>OZ024936.1:29038039-39038039 GCA_964017235.1 Sabellastarte sp. h YS-2021
GAAATTTGGGAGTGTGAACATCTTTACAGTTAAAAATCTATTAAAGGAAGGACCCAGTCTTCAAGTTAGCATTATGTGTACAAACACTTTAATTAATTGTCTTTTTTATCAGATGTTGGTATTAAGTGTTTTTATCAGATGTTGGCATTAAATGTTCACACCACATATTTACCTGCATGGGTTAATATATTCAATTTGTGCACACTTCAACTTTCCACATAAGGCAATGTGATATCCAAGTCTTTTCTTTTCCCAATATTAATACCTATTAAATCAGAAATTTTATTTCTGAATTAACCATAAAAGTATTCCATATTTGTACACAGTGTTTAGTTCAGTGTGATCCATGCATTTTACTTTATCTCATTCATGATTTTCAAATTTCCTGTCTGATGCGCTATTTAGAAAAAAACATATAAACTATCAGCACCAGAAAAAACCTGTCAAGTCATCACTTCCACACTAGGAACCCCGTCATCAGTCGGTGGAGACTTCAATGTCCATGTGGATACAGATTGTATCGACCAAAGAAAATTTCTCAATCTACTAAATACCTCTGATCTTACCCAAAATGTAAACAAATCTACTCACTTGCATGGTCATTTACGGGATCTGATACTGACAGTCCAAGCGATTCCTCTTTCATCAGCAATGTGACAGTTGGTGATTTGGTCTCAGATCACACATTGGGGAAATGTCATCTGGATTATGCATGTCCTGTGATACCGAAGGTTGTTGATTTCTTACCGAAGGTACCATAAAATCAACATGCAGAGCTTTTGTGAGGATCTTGCAAACACTTCCTTTGTCACGTCTACTGCTAGCATGACTACTGACCTGTATGATCAGTATATCAGTGATCTTGGTGGTGTGTTAGACAGGCATGCACCATTGATTTGTCAAAGAGATAAGAAAACACCAGCTGGATGGCTGTGTGATTCATATCGTAGGGCCAAATCTATCAGGCATCAATTTGAGTGCATGTGGCGTAAGGATAGGTCTCAGTTGAGCAGAAGTAGATTGCACAGACAGATTACCTGGTGCAATGCAATCATAAATAGAGACAAAGTCAAAGTTGGGGTTTAACATCCCGTTCAACAGCCAGGGTCATATTGGGACAGGTCCTCAGCATTGCCACTTGTGGGACTCGAACCCACAGAGGTGACAATAAATAGAGACAAGGCTGAATAATACAGCACCATCATTAGTGACAAGAGCCATGACCCAAAGAAGCTGTGGCATGCACTTCGACATGTCCTTGATAAGAGCCAAGAGATGGCTCTCTCTCCTCATCAGCCAGAAAAATCCTTAGCAAACTGATTTGCTTCCTTTTTCAATCAAAATCAAAAGGATTCGTGACATGTTCACAGCCTCTTCCGCAACAGTCATACCACCCATGTGTACACCTCCCAACCTATCTCCCTTCAATGAGATCTCAGAGAATGAGGTACTAAAAATCATCAAAAGTTCCGCTACAAAGTCAAGTCTTTTAGATCCAGTGCCTACTTTCCTTTGGAAAGATTGTTTGGAAGTTTTACTTACATCAATTACAAAACTTGTAAGTCTGTCTTTAGCCGATGGTGGAGGTCCTCAGTGGCCTAGTGGTTAGCAAGTTTGGCATCTAATCATAGGCTGTCACCTCTGTGGGTTCGAGTCCCACAAGTGGCAATTCTGAGGACCTGTCCCAATATGACCCTGGCTGTTGAACGGGACGTAAAACCCCAACTTTGATTTAGCCGATGGTGTGTTTCCTAAAAAAATCAAAAAGGCGATTGTTACTCCCCTCATTAAGAAAGCATCACTTCCAAGCGAAGATTTGGAAAATTATCAACCAGTATCAGGACTATGTTTCATCTGAAAATTGGTTGAGAGGGTAGTTGTCAAACAGCTTAATAATTTATGCAACATATCAACAGTGACTATCTTGATAATCCTACGCAATCTGCATACAAAAGTGGTCACTCCACCGAAACTGTCCTGCTGCAGTATCAAAAACGAGATTCATCTCTCACTATCATTGGGCGAGCCTTCTGCATTGGTCTTACTGGATCTGTCGGCTGCATTTGCCACAGTTGACCACACTACTCTTCTTAATTGTCTTAAGTCATGGTTTGGTGTGTGTCGCACAGCTTTGATGTGGTTCACATCCTATCTTAGCCACCATAGTAGTTTTGTGGTCAGAGGAAACCAGTACATACAGTTGGACAAGGTTCTGTTCTGTCAACTGCTGACCATTGGTAATCAACTTCCAACTTTCCGACATAAGGTCCAGGGATTGGACCATTGATCTGAGAGGTGGGATGTGAGTGTATTGCCACTGCACCAGTGTAGCCCCTGATGTAACTCATAATATCTTAGTGTTGTCTAAATGTTCAGAAAAAAATCTAATTCATGATATCTGTAAAAATATTACACTCTGTAGTTTATGTTATAAAATTTCAGTGAATTTAGTGTTACTTAAATTCTTTGAGCTGAATTTTACCTTTCTCTCGTGGCAGTCCAACATCATTTGTAATGAAAGAATCCATGAAACACTTATCAAGTGGAGGGACGTTATTGAAAAAATATACTCAGCGTACTGTGTTCTCTACATAAACTGGGCTATAGAGCTGTGGTCAGACTCATATTAAGTATCAGTAAACCTTAACACAAGCTCTGGTAATACTGTTTTCAAGACAGGTATTATCTAAACTTTTTTGTTTTACATAAACACAATTTAAATGGTTGGGATCTTTGTAAAAGTTGTAGTTATATAGATTAATGTACACATTTTATCTGTACACTGAAAAATGTACGCTCTTATGGTAAAATTTTGATTAAGTTGAAATATATTAAAATCACTCATTCTTGTGTGAAATAACATGTGCACAGCAAATGCCATGTCATAAAATATATATGTCATGTCAGAACTTAAAATTCTAAGTTCTGTCAACAGAACTTAAAATCCTTGGATTATGTTATATACTCATTTTAATATTTTTATTGGTGATATACAACATTAAAGACATACATTAGTCACTGAGTTTAGCAATACACATGTAGCAAAGAAACAGTAAAGAAATATAAAAGACGTTTCAAAAACCAGATACCTGTTACTTTTAATTTAACACAAGTAATAATACCCATTTAAAATGTAAAATACTCACTCACTGTAAAAGAAGTTAAACATAATATAGAGAATCAGCATCATTTTATCAGGATTTTAAGTTCTGTCGACAGAACTTAGAATTTGTAAGTTCTGTCAGGATATTTTGACAGAATTTTAAATTCTGTCAACAGAATTTCAAATCCTGTCTACAGAACTAAGATTTTAAATTCTGTTGTCAGAACTTAGAATTTTAAGTTCTGTTGAGAGAATTAAAAATTCTGTCAAATTTTACGTTCTGTCATGGGTTATATATCAGAACAATACTATACTGATATAAATATGAGATGTTGAGAGGATTACACTTCAAAGTTCAAACAGATTATATGCAGTAAATTGTAAATTAGATGAGATTATCTGTCATAATTCAAAAGAAAGTAAAGGATTTTCTCCAAAGCAAATTTCTCACTGCATATGTTCAAATAACTCCATGTCTTATTATCTCCCGCCGGCCGGGCAGGAGATTATAAAACGCATTCCGTGCGTGTGTGCGAGGGTGCGTGTGTGCGTGTGTTCGTGTGTTATTGAGTGTGTGTCACGCTTTTATAAAGGGCTGTACATCACACTGGTTGTTTCTCCTTGGCCTTTTCAATGTTTTTGATGACCTTATTGCTTATGTCCTTTCATTTGATGCTGTTATTTCACACCTAGGACCATAGCTAAGTGAGTAATAGCAATGGTGGCTACTTTGAGTAAAGTGCTCATAACTCCAAAATGACTGCATTTAGAGTGTTTCTGTAAAATACGTTGTTCAGCTACTTTCTCCATGCCTACAAGATGGTACCATTTTTAGGGTTCTATCTTCATAGCTAAGTGAGTAATAGCTATTTTCTGTTATTAACAATGAGCAAAATGAGTAAATTGATTTTGTCTTTGTAACTGTTACTTACAATATTGGCCTGAAATATGTACTATATCATGGTGAGGTGTCCAAGGTGTAGCACCATAGCTAACTGAGTAATAGCTATACTAAGTTTAACATTTGACCATTGAGCAAGTCACTTATAACTCAAAAACTATTGAATATAGAGGATTTTTGTCGAATATGTTGTTCACCTATCTTTTGGATATACTGTATTGTGAATTTTCACAGCTGTAACTCCATAGCTAACTGAGTAATAGCTACTTTGATGATAACCATAATGAGTAAATGGCTTATATCTTCAAAAGTATTGCAACTACACAATTTTGTTCCAATATGTTGTTCAGCTACTATCTCTACAGCTACAACATGGTCACTAGTTTTGAAGTGTATCTCCATAGCTAAGTGAGTAATAGCTACTTTGTCAATTTTTAATGATAACCATAATGAGTAAACGCCTTATATCTTCAAAAGTATTGCAGCTACACAATTTCTCTCAAATAAGTTGTTCATCTACTTTTTTGTGAACTGTAACATATTTAAGTTTCACAACTGTTGCTCAATGTGCAAGTGAGTAATGGCTACTTTATTGCTACTTTTGGTGAAAATGTGAAAAATGACAAATATCTCGCAAACCGTAATAGCTACTTTGTCAATTTTTAATGATAACCATAATGAGTAAATGCCTTATATCTTCAAAAGTATTGCAGCTACACAATTTCTCTCTAAGAAGTTGTTCATCTACTTTTTAAGTCATTCATCTACTTTTGGGAAAGCTTTCACATGGTGAAGTTTCAGACTCGTAGCTAATTACTCACCTACTGAAAATGAGTAAATGCAAATTATCTCTAAAAGTATTGCAGATAGCCAATTTTTTCTCAAATAACTCATTCATCTACTTTTGGGAGAGCTTTCACATGGTGAAGTTTCAGACCCGTAGATAATTACTCACCTACTCAAAATGAGTAAATGCGAATTATCTCTTAAAAGTATTGTACTTAGCCAATTTTTCTCAAATAACTCATTCACCTACTTTTGGGAGACCTTTCACATGGTGAAGTTTCAGACCCATAGCTAATTACTCGCCTACTGAAAATGAGTAAATGCGAATTATCGCTAAAAGTATTGCAGATAGCCAATTTTTCTGAAATAACTCATTCACCTACTTTTGGGAGACCTTTCACTTGATGAAGTTTCAGACCCATAGCTAATTACTCACCTACTCAAAATGAGTAAATGCGAATTATCTGTAAAAGTATTGCAGATAGCCAATTTTTCTCAAATAACTCCTTCATCTACTTTTGGGAGAGCTTTCACATGGTGAAGTTTCAGACCCATAGATAATTACTCACCTACTGAAAATGAGTAAATGCGAATTATCTCTAAAAGTATTGCAGATAGCCAATTTTTCTCAAATAACTCGTTCACCTACTTTTGGAAGAGCTTTCACATGGTGAAGTTTCAGACCCATAGCTAATTACTCAGCTACTGAAAATGAGTAAATGCGAATTATCTCTAAAAGTATTGCAGATGGCCAATTTTTCTCAAATAACTCATTCAGCTACTTTTGGGAGAACTTTCACTTGGTGAAGTTTCACACCCATAGCTAATTACTCACCTACTCAAAATGAGTAAATGCGAATTATCGCTAAAAGTATTGCAGATAGCCAATTTTTCTCAAATAACTCATTCACCTACTTTTGGGAGAGCTTTCACTTGGTGAAGTTTCAGACCCATAGCTAATTACTCACCTACTCAAAATGAGTAAATGCGAATTATCTCTAAAAGTATTGCAGATAGCCAATTTTTTCTCAGATAACTCATTCATCTACTTTTGGGAGAGCTTTCACATGGTGAAGTTTCAGACCCGTAGATAATTACTCACCTACTCAAAATGAGTAAATGCGAATTATCTCTTAAAAGTATTGTACTTAGCCAATTTTTCTCAAATAACTCATTCACCTACTTTTGGGAGACCTTTCACATGGTGAAGTTTCAGACCCATAGCTAATTACTCACCTACTGAAAATGAGTAAATGCGAATTATCGCTAAAAGTATTGCAGATAGCCAATTTTTCTGAAATAACTCATTCACCTACTTTTGGAAGAGCTTTCACATGGTGAAGTTTCAGACCCATAGCTAATTACTCACCTACTCAAAATGAGTAAATGCGAATTATCTCTAAAAGTATTGCAGATAGCCAATTTTTCTCAAATAACTCATTCACCTACTTTTGGGAGACCTTTCACTTGGTGAAGTTTCACACTCATAGCTAATTACTCACCTACTCAAAATGAGTAAATGCGAATTATCGCTAAAAGTATTGCAGATAGCCAATTTTTCTCAAATAACTCATTCACCTACTTTTGGGAGAGCTTTCACTTGGTGAAGTTTCACACCCATAGCTAATTACTCACCTACTCAAAATGAGTAAATGCGAATTATCTCTGAAAAGTATTGCAGATAGCCAATTTTTTCTCAAATAACTCATTCACCTACTTTTGCAAAGGCCTTCACATAGTGAAGTTTCAGACCCATAGCTAATTACTCGCCTACTGAAAATGAGTATATGCGAATTATCTCTAGAAGTATTGCAGATGGCCAATTTTTCTCAAATAACTCATTCACCTACTTTTGGGAGAGCTTCAACCATTCGATGGCCAAACTCAGTAATAGCTACTTTGATTTAAATAATTTATAACAGCAAAACTATTCAATTTAAAGGAGTTTTGTCAAATATGTTGTTGACCTACTTTTTGATGTAGTGTGGCGGGAGATCATACCACGGCAGTGGTCTTGTTTTAAATTAAAAGTGGTGCCGACCACTGCAATGTTTGTGGTTTAATGATTATCATCTCTGTCTTCTGGTATTATGTACTTAGAATCTGTCAACAGAAGGAGATTAAGCACTATAAAAGTACTAGTAGAATTAGAATTGTAATGCTATCGTCAGTTGAGTTAAAATCAAGGGATTGAAGTTAGAATTTCAAAGTGTTAAAAACAATATTAGCAGTTATTGAAAAAAATCTAATTCCCCTTACACACTACAGGGGGTCGTCCCACGGTTAGAAGTTTTTCTTGGTGGCGGAACCCCCCAGGTCGCCCCATTTTGTCCGAGTTGTTCACACTACAGGTGGGCGGCCACTGATTGGACAATTTTTTAACCGCCAATAGCGTTGGTCACCAAGAAGCAGCCTCCATTAACCTTAACTCACCTTCGGCAAAATGACTAATACCTTAACTCACCTTAACTCACCTTATGTCGCCATATTACACCAAAAGACGACCGAATAACAACCTTATGTACATAATGGACCACACCTTCGGTTACCGTAGAAAGAGATTCATACGCGCATGCACAAAATCATCTGCGCATGCTCACGGTACCGAAATCAGAGGCTGAAATATCCCAAAACTTTGGTAGGATGTACAAAGTCACATACAGATGTCAGACGGTGATAAAAAGACATGGACGTTTCCCCAAATGCGGGTTACCGCGGGTGAGACCGCCTGTAGTGTGAAAGGGGCATTACTGTATTATATCAGGGGTATAGAGTCATTGAAAAGTGGGGGTCACCAGCAGGCTCATTAGCATTTGCTGTTTGATGATCTGTATTAATTTTCAAATTAGAATATATAAAACATTTGTCATTCCACTATTTCTGAGAAAGGAAAGAAGAGGTGATTGAATTATGGGAAAGATCCAGATCACACCAAATGTTTAAAGGTCCTGCATTTTCTATGACTCTGTCTTTCTGGTTGACATTACTCCAAAAGTAATAAATAGATCTTCATCAAATATTTTATGTGGGTAGGACCTGGGCAATGGAAGAACCGATTACATTTTGGGAACATGTGGATCATATTTTGGATCCAAAAAATCCTGAATCCTGGTGGAGGTCTGCCCTCTACGAGTGCTTTCTAGTTGTATCCCGGTGGATACTATGGATTTGACTTCGTTACGCCGCCGCCGTAGTGTGTAGAGAGATTTCACCGTTACCGCTCTAACGAAAAAAATGTTATAGCTAGCCTTCTCAAATTTGCAGGATATATTCATAGCCATAAAATCTTGCTGGGAATATTTTTGGCCTCATTTTGAAAAACAAGTTGGCCGCCACAGGCGTTTCTTTGCAGTCATGAAAAGTGCTTATATCTCCCTTATTATTGGTCCTAGAGGTTTGGGATGGTAAACCAACTATAGGAAATCATGGGCTGGGAATCTTTTGGTGTGGTCAGATTTGACCTTGCACCCCTCCTTCAAGGTCAAACGAGGATAACCAAACTTAAAAGTGCTTATAACTCGCTTATTATTGGTCCTAGAGGTTTGGGATGTTAAACCATCCTATAGGAAATCATGGGCTGGGAATCTTTTGGTGTGGTCGGATTTGACCTTGGACCCCTCCTTCAAGGTCAAACGAGCATAGCCAGACTTAAAAGTGCTTATAACTTGCTTATTATTGGTCGTAGAGGTTTGAGATGGTAAACCAACATATAGGAAATCATGGGCTGGGAATCTTTTGGTGTGGTCGGATTTGACCTTGGACCCCTCCTTCAAGGTCAAACGAGGATAGCCAAACTTAAAAGTGCTTATAACTCGCTTATTATTGGTCGTAGAGGTTTGGGATGGTAAACCAACCTGTTGGAAATCATGGGCTGGGAATCTTTTGGTGTGGTCGGATTTGACCTTGGACCCCTGCTTCAAGGTCAAACGAGGATAGCCAAACTTAAAAGTGCTTATAACTCGCTTATTATTGGTCGTAGAGGTTTGGGATGGTAAACCAACCTATAGGAAATCATGGGCTGGGAATCTTTTGGTGTGGTCGGATTTGACCTTGGACCCCTGCTTCAAGGTCAAACGAGGATAGCCAAAGTTAAAAGTGCTTATAACTCGCTTATTATTGGTCCTAGACGTTTGGGATGGTAAACCAACCTATAGGAAATCATGGGCTGGGAATCTTTTGGTGTGGTCGGATTTGACCTTGGACCCCTGCTTCAAGGTCAAACGGGGATAGCCAAAGTTAAAAGTGCTTATAACTCGCTTATTATTGGTCCTAGACGTTTGGGATGGTAAACCAACCTATAGGAAATCATGGGCTGGGAATCTTTTGGTGTGGTCGGATTTGACCTTGGACCCCTCCTTCAAGGTCAAACGGGGATAGCCAAAGTTAAAAGTGCTTATAACTCGCTTATTATTGGTCCTAGAGGTTTGGGATGGTAAACCAACCTAGAGGAAATCATGGCCTGGGAATCTTTTGGTGTGGTCGGATTTGACCTTGGACCCCTCCTTCAAGGTCAAATGAGGATAGCCAAACTTAAAAGTCCTTATAACTTGCTTATTATTGGTCCTAGAGGTTTGAGATGGTAAACCAACCTATAGGAAATCATGGGCTGGGAGTCTTTTGGTGTGGTCGGATTTGACCTTGGACCCCTCCTTCAAGGTCAAACGAGCACAGCCAAACTTAAATGTGCTTATAGCGCGCTTATTATTGGTCCTAGAGGTTTAGGATGGTAAACTAACCTATAGGAAATCATGGGCTGGGAATCTTTTGGTGTCTTCGGATTTGACCTTGGACCCCTCCTTCAAGGTCAAACGAGCATAGCCAGACTTAAAAGTGCTTATAACTTGCTTATTATTGGTCGTAGAGGTTTGGGATGGTAAACCAACCTACAGGAAATCATGGGCTGGGAATCTTTTGGTGTGGTCGGATTTGACCTTGGACCCCTCCTTCAAGGTCAAACGAGGATAGCCAAACTTAAAAGTGCTTATAACTCGCTTATTATTGGTCGTAGAGGTTTGGGATGGTAAACCAACCTGTTGGAAATCATGGGCTGGGAATCTTTTGGTGTGGTCGGATTTGACCTTGGACCCCTGCTTCAAGGTCAAACGAGGATAGCCAAACTTAAAAGTGCTTATAACTCGCTTATTATTGGTCGTAGAGGTTTGGGATGGTAAACCAACCTATAGGAAATCATGGGCTGGGAATCTTTTGGTGTGGTCGGATTTGACCTTGGACCCCTGCTTCAAGGTCAAACGAGGATAGCCAAAGTTAAAAGTGCTTATAACTCGCTTATTATTGGTCCTAGACGTTTGGGATGGTAAACCAACCTATAGGAAATCATGGGCTGGGAATCTGTTGGTGTGGTCGGATTTGACCTTGGACCCCTGCTTCAAGGTCAAACGGGGATAGCCAAAGTTAAAAGTGTTTATAACTCGCTTATTATTGGTCCTAGACGTTTGGGATGGTAAACCAACCTATAGGAAATCATGGGCTGGGAATCTTTTGGTGTGGTCGGATTTGACCTTGGACCCCTCCTTCAAGGTCAAACGGGGATAGCCAAAGTTAAAAGTGCTTATAACTCGCTTATTATTGGTCCTAGAGGTTTGGGATGGTAAACCAACCTAGAGGAAATCATGGCCTGGGAATCTTTTGGTGTGGTCGGATTTGACCTTGGACCCCTCCTTCAAGGTCAAATGAGGATAGCCAAACTTAAAAGTGCTTATAACTCGCTTATTATTGGTCGTAGAGGTTTAGGATGGTAAACCAACCTACAGGAAATCATGGGCTGGGAGTCTTTTGGTGTAGTTGGATTTGAAGTTGGACTCCTCCTTCAAGGTTAAATGAGGATAGCCAAACTTAAAAGTCCTTATAACTTGCTTATTATTGGTCCTAGAGGTTTGAGATGGTAAACCAACCTATAGGAAATCATGGGCTGGGAGTCTTTTGGTGTGGTCGGATTTGACCTTGGACCCCTCCTTCAAGGTCAAACGAGCACAGCCAAACTTAAATGTGCTTATAGCGCGCTTATTATTGGTCCTAGAGGTTTAGGATGGTAAACTAACCTATAGGAAATCATGGGCTGGGAATCTTTTGGTGTCTTCGGATTTGACCTTGGACCCCTCCTTCAAGGTCAAATGAGCATAGCCAAACTTAAAAGTGCTTATAACTCGCTTATCGGTCCTAGAGGTTTGGGATGGTAAACCAAATTATAGGAAATCATGGGCTGGGAATCTATTGCTGCAGTCGGATTTGACCTTGGACCCCCCTTCAAGGTCAAATGAGGATAGCCCAACTTAAAAGTGCTTATAACTCGCTTATTATTGGTCCTAGAAGTTTGGGATGGTAAACCAACATATAGGAAATCATGGGCTGGGAATCTATTGCTGTGGTCGGATTTGACCTTGGACCCCTCCTTCAAGGTCAAACGAGGATAGTACACAAAATCATGTGCTGGGAATCTATTGCTGTGGTCGGATTTGACCTTGGACCCTCCATCAAGGTCAAACGAGGATAGCCAAACTTAAAAGTGCTTATAACTCGCTTATTATTGGTCCTAGAGCTTTGGAATGGTAAACCAAAATCTAGGAAATCATGGGCTGGGAATGTTTTGGTGTGATTGGATTTGACCTTTGGCCCCTCTTTCAAGGTCAAATGAGGATTGCCAAAATTAGTGTTTATATCTTGCTTATTCGTATTCCTAGAGGTTTGCAGTGTCACACCAACCTATAGGAAATCATGGGCTAAGAATCTTTTGATATGGTCAGATTTCACCTTATGCTTCTCCTTCAAGGTTAAGCGATGTTAGAATGGCTTTGGTGAGTTTTCTTCTGGTGGATACAATTTGCATCGGTTCTCCGATGCGATAGGTCTAGTTATCATGTGTTATTAAAAGTAACATCTATGAAGATCTGGACTCAGTTTCACAAAGCCCTTCCATCTGCCATTTAGTAGCCTTCTTAAAATACCAAGTGGTCTTCCAAGTCTCATCGATCTGTTTTGATAACTGATAATAGTCCATTAAATATTCATTAGAAACTTCTGAGTAAACTTCAAAATACTTAGTAAACTTGTAAAAGTTTTGTAGTTTGCTAAATTTAGTGGGCTATTAAATATGGTGTTACACAGATCATGTGACCTGGTATCAATATGGTCAATAACTAATCCTGTCCTTACTAGAAGTCCTACTATCTCAAAAGTTTCACAGCTCCTTTGCATGAGCACAGATGAATACTTGTATACTTGGTACAGGTCCTCAGTGGCTTAGTGGTTAGCAGGTTTGGCATCTAATCATAGGCTGTCACCTCTGTGGGTTCAAGTTCCACAAGTGGCAATGCTGAGGACCTGTCCCAATATAACTCTGGCTGTTGAACTGGATGTAAAACCCCAACTTTGACCTTTGTATACTTAATAACTACCACAAAGGGTTTACTTTTCTGTAGATCGATTAGTACACTACTTTCTTTTGTTTAATTGGCCATCACAAAATCACTGATTATTCTCAAATTGCATCTATTCTCCCCCCCAAAAAAGTGTAAACATTGTAAATGTCTTATTTTTCAAGATGATTGTTGTGATAAACTAATCTATTGATCTAATGCCTAATCCACACCTTTCTGTCTGGTTGTTTATGTACATACAGTAGACTCTCGATTATTCGAACCTCTTGGGAGACATCACTGAAACACCAATGGTCGATAATAGAGTGATTTTGTTAATAGAGTGATTTTGTCAAGATTTTATTAAAATCACTTATTATTGCCCATCGGACTCGGTAGACAACGAAACCGAAATATGGGAGACATCAGAAAAGTTTGGTTAAGCAGGATTTTCGGATAAACAGGGTTCTGATAAGTAAGTTTGTACTGTACTTGGTTTCCACTGGACAACTTTCAGGCCTTGTCCTTAATACTGAGATCAGAGATCTAATATTTTGGTGGTATATATCTGCCCTATATATCTGTCCGGTCTGCACCCCCATTCTTCCCTCCTGTGTGTAGGGTTAATAATACAATTCATAAGAGATCATTGCAAGTCTTCAAACATTTTTAAAAAGCAGTGATCTCAAATGCAAATTGCTATCCAAGCTGTGTCAAACAAGTCCAGCCTAAATGTAAATCCTACCAAATCACAGTGTATGTGTACCACCAAGACACAGAGCCGACCAAACTACAACAATCTACAAGTATCAGAGGTAGACAACCCATTTGGTTGTAGCTTGTGATCCCAGCATGGAAAGTTGTAACCTATGTAGCTATGAAACATGCTCTAAGAATGAGTGGTAGGCTGTAAACATTTGAAGTATTGCTCATGCTTTAAATGCACAACTTGTTTCAAGCTGAAGCTTCATCCTGTAAAAGTGGGTTCCAGATACTCATACAACTGTTGATATATTAAACTAGACCTACACATCAGAGAACCGATGCAAATTTGTATCCACCGAAAAGACAACTCACCAAAGCCAGTGAACCATCATTTGACCTTGAAAGAGGGGCCCAAGGTCAAATCTGAAAACATCAGAAGATTCCCAGCCTATGACCTGCTGTAAGTTGGTTTCATATTGCAAACCTCTAGGACCAATAAGCAAGTTATCAGCACTTATAAGTTTGGCTATTGTTGTTTGACCTTGAAGGAGGGGCCCAAGGTCAAATCTGACCACATCAAAAGATTCTTGGCCCATGATTTCCTGTAGGTTGGATCATATTACAAAGTTCTAGGACCAATAATAAGCGAGCTATAAGCACTTCTAAGTTTGGGTATCCTTGTTTGACCTTGAAGGAGGGGCCCAAGGTCAAATCTGAGCACATCAAAAGATTCCTAGTCCATGATTTCCTATAAGTTGGTTTCACTTTGCAAACCTCTAGGACCAATAATATGCAAGTTATAAGCACTTTTAGGTTTGGCTATCCTCGTTTGACCTTGAAGGAGAGGTTCAAGGTCAAATCTGACCACACTAAAATATTCCCAGCCCATGATTTCCTGTAGGTTGGTTTACCATCCCAAACCTGTACGATCAATAATAAGCGAGTTATAAGCACTTTTAAGTTTGGCTATCCTCGTTTGACCTTGAAGGAAGGGTCCAAGGTCAAATATGACCTCATCAAAAGATTCCCAGCCCATGATTTCCTATGGGTTGGTTTACCATCCCAAACATCTAGGACCAATAATAAGCGAGTTATAAGCACTTTTAAGTTTGGCTATCCTCGTTTGACCTTGAAGGAGAGGTTCAAGGTCAAATCTGACCACACCAAAAGATTCCCAGCCCATGATTTTCTATAGGTTGGTTTACCATCCCAAACCTCTAGGATAAAAAATAAGCGAGTTGTAAGCACTTTTAAGTTTGGCTATCCTCGCTTGACCTTGAAGGAGGGGTCCAAGGTCACATCTGACCACACCAAAAAATTCTCAGCCCATGACGTCCTATAGGTTGGTTTACCATCCAAAACATCTAAGACCAATAATAAGCGAGTTATAAGCACTTTTAAGTTTGGCTATCCTCGTTTGACCTTGAAGGAGGAGTCCAAGGTCAAATCTCTCTGACCACACCAAAAGCTTCCCAGCCCATGATTTCCTATAAGTTGGTTTACCATCCCAAAACTCTAGGACCAATAATAAGGGAGATATAAGCACTTTTTATGACTGACAAAGAAACGCCCGTGGCGGCCATCTTCAAAATGAGGCCAAAAATATTCCCAGTCAAGATTTTGTAATGAGGAACATACCCTGCGAATTTGAGATCTCTACCTATAATACCCTTTGTTCTAGAGGGCCAACAAAAGTCCTTGCTGAAAGTAAAAAAAACGCCCATGGCGGTCATCTTGTTTTTCATGTTGTGAATATATCCTGCAAATTTGAGAAGGCTAGCTGTAATATTTTTTTCATTAGAGCAGTAACGGTGCAATCTCTGTATACACGGTGGCGGCAGCGGCGTGGGCGTGGGCATGACGAAGCGAAATCCATAGTATCCACTGGATGCTATCCTGTGGATACAAATATGTACACATGTGTACATTGTTTATGTCAGAAAATAACATCGGTCATGTCTGATATTCTGTGAGCTTCACAAAATGTTCAGATTTTACCCTATAATGTTCTTTGCTTTGTCAGGTAGTTTGACAGTTTATTTTGGACAAATTTTTGCTTACATCAACTATCATATTTGCTTGACTGTAGTATGACGTGTAATTAAAATCTGTCACTACTGTAATGTAAGTACTTGATGTTGGGCGTGGTTTTACATTTCAAGCTCACTTTGGGAGAAACATTTATAACTCTGTCTGCCCATGGAATTAAAATTTCTGAGTGAGAATTTAAGGTCCAGAACAATTAGAGAGTGGTGGAATGGGTCAGGTGGTGGGGTGCGATGGTGAGAGGGGGGTGTGTGATATCCTTTAAAAGTAAGACAAAATAATAAAAATTTGTATCAATTTTGTGTCAGGTACAGCAAAAGGCAAATGCAGAAATAATTTTCAACAAATCAAAGTTTTAAAATGGAAATTTTGCTGAATAAAATACTGTGATTTCAGTTGCAAACAGAAGAAGAACTGAGAATGAAGGTTCCAGAAATGGCATTGTTTAAGAGCAACCTATAAAAATTCAGGAATTTGCAATCAGCAGCTTGAACAGATGAAAGAACAATGACCTTCTTGAATTATGATTATATATCATTCTTTTCTACACAGGAACTCAATCTAACTATGTTCTCAACTTAAATATGCTTGGATTTTAACTGGCTTTATTATAAATTTTGTGCACTTTTTCATCAGACCTTTTGAAACATATCTATTAATATTTTGTATATAAATCTGAGATTGGATTATTGTTGTATTGTGTTCAGATTATATTATTTATATAAAGTTAAACAAAAACACTGACGCTCTAGTTGAGTGATGAAAACTTAAGCTCAGATACGTGCCTTGTTACACAAGCAAGGGCTTATCTCCATGCTGGATAATAATAATGTATTGAGTACAGAATTCTCAAACATAAGATGGATTGTGTTGAAACTCATGTATCATATTTGGTTTCATTGTTTGCAGAAATAAAGTATTGTTGCCTCCGGCAGAGAGGATATATTTTTAGCCACATGCATTTGTTTGCCTGTTTGTTTTGCATAATAACTTGAAAAGTTATGGACGGACTTTGATGAAATTTTAAGGAAAAGGTTGACAATGGCAAGTAACAGATGATTTGATTTTGATGGTACTCTGTATCACCATATGGACACGAGTACCAAAAATTACTTCTGTCTTGCAGCCTTAATATTAATATTTGAAAAAAAAACTTAACCTACTGATGGTTTGGAATTTTCAGTGGAAAATCTTAATCAACGTAAGCAATATCCTTAGTTACACCTAGGTCACACCTGTAAGAGCTGGACTCATGAGCTGCAAACAAATCGGCCTGTCTACCTATGGTGTAGGTTTTGGTCTTCTGCCCCTTATTTGTGACTAGGACCTATTTGGTGTGATTTGATGGGATTCACATTTGGGTAAAGACTTGCACCAAGTCTTTGCATTTCTCATTCCACCAAATCTGGGGGGGGGGGGGGGGGGCACTGTGGCAGAGTGATAACACTCTCGCCTCCCACCTCTGAGGCTGGGGTTCGGTTCACGACATGGCCTCAAGTGGGAAAGCTGGTAGTTGCTTGCCTTTGATCGGCAGTTTACAGTACAGAACCCTGACGAACTATATGTACTGGTTTCTTCTGCCCTTCCAACTACCCGTCATGATATGACCTGTACAGTGTTGAAAGCAATGTAAAACCCCAAATAAATAAAATAAATCCACCAAATCTGACATACACAGAATCATTATGAATCCACCTGATGAGTGGGGATCCTACTGTCTAATGAAATGTCAGCCCCAAATTCTGATAAAAATGTCATCCAGTCTTCATATAATACCTTAGACAAAAGGACTTTGAAGTTAGAGGATGCTTTTGGGAATTTTATTTAACTAACTGACTCAGAAGGGAGGGGGTGGAGGGATGGGGGGGATTGATATATAGGGCATTCATTCTTCAGTGTGCATTACCCAAGGTGTGAGGTCTCCTTTTTGGAGGCATAAGGTTAAGGTCATCATAGAAATCAAATATTTGCAGAAACCACCGCAGGTATAGAAAAAAGAAGCCTAAACTTGGTAACCACATGATTTTAAATTTATTGTAGGAATTTAAATTCATTCTAGGAAAGGGTTTATTCAAAAATTAGTCAGAATGTAAACTGGTAAAGTTTATAGTTGATAACCCTCTCCTTCATACTTTTCTTTGAATTCATGGATTATATCTCTGGAATGAACTCAGCCCCTCATATCCATTACTATTTCCTGACTCTACCAATTATTCCTCAATGTTAAATTATGCACTGTTTGCCACTAACACATAAGACAATTGCAACTTGTAAACAGCTAATTTAATTCATAATTCCAGTTAATCTTACTTCTCAGTTTGGCTGTTTCTTCAGTGACAAGTTTGCAATTTTCTTTCTGAGAGATTCCATATATATATATGTATAAAGTGTCTTTGTTTCAGAGCATTTCCACAAATCATACTGTTTTGTGGATTACAGATAAAACCTCTCAGATAAAACTGTCTATCACTGCCATAAATTCGTGATATGAGATGGAATTTCCGTATACCTGTAAACTTTAATTACATATACGATACTTACCCTGGTATATAAAAGATTATCCCGGGAAAACCTTTACCCTGGTTTGTGGCTTAGGCTGTAGGAAAGGTATAGTTTTACTTTGATGTTTTCTGATAAAAGTCACAAGGATTGAGGTAATGTATTTGCCTCAAGGAAGGAGAACTAACAGCTGGCAGGAATAAAAAATGTGATGCCAAGAAGTATAAAAATTTGTTTTTCATTCCAATGGATCAGTTATCAATGTTACCTATGGCAAAATTCAAGAATTCACTGAACCATACTGTGCCATCTTGATAAAATGATTCTTACCCCTGAGTCATTTTATGGTCTGTGAGAGATTATTTTTTCCAAAGGTTTACTAGTTATTTGAGGGTCATGCAGGGCTGTTGGATATGTTGAAAGAATAGTTTTTAACTATTATAATATATAAGACAATAACCCTTTTTATACGCCAAACTAATCTGACTTAATTCTATATGTATGTCATTACATTTGTCAATCCAGTGTATTAGAGTAAGAAATCTAAAATTCGCCACATATCTGAAATTCGCCACATGTGAAAGTACTAATAAAACAAATGAATTGTGGTGAGATTTGTTGACTGTATAGTAAATTAAGGCCTTTTGAACTGAAAAATACCAATTTTTGGACAAAAACATCATTTTCTTCATAAAATTAACTAAGGTTTTAGAGGTGGCGAATTTTAGATTCCTGGCGAATTTTAGATTTCTTACTATACATGATCAGTTATTGGCCATTTTCAAACTGAAAAAAATGGAGGAAATTTTTGAAATTCTGACCAAAAATATAATGTAATGAGTATTTGTATAGTGCTTAATCTCCAGCAGATGAGAGTTGCTAGAGCCACAAAGCTAGAAGGATATATAAGTCAGAATCCAGAGACACGGCAGGCCTAGAACACCAGAGATTATCGAGAAAATCTGAAAAGTGTCTTATTTTTGTACTTCAAATTCCTCCAGACACAATGATTTGAAGTTCTGCCATCAGAACTTACACTGGAAATTCTGTCTACAGAATTTGAATTCTGTCAGATTTAAATTTCTGTCATGTCATAAAAAGTAAGGTTGTAATAACAATAGAAACTTGAGTTTATCTACTTTTTCCACTAAAGAAAATCACTGGTTTTATCACCATTCATGATTTGCATTGGCATGTATCCTTTACGAGTTTTATGGTGATGAAATATCTTTTTAAACACGGTGTTAGCATAAACACACATAGATTTGGACATACTTTTTTCCAAGTCGAATGGAGTTAAAATATCTTATTAAAATATGGTGTCAGTATGAACACAGTACATTAACGTAGGTTGTTTTATGTTATGTGTTAAAAAGCCTTAGTTTGAAAAAGGTTTCTTTTACATGAATTTGCATAAAAATCAAATGTACATTATATATTGAGGAGCAATTTCATATATCTTCTGGATCAAAAACTAGAAAAAGTTCAATAATACCTTTAGGAATCAGATTGAGTAAATCTTCCTTATGAATAAAAAACAACCCTGCATTGAGTGGGTCTCTTTTAATGTATGGTACTGCATTTTGCTGATGCAGTGGCTATAATGGTAGATAATATGTCAGCAGAGTGACAGGGCTTGTAATCATCTTTGATTTCTTTGTTTCACTCTTTTTGCGTAAGCTTTTCATGTTCAGGGAATTGGCCCAATGGTTAAATACTGTGAGTTAGAAGACAGTTTCCATTACCCCAAAAGGTGAATGACTTGTTTTAATAGATAAGAATTAATGAAGTTTTAAGGTGTTTTGACTGAATGGAAATCATAGAGTTATAATAAATTTAGTGAAAAATCCTAATCATTCCAAATAAACAGCTAAAGTAAAACAATAAATGAATTATTTGAATTGTATATGATGGTTTAGCAATTCATAAGTTTCGGAATTTGTGAAAATACTTCATCTCCCATTATGTCAAACAGAATATTGGGTAAATAAGGAAAAAATCATTTGCATTATCTGTTATTGTATATTGTTTGAAGGAACAATGCACCTGTGCCACGCTCTGATTCGCTCATGTGTTTGTAAGCGCCCATCCACAATCTTACGTTATCACCCATAAATTGCTAATACGTCGTTTGGATGTAAACTTTCTCCATAAAAACCCACTAATCAGTCAAATTTGATTAATTTATACGTATTTTTAAATAAAATCTTCCTTGTTTTAGTAATTATGGCACCTTTTATTATGCCAAGATTTGTTTACCAACAGCATATTTTACTTCCAGTCAGTATGTGCTAAAACGCGTTTTCCCCAAATTCGGGTTATTTTTCTCAAAACCCCCGGCTGGTTTTTGTTGTTGTATTAACGCCCATCCCCAACTTTTGCAAATATTTGGTCACATTGCCCACGGGCGCTACAGAGCGCGGCACTGGTAATTCACAATCAGTACACTGTGACTATGAATAGTGGAAGAGTCTATTGAACTGTAGGCAGCAATTTTGTTGAAGGAATATTATGTATTCTCGATCTTTGCCAATAGAGCGTAAAGGGTGAGCCAAAAAGGAAGCGTTTGAACTGTATACAGTGACCAGATTAGATAAATATTATATGTTTTGTGTCTCTGCCAATAGATTTCAAGGGTGAGTAGGAAAAGAAACTTTGAATTGTGTGCAAGAATCTGATTGGAGGATCATTCAGTTTGTGTTGATCCCATTACACCGACAACTAAATATTGCTTAGGTATTTAATTCTTTTGAAAGTAAATATTTAAAATAAGGTGATGATGGGCAGTATATTACTCATAATGCGTGCATACTCACTACAAAGTTTAAATTATTTAATCTGTGGTATTATATAATGAAAGCATAGAAATAAAGTGCTTTCACCAAACAAATACTTTAAAAATAAAAAAATTGGAAAATAGATTTAATGATTGAGTGTGAGTCAGAGACATTAATTTCTTTCATTTTTGCTGTAACCTGGGGCACCAACTGAACTGATCAGTTCTCCTTGAAATTGGGGAATTTCTTTTGGATTGTAAAAATGATGAAATTTTGTGATATGGTGGCAAATAAACTAAAAAGTCTTTGCTGCATTTACACTTATGGCCAAGAGTAAAATATTATAATTTTGATATGACTATTCCTGAAGGTAATATTTACATGTCACAAAGGATTGACGTTGAAAATTCTATCAATTTCAGTGTTAGATTGATGTCTAAGTTCAAAAGGACCAGAGCAGTTCCTACCAGTCCAAAGATAAAATTATTATGGGTGGAGGTGAATCTTTTTGCCTTGATGGACACAAAACATTTTTATTGGAAGAAGGAGGAAATGTAAAGCCTTTTGAGGCAGTTTAGTCTTTCCAGAAGAGTGAATACCATAAATCTACTTAAGATAGCATGTGTGTAGATTAATACCGGGTTCAAAGACAACCCCTGTTGCATAGCCAGGGTGATATTAGAACAAGCCCTAAGCATAGCCACTTTTAGGTGTCCAATGCACACTGAGGTATGATAAATAGCCTGTGATCAGATGCCAAATATGTTATCCATAAACCGCCAAAGAATATTATGCTGGGTACGCATACATGACCTTGTGCAGAACTCATTTTTTGCAATAATAAATTGCTAATTGTTACAGTTCAGATTTGAAACTGGGGGGGGGGGGGGGGGGGGGGGGGGGGGCATATGAGACAGGGAAAGGCTATTTGTTGGTGGGAGAGTTATTCAACCTGGGGTCAAACTTGAGTTGTGCTGGGATTGAATGCTGAAGTAGATAGATGAAGGAGATTTTCTGCAGAAAATCCTCTGTTGGCTGAATATGGCACCCATTTTATTCTCAATTGGTTTCATGTCTCCTTAGCTGCTTATAATTAGGACAGTCACCATCGGACTATCTGGCATATAATGTCACAAATCTGGATTCAAACCTGTGTCATCACAGGTCTAGCTCAGGTGATTGTTATCCAGACTGGACAGCCACTAGACCACTGACAGACCTCACTGAGCTTGTAGAGAGATCAGAAATTTTATTGTTAAACCCTTCTAGACCAAAGTATCCATTCCATCTGTTCCAAAGAGAATCTTTGGGTATATATTAGAATTTACGTACAGTTTAAGTTACGAAAACACGCAAGTATTTCTCTGCATTTATAATATCTTAATGCATAAATTTTAAACAACACTGTTGAGTAAAACCAAGACTTTTCATTACAAGTTGCTGAAGGAAGGTAATGTGAATAACCATTACAGCGGTTGAAACTTTCCACAAATAAGTAAATAATGCCAATATCTCTGCAGTTCTGTCATATATCACACTGGGCTGGTTTCTAATTAAGGCAATATACCAGGTGCGACACCTCATCTTGTATTTGCAGCTGTGATACAGTGTACTTGTTATATCAGAGCTTTAATGGTGTTCCTAGTAGTCCAAGAAAGATGTGTGAAGAGGCAAGTCGAGATATTTTACTTGTTCAAAGATAGGTGTGATTGTAACTTAAGTCAGGAAAAAAATCATGCCTTTTCATAACAAAAGCAGAAGCTTTGAAATATTGAGGAGTAATGATTCTTGGGCAAAATCTCTATTGTCTCACCATGCATATTTTCGAAGGATGTCTGTGGCAACCCCACTCTGTCTTTCCCAAGATGAACCCCCACCCCCCCACCACTCACCCCCTTTATAATTAGTAATTAAGAATCGTCACCAAATGCAAGTGGCAAATTAAGGTAAGCTCGGATAAACTTATACATGTCATACACCCAAATAAATAAATAAAACTTTTTCAGATAAAAATAGTTCAGGTACAGGTTCCTGTACAATAAAACAGTAATTATTATCTGATTGAACCAATCTTGATAAACCAGTAACAAAATATATTTAATTTATAACTAAGAGACTTCAGCAAGGCTAGCTGATACTTTCTCATTGCATGCCAGCTTAATTAAGCTTAATTGAGTTAATATCCCCTTGTTTAATTGGTGTAAGTTTACTCTGTAATTAATTGAGATATTTATTAATTGCTTACACAAAGAATATATAAAGCTTGTCAAGCGATTAGTACCCCTGAGTGACTGTTGTAAATGCTGTTGTAAATATACATAGGATAAAGTGGATTTTAAGAAATAATAATAATAATTAAAGAAAATATTACACATAAGTGACATATGCAGTGACTAAATTGACAGTATAATTAATTAATTAAGAAATGGGATCATGTATTTCAACAAAAAGAAAGCAGGGTAAGAGACAGACTGTATTTAAAACAATCATTGAGATCCACAGCGACAATTTGCTAAACATTTATGGCCACGGGTTCAAATCTGGCCCATGGAGGTATAGTTGAATACTGAACATTGTAAAGAGAAAACTTTTGTTTCTGGGATAGGCATTTTGATCACATTGCAAACTATACGTCTTAGACAAAAAAGATATTACACAAGTTTTATAAAGACTAAATCATAATATATCTTGCATTTCTTTTTTTGGCTAAGTATACTTTAATTTATGTGAAAAACTGATGGTTTTGTCTTATTTAGAGTTTACACTGGCAGACATTTTAGATTACATGATACAGGTTGCCTTAGAGAAGTTAAAGTTGCTGAAAGTAGAATATTGTCAAAAGTAGAACTAAACATTAGTGGTAAGTACAAGGATAACTAGAAGTTCGACTTAAAGAAAGTGGTCATAAGTAGAACCTTTTTTGATGCACAGTGATACTTTTCAATGGTAATAACAAGGAAAAAGTTGAACTTATAATTCTTGTTCGTACAGAAGTGTCAAAATCTGTGAAAGAGGTGACAAAATAGCACCATTGTCTTACTCTGTACCTGATTCCTCAGTAACTTTGTTATTAAGTCTGAAAACCAAACAAATAGATTACTCAGAAGAGTAATCGCAAAAGTGTTGATTATTGCAAGAAAGTCCTGTTGATTTCTTTCGTACTTTATATATTTTAAAAGTGGGTATAGCTAAACTTTTCCCTTGGTAGAAGTAAATGGATGAGTTTTTGCATCGTCGATCTAGACCAAATCCACTGTAATTTCTCATTTTAAGTGTAGAATGTCAAATCATTATAGTGAAATAACATGTTATTAGATTACACAACAAAATAATGTAAAAGACATTTCTTCTTCTAAATATATTTATGTCTTTATTTATCAAGAAGATGGATGTGTAATATGAACACTGATACGTAAATACTTTCATTCTGGCAGTTTTTGCATGTTACATGATAAAAGTGGTGTAAGCCACATTTAAGGCTGCTTAAGGAAGGCATAAAAACCCCCATAAATGCAAAAACTTATCTGCTAAATTTAAGCTATGTTTCCAAAATGACGATTGCCTACATTTAATTGCCTGTCACGGTCACCAATGCTGATCCCTGGCCCTTGCTTTTTTTACTTACCATATCTCAGAAACAGTAAGGTGTAGGAAGTTGATACTTGGTAGGGACATTGGTTAGGGAGTGTAGGTGTGTAACATCATGGCATGACCTTGATTTGACCTTGCTGTAGTGACCTTGACCTATAAAATATTGTCCGGGCTATATCTCGGAAACCGTAAGCTTTAGGAAGTTGATACTTGGTAGGGACATTGGTTAGGAGGTGTAGGTGTGCAATGTCATGGTGTTACCTTGATTTCATCTTTGACCTTCCCGTAGTGACCTTGACCTATACAATCTTGTCTGGGCTATACCTCAGAAACTGTAAGGTGTAGGAAGTTGATACTTGGTAGGAACATTGGCTAGCGGGTGTAGGTTACAGTGCAGCATCATGGTGTGACCTTGATTTGACCTTTGATCTTGCCTTAGTGATCGTGACCTATAAAACCTGGTCCGGTCTATATCTTGGAAACTGTAAGGTGTAGGAAGTTGATACTTTGTAAGGTAGACATCTTTCTCCAATGACAAAGATATATCGATTGCTGCAACTGATTATTGTATCCACTTTTACATAATTGTGCTATTTACATTGACAGCTATTCTCCAATTAATAAATTTTACAGCTTCATATTTTTTAGTTTACAAATTAATGCCGTCATCCTGCTTTATCTGTACATACATTATCTTTCTCTTGGATATTATATTCTCTACTTAAACATTGTTTTGACCCTTATATAACTGACACCGCTCTGAAAGTATCCCGATCTTTGTACTGTTTCACTACTTCTGTATCTCATGGTGTTGAAAACTATTTCCCCAGGCTGTGGGGTACAGGGATCTCTGATGCTATTTTATTTATTTGGGTTCAATGTCACTTTCAACACTGTACTGGTCATATAACGATGGGTAGTTTTATGGGCAGAGGAAACCAGTGCATACAAGGTTCTGTACTATAAACTGCTGACCATCGGTTAGAAACTACCAACTTTCCCACATATGGTCAGGGGTTTGAACCACCTACCTCAGAGGTGGGAGGTGTGTTAGTACTTGGTGAACCAACATGGATGATATTTGATATATATTCACAGTTAGTGTGATGCATGACAATACTAGTGATCAGTGATCTGCTTCATAGAAATGTGTAATATAGTGAAATCAGTCAAAGTTCTAATTGACATAAGCAGTCAACAGTTGGAAGTTTTGATAGTCGTCTGTTAGTGCTGTGGAGATACCAGCTGACTATTATTTTAATTTCCACTAAAATAGGAAGTTATTTCCAGCCACTCAGCCAGCATTTATTTTTGTTTACTTATTTGTTTATCTCTGTCACTATCTTCAAGCAAACATTTGGATATATACATACCATACTTAACTATGTTACAGGATTTATATATTTTCAAAATTCAGTGGACTGAGTGTTGATTTTAGTCAGGCCTGTTTGTTTTTTGGGAAATAAATTGTGATAGAAATTGCAATAAAGGTGTTCTGCATCAAATGTTAAAATTTTTTTTTTTTTTTTGAGCCAGATAATTATTTTAACCTATTTGTCTACAATGAGTTAATCAAATTTTAATATTACATTCCAGATTAGTGGAAAATAATATATATATTATAAACTTATATATATTATATATATATATAAAATAACCCTTTTTTGTTGTTGATTTTTCATGATTTTGACAACAGGCAGGTTATTTTGTCTGAGCCCTGGGCTCAACTGTAATGAAAGGCCGGACAGGAAAATCCCAATTTTGAGCTTTGTTGGATATCAGCAGAGTCTTGTGTTCTCAAAGCACTCTTGGACTATTTACTTTCTCTAGACTCCTCCGTTTTTGTCTTAATCTTTCATGTATTTCTTTGGCGATGACCTTTGTGAGAATATCTGGTGATGACACTATTCTTTGTAAATGGCTATATAGTCCCTTTATACTGTTTGTCTTCCTCCATGGTCAAAGCCTGTTAAATAGTGCATATGTATATTCATATTTATCCCTACAATAAATATTTACACACACAGTCAATTATGTGTAAATGAGGTACCTCCTGAATACTGTCTTGTTAACACCAATGTGAAATATTGCCATATTTTAATTCTAATGTGTATACAACTGTATCCCAATGAAATGAATTTTAACTGTCTGATAAATTGTGTTTAAGGTGAAAACATAAAACTATTTTGGCAAGGATCCCACATAGATATATACAATGTTATTGTTGACAAATACCTTTTGGGTTTTAGGTATATATTTGTTGTTTTCATAAATACAAAACCACAAGTAAAATATTGTTTTGAAGAATCAAAACTTGGGTTTCCCCCAGTGATGTTAATGGGATACTTTTGCACAAAACTAAACAACTTTTGAAATACACATCAAGGATCTTGTATTAGATTTTAAATAATATGTGTGTAAATTTGAATTGTTTTGTTCCATTATTTAATTGGAAAATAAATAAAAAACAGCCCTGAGGGTGTTGGTAATGTTAGAATAGCTTATATGGATAACTTGCAAGAAAATACATTGTAAATATAAAGAATTTACATTGGATTTCTATGCATAATGTAATTTACAAATAATAGGCTTTCAGTTTATTATCAGTTAATTTTCCTGTTTTTGTTGAATTTGGGGTTGAACTTAAACCCTAACTTTGACTTTAGTGAATCTTGGGAATGTTTTATTCATTAACAACTGAAGTGGACAGTATTGGACTATTATTGACATTTAACTTTATAACTTTATTGTCTTGTGTATATTAAGAAACACCTAATTTTCTATGGAGCAGAGAAGAGAATGCTTTTGACGTATGGCTTTGAAGAAGTTACTAATTGTCAATGGTTTATGTCTCTCAGAATTTGGTCACAAAAACATGTTCTTTGTGGTGACAATATGACTTTCTATCTGATGACAGGGCCCAGATCAGATTGAAAATATATCAGAGTTATCAGAGTG
The DNA here is from genome assembly GCA_964017235.1 of Sabellastarte sp. h YS-2021. Taxonomy (NCBI): domain Eukaryota; kingdom Metazoa; phylum Annelida; class Polychaeta; order Sabellida; family Sabellidae; genus Sabellastarte; species Sabellastarte sp. h YS-2021. Next base: position 29,064,779 of record OZ024936.1, read on the forward strand.
CAGGAAGATATAAACTGGATATAACACAGTTTTGTATGATATTATAATTGTCTGGTTTGAAGCATATAAAAACTGTTGAGAGGAGGGTGCTGTCCGAACTTTGACCTCTGAATTTTGAATCATGGATAGTTTCTTCAGGAGGTCATGTAGTGCAGCTTCCCAGTTGTACAATGCTGGTAAGATGGAGATATCATTTGTTCATCATTAATTAGATCAAGTCATCTCACTTGACAAAAAACCACTTACCGTATTTATCTGATTAAGCACCCTAGGGCATTGCGTTTTTGGATTATGGTTGGGGAGAACTATTAGTGGAGGTGGACCAATTCACGCCCGTGTACCTATTCATGCCCACCCTAAGTTTTCTTGAAGATGTATACATTTTAATACTGAATAGGTTTACCACATCATAGATAATTATAAAATTGATCATATACATTGGTAATTTATTGTCTTAACAGTAATTGTTTTCAATTAATTAAGGGTTGGGTGTGAATAGGTATATGGACGTGAACTGGTCCACCACCACTACAGATAAAAAAGTCCAGTGGCAATGGCCATAATGATATACTTTTATAGCTGGCAACTTGATTGCCAGAAAGAGGTCCTCGGTGGCCTAGTGGTTAGCAAGTTTCCATTTAATCACAGATTGTCACCTCTGTGTGGGTTCGAGCCCCACAAGTGGCTGTGAGTGAATTCTGAGGACCTGGACCCAATATGACCCTGGCTGTTGAACGGGACGTAAAACCCCAACTTTCACTTTGATCTCGATTACATATAATTGTGGCAGAACTTAAAATATTAGTAGTAAAGTTTAAACCTAAAGAAACTATTCATTTTTACCTGCACATGTGGAAATGGAGTCAGTAAAATCGCAAGAAGCAGATTGGAGGGAAGGGGAGGTGAGGCCATCAGTGGCCTAGTGGTTAGCAAGTTTGGCATCTAATCCCAGGCAGTCATCTCTGTGTGGGTTCGACTCATACAAGTGGTAATGCTGTGGAAATGTCCCAATGTGACCCTAGCTGTTAAATGGGACATAAAACCCCAACTTTAAACTTGAATAGGGAGTTGGACTTTAAACGGATAAATACAGTACAGTGCCTTTCACTAAACCAAAGAGAAATTTTGGCTGGTATAGTTTCACTTATGTCCCATGATCAGAATGGAACAAATTTCCCCAGACTATCGGGACCAACAGACTATAGCTGGTTTTAGATTAAGCAAATTCAGGTCATACCTATTTAGATTATCATATCCCCTTCCCCCCACCACATCATAAACATCATGAGCTCATCAGTGTTCACTTTTCTGATGATGAATTTGTTATGATAATCAACACTTCCTTTTTGAGACACTAATTCCCTTAGGGGATGGTTACATCAATTTGACACTTTACAGATATTTCAAAGCGGGCCACGGTGACACAGTGGTAACTTGCCTTCCACCTCTGAGATCAGAGTCCAAATCCTGGCCTGACCTCATGTTAGAAAGTTGGTAGTTGCTTGCTGTTGGTAGGCAGTTTACAGTACAGAACCTTGACCAACTGCATGTACTGGTTTCTTCTGCCCTGCCAACTACCGCTACTCAGTGGAGATTAAGCACTATAAAAGTTGTATTAGAATTACCTGTTATACTATAGCTGTTAAGGTATTAGGCATTATATAAAGTCCTAAATAAATAAGCAAATCGGAATGTTTAAATTTATTATTATTATTTATTACCATATGCCACTGTGACCTGGTGGTTAACACTCACCTAGGAACGAAGAGCTAATGGGTTTGGACCCAGATACAGGCAGATACATAGTGAATCAGATGACCAATTAAATTATTATGGCTGTCCAACTTTTTCATGACTGTTCTTTTTAAAAAGTAAAAAAAGTTAGCTTGAATTTTGCAATCAGATCCAAGGTAGATAAATTAAGACATATATTAAAAAAATTTGACCACCGATTGTAAAAATCTGTCATTTATTACACTTACAAATTTATTGTTGACCACACAATGTATTTAGCCTAAATGCTGGGCATACAGATGGGTAATATGTAAAATTAGAGAAGATCAGGAAGAATCAGGAAGTTTTTTTGAAGCGTTTTTTTTTTGCTAAATAGAGTTTTGAATCCTGTATGAAACTGGAAAACTCATTTCTGCAGATATCTTTAAGCTGCTTCCTCATATTTTACCACCGTTAAAACTGATCTGTAGGGTTTCACAATGTTTATAATATTTTGTTAATAATTTTTAAATTGAATTTTATATTTTCTTCATATAATTGTGCTTCACAAATGGATATTTCACTTTTTTATAGCAAATAACATTTTATGCAGTTTTGTTTTAGAGGACAAACCTTTGGTCCATATATTTTTGTCTTGTATTGTGTTTCTGTATACAGTTATGTTTGAACTTTATAGTTCAAGTTTTGATATTAGAATTCGTGCTTGACAGTTCATTGTGCACTCTTATATGTATTGTTATCTGTGCGACTCTCATGTTGACATTTTCATCATTTTGTGTTTGATGCATGAATAATTGAGCGTCCCTGAAAGGGCGCTTATTTGTTTTCGCCTCAGTTTCCTCACCGCCGCCGCATTATTACCCTTGAATATCTCCCTTATTATTAGAAGGTTTCAAACCATATTTGGCAGTTATATACCTTAGGCGTGGGAAAATTTTTCTGCATGTTTAAATTTGACCTTTGACCTCTATGAAGGTCACATGATCAAAAGCAATTTTTTTGAAGTACACCCCCCCTGTCATCGCAGTTCAGGAAAAACTACTTGCTACACAGCCTTATAATTTGACACACCTGTTCATACTATCGAAAACGCGAGCTGATTAGATTTTGGGAGCAATCCCTTGAAAAATGTCTCATTTATGAGTGATTTTCTGACACCTTCCAATCTGAAAGCCTTAAATTTAGGTAAAACCCCCTCTATTATCTTCTTAAGTGTTGCATTTAGAGCCATAAAATGTACTGGGAGGTAATAGGAAACCATATGTGGAGAGTCTAAATAGCCGGTCAGTTTTATCCCATGGCCCCCCCCCCCCCCCCCCCCCCCCCCCCCCTTATGGGTCAAACTGGGGTCATAAAGTAGCTGATTTTGAGATTTTGCCTTATATCTCCTTTATTGTTGCTTTTATAGCTTCAGAATGTATTAAGAGGTATTGGGAAAGCATATGTGGAGAGTCTAAATAGCCGGTCAGTTTTACCCCGACCCCCCCTTATGGGCCAAACTGGGGTCATAAATAGCTGCTTTGGAGTTTTTGCCTTATATCTCCTTTATCGTTGCTTTTATAGCTTCAGAATGTATTAAGAGGTATTAGGAAAGCATATGTGGAGAATCTAAATAGCCAGTCAGTTTTATCCCCCAACCCCCCCTTATGGGTCAAACTGGGGTCATAAATAGCTGCTTTGGAGGTTTTGCCTTATATCTCCTTTATTGTTGCTTTTATAGCTTCACAATGTATTAAGAGGTATTGGGAAAGCATACAGCGCAGCTTTGTGCATTCTTAGCTTTACAGCATGCTTATTAAAACCACAAAGCATTTTAAACTTTCAGGAATGCTTCGCTTTTGTTAGCAAAAGCATTCCTCTAGTTTTTTTCTTATTTAATCTTGCTTGCAATCAGCCCTTCTCAGAATGCAGCACTAATTTAATATGTACAAAATCTTTTTAGAATGTATCTGACATGTATATCATTCAAAGGGGCCATGGTGATGCAGTGGTAACACACTCACCTGCCACCTGAGGTCGGCAGTTCAAACCCTCGATCTTATGTGGGAAAGTTGGTAGTTGCTTACTGATGATCGGCAGTTTACAGTGCAGAACTTTGACCAACTGTATGTACAAGTTTGCTCTGCCCCTCTTGATATGACCTGTACCGTGTTGAAAGCAAAGTAAAACCCCAAATAAATAAATTATATCATTCAAAGTACCTTATTATAGAGATGTCGGGAGTAGTAGTTCTTGAGCTCGAGTACTGTTTACCATTACTTAACTCTGCTTAACAAGCACTCTTTTTATGATAACATCCATATTGCCATGGGCCATATTGCTTTGAAAAGAAATAGACATTTATCATTTTCTGACCATTTTATGTGAATATTTGCAAAATTGCCAAAATATACTCAAGTACTCTGTAACAGCCCCCACCATATTTACTCCAAATGGCCATAAAACTAGGGACACAGTTGTGTGGTGGGCAAAACATTTGCCTCTTAGGTCTCAGGTCTGGGGTTCATTTTCCATCCTGACCTAAAGTGGGAACACTCATTAACATAAATCTTCTGTATTCTACAACATTAATTATGTTGTGTGTTGACAGAAGCTTATTAATAATCATAGAATACCTAATATGAAATAACCATGATTGACCTACAGATGATTACAAATTTGAGTTGAATTAAATACTCTGAATTATAGATCTACATACTTTCCAAATTTAAAAGCTTGGCAAGAAAAAATTTTTTTTTTTACTTGTATTATGTATAGTACTATGGATTGATTGAAATAGCATTTTGACACAAGTGCAAGCAATTAACCTTTTATAATGCTTTTTAAGAAGATACAATATAATGTGTATTTTAAATCAGCTGCCTTATATGGTATTGATACATCCCCCAAAAATGTACAAGTATTGCCGATGACAACCAATTTTTAATTATTCCATTTTGTGCCAAGTTCAGTTATGTGCCTTTTTATAATGGGGGAGCTTTATCCCTATTGCATAACATTTTGAGCAAAAATATGTGAATGTGTATCTCATAAATGTACATGCTTCTCAATATTTTCAGAGCTGCGGGAAGCCTTTGCTCTGTTTGACAAGGACGGAGATGGCTGCATTACTTGCTCAGAACTATGGACAGTTATGCACACGCTGCGGCAAAACGCCACAGAAGATGAAATCAGGGATATGATTGGCCAGGTCGATTTGGACGGTATGCAATTAAAAAAAAAAATTTGATTTCAATATTATATTTGCTTTTTTTGCAGTCATTTTAAGGTGCAGTTGAATTCCATGAATGTCAATGAAAAAGAATAGTTCTCCTTCTCCTGCTCCTGCGTACACACAGGACTTCTGTAGGAGCAGATTTGTCTTTTTTTCCAGACACTATCAGTAGTTTGTAAAACTTAAACCTCCAAATATCCACAAGATTTGGTTGCATACAGTACTTAAACTTCTATTTCTACTGTTAGAAATAGAGACTCTATTATCCAAACATGGTGGGAGGGTGAGATTGGCTTGGATAACTGAAGGGAATTTAGTACAAATTTTAGTAGAAAAGAATATTGAAATACAAACTTAGGACTGTGGACATTAGTGCATTAAATTGAATATTTGGATAACAGAGATTCAGATAATAGGCTTTTTACTGTAAAGCCTATACTTGTGTATCTACCTAGTACCTGGAAATGAATTCCACTTATGTTTGATGTACATTGGATTTACTTACAAAGTATCACCCACTCAGAAGGTACCAAAGTCATTCCCAGTAAAATGAAATCTATAAAATAGGGGGTTAGTGTTTGTAATAATGTGAGACACATATGAAAAATTTAACAATATACCTCACATTATTGAACAATAATGTAGTTCAATAATGTATTAAATTTAATAATAAATATATGAAATCCCAGCATTTGGCTTTACAAAGTAACTATATGTTGTTATGAATGCACTACCAATCAAATATATTGTGCCTGGACATTCATTTTCAGCCAATCAAAACCTGTAAAACTTTCCAAATGTGGAGAAATCCCACTGGCTAAAAATCACGCAATTTTGGCCTAGTTAAAGGTGTAAAAATGAAGTAAAATATGTATAAAAATTCCTCAAACATTCTGGACTCTGCAATTAGGTGGAAAGGCTGGGTATTTACACATATTTGAAGTATTTTGTAATGCAAATGTGGGTTCTATCAAGATATCTGGTAGATTTTGTAAATACTGTTGCAATTTACCAGTACCTGGTATTTTAGTCTTTAGTCTTCATCTGTTGAAAGCTTAATGCCAAGATATGAAAGTTTATTGCTTTCGTGAGATTTATGATCTTATGATTTTTGATCAGATATGACCTTCAGCATACATACTTTGGGTAGGGTTTCAGTTAGAGTAAGAAATCTAAAATTCGCCACATATCTGAAATTCGCCACATGTGAAAATACTAATAAAATAAATGAATTGTGGTGAGATTTGTTGACTGTATGGTAAATTACGACTTTTTGAACTGAAAAATACCAATTTTTAGACAAAAACATCATTTTCTTCATAAAATTAACTAAAGTTTTAGAGGTGGCGAATTTTAGATTCCTGGCGAATTTTAGATTTCTTACTCTACTAATGCTAAATTTAAATTTATTCTTTAAACTCAAATGTAAAGTTTTTAATCCACAGCTTTTAAATGCTATGTGGGTATGGTTTTCACCCATAGCGTCCAGATGGCCAGGCGGGTGGGCGGGTTGGTTGCAAGAAAAAGATTGGTAGGGACATTGTTTGGGGGTGTAGGTGTGCAATGTAATTGTGCAACCTTGATTTGACCTTTGACCATGCTGTGGTGCCCTTGATTTTGAAAATGTTGTCCAGGCTATATCTCTAAAACCGAAGGTGTAGAAGGCTGATATGTGGTAAGGACATTGCTTAGGGGGTGTAGGTGTGCAGCGTCATTTGGTGACCTTGATTTGACCTTTGACCTTGCCACCTTTACATTTAAATTGTTTTCTGGGCTATATCATGAAACCATGAGGTGTAGTAAGATGATACTAGGAATGGACATTGGTTGAGGATTGTAATATGCAGCGTCATGGTGTGACCTTGATTTGACCTTTGACCCTGCTATAGTGACCTTAACCTTTAAAATCTTGTCCCGACTATGTCTAAGAATCTGTGAGGTGTAGAAGGTTGATATATAGAATAAACATTGGTTAAGGGATGTAGGTGTGCAGAGTAATGGTGTGACCTTAATTTGATCTTCGACCTGGCCATGGTAGACCTTTAAAATCTTGTCTGGATTGTATATCAGAAACTGTAAATTGAATGCAGTTAATATTGGTAGGGACATTGGTTAGAGGGAATAGGTGTGCAACATCATAGTGTCCCCTTGATTTTGACCTTGGTATAGTGACCTTGACTTTTAAAATCATGTCGGGCCATATCTCAGAAAGTGTAAGGTGTAGGAAGTTGAGTCTTGGATGGGTTATTGCTTGGGGAGTGTAAGCATTTTAAATCATGGTGTGACATTTAACCTTGGCTCTACCAAAGTGTGTTCACCTGCCATGTTTGAGACAAATTTCTCTTTTAAAAAAGATTGTTGTAACTAATTGTATCCACAGAAGGAATCTGGTTGATACTTTGTTTAGGGTTCGCTATGCCACCGCCGCCGCGCGTAGAAAGATTTTCGGCATTAATGCTCTCAGAGGAAAACTACACCACCTAGGTTCACCAAATTTGCAGGATATCTTCATTGCGGGGTAAGCTTCTCTGGCACTGAAATTAGCCTCATTCTGAAAAACAAGATGGCTGCCGCGGGTATTTCTTTGAAAATTATCTACCTTTTTCTACTGGCTGGTTCTCATAGGTAGAAGGTTGAATCTCTTCATAGGTGATGTGTATAATAGATATACATGTCCTCTACCACCTTGCAAATATTTGACCTTGAAACGCTTAATTCAAGGTCATCCACAGAGTGCCAAAGTACACCACATAGCGGACTTTAAAAGTGCTTATAACTCACTTATTATTGGTCCTAGAGTTTTGCAATGTGAAAACAACTTATAGGACATCATGGGCTGGGAATCTTTTGATGTGATCACATTTGACCTTGAGCCCCTCCTTCAAGGTAAAATGAGGACATCCAAACTTAAAAGTGCTTATAACTTGCTTATTATTCGTCCTAGAGGTTTCAATGTGAAACCAACTTACAGAAAAACATGGACTGGGAATCTTTTGGTGTGGTCAGATTTGACCTCGAGGTCAAACGAGGACAGCCAACTTATAAGTGCTTATAACTCGTTTATTATTGATCCTAGGGGTTTACAATGTGAAACCAAATTGTAGGATATCATGGGCTGGGAATTTTCTGATGTCAGATTGGACCTTTGGCCCCTCCTTCAAGGTCAAATGATAGTTCACTGGCTTTGGTGAGTTGTCTTCCCGGTGGATACAAATTTGAATGGGTCTCCGATGTGTAGGTCTAGTTATTATATGTACTTTTTACATAATTGTGCTTTTTCCATTGATAGCTATACTAAATAAAGTTTACAGCTTCATAACTTTTTAGTTTACTGATTAATACTGTCATCTTGCTATTGTCTGGTTTTAATATTTTATCTTTACATACATTTTCTTACTCTTGAACATTATTTTCTCCACTTAAACATTCTTTGTATGACTTTACATAACTGACACTGTTTGCTCCTGAAAGTCATTTGACCTTTGTACTGTTTCACTTCTTCTATATATCATTTTGGCAATAGTTATTTTCCTGGGCTGTTGGGTACAGGCATCTCCGATGTTAGTTTTCAATCGAAGTCATGCACCTAGAAATACAGTCAGGTTATGAGAATCTATTGAAGCTGGTTTTTTGTGGTACTTTGGTACTTTATTGTTTAACTTATTACTTTGTGGTACTGTGAGATTCATCTAAACAGTGTTCATGTACAATGTGAAAGTCATGATTTCACAATATATTTGTACTTTCTTGTAGATTTATAATACTGTTAAATACAAGTAATATTGATCATTGTTACCTCTGTGGTGTGATGTAATTTTCACACAATGGTTTGTAATGAATCCACTCCATTGTGGAAGGAATTATATTGTTTCTTATACTGGTACATTTTTGATTTTGATTTTATATGAGAGCATTATGAAAATGTTAAAATTTAGATGTTTTCATCACTGAACATTGTTATGTGCTTGAATGAAGAATACAGTGTATTCTCTGTTATATCCTATCTTCTCTTACCCACATATATAACTTTATAAGCCCATTTCCACTTTTCAAAATTTTTGTTTCCTAATTGTTTCACACCAAAATGCCTCTTTCTCTTTTATGATACTTTTGTTATAGACTATAATCAGTAATGACAGAGGTTTTAAAGTAGAACCTATATTATCCAACTGTCTTAGGGGAGTAACAATTGGATTGCGTAACACAAAGGTCGGAAAATAGAAAGGCTAAAATAAGGGTTTCAATTTGTGAGTTGTGAGTGGGTTTGAGGTTTGATAATTGATAAATTCAAATAACACAGGGTCAGATAATGGAGGTTATTACTGTATTGTACTGGGCTGGTATTCACAAGAGGGATCAACCAAAGCTTAGGGGAAAATTAACTTTACTACACACACGTTTTTGGACAGGGTTGCCAATATCGATGTCTGAAGATGTACACCAATAATTATATCGCCATTTTAGGTGAAACTGTAAACTTACACTGCAAATGGTTGATGTAAATTCTAAATCTGACAAAATTGTACATGTTTATCTCATGTTTGTGCCATTTTGATGAAAACTGTCATGTTTTGATTTGGTAAAGTTCACTTCCTGTTAGCAGTTGCGAAGATGCCAGAACAAAACCTTTTCGGTATCCCAGATTCTAGTTAGTAGACAATCTCAGCCTCCTGATGTCAGCCAATATTGAAATATTTTTGCATTCAATTTCGATATCCATAAAGCCAAATGATTTACCCACTAGTGCACACCCTTATGTACTACACTTAAGCTGATTTTTATAACATCTTTCACTGATCACGCTTGTCAATACAGCCCATCATGCTATGGGCACAGCATGGAGATGATTGAACTGTATAGAAAAATATAAATTGAACAGCCTTAACTGCAGTAAAGAGTCTTTTTTGTGCGCGAGTCTTGAATAAGTATGCAACAGATTATGCAGCTGCTATAACTAGAAGATTACCAAGTGGTATACTGTAAGGATTGAAATGTACTGTTATTACCATATAAAGTAATGACATTAAGTGGGGGGCATTCAGTTTATTGTAAAAATAAAGTCCTCAGTTTCGTACTTAATAACCTCAGTCTATAAAAGGACGGTACTTCTTGCAGATAATGGACAATAACGGTAGGATGAGTCCATTATGCCAGAAGTAGCATCCTTTTATAGAGGTCATAAAGTATCAACCTGAGGACTTTATTTCTATTATAAAGACTGGAGTCATTTAATATAATAATTGTTATAAATATAATTTTAGTGTACATTTTTGGCACACAATATTTAGTCTGTAGCGTTTGGTTCTCTATTATCAATGATCATCCATTCATTGCTTCAGATTAATAGACACAAAATATGCGCACTGCATTGTTTTGTGTAGTCTGCGCACTTCCAGTCTTTATAATATTCAATAGAGCCACATAAAGCTTGCTGTGCACCAAACGATTTATTCATTGGGATGTGGTTTGTCTGAGAAAAATGTAGGTCCACCACATGATGAGATATTTCATCTCAACATCTTCAAGAGACTGACCTTGACATCATCATCTAAACTGCTGTGCAACCATCGTGAATGAAAAATTGACCTCAGTTGCAGCAAGTTCTAAAGAATGTACCAGTATTCATAATGATCATTACCAAACTTCACTAGGGATCTCAAAAACAAGCTGTATATGCTAGTGGTAAAGACTGGATAGTTGGTGTCTATTTGATTTGTATAAACAAAACAAAATCCGGTTTCAAACATCAGTGAAAACCGGTTCCCAAACAGCTACACATTTCACAACAAAAGTATAAGATATTGAACAGAAACGCGTTATAATATGTTTTTGATTTATATTTTGTCAATATAAATTGAATTTATACCCAAAACATTGCGTTTAAATCACAAGCTGCAATTTAGTTGTGGTTATTTTTCATGTACACACTTAAAAGATTTTACAGTTTGGTATATACTAATTTGGAAAAATCCGGTTTTTATTGAATTTTTGTTTTCGGGAACCGGTTTCCAAATGTTCTTTCAATTGTAGAACCAGTATATAGTGTTGGCATCATTTACAGAAATCAAAACTGGTTACTGAGTCTTTGAAATGAAGTGAAATCCAGTATTTCATATGGTTGTTCTGTGCAGTGAAAATTAATTGCAGTTGTACCTAAGCCGTAACTTGCAAATGGAAACGGCTTTCGTGAGATATTATTAAGTACGTAAACATATAAAGTGAAAATGTGACATATTTTACAAAACATGTATATTTTTGTTGTTTGGATGAAGTATCAGCCATTAGAAAGCCTAAAATGATTACATTTTCGATGACCGGTTCCCAAATGTTCTTTGCGGATTTCATTTTTTCTACCAAAATGAAACAATATACCTCATACCGAAAACCGTTAACAACACTACTAGTATGTATTGATAAAAACAAATACAGACCGCCACACTGTGGCCTAGTGGGTAACACACTTGTCTAGGAACTCAGAGGGCATGGGTTCAAACCCAGGTTCAGGCATATACATAGTGGCTCGGAAGACCACTTAAAATGGCGGTCCTCTGTCATTGAGTCCTATCCCCAGTGGCAGGCTAAAGACCCTAAAGGACGTTGATAAATGGTCATCCTTGAGCCTCTATCTTCCAGTTAGGGGAATGTCAGTTACTTGTGAGTTGGGGCTGTACCTGTACAGTCGGATTGGTTAAATAGCGCTTTGAGTCCTGTAGTATATGGAGATATTGCGCTGAGTATAAATACACAGTACAATACAATACACTGGATACCAGTGGAAAGGTTGAAATATTGTGTATTTCCATAAACAATACTGGTGAAACCCAGTCACCTGTCAATTTTTTTTACCTCATCCTTGGTTTTAATATAATTATCCTTATTGTGACTGATATTTTATTTTTAGTATAAATTTGTCATCTGCTGCCAAATTTGCTTTAAAGGTACTTCCTAGCCAGTTACAACTAAAATGTGGTTATTGGTTATTGCACACAACAGATACCTCAGGCCGTGTTTTTTCCTAACTCATACCCCTTGTAGTGTCTGCAATTTTACCCATTGGATAGCGGATGTGAAATATTCTAAGATCTTCTACCAATATTTGACTCTGATTCCAAAAAGTCAGTATTCAATTTTTCAGTTTATAGTGGCAGAAATAGCAAATTCTGTAAATAATATTGAAGATCCAGTAATTGAAAATGTAATTATCTTTGGCTTTTCAATAGTTTTTGCCTCATCAAATTAAAAAAAGCCTATAAATTCAGAGAAAAATGTTTCACATTTTCAGTTTTAACTCTTGTAATACTGACTGCGTGGTAGCCTACATCCATCTTAAATGGGATATCAATTGAATTTCGAAAAACATATTTCAGTTATTTCATACTTTGGTCATTTCTTAGCAATGTTGACAATAATTTCCTTCGACCTGGGATAATAATGGGCCAAAAATGGATGTAACTATCTAGCTTGAGTTTCATTGTAGAAATAAATATCAACTGTGAGGGCATTTGTTACGCTGTTTATACCAGCCGTTAGGTGGTAACAAATGCCCAAGCATGAGGTATTTATTACTGTTATAAAGACCAGCATATCTGGTTTAAAAAATAACCATTTAATTTTATGATGTGACACAAACAAGGGAGCCGCCATATTGTTTTGAATGCATGATCACTCTCGTAAAAGCAACCAAATTTCCAAACGAGATATTCGAAACAGCACTTCCTGTTTTCAGTGGGCATTTGTTTGCCTATTTTGGCCCACTGATTGAATGCGCAGAGAATTGTTTTCGTTTACTGTGCACTTCCGGTCTTTATCATGAAACCTCTTGTAAAAGGTAGATTGATTGCCTTTAGAAAAACAAAGGTTTGAGGCTCATGTGTGACTGCAGTTTAAGTTTCACCATATCCTTGACAAGATTAAAAAGCAATGGATTTTGTTTATTTCAAAGCCCCAGAAACCAATATTGATCTTTATAAATGATTATATACTAGTGTTTGGGAATGTGATCTATTGATTACAGTTATGCTCAATTATATCAAAATTCCTATGTGATAGTCATAATGCAATCAGATAAGTTTATAAACTGCAATTATGTTCAAATCTGCAGTCCTCTATTCCTTTCACTGTTAAGGCAAAAATATTGACACTATAAAGGTAATATGATGATGTGGTGAGTAATTGTATAAATAACTGAGTATATAAAACAGAAATGTGAGATTTCATATCTAGTACAGTTGTATATTTTGATATGAAGATGGATTGGTCTTTCCAGGGTAGACTGTGAAGAAAATAGAAGAGTACATTATGATATCTTAATGCACTTTTATCAGTGATGTTGGTACTAACATGTATCTGAAGTAGTTGAAATTTGTTATTTGATGTATCAGTTAACATTACCTGTAGTTTAGCAAACGAAAGTTTGATCTTTTTTTCAAATAGAAAGCAGTTTATTTTTGTGATTTCATTCATCTGTAGCCATTATTTGCATGGAAATCCTTTCCTGATAATGTATTACTTAATTTATAGATTCTAACTATTACTGCTGGTACTTCTATTTCTGCCGTAATTTGTGGAGTTTGGAAAATTAACCGTAATTATCCACCATACGGCTTACTTGTCCTATATCGGGGCGATATACAGGCCAAGGTATTTTTTTTAGAGAAATCACAAGTTAAAAGTTCAAGTATTTATATTCACTTGTCCCCCGAAACCAAACACAGTCTGTTTTACATTATTTTTTCAATATTATGTATTTTACTCATTAATCATACAAAATGGTGGATAATAAAAATAAAACATCCCTCATTAGACTCGTACAAAGAAAATATATCACTCATGAAAACTTAGAATATAATACTCATGCTCGTATAATATTACATTGTCATCTTCATTTGTGATGTATTTTTGCTGTATACCGTATTTATACGTACAAACGCCAACTTCCTATTAATCACCCTCCCCCCTCCTGCATTTTAATACTTCCCAAATCGAATACCACTTGCAATAAATAAAGAAAATCAAAACAAAACGTGGCAATTTTCATCACAGACACAATATAATCTGCAAAAATACGAGATAAACTTTATTATTTCTTCAAATTTAAGGTTTGTTTCCAATATTTTAGGCCCTCTCACCATTATACATACTGGCAAGCCATTATCGCCCATTGCCACTGGACTCGAGAGTTGATTATTTTGAAAAACGTATCACCCCAGGGGCATTTATACAAATAAATACGGTTTGTCATTCAGGATGTTTTCGTATTTTATATTTCAGTTTTGTGCATTATTTTGATGTTGTATTTTTGAATTTTATTGATGTTTTGCACCATATGGTGAAAGTAATAGCTGTTCTTTTTTTTTTTTGTTCTTTTTTCTTTTTCTTCTTTATTTGTCTTGATTTGATTTGATTAATAATTGTTCTTCTTTATTTGGATATTGATCCCATGAAATAAATGAAAATATATGAATATTGTAATTATAATTGAAATAATGCATGGCATTTTTTTATATTTTCCCCCTTTGGCATACCTTATAAAATCAATACTTATGTATATATTCCTTTGTTCTTTTAACATGATAACATCTGCACATGTTATGGAATCATGCATGTGGTTTTTGTAATTGTTCATCTGCTTATTAATTCTTAACATTGTTTATTTGCATGATGTAATCCTGCAATTAATATGATAAATCAATAACCTTCTTAATTGAACTTAATACTAATTAATTTACAATTAAAATGAATACTCAATAACTAATAATAAATCACCATCAATAAATCATCCATTTCATGATCATATCCCCTTCCTTGTCCTTTCTTTTTCATTTTGTCTTCCCTTTCATGTCACTGTTTCCTGATGTCTGTTCTATCAATGTAACAATCTCTTTCTCTGTTCTCTCACACTATCTTTGACCTCAATTCATTATCCTAATTTGTATTTCCCACACATTCCATTATCCTTTCCTATGTTGTTGACCTTATATATCAATATCAATTATTCAACCTTGACCTAATTGTGTTCCCCCATACTCAATGTTCTATATTTTTTGACCTTCAATTGTCTGCATGTGTTTTCCACTGTCCCCATATTGTACTGTACTCTACCTTTGACTCATAATATTCTCTATCCTTGTTCTATTTCTGTGACCTACTTACTCTGTCCTTGACCTAAATTCTCTCTCCTCGACCTAAATTTTCTGGCCTTGACCTTCTGTCTCCTTTGCGTAACTCCTCTTTTACCCCACTCTTCATACCCCCCCTACCCCCACCCCCCTCTCAGGCCGTGAGGAGGTGCGGTTTGAGGACTTTGTTGAGATGATGATGAGCATGCGGCTGGTGAGCAGTTTTGAGGATGAGATGCGCGAGTCCTTCCGTGTGTTTGACAAAGACGGGGACGGATACATCAATGCGGCCGACATTAGGGAGACAATGATGGTAAGTAGACTGTTCTTTATAAAAAAAGCCTATGTTTTTTACATGCGATTTATAATTTTTGTCATCATAAGCAATATTTTATTGAAGCAATAAGGTAAAATAAACAACATTCATAAGCCTTCTTGCAGGAAGAAATATTTATAAAAGATAACGAGATGGTGATAACAATAACAATAATAACAACAATAACGGACAATGTCAATAATGATATTGGTGTGGGACATATTACTGTCTATCAAAACCATCCTAATTCATTTACAAATCCTAGATTTGAATAATAATTTAATATAACGTATGGAACATTCACACTAGTTAAATTCATGAGGTATTAAATGTAATAATTATTGTGTTATGTCACTGGTGCTGCTATATCTTTGATAACTGGAGTTGAAAGAACCTTTGTAAACTAAGCAAAATTAATTTTAAAGAAGGCCTTCCCAAAGGTACTGGAAAATTCATCTTCCTTTGGTTAATCGAGTTCAGGTTAAATGGAGGTTTTATAGAACAGAATTTGCAAGGACACCTAGAAAGTACACCTTTCTCTAAATTAAGCAGGTTTGTATCAAATAAGACTTTATGAAACAAAATTTCAAAGGAGGCGTTCTTTGTGAAAGGTAAGATTATATAAAGCACCTTTAGGGGCACCTTAATGCAGACAGCTTTGTGATAATATTTTTGTTCTAATTTAAATGTTCTTCTGTTCAGTATTGTACTTAAAAGAATGTTTACTACCGGTATGTTATACGAGTGAGTTCGTGTAATTTTGACCAAAGTAGTGTTTAATGGAGGAACATTTCGATATACACTCACCTGTGTAGCACTGGTGACAATGTAGCATCATAGTCATTGACAGTTTTACAAATCATGGATTATTTAATAAAAATATGGAATTGTCCACATGTTTATCAGCATTGTTATAATATTTTACATTATTTATACAACAAACTTAGTGGATTTTTTTGGTGGAGTATAGTGGAATATTGTCAATTAAGAATCACCCAATGTGAAAATGGGCCCAAAATGAAGCTTGAAAATTCAGAGTATTGTGAAGGCTAAGTTACCTGTATAGAATGTAGAGACTTTATATCACAAAACTTCCTGGATTGATGTCAATATCTTGTTTTGCTGCAAATGAGGTCCTTAGAGGAGATATTTAAATCTGAGCTGACCATTGTGATCAAATAATAGCTGTGGGTTTTTCCCAGTTTGATTAAATGGAGTAGATTTCCACCAAATTACTATAATTACTGTAATAAACTCATCTTCACTAATTATTGCATCCTCCCCCCTGCTCTTTTAATAAGAATTTTCAGTGAGCAAGGGTTAGAATTAAAGCAAACAGTACATAACAAGATGCCCTCAGAGAGAGCAAAACGCTCGACTCCATGTGACCAGTCTCTCAAGTGATATAAAGTGATATAAAGGAAGACAATAAAATAAAACCAAACATGTAAATTAATCTTCATAGAAATGTCAAGTAGAAAGATAAAGTCATTAAAATACATTGAAATGGGACCTCTGAAAAATCATGATTTTTTTGTATCCAAAATAAGATCCAGATCTTTCTTTTAGTAACATCTTCCTTCAGTCAGGTCCTACCCACAAATTTTTAAATAAAGATCTGTTATTAGTTCTGGAGTAATCTAAACACACACACACACCAAAAAAAAAAAAAAAAAAAAAAACCCAGACAAGTAGACAAATAAACAATTAGCACACAAACATAAACTGCTGGTGGAGGTAAAAATATTGCTGAAAGGTCACTTCTTGGTGAAAATCATGCATGGTAATTTTTTGTGATGGACTGTCAAGGAATTGAAAGAAAAAAGAGAAAATAAAACAGAAATAATAATTAATAAAAATGATGAATATACCACCTCCCTCTGTATTATGTTTATGTCAATTTCAAGACATAAAATGAGAAGAAATATTTTTACTTAAAGACAGCAAGTGTCATAAGCTAGGTTTGTGACCTCACAATGACAGTTACATTGTGACATCACTGAGTAATGATATCATGAGAAAGCAAAAAAAAAGTTTTGCTCTCTCTGAGTGCATCTTGTTTACGTATGTGATGAAGAGAAGCAGTTTCACTGTGTATTCCCAATTAAAAATAAGAAAAACTCTCTCCTGGCTTTAATTTTCAAACAAATTAGACCAAATTTGGAAGAATCCGTCTGTACCCCATGAAATACCTTCCCACCAAATTTGAGATTGATTGATGTTATAGCTTTTGAGTTATAAGGGCAAAATGGTGCACAGACAGAGAAGCAGATTTCACGGTGAAAGCCCAATTCAAAATAAGAAAAACTCTCTCCTAGCTTTAATTTTCACACAAATTATACCAAATTTGGAAGAATCCGTCTGTACCCCATAAAATACATGCCCACCAAATTTGAGCTTGATTGGTGTTATAGTTTTTATGTCAGCTGACTTGTCAGTCAGCTGACATTATGTCAT
This sequence comes from Sabellastarte sp. h YS-2021, assembly GCA_964017235.1. Classification (NCBI taxonomy): domain Eukaryota; kingdom Metazoa; phylum Annelida; class Polychaeta; order Sabellida; family Sabellidae; genus Sabellastarte; species Sabellastarte sp. h YS-2021. Next base: position 29,082,618 of record OZ024936.1, read on the forward strand.
CACTCTGCGGCGTGGGCGTACGCATACGCGTCCGCGTCCGCGTGAACAACTTCTTCTCCAAAACTACAAGGCCTAGAGACATGCTGTTTTTTTTAAAAGATACCTTATCTATCGAGGATGAAAAATTGTTCAAGGCATGCAAATCTGTCTGTTCGTCTGTTTGCTAGAGACATTACAAGGGGGGTACCCCCACCAAAAGTGTGAAAATTTCAACTTTTTATCACAATTTTCTCAGTGACTATTGCAGGGATTTCTCTCATATCTTGCATATATGTACTAGGCCAGAGGTAGATTCTCTTGTGCGAGTATGAGACCTGGATCTATCTTACTTTTTTTTTAATAAATTTTTTTAATAATTTTTAATGCATTAAAATTCATGAAATCATGCACTAAATCACTTATAACTTCAAAAGTGTTGCATTTACAGCATTTTGTGAAAATATGTTGTTCAGCTACTTTTTTCATAGCTACAATATGGTGAGTAAGTTGGGTGTCTGTCTCAATAGCTAAGTGAGTAATAGCTACTTTTGGGCTTTTCAGTAACTTCCATTATGAGTAAAATCACTTGTAACTTAAAAACTATTGCATTTAGAGAATTTCGTATAAATATGTTATTCAGCTACTTTTGGGCCAGCTGTAACATAGTGAAATTTCAGACCTGTAGCTCATGGCATAGCTGAGTAATAGCTACTTTTAGGTTATCACTGTTGAGTAAATCGCTTATAACTTGAAAACTATTGCATTTAGAGAATTTCGTATAAATATGTTATTCAGCTACTTTTGGGTCAGCTATAACATAACTAAATTTCAGACCTGTAGCTCATGGCATAGCTGAGTAATAGCTACTTTTAGGTTATCACTGTTGAGTAAATCACTTATAACTTGAAAACTATTGCATTTAGAGTATTTTGTTTCATATGTTATTCACCTATTTTGGGGTCAGCTATAACATAGTGAAGTTTCAGACCTGTGGCTCATTTCATAGCTGAGTAATAGCTACTTTGAAGTTCTCACTGTTGAGTAAATCAGTTATAATTGGAAAACTATTGCATTTACAGAAATTTGTGCAAATATGTTATTCAGCTACTTTTGGGTCAGCTATAACATAGTGAAATTATAGACCTATAGCTCATGGCACAACTGAGCAATAGCTATTCTCAGGTACTGACTGTTGAGTAAATCAGTTATAACTTTAAAAATATTGCATTTGGAGTATTTTGTTAAAATATATTGTTCACCTACTTTTGGGTCAGCTATAACATAGTGAAATTACAGACCTATAGCTCATGGCATAGCGGAGCAATAGCTATTTTCAGGTTCTCACTATTGAGTAAATCAGTTGTAACTTGAAAACTATTGCATTTACAGTAGTTTGCTTAAATATGTTGTTCACCTACTTTTGGGTTAGCTATAACATAGTAAAATTTCAGACATGTAGCTCATTGCATAGCTGAGTAATAGTTCCTTTGAGGTTCTCACTGTTGAGTAAATCAGTTGTAACTTGAAAACTATTACTTTTATTACGCTACAATAGCTTACCATGTGGGACTTAATGCTGTTCTCGGGTTGCCACACCCGGGGCCAACGTCTTAGAAAAAAAGATCGTTCTTGTTAGCCACCGGATATACTGGTAGTTGTCGTCACGTGATATCTTCTGACCAATCGTCCTACTTTTTCGTTGGCCACGAAGACTGATAGCAGTTTGTAAATATACAGACATTTTCATTTATTTCTCAGTATTCACGTATTGTTGGAGGCTAATATTTGGACATTTCCTTAAATATATTTCATAGATTATACTGTAAAATTTTTAATTTCACAACTTAAGTATTTTTCTTGAAATCCGCGTGTTTTGAGTTTTCTCGGTCCAGGCAATCTTAATTGTACGTCTTTTTATTGCGTTAAAATGTCTCTTCATCAAGCAAACAAAGACAAACCGAGAGCTCAGAAATGCCGCCATTTTTGCTTCAGTTTTGATACTCATAACTTCTGCCCTACCTGTAGGGAGGCTGGCAAGGGAGATGACCCCTGTGTCACTTTTGAAACACCCTGCCATATTTGCACGTCTCTCTCTGATGAACAATTGCAAAAAATTCAAAACAGGAAGCGGTACTTAAAAAGCAAAAAGCGGAAACTAGTTCCAAAGATGAACTAGATCTCTTGGGTGAAGGCGATGGGGACTCTTTTACTGGTTCTAATGCAGACCTTGAGAGTGCTGCCGATAACCTCTTTACCTCACTCCCCCGTCCTCAACCTCTCGCCTTCAGTTCTTTATCACTTAAGACCCCAGCAAAAGCTGTCCCACCAACCCCAGGTACTGTTTTGCAAAACAAAATTCAAAGAAATCTAGAGAAATCCCTGGGTGATTCCTTAAATATACATATACAGCAGCAAATGGGTTCCTTCCAGGCATCCATGTTAGAAGCATTTCAATCACTCCGAGAGGAGTTGACAGTTAAAAAACCTGCCGAGGTTGATCCCTCGCCTCATGCTTCAAAAGCTGGTCCATCCAGCAAGTCTGCTACTAATCTGGACCTACCCCCTCCGAGGTCAAGTACTAATGCACAGTCCGAGGCAATGGATGTGGACGTTGGTCCAGCACTCCCTCCTCGACTAGTACTTAACCAAACTTCCTCGGATCAGTACGTTGCCCCTTCTGAAGCTATACCGAAGGATTCCTCGTACTCACACAAAAAACAAAGCCACAGGCAAACAGTAGCACCGAGCTCTGCCTCGGATCAACTGGATGAGGATTCCGACGAATCTCGGATCCATCCTAGACCTAAGAAACACTCTGACAAGAGCAAGCATAAATCTAGGTCCAGATATGTGTCATCTTCAGAGGAAGATCACTCCCCTGTTGCCAGACACAGGTCTTCTAAGCCCTCTAGGGCTCAGCCCTCAGGCGCAGCTTCTGATCAAGACCTCCCTCAACATGATCCAGACCCCCCTTATTATAGGGAAGTAGCCCTGTCTGACATTCCCTCCCAATACTCTGAAGAGGTGGACACCTTCAGACGCATTCTTTCTCTCCCTGACCCCAGGGACTCTATGCCGAGGTTGTCAACTTCAGTGTTGGGTCTGGACGACGAAAAAGGCCGTCAAGAGCTCAGACCTAGAGGTCCTTCCTCTATCTTACCACTTAGCTCAGTTATCAAGGACGCCTTCGATAAATTTCAACATGATTTCAAAGCTGCCAATTTATCTGAGGGAAAATATGTCAAGCCTCCTCCATCCACTTCTAAGTGGTATAAGGTTGGACAGCCCACTTTTCAAGACAAAATCCAGGAGTTGAATACGGACTTTGCTAAGATCTGTATTACTCCTAGACCTCCTGGGGCACCAGTAGCCAAAGTCCCTATGCCAGTCCTTAAGGAGCTGGAACATCAGGCTAGACAGAATATTTCAACCCTCAATTTCACCGCTGCCTTTGCCAAAACCTCTTCTTCTTGCAATGCTTCTTTGGAAAAGTGCCAACATAGCATCAAGTCAACTGTCAAGAAGATAAAGTCTCAGATCCAGAAAGGTGCCAATCCTGAGAAAGCAGCAAAGCGCGGATATGAGGAAGTTGCTGAGTACTTGGATTTTTGAAACAAGACGGTTCTTGTCCAACATAGAGCTCTTACCTGTCTCAGCAAATCGCTAGCCCATATTCTCCAGAGGGAATTATATTCTATGGCTAATACCGGCTTGCTTAGGCGCGAAGCCGAAATGACTCTATTGCATCCCCAGTTAGGGGAAACGAGACGCCAAGAACTTAGGAACTCGTCCTTCTGGGACTCCTCCTTGTTCGAGTCTCAACTTGTTAAGGAAGGTGAGGACTTCCTTCTCAAAAAAGGCACCTCAAAAGATTCTCAGGGTTTTGCACCCTACCAGAATAAGCCCTTTCGTGGCCCCCACAAGAAAAGAGGCTTCTACAGGAAACGCCCCTATGGGGGCAATTCCTCTCAAAGCAGTAACCAATCCTTTCCCTCGGGAAGAGGAAAATCCAACTTCAGAGGCTCCAGGGGTCGTTTTCGACCCCACAATAGGGGAAGGGGGCGTGGAAACCCCCCTTCACAATGACTCCTCCAAAGCCTCATTCAGTCCACCAGTAGGAAGTCGCCTCCGTTCTTTCAAGAGAGACTGGCTCACAAACAAATGTTCTCAAAACGTGTTAAACATTATCATCAATGGCTACGTTCTGCCATTCCGTTCAAAGCCAAACTTGATCAGATTTCCTCTGATTCTATCAGAGTACAAGGCCCAACAAAAAGACCAAGCCTTGGCCACTTGTATCCAGTCTCTCTTGTCAAAGAACGCCATCAAAAGGGTGGAAAACGTAAAATCTCTCGGGTTTTACAGTCGCCTGTTCCTAGTACCCAAGCCTCACCAAAGGTGGAGGCCAGTCATAGACTTAAGCAGGCTCAACACTTTTCTACATGTAGAAAAGTTCAAAATGGAAACCCCGGAGTCCATCAGGACTTCCCTGGTCCCAGGGGAGTGGGTATCGTCGATAGACCTGTTGGACGCATACCTTCACATCCCCATCCATCCAAACTCAAGGAAGTACCTAAGGTTTTGCTACAAGGCCCAGGTGTTCCAGTTCACCTCCCTACCTTTCGGACTGGCCACAGCCCCCCAGGTCTTTACGATGATCGTAAAGGAAGTGAAACTAATGGCCCTCTCAAGAGGACTCAGAATTCACCAATACCTGGACGACTGGCTGATCAGGTCCCAGTCCCAGGAGGAATCTCAAAGGGACACACAGGCAGTGGTAGACCTAACCCAATCCTTGGGTTGGATAATCAACCAGGAAAAATCAGAACTGAAACCTACTCAGGTGTTTTCGTTCGTGGGCTACGAATACCACCTAGATTCAGCCCTTGTAAGACCCACTCACGAGAGATGGCTCAAACTTCAGGATTTGATCCTACGACTCAAGTCAAAACGTGTTTTGACTGCAAGATGTTTGATGTCTCTAATTGGGTTGCTAGCCTCAACGGAGAAAATGGTCCCGGAGGGGCGCCTTCACATGAGGCCTTTTCAGTTTCATCTCAAGGAGCACTGGAGATATCCTCAGTCGCTGGACAACCTCCTTCCTTGGACAGAAGCCATTGTAGCCCACCTAGATTGGTGGCAAAACCCCTCAAATGTGATGAAAGGCGCAGACCTTCATCCCAAGGACCACAGTATCCAACTCTTTACCGACGCCTCAAACGAAGGTTGGGGCGCTCACTTAGATCAAAATTCTACAAAAGGGCTGTGGTCAGAGCGGGAAAAAAGGCTACACATAAATGTCCCAGAATTGAAGGCGGTCTCCCTGGCCCTTCGAGACTTCAAGGACCAGTGCCAGAATCAAACAGTGTTAGTTGCGACGGACAACTCAACAGTGGTAGCCTACATCAACAAGCAAGGGGGAACTCACTCAGCAGAGATGTGCGCTCTCCTGTGGAAAATCATGACCTGGTGCCATCACTACCATATAACACTGAAAGCCAGGCACATTCCAGGGTGTCTGAATGTGATGGCCGACCTCCTATCCAGGTCCAACCAAGTGCAGTCAACAGAATAGTCTCTGCACCCTCAGGTCTTCAAGCAAATCTGCCGAAAGTGGTTCACCCCTCATGTAGACTTATTCGCCACTCACCTGAATCACAAACTCCCTCTATATGTGTCTCCTATCCCAGACCCAAGGGCCTGGAACATAGATGCTCTGAACATAAACTGGACCAACCTCACGGCCTACGCCTACCCTCCTACGGCTCTCCTTCACAAGGTGATCCAAAAGATCAAGCAATGCCATTGCCTGATCATCGTGATAGCCCCAGGCTGGCCAGGGATGCCCTGGTTTTGGGACCTAGTGCAGCTCTCAACAGAGATCCCACTACAACTCCCAGTGTCAACGACCCTACTCAAACAGTCCCACAACTACGTGTTCCACAACAATCCACAACAGCTGAACCTCCACGCCTGGTGTCTAGGAGCGGACAACTCCAAGAACAAGGCTTCTCTGTGGAGGTGGCAGAGAGAATTGCTGCCCCTCAGCGGTCATCAACAAGGACCATCTACAGGTCAAAGTGGGCCCTATTTGAAAAATGGTGCAGAGAAAATTCGGTGGATTTCTCCACTCCATCTGTGAAACAAATCTCTGATTTTTTCATGTACCTGTACCAAGACCTAAACAGGCGCCCCTCGACCATTGATGGTTACAGGACTGCCATCGTTGACACTCTGGGCCCAACGGCCCAACACATTGCGCACAATGCAGACCTTCATAGGTTACTCTCCAGTTTTCACAGGGATCGTCCTAAAAGTTCCAGAAATTTACCCAAGTGGAACCTTTCTGTTGTCCTTAACGAGCTCACCAAAGCACCATTTGAGCCCATGAAAGACTCAGACCTCAAACATCTTACTCTTAAAACTGCTTTCTTGCTAGCCTTGGCCTCCGGCAAGCGCCGCAGCGAAATCCATGCCTGGGTCGCTAACAAAGTAGCTAATTTAGGCCAATGGGAAAAGGTTGCCTTGTTCCCTTCTTCTGATTTCGTAGCCAAAAACCAACTAGCAAGAGAAGGTTCTCAAAGTGTGTCACCAGTGACTATCCCTGCTTTGACTACCATTGTAGATAGACAGTTTAAGGAAGACAGGACCCTGTGTCCCGTGCGGGCCCTGAGGTTCTATTTGGACCGAACTAAAGACCTGAGAGGGTCTCGTTCTCTCCTTTTCATATCCTTTAAGAAAGGACATACCTCAGACATCAGACCCGCTACACTCTCCTCATGGTTAAAACAAACCATTCTACTTTGTTACAAGCAAGCAGATCAACAAGCCTTGGACTTGGTCCAAGTCAAAGCGAATGACATCCGGGCCTTCGCGGCCTCTAAGGCCGTTTACGGTGGAGTATCGGTGGACCAAATCATGCAAGCCTGTCACTGGAAAGCTCACAACACATTCACAAATTTTTACCTAAAAGACCTTACTTGGTCGGACACCGACAACAATATGTATCTGGGACCCGTAGTGGCGGCACAACAAGTCCTAGATCCTTCCCCTCAGACCAGTTGTCCTCGGAAAGAAAAAAGGGGGGGGGGCACATCCGCTACAACCAAGTCTTCAGGAGTCTCTCCCAGAATCTAGGTATTCCTTTACCTTCAAGATGTTACGGGTAAGGTCATTTTATTTTTTAATTATCAGGTAATTTCTTTTAAGGACTTAGTCAGTTGTCATTAATCTCATATTTCAGGTTAAAAATTTCATGAGATGCCCAACCACTGGGTTGGTCAGTCACACGTGAAGGTCTAATAGGGACCCTTAGACCTCGAAGTGAGCTCAGCTGCACTTCCGTCCTACTACCAAACATCTGGACAGTTTTAGCACTGTCCCCTTTTTACTCAGGTTTTTGGCTCGTTACAGGCCCGATCTTCGGGATCGGGGCTGTGTAAAAGGGACTCAGACTGGCATTTCTGGCACTATTCTGTATATATATTAATTCAAATCTTAGAAAAAAATTACATATCTTCCAGTCTCAGCTGTAATCCCGCCACCGGGTGGTTGAATTCAGCATTAAGTCCCACATGGTAAGCTATTGTAGCGTAATAAAATTGAAAATTTTAATTACTTAAATGTAGCTTTTATAAGCTACAAGCTTACCATGTGGGACTTAGAAGAGTCCCACCCTGCCTCCCCGCTGTTTACAGCTGAGGGGTAGGTTTGATAAAAAATTTCAACGAGAAAGTAGGGCGATTGGTCAGAAGATATCACGTGACGACAACTACCAGTATATCCGGTGGCTAACAAGAACGATCTTTTTTTCTAAGACGTTGGCCCCGGGTGTGGCAACCCGAGAACAGCATTAAGTCCCACATGGTAAGCTTGTAGCTTATAAAAGCTACATTTAAGTAATTAAAATTTTCAAATTTAGAGTAATTTGTTAAATATGTTATTCACAGAATTTTTGGTCAGCTATAACATAGTGAAATTGCAGACCTCTATGTCATGGCATAGCTGAGCAATAGCTACTTTCAGGTTCTCACTGTTGAGTAAATCATTGTATCCACTGGATAGCCGCAGTGTGTAGAGAGAGATTTCACCATTACTGCTCTGATGAAAAAAAATATTATAGCTAGCTTTCTTAAGTTTGCAGTATATATTAATAATCATAAAATGTTGTCTGGGAATATTTTTGGCCTCATTTTGAGAAACAAGATGGCCGCCACAGGTGTTTTTTGTCAGTCATGAAAAGTGCTTATATCTCCCTTATTATTGATCCTAGAGGTTTGGGATGATAAACCAACCTGTAGGAAATCATGGGGTGGGAATCTTTTGGTGTGGTCAGATTTGACCTTCAATGACCCCTCCTTCAAGGTCAAACAAGGATAGCCAAACTTAAAAGTGCTTATAACTCGCTTATTATTGGTCCCAGAGGTTTGGGATGGTAAAAAGGCAGGAAATCATGGGCTGTGAATCTGTTGATATGGTCTGATTTGACCTTGGAACCCTCCTTCAAGGTCAAATGAGGATAGCGAAAATTGAAAGTGCCTACAACTCGCTTATTATTGGTGACAGAGATTTGGTTTACCATCCCATAGGAAATCATTGGCTCGGAATCTTTTGGTATGGTCAGATTTGACCTTTGGACCCCTCCTTCAAGGTCAAATGAGGACAGCCAAGCTTAAAAGTGCTTATAACTCATTTATAATTGGTCCTAGAGGTTTGGAATGGTAAACCATAGGAAATCATGGGCTGGGAATGTATTTGTGTGGTTAGATTTGACCTTGGACCCCTTCTTCAAGGTCGAACGAGGATATTGCATTTGTAGTATTTCTTTAAATATGTTTTAACCTATTTTTTACACTTAAACAATTACCTTGTTATTAAGCGTCCCGCAAGGGACGCTTGTTTGTGTATGGGAGAGCTTCCGGCTCCGCCGGCTCCGCCGGCTCCGCATTTTGTTTTCCTTATAACTCTGTAACCATTAGGCGGATTCTTTTCAAATTTGGCAGGTTTAGGCAGTAGCCCTGGGGAATTTTTTTGAATATGCTGCAGTGACATTTCAACCAATCAGAGAGGTCACATGACCAAAAATGTCTTTTTTCGATGGGGAAGCTTGTCCGGATGATAACTTGAAAGGAATTTTATCAATTCACCTGAAACTTGGCAAATACATTCATTCTATTAAAATCTGGAAATCATTAGATTTTGGCATTGATTGGTCAAGAAATGGCCGAGTAATTAATGATTAATTAATCATTACGAATTTTCCAAATAAGGAAAACACAAAAATGCTTATATCTCGAAAACCGTGCTAGATAGAGCGATTTCGACAAAATTTCTATCTAGAGGTCCTCAGTGGCCTAGTGGTTAGCAAGTTTGGCATCTAATCATAGGCTGTCACCTCTGTGGGTTCGAGTCCCACAAGTGGCAATTCTGAGGACCTGTCCCAATATGACCCTGGCTGTTGAACGGGACGTAAAAACCCAACTTTGACCTTTGACCTCTGCGGAGTAGTTTTCCCAATTTTCAAAAAATTTTTGTCTCGCCCAAAATGGCGGCCATTTTGAATTTTCGAAATTTTCGCAAAAATTGCAAAACACAAAAATGCTTATATCTCAAAAACCGTGCTAGATAGAGCAATTTCGACAAAATTTTTGACCCGCAGGATATCTCTGCGGAGTACTTTTCCCCATTTTCAAAAAATTTTTGTCTCGCCAAAAATGGCGGCCATTTTGAATTTTCGAAATTTTCGCAAAAATTGCAAAACACAAAAATGCTTATATCTCGAAAACCGTGCTAGATAGAGCGATTTCGACGAAATTTTTGACCCTCAGGGTATCTCTGCAGAGTAGTTATCCCAATTTTGAAAAAATTTTTATCTCGCCAAAAATGGTGGCCATTTTGAATTTTCGAATTTTTCGCAAAAATTGCGAAACATAAAAATGGTTATATCTCGAAAACCCTGCTAGATAGAGCGATTTCGACGAAATTTTTGACCCACAGGGTATATCTGCAGAGTAGCCATGCCAATTTTCAAAAAAATTTTGTCTCGCCAAAAATGGCGGCCATTTTGAATTTTCGAATTTTTCGCAAAAATTGCAAAACATAAAAATGCTTATATCTCAAAAACCCTGCTAGATAGAGCGATTTCGACGAAATTTTTGACCCACAGGGTATCTCTGCAGAGTAGCCATGCCAATTTTCAAACAAAAAATTTCTCGCAAAAAATGGCGGCCATTTTGAATTTTCGAATTTTTCGCAAAATTGCAAAACACAAAAATGCTTATATCTCGAAAACCGTGCTAGATAGAGCGATTTCGACGAAATTTTTGACCCACAGGGTATCTCTAAAGAGTAGCCATGCCAATTTTCAAAAAAATTTTCTCTTGCCAAAAATGGCGGCCATTTTGAATTTTCGAATTTTTGCGCAAAAATTGCAAAACACAAAAATGCTTATATCTCGAAAACCGTGCTAGATAGAGCGATTTCGACGAAATTTTTGACCCACAGGGTATCTCTGCAGAGTAGCCATGCCAATTTTCAAAAAAATTTTCTCTTGCCAAAAATGGCGGCCATTTTGAATTTTCGAATTTTTGCGCAAAAATTGCAAAACACAAAAATGCTTATATTTCGAAAACCGTGCTACATAGAGCGATTTCGACGAAATTTTTTATCTTCAGGGTATCTCTGCAGAGCAGCTATCCCAAAGAGCTTTCACTTGGTGAAGTTTCAGACCCATAGCTAATTACTCACCTACTCAAAATGAGTAAATGCGAATTATCTCATAAAGTATTGCAGATAGCCAATTTTTGTCAAATTAATCATTCACCTACTTTTGGGAGAGCTTTCACTTGGTGAAGTTTCAGACCCATAGCTAATTACTCCCCTACTCAAAATGAGTAAATGCGAATTATCTCTAAAAGTATTGCAGATAGCCAATTTTTCTCAAATAACTCATTCACCTACTTTTAGGAGAGCTTTCACTTGGTGAAGTTTCAGACCCATAGCTAATTACTCACCTACTCAAAATGAGTAAATGCGAATTATCTCATAAAGTATTGCAGATAGCCAATTTTTGTCAAATTAATCATTCACCTACTTTTGGGAGAGCTTTCACTTGGTGAAGTTTCAGACCCATAGCTAATTACTCACCTACTCAAAATGAGTAAATGCGAATTATCTCTAAAAGTATTGCAGATAGCCAATTTTTCTCAAATAACTCATTCACCTACTTTTGGGAGAGCTTTCACTCTGTGAAGTTTCAGACCCATAGCTAATTACTCACCTACTCAAAATGAGTAAATGCGAATTATCTCTAAAAGTATTGCAGATAGCCAATTTTTCTCAAATAACTCATTCACCTACTTTTGGGAGAGCTTTCACTTCGTGAAGTTTCAGACCCATAGCTAATTACTCACCTACTCAAAATGAGTAAATGCGAATTATCTGTAAAAGTATTGCAGATAGCCAATTTTTCTCAAATAACTCATTCACCTACTTTTGGGAGAGCTTTCACATGGTGAAGTTTCAGACCCATAGCTAATTATTCACCTACTCAAAATGAGTAAATGCTAATTATCTGTAAAAGTATTGCGGATACCCAATTTTTATCAAATAACTCATTCATCTACTTGTGGGAGAGCTTTCACTTGGTGAAGTTTCAGACCCATAGCTAATTACTCACCTACTCAAAATGAGTAAATGCGAATTATCTCTAAAAGTATTGCAGATAGCCAATTTTTCTCAAATAACTCATTCACCTACTTTTGGGAGAGCTTTCACTTGGTGAAGTTTCAGACCCATAGCTAATTACTCACCTACTCAAAATGAGTAAATGCGAATTATCTCATAAAGTATTGCAGATAGCCAATTTTTGTCAAATTAATCATTCACCTACTTTTGGGAGAGCTTTCACTTGGTGAAGTTTCAGACCCATAGCTAATTACTCACCTACTCAAAATGAGTAAATGCGAATTATCTCTAAAAGTATTGCAGATAGCCAATTTTTCTCAAATAACTCATTCACCTACTTTTGGGAGAGCTTTCACTCTGTGAAGTTTCAGACCCATAGCTAATTACTCACCTACTCAAAATGAGTAAATGCGAATTATCTCTAAAAGTATTGCAGATAGCCAATTTTTCTCAAATAACTCATTCACCTACTTTTGGGAGAGCTTTCACTTCGTGAAGTTTCAGACCCATAGCTAATTACTCACCTACTCAAAATGAGTAAATGCGAATTATCTGTAAAAGTATTGCAGATAGCCAATTTTTCTCAAATAACTCATTCACCTACTTTTGGGAGAGCTTTCACTTGGTGAAGTTTCAGACCCATAGCTAATTACTCACCTACTCAAAATGAGTAAATGCGAATTATCTCATAAAGTATTGCAGATAGCCAATTTTTGTCAAATTAATCATTCACCTACTTTTGGGAGAGCTTTCACTTGGTGAAGTTTCAGACCCATAGCTAATTACTCACCTACTCAAAATGAGTAAATGCGAATTATCTCTAAAAGTATTGCAGATAGCCAATTTTTCTCAAATAACTCATTCACCTACTTTTGGGAGAGCTTTCACTCTGTGAAGTTTCAGACCCATAGCTAATTACTCACCTACTCAAAATGAGTAAATGCGAATTATCTCTAAAAGTATTGCAGATAGCCAATTTTTCTCAAATAACTCATTCACCTACTTTTGGGAGAGCTTTCACTTCGTGAAGTTTCAGACCCATAGCTAATTACTCACCTACTCAAAATGAGTAAATGCGAATTATCTGTAAAAGTATTGCAGATAGCCAATTTTTCTCAAATAACTCATTCACCTACTTTTGGGAGAGCTTTCACTTGGTGAAGTTTCAGACCCATAGCTAATTACTCACCTACTCAAAATGAGTAAATGCGAATTATCTCATAAAGTATTGCAGATAGCCAATTTTTGTCAAATTAATCATTCATCTACTTTTGGGAGAGTTTTCACTTGGTGAAGTTTCAGACCCATAGCTAATTACTCACCTACTCAAAATGAGTAAATGCGAATTATCTCTAAAAGTATTGCAGATAGCCAATTTTTCTCAAATAACTCATTCACCTACTTTTGGGAGAGCTTTCACTCTGTGAAGTTTCAGACCCATAGCTAATTACTCACCTACTCAAAATGAGTAAATGCGAATTATCTCTAAAAGTATTGCAGATAGCCAATTTTTCTCAAATAACTCATTCACCTACTTTTGGGAGAGCTTTCACTTCGTGAAGTTTCAGACCCATAGCTAATTACTCACCTACTCAAAATGAGTAAATGTGAATTATCTGTAAAAGTATTGCAGATAGCCAATTTTTCTCAAATAACTCATTCACCTACTTTTGGGAGAGCTTTCACTTCGTGAAGTTTCAGACCCATAGCTAATTACTCACCTACTCAAAATGAGTAAATGCGAATTATCTCATAAAGTATTGCAGATAGCCAATTTTTGTCAAATTACTCATTCACCTACTTTTGGGAGAGCTTTCACTTGGTGAAGTTTCAGACCCATAGCTAATTACTCACCTACTCAAAATGAGTAAATGCGAATTATCTCTAAAAGTATTGCAGATAGCCAATTTTTCTCAAATAACTCATTCACCTACTTTTGGCAGAGCTTTCACTTGGTGAAGTTTCAGACCCATAGCTAATTATTCACCTACTCAAAATGAGTAAATGTGAATTATCTCTAAAAGTATTGCATATAGCCAATTTTTCTCAAGTAACTCATTCACCTACTTTTGGGAGAGCTTTCACTCTGTGAAGTTTCAGACCCATAGCTATTTATTCACCTACTCAAAATGAGTAAATGCTAATTATCTGTAAAAGTATTGCGGATACCCAATTTTTATCAAATACTCATTCATCTACTTGTGGGAGAGCTTTCACATGGTGAAGTTTCAGACCCATAGCTAATTACTCACCTACTCAAAATGAGTAAATGCGAATTATCTCTAAAAGTATTGCAGATAGCCAATTTTTCTCAAATAACTCATTCACCTACTTTTGGGAGAGCTTTCACTTGGTGAAGTTTCAGACCCATAGATAATTATTCACCTACTCAAAATGAGTAAATGTGAATTATCTCTTAATAGTATTGCAGATAGCCAATTTTTCTCAAATAACTCATTCACCTACTTTTGGAAGACCTTTCACACACGAAAATGAAAAATTGTGAATATCTCGGAAAAGCTATTTCTTCTGCTTTAATGCTCGGCGGGAGATACACACCATGGCAGTGGTCTTGACAAAAATTTTTGTCTCCTCAAAAATGGTGGCCATTTTGAATTTTCAAAGTTTTTGCAAAACACAAAATTGCTTATATCTCGAAAACTGTGCTATATGGAGCGAACTCAACAAAATTTTTGACCTGCTGGGTATCTCTGCAGAGTAGCCATGCCAATTTTCAAAATATTTTTGTCTCGCCAAATATAGCGGACATTTTTAATTTTTTTATTTTTTGCAAAACACAAAAATGCTTATATCGTGAAAACCGTGCTAGATAGAGCAGACTGCGCTGACTTTGGTTGCCACAACAGTATAAGGCTAGAAACGAAGCATTTTCTTAATACTTTAGCACTCACCTTTATATCCTTTTCGGGACGCTTTGTTTTTGCTATGCAAAAACATTATCTTTTTTTTTTGCGAGCGATCCTCTAGTTTTCCTTCATAATACCATTTACAGGGCACAACTTTTTTATCCTTTTCTTCTGTCAGCTTCGGAATTTCTTTCGAACTTGCTATTCAGTTACCATTTACTGTATTTCTGTACAGCCCTTTTCCTGATAATTATTCTGTCCTCTAATCACCTTCACAAATCAAAAACACTCAGTCAGCTGACACAGTGCCCGTTCACGGGCACTCTCCTCTTGTTGAGTTATAAGGGCGAAACGGTGCACAGACAGACTGACAGACAGACAGACAGACAGAAACAAACTGATCACAGTAACCCTCTCCTATCGTCGAGCGTTAATAATAAAAGGTAATAATTAAGAGGTTAGGGTTGTACATCCTGTTCTATAGCTAGGGGAGTATTTAGTAAGATACCTTGCATTATTAAGCGTCCCGAAAGGGACGCTTGTTTGTGTATGGGAGCTCCGCCGGCTCCGCATTTTGTTTTCCTTATAACTCTCTAACCGTTAGGCAGATTCTTTTCAAATTTGGCAGGTTTAGGCAGTAGCCTTGGGGAATTTTTTTGTATATGCTGCAGTGACATTTGAACCAATCAGAGAGGTCACATGACCAAAAATGTCTTTTTTCGATGGGGAAGCTTGTCCGGATGATAACTTGAAAGGAATTTTATCAATTCACCTGAAACTTGGCAAATACATTCATTCTATTAAAATCTGGAAATCATTAGATTTTGGCATTGATTGGTTAAGAAATGGCCGAGTAATTAATGATTAATTAATCATTATGAATTTTCCAAATAAAGAAAACACAAAAATGCTTATATCTCGAAAACCGTGCTAGATAGAGCGATTTCGACAAAATTTTTGACCCACAGGGTATCTCTGCAGAGTAGTTATACCAATTTTCAAAAACTTTTTGTCTCGCCAAAAATGGCGGCCATTTTGAATTTTCGAATTTTTTGCAAAAATTGCAAAACATAAAAATGCTTATATCTCGAAAACCGTACTAGATAGAGCGATTTCGGCGAACTTTTTGACCCACAGGGTATCTCAGGAGAGTAGCCATGCCAATTTTCAAAAAAAAATTTGTCTCGCAAAAATGGCGGCCATTTTGAATTTTCGAATTTTTCGCAAAATTGCAAAACATAAAAATGCTTATATCTCGAAAACCGTGCTACATAGAGCGATTTCGACGAATTTTTTCATCTTCAGGGTATCTCTGCAGAGCAGCTATCCCAAAGAGCTTTCACTCGGTGAAGTTTCAGACCCGTAGCTAATTATTCACCTACTCAAAATGAGTAAATGCGAATTATCTCAAAAACTATTGGGGATACCCAATTTTTATCAAATAACTCATTCATCTACTTTTGGGAGAGCTTTCACATGGTGAAGTTTCAGACCCATAGCTAATTACTCACCTACTCCAAATGAGTAAATGCGAATTACCTCTAAAAGTATTGCAGATAACCAATTTTTCTCAAATAACTCATTCACCTACTTTTGGGAGAGCTTTCACTCGGTGAAGTTTCAGACCCGTAGCTAATTACTCACCTACTCAAAATGAGTAAATGCTAATTATCGCAAAAACTATTGCGGATACCCAATTTTTATCAAATAACTCATTCATGTACTTTTGGGAGAGCTTTCACATGGTGAAGTTCCACACCCGTAGGTAATGACTCACCTACTCAAAATGAGTAAATGCGAATTATCTCTAAAAGTATTGCAGATAGCCAATTTTTCTCAAATAACTCATTCACCTACTTTTGGGAGAGCTTTCACTTGGTGAAGTTTCAGACCCATAGCTAATTATTCACCTACTCAAAATGAGTAAATGCGAATTATCTCTAAAAGTATTGTGGATACCCAATTTTTATGTCGTCACTCTGCGGCGTGGGCGTACGCGTACGCGTCCGCGTGAACAACTTCTCCTCCAAAACTACAAGGCCTAGAGACGTGCTGTTTTTTTTAAAAGATACCTTATCTATCGAGGATGAAAAATTGTTCAAGGCATGCAAATCTGTCTGTTCGTCTGTTTGCTAGAGACATTACAAGGGGGGTACCCCCACCAAAAGTGTGAAAATTTAAACACTTAATCACAATTTTCTCACTGACTATTGCAGGGATTTCTCTCATATCTTGCATATATGTACTAGGCCAGAGGTAGATTCTCTTGTGTGAGTATGAGACCTGGATCTGTCTTACTTTTTTTTTAATAAATTTTTTTAATAATTTTTAATGCATTAAAATTCATGAAATCATGCACAAAATCATTTATAACTTGAAAAGTGTTGCATTTAGAGCATTTTGTTAAAATATGTTATTCAGCTACTTTTTTCATAGCTACAATATGGTGAGTAAGTTGGGTGCCTGTCTCAATAGCTAAGTGAGTAATAGCTACTTTTGGGCTTTTCAGTAACTTCCATTATGAGTAAAATCACTTGTAACTTAAAAACTATTGCATTTAGAGAATTTCGTATAAATATGTTATTCAGCTACTTTTGGGTCAGCTATAACATAGTAAAATTTTAGACCTGTAGCTCATGGCATAGCTGAGTAATAGCTACTTTTAGGTTATCACTGTTGAGTAAATCGCTTATAACTTCAAAACTATTGCATTTAGAGAATTTCGTATAGATATGTTATTCAGCTACTTTTGGGTCAGCTATAACATAGTAAAATTTCAGACCTGTAGCTCATGGCATAGCTGAGTAATAGCTACTTTTAGGTTATCACTGTTGAGTAAATCGCTTATAACTTGGAAACTATTGCATTTACAGTATTTTGTTTCAATATGTTATTCACCTATTTTGGGATCAGCTATAACATAGTGAAGTTTCAGATCTGTGGCTCATTGCATAGCTGAGTAATAGCTACTTTGAAGTTCTCACTATTGAGTAAATCAGTTGTAATTGGAAAACTATTGCATTTAGAGAATTTCATATAAATATGTTATTCAGCTACTTTTGGGCCAGCTATAACATAGTGAAATTTCAGATCTGTAGGTCATGGCATAGCTGAGTAATAGCTACTTTGAAGTTCTCACTATTGAGTAAATCAGTTGTAACTTGAAAACTATTGCATTTACAGTATTTTGCTTAAATATGTTGTTTACCTACTTTTGGGTCAGCTATAACATAGTAAAATTTCAGACCTGTAGCTCATTGCATAGCTGAGTAATAACTACTTTGAGGTTCTCACTATTGAGTAAATCAGTTGTAATTGCAAAACTATTGCATTTAGAGAATTTAGTATAAATATGTTATTCAGCTACTTTTGGGTCAGCTATAACATAGTAAAATTTCAGACCTGTAGCTCATGGCATAGCTGAGTAATAGCTACTTTTAGGTCATCACTATTGAGTAAATCAGTTGGAACTTGAAAACTATTGCATGTACAGTATTTTGCTTAAATATGTTGTTCACCTACTTTTGGGTCAGCTATAACATAGTAAAATTTCAGACCTGTAGCTCATGGCATAGCTGAGTAATAGCTACTTTGAGGTTATCACTGTTGAGTAAATCGCTTATAACTTGGAAATTATTGCATTTAGAGTATTTTGTTTCAATATGTTATTCACCTATTTTGGGGTCAGTTATAACATAGTGAAGTTCCAGACCTGTGACTCATTGCATAGCTGAGTAATAGCTACTTTGAAGTTCTCAATGTTGAGTAAATCACTTATAATTTGAAAACTATTGCATTTAGAGAATTTAGTATAAATATGTTATTCAGCTACTTTTGGGTCAGCTATAACATAGTAAAATTTCAGACCTGTAGCTCATGGCATAGCTGAGTAATAGCTACTTTTAGGTTATCACTGTTGAGTAAATCACTTATAACTTGGAAACTATTGCATTTAGAGTATTTTGTTTCAATATGTTATTCACCTATTTTGGGGTCAGCTATAACATAGTGAAGTTCCAGACCTGTGGCTCATTGCATAGCTGAGTAATAGCTACTTTGAAGTTCTCACTGTTGAGTAAATCAATTGTAATTGGAAAACTATTGCCTTTACAGAAATTTGTGCAAATATGTTATTCAGCTACTTTTGGGTCAGCTATAACATAGTGAAATTACAGACCTGTAGCTCATGGCACAACTGAGCAATAGCTATTCTCAGGCACTGACTGTTGAGTAAATCGGCTATAACTTGAAAAATATTGCATTTGGAGTATTTTGTTAAAATATATTGTTCACCTACTTTTGGGTTAGCTTTTACATAGTGAAATTACAGACCTATAGCTCATGGCATAGCGGAGCAATAGCTATTTTCAGGTTCTCACTATTGAGTAAATCAGTTGTAACTTGAAAACTATTGCATTTACAGTATTTTGCTTAAATATGTTGTTCACCTACTTTTAGGTCAGCTATAACAGAGCAAAAATTCAGACTTGTAGCTCATTGCATAGCTGAGTAATAGTTACTTTGAGGTTCTCACTCTTGAGTAAATCAGTTGTAACTTGAAAACTATTACATTTAGAGTATTTTGTTAAATATGTTATTCACAGACATTTTGGTCAGCTATAACATAGTGAAATTGCAGACCTCTATGTCATGGCATAGCTGAGCAATAGCTTCTTTCAGGTTCTCACTGTTGAGTAAATCATTGTATCCAACCTGTAGGAAATCATGGGCTGGGAATCTGTTAATATGGTCCGATTTGACCTTGGAACCCTCCTTCCAAGTCAAACGAAGATAGCCAAACTTAAAGTGCTTATAACTCGCGTATTATTGGTCTTGGAGGTTTGGGATGGTAAACCAACATATAGGAAATCATGGGCTGGGATTCTTTTGGTGTGGTCGGATTTGACCTGGGACCCCTCCTTCAAGGTCAATTGAGGATAGCCAAACTTACAATTGCTTAGAACTCGCTTATTATTGGTCCTACAGGTTTGGGATGGTAAACAAGCTACAGGAAATCATGGGCTGGGAATTTTTTTGTGTGGTCGGATTTGACCTTGGACCCCTCCGTCAAGGTCAAACAAGGATAGCCAAACTTAAAAAGTGCCTATGACTCACTTATTATTGGTCCGAGAGGTTTGGGATGGTAAACCATCCTAAATTCTTTGGCTGGGAATCTTTTGGTATGGTCAGATTTGACCTTTGGACCCCTTCTTCATGGTCGAACGAGGATATTGCATTTATAGTATTTCTCTAAATATTTTTAACCTACTTTTTACACTTAAACAATTACCTTGTTACTTTATTTCATAATACCATTTGCAGGGCACAACTTTTTTGTCCTTTTCTTCTGTCAGCTTCGGAATATCTTTCGAACATGCTGTTCAGTTACCATTTACTGTATTTCTGTACAGCCCTTTCCCTGATAATTATGCTTTCCTCTCATTATCACCATCACAAATCAAAAACATTCAGTCAGCTGACACAGTGCCCGTTCACGGGCACTCTCCTCTTGTTATCAAATAACTCATTCATCTACTTTTGGGAGAACTTTCACTTGGTGAAGTTCCAGACCCGTAGGTAATTACTCACCTACTCAAAAGGAGCAAATGTGAATTATCTCTTAATAGTATTGCAGATAGCCAATTTTTCTCAAATAACTCATTCACCTACTTTTGGAAGAGCTTTCACACACGAAAATGAAAAATTGTGAATATCTCGGAAAAGCAATTTCTTCTCCTTTAATGCTCGGCGGGAGATACACACCGCGGCAGTGGTCTTGTCAAAAATTTTTGTCTCCCCAAAAATGGTGGCCATTTTGAATTTTCAAAGTTTTTGCAAAATACAAAAATGCTTATATCTCGAAAACCGTGCTACATGGAGCGAACTCAACAAAATTTTTGACCTGCTGGGTATCTCTGCAGAGTAGCCATGCCAATTTTCAAAAATATTTTTGTCTCCTCAAATATAGCGGACATTTTGAATTTTCGAATTTTTGGCAAAACACAAAAATGCTTATATCTTGAAAACCGTGCTACATAGAGCAGACTGCGCTGACTTTGGCTGCCACAACAGTATAAGGCTAGAAACGAAGCATTTTCTTAATACTTTAGCACTCACCTTTATATCCTTTTCGGGACGCTTTGTTTTTGCTATGCAAAAACATTATCTCTTTTTTGCGAGCGATCCTCTAGTTATTGCTGTTGTCTGACGTGTTTGTTACTTGTTAAGCCAAGAGGAAGTAAGTTTGAAAATGCTAGATGGAGAGAGAGAGAGAGAGAGAGAGAAAGAGAGAGAGAGAGTGCCAGTTGAAACATTTTAAGGTACCAGTGCTTTTTGCTACAAGTGCCCCTTTTGAAAAGAATGCATAATTCCTGGGCATTGTTTATGAAAATTATGGTAGTTGCTGTGTTGTGTACCCTTCTTACTGCCAGTTTCCATTTCCACTATCTACGATCTGAGACAATGATATGTTATACAGTGATTCCATCTGTGCAAATTTAAGCCAGGATTTTTGACAATGTTACAGGGAACAATGGTAAATAAGTGACGGGGTGCTTATTTGTTTTCACGTAAGATCGACTGATCACCGCCACTGCCGGATTATGGTCTCCCTAGAATAACCTCTTGGGCTTGCAAATTTTTCTTTCCTTCTTATGTTTCTTCAAAACTATAGGGGCGGGGAAAATTTTTGGCATACTTTGCGGAGACCTTAAATTTTACTTAGGTAACCTTAAGCATTTTTCAAAAAACACCCATCATCGCGTTTTGAAAAAAAACACACACATAAAATTTATCAGGTACATTCTAGACCTATATCCGCAGGTTGGAAAGGATTTTCTGATCAATCAGGCCATAGATGCCTGAATGGGAGGCGTTTTATTTTTGTAATTTTTTTTTAAATGGGTACTTGGTCTGTATCTCAAAAACGGTCAGGATTTTGGGGTTTTGTTGGACTAACTTATTCAGCTACTTTTTGATAATCTTTCATATGCTGAAGTTTTAGCCCTGTATTTGCAATCTTAAGGTCACCTTAATGTCAAAAAATCTAATCTAATGTGGACTTTTATAGTTCTTAATCTCCATCACTGATGGTCTCTAAGGCACAACTGAACATAAAGCAAGGCAGTTAACATTAATCCAAGGACATAACCACACCTTCATCATTTTCATCTGATCATATTCTTTTGTAAATAGTTCTTCCTGTGAGAAGGCTTATTATAATCTTTTTTTGATTGTGCCTAATTACTTCAATAAAACATTGTTTATAAAAAAGAGGAAGACAAAATCATAAAATTTGTGCCAATTGAGTTTTAAGGTAGATCAAAGCCCTAATGTCTTCACATTGCTTCTTAATATGTGTGAAATGTATTGGGATCACAAAGGCCTTCATGCATTCAAACAATATAATATATTAATAAACTGGAAAGTACTAGTAGGTGCACAACTCCATCTGGGCACATTTCCTGAACTTTGGGATTTTTGGTATCCAGACTATGATCCATTTTTTTAGCAAAATGTAATCCTGTCAGTCTTCCTTTGGCCAGACCCTACCCACATAAATAATTTCAGAATGAAACCATTCATTACTTTTGGATGTAATGTCAACCAGAAAGCCAAAGTCACTGAAAATAGAATGAAAATGGGACCTTTGAAAGTTTGGTAATTTTTATATCCTGAACCTTTCCATAAATTTTATCACTTCTTCCCTTGGTCAGACTTTACTGACATTAAAAAAAATTCAGAAAGATTGATTCATGACTCTTGAAGTTATTGCAAACACAAACTAATGGACAAATGCACAGAAAATGTAACCTGGTGCAGGTAATAACAAATTCATCTTTATCTGAAAGATTTTGCCGTTTAATAGTTGTTTGGGTGAACCAGAGGGTTTTCAACAGCGAAGGGAGATCCTCACAGACCTGTTAGGTTAGCAGCTTTGGCATCTAATCACAGGCTCTCACCTCTTTTTGGGTTCAGCTCTCATAAGTGACAAAGCATAGGGCCCATCCTAATATGACCCTTTGCATTGAACGGGACGTAAAACCCAACATTTGACCTTTGTTCAACAGCCAAAGTCTCTGACTATGTGGACCATAGTTTTCCAGCCAATCAGTTCCAAAGTCACTGCTCTCTCATGTTAGACTCTTGCACAGAGTTAAGCACACCCAACAGTAATATTTTCCACTAACCTTGGGAAAATTATATTATGGTAATTACCCTTTCACAATACAGACAATATCATCCACGGTGACCCACATTTGGTGAAATGTCCCTGTCCTTGGATCACCGTCTGACATCCATTTGCAAACTTGCGACTCAGTGGCAAACCGTCCATTACCTTGCGTATACTATGGAAGTTTTAAAATGTTTAAAATTTCCACCTCTGAATTCAGTGATGTGGGCGTGTGCAAATGATTTCGTGCATGCACATATGGATTTCTTACTATGGTAAGTGGTCCATGGTGTACATAAGATTGTGATTTGGTTGTCTTTCCATGTAATATGGCAACTTAAGGCGAGTGGAGGAATATGGACATTTCGCCACTGTGACACAAGGTCGCATACGAATCTTGAATGCAAGTTGAAGGACCAGGGCATTGTGCCAAACGCCTATAACCACAAATTACTCCGCTGGTAGTGTGAACAACTCAGACAAAATGGGGCGTCTTGGGAGGGGCGGTTCTGCCACCACTAAGGAACCCCTGTAACCATGAGACATTCCGCCTGTAGTATGAAAGGGGCATTATAAGTAATTTATTCTGCATGCAATGACAGTGTGAGTGAGTTTATTCATAAGGCATTAGCACACAATGTGATGGATTGTCATGACATAATCAGTTCGGGTTTATATGCAATTGGCTTTCATATATAGAGTGAATAATGTGGAATTTATGACAGTAATGAAATTTGTTAATGCCAGGTAACCTGCTTCTATTTTCATGTTTTCCTGAAAAATTCTTAAAACTGTTGTAATTTCTTTGACTATATTAAGCCTCCGATCATACCAGATTGGTAAACAATTTTTCCTTATTTTTAAAGAATTCCCTGAATAACGAATATCGCAAACTATAACAAATTTAATATTTACTCAACAAAACAAACAAGAGCACTCAGAGAGTGCATACCTCCACCAAGGCATGTAAGTATAAGTATAAGTAAATGGGAAAATCCCGATAATATTTTTATATCAAGATCACTGTCTAAATTTCTTGAGAACTAAGTTGGAGCAAGTCCCATCATTTGATTTTTTTCCAGGGAAATCCAGCTAGTAGTATTTTGCATAATCCTGCAAACAAACAGACAAACAGACAAGCAGTCATGAAAATAATACCTCCTTGGCAGAGGTAATAAATCCCTTTTTATAATCACCAAACTGTTATTACAGTCCATTATCTTTAGATGGTGGCCAACAATGGTCATCTTTTAGAAGGGCGTAAATGTGTTTATGTGTGTTTGTTTCTCACATTGAGCCAGGAAGATTGATTCAAAATATTAGAGTTTTAGTAACGAAACAAGGAAAGAAATAACTTTTATATCAAACCAAACATGCGCCATAAGTTCAGAATGCAATTAAAGATCGCAATTTTGTATACATGTATTTACATTTCTGTCTTGTAGTCTCGTTTTAGCTGTAATTTGAAAACCTACAATTACACAGTTTAAAAACATTCTAAAATTGATTTTATACTCCTATCTTAGTTTTCATCATGTGGTTGAATTGACAATATTCAATAACATTCATTGTCTAAGACTTCGGAAAAAAAATGACTTAGACTAAGAATTTTTAAATTTTTAATTCTTGAGAACTTTTGGAATTCTAATAAAATTAATGACAAATTTGATACAATAATTGTGTGGAAACAGACAGCAATAATATTTTTTTGTTATTGACAATCATAAAAGGTCTACAGTGGCCAAGTTTTGACACCATGTCACAGGCTGGTTTGACTCCCACAATTGGCAAATGGTTTGGCCCTGTCTCGGTATGACCCTGGCTGTTGAGTGGGATTTTATTTAAAACTTTGACAAGCATAAATTCAATATATTATTGGTAAGAAAAAATCATACAAAATACACTTTAATAACAGTTTGGAAATATTCTTAATATTTAATGTATTTTTCTTTTTTCTCTGAATAAGCATAATTTTTAGAATAAGAATGTTAGTGTATTCGGACCCAGATCCCTGGGGCCGATTTCACAAAGGGACTTAAGTCCAGGGGCCGATTTCACAAAGGGACTTAAGTCCAAATTTAGACTTAAATTTAAGACTTTGGTCTTAAATTTTGTCAAAAGACTGTTAAGTCTGTGGTCTTAGACTTAGCGGATTTCACAAAGTAGCCAAGTCCATGAAATTGCTAAGTCAGTGGACTTAACTTTAAGTCTGGGAGGTAGTGGGCTTAAATTTTGTAAAGAGGACTTAAATATGGCCGCCATAAACTTTTCTCCACTTCAAAATTTGAAATGGCTGTAAATAAAGTATAATTACACAGAACACCTCACTAAAGTAGTCTTTGGGAAGTTATGTGTGGCAACAAGGTTTTCTATTTCAAAACAGCCCTTATCCTTAGATAAACTACATCAAATGGAGGATATATGGCACCAATATTATATTTTAAATAGATATAAAAGGTGACATGACACAGAAAACCACTGTGGTTATTTAATAAGCTAATGGACTTAGCTAAGTCACCTTTGTGAAATCCATTTTAAGTCCCAGACCTAGCTAAGACCAAAGTCTTAGATTTAAGTCCCTGACTTAGCCAATATAGGGACTTAGTTTAAGTCCTTTAGTGAAATCGGCCCCAGATTTAGACTTAAATTTAAGACTTTGCTCTTAAATTTTGTCAAAAGAATGTTAAGTCTGTGGCCTTAGACTTAGCAGATTTCACAAAGCAGCTAAGTCCATGAAAATGCTAAGTCAGTGTACTTAACTTTAAGTCTGGGAGGTAGTGGACTTAAATTTTTAAAAAGGACTTAAATATGGCCGCCATAAACTTTTCTCCACTTCAAAATTTGAAATGGCTGTAAATAAAGTATAATTACACAGAAAACCGCACTAAAGTAGTCTTTGGGAAGTTTATATGTGGCAGAAAGGTTTTCCATTTCAAAACAGCCCTTATCCTCAGATAAAATACATCATATGAAGGATATATGGCATCAATATTATATTTTGAATAGATATAAAAGGTTAGATGACACAGAAAACCACTGTGGTTATTTGATAAGCCTGGACTTGGCTAAGTCACCTTTGTGAAATCCATTTCAAGTCCCAGACCTAGCTAAGACTAAAGTCTTAGATTTAAGTCCCTGACTTAGCCAATAAAGGGACTTAGTTTAAGTCCTTTAGTGAAATTGGCTCCTGGATATTCAATTTAACTGTACTTGTATTTCGGCCCAGGTCCCTGGATATTCAATTTAACTGTGCTTGAATTTCGGCCCAGGTCCCTGGATATTCAATTTAACTGTGCTTGAATTTGGGCCCAGGTCCCTGGATATTCAATTTAACTGTACTTGTATTTCGGCCCAGGTCCCTGGATATTCAATTTAACTGTACTTGTATTTCAGCCCAGGTCCCTGGATATTCAATTTAACTGTACTTGTATTTCAGCCCAGGTCCCTGGATATTCAACTGTGCTTGAATTTGGGCCAAGATCCCTGGATATTCAACTGTGCTTGAGTTTGAGCCAAGATCCCTAGATATTCAGCTTAGCTATGCTTTAATTTTGCAAGATTTATTTAGGTCCCACTCATATTAAACCTAATATGACCTCTAAGAAAAAAGAGAGAGTTTTCAGGTTATAATCTCAAAAATACTGACAGCTTTACTGAAATATTGATAACCTTTTCCTTGAGTGACATTTTCCCCTCAGAAAATTGACAAGGGACGAAGGAGTGACTTAAGAGCCCACCTTCTTGTAGACCTTACTAATTGGGAAGCCTTATTAAATATACAGCGGGGTTATTAGGTAGCACTCAGTCCAGTTCAGCCTCAGACTCATTTATACACAGAAAACTGAAAACCAGGGAATATCCCCCACTGTGTATCGGTAATCAATAAAAAATAATAATGGATGACTACTGACATTGGTACAGTGTACAAAAATTTGTGTGTGTCTTATTGAATGTGTGTGAGCAAAAATGGATTTCTGTTAATTGCGTGTACTTGAATGTATGAAAGAATACAGAATAGGTCTTTTCACAGCCTGCAGAAGAGATTGAGTAACTAAGAGAGAGAGAGACTAATAGTAGCTTATAATGAGACTACTATACTGCTACTGTTGGGACTTTAAAGAAGAGAAGTTGCTGTGGTAGTGTATATCTGTTATAGTTGGTGTACTGTGTAAAATGCCTAGAACTGGCCTCAGTAAATGCTATTGAGTAATTCTGCACTGCCGAAGTTTATATATATATATATATATATATAAAGACAATACCTCATTAACCTCAGGATATATATACATATATAGGTAAGCTGTAGTGCTGGTTGCACTGGAGCATGGAATACTCAAGTATAATTCCAAAGGAGATAATAAAATAAAAAACATCAATAATAGTGCGTGTGTACTTAAAACTGTGGTGGTTGTTTTATGGATGTTGTAAATAATTGAAGTACTGACAAATCAGTGTTTTATGCACTATATGGTAACTTAAGTGTTTCATTGTAGTTAAGTGGAGTCAATTCTGTGGATCAGATAATCTTAGTTTTAATATATACGTTCTTGACAGTGGCAGTATAGTTGTAGTGAAAATCTAGAAATCTATTTCAATTTTATACATGAAATTGAAAGGATAATTATTGAAAATACAACAGTTACTTTAATAGAATTTATATGGATGACTTAATATTAAGAGAATAAATTAAGGCTGAGAGATTAAATATAATTCATATGATTAAGGGTAAGTATTATGCGTATTAAATTTATCAAGGAATTCTGTAAAATATTATTGTTGCTGTGCTTACAGCTAGTTTGGTGTTCAAGCAACTGCCTCAGGGCGAGCAGTATAAAATTTCCAACCATATGTGAAATTTGGCTCCTTCGGGGCACCTTTTGAAAGTAAAGGGAATTATAATCCAAATTTGTGATATTTTTTATAAAGGGAAATCAGTGGTATAATATTGTTACAAAAATTAAAAATGTGTGAAGAATTTCTGACAAGTCAAGGAAGTAAAAGGGGATTTCCCCACGAGGGAATTTCACGTAACTGTAGCGCATTTCACAGTGATTGTCTTACTGTACCAATAGGGATAAACATTGATTAGGGAAATTTAAGGGACATTTTGTAGTTTAATTGCATGTTTTCCAGGGGGGGATTATACAGGACATTCAATGGATAAAACTAATCTGTAAGGTATAATACCTTATGTTAAACATGTTTTGTTATTTTTCACTATTGTTTGCATATTAAGTGGAAATTTTATGTTGGGAGAAAATCTCACTAATTTTCAAATTTTGTGGTTTAATTTTCAAATTTTGTGGTTTAATTGGCTTTTGATTTTATCAATGAAATATTCTTAGTGCGTAATGTCTTTTTGCCATTTCTGAATGATAAATAATACTTGCCTTTCTGTTTACATCATAAATTACATCATCAGTACAACTTTAAGACCTCATCTGTAGTGTTTTGTGATTCAATACGTCATGGTGAGTGCCGTCGCCTGTCGCGCTTTATAATAAAGTCAACGTCAGTCGACCACAGCATTTCCTATTAAGTTTATTATGTGAACGTCACGGTAAAAGAGTTAATAAACTCCCAACATTCTGGATTTTTGATCTAGATCTGAATCAGGACCATCAATCCAGATCAGGTTTGAGGGGAACTCAACCAGGGTAGATCCCACCTTATATAAAAATAATAATACCAATCCAAAGGTCAAAGGTAGGGTTTTATATCCCGTTCAACAGCCAGGGTCATATTGGGAGAGGTCCTAGCATTGCCACATTGGGGGCTCGAATATTTTACCAGGGTTATAACCGCATCTTTGCCAAACTGACACTAGAAACATGAAAGTCAAATTTGCTGTTTTAAGTCCCGTTCAACAGCCAGGGTCATATTGGAACAGGCGGCCTCACTGAGGTGACTGCATGTGATTAGATGCCAAACTTACTAACCACTAGGCCACCGAGGGCCTCAAACGTTAATCCATTGAACGGTTTTCAAGTTACATATGCATATATTGCTGAAAAATGGCCAAATAAAATTTAAGGGGGACCTAGCCATAGGTAGACCTCCATCTTTTGTGAGAATTTGTATAGTTTTTAAAATATGCACATGAACCAACAGACAGACAAAGGTATGCTTTCCACCCTAGTCTTCTAAGGCTTTAAAATGAATACAGTTTGAACTTTCATTCACTTCTAAGTGTACCATGTGTATATGTTACAGTGAATATGTGTAATCAGGGAATACCCGTATTCACTGAAAATTTCAGAGAATACGCGTATTCCCTAAAGTGGTCAGGGAATACGCGTATTCCCTAAAATTTTCAGGGAATACGGGTATTCCCTGGTTTTGTCAAACAGTTGCTTCACATATTCACTAAACTAAAATCAGTGAATATGTGTAATGGATCACCTTTAAAGTATTACACTAGAAATAAGCTAGAAACTTCACATATAAATTTAACAATTTAATGTCTCACTTCTCATCATACATTACTTTCTGTAACTTTACTACAAAGCATACTTATAGACACTATAAAGTATACTAGAAGGATGAGCTACAATTTCAGAGTATGAATAAGTTAAGGAGGGAAAAAGGGCATTCTGTGGTAAAATACAACAATCTAATAACCAATAAGTTTTGTGTGACAGTTTCATTAAATGCCTTTTTAAATATTGTTTTGATGAGATATCAGTATCAGAAGGGGAGAAAATGTACATGTTTCCAAGAACTGGGTCTTTTTCATTATTTTCTACCACAAGTTCAAAAACAAACCCAAAATAAAATACCCAAATATTCAGTTAACAACACTATTTCTTTTTGTTTTGGCCAAAATTAATTGTTTTCTTTATTTCTTTTTTTTAACTTGAGTGGTATTCTGAGTCTTAGATAATTAAGCACATAAAAGACTGTAGTGGGAGTTTTTGAAGCATTTGTTGGTAATATTAGACACAGTTTCACTGTTATTAATTTTTTTGCTCATGACTAATTCGGTTAAGATAAACTTGATTTAACAACTGTAGTTATTTCCTTGCAAATACATAAAGCTGATAATTACTGTTGCACTTGCAAGGCACTTGGTTGAGCATTTATTGCCCGTTGCAAATGGGTTAGCTTATTTCAGTGCTGACAGATTTATAATACAGGGGAAAAAACCCATTAATTTTATTAATATGTACTTCTGCTATCTTATTCAGATACTATATTTAAGCCCAGGAAATAAAGCCCAGGTTACTAGTTTATGACAATGGTTATTTTTGCCAGTTATCAGAAGTTTTTCAGAGATGGACTACATTTGACTATATAGCCAATAATTCAGTGAAATGATGTGTTGGCTTTCGATTCCCTGGACTGAAATAAAGTGTGTTTGAAAGTTGGTGGTCGCTTGCCTGTGTCTGATGGTTTTTAGTGTAGAATGTCAACCAACTAGTATGCAGTGCTTTCCTCCATCTCCTCAGGTATCTGCCACGGTGGCCTAGACTGATTAACACACTCACCCAGGAACACAGAGGACCTGGGAATGATCCCAGTATCTTGTCTATTATTCTATGACATTCTATTATCCCAACAAAGTCTTCCTCTTCAACTATGGCCAGATAATAAAGGTTAACCACTATATTAATTATTTATTTGGGTTTTAATGTCGCTTTCAACATATTGTATATGCCATATCACGACGGGTAGTTTCATGGGCAGAGGAAACCAGTACATGCAGTTGGTCAAGGTTCTGTACTGTAAACTGCCGACTAATGGCAAGCAACTACCAGCTTTAATCCCACTTGAGGTCGGACCAGGAAGTGCACTCCAATCTGAGAGGTGGGAGGCGATAATGTTAGCATTCTGCCACCGTGGCCACACTCACTACATAAATCAAATAGTCTGCACTGCTTTGCTCTATCTCCTCGGGTATCTGCCATGGTGACCTAGACTGGGTGACAAACTCATCCAGGAACACAGAGGACCTGGGTATGATCCCAGTGTCTTGTCTATTCTATGACATTCTATTATCCGAGTAATGTCTTCTTCTTCAACCATTACCCGATACTTAAAGGTTAACCACTATATTTTAAAGCAACTCTTGGCTGTATATTTCCAGGCTCTGGGAGACAAGGTGTCTGAGGATGATGTGGCTTTGATGGTTTCTGAGGCTGATGCTGATGGGGATGGACTCATCAACTTCAAAGGTGAACATCTTTTATTATTATAAAAATACTACTTTTTACCCCACAGCCTCCTTTTTATCAATGGAGTCTTGATTGGGTTGGTGACCTGAATCACTGACCTTTGACCTCAATCTTGACCTAGATCATCCTTAACACGGGCTGAGCCACAGGTAGACCCACTTTGTGTGAAAATATGATCCCAATCTTGTGTACAGTTTGTCAACTTATATGTGTGGACAAAGAGTCAAACAGACAGGTGCAATTGCAATTGTAACATCTGATTAATTAACCTTTTACATAATTTTTGATGGGGGTCATTATATAATATTTTTTACATAAACTTAGCAGTCCACCTGTCAGTGTGCAGAGCACACAGCTGCATTTTGTATCAGTCCTCGTGATTGGCTGAATATTTAATGTATTCATCATTATTGGTGCTGGTTGGTTTAGAGTGCCAAATCTTGACAATTCAGATGTTAAAAGTGCCATTAAAACCCAAAACAAGCAATTTTATTCAACATAATCGTACTATTCCATGTGTTCAGATAATAGAGGTTACTGTCCATGTAAACTTTGGCCAATAATAACTCATAGGAGTCCTGTGCATTTCTCCCCCACCTACATGTAACCTGTATAATAAGCAATAAATCATATTAACAATACATCGAAAATTGCATATGATCCCATATAAATCTACTCAAAACACATATCAGCACAGCACTTGGTATGGTTTTACAAAAGTTATCATAATGATAAATCACAGGAAGACTCCTATGTATTTCCCCCATCTGTCTCCCACCTGTGAATTGTCTGTCTGGATATGAATTATACCATTTGTTAAAAAAGGATTATTCATCCCAAGTAAATCTACTTAAACACATATCAACACTGTACATAGAGGCAAGTATGTTTATCACAAATTAAAGATATTGTGAGGCATACAATGACTCCTAGATATTTGTTTATTAAATTCCAAACCCTTAGCCACCTTTAAAATATGCATGACAACAAACTAACCAAACCAAATTATATATTTGTCTCATATAAATCTTGTCAATTAATCCCACCAAATGTTTTCCTAAAAAAACAAATGTCGCAGTATTAGAAAGTGTAACACTTTACAACAAGCTGCGACAGGAAGTAAAATCATTCTTTGTCGTGTATCAGTTTAACAAAAAACAACAACTGCCAAAATTAGTTAAGACTTAGCTCATGGTGGTGTACAAACATGTAAAAGCAAATATAAATTTAATGATTAAATAATTAGAAGTAATTGGAAACCATGATTAAGCTAGAAAGCAGTCAGATAACATAGCCCTGCACCAGAGAGCACATTACCAAAAATTCATTATTGTGTCTAGAATATGATCCGGATCTTTCCCAAAACTTCGTCTTTCGTCCAGGTCCTTCCCACATAAAAATTTCATGAAGATCCGCTCATTATTTTTGGAATAATGTCAACTAAAAAGCCATTATTATTATTACAACATAATACATAGCACTTGATATGTTTAAAACAAAATTTACAATAAAATTTCTTCTTTTCCCCAACCTTTTA
The DNA here is from genome assembly GCA_964017235.1 of Sabellastarte sp. h YS-2021. NCBI lineage: Eukaryota > Metazoa > Annelida > Polychaeta > Sabellida > Sabellidae > Sabellastarte > Sabellastarte sp. h YS-2021. The sequence continues at coordinate 29,115,033 of OZ024936.1, forward strand.
CACCATCTATCTGGATATCATCTGTATCGTGACATCAATCCTGAGTAAATCTACTCAAAATGTATACACTGCAATTCTTATTATCCAACCTGGGGGCCATGGCTACTCGTTTCTCACCTCTGAGGTCAGCGGTTAAAACTCTGGACCTTATGTGGGAAAGTTCGTTGTTGCTTACTGATGGATGGCAGTTTACAGTACAGAACCTTGACCAGCTGTATGTCCTGGCGTCCTCTGCCCACAAAACTACCCGTGGTGATATGACCTATACATTGTTTAAAGTGGCGTGAAAACCCAAATAAATAAATAAAAATCTTATTGTAAAACCAAGTTAAAAGCAAGATATTTGAAGGTCAATAGAACAATCGTTAAAAAGATAGTTCAGTTAAATATTGAACATAAAAGGGAAACAAGAATTTGGGAGAAAGGAGACAAAAATATCGGTTCAGAATATAGAGAGTTGAAAATTCCAGGTCACAATGTTTTAAAATGATAAACAACCCTTGGTAAGTTTCAAACGGCAGGTCTTGGTCTGTTACTCTGGGCTATTTTCCATTCGCCCCACCTTGTGAATCTTCTTGTCTTGATATTGCCTACACCATGTGCTGAAAATGACGTAAACGACTCCCATCAATCTGCCAGTTGTCTTGTGGATAAAAATACACACATGTGTGGGCAGATGTAACTGTAACTTTCGGGGGGGGGGGGGGGGGGGGGGGGGGGGATTGAAAAAAAAGACAATGGATACTTCAAGTAAGCAATGATGTCATTGTGTCAATTAATAGAAAGATAACAAATTTCCTGTAAAAGTGTGTGAAATTCATCAGTAACGAATCCTCCTTTTATTTCTTTGACTTGTGGGAAACTCGTTACACATTTGTGAATTTTATGATTATATTAGGTCTGTTATTAAACCCCTGCCCTACCCCCAGCCCAATGCAGTATTGACAATAACTTTTTTGTCTTGTTTTAGAGGGTGCCACTTAGTGGCAAATTTCATATGCTGTGGTGAATTGCAGGTATCTTGCTTCAACTGCGAGGCTAAATAATTGGCTAAATAAGAAAATAATGACTGGAATTTGTTCTAACAGTTTTCACTGGATGTATCTAAAAAATAAAAATATTGGTGATCACCATAAAAATTGGATTTGGACTATTTTGCAAATACCTCTCTTTGGGATATCAGTCTATAGTTGTTGGATAAATGAATATAAATTTAATATTAATAAATTACATTTTTGTTTTATTGGAAATTCTCCTTATATTTGCTAGAAAAATAAGTAGAATTTTAGTATAGTTTTTTAGGAAATCCTTTTTGCTGTTAGCAACTGTAACATGGATTGTGCCTCTTTTATAACTTCAAATTGTAAACCCATAGTAAACCAGACTCACAGAAATAGAACAAGCCCCTTAAATGATGTTTTAGGGGCCACGGTGGCAGAGTGGTAACACTTTCGCCTCCCACCTCTGAGGCTGGGGTTCGGTTCCCCACACGGCCTCAAGTGGGAAAGCTGGTAGTTGCTTGCCGTTGGTCGGCAGTTTACTGTACAGAACCCTGACAAACTGTATGTACTGGTTTCCTCTGTAATTCCAACTACCCGTCGTGATATGACCTGTACAGTGTTGAAAGCGACGTAAAACCCCAAATAAATAAATAAATGATGCTTTATGATTACAATTACATTGTCTTCCACTGCATGAAAGACAATCCAGCAAACAATATACCAGCAATGTTGATATTTTAAAAGACCAACTTTCTGTGAATAAAGAGATGATCTACAGTAAAAACTACAGTATCATTCTCTTTTTGGTAGATTAACAGAAAAAAATAATACACAAATTTTGTTTCTATGACAAAGCTCATTATACCTGATAAAAACACAATTTTTTCTTCTTAAAATTTTGGTCTTTTAGACAATCTCTTTTTGGCTTAGAAGACTGTAAATACTTGGGGAAAATATAGTAAAGGAAGTGAAATTTGCCGTGGTATCTGAATTTTGCCACTACTGGACACCCTTTGAAAAGTTTGACCCAATGATTAAAAATCAGTAGCTTCCTCCCACTATGCAGGCTGAATTTCTCTGGTTGAAATTTAATTACAAAGTCTCTGTTAAACAATTATTATTCATAATAAGAATTTGCTTACTCAGAAAATAAAAATGCCAATTCTGCATCAGGGCAGATATCAAATGCCAAATGTAGTCGCACAAATCACAAAATGTGTAAAGAATTTCCTATAAGTCAGGGAAATAAAAGGGGTTTCATCACTGGAAATTGTCCTCTTTCTTACTCTAATTAAGCCTGTCTCTAGTATGGAGAATATTAGGAAAAATACCAAGAAAATACCACACTCATTGCTTTCTCTGATGTTGCATCAAATTTGGTTCAAAATCCGGGGATAGCTGGCAGATGAGATATTCACCAATTAAATTGTGTATGTCTTTTCCTGTTTCCATGGCAATTTATTAACTTTACTGTGTCTTTGTATAGACTTTCATTAATGTTAGCTGTATTTGAACTTTGTCTTGATTCTGTTGAGAATAATTGTACATGATATATATTGGATTCTTCTTCAAACTAATTCAGCGGGTTGACCTAATTGATTATAAAAAATTGGGGTAATGTTTACTCGTATCTTAAATGGAAAACATTTTACTTCCAGAGTAACCAAGGCTCTGAAAAGTAGCTAACTTACTTTGTAGAGAAACCGAATGTAAAACCAACAAACCTGGTGCACATAAAAGAGTGAAAATATTGTTGATATCTATAAATAATGCGGGTGATTTTTGTCAGATTATTTTCTTAAATTTTATTATTGATAAATTCGTTAACACGGACTGTTGTAATTGCTTTACTGAAACTTTCAGTTGGTAACTACTAAAACAAAGTTACTTGGGTTTGAGTCAGTTGTTACAAAATACCCCTATATTTAACATTCTAACGTGACATGGGGTTGTGTTCCAAGATTCTAATTCAGGTTAATAATTATTTGGTTGCAAATTATTTGCCGCTATTCCAGTTTATCTATTTACAAACAAATTTGGCATAGTGAATTGTCAAGCAGTGGTTTGTTAAATATATAAAGGTATTGAATGTTGATGCTTTGTGGTTCTGGCACTTTAATCTGTTTATAATTGTGCATAGATGCACACTTTCTCATGCTATATCCCTCTATCAAATTTCAATGGAAGAAAGTCTACTGACTCAGAGGTGTTTTTTATATTTATTTCTATTCAAAAAAGGTTATGGCTAGATAAACATATTTTCTTGACATACTGCATAAGGTAGTTTAATTTGACAAGGCATTGTCAATATTCTCCTTGGTAATACATACCCATCTTAAGTATTTTTGGTCACACGGGATAAGCTGGTAAAACCTCTTGAGAAGCTATTACCAACAGAAGCAGATTTGCCTTGAAGTTAAGTAGGATTACAGTGAGTTAATCGCGTTGCCATTCAGTCCACTTAATGTGGCTAATAACGTATCTCCCCTGGGAAATTACAGACTAGGACAAGAACAAAAGTATCTGCCCAGGATTATAGATGCTGGCATATTACCGGTAATTTGCTTTTGCCTAATACATCTTCCACAAAAAGGGTAGGGATATTGCTAGCTGTGGGCTCTTTATAATCTCTACTCTTCAAAGACACTGCATGTTACTGGTTTTTATTACAGAGAAACATGTAGCAAAACAAGGAAGACAGTCATTTGTCTTTTATATGTTGTCACAAAAACCCTAACTGCTTAATTTTGTTAAAACTTGATCTGAAATTAATTGAAAATTTATTAACAAAGAAGAAAATCAGTAATATTATTTGAGGTTACATTTAACATCATAAGCTTTATGTTTTTATGTTAGCTTAGTAAAAAAACAGTAAATAGGATACATTTAACATGTATTAACTTTTTTACATTTGTATGGAGTAAAAAGAATGTTCAAATATCTTGCAAAGATAATTTGTATTTCTAGATGTGGCTCATGTACAGTAGTGCTGTCACGCACATGAAATACTAGTTTTGTTAGTTTCATTGCCCAGGAAGCTGGTTTTGACCTTCAAAAATGAACCAATGATTCCCACAAGGAGTTTCTTTACTTGACAAGTGTTTCAATTAATTGTTACAAAAACATCTCAAAAAATAAATTCAAAAGTTCAAGTTACAAGAATTAATTAATTTTTTTTGCAAATTTAAAACCTTTCATGTTATTTAATTGTTTATTTGAGTAGGGAAAAGCATGATCAGCACAGTTTCATTCTTAATACTTTGTTCACACTCATCAGAAAAGACACCCAGATGTACCCCAGTTTTTTTTAGACATTAGCATTCATCATCAGAGACCCCATCATGTTCAATACTGTATGACCTACCTAAATTCCTAAATGAAAAGTAATTTGCCTCGTATATTTCATATATTTATTTTGTTGGTGATGGACTTGCATTGACTGGGATCTATCTCTAATACAGAGTCAGTTTTTGACCTGTTTTAGTGATATATATAGTTACAATTGTTACAGCTGTGATTATTTTCATTCCATTGTGACAAGGGGCATTGTGGTTGTAGCCTAGGTATAAGGTTGCACACTGCCCTCCCATCTCTAATTACCTGGTTTCAATTCCTGACCTGCAATCGGAAAGTTAGTCCATGCTTACCATACTCAGTGACTTTCAATGTAGATGTTTAACCAGGTTGTAAGTACTATATTTTCTTAATCTCATCAACTACCCCTTGTGTAACACCTACACAATGGGGGTTGAAACGTAATGTTAAACCTGAATCAGTTATTTAATCCTACCATTGTGGTGGCGTAAGTGGTTGAAAAGTTTGACATTTAAAAAGTTTGCTCTCCACTCTGTGATTGTGGATTTCAATCCAGCTCATGGCTTCAGTGTGAGCCCTTAACGCTGGATTACTGATCTAGAATGTCCCTTTACCATTTCTATCTGTCATTTTTGTGGTTAGTGTAGCTCACTGAGTTCCCCCACTCACACTACAGGATGTACATCCCGCTGTTATAGGTTTTATTCAGTGGTAGAACCGTCTCCAAGGAGACCTCGTATCTTCTGAGATTTGGTATACCAGTAAGGTGTCATGTGCATGGCCAGTGATTGGAAACGGTATGTAACCATAAGTAACAGTACGACAAGAGTAGGGCAATAGTAGTACATACGTTGGTCACTGAGAGACAACCTGCATTAACATCAACTCACTTTTGGGAGCCTGAGGACGAACATGTGATACCGAAACAACTGAGTCACAATCTTATATAAACAGTGGACCATACCTTCAGTTTCTATATGAAAAAAGTCATCACTGTTACTGTAATAATGCCACTGTGTCACAAATTTGCACAAGTTGGCTGAGGTGTTTTGACCAATGCCTACTACTGCAGGCATACCACCTGTGATGTGATTGGGGTGTTAGGGAAAGGTATTGTGCCTGCAAAGCAGTAGAGTAGCTTAGATTTTGCCTGTTCTCATGAACTCTGTCAGAATCACAGCGATAACAATATTCTGTGGAAGTGTGAAGTGGGCATAACATCAGCTAATTCTATCAACAAAAGGCTTTGTGGAGTATCAACAAAGCTTTGGCCTCATGATTAAATGGATTACTGGAACTGGGGTCCTATTCATTCTGTAACAATAGGTATGACCAGATTACATTCAGAGACTCAGCTGAATAATTCAAATCTTTACTGCACATCCGTTGATCAGAGTCTATTGATAAACTTCATTGGGTGTATAGCGTATTAAGCCACAGCTCCTATTTGTGCTAGCATATATCATATAAGGGAATATGTACTTTAATGACCAACCCCTTACTTTATATTTTCCTTGACCAAGGGTTCGCTACCGTGAATGATTTCAGTATAAGGTCTTTAGCCAGTTTTCAGTTAGTAACTTCATGATACACCAAGCCATTCATCTCCCAAAAATCTCCAAAAATAAGAAAGTCAGGCAAAAGAAAATTTTCTATCACTTCCATGACAATACACTTGTAACAAAGAAGAGGCGCAACAGATTGTATAGTGTATAAATTTTGTACAAATAACCTCTAGGTATACTGAAGTATAATATTTGGTGATTTTGTCTGTCACAGGATAACTGGGTCTCAAAAACAGGATGAAAACCTAGTTTAGACTAGGGAACCAAAATACTTCTAAAACTATTAAAATACTGTTTATTTCCTTAAATAACATGACTAAAAGCCTATTGTTCAATTAGCTTTGTCAACCTCATAATAATTATATTTATTTTTACCATAATTTTCCTTCCTTCTTTTGTCAGAGATATCCGATATTTTTTTGGGATAAATTTGTCTATATCATTCCACCAATTATTATTTATAGTTAGGTGCACAGCCCTATCTATCAGTTGGGCCTCACCAAAGGAAGAAGTGATTAAATGTTTGGGAAAGATCCAGATTATAATATGCATTCAAAAATACCACTTTTGCCTTTGTGTTGGACTTCACCCTTTATATTTTCTTGGCCATGCTGTCTGATATTGAGCATTAAAATTTAATTTAAAAAGTAGTATTATGCATGAAATATAGAGTATGGGGGATACTGACTGCGGTCTTGATGAAGGTCTGCACTCTATGAGTGCTTTCTAGAGTTTTTTTATCCATTCAGATAAGCAAAATCAACATATTTATGTGCAGGGGAATGGGTATCGTCGATATACCTGTCAGACACTTACCTTCACATCCCCATCCACCCAAACTCAAGGAAATACCTAAGGTTATGCCACAGGTCACAGGTGTTCCAGTTCACCTCCCTCCCTTTCGGACTAGCCACAGCCCCCCAGGTCTTTACAATGATTGTAAAGGAGGTGAAGCTAATGGCCCTCTCCAGAGGACGCAGACTTCACCAATACCTGGATGACTGGCTGATCAGGTCCCAGTCTCAGGAGGAAGCCCAAGTGAACACTCAGGCAGTGGTAGAGCTTTTTTTATCCATTAAGATAAACAAAATCAACATATTTATGTGTATGGGTTAGTACATAATATACTTCCTTGTCAAGCCAGTATTTCATTTTAGTTGGACTTATTTATAATGGTAGAAGCTAAGTTTTTTTTTCAAGATGAAATTATGGTCCACATAATTGAGTGCCTCATTTAATATTTATGCATCTAGTTGACAAATACAGAGTGACACTTGTCTTCTTTGATTATCTGAAAACTCAAACTTATACATTTAAGCCTGTTTATTAGTCTCTTAAAAATATGCTACCACTCAACCGGGACTTTGAGACAAGAGCCGGGTCAAAAATTCACCAGCTAATATAAATTTGCTTGTGAAAATTTTTGGCTTATAGCATTAATATTCCATCCCTGAATAAACCAGTGAGTGTCTTAGACTTGAGTTTTTCTTTTAGTTTTTTTTCACTTCAATACACTTAATTTTGTAAGATAATACACAGCATTTGATACATTTTATTGACTTAGATCCAACTCCTGTACCAACACATTTTTTGCCTTTCATTCCCTGAAATTGCTTCTAAATATTATGGTCATAAGCAAAATTAGGCTGCTGCTGAACATTTTAAAACTCAGTCACTGAAGAGTGTAGTTTTCAAAGGAAACAATCCTTTAAAGACAGCGGTACATGTTGATCAAAATTTTTCTTCTTTAAATATCTCTAACTTGTACATTATAAGTTACCAAATTAAAGATGTCCATGAGTCATATTAGGAAGTCTGTCGCCCCTGAAGGTTCAAATGTCTACTTAAAATGGTCACACACTGTCCTTGGTTCCTGTCCTCAGTCGTAAATGGTCATCTCTGAGAGACTCTGTGTCAGGGGAGTGTCTATAAAAGCTTGGTTTGTACTTGTGCAGTTGGGATGGGTCAAGTGGTGCAGTCCTGGGGCTGTATTATAATAATTCTACAACAATACATAGATGAGGTGACTTTAGATCTAAGTAGAGTAAGAAATCTAAAATTCGCCAGGAATTTAAAATTCGCCACCTCTAAAACCTTAGTTAATTTTATGAAGAAAATGATGTTTTTGTCCAAAAATTGATATTTTTCAGTTCAAAAAGCCTTAATTTACTATACAGTCAACAAAATCTCACCACAATTCATTTATTTTATTAGTATTTTCACATGTGGCGAATTTCAGATATGTGGCGAATTTTAGATTTCTTACTCTAAGAGAATGTTTTTCACTTAAGTTTTTCTTGGACTCTGTATTCACCAAACACAAGTTTGGAATGTTCAGTTTCTTAATTTCTTGAAATCCAAGAAATACTTAAAATCTAATGCAGGTGTTCCACCGGAGCCGACCCTACAGCCGACCCTACGACTCTAGGGTCAGCTGCAAAAGTCGGGGGTTGGGGATAAAAATCCACAAAAGAAAGGGCCGGAAAATACTGGATCGGCTGCACCTCCCTGACAGGATCTGATACATCCAGGCTTGTCTGGATCTAGAAGCCAACCTGCCTTGGGGTCAGGATGTTTTCTAGAAGACTGTTCTGGAAACTACCAGGACAAGCCCTAAACCCCTAACAGACAAGCCATATCAAGTCCCTACAAGCCATACTGACAAAGAAACAGGACTGGATAAACCTACAGAACCCCAGGACCAGACTTGCAGTTGGTATTGGCATTACAGTTTTTGACAATTAAATTCTGGGAAAAAAAAGAGGATCAAGTGTCAACCAATAAACAAATCTTAAACTAGGTCAAGGCTGAATATTTGGATCCCATCACGTGACCTAAACATCCAACTTTGTTTTTTTTTGTTATTTTAATTATAGTTTCCAGGTTATTGCTTTAATATTATATAAGAAATAAATCAATGTATATGTATGCTTCAGATTATGAACGAAAAAGCCACTTAAAATATGAAATTTTCCTTTAAAATGTTATATCCTGTGCAAATAAGCAGAGAGAGAGAGATGTGCTTCTAATAGTATCTCATGTGACAATGAAACCCTCTTGCTTGTTGTTGTCTTTTATACTCCAATTTTGAGCTTCTGGGAAGGACCCTTTCAAAATTTCGTCCCTCTAAGCAATTTTTCTATACATTTATACCAAATAATTTCGAGCCTCTGAGAAAGCACATTTTTCTGGACGTGAAGGTAAACACCCTGTAGTTCTGGTCACGTGGTGGAATCCAAATATTTACTATTGACCTAGTTTCAGATTTGTTGATTGGTTGACACTTGATCCCTCTTTTTCCCAGAAATTGATTATGGGTTTTACAGTGAGAAAAATTATCATGTGATGGGATCCAAATAGCTTTTCAACTGTCCTGGACCTAATTTTCTCAATTTGTTGATTGGTTGACACTTGATCCTCTTTTTTCCCAAAAGTTGCTTATGGATTTTTACAGTGAGAAGAAATATCTTGTGATTGGATCCAAAAAGTTGGTTAACTTTTTTTTATAAATTACTCTGGTGAAATAGGCTGAGAATTTGATTATTTTGTCACCAAATAAAACACTTGTTCCGGTTTCTCAATTATTTACAGCATACATGTGGACCTTTTCTATCTGTTAACTTCAAAGTTATGATCACTTGCACTGTTTTTTGTCATTCCTGACATAATTTTTTGTGATATTTTCACCTCAAATCATGCTTAAAATGGACTGCAAATGAGAAATACTTAAGTTGCAAAAGACAAGCCGGCTTCATGATAGGACAAGCCTGGAAGTGACAAGGACAAGTCTGGAAGGGTTACAGACAAGACTGGAAGTGATAAGACCAGACGTGAAGTGACTAGGACAAGCCTGTTACCAGGGGGCAGAGCCTAGGTTGGGAACAAGAGTCGGGGAGGATCGGGGAAATATCAAACATGTTTGATTTTTTACCGATCCATCCCGACAAGCCTGTAAAGTACTACCTACCCTTACCGACTATGTAAACATTGTTCCCGACCCTCGAAAAATGCTTAGTTACCGACAGGTCGGCTCCAGTGGAACACCTGCATAAGTTAGAAATGGTCTTCAGTGAAATATTGTTTCTTTTGTTACCTGAGCCAGGTACAAGGCCAGTATTTACTATAATTGCCATAGAACATTATTTATGCAGAAAATCATAATAAATAAAGTCAATAGTCACTGACTTATAGTAAGCTCACTATTAGTGCTCTGTATGAGCATAAATGGCATTGATACCTTCAATTACTTCACAATCCTACACTTATCCTGATATCCAAGGATTTACTTCTTCAGTTATAGCTAACTTCTTTTTTGAAACCAGCAAAATATACTTCATTATGTAATGTTTGGATATCACAATTGGTTCCCAAATTTGAGGGTGGTGTAAGACACAGCTATAATTATTATATATTTAGACAGTCACTTAAGTCGAATTATATTTAGTTTTTTCCAGCAGTGTTGTGTTAATGAAAATGGTCAATTAAGTTGTTAAATGGGTGAAAATGACATTATACCAAAGTGGATAAATTCTAGTCATAAAAGTAATATTAAAGCAGTTTGGATATGAAACATTTGATGCTTTCCAACTGGCATAATAGGTATATTAAGTTACTTACAGTGTTTATTGTATAAAATAATCAAGGAAGTAAAATAGAATTTTAATACAGGATAAATGGCATGTATTGTTTGTTTTTTTGTGGTCATTATTTATATATTATATACATGTATATGCAGTTTCAAATCATGGAATTAATTCTACTTTAATAAGTAAGATTGTGCACATCAATAACATATTATGCAAAATGGTAAGGATATTTGAATATTATGTTAATACATTTAATTCATTGGGGGTTAATCCTTGCTGTTGGGAAGGTCAGGAGCATAGTTATGTCAGTCACATAAAAAATATTCAATACATTTAAAAACCTTGTGAATGAACATGTCACATCAAATATTTTCAGTCATAACATCTTGTAACCAACCTTAGATTTAATCTGGCCCACTCTTTTAATGAGACAACTAAATCTTCCCCTGAAATAACAAGGCCAAAAGGGGTTTTGATCTACTAGCACGAGCTGCAAAGCCATCAGAGACATGAGTAGTGCACTGAAGCGGTCACCCATCCCAGTACTAATATATCCCATTCCCGCCTAACTTCAGTGAACAGACACTCATCATGCTGGGTCACAAATTCATGAAAGTCAGGAGACAACAACAATGAAAAAAGTGATCACTAGAAGCATGAACTTTGCTAGAGCTCACGCTTAAAAGACGGAGTAAGATTGTTCCCTGTCAAAGATTAGTCATATGAGACAGATTTTTAAGAATGTTAATAAATTATGTTTATTCATTGTAATTAAGTTGGGAGCAGTTCACGAGGCCTATCTTTTTGAATGCACAAATGATCTCTTCATGGAGGATAAATTACATGGGATTTTTTTTTTCTGGGACATTCTTGTTTTCCTGCATTGATCAATAAGATCAGTTTTATTAGCCCCACTCCAAGTTTATAATCAACTAGTTCTTGTGTTCAGTCACTAATTTGGACTTATGCTACCTCACTGGCACTGTGGCCAAATGTGGGTAATACACTGCCTAGGAACATAGAGGGTTCAATCCCAAGTACAAGCAGATACAGAGTGGCTCAGATTACCATTTAAAATGGCATCTCTCTATCACTGGGTACTATCAAGGACGTTGATGTCAATCACTAGAGTCAGCTTGGACTGTACCTGGATAAGTCAGCACTTTAAATCCTGTAGTGAAGGAGATATTCCACTGAATATAAATATAATCGTAGTAATAATAATAATACATTTTACAGTATTATCTGTAGTGATACTTCTTGTTTAGTTAATTACTTCTAAAATGCAGGTCCCCAGATTATGTTAGATTCATTCCAAGTTTTACAATTATTTGACCTCCTGGTCAAATATCCTGGTCTCAATATTCTATACCTCTCTCTTTCACGTAAGAGTTATTAAGCATATTTTAATTCACATAAAAATCAGAATTTATACACCAATTGTGTTATTATCACCATTTTCTTGTACCATATGGTACATGTGGACTACATGCCACACCTGACAGGATTAACAACGACAGTGTTGATATTGATGTAATATGTATATTTTTATCCAGAACATGAACTAAACCCTAACTAAAATTGTGCTGGATTGTCACAGTTTATTGTTGGCAATTTCTGTGTGACATCTTTCTAGTGTACTTAATTGTTTTTTGTTTCATTTTTCTTTTTAGAATTTATGCACATGATGAAACACAGATTCAGCAAATCACTGGAAAACTTAGATGAACATGATAAATTTGATTCAGAACAAATGACGGGTAAGCTCTTCCTTGATCCTAATCCTACTCTCTAGTGAGGCTAATGGACAAATATCAGATACTTACCGGTAGTATTTGTCATTTATTCTCCAGCTGTACTCTTTGAATGGCAGTTGACAGCAACAAATGTTTATTATGTTTTACCTGAAAGGTCCATGTATTTACTGAACCAGAAACTGCTATAGTAAAATGAAAACTTTATATTCAGGGAATTTTGTACAGTTTGTACATAAATTATAACACTTATACAAGGTTTGAACAGTACCAAATAAAGTAAACCTTATATGGTGCCCATCGAATCAATTCTACATAAAACGCTTTAAACGTTGTGAAGTTTTTAACCTTTTAAAAATATTAGCACAGCTTAATAAACTGGAAGAACTCAATGTAACTAAGCAGTGCAGACAGAACAACTATATTTTAAGTAAAATACAATGGCTATCATTGATACACAGGCCTGAAGAACATGTTACTTGAGCTTATAAATACTCATGTTTTTATTTTTGTTACAAACAACCTGTTATCTCCTGTAAAAACCCAGTATTCAATTGATTGATGAGGCATATACATCTTGGCTTTATGTTTGAGGGGAAAAACAATCTTCTGCTCATCAGTTCACAGTGATTACAGTAAGGAACATAAAATTTGCCACAATTAAAGTCTGTACACGTTGGACTGACATGACGAAATACATTGTATGCTCAAATATGAGACATCTGTGAAGACAGTGCTGTAAAAATATTACTGGTAGAGTAAGAAATCTAAAATTCGCCAGGAATCTAAAATTTGCCACCTCTAAAACCTTAGTTAATTTTATGAAGAAAATGATGTTTTTGTCTCGAAATTGGTATTTTTCAGTTCAAAAAGCCTTAATTTACTATACATTCAACAAATCTCACCACAATTCATTTATTTTATTAGTATTTTCACATGTGGCGAATTTCAGATATGTGGCGAATTTTAGATTTCTTACTCTATAGTCTCTCTAGAAGTCAGGAAGTTCTGTATATTTTAAATTGGGCCCTGTGTTTTATGGTGACAATACACAACAATTTCCTAGAAGCTAGAAAATTGTTCAAATTTTAAAAGTTTTTGTATCGGTTGGTATCACATCAGCATCGGGTGTGAATGGACATGGAATATGACTTTATTATCAACGTTAAGATAATCTACTTTGGTTTCTCTTTAAGAAAGCAACTAATTTGCATATCCTTTAAAACAGATACCGATCATACCATTTGTTTAAATATTTGCAAACATGTTATTAAATGACCAAATATTTCAATTACGATTTCACTTTTCATTTTCAACCTTATCAGCTGATTTTTTTTCCATGAAGATTATTTGGTGAAACTTTACCATCTCCAGTAACATTTACTGGCTACTTATATCAGAACTTTATAACTTTAAAAGATTGAGCTTTTTTTTCATTTTAAACTTTTTCAAGTTAAGCAGGTACAGTTTTTAAGTGATTTACTTAAAATACATAGTTGCTGTGGACATTCCATCAAAGAGTGCAAACCTGTACCGTAAAAGGTTACTTGACTGTGATTATTTGTGATGTTTCACCTCAAGGTCTATGGCAAACATGGATGGAGACAAGTGCCAAGGCAACAGTCTAGTTCACCTTTAACTTATAAGAGCCTGAGTGGTCAGCATGTGTGGCTCTAACCCTCTATTGTCTTAGGTTCCAGTACAGCCCATGATAACGTGTGGAATAAAGTTGTAAATGGACACCTGGGGCTGATTTCACTAAAGGACTTAAACTAAGTCCCTTTATTGGCTAAGTCAGGGACTTAAATCTAAGACTTTGGTCTTAACTAGTTCTGGGACTTAAAATGGATTTCACAAAGGTGACTTAGCTAAGTCCAAGCTTATCAAATAACCACAGTGGTTTTCTGTGTCATATGACCTTTTATATCCTTCATTTGATGCATTTTATCTGAGGATAAGTGCTGTTTTGAAATAGAAAACCTTGTTACATCATATAAACTTCCAAAAGACTACTTCAGTAAGGTGTTCTGTATAATTACACTTTATTTACAGCCATTTCAAATTTTGAAGTGGAGAAAAGGTTGTGGAGGCCATATTTAAGTCCTCTTTACAAAATTTAAGCCCACTACCTCCCAGACTTGGAATTAAGTCCACTGACTTAGCAAATCCATGGACTTAGCCCCTTTGTGAAATCCCCTAAGTCTAGGCCCGCTGACTTAGCACATGTTTGCCAGAATTTAAGACCAAAGTCTTAAACTTAAGCCCAAAGTCAGGCTTAAGTCCCTTAGTGAAATCGGCCCCAGGTGTATCCAGGTGTTGATTGTTTTGGTCACAGCCAGTTTAGCATTTTTTTAAATCAGTTGTTGGAATTTGTAGGGATATAATTATTTTTATCAAGATTCTTTTAAGATTTTGATAAAATATATTTGCAAATATTATAAAAGACAGGCTAGTTAAGAAAATACTATATTGTTTTCATATTGTTAGTGTCTTTAACATTAATTGTAATATAAACTGTCCAAATTAAGGAAGCTATATACTGCATTCACTGGTTCTTGGTTTATTACCCAGTATAACCTGAGACAAACAATCAGTTTTAGTGAATTAAAACCAACTGCAGCTTTAATTACCCAGTCATAGTATAACCCCAACTGTTTAAAGTACATAAAACCCCTTACTTTGACCTTATACTTTAGGTATGGAAACGTTATCAAATTTATGATTTTTTGTGACGTTGCTAAGTGGTTTATCTGATCCATTTCAAACTCAAATGTTTATATCTCACAACCAGAATTTGCATGATTTTCTAAATTGAAGGTTGCATGAACTGACTCATTTTAGGTTAGTTTTATGATGATATCTACAAAATAAAAACTGCTGATGTGAAATAAGAAGACTACTCCTTTCCCAGTTGACAAAATAGTGGATTTAGATTTAGATTTATTTGTTGTTTTACATTGCATTCAACAGCCAGGGTCATATTGCGACAAGTAGTTTTACAGGTGGAGGAAACCAGTGCATTCTGCACTGTAAACCACCGGGCATCGGCAAGTAACTACCAACTTTCCAACACGAAGCGCCCGGCCCGAGATTCGAACCGGCGGCCTCAGAAGTTGGAGGCGAGAACTCTAACTGCTAGAAAAAATATAGTGGAATACTTGATAAACAGCCCTAATTTATTAAATCAGATTTAGCCATAAATAGAACAAAATCTTGCAGATATTGGGACTTTCAGTTGTACTGTACTCCATTGGTATAGCACCAAATAACGTGACTCTCTTTCTGACACAGATTCAGTCACATCTGTGTCCTCTAATGGCTCATCAAAACTGCTCACAGTTCACAGCAAAAAAGGCTAATACTGTAATATCCATAACAAAAACACCCAGGGTGATTGATTTTAAAAGTAGGAGGATTATTACAGCAAACGGCATGGGTATAAGATTTTTCATCTAAGTTTGTTAGTTTAACAACTACCTTAAAATGTTCCAGTTCTTTTTCTCTAGTAGTTTTCAGACTAACTTCCTGTTGGTGCAACATGTAACAAACATGACCAAACAAAATTAATACTGCAAAGTATTTTTACTGCATACTTTTTGTGGTGTAAAGCTACTATGAAAACAGTATTAAGTGGAAATATTCATTGATTACATTTTGCTACATTTGTGTAATACATAAGATCAATACTGAAAAACTGTAATTGCTAATGATACCTTAAATGGGGCTATTAATACATAGTACAGTTTGGTAATAGATGTTACCCTTTAAATTGTAATTAACTCCTTGGCAGCCTCAGATTCACCTGGGCACCACAGTAATTACCAATATTATTTTATATACTGTATACTACTTTAGCTTCTTTTTTTAAAATATAGGCATTTCTAATGATGATTTTGTCAACTTTATCAAACAACATAAACATAAAAAAGGTTTATCCAGAAAAAGAAAGATAGTATTTTTACTATTTTCGTAGGTTTACTTTAATCATTTCATGTAAAATATTATAGAAGACAAAGTTGATCAGTTAGAATATCATGAACATGGTTTCTTGAATAATAGTTGACACTCTGTTGCTGAAATAATAAAAATAAATAAATTAAATAAACATTACACAAAAAAGGGTAAAGAGCACCAAGTAATATATCCTGTAAATGTTTGTAATAATTACTAAACATCCCTATATTGTGTATAAAATACAATAAAACATTTCACGTACATACTACATCTGAACAGCATATTCCAGATAGTTGGTGTGATGTCATAGAGCAGTATTGTGATCTCACAATCCATTAAACTACCATATACTGGAAGACCCAATTTATGTTGTATACATTAGTACATTCTTGGCAGCTGAAATACCTTTCAAAAGCATCATACATGTAGCCACAAAACATCATCAATACTGTCAGTTATTACTTAACCAGATCCGGATCTTGGCACCCAGATAGAACAGAATAATATGCTAGGCATGATCTGGCACATAAATTGCTAAGGGGTTAAACGTGTTGGTGGCCATAAATAGAGAAAGGGGGCTTTTACTACAGAAATTACTGTATGTTACCTGTACCGGATGTAGTCGGGCTGTGTGTTAGTGAAAAAGGTGAAATCTTCCAATGATTATTGGACTTTGGGTCCAATATGTCACTGAGTGTGAGGTCATTGGGACAAAGCTACAGGTGGCCAAATGGGATGCTTGTTTAGATCTCAAGAAGCCATTGTGTGTTTGAGTGGGGGTAGCCTTTCTGTATGCTGAGGATGCATATATAAATGCAACATAATTTACATGTACGTGAGTTTGTTTAGACAAAGAAAGTTTTGAAAACTTTAAACAACTGTCAAAAAACTTGGGGTCCCACATTTAGAGCCCGAATGGTTTGTTTGTCACACCAGTATTTTACACAGCTTCACTTTTAATGAGTTCGGGTGTTTTATTGTGAAATCAATTTTTATAATCTTTTGCTATAAAAACAGTGGCATAAGTAAGTTTCAATATACTGTAATAATATCCTGGAAAAAGGCCCAGTGAGTTGAAGTAGCATTGAATGTTGAAGATTTTAAATTTTTTGTTTGCAGGCTTACTTCACTTGCAAATAACCTATTTTGCAGTGATTTGAAATTGTGTTATAAAATCAAAGCATCATTTAATTTTATACAATGAAAGAGTAGAAAAATAGCAATACTAGGAAGTTACAAAACCTTGAATAAAGGACACTTGTTAATGACAATACACGAAGTAATATTTAATAATTATCATTCCTAATTATGGTGACGACCGTCATAATTATTTTAGTCCTGATATATATGCTGAGGTTCCTTCTAATAGTATAAATACAGTTCTACTTTCAGACTCTCAAATTTGTTCTTTCCTACTCTGACTGGTACTAAAATAACACTTCCATTTTATGAACATTCTGTAATCCAAATGATATCACACTTTAATGCCCCTTTCACACTACAGTCGCTACGTCCTGTAGGTAGAAGTTTCACTCTGTGGGAGAACCCCCTGCCAGGTCGCCCCATTTCATCTGCGTTGTTCAAACTACAGGCAGTGTAATTTGTGGTTATATCCATTTGGCGAAACACACATGTCCTTCAACTACCGTCCAACCTTCGTATGCGACCTTATGTTACAGTGGTGAAATGTTCAATACCTCAACTCACCGTATGTCGCCTAATATTACACTGAAAGACGACCAAGTCACAACCATATGTACACCATGGACCACACCTTTGGTTACCTTAGTATGAAATTCATACACACATGCACAGAACTGTCTGTGCATTGCTCATCATACACAATCAAAGGTGAAAATTTTAAACATTTTAAAACTCATGTAGGACTCACAAGGTAATGGATGTTTCACCACTGCGTCACAAGGTGCCATATGAACCTCAGACGGTAGTTGAAGGACAGGGGCTTATTGCCCCACACCTGTATAACCGTGGGTGATTATAACCACCTGTATAACCGTGGGTGATTATAACCACCTGTATAACCGTGGGTGATTATAACCACCTGTATAACCGTGGGTGATACCACCTGTAGTGTGAAAGGGGTATTAGATAATAAACAAAGATCCTGTTGCATTATCAGTTTCGGTCAACAGCCTTATGGATAAGTAAGCCACCACTTATATTCATTTTTATGAGGAATACTGCCCTCTCAGGATTCCATTAGCGCACTCAACAGGATTTGAATCAATCACAGTCAGTACCTTGCAAATTACCCTCTATAAATATCTCAAAATTTGCTTGGTTCAGGTAAAATAGGGCAAAATGGAAAAAAAAAATTATTCAAAATTAATGCATGTTATTGTGATTTAGCATTCAGGTTCTGTATAAGGGGCAGGATGATCTGAAAGTTTTAAATGTTAAGAAAATTATGTAGTTTAACCTCTATTATCCAACTTTGAAGGGATAGTGAGGTTTTGTTCAGATAATAGAAGGGTTATACAAGAAAAGAGCTAAAATTTAATATAAATCTATAAGGAAGCAAAGTGAATTCATCAAAATGAATATTAATTTGATGAAAGAGGCATTTACTCTTGTTATAATACAGAAATAAAATACCATGGATCGCCTATGAGGTCTAGCTTTCATTGTGAATAGGCTATTTTAAAAAAGAGATTTCAAATTAATTTTTGACCAAAAAGATAGAGAAGCAAATTAAACAGGGCCAATCTACAACTTTTGTTTTTAGGCGGGTTGTGTGTAACTAACCCACCTATTAGATTGATGTGTCCGTCTGTCTGTCCGTCCGTCCACATTTTCATTTCCGGACTCTAACTCAAAAACACTTTGTCCAATCGAATTCAAACTTGACAGGGAGATAGATCACCATCATAGCTAATTGCGTCGGTTCATATGTCCGTTTGTCTGTCTGTCAACATTTTTGTTTCCGGACTCTAACTCGAAAATGCTTTGTCCAATCAAATTCAAGCTTGACAGGGAGATAGATCACCATCATAGCCAAGCTGCTTTCGAAATTGGTGTGATTCCGTCGTGTTTGTTTGTCCGTTTATAGCATAGATACAATTACGTAACATAGATTACAAGTTTTACATTTCTTAGCATGTCTAAAACATTTACCTTAACTGGGTGACCTAACACTTCTTTTCTTGTTTGCTAAATTTAATTACAGCAGTCACTAACCTTATTGCTGCCTGCGCAACCCGCCTTTTGAGACATTTCTGACCCTCTTGTTCATATTAGATTTCATGGGCCTAGCTTTAACTAGAGGTAACTGGGAAACATTAACATTGGTGAATATTTGTAATACTAACTATTGAGGTTCTCACTCTCTAAGTCTATTGAGTCATATTCAGATGCTAAATAAAACCATTTTATACTTCTAGGTATTTTAATTTCAAAAGAAAACTTGAGGTAAATTGGGTGCTCAAATAAACTGAAAGTAAATATCACGCCTAAATATACAGTATTCCTCGGAGTTTAAAAGTCTTGTCACATGAAGAACCAGCTGGGAACAATTTTGAACATATTTTTTTTCCAGAACTGAACTTTTACTCATCGGTCAAATATTTTTGTAAAACTTTTTTTTTTCGCAATTAAAATCCTTTTTACACTTTAATTGAAATAGATCACTTTGCTACAGTGTTCAAGTGTCAACCTTTTCACTTGGTTTAAGTTTTTGTAACATGTGATTCAGGTAATTGAAAGACTCGAAAAATAAACTATAAGCCAATCTTTCTTGCCTGACATTTGAAGATAAATACAGACAGATTTAATGCTTATACCTATTCCTAAACCTGATGTTCTATCTAAATTGCTACATGATTGTAATTAAAAGTCTGTCAAAGGTCCTAATGACACCATTATGACATCAAATAGGCAAACAAAATAATTTGATATACAGGATCACAGCAAGTTGGGTATGTTCATAACTGTAGCACTCTGGTTTAATGCTAATACCTATTCTATGTTTGTAAGTGCCTCCAGTCGGATGTCCTGGCCAAATTTAAGTGTTCCGTATAAACTTTTTACATACCATATTTATCCAAATAAATGCCCCCTTCCTATTAAACACTCCCAAAACCTCTGCACCTTTAAAATTCTGGGATTCTGAAAAAAGATGCGTTTAAGTATACCCCTAATAGTCTAAGAATAACTGCTAACAAGAAATTAAAAAAATCAAAACAAAACATGGCAGTTCTGATTTAAAACATCTTAAAATTTACAAAAAAATAATATAATTATAATTTCTTCAGAGTTAAGGTTTCTTTCTTATATTTTACGTTCCCCGCTATATTATGGTCTGACAATTGCGATAAGGGTTGGAAAGTATGTAATTATTGCCCGTTGCTCCCGGTTTTTTAATTCTTAAGTAGTCGCCACCTCCCACCTTGTGAAAAATATATTGCCCGGGGCATTTATTTTGATAAATACAGTATATATAGGAGGAAATATGCTCACACAGATACTTGAGGGTAGAAGTCATATCAGTGGCTGAGATAACCTTAGCATTCAGCTGTGATGCTGAATACTTCAAAAGTTGTCATTACCTTCAACCTTATGTCTGTCCAAGTTTTAGCATAAGAGATGAAATTTTGACATACTTATGGCATCAAATAGGCTCACAAAGGGGTACTTGAGTGAGGGTCTCACCAAAGGGGTTATCTGACTGTAGCATTCACATATAATGCTAAAACCCAATCTGTCTTTATTATTGCCACCAACCTGAGGTTCTGACCAAATTTTATTGTCACAGCTAAACTTTTGACCTACTTGTGGGGTCAAATAGGTACACCCAAGGGTACGAAAGATAGGTCACATCAAGGGGTAACATGAGTTGAGGCACTTAGATGTGGTGCCAAAGCCTATTCCATGTTTTTTTATTACAACCTACGTGATATTCTGTCCAAAAGAAGATTATAGATGAAGTTTTGACATACTCATGGGGTCGAAATATTGGGTACTTAGGAGAGAAGTCACATGAAGGGTATAACATGACTTTTGCACTCAGATGTAACCCTAAAGTCCTATTCCATGTTTGTGTGTTATTGCCACCAACCTGATGTTCTGGACAAATTGCAGGATTATAGATAAACATTTGACATATTTATGGGGTCAGTTAGGTTCTCGGGGTCATGAATTTAGCACTCGCATATAACACTAAATTCTATTCTTTGTTTTTTATTACATCCAAGTTGATGTTGTGCACAGGTTTCAGCACTACAGATGAACTTTAACACATTTAACTGTTTTTAAAGTTTTTATATACAGGGTATTCATTTAAACCTTCTATTTACCTTTAGTAACTGTTATAGTTACAATTTTGATAATATTTTGAAGTACTAATGTTCAAAGGTTCAGCATTGGTGTTTGGTGTTTCAACATTTTGGGTCATATTGGGACAGATCCCTCAGCATTGTCACTTGTGGGAATCAAACCCACACAGAGGTGACTGCCTGTGATTACATACCAAACTTGCTAACCACTGGGCCACTGAAGACCTCTTGAAATACTAATGGGCTCCATCACAGCTGGCATCAGATCAGTACAAAAACCCTGTTAGTATTGAAATAAATTTATTTGAAGTAAATTACTATCCCCAGTAATGCTTGTCATTTTATTTTTCTTCATTTTTTGTATTTATATTTTGCTGTAGAACTGAAGCTTGCATTCAACCTGTTTGACAAGGACAGGGACGGAGTAATCAGTGTGCAGGAAGTGGACCATTGCATGCGTTCACTTGGACAGGAATGTGAGGAGGAGAAACTTAGGAAGATGTTCAGGGAGGTCGACTTAGACGGTATGGGCTCAGGGACAGCAATATTAAATATTTTTTGTAATGAAAGGCAAAACTAATATGTCTGTTGCTTAGTTACTTAGTGGGAGCAAGTTTATTGGAAATATTTTTAAAAAGTTTAAATGGCATAATGTAAGCAATTTGTCACTTTAAGCAATTAATGTACTCCATACTTTTGGGCTGCTTGATTGCCAACACGGGTTTAATTTTTTATACTTAAAACACTCAGTTAAAACCCTTAAAAAACACTTTGTCTCAGACAGTAGTGCTGGGAGATCGCTTGGATTTTCCCTGTCGATGTTCGTATCGGACATTTGTAACCAAACTTCGAACATTTCCGATTATGGAGTCGAAGTGTAAAAAAGGCAGATAAAATATTAATATTAAATTATATGAAGTAAAATACACACAAATTACCACAAATATGACCAAAATATAATCTAAAAGCCATTCACAGACGTCTCCCTCACTAACAGACTATGCTTGATGTATCCTCACTTGTGATTGGCTGATTTTATGATTACCATGACAACAGTTGGAAAACCCCAAGGTGTTTCTATTTACGTTATTTTTATTGCATTCACGACTAGTTTTGTGATTTTAACTGATGGGTATTTCAGATTTTTACAAAATATTATTAAGGTTAGCATTTTATTGTGACCAAAAGGCTGCAAAGAAATGGATTTAGCGAATATCGGCTTTACTTAAATTTTACCGATCATTGATTGGCAATGAGCCAGCGAGCGATAATACCGAAGTTTGCGAACATCGTCCCAGCACTATCAGACAGTACTGTAATGGAGTAAAATTGGAGTTTAGTAACTTTTGAATAGCCCACGCAGCAATTTCTAGTTTTGAAACTAGTGCTTCTGTACAATGGCACTTAAGTTTTAGTTGAGTAAGTAAGCTGTAAAAATAATAATAAGTTATTGAAGACAGATTGACCTGAGATTCTAATTATATTTTAAGTAAACGGTTATTGCTCCACTTCCTTGAAATGTCTCCAATGACCTTGGCATTGGATGAGACAGTTGGTAGTGTTATTCTGATACTTTTTTGGTTTATAGTTCTTAGTCTTGACCAAGTACTATGCATACTATGCAGACTTACTTCAACTTTAAAGCCATGTGTGTGTTGTGTTAAATTTGTGATAAAAAGCTTTTGTGTTTTCCTTGTAGGTGTTTTACCAACAGCCCTTGAAATATCCTCAATCACCTCATATTTGTCCAAAACTTAAGTCTTAACTTAAAGTGAGGTTTCATCTTTACCTAACTGGCCTGTATAGTATTAATACATCATACAATTACAATTTAATATCAACTGACATCTCATAAATATTGTCATTTAATAATATTAATAACTACTATTTATATATTTAAATAAAAACATCTTACAGAGTGTTAATATTTTAATGATGTCATTTTATATTTTACAGCATATTTTTACATATTATTTACCCTTAACCTGCTTAACTAAATCAATATGGCTTAGTATTAACTAAATGGCATTAACAACTATAGCTAAAAGCATTTATCCTCTTATTCAGTTGTATGCAAATAATCTGCTAAGTGTAATAAACAATAACAACATTGAGCTTACTTTTCAGTCGCAGGATTGTAACATCATGGTATAAATTGACTGAAAAGATGACTATTAATAGTGCAGTCACAGTACCAAGTCTTTAATTATGTTACAGTATAGCTATTTTGATATTCAGGCAATTACCAGTCATATGTTGAAGCCTAGTAGTTTACAGTGTGGAATCTTCTCCCAGTGGACTGTTGTTACACTGCTTCATCCACTCTCTTACATACACCCGTGGACGGTGAATCGAATAGGACAGTGGAGTCGGATACCAATATAAATATTGTCAGATACATTTGTATTGAATATCAGTGTTGAAAAGAAATAGAGACATACAACAACGATATGAAACACAAGAAGTATGAATGTCGTCACATACGTATCTATGCTTTTAAACAGAAATCTAGTGCAATTTATATTGGTGTCTGACTCCATTGTCCTGTCCAATTCGTCGTCCACGGGTGTACTACATAGTACCACAGGTTTTGCACATCTTCAACACAAAATCCTTATTTGTAATTGTTTGATGCCCAACAAGTTATGTTTCTTTTGATTGAAACAGGCATTAACATGCAAGGTAATGAGTGAAGTTTACCTGCAAAAATGCAGATTTAATTTTAACCTTTTACATTCTTTTGATGGGTGATAATTGAGCACCACCAGTTGGCACAAATTATTGCAGTCTGTATACAGATATTCCAAAAAAGCAATTATTACTTTATGACAGTTTGTCACTTTGGCTGTCATCATTTTGATACACTCCCAGAAATGCCTTAGTGTTGATGATGACATTAAGGGGGCTATTGATAATTAATTTTCATTGTGTTTCCTGCCAAGTTTAGGCATGTGGCAAGTTGCAGCTGGGAGCATAACCATCTTGATATGACCTGCAAAATGTGATGAGTGTTGCTTTGACATGAAATTTCAGTGTCAAATTTTGATTAGGCTTCCTGTGTCGGTCAATATTCTAAATATTGTTTCTGGCCTTAAAAAAAAATTACTTTGCAACTATACTCCTGTTTAATTTGCTAATATGTCATATTATTTTGCGTAATCAATTTAAAAGTCTTTAGAGCTTTGATAAAAGGATAAACTAGTGCTAGTACATCAAATATTATCATAGAGTAGGTCATGCAAGCTTTGAATTAAATCAAGGGATTTGTATGTTGTTGTTCAGTAGTAATAAATTACAATTAAATTAATTAAATTGTTAACATATTTTCTTCAAAATTATCTTGAAATAAACACTTGATATCAATATTAAAATGCAAAACCATTTTTGATGGACGCTAAAATATGGATGTAAGTTACCAAATTAAACACTAGTTCAGCCCAATCTGTAAAATAAACAAAACCACAGAAATTTTGTGTGTATAACCTACACTGTAAAAATGTAAAGCTGGTTATTTTCAATGTTTTAGTGTCGACACATTTAACTCACACTTCACTCTCACAATAGGTAAATTTTGTGATGCACTTTTTTCGAAGTGAGAAGTTTAGTTTGTCCATATGTTAAAAGTTACAGAATTCTTTTCTAATTCTTTACAATCTTTAAAAATGTGTACATACCAAAAGATTGTTAACTTTGCAAATACTGGGAGAATTTTCAAATTATCTGCAGACTTCATGCAGTTACTGAGATTACTCTCTCATGTATTTACTGCTGATGTAGATGTAGTATATATTTTATGAAGTGAGCACAAAACTATGGCTTTTATATATTATTCATTTTGCCTGAGCATAAGAAATCTAGAACTTGCCACAGTATATAAAATTCACCAGTGGAGACTACCTCATCCAAAATCAGTGAAAAAAAAACCAGTCAGGTCACTAGGACATAACAAAGGCTGTTTGCTCGAAGTAGTAAACAAGGCTGAACAGTCTTTTGATCTACATGCATGAGCTGCAAAGCCATCAGAGATATGAGTAGTGCACCAGCATTTATGAAAGTTTGGTGACAAAAACAAAAATTCCGTATCCGATGCATCCTCTACTGTTAGAACTCCGACGGTGACCCATTCAAGTACTAACTTATCGCATTGCTGCTTTCCTTCACTGATAAGATGGATACTTATCATGATACACAACTGTTCATGGAAGCAGTTGACAAAAAAAGAAAGAAAGAAAAAAAAAAATTGTCATCAAATTCTGTTGTGATTAGCTTTGCTTCTTTTCACTACGTTTTAATTGATGCTTCAGTGGGATGCTTTCTATTCTGTGACAGTTTAGATATTTCTAGCTCAATAACCTTATAAATAGAAGAACTAGCTGCAATAGAACTGTTTTCATCTTTATGCTTCATAATGATAAGAAGTTAAATATGTTTGTGATCAAGTATTCTATCCAGGTATGAATTTAAGCTGTTTAAGGTATTATCAGCATTCTGTTGATGGATAGTTGACAGAAATTATCAGTAGTAGAACCTGTAGATTATATAGATTGTATGCTGACTCTACTTTGTAATAATGGTTTCATTAACTTTGATTGATTTGTGTGGTGCATGGCAGTTATGCATCTATGATCGACATCCACAGTTAAATTACACAATAAACTACTGCCGAGTGGTATCTTCTTCATACAATTTTGCAGTAAGTCTGTAAATATGATGCACACAAACACAGTTGATAGTTGCAATGGTAGTGTCAAACTATTTGAAACAATTATTCAATGGTGTAATACTCTACCTTGTGAATCAGACAGAAATGCTAATGCCACTATCTGTTTTTGTCAATCCTGAAATGAGTTTTCTGTATCTCAAGGTCTCGGCCTAATGGTTGTCTTTTACCACAGGTTACCTCTGTTACCTTTTTTCTCCAGGCGATGGCTTAACAGCCTTTGTGTTCGCATTTTACTTACAGATGACGGTCGTTTACATGATGGTACTGTAGTTGTCCTGGTTATGGATCTGGATTGTAAATTCCTGACTGGGTTGTAGGCTTGTAGCCAATAATGTTGTTTCGGCATTTAGCATTCAACTTTTACCTATGTCACCAAGTAATGGTGACTGATTGATTGTAATTAGCTGATGTTGTTTCTGCAGGTAATGATCTACTTTTACCTATTTTGCCCGGTAATGGTCTCATGGAGTATGATTAGCTGATGCTATTTCTGCAGGTAATGATCTATTTATTCCTATTTCAAAGGTAATGGTCTGATTGACTTTGACGAGTTTGTGCGTATGATGGAAACACGTGTGGAGCGTCAGTCGGCAAACTCTGAGATGCGTGCCCTGTTTGCAGCATTCGACAAAGACAGGAATGGGTTCATAGATCCAGAGGAACTCAAGTCCACATTCAAAGAACTCGGCATGGAGGTAATAATGCTACCAGTGTTTATCTGTCTGTTTAATGCTTAAAATAATTCTGATTAGCTAAAAATTCACCTAAAATAATTGCTGCCATATTAAAGCAATAATCAGCAATTTACTAGTAGTATGCAGGTGCAAAAAATTTCAGTTCTGTACTGTCTAATCATCAAGTTCTACTATTAATGCAAGTGTTTTAGTTTCAAATGTACTTTGTGTATAATCTTTTAATGTAAAAGACCAGAAAATTACTTCTAGTTAACAGTGAATTATGGATAACATGGTAGATTATTGTGGACAATTTTGGACCTGTCATTAACATCAGATTCTTCTTCCTACAACATTATACTTAACAGAGTTTGTTGAGTGTACTACCCTGCTTATTCAAATTGTACTGTTGAGGCCAATTATTGATTGGTTCTGCTGGGACTCGATCCCAATGCCTTTGGATTACACACAGAAATAATCACAAGTCTAGCTCTTTAACCAGCTGAGCTAAAGGGGATTCTGCGGAAGCCCACTAAGGCCAGGTGTTAACAGAACTGTTATGTGTGAGCATATTACAAAAGTAAGTTAAGGTTTGGGGTAGCACAACAGCTGTTACAAAGTCAATAACATATAAATCCATTTATTTAATGTATATTTTTCCAGCTTTCTGATCGTGATGTGAAATTGATGCTGAAAGAAATCGGTGTGGAGATTAACGGGAGAATCTATTATGAGGACTTTGTGAAGATGATGGGAGGAACCATTGGTAAAAGGCAGAGGCAGGTGGGTAGAAAGTTATGTCATGCGACGGCTGGTGTACATATTGGATTCTACCTAAACACTTGCAAGGATTCAACACTGCCCAGTTTTCTGTAAAAAAAATATCAAAATTGTCCATGGGAGCACCCCCAGGTGATAAGTTGAGAAAAATGTAAATTAAAGAATGGATGTTTAAATGAGCATGGGAAATATTAATGACCAATTAATTAATCAGCAGTGTCCAGAATGATATCCCATCTGAAACTCATTAGTTTATTTCTAACCTGTAGATAAATACGGATGGGCTATTTATTATAATATTAAAAATATTAAAAAGTATAATTTTACTAATGTTCACCCACCATGGGCCTTACAACCTTCATATTTGGAAATTAAAGCCCCAGGTAATAATGGGTTTTCAATTCAGTGGTGACCCCCAACCCGTCTTGATAGTTAACATTACAAATGGGTAAGCAAGTGACAATTCATTATTATTACGCGTTTCAGTAACTTTGTAACTTACAATTATTTTAATGGGCCATGGTGGCAGAGTGGTAACACTCTCGCCTCCCACCTCTGAGGCCGGGGTTCGGTTCTGTCACAGCCTCAAGTGGGAAAGCTGGTAGTTGCTTGCCGTTGGTCGGCAGTTTACAGTTCAGAACCCTGACGAACTGTATGTACTGGTTTCCTCTGCCCTTCCAACTACCCGTCGTGATATGACCTGTACAGTGTTGAAAGCAACGTAAAACGCCAAATAAATAAATAAAATAAATACAGTTATTTTAAGTATTATCAGAAAGGCATATTTACAGAACTTCTGATGGTTTTTGTTGAATAAAAATCTGTGTACAAATGTCGGAGAAATCTGACTATCTCAGAGTCACTCTTGGCCCTCACTGTGAAAACATTTTCGCAGCTGATTTCATTTTTTTTTTTTTTTTTTGGGGGGGGGGACATTCTTTTGGTACTGACCTTATATGTTCTAAATATTCATGCATAGTACTGAAAACTGAAATCAATACAAAATAACTCATGTAAAGTATATTTTAAAACTTTATGATTCAAAGCAGGTATAAAAAATAATGTCCTCCTTTTGCAGACTCAAATGTTAATTTTTTGTATTGTGATAAAATTCTAAAATATTTTAAAATCCCATCACTTGTGCTATTCCTTCTCTCTGTCAATAGAGTTCTCTGATGGAAGAGTCCCCAGATGATGTGATAGATTTACCAGATTTAGACGACAATCAGGAAGTCAATGGTAAGAAGTGACAGAATTTTTTGCGATTACACTCAGTCTGGTGCTGGTATTGAATGGACAATTTATTATCGATGTCAAACTTAAATTTGGTGATCTATATGGATCGCTATTTAAATATTGTTTCGTGTCATAAAGTGTCTCACTTTACAACTTAAGTTATTCTACTTAAAAAATGTGTTTTATTGCTTTGCCAAACTTATTCAAGACGGTGATATCTCTTTAATGAATCATTGCAATAAAGCTTTCACAAAACATTTATGTCCATATCTAAAAATAAATTATGGAAGTCTTAAAGTAAGAATTTTTAATGTTGTGTAATTATAATTGACAGAAAATTTTTAAATGGTTTTCTTAGAAACGATAATGAAATTGGCACATTTACTACGGCCACTCCAACATTCAAATAAAGATTAGTGATTAATATTTAAATATTGGTATATGAAATCAGATGTCAGGTCACATGTTTGCTGGTAATTTTCGGAAAAAAAAAAAAAAAGACAAGGCTGAAAAGTTTTTCAATCTACAGGCATGAGCCACAAAGCTCTCATTAGGGCACTTACAATAGGACCCAACGATGAAAAGCGGGAGACTAAAACAAAAGAAGAAAACAAAAAACAAAAAAAAATTATCTCTAGAAGTATGAGCTCTCAAGATTCACGCTTAAAATTATGCTTAATGTTCGAGGAGAAGTAAACCTGTCTGCTGTTTATAGATAAAGTCTTTGTGGTACTTTTATAAAACAATTAGCTTCATAATGTATTTGGTAATATTTAATTTTGTGTGTTAAAGCATTTTAACTTGAGTACTTTCCTCATTTTTGGGCTGTACATGAGTAGCAGTTCTTCCACTGGAGTACTCATTCACCTTTAGTCTTCTCTGGTATCAATGCAAAAAGCCCAGCCTAGTGAGTAGAATTGCCTCAATTTTCATCGTCGATTATTCGTCCATTTTTCTGAAGGATAATCGACCCATCATCGACGTTTTGGCTCCACTGTTGGTCAATATATCATGAAACAGTTTCTGGGATAAAGTATATTATTAAATCGGTAAGAATAATGGTGATTCCAACATTTAAAATCTACCAAAAGCACCCACTTCCTGTAAATATGGTGGTAGTTATAAACAAACCCCAAATTTATGACAAATCCTTTGATTTAATTATTATTAAAAGAAACTGCGTAAAATATAAAAAAAGGATGTGGATATTGAGATTCACAAAGAAGGGTAAGGTTTAATTAATTATTAGAAATTGTCAGTGACCTACCACAATTGTACCATGTCTTCATTTTGTTCTCCAAATAAACTATTACTGCTAACAAGTACTTTTACAGCCCTATATGTTTATATTAATTTTCACCGTCATTGATTTGCTCCAACATGACGCTTAACTCATCTTACTAAACTAATAAATTATTACAAACCTTGTCTGAAAATTTAAATTTGACTTTCTTCAATATATATCTTTGTTTTTGTACATATTAGTCGTTCTGTCTCTTTAAATGTCTTTGTCTTTGAGGTCTAAAATTGATGTTATTTTAATTTGTGTATTTTCTTATTTTCTAGATCCTTTGGTTTTGGGTAAAGACTATATAGCAAAATGAAATATGTACAAACTTAAGACTTTCTGTTTCTGTAAAATACAAAGTTTTGCTTTTTGGAGCTTGCAGTACAAATTTTACACTGACTTTATTTTCCTGCATTATACCCTGATTCCACTGTCTCGACTTTGCCTGACTTCTGCTCTGAAACTGTAGTCCTAAGCATCATCTGATTGGTTGTACTATCTATTTTTCTCACTCTCAAAAATTGGGTGCGTAATCGCTGCAATTGTAGATGCTTGTTTCATATTTTTAACATATTTCAAAACCTTTTTATCTCCCTCCCGGCTAGCCGGCGGGAGATTATAATTTGCACCATGTGCGTGCGTGCGTGCGTGCATGCGTGGGTCACGCAGTTTTCTCTGAAACTACTACAGTTACACATTTTTGGTAAATTACTTGTCCTAATGAATTTTTACACTCTTCAAAATTTTTTTTGGTTTGGTGAACTTTGGCCTACTTTTGAGTGAGTAATAGCACTTTTACCTAATATAATTATATGGCTTATAACTCTCAAACTATTGCATTTAGAGTATTTTGTTGCAATATGTTGTTCGGCTACTTTCTCCACAGCTACAACATGGTCAGTAGTTTGGAAGTGTATCTTCATAGCTAAGTGAGTAATAGCTACTTTGTCAATTTTTAATGATAACCATAATGAGTAAATGGCTTGTATCTTCAAAAGTATTGCAGCTACACAATTTCTCTCAAATATGTTGTTCATCTACTTTTTATGTCAGCTGACTTGTCAGTCAGCTGACATTATGTCATCACTCTGCGGCGTGGGCGTACGCATACGCGTCCGCGTGAACAACTTCTTCTCCAAAACTACAAGGCCTAGAGACATGCTGTTTGTTTTAAAAGATACCTTATCTATCGAGGATGAAAAATTGTTCAAGGCATGCAAATCTGTCTGTTCATCTGTTTGCTAGAGACATTACAAGGGGGGTACCCCCACCAAAAGTGTGAAAATTTCAACGTTTTATCACAATTTTCTCAGTGACTATTGCAGGGATTTCTCTCATATCTTGCATATATGTACTAGGCCAGAGGTAGATTCTCTTGTGTGAGTATGAGACCTGGATCTGTCTTACTTTTTTTTTAATAAATTTTTTTAATAATTTTTAATGCATTAAAATTCATGAAATCATGCACTAAATCACTTATAACTTCAAAAGTGTTGCATTTACAGCATTTTGTGAAAATATGTTGTTCAGCTACTTTTTTCATAGCTACAATATAGTGAGTAAGTTGGGTGTCTGTCTCAATAGCTAAGTGAGTAATTGCTACTTTTGGGCTTTTCAGTAACTTCCATTATGAGTAAAATCACTTGTAACTTAAAAACTATTGCATTTAGAGAATTTCGTATAAATATGTTATTCAGCTACTTTTGGGCCAGCTATAACATAGTGAAATTTCAGACCTGTAGCTCATGGCATAGCTGAGTAATAGCTACTTTTAGGTTATCACTGTTGAGTAAATCGCTTATAACTTGAAAACTATTGCATTTAGAGAATTTCGTATAAATATGTTATTCAGCTACTTTTGGGTCAGCTATAACATAGTAAAATTTCAGACCTGTAGCTCATGGCATAGCTGAGTAATAGCTACTTTTAGGTTATCACTGTTGAGTAAATCACGTATAACTTGAAAAGTGTTGCATTTAGAGCATTTTGTTAAAATATGTTATTCAGCTACTTTTTTCATAGCTACAATATGGTGAGTAAGTTGGGTGTGTGTCTCAATAGCTAAGTGAGTAATAGCTACTTTTGGGCTTTTCAGTAACTTCCATCATGAGTAAAATCACTTGTAACTTAAAAACTATTGCATTTAGAGAATTTCGTATAAATATGTTATTCAGCTACTTTTGGGCCAGCTATAACATAGTAAAATTTCAGACCTGTAGCTCATGGCATAGCTGAGTAATAGCTACTTTTAGGTTATCACTGTTGAGTAAATCACTTATAACTTGAAAACTATTGCATTTAGAGTATTTTGTTTCAATATGTTATTCACCTATTTTGGGGTCAGCTATAACATAGTGAAGTTTCAGACCTGTGGCTCATTTCATAGCTGAGTAATAGCTACTTTGAAGTTCTCACTGTTGAGTAAATCAGTTATAATTGGAAAACTATTGCATTTACAGAAATTTGTGCAAATATGTTATTCAGCTACTTTTGGGTCAGCTATAACATAGTGAAATTATAGACCTATAGCTCATGGCACAACTGAGCAATAGCTATTCTCAGGTACTGACTGTTGAGTAAATCAGCTATAACTTGAAAAATATTGCATTAGGAGTACATCTTTTTGTATTTTGTTAAAATATATTGTTCACCTACTTTTGGGTCAGCTATAACATAGTGAAATTTCAGACATGTAGCTCATTGCATAGCTGAGTAATAGTTCCTTTGAGGTTCTCACTGTTGAGTAAATCAGTTGTAACTTGAAAACTATTACATTTAGAGTAATTTGTTAAATATGTTATTCACAGAATTTTTGGTCAGCTATAACATAGTGAAATTGCAGACCTCTATGTCATGGCATAGCTGAGCAATAGCTACTTTCAGGTTCTCACTGTTGAGTAAATCATTGTATCCACTGGATAGCCGCAGTGTGTAGAGAGAGATTTCACCATTACTGCTCTGATGAAAAAAAATATTATAGCTAGCTTTCTTAAGTTTGCAGTACATATTAATAACCATAAAATGTTGTCTGGGAATATTTTTGGCCTCATTTTGAGAAACAAGATGGCCGCCACAGGTGTTTTTTGTCAGTCATGAAAAGTGCTTATATCTCCCTTATTATTGATCCTAGAGGTTTGGGATGATAAACCAACCTGTAGGAAATCATGGGGTGGGAATCTTTTGGTGTGGTCAGATTTGACCTTCAATGACCCCTCCTTCAAGGTCAAACAAGGATAGCCAAACTTAAAAGTGCTTATAACTCGCTTATTATTGGTCCCAGAGGTTTGGGATGGTAAACAGACAGGAAATCATGGGCTGTGAATCTGTTGATATGGTCCGATTTGACCTTGGAACCCTCCTTCAAGGTCAAATGAGGATAGCGAAAATTGAAAGTGCCTACAACTCGCTTATTATTGGTGACAGAGATTTGGGATGGTAAACCATCCCATAGGAAATCATTGGCTCGGAATCTTTTGGTATGGTCAGATTTGACCTTTGGACCCCTCCTTCAAGGTCAAATGAGGACAGCCAAGCTTAAAAGTGCTTATAACTCATTTATAATTGGTCCTAGAGGTTTGGAATGGTAAACCATAGGAAATCATGGGCTGGGAATGTATTTGTGTGGTTAGATTTGACCTTGGACCCCTTCTTCAAGGTCGAACGAGGATATTGCATTTGTAGTATTTCTTTAAATATGTTTTAACCTATTTTTTACACTTAAACAATTACCTTGTTATTTTCCTTCATAATACCATTTACAGGGCACAACTTTTTTATCCTTTTCTTCTGTCAGCTTCGGAATTTCTTTCGAACTTGCTGTTCAGTTACCATTTACTGTATTTCTGTACAGCCCTTTTCCTGATAATTATTCTGTCCTCTAATCACCTTCACAAATCAAAAACACTCAGTCAGCTGACACAGGGGCACTCTCCTCTTGTTTGTGAACTGTAACATATTGAAGTTTTACAACTGTTGCTCAATGTACAAGTGAGTAATGGCTACTTTATTGCTACTTTTTAGTGAAAATGTGAAAAATCACAAATATCTCACAAACCATAAGAGCAAAATGAGTAAATGCTAATTATCTGTAAAAGTCTTGCGGATACCCAATTTTTATCAAATAACTCATTCATCTACTTTTGGGAGAGCTTTTGACATGGTGAAGTTTCAGACCCGTAGATAATTACTCGCCTACTCAAAATGAGTAAATGCGAATTATTTCTTAAAAGTATTGCAGATAGCCAATTTTTCTCAAATAACTCATTCATCTACTTTTGGAAGAGCTTTCACATGGTGAAGTTTCAGACCCATAGCTAATTACTCACCTACTCAAAATGAGTAAATGCGAATTATCTCTAAAAGTATTGCGGATACCCAATTTTTATCAAATAACTCATTCATCTACTTTTGGCACAGCTTTCACATGATGAAGTTCCACACCCATAGGTAATTACTCACCTACTCAAAATGAGTAAATGCAAATTATCTCTAAAAGTATTGCAGATAGCCAATTTCTCTCAAATAACTCATTCATCTACTTTTGGGAGAGCTTTCACATGGTGAAGTTCAGACCCGTAGATAATTACTCACCTACTCAAAATGAGTAAATGCGAATTATCTCTTAAAAGTATTGCAGATAGCCAATTTTTCTCAAATAACTCATTCACCTACTTTTGGAAGAGCTTTCACATGGTGAAGTTTCAGACCCATAGCTAATTACTCACCTACTCAAAATGAGTAAATGCAAATTATCTCTAAAAGTAAATGAGAAAGTGTGAATATCTTGAAAGCTGCACGAGATACAGCGATTTGACCCGCAGGGTAGTACAAGAGTAACCTATACAAAGGGCAAAAATTACAATTTTCGCCACTTTTGGCGGCCATCTTTGATTTTAGTGGAAAATGAAAAAGTGTGAATATTTTTAAAACCGTATAAGATAGAGTGATTTGGAACAAACTTTTTCACCCACAGGGTAGTACAACAGTATTCTGTGCCTAGGGGAAAAATTTGATTTTTGCCCACTTTTGGCAGCCATCTTAGATGTTAGCGGAAAATGAAAACTTGTGAATATCTCGGAAAAGGTATTTCTTCCCCCTTAATGCTCGGCGGGAGATACACACCGTGGCAGTGGTCTTGTTTGTGAGTATTTCTCTCCCAACCAATAACTTTCAATTCTTTTAGTGATAAGTGTACTCTTACCCAGCTTTTGTCTGTTACAGCCTGTCTTTTGCAGAAAAACTCATCTTGTCCACTTTTTCCATGAAAAGACCAATCTTCTTATAAAAATTGGAGCTTTGTGATCTTGTTCCAAGAGGAGATAAGTCATATGAGTCCTCAAATTAGTCTTCTCTGCTTCCTAAGGATTGTGTTGTATTTATACTAAGCACAGTATCTCCATGTACTACAGGACTTGAAGCACTATTTGACCCTTCCAACAGCACAGGTAAAGCCAAAGCTCTCAAGTAACTGACATTTCCATAACTGAAAGACTGAGGCTTAAGGATGACCCATTTGTCAATGTTCTTGAGGGCCTTTAGCCTCCCAATGGGGATAGGACTTAATGACAGAGGACCACTATTTTAAGTGGTTATCTGAGCCACTATGTATCTGCCTGTACCTGGGTTTGAAGCCATGTCCTTTGTGTTCCTAGGTGAGTGTGTTATCCACTACACCACAGTGGCAGATGACAAGGACTTGGTGTTACAAGTAATATGTACTAGTTGTGGCAAAGTTTGGCAGTCCTTTTTAATAGGATTAGTTGTGGACAGTAGTACAGTGCCCCTAGTAAACCCCAGCCCATAAAAGGCTGGGGTTATAGTCCCCTGTGCCATCAGGGCAGCAGCATGCTCAGCAGTAAGCGTAAAGTTTGTGGATGTTGCATGGATTTTCACCAAATTTCCAGGATATGTTAAAGCCAGGAGCATCTAGAGCTGATTAGGTTTTGGGGGAATGTCTGGCAATGGCTGTTGCCATGGCAACATTTTTAGATTTTTCGGTCTTAAACTTTGTGATTGTCCCACAGCCTAAATCCATGCATGGATTTTCACCAATTTTTCAGGATAAGTGTAACTTAAGAGGATCTAGAGCTTATTAGATGATTATGCTTGTTACATTTGAAGTTATTCCTTAGATATTCACCAATCTCAATGTTGTTGCCCATTTAGTTGTACCTGCAGGCTGGGGTTCCTGACTGCCAAAGCTGGCAATTTTTTTTTTCAAAAAGTAGGTCTTACAATCAGTCGTGAATGTGGAATTGGGGTATTTGAAATTTTATTCTTAAATTATGCAACTTTTGCTTGTGTGAGAAGCTGTATATACGGTTTGCTATGAATATGATTAAAAAATTTGACAGGACCAAAATCTGAGAGGGTATTCTCTGTATAACAACTGTCTTTAATCAAGTTCCCATCTTCTAGAATTAACCGGCTGGAAAGTAACTATCACCAAAACATGGCAGTTGATACGAGTAAATTTGTCATTATCAGATCATGGAGAAAGTCATTTCTATTGGAATTTATCATGTTATGTGGAAATCCTGATAAAGCAGATTATTTTTGTTACCAAGAAATATGGTTGCTCTAAAAATATATTCTGTATTAGAGGTTTGTTACCTTGGTGTATCCTTTGAGAAGGCAAGGCCTACATATTTAACTGAATTACTAACTATTGGATGATGAAAACAACTGATCTGATTCCAGTTGGTGTAAACCAGTTTCAATTCCATTTTTTTGAGTCCCCAGCCAGTTTCCATTCTCACAGCCAGCCAGCCCAAACATTTTGTAAATTCTTAGTCATATCTTCTTTGGTCATTTCAGAGAGCCAATATAGTATATTTCAGAATTCCAGATAATACAGATAAATTCAGTGAAGAGACCATTTTAGCTCAGCCCATTAACTTATTAGACTTTACTCTCTGACACTCTTTGAAAGTCCAGGGTATCGAATCCCATTGCTTTCTTTCCAAATAGAGTCATGTGCTGAATGAAGAACATGCGTCAGGCTCACGAATCTTTGCTGATCTTTCAGTATTGGCATTCATCTATTATTTAGGCAGTTGTCTCCAGTAATTGCATTCATTGTCTTAACACTAAGATTACAAAGTAAAGGTTTTGTAATTGAGAACAACTGTGTGACAGAGTGTTTGGTAGCAAATCAGTGACTGACTGAATGGTAACTAATTGCGTGTTATTCTGCATTCACCAAATACAGTAGAACCTCTATTATCCGCCCCTCTTGAGAGAGTAACAAAAATCTAAAACAATGGGTTTAAATGGAGTTGGGAGAGTGGGTTTGAGGTTGGATAATTAAAATTTGGATAATAGAGGGTTGGATAATAGATTTTCTACTGTGTGTTGAAAAAACTGTGAAATAAACTATTGAGAGAATTTGATTGGATAGAAGTTGGCTACACCAAGTTTGTAAACCAGTCAGGGTTTTAAAAATAAGAAAGAGACATGACCACATTGAACATATGATGTCATTAGATTTGGCAAATCACTTCTGGCTCTCACTCCTGTGGCCATGGGTTCAAGCCCGAGTCAAAAAATTGTGCGGCAAGTATTAAAGAATCCTGTTGTATGACCCTAGCTGCTTATTAAGCGTCCCGTAAGGGACGCATGTTTGTGTATGGGAGAGCTTCAGGCTCCGCCGGCTCCGCATTTTGTTTTCCTTATAACTCTGTAACCGTTAGGCGGATTCTTTTCAAATTTGGCAGGTTTAGGCAGTAGCCTTGGGGAATTTTTTTGAATATGCTGCAGTGACATTTCAACCAATCAGAGAAGTCACATGACCAAAAATGTCTTTTTTCGATGGGGAAGCTTGTCCGGATGATAACTTGAAAGGAATTTTATCAATTCACCTGAAACTTGGCAAATACATTCATTCTATTAAAATCTGGAAATCATAAGATTTTGGCATTGATTGGTCAAGAAATGGCCGAGTAATTAATGATTAATTAATCATTGCGAATTTTCCAAATAAGGAAAACACAAAAATGCTTATATCTCGAAAACCGTGCTAGATAGAGCGATTTCGACGAAATTTTTGACCCACAGGGTATTATTGCGGAATAATTTTCCCAATTTTCAAAAAATTTTTGTCTCGCCCAAAATGGCGGCCATTTTGAATTTTCGAAATTTTCGCAAAAATTGCAAAGCACAAAAATGCTTATATCTCAAAAACCGTGCTAGATAGAGCAATTTCGACAAAATTTTTGACCCGCAGGATATCTCTGCGGAGTACTTTTCCCAATTTTCAAAAAATTTTTGTCTCGCCAAAAATGGCGGCCATTTTGAATTTTCGAAATTTTCGCAAAAATTGCAAAACACAAAAATGCTTATATCTCGAAAACCGTGCTAGATAGAGCGATTTCGACGAAATTTTTGACCCGCAGGGTATCTCTGCAGAGTAGTTATCCCAATTTTGAAAAAAAATTTTATCTCGCCAAAAATGGCGGCCATTTTGAATTTTCGAATTTTTCGCAAAAATTGCAAAACATAAAAATGCTTATATCTCGAAAACCCTGCAAGATGGAGCGATTTCGACGAAATTTTTGACCCACAGGGTATCTCTGCAGAGTAGCCATGCCAATTTTCAAAAAAATTTCTCGCAAAAAATGGCGGCCATTTTGAATTTTCGAAATTTTCAAAAAAATTGCAAAACACAAAAATGCTTATATCTCGAAAACCGTGCTAGATAGAGCGATTTCGACGAAATTTTTGACCCGCAGGGTATCTCTGCAAAGTAGTTATCCCAATTTTGAAAAAAATTTTATCTCTCCAAAAATGGCGGCCATTTTGAATTTTCGAATTTTTCGCAAAAATTGCAAAACATAAAAATGCTTATATCTCGAAAACCCTGCAAGATAGAGCGATTTCGACGAAATTTTTGACCCACAGGGTATATCTGCAGAGTAGCCATGCCAATTTTCAAAAAAATTTCTCGCAAAAAATGGCGGCCATTTTGAATTTTCGAATTTTTCGCAAAATTGCAAAACATAAAAATGCTTATATCTCGAAAACCCTGCTAGATAGAGCGATTTCGACGAAATTTTTGACTCACAGGGTATCTCTGCAGAGTAGCCATGCCAATTTTCAAACAAAAAATTTCTCGCAAAAAATGGCGGCCATTTTGAATTTTCGAATTTTTCGCAAAATTGCAAAACACAAAAATGCTTATATCTCGAAAACCGTGCTAGATAGAGCGATTTCGACGAAATTTTTGACCCACAGGGTATCTTTGCAGAGTAGCCATGCCAATTTTCAAAAAAAATTTGTCTTGCCAAAAATGGCGGCCATTTTGAATTTTCGAATTTTTGCGCAAAAATTGCAAAACACAAAAATGCTAATATTTCGAAAACCGTGCTACATAGAGCGATTTCGATGAAATTTTTTATCTTCAGGGTATCTCTGCAGAGCAGCTATCCCAAAGAGCTTTCACTTGGTGAAGTTTCAGACCCATAGCTAATTGCTCACCTACTCAAAAAGAGTAAATGCGAATTACCTCTAAAAGTATTGCAGATGGCCAATTTTTCTCAAATAACTCATTCACCTACTTTTGGAAGAGCTTTCACTTGGTAAAGTTTCAGACCCATAGCTAATTACTCACCTACTCAAAATGAGTAAATGCTAATTATCTCAAAAACTATTGGGGATACCCAATTTTTATCAAATAACTCATTCATGTACTTTTGGGAGAGCTTTCACATGGTGAAGTTTCAGACCCGTAGATGATTACTCACCTACTCAAAATGAGTAAATGCGAATTATCTCTTAAAAGTATTGCAGATAGCCAATTTTTCTCAAATAACTCATTCACCTACTTTTGGAAGAGCTTTCACATGGTGAAGTTTCAGACCCATAGCTAATTACTCACCTACTCAAAATGAGTAAATGCGAATTATCTCTAAAAGAATTGCAGATATCTAATTTTTCTCAAATAACTCATTCACCTACTTTTGAGAGATCTTTCACATGGTGAAGTTTTAGACCCATAGCTAATTATTTACCTACTCAAAATGAGTAAATGCTAATTATCTGTAAAAGTATTGCGGATGCCCAATTTTTATCAAATAACTCATTCATCTACTTGTGGGAGAGCTTTCACATGGTGAAGTTTCAGACCCATAGCTAATTACTCACCTACTCAAAATGAGTAAATGCGAATTATCTCTAAAAGTATTCCAGATAGCCAATTTTTCTCAAATAAATCATTCACCTACTTTTGGGAGAGCTTTCACTTGGTGAATTTTCAGACCCATAGCTAATTACTCACCTACTCAAAATGAGTAAATGCGAATTATCTCTAAAAGTATTGCAGATAGCCAATTTTTGTCAAATAACTCATTCACCTACTTTTGGGAGAGTTTTCACTTGGTGAAGTTTCAGACCCATAGCTAATTACTCACCTACTCAAAATGAGTAAATGCGAATTATCTCTAAAAGTATTGCAGATAGCCAATTTTTCTCAAATAACTCATTCACCTACTTTTGAGAGATCTTTCACATGGTGAAGTTTTAGACCCATAGCTAATTACTCACCTACTCAAAATGAGTAAATGCGAATTATCTCTAAAAGTATTGCAGATAGCCAATTTTTCTCAAATAACTCATTCACCTACTTTTGGGAGAGTTTTCACTTGGTGAAGTTTCAGACCCATAGCTAATTACTCACCTACTCAAAATGAGTAAATGCGAATTATCTCTAAAAGTATTGCAGATAGCCAATTTTTCTCAAATAACTCATTCACCTACTTTTGCCAGAGCTTTCACTTGGTGAAGTTTCAGACGCATAGCTAATTACTCACCTACTGAAAATGAGTAAATGTGAATTATCTCTAAAAGTATTGCAGATAGCCAATTTTTCTCAAATAACTCATTCACCTACTTTTGGGAGAGCTTTCACTTGGTGAAGTTTCAGACCCATAGCTAATTACTCACCTACTCAAAATGAGTAAATGCGAATTATCTCTAAAAGTATTGCAGATAGCCAATTTTTCTCAAATTAATTATTCACCTACTTTTGGGAGAGCTTTCACATGGTGAAGTTTCAGACCCATAGCTAATTACTCACCTACTCAAAATGAGTAAATGCGAATTATCTCTAAAAGTATTGCAGATAGCCAATTTTTCTCAAATTAATCATTCACCTACTTTTGGGAGAGCTTTCACTTGGTGAAGTTTCAGACCCATAGCTATTTACTCACCTACTCAAAATGAGTAAATGCGAATTATCTCTAATAGTATTGCAGATAGCCAATTTTTCTCAAATAACTCATTCACCTACTTTTGGGAGAGCTTTCACTTGGTGAAGTTTCAGACCCATAGCTAATTACTCACCTACTCAAAATGAGTAAATGCGAATTATCTCTAAAAGTATTGCGGATACCCAATTTTTATCAAATACTCATTCATCTACTTGTGGGAGAGCTTTCACATGGTGAAGTTTCAGACCCATAGCTAATTACTCAGCTACTCAAAATGAGTAAATGCGAATTATCTCTAAAAG
Source organism: Sabellastarte sp. h YS-2021 (assembly GCA_964017235.1). Lineage (NCBI taxonomy): Eukaryota > Metazoa > Annelida > Polychaeta > Sabellida > Sabellidae > Sabellastarte > Sabellastarte sp. h YS-2021. Next base: position 29,156,706 of record OZ024936.1, read on the forward strand.
TATTGCAGATAGCCAATTTTTCTCAAATAACTCATTCACCTACTTTTGGGAGAGCTTTCACTTGGTGAAGTTTCAGACCCATAGATAATTATTCACCTACTCAAAATGAGTAAATGTGAATTATCTCTTAATAGTATTGCAGATAGCCAATTTTTCTCAAATAACTCATTCACCTACTTTTGGCAGAGCTTTCACACACGAAAATGAAAAATTGTGAATATCTCGGAAAAGCTATTTCTTTTGCTTTAATGCTTGGCGGGAGATACACACCGCGGCAGTGGTCTTGACAAAAATTTTTGTCTCCCCAAAAATGGTGGCCATTTTGAATTTTCAAAGTTTTTGGAAAACACAAAAATGCTTATATCTCGAAAACCGTGCTATATGGAGCGAACTCAACAAAATTTTGGACCTGCTGGGTATCTCTGCAGAGTAGCCATGCCAATTTTCAAAATATTTTTGTCTCGCCAAATATAGCGGACATTTTTAATTTTTTTATTTTTTGCAAAACACAAAAATGCTTATATCTTGAAAACCGTGCTAGATAGAGCAGACTGCGCTGACTTTGGTTGCCACAACAGTATAAGGCTAGAAACGAAGCATTTTCTTAATACTTTAGCACTCACCTTTATATCCTTTTCGGGACGCTTTGTTTTTGCTATGCAAAAACATTATCTTTTTTTTTTGCGAGCGATCCTCTAGTTTATATTGACATTAAAAGCCATCTTTGACTTCACAAAATTTTGGTTCACAATAGCTGGTTCTCACGTTTCAGGTCTGTAATATCCATTGTAGTTTCAACATAGTTTATCGGGGCAGAAAGCCATGGGGAGAGGCAGAGGGGCAAAAACCTGCCAAAAATTCATTATTTCAGATGAATGTGTATGTATCTTTACAATTTTGTCACCACAGAAACCGAAGATACTGTTTTCCTATTACATTCCAAAGTATTACTAATGGAAAGAGCCATGTTGTCGATTAATAACGTGTTATTTTTCCACAGTTTAAAACATGCGGGGTGATTTTTAAAATCAGATCAGAAAACAAGAAAGTCAGACAGTTTAGCAGATCATATGACACAGTCGCAGACGAATATATGAACGTAATTATTTTCAAATTGCGGTGTGTGGGGAGGGGCAGCTTCTCAGAAATGTTTATTACTGCAGTATCAATGAAAACACATCCCAAGACTGCGAACACATAAAGCTCATTAATTTTAATTTACATGCAAGTTGTATTGATTTCCTATTACGTATTTCTGTACAAAATCATATACTTCCAGTTGTATTTTTCTTGTAATCGTTCAACAGTACACATATCACCTTTTAAAGCGCTAATTAACTGCTCCGCACTAGTAATTTACAGCATAGCTATAACATCTGACACTCAAGGTTAAAGTGTTAAAAAGTGAATATGTAATCAAGATACTTGCTGCGTATATCATAAGCAGTATTAGTTCTAAATTGCAGTTCTGTGTTGTGAGACTGAAAAACAAAATTAAAGCAAAAATTTTATTCAAATATTTGGCAGTGGAATTTTGTGTATATTTAAAAATATTTGGTTTCTGTTAAGATAACAAGTTTTTCATAAGAGATAGATTATCTTTCAATATTCAATTGTACATCAAAAATTTATCAAAACAAGATAGGAGAGATCAAGCTCAGGTAGCCAGTACTTTTTATTAATATTTACTGATTTTTTACAAAGTTTTGTAGGAAATAGCGACAACACAGTAATACAGGAAAAGTTTTCTGAAACGTAATAATTTGTTTGATAATCGGTTTCTGTATCTTGGATATATGAATTTTGCAGGTAATTAAAATATATACATCTAATATTTATTTGTTAGATGATTTATAAATAATACTCTTGGTGAACAAATATCAAAACATCTGTCATTTTGCTTTTTAGCCCGATACTGTAACAGTGGTGACTATTAGTACTTCTAATAATACCATTTGCAATGATTGGTTTGTGTGATAATTTAACATTTTTTTTGAGTAATCTAGTTGAAAGGATACTGTCATAGTAACTGCAAATAATGTACAAGGATTCAAAATTGCTTTGTATATTCTAATCTGTGAAGATTTGAACTTTAATCAGAACTACAACAGGCAAAATGGGTTCAGCCATTTGGTTTGTTTCCGGAACCGCTCAAAATTGCCACTCATTCACTGGTCATTCATTATTTCAATGTACTTCTGTCAATCAATGCTAAGTACCAAAAACACATTAAACCTACATTGTGTTATAATTATTGTAATTTTGTACATTTTAAATGAATGGTTTAATCTTGAATGGTTTAATCTTGAAAACAGTAAATGTAATTCACCACGGTATGTGAATTACATGCAGGGTCTCTTGTGGCTCAGTTGGTAGGGTGTTGGACTCATAATCCAAGGGTCGTGGGTTCGATCCCCGGTGATGCCGACTGTTTCATTTGGGATAACATCCCTGGGCAAGATGTTAACCTGGACTGTGCCTCTCTCCACCCAGGAGTAATGGGTACCTGGCTGCTAGTGGGTTCGTAGTGTGAGCGCTGTATTGTGGCAGCTCCCTAGTATGTTCCCAGAGGGAACATGTGTGAATAAAGTTCTGAAACCCAGGCCAGGGTGTAAATGTAAAGTCGAGTGAGAGTATATATACTGATACTAGACTATAAACCACCACATTTACATTAATTTTGTATGTATACTTTGCTATTGGAGACACACCCTTTTAAAGCTAAGAACAAAATAATGGAAATTGGTGCAAATTTTGAACTGGTTGAGAGCAGAGGCTTAATATAGTTAGAAAAATCACATATCTGTAAAGAATTGGAGTAAGAAATGTAAATTTTGCCACATATCTGAAATTCGCCACATGTGGAAACACTAATAAAATAAATGAATTGAGGTGAGATTTGTTAAATGTATTGTAAATCACGGCTTTTTGAACTGAAAAATACCAAGTTTAAGACAATCCATCACATTTTTGTAGAATTAAGTAAGGTTTTTAGAGGTGGTGAATTTTTGATTTATGGAGAATTTTAGATTCCTGACTCTCTAACCACAAGTCCAGGATATAGAGAGGGTTTCTTCACTTTGTAAATTTGATATCATGAGGTGACTTTCACATTTCTTTATATTTTTGTACAGCAGCTAAGTCTTCTCTCATATTCATAAAGTTTGACTGTCTCAAATTCAGAAAGTTTTGCTGTCTATAAAATGGTGCACTTAAGTTGTAAGATTTACCTTTAGTTATTTATGTTTCAAAAATTCACTGTAAAAAATCTTACTGACACGTTTGGAACACAAATTGTTGATCTGCTGTTGATTTTGTTGAATTTAAAACGACTTTTCTTTTGAAAAAAAAATTACATTAAGATAAATGCACCTTGTAACATATTTTACACCTTTTTGTTGATTAACTTTTTATTTTCTCTATTTAATAGTGATCTTTACATGGTGAGGCCAAAATTAAACCTGCATATTCATATTTATATAGCCCATACAGTGTGTTGAAAAGCAATGTTACACCCAAATCAGTCATAAATCAAGTGTCAGGGTCTCACAAAACATTTTTTGTAGTAAGCTGTCTATACTTACTAAATTTCATTGAACTCTATTGTTTCATCCTGGAGCTGTATTCACAAAAGGGATAAAATTAAGGTCAGATAACAATTGGCTTAAGTTTACCATAAAAACCTGTAAATTTAAGCTAATTTTTTGCATATAGTTCCTTATCACAGCACTAATATGATGATAGTGTCGATGTTTTCTTTGGTTTTCTTTATTAGAGGTGAAACTTTAAGAAAATTCAGTTTTTTTTCCAGTGATTGCACTGTTCAGATACTTTTTCATGGATAGCTTTGAAATTCTTTTATTTACTTCCAGTCCTTCAGCTACAGGCGCAGTGCTTTTTATATTGTATTCTAAGAAAATATTCTGAAGTTTTTCTTCTGCTTTAATCATTACAGAGCTGAAAATGGCATTTGCAATGTTTGATAAGAACGGAGATGGAGTGATCACAAGCCGAGAGGTCATAGAAGTCATGAAAACACTTGGTGTCAATGTTGACCTTAAAGAGGTCAAAAGCATGGTCAGGAAGGTTGACTTGGATGGTAAATGTTTACTTGTTTTTGTATAGATGTCTGTCTTAACATTTGTTTACCAGATTGTGTTTATTGGAAACACTTTTGTCCATTATTATCTGAGATCATTTTACCTGCTAATTTTTTATTTTTGGTTTGGAATCCAGTGAAAAGGCAGTAAAATGGCTGCCCATTTGACATATATCATCACAAAAATTTACATGATATGTAAGTTTATTATCATAATGCCAATAGGTCTTGGTTTCGATTTTAGGCCAGTTGTGAAATTAAACAAGATGGCTGCTATAGTTTCTGCTCATTTGAAGGAAAACCATTCTGTTCATCATAGTTGATTCTATTCTTTGCTTTTATAGTGCTTAATATCTGCACAGAAACAGACTCTTAGGCCCAACACTCCCCAAAATAATGTTAAATATCTTTGGTCCATGGACATAGTATTAGGATCATTACCACAGAGACAACCACTTGGTAAGAAACTTTTGTGGGAAAGTCTGAACACACAGATATGATTCCAGCCTAAAACTTTCTAAATGAGGTTACAGAGGAGGAGAATGAACATCATCAAGCAGTGCATTTCAGTCTGTATACAATAATACAGGACTGAATATACAGTGTTATCTAATTTGCTTCCTTAGCACTATCCTAGGTTTTTTTAAAGACTGTTACCTTTACTTCCATATAACAGGTTTATAGACTTTTTATTTTTACCTTTATTTCCTGGTAATGGGTCTATAGACTTTGCATTTTCAAATTTACTTTCAGGTGATGGGTCTATAGACTTTGCATTTCCAATTTTACTTCTAGGTAATGGGTTTATAGACTTTACATTTATGCCTTTATTTCCAGGTAATGGGTCTATAGACTTTGCATTTTCAACTTTACTTCCAGGTAATGGGTCTATAGACTTTGCATTTATGCCTTTATTTCCAGATAATGGGTCTATAGACTTTGCATTTTCAACTTTATTTCCTGGTAATGGGTCTATAGACTTTGCATTTTCAAATTTACTTCCAGGTAATGGGTCTATAAACTTTGCATTTCCAACTTTACTTCCAGGTAATGGGTTTATAGACTTTGTATTTTTACCTTTATTCCTAGATAATGGGTCTATAGACTTTGCATTTTCACCTTTACTCTCATGTAACAGGTCTATAGACTTTGCATTTTGAACTTTACTTCCAGGTAACGGGTCTATAGACTTTGAGGAGTTCAGCACCTGGATGTTAAAACACAAGACCTTGGTGGGAGGTCTGAAGCCTGAACCTCAGCAAGCTGGGCAGGAGGAGATGAGGCAGCTCTTCCAGGTGTTTGATAAGGATGGGGACGGGTGAGTGGCAGATTGATTAGAGTAAGAAATCTAAAATTCGCCACAAATCTGAAATTCGCCACATGTGGAAATACTAATAAAATAAATAAATTGAGGTGAGATTTATTGAATGTATATTGAATAAAGGCTTTTTAAACTGAAAAAAATACCAAGTTTAAAACAAAACAGTATTTTCTTCATATAATTAACTTATGTTTTAAAGGTGGCGAATTTTAGATTCCTGGCGAATTTTAGATTCCTTACTCTCTACCACCAGGAGGATAATTATGTTTTTGTGTGCATTCATTTGTTTGTTGTTTGCCTCTGCTCAAAATAACTCCACAAGTAATAAATTGATTTTTCTGAATTTTTGTGTGTGTAGGACTTAACCAAACCTCTGGAAACAAGAAAAATCTGAAATTTTCATAACGACCCTTTTAATGTATTTTGAATTACCCTAGCTTTTTGGTAGACATTAAACCAAAGTAATTAGTGGATCTTTATGAAATAATTTATAATATGTGTTGTGTCCTAAAGTATGAAGTGGTCACATTTACTCTAATGGAGGTTTGCACTCAAGGAGTGCTCTCTAGTTCCTACATTTTAGGGGGAAACTCTCTTATTCTAGTGCACATCAAGGAAGGTTTAGGTAATGCAATCCATTCAGAAGCCACACTGTCATCCGTAATAAGTAAACTTAAGACTCACCGTTTTAGGGAAGTATAGTTTCCATAGCAATCTCGCATTTTAGCTTGTCTGGAGCAAATTGTGATATGTCTTTTGACTTACGATTTACCTACTTAAAATGTATATGTTGTATTAAAGGTGTTACTAAGTTAGCCCTTCAGTGGTGTAAGTGTCTTCTGTTAATTGTATTTTTGTTAAATTGTACAATGTTCCTGAGGCCTTAAAGTGCAAATAAAATTCTTGTTCTGTTTAATAATTGAGTCATGATTCAGTCTGACATGGAAAAAATTTAAGTTGCAAAAATAATAAATTGTAAGCAAGGTGTTATGTTTTCATAAAAAAAATATTTCATAGTGATTTGCCTGTGACTGACATATAGAAATACAAACTAACCATTTTATTTGCTCAAATCTTCATACAAATTTGTACGAAGAAAATTCCATAATTTAATCACCTCTTTCTTTATAATTATATCTGTTTGAATATTTCTTTTTTTACAATGCTACAGAGCTCTGACTGCACAGGAAGTTCAGATGACCATGAAGGAGCTGGGTTTGTCCTTGACCCCTGAAGATGTCAAGGCCATGATGAGACAGGCTGGGGTGGGACCAGAGGGCAAGATCTATTACAAAGGTAAAAAAGTTTCCTTTCAGACTATACTAAAATGATCTAATAACACATTTATTACCGGTAGTTTAATCTCTGTAATGAGGAAACAATATCCTGAAATTCAGTAAAAAAAAACTTGGAATTTAATAACAACAATAGCGAGTTTGGCTTTGTACATCAAGTGTGACGGCACATGCAGAAGTGACTCCAAACGATTCAGAATGCATCCGTGGAACACAAAATTATCTGATCATAGTAATCTCCATTCCTGGTGGGGGCACTTGGAATCCCACAAAATGGTGACGTAAACAACGCGGGGTCCAACACCCATAAGTACAGGTTGTATGGGCATGTTTATGCAAGCTTAATTACACACTCAAGGAAAGTACACCTATAACTATTATTAAGATAATGATTGTGCACTATTTCTTGTACAATTAGAATCTGAGCATTTTCTAACATTGCCGTTTGTTTACTTTAATTCGAGAAGATATTCCAAACTGTCTGTCTTCTCATCTTGGAATACGCACTATGCCCATGTGTCATATTTATCCTTGACATACCAAGCCACACTCGCTCCAAGAAGGTTGTATTTTTGGGATAGTTTGTATGTATTCATGATTACTCTAAAACTAGTTAATGCATCTTTCCGAAATATTTATGTGGACAGGCCCTGACCAAGGGAAGAAGCATTAAATATTGGGAAAGATCCAGATCATTCTCTGGATACAAAAAAAAAACTTGAATGTTCAACAGTACCATTTTCAGTGATTTTGTTGAGATTACTAAGAATATAATGAATGGATTTTTTTGAAAATTTTTTATGTACATATGGCCAGAAGGATGAATTCATTACATTTGAGGAAAGACCTGAGTCATATTGTGCCATTAGAGGAGGTCTGCTGGTGGAGTGCTTTCTAGTTTATATTAATAATTTGTTGCTTTTTAATTTCCATGAAAACAAGGCATCAATTAGGGATAAGATCATTTGAAAGTGAATCGTGACTTTTTTACCTAAAATTTAAATATAATTTATTCTGTCATTCCAGATTTCTGCAACCTGATGTCATTCCAGGCTCCCTCAAAACCTCAACACAAGTTCAATAGTGAACAGATGAGAGGTAAGCCATTTATAGCATGGGTCTCGGTATCACATAAAAGTTCTGTCTTTTTACTGTTTACTCTTCCAGAGACACCCTTTTAGTTGTGTAATTTCTTTTTAATTTAAGAGTTGACCTTGTGTTTTGTATGTTCCAATTTGACCTTGACCCTTTCACCTTTTTTTTTTGCAGAGCTGAAGGCGACGTTTGAGATGTTTGACAAGGACAAGGATGGACACATAAGTGTAAATGAGGTCAAGGCAGTTGTGAGTGCAATAGGAGACACACCCAACACGGAACGTATAGAGGCCATGTTTAAACAGGTCGACTTAGATGGTTAGTTCTCATTCCTTACCAGATATTCAAATGTGAGTGTTCAGTAGTGTGCAATTTAAAAAAAAACATTAGACCCTATAAAGCAATGATTGTTAAGATTTCGGATCACCATAGTTGGAGGGATTGACTTCAAGTCAAACCAGGAAGTCTGTGAAATGAAAAGTCAACACAAGGTCAAGTTATATGAAAGCCTGAGGAAGTATTTTATTTTATGCTTTTCAACCAAAGTCAATTTTATAAGATTTATTATTTCTATTGCAAGTCTTATTCAAGCATGTTAAAATATTCATGTTTAGAACACAGGTTCAAGCATTATTACCTTTCAAATCTGTGAAATCATTGCCAATTTTGCTGGAGTTATTTCAGATTCATGCTTCTTTTGTTTGGCAGCCAGGGGCTACCCTCACAAAAAAGGAGCAGGCTGAACCAAAATGTAGGTGTTAAATTTACAGAAAATGTATCAGCTAGTCTTTGGTCATATCAATTTTCACATATTTAACCTAACATTTTAGATCAAGTGCAGAAGATTCAACCACTTTTCATCCAAAATTGAATCCATTTTGATGTGTGAATCTCCTCACTGTTATGAGGCTCCTTTTATATTTGAAGCTATGGCATTTCAGTCTTGATAGGGACTTGACCAGCATGAGATAACCTTAAGAGAACTAAGTAAAATTTCATAACATGAAAAAACACAGGTCTGCCTTAGATAGTTAGCATTCTTGACCCATCAAATAAATAATAAATGTGGTTTTTGAAAGGTGTAGTTCATAAATACTTCATAATTAGTTCATACTTACTGTAATCAAATGGGTCATCTTGAATTTTTTTACTCCACAGCCTTTAAAAACTATGTAGGTATTGTTTTGACCCATTGTGTCCACTGGGTGGGTAGCCCAGCAGCAGGGGGGAAAAATTTATCTTGGGAACCATGAGGGATAGGAAGTTTATCTTAACTGAGCTATATCTCTGAAACCGTAAGGTGTAGTAATCTGATACTTAGAAGGGATATTGTTTGGGGGTGGATGATGTACGTGTGTGACCTTCATTTTACTTTTAAAATTGCCTTAGTGAGCTTTAAAATCTTGACTGGGCTATTTCCTGGAAACATGTAGGGTGGAGGAAGTTGATACTTGGCAAGAATGATGGTTTGGGGTTTTAGCTGTGCAATGTCATGATGTGACCTTGATTTGACCTTTGATCCTGCCATAGTGACCCAATACCTTTAAAATCTTCTCTGGGCTATATATTGGAAACTGTAAGGTGTAGGAAGTTGATAATTAGTAGGATAATTGGATAGAGGGTGTAAGTGTTTATCGTCATAGTATGACCGTGCCATAGTGACTCTGATGTTTAAAAAATCTTGTCCAAGATGCATATTAGAAACTGTAAGGTGCAGAAAATTGATACTTGGCAGGGATATTCGTTGGGGGGTATAGGTGTGCAATGTCATAGTGTGACCTTACTTTGCCTCTACCTCCCTAGCCTCTTTTAGAAAGTAGCTTAAAACCTAGCTGTACACCAAAACATACCCACCTTCGCCTGGATCATCCCCTGGCATTCTCTGTGGTGCTTGACCCCTCTTCTGTTTCTGGATACTGAAATTGGTCGACTACTTTTTTGGTTTTGTCCTCTTTGTATGGGGAGATTAAGCCCTATAAAAGTCCAATTAGAATTGCACAGTCGCCTCCCACCTCTGTGACCAGAGGTCTCATCCTGGTCCGACCTTTTGTGGAAAAGGTTGTAGTTATTCGGCATAGTTCGGCAGTTTACAATACAGAACCACCCTGTTGAATCTTAAGGGAACAGAAAAGTTCATCTAATTAACCAATACTTCATACAACAGGGTGACTTTATTATTGTATTTCAGGTAATGGTCTGATAGACTTTGAGGAGTTTGTCCTATTGGTGGAGAGACAGGTGCGGCGACGCTCAGATGATGTGGAGATGAGGGCCATGTTTGCAGCATTTGATAAAGACAGAAATGGGTACATCGAACCTGACGTAAGTCTGGGTATAATGAAGGAGGGTAGTTTTATTATTTGAAAGGTAGAAAGAAAATGTTTTGACATGCATTGCTCATATGTCCTTACAAAACAGGAAGGCATAATTTAATAGATATTGTATAATAAACTGTTAGAGTAATCTCATTAATTAGCCATTAGTTAATTTTTAAAAAAAAAAACTCATCAAAATAAATTTGTGATTGACTTCAAATTGTGTATAATTTAGGAACTAAAGCGCACGTTTGAAGAGTTGGGAATGCCTCTAACAGATGGTGATGTGAAAAGCATGTTGGAAGAAGCAGGAATAGAAGGTTCCAGAATCTATTTTGAGGGTGAGTCATGCAATTTCTATTGTATTGTATTGTATTTATACTCAAGGCAATGTCTTATTTACTACAGGGCACTAAGTGCTATTTGGACCAATCCTGCGTCACTAGTACACCCCAAGCTCTAGTCACTGATATACTTAAAATGGAAAGAGGCTCAGGGAAGATCATTTATCAACACCCCTGAGGCTCGTGAGTCTGCTACTTGGGATGGACACAATAACAGAGGACCAGCATTTTAACTGGTCATCTGTGCAGCTCTCTATCTGCCTATACGTAGAATCAGATAGGAAAAAAAATAGACTTCAAATTTGTTCTTTTTTCTTTTGGACAGACTTTTGTGAAAATTTTGATGGCAAGCATTGGTAAAGGTAACTACATTTTATAACGAAAACCCCTTACCATTTCCTAACAGTAGCTCTTTTTTGGAGCAATTTTGAGGTTATATAATAACCTTAACCAGGCCATTAAGTAACAGTAGTTTCTTGATTTCAGACTTTGTGAAGATCATGACGGGTAAGATCGGAAAGGCCCAGAAGCGTGTGTCTCAACGAGTCTCTGCTATAGGTGTGAGTTTACCACCTGATTTAGAGACGCTAGTAGAAACTGACACGCCACATCCCTCACCAAAGAAGGCCGCCACTCAGGTATCAGAATCGCCCAAACACATTTAAACCTGCTCAAAAAGAAAACACAGTAACATTCAATTGCAATGGATGAGAATGTTATTCTCAGTTTATTACTCATATTTATTTCTGTGTACATGTTGTATTGAATGTAGATAACCACTGAATGTATATACTGATAATATGAATTAGATTCAATGGCTTAGTCATTGAATGTGTACATTCAACGGCTTGGCCATTGAATCTACACATTCAATAGCAAGCAGCCATTGAATGTGTAAAATCAATAGTCATTGAATGTGTATATGAACTTAACAAATGGAAATAAGTAACTGATACTGTGTGAAATGGAACCTATTATTGTCATTTTCTTAATCACATCTATTGATATTAACTTAAATTAAACTTTTGCAATAAGTTGATTATCTGTGGTTGGTTTTATAGTTATGTATTATGTAATATTATAACAAAAACTGTTTTGTTTTCTAAAAAATAATGTTTATCTTAATCTGTTCTCTAATTATATTGTTCCACTGAACCTCTCTAACAATGCAGGAGTGCTACTGTGGAGCTACTATTGCAATTAAATACCAAAATATCACACTTAGTTAGATGAATTAATTGCTATCACATTTTAGAATCTTAGAATAATTTATTGCTATCACATTTAGAATCATACCATAAAATAACTACTCAGACTTGAACTGTTTCTCTTTCATTCTTTCATTGAGATGCCTACTATCTTAATATTTTTGGATTTTAGCCATTGAATGTACACATTCCACAGCTCAGCCATTGAATGCATACATTCAAGGATTAGTCCATTGAATACACACAATAGTTTGACCCATTGGATGTATACATTCAATGTTTATCCATATTCAATACAACATACATACTTAAATAAAACCAAACCAAAATAAAAGTGAGGCTTAACGGGGTTCTTCCGGTGCACGCGCATGCGCGGTCATGCGTATACATACTGGTACCGACAAGAATATTTATTTTAATAATTATATTCTCGTTTGGTCGTCCATGTTTGCTCCCGCCAACACGTAAGCACTAGTGAGGATAAGGTAAGTATTTAACTTCTAAAAAGTTAAATTACAATAACATTTTTACAATTTACATACAAGATATTTTGTCCACAAACAAAACAAAACCTTTTATGTCAAGACCATAGAAGTCCAGGGTACAGCATGTTTGTACATGTTATACTGGATACTTCAATTACTTATCGCTTTTGTCCAGTCTTATAAAACTCTTTTTGTTCATCTGGATGTTATTCTCTTGTCTTAAATTATGATAAATTTTTTAAAAATATTCTTCAATAAAGTAATATCCCTTCGTATTTTGTTTCTAGGCAATGGCAGCAGCATCAGTATTTCCGACAACAGAGGAAAAAGCTCACATATCTCAGGTCTCCATGATGACTTCTCCAGTCGCCGTGGAAAGGCTTGAAATGAAACCCCTACATTCCAGACACGTGGACGAAGAGGAAGAAATGGACTCAAAAGAAAGAGGTGAATAGTCCAATATAATAAAGAAAGAGGTGAATAGTCCAATATAATCTCATATTTTTAGGGCTTGATAGTTGTACTAACGCATTATAAGGAACAAAACCTGATGCCTTTTGATTTTGCCGAAAAAATTTTTTTCATTTTTTTTTCCAATTTCACTTTCTTCTTTTCCTCATTACAACAAAATGGTTCAAGATATCATCTTCAGATTTTTCTGTGCTCCTTTCAGGGTCAAGGGGAACAACTTTTGAAAAAAAAATTTTATGTCCGCCATCTTGTTTCCAAGATGGCATTGATATTGATAGTCATTGATATTACTCATGGGAGGAAGCCTATTGGTTTTGGGCAAAACATTGACTGAGGCAGAACAATCCCTCACCCGGGTATCCGGAAACATGGACCTATACCCTGACCTATAGTCTCTGTGGTAACAGAGTGTCAGGTGCATATTAGTAATATTATAAGAAACAAAGATCATTGTTCTGTGTAACCAATTGTCTTCAAATTTTGTACAGCCATCGATATTACTCAAAGATCATGGTTCTTTGATACTATGACAATATCTATAGGGCTTACTTCTTTGTACTAGAAGATTTGTAGGTGCAAAAAATGCAAGAAAAAATATTTTTTAACATAGATATTCCTTATAAAAATTGTAAAATGGATAATTGACTGTTCCAGATATTTGTTAGAATTGAGCTGATACCACATGATATTTTTTTTCCAGACTTGAAAATTGCCTTTGCAACCTTGGACCAAGATGGGGACGGGTATATCACCTCGTCCGAGCTGAAGAGTGTGCTGGAACATCTCGGTTATAAAGACTCATCCAGAGAGGTCAAACGTATGATCCAGATTGTGGACAAGGAAGGTGCGTTTGACAAATTCATTATAATTAGAACAATTGCAAGACTAGTGAGCTGTATGTGCTGGAACACCTGATGTTATGAACTGTAAGGCCTAGTGATCCATATCTCCAGTACATATTTCTAGTTTCTTTGCAATGCAGTGACTCCTGCAGTATTTGTATGGTGGTTTACGGTGTAATCAGCCAATATAAGCAAGTGGTAAAGTGTGTTTTGATAGCAAGCTTTACAAATTTATATGCACGTTTGGTTACAATAAACAAATAAGAGTTGCTTAATGTTGGTGGCTTTATTAATATGTGCTGAAAAACATGAATTTTTACTCTGTTTTAATGCCAAAATAGGCATAATGGGCCGAAAATATGAGTTATGGCTGAAACTAGGAGGATTAACTATACTTTCCTAAACAGGATGCCAGTCTGGCCGAGGTTTACCTCACAGATACCCTTTTGTACTCCTGCTTGAAGAAGAACACATGGGTGTAAAACACTTTGTCCAAAGATATAATCTCCTTGACCTGGCCAAGGATCAAACTCCAGACCTCCAGCTCTGAAGTCCAGCACTCTAACCACAAGACCACAGAGATCACTATTCAGAATATTAAGCATAATGAAATAAGTTAGACTAAAAGTAGAGCTGTCTGTGTAGCACTTTAGCTATGTTGTCGTTCACCTTCAGTTTGTGTATCATGGTTTTAAATGTATTATTTTTCATTTTTTTGCTGGAGGAACAGCATTTTAGATATCTTGGCCAAATATGACATGAAGATGGTAAGGTACACTCTTATCTTACCATGTTTTCCATGTCATCCTATTATTTTTCAAGTGTTTCAGCTACTTTTGAAAGTACTTGCCTAATTATTTGTAGTTTTGTTCGTGTCTTGCAGGTCGGGGACGTATAGACTTTCGTCAGTTTCAGCAGCTGATGCGTAGGAATGAGGCAGTGTGGGTAACATGGCAGAAACACAAGACAGCAGACGAAGAGGAAATGAGACTCGCATTCAAGGTGTTGCATTGAGTGTTTTACAGTGTTTAAACCTTTGTGTAGACATGTAAAACTGAAATCAAAATAATTTTATTTTTATAGTCGTTAAGAGGGTTACATTATAATCAGGTTAAAGGTCACAAGAGTGGGTACAAGCGGATCTTTGATATTTTTTGTATCCAGACAATGATCCAGATCACTCTCAAACTGTAATGGGATCTAAGGTGGAGCAAGACCCATCTTCTTATTTTCTTTTGTAGATCTGACCAGTAGTAATCCTGCTAACAGACAAACAGACAAATGGTCATGAATTTAAAACCTCCTTGGTGGAGGTAACAATCTAAATTTGTACTTATTTCCCATCAGGGGAGATTAGAGGCCTGACATAGTCGCAAAATCCACAAAGTTGTGTGGAATTTCCAACAAGTTGAAGAAATAGAAGGGATTTTCTAACCAGGAAATTTCACATATTTTTAAATTAGTGAATTTCAGATTTCTCACTCTAGACAGAGAGCAGATGTAGTTACTTACTGGCGCCAAATATGGTTTCAGAACAGTATGTTGACCAACTAGTATGCATTGCTCTCCTCCATCCCTTCAACTACACTAATGATAAGACGCATACAGTCTGTTGAAAGCAATGTCAAACTCCAATTAATCTATCAATCAGTTAAAGATAGGATGTAGAAAGGTGTTTGAGTATATATCAAACATTCTAAAATGTTTTGAATTTGATTTAAAACAATTATTTTATTGCCCTCCAGTAGTTTACCCCCATGAAATGCCCTCCTGTCCTCCCTGGATCACTGAAAAAGAGGCAGATAAACATTGTGTGATCATGGACATCTGCTGCCTGTGACGGCCAGCTTCCCTGAATGTGTATACTAAATCTTCTTTGTTCTAGAAGTGTTGCCCCCCCGACTATCTTCTGATAAGTGCCAAGGGATAAACTTGCTGCTTAAAATGCCAACTCCAAATACTAATAAAAATCCAAATTAAAATAACACATCCACACTCTAGGATGGCCAACAAAAATAATGAAGGTTGTTTACTAGCGTGGTCACATGACCACTAGGGGGACATGCTAGTTCACACTCACTCACTGGCCTCTTAAGGTTTCTTAAAACGTTTCTCAACGTTGGCCAGTGAGTTGGATGGCACAAACATATAGCAATGGTCAGGAAATGGTAAGTATTTATCTAATAAAAATTAAAATTACAACAAAATTTTTCAAATTTATGATAATATTGTCAAATTATTATTATTTTAGACATTTGACAAGAAGAAGACGGGTTATATCGATGCAGAGGAGTTGAAGGTGACTATGAGGGAGCTGGGCATGGAGATCTCAGACCAAGATGTACAGCTGATGATACAGCAAGCAGACTGCAAGATCCCTGGCAGGATCTATTATGAGGGTACAATAGAACATAATACCATCTTAAACAATTATATTAAGTTACTATAGTTATGCAAATTAAGAAGGATTTATCATGCCAGTCAAAAAAATAATAATAAGATAACAGTAAGATAACTGAACTGTCAAGTTAATGCCCGTAAGACCGATATATGCAACTTATGATACAGTTAGCCATCTGCCAAATTTGTAGAATTTATTACAGGACAAGATAGGAGATAAGATCTACTACAGTAGAGTCTGTATAACTAGAACTACACCTGTGGACGTTAAATCGGACAGGACAGTGGAGTTAGACACTAATATAAATCGTGCTAGATTTCTGTTTAAAAGGATAAATGTGAACACATTCATAATAGAATATGGTTCTGGTTAAGCCTAATAATTCCAGTTTCATCAACAGAAAGATGACATCACATGATGATAAGCTTGTCACCTAGTGATTAGTTGGGGAACTGTCAGTCTTGCTGGAGTTAGGCTCAGGATGCTTTTCTGGCATTCTAAATTAACATTTTAATATTTAGTTGTGTTGGGATGTTACAATGCATTGCAGAGATTGAATAAATAATTGAGATATCCC
This sequence comes from Sabellastarte sp. h YS-2021, assembly GCA_964017235.1. Taxonomy (NCBI): domain Eukaryota; kingdom Metazoa; phylum Annelida; class Polychaeta; order Sabellida; family Sabellidae; genus Sabellastarte; species Sabellastarte sp. h YS-2021. Next base: position 29,173,159 of record OZ024936.1, read on the forward strand.
CTTATTCAGAGCTTATTCAAGAATGCAAAAAAAGAAATAAACTGAAGCTTATCTCTTTCTTTTGTAGAATTTGTGAAATTGATGTTTGGTCAAGTTCTTAAACCCCTCACACCTGTAAGTATATGTTTTCTTTATACAGCACCTCTATTATACAAACACTCTATTGTCTGAATTTTTGATTATTCAACCTTAAACCCACTCCCAACTACATACAAACCTAATATTTTAGCCTTTCTATCATCGGACATTTCTAATATCCAAAATAGTTGTTACTCGCCCAAGGGAATTGTATAATAGAGTTTCTATTATATTGAGTATACCTAGTGTTGGTAGTGGTGTCATCGTCTGGGTGAATGAGGTCTCGATACTGTGAACAAAACAGTGAGTGATATCGCGGTGCCATCGTTTCACAAATTAAGCCTAAGTTTGCTCTTTAAATAATGTGCATTGACAACTAATACTGAAATAAAATCGATTTTATGCTTCATTTGATGTGTCAGTTGTTAAAATGGTGGATGTTTGAAGCAATAAAAAGTAAACAAAACTTACGTTTTTTCACTTCCTGTAGGAAGTGGAAAGGGTCATCACCATAGTTACATCACAAATCAAAACAAAACTACATAAAAGTAGAAATTGAATGAATATTTCACCATATTTTTATTAAATCCCTTCAAAAATAAGCTTAAGTTAATGGTTGAATATGTTTATGAGATGCATCGCAGATGCTCATTAATCCTCGATTATCGTCCATTTATTTCATCACCGGTGAATCTGCGATATCGCCATTCGTCATGACACCACTAAGTGTAGGGATTCAGTGCCATGTTGTGGATCGATATCGAATGAAAATTTAGGGTGGTGGATAGATCGATATTTCTATATCGGGATCGTAAACCCTATGCGATAAAACAGATTCATTGAAAACTTGCACATATTAATTCACAAAATTATCAGAACATGCTATTTGCACACCAAAAATACATTTCTGTAATAGAAAATAAATAAAATGAACAAAAGTTGAATCAAACAAGAGTTTTCATGCTTTCCCGTGTACTAGCTGTCAGGTTTTGTATTTCTTCCGTGAAACAAGAAGTTGTCACTGACAAGATGGCGCCAGACTTGAACAAGTTTATTTCTGTTGTTAGTGTGCTTTTTAAAGTGTTTATATAATAAATGTTTATTTAAGCAATAAAATTATTTATTTTTGTCTGTTTCTTATATGTGGTTTCCATATTGAAATGCTGGTAGTATGTGTCGATATCAGCAGTTCCGTTGGGATAATCGATTGATATTGAAAGATCGAGCACCAATTAAGCCCTTACACTAACTATACTGTCAGACCCTTTAACCTGTAATCCAGTAGATTAAGAGTGTGACATTCACCAGAGTATGCAAAATTCTACCCATCTAGTGACATCGTTGCTTAAAAATACAGAAAACCTGGATTACGTCTGAGATATAGGGAGTCTCATGACCACTTGCTATACTTACGCAGTCAGGATTGAATTTGGTCACATAGTGATTTGAGTCCAGTAGTAAAGGGAGATATTGTGCTAAATTTAAATACAAGCATGCATGGGGAGTTGTACACAAAGTATTTTCTTAATAAAATTATAATATGTCAGTTCTAAAATTTGCTTAAGTTAACCATCAGTCTTGAGATGTCTTATTTTCTTTCAGACAACTTAATTTATGTAAAACTTAATGTTATCACTCTTTTGTTTTCAGTCAAATCACCTAACAGAAAGAGAAGTGGCAGGTAATTATCATGTACATATTGCTAATCTAACTTGTTGTTGGCATAAGTTTATACCTTTTGTGAAAAAAAAATCAGTAGTTCACTGCAGAGAGACCAAGTTTTCGAAAAATTCTTGAATGACATGACAAAAGTATTGTATGTCACAAATAAGGACTGAAGGTAAATCTCCAAGTCAGTTAATATGTTATTTAGGAAATATTTGACCTCTTCACACTATTTTAAATACAATCATGTACAGTGGGCGTCTGCTTACCATCAATCAATTGGTATTAATGTTGACCTGACGCTCGACTTGAGTGTATACTCCGTGAACATTTTCAGAGTTACAGGAGGATTCTGGACAGTGAAAATTAATTTCCTTAATAAGAACTGACCAAGAGTGAAAACTAATTCCATTAAAATTCTTAAAATTTGAATGACTTTTCAACATTGATATCATATTTAATGTAGATTTTCATATGCCATGTCATTTGATATTGAAATAAACTAAATAAATTTTTCACACAGTTATTGATCCCATTGTTTCTCTTTTATGGTAATAACATACATATTCAACATTAGACATAAATTTTAGTGTCTCATATCAGTTCATATTGAAATATTGTTGAAAAGAATAAATTCATTACTTGACATCTTGCCAAGATGTTTTATTCACCAAAAACGTTAATGCTACTCTTGGTTAAACAATAATTATAAACAATTAGAGATAATAAAGATTACAATAAAAGCTTGAACACCCAAGTTATTTCTCAGAATTTATATTGATGAGTGATGAGAAGCATAAATCGATGATTTTAGTGCAAATGTTTAAATGCTTAAATTTTTATTATTCAAATTCCGGAAATATATTGAAAATAATGTTGTAGTGGAAACAATATTAAAAAAATTAAAATTGTTACATGTTAATATCGATATTGATGCTCAAAACCATTTTTGTTTTCTGATTTTTAAATAATGATATACAAAATGGTAATTAATACCACTTGAAGTGGTTGACATTTTGATCAAAGTGATAATACTTTTTTCAACACAGTTGATTGATTTTTAACCAAGGTTACAAACCCTGTGCTTTCTTTTTTCACCATTTCATGAAATGTTTTTGTTTTGTGTGTTTTTAAAAAAAAAAAAATGATTTCCAGTTACTGTGTTGTGATTTGTTTTGAACACCTAAATTTTTCCAATTTTTCAATTTTAGTGTGATTTGTTTTTTTACCATTTGATAAATCCACAATTCAAGATTTCCCCAAATCTCAATCTTGTTGCCTATTTAGTTGTACCAGTGGGCTGGGGTTCTTGGCTGCCGAGGCTGGCTATTTTTAGGTACTGACATAAGTACAGGTGAAGCAATGTTTGTACTTGGGTACTGTTTCACCATTTACTGTACTCTTTAATTAGTAAGTACTCTTTTAAACAATAAATTAAACAAAATGTGACATTTACCTTGAAAAGAAACAGAAATGAATCCATTTTTTTGTCCCTTTTTGTCTGAAATTAGTGAAATCTGTCAATATTCCACTGAAAAATGGTACGGTTTTCTTAATTCTGCACTCCTAAAAATCTGTGACTCAAGTATTCCACAATACGGTACTGCAGTACTCTATGACCAATACTTAAGAACCCTATCACTATTACAGTATCAATGTTTAACAGCTCTATCTCTATTGGAGTCTTATTTATATATATATCTTTTATTATTTATAAATGAAAAAAAGAAACAATTATTTATTCTGTATCCTGAATTTTATGCAGTTGTTTATTCTGTACATGTTCGTGTTAAATGCTTCAGAAATACATGGTAAGCCTGGTGTGAATACCTTTTGTCGGTTTTATTTTGGTTTTGTTGCAGTTTTGAGTTTGGTTTGGCTCTAATGTGGATGCTTCAGTTACATTACATATACTTTCCTAAAAAAATTGAAAAACAAAACTTTTCATTTAATGCTTTCACAATAAAGAGTTTGTCTAATGAAGGTCAAATAGAAAATGGTATTAGAAATATGAGTGTTATCTGTGGGTACCCAATGTTTAATAAATAGTGTTAAAGAATTATAAAGACTTCTCCAAATATAGCCATCTGTTCACTCTAAAGCTCTGTGGTGCTGACCATTTTTCTCAGCCGTGGATATTGGAAATGTGTATTTGTTCTGGTTTGCTGCGACTTAAGGGCTGATAGTAGTCTTGCTCCAAGTTTTGTATTCGTATATCCATCTTTTACTTTAACAGTTAAATTTAATTTGGCAACTTACAGGAGTTCATTATACCTCCAGCATTCTGGTGTAGAGGAGGATAATCTATGAAAAACAATTGGCTGGCTGTGTCTCCAAAAGTCATACAGTAGCCATGTATTACATAAAAGACAAAAGGACTTGGTGAAAGTTTAGGCTGACAGGAGATGATACAGTAGAGAGTTTGCGAACAACGTTTTTGATGCCCATATCTACTATCTGCTACGTTACACGTCATTGATTTCTGTGTGTGACGTTTGAAATAAGGACGTTTTAGTGTGATGACCACATTTATCCTTGAAGCAGGGGTCAAAGGTCAAATTCAACACCTGGAAAAGAATCCCAGGCCATGACTTCTTACAAGTTGTTTTCACATTCCGATCCTCTAGGAGCAATATTTGGGGAGATATAAGGCCTTTTTAATAGGATAACCCCGTTTAACATTAAACTTGTGATATGGCGGCCATTTTGTTTTTTGAACTAGGTCAAAATTACTATCAGGCTAGCTTTTCTAGCCATATAGCTTTTGTGCAAATTTGATGAAGCTGGCTGAAATATTTCAAGATTTAGAGCACCTTTACAATTTTCAAAAAATTAGCTATGGCGGCCATTTTGTTTTTCAAAATGAGGCTAATATTTTTCAGAGACAGGTTTTCATAGCCATAAACATTCCCTGCAAATTTGGTGAAGATATCTTCATAAATGAATGAGATATTAAGGTTTATGCAAAAACGTAACGGACGGACGGATGCACGGACGGACGGAAGGCATTTTATAATCTTCCGACCACGGCCTTCGGCAGCAGACGGGAGATAAAAATCACCATTTTCTTTAAACTTTAAAGGCTTATATCTGAACATGGTGTAGCAGAACCGTATGACACTGGTTTGGTCTTCAAGAGTCGACTTTCTTATAAGAGAAAAGTTCTATCAAAAGTTGGTTAGGATGAGGATTAATTAGTATCCTCTTTTATCAGAACATATATTAAGAGGCCCTTCACTCTTTGTAACTGTACTCTCTATTTATGTCAAAAAGCCAATAAAAACAAGAAAAAAAAAGAAACAGTTTACTCTAGTGGTCACACAGTATGACCTCTATTATCTGAAGTTCCATTATCCAAATATTCAATTTTATGAACACATATCCACTCTTCCAGACCTGTATTTCCATAGTGTTTTACACTATAAATCCTGTAGTGTTTTATTAATGTTCTGTTATCTGAATAAAATCATAGTCTACCAGCATGTGTGTATAATAGAGGTTATACTCTGATTCAAACAAAAAAATTGTAGTACCATTCACAACAGCAATATTCAATTTTAAACTGTGGGAAATGCGAAAATAAAAATATCTACAAGATGTACACATACTATAAGAACCATAATTCTAAAAATTGTGATAAAGGGAGAGAATAATATAATATTTGCATTTACTAAAATCACTGACCTTCAAAAACATTTTAGTGCCGCTTTCAACTTTTTGTGTAGTCTTTTTTGGTGCTCATTTGGTAAATTAACACACAAGGTTACTTTTTTAAGAAGCAATATTTGTTCACCTAGAAAGTAAGTATTTTTGTCGCTGTTTCGCTGGCTTTCAAAGGTTCTGTTTATTTACTTTTATTACTTTGTGCTTTGTTTGGTTTTTAGATTTTCACTGTGTAATTAAACAAAATTAGTGCAAATATAAAGTTATACAGATTAATTCTGTGTGTCTAAATGTGTGTGACATTCTACACTGTATTCAGTTAGTGTTTTACAGTTGAGTTCTGTTTGCTTATGACACTCTGGAACTGTGGAATGTGCTCAACCTAATGTTTGGAAACAAATTTGCTTAATGAACATGTGGAGAAATGTTAACTTAACATAAAGTACAAAACTCATGAATTAACTAGAACACAGAAGTTAACTGATTAAATAAATAGTGGAAGGAAAATATGCTTGATGAATTGATTAAATAATCCAAAGCAAGAGTTGGTTTTTGTTAAATTCGTTAACGTTTAACCAACAAGTTCACTTGTGAAAAACCAGTTTAATTTCTGATTCCATATTTGAATTAGCTATCATTTATATCCTTCAAATTATTAACATTGTACACATCTGCTGTTGTGTTATATTTGCTTTGTGAGTGTGATGCACAGCAAGTCATTCAGTATAAAGTACTTGACATGAAATCTCAAGCTAATCGAGCAAAGAAGAAAGTTTTTAACTTAAAATTTGCTGAAACAGTCTGCAAGGTTGACCACTGAACCTCAGCTCCTGTAATTTAAGTAAGAGCAAGGAAACTTACCACATATTCTCTGACACTGGGGACCAATCCTTAAGCAAGAATAATTAAAATATCCTGTATTCTGTGACACTGGGGATCAACCCTTAAGCAAGAATAATTAAAATATCCTGTATTCTGTGACACTGGGGATCAACCCTTAAGCAAGAATAATTAAAATATCCTGTATTCTCTGACACTGGGGACCAATCCTTAAGCAAGAATAATTAAAATATCCTGTATTCTGTGACACTGGGGATCAACCCTTAAGCAAGAATAATTAAAATATCCTGTATTCTGTGACACTGGGGATCAATCCTTAAGCAAGAATAATTAAAATATCCTGTATTCTGTGACACTGGGGATCAACCCTTAAGCAAGAATAATTAAAATATCAGCTTACCGGATTGACAGATCTACCAAGTGGTCAGTAATGTGCATTCGCTAGGTGGCGCATCATACTTGCTTCCTGTCTAGACAGAGTGACGTCATCTTTTTAGTTTGGCGTGTGTAGTGTGTAGACGTGTTTTTGAAGTTATCTCCAAGTTTGAAGAAAAGATGGCTTATTCTACGAATTTAAAGCTTATTTTCGCCTGAAAATATACATATTGTGTTACTTACATATCATGGCCTCTCCAGGACTTAAACGAGGCAGTATCCAGCATTTTATGGCCAGTTTTGAAGATTTTCTTTGTGCTTGTCGTTGAGACGAAGTTGTGGATGAGAGGTTGTGTGTTGTTCCTGCAGCATTCCTTCTTCTGTTCTGAAGTTTTTGTTTACCACGATTCACCCTCCATTAAATTCTACTTTGTCGAGTAACGCTGCGTGTATGTTGACAAGAAGGAATTAGAAGGAAAGAAGAATGCATCGTCATCACTTCCAGCTTATGCTTGTCACGTGACACAGACCTGGTCACGTGATACGCATTCAACAATGGAGGAATCGTGTTTTCAACAAAAGTTTTCATCAGAAGAAGACAAACATTTATTACTCAACACCCATTTTTAACTGGCAAGAAGAAATCCAGAAACTCGTCTGTTGGTGTGAAGAAAGTAGATGACATTTGGTCACAGCAATCTGTGTGTTTTTGAAGTGCTGGTCATGTGACTTTACAGATCTCCATACACGATCGGCAAGGCTAGCAGAAGAAATTGTCGCTCCACAGATCCCCAAGTGTGACTGGTTCAGCTAGCAAGAAGAAGATGACCAGGTCTAAACCCCTTGTGCTGAATTTTACCGGTACCAGCTCTGCTCAGACTACCGGTGGGGTCTCCAGCTAGCCCCCCCCCCTTTTTGACCCTACCTTGGTACGGGTACTGGGGCAGGTTGAGAGTAAGAAGATCTAACCAGTTACAGAGGATGGGCCTACCAGGAACCGGTTATAAAAGTTGCTCCAGCTAGCTGTCCAGGCCACTGAGTTTATGATGCCTACAATACCGGTTACAGAGCCAACCCACTGGGTGCCGGCTACACAGCCTTCTTTGACCAGTGTGCTTCCCATTGGCTGGTTACAGAGCCCACCAGACCGGTTTATAGGCAGAAAATACAGGTGAATTAGCCAGACTGACCCTGGCTTCTTCAAGAATCTGGTTACAGAGAATCACTGGTTACAGAGAGATCTGCTGCTCTCACCCTCCCAGTGCTGACAGCAGGCTCACCAGTTACAGAGTTTACCGGTTACAGAAAGAATTTACCGGTTACAGAGAGATCTGCTGCTCCCACCATCCCAGTGCTGACAGCAGGCTCGCTGGTTACAGAGAAAATTTACCGGTTACAGAGATCTGCTGCTCCCACCATTCCAGTGATGACAGCAGGCTCACCGGTTACAGAATTTGCCGGTTACAGAGAAATCAGTTGTTTCCTTGGGCAGAAGGCAACTTAAGTCAACAAGTCCCGTGAGGACAAGAGTCACCAGTTACAGAGATTTGCCGGTGACAGTCGGATAGACAGGAAGTTCTTCACTAAATTGCCTCAACCAACCGGTTATAGAACCTACCGACCGGGTTCCGGCTTACACAACCTCCATGGACCAGTAGCTTCATACCAAGCCGGTTACAGAGTCTACTGGTCTGGCTGATAGGCAGAGAAATTCCGGTGAAGAAACCTGATTGAAACTGGAACACCAGCTTACCGGATTGACAGATCTACCAAGTGATCAAATAATGATATAGACCTGTGGCTGTCTGAATTCTTGGTTACAGAGAAGCACCAGTTTACTGGTTAAGCGGCTTACTGGTTACAGAGAAATGTTGGTTACAGAGAAAACCTTCTGATTCCACCATTACGGACAGGAAGAAGGCAGATAAGCCTACCCCTGCTGAGACGTAGTTTCCCAGTTCTGCCAGCTCAAATGAGTGTTTTTCGCAGAACTGTGGATCCACCAGGAACCGGTTACAGAGCATTGCTTAACCTATAACCGGTTAGGCCCTGGTACTGGGCAGTTCCACAGGACTGGCTAACAGAGTAGCCGAGGCCCTTTAAGGGTCCACATGGACATCTTAGACCAACCAGCTGCTGCCTGAGGAAGCTGGTTACAGAGAAATTCTTCGACCAGTCACTAGTCCAGGTGAGATGACAGTGTCTCAACCTACCTAGCCAGTCAGCCAGCCTACTGTTAGGATCTCCTAGCTGGTTGAAAGTGACTATAAAAATTATCCGACTACCTATCAGCCTTATCAAAATCACACCAGCCAGTTACTCTTGCTGGTGAGATGTCAAACTGAACTGGACTGGTTAGACTACTGCCAACAAGAAGTCTGCTCTATCAGTTATTCTGGAGGTTCATCAGTTTTTTTGTTACTGGTTCCAGTGAGATACCAGTGATCCAGCCTCCTAGACTGGCCACACAGCTTGCCATTTACCCAGCTCGTGACCAGTATCAGCTGACACCAGGGTCCTCAATTTGCAACTCGAGCTTCCCCTCAAGATTACAACCCTTTTATCTGTTAATCAGACCAGGGTTCACAGTTCTCATAATGGCTCAGTACCCTAAATGAGTCAGATGGTTTTCCAGGAAGCACATGAACCTCTCTTCAGCCAGAGGAGTGGGTAACCTCAAGGTTCCCTACTCCCTCACCCCATTCAGCCAACAAGGAAGTGCCAGAGTTTGCTCATTCAGGGCCTTCCCTGCCAATTCATGCACTCCCGTCCGCTCTGTTTTCACAGTACACAGAGGTGTTCTCTTGGTGGTGGCGAAGGAGGTCTAACTATGTCATTACTAGTACCACAATCGCCTTGGACTTGGTAGGATACCAGTCCAGCCTGGAAGAAGGCATGGTGAGATCAGCCCTAGAGCGTTTGCAGACGTTATCTGCAATCCAGGAACTTCTCTCCGGACCGACATGCCCAGTCCGGCGGCTGATCCCCCTAATAACATTACTGACAGCCATAGCAAGGCATGTCCACATAGATGGCCTTCCTCATCAGGCAGATACAGTGACAGTTGATGAACAGCTGAAGACTACCTGAATCACTAGAAAAGGTGATTCCAGTTCAGGAATTAAAGGCGGTCTTTTGGCTCTAAAAGAGTTCCAAAACCTTTGCTTGAACTATATTGCTGTCATAGCTACAGACAACCCCATGGTGGCGGCCTGTATAAAGGGGGGATGAAATCGGACCCTCTTTGTGCCCTCTTGCAGAGAATCCTGACCTGGTGTACCAGAAACAGGTGACGCAGAGCCCGACACATCCACGGCTGGCAGACAAGCTATCCAGGCTAGGACAGACCATTCAAACAGAATAGTCCCTCCTTCCAAGGTCTTCAAGCAATATGCTGCCAGTGGCACCAGCCTCAAGTGGACAGGTTCAACAACAACTACATCTCTGTCTCACCAGTTCCAGATCCACAAGCCCGGGCAGTAGAGGCCCTCAGTCTACCTTGGGAGGATCTGGACCCACATGCCTTCCCACCAGCAGCCTTCTTGGGCAAGTGGTGGAGAAGTTGCAGGACCACCCATGCAACAGACTCCTACTGATTACACCAGGGTGGTCCAACATGCCTTGGTTCTGGGACCTGGTGACCATGTCAAGTCAAATCCCACCGTGTCTGCACCTTCTGCCGGACCTTTGGCTCAGCTATTCAACCAGACCCTTCACAGGAACCTGGTAAATCTGAGTCTACATGCCTGGGCCCTAGAGCCCCAGCTTCCAAGGAAGCAGGGCTTGAGGCTCAAGAGGATCAACAGATCAATATATGAGGCAAAGTGGACCATGCGTTTTACAAAGTGGTACCTCAGTAATCAGGTGGACTTCAGCACACCATCTCATGAAAAAAAAAACCCTCAAGACCTCTGCGAAGCACTTGACCTTCTAGACTGTCTTCCTGTTGGCCTTGGGTTCAGGCAAGTGAAGAGTGAGATCCATGCATGGCTGCATAACAACTTCAGCCACCAATCAGACTGGTCCATGGTGTCTCTCTACCCCTCAGCCTCTGAGTTAGAGCCTCTTTACTTGGGCCCAGTAGTGGCTACTCAGCAGATCCACAAATAGCCCTTATATTGAGGAGATTTGTATCTTGTACATAATGTAAATAGTTCATGAGACTAATTGACATTTTTCCGTCGGGAGGTTTATTTGCCTTCTGGGACTGAACTCATCCCTCTCTTCCCCTATCTTAGGGTAGATCTGTAAGAAAGGGGGGGCAACGCTGGTATAGCCCCGGCAACCGGGCTCTGGTAACCACCATGGACCTATAGGTCTCCTGACTAAGTCCGCCTAGACCGTAGGTTAAAAATTTTGTTACCATTTTGAGTTCACACCAAGTCCCTAGTAGCCTACCCGCCGACCAAGCGGTAGTTATTCAGCAATTGTCCATTGGATAGGATGTATTAACGCAATAAAATTGCAAATTTTAGTAAATTAAATTAAATTTTTTATTTTTATAAGTTAATACTCTATCCAATGGACAATTGCTTTACCGGTCGGCGCGACTGGTCCCGCCAAACGCCAGAAAAAGGCCTCCTGTATATAATACCGGCAGCACCGGTCAGTAGTGTGCATTCGCTAGGTGGCGCATCATACTTGCTTCCTGTCTAGACAGAGTGACGTCAGTTCATCTTTTTTGTTGTTTAAACAGATTTAGACCCCTAGTAAGCTGGTAGCAGGGTCGGTTATGTCAAAAATTTTTTTTAAAAAAGATGTCATATTCTGTTCAGTTCAGAAATGATCTTTTTCTTTCCCCAGGACATTTCTTTTAAATTTTGCTTTTATTCTCATGCCTTAGATTTGGCTCGAAAAGAATTAAGTGCATAATATACTTCAATTAAAGTGTTATTGCATAGTTGTTAGTATTTTAAACAGCCATCATCATAGTAATGGTTGACACAGCAATGCTGCATTATGTGTTGGCTGTCTGATACTGATTTAGGCCAAGCATTTTGAGAGTCAATATTTTGACTGCTTAACAACTGGCAGTATAAAGGATGTTATCAACGGTATCCTCGATGGACGGGTTTTCGATATGACAACGTAAACAGACAATGATGACTATCAAAACTAACACAACCAAAACTATCAGAAATATAACAACAAAATTAAATCCACAAAGTCTGTGATTCAGTGTGATCACATATTCATTTGAAAATATTATAAACACATCATCCAAAAACGACACTTTGAGGTTTTAGTTTAAATGATCGAAAACGTGAATATATCGAAAACCCGTACATCAGCTATATATCATAGACAATCTATTGGTTAGAACGGGCAAGGATATCAGTAACACCAATGGTGTCCACAACTGGACAGATCACATTTTCACATATCAACCAATGGTGTTGGTATGACTTAATATTTCAGTATCGATCGACAATGGCTTTGAGTTTCATTATAAGTATCAATTTAAATACCGTTTCGAAGAAAAAATATGTCAATGAAATTTTATTACCAATCACTATTGAACATTAAAATTCTTACTGTATAGTACCTTGCATTATCTGTTTTAAGATACAGTTTCAAAATTGATGTTTTAAACATTTATCGCAATCCCTTGCAAGGAATTTTTGATGACTTCTAAATGTATGGTATTACAGTAGAAAAAATAACATCATGACACATTGGTAAATTACTAATTAATTTAGATGAAAGTGATACATTTTACAGTGAAAAATGATATTTAATTTATAAAATTAATCATTATGGTAAGTCAAATATAAATACTTTATTTTTATATTGACATCACCATTTTTAGTCAACATAATTAAGCGTTCCGCAAGGGACGCTTGTTTGTGTATGGGAGAGCTTCCGGCTCCGCCGGCTCCGCCGGCTCTGCCGGCTCCGCATTTTGTTTTCCTTATAACTCTGTAACCGTTAGGCGGATTCTTTTCAAATTTGGCAGGTTTAGGCAGTAGCCCTGGGGAATTTTTTTGAATATGCTGCAGTGACATTTCAACCAATCAGAGAGGTCACATGACCAAAAATGTGTTTTTTCGATGGGGAAGCTTGTCCGGATGATAACTTGAAAGGAATTTTATCAATTCACCTGAAACTTGGCAAATACATTTATTCTATTAAAATCTGGAAATCATTAGATTTTGGCATTGATTGGTCAAGAAATGGCCGAGTAATTAATGATTAATTAATCATTACGAATTTTCCAAATAAGGAAAACACAAAAATGCTTATATCTCGAAAACCGTGCTAGATAGAGCGATTTCGACGAAATTTTTGACCCGCAGGGTATCTCTGCGGAGTAGTTTTCCCAATTTTCAAAAAATTTTTGTCTCGCCCAAAATGGCGGCCATTTTGAATTTTCGAAATTTTCGCAAAAATTGCAAAACACAAAAATGCTTATATCTCAAAAACCGTGCTAGATAGAGCGATTTCGACGAAATTTTTGACCCTCAGGGTATCTCTGCAGAGTAGTTATCCCAATTTTGAAAAAAATTTTGTCTCGCCAAAAATGGCGGCCATTTTGAATTTTCGAATTTTTCGCAAAAATTGCAAAACATAAAAATGGTTATATCTCGAAAACCCTGTTAGATAGAGCGATTTCGACGAAATTTTTGATCCACAGGGTATATCTGCAGAGTAGCCATGCCAATTTTCAAACAAAAAATTTCTCGCAAAAAATGGCGGCCATTTTGAATTTTCAAATTTTTCGCAAAATTGCAAAACACAAAAATGCTTATATCTCGAAAACCGTGCTAGATAGAGCGATTTCGACGAAATTTTTGATCCACAGGGTATCTCTGCAGAGTAGCCATGCCAATTTTCAAAAAAATTTTGTCTTGCCAAAAATGGCGGCCATTTTGAATTTTCGAATTTTTGCGCAAAAATTGCAAAACACAAAAATGCTTATATTTCGAAAACCGTGCTACATAGAGCGATTTCGACGAAATTTTTTATCTTCAGGGTATCTCTGCAGAGCAGCTATCCCAAAGAGCTTTCACTTAGTGAAGTTTCGGACCCATAGCTAATTGCTCACCTACTCAAAAAGAGTAAATGCGAATTACCTCTAAAAGTATTGCAGATGGCCAATTTTTCTCAAATAACTCATTCACCTACTTTTGGAAGAGCTTTCACATGGTGAAGTTTCAGACCCATAGCCAATTATTCACCTACTCAAAATGAGTAAATGCGAATTATTTCTAAAAGTATTGCAGATAGCCAATTTTTCTCAAATAACTCATTCACCTACTTTTGGGAGAGCTTTCACATGGTGAAGTTTCAGACCCATAGCTAATTATTTACCTACTCAAAATGAGTAAATGCTAATTATCTGTAAAAGTATTGCGGATACCCAATTTTTATCAAATAACTCATTCATCTACTTGTGGGAGAGCTTTCACATGGTGAAGTTTCAGACCCATAGCTAATTACTCACCTACTCAAAATGAGTAAATGCGAATTATCTCTAAAAGTATTGCAGATAGCCAATTTTTCTCAAATAACTCATTCACCTACTTTTGGGAGAGCTTTCACTTGGTGAAGTGTCAGACCCATAGCTAATTACTCACCTACTCAAAATGAGTAAATGCGAATTAGCTCATAAAGTATTGCAGATAGCCAATTTTTGTCAAATTAATCATTCACCTACTTTTGGGAGAGCTTTCACTTGGTGAAGTTTCAGACCCATAGCTAATTACTCAGCTACTCAAAATGAGTAAATGCGAATTATCTCTAAAAGTATTGCAGATAGCCAAATTTTCTCAAATAACTCATTCACCTACTTTTGGGAGAGCTTTCACTCTGTGAAGTTTCAGACCCATAGCTAATTACTCACCTACTCAAAATGAGTAAATGCGAATTATCTCTAAAAGTATTGCAGATAGCCAATTTTTCTCAAATAACTCATTCACCTACTTTTGGGAGAGCTTTCACTTGGTGAAGTTTCAGACCCATAGCTAATTACTCACCTACTCAAAATGAGTAAATGCGAATTATCTCTAAAAGTATTGCAGATAGCCAATTTTTCTCAAATAACTCATTCACCTACTTTTGGGAGAGCTTTCACTTGGTGAAGTTTCAGACCCATAGCTAATTACTCACCTACTCAAAATGAGTAAATGCGAATTATCTCATAAAGTATTGCAGATAGCCAATTTTTGTCAAATTAATCATTCACCTACTTTTGGGAGAGCTTTCACTTGGTGAAGTTTCAGACCCATAGCTAATTACTCACCTACTCAAAATGAGTAAATGCGAATTATCTCTAAAAGTATTGCAGATAGCCAATTTTTCTCAAATAACTCATTCACCTACTTTTGGGAGAGCTTTCACTCTGTGAAGTTTCAGACCCATAGCTAATTACTCACCTACTCAAAATGAGTAAATGCGAATTATCTCTAAAAGTATTGCAGATAGCCAATTTTTCTCAAATAACTCATTCACCTACTTTTGGGAGAGCTTTCACTTCGTGAAGTTTCAGACCCATAGCTAATTACTCACCTACTCAAAATGAGTAAATGCGAATTATCTCTAAAAGTATTGCAGATAGCCAATTTTTCTCAAATTAATCATTCACCTACTTTTGGGAGAGCTTTCACTTGGTGAAGTTTCAGACCCATAGCTAATTACTCACCTACTCAAAATGAGTAAATGCGAATTATCTCTAAAAGTATTGCAGATAGCCAATTTTTCTCAAATAACTCATTCACCTACTTTTGGGAGAGCTTTCACTTGGTGAAGTTTCAGACCCATAGCTAATTACTCACCTACTCAAAATGAGTAAATGCGAATTATCTCTAAAAGTATTGCAGATAGCCAATTTTTCTCAAATAACTCATTCACCTACTTTTGGCACAGCTTTCACTTGGTGAAGTTTCAGACCCATAGCTAATTATTCACCTACTCAAAATGAGTAAATGTGAATTATCTCTAAAAGTATTGCAGAGAGCCAATTTTTCTCAAATAACTCATTCACCTACTTTTGGGAGAGCTTTCACTCTGTGAAGTTTCAGACCCATAGCTATTTATTCACCTACTCAAAATGAGTAAATGCTAATTATCTGTAAAAGTATTGCGGATACCCAATTTTTATCAAATAACTCATTCATCTACTTGTGGGAGAGCTTTCACATGGTGAAGTTTCAGACCCATAGCTAATTACTCACCTACTCAAAATGAGTAAATGCGAATTATCTCTAAAAGTATTGCAGATGGCCAATTTTTCTCAAATAACTCATTCACCTACTTTTGGGAGAGCTTTCACTCTGTGAAGTTTCAGACCCATAGCTAATTACTCACCTACTCAAAATGAGTAAATGCGAATTATCTGTAAAAGTATTGCAGATAGCCAATTTTTCTCAAATAACTCATTCACCTACTTTTGGGAGAGCTTTCACTTCGTGAAGTTTCAGACCCATAGCTAATTACTCACCTACTCAAAATGAGTAAATGCGAATTATCTCTAAAAGTATTGCAGATAGCCAATTTTTCTCAAATTAATCATTCACCTACTTTTGGGAGAGCTTTCACTTGGTGAAGTTTCAGACCCATAGCTAATTACTCGTCTACTCAAAATGAGTAAATGCGAATTATCTCTAAAAGTATTGCAGATAGCAAATTTTTCTCAAATAACTCATTCACCTACTTTTGGGAGAGCTTTCACTTGGTGAAGTTTCAGACCCATAGCTAATTACTCACCTACTCAAAATGAGTAAATGCGAATTATCTCTAAAAGTATTGCAGATAGCCAATTTTTCTCAAATAACTCATTCACCTACTTTTGGGAGAGCTTTCACTTGGTGAAGTGTCAGACCCATAGCTAATTACTCACCTACTCAAAATGAGTAAATGCGAATTAGCTCATAAAGTATTGCAGATAGCCAATTTTTGTCAAATTAATCATTCACCTACTTTTGGGAGAGCTTTCACTTGGTGAAGTTTCAGACCCATAGCTAATTACTCAGCTACTCAAAATGAGTAAATGCGAATTATCTCTAAAAGTATTGCAGATAGCCAAATTTTCTCAAATAACTCATTCACCTACTTTTGGGAGAGCTTTCACTCTGTGAAGTTTCAGACCCATAGCTAATTACTCACCTACTCAAAATGAGTAAATGCGAATTATCTCTAAAAGTATTGCAGATAGCCAATTTTTCTCAAATAACTCATTCACCTACTTTTGGGAGAGCTTTCACTTGGTGAAGTTTCAGACCCATAGCTAATTACTCACCTACTCAAAATGAGTAAATGCGAATTATCTCTAAAAGTATTGCAGATAGCCAATTTTTCTCAAATAACTCATTCACCTACTTTTGGGAGAGCTTTCACTTGGTGAAGTTTCAGACCCATAGCTAATTACTCACCTACTCAAAATGAGTAAATGCGAATTATCTCATAAAGTATTGCAGATAGCCAATTTTTGTCAAATTAATCATTCACCTACTTTTGGGAGAGCTTTCACTTGGTGAAGTTTCAGACCCATAGCTAATTACTCACCTACTCAAAATGAGTAAATGCGAATTATCTCTAAAAGTATTGCAGATAGCCAATTTTTCTCAAATAACTCATTCACCTACTTTTGGGAGAGCTTTCACTCTGTGAAGTTTCAGACCCATAGCTAATTACTCACCTACTCAAAATGAGTAAATGCGAATTATCTCTAAAAGTATTGCAGATAGCCAATTTTTCTCAAATAACTCATTCACCTACTTTTGGGAGAGCTTTCACTTCGTGAAGTTTCAGACCCATAGCTAATTACTCACCTACTCAAAATGAGTAAATGCGAATTATCTCTAAAAGTATTGCAGATAGCCAATTTTTCTCAAATTAATCATTCACCTACTTTTGGGAGAGCTTTCACTTGGTGAAGTTTCAGACCCATAGCTAATTACTCGTCTACTCAAAATGAGTAAATGCGAATTATCTCTAAAAGTATTGCAGATAGCCAATTTTTCTCAAATAACTCATTCACCTACTTTTGGGAGAGCTTTCACTTGGTGAAGTTTCAGACCCATAGCTAATTACTCACCTACTCAAAATGAGTAAATGCGAATTATCTCTAAAAGTATTGCAGATAGCCAATTTTTCTCAAATAACTCATTCACCTACTTTTGGCACAGCTTTCACTTGGTGAAGTTTCAGACCCATAGCTAATTATTCACCTACTCAAAATGAGTAAATGTGAATTATCTCTAAAAGTATTGCAGATAGCCAATTTTTCTCAAATAACTCATTCACCTACTTTTGGGAGAGCTTTCACTCTGTGAAGTTTCAGACCCATAGCTATTTATTCACCTACTCAAAATGAGTAAATGCTAATTATCTGTAAAAGTATTGCGGATACCCAATTTTTATCAAATAACTCATTCATCTACTTGTGGGAGAGCTTTCACATGGTGAAGTTTCAGACCCATAGCTAATTACTCACCTACTCAAAATGAGTAAATGCGAATTATCTCTAAAAGTATTGCAGATGGCCAATTTTTCTCAAATAACTCATTCACCTACTTTTGGGAGAGCTTTCACTCTGTGAAGTTTCAGACCCATAGCTAATTACTCACCTACTCAAAATGAGTAAATGCGAATTATCTGTAAAAGTATTGCAGATAGCCAATTTTTCTCAAATAACTCATTCACCTACTTTTGGGAGAGCTTTCACTTCGTGAAGTTTCAGACCCATAGCTAATTACTCACCTACTCAAAATGAGTAAATGCGAATTATCTCTAAAAGTATTGCAGATAGCCAATTTTTCTCAAATTAATCATTCACCTACTTTTGGGAGAGCTTTCACTTGGTGAAGTTTCAGACCCATAGCTAATTACTCGTCTACTCAAAATGAGTAAATGCGAATTATCTCTAAAAGTATTGCAGATAGCAAATTTTTCTCAAATAACTCATTCACCTACTTTTGGGAGAGCTTTCACTTGGTGAAGTTTCAGACCCATAGCTAATTACTCACCTACTCAAAATGAGTAAATGCGAATTATCTCTAAAAGTATTGCAGATAGCCAATTTTTCTCAAATAACTCATTCACCTACTTTTGGGAGAGCTTTCACTTGGTGAAGTTTCAGACCCATAGCTAATTACTCACCTACTCAAAATGAGTAAATGCGAATTAGCTCATAAAGTATTGCAGATAGCCAATTTTTGTCAAATTAATCATTCACCTACTTTTGGGAGAGCTTTCACTTGGTGAAGTTTCAGACCCATAGCTAATTACTCAGCTACTCAAAATGAGTAAATGCGAATTATCTCTAAAAGTATTGCAGATAGCCAATTTTTCTCAAATAACTCATTCACCTACTTTTGGGAGAGCTTTCACTTGGTGAAGTTTCAGACCCATAGCTAATTACTCACCTACTCAAAATGAGTAAATGCGAATTATCTCTAAAAGTATTGCAGATAGCCAATTTTTCTCAAATAACTCATTCACCTACTTTTGGCACAGCTTTCACTTGGTGAAGTTTCAGACCCATAGCTAATTACTCACCTACTCAAAATGAGTAAATGTGAATTATCTCTAAAAGTATTGCAGAGAGCCAATTTTTCTCAAATAACTCATTCACCTACTTTTGGGAGAACTTTCACTCTGTGAAGTTTCAGACCCATAGCTATTTATTCACCTACTCAAAATGAGTAAATGCTAATTATCTTTAAAAGTATTGCAGATAGCCAATTTTTCTCAAATAACTCATTCACCTACTTTTGGGAGAGCTTTCACTCTGTGAAGTTTCAGACCCATAGCTAATTACTCACCTACTCAAAATGAGTAAATGCGAATTATCTGTAAAAGTATTGCAGATAGCCAATTTTTCTCAAATAACTCATTCACCTACTTTTGGGAGAGCTTTCACTTCGTGAAGTTTCAGACCCATAGCTAATTACTCACCTACTCAAAATGAGTAAATGCGAATTATCTCTAAAAGTATTGCAGATAGCCAAATTTTCTCAAATAACTCATTCACCTACTTTTGGGAGAGCTTTCACTCTGTGAAGTTTCAGACCCATAGCTAATTACTCACCTACTCAAAATGAGTAAATGCGAATTATCTCTAAAAGTATTGCAGATAGCCAATTTTTCTCAAATAACTCATTCACCTACTTTTGGGAGAGCTTTCACTTGGTGAAGTTTCAGACCCATAGCTAATTACTCACCTACTCAAAATGAGTAAATGCGAATTATCTCTAAAAGTATTGCAGATAGCCAATTTTTCTCAAATAACTCATTCACCTACTTTTGGGAGAGCTTTCACTTGGTGAAGTTTCAGATCCATAGCTAATTACTCACCTACTCAAAATGAGTAAATGCGAATTATCTCATAAAGTATTGCAGATAGCCAATTTTTGTCAAATTAATCATTCACCTACTTTTGGGAGAGCTTTCACTTGGTGAAGTTTCAGACCCATAGCTATTTATTCACCTACTCAAAATGAGTAAATGCTAATTATCTGTAAAAGTATTGCGGATACCCAATTTTTATCAAATAACTCATTCATCTACTTGTGGGAGAGCTTTCACATGGTGAAGTTTCAGACCCATAGCTAATTACTCACCTACTCAAAATGAGTAAATGCGAATTATCTCTAAAAGTATTGCAGATGGCCAATTTTTCTCAAATAACTCATTCACCTACTTTTGGGAGAGCTTTCACTCTGTGAAGTTTCAGACCCATAGCTAATTACTCACCTACTCAAAATGAGTAAATGCGAATTATCTGTAAAAGTATTGCAGATAGCCAATTTTTCTCAAATAACTCATTCACCTACTTTTGGGAGAGCTTTCACTTCGTGAAGTTTCAGACCCATAGCTAATTACTCACCTACTCAAAATGAGTAAATGCGAATTATCTCTAAAAGTATTGCAGATAGCCAATTTTTCTCAAATTAATCATTCACCTACTTTTGGGAGAGCTTTCACTTGGTGAAGTTTCAGACCCATAGCTAATTACTCGTCTACTCAAAATGAGTAAATGCGAATTATCTCTAAAAGTATTGCAGATAGCCAATTTTTCTCAAATAACTCATTCACCTACTTTTGGGAGAGCTTTCACTTGGTGAAGTTTCAGACCCATAGCTAATTACTCACCTACTCAAAATGAGTAAATGCGAATTATCTCTAAAAGTATTGCAGATAGCCAATTTTTCTCAAATAACTCATTCACCTGCTTTTGGCACAGCTTTCACTTGGTGAAGTTTCAGACCCATAGCTAATTATTCACCTACTCAAAATGAGTAAATGTGAATTATCTCTAAAACTATTGCAGATAGCCAATTTTTCTCAAATAACTCATTCATCTACTTTTGGGAGAGCTTTCACTCTGTGAAGTTTCAGACCCATAGCTATTTATTCACCTACTCAAAATGAGTAAATGCTAATTATCTGTAAAAGTATTGCGGATACCCAATTTTTATCAAATACTCATTCATCTACTTGTGGGAGAGCTTTCATATGGTGAAGTTTCAGACCCATAGCTAATTACTCACCTACTCAAAATGAGTAAATGCGAATTATCTCTAAAAGTATTGCAGATAGCCAATTTTTCTCAAATAACTCATTCACCTACTTTTGGGAGAGCTTTCACTTGGTGAAGTTTCAGATCCATAGCTAATTACTCACCTACTCAAAATGAGTAAATGCGAATTATCTCATAAAGTATTGCAGATAGCCAATTTTTGTCAAATTAATCATTCACCTACTTTTGGGAGAGCTTTCACTTGGTGAAGTTTCAGACCCATAGCTATTTATTCACCTACTCAAAATGAGTAAATGCTAATTATCTGTAAAAGTATTGCGGATACCCAATTTTTATCAAATAACTCATTCATCTACTTGTGGGAGAGCTTTCACATGGTGAAGTTTCAGACCCATAGCTAATTACTCACCTACTCAAAATGAGTAAATGCGAATTATCTCTAAAAGTATTGCAGATGGCCAATTTTTCTCAAATAACTCATTCACCTACTTTTGGGAGAGCTTTCACTTGGTGAAGTTTCAGACCCATAGCTAATTACTCACCTACTCAAAATGAGTAAATGCGAATTATCTCTAAAAGTATTGCAGATAGCCAATTTTTCTCAAATAACTCATTCACCTACTTTTGGGAGAGCTTTCACTTGGTGAAGTTTCAGACCCATAGCTAATTACTCACCTACTCAAAATGAGTAAATGCGAATTATCTCATAAAGTATTGCAGATAGCCAATTTTTGTCAAATTAATCATTCACCTACTTTTGGGAGAGCTTTCACTTGGTGAAGTTTCAGACCCATAGCTAATTACTCACCTACTCAAAATGAGTAAATGCGAATTATCTCTAAAAGTATTGCAGATAGCCAATTTTTCTCAAATAACTCATTCACCTACTTTTGGGAGAGCTTTCACTCTGTGAAGTTTCAGACCCATAGCTAATTACTCACCTACTCAAAATGAGTAAATGCGAATTATCTCTAAAAGTATTGCAGATAGCCAATTTTTCTCAAATAACTCATTCACCTACTTTTGGGAGAGCTTTCACTTCGTGAAGTTTCAGACCCATAGCTAATTACTCACCTACTCAAAATGAGTAAATGCGAATTATCTCTAAAAGTATTGCAGATAGCCAATTTTTCTCAAATTAATCATTCACCTACTTTTGGGAGAGCTTTCACTTGGTGAAGTTTCAGACCCATAGCTAATTACTCGTCTACTCAAAATGAGTAAATGCGAATTATCTCTAAAAGTATTGCAGATAGCCAATTTTTCTCAAATAACTCATTCACCTACTTTTGGGAGAGCTTTCACTTGGTGAAGTTTCAGACCCATAGCTAATTACTCACCTACTCAAAATGAGTAAATGCGAATTATCTCTAAAAGTATTGCAGATAGCCAATTTTTCTCAAATAACTCATTCACCTACTTTTGGCACAGCTTTCACTTGGTGAAGTTTCAGACCCATAGCTAATTATTCACCTACTCAAAATGAGTAAATGTGAATTATCTCTAAAAGTATTGCAGATAGCCAATTTTTCTCAAATAACTCATTCACCTACTTTTGGGAGAGCTTTCACTCTGTGAAGTTTCAGACCCATAGCTATTTATTCACCTACTCAAAATGAGTAAATGCTAATTATCTGTAAAAGTATTGCGGATACCCAATTTTTATCAAATAACTCATTCATCTACTTGTGGGAGAGCTTTCACATGGTGAAGTTTCAGACCCATAGCTAATTACTCACCTACTCAAAATGAGTAAATGCGAATTATCTCTAAAAGTATTGCAGATGGCCAATTTTTCTCAAATAACTCATTCACCTACTTTTGGGAGAGCTTTCACTCTGTGAAGTTTCAGACCCATAGCTAATTACTCACCTACTCAAAATGAGTAAATGCGAATTATCTGTAAAAGTATTGCAGATAGCCAATTTTTCTCAAATAACTCATTCACCTACTTTTGGGAGAGCTTTCACTTCGTGAAGTTTCAGACCCATAGCTAATTACTCACCTACTCAAAATGAGTAAATGCGAATTATCTCTAAAAGTATTGCAGATAGCCAATTTTTCTCAAATTAATCATTCACCTACTTTTGGGAGAGCTTTCACTTGGTGAAGTTTCAGACCCATAGCTAATTACTCGTCTACTCAAAATGAGTAAATGCGAATTATCTCTAAAAGTATTGCAGATAGCAAATTTTTCTCAAATAACTCATTCACCTACTTTTGGGAGAGCTTTCACTTGGTGAAGTTTCAGACCCATAGCTAATTACTCACCTACTCAAAATGAGTAAATGCGAATTATCTCTAAAAGTATTGCAGATAGCCAATTTTTCTCAAATAACTCATTCACCTACTTTTGGGAGAGCTTTCACTTGGTGAAGTTTCAGACCCATAGCTAATTACTCACCTACTCAAAATGAGTAAATGCGAATTAGCTCATAAAGTATTGCAGATAGCCAATTTTTGTCAAATTAATCATTCACCTACTTTTGGGAGAGCTTTCACTTGGTGAAGTTTCAGACCCATAGCTAATTACTCAGCTACTCAAAATGAGTAAATGCGAATTATCTCTAAAAGTATTGCAGATAGCCAAATTTTCTCAAATAACTCATTCACCTACTTTTGGGAGAGCTTTCACTTGGTGAAGTTTCAGACCCATAGCTAATTACTCACCTACTCAAAATGAGTAAATGCGAATTATCTCTAAAAGTATTGCAGATAGCCAATTTTTCTCAAATAACTCATTCACCTACTTTTGGCACAGCTTTCACTTGGTGAAGTTTCAGACCCATAGCTAATTACTCACCTACTCAAAATGAGTAAATGTGAATTATCTCTAAAAGTATTGCAGAGAGCCAATTTTTCTCAAATAACTCATTCACCTACTTTTGGGAGAACTTTCACTCTGTGAAGTTTCAGACCCATAGCTATTTATTCACCTACTCAAAATGAGTAAATGCTAATTATCTTTAAAAGTATTGCAGATAGCCAATTTTTCTCAAATAACTCATTCACCTACTTTTGGGAGAGCTTTCACTCTGTGAAGTTTCAGACCCATAGCTAATTACTCACCTACTCAAAATGAGTAAATGCGAATTATCTGTAAAAGTATTGCAGATAGCCAATTTTTCTCAAATAACTCATTCACCTACTTTTGGGAGAGCTTTCACTTCGTGAAGTTTCAGACCCATAGCTAATTACTCACCTACTCAAAATGAGTAAATGCGAATTATCTCTAAAAGTATTGCAGATAGCCAAATTTTCTCAAATAACTCATTCACCTACTTTTGGGAGAGCTTTCACTCTGTGAAGTTTCAGACCCATAGCTAATTACTCACCTACTCAAAATGAGTAAATGCGAATTATCTCTAAAAGTATTGCAGATAGCCAATTTTTCTCAAATAACTCATTCACCTACTTTTGGGAGAGCTTTCACTTGGTGAAGTTTCAGACCCATAGCTAATTACTCACCTACTCAAAATGAGTAAATGCGAATTATCTCTAAAAGTATTGCAGATAGCCAATTTTTCTCAAATAACTCATTCACCTACTTTTGGGAGAGCTTTCACTTGGTGAAGTTTCAGATCCATAGCTAATTACTCACCTACTCAAAATGAGTAAATGCGAATTATCTCATAAAGTATTGCAGATAGCCAATTTTTGTCAAATTAATCATTCACCTACTTTTGGGAGAGCTTTCACTTGGTGAAGTTTCAGACCCATAGCTATTTATTCACCTACTCAAAATGAGTAAATGCTAATTATCTGTAAAAGTATTGCGGATACCCAATTTTTATCAAATAACTCATTCATCTACTTGTGGGAGAGCTTTCACATGGTGAAGTTTCAGACCCATAGCTAATTACTCACCTACTCAAAATGAGTAAATGCGAATTATCTCTAAAAGTATTGCAGATGGCCAATTTTTCTCAAATAACTCATTCACCTACTTTTGGGAGAGCTTTCACTCTGTGAAGTTTCAGACCCATAGCTAATTACTCACCTACTCAAAATGAGTAAATGCGAATTATCTGTAAAAGTATTGCAGATAGCCAATTTTTCTCAAATAACTCATTCACCTACTTTTGGGAGAGCTTTCACTTCGTGAAGTTTCAGACCCATAGCTAATTACTCACCTACTCAAAATGAGTAAATGCGAATTATCTCTAAAAGTATTGCAGATAGCCAATTTTTCTCAAATTAATCATTCACCTACTTTTGGGAGAGCTTTCACTTGGTGAAGTTTCAGACCCATAGCTAATTACTCGTCTACTCAAAATGAGTAAATGCGAATTATCTCTAAAAGTATTGCAGATAGCCAATTTTTCTCAAATAACTCATTCACCTACTTTTGGGAGAGCTTTCACTTGGTGAAGTTTCAGACCCATAGCTAATTACTCACCTACTCAAAATGAGTAAATGCGAATTATCTCTAAAAGTATTGCAGATAGCCAATTTTTCTCAAATAACTCATTCACCTGCTTTTGGCACAGCTTTCACTTGGTGAAGTTTCAGACCCATAGCTAATTATTCACCTACTCAAAATGAGTAAATGTGAATTATCTCTAAAACTATTGCAGATAGCCAATTTTTCTCAAATAACTCATTCATCTACTTTTGGGAGAGCTTTCACTCTGTGAAGTTTCAGACCCATAGCTATTTATTCACCTACTCAAAATGAGTAAATGCTAATTATCTGTAAAAGTATTGCGGATACCCAATTTTTATCAAATAC
Source organism: Sabellastarte sp. h YS-2021 (assembly GCA_964017235.1). Lineage (NCBI taxonomy): Eukaryota > Metazoa > Annelida > Polychaeta > Sabellida > Sabellidae > Sabellastarte > Sabellastarte sp. h YS-2021. Next base: position 29,198,994 of record OZ024936.1, read on the forward strand.
TCATTCATCTACTTGTGGGAGAGCTTTCATATGGTGAAGTTTCAGACCCATAGCTAATTACTCACCTACTCAAAATGAGTAAATGCGAATTATCTCTAAAAGTATTGCAGATAGCCAATTTTTCTCAAATAACTCATTCACCTACTTTTGGGAGAGCTTTCACTTGGTGAAGTTTCAGATCCATAGCTAATTACTCACCTACTCAAAATGAGTAAATGCGAATTATCTCATAAAGTATTGCAGATAGCCAATTTTTGTCAAATTAATCATTCACCTACTTTTGGGAGAGCTTTCACTTGGTGAAGTTTCAGACCCATAGCTATTTATTCACCTACTCAAAATGAGTAAATGCTAATTATCTGTAAAAGTATTGCGGATACCCAATTTTTATCAAATAACTCATTCATCTACTTGTGGGAGAGCTTTCACATGGTGAAGTTTCAGACCCATAGCTAATTACTCACCTACTCAAAATGAGTAAATGCGAATTATCTCTAAAAGTATTGCAGATGGCCAATTTTTCTCAAATAACTCATTCACCTACTTTTGGGAGAGCTTTCACTCTGTGAAGTTTCAGACCCATAGCTAATTACTCACCTACTCAAAATGAGTAAATGCGAATTATCTGTAAAAGTATTGCAGATAGCCAATTTTTCTCAAATAACTCATTCACCTACTTTTGGGAGAGCTTTCACTTCGTGAAGTTTCAGACCCATAGCTAATTACTCACCTACTCAAAATGAGTAAATGCGAATTATCTCTAAAAGTATTGCAGATAGCCAATTTTTCTCAAATTAATCATTCACCTACTTTTGGGAGAGCTTTCACTTGGTGAAGTTTCAGACCCATAGCTAATTACTCGTCTACTCAAAATGAGTAAATGCGAATTATCTCTAAAAGTATTGCAGATAGCCAATTTTTCTCAAATAACTCATTCACCTACTTTTGGGAGAGCTTTCACTTGGTGAAGTTTCAGACCCATAGCTAATTACTCACCTACTCAAAATGAGTAAATGCGAATTATCTCTAAAAGTATTGCAGATAGCCAATTTTTCTCAAATAACTCATTCACCTGCTTTTGGCACAGCTTTCACTTGGTGAAGTTTCAGACCCATAGCTAATTATTCACCTACTCAAAATGAGTAAATGTGAATTATCTCTAAAACTATTGCAGATAGCCAATTTTTCTCAAATAACTCATTCATCTACTTTTGGGAGAGCTTTCACTCTGTGAAGTTTCAGACCCATAGCTATTTATTCACCTACTCAAAATGAGTAAATGCTAATTATCTGTAAAAGTATTGCGGATACCCAATTTTTATCAAATACTCATTCATCTACTTGTGGGAGAGCTTTCATATGGTGAAGTTTCAGACCCATAGCTAATTACTCACCTACTCAAAATGAGTAAATGCGAATTATCTCTAAAAGTATTGCAGATAGCCAATTTTTCTCAAATAACTCATTCACCTACTTTTGGGAGAGCTTTCACTTGGTGAAGTTTCAGACCCATAGATAATTATTCACCTACTCAAAATGAGTAAATGTGAATTATCTCTTAATAGTATTGCAGATAGCCAATTTTTCTCAAATAACTCATTCACCTACTTTTGGAAGACCTTTCACACACGAAAATGAAAAATTGTGAATATCTCGGAAAAGCTACTTCTTCTGCTTTAATGCTCGGCGGGAGATACACACCACGGCAGTGGTCTTGACAAAAAATTTTGTCTCCCCAAAAATGGTGGCCATTTTGAATTTTCAAAGTTTTTGCAAAACACAAAAATACTTATATCTCGAAAACTGTGCTATATGGAGCAAACTCAACAAAAGTTGGGACCTGCTGGGTATCTCTGCAGAGTAACCATGCCAATTTTCAAAATATTTTTGTCTCGCCAAATATAGCGGACATTTTTAATTTTTTTATTTTTTGCAAAACACAAAAATGCTTATATCGTGAAAACCGTGCTAGATAGAGCAGACTGCGCTGACTTTGGTTGCCACAACAGTATAAGGCTAGAAACGAAGCATTTTCTTAATACTTTAGCGCTCACCTTTATATCCTTTTCGGGACGCTTTGTTTTTGCTATGCAAAAACATTATCTTTTTTTTTGCGAGCGATCCTCTAGTTTTAATTTTGTTTCAACTGAGCTTATTGAGTGCATAATAGACCTAGCAAATGTAAACAAATTTTATTATTAAATAAAAGCTCTGCAGGAGTGCATTCTGAAATACATATTGCCACAATTGTCATCTGTTTATAGTTTCTGGCTCAACAATGTTTAACTTTCGAAACTGGAGCCAAGACTTTTAACAAGTGATTCATATCAGTTTTGTAATTTAGTATCCTATTATTCAAGCAGCTTTGACTATACTTTAGGGTCCTTATTTAATTTAGTGCATTCAGTGCAGTATTTGCTGGCTTTGCGGTTCAACGCCAGTGGCTACGTATGATTTTGAAATGGTCGTGTTTGTTTCGTATGTGTTATAGTCTGTTAATATAGGGATGAAGCTGTATGAAAGCCTTTCCTGATTAGCTTATGTCTGTGTATTCAGAAAAGGGATTAATCAAAGATAAGTAAAAAAACTAGCTTCAATTTACAGCCTTCACTTTTTCTTCGCTACAGGGGGGGTCACGTTAACGAACAGGACATCCATAGTGAACGGCAATGTACCATAACATTAAAAAGACAGATAGTAGCGGCACAGGGTTCCAACACCCCACTTATTTTAATATATGAATAAATAAATGATCATCTAACCACTGATGAACCATATCCCCCTGCTGTCTCATTGCTTTAAATGCCACGGTAGAATGCTGTTTGCTATGGATGTCCCGTTCGCTAACATGACCCCCGCTGTATACCCTTATGTGTGGATAACCAGCACATCTGACTGTAAAGAAAAACTGTTCAAAATAGAAAATAGCTATAACTCACTCACTCAGCTATAACTATTGAGATATACTTGTAAAAGAGGTACCATCTCATAGGTACAAAGAGAGTACATATTTCAGAACTGTGAAGGCCCCAAAGTCTGCTTTATTTATAAGTACATAGATTAAGCTCTATGTGAGTCTGATTAGATGAGTTATCTGTTTCAGAACTGCGAGTGGCATTCTCTCTGTTTGATGCGGATGCAGATGGCGCCATCAATGCCTTGGAACTGAAGAAAGTCATGAAGACTCTTGGGCTGGAAAATGATGATCAGTTGCTCAGAAAAATGATCAACAAGTTTGATTTAGATGGTGAGGATGATTGGTTGGTTGGTTGCTTTGTTGGTTGGTTGCTTTTTTGGCTGACTGGCTGATTGATTGGGATATGTTGATTGACTGCTAAGATGGGTTTACTCATTGGTTGGTTGACAGACAATCCGATTGATTGACTGGCTGGTTGATTAACCAGGTGGTTGATTGACTGGCTGTTTAATTAAACAGTTGGTTAATTAAGCGTCCCGCAAGGGACGCTTGTTTGTGTATGGGAGAGCTTCAGGCTCCGCCGGCTCCGCCGGCTCCGGCGGCTCCGCCGGCTCCGCCGGCTCCGCCGGCTCCGCATTTTGTTTTCCTTATAACTCTGTAACCGTTAGGCGGATTCTTTTCAAATTTGGCAGGTTTAGGCAGTAGCCTTGGGGAATTTTTTTGAATATGCTGCAGTGACATTTCAACCAATCAGAGAGGTCACATGACCAAAAATGTCTTTTTTCGATGGGGAAGCTTGTCCGGATGATAACTTGAAAGCAATTTTATCAATTCACCTGAAACTTGGCAAATACATTCATTCTATTAAAATCTGGAAATCATTAGATTTTGGCATTGATTGGTCAAGAAATGGCCGAGTAATTAATGATTAATTAATCATTACGAATTTTCCAAATAAGGAAAACACAAAAATGCTTATATCTCGAAAACCGTGCTAGATAGAGCGATTTCGACGAAATTTTTGACCCGCAGGGTATCTCTGCGGAGTACTTTTCCCAATTTTCAAAAAATTTTTGTCTCGCCAAAAATGGCGGCCATTTTGAATTTTCGAAATTTTCGTAAAAATTGCAAAACACAAAAATGCTTATATCTCGAAAACCGTGCTAGATAGAGCGATTTCGATGAAATTTTTGACCCACAGGGTATCTCTGCGGAGTAATTTTCCCAATTTTCAAAAAATTTTTGTCTCGTCCAAAATGGCGGCCATTTTGAATTTTCGAAATTTTCGCAAAAATTGCAAAACACAAAAATGCTTATATCTCAAAAACCGTGCTAGATAGAGCAATTTCGACAAAATTTTTGACCCACAGGATATCACTGCAGAGTACTTTTCCCAATTTTCAAAAAATTTTTGTCTCGCCAAAAATGGCGGCCATTTTGAATTTTCGAAATTTTCGTAAAAATTGCAAAACACAAAAATGCTTATATCTCGAAAACCGTGCTAGATAGAGCGATTTCGACGAAATTTTTGACCCACAGGGTATCTCTGCAGAGTAGTTATCCCAATTTTGAAAAAATTTTTGTCTCGCCAAAAATGGCGGCCATTTTGAATTTTCGAATTTTTCGCAAAAATTGCAAAACATAAAAATGCTTATATCTCGAAAACCCTGCAAGATAGAGCGATTTCGACGAAATTTTTGATCCACAGGGTATATCTGCAGAGTAGCCATGCCAATTTTCAAAAAAATTTTATCTTGCCAAAAATGGCGGCCATTTTACTCACCTACTCAAAATGAGTAAATGCGAATTATCTCTAAAAGTATTGCAGACAGCCAATTTTTCTCAAATAACTCATTCACCTACTTTTGGGAGAGCTTTCACTTGGTGAAGTTTCAGACCCATAGCTAATTACTCACCTACTCAAAATGAGTAAATGCGAATTATCTCTAAAAGTATTGCAGATAGCCAATTTTTCTCAAATAACTCATTCACCTACTTTTGGGAGAGCTTTCACTTGGTGAAGTTTCAGACCCATAGCTAATTACTCACCTACTCAAAATGAGTAAATGCGAATTATCTCTAAAAGTATTGCAGATAGCCAATTTTTCTCAAATAACTCATTCACCTACTTTTGGGAGAGCTTTCACTTGGTGAAGTTTCACACCCATAGCTAATTACTCACCTACTCAAAATGAGTAAATGCGAATTATCTCTAAAAGTATTGCAGATAGCCAATTTTTCTCAAATAACTCATTCACCTACTTTTGGGAGAGCTTTCACTTGGTGAAGTTTCACACCCATAGCTAATTACTCACCTACTCAAAATGAGTAAATGCGAATTATCTCTAAAAGTATTGCAGATAGCCAATTTTTCTCAAATAACTCATTCACCTACTTTTGGGAGAGCTTTCACTTGGTGAAGTTTCACACCCATAGCTAATTACTCACCTACTCAAAATGAGTAAATGCGAATTATCTCTAAAAGTATTGCAGATAGCCAATTTTTCTCAAATAACTCATTCACCTACTTTTGGGAGAGCTTTCACTCGGTGAAGTTTCACACCCATAGCTAATTACTCACCTACTCAAAATGAGTAAATGCGAATTATCTCTAAAAGTATTGCAGATAGCCAATTTTTCTCAAATAACTCATTCACCTACTTTTGGGAGAGCTTTCACTCTGTGAAGTTTCAGACCCATAGCTAATTACTCACCTACTCAAAATGAGTAAATGCGAATTATCTCTAAAAGTATTGCAGATAGCCAATTTTTCTCAAATTAATCATTCGCCTACTTTTGGGAGAGCTTTCACTTGGTGAAGTTTCAGACCCATAGCTAATTACTCACCTACTCAAAATGAGTAAATGCGAATTATCTCTAAAAGTATTGCAGATAGCCAATTTTTCTCAAATAACTCATTCACCTACTTTTGGGAGAGCTTTCACTTGGTGAAGTTTCACACCCATAGCTAATTACTCACCTACTCAAAATGAGTAAATGCGAATTATCTCTAAAAGTATTGCAGATAGCCAATTTTTCTCAAATAACTCATTCACCTACTTTTGGGAGAGCTTTCACATGGTGAAGTTTCAGACCCATAGCTAATTATTTACCTACTCAAAATGAGTAAATGCTAATTATCTGTAAAAGTATTGCGGATACCCAATTTTTATCAAATAACTCATTCATCTACTTGTGGGAGAGCTTTCACTCTGTGAAGTTTCAGACCCATAGCTAATTACTCACCTACTCAAAATGAGTAAATGCGAATTATCTCTAAAAATATTGCAGATAGCCAATTTTTCTCAAATAAATCATTCACCTACTTTTGGGAGAGCTTTCACTTGGGGAAGTTTCACACCCATAGCTAATTACTCACCTACTCAAAATGAGTAAATGCGAATTATCTCTAAAAGTATTGCAGATAGCCAATTTTTCTCAAATAACTCATTCACCTACTTTTGGGAGAGCTTTCACTTGGTGAAGTTTCACACCCATAGCTAATTACTCACCTACTCAAAATGAGTAAATGCGAATTATCTCTAAAAGTATTGCAGATAGCCAATTTTTCTCAAATAACTCATTCACCTACTTTTGGGAGAGCTTTCACTTGGTGAAGTTTCACACCCATAGCTAATTACTCACCTACTCAAAATGAGTAAATGCGAATTATCTCTAAAAGTATTGCAGATAGCCAATTTTTCTCAAATAACTCATTCACCTACTTTTGGGAGAGCTTTCACTTGGTGAAGTTTCACACCCATAGCTAATTACTCACCTACTCAAAATGAGTAAATGCGAATTATCTCTAAAAGTATTGCAGATAGCCAATTTTTCTCAAATAACTCATTCACCTACTTTTGGGAGAGCTTTCACTTGGTGAAGTTTCACACCCATAGCTAATTACTCACCTACTCAAAATGAGTAAATGCGAATTATCTCTAAAAGTATTGCAGATAGCCAATTTTTCTCAAATAACTCATTCACCTACTTTTGGGAGAGCTTTCACTCGGTGAAGTTTCAGACCCATAGCTAATTACTCACCTACTCAAAATGAGTAAATGCGAATTATCTCTAAAAGTATTGCAGATAGCCAATTTTTCTCAAATAACTCATTCACCTACTTTTGGGAGAGCTTTCACTCTGTGAAGTTTCAGACCCATAGCTAATTACTCACCTACTCAAAATGAGTAAATGCGAATTATCTCTAAAAGTATTGCAGATAGCCAATTTTTCTCAAATAACTCATTCACCTACTTTTGGCAGAGCTTTCACTTGGTGAAGTTTCAGACCCATAGCTAAATATTCACCTACTCAAAATGAGTAAATGTGAATTATCTCTAAAAGTATTGCAGATAGCCAATTTTTCTCGAATAACTCATTCACCTACTTTTGGGAGAGCTTTCACTCTGTGAAGTTTCAGACCCATAGCTATTTATTCACCTACTCAAAATGAGTAAATGCTAATTATCTGTAAAAGTATTGTGGATACCCAATTTTTATCAAATACTCATTCATCTACTTGTGGGAGAGCTTTCACATGGTGAAGTTTCAGACCCATAGCTAATTACTCACCTACTCAAAATGAGTAAATGCGAATTATCTCTAAAAGTATTGCGGATAGCCAATTTTTCTCAAATAACTCATTCACCTACTTTTGGGAGAGCTTTCACTTGGTGAAGTTTCAGACCCATAGATAATTATTCACCTACTCAAAATGAGTAAATGTGAATTATCTCTTAATAGTATTGCAGATAGCCAATTTTTCTCGAATAACTCATTCACCTACTTTTGGGAGAGCTTTCACTCTGTGAAGTTTCAGACCCATAGCTATTTATTCACCTACTCAAAATGAGTAAATGCTAATTATCTGTAAAAGTATTGTGGATACCCAATTTTTATCAAATACTCATTCATCTACTTGTGGGAGAGCTTTCACATGGTGAAGTTTCAGACCCATAGCTAATTACTCACCTACTCAAAATGAGTAAATGCGAATTATCTCTAAAAGTATTGCGGATAGCCAATTTTTCTCAAATAACTCATTCACCTACTTTTGGGAGAGCTTTCACTTGGTGAAGTTTCAGACCCATAGATAATTATTCACCTACTCAAAATGAGTAAATGTGAATTATCTCTTAATAGTATTGCAGATAGCCAATTTTTCTCAAATAACTCATTCACCTACTTTTGGAAGAGCTTTCACACACGAAAATGAAAAATTGTGAATATCTCGGAAAAGCTATTTCTTCTGCTTTAATGCTCGGCGGGAGATACACACCGCGGTAGTGGTCTTGACAAAAATTTTTGTCTCCCCAAAAATGGTGGCCATTTTGAATTTTCAAAGTTTTTGCAAAACACAAAAATGCTTATATCTCGAAAACCGTGCTATATGGAGCGAAATCAACAAAATTTTGGACCTGCTGGGTATCTCTGCAGAGTAGCCATGCCAATTTTCAAAATATTTTTGTCTCACCAAATATAGCGGACATTTTTAATTTTTTTATTTTTTGCAAAACACAAAAATGCTTATATCTTGAAAACCGTGCTAGATAGAGCAGACTGCGCTGACTTTGGTTGCCACAACAGTATAAGGCTAGAAACGAAGCATTTTCTTAATACTTTAGCACTCACCTTTATAGCCTTTTCGGGACGCTTTGTTTTTGCTATGCAAAAACATTATCTTTTTTTTTTGCGAGCGATCCTCTAGTTAATTGAATTGGCTATGCATCACCTGAAGACTCAGTTCTCAAGTGGTCAGTTATATGGACTTTAATCAATTGGCTCTCTCCTCTGACCTCTGTGGTTGATGGTTGGAATACAGTAGTGTTGTTAATGTAATACTGTTACACCACATTTCATTTTGCTTGGGACTAAAATAGCAACAATCGCGATCAAGTGATGAGAATGGGTATTTATAAATCTATTTATCCACAATGCATGGCTCACACTGCTTGACGATATAAGAAATATTGGAAATGTTGTTAAATATTTCAAGAAGTACCTTCAAATGGTCAAATAGGGTGTATTTTAGTTTCAAAATATTTCTCGTTCTCTTCTGCATTTATTGTTATATTTCATGCATGGACGTCTACATTTTTATTGTTTTCACCCATGGTGTCCAGATGGGTGGGCGGCGGGAAAAGTTTGTCCGGGCTGTATCTCAGAAACCGTAAGGTGTAGGAAGTTGATACTTGGTAGGGACATTGGTCAGGATGTGTAGGTGTGCAACTTCATGGTGTGACCTTGATTTGACCTTGCCGTAGTGACCTTGAATTTGAAAATCTTGTCCGGGCTATATCTCGGAAACCATAAGGTGTAGGAGGTTGATACTTGGTAGGGACATTGGTTAAGGGGTGTAGGTGTGCAACGTCATGGTCTGACCTTGATTTGACCTTTGACCTTGCCGTAGTGACCTTGACCTATAAAATCTTGTCTGGGCTATATCTCGGAAACCGTAAGGTGTAGGAAGTTGATAATGGGTAGAGACATTGGTCAGAGGGTGTAGGTGTGCAACGTCATGGTGTGACCTTGATTTGACCTTTGACCTTGCCGTAGTGACCTTGACCTATAAAATCTTGTCCGGGCTATATCTTGGAAACTGTAAGGTGTAGGAAGTTGATACTTGGTAGGGACATTGGTTGGGGGAAGTAGTTGTGCAACGTCATGGTCTGACCTTGATTTGACCTTTAACCGTGCTGTAGTGACCTTAACCTATAAAATCTTTTCCGGGCTATATCTCGGAAACTGTAAGATATAGAAAGTTGATACTTGGTAGGGACATTGGTTAGGAGGTGTAGGTGTGCAACATGATGGTCTGACCAGGATTTAACCTTTGACCTTGCTGTAGTGACCTTGACCTATAAAATCTTGTCTGGGCTATATCTCGGAAACCGTGAGGTGTACGAAGTTGATACTTACTAGGAACATTGGTTAGGAGGTGTAGGTGTGCATCGTCATGGTCTGACCTTGATTTAACCTTTGACCTTGCTGTAGTGACCTTGACCTATAAAATCTTGTCTGGGCTATAATTCGGAAACCGTAAGGTGTAGGAAGTTGATGCTTGGTAGGGACATTGGTTAGGGGTTGTAGGTGTGCAGCATCATGGTGTGACCTTGATTTGACCTTTGACCTTGTTGTAGTGACCTTGACCCTTGAAAATCTTGTTGCACCTTTGGGTCTGTCTTTTGATGCAGATTAAGCACTGTTAAAGTCATATTAGAATTCATTAAGAATTTTACTTTTACAACTTCCCATTGTAACAGATGGAATTTCATCAAGTGAGCCACAGATTTTGCTCCAACACCACATATAAGCATTTATTGAATGTATTACCGCTTCTGTATGCATGGTAATATTCAAAACATCTAAACCATAATTCGGCCATGCCAGATGTAGATAAAGTACGTGCATTATCTTTCTCTTAGACCTTATTTTCTCTGTTTAAACATTGTTTGGACCTTTATATAACTGACAGTTCTCTGAAAGTATCCTGAACTTTGTACTGATACAGTACTTCTATATCTCATGCTGTTAAAAATATTTCCCTAGGCTGTGGGGTACGGGCATCTGTGATGCTATTTTTCACTGAAGGTGAGAACTAAAACAAACAAAATATACTGGATATTGTTTCATTTTCACGACCCAGAAACCAGTTTTTGTCTACGGAAGCAATAGCACCACTAGAATCCAGCTCATATCAGTATGTTGCATGCATTGCAAGCTTGTGACCAACATGATCAAAGTTGATGCAATTCTAATTCTAATTGGACTTTTATAGCACTTAATCTCCTTGTACAAAAGGACTCTAACTCAGAACAAAACCATAAAAGCAGTCATCTAAATTTCAATATCCAGGGACAGAAGAGGGGTCATGCACCACGGAGAATGCCAGGGGATGAACAAGGCCAAGGTGGGTATGCTTTGGTGTAGAGGTAGGTTTTAAGCTGCTTTCTGAAAGAGGCTAGGGAGGGCATTGCACGAATCTCATCTGGAAGAGCATTCCAAATAGTAGGAGCATCAAAAGCAAAACTATTACCAAATTGTTTGACAGATTTATGAACAGAAGGATAGCACTTTGGAATGACAAGGAAATTGCCACCACTTTGACTACACCTGGTACGGTAAGAACTGCTGTAGGATGAGAGATATGGAGCAAAGTACCTAGGAAAACCTGTGTGAAGAAACTTGTAAACAAGTGTGGATGTCTTAAACATTGTGCGCTGTTCAACAGGAAGCCTATGCAATTTCTTAAGCACGGAACAGAAACATAGAAACACAACTCTGACCTTTTGTTCTGCACATTGTATTCCTCATATTCCATATATTATTGATTTAGAATGTTACTTGACTGTCACTTTTGTTAATTCTTTTCAAATTGTTAGTTTAGTGCTCTCTGTATAGGGAAAATATTGTGCCTGCAAAGCATTAGATTAGATTAGACAAGGATTTTTCAGGGAGTGGCTCATCAGGCAAGTATGTTACCACTGATCCAGGAGATATGAATTTAGAATAGACCAATATTGCACTATCCTTTTGCCACCAGTGCCTTGGATGTATAGAGGATTTGGTTGTCAGGAGATGGCTATGACTTTTGGTGCCTTCCTTTGGTAGTTTAACGCCCTGAGGTTCCCCCCAGGAAGATATCAGGAAGATATTGTACCTGCAAAGCATTACATTAGACATGAAATTTTTCAGGGAGTGGATTAAGGCACACTTATTTCAAGAGATGGTATGCATTGCATCACAAGACAGTTTTTGTCCAATTATTGTTATAAATAACACCTCAAAATGTGCCTACAGTAAAATGACTAGGATCTTCAACACCTGTATGTCATTATGAAGCTTGGCTTTTCCAGTAGAATAATAAGCAACCTCTGCAAAAATCATGAGACAATGAATTTATTAATTATGGGGCACTTGTCATGCATATATATAACATATCTATTTTGGCATAAGACTTGACTGGAGTATCAATTAATTACTTTAAATGCTCTTTGGCCTCTCCACTATAGGCTTCAAACAAAAAAGAAGAAATAATAACACAATTACACAATTATTTTATTAAAATTCTTTTGTCAGAAAGACAATTTTATAGAGTTTTACTAACATTAATTTTATAGATGAACACAAAGCTATGAACATGATGATATTTTTAAAGTTCAAATTTCCATCTTTTGAGGAAGTTAGAGATTTAAAATTTATTTTACAAATATAACAAATGCTGGCCCCATCACTGGGTATTTTTCTTGTGACGTGAGTCCAAGGTAAACTAATCTGCTCAAAAATTCCTCAGAAATACATAACAATAGAACTAGGAGAAATTAAAATCTAGCGAGATGATCAATTGACAAATTATCGTGTATTATTTACAGAATGTTTCTGTGAGTATTTGAACTTAACCATTTAATCAGGTAATACAAGCTGTCAAAATTTCAAACACAGAGTAAATTGGCGAAATTGTAGTGTTTACCCAAATTAGTTTCCCAGAATATTATTTTGTAGATTATTGATAGCATGGGATGAACTGGTAGAGTAAGAAATCTAAAATTCGCCACATATCTGAAATTCGCCAAATGTGGAAATACTAGTAAAATAAATGAACTGAGGGGAGATTTGTTGAATGTGTAGTAAATTAAAGCTTTCTGAACTGTGAAATACCAATTTTAAGATAAAACATCATTTTCTTTATAAAATTAACTAAGGTTTTAGAGGTGGCGAAGTTTAGATTGCTGATGAATTTTAGATTTCTTACTCTAATATACCAGTACACATTATTTATCTGAAGTGCCTGGCATCCTACATTATCATTATGCTTATTTTATATTAAAAGGGCTATGATAAAAAAACAGGGGAATACCACTATACTTCCAGAAAATTGTAATTATACCATATTGTAGTTATTTTACAAAATGCCCAATCATGCAGTGAATACCTTGATTACAATGTTTATCACTATTTTACATTTTATAAAAATAAATCTGCTTTAAATTAATTCCAGGTCTGCTGGCTTGCCTGTACTTCCAAAACATGGTTTGTGTTTTGACAATTTAAGTATTTCATATTAAATAAAAGATTTCAGAAAGCTACAAAAAGTACTTTTCATAATATCCAATGAAAACAGACACACAGATATATATATTTGTAGATCTACTACAAATGTGACTGGTCATTATTTTAGAGTAATTAAAAACATTGAATTTATAAGGCAAACAGTGAAATAATATTTCAGTTAGTGGAGATGTTTGAGAGAACAGTGCATTGGTCTTCATGTCACAAAGGGGTCATCACATCATTCACAGATCATCATGTCATTGGGTGGTCATCGCATCAACATGTCACGCTGAAATGACATAAGAATGCCAATAGATCACTGAAAAGTATAATTATATACTGTAGAACCTCTATAATCTGACCCTCTATAATCCAAATATTTAATTTAATGAAATCATTTTTACTCTCCAAAATTTGCTACAATTTCGACAAACATTTTGTTTTTCTACCACAATCTTACTTTTGGTCTGAGTATACAGGTTGTGCTTTAATACTTTCTGCCACTGTCACTCAATGGGTTATACACTCACCCAGGGACACAGAGCACTTGGGTTTGAACCGAGGTGCAAGAAGATGCATAGTGTCTGGGATAACCCAGATATACATTGGCAAACTTTGTATTTGTAAAACTGTTAATCCATAATTTTTAGTTTCAATAAATAACATGGGTAAAACTAAATATTCAGTCAGGTTTATCTAATTTTGTTTTTCACTATGATAGCCTTAATTTTTTTTTTCACATTTAATTTCTCTACACACTTGTTTCACTGGTTAACTTCCAGTCGATTGGTCCAAACCCATATTTTGGTTGCTTTTTTCAATATATTTACCTGGCCTGTTTTTTTTTTAGTCCCACGTCGCTATCCTTAATTTATTTATTTATTTGCATTTTAACATCGCTTTCAACAAATTGTGTTGGTCATAAAATGAAGGGCAGAGGAAAGCAGTACATACAGTTGGTCAAGGCTCTGTACTGTAAATTGTCGACCAAAGGCAAGCAACTACCAGCTTTCCCACTTGAGATCGTACCGGGATTCGAACTCCAATCTCAGAGGTGGGAGGCGAGTGTTACCACTCTGCCACCCTGGCCCCCACTAACCTTAATATAACAGTAACAAAATATACATATTCAAAATGTATCATTGAATATATTTTAAATTTTATTGTGATTGGCATTAGAGAAATCAATGAATTTGTGAAATGGGGAGGCTAGTTTGCTAAAGTGTGGTTACTATCGTGATTGATTTTAAACCTCATTTTCAGCCCTAAAGGGTACTTAAAATATTGGACCCATTGTATAAAATTTTTATCTTGGTCATATTTTTCTGGACTTAGAAGTATATTAAAATAAGTTACTGTCCAACATTATTTTGGGCACATTTTCATGATTTTAACACATTTTTGAAAATCCCAAACATCAAGTTCCATTGGGCACACAGATATTATGATTTTGTGTTTATTTTTTGACCATGAACTATCTATACAAGCCCATTTTTGAGTTCAATCAGTGTAAACAAGCAGTTTAAACTGCTGCCTGCAAATGTCAGCTAACTCAGTGCCAAAATGGGACACACATATTCTTGTTTGTAATTAGCACATTTTCATTGCATAAAATAATCATTTTATTGCGCTACAATAGCTTACCATGTGGAACTGAATGCTTACTCGGGAGGCCGCAGGCATCTCAGCCAACATCCAAGAAAAATGGACGTATAATAGTGGCGAGATGCCTTGGAATCGAGGTTTCCCCAGTAGTGACGTAGCCTATCGCTTCCTCTTTCGAATTGGCCGCCAATATGGAATCTGTGCCTTTTTATTTTAGGAAAGAGATTTAATTTTATATGGATATACGTGTTGTTGGATACTGAAACTACATCAGTTTCTTTATTATATAGCATAGAATCTTAATTTTGTGTCATTTCACAGTACAGATAAGTATATTTAACATATTTTACAACTTAAAATCCACTTCCGGGTTCATGTTGTAAAGAAACAGTAGGTGACATCGACTTGTGTATGTGGTTTTTATACAGGAATATATACCTGTCGAAATAAAATAAAATATTTAACCCCTATCTGCTTCATTATTTGACCATTATAAGGGTTTAAAATATACAAATTAACCACATAACAAGTCCTTGTTGAAATAAATAGTCAGAAACAACTTCCGTTTTTTTGTCTAGACGGCAATTGCTTGCAAACTAATGCAATTGACTCGTACATGTAGCTTATATACAGGAATATATTCCTGTTGAAATAAAATAAAATAAATTCTTTAAGGGTTTATCCCCGTTCTGCTACAGTATTTGTCCATTTTAGGGTTAAAATATGAAAAAAAGCACGTCTAATTTGGGGAATCCTTTGGGAAACTCCTGTGCTGACGTCATCGTCTAGACAGCATGTGCTGAGAGACGCGTGTATGTAGTTTTTTTATACAGGACCTTTACCTGTCGACATGAAATAAAATATTTTATCCCTTATCGGCTACATTATTTGACCATTTTAGGGTTAAAATAAATAAATATGAAATAGAAGTAAAATAACTCAATATCGAGTCCTTGTGAAATCTTCGTCTAGACAGCAGGGGCCGATTTCACAAAGGGACTTAAGTCCAGGGGCCGATTTCACAAAGAGACTTAAGTCCAGATTTAGGCTTAAATCTAAGACTTTGGTCTTAAATTTTGTCAAAAAACTGCTAAGTCTGTGGTCTTAGACTTAGCGGATTTCACAAAGCAGCTAAGTCCATGAAATTGCTAAGTCAGTGGACTTAACTTTGAAGTCTGGGAGGTAGTGGGCTTAAATTTTGTAAAGAGGACTTAAATATGGCCGCCATAAACTTTTATCCACTTCAAAATTTGAAATGGCTGTAAATAAATTATAATTATGCAGAACACCTCACTAAAGTAGTGTTTGGGAAGTTTATATGTGCTAACAAGGTTTTCAATTTCAAAACAGCACTTATCCTTAGGTAAAATACATTAAATGAAGAATATGTGGCATCAATATTATATTTTGAATAGATACAAAAGGTCACATGACACAGAAAACCACTGTGGTTATATGATAAGCCTGGACTTAGCTAAGTCACCTTTGTGAAATCCATTTTTCTAGCTAAGACCAAAGTCTTAGATTTAAGTCCAAGACTTAGCCAAAAAAGGGACTTAGTTTAAGTCCTTTAGTGAAATCGGCCCCAGGTGCTTGCAAACTAGGGTCTCCAATCCATTTTGGGAGACCTTGGTTTAGCAATATTTTAAGTCAAATTTTATAAAAAAATATACATATTCTGCATTTAAGGTTTTATGTTATTTTAAATATAAATACATGTATAAATATTAGTGCTTTCCTTATCACACAACTAGGCCTACCTGCAGTGAGGCAGGTGGGCGAGATGACCATGTGTCACTCGTGAATTAAAATAATTCCAGTTGTGTAATTCTTTTCAAAGAACTATAAATTAAGGAAAGCTTACATAAAAATTATAATATCCAACTTCACATACATGGGGGTTCTCTTCAGGCTTCTATTATGATTTTTAGTCCTTGTGGGACTAGTTTTAAGATCCATCTTGGATCTGAAGCCTTGTATTGACAATACCTGAGTTGCATTCCATGCTGGGCCCCTAGTCACGGCTCTCGGAACCCTAACCTAGGGTCTCGGCCCTCTCAGGCCCTAACCCATGATTGTGGCCCTCTCGGGCCCTAACCTCAGGTCTCGGACCCCTAACCTTGGGTCTCGGCCCTGTCGGGTCATTAACTTGGGTCCCTAGTACATGGGCCTGTCCAAGTTTTTTGCTGCTGCATCTGAAGACTCTTGGATGACACTTAGTTCAGACACATTAGAGGAATCCATGTTATCTATGCAAGTCAAAAATTCCTCAAAAGACAAAGGGCTTCTTCTGAACAAGTTTTAACCAGTTCCTGTATTTTTATAGGGAAGTAGACTTGTCTGACTTCCCTCAGGACATACCGAAGACTTTAAGATTAGGTGTTTTTTTAACCACCCTGTCCCCAGGGACAGTATGCCTAGGTCCTCTTCCAGTCTGAACTTTCAATAATGTAGCAGGCCAACAAGAGCTTAGGCCCAAGGGCCCTTCAGCTTTTCCTCAACTAAGTATTCTAGTTTAAAATTTGGAGGATTCGGTGGCTGCTATTAAACCCCCTGGTCCCAATCTTAAGTACATGTAGTTCTATTGGGACAACATTGTCTTTTATCTTGAAGACAAACTACAAGTTTTGTATCTGTGTCTCCCTTCTGGTAGTCATGAGTTTAAGCTTCAGACTGCTCTTTTCTAGTTTTTTTCTGAATGCAACCTGGTCATGGAAATCTGTTCAGACAGTAGCAGGGCTACTGTCAGACGGGTCAAACTCAATTTTAGGGTGCATATAAGCAGTCAGAATGATTATGGGTAATTCAGGGGAGATACCAGATCTTAAGAACTTAAGAATTCCCTATTCACAATTAGTTTAGGAGGGACAGGAGTTCCTCCTCAAGGCACCCGTAAAAACACTTAGGGTTTTAGCCCTATCAAATGAGCCCTTTCACGCTCCCCACTATCTAGAGGCTCCTACAGGATACACCCCAATGGGGTCATTCCATTCCAAGCAGTATCTATTGTTTTCCCCAGGTAGGGGGAAATCGAGTAGCAGAGGCTCCAGAGGTCGTTTTCGACCTCACTCAAGGTGAAGAGGGTGTGGAAACCCCTCCTTCCAATGACTCCTTACAAAGCCTCCCTCAGTCCACCAGTAGGAGGTCGCCTCCGTTCTTTCAGAAGAGACTGGCAAACATTGTTAAACATTCTTATCTTTCATCTTCAATCAAAAATTGCGAGGGTCCCCTGGTTCTCTCAGGACCCAAGGCCCGTCAAAATCCAGCTCTGGCCTCTTATGCAGTCTCTTCTGTCAGGAACGCAATAGAAAGGGTAGAAAATGTGAAATCTCTCTGGTTTTTTCCATCGCCTGTTCCTAATCCCCAAGCCTCACCAATGGTGGAGGCCAATGACAGACATAAGTGTCTATCAGACGCGTACTTTCTCATTCCCATCCTCCAAGCTCAAGGAAGTTCATGACACAGTCCTTAGAGTGGATAATAAATCAGGAGAAGTCCAAACTCAACCTACTCAGGTGTTTCCGTTCATGGGCTACAAATTTCACCTAGATTTAGCCCTTCTTAACCCTCTCAGAGAGATGGCTCAATTTTCAGGATTTGATCCTACACTTAAAGTCAAACATGTTTGTGACTTCAGCATGTTTGATGTCTCTAATTGGGTTACTGACCTCAACGGAGAAAATGGTCCTGGAGGGACGCCTTCACATAGGGGCCCTTTCAGTTTCACCTTAAGGAGCACTGGCGATATCCTCAGTCATTGCACAACCTCCTTCTTTGGACATGGTCCTTTTCAGCTCACCTAGAGTGGTGGCAAGTCCCTCAAACATGATTAAAAGTGCAGACCTTTATCCCAAGACCACAGGATCCAACTCTTTACAGACGCCTCAGATGAAGGCTCACTGGGGCTCTCACTTAGAGCAAGCCCCTACAAGGGTCTGTGGTCAGACAGTGAAAAAAGGCTACACATAAATGTTCTAGAGTTGAAGGCATTTTCTCTAGTCCTTCAAATTCAAGGTCCAGTGTCAAACCAAATGGTGTTGGTTGCAACAGACAACTCAACAGTGGTAGCCTACATCAACAAACAAGGAAGAACCCTTTCAGCGGAGATGTGTCCTCTCCTGTGGAAGATTATGACCTGTGCCATCATTACCAGATTAACTTAAAGCCAGACACATTCTCAGGGTGTCTGAATGTGATGGCCGACCTTTTGTCCAGATTAAACCCAGTTCAATCAACAGAATGGTCACCGCATCTGCAGGTGTTCAACAGATCTGTCTAAGTGGTTCACACCTCATGTAGATTTATTTGCCACTTGTCTGAACCACAAACTTCCACTGTTTGTGTCTCCAGTCCCAGACCAAATGCTTGGGACATAGATGTTCTGAACATAAACTGGTCGGGTCTCACTGCTTACGCTTACCCTCCTACGGCTCTCCTTCACAAGGTGATCCAAAACCAGGCAGTTCATTTGCCTGGTCATTGTAATAGCCCCAGGCTGCCTAGGGATGCCCTGGTTTTGGGACCTAGTGCAGCTCTCAACAGAGATCCCACTTCAGCTTCTAGTGTCAACTACTCTTCTCAAACAGTCCCACAATTATGTGCTTCACAGCAAGCCACTACATCTCAACCTCAGCGCCTGGTGTCTAGGAGTGGACAGCTCCAAGAACAAGGCTTCTCAAAGGTCTTCAACAAAGACCATCTACAACTCAAAGTGTGTCTTATTTGAGAAATGGTGCAGAGAAAATTTGGTGGACTTCTCCACTCCCTCTGTGAAACAAGTCTCAGATTTTTTTGTATACCTATACCAAGTTCTAAACAGGCGCCCTTCGACCATTGATGGTTACAGGATGGCCATTGTGGACACCTTGGGCCTTGCTGGGCACCGTATTCCCCAAGCTCAGACTTTAACAGGTTACTCCCCAGTTTTCTCAGGGATCTTCCCTAAGTTCCAGGAATCTTCCAAAACGGAATTTTTTATGTCATGCTTAATGAGCCGCAGCGAAATCCACGCCTGGGCTGCAAACAAGTATTTAATCTAGGCCAATGGGAAAAGGTACCTTGTTCCCCTCTTCAGTTTTCTTAGCCAAAAACCAACTAGAAAAAGAAGGCTCAAAGTGTGTCTCCGGTGACTATTCTTGCTTTGACTACTATTGTAAATAGACAATTCAATTCAAGAAGGTACGGGCCCTGAGGTATTATCTGGATCGAACCAAAGACCTGAGAGGGTCTCGATCCCTACCATTTAGTTCCTTCTAAAGGACACACCTCAGACATCAGACCCGCTACGCTCTCTTCTTGGTTAAAATAACTATCTTACTTGGTTTTCAAACACGCAGACCATCAGCTTTGGACTTGTTATAGTGCATGACATTAGGGCCTTCACGGTCTCTAAGGCCTTATGCAGTAGGGTTTTTGGTGGACCAAATCATGCATACCTGTCACTGGAAAGTTCACACACATTTACAACTATTTTCCTAAAAGACCTTCCTTGGTCAGATAACAAAAATATGTATCTTGGTACATTAACAGCGGCTTAATAAGTCCTAGACCCTTCCCCTCAGTCTATTCATCCCTGGGAAGAAAAAGGGGTGGGCGGGCACACCCGCTTCAACTGAGTTTTGGGAGTCTAAATCCCAGGGTCTAGGTAAATGCCTACCTCCTCTGGATGTTTGGTAAGGTCTTTTAGCTTTTTATTAAGACAGTACTTAAAATAGATAATGTATTATGTTTTCCCCAGGTGACCCCATAATCCCCTTTTAGTTTTTCATCTTTTCGTGGGTGGCAAGATATGAGATTTCCAAGCCAGGGCTTGGCGTCATTGGTAGTGTAGCCCTTCGGGCTATTTATGCCTTTTTTAGTGAGCATGGCTTCACTCCTTCTTCCAAAATCCAGACAGTATTGGTACTGTCATTTCAATTACTTTCTGGTTTTTGGCTTCTTACAGGCCCAGTTTTCCGAAACCGGGGCACTGTAAGCGGGACTCAGACTGGTCATTCTAATTCATCCATTCCAATCTAATTCTTTCAAAATACAAGAAAAATTGACTAATACTTCCATTCTCAGCTGTAATCCCTAAACCGGACGGTTGGATTCACCATTCAGTTCCACATGGTAAGCTATTGTAGCACAATAAAATTGAAAATTTTAATTAGTACTTAAATGTAGCTTTTATAAGCTACAAGCTTACCATGTGGAACTGAAGAGAGTCCCACCCTGCCTCCCCGCTGAATAACAGCTGAGGGGGTATCGGCAAATTTCCAACTTGAAAGAGGAAGCGGAAGACTATGTCACTACTGGGGTCACCTCAATTCCAAGGCATCTCGCCACTATTATACGTCCATTTTTATTGGATGTTGGCTGAGATGCCTGCTTGTGGTAAGCTTGTAGCTTATAAAAGCTACATTTAAGTAATTAAAATTTCTATTTTATCCTCACAAGTGCTATATGTCAGCAAAAACATACATACTAGACCAATGCTATTTTTGTTTGAAATAGCACGTTTTGGTTTATGGCCAAAAAAGACTATCGTTACTTATTTACTACATGAGTGAAAAATTCAATTGGGAACAAACACAGTTGAATGGCAATTTTTACCCTGTTTACAGTTATGTATACTGACAATACCAAAAGCAAAGTCAAAACTGTTCTGAGGTGAATGTGAAAGTTGTTAGATTTAATAATTCAGCGATGAAGGGGAAGTAACTGTATAAACATGACAGCTAGTAAATAGATTTCTCATGATTGAATAAACTCAATTTTTGCTACTTACTTAAAGGCTCAAATTTCTCAACTGAAACTACAGAAATTTCTGTCTGATCCTCATAAGGCTGTTCCGGCGTAGCATGAAACATGATCTCACAGTTTGATGTACTCACACTTCCGGGTGAAATAAGAAATACAACTATTTGCTGGGGTCTTAATACGACACCTTTCGAGAGTTGGTGGGAAATCCCGCGATATGGCCCTATTTTGACGGCAAGAAATCGTTCCGCAATCATATAACCATAGAAGCTAAGGTGTGCAGATAAATATCTTTTCATGACAAATATTCTTGGTCTATGCAATAAACATATTGCATTAAGTTGCTTTGTATAAGGCCTTACAATTATTAATGTTGCAGAAATACATGCGAATTTAGGGAATTTAAACCTGAAAGCAACATCATGCAATAAGATATTAACCCTCACTTCATGCTTAAGCCAAGGCCAAAGGTCAAACCTGACATTTTATTTCAGGTGCTTGCATTTGTCTCACATTAGAAAGGAAAATATTTAACTGAATACAAAAAATAAATCACAGTCTTTACTACCTTTCCGCTTTATAACAGTCACAAAAAAAAATAAAAAAATTACCAACTTGAAGTTGTTTTTTCTCCAGGGTTACCCATAGTTGACTTGATTCGAAATAGTCTAATGTCAGATCCCTGTAGGTGCAATACCATATGAAAATGATCCTTAATCTAAGAACTTGTCCACTGAAAAACTGTTGCAAAAAATAAATTTCTGACATAATGCACGAGAAATTTTTCTCCGTCTTTTCGCACATAGTTTAGTATTTACCATGCCTCATCCGGTATTTGGACTTTCACTGTCTCTGTCATTTCACGTGATCTTTACATTCATAGATGGCAGAATTAGACTTTGCTGGGGTCTTGATATACCCAACTAACAATCCAAAGACTCAAATTAGTGTTGAGTCAGTGGAGAGACCACTTATAAATCAACATGATGTGGTCCATTTCTAAGACTTGCACTTTGAAAACATTTTGGGCGATAATACAGGATATAAGAAGTAAGCACTTAAAATTACTTAGGTTTCAGTTAACTTAAATGTGTCTTTTAGAACAAGCTGGCATATATTGATGTGTTCAAAAGCCCTTAAAGACACACAAAGAAGATTATTGAGTATATCCATTGTATCTGCTGAAGTAAATAAATTATGCAAACTGTTTTGGGTTGCTCAACAAACAACCCTGGATATTTGTTCTTGTGAAAAAAATATGAGGTTGGTGCAAAACGTCAATAATTAATAAACACTAAAAATGTGTGTAGTTATTACATATCACTAGTAGTCATGCTACTTTAGTTTTATAAATGTTAAAGTTTACGAACTAATTTTGACCAATGTGTACAAAATCTCAGTTTGCAAGAGAAAAGTACCAGACTGAGTGAAAACTGGCTTTCAAACCCTTGATCATGCCAACCATTATACTGCTTGGTACCGTATCATAGCACAAACCTTAACTGGTACAAAACAGAAGATGCAATATTTATTAACATTATCAACAATAAAACTGTTGCATTTTTGCATGTGAAATAAGGAAGTTGCTGTGATGACAGCAATGTCCTTGGCAGTTTATTGTTTTTGCTTTATTTCCATAAAGTATTGGTATAACTTGCAATAGTGTCAATTGATATTTAATTAATAGAAATCCACACAACTACACTCAAAACAAGCAGAAATAAGGTTTTTGTGTCCAAGTTGTGCCAAGTTACAGCGGAAGAGTACTAAAATGTCTGTTTTTATCACTATAATATGTTCAAATGTCACAATTCAATGCAGTTCTATATACTTCTGATGTTAAGATTGTTAATAGAAAAATAGCTTAATATCTAGTTACTGGTTGGATTTGTCATAAAAAAACTCCAACAAGATAGAGTGGTAAGCGTGCAAAAGCAGTTTTTGCTATCAGCATCAGATATGCCAATTTTTGTCCAAGATTCTTTCAAAATTTCAATAATGAAGTATTATTCAAGATTGAAAAAGGTAAACTGTGTGATGAAATGCTGTATCGAATGGCCTTTGTTGCAGCTAAAAATATTGCACAACTTCACCAAATTGATTTCATCACTTGATTTACTTACAGTTTTGGGGTTATATATGTTTATAACTTTTAAAAACTAGTTTTAATTGTATCCCTGGACGAAAGTCGGGGATACTTAGGATTCAGTACGGTCACGACGCCGCCGTCACCACAGAGATTTCCTTTTGGACGCGATAACTTAAAAAATATTTTAGTTAGACCTTTCAAATTTGGCATGTGGGTATATATGGACAATGTCATGAACACTATTGTTTTGTGACCTTGACCTTGAACTTCAAGGTCACTGGTGGCCTCTTAAAGGTCGGATTTTGGCCATTTTTTCACATTTTGGCCCAGTTCTCATATACAGAAAGTTAGATCATCCTATGACTGGTAAAGATTTGATGAAAAAAGAGATAGATTTTTGATCATATTTTTGTATAAGCTCAAGTTGGTATTTGTAAACATCTGATCAATTTATGGATTAAAGTTAGAATTAACTTTGATCCATGCACTTTGATTAACATTTGGATCGAAACAATTGAAAATGGTTGAGAGTGCATGGCATTTAGTTGAGCAATTAACACCTATACCTCTGGCAGCATTTGTTTGTCACAACTGTCCAGTTGGTCTCAGCATATAAAGCTTGTAATACTGTTACCTCATCCAGAGCTTCAACATCTAGATTGGAATATCATCCAAGTTTTAGATTTCGGACCCCAGGGCAATACCCAAATATCCTAGATTGGACTTTCTACCGATTCTACCAGATTGAATTTTCTACCAAGACATATACATCAGCATATTTCAGAATATGAATGTTAGCCTTGTAGACAACTCTTTAATCTGCCCTGTTATCAGAAAAGATTTCTCAAGTGAAAGTATATTGGGCACAGCGTAATGTTTTTGTATTCTCCATTTACTTTATAGCCCGTGCACTCCATACCAATCTACAAGGATCCAATTCATTCAGATACAAGCACTTTTAACCCAAGAGAAAATGCTACCCAAACAGTCCAGTTTATGGCAATTTCAGTTGGAGGTGTGTGCTATATGCCTACATATTTTCTGATCCCATAAAAGTTGAAGAATTCTGCTTTGTAAAAGTAGTTTCTTATCAACTTATGTTGTATCAGTTTGGTTGAAAAAGACAAGTTTGCCGTAATGCCGTTTCCAGCAATTTGATTGGATCGGTCTGTTTTGCATGCACATGCTTTGGTGTGTACATGGCTCTGCTCCTAGTTTTCTGCAATGGCCAACTTTCAAGAATAAGTTTTACTTCTCCAGGAATTCCATCCATATAAGAGAGAAAACTCATATTGAAAATATAACAAACTGAAATCAGTAAACTTGGCAACATATTGCATGACCATTTATCTTTCACATCCAGATACTTTTTAGATTCAAAAATGGCATTGTTTCCATTTTTTGCCATGATTTTATGATGATTGACCTGGCATTGCTGAACAGTGTCAGAGTCTGATTAAATCCTTGCATTATATAAGCTGTAGTGGTGGTGGATCAATTCACGCCCGGGTACCAATTGGGGGTGGGCCTGAACTGGTACCCGGGCGTGAATTGGTCCACCACCACTAGCATATGGGTGTATAGAAATGTCTATCAGGCAACAAGAAAGTGAGCAGCAACGTAATTGGAAACACGAGTAGTGCACTTGAGAAGTGAACAATTCATGAAAGTCAGGTGTAAATCCATATTTTTTCCCCATCATGTTTTATATCCCCTATACGATACTTTAGGGGATACAGAATGTGGCTGCCATATATTGTATCCCAAACAATAAGGAATAAAGGACATACAAAATATGGCAGCAACAATTTTCTATCCCACCATATTCTGTTAGTATCCCTTTAAGTGAGATGGTGTAATAGGTGTGGGGGGAGGGGAGTAATAAATATCTAACACACAGCGAAGAGAATTAAATTGTCATTGTTCTTTGGAGTGATTGTTCTCACCACTTACGGTCAAACAAACCAAGCGTCTGTGTCATCTGACTAACTTTTGATTTGATTTTATACTTTGGGTGACTAGGGTTGCAATTGAAAAAGTATGGAAGTGGAAGTGTCAGTCAACTATGTGACTCGTTCATGGTGCGATATTCAATAGAATTTAATTGTAGAGAGGTAATTATATATTAAGGAGGAAAAAGGAGGGTTCACTATTCAGTATAAAATGTAAAAACTATAAATTAAGGCTAATATATTCACTCATGCCTCAACAATAAATCATACTGCACTAATCCCTCAATGGAGGTACAGTAGATTTGGTATAAGTAGAACTGCCATAAGTAGAATATTGCCATAAGTAGAAGTAGTTTCTAAGTCCCAACAATTATTAGTGCAAAATATAAGGATAACTAGAAGTTCGACTTACAGAAAGTTGCCATAACTAGAACCTAATTTGATGCACAAAGTGTTACTTTTCAATGGGAATAACAAGGTATAAGTAGAACCTATAAATTTTGTGTATACAGAAATGTAAATATCCAAGAAAGAGGTGACAAAATAGTACCATTGTGACACTCTTTGCCTGATTCCTCACTTTTGTGTTATTAAGTCTGAACACCAAGCAAATAAATTTCACAGAAGAGTGATCACACAAGTGTTAATTATTGCAAGAGACTTAAATTACATAGTGTCTCTAGTACTTCATATATTTCTCAAAGTGGGTATAACTAGAAGTTGCCATAAGTAGAAGTAAATGGCTGACATTTTGCAACTTCGACTTAGACCAAATCCACTGTACTGGTTTGCAGGTCAGTGAGTGCATTGATTAGAAGACAAATTACATTTTAAGCTCATATGTCCTTACTTTTTGAACTGACTTGTCTGAAATCTTTTTTACGTATAAATAACGTGGTAGTACAATGCATAAAGCCATGTGAATTTCAGCCCTGGTTGTGAAAGAATTAATTATAATTTAATTCGTTTTATGGAAATAGAAGTGAGAGTTAATATGCTGTCATATGTTTTTGTTATAAATTTATAAAAACACAAGATTTAAAATTTATATACTTAACTGTGAGTTCTTAAGGTATCCTTTTCTGTCATGTCTGTTCCCGCCTTTTTGAGTAAAGAATTAATATTTCTACGCCTTATTTCTATCCATTGGATGTATCAAAATTCAGTTATTCAGGTAACATTATATGGGTTTCTCCCCTTACAAATTCAAAAATTTGTGTCCTTGTTAAAAGTGAATAAAGCAGATAGTGTAAGCATGAATTTGACAGTTTGAGCCTGTTGACACAAAGAGAAAGACAAATGAATCATACTCCAGAAGCCAGCATTTCACACTAGATTAAAACTTATGCATGGGATTGAGGACATTGTAAACAAAATGTAAAATACTATTCATGACAACATGTCAGCCAATCAATATAATAACTCAGGCCTGTGGAATAAAAGCTCAAAATTCTATAAATGCAACTGTTCGTTTGTCAAATGAAACACCTTTTGCAATGCTGTGTTAATCTCCAATGCATTGTGGTCGATTTTTTGTTAGTTATGGCTTAAAATTCAGTTAGAAACATTCACACTTACTTTGATACAAAGGTTCACAATGGTATTAATTGTATCCCTGGTGCAAAGCGGAGATACTATGGATTTGTCGTTGTCCGCGTCCGCAGAGATTTCTTGTTAGCGACCTACAGTCCACATTTCATTCCAGATTTCTTTCATATTTGGCAGGTGGCTTGATATGGTAGAGGACTCGCCACCCTATTTTTTTGGTAGGGTTTATGTCTAAATTAGGCCTGTGGTAGACAAAAATGTCTAAAATGTGGAATATTGCTTGTTAGCGACCTACAGTCCACATTTCTTTCCAGATTTCTTTCATATTTGGCAGGTGGCTTGGTATGCTAGAGGACTCGCCACCCTATCTTTTTGGTAGGTTTATGTGAAATTAGGCCTGTGGTAGAAAAAATGTCTAAAATGTCTAATATTGCTTGTTAGCGACCTACAGTCCAGATTTCTTTCATATTTGGCAGGTGGCTTGGTATGCTAGAGGACTCGCCACCCTATCTTTTTGGTGGGTTTATGTCTAAATTAGGCCTGTGGTAGACAAAATGTCTAAAATGTCTAATATTGCTTGTTAGCGACCTACAGTCCACATTTCTTTCCAGATTTCTTTCATATTTGGCAGGTGGCTTGATATGTTAGAGGACTCGCCACCCTATCTTTTTGGTAGGGTTTATGTCTAAATTAGGCCTGTGGTAGACAAAATGTCTAAAATGTCTAATGTTGCTTGTTAGCGACCTACAGTCCACATTTCTTTCCAGATTTCTTTCATATTTGGCAGATGGCTTGGTATGCTAGAAGACTCGCCACCCTATCTTTTTGGTAGGGTTTATGTCTGAATAAGGCCTGTGGTAGACAGAAATGTCTAAAATGTCTAATATTGCTTGTTAGCGACCTACAGTCCACATTCCTTTCCAGATTTCTTTCATATTGGCAGGTGGCTTATCGCTTAAAAGTATTGCAGATTTTTTCAGAAATAACTAATCTACTTTTGGGAGAGCTTTCACATGGTGAAGTTTCAGCCCTGTAGATAATTACTCACCTACTCAAAATGAGTAAATGCCAATTATCTCTTAAAAGTATTGCAGATAGCCAGATACCCAATTTTTCTCAAATAACTCATTCACCTACTTTTGGGAGAGCTTTTACTTGGTGAAGTTTCAGACCAATAGCTAATTATTCACCTACTCAAAATGAGTAAATGCGAATTATCTCTAGAAGTATTGCAGATAGCCAGTATTTCTCAAATAACTCATTCACCTAAATTTTGGAGAGCTTTCAATTTAGTTAATTTTCAGATCCGTAGCTAATTACTCACCTACTCAAAATGAGTAAATGCCTATTATCACTAAAAGTATTGCAGATAGCCGATTTTTCTCAAATAACTCATTCACCTACATTTTGGAGAGCTTTCACATGCTAAAGTTTTTTTTATGAATTTTTTAAATAATTTTTAATGCATTAACATTAATGAAATCATGCACTAAATCAATTATAACTTGAAAAGTATTGCATTTAGAGCAATTTGTTAAAATATGTTATTCAGCTACTTTTTCCATAGCTACAACATGGTGAGTAACTTGGGTGTCTATCTCAATAGCTAAGTGAGTAATAGCTACTTTTGGACTTTTCGCTAACTTCCATCTGAGTAATATCACTTGTAACTTGAAAACTATTGCATTTAGAGAATTTTGTGCCAATATGTTTTCACCTACTTTTGGGTCAGCTATAACATAGTAAAATTCCAGACCTGTAGCTCATGGCATAGCTGAGTAATAGCTACTTTTGCCTTTGCCGGTGGATACATTTTGCATTTGGCCACAGATGCGTCCTTGGTCTAGTTCATCATTTCCATTGTATAAACATCTGTTTTGTAGTTTAACTACCTTTAGTGTTTTTTTTTCTTACTTTTCCTAAATATTGCAAAAAGACCTCCACATGTGATAAAAATATTTTGAATGAACAGAATTAAGCTTGTTTGTGTATGGGAGAAAATCAGGCTCCGCGTTTCATTTTCCTTATAACTCTGTGACCGTCTGGCGGATTCTTTTCAAATTTGGCAGGTGTATGCAGTAGCCTTGGGAATTTGTTTGAATATGCTGCAGTGACATTTCGACCAATCAGAGAGGTCACATGACCAAAAATGACCAATTGTTGAATTTTTCGCAAAAATTGCGAAACACAAAAATGCTTGATGTGTCCAATGTCTGTCCATCTGTCTGTCACTATTTTGGTTTCCAGACTCTAACTCAAACACGCTTCCGCAGATCAATTTGAAACTTAACAAATTGGTAGGGCGCCACCTAGGTTAGGTTGTTTTCAAATTTGGTGCCATTTGGAAAAACAAGATGGCAGCCATACTGTAGACATAGCAAGTACTAGTATGTGTTACCATCCCTGATAATGATTGTGCAACCCACCTTCTGTGGTCTACAACCCTTTGTATGCCCCTATGGGTGTATACTTAATTATCTATTCAGGTTTATGAACCTTCTTTTATTCAAACGTAATTTTGATCCCTCAGCGTAGTCAGAAAATGGACAAAAACTGTAGAGTAAGAAATGTAAAATTCGCCACCTCTAAAACCTTAGTTAATTTTATGAAGAAAATGATGTTTTGTCTTAAAATTAGTATTTTACCATTAAAAAGGCCTTAATTTACTGTACATTCAACAAATCTCACCTGAATTAATTTATTTTATTAGTATTTCAACATGTGGCGAATTTTAGATATGTGGCGAACTTTAGATTTCCTACTCTATTATTAACCAATTAGAATCAACTTTGCAAAAAATTTTTCAGGAATAAAACACTGGTATTCCTGGTTGAGTAGAAATAGATTGTATTGTCTTGGGATTTGAGATCAAAATTTTGAATTGTTATAGTATCTATTGCAGGAAATGGGACACTGGAATTTGACGAATTTTTGGAAATGATGATGAAGAGGGACAAAAAGGGGGAAACAAGATGGGAGAAAACTAAATCTAAAGCTCCAGAACCAGAACATTGGAAGGCGTTTAAGGTTGGTGTCAAACATTTGGTAAATGCAATCATGTATATTTTGTCTAATATAACCCTATATTCCTGTACTTCAGTTGAACACCTTCAGCCATTTTAATGACGGGGTTAGCTATATGAAATTCTCTACAGTGTGTGAAATTCACCAGAGTATGTTTAATTCAAAACAGTATTTGATAGCAAAGCTCAAACTGTTTACTTGGCTTGAGTAACATTCATCACACACTTGTGATTTTTATGATTACTTCACTCCTGTGTCTTCTCTGACATGATCTAGCTGTGTTATTGAACTTACGATTATTCACATTGTGTTCAGCTGTGCCTTTGAGTCTGTCAGTTGATGGAGATTAAGCACCATACAAGTCCCGGTTAGATTAGATATTTAAGACCTGGTATTTATTACCAATTAAGGTACAAAACTGGCGCAAATTTGGATTATTTTGACCAGTTTTTAGAGGGTGGAAATACAGTGTAGGTTTAATGCATATCAAATATAACTATTGTATACACTGTATTAAGTTGAGCAAGTCATGGAATCCAAACACAAAAAAAAATTCGTGCATATTTTAAACCAAATAATATCATGAGTATTCATTGATTTATTTCCAGGTATTTGACAGGAATCGTGATGGCTTTATTACTGCTCAGGAAATCCGTGAGACTATGGAAGACTTGGGTATTCACTTGGAAGATGAGGACATCAAGGAAATGCTCGATACTGCCGATAAAAACCATGATGGGAAAATAGACTACAAAGGTACTGTTAACAAAGGAATGATCATTAAAAAGTAAGAGAAAGCTGTAAGAATATAAGATATTCTAACATGACGGCAATGTAACAGAGTTTCTGATTGGCTAATCGAACAAAAATACCATGCATTATATTTTCATGAAGTTGTGGCTATTACTTCCGGTTATTGTTAGCCTCCTAAAAACGTAAAATTTATCACAAAAATAGTAATCAAAATAGTTTATTATAGACATATCATGTTAGAATAGGGATATACTTTCGTGATCTAAATCCAGAATTCGTGCTCTAAATTTGCATAATGCATGGATTTTTATGGGATATCCCTATAATAAAAGTGGGAATTCCGCACACTGAGATGTTTGAAGTGTTTTGATTGTCTGTAGATGAGTGTGGTAGGAACAATGCATTTAAATGGTTATCCGTACATGAGATCATGTATTCATTTTAGATAAATTAATTCTCAGGGATGTCAGACATGGATTATAAAATGAAAAGACAATATTTTGTAATTTTGTGACCCAGTTTTAAGTTGCCTCACTCACAGCCATTCTCATGTATTGCTCATTCTCCTGTATCACCTTGCTGGCATTATTGCCCCACCCGAACTTTGTTAATGGCTCGTGGGTGCTTCCGTGGACAATTTTTGTATATTATAAGCGTAAAGTGAAGTGAAAAAACAATTTAAATATATTTAGTAAGAAGCACAGGAAATTTGAAACTAAGAAGCCAAATAACTGCAATTATTACTTGTTAGATTTTCAAGACCTAACTTTTAGTTTGTGCTTCCACAAACCTCCTTTTTCAGATTTCTTTAAAATTAATCCATGTTTATGCAGAAAAAAGAGAATTAACCAATTTTAAATATAATAAAGACCTTTGTTCACACCACTTATATTGTTGAATTGTTGGACTTGATATGTAATAAAAGTGGTAAAAATCCCAAACGCTGTTACTTGGAGTTATCAGAATTTTTTTTATTCAAATTCACTCTTTTGATTTGGGAATGCACTTGAAATACAATGAGATAGACTGAATGCTTGATGTAGCAGACAGAAATAAGTTCATGTTAAATTGAATAACTGGATAATATAATAGGAAAACTTCCCAAATGACATAGACATAAAAAGTGCCATATATCACGAATAACGATGACAGTATTACTCAATTGAGTATTTTTTTCACATAGTTACGTCTAATAAAAGGGTGTTTTACTTTTATTATCTACCAATTTGCTTCAATGATAAGTAATATAAGCCCATATTTACCAAAAGATTGCAAAAAAAATTAATTAGCAGTGAAAGGTATAATGTATAGTTACAGGCACCAGTGACTATACAAATGTCATGCTCTCTGTTAAAATACCTTTCCAGTGATGTTTGTAACATATTTGCAGCTTACATAATTAATGAAATATTTATGAGCAGGAGCTCTTAGAGTGCGCATACCTCCACCAAGGCAACTAATATGTAGCTGGGAAAATCGGGATTATTTTTTTTGTACAGACAATGATCCAGATGACTCTCAAAATTTAATGAGATCTAACTTGGACCAAGAACCATCTTATTTTTTCAGGAAGATACAACGAATAGTATTTGCAAAATCCTACTAGCAAACAAGCAAACGGTCATGAAAATTGTACCACCTTAGCAGAGGCAAAAATAGGCACTTAATATTCACTAATTATCCATAGTAAGTTACACCTGGGGCCAATTTGACAAAGGGACTTAAGTCCAGATTTAGACTTAAATTTAAGACTTTGGTCTTAAATTTTGTCAAAAGAATGTAAAGTCTGTGGTCTTACACTTAGCGGATTTCACAAAGCCGCTAAGTCCATGAAATTGCAAAGTCAGTGGACTTAACTTTAAGTCTGGGAGGTAGTGGGCTTAAATTTTGTAAAGAGGACTTAAATATGGCCACCATAAACTTTTCTCCACCTCAAAATTGGAAATGGCTGTAAATAAAGTATAATTACACAGAGAACACCTCACTTAAGTAGTCTTTGGGAAGTTTATATGTTGCAACAAGGTTTTCCATTTCAAAAAAGCCCTTATCCTTCGATAAAATACATCAAATGAAGGATATATGGCACCAATATTATATTTTGAATAGATATAAACAGTCACATGCACAGAAAACCACTGTGGTTACTTGATAAACTTGGACTTAGCTAAGTCACCTTTGTGAAATCCATTTTAAGTCCCAGACCTAGCTAAGACCAAAGTCTTAGATTTAAGTCTCTGACTTAGCCAATAAAGGGACTTAGTTTAAGTCCTTTAGTGAAATTGTCCCCTGGTAATATAAAAACCAAATTTGTCCTATTCTGCTTTTCTCCCTATTTCGAGAAAATACCAACTTGAGTGGATAATAAAATGTCAGCCATGTCTATTCCAGAGTTTTCATCAATGCTACAACACAACCCTCAACTGGTGCATGAGGTGTGTGAGCAGCAGATTCAGAAAGAGAAAACCATGTACGAGGAGCTGTTTAGTGGAGATCTCACTGAAACAGGTGAATCATAAAAAAGAATGTTTTAAAATATATCTAAAAGCTTACCATCTTCATAACTGCAGAAAAGTTTCATTTTTAAGAGGCATTAAATTCGTTTAAACTTCATGTTTCTTTGTTCTTTGTGTTATAGATGGTAGATACACATTAGAATAACCACATGTACATCAAGTATTCTGAGATATATTTGTATTAATCAATGTGATCAGTAAGCTTGGCAGCAGAAAAGCACATGAATAGGTAACAAATAGCCCAGTAAAACCTATTCTTTAGTATTTTTTACTCTTTTACAATGTTTGACCAATAAATTTTAACAGACAGTAGCATTATCTTATACATGATGGCTGACAGCATATTTTGCTTATTTTGAGACATTCCATTGTGCCAGTTTGTCCATTATACTGCTGGTACCTAGGAAATCCCTCCCCCACCTAGTAACCCCCCCTCCCCCCATCTCTTATACATTAAAATTTGGTCAGCTTGAATGACCAAGACTGTGGTTTGGTGGCTGTCGCCTCTATGTACATTGGACTCCCACAAGAACCAATGCCAAGGTCACTAAAAAGTGACACTATACAGTGTCTGTGTAGACTGTAGAGTAAGGAATCTAAAATTCGCCACATATCTGAAATTCGCCACATGTGAAATTACTAACAAATTAAATGAATTGAGGGGAGATATGTTGAATGTATAGTCAATTAATGCTTTTTGAACCAAAAAATACCATGTTTAAGACAAAACAACATTTTCTTCATAGAATTAACAAAGGTTTTTAAAGGTGGCGAATTTTACATTCCTGGCGAATTTTAGATTCCTTACTCTAACAGATACAGATGCCACTGAGTCTGTTACCTTCTGAAAAAATGTATTTAACAATTTTCTGTTTTTTATAGATTTACGACGAGCTTTCAACTCTTTCGACCATGATGGTAAAGGTCAGATTGAATCGTCTGATGTTGCCATGGTGATGCGGAGTCTGGGTATAAGTTACAATGGTGCTGAATTGCAGAAGATGATTAAAAGGGCTTCCAGAGGTGAAATAATTTATAATAATTAAAGCAGATATTTTTATACTTGACTTTAACTTTTTTTTTCTTTTTAAAGCTTACATCATACCATTTTATTTTCTTGGCCCCATTAAAATTATATAATCTCTTTCGTTTAAATTATTAGACATAAATTTTGCTTTTGTTTAATTGCAAATAAGGAGATCAAAAATTTCTTCTTCAATATTATGTGGTAGTTTTATTGTAGCAACCACTTTCTTTTTTTTAACTATTGATTAATATCTTAATATCATATTTCTTTCTTACTTAATAACTGCATATAAATTATACTTTAATAATACCTAAAGGCACAGTGAGTTTTTTTATATTTAAATATTATTAGAGTAAGAAATCTAAAATTCGCCAGGAATCTAAAATTCGCCACCTCTAAAACCTTAGTTAATTTTATGAAGAAAATGATGTTTTTGTCTAAAAATTGGTATTTTCAGTTCAAAAAGCCTTAATTTACTATACGGTCAACAAATCTCACCACAATTTATTTATTTTATTAGTATTTGCACATGTGGCGAATTTCAGTTATGTGGCGAATTTTAGATTTCTTACTCTACACTTCTGTAAGAATTGTGTATATAATACTTTAATTTCATTGTAACTAAGGTCATAAGAAAACACAATTTTTTTTTTTTTTTGTGGGGGGCGGGGGACTTTGTTTCAACATCGGTGATATAGGTAAACTATGTGTAAATATATATTTGGGAAACTGAATTTTAAGTGTACAGTTGCATGCTCTATTTTATGGGGTTCATCAACTTGCACTAACTTTTTCTACCCATTTTACTTCAAGACAGAAAAACTTCTTATTTATATAAATAAAAGATTTCATAATATAAATTATATCTTTTACTTTCTATACCCCAAAATAAGGCCATGGTGGCAGAGTAGTAACACTCTCGCTTCCCACCTCTGAGATCGGAGTTCAATTCCCGGCCCGACCTCGAGTAGGAAAGCTGGTAGTTGTTTGGTGTTGGTCGGCAGTTTACAGTACAGAACCTTGACCAACTGTATGTACTGGTTTCCTCTGCCCATAAAACTACCCGTCATGATATGACCTATACAATATGTTGAAAAGCAATGTTAAAACCCAAATAAATAAATTCAATACCCCCAAAAATTTATTGTAAGATATAACGATTTAAAAAAAAAAATTGGGGGGGGTTAAAAATTGCACTATTTAGTAATGTCATTTATGTTGAAACAAAGCTTTAGTGTTTACCAAAACATGCAACTGAATGTATATAAGTATATTATTATGTACTATTTGGTCTCTTCTGTATAATTCTGTATATATTTTTACCTTATATTTCACAGGTTAAAATTCTGCACGACACAACCAATCTCTTATTTTGTCTTCTTGCAAATCTTTCACCCCTCTTCCCCTATATATATAAACTCTCCCACACCATTACAATCTTGTCACCCCTTTGTATATATAGACTCTTCCATTCATACTGTTTTCACCTCTATCATCATTTTTTTTTGTCTCTGTGTGTGTTTGTTTTTCACCAAAGATTGGTTATTGGTAGCAATTTACCAAATGCTTCATAATACCTGTCAATTATGTATCAGGTTTTGGGAACTGTGATGAAAAATGTGTGTCATAATGAGAAGAAAGTATAGTTTTATTGTATTAATACATCTTACCTAAGAACCAGCAGCTATATGTTCCTAATTTGAAGAAAGTATAGATTTGTTTATGTCATGATAAATAATTAAAATAAGGTCAGACTATAATTGTTTACAATGTTTATTAACTTGTTTATTGTAAAAAGATTGTGCCAATTTTCCTTAATTATTCAAATTTTCTTGCCTAGGTGGACAAAATATATACACAAAAGTTTTAAATATGTTTGTCAGCAGTTTGATTCAAAAATAAAAATGCTTGTTCACAGCAACATCATGAGGATGTCACAACTCTATTTTACCCATGGATGATGGTATTTATTCATTTTTTGCCAACTTTTTACCGGTTGGACTATGGTTAATCAGTAAACATTTTAAAACAAAATTTTATATAAATGGGTGTCTTTAATAGAAACATTCTCTAACACGATGGCTAGTTATAAAGGTGAGAAAAAAGCTATAAAGTGGATCCTGTGGGTTCAAAAACTGAAACTAAAAATTGATACCAGGATCCAAAACACTATGTAATTGACAAATCAGATATGAACCATGACTTGTAGGTACATAAATGTAAGCAAAGATATTATTGCCAAGTAACCTTTGAGACTGATATAAATGGACATAATACATTCTGTATTTAACTTCAGTGCCCCAAATCAGCCCCTAGGTAAAGTCCGTGTTTCTGGGCCAGTGCTTATTTTTAGATTCTTTGGCATGAAGCGAGTATTTCTTGTTTACCCTGAACATAATGCCAGTCTGTGTAACAGTTGTACCTGCCCAGCTATTGTTGCCACTCATCTGTACCCCAGAGTGAAGAGAGAAGCAGGACTGTGTAATATACAATTTCCATAACCTGGCTAAGGATTCAATCCCAAGACCTTTCATGTTGAAATCAATCACCTTGCCCACAAGGCCACATAGATCATAAATCAGCAGATGTCCAGTTAATATATAAAGTTGACATAGCAGAATAGTCGGCAGAATAGTGTTACTCTGTTTAACTGACCACTGGTAAAATAGATTTGCGATATTCTCTCGACTTGATCTGCAAAAAAGCCAAGTTATAACTTAAAAGAAAAAATAATTATATGTCATTACGTACTGTGTACAAATTGTGGACTGAAGGTATAGGGCTGAGATTGTATTGAGTACATTGCGTTGTACATTTTGCATAGTATAGAATTATATATTCATTGTATATATGTACATAATATGTAAGTAATTGTCATTGTAAAACAGTTTAATCACACAACATGTCAGAGCTCAGACAAGTTGGTGTAAAAATAAATTCTGTAGGTGAAAACGTTAAGACTAATATAAAGGAATCAACTTCCAGCGCAATAATGGAATCAACTTCCAGCGCAATAATGGACAAGTGCAGTAAGTTCAGTCCTTTATAGTGGTCATATACGTGTAGTACAAACTTTATTTCTGTTATAAAGACCAGTTTCAGTAATAAATATTCTTCCAGCAGAACAATGGATGAGCACAGGAAGTTCTGTCCTGTATAGCTGTCATAAAGTATGAAGTTTGTTTCTATTAACAATACCAGTTTCATTCTTGAAAAAAAAATATTATTTCTTGCAGCACTATGTTTTTGGCTGGGTTGTTTCTCATATTACCAATTTTCATCCTTTTGTAATTTATGCAGATAATGTACTACAAAAACGTGTACTGCAGGGTTATTGGTTTTTTGTGCACCTCCAGCCTTTCTAATACCTAGTGGTGCTATCGTGTGCAATTTTAAGAGCCTGTAGTGAACAGTTCAAGTCTTCTGCTGTCGTATTTGGCTTAAAATTTGGTGCACACCACAGCACTGAGTATTTCAGGTGGCATTCTGTGCCTGGGTCATCCTTTATAAGTAGGTTTAGAATTAAATATAAATTCACCATGAAATTTACGTATTACCAAGAAAAAGAATTTCAAAATAAGAAAAACTTAAATATGATGATTCCTGCTCCCCACCAAATCTTTGCACAACTTGGACATAAATTCCCATTATATGCTTGTTTAAGTGTATATAAAGTGGATTGCTACTGTTTAAAAATATACATTGTCACATGTACAAGCCTTTGTTATAAATGTACTTCACCCA
The DNA here is from genome assembly GCA_964017235.1 of Sabellastarte sp. h YS-2021. Taxonomy (NCBI): domain Eukaryota; kingdom Metazoa; phylum Annelida; class Polychaeta; order Sabellida; family Sabellidae; genus Sabellastarte; species Sabellastarte sp. h YS-2021. Next base: position 29,236,960 of record OZ024936.1, read on the forward strand.
CAAAATTTGATATCAGTTAACCTTTTATGGGGCTTTTTAGGGGCAATAATATAATTTCTACATGTAATTAGTGCCCCATCTTGCAAAGAACTCAAAATCTGCACATGGAAATTCTTGAAAATAATTAAGGGGCATCTGCCACCGCTTCAGCTACCCATAATCACCACCAGATGTGGTTTAGTCCATTTCCAGAAATGCACAAAGGTTGCTGTTGACAACCAACTATCGAATAGTTTTCCCTAGCAGATTTCAAGTCAAGGAATGTGCCACATTATGATGCAAAGCATTAAATAAATTTCCACAAAACATTGCAAAATTTTAGTAAAATAAGGGAGGATATTCCTTATCAGCCATTTTAAGAAAATGGTAGATACCTCATTTTTCACTTGAAATATCTTTCAGGCAATGGCAAAGTGGAGTTCAATGAGTTTCTCCGCATGATGTCAAGGTCAAGAACGAAACATTTGACAGAAGAAAGTCGAAAACGCTCAGAAGAAGAGGAAATGCGGCAAGCATTTAAGGTTTGTATTTTCTGGATATTGTGGAATATGCTCAGATGTGAGCCCTCTTCAAACTGAACATAAAATATGGGGAGGACACTCAAACTTGGGCCAGAAATAATAATGTTATGGCCATTTAATTTGAACGATTATGTGGTATATGCCGACAACCTCCCAGTCCAATAGAAGTTGGAGAATTCTTCGAAACAAAAATCGTATGAGATTATATTGCTTTAGTAATGAAAGAACAACGTTGATAATGCAATTCTGTCATATAGTACTGTAATGTGAATATTTGCAAAAAGTATGATATAAATTTTTTTTAAAGTTTGTGTCACTTGTGCTGTGCATAAGCAGGGTATGTCAGTTCAACTATATTATCACTTTGGATCATAGCATGTCATTATCAGACAATACAGGCCTCGTTACACTTATGAACTGCATTTTTACATGTTGATGTAACATTACTTGCCACGGTGGCAGAGTGGTAACACTCTCGCCTCCCACCTCTGAGGCCGGGGTTCGGTTCCCGGCACAGCCTCAAGTGGGAAAGCTGGTAGTTACTTGGCGTTTGGTCGGCAGTTTACAGTACAGAACCTTGACCAACTGTATGTACTGGTTTCCTCTGCCCTTCCAACTACCCATCGTGATATGACCTGTACAGTGTTGAAAGCGATGTAAAACCCCCAAATAAATAAATGTAACATTACTCTGAAAAAGAAAAATGTATTTATCTTCAGTAAATTCACTCAGGGACTCTCCCGATATGACCTCAGCTTTAAGGTGTGATAACTCACAGGTTTGACAAAAAATGAAATGATTCAGAAGTTAATTCACAATTTTTGTCATGGTTTCATTATATTATTCCAGGTGTTTGATATTGATGGAAATGGGGTAATCGATGCCATGGAGTTGAAGATGACAATGAGAAATCTGGGTGAAAACCTGTCAGATGCCGACGTCAAAGCGATGATACGAACTGCAGACAAAAATGGGGATGGAAAAATAGATTATGAAGGTATCATTAAAGAAATCAGTTTTACAAATTAACACCTTTATATCCAAGTTCCATCATTTTGAGTTTGTCACATAACTCTGCATTATGACATTCTCTCCCTTGACTGGCTTGGTGATTTGGCACCTGCATAAGTTTGGCACAAAATGAACACAGGTGAATTCAAATTCTTGCTAGTGAGGATTGCTAATATAAAATCATAATTGGTCATGTGACAATTAGGGGTTCTGATCTCATGTTGAAAGTAAAACATTAATTGGAGTGATATTCCATATATATATATATTATATATATATAACTTGCGCTTCTGTGAAAGCAGTTTTTATTAAAAATAACTCGCATTCTGTAACTTAATGATAACAAAACTTCTAGTTATAATGCAAAATTACAAAGAATTTTTTTTCAAATTAGATAATATCAATGATAATATTTAATTATCAATACTTTTATTTTTTTTCAGAATTTATAAAGATGATGTACAACAAATAAGAAGAAATAAGAAAGTAGTCTACAAATTAACAGATGTATAGAATTCTTCAGGGTTGCTGTGAAAATAATCAAAATGCTTAGCACTTTATACAGTGTGTGAACTTCTATATATATTGAAAACAAAATTGAAAGATTTGAACGTTAGTTATGCATGTAGGACAAAACATGTGACTGGTTTCACATGTTGAGAAATTGCTCCCATATGAGTGATAATATAGGATATTAGGAGGAAAAAAAACGTCTGTAGTTTCTCTTAATTGAAAGTGGTTGTGTTTCTTTTTAAATAAATAGACCACATATTGTATTTCTGTGAATAACATTTTCTTTTCTTTGCTTTTTTCCCTTTTATTTATCTCTTTTTTTTTTTTTGTATGGTAGAGCGTTTAGAAAACTTAATTGCATTTTGTTCTTTTGTATAGGTACAATTATGTAAACATAAATGTGTTCGAAAGATTCAAGTCATTGTACAAATGAGGAGAGATATTGCACACTGTGAAATGTGGAATTCACCACAGTTTTATTGTGGAGTTCTCCTGTGAGGTAACCCCTCTTCCATTTCATTGATTTGTGAGAAATCTGTGGTTTTTGTGACCATATTAAGCCTCTGGGCTGGTGTTCACAAAAAAATCTCAAAATCATCCTCAGACTCGAACTAACTCAGTCCTACATAAGTATAAACTCAAATGTTTGTATTCTCCAGTGAAATCCTATCCAAGTATATGCTGAAAACTTGGATTTGAGTATAAACTCAAATTTAGGGTTTAAACTCTAAATTATAGGGATTATATACTTGATTTTGAGAGAAGTTTTGGGGGTTCCAATCTCATGTAGAACCCCCCCATGGTACATTTGTGATAAATTTCACATTTCGCACTCTGTATAATGGGTTAGATAAGTTTGATGAAGCTTCATAGTGTATAGTAGAGTACCTTCAAAAAGTTGAATGTTGTTTGTGCTAGAAGAAAAATAATTCGTCAATAGCCCAGGTGTAACACATGTTTGCCTAAATGTTAAAATCATATTGACCAAGTAAGGAGTGAATACTGATTTCTCAACCATATTCTTGGATCAAATCCAATTGTCGAAACAGACGTTACACACCAACTTTGAACGTGGCCCAAAATTACTGCTGGATGCCAAAAAAAACCAAACATGAAAAAGGTCTTTCAGACTTACAAAGTCATTACTTTTTTTGAAACAAAAGGCACCTGCACGATACATTCATGCCTCGTTCTCTAAATCCCAGGTCATCTCAGTTGTGCATTTAATTAAAATATTGGTTATAAAGTGTAGTTTTGTGGCGCATTTGTTGGAGTTGAGTTTGATGTTTTGACCTGACTGTAGAGACTGAGGCTGACAAGTAATAACAAAACTTAATATTTGGATATTTAAGTACAATTGTATTCATGAAATACTTGGAATCGGCTTTAAACTTTGATGTAACTTAGCTGGCATCTTTTATAAAACCGTATATTTTCTTCCAGTACTTTTAACAAATTAGAAATGTATGATAACGAACATCAAATTGAACGTACATATTTATGTGTACCTTAAAAAGAACCTTGCTTCACTGGTACCCGTACTTAAAATTTTAAGCTAAAAGTAGAGAAAGTCGGTACCGGAGAAATTCTTAATAACACAAAGTTAGCATATTTCTGATAAAAGTTTGACGAAAGGTACTTAGGATTTGTGAATTTTACAGATAGAGTAAGAAATCTAAAATTCGCCACATATCTGAAATTTGCCACATGTGAAAATACTAATAAAATAAATAAATTGTGGTGAGATTTGTTCACTGTATAGTAAATTAAGGCTTTTTGAACTGAAAAATACCAATTTTTAGACAAAAACATCATTTTCTTCATAAAATTAACTAAGGTTTTAGAGGTGGTGAATTTTAGATTCCTGGCGAATTTTAGATTCCTTACTCTAACTAGAAAGCACTTAGTGCAAATTTCAAGCAGGACATTTCCCCCAAAAATGCAATCACTTCTTCCTTTGGTCAGGCCCTACCCACATACAATATTTCATGAATAACCATTCATTACTTTTCAAGTAATGTCAACCAGAAAGCCCGAGTCATTGAAAAACACTGAAAATGGGATCTTTGAGAAGTTTTTTTTTGTATACAGAATATGATCCAGATCTTTCCCAAAATGTAATGCACTTCCTCTTTGGCCAAGCCCATCCAAATAAAAAAATTAATTTAAATTTGTTCATTACTGTTGTGAGTTATTGTGAACACAAATGAAACTGCTGAAAACACATAAAAACCCCTGGTGGAGAGAATTAAAATTTACCCAATATTTGTTGTAGTCCAGTAATACTGGTAGTCCAGTAATACTGGACAGGTGAAAATTTTACTTGGAAGAAATCTGGGGGTCATCAGGTGCACAGCATCATTCCCTGATCTTGGCTTCACATCGATACACATGACCTCGAGGAAAAATGACCTTTTAAAACCATGGCATGACCTCGAGACGTACAGCCTTGACAACAATGACCTTTCAACATATTTGGAATACATGGTTGTTTGCCATTTCATCTGAGCTACTTCGTCATTCTTTGGCATGAGGCCTCTTTCTTTGAATAAAACTGTTTTTAGTTTTAATGGGATTATCTAAAACTTTATTTTAATTGGTTGTTTTCAGTGCCGTTTCCTCATTTGATCCGTATTCTTTCAAAATTTTTTGAAGCCCGATATATTTTCAAACATGGTGATCATGCGCACTTGAAAGCACATTTTTCAGTTAATTACTGATGCACAAATGTTGCATATATTTGAATTTAATTCATAGAATACAATTATTTAGGTATACGCAAAGTTGGCCATTGTGTAAAGTCAAGAAAATTACAAAAGCTAAACATAACCTTGAAATGCGTCGTGGAAATGTGTAAAAATTTACCAATACAATGAAAAAATCATGTCAATTTCTGTTTCAAAATGATGGATCTACCTTTTTAACGAAACTAGTCCCATAAAGTCATTTTTTCCAAAGTGTTGTATAAACTTGTTGTATAACTCCTGATTTAGTAACATAGAACCTCCACTCTATGATCTGTTATCTGAATATTTCATTGCTGAGCCCTCACTTGTACTCTCCAAGATTGTAAATTTTAGTTAAATGTAGCTTTTATAAGCAACAAGTTTACCATCTGAGACTCCATACTTTTTGCTCAGGCCAGCACTCCCAAATTGGCCAACCCTGAAAAGGAAAGAGTTTAATGACCAAGCAGGGCTTACAGGTGGCGCTAGCAGTCCAATGTGACCTAGATAGTGGGTTGCTTGTTTTCGTATTTCGGTACTGTTTTATAGTGTATTTGTGGAATCCAAAATCTAACTCCACCCCCACCCCCACCACCCCCCAACATAATGATATAATGGAAGTTTTGCTGCATGTTAAGGTCCCTGTAACTAATGGACTCGCCAGCCTTTAGTTGGATGCTGGAAAGAAACCAATAAATGTGAAGATCCTTTATGATCTGCAGTTATTTCCCCATATTCTTACAGTGTATTAAAATGTACTGGATTTTTAAAACCATTTGTGGTGACAAGTTTGTATGGCAACTGTTTTGTACAGTATTTGTTACTAGTTTTGTTATGTACAGAGTTCAATATGTTAATCTGTTTTATTAATATGTTCACCATGTTAAGTAGTATCATTTACACTGAAGCCATAATGCATTCATTGTTACCAAGGTAACTAAAACCCAGTTATTATTTAGTATTTTCACATAACCTCAATTGGTACAAATATCTAATGCAAGTCATGTAAATAATGATGCATAGAAAGTCGTTTGAAGATCTGTTCATGTTCCTATGACTCCTGAAGCTTTTGTAAGTTATTAAGTATCCCCTGTTGTAGAACATACCCTATTTTTGGCAGTATTTAAGCACACTCCGCTAGAACTTTAATGTAAATACCATCTCACAAGATCCAAGTCTCGGGTGGTTGGAGGCTTGTTTCCATTGGAAATTTATTTTTATTTGTACTTTATAATAGCAGTCCTGGGGCCGTATTCACGAAAGGTCTTAGCAAAGTCGGCTGTAAATTGGCTGTATTTTTATACAAAAGTTAAGCCTAAGACTTGGCTAAGACCTTTCGTGAATACGGCCCCTGGTGTTTCAAGTAATACTGATATTTGAAAGAAATGGCCATGTAAACTGTGTGGAACCAGAGTACTTAGCAACAGTGTAAGTCACAATTAGCTGGTGTTGTATACATACTCCACATATTTCTTTTGTATGTGTATACTGAAATTAAAAAGAAATACATACTTTAAAATGAAGTACCATTTTCTTTCTTGATGTTTACAAAAGGGTGCACTGTCAGATAAAGTTTCTGTACTTGTTTGCACTTGACTGATGATGTAATGTAATGCCCCAAAAAGTTTTTGAAAATATAATTTTCAAGTTTTCTAACTAATGAATTTTTAAACTGCTGGTATGCAAAGTGACCACTTCCATTTCAATAATGTTTTGCATCCATGACATGGTGATCCAATACCAGTCTTGTAAATATTTGGTACAACATTTAACTGCAGATATGTAACTAGACCTGGTGCATTGGAGAACTGACACAAATTGCATCTACCATAAAGATAGTGAGGAGAACATCAGAAGATTCCTAGTCTATGATTTCCAGTACGTTGATTTCACAATGAAAACATCTAGGACCAATAATAAGTTAGTTATAAGCACTTTTAAGTTTGGCTAGCCTCATTTGACCTTGAAGGAGGGACCCAAGGTCAAATCTGACCACATCAGATGATTCCTAGTCCATGATTTCCTATAAGTGGGTTTAAAAATTGCAAAATTCTCGGACCAAGAATAAGCTAGTTATAAGGACTTTTAACTTTAGCTTTCCTTGTTTGACATTGAAGGAGGGGCCCCAAGGTCAAATCTGAACACATCAGAAGACTTCTAGCCCATGATGTCCTATAGGTTGGTTTCACATTGCAAACCTGTACCACCAATAATAAGGGAGATATAGGCACTTTTAAAGTGCACTATTTTATTACGCTACAATAGCTTACCATGTGGGACTACGACCAACGTCTAAGAAAAAAAGACATTTATTATTGGCCGTAGCCTCAGGTTGTCGTCACATGATCTGCCCCTTTGTAAGCACTTTTCTCGTTGGTTGCCCATTTTACAGTCTTTGGGAAGTATTTACTGCCGTTTTCTAGCTATATCTCAGTTATGCAGTTTTATTGTTATACGTCCCTTTTTATGTATTTCATTTAATATTGTTTAAAGCTCAATCTGGCCAATTTTCAGCACTTCCGCTTTTGTAATTTGTCCTTATTTTGAGTTTTGTGAGCTCGCCTCGACTGGTTTTTCTTCTGCGAGTATTTTAGTCGAGGATATACTCGCGTTCTTTTTATTGCATTTAAAACATGTCTTCTCACCAGTCTAACAAAGACAAAGCTCGTGCATCCAAATGTAACCATTTTTGCCACCCATTTGATCATCACAACTACTGCCCTACTTGCAGAGAGGCAGGTAAAGGCGAAGATCCGTGCGTCACTTTGTCTTCCTGTACTATTTGCTCGTCTTTTACTGATGAACAACTAGCAAAAATCACCCACAGGAAACGCTACTCTAAGAAATCTGATACAAATAAATCAGAAGACATAGATTCTGAACTATTGGGTGACAACTCTTCAGAATCCTATGGAGGTTCGCAGGCAGAGTTAAAGTGGCTGCGAATCGTCTCTTCACATCCCCGCCTCGCCCTCAACCTCTTTCATTCGAGGCGTTACCTCTGTGAACTCCAGCTTGTACTGTCCCGCCTACACCAGGTACGGCCTTACAACAAAAAGTCCAAGCTAACCTCGAAAAATCTTTGTCTTCTCGCCTCGACATACAAATGGATCAGAAAATGGGGGCTTTTCAGGCTAGTATGTTGGAGGCGTTTAATAGCCTTCGTGAAGATTTTCAGAAATCTTTACAAAAACAAGGGGAGGTAGATCAGACCTCTTCTTCTGCTTCTAAAACGAACGCACCCTCCAAAGATATAACCAAACCCTCTCAGTCCAGTACTGCACTCGAGTCTATGGAGGTTGAGTATGGTCCAGATCTTCCTCTTCGCCTCGACTCGTACTCCAGTCGCCTCGAAGACGACTCGGCGCAGGTTCGTAGTTCTGGCGAGGAACCCTCGAAGGTAGCCTCGACCAAACCAAAACGACCTACACACTCTTCTAGATATCAGATCGTGGATGCGAGCTCTGCCTCAGATCACTACTCAGACTATTCTGTTGACCCTCAGCCGGCCCCTAGGCCCAAAAAGCACTCTGATAAATCAAAACACAAATCAAGGGCCAGATGTTTACCATCATCTTCAGAGGAGGATCAGTCCCCTGAACGTAGGCATAGGTCCCCTAAGCCCTCTGGGAAGTCTTACACTGATCAGGACTGCCCCCAACATGACCCTGACCCTCCTTATTACAGGGAAGTAGCCTTGTCTGACATCCCATCTCAATATGCCGAGGAGGTGGATACGTTTCGACGCATCCTTAAACTTGCAAATCCTAGGGAATCCCTACCTAGGTCTTCAACAGCGGTCATGGGCCTTGATGATGAGAAAGGCAGGCAAGAACTTAGGCCAAGAGGTCCTTCCTCCATGTTGCCTCTCAATTCAGTCATCAAGGATGCCTTTAATAAATTCGATCAGGACTTCCAAGCAGCAAATTTACCTGAGGGCAAATACATCAAACCTCCTTCCTCCACTGCCAAGTGGTACAAGGTAGGCCAGCCTTGTTATGAGGACAAAATACAAGAGCTGAACACGGACTTTGCCAAGATTTGTTTTTCTCCTAAACCACCTGGGGCTCCTATAGGCAAGGTCCCTATGCCAATTCTCAAAGAATTGGAACATCAGGCAAGACAGAATATTTCCACTCTCAATTTCGCTACCACTTTTGCCAAAACCTCCTCTTCCTGTAATGCCACTCTGGAGAGGTGTCAACATAGCTGAAAAGCTACCTCCAAAAAGGTCAAGTCTCAGATCAGGAAAGGTGCCGACCCTGAAAAAGCAGCGAAACGTGGATATGAGGAATCCTGTGAGTATTTGGATTTGTGGAATAAGACCGTCCTAATCCAACACAGGGCCTTAACTTGCCTTAGTAAATCACTGGCCCATATTCTCCAGAGAGAATTGTACTCTATGGGCAATCTTGGCTTGCTTAGGCGTGAAGCCGAAATGACTCTATTACAACCCCACTTAGGAGAAACCAGGCGCCAAGAACTCAGGAATGCGTCCTTCTGGCCGCCGTCCTTGTTTAAATCACAGTTGGTAAAGGAAGGCGAGGACTTCCTTCTTAAAAAAGGCACCTCAAAAGATTCTCAGGGTTTCAGACCCTACCAGAATAAGCCCTTTCGTGGTCCCCACAAGAAAAGAGGCTCCTACAGGAAAGGGGGGGGGGGGGGGGGGGGGGGGGCAATTGGGGGCAATTCCTCTCAAAGCAGTAACCAATCGCGTCCCTCCAACAGGGGAAAACAAAACTTCAGAGGCTCCAGGGGTCGTTTTCGACCCCACAATAGGGGAAGAGGGCGTGGAAACCCGTCTTCCCAATGACTCCTCCAAAGCCTCAAACAGTCCACCAGTAGGAGGTCGCCTCCGTTCTTTCAGCAGAGACTGGCAAACAAACAATTGTTCACCCAACGTGTTAAATATTATCACCAATGGCTACGTTCTGCCATTCCTCTCAAAACCAAACTTGGTCAGATTTCCTCGGATAATATCAGAATACAAGGCCCTTCCAAAAGACCAAGCCTTACCCGATTGTATCCAGTCTCTGCTGTCAAAGAACGCCATCGAAAGGGTAGAAAATGTAAAATCTCTCGGGTTTTACAGTCGCCTGTTTCTAGTACCCAAGTTCAAGATGGAAACTCCAGAATCCACCAGGACCTCCCTGATTCCAGGGGAATGGGTAGCGTCGATAGATCCGGCGGACGCTTACCTTCACATCCCCATCCATCCTCACTCAAGGAAATACCTAAGATTTTGCCACAGGTCTCAGGTGTTCCAGTTCACCTCCCTACCTTTCGGACTGGCCACAGCCCCCCAGGTCTTTACCATGATCGTAAAGGAGGTGAAGCTCATGGCTCTCACCCAAGGGCTCAGACTCCACCAATACCTGGACGACTGGCTGATCAGGTCTCAATCCCGGGAGGAAGCCCTAGTGAACACCCAGGCAGTGGTAGATCTAACCCAGTCCTTGGGATGGATCATCAATCAACAAAAATCAGAACTGAATCCCACTCAGGTGTTTTCGTTCATGGGTTACGAGTACCACCTAGATTCAGCCCTTGTAAAACCCACTCAAGAGAGATGGCTCAAACTTCAGGATTTTATCTGCTAGCTCAATGGAGAAAATGGTCCCGGAGGGACGACTTCACATGAGGCCCTTTCAGTTTCACCTCAAGGAGCACTTGAAATTTCCTCAACCACTGGACAGCCTCCTTCCTTGGACAGAAGCCATCTCTGCACACCTAGACTGGTGGCAGAATCCTGCAAACGTGATGAAAGGCTCAGACCTTCATCCCAAAGACCACAGTATCCAACTCTTTACAGACGCCTCAAACAAAGGTTGGGGCGCTCACTTAGAACAAAGTTCTACCCAAGGTCTGTGGTCTCCCCAGCAAAAAGGCCTTCACATAAACGTTCTAGAATTGAAAGCTGTCTTTCTGGCCCTGAGACACTTCAAAGACCAATGTCAGGACCAAACAGTACTAGTTGCAACGGACAACTCATCTGTGGTTGCCTACATAAACAAACAAGGGGGAACACACTCAGCGGAGATGTGTGCACTCCTCTGGAGAATCATGACCTGGTGCCATCGCTTTCACATAATATTGGAAGCCAGGCACATTCCAGGGTGCCTGAATGTGATGGCCGACCTACTTTCCAGGTCAAATCAGGTACAGTCAACCGAATGGTCACCACATCCACAGGTGTTCAAACAGATCTCCCGAAAGTGGTTCACTCCCCACGTGGACCTATTAGCCACTCATCTGAACCACAAGCTCCCTCTGTACGTGTCTCCTATCCCAGACCCGAAGGCCTGGGACATAGATGCTCTAAACATAGATTGGACGGGTCTCACTGCCTATGCTTAACCTCCAACGGCTCTCCTTCACAGGGTGATCCAAAAAATCAGACAATGCAATTGTCTAACCATACTAATAGCCCCAGGCTGGCCGGGGATGCCCTGGTTTTGGGACCTAGTGCAGCTCTCAACAGAGATCCCACTACAACTCCCGGTGTCGACAACACTCCTCAAGCAGTCCCACAATTACGTGTTCCTAAGGAACCCGCAGCACCTCAACCTCCACGCCTGGTGTCTAGGAGTGGACAACTCCAAGAACAAGGCTTCTCTGTGGAAGTGGCAGAGAGAATTGCTGCACCTCAACGGTCATCAACAAGGACCATCTACAAATCAAAGTGGGCCCTATTTGAAAAATTGTGCAGAGAAAATTTGGTGGATTTCTCCACTCCATCTGTGAAACAAATCTCAGATTTCTTCATGTATCTGTACCAAGACCTAAACAGGTGCCCCTCCACCATTGATGGTTACAGGACTGCCATTTTTGACTCCTTGGGCCCATCGGGCCAACATATTGCTCATAATGAGGACCTTCATAGGTTGCTCTCCAGTTTCCACAGGGATCACCCTAAAAGTTCCAGAAATCTCCCCAAGTGGAACCTTTTTGTTGTTCTCAATGACCTCACAAAAGCACCCTTTGAGCCTATGAAAGACACAGACCTCAAACATCTCGCTCTCAAAACTGCTTTCTTGCTAACTTTGGCCTCCGGCAAGCGCCGCAACGAAATCCATGCCTGGGTCGCAAACAAAGTATCTAATCTAGGCCAATGGGAAAAGGTCGCCTGGGATATCGGTGGACCAGATCATGCAAGCCTGTCACTGGAAAGCTCACAACACTTTTACCAATTTTTATCTAAAAGACCTTACTTGGTCGGACAATGACAACAATCTGTATCTGGGACCAGTAGTAGCGGCACAGCAGGTCCTAGACCCTTCTCCTCGGTCCAGTCATCCTCGGAAAGAAAAGAGGGGGGGTGGGAGCACATCCGCTGCAACCAAGTCTTCAGGAGTCTAAGCCCAGGGTCTAGGTATACGTCTACCTCATCAGGGTGTATACGGTAAGGTCTATCTAGTCTATATTCATGTTAATTGTACATTATTAAGGACCTGAAGGTTGTCATTTTACTCAGTTCCCGAGCCTTAAGCTCAGGTTCTTCCGTGATCGTCCTTGGGACTGACCCCGCCTGTGTATCTAGGGTACACCCGTTCTTCTCGTCAAACACCCTGACAGTTTTAGCACTGTCATTCATTCATTCAGGTTTTTGGCTTCTACAGGCCCGGTCTTCGGGATTGGGGCCCTGTAGACGGGACTCAGACTGGTACTTTCGATTCTTTCATTCTACCATTATTATCAAAATTCTAAGAAAAAACAGACTTATCTGCCAGTCTCAGCTGTAATCCCTCCTCCGGACAGTTGGATTCAGCATTCAGTCCCACATGGTAAGCTATTGTAGCGTAATAAAATTGAAAATTTTAATTACTTAAATGTAGCTTTTATAAGCTGCAAGCTTACCATGTGGGACTGAGGAGAGTCCCACCCTGCCTCCCCGCTGTATTACAGCTGATGGGTATGGGCTTAAAATCTCAACGAGAAAAGTGCTTACAAAGGGGCAGATCACATGACGACAACCTGAGGCTACGGCCAAGAATAAATGTCTTTTTTTCTTAGACGTTGGTCGTAGTTCCTTGCGGCTACCAGTAAAGCATTCAGTCCCACATGGTAAGCTTGTAGCTTATAAAAGCTACATTTAAGTAATTAAAATTTTCAATTTAGGGTACTTGGCACTCTGGTGATGACCTTGACTAAAGAGCTTTAAGGTCAATTGTCTGCATGCCTATAGAGGACATGTATATCTGTTGTACATATGACCTATGAAGAGATTCACCCTTCTAGTTATGAGAACCAGCCAGTGGAAAAAGGTAGATAATTGTTAAAGAAATGCCCAGGGCGTCCATCTTGTTTTTCAGAAAGTAGGCTAACTTTAGTCCCAGAGAAGCTTACCTCCCAATGAAGATATTCTGCAAATTTTGTGAAACTGGCTGGTGATTTTCCGCTGAGAGCGTTAATATTGAAAATCTCTTTATGTCAGTGGAGGCGGAGGCATAGCAAATGCTAAACCAAAGTACCTGCCAGATGCATCTTGTGGATATTATAAGAAAAGCCTTCTATTTCACTCAGTACATGTTCTGCAGTTTGCGAGTTAAACAAGATTCTAGCTTCAAATGTAATCTGTTCTAAAAGTTGGGAGGCATGCTGCAAACAAATCATTAAAAACATTTCCCTTGCATCTTGAGCTGGACTCAAACCAGATGCAAGAGCCAATTGATCAACTGCCACACTTTATCATCTCTAGTTCATACTAAGGCCCATGTAAATAGGACTTCCGTATTAAACGGAAAAAATGCCTTTCTCTCAAATAGCCACATAAAAAGAGACAAAAAGCCTTGATGAACTGGTATTTTGTGTGGGTACTGGATAACCATTGATAGATTCCTTTAAACATATAGTAAAATTTAACTAGAACAATAATTCTGCTCACACACACAAAGTGTCCCTGTAAGCAAAAATGTAATGTCATTAGGGGTGCGACCGAGCAGTCGACACTCGACGAGCGAGGAAAATTTCACGAAAATTTGATCCCAATTCTCAGGGTCGAATGCTTGAGTATATATAACAACCTATAGAACCGGTTATGTTTTTCAGTTACTAAAACATAAATAACACACCTTACTTACATTAAACCACATAATCCATCATTTTTAACATAATATTATTGATATTATTTTCTGACAATAGCTAATTGAAGCGATTCAAAGCTTCTATCTTTACATTTTTTTTTTTGTTTACGGGAGCCGCCATATTAGATGTTGTTTCCTGTTGAGGTGAATACTAAACTTCGTGAGGGCTCGATGTCTAGTCAATTTTTTTATCTGCGAGCAATCGAACCGAATTATTTGTACTCGTCACACCCCTAAATGTCATTGAAGAAGCAGAAAAGCAAAGGCTGAATTCTACAGTAACATAGCATTGAAGAAACAGATAACTACCAGAGTTCCATATGGGAGATGGGTCTTTTTTTTAAAAAAGGCCAAAAATGAAGGAGATAGAGCCAAAAAGAAAACACTTTGATTTTATGGCCAAAGTTTGATCTATAACAAGAGTGTGGGGAGGGGGGCACAGTCAGGAAAATCAGACCGGCTTTCTAGACTCCTGTGTTTGGTTTCCTGTTACCTGTAAGTATCTAAATACAACAGAAAAATAGATAATATGCAGGGGTGGGGCATTCAGATCAATTTAAGATCACTCATAAATTGCTTAAGGCTGTTCCAATCACACACAAAATCTATGGCTGAGATGGATGTAAAATTACACCCCGCTGCAGTAAATGGTTTTTGCTGAATGAAGGTAAGCAGGTGAACCAAAGAAATTGTTTTTGATCATGTGACCTGGACAAAGGTTTAAGGTCAAATGTAAGATTGTAGAAAAACTTTTTCAAAGTACATATATACATACCCCAAAATGGTTGGAAAGCTGCCACTTGTGACAAGTAATAATGCCATTGTTAACTCAACCCACAAACAAATAAGTGCTCTTTTTGAGGACGCTTGGTGATTGACCGACTTGGTTTAACATTGTGTCCACAATGAAAGTCATTGTACAACTGGTAGTGAAAGGTATGAATAAAATGCAAAATTCTTTGTCAAAAAAATTGCAAATTTAATAAGTCAATTAAATTTTTAATACTTTTTCTGTCGTGTGGCGGCACGGTCTGCGCCGACCGGATTAGCATTAGTATTAACGCAATAAAATCATGGTTTTCACTGTAAACCAAGAAACTGCTCAAGCATTCAAGAGGAAGCAACGAAATATGTGAACACAAACACAATAAATAAGCTCTTAACATATCCTTGTTTACAAACAACAGTTTACAAAAAATATGCACCACATGATTGGTTTAAAAATTAAAATCAAGAACCACTTTTGAATCGTCATCACAAACACTAAAACAGTTTCTATTGGTATCTGTGTTGTCATGACAGCAATTCTTTTATCTTTTAAAATGTATAAACATAACCTTCCTTGTAACCAATAAAACATTCTTTACAAAGTTTAACTCAAATTTCACTTTTTTAACAATGCTGTAAATTAAGAATCTGAGCTGTAAAATGAAAAGAAAAAAAAACAACAAACAATTATGCACACATTCCTTGAAATTTTATCATTCTTTTCAACTTCAAAACCTCTATATTCACTATATTGTTTCAACTTAAAGCATACAAACTCAGAATAATGAGTTTCTGAATTAGTGATGAATGGAATATTTGAGTCAATTTTCCTCTCACATAAAATAGGAAAGTTAAACAACAGAATTTATACTTTATAACAATATGTAAACCAAAGAAAGAATAACATTTTTAAATTTTAATATAAACAGATTTTTCAATTTCTGTACTTCTTGACAATTAACATCAGATGTAGTAAACTCCATACACAAAGAACCATCAGATGTAATACTGGCATCCCAATATCAGAGAATTCTGTATTTGTGAATTTTTGTTGGTGTATCTTGGTCATAATTAGAATCTAGTCATACAGTCTACTGGCCTGTACAACATGAATAAAAGTCACATGACCCTCTAAAATGTCAACAAAATTCACATGATATGACCTGTAAAATATAAACAAACGTTTCAATGTTTAACATTTCTTCATCTTTAGCTTTAGAACAGAATGATTTATTCAATTAAACCATCAACAAATGTCACCTGACTTAAGATATAACAACATGCCATACAGTAACTTCTATCAGTTTGTTCATTTTTAATTATTGAGAACACAGTAGACTTATGAATTCACACAGTAGCACATGATCAGTAAAACAACCCAAATGTGTCACATGATGGTGTGTACTAGGTTCTACAGTTTGTTCTGTGAAATGTCCACAATATCACATGATCCTGACATTGTCGCATGCTATTTTTCAGCAACCAGTTGAGAAATTTGGGGGGTTTTTTTCATAGAGAAATGAACAGGAAGACCACTCCCCTGTTTGACATCTTAACGAGTAGTTTCTGCATCTATCACTACCGAGCAAGCAGTTAACAGTTTCAACTGTCTTATCAGGTCACGTGACCTTCACTTGGTCGTACTGGAAGGTTCTTCACTATCCTGGAACTTGTCGTGCTTCCACTCTGGTTCCGATTTGGATGCTAAAAACCAGAGAAAAGGTCTACAACTTATGTTATCCACTCTTTGTGTTTTCTTTCGTGTGGATTTATGCCTGAAAATACTTTACGGTTGGCTTGTGTCAGAAGTGAGCACTGGTAGACAATTAAATTAACATATAAATTTGAAAATTTTAATTACTTAAATGTTGCTTTTATTAGCTACAAGCTTACCATGTGGAACTGAATGCTATCTCGGGAGGCCGCAGGCATCTGGCCAATGTCCAAGACGTCTAGTATTGACCAAATCCCCGTCCTGAGAGTGTACCACAGCAGTGTAATCTCGTGTCTCATCCTTCTTCTCTCGTAAATTTACAGCATACCCCCTCAGCTGTAACGCAGCGGGGAGGCAAGGTGGGACTCTCTTCAGTTCCACATGTTAAGCTTGTAGCTTATAAAAGCTACATTTAAGTAATTAAAATTTTCAATTTTATTGCGCTACAATGGCTTACCCTCTGGAACTGAATGCTGAATGCTTACCACTGGAACTGGAGGGATTACAACTGAGACCAGAAGAATAGCAAATTTTTCTTGGTTTGAATTAATAAATAAATAGAATGAATATTTGAAAAACCAGTCTAGGTCCCGCTTACAGAGTCCCAATTCTGAAAATCAGACCTGTAAGAAGCCAAAAACCAAAAATTAACTAGAGGAATACTTTTGCTAACAAAAGCGAAGCGTCCCTTAAAGTTTAAAATGCTTTGTGGTTTTAATAAGCATGCGGTAAAGCTAAGAATGCACAAAGCTGCACCGTATGCTTTCCCAATACCTCTTAATAAATAAATTCTGAAGCTATAAAAGCAACGATAAAGGAGATATAAGGCAAAAACTCCAAAGCAGCTACTTATGACCCCAGTTTGGCCCCTAAGGTGGGGGTCGGGGGGGGGGGGGGTAAAACTGACCGGCTATTTAGACTCTCCACATATACTTTCCCAATACCTCTTAATACATTCTGAAGGTGTAAAAGCAACAACAGGGCGTCAAGTTAAAAGTGGCTCTCAGAAAATAGGAAAATAGGAATTTTGGGAATCCAAAAATAGGAATAAAATAGGAACATTACTGAAAAATATAGTGAAAATAGGAATCTATTCTAACAAGATAGCCTTCCAACACCCCTATAGCCATCATGATGCACCACATTTCCCTTTATTTTGTACTTATCTTAGAACAATGGAAAAAATATATAGTAAAAATGATACATGTGTAACTCAAGTAAGCATCATACTATTTAATTGATCATAAAAAATCTTATAAAACACATTCTATTAAAGTACATGTGTACATGTAACTCAGTTGAAAATCATAACTAGACTGTGCCGACTCGATGCCAACATATCCCCAGACAGGCCATTTCTCATGCCAAAGGCATTCACTTGGTATTTTTGTAGCCCTCATTTTGTGAGATTCACAATTATAACAAACCATTCTTCAATGATACTATAAAATTTGTACTATATCATAATGTGAGAAAATTTGTCATTTTCCATGTACAACAAAATTTAGTGAGTTAAAAAACATTATCATCACCAAAAACAGGAAAAAATAGGAATTATCCTGGAAAAGAGGAATAAATAGGAATTTGTCCAAAAATGGGAAAAAGTAGGAACTTGACGCCCTGCAACAATAAAGGAGATATAAGGCAAAACTCCAAAGCAACTATTTTATGACCCCAGTTTGACCCATAAAGGGGGGTCGGGGGATAAAACTGACCGGCTATTTAGATTCTCCACATATGCTTTCCCAATACCTCTTAATACATTCTGAAGCTATAAAAGCAACAATAAAGGAGATATAAGGCAAAAACTCCAAAGCAGCTATTTATGACCCCAGTTAGGCCCATAAGGGGGGGTCGGGGGGTAAAACTGACCAGCTATTTAGATTCTCCACATATGCTTTCCCAATACCTCTTAATATATTCTGAAGCTATAAAAGCAACAATAAAGGAGATATAAGGCAAAAACTCAAAATCAGCTATTTTATGACCCTAGTTTGACCCATAAGGGGGGGGTCGGGGGGTAAAACTGACCGGCTATTTAGACTCTCCATATATGCTTTCCCAATACCTCTTAATACATTCTGAAGCTATAAAAGCAAGAATAAAGGAGACATAAGGCAAAAACTCAAAATCAGCTATTTTATGACCCCAGGTTGACCCATAAGGGGGGGGCGTTGTTTAAAACTGACCGGCTATTTAGACTTTCCACATATGGTTTCCTATTACCTCACAGTACATTTTATAGCTCTAAATGCAATACTTAAGAAAATAATAGGGGGGTTGGCCTAAATTTAAGGCTTTCAGATTGGAAGGGGTCAGAAAATCACTCATAAATGAGACATTTTTCAAGGGATTGCTCCCAAAATCTAATTGATAGTATGAACAGGTGTGTCACATTATAAGGCTGTGTAGCAAGTAGTTTTTCCTGAACTGCGATGACGGGGGGTGGGGGGTGTACTTCAAAAAATTGTTTTTGATCATGTGACCTTCATAAAGGTCAAATTTAAGCATGCAGAAAAATTTTCCCACCCTTAAGGTATATAACTGCCAAATATGGTTTGAAACCTTCCAATAATAAGGGAGATATTCAAGGGAGACCATAATGCGGCGGCGGCGAGGAAACTGAGGCGAAAACAAATAAGCGCCCTTTCAGGGACGCTTAATGTGTGACAGTAGCGATACTGTATCGATGTTTTGATAGAAGGATTAAGTGCAGCCAGGCTCACTCATGCGAGCATAGCCCACAAGGGCATCACTGCAATGAATACCAGCCCTAGGCTTGAATCGCCACCCTAAATATGAGATTATGGCACATTTATTAAGACTTAATACATTATACAGTTAAATACAGAAATGATAGATAAAAGACCTTACCGTAACATCCTGAAGAGGTAACCAAATACATAGACCCTGGGATTTAGACCCCTTAAGACTTGACTGCAGAGGATGTGCGCCCCCCCCCCCCCCCCCCCCCCTTTTCTTTCTGAGGATAATTAGTCTGAGGGGAAGGGTCTAGGACTTGTTGTGCCACTACTACTGGTCCCAGATGCATACTGTTGTCGTGTGACCAAGTAAGATCTTTTAGGTAAAAATTTGTAAATGTGTTGTGAGCTTTCCAGTGACACTTTTGCATGATTTGGTCTTTGCTTCGATCCAAATAGTACCTCAGGGCCCGTACCGGACACAAGGTCCTGTCTTCTTTGAATTGTCTATCTACAATGGTAGTTAGAGCAGGAATAGTCACTGCAGACACAGTTTGGGAAACTTCTCTTGCTAGTTGGTTTTTCGAAATGAAATCTGAAGAAGGGAACAAAGCAACAGTTTCCCATTAGCCTAGATTAGATACTTTGTTTGCAACCCAGCCATGGATTTCGCTGCGGTGCTTGCTGGAGGCCATAGCTAACAAGAAAGCAGTTTTGAGGGTAAAATGTTTGAGGTCTGTGTCTTTCATAGGCTCAAAGGGTGCTTTTGTCAGCTCATTAAGTATAACAGAAAGGTTCCACTTAAGAAGATTCCCGAACTTTTGGGAGGACCCCTGTGAAAACTGGAGAGTAACCTGAGAAGGTCTGAACTTTGGGAAATATGGACCCCCACCCCCCCGGGCCCGAGGTGTCGACAATGGCCGTCCTATAACCATCAATGGGCGAAGGGCGCCTGTTTAGATCTTGGTACAGGAACATGAAAAAGTCTAAGACTTGTTTCACAGAGGGAGTGGAGAAGTCCACCGAATTTTCTCTGCACCATTTCTCCAATAGGTCCCACTTTGACTTGCAGATGGTCCTTGTTGGTGACCTCTGAGGCACAGCAATTCTCTCTGCCAGCTCCACAGAGAAGCCTTGTTCTTGGAGCTGTCCACTCCTAGACACCAGGCTTGGAGGTTGAGATGTTGTGGATTGCTGTGAAACACATAGTTGTGGGACTGTTTGAGAAGAGTTCTTGACACTGGTAGATGAAGTGGGATCTCTGTTGAGAGCTGCACTAGCTCCCAAAACCAGGGCATCCCTGGCCAGCCAAGGGCTATTACAATGATCAGACAACTGGATTGCCTGATTTTTTGGATCACCCTATCAAGGAGAGCCGTGGGAGGGTAAGCATAAGCAGTGAGACTCGACCAGTTTATGTTCAGAGCATCTATTTCACTAGCCTTTTGGTCTGGGACTGGAGATACATACAGTGGAACTTTGTGGTTCAGTCGAGTGGCAAATAGATCTACATGAGGAGTGAACCACTTGTGACAGATCTCTCTGAACACCTGCGGATGCAGTGACCATTCTGTTGACTGGACTTGGTTCGACCTGGACAGGTCGGCCATCACATTCAGACACCCTGTTACCCCGTGTCATCTTGTCAGGGCCATCAGCTTCACTTCTTTTACAATCATTGTAAAGACCTGTGGGGCCATGGCTAGCCCGAAGGGAAGGGAGGTGAACTGGAACACCTGTGACTTGTGGCAAAACCTTAAGTTCTTCCTTGAGTTTGGCTGGATGGGGATTTGAAGGTAGGCGTCTGATAGGTCTATCGATGACACCCATTCCCCTGGAATCAGAGAGGCCCTGATGGACTCTGGTGTTTCCATTTTGAACCTTTCTACAAGTAGGAAGGTGTTGAGCCTGCTTAGGTCTATCACTTGCCTCCACCTTTGGTGAGGCTTGGGGACTAGAAACAGGCGACTGTAAAACCCAAGAGATTTTACACTTTCCACCCTTTCTATTGCATACTTTGACAAGAAACTGGATACAAGAGGCCAGAGCTTGGTCTTTTTGGAGGGCCTTGTAACCTGATTGAATCAGGGGAGCTCTGACTAAATTTGGAAGATGAATGGAAGAACGTAACCATTGGTGATGATGTTTAACATGTTGTCTGAACATTTATTTGCTAGCCAGTCTCTTCTGGAAGAACGGAGAAGACCTACTGGTGGACTGAGTGAGGCTTTTAAGGAGTCATTGGGGGGAGGGGCTTCCACACCCTCGTCCCCTTGAATGGGATCAAAACTGACCTCTGAAGCCTCTGTTGTTCAATTTTCCCCTACCCGAGGAAAACCATTGGTTACTGCTTTCAGAGGAATTGTCCCCATAGGGGTGTTTCCTGTAGAAGCCTCTTTTCCTATTGTGGTGGGGACCACAAAAGGGCTTGCTTTGATAGGGCACAAAACCCTATGAATCTTTGGGGGTGCCTCCTGAGAATATGGGCTATGGATTTGCTTAGGCAGGCTAATGTGGGTGTTCCACCACACGACTAAGCTTCCCGATTAAGGGATTTTGTAGTCGGTTTCAAATATTTGCTTAGTCCCAGGCGTTCGGTATGGATTGGTAGTTGTCGGTTGGGGCCGTGAGAAATATCAAACATGTTTGACATTTCTCACGATCCAAACCGATTCTTATTTCCCGCCGTCAACAAAATGTCCAGTCCCAGGCTTTCTCAGGCCTCCTCAGACCCAAATTTACACAGTCCTATGTTGTCTCAGGCCTCCTGCGACCCTTAGTCCCAGGCGTCCCTACCTTAGTCCCAGGAAGCATGTTTGTCAATCCCCGACTCATAACAGACCTTTGAAGTTTCATGCGTGTGAAAAGGAATCGGTTTCATTAGTCCCGGGAAGCCTCAGACCGTCTCAGGTGTCCTAGGACTAAGAAATCTGGGTCTGGGACTAAGCCCCGACTAAGAGAAGCCGATCCAAATCGATCCAAACCGGCCTTTTCCAAACACGCTTTCTGTGTTTAGACTGGTTGGCTACTGAGAGACGTGTGTCACTTACTGCTAGGGGTTTTCATTTTTTTTACATTTCACCTTTTACTTGAACTTAGGGCAAATTTAACAGTTAGGAGACACATTTCAGTTTTTTTACTTTTTTTTTGTGATATTCACTGGAGTTATGAATAAAGAGAAAGGAGGAAAGAGAGGAAAGAAGAAGATGGAGGAGAGGCAAGAGGAGAGGGAGAAGGAAGGTGGAGAGTTGGAGGAGATGACAGAGGAAAGGAGAGAGGAGGGTACAGGTTTGTGCTACATTCACTGACAGCCAAGAAATTGCCATTGTTGAGTTTGTGAAGGAGCACCCAGAGATGTACAAGGAGCATGGATGTTTCCACGACAGACATAGGAAAGAGGCTCTCTGGGCAGAAATCTCCAGCCCTTTGATGTCAGAAGGTGGTTTGAGTCACAGAGAACTCGTTATGAAAAGCTCTCCAAGCTACAGTCTGGCCAAGCCCCACGGGAGATGACCAAGAGACAGTCCTGGGTCTACCAGCAGATGGGTTTCCTTAAGACCCACATCAGACACAAGGGGGCCAACAGAAGTTCTGGGTTCGAGGCCAGTCCCAACACCAGCAGGCATGAAGAATCGCATGGCTCTACTACTGATACAGAACATCTCGAGTCCAGTGTCCTGAGGGAGAGTGCAAGTCAACCAATTATTACATCTACACCAGTTTCTACAGATTCAAAGATACTCGAGCACTTTGACCAGATGAGGACACTGATCTCAGGTTTCCTGCAGCAGAAGTCAGACAGGCAGCCCTTCTTTGACTACGTGGCATCAGAGGCTGAAAAGATAACCCAAGAGGAGTTGGAGGACCTCGAGGGCATGATCTTTAGAGACATTGAAGAATGAAGAAGTAAAGAACACTCAAAGACGTCAAGTTCTACCCAAGAGATCAGCCACTATTACCTAAGAGTCACAGAGGGTCGGGATACTGCCAACAACCACTCAACAGGCGTCTAGTTCCACCCAAGCTGCAGCAGACAGCAGTTCCAGCAGTTAAGTCTACTACACACCCAGCCCCATTGGCTTTGGAAACCCTCCACCAGTGCTGAGGGCAGCACACAACTTAAGTGGAATACTAAGCCAGATACCAGATCTAACATCACAGATCATTGAGCAGCCTCAGCAGCAGCAACAGCAGCAGCTCTACACCATCACCACCACAGCACCGCCTCAACAGCAGCAGCCTCCTCAGTAGCCAGCCAGTCCGGTTGGGTCTCTGACCCCTCAGGCCCTTTTCAGGGCCGCCCAAATCTTCCAAAAACCATTATTTAGCTGCAAGTTGTTCAAATTCCCCTCCCAAAACATAACAGTTCAGTACAAATACCCACACCACCCCAAACATGAAACAAATTAGCCGTGGTAATACACATAACAACAGAAGGCCACATAGAAAAATAATAGATAAATAAACTCCCAATATGGCCAATATTCTGCCCATTTGTAGTTTAAAATCCATGGGATTGCTTTAAATCTGTAATAAAAAAGTCAAACACTTACACCATCCCTAGAGTTAAAAGATATTATGTTATCACAACAAACCAACAAACTGACAAACCCAATAGCAAACATAACCCCCAACCAACGAACTGACAAACGAATATGCAAACATAACTCCCCACAACCAACAGACAGATAAACCATACTGTAAAGGGAACCATTTGGGTGGTTATATTTTCTTAATTTTCTTGAAGTGGCATAAAAAAATTTAATTTTGAAAATTGCAATAAAGGAAAAAATTTCAGTTTCAGTTAATGTAAGTGAAATAAGGGTGTAGCTTTCAAAATATATGCAATATTTATTCCATTCAGCAAGTTATGTTTGGCATTGGGTTTGTCTGTTTCTTGGTTGGGTGACTTATGTTTGGCATTGCGTTTGTCTGTCTGTTATTTGTGGGAATTATGTTGGGCATTGGGTTTGTCTGTTTGTTTGTTGGTTGGGTAATTTATGTTTGGCATTGCGTTTGTCTGTTATTTGTGGGAATTATGTTGGGCATTGGGTTTGTCTGTTTGTTGGTTGGGTGACTTATGTTTGGTAATGGTTGGGTTATTTGCAACAAGCACAGCTGAATAATTGTTTTTGGAATATTTGGTAGTCCTGAAAAGGACTGGTTATTAGTCCTGAAAAGGACTGGTTACTGCAGTAGCAGTTATATTCTTCCATCTTGCCAGGCCATTGCTCCCTCATTATTGAAATAGCCCTTGAGGTAATCCCTCAGTCTTTTGGCTTCTCTGGCAGGGTTTCTGTCGTGACCACCATCAGCAGCACCACCAATCAACCGACCATCACCAGGCACATCATCATCATCATCATCACCACCAGGCTGTTGACCACCATGTTGACCTTGATACTGGCTTCTCAATATGTTGTGCAGAACCACACAGGTCAAGACCACATCTGTGACTGTTTCTGGGGGTAGTTCAATAGTGGTCATCATGACTCTAAATCTTGAAACCAGGATGCCCAAAGTGTTCTCAACAACTCTCCTGCCCCTTGATATTCTGTAGTTGGCAATCCTTTCCTCTCTGGTTAACATTCTTCTGCCATAGGGTTTCATCAGCCAGATTTCAGGGCAAATGCAGGATGAAGTAGGCCCTGCAGACCTCTGGTAGAAACTTGGATATGGTGGATCTGCCAACCCTGAACTGACGGGATAATGATGTGTATGACTCCAGTGGCCAGATATCTGATGGTGAGGGCTAAATTTTCCCCAACACTGATTGGAGCTCTGTAGTTGGTGGCCTGCCTGGCTAGACGTGGTTCCAGTCTGGTCTTTATCATTTCAAAGAATTCTGGGGTCATCCTTATACAATTGGTGAATCCTGGAATGTCTGTGGCATACAGTTCAGCCATAATGTTGTGGTAGGCCCCCCTCTCTCCTCACTCTGTAGTAGCCATGGCCTGACCCACATGTTGTGCCTTCTTCTAGGTCTCTGTATGCTTGGTGGTGGTGGAGGTGCTGCTTGTGGTGGTTCCTGTGGTCGACGTAGAAATAGCAAATACATCAGTATATGTAACTGAATAAAAAATTTAAAAACCCTAATTTGTTGCTGAAGATGTCTTCCATTGAAAGCTGGCATCCTGCTGTGTTCCTAGACAAGTAATGATAATTATTTCCCTGAATTTATATATATACCCAGAAAATCCAGTTATTTTGCAAAACAAGAATCGGCCATCGGTGGAAGCCGGGACTTAATCGGGGGTTAGTTGAGGCTTAGTCCCAGGAGGCCTGAGGCGTCCTGGGACCCAGTCGGTATGTGTACGACAAGATCGTGGTTCAAACCGACCAGAAAAATGGCTTAATCGGTTCTTAGTCGCAGAACTGTCGGGGACTGAACTTAATCCCAGGCTTTGATACCGATTCAGTATTAACGCCCATTTTACCATTTTCTTCACCGACTGTCCAGGATTAAGGGTCGCAGACAGGATCGGGGCTTAGTCCTTTGGTGGAACAGGGGCATAAGGGTCTCTGTTGAATAAGCATTCTCTTATTCAATACCTCAAAATAGTCACAGGCATGTTCATAGCCAAGCCTGGGTCTGAGTTATCTTGTTGTTGGTCTTGCTCAGAAGGAGCCTGTTAAGGCTTAGCAGACTTTTTCTGATCTTAGAGGACTGATCCTACTCTGAAGATGAAGACTGTGAACAGTATTTTGCCCGAACCTTGTGTTTCTTTTTGTCCAAGTGTTTCTTGGCTTTAGAAGAACACACCCTTTGAGGTTGTTTCGAGTGTTCGGACTGAAGATCCGAATGTTTGGAGCCATGATTGGAAAGTACACCTTGGGAGAACTGTGATGGAAGTGAAGGACCACAGAAGTCCGTTTCCATAGGTTGAGCATCCAAGTGATCGGATGTATGAGGGTTCGGATATATGTTCGGGTCAGATAATTCAACAGACTGTTTGCTAGGTCCAGCTTTTGACGTTGAACTGTAGGTCTTCTCTACCTCTGCTTGAGAGGCTTTTTTCATAGATTGCATTTCCTCTCTAGGAGATTTCATAGCCTCCAGCATGCTGTTGAAGTTGGATGTTGAATTGGTTGCCCAGGGATTTTTCTAGTTTACTTTCTATCTTGATTTGTAAAGCTGTACCTGGGGTGGAAATGACAGTTTGAGGTGTCCTTTAAGAGAAGGACTCAAAACATAAAGGTTGGGGGAGTGGAGGAGATGAAAATAAGTTTTGAGCAGCACCCTCAAGGTCTGCTTGCAATCCAGAAAATGCATCCATATCATCCCCCAACAAGTCCAGATCATCATCTTTAGATGTATTACAGGTATCGGACATCTTTTGCTTTCTAACATATCTACGCCTGTGTTTTATTTTAATGAGCCATTCTTCAGAAAAAGCAGAGCAAATATTGCATGGCTTTTCATAAGTAACACAAGGGTCATCCTCTGTGCAAGCTTCTGCAAGCAGGGCAGTAGTTATATGTATCAAAAATGAAGCAAAAGTGTCTGCATTTGGATGATCTGGGCTTGTCAGAACTCATTGGGTGGGGAGACATTTTTACAGCAATAAATCTGAGCAGTACACACCGGAAACCTCACAACAATGAAATATAAAATAAATACTTATCCTGCAGAATTCAAAGTTTGACAGAATAAGCTATGATATAAAATAAAATAAATGGCTGAACAGTAACATCCAACACAACGTATATCCTGAGAAAACAGTGAAATAAAGTAAGCTTATTTTAACCGCTTGCTAGTCATGCGGCCAACGACAGAATAAGGATGAGAGGCGAGATTACACTGCTATGGTACACTCTCAGGACGGGGATTCGGTCAATACTAGACGTCTATTTTTCTTGGACGTTGGCCGGATGCCTGCGGCCTCCCGAGATAGCATTCAATTCAACATGGTAAGCTATTGTAGCGAAATAAAAACACTTTTTTCTTTAAATTGTTTGATAATATCACCTAGATATATTAATTTGAAAATATTTACAATTTTGCAAATAAATTACATTCCATTCTAGCATCAAGACTTCTTTGTGGTGGTGACTGCAATAATGGTCATGACAAGCAAACATCAACTTTTTTATAATATGAATGTTATGTCTGTATTTATCATTTATTTAATCATTTTTCTCGGATAACAAACGTTACTTGGTACTTACTCGGATAACACATGTTACTTAGTACTTACTCGGATAACACACGTTGCTTAGTACTTCCTCGGATAACAAACATTACTTAGTACTTACTCGGATAACAAATATTACTTAGTACTTACTCCGATAACAAACGTTACTTAGTACTTACTTCTACTCCGTGGCACAAAGTCTCTGCCTCTCCCTCGTCCTCTGAATGGTCTTCCCCGGTAACCACCGCGACCTCGACCTCTGCCACGCCTACTTTCCCAGTAATCAATGTTATCACGGTTGTCATGCTAAAACAGCCAATCAGGTTCACTCAAAGGTATAATAAGCAGAAAATCTATACAGTGGCATTGTTACTCGTAAAACTAGAGGATCGCTCGCAAAAAAAAAGATAATGTTTTTGCATAGCAAAAACAAAGCGTCCCGAAAAGGATATAAAGGTGAGTGCTAAAGTATTAAGAAAATGCTTCGTTTCTAGCCTTATACTGTTGTGGCAACCAAAGTCAGCGCAGTCTGCTCTATCTAGCACGGTTTTCAAGATATAAGCATTTTTGTGTTTTGCAAAAAATAAAAAAATTAAAAATGTCCGCTATATTTGGCGAGACAAAAATATTTTGAAAATTGGCATGGCTACTCTGCAGAGATACCCAGCAGGTCCAAAATTTTGTTGAGTTTACTCCATATAGCACGGTTTTCGAGATATAAGCATTTTTGTGTTTTGCAAAAACTTTGAAAATTCAAAATGGCCACCATTTTTGGGGAGACAAAAATTTTTGTCAAGACCACTGCCGTGGTGTGTATCTCCCGCCGAGCATTAAAGCAGAATAAATAGCTTTTCCGAGATATTCACAATTTTTCATTTTCGTGTGTGAAAGGTCTTCCAAAAGTAGGTGAATGAGTTATTTGAGAAAAATTGGCTATCTGCAATACTATTAAGAGATAATTCACATTTACTCATTTTGAGTAGGTGAATAATTATCTATGGGTCTGAAACTTCACCAAGTGAAAGCTCTCCCACAAGTAGGTGAATGAGTTATTTGAGAAAAATTGGCTATCTGCAATACTTTTAGAGATAATTCGCATTTACTCATTTTGAGTAGGTGAGTAATTAGCTATGGGTCTGAAACTTCACCATGTGAAAGCTCTCCCACAAGTAGATGAATGAGTATTTGATAAAAATTGGGTATCCGCAATACTTTTACAGATAATTAGCATTTACTCATTTTGAGTAGGTGAATAAATAGCTATGGGTCTGAAACTTCACAGAGTGAAAGCTCTCCCAAAAGTAGGTGAATGAGTTATTTGAGAAAAATTGGCTATCTGCAATACTTTTAGAGATAATTCACATTTACTCATTTTGAGTAGGTGAATAATTAGCTATGGGTCTGAAACTTCAAGTGAAAGCTCTGCCAAAAGTAGGTGAAGGATTTATTTGAGAAAAATTGGCTATCTGCAATACTTTTAGAGATAATTCGCATTTACTCATTTTGAGTAGGTGAGTAATTAGCTATGGGTCTGAAACTTCACCAAGTGAAAGCTCTCCCAAAAGTAGGTGAATGAGTTATTTGAGAAAAATTGGCTATCTGCAATACTTTTAGAGATAATTCGCATTTACTCATTTTGAGTAGACGAGTAATTAGCTATGGGTCTGAAACTTCACCAAGTGAAAGCTCTCCCAAAAGTAGGTGAATGATTAATTTGAGAAAAATTGGCTATCTGCAATACTTTTAGAGATAATTCGCATTTACTCATTTTGAGTAGACGAGTAATTAGCTATGGGTCTGAAACTTCACCAAGTGAAAGCTCTCCCAAAAGTAGGTGAATGAGTTATTTGAGAAAAATTGGCTATCTGCAATACTTTTACAGATAATTCGCATTTACTCATTTTGAGTAGGTGAGTAATTAGCTATGGGTGTGAAACTTCACCAAGTGAAAGCTCTCCCAAAAGTAGGTGAATGATTAATTTGAGAAAAATTGGCTATCTGCAATACTTTTAGAGATAATTCGCATTTACTCATTTTGAGTAGGTGAGTAATTAGCTATGGGTCTGAAACTTCACCAAGTGAAAGCTCTCCCAAAAGTAGGTGAATGAGTTATTTGAGAAAAATTGGCTATCTGCAATACTTTTAGAGATAATTCACATTTACTCATTTTGAGTAGGTGAGTAATTAGCTATGGGTCTGAAACTTCACAGAGTGAAAGCTCTGCCAAAAGTAGGTGAATGAGTTATTTGAGAAAAATTGGCTATCTGCAATACTTTTAGAGATAATTCGCATTTACTCATTTTGAGTAGGTGAGTAATTAGCTATGGGTCTGAAACTTCACAGAGTGAAAGCTGTCCCAAAAGTAGGTGAATGAGTTATTTGAGAAAAATTGGCTATCTGCAATACTTTTAGAGATAATTCGCATTTACTCATTTTGAGTAGGTGAGTAATTAGCTATGGGTGTGAAACTTCACCAAGTGAAAGCTCTCCCAAAAGTAGGTGAATGATTAATTTGAGAAGAATTGGCTATCTGCAATACTTTTAGAGATAATTCACATTTACTCATTTTGAGTAGGTGAGTAATTAGCTATGGGTCTGAAACTTCACCAAGTGAAAGCTCTCTCAAAAGTAGGTGAATGAGTTATTTGAGAAAAATTGGCTATCTGCAATACTTTTAGAGATAATTCACATTTATTCATTTTGAGTAGGTGAGTAATTAGCTATGGGTCTGAAACTTCACCAAGTGAAAGCTCTCCCAAAAGTAGGTGAATGAGTTATTTGAGAAAAATTGGCTATCTGCAATACTTTTAGAGATAATTCGCATTTACTCATTTTGAGTAGGTGAGTAATTAGCTATGGGTCTGAAACTTCACCAAGTGAAAGCTCTCCCAAAAGTAGGTGAATGAGTTATTTGAGAAAAATTGGCTATCTGCAATACTTTTAGAGATAATTCGCATTTACTCATTTTGAGTAGGTGAGTAATTAGCTATGGGTCTGAAACTTCACCAAGTGAAAGCTCTCCCAAAAGTAGGTGAATGAGTTATTTGAGAAAAATTGGCTATCTGCAATACTTTTAGAGATAATTCGCATTTACTCATTTTGAGTAGGTGAGTAATTAGCTATGGGTCTGAAACTTCACCATGTGAAAGCTCTCCCACAAGTAGATGAATGAGTTATTTGATAAAAATTGGGTATCCGCAATAATTTTACAGATAATTAGCATTTACTCATTTTGAGTAGGTAAATAATTAGCTATGGGTCTGAAACTTCACCATGTGAAAGCTCTCCCAAAAGTAGGTGAAAGAGTTATTTGAGAAAAATTGGCTATCTGCAATACTTTTAGAGATAATTCACATTTACTCATTTTGAGTAGGTGAGTAATTGGCTATGGTTCTGAAACTTCACCATGTGAAAGCTCTTCCAAAAGTAGGTGAATGAGTTATTTGAGAAAAATTGGCCATCTGCAATACTTTTAGAGGTAATTCGCATTTACTCTTTTTGAGTAGGTCAAAGTTCAAAGGTCAAAGTTGGGGTTTTACGTCCCGTTCAACAGCCAGGGTCATATTGGGACAGGTCCTCAGAATTGCCACTTGTGGGACTCGAACCCACAGAGGTGACAGCCTATGATTAGATGCCAAACTTGCTAACCACTAGGCCACTGAGGACCTCTTGAGTAGGTGAGCAATTAGCTATGGGTCTGAAACTTCACCAAGTGAAAGCTCTTTGGGATAGCTGCTCTGCAGAGATACCCTGAAGATAAAAAATTTTGTTGAAATCGCTCTATGTAGCACGGTTTTCGAAATATTAGCATTTTTGTGTTTTGCAATTTTTGCGCAAAAATTCGAAAATTCAAAATGGCCGCCATTTTTGGCAAGACAAAATTTTTTTGAAAATTGGCATGGCTACTCTGCATAGATACCCTGTGGGTCAAAAATTTCGTCGAAATCGCTCTATCTAGCACGGTTTTCGAGATATAAGCATTTTTGTGTTTTGCAATTTTGCGAAAAATTCGAAAATTCAAAATGGCCGCCATTTTTTGCGAGAAATTTTTTGTTTGAAAATTGGCAGCTAATCTGCAGAGATACCCTGCGGGTCAAAAATTTCGTCGAAATCGCTCTATCTAGCAGGGTTTTCGAGATATAAGCATTTTTATGTTTTGCAATTTTTGCGAAAAATTCGAAAATTCAAAATGGCCGCCATTTTTGGCGAGACAAAAATTTTTTCAAAATTGGGATAACTACTCAGCAGAGATACCCTGTGGCTCAAAAATTTCGTCGAAATCGCTCTATCTAGCACGGTTTTCGAGATATAAGCATTTTTGTGTTTTGCAATTTTTGCGAAAATTTCGAAAATTCAAAATGGCCGCCATTTTGGGCGAGACAAAAATTTTTTGAAAATTGGGAGAACTACTCCGCAGAGATACCCTGCGGGTCAAAAATTTCGTCGAAATCGCTCTATCTAGCACGGTTTTCGAGATATAAGCATTTTTGTGTTTTCCTTATTTGGAAAATTCGTAATAATTAATTAATCGTTAATTACTCGGCCATTTCTTGACCAATCAATGCCAAAATCTAATGATTTCCAGATTTTAATAGAATGAATGTATTTGCCAAGTTTCAGGTGAATTGATAACATTCCTTTCAAGTTATCATCCGGACAAGCTTCCCCATCGAAAAAAGACATTTTTGGTCATGTGACCTCTCTGATTGGTTGAAATGTCACTGCAGCATATTCAAAAAAATTCCCCAAGGCTACTGCCTAAACCTGCCAAATTTGAAAAGAATCCGCCTAACGGTTACAGAGTTATAAGGAAAACAAAATGCGGAGCCGGCGGAGCCGCCGGAGCCGGCGGAGCCAGAAGCTCTCCCATTCACAAACAAGCGTCCCTTACGGGACGCTTAAATATCATAGCTACATGAGCCAATCCTATACACTTACAGAGATTTATAGCCACAGAACGCTTGAGGGTTGTTATCAATACCTTACACTAGGTATATTATCATTATCATCCTTTGTTCATGATTTTGGACTGCACAAATAATTTATTTATTGGAAGGAACTTGTTTAATAGCATCTTTCTTCCTGAAAAGGTCACAGATATAACAGCTAATCATGTGTCCTCAAAAGATTTAATGCCAGAAACTTCTTAATTAAAATATCATTATCACTCCTTAATAATTTCGAGAGGACAATTTATTATTTCAGTATAGCTCTGTTAAATAGAATACACTTTTAAAAAGATGAAACAAAATTTACTTTCTTTGCATGTCATCACGGTTGTTGCAACAGCCAATAAGTCACAGGACTTATAGGCAGAAAGTTGACAACAATTATAATTACTCCACAATTGGTTTGACAAGTACAAATAAAACAATAATAATTAGAAATATTTCGATGAAGACTCGGAGAGAAAAAAAACAACAAAGCAATCAGTGGCCATGAATGGGCTCTGTGTGAGCTGACTTTGTGTTTTGAGCTTCAGAGTACAAGTGAAACTAGAAAAGGACACAAAAGTTGTGCGCTGCAAATAGTATTCAGAAGTCGTGCATTGAACAACCAGGTCTGTAACTTTACAATGTTATAGTTCACAAAAAAGTAAATGAACAACACTGTGGAGAGAAATTGTGTACCAGCAATACTTTTGAAGATAAAAGCAATTTACTCACTACGTTAACTGTTGAAAAGTGGGCAAGTAGCTATTACTCATACACTAAGCAACAACTTTGAAACTAAAATATGTTATAGTTTACAAAAAGTAGATGAACAACACCTTTGAAAGAAGGTGTAGATGAGGTATCTTTTAAAAGATGGGCCTTGCGCTTTTGGAGAAGTTTTTCATGTGGATACAAACACGTACACAGATGCTGCAGAGTGATGCCATGATGTCAGCCGACTGAGAATTCAGCTGACATAAAAAAATATATTTTTTTTACATTTTAAGATGACAGATGTGAACTTTATTTCACTCAATTTATAGGTTATCAGTGAAGATTTTACTCTGTATTCATTAATTTCTACTGTATAAAAATCACTGAGGTATAAACATGTTTAAATTCATTTTACTTTTCAAAAAGCTATGATACCACCATTTTGTGTGTTATAATAGTTTCCTGAAAATGATATCACAACAGATACCACTGTAGGGGAGCCCATATCTGGATCACAGACGAGAACAGTTAATAATGACACACATATTGTTCTGCATAATGGAAATAAATATGCAAGTGACACATAACTGATAAAAATCAATGCCATTTCAACATGAGATGAAACTGAAGCAACAAAATCATCCCCCCCCAAAAAAAAATTTGGTTTTAGTGCTGAGAATGAAACTGCCCATGTTCAGTGTTGATAAATACCAGCGTACACATCATAATCTGATATCAAAAGAATAAAAACAACAAAAGTATATAACATGATCATTTAAAAACATGGAAAATTCTGAAAATATTGAAAACATATGTTCTGAAATAAATTTATAAAATTATAATGTATTTACAATGATTTAAAACTTTTTTGTTAGAAAATGAGACTACCTTGGATCCTAAATAGTTTCTTCTTCTTTCCCTCGACTTATTGTCAAGAGAATCTCCATAATGATCAACAGCCGTGTGACCTCGAAATGACCTCGACCTGAAATCAAGGTCACCATATGATGACCCATCATCAGGAGGCAGGTTATCTGGTGGAGCAACAACTGGTGACCAGGACCTGACTGTATGGCCTCCAACTTCCTGTAACTTTGAAGTGTAACCTTCATCTGTCTGTAACCTTGATGTGTAACCTTGACCTTTATGTAACCTTGATGAATCTCTTGCTGAATATTTATCTTGTTCTGTGAGTCGTTCAACCCTTAAATCTTGATGCCTCCATGACTCCTCCGGTTGCTTCCTGTTGTCTGATTTACTTCTCAACCATAAATCTTTCTCTGAAGATGTTGTTGAATCATGATAATATCTGTCCCCATCGTTGAAACCTGTATTGCTATGCCTTGTGTAGTCTCCAGTATTATTACTCTCTTCACGACGATCAATATTTTCTCTCAGAATTCCACTAGTATACGGTACTTCCGCCGGCCAGGTGTCTTCCACTCTTCTGTTAATTTCCTCGTATGTCTGCGTTCTTACCTGAGTTTCCGAATAAATGATTTCCCTATTGTACAGCGTCGACCCCTCTCTTTCACGTCTCACTTCCCTTGCATTACTATAGCAGATACGCCTCCTATCCCCTTCTGTCGCAGCTGTTGAATCTATTCTATCATCTCTATCATACCCCTCACCATTCACATCACGCCTGGAAACAAACCTCTCATCATCGCTGTGATCTTCGGGTGACCTTGTCCTCCTTTTCTTATTTCCACCCATTTTTTCACGTCTTAAAACCCTCCTTTTCTCTGCTGGAGATCTTCTCTGCTGAAAAAAATTCTGTTGACTTTCTGGTGAAGACCTTTTTCGCTCATCTTTGAAATGCTCTCTCGTTTCACCGTCATGCCTTTCTTTTACTGTTGAACCTGATGCCAAATTTGAATGTGATCTGCTATCTTTTTCCCCTCCTTCATTCTTTATGGTTATATCTTTGTATTTTCCTACACCTTTTGACTCAAAAGAATCATTTGAAGGTGGGGCATCAAACAACCGTTGCCTTGGACTCCTGGTCAGTGGACTCTGCCTCCTTGCCGACATCTGAACCCTTTCTGAAGACTTCGTCACCAACCTCCTTTCTTTACTACTACTTTCTGATGCACTCTTGTCATCAGGCTGAAATTCCTGCTGGGATTTCTTATCTACAGAAGCTTGCTCTAGCTCATTATTACTATGCTGGTGTCTGCCTGTTTTACCTGAGCTTGTAGTGTTATCGCTGTGGTTTACTGAACTGACCTCATAGTAGTAGAAGTTTTTGGGGATCATCTCAGGATTTCCTTTCCATTCTTGGTACTTGCCCTTGTCTGCGAGAAGAGAAAATAAACATCAATGTTATTTTTTTTTAAATTTCAAGTATAAAACAGGAGATTAATCAATGAAGTTTTATAAAATATTTAGAAAATATCACACCTTTTTGGTGAGAACTGTGGCATACATTTTGATAAAATGTTTCTATAACTCAACCTGTAATTTGAGGTCACAAATCAATGGGCATCTAATGTATTTAAAGCAGTAACCTGTTTGTGTACCAAGTGTATATGTTACAGTAAAGTTGTGTAACCAGTAATTTCACGAAATCCCTAAAACATTCAGGAATTTCGCGAAATTACTGATTTGGTCAGTAAATTCGCGAAATTCCTAAAATTTTCAGCAATTTTCACCCAAGTCACATCAATATATACAGGATGTGACTTGTGTGGAAAAACTAATTAAGAAATATCACTTATGTCCATAAACAGGTTAAAAGTTTTATCTACCTAATAATTGGTTTTCATGCAACTGTCCATTTGTTCTCAGATATTTACCATCTTATTTTTCGCTAACATATTTGGTTATTTGTTTTACATGTACCCTCATTCGACGCATTAATAACAAACATGCATTACCAGATTTGGGACAGTAACTACAGAATTAATACCGAGAGCCTTATATTCCCACAAAGTCACCATCTTAATTGTGTAATTTGTTATTTTTAACAGAACTGTCAACCATCACCCTCAGTCAAGTGTAATGTTTAATGTAAACTGAATTCATATTTTAATTAAAAAATAAACACAGCAAAGTCATTTGCAAACTAAAGGTGTGACAATAATATATTTGGATATTTCCTGAATCAGAGGATGTTTACGTTGTATGAAGCATTCATACTATATCAAGTGAAAATAACACTTTACCAGGCCTCCTGGAGAAGTCAGGGAGCCGGGATTCTGCCTCACTCGTCTCCTCCTTACGCTCATACCTCCTGCCAACAGAGTCTCCATCTGCAGGGAAAACCAGGAACTATTAAGTAAGACTGAAGGAGTCAACTGTACTAACCAAATAATGGGTTCCCCAAGTACGTACCATTGTCTGTACATAACAAAGAAATTATGTGAAATATCGTCAAATTATTTCAATTAGTTTTTTATTGGATCAATAGATCTCATCAGTATACACCATGCAGCTCATGCTAAAATATCCACAACTTCCTCATTTCTGATTTTCAACAAATCATCATTTTGTACAGTTAAAAGGAGCCTGACGTCTGAGCTTATCATGATATATGAACCAACATCAAATGATTATTATGAAAGATCCCCCTATTTTTATCGGATCAATAGGTATTGTACGCTGGCCACAAAGTCCTCATTTCTGCTTTCAACAATCATTCCACCATTTCAGGCAGTTTAAAGAGGCCTTGCACCTGAGCTTATAATATCACTCAGTTTAGTGTGTCTGGGACCAACATCTCACAAATTAGGTGCTCAAACTCTCCAGCTGTTAAATCTAATCCTTTAATAGCTATGATCATACTGGAACAGGAAAATAATAACGGCAATGATGACAGTCACATGACCAACTGCCCAATTTTAGAACCACAGCACCCGAGGACCTGCTTAAATACTGAAAGTATTCTGAAAGTTGATACACAGTATTAGAGTTGATACACAACAAATCCATAATCTTTGCAAAAGTTAGTGTCTGAAAGCAAGTTAGGTTTCTGGTCGCATACTTTCTGTTTGTCTGTTCCTTATAACTGCATAAATAACTAGAAATTGCGTCAATTTGACACAGGACATGGTATATGCTAACATAAAGAGAATTCAGCCATTCTTAAATGCGACATTTTTGTTTCCGCCAAAATTCAAGATGGCACCCTAAATTCGGGAAATTTAAAATTGTTAGGTACTGTAATGACAATATCTTAGTGGTCGGACCAGTGTTGAAAATAAAAACCGGTTTCCGGGGCTTTGAAACCAAACGAAATCCGTGATTTCGAAAAATCTGCACTGATATGGTAAAAATTTAATGTGAGCGTACATGAGTTATATTCTC
Source organism: Sabellastarte sp. h YS-2021 (assembly GCA_964017235.1). NCBI lineage: Eukaryota > Metazoa > Annelida > Polychaeta > Sabellida > Sabellidae > Sabellastarte > Sabellastarte sp. h YS-2021. Next base: position 29,274,089 of record OZ024936.1, read on the forward strand.
AAGAGAAAATATGTATTCGCGAGATATTTTTTGATATAATACTCAAAATTGTCTTTGCATATCAAATTAAATAATGTTGTGTTGGAAAAAAAAGTAATAATGTTTCATTTCCTCAAAAACTATCCTCAAGGTATTTAAGATTGTCGTCCTCAAGATATTTAAGATTGTCATAAATTTAAAAATATGTATGGAAAGTTACAATGTTTTTGGAAAACTTTCAATGTTAAGACTATTATTTCCTGTTATTTTTTTGCTCTAAATCAATTCACTACTGTATTCTTTTCTAAGTACTTCGTATGCCCCATTCACACTTCAGGCGATATTACCCGCAGTTAAAATTTACTTGACGGCGAAACCATCAGCTTATCATGATATATGAACCAACATCAAATGATTATTATGAAAGATCCCCCTATTTTTATCGGATCAATAGGTATTGTACGCTGGCCACAAAGTCCTCATTTCTGCTTAAAATTTGCACTGATATGGTAAAAATTTAATGTGAGCGTACATGAGTTATATTCTCAAGAGAAAATATGTATTCGCGAGATATTTTGAAGTTTTCGAGATAACAGTTTTGATTTCCACTAAAATGTGGTGAAATACCCCAAATTTGACCTTAAGAAGGCCAGCATTGGTCTCCAGTGGAAGGCTGAGGCAACAAAACAAGTGCAAGCATACAGGAGATACATTTGTACTATATACAAAAGTCACAGGACGTTCTGTAATTCTGTATGTGAGTACTAGACCAAAATGTGTAGTAATACCCCAAATTTGACTATTTAGAATGCTGCCATTGGTCTTCTAGTGGAAGGTTGAGGCCACAAAACAATACTGCTCTGAGCTCTAACCCTTATATCCCACATATCAAATTTGAAAGGTCTATCTAAAATATTTTTGAGTAATTGCATATGAAAAAGAAAACTCCGCAGGGAAAAGGCCACAGCACTGAAGTTTGAAGTGACCTTGAAGAAAGAGGTCTAAGGTCAAATTTCCGGATGTTCATTGTATTAGCAAAAACATGACCTCACATTCTATATGAGAATACCAGGCACACATGTGAAGAAAATACCTGTTTTCAACTGATATGTGGCAATGACAGTGAAATGGGATTTATATCATCTATGCATTTTCACAAATGGTTGATCCTACAAAATCATATGCAAAGTAACAGTATGCTGGAATAGGAATGATTTGCTGAGAGAGACAAAGAATTAAGAAATACCAAAATTAAGGAAAGTGATAATTTTTCGTTTCATTTTCTGTTAAAGAGGCTTGACCACCATCAAAATAGTTGAATATTATCTAAACTGTGATTTTAGATCCCCTAAATAACCTTAAATGAAATATCTTGAGATTTAAACTTTTCTATTTACAGGAAATATACCTACTTTTAAAGCCTAAACCCTACAACACACTTTCACATTGATATATATCGGATGTACAGTCACTTTTTTGTAGTAAATAGGAGGCAACAGCAAACCTTGTGACAGCATTAAAAGTTTTGTGAAATTCTTACCAGAGCGTCTTCGGTCCTCAACACGTCTCTTCTCAATCCGCTGTCTGTAAAATGCAAACAAAGACAATTCAGTAATTCATGGAAAGTAAGGATGTCATACCCCTTTCATACTACAGGCGGTGTAATCACCGCCCCTGTCCTTCCAACTGCCATCTGTATGTGAACTAAACTAGTGATACAGTGGCCCACAATCCCAATCCTTCAGCATTCTACAGAAGTTTTAACATTAGTGCTGGGACGAGTTGACTGGGCAATAATTGGGGATGACATCGATCTGCGCAAGTGAAACTCGAGTTTTTGAAAACATCAATATTTTCACCATCTAAGGCTGACACTTCACCAAAACAATAGATATATCTGAAATTTTCAAAAATATATTGCATTTTTACTTTATTCTGGCTTAAATCAATGAAGATTTAACTTAAATTATATCGCGAAAGCCATTTCCAGGTCAAAGTTTTGCCTCACGTACAGTTATGTAAAACATTTTCCATATTAATGGCTAACAAACAAAATACTTTATCCCGAAAATTACTCGAGTTCAACTCACTTCTAACAAGTGATGCTCGATGTGCCATTTAAGCTGGCGATCCCATCACTAGTGCTCATACACATCTGCACAATTTAACCGGCAACAAAATATATTTCCTTCCAATAAAATGGTACTAACAGTGGATCCCTTGATGACAATATTTGGACATTGTTATTTTATTTATATTTGTGTCATTTACTCGAGTTCAACTGGAGTTCAACTCGCATCTAACAGGCAATCCTCGATCTACAGAAATCACTAATGATAACAGCCCTATTTAACATGTTTAAAATTTCCGCCTCTGAACGTGACAATGTCAGTTACCAACAGTCAATGTTCCTTGTCAACCCTACCATCATCCCGATATCCTTGTCAGTCAGTCCCCGTCAGTCCATTTTTTCTACCTTCCGCAGATAAATTTTTCAGACGGTAACTGAAGGCATGGTCCAAGGTTTATGTAAGGTTGTGACTCATTCTGGCTTCAGCGGCACGCGCTCATCCGACGGAAGCCGAAGATGAGGCTGCTTCTTACTGACTAACTTTTGTACTACTGTCTTCTGTTATTGACAGTTATACACTGTGTCTTATCAGTAGCCATTCTTGTGATACCTGATGGATACACCAAATCTCAGAAGATATGAGGCGGCCTGGGAGGTGGTTCCGCCGTCAAGTAAATTTTTAACTGCGGGTAATATCGCCTGAAGTGTGAATGGGGCATAAGAAGTACTTAGAAAAGAATACAGCAATGAATTGTTTTAGAGCAAAAAAATAACAGGAAATAATAGTCTTAACATTGACAGTTTTCCAAATATTCTTGTAAAACTGACCTCAAGTCATCTTTATCAATTTTATACAAGAAAAAGTGACAAACATCGTTTTTCTAGTGGACAGGGTGCCAAATACTCAAGAAATATTTGTCACCAAACTAAGTGTAAACTAAGGAACCCCCCAAAATATTAAAATATTGTAACTTTCCATACATATTTTTAAATTTATGACAACCTTAAATATCTTGAGGACGACAATCTTAAATACCTTGAGGATAGTTTTTGAGGAAATGAAACATTATTACTTTTTTTTCTAACACAACATTATTAAATTGATATGCAAAGACAACTAGAGGATCGCTCGCAAAAAAAAAAAGATAATGTTTTTGCATAGCAAAAACAAAGCGTCCCGAAAAGGATATAAAGGTGAGTGCTAAAGTATTAAGAAAATGCTTCGTTTCTAGCCTTATACTGTTGTGGCAACCAAAGTCAGCGCAGTCTGCTCTATCTAGCACGGTTTTCAAGATACAAGCATTTTTGTGTTTTGCAAAAAATTCGAAAATTCAAAATGTCCGCTATATTTGGCGAGACAAAAATATTTTGAAAATTGGCATGGCTACTCTGCAGAGATACCCAGCAGGTCCAAAATTTTGTTGAGTTCGCTCCATCTAGTACGGTTTTCGAGATATAAGCATTTTTGTGTTTTGCAAAAACTTTGAAAATTCAAAATGGCCACCATTTTTGGGGAGACAAAAATTTTTGACAAGACCACTGCCGCGGTGCGTATCTCCCGCCGAGCATTAAAGGAGATGAAATAGCTTTTCCCGAGATATTCACAATTTATCATTTTCGTGTGTGAAAGCTCTTCCAAAAGTAGGTGAATGAGTTATTTGAGAAAAATTGGCTATCTGCAATACTTTTAAGAGATAATTCGCATTTACTCATTTTGAGTAGGTGAGTAATTAGCTATGGGTCTGGAACTTCATCAAGTGAAAGTTCTCCCAAAAGTAGATGAATGAGTTATTTGGTAAAAATTGGGTATCCGCAATACTTTTAGAGATAATTCGCATTTACTCATTTTGAGTAGGCGAGTAATTAGCTATGGGTCTGAAACTTCACCATGTGAAAGCTCTCCCACAAGTAGATGAATGAGTATTTGATAAAAATTGGGTATCCGCAATACTTTTACAGATAATTAGCATTTACTCATTTTGAGTAGGTGAATAATTAGCTATGGGTCTGAAACTTCACGGAGTGAAAGCTCTCCCAAAAGTAGGTGAATGAGTTATTTGAGAAAAATTGGCTATCTGCAATACTTTTAGAGATAATTTGCATTTACTCATTTTGAGTAGGTGAGTAATTAGCTATGGGTCTGAAACTTCACCATGTGAAAGCTCTTCCAAAAGTAGATGAATGAGTTATTTGAGAAAAATTGGCTATCTGCAATACTTTTAAGAGATAATTCGCATTTACTCATTTTGAGTAGGTGAGTAATTATCTACGGGTCTGAAACTTCACCATGTGAAAGCTCTTCCAAAAGTACATGAATGAGTTATTTGAGAAAAATTGGGTATCCGCAATAGTTTTTGAGATAATTAGCATTTACTCATTTTGAGTAGGTGAGTAATTAGCTATGGGTCTGAAACTTTACCAAGTGAAAGCTCTCCCAAAAGTAGGTGAATGATTTATTTGAGAAAAATTGGCTATCTGCAATACTTCTAGAGATAATTCGCATTTACTCATTCTGAGTAGGTGAGTAATTAGCTATGGATCTGAAACTTCACCATGTGAAAGCTCTCCCACAAGTAGATGAATGAGTTATTTGATAAAAATTGGGTATCCGCAATACTTTTACAGATAATTAGCATTTACTCATTTTGAGTAGGTGAATAATTAGCTATGGGTCTGAAACTTCACGGAGTGAAAGCTCTCCCAAAAGTAGGTGAATGAGTTATTTGAGAAAAATTGGCTATCTGCAATACTTTCAGAGATAATTCGCATTTACTCATTTTGAGTAGATGAGTAATTAGCTATGGGTCTGAAACTTCACCATGTGAAAACTCTTCCAAAAGTAGGTGAATGAGTTATTTGAGAAAAATTGGCTATCTGCAATACTTTTAAGAGATAAATCGCATTTACTCATTTTGAGTAGGTGAGTAATTATCTACGGGTCTGAAACTTCACCATGTGAAAGCTCTCCCAAAAGTACATGAATGAGTTATTTGATAAAAATTGGGTATCCGCAATAGTTTTTGAGATAATTAGAATTTACTCATTTTGAGTAGGTGAGTAATTAGCTATGGGTCTGAAACTTCACCGAGTGAAAGCTCTCCCAAAAGTAGGTGAATGAGTTATTTGAGAAAAATTGGCTATCTGCAATACTTTTAGAGGTAATTCGCATTTACTCATTTTGAGTAGGTGAGTAATTAGCTATGGGTCTGAAACTTCACCATGTGAAAGCTCTTCCAAAAGTAGATGAATGAGTTATTTGAGAAAAATAGGCTATCTGCAATACTTTTAAGAGATAATTCGCATTTACTCATTTTGAGTAGGTGAGTAATTATCTACGGGTCTGAAACTTCACCATGTGAAAGCTCTCCCAAAAGTACATGAATGAGTTATTTGATAAAAACTGGGTATCCGCAATAGTTTCAGAGATAATTAGCATTTACTCATTTTGAGTAGGTGAATAATTAGCTACGGGTCTGAAACTTCACTGAGTGAAAGCTCTTTGGGATAGCTGCTCTGCAGAGATACCCTGAAGATCTAAAATTTCGTCGAAATCGCTCTATGTAGCACGGTTTTCGAGATATTAGCATTTTTGTGTTTTGCATTTTTTGCTCAAAAATTCGAAAATTAAAAATGGCCGCCATTTTTGGCAAGACAAAATTTTTTTGAAAATAGGTATGGCTACTCTGCAGAGATACCCTGTGGGTCAAAAATTTCGTCGAAATCGCTCCATCTAGCACAGTTTTCGAGATATAAGCATTTTTATGTTTTGCAATTTTGCGAAAAATTTGAAAATTCAAAATGGCCGCCATTTTTTGCGAGAAATTTTTTTTTTGAAAATTGGCATGGCTACTCTGCAGAGATACCCTGCGCGTCAAAAATTTCGTCGAAATCGCTGTATCTAGCAGGCTTTTCGAGATATAAGCATTTTTATGTTTTGCAATTTTTGCGAAAAATTCGAAAATTCAAAATGGCCGCCATTTTTGGCGAGACAAAATTTTTTTGAAAATTGGCATGGCTACTCTGCAGAGATACCCTGTGGGTCAAAAATTTCGTCGAAATCGCTCTATCTAGCACGGTTTTCGAGATATAAGCATTTTTATGTTTTGCAATTTTTGTGAAAAATTGGAAAATTCAAATGGCCGCCATTTTTGGAGAGACAAAAGTTTTTTGAAAATTGGCATGGCTACTCTGCAGACATACCCTGTGGGTCAAAAATTTCGTCGAAATCGCTCTATCTAGTACGGTTTTCGAGATACAAGCATTTTTATGTTTTGCAATTTTTGCGAAAAATTCGAAAATTCAAAATGGCCGCCATTTTTGGCGAGATAAAATTTTTTTGAAAATTGGGATAACTACTCTGCAAAGATACCCTGTGGGTCAAAAATTTCGTCGAAATCGCTCTATCTAGCACGGTTTTCGAGATATAAGCATTTTTGTGTTTTCCTTATTTGGAAAATTCATAATGATTAATTAATCATTAATTACTCGGCCATTTCTTAACCAATCAATGCCCAAATCTAATGATTTCCAGATTTTAATAGAATGAATGTATTTGCCAAGTTTCAGGTGAATTGATAAAATTCCTTTCAAGTTATCATCCGGACAAGCTTCCCCATCGAAAAAAGACATTTTTGGTCATGTGACCTCTCTGATTGGTTGAAATGTCACTGCAGCATATTCAAAAAAATTCCCCAAGGCTACTGCCTAAACCTGCCAAATTTGAAAAGAATCCGCCTAACGGTTACAGAGTTATAAGGAAAACAAAATGCGGAGCCGGCGGAGCCTGAAGGTCTCCCATACACAAACAAGCGTCCCTTGCGGGACGCTTAATTTTGAGTATTATATAAACTAGACTGCAACAATTTTGTGCTAGTATATCCCCAGACAGGCCATCTCTCACACCACAGGCAATCATTGAGAATTTTTTGTAATAACAATAATAATAATAGTAGGATTTATATAGCGCAAAATTGATACAAATCCTCTAATGCGCTCGAGTCCAAGAAGGGAGAGTCCAGGGACAGGCATGGGTCAACATCTAAAAAGCGCCCACCAGGGTATAACTAAGGTGGGGGGTATGCCAGACTAAACAAGTAGGTCTTTAGCTGGCTTCTGAAACCACCCATTAGCACCCATTTTGTGTTAAAACAAGCATTCTGATGCATGCATTTATCTCCCGCCGTAAAATTAGATGTACTAAAGATAGTGGAATATATATTTTCTTGTGAGATGGAGGCACATGTAGAAGTGACAACAAGTTTAATGTTTGATTGCAATACTTTTAAAGCAAAAGGCATTTACTCACTTTAGTAGCTATTACTCTGCCATCCAAAGAGCTACAGTTCTGCAACTTTATTATGCAGTAGATCAAACCAAAGTAGGTAAGGACGTATTTAGAAGAAATTGCCTATCTGTAACACTTTTAGAGATGAAAGATATTTACTTATTTTAGTGGCTATTATTCTGCCATCCAAAGAGCTACAGTTCTGCAACTTCACTATGTGGTAGATCACCCAAAAGTAGGTGAATGACTTATTTAGAAGAAATTGCCTACCTGTAATACTTTAAGAGATAAAAGACATTTACTCATTTTAGTAGCTATTACTCAGCTATCCAAAGAGCTACAGTTGTGCAACTTCACTATGTGGTAGATCACCCAAAAGTAGGTGAATGATTTATTTAGAAGAAATTGCCTACCTGTAATACTTTTAGAGATAAAAGACATTTGCTCATTTTGGTAGCTATTACTCAGTTATCCAAAGAGCTACAGTTCTGCAACTTCACTATGTGGTAGATCACCCAAAAGTAGGTGAATGACTTATTTAGAAGAAATTGCCTACCTGTAATACTTTTAGAGATAAAAGACATTTACTCATTTTAGTAGCTATTACTCTGCCATCCAAAGAGCTACAGTTGTGCAACTTCACTATGTGGTAATCACCCAAAAGTACGTGAATGACTTATTTAGAAGAAATTGCCTACCTGTAATACTTTCAGAGATAAAAGACATTTGCTCATTTTAGTAGCCATTACTCAGTTATCCAAAGAGCTACAGTTCTGCAACTTCACTATGTGGTAGATTACCCAAAAGTAGGTGAATGACTTATTTAGAAGAAATTGCCTACCTGTAATACTTTTAGAGGTAAAAGACATTTACTCATTTTAGTAGCTATTACTGAGCTATCCAAAGAGCTACAGTTCTGCAACTTCACTATGTGGTAGATCGCACAAAGGTAGGTGAATGACTTATTTAGAAGAAATTGCCTATGTGTAATATTTTTAGAGATAAAAGACAATTACTCATTTTGGTAACTATTACTCAGCTATCCAAAGAGCTACAGTTGTGCAACTTCACTATGTAGTAGATCACCCAAAAGTAGGTGAATGACTTATTTAGAAGAAATTGCCTACCTGTAATACTTTTAAAGATAAAAGACATTTACTCATTTGAGTAGCTATTACTCAGCTATCCAAAGAGCTACAGTTCTGCAACTTCACTATGTGGTAGATCACACAAAAGTAGGTGAATGACTTATTTAGAAGAAATTGCCTATGTGTAATATTTTTAGAGATAAAAGACATTTACTCATTTTGGTAGCTATTACTCAGCTATCCAAAGAGCTACAGTTGTGCAACTTCACTATGTGGTAGATCACCCAAAAGTAGGTGAATGACTTATTTAGAAGAAATTGCCTACCTGTAATACTTTTAGAGATAAAAGACATTTACTCATTTTAGTAGCTATTACTCAGCTATCCAAAGAGCTACAGTTCTGCAACTTCTCTATGTGGTAGATGACCCAAAAGTAGGTGAATGAGTTATTTAGAAGAAATTGCCTATCTGTAAAACTTTTAGAGATAAAAGACATTTACTCATTTTAGTAGCTATTACTCAGCGATCCAAAGAGCTACAGTTCTGCAACTTCACTATGTGGTAGATCACACAAAAGTAGGTGAATGACTTATTTAGAAGAAATTGCCTATGTGTAATATTTTTAGAGATAAAAGACATTTACTCATTTTGGTAGCTATTACTCAGCTATCCAAAGAGCTACAGTTGTGCAACTTCACTATGTGGTAGATCACCCAAAAGTAGGTGAATGGCTTATTTAGAAGAAATTGTCTACCTATAATACTTTTAGAGATAAAAAACATTTACTCATTTTAGTAGCTCTTGCTCAGCTATCTACTCACTTAGCTATTGACCTACATCTGCAAAAGCAACAAAAATATAAAGGACACAGGAAAGTAAGCTTTTGAAAAACTAGATGATTAACAAATGAAAAGATTTGCCTAACTTTGGTACTTGTGAAGGTATTTGACATTTATTTCCATCATAATTTTGCTACAAATAAGAAAATAGCTATTGCTCACTTATGACATGCAATGGAACCCCAAACTATATGGCAAATTATTTTAGGAAAATCCTGTAACTGCAGTAGTTTTTCAGTTACAATGGATTTACTCAACAGCCACAATTTCAAAGTAGCTATTACTCAGCTGTCCAGTGTGCAACAGGTTTGCAGCTTTACTATCTGATAGCTCATCAAAAACTAGATGAATAACATATTTGAAAAGAATTCCCTAACTTGAATACTTTTGAAGATATTTGAAATTTACTCATGTCGTTATTTTGCTTCAAATAAGGAAATAGCTATTACTCACTTATGGCATGCAATAGAATCCCAAACTATATGCCATCTTATAGTTAAGGACAAAGTAGCTGAATAACATATTTTAGGAAAATACTCTAACTGCAATAGTTTTGAAGTTACAATGGATTTACTCAACAGTCACAATTTCAAAGTAGCTATTACTCCGCTATCCAATGTGCAACAGGTCTGAAACTTTACTATGTGATAGCTTACCAAAAACTAGATGAATAACATATTTGAAAAGAATTCCCTAACTTTAATACTTTTAAAGATATTTGACATTTACTGATGTCATTATTTTGCTACAAATAAGAAAATAGCTATTACTCACTTATGGCATGCAATGGGACCCCAAACTATGTACCATCTTATAGCTAAGGACAAAGTAGCTGAACAACATATTTGAAGAAAAAGTTGTAACTGCAATAGTTTTTGAGTTATGAGCCCTTTACTCCAAGTTGCTAAGATTGCTATTACTCACTTATCTTACGCCTAAGTCCATAAAACCAAAAAAATTTTCGAGGGCGTGAAAATTCATTGGGACAATTAATTTACAAAAAATCTGTAGCAGTAGTAGTTTTGGAGAAATCTGCGTGACTAACGCACGCACACACGCACGCACACACAGGCATCATTTTATAATCTCCCTCCCGGGCTAAAGCCCGGCGGGAGATAAAAACTGGGTCCCAGCGGTAATTATAGAAATTTTAATGTGACATTAAAAAATTAAAAGTGCAGAGCTCAAAGTTTCCACAAAGACAGATCAAATACACAAGTTATATCCACTATAGTTTGAATCAGGTCAGATTTACCACTTCCAAGTTTCAAGACAAAATATGTGGAAAATGCAGAAAAAAAAAGTCATCTGGGTTGATTATTCATGGGCTTCATATAGAGGTCAAATGTCTACTTAAAGCCTTGATTTTTGATACTTGTAAAAAGAACCTATTAATATATATGCCCAGATGAGACTTACAATTTGCAAGTTACAGGGCAAAAAATTGCCGTAAATTTATGCAAAATGTAGAAAAAATTGTCGAAAGTAGGGTCTTTATGGGCTTCAAACGAACTTTTAATCTCAACATAAAGTCTTGATTTTTGGCATGTTGATATATTAATGTGTTCCCAGGTAAAATTTGAGCCAGATGAGCCACATAGTTCTTAACCTAGAGGGCATTAAGTGGCCAAAGGTAAAATTTCTGACCTTAAGGTGGCCATAATTTCTTGGTTTATGGTCACCTTAAAATAGGGTTCCTCTTCTGACCCAAATATATTGTGTGCCATGTCTGAATGAAATCCGTGAAAACATTTTTGAGTTATCGCACACCCAAGTCAAAACCTAAGGCAGCAGTGCAACAGACATGAAACCAGTATATCCCCAACTTTCACCTGGGGATATAATAATGGAAGATATTTTAGTCTGTGCACTATCCATGTTCACAATAATACACATACCTGGCATCCGACACATTCATTTCTGGTTCCAACTCTCGACGTTTACGTTGCAGATTGTGGCGCAAATCATTGGGATCTCTCTCATATTTTGCACTACGATCCCTTAGGCGCAAATCTTCATCTTTCTTGTGGTCACTGGAAAACATGTAGGACGTGAAATTTCCTAGGGACGAGCCCTACCTTATATTAATTAGAACTGTTAAACAACCCTAATTAAGTTATTCTAGTGACAATTTATGTGTCATCAAATGCTTGTTTTCAGCTCCCGCACAGTAACTTTGTGTTTTAGGAACTTGAACTGAAAAGAAAATCATCTTAACTCCATGCCAGTAGAAGCAATAATTTGCAAATTTAATAAGTAAATTAAATTTTTATAAGTTAATACCCTATCCAATGGACAATTGCTAATCCGGTCGGCGCAGACCAGCCCGCCAAACGTCAGAACTAGTGCACTCGCCAGATGGAGTGTCGTACTTCCTTCCTGTCTAGACAGCGTGACGTCATAGCATCGTTTTTGTTGTCTAGACCTATTAGACCCCTAGTAAGCTGATAGCGGGGTCGGTGGGAGGGTCTTGTGTGTCCATTGGATAGGGTATTAACTTATAAAATTTAATTTACTTATTAAATTTGCAATTTTATTGTGTTAATACATCCTATCCAATGGACAATTGCTGAATAACTACCGCTTGGTCGGAGGGTAAGTTACTAGGGACTTAGGTGAACTCATAAACAGAACTAACAAATTTTCTTCCAGGCCTGGGTCGACCTTGAGGTCGGAAAACCCTTAAGGCCATAGTCGGTTACCAGAAACCAGTCAACCGATTTACCCCCCCCCCCCCCCCACTTTTTAACAGACCTGCTCTGAGCTAGGGGAACAGAGGGATGAGTTCAGTCCCATAAGAAGTAGAAATAAACCTCCCGAAGTAAGCACAGCACAGTTTTGTTGTTTTTTTCCTTATATATATATATATATAATATATATATATACACTATTTACATATTTACAGAATCCCCTCTATTCCTGGGCTATTTGTGGATCTGCTGAGCAGCCACTACAGGTCCCAGATGGTAGAGCTCTGAGTCAGCCCATGTCACATCCTTCAGATAAAATTGTGGTATTATGTGACTTCCAGTGACAGGCTGACAAGATCTGTTCCAAGGAGACTCCTGACTGGAAGGCCTTAGAAGCAGCAAAGGCCCTGACATCATGGGCTTTGACCTGATGTAGAGTGTGGGCCTCTTGGTCTGAGAGCTCGTAACATAGGATCACAGTTTGTTTGATCCATGAGGAGATAGTGGCAGGTGAGATGTCTTTGTCGAAACTTTTCTTAAAGGAGACAAAGACCAGCTCCTTATTCTGCCTGAGGTACTGTCCATATAGTAGCGTAACGCTCTGACTGGACAGAGGGACCTATCAGACTATCAGGGATCTATCCAGCATTGGGGCCAGGGCTGGTATCACCACTGGGGCCACACTGTCTGGACCCTCTTTGGCCAGCTGGTTCTTGGAAAGAAAGCTGGGTGATGGGTACAGGGACACCTTTGACCAGTCAGATTGGTGTCTGATATTTCTGTTTTGCCAAGCATCATGAAGCATGAATCTCACTTCTGCGCTTGCCTGAACCAAGGGCTAAGAGGAAATTTTTACTGTCTTGAAGGTCAAATACTTCAAAGAAGCCTCCTTGATTGGTTCAAAGGGAGCCTTTGTCAGCTGGTGTAAGACCAGAGATAGGTTCCAGGAAGGGATACCCCTTCTACCCTTGGGTCTATCTCTGTGGAAGCTATCCAAGAGACAAGTGAGATTTTCATCTTTGCTGATGTTGAGGGTTGAATTTCCCAGTTTATCAGCAATGGCTGACCTGTAACCGTCAATGTTGCTGGGCTGTAACTTCCTGTCCTCAAAAAGGTACATAAGGAAGTCAGCAACTGACTTTACTGGGGGTGCCCTGAAGTCCACCTGATTAGTGATGCACCACTTTGTAAAAATGGCCCACTTTGCCTCATAGACTGATCTGGTTGATCCTCTTTGAGCCTCAATCCTTGCTGCCACTGCTTCAGAGAACCCCTGCTCCTTGATTGCTGTGGCTCTAGGAGCCATACTTGGAGATTTAGATTTGTCAGATTTCTGTGAGGGATCTGATTGATTGTGTCAACAGGTTGGGCAGGCTCAGTGGGATCTGACTGGACATGTTCACTAGATCCCAAAACCAAGGCATGTTGGGCCACCCCGGAGCAATCAGAATGATCCTCTTGCAAGGGGAGTCCTGTAACTTCTCCACCACTTTGCCCAAGATGGCTGCTGGTGGGAAGGCATAAGCGTCCAAATCCTCCCATTGGAGACTGAGTGCTTCTACTGCTACTGCCAGGGAATCCGGTACTGGTGACACGAACTGAGGTAACTTGTTGTTGAACCTCGTGGCAAATAGATCTATCTGAGGTCGGTGCCACCTGCTGCATATATTTTGGAAAACCTCTTGAAGGAGGGACCATTCTGTTTGAATGGTCTGGCCTAGACGAGATAGCTTGTCTGCTACCATGTTCAGCCGGCCCAGAATGTGTCAGGCTTTTAGAGTTACTTGATGTCTGGTACACCAGGTCAAGATTCTCCATAGTAGGGCACAGAGTGTGCCCGACCTCATGCCTCCTTCTTTATGTATGACACTACTGTAGTGTTGTCGGTTGCCACAAGTACTATCTTGTCGGCACAGAGGCTTTGGAACTCTTTTAAGGCTAGAAACACTGCTTTTAGTTCCAAATAGTTTATATGCAGCTTGCTTTCTGGCAGTGACCAAGTCCCTCTGGCAGTGTGCTCGTTTAAGTGAGCGCCCCACCCTTCTTTTGATGCATCTGTAAAGATTTGCAGAGCATGCTTTATTGGGTGTAATGGTTGGCCTGTGAGAACGTTGTCTTCTTGTAGCCACCATTGTAAATGAGGGTGCAGGGAACTGGGGATTGGTATCACCTTTTCTAGTGACTCTGGTATTCTCCAATGGTGTTTGAGATGCCACTGTATGGGTCTCATGTGTAGCCGGTCTAGGTGAACTTGCTTCTCTGTGGCCATTAATAAACCTATCAGGGACATGAACTGCCGGACCGGACAGGCCGGTAGTGACAGAATCTCCAATATCTTGTCCTGAAGGCTCTGCCAATGGTCTGGAGTCGGTCCCTGGTAACCTACAAAATCGAAGATCTGTTTTGGATCCAGCTCCGACTTGTCCAAATTCACCAGCCAGCCTAATTTCTGGCATATTTCCACTAGATTATGAGTATGTTGGAGACAGGCCTGGTGGGATGTGGCTCTCACCAACCAGTCGTCTAGGTACTGGTGGATTCTTATACCCTTGTGTATGGCCATCAGTTTCACCTCCTTTGCTACCACAGTGAACTCCAAGGGTGCTGTGGACAGACCAAAGGGCAATGCTTTTAATTGGTATGTCTGACCCTGGACATGAAATCTCAGATATTTCCTGGACTGTTCCTGTATTGGTGTATGGAAGTAGGCGTCCTTGAAACCTATTGAGGTAACCCACTCACCTTGTTAGAGGGACGCTCTGATGGTTTCCGGTGTCTCCATTTTGAATTTCTCCGTCTTGAGGAAAAGATTCAGTTTGCTCATATCTAGTATAGGTCTCCACTTGTTGTTGGGTTTTGGGACGGATGCCTGGCATAGTGTCCCTATAATTCTGCTCCTCTGAAACTGGCTACCGCCTGATCCTGATCTTCAGATAATTCCCCTTCTTTAGGGGGGGGGGGGGGGGTATCAGACAACACACTACCGGCATCAGAGGAAAGGCTAGAGATGCTATCTCGCCTTGACCTGTGAAGAGCAGGGGAGCCGGTGTCAGCAGGCTCAGATGAAATTGGTCGGTCGGTAGCAGCAGATCGGTCAGAGTGAGGTCGGTGGAGATCACGTTCACTTGTAGACTGCAGTTTTGATGAAGGGTTGGTTGTAGTTGTCGGCCGGTTGGTTTTGGTTTGACTGGTAGGCTGATGCACAGTAGCAGAGGAGCCCTGTCCAGGAAACCTTGTAGTTGAGGTCGGTCAGTTAGATTTAGAGTTAGATCCAGGAAGTGTTGTTGAGGTAGAAGGTCGGATGAAAGGTTCAGACACATTTTCAACATCATGAGGAGGTGAATGGGTCAGTGTGACTTTCACATTTGATGAAAAAGTTGGTTCGAAACTCTTGGCCATTATCAAGGCTTCTAGGCGACTGAAGCGCTCCGACCATTTGTTGCCCAGCTCTGCAAACTTAGCATCAGTACTAGGACTGTGCTTGGAAGCCTTTGTAGAGGGAGATTTTTCCTTCTCATTGTCTTTCTTATTGTCTTTCTTAGGCTTTTTATCAGGTGGGGGGACGGGAGCAGGGGATTTGACAGATCCCTGTTCATCTACAGCCCCAATAACAGACACGCTTGACGGGTCGACAAGTTGATCAGAGTCCTAGGAAGGGGTTGATTCAGTAAGCTTTGCTTCACGTTTCTCCTTCTTTAATTTATAGGAAGGCGTAGCTAATTGCTGGCGTTGATCAGACGTGAGGCTATTACATATCTGGCAGTTAGAAGTTTGTGGATCTTGAACACAAGGTTCCTTACCCTTCCCTCTGTCCCTGCATCGTGCGCAGTGAGAATGTGTATCAAAATAAGCCATAACGTGTCCACATTTCCCTCGACGTTGGCCAGGAGAAGACATGATGTGTCTGATATATAATGACAGTAAAATATGTCAAAATAATCAAAATATCTGTTGAAATTCTTAAGAAAACTCTTGCAGAAATAAATTCCGTGTGCACTAGTTCGCGCCAAACGAAAAAAGATGCTATGACGTCATGCTGTCTAGACCGGAAGGAAGTACGACACGCCATCTGGCGAGTGCACTAGTACTAGGGACCGGCCAGCCGGTGGAAATACAGGACGTCTTTTTCTGACGTTTGGCGGGCCAGTCTGCGCCGACCGGATTAGCAATTGTCCATTGGATAGGATGTATTAACGCAATAAAAACTTATTTTCATGGATATGCAACATATTATTATTGATAAATTTTGTTACATACCCAGTCTCATTACATTAGTCAGGGCTGTTATCATTAGCAATTTCTGTGGATCGAGGATTGCCTGTTAGATGTGAGTTGAACTCGAGTTGAACTCGAGTAAATGACACAAATATAAAAAAAACTAGAAATAGGCCGCCCTGTTGATAGTAGATGCGAATAGAAACAGGATAGCATAGAAGAACACACATTATCATGTGTAATGTCCACCCATGAACCTTTTGCCCAAATTGTACAGTAGTCTTACAAGACCCTGTTTCATTTGTAAAATATATCAATGATGCTTAAATATTTATTAGTGTAGATGTAAATTATTTCAGCTTCATGCCTTTTTGCATTTTGACGAAATCACTCTATCTTGCACGGTTAAGAAGATAGAAGCAAATTCCTGTTTTTCTATTTTTGGCAAAAATTTGAAAATTCAAAATGGCCGCCATTTTTGGGGAGGGGAAAATTTTTTTAAAATTACCAAGAGTACAATGCTCAGATACCCTGTGGGTCGAAAATTTTGACGAAATCACTCTATCTCGCACGGTTAAGGAGATAGAAGCAAATTTGTGTTTTGCCATTTTTGGCAAAAATTCAAAATGGCCGCCATTTTTGGGGAGGGGAAAATTTTTGGAAAATTGCAAAGATTGCATTCCTTAGATACCCTGTGGGTCGAAAATTTCGGCGAAATCGCTCTATCTCGCACGGTTAAGGAGATAGAAGGAAATTTGTGTTTTGCCATTTTTGGCAAAAATTCGAAAATTCAAAATGGCCGCCATTTTTGGGGAGGGGAAAATTTTTTGAAAATTGCAAAGACTGCATTCCTTAGATACCCTGTGGGTCGAAAATTTCGACGAAATCACTCTATCTCGCACGGTTAAGGAGATAGAAGCAAATTAGTGTTTTGCCATTTTTGGCAAAAATTCAAAATGGCCGCCATTTTTGGGGAGGGGAAAATTTTTTGAAAATTGCAAAGATTGCATTGCTTAGATACCCTGTGGGTCGAAAATTTTACCGAAATCGCTCTATCTCGCACGGATAAGGAGATAGAAGCAAATTAGTGTTTTGCCATTTTTGGCAAAAATTCAGAATGGCCGCCATTTTTGGGGAGGGGAAAATTTTTTTTAAATTACCAAGAGTACAATGCCCAGATACCCTGTGGGTCGAAAATTTTGACGAAATCGCTCTATCTCGCATGGTTAAGGAGATAGAAGCAAATTTGTGTTTTGCCATTTTTGGCAAAAATTCGAAAATTCAAAATGGCCGCCATTTTTGGGGAGGGGAAAATTTTTTGAAAATTGCAAAGATTGCATTCCTTAGATACCCTGTGGGTCGAAAATTTCGACGAAATCGCTCTATCTCGCATGGTTTAGGAGATAGAAGCAAATTTGTGTTTTGCCATTTTTGGCGAAAATTCAAAATGGCCGCCATTTTTGGGGAGGGGAAAATTTTTTGAAAATTGAAAGAGTACATTCCTTAGATACCCTGTGGGTCGAAAATTTCGACGAAATCGCTCTATCTCGCACGGTTAAGGAGATAGAAGCAAATTTGTGTTTTGCCATTTTTGGCAAAAATTCGAAAATTCAAAATGGCCGCCATTTTTGGGGAGGGGAAAATTTTTTTTAAATTACCAAGAGTACAATGCTCAGATACGCTGTGGGTCGAAAATTTCGACAAAATCGCTCTATCTGGCACGGTTAAGGTGATAGAAGCAAATTTGTGTTTTGCCACTTTTAGCAAAAATTCGAAAATTCAAAATGGCCGCCATTTTTGGGGAGGGGAAAATTTTTGGAAAATTGCAAAGATTGCATTCCTTAGATACCCTGTGGGTCGAAAATTTCGACCAAATCACTCTATCTCGCATGGTTAAGGAGATAGAAGCAAATATGTGTTTTGCCATTTTTGGCAAAAATTCGAAAATTCAAAATGGCCGCCATTTTTGGGGAGGGGAAAATTTTTGGAAAATTGCAGATTGCATTCCTTAGATACCCTGTGGGTCGAAAATTTCGACGAAATCGCTCTATCTCGCACGGTTAAGGAGATAGAAGCAAATTTGTGTTTTGCCATTTTTGGCAAAAATTCGAAAATTCAAAATGGCCGCCATTTTTGGGGAGGGGAAAATTTTTGGAAAATTGCAAAGATTGCATTCCTTAGATACCCTGTGGGTCGAAAATTTCGACCAAATCACTCTATCTCGCACGGTTAAGGAGATAGAAGCAAATATGTGTTTTGCCATTTTTGGCAAAAATTCGAAAATTCAAAATGGCCGCCATTTTTGGGGAGGGGAAAATTTTTGGAAAATTGCAGATTGCATTCCTTAGATACCCTGTGGGTCGAAAATTTCGACGAAATCGCTCTATCTCGCACGGTTAAGGAGATAGAAGCAAATTTGTGTTTTGCCATTTTTGGCAAAAATTCGAAAATTCAAAATGGCCGCCATTTTTGGGGAGGGGAAAATTTTTTGAAAATTGCAAATATTACATTCCTTAGATACCCTGTGGGTCGAAAATTTCGACGAAATCGCTCTATCTCGCACGGTTAAGGAGATAGAAGCAAATTTGTGTTTTGCCATTTTTGGCAAAAATTCAAAATGGCCGCCATTTTTGGGGAGGGGAAAACTTTTTAAAAATTGGTAAGAGTAGAATTGTCAGATACCCTGCGGGTCGAAAATTTTGCCGAAATCGCTCTATCTCGCACGGTTAAGGAGATAGAAGCAAATTAGTGTTTTGCCATTTTTGGCAAAAATTCAAAATGGCCGCCATTTTTGGGGAGGGGAAAATTTTTGGAAAATTGCATAGATTGCATTCCTTAGATACCCTGTGGGTCAAAAATTCTGTCGAAATCGCTCTATCTCTTAC
Source organism: Sabellastarte sp. h YS-2021 (assembly GCA_964017235.1). Lineage (NCBI taxonomy): Eukaryota > Metazoa > Annelida > Polychaeta > Sabellida > Sabellidae > Sabellastarte > Sabellastarte sp. h YS-2021. The sequence continues at coordinate 29,293,140 of OZ024936.1, forward strand.
GGTTTCTGAGATATTAGCAAATTACTCAAACGTAGTACTGAAAATACACAATGAAGTACCTAAATGGCTATTACTCATGTACTGACAAAGCTATCAGTCCCAAATGCAATACCAAGCGAGCTATGGACATAACAATCTTGTATTCAAAATTGTAGTAAAATATCTTTAATTATTTTGGCTTAAATGCACGGAAACCAATGGGTACTGAAAATAGCTGTACTTAAGTTTTTTTTTTGTTTTTTTTTTTTTGTTTTTTTTTTATTTTTAACTAGCATACAGTGATGGTGTAACAGGAAGTAAAATGAGACAGTAACATAAGCATTTCATAATAACAATACTACAAAAGCATTATAACTAAATTTCTACACAAAGAACTTTACAGGACATGAAATATACTACTACATATTTATTTCATAACAGCAAATCTACTAAGACATTCTATCAAGAACTGTTAAAAATTGTCTATAGCTTTGCCAGTAGAAAACCATACCTCTCTTGAAAAAGCAAGTGATTACCTTTATCTGATGCAATGCATTCTTCAATTTTAAGTTTGTCTTTTAAGCAATACTGAAAATGTGTTAATGACAGTTCTTTCAAATCATCCCTTGACTGTTTAATATAATATTTACCAACAACTGTAATAAAGTTTACCAAATAAAAAAGGGGATCGCTCATGTTTATGAAACCCAGAAGGACCCCTAGGACTGTAAAATCGATTTTAATGTTAAGTTTACTTGATAGCCAAAGCTTTATTTCTTTCCAGAAAGTATAAACCTTTTGACAATAGAAGAAGAAATGCTCTAGGTTATCAATATCTCTACACCTTGCACAATCTGAAGAGTCTTTGATACCCCATAAAAATAGTTTGTAGTTGCAGTTAAAGATTCGATGAAGTATTTTGTATTGGAGAGAAATCAAATGAGAGTCACTAGTAAGATTATAGGTCAGATTATAGATGGATTTCCTATCAGCCTTTTCTAGGATTGGATAGTACTCTATCCATTTATTTTGGCTTTGGGGGATTTGATACAAACGGGTTATGTAATAGTTGTATACTTCTCGGCTTTTGATGTTGCCAAGCTTTTCAAGACACTGCCGAGATAATGACCTTTGATGAGTTGAGACCTGTTTGATGTTTAGTAAACGTTTTTTGGAACAGACAGTACTAATTATTTGGTTATATCTCATATGATCAAATTGAATGCCATATTTTGCTTCCAGATCTGACTTTGACAGAAAATTTTCATCTTCTGAAACAAGATCTCTCACTTTAGACATACCAGTAGATATCCATTCAGTAAACTCATCTGATATGGGTTTCTTGTCGATTGTTAGTAGATCATTATGAAATAAAGGTTCATCCAAAAACTCAACAAAACTTGAAGGTTCAATCGCCACAAGATCACACCATACTGACAACAGATCCTTATAAAATGGGGTTTTGATGTGACATGTTGTGTTTTTTAAAAGTTTGTTTTCTTAATAGTTCTTCGGTACAAAGCCCCATTAGGTTCTGTGAGAGTATTTTCCAATTTGCATCTATACCATTACAAAATCTTTTTAAAAACATTATTTTTGATGCATTGATAAATTCCGAGATTGAAACAATACTCATTCCACCTTGTTCTATTGGTTGGATTAAGGTAATTTTCGAGAGGAGAGGTTTCTTCTGATTCCATATAAAGTTGAAAAGCATTTCATCTAAAAGTTTTAACATGTTTTTGCTAAAGGGGATGGCTGAGACAAGTTGTACAATATGAGGTAAAACAAATGATTTTATCACTGTTACTTTACCTTTTAATGTTAGGCACCTCAATGACCAGGAGTTTAGAATGCTTTTGATAATCGAAATTTTGTCATTCTTGTTTAAATTTATCATCTCTTCATTGTCCAGAGAGAACCATGTTCCCAGGGTTTTAAATGGCCTGTTTATCCATTTAATTCCCAATGACAAATTATGCTCTAGAGTCCCATCATTTTGAATAATTATTGCCTCAGTCTTCCCTTTATTTAATTTGAGACCCGCATATCGGTAAAACTCTTCAAACATCCTAAGAGAGTGCCTAACAGAAGAGTTGTCTGTAAGAAACAAAGTCATGTCATCTGCCAGCTGACAAAGCTTTATACATTTTCCATTGACTTTAAGGCCTATAATATGAGGGGTCATCCGAATTATGTTCGCTATTATTTCAGCAGGCAGTAGAAATAACAAGGCACTGATTGGACAGCCTTGTCTGATCCCTCTAAAGAGCTTGAAGAATTGCGACATATAACCATTATTGGTTACACAGCTTTCAATGTCAGTATAAAGGACAGACATCCATCTTCGAAAGTTTGGACCAAAACCAAAATGTGTTAAGCATTTTTGTAGAAAATTCCAGTTTATAGTATCAAATGCTTTTTCAAAGTCTGCTAAGAGTATGATACAAGGTTGCAGTGTATGTTTACAATAATCAATTACATCGGCTATTAATCTAGTATTTTCACCAATAAAGCGGTCTTTCATATACCCAATTTGATCGGGATTAATGATTTCTGTTAATGTTACCCTTAATCTGTTTGCGAGTAGTTTTGCTAAGATTTTGTAATCACTATTAAGCAGCGATAAAGGACGCCATGACTTCAAGTCTGTTAGATCTTTATCCTTTTTTGGAATCAAAATAATTGTACCTTGTTTTTGGCTTGGTGTCAAATGACCAGAATCAAAGGATTTACTGTAACTATTCACTAATATGTCACAGATATCTACCCAGAAAGTTTTATAAAACTCGATAGGAATACCATCAGGTCCCGGACTCTTATTATTTTTCAGGTCATTAATAGCCTTGAAAACCTCTTCTTTTGTAATTGCTTGGTCACAGTGTTCTTTCATATCATTTGATACTAACGGCGCGGTGATACTATTGAAATATTCTTCATATTCAAATACATTTGGAATTTGATTAGATTCACTTGAATATAAATTTTTATAGAAATTTGCTTGAGTGTTTAGTATTTCCTTGGGGTCGTTAATTCTATGCCCACCCACATTCAAAGACCGTATATGTTTAATATTATGGTTTCTTTTTTCCAGATTTAGAAAGTATCTTGTTGGTCTTTCATACTCATCAACCAGCCTACACCTTGAGCGAATTATACATCCCGCTGACTTGGTGTCATATATTTCTTCTATCTTGTGTTTAATAAGATTTGACTCCTCAAACAAAGAGGGACACGGACTGAGGGTAATCTTGTATTCCAAGTCCTCTAACTGCTCTGTTAGCTTTTCAAGAAGTTTTTCCGACTGTTTTTTCTTCTTTATGGAATAGGTTATAGATTCAGTACGTATCCTGCATTTAACGTAATCCCATCCAATGTCTTTATTTGACAAGTTTATAAGGTCAGTTTTTGCATGTTTAATTGTGCTGCTTAGTAGTGATATATATTCATTATCAGACAATAGGCTTGTATTCATCTTCCACCAGCCTCTACCTTTCTTTGCAACACCTTCCAACCAAAGAGACAATTTTAACAGGCTGTGGTCAGATTTAATGCTTGGTAAAATTTCAACCGATTTAGTTGTGAAACCTAAGTGACGTGAAATTAAAAAGTAATCGATCCGTGTTTGCTTAATACCAAATCTTGTTTTCTCACGTCTTGTATATTGTTTTGTAGAAGGATGTCGTATCCTCCAAATATCGGCAATATCTAAAAGTTCGTGTAATTGTGTCAATGAATTTCTAAAAGAAACAGATCGAGCTGTACTTAAGTATTACTCAGTAAGCAAAAGAGGTACAACAGCCAAAAGTAGGGCTGCCACAGAATAGTAGAGTACTCGTCAAAGAGTAGAGTACTGGATTATTTACTATAGTACAAAATCAGGAAAAGAGTACTCGTCTGCATTAAAATTTTGAATTTTCCACGATATTTTTGTCAGAAATGATGTGCAATATATCAAATTATACAGTGAAATTGTACATTTTCTTGATTTCATTGTAAAAAAGAGTACTCGTTCAAGAGTAGAGTAATGGTTAAAGAGTACTCGAGTAGTAAAATTACTACTCGTGGCAGCCCTAGCCAAAAGCAATCCCAAGCAAGCTACTGACCCAATAAGCCTGCATACCAAATTTGGTGACAATAGCTCTAATACTTTTCCTTTAAATGAGCAGAAACCATGCGTGACGCCGGACATCGGATGCCGGACATCGGACGCCGGACATCGGACGGCGGAAAAAGCAAAAATAATATATCCACCCCCCCAGGGGGGTGGACATAATAAAATAACAATGTCCAAATATTGTCATCAAGGGAACCACTGTTAGTACATTTCATTGCAAGGAAATACGTATATTTTGTTGCCGGTTAAATTGTGCAGATATGTATGAGCACTTTATGGTGCAAAAATAATATATCCACCCCCCAGGGGGGTGGACATAATAAAATAACAATGTCCAAATATTGTCATCAAGGGAACCACTGTTAGTACATTTCATTGCAAGGAAATACGTATATTTTGTTGCCGGTTAAATTGTGCAGATATGTATGAGCACTTTATGGAACAGCCACGTAAATAAGGGAGATAATAAAAAAACAACCATTGCTCATTGATTTTTGTGTCTCTATGGTTAGATAAATTGCAAAAGTGCTAGTTTGTAACAAGATTAGTATATTATTATTTATTTCTTAAAAACTCGAGTTAAAATTGCGTAAATCGATGAGGTCCCCAAATATCGCCCGCCGAGTGACGACTCGAGTTTCGGTCAACTCGTTACAGCACTATTCACAAGTACTTCCACTTGGTTCTATCTATAACACCATTATCCCAGAATTTGGATCAGTTCTAGCCTAACAGATACCCGGTCTCGTTTCTTCTGAATTTTTTCACAGCCTTAGCATTTAGTTTGTAGTATGTACCACTACGTAATCATTGTCTGTATTTTACTGCACACATCATGGCTTATTATTGACGGTAACAGTCTTACCTCCTCTGTGAGATGATTCTCTCATCTTTATCTGCGCCGGGGCTAAAGCTGCGTTCTCTCCTTCTGTTGATGAAATAATTAATGCATGGTAGAATATTTACAAAGTAAGTCATGCGCTAAGCCCCCAATGAATGCCAGTGAGTGTGTTAACACTGTTTTCATAATCAATTTAACACCATTATTGTTACCCCCTTTTGGTAAAATTACCCTTAGGCTACCTATCCTAAACCAATTGCAAAATATAACACAATTTATGAGGCTGGGACAGGTCACCTGGTTAAGAGATAATGCTCCAAATTCCTTGAAAAGCCAAGTGCTAAGATGTGAAGTGGGTTACTGAAAAAATATTAAAATGTACTTTAAATCAATGAACTACAAGGGTAAACCTTAATATTCTGTCAGATTTCTCTAGTAGCTGGTATTAGATTTTCATGTAATTTTATTTATTTTTTAAAAAAATACTTAATACGGTGTACTTATTTTTGTAACATTTGTTTGCTCCACCTGCCATGTTTCTAGTTCTCATGTCTGTGGCATGAAATTACACAGAGTATTCTCACTTCCCTTAATAGGATATCGCAAGTCTGCATACTCAACTTGTTTTGATACAGCAAGAAATCTAAAATTCGCCAACATATCGGAAATTCGCCACATGTTGAAATACTAATAAAATAAATGAATTGAGGCGAGATTTGTTGAATGTATAGTACATTTAGGTTTTTTAAACTGAAAATACCAATTTTTAAGACAAACCATCATTTTCTTCTCAAAATTAACTAAGGTTTTAGGGGTAGCAAATTTTAGATTCCTGACGAATTTTAGATTTTCTCACTCTACCTATTTCCTACTCCTGGATGTAGAGGGACACTTATGTATAGTACTTAGTCAAAGGGTACAATAATAATGACAAGGCCAAAGATCCACAACTTCTATCCAGACCGTGAAGAAATCAATAACGTTAGTAAGAAACCCTTCTAACCTGCGTGTCTGTACCAGCCGCTCATCTCTGTCTCCGTGTCCAAGTGGATCAGACTGATCTACACCGCGACGCTCCACATTTCTGCTAGAACTGCAGTAATAAATAATCAAAAATTTGCTTACAAGGAAAATTGCAAATTTAATACGTAAATTAAATTTTTATAAGTAAATACCTTACCTAATGGACAACTGGCGATTTTGCCGGTCTTGGCAGGGCCTCGCCAAACGTCAGAAAAAGACGTTCTGTGTCTCCACTGACAAGACCGGCTAGGTTGACCCATTTGCTTGGTTGCATGCAATACTTCTTTCTTGGCTAGAGAACCTGACATCAGCCTCTTTTTTGTTCTTCTAACCTTAGATGACCCCCAGTAAAATGAATGCGGGTTCGGTTGGGAGGGCCTCTCTTGTCCATTAGGTAAGATATTAAATTATAAAAATTTAATTTATTTCTTAAATTTGCAATTTTATTGCGCTCATATATCTTACCATTAAATGGACAATTAGTTAGAATGACTACCGCTTGGAAGGTGGGTAGCCTACTAGGGTCTTTATATTTAACTAAAAACATCTTGGGATTGGGATCGGGATCACCTTTCCTAGAGATTATGGGATCCTCCAGTGATTTTTCAGGTGCCACTGAATCAGCCTCATACGGAGCCGACCTAGGCGGACTTGCATCTCTGTAGCTGTCAAAAGTCCTATTGGGGACATAAGCTGTCTGACCTGACATGAGGGGTCGGTAAGAAGCTTCTGAATTTTGAAGTTAAGGTCAGCTAACGTTTGAGAGGGGGTTTGACTTTGCCTTTGACTTTATTCAGACGTCAGTACTACTGCTTTGGTATGTGACACCTCTTACGCATATGCTAGTGTGATTACTTTAGCATCACATCTGACATAAAATTAAACTGACACATTGATAAGAATGACTATAGCTATGATGACTTTAGCTATAAAGTAATGTATTTCTATGGAGACAAACAATACTTTAATATCCAACATTATGGAAAGCCCAATAAAAAAAGTCTGATGTGGATAGAGTAAGAAATCTAAAATTCGCCAGGAATCTAAAATTCGCCACCTCTAAAACCTTAGTTAATTTTATGAAGAAAATGATGTTTTTGTCCAAAAAATGGTATTTTTCAGTTCAAAAAGCCTTCATTTACTATACAGTCAACAAATCTCACCACAATTCATTTATTTTATTAGTATTTTCACACGTGGCGAATTTCAGATATGTGGCGAATTTTAGATTTCTTACTCTATTGAACTTCCACTTGGACACCAACACTTATATGCATCAGATATAGTGGGTACATTGTTTATTGACACGATATTTATTGTTTTGGGACAGGAATGGCGGGGACAGGAATGGCGATACCAATGTCTAAAGACGTATATCAATGTTGCCATTTTAAGTAAAACTGTAAACTTACACTGCTCATGTTTGAAATAAAGCCTAAATCTGAAGAAATTGTACACTTTTATCTCGTGATTTTTTTTCACTTTTGATGAAAACTGTCATGTTTTGATTTGGTAAAGTTCACTTCCTGTTAGCGGTTGGGAACATGCTAGAAACAAAAACATCTTTGCTACCCTGGATTCAGACTATTTAGTAGACATTCTCAGCCTCCCGATATCAGCCAATATTGGAATATTTTTGCATTCAATATCCACAAAGCCAAACGATTTACCCACTAGTCTGATAGTATTTTGCATTGAGTCAATGAAGAGAACTTACCCCGGATAATACTGCAGACTCTCTTTACGTACAGACACATGTTGCTCTATTTTGGGTTTTTTACCCCAGCGATCACTCAGTGACATCACCTCAAAGTTTTCTCGCTCCTCAATGTCAAATCTATAATCCAAAAGAAGTTCACATTTAAACACATTAACATAAAAGTATTGAAATAAAGATTTCCAAAAAGAGCTGATTTGTTTTGTCCACTTTTAACAGTTTTCGTCAAAAAATTGGGACAAGCGTTCATCCTATTTATAACAGATTTACACAAAATCTGGTGCGTGACGAGTACTCACCTGTCCTTGCCCCTGTCCCTCCCTCCTGGCTGAGCCACCACTTTAATCACACGTCTCTCCTCATACTCCTCCTCTCTCGTCACAAACTCCTCTCTCTCAGAAAGAGGCTTCTCGCCCTCGCTTGGTCTCCTCACAATCGACACCAGTTCCGGCTTTAGCACCGGTGAGATCACTGCAGGCTCGTCTCCAAGGATATTTCTCTCTATAGCAATAGAAATCGTATCCCTAGGCTTAAAATCAGGGGTGTTATCAATGCTACTGAATCTGCTGTGAGTCATGATGGTCGTGTAGCCCAGCTCTTTCATTGGAGCTTTCTCAGATTCTTCCGGGTAGTATGTGTCTTCCTCTTTTCCCTTGCTGTAGTATCCTCTGTCATCTTTTCTTATATCTCCACTTTTAGCTCTGCTGGGATCTCCCATCTTCTTATCTCTGTAATCCATATCCTTGCTTCCCAATGGACTAATCCTCCTTTCCTTGGATCTGTGATCAGACTCGCTTTTCCTTCTTTGTCTTGGCAACACCGATCTATTTCTTAATGGCTGTTGGTGGTGTTCCGGTTGACGGTGATACGGAGGCGAGATGTCTCGGGATGGTTCGCGGCGACTTCTAGATGCCACCTTGGAGTCCATTATGTTCTTTGATGAAGATCTATGTGGAGAATAACTGCGAGACCTATGTCTAGAGAGGGGACGACCTCTATCCTCCAAAGAGCGATTTCTTTGGGCTGACTGCTCTCGCTGGGGGTGTCTTGCAGGAGGTTCGTGATAGGGGATGTCTCTGACTGGGCTGAAAATATATATAAATGTATCTATGAGGTACCAGAATGGTTGTGAACGTGGTCATGGTATTTCAGTAGAATTGTCTCGACACCACTACCGACTCACCCCTAGTATGTTGTATGTTGTTAATGGTAGACATTTACCTTGCTACCGTGGCTTATTTCCTTGAATAAACAGATTGCCGAATTTAAATTGAAGAAGTATTTGACATAAGGCAAGCAATAACTAAGTCCATTCAAACTTTCTTACATCATTAAGGCCAAAGCATACTCTATATATAGCCTTAGAAGGGTAAATTACCCAATTTCACAAAATACTTGACTCCAACCGCTGGATCTGGTGTTGGATTTCATCATAACCTGTTCTGCTATTATCCAAATATTTGTTACTTTATGAACTGTTGTTGTGTTCTAATATAAATTTGTATGTACCAATGACAAAAACTTCGAGATGGAACTTGTATGATATAAACCTTGTCTTGTCACACTGACACTAATATAGACCAATAATTCAAAGCAAGTTTTATTTTGAAGAATTTTTCAATATTTATCACAAAAGTACACACTGTACAAATCTCCATTTATAATGACCATAACCTTTCTTTTTCATTTCTGTTCCTACTTTCAAAATTTTTTCACCAAAATCTCTTGGCTTGAAGAGGGCTTGTATGTGTCGCATTAGACTGGATTTTTACAAATTCTGCCATTGCCAACAACGTAATGGTTTTGCATCTGTTGTGTACATGTTGAAATATCTACCTTTGTTTGTCACGAGGGGCTGCATGAGGAGAGTGGTGTCTTGTTGGTAAAGGTCTATGTTCTGGACTCCTGCAAACAGACGCAGAAGTAGAAATTACAGAACAAATCACATCAATGTTTCAGTAGATCTTAAACAAAAACAGAAACACACTCTATTATCCTCAGATACAACTTCATGAACTTACTTTCATTCTACCAAATTTTTACTCCCTTATTCTTTTCTAGAAGTACTTCTTCTATATGGCTAAGCCTTTCCTGATAAGTTCACAAGCTAACTTTCCTGGTTAGGATAATGTGGAGTGTACTGGATAAGTTACAAATACACAGCCTGTATAACTAAAGCTTCAAACATCTGAGATTTTCAACAAACAGTTTTTAAATATTCTTTGTGGATTGCCTCATTTCTGAGACAACAAAACATAAATAAAGAGGAACAATGGTTTATTGTTCACTTTACTATTAATATACCTTGGTAACATTTTTTAAATTTATAAGCTATTAAACTGACAGAAGTATGAATAGTAAAAGCTCAATCTACCTTTTCCTCCTTGGACTGGGAGAGTGTCTCCGTGGTGATGGAGTCCATTTCCTGCCCCGTGGGCTTGGCGAACGTTTCCGTGGTAACTGCTGTGGTGGAGGGCTTCTTCCTCTTGGTGGTGGGCCACTGGGTCTATTGCCATAGCTACGGGATGGAGAGGACCTTCGCCTCGAGGAGGAGGGACCAACATATCTCCTGATTTTACATTCATGAGATACATCAAAGACAAAAATAATATACACACATACTTAAAACCATAGCCCCAGATGATGTAACCTTTTTTTAACTATGGTAGAGTACATAAAGGGATTATACTCAGACATAATCCACAGCCAAGGAAAAACAATTTCAAATCCATTATGTTTTTATTATTGATTTGCAAGATTTACAATGACCATCCCAATTTCACTTTTTTTAAATACTTGCATATGTGGCAGTTATCTTCCTTATTCTGTCTTTTGCAGGAAACAATCCACTATTTTAAAGGCAGGTTGTGTTTAGGTATGGATGATTGAACTTTTTACCGCTCAATTCAAGTAGAACTGGCTTGTGAGTAGAATCAAATGTCCAGTCCTTCAAGGCTTTTTCCTGGGGATTTACTTGTGTATAAATATTAAAGATCCTTTACATTAAACTTGAGAGAATGTTAATATACGTCACAGTGAAACCATCTCGCATCTAAATATGAAAAGATTTTGCAGAAGACAAAACAAGCATAAAGCAGTACTACTGGCAACAAGATCATCCAGAGCTCCAGAACTAGTTTATTGCCATAAAAAGCCATGTTTGGTTTCCCACGCAGTGTCTTCACAATCCTTTCCAAATTATTTTCAGCAGCTATATGACAAACAGCTTGTCAGGTAGTTTTAGTTCACCATCATACAAGTGTGAGATGTCAATATTCAATCATAATATTGTCCCCTGCTTGGATATACTCCATATTTTTTCATATTAAATAAAAGGTTAGTACCGTATCCCTCCAATATTTTGTCATATATATCATGCCAATTCAATTAAAATGTAACTGCTTACATGGTTATCTTTTCTGTATCATATTGGAGTTCACACAAATAGAAGCCGATGCTTCAGATTACATCACGGAAATGGCTACATGCTCGACTAGACCTGCACAACAATAGTTGTAAAAATTATGCACCATTAAATGCCTCCATTCTGATGAGAAATTGAGTCCAGAAGACAAATTTGTCAAAAAAAATGTGTTCTTCAATCTTTTAGGAATACACATGCTGTGACTCTAAGTGATGGGTTCAAAATTAGAATATCTTACTCTGAATTCATCATTACTATCGTAGCTGAGCCTCTGTCATTTAATCTTCATTACTATCGCAGCTGAGCCTTTGTCATTTAATCTTCATTACTATTGCAGCTGAGCCTTTGTCATTTAATCTTCATAACTATCGCAGCTGAGCCTTTGTCATTTAATCTTCATTACTATTGCAGCTGAGCCTTTGTCATTTAATCTTCATTACTATTGCAGCTGAGCCTTTGTCATTTAATCTTCATTACTTTCGCAGCTGAGCCTTTGTCATTTAATCTTCATTACTATTGCAGCTGAGCCTTTGTCATTTAATCTTCATTACTTTCGCAGCTGAGCCTTTGTCATTTAATCTTCATAACTATCGCAGCTGAGCCTTTGTCATTTAACCTTTATAAAGGCTTGATCTTCCTTCTGTGGACCTATGTGATCACATCTCATCAAAATTTATAACATTCAATCTTGGTAATCATAGAAAACAATTCTTTCCATGATGGAGGCTTTGTGATTCTGCATCTGATGATGAGTGTTACGTTGCAAGTAAAAGCTCAAAGTTAGGGTTTTAATGTCACATTCATCAACCTGGGTTATATTAAGACAGACCTTCAGCATTGCCACTTCTGGGATATTACGTTGCAAAGTTACATATATGTCTGGACATGGTTGAATGCAATTCCATCACTGAGGCAGTGCAAGTCTTTCAGAGCGGCAAAGATGTGATCAAGTTTCCATTGGTTTCTAAGGTTGTATGCAGCACAATCTGTAAGTTGCTAAAGTATTTTACTCAAAAGACTATTACTGAAGAGTCTCCATAGTCTTGAACAATTGCTTTGACACCATAATATACATGGGCCATAAAGAGGTTTTAAGTACACAGCAGAGCATAATCACTTGCTGTAATTTCTTTATGAAGTAGTCGGAGATTATTACAGACAAAACAGGAACAAAGTCCTAAGTTGCTTAGGATGCTCACCCGGGTAACTGATTTTGAGAAATGGGCAACAGGGTAGGGTCTGGTATAACAAACACATCTATGATGAAGCTTGGATGAAATATTTATACAGCTTTTTTTTCTGACATTTGCACCTTCCTTGCTTATTGAAGATATTGAAACATAATAAGCTTCATAACTACAGATGCATACGCTAAACTTTGCAAGCTGGTCTCATTTTTATGGTATAGGCATCACAGTCTTGTCAATCAGCCAGCAATATTTGCACAACTTAAAGTCCGCAAGTTTTCAGGTCATCCATGTTGGGTAGTTCATTTTCAAACTTCCTTTAGAATATCTGTGTTTTCTTTCCATGGAATTTCCTGAAATGTCTTTCTCAGTGGTCTGATTGCTTACAGGACAACTGCCTAGGCTCCTAAGGACTTCATCCCTTATACTTGATTACAAACACATATGTAGACTAAAAGTCACACTGTACTTGAAGGTTTTCATCCATTCATCTTGAATTCAATCAAATCTCCAATTGCTGTAAAAAATAATTTGCTGTAAATCAATACACCGACGAAATAAATTTCAAAAAGAAAAAGATACTTGAAGATTAATAACAATATAAGACATGTCACTCTAAATCAAAAACTATGATTGAATCTCCAAAGTTCAAACCTTTTAAAAGTACTTTTGTACACTTTTGTTCTTTGCCACTTATGTTCACTATTGCAAGTTTAGAAATCCTAGCTAAGCTTTTCCGGAACTTAAAAGTATTTTTAAGGTCCCTTAAAATACTTAATTTCTTCCCCAGTCACATAACAGGCTGTATTCCCCACCTTTACCAGCAGGTTGTATAAAGCATCATCCTTTAATTACCAATTTACCACTACACTTCTCTCAGAAAAAGTGTACACGTTTTGGCATTTCCTGCTTCCTGTGACCTCCCACATGAAAGTTTTACACTATTTAAAATTTCCGCCTACCATAGATGGTATCAACTTCTGTGGGGTTACAGCATCCTATCATTTGTGTGGCTCTTCCCTGCCTTTTCTCTCTCTTTTGTGTTATTCTCAATATTTTTTAAGTGCGACTTTCATGAATTGTAGCATGATAAGTACCTGTCTAATCACTGAAGTTAAGCAGCAATGGGCTATGTTAGCGCTTGGATGAGTTACCACCTCAGCACACGTGTCTATGATGGCTTTGCAGCTCATGCTAGTAGACAGAAACCTCTTTCTGCCTTATTTTTCTGTCTCCAGTGAAGTCATATGTTTGCCATGATGATAGTGTATCTTTGACATTGCTTTTACTGTATCTTTTCTGTGTCAAACTGTGACCATTAACCTTCCCAATATTGATTATCTTCTGTTGAAAAACTGTTGCTGACAAGCAGAGCTGGATTTCATAAGATGTACAACATTCCGCTTCTGTTTTCCCTTCCATCCAATACCACTGATAACACTGCCTGTGGAGTGACTTGGTTTCAATATAATGTGATACAGTGGAACAGAGCGCTTTAAAAAGTTTTTTCTGAGTAATGTTCAAGCCTGCAGCGTGGCCAGGAACAGCTCTTAGTCAAAGATTCTTTTTAATAAGAATGTGTTCGGTGATCAACACAAGTAACAGTTTAAAGTGTTTTTATGTTCTCTGGCAATCAGTTCCACTCTTAGAGCTAGGGCCGTTGAAGAATACTCGAGGGCTCACTAAAGAATAATGGATTATTAGTTTTATTACCAGTACAAAATTATGCACAGAGTACCCGTTTTCCTCCTCAAAGATCAGCATTTTTAATACAAATATATTCACAGAAAAGATTACATAGAATGGGTGAATTTCTGATAGTTTTCAGGAAAACTAGCACACTTTGTTGCATTCTTGCTAAAAAAAAAAGTATTTACTGAAGAATAAAGAAGTTGTCAAGGAGTACTGAAATACAAACTAGAGGATCGCTCGCAAAAAAAAAAAGATAATGTTTTTGCATAGCAAAAACAAAGCGTCCCGAAAAGGATATAAAGGTGAGTGCTAAAGTATTAAGAAAATGTTTCGTTTCTAGCCTTATACTGTTGTGGCAACCAAAGTCAGCGCAGTCTGCTCTATCTAGCACGGTTTTCAAGATATAAGGATTTTTGTGTTTTGCAAAAAATTAAAAATGTCCGCTATATTTGGTGAGACAAAAATATTTTGAAAATTGGCATGGCTACTCTGCAGAGATACCCAGCAGGTCCAAAATTTTGTTGAGTTCGCTCCATATAGCACGGTTTTCAAGATATAAGCATTTTTGTGTTTTGCAAAAACTTTGAAAATTCAAAATGGCCACCATTTTTGGGGAGACAAAAATTTTTGTCAAGACCACTGCCGCAGTGTGTATCTCTCGCCAAGCATTAAAGGAGAAGAAATAGCTTTTCCGAGATATTCACAATTTTTCATTTTCATGTGTGAAAGCTCTTCCAAAAGTAGGTGAATGAGTTATTTGAGAAAAATTGGCTATGTGCAATACTATTATGAGATAATTCGCATTTACTCATTTTGAGTAGGTGAGTAATTAGCTATGGGTCTGAAACTTCACCATGTGAAAGCTCTCCTACAAGTAGATGAATGAGTATTCGATAAAAAGTGGGTATCCGCAATACTTTTACAGATAATTAGCATTTACTCATTTTGAGTAGGTGAATAAATAGCTATGGGTCTGAAACTTCACAGAGTGAAAGCTCTCCCAAAAGTAGGTGAATGAGTTATTTGAGAAAAATTGGCTATCTGCAATACTTTTAGAGATAATTCGCATTTACTCATTTTGAGTAGGTGAATAATTAGCTATGGGTCTGAAACTTCACCAAGTGAAAGCTCTCCCAAAAGTAGATGAATGAGTTATTTGAGAAAAATTGGCTATTTGCAATACTTTCAGAGATAATTCGCATTTACTCATTTTGAGTAGGTGAGTAATTAGCTATGGGTCTGAAACTTCACCATGTGAAAGCTCTCCCACAAGTAGATGAATGAGTATTTGATAAAAAGTGGGTATCCGCAATACTTTTACAGATAATTAGCATTTACTCATTTTGAGTAGGTGAATAAATAGCTATGGGTCTGAAACTTCACAGA
This sequence comes from Sabellastarte sp. h YS-2021, assembly GCA_964017235.1. NCBI lineage: Eukaryota > Metazoa > Annelida > Polychaeta > Sabellida > Sabellidae > Sabellastarte > Sabellastarte sp. h YS-2021. The sequence continues at coordinate 29,308,506 of OZ024936.1, forward strand.
GTGAAAGCTCTTCCAAAAGTAGGTGAATGAGTTATTTGAGAAAAATTGGCTATCTGCAATACTTTTAGAGATAATTCACATTTACTCATTTTGAGTAGGTGAATAATTAGCTATGGGTCTGGAACTTCACCAAGTGAAAGCTCTTCCAAAAGTAGGTGAATGAGTTATTTGAGAAAAATTGGCTATCTGCAATACTTTCAGAGATAATTCACATTTACTCATTTTGAATAGGTGAGTAATTAGCTATGGGTCTGAAACTTCACCATGTGAAAGCTCTCCCACAAGTAGATGAATGAGTATTTGATAAAAATTGGGTATCCGCAATACTTTTACAGATAATTAGCATTTACTCATTTTGAGTAGGTGAATAAATAGTTATGGGTCTGAAACTTCACAGAGTGAAAGCTCTCCCAAAAGTAGGTGAATGAGTTATTTGAGAAAAATTGGCTATCTGCAATACTTTTAGAGATAATTTGCATTTACTCATTTTGAGTAGGTGAGTAATTAGCTATGGGTCTGAAACTTCACCATGTGAAAGCTCTCCCACAAGTAGATGAATGAGTATTCGATAAAAAGTGGGTATCCGCAATACTTTTACAGATAATTAGCATTTACTCATTTTGAGTAGGTGAATAAATAGCTATGGGTCTGAAACTTCACAGAGTGAAAGCTTTTCCAAAAGTAGGTGAATGAGTTATTTGAGAAAAACTGGCTATCTGCAATACTTTTAGAGATAATTCGCATTTACTCATTTTGAGTAGGTGAATAATTAGCTATGGGTGTGAAACTTCACCAAGTGAAAGCTCTCCCAAAAGTAGGTGAATGAGTTATTTGAGAAAAATTGGCTATCTGCAATACTTTTACAGATAATTAGCATTTACTCATTTTGAGTAGGTGAATAAATAGTTATGGGTCTGAAACTTCACAGAGTGAAAGCTCTCCCAAAAGTAGGTGAATGAGTTATTTCAGAAAAAATGGCTTTTAGAGATAATTCGCATTTACTCATTTTGAGTAGGTGAGTAATTAGCTATGGGTCTGAAACTTCACCATGTGAAAGCTCTTCCAAAAGTAGGTGAATGAGTTATTTGAGAAAAATTGGCTATCTGCAATACTTTTAAAGAGATAATTCGCATTTACTCATTTTGAGTAGGTGAGTAATATCTACGGGTCTGAAACTTCACCATATGAAAGCTCTCCCAAAAGTACATGAATGAGTTATTTGATAAAAATTGGGTATCCGCAATAGTTTTTGAGATAATTAGCATTTACTCATTTTGAGTAGGTGAGTAATTAGCTACGGGTCTGAAACTTCACCAAGTGAAAGCTCTCCCAAAAGTAGGTGAATGAGTTATTTCAGAAAATTTGGCTATCTGCAATACTTTTAGAGGTAATTCACATTTACTCATTTTGAGTAGGTGAGCAATTAGCTATAGGTGTGAAACTTCACCAAGTGAAAGCTCTTTGGGATAGCTGCTCTGCAGAGATACCCTGAAGATCAAAAATTTCGTCGAAATCGCTCTATGTAGCACAGTTTTCAAAATATTAGCATTTTTGTGTTTTGCAATTTTTGCGAAAAATTCGAAAATTCAAAATGGCCGCCATTTTGGGCGAGACAAAAATTTTTTCAAAATTGGCATGGCTACTCTGCAGATACCCTGTGGGTCAAAAATTTCGTCGAAATTGCTCTATCTAGCACAGTTTTCGAGATATAAGCATTTTTGTGTTTTGCAATTTTTGCGAAAAATTCGAAAATTCAAAATGGCCGCCATTTTTGGCAAGACAAAATTTTTTTGAAAATTGGCATGGCTACTCTGCAGATACCCTGTGGGTCAAAAATTTCGTCGAAATCGCTCTATCTAGTACGGTTTTCGAGATATAAGCATTTTTATGTTTTGCAATTTTTGCGAAAAATTCGAAAATTCAAAATGGCCGCCATTTTTGGCGAGACAAAAATTTTTTCAAAATTGGGATAATTACTCCGCAGAGATACCCTGCGGGTCAAAAATTTCGTCGAAATCGCTCTATCTAGCACGGTTTTCGAGATATAAGCATTTTCGTGTTTTCCTTATTTGGAAAATTCATAATGAATAATTAATCATTAATTACTCGGCCATTTCTTAACCAATCAATGCCAAAATCTAATGATTTCCAGATTTTAATAGAATGAATGTATTTGCCAAGTTTCAGGTGAATTGATAAAATTCCTTTCAAGTTATCATCCGGACAAGCTTCCCCATCGAAAAAAGACATTTTTGGTCATGTGACCTCTCTGATTGGTTGAAATGTCACTGCAGCATATTCAAAAAAATTCCCCGAGGCTACTGCCTACACCTGCCAAATTTGAAAAGAATCCGCCTAATGGTTACAGAGTTATAAGGAAAACAAAATGCGGAGCCGGCGGAGCCGCCGGAGCCTGAAGGTCTCCCATACACAAACAAGCGTCCCGCAAGGGACGCTTAAAAATGGCTATTTGTGGCAGGCTTACTTGGGCCCACATCAGAAGTAGATATATCACCAAATTTAATCCTTGTTTTTGTGATTGTTGTACCTGCTTCAGTCTATCATAAATTATCAGTTTTATCGGTAACACTTAAAAGCTAATTTAGGACACTATTGTCCCACAGAATTGTGTATGTACAACAAACAACACTTCTAGTTTAAGAATATATAGTTTCTATCAATATTTTTACACAACAAACATGCAAAAATCTGAAATTTAAAACGCTTAGACCGGAATGTTGAATTGACTGGATTTCGGTACATGAATTATCATGAATAATACTTCTTCAAACAAAAGACTTTATAAATTCTCCAGTGATCTGGCTGTTTTTTGTTGTTGTTTTTTTACATCAGATCAGATTCATCCACTCTCTCAGATTCATCTGTTATAAATCCATGAAGTACTTTGACAGTAAGAAGTCAAACTTTCTCTTTCTCTTACCTCTATAACAGTTTTGGCAGCTATATTTTAAGCTGTTGTTTTTTAGATCACAAAGGCATGAATTATTGCTTCTGCTGAACTTTGTATAATATATTTTCGGTTGAATGAGGGCTCTGAGATTGAGACTCGCTGTGATAAAGTGTTGACATTATTCACCTGCTTTGTATTTTTTTTCACAAATAGCATACATGATTTGATTCATCCACAAATTTCTGATGTCTATATTTATCTGTGATGCAACATAAACATTCTTTATCCTGTCCACACGCAACTGATATTACTTTTCCCTCTGCCTCAAATCTATTCCTAATTTTAACTTCTTAAGTAAAAGGCACATATTATATTTCAGTGATATGACTGTGTATCCAATATGGATGCTGTTTGTCAGACACTTCACACATCTGAGGTCACAACTGGCCAATGACGCCTCCGTCTTTCACTGAGTTCCATGGTCTGTGTTGGTTAACTCAAAACCAGCAACACTTTAGAATAAGTGTCTCTTTGGATTCTTCTTGATAAATGTCCACAGGGCCTAAAACACCAAACCATTCATTCACTGGGCACATATGGTTTTTCAGGCAGAGAAATGGTCTTGTCCACAAAAGAAAGACAGTTGCACCTGAAGGCTGTAGCCAATGGAGATCAGACTGCTAACAACTGTGATGCTGGTTCAGTTATATCTACCTTTGAGATCTGACAAAATTGAAAGCTTCTTCCATTTAAAAGATTGCAAGATTTACTTTCTTACTGCTGACCTTTTAAAAGTATTGACCAAGCTACAAATCTTCAACAATGATCTTATTTCCAGTCTTTTTTCCACATAAAATTTGTCTCCAAACATAAAGTGAGAAATATATTTGAGGATGTTTATTCCAGTTGAAGTCTGGGAATCTTACATTGCATCATCTTTTGGAGTCAAGTCGTCACTCCTAAGCAAAAATGCCATTGTTGTTGGCCGTACACACACCAGGTGACCTGTGCACAGTCAGGTTTGACATTTCTGAGATACAAGAATCAGGCTATAACAATAACTACAACTTAACTAAAGTTAGTAGGAAATAATTGTACCATATAACATCCAGATAGCCTTGAATTTCAGTAAATGTCAAAACCCGGTTTTATGTTCTTGTATGCTCTGAGGCCCTAATTATTTGGTTGTCATTCTGTTGAAGATACATTTGAATCCCCTTTGGGAAGAATTCTTTTAAAGAAAAACTATTAAGTAGACATAAATATAAACTTTTCTTGAGGGCCTTTCCCATTGCAGTTTATCCAGTCATATGACAATACTGGTATACCAGATGTATTCTGGCTCCTTTTGATTTAACTTAATCTGCTTGAAGTCTAATGTTGTTCATATCTCCCACCTGCAATTCAATGCTCCAGTGTAATTGACTGCCATTGCTGAACTATTTATGTTGTACCACAACACCACTGATGTGCTTCTCAATTTCAAGGATAGTTCAGAATTTTCTGGTCTCCTGTGTATTATTATTTTGGCAATATTATCCTACGCTCCATATCTCTTTCAATAAACAATACACAAAGGCTGAAATACTACATTCATATGGAATATAGTCTATCTATTTAAAAAGAAAACAAATCGAAATTGCACCCCAACTAAAAAAGTAAAAGATGTATGTTCCAGTGCTGCGACAATGTTAGTAGAAGTTCGAAACTTTGCTGGTTTACTGCCCCCAATTCGAAGTTTGGTTCAAATGTCTGAAATTAGGACTCCGCAAAACGTTCAGAAATCACCAACATCACACCACATCCCAATGGATCCTATTTTCGCCCATCTATAAAACCTGTGTTTGAGAATATAGTGAAATTTATGTAAAGCATCTATGGATTTTATATTTTCTACACATTTTCAACAAAGTGACAAGATTTTATATTCGATTTCTGTGTTTTTACTGGTTTTGAAAATGTCGGTTCAATGTTCTAACTACATAGAAGTTTGCTAGCTACTAGAAACACCAAACACTGAACCCAAAATTTTCAACGATTTCACTGCAGTAGTATTTTCATGTTTTGACATCGCAATATCCAATACATTTGCATCATAGGCTGAATTCATTAGATTACTTTTTACTTCCTTTTTAATTGATTTTCACACATGGTAATGTAGCTATAATCATAACACTCTACAACCGCTCTTTTGGGACACCTGACTTAGGCAATCAACAGGACACAGTTTGATACGTAGCAATGGTCCTCTTGATTGTTCCAAAGCCCAATATTACTTGCATCAGTTCAGTTGTTTGACCCGATGATCACAAATTTAGATAGTGATATACTTTATATATGTAATAATTCCATGAACATACTTCATATAAACTGCAAGGTTGGTTATTTTCTTAATGAAATACACATTAGCTTTGTCCTTTCAGTCATTATAAAGCTTTGGATATTTCGGCTCAAGAAACTCTTTCACTCTGTTGTGTATCATCATTTTCATATACCAGAGGTCAAAGTATCTGTTTGAAATCCCTTTTTACAGCTGAGGTTATATGACGGCTCATATCAAGACACGCTCTCGGTGCATGGACCCACGGTCTAACTGTCTGACGCTTTCTATACCTTTGATCCTTTGCCTCTGAATAAAATTTTTCATTGAAGCTGGAGTACCTTTCTGATACCATGATGTTTGACTCCTCAGTCCTTACTACATGTCAGGGTGCAAAATACTGCAAATGTGTAAAATTTTACACAGTATTCTACTATTCTTCACAGTGCTCATTAAAACCCATTTTTTTTTCCTTTTAAATGTATATTGTACACATGGATACTTCTGAGTTGTAACTTAATATCTCATATCTCACACAAATCACATTGAGTGTAAAACGGCGATTACTTCACGACCCAAAGAGAGAAAATGCTGAAAAACATGTATTTAATTACAAATTTAAGGACAAAAGAACTTCAAATTTTTGAATACTTGTAAATCTGTATTATCAATGTTTGGGTACTTTATCAATAAAAGATATTACACAATTTGGTAGCTGAAGACAAATTGAATAAGAACAAGCCAGTTTCATAAAATTTTACTTTTTCTCATTAAATAAATCAAATTTCCATAACAATATTTACAACTGATTGCAACTTTAGCCATTATAAGAAACAACATTAAGCTATAAAACAATCCAAAACCACAAAGAAACTGTGACACAAAAGTGTTCACAAAAGTTTAAATGAAATAAACACAAAATGAAACGCCATAATTTAATCACTTTTTATGTTACCTTTGTCTAAATGCTCTCCTGTGAACAAAGTATGACATAAAGTTAACGGCAAAATGTTTAAGATCAACCGTTTGTTCTATCTTCACAAAAATATTATTTATCTTTAACGGATGAATTACAAAAATTCCTAAAATAATGTCTACAATTGAGGCATCAGATGATTTCAAGTGATAAAGCTACTGATTAAATAGATGTTTCCAAAAATTACACTCATGTACACCACTGTACTGTGCAAAAAAAACCCGTAAAACATATAAATGTGTATGCTCTGAATTCAATTTTAAATAAATGCACTAGAACAGAAAAAAATTTTTGAACAGAAGCTCAGACTACCTTGGCGACCTTCTCCTTGGTGACCGGGACCTTCTAGGTGACCTAGACTTTCTCGACCGTGACCTTGGGTCTGGTGACCTTGAGCGACGACCTTTTATCTCAGGTGATCGTCCTCTCCTCCTCTTGTTATAAGGAGACAAGGAGTGTGATCGTGAGGAATCTGAAGATGACCTGGAAGAAAACACCAAAGAATAAAAACCCACTAACATTGCACAGCAAAGCGTGAGTAACCCTGGGAGTACATAATCGTGAGAAATTCTTTCTTCTTTGATAGAGTAAGAAATCTAAAATTCGCCACATATCTGAAATTCGCCACATGTAAAAATACTAATAAAATAAATGAATTGTGGTGAGATTTGTTGACTGTATAGTAAATTAAGGCTTTTTGAACTGAAAAATACCCATTTTGGACAAAAACATCATTTTCTTCATAAAATTAACTAAGGTTTTAGAGGTGGCGAATTTTAGATTCCTGGCGAATTTTAGATTTCTTACTCTAACAACACTTAAACATTTCACAAAATAAACCATCAAAGGCATCGCTTGTTGCGACTTATATTTTTACATAAAAAAGGGTACCTATATGGGACTACATGATATACATGTAATTTTCTTTGTATTACTATCAATTTGGAATTCATCCCTTTTGTAGTAAACATCAATTAATATTCATGCTTGGGAGATCGACACGGTTTTACCTGTCAATGTTCATGTAGAATAATATGCAAAGATTGCTCATTGCTGATTATGAATCAAAAGTGTAATCCAGACAAAAAAAAATGTCTCCCTCTCTCCATACCATGTTTTATGTATCCTCCCCTGTGACTGGCAAATTTTATGATCACTTCAAGAACAGTTAGAAATCTGCCACAGTGTTTTCTGTTTACTCGATAGTTTTGCATTTACAGCTAATTTAGTGATTATAACTGGTGAATGTACAAAATTTAGCATTTATCTTCTTTATTAGCTTTCTCTGTCGAGTTACACATCATCGACATAAGTACTTGTTCCATTTGTTTCACTATTACTATTACTCGAACTTGGGTAGCTGAACAGTAACCCAAGCATTTTGGAAGAGCTGAGGGGAAGACATAGAACTTGCAACCACAGCAACTCGCTACCAATTAATAAACACACAGGTACATACATGGTGTACTTTAAATGGTTAATATTCATGTTTGCCTAAAAACATGAGGCCACAGAAGTCCATGGGGCTACCTAACAATATTTTAATAGAAATAAGAAATACTACTTGAAAATCAAATGAATTCAAAGTATCGGACTTCTACAACTCAACAATATTCTAGTAATAGACTAAATACTTCAAATTCACAAATGTAGCTTATTAATATTCATGTACTGCTTCTAGGCATAACTTGGCCGCCATCATCATATTTTGAAATTTCTATAAATCTAAAGGCCTGTATCATTCTTGAATGGTCTATTATAATAAGATTTATGATAAGTACCACTTTTAAACCCTGTGCAACCACACTTTTGTCTGTTTTACACATTCAAATGAGTGGCGGCAACTTATGACTGCGGCCAAGTTACTGCCTTGCGCCATAACTTGGCACACCTTGGACACAAAAAGCTTACTTTTGATTGTTATGAGTGTACTTTTGTTAATTTCTTTTTATTTAAATATGTATTGACACAAATGCAAGTTATAAAAGCATTTTACTGACATAAAATCAACATAATAAACATTTTACTCTCATTTTTAATGAGCGATAATATAATTTCTACATGAAATCAGCGCCTGAAATTGGCCCAATTTGCATACGGAAATTGCCAATGATATTTAAATTATTTGTATCGCCACTTCCACTTCCTTATTTGTTAAGCGGAAATGCACGTGTGGGCCATAGTGGTGGTGGACCAATTCACGCCCGGGTACCAATTCAGGCCCACCCCCAATTTTCTTGAAGATTTATTATTTTTCATTGAGAAGAGGTTTACTACATCATAGATAATCATCAAATGGATCATTTACATTTGTAATTTATTGTTAAACTGTGATTGTTTTGGATAAATTTAGGGGTGGGCGTGAATTGGTACCCGGGCGTGAATTGATCCACCACCACTAAAGAATCATTGTTATTAAATATTTTAACTTCCGTTTTGTGCCAATTTGAGGTGTGTGCCATTATATGGCGCCAAGCAGTATGCCTAGAAGCAGTATGCATAGAAAATATATGAAGTCATGGAATTCGGAAGGGTTTCCTAAGAATATTTTAATGAAAATGTTGCTTCAAGATCAAATACTTCATATTCGCGGTAATTATATATTGGGAGCGAGATGTGGTGGTGTTAAACGTAAACCGAGCTGAGGACGTGACTGGTTTGCCGCAAACTGAGTGTAGCTGGAAACAAAGCTGTGTGTTCTTCGGAAAAATAATGAATTACAAACAAAAAATACGGATATTCAAGAGTACCTTCGACCTGGCATGGTATCATTTGAAAAGTGATGAGCATAAAATAAACGTAGTATCGCTTTTTCAGAACATTTCATCGGCCTTCGCATCTGCCCTTTCAAAAACCGAAAGACAAACATACCATATTAAGGTAACAGGAAATTTTCTACATTATGCGGCGTATACGGCATTTTAAAGGTGATAGGCAAATAAATTCATTTTCAAATATTGTAAAACAGATTGTCTATAAAGAACATCACAAGTAAAAACACACACATCTTTGAAGTCCCACTGCTCTAATTTTTGTTTTTTTTTTACCACAAAACTTTGAAATCCTGCCAAAATGAGTGTGGATGTGTGTATACGTCAGAGTGAAGAGTGAAGTTTTTTGTGCATGCTGTGGAGAGACTTTTTTACGGAGCCCCTACTAGGACATGGTAAAATAAATATTGCACCATGTATTAAGTCATGCGCACGAGATGATCTCGTAATAACGAGAAAATAAGTGGTGATAATGAGATGATCTTGTTAGCACCACTTGTTTTCTTGATATCACAAGATCATCTCGTGCTCACCAGATGATCTTGTGCTCACTAGATAAAGTGGTGATCACCAGATGAAGTAGTTATCACGACATAATAAGTAGTGAGCACTAGTTTATGTGGTGATCACCACTTATTATGTTGTTATCACCAGATGAAGTAGTGAGCACTACATAATCTGGTGCTAACCAGATCATTCTATTATCACTAGTTCATCATGGGGTCACCACTTCATCTAGTGATCACCAGATGATGTGGTGCTCACTACTTATTTTCTTGTTATCACCAGATGATGTAACAATTTTATTGCTAATTTTCCCTTTCAGTTATACATGTATCATTTATTTTATTATACAGACATTTGACTACTATTGATTTACTTTTATTTCTACAACCATGAACTGTAAAGGTACGAAAATATGTGCTTATTTACATCAAACCAGCCAGGGAAAAAAGACCACAGTCCAAAATAGAATCATCTAGAGCACATGTTAAAATCCATATTACCTATTGAGCCATTCTAAATTTTTTTTTCACTTTATGGACTGCAGTTTGCAAACAGAGGAATGTCAACTTGAAGATAGCAATGAAAACACAATGGAAATAGTTGGAGAAATTACTCAAGAAAAGTCCTCTCAGTGTTTACTAAAACCTCAAACAGAAAATAAGTATGTAATGATGAGACCAAAGTCACTATCCAAGGTTATTCAGGTAGAGACACAGAAGAAAGAAGTCGGGTGTCAGTGCAATATTTTAACATCTGAGAATCAATTTGTACAAGAGGATCCCATAGGTAGGGATAGTGAACAGGAAATGAATGAGGATAGTGGTGTAGAATGGACACCCGAAATGCAGTCGGACTCTGAGGAATCAGACAGTGAAACATCCCGTGAAGTGGACAATGAGTTAGAAGAGGTAGATGAAGAACTCAGGAGTGATTTACCAGCAGAAGAGGAGAGGAAATTCATAATTTTTGAAAGCTGTCTTCTGTCCCTTCTTTCAGTGTGTCTTATTTGTACAGGTCCTTGTAAAGTGCTGTTAAAATATGTGACAGGATCATTTATTGTTGTGCAACAGATATGTGATAAAGGACACTCATGAACATCGTTAAGTCAACCATTACATGGAACACTGCCTCAGAGAAACTTACAGCTAGCAGTCGGAATATTATTTTCAGGCTCTAGTTCAACAAAAGTTATAAATATGTTAAAGCATATTAATATATTGACAATAGCTATACAGAACATTTAGTTTTATTCAGAGTCATTATTTGATCCCAGCAGTTTTATGTATGGAACTCAGAACAAGAACTTATATTTGAAAATTTAAGAATATCTTGTGAAAAGGTTATTCTTGGCCTCTTGGGGGTGATGGAAGGTGTGATTCACCTGGTCATAGTGCCAAATTTGAAAATTTTAATTACTTAAATGTAGCTTTTATAAGCTACAAGCATACCATGTGGGACTGATTGCTGTTCTCGGATGGCCGCAAGGCATCATGGCCAACGTCTAAGAAAATAGACATTTATAGTTGGCCGTAGCCTCTGGTTGTCGTCTCGCGGTACACTCTCATATTCGTCTCCTTTTCTCGTTGTAATGTTAAACCATACCCCCTCAGCTGTAATTACAGCGGGGAGGCAGGGTGGGACTCTTCTCAGTCCCACATGGTAAGCTTGTAGCTTATAAAAGCTACATTTAAGTAATTAAAATTTTCAATTTTATTGCGCTACAATAGCTTACCATGTGGGACTGATTGCTGAATCCAACCACTCGGTGGAGGGATTACAGCTGAGACTGGAAGATATGTTAATTTTTCTTAGATTTTGAAGTAATAGATAGAATGAATATTAGAAATATCAGTCTGAGTCCCGTTTACAGTGCCCCAATCCCGAAGACCGGGCCTGTAAAGAGCCGAAAACCTGAATAGAATGGATGAAACTGTCAAGATGTTTTGATTGTAGGAGAGAAGTGCAGACATGCTCACTTAAGGAGTGTAAGGGTCCTGAGGGACCATCCACGAGTGAAAAAACCAGCCCAATGGTTGGAATTCTCATAAATTTTGCCACCGAACATGAGATTAATGACAACCTTGATAAGTCCTTAATACATCTTATACTTGATAAACTAAAAATACAAAATGACCTTACCCGTAACATCTTGAAAGGTAAACCTATACCTAGATCCTGGGATTAGACTCCTGAAGAATTGGCTGTAGCGGATGTGCCCCTATGTCTTTCTTTCCGAGGATGACTGGTCTGAGGGGAAGGATCTAGAACTTGTTGTGCCGCCACCACTGGTCCCAGAAACATATTGTTGTCATTGTCTGACCAAGTAAGGTCTTGCAGAAAAAAATTTGGAAATGTGTTGCGAGTTTTCCAGTGACAGGCTTGCATGATTTGGTCCACCAATACCCCATCATAAAAGGCCTTAGAGGCCACAAAGGCCCAAATGTCATGTGCTTAATTCTTGGACCAAGTCCAAGGCTTGTTGGTCTGCTTGTTTATAACAAAGTAGAATGGTTTGTTTCAACCATGAAGACAGAGTACCGGGCCTGATGTCTGAGGTGTGTCCTTTCTTGACGGAGATGAAAGGGAGGGATCGAGACCCTCTCAGGTCTTTGGTTTGGTCCAAATAGTACCTCAGGGCCCGCACAGGACGCAAGGTCCTGTATTCTTTAAATTGACTGTCTACAATGGTAGTTAGAGCAGGAATAGTCACCGGAGACACACTTTGTGAACCTTCTCTTGCTAGTTGGTTTTTGGCTATAAAATCAAAAGAAGGGAACAAGGCAACGTTTTCCCATTGGCCTAGATTAGATACTTGTTTGCAACCCAGGCATGGATTCCGCTGCGCTTGCTGGAGGCCAAAGCTAGCAAGAAAGCAGTTTTGGAAGTAAGATGTTTGAGGTCTGTGTCTTTCATAGGCTCAAAGGATGCTTTTGTGAACTCATTGAGAACAACAGAAAGGTTCCATTTTGGAAGATTCCTGGAACTTTTGGGACGATCCCTGTGAAAACTGGAGAGTAACCTGTAAAGGTCTGAACTTTGTGCAATATGGTGGGCCGCTGGGCCAAACGTGTCAACAATGGCCATCCTGTAACTAACGATGGTCGAGGGGCGCCTGTTTAGATCTTGGTACAGGTACATGAAAAAATCTGAGATTTGTTTCACAGATAGAGTGGAGAAAACCACCAAATTTTCTGTGGACCATTTCTGAAATGGAGTCCACTTGGACTTGTAGATGGTCCTTGTTGATGACCTCTGAAGGACAGCAATTCTCTCTGCCACCTTCACAGAGAAGCCTTGTTCTTGGAGCCGTCCACTCCTAGACACCAAGCATGGAGGTTGAGATGATTGTGGGACTGTTTGAGAAAAGTTCTTGACACCGGGAGTTGCAGTGGGATCTCTGTTGAGAGCTGCACTAGGTCCCAAAACCAGGGCATCCCTGGCCCGCCTGGGGCTATTACGATGATCAGGCAATAGCATTGCCTGATTTTGGATCACCCTGTGAAGGAGAGCCGTCGGAGGGTAAACGTAGGCACTGAGAGCCGTCCAGTTTATGTTCAGAGCATCTATATCCCAAGCATTTGGGTCTGGGACAGGAGATACGTACAGTGGAACGTTGTGGTTCAGATGAGTGGCAAATAAGTGGCCATTCTGTTGAATGCCCTTGGTTCGACCTGGACAGAATGTCAGCCATCACATTCAGGCACCCTGGAATGTGTCTGGCTTTCAATGTTATATGATAGTGATGGCACCAGGTCACAGGAGACCACACATCTCTGCTGAGTGAGTTCTTCCTTGTTTATTTAAGTAGGTTACCACTGTTGAGTTGTCCGTTGCAACTAGCGCTGTTTGGTTCTGGCACTGGTCCTTGAAGCTTTGAAGGGCCAGGGAGACCGACTTCAATTCTAGGATGTTTATGTGTAGCCTTATTTCCCGGTCTGACCACAGACCCTTGTAGAACCTGATCTAAGTGAGCGCCCCAACCGTCGTTGAGGCGTCTGTAAAGAGTTGGATACTGTGGTCTTGGGATGAAGGTCTGCACCTTTCATCACTTTTGAGGGATTTTGCCACCAGTCTAAGTGCTGCAATGGCGTCTGTCCAAGGAAGGAGGTTGTCCAGCGACTGAGGATATCTCCAGTGCTCCTTGAGATGAAACTGAAAGGGCCTCATGTGAAGGCATCCCTCCGGGACCGTTTTCTCCGTTGAGGCAAGCAACCCAATTAGCGACATCAAACATCTTGCAGTCAAAACAAGTTTTCACTTGAGTCTTAGGATCCAATCCTGAAGTTGAGCGATCTCTTTTGAGTGGGTTTTACAGGGCTGAATCTAGATTGTATTCGAAGCCCACAAACGAAAAACACCTGAGTAGGTTTCAGTTCTGATTTTTTCTGATTTATGATCCACCCCAAGGACTGGGTTAGGTCTACCACTGCCTGAGTGTTCACTTGGGCTTCCTCCTGAGACTGGGACCTGATCAGCCAATCGACCAGGTATAGGAGAAGCCTGAGTCCTCTAGAGAGGGCCATTAGCTTCACATCCTTTACAATCATTGTAAAGACCTGTGGGGCTGTGGCTAGACCGAAATGAAGGGAGGTGAACTGGAACACCTGTGACCCGAGGCAAAACCTTAGGTATCTCCTTGAGTACGGGTGGATGGGGAGGGAAGGTAAGCGTACGATAGGTGTATCGACGATACCCATTCCCCTGGAGTCAGGGAGGTCCTGATGGACTCTGGAGTTTCCATTAGAACTTTTCTATGTGTAGAAAAGTGTTGAGCCTGCTTAAGTCTATTACTGGCCTCCACCTTGGGGAGGCTTGGAGATTAAAAAACAGGCGACTGTAAAACCCGAGAGATTTTACCTTTTCCCACCCTTTCTATTACGTTCTTTAACAGAAGAGACCAGATACAAGAGGCCAGAGCTTTGTCTTTTGAAGGGCCTTGTATTCTGACTGAATCAGAGGGAATCTGACCAGACTTGGATTTGAAAAGAATGACAGGATTTGTTTGCCAGTCTTATCTGAAAGAACGGAGGCGATCTCCTTCTGGTGGACTGAAGGAGGCTTTGGAGGAGTCATTGGGGAAGGGTTTTCATGCCCTCGTCCCCTGGAGTGGGGTCGAAAACAACCTTTGAGCCTCTGTTACTCGATTTCCCCCTACCTGGGGAAAACGATGGATACTGCTTGGAATGGAATGGCCCCCATTGGGGTGGTTCCTGTAGGAGCCTCTAGATTGTGGGGATGGAAAGGGCTGATTAATAGGGCCTAAACCCTGAGAGTTATTACAGGTGCCTTGCTGAGCAACTCCTGTCCCTCCTAAACTAGATGTGAATGGGGAACTTTAAGATCTAAAGATCCAGTATCTCACCTGAATTCACCATACTCCTTCTGACTACTTATATGGACCATGAAATTGAGTTTGACCTGTCTGGTAGTAGCCTTGCTACTGTCTTAACAAATATCCATAACCAGGTTGTATTCAGGGGAACCTAGTGAAGAGCAGCCTGAAGCTCAACTCTTGATGACCAGAAGGGGCAGGGGGCTTATCCAAGGAGGCCCCTAGGGAGATACAAGATTTGAAAACTTGTAATTTGTGTTCAAAACAAGGTTGTTCCATTTTAAGGGAAATTAGCAGCTGTTAGCCTGGTAAATCATTCAGAGTCCAGACTGTGGAGGATCTAGGCATAAATTCCCTGGGGGCAGGGAGGTTCAAAAACTGCCTAAGTTTCAATGTCCTCAGAAAATGGTTAGGGTGAAGTCAGGCAACCTACTTCCCTAAAAATACAGAGTCAGGACAGAAGGGCTGGAGGACTTGGACTTGCACCGAAGCCCCCAATAAGGAATATTTACTGCCAGGCTTGTGGACTATTAGTGCGTGTTAGGATTGTTTAGAGTTGTGATCTGGAACCACCATCCGAACATCAGATTTAAGATCTGATCATCCGAGGATCAGATCTAAATACAATCATCCGAGCATCGGATTTAGATAAGATCATCCGAGCATTGGAGTTTAGTGTAACATCCGATCATCCGAGGATGGGATGGGGTAGCAGACATCCGAATCTCGGATCTGATATCTGAGCATCAGGTCTAGGTGCAATGAAAATCCGAGTATCAAATCATACTCGGGTGGATAGAAGTTGGAAGTAATGTATCCGATTCTCAGTTGAATTAAAAACTCGGATGAACTAAGATCAAATCTGGCTTCAGATTCAAGCAGGGATCTGGCTAGAAAGAATTTGGATATTATAATTTCCTTGTAAGCTTTCCTTAAAGGGTTCTTTGAAGAGAACTACACGACTGGATTTACGTATGTAAATCAAGAGTGGCACAAGGTCATCTGCCCCCCCCCCCCCCGCCTCACTGCAGGTAGGGCTAGTTGTGAGATAAGGAAAGCAATAATTACACAGAATTTTATTAAATAACATAGAATCTAAAAAGCAAGTAAAATATTTCTTATATTATAAAACTGGATGAATTAAAATAAGGTCAAACCAAAGTTACCTTAGTTTGAAGAAGCACGTACTGTCTAGACGATTTGAGGAAGGATTCAATTCCTGTTTATTTAAGTATTAACATTTTAAATGGTCAATAATACAGGAAAGAAGGGATAAAATATTTTATTTTATTTATTCAATTTTATTTTATTTTATTTTATTGGTAAACGTACAGTAAGAAACACACGTCTCTCAGCACATGCTGTCTAGACGTGACGTCATCACAGGGGTTTCCCCGAGGATTCCCCAAGTAGGTTTCGTGCTTTACATCATATTTTAACCCTTAAAATGGACAAATACTGTTGAAGAACGGGGATAAACCATGAAGAAATTTATGTTATTTGATTTCAATGGGCATATATTCCTGTATATAAACTACCTACATGAGATGTGCATTAGTTGAAAGTACGTAATTGCTGCCTCGACCTAAAAACGGAACTTGCTTCCGATTTCACTCGACAAGGACTCGTTTGGATTAAATTTATATATTTATATATGTTTAAACCCTAAAAATGGTCCAATAATGAAGCAGATAGGGGTTAAATATTTTATTTTATTTTATTTTACTGACAGGCATATATATATATCCTGTATTAGAAACCACATAAACGAGTCGCTGTTTCTTTACTTATCTGAACTATGAAAAGACACCGAATTATGATTCTATGTAATAAAATAAAGAAACTGATGTAGTTTCCATATCCAACGACAAGTATATCCTTGTAAAAATGAAATAACTTTCCTTCTAAAATAAAGCATTGCTAAATCACGCGGCCAACGAGAAAAGGAGATGAATGAGAGAGTGTACCGCGAGACGACAACCAGAGGCTACGGCCAGCTATAAATGTCTATTTTTCTTAGACATTGGCCATGATGCCTTGCGGCCATCCGAGAACAGCAATCAGTCCCACATGGTAAGCTATTGTAGCGCAATAAAAATGGAAGTTATTCAGTGGTTGACTTAGAGCACAGTAAAGTGTTGGACATGCTAGAAGATGCTAAACAGTTCACAGGATGCAGTTATTGTGTGCTAGTGAACGTTGAATGGATCACAGGAGACAGACATGGTGTGTTAGTGGGCACCAAACAGATCACAGGACAGATTACTGGATATAGTGGACACACTTAACTGTTTGTTACACAGATAGAACCATGCTCAGGTCAGATTGGTTTCATTATTGTATTATTGCTTCATTGTACAAACTATTAAGAGCATCTCAATTGACTGCTATCATTATTTTAATTGTTAAATAAAATTAATTTGTTAAGTAAAATATTTTGTCCTTTCCTGTTGTAATTTAAAAGCAAATAATGATTGCTATTGCACATGGCCGAAACAAGGATAAAAGGTAGTATGTATATGGAGATAATAATACTGCTATGTTAGTAATATCTAGAATGTACAACAGTATCATATTCCATTGTCCAAAGAATATATACCCAGCAGGCATTGAGCATACTGAGGTATTCCTTAGAGTGATTGTAAGCTTCGCTCATTAATCTGTCAGGATCTGCTCCTTTGTCAATTTGGTGCATTTAGCTTTTAGATGTAATCTTAGGATGACCTGCAGAAGTTTATAGAATAGAAAAGAATATGAATAGAAACATTTATGTAGCGCAAAATTGATAAAAACTGAGATGATAAGTATGAATTTAATGGGCTTAAAAGTAATTAGATTATATTTAAACAAGATGTAGTATAAAAAGGGGAGCCAGTGTGGTTTTTGAAGAAAGGGGGTGACTTTGCTTTTTCTATCAATTCTAAAAACAATTCTGCAAAGGGCATTTTGAATCTTTTGGAATTTAGCCACATTATATTTACGCCATATATACAGCAGGGAGTTACAGTAGTCAATTCGACTACTTATTTAAATGTTGTTTAAATGATACCATTGTAAACTGTGCACGAGAGACTCTCTGGCTTGTCTATCACCAGTGATAATGAATTATGTTTTCTCTGGGTTGATTTTCACTTTCACACCATCCATCCACTTTTGAACACAGGTAAGACACTCCGTGAGCTCAGCAAAACTGGTATCAAAGTTCCTATGGTCAAATACTAGATACATTTGGGTGTCATCAGCATACAGATGGTGGTTTACATTGAAACCGAAAATGATATTTCTAAGGGGATTAGTGCAAAGGGTAAAAGGAGAGGACCCAGGACAGAGCCCTGGGGTACTCCATAGGGGGAGTGAGAAGACATCTGAAAAGCTGTTACCAAGCTTAACCTTCTGTTCGCGGCTTGTAAAATGGGATTTGATTCACCTCAACATAGTGCCATCAACCCAAACCAATCCCTGAGGCAATTAAAAGAATGTTATGGTCGATAGTGTCAAATGCTGCTGAGAGGTCCAGCAATGTGAGCCCAACATCCTTACGAGAGTCCATTGAAGCAGCAATATCAGTTTGGATTTCAAGAAGTGCTGTTTGTGTGGAATGCAGTCTTCTGTAAGCGGATTAGTTAGCACCGGAGAACCCCTACCTATTAAGAGAACTATTTAACTGTTTAGCCACTACTTTTTGATTAGCTTGGATATGAAACTAAGATTGGACACCGGTAAAATTCTTCAGAAGATTTCTAGCTAGGTTTCTTTGAGCGAGAAATTTATGATATTGGTAATTGGAGTAAATAGGATGTCCACGCATTCTTTAACTAGTGAATTTGGTATCGGGTCCAGATCACATGATTTGGTAGGGGAAGAATTTAGGATTTTGAGGATTTTGTCCTCAGATACTCTCTCAAAGGAGGATAGGGCACTGTTGTTACCTCTTGGTCTTGTAGCGGGGACAGGCACTGATCACTGTATTGCAACTCTGATTTTCATAATTTTAACACCGAAAAAATATTCAAACGTATTGGCTAAATAAGTGGGACTGATGTAATCAGCTAAGATGATGGTTGAAGATTTATGTAAAAGTTTTTTGAAAGTGTTCCATAGAGCCTTGTTGTTACCATTATTTTTAGCAATGACTGTGGAATAGTGCATTTGTCTTGACTGTTCCAGTAGAAAAATTGTAGCAATTGACAGCAACACAATATCTACTCCAGTTGATTGTAGAATTGCTACTGCACCACACTCGCTCATACTTCTGCTTAAGACGCTTTGCTGAGAGGATGTCTGTATTCACAAAACCTTGTCAGGGTGCAATGGTGCCTCTTTCCTTTTCATTGGAGCATGCTTATCAAGGATGTTTCACGGGTTGTTAAAATACTGGTGATTGAGTAGGCTGGCTGTCGTGTGAGGATAGTAGGAACCATAGTAGAGTTGCACTCTGAGATAACATCATTGAAGGTCAGATTTTTGTTCCAGTCTTTAAAAACATGAATATGGGTCAAGCAAATAGTATACACTCTGCGGTTTGGGTGAGATGCAAATCTCAGTGTAAACCTCATTTAACTCCTGTATATTCTCTTCAAATAGAGGATACAGAATTCTGCATCTCTTTCATTAAAGATGCTTTAATAAACTGCACTCAAGCAGATTGAGGTCTTAAAGTTCGCTTCTCACTTTTAGCATGTTTGTGATAGCAACTTGTACATAAGTAAGAAGTTAGATGGGCCTTTGGGTTGCACTTCATTTTTGTTTGGAGAACCTTGGTGCAATGTATGGCCTTGATTGTTGAAATGGGTTTCCTGGTCTAAGTTTCAGATATTTAAAGAAAGGAACTGGAACCTGTTAATGTCCTGAGTGTATTATAAAGCAATATGTCACAAATCATCATTTTATATTTTTCTCTATATTTACATCCCTATATGATATTGTAGAGAGAGGAACACTCTTACTAGACTTTCCTCAGGATGCTGCCCCTGACTTGGTGTAAACCACATGATTTGTTTCTTTACCCAGTAAGTAACTCAGGACCTCTGGGATGACTTAAACTTTTATTGTGCACAGTATTTTTCCTGAGAGTAAGATGAACTAACATGAGTGGCCCAACACTTTGGTAATTTTCCTACTAGGCTTGGGTGGCTGAAGGGTCAAGAATATGTCCAAGCATTTGTACCTGGGAGCAAGGCAGGTCCAACTACTTTCTCCATGATCTCCATTGAACATTGAAGTATCACATTAATGTTGCTAGGTCAGAAGATGTTGGAGTGCCAAGCTTGGGTTGGAGATGGCCTGGTTTACTTGTCTGTTTTTGCCCAGGAAACACGGGATTACCTCCATTTGTGATAATAGTCCTGCCTAAAGACAATTACACTTGGGTTTCATGAATAAAAACCTGGGATTTGTGATGTTAATTGACGTCACATGTCCATGAATGGCATATATGTGTAAAAAGCTGTAAAATTTGTTTTTCTTTTTTCTAAACAGATATTTAGCTTAAATATTACATATTTTCTGTGGAGAGGTTAACATATTCTATAGATAACAATATGTCAAAACCTGGATAAAGATGGGACGATAAATGCAAACATTTCTGCTTGATTCGGGACATATTAGGCAGAGTGACATGGTGATAACATGTGTATGACTAAGTTTGGGGTTTGCCCACAACATGTGGCCTTAAATGAAGATAAGAAATATAGAATTGCAAATTGGCAGCATGTTGCAATAAGCAAGATCTCTACACAAGCTACAGAAGACAATCTACTTAGTCATCCTTGGGAGGAAGAGTTCATGAGATCTTATCATTGATGCTAAATCTCTGTCTATTTTTCAGATCGACGAGCACCAGATAATGTTACATCCCAAAAACAATTGGGTTTACATACCCTGAGGTTAAGAACTCCAGTAAAATGTCTAGGAAATAAATCTAAGGCACAATACTAGAGAGAAGCTTTACGACATAGATGGAATCCCAAGTAAACAAGAAATGAGCCTGTTATATATAAATGATTAGTGGACACATGACATCAATTAACATCACAAATCTCAGGTTTTCATTCATGAAACCTGAGTGTAATTGTTCCCAGCCAGGACTGTTATCACAATTGGATGCAATCCAGTATTTTTCCTGGGCAAAAACAGACACGTTAACCAGTCCATGCCTGACACTAGCTCCTGACCTAGCAACAATTATGTGATACTTCAATGGAGATCACGCAGCAAGTAGTGGGATCTGCCTTGCCTCCCAGGTACAAATACTTGAATATATCCTTTGCCCTTGAGCCACCACCCTAGTAGGAAAATGACCAAATTTTTTGGACCACTTATGTTACTTCATCTTCCAGTGAAGAGGAATATATACTTCTCACTCTCAGGAAATACTGTATACAATAAAACACTGAAAAGTCCAAGTCACCTAAGAAGTCTTGAGTTACTTACTGGGTAAAGAAACAAATCCCATGGTTCATGCCAAGTCAGGGACAGCATCCTGAGAAAAGTCAAGTGAAAGTCAAGCCTCTCTCTACAATGTCATATATGGATGGGAATATGGAGAAAAATAAAAAATCTAATTAAATCTAACCTCCTGCTTTGCAATATTGTGCAATGTTATCCCTACAGTCAGGAAGCTATCAACATCGGTAGTCCAAAGGTGTGGGTGTGATGAAAAGTCAGATTAAGTGGGGAAACTAGAATTTAAGAGATGGGTTTTCAGATATTTCCTGACAGAAGTGACAGACACGCTATTTCTTATTTGGAAAAGAAAGAGTTCGAAAGAGCAGGTGTGTAATGACAAAATGAATTTTAAAAATGTTTATGTAATTTGTGAACTTTGTGATCAAAGGTGGGAAAATAAAGGACCTAAAATTAGGGCTGCTGCACCTGGTATTTCTAGAAAAGGTGTAGGGGTGAATTAATTCACTTAGGTAGGTTGGTTGAGGGTATATTTTAGAATTGTGTATGTGGTATGTGACAAGGCATATTTGGAATTGTTCCCTATACTTGACTGGGAGCAATTGAAGTTTTTTTTCTCAATTGGGGAGTGATATGGGAAAACTTGAAAACTTATAGAGGAATGAGTGACAATCTTGCAGAGTGAGTTTTAGAGGCACTACAATCTCTATAGTTCAAAATTAGTGAGTGACACAAGTGAATTGCAGTGGTCTAATCTGCTGTACATGACAGAATTTGCCAGAAAGACTGATGTTTTAAGGTCCAAGAGGGAATAAATTCTTTAAAAGTCTCTAGTATGCACTTTAGTATGGACTTTTAGAATCAAACACCACTCCAAGATTCTTGACATTTTGTGCTGGTGATACCTTATTTCCCAGAATATTGTTTGGGAAGTGTAGAATGAGTTGTTTATGTTGGTTTTTGGAGCCTATCAAGATAACTTCAGTTTTTTAGAGTTTATTTTTAATTTATTTGTGAACATGAAATTTTGAATGTCATTGAGGCAATTTCTGAGAGTTTGTATTGAGTTAGTGAAATTAGCTGGTGAGAGTGTTATGTAAAATTGGGTATTGTCAACATAGACATGGTACATGGTACTACTGTATGACTGAATGAATGAGGTGATTGGGTTTGTATAGAGAAAAAACAGTATCGAGCCAAGATCAGAACCCTGGGACACACCAAAATGGAGATAAGCATGATATGACAGAATGCTACCTACCTTGAGTGTCCTATCCAAAAGGTATGATTTGAACCATATACCTATGCCAGTTCACAGACAGGTGTGATTTGAACCATACAAGTACCAGTTCACTGATTCCATAGAATATGTGCAACCTGTCAAGGAGAATTGTGTGGTCTATGGTATTAAAAATGGCAGAAAGGTGAGGGCTGTGTGGAACCTTTAGCCACATTGCGGAGAAGATCATTTTGAATATTCATTCACTTTCAGTGGATTGTAAAGCTGATTGAAAACTGGTCATAAGGCCAGCTTTGGGTTGCAGCTAGAAGGCTACTACCCTTTCAAGAATCTAAGAAATGAAATTGAGAAATTGATTTTTTGTTCTAAGGAATTCTGATTTAGCTCTCATTCAGGTTCTATTGTATGGATGAACTTTATGCATGTATTGCGATCTATTGAAGGAGGATTTATTCCTCCACCAAATGCATACACACAAATGTTTGATCTCTTTGGCCATTATTTCACTTTCATTTACCCATCCTGGGATATACTGGGCTTTGACGTGTTTGGTGTCAGGTGGAGTGTGTTTGTCAATCAGGCTTGACAAGATGGAGTAACATTGGTTGTACAAAGCATCAATATCCTTGTGAGGATTGGTGAGAAATTTGGGAGCAAGAAGATCTGTTTTCCTTTTTTCCTTGTTAATTATATGGTATTTAGGAAAAGTAACCATAGCATCAGTTTGGGAGCTAGGCATTGAGAGATTTAAGGTGAAACTAATTGAATAATGGTCAGAAAAGGAATCAGTGGTAAAGACGTACAAGATATTATAATTAGGATATAATTGGATTTGGTTAAAACCAAGTCAAGAGTATTTCCATGAATATGAGTGTGAAAGTTAAGTTTTTGGATGAGGTTGAATGAATCAATCGGGGAGTAAAATGTTTTTGAGTTTGAGCATGTTGTTTTAAGAAGGATATTGAAATTGTTGATGATCACCAGGTTATTGGTTGTGTGATGAATATATTCCAGAAATGACTGAACTGGTTGAAAAAAGTTGCATTACTAGTGGATAGTGGTCTACATACATTTAAAAATTCGTCTATATACATTGAAAAATGAAAAGATGACTTGTGACATGTCTCTTTAAAATAATACTCTTGGAACATTAACAGGTCCAGGTTGCCTCTTTTTCAACAACCTAGGCCATTGTTTGCAATGGAAAATGGAAATGCAACCAAAAGGCTCATCTAACTTGTTACCTGACAACTATTGAATATCTTCCACAAGTGGAAAGTGAACTTTAAATTTCATGTGTTTATTACAAAAACTTTAAATTTCATGTGTTTATCACAAAAAAAAAAAATAACTGGCTCACACTGATGTACTGAGAAGTGCAATTTAATGTATGTTTGAGGATAAAAACCTTCCAATTTATAATGTTAATCTTTCTCAGCCGCATAATTGGTGTTTGTGTATAGTTTTTTTATTCTGTCCGTTCAATCAAATAGTATATTTCAGGAGCCTAGTATTTTACTCTTTATTGTAAAGGCACAGCTACTCAGACATTAAAATTCTTACCTTAGCACAGAAATAAAGTTCTTTGATTAACCCTATAAAAATTCTCTGGTTTTTGCACAAAGACCACATAGACCACTATGAAAATGGTTTAAATTATGGATGTGTCTTGCAATGGAGATTTAAGGATACCTAAAAGTCTTTTCAGGGTGTAATCTTAATTAGGTTTCCAAACAACTCAAAATAGGGGGCCATGAAGATCATAGATTAGTGACAAGGCCCACGCAAAGCTTGGCTTTGATAAAAATGCCTAGTAGGTTATTAGTAGACAAAGAGATGTATATTGTGTGAAGTGACTGTGTACTGGCGTTTTATGTCAGATGCTTTTCCTTAAGTTTCCCCTTCTTTTTTTTTACTTTGTAAGTGTTTTATACTTCTGGCTAAATGTCGTAATATATTTTTCATGAATAAAACTGTTTGGTTATGTGTACTTCCTTTGTCAATATTTACAATACTATGGATAAAAGCTAAAAGGTGTTTCTGATAAAATTTAACACTTGTAAGTATGCAGTATTTTATTTATGCATATAAATATCAATATTATCTGTAGATATGATGACCTTAAATATGCATAAATATTAGTGAGAATTTAATTTCGCGTTTAGTACTTCCTTGTGAATATAGAGAAAATAAATTCTTCGCAAAAAAAAAACACTTATACAGTAAATGAGGTTTACTCTAAAATTTGTATCTCACCCAAACCGCAGAGCATACACCATATGATTGACCCATTTTCATGTTTTTAAAGACTGGAATAAAAATCTGACCTTCAATGAGATTATCCCAGAGTGCAACCCTACTATAGACTCCTGCAGGTCATCCAAAGCTCTCATCTAAAAATGGAAGTATCAAATAGACAAAGGAGCAGATCCCGACAGAGTGATGGGCAAATCTTTCAATCGCTCTAAAGAGTACCTTGATATGTTTGACATATGGCTTGGCATCCAAAAGAGGGCTCTGGCATATCAAAACAAAACTGTCAAATATATGCTCCAGAAATAATTTATGTTATGAGCAAGTAGAGGTTGCCCATTCTGATTTCAAAGATAATAGTCAAAAACAAACTCAGAAATTTTCCTTTCATGAGCTACTCCCTCCCAGCTTTTCAAGTGTTCAATCATAAACATACAGGAAAACTCCATTAGACAGGGGCTAAAGACAATGCAAGCCACACCACGGAGTAAGAGAATGCTATGGCTCTCTATTTGTAAAACAATATCTGAAGGCATAGTGTTCCGATGGTTTTTTATGTTTGATTACAAGGATTCAGACGAAACGTAAAAAAACCCAAAAAAATTGCACAGCCAGCTTGTGGCATACATGGATACATTCTTCCTATCAATAAGTCAAGGCTCTTAACGCAGCCACTGATAAGAAGCAGTTGTAAAAATTTAGCGAATAACCATGCCTTCGATGTATGTATCAAATTCCTATAAGAGCAGACAATAGAAAAAGTGAAAGTGTGCATTCACTTTGATAATGTAAGTTGATCAGTAATAGATCTGGAAAAATTTCAAAAGACCAAAATGTAGTCCAAAGACCAAAATCAACCAGAGCAGCACTAGATCAAGAGGATTTGTTGTCATCAATCAACTTGTCAGATGTATATACTGATTTCCATATATATTCAAGTCTGGGGTGGATAATAATAAATCAAGAGCAACTGTAATTTATTCCAATTCAGGCCTTTTTCATGCAAATGCTGCAAGGACTACTTGAAACAGTCGTCATGAGACCCACTAAGGACAGATTACAAAAAATATACAACTTGATATATGGAATAAAACATAAGTGTGTATTGAGTGCTAGATGATTGATGTGGATAACTGGATTGCTAGCCATGGCTAATGGTATGGGTTGCCTACAATTGATACCTTTTCAGTGGCAAATTAAAGAGCTTAAATGGCAGTTTTTCAGTCGCTAGATTTGCTCCTTCCTCTGGTTGGAAAACATAACAGCTCATTTAAACTGGTGGTAAAACCCACAAAATGTGTTGAAAGGTGCAGACCTTCACCCAAAGGAACACAATATAAAGTTTTACAGATGGACTTTGGGCACTCATTTTATAGTAGAACTGTGATGACATATAGAATCAAGGCTCTTTATAAACATTCTGGATTTGCAAGTAGTGTCCCTAGCTCAGTGCCACAATCAAACAGTGTCAATTGCCATGAACAATTTAACAGCAATCACTAAAATAAACAAGTATGGAGGAACCCACTTAGTAGAGATATGAGTTCTATATATGATGGAGATTTATGAGCTGGTGCCACCAATACAAGTTTGATTGTAATAACAGATTCTTTGTCCACACAAATACAGGCACAGTCAATTGAGTGGTATCTTCATCCTCAGGTGTTCCAAAAACTTGTTATAAGTGTTTCACTCCTCAAGTTGACCTGTTTTCCAAAATCACAATGTAACTATATGTGTCCCTAGTTTCAGACCAGAATGCATGGATACTATAGATAATTTTACATATTTACATGTTTTAACATCGCTTTCAACAGGTCGTGTCATAATGGGTATTTTTATGGGTAGAGGAAACCAGTACATACAGTTGGTCAAGGTTCAGTACTGTAAACTGCCAACCATTGGTAAGAAACTAACATCTTACCCACATAGGGTTCAGGGTTTGAACCTCTGACCTCAGAGGTAGGAAATGAGTTTGTTACCATTGCAACACTGTGGCCCCCATGGCTACTATAGATGACTTCAACATAAGATGGTTGGGTCTATCAGCTTATGCCTACCCTCCAACTGCTCTTATGGTAAAAGTAATACACAACATTTGTCAAGGCTAGTGTGCAATAATCTTTATAGCTCAGGACTGGTCAGTGATACCCTGGTTTTTTGGATCTAGTGCAAGTCCCAGTGGAAATTCCACCATGCACAATTATGAGTGTTTCATGATAACCTCATGGTATCTCTATCTACTTGCTTGGTTTCTAGAACTGTGTAACTGCAGAATGAAGTGTTCTCTGTTGAAGTGAGAGAGAAATTCTGCTTCTCAAAGGTTGCCAACAACATCCTTCCATCAAAGAGGTCCATTTTTAAAACAGTGCAATGAAACTTTGCTGAACTCTATTAAGCCATCTAAAATTTCTTCATGCATTTATTTCAAATTTTGGAAATATGCCCTCCTATGTGAGATTCTGGTCAACTGCAATAGACTCTCTTGGCCCTATACTGGCTGTCACATAAATTAGAATTAAATAAACTAATCACTAGCTTGTTTAGGTATACACCCAAAGGTGCTAAAAATTTACCAAAGCAGAAATTGTCTGTTATGTTAAATAAACTGACAAAGAAACCATTTGGGCCGATGACAAAGGAGGATATAAAATGCTCAACTCTAAAGACAGTCTTAGCCATGGGTAAACCTCTCAAGGAAATCCAGGCCTGGATTGCTAGCAAAGTTTCAAACTTATGTATTTGGGAGAGGGTTGCCCTTTTACTTTCCTCTGACTTCACAGCCCAGAATCAACTTGTTGTGATGGTAGCACAGAACATGTCTCCGGTGATTATCCATGCATTGACTACCATAGTGGACAAATCTTTACCCAGTTAACTCTAAGATTTTCTTATGTCATAACCAAGAATTAAGGGGCGATAGACCTCTCCTGTGTATCTCCTTTAAGGAAGGTAATGCTAAAGACATTAGACCTGCTTAAACTGGTAGAAAATACAGCAATAGACCTAGTCCAAGTTAAGGCACATGATATCAGAGTCTTTGCAAATGGGGTTTCAGTTGACCAAATTTCTACCTCAAAAAGGAGGCATTTTCAAATAATAACATATACTAGAGTCCCGTATTGGCAGCTGAATAAGTAGTGGACACATCTTCCCCCAGCAAAACCAGTCTGAGGGAAAGAATAAGATGTAATAACATGTACCAATTTCTATTTCAAAGAGTAAGCGTTTTCAAATAATAGCATGTACCAGGGTCCAGTATTGGCAGCTGAACAGGTAATGGACACATCTTCCCCCAGCAAAGCCAGTCTAAGGGAAAGAATAAGTGCGGGGCACAGTTTCATCTGCCAAGTCATGGTACTAGATTAATTGAAATATGGCACAGCTGGGCTGGTGGGCACAAACGAATAAGTGGCAGAACAAAAGCTCTCTCTTTTACCTGAGAGCTACAGCCACCTAGCAATAGTCCCAGGCAGACAAGTAAAACATATTTCTTTTCTATAGAAACTTTGTCATCTGGGAGGCGAGCAATAAGCAATTTTATTCAAAGTAAATATTGAAGTAAAATGTGTATATTGATACAACAGTTTTCTCGTGACATGCCATAGGTCAAACAATTGCTGCAACTTATTTATTTTTTTTTCTTTTACATCAAGCTTAGTATACCTTCTCGGTTGTATTGCGACCGTAGTTGGTAGGGCAGAGAAAATCAGTACATACTGTTGGTTAAGGGTCTGTACTGTAAACTGCCCCCAACAGTAAGCAACTAACAGCTTTCCAACATGAGGTCAAGCTGGGATTCAAACTCTGATCTCAGAGCTGGGAGGTGAGTTTGTTGTCACTGTGTCATTGTGGCCCTAGCAACTATTGAAACAAAAATTGCATGAGATGTGGGAGTACCAGAAGATAGTGTGTTGTGTGATTTTTTCTTTAATTCATTAATGAATAATGAAAAATGACATTCCTTGAATTCATTGAAAACAGCAGAGTTGTTGTCTAGAGTACTATTTCAAGTGAAAATTCACTGGTTGGTACTCCAACCCCTGTTATCCAAGCCATTTAACACCAAGTTTACAATCACAGTGGAATTAGTTCAATTCTGCCCATGTGGTTTATATGAATATGAACTTACCAAACTATAATCCAGAGGCCTCCTTTATATGTATGTGGTTATTGTCCATTCATGTGTATTTAAAAAGTGATACTGCCCTAAGTTTGATATTCTCGGTCACAAATATCCTGAATAGTGCCATATTGGTATGATTCAGTTTTTGACAAATCTTCATGGATAGATAGATAGATATTTAAAATTTTTAGTGCAAAAACACTAATGTGTCATACTGCAGTATAAAAACATTAAATACTATAACTACATTAACTAATATTCACAAACCTATATATACAAATAATTAAAATACATGAACAAATATACAAATAAAAATAAAACATCTGACTAGATACACATTGTAAAAAACAGAAAGACATTAAACAAACAATATTTGAATAAAACATATGGATAAGAAAAAGACGAGAGAAGGGTTACAGACTAGCAATACTTTAACAATATGTATAACATGATAAAATATACAAAAAACTCATGACTAGATATACAGATAAATTTGACAAGAATATACAGTAAACATTACACAAACAATAAAACACTTACAAACTATAAATAGAATATATTTCTCAAAAGGAGTAAAATAACACAAAAAAGCAATAAAATCCAATCATGGTTAGAATTATACTGTGATATTAACACCTCCATTTAGTCGCCTCTTACGACACGCAGGAGGACACGTTGGGCCTCTTCTACTTCCCCGGACCCACAGGGGGATATTTCTGCGTGGAAAATGTTGAATAGATGAAACAGGGTAAATAATTGCTTACTAATTAGCTTGCCAACTGTTCATGGCATAGCTTCTCCATAGTTTCTTTTCTTTGTTTTTTTTCAGTCCCAGTCAGTAGCAGCAAGGGTCAGTCAACACCTTCACAGCTTACTGACATCTAGATAAACTAAAGGTCAAATTTATATCCTTTGTACCCTGGGAAAGTGCATAAATATGGCCTCTGTATTAATTTGTATGCATGTTCATTGTGTATTTGCCTTTTATATTGAATAGACGTTTTAGTCAGAACTGTGTTCTAAGTCCATGCTTATGACATATACCAACACTAAACCCGAGACAGATTTCCCTAGCCATATATAGGCAGACAAGGATTTTGAAGATCAAAGGGGGTGAAGACTATATATTTTACCAGGAATGACATCCATCTACTGATTCAATCCAGTAGAATACACTGAAAATTGTTAATTTGTCAAAATGGTGCCTAAAACAACAAATTTCCTAAATGACAAATTTAAATGCCATTTTCTTGTTGAATGACAGTCAAATGTTGATAATTTATAGGTCATATTAATTGAAAACTTATGACAAGAAAATTAGTGCACTTAAAATTAATTTCATAAGAATGTCACCAATAACAGATGCCTAATACGTCAAATTAATTGGACTATCAGGGTTATTTTCTTGTCATAAGTTTGTCAGTTAATTTGTCCTACAAGAAAAAAACTAATTTAAATTTGTCAATTAGGAAGTTTGTTGTTTTAGGCAGCATTTTGACAAATAAATGACAAATTAATATTTGTCAGAGGTTTTCAGTGTATGAATAACATTTTCTTATTTTTTACTATTATCCATTTATGCATACACAGAGTGTTACATACAAGTACAAATCATACTATAGCCATTTATGCATCCAGTATTAAAATACAATTTTATAATTCATACATTCCTGTTCTTTCACAAATTTTAACTCAAATTATACATATATTATAGTTATAATTGTCAGCAGCTAAACTTATTGTTCCCATGGATTTCTATCCAATATACTTTTGTAAGTACATAGTGGTCCACTGGTTGATATTATGCCATAAATTTTAGATGGCTATACATACACAAAATAAATGGAGAATTGTTTCTGTTAATTTATGACAAAACACTTTTCTATTGCTATTGGATAAATTTATTTTAAAGACGCAATACCTTGTTGGTAAAAATGTTAATATTTTATACTTGAAAAAGATAAGGTTCCAAATATCATATGAAGTATTTGATTAGTCATTTTGATACTACATATTACTGGTTCTACTCTGATCAGGCCTGGGCAAAATGTATTTGTATTCATAAGTATTCAAATATATTTTTAAAAGTATTCATATTCGAATACTTTTGTGAAAATGCAAAGTGTTCATATTTGTATTTGAAGATATTTCCAAAGTATTCATATTCCTGAATACTTTTATGAATATATTTAATACTTTTCACTTTTTGTTAATTTTTTTCACCCTGTACTGACAATTTTTAGATAGATGTCCTTCAAAACAATATCTCTCTGTCAGTGGAAGTAAAAAATCTGGGTGTTATTTTCGACTCGGACAACTCCTTTGACAATCATGTTGCCAAGGTCTGCAGAGCATGTTACTATCATCTTCGTGATTTGCGACGAATTCGCAAATTCCTTGGAGTTGAGACAGCAATACTTCTGGCAAATGCTATGGTCAGTAGTCGTCTAGACTACTGTAACTCTCTACTCTATGGGGTAAGCAAGTCCAACATAGCCAAACTACAGAGAGTCCAGAATGCTCTTTGCCGCATCATCTTCAGACTTGACAAAATGAGTCATGTTACACCCTTTTTGAAAAAACTCCACTGGCTCCCAATTCAACATCGCATCCTGTTTAAGTATAATCTTTTGGTATTCAAGGCTATTAATCTTTCCCAGCCCCCGTATCTCTCAGCTTTAATAAGATCGAGCAGTCTCACTCGCGGCAACACGCTATCTATCTCCTCAACTCACCCTAAGAAACACATAGGCAGGCGTGGCTTTGCAGTAGCTGCACCAGCTGCATGGACCAAGCTGCCACAGACTGTCAGATTTCAGCAAACAATAGACGGTTTTAGATGCCAGCTAAAGACCTACTTGTTTAGGTTGGCATACCCCCCACCTTAGTCATACCCTGGCGGGCGCTTTTTAGATGTCGACCCATGCCTGTCCCTGGACTCTCCCTTCTTGATCTCAAGCGCATTAGATTTGTTTGTTTGTTTGTTTATTTGGGGTTTTACGTCTCTTTTAACACTGTACAGGTCATATCACGACGGGTAGTTGGTAGGGCAGAGGAAACCAGTACATAGAGTTCGCTAGGGTTGTGTACTGTAAACTGCCGACCAACAGCAAGCAACTACCAGCTTTCCCACTTGAGCCCGTGCGGGGATCGAACCACGGCCTCAGAGATGGGAGGCGAGAGTGTTACCACTCTGCCACCGTGGCCCCCTCAAGTGCATTAGAGGATTTGTATCAATTTTGCGCTATATAAATCCTACTATTATTATTATTATAAATATGAAATTTGGCTATCTATAATTATGTTCCTAGACAAACTAACAAGACATATTTAATAAATACTTTTAGTCAATAAATGTTGTATAACATAATAATGACAGTGTCATGTTGGAACAAAATAGTTAGGATTATAACTTCTTCTCTTACATCTCATAAATGCAATTAGTTTGTGCGTTTAACTTTTTTATTGATAAATGATTTCATGTATGTTTTAATCCACATTGGTTTTCATAATGTAGTGTTATGTTTTCATAAAATTCATGAAATTATAAACACCAAGCTACCTACCTTAATATGACAACTGTGTTTGCCTTTGCTACAATAGGGGATTAACTTAGATTATGTTTCAATACCAGTGTCATTTGTCATATATGAGTAATTCTTAGGCAAACTTATGTGACACCTATTGTGACAGGCTTATAGCAGTAGTAATCCTATCATAAAAATTTAAAAAACAATGGCTATCTCAGTTGAACACAAGATATTTAGGGCGCTAAGATGTCCTTTAAAAAAGAACTTTTGAGTAGTTCATGTCTATCAGATTGAATATTCAGATCTTGGAGCAAATATAAATTGTTGTCAAATATGATGTAAATTTGAACCAACATTTACTGAATTGTGCTTTCATGTTTGTATATTTTATTCAAAAAGGTAAATTATTAAGATTTATTAAAAATGATTGTATGAATTGGGGTTTAGTTAAAATGTATTCATAAATGTATTCATAAATGTATTTGAATACTTTTCAAAAAGTATTCGTATTCAAATACTTTTGAAACTGATATATTTGTATTCATATTCGTATTCATGAAGATGAAAAATATTTGTATTCGAATACTTTTGAAAGTATTCACCCCAGGCCTGACTCTGATATGGCAGAGGAAGAACTTCCAACTGAGCAGGATTTTCAAGATATTATTACTGATGATTTTGTGATTTGGCAATAGAGGCATATCACTAAACTTGATTGGGCTGCCCTAAAACACCTTTGTGCAACACCACAGTTCTGTACATGTCCCAGTCTGCAGGGGATAATGTACATATCTCACCCATTAAATGCTTTTACTCAGCCACAACTTGTGTACATTTGACCTTAACTTGGAAATAGGAACATACAGCAGTCGTGCCTTGTGTACTGATAGCACAATTAACAGCTGCCTCTGATATAGTTACAATAAGCACTTTTAATATCACCAGCTCCTCCGGATCTGTTTAACTCCAACACTTCCATTCAGCTGCTGTGGCAGAGCAGTTTTACCTTAAGTCTGAGTTTGAGGATGAGGATAGGGAGAAAGAAGGTAGTATTGGCAGTAAGAATAAAAATCAATACAAAAGACTTTCACCCAAAGAAGATTTGCCATAATAAGTTTAAAAATTTAGTGTTGATTTAGAAAGTCTCAGTATGCAATTTTACAGTGCGGAATACCTTTTTTTGCATGCCTGAGCTAAGACTGTCTTTACTATTAAACTTCCATCTTGAGTCAGAATATATTAACTTGATATAGTTCATATTTCAATTTTGGCTTGTGTATCAGTCTAAAGATAAAATAAAACAATGTATTGAGACCTTTTGTTTAAGTTTAAAATACTCCCTTGTTTTTGCCCAGGGCTTGGGTGTCCTAAGTTCATTTTATCAAACCTGGAGACCCTGTTTATAATCAAGGTGGCTTATAGATTAATGTTATAACCTCAGATTCAGGCTACATTTTTTTCATAACCTTTCATCCTTGCTTTAGGTTAACCATAGTGAGCAAACTAAACAACATCAAAGAAGGTTAATTCTTTTAAAAACTCAAATACTTGCAGATAACATCATTGTACTGTTTTACTTTTTCATCTTCTCTACTTTGAGATTGTTCCTGCTAATAGATAAATAAAAAGTGAAATGATTTCCAGCAAACTGTTTAGCCTACAGAGTGTTTCATCATTGGGAATGTTACATCGATATTTACTTCAGTTTGCAAAATCTATACTAATTTCAATGAGATTTTATCATTGTAATCAACCCAATTCGGTTCAATTTTAAATGTGACTAGCTATTATCTCACTTGGTCCTAACAGGTTTTGGGTATGAAAAGAACCTATAGAAAGATATTGCATGTTGTGAATCTTTTAATGTGGTCAGATTTAGTCTTGGACCCCTCCTTCAAATTAAAGCCAAAGTAAAAGTCCTTATATCTTGCTTTTGTTCTTGGTCCTAGAGGTTTTGGCATCACACTTGGCTCTCACCATTATTGTCATTGGTTCGGGTTTTACTCCATCCGGGATTCACTGATGGTTGTCCAGATATGCTTTATACTGTTGAAAGGGATATAAAATTCCACCTTGATCTTTGTATTTCTTATTGTTTTTTAAACATGTTGAAATATGTTTATCCGTCATAATTTCATCCTTAATTTTTTAAACATTCAGATCTGCCCTTACACCAAAAATAATGGTACTTGCCACAAATAAAAATAATATTATGCTTACTAGCTTGTCTAACATGTTTGAAATTCTTTCATAAGGAGATTCGCTTTGTTTAAAACAAACTTGAAAAAAGCTATGCCCTGCAATCTGTCGCAGCATTCGAGTTTTAGTATCTGATCTGCCTTTGTTTCATATTTGGTAAAGTGTATGGCACTATACACATCTGTGGTGAAAAGAGACATAACAAGTGTCTAATGCAACAAACATAGGCTATACTACGACATTGCATTATTGCTTTCAAAGGAACGTTATATTTTTGCAGTTCAAGTGATTTGCATTCATCGTTTGAGTCTGGGTTGATCTAGGGTTGCAAAGGTATCACCCTGCAAATATTGTCAAAGGTATGGGTACTGTTAGACCGAGTTTCTGTCCCGTCGCCAATTGCTATTGATATACTGATGGTACGCAATGGCGAGGGACAGAGTTCACATGTACATGTTTTCAGTGTAAATTTTGAAATGTCAGAAATTATTTCATTCATTTTAAAAAGTCCTTCTTAAGTTTATATAGCTGTATCTGGTTTACAATACATATGTTGTTAAAGTAAACTGCTTTTACAAGCCTGGAATTTCTTTTGTATATGATTATGTAATGTTGAAGGTTTGTTTACATTTTAAAAATATTCTAAAATACATATATCCAGGTTTGATTGGCATTAAATATTAATGAACTGCACATATACATCAGTTAAAGAATTCAAATAACACTCTATACTTGTGGTAATATGTGTAGAAATATGCCGTTCAAAATTTACACAGAAAACAAGTACATGTGAGCTCTGTCCCTCGCCATTGCGTACCATCAGTATATCAATAGCAATTGGCGACGGGACAGAAACTCGGTCTAGGGTACTGTAGTGGTGGTGGACCAGTTCACGCCCGGGTACCAATTCACGCCCACCCCTAAATTTATCCAAAACAATCACAGTTAAACAATAAATGACAAATGTAAATGATCCATTTGATGATTATCTATGATGTGGTTAACATATTCTCTATGAAAAATTATAAATCTTCAAGAAAATTGAGGGTGGGCCTGAATTGGTACCCGGGCGTGAATTGGTCCACTACCACTAGACCGAGTGGAATCTGGACGACTCGGCCCACTTCAAAGTCGGCCCGTGTCAAAGTCGGCCCGTTTCAAACTCGTCCCCCTTCAAAGGTCCCAATTTTAAGAGTCACATATAAAGTGATAGAGTTTTAAGAGTCACATATGAAGTGATAGAGTCAGAATTTCCCAGATTTTATTAGTTAACTTCTAGATTTCATAAGTTTGTGGACAAACATATACATGTTTGGTATCATAGTGATTGTGAAAGTATGCACAATCTTGTTCTTGGAAATAATATGAGATATTAACTTACCTATAAATGTTTACAATTTACCTTTATTTGGCCTCTTGCATGCAGACATCACCTAATTACAATTGAATAAAATAGTAATTTTACTTACCTTAATGTTAAAACTCCAAACTCCAATAAACTCACCATTCCAATACCTCCCCATTCCCCATTTTATTGATGAATAAAATAGTTATTTTACTTACCTGAATGTTTTAACTACAAACTCCAATAAACTCACCATACCCATAACCCCCATTCCAATTGATTAATGAGACCTATGTTTTACAATAAAAACAATACAATACAATATCACAAAAACATTATATAGTGGGCCGAGTTTGCAGTGGGCCGAGTTTGCCGTGGGCCGAGTTTGTAGTGGGCCGACTTTGAAGTGGGCCGAGATGTCCATAAAACGACTTGTTTCTGTCCCTTCGCCAATTGCTACAGTACAGTATTGATATACTGATGGGCACAATGGCGAAGGACAGAGCTCACATGTACCTGTTTTCTGTGTAAACCTTGAACTGTGGGGAATTATTGCATTCACTTTAAAAAGTTATTATGTCTATCATAGCTGTATCCAGTTTCCAATATATATGTTGTTAAATTAAACTACTTTTAGAAGCCAGGGGCTGTATTCATGAAAGGTCTTAGCCAAGTCTTAGGCTTAACTTTTGTATACAAATATAGCCAACTTAAGCCTAAGACATGGCTAAGACCTTTTGTGAATACGGCCCCAGGAATTTCTTTTGTAGAGAACTATGTAATGTTGAAGGTTTGGTTACATTTTGAAAATAGGTTGAAATATATACATGCCAGTTTGATTGGCATGAAATATAAGTGAACGGCACATGTACATACCTTAAAGAAACCAAATAATACTTTATACTTGTTCTAATGTGTGTACAAATATGCCAACAACGTTTATGTTAGAAATCTGATTTTACAGTTCTGATTTTGATGTTATATGTAAAAACGGATCAAAACAACCACAGTACAATATAAAACACTTTTAAAACACTTACCCCCACCTACATGTCATATTATTAACATATGCCATAAGTTATTTTTGTCATCATTCAAGCCACATGCATAAACAACAATTCTAACATGACACGGATGTGTCCGTCATTCTGATTGCTCGAGATTGCTTTCTAAACCATCTAAAATTCTGCATCAACATTACGGCTGTTATCAACTTCCCCATGCATAATTATTGGCTGAGAAACAATAGTCTATAAGTTTGTTTTCATAATTATATTTAAAATACTATGTGATATAAAGTTATATATGTGAATAAAGTTGTATGTTTTTGAATTGTTTGATTGTACTTAATTCTGAAAATGTTTATATCTTTGGGGGAAAAAAATAATCCCTGTTCATTCGATGGAACAGCCAACATGGTGGCGCCCTATTGTGTTCACTTGGATATTTTTTTAAAATCTTACAAGTCTTTTTTAAATCTTACAAATCTTACATCATTTCATTTGCCACAATTGGCCGAACACATTTTGCGGTTCCGATTTTGTTATGAAAAGACCACACGGATTTCTAGCCAATACGTTGCAGTTCCGAGAAAAATCGGATCTGTAACCACTTCGTAAATATTGTCAAAATATGCAGGTGATAAACTTGGGTAGGCGACGAACTTGGGTAGCTGAGCAGTACAGTGTAGCTAGACCGAGTTTTCTGTCCCAAAATATGCCTTTTTAAAACTGATGGCCACACAAAAAACTTCAATATCTGAAAATTACTGTCACTGTATACTTTAAAATATCCACTTAAATGTATTAACAGTAAAAAGCATTTAGATGCAGGAACATAATTTTCTGTGTTTGCAGTAATCTAGACAATTTTTCTGCACTTCCTGTTTGTATAAACAATGATGAAATTTTGCAAGTGAAATAAATTTTGGTAAATATATCCATTAACTATGCAAAAAGTTTATTTCTTTTAATGCGGGGCACATCCTTGATACTCAAGGTGGTAGCCTAGTACATGTTTAATGTCAGGATGTGTGCCATTTGTTGCCCTTCAGGACGTTTATGTTTTTTGCATACTTATGCCATCTGTCTCTCGCCAATACATCCATCTTTTAAATATTGGCTGAGGGACAGATTAATCGGTCTAAGTGTAGCCAATGTATGGGTTTTCGATATATTCACGTTTTTAGATAATTTAAGCACACAGCCTCATTTTTGGATGATGTTTTTATAATATTTTAGAATGCATACTGTATGCTATCAAAATGAAACTGAGACTTTGTGGATTTAATTTCACTGTTATGGTTAATCCTCGTATGTTTGGCCTAACTGGTATTTTTGGTCTATTATGTGTAGTGTGTCATTAAAATAGGATAAGAATTCTTGTTTAATTTCACTGTTATGGTTAATCCTCATATGTTTGGCCTAACTGGTATTTTTGGTCTATTATGTGTAGTGTGGCATTAAAATAGGATAAGAATTCTTGTTTTTCAACAAATATCATAACATCTTTCAACATTAAGCAACTGTTATCCATTTATTTTAACCAAATGTGCATATAAATTTGTAAAACTTGCCACTAAAAATCACATTTAATATTTGCTTAGTGGGTCGATAAAACGGTAAACCACTATATATGTATGATAATTTTGATCACGTTGGTTTTGATAGGCATCACTGTCCATTTTCATTGTCATATCGAAAACCCATCCATCGAGGATACTTTACTGTAAAATATATAACAAAGCTTTTATTTTTAACTTCA
Source organism: Sabellastarte sp. h YS-2021 (assembly GCA_964017235.1). Taxonomy (NCBI): domain Eukaryota; kingdom Metazoa; phylum Annelida; class Polychaeta; order Sabellida; family Sabellidae; genus Sabellastarte; species Sabellastarte sp. h YS-2021. The sequence continues at coordinate 29,347,184 of OZ024936.1, forward strand.
TCAAAGGAAAGGCTTGACAGCTAGCACAACACTATGTTTTTCTCTGGAAGCTGCATACTACCAAATACAGTGCATGGTGGTGCACTTTACAATTTTCAAAAAGCCATCATCACAGCTAACACTTTATTACTAAAGTAGATCACACCTGCAAGATAATCTATTTCAAATGGTCATACAGGAATTGAGTAGGAGCGTCACGACTAGCTGACTAATCAACAATGGTTAGAATAGTGCTATTTACCGGTTCATATTTTAAAGTCGGGATAGTCGCTCAATGTAGTGTAAAAGATAGCAGAAGTTCTGAATCCATAAAATATGTCCATGTTGTCACATAAAATAAACTAAAATCCAAAAACAGCCACGTTTTCTGCATGGTTTATGCATTCACAAAAATCTGGAAGTACCATATACCTCTTATATCGCTCACTTCCTGTCTGAAATAAATGAAGCAAAAGTTGCAGGAAAACGGCAAGTTTATTAAATTTTACAGATTATATACAACATATTTGTCATTTTTCAATGCTTTTTACAATGTGAAACTTAAGATTTTTGGTTGTTTTATGAATTCGACGGTTATTTGGTGTCAACACGAATAGTACTAAGCGATTAGCCGACATGAAATATTTGGAGTCTTGACATCCCTAGAATTGAGTGACATCTTTCAAAAACAACACTGTACACATTGTGTCCCCGATAAATGTGGTTACCTTAGCTCTATTCCACCCATAAGATTTATTTCATTTCTGCATGTATGGTGTTCCTATGTAACTTCAACGTACCAAACACCATATCATGTATATATAAAAAGTGAATGAATATGAAATATAATGCATTAGAGAAGGTCCAAGATCAGATATCTTTCTTCAACAGACTTTCTTGGTTCCAAAATCCAACAACAAATGGAGACCTATCCTGGGTCTGAGCTCACTCAACAAATATCTGAAACAGACAAATTCAAAAAGGAGAAATCCACGACAAGAGGGACATGGTCCTTGCCAGAAAGCAAGTTGCAAATAAACTACCTGGAATTAAAAACAGTCTTTCTGGTCCTATAAGAGTTCCGAGACCTCTGTTGAAACATGTATGTACTAATAGCAACAGACAACACCACAGTTATTACCTACGTAATCAAGGAAGGAGGCATGAGGTCGGGCCCACTGTGTGCCCTACTATGGTGAGTCCTGACCTGGTACTCCAGGAATCAGTTGACCCTCAAAAACTGACACATTCCATGTGGTAGCAGACAAGTTATCCAGGTTAGGCCAGAGTGATCTCTCCTGTCAAAGGTCTTCCAGTTGATATGCACTAGGTGGCACCAACTTCAAATAGACCTCTTTGCAGCAAACTTCAGCAACAAACTACCGTAGTATGCGTCACCAGTTCCAGACTCACTACTCTGGGCAGTAGATGCTCTAAGTCTACCATAGGAGGACCTGGACCCATATGTCTTCCCACTAGTAGCTATTCTGGGCAAAGTGGTGGCGGAACTATGGGACTACCCATACAGGAGGATCATTCTGATTGTTCCAGGGTAGCCCAACATGCCCTGGTTCTGGGATCTTGTAGCCATGTCCAGCCAGATCCCTTGGTGCCTGCCCAATCTGCTGACTCAGCAATTCAGTCTGTCTCCATATAAAAATTTGTTGAACCTAAATCTCCATGCCTGGCATGTGGAGCCTCAGCAATCAAGGAGCAAGGCTTCTCTGAGGCAGTTGAAACACGAATTGAGGCTCCTCAATTTGCCCAGATAAAGACTGCTCACATCTTTCCCTGGGCCCAGGCAGGAGACCACCAGAGCAGCTTTCTGCAACTACCTGGCATCTGAATTGAAAACTTGAAGGACAAAGACTTTCAGACTTTTGGAAACTAAGCTGTTAAACTTTTAAGTGGTATACAGAGCAGGGCAGAGGAAAGGACCTGTCAGCCACAGCAATCTACACTTCCTAGGAGTGCCAGTACCACTTTCACCCATGTGCTAATTAATTATCACCAGCAGCAGCCTCTGTCATGGAATACATCTTTAGCACATTCCAGAAACCCAGATGCCAGCAAACCACATCATACAAGCAGCTCAACAGATCCAAGTGGTGCCCACAGGACAGCAACAGCCCAGAAGGCCACAGACTTTATACGTAGTTGTTCACAACTAATAACCCAGGACTTCAAGACAGCTACATTTCACCATCAGCCAGAGCAAGCTCTTCAGCCCACCGTCAGTAGCCTCTGTCACAGGCGAAGAAAGTGCACACAACATCACAAGGGTCTCTGTAGCATTTTTAGGAATATACAGTCAGTCATGAGCTACCTGCAGATGGATACCAGATGGATACACCTCAACCGATAACACCAAGTAACCTGCATCAACACTTAGCCTCTCCTCCAGCCACCTACCAGAGTGTCCTCAGCAGCCAACCAGCAACCCCCCAGCAGTCCTCCGAGCCCAAGCAGCAGCAGCAGTAGACTTACTGCACCTACCTACAAAAGGTCCTTTTCAGGACCACTGCTGTAAAAGGTCCTTTTCAATACAAGTGCTGGTTCATAGGTCCTTCTAAGGATTTTCCGAATTTTCCCAAAATAATTAATAAGCTATGTGTTAAAAAAATCCCCAAACAAAAAACATTACACTGTCCCACACCAAACATATGACCCCATAACACAAGAAACAAAATGAATGAGTGAGTGATTGAACATTTGAACTTTCTAAAAAATTTAAATCTTAAGAAACTTGGAAATTTTAAAAAATATTTGCCAATGGACCTCTGTGATGTTTCTCAGATCTGAGAAACGCTTGGATCTCACAACACCTTTGACTAAGTTTAAGTGGGTCTGAACTTTGAAAAACGTTGGAAAACCAGTTTGACTTATGAAAAACTTTTGACAATTTTCAAAATATTTTGATCTTTGGATTGGATTTGACCTTTCACCTCTGACCTTTCAGAAACTTGTAAGTTGTAAAAGGAATTTGGCACTTCACAAAGTTTCAAACTTAGAAATACATGTATTTTGAAAAATTAAAAAAAAAATCATAATTTTTGTAAACTTTTCAACTTTAATCCCTTTTAAAAGATGAACAAAATCTGAGGCACGAGGTCAGGCCCACTGTGTGCCCTATTATGGTGAGTCCTGACCTGGTACTCCAGGAATCAGTTGACCCTCAAAGACTGACACATTCCATGTGGTAGCAGACAAGCTATCCAGGCTAGGCCAGAGTGATCTCTTCTTTCAAATGTCTTCCAGTTAATATGCACTAGGTGGCACCAACTTCAAAAAGACCTCTTTGCAGCAAACTTCAGCAACAAGCTACCTCAGTATGTGTCCCCAGTTCCAGACTCCCTTCTCTGGGCAGTAGGTGCACTAAGTCTACCATAGGAGGACCAAGCCATATCATACAAGCAGCTCAACCGATCCAAGTGGTGCCCACAGGACAGCAACAACCCAGAGGGTACATGCAGCATCATCCACAAGCCAGAAAAACATATTTATCATAAACAGAACAAGACAGTAATTTAGGCCAAATCACTATTGCTCATTGGGACGCTTTTCTTTTGCCTCTGCAAGAGCAGTTCTTGCTCTTGCGAAGCAATATTCTAGTTGTAAAAGTAGGGTTTAAAAATATTTATTTTGTCACCATAAGTGTGTTCATGGTAAAACTATTAACTGAATTTGTTTGAGACATGCTTTTTTTTTTAAAAAGATACCTTAACTATTGAGGATGAAAAATCTTTCAATTCATACAGATCTGTATGTTCGTCTGTTCCCCAGAGCCATTACAAATGAGGTACCCCAACCCAAAGTGTGAAAATTTCATCACAATTTTCTCATTCCCTATTGTAGGGATTTTTCTCTTATCTTGCATATATGTACTAGGCCACTAGTAGATTCCTTTGTGTGAGTATCAGGCCTGGATCTTCCTTAATTATTGTATCCACCGGAGGCATCCGGTGGATACTTTGGTTTAGCGTTTGCTACGCCGCCGCCGCGCATAGAGATATTTTCGGCATTAACTCTCTAAGAGGAAAACTACACCAGCTAGGTTCACCAAATATTTGCAGGATATCTTCATTGGGGGGTAAACTTCTCTGGGACTGAAAATAGCCTCATTCTGAAAAACAAGATGGCCACCGCGGGCATTTCTTTGAAAATAATCTACAAATAATGTATGTTTCTCATAGGTAGAAGGTTGAATCTCTTCATAGGTGATATGTATAACAGATATACATGTCCTCTACAACCTTGCAGACATTTGACCTTGAAGCTCTTAATTCAAGGTCATCCACGGAGTGCCGAAGTAACCCATATAGCGGACTTTAAAAGTGCCTATATCTCCTTTATTATTGGTCCTAGAGGTTTGCAATGTGAAACCAACCTATAGGAAATCATCTGCTGCGAATCTTCTGATGTTGTCAGATTTGACCTTGGACCCCTCCTTCAAGGTCAAACGAGGATAGCCAAAGTTAAAAGTGCTTATAACTTGCTTATTATCGGTCCTAGAGGTTTGTGATGGTAAACCAACATAGAGGAAATCATGGGCTGGGAATCTTTTGGTGTGGTCGGATTTGACCTTGGGCCCCTCATTCAAGGTCAAACGTGGATAGCCAAACTTGAAACTGCTTATAACTCGCTTATTATTGGTCATAGAGGTTTGGGATGGTAAACCAACCTATAGGAAACCATGGGCTGGGAATCTTTTGGTGTGGTTGGATTTGACCTTGGGCCCCTCCTTTAAGGTCAAACGAGGATAGCCAAAGTTAAAAGTGCTTATAACTCGCTTATTATTGGTCCTAGAGGTTTGGGATGGCAAACCAACCTATAGAAAATCATGGGCTGGGAATCTTTTGGTGTGCTTAGATTTGACCTTGGGCCCCTCTTTCAAGGTCAAACGTGGATAGCCAAACTGAAAAGTGCTTATAACTCACTTATTATTGATCCTAGAGGTTTACAATACAAAACCAACTCATACAAAATCTTGGGCTAGGAATCTTCTGATGTTAGATTTGACCTTTGGCCCCTCCTTCAAGGTCACACGATGGTTCACTGGCTTTGGTGAGTTGTTTTTCCGGTGGATACAAATTTGCATCGGTTCTCCCATGTGTAGGTCTAGTTCACTTAGTTTTTGGTCAGCTATAACATAGTAAAATTGCAGACCTGTAGCACGCACAGCTTAGCAATAGCTATTTTCAGGTTCTCACTGTAGTGTTGAGTAAATCTGTTGTAACTTGAAAAGTATAATAATTGCATTTAGAGCAGTTTCTTGAAATATGTTATTCAGCTACTTTTTCTAAAGCTACAGGTGAGTAACTTGGGTGTCTATCTCAATAGCTAAGTGAGTAATAGCTACTTTCTGACTTTTGAGTACCTTCCATAATGAGTAAAATCACTGGTAACTTGAAAACTATGTTATTCAGCTACTTTTGTGTCAGCTATAACATTGTAAACTTTCAGACCTGTAGCTCATTGCATAGCTGAGTAATAGATATATTCAGGTTCTCACTGTTGAGTAAATCAGTTGTAACTTAAAAACTATTGCATTTACAGTATTTTGTTCAAATACGTTATTCAACTACTTATGGGTCAACTATGACAGTGAAATTGTAGACCTGTAGCTCATAGCGTAGTTGAGCAACAGCTACTTTCAGGTTCTCACTGTTGACTAAATCAGTTGTAACTTGAAAACTATAACATAGTTAAATTGCAAACCTGTAGCTGATTACGTGGCAGAGCAATAGCTACCTTCAGGTACTCACTGATGAGTTAATCAGTTGTAACTTAATAACTATTACATTTACAGTTTTTTCTTTAAATGTGTTGTTCACCAACTTTTAAGTCAGCTATACCATAGTAAAATTGCAGCCCTTTACCTCATTTCATACCAGAGCAATAGCTACTTTCAGATTCTCACTGTTGAGTAAATCAGTTATAACTCGAAAACTATTGCATTTACAGTATTTTGTTTAAATATGTTTTCCACCTACATTTTACTCCTTAACAATTAATTTGGTACTTCTGAATATCATTTGCATGGCACAACTTTTGTGTCCTTTTCTTCTTTCACTTCTACTCTGAAGCTCAAAACACACAGCTGACACAGAGCCTGTTCACGGGCACTGATTGCTTGTTTATTAGTTCCCAGTGCAGAGATTTTAACAAAGTTTATTTGTACATCTCAGCATATTAGTTTGAATAAATTAATATTTTGATACCTCTCTCAGAAAAGTAAGCGATTGTTAGAGGCCCTGCAAAATGAAAGTAGTGTAAGTTGTTGGTGCAGGAACTGCATCTAAAAGGAATTTTTTTTCATGATTTTTTTCACACAAGATAAATGTATGCAAAAATGTGGTGGGTGTTGTATGTACTGAGAAAACTTTCCTTCAGTAAAGGTGATGGGAATGTAATATCATTGAGTGCAAAGGGAAAAATCAATCGCTTTTAAGGAGCCAGATGGGCTCTTCTTTTGTTATTTTCTGTTGTAAGAGGTTTACATGAGCATCAAAGGGATTGATATTTAATACTTTGGAAAGAGAATACAAATTGTAAGCACAGTTATACTAAACATACAGGAATGTATTTCTTTTTTGTTTGCAGATATATCCATACACAAAAACATTCAGATTTGGGTCACAGTGGCACAGAAACAGTTGCTGCTGGTCCTGTGACCTCCAGGGTCACTTCTAGTACTGCTGACCTGCCTCAGGATCATCAGAGCCGGCCCTCATTGGATAAGGATACCAACAACAATAGCGGTAGTGGGAGTGGCCATTTGGCTGTCAATCAAAAGGTCATGGCAGAGGTCAAGGGATCAAGACAGGTTACTGGGGAGCAGTACCGGTCGAAGCCCTCCTGTTGGGATGACCTACTGAGAATGCTTAGACGACTCCTGGACTATACACTCTGCTGTATCACCTGTGGATGTCTGCGTGTGCCAGAAGGTAATTTGATTGCAATTTTAAAATTGTCATATCATAAAAAACCCAAATTCTGATGTTTATGTTTGGCAACTATTATATCCATCGAGAAAGGTATAAAATAGACAAGTGACAACTTTGTTGATGTCGTGATTATTATTATTAGGGATACAAAAAATTAGTTGATGCCAACTAAACAAACAGAGTTCTGCAAACTATAAAACCCTGTCTTTATCGCTTACTGTCTGCGTATCTATTTATATAAAATGCCATTGAATGGTTAATGTTTTTACATAATAAATACATTATTAACATAACTTGCTTACATTAAACCAAACATTGTATCATTTTTGTAGTGCTATTTCTTATTTTATGCGATGGCATCGGCTAAAATCAAAGATTCAGGGCCTTTATCTTTACCATTTTTTTTTATATGGGAACCACCATATTCGGTAGATTGTTTCCTATGAAGGTACATACTAAACTTGACAAGTGCTCAATTTCAAACTATGAAGGCACATATTACACTTTGCAGGTGCTCCATGTCATTTTAAATTTTGTGTGCTAGTTAAATAAGCATCACAAGGCACTCAAAATCATATCTTGATTACCATTTCAACATCATGATATAATAGATGCATAGATTATATTATTTTTAGGCAATTATTGCACTGAAGAAGTATGTAGATGCTTAAAATTTAGCATAATGTGCAACAGCCTTAGGATACATGTGACCATATATTGTTAAAAATTAAAAAATTCATTACTTCTGCACCAGGTTTGTTTTTAAGTGAAAATGGAATTAAAGGAATCTGTTGTGTTTATAAATATTGCACAATACTGAAATTACATTTAGTTTTTGAACTGTGATAATTTCATGATAGCATATTTATTATTTTTCTGAACCACTTTAGAGTCTGTCTTTAGACAAGGATTAAGTGCTATAAAAGTAACTTTATGTAACATAACTGTGTTAATACTAGGTTCTTGTTAGATTCTCCAGGGTTTTACAATAATTGGCTCATTTAGTTTGTAATGGACAGGATGTCTGGACCGTCACTTGCAACAGCCTAAAGATATCTATTCAGCTGAGGTTTTGAAACCTTTGTGAGTCTGTATCTTCATATGTTTTCTGTTGAAAGTCTGTTGAAATGTGTTCCCCTGATACCCTACGGCTGAATAAGTGGATATTTCAGAAAGTGGAGTAGATGTATTATCAACCAACAATGGTTTTGAGTTTCAGTATGGATAATAAATGTGTCAATTTCAAAATAATTTCTCTGAACTTAGTAAAAAAATTTCCTGTCCAAAGTTGGGGGTCACCGTGACACAGTTGTAACAATGGTTTGCTCTGCCCTTCCAACTACCTGTCACAATATAACCAATAAAGTGCTAGGCATGACAAAAATACAATAAATGAACAAACCAAACCTCAACAAAGTTCTGTAATTTACAAAATACTCCTTATTAGAATTTACTAGGAAACTAAGGAAAATATAAAAAATCAGCTCAAGTTAAAGCTTCTCTTACATCCCATCGTACATGTATACACACGCAAGTGTGCTGCAAATATTGCTCAAAAATATGAGCGTAGCCTGGTAGTTAGGTAGCAGAGATTTGCACTTGCAAACAAGGTGTATTTTCCCAACAAGAGTGCCAGTACTTGAATATCAAAGAACAGACTGCAAATAGCTATAGGGCCCCACAGTGGGTTAATATGGGTGCAAGGTACACGTGAGGGTATTATATGGCATGTACAAACCCTGCATGTGAATGGGGAGGACATGCAACACTAGCAAGGAAAACACACGCCCATAAGTCTCTTGTAAGTTACCCTTGAGATATAGATATGTTCATAGCCATACTGCGTGCACACAGAGAAAATGTGCATGACAAGTTTTATTGCTGATTCTGTGCGAACTTGAAATTCTGTTATAAAATCACAAGTGTAGCTTAAGTGTCCCTTGCAAATCAGCCGATTTTTCTCTGTAACCAGGACGTACGCGCACATACGATGGGATGTAAGAGAGGCTTAAAGTACTTGGATATTTTAAAACAAATTGCTTGATGGATTTGGGCTTAATATCACTTCCAACATATTGTATAAAGTTCATATCATGACAGTTGGTAGAGGGGATGTAGGAAAGCAGTGTATATTGGTTGGTTGGCATTCTGCACAAAAACCATCAGGCACTATATCAACTTATTCACCTGAGTTTGGTCCAGGAATAAAACCCAAGCATTGAGAGAGGTGGAAAGCAATCATATATGTTACTCACTTAGCTATTGTGCCTCTCATGTATTGTAGAGACTACCATCAAAATACTTTCTAAGTAATTATTAAATTCTAGAACTCTTGCAAGTTTGCTTATGTTGCCATTCATTAATAATGAAGGAAAAAAATTGAGAATTTTTCGGGCAGTAATAAATATTGCTATTTGAACAGATTTTATGTTTAATTTTAAATAAAAGAGCTCATCTGTATCAGTTTATCAATGTAAACACTGACTATGTATTCACCATGGAAATGAAGGACATGGCTTATCTTGATGTCACAGATGTTATTTGGAATAAAAACATATAAATAATTTTAGTTGATTGAAATACATGAATTATGGGCTGTTGGGAAAAAATGGTGTAAAAGCCCAGTGAAATATTAGGTTAACTTATTGCCATGTTACTGTTTGGAGGATTGTTATGTATACTATGTTTCCATGCAAGAGACAGCCAGTCACTGACAATCAACCATAAAAATACAGTGATTCTGCTACATGAAAAGTCGGGCCGGACATTCTGTCCTAAGACTAGGAAAATGTTTAGGACATTTGCAGAGAATTTAGGACAGAATTCTTGTCAATCAAATTTTCATTCTACAGGTTGCTAAAATTAAGTCATTAAAGTCAGTGACCCGAAAACAAAGGGTAATAAAGTAAAATTTACTGAATCATAATAAAAATCTAATTTTAGCTAAAATGTCAAAAAGTCTTTATGATGTTCAATGATCAAGTATTAATAAAAATAAAATACAGTGAAATAATTGCATGATGTTTTATTCAACACCAAATTGACAAAGCAAGAGTTTATTGTTACAGATTATTGGCATTTGGAAAAGGTAAATTGTAAAAGTCGGAACCAGTTTCAGAACGAGATTTTTTCCCGGATCGCACCTGCACCTCTTTATCACACCACCAGATGTCTCAACAAAGATCAAATACTTTAAACTCAAGAAGTCAGGGCCATAGCACCTAAGCCATTAATAATCATGATAATATATGAGGACACGGATTTCCCCGGGGAATTTCCTTGCAATTTTTTTTATAAAATGGAAGCATAGACGAAGATCAAATACTTCAACTCGTGAACTCACGGCCATAGGACCCAAGTCATTAATATTCATGAGAAGATATGAGGATACAGATTTACCCTGGCATTTCCTTGCAGGTCTCATAGATCTCGCGATATTTTAGGGTCTCGTGAGTTGTACAGTGATTTTATATTTTGTAAATAAAAAGATGGCTAGATCTCTTATTATCGCCCACGGATACGACTCGGACAATATGTCCTAATATTCTATCTAAATTCGGGTTTTCATTGCAAAAATCGGTCAATGACCGATGGCCGACGTGAATCTGAAACCCTAGTATTGGTATATGCATGTACAAGATTTACTGGGCAAGCTTATCACATTATAAATGAGCCACAGTGCGAGTTATGGGATAAAAACCTCATTTTTTTTCTTTAAGGTGGCCCTAACAATGGTGGCAGTGGCATTGACACCTGAAAAATTTAATCGCTTCTTACTCTGAAAATTTGATGAAAATCTATTTATAACTTTTTGAGTTATGCTGTTCACTAGCAAACAGACAGACAGACTGACAAACCCCAATGGTTACATAACCTCTAAAAGGAGCAGTACCTGAGAATGCACTATTTTACCATCAACTTTTATATGAAATTGAGGAAAAATATCAGTATAAATCTACTTGATTAATATACCTGTATTTTGATAACTACAGATTATGCATCCAAGCCACATTTAAGTTTAATATTGAGAATATTGATATTGAAATTGCACTTCAACTTTTACCAGGGGTTTTGTAGATTGTAATATGATTTCTGTAACTGTTTAAACTTCAGTTAATAAATAGGTTAATTAATAAATGTTACAGCTTCATAACTTTTAGTTGACAAATTAATGCCGTCAATTTTTCACCTATTCTATACCTCATGGTGTCAAATGCTATTTCCCCAGGCTGTGGGGTGTGGGCACATCTCATTCTATTTTAGTATTGAAATTCAGAAATCTTTATTGATCATTATCACTGTATTGTTGTATGATTCCATCCTTATAATCAAAAGCTGACTATATTGACCCTTGCAGGTTTTTGCTGAAGGTCAGTTAGTGCACAGTTACTAAACACTCAACATCCTGATTTCCATCTCTCACTGCTCAGCCTGGTGAAATATTATAAAATTCCCCTTGTTTGTGAGTGTGTTTGTGCATTATCTTATATTTTTCCATCTTTTTTTTTCACCACATATTCTTGTTGTAGGGCCCCAATTTCAACATTGGCTATATCTTACAATAACTAGAGAATTTCATTAAGGAGTTTTATTTATCTCACTAAATATTAAATAACCTTCGCCCCAAAAATTGCTAGTCTAGTTAAGCGTCCCGCAAGGGACGCTTGTTTGTGTATGGGAGAGCTTCAGGCTCCGCCGGCTCCGCCGGCTCCGCCGGCTCCGCATTTTGTTTTCCTTATAACTCTGTAACCGTTAGGCGGATTCTTTTCAAATTTGGCAGGTTTAGGCAGTAGCCTTGGGGAATTTTTTTGAATATGCTGCAGTGACATTTCAACCAATCAGAGAGGTCACATGACCAAAAATGTCTTTTTTCGGTGGGGAAGCTTGTCCAGATGATAACTTGAAAGGAATTTTATCAATTCACCTGAAACTTGGCAAATACATTCATTCTATTAAAATCTGGAAATCATTAGATTTTGGCATTGATTGGTCAAGAAATGGCCAAGTAATTAATGATTAATTAATCATTACGAATTTTCCAAATAAGGAAAACACGAAAATGCTTATATCTCGAAAACCGTGCTAGATAGAGCGATTTCGGCGAAATTTTTGACCCACAGGGTATCTCTGCGGAGTAGTTTTCCCAATTTTCAAAAAATTTTTGTCTCGCCCAAAATGGCGGCCATTTTGAATTTTCGAAATTTTCGCAAAAATTGCAAAACACAAAAATGCTTATATCTCAAAAACCGTGCTAGATAGAGCAATTTCGACAAAATTTTTGACCCGCAGGATATCTCTGCGGAGTACTGTTCCCAATTTTCAAAAAATTTTTGTCTCGCCAAAAATGGCGGCCATTTTGAATTTTCAAAATTTTCGCAAAAATTGCAAAACGTAAAAATGCTTATATCTCGAAAACCGTGCTAGATAGAGCGATTTCGACGAAATTTTTGACCCAAAGGGTATCTCTGCAGAGTAGTTATCCCAATTTTGAAAAAAATTTTGTCTCGCCAAAAATGGCGGCCATTTTGAATTTTCGAATTTTTCGCAAAATTGCAAAACACAAAAATGCTTATATCTCAAAAACCGTGCTAGATAGAGCGATTTCGACGAAATTTTTGACCCACAGGGTATCTCTGCAGAGTAGCCATGCCAATTTTCAAAAAAATTTTGTCTTGCCAAAAATGGCAGCCATTTTGAATTTTCGAATTTTTGCGCAAAAATTGCAAAACACAAAAATGCTAATATTTCGAAAACCATGCTACATAGAGCGATTTCCACGAAATTTTTTATCTTCAGGGTATCTCTGCAGAGCAGCTATCCCAAAGAGCTTTCACTTGGTGAAGTTTCAGACCCATAGCTAATTGCTCACCTACTCAAAAAGAGTGAATGCGAATTACCTCTAAAAGTATTGCAGATGGCCAATTTTTCTCAAATAACTCATTCACCTACTTTTGGAAGAGCTTTCACTTGGTAAAGTTTCAGACCCGTAGCTAATTACTCACCTACTCAAAATGAGTAAATGCTAATTATCTCAAAAACTATTGCGGATACCCAATTTTTATCAAATAACTCATTCATGTACTTTTGGGAGAGCTTTCACATGGTGAAGTTTCAGACCCGTAGATGATTACTCACCTACTCAAAATGAGTAAATGCGAATTATCTCTTAAAAGTATTGCAGATAGCCAATTTTTTTCAAATAACTCATTCACCTACTTTTGGAAGAGCTTTCACATGGTGAAGTTTCAGACCCATAGCTAATTACTCACCTACTCAAAATGAGTAAATGCGAATTATCTCTAAAAGTATTGCAGATAGCCAATTTTTCTCAAATAACTCATTCACCTACTTTTGGGAGAGCTTTCATATCAAATAAGTCATTCATCTACTTGTGGGAGAGCTTTCACATGGTGAAGTTTCAGACCCATAGCTAATTACTCACCTACTCAAAATGAGTAAATGCGTATTATCTCTAAAAGTATTGCAGATAGCCAATTTTTCTCAAATAAATCATTCACCTACTTTTGGGAGAGCTTTCACTTGGTGAAGTTTCAGACCCATAGCTAGTTACTCACCTACTCAAAATGAGTAAATGCGAATTATCTCTAAAAGTATTGCAGATAGCCAATTTTTCTCAAATAACTCATTCACCTACTTTTGGCAGAGCTTTCACTTGGTGAAGTTTCAGACCCATAGCTAATTACTCACCCACTCAAAATGAGTAAATGCGAATTATCTCTAAAAGTATTGCAGATAGCCAATTTTTGTCAAATTAATCATTCACCTACTTTTGGCAGAGCTTTCACTTGGTGAAGTTTCAGACCCATAGCTAATTACTCACCTACTCAAAATGAGTAAATGTGAATTATCTCTGAAAGTATTGCAGATAGCCAATTTTTCTCAAATAACTCATTCACCTACTTTTGGGAGAGCTTTCACTCTGTGAAGTTTCAGACCCATAGCTAATTACTCACCTACTCAAACTGAGTAAATGCGAATTATCTCTAAAAGTATTGCAGATAGCCAATTTTTCTCAAATAACTCATTCACCTACTTTTGGCAGAGCTTTCACTTGGTGAAGTTTCAGACCCATAGCTAATTACTCACCTACTGAAAATGAGTAAATGTGAATTATCTCTAAAAGTATTGCAGATAGCCAATTTTTCTCAAATAACTCATTCACCTACTTTTGGGAGAGCTTTCACTTGGTGAAGTTTCAGACCCATAGCTAATTACTCACCTACTCAAAATGAGTAAATGCGAATTATCTCTAAAAGTATTGCAGATAGCCAATTTTTCTCAAATAACTCATTCACCTACTTTTGGGAGAGCTTTCACTCTGTGAAGTTTCAGACCCATAGCTAATTACTCGCCTACTCAAAATGAGTAAATGTGAATTATCTCTAAAAGTATTGCAGATAGCCAATTTTTCTCAAATAACTCATTCACCTACTTTTGTGAGAGCTTTCACTTGGTGAAGTTTCAGACCCATAGCTAATTACTCACCTACTCAAAATGAGTAAATGTGAATTATCTCTAAAAGTATTGCAGATAGCCAATTTTTCTCAAATTAATCACTCACCTACTTTTGGGAGAGCTTTCACTTGGTGAAGTTTCAGACCCATAGCTAATTACTCACCTACTCAAAATGAGTAAATGTGAATTATCTCTAAAAGTATTGCAGATAGCCAATTTTTCTCAAATTAATCATTCACCTACTTTTGGGAGAGCTTTCACTTGGTGAAGTTTCAGACCCATAGCTAATTACTCACCTACTCAAAATGAGTAAATGCGAATTATCTCTAAAAGTATTGCAGATAGCCAATTTTTCTCAAATAACTCATTCACCTACTTTTGGGAGAGCTTTCACTTGGTGAAGTTTCAGACCCATAGCTAATTACTCACCTACTCAAAATGAGTAAATGCGAATTATCTCTAAAAGTATTGCAGATAGCCAATTTTTCTCAAATAACTCATTCACCTACTTTTGGCAGAGCTTTCACTTGGTGAAGTTTCAGACCCATAGCTAATTATTCACCTACTCAAAATGAGTAAATGTGAATTATCTCTAAAAGTATTGCAGATAGCCAATTTTTCTCAAATAACTCATTCACCTACTTTTGGGAGAGCTTTCACTCTGTGAAGTTTCAGACCCGTAGCTATTTATTCACCTACTCAAAATGAGTAAATGCTAATTATCTGTAAAAGTATTGCGGATACCCAATTTTTATCAAATACTCATTCATCTACTTGTGGGAGAGCTTTCACATGGTGAAGTTTCAGACCCATAGCTAATTACTCACCTACTCAAAATGAGTAAATGCGAATTATCTCTAAAAGTATTGCAGATAGCCAATTTTTCTCAAATAACTCATTCACCTACTTTTGGCAGAGCTTTCACTTGGTGAAGTTTCAGACCCATAGCTAATTACTCACCCACTCAAAATGAGTAAATGCAAATTATCTCTAAAAGTATTGCAGATAGCCAATTTTTGTCAAATTAATCATTCACCTACTTTTGGCAGAGCTTTCACTTGGTGAAGTTTCAGACCCATAGCTAATTACTCACCTACTCAAAATGAGTAAATGTGAATTATCTCTGAAAGTATTGCAGATAGCCAATTTTTCTCAAATAACTCATTCACCTACTTTTGGGAGAGCTTTCACTCTGTGAAGTTTCAGACCCATAGCTAATTACTCACCTACTCAAACTGAGTAAATGCGAATTATCTCTAAAAGTATTGCAGATAGCCAATTTTTCTCAAATAACTCATTCACCTACTTTTGGCAGAGCTTTCACTTGGTGAAGTTTCAGACCCATAGCTAATTACTCACCTACTGAAAATGAGTAAATGTGAATTATCTCTAAAAGTATTGCAGATAGCCAATTTTTCTCAAATAACTCATTCACCTACTTTTGGGAGAGCTTTCACTTGGTGAAGTTTCAGACCCATAGCTAATTACTCACCTACTCAAAATGAGTAAATGCGAATTATCTCTAAAAGTATTGCAGATAGCCAATTTTTCTCAAATAACTCATTCACCTACTTTTGGGAGAGCTTTCACTCTGTGAAGTTTCAGACCCATAGCTAATTACTCGCCTACTCAAAATGAGTAAATGTGAATTATCTCTAAAAGTATTGCAGATAGCCAATTTTTCTCAAATAACTCATTCACCTACTTTTGTGAGAGCTTTCACTTGGTGAAGTTTCAGACCCATAGCTAATTACTCACCTACTCAAAATGAGTAAATGTGAATTATCTCTAAAAGTATTGCAGATAGCCAATTTTTCTCAAATTAATCACTCACCTACTTTTGGGAGAGCTTTCACTTGGTGAAGTTTCAGACCCATAGCTAATTACTCACCTACTCAAAATGAGTAAATGTGAATTATCTCTAAAAGTATTGCAGATAGCCAATTTTTCTCAAATTAATCATTCACCTACTTTTGGGAGAGCTTTCACTTGGTGAAGTTTCAGACCCATAGCTAATTACTCACCTACTCAAAATGAGTAAATGCGAATTATCTCTAAAAGTATTGCAGATAGCCAATTTTTCTCAAATAACTCATTCACCTACTTTTGGGAGAGCTTTCACTTGGTGAAGTTTCAGACCCATAGCTAATTACTCACCTACTCAAAATGAGTAAATGCGAATTATCTCTAAAAGTATTGCAGATAGCCAATTTTTCTCAAATAACTCATTCACCTACTTTTGGCAGAGCTTTCACTTGGTGAAGTTTCAGACCCATAGCTAATTATTCACCTACTCAAAATGAGTAAATGTGAATTATCTCTAAAAGTATTGCAGATAGCCAATTTTTCTCAAATAACTCATTCACCTACTTTTGGGAGAGCTTTCACTCTGTGAAGTTTCAGACCCGTAGCTATTTATTCACCTACTCAAAATGAGTAAATGCTAATTATCTGTAAAAGTATTGCGGATACCCAATTTTTATCAAATACTCACTCATCTACTTGTGGGAGAGCTTTCACATGGTGAAGTTTCAGACCCATAGCTAATTACTCACCTACTCAAAATGAGTAAATGCGAATTATCTCTAAAAGTATTGCAGATAGCCAATTTTTCTCAAATAACTCATTCACCTACTTTTGGCAGAGCTTTCACTTGGTGAAGTTTCAGACCCATAGCTAATTACTCACCTACTCAAAATGAGTAAATGTGAATTATCTCTAAAAGTATTGCAGATAGCCAATTTTTCTCAAATAACTCATTCACCTACTTTTGTGAGAGCTTTCACTTGGTGAAGTTTCAGACCCATAGCTAATTACTCACCTACTCAAAATGAGTAAATGTGAATTATCTCTAAAAGTATTGCAGATAGCCAATTTTTCTCAAATTAACCACTCACCTACTTTTGGGAGAGCTTTCACTTGGTGAAGTTTCAGACCCATAGCTAATTACTCACCTACTCAAAATGAGTAAATGTGAATTATCTCTAAAAGTATTGCAGATAGCCAATTTTTCTCAAATTAATCATTCACCTACTTTTGGGAGAGCTTTCACTTGGTGAAGTTTCAGACCCATAGCTAATTACTCACCTACTCAAAATGAGTAAATGCGAATTATCTCTAAAAGTATTGCAGATAGCCAATTTTTCTCAAATAACTCATTCACCTACTTTTGGGAGAGCTTTCACTTGGTGAAGTTTCAGACCCATAGCTAATTACTCACCTACTCAAAATGAGTAAATGCGAATTATCTCTAAAAGTATTGCAGATAGCCAATTTTTCTCAAATAACTCATTCACCTACTTTTGGGAGAGCTTTCACTCTGTGAAGTTTCAGACCCGTAGCTATTTATTCACCTACTCAAAATGAGTAAATGCTAATTATCTGTAAAAGTATT
Organism: Sabellastarte sp. h YS-2021; assembly: GCA_964017235.1. Classification (NCBI taxonomy): domain Eukaryota; kingdom Metazoa; phylum Annelida; class Polychaeta; order Sabellida; family Sabellidae; genus Sabellastarte; species Sabellastarte sp. h YS-2021. The sequence goes on from OZ024936.1 coordinate 29,364,980, forward strand.
GCGGATACCCAATTTTTATCAAATACTCATTCATCTACTTGTGGGAGAGCTTTCACATGGTGAAGTTTCAGACCCATAGCTAATTACTCACCTACTCAAAATGAGTAAATGCGAATTATCTCTAAAAGTATTGCAGATAGCCAATTTTTCTCAAATAACTCATTCACCTACTTTTGGCAGAGCTTTCACTTGGTGAAGTTTCAGACCCATAGCTAATTACTCACCTACTCAAAATGAGTAAATGTGAATTATCTCTAAAAGTATTGCAGATAGCCAATTTTTCTCAAATAACTCATTCACCTACTTTTGGGAGAGCTTTCACTCTGTGAAGTTTCAGACCCATAGCTAATTACTCGCCTACTCAAAATGAGTAAATGTGAATTATCTCTAAAAGTATTGCAGATAGCCAATTTTTCTCAAATAACTCATTCACCTACTTTTGTGAGAGCTTTCACTTGGTGAAGTTTCAGACCCATAGCTAATTACTCACCTACTCAAAATGAGTAAATGTGAATTATCTCTAAAAGTATTGCAGATAGCCAATTTTTCTCAAATTAATCACTCACCTACTTTTGGGAGAGCTTTCACTTGGTGAAGTTTCAGACCCATAGCTAATTACTCACCTACTCAAAATGAGTAAATGTGAATTATCTCTAAAAGTATTGCAGATAGCCAATTTTTCTCAAATTAATCATTCACCTACTTTTGGGAGAGCTTTCACTTGGTGAAGTTTCAGACCCATAGCTAATTACTCACCTACTCAAAATGAGTAAATGCGAATTATCTCTAAAAGTATTGCAGATAGCCAATTTTTCTCAAATAACTCATTCACCTACTTTTGGGAGAGCTTTCACTTGGTGAAGTTTCAGACCCATAGCTAATTACTCACCTACTCAAAATGAGTAAATGCGAATTATCTCTAAAAGTATTGCAGATAGCCAATTTTTCTCAAATAACTCATTCACCTACTTTTGGCAGAGCTTTCACTTGGTGAAGTTTCAGACCCATAGCTAATTATTCACCTACTCAAAATGAGTAAATGTGAATTATCTCTAAAAGTATTGCAGATAGCCAATTTTTCTCAAATAACTCATTCACCTACTTTTGGGAGAGCTTTCACTCTGTGAAGTTTCAGACCCGTAGCTATTTATTCACCTACTCAAAATGAGTAAATGCTAATTATCTGTAAAAGTATTGCGGATACCCAATTTTTATCAAATACTCACTCATCTACTTGTGGGAGAGCTTTCACATGGTGAAGTTTCAGACCCATAGCTAATTACTCACCTACTCAAAATGAGTAAATGCGAATTATCTCTAAAAGTATTGCAGATAGCCAATTTTTCTCAAATAACTCATTCACCTACTTTTGGCAGAGCTTTCACTTGGTGAAGTTTCAGACCCATAGCTAATTACTCACCTACTCAAAATGAGTAAATGTGAATTATCTCTAAAAGTATTGCAGATAGCCAATTTTTCTCAAATAACTCATTCACCTACTTTTGTGAGAGCTTTCACTTGGTGAAGTTTCAGACCCATAGCTAATTACTCACCTACTCAAAATGAGTAAATGTGAATTATCTCTAAAAGTATTGCAGATAGCCAATTTTTCTCAAATTAATCACTCACCTACTTTTGGGAGAGCTTTCACTTGGTGAAGTTTCAGACCCATAGCTAATTACTCACCTACTCAAAATGAGTAAATGTGAATTATCTCTAAAAGTATTGCAGATAGCCAATTTTTCTCAAATTAATCATTCACCTACTTTTGGGAGAGCTTTCACTTGGTGAAGTTTCAGACCCATAGCTAATTACTCACCTACTCAAAATGAGTAAATGCGAATTATCTCTAAAAGTATTGCAGATAGCCAATTTTTCTCAAATAACTCATTCACCTACTTTTGGGAGAGCTTTCACTTGGTGAAGTTTCAGACCCATAGCTAATTACTCACCTACTCAAAATGAGTAAATGCGAATTATCTCTAAAAGTATTGCAGATAGCCAATTTTTCTCAAATAACTCATTCACCTACTTTTGGGAGAGCTTTCACTTGGTGAAGTTTCAGACCCATAGCTAATTATTCACCTACTCAAAATGAGTAAATGTGAATTATCTCTAAAAGTATTGCAGATAGCCAATTTTTCTCAAATAACTCATTCACCTACTTTTGGGAGAGCTTTCACTCTGTGAAGTTTCAGACCCGTAGCTATTTATTCACCTACTCAAAATGAGTAAATGCTAATTATCTGTAAAAGTATTGCGGATACCCAATTTTTATCAAATACTCATTCATCTACTTGTGGGAGAGCTTTCACATGGTGAAGTTTCAGACCCATAGCTAATTACTCACCTACTCAAAATGAGTAAATGCGAATTATCTCTAAAAGTATTGCAGATAGCCAATTTTTCTCAAATAACTCATTCACCTACTTTTGGCAGAGCTTTCACTTGGTGAAGTTTCAGACCCATAGCTAATTACTCACCTACTCAAAATGAGTAAATGTGAATTATCTCTAAAAGTATTGCAGATAGCCAATTTTTCTCAAATAACTCATTCACCTACTTTTGGGAGAGCTTTCACTTGGTGAAGTTTCAGACCCATAGCTAATTACTCACCTACTCAAAATGAGTAAATGCGAATTATCTCTAAAAGTATTGCAGATAGCCAATTTTTCTCTAATAACTCATTCACCTACTTTTGGGAGAGCTTTCACTCTGTGAAGTTTCAGACCCATAGCTAATTACTCGCCTACTCAAAATGAGTAAATGTGAATTATCTCTAAAAGTATTGCAGATAGCCAATTTTTCTCAAATAACTCATTCACCTACTTTTGTGAGAGCTTTCACTTGGTGAAGTTTCAGACCCATAGCTAATTACTCACCTACTCAAAATGAGTAAATGTGAATTATCTCTAAAAGTATTGCAGATAGCCAATTTTTCTCAAATTAATCACTCACCTACTTTTGGGAGAGCTTTCACTTGGTGAAGTTTCAGACCCATAGCTAATTACTCACCTACTCAAAATGAGTAAATGTGAATTATCTCTAAAAGTATTGCAGATAGCCAATTTTTCTCAAATTAATCATTCACCTACTTTTGGGAGAGCTTTCACTTGGTGAAGTTTCAGACCCATAGCTAATTATTCACCTACTCAAAATGAGTAAATGCGAATTATCTCTAAAAGTATTGCAGATAGCCAATTTTTCTCAAATAACTCATTCACCTACTTTTGGGAGAGCTTTCACTTGGTGAAGTTTCAGACCCATAGCTAATTACTCACCTACTCAAAATGAGTAAATGCGAATTATCTCTAAAAGTATTGCAGATACCCAATTTTTCTCAAATAACTCATTCACCTACTTTTGGCAGAGCTTTCACTTGGTGAAGTTTCAGACCCATAGCTAATTATTCACCTACTCAAAATGAGTAAATGTGAATTATCTCTAAAAGTATTGCAGATAGCCAATTTTTCTCAAATAACTCATTCACCTACTTTTGGGAGAGCTTTCACTCTGTGAAGTTTCAGACCCGTAGCTATTTATTCACCTACTCAAAATGAGTAAATGCTAATTATCTGTAAAAGTATTGCGGATACCCAATTTTTCTCAAATACTCATTCATCTACTTGTGGGAGAGCTTTCACATGGTGAAGTTTCAGACCCATAGCTAATTACTCACCTACTCAAAATGAGTAAATGCGAATTATCTCTAAAAGTATTGCAGATAGCCAATTTTTCTCAAATAACTCATTCACCTACTTTTGGGAGAGCTTTCACATGGTTAAGTTTCAGACCCATAGCTAATTACTCACCTACTCAAAATGAGTAAATGCGAATTATCTCTAAAAGTATTGCAGATAGCCAATTTTTCTCAAATAACTCATTCACCTACTTTTGGGAGAGCTTTCACACACGAAAATGAAAAATTGTGAATATCTCGGAAAAGCTATTTCTTTTGCTTTAATGCTCGGCGGGAGATACACACCGCGGCAGTGGTTTTGACAAAAAATTTTGTCTCCCCAAAAATGGTGGCCATTTTGAATTTTCAAAGTTTTTGCAAAACACAAAAATGCTTATATCTCGAGAACCGTGCTATATGGAGCGAACTCAACAAAATTTTAGACCTGCTGGGTATCTCTGCAGAGTAGCCATGCCAATTTTCAAAATATTTTTGTCTCGCCAAATATAGCGGACATTTTTAATTTTTTTATTTTTTGCAAAACACAAAAATGCTTATATCTTGAAAACCGTGCTAGATAGAGCAGACTGCGCTGACTTTGGTTGCCACAACAGTATAAGGCTAGAAACGAAGCATTTTCTTAATACTTTAGCACTCACCTTTATATCCTTTTCGGGACGCTTTGTTTTTGCCATGCAAAAACATTATCTTTTTTTTTTGCGAGCGATCCTCTAGTTATATTTCAAGAGCACTTGTGTATATTCATTAAGTGTGCCACAAGGGATGCTTGATAGTATTTAGGGGAGAGGGGAGAGAGTAGTTGTCCTCCGGCTACGCTCGCTCCTGCATTTTCTATTGCTTATAGCTGAGCAACCACTGGGCGGATTCTCTTCAAATTTAGCACATGTATATAGTAGCCACTAGCCAGGGAAAAATTTCTGAATATGGTGTCATGACATTTCAACAAGTCGGAGAAGTCACATTACCAAATACATCTTTTTCAAAGCGGTGTGCTTGTCTGGATGGGTACTTAAAAAGCACTTCACATATTCACATGAAATTTGGCAAGTAGGTGCGTTATATAGATGTCTGGAAATCATTAACTTTGTAAGTGATCCAACACAAAATGGCTGACTCATAGTGAGGGGAATTGCCTCAATTTCCATGGTCGATTATTTGTCCATTTTTCCGACCGATGATTAACCCATAATCGATTTTTTTACTCCACTGTTGGCCAATATATCGTGAAACACTTTCCGGAATGCAGTATATGTCAATCCGGTAAGAATAGCGGTTTTTCCAACATTTAGAATCTACCAAACGCACTCTTTTGCGGTAAATATGGTGGTAGTTATAAACAAACCCAAAATTCGTGACAACTGACAAATATATTGTTTTATTAAAGGAAAGTTTAAGAAACTGCCCAAAATATAATAAAATACATGGATATTGAGACACATAAAGAAGGGTAAGATTTAATCAATTTCTAGAAGTTGTCCGAATGTGATTGTACCATGACACCACGATTTTTCTTAACACGGAAAATGAAAAATCTTTAATGTCTCAGAAACAGTGCAAGATAGAGCGATTTCGATGAAATGTTTGACCTGCAGGTACTTGCAGAGGGTACTGGGGACTTTTCACAAAAGTTGTTTTCCTGCCATTTTTGGCAGCCATCTTGAATTTCTGCGTAAAATGCAAAAACGTATTTATCTCGGAAATGCTACGAGATAGAGCAATTTCGATGAAATTTTTGACCTACAGGGTAGCTGCAACTTTTCCCAAAAATCGTTTTCCCACCATTTTTGGCCACCATCTTGAATTTTTGCATAAAATGCAAAAATGCTTTTATCTTGGAAATGGTGCGTCAAAGTTTTTGACCCCCAGGGTATCTGAAGAGTCTATATCCTAGAGTCTATACTTTATCCTTTTGAAGGAGGTACAAATTAAGAAGAAACCTTCTAAATGTTTGAAAATTACTGTATGTCACAATATCTTCTTTATTTAAAATCATTGCTAAAAGAAATTTGTTGAACAAGTTATTGATAGCAAATGGAGGTCCCATCTTGAACATATAACAGCAGATGCAACTGCTGTGTAATCAATAATCAGTTCTCTAAATGCTGCATATTGGAGCTTTGTAAGCTTCACTTTCTTGCAGAAGTGTGTACCCAAGTCAAATTAAAATTGAAAATGTAATATTTTTACTGGAAATTGTGATCTGCTGTTTCAGAGATATTTACATAAGATAATTGAGAGACACCATATTGCCGTGGTTATATATGAAAAGGTCACTGTGACAGAATAACATGGATGGGATTGTGAAATATTTGTTTGAGCGTAAATACTTGGATCGTAAAACACACCTGTGGTTTCAATTCAGATGGACAGGTTCATTCTAATTTCTCTTTACGATTTTGTCTTTTTTAACCCCAGCCCATAAAGGCTGAGGTTATAGTCGTCCCCTGCGCCGTCCGGGCAGCGGTGTCGGCGGCGGCGGGCATAAAGCTTGTGGCAACACTTTTAAGATTTTTCGGTCTTAAAGTTTGTGGGTGTTTCACAGCCTAAACCCCTGCACGGATTTTCACCAAATATTCAGGGTATGTTTACCCCAAGAGGATCTAGAGCTGATTAGGTTTTGGGGGTTATCTTGTAACAACTGTTGCCATGGCAATACTTTTAAGATTTTGAGGTCTTAAAGTTTGTGGGTGTTTCACAGACTAAACTCTGCATGGATTTTCCCACCAAATTTTTAGGGGATGTTTACCCCAAGAGGATCTAGAGCTGATTAGGTTTTGGGGGGTATCTGGTAACAACTGTTGCCATGACAACACTTTTAAGATTTTCGGGTCTTAAAGTTTGTGTTCCACAGACTAAACCCCTGCACAGACTTTCACCAAATATTCAAGGTATGTTTACCCCAAGAGGATCTAGAGCTGATTAGGTTTTGGGGGGTAACTGGTAACAACTGTTGCCATGGCAACACTTTTAAGATTTCGGGTCTTAAAGTTTGTGGGTGTTTCACAGACTAAACCCCTGCACGGATTTTCACCAAATTTTTAGGGGATGTTTACCCCAAGAGGATCTAGAGTTGATTAGGTTTTGGGGGGTATCCGGTAACAACTGTTGCCGTGACAACACTTTTAAAATTTTCAGGTCTTAAAATTTCTGGGTGTTCCACAGCCTAAACCCCTGCACGGATTTTCACCAAATTTTCAGGATATGTTTACCCTAAGAGAATCTAGAGCTGATTAGGTTTTTGGGGGTATCTGGCAGCAACTGTTGCCATGACATGTTGGGGTCATAAAGTTGGTTCTAAAATCTTCACTATTTTCTGTAACCTAAAATATTGCAGCTAGCTTCATCAGATTTGCACAAAATGTAAATGGACAGGAAAGCTTGTGTCAGAGTAATTGTGTCCTTGTTTTGGAAACAAAATGGCTGCCATATCACATCATTAATGCCAAATAGGAGGGTGATCATGTCAAAAAGGCCTTATATCTCCCTTCTAATTGTTTCTAGGGCTTCAAAATATGAAAACTACTTGTAAGAAATCATGGCCTGTGAATCTTTTGTAGAACATCTTGTAGGTCCTCTATACTTCTTACACCGGACGTCGTTCCTAAAATTTGCCCAAATCTCAATGTCATTGGCGATTTCCCTGTACCTGTGGGCTGGGGTTCTTGCCTGCAGAGTCTGGCTATTTTTTATTTAGCCAAATCTTGAATTTATCAGGGCCCAGTTTCACAAAGGCCTACTATCTCCTTAGTAGGCTGCTAAGTCCTAGTAGTCTACTAAGCCTATACTATCTGTTTCACTGAGATGTTTTTTTACTGCAGTAATTGGTAGGCTGTCCTCACTAGAAGCCCTGGTGTCTCAGGAACTTGATAGGTCCCAACTATCAGCTCAGTGGAACACTTTTGTTGTGGTTACTAAGGGCCTATTAAGATCTAACTTCAATAGCCTACTATCTTCTATATTTAGTAGGCCTTTGTGAAAAAAAGGAGTTTAATACAATTAGTTTTTCAGCAGTTAGGTCTTGGTAGTGCCTATGCAATATTTCAATACTGATTGGTTAAACCCCTTGTTTATATATGCTGCATGGTGCAATGCGCTTTGGCTAAATTAACAGAAACAATGGAAGTAGTTCACTGTTAAAACACGACTTTGACCGCCCCGTGACTATCCTAATGATAAATATTTTTGTTAGCGCACTGAGTTCCCCATTGTAGAGAAGATATTGTGCAAAGCGGTAAATTAGATTAGATTACATTATGCATAATACACAGCCCCACAGCTAGTTATTTAAAAATTTTTCTGGTTTTTCAATATTTAGATATCCCACCATTAAGCTGAGAGTCCTTTTATACGCAGTGGCAGATACGTATGCGTATCCGTGTACATACGCATATACATAAAAAAATATCCCTGCCACTATTTTAAGTTTATATGACTCCATCTATCTGTGTACGTACATCCAAATGCGTATGCATGAAAAAATATACGGATCCAATCCCTTATAATATAGAAATGGCTATCTCTGTTTTGATTAATTATTTGGGTGTTAACTGTTTTAAGATCTCTCTTCCACTCTTTTAATGATACAAGCAATCTTCTACAAAACCAAGGCTGAAAGGTCTTTCAATCTACAGGCACGAGCTGCAAAGCCATCAATAGGGCACTGACATCAGAGGTTGGAAGCAAATCGTGCACACTAGAAGCAGAAATTCCATCAAAGTCTAGTGACAAAAAATGAAAAAAAAAGAAATAAAAGTGATCTCTGGAAGCACAAGCCTTGCTAGAGGTCACACTTTAAAAAATAGAGTTCAAGAGATTGAATCCAAAGGGAAAATATCAGCATGGGCGTTCTAGTCATTTCCTGTACTTTTGGTCTTTCTCTTTGGCTTCTTTGGGGTTTGGGTGTTAAGAACTTAAAAAGTGAACTTTCTGGTTCAAGGCAGTAGGGAACAGGCTATGAGATCTATGTTTTCTGTCATGTTCTTTCCAGTTTTCCTCGCCTTTTTTGAGGGGATTATAGTTTTAAGTTTTGAAATATTGGATCTGATCGGCTTATCGGGGATTTCTCAGATCTTAGTGCTGGTTGACACTTGTAAATGTTTGATAGTGACAATGCATGCTATAATTAAAACATCAGGATGAAAATATAAATCTGTAAATATTGTACATTACTAACATTTAATGCTACATGTTTACATAAAACTATTAATTAGAATTCACATTTCTTTTCTTGTTGCAACTATTTGATATCAAAAGAGAACATAGTTCTATTTTTCTAAATTTGTACACATTATAATTTGTTACTCTTTTCTTTCAATAAGTAGCTCACTCACTCACTCTTGTGCCTTACATCCCTACTGGTAAATAATCTTAAGTTATCTGCATCAATTTATTGATGTATTAGAGTGACAAGGGAATCCATTTTGTCAAACTGTTAACCTAACCTTGTCGATGTTGTGGTAATGTTTTTCTTATCAATAAATACTTAAGATCAGATAAACTTTTATGATGTGACATTTTGGATTTGAAATTTAAGACCCTGAAACTGTAAGAAAAGTGTTGAAGGTACCAAGGGTAATGTGTTTGGTATCAATAGTGAAAAGGTCTACTTGTGAGAGAGAAGGTTTAAAATTGTTTTTTTATAAATATAACCTTGTGTTATAACTTAAAACTTTTAAAAGGTTGACATTGAAATGAATATATTGTTGTAAAAATGTTTTTATTTCATTTATTTTTAATACGTAAGACTTTTACAAAGAAATAGAATTTATGTTCAAATACAAATTATAAAATATATCTTGTATTTACTTTGATGAAAAAAGGCTCAGGCACTATTTTATACATCAACATTGATCATAGAACTAAGCTTCATTGTAAACTAGAACTGGACGTGTCTTTCTCTGGTTTAGTCTCACCTTTGATCTCTAACTATTGTGACAATACTCCTCTGCAATTGAATTACGATCTCAAATATTTTCCATTCATGAACTCAATCTTTTCATCGCAAACTAAGATTGGGGTGAAGCTCGTAAACCTATCTTGTAGCTGTCACCCACCTTCCTGATAATTTCAAACAGTTTGAAATTATTGTAAATTTTCCCATTTCCTATCAGATCTTGCCTTTGTAAACCTTGTCGCAAATCTTCTGCTATCACCCGCTATACACTGAATCGCAGAGTAAACCGCCGATCCATAGAAACTCTGAATCGGGAGCTAGGTTTATGATCTGATCACCATAAGAGAAAAGCCCCATAACAGTCCAAGCTAACACTAGATGGTTCTGACTGATTGATTAAGAATCAACAATCCATGTTATTTGGATTTGTCAATTCTAGGGTCTTATTGGCTTAACAGGCCCATGGCTGTGTCTTCAATGGCAACTGACCATATGACCTCTTTGTGGCAAGTTGCTGAGACTTTTAGGGGAGTAGGGAAGATTAATACTTACTGAATGTTGAAAAAGCAAATAAGAGCACTCAGAGAGCACATAACTCCACCAAGGCATGTATTGTATATAGACTTCTGCCAGGCTCACAAAAAGAAAACAACCGTTTTGTAAGAAAAATTCTTAGAATAAGAAAATTTCTAAGAATGAGAAATTGTAACTTCATAGTAATTTTTGGATTTCTAAAGGTAATAATGACGATTTAAATGCAGTAGCTGTGTAGAAAACATGTGCCATTATTACATTATTTGTTGATAAAAATAGAAGTATGCTTCGTTTAAAAAATACTTACAAATACAATTTTTATTGAAATTTTAAAAATACTTTATTCCTAGAAATTTTTCTTATTCAGATCCCAGAATAATTTTTTTCTGAGATAATGACTATATTCTGTGAAAAGTCTTACTCTACAAATAAGAATGTCAATGCCCAGATTCTGTGTTATGACATGATCTTTAGCATTTATCATAGGGACTGAGTCAGAAGTGGAGTAATTTCCATATTTGGTAATTGATCACTTGGCTAACATCTCTGTTGTCATGGATTTGAATAAGGCTGCACTTGGCAACACATGAGATGCATGCAGAGACTAATTCCAGGCAAGACTTAAATGTTTTTAAACCTGGTGTCAGGAAGCCAAAATTTTTGCTGGATAAGATTCACAAGGTTCAGTTTTATAACCTAAAACAAGGTGTAGACATTTGCAAGTTCAGAGTAGCCTTGCTAAAGGCTCAAGTTTCTTTGTAGTTAGGGAATATTTTCAGTTCAGACAATGGAGTTTTAGTTTCTATAATGTACTCATACAATTACTGACTATTAGAGCAGCATACAGCTCTGTCTGAGTAATTTCTATCTCTTAACATGTACAAGTGCTTTAAGAATACAAAATATCTGTGTACATGTTTGAAAAGATATCATGCAAATTTGAGCCTTAAGCAAGAGTATGTTCGGACTTTCAGTAGCTTGGTGGGGATCTAGTTTAGCATTTAATTACCTTGCCCTCACCTCTGTTATCAAAGGATCAAACCCAGCTTACAGAAAACAAGTGAGAGCCTGTAATGATATAACATTAGTTGTTGATAAGGACATAAAACTACAAATATGGCTGAATGTGATTCAACATGTTCTGTAGTATTTTCAAAATACAGAAGCCAGGCCATTAATGGCCTTGTGGTGCAATTAGTTTGAAAGTTGTTTTCTGTCCTTGTACTTGTCAAAGAGAGTCGTTGTTGGGATGAGATAGGCCTTAAAAAGTCACAGACTGAATGTTTTGATATGAAAATCCAAATGTGTCATTGGACCCAGCACATTCATGTGAACTGACATGAGCGTCTGATATTAGGACGTGTCCTTAAGACATGGCTTTGTTCAGGAAAGAGGACATTTGACAAATTGAATTTACCATGTTTGTGAAGTATGAAGTTTGTCTTTATACCTAACTCTTTAAAAACTGTAGACTGTCATCATATAAGTCAAATTTAATGGTAAAAGCAATAATATGTGGTGTTTTGTTTTCTTGAAAAACCGCTGAAATTGACCATAATGTTAACTCAATTATTAAAGTAAACATTTTGGAAAGTACCAGTAGGCGTATTTCACAACCATAATCCATTGAATCTAGATTCTGCAGATCAAGAGATTCGCTTGTGATGTGACTTGAATCTGAATCTGGATTAGGAATCCATTAATCTAACTTCAGAGGTTACGATCAACCGGTTCAGATTCATTGGATTACCCAAAATGCTTTGCAAAATAATATCGGCAAATTGTGCAAGCAGTTTTTTTTTAAATTAGTTATTTTTATTATATTTACAGTGGCTTATCTCGCATTTCACAAATCTAGCTAATCCAAAGAATCCAAATCTGAATCTGGATTACACAGATTATGCAAATTTTGTTTGTGAAATACGCCACTGAAATTGACAATAATTTTAACTCAAGATATAATGTAAACATTTTGGAAAGTACCAGTGTTTCAGTGGAAAAAATACTCATTAATGTTTCTGTGCTCTTATACTGAAGTCTTCTGTGATACTGCTGAATTTTGCAGTATCACCCACCCCAAGACAGGTAAATTATGGGTAAATATCAACCCTTTTCAACAAAATACAGAGTCCAGGTTAATATTAAAAACTTGTAAACATATTTTACTCAAAACATTTTTAGTGGGTTTGCACTACCAAAAGTGTGAAATTTTAGCAATATGGTCACTTTATTGCTCATGCTCACACAAATGCATCCCCTGATTTATTGGTTTTCTCCACTTTTCGTCCAGATGATTTTGGTATATAACGATTACTCTGTTAATGTGCTCTTCAACAACCCTTCTTACACTGTGACAGAGGGGGCTCGGTGGTGTAGCGGTTAGAGTTCTCGCCTCCAACCTCTGAGGCCACCGGTTCGAATCTCGGGCCGGGCACTTCATGTTGGAAAGTTGGTAGTTACTTGCCGATGCCCAGTGGTTTACTGTGCAGTATGCACTGGTTTCCTCCACCTGTAAACTACCCGTCGCAATATGACCCTGGCTGTTGAAAGCGACGTAAAACAACAAATAAAAAAAAAAATAAAAAAAAAAAATTCACTGTGACAGTACTTTGGTCCAATTCAATCATGATACATTAGGATTAAGGCTTGAAGTCCTGTGTTTGACCTTTAATATTCTGAACATCAGTTTTGTCTACAAAAGTTGTACACAGTGCAAGAATGATAAACGTTGTATTCAGCACACACACTCTGTACATGACATGTCATATTATATACAGACTTTGATTCTGTCTAAATAAGTATGGTAAGGTGAGAATATTCTTTCTTTAGATCAGTAATGTTACTAATGTACAAAGCAGTGGCCTGTAACTCAAAGTCTTCGTTCTGCTGATGAATTTGGTAGCTCTTAGTTAACCCTAATTAAGTAAACTCATATGTAAATCAAAGCCATGATAGTTTACTGTTTGTTAATTTTTCATAAAAACCATTCAAGTTTAAAAATAACTCGGAGCGTGTCATTAACTATTAGTTATATAAACCACCAGTTCTTTACATCCAACTAAATATAAAGTTATCATTATTGTATGTTGAGTTCTCTTTTTCAGTGAATGTTCTCATTTAGTGAGTACTTTTTTAGCTTAAAACTAAACATAATTTGCATAATTACCTGTTAAAAGTTACAGAAAATGCCTCTTTTTGGTTCTGTTTTATCAGAATTTGTCCAAAACTGTTGCAATTAAACAAGAAGGAGATTTTCTCTTCCTAATTCTTGGATGAGTAATTCATCACATCCTTCATTTTTAATGAATATTTCAGTAAACTCTACCAACCCCTCTAGTACCTAAAACTTAAAACCTGTGATAAATATGACAAGTTAGAAAAGTCCCACACGAAGGATGGATTGGTGGCAGTGATATCTCATTTTACTGATTCAGAAGTACCGTTTCAACATTTCACATCCGGCATATTGATTGTCAGCACATATAATTGAAGGAAGCTTAAAATTATGTTAAAAACAAACCCCAACTCCGAAAAAAATTATTCATTTTATACCATAGCTTGGTGCAATTGGAGAGTCTTTGAGCAAAACTGCGGCCATATTTTGTATTCATAAACTTTACTTCCTGTTAAAACTAACTTAGCAGGCCTATATGGTTAGGGATGTGCGGCAAATAAAACTTTATTGGTTTCCCGGAATCAATGGTTTTGCACTGGCAGAATACTGAAATGGAAAGTAAGTTGCCAACCCATCCTTACCCGCAAGTGAAATAATGTGCCTGTGTAGATTTCATATTTTCTTTTGTTCTTTGCATAAAATGAAAACTGTCAGAGCAGTGATTACCTTCTGTTTTAACCAGATCATCTACATGGTGAGGTGTATGAGTCACAGTTGATGGAAGAAGAAAGAACAGCAGTACAGAACCTACTGAAATACCTCGACTCAAGTGAGTAATTAGGTGATAAATAACTCGACAGTGACTTTACATATACCTAAAATAAGTAAAACAATACCTGCACAGCCCTAAGAGGCTGTGAGGTAAAAATACCTCAAGTGACCAACTGAATAACAAATACATGTACATTAATTCAAGTGAGTAACTTAATGACAAATGCTTCATCTGAAGTAAGTTACAGAAGAAAAAAAAATCTAAAGTGAATTAAGTAACCAATTGACAACTTAAAATTAGTTAATTAGCTAAATGACAAAAGCTTATCTGAGGTAAAAATAGAAAATATACTTGAATCAAAGAAAGTGAGTATAGTATCAACTCAAGTAAGTAACTAAATGAAAAATACTTCAGCACAAGTAAATAACTGGAGTTGTGCAAAGTACTTTAAATTTCCTCAATGAATAAGATATGGGGCATGACTTGAGTTCATAATCAAATAGTGAGTTGCATGGACACAAGAAAGTCACAAAGTATTTGTACCACAACTCAAGTAAACAACTACCATGATTGAAGTAAGTAATGAAAGTTTAAGTTTCATAAATGTAGTGAAACATAAGTGAAAATTGCCACCACACATGTTTGTAATTAAATCATAGGTACTTGTATGAGTAATAAATGATGACTTAAAAGAATATAATTAAGGCTATGAATTCTAAAACATTCTGAAAATTCTAATTTATGTATGGTACATTATTTTTCTAACAGAAGATTCCAAAGAGCCTACAATCAATGATGAGCGTCTACGTGCTCTCTGCATCCTGACATACTCTGACAATGAGGAGCTACAGCGCTCTGCTGCACTGTGTTTTGCAGAGATCAGCGAGAGAAGTAAGTTGTCACAATGACAGCACAGAGTCAAAGGCTTTACACAAGTCACTAAGTAGGTTTTATGAATTCCCACACACTGTGGGAATGAGAGACTTCAGCACTCTAGTACACTGTGTTATCCAGATATCAGTGAATTAAGTAACTACTATCATACTAAGGAGTCAAAGGCTTTATAAAGATCACTAAATTGGTTATAATCCTCACCTACTAAACAATGATGAACTTCAGCATCCTACTGCTTTGTGTTTTGCAGTGTCAAAGGTCTCAGTAAAGTCTATTGATATGCCTGTATTCAGCACTATGAACTGTGAACTCACTCTTATAATTGCTGGAGGTCCTAATAAAGAATTTATATTCCATTAATTGTGGAAGTGTACAGGTTGATAACACTAAAAATAAGCCCCTGTATCAATGTATTATTCAGAGTCAAATCATTCTATAAAAGCATTCAGCTTTCAGTAGTAAACTGCATGAGAAATGATAATAATGTACTGCTACATTCCACCAAGAATCACACAAATTAGAAATTATTTTGTGTTTGGGAATTTCTTGCTCTCAATCCAGCTGGCATCATCATATTTGTGCTAGCTTTATGGTCCCTGAGTGCACTCCTAAGTTCCTTGTAAATGGTTTTCTTGTTTTTCCAGTGACCTCTCCAGTGACAGAGATTGTTCTAGAGCCGCTGGTCGTGTTACTGAAGTCACGTGACCCTCAGGTACAACGTACTGCCTCACTGGCTGTCAGCAACTTTGCACTGAATGGACCAGGTAAGCCTACTTATCATTTATAGTTACAATTACTAGTTAAAATTACAATTTACAATGACTATATACAGTTGTAATATTTACTGGTTTTGTTATAATGTTTGCGTTAAAATTCAGCAAAACAAGAAAAAATAACTCTTATTATTATTACTGAATTAGGAATTATTCTGTGTCAGTCATTCCAACATGCTAGTATATCTTTGTTTCAGCTGTAAACAAGTCAACCATATTGAAAAGTGGAGCCATCAAGCCTTTGATCCAGCTGCTACAGTCCAGGAACTTAGAGGTGCAGTGTAACACTTGCGGATGTATTACTACGCTGGCCGTGGATGGTGAGTAAACAGCTGGAACTACTTTCAGGGCATTAAAACGGTGACTGGAGAAATTTTTGCATGAGAACTGGGGCAGTAGAGGTTTCAAAATAAAAGTACCTGTAATAATGTGTATTGCCCCTTTCATCACACTACTGGCGGCGTGTCCCGTGGTTACAGGTGATCCTCGACGGCAGAACCGCCTCCCAGGTCACTCCATTTCATGCGAGTTGTTCACACTACAGGCGGTGTATTTCATGGTTATATGCATTTGGTGAAACGCCTCTGTCCTTCAACTAACAGTCAAGATTCATATGCGTCCTTGTGTCACAGTTGCGAGACATCCGTGTATCTCGACTCACCTTATGTCGCTGTATTACACCGAAAGACGACCAAATCACAACCTTATGTACACTGTGGATCACACCTTCGGTTACTGTAGTCAGAAATTGATACATGAATGCGCAAAATCATCTGTGCATGCCCATGGTACCAAAATCGTAGGCAGAAATTTTAAACAGTTTAAAACTTCCGTAGGCCTTGCAAGGTAATGGACAGTTCACCACTGACTCACAAGGTCTCAAACGGACGTCAGACGGAAATCCAAGGAGAGGGACATTTCACCAAATGAGGGTTACCGTACGGGATACTGCCCTGTAGCGTCAGAGGGGTTTATGGCAATTTTAACATTTGACATTGTCTTTCCTATCCCCCAACCCCCAAAATTTTACAGCTTGAAGCTGCAAGTTCAGGTACATTTTGTTATCTTGGGTTTCTCACAATGATGCAAAACTCCCTTTTTGCTGTCCACTCTGGTGCTGTTATTTTGAGAAGTTGTTCAGTAATAAGAATATACAGGAAATATCTACATTATTTCTCGATACTCCTTTAAATCCTGCAAAGTATGTTTCTTTTTATTGCAGACAAAAGCAAGCAGGAAATCATTGTCTGTGGTGGTGTAGCACCTTTACTTGACCTCTCAAGGTCAGAAGACACAAGGGTGCAGAGGAATGCAACTGGGGCCATACTAAACCTCACTCATCTACGTAAGTTGTACAAACTGTAATATAATTGTGTACTCATGCTTTGGTATAACTGTGCTTTCATGTTACTGGTGAGGGCTTTGAATGTAACTATGGCCTAAAATCAATTACTGATAGAGGCTTTTATTGATTTTAGGCTGTGGCTACTGGCTACATATATTGCAAGTGTAATTGAAAAAAAATCATTATTTTCAGATATGAAATGCAATACATTAGTCATTGCATTCATTTTAAAATGGTACATTCCACATTACATTACTTGGTAATTGTAATGCATTAAATTGTGTTTTACCAGCTACCATTACCCAGTGTCTGGTTAGAGCTGGACGTTAGATGAAAAATGGGACTGAATATATTGCAGTAACCATTCTGAATCAGAGTACTCATGCTTTTAGTATGTACCCATTAGAGCTAGCAGTACAGCAAATATTGTGGTTAATATCAACAAATTTATCATGAATAAAAGGTTAAACTTTTGTGAAAATATGGAATATTATGTGAAGAACTTATCTCTGGTGGACATACATGAATAAATACTAAGGCTAACACAGGTAATGTATGGATTAAAATGACTATTTTATTGCGTTAATACATCCTATCCAATGGACAATTGCTTTACCGGTCGGCGCGACCGGTCCCGCCAAACGCCAGAAAAAGACGTCCTGTATATACTACCGGCAGGACCGGTCACAGAGTGTGCATTCGCCAGGTGGCGCATCGTACTTCATTTCCTGTTTACCTATTGACGTCATAGCATCTTTTTCGTTTGGCGCGAAAGAGTGTGCAGAAGATTTTCTTCAGAGATACGTTTTTGAAGTTTTACAACGAACTCTTCCAAGTTTCTTGTTTTTTATTAGTACGGAGTAATTCTACAACGTTACTGATCATTATGTCGTCTCCTGGACAGAAACGAGGTTCTTGCGGGCACGTTATGGCCCTTTTCGACAACCATAAGAAATGCACGCGTTGTCGTGACAAGGGGGTGGGAGACGACCCGTGTGTGAAGAAGTTGCCTTGTAGTATCTGTAAGGCGTTTACGCCTGCTCAGATTCACCAGTTAGCAACCCCCACCTATAAGGAACGGAAAGAACGCTCTAGCCAGAAGAAATCTGAAGAATTGACAAGTACGTCTCCCAAGCTTGTTGATCCGTCTGAGGTTTCACTGCTGGGTCCAGTCAACTCAGGGACGCAGTCTCCTGTTGATTCTACACCCAAGCAGAAGAAGAAGCGTTCTGATGGCTCCCCAAGGTCTAGTAAACGGAAGCACAGCAGTAAGCCCACTTCAGATGACCTCAAGTCCCTTGATGACAAGTGGAGTGAGAGATTTTCCCGTCTGGAAGCAATGCTGGTTAACCAGTCATTTGCTGTCCCTGTGAGACCGGTGAATTCTGCTTCTGTGGTGCCCAGAGAACACCCCTTCTTTGATCCGGGTGCTTCTACAAGTGTTATGTTTTCTGAGGGCACTAGTGACGTTGCTACGCAGTTGACGGCTACCCAACCTCCGCTGGGGGTTCCCGGTACACAAGCTGTGAAGGAAGTGACTAAGAGTGCTACCCACCCTGTTCAGGGCCCCGGTACCTCTGAGACTGTTGCCACCCAACCTTTACTGGTTCCCGGTGCAGGGACTGCCACCCAGCCTCCACAGGCTCCCGGTGCGGGTCCTGAGGTTCTGCCTTCCGGTTATGAAACTACGCTGTCTAACCAGTCGCCTCCCATTGGCCAGAATTCTGAGGTTGCTAGGGAATCTGACAGTGAGGCTGAGGTGGATGCGGAACCGGCTTCACCGGCTAGTGTTCACTACCAGGGTGATGTACCGGAATCTAACACTGACCAGGATCTTTCTGAAGATGCTAATTACCGGGAAACATTGAGAGGGGTGAGGAGTTTCATGGGCTGGCATCAAATCCCGGATTATGACACCTCAGCTGCA
This sequence comes from Sabellastarte sp. h YS-2021, assembly GCA_964017235.1. Taxonomy (NCBI): domain Eukaryota; kingdom Metazoa; phylum Annelida; class Polychaeta; order Sabellida; family Sabellidae; genus Sabellastarte; species Sabellastarte sp. h YS-2021. Next base: position 29,383,933 of record OZ024936.1, read on the forward strand.
TCTATGGATGACAATCCCTTTGCCGGTTCTAGAGTGAAGACTACCGGTAAAGTGTCAGTAAAATTGCCGGTGGATGAATGGCTTTGTAAAAAGCTGGAGAAACTAAATATAACTATTGCTGAAGGTTATCCTTCCAGGAATACAGAAACCAGTGGTCTGCTGCGTGACCAATTTGTCAAGACACCCCGTACTTCCAAGTGGTACGACATGCAAGCTGTTAAGAAGGATGCGTCTAACCAGGCTGTTGGTGACTGGTCTCCGGAACCGGCAAAGCTTAACAGTATGTTTTCTAGAGTTGCAAGGCGCAGTTTACCTTCTGCCCCAGCTTCCAGGACCTTCAGCCAGGACACCCTTAGAAGGTGGGAGAGGTCATTCAGAGAACAATCAGTGATGTGTAATCACGCTGCTGGCCTCTCTAGATGCCTCACCAAAGTTCAGGACTCCATGGTCACCCAGTTAAGTCCCTGAGGTTCGATTCCTCAAAGGGCAAAAGTGCTGAGAAACAACAACAAGCTGTTGAAGAACTGGAATATCTGGTTACGTTTAACCGGTCAATTTCACAGGCTATGCAGCGTACCATGCAGGATTTATCAGAGGGAGTCTTTATCAGCATGGCTAATCTCACCCTGGCCCGTCGGGACAGTTATTTAGAGTTCATAAGGGGTGGCATTAAACCAGACACCTTGTCTGCCTTACGTACGTCTCCAGTTCACCAACTATCACTCTTCCCGGACAGCTTACTGGTCAAAGCTGAAGAGGAAATCTTACGTAGTGAAGAGAGGCGTTCTGCTGGTACCACACCAAGGAAACCTGGACGTTTTCATCCATACGTCTCCTCCAATCGAACCCCTCACCAGCCGGACCGGAAGCCCACTACTCCGGCATGGAAGCAGATTAGAGACCGGCAAACTGCTCAGAAAGGGGGTGGTAAAGCCTCAAACTTCAGCCAGAAGCCGGCCAGAGGTTTTAAAAAGCATAAATGACAATCACTGTTTTGCAAATGTGGTCGGATTGGTGAACTCTGTAAATGTATCCGACAAGATGGAGGGCTTGAACCCACCACCACCAGTGACAAACAAGAGCGAGACTGTGTTTCCACATGTAAACTCTTTTGTTGCAAGTGTTCCTTTTGTCAGCGGGTCACCGCAAAAGAAAGGTGTAAATCCCGTTTATTGTCAATCTATCAGAGAAATAAGCCATGTGAAAGATGTTTCCTGTGTAGATCACTTGAGTTTTGTAAATATTGTCACAAATGTCCAAACTGTTGTCACAAATCTTCCTGTAGGGGCAAGACTTCAACAGTTTTGGAAAAAGTGGGAAACTCTGGGTGCGAGTCCAAAAGTTATCAGAATACTGAGAGAGGGCTACACCCTTCCCTTCCGGTTCAGACCCAACCTAACCAGGTCACCAATGGTAATCAGCAAATATGTAAACCCCCAAAGACAGGCCTTCCTTTTGGAGGCACTGACTCAGCTAACAAACAAGAATGCAGTAGAACCGGTAACAAATCAGACCTCCCTAGGGTTTTACAACCGGCTATTTTTGGTTCCCAAACCCAACAACCGGTGGAGACCTATCTTGGACCTGAGCACTTTGAACACCTTTTTAAACACAGAGTCGTTCAAGATGGAGACCCCAGAGACAATAAGAACCTCCCTACAGGCAGGGGAGTGGGTCACATCCATAGACTTCAAAGACGCTTACTTCCACATTCCAATTCACAGTCAGTCCAGGAAGTACATGCGTTTTCACATTCAGGGCCACTCCTACCAGTTCAAGGCCCTGCCCTTTGGTCTTTCCACAGCACCCATGGAGTTCACAGTGGTGGCCAAAGAGGTCAAGCTCATGGCCTTACAACAGGGTATAAGAATCCACCAGTACCTAGACGACTGGCTGGTGAGGGCCTCTACCCTCCACACCTGTCTCCAGCATACTCAAACCCTGGTCACTCTTTGTCAGGAACTAGGGTGGCTGGTGAACAAGGAAAAGTCAGAACTGGCACCCAAACAGGTCTTCAACTTCGTAGGTTACCAGTTCGACCTGAAAGAGGGCAAGGTCAGACCAACAGAAGACCGTTGGCAGGCCTTGACAGACAAAATCAGATCAATGATGTCGGATCCGGTTTGTCCGGTCCGGAAATTCATGTCCCTCATAGGTCTCCTCACAGCAACAGAAAAACAAGTCCACTTAGGGCGACTCCACATGAGACCCATACAGTGGCACTTGAAAAACAATTGGAGGGTCCCAGAGTCACTGGAAAAGGTGATACCGGTCCCCAAGTCCCTCCACCCTCATCTAAGGTGGTGGCTGGAGGAAGGCAATGTGCTACTAGGTCAACCATTACACCCTCTAAAACATGCTCTGCAGATCTTTACAGACGCATCAAACGAAGGGTGGGGTGCTCACTTGGACGACCATACTGCAAGGGGAACCTGGTCCCTTCCAGAAAGCAAGTTGCACATAAACCACTTAGAGCTAAAAGCAGTTTTTCTAGCTCTAAAGGAGTTTCGAACCCTGGTCTGCAACAAGACTGTGTTGATAGCTACAGACAACACAACAGTGGTTGCCTATATCAACAAAGAAGGGGGGATGAAGTCGGGGACACTGTGTGCCCTACTGTGGAGAATCCTGTCCTGGTGCACCAGACAACAGGTAACCCTCAGGGCACGTCACATCCCCGGCCGGCTGAACGTGATAGCAGACAAGCTATCCAGACTTGGCCAGACCATTCAAACAGAGTGGTCACTTCATCCAGCAGTATTCCAAGCTGTATGCGCAAGGTGGCACCAGCCAAAAGTGGACCTGTTTGCCACCAGGTTCAACAACAAACTACCTCAGTTTGTGTCACCGGTGCCAGACCCCCAGGCTTGGGCAGTGGATGCACTCAGTCTCTCCTGGGAGTACCTGGACCCATACGCCTTCCCACCGGCAGCCATCTTGGGCAAAGTGGTGGAGAAGCTCCAGGACTACCCCTGCAACAGAATAATCCTGATTGCCCCAGGGTGGCCCAACATGCCCTGGTTTTGGGACCTGGTAGCAATGTCAAGCCAGATCCCACTCTGTCTGCCCAGCATACCAAACCTTGTGTCTCAGCCATTCAACCAGGTCCTTCACAGGAACCTGTCGAATCTGAACCTACATGCCTGGCTCCTAGAGCCTCAGCAATCAAGGAGCAAGGCTTCTCTGAGGCAGTGGCAGCACGAATTGAGGCTCCTCAAAGAAGATCAACCAGATCTGTCTATGAGGCAAAGTGGACCATTTTTACAAAGTGGTGCCTCAGTAATCAGGTGGACTTCAGGGCACCACCTCTGAAGGCCATTGCTGACTTCCTCCTGCACTTGTTCCAGGACAAGAAGTTACAACCAGGCACTATTGATGGCTACAGATCAGCCATTGCTGACAAACTGGGCAATTCCACCATTAATGTCAGCAAAGATGAGAATCTCACTCGTCTCCTGGATAGTTTCCATAGAGACAGACCTAAGGGCAGGAGGGGCATCCCCTCCTGGAACCTTTCACTGGTTTTACATCAGCTCACGAAGGCTCCTTTTGAACCCCTGAAAGAGTCCTCCTTGAAACATTTAACTTTCAAGACTGTTTTCCTGCTGGCTTTGGGTTCAGGTAAACGCAGGAGTGAGATCCATGCTTGGTTACATAAGAACATCAGACACCAGTCAGACTGGTCTAAGGTGTCTTTGTACCCTTCACCCAGCTTCCTATCCAAGAATCAGCTGGCTAAGGAAGGTCCAGATAGTGTGGCACCAGTGGTCATCCCAGCCCTGGCACCATCTCTGGATAGGTCACTCAAGGGTGACAGGTCCCTATGTCCAGTTAGAGCCCTGCGTTACTACTTGGACAGGACTGCAGACCTCAGGCAGAATAAGGAGTTAGTCTTTGTCTCCTTCAAGAAGGGTTTTGATAAAGACATCTCGCCTGCCACCATCTCCTCATGGATCAAACAGACTGTGGTTCTGTGCTATGAGCTCTCTGACCAGGAGGCCCTCACCTTACATCAGGTTAAAGCCCATGATGTTAGGGCCTTTGCTGCTTCTAAGGCTTTCCAATCAGGGATCTCCTTAGATCAGATCTTGTCAGCCTGCCACTGGAAATCTCACAACACCTTCACCCAATTCTATTTGAAGGATGTTGCCTGGGCTGACTCAGAGCTTTTCCATCTGGGACCTGTAGTGGCTGCCCAGCAGGTGCACCACCAGGCCCAGAAGTGAGGAGATGTTGTATATATGTAAATATGTACATATTGTAAATATGCTAGATATGTACATAATGTAAATATGTTGAATGTACATATATGTTCAAAAAAAAACAAAAAAAAAACAAAACTGTGACTTGCTTCCTTTGGGAAGTTTATTTCTTCTGGGACTGAACTCAGCCCCTCTCTCTCTCTATCTTTCCAACTCAGACCAACTCTGAAAGGAAAGAAAAAGGGGGGGGGGGCAACGTCGGTAGGCTCCCGGTTAACCGGTGAGTTAGTGACCGACCCTGACCTTTCAGGTTTCTCTGACCCTAGGTCAAATGGGCCTGTTAAAAATTGTTGTTATGAGTTCACATAAGTCCCTAGCTGCTTACCCGCCTACCAAGCGGTAGTTATTCAGCAATTGTCCATTGGATAGGATGTATTAACGCAATAAAATTGCAAATTTAATAAGTAAATTAAATTTTTATAAGTTAATACCCTATCCAATGGACAGGCAAGGCCCACCCAACCGGCCCCGCTATCAGCTTACTAGGGGTCTTACTAGGATTAGACACGAAAAAGATGCTATGACGTCAATAGGTAAACAGGAAATGAAGTACGATGCGCCACCTGGCGAATGCACACTCTGTGACCGGTCCTGCCGGTAGTATATACAGGACGTCTTTTTCTGGCGTTTGGCGGGACCGGTCGCGCCGACCGGTAAAGCAATTGTCCATTGGATAGGGTATTAACTTATAAAAATTTAATTTACTTATTAAATTTGCAATATAGTTCTCCTCGAATAATCTTGGCTCTTTGAAAGAAATAAATGAAACCATATTATTAACTCATTTATCTTATGGAAATTAAAAGCCAGTGTTGCAGATACACAGTTTAAGTTCTTGTATGATTGTAAAACCATGCAATTTGTTACTGTAAATTTACCATCACTCTGTGTAATTAAACTCACAGGATGCTGGTACTAATAAATTGTCTGCTCTGAAGTTCAAACTCTGTTATGTCTATTTCTTTTATGGAGTATTATTAAATACAATATACAAGAACTTGTATTATCCAAACTGGTTTGGAGAGTGAGATTTTTGTTCAGATAATAGAATTATAATAATAACAACAGAGTTCTTTATAGTGCAGAATCTGTATAAGTTACTAGGACATTGTGAAGTGTCATAAGATAGGAGAGGCATGTATAAAAACTTTGGCAAATCTCACAAATTGTGAGAGAGTGGAAATGAGTTCATAAAAATGAATATTTGGATAATAGAAGGTCAGATAATAGAGTTTTTACTGTGCTTGAGGCTGTGAAAGAGTACGGTATAATACTGTTCCTTATATGACTCAAATATTCTCATCTTATACTAGTTTATTAGGTGGAACTAATTTTCCAGTATACTGGTGGTTGATCTCCAAGAACAACAAATATCCAAAATCAGCCAATAAATGGTTTTTAAACTGTGTCTAAATGTATGTAAAAAGGTCTTGAAAAACATATAATTTAGGCTGAAATAAAGTTAAGGAAGACTCACAAATATGGCACCTTTGTGTCTCATCATATAGCTGGCCATTTGTAGCCTTTGACAAAATTTCAGTGACGTCTTAAAGGCATCAGCCAGTAATGTGTATTTTGAAGACTGTTACCCACAACTGGTCTTGAAAGTTTATGACTGGTTGTTGTGGTTTTTTGACCCCAATAAACCATTTTCACATTTAGAACCATAATAAATTCAATGCAAGCTTCACCTTCTCATCTTGATATTCTTAATGGTATATTACCTATTTTATTAGCTCTTTATGTCACAACATATGACATTCTGTTTAATTGAGGGAACCTTATGCTGTGTTTCCTGATGGCAGATCACCGATACCATTTGCTGAAGCTACTTGTTTTGCATAACTAGGCTGGTATTCATGAAAAATGTTAAAATCAAATGTTCTCCCCATGAATAAGGCACTGTTGCGGGTGAATGCGAATTTTAGAACCGGTTACTGAAAGCAAAAATTTGGGTTTTTGGGTGTATTTGTTTGTTAGTTTGTCTCTGTTCACCATTATTCCAAAAGTAATAAGATCTTGATGAATTTTTATTGTGGGTAGGCTTGGATGAAGGAAGAAACGATTACATTTTGGGAATCATATTCTGGATACAGAAAATTTTCAGAAACATGCATTAGTGTTGTGAACGGTAAACCGGTATACCGCATTTCGTTTCGTTTGGGTAGAAAAGACTAAATCCGCAAAGAATATTTAAGTACCAGTTATTGAAAACGTCATTAAATTAGGCTTTCTACTGGTTAATATTTCGTCAAAACAATAAAGAACAGAACTATTTCAGGAAATCACTTACATTTTTGCTTTATATTCACAGTAAATGAAGTTTACAAACCTCAAAATATCTCGCAAATGCATAATTCCTATTGGAATGTAGCTCATGTATGCTCGCGTAAAACTTTCTATCACATCTCTGTAAACTTTCGAAATTTTCGTTCAGTTTCAAAGCCCTGAAAACCGGTTTTTATTTTTACAACCGGTCCGACCACTAACATGCATTGACAGAGGTATGCAATCTAGCTGTTCTATTATCAGAACCTTTTATTATCCAGCTTAGTTATTACTCCCCCAAGAGGGTCGGATAATAGAGGTTGTCTTATTTATTTTGCCACCTCATGTGATGTTCACTGATTTTTTTTTTGCAAATTGAACAAAAAACTAGCATCAGTGACCGGCCATCTGTATTAGCCATGGTCGAGTGCCAGGAAGTACCTCTGATATAATCAGTGAAAGGGAAAGAATCAGCGTCACTTATTCAGTGTCTGTGACTTCATATGGCAGACAGAATTAAAGAAAAATGTTGTCATTCTTTGTGTTACACATTTTATATATATATAAATTTGGCACACAAATGTACATGTGGCAGTCTTGACACAAACTTGTGACAATACAACAAAGGTATTATTGGCCAAAAGTTAGACCAATTTTGTCTCACATATGACAAAAAAATGCTTCACACTCCTATTTTATTGTCATCTTCATATGGCAGAGAAAATCAAAGTAAAATGTTGAATTTATGGTCCTTTGTATTAATGTGGTTATATATTATAATATGGGAATGAGATTTTAGTTCAGATAAGTTTATTGTCACCCAAAGGTCACAAATATACCTTTCACCATTTAATGCTCTTTGGGTCACAAACTATATGGTTTATCTGCTTAAAAATTTTACCTGGGAACACATTAATATATTCTTTTTACATTTGCAAAAAATTAAGCCGTTATGTTGAGGTTAAAATTGAGTTTGAGGCTGGTAAAGACACTACTTGCGCATTTTTTTCCCATATTTTTCCCCTTTTTCCCCTGTAATTTGGAAATTGTAATTTTGATAAGTGTCAGAATGTACCAGTTATAGCTTGTATATGTAATCTTTGTCTGTGTAATTTTTGAGGCCTGTGGCTATAATTTTAAGGTGACCTTAAGGTGTTAGAAATGCCTACAGAGACCAAAATTATGGACTTTTTGCCACTTTTAAGCTCTGTAGCTCAAAAACTATATAGTTCATTCACCTGAAATCTCATCTCGGGAGTATAATAATATGTTCTTTGTACATGTACCAAATATGAGGGCTTTAAGTAGACATTTAACCTGTGTATGAGGATCATAACCACCTTACCTGCTGGACTTTTTTCTGCATTTTGCACAAATTCTGCTTTGTAGGATAGAAATGGAAAGTGCACTGGAATTTAATAGACAAAGTGACAAAAACAAATTCCGAGTGAGATACATCCCATATTAATAACCTACCCCAGAAATGAGATAGTGGCCCATCCAAATACTAATGTAACCCATTGCTGCTTAACTCCAGTAATGAGACTAGTTCTGATATGCTATGTCACAATTCATGAAAGTGCAGTGACTGAATTGATCTCACGATTGGGAGTGGTCCTTGCTAGAGCACATGCTTAAGAAGGACTTACAAGCTCAGACCTGTCTCTGTTTAAATTTCTGATCAAATTAATCTTATGTAGTGTAACTGAAATACCAGTTTTACTGCATTAATACATCCTATCCAATGGACAATTGCTTTACCGGTTGGCGTGACTGGTCCCGCCAAACGCCAGAAAAAGACGTCCTGTATAATGTATATACTACCAGCAGGACCAGTCATGGAGTGTGCATTTTCTAGGTGGTGCATCATACTTCCTTCCTGTCTAGAAGTGTGACGTCATAGCATCTTTTTCATTTGGCGCATGGAGTGTACGGACTTGTTTTCTACAGAGAGAGATTTTTAGAAGTTTTTCAACTTTAATTGAACTTTATTTTATTTGTTACGTTATTCTGCCATTTTCCTGAAGACTATGTCATCACCAGGACAGAAGCGAAACACTTGTGGCCATGCTATGGCTTTGTTTGATGGCCACATGAAATGTGCACATTGCCGAGATAAGGGGGTGGGTGACTTCCCTTGCGTTTTGAAGAAGGACTGTTCAATCTGCAAGGCTTTCACTGCAGAACAAGTTCAGCAACTGGCCACCCCACCAACAGGACTAGGAAGGAAAAATAGCAGAAGAAGTCAGTTTCTGCCTCCCCTGTGTCTGCTACCCTACTCTCGTGGACCCTTCACAAGGTACACTGTTGGGAAGGGTAGAGGGAGATCGAGCTGGACAGACTAGAGGAACCATACCTGCTGGCAGAAAAAGAGACCTGACGAGTCCCCAAAGCCCAACTAGAAGAAATCCGTCAGCAAACCCGTGTCTGAGGACCTGAAGAGCATGGACGACAAGTGGTCCCAGAGGTTTGCGCGACTTGAAGCAATGCTTTGCTAAGTCATTTACAGTACCGGCAGAACCGATGCAGAAACCTGCTGAAGTAATGACCAGTGAGAAGCCCTTTTTTATGTCAGCTGACTTGTCAGTCAGCTGGCATTATGTCGTCACTCTGCGGCGTGGGCGTACGCGTACGCGTCCGCGTGAACAACTTCTCCTCCAAAACTACAAGGCCTAGAGACGTGCTGTTTTTTTTAAAAGATACCTTATCTATCGAGGATGAAAAATTGTTCAAGGCATGCAAATCTGTCTGTTCGTCTGTTTGCTAGAGACATTACAAGGGGGGTACCCCCACCAAAAGTGTGAAAATTTCAACTTTTTATCACAATTTTCTCAGTGACTATTGCAGGGATTTCTCTCATATCTTGCATATATGTACTAGGCCAGAGGTAGATTCTCTTGTGTGAGTATGAGACCTGGATCTCTCTTACTTTTTTTTTAATAAATTTTTTTAATAATTTTTAATGCATTAACATTCATGAAATCATGCACAAAATCATTTATAACTTTAAAACTGTTGCATCTAGAGCATTTTGTTAAAATATGTTATTCAGCTACTTTTTTCATAGCTACAATATGGTGAGTAAGTTGGGTGCCTGTCTCAATAGCTAAGTGAGTAATAGCTACTTTTGGGCTTTTCAGTAACTTCCATCATGAGTAGAATCACTTGTAACTTAAAAACTATTGCATTTAGAGAATTACGTATAAATATGTTATTCAGCTACTTTTGGGTCAGCTATAACATAGTAAAATTTTAGACCTGTAGCTCATGGCATAGCTGAGTAATAGCTACTTTTAGGTTATCACTGTTGAGTAAATTGCTTATAACTTCAAAAGTATTGCATTTAGAGAATTTCGTATAAATATGTTATTCAGCTACTTTTGGGTCAGCTATAACATAGTAAAATTTCAGACCTGTAGCTCATGGCATAGCTGAGTAATAGCTACTTTTAGGTTATCACTGTTGAGTAAATCGCTTATAACTTGGAAACTATTGCATTTAGAGTATTTTGTTTCAATATGTTATTCACCTATTTTGGGATCAGCTATAACATAGTGAAGTTTCAGATCTGTGGCTCATTGCATAGCTGAGTAATAGCTACTTTGAAGTTCTCACTATTGAGTAAATCAGTTGTAATTGGAAAACTATTGCATTTAGAGAATTTCGTATAAATATGTTATTCAGCTACTTTTGGGTCAGCTATAACATAGTAAAATTTCAGACCTGTAGCTCATGGCATAGCTGAGTAATAGCTACTTTTAGGTCATCACTATTGAGTAAATCAGTTGTAACTTGAAAACTATTGCATTTACAGTATTTTGCTTAAATATGTTGTTCACCTACTTTTGGGTCAGCTATAACATAGTAAAATTTCAGACCTGTAGCTCATGGCATAGCTGAGTAATAGCTACTTTTAGGTCATCACTATTGAGTAAATCAGTTGTAACTTGAAAACTATTGCATTTACAGTATTTTGCTTTAATATGTTGTTCACCTACTTTTGGGTCAGCTATAACATAGTGAAATTTCAGACCTGTAGCTCATTGCATAGCTGAGTAATAACTACTTTGAGGTTCTCACTATTGAGTAAATCAGTTGTAATTGGAAAATTATTGCATTTAGAGAATTTAGTATAAATATGTTATTCAGCTACTTTTGGGTCAACTATAACATAGTAAAATTTCAGACCTGTAGCTCATGGCATAGCTGAGTAATAGCTACTTTTAGGTCATCATTATTGAGTAAATCAGTTGTAACTTGAAAACTATTGCATTTACAGTATTTTGCTTAAATATGTTGTTCACCTACTTTTGGGTCAGCTATAACATAGTAAAATTTCAGACCTGTAGCTCATGGCATAGCTGAGTAATAGCTACTTTTAGGTCATCACTATTGAGTAAATCAGTTGTAACTTGAAAACTATTGCATTTACAGTATTTTGCTTAAATATGTTGTTCACCTACTTTTGGGTCAGCTATAACATAGTAAAATTTCAGACCTGTAGCTCATGGCATAGCTGAGTAATAGCTACTTTGAGGTTATCACTGTTGAGTAAATCAGTTGTAATTGGAAAACTATTGCATTTAGAGAATTTAGTATAAATATGTTATTCAGCTACTTTTGGGTCAACTATAACATAGTAAAATTTCAGACCTGTAGCTCATGGCATAGCTGAGTAATAGCTACTTTTAGGTCATCACTATTGAGTAAATCAGTTGTAACTTGAAAACTATTGCATTTACAGTATTTTGCTTAAATATGTTGTTCACCTACTTTTGGGTCAGCTATAACATAGTAAAATTTCAGACCTGTAGCTCATGGCATAGCTGAGTAATAGCTACTTTTAGGTCATCACTATTGAGTAAATCAGTTGTAACTTGAAAACTATTGCATTTACAGTATTTTGCTTAAATATGTTGTTCACCTACTTTTGGGTCAGCTATAACATAGTAAAATTTCAGACCTGTAGCTCATGGCATAGCTGAGTAATAGCTACTTTTAGGTCATCACTATTGAGTAAATCAGTTGTAACTTGAAAACTATTGCATTTACAGTATTTTGCTTAAATATGTTGTTCGCCTACTTTTGGGTCAGCTATAACATAGTAAAATTTCAGACCTGTAGCTCATGGCATAGCTGAGTAATAGCTACTTTTAGGTTATCACTGTTGAGTAAATCGCTTATAACTTGGAAATTATTGCATTTAGAGTATTTTGTTTCAATATGTTATTCACCTATTTTGGGGTCAGCTATAACATAGTGAAGTTCCAGACCCGTGACTCATTGCATAGCTGAGTAATAGCTACTTTTAGGTTATCACTGTTGAGTAAATCGCTTATAACTTGGAAACTATTGCATTTAGAGTATTTTGTTTCCATATGTTATTCACCTATTTTGGGATCAGCTATAACATAGTGAAGTTTCAGATCTGTGGCTCATTGCATAGCTGAGTAATAGCTACTTTGAAGTTCTCACTATTGAGTAAATCAGTTGTAATTGGAAAACTATTGCATTTAGAGAATTTCGTATAAATATGTTATTCAGCTACTTTTGGGTCAGCTATAACATAGTGAAATTACAGACCTGTAGCTCATGGCATAGCTGAGTAATAGCTACTTTTAGGTCATCACTATTGAGTAAATCAGTTGTAACTTGAAAACTATTGCATTTACAGTATTTTGCTTAAATATGTTGTTCACCTACTTTTGGGTCAGCTATAACATAGTAAAATTTCAGACCTGTAGCTCATGGCATAGCTGAGTAATAGCTACTTTTAGGTCATCACTATTGAGTAAATCAGTTGTAACTTGAAAACTATTGCATTTACAGTATTTTGCTTTAATATGTTGTTCACCTACTTTTGGGTCAGCTATAACATCGTGAAATTTCAGACCTGTAGCTCATTGCATAGCTGAGTAATAACTACTTTGAGGTTCTCACTATTGAGTAAATCAGTTGTAATTGGAAAACTATTGCATTTAGAGAATTTAGTATAAATATGTTATTCAGCTACTTTTGGGTCAACTATAACATAGTAAAATTTCAGACCTGTAGCTCATGGCATAGCTGAGTAATAGCTACTTTTAGGTCATCACTATTGAGTAAATCAGTTGTAACTTGAAAACTATTGCATTTACAGTATTTTGCTTAAATATGTTGTTCACCTACTTTTGGGTCAGCTATAACATAGTAAAATTTCAGACCTGTAGCTCATGGCATAGCTGAGTAATAGCTACTTTTAGGTTATCACTGTTGAGTAAATCGCTTATAACTTGGAAATTATTGCATTTAGAGTATTTTGTTTCAATATGTTATTCACCTATTTTTGGGTCAGCTATAACATAGTGAAGTTCCAGACCCGTGACTCATTGCATAGCTGAGTAATAGCTACTTTGAAGTTCTCAATGTTGAGTAAATCACTTGTAATTTGAAAACTATTGCATTTAGAGAATTTAGTATAAATATGTTATTCAGCTACTTTTGGGCCAGCTATAACATAGTAAAATTTCAGACCTGTAGCTCATGGCATAGCTGAGTAATAGCTACTTTTAGGCTATCACTGTTGAGTAAATCACTTATAACTTGAAAACTATTGCATTTAGAGTATTTTGTTTCAATATGTTATTCACCTATTTTGGGGTCAGCTATAACATAGTGAAGTTCCAGACCTGTGGCTCATTGCATAGCTGAGTAATAGCTACTTTGAAGTTCTCACTGTTGAGTAAATCAGTTGTAATTGGAAAACTATTGCATTTACAGAAATTTGTGCAAATATGTTATTCAGCTACTTTTGGGTCAGCTATAACATAGTGAAATTACAGACCTGTAGCTCATGGCACAACTGAGCAATAGCTGTTCTCAGGCACTGACTGTTGAGTAAATCAGCTATAACTTGAAAAATATTGCATTTGGAGTATTTTGTTAAAATATATTGTTCACCTACTTTTGGGTTAGCTATAACATAGTGAAATTACAGACCTATAGCTCATGGCATAGCGGAGCAATAGCTATTTTCTGGTTCTCACTATTGAGTAAATCAGTTGTAACTTGAAAACTATTGCATTTACAGTATTTTGCTTAAATATGTTGTTCAGCTACTTTTAGGTCAGCTATAACAGAGCAAAAATTCAGACATGTAGCTCATTGCATAGCTGAGTAATAGTTACTTTGAGGTTCTCACTCTTGAGTAAATCAGTTGTAACTTGAAAATTATTACATTTAGAGTATTTTGTTAAATATGTTATTCACAGACGTTTTGGTCAGCTATAACATAGTGAAATTGCAGACCTCTATGTCATGGGATAGCTGAGCAATAGCTTCTTTCAGGTTCTCACTGTTGAGTAAATCATTGTATCCAACCTGTAGGAAATCATGGGCTGGGAATCTGTTAATATGGTCCGATTTGACCTTGGAACCCTCCTTCAAGGTCAAATGAGGATAGCCAAACATAAAAGTGCTTATAACTCGCTTATTATTGGTCCCAGAGGTTGGAATGAAAACCAACCTATAGAAAATCATGAGCTGGGAATTTTTTGGTGTGGTCGGATTTCACCTTGGACCCCTCCTTCAAGGTCAAATGAGGATAGCCAAACTTAAAAGTGCTTATAACTCACTTATTATTGGTCCTAGAGGTTTCGAATGGAAAACCAACCTATAGAAAATCATGGGCTGGGAATCTTTTGGTGTGGTCAGATTTGACCTGGGACCCCTCCTTCAAGGGCAGTTGAGGATAGCCAAACTTACAATTGCTTAGAACTCGCTTATTATTGGTCCTACAAGTTTGGGATGGTAAACAAGCTACAGGAAATCATGGGCTGGGAATTTTTTTGTGTGGTCGGATTTGACCTTGGACCCCCTCCTTCCAGGTCAAACGAAGATAGCCAAACTAAAAGTGCTTATAACTCGCGTATTATTGGTCTTGGAGGTTTGGGATGGTAAACCAACATATAGGAAATCATGGGCTGGGATTCTTTTGGTGTGGTCAGATTTGACCTGGGACCCCTCCTTCAAGGGCAGTTGAGGATAGCTAAACTTACAATTGCTTAGAACTCGCTTATTATTGGTCCTACAAGTTTGGGATGGTAAACAAGCTACAGGAAATCATGGGCTGGGAATTTTTTTGTGTGGTCGGATTTGACCTTGGACCCCCTCCTTCAAGGTCAAACAAGGATAGCCAAATTTAAAAAGTGCCTATAACTCGCTTATTATTGGTCCGAGAGGTTTGGGATGGTAAACCATCCTAAATTCTTTGGCTGGGAATCTTTTGGTATGGTCAGATTTGACCTTTGGACCCCTTCTTCATGGTGGAACGAGGATATTGCATTTATAGTATTTCTTTAAATATTTTTAACCTACTTTTTACCCTTAAACAATTACCTTGTTACTTTATTTCATAATACCATTTGCAGGGCACAACTTTTTTGTCGTTTTCTTCTGTCAGCTTCGGAATATCTTTCGAACATGTGTTCAGTTACCATTTACTGTATTTCTGTACAGCCCTTTCCCTGATAATTATGCTTTCCTCTCATTATCACCATCACAAATCAAAAACATTCAGTCAGCTGACACAGTGCCCGTTCACGGGCACTCTCCTCTTGTTTAAAATCCAGAAGCTGGTACCAACAAAGACATCTACTGGTACAGTCACCCAGCCTGCTGAAGCTTTTACCGGTACTAGTCCTGTTCAGGCTACCGGAGATGTTGCTGCCAGCACGAGAGCTACCCAGCCTGTTGAGGCTGCCAGTACAAAGAGGGCAGTTGCTGCCAGCATGACTGCTACCCGGCCTGTTGAGGCTCCCGGCACTGTGAGAGTAACCACCCAGCTGCCTGTTGAGGCTCCTGGTGCCAGATCTGAAGTTCACTCCCAGCCCACCGGTACCAGTAGTGTTGATGTGAGTGATGTGGACTGGTCCCTCACCAGTAAAGGAAATGGGGCTGCTGATAATACTGGTGTGTCTGACAGTGAAGATGAACTGAACAGTGAACTGGAATCTCCTGCTCTGGTCAGTGACCAGGAAGTGTTGTCAGGGACCAGGACAGGGACCTACCCAAGGACAACGGGCTTGACCAGGAGTTCTCTGAAGAGGCAAACTACAGAGAGACAATGAGAGGGGGGAGTTCTTTTATGGGCTGGCACCAGATACCAGACTTTGATAGCTCATCTTCTTTACTGGACGACAACCCTTTTGCCGGTTCCCGAGCCCAGCAAATCAGGAAAGTAATCCATCCAGTTACCGGCTGATGACTGGCTGTGCAGGAAACTTGAGAATTTGAACGTCACCATTACTGAAGACTACCTGTCCAGGAATGCTGAAACTGCTGGACTGTTGAGAGACCAGTTCGTGAATATGCCCAGAACTTCTAGATGGTATGATATGCACACCAACAAGAAGGCCTTTGGTAAGGTAAAGGTGTGTTTCTGGTCACCGGATCCAGCTGAATTCAACAGTACTCTCAGTAGGGTTGTGAGAAACAGTTTGCGTTCTGCCTCGTCCTCCCGGTCCATCAACCAAGACACTTTCAGGCATTGGGAAAGATCAGCTAAAGAGTAGACATTTATGTGCAGTCAGGCTGCTGGTCTGAGTAGATGCCTAACCAAGGTGGCTCAGCTTAAAAAAATCTGCATCTGGGTAAGGGCAAAAGCAAACCTCAGGGCATTCACAGCAAGCTGTAGATGAGTTAGAACACTTGGTGACTTTCAACAGGTCTATCACCCAGGCCATGGCACCTACAATGCAAGATCTATAAGTCTTCTCACCAGCCGGACTGGAAGTCCGGTGTACCTGCTTGGAAGCAGATCTGGGACAGACGACAGGGAAAGAAAGGATGGGGCAAGGTCTCAACCTACCAGCATAAGCCGACTAAGGGTTCAAAACAGCTTAAAAGACAATTGCTATGTAAACTGTGTAACCAGACAGGAGGACTTTGTGTATGTGTCGGGCCAAGTAGACAGTTTGAACCCTCTACCAGTGGTAGCCGGAAAGAAGGACTTATCTGTAACCAGCAAGAGAGAGACTGTAAATTTACATTTAAACTCTTGTGTTGTCAGTCCTTTTCATTTTGTCAAAAGGTATCCACAAAAGAAAGGTGTAAATCCTGTCAATTGTTAGAATTATACAGAAATAAAATATGTGAAAGATGTTTCTTGTGTAGGTCACATGTGTTCTGTAAATCTTGTCACAAATGTCCCCACTGTTGCTCCAGATCTGCCTGTAGGGGCCAGATTGCTCCAGTTTTGTGAGAAATGGGCACCCCTACGGCAGCCCCAAAGTGGTAGCAGTACTCAGGGAAGCTTACACCCTCCCCTTCCGGTTCTGGCCCAACTTGACCAGTCACCAACTATCATAAGCTGTTATGTAAATCCCCAGCAACAGAAAAACAAGTCCACCTAGGTCAGCTCAGTATGAGATCTATACAGTGGCACTTGAAAAACAACTGGAGGGTTCCAGAGTCACTAGAAGAGGTGATATCAGTCCCCAGGTCACTCCACCCTCACTTAAAATGGTGGCTGGAGGAAAGCAATGTGCTTCCAGGTCAACCATTACACCCACTAAAACATGCTCTGCAGATCTTTACAGACGCATCAAAAGAAGGGTGGGGCGCTCACTCAAACGAACACACTGCAAGGGGAACGTGGTCCCATCCAGAAGGCAAGCTACATTATCAACTATCTGGAACTATAGGCGGTCTTTCTGGCCCTAAAAGAGTTCCAAGACCTCTGTCTGAACAATATAGTTCTGGTAGCTACAAGCTACACTACAGTGGTTGCCTATATTAGCAAAGAGTTGGGGATGAAGTCGTGCCCTCTGTGTGCCCTTCTGTTGAGAATCCTGACCTGGTGTACCAGGAGACAGGTAACTGTCAAAGCTTGACACATCCCAGGCCTGCTGAATGTGATAGCAGACAAACTATCCAGACTAGGCCAGACCATTCAAACAGAATGGTCCATCCATCCAGAGGTCTTCCAAGCAATATGCTCCCGGTGGCACCAGCCCAAAGTGGACCTGTTTGCCACCAGGTTCAACACAACCTGTGTCCCACTTTGCTTCAGTTTTCAAGTCTCGAAAGCATTTTTTTGGACTCAGTTTTGCATATGACGCACCTATGATTTGGAGTGACCTCCCCGACGAAGTCCGCTCTGCTAACTCACCTCCTTCAGGTCAAAGCTGAAGTCATACCTCTTTGGAAAAGCATATCCACCCTAAATTTCCAATCTCCTCCTGCTTTCTCTGTGGTGCTGACCCCTGCAGTGTCTCTGGTTTACAAATATTGAACAAGGTTTTTGTGTGATGCGCCTTAAAGTCTGTCTTTTCAACAGAGATTAAGTGCTATAAAAGTGCTATTAGAATTAGAACTACTACAGTTTGTGTCACTGGTTCCAATCCCCAGGCCTGGGCAGTGGATGCACTCAGTCTGTCCTAGGAAGATCTGGACCCATATGCCTTCCCACCAGCAACCATCTTGGGCAAAGTGGTGGAGAAGTTGCAGGACTACCGGTACAACAGGATCATACTGATTGCACCAGGGTGGCCCAACATGCCTTGGTTTTGGGACCTAGTGGTCATGTCCAGTCAGATCCCACTGTGTCTGCCCAGCCTGCCCAATTTGGTGACTCAACCGTTCAACCAGATCCTACACAGGAGTCTGTCAAACCTGAACCTACATTCCTGGCTCCTAGAGCCACAGCTATCAAGGAGGAAGGCTTTTCTGAGGCAATGGCAGCATGAATTGAGGCTCCTCAAAGAGGATCAACCAAATCAGTCTATGAGGCAAAGTGGACCATTTTTACAAAGTGGTGCCTCCGTAATTGGGTGGACTTCAGTGCACTACCTCTGAAAGCCTTAGCTGACTTCCTTCTGTACTTGTTTCAGGACAGGAAGTTACAGCCGGGCACCATTGATGGCTATAAATCAGCCATTGCTGAAAAGTTGGGAAACTCCCATTAATGTCAACAAGGATGAGAATCTCACTCATCTCCTGGATAGCTTCCACAGAGATAGACCCAAGGGTCGGAGGGGTATCCCCTCTTGGAACTTTTCCCTGTTACTGCACCAGCTGAAAAAGGTCCCCTTTGAACCCCTGAAAGAGGCCTCCCTGAAGTACTTGACCTTCAAGACTGTCTTCCTGTTTGCCCTGGGTTCAGGTAAACATAGGAGTGAGATCCATGCTTGGCTACATAAGAACATCAGACACCAGTCAGACTGGTCAAAGGTGTCCTTTTATCCCTCACCCAGCTTTCTTTCAAAGAACCAAAAGAAACTGTGACATGCTTCCCTTGGGAGGTTTATTTCTCTTTGGGACTGAACTCATCCCTCTCTTCCCCTATCTCCGGATATTGGTAACCGAATGAGGCCTCACAGGGTATCCTGACCTTAGGTTGATCCAAGCCTACCTGTTTATTTTGTTTATGAGTTCTCTTTAGCAGTTGTCCATTGGATAGGATGTATTAATGCAATAAAATTGCAAATTTAATAAGTAAATTAAATTTTTATAAGGTAATACTCTATCCAATGGACAGGCAAGGCCCTCCAATCCAGCCCCGCTATCAGCTTACTAGGAGTCTTAATAGGACCAGACAACGAAAAGATGCTATGGCGTCTAGACAGGAAGGAAGTACGATGCGCCACCTAGTGAATTCACACTCTGGGACCGGTCCTGCCAGTAGTTTATACAGGACGTCTTTTTCTGGCATTTGGCAGGACCAGTTCGCCGACCAGTAAAGCAGTTGTCCATTGGATTGGGTATTAACTTATAAAATTTTAATTTACTTATTAAATTTGCAAGTTTTTCCAGTTATAAAATTATAAGTCGCTGCAAGTAATTAAATGGCACTGACTGTTTATCTGTTGAGTGATTGAAATGCTATGTGGTTGAGGTTAAGTCAGTACAGAACAAAGTACATATACATTAATTGAATTAATTGAATATTTGGTTGAAAAATAATAGAGTTGCAGTTCTCTTTAAAATTCCAAAACCAGTTATTGGTTTCCCTAAAACAGCCAATAGCCAGTTACAATCTGGATTTAAAATGTGTGTAAAAATGTTGAACACTATTGTTATTTCACTTGAAAATCTAATTTCACAAATTTACTGTTGCCGTATATTTTCAAACAGTGTAAAAATACAATAGTATTACATTGTTTTTCCAAGCACTGAGCCAGAATTATATATGACCAAAGGTCTTGCAATTGACAGTGCAAGATAAATGTTAAAATGAAATACAAATAAAATTCTTTCATAGTTGAACAAAAATATCATTTATTTGAAAAGTATCTACCATAATTCTTGAAAGACATGCCCAGAAGCATTGAAAATACAAGTGTTACTTAAAATACTAAATAAATAAATACAGATCCAGACAAAGTAAAAATGAATTTACAGAATTATTATTAGGCTGTTTGCAACTGGTTTCTTTAATTTCTGACATATACAGAACACATTGTAAAAAGTGTTCAGGGGGTGTGGAGGGGAATATGACAGAAGTGGCATTTATTACTGTAACAGTAACTCCCATAAAATGAACCAGTTTGATATGAAAACTGTGAGGACACAACCATAAGGATATTTTATGGGTATGGTCATCTTATGTCTGAGAAGTTGTAAATATTATACACACTGGGTCTAGAGAAAATGTCTTGCATGAAGAGACAATCTTGTTTACTTGCTTTAATAATGCCCAAATGTACAAACTGGTTGACAGGTTTTATAAGGTATACATAAGTGTTAGAAAATAAGGAGAGACATGTAGCATATTTATATGTACTGAAAGATTACTTGTTATTCACAGATACAAAATACCTCAGGTGGGACATATGTAGAATACAGTCCACTAGAAGGCACTTGTGGAGCACTAACCTCCGCCAGGGGTGTTTCCAAATATTCAGGGCCGAGTTTCACAAAGGCCTACTAAATATAGAAGATAGTAGGCTATTGAAGTTAGATCTTAATAGGCCCTTAGTAGCCACTACAAAAGTGTTCACTGAGCTGATAGTTGGGACCTATCAGATTTCTGAGACACCAGGGCTTCTAGTGAGGACAGCCTACCAATTACTGCAGTAAAAAACCATCTCAGTGAAACAGATAGTATAGGCTTAGTAGACTATTAGGGCTTAGCAGCCTTCTAAGGAGATAGTAGGCCTTTGTGAAACTGGGCCCAGGATATTTTATATCCGGAACCTAATCTGTATCTTTTCCAAATTGTCATCACTTCTTCCTTTGGCAATAGTGTGACCAACATAAAAAAGGCCAAAAAGTGTTTCGGTCTACATACCTGAGCTACAAAGCCATCAGAGAGACATGCAATAGTCTAGA
This sequence comes from Sabellastarte sp. h YS-2021, assembly GCA_964017235.1. Taxonomy (NCBI): domain Eukaryota; kingdom Metazoa; phylum Annelida; class Polychaeta; order Sabellida; family Sabellidae; genus Sabellastarte; species Sabellastarte sp. h YS-2021. The sequence goes on from OZ024936.1 coordinate 29,404,773, forward strand.
ATTTATGAAAGTCTGGCAAAAAAAAACCAAATTCAGAGTCAGATGCATCTATACCTGGCCTTGAAGTCAGATGATCACCCATCCGAGTACTAACTTGGCCAATTGCTGCTTCACTTCAGTGATGAGATGGGTACTCATCATGCTTTGCCACAATTTAAGAAAAATCGAGTGACAAAAAAAAAAAAAAAAAAAAAATCAGGGGGACAAAAAACTAAAAAAAATCAATGCATTGTGTGAGCATTGATGTTATTTTTTTAGCCTGTTGTATAAATAGAAACTATAACTAGAGTATTGTTTTGCAAGGGAAAAAGAAATTGTAGACATGATAGATATGATGGTACTTACTTATAAACATAGGTTCTGGTTGACAGTACAGTTGACTTGGTGGTTGAACAGAACTCTTATTTTGTTTGTTAATTTTATTTTTTAATAGATATTCACGTACAAATGGTGTCAAATGAATTTTGTTATTGTAATAAATCTATTTTCTATACTAGAAGGTACATAGGTTTTGTGATATTATTATTGATATACAAAAAAAATGTTATGTCACAACTCAGTTAATTCTAGGGGTGGTGGACCAATTCACGCCAGTGTACCAATTCACGCCCACCCCTGAATTTATCCAAAACAATCACAGTTAAACAATATATTACAAATGTATATGATTAATTTGATGATTATCTATGATGTGGTAAACATCTTCTCTATGAAAAATTAGAAATCTTCAAGAAAATTAGAGGTGGGCCTGAATTGGTACCCGGGCGTGAATTGGTCCACCACCACTATACTCTAAAAAATCGTAACTGAAAAGAAATTCAAATTACAGCACCTAATTTAATAATGCTTAAAATACAGTAGTGACGTCACTCTATTGTTAAAACAGTAGATTTGTACAACAGACTGTACTGTTTTTTTCTACTGTTTTTGTAAAGGGAGCCAATGTACAAAGTTTGGCCATTTACAGTTTAGCCTACAAATATCGCTACATTTTAAATTCCTGTATCAGTGTTTTACATTCTTTAAAAATGCATTCAAAATAGACTGTTTTGTGTGTCATAGTCATAATTTTAATGTAATACAAGTTGGCATTTAAGAACTATGTAAAAATGTGTTAACATTACCTACATTATTTTTTTGTTGCTGTGTAAAACTGTAAAGGGAAAACATTAAATATACCAACATTTAAAGGTTGTACGTTTTGCAATACTATGTATAATATGTATACTCAAAGCCCAGATCTATTTGGTATTCTAATTTCTACAGTTTAAGTATTTAAGATTTTATTTAGATTTGAAATGTTTATAATTTGACATATTTACAACAACTAAGGTTAATACTTCAAGGATAATCAAATGGGATTAAGCTATAATATGAATATTTTAAAATTTTCTATATTTCTACTGATATATCAACAAAAAGTGCCAAAACTGTTACTATCATACTATTAAACAGTATTTTAAGTCAGAGAAAGCACTTGGAACAGTAGATTTGTAGTACAAATGTACTCGGGCCTTCGGCCCTTGTACATTCGTATCTACGAATTTACTGTTCCTTGTACTTTCTCCGTGACATATTTCACCCAAATGTGCTACGTTTTTGTATATACAGCCTATGTGGGCTACAGTACAGGACCCAGATGCACTAAAATTCTTACTCTGTACCATTAGAATAATACTTTTCTTACAATTTAAACATTTTCTCAGAACAGTACTTAGAATAACAAAAATGTGTAAGAGGAAGAATTTTTCAAAACTCACAAAACTCAAATGTTTCCACATATAATACCTTAATGTTAATTAACAACCAAAATATTAATGCTACCAGTTTTCTACACAGCTGTTTCCATTCAAGATTTCCTAGGAAATTCTCCTCCAACCTTGGAAATTCCCCCCCCCACCAGTTGAATGATTTTCTAGGAAATTTACCCACCCACTTAATTTTTTTTAAAATTTTAATGTAATATTACATTTATTTCAAATTGAAAGTTAAGCCAATAATAGAATATATATGTGTCTAGATTGAAACACTTCTAGGAATTTTCCTTTACCCCTGATTAAGCTTTAGCTTGAAGTCACTTCAAAGTTAAGAAAAAATTAGCTCACATACTCATTTATAGTTTGAAACATTACTAGGTGTTTTGCAAATTTTAAATTGAAAATTAACCAAAATAAAATTTATAAAAACTTTGCCTTAAAAGTCATGGGATCTGATGGTGTATGTCAGCCCAAAAACATTTAACTTGAAAAAAGCTACTACTGTAAAAAACAAGACACAAGAAACATGAAATCCTGTAAAACTTGTGGTGTTCAGTTTCACCTCTCTTGACTGTGGCAAGATACAAAATCTGACTCTTGTAATCGCAAAAACTATAGCATTGTGTTCCAGCAGACATATATATAATTATATATCTGCATCATGTTTTATATTTAGGTTTGTGTAGTACTTATGTAAACTTCGTTATCACATGTCTTCTAAGTGTATGTATCATCCTTTACATGTTTCTTCACATAATAGTGTTTTGTAATAGCTTTTGTTTTGTTTCTTGTGTTATTGTTTGAATGTAATATTGTTTGAATACAGAATATTTTTTCACTGTTGTAAATTAGACTGAAAAAAAGAATGGGGGGAAGGATTTCCTAGTGGGGGGGACAAAATTCTAGGAAATTGTCCCCCTCGGGGGAGAGGATTTTCAGGGGGGGAGGATTACCTGCTACACCGGTTATTGAAAACGTCATTTTATTGGGCTTTCTGCAGGTTAATATTTTGTCAATCAATAAAAACATGTAAATTTGAGAAATATCTTACATTTTCTCTTTATATTCACTGTAAATTAAGTTCATCAATATCTCCAGAATACATACTTGTATATTCTTTTTATGTCAGCTGACATTATGGCATCATTCTGAGAAACTGTAAGGCCCAGAGACATGCTGTTTGTTTTAAAAGATAGCTTATCTACCTAGCATGAAATATTGTTCAAGGCATGCAGATCTGTTTGTTCGTCTGTTTGCTAGAGCCAGTATAAGTAAGGTAACCCCCCCCCCCCCCCCCCCCCCCCCGAAGTATGAAAATTTTAACACTTTATCACAATTTTCTCAGTGACTATTGCAGGGATTTCTCTAATATCTTGCACATATATACTAGGTCACAAGTAGATTCCCTTGTGTGAGTGTCAGACCTGGATCTTTCTTAATTATTTTTTTATGAATCTTTTAAATAACTTTTAATGCATTAATGAAATCATGCACTAAATCAATTATAACGTGAAAAGTATTGCATTTAGAGCATTTTGTTAAAATATGTTATTCAGCTACTTTTTCCATAGCTACAACATGGTGAGTAACTTGGGTGTCTATTTCAATAGCTAAGTGAGTAATAGCTACTTTCGGACTTTTCAGTAACTTCCATCATGTGTAAAATCACTTGTAAATTGAAAACTATTGCATTTAGAGAATTTTGTGTAAATATGTTATTCGGCTACTTTTGGGTCGGCTATAACATAGTAAAATTTCAGACCTGTAGCTCATGGCATAGCTAAGTAATAGCTACTTTTAGGTTATCACTGTTGAGTAAATCACTTATAACTTGAAAACTATTGCATTTAGATTATTTAGTTTCAGTATGTTATTTACCTATTTTGGGGTGAGCTATAACATAGTAAAAAAACTATTGCATTTGCAATATTTTGTTTAAATATGTTTTTAACTTACTTTTTACACCTTAACAGTTACCTTCTTACTTTCCTTCTGAACACCATTTCCAGGGCACAACTTTTGTGTCCTTTTCTTCTGTCACTTCTACTCTGAAACTCAAAACATGCAGTCAGCTGACACAGAGCCCATTCACAGGCACTGATTGCTTGTTTAGTTCTGGCTCATGTATACTCTGGGCTAATTCAGTGCAGATATTCGAAATCCTAGATTTCGTTCAGTTTAATTGCCTTGGAAACTGGTTTTGATTTTCAGAACCGATGGGACTACTAATAAGAGTGCTTGTGAATACGAGCCCTGAATCTTTTCTCTCTTCTGCAGAAAGCAACAGAAATGAGCTTGTCACTAAGGGAGCCTTACCTGTTCTTGTGGACGTACTGAGATCCAGGGACCCTGATGTACAGTACTACTGTGCCGCAGCGCTTAGCAACATGGCGGTCAACGAGAGACATCGTGCCATGATGGTGGCTGTGGGTTACAACGATGTGATACGGGAGCTGAAGAATCTGCTATTGTCAAGCAGAGAAAAAGTGAGGGTATTAGAAAATAAATTTGCCATAAACTTAATCCCAGAAATGTCAGTGATACAAAAGTGGCAACAAAGTTTCACCTAAATTTTATGTTGTCACTCTGCGGTGTTGGCGTCTGCGTCCGCGTGAAAACTTCTCCTCCAAAAGTACAAGGCCTAGAGACATGCTGTTTTTTTAAAAGATACCTTATCTATCGAGGATGAAAAATTGTTCAAGGCATGCAAATCTGTCTGTTTGTCTGTTTGCTAGAGCCATTACAAGGGAGGTACCCCCACCAAAAGTGTGAAAATTTCAACACTTTATCACAATTTTCTCAGTGACTATTGCAGGGATTTCTCTCATATCTTGCATATATGTACTAGACCACAAGTAGATTCCCATATGTGAGTGTCAGACCTGGATCTTTCTTAATTATTTTTTTATGATTTTTTAAAATAATTTTTAATGCATTAAAATTAATGAAATCATGCACTAAATCAATTATAACTTGAAGAGTATTACATTTAGAGCATTTTGTTAAAATGTGTTATTCAGCTACTTTTTCCATAGCTACAACATGATGAGTAACTACGGTGTCTATCTCAATAGCTAAGTGAGTAATAGCTACTTTTGGACTTTTCAGTAACTTCCATCATGAGTAAAATCACTTGTAACTTGAAAACTATTGCATTTAGAGAATTTTGTGTAAATAATTATGTTATTCAGCTACTTTTGGGTCAGCTATAACATAGTAAACTTTCAGACCTGTAGCTCATGACATAGCTGAGTAATAGCTACTTTTAGGTTATCACTGTTGAGTAAATCACTTATAACTTGAAAACTATTGCATTTAGATTATTTAGTTTCAGTATATTATTCACCTATTGTGGGGTCAGCTATAACATAGTAAAATTAAAACTATTGCATTTGCAATATTTTCTTTAAATATGTTTTTAACTTACTTTTTACACCTTAACAGTTACCTTCTTACTTTCCTTTTGAACACCATTTCCAGGGCACAACTTTTGTGTCCTTTTCTTCTGTCACTTCTACTCTGAAACTCAAAACACACAGTCAGCTGACACAGAGCCCGTTCATGGGCACTGCTTGCTTGTTGCAATATATAACATTTAGTCTCCAAAATAGATTATATTATATGTTAGACTTCATGAGAATATATTCAAAAACTACAAAATGAAGAAATACAGCTGCAAGTTGGTGAAAGTAGGTTATTTGTAGACTAAAAATAACATAGTTAAATGAATATGGAAATACTGCTGTGAATATAGGGTGAGAAATCTAAAATTCAAAAGAAATCTAACATTTGCCGGCTCTAAAACCTTATACCCCTTTCACACTACAGGCGATATCCCCCATGGTAGGTCGCATTTGGTGAAATGTCCCTGTCCTTGGATCACCTCCTGACATCCGTTTGCAAACTTGCGAGTCAGTGGCAAACCATCCATTGCCTTGCGTATCCTACGAGGTGTTTTAAAATGATTAAAATTTCTACCTGTGAATTCGGTACTAATTCCACACATGCGCATTGGAATTTCCTACTACAGTAACCAAAGGAGTGGGCCACGGTGTCACATAAGGTTGTGGTTCGGTCATCCTTCAGTGTAACCAGGCTACATATACTGTGAGTGGAGGTACTGGTCATTTTGCCATGTGTTTGTCCGACGGCTACCAAACGTGAGTTGCGGTTAACAGAGGTTGTTTCTCTGTGACCAACGTTTGTGGCACTGTCGTCCTACTGTTATTTACTGTTAAAAAACCCGAGTCCAATCAGTGACTGGCTACCTTTGTATGAACAACTTGGATGAAATGGGGAGACCTGGGAGGCGGTTCCGCCACCAGGTAAAACTTCTAACTGCGGGACATACATATGGTGTGATATATTTTTTTGTATATGCAATTCAGTAAGTTTTCCTATTTTGTACTCTAATGTGACAAAATGTACAAAAAGTGAAATCTAATACAATTTTTGTATCTGGTGAAAAAAGTTCAACAATTGAAGTAACAAGTTTTACAATTTTGTTTTTTAATTGTTTTGACACAGGTGAAGTGCCAAGCATGTCTAGCTTTAAGAAACTTAGCTTCAGACAGTAAGTAGTGTACAAACTCATTTCGACTTTCGCAAAGTCTTATGTCTTGAACATTGTATGAACTTTCAATTAACCCACTAAAATATTTCTCTCTCATCGTGTTTGTATAATTGAGGTTATGTCATGTATTACACAGGTGTAGAATAGAGTCAACTATTTGGCATTAAAAATGATTGAAAAAAATAATATTCAGTATGATATTATATTGAGGTTTCAAACTTGTAAACTGAAGTTTTAATTTTGTCGTATACCGTAATTTATGTAATGATCACCTGGGGCAATAATACATTTTTCTTCCAAAGATGGGGTTTATGACAGCAAAAGCACTGGTATATGCCAAAGTTAAACAACTACCTTAAAATATTTCAGTTAGTTTGCTCGCTCTCTTATGTTTTAAAATAAATTACCTGTTATAGTAACAAACATGGCTGAAATAATTAATGCAAGGTGCATTTACTACAAAATATGTAAGTGGTTAATGATATATTTTTTTTTATCCACCAGATGCATCCGGTGGATATTTTGGTTTTGCATTTGTTAAGCTGCCTGAAGTTCCTGAAGTTTATTCTGGGGGTGATCTTGAAACTCTTTATTCAAGGTCATCCATGGAGTGTGTAGCAGAATTTAAAAGTGCCTATATCTCCCTTATTATTGGTCCTAGACGTGAAGCCAACCTATAGGAAATCATGGGCTGGGAATCTTCTGATGTGGTCAGATTTGACCTTGGACCCCTCCTTCAAGGTCAGATGAGGATAGCCAAAGTTAAAAATGCTTATAACTGGTCCTAGAGGTTTAGCATCTGAAGCCATGCTATTGCAAATCATGGACTTAGAATACACATACTGTATAAGTGGTTTTTTTCGCGGGTACTTAAGTTCGCGAATGTACACTGTAGGCCTGGTTCGCGAGAATTTATTTTCGCGGTGAAATATATTCAATTATCGCCCAAACTAACAACGTGTTCAAATTAAAATATTACGCGGACTTCTGCTGGTTTGATTGGAAATGCATAGTTAACGTCTTTTCTTTTATACACGTTGTCAGTGTGTGAACCTACTCTGGGAGATTATAAATTTACGAAACCCAATCGAACACACTTTCATTGATCGGCGCATGATCAAAGAAGTTGTGTACAGTAGCGGGGTCGTGTAATTGAATTAATCCCTCCCTATTGGTGAAAGATCAAAGAAGTTAGGCGTTTCTGTGAATGGTACATTTGATAAAGCAATGGAATTTATTGTTTCCGTGGCAGTGTAAAATATTGTATCTTGCACAATCTTGTATTATCGCTCACGCTAGACTGGTTCTACTGATAAATATTGGCTAGAAGTTATTTTCGCGTTTTGTAGTCACTCGCGAATATAGCGAAAATTAATTCCACGCGAAAATAACCACTTATACAGTATTTGATTGCACTGAGCCTTCGGTGCTAGCTCAACTGGTCACTGGTTTGGGTGATGTATCTTTCTGGGGATACAATTTGCATCAGTTCACCTATGCGCTAGGTCTAGTTGTTCAAGTTTTATTAAGATTTGACTACATTTGTGTGACATCTAAGAACCAGGCTGAAAAAGTGTAGCATTGACTGACCTCTAACTGGGCTTTTCACTAAATGAGTTCAGTTTTGCTTTACCTTACATTAAGCCTGGTCACCAAAAACAACAATATTTAAATTCTGTCAAAATGTCTGGAACTAAAGTTTAAAAAGGGAGGTTTTGTTACAGAAATTACATGTATATACACAGACTCCACTTCAGTACTTTTACTTTGATTTCTTGTTTAGCTGATAACCAGATTTTAATAGTGAAACTGGGCTGTTTGTCTGCCTTACACCAAGTCATCAAAAGCGCCAGACAAGACACGTTGACTGCAGCCATGGCCTGTCTGCGGAATTTGTCCATTCATAAACACAATGAGGTAATGTATTTTTGTATTCATATTCGTACTCATGCAAATGGAAAGTATCCATATTCAAATACTTTTGAAAATATTTGCCACAGGCCTGACTTCTTGACTTTATTTTGGATAATATGAGACTCTGATGCTTTGTATTGAACAAATTTGGCAAATGATCACTTTACTCTCTTTACCTGCCACTGTGGCCGCGTGGATAACACACTTACCTAGTAGCACAGAGGACTTGGGTTTGAGCCCACGTACAAACAGATACATAGTGGCTTGCTCTCTGTCACTGAATTCTATTCAAGTGGCAGACTAAAGAACCTCAGGGATGTTGATAAGTGGTCATTCAGTGAGGGGAATGTCAGTCGCTGATTTAAAATTTTACTGGGAACTAATTTGTACTATCCAAAAACTATGGTAGATAAAATTTATGTCTTTTTCTATGCATCAACCATTATTTCAAAACTCTATTTAATAACCCTTCCCTGCTTTGTTGTTTGTTTGTCAGAGTGGCATCATTCAAGAGACGTTTCTCTTCGAGTTGAAACGGGTGGTGCGAGACCCAAGTAACACACAGGCTCAGATACACGCGGCCGGCACCATACGTAACCTGGCAGCAGGAGAACTCATACAGGTAGGAATAGAATTGAAAAAAATCAAACAATTATTGGAAACGGATCAAAGCATACTGGTATATGAACACAGGTAATGTGTATCTGAACCAGGTAATGAAAACAATAAAAACAGGTGAAATAGAATCCAATGGATGAACTGATGGATGTATCAATAGAAATATTAAGAGTAAGGGTACATCCCCTTTTAATAGATCTTCAAGGTAAAGAGATGTCAACCTTCTTTTTGTCAAATCACAGGTAAAAAAAGTCATCAAAATTATCGAGGAGTGTTTTGTTTTTTCAATTTGTTCTACCAGGAATATCAGATGATTGTATCCATAACATTAGCCAGGCTGGAGTTTGAGCAATATAATCTTTCTTTCCTCAAAACTTAAGGTTATAAAACCTAACAAAATGCCAAAAGTATTTCAGCCTTGTTAAGTTGCAGTACAAAACATTCCTGTTTTTTACCAGAGGATGACTTCCAGTGGCTGTGTGGAGGCATTACTAGATGTGTTGCTAAGCCATGGCAGTGAAGACTTGGTGCTTGTTGAGGTGTCGGCAGCCCTGGCCATTCTTGCAGATGATGGTGAGTTAAATTTAAGTTAAGCCTCTGCCCGGGTGCCCGAGTACAGGAAAATGGAAATTCTGGGGTAAGAAACTGAGCATAAACTAGTGAGCTATTAAAGTATTGTATATTCCTATAAATAACATTGAGAAAGCCTGCTTTGCAGTCAGATTTCTCCACCAAACTTTTTGAAAAAATGTTCCAAACTGTTTATAGATATTAAACATTTTTACCCAATGCTTTTTAGTCTATTTCTCAACCGAAATTTGTGACAAATTGTTCCCAGCTGCTTATAGATATTTACCATTTTTACCCCGCAGCCTAAAAATATTTACCATTTGCCTTCAAGGGCCGTGTGGGTATTGTTTTCCCCCTTGGTGTCTGACAGGCGGCAGGAAAAAGTTTGTCCAGGCTGTATCTCAGAAACCATAAGTTGTAGGAAGTTGATACTTGGTAGGGACATTGGTTGGGGGTTGTAGGTGTGCAATGTCATAGTGTGACATTGATTTGACGTTTGACCTTGCCGTAATGACCTTGAACTTAAAAATCTTATCCAGGCTATATCTCAGAAACTGTAAGGTGTAGGAAGTTGGAACTTGATAGGGACATTTGTTGGGGGTGTATGTGAGCACCGTCATGGTGTGTCCTTGATTTGACTTTGCTGAAATGACCTTGAACTTGTAAAACGTCGTCCAGACTATTTCTCAGAACCTGTAAGGTGTAGAATGTTGATATTTGGTATGGACATTGGTTAGAGGTATAGGCGCACAACATCATAGTGTGATAGGTGTTGTAGGTATGCAATGTCATGGTGTAACCTTGATTTGACCTTGGTGTAATGACTTTAACCTTTAAAATCTTGTCCTGACCATATCTCAGAAACTGTAAGGTATAGGGAGTTGATTCTTGGCTGGGTCATTGGTTGGAGAGTGTAGGTATCCAATGTCATGGTGTGATCTTTATCCTTGGCTCTGCCGAAGTGTGTTCTCCTGCAATGATTGAAACATAATTCTCTTATGACAAAGATATGTGGACTGTATGAACTGATTAGTATATGTACCTGTACTACTTCTGTTGGGAGCTATACTTCAATTCATTTGATAAATTTTACATCTTCATAATTTTAGTTTACTGATTAATGCTGGCATCTTGCTATTGAATTGTCTTGTTATGTCAGCTGACATTATGGCGTCACTTTGCGATGTCTGAGTCTGTGTGAACAACATCTCCAAAACTATAAGACCCACAGACATGCTGTTTCTTTTAAAAGATACCTTATATATCGAGGATGAAAAATTCTTTGAGGCATGCAGATCTGTTTGTTCATATGTTCCACAGAGCCATTACAAGTGAGATACACCCCACCCAAAGTTGGAACATTTCAATACTTTATCAAAATTTTCTCATTAATTATTGAAGGGATTTCCCTCATCTTGGATATATGTACTAGGCCACTATTAGATTCCCTTGTGTGAATATCAGGCCTGGATCTTTCTTATTATCTAGTATTATTTTAAGAATTTTTGAAATTATTTTAATGCATTAAAATTCATGAAATCATGCTCTAAATCACTAATAACTTGAATAGTATTGCATTCAGAGCCTTTTGTTAAAATATGTTATTCAGCTACTTATTCCATAAGGTACAACATGGCGAGTAACTTGGGAGTCTAATAGCTACTTTACCTTAAAGGTTAAATTAGTCCTTGCTACTTTTAAGCCCTTTCCTTTGTTGTTGGTCCTAGAAATTTTGTGTGTGAAGCAGAGCTGTTACAAGTGAGGTCCCCTATCTAGTATTTAACCTTTAACACTCTTTCATAATTTTCTCTGTGAACATTGGAAGGATTTGTCTGTTATTTTGCTAATATATACTAGGCCAGAGGTAGATTACTTTGTAAAGGTATCAGCTTTTAATCTGTAGTCACTATGCACCAACTTATGAACTCTTTACCTTTGTATAAGAAACATTTCTTCAGTAGGTCTTTAGGAAGCACTTTAACAGTTACCTTTGTACTTCTGAATACCATTTGCAGGGCACAAGTTTTGTGTCCTATTCTGCTTTCACTTGTACTCAGAAACTCGAAACACAAAGTCAGTTCATGTCAGTGATTGCTTGTTTTAATACATTATCTTTGTATACATTCTCTCGTAAATATTATTTTATTACGCTACAATAGCTTACCATGTGGGACTTAATGCTGTTCTCGGGTTGCCACACCCGGGGCCAACGTCTTAGAAAAAAAGATCGTTCTTGTTAGCCACCGGATATACTGGTAGTTGTCGTCACGTGATAACTTCTGACCAATCGCCCTACTTTCTCGTTGGCCACAATGAACTGGTAGCAGTTTGTAAATATACAGACATTTTCATTTATTTCTCAGTCTTTACGTATTGTTGGAGGCTCATATTTGAATATTTCATTTTATATATATCATAGATTGTTCTGTAAAATGATTGATTTCACAACTTAAGTATTTCCCTTGCTATCCACGTGTTTTGAGTTTTCTCGGTTCAGGCTATTCTAATTCAAATTGTACATCTTTTTATTGCGTTAAAATGTCTCTCCATCAAGCAAACAAAGACAAACCGAGAGCTCAGAAATGCCGCCATTTTTGCTTCAGTTTTGATAATCATAACTACGCCCCTACCTGTAGGGAGGCTGGCAAGGGAGATGACCCCTGTGTCACCTTTGAAGCGCCCTGCCATATTTGCACGTCTCTCACTGATGAGCAATTGCAAAAAATTCAAAACAGGAAGTGGTACTTAAAAAAGCAAAAAGCGGAAACTAGTTCTAAAGATGAACTAGATCTCTTGGGTGAAGGCGATGGGGACTCATTTACTGGTTCCAATGTAGACCTAGAGAGTGCTGCTGATAACCTCTTTACCTCACCCCCCCGTCCTCAACCTCTCGCCTTCAGTTCTTTATATTTAAAGACCCCAGCCAGGGCTGTTCCTCCCACCCCAGGTACTGTGTTGCAAAATAAAATTCAAAGAAATATTGAGAAATCCCTGGGTGACTCTCTAAATATACATTTACAGCAGCAAATGGGTTCCTTCCAGGAATCCATGTTAGAAGCATTTCAATCACTCCGAGAGGAGTTATCAATTAAAAAGCCAACCGAGGTTGAACCCTCGCCTCATGCTTCAAAAGCTGGTCCATCCAGCAACATTGCTGCCCATCTGGACCTACCCCCTCCGAGATCAAGTACTAATGCTCAGTCCGAGGCAATGGATGTGGACGTTGGTCCAGCACTCCCTCCTCGACTAGTACTTAACCAAACTACCTCGGATCAGTACGTTGCCCCTTCTGAGGCTATACCGAAGGATTCCTCGTACTCTCACAAAAAACAAAGCCACAGACAAACAGTAGCACCGAGCTCTGCCTCGGACCAACTGGATGAGGATTCCGACGAACCTCGGATCCATCCAACTAGACCTAAGAAGCACTCTGACAAGAGCAAGCATAAATCTAGGTCCAGATATGTGTCATCTTCAGAGGAAGATCACTCCCCTGTTGCCAGACACAGGTCTTCTAAGCCCTCTAGGGCTCAGCCCTTAGGCACAGCTTCTGATCAAGACCTCCCACAACATGATCCAGACCCCCCTTATTATAGGGAAGTAGCCTTGTCTGACATTCCCTCCCAATACTCTGAAGAAGTAGATACCTTCAGGCGTATTCTCTCTCTCCCTGACCCCAGGGACTCTATGCCTAGGTCTTCAACTTCAGTGTTGGGTCTGGATGACGAAAAAGGCTGTCAAGAGCTCAGACCTAGAGGTCCTTCCTCTATTCTACCACTTAGCTCAGTTATCAAGGACGCCTTTGATAAATTTCAACATGATTTCAAAGCTGCCAATTTAGCTGAGGGCAAATATGTCAAGCCTCCTCCATCCACTTCTAAGTGGTATAAGGTTGGACAGCCCACTTTTCAAGACAAAATTCAGGAGTTGAATACAGACTTTGCCAAGATCTGTATTACTCCTAGACCTCCTGGGGCACCAGTAGCCAAAGTTCCTCTGCCAGTTCTTAAGGAGCTGGAACATCAGGCTAGACAAAATATTTCAACCCTCAACTTCACCGCTGCCTTTGCCAAAACCTCTTCTTCTTGCAATGCTTCCTTGGAAAAGTGCCAACATAGCATTAAATCAACTGTCAAGAAGATTAAATCTCAGATCCAGAAAGGTGCCAATCCTGAGAAACCAGCAAAGCGCGGATATGAGGAAGTTGCTGAGTACCTGGATTTTTGGAACAAGACGGTTCTTGTTCAACATAGAGCTCTTACCTGTCTCAGCAAATCTCTAGCCCATATTCTCCAGAGGGAATTATATTCCATGGCTAATACCGGCTTGCTTAGGCGCGAAGCCGAGATAACTCTATTACATCCCCAGCTAGGGGAAACGAGACGCCAAGAACTTAGGAACTCGTCCTTCTGGGACTCCTCCTTGTTCGAGTCTCAACTCGTAAAGGAAGGTGAGGACTTCCTTCTCAAAAAAGGCACCTCAAAAGATTCTCAGGGTTTCGCACCCTACCAGAATAAGCCCTTTCGTGCCCCCCACAAGAAAAGAGGCTCCTACAGGAAACGCCCCTATGGGGGCAATACCTCTCAAAGCAGTAACCAATCCTTTCCCTCGGGAAGAGGAAAATCCAACTTCAGAGGCTCCAGGGGTCGTTTTCGACCCCACAATAGGGGAAGGGGGCGTGGAAACCCCCCTTCCCAATGACTCCTCCAAAGCCTCACTCAGTCCACCAGTAGGAAGTCGCCTCCGTTCTTTCAAGAGAGACTGGCTAATAAACAAATGTTCTCAAAACATGTTAAACATTATCACCAATGGCTACGTTCTGCCATTCCTTTCAAAGCCAAACTTGATCAGATTTCCTCTGATCCTGTCAGAGTACAAGGCCCAACAAAAAGACCAAGCCTTGGCCATTTGTATCCAGTCTCTCTTGTCAAAGAACGCTATCAAAAGGGTGGAAAACGTAAAATCTCTCGGGTTTTACAGTCGCCTGTTCCTAGTACCCAAGCCTCACCAAAGGTGGAGGCCAGTCATAGACTTAAGCAGGCTCAACACTTTTCTACATGTAGAAAAGTTCAAAATGGAAACCCCGGAGTCCATCAGGACTTCCCTGGTTCCAGGGGAGTGGGTATCGTCGATAGACCTGTCAGACGCATACCTTCACATCCCCATCCATCCAAACTCAAGGAAATACCTAAGGTTTTGCTACAAGGCCCAGGTGTTCCAGTTCACCTCCCTACCTTTTGGACTGGCCACAGCCCCCCAGGTCTTTACGATGATCGTAAAGGAAGTGAAACTAATGGCCCTCTCAAGAGGACTCAGAATTCACCAATACCTGGACGACTGGCTGATCAGGTCCCAGTCTCAGGAGGAATCCAAAATGGACACACAGGCAGTGGTAGACCTAACCCAATCCTTGGGTTGGATAATCAACCAAGAAAAATCAGAACTGAACCCTACTCAGGTGTTTTCGTTCATGGGCTACGAATACCACCTAGATTCAGCCCTTGTAAGACCCACTCACGAGAGATGGCTCAAACTTCAGGATTTGATCCTACGACTCAAGTCAAAACGTGTTTTGACTGCAAGATGTTTGATGTCTCTAATTGGGTTGCTAGCCTCAACGGAGAAAATGGTCCCGGAGGGACGCCTTCACACGAGGTCCTTTCAGTTTCACCTCAAGGAGCACTGGAGATATCCTCAGTCACTGGACAACCTCCTTCCTTGGACAGAAGCCATTGTAGCCCACCTAGATTGGTGGCAAAACCCCGCAAACGTGATGAAAGGCTCAGACCTTCATCCCAAGGACCACAGTATCCAACTCTTTACCGACGCCTCAAACGAAGGTTGGGGCGCTCACTTAGATCAAAATTCTACAAAAGGGCTGTGGTCAGATCGGGAAAAAAGGCTACACATAAATGTCCTGGAATTGAAGGCGGTCTCCCTGGCCCTTCGAGACTTCAAGGACCAGTGCCAGAATCAAACAGTGTTAGTTGCGACGGACAATTCAACAGTGGTAGCCTATATCAACAAGCAGGGGGGAACTCACTCAGCAGAGATGTGCGCTCTCCTGTGGAAAATCATGACCTGGTGCCATCACTACCACATAACTTTGAAAGCCAGGCACATTCCAGGGTGTCTGAATGTGATGGCCGACCTACTGTCCAGGTCCAACCAAGTGCAGTCAACAGAATGGTCTCTGCACCCACAGGTCTTCAAACAAATCTGCCAGAAGTGGTTCACTCCTCATATAGACTTATTTGCCACTCACCTGAACCACAAACTCCCACTGTATGTGTCTCCTATCCCAGACCCAAGGGCCTGGGACATAGATACTCTAAACATAGACTGGACCAACCTCACGGCCTATGCTTACCCTCCTACGGCTCTCCTTCACAAGGTGATCCAAAAGATCAAGCAATGCCATTGCCTGATCATCGTGATAGACCCAGGCTGGCCAGGGATGCCCTGGTTTTGGGACCTAGTGCAGCTCTCAACAGAGATCCCACTACAACTCCCAGTGTCAACAACCCTACTCAAACAGTCCCACAACTATGTGTTCCACAACAACCCACAACAGCTGAACCTCCACGCCTGGTGTCTAGGAGCGGACAACTCCAAGAACAAGGCTTCTCTGTGGAGGTGGCAGAGAGAATTGCTGCCCCTCAGCGGTCATCAACAAGGACCATCTACAAGTCAAAGTGGACCCTATTTGAAAAATGGTGCAGAGAAAATTCAGTGGATTTCTCCACTCCATCTGTGAAACAAATCTCAGATTTTTTCATGTACCTGTATGACTTAAACAGGCGCCCCTCGACCATTGATGGTTACAGGACTGCAATCGTTGACACTTTGGGCCCAACGGCCCAACATATTGCACACAATGCAGACCTTCATAGGTTACTCTCCAGTTTTCACAGGGATCGTCCTAAAAGTTCCAGAAATTTACCCAAGTGGAACCTTTCTGTTGTCCTTAACGAGCTCACCAAAGCATCATTTGAGCCCATGAAAGACACAGACCTCAAACATCTTACTCTCAAAACTGCTTTCTTGCTAGCCTTGGCCTCCGGCAAGCGCCGCAGCGAAATCCATGCCTGGGTCGCGAACAAAGTATCTAATTTAGGCCAATGGGAAAAGGTGGCCTTGTTCCCTTCTTCTGATTTCATAGCCAAAAACCAACTAGCAAGAGAAGGTTCTCAAAGTGTGTCACCAGTGACTATCCCTGCTTTGACTGCCATTGTAGATAGACAGTTTAAGGAAGACAGGACCCTGTGTCCCGTGCGGGCCCTGAGGTTTTATTTGGACTGAACTAAAGACCTGAGAGGGTCTCGTTCTCTCCTTTTCATCTCCTTTAAGAAAGGACATACCTCAAACATCAGACCCGCTACACTCTCTACATGGTTGAAACAAACCATCCTACTTTGTTACAAACAAGCAGATCAACAAGCCTTGGACTTGGTCCAAGTCAAAGCGCATGACATCCGGGCCTTCGCGGCCTCTAAGGCCTTTTATGGTGGGGTATCGGTGGACCAAATCATGCAAGCCTGTCACTGGAAAGCTCACAACACATTTACAAATTTTTACCTAAAAGACCTTACTTGGTCGGACACCGACAACAATATGTATCTGGGACCCGTGGTGGCGGCACAACAAGT
Source organism: Sabellastarte sp. h YS-2021 (assembly GCA_964017235.1). Taxonomy (NCBI): domain Eukaryota; kingdom Metazoa; phylum Annelida; class Polychaeta; order Sabellida; family Sabellidae; genus Sabellastarte; species Sabellastarte sp. h YS-2021. Next base: position 29,421,854 of record OZ024936.1, read on the forward strand.
CCTAGATCCTTCCCCTCAGACCAGTTGTCCTCGGAAAGAAAAAAGGGGGGGGGGGGGGGGGGGGGGGGGGCACATCCGCTACAACCAAGTCTTCAGGAGTCTCTCCCAGGATCTAGGTATTCCTTTACCTTCAAGATGTTAAGGGTAAGGTCATTTTATTTTTTAATTATCAGGTAATTTCTATTAAGGACTTATTCAGTTGTCATTAATCTCATATTTCAGGTTAAAAATTTCATGAGATGCCCAACCACTGGGTTGGTCAGTCACACGTGAAGGTCCCCTGGGGACCCTTAGACCTCGAAGTGAGCACCGCTGCACTTCCGTCCTACAACCAAACATCTTGACAGTTTTAGCACTGTCCCTCTTTTCTTAGGTTTTTTGGGTCGTTACAGGCCCGATCTTCGGGATCGCGGCACTGTAAAGGGGACTCAGACTGGTATTTCTGGCACTATTCTGTATATACTAATTCAAATCTTAGAAAAAAATGACATATCTTCCAGTCTCAGCTGTAATCCCGCCACCGGGCAGTTGAATTCAGCATTAAGTCCCACATGGTAAGCTATTGTAGCGTAATAAAATTGAAAATTTTAATTACTTAAATGTAGCTTTTATAAGCTACAAGCTTACCATGTGGGACTTAGGAGAGTCCCACCCTGCCTCCCCGCTGTTTACAGCTGAGGGGTAGGTTTAAAAAATTTCAACGAGAAAGTAGGGCAATTGGTCAGAAGTTATCACGTGACGACAACTACCAGTATATCCGGTGGCTAACAAGAATGATCTTTTTTTCTAAGACGTTGGCCCCGGGTGTGGCAACCCGAGAACAGCATTAAGTCCCACATGGTAAGCTTGTAGCTTATAAAAGCTACATTTAAGTAATTAAAATTTTCAATTTTGTACACTTAAACATTATGTGGACCTTTATATAACTGGCACTGTTTGCTCTGAAAGTCTGATCTTTGTACTATTCAGTTCTTCTATATCTCATGGGGTCGAAAACTATTTCCCCAGACTGTGGGGTATGGGTATCTCTAGTGCTATTTTATATTTGATAAATTCGTTTGCAGAGTGATGCCATAATGTCAGCTGACATAAAAAGGCAGGTGATGCAGTGTCCTCGGATACATGCATACACGTATGTGCGTATGTGAACAACTTCTCCTCCAAAACTACAAGTCCCAGAGACATGCTGTTTGATACCTTTATCTATCGCGGATGAAAAGTTGTTCAAGTCATGCAGATCCGTGTGTTCATCGGTCCCCCAGAACTGTTAGAAGTGAGGTATCCCGACCCAAAGTGTGAATATTTCAACTAGTGATCTCAACGGGTATCCGGATATCCGGGTACCCAAACCCTGAAGATTTACCCGAATACGAATTCACCTAAAAATGAAACTATTCGATTAAAATGCATATGGATATTGTTTTCTCACCCTTGTACACCATTTTTAGTATTTTGTTTGTCTTTTATTTTGGTTGTTTATGCATTGTCAATTGCCGGTACCCTTTGAAAATCGTCAGTATATTAACACGGTTACCTAATTCCGAGTTCGCAAAACGTTTTGTATTGGCTATATAGTGACATGCACACCTTAAATAAATAAAAGTTCAATGTTTTCACACGTTACGTGATAATTCTGCATCAATAAAATTCACTTCCCTACCTGAAAAAAAAAAAGTTTAAATTCCGAAACTACATTCAAGCAATAGTGTAAAGCTTTCCTGTTAGGTCATGTGACTCCATTTTTATGGATACTGCAATAAACAACCGTGTTTTGAAAAACAACAGAAGTCGTTTTTATTTTATGTTTATTCCGTGCCCTACTGTTTTGAATGCAAAAAGATTGCTGACAAGAAATAAAACAAATGGTTGGATCCCATATTTTGTGTAAGTTTTAAGTCTGTAAATGTGGAGATTTTTGTAGAATCAGCTATTATCGCCCATCGGCATGAGTACCCGGGTACCCGCCCGTTAAAATTACTACCTACCCGATCCCACTAAAAAGGGTATTTGAGAACACTAATTTCAACACTATCACAATTTTCTCATTGATTATTAAAGGTATTTGTCTTTTATCTTGCACATATGTGCTAGGCAGCAAGGAGATTCCCTTTTGTGAGTATTAGGCCAGGATCTTTCTCAATTATTTTAATGAACTTTTAAAATAATTTTTAATGTATTAAATTCATTAAATCATGTACAAAATCACTGTTAAGTTGAAAGAGGAATTTCTTCTTTTTTTCTATATGCCTATTAGGTACTTTTTAGTAGTTTTTATAATGAAAAAAAGTTTATCTGCTTTATTATTTATCCTAGAGGTTTGGATTTAAAGACCACTTATGGGAAATCATGTGGCTTGCATATTTTGGTAGGATCGGATTTGACCTTTGACCATTGCTTCAAGGTCAGATGGGGTTGTTGATACTTTCAGTGCCCTGTATCTCCTTTATTATTGTTCTTACAGGTTTAGGATGTGAAAACAGCTTTAAGTTATAGGAAATTGTGCCCCGAATCTTTTGGTGGGTCCGATTTGACCTTTGACCCTTCCCTTAAGTTCAAATTGGGTCATTTATACTTTTAATACCTTGTATCTCCTTTATTATTGGTCTTAGAGGTTTGGGATGTGAAGACAACTTCTAGGAAATCATATGCCCTGAATCTTTTTGTGGGTTCAGATTTGACCTTTGACCCTCCCTTCAAGGTCAAATTAGACCTTCCTACTTTTAATCCCTTTCCTTTACTTTCGCTTGTACTCTGAAGCTCAAAAAATAAAGTCAGCTGACACAGAGCTTGTTCATGGGCATTGATTGCTTGTTTGCTTTTCTTGTATCTTCAGTTGGTTACTACTAAAGCACGGGCCCATATTCTGAAGGCCCAGTGCCCGTATTTTAGGTCCATTTCACCTCATGTTCTTGTAAAATGAATGATCGATAATCTGTGAATTAAAATATGTGAGGATATGCCCTCTAAACACACCCCTGATTTTAGATGATTGTGCCTTTTATCCTTATGGTGGGTGAGATGTCAACTATCCACATTATGCATGACCACTCTTCTATTTAGCATCTAACGACTTATGTATCGTGTAAAATGTAAAATTTTGTTAAGATTAGTCAAAATATTGTCAAACCAAAAGACAAGCATTGGCGGGGATAAGGTAAGTATATAACCAACAAAAAGTGAAATTACAATTCAATTTTTAGCAGCTTTTTACATAGTTTAGGGTAAAACTTATTGGGTGTCTTGATATTTTTAAGTGGTCATTAACTGGCATTTTTGGAAGCGTTTTGAATCCTTAAAATAAGACTTGTGTTGCTGCTATCCATTTGCTATATTGACATAAGAAATATGTTACAAGTGCTTCTTACAATCTGTGTTTCCTTCTCAGATGAAACGCGACAGTTAATCCTGACATATCAGCGTGGAGAGGCATTTGGTCACCTGATCAGTATGGCAGCAGGTAACACGGCATCAGACATTTGCTACAACTGTGCAGGGGTTCTAGGTCAGCTGGCTATAGGAGGTGAGTTAGAAACATCAAATACTGCATTAGCAGAGTATCCAAGAACACTGAAATACCAGTGAACCTGACTGTGTTGCCATTATTCATGAAATGTCTTTAGCCAAATGTTAGGCAGTTGGCTATGTTTGTATGCAAAAGTCAAGCCAAAGACTTAGGTAACGCGAATATGACACTGCAACACCAGTTATGCCCCAGTCTGTAATACACAGAATATAATCGTATGAGTTAAACTTTTATATTTTGGGGTAGATACTAGAGCTGTAAGTGAAGATGAATTTTTGTGAAAATTTTGAATGCATTTTATAGTTTAACCCATTCATTCTAACAAAATAGCAAATCTTTGAAACCTGCTTCAGGTTTGACCTTTGACCCCTGCTTTAAAACCATGTATGGTTGACTTCTATAAAGTGCCTTAAATTTCCCTTATTATTACTTCTGGAGATTTGTCAGTTTAAAACAACTTGTAGGATGTTATGGACTGTGAATATTTTATGGGTCCAGATTTAACCTTTGATGGGTCAACTTACCAAAATGCCCTTGATCGCCTTTTTGTTGGTCCGAGGGGTTTGAAATATGCGTAATATTAGAAATTAAGGGACTTGTGGGCCGTGAATCCATTTTGCAGGGTCAGATTTTTACATTTGACTCTTGTTTCAAGTTTAACTGGAATGGATTTCCATAAAAGCCTTGTATCTCCCTTATAATTGATCCAAATGGTTCAGAGTGTGGAACAATTTAAAGGAAATCATGAAGGTCCTCGGTGGCCTAGTGGTTAGCAAGTTTGGCATCTAATATTAGGCTGTCATCTCTGTGGGTTCAAGTCCCACAAGTGGCAATGTTGAGAACTTGTCCCAATATGATTCTGGGTGTTGAATGGGACGTAAAACCCCAACTTTGACTTTAAAGGAACTCATGGGCTTACAGACATACTAAGTGTTATGTTATGTTTATGTTATGGGCTACATGTATATCACTGCATTTTTCCCATCTGCAGATATGCTACAGAGACACACATGTTTAGTTTTAGTATTATTGTCATTGTGAGGTTAATACGATTTTCCAGGTGTCTTGTAACATATGCATATGAAACATATAAACATATGAAATCTAGCATTGTATTTGCTTGTCAATAATATGTGTAAAATTAATGAAGACATCAGTGTAGAGGAGCTGTAAATCATAATAGGAAATGTAATCATATGAGGTGGACTGAGGAAACTATTGGTCTATTTCCACACTTCAGACTGCCAGACTTGACTAAAGATGATAAATAGGGAGGTTGGAAAAATAAATGGATGACCTTGAAAGTAAGGATCTTAAAAGAGTCCATGGTTGGGTGAAAAATATTCATAATAGAATTATGCAGTGGCACACAGTTGTTGATAAATATAGGTGGGCAGCAGGGTCAGTAGCTTCCATACTGTACCTTAATGACACATCATGAAACAACTATTGGTACACACACCCGCTATTTTAGCAAGTTATCTGAAATGTCTCTCCTTGTTTTCCAGACATTCCAGCTTCAGTAATGGAGCTGAACTGTGTGGGTTTGCTGTTTTACCTCCACAAGTTTGTGTCCAGTGAAGATCCCAGTATGATCCACATCGCACTCTGGACTCTTGTACAGCTTCTCAAGTGTAAGTTCTGGCAGCTAAATATGTTACATTAGATGATGATTGTCATGATGTTGTGGTGATAAACATTGCTGTCGAGGGATTCTGGTATCAGGCTTTTTGTTTGTATTCTGGCCAAGTGATGATCACAAAAGGTAAAGATGGAAACAGAGAGTAGTTGGTAGCAGAAACCAGTTTCTGAGTTCCACATTCTAATATTAGTTATTGTTTATCTTTTGTTTATCTGTTGCTTAAGCTCACGTAGTTATTGTTTATCTAGTGCTTCAGTATTAGAAGAGTATGACACATTAAAAATAAAAGATCAAGTGTTATTGTTTTACAATGCACACATATACGTCAGCTCTCATGCCTTGGGATGTGGACTGTCATTTAGGAATAGATAGTGAGCAGGAGTGCATTCTAATGGTATAAATACACTGGTAGAAATAAAATCATGAACGAGCACTAATATTGAGCAGGAATGCATTTATTGTAAAATAATGCACAACTGCGAGGTATTATAGACCGGTGTGATATAATTTTTCCTTAACATTTTGGATATAAACTTTACATGTCGAGTGCCACCATCTTGGCTCTTCCATCAAGTGAATCACAAAAACAATTTTTACGAGACTGGTAACTGAAAGCGTTAATGCCAAGAGTTTTGCAGGCAGTATCTTGTGTCTGCCAGTTACTGGTCAATCTTCGAGGCAGTAGGTTAACCACTTGCAGTATTGTGCTTTTGGTTCTCCATATATATTCACGGCTGGCATTTCCGCATTGCAGGGTTTATGGTTGTCTGCACACTTCCCTTCTTTATAGTTTCCATTTGTTGCCATGTGTGCCACACACTGGCCTGCTGTAACTGATAAGATATGATACTCTGCAATACAAGTCCCCTTTAAACTGGGTGAAAAATAATTCCAGAGATATGGAAATTCTGATCTTTTTAAGCTTAAGACTTGTATTCTTCTTTTCAGTTCTCAGGTGTTTTAATGGGATGAGCATGGTACCCTGCAAGTGTAAAACTGCAGATTCTTCTTATAAAAGATAATCATATGCCAAAAATAGGAAAGTCAGTGTTTCTCCATGGTTTTATATACCTTGAATTGAGATCTGGTTTATAAAATGTTTTCAATGCCAAAATACTCAACCAAAACCATAGTTTAAATCATTTTCCCTGTTTATTAATATCAGTGGCCTGGTGGATTAGCAGCTTTGGCATCTAATCACAGGCCGTCTCCTCTCTGTGGACTCACTCGACTCACCAATTTCACCAATTTCAACAACCAATATGACCCTGGCAGCTCAACAGCACATAAGATGCCAACTTTGACCTGTTTATTAATAGCTATCAGACAATGGACCAGAGATGCAATAGCAAGGGAGTTTTTTCTGTTGCAAAGACAATATTATTGAGAAATATGCACATATATCTGGAGAGAAGTTGGCACATATATCTGGTTCAAAAGGATCTCTTTCCTTGACCTAATAAATACTGTTAGTTGATCTGCTGTTACACACCAGTAAACAGGAAGAGGTTATTTTATTTAACATCATAGCAGCTCTGCAATGATTAACCTCAAGTTAATCTTTCTGTTTTTAGCGGACTACTTTGTGCGCGAGTTTCGGCGGAGTGATCAGCCCAAGAGAGTTGAAGAGATTTACGTCACTAGTCAGAACGAGGCCATCAGGGAGCTCGCCAAAACTGTACTGAACACAGTAGTACAGGTGTAGCTTCCTAATTCATCTAGTGTTCATGTTTGTATGGTGACTGTATACCAGAAGTGTGCCGAATGCCGCAGTACAAGCAGTAAAACGTTGGAGTTTTCATGCTTATAGAGTAAGAAATCTAAAATTCGCCACATATCTGAAATTCGCCACATGTGAAAATACTAATAAAATAAATGAATTGTGGTGAGATTTGTTGACTGTATAGTAAATTAAGGCTTTTTGAACTGAAAAATACCAATTTTTGGACAAAAACATCATTTTCTTCATAAAATTAACTAAGGTTTTAGAGGTGGCGAATTTTAGATTCCTGGCGAATTTTAGATTTCTTACTCTGTCTTTATGTAGTGCAGGCATATGTTCATTATTTATCCAGTGTTGTTGAATGTATAACAAAACTGAGCTCATAGGTCAATACTTCATCCTAGTGTTTTTGTATCTGTTGACTTTTTTTATGGTATTTTATACAGAGTTTGAAATTGTTCCTTAGATTTTCCCAAGTCTTAGTTATTGCCCATTTAGCTGTACGTGCGGGCTGGGGTTCCTGCCTGCTGAGGCTGGCTGTTTTTCACCTGATGCCTTTTCTATCATGGTATTTTTATGTAGAGAGTAAAGGCCCATTTGTTGGTGAATGTATAACAAAACTGTGCTCATAGGTCAATACTTCATTCATTTTTTTTTTTATTTAACACGTTTTTACCCCACAGTCCTTAAGGGCTGTCGGGGTATTGTTTTCACCCATGGTGTCCGGATGGGAGGTGGGTGGGTGGGTGGGCGGCGCGAAGAAGTTGTCCGGCCTGTATCTCGGAAAATGTAAGGTGTAGGAAGTGATACTTGGTAGGGACATTGGTAGGGGGTGTAGGTGTGCAACGTCATGGTGTGACCTTGATTTAACCTTTGACCTTGCCGTAGTGACCTTGACCTATTAAAACTTGTCCAGGCTATATCTCGGAAACCGTACGGTGTAGGAAGTTGGTACTTGGTAGGGACATTGGTTAGGGTTTGTAGGTGTGCAACGTCATGACGTGACCTTGATTTGACCTTTGACCTTGCTGTAGTGACCTTGACCTATAAAATCTTGTCTGGGCTATATCTCGGCAACCATAAGGTGTAGGCAGTTGATACTCGGTAGGGACATTGGTTAGGCGGTGTAGGTGTGCAATGTCATGGCGTGACCTATAATGCCTTGTCTGGGCTATATTTCAGAAACCATAAGGTGAAGGAAGTTGATATTTGGTAGGGACATTTGTCACGGGTTATATGTGTGCAACATCATGGTGTGACCTGGATTTGACCTTTGATCTTACATATGGGAGAAGTCTCAAAGCTTCATAATTTTAAAACTATTTCCCCAGGCTGTGGGGTACGGGCGTCTCTGATGCTATTTTTATTGTATTTTTATGGTATTTTTATGCAGAGAGTTAAGGCCCAAATGCACCAGACCATTATGGTATGATTAACTGGAGCTTTATGCTTTAAGGCCTGGTTCCATGTTCCATAAGGACTGTCAGGTCAGAGGCCCAGGCTTTAAAATTGGCAAGAGTTCAGGTAGAAAAGTGCCCGAAAGGGCAGGAAAGTTTAAGTGCACCCTGAACCTGGGAAACAGACTAGGAACTAGCGCATTCCTTTGGGAATCCATCCCAAGCATTTGCCAACCTCACTTGAAGTCCGCAGTACTTTTAAACCTGACTTATACAACTATATTACCCTTACAGTATAGCTAGATGGATTGCCAATAGAAGGTGACCAGTTCATACATGCCACACAGACACACACCCCCACCACCACCACCACCACCAATTTGTCAGTGATACAACTGACAGGAGAGACAAACATGTAGCTACTTGATTTTGTCATAGTCAGAGCCAATAACTTCATGACCTGTACGATTTTAATACAATTGGTGGTAAAAGCTCCACACTTGGTTTTGCTAGTGATAGGATAGGTTTACAGTGACTTCTGACATCCATGATTTGACTTAATGACATTAAGATAAGTTGTTATTATTTCAGTTTAACACCAATATTTAATGAAAATTCATCTTCATTTATTTTGGTGTCTGACAGGACTGTCCTATCTGATTCATTGTCCATGGGTGTATATAAGTTATGATTACCAAAATTTTGGTCCCAACCTCAAAATTGCAAGTAGGGAATGGACTCTTATCTTGCAATGCATGCCATTCTGGTAAAAGTTAGAGAATTCGTCAAAGATTGTTCCTATCCACTTGTATAGTGTTCTTCTCAATATGTTTGGCTACTCTGCGACCAAATTTCACTAATCATTTGAGCCTTATTGTGGGCAATGAGTGTAAACCACCTAAAAGTGTATTGTTGGATTTGATTTGATCGTCTTGTATTGTTGTTGGTGCATAGGGGCCTTAAGATATGTTCAGTTCATGAAAAGTGTGCTTAATATATATCGCTTTTTCAAAACCTAGCAAATCTTTCTTAAAATATTATTATCTTTTCCAACATTTCACTGGAAGAAAAGTTCAAAATATTGCGCTTGTAAGAACACATAATGTTCAGTATATTTTTAATCATGAGATATTTCAATTTACAAAATTAATTGCTTTCATCATTTATAGTCTGTTTGTATTCATTTTATTATAGGTTTTACATTTGTTATACATCAACATAACTTCCCACAAATATTCATCAAGTGAAGTCCTCTGTGGTGTAAAACAGAAATTCAGTATCAACAGTTATGTACAACTAAAAGCTTAGATTTTTAACTTGGTTAATTTTAAGTTGATAATTATTATTACGGTATTAATCACTTAACTCTCACTCATGTGGTTGTGGGTTTGAATCCAGGACATGGTAACACATGTGTAGGATTCCTGGAGAGCACAGTGGTACCACACTCGTCTCCCACCTCTGAGGTCCACGGTTCAAACTCCAGACCTTACATGGCAAAGTTGGTAGTTGCTTACCGATGGTTGGCAGTTTACAGTACAGAACCTTGACCAACTGTACGTACTGGTTCCCTCTGCCCATAAAACTACCCATCGTGATGTGACCTGTACATTGCTGAAAGTGATTTTAAACCCCAAATAAATAAATAAATCCTGGAGAGCCTGACCTAATGAGACCATAGCTATTGAAATTGGCATAAAATACCAACCTTTGACAACACCTAAAATGTGGCAATATCTAAGGATAATTTGATCTTTATTAAATTGTCACTTCAACACAAGTGATATATGAGAAATAAAGAAATTTAAGACAAAAAACAACAGATGTAATATTAAATATTTTATATAATTACGAGGAAGGAAAAAGTATTAAAGTGTACATTAAGTTAATGAAGATGTTTTCCATTTAATAGTGAAGTAATTCAGCAGTTAAATAAAATCACCTACTGTACAAAGGTCAAAGGTGGGGTCTTACATCTCGTTCAACAGCCAGGGTCATATTGATACAGGTTATCAGCATTGCTACTTGTGGGACTCGAACCACACAGACGTGACAGTCTGTGATTAAATGCCAAACTTGCTAACCACTGAGCCACTGAGGACCTGAAATCACCGATTGTGAAAAATATCCATAGGTCATTGTCTTAAATTTTAGAAGTAGCTATCTCCCAAGGAGATTCAACACTTTGCAATATGTATGTATTTGTGTAGTATTTAAATAGAATAGTGTATTTAACTACTGGGCTCAAAATATGTTTTGTGCAAGCCTTTAAATCTGAGTTATTAACACAAATGTAGCATTTAGTTTGATTCTGTAGAAACAGTAGAACTAAAAACTCAAACAAATATGTTTTATTTTTTTTATAAATTTATTTTTATAACATGAATGGAATTTGATATGCCCACTGCCAGAAACACGGATGTGTCCTCGATTTTGATTGGCTAAAGGACAAAATACTTCAAGGGTAAAATACAGCATAACCCTGTAGCTCCCGATTATCATTCATTATGGCTCTCGTAACAATAAACGTTTTTCCATAAAATTTGCAATAATTATTCATCTTAAAATAATTTGTCACGTTAGAATAGGAATAACCCCCCAAAAACCACGGTATACGCAGAATTTTACCATGGTTTGAGGTTATAAACCCCGAAGGCGAACACCGTATACGCAGAATATTTCCATGGTTTGAGGCAATAAACCCCTCAGGCTTCGCCTTCAAGGTTTATAACCTCAAACCAGGGTAAAATTCTGCGTATACCGTGGTTTGGTCGGGGATTATTCCTATAATAGGGTTGATGTAAACAGGTTGATCAAATCTTTTATGTTAAATATTTGCAAAAAAAAAAAGAAAAAATGATATTTTTAGTCTGCCAAATGTGTAGTGTGTAAATTTCTAGTCTTTCGTTGATTTCTGTTTCCTCAATAATTTCTAAGAAAAATTATTATTAAGGGTTTAACTAGTTTTTCTATGTTTGTTGTTATATTTGTGTTTTTATTCAAAGTCAGTTTCATTTTAATCTCTTTTGTTTACAATAATATTACAATAATAATTCTTTGGTCTTGTTTCTTGGTTGTTGCACCATAAACTCTGTCTTTTGATAGCAGTATAAAAGTCATATTAGAATATCAGAATAAAAGTAGAATGTAATATCACATTCACAGTAACTGTTCCTTTTTTTCCCAAATATAACAAGTTTGTTATGATCTGTTTTCTTTAGTGAACGGCTCTGCTATTTTTGCTATAAAATGGGTTCTTCAGTCATTAAAGTCACAATTCAATTATATTTTTGAAAGTGTGGCCGAGTTGTTAAAAATATACTTTTATTTTAATACATCTTACCAAATGGACAATTAGCTATAATAATGCTGCTATTAAATCATGAATTACTTTGAACTAAATACATACGTTTAAAACAGTAGAATTTTGAATGCCTAGACTTCAGTTATCTAAAAATTCAATTTTATGAACATGGGTTTTCTCTCCCAAATTAATTCATTTGTCTCTTGTTACTTGAATAAAAGGAAATTTCTAAATCGGGTATGAAAAACAAGAATTTTGCAAAATTTGTATTTGCTCGGTTTAATATTGTCCAAGCTATAATAAGTTATGTGGTGTATATGGGACATTAATACAACAAAGGATGTCAGTTTATTCATTAATTTTGTAATTAAAATTAGATGATTTGAATATCAAATTCACTGTATATTGACAAATCATAACATGAATTAAGAGTATTAAGCATTTCTGTGCAATATATTTCTATTTGTTATGTCAGCTGACTTGTCAGTGAGCTGACATTATGTCGTCACTCTGTGGCGTGGGCGTACACGTCCGCGTGAACAACTTCTCCTCCAAAAGTACAAGGCCTAGAGACATGCTGTTTTTTTTAAAAGATACCTTATCTATCGAGGATGAAAAAGTGTTCAAGGCATGCAAATCTGTCTGTTCGTCTGTTTGCTAGAGACATTACAAGGGAGGTACCCCCACCAAAAGTGTGAAAATTTCAACACTTTATCACAATTTTCTCAGTGACTATTGCAGGGATTTCTCTCGTATCTTGCATATATGTACTAGGCCAGAGGTAGATTCTCTTGTGTGAGTATGAGACCTGGATCTGTCTTATTTTTTTTTAATAAATTTTTTTAATAATTTTTAATGCATTAAAATTCATGAAATCATGCACTAAATCACTTATAACTTGAAAAGTGTTGCATTTAGAGCATTTTGTTAAAATATGTTATTCAGCTACTTTTTTCATAGCTACAACATGGTGAGTAACTTGGGTGTCTGTCTCAATAGCTAAGTGAGTAATAGCTACTTTTGGGCTTTTCAGTAACTTCCATCATGAGTAAAATCACTTGTAACTTGAAAACTATTGCATTTAGAGAATTTCGTATAAATATGTTATTCATCTACTTTTGGGTCAGCTATAACATAGTAAAATTTCAGACCTGTAGCTCATGGCATAGCTGAGTAATAGCTAGTTTTAGGTTATCACTGTTGAGTAAATCACTTATAACTTGAAAACTATTGCATTTAGAGTATTTTGTTTCAATACGTTATTCAGCTACTTTTGGGTCAGCCATAACATAGTGAAATTACAGACCTGTAGCTCATGGCATAGCTGAGTAATAGCTAGTTTTAGGTTATCACTGTTGAGTAAATCACTTATAACTTGAAAACTATTGCATTTAGAGTATTTTGTTTCAATACGTTATTCAGCTACTTTTGGGTCAGCCATAACATAGTGAAATTACAGACCTGTAGCTCATGGCACAACTGAGGAATAGCTATTTTCAGGTACTGTATGTTGAGTAAATCAGTTGTAACTTGAAAAATATTGCATTTGGAGTATTTTGTTAAAATATATTGTTCACCTACTTTTGGGTCAGCTATAACATAGTGAAATTACAGACCTATTGCTCATGGCATAGCTGAGCAATAGCTATTTTCAGGTTGTCACTATTGAGTAAATCAGTTGTAACTTGAAAACTATTGCATTTACAGTATTTTGCTTAAATATGTTGTTCAACTACTTTTGGGTCAGCTATAATATAGTAAAAATTCAGACTTGTAGCTCATTGCATAGCTGAGTAATAGCTACTTTGAGGTTATCACTGTTGAGTAAATCAGTTGTAACTTGAAAACTATTACATTTAGAGTATTTTGTTTAAATATGTTATTCACATAATTTTTGGTCAGTTATAACATAGTGAAATTGCAGACCTCTATGTCATGACATAGCTGAGCAATAGCTACTTTCAGGTTCTCACTATTGAGTAAATCGTTGTATCCACTGGATAGCCGCAGTGTGTAGAGAGATTTCACCATTACCGCTCTAATGAAAAAAATATTATAGCTAGCCTTCTCAAGTTTGCAGGATATATTAATAACCATAAAATGTTGCCTGGGAATATTTTTGGCCTCATTTTGAAAAACAAGATGGCCGCCAGGGACGTTTATTCGACTTTAAACAAGGACTTTTGTTGGCCCTCTAGAGCAAAGGGTATTATAGATAGAGATCTCAAATTCGCAGGATATGTTCCCCATTATAAAATCTTGACTGGGAATATTTTTGGCCTCATTTTGAAAACCAAGATGGCCGCCACAGGCGTTTCTTTGTCAGTCATGAAAAGTGCTTATATCTCCCTTATTATTGGTCCTAGAGGTTTGGGATGGTAAACCAACCTGTAGGAAATCATGGGCTGGGAATCTGTTGATGTGGTCCGATTTGACCTTTGACCCCTTCTTCAAGGTCAAACGAGGATAGCCAAAGTTAAAACTGCTTATAACTCCCTTATTATTGGTCTTAGAGGTTTGGGATGGTAAACCAACATATAGGAAATCATGGGCTGGGATTCTTTTGGTGTGGTCAGATTTGACCTTGGACCCCTCCTTCAAGGTCAGACAAGGATAGCCAAACTTAAAATTGCTTATAACTCGCTTATTATTGGTCCTACATGTATGGGATGGTAAACCAACATATAGGAAATCATGGGCTGGGATTCTTTTGGTGTGGTCAGATTTGACCTTTGGACCCCTCCTTCAAGGTCAAATAAGGACAGCCAAACTTAAAAGTGCTTTTATCTCGCTTACTATTGGTCCTAGAGGTTTGGGATGGTAAACCAACCTATAGGAAATCATGGGCTGGGAATGGTTTTGTGTGGTTGGATTTGACCTTGGACCCCTTCTTCAAGGTCGTACGAGGATACTGCATTTGCAGTATTTCTTTAAATATGTTTTAACCTACTTTTTACACTTAAACAGTTACCTTGTTACTTTTCTTCATAATACCTTTTTTTTTACCTTGTTACTTTTCTTCATAATACCTTTTTTGTCCTTTTCTTCTGTCAGCTTCAGAATTTCTTTTGAACATGTTGTTCAGTTACCATTTACTGTACTTCTGTACAGCACTTTCCCTGATAATTATGCTTTCCTCTCATTATTACCTTCACCAATCAAAAACACTCAGTCAGCTGACACAGTGCCCGTTCACGGGCACTCTCCTCTTGTTGTTAAGTGTGTCCTCTGTTTTTTTATGTTGGTTGTTTACATCTGGGATAGGATTTTGTTTATATATGTATGAATTGAATGAAAAGTCTCTACCTGGTTTGCATTGGTTGACATTAAACTACCAGATGAAGAAAGCAAACATAGGTAACATATGGAATACAAGTTTATGATGTCTTCAGATTTGTGGTTGTTTCTGATAATTTATAATTTTCTCACTATTATGGGCACTGACAATCAAGATGGCGGTTGATTTCTTAGACAGTTTCACTGTAATGATCTTGACTGCTACTTTATCATTACTGAGCAATTCCTGCTGTATACAAATAATAATAAGCATACTTGTGATCCGGGTGTGCCGTTCTAAGTATATAAGGGTGATATTAAAAAAAATTTAACATAATCGGATGATTTTATTGTGTTAATACATCTGACCTAATGGACTATTTGCTATACTGGTTGGTGCAGACAGGCCCGCCAAACATCAGAAAAAGATGTCCTGTGTTATAGCCTGGCAGATCAGTCCAGTGCTGTGCATTTGCTAGGTGGCGCATTGTGCTTCCTTCCTGTCTAAACAGTGTGATGTCATGGCATCTTTTTCATTTGGCACGTGTACTATGCAGTCGTGTTTTGAAGAAATCTCAAGTTTTCAAGATATTTCCACTATTATACAAAAGAATATGCATATTTGGATTAATTTATATTTATAGAAGCACATTGTGTCTTCTATTGACCAGCATTGCGAATTGTGTAGATATATTGAGGTGAACTTTGACCCCACGGCTGGGATGTTTTTGTTGAGAAAGGCATCAGTACTGTTATATATTGCATATTGCCAGCCTTTTTTTTGTGGGTTTCTACAAAGATTCCTTCATATCTGCAAAGATTGAATTGTCTTCATCTGATTTCATCATCTGAAGCAATGCTATAAGCAGCAAGTCGCTTGTGACATAAAAATAGATTTCCTGTCTTCACCTACCTTGCCACAGAATTTTTTACAGCATACAGCTAGTCAATCTCTAGTTGATTCAACTCAGTGTTGATTCTAGGGCCGGTGGATAAGAATAGGGTTCCCACTGCACTGGGAAAACAGGGAAAATTGTGAAAAGTAATTCCAGACAGGGAAAACACAGGGAATTTGAAAATTTTGGAAAAAACACAGGGAATTTGAAAACTTCAGAATGATTTTGAACAGTAACAGCCATTTGCATTCACTCGCCGTGGGTCGCAACTGCTGTAAGGGGACATGGAGGCCAAAATACAATTACCAATTGTGTTATTTTATTTATAAAATCCACAGGGAAAAATATAAACTTCACAGGGAAAACACAGGGAATTCAAATTGGAAAATGGAGTGGGAACCATGTAATTAAGAAGCACTTAGAAATATCTACAAAGAATAAAACAGAAGATGGCTTATTTTATGGTTAATTCTATCAGCCCAGTGCTGGTCATGTGGCTTTACAGATAACCATACAACCTGCTAGCCTCAACACAGAACTTAAGCAGCATACATCTAGTCCCTCCCTAGTCAATTCAACTCTGTGTTGATTCTAGGGCAGGTGGACAAGAAGAACTTAGAAGTAACAACAAATAAGACCTTTCAGAAGAAAATTGCTTCACTAAAACCTGTTACAGAGCCTACCGACCGGGTACCAGCTAGACAACCTTCACTGAAGGAGAGTTGCTTCACCCAAACTGGTTACAGAGCCTACTGACATGGTACCGGCAGCATAACTTTCACAGATGAAGACTTATTTATGGGCGATTCCTCATCCCTGCCCAGCAAATGTAGATAGCCTTTTGATTTCAACACCAGAACAGTGCTGGTAATGGGCCTTCACAGATAAACAATGATGGCAGACCCTCAAGGGTACCAGATAGGCCCCTCCACAGAACAAATCACTTCACTAAATTGCTGGCCAGTTGCTGTCTGAAGACATTGGTTACAGAGAAACAACAGACCGGACCAGCACAGGATCAGCAAGGAGTTAATCAGTCTGGCCAATTACTCTCCAATTACTTGGTTACAGAGAAACCAGTCATTTGAACAGTTCCTATAGCCAGATTGCTAGAGCTTCAGGTCTGTCATCTACTCAACCTGCAGGACACTTTGAATGCTCTCAGAACTGCTCCATCGCACATGGTTACTCTCTTCAAAGATAGTACTCTTAAGAAGGCATGAAAGACAGCACAGTTTAAAAACAAGGGTTATTCTGGTTCATCTCATAAAAACGGTTGTTGTCACCCTTATGAGGAGCCCAGCAAGTCTTCCAAGGAAAGCAGTCAGTCCGACCGACCAGTATGGAAGAGCATTGGCCATGGACACCGCAAGAAAGGTGAGGGCAAGCCTTCCGAGTACACTTCTCGACCGGCCAAGAGCCAGTCGTCTTATAAATGACCAATTACTGTGTAGCTACAGTGCATGTGACACGACTGCCTGGCAGCAAAGAGATTTTAGAGCAATGTCAGACTTTAAATATAAACTCACTTGTTTCAGATCATCCCCCTTTTGTTGTCAGGCATCCACAAAAGAAAGGTTTAAGTCCTGTTATTGTAAAACCAGTAATGTCATTAAAGTGTGTGAAACATGTTTCCTGTGTAGATCAGTTGAGTTTTGTCCAGAATGTCACAAATGTCCCAGCTGCTGCTCAAGATCTACCTGTTGGGGCCAGATTGCACCAATTTTTGGAAACATGGGCAGTCCTAAGGACCAGTCCCAAGGTATTAAGAATTCAGAGAATTCTACACTCTCCCCTTCCAGATCTGACCAATACTGACAAGGTCACCGACCATTATAAGTGGCTGTGTACATCCTTTCAAGAACAGTTACCTGACAGAGGCATTGCATGCACTTATGCAAAAGAATGCAGTAGAACTGGTCATAACTCTAGGCTTCATGAACCGACTTTTCCTAGTTCCCAAACCCAACAATCAGACCTATTTTGGACCTCAGTACTCTGAACAAACTTCTTAAGACAAAAAAAAAATTCAAATTGACACACCAGAAACTATGAGAAACCTTCCGGCAACCAGGGTAGTGGGTAACATCCATAGACATCAAGGACGCCTACTTCCACATTCCAATACTAGTACCAGACCCCCTATCCTGGGCTGTCGATGCACTCGGCCTGTCTTTGGAGGATCTAGGCCCACATGCATTCCCACCAGTTACCATATTGGGCAAAGTGGTGGCCAAGTCCTGCAGGAGAATCATTCTGATTGCTCCAGGGTGGCCCAACATGCCCTGGTTTTGGGATCTAGTGGCCATGTCAAGCTAGATCCCTGTGTGCCTGACCAACCTACCAACACATCCTTTCAACCAGACTCCCCACAGACATCTTTTAAACCTAAATCTGCATGCTTGGCTCCAAAAGCCTCAGGTGTCAAAGAGCAGGGCTTCTCTGAGGCATTGCAGCACAAATTGAGACGTCTCGAAGAGGCTCAACCAGATCAGTCTATGAGGCAAAGTGGACCATTTTCACATAGTGGTGCCACAGTTATCAGGTGGACTTCAGGGCACCACCTATAAAATACATAGTGGACTTCCACCTGCATCTGTTCCAGGACAGGAAATTACAGCCTAGTACTATTGATGGCTACAGATCAGCCATTGCCAACAAACTGGGAAATTCAGCCATTAATGTCAGCAAAGATGAGATTCTCACTCGTCTCTTGGATAGCTTTCACAGAGACATCCCACCTGGAACCTACAGATCAGCCATTGCCAACAAACTGGGAAATTCAGCCATTAATGTCAGCAAAGATGAGATTCTCACTCGTCTCTTGGATAGCTTTCACAGAGCATCCCCCCTGGAACCTTTCCCTAGTTCTTCACCAGCTCAAGACAGCTCCCTTTGAACCCTTTAAAGCGGCCTTGTTGAAGCATTTGACCTTCATAACTGTCTTCCTCTTAGCTTTGTGTTCTGGCATACACAGGAGTGAGATCAATACTTGGCTAAGTAAGAAAATCCGACACCATTCAGACTGATCCAAGGTGTCTCTTTATTCCCCTTTACCCAGCTTTCTTTCTAAGAACCAGCTGGCCAAAGAGGGTCCTGACAGTGTGGCCCCAGTGGTTAATCCAGAATTGGCCCCAACTCTGGATAAGTCACTCAAGCTGATAGGTCCCTATGTTCAGTAAGGGTCCTGTAATATTATTTGGATAGGACCTCAGACCTCGGGCAGAATAAGGAGCTGGTCTTTGTCTCCTTCAAGAAAGGTTTTGCACAGATATCTTCCCTGCCACTATCTCCTCATGGATCAAGCAAACAATGATCTATGTGTTCTCTGACCAGGAGGTCCTTGCCTTACATCAGCTTAAAGCCCATGATATGAGGGCCTTTGCTGCTTCTAATGCCTTCCAGTCAGGAGTTTCCTTGGAACAACTTTTATCAGCCTGCCATTGGAAATCACATAATACCTTCACACAGTTCTATATGAAAGATATGGCCTGGGCTGATTCAGAGCTCTTCCATCTGGTTCCAATGGTGGCTGCTCTGCAGATGCACCAATAGCCCGATTATGTTAGAGATAGAAACAAACAAACAAACAAAAAAAAAAAAAAAAACATCATTTGGTAACTTCCTTCTGTGAGAACCTCTACAGGGACTGAAGTCATACCTCTCTTCCTCTACCTTAGAGAAAGCCTGTAAAAAAGGAGGGGGTGGGGGTTACATCTAGCAAATTGTCCATTAGGTAAGATGTGTTAACGCAATAAATTATAAGTGAATACCTTACAGGTGAGGCTCTCCCAACTGACCCAGCTTTAAGTCTACTAAGGGTCTAAATAGGTTTACGAAGTACCATGCACCACCTATCGAATGCACAGTACTGGACCGGCTTGCCGTTGTATAACACAGGATATCTTTTTTTAATGCTTGGTGGGTCGGTATGTGCAGACTGGTATAGCAAATTGTCCATTATGTAAGGTATTAAGTTATAAAATTTAATTTACTTATTAAATGTGCAATTTTGTTCACTTGAAGTTGTTGTAATTAAGCGTCCCTGAAAGGGCGGTTTATTGTTTGCACTTAAGTTTATTATTGAGATAGTAATTTGTTAATTCTTTTCTTTCATTTTCACTTGTGGCCTTTAATATTTTATTGAAAAAGCTTTTCAGATTTAATGAAGATTAAGCGTGAATATACTTAGGTGTTAGAAGTGGTGCTATGTACACTTGTTAAACTATAAATTGTTGTTTCAAAAGTGGTTTTGGAAAATGTAATGTTACAATATAAAATCTGATAATCTGTGCTTGTTATATGGTCTCTGAATATTGGTTGTTTTATGATTTTTAGAATCTATTCTAACCTGAGATTAAATGAACTTAAGTTAGTTTAAATAGATTAGATAAAACACTTGAATTGTGACTAGATGAAGAGTATAACATTGAGTAGGTATCTATGGATACTAGATGATTTTGTGAAATGGAATTTAGTGTTGTGCCTTAGAGTCTGCCTGGCTGAGATTAAGCACCAAGTACACAATAGAATAGAAAAGAAAAGAATATTTTCTGTTTAATAATCACATTCAGAATTAGAAAGCTCTGGTAGAGCGCAGGCTTCCACCAGGGGAATTTTTCCAAAAATTCAGATTTTTTTAATTTAATTTTTTTTTTTTTTTTTTTTTTTGGTATCCAGAATATAATTCAGAT
This sequence comes from Sabellastarte sp. h YS-2021, assembly GCA_964017235.1. NCBI lineage: Eukaryota > Metazoa > Annelida > Polychaeta > Sabellida > Sabellidae > Sabellastarte > Sabellastarte sp. h YS-2021. Next base: position 29,442,309 of record OZ024936.1, read on the forward strand.
CTTTTCCAAAATGCAATATTTCTTCTTTCTTCAGATAGGCCCTACACACAAAAAAATTTTCATGATTTATTTATAACTTTTGGAGTAATGTCAGCCAGAAAGCTCACACCATTGAAAATATATTGACAATATAAAAAAAAAATTCTTCCATTATTTTTGCAGTTATCATGAACACAAACTGATGGACAAGCAGACAAATCCACCGTAAAATATAACCTCCTTGGTGGAAGTAATGATGTATTAGGAAGTTTTGAGGTTTTTGGTGTTATTTTTGGAAGTATCACAAAAGTGCTATTGATAATATGGACAAAACTCTGCTGTTGTATACACAACTGTGTCTTCCACACTTTTACCTTTTTATTTGCTTCTGTGTGCCTGTTATTTGAATTATTTAACTGTATCTTTTAGTGTTACTGTTCATAATCATGAAAAAGCTAAGCTATTGTATAAACAACTAAGTCTTCCAGTTTTGTGTGTCTCATTTATTCTGCTGTTTTTAATGTGCGTTCAATTTGAATGTCTAATTCTTTACTACCCTCAAAGTTTGATTAACAGAGATGCTCTCAAAGTGAATTGTTATGGGACTTTTTCATGCACAGTTTTTACCCCACAGCCCTTAAGGGCTGTTGGGGTATTGTTTTCACCCATGGTGTCCGGATGGGCGGGTGGGTGGGTGTCAGGAAAAAGTTTGTCCGGGCTGTATCTCAGAAACCATAGGGTGTAGGAAGTTGATACTTGGTAAGGACAGTGGTTATGGGGTGTAGGTGTGCAACATCATGGTGTGACCTTGATTTGACCTTGCTGTAGTAACCTTGACCTGTAAAATCTTGTCCGGGCTATATCTCGAAAACCGTAAGGTGTAGGAAGTTGATACTTGGTAGGGATATTGGTTAGGGGGTGTAGGTGTGCAACATCATGGTCTGACCTTTGACCTTGCTGTAGTGACCTTGACCTATAAATCTTGTCCGGGCTATATCTCGGAAACCGTGAGGTGTAGGAAGTTTATACTTACTGGGGACATTGGTTAGGGGGTGTAGGTGTGCAACGTTATGGTCTGACCTTGATTTGACCTTTAACCTTGCTGTAATGACCTTGACCTATAAAATTTTGTCCAGGCTATATCTCAGAAACCATAAGGTGTAGGAAGTTGGTGCTCGTTAGGGACATTGGTTAGGCGTTGTAGGTGTGCAGCATCATGGTGTGACATTGATTTGACCTTGTTGTAGTGACCTTGACCTTTAAAATCTTGTTGCACCTTTGGGTCTGTCTTTTGATGCAGATTAAGCACTGTTAAAGCAATATTAGAATTCATTTTAATTAGAATTTTACTTTTACAACTTCCCATTGTAACAGATGGAATTTCATCAAGTGAGCCACAGATTTTGCTCCAACAACACACAGGAGCATTCATTGAATGTTTTACCACTTCTGTATGCATGGTAATATTCAAAACATCCAAACCATAATTCGGCCATGCCAAATGTAGATAAAGAGTGTCGTAATGATTAGTTTACTGATTAATGCTGTCATCTTGGTATTGAATTGTCTTGTTTTAATACTTCATCTTTACATGCATTATCTTTTTCTTGGACATTATTTTCTCTATTTAAACATTGTTTGGACCTTTATATAACTGACAGTGCTCTGAAAGTATCCTGAACTTTTTACTGATACAGTACCTCTATATCTCATGGTGTTAAAAATATTTCCCTAGGCTGTGGGGTACGGGCATCTCTGATGCTATTTTATTTGTATACCAAACAAGAATAATTTTATAAATATATTCTTGTAGTTTAGTGGATGTTTACACTCCCCTGAATGAGTAAACTTAAGTGAGGATTGGGTTAGGATTATTTATTCATGGGGTAGCTTGTGTTTCAACCTGCATTATTCAGATACAAAGTCATGAACTGGAAAACAAATACATACAGTAAATACAACTGTAAGGAAAGGTGTGACCTTATAGCGTTATGTTCCACAAAGTTTTAATCCCTGGTGTAACAGGCTGGCTTTGTCAGGGTTCCTACATCCTTGAAAATCCTTGAAAAAAATTGCATCATTTTCAAGGCCTTGAAAGTCCTTGAATTTGGCCAAAATTGAATAAAATCTTTGAAAAATCCTGTATCTGCATCATTTAGTTTTACGGCTATGGCAGACTCAGACTATCTAGTCTGAACAAAGTTTATGTAAAAATATTTATTTATTAGATGTGTTTACTAGCATTGTTGTAATGAGTTTATAAAATGTTAAAATCATGTGACAAGTAAAAAAAAAATTTGTGGGAAGAACGGAAGGAAGCTAGAAGGGGAGGTAAAGGAGGCCGTTGCCTTAAGATATATCCTTGAGAATTGAAAAGACCTTGAATCCAGTTATCAAATGTCTGTGGGAACCCTGTTTGTGTTATTGGAGAAATTTGCTTTAATATAATGATAATGTGGTATTCTCCCTTAACCATTAGAACAGTTAGCTATAAAAACAAGCACAAAGTTTTAATATGTAGCAGATTAAAATCCATAAAGTTTGTGAATATGCTAGATTCTGATAGGTTTTCAAACATTTTAAAATGTTCACATTAAGTGCCAACGTAATGTTTATTCTTCATTGATTTAGTAATTATCTATCACTTGGTGGATATTAAGCAGAGTCATAGTTCAATTGGCAGTTTAGTACCATGGAGGTGAACTCATATATATATATGGGTGATGATTGGGTGTACTATTACGCAGAGTTACAATCCATAGTTCCCTCATTGATAGTTGGATAGCAGAAGTTGTGTTGTCCTAGGCTGTTCAGTACTAGAGTCATTTCATTAACATACACATTAATGTTTTGCTTTTTGGCATTGTATCTTATTAATAGGCCTAATATATGTATGTCAGATATATATAGATATTTACTTGACATGTGTTTTTTACTGCTTTCATATATATTTATTTTTACACGTTAGTTTTAATATTTATTACAATCTAGATAAAAACATATTTTTAGACAGATTCAGTATGTATTTAATACTTTCACATTTTGTCTGTGTTTTAAATGGCTTGTAGGACAATAAATGTAAAGTTAATATTTATTTGATATTTTTCTTGTTGTCAACTGACAGAATTGCTGACATAGTGGCGAGGTTTTGTTTGTTTAATATCCACCACACAATGTATTGAACCTAAATTCAATTGGTATTACAAATGTCTAAACAAGCATAGATTTTTAGCTTTTATTGTGTTAATATAGCTTACCTAAATGACAATTAGCTACACCAGTTGGCACCAAACAGTCCTGCCAAACACCAGAAAAAGATGTTATGTGCAAGCACCGCAGGACCGGTCGTATGGTGCATTTGCTAAGTGACGTTACCTACTTCCTTCGTGTCTAGACAGAGTGATGTCATAGCATTTTTTTCGTTTGGTGCATTTGCATTCAGACACTTTTCGGAATTTGAAAAGAACTTTGTATAATTCATCAAGAACACATTTAATTTCTTCAAATACTTTATACCAAGTCATTCTACATATATCATGGCCTCACCAGGACAGAAACGTGGAGTTTTGGGCATTCTTATGGCCGTGTTCAACCTACACAGTAAGTGTGTGAGGTGACTCGATCTGGGGAGTGATCCATGTTTTGAATAAAGACTGTCAACTCTGTAATTCTTTAATTTCTGATCAGAAGTCCCAGCTTGCTACCCCCAGTTATTAGACCCGAAAAGAAAAGAAGATGGCTAGTCCACACCCCGCCTCTCTAGTACCTTCTGGATCTGTTCAGATCCTAGGACAGGTTAATGTCAGTCTTTCTAACAGTCAGAAAATGGTAGCTGATAAGAAGAACGTTACTCCAACAAAAGAAACTACCAAGAAGTCATCCAGCTATTCTTCTACTGATGAAATCAAGGCACTGGATGCTAAGTGGTTGGAGAGGTTCTCCAGACTTGAGGCCCCTGCTACTGCCAGAGTTTCCAACCACCTACTGGTTAACCTACTTTTTAGCAGATTTCAATACTAGTATCACCCAAGAAGCAGTCATCGGTTAGTGCACTCACCTCATAGATAGACGTTTTATTCAGCTTGTTGGAATGGTCAGTCAGACCTCTGCAAGTTGGCCAGTTACGGGTTCCGGTGAGATGCCAGTTATTCAGTCTACCACACCAGTCTGCCGATTTAGTACCAGCCAGGCCCCTATCGATACCACCCTGAAGGGTCAACCTGCTACATCAGGTGTCAGTGATGTTCATCACCAGTCTGTAATTCCAATGCTGCAGCCTGGTAGACTGGCCAGCCAGTTTGCTGCCACCAAGCCTTTGATCAGTACCAGTGATAAGGTCCTATCTACAACTTTAACTGCTGGTGCTGCCTCCCAGTATCCAGACTCTGATTTTGAACAACAAACTGACTCCACTTACGCTGTCCATCCCTTTGAGGAAGAGGGCAAAATGTCTGACCAGGAAGCCGGCTTACCAGAACATTAACCTGATCAACAAATATCAGAGGAGCAAAACTACCGGGAAATAGTTAGAGGTGTCAGATCCTTTATGGGTTAGTACCAGGCACCTGTGTTGGAAAGTTCAGCTTCCTCTCAAGATGATAACCCTTTCAACTTCAACCCAATCAACTGGTAAAATGTCGGTGAAACTTCCATCAGATGACTTGCTCTGCTGGAAGTGTGAGAAGCTGAACCTGACACTGACAGAAAGCTACCCTTACTGTACTACTGATACCAGTGTACTGTCTTAAGGACCAGTTTGTTAAAAGTTCCTCACACTCAAAGGTAGTATGATGTGTATTCAGATAAGAAAGACTTTACCAGGTCGAAAGTTACTGGCCTAATGAACTGGTAAAACTCAGTAGTGCTTTCACCAGAATTACGCAACCATCCTTGCCTGCAAAATCACAAGCTTCCCAGCCCATAGCACAGGAAACTTCGTCGAAATGGGATAGGTTTGGCCAGCTCTCGTGGTCAATATAAAAGAGGTTGAGTCAAGGCCTCCAACTACTTACAGTGACTGGCTAAGGGGAAACTAGTATTACTGTGTAACCCAGAGGGGTTTTGTGGAAATGGCTAGAATAATTGCCAATGTAAATTGTTTTGTTCTGAACCATGTACCTTTTATTGCAGGGCAGCCGCAACACAAAGGCATAACACCCATTCTAAAGCAAACTATGTGAAAGGTGTTTCCTTTGTACATCATTTGCCTTCTGTCCAATCTGTCAATAATGTTCCCAATGTTGCTCAAAAATCTGCCAGATACAGCCAGTTTTGGAAAACTTGGGGTGCCCTAGGGGCAGCCCCAAGGTCGAAAGAATCCTCAGCAAAGGCTACACCCTCCCTGCTGGAACCAAACCACTTTGACCATGTCTCCAATAATAATAAGTGGCTGTTTACATCCCTCAGGAACAGCTATCTGAAGGAGGCATTACATGCACTTATTCAATAAAATGCAGTAGAAAGGTCAGAACTGTGATATCTCTAAAACAAGTTCATCTAGTTCGGCTCCACATGAGACGAATCCGGTATCACCTAAAAAATCATTGGAGAATCCCAGAATCACTAGTCTAAGAAAGGTGATAACAATCTCAAGATCTCTCCAACCACACTTACAAAGGTGGATCCAAGAGGAAAGGTTAGAAACTACACCCACTCAGCCATATTCTTCAGATCTTTACAGATGCCTCAAGAAAAGGCTGGAGCACTCACTTAGGAGATCTCACAAGAGGGACCTGAGGCCCCTGCCAGAAAGCAATTTACATATAAACTACCTCGAACTAAATGTGGTCTTCTTGGCCCTAAAAGAGTTTCAAGACCTCTGTACAGACATATTTGTACTCATAGCAAAAAACAACACCACAGTTGTTACCTACATAAACATGGAAGGTGACATGAGGTCGGGTTCATTGTGTGCCCTACTGTGGAGAATCCTGACCTGGTGCTCCAAGAAGCAGGTGACTCAAGGTCCGACACATTCCAGGCTGGCTGAATGTGGTTGCAGACAAGCTATCCAGACTAGGCCAGACCGTCCAAATAGAGTTAGCTCTCCTTCCAGAGGTCTTCCAGTTGATCTGCACCAGGTGGACCAACCTCAATTAAATAGACCTATTTGCATCGAGGTTCAACAACATGTTATCTGAGTTTATGTCACCAGTTTTAGACTCCCTAGCCGGGCAGTCGATGCTCTCAGTCTACTTTGGTAGGATCTGGACTGCCTTCCCAACAGCAGCAAGGTGGGCAAGGTGGTGGCAAAACTAAAAGACCACCCATGCAGGAGAATCATGGTATCCACCGGATGCCTCCGGGGGATACTTTGGTTTAGCGTTCGCTACACCACCACCGCGCAGAGAGATTTTCAGCATTACCAAGAGGAAAACTACACCAAGAGGAAAACTACACCAGCTAGGTTCACCAAATTTGCAGGATATCGTCATTGGGGGATAAGCTTCTCTGGGACTGAAAATAGCCTCATTCTGAAAAAACAAGATGGCCGCCGTGGGCATTTCTTTAAAAATAATCTACATTTTTCTACTGGCTGTTTCTCATAGGTAGAAGGTTGAATCTCTTCATAGGTGATATGTATAAAGATATACATGTCCTCTACAACCATGTACATATTTGACCTTGAAGCTCTCAATTCAAGGTCATCCACGGAGTGCCGAAGTAACCCACATAGCGGACTTTAAAAGTGCCTATATCTCCCTTATTATTGGTCCTAGAGGTTTGCAATGTGAAACCAACCTATAGGAAATCATGTGCTGCGAATCTTCTGATGTTGTCAGATTTGACCTTGGACCCCTCCTTCAACGTCAAACGAGGATAGCCAAACTTAAAAGTGCTTATATCTCGCTTATGATTGCTCGTACAGGTTTGGGATGGTAAGCCAACCCATAGGAAATCATGAGGTGGGAATCTTTTGGTGTGGTCGGATTTGACCTTGGGCCCCTCCTTCAAGGTCAAACGAGGATAGCCAAACTTAAAAGTGCTTATAACTCGCTTATTATTGGTCCTAGAGGTTTGGGATGGTAAACCAACCTATAGGAAATCATGGGCTGGAAATCTTTTGGTGTGGTCGGATTTGACCTTTGGCCCCTCCTTCAAGTTCAAACGAGGAGAGCCAAACTTAAAAGTGTTTATAACTTGCTTATTATTGATCCTAGAGGTTTTGGATGGTAAACCAACCTATAGGAAATCATGGGCAGGGAATCTGTTGGTGTGGTCGGATTTGACCTTGGGCCCCTACTTCAAGGTCAAACGAGGATAGCCAAACTTAAAAGTGCTTATAACTCACTTATTATTGGTCTTAGAGGTTTGGGATGGTAAACCAACCTATAGGAAATCATGGGCAGGGAATCTGTTGGTGTGGTCGGATTTGACCTTGGTCCCCTACTTCAAGGTCAAACGAGGATAGCCAAACTTAAAAGTGCTTATAACTCACTTATTATTGGTCCTAGAGGTTTTGGATGGTAAACCAACCTATAGGAAATCATGAGCTGGGAATCTTTTGGTGTGGTCGGATTTGACCTTTGGCCCCTCCTTCAAGGTCAAACGAGGATAGCCAAACTTAACAGTGCTTATAACACGCTTATTATTGCTCCTAGAAGTTTACAATGTGAAACCAACTCATACAAAATCTTAGGCTAGGAATCTTCTGATGTTAGATTTGGCCTTTGGCTTCTCCTTCAAGGTCAAACTATGGTTCACTGGCTTTGGTGAGTTGTCTTTCCGGTGGATACAGTTCTCCAATGCGTAGGTCTAGTTCTGATTGCTCCAGGGTGGCTCAACATGCCCCAGGTCTGGGATCTGGTAGCCATGTTCATCCAGATCCCTCTGTGTCTGCCTTACCTGCCCAATCTTTTGACTCAATCGTTCAATCAGACTCCACACAAGAATCATCAAAACTGAATCTCCAAGGCTTGCTTCTAGAGCCTCAGCCATCAAAGAGCAAGGCTTCTCTGAGGCAGTGACAGCGCGAATTTACAAAATGGTGCCACAATAATCAGGTGTACTTTAGGGCACAACCTATCAATTCAATGGCCAACTTCCTGCTGTACTTGTTCCAGGATAGGAAGTTACAGCCAAGGACTATAGATGGCTATAGATCAGCCATAGTATGCAAACTGTGAAACTTGCCCATAAATGTCAGCAAAAATGAAAGTCTCACGCGTCACCTCAGGGTCACAAAGGCATCCCATCTGGGAACCTTTCCTTGGTCCTGCACAAATTGACAAAGGGTCCCTTTTAATTCCTTAAAGATGTATCCTTGAAACATCTGACCTTCATGACTGTATTCCTCTTAGCTCTGGGTTCATGAGCTTAGGGACAAACCCAAGGTTCCTGGATGTATACCTAGTTGGAATCTCTCCTTGGTTCTACATTAGCTCTCAATATCAGTCAAGATAAAAATCTTAAAAGATTCTTCACTTCCACAGGGACAAACTTAAGATTCCTGGATGTAGCCCTAGTTGGAATATCTCCTTGGTTATACATTAGCTGACAAAGCCTTAGTCTTAAATGAATTTTCCATAAGTTATTATCTTTTTTATTCCATTAATACATCTTCTCTAATGGACAGTTAGCTAGGCTATACCACCAGTGCAAGCTGGCCCTGCCAAATGCCAGAAAAAGACGTTTCTGTCTCCACTAGCTGAGCCAGCTATGTGCACTCCACTCGATAGCTGTTGTGACCTACTTCCTTCCTGGCTAGAGAATGTGACGTCATTACATCTTTTTCATTTGGCACATGTGCTTTCAAGACACATTTTGAAGAACTCTTGAAATTCAAAGATATTTTGTAAAATACTTTAAATACTTACTTTGAGAAAATTAACAGTTAAAAGACTTACCTTGACACAAATTTTATGTAGAACTGTTTTATAAATAACATGGTGTAACTAGTACAGAAAAGAGTGGCCTGTGGGTTTAATCAGCTATTGCAATGTGCATGTTGCTGGACAAGGGTCAGGGATCAGACCCCTTTGTGATGCATAAAGAGTGTAATTTCTGCAATTACCTCACACAAGAACAATGTCAACCTGTTAAAGAAAATAAAGAGAGATTCCCACCGTCTAAATCTAGTCCTCTCAAGAAAGAACTGAAAGCTTACCAGAAATGGTCAGAAATACTCTCAAGATTGGAAGCATTCACTTGTGAAACCAACTGACCAACCAATCTTTGTGCCAATTAATGTCACTTGAACCAAGTTGCCACCAGCTGGTGCAGTTAGTAGTGATAGACCTTTCCTGCCACTGACCAGACCAACACTGACCAGGCTCCTGCTGCTACGTCAGATACCAGGTCACCTTATCAAGAGGACTGAAACTTAGATCTAGAATGGGCCTCAGATACTGCCTTAGATCCTGCTGATGACTTGTCACCAGTGAGAAAAGGGAGAGCTGTCAGACCATGAGGCCAAACCAGCTACAACCAAGCTTGACCATCAGAGAATGTGTCAGGAGCATTAGGTCCTACTGGGGATGGAACCATATCCCAGATTTTAACACCTCTGATGGCAACCCCTTTACTGATTTCAGATCACAACCAACTGGCAAGATCTCATTGAATCTGCAAACCAATAACTGGCTTTGTAGAAAACTAAAAAAACTGAACTTAACACTGGTTAAGGACTATCCCTCCAGAATTTCAGAGGCAGTCTGCAGCAGGACCAGTTTGTGAAGACACCTCAGTCCCAGGGGCTTACCTCTACACCACCTTCGTCACAACAGATCTCCCAAAGAGTCAACATATATATGCAACCAGGCAGCCAGTGCCTCACCAGAGAGAAGGACAATATGCTGGCTCTACTTAAGATCATAAAGGTGACCAGGCCAATGAAAAGTCATCGGTGAAAGCCAGGGTTGCACTAAGAGCTATAATACCTTGTGAACATTAATCGGAGTATTAGCTTAGGAATGGCCAGAAAAAAAGCAGCAAATCTCAGAATTTGTGTTTGTTTCTATGGCCAACACCACTCTGGCAAGGAGGGATGCATATATTGACCATCTCAGATCTGGCATCAAGCAAGATACTGGTGTAGCCCTCAGAAATACCCCTCTGCATCTGGCCACACTGTTTCCTGACACTGTACTTCAAAAGGATGAGGACAAGATATCTCGGTATGACAGCAGATGCTACAGCTGTGGCTGATCACACAGAAAAGGACATTATCACCCTTATACTCACTCCACCAAGTCTTCGCAGGATACCGGCCATAGTTCTGGACAACAACCCTGGAAGATTATCAGTTCACATGGCCAAAGTAAGAAAGGTCAGGGCAAGGCCTCAAATGACTCATCCTGATTGGCCAAGGCTCTTCATATAAATGACAAATGCTGTATAAACCATGTTGGTTCTGTAAGGCGAGCCAGGATGAGAGAGACTTTTGTACCTTCTGCAAGACTTTTACCATGTGTAAACAGTGCCTTAAATGTACAAAATGTTCAGAATTTAAATGTAAATTGTCAGGTCTATCATGCACCTTTTGTTGCTGGGCAGCTGCAAAGAAAGGGTTAAAAGACCCATTGTAAAGCCAATAAATTCTGTAAAAGGTGTTTCCTATTGCCTTTTTTGAAACCTGCCACAAATGTCAACACAGCTGCTATAAATCTGCCTATAGGGGCCAGAATGCACCAGTTTTGGAAAACATTACCAAGCCAACCCCAAGGTCATAAGACTCCTCAAGGAAGGATACAGCCTTCCCTTCTGAAACAGGGCAACTCTGACAAGGTCGCCAATAATCATAATTTGCTATGTACATCCCACAGTATCAGTTTCCTTATAGAGGTATTACATGTACTTGCAAAAACAAGTAGTAGAAAAAGTCCAGACTAGAGCATCTCTGGCTTCTCTTGTTTCCTAAACCCAACAACAAGTGGAGACCTATCCTAGATCTGAACTCACTGAACAAGTCAGAAAAATTCAAAATGGAAACACCAGAAAGTATTAGGACCTTCCACCAAACAGGCCAATGGATAACATCCGTTGGTTTGAAGGATGCTTACTTATCCCAATAAACCCACAGTCCAGAAAATACCTATGTTTTCAGGTACCAGATCAATCCTATCAATTCAAAGCTCTACTGTTAGGTCTGTTCACTGCTCCAAAGGAATTCACAATGGTGGTCAAGAAAGTCAAGCTGATGGCTCAAAACAAGGATATAAAAATCCTCCAGTACCTAAACAATTGGCTGATCAGAGCCAAATCCAACCATACCTGTTTCCAGCATATACAGACCCTAGTAGCTCTGTGTTAGGGACTAGGTTGGATATTGAATATAGACAAATCAATTTGTTTTATTGAGTTTTATTGCGTTAATTCAGTTTTATTGCGTTAATATATCTTGCCTAGTGGACAGATGCATTTGTCCGGTGCCCTGCCGGTCTCGCCAAATGTTAGGAAAAAACATCCTGAGCTGGGCTCTGGCCGGGACCGGTAGTGTTTCATTCACTCGCCAGGTGGCTGTGTAGCCTCCCTGCTGGTGCACTGCGCATGCTTGAGCATGCGCTCTTCCACTTTTTGTTTGGCGCTAAAGGAATTAGTCAGTTTTTTGACAAGGTTTATGAAATTACGCAAGGTTTACGAAATTTAAATATTTATCAATATATATCAACGAAAGTGCTTTTATTTGAATTCTGGATTATTATGGCATCACCAGGAAGTTTGAAGGGGCAGATGCACGGTACATTGCATGGCCACATTTGACTTACATGAGAAGTGCGCGTGTTTTGAGGCACTGTTATCCCGGGGGAACGTACGCCTAAAACGTCTGCTTCTGTGTCATCTCGCCCCGTGTTGTCTGATAAGCTATTCATTAATCCCTCTGCCCGGCCTACCGGTCCGGTAGTGAACCCGGCAGAGCAGGATGTCAAGTTGACCAAGGCTCAGACTAAATCCAAGAAGAAAAGTCACAAGTCTGAGAGTGAAAAGCCCAAAGACACTGTTGTTACTCCACCGGCATCTGCTACAAGCATCCCCTGTCTGGGTGATGACATGCAGGAACCCGTTTTTAGGCCGGTTTCCTCTGCTGCATCATCTATCACTGGTCAGGACATCAAGGTTACCGGTCCAGCTGCTCAAAATGTATCCTCAATTTCTCAGACTGGTCAAGGAAGTTTGGACACCGGTTCTTCAGCACAGTATGCTGGGGCACTTAGCTCTGCTGTCTCTAGTGAGTTCACCGGTGCCGGTACCTGTACTGGTACATTTCCTGAACAAGACTATAGGGATCCACCAGTCCATGTGTCTGATGATGATTTTTCGGATGAGGACAATTCTCTGGCTGAAGAGGGTGAAGTGTCTTCGGATAATTTAGAGAAGCAACAACAGACTGAGGATATGACTTTTAGAGAGACTGTGAGGTCTGTGCGCTCATTTATGGGCTGGGATGACATTCCCGTGTTTGAGAGTGACCTATCTGAACCCGACAAGTCCAACAACCTTTGGAGGAGCAAACACCCTAGGAAGCCTGCTCGTATATCTGTGGCCATGCTACCGGATGATTGGCTTTGCCAAAAATTAGAGAAGCTCAACACCACAGTAGCAGAAGGATATCCCTCCAAGGCACAGGACTCGGCCAGTCTTAAGAAGGACCAGTTTATTAAAATCCCCAAATCACAGAGCCGGTGGTACCAAATGCATACATTGAGACATGCTGGCCCCCACTGACCAGGGAAGAGTCTGTTTAGCTGGAGTAAAAGCGAGGCTTAAGTGAACTCCCAGTTCCCACGGATCATCAAAGCCTCTTCATATCCACCCTCTGGCCCACTTTCCAGGCCCATTTCCCAGGAGTACCTGCAAAGGTGGGAGCGTTGTGCCCGCGAAGGAAGTTACGTTGTAAACAGTGCTGCTGGATTTAATCGCTGTACTTCCAAGCTGCAAGAGAGAAGTGCTTCTAATGTATCATTCCTGTGCGGCAAGATCAACAAGGGCAAGGCACCCAAAGATGTTACCGAGGCTCTGAAGGACATCAAAGATCTGTTGGCATTCCATCAGAACGTCTCTATGGCTATGGGGACTGCTTTGGCATTTTTTTGCATTTGGCAGATAGCTTGTTCGTCCATCTGGCAAATCTCATCCTTCTCTGTTGTGACTCCTATCTAGAATTTGTCAAGCCGGGGGTGAAGCCGAACACGTGGAACTTGCTAAGAGACACCCCCATATTTGGTTATGGCCTGTTCCCCGACTCTGTGCTCACTGCTGAGCAAGATATTAATAAGCACGAGTCAGCCGGAGTTGCTCCAGGGCCCGGTCCGGGCGCCTCCCAGCGCTCCAATTGGAGAGGGAACTTTAGGTACCAGCCTTATGACAAGAGAGATTCTCATAGGCGAACAGAACCATCTGAGCAGGAACAGCAATCCTGGAGACAGTTTTCAAGAAATAGAGGTCGAGGACGTGCACGTGGTAGAGCTAGCTCTCGTTTTTCCAAGGCACATGGTTTCAAGGCTTATAAATGACAATTACAGTGGTTTTCCAACCAAGTTGACTCTCAGCAGTCAAAGGTTGGGTGTAGTACTAGGACAGACTCAAGAACAGACTTTAAAGTGTCAGAATCTCAAACAAGATGTGTCATGTATAGATGTTGTCAATCATGTTCCTATTGTAACTACTCAAATCTGGATGCTTACACGTTTTCCCCAGTATCTCTTCTCAACCAAGTGATCTCCAAGGTGAGGGATCAGTGTTGTTACAGAATGATCCTAATTGCTCCGGGGTGGCCCAACATGCCGTGGTTTTGGGACCTGGTCACTCTATCAGTGCAGATTCCCTTCCAACTACCATGTCAGAGGGATCTAGTGACCCAACCCTTCAACGGACTCGGTCACAGGAACCTCAGTCATCTCAACCTGCATACTTGGCTCCTCGAGCCGCGGCCATTCAGGAGCAGGGGTTCACTGACGAAGTGGCAGCAAGAATTGAGGCTCCTCAGAGACCAGAGCAGTGTACAAGTCAAAGTGGGCCATTTTTATCAGATGAAGTTAGTCACACGAGGTGGACTTCAGGTCGCCCTCTGTAAGTCAAATTGCGGATTTCCGTTTGCATCTGTTTAAAGATAGAAACCTACAACCTAGCACTATTGAGGGCTATAGAACCGCTATTGCGGACAAGGTGGGTAATGATCGTTTGAATATTAGTAAAGATGAAAACTTAACCCGTTTGTGGACAGTTTTCATAGGGACAAGCCCAAAGACAGACGAGGTGTGCCTTCTTGGAACCTTTCTCTGGTACTTCACCAGTTGACAAAGGCTCCATTTGACCCCATGCTGAAGGCCTCCCTTAAACATTTGACTTTTAAGACGGTTTTCCGCTTGGCTTTGGGTTCGGGCAAGAGACGCAGTGAAATCCATGCCTGGCTTTACAGGAACATCAGGCATCAGGAAAACTGGAGTCAGGTCTCACTTTATCCTTCTCCCAGTTTCCTATCTAAGAACCAACTGGCGAAGGACGGCCCGTCCTCTGTTGCTCCGGTGGTCATCCCAGCTTTGGCTCCTTCTTTGGATAGATCCCTTAAGGAGGATAAATCATTTTGTCCTGTGCATGCCTTGCATTACTAGTTAGACAGAACCAAGGATCTTCACAAAGGGAAAGACCTGGTTTTATTGCGTTAATACATCCTATCCAATGGACAATTGCTAATCCGGTCGGCGCAGACCGGCCCGCCAAATGCCAGAAAAAGACGTCCTGTGTTTCCACCGGCTGGCCCGTCCCAGTACTGTGCATTCGCCAGGTGGCGCATGGTATTTGCTTCCTGTCTAGGCAACATGACGTCATATCATCTTTTTTGTTTGGCGCGTGTACTGTGCAGACGTGTTTTCAACATCTCCAGAGTTTTTAAAGGAAAAAGTGTGCTTTATGACGGATTTTCAACCTTATTTGGGAATTTTTAGTGTAGATATGTTATCTTCATATCACGGATATACCTTAAGTAATCTGCTGGAAACATTCCCTAGCTGACTCAATTTAATATTGATGATAGGGCAGTTTACGATGAGAAATATGAAGGCAGCCATTTTGCTAGTTTTCTCCCATTCATTGTTGTTAGGGGCAGATCGACAATATTAAGAAAAATAATGGATATACTACTTACAAGGTATTTTTTATCCGTGTCTTTTGTGTGAACGTACCTTCTGTAACCTTTCAGCTATAATCACAAAAAACCTCAGTCTATGCAGTATTTAACATACACAGAATTTCCCAAGAAGCGATGCATTCTTCAGATTTCTTCAGAGCGCACTGGTACCGACTTTTCTGCTGTATAGCATCAGTCACACCAGCCTAGCTCGAGTATTTAGTGTTTTTTCATCAGAAGCAAGAGATGCTTTCTTCAGATTTCTTCAGAGCACACTGGTCCAGACATCTTTACTGTAAAGCATTAGTCGACCGGCAAGCTCCAAGTATCTACATAGAAGGAATTCCATCAGAACGTCTACTGTGATATCAGTCCCGCCCTTGCAGACCCGGCTTTGTTATCGGTAGTGGGGTTTGTGGATGGCCAGGTCACTGTTTTAAGTTGCCTGGTTTTATCACGAAAGAAAGAAATTCATCTACAGAGCTTCCTACTTCTTCAGAGTACTTTGGTACCGAATTCAGACTGGCACCGACCAGGATTTTCACCATCAGAGTGCGCTGGTCCAGGCTTCCCTACTTTTAAAGCATCAGCCGACCAGCCAGCTCAAAAGAACGCGGCCTCTGACGTCATCTCCACGAAACTGGTCACGTGATTCACCGACCAGGTCACGAAGCTGATCAGGTGTTTCACCAACCAGGAAAGTCGGAAGTGCCTTCTTCAGAACTCATGTCTACTGTGATTCCAGTCCCTGCCTTGCACACCCGGCCTTGTTGTCGGTAGTGGGGTTTTTGGACAGTCAAAATACTGTAAAGTTGCCGGCTAAGTATCACACAAAGAACGCGACCACTGACGTCATCTCCAATCAGCCAATCGCGTTGTACTTCCGACCAGCAAGCTGGTCACGTGACACGCCGAACAACAATTACTTCTAAAAATAGCTCACAAGGGCTTTCCCAGGAACTGTCAAATCTACAAATAAGACATGCGTTTTTAAAAGAAATACTTTAATTAATGAAGGAACCCCACAGTAAACTGGATTCAACACAAAAGATAGTTGTTAAATTGTTTCAACAACTGGTTACAGAGCATACCGACTGGCTACACAGCCTTGTACAGTGTACCCCACCAACTGGTTACAGAGTCTTCCGACCAGCTGTCGGCCTCACAGCCCTTAATGTACAGTGCTTCAATCAGCCGGTTACAGATTCAGCTTGCAGTAAACCAAGTTTTTTAATCAGAATATAGCTGGTAAATTGCATCAGCAACTGGTTAGAGTGTACCGACCGGATACCGGCTACACAGCTTTGCACAGCTTACCCAACCCAACCAGTTACAGAGGCCTCTGACCTGGTCCATTCAACTATGGGTTCATTCTGGGGAGGCAGACAGCAAGCATTTTCAATATATGGCTTCAACCGACCGGTTACAGAGTCTACAGAGGTTACAGCCTGCACTGAATAGTTTTCTTCACATTAGCCTATTACAGAGCCTTCCTGCCTGTTACCAACCAGCATCAATAATCAACCAACCCACAGGTCTTGGAGGTCTGGCTGGCTATTCTTCATCAGCAGCCTAATAATGTGTAGTCCCTGAGAGGAAGTGTTTTCCTACACAACTGCTTCAGCCGGTTACAGAGCTCACCAACCGGTTACCAGCTATACAGTTTTCACTGAGCAATTGTGCTTCACACCAGCTAGTTACAAAGGCTACCGACCTGCTATCAGGTGCAATTACTGTCTTGCCCCTTTTCAATAGGGGGATCTCCTAGTTAGTAGACCGGTAACACAATTCAATAGTCAGCCTAGACTACTAGTTTTTACTGGTTACAGAGTATCACAGGCTACAGAGAATTACTGTGGCCAAAAATTGCTGGTTATGGAGAAAACAAATGGGTCTTTTGAACAGCAAGAGAAAAGGTGGTCCACACTCAAACAATGTGTACTTGCTCCACCTTACAGGTGACTGGCCCGGGACCAAGAGTCTATAAAATGTGAAGAGTTGTGTCAGCCCCACCGGACTGGACCACAACAATAACAGATGGACTGTTAACTGTTTTCATTGTCACCAGGCTGGACCAGTGTCTGGAGAGACAGTAAATGTTCTTCAGTCTACCAATATCCCAAATGTTGCACTAAATTTACATGAAGGGGCCAGATCAAATCACCTTTGGGAACTAGGAAACCTTGGGAGCTGGACCCTAGGTAGTACAATTTTGAAGGAGGACTACACCCTCCCTTTCCAGATCAGACCAGGCTTACAAGGACCCTGTACATCATAAGCCACCATGTCATTCTCCACAGGAACCTCTACTGGCTGCAGACATTACATCAGCTTATGAACAAAAAAAAAAATTGGAGACACTGGAAACTATCAGAACCTCCCTCCAACAAGGGGAGTGGGTTACCTCTATACTTTTCAAGGATGCCTACTTCCATATACCAATACAGGAACAGTCCAGGAAATATCTGAGATTTCATGTCCAGGGTCAGACATAACAATTCAAAGCTCTGCCTTTCGGTCTGTCCACAGCACCCTTGGAGTTCACTGTAATAACAAGGAGGTAAAACTGATGGCCATACACAAGGATATAGGAATCCACCAGTACCTAGATGACTGGTTGGTGCGAGCCAGACCCCACCTGATTAGTCTCCAACACACTCAAGAACTAGTGAAAATATGCCAAGAACTAGGTTGGCTGGTGAATTTAGAAAAATCAGAACTGGAACCAAGGCAGATCTTCGTTTTTTGTAGGCTTCCAGTTCGACCTCAGGTCCAATACTGGACCGTTGGCAGAACCTTCAGGACAAAATACTGGAAATACTGTCACTACCGGCTTGTCCGGTCCAGCAGTTCATGTCTCTGATAGGTTACTAACAGCCACAGAAAAGCAAGTTCACCTAGGCCTACTATGCATGAGACCAATACAGTGGCATCTCAAAATCTACTGGAGGGTACAAGAGTCACAAAAAAGAAGAGGATTCCGATTCCCAGGTCCCTGCACCCCACTTACAATGGTGGCTAAAACAAGACAATGTTCTCACAGGTCAACCATTACACCCAATAAAACATGCTCTGCAAATATTTACAGACGCATCAAAAGAAGGGTGGGGCGCTCACTTAATCGAACGCGCTGCAAGAGGGTCCTGGTCACCTCCAGAAAGCAGGCGACATATAAACTATCTGGATCTTAAAGCAGTCTTTCTGACTTTAAAAGAGTTCCAAGGCCTTTGCTCAAACAAGGTAGTACTTGTAGCAACCAACAACACCACAGTAGTGTCATACATAAACAAGGAAGGAGACATGTCGGGCCCGCTTTGTGCCCTACTATGGAGAATCTTGACCTGGTGTACCAGGAAACAAGTGACTCTAAAGCCCGACATGTTCCAGGCCGGCTGAGTGTGGTAGCAGACAAGCTATCCAGGCTAGGCCAGACCATCCAAACAGAGTGGTTTCTCCTTCCAGAGGTCTTCCACTCAATATGCAGCAGGTGGCACCGGCCCAAAATAGACTTATTTGCCACGAGGTTCAACAACAAGTTGCCTCTGTTTGTGTCAGCGGTATTGGATCCCCTGGCCACAGCAGTGGATGCGCTCAGTCGGCCATGGTAGAATCTGAAAGCATACACCTTCCCATCAGCCATATTGGGCAAAGTGGTGGAGAAGTTGCAAGACTCCCCTTGCAAGAGAATCATTCTGATTGCTCCGGGGTGGCCCAACATACCTTGGTTTTGGGATCTAGTGGCCATGTCCAGCTAAATCCTGCTGAGCCTGCCCAATCTGCCCAACCTGTGGACAGCCATTCAATCAGATCCCTCACAGAAATCTGACAAATGTTAATCTCCATGCAGGGCTCCTAGAGCCTCAGCAATCAAGGAGCAGGGCTTGTCTGAGGCAGTGGCAGCAAGAATTGAGGCTCCTCAAAGGGGATCAATCAGATCAGTCTGAGGCAAGTGGGCCATTTTTACAAGTGATGTATCATTCATCAGGTGGACTTCGGGGCACCCCCCTGTAAAGTCAGTTGCTGACTTCCTTATGTACCTGTTTCAGGACAGGAAGTTGCAGCCCAGCACCATTGATGGTTACAGGTCAGCCATTGCTGATAGACTGGGGAATTCACCCATCAATATCAGTAAGGATGAAAATCTCACTCGTCTCCTGGATAGTTTCCACTGAGACAGACCCAAAGGCCGGAAGGGAATCCCCTCCTGGAACCTTTCCCTGGTTTTTTGCACCAGCTGACAAGGGTCATTTTGAACCAATTAAAGAGGCCTCCTTGCAGCATTTGACCTTCAAGACAGTTTTCCTCTTGGCCCTGGCCCCAACTCTGGATGGATCCCTCAAGTCTGACAGGTCCCTCTGTCCGGTCAGAGCATTGTGCTACTATTTGGATAGGACCTCAGACCTCAGGCAGAATAAGGAGTTGGTTTTTGTCTCCTTTAAGAAAGGTTTCGACAAAGACATCTCACCACTATCTCCTCTTGGATCAAGCAGACTGTGATCCTATGTTATGAGCTCTCTGACCAGGAGGCCCACACTTTACATCAGGTTAAAGCCCATGATGTCAGGGCCTTTGATGCTTCTAAGGTCTTACAGTTGGGAGTTTCCTTAGATACAGTCTTGTCAGCCTGCCACTGAAGTCACATAATACCTTCACACAGTTCTATCTGAAGGGTGGGGCTTGGGCTGATTCAGAGCTTTACCAATTGGGCTCGGTAGTGGCTGCTCAGCAGATCCACAAGTGGCCCTTAGATTGAGGAGATTTGTATATATGTATAAACAGTTCTTCATGTACATAAGAATTAAGTGTGGCGTGCTTCATTCGGGAGGTTTATTTACATTCTGGGAATGAACTCATACCCCTCTTCCCCTACCTCAGAGAAGGTCTGCAAAAAGGGGGGGCAACGGCGGTATAGCCCCGGGTAACCGGCTGCTGGTAACCGATCATGGCCTTACAGGGTTTCATGACCTTAAGGTCAACCCAGGCCTGGGCCTATAGGTCTCCTGACGAAGTCAGCCTAGACCATAGGTTAAAATTTGCTATTACTTGTGAGTTCACATAAGTCCCTAGTAACTTACCCGCCGACCAAGTGGTAGTTATTCAGCAATTGTCCATTGGATAGGATGTATTAACGCAATAAAATTGCAAATTTAATAAGTAAATAAAATTTTTATAAGTTAATACCCTATCCAATGGACACACAAGACCCTCCCACCGACCCCGCTATCGGCTAACTAGGGGTCTAATAGGTTTAGACAACAAAAAAGATGATATGACGTCATGTTGTCTAGACAGGAAGCAAATACCATGCTCCACCTGGCGAATGCATAGTACTGGGACCGGCCAGCCGGTGGAAACACAGGACGTCTTTTTCTGGCGTTTGGCAGGCTGGTCTGCGCCGACCGGATTAGCAATTGTCCATTGGATAGGGTATTAACTTATAAAAATTTTATTTACTTATTAAATTTGCAATTTTGTATCTTTCAGGAAGAGTTTTCAGAAGGACATTGTCCCTTCTACCATTTCCTCCTGGATAAAACAGACAGTCATTCTATGCTATCAGTTCTCGAATGAAGAAGCTCAAAATCTGCACCAGGTGAGAGCTCATGATGTCAGGGCGTTTGCAGCTTCCAAGGCCTTTCAAGGAGGAGTCTCCTTGGACCAAATCCTCTCAGCCTGTCATTGGAAGTCTCACAACACGTTTACACAGTTCTATCTGAAAGATCTAGCTTGGGCAGACTCTGAACTGTACCATCTAGGCCCTGTAGTGGCTGCACAGCAGATCCACAATGATAAAGAGTGATTCTATCCTTAGTGTACATATTGTAGATATTGTATATAAAAATTTTAAAAAATGCTTCTGGATTGCCATGAACCTAAGTGGTTCCAGAGGTCTTTAGGAATCCTTCAGTTTCCGTTATTCTTCCTCTCTAGGTGACAGAATCCTTACTCCCTCTATGTCTCTCTGTACACTCGGGTCGAGTGCGTGCATAGACAGGTGACAAAAAAAGAAGGGGGGGGGGGGGGGGGGGCAGAGGTGGTTCACCTTTATGTTGGTTTATCTAACCATTACCGGATCCACCAGTCATCTAGAGTTTCTCAGGAATTCTCCTTACTGGGCTACCCTCCATCCACTGGGTAGTTATTCTGCATCTGTCCACTAGGTAAGATATATTGACGCAATAAAATAGAAAATTTAATAGTATATTGAATTTTTATAAGTTAATATCTAACCTAGTGGACAGGGGAATTCCCACCCTACCTTCCCCGCTATAGCAATCTAAAAAAGGGGACTTCTAGGTAGGCAACAAAAAGAAGAAGAGCGCATGCGCGAGCATGCACAGTGCACCGGCAGGGAGCCTACACAGCCACCTGGCGAGTGAACGGGACACTACCGGTCCCGGCCAGAGCCCAGCTCAGGACGTTTTTTTTCTAACGTTTGGTGAGACCGGCAGGGCGCCGGACAAATGCATCTGTCCACTAGGTAAGATATTAACTTATAAAAATTTAATTTACTATTAAATTTTCTATTTTGTAGGCTACCAGTTCCACCTCAAGGAGGGCAAGGTCAGACCGACAGTGGAATGTTGGAAGACCTTAAACTTGAAAAGTCAGAAAATCTTCACCGACCAGTCTTGGCGGATCCAGCAGCTTATGTCCCTAATAGGAATCAGAGAGGCTAAACCAGATTAGTCTGTGAAGCAAATCGTGGCCAAGTAATGTTGATTGCTATAGATCAGCCATAGGCGACAAACTGGGAAATTCACCCATCAATATCAGCAGGTACGAAAATCTCACTTTTCTCATTGATAGTTTCCACAGAGACAGACTCAAGGGCCAGAGGTGATCCCCTCCTGGAACCTTTCCCTGGTGTTTCACCAGCTTACTAAGGCTTCTTTTAAACCCCTTAAAGAGGCCTCCTTGAAGCACCTGACTTTCAAGACTGTCACCCTCTTAGCTCGGGTTTCTGGCAAACACAGGACTAAGATCCATGCCTCATCATTCACCAGACAAACTGGTCCAAGGTGTCTCTGTACCCCTCACACAGTTCTCTTTTGAAGAATCAACTGGCCAAAGAGAGTCCAGAATATGTGGCCCCAGTGGTTATTCTGGCCCTGGCCCCTACTGTGGATAAATTTTTCAAAGGCTGACAGGTCCATATGCCCAGATAGAGCCCTGCGCTACTATCTGGATAGAACCTCAGACCTCCGGCAGAACAAAGAGCTGGTCTTTGTCTCCTTCATATAAGCCTTCGACAAAGATATCTGTCCTGCCACTACGTCCTCATGGATCAAGAAGACTGTGATCCTGTGCTGTGAGCTTTCTGATGAGTAGACCCTTACTCAACATCAGGATAAACCCCATGATGTTGGGGCCTTTGCTGTTTCTAAGGCATTCCAGTCAGGAGTCTCCTTAATATAACAGTTAGTGTCAGCCTGTCACAGAAAATCTCGCACCTTCACACAATTCTATCTGAATGATGTGGCCTAGGCTGATTCAGTACTCTTCCATCTGGGCCCGAAGTGACTGCCCAGCAGATCCACCACTAGCCCATATATTTTAGCAACCTTCCCTTGCCCAGCAGGGTCTTCAAGATGGCAGATTCTGCTCAGTTGCTACCAGCTCTACTCTTCTTCCTTCCGAAGATGGTCTCTCCTTGGGACTGAAATCACATCAGAGGAGGTCTGTAAAACAGTGGAGAGTGAAAAAGATGCAGCTATGATATCACATTCTCTAGCCAGAAAGGAAGTAGGCATGATACCTAGTGACCAGAGTGCACATAACCGTTCCCATCAGTGGAGAAACAAAATGTCTTTATTGCGTTAATACATCCTATCCAATGGACAATTGCTAGTCCGGTCGGCGCAGACCAGCCCGCCAAACATCAGAAAAAGACGTCCTGTGTTACCACCGGCCGGCCGGTCCTAGAACTGTGCACTCGCCAGGTGGCACATCATACTTCCTTCTTGTCTAGACAGCGTGACGTCATAGCATCTTTTTTGTTGGGCACGTTTATTGTGCACACACATTTATTTGGAAGCAAGTTTTTTTGTGCTTTATTGTTGGAATATCTGGATATTTTACTTTTTTATTGTGGTTACAGATTCTGGTCAGTGTATAGCACATCATGTCATCTCCTGACCAGAAAAGAGGAGCTTGTGGCCATGTTATGGTTATATTTGACAGCCATTCTGTTTGTGCATGCTGCAGGGACAAAGGCAAAGAAAAGGACCCTTGTGTAGAGAACCCGCAATGTTCTGACTGTAAGTTCTGTAACCATCTTACTCCAGATCAAAAAGCCCAGCTTGCTACTCCCTCATACAAGTTGAAAAAAGAGAAACGTGAGGCTAGAAAGTTAGAAACTGATTCTTCTTCTACTACTCCAGTTAAAGACTCTGTACATTCACCCAATCCTTCCTTTGTGGACCCTGCTTCAGTGCAGGTAATAAGGGCTGTGGATGGCCACAGGACGCTGCAGTCCCCTTGTCCTGTTGAACTGGCCGGAAAGAAGAAAAGGGTCGACAAAGACAAGGCTACCACCTCTAAGTCTAAGTCTCACTCTGAAAAGCCAGTGAAATCTACAAAGGACAGCACACCGACCAAGGACTCCACCAACAGGTCTCCAGGAAAGACGGTACTTCCAGCTTGGAGTCAGAGATAGACAGTGAGTTTTCTGACTAGCCACCCTTAGATTTATATGTGGAAGAAGGGGAGTTATCAGAGGATCAGGATGTCACTATGACTGACCAGGATCAAGCCGCTTCAGAAGAACAGACACATAGAGAGACTATGCGAAGCATTCACTCTTACATGGGCTGGTCCCATATTCCTGACATTGATACATTCACTAACTCTGCTGAAGGTAACCCTTTTGCCGGTCCAAAGACTCAAACACCAGGAAAAGTGTCGGTTCAGATGCCTTTTGACAACTGGCTTTGCAGGAAACTCAACAAACTGAACATTACTCTGGTTGAAGGATATCCTTCCTGAAGTTCAGAGGCCGGTGGCCTGTTGGAAGGACCAGTTTCTCAGACCAGCGAAGTCCCAAGCCAAGTGGTACGGGTTGTTTTCTGACCACAAGGGTGACTCTACTGCTGTGTCAACCTGGAATACCAACGCGTCACGCCTCAACAGTAGTTATAGCAGGATTGCCAGACAGGCCGGTCTATCATCTACTCCACCGACTTCATGTCATATCTCCCAGGAGAACTTAAGGAAATGGGTGAAGTTGGCTAGGGAAGCTACTGTTATGTGTAACCAGGCCGAGAGTTTTAATAGATGCCTGTTCAAGGTGCAACAAGACATGCAGAGAGTAAAGGCAAGGGTTCTTCAAAGGTCTCAACCGCCACTAGTGAACTGCAGTATCTCATGGATTTTAACTCCAGCATCACCCAAGCAGTGGCAAAAATCATGGAGCACCTCACAATTTTGATATAGCCCCGGGTAACCGGCTGCTGGTAACCGATCTTGCCCTTAAAGGGTTTTCTAACGTCAAGGTCGACCCAGGCCTGGAGAAAATTTGGTTCGTTGTTTGTTACTAGTCCCTAGTAACTTACCCGCTGACCAAGCGGTAGTTATTCAGCAATTGTCCTTTGGATAGGATGTATTAACACAATAAAATTGCAAATTTAATAAATAAAATAAATTTTTAAAGTTAATACCCTATCCAATGGACACACAAGACCCTCCCGAACTGGCCCGGCTATCAGCTTAATAGGGCCATAATAGGTTTAGACAAAAAAGATGCTATGACGTCACACTGTCTAGACAGGAAGGAAGTACGATGCGCCACCTAGCAAGTGCACAATACTGGGACAGGCTGGCCAGTGGAAACACAGGACATCTTTTTTCCGACATTTGGTGAGCCGGTCTATGCCGACCGGATTAGCAATTGTCCATTGGATAGGGTATTAACATATAAAAATTTAATTTATTTATTAAATTTGCAATTTCTAGTGTGTGGCAGGGTGAGCTTGTGCTGGCAGTATAGCCTAGTCAATTGTCCATAAGATAAGATATAAATGGAATGTTAACACAACTGTATGGAACCTGAACCCTGCAAATGTTTAGGTTGGATCAGATTTCACCTGGACCACTAAACTCAAAGTTAAAGGAGGTACACTAGCCGTAAAGATGTTACATCTAGCTTATTGGTTCTAAGGTTTAAGATATGGATAGATGATTTTGTGAATTGCATTTTGGTGTTGTGCCTTAGAGTCTGCCTGGCAGAGATTAATCACCGTAAAAGTACAGGATAGAAGAGAATAGTTGGGAATTCTAGGCTAAAAACCTTTTCATGGGGTCAGGTTGACCTTTACCACTGATTCAGGTTCAAATGGAGTGGCCTAACTGTAAAAACCTAATATGTACATTATTATTGGTCCTGTGGGTTTAAAATATAAAACATCATATAGGCTGCTAATCTTTTTATTGAGTCATACTTAACCTTGCACCCTTCTTTTAAGGTGAAAGTAGGGTCGAGTTGATTTATGTAAGGTCATTCACAAAACACTACCCCTATGGAGGTCCATTTTTGTGGATCAATATTTGATTTAATTGCTCCTAACTTTTGGCCCTGGAGGATTGGAATATGTGAATACATTAGAGAACTTCATTGGCTGTGAATATTTTGGCAGGGTCAAATTTGATCCCTCAGTATTAAATATGGCCCCTGAGACTATCAAAAAGGTCGCCTTACCCACATTAGGTAAGGAAGAGTTAAAGGTCAAAACAAATTCCACACTTTACTGACATACCAAACCTCCAGCAGGGAAAGTAAGAGAGACATTTGGTCTCGCAAGAGTTAACTTTTACTCACTTTAGACCAGTAATAATGCCAACACCCTTGACCTTACAGGTTGAGTCAAAAGCTAGATCTGACAACTGATGTACTGATTTTAAGCTATATTCAATAAATACCTTCCTTATTACATTTCTAATTAGCTACAACAAGGGTAAATCTCACATGCCAAATCTTCTACAATTTGAGTATTTATTCATCTATGAGTTTTAAAATTTTGACTGGGCTCATATTTGTTATTAGTAACAACCTTGCCAAATGTCAGATGTCACCATTGTTACATTGCAAACCTCTAGGACCAATAATAAGTGAGTTATTATCACTTTTAAGTTTGTCTATCCTCATTTGACCTAGAAGGAGGGGCCACAAGGTCAAATCTGACCACATCAAAATATTCACAGCCCATGATTCCCTATAGGTTGCTTTCACATTGCAAACCTGTAGGGCCAATAACAAATGAGATATTAGCACTTTTAAGTTTGTCTATCCATGTTTGACCTTGAAGGAGGGGCCCAAGGTCAAATCTGACCACATCAGAAGATCGTAGCCCATGATTTCCTATAGGTTGGTTTCATATTGCAAACCTCTATGACCAAAAATAAGCAAGTTATAAGCACTTTTAAGTTTGGCTATCCTTGTTTGACCTTGAAGGAGAGGCCCAAGGTCAAATTTGAACACATCAGAAGATTTTCAGCCCATGATTTCGTATAAGTTGGTTTCACATTGCAAACCTGTAGGACCCACAATAAGTGAGTTATAAGCACTTTTAACTTTGGCTATCCTCGTTTGACCTTGAAGCAGGGGCACAAGGTCAAATCTGACCACATCAAAATATTCACAGCCCATGATTTCCTATAGGTTGGTTTCACATTGCAAACCTGTAGGGCCAATAACAAATGAGATATTAGCACTTTTAAGTTTGTCTATCCACGTTTGACCTTGAAGGAGGGGCCCAAGGTCAAATCTGACCACATCAGAAGATCGCAGCCCATTATTTCCTATAGGTTGGTTTCATATTGCAAACCTCTATGACCAAAAATAAGCAAGTTATAAGCACTTTTAAGTTTGGCTATCCTTGTTTGACCTTGAAGGAGAGGCCCAAGGTCAAATTTGAACACATCAGAAGATTTTCAGCCCATGATTTCGTATAAGTTGGTTTCACATTGCAAACCTGTAGGACCCACAATAAGTGAGTTATAAGCACTTTTAACTTTGGCTATCCTCGTTTGACCTTGAAGCAGGGGCGCAAGGTCAAATCTGACCACATCAAAAGATTCGCAGCCCATGATTTCCTATAGCTTGGTTTCACATTGCAAACCTCTAGGACCAATAATAAGCGAGTTATAAGCACTTTTAGATTCGGTTATCCTTGTTTGACCTTCAAGGAGAGGCCCAAGGTCAAATCTGACCACATCATCAGATTTTCCAGCCCATGATTTCCTATAGGTTGGTTTCACATTGCAAACCTCTAGGACCAGTAATAAGCAAGTAGTAAGCACTTTTAAGTTTGTCAATTCTCATTTGACCTTGAAGAAGGGGCACAAAGTCAAATCTGACCACATCAGAAGATCGTAGCCCATGATTTCCTATAGGTTGGTTTCATATTGCAAACCTCTATGACCAAAAATAAGCAAGTTATAAGCACTTTTAAGTTTGGCTATCCTTGTTTGACCTTGAAGGAGAGGCCCAAGGTCAAATTTGAACACATCAGAAGATTTTCAGCCCATGATTTTGTATAAGTTGGTTTCACATTGCAAACCTGTAGGACCAATAATAAGCGAGTTATAAACACTTTTAAGTTTGGCTATCCTCGTTTGCCCTTGAAAGAGGGGCCCAAGGTCAAATCTGACCACATCAGAAGATTCACAGCCCATGATTTCCTATAGGTTGGTTTACATTGCAAACCTCTAGGACCAATAATAAATGAGTTATAAGCACTTTTAAGTCTTGCTATCCTTGTTGGACCTTCAAGGAGAGGCCTAAGGTCAAATCTGACCACATCAGAAGATTCGCAGGCCATGATTTCCTACAGGTTGGTTTCATATTTCAAACCTCTAGGGCCAATATTAAGAAAGTTTTAAGCTCTTGTAAGTTTGCCTATCCTTGTTTGACAAAACAATAAGTACTTGAGTCAGTGAAGATTAGGTCAAGACTTTAAATCTCTGTTGATCCTTGTTTGACCTTGAAGGAGAGGCCCAAGGTCAAATCTGACAACATCAGAAGATTTGCAGCCCATGATTTCCTATAGGTTGGTTTCACATTGCAAACCTATAGGACCAGTAATAAGCGAGTTATAAGCACTTTTAAGTTTGGCTATCCTCATTTAACCTTGAAGGAGGGGCCCAAAGTCAAATCTGACCACATCAAGAGATTCGCAGCTCATGATTTCCTATAGGTTGGTTTACATTGCAAACTTCTAGGACCAATAATAAGCGAGTTATAAGCACTTTTAAGTTTGCCTATCCTTGTTTGAGCTTGAAGGAGGGCCCAAGGTCAAATCTGACCACATCAAAAGATTCGCAGCCCATGATTTTCTATAGGTTAGTTTCACATTGCAAACCTCTAGGATCAATAATAAGGGAGATATAAGCAACGCCCGTGGCAGCCATCTTGTTTTTCAAAATGAGCCCAATATTATTTGTAGTCAAGATTTTGTAATGATGAACATATTCTGTGAATTTGAGATCTCTACCCATAATGCCCTTTGTTCTATAGGGCCAACAAAAGTCCTTGCTGAAAGTCGAAAAACATCCGTGGCGGCCATCTTGTTTTTCATACTCTTTCTAGAGTATTACTCTGGACTGGTTACATGAAATAAGTTAAGACACTTTTTCAGTGACTGCAACATACAAAAGTTTCACCTGCCTAGGGTATCTGTACACATAAAAAATAATGGTTATTTAAGTATTTATAAAATGTTTGGTTTTATTACGCTACAATAGCTTACCATGTGGGACTCAATGCTGTTCTCGGATGGCCACAAGGCATCATGGCCAACGTCTAAGCAAAATAGACATTTATAGTTGGCCGTAGCCTCTAGTTGTCGTCACGTGATAACTTCTGACCAATCGCCCTACTTTCTCGTTGGCCATGTTGAACTGGTAGCTGTTTGTAAATATACAGACATTTTCATTTATTTCTCAGCTTTTACATATTGTTGGAGGTTCATTTTTGGTTATTTCTTTTATTATATAACATGGATCATTCTGTAAAATTTTTATTTTGACAGGATAAGTATATTTCTTGTTTCGTGTGTTTTGAGTTTTCCTCGGTTCAGGCCCTTTATTTTCTACCTCTTTTTTTGCATTTAAAATGTCCATCCATCAAACGAATAAAGACAAACCGAGAGCACAAAAATGCCGCCATTTTTGTTTTTCCTTTGATTTACACAACTATTGCCCTACTTGTAGGGAATCTGGCAAGGGTCATGACCCCTGTGTCACCTTTGAAGCGCCCTGTGATATCTGTGCATCTTTTACAGATGACCAAATGAAAAAAATTCAACACAGGAAACGCTACTTAAAGAAACAAAAGGCGGACGCTTCCAATGTAAAAGATTGTGAACTTGATCTTTTGGGCGACGGGGTTTCTTTCACTGGTTCAAATGCAGACCTTGAGAGTGCTGCTGACAATCTTTTTACCTCACCCCCGCGTCCTCAGCCCCTACCCTTCAGTTCTTTATCACTTAAAACACCAGCCAAAACTGTCCCACCCACCCCAGGTACTGCTTTGCAACACAAAATTGAAACGAATCTAGAAAAATCCCTGGGAAATTCATTAAATATTCATTTACAGCAGCAAATGGGTTCCTTCCAGGCATCCATGTTGGAAGCTTTTCAGTCGCTCTGAGAGGAGTTGACTGCTAAAAGGCAAACAGAGGTGGATCAGACCTCGGTTTCTGCTTCCAAACCTGGTACATCTTCCCGTACTGATGTTAATCTGGACCTACCCCCTCCGAGACATAGAACTACCATGCAAACCGAGGATATGGATGTGGACTACGGTCCAGCACTTCCTCCTCATCTCGGACCTGACCCTCATGATACATCGGATCAGAATGTTGCTACATCTGAGTTACCTTCGAAGACATCACTGGACCAGTGCCAGAACCGAACAGTGCTAGTTGCAACGAACAACTCAACGGTGGTAGCCTACATCAACAAACAAGGAGGAACTGACTCAGCAGAGATGTGTGCTCTCCTGTGGAAGATTATGACCTGGTGCCATCACTATCACATAACATTGAAAGCCAGGCACATTCCAGGGTGCCTGAATGTGATGGCCGACCTGCTATCCCGGTCAAACCAAGTGCAGTCAACAGAATGGTCACTATATCTGCAGGTATTCAAACAGATCTGCCAAAAGTGGTTCACACCTCATGTAGACTTATTTGCCACTCATCTGAACCACAAACTTCCACTGTACGTATCTCCTGTCCCAGACCCAAAGGCTTGGGACATAGATGCTCTGAACATAAACTGGACGAGTCTCACTGCCTATGCTTACCCTCCTATGGCTCTCCTTCACAAGGTGATCCAAAAGATCAAGCAATGCCATTGCCTGATCATCGTAATAGCCCCAGGCTGGCCAGGGATGCCCTGGTTTTGGGACCTAGTGCAGCTCTCAACAGAGATCCCACTACAACTCCCAGTGTCAACGACCCTACTGAAACAGTCCCACAGGTATGTGTTCCACAACAAACCTCAACAGCTCGACCTTCACACCTGGTGTCTAGGAGCAGACAACTCCAAGAACAAGGCTTCTCTGTGGAGATGGCAGAGAGAATTGCTGCTCCTCAGCGGTCATCAACGAGGACCATCTACAAGTCAAAGTGGGCCCTATTTGAAAAATGGTGCAGAGAAAATTCTGTGGATTTCTCCACTCCATCTGTGAAACAAATCTCAGATTTTTTCATGTACCTGTACCAAGACCTAAACAGGCGCCCCTCGACCATTGATGGTTACAGGACTGCAATCGTTGACACTTTGGGCCCAACGGCCCACCATATTGCACACAATGCAGACCTTCATAGGTTACTCTCCAGTTTCCACAGGGATCGTCCAAAATGTTCCAGAAATCTTCTTAAGTGGAACCTTTCTGTTGTTCTCAATGAGCTCACAAAAGCACCCTTTGAGCCTATGAAAGACACAGACCTCAAACATCTTACCCTCAAAACTGCTTTCTTGCTAGCTTTGGCCTCCCGCAAACGCCGCAGCGAAATCCATGCCTGGGTCGCAAACAAAGTATCTAATCTAGGCCAATGGGAAAAGGTCGCCTTGTTCCCTTCTTCTGATTTCATAGCCAAAAACCAACTAGCAAGAGAAGGTTCTCAAAGTGTGTCTCCGGTGACTATTCCTGCTTTGACTACCATAAGTTGATAGACAATTCAAAGAAGACAGGACCCCGTGTCCGGTGCGGGCCCTGAGGTACTATTTGGATCGAACCAAAGACCTGAGAGGGTCTCGGTCCCTCCTTTTCATCTCCTTCAAGAAAGGACATACCTCAGACATCAGACCCGCTACTCTCTCTTCCTAGTTGAAACAAACCATCCTACTTTGTTATAAACAAGCAGACCAACAAGCCTTGTACTTGGTCCAAGTTAAAGCGCATGACATCCGGGCCTTCGCGGCCTCTAAGGCCTTTTATGGTGGGGTATCGGTGGACCAAATCATGCAAGCCTGTCACTGGAAAGCTCACAACACATTTACAAATTTTTACCTAAAAGACCTTACCTTACTTGGTCAGACAATGACAACATTATGTATCTGGGACCCGTGGTGGCGGCACAACAAGTCCTAGATCCTTCCCCTCAGACCAGTTGTCCTTGGAAAGAAAAAAAGGGGGGGGCACATCCGCTACAACCAAGTCTTCAGGAGTCTAGTCCCAGGATCTAGGTATTCTTTTACCTTCAAGATGTTACGGGTAAGGTCATTTTATTGCGTTAATACATCCTATCCAATGGACAATAGCTTATCCGGTCGGCGCGGACCGGCCCGCCAAACGTCAGAAAAAGACGTCCTGTGTCTCCACCGGCCAGTACTGTGCACTCGCCAGATGGCGTGTCGCACTTCCTTCCTGTCTAGACAGAGTGACGTCATAGCATCTTTTTCGTTTGGCGCGTGTACTGTGCGGACATGTTTTTTCATCATCTCCAGAGTTGGAAGGAAAGTGTGCATTATGACGGATTTTCAACCTTATTTGCAAATATTTTAGAGTAGAAGGAATATCTACATATCAAGCACAGATATACATTAAGAAATCTGCTGGAAACGCTCCCTAGTTGACTCAATTTAGTGTTGATGATAGGGCAGTAATCTACGAGATATATGAAGGCAGCCATTTTCTAGTTTCCTCCCATTCAACAATTGTGTTGTTAGGGGCAGATCGACAATATCTAGAAATATAATGGATATACTACTTACAAGGTATTTTTATCCGTGTTATTTTGTTTGAATGTACCTGCTGTAACCTTCCAGCTACAACACTAAAGAAGGAATTCCCCTAGCACGAGATGCATTCTTCATCTTAAGAGCGCACTGGTACCGACTTCTCTGCTGTATGGCATCAGTCACACCAGCCTAGCTCGAGTATTTAGTGTTTTTTCATCAGAAGCAAGAGATGAATTCTTCAGTTTTCTTCAGAGTTAAGTCACTCTCAGTCCCACCCTTGTGGACCTGGTAGTAAGGGCAGTGGATGGCCAGGACACTGGTTTGAGTGCACAGCTGGCTGAGCAACCGACTTCAGACCGGCATTGACCAGGACTTTCATCTTCAGAGGGCACTGGTCCAGGCTTCTCTGCTTTTAAGCTTCAGCCGACCGACCAGCTCAAAAGAACGCGACCTCTGACGTCATATCCAGTCAGCCAATCGCGTGTCCTTCCGACTAATCACGGAGCAGGTCACGTGTTTTCACCGACAAGGAAGATGGGAAATGCGTTTTTTCAGAACTCACGTCTACTGTGATTCCAGTCCCTGCTTTGCAGACCCGACCTTATTGTCGGTAGTGGGGTTTGGTGGACTGTAAAGTTGCCGGTAAGGCATCACACAAAGAATGCGAATACTGACGTCATCTCCAGTTAGCCAATCGCGTGTCCGAACAATCATGAAGCAGGTCACGTATTTTCACTGACCAGGAAGGTCGGAAGTGCGTTCTTCTGTCGGTAGTGGGGTTTGTGGATGAGCAGAATACTACGCATTTGCATGTTTAAGTATCACAAAAGAACGCCACAATTGACGAGTTCCAATCAGCCAATCGCGTGTCTTTCCGACCAGCAAGCTGGTCACGTGACACACCAAACACCAAGTGTTTCTAAAAATAGCTCACAAGGGCTTTCCCAGCAACTGTCAAATCTACAAGTAAGATGTGGGATTAAAGAAATAAAGCTGAATTCAACACAACAGATAGTTGTAAAATTGCTTTAGCAACTATTTACAGAGTGTACTGACTGGTGCTGGCTACACAGCCTTGTACACTTGCTTCAACAACTGGTTACAGAGTGTACCGACCGGCTACACAGCCTTGTACAGTTGCTTCAATAACTGGTTACAAAGTGTACCGACCAGGTACCGGCTACACAACCTTGGTACAGCTTACCCGACCCCAACTGGTTGCAGAGTCATCCGACCCAGTCCATTCAACTCTGTGTTGATTCTGGGGCAGGTAGACAGCAGTATCTACAAATATGGCTTCAACTGACTGGTTACAGAGTCTTCAAATCACCAGACCAGTTTACTGGCTATACAGCTTTATTTTCACCAAAACCGGTTGCAGAGTGACCACCTCAACCATTGATTACAGAGCCTGCCGACAAGGTACCGGCTATACAACCTTGCTTTACCAAAACTGGTTACAGAGTCTACCCAACTAGCTAAATATAGACCAGTAGCTGTCTAAATTCAGGGGGGACTCCAGCCTACCAGTTTGCCGGTTACAGAGAATTACTGGTTACAGGAAATTACCGGTTTCTTCTGTCACTCAATTGTCTTGTGTCCAACCTGTGGCCAGTGTTCCTCTTGTTGCAAAAACTCTGCCTGTAGGGTCCAGGCTTCAAAACTTTTGGCAAACTTGGCTGGATCTAGGGGCCGGTCCGGAAATAGTTCAAATCTTGAGAGAGGGTTGCACCCTTCCTTTCCGGACCTGGCCAACTCTTACAAGGTCTCCAACTGTCGTAAGCCGTTATGTCAATCCCCACAGGAACAGCTACCTGTTGGAGGCATTACATCAGCTTATAGACAAACATGCAGTGGAACTGGTCCACAATCAAACATCTCTGGGTTTTTTCTGAATCGACTATTTCTAGTCCCAAAACCCAACAACAAATGGAGGCCAATACTGGACCTAAACAACCTAAACTTTTCCTCAAGGTGGAAAAATTCAAAATGGAGACACCGGAAACCATCAGAACATCCCTCCAACAAGGGGAATGGGTCACCTCAGTAGATTTCAAAGATGCCTACTTCCACATACCAATACAGGAACAATCCAGGAAATATCTAAGATTCCATGTCCAGGGCCGGACTTATCAATTCAAGGCACTGCCCTTTGGTCTGTCCACAGCGCCCATGGAGTTCACTGTATTAGCAAAGGAGGTGAAACTGATGGCCATACACAGGGGTATAAGGATCCACCAGTACCTAGACGACTGGTTGGTGAGAGCCAGATCCCAGCACATTTGTCTCCAACACACCCAAATCCTGGTCAAAATGTGCCAGGACCTAGGTTGGCTGGTGAATTTAGAGAAATCAGAACTGGAACCCAAACAAGTATTCGACTTTGTAGGTTACCAGTTTGACCTCAGGTCCGGCCGGGTCAGACCAACTCCGGACCGGTGGCAAAGCCTTCAGGACAAGATACAAGCACTTTTTTACTACTGGCCTGTCCGGTCCGGCGGTTCATGTCCTTGATAGGTCTTCTAACAGCCACAGAAAAGCAGGTTCACCTCGGCTGACTACACATGAGACCCATACAGTGGCATCGCAAAAACAATTGGAGGGTAACAGAATCTCTAGAGAAGGTTATTCCTCTACCAAGGTCCCTGCACCCTCACTTACAATGGTGGCTAGAGGAAGACAATGTACTTCAAGGCCAACCATTACACCCAGTAAATTTTTACAGACACATCAAAAGAAGGGTGGGGCACTCACTTAAACAAGTTCACTGCAAGAGGGTCCTGGTCGGTGCCGGAAAGCAAGCTGCACATAAACTATCTGGAACTAAAAGCAGTGTTCCTAGCCTTAAAAGAGTTTCAAAATCTCTGTGTAGGAAAAATAGTTCTGGTAGCAACCGACAATACTACAGTAGTAGCTTACATAAACAAGGAAGGAGGAATGAGGTCGGGCCCACTGTGTGCCCTACTGTGGAGAATCTTGACCTGGTATTCCCAGCGACAAGTGACTCTAAAAGCTCGACACATCCCAGGCCGTTTAAATGTGATAGCAGACAAGCTATCCAGGCTGGGTCAGACCATCCAAACAAAGTGGTCCCTCCTTCCGGAATTTTTTTCAACAAATATGCAACCAATGGCACCTGCCTCAAATAGATCTATTTGCCACGAGGTTCAACCACAAGTTACCTCAGTTTGTCTCTCCAGTACCGGACTCCCTGGCTGTAGCAGTGGACACACTTACTCTGCCATGGGAGGATCTGGATGCATACGCCTTCCCACCGACCGCCATATTGGGCAAAGTGGTGGAGAAGCTACTGGGCTCCCCGTGCAAAAGGATCATTATGATTGCCCCGGGGTGGCCCAACATGCCTTGGTTTTGGGACTTGGTGACCATGTCCAGTCAGGCCCCTCTCAGCCTGCCCAACCTGCCCAATCTGCTGACACAGCCCTTCAATCAGATCCCTCACAGAAATCTGACAAATCTAAATCTCCATGCCTGGCTCCTAGAGCCACAAAAAAAAGAACAGGGCTTCTCTGAGACAGTGGCAGCAAGAATTGAGGCTCCTCAAAGAAGATCTATCAGATCAGTCTATGAGGCAAAGTGGGCCATTTTTTACAAAGTGGTGCGTCACTAATCAGGTGGACTTCAGGTCACCACCTGTAAAGTCGGTGGCTGACTTCCTAAGGTACCTCTTTGAGGACAAGAAGTTACAGCCATGCCTGGCTCCTAGAGCCACAAAAAAGAACAGGGCTTCTCTGAGACAGTGGCAGCAAGAATTGAGGCTCCTCAAAGAAGATCTACCAGATCAGTCTATGAGGCAAAGTGGGCCATTTTTACAAAGTGGTGAGTCACTAATCAGGTGGACTTCAGGTCACCACCTGTAAAGTCGGTGGCTGACTTCCTAATGTACCACTTTGAGGACAAGAAGTTACAGCCCAGCACCATTGATGGATACAGGTCTGCCATTGCTGATAAACTAGGTAATACAACAGTCAACATCAGCAAAGATGATAATCTCACTCGTCTCTTGGAAAGTTTCCACAGAGATAGACCCAGAGGGCGGAGGGGAATACCCTCCTGGAACCTTTCCTTGGTATTACACCAGCTGACAAGGGCTCCTTTCAAACCTCTTGGGGAGGCATCTCTGAAGCATCTGACCTTCAAAACTGTCTTCCTTTTGGCCCTGGGCTCTAGCAAAAGAAGGAGTGAGATCCATGCATGGCAGCACAAGAACATCAGACACCAATCCGATTGGTCTAAGGTGTCCCTGTTTCCATCTCCCAGCTTTCTTTCCAAGAATCAGCTGGCCAAAGAGGGTCCAGAGAGTGTAGCCCCAGTGGTCATACCAGCCCTGGCTCCTACTCTAGATAAATCCCTCAAGTCTGACAGATCCCTGTGTCCAGTCAGAGCCTTGCGCTACTATTTGGACAGGACTTCAGACCTCAGGCAGCACAAGGAGTTAGTCTTTGTCTCCTTCAAGAAAGGCTTCGACAAAGACATCTCCCCTGCCACTATCTCCTCATGGATCAAGCAGACTGTGATCCTATGCTATGAGCTCTCTGATCATCAAGCCCACACCCTGCATCAAGTTAAAGCTCATGATGTCAGGGCCTTTGCTGCCTCTAAGGCCTTCCAGTCGGGAGTTTCCTTAGAGCAGATCTTGTCAGCTTGCCACTGGAAATCCCATAATACCTTCACACAGTTTTATCTGAAGGACGTGGCCTGGGTTGATTCAGAGCTCTACCATTTAGGTCCCGTAGTGGCTGCTCAGCAGATCCACCAAACAACTAGGACCTAGAGGAGATTTGTAAATATGTAAATAGTGTACATACGTGCTTCCTTCGGGAGGTTTATTTCTTCTCAGGGGACTGAACTCAGCCCTCTCTTCCCCTACCTCAGAGCAGGTCTGTCAAAAAGGGGGGGGGGTAAATCGGTTGGACCGGTTAACCGGTATCTGTTGACCGACTATAGCCTTAAGGGTTTCCTGACCTCAGGGTCAACCCAGGCCTGACAAGTTGTTAGTTTATTTTATGAGTTCATCTAAGTCTCTAGTAACTTACCCGCCGACCAAGCGGTAGTTATTCAGCTATTGTCCATTGGATAGGATGTATTAACGCAATAACACAATTTTTATAAGTTAATACCCTATCCAATGGACAATAGCTTATCCGGTCGGCGCGGACCGGCCCGCCAAACGTCAGAAAAAGACGTCCTGTGTCTCCACCGGCCAGGCCGGCCCAGTACTGTGCACTCGCCAGATGGCATGTCGTACTTCCTTCCTGTCTAGACAGAGTGACGTCATAGCATCTTTTTTGTTGTCTAAACCAATTAGACCCCTAGTAGACTGATAGCGGGGTCGGTGGGAGGGTCTTGTGTGTCCATCGGATAGGGTATTAACTTATAAAAATTTAATTTACTTATTAAATTTGCAATTTTGTTTTTTAGTTTATCGAAGTAATTTGTATTAAGGACTTATTAAGTTGTCATTAGTCTCATATTCAGGTGGCAAAAAATTTTATGAGAATTCCAACCATTGGGCTGGTCTGTCACTCGTGAAGGGCCCCTAGGGACCCTTAGACCTCTAAGTGAGCACTGCTGCACTTCCGTCCTACAATCAAAACATCTAGACAGTTTTAGCACTGTCTTCCATTCTATTTAGGTTTTTGGCTCTAAATTACAGGCCCGATCTTCGGGATTGGGGCACTGTAAATGGGACTCAGACTGGTATTTCTAACACTATTTCTAATATATATATTACTTCAA
The DNA here is from genome assembly GCA_964017235.1 of Sabellastarte sp. h YS-2021. Taxonomy (NCBI): domain Eukaryota; kingdom Metazoa; phylum Annelida; class Polychaeta; order Sabellida; family Sabellidae; genus Sabellastarte; species Sabellastarte sp. h YS-2021. The sequence continues at coordinate 29,480,299 of OZ024936.1, forward strand.
ATCTAAGAAAAATTAACATACCTTCCAGTCTCAGCTGTAATCCCGCCACCGGGCAGTTGGATTCAGCATTGAGTCCCACATGGTAAGCTATTGTAGCGTAATAAAATTTAAAATTTTAATTACTTAAATGTAGCTTTTATAAGCTACAAGCTTACCATGTGGGACTCAGAAGAGTCCGACCCTGCCTCCCCGCTGTTTACAGCTGAGGGGTAGGTTTTAGAAAATTTCAATGAGAAAGTAGGGCGATTGGTCAGAAGTTATCACGTGATGACAACTAGAGGCTACGGCCAACTATAAATGTCTAGTTTTCTTAGACGTTGGCCATGATGCCTTGTGGCCATCCGAGAACAGCATTGAGTCCCACATGGTAAGCTTGTAGCTTATAAAAGCTACATTTAAGTAATTAAAATTTTCAAACGTGATCAATAAAATGAGCTATTATTTCATTTCAATTTAAATGTATCAATGTTAATGCGTGTATCTTCAAGGAAAGTAACCAATGAATGAGTAAAATTTCCACAATATTGAACCTTAGTCTTTACTGAACCATTTGTTAAATTTTTAAAATAGACTAGCAGTGTATTCCAATGCAATACACTGAGAAATTAAGACATGGATTTTTTTAGAGACATGAAGTTGTTTATGAAAACTATTGAGCCATATCTCAACATGCTTGGATCAATGACCTCAACAACTGTCAAGTAAAAGATTTTGTAAAATCAATGACTCATATACAGTGATCCAGTATGAATTGTGTTTCAAAAACCATGTGTAATTCACCCCTAATGGACCATTCACACTGTTGCATTTAGTTTTATCAACATGTATTTCAATTTTACTTCATGGCCTTGACCTTCTCCTGCCACCCTTCTCACCCTTCCAACATGTATATTTTAGCATGTGAGAGCTTGTGAGAGGTTTTACAAATATTTTGCATAAAAAGATTTCCCTGCTGCATCATGTGCATCCTCTCCAAATATAATTCCCGACTTATTAAACCTTCTGGATACTAATAAAATACTAAACCAGTCAAACCACAAAATGAGTCAAGTATTTTACTACTTGTATGGCACTCATGTGACCAGCAACAGTGTGATGTAGGTAACTATAAAGAATCCCCCTGTTTATCTGGAATTTGGGGATTTTCTTCTTAAATTTAGTTAGTTACTAAGAACAATGTAGGTCATAAAAATCTAATATGATGCATAATTTTTGTAAGTTGTTTAGTGAATTGTTTTCCTGAAGTTCACAAATTGAGGTGAATGCCAACACTGGTAAATTTCACTTACAGTGCTGATATCGGCACTTTATTCATGTGCAGTGAATTCCATTATTATTATACTGTAGGCCAAGTGAATTCCACACAGTGTGGTGAATTTTACATGCTCTGATGAATTTTACAAACAAGAAGTGAATTTTACACATACTTTGGTGAATTTCATGTTTCTTGTTCTGTGTTTCAGACAAATATGTGCAAATAGAAAAATAAAGTTAATTTAAGTGTCATACATGTGTACATTGTATGAATATAAAATATCTTTGGACACATTTAAGTCATACATTTTTCACTGAGCTATGAATTTGAATTGATAACTCAGGTTATACCTTGTTAATCTACTTTGTAAATGCAATCCTGATCAGCATTTTATGACATAGACACAATATAGACACATTCAGCTTGTTTTCCTCTTTAACAACAGATTTCACATCACACTGTCAACATAAAAGGTCTTACAGTAATTGGTACATGATTGAGCCTGAGTTTTGCTACAGAATGAGAATATTAACATAAATATTTTTTAACTTACTGTATTTAGTTATCAATTTGTGTTTATATGCCACATAATTAGTTGACAATCACTAAAGTAAAACAGTACCTGTAGTATATGTAAGACTATTGAGACTTATTATATATACCATCCAGTTCAGGTGGAGTAGCATAGGAATGACTTATTGTATATCTTTATGGGTTAAATAATTGTCAATTAAATACCTCAAAAAATACAGAATCACAACTTAGACATGAACCAATAATATCACTGCACTAGCAGGGTCTTATGAGGATACTCTTATAATTTTTCAGAAATGATGGTAAGCTGCAAAACAGTTTGAATCTTGCTTTCCAACTGTTCTTTCAGTCTTACTCAATCCTTGTAACTGTTGTATATGTTGGTAAAACATTTATAGTTGTATGATCTTGTTTGAGACAAAAAGCTTCAAATATATCTGATCAACAAAGCATTTCATCTTTATCACGGCAATTTGCCCGAACCTCCAACAATTGATATGTCTAAATTCAAGTAACACATTGGTAGCTCTCCTTCAGATACTGTTTTAAATGATCAAAATAAGCCTTGATGAAAACATTAACATATTAGAAGCAATCCACAAATTTATAGACAAATTGCAAATCTTTTGATTTTTATCCTGCCAATACTGACCTGTATTTTCACACCCTCATCATTGAGTCCTAAGTACTTTATTAAATTGACCAAGCAAGATTGTTTGATAATGTAATTTTTACTTTAAGATTGATGCCTAATTGCCAAAAAAATATGTTGAAATCAGCTGCCCAAAGGTTTAAAGATTCTGTATTTGTCTAAAAGTTGCATGAACTACAAGTCGGCGAAATTGGTGAGAGAATTTCAGGGTTCTCCATAACCAAGGAGCACACTGCCTTGCTATATATTATTGCCAGATACTATTTAAAGATAATACAGACTTCAAGTAGACATAAGTTGACAATCAGTAGATTCCAAATCTTGTGAATAAGGCAAAACTGTTTTTAACTTGAATGGAACAAGTGCATACTAAAGGCCTTGCAAATTATGTGGCTGTTACTGAAATATGAACCTTTCATTTATTATTGGCACGAATTAGTAGCCAACAATAGTAGGTAGCAAGGCAGTAATAAATTTGTGAACTGATGTTATGGAATTCAGATGCTAAGGCAAGACAAGTTTCACTTAAACATGTTACTGATACACTATGACAGTATATATAACTAGTCACTTCCACCAAGAAGGTATTATTATCGTGACCGTTTGTCTTTTGTTTGTTTATCTGTTTGTCTGTTTTTGTTACTAGCAGGATTACACAAATACTATGGTTGGAATGTCATGAAAACTAATCAGAAGATGGATCTTGGTCAAACTTATAATATATAGATCCCATTAAAAGAGAGTCATCTGGATTACAATCGGGATAAAAAGTTATCCAGATTTTCCCAGTTACTTATTATTACATGTCTTGGCAGAGGTCTGTGCTCTTGAAGTGCTCTTGTTTCCCATGTTTCCATAGAGAAACTTTCATCAGAAGCTCCAAACATGAACTCACATTGACCAAATCTAATGGAAAACAGAGAGAAATAGTAAATATTTTTGTAAAGTGCTATTTTATATTCCACTTTATAAAAGCATATGAGTACAATGCCATAACTGGCAGGATTCCTAGCCATAAAAATGTTTGATTTGTTTTTGCTTATAATATTCTGTTCATACACTTGTTCTGTTCAGACATTACATTAAAAATAAAACTATTTTGCTCCATATATTTATTCTTATAGTAGTTCTTGTAGTACCAGGCACAGTCAGAGGTTGGTATTTTCCTTGTTATGCCTATGTTTCATCCATCTACTCAAAAGTCTATCAAATAGTTTGATTACAGCTTTCTTTTGATGCTCCCACCATTTGGAATTCTCTTCTTGATAAAACTTATGCGTCCATCCCCCTTTAAGAATTTCAAAGTAAGCTTAAATCCTACCTGTACACCAAAGTATATCCACCTTAATCTTAATATATCCCTTGCATTTTCTGAGGTGCTTGACCTTTTTTCCATCTCTGGATACTGAAATTGGTTGACTGTTTTGATGCTGATTTTGCCTTAGAGTCACCTTAATAAAGGGGAGATTAAGCATTTTAAAAGTCTGATTAGAATAAGACTAATATTTGAAATATTTACACAAATGGGCTAATAAATATAATCATTTGTACTCTAAGTCTCTGAATGTTCCTGTGATACCCTCTATGGTTGCACCATAAATATCTTGCCCGTGGTAGATGCTGTTTATGGTGCTTGACCATTCCGTCTTTGACATTCAGTGCCATAAAGGATGATTACATCAATTTTACAGATAGATTAACCCTACAAATCAAATTTAAATCAAAATCATTGAACTGGATCTTAGGATAAGCTTTAACAAACAAGCTGCTGGCAATGGTAGATGGTTTATTCATACCTCCATTGTAGGAATTGAAAAGGTCAATAAAGAAATAATTACCAAGAGGCATTTCAGAGGTTCACAATGGCCTTGTAGTAAGCAAGTTTTAGCATAAAATTACTGGCTGTCCCCCATGTGTGGGTTTGACTCCCACAAGTGGCAATGCTGATGACCTTGCCTTTTGAACAGGATGCAAAACACCAAGTTTAACTTTGTCATGAGGCATTTCCATGGGGACATTTTAACAGTGTAAACCACCATCTTGTTAATATTACTGCAAAAATTTTACATCAAAGATTCTTATTTACTAACCAAATGCTTTTGTTTCTTGCAGACATACATGACAAATGTAAGAAAGCAACCTCCACAAAGATAAACTATATTTCTTTATTATGAACATCCGACAAGTTGTTACAATGTATATGCAATATGCATTGTGTGTTCATTTGCAAAATAACTCAAAAAGTTGAGGACAGATTTTGTTAAAGTCATCAGTAAATGTCCCCAGTGGAACAATTGAACAGGTGACTAAATTTGTTGGTCTAAGAATTCTTTAAAGAATTTTTATCATTGCACTCATAAGCCATGTTGGAGGAGGGCCTGGAGGAGGTCTACTCTCACTGAATGCTTTTCCAGGTGGTGATAGAATTACTCTGGATACTTTGAAGTTATTTTTCTGAGTTAATCCATGACAATGATGTATCATAAGCTGATAAATTAAGGAACCTTGGTGTCTTTTATCTTTGCCAAAGATATAATCAATGGGATTTGCCTGGATGGACCTAACATAAGGGAAAACATAAACTTTTCCAGATGTCCCACCAACTTCTCACCACAGCATTTGCCACTTTAACCATAGTTCCAAGGAAGACATACTTACATATGGTTGGTATGTCACCTTTGAAACTGTTAAGGTGGTAATTACTATGGTAAGCAGTAGGTGGGACTTTTGCAATTCACTGCTTTTCCATGTAAAAATTACTTAAGTCCAGCAGCCTTAAAAGCAGGAATTCCTTGTGTTGATCAAACACAAAAAAATAGGAAGGACCTATTTCACATACATAAAATCCTGCAGAATGGAATAATCTTCCCCATATTGTTACAACACAGGACATAGCATCTAGCTTCAGAGATCATCCAAGAACTTTTCTCACAGGTCTATGACTTTTCATTTTCTTGGTGTTATGATTATTGTTAGTATTACTATTGTGGTCATTTTATGCCAATTGATGAACGTAAACTGAATGACTGCTATATAGCAATGATTCCATCGCACAAAATATTGTTAAAAATTGATTAGCTATTTTTATAGAATTAGTTCTTTGTGAAGCTAACACATTCAAAAAATGTTACTAAAGAAAGAGTAAAATGTTAAATGTATTGGTTTATAGTTTTATAAAATTAGTCACTTTGTGAAGGTCAAAGTCAGGGTTTTATGTCTTATTCAACAGCCAACTAATAGATTCCAGATATATTTTGCTATAACATGATATTTAAAGTTTTATGCTTAAAGTCACGTCTTTCAGATAAACTTTCCCCTGACAAAGCAGCCTTGTTCCAGATGTAACCTTCTTTGCAATAACTCCACAAAAAAAATCAGTATTATCTCAATCTTAAGCAGGAATTTTATCCAATGTCTTCAGAGCAACATTTTTCTAGGAAATATAAAAATATAAAATTACAATAAATTGACTTACTCTAAAAAAAAACTAATCTTAATTTAATTAGTGAAATTTATCTTGTGTATTATCTTATCAGGCTTAGAAGAATTACTCTAATTACGCAGACTTCTGTTTCAAACTGAAAAACATTAGCTAGTATTTCATAGGATCAGAGCAGTGTATCAGCTACAACAGCATTGCACTACAAGCATCAATCCTACAGGGCCAATTCCCATCGGAAAGCAATTTATCTCTGCATTGCAGATGGATTTTTCTGAAAAAGAAACACTGCTTTCACAATATCCTCATTCTGGAAAAGCACATACCAATTGCGGGAAGCTGACATGGGACATAATATGTAAGGCATCTTTCATACTCATCTGTTCAAGTGGCCTGATATGCAAAATGTGACTCAAAGGCACTACATCCCTAAATGTAGGTCACGGGGTCCTTGTAGGTAACATACTAATCTAGAGACACATAATATGGCTCCCGTACTTTTTTTTCTGTGTGGAATAGGATCCAATATTGGCTGCTATTTTAGATAATTAGTATTGGTAGCTTACACTTATCAGCAGATTACAGACAAAAACTAATATAATATGTTTTAACTCAACTTTTAGGTTGCACAATTTAATCTCAGTTTTCCTCTTATTTGGTCGCATATTTTGAGATGCTAAGTAAGGTTGTGTTTAATAGGAAAATGTGCATTGGCTTATTTTACTTTTAAAATTGTTCATTATCCCTGACAAGTTTTTCCCTTTTAATAAATTGGAAAATCGAGTACTTCTTTATTTTATTATCAATGTTTGATGCTATTACATGTATTTCAAAAATACATAATGGCACAAACGTAAACCTATATGAAATAAATATTTAAAAAAAATTAAGTATTGTAAAAAAATTGCATAAGTTTCCATTCATGACAAATAATTCCACAGTGCACTGAAGTTCAGAAAGGCCAGGTGTAGATCACCCTAGGCAATACCAGTCTGTTCTAAGGAGCACACAGAACCATGGTTCTATGTCTGGTTCAGGCAAATACATAGTGGTTTGGAAGAAAACTAAAAATAGTGGTCCTACCCCCAATGGCATGCTAAAGAACTTGACACATCAATAAAGGGTCCATCCTGAGACTCTGTCTTTTAGTTAGGGGAATGTCTGTTACTATTATGATTGAATCAAGTTAATAATTGGCATCTACTAGTTAGTATATTTCCAATGGACATTCAAATCACAAATATCTGGCTTTCATTAACTACATAAAACTCAATCTTCACCTATGTTTATTTTGTATAGAACTGAAAACTAGAAATGAAACAGTCATGGACCTAATAAGTGGATCTGGTATAAAGTGTGATCACATCTTAGCATTATAAATGCAACTGTAATTTTGCAATTGCAAGAAATGGTATGTTTTTCAAACTATGACCTGTGGTAGTAGAAACATTTTGCAGACACAGATTTGAAAAAAGTACTTCTATATAGCTCATAGTTTGTAAACATGTGGCCCTCATGAACCATTAAGTATCTGACAAAGTAAAGTGCACCTTTAATGTTTATACCACAAATAAGTATTTCAACATTTTTAAAGCAACATAAAAAGGTGCAAGAATTTAAATAGCAGAGTTAAACTTTATAGGCTCTAGGTTACAGAGAGAGACACAAATTAACAGTCATTATTAAAGGCCAACAAACACTGATAATATGTTATGAGATGATCTGACCTGATAATAAAGTTAGAAGTGAGCTGTCCTTGAACCTCCCATGTCTATACAGACCAGATAAAATGCAATAGAATCTGACATACAACTACTTTTATTTTAAAGAATTCTCTCCAAAGGTGCAGTACAATCACAGTACAGCACCTTAAAAGCCAGAAATGAAGAGAAAGTTACATGGCACATCTAGTAATCTAACTATGTTTTACCTGATACAGCAAGAACATTAAGCTTCTATGGTCCTCTAATCTGGAACACTCTATCAGTCATAAACAAAAGGATCGGATCACAAACTATAAAACATTCAAAAAGAAATGCAAAGCACGCCTATTCACAAAATGTTTCCAGTATTAATTTTATGAAACTTTGTAAACAGCAGATAATTATTTATTTATAAATATAATCCTTGTTATAAATCCTGCTAAAGTTTAAAGTTTACTGTCTATATTTTTACCCCATAAAGGTCCAATTTAAATAATCAGAATGTTCTTATTTATGGTTCAATTTTGTTAGAAAAAAATCCTGCATGTTTTTCATTATAACGAAGGGTTGTACCTACATAGTAGATTAAATTGTGTAATTTCTTACATTATTGTAGCCTTTATAGGCAAGTCATATGGCAAAGAATCTGTAAATACAGATATATTGGTTTTATAAATCAACAAATCTGGGTCCACATTCACTAACATTCTTTTTCTTAAAATAATAAATGTTCTTAGAATCTTAAAATTTCCTCAGAAAAACTTCTCAGAAAAAGAAATTTTCCAAATTTCTGTAAAAAGTATATTTGCGAAACACTTTTTTACAAGTAACACCTCCATCATGATCAACAATCAAAATACAAACTTTAAAGATTCCTGTTTTCCATACAGACAGTACATTCAATTAGTCATTATCATCTTCAGAAATCTAAAAACTCCCAGGATTTAAAAAGTCTTATTCTTAGAAATGTTTTTAATTTTAAGAGTTTTTTTCAAAGAAAATTGTTGCTAAGTCTAAGAATATTAGTCAATATGGGCCCAGGTCGCATTAAACCGACTCAGGATTCTGAAATATTTCCTTATAAAATTGCCCCAAATTTTTACAAAGGATCAATAAAAACATGTAGAGACTTTTACTAATCCCTTGTGAATACACAAAAACTAACTATTATTTATGTTACTGCTTGAGGACCTTACACACATAAGCCAATATTGTAAGTTCTACAGAAAAGTGTTCAAAATTGGTTCAGAAATAAGGAGGTTCTGTAAAGTTTTACTCCTGTCGTATATTGGTGAATCCTACCAATCTGATATAAGCTGGACAATTTTACAAAGTAAAAATTGTTTTGCATTGTCACTTGTGTTGTTAGTATAGCTAAGGTTTATCTTACCAATATCCCAATGTTATTGCACTGGCTTAAACGCTGCACTCCATGCAGCATATTAAAGGTCTGTTTACACTCTTACATACAGTTGTAACCACATGTATTTGAATTTAGCTTCACAACCTTATCCTTATAGTTTTATAAATGAACCTCATATGTGGGTAGTCCCCCCTCCCACTTCCACCCCTCTGGTATCTGCTGCATGCTGAAATGGCTGTGATGTGTCAATGTGCATCCTATGCAAATACTAATCCCAACGAATTAAACTTCATGGATACTACCAATACACAAAATGCATTGAGCCTAAAATGAGTCCTGATGAGTTAATTAATATTTTGCATTTGGATGTAGCTCATGAAGCCCACATAGAACAATGTGACCGAGGTGTAAGGAAGATAGAAAACATTTGAGTGTCCATATGTTGTATGAGGAAAATAGCCCTTCACAATAGTTTATTTCTTTAAAATGGAAAATAATGCCAACTAGATGTCCTCCGTGATAGCATAACTTTTAACATTATATCATTCTGTCCTTAATTCTGAATGATTATGGTTACTTTCATAGAAATTTCATTTTCTTGGACATGAATTGCATAAATGGTCAATATATTAATTTTGCTTTATGACATTTTTTTAGATTTAATGGGCACAGATAAATATGCAACACATGATAAATTTGATGGCTTGGAGTTTTCAATCCTATTTTCCTTCGGAAAACACTAATTAAATTCAAGTGACAATATCAGAATCAAAACTTTGCATTGACTTAAAGTTTGGCTTATTGAAATGAACAGTGATGAAAAAATGATTAAAACCAGGCCATAAATAAGGAAGTTATGGTTGTTTAAAAGTAAAACAAAAAGAAAGAGGGCTGGACAGATTTATGTAGAGTAAGAAATCTAAAATTCGCCACATATCTGAAATTCGCCACATGTTGAAATACTAATAAAATAAACTAATTGAGGTGAGATTTGTTAAATGTACAGTAAGCGTAGGCTTTTTGAACTGAAAAATACCAAATTTAAGACAAAAACTCATTTTCTTCATAAAATTAACTAAGGTTTTTGAGGTGGCGAATATTAGATTCCTGGCGAATTTTAGATTTCTTACTCTATTTATTAATATTGACAATTATGTCCACCAAGGAGGTATTATTTTCCTGACCATTTATTTGTCTTTTCATTGATAGCAGGATTGTTCTTATACTACTGGTTGAATCTCACTGAAAAAAACCTTGAAATTGGTCATGGTCTGACTTGCATCCCATAAAGTTTTGAGAGTGATCTGCGTCACTGTCTGGATACAACAAAAATAATATGGCTTTTTCCATTTACTCATAATGCCTTGGTGGAGGTCAGTGTTTTCTAAGTGCTTTTGTTTTATGATGTTATTCTGTTCATGTTAGAAGTTCGGTCATGTTACATTTATAGTAATCTCTATGTCTATTCTCAGTCTGGGACTGACAAAATTAGAAAAAAAATAATCCATGATGCTAGTGAAATCTTGCCAAGCATTTGGCCACCCACATTAAGAGCCTGCTAAACTGTACAAAAAATCAGAGGAAACCGGAGAAGCGAGACAATCTACAGGGCTGTGGGCAAGGGGTGTGGGGAGGGGGGAGAAGAGCAAAACTGGCCATTGAATATTAGAGCTTGGTAGCAACTGGTGCTCATTGGATCCTGGTTTGTCTCATTACAGTTTCACTGGCATTGTATGTGGGGAGTTTTAAAGCCAGTGTTTTAAAGGAGGGATATCAGTACTCGTCTTTTGGAGGCAGGCAACAATATAAGCCAGGGATAAAAGGGGGAAAAAGTGGGGAACATTTAGTCATTTACAGCAATACATGCTATTGTAAGTCACAACTGGGGTACCCTAAAGTGTAGAAATAAATAAGGGAAGGAAGTTTTAAATTTGTGTACAAAGAAATAACAGGAAATTGCTTCAATAGGGAATATATTTGCTACATCAAGAGAAGGTGAGTTATATGTGTATTTAACAAAAGATATAGCTGTGTGTTAAAAGGATAAAATAAACATGGGAGGGAGCTTAGACATGTCTGCAAAGAAACAATAGCAATAACATATCACATACTGATAAAGTAAGTTATATCTTTTTCTTTAAATCAAATGTTGATGTTATATAATTTTTAATTGGGATAAATATTTGATCAATGTGATATGATGAAAGGCAGGATAAATATGGCTAGAGCTTAAGAAGGGATAAATATAAGTAACAGGCACAGTATAAGTAGAAATTTTAGAAAGAAGAAAATTTCACAAATTCTTCATTATAAAGAAATTCACTAGAATGAATTTTCACCAATGGCTCATTTCTACTTAAGAAGATTAAAAGATTTCAAATTTCACTGGGAATTAATTTTTACTCTCCAAACTCATCAGCTAAAATGGCTAAAATTAATGCCAAGTGAAAATTTCAACTTATACAGTATGTTGCTTATTTATACAGATTCAGAGATTATAAAATGTCATCCTGCATCACTATAAGCACAGTTATAATCATTATTTCAATTACAGAATAAGGAAAATTTGACAAATGATAGAAATAGCTGTACTTGCTCGACTCGGTAATTCGGCGCTGCTTGAAATTAAAAAAACAAACATATTTACACTTGTTTTATGCAAATTAGTGTCAGAACTCCTTCCATTAAAAACTGGATTTATAGAAAGAGCAAATTATAGTGACAGTTTACATGGCAATTATCATTGTAAAATGAGTGCCCCAGACGAGCACCTGACCAATCAGCATACAACTTCACAATTTATAGGTTTATATCAGCCATCTTGGTTTGCCAGAATTTGAGTTTCTTTTTTTTCAATTTGAGTGCCAATTTGAGATGTGTGCCAAATTACCAATACAAGCAGTGTATATGCATAAAGATGGTAAAAGTGAGCTTTTGTATTTGATAGAAAGAAATTTACTTACAGGAAACAGTTGTCTGACAAGACTAAAATACAGTAAAAATGCTTATTTATACAGATTCAGAGATGATAAAATGTCATTCTGCATCACTGTAAGCACAGTTATACAAGCACAGTAATTGTTGTCTGACAAGACTAAAATACAGTAAAAATGCAAATTTTAGATGCAAGAAAATTTCACTAATTTTTAAAAGTTAAAGAGAATTTACTGGAATGGATTTTCACTTATGGACTATCTCCTTTACATATTTAAATACAAATTTAAAACTTCACTGGAGATTAATTTGACCAGATGTAAAATAGCTAAAATTAAAACCCGGTCAAAATGTTCACTTATACAGTATTATGACTAGAGCAGCGATGTTGCCACTTGATTTGAATTCAATGTTTTCTCCACTGAGGTGCAGGACTTTTATGAACAAAACAGCCTTCTGATCAGAAGAGATTGATTTGACAATAATCCACAAAAACTCATATTCCCCAATGCTACACAATTTTTTGGAGACATTTGGCAGGATAAATAATTTCATGGTTTCTTCACTTCCTCGTAAAATAGCCAGAGTAAAGATTTGGAGACTCTCAGACATAAAACAGAAATGTTTATCCTAGTAGGAATTTATTGCACCAAATCTAAACACAAGGGGCTTTGGGGACAATGAAGAAAAGACTAACATATGGAAATGTAATGAATTTTTTTTGTATTTCCCTAAAAGTCTTTTGCAAGAAGATGCACTGATTAAAAGACATTTTCTAAAATGGCCAATTAAGACAATATAATATCAATATTCCTGAATGTAATGTCTTGATTATTTATCGTTAAATCAATTTTATAAGAAAAAGATATTGATTTAAAATTAAGAATTATGTAATGATGACCTTTTGTCATTCATCAAGTACACACTGTCTGGCATTGAGAAATAACTTTTTTGAGAAAATATTTGTAGTTCATTCATCAAATAATAATATTGCAACTTTAAAAAAAAAAAATGTACTTATATGTGTATATTTATTTCTTAAGTAGTGGTTGTAAGTGTCACTTGATCATTTTTTAACATTAACTGATAACATATATTTTATTTATTTTTATTTCTTTACTGTAGTATTAAAATAATTTAAAACAGAAACAGAAATTTAATTGCCTACACCTAAATCACAATTACTACAGAATACTACATTACTTTGGTTAAAGTTCAATAAAATGAGATACCTTAATCATCCTGAATACTACATGAATGTGGTTAAAGTAGGTACAGTTATATTAAATAAATATTTTAATCATCCAGAATACTACATAAATGTGGTTAAAGTTGGTGTAGTTAAATTAAATAAATATTTTAATCATCCAGAGTACTGCATAAATGTGGTATAATTTGAATGAAATAAGACACTTCTATCATCCAGAAATATCTGTTATAATTAAGTTACAAAGTAAACATTCCCATGATGGGATAATTTGCAATATTATTACTGATTTTTTATCTGCAGTGGCCAAGTAGTTAACAAAGTAAAACTTGGGGATTTTACTTTTCGAGTATCCTGTTTTCCTGCATATTTATTGTATAAAAGACATTATTGGTTAACCTTTAAGCTTGCAAGAAAACGATTAAAATAAGAAAAGAGAGTGAAAGTACTATCTATCTAAAGCTGTGAATGTAGTGGTTGTTACAAAGCACTTTCTCTTCTTAAATCTCAACAGAATTTACATTTATATCCCAGCAAGGAGTTATTCCTCCCAATCAACCACTTTCAGTTGAGAGAAATGAATCTGGACCTTTCAGAATGATGGCTATTTATTGAGTACTTTATCTTCTCTTCATAAATCTAAACAGATGTTGCTTTCACTGAGATCGCCAAAAAAGCCAGATATGAAAACAAATGATGAACAAAATAAAACCTAGTGCCACTAGATTTAGTTTTTAATTCAAATGGAGATGGTATCTCTTAAAAGAGATGTAAAATTCACAAACTACCATATTGTGCCGAACTAGTTTACCAAGGTTTTATAGCATAAATTAAAAAGCAGAGCAGATGAGCATAGGGTAGAATGTCACAAACTGGGGTTTGTGGGTTGGTATATTCATAATAATTCCTTTTTGTATTAATTATGGTACTAGGGGCCACGGTGGCAGAGTGGTAACACTCTCGCCTCCCACCTCTGAGGCCGGGGTTCGATTCCCGGCATGGCCTCAAGTGGGAAAGCTGGTAGTTGCTTGCCATTGGTCGGCAGTTTACAGTACAGGACCCTAACGAACTTTATGTACTGGTTTCCTCTGGCCTTCCAACTACCCGTCGTGATATGACCTGTACAGTGTTGAAAGCGATATAAAACCCCAAATAAATAAATAATTATGTTACTTTTGAATATTTGAGATTTGTCTGTCAGGCCCTACCCACATAACAATTTAACAATGTGTTTCTTACTGTTTGAGTTATTTTCAACACAAACAGATCGAAGAAAGCATACCACCCCCCAAAAAAACATAACCTGTTAAACTCGGAGGTAATTGTAGGGCATCTGGAATCAACCACAGGCTTCCACAAGTTTAAGGCCAGGGCCATGGGTTGGATGTAAATCTGTTTCACACTTAATAGTCTAACCACTCCCCACTTCAAGTTTAGCAAACTATCATTTAAATCTTAAACATTTTGGTCATGGGTTCAAGCTCAATGATGCATGTAAGAAATGATGCTAATATGAACCCATATTCACTGACATATCCTTCTTTTAAGAATTATTCTTATTCTTAGAATATTCTAAGAAAACCATTTTCTAAGAATAATTCTTATAATAAATTTTTTTTTGTTAAGAATTATTAAACTGAAGAATGTTTTTTAGATTTCTTAAGGTAATCAGTACAAATTGCATACAATTAATATTTAGAAAACAGCATTTAGTACTTTATAGTTTATCAATATGAAAATATTATGTGTAAAAATATGTATAAGACAAAATGTTTTTCATAGAAGATTGAAACTTCTTATTCCTTGAAATAATTCTTATTCTTCAATGTTTTTTCTCAGAAAATTCCTATGTTCTTAGAAAATTCTTATTGTAAGATTAGAAATCTTAGTGAATAATAATTTGGCTCCTATCCAAGTTTAATCTGAGCTATTTAATGTAATCTGTAGATCCATCTTTGATTCCCGTTCAACATAATTGACACATAATTAATATTATTTTTTATTGTATTTTCACAGTTACCAGCAGTTACTATGACAGCACACCTGAACCTCTGTGGATTGTTTCTTGTGGTGCTTGGACACACTGGTAAGACAATGTTATAAGCAACTCTATTGTCAGTTAACAAAGCAATTTTCTGTTTGTGTTTCTTAAGGGCTATGCATACCAAACTGATATGAGAAGGTTAGATAATACCCTTTTTAGACTGAAGACACAGGTAAAAAAATTACAATCATTCCCAGAAATCAGTAATTCTGTTAATTTTAAATGAAGTCCTCTCTGTTGTGTCCTGATGAAACCTACTGCCCAGCCAGTGAATTTCTTCACCTAGTTGAGTTAGTACCTTGCATGTTAAAAGCTTTTCTTTGTAGACTTACACATTTCCGTTGTAACCATTTGTTTCATTTTTTAAAAAGAAAATCTATTAATACAGTTAAACTCCGAAAAAGTGGCCAATACCAGAAAATATTGGAGAGCGAGGCCCGATAGCGCCGAGATTTTCAATATTTTCTGGTATTTTTAGGAGTTTGGCTGTTGTAAACCCCACTCTATATCCTATTTGATGCCTGGTCCCCATATATACGAGACTCTGTCCCAACATTCTGTAATTTCTCTTTTTACAGGAATAAATTAATCCCCCGGAAGATGGTCACTGAGAGAAAGTGTCCAGTACTGATTAGTATTGGACATATCAGTCAATAGTGAAAACCTGCAAGTGGGGTTTACACTGTTTGTCCTTGATAATTTTAAGGGCATGTGATGTATTTTACTGGTGGGATGAGATTCACCAGCTGAACACTACCAGTCTAATGATAATTGAAGAATTCTTTAAAATAAAAATAGTATCATGTTAGGTCATATTGTTGTTGGGGTGTTGGTATGTTAGGGCAGTGTTAAAATTCTAAAGGTTTGTATTATCAACTACCAAATTTACATCGTTTCAGACTCTCCTGTGTATTTTACTTAATTTTGAAATTTCTGTGCTAATATCGGCCCACTTTCCATAGAATAAGAAACAAAATAATAACCAATAGTTCAATATTTCTGAAAATGCCCATATGTTTCAATGTTATTTTCCCAATGATGACATTGTTTCTTTGTTGCTTTCAACAAGTTGAACATAGTAATGTTTAGTTTTACTGATGTTCAGTTACTTTAAATAAATATAAAACTGGTGAAAAAGCTTAGATTCAGTCAATATCAGGAGGTGGAGAATTGCTAGGTCACAGAAAAAAAAACAAGTAGTCTAGTATTGCACATGTTTATAGGCATTCAAAAACCATGAAAATCATGGCGGCTGAAATTGTGAATGTTTCAAAAGTTTCATGTGTATTGACAGGTGAAGCAATGAAAGCTAGAATTACAGGAATGGGGCATTTAACAAAATGTCTATAAATGGAGGCTTGACTGGCGAATAAGGAACCATAATGTATTATTCCCCAAACCCAACTGTGATTTCCTTATTTACTGCTTATGTCAAAAATGAAAGCTTCTGCCAAAGTTGCGAGCCTGGGGCTGGATTCACGAAAGGTCGCAAGTCTCAAATCTGAGATTTTGGTCTCAAATCTAAGATTTTTCTTAGATTTTTCTCAGATTTGAGACCTTTTGCTCAGCTGGGATTCACAAAAGATCTCAGGCTAAGATTTTTCTCAGATTTGGTCTCAAATCTAAGACTGCCTAGGGGGTGACTTAAGTTTTCATAAAATAGAGTATATGTAATAAAAAGTAACAAAACAAAATGAAAATAGTGAAGTATAACATATTATTTAACTTGTAACACAAAATATGAATATATATTAAGAGATTGTACAAAAATAACAGCAAACATTTACATTACAAAATTAACATGAGTGGCTTGTTTTGCTGTTATAATCAGTTCTTTTGAATGTCAGTACAAATTATAGTAAAAAGACAATGTTTTGCTTGATTGAAAATATTCTAAAATGTGAGTATATATGGTAGAGTGGTAAAATATAAATGTGTATACTTTCCACTAATCTCAACAAAATGTTACATCAGTTTTGATTGGTCCAGACTCAAAACTTGGCTTAGATTTCGGTCTCAGCTGAGATTCCTTTCGTGAATCTCAACTTAAGCAGAATCTCAGCTGAGACAAAAATCTCAGATTTGAGCAAAATCTCAGCTGAGTTTTGGCTAAGACTTGAGACCTTTCATGAATCCGGCCCCAGGTGCAAATGACTGTTTGTTGCTTTTATGTAGAGTAAGAAATCTAAAATTCGCCACATATCTGAAATTCGCCACATGTGAAAATACTAATAAAATAAATGAATTATGGTGAGATTTGTTGAATGTATAGTAAATTAAGGCTTTTTGAACTGAAAAATGCCAATTTTTA
Source organism: Sabellastarte sp. h YS-2021 (assembly GCA_964017235.1). Taxonomy (NCBI): domain Eukaryota; kingdom Metazoa; phylum Annelida; class Polychaeta; order Sabellida; family Sabellidae; genus Sabellastarte; species Sabellastarte sp. h YS-2021. The sequence goes on from OZ024936.1 coordinate 29,497,741, forward strand.
GACAAAAACAGCATTTTCTTCATAAAATTAACTAAGGTTTTAGAGGTGGCGAATTTTAGATTCCTGGCGAATTTTAGATTTCTTACTCTAACAGATTTACAGAGCTGGAGGGTATCAATTACACATTTGCATGCGTATATCAGAAGTTTTTACAAGAATATGTGTAGCATCAATGTGCAGAGTTTATTTGCAAACAGTACACTGATCCCCTTTGACAATTTGTGACCTGTACAAATTAAGAATAATTATTTGCACTCATTATGAGTTAAAAAAACATGAATTTCTTTTCACAAGAATTTGTATTGCCACAAGCTCAACTAACAAAATGTACTTTAAACAAAGAACATGAAACTAGTTAAACCTCCCAGAGGCCTAGAAAGCTTCTTCAGTGGCTACAATATAATATCTACATGAAATCAACAAGTTAAAAGGACACATGGCCAATCAATATACAGCTTATAAATCATTATCGCTTCCACCAAGTAAATATGTAATCAGCGGTGTTTGTTTGTTTGCAAAATAACTCTTGATAGCTTTGGAAAAATATTCAAGAAATGTCGGCAATGGCCCATTGAACAGATGATTAGATTATGGTGGTGATCCATTTGGATCCAGGAATTTTTTTAAAAGACTATTTTTATCATTGCACTCATAATTGCAATATTGGAGCTTTTGGGCCTTGGGGAAGATAAGTATTCTCTGAGTGTTCTTGTGTATATATCAGTGTTCCCCCCATTGGATGGAATTTTTATTTCATTGTTTACTTCAGGTTTGTGCAAAATTGAGACTTGCGACAACTTACTAATCCAATCAGTGCTATCTTCAATAATGTTTGGGTAAAAAAAATTGTGCATTAATAGTAGCATGTATATTGTTATGGGTACTAAATACAAACTATAGTACCCATAACAATAATTATATCTAGACAAAATTCCCCATTTACACTGTCTACACTAAGGTTATTTGTAAAAATTTTTCACCCAAATATTAAGTTGAAATAACATGAATTATGAAATTAAAGTTAAATTTATGCTATAACTTCATCTTTGACTGAATTCTCTTGTAAGTACTAGCAGTCATCATTGAAACAGATTTACTTTCAACAAAAAATGTGTAAAATCCTTGCAACAGGTTGTAAATAAATCCAAAATGGTAGTCACAGAGCTCCCTGTTTTTGCACATTGTATCCCCACATGGATAGCCTTAATTAAGCCCAGTGCAGGGCTCCTGTGGGGATATCACTCATATTATCACACAGCTGATTACATTTTAACACTATTCTTGCACCTGGGCCCTCTTTTCAATTGCTTCTGCTTTCAACAATCATTATTTGTCTATCTTGGGGTACTTAGTATATAAAATAATTTTAAAGAAAAGTTGCCTTTTAATGAAAGGATAAAATGTGCCATTAGCTCAATACTATGGGGGTTTTGAAATTAGAAATCTTGTCTTAATCTTACAAGTGTTTATATAGTTTTCATGGGGTGTTTTAATTCTGTATTTTTGTGTATCAAATAAGTCTAGCCTTACCTTAAATATATATTTTTTTATTTTTGGACACATTACATAGTTGAAGTGGTTTTGTCATATCTCAAAAGATCAACTGACACTTGACATTCCAGGGTTTGCATCTTGAACAAAGGCCAACTTATATTTCTTTTAGATTTGGATTAAAAACAACATTCCCTCACACCTGTGTCGCATAGTTTATCAGTTCTTACTTGAAAATCTATAGTTTGAGAAACAAAGGGGAAATTGTCTTTTTATTAGTTGTTGGCAATTAATCTTTGACATTAAAATTTCCTAAAAGATTTTACAGAAATAAAACACATAAACACATTATGTTTTGTTATAAAAGTCTGAGTCATAACGCCTACTTACACCAAATTTGAATCAATATGCTTTAGGCCATTTTGAGATTGTTGTATTCCAATCATTGGGCTGTTTGTTGCCATATCCACTGGCTGAGAAAAGATGCAAAATAATTCGTTCTTTGATTTGCTGTGGTCTAGTGTTCTTTGCAATAAAGTTTTTAAAATTGAAAGTGAGAGACATACATTGTGTATCCAAAACTCTAAGTCATTGTATAGCATTTATTTCAACCGAGTCTGAATCAGTGAGTTTTGTAATAGACAACTAAATTATTTCACAGATGTTTAACAGATTTTGATAGAATGTGTCATGCTCGTCGGGCTCTTATATTTGTCTTGTTGGATACGCTGGATGTCTCAAGTAATAATCCCATCATATTTGGTCATACATGTGAGGGACATGAAACTAACCTATAAGAATCATGGGCTGGGCTGCTTTTAATGTAGTCAGGTTTGACCTTTGACTCTTGCTTCAAGGTCAAATTAGGGTAGCCAAATTTGGTCAAGCTTAAACGTTCTTATAGCTTGCTTGTAATTGGTCCTGAAGGTTTGTGGTGTAAAACCTAATAAAGGGTATTTATGGGCTGGAAATGTTTTGATGTGGTGACATTTGACCTTGCACTTCTTCAAGACAAAAACAAAAGAAGCTTAAAACCTAAAATGTTGTTATAACTTGCTTATCATTGATCCTAGAGGTTTTGGATATGTAAACAAATCCAGGAATTTGTGGACTGGGAATCTTTTAATGTGGTCCAATTTGACCTTGGCCACCTCATTAAATGATGGTAGCCAACCTCAACAGTGCTTATATCTCACACATTATTGTTCCTATAGGTTTGTACCCATACCTATAGGAAATCAAGGGTTGTGATTCTTTTTTATGTGGTTGCATCTGACCTCAGGCCCCTCCTGCAATGTCAAATGAGGGAAGCCAACCATGTTTATAACTCTTATTGGTCCTACAGGTTTAGAATGTGTAAACAGCCTACAGGAAATCTGGTGTTGACAATCTTTTGTTGTTAGATTTTACCTTGGACCCCTCTTTCAAAGTCAAAGAGCATAGTCAGATTTAAAAGTCTGTATAGTTCTCTTGCTGTTGCTTCTAGCATGGTTGCTAGGTTAAGTTCTTGATAAATTTTATTTTTCCCTCAAGGGCTGGGTCACCCATGGCATCCAGATGGGCAGGTGGGCGGGCTTCGAGAAAAGTTTGTCTGGCCGTATCTCAGAAACCGTAATGTGTAGAAAGTTGATACTTGGTAGGGACATTGATTGTGGCGTGTAGGTGTGCAACATTATGATGTGACATTGATTTCACCTTTGACCTTGCTGTAGTGACCTTGACCTTTAAAATCTTGTCTGTTCTATATCTTGACATCCTTAAGGTGTAAGAAGTTGATATTTAGTCGGGATATTGGTTAGGGGGTGTAGGTCTGAAACATCATGGTGTGACCTTGATTTGACCTTTGATCTTGCTGTAGTGAGCTTGACATTTAAAATCTTGTCTGGCCTATATCTCAGGAAGCGTAAAGTGTAGGAATTTGGTACTTGGTATGGACACTGGTTAGGGGGTAGGTGTGTGACAAAATGGTGTGACCTTAAATTTACCTTTGATCTTGATGTAGTAACCTTGACCCTTAAAACCTTTTCTGGGCTATATATTGGAAACCTTAAGGTATAGAAAGTTGATACTATGTGGGGACATTGTTACAGGGTGTAGGTGTGCATTGTCATGTTGTGACCTTCAGCCTTGGCTCTACCAAAGTGTGAAGACATGCCATATTTGAGACATATTTCTCTTATCACAAAGATATATGGATTGCTGCAGCTGATTATTAAATGTACTTTTACTTAATTGTGCTATTTCCATTGACAGCTAGACTTCATTTAATAAATTTAATTAATTAATTACAGATTTATAATTTTGAGTTTACTGATTAATGCCATAATCCTACTATCGAATTGGCATTTTAATACTTAATTTTGTCTCTCTCAAACATTATTTTCTCTGCTTAAATATTATTTGGACCTGTACAAAGCTGAAGCTGTTTACTCTGAAAGTCTCCTGATCTTTGAACTACTTCACTTTTTCTGTATCTATTTGGTGGATACAAATATGCATTGGCTCTCAAAAGCACTACTTCTAGTATTAATGGCTGTTTCTTTGAAATTTGGAGTGATACTTATGCATTAATTTGAAGTACAAACAATGGAAAAATAAGACATGGTAGAATGGGTTTGAATTTGAACTATCCTTTAAACAAATAGAAAATTAAGTTTACAAAAGGTAATTAAGTAGGCTAAGAAAAGCAATGTGTATTAAGTTTGCTACTATATAGCATTATAAAACATCATGTACCAAGTTGATGCTATGGATTTTTACACTTAAAGTTGAAGACAAGTTTCAAACCCACTTAGAAGATTCCTTCACACAAGGGCAACAGTGGGCCACTGATGGACCACCAGTAAACCTTATTGTCGGCTGCCAATGGTGGACCACTGTCTATCAGCTGGTCACACAAATATACTTGAATACAAAATAATAAACTAATTAATCCACCTTGTTGGGGACTTTCAAGGGGTTGTTATATAGATTTTACATGGCATTTACACATGACCAATTAACATGCAGCTTACAAATCACAATTTATAGATCACCTATCCTGACTGGCTATGGTGAAAAAAAAAAAACTTGACAAGCCAAGCAATAGAGACTAGGAAAATGATGTGTAAAGGTTTAGGTTTAACCCTCTTTTGAATCCACTCAATGTACTATAATGTAATTTGTGATGTTCAGGACAGCAGTTCAGAGATAGTCACAAATATTTACATTGTAAGTGACCATGCTTTAATAAGTAGCTACAACTACGTTCATCTAGCTAGAGTTTAGCTATAAAAGAGAATCAGAATTGGGGGACAATGGCCAGTTTGACACAAAAAACATAGACAAGAAATACCATACAAATATAGTAATGTCACAGCAAACTATAACTTTGCCAGATATGTGGAAAGAGACAGAATATGCTGATAGGATAGCAGAATAACTGCAGAATTGATGTGACACCATGCAGTTACCCTACAAAACTTGGTAATATTTATGATAGGGTGGAAAGCAAGAACTCCTAATGGTCCATCCACACAGTCCCGTGTGGTTGTAACAACTCATATTTTAAAAATGCTTTATCCTTACAGTTCCACATATGAATGTCATATGTGCTTAGTCCCTGTTTACAAGTAAACCACCAGGGCCCACGGTGGTGTAGTGGTAACACACTCGCCTCCCACCTATGAGCTAGGCGGTTCAAACCCTGGTCCTTATGTGGGAAAGTTGGTAGTTGCTTACTGATGGTTGGCAGTTTACAGTGCAGAACCTTGACCAATTGTATGTACTGGTTTCCTATGCCCACAAAACTACTCATTGTGATATGACCTGTACAGTGTTGAAAGCGACGTAAAACCCCAAATGAATAAAATAAATAAACAAGTAAACCACATCATATAGTCATTCTGTCTCCCCTTCACCATGTACAGTTTAATATAGCTAATCATGAGAGGATGTGGCAGGTTCTTCAGACATTTAAAATAAATCTAATATATACTGATACATGCCTATGTTGTGACAAATGTGTTAGGTATATATATGAAACTGAATTGATACTACCAAACACGAAACGCACCAAACTATACAAATGAGCCCAGACAAGTTAATTATTTTCAGTTTGTATGTAGCTTGTGAGTTCAGCATGGAGCTGTGTGACCTAGGTCTGACGTATGAAAACTTTACTGATAGAAGTGTAGACAGAATGAGGAACAAAACTCTGATAAACATAGGCAACCCCACAACAAATAGTGATCAGGGCAGAAATTATGGCTTCCTAAATTCAGCAGATGTCTGTTTCTTTTTACAACTATTTTTCTTTACTGCATTGTAATGATATCTGTTGTTGGACTCACAAAAGGCCTTATGGGGCTGTTACATTGTGGTGATATGTTTGTACACATAGCTTGTGATCCAGAATTTCCCTGAATTACCTGTTTCCTCTTTGATTCAGTGCAGTGAGTTTTAGCAGAAAAGCTTTTTGATGGTATTGCAATCAACTTCCTGATCAGATTTCAGCTTTTATGGCCAGTGCAATAGCCTCACCATCAGGCTTGTGATAGGATCACAAAGTCATAAAAAAGTATATGATTACCATGCGATGCTTGCGATAAGATACAATGGCTGCAATCCTCTATACAATGAGAAAGATAATGTATTTGATAAAAAGGAGAGGGTTTGCGATCTGAAAAGATCGAAAAGATCTCTTAATGGCATCTTCATGATGCCTTCTGGTGATTTGCATGGTTTATGATATCCAGCCTGGAACCCTATATATAGGGGGTTGCTGAACAGGTCAACTTCATTCATGATTTCAAGACTGACCAAGATAGATCGAGTAACAAATGACCTGCTACAAATACAAGTGATATATCTGAGACTATAAATAGAAATTTTGGAGTTACATGAGCTGATTATGGAGTACAGGCGCAGAGTTTTTCAAGGAGGAGGTGGAGGAGAGCATCAGTCGTTTGGGTTAGGCAGTGGCCCAGGAGGTGACAGGATAGGTGCCAATATCACAGTCTCATTGCAGAACTGTACCCGGAAGACCAGCCCACATTCACAGACAGACCACATTCTACCAAAAACCCCTGATGTCAGGCCTGAGGTTGGCCATGACGTTAAGACATCTGGCCACAGAAGAAAGCTTCATTTCCCCCCAGTACACTTTGAGGGTAGGGCAGTCCACCATAAACCGCATTGTCTCTCAAGTGAGTGATGTTAACATCAGGCATTGCAGAGATGAGTATGTTGGATGTCCCACCTGCCCCGAGGAATGGAAGGAGATAGAGCAGGAATTCAGAGACAGATGGAATGTCCCCCATGCCACTGGGGCTCTAGATGGCAAAAATATATCCATGAGATGTTACAGACATGGAGGAAGTGCATACTTCAACTATAAGGGATTCCACTTCCTGGTGCTGCTGACCATGGATGATTCTGAATACAAGTTTATATGGTATGACATTGCTGCTGCTGGATCAAGTTCTGATGCCCTGATTTTTAACTATAGTGACCTGAGGCAAAAGATAGAAGATAACACCATTGACTTCCCCCAGCCGAGTCCCTTGAGGATAAAATCCCAAAATCAGCTACTCCATCCATGGTGATGTCTTCCCACTGAAAACATGACACATTAAACCCTTCTCTTATGTGGGTGTTCCACCACACGACTAAGGCTCCCGATTAAGGGTTTTTGAGGGTCGGTTTGAAATATTTGCTTAGTCCCAGACCTTCTGTAAGGGTCGGTTGTGGTCGGTTGGGGCCGTGTGAGAAATCAAACATGTTTGATATTTCTCCCGACCCCAACCGATTATTTTTTCCCGCCATAAACAAAATGTCCAGTCCCAGGCGTCCTCAGGCCTCCTCAGACCAAATTTACACAGTCCTATGTTGTCCCAGGCCGCCTGCGACCCTTAGTCGCCGACCCTTAGTCCCAGACCCTCTATTCTTAGTCCCAGGCCTCCTGCGACCCTTAGTCCCATTGCAAAACAAAAATCGGCTATCTCGGTCTGGGGACGCCTGGGGACGCCTCAGGACACCTTGTGGGGTTGGGACTTAATCCTGGGTTAGTCGGCTCTTAGTCCCAGGAGGCCTGAGGCGTCCTGGGACCCAGTCGGTTTGTCTACGACAGGATCGTGGTTCAAACCGACCAGAAAAATGGCTTAGTCTGTTCTTAGTCCCAGACCAGTTAGGGACTGTCTGGGGCCTCCTGGGGCGTCCTGAGGCCGATCTGTAGTTAATCCCAGACCTTCATACCGATTCTGTCTTCCACCCCATTGGTCAATTTTTTTTCCATTTTTTCCAAGACTACCCACGATTAAGGGTCGCCGACAGGATCGGGGCTTAATCTTTTGGTGGAACAGGGGCATTACAGAAGCATGGACCTGAACAAGAGGGTCTTCAATACCTGATCAGCCATGGGAGAAGGGTTGTCGAGAATGCTGTTGGGATATTGGCCAGCAGGTTTCGGGTGCTGCAGTCAATGATGCAACAAAAGCCAGGGGTGGTGGTGCATGTTGTGACGGCTTGTGTCATCCTGCGCAATATGCTGAATACAAGATCTGTGAGGGGACATTTTCAACCAGAGAACACTGGTTTGAACGTCAATGGAGGTTTATAGGGGAATCACCTTCCATACCAGGGCTGAAACCCCAGTGAGGTTGCCAAGGCACAGCGAAGTGTGCTGGCTGATTACTTTAAGAATGAAGGGGCGGTGCCTTAGCAGGAGGATATAAACTGTGGACAGTGATTAAATACCAAATGGACTCTTTCAGTAAATACTAGTTAATTACCAAATGGACTCTATTAGTAAACCAAATAGGACTCTGTCAGTAAACCCAAAAGAATTGTTTCGGTAAATTGTTACTTTTTGAACAACTGTTTTGAATATCTACATCTCTGGACTCGTTATTGTCTTGTATGTTATTACATTTAAAAATATCTTGTTTTCTTTTATATATCTTTTAAATATCTTGTTTTGCATGTGATAATATTTATATTTGCTACCTCATCAGAAGTTATAATGTTTTATATGCATATTGTACCTTGGTTGCATTTTTCAAGTGGAGTTTTTTACTGACAGCATTTTTGTACAAATAAAGTAAACATATGTGCTTTTCATGTTCTTTTTTAATTATACATGGAATTCTGTGTGGTCGGGTTCAAGCACTCCCTATTTAAGTTTTAACTTGTTAAGACATTGCATGACCATAGTGTGACAGTGTTTAAAACTACTCCCATTTAACTTTCAACTTGTTTGGACATTGCATGACAGAGGTGTGGTTGGGTTTGAACCCTCCCCCATGTGACATCTTTGGAGTTTTCATTGGGGGTTAGACCCTGTAGCCTAACACTTTGGAAGAGAGAGAAGGGGAAGGGTTTGAACCGTAGACACTTTAACTTTAATTTTTTTATTTGGTTTGGGGGGGGGGGGGGGTTTAAGCCCTGTGACCTAACATGTTGGATGATAGAGAAGGGTTAGGGTTTGAAACCTGGACACTTGAACTTTATTTTTGGAGGGGTTTGTGGGGGCATCTTGTGTGTCATCTACTGCTGATCTTCACCACGGTCATCTCTGCTGGTTCTGGACTCTAGAAGGAGGGGTTGGGGGTGTTAAGCCGGCTGCAGCTGTCATCTGGCCCAAATGAGTTGTCAGCTGAGACTACTGAGGGTGGGTCCAAAGGCGCATTGGGCATGAGGCTGTGGAAGGCAGTGACAGTTTCTGGTGATGACATGTGGCTTGGTCTTGGGCTCTGCATTGGTGCACTTAGCTTTTTCTGTGGAGTAATGTGGAGTTGGACTGGGTGCTACATCTGCTGTTGGCTGGGTAACTGCGTTTGTGGTTGCATTGGTTGTTGCATCTGCTGTGGAACTGGTTTCTGCATCTGCTGTGGCACCGGTTTGCTGCATGTACTGTTGCATATGCGGCTGTATCTGCTATTGCATGGGCTGAAATGTCTGCTGTGTCAACCCTGCTGCTGTACTGACATTGGCTGCTGTGAATGGTACAGTAAACCTGTGGTGGGTATGGCCTGATACAATAAACTCTATTGTTGCTGCTGCTGCCTGTGCTTTCATTTGAGGCTCCTGGTCAAGGGAAATGTCTCTACTTGAAAATCTTTGAATGACTCTGTTGACAGGTTCTTAAGTTTTGATCAAAGCCAATCACAGTAGGTGGTTGTCAGGTCATTCTGTGTTTTCTGAAAAAAACATCCACTCTAGTTTGTCTTCCAATAAGTCATATTCTTTACCTCTCCTGGGCTTCCACTGGAACGAAGGAAAAGGAAGGAAAGAAAAGTGTCTTTCAACCATTTCCGCCTATCCATCAGATGAAAAATTGAAAAAAATGCAAGTAAGTGATATCCAAAATATCTAAAAAGTACTATGTCCATTAAAATATGTCCAATTTGATCACACAAGTGTCTGTACTCCTCAAATCCTTGCCGTAAAATGAATGCTGAGGCCTGTATCAGAAGGGTTTTTATATACACTATTGCATACCTTTGATGTGATCTTTCTAATCCCATTCCCATTTTGAAGCCATTGCAAACCTGTCGCAAACCCATCTTTTAAATCCCATCTCAATCTTTCCCATCGCAAAACTTTTGGATCATCATGACTTCTTTTGACATCACAAACCTTTTATTGCATTTGTGAAGGCAATCTTGCTGGTCAATTTGAAATTTTTCAAATATCGAAAAAGTTTGTCATAGGTTTACGATGGAAAAGATTGCTTTGTGGCCAAGATACGACACCAAAAATTGAGTTGGAATCAAAGAGATAGGTTTGAGATCAGGTATATGATTGCAAGATCTGATAGGAATATGGAAAAGTTTGCGATAACTTCAAACTGTTTGAAATGTTCGTAAAGCTGGCTGATAGCTATAAGATAGGTTTGCAAGCCTGGCATTATACGCAATTGTGATATGCGATGAAAAAGATAAAAAAGATTGAGCTCATAATAAGCTCACAAAAATTTAGGATCACAACTCGATTGCAGAGGGGAATCGCCACAATAGAACCACCCTCTTAGAGGACTTTTCCACATCCACGACTTGGTTGTAATTTGTCCAGCAGATTGGAGAAAAGTTGTGATCCATGGTTGGATTTTACAATGAGTTTGCAATCCTTTCCCTATTCTTCCTGAATGGGTTATGAACCTTATGAAAACCTTGTGACCGCTAGTATAAACGTAGGATGAAAAAGACTGCTTTATGAATGTTAAGATAGCTTTATCATAGGATTGAAATTAAGTTCCTAACTATGACAGTTTACAATATTTCAAACAGTTTGAATTAATCAGGACCACACATGATTCATTTACGAACGTTCCTGAGCATTCCTGGTCAATAACTACCAGTCCTGAGTCAGTCCTAAATGTTCCAATTGTGCTTTTTGAATGTTCTGATTCAAATGTTAAGACAATTTTTCTGGATTGTAAATTTTTCAGGAATATAATCGCCAATATGGAACAGCCCTCTTAAGTCTCAAATATCAAGTTATTGTTTTTTTCTCAAATCTAAGACTTAAGTTTTTCTTCCAAGTTGTCATTCACTAAAGATCTCACACTGAGTTTTGGATTAAGTTTTGTCTTATATATAAAAGACTGCTTGTAGGGTGACATAGGTTCCTCAGTTGGCCAAATGGCCAAATGAACAGTACACAGCGGGTTGCTTGACAAGTAAAATAATACAGTTTTTTTGTGTCGGAGGTAATATTTAATTTTTCAAGTTTCGTGGCTTTTAAATTTCATTTCAGTTTTCACGAAGACTATATGAACCTTGCCACAGATTGAAAAAAAACAATTCATGTACTGGCCCTACAGAAGAAGTAAAATGGCCTTTGATTATACTGTCAGGTATAAAAATGACCAATAAATCTTTCATCAGTTATAAATTTAGGTAACTTCCCCATCTGTTAAAATTAAGCATAGGATCAAGTCTTCTTTGTGTCTGCAGTGAAAAGCCAATAAACATGGAAGAGAAAGTATTTTTCCCAAATTCCACAACTGCCTGACAGGACATATATCAATTAGACACAAGGAAGTCCTCAAACAAATACTATGCAGAACACAATCATGCAGCCATAAGACTGACCTCCTACACAACCATACAAATCCAGGGTAAAGTGACAACACAAACCCCCAATCTGATGAGCCATACATCAGTCTGACCGAAGTGTCCACTTCAATAATGTATGGGCCATCAATCACACAGGGAAGGGGGAAACAGGCATTGCCATTGATCAGCTAAACAATTACTCATTATCCCTCTCGACAGTTTAAACAAAGACTAAAACTGGAATATATTTGAAAAAAACATTTGTAGTTACAGGGCAGTTAATAGAAGCCTTCTTAAAGGGTTTGTTGGGTCATGGAGCAAAGTGTTTTAATATCGCCCATTCTAAGTAATTGAATCAACTTAACAGTTTAAAAAGGGTTAAAATTTTACATATGTATTTGCACTGTAGAGAAACTAAATGGTTTAACTTGCTGATTCTAATTTCTGATTGGACTTTTATAGCATTTAACCCCCCTTGCTATTCTGTTCAACTAGAACTATATTATTTCTGAATAATCAATCTGGAGATCAGATTGGTTTAAAATAGGTTATATAAAATTTTATATATAGACGTAGTCGTGATTGAAAGACCACCAAATTTATAACTCTGGGCCCGTATTCATGAAAGATCTTAGCCAAGTCTTATTCTTAACGTTTGTGTATACAAATATAGCCAACTTTAGCCTAAGATTTGGTCAAAACGGTTTTTGAATACGACCCCAGAACTACATGGCCAATCCTGTTGAGCAAGGAAAGGAATACTGGTGAAAAGACAAGTATTACAAGTTCCAAAAATGGCTGCCTAGCATAAGCTTGTTGTGGTCATGGGGTAAACCATTACAGAAGATACATCCTACCACTTGTAACTACTGTCTGTAAAGATAAGAGCCTGTATAAATGTGTGGAAGATTTGGATGGCCATTTTAACGTTGTTATGCCAAGATACAGGGTGACTATATGTAAACTAACTGTTGACTATATACTGAACAGTGTTCTTTTTGGCTTATTGAACACTTAACACCATTGGCCAAAAAGAATACTGTAATTTTTGTTTGCCTACCAATCATAATCCCTTGTCGGCACAAGTGTGCACACGCAGTGTTGTTATATTCAAACCTTCCCGTTGAGAACGTTTCAATGGCATGTAAATGGGTGAACATCTAAGGATTGCAGTCCCAAAGCCATTGATGAATATATGAAAAAGATGGGAATGCAAAAGCAATTATTGAATATATCCCAGGACTGGAATGCTAAAGCTATTAGTGATGATCCGAGGATTGGAATTTCAGAGCTATAAGTGAATATCTGAAGATTGGTATGGCAAGGCTATACTGTATGGGTGAACGTCCAAAGATGGCAATGTCAAAGGAATGCTAAGGCTAAACATCCAACGATGGTAATGCCTAAAGATAAGGCATACTATCTATTTGTTATGGTGCCAGAATATATGGGTAAATATCTCAGAATTTCAATGACAAGACAATGAATAAATATATTGGAAATGCAATGCATAAGCTATGTGTCAGGATTCTAGTGCCAAAAGATATGGGTGAACATATAAGGATTTTGTGGGCAGAGGAAACCAGTGCATACAGTTGGTCAAGGTTCTGTACTGTGAACTGCTGACCATCGGTAAGAAACTACCAGCTTTCCCACATATGGTCTGGGGTTTGAACTGCTGACTTCAGAGGTGGGAGGCGAGTGTGTTACCACTGCGCCACTCTGGCCCTGGTATGGTTGAATATGTAATGATTATAATGCCAAATCTACGAGTGAATATGTAATAATAACAATGAGGATTATAATATCAAATGCATGGGTAAAAATCTGAGGTTTATAATGTCAGAGAAATGGGAGAATACCTGTGGTTTATAATGCCAAAGGTTGGGTGAATATCTGAACATTATAATGCCAAAACTGTTGGTGAATATCTGAGGATTATAATGCCAAATGTACTACCAGAAGTATGAGCGAATATCTGAGGACTTTAAATTACCAAAGCTATGGACGAACGAGGGTAGTTGGAAAGCCACTTGTGTTTATTTGAAACTCTGGTGAGATTCATGATATACTCTAGGGTGGATTGTGAGGCCTCAATCTCCTGCATGTAAAATAAAGGGGCACTCTTGGAGGAATACATTAGTACTTTGGCCAAGCTGCCCCATACACAATGACAATGCCCCAGGGCTAGAAGTTTTTCTTTCAGGAAAAATACAAGAAAGCATTTTCAATGATCACAGCACAGAATTAATAGAGGGGAGAAATATATATGGGATAACTTAGTGTTGAAAATTATTCCTCTTATTATGGTATATCTCGATATTATGGTATGGGACAAGTCACCTGTGAACATTAGATCCTCAAAATCGCTGTTAGACTTAAGAAAACAGCTCAAAACATACTTATTTAAACATGCTTATGATATGTTTTTCACTTAGCAGTGCTAAGAGACATTAATTAGGTTATAAGCTATATAAAAATCATGTGTCATGTTTTATGTTATTTAGAATAGGCTTCAAGACTCAGTACCAGACCGTATCATTAGCCCATTCACTGAAACTGGCAGATTATCGAAATTCTCTGCCATATGTCACAATAAAGTTCTGTTTTTTTTCATGTCATATTCCAAGAGTGGAATCATTAAAAAGTCTATTTAGTTTCATACAGCCTCATTAGTTATTCTAAGATAGAAACATGGGTACAATTTTATCACCCAACACAAGGAGTATTTGTCCTAAATTGGGGGTCATGGAGACCAGGATATATTTCCCTGGAGCCACTTACTATGCATAATTAGAGTTACAAATTTATAAGAGTTACAAGATATAGCCCAGACAAGATTTTAAAGGTCAAGGTCATTACAGCAAGGTCAAAGGTCAAATCAAGGTCACATGATGTTACACACCTACAATCCCCCACCACTGCCCCTACCAAGCATCAACTTCCTACACCTTATCGTTTCCGAGATACAGCCGGGACAAGATTTTATAGTTCAAGGTCACTACAACAAGGTCAAAGATCAAATCAAGGTCACACCATGACGTTGCACACCTATACCCCCTAACCAATGTCCCTACCAAGTATCAACTTCCTACACCTTACGGTTTCCAAGATATAGCCTGGACAAGATTTTGTAGGTCAAGGTCACTACGGCAAGGTCAAATCAAGAGCAGACCATGACGTTGCACACCTACATCCACTAACCTATGTCCCTACCAAGTATCAACTTCCTACACATTGCAGTTTCTGAGATATAGCCCGGAAGAGATTTTGTAGGTCAAGGTCACTACAGCAAGGTCAAATCAAGGTCAAGCCATGACGTTGCACACCTACACCTCCTAACCAATGTTCCTACCAAGTATCAACTTCCTACACCTTACGGTTTCTGAGATACAGCCCAGACAAACTTTTTCCCCCCACCCGCCCACCCGCCGCCCATCCGGACACCATGGGTGAAAAAATACCTGTGGCTGTGGGGTAAAAAGGCATTGAAATGTTTACAACATGCTCCGAGATACTAGTATCCAAAGGTGAAAGTCCAATGTCCATGACACAAGGTGGCTATCAAAATACATCCAACGCAAAAAAAGCTAATGGTGTTTGCAAACTTTTTCAGATTTTCTGTTGCTACATTTTGCCTCAATAAACATGGTAAAAAATTTGGTAGCCGCAAATGGGTGAATATCGCTATACCACAATTTTAATTTGTGATACCACATTGTAAACAAAAAAATCAACGTATTTTCACCAGGATTTTAAGTTTTTGGTTGTTGTTTGTCTCTCTGCCTGTTTGTGGGTAGGGTTCTGTTGATGTCACATGATTAGAGACAGCTATACATGGTCATGACTTGTTTCCCAAAGAGCAAAATGAGATAGGGGTTTCAGAACGAGGACAGACAAGTCTCACAAAATGTGTTTTATGGTGACTTTTATGGAGCCAGTGACTGTATCCTCTGACTTTTTGTGCTTGTTTATTCATTGGTTATATCTTTGGTTGTGTTCATTTGGCTGTGTTTACGATAATTCCAAAACTAATGAAAGAATCTTTCTGAAAGTTTTATGTGGGTGGGGTCTGACCAAAGCCAGAAATTACTAGATTTTCTGGAATAATTGAATCGTACTCTTGGCACCAAAATAATCCTAAATATACAATACGGAGATCCCTGACTGACTTGGCGGAGGTTTGTGCTCTATGAGTGTTTTCTAGCTTATCTCGAGTCTTTCCTCAGAATGAAGTACATAGGGCATCACAATGGACAACATTGAGAATTTAGGCATAATTGAATTATTATGTAATCTTTTACTATTTTGTTGATCTTACTATATCCCCAAAAGTGGCCATTAATTTAAAAAAAAAACATCCTCCAAAGGCAAATGACACTGACTTTTGTTGTCTAAAGACTCGGCAATATATCTACAATGAATAGCCCACAGCCAGAACCTTATTGCATTACTCCATTTTGTTACTCTATAGATCTGTACTGCTGTAAAAATGTCAGTATAACATCCCCCAAGGGACTCAAGAGGGATATGCAAAATTAATCAGTTGCTGGTAACATACTTCAGGTTAGGCTGGTGCAAGATTAGTGACATTTGATCTCACTTTGTCTCACAGGAGAGGCAGTGAGCAGAATGATACAACAGTGTGTTGTTTTAGTATGGACTTTCTTCGTTGATCTTTAACCACTTTATAGTATCTATAATATAATGCAGTTTATAAAGAGTTCTCTCTGACAGAATAATAAATGGATTAAATTAATTAATTTTTACATGTATATATCCTAAAGGACAGGACATCAAGTTGATGGTACTTAAAATTATAAAATAGTTTTCCAGTCATATCTGAGTGCTAATGTAAAGTTACCTCCCTGGTGTTACCCCTAACACAAGTAGTCCGGTGTGTTCCTATTTGACACTGTACGTCATGCTAAAATTTGGTTAGGATATCAGGTTTATGGAACTTACAATTATGGAAAGGTTTTAATATTCTATCTAAGTGCTAAAGACATGTTACCCCATTGGTGTTAGCCCTCACTCAAGTGTCCCTGTGTACACCTTATTTGACCCCATAATTATGTCAACTGTTAATCTGTAATGAGGACATTTCGACAGGATAGTAGGATGATGGCACTGACAATTATGGAATAGCTTTTAGCATTACAGCTGGGTCATACATTCATGTTACCCCTTGGGTGACCCTTCCCTCGGGTACCCATGTGCTCCTCTGCTTGGCCCATTAAATGTATCATTCTTTCTTCTGTAATGCTAAAAGTTCGATAGGACATCAGGTTGGTGGCATTTGGAATTCTGGAATTCTTTCAAATTTACATTTAAAGGCTATAGTTATGACACCGTCTTTGTGTAATCACAAGTACCCCTGTGCAACTATTTGACCCCAAAAGTATGTCAAAAGTTTTTTGTGATGCTGAAATTTGGACAGGCCATCAGATTCGTGGCAATAACAGACATGAATAGGGTTACAGTGGTAAAGTCATGTTACCCCCCTTGTTGTGCCAAAAACTCAAATAAGCCTCTATGCCTATTCAACCCTACATTTATCTCGAAAACTTCACCAAAGAACAGTAAAATTTGAACAGGACATTGGTGGTACTTAGAATCATGCAAAAAGTTTTAACCTTATATCATAAGTCTAAATTCATGTTAATCCCTTGTTTGGATTCCTCCCTCAAGCATCCATGCGTTCCAAGTGTATCAATATTTCCTCTATAATGTTGAAAGTTGGACATAACATCTAGCTGGTGGCATTTAGATGCCTTAAAAAGATTTCCAATTTACGATTTAAGGCTTGTTAAACCCTTTAGCGGGAATAAATGTGGCATGTTAAACCCTTTAGCGGGAATAAATGTGTCCAAAGATTATGTACAATGCAACATAATGTAGAATCCTGGAAAACCTTCCAAAGTTACACCTGATGGCTGAAGGCATGTTACACCCTTGGTGTTATCCCTCACCGAAGAACCCCTGTGCACCTATTAGACCCCATGAGTATATCTAAAGTTCATCTGAGGTGCTGAAATTTGTACAGAAAATCAGGTTCATGGAAATTAAAACACAGACTAGGTTTCAGTGTTACATACAAGTGCCGATCACTAGCGGATCCGGGAGCTGGGGGATGGGGGAGGTGGCGGGGGGGGGGGGTCAGGGGGTTCGAAAAATAATGTAAAGGGGTTCAACCCAAAGTACAAAATTATTTCTTCAGAGTGCTGTAAAATTCACAGGAAATGCACTATATTTTTACCAAAAATTAATTTTTTCCGGGGGGGCATGCCCCCCGACCCCCCTAGTTATGGTATGTCTGATGTGAACCCCCACCTTACTTAAAAGATGGATCCGCCCCTGCCTAAAGTCTTGTTACTTCCTTGTTTTAACCCCTCACTGAAGTATCCCTGTGCACCTATATGACCCCATAGGTATGTTAATGATTTATCTGTAAATGTTGAAATTTGGTCAGGGCACCAGGTTTGTGCCGGTGACAAACATGGAACAGAATTTCAGTGCTGAAATTATGTTGGCCCGTAGGTGTGACCCCTCACTCAAGCACACCCCCGTGTGCACCTATTTGACCCTGAAAATAGATCAACTGTTCATCTGTACTCTTGACACTTTGACAAGACATTAGGTTAGTGGCAATTACAAACATGGGATAGGTTTAAGCATTACACCTGGGTGCTAAAACACATTATCCCCTTGTTTAGACCCCACACACATGTGCCTCTGTGTCCGCCAATATGAAACCCTAAGTAAACCAACATTTCATCTGTAATGTTGAAATTGTGATGGGACATCAGGTTGGTGACACTTAGAATCCTTGGAAAACTTTGTAATTGCATCTAAATTCTGAAGTCATGTTACCCCCTTGGTGTAATTCCTTACTCAAGTACCCCTGTACACCTATTTGACTCCATAAATATGTCAAAAGTTTATCTGTAGTGCTGCATTTTGGACATGACATTAGGTTGGTGGCATTCACACACTGACACACATGTAACAGGTTTTAGCATTACACATGGGTCCTAAATTCCTGTTATTCCCTTATTGAGACACAACACTCAAGCAAATCCTGTATGACAAGTTAACCCCTTAAATATGTCAAAAACTCATATGTAATGCTGTAAATTAGGTAAGACATCCAGGTGGTGGCACTTCGAATCAAACAAAAGGTTTTAACATTACATCTGAAAGCTAAAGTTGTGTTACCTGGCTTTCATCCGTCACTTAAGTACAACCATGCTCCTAAGTGACCCCAAAATATTTCTTAAGTTCACCTATAGTGGTGAAATTTGTATAGAACATCAAGTGTTTTGCAATAAGAAACATAGAATAGGTTTTTTAGTGTTAGTGTTTAAGTAATGTTACCCTCTTGTTGTGGCTCTCAATCAAGGTATTTCAACAGGTCATCTGTAATGCTGAAATTTGAAAAATATGCCAGATTTGTGGCAATAACTAACATGGAACAGGTTTTCAGTGTTGAAGTAATGTTAGCCTCTTGATGTGACTCCTGACTTAAGTACCGCAGTGTATACCTATTTGACCCTGTAAATATGTCAATAGTTTCATCCATAATGCTGGAATTTGGAAAGAATAAAAGTCTGATGGCACTTACATAGAATAGCTTTATGCAGTAAATCTGAGTGGTAAAGTTATGTTACCTCCTTTTTGAAACCCAACACTCAAGTAATCTGGTATAACAATTTGACCCCTTCATTATGTCAAAATTTCATCTATGATGCTGACTTTTAAATAAGACATCACGTTGGTGGAACATAGAATAGAGACAAAAAATTTCAAATTTACATGTAAAGGCTGACGTCATGTTAGGCCTCTTAGTGTGAGCTAACATTTCACCCCTGTTTACAAAGCTTGTGTGGAATGAAATATGATTTAGAATCCTGGAAAACCTTTTAAAGTTACATCTGAAGGCCAAAGTCATGTTATTCCCTTGGTGGGATCCCTCACCCAAGTTGCCCTGTACATCTATTTGACCCCCTTAGTATGTCTAAAATTCATCTGTAGTCCTTCACTCAAACACCCCGTGATCACCTATCTGACCCCATAAGCGTATCAACAGTTCCTTTGTAATACAATGTACTTAAAGATGGATAGGTCATCAGCAAAAGCTACATATATAGGCTAAAGTCATGTTAACCTCTTGGTATGTCCAGACATTCTAGTACTTTGTATGCATTACTATTTGACCACAAAAGTATTTCAAACATTTGTCTCTAATGCTCAAACTTGGCCATGCCATGATTATAGATCCAGAGTTAACGACTAATTCAGATTATGTTCATGTTAATGCGATAAACTGAGACTGCCACTTACTCACATACGGGTGAGTGTGAGGGTCAGATTAGAAATTATTTTTCATTCTTGATAAATTGACTTCCAAATTTGACTTTTGAATTCGATGATAAATTGATTTAAGAAGTCAATAAATCAACTTTTCAACTTAATAAATCGACTTATGAACTCAATAAATTCAAAAGTGGATTTATTGAATTTGAAAGTCAGTTAATCCAGTTTGAAATTAGATTTATTGAAGTTCACATGTCAATTTAAAAAAGATTTAACCTAAGTTGGACCAAGTCCAATCATCTGATTTTTTCATGAAGTTCTGACCAGCAGTATTTCCATAATCCTGCTAAGAAACAGACAGACTAACAACCAAATAGACAAACGGTCATAAATATAATACCTTCTTGGTGCAGATAATAAATCACTTGAATAAAATATAATAACAGAAGCAACTAACAAGTGAGGACATGGCACAATAAAAACTAAAAAGGCCTGAATTAAATTCGACAGCAAGAAAAAATGTATGTACTTTTTTATTTTGCTTTTGTCTGGCTCAGAATTTCAGACAAGTTTCCAAACTGTACTCTTGGGTAAACTTCATGTGCAGTGTTGAATACAAAATGAGAATTTTGTACAGGGCAGATTTTCTCTTAATGGTAATGACAATGGTGCTTCAAATGTGAAAAGGAAAAAAAAAGACATACAAGGTCAGTGATCTAGCTGTTTGATATCCAACTCCACAAAATTATCCTTATGTTTTATAATTGCTTTAAGCTATTTGATAACTTATTTAATTACTTGCTACACTTCATCCACATTATATTTCAAGTCCACCTTATGTTCTATTAGGTACAGGAATTGGTGCAATCTGTCTTGGTTATTTAAACACGGAGCCATTGAGAACCTAATGAGACATGGGGGAATATAGTTGTGTCATCTGCAAACGGTGCCAATTTATATTTTTGTCCAACATAACTGTAAGCAAGTATATGCAATAACAAAAACACTGATGTATCTTCTTTTGCGAAGAAGTCCCTTGGTTTTAATAAGGCCCCATCGCAAAATGTGATTCAAACTGTTTAAAGAGGCATAAACCCTTGTTATAGGCAAGTTTGTATATATAACTGACCTACTTAAAGTTGGACTTTTAGCATTCCCGTTTAACTAGAAATAAACACCAGGTCCTTAGTGGGAGCCTTTGATTGAAATTTACCTTAATAAGTGGAATCCCCACTCTACATTCTTACAACTGACCATGGCCAGGTTATTAATTGCTAACACCCTTACAAGTATTCCCTTCATGTGATTAGAAAAGATACAACATTTGCAGTTGGCAAATAAATAATTGACAAATGCCAGATAAAGTAGCATTTCCACTTCCGCAGGTGAACTCTTGTATTGTCCCGATAGGAAAAAAAAATGGGAATTTTTACCAACCATGGACATCCTCAGGCCTACCTAAATAATCTGGGAGTATACTGGGTGAATCTTGGCCATTTTAGGCTCATACGTCAATGCCCCTGAATACAAGGTTTAACACATACCGAAAGGCAGTTACTGATAATATCATATGAGGAATACTGAGACCATGTTACAATACTGATGATGACATGTGAGAAATACTGATAATAACTTGTGAGAAACACTGATGATAACATCTTAGAAATACTGATGATGACATGCGAGAAATTTGTAACATGTGATAAATATGAATGACAACACATGAGAACACTAGTAAGAGCAAATGAGAAATAGTGATAAGAAATTCTGATGATAGCATGTTATAGATGACAACATGTGTGTAATACTAATAAGAATATATGGGAAATACTAATTAGAACATGTCAGATAAACTGATGACAGCATGTATTTTATTTAACTGATTGATTTATTTACTTAACGTCACACCTAGTGCCTTGTTTTGGGTATACTGTTACAGGATCGCCATTCAATTGATCATCTATGTCACTATGTATCTGCTCCTACCTAATCCAGTACTCAGTCACCATCCAAGTACTAACCAAGATCAATAGTGCTCAACTACAGTGATCAGCAGGAACTAGTCAAGCTACATCACATAGGCAGATGATGACAGAATGTAAGGAATACTAATCAAATCACATGAGGAACACTAATTACAGCATGATAAAAAATACTGATGATAACATGTAAGAAACTCTGATCACAAAATGTAATAAATAGTCATGGCAAGAAGTGGCAATAGTAATGATAACATAATGATGATAATATTCCAGAAATGCTGATGACAGCATGTAAAAATAAAGATAACAACATGTAGCAATTCTGATGACAACCATGCAGAAAAAAAATGATGAAAACATACCAGAAACACTGATGACAACATGGCAGTTGAACTGATGACAGTGTATCAGAAATACTGATAACAACATGTTATACTGATGTTAGCATGTTAGAAGTGCTGATGGGAACTTATACCAAATATTGATGATAGTATGCTAGAAACATAGATGTTATAATCCTAAAATACTGATGGTAATGTATTAGAAATTTTAAAGACAACATGTAGGAAATACTGATGATAACATGTTAAACATATTGATGAGAACAAGTGACAAATACTGCTGCTTAGTTCCTGTATAACCCCAAGTGGTAGAGGAGACAATTAATACCCCAAATTTTAAATTAACAAAATCTAGAATAAATGTTTAAAGTCAGTGCAGCTATGAAATAATTGAAAGGTTTTGATGTGTGTGAGGCTGTTTTATCGGATATCACTAATGAAACCTGGTTATGGGTGTGCAGGGTCTAAATGATTAAAATATAATACTTTGTCCATCAACGAGAATGAAAGTGTTGATTTACACCTAGTCAATTTGCATAGATTTGTACACAGGCTTGGCAAATATATGGACATTTTCAGCAAAAAAAAGCTTGTTGCAAAACATGGTTGGAATTCTTTATCGAAGGGAAAGGTACAGACAAATTACAAGATGTGTATATAGCCAGAACCTTTTAGAGTGTAAATTGTACTTTATTTCAATACTTGACATATTTTATTTCAATAACCAAAAACGTTCCGTCTAAAAATCATCCCAAAACATTCATCTTTTCAAGAAAGGATATATATACAGTCTATGGTGTATTGTACACCAAAACATTAAATGAAACCAATCAATCAACAATGCACCATATGTCTGTCGCAAAATACATAAAACCACATACCAATACGCGTGTTACATAAAGGGATAATTTTGCAAAAACAAGATTGACAGTATTTTTGTGACATCACCCAATGTAGTTTATTCACTGATCTCGTCTGGTTTAACACCAACCTAAACAAGATGAAATTGATAAATACTAGAAACAGCTGAAATGGGATTAGATGGTGAAAGCCCTGGGTTTGCAGGCAACTTAAGCCAGTGCCACATGGCTGCGATCTGGCCCTTCAGTTACCGTTCTAACAAGAAAAAGATGGGTCCCTTAATATAGTATTTTAGGGTCTTTTAAAAAGAACACTTCTCATTGTTTTTGTGATGTATGTATTAAATGGTTATTAGACTGAGGGTTGTCCAATGTTTGTCGATCATCTAAAACCCCTTTTAAAACTCCTATTTATACCTTTTTTTCAAATCCAGGTTGTAACTGGACCATTTTCAAAATGAGATATAATTGGTCCAGGAATGTTTTGGATGTATAAAATTATTAAACGACACCATGTATGCAACTGTAGGCACTTACTACATGATCCCATCTATATATTTTGACAAGTTCAAAATCAATTAAAAAAAAACAACATCGTTGGTACCACAGAAGTGTGACGGAGCCTTTAAATACATACACCAGGAAGTTGTGTTTTCATTGCATCCATATGTCTGTCTGTTTGTCTATGTAAGGGATAACTCCTTAGGTAATGAACACATTTTACTGAACGTTTTTGTTCTGAGTAGGGCCTGACAAAATAATTAAGTAATTGAATTTTAAATTTTAAGAAAGACCCTGTTCATATTCTCCATCCCAAATTTTAAAAGCATTTTCAACTACTGTGGCTTTCAGGTTGGTATTAATCCAAAAGTAATCACCAGGCCTTTATAAAAAGTTCATGTGGGTAAGGCCAAAAGTAATGACCAGGCCTTTATAAAAATTTCATGTGGATAAGGCCAAAAGTAATGATCATGCCTTTATAAAAATTTTATGTGGGCAAGGCCTAACCAAAAGAAGAATCAATCAATCAATCAATCAATCAATCAATCAGTTGTCCAGGTGCTTAATCTCCGTATCAACGGATTCTAAGGCACACCATCCAATCCGTAAGGCATAAATCATGAGACATTAGACATGTTCCGAGTCGTTGCCAGGGAGGCGGTCCGGTGTTCGGTAGTAAGAAGCTATGGTGGGAATGATTTCTGAAATAGGTAGGTTTTGAGTCGACTTTTGAAACTGGAGAGATTTGGAGCACTGCGTATATCATATGGAAGATCATTCCATAACTTAGGGGCATCATATGAGAAACTATTGTTAAAATGGACCTTTGATTGTGATGTGGTTACACTTTGAGAAAGACTTGGATCATATTCTAGATACAAGAAAGTTCCCTGAGTTCTGTAAATGTACCCTTTTAGTTTTTAAGCTTATTCTATATACACTGCTCCAAACTGGGACAATACTGCAAAGAACCAGTCTCCATTCCAAGGTTACAGTTCTGTCCTGACAATACAGCCATGGTAGTTACTCAAAGAATATTACCCAATGTTTGCAAACCTTCTAAACCCTTAAACATTTTCACATACTAGTTTTATATCCAGATGACAATCAAGTCATTTTCAGGTTTCAGAATGGAATAAAATTGGTGTAGCAAAGTTTTGGATGTACCTCACAAATATAGCAGGTAAACGTCAAAGTTGGGGTTTTACGTCCTGTTCAATAGCCCGGGTCATATTGGGTCAGGTCCTCAGCATTGCCACTTGAGTCGAACCCACACAGAGGTGACCACCTGTGATTAGATGCCAAACTTGCTTACCACTAGGCCAATGAGGACCACTAATGGGGTTAAGTATCTCATATGTACAGTTGTAGGAACTTGACCCATGGTCCCATCGTTTCAAACTTGCTTACCACTAGGCCAATGAGGACCACTAATGGGGTTAAGTATCTCATATGTACAGTTGTAGGAACTTGACCCATGGTCCCATCTGTTTCAGTCGACATATTCAAAATCAAAAGGAAAGCATATCTGTTATACCAGAGAAGTGTAACTGGACCTTTAATTACCCTCGTCCCCTGCCAAAGGAAAGACGCAAAGGTATTGTAATTGGGCCTGTCTGTCTGTTTGTATGTGCCTTAAACTAAAAAAAACAAAAAAAAAACTACGCACCATATCAGGGACATATTTTCACGCAAGGTGGGACTATGTAGCCAATGAGGTTATGTAGTCTTTGAATTATATTTGTTTGTTAGCAAGATTACAGAAAAATTACTGCAGAGGGTTTGCATGAAATTTTTTAAATAGCTGGGTCCTGTTCTATTGTATAAAAAGGTATGTAAAAATATAAAAGCACCGCTACTATAGTGACTACCCCTTATTTAGCCTTATCCAGCGGATAATGGAAATAGCTCTTAGAGAAAGAGTTTTACGTAATACACAATACTGAAATGAATCTGCACAGTGATGTAGATGTAATTACTTCATACTTGGCTTACATACAGTAAGATGTAACTTTTAGCTAGAAGAAAGTTTTGCTGTTGTTCAAATTTCAAAGAAGGTCACAATAATTAATTGCCACTTATGGGAAGTTTGTAACTTTGGGCATGAATGTATAATGTCACTGAAAAGAATGTATAATGTCACTGAAAAGTGATTTTCACAATGACTTTTGTTGTTAAAATATTTAAAATTGAGGCATAAACGACTAAGCTTCCCGATTAAGGGTTTTTTGTAGTCGGTTTCAAATATTCGCTTAGTCCCAGGTGTTCGGTATGGATCAGTAGTTGTCAGTTGGGGCCGTGAGAAATATTAAACATCTTCTCATGATCCAAACCGATTCTCATTTCCCGCCGTCAACAAAATGTCCAGTCCCAGGCTTCCCCAGGCCTCCTCAGACCCAAATTTACACAGTCCTATGTTGTCACAGGCCTCCTGCAACCCTTAGTCCCAGGCATCCCTGGCTTAGTCCCAAGAAGCCTGTTTGTCAGTCCCTGACTCATAACAGACCTTTGAAGTTTCATGCATGTGAAAAGGAATCAGTTTCATTAGTCCCGGGAAGCCTCAGACCGTGTCAGGTGTCCTGGGACTAAGAAATCTGGGCCTGGGACTAAGCCCCGACTAAGAGAAGCCGATCCAAACCGATCCAAACCGGCCTCCTCAGGCCGCCTGGGACCAATGAAATTTAGTCTACGACAGTCTGAGGAAGCCCCAGGAGGCCTGGGACTAAGTACCGATTAAGCACCGACTATTTTTCTGTGTTTAGACTGGTTGGATACTGAGAGACGTGTGTCACTTGCTGCTTAGGGGTTTTCAGTTTTTTTACATTTCACATTTTAATTGAGTTAGGGCACATTTGACAGTTAAGAGACACATTTCAGTTTTTTTACTTTTTTGTGATATTCACTGGAGTTATGAGGAAAGGGAAAGGAGGAAAGAGAGGAAAGAAGAAGATGGAAGAGAGGCAAGAGGAGGGGGAGAAGGAAGGTGGAGAGTTGGAGGAGAGGACAGAGGAAAGGACAGAGGAAAGGACAGAGGAGGGAACAGAAGAGAGGGAAGTGAGGATAGAGGATAGAGAGGAAGGTTTACAAGTTACTGAAGAAGCTTGCGAAGAAGATGAGAGGTGTGAGGAAGAATCAGAGTGCCACTCAGCAGCCAAGAGAGCCAGGGTTTATGCTACATTCACTGACAGCCAAGAAATTGCCATTGTTGAGTTTGTGAAGGAGCACCCAGAGCTGTACGACAAGGAGCATGGACGTTTCCATGACAGACATAGGAAGGAGGCTCTCTGGGCAGAAATCTCTGCAGAACTGAAGCTCCAGCCCTTTGATGTCAGAAGGTGGTTTGAGTCACAGAGAACTCGTTATGGAAAGCTCTCCAAGCTACAGTCTGGCCAAGCCCCAAGGGAGATGACCAAGAAGCAGTCCTGGGTCTACCAGCGGTTGGGTTTCCCTAAGACCTACATCAGATGCAAGGGGGCCAACAGAAGTTCTGGGTTCGAGGCCAGTCCCAACACCAGCAGGCATGAAGAATCGTGTGGCTCTACTACTGATATAGAACATCTTGAGTCCAGTGTCCTGAGGGAAAGTACAAGTCAACCAATTATAACATCTATACCAGTTTCTACAGATTCCAAGATACTCGAGCACTTTGACCAGATGAGGACACTGATCTCAGGTTTCCTGCAGCAGAAGTCAGACAGGCAGTTCTTCTTTGACTACGTGGCATCAGACGCTGAAAAGATGACCTAAGAGGAGTTTGAGGACCTCAAGGGCAGGATTTTTAGAGACATTGAAGAAGTAAAGAACACTCATAGACGTCAAGTTCTACCCAAGAGATCAGCCACTATTACCAAAGAGTCACAGAGGGTCGGGATACTGCCAACAACCACTCAACAGGCATCTAGTTCCACCAAGGCTGCAGCATGCAGCAGTTCCAGCAGTTACGTCTACTGCACACCCAGCCCCATTGGCTTTGGAAACCCTCCATCACTGCTCACAGTACAGGTCGAGGGCAGCAGACACAACTTAAGTAGAATACTAAGCCAGATACCAGATCTAACAACACAGATCATTGGGCAGCCTCAGCAGCAGCAACAGCAGCAGCTCTACACCATCACCACCACAGCACCGCCTCAACAGCAGCAGCCTCCTCAGTAGCCAGCCAGTCTGGTTGTGTCTCTGACCTGCCAGGCCCTTTTCAGGGCCGCCCAAATCTTCCAAAAACAATTATTTAGTAGCATGTTGTTCAAATTCCCCTCCCAAAACATAACAGTTCAGTAAAAATACTTATCACAAAACAAAAACAAATACACCACCCCAAACATGAAACAAATTACCCAATGGTAATACACATAACAACAGAAGGCCACATAGAAAAAAAATAGATAAATAAACTCCCAATATGGCAAATAATCTGCCCATTTGTAGTTTAAAATCCATGGGATTGCTTTAAATCTGTAATAAAAAAGTCGGGCCACAGTGGCAGAGTGGTAACACTCTCACCTCCCACCTCTGAGGCCGGGGTTCGATCCCCGTCATGGCCTTAAGTGGGAAAGCTGGTAGTTGCTTGCCGTTGGTCGGCAGTTTACAGTACAGAACCCTAACGAACTCTATGTACTGGCTTCCTCTGCCCTTCCAACTACCCGTCGTGATATGACCTGTACAGTGTTGAAAGCGATGTATAACCCCAAATAAATAAATAAATAAAAGTAATAAAAAAGTCCAACACTGACACCATCCCTATAGTTAAAAGATATTATGTTATCACATAGCCACCAACCAACAAACAGACAAACCCAATACCAAACATAACCCCCAACCAACAAACTGACAAACACAATAGCAAACATAGCCACCAACCAACGAACTGACAAATGAATTTGCAAACATAACTCCCCACAACCAACAGACAGAAACCATACTGTAAACAGAACCATTTGGGTGGTTATATTTTCTTAATTTTCTTGAAGTGGAATAAAAAATTTAATTTTGAGAATTGCAATGAAGGAAAAAATTTCAGTTTCAGTTATTTTCCAGAATAAAAACCAAATGTAAGTGACATTAGGGTGTAGCTTTCAAAATATATGCAATATTTATTCCATTTAGCAAGTTATGTTTGGCATTGGGTTTGTCTGTTTCTTGGTTGGGTGACTTATGTTTGGCATTGGGTTTCTCTGTTATTAGTAGGAATTATGTTTGGCATTGGGTTTGTCTGTTATCTGTGGGAATTATGTTTGACATTGGGTTTGTCTGTTTGTTATTTGTGGGAATTATGTTGGGCATTGGGTTTGTCTGTTTGTTGGTTGGGTGACTTATGTTTGGTAATGGTTGGGTTATTTGGAACAAGCACAGCTGATTAATTGTTTTTGGAATATTTGGTAGTCCTGAAAAGGACTGGTTATTGGTCCTGAAAAGGACTGGTTACTGCAGTAGCAGTTATATTCTGCTATCTTGACAGGCCACTGCTCCCTCATTATTTAAGTAGTCCTTGAGGTAATCGCTCAGTCTTTTGGCTTCTCTGGCAGGGTTTCTGTCGCGACCACAATCAGCAGCACCACCAATCAACCGACCATCACCAGGCACATCATCATCATCACCACCAGGCTGTTGACCACCATGTTGACCTTGATATTGGCTTCTCAGTATGTTGTGCAGAACCACACAGGTCAAGACCACATCCCTGACTGTTTCTGGGGTATAGTTCAATAGTGGTCATCATGACTCTAAATCTTAAAGCCAGGATGCCAAAAGCATTCTCAACAACTCTCCTGCCCCTAGATATTTTGTAGTTGGCAATCTTTTCCTCTCTGGTTAACATCCTTCTGCCATAGGGTTTCATCAGCCAGGTCTTCAGGGCAAACACATCATCTGCCAGGTTGAAGTAGGGGACATCTGAACCACCCTGGGATATATGTGCTGGGTCAGGGAAGCCTATGCTGCCATCATCAATCTTCCTCTTCAGGTGACAGGTATTAAATATCTGGGCATCTGAGCAAGATCCAGCTGTACCCACATCCAGCCATCTGAACTTGTACTGTCCATCAACCAAGGCCAACATTACTATTGAAAAAAAAAATCCCTTATAGTTGTGGTACAGGGCTCCAGAGTTCTTGGGTTTCTTCAGGGCCACATGCTTGCCATCAAGGGCTCCCAGGGCATGTAGAACATTCCACCTGATCCTGAATTCTGTTTCCAGTTTTTTCCACTCATCTGGAGTAGTAGGACATCTGAGGTACTCTCTTGTGAACTCATCCTGGATGGTCCTGCAGACCTCTGGTAGAAACTTGGAAATGGTGGATCTGCCAACCCTGAACTGACAGGATACTGATGTGAATGACTCTCCAGTGGCCAGATATCTGATGGTGAGGGCTAACTTTCCCCAACACTGATTGAAGCTCTGTAGTTGGTGGCCTGCCTAGCTAGACATGGTTCCAGTCTGGTCTTTATCATTTCAAAGAATTCTGGGGTCATCCTCATGACATTGGTGAATCCTTGAATGTCTGTGGCATAGAGTTCAGCCATAATGTTGTGGTAGGCCCCCCTCTCCTCTCTCTGTAGTAGCCATGGCCTGACCAACATGTTATGCCTTCTTCTAGGTCTCTGTACGGCTGGTGGTGGTGGAGGTGCTGCTTGTGGTGGTTGCTGTGGTCGACGTAGAAATAGCAAATACATCAGTATATGTAACTGAATAAAAACTAAAAAAACCCTAATTTGTTGCTGAAGCTGTCTTCCATTGAAAGGTGGCATCCTGCTGTGTTGCTGGACCAGTAATGATAATTACATCCCGGAATTTATATATATATACCCAGAGAATGCAGTTTTCTTGCAAAACAAGAATCGGCCATCTTGGTCTGGGGAACACTGAGGAGGCCTCCAGACGCCTGAGGAAGCCGGGACTTAATCGGGGGTTAAACGGGGCTTAGTCCCAGGAGGCCTGAGGCATCCTGGGACCCAGTCGGTATGTGTATGACAAGATCGTGGTTCAAACCGACCAGAAAAATGGCTTAATAATAGTGTGGGACTGTGTGGGGCCTCCTGGGGCCTCCTGAGGCTTCCTGAGGCCGATCTTAATCCCAGGCTTTGTTACCGATTCAGTATTCCCGCCCATTTTACCATTTTCTTCACCGACTGTCCACGATTAACGGTCACAGACAGGATCAGGGCTTAGTCCTTTGGTGGAACAGGGGCATTATAAATGCCTTTTGGCATTTACGACCTAACTGTGCACCCTGGTTTTAGTCAGAGATATTGTACACATTCTTCTATAATCATTTATGTTATAACGTGACAGAACTAATAAACTAGTGTTTTCCAACTCTCGAATTCATTACAAGGGAAGCTTTTTTGGTTTCAACACGAGATTCTCATTGTAAGGACTTTAGTAGTGTCACTGCGAGACTCTCGGTCCATTGCGTTGTATTATATCGCACGTGGTTTCAACAATGACTGATTGACCAAGAATCATACTGTGGCATTGTTATATTATACAATGTATCACCTGACCTCCACCCCGTCCATAATTATTTATTTATTTGTTTGTTTATTATATGATGTCACACTAGGTACCTTTGTGTTGGTTATTTTGTGATGGGTAGTTAGAAGGGCAAAAGAAATCAGTACATATAGTTGATCAAGGGTCGCTACTGTAAACTGCCAACCAACAGCAAGCAGGTGACTCATCTAAAACTATTGATAGACTAGACTACTTTTCTTTAAAATATTTTTAAAAAAACAACCCCTTGTGTAACTGAAAGTACCTTCCAATAGTTTAACAAACGTCTTGATAACAGTACACAGTATTTACAAATGTTCAAAAGGGCTACTAAATGATAGCCCTAAGTTTACATATAACATAATCAGAGATCAGATCTAACTTTAGACCTTTGAAGAAATGTTAACAAATTTAAGAAATTTCAAACAACATAATTAGTCTAACATCATGTAACAATGAATTTATAAAAGCCAGAACAAGCTGTATTATATCGCACGTGGTTTCAACAATGACTGATTGACCAAGAATCATACTGTGGCATTGTTATATAGAGCTCTTAATTGTGTATGTTCAACATGTCATCATCCTGCTAAAATCCTTGATGAGAGGTCAACTATAACTAGATCACTCGAATGGGACTAAATGTTACAGCCAATAATGTACAAAATATCTTTGTATCCAACAACTTGGGTCATTTGCTTTGAATTCATGGATATCTACTTTGAACACTCAAACAAGTAACCACGTGGCCACTTCTTAATCAATCAGAATTAAGATAACATAATACAGATAAACTATCTAGTACAGGAGTGGTAAACTTTGAAAGGTACGTGAATTAGAGCCCCAGCAATTAAAGGCTTGCTAACATGTCCATTCATAAGTCTCTATAATACTCTCTATGTATTTGTAAGTCCTAACACAAACACGAGAATGGTACAAACCTACATGACATTTCCAAAATCGTTTTTGTCAATCTTAATTCACACAAAGAGAGAAAATGAAAACCACTAAATATTTTCAATTGGAAAATTTAAAAAAAATAATAAGAAACTACTCCCCTTAGACTTATGGTACGCAGTATGTGAAAAAACTTTATCACATGACTCTGACGTCATTTAGAACCTTGGTGAATTCGTGATGGCTCCCCAGGGTACATTCTAGGTTCCCTCGATGGAATGTTTTTCAGTGATTTCGTGATGTATGGTTTGCAGTACAAGGGTAGAGATTTCTACTCACTATTGTAACAGGGACTTTCTCTAAAATATTTAAACAAAATTATTTCCTACAAATCTGAACCAATAAATTCCTGAAAAGTATTTTAAAGAAGCACTATGTTTCAACAGCTTGAACACATTAAACTGTTTATCCGTTAATATGATATTCGTGGGTCAAATTTCCCTCACAGTTAATGACTGAATGTCATATGCATTAAATAACTGAAGTTAAAATTATTTATAATACGACATATTCTTTAGTCAAATATAACTTATTCTTCAGTTATAATATATCTTATTCTTCATCCTAGCATAAATATTGCAAGTGACACATAACTAATATCCATATATTAACAGCAACGATTCTCTTAATACAAGGATTGAAACTAAATTTTACACAGAATATTATATTTAATGCCTTAGGTAGCCAGTTGGGTTAGTTCATTCCTGTTGATAGCATCTCTAAATACACCAAAGATGAAACCCAGTAAACATTAGAAACGTTTTAAAAGTTTTAAACGTTTACAAAACGTTTTTAAAAGTTTAAACGTTTACAAAAGGATTTAAAGCCTGATTTTTGGGGGTTACTAACCATTTCCAAGGGTTTTGTTAGGATTGTAATGTTAAAACAACCTTTGATAGACATTCTCTGTCCAAATGTTTCGCTGAAAACATTTGGGTTACAAAACAACCCAAGAAACTGAACTTTGACTGGAAACGGTTTTTTATAAAATAACTCAAGAAATGAAAGGTTATGCTGGAAATATTTTTCAAGCATTCATCATCAAATGTGTGATAAATAGTAAACATAAAACATTTAAGCAACATTTGTGGACAATGTCTTGTAAATGTATGCTCTGAAAACATTTGACTAAAATTTCAATAGGTTTTCATATCCATCATTTTAAAACATTTTTGAAATGTTTTTTACAAATTTTTGACAGCATTCTATCACAAACCTTTTTTATATCCATATTTTCATAATGCTTATGAAACGTTTACCTTCAAACATTTGCAAACAAAGATGGCATTGAGGAATAATAGGGACTTTTAGAGGACTTTCTCAAAACTTACCCCACATGCAATGTGTAAAAGTAAGAATTAAATACGGACACAAGTTTTAAACCACAACCTTCAATTTTAGATATGAAAATAATATTTTCACTGGTGAGCAACCTAAAACTAGATTCATTTGACCTCTGACCACAATTAAGTTAAATAATGGTGAGCAATGCTGAGTAATATTTCTGGGTCACTGTAGTGTTCATTTGGAATGGTTTCCAGCTTATGTCATTAAACGTTTAATAAATCGTGTGCATAAGACTTTTGATAAATTTCTATTATAAATAGATTACATACCCAATTACATGCAATGTTTAATCTTGACAAAACGTTTCCCTTCAAAAGTCTGCAAGCATTAAAAATGTTTTCTGAAACTTTAGTACTATTTCACTTCTTTAAATAAAATTTCGGCCTTTAAGGTTGTGTGCTACATTTTTTAGGATTAAAAAAGAAATAATAAACAAAATCAATCTAACAAAATAAAAGAATTAATTACACAAAGAAATCAGTGTTTCCCTGCTGGAAATAGAAAGGTGTAACAGTATTTATTATATGATATTCCTTACAAAGATACGGTTCTATTTAAATTATATGAAAGAAAAGCATGACGTCAGCAAGTGAGTACTGAAGAGGACCACATTTCACATGTATTCTAGTATTTTGGGTAGGCAAATGATGGGTTCTCAGATCAGCACATGAGATTAAGAGCAATATGCTGACCCTTAAAACCCTGCCAACCAATAGTATATGATGCATTAAGTTATTTCACAAAACTAATTCTGAGTTATATCCAGGAGGGCTATACCCTGCAATTCATGCAAATGCACTTACCTTATGCTGTTATGTTGGCTACCATTGTGGATTGTAGTTCCAAGAGGAACATAGGTGGAATGAAATGAGCAGTGTTTAATTCTGGCATTTAACATCGAAGAAGAGATCTGCAAAAAAAATACAAAACCCTTATGCAGGATAGACTGCACAACTAATTACAAAAGCACACTAAGAAGGCAAACGATCGCAATAAAGAAGCAACCTTGCAGTTCACAACTTAAAGTGGAAATGTTTTTGTTATTATCTAGAACTTGTATCTAAATGAGTAGTATCAAATTGGTATGGGACCTAGAGCTCTTAGGTCTAATGACTAACTTCCATATATTAATTGAAAGTCTTATTTCATTTGTTGATAAAAAAATAATAATAATAATATCCAAAAATAAATAAGTGTTTTTTCTCCAAACTTAGCACATCAGTTATACAAAATTAGGACTATTTCAGAAATCAAATTTAGGACTAGACAGATGGAGGGCGAGTGTGTTACCCACTATGGCTCCATTCCCCAGCCATCTTTGCAGTAAATACATTTTCATTATTTAAAAATTTGTGGCAAAGTTAATATCTATGGGGGATAGTGATAAACTGGACTGATAGACTGGATAGTGATAAAGATAATTAAAATTTTAGTGCAAAAACACTAATGTGTCATACTGCACTATTTCAAATATATATTATCTAATATAAATACATTAACTAATAATCACGAACAAATATATACAAATAATTAAAATGAAGAATATACAAAAAAAACTCGTGACTAGGTATACAGATTAAAACAAAATTAATTAAACAATATTTTAAATAGAATCAATGGATAAGAAGATTGACAAAATAAGGTCCAAAAAATGACCATAACAAACAACAAACTGTACAGAAACAAATACAATAAAAACGAATACAAATCATAAACAGAATAGAATTCTCAAAACAAATAAAGTAAACAAACAAAACAAAAATAAAAAAAAATTCTTTCTGTACAAACTGGTCAAGCTTAGTGTTGTACTTCCTCCATGTAGTCGCCTCTTGCAGGAGAACACTTTGGGCCTATTCTACTTCCCCGGACCCACAGGGGGATAGACTGGATAGTGATACCTTGATGACTTATAAGTCACTTTAACACTTTGGGATATTTACTTCCAAATGTTTGTCTTTCAAAATGCAAATAGCAAAGCTTGCCAAAGAGTAATAGCAAATCACATTATTTTCCAATCATTTTTATTGGTTTGATTTAACTGCCATTTAAAATAGAGAGTTACTGGGGTGACGAAATTCACTGGCTGACCAGTACAGCTTAGACAAAGTCAAACTTAGGATTTTTGTCCCGTTCAATAGCCAGAAGCACATTGGGATAAGTCCTCAGCATTGTCACTTGTAAGAGTTTAGCACACACTAACGTGACAACCTATAATCAAATACCAAACTAAGCATAGCTCAGACTTACTGATGAGTGACATGATGGCAGACGTCAATTGGTGGCGTTGTTGATTGGCATGGTGTTTTTACTGCATAGTGGATTCTTTTACTACACTTTTACTGATAATCAATTACCTTTATGGCAAAAAATTGGCTGAATAAAATACTTTGACTTTTTTTGTTTTTTATTTCAGTTACTACATTTTACCAGCATATTTACAGGGAACAAATTGATAAACGAGTACATTCAAAGTCAATATCAAAGCATCAATATCAAGTCAAAGTCAATATCAACATTCAAGAGCTATAGTCATACAGTATTGGGACAGACTTTCAGCACTGCCACTTGTATGAGTCCAGTACATTATGCCTGCTGTTATGCAACTGATGTTCTACTGACTAAGATATAAATGTACTTACCACTGTAAAACACATTACGCCAGAATGCCAACACTGCAAAATATCTTCTAAACAGCAAAGTTTAACATTATCCACATACTCCTTGATACTCGATTTTCTAAAGTACCAAAAGAATACAAGACCAACATGACCCCAGTTGGACACAAGTCTTTTTGTTTCCTTGCAAGTACATAGGTAGCCTTTCCAAGGTTTCATACAGCTTGATACACAAGCCAGGTGAAAAGACACAATAGACATTTAACATAAATGTTATAATTAGCCTTTCGTAAGGCTCGAGTCAAAATGGTACATAAAATCATACAATGAAGTTAGAATGTGGTGACACTGGATTATAATTAAATGAGCCACCATGACTCAGTGTTTGGCCCTATTTTATTTGTTAAAAGCAAAATGTATACTTGGGTTGTGGATTCATCAAAGTTTTGTGACACACACCTTCAGGGCATCAGTGGCCTTGACGTTATCACGCTTGGCAGGTTATTAATTTTCATCATCCACCACACAGTGAATTTGACCGAAATAATAGGACATACAGACCTGATAAGATTTTTGTATCGCTTACAGTGGATAATAAGAGGTACAAGTGCATTAACTAATGCTAATTTTTCGTAAATATTTTATTAATTACTTAAGGTACAAAATATATCATTAGAAAGGTATTTTTACAGAGCTTCAACTCATTTTGATGGCATTTAAAACCACTATATAAGTCACTCTAGTAGTCCACAATATTATAGAAACACATGAGGGGCCATGCTGGTGAAGTGGTAACACACATGCCTCCCACCTCTGAGGTAGGTGGTTCAAACCCTGGATCTTGTGTGGGAAAATTGGCAGTTGCTTACCGATGGTTGGCAGTTTGCAGTACAGAACCTTGACCAACTGTATGTACTGATTATCCCTGCCCACAGGTTTGACCTGTACAGTGTTGAAAGCGACATTAAACCTCAAATAAATAAAAACACAGTAGCACATTGCAAAATTCAACCTGCTTGATCCTTCGTCTTTGACGAAGTTTTTAATAATAATAATTTTAATAATAATAGAGAAATCTCAAGTTTAAAGTCTTTATATTCAATATAACCTGTTACTTTGGATACACTTCGAAGCTAATTTGTTCCATTCTTTTGGTAAATATGGACTAACTTGATTTATTATTGATTCAAAATGGTGGATAATAAAATAAAACAACCCTCTTGGTACACTTTTTAAAATTTATATCACTCGAGAAGAAAAGCACAGTCTTCATCCTTTCGATCTGGATTGTATTTATTTGTCTTCTCTTGTAGTGGTTTTTCTGCTTTTTTTAAAACCTCCATGGTCATCGGTTTAAATCTGGCTCCTCACATCATTTGGAGGAAACTGATGGCTTGTCCAAATATGACACTAAGGATTGAAATAAACGTGATATATCCAAACTGAGGCAAGTTTACTTATGTGGGTGTTCCACCACACGACTAAGGCTCCCGATTAAGGGTTTTTGAGGGTCGGTTTCAAAAATATGCTTAGTCCCAGGCTTCCTGTAAGGGTCGGTTGTGGTCGGTTGAGGCCGTGTGAGAAATCAAACATGTTTGATATTTCTCCCGACCCCAACCGATTATTTTTTCCCGCCATAAACAAAATGTCCAGTCCCAGGCTTCCTCAGGCCTCCTCAGATCAAATTTACACAGTCCTATGTTGTCCCAGGCCGCCTGCGACCCTTAGTCGCCGACCCTTAGTCCCAGACCCTCTATACCTTAGTCCCAGGCTTCCTGCGACCCTTAGTCCCATTGCAAAGCAAAAATCGGCTATCTCGGTCTGGGGACGCCTGGGGACGCCTCAGGACACCTTGTGGGGTCGGGACTTAATCCTGGGTTAGTCGGGGCTTAGTCCCAGGAGGCCTGAGGCGTCCTGGGACCCAGTCGGTTTGTCTACGACAGGATCGTGGTTCAAACCGACCAGAAAAATGGCTTAGTCTGTTCTTAGTCCCAGACCAGTTAGGGACTGTCTGGGGCCTCCTGGGGCGTCCTGAGGCCGATCTGTAGTTAATCCCAGACCTTCATACCGATTCTGTCTTCCACCCCATTGGTCAATTTTTTTTCCATTTTTTCCAAGACTACCCACGATTAAGGGTCACCGACAGGATCGGGGCTTAATCCTTTGGTGGAACAAGGGCATAAAAGTGATTTCATTCACCAGATTAGTGGGAGGTCAGTGGTGCACGCTCACCTCCCACCTCTGAGGTTGGTGGTTTGAAACCTGGAACCGACCGTATGTTGGAAAGTTGGTAGTTGCGTACAAATGCCAAGCAGTTTGCAGTGCAGAATCTTGAACAACTAGTATGTACTGGTTTCCTGTACCTTTAAATCTACCCATCTCGATATAACTTACAATGTGTTGGAAGGGCCGTTCAACCCAAACAATAACAAAATCACCAGTTATCTGTGCATATAATATGGCATATTTTGAAAGCAACCTGCTTTCACACATTTCACACTGGTTTCCACATAAACAGGAAACAACCTATTGAATGTCTTGAACCTGTCCATTATTTACCCTTGTCCCCGGTAGGGGAAGGAGCAAGGTATTAAAATATGGTCTGTTAGTTTGCCTCTCTGCGCATGTAACTCAAAAACTATGTGTAAGGTGTCAGCCATATTTACTGGATCTGGATTGCAAATCCAGATTAGATTTTGTGATTTGGCATAAATTCCCGCATGCATAACTCAAAAACTATTCATCAGATTGAGGTTATGTTTTCACATAACATGGGATGTACCAATGACTTGGGCATCCTAAAAGCTGAAGCTGATCGAATATCTTCATCCAAACTGAGAACGAAAATCCAAAATTGTTTTAAACACATTTCAGCCATACCCATGGGCAAGGGTTTGTGCATGATCACGCACTGTTTGTTTAGCATAATTTTAGTTTATAACATCACAATTAAGACAAAACTCAACATGGGTCTTCATAGCTGTGGCCTAGTGGGTAACACACTCGCCTAGAAACACAGAGGACCTGGGTTGGAACTCAGATACAGGCAGATACATAGTGGCTTGGGTGACCACTTAAAATGGCGGTCCTCTGTCGTCGGGTCCTATCCCTATTGGCAGGCTAAAGAACCTCAAAGATGTTGAGTTAAGGGAATATCAGTAACTTAAGAGTTGGGCTGTACTTTTGCAGTCGGATAGGTCATATAGCGCTATGGGTCCTGTAGTACATGGAGATATTGTGCTGAGTATATGAGGTACATGAGTATAAATACAATACAATAGGTACTTTGAACATCGTGCAAATGCAGATTATGAGCAAATTGTACATATCAACGGCAATATGACATGATTTGATGGTTTGTCATTGTGGCCCTAGTGAGTAACACACCCGACTTGGAACATAAGGATACTAGGCAGATGCGTAGTAGCCTTGATGATCGCTTAAAATGGCTGGAAAGGTGGGAAAGCCAGGTACTGCTGGTCTGGGTGACCACGTCTGGTGTTGTAGGAACAAGTGCTCAGGTGCAAGGAAGGTCCACAATAGATCTGGGAGTCCCTGTGAAAGAAATAACAGTGCGTTACATCATTTTTCTGTAACTATGGGTCTTATCACAAACACAAGTCTCTCAACAGTGTTTCACAAGAAACACAAGAAAAAGAAGCTTGCTATCATAGAGTGTTGTACAACTTTGTTCAATCTCACTGAGACAGGAACGGTCCGGGCTCTTAAGCATGGATATATCCCATTAAACCTTGCAATCAGTTTAACATTATTACCTTTACTAAGGACACTATAGCAGTCACCTGACCCTGAGGTAACAAAGAAGGTCCAAGGTTGCCTAGAGGCTAATCACTCATCTAATCACAGGCTCCCACCTCTATGTGGGTTTGACCCCCACAAGTGTCAATGCATAGAGAAGGTCCCAGTATGACCCTGGCTTGTATTGAACTAATAAGGAAACTGATGAAACACCATCCAGACAGGAGAATAGAAAAGTGAAACATAGGTTTTTAAATAAACAGAAAATTTTGTACTGTTACTGACGTCACACAAAAGGGTTTATGTACCTTTTGCTAGTACTACACTTCTAGATTTAAATATTTAGTGTGTTTTGTTTTTAATATATATTAATCTATGTTGAATTTACAATGCATACAGAACTGGTTTGATTGATTAATTGATTGATTGACAAAGAACACGTGAGTTATCCCTAGGGTAGACACGGAGCAATTATTGATAACTTGTCAACTGGAAATTTATTAAGTTATAACATGATAGCTTTGTATTTCTTTGTTAATAGCTGGTTTAACTTTGTGTGGATATTAGAGTTCAACTTGAGATTGGAACTAGCCAAACTGAGGCCCTTAAGTTGAATGAGCGTGAATGATTTGCGAGATTTCAAGCTGGACTCTAACACGAAGTGGTCTCCTGAGAACAATATGGCATCATTTCGAACACTTCCCTTTTCAGGGTAAAGAGATGGTTTTATGTCTTAGGATTTATGACAGAATGAATAATTCATCAAATTTCCCTTTTATTGGCCTAAGCAAGTACCCTCACTTGCCCTTAACTCTCCTGAACGAGTGGACTATGGTTAGACTAGTTTACGTGACAAGTCTACAAATATATTTCTATATAGGAACTAAACCAACACGTACTTTCAAACAACATCAGGCAAAAATACTAGTATTTGGATGTGCTAATTTATAAATAGTTTGGATTTAGACAGTCAAAAATGTATTATGCTTGCTGTTGGGAGTGCTTTATAATCATTATTATAATAAATATTTTGGATTTAGACAGTCAAAAATGTTATTATGCTTGGTGTTAGAAGTGTTTTATAATCATTATTATAATTATAACACTTTAGATTAAATATAACAAACATCAGTCATATCACTACGGGCAATTTTGAAGGCAGAGGAAACCAGTACATACTAGTTAGTGACGATTCTGCACTGTAAACTGCTAGGCATCAGTAAGCAACCACCAACTTTCCCAGGGTTTGAGCCTCAGACCTGAGGTGGGAGGCAAGTGTGTTACTGTGCCAATGACCGACATAGTGTAAATATCAATAAATTGTTCAGTTTTGAGTGGTTGTTTAACGTCACTTTTACCATACAAAGTCAAGTGAGGACAGGTCCTCTACACATCCCATAAATGGTATTGGATAGTTTGACTCAAACCCATGGCCACCAGTTTAAAAGGCTGGTAAAAACCTATGATGAATAGAAAAAGGAATAATGAAATGCTAACAGAAATTTGATAGTGTATGTTAAAAGCCCTTTGAAGTCTGTTTCCCCTTCAAAGTATTCTCTTTATATCATGCAGTTCTCCTGTTGGTCCCAGATGTGTGCTTAACCTTTTCCATCACAAAGATCCTCCCGTAACCTTTTGATCCGGTTCTCAGGGGATAGTGTGTTTAAATCCAGGGTAAATCAATTAACTACTGATCCAAAAGCCTTCACAACATACCATCAACGTTGTCATGTGTTTTTACAGCATGGCTTTGTTTCAGCCACATGAACCATTTCATAAACACACTGTGATGGGTACAAATATTTTGACAACAATATATTTCGTGGGGAAAAAATGAAAATAGTTCAAGCCACACATATAAACCTGCTTTCATGCACTTCCAGATATATGGCTATTGTTTTAGAATGTTTCTGGTTGGACAAAATACACACCCAAATGCAAAAAAAAGTGGAATATGTGAATGAATGCATATTTTTTTCTAAATAAATGATTTATCTCATCCACAAGAAAATAAGCTGTGTTGAAAAGGATGGAAAACCTCAAACTTAGATTTACAATTTGTTCTTGTGTACAAAAGGACATCAAACATTATAACTTGAACACCATTGTATGAATATTGTCATCCTTCCCCAACGTTCACCCCAGTGATAAGAGAACAATTATAAAAGGCTTTGACAAGTGGTATTGCAGACATGATTACCTCTTTAAAGCATCTTTCATATTGTATACGGTTAGTCAGTATTTGACAAGGCAACATATGAGGTAAATGTCATGAATCAGAGAAGATTTAGAGAAGATTATTCCTGGGAATTTAAGACTCAATTCAAATTGGATCATTTTTATTAAAATACTACCAATTCTTTCGGTTTTAAAACTTCAATTATGAGGGTTTAATAAGGTTTAGTAAGGCTTGTAAAATATTTTTTAACTGACATACTATTCTATTATTCTGTATTTATACCCTGCATTTAAGCAGACACTTAAGGCGCAACAACATAAGCAGTATTCAAAAATTCATCTGTCCATGGGCCTAGCATTGGTTGTTATCACAGAGATTTCTCTCTGGGAGATTTGTGTTCAAGTATAATTTTCAGCTGTGGTTATCTAACATATTTCATGATTAAGTACATTTCTTCATTGCAAATTTTTCTACAATTATCTTAGACATATGTTGTGTCCGACATCTGACCATTTTGCGAAATAAGATTGCCAGACAGATCT
This sequence comes from Sabellastarte sp. h YS-2021, assembly GCA_964017235.1. Lineage (NCBI taxonomy): Eukaryota > Metazoa > Annelida > Polychaeta > Sabellida > Sabellidae > Sabellastarte > Sabellastarte sp. h YS-2021. The sequence continues at coordinate 29,540,157 of OZ024936.1, forward strand.
TTCCCTCACTTAGTCTGGAAGTAGACTTACAGTTAAGACATTTGTCTTAAACTTAAACTAAGTCTGTAGCTCTAGACTGAGCGAATTTCCCAAAGCAATACTCTCTCCACTTCAAAATTTGCAGTAGCTGTAAATAAAGTATAAATTTACAGAACACCTCCCTCAGGTAGTCTTTGCAAGCTTTTGTGTGGTTACAAGGTTTTTTTCTAGATTTAAATCTCTAACTTAGCAAAAACTTGGCTAAGTCTAGGACCCTTTGCATGCAATGTGAGACTACAGTAGAATTTCTGAGAACTGCTAGAATATTAGTAACATATAATCTCACACCTCGGTCTTATTTATTTGAAGGGTGATAATAAACACGTAGTTAGCTTTGATTCAAGTCAGATTTCATTCTGGACAAGTGTCAGATCAGATTACCTAACACTTGATAAAACATGATTCTAATGATTAATTTCCCTCTAGACTGCCAGTAATGTAAAATGCATGGTTCGACCATATAGCTAATAAGTTACAAATACAAGTAAACTGTTATTTGAAAAGTTTATATCTTCAGAAAATGTTTAATCTGGTATTCTAGTCAAATGAAAGCCACATAGGAAATCATTCACAAAAAGATAAATCTTTATACATGACAGAATAGGACAAATACATGAGTTTTCTGTGTTTTCGTTTCCCACTTTCAAAAAAAAAGAATAACTAAGCAAATTTTCAAAAGTTAGTGTTATAATTAATATACAAAATACCTAAACACTGCCATTAATATCTAAAAGCAATTTTTGACAATGATGCTGTTCAATAAAAACATGAACCAAATCCTAATTCAAATAATTTTGACAATTTTACATCTTAAATCTGGTTCTAAAAGTAAAAGGCCAAGGAATATTAAAATATTCACAAAAGCATTTATATTTGCATATGACAGAATTGAAACAAAAATCAATAACTTTTTATGTTATTGGGTGTCACTTTCAAAATAAACTCAATCGGCACACATAATGGAATCTTAGAAGGTTCAAATTACTTATTTTTTATTGTAACAGATGTGTAGAAACAAACAGGAATGCAAAAAAAAAATTAGATGTCTAGTTAAAATGTATTTCTTGTGAAAAAATGCATTTCTTGAATTTCTTGAAAAACCTCCAACATTGTATATTGAATAAGGGTGAAAAGATTGTATTGTCAAATTAAAAAAAATCTTACTGTCATTGAATACTTAGAGGCCTGTTCCATTTCTGTGAGCGGTATATGATTGTAAATAATAAAATGCACAGTCCAGGGATGTAGTTTATGATGGGTTTACAATGGATTTAAGATATATAAGATCTCATCCAGATAGCTTTACAATTAAGACATAGATTGCCACAAATTTTCCCTGAAAAAAAATTATGATTGGTTTACAATAGGTTTAGGAGCCTTAAGATAGGGGCCACAGTGGCACAGTAAAACACTCGCCTCCCACCTCTGAGGTCAGTTTATTTATTTATTTATTTGGGGTTTTACGTCGCTTTCAACACTGTACAGGTCATATCACGACGGGTAGTTGGAAGGGCAGAGGAAACCAGTACATACAGTTCGCTAGGGTTCTGTACTGTAAACTGCCGACCAACAGCAAGCAACTACCAGCTTTCCCACTTAAGGCCATTATGGGGATCAAACCCCGGCCTCAGAGGTGGGAGGCGAGAGTGTTACCACTCTGCCACCATGGCCCCACCTCTGAGGTCAGCGGTTTAAGCCTGGGGCCTTATGTCGGAAAGTTGGTAGTTGCTTACCGATGGTTGGCAGTTTACAGTACGGAACTTTGATCAACTGTATGTACTGGTTTTCTCTTCCAACAAAACTATCCATGATGATATGACCTGTCCTGTGTTGAAATCAACATATAACCCCAAATAAACGAGCCATAAGAAAAACTCAAGATTGCTATAAGATGAAACAGATAGACAATGAAACCTATCAGGAAGTACCATATTTCTGTACAGGATCTCTGTAAGATGGCTGTAAGATCATTCAGATGTAAAAGATTCAGTTAATGATTCCTAAAAAGTTACAATCAGGAACAGGTTTACGATATGTCACAGAAATGGAACAGCCCCATTAGGAGTTTATCAATAAATCCTGCTATCAAATTTGTACCCCCTGGATACTGATTTTATTATGGTCAATTAACATAGGTACCTATTTTTTGCACGGAACTCAAGATCCTGAGGGCTCAGTTCTCAGGAAGTTTGGCATCTAAAAACTTGTGGTCATCTCTGTGTGGGTTCGATTTCCACAAGTGGCAATCTGTCTCTGTGGCCTTGTAGAGAGGGTATTAGTCTCCATGCCATAAGATCTAGGGTTCAGTCATTGGACATGTCATGGAGATTATACTCTTGGAGTAGGTGCTTTTACAAATGTGTCTCTCTTCACCCAGAAACATAAATGGGTAATGAAATTAATTGTGAAAGTAAACCTCTGATTGACTGGTATCGTTCAGAGGAGTAGAAATAATCTTAATAACTTTATGTCACAGAACCCAGAAATAACCTACAACAAAGCCATATCAACCACACCAAAAGAAGGACTTTACCTTTTACTTTTGTAATTACAAGTAATATTACATGATTTCATGTAGATGAGTAATAAGAATAACAGAAGGATGGATTGTCTCAAATAGATCTAAATAAAGTTTAGGATAAACACTCATCATTGTATCTCTTTTTTATTATTCATGGCTTCAGTTTTTCCCTCCCCTCTTTTGCTATTGCTATAGTTAGTGATCTCTATTAAGAAACTATTACTTAGTTACACAATACTTATCAAGTCATCTATGTAATTTATACAGGATATGGCGCCCGCATTGGCCGTGATGATGCTTCCCCTATGTCAGTCATCACGATTGAGGTAAGAAAAGACGACATTATTTCATAGATATAATATAACCATAGCAAGCATTTAATGTTGTTGACTGAACTGGCCACATATCTTTAAGTTATGTTCAGTAAAGATGAGAGGGTGGGTATACACTGCAGTGCTATGTGTCAAAATTAATTTTCTAAAATACTATAAATTTGCACATCCATTCAGTACTCTTTGTTGGTGAAAATTCACTCTTAGAGATAGACAAAATTTTATATTTTTGGCAAATATGTTATACTTCTGCAGAAATCTAAGATTACTGCAAAAGTATTAGTAACACTATTTTTCCCATTTTATGTAATACAGCTTTAAAACTGAATCAAAAGCCATATATCCAGGAAGACACTATTTTGTATTTTATTCAGAAATCAAAGCTAGCCGCCAAAATTGATATGATTGAATAAAGGTTGAATATTCACTCAAGACGACTCTATCTCACCTCTTAAATATGAGATAAATACAAAGTTTTACAAGAACCAAGATTCACATTGTTTGACATGGTATTGTTCATTTCATCATTGGCAGTTCCAGTTGTTGAATAAAGTGTTGAAAACTAGCTTGTCAGAACTAAGCGCTGTAAACCAGTGAGTATCAGTTGCCATTATGATCACTGTAGGGCCATGGCAAAATCCCAACACAAATTTCAGATACAGCATGCGAATATCCCATTAACTGTTGAATTACTACTGCATCTTCTACCTTATCTAGAAATTCAGCTATCCACCTCAGTAAATTTGACATGATGTCATTAGCTGGGCTGGGTGAGAGGCGAAGGAATAAATGCCAAACTTGCATTGTGTCTGCAAGGCTTCTAATATATTGTATATATATGGTTGATTATTAATAGGTGTCATATCTGAAAGTTTTGTAGAATCATCATTTAGGATATATAGTTTATTCTGTGCCTGTTTGCTTTCTTGCAATTGTGGACATAGCATATTACAAGTTTTTCCCATCAGCCTGCCCTGAAATATCATTGAAAGTGACTCAAGTTCAACTGTTTTTCAGAATCCCAATAAAATTATTACAAAAATACCAGCCAAAACAATTTTAAAGTTCTAAAGATCTTAAAATCTGAAATTATTATCTACATTTATATTACTGAATGGGGGAAATTCCCTCGCCTTACAATATATTACTTTCAATAAAACAAATAAACTCTGTATCTCTCAAGTTTAGTTTTGGCTATAGATATAAATCAAAACATAGTGTTTCTTGTTGAAATCACTGAGCAGCTGAGATTTTTTAAAAACTGGCGTGAGGGCAAAAATAAATGTTACTGCACATAGTAAGTGATTACACACATGATGTAATTCTAGAATGTTATTCTGAAGAGATCTTATCCCCCACGTGACAAAACATTGATTTTAATAAAGTAAATGAAATCTATTCCACCTTTAATGTAAAATGCGATGATTAAAAAGTCCATTTTGATATTTTTTGTTTTCTTATTTAAAATACAAATAGCTATTCTTTTTTATTTTATTTTTTAAATGTTTTTGCAACATCACCAAACAAGACGGTTGACTAACTGAAGATAATAAACTCTAGAGTTTATATGCATAATGTTATTCTTTTATTGTCACTGCTAAAGCAATACATTTCACAGCAAATTCCTCGCATGAAAAAGTATTTATGTAAATAAGACAGATAGATCTATTAAATTCCCTGTCAGACATAAAAAGCCCAGGGGATGTTCCATGCTTCCTAATAGTCTGTTCCCTCATCTTCGAATGGCTTCATATTTTTGCAAAAGTCTCCAGTTTGAAATGGACAGACCAAACAGGACAGGAAATTGGCTGTATAAGTTCACACTCTTGTAATTTGAAGAAATGACACCACAATGGATAGAACAGTTTGTTATACTGCTACCTGTATATGGCTTATATATATATTTCATAATTATATAGTACTTCAATAGAAAACCTTAAAATATGCACACAAAAAAGAAGACATTCAAATCAGCCAGCCCATACATGGAGTTATTAGGTTGTCCGATCAATATATTTGGATATTACTTAAAACTGATAAATAAATAGATTCAAAACACAGAGGAAATATCTTCACATAGAGAGATACACCGGACTCAATGCATAAAAACAATACTTTCTTATTTCTTAAGTTCTTAATAGATACTTACTACATTAATATGTTGGTTTGCCCAAAGGTATTCTACCCCATTTTATTTTTTATTCAATTTAAATTTAAACATGAATCACTGTGTAGTGAAATGGCAAACATTAAAAGTTACTAACACATGAAATTGATGATCTAATATGATATGTTTAACATATCTAACTAATGTAAAAATAATGAAAAATAAGGCCAAAAGTGATCTCTTGAAGCAAGAACCTCGGAGAGAGAGCTCATGGTTAAAAACATACACGAAAAACAAGCTGGATAAGCAATGTTTTAAAAGTACTGGATAACCCCATATAAACTCACAGAAACATTGCAAATTTTGTTAATCCAAGAAAATTAATATTTTAGCGAAGTATCACCTTTTTTCTATAAATTTAAAGCAATTCGTTAAAATTAATTAAATCTGAAATTCAGTTTAAGTTTTCATTAGGAAATATTATTTTATGACCATGTATTTGTCTGTTTATTAGCTGGAATACACACATACAGCTAGTTTTTACTTACATCATGGAAAACAGAAATCATAACATAGGTCTTGGTTCAACTTAGATCCCATTAAATTTTGAGAGTGATCTAGATCACCGTCTGGATACAAAACAAGATCATCCACATTTTCCTATTTACTAATTACTACATATCTTGGCAAAGGTGTGCATTCTCCAGATGTTCTTGTTTTGTATTGTATCACATATAGGCTCATATCGTTGTTGTGTGCAAAGGCCTTTAGTCAAAAATCTGTTTGTTTTTGTTAGATTACATTAATAAAAAACGAAAATAATCACACCCACTGAAACAAGAATGTGTTATATATTCATATGTAGCTAAAAGAGAGGGGCAATGTGGGCGAGAGGCATTTGCATTATTCATAAGGCTGGTACCTTTGTGAGTAACATAGGAGTGAAAAAATACAACTTGGGCTGACATGTGTCAAATTATTCTGCAGAGGTGTCAGCTTATCAGTAAGATGTTATTCTTAGCATGGGGTGTAATTTGAGAACAATCTTACTGATGTATAAAAATATTTAAAATTTTATCATGAGTAATTTACTCCTTACTAAAAACTAGATATTACTCCTTGAGTGCAAACCACCGCCAAGACAGCAAAGTATCCATAAATTTTATGTAAATATTGCATTTTTATTATTTTTAGAATAATCAAAATCATAAATCCGAAATCATTTGAAAATGAGACTGTTGAAAATTTTGGATTTTTCTTATCAATGATTCAGACAGTTCCCACAATTTAATGACTTCTTCCTTTTTAGAAAGATATGTGTAGTAGTTTTGGAGTAATTGTAAACACTGGAAAACTGTACAAATAGTTGTCTCCATTTTCTGTTAGCTGAGAATTGGAATTTTACCCCTTGAGACTGAACTAGGTAGATATGTCAGAACCAAGGTCACAGAGAATATTTTTACCAACTTTGTAAACAGGACATAGAGGATGAAATTCATTTTGTTTGTGTTTGTCCTGAATTAGACTGCGTTAGTCTGAAATATTCAAATGTAATTAACAGGTTAGAATCGCCATCTCTTATTCATAAATTTATTGAAATAATGTCTAATGGTAACTTGAATTGGACTGTAAATTTTGTATTTGATTTATGGCAAGAGAGGAGACACAAACTTTAAATGTAACGCATATATCATGCATCTATACATTTCAGTAATATAAAACAGAAAGATGCTATGCTCATATCTACATATAGTTTTATATATTTTCTATTTCCCTCACTGTTTATTGTATATTTAGAGTAACATATAAGCCCATGTAGGGCTGGGTATTTATTGTACTTTGGTATTTATTGAAGTGTATCATTTAGTTGTAAAAGATACATGTCACTATAATAAATTAACTATACTATACTACAAATAGACATATAAACAAATGAATGCACAAAAATATAACATTACTGCCCTAGGGTAACAAACATAGCATGGGAGGTCATGGGGCAATGATGTCTTTCTTAACTGGGGATGTGTGATTGGTATTGAAATTTATTATTGGCATTTGGGTACCTATGTATTTGCATAAGAAAGACAGTAACTCAGTTGGCATTTTAATATTATTAATATTATTATTATTATTATTATAAGGCCTACTGTTCTTTATGCAGTGTGGCAATATGAGCAAAATCGTTACTTCTGTGCCCCCTCATATGCATTTGTTTGTTCGTCTGTTGGCTCGTAGGTCAGGGTTTTACTTTGCAAACAAAAAAAGGTTAACCAAAGGTTCAATCTTTAAAAGGTGTTCCCTATTTGCATTGAGACTACAGAGTACTCAGGGGGATTGTTGACAGTATCTGCTACGTAAGTCAAAACATAAAAACACCTTTGCGACATAGTGGTTTTATTTCTATAAGGTAGGGTCTATACCTGGATCAGTTCTCTTTGGAGATAATCCTCAGCTGCACTGGAACTCAGGCCTGTTTTTAGGATTTTTTGCTGATACATGGATCCTCCCTTGATAAGGGTTTGTACTCATTTAGACCATATTACTTGGCTTTCTACTTTGAGTTACGCTGTAATGCTATAACCTCTTTGCCAATATGAGCTATAGCTATCAGAAGAAAGGTGTATCAGATTCCCTGAAATTATGTAACAGATAAAATCAATGGCGTACAGATGCTTACAAGAATGGCACATTGGACAGGAATGCCCCACAATTTAATGATTAAATAATAAGTAAGCGAGAACACACAAACCCCCAACCAATGTGTATTGCTGGAAAAAAATCCACAAAAAAGAATTCTCAATTTTTGATCCAGATCAGGATTCCAGAGCAACTATGAGGAGAACTGGACCATGGTTAGACCCCACCATGTAAAAAATATGACAGAGATCCAATGTATAGTTTTCAGCTTTGTGCACAGAAAGACAGACAAACAGATTCAGTTACATTTCGCCCACCTATATCCTATTCAGGGGGAGAGGGTAAAATAGAGGGATTTGGAGTTGTGTATTTCTTATAATGAGGTGATAATTCTGATGAAAATGAGCTGGTTATGATTAAACAAGCTAGTGAGGCAGGAAAGGCATCTTAACTTTTCTCCATAGCTTATCTGCATTGGTTTCTTTCCTGCTGTGTCCATGGTGGGTAACCCCTTCCATGTCTCCTGATATCTCATGTTTGGACTAAGGGTAACGGACATGTTGCACCTTAGAATCTGCAGTTTGCAGAGATGAATCACTATAAGAGTTACATAAGAGTTAAATTAGAACCACATTTAATCGTTCCTCTATGGTATAAATTCAGGGAGGGATTTAAAACCTGTTTATTTGTCACTATTTTTCCTTTGCCCTTTGATTTTTCTTAATGTTCAATGCATTAATGGATTTACCATCCACTTGCGATCAATGTTTTAAACCATTTCAAAATTATCATTATATCTAGTAGCTTAGAATCCTCTAATGTAACGATTATGCACTGCAAAAGTATTATTAAATCAGATGAAAAACTACCCCTAAAGGTTAAAGCTTAATTGGCATGATCTGGTTATTGTAAGTACATATTATTTCACATAACAGAAATAAATGAGGATTTTTGAGTTCATGTTTTTGTGCTAATTTATCAAGTCAAGCCAGTAACTAAAAGGAAAAAAAAACTTTTCTGTTTGACTTTTGTGTCTTGACCATTAAGGTAATCATTGGCCATCTCTTCTAGATGTCAATTAGTGTCCAGTAGCATTTCACGAACAAGTGACAAGCTCATCAAATATTAATCTCTCCCCCATCAGTTGTCCATCGCAGATGGAACCAAGGAAGGAAAAGGAGGGAGGAATATAAGCAGTAAATCATGTTCTATCCCAAGGTCATTTAGAAAAAAAAATAACACACAGCAGCTGTCCCTGTAATAAATATATTATAAGTACTTCATAACAGAACAATTATCCAAGTGATGTATAACATTGATGTTTCTGATTTGAATGTTATATTCTTTTGTCCTGACTCATGGAAAAATCTAAAATATAAGTTACAAGTGTTATTTACATTTATTATTACCAATTGGTTGAATTAATAAGCAAAATTAACCAATATTTGCCTTAAACTTAACTAAACGTGAGCAATAAAACAGATGCATAGTTGGGTGGGTGGGTCGGTGAATATAAAAACTTCAATTTTTACGTTTAGATATCACAGTCTTTTCTTCATGGATATTAATGCAAAATATAACAAAATAAATAAAAATATAAACTAAAAGAAGGGTTGTTACAGATGCATTTCTTAAGATTCTTATGATATTTACATAGCATAGTTGTAGGTTACTTAGTTTCAGTAATATTTACAAAAATATGACACTTGCTGACAGGAAGTTGGCAAAAATGTATCCAAAGAAAGGATCACTGGGGGGGGGGGGGGGGGATAAACAGTATTACTGCCTAGTCTTTTTTTTTGCAAATAGTGTAAACGTGTATCGAATTACCGTAAATATTCCCTCCAAAAATGTGAAATACATCGTTATAAAAAGGTATTTTTACAATTTTGTTGACTTAAAATCGACGCCTTTTACAGACCTTTTAAAGTACTTTTTAAGTAAATGTGAAATTATCTAATTTACTATTATTAAAATAAGATTTGTTTATTTGGGTTTTTACGTCGCTTTCAACATTGTACAGGTCATAACACGACGGGTAGTTGGAAGGGCAGAGGAAACCAGTACATACAGTTCGTTAGGGTTCTGTACTGTAAACTGCCGACCAACGGCAAGCAAGTACCAGCTTTCCCACTTGAGGCCGTGCCGGGAATCGAATCCCGGCCTCAGAGGTGGGAGGCGAGAGTGTTACCACTCTACCACCGTGGCCCCTCTTATTAAAATAAGAGTGGTGGATAATTAAAATAAAACATACTTCATTGGACCTTAAATAAATATATCATATTTTTTTATGTGCCATTTGGAAAGTTTATCAATTACACTAACTATCCAAAGTAAGATATTTCAGAGCTTAAAAGTAACCAAGAGAACATGGAGTAAATGGGAAAATCTGTATTATTATTATTATTCATATGGTGATCTAGAGACTATCAAAGTTTAATGGGATCTAAGCTGGACCAAAACCCATCTTCTGATTTTTTTTCAGGAACCTTCAATCAGTATTATTTGTGTCATTCCGCTAACAAACAAACAAAGAGACAAACGGACAAACAGACAAACGATCTTGAAAATAATACCTTCTTGACAGAGGTGAAAAAAAATGAGTGTCTATATGCCAGTAGGTGGAGGCATAGCATACCTCAGGTTATGGATAGATCTCATGAAAGGTTGCAGACTCTGGTAAGCATATCCCCCTAAGGTAGATATTTATGTCACACTATATAGTGATGGGCTGGTCTTGGGGACCCTGTTCGGTGTTCAGGGAATCAAGGGATTACTCTTGATAAGTCCCAATATTTCATAAATAAACAACAGCCAATTTGTAAAAATGCTCCTGTCTTACAGGTATGATGGTGCTCCTAGTTCCATATTAATCACACCTATTTGTATATTTATTTATTTTTTAATCTAGGAACATCCTTATGTGATTATCAAGGACTCGGGGGAGGCTGGCAATGATAAATTCACTGGCTTCATTCCAGAACTGCTGTTGCAAATTGGTGATAAGATCCAAATGGGTTACAATCTGCGTCTTGTACATGACGAGAAGTATGGCGAGAAGGACAACAACAACAACTGGAATGGCATGGTGGGACAGCTGCAGCAAAAAGTAAGAAAGTGAAAGTAAATTTAAAGTGAAAGTGAAACTAAATAGAAAAAGAGAGTAATTCAAATTGATACCGTTGGAAAATTAATTGAAATGCATTTGAAAACTTGTTGGAGGGCTGCTGAGAAAGGTTAGTGCAACTAAATGCAAAAAAAAGAAAGAAAGAGAAAAGGACTATTTTCTTAGCATTAATTTAAGCCAAAGAAACAACCAAAACATAGAAAGAACATAGAAAGAAAAACATAAAACCCTTGTAACTTTAAAAGATTTGTTCAATAAATCAAAGTCAATACTACCTTTTACTAATCTCAAAAAGGCAGCTACACTTGAAACAGTAGGGAGCTGCAGAGATAAAGTGAAAAGTAAGCTGTGGAAAATAAAAATAAAAACAAAACTGTTGCATTGTTGATTGATGCCTGACCAAATTAAGATGAGTCGGGAAATAGTAATTGTCACATTACTGCGGAGGTAGAAGTGGAAGTAAACAGTGGAAAATTAGTGGTAGAATTGAAATTGGTGGATCGAAGACTAGGAAGCAATCGTACAGCACAGACCTCCACCAGGGAATGTTTCTAAAAAATTGGATTTCTATAAAAAGAATATGATTCAGATCTTTAACAAAGTGTAATCACTTCTTCTCTTGACCAGGGGGTATCTACACAAAAAATCATAAAGATGAACTAATTACTTTTGAAGTAATGTCAATCAGAAAGCCATGGCCACTAAAAATGCAAAACAAATGGGACTTCCCGGATCTACTTGTGTCCAGAATATGATGCTTATCTTTCTGAAAACAGAATCACTTTTTTCCTTGGTCAATCCCCACCCACATAAGAAAGTTCAGAAAGGTATGTTCATTCAAAGCTATCGCAAAAATAGAGGGAGAGGCAAAACAAAACCTTCCGGAGCAGATAATTAAGGTTTTTCCAACAAAGCAATGATTTGCAATATGTTGTCTTTGGATGAGAAATGGCCTACAGCATAAAAACATGACTGCTATAAAATCATGAATTCATTTCTCTTTAACGAGGCATTAAATGAGTCTTTCCTGGCAGACATGAGTTGAAAGTGATTGGTTTAGTAATGATTTTTATTTTCAATGTGATGCACACAAAAAGTGATTCATAAATATTGACAACAGGTCACAATAAACAAGAAGATGTTGTGACGTCTGAAATCATCCACTAAACGGGTGATATGTACATGTTATGTTGTGTGTTTTGAAGATAGTTGAAGAAGTTATTCGTTTGACAGAATAACAGTAAAATAACAGTACTGCACTTAAAAGGGGAATTTTAGGGAAACTCTTTCAAATCTCTTTTTTCGAAAAAAAAAAACAACAAAAAACAATTGGGGGCTGCAGCTATGATAACATTTTTCTAGAAGGAACATCAAGGGCCATATTCCCTAACGTTCTTGGCCAATCTCAGGTATATGTGAATATATCTGTAGACAAACCTTATCCTAAAAGTTTACTAATACCTTTGGTGAAACAGCCCAAGAGTTATCAATATATGTTTATAAATTGGCTTTCTCCATTATAATACACAGGCGATTTTTGTATTATTCGTCTATATTTTTAAGGGAATATGCTTGCCTATTGTGTGAACTACTGGAATATAAAAGGGCCTGTTTTTGTAGCAATAAGGATGACATTTTATACGGGAAGGCAAAGACGTACAGGAAATAACATATGTCTGAATTCTTCTGTCCGTCAAATCTGGGGCCTTTTCTTTGTAAGTGATCTTTGGTCTGTTACATAGAAACTAAGGAATTACAAAAATTAATTTATGTGAGTACTGCATATTAACACACTTATATTGTAAGAATTATTACTGTGGATAGAGGAATAAATTTGGGGATACATTATTTAGGTTTGTTTTACATTACCAATGTTACCTACTTCAAAGTTTGTCGCTTGTGACATGTTAAGGGCCAGAAGAATTGGTAAAATTGGTAGCACATTTCCAGTGCCATTTTCCAGTGCAGTATCTTGACCAACTAGTACATGCTGCTATCATCAATCCCCTTAACTTTGGATTCTGATATAATATTAAACTCAAATCGATCAACCTATCTTGTTCAGGTTAATAGACTTATTTAGGCTTTTCATTTTAGGTTAATAGACTTGTTTAGGCTTTTCATTTTAGGTTAATAGACTTGTTTAGGCTTTTCATTTTAGGTTAATAGACTTGTTTAGGCTTTTCATTTTAGGTTAATAGACTTGTTTAGGCTTTTCATTTTGGCTTACCTGTTTATGTAACAATACACTTAGGCAGATAACAGCTTGCAATAGTTGATGGCTTTAATAGCCAATGTGGAAATGAATGTAATGAGTGTAGATGTATTTAATTCTATTCTTTTTTCTATTTCAATATTTGTTTAGACATGAAAGGAATAAATAAAATCAAGATGGTGACATTACCTTATTTCGTGATGAAATTTCTGTTTTTTCCCCCCAGTTTTTGAACATGTTATTATACTCCTTTGTAAAGTAAGACTGATGTATTGTCAATAAAACATGTGACAAAATATACAAGAAATCTAGAAATGCTTATCAAAACGAAATTTATTGTCTTTTTTAAATCTATCAAAATCTGACATATTTGCCCTTGCAGTTTGCACAATAAATATGTCAATTTAATTTTCAGAGTTTGGAATGCTTAATGATAGATGCTGACTATTGAGCATCTTCAAAACGAATTCATTATTTACTTGCCTTTTTGGTGTGTTTTAGGGAGTTCTGCTGTTTGATATTTGGGCGTGGCTGCGGTACAGTAAAACCATTCCCTAGAAAATATAAGCTACAGTATGGATTGCCACACTCCAGAACTTTGTCTTGAGTGCGGTTTCAGTAACAATTGTTTTCATTGGTTAATGGAAATAATCACGTTTGCAGACAAAAAAAATAGACTGGTTGTCTATATCTCCCATGTGTAAAATATGGCAGGAAATACCCATCTTACCCTAATATTTTCTTAAGTCTGTGTGTGCAAGTACTAGCATTTGATATTCTATTTGTAAAATATTGCTAGAAAACATCAACTAATTGAGGTAAGAGTGTCTCGAGTGAGGTTTCAGTAACAAATTATTTCATTGGTTACGTAATTAAATTAATCACGTTTGCAGACGAAAAGTAGACTGGTTGCCTAGATCCTCTGTAAAATATGGCTAGAAACCCCATCGTGACCTCATATTTCCTTAGGTCTCTGTGTGCAAGAACTAGCATTTGATATTCTATTTGTCAAATATTGTTAGAAAACTATCATTAGAAGGTGTGGTAAGAGTAAAATATTGCTAGACTTCTGTTTGTAATGTAATGGGATATTTAGCCGCACTCGAGTCAGTTTGCTGGAATACGGCAAATAAACGCTACCGTACTGTAGAATTTCTTCTCGAGTGCGGTGTTTTACCGTACTCCAGCAACTTCGTTGATATTTATCATCTCTGAAGTAATGTACTGACTCGCTTGCAATAGGGAGATGGACAGTGCAATTAAAACAAGTCAAAGATTTTTGGATGCTGTAATCTCTGAAGTAATGTACTGACTCACTTGTAATAGGGAGATGGACAGTGCAATTAAAACAAGTCAAAGATTTTTGGATGCTGTAATCTCTGAAGTAATGTACTGACTCGCTTGTAATAGGGAGATGGACAGTGCAATTAAAACAAGTCAAAGATTTTTGGATGCTGTAATCAATACCTTTTATCCTCTGTCCTTTTACACTCTTGTCTGTGCCAGAATTATTAAGAGTACAAATTGTTTGAAGGAGATTAAATGCTTCAAAAGTTTTTATTAGATTGGGCAGTAGGTTAAACCCATGGCTTCTGTTCAGTAGGACACAAATTTTGTAATTTTTTCCTTTTCATTTGAGAGCACAGTAATTTTCTGTGGACTGATTTGACTTAGGTATTTTTCCCTGCGGGTATTGACTTGACTAGGGTATTTTATCCTGTGGGCCAATATGATGAGTAATTTTTTTCCTGGGGATGGCGACTTGACTAAGGTATTATATATTGGGCACTGATTTGACAGGGGCCAATTTCTCCATAATTCTTTGCTATGTGTATGTTCCACTGTCACAAGTTATTTTTAGGCCCCGCTGATCTTAAACTCAGGCTGTTCATGTCTGATCATGTTGAAATGGGGCAGCATGATTGACATAATACATAATTTGTGAACACCCAAAAAAGAATCCCATTGCCTGATTTTGTGTGTCATCAATACATTTGTAATTGTTATAGCCCGAAATAGCAGAACCAAAGTCAAGTATTGGAGCTACCCCTGAACTGTACAAATTTTCATAAGTTTTAAAAGTGCAATCTTTTAACTTTTTAAATTTGGAAATTATACTACCTAAAGCCCTACTTCCAGATTCTGCTAATACTTGTCAACACTTTTAAAATGTTAAATGTTCATCAAACACTACCCCCAGATATTTGTATAATGAAACAATTTCAGTGTTATTTCCACTGAAATTAAATACAAAGTCTGTCAATCTATATTGCTTTGGTCGAAAATGCATAATTCTAGATTTGCTTTCATTAATTTTGATTTTCCACTTATTACAACATTGAACTAGCTTATCAAGCAGCAACTGTAAGTCTTTTTCGCATTCAATGAGCAATACAATATCTTCTGCGAAGAGTTTACCAAGTTCTTTTAATTCATGTGCAAGATCGTTTATAAATAGTCAAACAATGTAGGAGATAAGTTGTCACCTTGGTGAACCCCAGTTGTGGTCAGAATAAAGTCAGTGTAAATAGAGTTACTTAGCCTGATGCATTACCATGTTTCACTGTAGAGAGATTTTATTGCTTTGTATATCTTTCCTTTTATATTTTATATAAATATCAAATTTCGGTAAATTTTGTCAAAGGCTTTTTCCATATCCACAAAAGCACAAAATGCAGATTTTTTCTCCAAAAGACAATTCTGGATAACACTGGATAAACAAAAAAATATGGTCATTGCAAGACCTATCCCTTCTAAACCCGTTCTGCTCATCCACCAATACCGAAATAAAATCACAGTATTTCATGATTCTTTTATTAATAATGGAACTGTATATTTTGTATACATTGGATAAGAGGCTAATACCACAATAATTTAGTGGTACACAAGGATCCTTTAGTGAACTTTTTGGAATTGTAGAGATGATGGCTTTGAACCATATTGTAGGTATTAAAGAGTATTTAAAACAAAGTGAAATTAATTGACATAGAATAAAAATAATATCTTTCTGCTTTAAACATTCATTTGGAATAGAATCTAAACCGGGGCTTTTATTAGCCTTGACAGACTTAATTACACTTTCAACCTCTTCAAAAGTTATATCAGCGTTAATATAGTCATGTTCCACATCCCAAGATTGATTGATAATCTGATCATATTCATTCACAATATTGATACAATTTCTGTAGAAGTCACAATTTTCCCCAATTTGACCATTGTATAATGATTCACAATGTCCACTTATTTTTAATAGTATTTAAATCTGAATCATATATTTCATTTGTCTTTACCCTTAGGGATATTTGCTTTCGTTGTTTTGGTCCAAGATATTTTAGTTTGTCCCAAAAGGCCTTGGGATTGTTATCACTTCATCGAATGCAAGAATTTGATCTATTTCCTTTCTTTCTGCCTCAATAATTTGTCCAATTTATTTTCAGAAGCTTTGTAATTAATTCTTAATTTCTTTTTCATTTGACCAGATGGACCTTTATAACGAGTAAATAACTTTTTGTGTTCCCTCAAAGACTTCCATAAACATGTTAGTTCGTTATCCCAATAGGGTTTTTGTAGTTTTAGCCCCTCGCTTACTTTTTTGTCTGTGACTACACTGTATTTTAAGTAACAATCCATTTCCTGGAATACCAGATTACAGAATTCATTGTATGCTGAATCAATGTTGGATTGATTAACGCATAAGTTATTAAGTCTATGTAAAATGAGCGAAATCTCTTCTGTCCATTTTACATTATTCATAAATTTATGTGGAACTAGATTAAATTTATACATTTTACTATTAGTGTTCCCCTTTAAAAATGACTATATGCAGAGTATTCTTTATTACTTGAAGTACTATTAAACAATACTCTTTCAGTACTGGCATAAAAGAATTTACATTTCAATAGCATCAAAGAATGATCAAGAATCTTACAAGAACTTAGTATGGTATGAATTCCAAATTTTTCTAAAAGATAACTGGACGGCATTACTTCAAAATCCTTGCAAAATTGCAAACTGTCAAGAGAGGAAAGAAAATAATCAACAACTGATCTACCCTTTGTTGTGATGTAAGTGAAATTGTTTTTGTTTGGAGTAATATGACCATTTATAATAGAAAACTATCAAAGATTTACTGTCTCATCCAAATTAAAACGAGGAGCAATTTCTAAATCTATTTCTGGTATAATATCCTGACTACAGCCAGTTCAAGCATTTAGATCACCACATACGATGATACTGTTAGCATACAAGTATGTATACAATTCACTTGTAAGGTGTGAAAAAATTGGTCTGAATCACTAACCCAGACAGAATTTTCTGGGGGGAGATAGCAACATAATAAATGTAAAGTCTGTAAATTTGCGACAAAATTTTACACTAAGTAAAGTACACTAGCAACACAATAAATGTAAAGTCTGTAAATTTGTATGAAGTATCCCTTCAAATGACATGTCCAACACAGAAAATTTAAAGTCTTGCAAAATACCATTTTTTACCAACAGGCCTACACCTCCAGAACACTTTCTTGCCTTAGTATGTTTAGAAGATCTATTGTGTTAAAAAAATGGAATCCATCCACTTCAATAGTATTTATACTTGACAAATGGGTTTCACAGAGACAGCATATATCTGGATCACAGCTTTTCTAAGATCACAATTTGAGTCTGTCCAACCATTAATATTCCATGAACTAATTGATATACAAGAATTTTGGATAACCTATTAGCGATTGTAACTATTCAAATAGATAACCCTAGTTCAGTTAACACTAGTATTATTTGTAAATTGTAGAAAAAAGTCAGAGGGTGAGTACTTTGTGTGTTTTATAAAGGATGGCACTTCCGGCAGGATAATGAACTGACAAGATAACACTACTAGTCCATTATGCTGGAAGTTCCGGTTTTTATTACACCCATAAAATATGAAGCTGAGGATTTTATTTCTATTATTAAGACCGGTTGCATTTAGGGATACATTACAATGCAATGAAATATTATTCCTTAGATACTTACAAATATTTTGGCTGTACATTCTTCCTCCTGATAATGTACAGCAAAAACATCTGCATGCTGATCACTTCCGGTCTTTATAATACCAAATTACTTTGGATTAATAACTAACTGGCCAATCATATATCTTCTAAAATTTCTATCTGGTATTAGTTACCAAGATTACTCATTTTTATTCTATTATTAAGCAAGTCTTTGAAGTAATATTTGTCAATTTCTTGAAAGCATCTACCATGTTTAATTCTTGAGCATGGCACATGTAAAGAGGTGGTTCCATATGCCCAGTTTTGCCCAGCATTCTTGCCCATGTCAAAATCACTACCAAAATTTTGGCAATCTTATATCTGGGGAAGCAAAACCAGGAAGCTCATCAACTGTCAAAATATATATAAAAACATTTGATATTTTCTGAAGACTCTGCCATTTCACTTCCCAAATCCCCTAACCAACATATTCAGTCCGACTTATTTCAATGATGTTACGCCCAATTATAAAAGTGGAAAGGCACTCCAGTCACATCTTATTACCAATAAACTTAGTCAAACAATATCATAGTTATATCTAATCATATTGAATACAGGTCGAGGACCTTCGAGCAATATGTGACAAAATTACTTCTTGTGTGTAATGGCCACTTGCTTGATGTCGAGGGACTTTCATTTTTATTGACAACAGATCAAGATAGCCTTGGATCAGACCTAATTCTAATTTGACTTTTATAGCACTTAATCTCCACTGAGTAGTGGACTCTATGGCGCAACAAGACAATAGCAATATGCCAATTCAAAGTTCTGGGATAGAAGTAGGTCGGCACCACGGAGAAGCCATAAGAGAAAATGAGCTAAGGAGGATAAGCCTTTGCATAGAGATAGGTTTTGAGCTTCTTTCTAAAAGAGGCAATAGTGGGTGATGCACGAATGTCTTCAGGAAGCGAATTCCAAACAGTGGTAGCATCAAATGCGAAACTGAAACCAAACTGCTTAGTGGACTTGTGAATTTTAGGTTAAAATTTTGATACATTAAGGAAATTAGCAACACCCTGACTACGTCTAGTATTATAAGTATTGTGGTATGTGGATAGATATGGAGCAAAATATTTAGGTAAGCCAGTATGAGTAAACTTGTACACCAGGGTAGCCAGTTTGAACTCTGAGCGAAACTGAACAGGGAGCCAATGGAGTTTCCTGAGTACCGGAGTTATACGAGTATATTTACTCGAATTTGTAACAATTTTGACTGCACTATTTTGGATAGACTGTAATCTGTGAAGATTGAATTTGGAGAGATTCCTGAAAAGTGAGTTACAGAGTTACAACCGACTACTAACAAAAGCATTGGCAACCGACACAGCTGCATCATGAGTCAAGAACTGCCTAATATTTCTAAAATCCCTCAGTTGAATAAAGCAGCTTTTACAAAGTTTCTGGACATGTTTAGAGAAAGAGAAATCAGAGTCAAACCACACACCCAGGTTCCTGACTGACTTGGTGGGGTGAAGGGGGTTACTCAAGATGTCATTTGGAAAACATGCATTTAACCTTTCTCTCTGTTTCTTGGAGCCCAAAAGTATAAACTCAGTTTTATCTGGATTAAGTTTAAGTTTGCTAGCCGACATCCATTCCTTAACATCGTAAAGGCATCTGTTCAACTTATCAAAAGCAGCTGAGGCATTCATGTGTGACAGATGGACATAATGTAGTGAATCGTCAGCATAAAATGAAATTTTATGCCTTTGTGTTTACCAATCAGAGTACTAAGGGGAGATGTGTAAAGAGAGAATAGCAGAGGGCCCAGAACAGAACCCTGAGGTACACCGAACAGCAAATTTTGTAAATCAAACAAAGTAGAACCAATCTTAACAGATTGAAAGCGTTCCGTCAAATAGGAAGAGAACCATTTGAGAGCGAAGCCACCAGCACTGAACCAATCCAGAAGACAGCTGAGGAGAGTGGAATGATCAATAGTATCAAAGGCAGCGAGATCCAGAAGTACCAAGGCAGTAACTTCACCCCGAGATAGTGACAAATGAATATCATTTTTGATGGAAAACAGAGCCATTTCCTTTGAGTGACCTGACTTATATGCTGACTGGTATGAGTTATCCAAGCCATGTCGATGAATATGGTCAACCAGCTGTTTAGCAACTACGCATTCCACCAGTTTGGAAATGAAGCTAAGTCCAGATACTGGGCGGTAGTTCTTCAAATCCTCAACAGGAAGCAAGGCCTTCTTTATAAGTGGAGTGACTGCAGCTTTTTTGAACCCATCTGGAACCAGGCCCTCCCGGAGCGAACAATTAACCAATTTAGTTATAGATGGTAGAAGGATGTCAATAATTCCTTAATAAGGAATGTGGGCAATGGGTGCAACAAGCATGATTTGGTGGGTGATTTGCTGATTATTTTACCAATTTCATCTTGAGTGACTTGAGTAAAGACTGTTAATTTAGGAGGGTCAAAGGGGGGATGTACCATGTTACAGGACTCAGATGAGGAGAAACTCTCACAGATTTTCATGATTTTATTTGAGAAAAATGTAGCAAAACGATCAGACTTTGAGGATTCACAAGTGGGCAAAGTAGTGCTGTGGGATCTGTGTAGGACTTTGTGTGTAACTCCCGCCATAGTTTCTTGGAATCATGGCTGTTGTCGGAGATAAGTTTCCTGTAATAGACAGTCTTGTCCCTGTTGGCAAGATGATTACACCAGGCGATTTGACACCGAAGATGAATCCTGTTGTATTGACTTTATCTTTTTGCCAAGCACGTTCAAATTGACGTCTGAGTGACTTTGCAAGGTGATAGCACTCTGACAGCCAGTCAGCATGCTGTTTTGTCTTCAAGCTGGACACAAGAGGTGCATGCCTATCAAGGATACGACTCAAATCATGTACGTACTGGTCATAGAGCAGTGAGACAGAATTTGCTGGACATTTCACAAAAGACATATCTTTAATGTCAGACCTAAAGTTGGACATATTTATACAATGGTACCTCCTATAGGAATTACTTGTCTGGCAGTTAGCATGAGAGGAAGGAAAGTCAATAGCACATTTAATGACTGCATGGTCAGATATGAATTCACAGATGTCAACATGTACGCACATATCTTGATCACTGGGGGAAAGAATGAGATCAAGGATATGACCGTGCAAATGAGTGGTATTGTTAACTGACTGTGTTAGATTACATGATTCTAACAGGGATTCCAATTTTTAACTATCAGTACAAGGTACATCAATGTGTATATTGAAATCACCACAGATGAAGTAATTGCAATCCACAGAAGACAGAAAACAAACATAAATTCATCTAAAAAGATGGAAGAACACGGCCCAGGAGGACGATAGATAGAAGCTAGGAGCAAAGTTTGGCCCAAAACTGAAATTGATATGACAATATTTTTAAAGGAACTATAATTTTGGGTATCCACCTTGTGATATTTGTATGATTCACGAATGAAGAAGCCAACACCACCACCAATACCTGTTGAACGTGGCCTGTTGTATCAATGAGAACCCATCAGGGGTGAGGGAACGAAGGAAATTATCAGAATCAGTGGTACAAATGTGTGTTTTTGTGAGACAGTGAAAAATCAAAGCCGTGAGATCCAATTGTATCAGAGAGGAGAGGGCCCTTATTTCGGATTGACCTCGCATTCACTGAGCCAAGCATAACCAGTCCAGGATTCATGGCAACATCCCCACACATAAGAAGCAATAGCATAAGCCCACTCTGTTTTACAGTAGGAGGAAAAGCATGGCAGGAGCAGCTATAAGAGTAATTTTTAGCAATCCTCAACATGGATGGAATAAGGAATCCACTTCCAGTGAAATTTTGGGAGACACTCCTGAGATGAGTGGCAGCCATCAACATGGTACAGAAAAGAAAAATGTGCATGGCAATCATCTTGGTTGGGTTGGTTGAATGACAATGCCCTAGGATCAAAATCACCTGTCTGTGGCCTTACCTTTATGGCCTTAAGGACTAACCCTTGAAACTTCGCCCCGTGGGTGACTCACGGGCACCCTAGCAACCCACACTAAAGCCAACCTTATGAACTCAAAACCAACCACAACCCAAAGAGTATTTTTATACTGAAATACAAGAGAAACTGACAACAGATTCTGCAATGCAATAATAAACCATCTATGAGAGTAATGAACCAATTTTAAAATTACACACAATTAGCAAAAATATACAATGGGCAAGATAAGATTGAAAACAGTTACCGGTAATTCCCAGCTAGGTGGGTGATAATACCCGAAATATTGTAAAATCACAATAAGAGTTATAGGGGATAACAAATCAAATTTACGTCAGGTAGATAATAAAATAAACCTAAAATACTGGATAATAAAATGTACTGTATATTCCCGTAAGATGTTATTTTTACAACAGATTTTGAAAAGACGTGTCCTCTGTGGTGCGTACTAAATGATACTGCATCACATCCCAGTGCCAATTTGTCCCATCATGTTGAACTCTTACTGAAATTGTGTAGGTCTACATTCTGTAGACCACATATTTGGTCAGGAATGGTTGCGATAAGTTCCCAGGTAAATTGGGTAGATCATAGGTGCAGATTGTCACAATGCATTTGCGTTACCCCCCTTCTTGGTACTTTTCCATGATGACCTACCCTGATTTTTAAGACTGTGGCCGATGTCTCAACCATCCTTTGAATAAGGATCCCTTTATGCTCCATACATGAATGTCTTTGACGCCCCACTTTAAAAATAAATTTTACATTTGTCAAATATATTTCATTTTTTTGTACATTGTATCAAATATATTTCATCAATAACGCAAGGTGATGACTTCAGTGGCAAGAATTATAAAGTTTACGCAATTTAACTTTAGAAAAAGTTTTTAAATTCAATAACCAAAAAACATTGTATATTAAATAAAGTGAAAACGTCAAGAGATTATTGAAAGCCATTCGATACATAGCTTTTTATAGTCTAGAATTACACCACACACTGCGTATTGAATTGAAGAAGTACAAATTTCTTATGTAATTATTGTATTCTCGCATTCAATTGTTCTTTCCACTGTCAACAACATGTGCTTTTCTAATGTCAACACAAGATCAATGACCCCTATCTTTTGTCATAATTGACTAAGTACGTCAATTGTTTTTGAATCTGATCCATTTTTAGGGCCAAGGTGGTACAGTGGTGACACATTGGTCTCTCACCTCTGAGATCAGAGTTTGAATCCTGCCCCACCTCAAGTGACACAGCTGGTAGTTGCTTGCCATTTATTGGCAGTTTATAGTACTTTGACCAACTGCATGTACTGGCTTCCTCTGCCCTTCTAACTACCCATCACAATATTACTAATGCCCCTGTTCCAAAGGACTAAGCCCCGATCCTGTCTGCGACCCTTAATCGTGGACAGTGAAGAAAATGGTAAAATGGGCGGGAATACTGAATCGGTATCAAAGCCTGGGATTAAGTTCAGATCGGCCTCAGGAAGCCTGAGGAGGTCCCACACAGTCCCTGACTGTTCTGCGACTAAGAACCGATTAAGCCATGTTTCTGGTCGGTTTGAACCACGATCTTGTTGTAGACATACCGACTGGGTCTCAGGACGCCTCAGGCCTCCTGGGACTAAGCCCCAACTAACCCGCGATTAAGTCCCGGCTTCCTCAGGTATCCTGAGGCCTCCTCAGTGTTCCTCAGACCATGATGGCCGATTCTTGTTTTGCAAGAAAACTGCATTCTCTAGGTATATATATAAATTCCGGGATGTAATTATCATTACTTGTGCAGGAACACAGCAGGATGCCACCTTTCAATGGAAGACAGCTTCAGCAACAAATTAGGGTTTTTTAGTTTTTATTCAGTTACATATACTGATGTATTTGCTATTTCTACGTCGAGCACAACAACCACCACCAGCAGCACCTCCACCACTACCACCACCAGCCAGAGACCTAGAAGAAGGCACAACATGTGGGTCAGGCCATGGCTAATACAGAGAGAGGGGAGGGGGGGCTACCACAACATTATGGCTGAACTGTATGCCATAGACATTCTAGGATTCACCACTTTCATGAGGATGACCCCAGAATTCTTTGAAATTATAAAGACCAGACTGGAACCACATCTAGCCAGGTAGACCACCAACTACAGAGCTCCAATCAGTGTTGGGGAAAAGTTAGCCCTCACCATCAGATATCTGGCCACTGGAGAGTCATACACATCATTATCCTGTCAGTTCAGGGTTGGCAGATCCACTATTTCCAAGTTTCTACCAGAGGTTTGCAGGGCCATCCAGGACGAGTTCACCAGAGAGTACCTCAGATGTCCTACTACTCCAGATGAGTGGAAAGAACTGGAAACAGAATTCAGGATCAGGTGGAATGTTCCACATGCCCTGGGAGCCCTTGATGGCAAGCATGTGGCCCTGAAGAAACCCAAGAACTCTGGAGCCCTGTACCACAACTATAAGGGATTCTTTTCAGTAGTACTGTTGGTCTTGATTGATGGACAGTACAAGTTCAGGTGGGTGGATGTGGGTACAGCTGGATCTTGCTCAGATGCCCAGATATTTAATACCTGTCACCTGAAGAGGAAGATTGATGATGGCAGCATAGGCTTCCCTGACCCAGATGAAAACCCTATGGCAGAAGGATGTTAACCAGAGAGGAAAGGATTGCCAACTACAGAATATCAAGGGGCAGGAGAGTTGTTGAAAATGCTTTTGGCATCCTGGTTTCAAGATTTAGAGTCATGATGACCAGTATTGAACTACCCCTAGAAACAGTCAGGGATGTGGTCTTGGCCTGTGTGGTTCTGCACAACATACTGAGAAGCCAGTATCAAGTTCAACATGGTGGTCAACAGCCTGGTGATGATGATGATGTGCCTGGTGATGGTTGGTTGATTGGTGGTGCTGCTGATTGTGGTCATGACAGAAACCCTGCCAGAGAAGCCAAAAGACTGAGGGATTGCCTCAAGGACTACTTCAATAATGAGGGAGCAGTGGCCTAGCAAGATGACAGAATATAACTGCTACTGCAGTAACCAGTCCTTTTCAGGACTAATAACCAGTCCTTTTCAGGACTACCAAATATTCCAAAAACGATTGTTCAGCTGTGCTTCTTCCAAATAACCCAACCATTATCAAACATAAGTCACCCAACCAACAAACAGACAAACCCAATGCCCAACATAATTCCCACAAATAACAGACAAACAGACAAACCAATGTCTAAAATAATTCCCAAAAAATAACAGACAAACAGACAAACCCAATGCCAAACATAAGTCACCCAACCAAGAAACTGACAAACCCAATGCCAAACCTAACTTGCTACATGGAATAAATATTGCATATATTTTGAAAGCTACACCCAACCAACAAACAGACAAACCCAATGCCCAACATAATTCCCACAAATAACAGACAAACAGACAAACCCAATGCCAAACATAATTCCCACAAATAACAGAGAAACCCAATGCCAAACATAAGTCACCCAGCCAAGAAACAGACAAACCCAATGCCAAACATAACTTGCTAAATGGAATAAATATTGCATATATTTTGAAAACTACACCCTAATTTCACTTACATTTGGTTTTTATTCTGGAAAAATAACTGAAACTGAAATTTTTTCCTTCATTGCAATTCTCAAAATAAAATTTTTTATTCCACTTCAAGAAAATTAAGAAAATATAACCACCCAAATGGTTCTGTTTACAGTATGGTTTATCTGTCTGTTGGTTGTGGGGAGTTATGTTTGCAAATTCATTTGTCAGTTCGTTGGTTGGTGGCTATGTTTGCTATTGGGATTGTCAGTTTGTTGGTTGGGGGGTTATGTTTGGTATTGGGTTTGTCTGTTTGTTGGTTGGTGGCTATGTGATAACATAATATCTTTTAACTCTAGGGATGGTGTCAGTGTTGGACTTTTTTATTACAGATTTAAAGCAATCCCATGGATTTTAAACTACAAATGGGCAGATTATTGGCCATATTGGGAGTTTATTTATCTATTTTTTTCTATGTGGCCTTCTGTTGTTATGTGTACTGTGAGCACTGATGGAGGGTTTCCAAAGCCAATGGGACTGGGTGTGTAGTAGATGTAACTACTGGAACTGCTGCCTGCTGCAGCCTAGGTGGAACTAGACACCTGTTGAGTAGTTGTTGGCAGTATCCCGACCCTTTGTGACTCTTTGGTAATAGTGGCTAATCTCTTGGGTAGAACTTGACGTCTATCAGTGTTCTTTACTTCTTCAATGTCTCTAAAACACCTGCCCTTGAGGTCCTCAAACTCCTCTTGGGTCATCTTTTCATCCTCTGATGCCACGTAGTTAAAGAAGGGCTGCCTGTCTGACTTCTGCTGCAGGAAACCTGAGATCAGTGTCCTCATCTGGTCAAAGTGCTCTAGTATCTTTGAATCTGAAGAAACTGGTGTAGATGTAATAATTGTTCGACTTGTACTCTCCCTCAGGACACTGGACTCAAGATGTTCTGTATCAGTAATAGAGCCACGAGATTCTTCATGCCTGCTGTTGTTGGGACTGGCCTCGAACCCAGACCTTCTATTGGCCCCCTTGCGTCTGATGTGGTTCTTAAGGAAACCCATCTGCTGGTAGACCCAGGACTGTCTATTGGTCATCTCCCTTGGGGCTTGGCCAGACTGTAGCTTGGAGAGCTTTCCATAACGAGTTCTCTGTGACTCAAACCACCTTCTGACATCAAAAGGCTGGAGCTTCAGTTCTGCAGAGAGCCTCCTTCCTCTGTCTGTCGTGGAAAGGTCCATGTTCCTTGTCGTACAGCTGGAGCTGGAGCTTCAGTTCTGCAGAGAGCCCCCTTCCTCTGTCTGTCGTGGAAACGTCCATGCTCCTTGTCGTACAGCTCTGGGTGCTCCTTCACAAACTCAACAATGGCAATTTCTTGGCTGTCAGTGAATGTAGCACAAACCCTGGCTCTCTTGGCTGCTGAGTGGCACTCTGATTCTTCCTCACACCTCTCATCTTCTTTGCAAGCTTCCTCAGTAACTTCTAAACCTTCCTCTCTCTCCTCTATCCTCTCTTCCCTCTCTTCTCTTCTTCCCTCCTATGTCCTGTTCTCTGTCCTTTCCTCTGTCCTCTCCTCCAACTCTCCACCTTCCTTCTCCCTCTCCTCTTGCCTCTCCTCCATCTTCTTCTTTCCTCCCTTTCCTCCTGTCTCTTTCCTCATAACTCCAGTGAATATCATAAAAAAAGTTTAAAAAAAAACTGAAATGTGTCTCCTAACTGTTAAATTTGCCTTAACTCAAGTAAAATGTGAAATGTAAAAAACTGAAAACTCCTAAGCAGTAAGTGACATACGTCTCTCAGTAGCCAACCAGTCTAAACACAGAAAGTGTGTACGCGGTCACTTATATAGTCCCAGATCTCCTCATTGGCTCTTTTTGGTTTCAGACAGCTTAATAGTCGTTGCTTAATTGGTACTTAGTCCCAGGCCTCCTGGGGCATCCTCAGACTGTCGCAGACTAAATTTCAGTGGTCCCAGGTGGCCTGAGGAGGTCGGTTTGGATCGGCTTCTCTTAGTCGGGGCTTAGTCCCAGACCCAGATTTCTTAGTCCCAGGACACCTGAGACGGTCTGAGGCTTCCCGGGACTAATGAAACCGATTCCTTTTCACACGCATGAAACTTCAAAGATATGTTATGAGTCGGGGACTGACAAACAGGCCTCCTGGGACTAAGCTACGGACGCCTGGGACTAAGGGTCGCAGGAAGCCTCAGACAACATAGGACTGTGTAAATTTGGGTCTGAGGAGGCCTGAGGAAGCCTGGGACTGGACATTTTGTTGACGGTGGGAAATAAGAATCGGTTTGGATCATGAGAAATATCAAACATATTTACCGATCCATACCGAACGCCTGGGACTAAGCAAATATTTGAAACCGACTACAAAAAACCCTTAATCGGGAAGCTTAGTCATGTGGCGGAACACCCACATAAGACAAAAAACCTACTAGGTACTTATTCCAGACACAGTATGTATATTACTCGTAGAAGTCAAGCAAATGATATGGTGCTAGATTTCCCACACTTTGAATCATCAGTAAAAAGCCTATTATTAAGCCTCTCGGTCTCAGCTTTGCATATGATGCTGCAATGATTTAAAATAATCTGTCTGACAAGGTTTGTTCAGCCACTTCCATCTCTTACTTCAAAAAGAAGTTGAAAACTTATCTCTTTGCGAAAGCTTACAACTCTTAGTTTTTTGGTTTCCCGTTTTGTGTATTCATGGCGCTGACCCCGCTACATCTCTGGCCAATTGACTGTGGACCTCTGCTTTTCTGTATGATGCACCCTAGAGTCTGTCTTTAAGATAGAGATTAAGTGCTATAAAAGTACATAGATGCCATAAATAAATAAATACATTTAGGTGAATATTTAGTATTATTTTACTTACTATTCTGAGAATATGGTGGATAACTACAATAAAACAAACTCATTCGCAATTCTTGCCCTGTATGCTTGAACTGCGCACACTTATCTTCTCTCCAATGAAATGATCTAAAAACATGCAGACTGCATGCGAAAAATAAACCTGTGAAAGTTGAGTTTGCATTTTGCAATTACTTTGTTCTAGGAGGACCAATGATTTTGAGAATAAATAAAAATAGTTTACTGGACAAGTTTAAGGGTCCAGTTTAAAACATTGTAAAGTTCCTGATTTATTTTCATCGTATATTTATGAATTATTGCGAAACCATTCACAAAACATTCTTAATGGTGTCACAGCTGACTATCATGCAGCAACTATAATTTTAACTTTACTCAAGGCTTGTGGACTCAACTTGGACTCATTACTGAGATTTAATAATTCATATTTATAATTTAAGCTACAGCATTTAAAAGTGCCCATACACTAAATTAATTATTAAACTGTAATAGATTTGATCTTTCTAAATAAAGACTTAAATAATATTGATATTAGCCAAGTGCCATCTTAAGTTCAAGGAAATAATTTATTTTGAGCTTCAAAAGACGTTGACGGATCTTTAGTCGAAAAAGTACAATAATTGATTTTCAATTGCAGATGAAGTATAACTAGTCATCATTCTTTGTCAACAGTAATGCTTCCAATACAAAAAGAAAAGGTAGCCTATGCTCATAAATATCAAATAACAGATAGAAAAATTTCATAGTTTTTAAAACATATTTTCTCGAGCCACATAATGCATGTTAGATGAATTCATTCCCACACGGTTATTTTTGTCAAGGATCACATCACCTTACTATGGAGAATATATTAGAACATTGCAGAACACACACTATTTGCTAAGTCGTACATATGAAAAGATATTAATAGCATGAGAGGATCATTAACTCATGTGCAGGACTTAATTATCTTGTGATCGCAAAGTGATCATATTCACACAATAAGTAAAGATAATTAAAGTGTGCACAAGATAATCTTATACTAGATAAGTAAGTATGCACAAGATCCTCTCATGCACACAGTATAATTAATTCATGCACACAAGATAATCTCATGTACAAACTATAATTAATTCATGCACACAAGATAATCTCATGTACAAACTATAATTAATTCATGCACACAAGATCCTCTCATTTACACAGTATACTTAATTCATGCCCACAAGATCATCCCATATACACAAGATAAAAATTCATGCCCACAAGATCTTGTCGTGTACACAGCATCATGCACACAAGATCCTGTCATGTACACATGTACACTGTCTGTCATGTCTCTTCCGCCTTACCCTACCTAGGTTCATTGTGTTAAACCAACAGTATCTGTGGTGCTGAATCCCTCCATTTTACGTCTCTGGACTATTAATTATTGGATTTCTCGTATTTTGGCCGATACAGATTAGAGCATATATTAAATGCTATTAAATGCTATTAAAGTGAAATTATGATTAGAATGTACATGCTGAAGTAGTCCTATTTTAATCACGTGCTGATAGTTTTTATTGATGCAGAAAGTTAAAAATAGCATCAGAGATGCCCGCACCCCACAGCCTAGGGAAATAGTTTTCAACACCATGAAATATAGAAGTAGTGAAACAGTACAAAGATCTAGACACTTTCAGAGAAGTGTCAGTTGAAAAAGCATCAAAAATGTTTCAGTAGAGAAAATGACATCTAAAAGAAAGAAAATGTATGTAAAGATAAAGTATTAAATCAAGAAATTTAATAGCAAGATGACAGCACTAATCAATAAACTAAAAATTACAAAGCTGTAAATTTTATTAATTGGAGTATAGCTTTTGATCGAAATAGCATAATTATACAAAAGTACATAAACTAATCAGTTGCAGCAATATATATATCTTTGTCGTAAGAGAAACATGTCTCAAATCTTTTAGGTGAACACACTTTGGCAGAGCCAAAGTTAAAGGTCACACCATGATGCACATCTACACCCCCTAACCAATGTCCCTACCAAGGGTCAACCTTCTACACCTTACCGAATCCGATAAATAGCCCAAACAAGATTTTCAAACTCATTGTCACGACGACCAGGTCATAGATCAAATCATGACTAGAGTTTCTGAGATATAGCCCGGAAAAGATTTTACAGGTGAAGGTCACTACAGCAAGGTCAAAGTTCAAATTAAGGTTACACCATGATGTTGCACACCTACAATCCCCAACCAATGTCCCTACCAAATATAAACTTCCTACACCTTACAGTTTCCGAGATATAGCCCAGAAGGGATTTTATAGGTCAAGGTCACTACAGCAAGGTCAAATGTCAAATTAAGGTCACATTATGGCGTTGCATAGCTACAACCCCTAACCAATGTCCCTACCAAGTATCAACTTCCTACACCTTATGGTTTCCAAGACATAACCTGGATAAGATTTTATAGGTCAAGATCACTACAGCAAGGTCAAAGGTCAAATCAAGGTCACACTATGACGTTGCACACCTACCACCACTAATTAATGGCCCTGCCAAGTATTAACTTCCTACACCTTATGGTTTCCGAGATATAGCCCGGACAAGATTTTAAAGGTTAAGGTCACTACAGCAAGGTCAAAGGTCAAATCAAGGTCACACTATGACGTTGCACACCTACAAATCCTAACTAATGTCCCTACCAAGTATCAACTTCCTACACCTTATGGTTGCCAAGATATAGCCCGGACAAGATTTTATAGTTCAAGGTCACTACGGAAAGGTCAAAGATCAAATCAAGGTCAGACCATGACGTTGCACACATACAACCCCTAACCAATGTCCCTGCCAAGTATCAACTTTCTATACCTTACAATTGGCGAGATATATCCCGGACAAGATTTTCAAATTCAAGGTCACTGCGGCAAGATCAAAGGTCAAATCAGGGTCAGACCATTGCACACCTACACCCCCTAACCAATGCCCCTACCAAGTATAAACTTCCTACACCTTACGGCGTCTGAGATACAGCCCAAACAAAATTTTCCCTGCTGCCCACCCGCCCGCCCGCCCGCCCGCCCGTCCGCCCATCCAGACACCATGGGTGAAAACAATGTCCCAATAGCCCTTAAGGGCTGTGAGGGTGAAAATACATTGGGTTGTCACATTACAACTTAAAAGGGTAACAAGGCTCAGTCCTTGGTCATCTGTTGTTCTCCTTATACACCACTCCTTTGAGTAAGGTTATTGGAATGCACCCTGTCATCAAATTCCACTTTTATGCAGACAACCCCAGTTGTTTATTCATATGTCTCAGAAAAATGCAGCCCTGGCTTTTGACAAACTGAATTCATGCATTCTAAATGTTAAAGAATGGATATTGTCAAGTATGCTCAAATAAAACCCTGACAAAACAGAATTTATCATCTTTGTATCTCATGCTCAACTCCAGAAATTAGATCCTTACCACCTAGATATGATATTTGGTATTTTCATGCATCCTGCAGTTGTTGTAAAGAACCTTGGTGTCTGGTTTGATGCTTATTTCTCCTTTGCTGGTCATATCCGCAATATTTGTAAGACATGCTTCATTCAAATGCATGAGCTTTGGCAGGTTAGACAGTATTTGACTGATGAGGCTGCTATCCTGGCAGCTAATGCCTTGGTGAATAGTTGCCTTGATTACTGCAACTCTCTCTTTAGGGGTCTATCCAGTCTCAACACCCACAAACTGCAGTGTATTCAAAACATACTTGCTGGGATTGTCACAAACTGTAACAAATACACAGGCTAATACTCCTAATTGCTAAACAACTCTATTGGCTCCCAGTTGAATTTTGCTGTATCTTTAATTTTTTTTATTTGGGGTTTTACGTCGCTTTCGAGACTGTACAGGTCATATCACGATGTTGGGAGGGCAGAGGAACCAGTACATACAGTTGGTCAAAGTTCTGTACCGTAAACTGCCGACCAACGGCAAGCAACTACAAGCTTTTCCACTTGAGGTAGGGCCAGGAACCGAACTCTGGTACCACTCTGCCACTATGGCCCCTTACTCACTGTGGAAGATATAGTACAAGATACAACAGATAGGAGGTTCCTCAATTTTCTCCATTTGTACATAAATAAAAGACACTTTGGCCACAGTTTTGCTTTTGATGCTCCCATGGTTTGGAATGATTTACATGATGAGGTCCATTCTGCCCCAACTCTCGCCTGTTTCAGAAAAAGGTTAAAATTATATCTCTTCAAAGAGCCATTCCCAACTTAGCATACAGATCTCCGTCAACAGTTATGGAATGGTGGTTTTTTAAATTTGATTTTGATGTTGCACCTTAGAGTCTGCGTGGCAGAGATTAAGTGGCATAAAGTACAGAATAAAATGTGGTATTCACTTTAAGATGTTCTTAAAATTGATCCATTCATCTGGAAAAGTGACAGTCCTATGTTGTTATATGGGGTCCATTTTGGTTATATGAAATCTAGTGATTATAAAGACTGAAAATGCACGTCAAAACACTAAAGCAACCAATGCACTATTTCTGGATTTCAGAAGTAGTCTGAACGTCGTAATAAGGACTAAAAGTTTTCCAAGAAATTTGTTTTGCCTCCCAGTAAACATTAGAAACGTTTTAAAATGGTTTTAATGTTTACAAAACGTTTTTAAAAACGATTTAAACTGTATAGTATGGTTTTCTAAACATTTCCAAGTAAACGTTTATACTGTAATGTTTAAAAAACGTTTTATAAACGTTTTTATTAAAAATGTTTATTAAACATTTATAAAATAACTCAAGAAGCTAGGTTTGTATAAAACATTTATAAAATAGCTAAAGAAATGAAGGTTATGCTGGAAATGTTTTCCAAACATTCATCATGAAATGTTTTATAAACATTACACATAAAATGTGAAAAACATTGTAGATCAAATGTTTTAAAAACATTCTATCAAAAACGTTTTTTAAACCCATATTTTCAGAATGCTTATTAAACCTTAACCTCCATGTTCAAACAAAGATGGCGCTGAGCAATAATGGGGGATTTTAGGGGACTTCGCTAAAAGTAAGAATTGAATGAGGGCACAATTTTTAAGCCACTATATCACAATTTTAGACATAAAAATAATGTTTTCATTAGTGAGCAACCTTAATAAGATATTGAATATGACATCTGACCCCATTATTATTCAGACATTAATATGTTCATTTGTAACATTTTTCTAACATTTATCATTAAACGGTATCCACAAACATTTAAAAAACATTCTATTATAAATGGCTTTTGTACCCATCATTTTTTAACCTTTGCCAAACGTTTCCTTTCAAATGTTTTCAAACCCAAAAATGTTTACTGGGCTATTTATATTCAGTGCAATATATTTGTGTACTACAGTACTATATGACTATATGAGCACTATATGACCCATCCCAATTGCACAAGTACAGCTCAAGCTCTCCAGTGACTGACATTCCCCTCACTGAAAGACAATCAAAGGATAATCCCAAAAGGCAGAGTCAGTCCTGAGGGGTAAAGTCCTTAAACACGAATGAGTATTTATCAACATCCTTGGGGTTCTTTACCCGTTCACTAAAGATAGAACTAAACGATAGAGGCCTCCCAGGTGTACTGAAGTAGGTATACCCCCCTCCTACTTAGGGAGAACACGTGCTGTGGTGGGTACTAAAAAGGGTTATTTCACATGTTTGTGGGAAGGACATATTTTTAAATGCAAGCTCTAACGAAGCTCACGCTTCTAGAGATAACTTTTTTTCGTTTTTTTTTTATCTCCAGACTTTCATGAATTTTGGCGTAGAGTGATGAGTACCAGTCTCTTCACTGAAGTTAAGCAGCAATGGGCTACCTTAGTACTTGGATTGGTGCCTGCCTCAGGTGCACTACTCGTGTCTCTGATGGCTTTGCGGCTCATGCTAGTAGACCCAAACCCCTTTCGGCATTGTAATCATTTACTTTATAGCTCAGTGGTAAATTCCATAAAAGATACAAAATAAAAACAGTAAATTTTCTAATAAAGATATTTAATACACAAGGTGTAAAGAACATGAAACAGATGACATGTGGTATTGTTTTTTAAACTATTATGGTCAATGCACAAATTTTTGACACCCCTATTCATTTCACTAATCTTTCTATGGCTTCTTCTTTAGTTGTAAATTCAGTTTAAACCACCATTTACATAAAAATTTACCATAAAGAGCTATATCTAATAGAACATTGACACTGTCCCAGGCAGTCGTATCAACACGTATTGGAATTTTGGTTCACGATCTTGTCCTTATTGTAAAAACGAACCTCATATTTTTTGGCAGTGCATATTTTAAAAAAAATGAGCTGCTCTGTAAATTAATACCCCCTCCTGTCCGATTCACCCTTCTATCATGTATATTTTTAAAAAATCCGCTACATACTCAAAATCAAAGTTGGGGTTTTACGCCCCATTCAACAGCCATTGTCATATTGGGACAGGCCATCACCATTGCCACTTGTGGGAGTCGAACCCATACAGAGGTGACAGTCTGTGATTAGATGCCAGACTTGCCAACCACTAGGCCACTGAGGACCTCACGCCACGTACCGAAAACCCTGTCCATGTAGTGTCAAATGCATCCTACCTAAATATAAATCCTGACATATTTTACACTTACTGCAACGAGCGGATGCTACTAAAACACAAAACATGTCAAACTTGGGGCTTGTGACTCATTCAATAGCCAGGGGCACATTACAAAAGGTCCTTGGCACACCAAACCAATAACAAGCCATCAGGGTTGACTATGTTGTACTTGTATGCCACTCGGCAGGCCAGCATGAAACAGTGTTAACTAGGAATTACCACTTTGCCACTTAGGATTACAAACATGTTTGGCAAATATATACTAAGTGAGCATAAATAGTCAATGAATCATACATTTTTGAACAGTTAAGTACTGGAACTTTTTTAAAAAATCATTCACCATTTGACATTTCTTACATACTAATAAACACTTCAAAATTCCATTATATTTTTTTTTCCTCATTGAAAAGTAATATGTATTGGAACATTTGAGAATATTCATAGAATTAAAGTAGCTGTCATTTAATGTCCGTTTTCATAACTCCATCAAGTACTTAAAATGACATGAGGTGAAATTACATAGTCATATAACTTTTATGAGCAACATGTTTTATTGGCTGATATTGGAAAAAAGTCTGACACAAAGAACATGGAAAAATTGAATTATTTAAGTAAGGAATGTAGAGCAAATATTGATGTGACTTACAAGGATAGATCTTACATTTATTCGTGTTTACACTTTTGTGAAAATAATGAGCAGATACAAACACCCTGAACAAATAAATTACCAATTTTTTTAAAAATTTATATTGAATCACTTTCACCAAATAAATTTCCAAAAGACCTTTCCATTATTAATACTAGATTATAATGTTTAAAAATGCTGTCTCTTTTATCCATTTTAAATCCTTAAAAATTCCAACCATGGTCAGTATCATGTTATTTTTAATTAATATTTAAATTTGGTGGAAGGTACAGATGGCCAGACTTGTAGCACAATCCAGTTCTTATTTAATCCATTTTTTTCATAGAAATGTGTGCAACATACATGTGTCAAACAATAATAATGTTGTCACCATCAAAATGCCATTATTGTTATGTCATCTATTGAACCTTATATGTTGATAAAACAAACCAAACCATAGACACAAGCTTGGTACCTGTAGGATGCAAACTATGTATTTAAAATTTCTTCCAAATATTATTCAAAGATTATTCAATTAAAATCAACATATTCATTGCAAACGTATTATTATTATTTACCATATAAATTAGTTTAAGGGGGAGGGGAGGCAGTGGGGCAGAGGTTTAGTGGATAACACTAACCTCCCACCTCTAAGGCACTGTATGAGATTTCCAACCCAATGGGAACCCAATGAAATGGAACAGTTGGTAGTGGCTTGCTAGAGTCCAATAGATTTCAATACACAATCATGATAAACTAGTATGCACCGATTTCCTCCATCCCTTCAACTATACATTGAAATATGACCAATGTACTGAAAATGATATGAAAACCTACATCAATCAGTCTATATTCTAAATTTTTCAATAAAGCAGGCTGAATCAGTCTTAACATTATCTTTCGTGCAAACAGCCTAAACATACTGAAAACTAGTAAATACTCTTTTCAAGATTATTCTGGTCAATATTTGTCTTTGTTTTGACACAAGAGTCAAATATATCAACTTCTTGCATGCTATCGGTATACAATATCACATAACGTCACATAAATAATGCTTAAATAACATTCAATTTCCCATGAAATAAAGTTTACAATGAGATACAATATATTAGGTCTTTTTCTTCTCCTGTGATTCTTTGCTGGGAGAATGTCGCTCTGAGGACAAAGATCGACTCCACGATCTTTTGGATCTCCTGTCACCATATGACCTCTTCGAAGAAGACGATGGACTTCTTGAATAATGACGGCTGTTGCTTCTATGATCTCTGTGATGATCCCATGACTCTGAACGTGAGCGAGATTTAGAGCGTGTGTATGAACGGGTTCTTGATCTACTATACCTTCTACAATATCTGCAAATCTTAGCTCGATTCCTTCGGCTGCAGCCACAATCACTGTCATAGTCTATACTCCTTGTTCTGGATCGATGCCTTCGGCTATGACAACTGGAGTGAGAAGATCGGCTAGAATACCTTCGAGACCCCCGGTGATGATGACCACCAGAATAGGGTGAGCATCTGCAATCATGGTGTTTACAATAGTAACATGCTTCTCTGGATCTTGAACTACTACTGCGTGAGGATTTTGATCTCCTACTGGATTTGTAAGATCTATCCGCAAAGTCGTTTTGGCCAGTAAATTTAGTATCTCCCTTTAATGTGTAACATGTCTCGCCTTTGGTATTGGTGGTGTTAGGCAGGAGTGGTCTTGGCTGAGTTCTCTTCTTGCCAGATGAATGTTCTACCTTAACTAATGAGCCGCCAATTTTCTTCCCTTGCATGGCTATCACCGCATCCTTGGCATCTCTTGGATCCTTAAATTCTACAAAGGCAAACCCAGGAGGATTTCTAGCCACCCAGATGCTGCTGATTTGCCCGAAATAGCTGAAAGCCTCTTCTAAATCTGCTTCAACAACTTCTCGTGGTAAGTCACCAATGTAAATCTTAGTTTCTACAGGCATGGTGTCCTTTGAATCTTTCACTCAAACAATGTAAACAGACAGTTATCTATGAGGCCGTTTTACACTGAGTGCAAAACTACTATTGAGGATGACATTGAAAAATTTATCCAACCAGCACAATATTCTAGTCCCAATATATTATTGTGCACTTCAAATATCTTCCACGCAATCTGTTAATCCCTTCTTTTTTTAGTTAGTTTATAAAGCTTTATTATTAAAAGTCTGACATTCCAGTAAATTCACAGAATAGGCTCCCTCACTGGCAATATCAATGTTTTCATACACACACAATTCTAGCAGCCAAACTTCCATCAATCCACAGAAGCATCTAGCATGACCTTTCACGCAAGTTAGTTTAGTTTAATCATAGTTGCTTCCTTGTTAAACTTGTTTATTTAGAAATGATCTCTGAACTGCCTTATTACACAAACTGTCTACATTGCAGAAGGCTGTCCCTATTTCAGACACAGTAAATCTTTTGTGCCCAGCCTCCCTACACGTTTTACATTGGGTTTTGCTGACATGTGTCTATGCCACAGCTGAATCCTTCAAATCAAATAAAGTATGTATCAAGTTTGGGTGTTTGTATGAGCTTGTGGCTTCCACATGCTCCAATCAATGGCAAACACACTGAAATCAATAAAATCGGACAGTTCATGTAATTATTCAAGTCATTGCATATCTTCGTCATCTGTGGTTCAGTAAATAAATTTAAGATCAAGCTTAGACTCCAAATCACTTGATTCTAAGGCACTCCTATAATATAAACCTGTGCTTTTATTAGTTTCATTCTGGTAAAAAACACTATTTAAATAGCATATATGTCATGTATGTTTTACTTTGTACAGTTCAACTATAAATATTAATTAACATTTTGTTATAGCTCACAACCTTAAACACAATATAACACCCCAGAAAATCAGGTCTTACCTATTTGTAAGGTGTACATAAACTGTTTCAACTGAAATCACTGACACAGAAAATCAATACTTGGTTATTGTTGAACTCACAGATGTGTACACTTTTGATATTGATTTTCTTTTAAAAGAAAAATTGAATTGAAAGACGTAGAAACTGGATGGTGAGATTTATGAAACTAACTCAAAGACTACATTATTTTGTATTATATGTTGTTTGTACCTTCTACATTGGAAGCCAGTATGTAAATGCATTCAAATAATCCAAATCACTTGTTACTGAAGTATAAAATTCTTGAAAACTGTAAAAGTGGAAATTTTAGACACAACATATACATGGTCCATTGTCCTTTCCTGTAATTAAAGTTGGAATTCCTAAAAGAATAACAGGGGAAATGATGTTGTTTGTGACATCCAAAAAAGAAAAAAAAATACAGTGTGTCTTCAATAGGAACATGACAAGTCTTCTGGAAAAAATCCACATAAAATCAATATAGAAACAAATGTTTCTAAAGAAACTAATGACTAACTCAGGGTTATGAAGCTGCTACACTTTTGTGAGTTCTTGCAAGACTAGGGGCCGGTTTCACGAAGCCTCCTTAAGATAAAGGTCACCATAAATTCAAGGATTTCCTTGAATTTCTCCCTCCTTTAAAAATTCTCAGTCTCACAAAGCCTCCTTCCTCAAAGAAAGGAGACCTTGAAAACTCCCTTAAATTTCAAGGAAGCTAAGGACCTACCTTAAATTTAAGGAAGCATAGACGTAGGAACTGGGGGGTGGGTGGGCAGAAGGGGCTGTTGCCCCCCAACCATAAAGTTGGGGGGGGGGATATCTTTTCGCCCCCCCCCGCCAACTTTTTGCAATAGAACTAAATTCCAGTTTTGAAGTTTATGTAAATTTTGACAGGTAACTCAATAATATGTGGTCAAATTACACTTTTACCTTGTTCACTGCTCACATGCACCAAAGATCATTTTCAGTTAACCTGTCATTGGATTTGTAAAATTCGGTGAACTGTTTCACTTATGCAGACCAAAATCATACATTTTGTAATGTTCTACATTTAATTTACCGTGTTGCTAATTAGTTAGAACTTGTGACGTGTAATTTCAAATTCACACTGATCGATGGTTTAGCAAAGCAATTTGTCAGCTGATAAGATTTTTCCCAGAAAACTCTTCTTTCTTTACTGTGTGTTTATTGGACCTAGCCAGTCCAATGATCATACACCCCCCTCAATTTGGGGATTAACCTTGCTAAAAATAGATCTTAAAGGAAAAGGTCACAGGTTCTAGAAACCTGTTGTCAAGATATTAGAAATACCTTTCAAATGCAGAGGTGACTATATGTATTTCTATACCCGGACAAGGTCGGGGAAACTTAGGATTGATGTCCATTAATCCAAATACGACCATTTGAATTTGTATTTTACCTACATGCAAGACATTCTGTAAAATTAACCAAAATAGTTGGTGTCAAGTCGAGTCGGTGCAATCTAGTTCCTCGCCCCCCCAACCAAAAATTGCTTCCTACACCCCTGGAAAGGGTCCTTCAAGGAATGTTAAATAACTTTAAATGAACATTCCTTCCTTCCTTTAGTTTCAAGGAAGACCTTTGATAAGGGGAGTTAAAGGAGGCTTTGTGAAACTGGATTTTCAGGTGGCCTTCCCAAAGGAATAAAAATAACCTTCCCTTACTAAATGAGGTCTTTTCCAAACCAGGCTTTTTGAAACCGGCCCCGGCCTCACGAACCATACTATCCTATACATGCTGGAAGGGTCACAGGGATATGTGGGCTGGCTCTTTCTTCATTATGTACTCCCCAAATATGAGGTCTCTTTCAGGAATCATAAGGACCATGTTGTCAAACAGAAGTCAAATACATACAGATACAACCATAATGGAGAGGTGGATCTAAGAATTATGGGGGATCCTTGTTGGCTTTTGACACAGTGGCAATACGTCCATTACCTTGCACATCCTACAGAAGTTTTAAAATTTCCATGTCTGAATTGGGTACAGTGGGCATGCACAGATGAATGCGAGCATAAGCCAATTAATTTCTTGCTGCGGTAACCGAAGGTGTAGTCCACAGTGTATATAAGGTTGTGACTTAGTTGTCTTTTGATGTAACACAGCGGGAGACATAAGGCAAGGGGAGGTAAATGGATGTTTCGTCACTGTGTCACAAGGTCACATATAAACTTCTGACAGTAGTTGAAGGATATCAGTGTTTCACCAAATGCCTATAACCACAAATTATACCACCTGTAATGTGAATGCTACATCAAATCTCAGAAGATATGAGGTATTCTGGGAGGCGGTTCTGCCGCCTTGGAAAACCTGTAACCGCGGGATGTACCGCCTGTATAGTGTGAATGGGGGAAAAATAAGCTCTCATTTTATAAAAGAGTGGAGAAGACAAGAATGACCAGTCATGAGTACTTGGAACAGAAATACTCATGCGAAATTTTAAAAACATTTTATATTTGGCACAATTATCTACGATCATCGTAATTATTATACAGACCTTTAAGACTGAATTTATTTACTTGGGTTTAATGACACTTTCAACACATTGTATAAGTTCATCATGACAAATAACTTTAAGGGCAGAAGAAACCAGTGCATACTAGTTGGTCAAGATTCTGCACTGTAAACTGATGGACACTGGTCTGTTAGTACCAACTTCCCCATATAGGGTCCAGGTTTTGAACCGTAGACCTCAGAAGTGGGAGGCGAGTGTTTTATCCATGACACCATTGACTAAAAAACATTAAAAGTATGACCAATAAGATTAGAGTCAGGACCACATTATATGGGTTGTCAGGAGGGAAGCTCAATTCAATAGAATAGTATTTTATGTAAAAGCTTTATTTGTATCTTGAGCAATTTTTGTTGTTGTTTTGTTTATTTTCCAACCTAGTGATCAATATGAAGGTTAACATTTGAAATTTGTACTCTGTTTTCTAATGGAGTAACTTTCTAAAACATGATTTGTGGAGGTTCTTATTTTTACTTTGTTTAAGATGACTTAAAGTACTTTAAGCGATAAAAGCTGATGACAAAATCATCTGAAGTTTATTAAAGAGAACAGGTGTTTAAGTCAATCAGGTAAAATTGGGGACGAAAAGAGACAAGAAAAATATTTTACTCAATCAATTGAATTCCACTTTTACCAATAATTGCATTTTTTCAATGATATTATGCTGATTCATTGACTTACATGCCCTCTTTTTAACTTAAAACTATACAGTATCATCTACATAATTCTAGTAACAATAATTTAACTTAATACTTTACTTTTAGTGCTGTTTGATGTTCAGAAAATAATTCTAAATATTAGTTTATATTACCACTCAGTAAACATTTTTGGGTTTTTCAAACGTTGGAAAGAAAATGTTTTGTAAAGTTTAAAAATGATGGGTACGAAAACCATTTATAATAGAATGTTTTTTAAATGTTTTATGTACACCGTTTATTAAACGTTCAATGATAAATGTTAGAAAAACGCTACAAATGAACATAATAATGTCTGAATAATAATGGGGTCAGAGGTCAAATTCAATATCTTTTTAAGGTTGCTGACTAATAAAAATAATATTTTTATGTCTAAAATGGTAAACTAGTAGCTTATCTTACCGCCATCTTTGATTGGACATGTTTGAAGGTGAAGGTTTTATAATCATTCTGAAAATATGGGTTTAAAAAACGGTTTTAAAAAAAAAACATTTGACCAAACAATGTTGTTTAAACATTTTATGTGTACTGATTTTCAAACATTTCATGATGAATGTTTGAAAAACATTTCCAGCATAAGCTTAATTTCTTCAGTTATTTTATAAATGTTTAAAAAACATTTCCAATCAAACCTAGTTTCTTGATTTATTTTATAAACATTTAATAAACATTTTCAGTAAAAATTTTTGAAAAAGAATGTTTATTTAACACTGCAGTGTAAAAGTTTACTTGGAAACGTTTAGAAAACCATAACCTAGGGTTTAAATGGGTTTTAAAACGTTTTGTAAACGTTTAAACCATTTAAAACGTTTCTAATGTTTACTGGGAATTTTAATACGTTCAAAAATGTACACTATATATGACATCTTAAAGATGGAAGATACAGCTTTTTTGACATGTTCCATAAAGCTGACAATTAAAGGTAATCTTCATCGTCCCCCGAGGGGGGGGGGGGGGGGGCACTCAATAAAATGATGTGTGACATCTGTTGAAATTGTAATTTGTGTTTGGGAATTGTTAAAGCGGAAAGTATCCAAATGACAAGATGATTCTCTTTAACACAGTGTATTAAACATGTGTTGTATTTCAGTGCACACCTTTTCGATTGGAAATATTAATAGGGTGTTCACTAAGTTGCAAGATCTCAATCCTAGTGTTTTCGATGAACTGGGGGTGTATCCACCCCATTCACCCTCGGTACTAGAGTTAAGTAGCAGTCTTTTTCAAGTCCCAGTCCCCAAGGCCAATATTCCCCAAAGGGAGCTGTGGCAGATGAAGAAAAGACAACTGCTTACATTTGGTACAAACAGCTGTATTCTTGCGCAGATATTGGTGTCCTGGGTGTCTGATGGACTGAAGTTGGACAGAGCACATGAATATATCCTTCCAGTGTGATTTCTGAAGTTGAAAGAAAAATAAGAGGGATGATTTCATTTTTATCCAAGCCCTGTTGTTTGACTTATATACCCGGGAAATGAAAAATGGGGAATATATAATAATCTCGCCCCTTACTCTGGATAATTAGCAACATGAATACATTAAAAGTGCCAATCTTTTGTAAAAAGAAAACTATATCTATAACCCTGTAGTGTGCTAATCTGTGAAAAGTCAAAGTTGGGATTTTAGGTCACGTTTAACAGCCAGGGTCATACTGGGACAAGTCCCTTGCACTGTCACTTGGGGGGGGGGGGGGGACGTTGACAGCCACACAGAGCTGACAGCCTGTGATTTTAAATGCTAAACCTGTTAACCGTGAGGCCGCCAGAGGACCTTCATACTAATCTATTATATGTATATAAGTTTAAATAACAACCTTAGTACATACCAACACCTGCAATCTTTATGAAATCTCAAAGATGAAAACAGTAGTCCACTTGTGGCAACATATTCTCTATATCTGGAAATTAAAGGTAATCTCCAACCACCCCTGAGGTGGGGAGGTCAATAAAATTGTATATGCCTAAGGAGAAATGTATACTGACAAAGGTGGTCTGAGGTACACAGAAAAGTAAAGGAATTCTGACACTTGTAGCTGACTAAAGCTCAACCCCTAAGTTCAAGTTGACACTATAGAAGAACTAGACTTATATAAGTTTATTAAATAAAACCAGGATACACATAACCACTAATATTGTGCACAGTCCTTGTACAGTTTTGTAAAAAACAGTTGCTAGTTTCATCGTAAAAGTGTCCATGTAAGTGTACGTACACATGTATGCGGCTCACGATGGCCGATTTGCGACCGCGACTTTTTTCCGACCTTCTCAATATTTTGTAAACATACACCTAAATTCACTTGTCATCCAATTTTTTCACTCCCAGACCGAAAAAAATCGCTGTCGCAAATCTGACGTCTGATGTCATAAATCGGACTCAGGCATATGTGAACATAAATAAGAAGGCTTGGAAAATTCCCTGTTGCACATCATACGTCTGATATCGTAAGCCGCATACATGTGTACGTACACTTAAGTGTCCATGTGGGCTTCGTATGTGGCAGAGTAAACCGATTTTACAATGACAAAGAAGTGGGCTAATAACTGAGAAAATGCATAAGTGTGTGAACACATGTTTCATGAGTACATGGCAGAACACAAACAATAGGAAATTTAAATTATCTTCCCGAATGACACATAGATTCTACAGAAAAAAATATCGCATGAATGAAGGAGACAATATTATACCAGTGCGAAGCACGAGTAGTATGTTGTCAAACTTCACAAGTGAAACGTAATCTTCAAGACCGGTAGATTTATATATTTTACAATCTGAAAATAATTTTAGAACCCTCCACTTTACATCAAAATTAAAACTTAAATACGTGTTTTTGCTCTTGAGAAACAAATTTTACTTCATTTGTTTGTGGTATATTTCATGACCTGTTGGGGCACTCAGTTGTTTCCCCCACTTAAAAATACAGAATTTTATCATTGTATTTTATTATGTATGTCTTATACACGTTCGTGAGAGTCAGCGTG
Organism: Sabellastarte sp. h YS-2021; assembly: GCA_964017235.1. Lineage (NCBI taxonomy): Eukaryota > Metazoa > Annelida > Polychaeta > Sabellida > Sabellidae > Sabellastarte > Sabellastarte sp. h YS-2021. The sequence goes on from OZ024936.1 coordinate 29,584,882, forward strand.
TGTGGACATGGGTTTCGGGGTGAAATGACGACTGGGAGTCAGCCAACCTTCGCAACTAGGGATTCTAACGAGGTTTAGTTATCAGACTTAAAGGAAAGTTAAGGTTAACGTAAGTTCATGCACAAGAAAGAAGTAGCCCTAAAGTTAAGATCACACAGATTAAAGATACTTAAACTAAGGTAAACCAATCTCATCTGAGGCTTTACTACGTAAAACCCGATGTTTTGGCATAAGGTGACCATAAACTGTGAACATTTTCAGAATTTAAGACTGCTATTTGAATTGAAAATTCCGTCAAATTCAGCATTATTTTGAGTGTGTTCTTTATGCATGTTAACGTACTATTCCCTGATAATAGCCTCGTTTAAGGCTCTTTGTGATAAAGAAAGGCTTCTAGTGTGCATATTATTTTTCTGGTTTGTATAATACCCTGCAACATGTACAGGTGTTTACACAAGCATACTACAGATACATGCTTGTGTCTTATAAGCCAATATCTCCTAAAATGTACTGATCAGCCAGTGAAGCTGCTGTAAAAATGCCCCCTAATGTCAAACAATATGCACACATAAATAAATAAAATAGCTGCTTTTGACACCAAGGTATAAAGGAAGCTGAAAAATCATAGTATATAGGTTTTAAAATAAAAAATATTGGTGACGGATTTCACTGGAGTGAGGAACTGGCTGAGCAGTAAAGGTGTTTATGAATAGAAAATGCCTTTCCAAAGATTTTTTTGGTGCATATTTGAGCATTAGGTACTGAAATCCATAAGACAATTTAAGAGATTTGTGGTGTGTAGTTGAGATTACTCCAAACATAATGAACAGATCTCTGTGAAATCTTTTATGGGCATATGGCCTGACCAAAGGAAGACTTCATTACATTTCAGGAAATATCTGAATCATATTCTATATACACTACTCTAATGGTGGAGGTCTGCACTCTATGAGTGTTTTCTGATTTTAAATTTTATCACTTCAAAAGACATCCCCTTTGTTATGTTCCTTTTACCCATAGTAAAATTGAAAAAATATATATGTAACTTGAGTAGGGGTTTTTCACATTTCCCATAAACATAAATAAAACTGATAATCAGCACACCTCAAGGTTAGTTTTTACAATTTATTTTTCTCATTTGTTTTATTTTTCAGAAAGCTGATTTGGCTGCTGCACCAATCACAATATCTGAGGATCGTAAGTCTGTGATTGACTTCACCGAACCCTTCATGGATGTTGGGCTAAGCGTGCTGTACAAGAAGCCGGGAGATGGCCAGGAAAGGGCATTTGAGTTTGTACAATTATGTTGCTTTAATATAGTGATTTACATACCAATGGATGTATTTGACCAAAATGCTTGCCCAAGGCCAAGGAATATTTATTTTACTAATCCGGGCTACCGATTACTTTCAGTAATTAGCATTATAAAGACCGGAAGTGTGCAGACAACCAATAATCCTACAGTGAGCATGTTTTCATTGTGTATTATCTAAAGCAATAATATACAGATAAACAGTAGTGTGGCCAAAAAAAGTTCACAATAAATAAATATATCTGTACTTACAACCAATCTTTACAATAGAAAAAAAAATTGTAATTTATGTGCATTTTAAAGGACAGATGAGCATAATAGACTTGCACTACCATGATTGTTGATCATTCCACTGGAAATGCCATCCTTTTTAACCTAGACAAAATATTCACTCTCTGTCTTTATTTCTACATCAAGAATTAATTTTTTTTTATTTATTGGCTGTTAAACGGGAAATCAAACCTCAACTTTGACCTTAAACCTTTGTATGTCATATCATGCAGTGTAATTGGGGGATGGAAGGAAACAATACATCCTAGTTGGGCAAGATTCTGCACTCAAAACCATGGGTCACTGGCAAGTAACTATCAACTTAGCCATTTCAGTTTGAGCCATGAATAGAACACTGTCCAACTGATTGTTAATAAGGAACTTCTATGAATGTTTTTTAAATAATAAAATTATTTATATCCATTTCATTTAAAGTTTATGTTAGTATTATAACGCTTAAAATGGGACTAGCAACACTCAGTATTGATCACAAACTAAAAATAATACTTGATTTGACAATTTATTTCTAAGCAAAAAAAACAAGAAAAAAGCTTATTTCATGAGTGGAAAAATTATAAATGCACATTTTCTTTTTTAAGACCATTTTATCTAAATTGTCATCTGAGAACATTATATATTACTAGAGTATCAGTATGCATACCACTCTCAACGTACATAATAATAAGTAAATGAGAAAATCTGTATTTTTTTGGGATCCAGATGGTAATCCAGATGACTCTCATTATTTAATGGGATCTAAGTTAGAACAAGACCCTTTTATTATTTTTTTTTCAGGGAGATCCAAGCATTACTATTTGCTAACAAACAAAGAGAAAACCGACAAACAGACTAAAAGCCTAAACGGTCATGACGATAATACCACCTTGGCGGAGATAATAAAACAGGGATATAATATCAAATATGTGCACCATATCAGTCCAGAAAAAACACCCATGATATTACGTTTTATCATACTGCTATTTATGAACCATTCACATTACAGGTGGCATTGCCACCAGTTATAGGAATCCACAAACCCTGAAAATAGTGAAGGCTTAAAATTTTATATATTCTAAAACTTCCCTGTGCATTAACAGGTGAAGCAGGAAGACCAGAGTTTCTTAAATTTACAGACAGAAGTGTATAAGTAATTACAGGAATGAAGCATATAAGAAAATGCCATTAAACATAGACAATACCGGTTGTAGTGTGACTGGGGTATAAGTGTAACTTCCAATGCTAATTATTCAAGATGGCGGTTGATACTGGAGCCTTTTTCTACAGAGACAAGTGGTATAGAACCAGACTAGTAGTTCCATTGAGGAGGACCTTATTAACCATTACACAACTGTATGCCCTTTCTAACAGTGTGAAGTTTTCCTTTTAGCACTTTAGAAGAGCTTGTTGAGATCCCTGACATGAAGTATGGACTTGTGAAAGGCGGCATGACAGAGAACACCTTCAAAGAGTCCACAAATGTCACCATTCAAAACCTCTGGCAGAAAATACAAAACCCCAATCAGGGAGAAGGGAGGCTGCCAAACAATGGAGAAGGAGCCACTAAGTAAGTGAAACTGCAGGGAGGGCAGGGGTACATTAAAAACAATGCATCATGAGAACTTATTCTGTGTATAGTTTTCTTACTATAAAACAAGTCAGCTGATATCAAATAAGTCAGGTTATACAAAACAAGACATTGATACAAAATAAGTTGTAATACGAACCTTTGCATATTGGTCTTTTACGTAAAAAAAGTTATCAAAAGTAGAACAATATCTACAATGAAGATGTTAAAGCACAGTCACTTGTGTGCAGTATAAATCTATTGACAAAGTTCAATACAATTCCATGCTTGTAATTATCAAATTCTAGTCACAGACTTTGATGTTGTTTTCCCAAACATTCACCTGCGGCCATTAAATAATGGACCAATCACCACACACTGAAGAACCGTCCTTCATAATTTTGTCGAAAAGGCACTGACAATGAGAAGACAGGGAAGCATGTGAAACAACCACAGATGGCAAGATACAAGGTCTACTTCACAGTCATAAGGACAAGGTCGTGAAGCCAAAAATAATATACAATATATATGAAAATAAAAAAATTTGTTACAACCGCACAGAATGGTGTGAAAAGGCCTTTCAGAAAAAAATACAAATTACAAGTAGAAGATGGAGAAGGGGAAACCCTGCATAAATGTTGGGTGATTGTACCTTCCTGCTGTGGTGTAAAATTAAATACATACACCTTTTATTATCTCCCGCCTGTGGCCGAAGGCCGTGGTCGGGAGATTATAAAACACCTTCCATACGTGTGTGCGTCTGTGCTTCCGTCCGTCTGTCTGTCCATCTGTCTGTTGCTCATGCTTTTACATAAACCTTAATATATCATTCAGTTATAAAAAAATATCTTCACCAATTTCGCAGGGAAAGTTTATGGCTATAAAAACCTGTCGGTGCAAAATTTTGGCCTCATTTTGAAAAACAAAATGGCCGCCATAGCTAATTGTTTGAAAATCATAAAGGTGCTCTAAATCTTGAAATATTCCAGCTAGCTTCATCAAATTTGCACAAAAGCTGTATGGCTAGAAACGCTAGCCTCATAGTAATTTTGGCCTAGTGGCCGCCATATCATATGTTTAATGTCAAAGGGGGTTATAATATTAAAAAGACCTTATATCTCCCCTAATATTGCTCCTAGAGGTTCGGAATGTGAAAACAACTTGTAGGAAGTCATGGCCTGGAAATCTTTTCCAGGTGTTGAATTTGACTTTTGACCCCTTCTTCAAGTTTAAATGGGGTCATCACACTAAAACATCCTTATTTCTCCCTTATTATTGCTGCTATGGCTTCAGAATGTAAATACACAGCATGAAAAGTCCTGGCTGCAAATATTTGCCTGAGAAAAATTTTGGCTGTATTTTGAAAAACAAAATGACCGCCTTAGACAATTATTTCAAAATCCTTAAGAAGCTCTAAAACTTGAAATATTGCTGCCAAATTTGCACAAAAGATATATGGCTAGGAAAAGTTAGCCTGAGAGTAACTTGGCCTAGTTTTGAAAATAAAATGGCCATCATATCACATGATTAATGTTAAATCAGACATCCTATTAAAAATGCCTTATATTTCCCTTATCATTGCTACTAGGGGTTCTAATGTGAACACAACTTAAAGGAAGTCATGGCCTTTAGTTGTTGTTAGTCTTTAATCCATGTCAAAGAACCTAAAACATATACATATCTTGATGTATAGAATAGTATGTACCTTATTGTGTTCACATTATGATGTACCCCTCTATTCGTGCTGTATTCTTACATTTTCCACCAGAGTGAGGGAATCTGATGGGAAGTATGTCTTCATCATGGAGAGCACCACGGCAGACTTCTACAAGAACCAGAAACCCTGTGAACTGGATACCCTGCCCATTTTCAAGAAGAACCAGTATGCTTTTGGTTTGCAGAAAGGTAAGTGGGTGGATTATAGGATCTGTCACATTGCATTTGCATTAGGTATTCAATAAATTGTACAATGCCACTTGATGTAAACATCCTTTAAGACTCTGATTCTGCAATAATGGCACAGTCCAGTAATATAAGCAGGTGAAACCTTAAACAGCATCCACCAGGAATAGTTATGGCTGAAAGAAGATAATGAAAAAGTTAAGCTTCAGGTTTGTTTCTGAAAGGTGGTTTATTCACAAATGTGGTGTCCTCATTTGTGATGTTAAATCACGGCTTGATATTCGCTTCTGTAGACTTGTACTCAAGGCCTGGGAAATACTGATTGCTTGTCTTTATATGATAATCACTACCTGAGCATCCTATTACAATGGGTAGTTTAAAATATGGGGAAAAGGTAATACAGTCAAGAATCTGTTTCAACCATTCTCATTGTGTGAATATGCTAACAAAAGCATATGCCAAATTATAATAACACGTAGTACTATTATCATATGCCACCTTATATACACAAAGTTTTCTTCTCACTAAGGACACAATATAGAACTATCCTATATAAAGTTGGAATTGATCTAGTCTTATCTGAATTGGACTCTTATAGTGCTTAATCTCCCCGTTATTAAACTGATTCTAGTGTGCATCGGCACAAAAACAGACAACCAAATTATGACGGCAGGGTCAAGTACCACAGAGAATGCCAGGCAGATATTGAAACTAAAGTGAAACCAAGTATGCCTTGGTGTAGAGATAGGATTTAAGCTTCTTTCTGGAAAAGGCAATATAGGGGGACACATTTCATCAGGAAGAACATTTCAAACAATGGGAGCATCAGAAAGTAGAGCCGTTATCAAACTGATTGACAGATCTTTTAGTAAATGGATGAAACTTCGGTACAACAAAGAAATGACCAACACTCTGACTCTCTTGGTCTATACACGCTATAAAAGATACAATTAGATTTGATACGAGATATTTTTATTTTGAAGAATTCTCCAAGTTTTATCAGATGGCTGGGTATCATTAGCATACACCAAAGACCTTCAGTAAAAACCACTAGAACTCCCTCCCATTTAACCATTTTGTTCAGTTTAAAGAGGGCTCATTTTAAACAAGTTATTTTGGATTTAGAGTATGCCTTCAACTGTTTATAAGATGATGGGTCAAATTCATGTAACATTATTGTTGTCTGTGCCTTTGCTTAAGTATGTTTAATGGAATATCATAGATTGATAAGACAGGAGATACAAAAACTCTACACAAAGCATGGCATTCCAGATTAGAAACCATTTGCAGAGCACAGACCTCTGGGGGGACCATTTCCAAAAACTCAGGATTTTTTTTTTGTATTCAGAATATGATCTGGACTTTTCGTAAAATGCCTTGCCCCACCTACATAAAAATTCCCGACTATCCATCCATTGCTTTTAGAGTACAATTTCAGCCAGACAGCCAAAGTCACTGAAAATACATAGAAAATAGAACCTTTGAAAATTGGGAATTCTTTACTTATTTGGGGTTTTACGTCGCTTTTAACACTGTACAGGTCATATCATGACGGGTAGTTGGAAGGGCAGAGAAAACCAGTACATACAGTTCATCAGGGTTCTGTACTGTAAACTGCCGACCAACGGCAAGCAACAACCAGCTTTCTCACTTGAGGCCGTGCCGGGAACCAAACCCTGGCCTCAGAGGTGGAGGCGAGAGTGTTACCACTCTGCCACTGTGGCCCCTTATTGGGAATTCTTTATATTCACTAGAATGATCTGAATATCTTTGAATTTAATCACTTCTTCTTATGACAAGGCTCTGTCAATAAAAAAAAATCCAGAGAGATCAGGGGCCATATTCTACATCTATACTTAGATAAGGTGACCTTATATCTAAGTAGGGGATGGTTTTTCACGTAAGTTTTCTTGCACTTATCCACGACGCAAAAGTTAGGGATATTCAGTTTCATCAGTTTCTTACTTTTCATCAGTTTCTTACTTGAAATCTAAGAAACACATGAAATCTAAGTTAGAAATGATCTAACTTTTGTTGTAGAATACGGGCCCTTTTTAATCCTTTTCAGAGTAATCGTGAACACAGAACAACAAATCAATGAACACACTCAAAAACACAACCTGCTTGGTAAAGGTAAATACTAGAAACAATCAAGTGTGACGCTACAAAATACCTCCTACATGCCGAGAAAGTAATAAAAATATGCTTATATTGGCTAATAAAGCTATCACATGCACGTCAGTTACTCGACTTGAATCTCTGTGATGCCCAACTTTATATTTGTTTTTTTCACTTTATTGTGTCTTGCAGATATTGAATAGTTTTCGATTTTCAACATTAAAAACAACTAATAAAACTCACATTTAAAGCTTTTTAAACAGCTGATTACCTCTGGACACACAAATATTGATTTGAGTAACAGGTGTTCAATAGCTGACAACAAATATACTATTGGTGACACAGCTTTTGCAACATTTATTGCGCAAATGCACAGTGAGTACAAGGACTACATCTATATATGGTAGTGTGTTTTTTTTGCAAAAAACAAAACAAAAAAAAAACACAAAGAAAACAATGAGTAGAGTACTTACGGTTTACATCTCCATATTTGTCAGGGAAACTTATATGATATCCAGTTGATGGGTCATGAGGAACCTGAATCTGCAAATGCAATGGAAATGTATTTGATTTGCTTATCACAATATCCAATACCCCTTTCACACTGCAGGCCATATAACCCGAAGTAGTTGTAAGTGTTTGACTAAATGTCCCTGTCCTTCAACTACCATCCGATGCCCATATGCGAACTTGTGATACAGTGGCCTGCCCTCCCATTCCTTGAGCATCCTGTAGAAGTTTTAAATGTTTAGAATTTCTGCCTCTGAATTTGGAACCGTGATCATGCGCAAATGAACTTTTATATGGTAACTGAAGGTGTGGTCCACAGTTTATATAAGGATGTGACTCGGTCTTGTTTCAGTGTAATACTTTAGTCTGACGGTGACAGAAGGTGAATGAAGGTAGACAGAGGTTGTCTTTTGGTGACACAAGTTTATATACTACTCTCGTCCTACTGCAATCCTGCTATTTACGGTTGCACACAGTGTCCAGTCAGTCACCCTGTGTATCATACCTTATGGATACACCAAATCTCGTAAGATATTAGAGCTCCTGGGGCTGGTTTCATGAAAAGTCTCAGTTTGAGACCAGTTTTGGGCCGAGTCTGGGTCTCAAATCTGAGACTTTTGTCTTGGCTGAGTTTTTGGCTCAAATTGATTTCACAAAAGGTGACTCAGCTGAGACTGGTCTCAATCATAGTCTCAAGTTTTAAATTTCATTTAAGACACTTCCTTGGTTTGTTTTTTATGCAAGTGCATTTATTTCATCATCATTATCGATTTAAATTGCATTAACACTGATAACACATGAAAAAAATTGATATAATATTACTGGTAACAAGCCAATTCTTTGAGACTCAACTGAGACTGAGTCAAGCTTTGAGTCCCCTCTTGAGACTAGTCGCTTGACAACGGTCAAAAAAGCATGTCAATTCCATTGACTTTTCTTATTATGAATATTGAATATTTAGTTGTAATTAGTAAGCAAAATAAAAATATAATATTTCAAGATTCAACAAATTCATTTTCATGAAAATTATATTGCTTTATACACAAGTATTGGATGACAAACTTTGGACTCAAAATTTGAGACACCTCCTTGGTGGGCTCAAAATTGAGCCCATGACTGAGCCAAATCTCAAGTTGAGCCTGTTTGTGAAATGCTTTGAGTCTGAGTCCACAGACTCAGCAAAATATTTACAATATTTGAGCCCAAAGTCTCAGATTTGAGTCTGAGACCAGACTTAAGTCCTTTCATGAAACCGGCCCCTGGGAGGCAGTTCCACGGCTTAGGAAAACTTCTAACCTGGAGGTATACTGTCTGTAGTGTGAATGGGGTTTAAATGATAAGTAGTTGTAACATGGTATGCAATGAAAATATCTGAAAACTGAGTATTCATTCTTTAAAATATTACACATCACATTTTATATAGCAATAGAAAATATTATATATCACCAGTCTTACACTAGAACCTAATATGCACAGAGGGAAAGTCTGATATCCCCTTAGATAAAATAATGAAAACATCAAGGAACTGTAGTGAATCGAATTCTAAAGTCACCTTACCAAAGAGATAACAGTATGGAGTACATTCCTTTAAGTAAGGATCCTTCGTTTAAGGTTTACTTACATAGAGAAACCATAAAGATATTTTAGTGAATAGCGTTTTAATGTCATTTTACCAGGAGATTTTCACCTTTTTTACTAACGGAACCTTTAAAATAAAGGAGGGGTTAGTGAACACAGTCCCTAGGCCCTTATTCACTGAACCTCCTATATTTTTAGGAAATCCTTTGAAATTAAGGATTCCTTGGATTTGTTATGCCTTCATTATTTTGGTATTTAATAAACTCTCTTTAAGGAGCCGACTAATATTTTCTTATTAAAGGAGACCTAAACAAATTAGAATGCCTTCTTGTTTTACGGAAATCAGAAACTTTGCTACTCATTAATCATCTTTTAGTGAGAAAACGTTACATAGCACCCAGAACTCTTTAGGTTAGCATGTACCTACCTTTCCAATAAAGGAAACTGTTGGTGTATTTGAAATTTTTGCTAACATGTTAATATATGTGTTCTTCTTTACTTTGAATATGAGAAAGATCACATTATGACAACAGACCATGTTTGTTGTTTTCCTATTACCTCCTAGTAGTACACTTGAAAGCTCTTAAAGCAATAATGAAGGATATATTAGCCAAAAAACAGCAAATCTGTGATTTTATTGCCCTAACTTGGCCAATATAATGGGGAGCCCGGGGAAATGTCGCCAGTTTTTTTAAATCTCTGCATATGGTTTACAATTACCTCCCAATACATTTTAATGCTCTAAATGCAACATATACAGAGGTAATAGGGTGGTTCTGATGAATTGGTATAAAAATTGGAATTCTGATTAGTATAAAAACACTCCTAAATCACTCAATTTCAGTCCAAGTGCTCCCAAAGTCTAATCAACTTGAGATATTGATGTTAGGCGCCAACTCGCGGCAGGGAACAACTCGAGATGTTCCTTGCGCCAACTCGAGGCAGTAAGTTGTGGCAAACATCTTGAGATGTGCACGCCATTTTGAGTTGTGGCTGCATCAAGTTAATCCCCTTATGTCCAGTACTGGTTAGTAATCACATGGATTGTGACTGGCTGATTATTGAAGCTATATGTGGCTTCTATCTTAAGTTGAGACTGCTCCAACTTAATCCTCTAATATATTAGTATGTGTGTTAATAGCTTATACCAAATCACAATCATTTGACTCATTTCACGAAAACAATCTTACATCTGATAGCAATTAAGAGACAAGCAACTTAAAGAAGTCACCTATTAGACTTCATATTTATGTCAAACAAATCAACAAGAAATAAACCTGAGAAATCCCCGAATGCATTTAAGAAACATCAATCAGAATAGAAATTTCTGTTTCTTACCTTTGATTATCTACATAACATTTTTTCAGCAGAGATTAAGCTCTACAAAATTATGATTAGATTGAATTATAGGTTGAAGTTGGCGCAGCACCCACACAAGATGTGGCAATACATCTCGAGATGTTTGCCACAAGTCATCCTCGCGAGTTGGCGCAAGGAACAAATCGAGTTGTTCCCTGCCGCGAGTTGGTGCCGAACATTGACATCATTAACATGAATATAAAATAATACCCCACTGCAGTCTGTGGTTTTTGCTGAGCGGTGGTGACGAGCACCAAACTAGTGTCCAACAAAATATTTTTTGACCATGACACCTTGATGATGGACTAATATAAGGTGGTGGAAAAATTTTCCCAGGCCTAAGGTATTATATGCCAAAAATGGTTTGAATACAGTCAGAGAGTGCCCATTTATAATGGGGATGTTCAAGAGATTCCATAGTCCGGTGATGGATGTGGTTATGAAACCTGGTTCAAGAACAAATAAACGGCTTTCCAGGGGACTCTTGATTACTATTCATAGCTAGCCCTTGATAACATGATATATTTTCTTTATAATGGTATCTTCTAAATAGGGTGTACAACCTCCAGTTGTGGTTCTTAACAAAATCATCATAATTACAGGTTCGCAGTACAAAACAGGAATCAACAAAGCCATCAAGGAGCTGAAAGAAAGTGGAAAGATTCAGGAGCTCAGAGACAGGTTTTGGACGGGAGAGTGTGTACCACGTGACAAGGGGAACTCCGTGCACACCTCTATGACGTCAGCAAGTCTTGTGTTCCTTGGGTTTCTCCTCTATATGATGTCATAAAGTTATCCTAGGAGAAAACTGGTTAATGTAAGATCAGATGAAAATTCGTAGACTGATTGTAATCATTGAAAAGTAATCTTATTGATGATTTCACACGCTTTCAGATACTTGTACCTTCAAATATCGCCCGTGAATTCCAATTGAGATTTCACACTTTAAATATTGACCTGAATACATTTTTCAAGGGGTACAGCACTATTGATAAAACTAGTGTTTTCCGTTGTGATTTAGACCATGCTGAAAATCGTAAAACTGAAATAAGAAAACTGCATATTCCTTGTGTGACCAACTAGGATCTTTGATTCAGAAACCAACCATAGTATAAGCAGTAATTTGATTGGCTAATATCATTGTACTAAGTTAAAGTAGCAGTTTCACACACCTCTCCGAAATTGAAGTTGGTTGTCTTGTGTTTTTTGTTTGTTTGGATTTTTTGTGCCTGTGTGTGAAGTATATTTACACCTTGTGATTGTGTGTCAATGCACATTCTGATAAAATGAAATTTGCGACAATTGCTGCTCCCTGACAAAACTTGGCACACCTTTCAATTTGGCAAAACATAGAATACTTATCAACAGCTGGTTGTCATTGGCGTAACACCCATGCATTTCAGGAGTGCCCCATACCTTTTGTATCAATGTTATGTAGAAATTATATAATCGCCCCTTCAAAAGCACTATTAATTGATCAGGGCCGGTATTCAAGAAGGGTCTTAGACTTAGCCAGGTCTTAGGCTTAAATGTGGTCTTAAAGTTGAGACTTTTGTCTCGGCTAAGTTTTGTCTTAAAACCATGTTCACAAAGGGTGACTTAGCTAAGTCCAAGATTATCAAATAACCACAGTGGTTTCCTGTGTCATATAACCTTTTTTTCTATTCAAACTATACTATTGGTGACATATATCCTTCATTTAATGCATTTTATCTAAGGAAAAGTGCTGTTTTGAAATGGAAAACCTTGTTACCACATATAAATTTCCCAAAGACTGCTTTAGTAAGGTATTCTGTATAATTATACTTTATTTACAGCCATTTCAAATTTTGAAGTGGAGAAAAGTTTATGGCGGCCATATTTAAGTCCTCTTCACAAAATTTAAGCCCACTACCAACCAATCTTAAAGTTGAGTCCTTGGCTAAGCCTAAGACCAGTCTTAAATTCTTTGTGAATACCACTAAGCCTAAGACAAAAGTTTTAGCAGTTTCTGGGCAGAAATTTGAGACAAAAGTCTCAACTTTAAGCCTAAGCCCTGGCTAAGACCTTTCGTGAACACAGGCCCTGATTTCTTGTGGGTACAGTATAATTATAGCTTGTTCTTATGTCAATGCAGATTTTTGTTTTAACTTCAGTATTACAATGTTTACGTTTGTACATCTAAAATTTAAGTGGACTAGCCTTGCAAAAGTCTCAAATTTGCATGATATATTTTTCAAACATACACAGATATCCGATATTCATAAAACACTCATACAAGTTAAAAGCCAGTATATGTATGACTACATTATATAAACTGAAATTTCATTTTCTGAACTGAAAATATTTCCTAACTGCAAAGAAACTTGAACCTTCAGCAAGGCTAAACTTTGACCTATTTGTGCCAAGTCATGAATGGGTCGGGGGTTGGGGGTGGCAGTACAGAAAACTAGAATGAACAAAGATTTTGTACATTAAGTTGTGCTAAATTAAGCAGTATTAGTAATTTATTAACCCACCTATTGTATGTCCCAAGTATCCCTGTTATTCTGTATTATCTGAATGTATCTCCATTTCCATGAATTGTGAAACCACATAGAATTCAATGTATTGTATGGTAGTTGCTTGCCGTTGGTCGGCAGTTTACAGTACACAACCCTAGCGAACTCTATGTACTGGTTTCCTCTGCCCTTCCAACTACCCGTCGTGATATGACCTGTACAGTGTTGAAAGCGACGTTAAACCCCAAATAAATAAATAAATCAATGTATTGTATACCATAGTGCCATTTCACTATTGCCAAACAACACATCCTGTTAATATGTGTGTTCCATATATGTAATGATAGTGGACATCTTGTTCCATGTTATGACTTGCTGTATGTGAAAATCACATAAAGACAACGATTGTTGAATTATAACCGAAATAAATTAACCATATAAGCTGGAATGTAATACCCGAGAAATATCCATATAAGGCAATAGTTGTTATTATGCACAATGTTAGCATAGTAGCAATAGACCTGACTGTATCATTTTCAAACATCACAGAAATTTGTTTACATTTCCATAATCAAATCAAACCTATCAGTATTTGTAGATTTTTTTTACACATGTAGAATTTTAATCTTGTAACTTATAAGTGTTGTATTTTTGCACAAGTTTTCTTTGTAAATTTATGTAATCAACTTCACCATAGGTACTTACTTAGGCACTGTCGTTTGAGGTGTTTCATAACTGGTGTTAGTTATTTGATGTATTACCATATAGACAAGTATTACTTAGCAAGTAATTCATAGTGTAAACTATATATACCTGAAGACTATCATAATTGGACAATAAATTATTTCATTTTGCAGATAGACATTGGAGATATTGTATATTATCTTATTAACATCTATTGATAGAGTTTATATGTTGTATTGAGATTTGGGTTATTATTATAGAGCGTAAATATCATATAGTGGTGGTGGGCCAATTCACGTCCATGTATCTACCAAAAATGCGCCCACCAAAAATTTTCTTAAGGAGTTGTACTTTTTGACAGAAAATATATTTCATAGCATTTCACATATAATTATAAAATTAATCATACATAGTGGTAATTTTTTTCTGCTACTGTGATTGTCTTTAATTTAGGGGTGGGCATGAATAGGTACATGGGCGTGAATTGATCCAGTGAATATATATGTGGAATGTGATGTAGATTTCTGCTAATAATCTAGGTCCTCAGTAGCTAGTCAGGCATTCAATCTACAGCTGTCAATTCTGTGTGGGTTAAACTCTTGCAACTGTTGTGTGTCTGGCCCTGTATGTATGACCCTGGCTGTTGAATAGGATGTAAAACCCTAACTTTTACTGGGTCTACTGATAATCTATGGGCCCTGAAGGATTTACTGTATTATGCATTTATGAATGAGTACCTTAAATTTTGAAATCTAAACATTTTGTATCCTTAAATTGGCCTCTTACATTTTAAAACAAGAAATATGTGTACATGAGACATTTTATGGATAATTTATGGGTATAACTATAATTTTTCCCTGTTTATGAATTAAGACTGCACACATTCTCATGAACATCAATCATGACTCCTGCATATTCTGAAAATTGGTTAGTGTATTGATTCTATGCAATATCTCTTCTTTTTCTTGTCTCACTGTTAGTTTTTGGCTGATCACATGGACTATCAGACGACAAGGCTGGTGAATATTCAAACTATGTACAGGTGATGATCTTTGAGCTAAACTTGAAATCTGGCTAATCTTAAAATTGTTGCTAGCCCAACTTAGGATCCTAAGTTTTGCTGCCAATCTTAGCTTTGGCTGCCAATCTTAAGCTAGACTGTAGCAGGCTAGCCTATCTTAAGACTGGCCATCTCAATAGATAATATTCCTTACACATACAAAAAAATATATCTAATTACAGTTATTTCTTCAAAGCATAGTAATAACTGCAAAATTTCACACAAAAAGCTTCCATCTTAAGGTGGGCTACATTGTCTCAGCCCATCTTAAGATTGGCCAGCCAAGATTGGTAGCCAAACTTAGGATCCTAAGTTGGTCTAGCGACAATCCAAAATTGGCAAGATCTCACATTTGTCTCCAACAATAACACAAATCACAAGTATCAGGGAATACTTGGATATCTAAATTACCATTACTTTGTACCTGTTTTGTTTTTATTTGGGTTTAAACATATTGTATAGATCACATCATGACAGGACATTGAGGGGACGGAGGAAAACTGTATGTAAACCAGTTGAACATGATTCTACCCTGTAAACTAACACCAACCAGCAACTGACACCAGCACTTTCACATCAGGTTGTGTCAGAACTGAACCCAAGACCTGCCAAGTCGGAAGCTAGTGTGTTACCCACTCAACCACTGTGCCTACCTCTATATTTTGGAATCTTTTAAATGTCTGGTACTTGTTAAAAAGTTTTAAATGTGGAGGACTTACAAAAAGGCAGTAGTGAAAAGTAACTAATGTACTTCACTGTACAATATCATGCCAATGAAGTTTCTTTCAAAATAGCAAATTAAATGTATAAATTCTGTGGACCAGTCTTGCATACAAATATGTCAATCTGATATTTTCTTTTAGATTTAATTTGTGTTTGACATAGCTTTTCACACATTGCATAAGTTGTATCATGATGGATAGTTTTAAGGGCAGAGAAAACTTGTACACACTAGTTGGTCAAGATTCTGGTATTGTAGACTGCAGCCTGTCATTTAGCAACTACCAACTTTCCCACACAGGGTCAAGGGTTTTACCTGTAGACCTCAGAGACGAGAGGCGAGTGTGTTACCCATTACACCACTGGCCCCGATCAGTCTGATAGTAACATTTACAAACAAAACTCCCAGCTGTAGGCAGTTGCATTGTTAGATAGCAAAAAGCCCCTGGATATAACACAAATCTGTGTTGTCTATTGACTTATCTGTTTATAGCTCACTACATAATATTTGTTGTATTAACATTCTTTTTTTCAACATTAAATCACATTTGAAACTTCATATTATCACTTTATAAGTATTTCTGTGTTGTTGCCACTCAATGTTCTGCACTATATACATCAATAAATAACCACAAAAATACAACTAAAACTCAAGTCTTTTTCTCTTAGACCCCCCCCCCCCCATAACAATAATGTGTAATAATTAAAAGGCTTGTAAAGTGCTAAATTGATGAGAAAATGTAGCACTGATGTTCAAAAAATGAAAGTTAAAAAACGCATCCGAGTAGGTTAGAGTCTTAGGAGTTTACAGGAATGGGTGAAAGATAAGTCTTTAAACCTAAAATATGAAGGTTGTAATGTTATTTAATGTCGCCCATTCCTCTAAAAAATGTATTGCTAAATAAACATCCCATCATAAATAAGATATAGAGTAATGCCTCAGCAGCCAGATTGATTTGTTTGTAGATAACATCTGTGAATACACCCAAAAATGAAATTTGATAGGATTGTTTTTCCAGGGAGAAAACTTTGATCCCTAAGAGAAGTCATACACTTTTTTCCATGGGGCCAGATGTCTCTTCAGTGCACAAACTAACTTGAAGAAAGCTGCATCAACATTGCACCCATTTTTGGCACTGACATCCATGGCAGGAACTTTCCAGCCATCTGCCCACTCCTGCACCATATTATCGCCCACTGTCTTCTTTTGCACCAGATCACTCTTGTTTCCCAGTACAATTTTGGGGCAGTCGGATTTTTCATACATGTCTAGGTCCTTAACTAACATCTGTGCTTTTTCAAAGGTCTTCTGATCTGTGACGTCATAGACAATAAGAAAACCGTTGGCTCCTTTGTAGTAACTCTTCCTTAGAGTGTCATAAATATCTGGAAGATACAGAGAACTAAATGTACACATGAATCCAGGCAATTGACACTCAAGATCTACTGCTTGACTTGGTCTAATTTGGAACACTGCTCACATTGGCAAAAATAATATAGTGAACAATGAATTCAAAAGGCAATCACCATTGCAAATCTGTAAATTTGTATATATATTGCACATGCAAAAACAAAGCGTCCAACTAGAGGAAATTGAAGGTTTATAAAAACAATCAAAACTATTGAACAAACTGAAAAAAACAAGTATGTGATTAAATGGAGCTCGAAATTGAAAATAACATACTGTATATATTTATTTTATTTCCAATCTTCTTACAATCATAAGATTTGTCTTCAAAAATATATTGAACAGTTGACAGTGCATTCTATAATAGTAAGGATAAAAAATTCATTTATGTGTTTTCTATACCTCTAAATATAAAAATAGATCATTGAAGTTTTATAAAATCCTGTGGTTAGATTGACTTCTGTTTTTTTAGGATTTTTGGAACTTTTTTTCATTTTTAAATGAACATGTACTTGTGTCATTGAAATATGGAGGAACAGTTGCAATAACTCGACAAACCACATTACAGTCGTTTTTGATTTGTCATGAGAATCATTATATCTATCTCTATACATACATCAGAGTTTGTGTACACAGCACTGTTTTAACTGATAAAGATGACACCGAGCTGAGAAAAACAGCAACACAAACAAGGCCACTGCTGGAGTGGTTATGTACCTCCTTAGAATCAGTAATAATGGAGAACTAAAGGAGATATTAGGCATTTGTAGTAAGATAACCCCACTTGACATTGAAGAAGAGGTCAGAGATAAAAGTTAGCAATTGGAAAAGAGTCTCAGGCTATGACCTAATTTAAGTTGTTTTCACATTTGGAACCCATAGTAGCAATGATAAGGGAGATATAAGGCCGTTGTAATTGGATAATCCCATTTAACATTAAACATGTGATATGACAGCCATTTTGTTTTCAAAACTAGGCCAGATAACTATCAGGCTAACTTTCCTAGCCATATATCTTTTGGGCAAATATGATGAACCTAGCTGCAAAAGTTTTAGAGCATGTAAATGATTTTGAAATAATTGGCTATGGCAGCCATTTTATTTTTCAAAATAAGGCCAACATTTTTCTAAGGCAAAACATTTGCTGGCCAGGACTTTTCATGGTCTGTCTTTGCATTCTGAAGCCATAGCACAAATAATAAGGGGAAAATAAGGACATTGTAGTCTGACGACCCCATTTAACCTTGTAGCAGGGGTGAAAGGTCAAATTCAACACCTGGAAAAGATTCCCAGGCCATGACTTCTTACGAACCAGGCCATGACTTCTTACGAACCTCTAGGAGCAATATTAGGGAAGATATAAGGCCTTTTTAATAGGATAACCCCATTTGATATTATACATGTGATATTGTGGCCATTTTGTTTTTTTTTAACGAGGCCAAAAATTACTATCAGGCTAGCTTT
Organism: Sabellastarte sp. h YS-2021; assembly: GCA_964017235.1. NCBI lineage: Eukaryota > Metazoa > Annelida > Polychaeta > Sabellida > Sabellidae > Sabellastarte > Sabellastarte sp. h YS-2021. Next base: position 29,603,311 of record OZ024936.1, read on the forward strand.
TTCAGCCTCATAGCTTTTGTCCAAATTTGATGAAGCTAGCTGGAATATTTCAAGATTTAGAGCACCTTTATGATTTTCAAACAATTAGCTATGGCGGCCATTTTGTTTTTCAAAATGAGGCCAAAATTTTTTGCACAGAAGATATCTGTGTAAATTAATGAGATATTAATGTTTATGAAAAAAGTGACGAACAGAGGGACGCACTTACGCAAGCACGTACAGAAGGCGTTTATAATCTCCCAACCATGGCCTTCGGCTGCAGGCAGGATATAAAAATTCATAGGGACACAAAAGGCAGGAGACTGAAGTGCACAATGCACAGCCATTGATGAAATGGGGAAGGGAGTTTTTTATTTGAAAGGTCAGCTCATTGCTACACCTAAATAGCACTATAAATAGGAATAATAAAATAATCATCAACCATACTTAATTATGACCCAACTGAGTTGGAAATAGACTAAAGTCTAGAAACTAATGAGGTTAGTATATATCACCAATGAGGAAAGGGCATCTTAAATTATGTCTGAGAAAAATAGACCACAAACAGGTAAATATATATGGGGGGATAAAGCTATTTTAGTCACGTGACTAAGAGAAACGTCAAATTTACCCAATACCAAATAAGTGTAGAAGTCTGAAATCATTTACATAATTGTAATACTAAAGCAGATATTAAATGAAAGCAGTATACAGGTCAAGTAATAGTTTAAGCACCTTTGATGCCCAATGAGTGCAGACAGCTTTAAGTTGCACACTTATAATGAACATTAAAAAGTAGCTGAACAACTTATTCTGTGAAAAAGCTCATTTCTATTCGTTTAGAAGTTATGAGAGATGTATAATAAATAATTTTTAAATGTGCCATCTTCAGCCAAGATTTTCTGATGCCTGTAGATGTAGATGAACAATAATAAACCAAAAATCCTTGTAATTTTAAACAAATATTCAATAAATACTGTGTAAGCAGAGCTTTGAACTAGGAGAAAATTTCCATCCCAATCACCCCAAGATATCTACTAGAATTACATTTCACTAATTTTAGTTTCTACTCGAGAGATTAATACTAGTTTAAAACTTCACTTAGAATAAATTTTCACCCTGCAAGTTCACAAGTTAAAATAGCTAGAATTAATGTATAGCGATTGTCTCCACCTACATAGTACTGAGAGTATAATTTTAAAAAAGAAATCTCCTCCATTTGTATGGTGATAAAATGATTTTATTTTAAGGTATCTCAACACATAAACCAACATAAAAACGACCATTTTGAAATTCGAAATCGTTACCATGAAGTATTACACATGCTGTATATAACATCTCGTAACTCATTTCCACACCAAATTTATGGCAATAGTTCTTGAAATTGTCTTTAAAAATGAAATCTTTTTGTGGCCTATAAACTATAAAACAGATCGCCAGTTGATATTCCATGGTGATTGGCGAGTTGAAGCCACGTGGTATTCAATAAACTACTCTGTAAAGGGTCCCTTGTGACAGAATTTCTGGGGCCGGATTGATAAACGGTCTTAAGTCACAAATTCAACTAAGTTTCTCAAAGCTAAGATTTGTCTAACATTCAAGAACTTTTTATTCTCAATACCATTCACTAAAGGTCACATAGTAAGTTTAAACTCTGCAATCATGTTCACTTAACGACTGCTTAATATATGAATGACCCTTTGGACAGAAATTATGGGTTTACTTTTCCTTAAATAGGATTTTTACCAATGACAAACATTTAATAATGCATATTCTGTCTTCTGGTTAGTGCCAAGATAAGGTTTGTGCCATATTATGACGCTAAGCAGTAACTAGCAGATACCAAATTTATGAGAATGAATACCAAATTTGAAGTGGCCCTTTTCTCAAAACAACAAACTCAAACAAAATTTAATCTGGTCAATTTATTACTTCTCTTTAAGGTCCCTGGTGGCATAGTGGTTAGCAAATTTGGCATCTAATCTCAGGCTGTCACCTCTGTGGGTTCGAGTCCCACAAGTGGCAATGCTAAGGACCTGTCCCAATATGACCCTGGTTGTTGAACGGGACGTAAAACCCCAACTTTGACTTTCGTTATTGCTTGTCTTATGTATATGATAAAATGTGCTAAAATGTAGAAAAATACAAGGTGACATTTTAATATCAGATTTATAAGAAATTTTGTGATCGTAAACAAACCATTGAAATAAAGTCAAGGTGAAAGTGAGGAACTGAGATATATATTAACATACTGCAGTTTAAAGAAAGGTGGGATCATGGGGGTGCAACATTTGCATTCTACCTCTCAGGTCTTAGGTTCAATCCCCAGGCAGACTCAAGGGAGAAAAGGTTTAAGTAACTTGCCAGCGCCCAGTAGTTTTAAATACAGAAGTACAACAAGTCTCTATTTTGCACTGTGTCACAATTCCTCTTCATGTTGAAAGCAATATTAAACTCAAGAAGATGGAAACCCAATTCTAAATACAGCACAAAAGGTATAAATCGGGGGAAGTTTGCAAAGTTCATAACTGCTGCACAAGTGGGTCTACAGTTGCCTTGATGAACATCGATTAGCCATCAACCTAATATATCTTTCATCTTATTGAATGACAAACACTAATGCAACGATCAAAACCCTATTGATCAGCAATACAATCTGCGTCTATATGAAATCAATAGCAAGTCTTAAATCACATAAACATACATTCAAAATCCAATAAAGCACAGCCAAATATATAATACATTTCTTGTTTTAGCACATAATATGTCAATGGCAGACCTCGGTGGCCTAGAAGGTTAGTTAAGTTGGCATTGTATCACAGGCTATAGCCTCTTAGTGGGTTCGACTCTCACAAGTGGCTATGGGTTCGTCCCAACATGACCCAGCTGTTGAGCAGGACATCAAAACCCTAACTGAAACCCTAACTCCTAGATTGGACTTTCTGCCAGTAGAAAGCCCAATTAGACTTTCTGCCAAGATTATCTTGGTAGAAGGTCCAGTTAGACTTTCTACTGGCAGAAACTCTAATTGGACTTTGTACCGGTAGAATTTGAAACTAGAAATAGGACGCACTGTTGATAGTAGATGCGAATAGAAACAGGATAGCATAGAAGAACACACATTATCATGTGTAATGTCCACCCCATGAACCTTTTGCCAAAATTGTACAGTAGTCTTACAAGACCCTGTTTCATTTGTAAAATATATCAATGATGCTTAAATATTTATTATAAAGACCGGAAGTGCGCAGACTACAGAAAACAATGCAGTGCGCATATTTTTGCGTACAATTATCTGAGGCAATAATTGGACGATCATCGATAATACAGAACCAAACGATACAGACAAAATATAGTGCGACATCTAGGTGTGTTTTGAAGCATATTTACAATAATATTTATGGATTAATAAATGAAACCGGTCTTTATAATAGAAATAAAGTCCTCAGTTTAGTGATTTATAACCCCAGATAATTCACCTCGGACTTTATTTCTACATTAGTGTAGATGTAAATTATTTCAGCTTCATGCCTTTTTGCATTGGTTGGGTCGAAAATTTTGACGAAATCACTCTATCTTGCACGGTTAAGAAGATAGAAGCAAATTCCTGTTTTTCTATTTTTGGCAAAAATTCGAAAAATCAAAATTGCCGCCATTTTTGGGGAGGGGAAAATTTTTTGAAAATTGCAAAGAGTACATTCCTTAGATACCCTGTAGGTCGAAAATTTCGACGAAATCGCTCTATCTCGCACAGTTAAGGAGATAGAAGCAAATTTGTGTTTTGCCATTTTTGGCAAAAATTCGAAAATTCAAAATGGCCGCCATTTTTGGTGAGGGGAAATTTTTTTGAAAATTGCAAAGATTACATTCCTTAGATACCCTGTGGGTCGAAAATTTCGACGAAATCGCTCTATCTCGCACGGTTAAGGAGATAGAAGCAAATTTGTGTTTTGCCATTTTTGGCAAAAATTCGAAAATTCAAAATGGCCGCCATTTTTGGGTAGGGGAAATTTTTTTGAAAATTGCAAAGATTACATTTCTTAGATACCCTGTGGGTCGAAAATTTCGACGAAATCGCTCTATCTCGCACGGTTAAGGAGATAGAAGCAAATTTGTGTTTTGCCATTTTTGGCAAAAATTCGAAAATTTAAAATGGCCGCCATTTTTGGGTAGGGGAAATTTTTTTGAAAATTGCAAAGATTACTCATTTATTTAATTAATTACTCACTCATCTATGAAGCAATTCCCCCCAAAAGCAATCCCATACAAGCTATTAACCCAATGAACCTCCATACCAAATTTCAGAAAGCTAGGCTTAATAGCATTCCTTAAAATGTCTGGAAACCAAAGAGCTACTCAAAAGTAGCAAAGTAGCTATTACTCAGTTAGCTATAGAGCTATCATCACCAAAAGCAATCCCATACAAGGTATTAACCCAACAAACCTGCATGCCAAATTTGGTAAAGATAGGATAAGAACTGTTGCCTAAAATGTCTGGAAACCAAGTGGGACGCCGGACACCGGACGCCGGAAAAAGCAAAAATAATATGTCCACCCCCCAGTGGGGTGGACATAATTCTACCAGATTGGACTTAATTTCTACCTTGACATATATAAAAAGACGTCATATACAATACAACCAATAAACTTTTATAATATGTTAACACACAGAGGTCTATCTGGTCTAACTGATTAATAACTTTGATATCACACCATTTGGTTCTCATGGCTGTTGTTGTGAGTTCTAATCCAGTCCACAGAAACAGAAAGTGAGAGTTCTGCCCTACTTAACAAAGATAGTACTAGCAAGTTTGCCACTTGTAACCAAGATTTAATCCCGTGTCCTCTGTGTTGGAAGGAGGCTCTGTTACTACATCACCAGGACTCAATCTGTTCAAGGATGTTGAAAAAAAATTGCTTATCTGGGTTAATTAGGAGTATGCATTTTAACCTTCTCACAATACATGACCTTGACATTATTTTCACTTCGTGATAGATTGACATGATATTCTGGAATTGTAATTCTGTATTTAATTGGCAATAAGTATGATGTATCTAATATCACTACATGCCATTATTGCTATAAGACGGGCGTTTTGTACATGCTTTAACAATTCCACAAAGACACATTCACACATATTTGTTTTATCTATTATGGAGACCTGATAGAGTCACACCCTATTTTATATTGTATCAACATATTGGTAAACTTTACTCAATTGTTCCCACTTATAACTTCATTTTTATCTACACAGATTATTTACTATTATCATTATTATTATTTATCTACATAGTATTTGGTTTACCGGTCTTATTATCTGTTTAGATATTAAGTCAGCAAGTACCAAAAAGGCATTTTAAAAATTTTGAATCTTTACAATGAGTCCCTGATGACTTTGTCCCCGATGGGTGTATATATGAGGACTAATAAACATACATTCTTAATGAAAAATTTTCTTTTCTCACACAGATGTGCCAGCCATTACCAATACTGTCAATGTATTTGTTCTGAAGAATGATGTATTCATTGGCAAAACAACCATTATAAATGATTAATGTTTTCTTGTCAATTAATCTAAATATATCTCTAGATTCTATTGCTTAGATTAGAACATTTTGATGAGTAAGAATGCATTTGATAAATGGTAAGTTGCAGCTGGTGAAAGTGTTAGGTATCCTTAGCATACACCACAATGCCCAGTTAAATTGACCAAAGGTTCATCATTCCTTAGGCGATTTTAAAATGCTTTCACCATTATGTTCAGTATAAACAGGACTCCTACCTGAGTGTACTGTATTGGATTTGACCATTCTAGGGAGTACAGACTTTATGATTCACATATCAAGTTTTAGTTTGGTTTTATAACTGACATACCTTCGCCTGACATGTCCCACACCTGTACCTGCACCTTGTCACCATCAACCACCACAGACCGTGTGCTGTAGTCCAGACCAGAACTGGCAAAGTATTCTGAATAAGAAAAAATTGTATGTATAATCATAAGCAGCACAATTTCCCCTTTGCTACAGAACTCAAGCACAACTGCACTAGTACAGCCCTAGTTCTCTGGTGATTGACATTCTCCTACTGAGAGACTGAGTCTCAAAGATGACTATTTGTGAACATCCCTGCCACACTAGATAGGACCCAATGACAGAGGACCTGCAATTTTAAGTGGTCATCAGGGCCACTTTGTACCTGGGTCCAGGCCCAGGTCCAACATACATTAGGGCATTATGATTTCAACAAGTACAATTCTTCTGAATGAAATCAATGTTGGGAAAATGCTATCAGTTTCTGTGGAATGAGAAGAGTAATTACGTGCTCCTCTAGAGATCTATACCTTTTGCTTATATGTGTGCCAGAAGACACATTGAGAATTGTAGCAACTCTATATATACAGGTAGGATGTTAATCTATGTACACATGTATGTGGCTCCTAGTATCTGATGCCTATTCTGTGAGTTAGTCTATGTACACAGGTATGTGGCGCCTAGTATCTGATGCCTATTCTGTGAGTTAGTCTATGTACAGAGGTATGTGGCTCCTAGTATCTGATGCCTGTTTTGTGAGTTAGTCTATGTACACAGGTATGTGGCTCGCGTTAACTGATGTCCATTTTGTGAGCTAGTCTATGTACACATGTATGCGGCTCTCGTTAACTGATGTATGTTTTGTGACTTAGTTTATGTACACATGTATGTGGATCCCGTTATCCGATGTCTGTTTTGTGAGTTAGTCTATGTACACATGTATATGTGACTATCACTGTGATTTTACTTGTCATTTCCTGCCACAAATCGCAATAACATAGCATAGTTATAAATTTGTGAAAAAATGTCTGTCACAAATCGGCCATCAGATGTTGGATACCACATACATGTGTACGTGCACTAATAGCGTGTAATTCTGTGTTGACTTGTACATAAAATTACTCTTGATCAAACTCACTATAAACAAAGATTCTAGTTGTTAAGATATGTGAAAATACAAACAGCCCGGGTAGTTTTTTGTTGCTCATTAATTTGGCTTATTGTTATATTAATGGCTACATTTCAATGACTGCATGTGTGTTACTGATTGTAATACCTAGATTGCATCATTGTGTACTTGGGTCATGAGCTACAACTAAATGGGCTCATCCACCTTCACTTGCATTTGGTCTGCTTTGTGTTTGAGACAGGTGCATGCGGTATGATTCAGTGAGATTCACATTTGGCTAGGAAGAGCTCGGGGGAATTTACCACAACTCAGAAAGTGATTTGTGTTCGGGACTTTTTGCAAAATGCTTTTAACAAAGCCAAAAGGGGTTTTGATCTACTAGAGCGAGCTGCAGAGCCATCAGAGACATGATTATTTCATTGAAGAGGTCAACCATCCCAGTACTAACCGATCTCATTGCCACTTAACTTCAGTTAAGAGACTGGTACTCATCACACTAGACCACAATGCATGAAAGTGCAGAGATAAAAAGGCGATGGCGCGAGCCTTGCTAGAGCTCAGGCTTAAAGGCCTCCCACATCCTGACTTGAGCTATACAACAATATACACCCTGGATGAGGTAAAGGTGAAGCAGTATTGGTATATATGGCCGCTCATGCTTCAACATTTGTTAGTAAGATAAGGGGTTGCTGTTTAGAACCATAATGACAAGGACAAGTGAAAGTCAATGACACACAGATAAAATGGTAGGAACAGGTGTGGCTTAGGCATTAGATGCATATACTATGCAATAAAGATATAAAGGTTGAGCTATTGCCTCTACCTTTTAAGCATCCCATTCCACTAACAAGAGTGAATCAAGCTGTTCCACAGGAATTGGCAAATTGGCAACAAAAACAACTATTATTTTCGTTGTGTTTAAAAGGGAATCATCAGTCTTCACCAGTCCTCAATGTTGTTTATAAATGGTAAAATGGTGTACATTATCCCAGTTTACATTATCAATCAACCAATCCATCAATCAATCAATCAATCAATCAATTGACAGCTGTAAATTGTTAATTATCACCCATTTCTCAAATTTTACACATAATTTTCCAGAGGTACATTTTACATACATTTTCCATAGTTTCTTTTCAGTCTTATCAGACCTGGACTTTCACCAAGTACGTTTGTCTTTTGTGTAATATATGGGTACTGCATGACTTTTGGAGAAACAGCCAGCCCTGACGAAAGTTTTTTCAGAGACTATCCCCCTTACTCCTGAATGCTTGTGGTATAATGAACTCCTGTACGTTTTGTTTAGGTTACTGATTCATACAAATACATAGACTTGGAGCAAGTCTATATCAGACCAGGGGCCTGTAAATCGAAGCCTTCGTTCTGCTAACTAATTGGTTAACCCTAAGTTAGCAAACTCTTGTGTAAATCAAAACCTTAGTTAGTTAACTCTTGGTTACTTTTTCGTAAAAAACCCTCAAATTTAACGAGAACTCAGACCCTCTTGTTAACTGTTAGTTGATTTAAAATGTCTGTTCTTTAATTCCAAATAAATATAAAGTTAACATGGCGGTGTAAGACAAAATTACTGAATATTGTACTTAAAGGTAATGTGAATAAAAATGGTAATTTACATTGAAGTTTGTTGAGTGAGTGATGCATTTCCATAAACATTTATAAATTGAAGAGGATCTCCACTAATATCTATTCATGAGATGCCTAAACAATGTAAGATAAATATCACATTTTCTTAAAATATTTGATCAATTTTTCCCAGATAGTATCTCACAGGTTTGAGATGCTTAGGCTTTTTTAGTGATTACATTTTTACTCATATTTTATGTTTACACCTTTTACCATTTCATTTACTTTCATACATATATATAAATACTTGTCACGTTTAATCTGCCCTGCTGTAAGCAACACAGTAATGGGGGTACTTATTGATCTTTTTCCACAGCATTTTACACCTTAGCCCACCAGAAAATCAAAAATTATTTTTGCAAAAGTAAAAGTCCTCTAAAATTAACTTCACTTTAAGTTTTAACCTTAATGTCATCGTCTCTACTAGTTGCAAAGCCTAACAAAACTAATGGGATCAAGCTACGGTATGGCCACATTAACCTAATCTATGTTGCTATGTTAGCTTATTGGAAATATATCTCAGTCTGCTCAGTGTAGAGTATGTGAAATGTTAAACTATATACTTTTATTGAGGTGCTCCTAATCTCTCATTATACCAGTATGTAAAAAATATTTTAGATCTATATCAATATGTTATGGAATAAAACATGTAAAACCCCTCTCCCCCTCTCTATCTGCCTAATAAGGCACTATGGTATTGATCATTGTTACACACAACCATGCAAGTAACCCAACACAGCCACACATTTACTCTTTCGTTACCAAACGAAAGCATAATGTAACGAAAACATAAAGAGTGCTTTCTATTTACCCACTGAATTCTTTCGTTAATATGTCATTATATTGTCGTTAAGTATTGGTTAGTTTGCCATTTAACGAATGCTTCGATTTACAGGCCCCAGGGGCCTGTAAATCAAAGCCTTCTTTCCGCTAACTAATTGATTAACTCTAAGTTAACCCTAAGTTAGCAAACTCTCATGTAAATCAAAACCTTAGTTAGTTTAGTCTTGGTTAATTTTTCGTTAAAAAAACCCTCAAATTTAACAATAACTCAGACTCTGTTGTTAAGTGTTAGTTGCATTAAAATCTTTGTTCTTTACTTCCAAATAAATATGAAGTTACAATTGCTGTAGAAAACAAAGTTTCTGAATATTGTGCATGAAGTTAAAGTGAATATAAATGGTAATTTACATTGGATTTGGTCTAGTGGATAATACATTTCAGTGAACATTTATGAATTGAAGGGTATCTCTTCTAACACATTCTTGGGATCCCAAATCAATTTTAGATAAATACCACATTTTCTTAAGATATTTGGTCAACTTTTCCCAGATAGTATCTCACAGGTTTAAGATGCTAAGACTTTTTTAATGATTATCTAATTCTTTTTATAAGTTTTGACTATCTTTTTTTAAGTGGAGATCTTACCATTATACTCATCTTTTATGTTTACATCTTTTACTAGTTCATTTACATTTATACATATTAAAAATACTCATCACTTTAATCTGCCCATTTTGTAAACAACATGACAATGGGGTTACTTATTAGATATTTTTCCACAGTATTTACTCCGTTGCCCACTTTACTTAATCAGAAAATCTAAATTATTATTACCATAAGTAAATGCTTAAAGTTATATGTATGCTTAGCTTGGCCCAAAATCTATGTTGGTAAAGTAAATTTCCTCAAAAATTACCGTCACTTCAAGTTTCAATCTCAATGTCATCCTGGCCACTACTTACAAAGACTGAACAACAAATGGGGCCGAGCTACGTTAAGGCCACCTTAACCTAATCTATGTTGCTATGTTAGTTTATTGCTAATATATCTCAATATTCTCAATATAGATTAGGTAAAATGTTTAACTATATACTTTTATTAAGGTGGCCTGAATTTCTCATTATACCAGTATAGAGTGGTATTTCAGATTTTTTTTGTGTTATTGATTAAAGTATTTAAACCCCACTCTTGTATGTCTACCAAATAAGTTACTGTGACATAACACACTGTTACACACAAACACACACCATTAACCAAACACAGCCACACATTTACTCTATAGTTACCAAACGAAAGCATAATGTAACGAAAACATAAACAGTGCTTTCCATTTACCCACTGAATTCTTTAGTTAATATGTCATTATATTGTCGTTAAGTATTGGTTGGCTTACAATTTTACGAATGCTTCGATTTACAGGCCCCTGGTGGGAACTAAAATACTGCATGGTATATATATATATATATAAGTGGGCTACAGATGTTCCATTACTGAAAAACAAATATAAGTTCGTTTGGTTAGTCTCACCTGTTACATATCACGTAGGTCATGGAGATTAAGAACTACAAAAGTATTCATTACATGTCACACCACACTATCAAGCCTCCTTTTATACAGCAAAGAAATGTAGGCATACGACCAGATGCTTAAACCAATTTATGTATAACGTAATCAAATAAAACTTGATTGAGCATTGGAAAAAAGGCTTTTCAGAAATATAAGGAAACACAGCATCTATGTTCATGAAAAATATGTATTCGTTTAACAGGGTAAGTCAAGATTTTGCATTTTAACTTGGACGTTTGTTCTTATGAAGACGCTTTTATCACATGCCTAAAGACAGAATGTTCAATTTCAAAATTAATTGATCTCATGTCCCAGGAACATGATTCACCCAAAGCTATGTACGTACTGAGTAGGGTTCATACTCACTAACATTCTTACTTTTTAAAATTATTCTTATTCTTCAAATTTTATAAAAAGGATAGCCATGTTCTAAGAGAAATTCTTAAAATAAGAATAATCTCTCAGAATCAGGTATTTGTTAAACTCAAGGTATTTTTTCTGAACATTAGGAAAACAGTAACATTAGCATTTCACTTGCTGATCATATAAAGATATTGTCTGTAGAATAAAATGTATTAAGAATACAATTTCTATGGAAATTTTGACAAACTTGTAGTTTGAGAGTCCAGGAATCTTTTTCAAAGAAAATGCTTATTTCTAAGGAAATGCGCTATTATTCCAAATCACTTCAAATGTCATGAAATATTCCATACCTCTAGAGAATTTATCCCTACAGAACCGTGTCCTCAGGGCTGTTTTGCCTGTCCTCACAGATCCGAGAAGTAGCACTCGAAAGATGTTGACATAATCTGGTCCATTAATTTCGCTTTTGTAAACACGCCCCGGTTCTTCGTGTACATGCGTCAAGACCCGTTCTTGAAGTCTGCCCATTGATCCTATGGGCAGGATACAACCCAGCTTCCTGAACCGGAGAATATTGTTTACCAAGATGTAGAAGCCAGCATTGAGATTCTGACCAGTCTTTGTGCTGGTTTCTATCTGGACCATGCCATTTGGTATGGCATATTCCTTGGCCTCCACTGACGTGACAGTTTGCTTGTGACGTAGGTCTAGCTTGTTTCCGATCAATAACTTGGGTAGTTTTGGGTGTGCAGCATGCATGTTCATTAGAGTCAGCCATCTTGGAATGGCATCAAAGGTCACCTGATCTGTAACGTCATAACAGAAGACAAATGCATCTGCTTGTCTTATGGACTCCCTGGCACTCCACAAGAAGCTTTCCTGTCCGGATATGTCATGAAGATGTACCTTGACGATATTATGGTCCACTTCAAAGAACCGGGTTTCAAAGTCAGTTCCAACTGTGGGTACATATTCTTCACTGAAGATTGAATGTGCAAATGCCCTAGAAATAACAAATAAAATTAATCAATTTTATCACATGCATTATTAACAAACAACATAATTTGCACTGAGATCCTGAGTTCTTGGCAAAAGTCAAACTTTTGAGGTTTTACATCCCTTTCAACAGCAAAGGTCATATCAGGACAGAGTCAGTATATTACACGTGTTGGCATAAGGTGGATTCGAACCCACAGCTAAGTCACAACTTCCTGTGCTGGAGGTCATGAATTACAACAGAACAGACCTATCTACCTTTATTTGTGTTTCAATTCCATCTCTATTTGGTTAGGACGCATATGGTGCAATATGTCAGGATTCACATTTGGGTAGGACATATTCGGGGCAATTCGACACAACTCAGAAAGTGATTTGCAATCAGACCACATTTTAAAAATGTTTGAAATAGCCATTACATCATCTTACTGTATTAAAATATACATTACTGAAAGGGTGAGAAGAGGCAGAGTGAGAATACTGGGCAGCATATTTTCCAGCATGCACTACCAAGATATGAGGTGTCTTTTCACAGGCATAAGCAAGAGGTCTTCCACCGGAAAGTAAATATATACAGAAACAGCCACAAGCAAAGGTGTAACCTAAGCATAACCAATCACCAACTGAGATGTCCAGATTTTTCTCAGGACTTGTATTGCCTACAGGCTGATGGTTCTCAGCAGAGAAACATTGAGCAAGTATTCTACACTGGGTTTCTGTATTGGTCAGGTTTGGCATCTAATCACAGACTACCACCTCTATGAGTTCCCTTCTACAGCTCTTCAGTTCATAAATCTAAAGTTCATTTCAACAAGTGTTTTTTTTCATATGATGCTCCAAAACATTGGAATGATTTGCCACTGGAAATTTGAACTACTCCTACACTGTCATGTTTCAAAAGGTGACTTAAAACTTATCTGTTTTAGAAGTCTTTTCCTCTGTGGGTTTTCTTACTAACGAACACTGATGGTCCCCTGGTGACAACCATATTATATCTTATGACTTATGATTTATGCATTACGATTTTGATGGTGTGGCTTAGAATCCGCGAGTTTGGATATTAAACACTTGCATACCTGATACTTGATCTATGAGGGTTTGACTCCAACAAGTGACAAATTCTGAAGGTCTATACCAGTGTGACGCTGGGTGTTGAACAGGATGTACAACACCAACTTTGAACTTTGTTTTGTATTACATATGCTGTTGTTTTCCTTGAAGCTATGATCATACCAGAAATTCTGGACGCACCAATCCTTTTTAGTCTGGATGGACGGTGTCAGTGTGACTATGCTAGATAAATTTAAACAACTGTTTAAATGAATGTTCACACTGACATGGGAAAGATATCCTTGCAATCAGAAGTAAAGGTAAAAATATGTGGGATGACCAGAACTAGTATACAGAGCACAATTGCTTGGCAATCATATAACCATTAAGACAGTTGAACACAATTTTAAATGAGAAACAACAAGAAACCTGAAAGTAGCATTAAGCTACAAATGTAACAAGCTAATTCATAGCGTACATATCTGGGCCAATGCCAAAAAATCATTTTAAAAACTCCTGGGTCCTGAATTATTTATTTGTTTATTTATTGGTTACATCACGCCTAGTACCTTTGTATTGATTATATTGTGATGGGTAGTCAGAAAGGCAAAAGAAACCCCGTGCATACAGTAGGTCAAGGTTCTATACTGTAAACTGCTGACCAGTGGCAAGCGACTACCAGCTTTACCCACATGAGGTTGGGCCAGAATTGTTTATGGATCACTGATAAAATTGTATCAGTTCTATGTTAGAACACCAATCTCCTGTGGATATTTGATGTAAAGCTGTGCAGTATTTTTGCGTTATGTTGCTAACATACACAGTCAAACAATCACATGACCCTCTTGCGGGTGAGTTAATTGCACTGAATATGATATTTTAACTAAACAGAAGCATTTCAATTAAACTCACACAAACAAACATATACATGCTGTTGTTTTGTATAAGTAGAGGAGCCACGGTGGTGCAGTGGTAAAACACTCGCCTCCAACCTCTGAGGTGAGCGGTTCTAATCCGGACCCTATGTGGGAAAGATGGTGGTTTCTTACCGATGGTCAGCACTTTTCAGTACAGAACTTTGACCGACTGTATGTACTTATTTCCTCTGCCCATGAATTTACCCGCTGTGATATGACCTATACAGTGTTGAAAGGGAATTTAAAACCCAGATAAACTTGAATGGTATCAGAACAGAATATAATACGTGTTATTTATAATAAAAAATAAAAGGTATCAGAACAGAATGTAATACGTGTTATTTATAATAAAAAATAAATGAAAGAACAAAATGTCATACCTGGTGATTGCAGTTTTGCCAACTTTTGGATTACCTGCTATACAAATATTTACTTCTGCAGTCACTCTCTTGTTTACATCCTCCATTGTGATAATTCTAGCCATGGCTACCCTGGCTATGCTCACTGACTAAGCTAATGTGTTCTTATCAGTTAAATATGCATTTTCATCCAAATAAAATGTCCACAATTTATACTGTATTATGTAGTAAAATTATCCAGTGGTTCTATTATGAAACTGTTTTGTCATGAACTGTCTTTGAGTCTATATAATCGGGTGTAATATGACCCACACTGGTTTTGTATGCCGTGCATAAATCATATTATACTAAAACAAGGAGTTTGAACTCGCCAAGTAATTGTCAATAAGATTTATGTCACTTTACTGTAACACGTATTAAATAGGCCCATTGGAATATGTCTGATTGTGAGACAAATTGACATTTTTGTTGCTTTTTTTATTTTGAAAAACTTCGTACACCAGTATACTTTACTGAATTATATTTAACAAAAATTCAGTGGGATTCTGTAATGTTTTTCTATACCAGGGTAGAAATAATTTCATTGGCACTGATGTTATATAGTTTACTGTATTTACTCTTTAGAATTGATACTGTACACTAAATTCGTGCAAGGGACGACAAATGAGGTAGACAGCCTTTCATAATGTTGATCTTATGAGGAAGAAATGGGGGGGGGGGGCACATTATGTTAAACCAGTCCAACTGGATAGAACCAGAGGTAATCCAATAATTGGTAGCTGGGGATATCTAAGCAGATTACTGACTGATTAAACTCATTCTATACACGTCAAAATGTTATATATTAACTGACATGTCCCTAGCACTGTAAGTACCATAAATTACAGCAGTTATAGCTACTCATTAGGAGGGGACATTGATAAATTTCAAAGGTAAAATCAAAGGTTTTAAAGCCAGTTTGACATAGGGACAGGTCTTCAGCACTGGCACTTGTGTTAGTATATTTCAAAGAAGGGTTAATTAGCAAATTGATTAGGCTGATGTTAAGAAGATGTTTCATTAATCAGCCCAAAGTAGGTTTAATTTGCAATGAGGCTGAGCCAATAAAACACCAATTATTCAAAGGCTAATTCAAAGGTTATTTATGAAACTAATTTGACTGTACTAATGAAAACTTGCTTTATTAAGTAACTTAAAAGGTTCATTGAAATAAATTTGTTCAGATAATTGCTTTGTTAGATTCTGGAAGAGTTAAGTAGGAACTACACCTGTCCTTTTTTCTTCACACGTATGAGTGTCCATTATTGCCCGTATCCGTAATACCCTAGATCATTTGGTATAAAACAGTGAACTCATCCGTGTCCGTGAAGAACGAATTTTTTCCTTCCAAATCACGGACACGGATGAGTTCACTGTTTTATACCAAATGATCTAGGGTATTACGGATACGGGCAATAATGGACACGGATACGGGTGAAGGAAAAAGGACAGGTGTAGTTCCTACAGTAAGCAATGGTAGAGGATATTCACGCTGCCAGTGCATAGAAATAAGAACATTTTGTATAGCTCAAAATCTTCTAATGCGCTGGAATTTAAAAATGGACAGTCCTCAAACTAAGCAAAGTCGTAAGTCCCTGCCAGGTGAGGATGACTATGGTGTTGGGCAAGCTAGTCTAAACAGGTAAGTTTTAAATTGGCTTCTAAAACTTGAAATGGTCCATTGTGATGTGCCACTAAGTGGGAGACTTTTCCATTCTACTGGTGCAGCCGTGGCAAAACCATGCCTGCCTATGGCCTTTCTGGGACGAACTGAAGTAACTGATTGTGTATTTCCATGTGACAGATTTGTGCTGTCGTACACATTGGAGGTGGACCCAGGAGTCGGATTTGAAGCCTATAAACATTTACCCCTCCTTTTGTGAAGACAAGACTGTGATTTTTTGTAATTATAATGTAGTACCATCTCATAATTATAAGATTATGATGTGGATATCTTACTTTGCTTACCAGTGCACGGTAGTTTTCACGATGGCCAATCCCACACAGAGGTGACAGCCTGTGATTAGATGTCAAACTTGCTGGACAATAAGCCACTGATAAGAGATATGGTTATAGGTTTTTCCAATCCAGTGTATAACAATATCTGGGGAAGTACAATGGTGTGAGATAAAAAAAAGTTTTATTTCAAGGGGTATCTCCCATTCAAAAACTTTCTATGCCAATATCTTCATCAATTTAGTGATTTTGATTTATTTATTATTTCGCACTATGTCTTATACTTTGGTATTGCTCATATTGTAATGGGTAGTGGGTAGGGCGGAGGAAACCAGTACACACATTTGGTAAAGGTTTTGTACTGTAAACTGCTGACCAATGACAAGCAACCAACAGTTTCTCCACTTGAGTTCATGCCTGGATTTGAGCGCGAGAGCTTGAGAAGCTAGTGTGTTTACACACTACGCCACTGTGGCCCTCTAGAGTGGTCTTAAGTAAAATAATTATATGAAGACATAAGAATTAAGCGGTTGATTTACAGTTCAGTCAACGTGTGGCCATGGGAGAGAATGAGATCTCGCATGATGCTATGTTAAAGTCTCGTAGAAATGACAGACAAGAATGGGGGAAACTATGTTTATTACATTCTAACACATGGGATTTTAAAATACACATTCACAAAGTTTACAGGGGAAAAAAGCCCCGCTTATGAAAACACATGAGATTAAAAATGCAGAATTACCATGTTGACGGGGGAAAACCGTTGGAATGCATAACAATTATGACAACTAAAACAAGTATTAAAACAGGGAGTGGACGGAAGGAAATTCACAAATATATAATCCTTTAAAATCAACTAAATTATTCTCAGAACTAGAGGGTAAACCTGACTGTCCCGGCCACGTGACAACCACAATGAAAGCAAGAATATAATGGGACGAAAGGATATGGAAGATTTCTATTACAATCCTTCCAAAGTAGACTTGCTCACAAGTCTCTACTTGGGGTTGTTTTTTTTTGAGACAATGAATGAGTGCATTTTATAACAGTCTGGATTTTACAGTCTCAGTGGAAGTACTTCCTTCTGGAGAGAAATCCTCTCAGAGAATCATAATGCACTAAGGAAGTACCTTGCACAAGGTCTATTCCAAAGGGGTGATTGTTTCAAAAAAATTAACCACAATGAAAGCAAGAATAAAATTGGGCGAAAGGATATGGAAGGGTTCAAATACAATCCTTCCAAAGGGGTGATTGTTTTAAAAAAATATTTTTGTTTCAGGCTATATTTGTTTTATTTTTCCATTGTAAGCTGAACAAAAACTCATGTTTTTATTTTTGGGTAAAAATTTAGTTAAGTTTTGGCTAAGACTGGGAACCTCAATGGACATGGCCCAAGCTCATGACATCTTTTGGGGATCACCAATATCATGCTCATTAAAATCATATAAAAGAACTGTTGTTCCCTGTCATAAAGTTTATATCTCTTAGTCTAAGTACACATGGATGTGGCTGATGACATCCGACATTTGAGAGAGCAATTTTTTCCACCTTCTCTTTTATGTTTCGGTGTTTATATCTGTTCGAGTCCGTTTTGCAACACTCAATGTCTGATTTGCAACAACAATTGTTTCGTTCTAGGAAGGAAACAAAACTGGGTTAAAAGTAAATTGGTAGTTTTATTTGTAGATTTTAGACTAGGGAATTGCATGTAGGTTTACAAAAAAAAGTGGTCAACTAAAACTGCGAATCAAACATCGGATGTTGTAAGATGAATACATGTGTAGACAGCAATAAGGATGCAATACGGACAATACAATACAGACAATGCAATACGGACAGTGCAATACGGACAATGCAATACGGAGAATGCAATACGGACAATGCAATACAGACAATGCAATACGGACAGTGCAATACGGACAATGCAATGCAATACGGATAGTGCAATCATCAATGGAACTTCTCTGAATACAATAACTCCTTTACCAGAAAATATTTTTCAGAAAAAGTTGTCTGGCTATTTTTTTTTGTTTGTTTCAGGGGACAATCAATGCTTGCGTCCAATCCCAAAATGCACAGAGGAACATTATCTTAGTCATTTTATTCAATCACAAAAAGGACCACTGCTTAAAGCATTTTTTAAAATACTATTTTTTGGAGCCTTAATTATATTAATGTGAATATATTTAATATAAACCGTATACGCATAATTATGCGTATAATTAAAAGATATGATATACCACTTGTCTATCAACTTTAATGATTTGATCAACAGTCTTTGTCAAAGAATTTCAGGGGTCACGGTGGCAGAGTGGTAACACTCTCGCCTCCCACCTCTGCGGCCGGGGTTCGATCCCCGTCATGGCCGTAAGTGGGAAAGCTGGTAGTTGCTTGCCGTTGGTCGGCAGTTTACAGTACAGAACCCTAGCGAACTATATGTACTGGTTTCCTCTGCCCTTCCAACTACCCGTCGTGATATGACCTGTACAGTGTTGAAAGCGACGTAAAACCCCAAATAAACAATAAACTTGTCAAAGAATTTCTTACACAGAAATATTATCAATAAATCATTAATAAAAAAAACCACTGGTGCATTTGCACCAAAATTTAGTACTTCAGGAGGAACTTTGCCTGATAAACTCCAGCCTCTGATGAGAAAGTTCACCCATTAAACTTTCAAAACATAATATAGCAGAAACTATTACTGTGTAAGGCATATCATCATATATTCTAAGTGAACACTTTATATATTCAGTGACTTTTCACTATGAGTGTGGTGTCTGAAAGTGTGAGTCACTCTACTCTAACTACTGCCATGTCCAGGCTTGATCTACAGTCTGATGGCCTGGACATGAGATCTGCTGATACTCCAATGCCTAGAGAGAGGATATCTTATGAAACCATTAGTATCCTTAAGGAAACACACTCCAAGCTGGAACAGACAGCCCAGGAGACAAACAGAAATATACCCAACCTTAGAGATATACTCACTAATACCTCCATTTCCTATCCACTAAAGGAACAGGAAGCACGCAAAATCATGCCCAATCATTGCACTAGATTAGGCAAATGCACCTATTGCCCCATTATCAAGAAAATTGATAATGTCACCTGCAAAACTACAGGTATGAAATATACCACCATTGACTTACCTAAACTTATCTCATGCGAACTATGTGACATAGTGTATTTAATCACATGTATAAAATGTGAAAAAATACTATGTAGGTGAAACTGGCAGACCATTTAGACCAAGATTCTACTGACATAAACTCTCAGTAAGTAAACCAAAGGATTCCAGAATTAATCCTGTTTCCAAACATTCCACTGGAAAAGGACAGTTTGTTAGGAATATGCAGTTCCCAAATCTTAGAATGGTGTTCTCCCAAGTACAACACTCCCAAACAGGTTCACAGGAGAAGGCATGAACATTGGTGGATGTGGAATATTGGAGCAATCCATCCCATAGGCATTAACCAATTTATCTAATTGTGTGTGCATTTTGGTCTCATTTCACACTCATGAGCCACCCTTGTTCTTGTTTAAAAAAACCTATAAGGAGATATAAGGCCTTTGTAGTAAGATAACCCACTTGACATTGAAGAAGGGGTCAAAGGTAAAAGTCAGCAATTGGAAAAGAGTCTCAGGCCTTTACTTTCTTCAAGTTGTTTTCACACTTGGAACCCCTAGTAGCAATGATAAGGGAGACATAAGGCCTTTTTAATAGCATAATACCATTTAACGTTTGATAAGACGGCCATTTTGTTTTCGAAACTAGGTCAAATTACTATCAACCTAACTTTCCTAGCCATATATATTTGGTGCCTATTTGATAAACCTGGCTGCATATTTCAAGTTTTAGAGCATCTTCATGATTTTTAAGTAATTGGCTATGGCGGCCATTTTGTCTTTCAAAATAAGTCCAAAATAATAATAAGAGTGAATTAAGGATATTTTAGTGTGATGACCCCATTTAACCTTAGAGCAGGGGTCAAAGGACAAATTCAACACCTGGAAAAGATTCCCAGGCCATGACTTCCTAAAAGTTGTTTTCACATTCTGAACCTCCAAGAGCAATATTTGGGGAGATATGAGGCCTTTTTAATAGAATAACCCCGTTTGACATTAAACAAGTGATATGGCGGCCATTTTCCTTTTAGAACTAGGTCAAAATTACTATCAGGCTAGCTTTTCTAGCCATATATCTTTTGTGCAAATTTGATGAAGCTAGCTGGAATATTTCGAGATTCAGAACAACTTTATGATTTTCAAACAATTGGCTATGGCGGCCATTTTGTTTTTCAAAATGAGGCCAAAATTTTGCCGAGACAGGTTTTTGTAGCCATAAACATTCCCTGTAAATTTGATGAAGATATCTTTATAATTGAATGAAATGTTAAGGTTTATGTTAAAACCTGACAAATGGATGCACAGACGCATGTACATACAGATTTACAATCTCTCGACCAAGGTCTTTGCTTTTCATGGTCTGTCTTTACAATCTGAAGCCATAGCACCACTAATAAGGGAGAAATAAGGACATTTTAGTGTGACGACTTCATTCAACCTTGAAGCAGGGGTAAAAGGTCAAATTCAACACCTGGAAAAGATTCCAAGGCTATGACTTCCTAAAAGTTGTTTTCACATTCCGAACCTCTAGGAGCAATATTTGGGGAGATATAGGGCCTTTTTAATAGGATAACCCCGTTTGACATTATAAACATGTGATATGGCAGCCATTTTGTTTTTGAACTAGGCCAAAATTACTATCAAGCTAGCTGTTCTAGCCATATAGCTTTTGTGTAAATTTGATGAAGCAAGCTGGAATATATCAAGATTTAGAGCACCTTTACGATTTTCAAACAATTAGCTATGGCGGCTATTTTGTTTTTCAAAATGAGCCTAAAATTTTTCAAAGACAGGTTTTCATAGCCATAAACATTCCCTGCAAATTTGGTGAAGATAAATGAATGAGATATTTAGGTTTATGCAAAAATGTGACGAACGGATGTACTCACCCACGGATGCACTCACGTACGGAAGGCGTTTTATAATCTCCTGACCACGGCCTTCGGCTGCAAGCGGGAGATAACTAAACAGTAAGTTTAGCAGGTGAAAACTGACCACACAAGAAGACTCTATAATTATGTCCTATTTGGGTGCATTATGAATATAAACACAATAAGTAAATAAATACAGTTTGCTTTACTTCACACGTAGGCCACATAAGGACAATGTAATTTTTAATATGTACCAAAGAATCTCACTTGACCATGACCTGTTTTCTTGTACTGACTTGTTGATGAAGACTCTATGATATTCATTACATAATTGTCCACACAAGAGGACTCTATAATTATGTCATATTTGGGTGCATTATGAATATAAACACAATAAGTAAATAAATACAGTTTGTTTTACTTCACACATAGGCCACATCAGGACAATGTAATTTTTAATATGTACCAAAGAATCTCACTTGACCATGACTTGTTTTCTTGTACTGACTTTACATTACATAATTTTTCATGAGCACCAGAAGATCTCATATTCTTGGTAAGATCTTGTGAGCACCAGATGATCTTGTTCTCAATGCTTGTTATGTCATGCTCACTAATTATGTATTGCTCAACACAATACCACACTTGTCTAGGAACTCTGAGGATGTGGGTTCAAACTCAGGTACAGGCAGATACATAGTGGCTCAGATGACCACTTAAAATGGCAGTCCCCTGTCATTAGGTCTTATCCCCAGTGGCAGGCTGAAGAACCTCAAGGATGTAGATAAATGGTCATCCTTGAGCCTCTATCTTCTAGTTAGGGGAATGTCACTTACTTGTGAGTTGGGGCTGTACTTATGCAGTCGGATGGGTTTAATAGGGCTTCAAGTCCTGTAGTATATGGAATGTATTGCACTGAGTATAAATACACATTACATTATATTACATTACCTGTGCTCAAGGTGATCCGGTGATCAGCACATTTGCCCATAATCAGAAGTTCTTCTTGTGTACACAACATAAAAAATTACTTCAATAGGCATCTGGGGGATCATGTACTATAACTTATGGCAAACACTAACACACACCCCAGCCCCCAATACTATGTCTCAAGTTACTAAGTTCAATCAAATCCAAATGAAAGTATAAAATCTTAATGACAAATGATGTTTAGCGGTGGGTAAGAATATACCAGAGGAGGATAAGAAGTTTTCGGTATTGAGTACTGCAACGGTTTTAGTGACAAATAAATGTGTTAAATTAAGTGGTTTTAGTTTAAACAAGAGCACTCGGAGAGCGCAGACCTCCGCCAAGGGAGCACATATCCTGAAAATTTCATCAAAATCCGTCCATAACTTTTTGAGTTATCTGTCTTTAAAAATTACATTTCATGGATCCAGATGATCCAGATAGTGATCCGGATCACTCCCAAAATTGACACATTTCTTCCTTTTACCGTTCCAGACATATCCCGAAAATTTCATCAAAATCCGTCCATAAGTTTTTGAGTTTTTATTTTGTTTCCAGTATGTCTAGGATGCATTGCCACTAGGGTATTGTACCCTTAGTGATTCTGCAAAAAGGTCGGCTTCATTAATATATCTGAGGGAAACTAAAATATTAAAGAAAAGTTTATTCAACTCCACTTCAGAGACCTATGTACGATTTGCCTCCTGCTTGATCTAAACATAGTTGTAAATGCTCTAGTTAACATATGCTTGAACTACTGCAATTTACTCTTAGCCTCACGCACAAAACTTTTATTTATTTATTCAGGGTTTAACATCGCTTTCAACACTGTATAGGTCATATCATGATGGGTAGTTTTATGGGCAGAGAAACCCAGTACATACAGTTGGTCAAGGTTTTGTACTGTAAACCATCGGCAGGAAACCACCATCTTTCCCACAGTGTTCGGGGTTTGAACCGCCAACCTATGAGATGGTGGGTGTATTACCTGGCCCCCACAAACTTTAAGATCAGGAGAGTCCCCTTATTCAAAATTCACTTTGCATGGCCAACCAGTATATCCATCCATCCATTTCCCTCTTCTAGAGATATCAGAAGCAGCTGCCCTAACGTTATGTTCCTTCAAAACCCCTCTGTTTATAATAAAGTCTAAAATCCCATAAACCTTTGCTTTGAGTTTTACCTTTTTCAGCTATTATGCACCTACATTTGGAACTCTCTTCTTATTTGCATAAGAACAAGTAACATATTTTGGGAAGCATTTTTAAGACTTACTTTACTTATCCCCAGTTCTTTGTTCTGAGAATACAGCCACATGTCACCTCCAAGCTGCTCTGGCCTTGACAAGTCTTTAACTTCACCCCAGGTCATTCCCATTTATTTTAGTTCTTGTCTGTTTAACTTAAGTTTCCCCCCTTTTCAAAGCACCAGCTCTAGCGAGGCTCACCCTTCTAGAGATTACTTTTTCATTTTTTTGGGTCACCAGTGTAGCGCCAGATTTTACACCCCACATAAAATGCATTGGGGTGAAATATATCGCAAGTTCACTTGCCATATTTTACACCCCTTGCCATATTCTACACCCCCTGCCATATTTTACACCCCTTGGTGGATTTCTTTACAGTTACTATATTACGGAATAAGTGAAGTTCAACAGCTGTAAACATCCACAAATTAAGCATTAAAGCTCAAAGACAATAATTGCTTTGCTTACAAATTGTTATATGTCTAAGTATAACAAACTGAACGAAATAAAATATATTTAGTGTTAATACAGTCGGGCAAAGTCCTTTCTATACATTATCCTTTGAAGTGACAGGCCAACCCATTGTTGATTTGTATTCACTAGGCTAGTCCCTAATTGTAAATATCCCTATTGTTGCTTAAGTCACCAAAGCCCTTTGATTGGAATCTTGCTACTAGACCTGCAACTATGTGCAAGGCTTTAAGCTTCTGTGGCTTCTCATCTGGGGGTTCTTGTTTATGAACTGTTAGTGTTTTCATTTTGTTGACTTTAAAAGACTTACAGTAATAGGTGATACATAGGTTATTGTTCTATAAGTTAGTGATTAGTTAATTAGATCTATGCATTGTTTCTTTTGGTTGGATTTACATCACATATTGAACAAAATGGTTCCATTGAACAACTTCTCATCTAGAAACCATGAAAAACAAAAATGACATATGTACATAAATTAAATGAATTGTAATATATTATTGATATCCATGAATATTGAAATATATTTTATGATACCTGAACACATTGGATGTTATTGCATATCAGAGTATTTTATTAACAATGGTATTTTACAGTTTTCTATGTAATAATAATAATGTAATAATAAAGTTCTTCAAGAATGATTTTTACTCTGAATATAATATAAACCATACAAGCATAGTTATGTAAATGAAGAAATTTATGTTAGATTATCAGGGATGAGAAATATCTCCCGTAAATACCTTAAAAAGAGTTTTTCAACAATACCAATTAATCCTGTGAGCTTAGCTAGTCACTTAACCACAAGTGAAACAAATAAGTTCAAAAGACTGCTAGAACAAAAGGCAAATCTAAGACTAATCCATTTACCAAGTCACATACATAGCCAAACAATTCAAAGAGTCTTATAACAATAGACATGTCATAATCTAATCCAGTTTCTGTCACACCGGAGAAGTAAAACAAATCAAGTTCTAAGCAGTGGTTAGACAATGCTCAATTACAAACTCAGTTGCAATTTTAACCAATAAAAGGTTTGCTCTTAATCCCCAACTGATTTGCTCTGTATGGCCCAGTAGGGGGTGTAACTTTTGATGGGGGGTGTAAAATATGGCAGCAATATTTTACACCCCCTAAATCCCCTATTGTTAGGGGTGTAAGATATGATTGCCATATATAATGCACCCCCTAAAAGATCAAAGAGAGGGTGTAAAATATGGCAGGGGGTGTAAAATATGGCGTTACACCGGAATTTCATGAATTGTGGAGTAGCGTGAAGAGTACTCATCTCATCACTGGAATTAAGCAGCAATGTGCTGTCAGTATTTGTATGGTTCTAGGCCAGGTATGGCATATATCTAACTTGGACTTGTTTTTGCCACCAGACGGTCATAATTTTTAGTGCACTACTCATGTCTCTGATGGTTGCCAAGCTCTGATGTCAGTGCCCTACAGATGGCTTTGCACTCCGGCCTGTAGATCTGTAGACTTTTTGATCTTGTTTTCTCTCATCCACACCACCAACCCGGGATTACTGACCTAGATATGTCCTTTGACTATGCCTGGCACATTAGTTTGTTAGTTTAATGCATTGAGTTTCATCTTGTGGAAAAATAATGCACCTGCTAAGCTGTTGGTTATATTAAATTTTAAAAAAATAGTGACATTGAGATCATCTGGTGCTTGTGACTTATTTTCTCGTAATCACAGTTTACTAAAATGACTTTAATATACATGTCGTAATACAGAACCCATATAAAGAACACATTTATTAGGGAAACACTTAACCTTATGGGTGTATGTTTGGGAAGTATGTTTATATATTTATTTATTTATCTATTTTTGTCAAAACAAAGCTGTTTATATTGAAATGGTTGATTATAAATTATAATAATATTTTATTTATACTTAATCCCTATTACATTTTGCCTCTGGCAGAAAAAAAAACAAGAAATTAAGAGACATTAAAAATGGGTCAACACTAAAGAGAAAACTGATGTATACGGGCCGGGGGGAAACCTAGGAGGATATTACAAAAGCCTGGAACTGCCATCAAAATTCAAAATTTGAAATATACTATTTGAATTCCAACTATGTATTCAGAATTCCAAACATGTATTTGAGAATTCCAAATGCAGTATTTGGAATTCCAAATGTAGTATTTGGTATTCCAAATAGCATATTTCAAATTTTAAATTTTGAATTTGGATGGCCGTTCCAGGCTTTCATATATTCTTTCACAAAGAGATAGAATTTCATCTTTCTCTTGTGAATGAGGAAAGAGAATTGGCTGAGTGGATACTTTCAGGTAATTCATTCCAAATGTTTTGGAATGTCACAGACAAAGTTGAAAAGAAACTGCTTTATAGACACATGTATACTGAATGGTAAAAATACCTATGAAACCTTCAGTACTTCGGAATACTAAAAATTGTAAGATTTTCATAGGCCAGAAATATCTACAAAAGCCAGTTTGAAGGAACCTCTGGACTGATTATGATATTTGAGGTAAGTGTTCTAACATTTCACAACACATGGTTGAATTGTCCAAATGCATACATACACATAAGACAACCTATGGTATCTAATCTTTCCACAGAAATTTCTCATCATGTAACATTTCAGACAACTGAACATTGTAAGGTGCATAAAATTCATCCAGGTACTGTCTGGTAGAGTCCCACATTGTTAGATTGATAACAAAATTCCTGTTAGCTTGGTTGTTGATTTCTTCGATCTGTTTCCTTGTTTCGTGTTTGAAAGGTTCAACCCCAAGGAATGGAAGTACATGCTTTTCTATGTAATCCAGAGGGGACAGCGCATATTCTTCTAATTTGATCACGTGAATGTTTTCTCTGGGAAAAAGCTGCAGCCATCTTTTCAGGTAGATGGAATACAGTCCGATCCGGATCCTATCAGGGGATCTTTTTGACCAGTAGGATGCTGTAAAAAATGAAAAGAAATATGTTTGTTGTAGCTAGGAATAAAATTTTACCAAAAACACATAGATAATATTCAAAAGGTAAAAAGCATTAGTTTAATCTCCAGTACAGAACACGCAAATAGTGATTCAATGGCAAAAAACAAGCAAAGACAGGAAGTACAACTGCAAAGTTCAACCAATCACAGCCACTGACACAGAAGTAAACTTTGTAAGCTAAACACTGATTGGTTGTGTGCCAATCTAGCAGGCCATTTTCAAATGTGAATTAAATTATTGCCCATTAAAAAGCACTCACAAACTTTTAATTACTTGGATTTTCTGTTTAAGCTGTAATGGATATCCTTGCTATCAACTACATATAAAGATAATTTTTTATTAAATGTTTACATGGTTGTGTGCCAATTCAGGGAAATCATGTTCAAAGAAACATTACACAAGTGTCCCTCCAGAAACACTCTGAATTGTTAATTACTTGGAGTTTGTCTTCAAGCTGTGTTAAATGTCCACATTTATCACTTAGACACTTAATTTGTTTTTACACTGTTGGAATCCTTTCCTACAGCTTTACATAATAAGATATGGCAAATTTGGGATTTTTTTGTCTTCTTTAACAGCTGTTACAGGTTGGCAAATTCAAATCATAGTAACTGGTTATAATTGATAATTCTGCACCCTAAACTCTTTGGGGTCAATAAGCAAGAATCATATTCTCCAATAACAGCACTCAGGAGCGTGTACATCCACAAAGGTCCAACGCTTCCAGTATTGCTTATGAGTGCATTGATAACAAATTCTTAAAAAAAATTCCTTGATCCAGATGGTGATCCAGATCACCAACAACATTTAATCATCATCAGTTCTTTAACCCATTGTCAATATTGCCTCAAACATTTCATCAAAATCCATCAACAAAATTGTGTTATTTTGTGAACAAACAAATAAACCAACAGACAAAAGCAAACCTCCAATTACATAACCTCTTTAGGAGACTTATTTTGCTAGTAGTGACGGGTGAATGACTACACTACCTTGTAAATTACCAAATAAATATAAATAAAAATATTATTATATTACATTCATTCACCACCATTTTAACTAGAAAAAGGTTTTTGCTAACAAAAATGAAGCGGCCTGGATGGAGACTTGGGTTATTAACGCTGTAGTAGTTGTGGTAGGAGACTATATGCAGAATGTAAGCTTTACTGTTTTGTATCTGATGGAAAAGTGGATTATTTAAAAACTGTAGCAACTGCAGTATTAAGACTGTAAGCAGAATGTGAGCTTTATTGTGTTTCATAAAGTAGTATATTTTACGAAAAGAATATATCATTTTTGCTATAGGTGGGCTGAAGAGAAATTGTAGCTGTAATTTACCTGCTAGAAAAAATGCTTTTGCAGAAAAGCCACCTTGAAAGTGTATATCTGGCATATTTGTATTCCGTTGACCTAAATATATGCTGCTTGAGAATTAACAAACAAGTCAATCTAGAGAGCTACACAATATTCTAGTATTTGTGGATAAAAAGGAAATTATGGGTTTAAACATTGTTGATTTTTTTCTGTTTAGTTAGTTTATAAATTGCAGAATATTCATGAGGGATTGTTTGGAGAGGCCTTTTTTCTCCTGGTAGAAATTTTTTCAGATTTTTTTCCAGGAGATATTTAATCCTAGATTTATAATGATAAATATATACTGTAGTAAAGTATAATTAACCACAGATAGCAACATTCATATGTCGTATATCTTTGAGGCATTTTGTGGCTGTGAAAATTCATTGCTATTTTATATTTTTATAAGATAAATATGCTTATGATAATCCTCCTTTTGAAATCCTTTATTGTTCCATTGTAAAAACAATATACAAAATGATGTTGTCAGACATTACTGTTAACATTTTCATTCATACACTACTCAAAATAATATATGAATATCACGGCACATCGAGGTTTTAACATAAGGCTTTTTCCATTCTATCAAAAGAGACAAGGCATTCTTTCCACAAGAGATTACTTCCACAAGGCTTTACTCCCATGAACCTAAATATTAATGTCCTTGTTTGAATTGTTTACCCCTAAAAGGATTTACTGTAAGCATATCCCTTAATGAAAAGAAATGAATACATCTAGATATCCCTTGTCAATCTTTTTACTCAGTGTGCAGACACATTATCTCACACACAGAAATTAACACACAAAAGCACAGCAGGGCATAAGTTAGTGAATGGGGTGGCTTTCCATGAATCTACCTTCAGATAGACATCACACAAAAGCAAATACAGAGTTGGATGAGAAACAAGAAAGAGAAGACTTATTCATTTTCAATTAGCTGGAGATTTCTAAAATACTGTACAAGAAAAACTGTTCATGAGAAAGTGTTTTTTCCAGTCATCTTATCTTATGAAAGAAGTCAAGTCTATACATTTGACCAATTTACATAGTCTATGTGAATAAGTAGCTAGATCAACAACTCCTTTTGCAAAACAACAGCTGAATAATTAAAGCTTTTTTTTCCAGAAAGGAAAAGTTATATCCCCACAATTTCACAAAAATGAAATCAGAAGAATGTTGGATTTTTGATGTGCCTAAAATGGAAATTTATATTATATGAACACTGATTAGCTGAAATATGTTAATAACCAGATCAGTGCATGCTAAATACCTCATTTTTTCTTTAAAGATACCATAACTTCATAAACACTAGGTTAGCTTTGCCAGATAACAGAAATTTTGTTTTAAGTATATATGTGCCAGATGTGGTTTTAAAAAGTCTGGAGCTAAATGAGGTGGGAGCAAAACTATATATTTTATTATGTTAAGATGGCCAAAGTTTCTTAAATACAGGAACTTTAAGTTAAAAGGCCATACAAATCTTCCTTTGGGTAAACGTAATCAATGTGTCAAATTACACTGATGTTATTGAAAAGTAAGTCAGCTGAGGGCTGAAAACCCCCATTTTCACTTCAAGATGGCCATGACTGCACTTGTTTTGGAACTCCAAGGTGGAAAGAAAGTAAGAGTATCCCTATTGTCTTTAATAAGTGTGCAAAATTTAACTGAGGTTAGCTGAAAAATACAATAGCTGGAGGTTGAAAAACCCATAATTTCACTGGAAGGTGGCCATAACTTCATTCATATTTGGACTTTAAGGTGGCCATAAAATCAGATATGTCCCTTCTGCCAAACTTTATAAATGTGCCAAGTTTTATTTTAAAAATTAAACATTAACTGAGCTTAGGGATGAAAACCCTACATTTTAAGTTTAAGATGACCATAACATTATTAATATTTAAATCATAAGGTAGTAAGGGTCTTCGTTTGATCTACTTTAATATCAAGATAAGTTAGATTTTAAAAAGGGGAAAAATAAAGGGCCAGATGGTTTTATTCCAATTTTACGACTTTAGGGGAGAGCCATAGCTCCA
Source organism: Sabellastarte sp. h YS-2021 (assembly GCA_964017235.1). NCBI lineage: Eukaryota > Metazoa > Annelida > Polychaeta > Sabellida > Sabellidae > Sabellastarte > Sabellastarte sp. h YS-2021. The sequence continues at coordinate 29,633,958 of OZ024936.1, forward strand.
TCAATATTTTCAGTTTAAGGTCACCATAAAGTCTGGATATTCCTTTGGTAAATCTTAATATATATGCCAAGTTTGGTTGAAAAAACTGAAAAAATAAGTAAACTGGAGGGTTAAAACCCCCCTTTTTGACATTAAGGTGACCTTAATATTGCAGACACAGGGCTGAAGCTTCGGCATGTGAAAGATTATCAAAAAGTAGCTGAATAAGTTATCTAACAAAACTCTAAATTCCTGACCGTTTTTGAGATACAGCCATAGTACACATTTTAAAAAAAATTGACGAAAATCAAATGCCTCCCATTCAAGCATCTATGGCCTAATTGATAAGAAAAATCCTTTTTAACATGCAAATTTAGTTGCAGAATGTACCTGATAAATTTTATAGCACTGATATGTGTTTTTTTTCTAAAATGCGATGATGGTTTGTTTTTTTAAAAAAGCTTAAGGTTACCTTAAGTAAAGTTTAAGGTCTCCTCAAAGTATACCCCAAAATTTTCCTGCCCCTATAGTTTTAAAGAAAGATAGGAAGGAAAAAAATTTGAAAGCCCAAGTAGTTATTCAAGGGAGACAATAATCCGGCAGCAGCGGCGGCGGTGATCAGTCGAACATACGTGAAAACAAATAAGCGCCCCTGACGGGCTGCTTAATTACTATATGTGTAAAAATTTAGGGTGAGAGCATATGTATAAGTGAGTACACCCAGGCCATACCACTTTGTTAGTAGAATCCTTCATCAGATATACAATATCCCATCCCCTGACAAATATTGCATATAACCAAATCTTTCTGAAAAATGAAAAGTCAGTGTATACCAAATCAAAAATATTGGCTCCTCCCTCAAGTTTCAACTGGGTGTTAATTTGAGTTATCTTATATTATCACCTTGGAAGATATTGAAAATCAATGACAGATGAAATTTTAAATCTGTACTAATCTCCATAGTAGATCCAAGAGCACTCAGAGAGTGTATGATTCTGCCGAAACCCAACACATCAGTTATATGTTATGAGTGCAATTATAAAAAAATCCTGAAAAAAATTTCTGGATCCAGTATTGGTACAGGATCATTCCCAAAATTTAACCAGTTCCATGAGAGACCAAGACCCACCTACCTGAAAATTTGATGTAACTCCGTGCAGTATTTGTATAATTTTACTAACAAACAGAATACAACAGTCACATGACCTCAATGTGCATGTTGTGAGAGGAGAAATTATTGATTGGTTCTTCTTGGAGTCGATTTCACGGACTTTGGATTACACACAGAAATAAACACAAGTCTAGCTCTTTAACCAGCCGAGCTAAAGGGGAATCCCCACAAGCTCAGGTGTTAACAGAACTAATATACGTGAGGATATTACACTAGATTAATAAATTACAAACATAAAATACTGTAGATTAGAAGAGTTTGCTGTTTACGTATTTTTGTTGTATTTTTGAGGGTCCAGTTGTATCCTTCAGCACACTTCTCTGGATCTACTCTTTTGAAATATGTGCACTCATTCCAGGTCTTTATTGCCAGCAACACACGGCTGTTGAAATCGCTCGCTGTCACGTGATGCCTGAACACAGCACCTCTGTAGAATTTGTAGTCTGAAACCCCAAAATAAGGTAACTTAAGGCCAGTTCTCACACATGCCGAAATAAGTATGCAAGAAAATTGTTAAACTTCTACTTTATTCACTACTTTTATAGCACCTAATCTCCACCAAGGCATACTCTAAGGTGCAACAACACTAACCAATTCAGAATATGATTATTCCCATATGCCCTACTGCATAGGAATACTGGTTGGCTGACTGATAAGTATCGAAGATATCTTTCTATATTAAGATTTTAGAAAAGATTAATTGGGATGCCTAATGATAGAGTAACAAAGAAAACTTTTAATTGTGATCTTGAAAATTATGCGAATAGCTGGTGCAGTGATGTAAAAATAATTTTATCTTTCTTAGCTTTGTTAGATGTTTATCAAAATCAGCAAACATGTGATCTAAACCTGACCTTAAACAAATTGGAATCTATCTGTGAACAACTGTGGAAACAAACCCTGGAATTAAAACCAAACCTACGTACATACCAAAAATTTAAAGACGATTATGCTACAGATACAGAAGAATATCTCAACATTTTTCTAACTCCGTATTAGTGCACACTCTTGGCACAGTTAATTAGAGCAAGAATTCTCCCACTCAGGGTTGAAACTGGTCGTTTTAATATCATAATTGATCCAGTTACAGTAAACTATAGACATTTAAGATTACGTATTTGTCAATTTTGTAACATGGGAAGCATTGAAGATGAATATCATTTTAATGGTCTATCCCTTGTTTAAAGATTATGGAGATAATTTGTTTAACAGAATTACATGCTCTGTTATTAATTTCAACGAAATGAGTAACAGTGATCAATTTCAATACATTAATAAAAATCGCCAGAAGGGTTTGGCAAAGTTTTTACAAAATAGTTGGGAAAGGTATGTTGTTTACTAATGTTACTCGAATGTCATTAAAGTATTTGTAGATGTAAAAGAACAGTATCTTATTTACTATTGCTACTTGAGTGACACTGAAATGTCGGTACATGTAAAAAAAAGAAAGAAAAAGAACATCTTCACACCTTCTGTCACACTGTGACTTATAAGCCTATGTAGCGCTGGGTATGGATTATAATATATGTATATATATACAAATGACTGTCATAAATAAACTATCTCTCTATCCATATAAAATGAACTGAAGCAGATGTCATACTGCAGTTATAATCTGAACCAGAGTATGGAAACAGAAACATCCACACACATTTTAATTTTGTTTTGTTCATGTATGCACAGCTTATTAGATATATGACCTTTGTTTTGTTTTTTTTCACTATTATGACTGAAATCTAGGACGGAATAGTCTATAGAGAAACTACTTTGAATCACTGACCCTAATTCTAATTCTAATTGGACTTTTATAGCGCTTAATCTCCCCAAACAAGAGGACTCTAAGGCGCAACAAAACAAAAAGCAGTCAACAAAATTCTGTGTCCAGGGACATAACAGGGGTCGAACACCACGGAGAACGCCAGGAGGATGACCCTAGGAAAATAAAATACACAAATTAAATTTCATGTACTAGAATTCTTCTGTATGAGTACCAGTGTTGGAATGTTGAGAAACTGCTGTAGTTTTACTCTTTGAAAAAACAGCAGTCAGGTTTATAGGTTTTGATATATTAAAATTTATACTTCAGTTGTGAGTTGAACATTCTTAACTATTCTACTGCCAACGCAAGATTGTGTGATTCATTAAAAACAACAAGTTGACGATGAATTTTATTTTAAAGACCAATCACCCCAATCCATCTACAGTCATTCTTTTTTTCAAATAAATTGAGGTTTCAAAAGGTTTTTCTAGTGCTTTGTAGATATTCACCAAGTCCTTTCGTCTTTTCAGTAATATATGGCTACTGTATGACTTTTGGATAAACCGCCAGCTCTGACAAAAGTTTGTATTTTTATGGTTTGATCATCCCCCTTTACTCCTGAATGCTGGAGGTACAATGTATTCCTTTCCAATTTAAATTTAACTGTTTTTAAAGTCAATGATGAATACCAATACAAAGACTTGGAGCAAGGCTTATAGATGCTTTGATGACTGAAACAAAAGAAGAACCAATGTAATAAGATATTAAACAGCCCAAAAATATATGTGACATGGGTACGAAGTCGACACTAATTTATGAAAGCTTCTTTACATATATCTACAAGAATATTAGTAACGTTAATCTGGTTTCAGTATAGAATATTGTTCAAAATTATGGGATCCTTTAATTATATAAAAAAAGTTGAACCACGCACCAACTATAATAATCGGTTTGGTATCTGTTTTCAATCTCATGAAACTGAAGAACATTTGTACTGCTGTACACGTGCAAAGGCTCTTCAAGTCTGTGAACAGATTAAGGAATGGATCTTGCAAAAAAAAAGAAAAAGACTATCACTATCTGTCTCAATGAATCTACAAAGATTCTTGGTAAATCAATCTTAGACCACAAATTTCGGCCACTCAATTTTGTAATGACAGTTACAATACATAGTTAATTAAGTAATCTCGTTTTGCATAATAATAATTGTTATAATAACCAGTGTAGATTTAGATTTTCAAACGCCTATTAAATACATTAAATTGTACTAATTCTTCAATAGTGCATCAATTTTACACTGTGTGTCAGGAAAGTTTTATATGTTTTCCCTTTCAGTGGTTTATTTTATTTTATTTGGGGTTTTACGTCGCTTTCAACACTGTACAGGTCATATCACGACGGGTAGTTGGAAGGGCAGAGGAAACCAGTACATATAGTTCGCTAGGGTTCTGTACTGTAAACTGCCGACCAATGGCAAGCAACTACCAGCTTTCCCACATAAGGCCTTCACGGGGATCGAACCCCGGCCTCAGAGGTGGGAGGCGAGAGTGTTACCACTCTGCCACCGTGGCCCCTCCCTTTCAGTGGTAGTATAACAAGTAAACACGGACGCCTCCAGAAGGTTAGCCAATCTTCTCGAGGAGTTTCCTCATATTGATTTTTGACTGGTTAGAAGTTTGGCACAATCTGAATTTTATTTCCGTTAAAACAGCAATTCTAAATTATCTCCAATAAAGAAAAACATATTAACAGTATAATATGACTGGTTCAAACTTAAAACAACTTTTTCTGTTTTGTGTTAAGTCTGTCCATTTCCAGTAAATAACATTTTTTGTAATTGCATAAATGAGAATATATTTTGACTAAACACCATGCCTACAAGTGCTGTGACCTTCTAATTCCGGTTATCGCTTCTCGGCCTTTTGGCTAAGATCAAAGTGTAGTATCTGTTCTTATCAGCTTAATATCTGATACGTGGCCCATTGGGTCACTTCGATATTAAACTGATTTTTAGAACTAGGAAGGGATGCAGGAACTTGCTCCGACCCCTCCACGGGTTGGCCTGGTATTGCAGTACCTCCAGGATCGGCCCACTTCCTTTTGGGAGTTCGTAATAATAATAAAGAATATATCTCTTGGACAATTATCAGGACCACGTTCGACAGGATTTTCCTTCAAATTGAAAAAAAATAATGAAAATTTGGTGGGCAACAATGCACTATAATGGTTGATCATTGGTAATTAGATGTGAACTATTTCTCTTTTCATTTCAGAATAAATCTCATATTCCTGTAGAAATAGGAATTTCCACTAGTAATACTTTTAGCAATTTAAACTGATGAGCTTGGATAATGAAAATTATCAATGTGGTTTCAACATATTGCATGCAGTTTTTCATTGATTAATATATCTGACACAAGTGTAAAGTGGTATACAGAAATGTAAGTATAAGTTCAAGGGTGCTATTCACCAACAGTACCTTTGACCATTCCTAACTTAGATTTTAGGTATTACTTAGATTTCAAGTAAGAAATTATGAAACGGTATTCATGACATATATAATCTTACATTGACCTCAGAAACATGTAAACATGCAGACGAGACCATAAAGTGTTTGTTTACAAAAAAATAATAATAATGATAAATAAATAAATTCAAAAAAATAAATCCACAAAACCACCTTTATGTTTGTGTCGGGAGAGGTTTGAGATGACCTCTTCTAAGTACTGTTCCTGAATATAATCCCTGAACCAGGTCAACTTTCAAGTATCTTCAGGTATCCATGTGGTTAATCTCCAATATCCTGAGGCAATACCATCCAAATCGTAATACACAAATGAGAATCCATGTGTAACTGAAACAACCTTTTATCAGTTAAAATGTTGGATGCTATCCGAGATGATTCTTATAAGACTATGAATGGACGAGACAAGATATTGTGAACAGAAGATGCTGAGTGGATGGTCTATCAGACAAATCAAAACTTTTGGAGTGTCATTAGTACAGCTGACACCCAACTGCTTGGTGGACCTATGCACTGATATATTTACAAAAAAAAACCCAGGAGATTCTCCAGAACTTTTCCATGAAACTGACTTTTTTATTTTTACCTCCACTGCAAGGTCATGTTTTCTGGTTATGTTTCTTGGTCTGTCTATCTTTGCAGTAACTCCAAAAGTAATAAATATAACCTGATGATAATTTTTTATGTTGGTATTGCTTACAGAAGAAAGAAAGAATTACATTTTAAAAAAGATCAGGATCATACTGTGGATAAAAAGAAATCCTAAATTTTCAAAGGTCCCATTTCAATGTATTTTCAATGACTTTGACTTTTTGGTTGACATTACTCCAAAACTGACGAGCAGATCTGAATGAATTTTTATGTATAGTCTGGTCAAAGTAAGAAGTGTTTACATTTTGTGAAAGATCGCAATCATATTATGCATGCAAACAAAAACTAAGCTGAGTTACAAAAATCCAAATATTTGGAAACATATTCTGGAGGAGGCCTGCGATTTATAAGTGAGGGTTTTCTAGTTTTAAAAAGTACTGAAATTTGTAGGATAGTCATGGGGAAGGAACTTTTAGACCGATATTGCCATTTTAAGTATGGAGTACTGTTGAACCAGTAACCAGTATAAATTCCTATATACAGGAGTTATATGGCCAGATCTGGTTCCTTTTAGACATTTAATAAAGAAAAAAATGAAGTCATGTATCATTGTTACCTATAAATTGTCTCTGGTCAGTTCAAATAGTCATAGTATTATTTCAATAGTAGATATATTAAAGTAAACCCAAATTTCATCACTACATATATATATGTACCAGCTTTAGCTCAAAACTAAAATATTCCAAAGTTTTTTTGAGAGTCCACTCATTCTCAAGTAGAAATGTTTTTTTGTCGAAAACAATCCTCACAGAAGCTTTATGGAAATCTAAGAATTAACTAAGATCTTTGTATCACAACTGTTACCTTTATACCTATATATATTTGTTATTTTATTGACGTAAATCCTCTATTATAAAATACATGTAACTCAGCTATTCAGATATACAACCAAGTGAAATTTTTAAGTACAGTTCTGCTTAGGCATACAATGGGCCATAGACCCTTGGTTTCTGAGACAGCTAGCTTCCTTCAGCAAATGATTTCTCACAAGAGAATGCTGTCTACTGTCACAATTTTACTCAAAGTAGAAATATCATGCCTTCTTACCTGAAAAGATCCTCTCAGTCGGATTTCTCAGCATCACCAGTAGTTTGGTGCCTGGGAATACGTGATGTACTTTATCTGCCGTCAGATATTTGGGGAAGTAGTAGTGCTGGTTCGGTTCATCACGGAACCAAAAGTAATTGTGATTGATTGTTCGGGCACTGAAGTCACTCACAATGTATGGGCATAAGTGTCCGCTTCCCCGATTGTCTGTATGATAATAATAATAATGTTATCCAAGATGAGTGATGTATAATAAATAAATGTACAATAAAGATAAATTAATAATTTTGAAGGAATTTCCCAAATTGAGAATGAAATCAAATAATATTTCATTGTGGGAAACATAGCATGTATGACTCCTTAAAGCAGAAATAAAGTCCTAAAGTTTACATATTCTGGATAAAAAAAAATCCCAAATTTCTGGAAACGTCCAATGTTAGAGTATTGCACTCTACAAGTGCTTTCTAGTCCCATCTGCAGTACTCTCGCTATGTTAAATAATGTCTTTAAAGATTTTCTGGTTCCTTAAGAATTTCAAATCCTTGTCTTTGGACAATTCTCCTATGGACTATAAGTATATTATTGTCCTAATTAAGTATCCTGTTGTTGTGTCCAGATAATTTACATATGATCTACTTTAAATTGATAACCTGGCATTGTGACCTATATGTTTAGCAACAGCTATGTTGTCCACAACTAATGATTTTATTCTATCTTTAAAATAATACCCGGATCATACTTTAGGGAGTATTGACTATGTTTATATGCTACTTGTGTAATGTCCCATAATGTACTGCCAGACTTCTGCAAACTTCCATAATCTACCACTGCTTTCTGTGTGGTCACCCGTACAGAAGTTTTGATTTGTCCACAAAATTTCCACCTACCAGAGGCATTATCAGGGTCACCTCCTACAACCGGTCCAAACTGCAAGTTGTGCTGTCATTTCTTCTGTAGCTGTTCTACTGCCTTACTTCCCAATTGTTTGTTATTGTATATATCTTTCTGTGTCCCAAACGAAGTTAAATATTTCACAAAAGGTTACACATCTCTGCAGTACATTTTGAGCAGCTTTCCATTATTTTATCGATGTCCAATTGTGGCCATTGTCCTCCCAAATTCTCATAATTTTCTGTGACAAAACTTTAGATAAAGGTGTATGGCTGTGGTTTCACAAGAGATACACCATTCCATCTCTGTTTTCCTGACATCTATAACCGCGGGAAATATCACCTGTAGTGTAATTGGTGCATTGGGGATCTTTTAAGAACTTTTGGACAGGGGAAAGTTGTCATTTCAAACAAAAAGTGGTTTGGAATCAATAAATAAAATTTTACACCAAAAAGGTGCTGTAGCAAAATATGCAACTACCCCGTCCTAGCTACATCACGCATATGCTTTGTATATATGTTACAGTAAACATGTGAAATCAGTCAATACTGATTTGGTCAGTAAATACACGTATATATGCCCTAAAATTTTCAATAAATATGTGTATTTACTGATTTATGGCCAGTGTCAATTCACAGGTTTACTGGCTTGAGTTTCCGTAAATATGTGAAATGAAACTTTGATGTTTACTGTTTGTAAATATATAATATTGATCTGTAATATACATAATATTGGAACATTTTACTTTATTATGATGACTATTAGAACATACTAAGCATACTTCTTTTTGCAGTACATTAGATGGAAATATCATGTTGAAAAAATAGCACTAGACTTATGACTACCAACTTTAGGTATGTACTTTCTGTAGATATTTCATTCAAGCTTATATTATTGTCAGTCCCACAGCTACTTAAGACCGATGACATCCATGTACAGGGGAGATTTAGCTGGGATTTTTCATTTGGTACACCCTGATTTTTCAGAAAGTTTTGGCTGTATGCAATAATTGTTAAGGGATGTGGTATTTACTGATTTTACATATTTACTGTAAAACACATTATCAAGAAACGAAAAAAGTTATTACGGTTAAAATTAAACCTACGTTTTGCAACCCAGTCAACAGCCAGGGTCATATTGAAACAGGTCTTCAGCATTGCCACTTGTGAGAATCGAACCCACATAGAAGTGACACTGTATGCTTAGTTGCCAAACCTGCTAACCCACTAGGTCACTGGAATACCTGCATGAAGTTGTATTATTTCCAATACATTAAATAAGTCATTTACCAGTTTCTGAAGATACATTGTCCTTGCATTGTTGATAAATGTATCTTGTTGCATTATCCATCAGGCCTAAGTATCCTCCCAAAGTGTGGCCATGTGGTTCTCTGTAAAACATGTCATCAGTATAACATTAATTACACATACATTAATGTGTGTAAAATCTAATCTAATATACTGCTTTGCAGGTACAATATCTTCCCCACAAAGGGGAACTCAGTGTTGTAGCATAACAAAAATCATTTATCGTAAGGAGAGTTGAGGGGCGTTCAAGGTCAGTAATCCGGAGTTGTGGGTGTGACCAAGAGGGAAGGAGACTAATTGGGAAACTGGAATTGAAGAGGTGGGTTTTGAGGTGTTTTCTGAAAGATGTGACAGATGGGCTGTTTCTTGTTTGGAAGAGGAAAGAGTTCCACAGAACTGGAGCGTAATAAAATTTGTTCTAAAATTAACCATCAGCCTTAACTCTAATATTTATGCAAATAATGCAACAGAAAGATACATATACCATGGATATACCTGTTTAACATTTACATAAACAAGATACAATAAAGATATACACTGTATATACAATTCAAACACCCCAAGCATTTGTATAAATGACATATCGTAAAGTGAATATATCACTGGAACATCTTGGACCAGATATGGTCAAAAATCCGTAAAAAGTTTGGCAGTCCTAATTTGGATCCAAAACATCTTTGAGGAAGAGTCAGGGTTAGAATCAATCTTATTAGAAAATATGACGCTGATCTGTTGGATGGTTTTGTTTTATGTGTGCAAACAAACAGACGAACAAATAGGAGGGGAAGGAGGGTGACAAGATATATATGCCATTGAAAGATAACAACACCTGTTGAAAAGGAACCAATGTTATATTCATACTGATTCATACTGCCTCATGGTATAATATAGCCAGCCCCATGCCTCCTTACAATATATTGAACTGGAATGAAATCTACTAAAATGCTATAAAAATGTAAAAATATAACTAAGTGATCCTCTAGCAGGAAAATTATGAGTGCTTTAATGAATCAGGTGTTGGTTTATTAACTGAAACCTCATAAGTATTGTCTCTAGAATATACAAATGAGTTGTGGCCAACTTATTCCTTTATTTATGGTGTAGAAACTCCAATATCGCTGACTGAGACACAGAAATGGTAAGGTTATTTCATTCTGTGTGCCTTGCAAACCATTATTAATTGTATTAAATAAAGTTAATTCAATGATTTCTACTACCATGTAGGTCTGCAAAGCCCTCGTTTTGTGAAAACTGCAAGAAAATGTTGGCGATCATGGCCAACTTACAACAGAAGTCACTGGGTCACACTGTGACAAGCCATCACAGTATTATCCTGAGTACTATGTGGAGGTAGATTCAAATCTGTGAGTACAAATGTGACAGTGAAATGATCATCTGTCAAACCATTGAGAGATTCATTCCTCTTTGGCCTAAAAGTAAGAAATTTAAGGACATTCTGACTTACGATCGAATGAACCCATTGTACCAAAGTGGTTCTTTCCAGACCCTGCCATCTTTTTGATTGATCATTGTCTTCAGATGGTGATGCATGTGTAGCTTCTCAAAGAGATCACTTGTACCACACTTTTCCACCCCAATCAGCTGGAAAAAGGGCCAGCATTTCAGTACTGTGTTGTTGTTAATCCATACTCCCCTGAAATATTCAGAACAACTCAAGAGCACCTGAGCCTGTATTCACAAAGATTCTTATTCTTAGAATTAGTCTTATTCTTAGAATGTTTCTTAGAATTGTTATTTTTCTTAGAAAAATAAGAATGTTTCATATTCACAAAGATTCTTGTTCTTAGAATCATACTTATTCTTAGAATGTTTCTAAGAATGGCTTTTATTCTTAGAATTTTTCTAAGACTAAGAAATTGCTATGCACAAAACTCTTATTCTTGACACCAGAATTGCATCCGAATAAAGAAAGTAGTAGTATAAAGGCGCGCATTATAGCAATCCAAAGTTAACCTGAGGTGCAATTTTGAGCTCCTAAAATTGGATTCCCAATTAAAATTAATGGGGCGGTTAACCTGAGGTGCAGCAAATTTGGGAGCACCTCAGGTTAACCGGAAGTGCGCATGCGCGCGTAAAAGAGGAGTGAGTGCGCATGTTCGTGCAAAAGGGGAGTGAGTGAGCATGCGCGCGTAAAAGAGGAGTGAGTGCGCATGCTCGTGCAAAAGGGGGTGTGCATGCGCGAGTAAAAGGTGAGAGGGTTTGCAGAAGAGGTTGTGTGTGGGATTTGAATGTGACGTATAGACGTTGGAAAACTCGAGAATGTTTTTTCCGTGACGGGTATAAAAGATAGAGGGCGCATGCGCGACGTAAATTTTAGAAAGCGTGGTAGTGCGCATGCGCGAGAAAAACGTTAATATAAAAAGACGTTCTTTTTGAAGAGAGAGCATAATTGAAAAATGAATCCAGCAGACCATTTCACGCTTAAATCATTAATTTTGTTCGTTGTTCAGGTTTTGGTGTTATTTCTTTTAATAGCCACTTCTCTATATAATTTGTCGAGAGGGGGTATTGAAAAAGATTTGTGGATCAGTATTCTTTCTTCCAGTAGTGGTTATTTGCTTCCCAACCCCAAACTGGAAAGAAAGGCTTTGAAATGAGTCAGTGTTCGCATTGTTTGAAAACGTTTGCGTGTGGTTTTAGTAAAAATAGACACGAAAAAATATGTTTGAAATTGCAGGCTAAAGCTAGGTTACATTGTTACATTTGTGGTAAAGGTTTTGTGAATGTGCAAAAACGTGTAAAACACGAACTGATCTGTGTAAATGTAGGGGGTTGTCCTTTGGAAGATTTAAAAAAATTTCAGTGTAAAAAATGTTTTCAGACTTTTGTTTCAAAGCAAAAGAGTGAACAGCACCGTTGTAAAGTGAAACAAACTAGTGTCAAGACTAGTGTCAAGACTAGTGTCAAGACAAGTGTCAAGACTAGTGTCAAGCAGAGCACGATTCAATGTAAAGATTGTTTAAAGACATTTTCGTCCCTGTTTAATAAAAAAAGACACGAAAAAGTATGCGTACAGAAGGGTCAAACGAAGGAAACAGCAGACGGAGCAAACGAATCAAACGGGTCAAACGCGTCAAACGGGTCAAACGGGTTAAACGGGTCAAACGCGTCAAACGGGTCAAACGGGTCAAACGGGTACGAAGAATTGCCTAAAAAAAAGAGAAAATGTCAATGTCGTCAGTGCGACGGAATATTCGAAGGACGTCACGAATTGCACGTGCACCAAAACATGCAGCACGGGGGAGCTCTTCAGAACAGACCTTGGCGTCAAGAGGCTCATTTAGACGAGCCTCCCTGGGGCGATCCGGTGAGAGACGATTCTCTGAGGCAGATTTATGAGGGAAATCAAAACGTGATATTAGCCGACGCTAAAATCGACCGAGGGCGAAAGGTGGTTTACAATTTACCCACCAATAATTTGAGGGACGGTGTAGATGAAATTTGGTGGAAGTTGGATGAGATTTTTACGGATCAAAACGGTGCTTTTAAAATCAATCTTTCTCTAGGTCTTATTTTAAGGAATATGGAAACCGGAGAGTACAGATATTTTGCACCCCACGTGAACGACTCTCTGTTTCCCTCGCCTTTTCTGATCGGGAGTAGAAAATATCTGAGAATATTTCAGAATAAAATTCGTCGTTTGGATCCTTTGGAATACGTGAATAATTTGAGGCCCAACAGTAAATGGAGGCCTTTTATGATCACGAATGTGAGATTTGACGTCACTCCGACGAATTTTCCTCTGGGAAAAGGCGTGTTACCGGATTATATCAAGCAAAAGCGGAGCATTGTGAGTATGGAAGTGGATTCGCACAACAAACCCTACAGAGACGATCATTGTTTTTTTCGCTGTTTGGCTTATCATCGAAATCGAGTTCAGGAAAAAGAGAGCCTGTTGCAGAGGTGGGAAGAATTTTCGGGTAAGAAGACGGTGGAATTGGCGGATATGCCCGATTTGGAAAAGTGTTTCCGGGTGAATATACACGTTTACGAATTGCAACCGGATGAAACCGTGATTCCCCTGTTTATATCCAAGTTTCCTTTGGAAAATGACATGTATTTGAACCGGTACAAAAATCATTTGAGTTACATAAAAGACTTTCACAGTTATGCCAGAAAATTTACCTGTGTCGCCTGTCAAAAGATGTTTTACAAAGCCTATGAGTGGCGCAGGCACATGAAACAGTGCAAAGGATTAACCAAATGGGAATATCCGGGGACATTTTATTCGCCTTCCGAGACCATGTTTGATCGGATAAAAAGTTGTGGAATTGGGGTTCAGGACGCATTTTTTCCCTGGTTTATCGTCTACGACTTTGAGGTAATTTTGCAAAAAGAATCCTGCAGAGTATCGGACAAATTAAAATGGGAAGCCCGTCACGTGCCCGTCAGTGTCAGTGTCTGCAGTAACGTGGAGGGATTTAGGGAACCTCGCTGTTTTGTGGGAGGGGACCTGAAAAAACTTTTAAAAGACATGTTGGGTTACATGACTGAGATAGGTCGAGTCATCTGCGAATTAGCTCTTCTTAAATGGGGGCATATTTTAGATCAGATCAAGGAAGTGTCTATCAGGGAAAAATTTGAAACTTATTTGCAGGAAATTCCAGTTTTGGGGTTTAATTCGGGAAAATATGACATGAATTTAATGAAAACTGAAATTGTGCAACTTTTAGAACTCGAGCAGAAAAGCAATTATTTTGTGATAAAGAAAAACAACAGTTACATGTGTTTGAGCGACAAAAATTTCCGTTTTTTAGACATTTCTAACTTTTTAGCTCCCGGGTGCAGTTATTCCAAGTTTTTGAAAGCCTTTCAAATAAGCGAAAGCAAATTTTATTTTCCTTACGAATGGTTCGATGACGAGGAAAAACTGGACTGGACGCATTTACCTCCTCCGGACGCTTTTTACTCCAGTTTGAAAGTTCAAAACACTCTGGGTGAAACGGAATCAGACATTACGAAAAATTACGCTTTTCTTCAGAAAGTATGGAAAGAAGAAAATATGCGTACTTTTCAAGATTTTTTAATCCATTACAACAATTTGGATGTGGGACCCTTTGTCAAAGCCGTTGAAAAAATGCACGTGTTTTACAGAGACAACGGCATTGATTATTTGAAAGAAACGATTTCTGTACCCGGGATTGCCAGAAAAATGATGTTTCAGCAGTCTAAAGACGCGTTGTTTCTGCTGTGCGGAAAAAAGGATCAAGATCTGTACAAAACGGTGAAAAGAAATATCATTGGCGGGGCTTCCATTATATTTTGTCGACATCACAAGGTGGGTGAAACTCTGATTCGCGGGAAGAAAGTGTGCAAAAATATCATCGGCTACGACTGTAACGCCCTGTATTTGTGGGCTTTGTCCCGTCCCATGCCCACGGGTTGTTTTGTGAGAAGGCATTTTCCCGATTTTAAGCCGGAGGTGTCGCATAAATATTTGGACATGTACGTCTGGATGGATCATTTGGCGGACGTGGGAAAACTCGACATTGAACACAAGTTAAACAGTGGCAAAGAAAAAAGAATCGGCAAATATTTTTGCGACGGTTTTGACAGCGAGAACAATGTGGTGTATGAAATGGACGGATGTTTTTTTCACGGGCACAGGTGTTACTTAACCGAAAACGCTTGGAAAACGAATCCCAAATTAATGGAAAAACGAGCCAAAAAAACAAGGGAAAAAGAACAGTATTTAAAAATAAACGGTTACAGAGTGGAAAAGATAAAGGAATGCGACTACGTGAAGCATTTGAGACCCCTGTTAAATTACGACAGATATTTACCCGCTTATTATGGAAAGCACAAAGGTCCACTGAGTGTTAAAACGATATTGAAAGATATTCAGACAGGGTCTTTGTTTGGCATGGTGGAAGTGGATGTGAAAGTGCCGGATGAGTTATACGATTATTTCAGTGAAATGTCACCTTTATTTTGCACCTGTCTGATTCCTTTCGACGCGATGGGGGAATATACTCAGAAGCAAATTGAGGAACTGAATTTAGGAAAGCATCCTCGCAAGTTACTGGTGGGCGGTATGAAAGCCAAAAGGCTTTTGCTGCTGTCCCCTCTGTTAAAATGGTACTTGGACCACGGTTTGCAAGTCACGCACGTGTATCAGGTGATCGAATTTTCTCCCGTCTCTTGCTTTAAAGAATATCACGATAAAGTGAGTGAAGCTCGGAGAGCCGGTGATGTTCACGAGGATCAGAGCATTATAGCGGATACGATGAAATTAATCGGAAACAGTGGATTCGGTTCTATGATTATGGATCAGGAAAAACATCAAAAAATTATTTATGTGAAAGGGGATAAAGATATCCAGATGAAAGTCAATGATCCCCATTTTAAGAAACTGACAGAATTTTCGGAAGACTTTTGCGAAGTGGAAATGTCTAAATCGAAGCAGATTTTGAACTTGCCCATCCAAATAGGTTACAGTATTTTACAGTACGCAAAACTGAAAATGTTGGAGTGGTATTACGACTGTTTAGACTATTACGTGGAAAGAAGTGATTTTGAATATATTGAAATGGACACGGACAGCGCCTACTTTGCCATGTCTGGAAAAACACTGGCCGACATTGTAAAACCGCATTTGAAAGAAGAGTTTTTGGAAAAGATATTTAAATCTTGTCATTTAAAGGAAGTGGTTCCCAATCCTTACTGGTTCCCCAGGGAATGTTGTGCAAAACACAGGGCTTACGACAAACGCCAAGCCGGTTTATTTAAAATTGAAAAGGACCACGGACAAGAAATGGTGGCTCTCTGTTCCAAAACTTACGTGTTGGAAGACAAAGACAGATTTTGTAAAAGTGCTCTAAAAGGTTTAAATAAAGGGGATATTGGGAACGCTTTGGAAAAGTGCAAAGAAGTTTTACTCACGGGTAAAACCGAAGTGGGGATAAATAAAGGTTTTCGGGTGAGAGACAACACGTTATTCACCTACGAACAAATGCGAGCCGGTATTGGAAATTTTTATTGCAAAAGAGAATTGGTAGACGACGTTCACACCAAACCTTTAGACATCATTCTTTGTCCCTGGGAAGAACAGCAGTGCACAGAAATTACGGATGACATTTTATCTCCCGTTTACCCTTTCAGTTTCAGTGTGGGACCTAAACATTTTGAAAATATTTATGCGTACTGTCAAACTTTAAAACGTCTCTCTGTTTTTGATCGATATTATTTAGTTAAGTTGATTTTAAAAAAGAGATGGGAATCGGATCAAAGTTTTAAAGACTGTTTAAAAGGACAGAAAAGAAAAACTTTTGTGTGGGTAAACGAAGATATATTTTGGGGATGCGGATTAAGCAAAGTTTTATTTAAGGTGACAGAGTTAAAGCACATGCCCGGAGCCAATCAGTGGGGAGAACTTTTGAGTGAACTGCTTTCGATATAAATAAAAGGTTTCTTTGGAAAATTGAGTTATTTTTATTTTTGTCTCTAACGGGGCAACATGATTTTATTTCACGTCCCTTCCACCTTTATTTTATCGGGGGCCAGTGGATCTGGAAAGACCACGTGGTTGCAGACTTTAATTAAACACAAAAATAAAATGTTTGATTCCCCACCTACCAGAATCTTGTATTTTTACGGTATTTGGCAACCTCTGTTTGAAGACATGGAGAAAGACGGCGTTGAATTTTTTCAAGGTCTTCCGAGTCAAGATATTGAGAATTCGGAAGGAGAGCACTGCATGGTCATTTTGGACGATTTGCAGCAGCAGGCGGTGAACAGCGAATTTGTAGAAAAATTGTTTACTCAAGGCAGTCATCACAAAAATTTGTCTGTATTTTACCTGACACAAAATCTCTTTCGCCAGGGTAAAAACGCGCGTAATATTGCCCTAAATGCCCATTACGTGATCTGTTTTAGAAATCCCAGAGATGTGGGGCAGATGGCCTCTTTCGGGAGGCAGCTGGGAAAGACGGAATTATTAAAAGAAGCTTATGCGGATGCGACTTCGAAACCTTACGGGTATTTGGTGGTGGATTTAAATCCTCACAGCGATGAGGCGTATCGTTTCAGAACCGATATTTGGCCCGATGAAGATACACTGGTGTATCAATGCTGCTGAGAGAAAAAATCTATAAAAGGTGAAATTTTTTAAAAATTAGATTTAGTTTTTTTTTGGTAAAGCATGGAACAACATGTCTCACTTAAAAAAATCGGAAAATTTTCTTAAATTTTTGTTGGACGTCAAAACAAAAAAACAAGCCCAAGCTTTGTTAGGGTCTTTAACTCCGGCACAAAACTCGGCTGTCAGAGAAATTATTTACAACGTCTCCCGTCGATATCCCAATCGTTATAAAAGGCTCGCCAAAAAAGTTCACAAACCTTTAAGTAATCACTTTTTGAAAAAATACTGGGTACAATTGTGGAAATTTTTGCAGGATCACTCATCTTTTATTTTAGAGCATCTCAATGAAGAAATTCATACTAATTCCGCATGAAAAGTATGTCAGGTTATTTTCGCCCTCTGAAGAACGTTCGGAGCCTTCAGAACGTTTGGAACGTTCGGAACCCGCCAACGCAAAAAAGGAAAATAAATTAAGCGACCAAGATATTTTGTCTTTACTTCCCGAAAAACTCGGAGACAGAGGCAAACAATTCCTCCATTTTTTAAAAACTGAACCTTCCATAGATTGGGACGAAAAAGGGAGGGTCATTATTGACGGGAACATTTTAAATTTTTCACACATCACGGATTTTTTAAAAGATACTTTGCAACCGGGAAAACCCATTGAACCCGTTGAACATTTAGAAAGTTGGTACGCAAAGCTCTCCAATTCGGTACCCCTGTCTTTAGTGCATGCGCAGAGGCGGCCTTATGTTATAAAAGGCAGAGATTTGGAAAAAAAAGGTTTTGGAAATCGAGCCGAAATTAATTCGCGAGATCATCCTTCTCAAGAACCCCTTGAGGAACCCCTTGAGGAACCCCTTCGGGAACCCCTTCGGGAACCCCTTGTGAAAGCCCTTGTGGAACCCCTTGTGAAACCCCTTCGGGAACCCCTCGACGAACCCCCTGTGAAAGCCCTTGTGGAACCCGTTCAAGCTTCTCGGGAGGAAAATTTGTCACCAATTATAATTCCCCCGGGAATACCGGACAAATCACCCAAAAAAGTCTATCTTAAAAGAAAATGGCAGACACTGAGTATTTAGAATCTTTGTATTACGACCTCGGAAAAGCCGGGTCTTTTAGCGGCATTCAAAAACTTATGAAACAAATTAGAAAAGACGGGAAAAAAATTAGCAGAAAACAATTGAGGGAGTGGTTGGCCAAACAAGATACTTATACTTCTCTGAGAGGTTTGAAGCGGAAAATAAACCGTCCCAGGGTTTTTGTGTACGGGAAAAATAAACAGTGGGATGCCGATACGGGAAATTATGCCAAATGGACCAAAGAAAACAAAGGTGAGGCGTATTTTTTACTCTGCATCGATATTTTCACCCGCTACGTGTGGACTCGCCCCTTAAAAACCCTGCAGGGAAAAGAAATGGAAAAAGTCTTAGAAGAGTTATTCGACCAAGTTCAACCCGAAGTTTTTAGAACCGACGGGGGGTCCGAGTTTAATAACAGATGGGTGAAATCCCTTTTGAAAAATCGAGACATAAAGCACGTGGTGACGCTTAATGAGACCAAAGCCAATTACGCGGAAAGAGCCATTAAAACCATAAAAATGAAATTAAGTAAATACATGTACAACAAACAGACGAGGGAGTGGGCCAAAGCCTTGGAGGAAATTACTTCCAGCTACAATGAAACGTATCATCGGAGTATTAAAATGTCTCCAGCAGAGGCCATGTCCATGTCGGATGAAGATTTATGGGTGAAACAGTATTTGGGAGAAAAAGGAACGCGTCTGAAAAAGAAGCCTTCGCGTTCCACCCCCTACAAATTTAAAATTGGAGAGCAAGTCAAATTAAGCTTTTTGAAAAGACCTTTTGAAAGAGCTTACGACCAAACCTTTACCGGAGAAGTTTTTCACGTCACGGAAAGAATGATGAAACAGGGTATTCCGGTGTACACTTTAAAAGATTATAACAATGACCCCATTCTGGGTTATTTTTACGAAGGTGAAATGCAAAAGGCTTTTGTAAACGAAGATACCGTTTATAAAATTGAAAATATTTTAAAAAGCAGAAAAAGACTAGGACGTAAAGAGGTCCTGGTGAAATGGTTAGGTTGGCCTTCCAAATTTAACTCTTGGATTTTAGAAAGTCAAGTCAAAGACTATCAACCCTCCGGAAAGGTATAAAAGACCCTGCAACGCGAAAAAAAAATTTATTCGTTTCGAGCGGTTTCAAACGTAAGCATGTTTTCTCAAGAGACGTTAAATCAAGATTTTATAAAAATGGCCAAAGGGGACGTCCCACCCAATAAATTTTACACTCTACCCAAAAAAGGAAAAACAGGCGAAGTGCAATTGGTGGAACCGACTCAAGTACAAGTGGCTCAAGCCAAAGCACAAATCAGAAAAGAGGAGACTATAAATAGACCCGCAAAGAGGGCTAAAAGATCAAAACCTTTGAAAGCTTTCGACTAAACATGTTTATATATTTAAGCTCCACAGATTCTCCAGAATTTTATCCCCAAAATGAACCTTACGAATTTACAGTCGAATTACCAGAAATTCTTAATTTGGAAGGAAATTGGCACTGTGCCCTACTCAGCTTTTCTCAACCCGTCTCTGATGACGTGACTATTTTCTGCGATATATTGGATTACAGCTTTATACAAAACACCTATAAACCGGTGCTGCGTCAGATATCGGAGCAAAACATTTATTTTTCAGATTTCCCAAACCTGCATTACATGAAAGTGAAAGATTCTTCCATAAAGCGAATAAAAATTTCTATTTTAAAGTCGACAAATTTGACTCCACCCAGCCCGGCCCCGGCGGATTCGCGCACTCAGCTCGCCCTGCATTTTAAAAAGCTATAAATAGAGGTCACTTTACATTTTTTTACTTTATCTTCACTTTAGTCATTCGAGTGTCAACATGGAAGGGTATTCTTCAGACGTCGCTTTATTTCAAAAACCTCTGGTGGAAGAGGGGATAGAATCCTATCAATTTGTGGAATACAGACCCTCTTCCACTTTGTCTGAAGGATCTTCTTTTGAATTTCACATTCCGGGTTCGGGAGCTCTGTACACGGATTGGTCCACTACCCGCCTGGTCCTTAAAGTGAGAATGCTTCAGGCGGATGGAAGTCCACCACCCAGCCCCAATACCGGAGCACCCGTTAATTTAACCTTGCAATCTCTGTTTCGTCAAGTCGATGTTTTGGTGGGCGGGAAAAATATTACTTCTGAAGTCGGAATTAATTACCCTTATAAAGCCATCATGGATGTTATCTTGTTTTTCGGAATGGGCGTCAAAGAGAGTGAATTGCAATCCGAAATGTACTTTAAAGACACGGCCTCAATGGACGCGGTTCCCCCCGGAAATAACAGCGGATTGATGGCTAGAGCGGAATACTTTGGTACCGGATCAGAAGTACAGATGACGGGACCCCTGAAAATCGACTTGTCCCAACAGTCCCGTCTTTTGCTGAACGGAGTTCCCGTCATTATTAAATTGTTTCCTGCCAACAATAATTTTGTTACCATGAGCCCCTCGGAAACCCCCTACAAATTAGTCATTACAGAAGCGAGTCTGAAAGTACGTCACGCAAAAATGAATCCCAAAATTATTTTGGCTCATAACGAGGCTCTGAATCACGGAGAAGCGTTGTATCCCTATTGGAAAAGTAATGTCAAAGCTTTTTCCATCCCAGCGGGTGTGAGCAGTTACAGCATCGATGATTTGTACAACGGCATGAAACCCAGTCGCCTTATAATCGCCATGGTGGGAAATGCCGCTTATACGGGTGATTCTGAAAGAAATCCTTTTAATTTCCGTCATTACCTGGTAAATTTCATCCAGTTTACAGTGGATGGAAACAGTGTTCCCGAAAAGGCTTTTCAACCCGATTTTGGTGCAGCCGGATATACCGATGCTTATTACAGAATGTTTTTCGATAAATATCCCGAAGAGGGAGGCAATTTTATAACTCTTGAAGATTTTCAGAACGGACAGTGTCGATTGGAAATGTCTTTTGCCGCCGCCTTGGCTGAAAGCGTCACTCTGATTGCCTATTCTCAATTTCCCTCGATGTTTAAAGTGGATAAAACCAGAAATGTCACTTTAAAATAAATACCCGCTCCGTCGTCACTCCGTCCTCGCGAATATGTTCGGGTTTGAACTGCAGGAATTCATGTTAAAAGATCCTTGGATAAGGCGGTGTTATGGAGGAGTTATTTCCGCGGATGAAATACCCAAAGTAAAAGTCCCCAATAAAACTCTATACATTGTAAATACGGATCCTTCTCACAGAGAGGGGCAACACTGGATTTTAATCTGGTACCACGACATACCCGAATATTTTGATCCTTTGGCTCATTTCCCGTCTCCAGAAATGCGGGCAAGTTTGTGTTGTAATAAATCCGCTTTTTACAGAAATACGCGTCAAGTGCAGCCGTCTTTTTCTGTAAAATGCGGAGAATATTGCCTGTTTTACGCCTACTACCGAGCCAGGGGTTACAGCATGGAAGAGATCATGGAAAAGTTTTATTCATCCCGCCTTAAATTTAACGATTTAAAAGTGGCTGCATTTTACAACAGTTATAAATAGACTCTAACTTTCTAATTTTCTCAAAGTTTAACGATTTAAAAGTGAATGCCTTTGTAAAAATTTTCTCAGTAAAATGTATATATCTGTACAAATATTCTCAGTAAAATGTATATATCTGTACAAATAGTCAAGACGTTGTTTTAATTTTCTCAGTGACGTAGTCAAGATGTGATTTGAACAATAAAATAGTTAAAAAAATCTTTTGACGTCATTCCTCTTTGTGACGACGTTTTCACGTTTTCACTTTACGTCACCAAAACTGCGACGTCGGTATGACGTCCGGGCGTTTGGGCGTTCGTTCCGCATCATTTTTTTCAAGATGTCGAGCTACTTAGTTCACGCCAAAGAGTTGAAGGAGTGCTTTGATTTTTTATCGGAGCCACTCTCTTTCATTGTGCTGCTTGATTCGGTGAATCAGGAAATAAGTTTGGTGGTAAAAATGAGTCCGGATAAGTTATTCATCAGACAGATAGTGCGAGAAAGCCCTCTGAACCAATACAGGTTGGAGTTGAATTTGACCTGTTTTGACTCCAAAGATGAACTCTTGGATTTTTACCATGAAAATTATTTGTACGACTGGGCAGGCAGCACAGTGACGAGGTTAAAATTGAAAAGGGGGGTATACAATCATGTGCTTCCCTTGGAATACCTTGCGAGAGTGGTTTTGAAAAGAAATCGAATGCCCATCCCATATCAACATTTGGAGGACGGCTCTTCATCAAAGCACTTCTAAGTAAAAGTACTCGAGTAAAAACATCAAGGGGAATTTTTATTCCCTACCATAAAAAAAAGAAAGATTACAATCAATTGTTTTATTCAAATACATTTCAACGATAAAAAATGTAACAACTAAACCCATCACAGAAAATGTACACTATTTCATAACATTTTTTAAACATCCCTTTTTAAAAAGGTTAACAGAAATTTTTAAACTTTAAAATACCAACAAAAAAACACTCTAGTAATTATTAATCACAGAAAAATGACCCGGTTAGGGTTAATTTATTAATTTATCCATCACAGAACCCCGTTATATTTACATCTTCAAGCACTAAAATTTATCAGTCCCAGTATATTTACATCTTTAGGCACCAAAAGACGTATTTACATCTTCACGCACTAAAATTTATCAGTCACAGTATATTTACACCTTTACGCACTAAAAGACGTATTTACATCTTCACGCACTAAAATGGATAATCAGCATTAAAAATAATATATTTGAAACTTTGACGTCAACAAAAATCTTTAGAAATTTGAAATAAAATATAACACCTATTTTTAAGCAAATATTTTATATTATTTGACATTTACATCATATTTAAACACGGGCTGTCTCACCAATATTCCGTTAAGTTTTCAAAGAGGGGGGACGTGACATTCTTTTACACTTTCCCCATTTTAAAAAGTTTTTAAAAAAAAATTTACATTTGAAAAGCAAACACCTTTGTTTTTACAAAGACAAAAATGCGAGACACCAGTATTACCCGACTGGGAACAATGCTTTAAGAAGATTACTCATCACTAGAGCTTCACAGCCATTTCAACATTAATTCAATGCTGGACACGAGCAGTGCCCGGAACAGGTCGAATAGGAGCTATAAAGTTAAATTTACACTTCACTTAAGTCTCACCAGAGATTTCCAAGAAAAAAAAACTCTTTTAAAAGACGCGAAAATCATTACAGATTTTCAACGTTGAAAAAACTCAAAAGTTTTTAGCAAACGTGCAAAACCATCAATTACAAATTAGAAAACTTCAAACGTCCTGTGGACGCATAAAACGTTGTACAAGAGTTATTTTTAGAAAGGTTTTAAAAAAGGCTTTTTTAAATCTAATTTCTATAAACGAATAAGACAATTTTGAAAATGTCGACTTATCCCGTTACAGAACGTGGATTTGAAAAAGACGTTTTAAAACATTGAGTAAACTACAAATAATTCTTGGCGGGCAAAAAAAGTCATAAGAATTCGGTCACTCGAAACAACGTCGAAATTACAATAAAAGTCGAATAAAGATTTAATGTCAAATATTCAAACTTTTGTACCCATAATTTAGATTATTTTTTTGACGCCTCGCGTAAAAGCATTATTTATACGTCGTTTTTGGACAGTTTTAACATTAACATTTTTTTGCCCGTCTTACAACAAATTATCTCGGTAAACGATGAAGTTTTAAATATCTCAACATCATTTAAAACAGACCTGAAAACACTCTGAATGTTATTTTCTAAGCCACACAAGTTCATCGGGAAGTCCCTTGGAAAGTCCCTTGGAAAGTCCCTCGGAAAACTGGAAAACTTCTCGTCTAATACAGTTCACACTCAAAGCCGTTAAAGCAGGTGGTGCATTTGCCGTTCTTCCCCACTCTGACCTCGAATTCAACCTCTTCAAATTTCATTTTTAACGTGGACAGATCTTCCCTAAAGTCCATTGGTCGAATCACTATTGGTTCGGGAGCTCTCACATTGGGTTCCACGTTGGGTTCCACGTTGGGTTCCACGTCGGGTTCCACGTTGGGTTCCACATCGGGTTCCACGTTGGGTTCCACGACGGGTTCTGTTTGAACAGAGGCCTCGCACCCAAAAAAGGGATAAGGTATCTTCCCGTCTAGATAATCTTGCAGCTTTTGGTAAACAGAGCAGTGACACCTCATTTGACCCCATTTTAAAGCGGACATTTTAGTTTGAGAGTCTTTCAAGGGGTGACTCGCACAGTGAAATACGTGCATTACAAGACCTTCTGGATCATCTTTGCTTAAAAAGTTCAGACACCATAGACAGAAAGGTTGAAATGATGGTAGATTTTTTTTTACTGGGTGTACGTATTTCTGGCATTTTCCACACTTCAAATGCGACATGATTGCGACACGTCCCCCCTCTTTGACTGCTAGAAATCAAATGACACAGAAAGAACATTTTAGCTTAAAGGTCTTTGGGTCGTCAAGACGATGAAACCACAACAAAATCCTAGTTTCAAAACAAAAGCAAAACAATTTAAAAACTCTTTATTCTTTAGACAAAATAGTTTCAGAAGTCAAGTTTTAAACGAAATTCCCTTTTTAACGTTCACGATTGACACTTTCACACAAAAATATTTGTCCGTTTTTAATTTAAAATATAAATTATATAACGATGCATCTCTAAAGACAACGTTACGTAAAACGTCATACCTTTTCGCGACGTCACGCAAATTCTTCAAAAGGCTTGTGACGTCACAGACTGAAACAAACCTCACAGGACGTTTCGTGACAGTGGCAGGCTTGTCCTCGAGGATGAAAACACGTCAGGCATACGTCGTCTAATTCAAATATGAAGGGGTCCTGATTGGTGGTTTGCCACAGGTCCTCGAAGTAATTCTTCTCATTTTCCGCACTGGAGAGATCCGACAATATTTGTTCCAGTTCCTCAAAAAGCGTCTGCGAGCTCGTCTGCGAGGTGGTCCTTTCCAGAAGCAGTTCGGAAATGAGAGGATTTTTCGGTGCTGGGAATATCTGCTGCAAAGTCCACTCGGGTAGAGGATCCGCGATTTCGTGTAAAAAATTGTTGGGATCTCGAGAAGAAAATATCTTCCGCCACGTCAGAGGGTGCAGAGGGGTTTCCGGTAAATACACCGTTTCTTTAGGCAGGGACACACTGGGAAAATGTCCGGAAGCTTCGGTCACAAAAATAAAGATTACTTGTCGGGCTTTCACAAACACTCTGCTAGACCTGTTGAAATCTTCACTCGAATCACCAGTGTAAAAAGGCTTCTTTCGGCTGCCCCGTTCACCCAAATAAATTCTGCTTGCCCCAGTCCTTTCGATGTGGGCACAAAATTTTTATTTATCACCTGAGTCTGAAAGCTTTGCTTCAGGGGTTTAAAGTAGTAGTCCAGCATGACTGAAAAACATTGGCAAATTTCAACGGCTTTGGTGTGAAAAGCGAGTCCACAGGCGTGAATAATTTCTTGAAACATCATCATGTCCACACTGTTGTCCTCTAAAAACTTCTGCAGTTGGATCACACTTTCTTTTAAATTCAAATAGGATTTTGCCCAGCAAAAACCACTGTGCTCAATTTCTGTGTAACCCCTATATTCTAAATTTGCAAAGTCTACATCAACCACCTCAAAAGATTTAAAATCACATATCATTTCGGAAGGGAGATTTCCATCTCTCAAAAAAATTTTTAATAAAGTCTGTTTTTTTTTTGTCAATTTCACCGCCAAATATTCTTTGCCTTGCAAGTAAGGTTTCAATTGCTCGAAACGAGGATGGGCCTCCCCCTTCTCACACATCTTAAAAAACACTCTTATCCCCATCTCGTCTCATTTACAAATGATTCTCTTCAAAAGAGTTAAGCTGTCACTTGGCAACTTTAAGTCGTTATGACGACGGTATCAATAACATTTCTTTTGCTTACACTACAGCCCTAGAGACGCCTTGACTACCTTTTACAACGACGTCACATTTTTTCTGTTATGACGACAACTATATGTACAGCTTAACTACGCGTTTTAAAAACAATTTTAGTCAAAGGTGACGAAAGGTTTAAACAACATTTCATATTCTCGAGGAAAATTCACGGGTCTCACCAGATCCAGCAAATCTTTCTCGTTCAAATCCAATGTCTTTTCGTACACACCATCGCTTTCCATCCCCAAATTCACCAAGACTTTAACAAAAAATTCTGCAACTTCTTTTGCATCCAAAGAGGATTTAACCCGGTGAAAGTAACCGTCCACCTGATCTTGCCACTCCAACAGACATAAATTGTGATCCGACTGACTCATGTATTGAGAAATGCATCCCTCACAATTTTGAACCAAATAATGCTTCAGATTTTCTTTAATCAAATAACTCAGACCCATTAAAGCAAATTCGTATTTAGAGGGACTGGGTAATTTCTTTTTTAAAATTTTCGAATCCGGATAATCCGCAGCTGCTGCCACTTCGTGAAAATAATACACCTTTTCCCCGTGCTTGGGAATATAGCGGACAAGAGTCCCTTTTTCAAAGGTCTCCAATTTCGGATCCAACTGCCCCATAATTTTCACGAATAGCTTTTGAAAATTAACCCATTCCGTCCCGTTCAGATTAATTCTGTTTACGTAATCCCCATTTTTTTTCTCAACGCACATGTAATATTCCCCCTCGAAAAGTTTAATCGCCACAGTGACCGTCCCCATCTGAAGACATTCCTTGGCCTCGCCATTTTGCATCCATTTCACCATATCTTCTTTCATTTCAAACATTTTTTCAAAACAATTGCGACTCAAATTGATCCACCATGTTTTGCCATTTTTTTCTCTCACCAACTTCAAATAGCTGCTGAAACCCTGCTTTACGGATACATTCAGAGTTGAACTCAATTCCATTTTTTTTTTCTTCCGTACACACCCTCTCGCCTCTTCGAATTATACTAAAACTTTTTGCTCCCCTCCCTTATAAAGACTTTTTCCTAAAATTTACCATGCGCATGCGCATTCTGTTTAACTATTTTAAAACGCGCATGCGTCTTAAATATCTTTCGTTTCCAATGTCTTAGAACGCGCATGCGCAAATATCTTTTATTTACCCTACATATTTTTCTGACATTTAAAAAACTCTTCCATGTCTTAGAACGCGCATGCGCCTTATAAATACTTTTCGTCAATTTTTTTTTTGTTCTAAACCCAACGTTTGGATAACAGAAATCCCTTGTGCTTTAAAAAGAGGGAAAAAATTTCCCAAAATTCATCATCTTCCTCAAGGTCGTAATTCAAGCCCTTTTGTCGCACACCATAAACTAAACAGGCCGTGTGATTGACATCGTGCACCAAATAAGGAATGTCCCTGGATAAAGTGCTTCTCAAAGTGTTATATTTCACACTTTCCGGTAATAACATCTGCTCTTCTTCCCCCAATTTTTCCATGCACAAATCTTCCAATCGTTTCGGAGAAAAACCGTGCATGGTTGAAAAAACACTCTTCTGAATTTCCAAAATTTTCAAAAGCATTTTACCAGTCACCTTGTCTCCCACTTTTATTTTTAAACCGTTTTTCTCAAACGTCTCCACGTGCTCCCAAATAAAAATATTGTAAGCACAAAAGTCACAATCACATATTTGGCCGGTTTTTTCCTCTGTAAATTGAATCACATACGCTTTATAATGATTCTTAAGCAAACCTATTAAATGCAAAACACTACTACTGCTCAAATCCAAAACTGGCTGCAAATAACAAAAGACGTGCAGAGATCCCGTTTTGGAAACACAACAAGACCACCCGTCCGATAATGTCATTTCTCTAAATTCCTTCAAAGAAACAGTCTCTCTCAAATCTTTTAATACGGGCTTTAAACGCCTCACCATCCCCATCAACAGTAATTCGCTGTTTCCTCTAAAAAATATTAAATCCTCCTCACTGGCCAACATTTCAAAATTTATCCCCAAAATAAGCTTTTCATCGGAAAAATAACTCATCCCAAAAATATGTCATAAAACGTCCCGAGAAATGAAATATTAGACGACTTAATTTTTTCAAAGAAAAGTCGTAATACAGAGAATAATAAGAATAGCCAATTATCACCCAAATCCTCCCAATATTCTTTAAAGGTACCTCACGAATCACTTCCACCACATCTAATTCTATCGATTCTTTGGCCAGTCTCTTTACCTCATTCATAGAAAATAATACACACCCTTTTCTAAACTTCGCCAAACTGCAAAAACTTGCTCCCACTGGTTAGCCTCTAAAATAATCCCACCAATGTTTATCACCCTCTTTAAAATAACCGTATAACCGGACCAGGTGCAACCGAATAAATCTTCCTTCTTTTTCAAACGTCTGTTTATCTTACTCACACGTCTTAACAAATCCCTGTAATCCTCCTTTTCAAACTTTATTTTCTTGCCGCTTTTTTCTAGTTCCACTTTAGATTTTTTCAAATTAAAAGTGAAACCCATTCCTCAATTCTCTTCTCGATTTCGGCTTTTCCAAAGTATACCTCTCGTAAACGTCCCTCGATGATTCAAATAATTTCCACACCTTAGAAAATTCCTCCCACTGAGAAAACGTCAAACTAAAATTTCCTATATACACCACACTGTCCAATTCCACCTTCACGTGACTTCTACCCCCTAAATATTCTTTATAATTCTTTTCTATTTGACGATTTACTTTACCTAAATCTTTAAACACAGCGTCGTATTCGTCTTCGTATATTATGGAAGCCTCAAAATCAGTCACTCTACCCTCTCCCTGTAACTTTCGCAAAACCACCAATTTCTTCTCCTCCTGCTTGAAAAATTCCACCTCAACATTCATCTTTCCATATCTTTAACATACTTTGAATTTATACCCTTACTCACTAAATATTATCTCGCGCATGCGCAGACATTCGCACGAGCTCTTTTTTTTTTACTCGCGCATGCGCTCATACCCCAAAATATCTGTCGAAACCTAACGTTTTCTCATATCTCTTCATTAAACACACCAAATTCTCCCAATGTATTTTACTCAACATCAAACCCTCATCCCTATTCCTCATGTGAATTCGACTCTCTCCACTATATTGCACTACTTCCACACAAACACTCTCATTTAACCACAATTTTTTAAATACACCCTCCTCTATCCACTCATTAATTTGACCTACACTCTCATACAATCTATCATACAGTTTGTGACGACATTCTATCATATTCACATTTATTTTCCCGTTTTCGTAATGATATCTTCTCACACTTAATACATGCTCTCCAAAACCTTTATAACCAATATCTATCTCCACTTTCGTATCCATCTTTCAAAACTCTCAAAATTCATATCCACTTTTCAACCTCCTCTTTTACGCGCGCATGCTCACTCACTCCCCTTTTGCACGAACATGCGCACTCACTCCTCTTTTACGCGCGCATGCGCACTTCCGGTTAACCTGAGGTGCTCCCAAATTTGCTGCACCTCAGGTTAACCGCCCCATTAATTTTAATTGGGAATCCAATTTTAGGAGCTCAAAATTGCACCTCAGGTTAACTTTGGATTGCTATAATGCGCGCCTTTATACTACTGAAAGTCACTTCTGGGCCTGTATTGACAAATATTCTTGAGAATTTTTCAAAGAATTACAATTACTCTAACCTGTACACACATTTCTTTGTACTTCTATTCGTAGAATTATTCTTAGCTAAGAATTGTTTTGTGAATAGGATTTTATTCTAAGAATAAGAATTGTTGTTGTTGCCTGCACAACTTATCAGTCTAGCAGGGTCAGAAGTGTCACATCTACTTCAATTAGTGTCATGTCGAGTTCTGTTAATACAATGTGTCAGCTATTGAACTACTTTCCCGCCATTGCCTCCACCCAAGCCTTCTGCATCTGGGGCCCTGATTCTTAATTTTGTCACTGAAGGGTTAAAACACTGGATTGAACTACATGAGGATTTTATCATTTTACATCGGTTTTAATATTTTAGTTTATACAAATGGCTTCTCAGAACTCTAACGTGGTATTCTGTTCAAAATGTGGCTTAAAACATCCAAGACCTGTTGGGAACAGGTGTAAAAGGACGCTTAATGTCAGTGCCCCAGTTGTTGCTGCTGACCAAGAGGACCCTGTTAACATATCTCACGTCCCAGTGCAGCAGGACAACAGAGGAGACCTGGGTTCAAACTCTGGCCCTCCGTCAGGCAGTGCCTCAAGTTCCAGCAAAACAAGCAATCTGGATACTAAATTGGACTTAATTTTGAAAAAAATGCAGGGCTTGGAGGACAAGAATGAGTTGCTGGAGAGGAAGATTGACCAGCAGGATCCCATTGTGTCAGCTTCAAGGTTCTCCCACAGTTCTCCAGCCAAGTCAAGTAAAAGTGCCAGGAAAAGTAGGCGTCATCGCGTCAGGCATGCGACGCGTTGCGGAGTCAGCGACTCCTCTGATGAAGAGGACACCAGGTTCAGCTCCCAAGCTTCAGGTTCTCACTTTTCACGCGTTTCAGACACAGAAGTGTCAGATATTCAACCTTCTATGGATTTCCTAAAGCATGATGAAGCTACACAGAGAAAAGTTCAAAAACAGCTTCTGAAGCTACAGGGACAGTCCAGATCCGGTGCTCACAAACCAGGTAAATCGCTAAAGTTGGGTTTACACAGGGCTGGGGACAATGCTGTGAAGGTAGAGATCCCCTGGCCCCACCACCATTGTTTCCCAAGTGCAGGGGGTAATCTGCCCGAGTACAAGGACCTATCCCCTATCCAATTTTCCATCGGATTCCTGGGCTGTATCCAGGAGGAGAAAAGCAATACTGTTCGCAATAGTATGCTCGAGTATGGTCGCCATCTGTTGCAGGACGCTCTGGAAACAAATTGGCTCACACCTCGACATGCTCATATGGTCTTGCTGCAGGACATGGAGCGTGGGAAGGTCACCTGGAGACATCCAGATGCGGTGGAAAAAATACGGATCCGGAACACAGCTCGCGTTATCTCAGCCAAAACCAACCCCCAACACAAAGGACAATAAGAGCTCAAACAAGGACAAGATTTGTGAAGATTTTAATAAAAATGAGTGTAAGTTTTCTTCTGACCATGTGGTAGCTGGCCAAATTTGCAAGCATGCTTGTTCATATTGCTTTAAGGAAGTGGGACGCTTCTTCTATCATAAAGTGCAGGACTGCCTGCGTCGCCGGACAGCAGAACAGGGGAAGGACAAACCAAAGTGAACTCAAGTTAAATTTCGAACAGTTAACACAAACAGACTTATAAATTCTAATTTTTGTCGTAATCAGGTCAATGCTAATGATATGGGTCATATGACATTGTTAAAAGTATGTAAAAATTCAAATGTTTCTGGTCATAGCCACACAAGTGTCACTGCTAGCAAAAACAGTCTTGTAAATTCGTATTTTAGTTGTGGACATTTTCATGCTAATGACACTGGGCATTTAACACCGTCAAAAGTATTTCAGGCTTCAAATGGTTCTTGTGATAGTTACACAAAGTTGTCAGATGACATAAGTAATGTTAAAGTTGACGTGTCAAATGTGTCAAATCACAACAAGGCGTGTTCTGAAACACAATTGATTGAAAAATTATGTAATTGTGTATCAAAAGGCATTAATTGGTGCTTTATTCATAATACTGTGGAAGGGGTAGGAAGGTGGGACAATGGTGTCAATAAGCAATTTGGTTTTATTACCTTGGCACATGTGCCAGCCCCTTTGTTCACCCCCCCCCTGTTATATTAGACCAAAAGAATCTTGTACAATGGGCGTCTGAAGCCCATTTGACAGTATCAGCTACTGGGTGCTATAATTACCAACGGGCTAGAGTTAAAGTACCCACTGATTTCAATATTGCCAACTGGAGAGCCTTATGTGTTAATTACTATGACAAGTTGTTACTGGAATACCTAGAATACGGGTTTCCTCTGTGTGTAGATAGGAAGTCTTTTGTGTTTAATAATAATGTTGTGAACCACCCATCGGCAAATCAATTTCCAGATGATATTGATGCATACTTTGTAAAAGAGTTGAAGAATAGGGCCATTGTGGGGCCTTGTGAGAATTTTCCATTTGACATACACTACTCCCCAATTTTATCAAGGCCAAAAACTGATGACACCAGACGCGTCATTGTAAACCTTAGTCACCCTTGGGGTCAAGCAGTTAATGATCACATTTCTAATGAAATATATGACGGGGTTCCGTACTCTCTGAAATATCCATCAGTACAGGACATAGTTGACGCAGTTGACGCTTTGGGGGGTGATGTCTTGTTGTCCAAGATAGACATATCAAGGGCGTTCCGGAATTTACGGGTTGACCCCCTAGACTATGATCTCCTGGGTCTAAAGTGGAAAGGAAATTCGTGCCAACGTATGACAGACGTCATTCGCTACGTCATGGCGTCACATGGCGTCATTATACGCAACTATATTGATGACGTAATAGCGATACACCCACGTCATTGTGCAGACAAAGATTTTGACACTTTGTACTCACTGTTTGAGTTCCTGGGAATCCCAGTTAACCCCAAGAAGGTTGTTCCTCCCACTAGGGTCCTTACCTGTATGGGCATTCAGGTTGATGTTGACGCGCGTCAGCTCACAATCCCACATGAGAAAATAATACAAATTGTAGATACTTGTAGACTGTTTCTTACCAGGTCACATATGTCGAAAAAACAGTTGCAAAGCTTGTTTGGCAAGCTATTGTATGTACACAGGTGTGTTCATGCTGCTAGATTTTTTGTCAATAGGCTACTTAATAGCCTCAGAAATGCTACTGGTCATATCATTCTCACAAAAGAAATGAAGCAGGACCTCTTCTGGTTTGTCCAGTTTTTATCTAAAGCGAACGGCAAAGTTATGTTTAATGATGCAAGAGTGAAGCTTGACGTGTTTATTGACGCCTCTCTGTCGGGCATGGGTTTATGCTGGGATAAAAATGTCTATGCTGTTTCTAGGCACCTTCTGGCTACTCAGGGTCTCAGCATCACCCAACTAGAGCTACTTAATGTCCTCATTGCATTTCGAACCTTTGCCAAGTACTGGACAGGCCAGTGGGTCAAGTTTTATATTGACAATAAAGCGGTAGTGCATGCTTTAAATCATGGGAAAATCAAAGACATTTACATGCAGCAAGTTGCTAGATCAATATGGCTATTGCTAGCTACTTATGATATTAAGCTAGAATGTACACATATTCCAGGCAAAGACAATGTAAAGGCGGACATACTGTCCAGAGTGTTTGAAAGAGGTTTACTTAAGGGCTGGTTGTTTAATGAATGTGTATGGTGGCCTGTAAAAGGGCAATATTTTTACCCCAATTTGTTTATTTAATTGTAGGTCCTGTCAAGTCACTGATTGAGGCTGCGTACTCCAGGATTGCATCTGGCCTCAGACCACGCACATCACAGGCCTACAGGGACAAGTTTAGCCTGTTTCTAGCCTTCACTTCCTACTTTCAACTTCCATTGCATGAATTAGACTCAATTTTAGCTTTCCTGGAGTTCTTGGTCCGTAATGGATCTAGGGCTCATTCTCTGAATACGTACGTGTCCGTATTGCGTCACTACTTCCATCTCCTCGACGTTCCGTATGCCTCACTTGCTCATAGAAAGGTTCATCTTTTCACAAAATCTGTAGCTATTAATTCCCCGTACACACCTAAGTTTAAAGCTAACTTCTCCATCCCTGTCCTTCTCAACCTGGTTAAGGCTTGTGACACCTTTCCTTCTGGCTTCATTTACAAAGCCATCTTCCTCTTGGCCTACTTTGCTTTTCTTCGTCTCTCTAATCTGGCCCCCTCATCTGCCTCCAAGTTTGACCCCACTCGGAACTTCACCAGGGGTGATATCATATTTGGCCCCCCTGGGGCTCACGTCATTGTTAAATGGGCCAAATCCATGCAATCATCTTCAAAACATCAAGTGGTACAAATTCCCTCCCTCCCTGCCTCCCCTCTCTGTCCTGTCAGGGCACTAAAATTCCTCCTATCTTCCATCCCTGGTTCCCCCTCTTCCCCCCTGTTTGTGTCCCCTCCCTCCTTGTCTCCTATCTCTGCCCCTATGGTCAGTGCCACCCTCTCCAGGCTTCTCTTGTCTCTCAAGCTTGACCCTTCCCATTTTGGGTTTCATGCTTTTAGAAGGTCTGCTGTTTCCTGGGCAGCAGATCATGATGTCCCTTTGCAAAACCTTAAGGCCCATGGGGGGTGGTCCTCTAATGCCATCCACACTTACCTTAAGTTCACACCAAAAGCATCTGCTACGGTTGCCACAACATTTCAACTACATTTACCTACATAATGGGTCTGGGTCCTTTTATGTCCATTGTAATGTGTATGTAACCTACTAATATAGTTGCTGTTGTTAGAATGTTATATGTAAAATAAAAGGCTCAGTTGTCCCAAAAATAAAGTATGTGTCTTCATTGCTTTTCATCGTATCACAAACTCCTCTAACTTATTGCCCTGGTGACTGTTGTTGTTGTTGCCTGCACAACTTATCAGTCTAGCAGGGTCAGAAGTGTCACATCTACTTCAATTAGTGTCATGTCGAGTTCTGTTAATACAATGTGTCAGCTATTGAACTACTTTCCCGCCATTGCCTCCACCCAAGCCTTCTGCATCTGGGGCCCTCATTCTTAATTTTGTCACTGAAGGGTTAAAACACCCACCCTCCTCCCCTGTACCACACCTTCTCACAGGTCAGGTATTTCTTTGTCACTACACTGCAGACCAGTTATGTGACCAGCCACACCAAGTCTGGTAACGCTGTTTCAAGTTTCTGTACAAACTGTATACGTAAAGTACTTCATTTTAGTCTCTTAGTTTACCATACATCTTAATGTCATTTATTTTATTTCTATGTTGGGTCCTTTTATGTCCATTGTAATGTGTATGTAACCTACTAATATAGTTGCTGTTGTTAGAATGTTATATGTAAAATAAAAGGCTCAGTTGTCCCAAAAATAAAGTATGTGTCTTCATTGCTTTTCATCGTATCACAAACTCCTCTAACTTATTGCCCTGGTGACTGAATTCTTTGCAGAATTTTTCTTGGATTTAAGTGTAATTCTAAGAAAAATTCTAAGATTCTTTGTGAATACAGATCCAGCATAATATCTATGACCAATATGACCTTGCATAATTTTGTATCTATGTAACATTATTCTTTCAATATATTAAATGGAATGCCTTTTAATAGTTAGTTTTATCTGTTACTTGTTAATGCACTGATCTAGGAACTCATAGGACCTGGGTTCAATCCCTGTTACAGGTAGATACATAGTGGGCAGAGGTGACAACCTGTTTAACGGAATTTCATTTTATTTGCTATTTTATCTGTTGCTTGTTAACACACTCACCTAAGAACTCATAGGACCTGGGTTCAATCCCAGGTACGAGGACATATATAGTAAGGCAGATGGTAACCTAAAATTGCAGTACTCTTTCATTGGGTCCTATCTTTAGTAGCTGGTTGAAGAACATTGGGATATTGATGAATGGTTATTCTTGAGACTCTTTCAGTTAGGAAATATCAGTCACTAGAGCGCTTGGGCTGTACTTTTGCAAATGCAATAGCTCTTTGAGTCCTGTAGTGAAGGTCAAAGGTTAAAGTTGTGATTATGCGTCCCATTCAACACCCAGGGTCATGTTAGGACAGGTCCTGAGCATTGTGACTTATGGGGGGTCTAATCCACACATAGATGATAGCCTGTGATTAGATGCCAAACCTGTTAAATTAAATCCACTAGACCACTGAGGACTTCTCTTGTGGTGAAGCAGGACATTGTGCTGAGTATTAATATACCATACAATCATTCCTAGACTTACCTGTCATCCTTTGGTGGATCCTGCACATAAAAGCAAGGATTTCTCAGATTTGGAAGAAACTGCAATTTTGGTAGAGTCATTAGATTGCTTGGTTTAATGCTATATATAGTGCTGTTTACATAAGCAGTCT
The DNA here is from genome assembly GCA_964017235.1 of Sabellastarte sp. h YS-2021. Classification (NCBI taxonomy): domain Eukaryota; kingdom Metazoa; phylum Annelida; class Polychaeta; order Sabellida; family Sabellidae; genus Sabellastarte; species Sabellastarte sp. h YS-2021. The sequence continues at coordinate 29,670,405 of OZ024936.1, forward strand.
GGTGTTGATTATCTAAAATTCTGTTAGTTTTATCGTGTGTTCCAAACTGTGGTGATTCTTTAATGAGTGTCCAATCTTTCAGAGAAAAGTTACACATGCTATCCACATTCTCTAATTGGCGGTTTTGCAAAGTGAAATAATGAATATTGAAAAACACTATCCAAATTAGGATTATCCATATTCCGTAAACTATAGATCTTTGATAAAGTGTCATCTTTTGATCTTTTAAAATACACTATTATACACTACTATCAGTAAATTTAATCCTATTGTAAAATTTGCAAATATAAACACAGTGATAATTTGTATATTTTAAAATAACTATAAAACAATTATGACTTCTTTCTTTCTGACAGTTAGCCATTCCCTATAAGAAACATGCTATGGTAATTGCTATTCTATTTCAGAAAAGTATAATTCATTATTCTGAGAGAACAATATTCACTACTTTTCACGACAGTAGTAATGGCCATATTTGAAAACAAGTATAATCCTATTCATTTCAAAAGATTTACCATTCACTATAATATAACACAATGGTAGTTTATATATTTCAGAATATTTGTGATTTTTTCTGTTTCAAGAATTCCCAAGTCACTATTCGAGAACACAATGACAATTTCCTTATTTCAAAATAATTATAATCACATTCTAAGAATTTACCATTCATTATAATAAAACGCAATAGAAATTTTTATCTGTAACAATAACTTAAAACAGATCATAAACCTTACTATGCAATACATACTGGAACACCTCAGCTGGGGTCATCTATCATTGAAGGTATGTCAGGCCATAACCATTAATAACACGAGGGAAAAATTTATAACCAGTAAAAACAATGTGTTTCAGAGAAAACTAAAATCAATATTTGCTGTGCTTTTAACAAAAGGCTCATATTGCAATATATTTACAAAACAAATACTTAATTAAAATGGAGTTGTTATAATGGTATTTTATAAAACATTTATGTCATCCAAATTAACCTGCAGTAATAAATAAACATTTTAAATTTGTGCACAGAATAAAGCTCCCACTGATGCCAGCCGCTTAATGTGAAATAGCAGGTTGAAGAAATTGGTTTTCAATATAGATGTTATTTATGTATCATCAATATATTTCCTTATTGTACATTAAGGATACTACCATGGTGTTAACACGAAGATACAAGAGTGTTAGTCTTTATCAGCATTATACCTTTGATGTGTTGTGCATCAATAAATTAAAAATCAATTCCCACCTCATATCCTTTGGAGCTAGATTCAAAAAAGTCTTGCAGAAAATCTCCAGTTTCAGAGTTTGTCTGACACCCGAGATTTTTTTCAGGTCCTAGTCACCGTAGGTCTGAAATTAAATAATAAATATCAGAGATATGGCTGAAATGTGATATTTGTCTCAGGTGCAAGTCACTAAAGGTCTTAGGTTTTCTTTTAATATTAGGTAAAATCATTAATTCCTAGGTGCGATTTCATGTTGTTGTTTTTTTCATATTATTGTGTCATTATCGTCATGTATAATTCTTAAACGATGCTGATTTTCTGGAGTTTGTCTCAACTAAATTTTCTGTTCTTTTCCAATTTTAAAAAAGACACATTTGAGGTAAATCAGGTTTTGACAAAGATTTGAGATCTTGAGAGAATATGCCATGCATTTTTTTTTAGAAATGATTTAACCAAATCTAAAACACTGACAAAATGTCTTCACAATGGGGAACAACTATTGTAGAGTCTACACCAAAACCTCTAATGATCCACAAATGATCAACAAATCCTCCACAAGTTATAGTTTATTTATTTATTTGGGGTTTTACGTCGCTTTCAACACTGTAACAGGTCATATCACAATGGGTAGTTGGAAGGGCAGAGGAAACCAGTTCATCAGGGCTCTGTACCAACAGCAAGCAACTACCAGCTTTCCCATTTGAGGCCGCGCCAGGAACCAAACCCCGGCCTCAGAGGTGGGAGGCGAGAGTGTTACCACTCTGCCACTGTGGCCCCCTCCCACACGTTATAGAGGTATTAGTTCAACATCTACACCCCTTAAGGTTTTAAAAATCTTATTAAATAACAGATTGCCTTATTTTTCTGAAAGCAATTTATCCATTGTCTCAAGAACAACATGGGTTCAGACCGAAGAGTAGCTTTGAGGAGCATAGAGTGTCTCTTCCGTGTATGGTTGAATTCTCAAAATACAATCAACTTATAATGTTCATTGCTTTTGATAGTCCAGAAAAAGGATTTGATTTAACTCGTAAAAATGGAAACTTGTTCTATTTTAGCTACTAAAAACTGGAATTATAAGGAAGAAATACAAAATGATCAAATGTTTCTAGAAATCTTGGGACTTTTGTTCAGATCAATTGGAATTTTGACCCAAATTTCAATAGCCACGTGGATGCTAGTCAAGGGGATATCTAGTCATGAACTATGTTTTATTCTTGTTCCAATGATCTCCCTCCAATATAAGACAAGGCGTTTTGGGATGAAGGGAAAAATCATTATGTTGTATCAGATCATATACTTGATATGTAAATAGGTAATAGAAAATAAAATACATGTTATTTTTATTGGCTCAAAGTATAATGATCGCAGTGGAATACCATATCTGTCTATAAAATGTTGCTTTATGTACAAAAAAGTACACATATATATTTTAATAACTACATTCAAGAATTCATGAAAGACAAAAATATAAAAATTATTTTATTGTGTAATGTCATGGGTCTGTGTAAAGGGTTAAAATTTGATTGAATCTATATATATTTTTCCACTTAAACTTGCATAACACATGAAGAAAATGATCAGAGTGCTGGGTAAGCTCACATATGGGCTGGTTGCTGAAGATATTTTGTATCTTGGCGTATCTGTAACAGTTTGACATTAATATAATGTTGCACTATGAAGTATAACTTATAATCTGGTGGCACTATTAGTAAGCTAATTTCAATTGAGCGAGCTTGTCAGAGGATGTAGCTGCTATTTCAAGCATTTTAAAAAAGGACCTGAATGAAAATCAGAGTTATGTCCAATAACTGCAAAAGCATCCTAATCAAATGCAAATGCCACTGAATCACACCGAAAGCATCCTACTCAAATGCAAATCCCACTGAATCACACCAATAGAATCCTACCCAAATGCAAATGCCACTGAATCACACCAGAAGCATCCTACTCAAATGCAAATGCCACTGAATCACACCGAAAGCATCCTACTCAAATGCAAATGCTACTGAATCACACCGAAAGCATCCTACTCAAATGCAAATGCCACTGAATCACACTGAAAGCATCCTTCTCAAATGCAAATCCGACTGAATCACACCAAAAGAATCCTACTTAAATACCAATCCCACTGAATCACACCGAAAGCATCCTACTCAAATGCAAATGCCACTGAATCACACTGAAAGCATCCTTCTCAAATGCAAATCCCACTGAATCACACCAAAAGAATCCTACTCAAATACCAATCCCACTGAATCACATCGAAAGCATCCAACTCAAATGCAAATGCCACTGAATCACACCAAAAGCATCCTACTCAAATGCAAATCCCACTGAATCACAACAAAAGCATCCTACTCAAATACCAATCCCACTGAATCACATCAAATCCATCCCACCCAAATGCAAATCCCACTGAATCACACCGAATCCATCCTAGAGCAAGTGATGTAAATTTGCCAGTGGATGTAAATTCGCCACTTTTTGGTTTTTGTCAATTTTACAGCACAAATACATGTATGTGTAACATATCATAATTTTGTTGAATATAAATAGAAAAAATACTTATCTCTTGCACTACAAGATTTCATAGTCCAACTTTTTATATTTTTACAGTTTTAAGTATATTTTTGAATAATACATTTTTACAAGTGACTTTAGAGAGTATAAATTATGCAATGTTTAACAAATACCAACCAAATTTTTTCCAGGTTTGGATAATGCAGGGCTGGGCCATATTTATTAAAAAAAAAATTGAAAAAAAGTTGTGATTTCATATAGCAGAACCAAGAGTGCAAAAAACTGGCGAATTTACATCATTCACCCTACCCAAATGCAAATCCCACTGAATCACACCAAGTCTCCCTCCAAAATACAAGGTGGACTGAACCAGATTGGAAGGTAGATGATCCTAGGACCTGTAAAGGGAAGCATTCATAAAATGGCAAACTGAATAATACCTAATGACAGTGTAACTACACTTTTGCTGAGGTATTCAGGAGTAATTAGAAGCATTCTTTGAATAGTCATTACAATGTCATAAATATTAATTGAAAGGTCTCAATTATTGTAACATTAAGGTAACTTGCATATCACCTGACTGTACAACACTTCAATAACATTGTTTTATACAATAGTGATAACTTTATAGCTAGTTGGATATTGAGAAATAAAGGTTTAAATAGGGTCTGAGTTATCTTTAAGTATGAGGGTTTTTTTACAAAAATGTAACCAACAGTAAACTAACTAAGGTTTTGTTTAACAGGAGTTTGCCAACTTATAGTAACTAAGAACTAACAAATTTATTGGAAGAACGAAGGCTTCAATATACAGGTCCCTGTCAGGGGCCACAGTGGCAGAGTGGCAACACTCTCGCCTCCCACCTCTGAGATCAGATGTTCAAATCCGGCCAGACCTCAAGTGGGAAAGCTGGTAGTTGCTTGCCGTTGGTTGGCAGTTTAAAGTACAGAATCCTGACGAACTGTATGTACTAGTTTCCTCTGCCCTTCCAACTACCCGTCGTGATATGACCTGTACAGTGTTGAAAACGACATAAAACCCCAAATAGATAAATAAGTAAAAATGCCCATCAAACTATCCGTCATGAGATGACCTGTAGTATAGAAAGAATAGAATAGAAACATTTATATAGCGCAAAATTGATGCAACATCCTCTAATGCGCTTGAAATCAAAAAGGGAAAGTCGAGGGACGTTCGAGGTCATGATCCAAGGTTAGCGCCCGCCAGGGAGATGTACTATGGTGGAGGATATGCTAATCTAAACAAGTAGGTCTTTAGCTGGCTACGGAAACCTGTTATTGTTTGTTGTGATCGTACTGATTGTGGGAGTCTGTTCCATTCTATGGGGGAAGCCACTACAAAACCTCTCTTACCGATGGCCTTTTTGTGAGAGGCTGAGGAAAGAGAAAGACGATTTCCACGTGTTAGACAACTGGTTTTGATCAAGGATGATAGGTATATGGGTTGAGAGAAATTTATAGCCTTGAAAGTAATTAGATTGTACTTAAACAATATACGGTAAGTGATAGGAAGCCAGTGTAGTTTTTGAAGAAAAGGAGTGACATGGCTAGTTCTATCAAGTCTAAAAACAATTCTACAAAGGGCATTTTGTATCTTTTGGAGTTTAGCAACATTGTACTTACTGATGCCATAAAGTAGGGAATTGCAGTAGTCAAGTCGACTACTGATCATTGAGTTTGCAAGCAAGGCTGCAGTTTCCACACTGAGGAATTTACGAATACGTCTTAGGTCCTTAAGGTGGTAGTAGCAGGCTCGACACATATTAGTTATGTGGTTGGAAAAGGTGTTTCCAGAGTCAAAAATTACACCCAGGTTCTTGACTGTATCAGTAGGGGAAATAGAATTTCCGAGAAGTTGAGTAGGGAATTTATTAATGAGGGACTCTCTGGCTTGTCTATCACCTATTATAATAAATTCAGTTTTCTCGGGATTGAGTTTCAATTTCACGCCAGCCATCCAGTTTTGGATACATGTGAGACACTCTGTAAGCTCAGCGAAATTGGAATCAAAATTCCTATTGTCCAATGCTAGATATACTTGGGTGTCATCAGCATATAGATGGTGGGTGACATTGAAATTGGAAATGATATTACTGAGAGGGGTTGTGTAAAGGGTAAAAAGGAGGGGGCCCAGGACAGAACCCTGAGGCACACCATACGGAAGTGAGAACACATCTGAAAAGCTATTTCCTAATTTAACCTTCTGTTTCCGGTTTGAGAGATAGGATCTGATCCACCTCAACACAGTGCCATCAACCCCAAACCAATCTCTTAGGGAATTAAAAAGAATGTCATGGTCGATAGTATCGAATGCCGCTGAGAGGTCTAGCAGTGTGAGTGCAACAGCCTTACCAGAGTCCAACGAAGCAGCAATGTCATTCTGGATTTTCAACAGCGCTGTTTCTGTGGAATGGAGTCTCCTGTAAGCGGATTGGTTGACATTGGAGAGCCCCTCGCTATCGATATAATTATTTAACTGTTTGGCAACTACTTTTTCGATCAGTTTGGATAAGAAACTAAGGTTGGATACCGGTCTATAGTTTTTTAGGAGATTTCTGTCTAAGTTTGGTTTCTTGAGAAGAGGGGTGACATATGCTGTTTTGAAACAGTTTGGGAAACTCCCTTCTTTGAGTGAATAGTTTATAATATTGGTGATTGGAGTGACCAAAATGTCCGCACACTCTTTGACTAGTGCGGTAGGGATTGGGTCCAGGTCGGATGATTTGGTATTGGATGACCTTAGGATTTTGAGGATGTCATCCTCAGATACAGGCTCAAAAGAGGTCAGGGCACTGCTATTACTCTTCGGTATTGTGAGGGAAACAGGCACTGATGACTCTAAAGCAACTCTGATTTTCACAATTTTGTCACTGAAAAAATGACCGAAAGTGTTAGCTAAATCAGTAGGACTAATATGATCGGGTAGGATGATAGTTGAGGTTTTGTGCAAGATTTTCTTGAAAGTGTTCCACAGAGCCTTGGGGTTACCATTATTTTCAGCAATGACAGTGGAATAGTGCCTGCGTCTTGATTGTTCCAGTAGGAAATTGTAGCGATTTACAGCAGCTCGATATCTTCTCCGGTTGATTGCAGAGTTGTTACTGCGCCATACTCGCTCACACTTGCGCTTCAGGCGCTTTGCTGAGAGGATGTCTGAATTCACAAAGCCTTTGTCGGGGTGCACTGGAGCCATTTTCCTCTTTATTGGGGCATGCTTGTCTAGAATGCTGCGCAAGGTGTTGAAATATTGGTGACTGAGCAAACTGGCTGTTCTGTGAGGATGCTTGATTAGATCAGAATTCAGGATGTCCTCTTTAAAATCCGTGATGTTTATCTTGTGAATTTTCCGGGTATTAACTTGTCTAAATTTGCAGGGAACCTCAATAGGTATATTGACCGAAAAAGTGATGGCAAAATGGTCAGATAGCCCAACTATAACCTTAGCGCAGATTGCCTTTGAAAAGGTGTCCCTCACACATATGACATCTAATATATGGCCATGAATGTGTGTTGGGGAATCAATAATTTGGGTGAAATTATATTGGCAGAGGGAATCATTGAATTTCTGCGACCAACCGTCCTGTTTATCCAGGTGTAGATTTAAATCACCTAATATTACATTTTCACAACATGATAAGGCAGCACCTTGAAAGCCACATTAAAACCCAAATATTAATTAAACAAATAAAGAAAACAATACAGGGCCCGATTGGGTTGTAGCTAGTGAACCTGAAAGGAAAGGTAAGACCAAGATATTACATATACAATTACCCCTTCCAAATTAGAGATATTTGTTGCAGTAACACAAGTGATATTTTACCTTCATTTTTCTTTTGATATTAGGGGGCCACGGTGGCAGAGTGGTAACATTCTCGCCTCCCACCTCTGAGGCCGGGGTTCGATCCCCGCACGGGCTCAAGTGGGAAAGCTGGTAGTTGCTTGCCGTTGGTCGGCAGTTTACAGTACACAACCCTAGGGAACTCTATGTACTGGTTTCCTCTGCCCTTCCAACTACCCGTCGTGATATGATCTGTACAGTGTTGAAAGCGACGTTAAACACCTAATAAACAAATTCTTTTGATATTGGGAAATATTTTAAACAGCTAACTTCTGTGTATCATTTAAAAAAATGTTTTGTTTGAAAACAAATACTAAGCCAACACAGACAGGCCACCAGATTTACTGCTGTTAAAACTATTAGCTGAAAGTCTGTCAATAATTCTTTAATATTTCTTTGATTTTATTGATAAGACTTCCACATCACATAAATCACACCAAAAAACCTACCCTATCATCAATGAATTATAGGATAATAAAACCCAGATTGGTGACCATTCTATTGTGTTAACTATCCATTATTTTTCACTACATTATTTTCTAACAGTGGAATGTGGTTTAGTTCAATGGGAAGTCTGCCATGAACAAAAGGTTATTTGCCAATCATCCTCAGCACATTGCTTTCCATACTAAGCTGTATTCACACCCTTTTTTGATATTAAATAGTTCAGTGGGTACACTTATAAAGTCTTTAATTCTGCACGAAAGTAATAGTACACGGACATATACCTCATGGAAAAATACTACCTGGATAAAATATCTACTGATAAATGTAGAAAAATCAATGTAGAAAACACAAAAACTCACCCATTATGTGGGTGTTCCACCACACGACTAAGGCTCCCGATTAAGGGATTTTGGGAGTTGGTTTCAAAAATTTGCTTAGTCCCAGGCGTTCTGTAAGGGTCGGTAGTTGTCGGTTGGGTCCGTGAGAAAAATCAAACATGTTTGATATTTTTCCCGACCCAAACAGACTCTTTTTTCCCGCCATAAAATGTCCAGTCCCAGGCTTCCTCAGGCCTCCTCATACCAAATTTACACAGTCCTATGTTGTCCCAGGCCGCCTGTGACCCTTAGTCCCAGACCCTTAGTGCCTTAGTCCCAGGCCTCCTGCGACCCTTAGTCCCATTGGTCTGGGGAAGACTGAGGATGCCTCAGGATGCCTGAGGAGGCCGGGATTTAACCGGGGGTTAGTCGGGGCTTAGTCCCAGGAGGCCTGAGGCATCCTGTGACCCAGTTGGTATGTGTATGACAAGATTGTGCTTCAAACCGACCAGAAAACTGGCTTAGTCGGTTTTTAGTCCCAGAACAGTCGGGGACTGTCTGGGGCCACCTGGGGCATCCTGAGGCTTCCTGAGACCGATCTGACCTTAATCCCAGGCTTCAATACCGATTCAGTATTCCTGCCCATTTTACCTTTTTTTTCACCAACTGTCCACGATTAAGGGTCGCCGACAGTATCGGGGCTTAATCCTTTGGTGGAACAGGGACATAATCCACAGCATAAACAATGTCATATGAACAATCAAAATTTTTCTGGAAAGTGCTTTGTGCAATATAGGGATCCTTATTCTATCCATTCACTCTATCCATGGCTACAGTTTGTGTTTGGGTTCTATTCACAACTTTGAAGCTTCATCCCCCCAAAAATTTATGTTTCCAAAAACGAAAACCAGGGATACACATGGTGATACAATATTGACTGTGTATTGAAATTAAAAAGACCATAGAACTAATTTAGTGAAAGCCACCCAATGATATTCACTCCAAAGCAAACCTTGCAAAGATGCATAAATTGTCTGTTTAGTAAAAGGTGTTAAATTCTTGAATTGATTAATTGGTTTCAAGTCATCAAGTTTTTATAATAGATAATTTCCTCATGGCACTTTCATTGTGTAAACTTAATGGTTCTTCAGTCCTTTGGGGCTTCTGGCCATGAGGTTACATAATTATCTACCAATACTCTACGAAAAAGTGAAGATATCTGGCGATTTTTCTGCAATTACCCTACAAATTAGCTAAGGAAAGCTAGATAACAAAAATGTGTGAAGACTCTTCAACCACAAAGAAAGAATGAGGAGAGAACAAGAAAGAATATTCGGCGAAATTTCTGAGAACAAGAAGGTAGAATGAATCCTCTACACCAGAGCTATGACACAGAAGAATATGCTATCTATAGTGCCAAATTGTCTTGGCGTACTTAAAAATTAGCAAATAACTGGAACAATTGTGAACATCAGGCTGTTGTCATTACGAAGTAGCAAATACTGAAGAGGGCTGAAAACAAACAAAGAATGAGGAATCCAACAATACCATTAATGAATTTGGCATTCACAAATAGTCATCATTAAAATTCGCCATTGTGTGACCTGGGCATACATATACCAACCCAGTTATTTAATTGGTTGATTTTTTTGTGTAATGTCACTTTTAACACATTGTGCATGTCAGCCAACATTGGGAGGTTGAGGTGATGGAAGAGAAGCTAGTATACTCACTATGTGCAACAAAGTACAATAGAGTACGTATGTGCAGATCATTTTTTTCTGGAAGTACCAGAGAATAGTCGGTACAAATGGCAAATATTAACTGAACATGTGAACAGGAAATAAAACAACACATGATAATAATATTATTTAATAGCAAATACATTAAGTCAAAGTTGGTGTTTCATGTTTCCATGTTCAACAGCAAATATATATATAAAACACAGTTTTACCTGGACCAAGTTATTGACTTGCCAGAACTTATATTTTCAGTAGAACTCTTCTTCTTGGCACCTGTTAGTTATATTTTACTACTTATTGGAAACTACCCTTAAGTAGCAATGCTGGATGATCGTCTTAGCATGAATGAACAAAGTATTTATATGGCATTAAATTGATATAGACAGCCTCAAAGGTACTGATATCCAAGAAGACATAGTCCAATTGCCAGAAAAAGTCTATATCCATGTTAGCGTCCGATGGATAAGACTATGGTGGAGGATATGCGGAAGAGGAAAGTCATTACCTGTCCTTTAAATTATATTGTCCCATTCCAGCATCCCAATGCAGGCGTTTGCCCTACGTGGGGTCGCTAAGAATAATCAGAGATGATACTCAATGGGGAGCCAGTATAGGTTATTCAGGAATGGAGAAAAATAGCTTTTTTAGCCTACACATGATGCAAACATAAGGCATTTTAAACTCTCTAAAGTCTACTAATATTTATCTTTGTCATGTTATAAAGCAGGAACTTGCAGTTGTCCAGGTTGCTGACCATGGCATTAGCCACCTCAACAGCTGTTTCATGGCCGGCTAGATATGTGATGACCCTCCAGAGTTCCAAATGATGATAATACCACACACAACATAAATAAGCTACAGGTCTACCTTGACTTATCTGCATCCAGGGTGACACAAAGGTTTATGACCGACTTGGCTGGTTACATGACCCTAACTGTTAAATGGGGCGTAAACCCTAACATTGACTCATTTGAAACAGAAAAAAACTTAATCCACAGGATGATTTTAGATGTCCACACCCGAGGTCCTGTTGTCTTGATCAAAGCCCACTTTTCCATTGCAGTTTTAGTCCTTTTCTGTACTCCTTTTGGACATTATTTAGCTGGTCTCAGTTTGCTGGTGGTTAATAAGTTTAACATCTAGTCGTTTCACTCTAATCTCTTTGGTTAATAACTTCACTTGAGTCTCATCTGTAGTTTTGGGTCTCTAATCCAGTGCAAGGCAACATGTGTGTTGTGCAGAGAACCTGCCCTGATATGATCTTAGCTGCTGAAAGGAAGATAAATCTCCCAAACTTTTCCTGACCCCTGTGGTTATGGATAAAGATATCACAGCATGTGTTAAATACTGATTCTAATTTTAATAGCACTTAATCTCCATCTATTCACAGACTCTAAGGCACAGAATGCCAGAAATTAGATATCATAATAGTTAAATCATAAACATTATAGGGGTCAGTATCAAGGAACAAGACTGAGACAAGACCAGAAAAAAAGAATCAGAGATGCCCATACCCCACAGCCTGGGGAAATAGTTTTCAACACCACGAGATATAGAAGTAGTGAAACAGTACACAGATTGGGATACTTTCAGAGCAGTGTCCAAATAATGTTTAAGTAGAGAAAATAACATCTAAGAGAAAGAAACTGCATGTAAAACAGGACAATTCAGTTAACTAAAAATTGTGGAGCTTGGAGACTTCTCCCATTTTGATATTCATTTGCATGGTCGAATTATGGTTTGAATGTTTTGAATATTACCCATACATACAGATGTGGCAATACATGCTTTTATGTGAAGTTGGGGCAAAACCTGTGGCTCTCTTGATGCAATACCATCTGTTACAAAGGGAAGTTGCAAAAAATAAAACAGCTAATGAATTCTAATGTGACTTTAACAGTGTTTAATCTACATCAAAAGACACCCAAAGGTGCAACAACCAAGATTCAAGTAAAAAGATACAAGAGGAATAAAATAGAATCAGATATCCCTGTAGAGAGATAAAACAGCATCAGATATGCAAGATCAAAGGTCAAATCCAGGTCACACCCTGACCAATGTCCCTATCAAATATCAACTTCCTACACCTTATGGTTTCTGAAATATAGCCCAGACAAGGCATTATAGGTCAAGGTCACTACGACACGGTCAAAGGTCAAATCAAGGTCACACCATGATGGTTTACATCTACACACCCTAGCCAATCTCCCTACCCAGTATCAACATTCTACACCTTATGGTTGACGAGATATAGCCCGTACAAGATTTTATAGGTCAAGCTCACTACAGCAAGGTCAAATCAAGATCACGCCATGACCATGACATTGCACACCTACAACCCCTAACCAATGTCCCTACCAAGTACCAACTTCCTACACCATACGGTTTCCGAGATATAGCCTTGACAAGTTTTTATAGTTCAAGGTCACTACAGCAAGGTCAAATCAAGGCCAGACCATGATGTTGCAGACCTACACTCCCTAACCAATGTCCCTACCAAGTATCAACTTCCTACACCTTACAGTTTCTGAGATACGGGCCGGTCAAACTTCCCGCCCATCCGGACACCATGGGTGAAAACAATACCCCGACAGCCCTTAAGGGCTGTGGGGTAAAAACTAGGGTGGATAATCTTTTGCACAAAGGTAAGTTTTCAACTGCTTCATGAATGAAGCGAGAGTTTTGGCTGATTGTACATCATCAGGAAGATTATTGTCATGTCAATCATGTCTGGATTTAATGAAAGGTTTAAAGTATTTTTGATGACTACTGACTACTATTTTTGATGACTATGACTACTATGAAACTTGTACACCAATACAGCTGTCTTGAAGAAAACAGAGCGATGCTCGATAGACAACCAGCGTAGACTCGTTCTTACAGGAGTGATATGAGAGTACTTGGTAGTATTAGCCTGATGGCTTGTTTTGACTTTAATACCACTTTAACAATTTAACAATTGTCGCCATATATTCATACAATTCATCTTCTGTCTCCAATTACTTTCCCCGTCATTCTTCACTTTGCAACAGTCAAGCTTACTCATTTAGAACAAGATACCAGGTACCAGCAAAGAAATCATTAAAAAGAGTCCAAATGTGGTTCTGTGTCATTTTAGGACAAAGTTAGAGGTAGGTCCCACCTGTGGACATTATGTAACAACACCAATGGGATTAATACTTTTTGAGCTATGGCACAAATGTTATCCAAAAATCCCAAAATTCTGGAGTGCTGATCCATATCTAGATCATCCTTGAGAACTAAGCCACAGGTGGACTCGATGTGACACTAATCTGACGTAGGGAATTAAGATTACAATACCCTCGCCTTTCCTATTTGGGGTGTGAGGGCAAAAACAAATGGCCATTATCGCAGTGCCCTCACCCCTTTAAGGGATTGTAAAAAGATTTTCTCTTGACAAAGTTTTTCATTTATTTATCATAGATGGCCAGTAACATTCTTGCCTCCCAACTCTTCGGATGTTTATTGGCATTTATACTCCGTGGAATAACACCTTTCTCTCGGGACCAAACGCACTAAGTGACCCATCCTGAATTCACAAATACAGCCAAAGATCTAGTGACTGACATTCCCCTGACAGAAAGACGAAGTCTCAGGATGACCAATATCCCTGAGGTTATTTAGCCCAATACTGGAGATGGAACCCAATAACAGAGGACTGCAATTTTAAGTGGTCATATGATCCATCATTAATGAACTTGTTGGTTCAAGTCTAGAGCAAAATCTCATCAGGAAAGATGGTAGTTGCTTATCTGTGGTCTACAATACATCTGGACTCGATTACCATCTTCTCAGCTGCATTTTTAAAATCAATTTGGCAAAACCAAATTATAATGAATACCTCGCATCAAAGACTCTGATACTTTGAGCCCAAATCAACGAAAGTTTTCCACAAGTTAATACCATTCCTATTTTCAGAATTTCTAAGAATTCTCACTCTAAGAATTTCCAAACAACATAAATTTCAAAATTCCTTTCAATTGATTTTTTTTCAATTCTAAAGAGACATTACCGACAAACTAGATACAATAGCTGTGCACAAAACAGTAAGCATTTGCCTTACAGTTGTTGCAAGCATAAATATGCCACTGACCTATGAAACCTATATTGTTTTCTTATTTACAAAATATTTTTCATTCTAATATGACTTATAGTTTTAAGAATCTTCACACCGATTCCTACAGTGTGAGTGTTCTAGGAAAAAGAATATTGGTGAATATAAGCCTTAAACTTGAATGTGAACAAAACCATTTTTGTTTTCAGAAAAGCTTAAAGCTTAACTGCATTTTGAGATAGTTTTTCATGCAGAAGGCACCTCTTCAAATGCAAGGATTTGATTGGCTAAGGCTTTTAGATGGACAGACCTTTTCACTATCAATACATTACACAGGAGTTAACTATATAGTGTACTAAATAGAAAGTCAACTGTACCAATCTTGGATGTTGCAATGTGCCAGACTGAAACTACGTGCGACAACCTTGATGGCAGTTTTGTGATTATTTGACCAAAATTGAATTTAGAGATGTCTAAGCCATTACGGCACACACCTTAAATTGTTAGTCAGTCATCAACTGAAGCAACTTGGCTTCAGTAAGTGAACTAACCTTTATTTCATGTTGACTGAAAGTGAATATGTACCAGTTAAAATTACAGAGTTTCCTAATTTTGAATGATGCCGCCAAATTTAAACCTATGGCCATGTGGATGGCAATTAAGGAAAATATCTGCAAGATTAGGGAAAGTCAAAACTAAAGAGTATAGCAAAACAAAAGTCCTCTTTTGAAAGCCACTTTTATGCCATTGTTGCCTTGGAAGTGACTGTATGCCATATGCAAAATCAATTTTGTTAATTCTGATTGTTGTCATGAGCCATTAGTTAGAACCCGAGACCACAAAGATGACAGGACAGATTACCTCTACTGAAAACACTCTGCTTCAGTAAGTGAATGCACTTTTATTCATTACCAACAGGAGGCAAAAAAGAGGTAGAGCAAGAAGCTTAAGATTCACCACAGTATGTGAAAGTCGTCACAAGATGGGCCTTTAAGTGTAAGGCAAAATCATCAAAAGTTGCACCAATTTGGCATCAGGGTATGTCACACAGGTAATGCAGACACAAACATAGCAAATATGTGACGAATTTTTCCACAGGGCAAGAGGGAATAGAATGGGGTTTCTTCACTGTCCGACATCACATACTGTAGTGAATTTCACGTTAGTTACTCTAACATTAGTACAATGACGCATTGGAAATCAATTCATGATGTAAAAAAAAGAAAAGAAAACAAGACATTTTACACACACACACTAAAATGCAGTGCACAAAAACATTGCTTTACTGAGCAGAGAGATAAAAATGCTACGTGCTATGTACTGAACAGACGTTGTTATACAGTGACTACTCAACAGTTCATAGATAGATTTTCAATATAATTCAATTGTATTGTTCAATTGTACAAAGTGAAAAAATGTAAAATCATTTCTTGGGGAAGGTGACCACCCTTTAGAAGTTAGACAAAATAAACAAAATATGTTCAAATTTGGCATCAGGAGAAATCAGAGGCCTAATATTGTTAGAGTAAGAAATCTAAAATTCGCCACATATCTGAAATTCTATATATGTGGATATACGATGAAAATAAATGAATTGAGCTATGATTACTTGAATGTAGAGTAAATTAAGGCTTTTTGAACTGAAAAATATCAGTTTAAGCCAAAACATCATTTTATTCTTCGGATTAACTAAAGTTTTAGAGGTGGTGAATTTTTAGATTTCTGGCAAATTTCAGATTCCTTACTGCATATAAATCGCAAATGTGTCAAGAATTTCTGACAAATTTAAAGGATGGAGACGGGGGAGGGGGGTGGTGGTGTTCATTGCTGAATTTTACATCTTTCTGACGATTTTAACATTTTTGTTACTCTTTACTCTGCAACAATGTCGTATTTCTCACACAATGTAACACAATATATTTCAGTACAATTGCTTTGTCTTGTACAATAGTTGCCAATTTAGTCAGCTTCAGGATCAGAGGTAGCTTTTGGTTGACCAACAGACTAATGCTGTCTTTCTCCCTATCACTGCTTATCACCTTAATTTGGCACACAAACACCAAATGTGGGACCAAATGTTGAAATATAGGAGTGTTTAATCATACCCATGATGTTCAACATATTACCCTGAAAATTTTCAGGAATCTGTATTTGCAACGTGCAATGGCCTTATGACAGATATCAGGATGAATTTAAACTGTGCCAAATTAGGTGCTTGTGCTAAAATAAAGCACTACGTAGCAGTTTGTATTTTATTATTTTAAAAAACATGATCGAGATATGAAATGCAAATATGTTTAAAAAAAATATTCTAAAATGTAAACAATATTTGACTTATGACAAAAAACTTTGCTAATGTTCCACAACTACATTTACAGGAATAGAAGATAGTGACCCCTGTCCAGAATAAGTAAACCACTGTAAATTATATTAACCAGATGCAACACTCTTTTAACCTCTTTTATGTGACCATCTATTATCCAAATATTCCAATTTATGAATTTATTTCCACTCCCAGATTGTACTTATTTGTTTTCTCATAGACAGAGATGAAGCGCTATAGAAGTACTATTGGAATTAGAATTCTCTCATGATAACATTTTAAAATGTACATGTCACTTGAGTAATTTTTTCCATTATCCGACCTTTTCTTAAGCTCGTATATCTTTTTCAAACAAGAACACAGATATCAGGTATTCATAAAGCACTCATACATAGTGGGAGTCTCTGTCTTGGTAGTATGTCAATATAAATGCCAGCATATGCATATATAAGAGTACATTATATCAACTGAAGCTTTATCTTACCCGAAAGTTTCTCACAAATTACAAAGAAATTTGAGCCTTTAGCAAGGATAACTTTTAATATCCAATCATTTGATATCTATAAGAAAATGAAAGAGGTATGTGCAATAGGGAATGGAAATGAGTTCATAAAATTGAATATTCGGATGACAGAAGGTTGGATAATACAGAATATACTGTATTTATCTGGGACGTTATTCACAACAGGTCTTAGCCAAATCTTAGGCCTGGATTAGCCATATATGTATACATTTGTTAAGCCTAAGACTTGGCGGAGACCTTTAGTCAATACGACACCCCCTCCCCCGACTCCCTCTTGCATAGCCAGACAAGGACCTTAGCCTTTAGAGCTTACATATCTTGTAGTATTGGAATGAACCGAGAAGTTCTGCATCGGATGTGTTAAACAACCTAGATAAAGGGCTGGCATCATCAAAATGATAGAATACAATACTGTAGTTATCAGCCCTCTTTAATCTGAAGGCAATAGTGGAAACTTTTTTTTCAGTATTTGTTCAGAAATAAGGAAGCTCTGTTAATTTTATTATCCACTACACACTGTATTTGACCCATTAAGGGGGATATACGGGGCCGGACAGCGGCGCCCCCTTACCATGGATATGTGTGTCAAGAACATTTGGTTTTCCACTAATACCTTGGGAATTATGTAAACTATTTTGCTCATTTTTATTACATAAAAGTCCATGCAGAAATGGCTGAGAAATCGCAGGTTAAAAATTGAGATTTTTAGATTAACTGATGCCAATGTTTTGACAGCTTTCTTAACATTGTCTCCCTAAATATGGATTTATTTAACTCATAAACCACACAAAATGGTGGATAATAAAAGTAAAACAACCCTCATCAGATATATATCCCTCAAACATATATATGTTTTCTGTAGATGTTATTTGGCAAGTTTTCCTATTGTAAATGAGGCCTTGTTTTTATGTGCTGGTGATACCTACCGATCCAAAAAAAGTACAAGAATTCTTCAAAACAGTTTTTTTTTCATTATCGGCTTTTAAAGTATTAATATTGGTGCAAACAGACAAGGTAAACTGCACAACTTCCAACTTAATATCTAATCACATGACTCAGGTGTGTATGGGCCCATAATCACAAAAGCATCACAGATTTCATGTCAAGGTACAATGTTTCAAGAAAATTTTAGCGCGGCAGGGGGCGGGGGGGTATGAATTGTGGCAGACTTGACAATTTATTTTAATTAACTCAGTGTATACAACTACTGACCGGTTTACAAATCTCTCCAGATGTCGTTTATTGGGTTGAATTTATCACAAAATAGCATCAAGTAAAGAATCTTTGGTGACTGAATCACTGGAAAGGTCAAAGCTGTTATGTATTTCTACAGTGTACATTGCTAGGCTTTGATTTGAATTTGACACCTTTGTAAATGTTACTTTCAACTTCTGATTACTTTAGTCTGAGTGTGGAAAACATTGCAGAGTAGCTGGTCAACATACTTTGCAATAGAACCAGCATCTTTCACTTGCTGGCATGGTCAAAAGATTCACAAGCACAGTACACAAGAACTACCTTTTAAATAAACAAGGCAAGTTTACATTTCTGGGATTGCTTGAAAGGGGTTTAATTTCACTTTGAACACATTGTACCTGTCATACCATGATGGTCAGCTGACGGAATAGAGAAAAAACAGTGAATACTAGTTTGTCAAGATTCTGTACTGAAAACCATCGGGCCCCAGCAAAACAACTACCAGCTTTCCCACTTCTGTTCAGTCAAAGGATCAAACCCTGGACTTGATTGGTAAGAGGCCAGTGTACCACCCATTACACTGCTGTGTCCCCTTCTCTCCAGATTTCCAATTGACAAGAGTACACAACATGTTGATCAATCCCGATGGCATTGCATTTGAACACTTCGTGAAATCATTCCAGAAATAGCTTACTGATAGATTTACAGTTAAAACTGGTTTAAAAAGACATACAGAGTAAGAAATATGACATTTAACCACAGTGTGTGTGGAATTTGTACTCCCTTTGTACTCCTCTAGACTTGTAGGAAATTACTGTAAGCATTTGCGACTATACTGGATTTCCCGTGGCACAAACTTCAGCAGTAATTTCATGTCACTTTAAAAGGGTGCACCCAGTGGCAACTTTCCCATACTGTTAACCAATATTTCACATTCCTCAAACTAACTCCACCAATTTTACATTTTAAATACATCCTAAATTTGATTTATGTAGAAGTGTTCCAATCAAACAACATCTGTGTACTACATGTTTTTTTACCAATTCAGAATTTATGGTCGACTGTTGCCTCCCCCAGTAACAAAAGATGTAATGATACAAAAATCAATGGAATTCAGAGAAGACTTTTTTCTTTCAACTAGAAATTGTTTCTTAAAGTGACCTTTGCTTTAGAGTTTAACCCTGTTTAGTTCAATCTGTCATGACCAGAAAACTATTTCCAACTTTAAGCATTATTTCCTGATTACCTGTTATACCGAAATCATCCACGATAGCGCCCATGGGCACTTTACTAGAAAGACAGGAAGTGTTGGAGTGGGGGCAATAATACCAGCATGGGCGTATACCTGAACACAATCAAACCTGTCAATGCCCCTAAATGTGATAAAAACTACGGCATTTAAAAAGCTTAAACAGCATACCTCAAAATATTACAGAAGAGTGCTTTTTATTTAACAATCTATGTCAGAAATCCCAGTATTTTTCTTTATAAAATAAATGAATTGCTCATGTAACGACACCCAATGAAATGCGTTGTACCTGCCACATTCATGCTCAGCCAATCAAAACCCTTGAAACTTCACTGTATGGGGAATTCCCACTTGTTTAGGTGGTTATATTTATGTTTTGCAATAGTTAAAATTATTCACTTTTCATGACATAATGGGGATAAAACTTGAGTAAAATATGCATTAAAACAATCTGGAAATCTGTTGGAAAGGATGGACGCATATTTCATGTGTTTTCGGGGATGGGCGACGGGCTTCCGCGGATGATTTCGGTATTTCCATGGAAAACACCCTTCAAAGAATGAATAGTGTACAACCTGAAATTTTCACTGGCCATTAATTTTGGCTCTTTTAGCTATTTAAGCCAATGGCCAATAAAAATTCACCGTCAATGAAATGTAAAATGTGTACTTCTGATTTCTCCAGTGGAAACTGACTATTAGTGAAACTTAATTCCAGTAAGATTTTAAAATTTAATTATCAGTGAAATTTTTCTTCAGCCTAGATTTCCAGGCTAATATAACCTAATTTCTGTAATAAATGCTCAGAGTGACATATATTTTTCAAAAAAAGGTAGTTAAACAACAATATTGAAATGTTTCAATTATGTTTCTCTCTAAGTGTCTAGATAGTAGTGCTGGGAGATTGCTTGGATTTTACCTGTCGATGTTCGTATCGGAAATTTGTAAACAAAGTTCGAACATTTCCAATCATGGAGTCGAAAGTGTAAATCAGACAGAAAAATAAAATATTAAATTATAAACCAGCAAATAAACACACAGTACCACAAATATAGCCATAATATAACCTAAAAGCCATTTACAGACATCTCTCTCAATAACAGTCCATGCTTGATGTATCTTGACTTTTGATTGGCTAATTTTATGATTACCTTGACAACTGTGGGAAAATCCAAAGGTATTTCTATTTACGTTATTTTTATTGCATTCACGGCTAGTTCTGTGATTTTAACTGTAGAATATTTCAGATTTTTACCAAATATTATTAAGGTTAGCATTTTATTGTGACCAGAAGGCTGCAAAGAAATGAATTTAGCAATCATCGGTTGTACTTAAAGTTTACCGATCATTGATTGGCAATGAGCCAGCGAGCGATAATACCGAAGTTTGCAAACATCGTCCCAGCACTACTAGATAGTGTTTTTCAAACTTGCTTCCTATAGGTATAACAGGTGTAAAACATGGCCGACAAACTTATTGTTTTAATGCACATTCTTGCATGAATCTACTGTAGGAAAACATATCCGACAAAAATTATTTTCATTTTATTAACAGTTTGCTCTATTCATGTGATGTATAAGATTAAGACTGAGAAACTGTAAACTTTACCAGTCTCTGAATGAGCTTTTCAATGTCGAATACTGTTTACTTCACTATCTGAACTTAGGTCATTGAAAATGTGCAGGAAAGTGATTGCTTCTAAATCAGGGAATTTATTACAGAAAATATGGTATACATTACTCACTGCTTCTGTAAAGTGAAATCTTTATATCAGATTTCCATTTAAGCGGGCTTGACTATGTAAGAAGACTTAAGTATCACAAAAATAAGGTGTAGAAATGCAGCTTACATCAAATATAACTTTACAACCAATACATATGCAGGTGATTACTAAAGCTCAAAACACTTTGATTACCATAAAAATTCATAACAAATCAAAAGACAAGTTTGAACTTATAAGACATTCAACATACAAAAACAAAAGGAAATTCACAAGTGACTGTACATTTCCTATCAAAATGAACTAGTCTTAATATGACTTAGTATTTATAGTACAGATGTATACTGATTTAATACAATAAAAAGAATTTAATAACAAAAGAAAATAACAGAATTAACAATGACAGTGCTTATATTTATATATGTACAATAATTTTTTTTAAAAAAGCAAAAACATGTGTTATATACCAAAAAAAAAATCCAAACATATTTACAGTGGCATGTTAAGCTTTTAAAGTGTATTTTTGTTCTTGCCAAATACTCGTGTAACAATGTTTCTACTGAAGTTGATATTTCACAAAACTATCCTAAAACAGCATTCATTTTACACCGACTACTGGCCATTCCATATGTACAGACGCAAAATCATTTCTTATGCATATAAACTCTTATAATAATATGAAAATACGTGAAAGAACACTTGAAACAGTTAATTTACACGTTTGAAAGCAACCATCAAATATTAATGACCTAGATCCAATGACAAAACAGTTAGAGTAAGAAATCTAAAATTCGCCAGGAATCTAAAATTCGCCACCTCTAAAACCTTAGTTAAATTTATGAAGAAAATGATGTTTTTGTCTCAAAATTGGTATTTTTCAGTTCAAAAAGCCTTAATTTACAATACATTCAACAAATCTCACCACAATTCATTTATTTTATTAATATTTTCACATGTGGCGAATTTCAGATATGTGGCAAATTTTACATTTCTTACTCTACTCATAATGTTGGATGCTATTTACAATGCTGGATAATGAATCTAACACTAGTGCATTATGAGTTTAAATTACAAACATATACATTTGCAGCATGTCTCTACTTCCAATACTTCTAATGTACATTTTCACACTTGTTTTTCACAACATTAAATAATAATAATAATCCTTCAACAGTAAGACTAGATTCCTTCAACAGAAAATAAACATCCAAAAAATTATGAATAATTTTTGGTTGAGTGGACAAGACACTCATTCAGTGAATTTACCGTATTTGTTTTATTTTGCCCCCTCCCTATTAATCGCCCCCCCCACTCCTCTCTACCTTTTAAAAGTTCATATTTCGGGCTTTTACATCCCTCTCAACACCCAACACCTTTGCCATTCCATGCAAGAAATAAAGAAAATCAAAACAAAACATGGCAGTTTTGATCAATGATGCACTGAAATCTGCAAAAACAGGAGATAAAACTCTCTAATTTCTTCCGATTTAAGGCTTGTTTCCAATATTTTAAACTCTCTCACCATAATATGTGCTGGCAGGTGAGATCAAGGCTTAAGTGTCCATTATTGCCTATTGCCACTTGACTGGAAAGTTGACATGTTTCATCCGTACTAGTTCCCCCCCCCCCCCCCCCCTCCATGCTTTATGATGGTTTAAAACTATCGATCTGCTGTGTTAAAGCACTCAGCCCTTCGGGCTTCGTGGCTTTAATATTCAGCCGATCAATAGTTTAAAGCCATCAGAAAGCACTCGAATATGGCTTTTATTCCTATAATACGGTATGTCGGTATACATACAGTAGCTTCTGATATCACCAGAATATGATTTAAGCTAATCTGTAAATATCTGAAATAAAGCCTAAATCTGAAGAAATTGTCCACTTTATCTCATGTTTTTGCAGTTTTTAATGAGTGTTTTATTAAAACTGCCACTGTTTCATTTGGATAAGTTTCACTTCCTGATTAGCGGTTGGGGATATGCCAGAATAAAACTTTTATTTTTTTGGTATGCCAGATTTGGACTATTTGGTAGACAACATATTCAAATACGTTTACATTCAAAATCGATATGCACACAGCCAAACAATTTACCCACTACTGTCCATGAGTGTAGTACAGGTATTGTGAGATATTCAAACATCAGGCAAATCTGGTCAAAGGCCCAGACATCGACTGGTAAGCAATTATACAACCCCGTGGTGAATGCATTCGTTGCAGCCTACTCAGCACAACAACTGCCCTTAACTCATCACTGGGGACTAAGGCCAGGCTGCAACTACACCTAAATTCAACCTATGTAAGTACTACTTGTACAGAACGAGTTAAAGTTGGGGGGGGGGGGGGGGGGGTTATGTCCTTTACAATAGCTAAGGCGATGTCAAGGACAACCATGTTGTCCTGAGATTGATTTGAACCCACTACCAAAGAGGTGAGAATACTGATACCGAGTCTGCTGTGATAGATCTGCGAGATAATCCATAAGGAGTTGGTGATTTTTAGGGGGGGGGGATCTTTCTGCACAAGGATTCCTATTCTTTGATTTACTGCAGTAACTTTTTCTTGGCATTTTATCATTTAGATATAAGGTATGGTATACTATTTATGCTTTGCACAATATCTTCTTTAAAGTAAGGACTTAAAGCACTATTTGACCTATCCCAACCACATGATGTCCAAAGCCCAAATATCACCATGATCCAAAGTGTATGTGTTTAGATTCCATAATTTCTGAAGTAAAAGCATAGAGCCTATGTAGTTATTCAAATCTCAAGAATTTACAGTAGAAAAAAGCACTGGTATGAGATTTGATTTGGGCTTTTGTCCTAGTAGTTACTTTTCCCCACAGTATTGTCCTCTGGGGATTTTGTCTTACCATTCATACTATTACAGGTCATTTTTTCATTCAAATTACCCACCCTGTCTACATTAATCACATCTTACATCAAGGCAAGATTGTCTAACAAATAAAAGCTTGTATACGCACTCATATAATATTAATTTTATCTTGAGATATTTTGTTTGTATGTGTCATTTAGGGAGTTTTCCTATTATACTCGACATCCGGGATGATTTTTTTGTAAAACAAAATACAGAAATCCACATAGAAAGATGTAACAAGACAATCACAATTTTCACTTTTAATCTCTTACAATATCACTTTCTTTCTCATATTGTGCTGGCAAGTTATACACTTGGCAAAAACCACATAGCCTATGTTCTAATGTACTGGTGAGTGGAATCGCCTCGATTTTCATGGTCGATTATTCGTCCATTTTTCCGAGCGATGATCGACCCATAATCGACTTTTTTACTCCACTGTAATGAAACACATTCCGGGATGAAGTGTATGTCAATCCGGTAAGAATAATGGTGTTTCCGACAATTAGTATCCACCAAAAGCACCCACTTCCGGTAAATATGGCGGTAGTTATAAACAAACACAAAATTCGTGACAAATCTGTTGATTTATTAAAGGAAAGTTTAGGAAACTGCCTAAAATATAAAAAATACGTGGATATTGAGACACATAAAGAAGGGTAAGAATTAATCGATTTATAGAAGTTGTTAGTGACTGAACGCGATTGTACCATGAAACGACGATTGATCGAACGTT
This sequence comes from Sabellastarte sp. h YS-2021, assembly GCA_964017235.1. NCBI lineage: Eukaryota > Metazoa > Annelida > Polychaeta > Sabellida > Sabellidae > Sabellastarte > Sabellastarte sp. h YS-2021. The sequence goes on from OZ024936.1 coordinate 29,695,212, forward strand.
CGTCTAATCGTCCACCCACTATAATGTACAAAATTTTTTCTTAGTTTCTGACGTTCATATATCTTTCACTGCAAGAGTGGGAAGTCAATGGAATATTTTAAAAACCAAAGGCATAAAATGACATTCACACAATTGACTAATGAGACATATTTAAGAAGAAAAAAAAATATCTCAAGTTTTGCCTCTGCATGTCATAGAAAAATGATATTACCTTTAACTCGGCAATCTCCAAAATTTCACAAATCCAGTAAAATAAGAACAGTCACAATATTTTGTTAATCTCATTTAACTGATGATGCAAAATAAAATCAGAAAAAAAATAAAGAATGATATAACTCGATTCATGAATATGTATCTTAACCAAACTTTGATATCACTTGTAACGACAAAACAATAAAAATGCAGCAAAACTGACACTGGACGGTTATACCAATCAGATATAATCTCAATGTAAAATAAATATACTTTTTTTACTCATGTAAATCCTTCTGCTTCCCCCCCACCCATCCTTTTTTGTATATTGACAAAATAAAAATTTGTGGCAGGTTTAATGTATGTTATATAAATAAGGTGGTATAAACTAAACACAAAACATTTGATATAGGCAATTAAATGTAATTCTTCAATCTTCCATAATCTCACTCACTATTCGAAGTTTTTCCAAGGCTATTGCACAGTTAAAACTCTCTCATTATATAAGGGTAAATGTTTAATTTTACAATGGTCAACTTCTATCACAGTTTAAAAACCCTTATTTTCATTGAATAAGAACAATGGACACACTGTCAATGTAAGTAGGTATTAATGTCAGTTTTCTGTGTGTCAGCTTATTCAGAATTAGCCTTTTGTCAAGTAATTCCTAAATATAAATATCAAGGAATATGAATAAGTGGAATTTTTAAAAAGTAGCAGAGACAAACACATGCTGATCTAAATATGATTAAAAAGTATGTGAAAATGACTGATCACCAGTATATAATGCAATATATAGGTTTGTTTTAGACCAGTGACCAACTATACAAGTAGACTCTTATCAAGTTATGTTTACAATATTATTATATGCTTTTATGGGAATAGTGATGACTAGGTGTAATACTCATCTTTAAAGAACTGTAGTTAAATAAAAAGACGGTAATTTAAAATAAATATAAGCTGAGACATGACAATATTAAGTGCGTATCATTTACATATTTAGATACACATTAGTTGTAATGTGTGGTTAAAATATCCACTGAATGTCAATTCAAAACTATTTCAGAAATGATTAATATACGAATGGTTCATTACTTGATGTTAAATATAACAGCACTTCGTTCATGATGTACATGCATATGCACTAGAAAATCTATAGCAGATAAAAGTATGTCAGTAAAATGTAGCAAAGTCACAGCTACAAATCTTGTCACAATAGTTCATAAATAGAGCTGCATAAATATCTAATATATGGGAAGTGCATTCCAACTATCACCAAGGAACAAAACTATGTTTTTCATGCATAATTTCAATCTTATATTCATTTGAAACACTGATAGCAGAATATAAGCAAATATATTTAAAACAAACAAATACTCGTAAAAATAACTACATTTATCATTTCAGTGAAGCTATGACATATCACTGAATCTTTGACAGGCAATACTACCGTTACTTTACCCGAACGGCAATGAAAAATAAAAGGTTACAACAGTTATCACTGGAAAAGAGTAATTACAATTATATAATCTTCAATACACAATATTATGACTTTAACTGGCATAGTACATTATGACAATGTAACATAGAAAACCTAGACATCACCTATGCTAGGACTTTGTCCCGGCTGACCCACTTTGATATGAACTGTCTTGCGATGAACCTGAATGACGTCGTCCATTGCCAGGCGTTACCGAAGATGTTGAACCACTACTTAATACAGGCTGATGATGATTGACTAGGCTGGAACTTGTGAACAGTTTGTACCAGCCAATCACCATGTTTGACAAGTCCAGATTATCCAATAAGATTTGAGCAACTCCCATGAAGACTTTGCGTTCCATACGGCCGTAATCACCCCACACTGTCACCTGTATGGTAAATATACCAGTTTACATTATTCTGACTACAAAACATAAATGGTGAAGTATGCTATATTGATACAATAAAATATAAAATACTGGTATTATTATTTGATGTGTTACCTGGATACTGAAGTGTATGAACTTATTTTCAAATCTCCTTGCGCTTATCTGTTGTTTTGTGCTAACATGCCTCTTTTATTCTTGTCACGTTACAATATATTTCTGCTACTGAGTTGTAAGTTTTTACCTGTAGTATTTTACCAGGATACTGTTCTGCAAAGTATAGCTGTTGTTGGTACAAGGGGTCCAAAGTACGGCGAGCTATGGCTGTTTTCTGTTTCTCAATGCAATTTTTGCCATCCATTAGGTAAACTTTGACATATGGAGCTGCAAAGAAAAAGATAACAATACTTTCAAACCATGCCTTATTGCACAAACTAGATATCTATTAACATAAATTAAGCTTATTTGACTTCAAAAGATATAAGAGGTGTGATTTCAGGTAAAAATACCGAGCTCTGTATCCATATCAATATAACAGTCCGAAATGTTGTTATCTTTGTTTGCGTTGCAACCAACTGGCAGTGTAACTAAAGGAAATAAAATTGAAAAAATATAATGTCACCTATCTGTAAAATAAGGAATTTGTGGTAAACATCGAAGATTACCTAAACAGATATAACAGGTTAGTGTGTTTCACTCATGCAGTTTATAGCAATACCCAGTATTTTACTAGTTTTAAAAATATTGAGTATGCTGGGATTGTCGGCATATATGACCTGTATTTTAGTAGCTATGCACCCTGCTACAGATTTACTTAACATTGGAATGTAATGTATAAAAGTTCAAAATTGTTGTTTTTGGACAGGCTCGAAGGTGACTTCCTGAGATAAGATACAAAACTTACTGACCACTGGGCAACTGAGGACCTATAATGTGTGAAATTGCCATCATAATTAAATTTCAATATTTTGCTTTTATTTTTCTATTCCCGATTCTCTTGGCTTTTCTCTTGTACTCCACATTTGATATTAATTTGGCGAACTTGTCATACTGCAGTCAGGACCCATAATCACTTAGGATTCTTATTCTACGAATAATCTCAGAAAAAAGAATTTTCACAGAAAAAAGTTTCTATGAATAAGAATTTTTCAAAATTGCCATACAAAGGTATTATTCTTCAAAATAACAGCTTCTTGCTTGTCAACAATAAAATATTGATGCAATCTGTTTTGCACACAGCTTTTTCTGTCCAATTTACCATTATCCTTAACATTTAAGAATTCTGAAAACCAGTCTTATTCTAAACAGTTTTTATTCTTATTTTGAGTTTTTTTCTTTACAATATTTAATGAAAAATAATAAGTAATAGAGGTTTCAAAAAGCTTGAACATTCAAATGACAAAAAATTACTGATAGTTCTGCATTTTTAGTGTGGGCAGGTGTCTCTGAACAGAATAATAGATCTTAGTATGTTGAATTTTCTAGAATATTACCATAAAGAAACTAAGAATAAGATAAAAATTCTACAATAAAAACTCTTTAAACTTTATATTTGACCAAGGCTGTAATTATGAATAGGCATCCCGGAGACACCTCACCTGGTAAAAGTTTTGCCCCAGGCTTTGCTCGCAGTCCCCGGGCACGAATGACCTCAACCTCTAGGTGTCCCTTCCTGTCAGCAATACCAAGCTGGATCTCCCCAAGCAATGGGGAACCCAGAACTTGCCTGCCTACCAGTTGAGAGGGACCCAATCCATCGATAAAGTCCCCAAACTGGCCATCATTTCCCACCCTTTGACTCTGTGAAAGCCAGGCTCTGAAAAAGAAGTTATACTCCATTGTGAATGAAACTGACATTTAAGGCAGATTTAAAATGACACTGTAAGGTAATTATTGATTGCCTCTGCTGGGACTTGATCTCAGTGCCTTTGTATTACACACAGAACTAGTTCTTTAACCAGCTGAGCTGAAGGGGAATCCATGGAAGTTCAAATGTTAACAGAACTGATATACGTGAGGATATTACAATTTGATACAAATACAGGAAACAAAGGCAAAGAAATAAGATGAGTGAGTTTATAAAAATCTCTTCAACAAACTTGTTAAGATAGACCATTAAACAGTCCATTAATGGAAACCAGTTCTATGTAACAGTTTTACTAGCCAGTTTCTAAGTTATACCATAATACAATGTCATTGAGCCTTAGTAGTCATCATAATTTGTTTTGGCCACAAGTCCCCGATGTTATATCCTTAGGCATCTTCACGGTAGCTTTGGGGTGATGTGACTTATCTTTATGGTGTAACAACTAATTGTGATCAATGTTTCTGTATAAATGTAGCTAACTGATCTTGTTTAACCAGAGGATACGTCACATAAGCTTCCTGAGTCTCCTGTGTAATACACAAGAGTCATTGCAACTTATGTTATGAGTTATGCTTAAAACTTTATGAGTGAAAGTAGTTGGGAACAGACAGTAAGAGTTATATTTTTCAGTGGTAACACTTATTTTTTAGTCAGGATAAATTTGGTCTGGTTTTGGTCATTTGGTTTGTGAGTTTTACACCATTTAACAACTACAACAACAGCAACACTAGTAGTGACAGCCCCTCAAGTTCTAAACCTTGGAGGTCTTTCAATAATTCCCAAAAGTGAAACAAAGGGAATAATCTACAAGTATATCCAATACACTTACGCGCTTCCTGAATCCGTACTGATGCTCCCTATACTACCATCAGTGGAGTCTTTACTGGTCTGTTTCATCAGCCTGTTTCTCAGGTCTGCTGCTGCCCCGACCTCCTCACTCCTCTGGAAAGACGTCTTCTGTTTCTTACCGGCTGACAACTGGGTGGCACTGTTACTCTTTCTTGTGAGACCGACCAATGCAGCCACCTTATAACCAAGGCTTGGGCGTCGCTTGTGTCCTATTAAATATATATTAAACATGTACAGTTGAGGACTAAGATAACAAGTGACGAGGCAACTTAGTCAATGAATATTTATGTGTGATGTAATGTGTGATATCTGGATAATGACAAATAGAAGAAATATACTTTATGGTCAGAAATAGCAAAGGGTAAATCAGGGTCAATTAATTTCATCTCACATATCCAACTAATTGTACACAGTCATGGAGAAACAAAGAAATTGATGACAATATAGAAGACTAGAATGCTCCGCCATAATGAGGTTACACATATACAGAATATCAGAGTGATAAATGTATGAATGATAATATGGTATTTTATAGTCATTGATAATAACGTACTTTACAGTAAATAAGTAATTTTAGAGTGGATACTCTTGAGTGGCTATACCGTAATGTACAGTGATGAGACAAGATTGTCAACATTTCATAATGTGCTCTTTTAAGGTAAGTGAGTTATAATATACTACTTTACAGTTAATGAGTGATAATATGGTACTTTGTGGTAATACAGTTACTTACGGTCAGTGAGTGTGGAGGACACTGCTGAGTCTGACATGCTGCCATCATTGCTCTCGTATGTATTGACATCTGAGTTACTCAGACTCCTGTTGAGAGTCTGTTTTGGTTTGTTACTGTTTGTGGCTCGACTCTCCATTTTTGAGGTGAATTCACTGAAACAAAATGAGAAACATGTATATTAAATGATGCCTGAAAAATGTGAATATCTGCTTCAGAAAAATTTTAAGAAAAGTAAAAGACCATCTCTTACATATTGTTTAATTTGATTTCCATACTCTGTTACTAATATTATTCAACGGAATGTCAGTTCTGCTTCTGATGATCCAATTCTGGGTGCAGAGTGTCTTAAAAGTATTTTATCACTGCACTCATAAGAATTAGTGAAGGCATTGAAACTTGGCAGTGGTTTGCACTCTCATGAGTACTCTTATTGATTAATTTGTAAAATTGGACGTTCAGACAATTACAAGACTTAGTGTTACCTTAGTTTTCTGTGGGGTCTCTCTGATTGGGTTGAGCGTACACTGATCGTGCTGATTCTAGAGAGATCTGATGTTTCACTGGTTTCGGAAGCATCGCTATGTAAGGCCTCTTCAACATCTGTTTCTACATCGAAAACACATAAGTGCACAGACTCGTTAGGTTTTTATACTCGGCATACCTCTAAAATTATGTCAACACATGTTTACCTCACGGAACTGCCTCAGGTTCCCTTCTTCCTTATGGTCCATTAAAGCTATGTTTTTGTTATAAAACCCTGTAACTTTCACCTTTTTAGTGTTATTTTCATACTGTCCAATTCATGTAGCTAAAAACACTTAAACAGCTTTTCCAGTGATAATCCCCTTGGAATGAACTACCCCTTAATATCCATGCTCCGCTCTAACATTTTTCTTCACTGGTATTCATGAAAAATCTCAAACTCACCCTCAGTCCCAAAGTCAAATTTTATACATGCATAAACACAAATTTGACTTTGAACTTAAATTTAGGGTATAAACCCTAAATCATAGCGATTATATTTGACTCTGAGTTTCAGATTGAGTTGGACATTTTTTGTGAATACCAACACAGGAAAAGGATTACAAAACAACTTGATCGGCAGAGCTTTCCTACCTTAATGTTTTCCAATCCTGATAAAAATATCTCTTTATTGTAGTGAAAAGGGAGAAATTATTGATCGGTCTAGCTCTTTAACCGGCTCAGCTAAAGGGGAATCCCTGGAAGCCCAGGTATTAATAGAACTGATATACGTGAGGATATTACAATACACATATAGTATTATTTTGGTCAAATGTATAACTCGACATCTGTTTTTCACCTAAAATGTGAGTCCTCAGTGTTCTAGTGGGTTTGCAGGTTTGGCATCTAGTTGCAGACTGTCCGCTAAGTGTGGGACTCCCACAACTGATAAAGCAGAAGACCTGTCCCAATATGACCCTGGCTGTTGTACAGGATGTAAAACCCCAACTTTGACCTTAAATGTGGATTTAAAATTGTCATGTCAAATCATCTGATAGTGCATGCTCAATTCATGGAACAGCCACAAATTCCCTCATTAAATCTTGGCGAATGTGACTCACCCTTTCTCTTCCTGTTATAGTGCAGCAGTCCATCCCTCTGTAGCCTCTCTCTGAGTCTCTCACGGTCACGTGATCCAGTGCGCGAGGAGGATTTGTGATCTGCTCGCCGACTGCTACCACGCATGCCGTAGGTGACTTCTGTGTCAGAGGCAGGAAACCCAGGCTTTTTGGCACTCAGCTGCATCTTCATCATACGGGCTCGCTCTTCCAAGTCTTGAGTGACTGTAAGGTATTAATATAACAAATAATGGCATAGCATAGAAACCGCTGTGTTGATACCATGTTTGAAAATGAAAGAGATGAATGAAGCCTACAAGTTACTATTTTAAAATAATGCAAATTAGAAAAACTACCAGTATTCATGCCAACACAGTTTTTAAGTGGATAACAATAGCGTCCATCTTGGCTGTTCCATCCATTTAACAAAACTGATGAAACAGCTGTATATGCTAAAGGTTTAATACATATCGTCTTGCTGATAAAATTTTATTGGAAATATGACAGAACAGATTTTGGCTGTTCAATTTATTCAATAATTTTAATTCTAATTGGACTTTCACAGCGCTTAATTTCTCCTTTTGAAAGAGGACTCTAAGGTCCAAAAGAACCAAAACAGTCATTCAACAATTTCAGTATCCAGGGACAGCAAGGAGGTCAAGATGTCAATAATCCTGACAAAAATATTAACACACACTTGAAGTGCAATTTCTCTCTTTTTGGAAGGATTTTAATTTAACATAAAGATCCTGAACCAGTAATAAACAAACTTAGGTATAAACACTTTTACTTTTTACTCTTCTTGTTTCACCTTGAAGATGGGATCCTAAGAAAAGTCTGACCACATGGAAAGATTCCCAGCCCATGGTTTGACATACCAGTCCTCTCAGACCAACAATAAACAAAATATCACCACTTCAACGTTTGGCAAAAATCAGCTACATGGAACAATTTGGCATGCCATGGATGACTTTAAGTGAAAAGGTTCATGGTTGAAAAGGTCTCCATGCCTGCACAGGACATATATTATGCTATATATATCAGTCATAAGGAGAATCAATCTTCTAAATTTGAGAACCAGCAAAAATACGAGAAACAATAAGCAGCTTTTGTATCAATTCTTGATACATAAACCATGAATGTACAAAACAAAATTATGACCAAAAAAAATAAGGAAAAATGCTAATATCTAAGTGATTTGATTCTAGTTATGGTTAATGTATACCTACAAACCTTAGCCCTATATTGGAAATAAAGGCCAAAATAAATGAGGCCATTACTTGTCAAATTACTGACATACTTCCCAGTACTGAAGTATAATAAGGATGCCTTTCCATAATAGAGAAAAGTTTGCAACCACAATTAATATCCAAATATGTGTGTATTTGGGAAATTTTTATTGTCATTCCAGAAGAAGAGATATTACATTATATGGCATGTATATGACTGCATTTTATCAGCATTAATTTGCATTATTGGTGGCAAGAGTTATCAAACTGACTCGGTGCTATGTCCATGTATAGTCAGCCAGACTATTAATTTGGCCTCTTTATTATCAAGGCAGAACAGTCATTCAATTGTACTCGGTAAAGTAATTGGCTTAACACACAATTGTGAACCCCACGAATGTTTCTCATACTCTTTATCATATATCTTGACATAATACAGTAGACTCTGTATAACTGTAGAGTAAGAAATCTAAAATTCGCCAGGTATTTTTCAGTTCAAAAAGCCTTAATTTACTATACATTCAACAAATCTCACCATAATTAATTTATTTTATTAGTATTTTCACATGTGGCGAATTTCAGATATGTGGCGAATTTTAGATTTCTTACTGTAACAGCCTCCAATGTTCACAGGACTCGGTTCAGGTTAATATGTCTAATTTCCCACATATCCCTGCAATAATACAAAATTCTCTGAGCTTGGGACTGGTTTCACTAATACTGCATCAGTTGAAACTTCCACTAGCTATTAGCTATTTTAGCTGATGAGTTTAGATATTAATTAAAAATTAATTCCTTGTGAAATTTTAAATATTAATATTTCAAGTGCAACTTAGCCATTAGTGAAACTTAATTCCTGCAAATTTCTTCCAACTGGGGAATTGGGGAAATTTTCTTCTAGCTAAAATGTTTTACTTACACAGGATTTGATATGCACTGTTTTTTGTTTTGAGACAGTATATTATATCGTAAAAGGGGGATGAATATCAATTCACTACACTGAATAATAGAGCCAGTGTAAGTTACATTTAGCTCATTAAATTTCTAAAGTCCCCAGTGTCTTTAATGGAAGGTAGCCAGTCCTGATATAGCCTCAGACACACGACACCAACCTTAAACACTGACCATACATGGTTAGGCCTACAAGCCTACAGACATAGCACCCCTATCTATACTTTGCTGCAGATTAATGGCAGACAGACAAGTCTGAAATGGGATAAAAAATTCCTCACCCTTTTGCTTTTCCCAGCAGAGTATATTACTGCATTCTATGGTTCAATCTATCTTAGATTTGGATACAAAGCATTCTGAAGTGGCTTGGTCAGTCAGTTTGTGGCTACATAATAATCCTCTGGCTCTCACTTCTGTGTGGACATATATTCAAAGTCAGCAGGTGGTAACATGTGTTTCAAGGATGGATTTCGGTTTGACCTTTCTTGAAACATACCAGAGAAGTTAAAACACAATGGTAAGCTGTGGGGATGCAGAGATGAAGTGCATGCTACTTGGTAAAGACTCTACACTGAAAACAGTCAGGCACTAGCAAAGCAACTCTCAAACTTTGCTAACATCAAGTTGACTGGAAGACACAACCTGAGAGTTTTGAGGCAAGTGTGTTACCAGTAACACCCAAATAATAACATGTGGGAAGTAATAACAGTCTGTCTCAATATGACCTTTGCTGAAACAGTTAACATCCATCTTAGATTCTTTTACACACGTTGGTTTTCTTACCTTTGTCACGGCTCTGTTTCTGGGCCTGGAGTGGTATTGCTGGTAGGTGTCGTCTTTTTGGAGAAGGTGTGCTGGTGGGTGTGGCATTGGCCGACCTTGAACCTGATTTCGGAGCAGGATGTTGTACCTCGCTGTCAATACATATTCAACACAATTTGTGCAAGTAGAGATTAAGGAGTAATCAAGTACAGAAAATAGAATACAGAGAACAAACTTATGAAAAAGATGAATTGTCTTACAGGCATGGTGCTGAAGGTTTAGGTAAAGAATAAAATGTATCATAGTTAACAAAGTAGAAAAAATCTGCAAGATAACTTTAAAGCATGGAACGTTTTGCATTATTTTATCTTCACTCTACTGAATGAATATGTTTGACACCTACCTTTTCCGTTAACCTGATCTTAAAAGATTAACTTTTATTTTCACAAGTCAATTTTTTTTTATTTTCTGAACAAATGTACCTTTACCAAACTTGGACAAAAACCTAACCCAGTGTATCATATTGTATAAGTGTAGGGATACATATTTAAGGTTTTTGGATTCTTTAATAACTCAATAAGGTAATTTGATGTCACCAGTACTAGTATAGCTGCATTATACTGATCCTTTGGTAGTGATAACATTAAAGCTCCTTTTTCCAGTGGATCATCACTTACCGTTCGGGTGGACTCATGGTACGTCCACGCGTTGTCGTAGTGGGTGACAGTGGTCGTCCAAGGGCATCCACCATAACGCCTCCACCACCACTTCCTGCTGTGGCTCGACCTATCAGCTTCTGCTGTACTCGCACAGCATCAGCTACCCCTCCCCTTACCCGTGGCAACTGCATAGACTTCTCAGGCACTGGCACGTTCTCACTCACTGGAGAGCTTGTCGTTCCCATCTTACGACTACGTGAGTAGTTTGGTGCATTGGTTTCTATAAATCATGGTACAAAGTCAAAGTTATGCTTTTATCACACTTGTCTAAGTTTCTAAAACTGGCCAATCTAGAAACACAGCTTCACATGAGGTTAATTACCCTCTAATTTGTAGATCTGAAAAACTATATACTTAACAAATAAGTTACCTTTTCACACATTATGTACACCCCTTATTCTGGTCTGTCAGTGAACAGCCAACCTGATTTACTAAGACTACCTAATCATTTATAAAAAAGTTTTATAGCCAGACATGCCTTGACACTTCATCTGTCGAAAGATGAGAACAAATCAGAGTTTTTTTAGTTTGTTTAATAAACTTAGTATTTTTTTAACATTATTCAAAACAGCTAGGCTCCCTTGTGGGGAGAAATCATTACTATTACTCACATATTTCCAAGTGCTGGACTTAACTTAGAACCACAGAGGCGTGAGGGAAGAGATAATTTACCAAACTTGGTGACCACTTGGCCAGTAGATATAGAGTAAGAAATCTAAAATTCGCCACATATCTGAAATTCGCCACAGGTGAAAATACTAATAAAATAAATGAATTGTGGTGAGATTTGTTGACTGTATAGTAAATTAAGGCTTTTTGAACTGAAAAATACCAATTTTTAGACAAAAACAGCATTTTCTTTATAAAATTAACTAAGGTTTTAGAGGTGGTGAATTTTAGATTCCTGGCAAATTTTAGATTTCTTACTCTACTATCAAATAGAGCCACCTCTTTTATCGGATCATTTGATTTTATGGCCTCATTTCCAACCTGCCAAGTTTGCATTTCCAAGTTGTCTTACACTAAACTACCTATGGATATGATATGTAGTGATAGAAATCCATAGACTAGGATAAAATTTCTGTGAATTAGGTGAAACTACACCTACATAAACTTGAAAAATAAATACATATTTAAGAATTAAGCACAAAACACAAAATGTAAGTTATTTACAGTTACACACTAGGAATATATGTAATTATTATGTAACTATTTTATGAATATGAAAAATGCAGCGCAGGGGACAGCAATAACTCCAAACTTGATGGGTTTGATACACAATTTCATATGTGGAATATTTATGCACAAGACCTGCAAATTCAGTCATGATTTCTTTCCCCAATAACAAATCTACCACAATTAGTGTCCCAGAGTGTATTAACAAATAGTGTCTAACAAATACTAATAACGATAGAACATATTAATACATTTCTTCAATACAACTATTCTCAGAGCTTTATGAATTCCATTGGAAATTTGACAGAATTTAAAATTCTGTCAAATTTTAAGTTCTGTCACGACATATATATATAGAGTGCATCTTATATTATAACTGAGTAACCAGAGGCTCAGTTATGGATACATGTTCAGTTAGATGCATAATTATGTGCATGATGATCAGTTGTATAAAATGTGCACATTTAACCACACTAACCAAATATACAGCTTACAGTACACTTGTATAAGTGCTACTGATGGGTAAAGGTTTATTCCCAATTATGGTGTGCACTGAAATTGTAAAAAGCACTGGATGTTGTGAACTTTTATAAGCAATTATGAAGTGAGCTGCCAACTGAGCTTCAGCTTATTTTCATAAACATGCAGAAAATAATGTAAAATTTGCCATGGTGTGTGAAATTTACTAAAAATCAAATTTGTACCAATTTTACATCAAGGAAAATCGTAGAAGTAATGTAATCACTATACTGACAATTTTTTTGAAGATTTCTCCACAGTTAAATGAAATAGGTTTCCTCACTCTGAATTTCACACACTGTGGTGGACTTCATATATCTTACTCATATTTTCCATTTAGCATAATTGATTTACCAACAAATATTTATGAAAATTGAATTTATCATTAATTTTCAGGTGGCTAAACCCACACTAAATTGGATCAAATACCCTAATTAGAATCAATGACAAAAATGTGACCAGTTTAGATGAATCATAGATCATCAGAGGGGTAAAGAGGAACTGAAATATTTTGAACAAAAAAGTATTTAACTGAAAATATGGCTGTTATAATGACTGGTCCCAGGTTGTTGCCACCAAACAGATAACCATAGCTTACTATACAGTTAATCAAGCAGTTAGCCATACAGCTAACCCAACAAATAACCATATGGTTAATCATACAGCTAACCACACAGTTAATCAAACTTCCAACCAACCAGCTAACCTGACACAAGACGTCTTCTTGGTATTGCACCCACTCCGAGGGTTTCGTGCGACAGTCGCCTTTGTGCGCTAACTACAGAGAGGGTGTCGCTACCTGGTGGTGAACTAACGGTACTACCCACGGAACTAACACTGGCACCATCACACACAGTGCTTGCTACAGGTCCTAGTGGGGAGGAGAGAGGGCCAGCATTAAAGGCTTGGAATTCTTGAAGTGTGCTTTTTAAAAATATTATGTTTATTACCTTCACAAATGTCTTGAGGTCTCATTTAAACAAAATGGTGATACAATGTAAAGTCAAATGTGTGTTAGTCGTTATTGTCTAGGTTTTAAAAATAACAATTTGTGTACACGGAAGTTAGCATCACTCATGGCAAAGGCCTTTTTAAAATGTTGACAGTGTATTTGCAATAGCATGCAATTTGGATTTTTGGACATGAAACACATGATATGATTTGAAAAAGCAAATCTTTTCCACAGTAAGAAACATTTATCATCAAGTAAAAAACCAATAAATAAAATTTTCAGAAGCTGTCTCAACATAAATGAATGAATCATATTTGATAAGTCATTAGAGACAATTATTTTTGACAATGGATGAGAATAGTTCATCACTAGTTGCTATGACGTATGTACTATGACCGGAAACCACCATTCTTTTAAATGTGACCACACCATTACCTTTCTAATTTGAAAGAGCTAAACTAAAGTAAAAATATGTTTTGTATCAATCCATTTTTTTCAATATTAAAATATACTGTGTTATCTAAAAATTCTGGTTAAGTTAGAGGATTATTTTGGTCTCACGTAATGCAACTGTGAACCAAACCCTGGTTAAGCTGAAGCATTATTTTGATCTAAGGTAATGTAACAGTATAACATATGACATTATTTTACACCAACCATTGTTGTCAACAAAGGGAAAATTGTCCATTATTCACATACATAGCACTTAAGGACCTGACTATGATCCAAATGAGTTGACAGGTAACCAAGCATTGAGAGCCTCTGTTTAAAAATTTTGAAATCTGACTCCAAATATATTGTATTATCTGGGATCCATAACAGGATTGGTAAAGGAGCTGAAAAGGTCAAATGTGGTGTACAATATCCCTTTCAACAGTTAAAGGCAAGGGCAGGCTGATGATTTGATTTAATGTATTTGGTTTTATTGTCACTTCCAACACTCTGGAAAGGTTTTTTCATGAAGGGTAGTTTTAGGCCAAATGAAACCAGTGTATACTAGTTGGTCAAGATGCTGCACTGTAAACTTTGTTTGCCGGGCAGCAGTATGCAACTATGAACTTTTTTACATAGTGTCCAGGGTTTGAACCACAGACCTCATAGATGGGAGAATCTGTGTTCCCCACTACACTACCAAGCCCCCAGTAGGCTGACAAAAGCAAATCATGGCATAGAAGTAAATGGTCTGGATTGCTGAACTCGACACCATAATCCCAATGGTTAAAGTTTTGTCTGGTGTATTTCTGTATTAAAGATCTTGGCTGGTTAATTTGTCACTGATTGCAATATTTTGAAACAAGGATATTTATCACCAATTATTATTCTGCTGTCCCTGTATGTGTAGCATCAGTCTCCATACAATTTATGTGTATGTGGATCTAGTTTTAAGTTTCCACAGAAAAAAAATGATATTTTTGTATATACCGAAATTGTCTATTATTCATATATATAGCACTTGTGTTTACATAATCGTCTACCCCCCCAAAAAAAACACCTAAAGTACACACAAAATACTACCATCTCTAACAAAGTGCAGAATCCAAATCATTTTAACAATTTTTATACCCATTTTACTTAATTTTTACCCACTTGATTTTTCCATAAGAGCATTGTTTTAGGTGAATTGCAAAAAGTGTACAACCATGATATAAAATAATGGGATTTCCCCACACTATAAGGAAGTTTTAAGGATTTTGATTGGCTGAGAATAAATGTGACAGGTAAAATGCATATCTGTTTGATAGGTAATGTCTTTATTTTATAAAACCATACATATACTGTGATTTTACAACATGGATTAATAAATTGAGAATGCTATTCTGAAATATTGTGAGATCGGTTGTTTAATATTGTATATTACTTTATATTTTTATTCAACCAATCGCCCAGAGGGGCTACTGTGGATAATTTACCATAAATGTGAGTTAGCTATAACCAAGTACAAAAATCAGATTTTACCTTAGTTACACTATTGAACTGAATCCAGGAAGAGCCTGATAGATATGCCTCAACCTAACCAGGATAGTTAAACTATTGAACTGAATCTTAGAACGGCCTGATATGTATATGTTGTATTGAATGTAGATAACCATTGAATGTATAGATTCAATGGGTTAGTTATTGAATGTGTACATTCAACGGCTTGGCCATTGAATCTACACATTCAATAGCAAGCAGCCATTGAATGTGTACATTCAATAGTTTAACTGTGGAATGTGTACATTGCACAACCAAAGTCATTGAATGTGTATATGAACTTCAGAAATTTAAATAAGTAACTGATATTGTGTGAAATGGAATTTATTATTGTCATTTTCTTAATTAATCACATCTGTTGATATTAACTTAAAATAAATTTTTGCATTAGTTGACTATCTGTGGTCAGTTACATAGTTATGCATTATAACAAAAACTGTTTTGTTTTCTAATAATGTTTCTCTTAATCTGTTTTCTAATTATATTATCCCACTGGACCTCTCTAATAATACAAGGGTGCAACCATGGGGCTAATTACAATTAAATACCCAGATTTCACACTTAATTAGATGAATTACTTGCTATCACATATTAGAATCATACACTGAAACACCATAAAGTAACTACTCAGGCTTGAACTATTTTTCTTTCATTCTTTCACTGGGAGTCCAAATATTTCAATATTTGTGGATTAAAGTAAAGCTTATAATAGAGTTTTGTAATGACTTTGATCAGAAAGGCTTGATGCATCATAAATAATCCAATGAAGTATATGACATGTATGTCATTGCATATATGTTTATTCATTTTAATGCTCTAGATTGATCCTTCTTCATGTCACTTCCTGTCACTACACCTCAACCTAACCAGGATTTTGAGTTAACAGAGCATATGTTATTCAAAATGACCACCAAATATAACAACCTTGTTTGTTTTAAGGTGAATAAAAATTACTCCAGACTTGTGGCAATTAAATCTGACTATATGTAGAGAAATGCAAGAAGTAAATAATATATATAGTAAGGAAGCACAAAATATTCTTTCAAATTGAAATGTTTTTAAAACAAAGGAAATGCTGGAATGGAATACAGTTTGACATCAGTGTTATGATGAGTTATTCCAAACAAATTTTGACATAAGATTTGTCACGCTAATGTCACTTGCTTGGATAAAAAGTTCTGCTGACAAACATGTACTTGGTGTCATTTCCGCACAGATGAGCAACTTAATCAAAATTTTATGTCAAAATAAATGGCTACATTTACATCACTTGTCGCTTTATATCAGATATGTGAACTGATACAGATTAACTTAATTTTTACATATTATTTGGCTTGATTAGATCCTGACTAAATATATCTTAACACTACATATATTAAAAAAACGTCGTGGCTGCATATCCGGTAACCGGTAACCCAGTAATTTATTTCCGAAACCGTCAGCGATAACTAAAGAGGTTTAAATGAGCGATAATTGAGGAATATGTGCGATCGCGGTACTTTGTTTGTACATTAATCCGAGTTTAAGTAAACATATCTTTCTTATTTTTGGTCCAATTTTTATAATTTTTTCACCATTGTGTTCAGAATAATCAACTGCATTCTGTGACACGAACTTATTTTTTGTTACTTGGACAAATTTATAACAATACACACATCAATTTTCATCTACTGTACAGAATAAACTGCCAGCTAGTTGTGTCACTTTAGTGACAGTAAAGAGATTTTTTATTCAAAATATGAGCATTGTTGTAATTTTAAATGCTTTGAAATAACACTGAATGCACATATAACCTAAAAATTGACGTATTTCCAAGAAAATTAGTGACAATTATTACTACCGGAAACCCAGATACATAGTTTTAAATCCGTCATTGACGGAAATAACACTGAATGCACATATAACCTAAAAATTGACGTATTTCCAAGAAAATTAGTGACAATTATTACTACCGGAAACCCAGATACATAGTTTTAAATCCGTCATTGACGGTAGCACAGCCACTTCGTTAAAAAAAATCTTGAACAAAAATGCATTTACAAAAAATTATTTTCATATTAGTAAATAGTTTAATAGCTTAATTCAAAAACATATCTTTATATTTAGATTCCAAGTCATTTGCAGATGACAACAAACGTCAACAAAATTAGCAAAATCAATGCCCTCACCTGTTAATGGTTTAAATCAAACTAATTAATACAACACCCAAGATAGCAACAGCTGATTGTCCAGATAAGGCAATTACTAAAACAATTAGAAGCAGGGTCACACAACACCATTCTGAGGAAGTGGTAAAAACAACACTGTGTATTATTGTACTGTGTTCAAAGGTCTCAATTTTATGTCAGTTGGACAATCCAACATTCAACTTTCATTATTTTTTCAACTATTAACTGCCATCTTGATGTTTTCAACTTTTAAGAATATCTTAAAACGGAAAAACAAATAGTGATTTTGGGGGTCATGATGCATGGAAAAGACAGCCATGAGGGCTGAAACAAGGAAATTGACATGTATTTTTTTTTCAAATTTGAACATTAGCATCCATTGTATTCTAATACTGCCTATGATGTACATGGCTGGTAATTCTTGGCAGAATGGAAACATTTTTAGAATATTTTAGGCTTTCATTATATTTGTACCGATACCCATAAGTTATGCATATTTTTTATTGTCTTTTGTTGAACCACACAACATAATAAATTTCCTATGACCATTTTGTCAGATTACTTACATTACAATGTACCCATATTAAACTTTCTGTATATTAATATAATACAGTCTTATGTCATATACAATCAAACTTCTTTAACTATCATTGTTTTTAAGCTGAATTTCCTTTCAACTAGATACAAATCTGTGTTGGCCTGAATTGAAGCAGTCTAGTCTGAAAGCCAGATTATTTTCTCATCTTAAAAGGGTACCTTTGTATATTTTGGTGGAAGGAGAAAAGCCCCTAAAAAGAAAAGTCTTATACAGATAAGCCCTACTTTTTTGTGGACAAAAGCCGTATTTTTGAGTCAAAAAGAGTAAAGGCCTATATCAAGTTCATATATGACCTAAGCCCATCTCTCATAAATTATGAAAAGTGTTAAATGAGAAACAGATGTTATTGGGTGTTTATGCACAGACTGTGAAAAACTAGGTTAGGGTTTTTTTCAACAGATGGCAAAAGTACAGCTTATCTCCACATGGTTTTTCTCCAGAAGGGTTTTACTCCTGATTTCAGTCATGTTACTGTGGGATTGATAGTCCTTTAATATGAATATACACACTTCAAATAAACATAAATTCCAAGCCTTTAATAAGAGCCACACCAGAGAGAGAGAGAGACATGGAGAGAGGGAAGGGGAGGGGGGGGATATTAATCAAAGGATAGATGAAAAAGAACAAGCACAGTTGCCATGGAAACATGATGCAATCACATAAAAGTTTGCTGGAGTATATTGTAACTACCCGGTAGTCCCAACTTTTGTAAAATGGCACATTTAAGTTGCAATACACCTTGTTTTGATTAATTCTGGTACTGATTCTTGAGTTTTGCAAAATTTTGGAATAATTTGGAAAAGTGAGACACAGCTTGTTGACACTGACAAATGTTCGACTCAGAAAGTAAAGGGTAAAAGTACTGAATGTATAAACATATTATGTGAGAGCATTTCTTTTATATGATTAGAGTAAGAAATCTAAAATTCGCCAGGAATCTAAAATTCGCCACCTCTAAAACCTTAGTTAATTTTATGAAGAAAATGATGTTTTTGTCTAAAAATTGGTATTTTTCAGTTCAAAAAGCCATAATTTACTATACAGTCAACAAATCTCACCACAATTCATTTATTTTATTAGTATTTTCAAATGTGGCGAATTTCAGATATGTGGCGAATTTTAGATTTCTTACTCTAACACTATATTTTGTTCGTTTACATTAGCCATTTTCAAATAAGTGGTTTCTTCAACAAAAACTGAATAAGAATTAAGCTTGCCATATATAAATAACACAGAAATATTGCAATGATTGTCCAATCAAATTAAGTAAAACATGTGTAACACACCACAGACATGTGCAATGTACCACTGGCGGGCACCTTTTAAAATTTATGTAGAGGAAACACAATTCAAAGAAATTTTCCCTTACAACATACCTTACATTAATATGAATTTTAGATGAAAGAAAATTTCACTAATTTTGAGTCATTTTTTTTCAAAAATTTACTACAATTAATTTTTATTAATACTAATGCCAAGGTCAGCCAGTGGTGAATTTTAATGGTGAATATATGCCAATAACCCTATGATTTTCCTTTGTCGTCAGTCCTCTCCAATTTTCCCCACCTCGTGGGGACAACAAATGGATGTTCAAAACCAGACACTGCTATTCACCGATTTTAAAATTTGCCATGACAATTCGCCAGACTGTGGGTAGCATAAAATGGTGTTTTTCAAACAACAAAAATAGCATCAAAGATGCCCGTACCTCACAGCCTAGGGAAATATTTTCAACACCATGAGATATAGAAGTACTGTACCAGTACAAACTTCAGGATACTTCCAGAGCACTGTCAGTTATATAAAGGTCCAAATAATGTTTAAATGGAGAAATAATGTTTAAAAGAAAGATAATGCGTATAAAGATGAAGTATTAAAACAAGATAATTCAATAACAAGATGACAGCATTAATCAGTAAACTAAAATTCAACACTCTTTATCTACATCTGCATGGCCGAATTATGGTTTAGATGGTTTGAATATTACCATGCATACAGAAGTGGTAATACATTTAATGAATGCTTATTGTGGTGTTGGAGCAAAATCTGCGGCTCACTTGATGAAATTCTATCTCTTACAATGGGAAGTTATGAAAGTAAAATTCTTAATAAATTCTAAATTAACTAGATTGGGCCAACTCGGCGCCAACATATCCCCAGACAGGTCATCACTCATGCCACAGGTTTTGATCGGGAATTTTTTATGTAAGCCATTTGTTGTATGCCATAAATCTTGGGAAAAGTTATATGAACTTCAGCACATCAATCTACTAAATTTATATCTTCCCAAGGAAGATGGTGTATCCCCAGACGCCGAATACATAACTCAACAGAGCATATTTTCAATCTTCCTGCAATGATAACTCTGAACCTATTTTCAAAGTATTTAAATGATTGATGATTGAATGTCCATTCCAAATTAATAATCCCAAAAGAGCATATCTGTTTCTATATTTGTTGACAAATAAAATATTATTTCTAACTCAACTCATCATACTTTTCAATCTTCCTGCAAAGGGTGACTCTGAACCTATTTTCAAAGTATTTAAATGATTCATAATCCCAAAAGCGCATATCTGTTTCTATATTTGTTCACAAATAAAATATTATTTAAAAATTATATATTATTTATATTATTATTTTATTATATTATTGTTAGAATTTGCATTGTTTTTCAGTTATTCATTTCCTCAATTCCTATATATGTGGTCCATATATATGCAACCTAAATATGTGACACAATCTCAGTTCTGACTCCCCTTTGTCTTATTAGATAATGAAGCAAACCCCATCTCCCAACCCCACCCCATCCCTCTCCCCTTCTCCACACCTCTCTCACTGTTACAGAAGATCTGCAACCCCACTGAAAAGTCTGGTTCTTTGTTTCTCATTTGATATCATTCAATACCTTTGTTTATTTAGTGTCACTCAATAGCTGGAGGTCCCAGAGGTGGATGGGGGGTGGGACTAAATACAGCACAAATGGTAAACAAACAAAAGGGGTAATCAAATACAAAAAGCTCAGTTAATCTTATCACTAAAATAAAATCAAATATATAAATAAGGAATGTCCAACAGGAAAATTATATACCTCCAGAATTAAATATAAATTATCAAACCACAAGAACAGATTTATAATAATAAGTCAGAATTGAGAATTTGAAGAATGTGATTATCAACTGAAATGAGTTAGTAACTGTAGGAACTGTGTCAAAATTAACTGAGGCAAACTGAATAAAACTGGGCTAGTTGAGGGTTAAAAATCCCCTATTTTTACTACAAAAGGGTATAATTTCATTAATATTGGACTTATAGCTCACCAGAAAATAACAGTGTCCATTTTGCCTACTTGAATATGTTTAACCAGTTTCATTTTAAAAAGTTAAAAACTCAGCAAGCAGAGAGATAACACACAAAAATAAGTACTTAAAAGCCTAAGATAGCCATAACATTATTAATAAAAATTTAAATAGACAGGCACTTCCTTTGAAAAATTCAAAGATTTCAGCTCTATGACCCACATAGTTCGACAGTTACAGGGCTTTAAAGTGGTATAATATCCATAAACTGGGTCTCTGTGGGCATTTTACAATTGTTAAAGAGACCTTAGCAATTAAACTACAGAGCTGAAACTTTTTGGGGGACAAACATAACAAAAAAAAATTATATATAATACAGTTTAAGACCTGTCACATTAAGCATTTCCAAATAACAGGGTAAAATACGGAAAAAAATGTCAAAAAAGGTCACTTGGGTGAGTGTTTATGGCCCTCATACACAGGTTAAATGTCTACTAAAAGCCTTGATTTTCAGCACATGTAGAAAGGACATAATAATGCATTCCCAGATGGGATTTCAGCTCCATCAATCACATAGTTTAACAGTCACAGGGCTTAAAGGTGGCAAAAAGTCCAAATATTGGGTCTCTGTGGGCCTTTCAGAGATCTCGATGTGGCCTTCAAATTAAAGCTTCAGATTTATAATCTGTCACATACTAAGATTATACATAGAATATATATCTAATAAAGTTTGAAACTTCTCAGACTTACCATTTCCAAGTTACAGAGCAAAATATGTGAAAAACGTCTTAAAAGGGTCACTCGGGTGGGTGTATGGTCCTCATACACAGTTTAAATGTGTACTTGAAGCCATGATTTCTGGCACATGTAAAAAGAACATAATAATGTATTCCCAGATGAGATTTCAGCCCTATCAGTCACATAGTTTAACAGTCACAGGGCTTAAAGGTGGCAAAAAGTCCAAATACTGGGTCTTTGGGAGCCCGTCAGAGACCTCAATGTGGCCTTCAAATTAAAGCTTCAGACTTAAAATTTGTCACATACTAAGATTACACATAGAATATGTATCTAATACAGTTTGAAACTTCTCAGACTTACCATTTCCAAGTTACAGAGCAAAATATGTGAAAAATGTCTAAAAAGGGTCACTCGGGTGGGGATTTATGGTCCTCATACATGGGTTAAATGTCTATTAAAGGTCTAAATTTTGGAGTACATACAAGAAAAAACATATTGATATATTCTCAGATGATATTTCACTTAGATGAGAGACATTGTTTGAAAGCTACAGTGCTTGAAGGTGGCAAGAAGTCCATAAATTGGGTCTCTGTGGGCAATTTTGAGACCTCAAGTCGGCCTAACAGGTAAACCTACAGCCTTTAAATTTTTCACAGACAAGGATTACATATAAGAGTTACAGCTAGAGCAGTTTGAGACTCATCAGAATTACCACTTCCAAATTATAGGGCAAAATATGTTAAAAATCTAGGAAAAAAGTCCTAAGTGGGGTCTTTATGGGCCCCAAACACAATTTTCTCCTCAACTTAAAGTCTTGATTTTCGGCACATGTACTAAGAATATATTAATGTGTTCTCAGGTAAAATTTAAGCCAGATACGCCTCATAGTTTGTGACCTAGAGGGCTCTAAGTGGTCAAAAGTGCAATTTCTGACCTTAAGGTGGCCATAAGTTCTTTATTATTTGGAGTTTAAGGTCACCTTAAAATAGGGATCTTCCTTTGGGCATCCTTAACATGTGTAGCAAGTTTGAAAAAAAAATATTAATTGGTTTTTGAGTTATCGCGTCCACAAGGAAATTTCTATGGCGGCGGCGGCGGCGCGACGGACCTGAATCCAATATATCCCCGACTTTCGTCTGGGGATATAATAATATGACTTTTGCTTAATCTGCATCAAAAGACAGACCCAAAGGTCCATGAAGATTTTAAAGGTCAAGGTCACTACGACAAGGTAAAAAGTCAAATTAAGGTCACACCATGATAATACACACCTATAGCCCCTAACCAATGTCCCTACCAAGTATTAACTTCCTATACCTTACGGTTTCCGAGATATAGCCCTGACAAGATTTTATAGGTCAAGGTCACTATGGCAAGGTCAAAGGCCAAATCAAGGTCACACCATGATGCTGCACACCTACACCCCCTAACCAACATCTCTACCAAATATCAACTTCCTACACCTTACAGTTTCCGAGATATAGCCCGGACAAGATTTTCAAACTCAAGGTCACTACGGCAAGGTCAAAGGTCAAATCAAGGTCAGATCATGACGTTGCACAACTACATCCCCTAACCAATGTCCCTACCAAGTATCAACTTCCTACACCTTACGGTTTCCGAGATATAGCCCGTAAAAAATTTTATAGGTCAAGGTCACTACGGCAAGGTCAAATCCTGGTCAGACCACGACGTTGCACACCTACACAGCCTAACCAATGTCCCTACCAAATATCAACTTCCTACACCATACGGTTTCCGAGATATAGCCCGGACAAGATTTTATAGGTCAAGGTCACTATGGCAAGGTCAAATCAAGGTCAGACCATGACGTTGCACACCTACACCCCCTAACCAATGTCCCTACCAAGTATCAACTTCCTAAACCTTACGGTTTTCGAGATATAGCCCGGACAAAATTTTATAGGTCAAGGTCACTACGGCAAGGTCAAAGGTCAAATCAAGGTCAGACCATGACGCTACACACCTACACCCCCTAACAAATGTCCCTACCAAATATCAACTTCCTACACTTTACGGTTTCCGAGATATAGCCCGGACAAGATTTTATAGGTCAAGGTACTACGGCAAGGTTAAAGGTCAAATCAAGGTCACACCATGACGTTGCACACCTACACCCCCTAACCAATGTCTCTACCAAATATCAACTTCCTACACCTTACAGTTTCTGAGATATAGCCTGGACAAGATTTTATAGGTCAAGGTCACTACGGCAAGGTCAAAGGTCAAATCAAGGTCACACCATGACGTTGCACACCTACACCCCCTAACCAAAGTCCCTACCAAATATCAACTTCCCACATATTACAGTTTCCGAGATATTGCCCGGACAACATTTTATAGGTCAAGGTCACTACAGCAAGGTCAAAGGTCAAACTAGATTGGGCCAAGTCGGCGCCAACATATCCCCAGACAGGTCATCACTCACGCCACAGGTTTTGATCGGGAATTTTTTAAAACATAATTACCCATTATTATATGAACTTCAGCACATCAATCTACTCTGTTTATATCTTCCAAGGAAGATGGTGTATCCCCAGACGCCGAATACATAACTCAAATTATATTTTCAATCTTCCTGCAATGATAACTCTAAACCTATTTTCAAAGTATTTAAATGATTGATGATTGAATGTCCATTCTAAAATAATAATCCCAAAAGAGCATATCTGTTTCTATATTTGTTGACAAATAAAATATTATTTTTAACTCAACTCATCATACTTTTCAATCTTCCTTCAAAGTATTTAAATGATTGATGATTCAATGTCCATTCTAAAATTCATAATCCCAAAAGCGCATATCTGTTTCTATATTTGTTCACAAATAAAATATTATTTAAAAAAAAATTATTTATATTATTATTTTATTATATTATTTTTAGAATTTGCAAATTGTTTTCAGTTATTCATTTCCTCTATACCTATATATGTGGTCCATATATATGCAACCTAAATATGTGACACAATCTCAGTTCTGACTCCCCTTTGTGTTATATGTAATGAAGCCCACCACCTCCCACCCCCACCCCTCTCCCCTTCTCCACACCTCTCTCACTATTACACAAGATCTGCAACCCCATTGAGTTCTTTGTTTCTCATCTGATATCATTAAATACCTTTGTTTATTTAGTGTCACTCAATATAGCTGGAGGTCCCAGAGGTGGGTGGGGGGAATCTGGGTGGGGGATGCATAAATGGTAAACAAACAATCTATATAAAAGGGGTACTCAAATACAAAAAGAATTGAGAATTTTAAGTATGTGATTATCAACTGAAATGAGTTCATAACTGTAGGAGCTGTGTCAAAATTAACTGAGGCAAGTTGAATAAAACTGGGCTAGTTGAGGGTTAAAAATCCCCTACTTTTACTACATAAGGATATAATTTCATTAATATTGGGACTTAAAGCTCACTTAAAGTGTCCATTTTGTCTACTTGAATATGTTTAACCAGTTTCATTTTAAAAAGTTAAAAACTCAGCAAGCAGAGGTATAACACACAAAAATAAGTTCTTAAAAGACTAAGATAGCCATAACATTATTAATATTCAAAATTTAAATAGACAGGCATTTCCTTTTAAAAATTCAAAGATTTCAGCTCTATAACCCACATAGTTTGACAGTTACTGGGCTTTAAAGTGGCATAATGTCCATAAATTGGGTTTCTGTGGGCATTTTACAATTGTTAAAGAGACCTTAGCAATTAAACAACAGATCTGAAACTTTTTGGGGGACATACATAACAAACAAAAATTATATATAATACAGTTTAAGACTTGTCACACTAAGCATTTCCAAATAACAGGGCAAAATACGGAAAAAATGTCCAAAAAGGCACTTGGGCGAGTGTCTATGGCCCTCATACACAGGTTAAATGTCTACTAAAAACCTTGATTTTCGGCATATGTAAAAAGGACATAATAATGCATTCCCAGATGGGATTTCAGCTCCATCAATCACATAGTTTAACAGTCACAGGGCTTAAAGGTGGTTAAAAAGTCCAAATATTGGGTCTCTGTGGGCCTTTTAGAGATCTCGATGTGGCTTTCAAATTAAAGCTTCAGACTTAAAATTTGTTACATACTAAGATTACACATAGAATATGTATCTAATAAAGTTTGAAACTTCTCAGACTTACCATTTCCAAGTTACAGAGCAAAATATGTGAAAAATGTCTTAAAAGGGTCACTCAGGTGGGTGTTTAAGGTCCTCATACACAGGTTAAATGTCTACTTGAAGCCTTGATTTTTGGCACATGTAAAAAGAACATAATAATGTATTCCCAGATGAGATTTCAGCTCTATCAGTCACATAGTTTAACAGTCACAGGCCTTAAAATTGGCAAAAAGTCCAAATACTGGGTCTTTATGGGGCCTTCTAGAGACCTAAATGTGGCCTTCAAATTAAAGCCTCAGACTTAAAATTTGTCACATACTAAGATTACACATAGAATATGCATCTAATACAGTTTGAAACTTCTTAGACTTACCATTTCCAAGTTACAGGGCAAAATATGTGAAAAATGTCTAAAAATGGTCACTCGGGTGGGGATTTATGGTCCTCATACACAGGTTAAATGTCTTCTTAAAGCCTTATTTTTTGGCACATATATAAATAACATACTAATATCTTCCCAGATAGGATTTGAGCTCTATCAGTCACATAGTTTGACAGTCACAGGGCTTAAAAGTAGCAAAAAGTCCAAATATTGGGTCTTTGGGAGCCTTTTAGAGACCTCAATTTGACCTTCAAAATTAAAGCTTCAGACTTAAAATCTGTTACATACTAAGATTACACACAGAATATATATCTAATACAGTTTGAAACTTCTCAGACTTACCATTTCCAAGTTACAGGGAAAAAGATGTGAAAAATGTCTTATAAGGGTCACTCGGGTGGGTGTTTATGGTCCTGATACACAGGTTAACTGTCTATTAAAGGCCTAAATGTTGGGGCACATATAAGAAAACACATAGATATATTCCCAGATGATATTTAACTTAGATGAGAGACATAGTTTGAAAGCTACAGTGCTTGAAAGTGGCAAAAAGTGCATAAATTGGGTCTCTGTGGGCACTTTTGAGACCTTAAGTCGACCCCTTTGGGTAAACCTACAGCCCTAAAATTTTCTACAGACAAGGATTACATATCAAAGTTATACCTAGCGCAGTTTGAGACTCATCAGAATTACCACTTCCAAATTATAGGGCAAAATATGTGAAAAGTATAGCAAAAAATCCCCAAGTGGGGGTATTTATGGGCCTCAAACACAATTTTCTCCTCAACTTAAAGTCGTGATTTTCGGCACATGTACTAAGAACATATTAATGTGTTGTCAGGTAAAATTTCAGCCAGCTGAGCATCATAGTTTGTGACCTACAGGGCTCTAAGTGGCCAAAAGTGCAATTTCTGACCTTAAGGTGGCCATAAGTTCTTTTTTACTGGGAGTTTAAGGTCACCTTAAAATAGGGATCTTCCTTTGGGCACCCTTAACATGTGTACCAAGTTTGAAAAAAAAATATTAATTTGTTTTTGAGTTATCGCGTCCACAAGGAAATTTCTACGGCGGCGGCGGCGGCGGCGGCGGCGGCGGCGGCGGCGGCGGCGGCGGCGCGACGGACCTGAATCCAATATATCCCCGACTTTCGTCTGGGGATATAATCAAGGTCAGACCATGATGTTGCACACCTACACCCCCTAACCAATATACCCACCAAGTATCAACTTCCTACACCTTACAGTTTCCGAGATATAGCCCGGACAAGATTTTATAGGTCAAGGTCACTACAGCAAGGTCAAAGGTCAAATCAAGGTCACACCATGACGTTGCACAACTACACCCCCTAATCAATGTCCCTACCAAGTATCAACTTCCTACACCTTACAGTTTCCGAGATATAGCCCGGACAAGATTTTCAAACTCAAGGTCACTACGGCAAGGTCAAAGGTCAAATCAAGGTCAGACCATGACGCTGCACACCTACACCCCCTAACCAATGTCCCTACCAAGTATCAACTTCCTACACCTTACGGTTTCTGAGATACAGCCCGGACAAACTATTTCCCACCGCCCGCCCACCCATCCGGACACCATGGGTGAAAACATAACCCCGACAGCCCTTAAGGGCTGTGGGGTAAAAACCCAAATCAAATTTAGAGTAAAAAATTTAAAATTCGCCACATACCTGAAATCGCCAAATGTGGAAATACTTATAAAAATAATGAGCTGAGGTGAGATTTGTTGAATGTAAATCAAGGCTTTTTGACCTAGATTATAGCAAGTTCAAGACAAAGCATCATTTTCAGCATAGAATTAACTAAGGTTTTAGAGGTGGCGAATTTTAGATTTCTGGCGAATTTTAGATTTCTTCCTCTAACCTTTTCTATCAGATATGAAAAGCTTTCTCATGCAAGAATCAATCCATCTGGCAAACACATGGAACTGCAACCACTAGCAAATGTGCCAAAGCTACTAAATTGCAAAAGAGTAGCTGAGCTAACGGGATATCAATTATCGTATGCTCTGTGAGTCACACTGCGATAGTAGCCAGCTATAATAGTTCATGCCTTGTGAACATTCCAATTGAGATATACTGTATTAGATGAATGATATTGGCACAAAATACACCAGGTTTTAAAAGGATATCCAAGAATTAAAATCTAAGCACAGTTATCTGTAGTTAATTTCACATTCCATACTCAACAGCTGAAACCAAAACATTAGCCGCATGTTTTAGTTACACAAAAATTCCCACTTTTTAATGCAATTATTGCATCCATATTTTGGAGTATGCTAAATTTGCCATAATTTACTTATTGCTTAATCAGCACACATTTTAGCTTTTTAAACCAAAATACTTGATATATTTTATGAGCAAAACAACACATCTTAATGCTTACACAGTTATTTGTAATTTTGTCTATAATTACACTTGATTTGGATTTTCAGATTATGGCAAATTTTTCATATTTTTTTAAACAATAAGCAAGCATGTGCAAATGTGCCACTAATACGTTTGTAAATGTGTCCGAGAAAAAAATAAGGAAAAGTATAAGTGTTATCAATGACCTCCAAGTGGGGGGGGGGGGAGAGAGTTGTGCATAAAATTATATTTGACATTTACATAAATTTTACATAATGAAAACAACAAGGCCAGTTTCCACATATTTACACAAAAATAAAACAAATGCCCCATTCTGAAAATAAGCCTGCACTTATGAATACTTACACTTCCTGGAAAATTGCTACAGAATGATATATGGGGTCCATTTCTTTTGAACAAACTGCCTTTCTGACAATATTAGACAGTTTGAAGCGAGAAATTTATACAATGTGTTTTCACTTACCTGATGTTGTCAAATTCAACAGTTTCATTTGATGTCAAATTTAGAGTTTTACCTGATGTTGTCAAACTCAAGAGTTTAACCTGATGCTGTCAAACTAAAAAGTTTTTACCTGATGTTATCAAATTGAAGAATTTCAGCTGACATTATCTACTGTTAGCTAACAACAAAGGTTAAAGTTGTTGTTTTTATGTCCCGATCAACAGCCGGGGTTATAGCAAGACAGGGCCTCTGAATTGTCACTTGTGAGAGCCAAACCTACACAGAGGTGACGGCTGGTGATTAGATACCAAACCTGCTAACCCACTAGGCCACTGAGGACCACTGTAAACCTAAAGAATTTCCACTGATGTTGTCTAGTTTAAAGTTTTACCCAATGTCAAATTTAGATGTTTTACCCGAGGTTGTCAAACTCAAGCATTTTACTCGATGATGCCAAAGTGAAAGTTTTAGTTAAAGTTAAGCACTGCAGCACAAATCCCAGATTCATGTAAACCAGGTCACTTTGTGAACTAGACAGCGCTAACATTTCAAAATAACTACAGCCCTTCATGCTGTACATTTACTGCATTTTGTTCATACTTACAAATGCCAGTGCTGATGTTGTCATCAATACTAATCCCAGAGACATACAGTGTTGTCTTTCTCAACTGAAATCACTGACACAACTGCACTTTGTCCTACTTTCTTTAGATAAAGAGTATTCAATTGACAAACTTTCTATCTTTGAAAAACCTTCTTAATTCAGTCTAGCTACTGTACTTACCAGGCTAACACTGTTGATGACATTGACAATATTAAACTCAAAGAGGTTATTTATACCAGGCTAGTTACAGGTGCAAAAATCATTTGTGCATATGTCTGGACAAAAACCACATGTATCTCTGTTCTGCTTACCAGTTACGCTACTGATGTTGTCGTCAATGTCAAACTCGGAGATGTCGCTGTCACTGAGGCGGGTGGTAGAGCTACTGGGTGGCGAGAGGTGATCCTTGCCAGAGTACACGTCAAACTTACGCCGCCTCTGGATTTGTCAGAAAAACAACCATAC
This sequence comes from Sabellastarte sp. h YS-2021, assembly GCA_964017235.1. Classification (NCBI taxonomy): domain Eukaryota; kingdom Metazoa; phylum Annelida; class Polychaeta; order Sabellida; family Sabellidae; genus Sabellastarte; species Sabellastarte sp. h YS-2021. The sequence continues at coordinate 29,725,803 of OZ024936.1, forward strand.
AGTAAAGAATGTGGAGTAAGAAATCTAAAATTTGCCAGAAATATAATATTCGCCACCTCTAAAACCTTACTGAATTCTATGAAACAGTGCTGGATTGTCTTAAACTTGGTATTTTTTAGTTTAAAAAACCTTAATTTACTACACATTCAATACATCTCACCTCGGTTCATTTATTTTATTAGTACTTCCACATATGGCGAATTTCAGATACGTTGCAAATTTCAGATTTCTTACTCTACAATTTATCTCTTTGTGGTCTCTGAACTGGGATTATTTTGTCTTCAGTTCAATGGGTGCACCATCCAACTGGTGAATTTCCCAGAATGGGACAGGTTTCATATTTTTTATGCTTTATATTCTGTATTAGTAGAATTTATCATTGGACATTCCATTTAGTTTAAAGTTTTCATAACAAATTCCTGGTCACTCAAGGTCATCGCTATGAAGGTCATTCCACCACTACAAACTCAAAACATATTCATATGAGAACACAACTCTCAAAATCGATAAGTTCTGGTGAAATAATTTTGTTTTATTCCTTAATGTTAGATTTCACCGTGTGTATTTGTTATTAATTTTTCTTGAGCCAAACATGAATCACCTTGAATAGGGAATATTATTTCCTAACAAAATTTAAAACTTGTATCACTGTAGCAGAAAGCGACCATCTGTGTAAATAAATTTCAGTAAAAATCTGTGAGATTTTCTTCCAACCAAAATTTTCATTTTCTACTAAGAGCATTAACACTGATTTTAAACTTCACTGGGGATTCATTTTCACCATCGAAACTCATCAGCTGAAATCAAATTAATGACTAGTTAAAATCTATATTGTGTATACACTGACTAGTTTGATCTTTATGAGTTTTTGTATAGCTAAGGTACCAAGTTTATTAGGTTTAAAAACTACTGTAGCCATGCTCTGTATCGCCCATGCTTTCGTAAGTAACCTCCACAATCTTACGTTATCGCAGATACATTGCTAATATGTCGTTTCAAAGTAAACTTTCTCCATAAAAACCCAATAATCGGTCAAATTTGATTAATTTATATCCATTTTCAACAAAATTTTCCACATTTTAGTGGTTATTTTACATTTTATTATTTACATTTTCATTATTTCAGCCGTCTTCACTTCAAGTTGGCATATGCTAAAATATGAGGACCAAATTTCGGGTCGTTTTGGGGGGAAAACACCTGGCTGGTTTTCACTGTCAATAGCGCCCATCCCCAACTTTTGCAAATATTTGGTCACAAAGCCCATGGGCACATAAGAGCACGACACCGTTAAGTTTTCCAGACTAAGTGTGCATGTAGCTTTGAGTTGACTATAAAGCATATTCAGCCTTAAAAATTAATTACGGCTGGGTATTTACTACAGGATGTAATAGTATATATCAGATCTCTGACTTACATCTCCATGCACCCCAGAAGATGTAGTCCCATCATCGTCATGGTGACGAAGCATGTACCAAGATGGCTCTTCATACAGGTTGGCACTTGCAAGGTCAATTAATGACTGAAAGCAAAAAGATCACATTGAAACATACAAACATCCCTTCTTTTAAAAAAAGACTTAACCTATTCTTTTTCCATAGTCCATGTTCAGCTTGGTGTGTCTTTGGACTTATTTTGTGCTTTTCGTCTTTACAATTTTTTTTTTTTTTTTTTTTTTGGGGGGGGGGGGCGGGGGGGGGGGGGGGGGGGGGGAATATTAAGAATGATGCATATGAATTTACATTTGTATTTCTATTACTGTCCCTGCTCTGTAAAAGGTCAATGTCACTTCATAAATGCTCATCCATAAATTGTTATAAGTCTCATTTCAAGACAATTTAACTCAAACAAATCTCAATACTAAGGTCAAATTTCAAAACCTTATATTCCTTTTCAACAAAATATTTCCTTATTTCAGCAGTTACATTGCATTTATTTCTGACAGATTTGCCGACATCATTTTGTTTCCAGTTTGTCAATTTTATATAATCATAATTTTCATTATTTAAATATCCACGAGTTTCACAGTAAGGCAAGGCTGTGACATCGTTTGTACTTTGCAGGGGGTTATCTTGGAAAAGCCAATCAGTACATACAGAAATTTATCATCTGACTCTCAGCCAATCAGATTCACTGATATACAGTACAATCTCTACTCTGTTTACACAGAACCAAAAAAAAAACGTAATATGGATCAAAAACACATTTGTCTCACAAAAACCACTTGCCATTTGCATTGTTCCAGGCACACCATTAGAATTACAGGATAATATTTACTGTTACGTTTATTGAACAAAAGAAATATTTTGATGACACTGCTACCTCTCCCACATATTCTCCGCTGCCTATCCTGTCGTAGTCATACAGCGTGACTTCCAGTGAGCGTAGTTTCAGTTCTGAAGGCTTGATGGGTGCATAGGCAAATGTCTGCTTCCACTTGGGCTCCAAGGAGTTTGGAATGGTCTTAGTTCTTCTTTTACTTTTATCACTGCAAGTTTAAAACAGGCCATTTAATTGAATGGAACCTTACGAATTTTGTTCAGTGAGCATTCGTTAGAATAGAACAAAAAACAAGAGGAGAGTGCCCGTGAACGGGCACTGTGTCAGCTGACTGAATGTTTTTGATTTGTGATGGTGATAATGAGAGGAAAGCATAATTATCAGGGAAAGGGCTGTACAGAAATACAGTTGTTCGAAAGATATTCCGAAGCTGACAGAAGAAAAGGACAAAAAAGCTGTGCCCTGCAAATGGTATTATGAAATAAAGTAACAAGGTAATTGTTTAAGTGTAAAAAGTAGGTTAAAAATATTTAAAGAAATACTATAAATGCAATATCCTCATTCGACCATGAAGAAGGGATCCAAAGGTCAAATCTGACCATACCAAAAGATTCCCAGCCAAAGAATTTAGGATGGTTTACCATCCCAAACCTCTCGGACCAATAATAAGTGAGTCATAGGCACTTTTTAAGTTTGGCTATCCTTGTTTGACCTTGACGGACGGGTCTAAGGTCAAATCCGACCACACAAAAAATTCCCAGCCCATGATTTCCTGTAGCTTGTTTACCATCCCAAACCTGTAGGACCAATAATAAGCGAGTTATAAGCAATTGTAAGTTTGGCTATCCTCAATTGACCTTGAAGGAGGGGTCCCAGGTCAAATCTGACCACACCAAAAGAATCCCAGCCCATGATTTCCTATATGTTGGTTTACCATCCCAAACCTCCAAGACCAATAATACGCGAGTTATAAGCACTTTAAGTTTGACTATCTTCGTTTGACCTGGAAGGAGGGGTCTAAGGTGAAATCCGACCACACCAAAAGATTCCCAGCCCATGATTTTCTATAGGTTGGTTTTCCATTCCAAACCTCTAGCACCAATAATAAGCGAGTTATAAGCACTTTTAAGTTTGGCTATCCTCATTTGACCTTGAAGGAGGGGTCCAAGGTGAAATCCGACCACACCAAAAAATTCCCAGCTCATGATTTTCTATAGGTTGGTTTTCATTCCAAACCTCTAGGACCAATAATAAGCGAGTTATAAGCACTTTTATGTTTGGCTATCCTCATTTGACCTTGAAGGAGGGTTCCAAGGTCAAATCGGACCATATTAACAGATTCCCAGCCCATGATTTCCTACAGGTTGGATACAATGATTTACTCAACAGTGAGAACCTGAAAGAAGCTATTGCTCAGCTATGCCATGACATAGAGGTCTGCAATTTCACTATGTTATAGCTGACCAAAACGTCTGTGAATAACATATTTAACAAAATACTCTAAATGTAATAGTTTTAAAGTTACAACTGATTTACTCAAGAGTGAGAACCTCAAAGTAACTATTACTCAGCTATGCAATGAGCTACATGTCTGAATTTTTGCTCTGTTATAGCTGACCTAAAAGTAGGTGAACAACATATTTAAGCAAAATACTGTAAATGCAATAGTTTTCAAGTTACAACTGATTTACTCAATAGTGAGAACCTGAAAATAGCTATTGCTCCGCTATGCCATGAGCTATAGGTCTGTAATATTATAGCTAACCCAAAAGCTAACCCAAAAGTAGGTGAACAATATATTTTAACAAAATACTCCAAATGCAATATTTTTCAAGTTACAGCCGATTTACTCAACAGTCAGTGCCTGAGAATAGCTATTGCTCAGTTGTGCCATGACCTACAGGTCTGTAATTTCACTATGTTATAGCTGACCCAAAAGTAGCTGAATAACATATTTGCACAAATTTCTGTAAAGGCAATAGTTTTCCAATTACAACTGATTTACTCAACAGTGAGAACTTCAAAGTAGCTATTACTCAGCTATGCAATGAGCCACAGGTCTGGAACTTCACTATGTTATAGCTGACCCCAAAATAGGTGAATAACATATTGCAACAAAATACTCTAAATGCAATAGTTTCCAAGTTATAAGTGATTTACTCAACAGTGATAACCTCAAAGTAGCTATTACTCAGCTATGCCATGAGCTACAGGTCTGAAATTTTACTATGTTATAGCTGACACAAAAGTAGCTGAATAACATATTTATACTAAATTCTCTAAATGCAATAGTTTTCAAATTATAAGTGATTTACTCAACATTGAGAACTTCAAAGTAGCTATTACTCAGCTATGCAATGAGTCACAGGTCTGGAACTTCACTATGTTATAGCTGACCCCAAAATAGGTGAATAACATATTGAAACAAAATACTCTAAATGCAATAATTTCCAAGTTATAAGCGATTTACTCAACAGTGATAACCTCAAAGTAGCTATTACTCAGCTATGCCATGAGCTACAGGTCTGAAATTTTACTATGTTATAGCTGACCCAAAAGTAGGTGAACAACATATTTAAGCAAAATACTGTACATGCAATAGTTTTCAAGTAACAACTGATTTACTCAATAGTGATGACCTAAAAGTAGCTGTTACTCAGCTATGCCATGAGCTACAGGTCTGAAATTTTACTATGTTATAGCTGACCCAAAAGTAGCTGAATAACATATTTAGATTAAATTCTCTAAATGCAATAGTTTTGCAATTACAACTGATTTACTCAATAGTGAGAACCTCAAAGTAGTTATTACTCAGCTATGCAATGAGCTACAGGTCTGAAATTTTACTATGTTATAGCTGACCCAAAAGTAGGTGAACAACATATTTAAGCAAAATACTGTAAATGCAATAGTTTTGAAGTTACAACTGATTTACTCAATAGTGATGACCTAAAAGTAGCTATTACTCAGCTATGCCATGAGCTACAGGTCTGAAATTTTACTATGTTATAGCTGACCCAAAAGTAGCTGAATAACATATTTATACGAAATTCTGTAAATGCAATAGTTTTCCAATTACAACTGATTTACTCAATAGTGAGAACTTCAAAGTAGCTATTACTCAGCTGTGCCATGACCTACAGATCTGAAATTTCACTATGTTATAGCTGGCCCAAAAGTAGCTGAATAACATATTTATACGAAATTCTCTAAATGCAATAGGTTTTAAGTTACAAGTGATTTACTCAATAGTGAGAACTTCAAAGTAGCTATTACTCAGCTATGCAATGAGCCACAGATCTGAAACTTCACTATGTTATAGCTGATCCCAAAATAGGTGAATAACATATTGAAACAAAATACTGTAAATGCAATAGTTTCCAAGTTATAAGCGATTTACTCAACAGTGATAACCTAAAAGTAGCTATTACTCAGCTATGCCATGAGCTACAGGTCTGAAATTTTACTATGTTATAGCTGACCCAAAAGTAGCTGAATAACATATTTATACGAAATTCTCTAAATGCAATAGTTTTGAAGTTATAAGCGATTTACTCAACAGTGATAACCTAAAAGTAGCTATTACTCAGCTATGCCATGAGCTACAGGTCTAAAATTTTACTATGTTATAGCTGACCCAAAAGTAGCTGAATAACATATTTATACGAAATTCTGTAAATGCAATAGTTTTTAAGTTACAAGTGATTTTACTCATGATGGAAGTTACTGAAAAGCCCAAAAGTAGCTATTACTCACTTAGCTATTGAGACAGGCACCCAACTTACTCACCATATTGTAGCTATGAAAAAAGTAGCTGAATAACATATTTTAACAAAATGCTCTAAATGCAACACTTTTGAAGTTATAAATGATTTTGTGCATGATTTCATGAATTTTAATGCATTAAAAATTATTAAAAAAATTTATTAAAAAAAAGTAAGACAGATCCAGGTCTCATACTCACACAAGAGAATCTACCTCTGGCCTAGTACATATATGCAAGATATGAGAGAAATCCCTGCAATAGTCACTGAGAAAATTGTGATTAAGTGTTGAAATTTTCACACTTTTGGTGGGGGTACCCCCCTTGTAATGTCTCTAGCAAACAGACGAACAGACAGATTTGCATGCCTTGAACAATTTTTCATCCTCGATAGATAAGGTATCTTTTAAAAAAAACAGCACGTCTCTAGGCCTTGTAGTTTTGGAGAAGAAGTTGTTCACGCGGACGCGTACGCGGACGCGTACGCCCACGCCGCAGAGTGACGACATAATGTCAGCTGACTGACAAGTCAGCTGACATAAAAAGAAGTATTTGAATAGCGCAAAATTGATGTGAATCCTCTAATGTGCTTAAGTCCAAACAGACCCTAAACCAAACAGAGGTTGTTATCCAACAAGTGACTATGACATTGGGTATGATAGTTTGAACAGGTAGGCCTTTTAAGTTGGCTCCTGAAACCCAAGATAGTCTGCTCTGATTGGACATTAATAAGGAACCAGTTCCATTCCACCGGTATGGCCATGGCAAAACCATGCCTAACAATTGCCATTTTGGGATGGATTGAGGAAGCCTATTCCCTATAAGAGTCAGAAGACTAGTTAGATTAAGTTATAGAGATAATTTTGAGAGTATGGAGTACTAGTCTGTTCAAATGAGATTACTAAACCACATTGTGTCAAGCTGTAGTAAGAGTTGACTGTAAGAATTTCCAATAGCTCCATCTTTTTTACATGATACTTATGAGTTAAATTATTCACCTTACATCAAGAATCTTAATTTGACTTAAAATCTGCTCCATCAACAAGCTTTATAAACCCAACTAGATTACACCATTAAATCACCTTCTATCAGGCAGCAGGTAGAGTTTACAGTAAGGGTTGCGTGGGTTGTTGTTGTCTCTGGGTGGAAGTTCTATGGCTTCCACTATTGTCACCACCAGTCTGTATGAGACACTGTCATAGAACATTTTGATCTGAGGAAAAAAAAAGAGAAAAATCAGTTACATGATTACAAAACACATATTTTAGGCTTGTGTGTTAAAAAAAAACTCAAAAAGTCAACAAACAAGAAAAAAAGAAAATCTCCATAAGCGAGTAGAAAATGCTGGTGAAACCGATTGTTTGGGAAGGACAACTACAAAATGATAAAAATTATTCTAATAACGAGGTAAATATGAAATATCTGATATTTTGAAGAAAAAAGAATCCTATGATTTCAACAAAAAACTTATTCAACAAGACACAAGGGGGAGTAGTTACCGTAGGTAATTTAATTACATGGGATTTCTCTGGAGCCTGAATGTTCTTAGTCATTTTAACCTGATACAATTACCTAGGAAGAGAAAAAGAAACATTTCCTCTCCGAAAATGCTTTCCCTTTGCACCATTGGAATCCATACTATCATGGAAATAAGTTCCGTTAAAGGTTTTTACACATTAAGATACTCTCACTAGTATACCCTGTGCTAACCTGTATTTTTCCACACATGGTGGGAGTGTGAGGTCGAGGACGTGTGGTGCCTGGGGACCCTGGAGAAGTGATAGTCACACTCGGTCTTTTCATACGATTCACCTGTTGATCCTGATAGGCTGCAAGCACAGTATTGGAGTAAAAAATCTAAAATTTGCCACATATGTGAAATTCGCCACATGTGGAAATACTAATGGAATAAATTAATTGAGGTGAGATTTGTTGAATGGACAGTAAATTAAGGCTTTTTGAACTGAAAAATACCAATTTTAAGACAAAACATCATTTTCTTCAGGTTTTAGAGGTGGCGAATTTTAGATTTCTAGTAAATTTTAGATTTCTTATTCTACATAACCTTCTATTATATAAATATTGCAGAAATTAAGTATGAGAGAATATACTTAGATCAGCAAAGTAAGACTTACATTGGAATTCATGGACAAAGTCCACAAAGTGAATAAAGCTGTAAAATAAAATTAAGTCAATGAAACTTACCAGATTCTCTGTCTGGTTGTTCAGGAATACCAGGTGGGTAATCCCCCGTGCTAAAAATAGAACAGAAACTCCATTTACATGAGTGCATGTTTTTGGTGAAATGTATCCAACAAATGTGACAGAATGTAATGTGAGCTAATATAAAAGTAAAGTCATTCTTCAGGCCACGTGGTCCATAGATTCGATGTTTATTTCTGGTTTCTTTGAACATAAAGCAACTCGGAGTATTTCTACTCCCTTAAACAGGATGCAAGCCTGGTGTAGGTTCACCTCCCCAACCAATGTCAATACCTATCAATACACCCGGGTAAAGGAGTACGCATGTATAAAATATCTTGTGGAAGGGTACCATCTTCATAACCCAGCCAAGGATCAAACCCCAGACCTTCCACTACAAACCCCAAGATTCTACCCACCAGACCACAGAGCCCACATGGCTTGAGGACACCACCTTAACTTTAGAATCATTAGGGTTTTTTTAACTGTAGGTCTTTTTCAAGTCTTTGATTTGAATTACTTTAAGCCTGAGATTTTGACTAAGACCTTTGGTGAACACAGCCTCACAATACTGACTGGCTATACTTAGTGTGTACTGGCTTTTCCTTGACATGACCTGCATAAAGTGTTGAAAGCAAAGTTAAACCTAAAGCAATCAACCATACTTTTTTGTGATGTTATGTTTATAAAGACTATTCTTGTTTGCTTATTTGTCTAAAGGATCATGTTTCAATGATAATCAGAAGGGAGCTGGAGTCCCACTCATCTAAATATAAGTGGTTATTTTGAAAGAATCTTAAATTTTAAAAAGCACAAAAAGAATGATATTAATGGAAACTCTTCACCTGATCAATCTACATCAATTTTAAAACTTAAAGGAAAGAACAGGATTAAAAAATTAATGTGAAAACCAACTACACTTACAACCCCACTTGATGCCATTTTAAGGCAATCACACTATTTCATTTTTTTTTTAATTTTGAACAGTAAAACGCTATTTTCGTTAAAAGTTTTACTAGAACAATTATAAATCTGTAACTTTCAATGCATTTAGGAAAATCAACTAGTCTTATAAATACAGTTAAATAGAATAAATTCCACATGAAACTAACCACTTCTACCATATCTTACCTGCTCAATCTCTGTACTATCAACTCTACTTGTGGTTCCATTTTAGATTCAAAGATGATGTCATACACCTCTTCAAATGTCAGACCAATGAGATTGCGACCATTCCATTCCAGCACTTCATCACCTAGATTAATGAGTTTTTGAAGATTGCCATTACCTTAAGATACTTAACTTTATCCAAATTCTCAATAAAGCATCTGCCTGTCAAAAATACATGTATGATGGGTAGACAAGATTATACAGAAATAGACAAACATGGTTTTATGACCTGTGAATGGAAGGAAGGCCAACAATAGGCTTACTAGTCTGTTAATGGTAGTTTTATACCTCAACAACTGTGTCCACCAAATAACACAGTTGGCAAATAGGTTGGATGGCTTTGAGCAATAGGCTATTGGTGTAGCAAATAGGTATGTTACTATGCCACGAAAAGGTTTATTACCTCAAAGTAGTGCGCAATGTGAGGTGATGAGATTGTGTCAACAGTATATATTGTCATAACTTTTTATATGTTGTCTGAACAGTCAACCTGGGTAATGCAATTATTTCTCATAGGAGGTGGTTAGAGGGGGAATTTATAACAAAAGTGTAACAGTTTAGCTTCACGACCTTAAAATTGTGTGTCTCTCTCTCTAATACACTGTGGCTGAGTGGGTAACACACTTGCCTAGGAACACAGAGGACGTGGGTTCAAACCCAGGTACAGGCAAGTAAATAGTGGGTCAGATGACCACTTAAAATGGCGGTCCTCTGTCAATGGGTCCTATCCCCAGTGGCAGATTAAAGAACCTCAAGGACGTTAATAAATGGTCATCCTTGAGCTTCTGTCTTTCAGTTAAGGGAATGTCAGTAATTTGAGAGTTGGACTGTACTTGTACAGTCGAATGGGTCACATAGCGCTTTGAGTCCTGTACTACATGGAGATATTGCGCTGAGTATAAAAACAAATACAATACAAATGCAATAATACTTTTATCACTTCCTGTATGTGAAACAAGTAACAAAAATGGCCAACAAAATTAATACTACAAGGTATTTTTGCCACATATGTTAGTTGGCTTCTCACTCAAAATATAAATTGTCAACAACAGAAAATTAGACTGAGGGATTTATCAGAGAACTAGAAATAGGCCGCCCTGTTGATAGTAGATGCGAATAGAAACAGGATAGCATAGAAGAACACACATTATCATGTGTAATGTCCACCCATGAACCTTTTGCCCAAATTGTACAGTAGTCTTACAAGACCCTGTTTCATTTATAAAATATATCAATGATGCTTAAATATTTGTTAGTGTAGATGTAAATTATTTCAGCTTCATGCCTTTTTGCATTGGTTGGGTTGAAAATTTTGACGAAATCACTCTATCTTGCACGGTTAAGAAGATAGAAGCAAATTCCTGTTTTTCTATTTTTGGCAAAAATTTGAAAATTCAAAATGGCCGCCATTTTTGGGAAAAGGAAATTTTTTTGAAAATTGCCAAGAGTACATTTCTTAGATACCCTATGGGTCGAAAATTTCAACAAAATAACTCTATTTTGCACGGTTAAGGCCAGTTTGTGTTTTTCCATTTTGGGCAAAAATTCGAAAATTCAAAATGGCTGCCATTTTTGGGGAGGGGAAAATTTTTTGAAAATTGCAAAGATTACATTCCTTAGATACCCTGTGGGTTGAAAAATTTCGACGAAATCGCTCTATCTCGCATGGTTAAGGAGATAGAAGCAAATTTGTGTTTTGCCATTTTTGGCAAAAATTTGAAAATTCAAAATGGCCGCCATTTTAGGGGAGGGGAAATTTTTTTTTAAATTGCCAAGAATACAATGCTCAAATACCTGTGGGTCGAAAATTTTGACGAAATCGCTCTATCTCGCATGGTTAAGGAGATAGAAGGAAATTTGTGTTTTGCCATTCTTGGCAAAACTTCGAAAATTCAAAATGGCCGCCATTTTTGGGGAGGGGAAAATTTTTTGAAAATTGCAAAGATTGCATTGCTTAGATACCCTGTGCGTCGAAAATTTTGACGAAATCGCTCTATCTCGCACGGTTAAGGAGATAGAAGCAAATTTGTGTTTTGCCATTTTTGGCAAAAATTCGAAAATTCAAAATGGCCGCCATTTTTGGGGGAGGGGAAAATTTTGGGAAAATTGCAAAGATTGCATTCCTTAGATACCCTGTGGGTCGAAAATTTCGACGAAATCGCTCTATCTCGCACGGTTAAGGAGATAGAAGCAAATTTGTGTTTTGCCATTTTTGGCAAAAATTCGAAAATTCAAAATGGCCGCCATTTTTGGGGAGGGGAAAATTTTTTGAAAATTGCAAATATTACATTCCTTAGATACCCTGTGGGTCGAAAATTTCGACGAAATCGCTCTATCTCGCACGGTTAAGGAGATAGAAGCAAATTTGTGTTTTGCCATTTTGGGCAAAAATTCTAAAATTCAAAATGGCCGCCATTTTTGGGGAGGGGAAAATTTTTTGAAAATTGCAAAGAGTACACTCCTTAGATACCCTGTGGGTCGAAAATTTTGCCGAAATCGCTCTATCTCGCACGGTTAAGGAGATAGAAGCAAATTAGTGTTTTGCCATTTTTGGCAAAAATTCGAAAATTCAAAATGGCCGCCATTTTTGGGGAGGGGAAAATTTTTTGAAAATTGCAAAGAGTACACTTTTCAGATACCCTGTGGGTCGAAAATTTTGACGAAATCGCTCTATCTCGCACGGTTAAGGAGATAGAAGCAAATTTGTGTTTTGCCATTTTTGGCAAAAATTCGAAAATTTAAAATGGCCGCCATTTTTGGGGAGGGGAAAATTTTTTGAAAATTGCAAATATTACCTTCCTTAGATACCCTGTGGGTCGAAAATTTCGACGAAATCGCTCTATCTCGCACGGTTAAGGAGATAGAAGCAAATTTGTGTTTTGCCATTTTTGGCAAAAATTCTAAAATTCAAAATGGCCGCCATTTTTGGGGAGGGGAAAATTTTTTGAAAATTGCAAAGAGTACACTCCTTCGATACCCTGTGGGTTGAAAATTTCGCCGAAATCGCTCTATCTCGCACGGTTAAGGAGATAGAAGCAAATTAGTGTTTTGCCATTTTTGGCAAAAATTCGAAAATTCAAAATGGCCGCCATTTTTGGGGAGGGGAAAATTTTTTGAAAATTGCAAAGAGTACACTCCTCAGATACCCTGCGGGTCGAAAATTTTGCCGAAATCGCTCTATCTCGCACGGTTAAGGAGATAGAAGCAAATTACTCAAAAGTAGTACTGAAAATACACAATGAAGTACCTAAATGGCTATTACTCATGTACTGACAAAGCTATCAGTCCCAAATGCAATACCAAGCGAGCTATGGACATAACAATCTTGTATTCAAAATTGTAGTAAAATATCTTTAATTATTTTGGCTTAAATGCACGGAAACCAATGGGTACTGAAAATAGCTGTACTTAAGTATTACTCAGTAAGCAAAAGAGGTACAACAGCCAAAAGCAATCCCAAGCAAGCTACTGACCCAATAAGCCTGCATACCAAATTTGGTGACAATAGCTCTAATACTTTTCCTTTAAATGAGCGGAAACCATGCGTGACGCCGGACATCGGACGCCGGACATCGGACATCGGACAACGGACATCGGACGGCGAAAAAAGCAAAAATAATATATCCACCCCCCAGGGGGGTGGACATAATTACAAAGTTTGCAAATATCAAGCATTCTCCTTTCGCTGCAGAGTGAATCAACTGCAACTAGTTATTGCGTGCTTGGTTCCAATTAAAGCACTGTGTTAACAGAAAACAGTTAAGCAACAATGGAAGAGATGCCTAGATGGTGATAAAAAAATGAACACAGTTACTTTACCTGCTCTGAGATGCCCAACTGTGTCGGCTATACTTCCTTTCTTGACTTTTGTAATAAATGCACTAAGGTAACCCTGCTTTGTGGGTTTGCCTCCAGTCACCTTCAGGCCTGATAAAAGGTCAAGGTCATAATACAAGCTACATAATGAAATATTACAAAATAATATATTTTTGTCAAAGTATACAAAAACAACAGCAATATGGGGTCTGGTTTGATGAATCTTGGTAAAAAGAAAACGTTATTAACAAACGATAGCAAGGTCAAGTTATAGCTCTAGTGTAATGCACACTAAACATTCAGTATTCATATATATTAAAATAAAATCAAGATTTTTATCATCATTAAAAAGGTTAAAAACCATTACACTTTTTTTTGTTACGTAATATCACCAGTAATAATTAAACAAAGGTGATTTACATAAAATATTGCAAGGCATCTTACTTAAGTTTTACTTATTTGGTTCCTGTTGTAAATACTTTAAAATATTTATCTAATATCTAGTTCACACCTTTCCTTATTGGAGTCAGGAGCTACAATGTGCTCATATAGAGTAGAACCTCAATTATCTGAACTGTATGGGGCACATACATTCAGACTGGATAATCGAGGGTTTCGGATAGATGAAGGAACTCAAAATTCACCGATAATTGAAAAATGATCATTTTTAGGCTTCAAAATTACACGCGGTTGGTCATTGATGAAATCGTTTTTATATATTTATGTAATATACCGGTGCCGCGCTCTGTAACGCCCATGGGCAATGTGACCAAATATTTGCAGAAGTTGGGGATGGGCGTTTACGACAATGAAAACCAGCCGGGCGTTTCGAAAAAAATAACCTGAATTTAGGGAAACCCCGTTTTAGCACACACCGACTGGAAGTAAAATATGCGGTTGGTAAACAAATCTCAATGCAACAAAAGTTATCATAACTGCTAAAATAAGGAAAATTTTGTTGAAAATTGATATAAATTAATAACATTTCACCAATTATTGGGTTTATATGGAGACAGTTTACCTCAAAACGACATATTAACAATTTATGAGCGATAACGTAAGATTGTGGATGGGCGCTTTCAAAAGCATGAGCGTTACAGAGCACGGCTACGGTAACAGACCTTCTAATTTTGACTTATTTGCTTCATTTCTGTGAACATTGGCTTTTTTACAATACTATGCGAGCCTGAGCTGGGTGTGTTCGGTCTGTAAACCCATCATTGACATTTCATTTTTGATAAATGTTGTCATGTATTTTGTCCATTGAAAAACTCCAGGGGATTATTAACTGTAAAACTCCAATAGAACACATCTTCAGGGGTATGTTCAGTTGGCCATGTGCATTGTTCACATTTTCTTTTGATACATGTCAGTCTGTAAATCAACCTACTCTGGGAGATAATGCAAAACCCAATAAAACGCACAATCAGGGATAGGTACATTGTCAAAGAAGTTGTGGAGTGGTAGTGTAAATGAATTAATCTCTCTCAAATTGAAACAATGGCATTAATAAAGATCACAGGAGTTAGGAGTTTCTGTGGACGGTATGTTTTATAAAGTATTAGAATTAACAGTCACCGAAAATGTGTAAAATCCTGTATTATCACTCATGCTAGACCGAACATTATACATCTATGTAGGAAGAAAATGCATTGGATCAGTTAATCCGGAGATTCGGATGATAGTGGGCCGGATAATCAAGGTTCTACTGTACTTTCAGTTGTGCTTTTGGTTGGATGCTTTAGTTAGGATTTACATTTGTGTAGGACTTTTTCATCATCATTCAGTGCAACTCAGAAAACATTTTATGCGAGGGACCATTTTTTTAAATATTTGAAAAACTTCCTGCGAGCCTTCACAAGCTGTACATAAATATATATATAAATATTATATATAAATATATGTTGGAGGGGAGATGGATGGATATTCAGGGTGCATCATCCAACATGCACTACCCAGACACAAGGGTCTCTTTTTGGAGATGTAAGGATGACATTATCCAAGGGAGAGTTATATATAGACACTACCATAAGGAAAGGTGTAACTTGGCTATTACGATTAATTTAATTCGCTAACAGATACTAGTGACAGTGACCAAAAACAATTCAAACTACCATCTCAAAGACAAGGTGTATTAGTAAATGCAGTTTTAAAGGCTAAAATAGGTATATTCCCAATGACAAATAACAAGCAATTACCCACTCCTCTGATAACAAATAAAACTTACAGAAAAAGTCTAATAACTAGGCTATGCAAGTGCAAAACTATGATAAATATAATTATCTAAATCTATAAATCATCTACTTAATATATAAAGTGAGCAGAAACTGTGATATGTGTGTAAGAGATAAGAAGATAAAAGAGAAGAAACAAATCACACAGCTCCAATGGAATGAGTGGCCTGTCAGGATTTTCACAAACAATACACACTGAAACACTAGAGCTACAAACTAAACACTACCACTCTGTGTCAGGAGAGAATAATACATAGGGAAGGAAGTGTAAGATTTGCCACAGTATGTGAACTTCATCGGTGGTAAACCTCCCTCTCATATATCCCTTCCTGGTAAGAAATTGTTTAGATATTAGTTGATTTTTGTAACTACACCAAGTCTCTGAAGTCGAAGCAAAATTGGTACACAGTTAGATCTTTTTCAATGCAACACTAGCGAGGCTTGTGCTTCTAGAGATCACCTTTTTTGTCACCGGACATTCATGGAATTTGCAGTGAGGAATCTGCCCTTGCAGTGTGCATTACTCATGTTCCAGATTGCTTCCAAGCTCTGATATCAGGGCCCTACTGATGGCTTTGCCTGAGGATTAAAAACTTTTCAGCCTTGTTGACTTACAGTCTTATAGGGTGCCCACAAGTGATGAATTTCACATACCCTGTGATGAATTTGACATTTTCTACTAAGTATATAATATTGACTACAAACAAATCTGTAAAGACTGATAATGATGCAATGCAGAACCTTTGCCACCATGAACACCTTGAGGAAATTGTTAAGACTATATTCTAATAATATTGGACAGAATCAGAGTTATATATTGTAAAAAGTCAACAACAGTTGTTGTATGTGTGTTGTCACAGTCAGGGTCATATTCTTACAGGCCTTTGGTATTTCCCACAAGTTGTCACAAGCTAAAAATCAACCCTCAAATACAGAGGTTAGTATCGAACGATTGCTTGAAAACCTGACAGACCTGAAGATTTGGCCACAGGGTTACCTGTGTTAGTCTACAGTAGCCATATTCTAAAAGTTTTAACATTCCTATTCTCTAAATTTCTTAGAATCCAGGTACTCTGAGAATAAAAAGAAATTTCTAAGAAAAAAAATTATTTTTTATATACCAGTTGTCATCATTATCTTACGATATCTCAAATATACCATGAATTTAGGAATTCTTATTTTGAGAGACTTTTCTAACACTGAAAATTATTCTTAGAAAATAGTTGTTTTCTTACAAAACTCTAAGAATAAGATAAATTTGTAAGAAGGAAAATGTAAGTGGGTATGGGAAGGAGCTAGTTGTCATAGCAAACTGCAAAATTTTCAAGTTGCATGTCCAGTAGACCTGGAGAGCTTTTGGTAAATTTTGTACACTGTTTAGAAGATTGCAGTTTTGTTTTTAAAGCATAATATCCCTAATAGTCCAGAAACACATTCATGATTAAATCAAGCAGTTTGTATTTTTTTTTTATTTTTAAAAGAATTAGGAATAACGTTAGAATCTATAGATAACTACTGTAATATGTTCTTTCAAACTATTGTGTTTTAAGTTTTCTCATAACATCAATTTTTATAAAACTCCAAAATCTTAAAAGTAGACATAATACTAACATTCGGTCATAGTTATGGCTCTTAAATGTTTCACATCATTACAGACTGAATCATAATGGAGCAATGTTTAAGTGTTTGAGAGAGACTGCAATGAATTAAGCATGTATTTTTAAAATGGGTGAAAAGTTTGCAAATTATATTGCAAATCAAAATGTAAAATCGTAATTTCATATAATTCATTCATCTTTGATTTTCCGAGGTTCACTCAAAAAAACATAAAATGATCTGAAAAAAAGTGGACAGTATATCAAGACTACCATGTAAGAAAACATATACAATATAAATACATAAGTTTCACTCTTCACGCTCAAGACTTGGAAATTAACAATGAAGCAAGAGATACAAATGTCCTTTTTTTATATTTCTATGTCCAGTTCCTAACCCCTTTTTCACAGATATGGATTTTTTCTTTTATTTTTCACAAAAATAGCTAAAGTGACATGGGTATAGATAATAGTGGATATAGACACAAAAGGACAAGTGCATTTCCTGCATATTCACATGGATTAGTGTAAACTTTTAAGCTGACTAAAATTTATAAGAACAGGTGAACAATTGACTGTCAATTAAACCTAACAATATGAACACAATACAAAAGATAATACACCGCATAAATGCCCACAATTTCAATCAATTTTTAACAAATATTTACACAAGAAAGAAACCTGTGCATTCTTTTTTGCTGATTTTTTAAAGATTAAATTATATATATGTGGTAACTATGAGTTGGGTGGACCATTGTACACTAATCCATTAGATATATCTAGATACTAAAATAAGTGGATACAGTATGTGTCAAGTAGTCACTGCAGTGATTTATCACCAAACAATGTCACCAACAATTGGACGTGTCTTTTTTCACATTTCATATAAGATAGCTATCAAGTGCTACTATTGCAAGTTATAATGACTTCACACTGTTGCTGAAAGTTGACTCAAGTTTGGTGACACCTCTGCATGTGAGACACATTGACCCATATGTCAACAGAATATAAAGGAACAAATGTAAAACCAACAGCAAAAAATGTGGAACAAACCGCATGTTTTTCTCTGTGAATTCCAGGATATTCTTATTACACAACTAAACCTCTACTACTCCACTATTATAATAACTGATTGCATGACCTCAGTTACACTCTCGCATATTTATATTGCCCTATTCTTTTTATACTAAACTACCTTTTCCATTGTAGGACTGTTTGACTATCTGACAAAAATCTTGCTGTCCGTTCATAATCTGTGAGAATTATTGGTTTTACTGTATAGTAAAACTCACTCTTTGTGGATCAGATATCTGTAATTTTTCCCGCAATTTTTGTGCATCAGATAACTATAATTTTTGCTGTAATTCTTGTGCATCAGATATACGTGATTTTTGCTGCAATTTTTGTGCATCAGATAGATGTGATCTTTTCCACAATTTTTTGGCATCCAAGATATTTGCCGCAATTTTAAACCACATTTCAAATACTAGCTTTAAAATGGCACTCTGTGCACCATTTTGTGGTAGCACCTGTGGAGAGCTTTTAAAAAATTGTTCATATTTTTTTTCAATCATCCAAATTGATTAGATTTTTTGTTTACTTTTTACATTCTTAATAACATCAAAATACTTATTTTTCAGAAAGTCCCACTTGGTCAATTTTGGAATTCAATAAGCTACATCAAAATATGGACTGGCTACTTTTGTTACAGGTCTGTAGCATTTTTGAGTTATTGGTTCAGTGGACCTCGAAGGCTTGCTAGTAAACATCCTTCACCGATACCGTTTAAAAAATTTCACATTACTTGTTCCATATACATAAGTTTATAATATATATATATATATATATAAAAATGTGAAAAAACAAGACACACACCTGACACAAGCCACTTGTAACCACTGGAGACTTTGGGTTTTTCCGGGTTGTTATTCACCCGGAGCTTTGGTTTGTTTACGTACCTAAGGATCCCTTACCTAGAATACCCCCCAGCTCAGTGGGATGGCCGGAGCCATCCACCGCTTTACGCAGAATCATGTGGCCCACGAGTTTACTGCCATCGGGGGAGGTTTTCCATGTGACAGGGTGCTGCAAAGAGTAACATATCAGCATTATTAGTAACGATTATTATAAATCCAGATACAGTAGCCATTGACATTTTGATTTCTGAATAATTTGATTTCTGTAACCAGTTTTGAGATACCAACATTAAGGAAAAATAAAATCAGTATTTTTCCAGGATATAGGTGGAAGTTAATCATAACTAGAACTGAATTCAGTGGGTATTTGAGACTCTGGTTGTACAGAACCTACAACATTGTGACATAACATCACCAATACAATTTAGTACATAAGAATTACAATTCCTCAAAATATTGTCCAGAAATTCTATACTTTAGACAAAAATGTTTCGTGAATTGAGTTCGTACACTGAAATGTTAGCAAACTGTGCCAGAGCATTATTAAACTCAGTGTACATACGTTGTTAAAAAAGTTATGAAAGTTCTTTACTTGCAATTTGTTCTTTTCTCGAAAGCTATTAATTTTAATACATTTCCAGTGCACTAAAGTATCTTGGAAGAGCAAACAATCCATTTAAAACAAGAACTTGTTTTTAAGATGACACTTCCTGGACTATAGAAACAAAAGAACAGTTAAATATCACTCTAGTGTACAAATTACTTTGGAACAGAATATAATATTACATCAACTTTTTTGCAGATAAGGTAAGAATTTACCTTTTAAAATTATTCAATTACAACAATATATGTTAATAATTTACTGCAAGCAAGTAATGGTATTTTAAATGCACAATTTTATTATTTACATTTCTACACTGATTTACACTCTACGGATACACACAAAGGGAATACATCTTGTATACAGGATACACACTGTGCCAAACAAAAATTGTAAACAACATAAAGTGCAAGAAAATTTCAAAAAATACATTAATAGAAGTAATGTTGATAAACGTTACGTACATGGTAGACATGCCTATTTGTGTCACAACTCTTATATTTGACATAAATCTTCCCAAAATAAGCACATTAAACATATTAAATCCATCTGAGCCATTAACCATACTCTCCAGTTGTCACAGAATCATTTGTCAAAAAAAAAAAAAAAAAAACCCACAATGTATAAACTGACTTTAGAAAACTAAAATCTGTGGTGAAACAAAACACAGCAGACCTGTGCTATCTGACATGTTATCTGAATATTCAATTTCATAATATGGTTCCACTCTTTTAAATTTATAATTTCCCTTTGTTTTATCCTGAAAAGTTTTTTCTATTTTATGGACCTTCTGTCATCTGAACAAAAATACATTTTTCTGTAACTGACAGACAATGGATGTTCAATTTCAATTAAAACAGAAATACGACTCAAAAACATCTAAAGGGTTTCAATAGAAAGAACTAGAGTGATGGTAAAGCTACTAAAAGGAAGGTAAACATTATAGAAAGTTTGTATTCTAAGTTGAATAATTTAGAGGATCAACCCGGCATGATAGAACAGATGCATATAAATCTGTAACTGCGCACAGTAGAGGGATTGTTTTAGTTGTGTGTGTCTGTGATGAATGGTATCTTAATTAAGAAATGGAATAAAAGATACGCCAAATGTTCATACTGTTTGCCTTTGGCCCAAGCTTGTAGAATGACCATATAATACGTAAGACCATAGAATGTAGAATGACCATGTAATAAGTATGACCATAGAATGTAGAATGACCATATAATACGTATGACCATAGAATGTAGAACAACCATATAATACGTATGACCATAGAATGTAGAACGACCATATAATACGTATGACCATAGAATGTAGAATGACCATATAATACTTGCAACAGTGATTTTTTTCAGTTTAAGAACCTATTATCTGCTTGTACCAAGATTAACTTTTAAATAAGTAAATTACTAAAATATAAGTAAACTATTTGCTTGTCCAACTGTTACAGAATTTTTGAAAAAAAAATTTATTTATGTGCCATAGGATCTCCAAGCATTAAGGTTAAATATTAAAAAAATCAAATTTAGATTAGATTTTGTTTTTTAAGTCAAACTTGGTGTTTTACATCCTGTTCAACAGCTCTGGTCATATCAGTGAATTCCATTTTACCGGGGGTTGGAATCAAACCTGGGACCACCTAGTTGAGAGATAACTGACTAAATACTAATCTTTTATTATCCACCATGAGCTGTATAGAGTAAGGCATCTAAAATTCGCCAGAAATCTAAATTTTGCCACCTCTAAACCTTATTTAATTCTATAAGAAAACAATGTTTTGTCTTAAACTTGGTATTTTTTCAGTTCTAAAAACCTTCATGTACTATACATTTAACAAATCCCACCTTAATTCAACTATTTTATTAGCGTTTCCACATGTGGCAAATTTCAGACATATGTCGAATTTTACATTTCTTACTCTATAACCTCTATACAGGGATATACTGAGCAGGATATATATTTTAATTTTTTGTGTGTATACAACATCACCTCCCTACCATGGATAATTATTGTCAACAAGTGCTGATTTTTTGCATTAATGTCACAGAATCACAAGTTAAAGATGGAGATTTTATATTCACTTATACCCTTATATATGACAGCCCTTTTCACATTCTCTATTTAAGTATGAATTTATTTAAGTCATAAATCATACAAAATGGTGGACAATAAAAACTAGAGGATCGCTCGCAAAAAAAAAAGATAATGTTTTTGCATAGCAAAAACAAAGCGTCCCGAAAAGGATATAAAGGTGAGTGCTAAAGTATTAAGAAAATGCTTTGTTTCTAGCCTTATAATGTTGTGGCAACCAAAGTCAGCGCAGTTTGCTCTATCTAGCACGGTTTTCAAGATATAAGCATTTTTGTGTTTTGCAAAAAATAAAAAAATTAAAAATGTCCGCTGTATTTGGTGAGACAAAAATATTTTGAAAATTGGCATGGCTATTCTGCAGAGATACCCAGCAGGTCCAAAATTTTGTTGAGTTCACTCCATATAGCACGGTTTTCGAGATATAAGCATTTTTGTGTTTTCCAAAAACTTTGAAAATTCAAAATGGCCACCATTTTGGGGAGACAAAAATTTTTGTCAAGACCACTGCCGTGGTGTGTATCTCCTGCCGAGCATTAAAGCAGAATAAATAGCTTTTCCGAGATATTCACAATTTTTCATTTTCGTGTGTGAAAGGTCTTCCAAAAGTAGGTGAATGAGTTATTTGAGAAAAATTGGCTATCTACAATACTATTAAGAGATAATTCACATTTACTCATTTTGAGTAGGTGAATAATTATCTATGGGTCTGAAACTTCACCAAGTGAAAGCTCTCCCAAAAGTAGGTGAATGAGTTATTTGAGAAAAATTGGCTATCTGCAATACTTTTAGAGATAATTCGCATTTACTCATTTTGAGTAGACGAGTAATTAGCTATGGGTCTGAAACTTCACCAAGTGAAAGCTCTCCCAAAAGAAGGTGAATGATTAATTTGAGAAAAATTGGCTATCTGCAATACTTTTAGAGATAATTCGCATTTACTCATTTTGAGTAGGTGAGTAATTAGCTATGGGTCTGAAACATCACCATGTGAAAGCTCTCCCAAAAGTAGGTGAATGAGTTATTTGAGAAAAATTGGCTATCTGCAATACTTTTAGAGATAATTCGCATTTACTCATTTTGAGTAGGTGAGTAATTAGCTATCGGTCTGAAACTTCACCGAGTGAAAGCTCTCCCAAAAGTAGGTGAATGAGTTATTTGAGAAAAACTGGCTATCTGCAATACTTTTAGAGATAATTCGCATTTACTCATTTTGAGTAGGTGAGTAATTAGCTATGGGTCTGAAACTTCACCAAGTGAAAGCTCTCCCAAAAGTAGGTGAATGATTAATTTGAGAAAAAATGGCTATCTGCAATACTTTTAGAGATAATTCACATTTACTCATTTTGAGTAGGTGAGTAATTAGCTATGGGTCTGAAACTTCACCAAGTGAAAGCTCTCCCAAAAGTAGGTGAATGAGTTATTTGAGAAAAATTGGCTATCTGCAATACTTTTAGAGATAATTCGCATTTACTCATTTTGAGTAGGTGAGTAATTAGCTATGGGTCTGAAACTTCACCAAGTGAAAGCTCTCCCAAAAGTAGGTGAATGAGTTATTTGAGAAAAATTGGCTATCTGCAATACTTTTAGAGATAATTCGCATTTACTCATTTTCAGTAGGTGAGTAATTAGCTATGGGTCTGAAACTTCACCAAGTGAAAGCTCTCCCAAAAGTAGGTGAATGAGTTATTTGAGAAAAATTGGCTATCTGCAATACTTTTAGAGATAATTCGCATTTACTCATTTTGAGTAGGTGAGTAATTAGCTATGGGTCTGAAACTTCACCAAGTGAAAGCTCTCCCAAAAGTAGGTGAATGAGTTATTTGAGAAAAATTGGCTATCTGCAATACTTTTAGAGATAATTCACATTTACTCATTTTCAGTAGGTGAGTAATTAGCTATGGGTCTGAAACTTCACCAAGTGAAAGCTCTGCCAAAAGTAGGTGAATGAGTTATTTGAGAAAAATTGGCTATCTGCAATACTTTTAGAGATAATTCGCATTTACTCATTTTGAGTAGGTGAGTAATTAGCTATGGGTCTGAAACTTCACTGAGTGAAAGCTCTCCCAAAAGTAGGTGAATGAGTTATTTGAGAAAAATTGGCTATCTGCAATACTTTTAGAGATAATTCGCATTTACTCATTTTGAGTAGGTGAGTAATTAGCTATGGGTCTGAAACTTCACCGAGTGAAAGCTCTCCCAAAAGTAGGTGAATGATTAATTTGACAAAAATTGGCTATCTGCAATAATTTTAGAGATAATTCGCATTTACTCATTTTGAGTAGGTGAGTAATTAGCTATGGGTCTGAAACTTCACCAAGTGAAAGCTCTCCCAAAAGTAGGTGAATGAGTTATTTGAGAAAAATTGGCTATCTGCAATACTTTTAGAGATAATTCGCATTTACTCATTTTGAGTAGGTGAGTAATTAGCTATGGGTCTGAAACTTCACCAAGTGAAAGCTCTCCCAAAAGTAGGTGAATGAGTTATTTGAGAAAAATTGGCTATCTGCAATACTTTTAGAGATAATTCGCATTTACTCATTTTGAGTAGGTGAGTAATTAGCTATGGGTCTGAAACTTCACCATGTGAAAGCTCTCCCAAAAGTAGGTGAATGAGTTATTTGAGAAAAATTGGCTATCTGCAATACTTTTAGAGATAATTCGCATTTACTCATTTTGAGTAGGTGAGTAATTAGCTATGGGTCTGAAACTTCACCAAGTGAAAGCTCTGCCAAAAGTAGGTGAATGAGTTATTTGAGAAAAATTGGCTATCTGCAATACTTTTAGAGATAATTCGCATTTACTCATTTTCAGTAGGTGAGTAATTAGCTATGGGTCTGAAACTTCACCAAGTGAAAGCTCTCCCAAAAGTAGGTGAATGAGTTATTTGAGAAAAATTGGCTATCTGCAATACTTTTAGAGATAATTCACATTTACTCATTTTGAGTAGGTGAGTAATTAGCTATGGGTCTGAAACTTCACCAAGTGAAAGCTCTCCCAAAAGTAGGTGAATGAGTTATTTGAGAAAAATTGGCTATCTGCAATACTTTTAGAGATAATTCACATTTACTCATTTTCAGTAGGTGAGTAATTAGCTATGGGTCTGAAACTTCACCAAGTGAAAGCTCTGCCAAAAGTAGGTGAATGAGTTATTTGAGAAAAATTGGCTATCTGCAATACTTTTAGAGATAATTCGCATTTACTCATTTTGAGTAGGTGAGTAATTAGCTATGGGTCTGAAACTTCACTGAGTGAAAGCTCTCCCAAAAGTAGGTGAATGAGTTATTTGAGAAAAATTGGCTATCTGCAATACTTTTAGAGATAATTCGCATTTACTCATTTTGAGTAGGTGAGTAATTAGCTATGGGTCTGAAACTTCACCGAGTGAAAGCTCTCCCAAAAGTAGGTGAATGATTAATTTGACAAAAATTGGCTATCTGCAATAATTTTAGAGATAATTCGCATTTACTCATTTTGAGTAGGTGAGTAATTAGCTATGGGTCTGAAACTTCACCAAGTGAAAGCTCTCCCAAAAGTAGGTGAATGAGTTATTTGAGAAAAATTGGCTATCTGCAATACTTTTAGAGATAATTCGCATTTACTCATTTTGAGTAGGTGAGTAATTAGCTATGGGTCTGAAACTTCACCAAGTGAAAGCTCTCCCAAAAGTAGGTGAATGAGTTATTTGAGAAAAATTGGCTATCTGCAATACTTTTAGAGATAATTCGCATTTACTCATTTTGAGTAGGTGAGTAATTAGCTATGGGTCTGAAACTTCACCATGTGAAAGCTCTCCCAAAAGTAGGTGAATGAGTTATTTGAGAAAAATTGGCTATCTGCAATACTTTTAGAGATAATTCGCATTTACTCATTTTCAGTAGGTGAGTAATTAGCTATGGGTCTGAAACTTCACCAAGTGAAAGCTCTGCCAAAAGTAGGTGAATGAGTTATTTGAGAAAAATTGGCTATCTGCAATACTTTTAGAGATAATTCGCATTTACTCATTTTCAGTAGGTGAGTAATTAGCTATGGGTCTGAAACTTCACCAAGTGAAAGCTCTCCCAAAAGTAGGTGAATGAGTTATTTGAGAAAAATTGGCTATCTGCAATACTTTTAGAGATAATTCGCATTTACTCATTTTCAGTAGGTGAGTAATTAGCTATGGGTCTGAAACTTCACCAAGTGAAAGCTCTCCCAAAAGTAGGTGAATGAGTTATTTGAGAAAAATTGGCTATCTGCAATACTTTTAGAGATAATTCGCATTTACTCATTTTGAGTAGGTGAGTAATTAGCTATGGGTCTGAAACTTCACCAAGTGAAAGCTCTCCCAAAAGTAGGTGAATGAGTTATTTGAGAAAAATTGGCTATCTGCAATACTTTTAGAGATAATTCGCATTTACTCATTTTGAGTAGGTGAGTAATTAGCTATGGGTCTGAAACTTCACCAAGTGAAAGCTCTCCCAAAAGTAGGTGAATGAGTTATTTGAGAAAAATTGGCTATCTGCAATACTTTTAGAGATAATTCGCATTTACTCATTTTGAGTAGGTGAGTAATTAGCTATGGGTCTGAAACTTCACCAAGTGAAAGCTCTGCCAAAAGTAGGTGAATGAGTTATTTGAGAAAAATTGGCTATCTGCAATACTTTTAGAGATAATTCGCATTTACTCATTTTGAGTAGGTGAGTAATTAGCTATGGGTCTGAAACTTCACCGAGTGAAAGCTCTCCCAAAAGTAGGTGAATGAGTTATTTGAGAAAAATTGGCTATCTGCAATACTTTTAGAGATAATTCGCATTTACTCATTTTGAGTAGGTGAGTAATTAGCTATGGGTCTGAAACTTCACCAAGTGAAAGCTCTCCCAAAAGTAGGTGAATGATTAATTTGAGAAAAATTGGCTATCTGCAATACTTTTAGAGATAATTCGCATTTACTCATTTTGAGTAGGTGAGTAATTAGCTATGGGTCTGAAACTTCACCAAGTGAAAGCTCTCCCAAAAGTAGGTGAATGAGTTATTTGAGAAAAATTGGCTATCTGCAATACTTTTAGAGATAATTCGCATTTACTCATTTTGAGTAGGTGAGTAATTAGCTATGGGTCTGAAACTTCACCAAGTGAAAGCTCTCCCAAAAGTAGGTGAATGAGTTATTTGAGAAAAATTGGCTATCTGCAATACTTTTAGAGATAATTCGCATTTACTCATTTTGAGTAGGTGAGTAATTAGCTATGGGTCTGAAACTTCACCGAGTGAAAGCTCTCCCAAAAGTAGGTGAATGAGTTATTTGAGAAAAATTGGCTATCTGCAATACTTTTAGAGATAATTCGCATTTACTCATTTTGAGTAGGTGAGTAATTAGCTATGGGTCTGAAACTTCACCAAGTGAAAGCTCTCCCAAAAGTAGGTGAATGATTAATTTGACAAAAATTGGCTATCTGCAATACTTTTAGAGATAATTCGCATTTACTCATTTTGAGTAGGTGAGTAATTAGCTATGGGTCTGAAACTTCACCAAGTGAAAGCTCTCCCAAAAGTAGGTGAATGAGTTATTTGAGAAAAATTGGCTATCTGCAATACTTTTAGAGATAATTCGCATTTACTCATTTTGAGTAGGTGAGTAATTAGCTATGGGTCTGAAACTTCACCAAGTGAAAGCTCTTCCAAAAGTAGGTGAATGAGTTATTTGAGAAAAATTGGCTATCTGCAATACTTTTAGAGATAATTCGCATTTACTCATTTTGAGTAGGTGAGTAATTAGCTATGGGTCTGAAACTTCACCATGTGAAAGCTCTTTGGGATAGCTGCTCTGCAGAGATACCCTGAAGATAAAAAATTTCGTCGAAATCGCTCTATGTAGCACGGTTTTCGAAATATTAGCATTTTTGTGTTTTGCAATTTTTGAGCAAAAATTCGAAAATTCAAAATGGCCGCCATTTTTGGCAAGATAAAATTTTTTTGAAAATTGGCATGGCTACTCTGCAGAGATACCCAGTGGGTCAAAAATTTCGTCGAAATCGCTCTATCTAGCACGGTTTTTGAGATATAAGCATTTTTGTGTTTTGCAATTTTGCGAAAAATTCGAAAATTCAAAATGGCCGCCATTTTTTGCGAGAAATTTTTTGTTTGAAAATTGGCATGGCTACTCTTCAGAGATACCCTGCGGGTCAAAAATTTCGTCGAAATCGCTCTATCTAGCAGGGTTTTTGAGATATAAGCATTTTTATGTTTTGCAATTTTTGCGAAAAATTCGAAAATTCAAAATGGCCGCCATTTTTGGCGAGACAAAATTTTTTTGAAAATTGGCATGGCTACTCTGCAGATATACCCTGTGGGTCAAAAATTTCGTCGAAATCGCTCTATCTAGCAGGGTTTTCGAGATATAAGCATTTTTATGTTTTGTAATTTTTGCGAAAAATTCGAAAATTCAAAATGGCCGCCATTTTTGGCGAGATAAAATTTTTTTCAAAATTGGGATAACTACTCTGCAGAGATACCCTGTGGGTCAAAAATTTTGTCGAAATTGCTCTATCTAGCACGGTTTTTGAGATATAAGCATTTTTGTGTTTTGCAATTTTTGCGAAAATTTCGAAAATTCAAAATGGCCGCCATTTTGGGCGAGACAAAAATTTTTTGAAAATTGGGAAAACTACTCCGCAGAGATACCCTGCGGGTCAAAAATTTCGTCGAAATCGCTCTATCTAGCACGGTTTTCGAGATATAAGCATTTTTGTGTTTTCCTTATTTGGAAAATTCGTAATGATTAATTAATCATTAAATACTCGGCCATTTCTTGACCAATCAATGCCAAAATCTAATGATTTCCAGATTTTAATAGAATGAATGTATTTGCCAAGTTTCAGGTGAATTGATAAAATTCCTTTCAAGTTATCATCCGGACAAGCTTCCCCATCAAAAAAAGACATTTTTGGTCATGTGACCTCTCTGATTGGTTGAAATGTCACTGCAGCATATTCAAAAAAATTCCCCAAGGCTACTGCCTAAACCTGCCAAATTTGAAAAGAATCCGCCTAACGGTTACAGAGTTATAAGGAAAACAAAATGCGGAGCCGGCGGAGCCGGCGGAGCCGGCGGAGCCGGCGGAGCCGGAAGCTCTCCCATACACAAACAAGCGTCCCTTGCGGGACGCTTAATAAAACATGCCTCATTAGAAGTGTACAGAAAAAAAATTTTATCACTCATAAAGAGTAAGAATATAACAATATAATACTAGTGCTACACACGTGTATAATATTGTCATCTTCATTTGTGATATAGTTTTCCTGTACATGTCCATTCAGGAAGTTTTCCTATTGTGTACCACTTGGATAGGGACTCTTTTTCACCATACATCGGCATGTAAATTAAGTTAAAACCAGGCTTTATAAAAATGTTACAGAAAACAATTAGGCACTACAGCACACTTTGTGTAACTAGAAGCTAAAGAACCAACAACTTTTAGCTATCATGTATGTCAACCTGTCTTATGAGCCAACGAAAACACAACATTTTCTGGTATTGCAATATGAAAACCTGTTCCAGTTACATCCCAATCTGACCCACTGGTTCTAGTTATACAGAGCCTACTGTAGTGAAATGCAAAACAATAAAATAGAAGATAAAAACATCAATAAACAACAAACAGATGCAAGGAGGATACTTTCAGAGTTTGCACTTTCTGGAGGGGATGGGTTTGTTTTGGGATTTGGGGTTGATGGGCAGATTAAAACTGGGAGAATGTAGTCATTTATGGTGATCGCAAGAGGGTGGTGTCTTAAAAGATTAGAGCCACTCTTTACATATCATAAACTCCAGTATAAAACTCATTTTGTCATGATTGAAAAATACTATTGGAAAATTATAAAAGAGCATCTACAAATACTAGCAATCTAAAGGTAATGAGGAGATGTTTTAAATTAATGAAAAGTATGAAAACTATAAGCATAGTAAGCTTGCAGATGAAATGTTCTAGTACTGATCAAATACTATTTATAATGTTAAAAGTTGAAGTCACTAATTTTCAAGGAATTAAATATGTGGGGTTATAAAACAAGATGAATGGTGAAAGACTATTGGGAAAAATTTGTAAAAATACTCTCAAGTTCCATTAAGTTGTATAAAATATTAAAACAAAATATTCAAATAAATGTTCAAATAGGCATCTGATTGGATAAAACAGGGATAAAAATATATCCCGAAGTCTTTGATCTCTAACATCGATAACAAGCCACTTTAATTCAACAAGACAATTTTGACAATGAGAAAAAATAGACTGCAACAATATCAAATGACAAAACATGAAGCTTTTATCTTAATATAGTATTCTGCATGTTTTGTTTTATAAATTATGAAGTAGATATATCAGATAAATAAAAAAAATGAAGAAAAATATATGTTAGACTAAATGATAAACAGAGAGATAGAGTTTGACATTTTGAAAACATCTATATATTCATAATAATTTTTCCAAGAACACAAAAGTATACTGCTTGACCTTATAATTCAGCACATTCCTCAAAATGGCACAAAACAGGAAGTAAACAATTGAACAAACTGAATCTTGATCAACTGATTCAAAAAATAAAGCTTTATAAGCTCTGCGCCAATTTAGAACGCCAATTTTAAGTTCAAATTTTATTATCACCTCCGAACAAAGTACTCTACAATGTTTACTAATTGGCATTTTTACTGCAAAGTCTACCTATAAGCTCCCTGTGTGCAGTAATCCTTACTCTCATTAACACATAAATGTCCACAGAAATTGACAGAAAATAATGAGCATAAATAATCATTTTGTGGTAAAATTGTGCTGAATTACAGTGGGGGAACAGCAAGAAAGCATTTTTTGTTTGTTTGTTTTAGGTGTACCTTAATTTTATAAATGTCCTCGTATAAAGTTTGACTACTACTGGATAAGCCTGTATCGATCCCAGAATCCTTCGTGATTTGTGTCTCACTATCGTCTTCGAGGCTTTTGTGTTTCCCCTTTCCGAAACGGACAATTTTCTTTTTGGTTTCTGTGGAGATGGAGTGGGGAAGGAGGTCATGTGACAGGAAGGAAGTAGTGGTTGTGGGCGGGGTGGAGTACAAACTCTCAAAGTCCCCTACAACAACAAAAACACAAAAGAAAAAAACAACTCAAGAGCCAAAATAAAAAAAATACAGTGGGAAGTAGGCATCTCCACCATGTTTCAATGGGTCAGTGAGTGTATTGCAGTAAATATTGAAAAAAAAGGAAGTTTTCAAATCATCTACTTATTTCTCCCTTTTTAGCCAAATCTTTAAGTTATAGTTCACAGTTGTCCCACGGTCCCAGTGTTAATTTAGGATCTTTTGTGTTGCATAAAGTATAACTGCTGGTGCTCTTTATTCCTGCGCTGGTTTTCACAAGGGAATCGGGCAAAATTCAGTTAAAAGTCCACAGCTATTATTTGGCTAATCTGATACTGAACCCTTTTTAGGAATATAGAATCTGGTATCGATGTCTAGCACTTTCTCATTCACTAAAGATGGGATGTACCTTTACCCATCTGGCACACTCACACAGAAAATGTACTGTTATAATGGTTAGGGCTGCGAATGGTTACCCAAGCCTCAATAGACGAGTCGGTCATTGCTGGGACTCCAGTCCGTTTTAATTACTCTAGTACTCACAGCGTATTATATTATCGCCCGCGAAGTGAAACGTTTGTGTAAAATATACTACACTTTTGCATTTCTGCCACATAATATCAATTAAAGTTGTGGTTTTGGTTTAAAAGCATATAATTTACTCCATATACTTCTATAATACCTGGTTAAATAAATGACGTTTTTCTTCAAAAGTTTCGCTATGTAGTGGGAAGGGAGAAATTATTGATTGGTTCTGCTGTGTCTCGAACTTACAGCCTTCTGATTACACACAAGTATAAACACAAGTCTAGCTCTTTAACCAGCTGAGCTAAAGGGGAATCCCCCGGAAGCCCAGGTATTAATAGAACTGACATACGTGAGGATATTACATACCACCCCTCCAAGGAAAGACCTGTCCTCAGGTCTTACATGACTACATTATTACACTTTACTCGCTTGGCTTTGAGAGGGAAGGATCTTTAGGCATCTCCACCATGTAGTGGGAAGGGAGAAATTATTGATTGGTTCTGCTGTGTCTCGAACTTACAGCCTTCTGATTACACACAAGTATAAACACAAGTCTAGCTCTTTAACCAGCTGAGCTAAAGGGGAATCCCCCGGAAGCCCAGGTATTAATAGAACTGACATACGTGAGGATATTACAGCTACCATTTGTTTACAGAAGACTCCTAATGGTAGATGCTAAATCTCACGGTTACTCGAATTCGGGTCGGCTGTCAGAGTGCGGGTACTCGGAGCTGTTTTTTAGCACCCGTCCGTGCCCTAATAATAGTATAGCCTGTTTTCACAACACTCAAGTATTTGATAGATTTTGAATATACAACTTTTGTAAATACTTCTACTGGGTTTTTCAAAAGGGTCCTAAAATTTTGATATTGATATGAAATGGACAAATTTAAAATCTGAGTTTTGGGGAAAAGTTTTATATAATGTTTTCTCAGCATAACTCTGGCCCTGAGCAGGCAAGCTGAAAGAAGCATCACTGCAAATATGAACAAGATATATCTATAAACCCAAATATGACAATTAACTATAAATATATATACAGAAAGAAATCTAAATATATACTAATACGAATGTTTTCTGAGGAATATCTGCAATTTTCAGCTTATCCCTTCTAAGTAGGACCCCAAGTCCGCCTATTCAGTCAAATTCTGTGAGAACTAGCATATCAAGTAGCTTGACTGATGCTGACCCCGTTGTCTAGATATTCTTGTTAAGTAGAAGTAATTCTGGTTCTTCCAGATTTAATATTAACAAAACTGATGTCACCCTGGATCAAACTATTTGTCACTAGAAATGTTCATTGATCGCTTAACCCTTATACGCAGATATTTTGAGATGCGTTCACAAAGTCGTGTATAATTGATTAAACCTGCAACCAACACAAATCATATCATACCAATGACCCTATAAAAATGGTCCTCCACAAAACTGCCAAAACAATGCCAAAAATAAAGTACTCAATAGGACAAGGGAAGGTAAAGTAAGACAGGAGGGGGCGGAAGTCACATGATCCCAATACTAATTATCACTGTTATGCAAATTCCATGTGCATACATATACATTATATATATAAATATATAAAACAAAGATAACACCAAAATCAACACAAACACAACATTGATTCAAGGCAGCCATGTCCACATTCTGTAGATGGAGTGCACTGATGATTCAATGGAACATGTCTCACCGCTAAAAATTTTTTAATTTTGGCCGCTAAAATTTCATCTTTTCGCCATCGCTCATCTCGGTCAAAGTGCCTTCTGTAGTCTAGAAATGAGAATTTCGAAATTCATTACAAGAGTGTCAATCATTCTAAATATATGCAATGTTTAAATAAATAAAGACAGTTTAGTGAATTTAAAGAAGAATTTGAAACTCTGTCATCATGTAAATTCTCAAAATGTTCTCATATTAATTAGAATATTCTGAAATATTATAGTTGTTGCATGAGTTTTGGCTTATGTTTCGCCTTAAATATCAAACAGCCTGGAATCTCACACGAGAGGCAAAAACTCAACTTCGAGATAACCTTGGATGAATTTTGAGAGTGAGGGTCAGATTTACAAAAAAATACTAACAGAACCCTTTGCTGAGATATTAATAACTACTGTGATTAAGAAAGAAACACATGTCCACCTCTAAACAGATATATTTAAGACAAATCTTAAGCCAAAACCCGGCCTCTAAGTAGATATCTTTAAGACAAACCTAAAGCCAAAACTCAATATGAGAAAAAACTTAAAGCCTCAAACAAAGTGAGACCTGTACATAGCAACCAAACTGATGTCATACACAACAATAATATACCCTCAAGCTTTTACTCAGTGAAAATCCATTTCCTTTTGGAAAATATTTGACCAAAAATAAGGATTATGTTATCATTTTAACACTGATACTATAAGCTAATACTATTGACCAATCAGATATAAGTTGGATAATGCTTCAAAATAAAAATCCCTTTGTATCTGCATAGTATTATTTTTGGTGCAGATAGACAAGATACCTTACACCAGCTCAAACCATATTGTTGAATCGCCTTGAATCTTGAGTTTTGAGATGAGAAACTACCTGTTTTTTTTGTTTGTCTTAGAGAAATTAACATGACACACAATTTAGTTTATTAATTTTACAGTTAACACTGTGTGTAGAAAAAAACACATACATATATTAATAGTATTTTAATTACTAAATACACACCAAACTCCCACCCCAACCCAACCCCATGTCCTACAAAAAAAAGTCATATTCTGTAAAAGAATACATTTGACCATAATTTAAACCCTTAAATTTTGTCAGCAACAAATGCATGTCAATTATTATATGAAATAGAAATATTATTTTAAAACCAACCAACACTGATGTAATCCTTATACAGAGTAATTCAATCTGTTGGATATAAGCTGATATAAAAGCTAATTTAACAATCATATGATATACATGAACTATATGTGCACTTAAAATTGATTTCTATCCATTGATTAACGCAATTCTATCAAGGCCAAAACAACTGTTTCCAGTTCTTGTTTATATACTGCTTTTCAAAATGTACTGAATTTAAAAATTTCTGATCAATATTCTATGTTTTATTTAATGCTGCTCACAGGCTAGTGGTAAAGACTGGATAGTTGTTTTCTATTCGATTCATAAAAAAAAGAAACTAATTCCCAAAAATGAACCTATCTCACAACAAATGTACAAACAAAAAATTCAAGTTTATGACCCTAGTTTGACCTTGATATGGGGAGGTTTGATCGGGGAGAAAATTTGATGTGATTTTTGGAATCCCAGGCCATGCCTTAATATTACCACACATCCTAAAGCTCTATTTGCAATAATAATGCTCTGAACACATCTATCCCAATGAGTAAATAAAAGGTCAATGTTCCCACAAGCCTATTTGTATCTTATGAATAATGCTCATTTCTATTTATATATAATTGCCAGTCTTTGACCAGTCCCCAAAGAATTAGTCCACTGGGTATATGCTGATAACGGATAAAATCAATAGTTAATGTGTGTGTCTCCCCAGCACCCCCCTCCCCCCGTTTTTAGTCTATGCATGAAGAAATGCTCATATAAGGAGTAAGATGTTATCTTTATCTAAGCTCTGTGTGTCAGTTATATGTAGATTTTATGTATAAATAAGGGGCAAAAATATGTTTGCATTGCTGAGTTATTAGTTTACTGCAGAAGAATGGAAGTCAAAAGAAGTGATAATGAACTGAAAATGGGAATTTATAAATGTGTCATTATCAAACTGCTGCACTGAAATAAGTTTGTAAATATTTGGACCCAGTTTTTTACAGTAAAACAAGCATAATTCGATGCATATCATAATTTTAGATGATGACAACAAAATAGGAATGTATTTTGCCTGCTTTAATAGTATGTATAAGCCGTGAGTGCAATCTCAAAAAGTTACACCCTTTTCAGTAAGATATGAAAATAACATTAAGATAATGACATCATTAATATTGAAATATTAAAGTAGAAATTGCAATCTATGACCCCACTGTGACCAGCTATTAAGACTCTCCACATATGGTTTCCCAGTACCTCTTAAAAATTGCAAAGCTGTAAAACCAATAATAAAGAAGATATGAGGCAAAAACAGAAAATTAAATTGATACTTTATGACCCCAGTTTGACTCATGAGAGGGGGTCAGAGGGCTAATTTGACCAGCTACCTAGACTTTGAACGAATTCCAACTACCAGTTAATACATTCTAAAGCTGTAAAAGCAAAATTCCAAAGGACATATGAGGCAAAAACACAAAATCGGCTATTTTATGACCCTAGTTTGACCCATAATGGGGTAGAGGCGGTAAACCTGGCCGCATATCTTGACTCTTCACATATGGTTTCCCAATACCTCTTCACACATTCTAAAGCTCTAAAACCAATAATAAAGGAGATATAAGGAAATAAATAGCATCAGAGATGCCCGTACCCCACAGCCTGGGGAAATATTTTTCAACACCATGAGATATAGAAGTAGTGTAACACTACAAAGTTCAAGATACTTTCAGAGTAGTGTAAGTTATATTAAGGTCCAAATAATGCTTAAGTAGAGAAAATAATATCTAAGGAAAAGAAATGTATATAAAGATGAAGTTTTAAAACAAGACAATTCAATAATAAAATGACAGCATTTATCAGTAAACCAAAAATGGCCGAATTATGGTTTGGATGTTTTGAATATTACCCATGCATACAGAAGTGGCAATACATTCAATGAATGCTTATGTGTGGTGTTGGAGAAAAGCCTGTGGCTCACTTGATAAAATTCTATCTGTTACAATGGGAACTTGCAAAAGGAAATTCTTAATGAATTCTAATATGACTTTAACAGTGCTTAATCTGCATCAACAGACAGACCCAAAGGTGCAACAAGATTTTAAAGGTCAATACTGCAAGGTCAAAGGTCAATCAGTGTTACACCATGACGTGGCACACCTAAAACCCTCAACCAATGTCCCTACCAAGTATCAACTTCCTACACCTCTTACGGTTTCCAAGATATAGCCCAGACCAGGTATTATAGGTCAAGTTCACTACGGCAAGTACAAAGGTCAAATCAAGGTCACACCATGACGTTGCACACCTACTACCCACAACCAATGTCCTCACCAAGTATCAGCTTCCTACACCTTACAGTTTCCAAAATATAGCCCAGACAAGATTTTATAGGTCAAGGTCACTACGGCAATGGTCAAAGGTCAAATCAAGGTCACACTATGACGTTTGCACATCTACACCCACTAACCAATGTCCCTACCAAGTATCAACTTCCTACACCTTACGGTTTCCGAGATATAGCCCGGACAAGATTTTAAAGGTCAAGGTCACTACGGCAAGGTCAAAGATCAAATCAAGGTCAGACCATGATGTTGCACACCTACAACCCCTAACTAATGTCCCTGCCAAGTATCAACTTCCTACACCTTATGGTTGCCGAGATATAGCCCGGACAAGATTTTCGAACTCAAGGTCACTACGGCAAGGTCAAAGGTCAAATCAAGGTCAGACCATGATGTTGCACACCTACACCTCCCAACCAATGTCCCTGCCAAGTATGAACTTCCTACACCTTACAGTTTCTGAGATACAGCCCGGACAAACTATTTCCCGTCGCCCGCCCGCCCATCCGGACAACATGGGTGAAAACAATACCCCGACAGCCCTTAAGGGTTGTGGGGTAAAAATGTTAAAATTGGCTATTTTACAACCCCATGCAGTTTGACCCTTACAGGGGGGTTGGGGGAGGGGAATGTGACTTGCTTTCTAGACTCTCCACATATGGTTTCCTACTACCTCCCAATACATTTTATGGCTCTAAATGCAATACTTAAGAAGATAACAGGGGGTTCACATGAATTTTAAGCTTTCTGGTTGGTACCTGTGGGAAAATCACTCATAAATCAGTCATTTTTCATTGGATCGCTCCCAAAATCTAATCTGCTCGTGTTTTTGATAGTATGAACATGTGTGTATAATTACAAGCTTCTATGGTCAGTAGATTTTGCTGAGTAGCAATTACGGGCAGATGTACCCCAAAAAAAACTATTTTTTGATCATGTGACCTTGATAAAGATGAAAGGTCAAATTTAAGCATGTGGAAAAATTTTCCCACGCCTAAGGTATATAATTGCCAAATATAGTTAAAAAGCTTCCAATAATAAGGGAGATATTCAAGGGAGACCATAATGCGGCGGCAAGGAAACTGACAGGAAAACAAATAAGCGCCCTTTTCAGGGACACTTAATTAACAGTTGGTTGTTATTGGCAACACTCATGGATTTCAGAGAATAGACCACACCATATGTTATGATAAAGGTGATGGTAGTCATAGAGGACCATGGTCGAAATGAAATATTTCCAGGAGTTTCTGTGTTCAGATTCCAAGTTTTGCACCAATTTTGTGTTAGGAAAGTATGATATTTCCCCTGAAAAGCAACATTACTGTAGATAGGTTAGCTTATTTGACGTTTTGTGGATATTTGTAATCTCCCTTGAAAACCAATGTAGGTAAGCTAGTGGCTCTAATGGTTTGTGGGTATCCTCTTAATAAAATTCATAAATCAAAATATTCAGAACATTTTTATAACCCATTATGAATAAGCCAATATTCATAATAAAAGCATAATACATAACCAGTCTAGTTCATAGAGTTATGAATAATTGAATTGAATAAAATTGAATAAAAATCTGCATGGTAACACATAAAACAGACTGAAATAACGATTTGTTCTTTCTGAAAAGTTATGCCAAAAGCATAAAGAAAATATTAAAAATTGCAGGATATACAAAACAGTAAATTCCAAAGCTCATTCAAACTGGTTCTGACTGTGTGTAAGATTTTATGGTTTGTTGTCAAAGTTACACAATTCCCCTTGCATGCCAGCAGACCATTACACAATGTGATGACATCACAAGACTCTAACACAGACAAATGACAGCTGAATGACTCACTGCCAATCTTGATCAATTAATAGGGCATGTTAGATTAGATCATTCTGCTTTATGTTAACCTTATGTGAGCTGTTTCTCTAATTTGTGAAAAATAAGCTGCTGATTAAACTTTCCAGACCTTTCATACAGGCAATTATTGTAAAGGTTATTTGGAATACCTCCATGGCATAATCATAAAAGTTATTGGTCAGCATTAGATTGGAGTCTTCTATTTTTTTCATTCTTCAATAGGAAATTGCAGATTTATGAACAGCAAAATTTCCATTGAACCATTTTTTTCACTTATACAAGGTTGGTATCCATAAAACAGATCAAGCTCAAGTTGAGCCAAAAATCAGCTCAAGTTTACAGCTGTTTATACTAAACTTGAGCTGATTTTTGGCTGCAGAGCTCTGTTTGAGTCTATACTGCAAAAACATATATCCAAGTCTGGTATTATTTCTCTAATTGTATCAGATGAAATATAATGATAATCTCTTTAATTTGTTGATATATATTCCTTGGTAAGGTATAAGGATTCCCTTGACTGACTCAAGATTGGGGTTTTATGTCTCGTTTAATAGCGAGCATCATATTGGGAAGGTCCTCAGTGTTGCCACTTGTGGAAGTTGAACCCCGAGAAAGGGACTGTGAGAGGATGCCAAACTTGCAAACCCACTAGGCCACTGAGGCTATGTCATTTGATTGGTTGATTGATTTAAGTCTAACATCCATTAATCTTCTAGTTACCTCAGACACAGTTACATCAAAACTTGCTCTTTAGAATTCTATTTGAAAAGTTGGTTACAGTTAGAGAATTTGAAACACATGACATAACTACTTTGCAGATAGATGGAAGTAGTCAACAGAGCCTGGTCAAGATTCTGCAGAGAAATCCAGCATGCAACAGCAAGAAAGCAGGTTTGCAGATGGGATTCGAACCGTCATCATTAGAGGTGGGTGATATTACCCACATGGCTTACTCAAAGGAAACAATAGGTATCACTTTCCATACATTAAGTGAGTTCTGTTTGACCCCACGGGAAGTTCTATGAAATCTCTTTAGAACATTACTACAATATATTTAATATTTATGCTGCAAAGAAATGAAACAACAACTGAAAATTACAATTACAGTGATCACTGTTTAATTCTTGATAAATTGTTGATATATAAATTTATAAATTTAAGCATGATAACAAACCACACACTTGAACTTGAGATTAATGTAAATGTTTTAACCTATGGGGCTTTTATGTAACATCAGTGAGATTTAATTCTTCTGAGTTAAGAAAACAAGTATTCCTATGCCTACAATTACTTTTCTTTTTGGGCTGTAGTTGCCCTGACATCAATAATTGTCTAACGCTGTGTAATATTTATGACTCTTGCTATTCTATTGCGCTGATACTGTGGCCCAATAATCAATTGCCCAATATGTCAGGAGAGAGGCGGGTTAGTACAGTCAAACAATGACTAACAACACTAAAACATGGATTCATAGCCTTTCCCCTAAATATAATAATTGCTTTCACTGCAGTGGTTTTTAGAGAAAAAAATAGCCAAAATTTGTATTATTTTCCTGTATTAAGTAAATGTTACACAGATATTACTTATTTGATGGATAATAAAAGTAAAACATCCCTCTTTGGAAACATGAAGAACTATATTGTTCATGAAGATGAACAATGTAACACTTACGCTAAGCACTCTTATAATATTGTAACCTTTATTCATGATATTTTTTCTGTCATTCGTTAAGTTTTCCAATAAAGTATGTCACAAAGAGACACAAATCTGACAACAAAGTGTACCTCAAAGGACAAAGAAGGGCAGGTTTGTTCATTATCAAAATTTGATCTCGCTTACTCTATACAGTATAAGAGAGTCTTTAGACAGGGCTAGTATGGTTTTAAAAAAATAATAGTCATTGCCAGACTAGTTATTACTTCATCCATCCTTACTCTATTGATGCAAAAGATGAATCATGTGGTACCTTATCATTACAACATCTGCACTGAAGAAGTATCATTTTCTTTTCAACTAAAGGTTCCCCATTTACCACCACTGCTCCTACAAATAAATGCCAGCGACCAATCTGACCAGATATTTGCCAAAACTGGGGAAGAGTGGTTAATAGGAGTAAAACATCAGGATATTCTTATAGATGACCCAAATACAGGTTCTCCAACTTTGGTATACACTTTCTTAGAGCAATTTGCAGTGTGACCTGACATTCAGTTTGAATGGAGTTAATTACCCTCATCCCTGTAGAAGATGGGCAGGGGTATTGTAATTGGGTCTGTTTGTCTGTCTGCCTGTTTGTCCATGTGTATAACTTGAAAAGCTTACTTTGGATCTTGCTCATATTTGAGGAAGGTGTCTACTCATTGCTCGGTAATTTCTTCAAAGATGATTCGGATCCGGAGTCTCGAGAATATTTTTCCTTACTTTTCACTAATATGTTGTACTTATTACAAACAAAAAGTGACAGTACAGAAGACTATATATACAAAAGACAAGGAAGGTGGGTAGTGGGGTCATTAAATGCAAACCAATTAAAACGGGACAACTGGGAAAACAAGATGATGGTCACAGTGGAACCTTTTATTGAATTTCAAAGACCTCAACTAGGCAAGATTCATTTTGTGATTTTTGTCTGGCACTACCCTCGGGTGAGGCTTGTGGCTTCTTAGGTACTGCCTGTTTAGTTTGGAATAATCGATTAGCAATTTATGGGTTATTACACAAGTTTGGGGGATAGGTGCTTACGAACAGGTGGGCATTTCCGAGTGTGTAGCCACGGTACCAGCACCACAGCAGGGAGTAAAATGCAACTGATAATTGTTTGAATAGAATAGAATAGAAACATGTATATAGCACAAAATTGATGCAATATCCTCTAATGCGCTGGAACTCAAACGGGGAAAGTCCAGGGACATGTCTGGTCAAGAATATAAATTAGCGCCCACCAGGGAGATATACTTTGGTGGAGGACATGCTAGTCCCAACAAATAGGTCTTTAGCTGGCTTCGGAAACATGTTATTGTGTTTTGTGATCGTACTGATTGTGGGAATCTGTTCTACTAAGTGGGGGAAGCCATTGCAAAACCTCGCCTACCAATGGCCTTTTTGTTACTTCATAATTGTTACGCAAAAGATTTATAAATATGGATGGAAGTTCTCATGACCCCCCTATTATCTTGTAAACTTACCTTTCTCACTCACGCTCTCGCTTTCTAGTTCCTGTTCGTCACAGCTTGTACACTCAGGAGTAGTCTGGATTTCTTCATCTGAGCTACTGAGCGATGCCTGCCGTTGCTTCTTGCCCTTTTTGTGTTTGTGAGGTTTTGGGGGCGGGGGTCGCACACAGTCTGAGGGGTCTGAAATAGAAGATAATGATAAATTCGTGAACTTCCAATTCTGACTAACCTATATATCCACCATGAAAAGTAGACTCTTAGCATCTTGACAAACAATAACAAGTTCTTATTTCAAAATCAAGGAACACGAAAAAAGGTCAACACGTGGGAAACACAAGATTAACTAGACCAAGGACGCATCTGTGGCCTGATGCTGGATGTATCCTCCGACAAAGGCCAACTAACATAGTTTGGAAGATAAACAGCATTTTTCGTTAATAAGCAAGGTGAAAGCACTTTTAAGTTTGGCTAACCTTATTTGACCCTGTAGCAGGGGCCCAAGGTGAAGTCTGACCACATCGAAAGATTCTCAGCCCATGATTTCCTATAAGTCGTTTTCACATTGCAAACCTCTAGGACCAATAATAAGCAGGAGGGGCCCAAGGTCAAATCTGACCACATGAAAAGATTTGCAGCCCATGACTTCCTATAAGTTGTTTTCATATTAATGAGTTATTTGAGAAATACTGGCTATCTGCAAAACTTCTAGAGATAATTTGCATTTACTCATTTTGAGTAGGTGAATAATTAGCTACGGGTCTGAAACTTCACCAAGTGAAAGCTCTCCCAAAAGTAGGCGAATGAGTTATTTGAGAAAAATTGGCTATCTACAATACTTTTAGAGATAATTTGCATTTACTCATTTTCAGTAGGTGAGTAATTACCTACGGGTCTGAAAATTCACCAAGTGAAAGCTCTCCCAAAAGTAGATCAATGAGTTATTTGATAAGAATTGGATATCTGCAATACTTTTAGAGATAATTAGCATTTACTCATTTTGAGTAGGTGAATAATTAGCTACAGGTCTGAAATTTCACCAAGTGAAAGGTCTCCCAAAAGTAGGTGAAGGAGTTATTTGACAAAAATTGGCTATCGGGAATACTTTTAGAGATAATTTGCATTTACTCATTTTGAGTAGGTGAGTAATTACCTACGGGTCTGAAAATTCACCAAGTGAAAGCTCTCCCAAAAGTAGATGAATGAGTTATTTGATAAGAATTGGATATCTGCAATACTTTTAGAGATAATTAGCATTTACTCATTTTGAGTAGGTGAATAATTAGCTACAGGTCTGAAACTTCACCAAGTGAAAGGTCTCCCAAAAGTAGGCGAAGGAGTTATTTGACAAAAATTGGCTATCGGGAATACTTTTAGAGATAATTTGCATTTACTCATTTTCAGTAGGTGAGTAATTACCTACGGGTCTGAAACTTCACCAAGTGAAAGCTCTCCCAAAAGTAGGTGAAGGAGTTATTTGAGAAAAATTGGCTATCTGCAATACTTTTAGAGATAATTCGCATTTACTCATTTTGAGTAGGTGAGTAATTACCTACAGGTCTGGAACTTCAGCATGTGAAAGCTCTCCTAAAAGTAGGTGAATGAGTTATTTAAGAAAAATTTGCTATCTGCAATACTTTTAGAGAAAATGCAGAATTACTCATTTTTAGTAGGCAAGTAATTTAGCCACAGGCCTAATTTAGACATAAAGCCTAGAATACTGTGGTGCACCCTCTAATATACCTTGCAAACTTGAGAAGGCTAGCTATAATATTTTTTTTCGTTAGAGCGGTAATGGTGAAATCTCTCTACACACTGCGGCTATGCAGTGGATACAATGATTTACTCAACAGTGAGAACCTGAAAGTAGATATTGGTAAATTATGCCATGACATAGAGGTCTGCAATTTCACTCTGTTATAGCTGACCAAAAATTATGTGAATAACATATTTAAACAAAATACTGTAAATGTAATAGTTTTCACGTTATAACTCATTTACTCAACAGTGATAACCTCAAAGTAGCTATTACTCAGCATAGTTTTCAAGTTACAAGTGATTTTACTGATGATGGAAGTTACTGAAAAGCCCAAAAGTAGCTATTACTCACTTAGCTATTGAGATAGACACCCAAGTTACTCACCATGTTGTAGCTATGAAAAAAGTAGCTGAATAACATATTTTAACAAAATGCTCTAAATGCAACACTTTTCAAGTTATAAGTGATTTAGTGCATGATTTCATGACTTTTAATGCATTTTAGACATTTTTGTCTACCACAGGCCTAGACATAAAGCCTACCAAAAAGATAGGGTGGCGAGTCCTCTAGCA
The DNA here is from genome assembly GCA_964017235.1 of Sabellastarte sp. h YS-2021. Lineage (NCBI taxonomy): Eukaryota > Metazoa > Annelida > Polychaeta > Sabellida > Sabellidae > Sabellastarte > Sabellastarte sp. h YS-2021. The sequence continues at coordinate 29,769,580 of OZ024936.1, forward strand.
TACCAAGCCACCTGCCAAATATGAAAGAAATCTGGAAAGAAATGTGGACTGTAGGTCGCTAACAAGCAATATTCCACATTTTAGACATTTTTGTCTACCACAGGCCTAATTTAGACATAAAGCCTACCAAAAAGATAGGGTGGCGAGTCCTCTACCATATCAAGCCACCTGCCAAATATGAAAGAAATCCAGAAAGAAATGTGGACTGTAGGTCGCTAACAAGAAATCTCTGCGGACGCGGACGACAACGATGATGAATCCATAGTATCCCCGCTTCGCGTCGGGGATACAATAAAGAAGCTAAGGCAGATATGCTTTACAAAAGAGTTTAAAGACTTTAAAGTTTTTCTGAAAAATTTGTAGACAAGTTAGGTAGTTTTTTGAGCACGAAGTGGTATTTAGCTGACATGATTAATTTAAAATTAATTTCAGGTGTATGTTAAACTGGATGCAAGAGCATATAGTTTTTTTTTGTTTTTGTCTCATTAGTGAAATAGGAAAAGTTTCAATACTATTTTATCACAAAAGAAATTTCTTCACACATGAAATGATATCAACAAATTTTCTGCATAGGTTTTCATTAATAATGCTACATAGGTCTTCACATTAGTGGACAATGTAGGGAATCTATGATTTTGGGCCAATAGTGCAATCTGAGAAGGTGCTTTTTCAGCTTGATGTACATGCATTATTATGCGTAGCAAGTGAAAGCAGACAACACTGACATGGAAGTAGCCAATAGTGCAAAAATTAACCAGATAAATTATGATAAGTGGGTGTGTAATAATCAGATAGACCCTACACATGCAGGAATAGCAATGGTGTCCCAGAACCTCAAATTCTCCATGTTTTGTATCTTGCCACAAAACTTAGCACATCCATTACTCAAACTGGGTATTTCCTTTATAGCCCAATGGATAAATGCGTCTGACTTGGATTTATTTCTGTAAGCAATTGAGAAATGCTAGGTAAAAAAGCGAAATTGATGTACAGTAGTTTATCTATACCCTCAAAAGACCAGATATGTCTTACTGCTCGATATGACATTATATCAGCATGCAAGTGACAAAATAGGGATAGCAATCAAATCTTCAATGTACCTTAAAAAGTTTAATATTTCATAGTTTCTATTTTGAGGTACATGCCAACACAACCATTCTTCACACCATAAGCTTAGTTACAATGATGGTGCAGAGTCAACTGTCAACATAATGTGTATATGCACAAACTTGAGGTGGTTTTCCACATGCACGGGTCACAGCATCTGGTAATGACTCACGACTGTGTTAATCTTTTTCTATTTCTGCGGCCAGTAAATTAACATGGTAACAAGTATTAATGGCTATAACTTCCTTATTAGCTGCTTAATTCTGACCATCTTTTCATTATTGCGTGCCTCTGAGTGAGACAAAAATTGTGACACCAAGAATCTTAACGAATAACGGAGAAATGAATATATGACCAATCATGCTTTTGGCAGCTTGCAGAGTCAGTGAAAATTGGTCAATGCTTGCAAATTGCCATATGCCACATAATGCAAACCCAAGCTGCATACTGCATACAAAGAAACATTTCTGCTATTTTAGTGCACTCGAATTCTCAGCCGTGAGCCCCATACTGTATGCTGTAAACCCACATAGATGGAAAACCCCATAATGGTAAGCACTGCCAGATGCCAATGCAGTAAGACCATGACAATATGTGAGCGATGATACATCATAACCTGTGTCATATGTACATATACCTGAGCTTAGTGAGTCATTTCTGAGCATGCTCTCAGCCAGCTTCCGCCGGTTTCTTGCCGATTTCTGCACCTCCGCAGACCTGGGGTCTAGATGCTGCCTGTTGGTCTGTTCTGAAAGACGCTGATTTGGATGATGATGGTGGTCGCCCCCTTCATTATTACCTCCCCCTCCTCCCATGCCAGTGCTCCTACTCGTGCTGCAATCCTTATTACTCGTATACTCACCTCCCTCATGATGCCTCCCCCGCGGAGACGTACTAGCTTTTCCGCTATATTGTTCAGACACGCCAGCATCCAGTTCTGCTTTATGTCCACCACCACTTCCTCCTGTACCCCCGCCATGATGTGCCCTCATTAGCCTCTCGGGTCGGCGTTCATCCAGTATCCGTGCGTCGACCTTGGACGGGTCGTTTGAGGACTGAGGTGCTTGGCCACTTTTCCTCGAGTCAATCCGGTTGCGGTTGTGATCATCGCCAGAGTGGCGACTCGTCGAGCGCCTATCGGCGCCATCTGGAGAGCGTTTGGAAAACTCCTGGGGGTGGGAGGGATCAGATGTCATGGGCTGGCGGAGGTCGGGAGAGTCACGGTGAGAGTCGCGGGGATAGCGGGTATCAGCAGTGTCAGTGTGTGTGCGATCTCGGCGATAATCACTCGAGTCTCTGTAAAAATATAGAAATAATAAATCTGATCAATTTGTAGTAAGTAAAATAAGGAAGAAGTATTTATAAAGTGCCGAAATTGATGTAAACATCCTCTAAGGCGATGATATCCAAAAAGGGATAGTCCATTTCCAAAAAGGATGTCATTATCCATATTAGCCTCTGATAGGGGAGATAGGCTAAGGGTGGAGAATAGTCTAATTTGAAAAGATACGTATTCAACTCTTTTCTGAATCCACATATTATTAACTTTCCACAGTTCTAATCACTTGAGGGAGCTTGTTCCACTCTGTGGGAGTCTACTATTGTTAAACTATGAACCCCGAGCGTTTATTCGGTTTAGATGATCAAATTGATAGGCGATTCTCAGATATTATAAAATGTAAAGGACATATCATATGTGTGATTGGAGTAAGCTAGTCCATAACAGTATACCAAATTCTAAAATGGTAGGCTGCGCAGTGAACGTGGACACGTCTTTTGCGCAATGCTGGAATCGCGAATATAGAACGGTAAATAAAACAACACTGTTGAATTCTGCGTGCATCGTCCCTTCGCGTACAAATGTAAACAAATGATTAGCGGTAAAATAAGTGGTTAAAATATTCATAAAATTGTAATTTCTTGCTTGATTTTAATAAATAGCATATCATTTTAAAGCTTACAACACAGTGAAATCTACATTGACAGTCTCCAAAAATTTCATAACAAATTCTATGAAAATAATATGTATGTTTTATTAATGGAACAGCCAATATGGCGTTAGATTTGTTTTAAATTTTGCGTAAGATTTACTGCTTATTTTGACCAAAATATTAGTGTAACCATTTTAGAATAGGAATAAAAGACAAATTCTCGTGCTTTATGATGGTTTTAAACTATCGATCTGCTGTATTAAAGCACTCAGCCCTTCGGGCTTCGTGGCTTTAATACAGCCGCTCGATAGTTTTTATTCCTATATTAACACCTAACCCCCTGCCCCAGACCATTAACTTTTCTCACCCACCTGTATCAGTTAAAGGTCGGGATGTCCTGTAGCTCAATAAAACTGTTCGAAAATTGTTTCCTTCAATTGTCAAATTTATTTTGGGACTTGGGTCCACACAATATTCTTGCCATTTTGAAACAGACATTAAATCACTTATTCTTTGAACTCTTACTTGTCACTTGGTCAATTTCAAAATCTCAATATTGATTTAATATACACTGAAATACAGACTGGCCTCTTTTGCTGCGGACCTATTACATTTCTGAGTTAATTACAGTTTCCAGTGGACCTGAAAAGTTTTATGGTGACCTGTGTACAATGATTGTCCACCCACTGGACAGTTACAACATGTAGCTGAAGTAAACTTGTACAGGAAACTATTAATAGTTGGTTTATAAAAATCTTTGAAAGGTTTTTGAAACAAAGCAAAATCTGTTATTCTGTGAGCCTGTCACTGATATATGAAACTGATATGGTAAAACTTAACTACAATCATACATGAGTATAAATTTATACTAGAAAACATCCCGATATTCTGATGTTAATAATCTTAATTTTATTGAAGTTGAAATTAGATATATTTTCTCAATTTTATATTTTTTTTATTGCTTTGATAACATTCATCAGAAAGCCTAAAATAATAATTTGTTTTTTTCAACAACCACTTATTCCATATTCCTCACAGATTTTAAAAACTTTATAAAAGCAAAACAAAAAGTTCATGCCACTAGAAATTATATGTGAATATAAAATTAATCTCTGCCTTAAATTTTGAACCATTGTCAATACCAAGAACCGCTTCTGAAATCTAGTTTTAGCAAGTGTACCCCTCCTTCTACTTCCTTGGCATGTGGGAATTTCTTTTAACTGCTTGAGATTTTCCTGACCATATTAGGCTCCTGGGTTGATATTCACAAAAAAGATCAAGCTCAAGTTGAGCCGAAATTCAGCTTAAGTTTACAGCTGTTTATACCATACTTGAGCTGATTTTTGGCTCAACTTGATCTTGATCCCTTTTGTGAATATACGGCTCCAGATCTCCCCTGGTGCAAAATTGGCACATTTTGATTATTTTATCTTGCTTCTAAAGGGAGCCCCCCCCCCTCCCCCACCCTCAGCTACAAATTCCACTTACTGTGCAGAATATATCATATCTTGCACTTCAAGCAAATAGCAGACTGTTGAGTGAAATTTACTATTATTTTCAAATCCTGGTTTAGTGGAGGTATTTTTATTTATACTACTATTTGCTCAATATGTTTCAACTGTCTCAGTGACATAAATATGTCACAGTTTATATATTCATATTCACCAATGAAGGAATTCCCTTCTGTACCCCAGTTTTGTGGAGATTCTGTACATATCTGTACTATCTGTCACTAGATTAAGGAATCCTATCACCTCAGAAGTAATATTGGTACACTTTTATTTTGTCACACTTTCTTTTGGGTGGCCCCAAGTGGAAAATTTCACATATATTACCCAGACAAATTTCCTACTTCTCATTCTATTTGGATATCTAGGGCAATGTAGAAATGATATGTAGAAGTGAAATTTGACATCACACAAAATTCACTAAAAGTGGAAATTATTACTTTGTTCAAAATTTTGGAATATTTTTAGTCAATTTATGTTTTATCTGACACATCCAGTGGCCATTTCTTTCATATTTACAGCTGTTGTGTAACAATGTATATTACATCTCCTTATAGTTCATCTGGTCCCATTACATCCCCCCCCCACCCAACACAACTCATCCTACCTCCAACCATGGCAAAATTTCACATTTCTTATGCAATTCATTTACCACAGACTAAACGACCAAGAAATGAACAAAACCAATGTATATACATATTATCCCTTATGTAAAACATATCATCCTGCCTCAGCTATACTTTTCATTTACTCAGAACGAGTCTTTGGGGAAGAATAAAGACTTTCACAACACTCCAATGACTTGCTCGAGGTATGAAGTAAACTATCTAAAACTGCTACACATTTCATTGTCTCCCGAGTTTCACAGGAGGTTTCTGTTAAACAAACATTAGGTTCCACTTTGCTATGGGGAGGTCCCAAGATTTGAACCCACTTCTCTCCATCCCAAGATTGCTTAGGATTAGTATTGTGCTGAGATTTCTATGAAAAAATTCTGGAAGGTTTGTACAACGAGACCATTGTTTTAATACATTTACTATAACTGAAGAATATATAACCACAGTACAAACCTCCATTATAATATTTGAGCATGACTGACGATTAAGATTCCATTGGGATAATTGGAAGTTAAATCAATTATAGTGAAATGTATAATAAAACAGAATATTTGGATGACAGAATGTCAGTCAAGATCGTTACTACTGCACAATTAATTAAAAAAACTACCCACCCACCCCCAAAGTAGTTAACTGGCTAACCTGACCCCCAGTTTTAACTGGCCCTGATCACTTTGAAGGAGGAGGAACTAGATAAGTATCACCCATTACAACATGTAACATACCAAGAACCAATGATGTACCATGCCAGCACTCTCTGAAAGGGCCATATCTTCCTACTATCCCAACACCAGTCTTGTGTTATAGCCCATAATTTATTATACATCGTTCTTAGGTAAATTAACGCCATTAAAACCCAATATTAGTTTAAATTGAATTAATTTGTATATGGTTTCAACATAATATTCCTTCAGCCTTATTTTAACAGTTATTTTACATTTCTTTTCTGAAATTTTGGTAGCACAATTCATTGTGTTTTTTTCAGATAACTGGTGTGTTTCTCATTCATGCAACTACCAATCCTTAACTTTTGCAAAAATACTTGGTCTTTTTGCCCATAAGTATTTCAGACAGCAGTCTCAGCAGAACCCTCCAAAAAGGTATCAATATTTTTTACTGATGAGATAATACATTATTAGTTATGGCTACATTGTAGGTTATAACAATCATCTGATTTTGGATAACTGTGTTATAATATGACTGAATTTTCAGATATTTACAGTACTGTAATTGCAAACACCAAGGGAGCATACATTACTTTTCATGGCCTATTTAGCATTTCTTCCAGACAATTTTATTTGTCATAAAGGATTACTGCAATCCTCTAAATACTGCCAGATGATAAAGATTACAAATATTTTTTTCATGTCTGATACTGTACTGTTTCACATTTTTCTAGTTTTTAACATGAGCTAGATAGTTTATGATGATTTGCTACATGAAAAATACAAAGATTGAACACTAGTGATCGAATGGGAGTTGTTCATTTTACTTCTTGCTGTGGTAACTTAGTATAACTTGACCAAAACACTCTTTTCAAATTTTCATGAAAAAGATCATTACGTTTTTCTCATTATCTGAATATGTACTGACATAAGCATACGTCTCACAGACTATTTACAGAAAACAGACAAATGATAAACCTTGCAGAGTACTTTTTAAGGGGTGATATAGAAATTTCTACTTGAAATAGGTGCCCTAAATCACCATGTGACCAATCAACAGCTTACAAATCATAATTTCTTTGTACCAGTGATACCAGCTGATCAGAGTTTGAAATCATTGTTTATACTTGTGCTGATTTTAAGCATATAATACTATTTATTACGGACGCTTAATTACTAGCATTTTAACAATATGTTAATGCGTACCTTAATCTTCCATCTTCTCTCCTCCTCAGATCCTCTCGACTACCATAGCGTTCTCGAGATTGAGAGCGAGGCTGGGGTTTGCCCCCTTCTCCTTTTGAATCCCTTACACTTGATCTGTCACGACCTCTCTCATCCCCTCGACCTGAGGGGGACATGTCTCCATGATGCTGCCTCATATCCATCCTTGACCTTGGTACATCTTTACTACTACCCTCATGACCTCGACCTTGAGATGTATCCCTTGCCCTTGTGTCACCACCATGCATATAACCTTCACCAGCTCGACCTCTAGGGTCACCGCCTTGCCGAGACGATTTATCCGAATGACGTGGCACCCCTTCATCATGTAGATCTCCATGTGACCTTGAGGCAAGGTCATGACCTTCTCCTTTATCTTCAACCTGGGAACCTCTATCGTCACGGTGATGGAGTCTGTTGCCGTCAGTGACGGAATACTGACGTTTCAGCAAGCTTCCCGATCGTGAGAGTTGTTTAGGGTCTCCTCCTGCTTTAGCCGGGATGTTCTGAACAATGTTCTCCTTTTCTGACCCCTGACCATCTTGGATCAGGCGGTCATCAATTGGGAAACGAGTCCGTTTATCATGTGTTGGGGTGGAGTCAGTTTTGATAGAGGAAGCATCACTACCAGTATCTATGTCCATCTGGACAGGTTTGGCCATCCCACCATGATACCATTGTCCTGTCTTCACTAACAGTTCGTATTTCTTCTTACAGAGGTTACAGGCCCAAACCATCTGTGAAAACACATAGGAACATGTAACACATGAAGCGTAGACTCTGTAGAAATAGAAACTGTGTAAACTGAATTTAAGTATATATTAATAAACATATAATAATATATAAGCAGAATCAATATCTGGGTCCCAATATTAGAAAATACTGGATTATATTAAGCATTTAGTTGAAGTTACCTATTACTTCTTCCCATAATAATAAATCTTTTGTAATATAGTATGGTAACTGAGTAAGTACTACAAAAGTACAAGTAGATTAGATTTTTGCCCTGCTTTTTATGCAGTATCATTATACTGAAATGTTACTCTACTTAACATTATGCTCAATTAATCCAAAATGTAGAATTAATCCAAAATGTACAACCTTTTTCTACAGAATTGTTTCTTCTTTTTGTGACATATTTTCAGCTTGCTTACAAATTCTTCCAGTCAAGAGTGTGATGGTTTTGATGTAAATACAGAGAATTTAACTCATTCAAGAGGTAATTTTTTTCAAATAACACAGACCAAAAGAATGGCTAGCCAGATGCATTCTTCTAATGGGTGTAACTGTCTGTAATAGTTTTCATTGGACAATGATATATTAAACTATTTAGTTTGATAAGTGAGATTTGATTCCTTGTAAAGCTTTAAATCTGTATTATTTTTTTCAGCAGAATCACACTAGTCAATATTGGAAATTAATTCAAGTGTCAATTTCATTTAACTTGAGCTAAAATTTCCACATTCATGATATTCACTAAAATATGTTCTGCGACTATAATTACAGGAGGTAAATGAGAGTGGGCGTTAGAAAGGATGTAAACAGAAATATCGTACTTAATTCATTAAAATTGAAATGGGTCTCTGAAAAGAAAATGATAAAGCCAATCAATACATTGTGGAATACTTTGTGGTAAATAAATGAATCATATTTTGCAGGATACACAGACAAATGCTGAAATTAACTAGAGGATCGCTCGCAAAAAAAAAAGATAATGTTTTTGCATAGCAAAAACAAAGCGTCCCGAAAAGGATATAAAGGTGAGTGCTAAAGTATTAAGAAAATGCTTCGTTTCTAGCCTTATACTGTTGTGGCAACCAAAGTCAGCGCAGTCTGCTCTATCTAGCACGGTTTTCAAGATATAAGCATTTTTGTGTTTTGCAAAACATAAAAAAATTAAAAATGTCCGCTATATTTGGCGAGACAAAAATATTTTGAAAATTGGCATGGCTACTCTGCAGAGATACCCAGCAGGTCCAAAATTTTGTTGAGTTCACTCCATATAGCACGGTTTTCGAGATATAAGCATTTTTGTGTTTTGCAAAAACTTTGAAAATTCAAAATGGCCACCATTTTTGGGGAGACAAAAATTTTTGTCAAGACCACTGCCGTGGTGTGTATCTCCCGCCGAGCATTAAAGCAGAAGAAATAGCTTTTCCGAGATATTCACAATTTTTCATTTTCGTGTGTGAAAGGTCTTCCAAAAGTAGGTGAATGAGTTATTTGAGAAAAATTGGCTATCTGCAATACTATTAAGAGATAATTCACATTTACTCATTTTGAGTAGGTGAATAATTATCTATGGGTCTGAAACTTCGCCAAGCGAAAGCTCTCCCAAAAGTAGGTGAATGAGTTATTTGAGAAAAATTGGCTATCTGCAATACTTTTAGAGATAATTTGCATTTACTCATTTTGAGTAGGTGAGTAATTAGCTATGGGTCTGAAACTTCACCATGTGAAAGCTCTCCCACAAGTAGATGAATGAGTATTTGATAAAAATTGGGTATCCGCAATACTTTTACAGATAATTAGCATTTACTCATTTTGAGTAGGTGAATAAATAGCTATGGGTCTGAAACTTCACAGAGTGAAAGCTCTCCCAAAAGTAGGTGAATGAGTTATTTGAGAAAAATTGGCTATCTGCAATACTTTTAGAGATAATTCACATTTACTCATTTTGAGTAGGTGAATAATTAGCTATGGGTCTGAAACTTCACCAAGTGAAAGCTCTCCCAAAAGTAGGTGAATGAGTTATTTGAGAAAAATTGGCTATCTGCAATACTTTTAGAGATAATTCGCATTTACTCATTTTGAGTAGGTGAGTAATTAGCTATGGGTCTGAAACTTCACCAAGTGAAAGCTCTCCCAAAAGTAGGTGAATGAGTTATTTGAGAAAAATTGGCTATCTGCAATACTTTTAGAGATAATTCGCATTTACTCATTTTGAGTAGACGAGTAATTAGCTATGGGTCTGAAACTTCACCAAGTGAAAGCTCTCCCAAAAGTAGGTGAATGATTAATTTGAGAAAAATTGGCTATCTGCAATACTTTTAGAGATAATTCGCATTTACTCATTTTGAGTAGGTGAGTAATTAGCTATGGGTCTGAAACTTCACAGAGTGAAAGCTCTGCCAAAAGTAGGTGAATGAGTTATTTGAGAAAAATTGGCTATCTGCAATACTTTTAGAGATAATTCGCATTTACTCATTTTGAGTAGGTGAGTAATTAGCTATGGGTCTGAAACTTCACAGAGTGAAAGCTCTCCCAAAAGTAGGTGAATGAGTTATTTGAGAAAAATTGGCTATCTGCAATACTTTTAGAGATAATTCTCATTTACTCATTTTGAGTAGGTGAGTAATTAGCTATGGGTCTGAAACTTCACCAAGTGAAAGCTCTCCCAAAAGTAGGTGAATGATTAATTTGACAAAAATTGGCTATCTGCAATACTTTTAGAGATAATTCGCATTTACTCATTTTGAGTAGGTGAGTAATTAGCTATGGGTCTGAAACTTCACCAAGTGAAAGCTCTCCCAAAAGTAGGTGAATGAGTTATTTGAGAAAAATTGGCTATCTGCAATACTTTTAGAGATAATTCGCATTTACTCATTTTGAGTAGGTGAGTAATTAGCTATGGGTCTGAAACTTCACCAAGTGACAGCTCTCCCAAAAGTAGGTGAATGAGTTATTTGAGAAAAATTGGCTATCTGCAATACTTTTAGAGATAATTCGCATTTACTCATTTTGAGTAGGTGAGTAATTGGCTATGGGTCTGAAACTTCACCATGTGAAAGCTCTTCCAAAAGTAGGTGAATGAGTTATTTGAGAAAAATTGGCCATCTGCAATACTTTTAGAGGTAATTCGCATTTACTCTTTTTGAGTAGGTGAGCAATTAGCTATGGGTCTGAAACTTCACCAAGTGAAAGCTCTTTGGGATAGCTGCTCTGCAGAGATACCCTGAAGATAAAAAATTTCGTCGAAATCGCTCTATGTAGCACGGTTTTCGAAATATTAGCATTTTTGTGTTTTGCAATTTTTGCGCAAAAATTCGAAAATTCAAAATGGCCGCCATTTTTGGCAAGATAAAATTTTTTTGAAAATTGGCATGGCTACTCTGCAGAGATACCCTGTGGGTCAAAAATTTCGTCGAAATCGCTCTATCTAGCACGGTTTTCGAGATATAAGCATTTTTGTGTTTTGCAATTTTGCGAAAAATTCGAAAATTCAAAATGGCTGCCATTTTTTGCGAGAAATTTTTTGTTTGAAAATTGGCATGGCTACTCTGCAGAGATACCCTGCGGGTCAAAAATTTCGTCGAAATCGCTCTATCTAGCAGGGTTTTTGAGATATAAGCATTTTTATGTTTTGCAATTTTTGCGAAAAATTCGAAAATTCAAAATGGCCGCCATTTTTGGTGAGACAAAATTTTTTTGAAAATTGGCATGGGTACTCTGCAGATATACCCCGTGGGTCAAATATTTCGTCGAAATCGCTCTATCTAGCAGGGTTTTCGAGATATAAGCATTTTTATGTTTTGCAATTTTTGCGAAAAATTCGAAAATTCAAAATGGCTGCCATTTTTGGCGAGACAAAAATTTTTTCAAAATTGGGATAACTACTCTCCAGAGATACCCTGCGGATCAAAAATTTCGTCGAAATCGCTCTATCTAGCACGGTTTTCGAGATATAAGCATTTTTGTGTTTTGCAATTTTTGCGAAAATTTCGAAAATTCAAAATGGCCGCCATTTTTGGCGAGACCAAAATTTTTTTAAAATTGGGAAAAGTACTCCGCAGAGATATCCTGCAGGTCAAAACTTTTGTCGAAATTGCTCTATCTAGCACGGTTTTTGAGATATAAGCATTTTTGTGTTTTGCAATTTTTGCGAAAATTTCGAAAATTCAAAATGGCCGCCATTTTGGGCGAGACAAAAATTTTTTTAAAATTGGGAAAACTACTCCGCAGAGTTACCCTGTGGGTCAAAAATTTTGTCGAAATCGCTCTATCTAGCACGGTTTTCGAGATATAAGCATTTTTGTGTTTTCCTTATTTGGAAAATTCGTAATGATTAATTAATCATTAATTACTCGGCCATTTCTTGACCAATCAATGCCAAAATCTAATGATTTCCAGATTTTAATAGAATGAATGTATTTGCCAAGTTTCAGGTGAATTGATAAAATTCCTTTCAAGTTATCATCCGGACAAGCTTCCCCATTGAAAAAAGACATTTTTGGTCATGTGACCTCTCCGATTGGTTGAAATGTCACTGCAGCATATTCAAAAAAATTCCCCAAGGCTACTGCCTAAACCTGCCAAATTTGAAAAGAATCCGCCTAACGGTTACAGAGTTATAAGGAAAACAAAATGCGGAGCCGGCGGAGCCGCTGGAGCCGGCGGAGCCGGAAGCTCTCCCATACACAAACAAGCGTCGCTTAATAAAAAAATAACATGTATAATCTATACAAAAAGGTATGTAATAAACAACAACAGATATTATCAATGTTGAAAACAACAGCAAAACAAGAGCATAAATAAATACAATCAAAATTAAAAAAAATAAACAGGCCTAGACGTCACTCAGCAAATGAAATTATTCACCATAATAAAAGACATAATTGGTCGCCTTCATTACAGCAAAATCTGTCGTAGCAATTATCCTCTTATAGGACAAGTTGGTTAACCTCTGGCAGAAATTATATGATCAGCTAATACAAAACCATTCTAAATGGTTTATTGTCGTGATTTTGTGTTGGTAAAAAATACATTTATCACTTGCTTGTATCAATGCTCATTTTATTTGAAAGAAATCCATGTAACCACACTGAGAATAATCAAAAATAAGGATTTTGTGACCAATTTGTGCCCAGTTATGGCATACTGTGGCAGATATTAGAGTAAGAAATCTAAAATTTGCCACATATCTGAAATTCGCCACATGTGAAAATACTAATAAAATAAATGAATTGTGGTGAGATTTGTTGACTGTATAGTAAATTATAGCTTTTTGAACTGAAAAATACCAATTTTTAGACAAAAACATCATTTTCTTCATAAAAATAACTAAGGTTTTAGAGGTGGCGAATTTTAGATTCCTAGCGAATTTTAGATTTCTTACTCTAAACTAATACGTTTTCTCAATGTACTTGAATAGGAATAGCCTAGGCAGATTAACTCGCATAACGGAGTGGTCAATGATCGTGGGAAAATCAGATAAAGTACACAGTTTTTCAAACTAAACTTAAGCCGATCCTTAAAACAAGACACCTAGAAATAGGATACAATGATAAATGTAGCTGAAACACTGGGAAAATAACAGAATGGCATAGGAACAAAACCTGACCTCTGTGGCCTGATGGTTACAGTGTTGGACTTTAGAGCAGAAGGTTTGGCGTTCAATCCTTGGACAAGGTACTTTACACATGTCTCTCTTCACCCAAGAGTATAAATGGGTACCAACAATTGTTGGGGAGATACACCTGTGACAAACTGGCACTCCAGGAAGTAGAGATACTCTAAGTCATCATATGCAAAAGAAGCTGGAAATAAGCACTGGCCATATAGACCACTAGACCCAAAAAGTGACTTTTTATAGAAAAAAATATTACCATATGTAATAACCACTCATTGCTGTGAAAGAATGTATGAGTCAGGTAAATCAAGGTGATCATGTCAAATTTGGTTGAGAATGCCAGAATACCCTTCTTTTAAATGAGCTGAAGTGGCTTGTGATAAAAAAAGGCACAAATCATAAGTACACCCCCTAGCTTGGTGCCAAGGCTAGTTGGTTGTGGAGTTGAGTACACACTGTGCTCATTTCCTGAAGCTACATCTGAGATGGGGGACTAGTAAACTAATATTGGGTCAATTCCCTGAGCTTTCATTATACAGCAGACTCCCTGTCGCCGTGGCAAGTCCCTCTCTTATCTCCTGAAGTAAAGAAACATGAACAAGCAATCAGTGTCCGTGAACGGGCTCTGTGTCAGCTGACTGTGTGTTTTGAGTTTCAGAGTGGAAGTGAAAGAAGTTTACTGTGGTATAGCTGACTCAAAAGTAGGTTAATACATTTAAAGAAAATACTGTCAATGCAAAAATAGGTTAATACATTTAAAGAAAATACTGCAAATGCAATAGTTATCAAGTTACAACTGATTTAGTCAACAGTGATAACCTCAAAGTAGCTATTACACAGCTATGTAATGAGCTACAGATCTGAAATTTTTCTATGTTATAGCTGACCCAAAAGTAGGTGAACGATATATTTAAACTAAATACTGTAAATGCAATATTTAGTTTTAAAGTTACAACTGATTTACTTAACAGTGAGAACCTAAAAATAGCTATTGCTCAGCTATGTCATGAGCTGTAGGTCTGTAATTGCACTATATTATAGCTAACCCAAAAGTAAGTGAACAACATATTTAAACAAAATACTGTAAATGCAAGTTTTTCAAGTTACAACTGATTTACTCAACAGTGAGAACCTAAAAATAGCTATTGCTCAACTATGCCACGAGCTGTAGATCTGTAATTTCAATATGTTATAGCTGACACAAAAGTAGGTGAACAACATATTTAAAATACTGTAAATGCAATAGTTTTCAAGATACAACTGATTTACTCAACAGTGAGAACCTCAAAGTAGCTATTGTTCAGCTATGCCATGAGCTACAGGTCTGCAGTTTCACTATCTTATAGCTAACCCAAAAGTAGGTGGACAACATATTTAAACAAAACACTGTAAATGAAAAAGTTTTGAAGTTACAACTGATTTACTCAACAGTGAGAACCTGAAAACAGCTATTGTTCAGCTATGTAATGAGCTACAGGTCTGCAATTTCACTATGTTATAGCTGACCAAAAAATAGGAGAATAACATATTTAAACAAAATGCTCCAAATGCAATAATTTTCAAGTTACAACCGATTTACTCAACAGTGATAACCTCAAAGTAGCTAGTACTCAGCTATCCAATCAGCTACAGGTCTGAAATTTTAATATGTTATAACTGACCCAAAAGTAGGTGAACAACATATTTAAACAAAATACTGTAAATGGAATAGCTTTCAAGTTACAACTGATTTACTCAACAGTGAGAACCTGAAAATAGCTATTGCCCAGATATGTAATGAGCTACAGGTCTACAATTTCATTATGTTATAGCTGACCAAAAATTAGGTGAATAACATATATGTCGTGACAGAACTTCCAATTCGACAGAATTTCAAATTCTGTCAACAGAACTTCCAATTGGAAGTTCTGTCGACAGAACTTCAAATTGGAAGTTCTGTCAACAGAATTTCAAATTCTGTCGAATTGGAAGTTCTGTCACGACATATATATAAACAAACTGCTCTAAAAGCAATAGTTTTCAAGTTACAACTGATTTACTCAACAGTGATAACCTCAAAGTAGCTATTACTCAGCTATGCAATGAGCTACAGGTTTGAAATTTCACTATGTTGTAGCTGACCCAAAAGTAGCGGAATAACATATTTACACAAAATTCTGTATATGCAATAGTTTTCAAGTTATAGGTGATTTTACTCATTACGGAAGGTACTGAAAAGTCAGAAAGTTGCTATTACTCACTTAGCTATTGGGATAGGCACTCAATTTACTCACCATGTTGTAGCTATGAAAAAAATTAGCTGAGTAACATATTTTGACAAAATGCTCTGAATGTGATACTTTTCAAGTTATAAGTGATTTAGTGCATGATTTCATGAATTTTAATAATGCACTAAAAATGATTTTAAAAATTCAGAAAAAAATAATTAAGAAAGATCCAGGCCTGATACTCGCACAAGGTTATCTACTAGTGGCCTAGTACATATTTACAAGATATGAGAAAATCCCTGTAATAGTGAATGAGAAAATTATGATAAAGTTTTGAAATTTTCACACTTTGTGTGGGGGTACCTGACTTGTAAATGGCTCTGGGGAACAGACGAACGAACAGATCTGCAGGCCTTGAACACTTTTTCATCCTCGATAGTTAAGGTATCTTTTAAAAAAAACAGCATGTCTCTGGGTCTTGTAATTTAGGAGAAATTGTTCACGTGGACGCGGACGCAGACTCGGACGCCCACGCCGCAGAGTGACAACATAATGTCAGGTGACTGACAAGTCAGCTGACATAAAAATGTTGCCGAAGTTTGTGAAATTTGCATCCGAGGATACTCCCATCACATTCCCTTAATTCTAACGAATTTCATTAAACCCTCAATTTTATTTTACTATAAATCCAAAATATCCTCAAAGATTTGTCATTCTTGTACTCCATTTAAAGGCAAGTATATACAGTGAAATTTCCATCATTTACTATACTGCTTATGGCTCACAACTGGTGGAATTCATATTTTGTAGCAAATTAATTTGTTGTTCTTTTAAGCACTGAATTATTTATATATAGGACACCTTTTTAAACAGAAAATATAGAATATATACCAGTAAACATCAGTTCAATTTATTGGCTTTATTTTCTAAGGAATGTTTCTTCCTTTGCTCAGGCCTTATACCCACACAAAAACTTTCACGAAGATCTGTTCATTACCAAACAGACAAACATACCCAAAAACATAACCTCTGGGTGGAGGCAATAAGGATTTAGTTATGGCCAGATTGGTGAAAGGTTCTATTTTATAAGGCTGAAACGATTAGCAAATTTTGGTAGCCGGGTAGTCGCTTGCATTAACCGTCGACTAATCGATTAATTGTTTCTGACGTTTAGCATGTATGAGAAATACCGAAAACGTGTGTGTTCCGGATGGTTCCCGATGTAAACAAACAAAATGGCGGATCGCGAGATGCTTAAAAGCAAAGAATTCACCAGATTTTTGGATAACTGGCCAATAATGTAATATTTTGATATTTTAAAAATAAAATGCATATAAAATGCTTTAATTTGATACGTTTTAAGGTCTTAACTCGAGATACTCATAGTTCCAACGATCGCGTAAAATCCGCTATATGGTGATATATAAGGAAAACAATTAACCGACTTCATAACATTGGCGTCGACTAGTGCTTTGATAACCTACTAATCGACTAGTACGAATAATCGTTTCAGCTTTACTATTTTACATTCTAAGGATACATAATTATCCAATTAAAAGGAGAATTATTCAAAATAATAATTGCTTCATTTCAGATAAGATTTCCTTGTTCCTGGTACGTTTAATTTTAACAGGATGGTAGGTCATTTTACTTTCAAATTCTATTTGTGGAATGGTTGGGTTTGGGGTACACAGTTTCAATCAATAACGCTTCCACATTTCAATATCGAGTATCCGTTAGCATACTACTTTCAACTAATTATATGCTGTGACAAAACTTAAAATCTGACCCAATTTAAATTCTGTCAACATAACTTCAACAGAACTGAAAGGATTTCAATCCTGAATTCGAAATTCCATTGAATTTGGGTTTCTGGTGCAATATTATAAGAGCCATAATTGTAGTCATAATGCATGCGGATAAAATGTTGTATATTGTAAATGAAGTCTGAACTAAATTTAGGATCCTTTATTCATTTGATAACATTTCAAATTTATTCAACAACATTTTAAATTCTGTTGACAAACTCATGAAATACATGTACGTGAAATGGAAGTGCTGTCAGATTCTGTCATGACATATGTACATACTGAGAGGTTGTACAGCGATCACAAATTAGCCTGTGACAACAGCGATGTGAAGCTTGGCATGATGTCCTACTTACTGACTCTGCTACACCTGCTATTACTGCATATATTTTAGAAGATCTAATAAATCAATGTAATGAGATGCTGACAACACAATGAAATACACATAAACACCCTGCTCTTTCCCATAACATCAGGATCAAACCAGTTAACAGTTCATGTCTTTGCAATTATAATACCTTCTTCACACTTCCCTGCTACAAAATCCTGACTGCTATAGTATATAGAATTATAGATACTAAATAGCACAATATCGCCTTCACTACAGGACTCAAAGCACTTCTTGATTTAAGTATAGTACAAGCTCTGGTGACTGAGAAACCCCAAACTGAAAGAGCCTCAGGGATCAAGTATCAGGTATCCATGTGCTTTATCTCTGGACAGTGTTGGACTCTAAGGCACACCATCCAAATTGTAATGCACAAATCATAAATTTATTTATTTATTTATTTGGGGTTTTACGTCGCTTTCAACACTGTACAGGTCATATCACGACAGGTAGTTGGAAGGGCAGAGGAAACCAGTACATAGAGTTCGCTAGGGTTCTGTACTGTAAACTGCCGACCAACGGCAAGCAACTACCAGCTTTCCCACATTATTATTAAAGGCCTTGACGGGGATCGAACCCCGGCCTTAGAGGTGGGAGGCGAGAGTGTTACCACTCTGCCACCGTGGCCCCCGCACAAATCATAAAGTCGTAAAACATAATTGGGTTGTCACCAAGGATACCATCAGTATTTGGTAGTTTGAAAAACTATGGTGGGAAAGACTTCTGAAAAAGATAACATGAAATTGTAGGAGCAGTTCAAATTTCTCAGGTGGCAAATCATTCCAGAGTTTTGCAGCATCATATGAGAAGCACTCGTTGAAATGAAGTTAGATTTATGAACTGATGAGCTGTAAAAAGGAACCTTGACAAAAATCTTTTCTGGATTGGTATGTCATGTTTTAACAGTAGATGACAAAGACAAATATGGGGCAAAGTACTCTGGCTTGCCAGAGGTGAGGTTTCTTTGGTTTCCTGTTAGTGGCTATCCAATTGGGGATATACTAAACACATGACTTTTTAATAGGGAGGGGGCATTTGTACAAATAAATATAGTTTGGGAAATCTACAAAAATCTTTGCTACAATCAGGACAAATCTATCGGAATTTCAAATTCAGATATCACAATCTCCAATTGGAAGCTGTCATGTCAGATTAAACTCCTTTCCCTTCAGTAAACTGGAAAAATGTAAATATATATGTCCATTCACAAAACCATCATTCTCCATTCTTTAACTTAATAATCTTCCCTAATATAACCTTGTGAGGATTGTACATCAGACAAAAGACCCAAAAAGTGTGAATAACACATTAGGACTATGCTCTATCCAGGGTATATGCTAATTTATAGCACAATTTCCACAAAAAAATTACGGCCAATTAGCTGCTTCAGTCAATCTAATTGCCCAAACCCAATAACATGTGGTTTTGTCTTATGGACTGTGTGCATTATATTGATTTCATTGGATAATGCAGTTGGGAGGTAAGACGACATACCTTGTCCAAGTGCATCAAAATAACAAAATCTAAAAACAAAATGACTTTCATTCTAAAGACATCTCCTGGATATATAGATCAGTAGGTACTGACAGTATATATCATAGAATCTTTCAAGTAAAATGGCCAGAACTTTCTTATACATTTTTTACCATTTGGTTCAGTTTCAAGGGAGTCTTTTCTCAGTCTATTGTTGGATTGGTATGGTGCTGAGCCTAATCAGACCTTTTTCTGTATTAACCCACTTCACCATAGTACCCCCATTCCTTTATAAACAGCCAAGTGGAGATTTTTTTTGTCACTAAAGTAAGAATCTGATCTCAACCAGAAACTGAGCCTGATTCTCCGTCAATAACATAGAAATAATGACACGAGCAGATGACACTGACATCATACAGCTCGTCAGATTGCCGCCTACTGGTTTATAACTGCTCAGCAGCAACTACAGCTTTGTAGCTTTGTGCATGTGACATTTGATCAAAGGGACATCGAGGTTTAATAATATATTCATGTCTTAGAAATAGCACACAGAGAAAAAAAAATGGAACACGATGGTAGAGAATGTTAAAAAAAATTTAAAAATAACACAGCTGGTGCTGAAGTAGAATGGATCAGGCTGAGTTTCTCTTGAAGCAGTTCTGTTTTTAGCTGTTCAAAATATAATTTGAAACCTAATACACTTCTCCCAGCTGTACTCCGGCATAACATGCCACCCAAAACCCTCACATGTTCTTGTTGTATAGAAAATAACATTGATTTTTCTTGATTTAAATGGGCATTAACAAAAGTTAGAAGTTGATTTTTCACAAAAGTACACCTATAAAGTAACCTTTAGTATGACTTATTACAGCAGTACTAATAACATTTTTTACTTGACATAGTCATTCCAAGTTGGAACTTGACCAAGCAGCAATTAACAAAAACAAGGCTCATGCTTCTAGAGAAGACTTTTTTTTGTCTTTTTTTTTGTCACTGGACCTTCATGAACTGTGGTGTAGCTTGATGAGCACCCATCTGATCACTGAATTTAAGCAGCAATGGGCTGCATTAGTACTTGGATGAGTGACTGTCTGAGTTCTAGGCCATGTATGAGATGTATCTGAGTTGGACTAGGTTTTTGTCGCTAGACTATCATATTCACTACTCATGTCTCTGATGGCTTTGCAGCTCGTACACATAGACAGAAAGACTTTTCAGTTTTATTTACATCAATTTTTTCAAGTACACTTTTTTTAACAGTTTCAAAAAAATAAATATTAAATTAATGTTCTATTATCCTACAAATTGTTGAAATTATTGAGATCTATTTATTTTTGAGTTGTAGATATGAGTTGTCTAGCTAAAGTTTTTCCAAATAAACAAAATAGCTGTTCTGCCAACACGATTTACATATTGTTTTAAATGGAGAATTTTTTTTTCTTTCATGGTCAGGCTTATTTACGAAAAACAGAACAAACTAGATTGCGTCAAGTGGACGACAACATATCCCCCGACAGGCTATATCTCACACCAAAGCACTATAAGTATTTTTTGTAGCACCTATTTTGTGTGATATACAATTACTATAAACCGTTTTTCATTTTATCAAACATTTTTTTTTTCATTTTTTTTTGTCAATCTTCCTGTAATGATAAGATTAATCCTTCTTAAAAATATTTAAATGGTTTTCAGTACTTTCTAAAATCAAACTAGAAATAGGCCGCCCTGTTGATAGTAGATGCGAATAGAAACAGGATAGCATAGAAGAACACACATTATCATGTGTAATGTCCACCCATGAACCTTTTGCCCAAATTGTACAGTAGTCTTACAAGACCCTGTTTCATTTGTAAAATATATCAATGATGCTTAAATATTTGATAGTGTAGATGTAATTTATTTCAGCTTCATGCCTTTTTGCATTGGTTGGGTTGAAAATTTTGACGAAATCACTCTATCTTGCACGGTTAAGAAGATAGAAGCCAATTCCTGTTTTTCTATTTTTGGCAAAAATTTGAAAATTCAAAATGGCCGCCATTATTGGGAAAAGGAAATTTTTTTGAAAATTGCCAAGAGTACATTTCTTAGATACCCTATGGGTCGAAAATTTCAACAAAATAACTCTATTTTGCACGGTTAAGGCCAGTTTGTGTTTTTCCATTTTGGGCAAAAATTCGAAAATTCAAAATGGCTGCCATTTTTGGGGAGGGGAAAATTTTTTGAAAATTGCAAAGATTACATTCCTTAGATACCCTGTGGGTTGAAAATTTCGACGAAATCGCTCTATCTCGCATGGTTAAGGAGATAGAAGCAAATTTGTGTTTTGCCATTTTTGGCAAAAATTTGAAAATTCAAAATGGCCGCCATTTTAGGGGAGGGGAAAATTTTTTAGAAATTACCAAGAGTACAATGCTCAGATACCCTGTGGGTCGAAAATTTTGACGAAATCACTCTATCTGGCACGGTTAAGGAGATAGAAGCAAATTTGTGTTTTGCCATTTTTGGCAAAAATTCGAAAATTCAAAATGGCCGCCATTTTTGGGGAGGGGAAAATTTTTGGAAAATTGCAAAGATTGCATTCCTTAGATACCCTGTGGGTCGAAAATTTCGACGAAATCGCTCTATCTCGCACGGTTAAGGAGATAGAAGCAAATTTGTGTTTTGCCATTTTTGGCAAAAATTCGAAAATTCAAAATGGCCGCCATTTTTGGGGAGGGGAAAATTTTTTGAAAATTGCAAATATTACATTCCTTAGATACCCTGTGGGTCGAAAATTTCGATGAAATCGCTCTATCTCGCACGGTTAAGGAGATAGAAGCAAATTTGTGTTTTGCCATTTTTGGCAAAAATTCGAAAATTCAAAATGGCCGCCATTTTTGGGGAGGGGAAAATTTTTGGAAAATTGCAAAGATTGCATTCCTTAGATACCCTGTGGGTCGAAAATTTCGACGAAATCGCTCTATCTCGCACGGTTAAGGAGATAGAAGCAAATTTGTGTTTTGCCATTTTTGGCAAAAATTCGAAAATTCAAAATGGCCGCCATTTTTGGGGAGGGGAAAATATTTTGAAAATTGCAAAGATTGCATTGCTTAGATACCCTGTGCGTCGAAAATTTTGCCGAAATCGCTCTATCTCGCACGGTTAAGGAGATAGAAGCAAATTAGTGTTTTGCCATTTTTGGCAAAAATTCGAAAATTCAAAATGGCCGCCATTTTTGGGGAGGGGAAAATTTTGGAAAATTGCAAAGATTGCATTCCTTAGATCCCCTGTGGGTCGAAAATTTTGCCGAAATCGCTCTATCTCGCACGGTTAAGGAGATAGAAGCAAATTTGTGTTTTGCCATTTTTGGCAAAAATTCGAAAATTCAAAATGGCCGCCATTTTTGGGGAGGGGAAATTTTTTTGAAAATTGCAAATATTACATTCCTTAGATACCCTGTGGGTCGAAAATTTCGACGAAATCGCTCTATCTCGCACGGTTAAGGAGATAGAAGCAAATTTGTGTTTTGCCATTTTTTGGCAAAAATTTGAAAATTCAAAATGGCCGCCATTTTTGGGGAGGGGAAAATTTTTGGAAAATTGCAAAGATTGCATTCCTTAGATACCCTGTGGGTCGAAAATTTCGACGAAATCGCTCTATCTCGCACGGTTAAGGAGATAGAAGCAAATTTGTGTTTTGCCATTTTTGGCAAAAATTCAAAAATTCAAAATGGCCGCAAACAAACTAGATTGCGTCAAGTGGACGACAACATATCCCCCGACAGGCTATATCTCACACCAAAGCACTATAAGTATTTTTTGTAGCACCTATTTTGTGTGATATACAATTACTATAAACCGTTTTTCATTTTATCAAACATTTTTTTTTTCATTTTTTTTTGTCAATCTTCCTGTAATGATAAGATTAATCCTTCTTAAAAATATTTAAATGGTTTTCAGTACTTTCTAAAATCAAACTAGAAATAGGCCGCCCTGTTGATAGTAGATGCGAATAGAAACAGGATAGCATAGAAGAACACACATTATCATGTGTAATGTCCACCCATGAACCTTTTGCCCAAATTGTACAGTAGTCTTACAAGACCCTGTTTCATTTGTAAAATATATCAATGATGCTTAAATATTTGATAGTGTAGATGTAATTTATTTCAGCTTCATGCCTTTTTGCATTGGTTGGGTTGAAAATTTTGACGAAATCACTCTATCTTGCACGGTTAAGAAGATAGAAGCCAATTCCTGTTTTTCTATTTTTGGCAAAAATTTGAAAATTCAAAATGGCCGCCATTATTGGGAAAAGGAAATTTTTTTGAAAATTGCCAAGAGTACATTTCTTAGATACCCTATGGGTCGAAAATTTCAACAAAATAACTCTATTTTGCACGGTTAAGGCCAGTTTGTGTTTTTCCATTTTGGGCAAAAATTCGAAAATTCAAAATGGCTGCCATTTTTGGGGAGGGGAAAATTTTTTGAAAATTGCAAAGATTACATTCCTTAGATACCCTGTGGGTTGAAAATTTCGACGAAATCGCTCTATCTCGCATGGTTAAGGAGATAGAAGCAAATTTGTGTTTTGCCATTTTTGGCAAAAATTTGAAAATTCAAAATGGCCGCCATTTTAGGGGAGGGGAAAATTTTTTAGAAATTACCAAGAGTACAATGCTCAGATACCCTGTGGGTCGAAAATTTTGACGAAATCACTCTATCTGGCACGGTTAAGGAGATAGAAGCAAATTTGTGTTTTGCCATTTTTGGCAAAAATTCGAAAATTCAAAATGGCCGCCATTTTTGGGGAGGGGAAAATTTTTGGAAAATTGCAAAGATTGCATTCCTTAGATACCCTGTGGGTCGAAAATTTCGACGAAATCGCTCTATCTCGCACGGTTAAGGAGATAGAAGCAAATTTGTGTTTTGCCATTTTTGGCAAAAATTCGAAAATTCAAAATGGCCGCCATTTTTGGGGAGGGGAAAATTTTTTGAAAATTGCAAATATTACATTCCTTAGATACCCTGTGGGTCGAAAATTTCGATGAAATCGCTCTATCTCGCACGGTTAAGGAGATAGAAGCAAATTTGTGTTTTGCCATTTTTGGCAAAAATTCGAAAATTCAAAATGGCCGCCATTTTTGGGGAGGGGAAAATTTTTGGAAAATTGCAAAGATTGCATTCCTTAGATACCCTGTGGGTCGAAAATTTCGACGAAATCGCTCTATCTCGCACGGTTAAGGAGATAGAAGCAAATTTGTGTTTTGCCATTTTTGGCAAAAATTCGAAAATTCAAAATGGCCGCCATTTTTGGGGAGGGGAAAATATTTTGAAAATTGCAAAGATTGCATTGCTTAGATACCCTGTGCGTCGAAAATTTTGCCGAAATCGCTCTATCTCGCACGGTTAAGGAGATAGAAGCAAATTAGTGTTTTGCCATTTTTGGCAAAAATTCGAAAATTCAAAATGGCCGCCATTTTTGGGGAGGGGAAAATTTTGGAAAATTGCAAAGATTGCATTCCTTAGATCCCCTGTGGGTCGAAAATTTTGCCGAAATCGCTCTATCTCGCACGGTTAAGGAGATAGAAGCAAATTTGTGTTTTGCCATTTTTGGCAAAAATTCGAAAATTCAAAATGGCCGCCATTTTTGGGGAGGGGAAATTTTTTTGAAAATTGCAAATATTACATTCCTTAGATACCCTGTGGGTCGAAAATTTCGACGAAATCGCTCTATCTCGCACGGTTAAGGAGATAGAAGCAAATTTGTGTTTTGCCATTTTTTGGCAAAAATTTGAAAATTCAAAATGGCCGCCATTTTTGGGGAGGGGAAAATTTTTGGAAAATTGCAAAGATTGCATTCCTTAGATACCCTGTGGGTCGAAAATTTCGACGAAATCGCTCTATCTCGCACGGTTAAGGAGATAGAAGCAAATTTGTGTTTTGCCATTTTTGGCAAAAATTCAAAAATTCAAAATGGCCGCCATTTTTGGGGAGGGGAAAATATTTTGAAAATTGCAAAGATTGCATTGGTTAGATACCCTGTGTGTCGAAAATTTTGCCGAAATCGCTCTATCTCGCACGGTTAAGGAGATAGAAGCAAATTTGTGTTTTGCCATTTTTGGCAAAAATTCGAAAATTCAAAATGGCCGCCATTTTTGGGGAGGGGAAATTTTTTTGAAAATTGCAAATATTACATTCCTTAGATCCCCTGTGGGTCGAAAATTTCGATGAAATCGCTCTATCTCGCACGGTTAAGGAGATAGAAGCAAATTTGTGTTTTGCCATTTTTGGCAAAAATTCGAAAATTCAAAATGGCCGCCATTTTTGGGGAGGGGAAAATTTTTGGAAAATTGCAAAGATTGCATTCCTTAGATACCCTGTGGGTCGAAAATTTCGACGAAATCGCTCTATCTCGCACGGTTAAGGAGATAGAAGCAAATTTGTGTTTTGCCATTTTTGGCAAAAATTCGAAAATTCAAAATGGCCGCCATTTTTGGGGAGGGGAAAATTTTTTGAAAATTGCAAAGATTGCATTCCTTAGATACCCTGTGGGTCGAAAATTTCGACGAAATCGCTCTATCTCGCACGGTTAAGGAGATAGAAGCAAATTTGTGTTTTGCCATTTTTGGCAAAAATTCGAAAATTCAAAATGGCCGCCATTTTTGGGGAGGGGAAAATATTTTGAAAATTGCAAAGATTGCATTGCTTAGATACCCTGTGCGTCTAAAATTTTGCCGAAATCGCTCTATCTCGCACGGTTAAGGAGATAGAAGCAAATTAGTGTTTTGCCATTTTTGGCAAAAATTCGAAAATTCAAAATGGCCGCCATTTTTGGGGAGGGGAAAATTTTTGGAAAATTGCAAAGATTGCATTCCTTAGATACCCTGTGGGTCGAAAATTTTGCCGAAATCGCTCTATCTCGCACGGTTAAGGAGATAGAAGCAAATTTGTGTTTTGCCATTTTTGGCAAAAATTCGAAAATTCAAAATGGCCGCCATTTTTGGGGAGGGGAAATTTTTTTGAAAATTGCAAATATTACATTCCTTAGATACCCTGTGGGTCGAAAATTTCGACGAAATCGCTCTATCTCGCACGGTTAAGGAGATAGAAGCAAATTTGTGTTTTGCCATTTTTGGCAAAAATTCGAAAATTCAAAATGGCCGCCATTTTTGGGGAGGGGAAAATTTTTGGAAAATTGCAAAGATTGCATTCCTTAGATACCCTGTGGGTCGAAAATTTCGACGAAATCGCTCTATCTCGCACGGTTAAGGAGATAGAAGCAAATTTGTGTTTTGCCATTTTTGGCAAAAATTCGAAAATTCAAAATGGCCGCCATTTTTGGGGAGGGGAAAATTTTTTGAAAATTGCAAATATTACATTCCTTAGATACCCTGTGGGTCGAAAATTTCGACGAAATCGCTCTATCTCGCACGGTTAAGGAGATAGAAGCAAATTTGTGTTTTGCCATTTTTGGCAAAAATTCAAAATGGCCGCCATTTTTGGGGAGGGGAAAATATTTTGAAAATTGCAAAGATTGCATTGCTTAGATACCCTGTGTGTCGAAAATTTTGCCGAAATCGCTCTATCTCGCACGGTTAAGGAGATAGAAGCAAATTAGTGTTTTGCCATTTTTGGCAAAAATTCGAAAATTCAAAATGGCCGCCATTTTTGGGGAGGGGAAAATTTTTGGAAAATTGCAAAGACTGCATTCCTTAGATCCCCTGTGGATCGAAAATTTTGCCGAAATCGCTCTATCTCGCACGGTTAAGGAGATAGAAGCAAATTTGTGTTTTGCCATTTTTGGCAAAAATTTGAAAATTCAAAATGGCCGCCATTTTTGGGGAGGGGAAATTTTTTTGAAAATTGCAAATATTACATTCCTTAGATACCCTGTGGGTCGAAAATTTCGACGAAATCGCTCTATCTCGCACGGTTAAGGAGATAGAAGCAAATTTGTGTTTTGCCATTTTTGGCAAAAATTCGAAAATTCAAAATGGCCGCCATTTTTGGGGAGGGGAAAATTTTTGGAAAATTGCAAATATTACATTCCTTAGATACCCTGTGGGTCGAAAATTTCGACGAAATCGCTCTATCTCGCACGGTTAAGGAGATAGAAGCAAATTTGTGTTTTGCCATTTTTGGCAAAAATTCGAAAATTCAAAATGGCCGCCATTTTGGGGGAGGGGAAAATTTTTTGAAAATTGCAAAGAGTACACTCCTCAGATACCCTGCGGGTCGAAAATTTTGCCGAAATCGCTCTATCTCGCACGGTTAAGGAGATAGAAGCAAATTACTCAAAAGTAGTACTGAAAATACACAATGAAGTACCTAAATGGCTATTACTCATGTACTGACAAAGCTATCAGTCCCAAATGCAATACCAAGCGAGCTATGGACATAACAATCTTGTATTCAAAATTGTAGTAAAATATCTTTAATTATTTTGGCTTAAATGCACGGAAACCAATGGGTACTGAAAATAGCTGTACTTAAGTATTACTCAGTAAGCAAAAGAGGTACAACAGCCAAAAGCAATCCCAAGCAAGCTACTGACCCAATAAGCCTGCATACCAAATTTGGTGACAATAGCTCTAATACTTTTCCTTTAAATGAGCGGAAACCATGCGTGACGCCGGACATCGGATGCCGGACGCCGGACATCGGACGGCGAAAAAAGCAAAAATAATATATCCACCCCCCAGGGGGGTGGACATAATAACAGCCAAAGGGCTTAGACTTGTACACAATTTTTCCATTAAAAGTAGGATAACTCAGTTTATGTTAATTTAGAAGTTATAAGCAAGATAAGATAAAAGTATATAGACAGATAATCAATCACTTCCAAACCAGCATTTATCACCTGATTGATCTTAATATTAACTGGGATGAGGTATAGAGCCATGTTACATAGCTTCTGCAAAAAAGTGGTAGAGTAAGAAATCTAAAATTCGCCACATATCTGAAATTCGCCACATGTGAAAATACTAATAAAATAAATGAATTGTGGTGAGATTTGTTGACTGTATAGTAAATTAAAGCTTTTTGAACTGAAAAATACCAATTTTTGGACAAAAACATCATTTTCTTCATAAAATTAACTAAGGTTTTAGAGGTGGCGAATTTTAGATTCATGGCAAATTTTAGATTTCTTACTCTATAAACTGGGTTCATGTGATAATTTTAGGAACTTTAATGTGACCATAAAAGGAACTAGAAGATCGCTTGCAAAAAAAAAAAGATAATGCTTTTGCACAGCAAAAACAAAGCGTCCAAAAAAGGGCTGTGGGGTAAAAACTGTTTATGTGAAAGTGTTTTTTCCCCAGTCATCTTATCTTCTGAAAGAAGTCTATACATTGGTCCAATTTAAATAGTTTATGTAAGTAAGTAGCTAAATCAACAACTCCTGCTGCAAAACAAAAACTGAATTAATTAAAGCTTTTTTCTTCCCCAAAAAAGGAAAAGGCATATCCACACAATTCCACAAGAATGAAATCAGAAGAACGTGTGATTTTTTAATATGCCTAAAATTGGGAATTTATAATATATAAACATTGATCAGCTGCAATATGTTAACTAGATTGGGCCAACTCGGCGCCAACATATCCCCAGACAGGTCATCACTCATGCCACAGGTTTTGATCGGGAATTTTTTATTTAATCCATTTGTTGTATGCCATAAATATTGGGAAAAGTTATATGAACTTCAGCACATCAATCTACTAATTTTATATCTTCCCAAGGAAGATGGTGTAACCCCAGACGTCGAATACATAACTCAACAGATCATATTTTTAATCTTCCTGCAATGATAACTCTGAACCTATTTTCAAAGTATTTAAATGATTGATGATTGAATGTCCATTCTAAATTAATAATCTCAAAAGAGCATATCTGTTTCTATATTTGTTGACAAATAAAATATTATTTTTAACTCAACTCATCATACTTTTCAATCTTCCTGCAAAGGGTAACTCTGAACCTATTTTCAAAGTATTTAAATGATTGATGATTGAATGTCCATTCTAAATTCATAATTCCAAAAGCGTATCTCTGTTTCTATATTTGTTCACAAATAAAATATTATTTAAAAATCATATATTATTTATATTATTATTTTATTATATTATTTTTAGAATTTGCATTGTTTTTCAGTTATTCATTTCCTCAATTCCTATATATGTGGTCCATATATATGCAACCTAAATATGTGACACAATCTCAGTTCTGACTCCTTTGTCTTAGATAATTAGATAATGAAGCAAACACCACCTCCCACCCCCACCCCACCTCTCTCCCCTTCTCCACACCTCTCTCACTATTACAGGAATCTGTATACCTTTGTTTATTTAGTGTCACTCAATAGCTGGCGGTCCCAAAGGTGGGTGGGGGATGGGGGGTGGGACTACAAAGAGATGGAGTGCTGCAGCACAAATGGTAAACAAACACTTATAATATAAAAGGGGTAATCAAATACAAAAAAGCTCAGTTAATCTTATCACTAAAAAAAATCAAATATATAAATAAGGAATGTCTATCAAAGGCCTAAATTTTGGAGTACATACAAGAAAAACATATTGATATATTCTCAGATGATATTTCACTTAGATGAGAGACATAGTTTGAAAGCTACAGTGCTTGAAGATGGCAAAAAGTCCATAAATTGGGTCTCTGTGGGCAATTTTGAGATCTTAAGTCGGCCTAACAGGTAAACCTACAGCCTTTAAATTTTTCACAGACAAGGATTACATATAAGAGTTACATCTAGTGCAGTTTGAGACTCATCAGAATTACCACTTCCAAATTATAGGGCAAAATAAGTTAAAAATATAGGAAAAAAGTCCTAAGTGGGGTCTTTATGGGCCTCAAAGACAATTTTCTCCTCAACTTAAAGTCTTGATTTTCGGCACATGTACTAAGAATATATTAATGTGTTCTCAGGTAAAATTTGAGGCAGATAAGCCTCATAGTTTGTGACCTAGAGGGCTCTAAGTGGCCAAAAGTGCAATTTCTGACCTTAAGGTGGCCATAAGTTCTTTATTATTGGGAATTTAAGGTCACCTTAAAATAGGGATCTTCCTTTGGGCATCCTTAACATGTGTACCAAGTTTGAAAAAAAAATATTAATCCATTTTTGAGTTATCGCGTACACAAGGAAATTTCTACGGCGGCGGCGCGACGGACCTGAATCCAATATATCCCCGACTTTCGTCTGGGGATATAATAACCACATCAGTGTATGCTAACTACCTCATTTTTTTGAAGATGCCATAACTTCATAACAGTAGGAGCTTATTAATAAGCTTTGCCAGATAACAGAAATTTTGTTTTTTAAGTATACATGTGCCAGGTGTGGTTTTAAAAAGTCTTAAAATAAATGGGGTGGGAGAAAGAACTATATATTTATTATGTTAAGATGGCCAAAGTCTCTGAAATACAAGAATTTTAAGTAAAAAGGTCATAAAAATCTTCCTTAAGCTTCATCAATGTGTTAAGTTAAACTGATGTTATTGAACAATAAGTCAGTTGGCGGCTGAAAACCTTCATTTTTACTACAAGATGGCCATGACTGTACTTATATTGGAACTCACAGGTGGAAAAAAAATAAGAATGTCCTTATTATCATCTTAAATAAGTGTGCAAAATTTAACTGAGGTGAGCTGAACAATATGATAGCTGGAGATGAAAAACTCCATAATTTCACTGCAAGGTGAAGTTCATTAATATTGGGACTTTAAGGTGACCTTAAAATAAGAACGTCCCTTTTGTCATCCTTTATAAGTGTACAAAGTTTAGCCGAGGTCAGTTGAACAATAAGATAGCTGTAGGGCTGAAAACTTCCCTTTCTTCACTGTAAGGAGACCATAACTTCATTCATATTGGGACTTTAAGGTGACCACAAAATCAGAATGTCCTGGAAACCTTTATAAATGTGCCAAGTTTTATTTTAAAAATTTAAACATTAACTGAGCTTAGGGCTGAAAAAACCCTATATTTTAAGTTTAAGATGGCCATAACATTATTAATATTTAAATCATTCGGTAGTAAGAGTCTTCTTTTGATCTACCTCAATATCAATTTATGTTAGATTTTAAAAACAAGAGGAGAGTGCCCGTGAACGGGCACTGTGTCAGCTGACTGAGTGTTTTTGATTTGTGAAGGTGATTAGAGGACAGAATAATTATCAGGAAAAGGGCTGTACAGAAATACAGTAAATGGTAACTGAACAGCAAGTTCGAAAGAAATTCCGAAGCTGACAGAAGAAAAGGATAAAAAAGTTGTGCCCTGTAAATGGTATTATGATGGAAAATAACAAGGTAATTGTTTAAGTGTAAAAAATAGGTTAAAACATATTTAAAGAAATACTACAAATGCAATATCCTCGTTCGACCTTGAAGAAGGGGTCTAAGGTCAAATCTAACCACACAAATACATTCCCAGCCCATGATTTCCTATGGTTTACCATTCCAAACCTCTAGGACCAATTATAAATGAGTTATAAGCACTTTTAAGCTTGGCTGTCCTCATTTGACCTTGAAGGAGGGGTCCAAAGGTCAAATCTGACCATACCAAAAGATTCCGAGCCAATGATTTCCTATGGGATGGTTTACCATCCCAAATCTCTGTCACCAATAATAAGCGAGTTGTAGGCACTTTCAATTTTCGCTATCCTCATTTGACCTTGAAGGAGGGTTCCAAGGTCAAATCGGACCATATCAACAGATTCACAGCCCATGATTTCCTGTCTGTTTACCATCCCAAACCTCTGGGACCAATAATAAGCGAGTTATAAGCGCTTTTAAGTTTGGCTATCCTTGTTTGACCTTGAAGGAGGGGTCATTGAAGGTCAAATCTGACCACACCAAAAGATTCCAACCCCATGATTTCCTACAGGTTGGTTTATCATCCCAAACCTCTAGGATCAATAATAAGGGAGATATAAGCACTTTTCATAACTGACAAAAAACACCTGTGGCGGCCATCTTGTTTCTCAAAATGAGGCCAAAAATATTCCCAGACAACATTTTATGGTTATTAATATATACTGCAAACTTAAGAAAGCTAGCTATAATTTTTTTCTTTCATCAGAGCAGTAATGGTGAAATCTCTCTCTACACACTGCGGCTATCCAGTGGATACAATGATTTACTCAACAGTGAGAACCTGAAAGTAGCTATTGCTCAGCTATGCCATGACATAGAGGTCTGCAATTTCACTATGTTATAGCTGACCAAAAATTCTGTGAATAACATATTTAACAAATTACTCTAAATGTAATAGTTTTCAAGTTACAACTGATTTACTCAACAGTGAGAACCTCAAAGGAACTATTACTCAGCTATGCAATGAGCTACATGTCTGAAATTTTACTATGTTATAGCTAACCCAAAAGTAGGTGAACAACATATTTAAGCAAACTACTGTAAATGCAATAGTTTTCAAGCTACAACTGATTTACTCAATAGTGAGAACCTGAAAATAGCTATTGCTCCGCTATGCCATGAGCTATAGGTCTGTAATTTCACTATGTTATAGCTGACCCAAAAGTAGGTGAACAATATATTTTAACAAAATAACAAAATACTCTAAATGCAATATTTTTCAAGTTATAGCTGATTTACTCAACAGTCAGTACCTGAGAATAGCTATTGCTCAGTTGTGCCATGAGCTATAGGTCTATAATTTCACTATGTTATAGCTGACCCAAAAGTAGCTGAATAACATATTTGCACAAATTTCTGTAAATGCAATAGTTTTCCAATTATAACTGATTTACTCAACAGTGAGAACTTCAAAGTAGCTATTACTCAGCTATGAAATGAGCAACAGGTCTGAAACTTCACTATGTTATAGCTGACCCCAAAATAGGTGAATAACATATGAAACAAAATACTCTAAATGCAATAGTTTTCAAGTTATAAGTGATTTACTCAACAGTGATAACCTAAAAGTAGCTATTACTCAGCTATGCCATGAGCTACAGGTCTGAAATTTTACTATGTTATAGCTGGCCCAAAAGTAGCTGAATAACATATTTATACGAAATTCTCTAAATGCAATAGTTTTTAAGTTACAAGTGATTTTACTCATGATGGAAGTTACTGAAAAGCCCAAAAGTAGCTATTACTCACTTAGCTATTGAGACAGACACCCAACTTACTCACCATATTGTAGCTATGAAAAAAGTAGCTGAATAACATATTTTAACAAAATGCTCTAAATGCAACACTTTTCAAGTTATAAGTGATTTACTCAACAGTGATAACCTAAAAGTAGCTATTACTCAGCTATGCCATGAGCTACAGGTCTGAAATTTTACTATGTTATAGCTGACCCAAAAGTAGCTGAATAACATATTTATACGAAATTCTCTAAATGCAATAGTTTTCAAGTTATAAGCGATTTACTCAACAGTGATAACCTAAAAGTAGCTATTACTCAGCTATGCCATGAGCTACAGGTCTGAAATTTTACTATGTTATAGCTGGCCCAAAAGTAGCTGAATAACATATTTATACGAAATTCTCTAAATGCAATAGTTTTTAAGTTACAAGTGATTTTACTCATGATGGAAGTTACTGAAAAGCCCAAAAGTAGCTATTACTCACTTAGCTATTGAGACAGACACCCAACTTACTCACCATATTGTAGCTATGAAAAAAGTAGCTGAATAACATATTTTAACAAAATGCTCTAAATGCAACACTTTTCAAGTTATAAGTGATTTACTCAACAGTGATAACCTAAAAGTAGCTATTACTCAGCTATGCCATGAGCTACAGGTCTGAAATTTCACTATGTTATAGCTGGCCCAAAAGTAGCTGAATAACATATTTATACGAAATTCTCTAAATGCAATAGTTTTTAAGTTACAAGTGATTTTACTCATAATGGAAGTTACTGAAAAGCCCAAAAGTAGCTATTACTCACTTAGCTATTGAGACAGACACCCAACTTACTCACCATATTGTAGCTATGAAAAAAGTAGCTGAACAACATATTTTCACAAAATGCTGTAAATGCAACACTTTTGAAGTTATAAGTGATTTAGTGCATGATTTCATGAATTTTAATGCATTAAAAATTATTAAAAAAATTTATTAAAAAAAAGTAAGACAGATCCAGGTCTCATACTCACACAAGAGAATCTACCTCTGGCCTAGTACATATATGCAAGATATGAGAGAAATCCCTGCAATAGTCACTGAGAAAATTGTGATAAAAAGTTGCAATTTTCACCCTTTTGGTGGGGGTACCCCCTTGTAATGTCTCTAGCAAACAGACGAACAGACAGATTTGCATGCCTTGAACAATTTTTCATCCTCGATAGATAAGGTATCTTTTAAAAAAAACAGCATGTCTCTAGGCCTTGTAGTTTTGGAGAAGAAGTTGTTCACGCGGACGCCCACGCCGCAGAGTGATGACATAATGTCAGCTGACTGACAAGTCAGCTGACATAAAAATGAAAAAATAAAGGGGCCAGACAGTTTTATTCCAATTTTATGACTTTAGGGGGGGGGGGGGGCATAGCACCAATAATATTAACAGTTTAAGGTCACCATAAAGTCAAGATAATCCTTTGGTAAATCTTAATATATATGCCAAGTTTGCTTGAAAAAAGTGAAAATCTAAGTGAACTGGAGGGTTAAAACCCCCTTTTTTGACATTAAGGTGACCTTCAGATTGCAGATACAGAGCTAAAACTTTGGCATCTGAAAGATTATCAAAAAGTAGCTGAATAAGTTCCAACAAAACACCAAAATCTTAACCGTTTTTGAGATACAGACAAAGTACCCATTTTAAAAAAATTTATGAAAATAAAACGCCTCACATTCAGGCATCTATGGTCCGATTGATGAGAAAATCCTTTCTGACCTGCGAAATTTGGTCTAGAATGTACCTGGTAAATTTTATAGCACTGGTGTTTGTGTTTTTTTCCGAAATGCAATGACCCCATAGTTTTAAAGAAAGATAAGAAGGAAAGAAAAATTTGAAAGCCCAAGAAACTATTCAAGGGAGACCATAATCCAGGGTGATCAGTCGAACTTGCGTGAAAACAAATAGGCGCCCCTGACGGGCCGCTTAATTATTAGAATCTTACAAAAAATCTGGTTATAAACTTAAGTTTATTGGTTTGGGAGACTAAATAAACAAATAAATACCCACAAAATGAACAGTAGATATCTCATAAATGTTTGTTTGTCTAAACCTAGTGCATGTGTAAAGAATAATCATACATCTAAGTTGATAATTTTGGAATATTAATTTTGGGACAATAACCCATAGACTAAACAGGTTCTGTCATATAAACAGAATTTTTCTATAATACACTTGTCAAAATGGGTGAATATTCCTACATTTTTTACACTATTGTTTAAGCTTTACAAGTGTCATAATCTTACACAAATTCTGCTTGCATGCCTTTCCTTTGATCTGAGACAACAATCCCTTTTATTAACTGATCAAAGGGCACTAGTTCCTGTCCACTATTTAACTATGACCCAAATAACAGCAGTATTATACAGTGATGCAGTTTGATTAATGTACAACAAATGTTATAAAAAGTGTGCCAAATAATAAGGTGATTTATTTTTTTGTGAATTTAATTGTGTATAATATGTTAGTGATATGAAATTGTGAATAATATGTAGGTTTTGGAAAAATAAAGTTAACCAATAATGTAAAGACTTTTTCATTTTAACCCTAAAGAAGTTTTAGTTTGAAGAGGTGGGGTAGGATTTACTAGGAAATTCTCCACCCCATGGGGGCAGGATTTTCAGGGCATCAGGATTTATTTCTACACTGGATGAGATTTCAATTTATCAATCATATAGTATGACAGCTATAAGGCTTAAAGTGGCAAAAAGTCTGTAAATTGGGTTCCTGTGATCATTTTAAAGACCTTAAGGTGACCTTAAAATTAACACTACAGACTTCAAATGTTCCCAGACAAAGATTACATATAGAAGTTTTATCTACAACAGTTTAAGACCTTCCAGACTTATTACTTCCAATGACAGGGCAAAATATACGAAAAATGTAGAGAAAAATATCTAAGTATTGTCTTTATGGGCCTCAAGTTTAACCTCAACATAAAGTCTTGATTTTGGGCATATATAAGAAGTTCCAAGGCAAAATGTGATGCAGATGAGCCACATAGTTTTTGACCTAAAGGGCATTAGGTGGGCAAAGGTAAAATTTCTGACCATAAGATAACCATAACTTCTTTACTATTGGGAGTTTAAGGTCACCTTAAAATAGGGTTCATCTCCTGACCAAAATACATGTGTGTGCCAAGTCTGAAAAAAATCCGTGAAAGCATTTTTGAGTTATCGTTCACATAAGTACAAAACATATAGCAGTGGAAGCGGTGCAACAAAGGTGAAACCAGTATATCCCAGAATTTATTTCGTCTGGGGATATAAATATTGATGCCTTATTTTATCACTTGCTCAATGTATTTTAGCCTGCACTGTCCCATTAAATGTCATGAAGCTCCCATAGACTCTTCAGTACAAAGCTTAGCTATACACAACATCTGCTAGAAAGTATTTACCGGTACAAATTTGCCATCATTATTTGGTGGCTACACTATAAAGTGTCATACATAGCTGACATAAAACTAGATTGAAGTCTTTTGAGGAATAAGTCTACAGTACACATGATAAAAAGACATGACAAAAAAAAAGCTTAATTTCTTATGTAAGATAATATAATAATTATCCAGAGTAGGCTGCTTTTATCTGATATTCTATTATCTGAATTATTATCTCTTTTCAAAGTAAAAAAAGTATCTTTCTACACTATTTGCAGGATAAACAGTTGAATGTATAAAAAGAATTGCAGTGACAAGGAAAAATGTTCTTAAATTTCTCAATCGATCACAAACAACCCATTTGATGCAGTATTCCTAAACTTATTGATCCCAGTTGCTATATATAACCTATAAATAATGAAATATTGCAAGAATACTGGCTGAGCATATTTCAATGGGTAATCAATGAATATCATAGTTGCCTTTTCAGCAATTCAAATATTTCTCAAACTGAAATAGTTCTACATGTTCCATATTCAATAAAACAACCAGCACTCATTTTTGACTTCAAATTAGAAAAGTCTATATTTGGCTGTCTGAAACAAACTCCTTAAAGAACAGTTAGCATGACAAATGGAAAATTCATATTTTAATACCACATGCTGTAGAGTAAAACTCGGCATACTAGTCCCCCCAATTACCACCCACATAAAAAGTGTCATTTAAGAGTAGATTTAAACATAATTTGCCACTTATCTTATTAGAATAGTGATAATCCAACAGTCGTTGGACATTATTGTATAGATAATGGCCAAGTGGTACTCCATTATGTAAACGTAATGGCCTACGAGGCCAACAAGGGCTGAATAGCCATTAAATTTATATAATGGAAGTGCCACAAGGCAAATTTCTGAATTGAATCCAATTATTTCACTGAATAATTTAATACCTTTCACTAAAATAATGGCCAACCTATGTAATCTTTGCAAGGTTTGCTTTTCATAAAGATTAGCTGAATTTTTTTTTTTTTTTTTTTTTGAGGAACGTGAAGCAGAAAGACAGTCACTAAAAATACACTGAAAATTGGACCTTGGAAATTTTTTTAATCCAGAATATGATCTGGATTCTTTCTCAAAATTTAATCACTTCATTTTTCAGTCAGGTCTACCCATATAAAAAATTTGAAAACATCCAGAACTTTTGGAGTTATCGCAAACACAGGCAACTGAACGCACCCAAAAACATGACCTCCTAGTGGAGGTTATTAGACAGTGGGGGGGGGGGGGGGGTGTTGGTGTTACGCAATGATAAACATGGCTTTATTTTTTTCAAACTACTGTCTAAATAACCAATCAACTATAACTGAAAGAGTCTGGAAGGAAAAGCTTTCCATTGATACCAAAGATATAGTGGAACGGCCCGTGGTTAGAGGTTTTACTCGGCAGAATGTCCTCCCAGGACGTCTCATAACTTCCAAGATTCGGTGTATCCATCACACTACAGGTGGTATAATTTGTGGTTGTAGGCTTTGGGCGAAACACCGCTATCCTTCAACGACCATCAGAGGTTCGGAGGTGACCTTGTGACATAGTTGTGAAACGTCCATTTACCTCCACTCGCCTTGTGTTGCCGTATTACACCAAAAGACAAGCGAGTGGCAACCTTACATACACAGTACATTACACCTTTAGTTACCATAGCAAGAAATTCATCTGCAAATGCTCATATTCTTCAGATCCTCATGGCAAGGCAGTCAGAGGCAGAATTTTTAAACTTTTTAAACCTTCCGTAGAACCCACAAGGTAATGGACATTTTGCCACTGTGTCATAAGATCACAGGCAAACCTAATGGATGGTAGTTGAAGGACAGAGGCATACTGGCTGTTGAGTGACTGGGGTTTTATGAAATACAATAAAAAATAAGAGATTGTACTACATTATAGAGACCAACAACGCGTCTAGTGATTAAATTGATATTTTAGTATGCACCATCAATCAGACACAAATGAAGGATATTTTGTGTCAAGAGTAACTGACACAATTAATTTTTATAAAATAAAAATATCAATTTTATATGCGAGTAATATCTTAAATTAGCCACGCACCAACAAAGCAGGTCTATGGGGGGAGGGGGTAAATAATTATATACAGAGTAGTTTTAAAACAAGCATTATGGGATACACTGAGCGGGTTACATTAACAAAACTACAGGCAGAATTATATCAATCTAAAAGAAGGTTGGTAGGATATTTTGCTAGGTAAACAAAGATGTACATTATGGTGCGAAATGACAAGAACTACTATTGTTTATACACACCATCAATACAAGAGGATAATAAAGTTGGAACGTCTATGATATACCTTGTCTGTGTTCAATAATGATAAAAGATACTAGTAAATACAAAATTAATGATTTTTGTTTAGAAGAATTATTTAAGATTTATCAGATTTTTAGAAATTTTCAGGGCAGATTGACATATACAATAAAGAGTTCCTATTAAAAACGAAGTTCCTGATTTTAGGACCAATTTAACATTTTCTTTACCAGTTTAGAGGGAGCTTTTATTGAGGTACATAAGATCAGTTTTTGTTCACAAAATAGAACACATATTTTTTTCTGTTTTATAGGCTAGCTGAAACTTAGAAGTCCCACTGTGTGCTGTAAATGATACTACAAGCTAATGGGTTGGGAACAACAGCTAAGGATTCTAGAAAATAAGAATACAACCAAAAATACAAATATATAGAAGCATATTTTACATATTAAAATGCAATAAATTAAATATTGTTGTGTGACAAAGAATCAATCTTTTATTATACAAGCAACTCCACTGGCCAAATAGTTTAAGAAAGTTTATGTTTATTTAGTGTTTTAGGTCATGCCTACAGTACCTTTAAGTTATTCGTTATGTTGCGATGGGTAGCTGAAAGAGCAGAGGAAACCAGTACATACAGTTGGTCAAGGTTCTGTACAGTAACTAGTCAAACAACAGCAAGGAACTAGCAGCTTTCCCGCATGGGGTCAGGCCAGGTTTTGAACTCTGATCTCTGAGGTCGGAGGCAGTGACACTGAGCCACCGGGGCTCCCAACAGTTGAGATGGGGGACATTTTTATACAGTTTCTTTCTTTTCAAAGTCTATTTCTGTGGTGTGGCCTCCTACTGCTGTTTAAGTCACAGATCTCAAAGACTGATTGGTTGGCAAGTTTTCTTGAACAATAATATAACTTGCCTTCTCACAAGAAGAACTACATGTATTTACACAAGATTATGAATAGATAGATGGTCGTGATGAATGATAATGATGATAGTGTGGACATGTTGCTAATACACACCCGTGTCACTAATCTTAGACAACATTAATGGTGGATGATCTGTTATTAACTTGTCCCATATTTTGCAATTTCCTAAAGACATTAACAAATGTAATGAGTGAACCCTGATATATATTATACCAATGTATGTTTATGACATAAACAGGCAGAGCTGCTTATTTGGTGTCTTAACATTTATGCCATCTGACGTCAGTGACACAGGTGTACTATGAAAATTGTCCAGAGTCTTTTAAAAATTCTTGAACTGCCTGAAAAAAATGCCTAGTTTTCTTCAAATGCCAAATATCTAGATTTGATAAGTTTGGTATAGCAATACTTTGATTGTGAGTTCGAGTCAAGCTCATGTGCGTTCGAGTCAAGCTCATGTGGGATTTATCAAGGAACTGTCTTCATGTGACTTAAGCTAGACAGGGATGTAAAATCCCAACTCTGACTTAAAAAGCTTCACTAAAACCCATTTCTGTATTTCACTCAGTAAATGACCCCTCCCCATTGAACGCCCCACCCACCCCAACCCCATCTCTATTTTGTCACAGATTTCAAGATTCTGAAAAAAGGTGCATTTTAGTAGACATGTACGTATATGTATGTCACGATAGAAACTCCTACCTGTCATGAATGTTGAAATTGAAGTTTACATTTAGTCAATTAGCAAGTCTTTAAATTGCTGATAAATTATACAAAAATACATAAAGTTAAACTTAAAACTACTAAAAAGGAAAACACATAAAAAGGGGTTAAGCATTACTGAAGTTTCAATCTTGTACCATAATTTTCTAAAATATAGTCCAGGTGTAGTTTTTTAGTACAACATGGTGGGCCATGCATTAAATCTGAAGCAGGCATTTATTTAGTATAAAAAAAATCTGGAAATGTGCAAGTGTTCCGGATGAGATCCAATGTTGGATTAATATTCCATATTGTGTTCAGTATTGTGTATGGGGCATATGCCAAGTCATGGTGAGCAGCAGTGGTGATAAGATGACAATCAAGATATTCTGCACCCGGTAATGATCTAAACCAGGTGTTAATTGGACTTCGATGTTAATTTGAATGGGATGTTAACTTGAATTAGGAGTTAATTTGAAGGTGTTATATTTAAACCCTGGTCATATTTTGGAAATTTATGGTACTTAAGTTTTACAACTAGGAACAATCTGTACAAAATCAAAACACTACAACATATAATAACACACACGTCATCTTCATAAAACTGTAGAACTTTTATCATTTATTGGTCCTCTTTACGAGAGTTCAATCTGTGAGTACTTATTTTTCTGGGTTCACCTTTTCCTTTTTACTTTTATTGGATTTGTTATTTTAGTTTTTTATCTGGAGCGAATCCATCAATACTGTTCAACCAGTGAAGTTTATTACCTGTCCTGGAACATCTCAATGCTGGGCAATATTTATATTTCAGCAAATGGAACAACTGATTGCATCAGTGGTATAGAGTAAGAAATCTAAAATTCGCCAGAAATCTAAAATTCGCCACCTCTACAACCTTAGTTAATTTTATGAAGAAAATGACGTTTTTGTCCAAAAATTGGTATTTTTCAGTTCAAAAAGCTATAATTTACTATACATTCAACAAATCTCACCACAATTCATTTATTTTATTAGTATTTCCACATGTGGCGAATTTCAGATATGTGGCGAATTTTAGATTCCTTACTCTATATATATTCTTGAATGAAATGCACATATAAAAAAAATTTACTGTAGCTACAAAATACTAGCAACACTTTGGTGGGTGATAAACTTCACTGGTGAAGCAGAATAGAAAACAATTTTATATCCAGAGCTCTTTCAATTAATAATGCTACCCTTTGGCCATACGAAGAACAACAAAAGTTTTAAAATCAAAATTTCACAAATGAGCAGGTTAACTCGTTAAATAAATTTCCAATTGTCAACTGTGGATATGCTTTTAAAGCACAAAACCCCATTTAAAGTGTACTTCCATCCCCAATAAATAAGTGCCGCTGATAAAAGTTCCACAATATACATGACATACTACGATGACATCACTTACGCCTTGTGGTGCTTCTGACATCTTTTGTCCTGGCTTTAAGATGTGAAAAGAAATAATTGTACAAGTTAGCTACAATTTGTATCTTACTATAATGATAATGTAAAATGTACATCACATAAACAAAATGAAAATTTATGTATATAGTTGTGGGGACGTAAATGCTCAACGCCATGTGAAAGCTGAAATGCAAAACATACACATATCAATTTAAGTACATGTAGTTATTTATGAGTTGTATGCCTAAAAGGGTATTAACAACTAGATGATAAAATACTGTCATAAAAAGGCAAGCAAACACTATACCCCATTCCTGAGCATACCCTTAATTATTGGTCCTTCACTTACCTCTTTAGATTTAATGGTCTGGAGCATAATTGTGGGGATTATATACATGATTATCCAATTTTTTTAAACACATTTAAAAAACCTTTGCAAGTGAGCACTTCAAGCCAAAGTGGTCACAACTGATCATTTCAGTCACAAGTTACCACTGACTTATCTTTATGGTGTTATGATTAATCTTGTCCATTCTTCTGTAAAAATGGAGGCAAGTAATGGTGTACCAAGTGAGTAATTGAGGATTAGTCTTAAGGATCTAGTAATTAATAGAGATGTTAAGTACAATGTTTTAAAATGTATGTAATGTTAAATAATTTCTGTAAGAGACAGATTATGTTTGAAGAAGATACATTTGCTATAATTATAGGCTTTAGTCATGTGTCCACATGAAGTAATTCAGATCAAAGTAGTTTCATTGATATACCACAAAAATGTAGTATCCTTAGTGAACAGGTCTGTGGTATTTATACGGCAAATTATAAAGACCGGAAGTGCGCAGACTACAGAAAACAATGCAGTGCGCATATTTTTGCGTACAATTATCTGAGGCAATAA
Source organism: Sabellastarte sp. h YS-2021 (assembly GCA_964017235.1). Taxonomy (NCBI): domain Eukaryota; kingdom Metazoa; phylum Annelida; class Polychaeta; order Sabellida; family Sabellidae; genus Sabellastarte; species Sabellastarte sp. h YS-2021. Next base: position 29,812,634 of record OZ024936.1, read on the forward strand.
TTGGACGATCGTCGATAATACAGGACAAAACGATACAGACAAAATATAGTGTGACAACTAGGTGTGTTTTGAAGCATATTTACAATAATATTTATGGATTAATAAATGAAACCGGTCTTTATAATAGAAATAAAGTCCTCAGTTTTGTGATTTATAACCCAATATAATTCACAAGTTTCCGGCGAATAACGGACTCGCGCTATGCGCTCGTCCGTTATTCGTCAGAAATTTGTGAATTATCTAGGGTTATAAATCACAAAACCTCGGACTTTATTTCTACAATAAAGTGAACTTGAAACTTGACCAAAATACATGTATTTGTCTGCATATATGTCTATTACATATTTATTTGTATCTTGCAGTTTTCAAATAAAGTAGACACGGATGAATAGACGTAAGGAAGCTATATTGTATGCATAAAATGTAAGGTTATGGGCCTCTAAAACGCATCTGATACACTCCTGATGAACATTCATTTGCATTTGAGGGTATGAATGACAAAACGTAGTACTAAACCACTCTAATGTACAAGAGTTATCCTAACAGTAAGGAGCAGGTGTTAAGACTGATCTGGTCAACCATATTTTCACTGAGGACAAGTCACATGTTTGGGTACATTTGCATTTTTTCAACACAACCAGTTGTAGCAACCTCTGGGGTTATAAATTGGCTAGCTTTTATGTAGACTTGCTGCAAATCTTTGTATTTCTCATTCCACCAAATCTGACATACATGAAATCATTATAAATCCATTTGATGAGTGGGGAACCTACTGTCTGATGAAATAGTTTTGTCAGCCCTAAATCCTGGTAAAAAAGTCATTCAGTCTTCATATAATATTTTAGACAAAAGGACTTGAAGAAAGTCTAGCGCTTATGATAAGTCGCATATATTAAACTAAGGTTTTAAACTTATTAAGTAGAAAAGATTTGGACTAATTATGTAAATTAAAATGTGACACACAATTGTAAGGTACAGTGTGATAAGCAGATATCCCATTTCTAAGTGAAGCCAGATATCTGGTCGTTGACCAAAACATACAAGATATATTGTAGCTGATTTAAACAAATTTATGGAAACTTAAAAATATCTGTGAAAATAATAATGATTTATTTAGTGTTTTATGTCGTGCATTGTACCTTTGTATTGGTTATACTGTGAAGACTAGTTAAAAGGGTGGAGGAAACCAGTACATGCATTTGAGTCAAGCTTCTTTACTGTAACCAATGGCAATCAACTACCGGCTTTCCCACTTGAGGTCAGGCCAGGACTTTGGAATCTTGGATGTAGGAGGTGAAAGTGTCGATGTCCATTAAGCTTACTGCACCCTTATTGGAAATGCCTTTCATTTCAGAGTTTCAATTCCACAAAAAGAAAAAGCATTTAAGCATTCTTCATCAAAATGGGAATAATTTTGTGAATTTGGCAGGCCACTAATTGGTTGCTGAAACTCATTAAATTTTTTCTTGTTACTTCATTATGGAAGTGAGGTAGAGGGTGAATTCAACATGCCGTGGCTAGTTATACACATTCAGTTCTCACTTTACCTGTCTGAAAGTTACAGTAAATAGAGTGAATAATTTATCATCATCAATAAATGTTGGCAATGGTTTGCATGTGAACTCCCTTCAATCACAATTCTATGAATAATATCAATATAAGGTCCCCTTAAGTTTATCACAAATTACAGAGTGCAAACTGAGCCAGAAACCAACTGTTCATAAATGTTCGCTAAAATTATACCAATTACAGTGCAGTACCTTCTGACAAATACTCATCCAGCAATTTTCATACAAAGTATTATTTCAAAATTATATATATGATTCTGAGTTTAAGGCAGCCCGACTGAGAAAAACAGATTTTGGTGATTTATCCCAATATATTCTAGGTTTCACACATTTGCTGATAAAGGTGGGTTATCCATAATAGTTACTTGGATGAGTGATACATAAATTATGTTCCGGATGTTAAAAAGCACAGTCTATTCTGCTGATGAATGCTCACAATTTTATACAGCACAAAAAACAAGCATTTTATTGTCCATAGTCAGGCAAGAATATAGTTGCAAAAATTTCAATAGAAAGACTCACTAATGTATTTATACTTGGAAGAATATTTTTCCAAATCAAGTTGTTGATTAAAGGAAATTTTATGTATTCTGTTTTTCACAGTTCTACCAATTTCTCAGTCTTCTAATGAAGTTGTCTTGGCCGCTAAGTACTAAATCTACTGTAAAACAAGTAGTATAAGGCAAAATACTGAATTTATTGTGACAAAAAATAGAAGTCTTATGAATATTTGACCTCAAGAGACCGGAAAGAAAACCACTTCTATTAATCCAGGATGTTGATATAGCAGGGTTATATGTTGATGGGGAAAAAGTTGCAAAAGGAACTGTTACTTATCTTCACTTAAAAAGGAATTCTGCTCATAAGAGGTTCTACTTAATAAGGTTTGACTACTTTATTGCTTTCATAACTTAAGTGTACATCTAGTTACAAGCAATAAAATGCATTGTATACAATATATTTCTTCAGCGTTGATTCCAGAAATTTCGAACTATGGAGGCAGTTTCCCACAATTTGTCTGAAAAATATGGAGGCTTAGTTAGATTAGGTAGGCAAATGTCCTTACTTCTCAGCTACCCAAGTTTGTGACTTGCATATTAAAACCTTTTCGCAATTATCTTTCATTGTAAAGTTATAAGTACTTGTTCCAATAATTGTTTCAGAATCTTCCTTTTCAATTTTTAAGGGCAGGTCACGAACTTGGCTAAGCCACAAACTTGGGTAGCTGAGTAGTATGTATGGTCCAATTAGCATTTCCGCAGGTGACCTTCAGTAAGTTATAGAGACAATATCCTCTCTACAATATCTTGTCTCCCCGTTTGTTGAATAAACCATAATAATGACCGACCAGTGACCCTCTGGAACATTTTAGGATAATGTAGGCCACCACAATACTGTAAACCAAGAACATCTTTGTAAATTTTTAGCCAAAGTCTCACCTTGTTTTGGCGGAGTGTGGTCTTCCCTCCGCATCTGGCACACGATTTCGCCTCGCAGTAGTAACATTTGTGCCCGATGCCATCCGCAAACTTCGTCTTGTGACAAATCTCACAGATGGCACCCTGACTAATACCCACGGGTGTGGTGGCCTTATTCTCCTCACTAAGCTTCTTAATAGATGCCTGGTAGGTCTCGAAATCATCTTTTAATGCTCTACAATATACCAGGTACAAGCAGAACTATAGTGTTGTCTGGTATTTTCATTATTCACCACACTCTACATTAGTTTTAAATAGGGGGCAGACAGGGACATATATGTCGTAACAGAAGTTAATATTTTGACAGAACTTAAAATTCTTCGTTCTGTTGACAGAACTTTAAATGCTGATAAAATGATGATTCTCTATATTCTTTTACAGTGAGTGAGTATTTTACATTTTAAAGGGTCTTAGTACTAGCCTAAAATAAAAGTAAAAGTAATGCATAATACTATATATTTCTTAATTTACTAAGGCCATATTCACAAAAGGGATCAAGCTTAAGATGAGCCAAAAATCGGCTTAAATTTCATATAAACAGCTGTAATTTTGAGCTGAATTTTTACTCAACTTGAGCTTGATCCCTTTTGTGAATACAGGCCCTGGTGCCACTTACAATGCATGATTAGGATTACAAATTCATGGACAAATGCCATTTTTGTTAATAAAACTGAAAATATGTTACAAATATACTATCTGCATCCTAAGAAAGGAATTTTATTGAGTATCTTGACATTTTTGCTTCATTAAAATCTATACAGAAGTTGCAGAGACATCACAAGTCAAAATTTCAAGCATTTATATTTACTGGTCCTCTATTACACAGTACCGCCTTTTCTTTTTGCATATTTCTTTAAATATGGTGTTATCTTAACTATTATTCATACTGAATGATGGAAAATTAAGTTACAATATCCCTTATTAGACATATACAAAAAAATTATCACTCATCAAGATTAACAATACGCACTTATATATAATATTGTCATTTTCATTCATGATATACTGGTTTTTGTGTACTATATATTTATACTACGTACAGAATTTCCTTTACTACACACTTAACGCACTGTTTTACCCAATCCACATGCGTAAGTAAAGCTCAAGCTCTCTGGTGACTGACATTTTGACTGAAAAAATCGAAAATTTATTGTCTGTAACTGGGCTTTTGTGTACTATAATTAGATACCATAATTATGAACCATTGGTCATTCTAAAGTTTTCTTAAAAGTGTTTGGAGCATAGTTACAAAGTTCTCATTCTAATTCTAACTGAACTTTTATAGCACCTAATCTCTACCTTAATTTATTTATTTGGGTAACGTTAGAACGTCGCTTTCAACACATTGTATACGTCATATCACAATGGGTAGTTTTATGGGCAGAGGAAACCAGTACATACAGTTGGTCAAGGTTCTGTACTGTAAACTACCGACCAACACCAAGCAACTACCAGCTTTCCCACTTGAGGTCGGGCCGGGATTTGAACTCCGCTCTCAGAGGTGAGAGGCAAGAGTGTTACCACTCTGCCACCATGGCCCCCAATCTCTACCTTAAAAATAGACTCTTGGGTACATAAATCAAATATCCTGCGAGTAGTAGACATAAATACAGGTCGGAGGGGGCATGGATTACAGAAACTACAGACATTAAAATTGGCACTGTAACAACTGGAACACAACTTGCAGGAAATCATGGATAGAGGCCTGTTTGATTTTCCATCTTTCTGATATCTGTTTTCCTCCCACTCTAAATATCCAATGGACTTAATGAATTTGAACAATTATTTCTCTGGGGCCAGTTTCACAAAAGGACTTAGCCTGGACTTAGACTTAAAATTAAGACTTTTATCTTTAATTCAGGCTAAGTCTGTGGTCTTAGACTTAGCAGATTTCACAAAGCGGCAAAATCTAATCTTTGGGCCACAAAGTTAAGTCTACCTGGGAGTGGGCTTAACTTTTGTAAACAAAGACTTAAATATGGCCATCATAAATTTCTCTCCACTTCACAATTTGAAATTGTTGTAAAATCTAATCTAATCTAATCTAATGTTGACTTTTATAGCGCTTAATCTCCATCACTGATGGACTCTAAGGCACATTTAAACATAAAGCAAGGCAGTTATCGTTAATCAAGGGACATAGCCAGGTAAAAAAAGTGTAAATATATAGACCTCCTCCTTAATGTGGTTTTTGGGAAGTTTTTATGTGGTAACAAGGTTTTCCATTTCAAAACAGCACTTAGTCTTAGATAAAATCTGTCAAATGAAGGATATTTGTCGACACTATTATATTTTGAATAGAAATAAAAGGTCACATGACCCAGAAAACCACTGTGGTTATATGATAAGCTTGGACTTAGTTAAGTCACCATTGTGAAATCCATTTAAGTCCCAGACCTAGCAAAGACCAAAGTCTTACATTTAAGTCCCTGACTAAGCCAAAAACTTTGCTAAGTCTAAGACCCTTAAAGTTTGTGAAACTGGCCCCAGAGTCTTACAATCTGTCAGGTCAAATGAAATTGTACCAAATGGGGATTAATTGACAACTGATGTGCATATATATATATATGTATGGGTTTAATTGTAACCAATATCTTAATCAAATGTACCAAAATATATTTGCAATCAACTAGCTCTGCCAAAGAGGACACCATTCTGGTTGCATGCATTTCTCTGTATGTTGCAAGATAACTTGAAAAGTTATGGACATATTTTGATGAAAATTTTTCCAAGTTCTCTCTGTGGAACTAGAGACTAGCTTTCCTCTTGAATAAAACTCAATGCAGTAACTGCTTTAATTTGGTTTTAGGTAAATATTTGAGTTTTAAATAAATATACAGTTTAAGGTGGGATCGTGCAACAGTTTTGCAGACAAGCAAAGCTATACCAGTTATTACATCTTTTAGAAACCTTTTTGCATCCCTTTGCAGCTGTGGCAGAACAAATATATATATTTAATTGGTAAGATATGAAAATAGGACAGCATTGTAATTACAACTACATGTAATATCCTCCGATACTCATCAATGACAAATGCATGTAACATATTGACATCACATGATGGCGCTATACATATGTTCTTTTTCAGCAGTTAATTATTAATCACATATGCAGACTGGCCCATATAAGTTCTAGCTTTACATTACTTTACATACAATTATTGTGTAATAAAGATAAAATAGGTGTATGGATATGTATTAGTTTTTATAGGCAAAATTAAAAACAAGTGGCCAATGATGTAAATCCAAAAATAGTGGTCAAATTGCAGAAACCTTTGTCTTTTTGTGACTCCCAATATTTTCCAGACAATGTTGCCTGTATAAAGGGTCTACAATTTACACTGTAAAATTTATTTTAACATGCACATATGTCCTTTAATCATAGTTTTGTAAAGCTACACTTCAATTTTCAATGTTTCATGTTACATATGGTTATTATCATTATTGTTCGAGTTATTGAATCAATTGCACTGTTGAAGTCTTATGACTGGGGTTGGACAAATAAGGGTAATAATATAATGTGAACAATATCAATTACTGTGGTACTAATGTCTGTCGGAATTACTTTGAAATAGTCCCTCTGAAACAGTTTACATTTCCCCATCTACAAAACAACTGGGCCACTTATAAACAAGGAAGCGTTTATATAATCCCATATCAGCCCTTTGGACACAAGGATTAAAGCCCCAGACATTAGAAAACCATATTTCAATACATGTCATTTCCGCGAGTAAATCCGATTGACCTCACGGTTCCCAAGATGTCTAATCCAAAATGGCGGACGCTCCCAGAAATGGAGGTTTGCCATATATGCAGAAAAAGACACTCACCTGAGCAATTCCTGTTCCCTTTCTTCCTCCTCTTTTTGTCTTTGAATTACTGACTCTATAATATCCCGTTCCTCCTCTGTCAAGTGACTTAAATCCGGCATAGGGGGTAAAGATGGGCGTCTACTGCTAGTAGCGGACATTTTTGTTATGGTTTTTAAGCTCTTTTCTAGTTTCCCTAACAATCTTGCTCAAACCGTAGAAATTGCTCACAATATTAACACACTGAGGCATAGCTATGTGGTAGAGAAATACTCCTTTATTTCACTGAAAACATATCCATTCGTGAACAAGATATCCAACTGCTTTTAAAAGCCCTCTAAAACGGGGGCTAGAAATCCTGGCCGCCCAAAGCCCCCCATTTTTCTGAGCAATATTTCTAGGAAATGATAATATGGAGAGGGTTGCTCATTATTCCCGTAAAATGGTGAAAAATTCATCAATTGCTGTGGAGCTTGGCCAATAGAGAAAAACCTATATTGCGACGTCACACAAACAGTACATATTCACACAGATGGGTCTAATGCAGCTGGGGGTATTGATTTGTTGCACTGCCAGAAAACACGGTAATGCTCCCCCCCTTCCCCACCCAGCCCTGCTTATTGCTTTATAAGGCAGCTGACAGTTGACCACAACAACCCATTAGTGCCAAAAGGTGTGTTTTATTTGTGCAGTCATATTAATTGAGATTTTGTAATCAAGAATCAATGGGTAAACTGACATGTAGAAATTTAAAAAAAATAAGAATATTGTATGGGGTAAATGTATTGCAAATATTGGGGAAATCAGGCTGTGTTTCATTCAGTTTGGAAGATCTCTCAGTGACAGAACAGTTAATAATTTGTATTATATAGTTGGGATCATAAACTCTGGTTGTGTGTTCAGAATTAGTTTTTGAAAAACTGGCAGAAAGCCAAACCATTTTGGGTCTATGAACATGCCATGATATGTAATGACACAAAGGCAACTTATAAATTTAATCTAATCTAATCTAATTTTTTGTTTTACGTCGCGTTCAACAGCCAGGATCATATTGCGACAGGTAGTTTACGGATGGAGGAACCAGTGCATACTAGTTGGTCAAGATTCTACACTATAAAGTCGGCAAGTAACTACAAACTTTCCAACATGAAATGCCCGGGCAGAGATTCAAGCCTATGACCTCAGAGATTGAAGGCAAGCACTCTCACCCCTACACCACTGACCCCCTCAAACACAACTTATAAGCCAACAGACAACCAGTTTACCATCTGTGGAATTTATAGGGGCCACAAAACCAAAATATTACTTAAAAGAAGGAATAAAGAAAAGAGTGTCCTAAATTGGCATTATGCTCAGGTCACACACTGGAGAGGATGCTATGATGATCTCAGCAAATATAGAAGAATACAGGAGACTTCAAATTTGCCAGAATTCGCAAAAAATTGGGAAAGTGTGGTCACACGATAAAAAGATTTTCATACATCTATGATCTTCTATGTTGCTCTTTGAATGTTCTGAGATTAAACCTTAACAAATCAAGAATATACTGGGATTACCGTACGAACTGGTGGAGATATCTGTCGATTTTTACTACAATGACCCATGAATTAGCAACAGGTAGGGGAGAATGAACACAATCTGTGAAGACTCTTCTACCACAAAGAAAAAACGAGGTAAGAAGAAGGAAGAATATCTGACGAATTTACTGAGAACAAGAAGGCAGTATGACTCATAGGCGAATGCCCTACGGCAGAGCTATGACATAGAAGACTATGGGTACCTATAGTGGCAGTTTGCCATGGCACACTGAAAAATCGCTAAAAATTGGTGAATATCGGTGACAATTTTGAACATTAGGTTGTTGTCATCGTGAAGTGGCAAATAATTAGGAAGACGAAAGACAAACTAAGAATAATGAGGAATCCACCAAGAACATTGAAGAATGTGCCTTTTTTTATATGTGTGTGGGTGGGGGGGGGGGGGGGGGGGGAGGGTTTGACTCACTGATCCCTTTTTTAGTTTAAAGTGTTTAAACTGAGTGCTGAATTAACCAACAAGATATAATTAACCAATAAGATATAATTATGTACTGTGGCAGCAACACTTCTCCGTAGACCAGATATCCCCCCTCACCATTGCAGCTTTATAAGGCATAGGTTCCACAGCAGCGTGTGTGTGTGTTAGTGTGTGCTCTGCTAGCAATGTGCACAATGACAAACCAATGCTTTATACTCTTGAAGGCAATGTCCTCACATTGGGGTTACCCACTAGCCTTGTCCAGGCTTATCTATTTTTGTCTGGTTTTTAAATTGACTGATTTTGTCGTTTATTGTAGCTATCAGCTGATTGTATAGCTCATTTCTCGATGGGTAGTTGAAAGGATGGAGCAGTTGGTGTAGATTCTGTACTGAAAACCTACTGACTACACAAAGTAGTCACTTGTTTTCACTTGCATACACCTTGTATATTTGTTATAGCTCTTTGTGTCAAGTATGTTTATAAAATGTGCTGGAATTTACCTTGTATTTGGGGAAAAGGCGAATATAGACAAACTTCTGTCTCAAATTGCATTGTCAAGCGCAAAGAATGCATATTAAAATTATCTGTTCACTTAATTTGGAACAATGGTTTGGTGGTTAAAGGTACTTGTTCCATACCTCTCAGCTTGCGGGTTCAAATCCTGGTCTGACATCAAGTAGGAAAGGTGGTAGTGACTTGCCTATGTTTTTCAGTACAGAATCTTGACCAACTACGATGCACAATGTGTCTCCATCTTCTCCACTATCCGTTGATGAACGTCGATAAACCCGTGTATACAATGTGTTGAAGGTGAGAGGTAAACCCTAATCAATCAATAAACAAGGCCAGAAAGTGTTACTGCTACATGAGGGAGCCGTAATGCCACCAGGGATATGAGCAGTGCACTAGAATTTATGTCTTGCGACAAAAACAAATTCCAAGACAGATACGTCACATACCTGGCCTAGAACTCAGAAGGTCACCCATCTAAGTACTAATGCAGACCATTGCTGTGCAACTTCACTACTGGGACAGGTACTCCTCACACTCTGCCACAATTTACTAAAGTGGTGACCAAAAGAAAGTGATCTCCAGAAGCGCGAGCCTCGGTAGACCTCAGGCTTAAAAATAAGGAAAAATAGGCCTCGAGTAAGACTAGTCTTTCAGGACTGGGAGACGGGTTGTATGGTGGCTGGTGTTTAACATTGCAGTAGGTTCTCTGACCTGCCACCAGAAGTAATTATACCCCTGTTTCACTATAGCGAGTTTGCTTCCATGCTGCCCCAAGTTTGCACTTGTAAACTCGTGAAAGCCCAACCCTAAATTTACACTCGTGTAAGTCACAAACCATTCAGTGCATTTGCAGTAATTCTTTTCAGTCTTTTTTTTTTGTGAAAGCTGTTTTCAACTCTTTACCAGTGAGCATTTCCTTCCCGAGTACCCACAACTAATCTTTTCAGTCACAAGTCCCTTAGGACCTATATTGGTGGTACTACGACTTACCTTTATGATATTGTGACTCATCCTGTATACTGGTCTATAAAAATATGTTCTATTTCTAATTGAACTTTTAAAACTTAACCCTTGTCATGAAGACAGAATCTAAAAGTGCAATCACAAGCATAAACTATATATCAAATACCTTTTCGATCATAAGACTTATCTTATCGATAACAAGACTTATATTTTCACTTGGGACAAATAAAGTCCCAGTTTCCTCACCTTTACAACATGCATGGCTAGTCGGAACAGCCTACGATTTACAATTCATAGAGGTGTTATGATGAGTCTTGGAAATAGAACTAAAAAAACTAGCCACACTACAGCCTGTAGTTACTGATACACTTCTGTCTGTCAACTTGACAAACTCTGGCTTTCCTTGCTTCACATGTCAATACACAAGGAAGTTTTGGAATGTTCAACATTTCCGCCTCTACAATTTTCAGGGTTTTTGGACATTTATTTAAAGGTGGGCAATACTGCATGTAGTGTGACTGGGGTATAAGGGATAACAATTATCACGTCTGCAAAAGTCATTACCCTTTTGCTAATATCAATTAACATGTTGGATGAAAATTTATGCAATACATAATGTTCCACACTCTAATGGCAATTATGTAACAGTATTTTCATAGCGTTTCTATTGCTCTGTGAAATTCCAATTACAAACAAAATGATTGTAAAAATAATGTACATTAAGTTCACAAAATGTCAATAATGAAGCTGGAATTTGAAGTAATAGAAAACCAGCTAGACCACTGCCACAATGGTAATGGCTATTAAGCAAAAGTAAAAGCAGTGTCCCCTTGAAACAGGGTTTGAAGCTCATGGACTAATAATAAGGGAGATATATTTATTTATTTATTTGGGGTTTTACATTGCTTTCAACACTGTACAGGTCATATCACCACGGGTAGTTGGAAGGGCAGAGGAAACCAGTACATACAGTTCGTTAGGGTTCTGTACTGTAAACTGCCGACCAACGGCAAGCAACTACCAGCTTTCCCACTTGAGGCTGTGCTGGGGATCGAACCCCGGCCTCAGAGGTGGGAGCGAGAGTGTTACCACTCTGCTTCTGTGGCCCCTAATAAGGGAGATATAAAGGCTTTTTAAAGTGTGATGACCCAACTTGACCCTGAAGCAGTCAGGGACGGGAACTAGCTTCATTTAAGGTAGGGGTTCGTGTGTCTGCAACATGCACGATCCAGCGCAGGATGTTCAACTTTTAAATCTGTGTCTGTTGCTTTGGGTTTACTGTTGAATCACCAGCATTTTCAAGGGAGGTTTAATGTTTGTGTGACACCATTAAAATAAAGTTCTTGGAATATTTGAGTAATTCTGAAAAGTAGGTCTCGTTGATGTTTGGCCTACTTCGATGGGTTTCTAAAATTCTCATTCTCTCCCTGCTCTGCCTGGTCAGCCTGTGGTGATTGTATGTCATCCACACACATCTCCTAACTGAAACTGTGGTTTAGAATCTGTAGTTACTTTAATCTTTCTTCTTCTGCCCCTTGGCATGATGTCAAACTATATGTGCAATCACAGCTTCTTAAAAAAAACAAAAAAAAACACACTTAAACATAAAAGTGAAACATCAGAGAACAAGTTTCACTCCCGGCCAGTCCAGCCTAACTAAAAAAACTTAAAACTAAAAGCTGCACATCTCTAGTCTCTCAACTACGGAAGAGTAGAAGGGCCAACATGACAATTTTTTTATCTCGATTTATCGAGTTAGTAAGTCAATAAATCGACTTCACTATCTCGATTTATCGAGATACTAACTCGATAAATCGACTTAGCTATCTCGATTTATTGAGTTAGTATCTCGATAAATCGAGTTAGTTATCTTGATTTATCGACTTAGTCAGTCAATAAAACGACTTAGCTATCTCAATTTATCGATGTACTATCTCGATAAATCGACTTAGGTATCTCAATTTATCGACTTAGTATCTCGATAAATCGAGTTAGTTATCTCGATTTATCAAGATACTAAGTCGATAAATCAACTTATGTATTTCAATGTTTCACCTTGAATCGTCAGTGAATAGAAGCCATGACTTTAACCTGAAATGTAATCTAATAGAGCCTTTATATCACCTAATCTCCAACAAGGTAATTGTCTTTTTAAATGTAATCTACACTGTTGCTAATTATCACTTAAGAAGTAAACTAATATGAATAATTGTCTAAACAAGTGTCTTTATGATATGGGTTAAAGGAATTCATAACAACATCCAAATTGCTTTGATATGTGTAGGTCACACTTTGTCAAACTTTTGAAACAAACAAAACATGATCATGTAAATCATTCACCATTATTTGCAAATCAGAGGAACAAGGATACAATTAAAGGATGCTAACCTGAGACAGGTATACCCAATGTACTTTTCATAAATAAATGCTAGCCCTAGAGTCTGTCATCTGATGGAGGTTAAGCACTATAAAAGTATTCTTATTACATCATTTTTTTCTTGTTTTTTTTTTCTTTGGGAAGAGTTTGCAGTTGCCAAGTTTTAAGTTGGCCATATTGCTGAGAGCTGATTTGACAAAGGGCTAATTTGTCCAGCCCCCTGTTAATGCGTTCTTATAATGCCCTGTGTCTCCTTTGGGATCTGAAAACTTATTGGTAATCATGTGGCCTGAATCTTTTGGTGGGTTCACATTTGACCTTGGTCCCCTTTTTCAAGCTCTATTATGGTCATTGATGTATAATGCCTATGGCACCTTAAAATTGGTATCAGAGGTTTTTGATGTGAAAACATATCTCAAACCACATTCCATAAATGTCTTAATGGGGTCATGTTTGACCTTGGAGACTACTTTCAAGGTCTAATGTGGTCCTTCATACTTTGAATGCCCTGTACCTCCTTTTTAATTGGAACTTGTGCTTAGTCGATTTATCGAGTAAGTCGATAAATTGAGATACCTAAGTTGATTTATCGGGATAGTAAGTCAATAAATCGATATAACTAAGTTGATTTATCAAGTTAGTAAGTCGATAAATCAAGATAACTAACACAATGTACCGAGACACTAACTCGATAAATTGAGTTAACTAAGTCGATTTATCGACTTATTAACTCAATAAATCAAGATAATTATCTCGACTTATCGACATACAAAGTCGATAAATCGGGATAGCTAAGTCAATTTATTGAGTTACTAAGTCGATAAATCGAGATAAAAACTTTGTAATGTTGGCCCTTCTACTCTTCCGTACCCAACAGTCAAAACCCAAATGAATAAAGTGCCTTTGCCGATTTGCCCTTTTATAGCCACAGATTTTGAAACAGACAGGCCATAAGGCGAAAAATGTTGTGGGCTTGTCGGTTACAGTTCCCTGCTTGTCTGTTACTGTAACAGGTCTGTCGGCTACTGTTTATGGCTTGTCTGTTTCACGTCAGGGCTTGTTGGTTATCAAATTTCCCGACTCTTGGACTCAGACCTTAAAAGTTCCGGCCTGGCCTGTTGGAAACATTTACAGACAGGCCGGCTAAAGTTACCGACTGTACGATTATTTTTCCTACACAGTCTGTTTCTCATCACGTACACTCTGGATCACCATATTTGGGACAAACCGGATACGTGATATTGACAGGCCTGTTGTATTATTGACAAGAAGGGAAGTGTAACCAACAGACCATTAAGTTAACCGAAGACCTGTTACTAGGTAGATGTAGTTAGGGTCTGTTACAAGGGTTGGAAATGGCCGTAGAAATATCAAACATGTTTGATATTTTACTGACTCTTTCCAACAAGCCTGGAAACTACAACCACCTGTAACAGTCTATGTAAACATTGGTCTTGACTCCCAAAAAAGACATAGTTACCGAGGGGTCGGCTCCATTGGAACAACCGCATTATATTGATTTCAATGCAATAAAACCAGCAGAAATCATGTGGGGATACCTTTATCATGTTGCACATGACTTATTTGTGGGTTAAACAGTTTCACAGGGCCAAATCTACACACTTCCTTTTTGGGGATGATGCCTTTGCCCTTATGCCTTGGCTGGTCAAGCCCTACAGCAGAAGACAACTGACCAGAGAAGAGAGAATAACCAACTACAGGATATCCAAGGGGATATTAATGCTTTCGGAATATTAGTGGGAAGGTCCAGAGTACTGCTGACCACCATGGAGCAAAGGCGAAAAGTTGTGAGGGACATTGTGTTAACATGTATGGAACTATATAACATGCTGAGAAGTCATCAGGGTGGAGATGATAGGCCACCCACTCCAGCAGACGACATACAACCACCCAGGCTCCCATTGAGGGAGGCCAAACATCAACGAGACCTACTGAAAGATTACTTCAATAACCTAGGGGCACTGGCTGGGCAGGAGGACAGGATTTAAGAAGAATGAGAGGAGAACAAGCTGTCATCTATTAGTCCTTTTCAGGATTACTCAAATATTCCAAGAACTTTATTTTAATGGTGTCACACAAACATTGTTTATTAGAACCAGATTCAGTCTCTCATGAAGTGTCTGGAACTGAAGCTGTGGCTGTGGTCCCCCTGAAGGTCTCAGTGGTGACTTAAACGTGAAAGACTTAGACACTCCCTTCCTTCTGATGTGACCTTGTAGAAAACTAAAACTGTCTCTCAACCAGGTCTGTCTTTGTGTGCTCTTCACTGCAGCTTGTATAGAAACACCAAACACGTTTGTTTTAAATTGGACTTTAGATTAATAAATTTAAAACACACTTGATATGTTAACAGTAAAAGGTTAAACGATCTTAAAATATTAATATTAATATCCTTAACGATTTTGAAATGAAGGACCTAAGGTTTTCAAACACAGACTATGTAAGTGTCTGATCGTGCACCGGCACCCAAATCAAGGAAGGTAGTTTCAAACGACCAACAATAAGGTTAATCTTCACTTAACATGAACTGAAAGCCATATATTGGACAAATGCCCTTCAATTGTCTCAACTTAGAGGTGATATTATTTTTTAATCTAGTGCAAAACAACGTATACTGTGAATATCTTGCTGACAGAAAATTTAAAGATACTTCAAAGTAAGTTACTCTATTCTCTGATATTTTTGACCTTTTGATTTTACAGATATCGGCTAATAATTAAAAAAATTATTTCATTTACTTTAAACTTATACATTAGAGTTTAATAATGTAGTGTTAATGTTGGAGACAAATCTGAGGACATTATACACAATTTTAAGACCGATAGCACCAGTCTTAACATGGAGAGATTTCAAGTGTGGATCCAGTATTAACACACGTCAAATATTTCAATATGTTTACAATGTAAAAATACACATACAGTCATATTTGCTGAATATTATGCTTCATTTAATAACATTACTAAATAAGCACTACATAAAATTCTGAATGGACTAGAAACAGTCTGTCTTATCCGAAATAATGTTGTTTTTTTCAACATATGTTTTATACGAGTACGTTATGATACATTACCCTCCCGCTGTTGAAGTCGAAGATAGAATTTTACAGTCCCACTCAACAGCCAGGAACATACATTTTTTTTTGTATTGGGACAAGTCCTCAACATTGCCACTTGTGAAAGTTGAATGCACATTAGATGCCGAACTTGCTGACCACTGGGCAACAGAGGACCTCTTAAACTTTCGCTAAATGATATGAATATTTTGTTTGATTATTTTTTTTAAATTTTATTATTATTATTATTAATAAGTCTGCCACAAGTCATTTTAATTTCAATGTAAAAAGGTATTCACTAAAAAAAATTTTTCCCAAATTTTATTATTATAATAATACTGCCACAAGTCATTTTAATTCCATTGTAAAAAGGTATTGACTAAAAGACAGTACACTTCTATGATAATATAAACTGATCCGATCCCATAATGATATTAGATTCTCTAACTTTCGATCCACGGATATGGTATAAAAATGACATAGGTCTTCAATTAAAATGACTAGAAGTCCCTCATTTCTGGACCTGTTTCGAATGTCTTTTCCAGCAGTATAGTCAGTGTAAAGAAGATCCATATCAGAGTCTGCCATACTGGATCATATCAGGTCAGACTGGATTTGAAAACAATACATACACCTTTGTCTAATCCTGGCACTGAGTATCACCTGACTACACTCAGTAACTATCGACTTTCACACTTCAGATTGGGCTTCGAATTGAACCAAGGACTTCAATAGGTTGTTGGTTAAGTGCTCTTACTCACAGCACTACCAAGCTCCTACCAAGAGTACTGCAAAATAAAATTACAATTATTGTCTTTATGTCCCATTCAAAAGGGACCGTGCTGGCGCAGTGGAAACACACTTGCCCCCCACCTCTGAGGTCAGCGGTTTAAACCCCGAACCCTATGTGGAAAAGATGGTTGCAGTTTACAGTACAGAACCTTCACCAACTGTATGTACTATTTTCCTCTGCCCATAAAACTACTCTGCCCCCCCCCCCCCCCCCCCCCATGAAAAATAATGTAAAGGGGTTCAACCCAAAGTACAAAATTATTTCTTGAGAGTGGTGTTAAATTTACAGGAAATGCAGTATATTTTTACCAAAAATTTATTTTTTTCCCGGGGGGCATGCCCCCGACCGCACTAGTTATGGTATGTCTGATGTAAACCCCCACCTTACTTAAAAGCTGGATCCGCCCCCGCCTATAATGCTTGAGCTTGGTAAGTGAACAAATAACATTCATCAACACACAGAGGAAATGCATTCTCATAATACTTCCGTTGTGTGCAATCTCTGTCAAAAGATAGACTCTAAGGCGCCTTGAGAAGAAAACAGCAACAACAATATCTGAAAATCAAACTTCCAGGGATATTAAAGAGGGTCAGAACCATAGATGAACCCGATATATGCGTGGGAAAAATCAATAAAAAGGTTCTTTTGCAAACAAATAGGATTTCAACTTCTTTCTGAATATAAAGAAATAGAAGAAGCTGATGAGATACACGTGTATTATCAGGAAAATCATTTCAAACTTTTTCAGCGTCATAGGCAAAGCTGCAAAAATACTGTTTGCAAGCATTCAACATTTACTGGAACATTCATGGCCGAACATTCACAAATTAGACTTAACATGTCACTAAAGAAAGTCACAACAAAATAAGTGGGTGACGAGTATCCAATGACCTGATGAGAACCACATGATGGTGTGCTCAGGACTTACTTTCATGTGGTCACCCCATAATATATTGCCCACAGCTTTTTTTGTTGTTGATGACTACTTACTTATGAGCTTTCTGGATACATCAACGTGTTGTGACTTTTGTCTTGGTACAGTACCAGTTCCACTGATCTAGTTTGTCAACTGTTGAAAAAAAAATCCAGCTTCATAACGGCCTCATTAAGGTTCGCCCATGAGCTGTGCTTGATGGATTTTATGAACATAAACATGCACAATTCTGGTAAACTGTATTTATGTGAATAAAGATTAATATGTCTTGGAAAGGACAGCAGGCATATTTCCTTTTGCTCAAGAAGAGTATGTAAATTCGTATTTTGGTTTATACGGCTGTTTCTACATCCGAGGTCATATTGGGAGAAGCCATCATTTTCATGTGCGGTTAAGAGTAGACTACTGCTGTTAACAGTAGATCAATGATTTTATGATTAATTACTTTGGTGTGACCATCTTGTCAGCATAACACGAAACAATATAGTACAGTGTAATTGACTTTATCAATTATTTTATGACACCACACAAAAATGGTGAGATGTTGTTTTTAAGTAAGTTGTTTTTAAGTTCAGTTGCGTTGCATCAGGATTAAGCTTGAGCTTATTGTCAGACATCCAACATTTGACATCCTTCACACAGTTATTGAGCTTTTCGAAGGCAGCATCAGTATTCCCTTTAGCAAAATGAATATAAAGCTGGGTGTCATCAGCATAAATATGAAACATAATAAATTTATGCATGCTGATGACTCTACTCAGATGACTTGTATACAGAGATAAAGGGGTCAGCTTAAGGACTGAGCCCTGGGGCACATCAAACAAAAGCTTGTACTTGTCTGAGGCAATAGAACTAACCTTGTTGACCACCTAGCAAGATGATCAGACAAAAGGAAATAAAAATGCAGATTATAAGACAAATGCAACAACGTGCTATACTGTCCAAATAATGATATCAAGCAACTGAGAAGAGTATCTAGTGGTCTAATGCAAAGTTAAACTTGGTGTTTTACGTACCATTCAACAGCCAGGGTCATATAGGGACAGGTCCTAAGCATTGCCACGTGTGGCTGTTAAATATTTGGTGCCCACTATGAAGAAACTTGTAAACTAAAGAGGCAGTTTTGAAAATACAGCGAAATTTAACTGGCCACCAATGGAGTTTTTTGAGAATAGGAGTAGCCCGTGAGTATCTATTGCAATTTGTGACAATCCTATCAAGTGTGTGAATACACTGTAATTTGTGCATGTTGAAACTGGACAGAATTCTGAAAAGAGAGTTGCAGTAGTTCAGACGACTGTTCACCAGGGCATTTGCCATCAGGACAGCAGCCTCATCTGTCAGGTACTGTCTGACCAGCCTGAGATCATTCATTTGAATGAAGCGGGTCTTACAAATATTCCGGACATGATCACCAAAGGAAAAATTAGCATCAAACCAGACACATAGGTTCTTTGCAACAGCTGATGGATGCAAAAGTTTACCAAATATCCTAACAAGAAGGCAAGAATCTAATTTCTTTAGCTGAACATGAGATCCCAATATAATGAACTCCGTTTTTTCAGGGTTTAATTTTAGCATACTTGAAGACATCCATTTATGAACATCCTGAAGACAAGAATTCAATTTATCAAAGGCTGAGGTAGCATTTTTGTAGGACAAAGAAACAAACAACTGAATGGAAATTGATATCGGAATGCCTTCAAATAACCTTATTCAAAGGAGTGGTGTATAGAGAGAAGGGCCAAAGGTGCAGAGCCTTGTGGCATGCCAAACAGCAGCTCATGCAATTCTGAGAGGGTTAACCCAATTTTAATTGCTTGAAATCAGTGGCTGAGAAAGGAGAACCACTCCAGGGCCGTGCTACACAGGATTTAAGATAGTTCAAAAGAGTATCATGGTCAATTGTATCGAAGGCGGCCGACAGATCAAGTAAGACAAGAGAGCATGCACTATTCATAATCATTGTTAACTTTTTTAGGTAGTTTTTGTTCCTAAAATGTTGTTCAATGTACAATATTGAAACCAAGTTACATTGTTGTTACATATGGAATAAAAGCAAATTTTGTATATTAGTTTCCATTTAAACTTTCATTTTGAACAATGTTTTACAAGTTGGATTATCATTTTGAACCTCTGAATTATTAAATAAATTGTAACAATGCCTACATCCACTTTTTAATTTAAAAAGTACATCTAAAAATGATAAGAAGGCCTTTCTCAGGCCTAATTCCCTGAGAGTTTATAACTTGACATAAATAAGTCGATTTTAGCTTTCAGTGTATAGTAGTTTACAATATTTATGTTTGTATTGAATTTATTATTTAAGTCTCTTATACTTACAAGCTTGCCAGACACAGCTTGTCTGTACTTATTATGCACTTTTGTAAACATTTTACTGTACCATCAATCTCCAAAATTTAAAATTTGGTTAATATTTTTGTACATTACAGTCATGAGATTATACCATTGCGACATTGTTTTAGTAATTAAATTTTTATCCAGCTTATTTTAAATGCCTTATTGAAATTGTGAATGTTGATCATTTTCATAAATCCCTGCATGTAACTTATATTTTTAACAGCATTTTCAGTTTTTTCTAAAACCTTTTGTTAAAGAGCACAGTGCATGAATTTTTTTTTGCATCCCTGTACAGATTATGTGTGTAACAACACACCTGCCAAGTGCCATCTTCAAACTCCCACTAGAAAGCACATTAAAAGCCAGTTAAATCTGACACTTGGAAAAACAAACAGATCCCTCTCTGAAACTGTGATCATGATATGTCACACAAGGTGATTTGGAATTCTGATCTCAATGTGTTCAATACAAAATAGTGTAAAATGAAGTGAAATTAGTGTTTTTATAAACATGTAAAGGGTCAGCTTCAGTCAAAAGAACTTTTCCTACACTTAGTGCAAAGATTCTTCTATCAAATGAACTTGAAATATATTCTGGTCACACACAAAAATTGGTCTTATAATTAATAATTAAGACTACAATTTTACTGTAACTTGTGTTCATAATAGTGAAGAGGCGTTTAGTTTAATAGTGTAACATTGAAGCTTCTGATACTATGTCAGTTTTTAAATGTACTGATAAGCCTAATATTCTTCACCAGTTCTTGTCCATAGGTTCTCAAAGTGTGATAAATTTTATGGCATTCTTGGTTATCTAAAATCATTCATATCAGAACAGAAAAAGTTAGCTCAAGGTTCAACAATAACTAATATTATTACAAAAACCATGGCAAATGTACAGTTATGTGCCTTTTATTTTCTCACAATTCCTCCACACGTTTTCAGGGATGTTATTCTATATACCACTTTGAGAGGCTGTATCTCAGTGGGGATGCTCTGGTTGATGTCCGGTTTTCATTACTGGGATTATCTCACTCTCTGACACACACATACAAAGTTTTAAAGAAACTTATTTTTCATGCACTGTGGACTTTAAAAATTCTATGGCTTATAGGGTAAAGTCAGTACATCTCCATTCTAGCGCATGATCAAACTCAATTAACATATAAAATAAATAAATAAATCCTGGCATCTGGGAAAATCTGGACGTAAAGGTAGTATATTGTGGTTATGTTATGTTGGTAAAAGAGCTCTTGGTGTCCTGTCCAGAGCTTTGCTCACCTTTACCACAGGTTTTTACAGCCATATCTTTTGTCACTGGCCAGTGGCCACGTTCCTATAATTAAAGACCTTGCTTATTTTATTGAGCAGCCTGTTACATTTTATAACATCAGCTTAATGAATTGATTGGATGGAGTTTTATGTTTGCGCAAGATGCACTTAAATAAACCAGTCTAATCTAATCTAATGTGGGCTTCTATTGCATATGATCTCCATCAATTGACAGACTCTAAGGTGCAACTAAACAGAAACAATTTGAATAGTCTTAAGTCCAATAACATAGCCTTAATACAGTAATCGCCTTAACAGTCTTTTTAAAAGCATCCAGAAATGAACCTTCACTGGGGGAAAAAAATTAGCAACTTGGTTATAGATGGCAAAAGGATTTTTTTTGAGACAATCCTTAAGGAGGAATGTGTGTATGTAGCGTCCAAGAATCATGATTTAGTGGGAGAGTCATTGATAATTTTACATGCATCATTTCCACTTACAGGCTCAAAGACATTGAAAGCAGGAGGTGCCAAAGTAGATGCATCAGTAGAAGAGCCAGAAGTTGTGAATGTGTCCCGAATTTTGCTAGTTTTATCACAGAAAAATAAAGCAAACATGTCTGCAAGGCTTTCATCTGACCTATAAGCAGGCAGAATAGTCGCAGAGTTAAAGCGCAATATCTTCCTAAGATAATCCCAAGGCTTCTTGGGGTCATCACTGTTTTCAGAGATGAGACTGGTATAATAGGAACCTTTTTCTTTATTCGCCTATCAGTTGCAACTGGGCAGTGGAGCTTGTGGAACTTTGGTTTGTTTGGCTGCATTTTGTGTTTTCTCTGCATTCTTTCAAATTGCTACTTTAGAGAGCGTGCTATGCAGGATGAATCAAGCAACCTCTCTGCTGACTGCTGTTTTGCCATGCGTGAGATGATTAGTATTAGTGCATGCTTTGTCAAGTACATGAGTGAGACCATTTACATACTGATCATTTAGTTCTGAGGCAGTTCCACCTGAAATAATACAAGTGGGATATTGTTGGGATCACTGCAGAACTGGTCCGTATCAATCTTTTGTGGTACCGATGATAGGAAACATGCAAATCGTTCAATGCCGAGTGGGAGAAATCAAGTTGGCATCTCATAACAGCATAGTCAGATATGAAGTCACCCATCCTGACATTTCAGACAAAATTAGATTCACAAGGAGAGATCAATACATCCAGTGTGTGCTGAAGCATATGAGTAGGGACAGTGACACCTTGAACCATATTGCAATACTGATGAATATCATTAAACCTTGGCGCATCAGCAGGCTTGGCACATCAGCAGCAGTGTTTATGGCAATGGCATAATAAAGTGAAATCCAAAGGACCCACTTGAAACCTTCAGTGGATGTAATAATACACTTACCAGAGTATTGATACTGTTAGTTGTAATACTGTACCTTATATGCACATACAACTAACTATAAATTTCACTTTTGATATGCATCATATAATTTTTTTTTTTTTTTGGGGGGGGGCACATTTTAAATAAAAGTATGACTAATTGTATAGTTATCAATAATTTTAGAATTTCAATTAATAAAAATGTTTTCCTTCTTAAGAGAAGCTTGACTATGGGCATTATGGGAAATGCTGTTTTTTTTCAGATAAGCTATTTCAAAAGCTAACAGTTAAGAAAATCTTATCAGGTCCACTTCATCTGGTGTTGTATTGACTTGTGGTAATGCCGAGTCATAAAATTTATAACCAAGCTGGCTGTTTGACCTGTATTTAAACAGAAGCAAACAAAGGTTTTTTTAAGTTGGAATAGATGTGTTTATTTTGTTTGATCATACTCTAGACTTTTATAGCAATTAATCTCTGCAAAAAGGTAGACCCGAATATATACTACATACTCAAAGGCGATGTAAAGCTTCTTCAGTTTATGGACATAACAAGGGTCACTACAGGTTGGGCACAAATCTATGGTGGGAAAGTTTGAAGAACATAAATATCAGGTTTTGTCTAAGAAGTCACAGAGAAAGCAGAACAAATATCATCTGGGAGTATATTTTAGAATGTAGCAGCATCAAAAGCAAAACTATGTCAAAATAGTTCCTAGATTTAGGAACATATTTATGAATGCTAGGTGTTCTTTGTTGCTTGTTAGAGGGGGGAGACAAGGACTAAAATAACTATAATAATCACTGGAGAAATTTATAAACCCCTATAGCAGTGTACACAGAGTATATCGTGCCATGCTAGTCAGGCAATAGGAATACTCTGCAACTTCTCAAGCTCAGACTTGATATATAACACTTCTAGAATAAGAGATATGATAGTCAAGTTTTATAGAAGCATTCCAAGGTTTCACAAGAAAAGTTTTACATGTACATAGTACATATTTTGCTAAGGAAAAGTCAGTATTGGAAAATATGTAAAGATATCTGAAAAGCTCTGATGGAACAACCGATTTTAACAGAAAATTTATCACTTAGACCAGAAATGCTGAAGAATATCAAATGTTATTAAACACAAGTCAGGCCATGTAGAACCAATCGTGATACACCTGGATATGATTTGATAGTTGTGATCTTTTATTCCCTACCAGGCAGACAGACGAGTAAAGCGAGTTCTTTGATCAATGTTGTAAAATGCATATAGAGATCAAGTAGAATGTTCTTTGTTAACCGTATGACTAGACCTTATGAATTTCATTTTTGATTAACAATTTAATTTCCATTGGTGAGAAACCTGGTTCACAAATTAACAGTAAGTATGCAGATCATTAGAATTCATGAATTTTATTAAACCATATTTCAACATGTCAAGATATGAAGCATAAACCTGACAATGGATTGCAATTCTTAAGTTCATCTTCACATAACATAATATTTTTGATAAAACCTTGTAAAAGTCATACATTGACTTTTTCAGGAGAGAGGATTTTGATGCATTTTTCTGCCAGAAAGCTGGGACAAGTTTTGAACTTTTAATCAGGGAAGAATCAATGATTTTAATACTTCAACTTTGGCTACATGATTGAAGCTATCACAAATCTAGGAGGTAATAAAACTGGAAATAAACCTTGTTTAAAACCCACATGTGTTTGTCTTAATTTTTTTGCTGAAATATTTTACAAATGTGTAAAATGTGTTGATTCTCTTTTAAATGTTGATGTTGGCAATGAGGAACCTATGCAATGGTTATTTTCTTTAAAAACTGTATTGCTGTGGTCAACACAATATAATTTATATTTTATCATACAACAGCTCCAAGGGGCAATGGTGGCGCAGTGGTAACATACTCGCCTCCCACCTCTCAGGTCGGCAATTCAAACCCCGGACCTGTTGGCAGTTGCATACCAAAATGGATTACAGTTTACAGTACAGAACCTTGACCAACTGTATGTACTGGTTTCCCCTGCGCACAAAACTACCGGTCATGATATGACCTGTACAGTGTTGAAGCAATGTGAAATCCCAAATAAATAAATACAGCAGCTGCATAATTCAGCAATGACTTTTTGCTGCCGTCACACTATTTTTTTAGTTAAAACCAATGTTTGTTTTTGTTATTCATAGAATTTTGATGTGAATGTACATAATTCCTACTGGATATACATGCCAATAAAATTTAAAATATGTATTCATGAATAACAAATTATATTATACCCATTTTTGTATTAGTCTAAAGAAAAGATATTCCTTTGTCTTCACAAGTATTGCTAGGAGAGCATCATTTCTTCAATAACTTTGCTTACATGACTTACACTGAATCTCTTAAACTCACAATATATCAATTCATTAATACCACTGGATTAGTTTATAACATTAGTAAAATTTATTGTTTTATTCTATCTGTTATTGTTGTCACTCTAAATCTAAATTTTATTTACTTTAAAAACTGACTTTCCCTGAACTTTTACTTGCACTGACACTTGTACAAACTGACCACTATGATTACAATACCTAGATAAATAATTGCTCTCAAGAATTGACCTAATTTGCTAATTTGATGATATATTGTCAATAATATATATTTTGCTGACAGTCCTGACACTAAATAGCCACAAAGACATCCAATGAGCACTAAATGTTTAATGTTGAGATTAAATAACAAATAAGAGAATGTGATTTTGGTGAAGTACATCCCAGTAAACATCGCAAACGTTTATAAATGTTTAGTAAACCTATAAACATTTTTAAAAACCAAATATAAACCTAAATATTGACAATTATTCAATTTTATGGCTTTAAAAACATTTCAGCAATATAAGTTTGGTACATAAACGTTTAATAAACGTTTTTAAACATTTTACAAAGAGTGATGAATATCTTAACCTTGTTTTTATTTTGGCTGATGATGTCAGCACAGCTATGTTGAGAGAAAGTGGAAAAATATTTCTGTAAGTATATCTTGCTTGAAGCCATCATTAAATATCAAGTAGAGATATAAAAGTACATTATATCATCGAATGCACTGTACAAGGTTAAATTGATCTGAACGGGGTAATTATTCATAAAATGATGTTTGTTTACATTCTCCCTTGAGTCATGCTGGATACTTGGACCTATAAAGAATAGTGTAGTTTTCCTGTAATATTCCTTACAGGGCACATACATTTAGGGGATTTTTAGTCATATCTGCAGTAAATAATTCATTCTTAAAGTTAAAACTACAATTTATGCTTCTAATATTACTTTGTCTATAACTTCAATTTTGTGCACTGGGTAATGTAGAAAATGTTTATAAACATTTTTAAACATTGTGCAAACGTGCATAAACATTTGCTCTTTGTTAGGTCAAACTGGTTTATAAACATTTATAAATGTTTATGCTTAAACATTGATAAATGTTTATGGTTAAACATTGATAAATGTTTATAGGCAAACGTTTAGGAGCCCATCATTTTAAACCTTAAATAAACCATTCATAGTTAGGTTTATAAATGTTTATAAACGTTTATGCTTAAACATTGATAAACGTTTATAGGCGAATGTTTAGGAGCCCATCATTTTAAACCTTAAATAAACCGTTCATAGTTAGGTTTATAAATATTTATAAACATTAGTAATGTTCACTGGGATGGCTAGAAAACAGTATTTCTGCTTAATAGGTTGTTTCCATGTGTTCAATTGTGAACAACTGTATAATTTCAGCAAATTTTGTCATTTTTGTAGTAACTCATTTTGCAATATTCCATCAAATGACACATCAACTGGCAAATAAAAACCTATTTAATAAAGTATTCATGCGAGTTTAGTGATTTATTGGGTTGAGGTAGAGTTAATTAGTTAATATTTAAAAAAAAATACTAAAACTACTATAAAAGGCTTTCAAAAATTAACAGAACAAATCTTACATATCTGAAATCAGCACACAGAATTATTTTGATCATTAAAGGTAGTACATTTGAGGACTGAATCATGACTCATTCATAGCAGATGTTACACACTTATGCATAGATGATATTATATATCTTACCTGACTCTGTAAGATCAAGACTATTTATTGTGTCTAAATTAATAAATAGTAACTATTAGACTGATTTGGAGAAGGTGAAACATATAGGGAATAAATGGGGTGTTATTGATATTTTTGCGGTTGCCCTAAATATTCCGCGGCTAATTAATTAAATTTCGGAAATCTCAAAACAAATATGGCAGTTGAAAATGATGATAATGCTCCAAATGTGGGAAATGGTGTCAACAGCGGAGGTGAAAATAATTTGACACCTGAAACTGCTTCATATTTCGGAACTGATCCTCACTGGTATTGGTCTTCCTGTACGCAAGAGCCGCGTAAATGCACAACATCAAAGGAATATGTGGACGAACTGAGAGTCTGGTTGAATCAGTATTATTCATGGTCACAGTCGCAATGGTTTCAAATGACTCTGCCATATTATATGATGGGTTACATAGCAGCCAAACAAAAGACCCCAATTGGGTCTCCTGTGTCTTCGAACAGTTCTGTTCCAGTTTCCGCAGCATCTCAAAATCAAGGTCAGAATCAACAGAGACAAGTTGGAAGGAATGCACGGGTCCCACATCGTCAGAATCGAATTGGTTTGTATGAGTTTCATAGCCCCATTGAATATTACTTAATAAGTGAATATCGGGTTTAAAGCTCTATATCCTCGTGATGCTAGTACTTTTCCACCTGTAAACCTGCGTCTACCACGACTAGGGACGTTATCATAGCTCTCTATATCGTGGATCTTTCGAGGTGTATTATTAATGGGTGATATCGAGAAGTTCTGTTTATCGGCAATAATATCGTTGAAATTGAAATAAACAAACATGCAATATTAAGTTTAAATCCAAAAACAGCCACATTTTCTGTACTGTTTGTGCATTCATGTAAACCGGAATTACCATATACCTCTTATATCACCCACTTCCTGTCTGAAATAAATGAAGCAGAAGTTGCAGGAAAACAGCAAATTAATTAAATTTTACACATAAAGATATATTTTCATTATTATATATTTGTCATTTTCATTACTTTTTACAATATATAACTGATAGCAGACTTGTAATCTATTACAGCCAATCTATTACTATTACTATTACATTTGAAAATATTCAATCTATTACTATTACTATTACATTTCAAAATTTTAAATCTATTACTATTACATTGGCATCTATTACTTCTATTACTTTCTATTACATTCTATTACAATTTGGCGCAAACTTGAGAGGTAATTTTAACACAGAAATAAAACTGACAGGATACTTTATACATCTAATTTTATTGAAAATGTTCAGATTATGCCATACAAGGATAAAATATCACAAATATATCACTTGGTATATTTACAATTAAATAAATAGATCCCGTATTTATTCTTTTTAAGAATGACTTGACTACTTGGAGAATTTATGAGAATTCTATACAAAGCCACTTAAGTGCTGTAAATTTTGTAATGAGAGGTATATTTCTGGCAAATTCCGTGCAAAGCTTTTTAAATGCTGAATAATATGTTATTATCAGTAAATATTATCTGGGGGAAATACACTGTTGTAAAACAATTCTCATATTTATTCACTTTATGATGAGTTGTTAGATTTGAAAAACTCTTATTATTATGAGAAATACTTGATGAGCAGTATTTACAAAAGAAAACACTGCATTCAAAGAACCCCTTTCTTTCAAATTCTTTGCATGCAGAGCCCACCTCAAAATGATTCAAGAGTGACATTTATGTTTGAAAATAATAACTCCGGTAATTTTATGTAAATCAGTGAAACAGCTAACACAAGCCACAATGCTGCCCTTATTATACACAATAGTGACCTGTGTGATTGCCTTTCATGTGTCACAGTTTCTCCTTACTCAGGAACATTTAGTTAATCCTTCCAAAGGTTAAATTGGCCTCTTTAAGCCTTTAATAATACCACCTCAAAGACAGTTGTTTTAGAACATTCAATCAAAGAGGGACAATTAAAGGTCCCTTGATATTTCAAAGTTATTTATTTTAACATTTGTGTGTTATATTTAGTATTCTTTGATGACAAGTGGATTATTTGAAAAGTGTATGTATGAAAGTTTAAAATGAATTTGACTTATGAGTGCTACAAAATCAATTCATTATTGTTTTGAAGTTTATTTAAAGTGATGATTTTATGACAATTAATTCATTATTGTATCAAAGTCCATTTAAAGTATTAATTTATATGAAAACTAATTCATTACAGAATTAAAGTCCATGTTAAGTGATCATTTTTCTACAACCTCCTTCTGAAAAATAGCAAAGGGTAAATTGTAATAGAAAAATAATAGAAAGTAATAGATGTAATAGATAGAATTATGTCCACCCCCCTGGGGGGTGGATATATTATTTTTGCTTTTTTCGCCGTCCGATGTCCGATGTCCGGCGTCCGGCGTCCGATGTCCGGCGTCACGCATGGTTTCCGCTCATTTAAAGGAAAAGTATTAGAGCTATTGTCACCAAATTTGGTATGCAGGCTTATTGGGTCAGTAGCTTGCTTGGGATTGCTTTTGGCTGTTGTACCTCTTTTGCTTATTGAGTAATACTTAAGTACAGCTATTTTCAGTACCCATTGGTTTCCGTGCATTTAAGCCAAAATAATTAAAGATATTTTACTACAATTTTGAATACAAGATTGTTATGTCCATAGCTCGCTTGGTATTGCATTTGGGACTGATAGCTTTGTCAGTACATGAGTAATAGCCATTTAGGTACTTCATTGTGTATTTTCAGTACTACTTTTGAGTAATTTGCTAATATCTCAGAAACCGTGTGAGATAGAGCGATTTCGTCGAAATTTTCGACCCACAGGGTATTTAAGGAATGTAATATTTGCAATTTTCAAAAAATTTTCCCCTCCCCAAAAATGGCGGCCATTTTGAATTTTCGAATTTTTGCCAAAAATGGCAAAACACTAATTTGCTTCTATCTCCTTAACCGTGCGAGATAGAGCGATTTCGTCAAAATTTTCGACCCACAGGGTATCTGAGCATTGTACTCTTGGTAATTTTAAAAAAATTTTCCCCTCCCCAAAAATGGCGGCCATTTTGAATTTTCGAATTTTTGCCAAAAATGGCAAAACACAAATTTGCTTCTATCTCCTTAACCGTGCCAGATAGAGCGATTTCGTCAAAATTTTTGACCCACAGGGCATCTGAGCATTGTGCTCTTGGTAATTTTTCCAAAAATTTTCCCCTCCCCAAAAATGGCGGCCATTTTGAATTTTCGAATTTTTGCCAAAAATGGCAAAACACTAATTTGCTTCTATCTCCTTAACCGTGCGAGATAGAGTGATTTCGTCGAAATTTTCGACCCACAGAGTATCTAAGGAATGCAATTTTTGCAATTTTCAAAAAATTTTCCCCTCCCCAAAAATGGCGGCCATTTTGAATTTTCGAATTTTTGCCAAAAATGGCAAAACACAAATTTGCTTCTATCTCCTTAACCGTGCCAGATAGAGCGATTTCGTCAAAATTTTCGACCTACAGGGTATCTGAGCATTGTGCTCTTGGTAATTTTTACAAAATTTTCCCCTCCCCAAAAATGGCGGCCATTTTGAATTTTCGAATTTTTGCCAAAAA
Organism: Sabellastarte sp. h YS-2021; assembly: GCA_964017235.1. Lineage (NCBI taxonomy): Eukaryota > Metazoa > Annelida > Polychaeta > Sabellida > Sabellidae > Sabellastarte > Sabellastarte sp. h YS-2021. The sequence goes on from OZ024936.1 coordinate 29,842,855, forward strand.
TGGCAAAACACTAATTTGCTTCTATCTCCTTAACCGTGCGAGATAGAGCGATTTCGTCGAAATTTTCGACCCACAGGGTATCTAAGGAATGTAATCTTTGCAATTTTCCAAAAATTTTCCCCTCCCCAAAAATGGCGGCCATTTTGAATTTTCGAATTTTTGCCAAAAATGGCAAAACACAAATTTGCTTCTATCTCCTTAACCGTGCGAGATAGAGTGATTTCGTCGAAATTTTCGACCCACAGGGTAACTAAGGAATGCAATCTTTGCAATTTTCCAAAAATTTTCCCCTCCCCAAAAAATGGCGGCCATTTTGAATTTTCGAATTTTTGCCAAAAATGGCAAAACACAAATTTCCTTCTATCTCCTTAACCGTGCCAGATAGAGCGATTTCGTCAAAATTTTCGACCCACAGGGTATCTGAGCATTGTACTCTTGGCAATTTTTAAAAAAATTTCCCCTCCCCAAAAATGGCGGCCATTTTGAATTTTCGAATTTTTGCCAAAAATGGCAAAACACTAATTTGCTTCTATCTCCTTAACCGTGCGAGATAGAGTGATTTCGTTGAAATTTTCGACCCACAGGGTATCTAAGGAATGCAATCTTTGCAATTTTCCAAAAATTTTCCCCTCCCCAAAAATGGCGGCCATTTTGAATTTTCGAATTTTTGCCAAAAATGGCAAAACAAATTTCCTTCTATCTCCTTAACCGTGCGAGATAGAGCGATTTCGTCGAAATTTTCGACCCACAGGGTATCTAAGGAATGCAATCTTTGCAATTTTCAAAAAATTTTCCCCTCCCCAAAAATGGCGGCCATTTTGAATTTTCGAATTTTTGCCAAAAATGGCAAAACACCAATCTGCTTCTATCTCCTTAACCGTGCGAGATAGAGCGATTTCGTCAAAATTTTTGACCCACAGGGAATCTGAGCATTGTACTCTTGGTAATTTTTAAAAAATTTTCCCCTCCCCAAAAATGGCGGCCATTTTGAATTTTCGAATTTTTGCCAAAAATGGCAAAACACAAATTTGCTTCTATCTCCTTAACCGTGCCAGATAGAGCGATTTTGTCAAAATTTTCGACCCACAGGGTATCTGAGCATTGTGCTCTTGGTAATTTTTACAAAATTTTCCCCTCCCCAAAAATGGCGGCCATTTTGAATTTTCGAATTTTTGCCAAAAATGACAAAACACTAATTTGCTTCTATCTCCTTAACCGTGCGAGATAGCGCGATTTCGTCGAAATTTTCGACCCACAGGGTATCTGAGCATTGTGCTCTTGGTAATTTTCCAAAAATTTTCCCCTCCCCAAAAATGGCGGCCATTTTGAATTTTCGAATTTTTGCCAAAAATGGCAAAACACTAATTTGCTTCTATCTCCTTAACCGTGCGAGATAGAGCGATTTCGTCGAAATTTTCGACCCACAGGGTATCTAAGGAATGCAATCTTTGCAATTTTCCAAAAATTTTCCCCTCCCCAAAAATGGCAGCCATTTTGAATTTTCGAATTTTTGCCAAAAATGGCAAAACACAAATTTCCTTCTATCTCCTTAACCGTGCCAGATAGAGCGATTTCGTCAAAATTTTCGACCCACAGGGTATCTGAGCATTGTACTCTTGGTAATTTTCCAAAAATTTTCCCCTCCCCAAAAATGGCGGCCATTTTGAATTTTCGAATTTTTGCCAAAAATGGCAAAACACAAATTTGCTTCTATCTCCTTAACCGTGCCAGATAGAGCGATTTCGTCAAAATTTTCGACCCACAGGGTATCTAAGGAATGCAATCTTTGCAATTTTCCAAAAATTTTCCCCTCCCCAAAAATGGCGGCCATTTTGAATTTTCGAATTTTTGCCAAAAATGGCAAAACACAAATTTCCTCCTATCTCCTTAACCGTGCCAGATAGAGCGATTTCGTCAAAATTTTCGACCCACAGGGTATCTGAGCATTGTACTCTTGGTAATTTTCCAAAAATTTTCCCCTCCCCAAAAATGGCGGCCATTTGAACTTTCGAATTTTTGCCAAAAATGGCAAAACACTAATTTGCTTCTATCTCCTTAACCGTGCGAGATAGAGTGATTTCGTCGAAATTTTCGACCCACAGGGTATCTAAGGAATGCAATCTTTGCAATTTTCCAAAAATTTTCCCCTCCCCAAAAATGGCGGCCATTTTGAATTTTCGAATTTTTGCCAAAAATGGCAAAACACAAATTTGCTTCTATCTCCTTAACCGTGCCAGATAGAGCGATTTCGTCAAAATTTTTGACCCACAGGGTATCTGAGCATTGTGCTCTTGGTAATTTTTCCAAAAATTTTCCCCTCCCCAAAAATGGCGGCCATTTTGAATTTTCGAATTTTTGCCAAAAATGGCAAAACACTAATTTGCTTCTATCTCCTTAACCGTGCGAGATAGAGTGATTTCGTCGAAATTTTCGACCCACAGGGTATCTAAGGAATGCAATTTTTGCAATTTTCAAAAAATTTTCCCCTCCCCAAAAATGGCGGCCATTTTGAATTTTCGAATTTTTGCCAAAAATGGCAAAACACAAATTTGCTTCTATCTCCTTAACCGTGCCAGATAGAGCGATTTCGTCAAAATTTTCGACCCACAGGGTATCTGAGCATTGTACTCTTGGTAATTTTCCAAAAATTTTCCCCTCCCCAAAAATGGCGGCCATTTTGAATTTTCGAATTTTTGCCAAAAATGGCAAAACACAAATTTGCTTCTATCTCCTTAACCGTGCCAGATAGAGCGATTTCGTCAAAATTTTCGACCCACAGGGTATCTAAGGAATGCAATCTTTGCAATTTTCCAAAAATTTTCCCCTCCCCAAAAATGGCGGCCATTTTGAATTTTCGAATTTTTGCCAAAAATGGCAAAACAAATTTCCTTCTATCTCCTTAACCGTGCGAGATAGAGCGATTTCGTCGAAATTTTCGACCCACAGGGTATCTAAGGAATGCAATCTTTGCAATTTTCAAAAAATTTTCCCCTCCCCAAAAATGGCGGCCATTTTGAATTTTCGAATTTTTGCCAAAAATGGCAAAACACCAATCTGCTTCTATCTCCTTAACCGTGCGAGATAGAGCGATTTCGTCAAAATTTTCGACCCACAGGGTATCTGAGCATTGTGCACTTGGTAATTTTTACAAAATTTTCCCCTCCCCAAAAATGGCGGCCATTTTGAATTTTCGAATTTTTGCCAAAAATGGCAAAACACAAATTTGCTTCTATCTCCTTAACCGTGCGAGATAGAGCGATTTCGTCGAAATTTTCGACCCACAGGGTAACTAAGGAATGCAATCTTTGCAATTTTCCAAAAATTTTCCCCTCCCCAAAAAATGGCGGCCATTTTGAATTTTCGAATTTTTGCCAAAAATGGCAAAACACAAATTTCCTTCTATCTCCTTAACCGTGCCAGATAGAGCGATTTCGTCAAAATTTTCGACCCACAGGGTATCTGAGCATTGTACTCTTGGCAATTTTTAAAAAAATTTCCCCTCCCCAAAAATGGCGGCCATTTTGAATTTTCGAATTTTTGCCAAAAATGGCAAAACACTAATTTCCTTCTATCGTCTTAACCGTGCGAGATAGAGTGATTTCGTCGAAATTTTCGACCCACAGGGTATCTAAGGAATGCAATCTTTGCAATTTTCCAAAAATTTTCCCCTCCCCAAAAATGGCGGCCATTTTGAATTTTCGAATTTTTGCCAAAAATGGCAAAACACAAATTTCCTTCTATCTCCTTAACCGTGCGAGATAGAGCGATTTCGTCGAAATTTTCGACCCACAGGGTATCTAAGGAATGCAATCTTTGCAATTTTCAAAAAATTTTCCCCTCCCCAAAAATGGCGGCCATTTTGAATTTTCGAATTTTTGCCAAAAATGGCAAAACACCAATCTGCTTCTATCTCCTTAACCGTCCGAGATAGAGCGATTTCGTCAAAATTTTCGACCCACAGGGCATCTGAGCATTGTACTCTTGGTAATTTTTAAAAAATTTTCCCCTCCCCAAAAATGGCGGCCATTTTGAATTTTCGAATTTTTGCCAAAAATGGCAAAACACAAATTTGCTTCTATCTCCTTAACCGTGCCAGATAGAGCGATTTTGTCAAAATTTTCGACCCACAGGGTATCTGAGCATTGTGCTCTTGGTAATTTTCCAAAAATTTTCCCCTCCCCAAAAATGGCGGCCATTTTGAATTTTCGAATTTTTGCCAAAAATGGCAAAACACAAATTTGCTTCTATCTCCTTAACCGTGCCAGATAGAGCGATTTCGTCAAAATTTTCGACCCACAGGGTATCTAAGGAATGCAATCTTTGCAATTTTCCAAAAATTTTCCCCTCCCCAAAAATGGCGGCCATTTTGAATTTTCGAATTTTTGCCAAAAATGGCAAAACAAATTTCCTTCTATCTCCTTAACCGTGCCAGATAGAGCGATTTCGTCAAAATTTTCGACCCACAGGGTATCTGAGCATTGTACTCTTGGTAATTATGTCCACCCCCCTGGGGGGTGGATATATTATTTTTGCTTTTTTCGCCGTCCGATGTCCGGCGTCCGGCGTCCGGCGTCCGATGTCCGGCGTCACGCATGGTTTCCGCTCATTTAAAGGAAAAGTATTAGAGCTATTGTCACCAAATTTGGTATGCAGGCTTATTGGGTCAGTAGCTTGCTTGGGATTGCTTTTGGCTGTTGTACCTCTTTTGCTTACTGAGTAATACTTAAGTACAGCTATTTTCAGTACCCATTGGTTTCCGTGCATTTAAGCCAAAATAATTAAAGATATTTTACTACAATTTTGAATACAAGATTGTTATGTCCATAGCTCGCTTGGTATTGCATTTGGGACTGATAGCTTTGTCAGTACATGAGTAATAGCCATTTAGGTACTTCATTGTGTATTTTCAGTACTACTTTTGAGTAATTTGCTTCTATCTCCTTAACCGTGCGAGATAGAGCGATTTCGGCAAAATTTTCGACCCGCAGGGTATCTGATGAGTGTACTCTTTGCAATTTTCAAAAAATTTTCCCCTCCCCAAAAATGGCGGCCATTTTGAATTTTCGAATTTTTGCCAAAAATGGCAAAACACAAATTTGCTTCTATCTCCTTAACCGTGCGAGATAGAGCGATTTCGTCGAAATTTTCGACCCACAGGGTATCTAAGGAATGTAATATTTGCAATTTTCAAAAAAATTTCCCCTCCCCAAAAATGGCGGCCATTTTGAATTTTCGAATTTTTGCCAAAAATGGCAAAACACAAATTTGCTTCTATCTCCTTAACCGTGCGAGATAGAGCGATTTCGGCAAAATTTTCGACCCACAGGGGATCTAAGGAATGCAATCTTTGCAATTTTCCAAAAATTTTCCCCTCCCCAAAAATGGCGGCCATTTTGAATTTTCGAATTTTTGCCAAAAATGGCAAAACACTAATTTGCTTCTATCTCCTTAACCGTGTGAGATAGAGCGATTTCGGCAAAATTTTCGACACACAGGGTATCTAAGCAATGCAATCTTTGCAATTTTCAAAATATTTTCCCCTCCCCAAAAATGGCGGCCATTTTGAATTTTTGCCAAAAATGGCAAAACACAAATTTGCTTCTATCTCCTTAACCGTGCGAGATAGAGCGATTTCGTCGAAATTTTCGACCCACAGGGTATCTAAGGAATGTAATATTTGCAATTTTCAAAAAATTTTCCCCTCCCCAAAAATGGCGGCCATTTTGAATTTTCGAATTTTTGCCAAAAATGGCAAAACACAAATTTGCTTCTATCTCCTTAACCGTGCGAGATAGAGCGATTTCGTCGAAATTTTCGACCCACAGGGTATCTCAGAAATGCAATCTTTGCAATTTTCCAAAAATTTTCCCCTCCCCAAAAATGGCGGCCATTTTGAATTTTCGAATTTTTGCCAAAAATGGCAAAACACAAATTTGCTTCTATCTCCTTAACCGTGCGAGATAGAGCGATTTCGTCGAAATTTTCGACCCACAGGGTATCTAAGGAATGTAATATTTGCAATTTTCAAAAAAATTTCCCCTCCCCAAAAATGGCGGCCATTTTGAATTTTCGAATTTTTGCCAAAAATGGCAAAACACTAATTTGCTTCTATCTCCTTAACCGTGCGAGATAGAGCGATTTCGGCAAAATTTTAGACGCACAGGGTATCTAAGCAATGCAATCTTTGCAATTTTCAAAATATTTTCCCCTCCCCAAAAATGGCGGCCATTTTGAATTTTCGAATTTTTGCCAAAAATGGCAAAACACAAATTTGCTTCTATCTCCTTAACCGTGCGAGATAGAGCGATTTCGTCGAAATTTTCGACCCACAGGGTATCTAAGGAATGCAATCTTTGCAATTTTCAAAAAATTTTCCCCTCCCCAAAAATGGCGGCCATTTTGAATTTTCGAATTTTTGCCAAAAATGGGAAAACACAAATTTGCTTCTATCTCCTTAACCGTGCGAGATAGAGCGATTTCGTCGAAATTTTCGACCCACAGGGTATCTAAGGAATGCAATCTTTGCAATTTTCCAAAAATTTTCCCCTCCCCAAAAATGGCGGCCATTTTGAATTTTCGAATTTTTGCCAAAAATGGCAAAACACAAATTTGCTTCTATCTCCTTAACCGTGCGAGATAGAGCGATTTCATCGAAATTTTCGACCCACAGGGTATCTAAGGAATGTAATATTTGCAATTTTCAAAAAATTTTCCCCTCCCCAAAAATGGCGGCCATTTTGAATTTTCGAATTTTTGCCAAAAATGGCAAAACACAAATTTGCTTCTATCTCCTTAACCGTGCGAGATAGAGCGATTTCGGCAAAATTTTCGACACACAGGGTATCTAACCAATGCAATCTTTGCAATTTTCAAAATATTTTCCCCTCCCCAAAAATGGCGGCCATTTTGAATTTTTGCCAAAAATGGCAAAACACAAATTTGCTTCTATCTCCTTAACCGTGCGAGATAGAGCGATTTCGTCGAAATTTTCGACCCACAGGGTATCTAAGGAATGTAATATTTGCAATTTTCAAAAAATTTTCCCCTCCCCAAAAATGGCGGCCATTTTGAATTTTCGAATTTTTGCCAAAAATGGCAAAACACAAATTTGCTTCTATCTCCTTAACCGTGCGAGATAGAGCGATTTCGTCGAAATTTTCGACCCACAGGGTATCTAAGCAATGCAATCTTTGCAATTTTCCAAAAATTTTCCCCTCCCCAAAAATGGCGGCCATTTTGAATTTTCGAATTTTTGCCAAAAATGGCAAAACACAAATTTGCTTCTATCTCCTTAACCGTGCGAGATAGAGCGATTTCGTCGAAATTTTCGACCCACAGGGTATCTAAGGAATGTAATATTTGCAATTTTCAAAAAAATTTCCCCTCCCCAAAAATGGCGGCCATTTTGAATTTTCGAATTTTTGCCAAAAATGGCAAAACACAAATTTGCTTCTATCTCCTTAACCGTGCGAGATAGAGCGATTTCGGCAAAATTTTCGACCCACAGGGGATCTAAGGAATGCAATCTTTGCAATTTTCCAAAAATTTTCCCCTCCCCAAAAATGGCGGCCATTTTGAATTTTCGAATTTTTGCCAAAAATGGCAAAACACTAATTTGCTTCTCTCTCCTTAACCGTGCGAGATAGAGCGATTTCGGCAAAATTTTCGACGCACAGGGTATCTAAGCAATGCAATCTTTGCAATTTTCAAAATATTTTCCCCTCCCCAAAAATGGCGGCCATTTTAAATTTTCGAATTTTTGCCAAAAATGGCAAAACACAAATTTGCTTCTATCTCCTTAACCGTGCGAGATAGAGCGATTTCGTCGAAATTTTCGACCCACAGGGTATCTAAGGAATGTAATCTTTGCAATTTTCAAAAAATTTTCCCCTCCCCAAAAATGGCGGCCATTTTGAATTTTCGAATTTTTGCCAAAAATTGCAAAACACAAATTTGCTTCTATCTCCTTAACCGTGCGAGATAGAGCGATTTCGTCGAAATTTTCGACCCACAGGGTATCTAAGGAATGTAATATTTGCAATTTTCAAAAAAATTTCCCCTCCCCAAAAATGGCGGCCATTTTGAATTTTCGAATTTTTGCCAAAAATGGCAAAACACAAATTTGCTTCTATCTCCTTAACCGTGCGAGATAGAGCGATTTCGGCAAAATTTTCGACCCACAGGGGATCTAAGGAATGCAATCTTTGCAATTTTCCAAAAATTTTCCCCTCCCCAAAAATGGCGGCCATTTTGAATTTTCGAATTTTTGCCAAAAATGGCAAAACACTAATTTGCTTCTATCTCCTTAACCGTGCGAGATAGAGCGATTTCGGCAAAATTTTAGACGCACAGGGTATCTAAGCAATGCAATCTTTGCAATTTTCAAAATATTTTCCCCTCCCCAAAAATGGCGGCCATTTTGAATTTTCGAATTTTTGCCAAAAATGGCAAAACACAAATTTGCTTCTATCTCCTTAACCGTGCGAGATAGAGCGATTTCGTCGAAATTTTCGACCCACAGGGTATCTAAGGAATGCAATCTTTGCAATTTTCAAAAAATTTTCCCCTCCCCAAAAATGGCGGCCATTTTGAATTTTCGAATTTTTGCCAAAAATGGGAAAACACAAATTTGCTTCTATCTCCTTAACCGTGCGAGATAGAGCGATTTCGTCGAAATTTTCGACCCACAGGGTATCTAAGGAATGCAATCTTTGCAATTTTCCAAAAATTTTCCCCTCCCCAAAAATGGCGGCCATTTTGAATTTTCGAATTTTTGCCAAAAATGGCAAAACACAAATTTGCTTCTATCTCCTTAACCGTGCGAGATAGAGCGATTTCATCGAAATTTTCGACCCACAGGGTATCTAAGGAATGTAATATTTGCAATTTTCAAAAAATTTTCCCCTCCCCAAAAATGGCGGCCATTTTGAATTTTCGAATTTTTGCCAAAAATGGCAAAACACAAATTTGCTTCTATCTCCTTAACCGTGCGAGATAGAGCGATTTCGGCAAAATTTTCGACACACAGGGTATCTAACCAATGCAATCTTTGCAATTTTCAAAATATTTTCCCCTCCCCAAAAATGGCGGCCATTTTGAATTTTTGCCAAAAATGGCAAAACACAAATTTGCTTCTATCTCCTTAACCGTGCGAGATAGAGCGATTTCGTCGAAATTTTCGACCCACAGGGTATCTAAGGAATGTAATATTTGCAATTTTCAAAAAATTTTCCCCTCCCCAAAAATGGCGGCCATTTTGAATTTTCGAATTTTTGCCAAAAATGGCAAAACACAAATTTGCTTCTATCTCCTTAACCGTGCGAGATAGAGCGATTTCGTCGAAATTTTCGACCCACAGGGTATCTAAGGAATGCAATCTTTGCAATTTTCCAAAAATTTTCCCCTCCCCAAAAATGGCGGCCATTTTGAATTTTCGAATTTTTGCCAAAAATGGCAAAACACAAATTTGCTTCTATCTCCTTAACCGTGCGAGATAGAGCGATTTCGTCGAAATTTTCGACCCACAGGGTATCTAAGGAATGTAATATTTGCAATTTTCAAAAAAATTTCCCCTCCCCAAAAATGGCGGCCATTTTGAATTTTCGAATTTTTGCCAAAAATGGCAAAACACAAATTTGCTTCTATCTCCTTAACCGTGCGAGATAGAGCGATTTCGGCAAAATTTTCGACCCACAGGGGATCTAAGGAATGCAATCTTTGCAATTTTCCAAAAATTTTCCCCTCCCCAAAAATGGCGGCCATTTTGAATTTTCGAATTTTTGCCAAAAATGGCAAAACACTAATTTGCTTCTCTCTCCTTAACCGTGCGAGATAGAGCGATTTCGGCAAAATTTTCGACGCACAGGGTATCTAAGCAATGCAATCTTTGCAATTTTCAAAATATTTTCCCCTCCCCAAAAATGGCGGCCATTTTAAATTTTCGAATTTTTGCCAAAAATGGCAAAACACAAATTTGCTTCTATCTCCTTAACCGTGCGAGATAGAGCGATTTCGTCGAAATTTTCGACCCACAGGGTATCTAAGGAATGTAATCTTTGCAATTTTCAAAAAATTTTCCCCTCCCCAAAAATGGCGGCCATTTTGAATTTTCGAATTTTTGCCAAAAATTGCAAAACACAAATTTGCTTCTATCTCCTTAACCGTGCGAGATAGAGCGATTTCGTCGAAATTTTCGACCCACAGGGTATCTAAGGAATGCAATCTTTGCAATTTTCCAAAAATTTTCCCCTCCCCAAAAATGGCGGCCATTTTGAATTTTCGAATTTTTGCCAAAAATGGCAAAACACAAATTTGCTTCTATCTCCTTAACCGTGCGAGATAGAGCGATTTCATCGAAATTTTCGACCCACAGGGTATCTAAGGAATGTAATATTTGCAATTTTCAAAAAATTTTCCCCTCCCCAAAAATGGCGGCCATTTTGAATTTTCGAATTTTTGCCAAAAATGGCAAAACACAAATTTGCTTCTATCTCCTTAACCGTGCGAGATAGAGCGATTTCGTCGAAATTTTCGACCCACAGGGTATATAAGGAATGCAATCTTTGCAATTTTCCAAAAATTTTCCCCTCCCCAAAAATGGCGGCCATTTTGAATTTTCGAATTTTTGCCAAAAATGGCAAAACACAAATTTGCTTCTATCTCCTTAACCGTGCCAGATAGAGTGATTTCGTCAAAATTTTCGACCCACAGGGTATCTGAGCATTGTACTCTTGGTAATTTCTAAAAAATTTTCCCCTCCCCTAAAATGGCGGCCATTTTGAATTTTCAAATTTTTGCCAAAAATGGCAAAACACAAATTTGCTTCTATCTCCTTAACCATGCGAGATAGAGCGATTTCGTCGAAATTTTCAACCCACAGGGTATCTAAGGAATGTAATCTTTGCAATTTTCAAAAAATTTTCCCCTCCCCAAAAATGGCAGCCATTTTGAATTTTCGAATTTTTGCCCAAAATGGAAAAACACAAACTGGCCTTAACCGTGCAAAATAGAGTTATTTTGTTGAAATTTTCGACCCATAGGGTATCTAAGAAATGTACTCTTGGCAATTTTCAAAAAAATTTCCTTTTCCCAATAATGGCGGCCATTTTGAATTTTCAAATTTTTGCCAAAAATAGAAAAACAGGAATTGGCTTCTATCTTCTTAACCGTGCAAGATAGAGTGATTTCGTCAAAATTTTCAACCCAACCAATGCAAAAAGGCATGAAGCTGAAATAAATTACATCTACACTATCAAATATTTAAGCATCATTGATATATTTTACAAATGAAACAGGGTCTTGTAAGACTACTGTACAATTTGGGCAAAAGGTTCATGGGTGGACATTACACATGATAATGTGTGTTCTTCTATGCTATCCTGTTTCTATTCGCATCTACTATCAACAGGGCGGCCTATTTCTAGTTTTTAAAAAATTTTCCCCTCCCCAAAAATGGCGGCCATTTTGAATTTTCGAATTTTTGCCAAAAATGGCAAAACACCAATCTGCTTCTATCTCCTTAACCGTGCGAGATAGAGCGATTTCGTCAAAATTTTTGACCCACAGGGCATCTGAGCATTGTACTCTTGGTAATTTTTAAAAAATTTTCCCCTCCCCAAAAATGGCGGCCATTTTGAATTTTCGAATTTTTGCCAAAAATGGCAAAACACAAATTTGCTTCTATCTCCTTAACCGTGCCAGATAGAGCGATTTCGTCAAAATTTTCGACCCACAGGGTATCTGAGCATTGTGCACTTGGTAATTTTTACAAAATTTTCCCCTCCCCAAAAATGGCGGCCATTTTGAATTTTCGAATTTTTGCCAAAAATGGCAAAACACAAATTTGCTTCTATCTCCTTAACCGTGCGAGATAGAGCGATTTCGTCGAAATTTTCGACCCACAGGGTAACTAAGGAATGCAATCTTTGCAATTTTCCAAAAATTTTCCCCTCCCCAAAAAATGGCGGCCATTTTGAATTTTCGAATTTTTGCCAAAAATGGCAAAACACAAATTTCCTTCTATCTCCTTAACCGTGCCAGATAGAGCGATTTCGTCAAAATTTTCGACCCACAGGGTATCTGAGCATTGTACTCTTGGCAATTTTTAAAAAAATTTCCCCTCCCCAAAAATGGCGGCCATTTTGAATTTTCGAATTTTTGCCAAAAATGGCAAAACACTAATTTCCTTCTATCTCCTTAACCGTGCGAGATAGAGTGATTTCGTCGAAATTTTCGACCCACAGGGTATCTAAGGAATGCAATCTTTGCAATTTTCCAAAAATTTTCCCCTCCCCAAAAATGGCGGCCATTTTGAATTTTCGAATTTTTGCCAAAAATGGCAAAACACAAATTTCCTTCTATCTCCTTAACCGTGCGAGATAGAGCGATTTCGTCGAAATTTTCGACCCACAGGGTATCTAAGGAATGCAATCTTTGCAATTTTCAAAAAATTTTCCCCTCCCCAAAAATGGCGGCCATTTTGAATTTTCGAATTTTTGCCAAAAATGGCAAAACACCAATCTGCTTCTATCTCCTTAACCGTCCGAGATAGAGCGATTTCGTCAAAATTTTCGACCCACAGGGCATCTGAGCATTGTACTCTTGGTAATTTTTAAAAAATTTTCCCCTCCCCAAAAATGGCGGCCATTTTGAATTTTCGAATTTTTGCCAAAAATGGCAAAACACAAATTTGCTTCTATCTCCTTAACCGTGCCAGATAGAGCGATTTTGTCAAAATTTTCGACCCACAGGGTATCTGAGCATTGTGCTCTTGGTAATTTTTACAAAATTTTCCCCTCCCCAAAAATGGCGGCCATTTTGAATTTTCGAATTTTTGCCAAAAATGACAAAACACTAATTTGCTTCTATCTCCTTAACCGTGCGAGATAGCGCGATTTCGTCGAAATTTTCGACCCACAGGGTATCTGAGCATTGTGCTCTTGGTAATTTTCCAAAAATTTTCCCCTCCCCAAAAATGGCGGCCATTTTGAATTTTCGAATTTTTGCCAAAAATGGCAAAACACTAATTTGCTTCTATCTCCTTAACCGTGCGAGATAGAGCGATTTCGTCGAAATTTTCGACCCACAGGGTATCTAAGGAATGCAATCTTTGCAATTTTCCAAAAATTTTCCCCTCCCCAAAAATGGCGGCCATTTTGAATTTTCGAATTTTTGCCAAAAATGGCAAAACACAAATTTCCTTCTATCTCCTTAACCGTGCCAGATAGAGCGATTTCGTCAAAATTTTCGACCCACAGGGTATCTGAGCATTGTACTCTTGGTAATTTTCCAAAAATTTTCCCCTCCCCAAAAATGGCGGCCATTTTGAATTTTCGAATTTTTGCCAAAAATGGCAAAACACAAATTTGCTTCTATCTCCTTAACCGTGCCAGATAGAGCGATTTCGTCAAAATTTTCGACCCACAGGGTATCTAAGGAATGCAATCTTTGCAATTTTCCAAAAATTTTCCCCTCCCCAAAAATGGCGGCCATTTTGAATTTTCGAATTTTTGCCAAAAATGGCAAAACACAAATTTCCTCCTATCTCCTTAACCGTGCCAGATAGAGCGATTTCGTCAAAATTTTCGACCCACAGGGTATCTGAGCATTGTACTCTTGGTAATTTTTAAAAAATTTTCCCCTCCCCAAAAATGGCGGCCATTTGAACTTTCGAATTTTTGCCAAAAATGGCAAAACACTAATTTGCTTCTATCTCCTTAACCATGCGAGATAGAGTGATTTCGTCGAAATTTTCGACCCACAGGGTATCTAAGGAATGCAATCTTTGCAATTTTCCAAAAATTTTCCCCTCCCCAAAAATGGCGGCCATTTTGAATTTTCGAATTTTTGCCAAAAATGGCAAAACACAAATTTGCTTCTATCTCCTTAACCGTGCCAGATAGAGCGATTTCGTCAAAATTTTTGACCCACAGGGTATCTGACCATTGTGCTCTTGGTAATTTTTACAAAATTTTCCCCTCCCCAAAAATGGCGGCCATTTTGAATTTTCGAATTTTTGCCAAAAATGGCAAAACACTAATTTGCTTCTATCTCCTTAACCGTGCCAGATAGAGCGATTTCGTCGAAATTTTCGACCCACAGGGTATCTAAGGAATGTAATCTTTGCAATTTTCCAAAAATTTTCCCCTCCCCAAAAATGGCGGCCATTTTGAATTTTCGAATTTTTGCCAAAAATGGCAAAACACTAATTTGCTTCTATCTCCTTAACCGTGCGAGATAGAGCAATTTCGTCGAAATTTTCGACCCACAGGGTATCTAAGGAATGCAATCTTTGCAATTTTCCAAAAATTTTCCCCTCCCCAAAAAATGGCGGCCATTTTGAATTTTCGAATTTTTGCCAAAAATGGCAAAACACAAATTTCCTTCTATCTCCTTAACCGTGCCAGATAGAGCGATTTCGTCAAAATTTTCGACCCACAGGGTATCTGAGCATTGTACTCTTGGCAATTTTTAAAAAAATTTCCCCTCCCCAAATATGGCGGCCATTTTGAATTTTCGAATTTTTGCCAAAAATGGCAAAACACTAATTTGCTTCTATCTCCTTAACCGTGCGAGATAGAGTGATTTCGTCGAAATTTTCGACCCACAGGGTATCTAAGGAATGCAATCTTTGCAATTTTCCAAAAATTTTCCCCTCCCCAAAAATGGCGGCCATTTTGAATTTTCGAATTTTTGCCAAAAATGGCAAAACACAAATTTGCTTCTATCTCCTTAACCGTGCGAGATAGAGCGATTTCGTCGAAATTTTCGACCCACAGGGTATCTAAGGAATGCAATCTTTGCAATTTTCAAAAAATTTTCCCCTCCCCAAAAATGGCGGCCATTTTGAATTTTCGAATTTTTGCCAAAAATGGCAAAACACCAATCTGCTTCTATCTCCTTAACCGTGCGAGATAGAGCGATTTCGTCAAAATTTTCGACCCACAGGGCATCTGAGCATTGTGCTCTTGGTAATTTTTACAAAATTTTCCCCTCCCCAAAAATGGCGGCCATTTTGAATTTTCGAATTTTTGCCAAAAATGGCAAAACACAAATTTCCTCCTATCTCCTTAACCGTGCCAGATAGAGCGATTTCGTCAAAATTTTCGACCCACAGGGTATCTGAGCATTGTGCTCTTGGTAATTTTTACAAAATTTTCCCCTCCCCAAAAATGGCGGCCATTTTGAATTTTCGAATTTTTGCCAAAAATGACAAAACACTAATTTGCTTCTATCTCCTTAACCGTGCGAGATAGAGCGATTTCGTCGAAATTTTCGACCCACAGGGTATCTGAGCATTGTGCTCTTGGTAATTTTCCAAAAATTTTCCCCTCCCCAAAAATGGCGGCCATTTTGAATTTTCGAATTTTTGCCAAAAATGGCAAAACACTAATTTGCTTCTATCTCCTTAACCGTGCGAGATAGAGCGATTTCGTCGAAATTTTCGACCCACAGGGTATCTAAGGAATGCAATCTTTGCAATTTTCAAAAAATTTTCCCCTCCCCAAAAATGGCGGCCATTTTGAATTTTCGAATTTTTGCCAAAAATGGTAAAACACAAATTTGCTTCTATCTCCTTAACCGTGCGAGATAGAGCGATTTCGTCGAAATTTTCGACCCACAGGGTATCTAAGGAATGCAATCTTTGCAATTTTCCAACAAATTTTCCCCTCCCCAAAAATGGCAGCCATTTTGAATTTTCGAATTTTTGCCAAAAATGGCAAAACACAAATTTGCTTCTATCTCCTTAACCGTGCGAGATAGAGCGATTTCGTCGAAATTTTCGACCCACAGGGTATCGAAGGAATGCAATCTTTGCAATTTTACGAAAAATTTTCCCCTCCCCAAAAATGGCGGCCATTTTGAATTTTCGAATT
Source organism: Sabellastarte sp. h YS-2021 (assembly GCA_964017235.1). Taxonomy (NCBI): domain Eukaryota; kingdom Metazoa; phylum Annelida; class Polychaeta; order Sabellida; family Sabellidae; genus Sabellastarte; species Sabellastarte sp. h YS-2021. Next base: position 29,858,730 of record OZ024936.1, read on the forward strand.
TTTGCCAAAAATGGCAAAACACAAATTTGCTTCTATCTCCTTAACCGTGCGAGATAGATCGATTTCATCAAAATTTTCGACCCACAGGTATTTCAGCATTGTATTCTTGGCAATTTAAAAAAAAATTTCCCGTCCCCTAAAATGGCGGCCATTTTGAATTTTCAAATTTTTGTCAAAAATGGCAAAACACAAATTTGCTTCTATCTCCTTAACCATGCGAGATAGAGCGATTTCGTCGAAATTTTCAACCCACAGGGTATCTAAGGAATGTAATCTTTGCAATTTTCAAAAAATTTTCCCCTCCCCAAAAATGACAGCCATTTTGAATTTTCGAATTTTTGCCCAAAATGGAAAAACACAAACTGGCCTTAACCGTGCAAAATAGAGTTATTTCGTTGAAATTTTCGACCCATAGGGTATCTAAAAAATGTACTCTTGGCAATTTTCAAAAAAATTTCCTTTTCCCAAAAATGGCGGCCATTTTGAATTTTCAAATTTTTGCCAAAAATAAAAAAACAGGAATTTGCTTCTGTCTTCTTAACCGTGCCAGATAGAGTGATTTCGTCAAAATTTTCAACCCAACCAATGCAAAAAGGCATGAAGCTGAAATAATTTACATCTACACTAACAAATATTTAAGCATCATTGATATATTTTACAAATGAAACAGGGTCTTGTAAGACTACTGTACAATTTGGGCAAAAGGTTCATGGGTGGACATTACACATGATAATGTGTGTTCTTCTATGCTATCCTGTTTCTATTCGCATCTACTATCAACAGGGCGGCCGATTTCTAGTTTCAATCTATTACTATTACTATTACATTTGAAAAATTTCAATCTATTACTATTACTATTACATCGAAGTTGACTCCAATCTATTACTTTTCTATTACTTCTATTACTTTGTTTACAAGTCTGACTGATAGTGGTGTGAACGGTAAACTGGTAAACCGCATTTCGTTCGTTTAGGTAGAAATGACTAAATCCGCAAAGAATATTTAAGAACCGGTTGTTGAAAACGTCATTATATTAGGCTTTCTACTGGTTAATATTTCATCAAAACAATAAAGAACATATATACTTGAGGTAATAACTTACATTTTCACTTTATATTCATGGTAAATGAAGTTTGCAAACTACAAAATATCTCGCGAATGCATATTTCCTATTGAGAATATTGTTCATGTACGCTCGCGTAAAACTTTTTATCAAATCTCTGTAAGCTTTCGAAATCCCGGATTTCGTTTAGTTTCAAAGCCCCCAAAAACCGTTTTTTTTTCAGAACCGGTCCGACCACTAATAACTGAACATTTTTGGTTGTTTTATAAATCTGACGATTATTCAGTGTCGACATGAATAGTACTTAGTGATTAGCCGACATGAATTACTTGGAGTCGTGACATCCCTAATGCATATCTTATATTTCTTTGTCAAGGACAAGTGCTTCTATATATCTAGTAAATGGGCATTCACTGGTATTTCTGGTTTCCATAAAAAAGGCCAATAATACAGATAAATTAAAATATAACACTTTCTAAAAAATATTGCACAATACGCTCCAAGTGATAATTAAACTGCATATCATTTGGCAATTTCATTAAGCAAGGATGTCAGTTAAACCTACTAATAATTCCAGTTAGAGTTCACCACCACATTTATATAACAAACAGTTTGTATCTACTTAATACACCAATAAATATAGCAATTTGAAAGACCTCTGTTCCTAGAGCACACCACTTCACCACTGAAATATGGTCAGGTCTTAAGAGTGCTCCACTTTATACATAGCTAGAGGTCAGTGAAGGTTCTAAAACTAATGTAAACAATACTAGGGGTGGGTCGGTAGTGGTGCTTCCACGAGCCGTCAAAGTACCGACTCGAGTTTCAGGAATCACTGACGAGTCAACTCGACATGAACTCGAGTCCATAACAATATTTCAAAACACCCAAATCTTACATATATATGCACTAATATGATTCCTTTCATAATGAAATCTATTTTTAACCATATTCCAACAAAATTTGTGATATTTTACCTGCAAAATAAGGATCAACATTCTCGCCATGTTGAGAAATAAAACGGACGTTTTGATTGGCTGTTTTTCCAGGTAAGATATATGGAGAGATATCATTGTCTTTACGTCGTAATAGATAAATATGAAGGAAATATTAAGTAAACAAGTCACATTGTGCTTTTATTGCATCTTTGTACACTGGCAAGTGGTTTGTTTATATACTTTTTGCAGTATTTTAAAGGAACTCGAGTTTGCAATAAGACAAAGTCGCGTTCACAAGTTGAACAAAAATGATATGAAAGTCGAGTTGGCGAGTTGTCACGAGAGCACTAGTCGGTAGTCCCTGTATCTCTGTATCGAGAGCATTTTAGTGAGATACAGCAATGGGATTTTAAAACCTCCACTTTGCTTGCCAACACATATAATGTAAGGAAGAGTTAAAATATTGGTTACATATCCAAAATCTGCAGAAATTGTAAGCTTTTATCCCCATATTTTCGTCCATTTGCAGATTTTTAGAGCGATATGTTGAGCAGAACTGCCATGTTTTGATTACAACACTTTATAACCTCAATCTTGCTCGTCACCTCATGTAAATGAAGGAAAACTTAAAATATTGGACAGAAAACAGAAATATGAAGATATACGTTTTTATCTCATATTTTGTGAATTTAGGAACTTTTATTGTAATTACTACAATAATAGCTGTGCAATGTTTGTATTTGGCTTTGAAATTCCCATTAACACCCTTGGGGATGTCAAATTTTTTGAACACATTGGGTGATTTCCAATCCATAACATTAGACATTTGTCACTGCTTAAACTGGAGTAATGTATTAAAATGAGTGAATGAAGTGGAAAGAAATGAGGCATCTTGTATACACAATCAGATCTATAAGTTAATTGCATTTCACAAGTACTAAGGCCCCTTTTAACTCTGGTCCCATTGCTGCTTACTGTGGATTTCTATCCTGTTTATGAAGTTTTCTTAATATGTTTATTAAGTTTATGAAAGCCAAGTGCTGTTTCATCAAAGTACTGAGCCTTCTTTCAACTGTACTCCCTTACCTAACTACTGCAAACTACAAAGATTAAATTATATCTAAAGCAATAATTGTATTTTGTTTGGATACTTGCACCCTGCACAAGGTTACTAGAATTTGTTTACATATTTTATGAAAAGGACAAAGAAATATTAATACATTATACATTAAAAATAGACACACATTACATTAGTAAAATTAAAAGGATTTTAAAAAGTTGGAGGATTTTGCTCAAAAAAAAAGGATTTAAATCCGTTCCAAATCCAAAATCCTTTTTAGCAAAATCCTTTGAAAAAAGGATTTTAATCCTTCAAATCCAAATCCTCAAAGGATTTGACCCCAACCCTGCATAGTGTGACCTTGATATCGTCATGGTGTGACCTTGATTTGACCTTTGACCTTGCTGTAGTGATCTTGAGTTTGAAAATCTTGTCTGGGCTATATCTAGGAAACAGTAATTAGTAGGAAGTTCATACTTGTTATGCCCATTGGTTGGGGGATGTAGGTGTGTAATGTCATGGTGTGACCATGATTAGACCTTTAATCTTGCTGTAATGACCTTGACTTTTAAAGTCTTGTGCTGGCTATACTTCAGAAACCGTAAGGCATAGGAAGTTGATACTTGGTAGAGACATTGGTTAGGGGGTGTCAGTGTGCAACATCATGGTGTGACCTTAAGTTGACCTTGCCGTTGTAACGTTGAATTTTAAAATCTTGTTGGAGCTATATCTTAGCACCCTTAAGGTGTAGGAAGTTGATACTTGGTAGGGACATTTGGGAGGGGGGTGTGTGTGTGTGCCCAATGTCATGGTGTGACCTTGATTTGATCTTTGACCGGATTGTAGTGACCCTGACCGGTATCTCAGGAACCATCAGGTGTAGGAATTGATGGTTGGTATAAACATTGGTTAGGGAAGGTGTGCAACATCATAATGCGACCTTTGATTTGGCCTTTCACCTTGCTGTAGTGCCCTTGAACTTTAAAAATCTTGTTTGGGCTATGTCTCAGAAACTGTAAGGCGTAGGAAATTGATATTTGGTAAGGTCATTGGTTAGGGGGTGTAGGTGGCAAGATCATGGTGTGACCTTGATTTTACCTTTGACCTTGCTGTAGTGACATTGACCTTTAAAATCTTGTGCCTACCATATCTCTGAAACCATCAGGTTTCGGAAGGGACAGTAGTTGGGGGGTATAGGTGTACATCATCATGGTACACTTTCTCTTAAATGTTATTTTCTCCACTTAAACATTGTTTGGACCTTTAAAAAGCTGACACTGTTTGCTTTGAAAGTCTGCTGATCTTCGTACTGTTTCACTTCTGTATCTCATGGTGTTGAAAACTATTTTCCAGGGTTGTGGAGTATGGGCATCTCCAATGCTGTTTTTGTTAGTGTTCTCAATCTATCACTTTTCCTGGGACTGGATGGGTAGTGATTTTAATGGGCAGGTACCCGGGTACTCTCAAAGATGGGTAATGCATTTACAGAATTTCGTATAAATATGTTATTCAGCTACTTTTGGGTCAGCTATAACATAGTAAAATTTCAGACCTGTAGCTCATGGCATAGCTGAGTAATAGCTACTTTTAGGTTATCACTGTCGAGTAAATCAGTTATAACTTCAAAAGTATTGCATTTAGAGTATTTTGTTTCAATATGTTATTCACCTATTTCGGAGTCAGCTATAGTGAAGTTCCAGACCTGTGGCTCATTGCATAGCTGAGTAATAGCTACTTTGAAGTTCACACTGTTGAGTAAATCAGTTGTAATTGGAAAACTATTGCATTTACAGAAATTTGTGTAAATATGTTATTCAGCTACTTTTGGGTCAGCTATAACATAGTGAAATTACAGACCTGTAGCTCATGGCACAACTGAGCAATAGCTATTTTCAGGTACTGACTGTTGAGTAAATGACTTGTAACTTGAAAAATATTGCATTTGGAGTATTTTGTTAAAATATGTTGTTCACCTACTTTTGGGTCAGCTATAACATCGTGAAATTACAGACTTATAGCTCATGGCATAGCTGAGCAATAGCTATTTTCAGGTTCTCACTATTGAGTAAATCAGTTGTAACTTGAAAACTATTGCATTTACAGTATTTTGCTTAAATATGTTGTTCACCTAATTTTGGGTCAGCTATAACATAGAAAAGATTCAGACATGTAGCTCATTGCATAGCTGAGTAGTAGCTACTTTGAGGTTATCACTGTTGAGTAAATCAGTTATAACGTGAAAACTATTACATTTAGAGTATTTTGTTTAAATATGTTATTCACATAATTTTTGGTCAGCTATAACATAGTGAAATTGCAGACCTCTATGTCATGGCATAGCTTACCAATATCTACTTTCAGGTTCTCACTGTTGAGTAAATCATTGTATCCACTGGATAGCCGCAGTGTGTAGACAGATTTCACCATTACCGCGCTAACAAAAAAAATATTATAGCTAGCCTTCTCAAGTTTGCAAGGTATATTAGAGGGTGCACCACAGTATTCTATTGGTAGGCTTTATGTCTAAATTAGGCCTGTGGCTAAATTACTTGCCTACTAAAAATGAGTAATTCTGCATTTTCTCTAAAAGTATTGCAGATAGCAAATTTTTCTTAAATAACTCATTCACCTACTTTTGGGAGAGCTTTCACATGCTGAAGTTCCAGACCTGTAGGTAATTACTCAGCTACTCAAAATGAGTGAATGCAAATTATCTCTAAAAGTATTGCAGATAGCCAATTTTTCTCAAATAACTCATTCACCTACTTTTGGGAGAGCTTTCACTTGGTGAAGTTTCAGACCCGTAGGTAATTACTCACCTACTCAAAATGAGTAAATGCGAATTATCTCTAAAAGTATTGCAGATAGCCAATTTTTGTCAAATAACTGCTTCACCTACTTTTGGGAGACCTTTCACTTGGTGAAGTTTCAGACCCGTAGGTAATTACTCACCTACTCAAAATGAGTAAATTCGAATTATCTCTAAAAGTATTGTACATAGCCAATTTTTCTCAAATAACTTATTCGCCTACTTTTGAGAGAGCTTTCATTTGGTGAAGTTTCAGACCCGTAGCTAATTACTCACCTACTCAAAATGAGTAAATGCGAATTATCTCTAAAAGTATTGCAGATAGCCAATTTTTCTCAAATAACTCATTCACCTATTTTTGGGAGAGCTTTCACTTGGTGAAGTTTCAGACCCGTAGGTAATTACTCACCTACTCAAAATGAGTAAATGCAAATTATCTCTAAAAGTATTGCAGATAGCCAATTTTTGTCAAATAACTCCTTCACCTACTTTTGGGAGAGCTTTCACTTGGTGAAGTTTCAGACCCGTAGGTAATTACTCACCTACTGAAAATGAGTAAATGCAAATTATCTCTAAAAGTATTCCAGATAGCCAATTTTTGTCAAATAACTGCTTCACCTACTTTTGGGACACCTTTCACTTGGTGAAGTTTCAGACCTGTAGCTAATTATTCACCTACTCAAAATGAGTAAATGCTAATTATCTCTAAAAGTATTGCAGATATCCAATTCTTATCAAATAACTCATTCATCTACTTTTGCTAGAGCTTTCACATGGTGAAGTTCCAGACCCGTAGGTAATTACTCACGTACTGAAAATGAGTAAATTCGAATTATCTCTAAAAGTATTGTACATAGCCAATTTTTCTCAAATAACTTATTCGCCTACTTTTGAGAGAGCTTTCACTTGGTGAAGTTTCAGACCCGTAGCTAATTATTCACCTACTCAAAATAAGTAAATGCAAATTATCTCTAGAAGTATTGCAGATAGCCAGTATTTCTCAAATAACTCATTAATATGAAAACAACTTACAGCAAGTCATGGGCTGCAAATCTTTTCATGTGGTCAGATTTGACCTTGGGCCCCTCCTGCTTATTATTGGTCCTAGAGATTTGCAATGTGAAAACGACTTATAGGAAATCATGGGTTGCGAATCTTTTGATGTGGTCAGACTTCACCTTGGGACCCTGCTACAGGGTCAAATAAGGGTAGCCAAACTTAAAAGTGCTTTCAGCTTGCTTATTAACGAAAAATGCTGTTTATCTTCTAAACTATGTTAGTTGGCCTTTGTCAGTGGATACATCCAGCATCTGGCCACAGATGCGTCCTTAGTCTAGTTCTTACCGGATTGACCTATACATTATCCCGGAGAGTGTTTCATAAGTAAACACCAACACTGGAGTAAAATAATCGATTGGGGTCGATCATCGGTCGGAAAAATGGACGAATAATCGACCCTGAAAGTTGGAGGTGAGTCCCATCACTAGTAATTGTAAGTGATGCCACAAAAATATCCACATTTACAAACTTTTAACTTACACGAATCATGGGTTACAACCATTTGCTTTATTTCTCATGTGTCACCTTTCTTATTTAATGAACGACACGGTATTGGAAATGCATGAAATGTTATATGAAAGAAAAAAAAACACTTCTGTACATACAAAACATGGTTGTTACACAGTGCCAATGCAAGACCACTTTAAAAATCATCAGTATGTTAAAATATCCATTGAATTCCCAATGTACAAAATTCTGTATAATGGCTATACTATTGGATATACACTTTAAAAAAATAAAATTACAATTGATTTACTCATTATTTTATTATTTTGCAGTGATCTAGTTATTTTAAAGGATCTGACAAATACCCTAGGTTATAATCCAAAACTACTTTCAAGTATTGCTTTAACAGTTTAACTTCTTCTAATGAAAGTTTATTGTTATTTTAAAAAGCTTAGATGGGGAGTGGTACTTGGGTATTTGATGTCAGAATCGGGTAGATATTCGATAATCAGATACCCACATATTTAGATACCCCTTAGGATCAGAAGTGTTTGTACCGTGAATAGTTTCAACAGTTTGGAACCCACTGACACTAGTAACAGTCAATATGTGGTAGCAAGTTGTGTGGGTGAGATGACATTAGCAAGTTTCTGCTGTAAATTATGAGTCGCATGTTAGAATAAGAAATCTAAAATTCGCCAGGAATCTAAAATTCGCCACCTCTAAAACCTTAGTTAATTTTATGAAGAAAATGATGTTTTTGTCTAAAAATTGGTATTTTTCAGTTCAAAAAGCCTTAATTTACTATACATTCAACAAATCTCGCCACAATTCATTTCTTTTATTAGTATTTTCACATGTGGCGAATTTCAGATATGTGGCGAATTTTAGATTTCTTACTCTAATCATTAAAGTTTGGTCACTTTCACATTTATCCAGGAATTTTTTTGTTGTTTCAGTAGGTATTATGATGTGACCAAATTGTAATTATTGTACCATGGACTCTGTAGAACTATAGCCTCCAGTATCAGTACCTGAAATAACATACATTAATACCAAGAAAATTATTGTGTTTTCTAATGCTTAAACTTTAAAATTGTTTGTACTCTTGCCTAAAACTAGTTCTACTTCTACAGAATCTGTTTCAGTACATATCATTTTGGAAGTCCTTTGTAAGCATAATTTCATTGTATGATTTCACTTTTTATGTCAGCTGACTGACAAGTCAGCTGACATTATGTCGTCACTCTGCGGCGTGGGCGTCCGCGTCCGCGTGAACAACTTCTCCTCCAAAACTACAAGGCCTAGAGACGTGCTGTTTTTTTTAAAAGATACCTTATCTATCGAGGATGAAAAATTGTTCAAGGCATGCAAATCTGTCTGTTTGTCTGTTTGCTAGAGACATTACAAGGGGGGTACCCCCACCAAAAGTGTTGAGTAAATCGCTTATAACTTGGAAACTATTGCATTTAGAGTATTTTGTTTCAATATGTTATTCACCTATTTTGGGATCAGCTATAACATAGTGAAGTTTCAGATCTGTGGCTCATTGCATAGCTGAGTAATAACTACTTTGAAGTTCTCACTATTGAGTAAATCGGTTGTAATTGGAAAACTATTGCATTTAGAGAATTTCGTATAAATATGTTATTCAGCTACTTTTGGGTCAGCTATAACATTGTAAAATTTCAGACCTGTAGCTCATGGCATAGCTGAGTAATAGCTACTTTTAGGTTATCACTGTTGAGTAAATCACTTACAACTTGGAAACTATTGCATTTAGAGTATTTTGTTTCAATATGTTATTCACCTATTTTGGGATCAGCTATAACATAGTGAAGTTTCAGATCTGTGGCTCATTGCATAGCTGAGTAATAGCTACTTTGAAGTTCTCACTATTGAGTAAATCGGTTATAATTGGAAAACTATTGCATTTAGAGAATTTCGTATAAATATGTTATTCAGCTACTTTTGGGTCAGCTATAACATAGTAAAATTTCAGACCTGTAGCTCATGGCACAACTGAGCAATAGCTATTCTCAGGCACTGACTGTTGAGTAAATCAGCTATAACTTGAAAAATATTGCATTTGGAGTATTTTGTTAAAATACATTGTTCACCTACTTTGGGGTTAGCTATAACATAGTGAAATTACAGACCTATAGCTCATGGCATAGTGGAGCAATAGCTATTTTCAGGTTCTCACTATTGAGTAAATCAGTTGTAACTTGAAAACTATTGCATTTACAGTATTTTGCTTAAATATGTTGTTCACCTACTTTTAGGTCAGCTATAACAGTGCAAAAATTCAGACATGTAGCTCATTGCATAGCTGAGTAATAGTTACTTTGAGGTTCTCACTCTTGAGTAAATCAGTTGTAACTTGAAAATTATTACATTTAGAGTATTTTGTTTAAATATGTTATTCACATAATTTTTGGTCAGCTATAACATAGTGAAATTGCAGACCTCTATGTCATGGCATAGCTGAGCAATAGCTTCTTTCAGGTTCTCACTGTTGAGTAAATTATCGTATCCAACCTGTAGGAAATCATGGGCTGGGAATCTATTAATATGGTCCGATTTGACCTTGGAACCCTCCTTCAAGGTCAAATGAGGATAGCCAAACATAAAAGTGCTTATAACTCGCTTATTATTGGTCCTAGAGGTTGGAATGAAAACCAACCTATAGAAAATCATGAGCTGGGAATTTTTTGGTGTGGTCGGATTTCACCTTGGACCCCTCCTTCAAGGTCAAATGAGGATAGCCAAACTTAAAAGTGCTTATAACTCACTTATTATTGGTCCTAGAGGTTTCGAATGGAAAACCAACCTATAGAAAATCATGGGCTGGGAATCTTTTGGTGTGGTCGGATTTGACCTTAGACCCCTCCTTCCAGGTCAAATGAAGATAGCCAAACTTCAAGTGCTTATAACTCGCGTATTATTGGTCTTGGAGGTTTGGGATGGTAAACCAACATATAGGAAATCATGGGCTGGGATTCTTTTGGTGTGGTCAGATTTGACCTGGGACCCCTCCTTCAAGGTCAATTGAGGATAGCCAAACTTACAATTGCTTAGAACTCGCTTATTATTGGTCCTACAAGTTTGGGATGGTAAACAAGCTACAGGAAATCATGGGCTGGGAATTTTTTTGTGTAGTCGGATTTGACCTTGGACCCCCTCCTTCAAGGTCAAACAAGGATAGCCAAACTTAAAAAGTGCCTATGACTCACTTATTATTGGTCCGAGAGGTTTGGGATGGTAAACCATCCTAAATTCTTTGGCTGGGAATCTTTTGGTATGGTCAGATTTGACCTTTGGACCCCTTCTTCATGGTCGAACGAGGATATTGCATTTATAGTATTTCTTTAAATATTTTTAACCTACTTTTTACACTTAAACAATTACCTTGTTACTTTATTTCATAATACCATTTGCAGGGCACAACTTTTTTGTCCTTTTCTTCTGTCAGCTTCGGAATATCTTTCGAACATGCTGTTCAGTTACCATTTACTGTATTTCTGTACAGCCCTTTCCCTGATAATTATGCTTTCCTCTCATTATCACCATCACAAATCAAAAACATTCAGTCAGCTGACACAGTGCCCGTTCACGGGCACTCTCCTCTTGTTTTATTTTATAAATACATATATCCAAAGTACTTGTACTTCAGTGTTTCATCGCATTTTGTGGTGATTATTTGCTTGGTGAAATTTAAAGTGGAGCACCTTTACATTTTCTGCCATTGTTTTTCTTGTTACAGTTTCTCGTGAATTCCGTCTTGCTCCTATCTGGAAGAGAGTTTTGGCAGAATTTATCGACTTCCTGCTTCTGTTTGTGTTGAAGTTGGCCGTGACCATTGTTGCAGTGGAATATATGGGCTTGATGTTAGTATTGATTGACAACATTTGCAGTACTCATTCCAATATTAATTGCCTTAATATTTGCATATTAAGTGGCCTAAATGTAGTGATGTACAACTGACCAAGATTTGTGCAGAAAATGTATGAAAATAACAACTGATAATAAGATATTATTGAAAGAAAATCTTTCTGAATTCCATTTTTATGTCAGCTGACTTGTCAGTCAGCTGGCATTATGTCGTCACTCTGCGGCGTGGGCGTCCGCGTCCGCGTCCGCGTGAACAACTTCTCCTCCAAAACTACAAGGCCTAGAGACGTGCTGTTTTTTTTAAAAGATACCTTATCTATCGAGGATGAAAAATTGTTCAAGGCATGCAAATCTGTCTGTTCGTCTGTTTGCTAGAGACATTACAAGGGGGGTACCCCCACCAAAAGTGTGAAAATTTCAACACTTAATCACAATTTTCTCAGTGACTATTGCAGGGATTTCTCTCATATCTTGCATATATGTACTAGGCCACAGGTAGATTCTCTTGTGTGAGTATGAGACCTGGATCTGTCTTACTTTTTTTTTAATAAATTTTTTTAATAATTTTTAATGCATTAACATTCATGAAATCATGCACAAAATCATTTATAACTTGAAAACTGTTGCATCTAGAGCATTTTGTTAAAATATGTTATTCAGCTACTTTTTTCATAGCTACAATATGGTGAGTAAGTTGGGTGCCTGTCTCAATAGCTAAGTGAGTAATAGCTACTTTTGGGCTTTTCAGTAACTTCCATCATGAGTAGAATCACTTGTAACTTAAAAACTATTGCATTTAGAGAATTTCGTATAAATATGTTATTCAGCTACTTTTGGGTCAGCTATAACATAGTAAAATTTTACACCTGTAGCTCATGGCATAGCTGAGTAATAGCTACTTTTACGTTATCACTGTTGAGTAAATCGCTTATAACTTCAAAGCTATTGCATTTAGAGAATTTCGTATAAATATGTTATTCAGCTACTTTTGGGTCAGCTATAACATAGTAAAATTTCAGACCTGTAGCTCATGGCATAGCTGAGTAATAGCTACTTTTAGGTTATCACTGTTGAGTAAATGGCTTATAACTTGGAAACTATTGCATTTAGAGTATTTTGTTTCAATATGTTATTCACCTATTTTGGGATCAGCTAAAACATAGTGAAGTTTCAGATCTGTGGCTCATTGCATAGCTGAGTAATAGCTACTTTGAAGTTCTCACTATTGAGTAAATCAGTTGTAATTGGAAAACTATTGCATTTAGAGAATTTCGTATAAATATGTTATTCAGCTACTTTTGGGTCAGCTATAACATAGTAAAATTTCAGACCTGTAGCTCATGGCATAGCTGAGTAATAGCTACTTTTAGGTCATCACTATTGAGTAAATCAGTTGTAACTTGAAAACTATTGCATTTACAATATTTTGCTTAAATATGTTGTTCACCTACTTTTGGGTCAGCTATAACATAGTAAAATTTCAGACCTGTAGCTCATGGCATAGCTGAGTAATAGCTACTTTAAGGTCATCACTATTGAGTAAATCAGTTGTAACTTGAAAACTATTGCATTTACAGTATTTTGCTTTAATATGTTGTTCACCTACTTTTGGGTCAGCTATAACATAGTGAAATTTCAGACCTGTAGCTCATTGCATAGCTGAGTAATAACTACTTTGAGGTTCTCACTATTGAGTAAATCAGTTGTAATTGCAAAACTATTGCATTTAGAGAATTTAGTATAAATATGTTATTCAGCTACATTTGGGTCAACTATAACATAGTAAAATTTCAGACCTGTAGCTCATGGCATAGCTGAGTAATAGCTACTTTTAGGTCATCACTATTGAGTAAATCAGTTGTAACTTGAAAACTATTGCATTTACAGTATTTTGCTTAAATATGTTGTTCACCTACTTTTGGGTCAGCTATAACATAGTGAAATTTCAGACCTGTAGCTCATTGCATAGCTGAGTAATAACTACTTTTAGGTCATCACTATTGAGTAAATCAGTTGTAACTTGAAAACTATTGCATTTACAGTATTTTGCTTAAATATGTTGTTCACCTACTTTTGGGTCAGCTATAACATAGTGAAATTTCAGACCTGTAGCTCATTGCATAGCTGAGTAATAACTACTTTGAGGTTCTCACTATTGAGTAAATCAGTTGTAATTGCAAAACTATTGCATTTAGAGAATTTAGTATAAATATGTTATTCAGCTACATTTGGGTCAACTATAACATAGTAAAATTTCAGACCTGTAGCTCATGGCATAGCTGAGTAATAGCTACTTTTAGGTCATCACTATTGAGTAAATCAGTTGTAACTTGAAAACTATTGCATTTAGAGTATTTTGTTAAAATATATTGTTCACCTACTTTTGGGTTAGCTATAACATAGTGAAATTACAGACCTATAGCTCATGGCATAGCGGAGCAATAGCTATTTTCTGGTTCTCACTATTGAGTAAATCAGTTGTAACTTGAAAACTATTGCATTTACAGTATTTTGCTTAAATATGTTGTTCAGCTACTTTTAGGTCAGCTATAACAGAGCAAAAATTCAGACATGTAGCTCATTGCATAGCTGAGTAATAGTTACTTTGAAGTTCTCACTCTTGAGTAAATCAGTTGTAACTTGAAAATTATTACATTTAGAGTATTTTGTTAAATATGTTATTCACAGACGTTTTGGTCAGCTATAACATAGTGAAATTGCAGACCTCTATGTCATGGGATAGCTGAGCAATAGCATCTTTCAGGTTCTCACTGTTGAGTAAATCATTGTATCCAACCTGTAGGAAATCATGGGCTGGGAATCTGTTAATATGGTCCGATTTGTCCTTGGAACTCTCCTTCAAGGTCAAATGAGGATAGCCAAACATAAAAGTGCTTATAACTTGCTTATTATTGGTCCCAGAGGTTGGAATGAAAACCAACCTATAGAAAATCATGAGCTGGGAATTTTTTGGTGTGGTCGGATTTCACCATGGACCCCTCCTTCAAGGTCAAATGAGGATAGCCAAACTTAAAAGTGCTTATAACTCACTTATTATTGGTCCTAGAGGTTTCGAATGGAAAACCAACCTATAGAAAATCATGGGCTGGGAATCTTTTGGTGTGGTCGGATTTGACCTTAGACCCCTCCTTCCAGGTCAAACAAAGATAGCCAAACTTAAAGTGCTTTTTACTCGCGTATTATTGGTCTTGGAGGTTTGGGATGGTAAACCAACATATAGGAAATCATGGGCTGGGATTCTTTTGGTGTGGTCAGATTTGACCTGGGACCCCTCCTTCAAGGGCAGTTGAGGATAGCCAAACTTACAATTGCTTAGAACTCGCTTATTATTGGTCCTACAAGTTTGGGATGATAAACAAGCTACAGGAAATCATGGGCTGGGAATTTTTTTGTGTAGTCGGATTTGACCTTGGATCCCCTCCTTCAAGGTCAAACAAGGATAGCCAAACTTAAAAAGTGCCTATGACTCACTTATTATTGGTCCGAGAGGTTTGGGATGGTAAACCATCCTAAATTCTTTGGCTGGGAATCTTTTGGTATGGTCAGATTTGACCTTTGGACCCCTTCTTCATGGTCGAACGAGGATATTGCATTTATAGTATTTCTTTAAATATTTTTAACCTACTTTTTACCCTTAACAAATTACCTTGTTACTTTATTTCATAATACCATTTGCAGGGCACAACTTTTTTGTCCTTTTCTTCTGTCAGCTTCGAAATATCTTTCGAACATGCTGTTCAGTTACCATTTACTGTATTTCTGTACAGCCCTTTCCCTGATAATTATGCTTTCCTCTCATTATCACCATCACAAATCAAAAACATTCAGTCAGCTGACACAGTGCCCGTTCACGGGCACTCTCCTCTTGTTTATGTATAGAGTAGTAATTTTGAATCGTAGCTATATGCTATAATGGTAAAGTTAATAACCCATACACAATGCTTTACAATACAAAAATCATGGCCAGCCATTATCACTGCTTTGATCCACCTCTGTAAGCACGGATAGAGATATGAACACTTTAGTCTGCTTATAATGATGTTAACTACGCACATATGAGATCATATTTATAATAATAATAATAGAAACATTTTCGTAAAATTGATGAGGATCCTCTAATGTACCAAAATAAAAAATAAGTCAGTCCAAAAATATAGAAAACATCGTAATCCAGTCAGTGCCTGCCATAACTAGAGATTGCGTCTCGACGTTGTATATCCTCGGACGGGACATAGTTAAGGCGTGAATATGTCGGCCTTGAGCCTGTTTCCTGGAGCACCAGGTCAGGATTCTCCATAGTACCAGATTACTCCCAAAAGCTAATCACTAGTTCTTTCACTTATATCTGTCTTTAAAAATTACATTTCATGGATCCAGAAGATCCATATAGTGATCCGGATCACTTCCAAAATTCAATCATTTCATCCTTTTACCTTTTCAGACATATTCTAAAAATTTCATCAAAATCCGTCCATAAGTTTTTTAGTTATCTTGTACACAAACACATCTGGCAGCCTGGATCCACATGATCCAGACAGTGATCCAGATTACTCCCAAAAACTAATCACTTGTTCTTTGTCCCATTTAAGACATTTCCTGAAAATTTCATGAAAATCCATCCATGACTTTTTGAGCTATTTGTCTTTAAAAATTACATTTCTTGGATCCAGAAGATCCAGATAGTGGTCCAGATCACTTGCAAAATTCAATCATTTCTTCCTTTTACCACTTCTTCCTTTTACCATTTGTAACATATCCTAAAAATATCAAAGTCCATCCCAAGATTTTGTGGCAGCCTGGATCCAGATGATCCAGACAGTGATCCAGATCACTCCAAAAATTTAATCACTTGTTCCTTGTACCATTTAGGCCATTTGCTGAAACAATCCATCCATAACTTTTTGTGGTATCTGTCTTTAAAAATTACATTTCATGGATCCAGAAGATCCATATAGTGATCCGGATCACTTCCAAAATTCAATCATTTTATCCTTTTACCTTTTCAGACATATCCTGAAAATTTCATCAAAATCCGTCCATAAGTTTTTGATTTATCTTGTACATAAACACATCTGGCAGCCTGGATCCACATGATCCAGATCACTCCCAAAATCTAATCACTTGTTCCTTGTCCCATTTAGGACATTTCCTGAAAATTTCATCAAAATCCACCCATGACTTTTTGAGCTATTTGTCTTTAAAATTATATTTCATGGATCCAGAAGATCCAGATAGTGGTCCAGATCACTCGCAAAATTGAATCATTTCTTCCTTTTACCACTTCTTCCTTTTACCATTTCTAACATATCCTAAAAATATCATCAAAATTCAGCCTGGATCCAGATGATCCAGATCACTCCAAAAATGTAATCACTTGTTCCTTGTACCATTTAGGTCATTTGTTGAAAATGTCATCACAATCCATCCATAACTTTTTGAGGTATCTGTCTTTAAAAATTACATTTCATGGATCCAGAAGATCCATATAGTGATCCGGATCACTTCCAAAATTCAGCCATTTCATCCTTTTACCTTTTCAGACATATCCCGAAAATTTCATCAAAATCCGTCCATAAGTTTTTCAGCTACATTTGTACACAAACACATCTGGCAGCCTGGATCCAGATGATCCAGACAGTGATCCAGATCAAAATCTAATCACTTGTTCCAGAAGATCCATATAGTGATCCGGATCACTTCTAAAATTCAACCATTTCATCCTTTTACCTTTTCAGACATATCCTGAAAATTTCATCAAAATCCATCCATAAGTTCAGATCACTCCCAAAATCTAATCACTTGTTCCTCGTCCCATTAAGGACATTTCCTGAAAATTTCATCAAAATGCACCCATAAGTTTTAGAGTTATCTGTCTTTAAAAATTAAATTTCATGCATCCAGAAGATCCAGACAGTGATCCGGATCACTCCCAAAATTTAATCATATCTTCCTTTTACCATTTTGGACATATCCTGAAAATTTTATCAAAATCCATCTGTCAGTTTTTGAGTTATCTTGTTCACAAACAAACAAACAAACACAGGGCCAAAAATGACCCTCCGTCAGGTACTTTGGCGATCAGTGGATGACCTTCAATGAAGAGCTTCAAGGTCAAATTTCTGCATGCTTACAGAGGACATATATATGTATTATATATACCAGCCATAGGATGATCTGACTTTCTGTATAGGAGAACTGGGCCAAAAAGTGAAAAAATGGCCAAAATCTGACCTTTAAGAGGCCACCAGTGACCTTGAGATTGAAGGTCAAGGTGACAAAACAATAGCGTTTGTGGCATTGCCCATATATACCCACATACCAAATTTGAAAGTTCTAACTAAAATATTTTTTAAGTTATTGCGTCCAAAAGGAAATCTCTGCAGCGGCGGCGTGACTGTACTGAATCCCAAGTATCCCCAACTTTCGTCCGGGGATACAGTTATGGATGGTTATGGCTATTGGAATGTAGGGCTATAACAAATCCTCCGTTACTCTGATCTAGGTTTTTGAAGTTTCAGTGTGAAATATTAAGATAAATGTGAAATGCACATTGTCATGGCCAGTTGGGTAAAGCTCAGAATTTTAGTCTCCTCAACATTGATTTTAGTAAATAGTGCAGTAATAGTCCTATCACAGTCAGATTTATGTAATTTGAGATTTCAGTACTCTTCAGTATTTCTTTAAGACTATTAATACCATTGTCAATAACCATTTTAAACAATCATTGATTCAACCTTTTGCAACATTGATTTCACTTCAAATGTATATTCTAAATTGTATTGTTGAATTTGATGTCAGTGATCAGTTTTAACAGATTGCAGCAGCTGAAGAAATGGTGAACCCCCGATCACCCGAACAGAAACTATAATAATCTATGAACTTTTGCCCATGATAGAGGCCCTATCTATTTTCAGCTACAGAATGTATTAAATATATTTGTAAAATGTATGTGTATGTTATATTCATGTAATTGTGTATACTTTTGAAGTACTGGAAACTGTTTAATTTTCTTAATAGGGTCTATTCACTAAAGTAGGAGGGATGAAGTATCAATATTTCAATATTTATTGACATAGATTCTTCGTTTTTTTCAATGTTTGGGTGGATGGGTGATTGACACTGCTGATTTCATTTCCAAATTTTGCATTACACCTTTGTACATTTTTAAGTTTGACATTGATGTTATTATCTCCCGTCGGCCCGCCGGGCGGGAGATTATAAAACGCATTCCGTGCGTGCGTGCGTGAGTGTGTGTGTCACATTTTTAAAAAGGGCTGTACATCACAGTGGTTGTTTCTCCTTGGCCTTTTCAATATTTTATGACCTTATTGCTTATGTCTTTTCATTTGATGCTGGTTTTCAGACCTAGGTCCATAGCTAAGTGAGTAATAGCAATGGTGGCTCCTTCGAGTAAAGTGCTCATAACTCCAAAACGACTGCATTTAGAGCATTTCTGTAAAATACGTTGTTCAGCTACTTTCTCCATGCCTACAAGATGGTACCATTTTTAGGGGTCTATCTTGATAGCTAAGTGAGTAATAGCTATTTTCTGTTTTTAACAATGACCAAAATGAGTAAGTTGCTTTTATCTTTGTAACTGTTACTTACAATATTGGTCTCAAATATGTTGTTCAACAACTCCTTCATGTACTATATCATGGTGAGGTTTCCAAGGTGTAGCACCATAGCTAGCTGAGTAATAGCTACACTAAGTTTAACATTTGACCATTGACCAAGACACTTATGACTCAAAAACTATTGAATATAGAGGATTTTTGTCAAATATGTTGTTCACCTACTTTTTGATGTAATGTGTTGTGGTGAATTTTCAGAGCTGTAAGTCCATAGCTAACTGAGTAATAGCTACTTTGAAATTTCTTAATTTCAACAGTGAGTAAATCACTTATAACTCCAAAACTATTGAATTTAGGGAATTATTGTCAAATATGTTAATCAGTTACTTTTTAATGTTCTGTGTCGTGGCTAAGTTTCAGAGCTGTATCACCATAGCTAACTGAGTAATGGCTACTTTGAATTTCAACATTGAGTAAATCACTTATAAGTCCAAAACTATTGCATTTAGAGAATTATTGTGAAATATGTTGTTCACTTACTTTTTGATGTACTGTGTTATGGGAAATTTTCACAGCTGTAGCTACCTGAGTAATAGCTACTTTGAGGGTTTTCCATTGAGTAAATCACTTAGAACAGCAAAACTGTTGAATTTAAAGGATTTTTGTCAAGTATGTTGTTCACCTACTTTTTGATGTACTGTGTAAATTTTGAGAGCTGTAGGTGCTAGTGTTGGGAATCGCCTCCAATTTTCATGGTCGATTATTCGTCCATTTTTCCGAGCGACCCATAATCGATTATTTTACTCCATTATTGTTTATTAACGCTCGACGATAGGAGAGGGTTATTATAATCAGTTTGTTTCTGTCAGTCTGTCTGTCTGTCTGTGCACCGTTTCGCCCTTATAACTCAAAAACTATAACACCAATCGAGCTCAAATTTGGTGGGCAGGTATTTTATGGGGTACAGACGGATTCTTTCAAATTTGGTGTAATTTGTGTGAAAACTAAAGCCAGGAGAGAGTTTTTCTTATTTTTAATTGGGCTTTTACAGTGAAATCTGCTTCTCTGTCTGTGCACCATTTTGCCCTTATAACTCAAAAACTATAACTTCAATCAATCTCAAATTTGGTGGGAAGGTATTTCATGGGGTACAGACGGATTCTTTCAAATTTGGTGTAATTTGTTTGAAAATTAAAGCCAGGAGAGAGTTTTTCTTATTTTAATTGGGAATACACAGTGAAACTGCTTCTCTTCATCACATACGTAAAAATCAATATTTTGCTTTCTGATGATGTCATTACTAAGTGATGTCACAATGTAACTGCCATTGTGAGGTCACAAACCTAGCTTGTGATACTTGATGTCTTTAAGTAAAAATATTTCTTCTCATTGTATGTCTTGAAATTGACATAAACATAATAAAGAGGGAGGTGGTATATTCATCATTTTTATTAATTATTATTTCTGTTTTATTTTCTCTTTTTTCTTTCAATTCCTTGACAGTCCATCACAAAAAATTACCATGCATGATTTTCACCAAGAAGTGACCTTTAAGCAGAATTTTTACCTCCACCAGCAGTTTATGTTTTTGTGTGTTAATTGTTTATGTTTGTTTTATTTTTTGTGTGTGTGTGTGTGTTTAGATTACTCCAAAACTAATGAACAGATCTTTATTTAAAAATTTGTGAGTAGGACCTGACTGAAGGAAGAAGTTACTAAAAGAAAGATCAGGATCTTATTTTAGATACAAAAAATTCATGATTTTTCAGAGGTCCCATTTCAATGTATTTTTAATGACTTTAGCCTTCTACTTGATATTTCTATGAAAATTAATTTACATGTTTGGTTTTATTTTATTGTCTTCCTTACAATATTTTATATCACTTGAGAGACTGGTCACATGGAGTCGAGCGTTTTGCTCTCTCTGAGTGCATCTTGTTTTTTAAGAAACACTTTCCGGGATAAAGTATAGGTCAATCCGGTAAGAATAACGGTGTTCCGACATTTAGAATCTACCAAAAGCACCCACTTCCTGTAAATATGGCGGTAGACATAAACGAAATCGAAGACAAAACTGTCAGTTTATTTATTAAAAATACCTAAAATATTTTTAAAATAGGTGGATATTGGTATAAATCAGAAAAGGTAAGATATAAGCTCAATAATCGATCATTGGAAAACGCCAGTGACCGACCGTGATTCTACACTGTCACCGACGATTAATCGAGCACACGTCTAATCGTCCACCCACTAGTAGGTGCAAAGCTACCTGAATAATAGCTACTTTTATGGTTCTCCATTCAGTAAAACACTTAAATTAAAAACTATTAAATTTAGAGGATTTTTGTCAAATATGTTGTTCACCTACTTTTTAATGTTCTGTGTCGTGGCATAGTTTCAGAGCTGTAAATCCATAGCTAACTGGGTAATAGCTACTTTGATTGTTTTCCTTTGAGTAAATCACTTTTAACAGCAAAACTGTTGAATTTAGAGGATTTTTGTCAAGTATGTTCTTCACCTACTATTGATGTACCGTGTAATGGCAAATTTTGAGAGCTGTAGGTTCATAGCTAACTGAATAATAGCTACTTTGATGGTTCTCCATTGAGTTAATCTCTTGTAACAGCAAAACTGTTGAATCTAAAGGATTTTTCTCAAATATGTTGTTTAGCTACTTTTTTATGTACTGTGTAATGGCAAATTTTGAGAGCTGTAAGTCTGTAACTAACTGAGTAATAGCTACTTTGATGGTTCTCCATTGAGTAAATCACTTGTAACTGCAAATCTATTAAATTTACAGGATTTTTGTCAAATATGTTGTTCACGTACTTTTTAATGTTCTGTGTCATGGCAAAGTTTCAGAGCTGTAGGTCCATAGCTAACTGAGTAATAGCTACTTTGATGGTTTTCCATTGAGTAAATCACTTATCATAGCAAAACTGTTGAATTTAAAGGACTTTTGTCAAATATGTTGTTCACCTACTTTTTGATATACTGTGTAATGGCAAATTTTGAGACCTGTAGGTCCATAGCTAACTGAGTAATAGCTAGCTACTTTGATGGGTCTCCATTGAGTAAATCATTTATAACTGCAAAACTATTAAATTTAGAGGATTTTTGTCAAATATGTTGTTCACCTACTTTTTAATGTTCTGTATTGTGGCAAAGTTTCACAGCTGTAAGTCCATAGCTAACTGAGTAATAGCTACTTTGATTGTTTCCTTTCAGTAAATCACTTTTAACGGCAAAACTTTTGAATTTAGAGGATTCTTGTCAAGTATGTTCTTCACCTACTTTTTGGTGTACTGTGTAATGGCAAATTTTGAGAGCTGTATCTCCATAGCTACCTGAGTAATATCTACTTTGAGGGTTTTCCATTGAGTAAATCACTTAGAACAGCAAAACTGTTGAATTTAAAGGATTTTATCAAATATGTTGTTCACCTACTTTTTGATATACTGTGTAATGGCAAATTTTGAAACCTGTAGGTCCATAGCTAACTGAGTAATAGCTACTTTGATGGTTTTCCATTGAGTAAATCACTTATCACAGCAAAACTGTTGAATTTAGAAGATTTTTGTCAAATATGTTGTTCACCTACTTTTAATGTTCTGTATCGTGGCAAAGTTTCAGAGCTGTAAGTCCAGCTAACTAAGTAATAGCTACTTTGATTGTTTTACTTTGAGTAAATCACTTTTAACAGCAAAACTTTTGCCCGGAAGATTATAAAACGTAGATATTTAACACATATATATGCCCTCAATAAGCATGCAGACATTTGACCTTGAAGCTCTTCGTTCAAGGTCATCCACAGAGTGCCAAAGTACCCTACATAGCTGATTTTGGCCAAACTTAAAAGTGCCTATATCTCGCTTATTATTGGTCCTAGAGGTTTGGGATGTGAAACCAACCTATAGGAAATCATGTTCTGCAAATCTTTAGATGTGATAAGATTTGACCTTGAGCCCCTTGTTCAAGGTCAAACGAGGATGGCCAAACTTAAAAGTGCCTATATCTTGCTTATTATTGGTCCTAGAGGTTTGGAATGTGTAACCAACCTATAGGAATTCATGTGCTGGGAATCTTTTGCTGTGGTCAGATTTGACCTTGGACCCCTTGTTCAAGGTCAAACTGCTGTGGCCAAACTTAAAAGTGCCCATATCTCGCTTATTGGTCCTAGAGGTTTGGGATGTGAAAACAACCTATAGGAAAACATGTGCTGGGAATCTTTTGATGTGGTCAGATTTGACCTTGGGCCCCTCGTTCAAGGTCAAACGATGATGCCCAAACTTAAAAGTGCCTATATCTCGCTTATTATTGGTCTTACTATTGGTCAAATGAGGATGGCCAAGCTTAAAAGTGCCTATATCTAGCTTATTATTGCTTCCAGAGGTTTGGGATGTAAAACTCACTTTAAACAGCACATTTTTGCTCCCCGGCGGGAGGTCATACCACTGCAGTGGTCTTGTTAACTTATTAATTAGGCATTTGGGGTTCAGACCAGTGTGTAATGGGACTTTAACATGGAAATATAAAGGCCTGGTTACATATATTCAGTAACTGTTGGGAGAGAGACCCAATTTAAAAATAGAGTAAAAAATAATATCCCATTGGTGTCTGTCATTGTATATGTAAACTTCAAAGCCAGAGTAGGGGCACTGTAGAATATCATGGACTGGGAATCTACAGTTGTTGTCAGATTTGACCTTTGGCCCATTCTTCAAGGTCAAACGATGGTTCACTGGCTTTGGTGAGTTGTCTTTCCAGTGGATGCAAATTTGCATAGGTTCTCCGATGTGTAGGTCTAGTTTACTATTGGATATTGATTGAGGCACTTTATTTGAAAAACCCTAATACACAAATATTTTGCTATCTTGGTGTAAAAACAAATTCCCATAAATCATTCCCTGGTTGGAAAGAGTGCATAGAAAACCCAGCAAAAATTGTCAGTGTGTAGGTTGAAGATTTGAAATAGTTTTACTTTGCTAAGTTTCTGATTTTTTTGTACCATGAACATATCCAGTATTTTTGGAAGTATACACAATTATAAAACATGTCATATATTTTGCCTAATGAAATTGCATTAAAATGCATTTTAATCATTTACTGACAGTATTTACATTTTAAAAATTTCAGGTGAAAAGTATTTGCTTTTGAAAAAAGTTTCACATGCATTCAAATACATTTCAAATACCATTCAACCCTGCAACATATTTGTTCATGTTGCTATTTTGCGTAAAATAGGTTTATTCCATTTCTCATTCAATATGTGTTTTTGCTGGTGATGTTTATCTAATTTATCTGTAGAGTTCCATTAAGTGAAAATTGAAAATGAAAGTATTTCCATTTAAAGAAAATGAAAGTGCTTGAATATGAAAAATACTTGAATATGAAGAATGCATTGGAAACAGTTAACTGATTAGTTGAGGGATGAAACAAGCATCTACTCGGTGACCACAATTTTCATGCATTGAAAACAATTAATTGGTTATTTGATGACTTACATAAGCAGCTACTGGGTGACCACATAAAGCTATTTGTTTCAGCGTCAGCCTCAAAGTGTCAGTTTATGTTTTAATGCACTGGTTGCTGTTTTATGAATTAGGAAAGCTCCCTCTGGATATCTGGGTTATATACTCCACACAGAACCCGATTGGAAACCCACTGCAGACGATCTCATTGAGTCGCTAATCTACATGTTTTTGTATTCAAGTTGGGTGTGCATGGTTGAGGTTAGTGAGAAGTGGTTAGTGGTCAAAGAACCAATGAGGTTGCTTGAAACAATGATAAGCATTGATGTTTGTTTTACAAAGCAAATTCATTGGTTCAAAAGTATACAATTTTTCAAGTGCTTTAAATGTAATTAGGTATAGAGCCAGTTAAGTAGAGTCTTAGAAGAATATCAGAGTAATACTTGGTGATAGTTTATTTCAACAAAAAATATGTGATCTTTCAATTAGGGCAGGGTTGGTAGCAGATTTTCCATCTCGGTATCCCACCGGTGTGAAACTGTACCGATTCCGGGATACCAAAAGAAATTGTGTTCTAGCATTTCCCCAATTGAATAGGCTCTCCGACAGGATGTAAAATTTGCAAAAACAAAACATTGCAGTTCTCCTGAAAAAAAAATCGCCATCAAAATGCCAAAATGTAAAAAAATATGAGATAAAAGTTTATAATTTATTCACATTTGAGGGTTGTTTGTAATAGTAAATGTTTTCTCACAATGTTACATTCTGACATTCGAAGTACTGGCAGTAAAGTGTCGTGTTGGTATTCAAATTAAATGGTCTCGATACCGAGATACCGATGATACTGACCCTTCCCAACTTTTAATCGTACATGTCACCACAAAGTTCCATATAAGAGGGAATCTACTTAACTGAATTCTATGAATAATACTTTTTTGTTTTGCTAACTTCATTGTTGTGTATATAAGATATTAAAGCTAATCATACCATAAAGGCTGGCACTATACTTTTCTCTATTGTCTTTGTGTCTGGGTTAAATTGCCTTCTGATATCCGTAGTGCATTCTGTCTAGCAAATTTTGGGAGAGGGGAGGGGCCCTGTGGCACAGTGCTAATACACTCCCCTGCCACCTATGAGATCTGAGTTTGAATCCTGGCTTGACCTCAAGTTGGAAATCTGGTACTTGCTTGCTGCAGGTTGGTGTTATACAGTACAAAACCTTGACCAACTGTATGTACTGGTTTCCTGCACCCTTTGAATTACTCATCACAATATTTATCGTGTGACAGAATCACAGAAAAATGGCAACAACGGAAAATAATATACTAATGGTGAAAGAACTGGTCGTCTATCCCCTGTTTCATCAAAAAGTGTGTAATAAACTTTAGTTGATTGCTGCACCATATAAGTTATTCTTGAGACTGCATTAGAAAAGTATTTAGTTATTTTTGAGGCTATCACTCTCACAAGTGTTTTCAGTTATCATTGGCCACAGTTCTTGCAAACAAAATGGCTAATTGTTTGAATTCACATTTCCTATATCATTTCACTGGCCAGGGAGCTGTCCATCAAACCTACTGCCAGATGCCACACATAGGTCCTTAATCATTTGAAAAACTGAAACCAATTGACATTTCAAATCTTACTTTTATAACTTGTAGTAATTTTGTAACATTGACTGCTGAAACGCCAACTAAAATATGCATATAACTTGTATTGTACTTCAGTATTCCTTGGTTTGCTATTCATATAATCTAAAATCTTTATTATGCTTCATATTTCTACAAAAAGAAAAATGAATTATATTTTGATGTGTATATAGCCACTGAAACAAGGGATGTATTTCATGATCTGTGTTTAAATTTCCTGTGTTTTAAGTGTGTTTTTCCCAAACTGCCTTTACCTGTGCACCATAAGCTTCATCAATAAAATGCCTTTAAAAATCACGCATTTTTGTCACACTTGCAAAACATCTCAAAAATTTAATTCACTTCAAAATTCATACATGTCAGTCAAATCTGCAAAATATCACTAAAACAGCTCAAAACCGTTTGAAATATTTTACAAATGTTATTTTTAGATATAAGTTAATTTCTTTTAACACTTCATTAAATGTAAATACAATAATTCTTTACTTTGGTTCTTTGCGATAATAAATAGTCACTTATATTACAGATGAAATCTGTTAAGTAAAAGTCCCTCTCTGAAACTAAAAATTAATTGTATCCCTGAAAAGTGGGGATACTATGGATCATGCACGGTCATCGTCGACGTCCGTATACACGTCCGCATCCACATCTGCAGAGATTTCTTGTGTTCAACCTACAAGTCACATTTCTTTTGGGATTTTTTAAAGTTTGCAAGTGGCTTCCTATGGCAGAGATCTGGCGACCCTATTCTTTTAGTAGCCCAGGAGTGCATGAGTTGATGGCTATGATGTCTCGCCACCCTATCTTTTTTGTAGGCCTGGAACCAAAATCAAGGGAGTAATAGCTTTTTATTGCGTTAATACATCCTATCCAATGGACAATAGCTTATCCGGTCGGCGCAGACCGGCCCGCCAAACGCCAGAAAAAGACGTCCTGTGTTACCACCGGCAGGTCGGTCCGTAGTACTTGTGCACTCGCCAGATGGCGTGTCGTACTTCCTTCCTGTCTAGACAGAGTGACGTCATAGCATCTTTTTCGTTTGGCGCGTGCTTGTGCACAAGGAAAAATTTTATCAGCAGTTTTTTGGTGAATTTATTAAGTTCTTGAAGGACTTTCTTTTCTTTGAGTATTTTATTTTACTGCTACATACTCATAGCACACTATGTCGTCCCCTGGACAAAAAAGGGGCAGTTGTGGTCACGCCATGGCGGGATTTGATGGACATGCCTTTTGCGCCCGCTGTAGGGAGAAGGGAAAGGGTGAGGAACCCTGTATTTCTAACAAAGACACTACGGAATGTAAGTTCTGCAATCTCTTTTCTCCAGAGCAACGGGCTCAGCTTGCAACTCCCTCTTACAAACTAAAAAAGGAGAAACGGGAGGCCAAGCGCGTGGATAACCCCACACCCACTGAGGACATTGCCCTAGTAGATCCTGCTAGCGTCTCTGTTATAGGGGCTGTGGGTGGAGCCGCTTCTTCTCATTCACCATCAGTTCCGCCTGAAAAGAAACCCAAGAAGGACAAACCTAAGACTAAGAAAGCTGCCTCTTCTAGTACGGATGACAGGTTTTCAGCACTGGATGCTAAGTGGTCTGAACGTTTCAACAGGCTGGAGGCCTTGTTGCTGGCTCGATCTGTGGAACCTTCCTTCTCTACGGATGTCAGGGTTACCCCTGTACACTCACCACCAGCCACTGTCTCTAAGGACTCAGAGCCTTTCTTTCAGCCTTCTCACCGACCTGTGGACCCTATTGCTAAGCGCACTGGCCCAGACTCTGATGCTGCTTTGCAGCTGTCGGCCGGCAAGCTTCCTCCAGGTTCTTCTTCTTCTACGCGCACTGGCCCAGACATTACTGCCACCAAGCAGCAGTCGGCCGGCAAGCCTAAGTCAGATCTCCCTTCCAAGACTTCATCAGGGCGCACTGGTCCAGACGTCGCTTCTAGTAAGCATAAGTCGACCGGCAAGTCACACACCGACCCTCACCGACAGGCTGCATCGTCGGGACAGAAATCTGTCAGATCAACTTCCGACCGACCTCACACCGACCGACCCTCATCTGCAGGTCTCACTGGTTCGGAGTCACCTACCCTCCTTAAGTCGTCTGGCAAGGACAGCATATCCAGTGGAGAGTCGGATGCGGAGAGCAGTTTTTCAGACACGCCCCCCCTGGAACTTTTTGTAGAAGAGGGCGAGCTCTCTGATGAGCATGAATTAACCGAACAGGATTTACCAACGTCGGAAGAACAGACATATAGAGAGACTATGCGAGGGATACGTTCCTTTATGGGGTGGTCACATGTACCAGACGTAGATAGTTCCAACCCGTCTGATGACAACCCTTTTGCTGGCCCCAAGGCACCGGCTCCTAGTAAGATCTCAGTCCATATGCCGACGGAAGACTGGCTCTGCAAGAAACTTAGCAAACTGAATCTTACCTTGGTTGAGGGATACCCCTCCCGTACTGCAGAGGCCGGTAGTCTACCCATGGATCAATTCTTGAGGCCACCACGCCCTCAGTCGAAGTGGTACGGGCTTTATTCAGAACAACCGACTGATCCGACCAAAGTCACTTCTTGGAGTACGGGACATTCTAAACTTAACAGTAGTTTTGGTCGGATAGCTAGAAAGGCGGCTTTGGCATCGACACCACCAGCCTCACGCAGAATCTCCCAGGATACACTCCGGAGGTGGGAAAGGACTACTAGGGAAGCTTCTGTAGTGTGCAATCAGGCCGCTAGCTTTAACTGCTGCCTTTTCAAGGTGCAGGCCGACATGCAGTCACAGCTTAGGACAGTCCGTAGTGAAGGCAAGGGAAAAGGGTCAGCCAAAGTTTCAGAAGCCACAGAGGAGTTGCAGTTTCTGATGGAGTTTAACTCCAGTATCACCCAGGCTGCCGCTAAGGCGATGGAACACTTGTCAGAATTTGTATTTTTTACCATGGGTAATCTTACTCTGGCTAGGAGAGACTCTTATCTCAACCATTTGAAGAATGGTATCAAGCCGGACACGTTTGCTGCTCTCAGGACTGGCCCTCTGCACATCGGTACTCTCTTCCCAGAGTCAGCTATCAAACGGGCCGAAGAGGAGATCTCACATTATGATAACAAAAGCCAGCCAACAGCTACATCCTCACGAGGGAAGGCACGCTTTCAACCGTATGAGAGACAGGATAAGAAACAGGAGGGTCGGTCGGACAACAAGCAGGATAGACCCGCATGGAAAAACATCAACCGAAGGCAGTTTAGACGACCTAAAGGCAAGGGTGCTAACTTCTCTTCACGTTCTGCCAAGGGCCAGCAGCCGTATAAATGACAATCACTGTTACAACAGGACACGGCTGCTGGCCGGGAGCACCTCCACAGAACTGACTTTGAACTCAAATCTAAATGTAAACTTGCATGTTGTATCATTTGTTCCTTCTGCACCCGGGCCTCCGCAAAAGAAAGGTCTAAGTCCCGGCGTGTCAGACTGTCAGTTGAAAAAAGATCTATTAAATTCTGTGAAAGGTGTTTCTTGTGTCACTCAATTGTCTTGTGTGAATCCTGTAACAAATGTCCCCAATGCTGCACAAAATCTGCCTGTAGGGGCCAGGCTTCAAAACTTTTGGCAAACTTGGCTGGATCTAGGGGCTGGTCCGAAAATAGTTCAAATCCTGAGAGAGGGTTACACCCTCCCCTTTCGGATCCGGCCACATCTTACAAGGTCTCCGACAGTCATAAGCCGTTATGTAGATCCCCACAGGAACAGCTACCTGTTGGAGGCATTGCATCAGCTTATAGACAAGAATGCAATAGAATTGGTCCACAATCAAACATCTCTAGGGTTTTTCAACCGACTTTTTCTGGTGCCCAAGCCCAACAACAAGTGGAGGCCTATACTGGACCTAAGCAAACTCAATCTTTTCCTCAAGGTGGAAAAATTCAAAATGGAGACACCGGAAACCATCAGAACATCCCTCCAGCAAGGGGAGTGGGTAACCTCAGTAGACTTCAAGGATGCCTACTTCCACATACCAATACAGGCTCAATCCAGGAAATATCTCAGATTTCAAGTCCAGGGCCGGACATACCAGTTCAAGGCGTTACCCTTTGGCCTGTCCACAGCGCCCATGGAGTTCACTGTATTAGTAAAGGAGGTGAAATTGATGGCCATACGCACGGGTATAAGAATCCACCAGTACCTAGACGACTGGTTGGTGAGAGCCAGATCCCAAGAAACTTGTCTCCGACATACCCAAATCCTCGTCAAAATGTGCCAGGATCTAGGTTGGCTGGTAAATTTAGAGAAATCAGAGCTGGAACCCAAACAGGTCTTCGACTTCGTAGGTTACCAGTTCGATCTCAGATCCGGCCGGGTCAGACCGACCCCGGACCGGTGGCAAAGCCTTCAGGACAAGATACAAGCACTCCTTGTATTACCGGCCTGTCCGGTCCGACAGTTCATGTCCCTCATAGGCCTGCTGACAGCCACGGAAAAACAGGTTCACCTCGGCCGGCTGCACATGAGACCCATACAGTGGCATCTCAAAAACAGTTGGCGGGTACCAGAATCTCTAGAGAAGATTATCCCTCTTCCAAGATCCCTGCACCCTCACTTACGATGGTGGCTAGAGGAAGACAATGTGCTTCAAGGCCAACCATTACACCCAGTAAGACATGCTCTGCAAATATTTACAGACGCATCAAAAGAAGGGTGGGGCGCTCACTTAGACAAGTTCACTGCAAGAGGGTCCTGGTCGGTGCCGGAAACCAAGCTGCACATAAATTATCTGGAACTCAAAGCGGTGTTCCTAGCTCTCAAAGAGTTCCAAGACCTCTGTGCAGGCAAGATAGTGTTAGTGGCAACCAACAACACTACAGTAGTCGCTTACATAAACAAGGAAGGAGGCATGAGGTCGGGCCCACTGTGTGCCCTACTGTGGAGGATCTTGACCTGGTGTTCCCAGCGACAAGTGACTCTAAAAGCCCGACACATTCCAGGCCACTTAAATGTGATAGCAGACAAGCTATCCAGGCTGGGTCAGACCATTCAAACAGAGTGGTCCCTCCTCCCAGAAGTTTTTCAACAAATATGCAAGCGATGGCACCTCCCTCGAATAGACCTGTTTGCCACGAGGTTCAACCACAAGTTACCTCAGTTTGTGTCTCCAGTACCGGACTCCCTGGCTGTAGCAGTGGATGCACTCACTCTGCCATGGGAGGACCTGGATGCATACGCCTTCCCACCGACCGCCATATTGGGCAAAGTGGTGGAGAAACTACTGGGCTCCCCGTGCAAGAGACTCATTCTGATTGCCCCGGGGTGGCCCAACATGCCTTGGTTTTGGGACTTGGTGAACATGTCCAGCCAGGTCCCCCTCAGCCTACCCAACCTGCCCAATCTGCTAACACAGCCCTTCAATCAGATCCCTCACAGAAATCTGACAAATCTAAATCTCCATGCCTGGCTCCTAGAGCCACAAAGATCAAAGAACAGGGCTTCTCTGAGGCAGTGGCAGCAAGGATTGAGGCTCCTCAAAGAAGATCAACCAGATCAGTCTATGAGGCAAAGTGGACCATTTTTACAAAGTGGTGCGTCACTAATCAGGTGGACTTCAGGTCTCCACCTGTAAAGTCGGTGGCTGATTTCCTAATGTACCTTTTTGAGGACAAGAAGTTACAGCCCAGCACCATTGACGGATACAGGTCTGCCATTGCTGATAAACTAGGTGATACCTCGGTTAATATCAGCAAAGATGGTAATCTCACTCGTCTCTTGGACAGTTTCCATAGAGACAGACCCAGAGGGCGGAGGGGAATACCCTCCTGGAACCTTTCCCTGGTCCTACACCAGCTGACAAAGGCTCCCTTTGAACCTCTTAGAGAGGCATCTCTGAAGCTTTTGACCTTCAAAACTGTCTTCCTTTTGGCCCTAGGCTCAGGCAAAAGAAGGAGTGAGATTCATGCATGGCAGCATAAGAACATCAGACACCAGTCGGACTGGTCTAAGGTGTCTCTGTTTCCGTCTCCCAGCTTTCTCTCCAAGAACCAGCTGGCCAAAGAGGGTCCAGAGAGTGTAGCCCCAGTGGTCATACCAGCCCTGGCTCCTACCCTGGATAGATCCCTCAAGTCTGATAGATCTCTTTGTCCAGTCAGAGCTTTGCGCTACTATTTGGACAGGACTTCAGACAGTAGGCAGGACAAAGAATTAGTTTTTGTCTCCTTTAAGAAAGGCTTCGACAAGGACATCTCGCCTGCCACTATCTCCTCATGGATCAAGCAAACTGTGATCCTATGCTATGAGCTCTCTGATCACCAGGCCCACACCCTACATCAAGTCAAAGCTCATGATGTAAGGGCCTTTGCTGCTTCTAAGGCCTTCCAGTCGGGAGTCTCCTTGGAGCAGATCTTATCAGCCTGCCACTGGAAATCTCATAATACCTTCACACAATTCTATCTGAAGGATGTGGCTTGGGCGGACTCAGAGCTCTACCATCTTGGACCGGTTGTGGCTGCTCAGCAGATCCACCAACAGACTGGTACCTAGAGGAGATTTGTACATATGTAAATAGTTGTACATATTTGTATAGATGTTGCACATATAGTTAAGGAATATATATACAAAAAAAAAAAAAAAAAAAAAAAAAAATTCTCTGGATGTGCTTCCTCCGGGAGGTTGAATTCTAAGGGACTGAACTCATCCCTCTCTTCCCCTACCTCAGAGCAGGTCTGAAACAAAACGGGGGGGCAAGGTCGACTGACGGTTCCATTCCGGATAACCGGATGATGATATTCGACCATAGCCTTAAGGGCTATTGACTTCAAGGTCTAACCAGGCTTTTAAAAAGGGAATTATCATTATTTCTAACATGAGTTCGCAATTTTAGTCCCTAGTAACTTACCCGCCATCCAAGCGGTAGTTATTCAGCTATTGTCCATTGGATAGGATGTATTAACGCAATAAAATTGCAAATTTAATAAGTAAATTAAATTTTTATAAGTTAATACCCTATCCAATGGACGCGCAAGACCCTCCCACCTACCCCGCTTTCAGCTTACTAGGGGTCTAATAGGTCTAGACAACGAAAAAGATGCTATGACGTCACTCTGTCTAGACAGGAAGGAAGTACGACACGCCATCTGGCGAGTGCACAAGTACTACGGACCGACCTGCCGGTGGTAACACAGGACGTCTTTTTCTGGCGTTTGGCGGGCCGGTCTGCGCCGACCGGATAAGCTATTGTCCATTGGATAGGGTATTAACTTATAAAAATTTAATTTACTTATTAAATTTGCAAATTTTTAGCCCAGGAGTCAAAATTATGCTCATGGGAGTCAAAAACATCAGAAATTTTGACTTGTAACTTGAAAACTATTGCATTTAGAGAATTTTGTTTAAATATATTATTCAGCTACTTTTGGGTCAGCTATAACAGTAAAATTGCAGACTTGTAGCTCATTGCATAGCCAAGTAATAGCTACTTTGAGGTTCTCACTGTTGAGTAAATCAGTTGTAACTTGAAAACCTGCAAAAGTGTATATAACTCGCTTATTATCGGTCCCAGAGGCTTGCAATGTGAAACCAACCTATAGGAACTCATGGGTAAGGAAGATTTGATCTTGGGCCTCTCCTTCAAGGTCAAACGAGGATAGCCAAATTTAAAAGTGTTTGTAACTCGCTTATTATTGGTCTTAGAGGTTTGTAATGTGAAACCGAAGTACTGGAAATCATGGGCTAGGAATCTTCTGACGTGATCAGATTTGACCTTGGGCCTTCTTTCAAGGTCAAATGAGGATAGTCTAACTTAAAAGTGCTTATAACTGGCTTTTTATTGGTCTTAGAGGTTTGCAATGTGAAACCGAAGTATAGGAAATCATGGGCTAGGAATCTTCTGACCTGGTCAGATTTGACCTTGGGACCCTCTTTTAAGGTGAAACAAGGATAGTCTAACTTAAAAGTGCTTATAACTGGCTTTTTATTGGTCTTAGAGGTTTTACATGTGAAACCGAAGTATAGGAAATCATGGGCTAGGAATCTTCTGATGTGGTCAGATTTGACTTTGGGCTCCTCCTTCAAGGTCAAACGAGGAAAGCCAAAGTTAAAAGCACTTGTAACTCGCTTATTATTGGTCCTAGAGGTTTGCAGTGTGAAACCAACCTATAGGAAATCATGGGTTAGGAATCTTCAGCCTCAATCTCTTTTATTATTGCTTCTACAGGTTTGCAATGTTCGGGGATACACCTCCGGGTTGTAATAAAGCAAGTGGCATAATTCTAGTTTTATAACGACTTCCCATTTAAATTTATTCTCCAAAGATTTCAATGCACAAGATTTTATACTTTCTCACTAACCTCTTGGGTGTTTTTTTATGTTTTTGACTTTAGTAATAATAATGTAGAAGTAAACTACAGCTGTGCAGATTTCATTTTGGCAATTTAATCACAAACTAGCCTCAAATTTAAGACAACAAGTTCTTGAGGCTGTTTCATAATTAAATTGTCAATGAAGTCCAAGCAGGAACAGTTCCCTTCTGCAAGTTATACAGCAGTATTTATTGTGTTCATTGTTTTACCTTTTTGTTAAGATTGAAAAAAATTATTGTAAGATACAACAGCTGACAGTGTTCTTCCTTAAAGTACTCCAGCTGAGTGACACATAAACATGTCTTGCTCATTATGTATAGATTAATATTCATATGCATTCTTATTCTTATAGAGTTATAACTCTTTTCTTAGAATTTTCATAGAAAAGAACCATTCTCTCAGAAAAGTTCTTAGAATATCAAAAATTTGTAGAAGTCATAAATATATGTTTTTTTCTGAATTTTTTTAAAAGTTACTAACGACCAATTAGTTAGGATATTAATGTGTTGCTTATAGAAAAAAAATGTATTCCAAGTATTTTCATTCTTAGAAAGTTTTCTTATTCTTAGGTCTATATTCTGAAAAAAAAAATTATTATAAGAATAAGAATGGTAGTAGATATTGGCCCTGGTCTCCAATTTATAATGCTCAACAGAAGTATAGTTAGAAATATGAAACTAGTTGAAACTACCTTTATATTGGCTGTCAAAAAAAACAACTTTGACCTTTCTAATGTGTATACAAATGCATTTTTTTCCTGATCTGTATACGAAGAAGTAATGTGTCATGTGACCTGTATGTAAATCAGTTAGGTGTCATGTGACCTGTGTGTAAGTCAGTAAGGTGTCATGTGACCTGCTTTCAGAGACTTAGACCAGTATGATGTAGAACTACAGAAATTGTTCACAAAAGAATTAGACATCAACATAGCACTTGGTCTAACCACCGAGCTTGTAGCCCTAGAAGTCATTAACCGGGTCTTTATCACAATTTTTGAGGTAACTTTCTCTCTTCATTCTTTTCTTCTATTTGGGATGGTTGTATGTAACCAACCCACCTATTACATTGATGCATCCAACATCCGTCCGTCCATCAATATATTGGTCCCTGAAGATGCTTCTGTCGATCGACTTGTCATTTGACAGTGTAGTAGGACACCATCCTAGGCAAGGTTGCTTTTAAAGTTGGTGCCATTGTGCATCTTGGAAATTCCGTTTCTGGACTCTTATCTCGAAGATTCTACCGCCTCTCAATTTCAAACTTGACAAGAGTGGTAGAACAAGATTCATTTTAATTTACAAACAAATAAACACAAAATGTGTTGCCAGACCCTGTCTCTGATACTGACTGTGCAACCCAACTTTTTGGGGTCCATAACTAAACTTTTTGTTTTCTGACTGTTGTTCTGTGGTGTCTGTGGTTGCTTACATGTACCGTAATCCCTGAGATAAAAGCCCCAGGTCCATGCAGTTTTACAAATGGATAAGCCTTTATACCAATAAATTAAACAACTACTTTATAATATTTCATTTAGATTTTCACTTCCTGGAGGTGTAAAAGTTAAACAAACATGGCCTACAAAATTAATGTTGCATTTTTTGCATTAATAATCTTACCTAAAGGACAATGAGCTATACTGCTGGCAAAAACCGGCCCCGCCAAACATCAGAAAAACACGTCCTGTATCTTCACGAGTGGAGCTGGCTACAAGCAAACCACTTGCCTACTTCCTTCCTGGCTAGAGAACATGACGTCAAAGCATCTTTTTCATTTGGCCCATAAGCAGTCAAGACGCGTTTTGAAAACTCAAGATTTTATTACGCTACAATAGCTTACCATGTGGGACTTAATGCTGTTCTCGGGTTGCCACACCCGGGGCCAACGTCTTAGAAAAAAAGACAGTTCTTGTTAGCCACCGGATACACTGCTAGTTGTCGTCACGTGATAACCTCTGACCTCTCGCCCTACTTTCTCGTTGGCCACGCGAATTAGCAATGCTTTATTTTGCAAGGAATATTATTTCTTTTTTACAAGGATATACTTATTGTTGGATATGGAAACTACACCAGTTTCTTTATTTTATTGCATAGAATCACAATTCGATGCCTTTTCATAGTTCAGATAAGTATCTTTACTATATTTTACAACTGAAGTCCACTTCCGGATTCACGTAAAGCAATGGCGACTCGTTTATGGGGTTTCTAATACAGGATATTTATATATGCCTGTCAGTAAAATAAAATAAAACAAAATATTTAAGCCCTATCTGCTTCATTATTGGACCCCTTTTAGGGTTTAAAAGTGTATAAATGTAACACAAACGAGTCCTGGCCGAGTAAAATCTCCGGAAACAACTTCCGTTTTATTGTCGAGACAGCATTTTCTTGTAATGCGCGTCTCGCGTTGGTAGTTTTTATACAGGAATATATGCCTGTTGAAATCAAATTAAATAGATTTTGCAAGGGTTTACCCCCGTTCTTTTACTCTATTGGTCCATTTTAAGGGTTAAAATATGATATAAAGCACGATTCTAACTGGGGGAATCCTCGGGGAAACCCCTGTGATGACGTCACGTCTAGACCGCATGTGCTGAGAGACGCGGGTTTCTTACAGTACGTTTATAAAATATAAATAAAATAAAATAATATATTTTATCCCTTCTTTCCTGTATTATTGACCATTTATAAGGTTAATACTTAAATAAACAGGAATAGAATTCTTCATTAATCGTCTAGACATTACGTGTCTCTTTAGGCTATAAGGTAACCTTGGTTACCCATTATTTTAATTATATTTTAATTCATCCAGTTTTAAATTATAATTACTTGTTTTTTAGATTCTATGTTATTTAATAAAATTCTGTGTAATTTCTGCTTTCATTATCTCACAACTAGCCCTACCTGCAGTGAGGCGGGTGGGGCAGGTGACCTTGTGTCACAGTTGATTTACTTACGTAAATCTAGTTGTGTAGTTCCTTCGAAGAAGGAAAGGCAAAGCTTCCTTGGAAGCTTACCTTAAGGAAAGCTTACATAGAAATTATAATATCCAACTTCTTTCTCCAGGGTGGATCAGATCCCTGCTTAAATTCAGATAAGATCTTAGTTCATCCGAGATTTTTAATGCATCCGAGAATCGGATGCAGTATTCTCAACTTCTATTCAACCCAGTATGATTTGATACTCGGTTTTCATTGCATCTCTCGGATCATCTGAAATCTAATGCTTGGTGGATTGTATGTAGATCTGATCCTCGGATGATCGGATCATCTACTCTGATGTTCGGATGTTGATTCCAGATCAGAACACTAACAATCCTCACACACACACACACAAAAAAAAAAAAAAAACTTGGAGTAATAGTTCACCAGCCTGGCAGTAGATATCGCCTATTGGAGGCTTGGGTCCAAGTTCAAAAAGTCCAAGTCCTCTAAGCCCAAGAGGCCTTCTAAACAAGGTCCTTCATTCAGTCCTGGCTCTATATTTTAGGGAAGTAGGTTGCCTGACTTCACCCTAACCAATTTTTGAGGACATTGAAACTTAGGCAGTTTTTTGAACCTCCCTGCCCCCAGGGAATTTATGCCTAGATCCTCCACAGTCTGGACTCTGAATGATTTACTAGGCCAACAGGAACTTGGGCAGTTTAATTTCCCTTAAAATGGAACAAGTTTTCAAATTTGTATCTCCTTAGGGGCCTCCTTGGGTAAGCCCCTCCTCCCCTTCTGGTCAGCAAGAGTTGAGCTTCAGGCTGCTCTTCACTAGGTTTTTTTCTGAATACAACCTGGTTATATATATATGTTAAGACAGTAGCAAGGCTACTACCAGACAGGTCAAACTCAATTCCATGGTGCATATAAGTAGTCAGAAGGGGTATGGTGAATTCAGGTGAGATACTGGATCTTTAGATCTTAAAGTTCCCCATTCACAACTACTTTAGGAGGGACAGGAGTCCCTCATCAAGGCACCTGTAATAACACTTAGGGTTTAGGCCCTGTTAATCAACCCTTTCCAATTCCCCACATCTAGAGGCTCCTACAGGAACCACCCCAATGGGGGTCATTCCATCCCTAGCAGTATCCATCGTTTTCCCCAGGTAGGGGGAAATCGAGTAGCCGAGGCTCCAAGGTCTTTTGACCCACTCCAGGGGACGAGGGCATAAAAACCCTTCCCCCCAATGACTCCTCCAGCCTCACTCAGTCCACCAGTAGGAGTTCTCCGTTCTTTCAGATTAGACTGGCAAACAAATCCTGTCATTCTTTTTAATCCAAGTCCAGTCAGACTCCTGACCCGGTCAGAATACAAGGCCCTTCAAAGACCAAGTCCTGGCCTCTGTATCCAGTCTCTTATGTCAAAGAACGCAATAGAAAGGGTGGAAAATGTAAAATCTCTCGGGTTTTACAGTCGCCTGTTCCTAGTACCAAGCCTCACCTAAGGTGGAGGCCAGTCATAGACCTAAACAGGCTCAACACTTTTCTACACGTAGAAAAGTTCAAAATGGAAACTCCAGAGTTCATGAGGACCTCCCTGATTCCAGGGGAGTGGGTATCGTCGATAGATCTATCGGACACTTACCTACACATCCCCATCCATCCAAACTCAAGGAAATACCTAAGGTTTTGCTACAAGTCACAGGTGTTCCAATTCACCTCCCTCCCATTTGGACTAGTCACAGCCCCCCAGGTCTTTACAATGATCGTAAAGGAAGTGAAACTAATGGCCCTCTCAAGAGGACTCAGAATTCACCAATACCTGGACGACTGGCTGATCAGGTCCCAGTCTCAGGAGGAAGCCCAAGTGAACACATAGGCAGTGGTAGACCTAACTCAGTCCTTGGGGTGGATAATAAATCAGGAAAAATCAGAACTGAAACCTACTCAGGTGTTTTTCGTTCATGGGCTACGAATACCACCTAGATTCAGCCCTTGTAAAACCCACTCAAGAGAGATGGCTCAAACTTCAGGATTTGATCCTACTACTCCAGTCAAAACGTGTTTTGACTGCAAGATGTTTGATGTCTCTAATTGGGTTGCTAGTCTCAACGGAGAAATGGTCCCGGAGGGACGCCTTCACAGGAGGCCCTTTCATTTTCATCTCAAGGAGCACTGGAGATATCCTCAGTCGCTGGACAACCTCCTTCCTTGGACAGAAGCCATTGCAGCCCACCTAGATTGGTGGCAAAATCCCTCAAACGTGATGAAAGGTGCAGACCTTCATCCCAAACACCACAGTATCCAACTCTTTACCGACGCCTCACACGAAGGTTGGGGCGCTCACTTAGACCAAAAATTCCACAAAGGGTCTGTGGTCAAATCGGGAAAAAAGGCTACACATATATGTCCTAGAATTGAAGGCGGTCTCCCTGGCCCTTCGAGACTTCAAGGACCAGTGCCAGAATCAAACAGTGTTAGTTGTGATGTACAACTCAACAGTGGTAGCCTACATCAACAACAAGGAGGAACACACTCAGTAGAGATGTGCGCTCTCCTGTGGAAGATCACGACCTGGGGCCATCACTACCTCATAACATTGAAAGCCAGGCACGTTCTAGGGTGCCTGAATGTGATGGCCGACCTACTGTCCAGGTCCAACCAAGTGCAGTCAACAGAATGGTCTCTTCACCCCCAGGTGTTCAAACAGATCTGCCAGAAGTGGTTCACACCTCATGTAGACTTATTTGCCACTCACCTGAACCACAAGCTCCCACTGTACGTGTCTCCTATCCCAGACCCAAGGGCCTGGGACATAGATGCTCTAACCATAAACTAGACCAACCTCACGGCCTAGGCGTACCCTCCTATGGCTCCTTCACAAGGTGATCCAAAAGATCAGGCAATGTTATTGTCTGATCATCGTAATAGCCCCAGGCTGGCCAGGGATGCCCTG
Source organism: Sabellastarte sp. h YS-2021 (assembly GCA_964017235.1). Taxonomy (NCBI): domain Eukaryota; kingdom Metazoa; phylum Annelida; class Polychaeta; order Sabellida; family Sabellidae; genus Sabellastarte; species Sabellastarte sp. h YS-2021. The sequence continues at coordinate 29,898,937 of OZ024936.1, forward strand.
GTTTTGGGACCTAGTGCAGCTCTCAACAGAGATCCCACTACAACTCCAAGAACAAGGCTTCTCTGTGGAGGTGGCAGAGAGAATTGCTGCCCCTCAGCGGTCATCAACAAGGACCATCTACAGGTCAAAGTGGGCCCTATTTGAAAAATGGTGCAGAGAAAATTCGGTGGATTTCTCCACTCCATCTGTGAAACAAATCTCAGATTTTTTCATGTACCTGTACCAAGACTTAAACAGGCGCCCCTCGACCATTGATGGTTACAGGACTGCAATCGTTGACACTTTGGGCCCAACGGCCCAACACATTGCACACAATGCAGACCTTCATAGGTTACTCTCCAGTTTTCACAGGGATCGTCCTAAGAGTTCCAGAAATTTACCCAAGTGGAACCTTTCTGTTGTCCTTAACGAGCTCACTAAAGCACCATTTGAGCCCATGAAAGACACAGACCTCAAACATCTTACTCTAAAACTGCTTTCTTGCTAGCTTTGGCCTCCGGCAATCGCCGCAGCGAAATCCATGCCTGGGTCGCAAACAAGTATCTAATCTAGGCCAATGGGAAAAGGTTGCCTTGTTCCCCTCTTCTGCTTTCATAGCCAAAAACCAACTAGCAAGAGAAGGTTCTCAAAGTGTATCTCCGGTGACTATTCCTGCTTTGACTACCATTGTAGATAGACAATTTAAGGAAGACAGGACCCTGTGTCCCGTGCGGGCCCTGAGGTTTTATTTGGACCGAACAAAGACCTGAGAGGGTCTCGTTCTCTCCTTTTCATCTCCTTTACCAAAGGACATACCTCAGACATCAGACCCCCTACTCTCTCTTCATGGTTGAAACAAACCATCCTACTTTGTTACAAACAAGCAGATCAACAAGCCTTGGACTTGGTCCAAGTCAAAGCGCATGACATCTGGGCCTTCGCGGCCTCTAAGGCCTTTTACGGTGGGGTATCGGTGGACCAATCATGCAAGCCTGTCACTGGAAAGCTCACAACACATTTACAAATTTTTACCTGAAAGACCTTACTTGGTCGGACACCGACAACAATATATATCTGGGACCCGTAGTGGCGGCACAACAAGTCCTAGATCCTTCCTCTCAGACCAGTTGTCCTCGGAAAGAAAAAAGGGGGGGGGGGGGCACATCCGCTACAACCAAGTCTTCAGGAGTCTCTCCCAGGATCTAGGTATTCCTTTACCTTCAAGATGTTACGGGTAAGGTCATTTTTGTTTTTCAGTTATCAAGTATACTTCTATTAAGGACTTATTTAGTTGTCATTAATCTCATATTCAGGTTGTAAAAAATTTATGAGATGTCCAACCATGGGTTGGTCAGTCACTAGTGAAGGGCCCTCAGGGACCCTTAGACCTCGAAGTGAGCACTGCTGCACTTCCGTCCTACAATCAAACATCTAGACAGTTTCAGCACTGTCTCTCATTTTATTTAGGTTTTTGGCTCATTACAGGCCCGGTCTTCGGGATCGGGGCACTGTAAATGGGACTCAGACTGGTATTTCTGGCACTATTCTATACATATTAATTCAAAATCTTAGAAAAAATGACATACCTTCCAGTCTCAGCTGTAATCCCGCCACCGGGCGGTTGAATTCAGCATTAAGTCCCACATGGTAAGCTATTGTAGCGTAATAAAATTGTAAATTTTAATTACTTAAATGTAGCTTTTATAAGCTACAAGCTTACCATGTGGGACTTAGAAGAGTCCCACCCTGCCTCCCCGCTGTTTACAGCTGAGGGGTAGGTTTTAGAAAATTTCAACGAGAAAGTAGGGCGAGAGGTCAGAGGTTATCACGTGACGACAACTAGCAGTGTATCCGGTGGCTAACAAGAACTGTCTTTTTTTCTAAGACGTTGGCCCCGGGTGTGGCAACCCGAGAACAGCATTAAGTCCCACATGGTAAGCTTGTAGCTTATAAAAGCTACATTTAAGTAATTAAACTTTACAAGTTTCAAGGAAATTTACAAAATGCTTCTGTTAAACAACATTTTTTCCACAAATATTTTTTTTGTAAAAGTGCTTTATCCATATCATTGTATCACCAGGACAAAAACGGGTTGCATGTGGACATTTGATGGCCGCCTAAGACCAGCGTAGTAGATGTGCATGTTGCAGGGACCAAGGACAGGGCTCAGAGCCATGTGCCTTGAAACGGATTGTAATTTTTGCAACATGTTAACAAAAGAACAGTTTACTCTACTATCTATGTCCACTTATAAGCTCAAGAAAGACAAGAAATCAGAAAAACAGGCAACCAGTCCGTCCCTAGTATTCGCAAACTCTGTCTTGGTCAGGTCGACAGTAAATCTGCTTCTAAAGAAGTTCCACCTACCAAAGAGAAAAAAAGTCCACAACTAAAGAAAAAAGAAATCTGCATCATCAAAAAGCAGCAGTAACTTGAGTCCTTTTCAGACCAACTTACATTCCAGCAAGTCAAGGTCTTGCCGGTCAAACAGTCACAACATGTGCAGATTAGTTTTGACTGGCCTTTCTGCCACCAGACCAACCATCCAAACCGACATCAACGAAGCTCCTGTGTTAGAGAAAGTGTTACCTACCACATTGGTTGCAGGTGCTACAGGAAAACATGGTCACTCAGTTGAAACTTATCAAGGAAGATAAGGCCAAAGCAAAGATGATGAACTGACTTATCTCATGAACTTTAACCAGAACGTCACCTTTGCCATGGTGAGGACAGTGCAGGACTTTGTGTTTGTAAATATGGTCAACATCACCCTTGCCAGATATGACTGGATCATCTCAAGTCTCGAAAACACAACGCTCAGCCCTCGGGAATGCACTGCTACATTTGGCTTCACATTTCCCAGACAGTTCTTTTGATTGTGTTAATATATCTTACCCAATGGACAATTTGCTAAACCGGTCGGTGCGACCGGCCCTGCCAGACGTCAGAAAAAGACATTCTGTGTTATCCACCAGCAGGACCGGTTTTGCAGTGTGCATTTGCTAGATGGTGTGTCATACTTCCTTCCTGATGTCATAGCATCTTTTTCAGTTGGCACGTGTAGTGTGCAGGTGTGTTTTTTGGGAAGCTCTCGAAAATGTTAGAAAAGTTCTTTACATCTACCGATTTTCGTCTTATTTCATCTGAAATTAATAAATCTGTTATCTACAACAACTATGGCATCTCCAGAACAGTCTTGAGGCGCTTATGACCATGTAGTTGCAGAATTTTGTAAACATATTCGGTGTTCTCATTGTTGTGATAAGGGACATGGGGTGAATCCGTGCATTTTGAAGCAAGAATCCCCCCTCTGCAATGCCTTGACCACAGAACAGAAGACTCAGCTTGCCACTCCATCGTACAAACTCAAGAAAAGAAAAGAAAAGAAGGGGGAAAAATCTTCTGATATGAAAGACTCTACTGAAAATGCAGTCACTCTTGTAGACCCAGATCTCGTATCTGTGGTAAGGAGTGTGAAGACTACCAAGCCTCCTGTAGAAAGCAAAGATTAGAAGAATTCTACCCCTTTAAAGTCTTCCTATGAGAAAGACATCAAAGAATTTGATGATTAGTGGTCAGAGTGTTTGTCACGAATCAAGGTCTTACTTCTCGCGAGGACCTTGTCACAAAACCTGCCGTCCAGACTGTGAAAATGGCTCTTGTTATGCCCCTGTTCCACCAAAGGACTAAGCCCCGATCCTGTCTGCGACCCTTAATCGTGGACAGTCGGTGAAGAAAATGTTAAAATGGGCGGGAATACTGAATCAGTATCAAAGCCTGGGATTAAGTTCAGATAGGCCTCAGGAAGCCTGAGGAGGCCCCAGGAGGCCCCACACAGTCCCCGACTGTTCTGCGACTAAGAACCGATTAAGCCATTTTTCTGGTCGGTTTGAACCACAATCTTGTCGTACACATACCGACTGGGTCCCAGGACGCCTCAGGCCTCCTGGGACTAAGCCCCGACTAACCCCCGATTAAGTCCCGGCTTCCTCGGGCGTCCTGAGGCCTCCTCAGTGTTCCTCAGACCACGATGGCCGATTCTTGTTTTGCAAAATAACTGGATTTTCTGGGTATATATATAAATTCAGGGAAGTAGTTATCATTACTTGTCTAGGAACACAGCAGGATGCCAGCTTTCAATGGAAGACAGCTTCAGCAACAAATTAGGGTTTTTAAATTTTTTATTCAGTTACATATACTGATGTATTTGCTATTTCTATGTCGACCACAGCAACCACCACAAGCAGCACCTCCACCACCACCACCAGCCATACAGAGACCTAGAAGAAGGCACAACATGTGGGTCAGGCCATGGCTACTACAGAGAGAGGAGAGGGGGGCCTACCACAACATTATGGCTGAACTGTATGCCACAGACATTCCAGGATTCACCAATTTTATGAGGATGACCCCAGAATTCTTTGAAATGATAAAGACCAGACTGGAACCACGTCTAGCCAGGCAGGCCACCAACTACAGAGCTCCAATCAGTGTTGGGGAAAAGTTAGCCCTCACCATCAGATATCTGGCCACTGGAGAGTCATACACATTATCCTGTCAGTTCAGGGTTGGCAGATCCACCATATCCACGTTTCTACCAGAGGTCTGCAGGGCCATCCAGGATGAGTTCACCATAGAGTATCTCAGAAGTCCTACTACTCCAGATGAGTCGAAGGAACTAGAAACAGAATTCAGGTTCAGGTGGAACGTTCCACATGCCCTGGGAGCCCTTGATGGCAAGCATGTGGCCCTGAAGAAACCCAAGAACTCTGGAGCCCTGTACCACAACTATAAGGGATTCTTTTCAATAGTAATGTTGGCCTTGGTTGATGGACAGTACAAGTTCAGATGGGTGGATGTGGGTACAGCTGGATCTTGCTCAGATGCCCAGATATGTAATCCCTGTCACCTGAAGAGGAAGATTGATGATGGCAGCATAGGCTTCTCTGACCCAGCACCTATAACCCAGGGTGGTCGAGATGTCCCCTACTTCATCCTGGCAGATGATGCGTTTGCCCTGAAGACCTGGCTGATGAAACCCTATGGCAGACCCAACCAACAAACAAACAAACCCAATGCCAAACATAATTCCCACAAATAACAGACAAACAGACAAACGCAATGCCAAACATAAGTCACCCAACCAAGAAACAGACAAACCCAATGCCAAACATAACTTGCTTAATGGAATAAATATTGCATGTATTTTGAAAGCTACACCCTAATTTCACGTACATTTGGTTTTTATTCTGGAAAAATAACTGAAACTGAAATTTTTTCCTTCATTGCAATTCTCAAAATAAAATTTTTTTATTCCACTTCAAGAAAATTAAGAAAATATAACCACCCAAATGTTTCTGTTTACAGTATGGTTTATCTGTCTGTTGGTTGTGGGGAGTCATGTTTGCAAATTTGTTTGTCAGTTTGTTGGTTGGGGGTTATGTTTGCTATTGGGTTTGTCAATTTGTTGGTTGGGGGCTATGTTTGGTATTGGGTTTGTCGGTTGGTGGCTATGTGATAACATAATATCTTTTAACTCTAGGGATGGTGTCAGTGTTGGACTTTTTTATTACAGATTTAAAGCAATCCCATGGATTTTAAACTACAAATGGGCAGATTATTGGCCATTTTGGGAGTTTATTTATCTATTTTTTTTTCTATGTGGCCTTCTGTTGTTATGTGTATTACCATGGGTAATTAAGCGGCCCGTCAGGGACGCTTATTTGTTTTCACCGAAGTTCGACTGATCACCGCCGCCGCCGCCGCCGGATTATGGTCTCCCTTGAATAACTTCTTAGCCTTTCAAATTTTTCTTTCCTTCTTATCTTTCTTTATAACTATAGGGGTGGGAAAAATTTTTGGGATACTTTGCGCAGACCTTAAGCCTTACTTAAGGTAACCTTAAGCATAACTCCAAAACACCCCGTCATCGTGTTTCGGAAAAAACCACACACACCTGTGCTAGAAAATTTATCTGGCTACATTCTAGACCAAATTTCCAAGGTCGGAAAGGATTTTCTCATCAATCACACCATAGACACCTGAATGGGAGGCGTTTTATTTTTGTAAATTTTTTAAAAATGGGTACTTGGTCTGTATCTCAAAAACGGTTAGGATATCGGCGTTTTGTTGGAATAACTTATTCAGCTACTTTTTGATAATCTTTCACATGCCGAAGTTTTAGCTCTGTATCTGCAAACTTAAGGTCACCTTAATGACCAAAACGTGGGTTTTAACCCTCCAGTTCACTTAGTTTTCCACACTTTTCAACCAAACTTGGCATATATATTAAGATTCACCAAAGGATTATCCTGACTTTATGGTGACCTTAAACTGTTAATATTATTAGGGCTATGGTCCCCCCTAAAGTCATCAAATTGGAATAAAATTGTCTGGCCTGTTATTTTTCCATCTTTTTTAAAATCTTACATATATTGATATTGAGGAACATCAAAAGAACACTGTTACTACGTTATGATTCAAATATTAATAATGTTAGGGCCATCTTAAACTTAAAATGTAGAGTTTTTCAGCCCTAAGCTTAGTTAATGTTTACATTTTTCAAATAAAACTTGCGACATTTATAAAGGTTGGCAGAAAGGACATTCTGCTTTTATGGTCACCTTAAAGTCCCAATATGAATAAAGTTATGGTCACTTTTCAGTGAAAAAAAGGAAGTTTTCGGCCTCCAGCTATCTTATTGTTCAACTGACCTCAGCTAAACTTTGTACACTTATAAAGGATGACAAAAGGGACATTCTCATTTTATGGTCACCTTAAAGTCGCAATATGGTTGAAGTTATGGTCACCTTGCAGTGAAATTATGGAGTTTTTAATCTCCAGCTATCGTATTATTCAGCAGAGCTCAGTTAAATTTGTACACTTTTAAAGATGACATTAGGGATATTCTTATTTTCTTTCCACCTTGGAGTTCCAATACAAGTACAGTCATGGCCATCTTGACGTTAAAATGAGGATTTTCAGCCCCTAACTGATTTACTGTTCAGTAACATCAGTTTAACTTGACATTGATTATACTAAAGTAAGATTTTGCATAACATTTCACTTAAAATTCCTGTACTTAAGAGGCTTTGGCCATCTTAACACGATAAATATATATTTCTTGCTCCCTCCTCATTTATTTTTACACTTTTTAAAACCACACCTGGCATATGTATGCTTAAAAATATTTATGCTGTCTGGCAAACCTAATCTCTTAGTGTTTATGAAGTTATGACATCTTCAAAGAAAAAAATGAGCTATTTATGATGCACTGATGTGGTTATTAACATATTGCAAGTGATCAGTGTTCACATAATATAAATTCCCAATTTTAGGCAGATTAAAAAACCACATTCTTCTGATTCCATTCTTTTGGAATTGTGGGGATATAACTTTTCTTTTTTGGAAAAAAAGCTTCAATAGATTCAACTTTTGTTTTGTAGAAGGAGTTGATGATCTAGCTACTTGTTCACATAGACTATATAAATTGGTCAAATGTATACACCTGACTTCTTTCACAATATAAGATGCTTGAAAAAAAAACACTTTCTCATAAACAGTTTTTCTTGTACAGCATTTTATGTATCTCCAGCTGAGTGGAAATGAATGACTTGTCCTTTTCTTCTTCCTGCCCAAATCTGTATTTGCTTTTGTGTGATATCTATCAAAAGGCACATTCATGGAAAGTCTTTCTATGCAGAAAGAACCCCCCCCAACTCCCCTTTAGTGCACACAAAAAGCAAGTGGAAAAAAGAATGGCCTCAGTGGGGGAAGTGGGGGGGTTCATGGAGGGAGATGATAGAGATATATATATGTGTGTGTGAAGCAAAAGTGGAACAAAAAAAGTGGAATATTTATGCTGTTCTTTCGAATGTATATTGTTTTCTTTTCTTTTACTTTCTTCCATTTCACTTAGACTTCTACATTTAATTAATTTTAGCTCAAGTGGGAAATGAATTTTTGAAACTTTAATGCATTCAAATTCCTGAAGTGATACACTAAATCATTTATAACTTGAAAGGTATTGCGTTCACAGCATTTTGTTAAAATATGTTATTAGGCTACTTTTTCCACAGCTACAACAAGTCCAGTAACTTGTTTGGTCTTAATTTTGTGCATTATTGAAGTGTGGAATTGATCATGATCTCCTACTCTTATTCCTAAGCCTAGATTTTTAATTTCAATTGTTAAATCATTCATAAATATTGTAATATATAAACTCATACTTTTCTTTCCCAATATATCCAGTAACATTTTTCTAGCACTATAGCTTGACTTGTTTGTAACTTGATTTTTCTTGTAAGCAATAACTCAGAAGCAAAATCAGTAACTTTTGAACAAAAAGTCTAACACACTTTGGTTCACTGGATTTTGTTAGTGGTTTTGTTAAGTTTTTAGTTGAAGCACAATCAGTAATTTTAAACAATAGTTCTTAAGCATCTTAGTCCACTGCATTCAATTAGTATTTTATACTTAAGTCTGATACTAATGACATTTTGAACAGAAATGTCTGTGGTCAATGTACCCTTTCACTTGAGACCTCTTCTCCGAGAACATTACCAAAGAATCTAGGACATACAGAATCCGGGAAAAAAAATGCCTCCTGGACAAAATGCCTCCTGGAAAAAAATGCCTCCTGGAAAAAATGCCTCCTAGAAAGAATGCCTCCTGGATATTTTGTGACTAGGAAAAAATGCCTCCTGAGAAAAAAAAGTTATTTGAACTTGTAAACATGTTACATATGAAACCTATAACATAATAATATCAAAAACATGTTAATTTCAGATATGTACAGTCAAAACCAGAACGTACAATATCATGAAGTACAAATTACAAATATCTTCTTGAAAGGGTATCCCTTCAGCTGTACTCTGGACCAGTTTAAAAGCAGGATTTATGGCTGTGAGGTTTCTTGATGAAATAGTTGTGGCCTTTATGGCTTACAATATGCATTCTTATCAAATTACAACATAGGTTATCCCCTCTGTAAGGAGTTGATCGAAGTTAGATGCACTAGGAGGGGCAGAAATGTAATTACAAGAAAAACACGACACCTGTCATAATGGAAACCAGGGATACGCAGCCAGCCAAAAGAGTGAGAAGCACCAGCAAAACCTTACAAGAGAAACTTACATACCTTTGTATAGCTAAGCAAAATGGGTAAAAGACTGTGAATTTTTGACAGGCATTGGCGACTATAAGACTCAAGTGGAAAAAATGAAGATGCCTCTGAAGTTGTAATGTGAACCTGTAGTGTTATAATACTTGAAAGAACTTTTTTTTCTTAGGAGGTATTTTTCCTGGTCACAAAATATTCAGGAGGCATTCATTCTAGGAGGTATATTTCCTAGGAGGCATATTTTCTAGGAGGCATTTTTTCCAGGAGGCATTTTTTCTGCGCATCGGACATACATTCTTTTCAGAAGTAAATTTCACACCTACAATTTCTCTTCTGCCAAGCTGTGGTCATTCTTTCATTTGTTAAATATGGTAACATACACAATGCAATAAACTTTACATTTTCTATTCCTTGTGATGCATATCTTCACATCTTTTACGGCTTACTTCGCACTTTTTCATCAGGGCCGCTTCGTTTTTGTCAGCAAAAACATTTTTCTAGTTTGTTTCATGTTTGGGGTGGTGTGGGTGTTGGGCTTTTTTTTGTTTTTTTTTTGTTTTGTGATAAGTATTTGTACTGAACTGTTATGTTTTGGGAGGGGAATTTGAACAACTTGCAGCTAAATAATTGTTTTTGGAAGATTTGGGCGGCCCAGAAAAGGGCCTGAGGGGTTAGAGACCCAACCAGACTGGCTGGCTACTGAGGAGGCTGCTGCTGTTGAGGCGGTGCTGTGGTGGTGATGGTGTAGAGCTGCTGCTGTTGCTGCTGCTGAGGCTGCTCAATGATCTGTGTTGTTAGATCTGGTATCTGGCTTAGTATTCCACTTAAGTTGTGTCTGCTGCCCTCGTCCTGTACTGTGAGCACTGATGGAGGGTTTCCAAAGCCAATGGGGCTGGGTGTGTAGTAGACGTAACTGCTGGAACTGCTGCCTGCTGCAGCCTGGGTGGAACTAGACGCCTGTTGAGTGGTTGTTGGCAGTATCCCGACCCTCTGTGACTCTTTGGTAATAGCGGCTGATCTCTTGGGTAGAACTTGACGTCTATGAGTGTTCTTTACTTCTTCAATGTCTCTAAAAATCCTGCCCTTGAGGTCCTCAAATTCCTCTTGGGTCATCTTTTCAGCCTCTGATGCCACGTAGTCAAAGAAGGGCTGCCTGTCTGACTTCTGCTGCAGGAAACCTGAGATCAGTGTCCTCATCTGGTCAAAGTGCTCGAGTATCTTTGAATCTGTAGAAACTGGTGTAGATGTAATAATTGGTTGACTTGCACTCTCCCTCAGGACACTGGACTCAAGATGTTCTGTATCAGTAGTAGAGCCACGCGATTCTTCATGCCTGCTGGTGTTGGGACTGGCCTCGAACCCAAAACTTCTGTTGGCCCCCTTGCGTCTGATGTGGGTCTTAAGGAAACCCATCTGCTGGTAGACCCAGGACTGTCTCTTGGTCATCTCCCTTGGGGCTTGGCCAGACTGTAGCTTGGAGAGCTTTCCATAACGAGTTCTCTGTGACTCAAACCACCTTCTGACATCAAAAGGCTGGAGCTTCAGTTCTGCAGAGATTTCTGCCCAGAGAGCCTCCTTCCTATGTCTGTCGTGGAAACGTCCATGCTCCTTGTCGTACATCTCTGGGTGCTCCTTCACAAACTCAACAATGGCAATTTCTTGGCTGTCAGTGAATGTAGCACAAACCCTGGCTCTCTTGGCTGCTGAGTGGCACTCTGATTCTTCCTCACGCCTCTCATCTTCTTCGCAAGCTTCCTCAGTAACTTCTAAACCTTCCTCTCTATCCTCTATCCTCTCTTCTGTACCCTCCTCTGTCCTTTCCTCTGTCCTTTCCTCTGTCATCTCCTCCAACTCTCCACCTTCCTTCTCCCTCTCCTCTTGCCTCTCCTCCATCTTCTTCTTTCCTCTCTTTCCTCCTTTCTCTTTCCTCATAACTCCAGTGAATATCACAAAAAAAGTAAAAAAACTGAAATGTGTCTCCTAACTGTTAAATTTGCCCTAACTCAAGTAAAGTGTGAAATGTAAAAAAACTGAAAACCCCTAAGCAGTAAGTGACACACGTCTCTCAGTAGCCAACCAGTCTAAACACAGAAAGCGTGTGTGTGGTCGCTTATATAGTCCCAGACCCCCTCATTGCCTCTTTTTGGTTTCAGACGCGTGGGAAATAGTCCGTGCTTAATCGGTACTTAGTCCCAGGCCTCCTGGGGCGTCCTCAGACCGTCGCAGACTAAATTTCAGTGGTCCCAGGCAGCCTGAGGAGGCCGGTTTGGATCGGCTTCTCTTAGTCGGGGCTTAGTCCCAGACCCAGATTTCTTAGTCCCAGGACACCTGAGACAGTCTGAGACTTCCCGGGACTAATGAAACCGATTCCTTTTCACACGCATGAAACTTCAAAGGTCTGTTAAGAGGCTTCCTGGGACTAAGCTACGGACGCCTGGGACTAAGGGCCGCAGGAGGCCTGAGACAACATAGGACTGTGTAAATTTGGGTCTGAGGAGGCCTGAGGAAGCCTGGGACTGGACATTTTGTTGACGGCGGGAAATGAGAATCGGTTTGGATCGTGAGAAATGTCAAACATTTTTGATACTTCTCACGGCCCCAACCGATAACTACCGATCCATACCGAATGCCTGGGACTAAGCAAATATTTGAAACTGACTACAAAAAACCATTAATCGGGAAGCTTAGTCGTGTGGTGGAACACCCACATTACACAGCCAGCAGCCAGAGCAGTTGATTCTGTTAAGCCTTTCATCCCACCGGCTACAGTTACCGACCAGACTGGCACCGACCAGGTACCTGTACAGCAGAAGGAAATGCCATTTACAGCCATGTTGTCTCACCAATTGGACCGACCGAAACAAGAGACGGATCCTGTTCACTCTTACCACTGACCGACTGAGGAAGAAGGTGAACTGTCTGAGCATGACAAGAACTCTGTTGCTGCTGACCAGGAACTGATGCTCTCTGAAAAACAGTCCTACTGGGAGAATCTGTGAATTTACCTACTGATTACTGGCAGTGTAAGAAATTTGATAGACTGAAAGTGACTTTTGTTGAAAGTTACCCTTCAAAGTCGCCTGATGCCAGTGGTCTACAGCATGAGCAGTTTGTTAAGACAGCCAGGTCATAGAACAAGTGGTATGGGGTGCATTCAGAGAAAGAGACTGTTACTAAGTTAAACAAGCTTTCCTTCTGGTACAGCGAGTCAACACGCTTGAACACCTCTTACAGCCGGATAGCCAGATCTTCAGGTCTGAAACTACGGCACCAGCATCCATATCCATTCCCCAAAAAGAGAAAGTGAGAGAAAAGCGGCGAAAGTATCCAGTTACATGTTTAATCAGGCCACGGGTTTCAACCCTTGTTTGCTCAAGGTACCGGAAGCAATGAAGGCCAAACAGCAAACACAGCTGAAGGCCATTCAAGGTGCCCAGAAAAAAAGGAAAATCTTCCAGCATGTGTCAGACTGCCACAGATGAATTACAATTACCTTTTGGACTTCACTAAAGCTTCAGTTTATCAATGACCAAGACTATGCAGCATTTGGCCAATTTTGTTTTTATCTCAATGGTGAATTTCACATTGGCAAGGCGAGATGCTTACATAGATCAACTACGATCTGGTATTAAACAAGACACACTTAATGCGCTCAGGACTGCTTCCCTTAACATGTCTACACTCTTCCCAGACAGTGTACTGAAATGACCCGAAGACGACATTGCAAACTTTGAAAGCAAGGGCTCACAAGAAGGGACGTTACCAACCTTTTGAGAGACTGCAGAAGTCGTCCAAGGACACCAACCGGTCCAAAACAAGTAAAGTCATTAAAATATGTGAAAGACATTTCCTGTGTAGACAATGATTTTTGTCAAGAATATCATAAATATTCCAGTTGCTGCTCCAGATCTACCTGTAGGGATCAGATTGCAAAAATTTTTGGAAACATGGGTGGCCCTAGGGCTGGTCCCAGGGTCATAAGAATCCTCAGAGAAGGTTAACTCTCCCCTTCTCGATCCGACCAAATCTGACAAGCTCACTAACCATCATAAGTGGCTTTGTACATCCTCACAGGTGCAGCTACCTGGCGGAGGCATTACATGCACTTGCGCAAAAGAATGCAGTAGAACTGGTCATAACTCTGAACTCTATAGGTTTCTTCAACTGACTTTTCTTGATACCAAAGCCCAGTGGTACTTTAAAAGCAACTGGAGGGTACCAGAATCACTAGAAAAGGTGATCCCTGTCCCAAGGTCACTCCATGGATCAAACAAACTGTGACCCAATGCTATAAGCACTCTGATCAGGTGGCCCTTACTCTGCATCAGGTTAAAGCCCATAATGTTAGAGCCCTTGCTGCTTCTGATCTATGGTTAGAATAACAGAAACAAAAAAGATGCTATGACATCATGTTCTCTAGCCAGGAAGGAAGTAGGTCACGACACCTAGGAAGTGGTGTGCACATAGCCAGCTCTGCTGGTGCAGACACAGGACGTCTTTTTCTGAAATTTTGTGGGGCCGTCTTGTGCTGGTAATACAGCTAATTGTACATTGATAAAAATTTAAATTAATTCTAAAATTTTCAATTTGACCGCCTATCAGAATATAATGTATGTTATTGCAGACTCTTAATTGTGTACAATTACTGTAAAAATGTAAGTGATAATATTTATTAATGTTTTATTCAGATTTTACTACATATGTATGATAAATAAGATCCAGACTGACAAAAATCATTGTGAAGTTTGCCATTTGTTTTAAGCTGTGGGCTTAGGTCACTGAAAATGTTTATTGCAGGTTTTGGGGGAGGGGGGCATAGTGGGAGAGGTGGCCCCTATTACGGAATTTACAGTATTTTACTTTCTTTGGTACATTTAATTATGTTGTATGATAATAAATATAAAAAGATTGGAGAAGAACTGAAGGTAACTGTTGTGAACCGATCATTGATTATTTCAATGTGTACAAATATCATTATTTTGTGCTACAATAGCTTACCATGTGGGACTGAATGCTAACTCAGGAGGCCGCAGGACTCCAGCCAACGACCAAGAAAAATGGACGTTTGGATTTGACCGAGTCCGTGGTTTAGTATGTACCATAGCAGTGTCGTTTGGTAATTCGTCCTTCTTCTCTCGTTGGCCGCCATCTTAAGCGTTTGAAATAAATTCATAATATTTTACTGTTTTCTCAAGATATACTTGTTGTCGGATACTGAAACTACATCAATTTCTTTATATATATATATATATATATAGAATCGTATTTTTGTGACAAATCACAGAACAGGTAAGTATATCTAACATATTTTACAATTTTATTGCGTTAATATATCTTACCTAGTGGACCAGTGCATTTGTCCGGCGCGCAGCCGGTCCCGCCAAACGTTAGAAAAAAACGTCCTGAGCTGGGCTCTGACCGGGACCGGTAGTGTAGTACTCATTCGCCAGGTGTCCCCTCTGCCCCCAGCTCCCCTACTGCGCGTGCGCGCGCATGCGCACCTCCTCTTTTTGTTTGGCGCCATAGTGTTTGTTGCAACAAATTTTACAAAAAGAACTCTCGGACATTACTGTGTGATTAGAAGTTATCTTCAGTTTATTTATATATATTTGTTGAGAAATAATATCATGGCATCTCCGGGCCAAAGACGGGGTACGTGTGGCCATGTTATGGCTGTGTTCGACCTCCATAAGAAGTGCGCCTGCTGCAGGGACAAAAAGTTTGGTGATGATCCCTGTGTTAGAGACAAGGACTGCTCTTTATGTGAAAGTTTGACGGACGGGCAAAAATCTATGTTATCAACCCCTCAATATCAAATCAGGAAAGACAAGAAATCGGGTATCCTTGTATCCCCAAGTAAAGTTACCATTGTCGGCCCTGTGGAGTCTTCTGAAGCAGACAACAGTGCGCATGCGCAAGTACATGCCGGTTCCGGTCCATCACCGGGTCCTTCAGATATACATTTCTCTGGGGGTTTTGTTTCCCGTCAGGATTTTGATGTTCTCAATAACCAGCTTGAGGAGAAGTTTGCACGCTTTGAGGCTTTACTATCAAGATCTAATATCTTCTCCACACCCAAGCTTCCAATACAGGTACAGGTTGACAATCCACCAGTATCAGATACTCCATTTATCAATCCCTCTACTGACCCCAGAGCCACCGGTTCGGTGTGGACTCCGGGTCAGAAAACAGAGGTGGAGTTAAAGAAAAAAGACAAGGGAAAATCAAAAAAGAAGAAATCCAAACCGGCTGCTGCTGCCGGGTCTGCAGAACAACTTGCTTCTTCTGCTCCAGACCTTACTATCAAGAAGGATGTCCCCGGTCTGGGGTTTAAATCTCTTGATACCTTATCAGCCACTGACTCGAATCCTTACTTTGTCTCCACTGCTTCATCTACCGGTGCATCTGATCAACCGGTTATCGCCGGTCCCGGTGCTTCTAGTGTTACCGGTACTCATCTTGATAGCTTCTCTCATCAGGACCCCGAACTGTCGGACGCTGATGTGGATCCGGCTCCAGACCAATCTGACAGAGATTCCGGTGAGGAAGGCGAGTTGTCTGATTCGGAAGTGACAGAGAAGAATGAGGAGATGAACTATCGAGAAACTGACCGGGCCGTTAGGGCCTTTTTAGGTTGGACATATATCCCTGATATTGAACCGGCTGTTGGAGACACTGACAATAAGTCTGATAACCCATGGAAGGGTAAGCATCCCAGGAGAACCGGTAAAGTTTCTATTGAGTTACCCGCCGACGATTGGCTTTGCTACAAGATGGAGAAACTTAACACCAGAGCAGCAGAAGGCTATCCATCCCGCTCTCAGGAGGCGGCGGGACTCAAGATTGACCAATTTATTAGGACTCCCAAGAGTCAGTCCAAGTGGTATGCTCAGTCTAGACTCAGACAGGAGGGCTCAGAGAGGCCGGGAAAGACTATCTTTGGTTGGTCTGGCACAGAGGCCAGGTTAAACTCTCAGTTTTCTCGCATTGCAAAGGTGTCAGCATACCCCATGTCTGGACATGCTTCTAGGCCGGTGCCACAGATCTTACGACGTTGGGAAAAATGTGCTAGAGAAGGTTCTCTCATCACGAACCATGCGGCCGGTTTCAACCGGTGTGTTAGTGAAATCCAGGAGAAGATGAACCAACACATCTCATTGCTGAATGACACTATAGTTAAAGGGAAGGCCCCCAAGGAGGTAGTGGATGCTATAAGGGATCTCAAGGACCTCTCAGTTTTTCATTCAAGTGTGTCAGTTGCTCTTGGCACAGCTTTCCAGCACTTGGCGGACAGCTTTTTCGTCCAACTAGCCAATTTTGTCCTTCTGAGACGTGACTCATATCTTGAACATGTTAAGCCAGGCTTGAAGTCGGACACATGGAACAAGCTTCGAAATGCGCCTCTGTTCACATATGGATTGTTTCCTGACGATGTGCTTGCAATAGCTGAGCAGGACATTCTTAAGCATTCTTAAGAGTCTTCTAGGAGTGCTCCTGGTCCCGGTTCGGGCACATACCAGCACTCCAAGAAACAGCACTTCAGGTATCACCCTTATGACAAAAAGGATAATAACAGGCAGTCTGACTACTCCTCCTCTCAGGCTCAGCAGTCCTGGCGTCAGTTTTCAGGAAGAGGCAGAGAAGAAACCGTGGTCGGGGTGGTTCTGGTTCCCCATATTTTTCTAAGGCTGCCAGGAGTGCAAAACAGTATAAATGACAATCAATTTCTCAAGGACTCCCCAGTTCAATTAAGTGTAAGTCAAGGGGATCCCAAGCAGTGTCAAAGTTCAAAGACAATAAACTTTCAAGAGACTGTAAATTGTTGTGTTGTGGCTCCTGCATTTTCTGTAACTGGGCAGTCGCAAAAGAAAGACGTAAGGCCCTTTCAACCAAATGTTCAAATAAAATCTGTGAAAGGTGTTTCGTGTGTAAATCATCAAAAATTTGTCTCTTTGCTCCAGTTGTCAGAAATGCCCTTCATGTTGTCAAAGATCCACCTGTGGGAGGCCGTCTGCAAAAATTTTGGCAGGTCTGGCTCTCTCTGGGTTCAAATCCAAGGTGTCCATACTAAAGGAAGGTTACTCTCTACCCTTCCAAGTAAGACCCCCCTAGTCAAGGTCACCGGTCATAGTCAGTCATTATGTGGATCCGGTCAAAAGCAAGAACCTAAGACTCCTTACAGGCCCTGATCCAAAAACAGGCGGTAGAAAAGGTGTTGGTCACTTCATCTCTGGCTTTTTACAACCTGTTATTTCTGGTTCCAAAGCCCAACAACAGATGGAGACCCATACTAGACCTCAGTCAGCTGAACTTATACCTAGCATCAGCCTCCTTCAAGGTGGAAACCCCAGAGATCATCCGGCTCTCCCTTCAACAAGGGGAGTGGGTCACCTCGCTGGATTTCAGCAACGCCTATTTGTATCCCCGGACGAAAGTCGGGGATACTTAGGATTCAGTACGGTCACGCCGCCGCCGCCGCAGAGATTTCCTTTTGGACGCGATAACTTAAAAAATAATTTAGTTCGAACTTTCAAATTTGGTATGTGGGTAGATATGGGCAATGCCACGAACGCTGTTATTTTGTGACCTTGACCTTCAATCTCAAGGTCACTGGTGGTCACTTAAAGGTCAGATTTTGGCCATTTTTTCACTTTTTGGCCCAGTTCTCATATACAGAAAGTCAGATCATCCTATGGCTGGTATATATAATACATATATATGTCCTCTGTAAGCATGCAGAAATTTGACCTTGAAGCTCTTCATTGAAGGTCATCCACTGACCGCCAAAGTACCTGACCGAGGGTCATTTTTGGCCTTTTTGGAGATATTTTCACACTTAACTCATATACAGAAAGTCAGATCATCATATGGCTGGTATATATAATTACATATATATGTCCTCTGTAAGCATGCAGAAATTTGACCTTGAAGCTCTTCATTAAAGGTCATCCACTGACCGCCAAAGTACCTGACCGAGGGTCATTTTTGGCATATTTGGAGATATTTTCACACTTAATGCTGACTACATTGCATGGAAACTATTGAAAATGGCTTTGGAGGTTGAGTACATGATGGAGTACCCGCATGCAGGCTTACCGGTTACAGATCTTCATTTAAGGTTATCCACTGACCGCCAAAGTACCTGACCGGGGGTCATTTTTGGCCCTCTATTTGTTTGTTTGTTTGTGAACAAGATAACTCAAAAACTGACAAATGAATTTTGATGAAATTTTCAGGATATGTCCAAAATGGTAAAAGGAAGATATTATTAAATTTTGGGAGTGATCCGGATCACTGTCTGGATCTTCTGGATCCATGAAATTTAATTTTTAAAGACCGATAACTCAAAAACTTATGGGTGCATTTTGATAAAATTTTCAGGTAATGTCCTTAATGAGACGAGGAACAAGTGATTAGATTTTGGGAGTGATCTGGATCACTGTCTGGATCATCTGGATCCAGGCTGCCAGATGTGTTTGTGTACAGTATAGCTCAAAAAGTTATGGATGGATTTTGATGGAATTTTCAGGATATGTCTGAAAAGGTAAATGGATGAAATGGTTGAATTTTGGAAGTGATCCGGATCACTATATGGATCTTCTGGATCCACGAAATGTAATTTTTAAAGATAGATACCTCAAAAGTTATGGATGGATTGTGATGACATTTTCAGCAAATGACCTAAATGGTACAAGGAACGAGTGATTACATTTTTGGAGTGATCTGGATCACTGTCTGGATCATCTGGATCCAGGCTGCCAGATGTGTTTGTGTACAGTATAGCTCAAAAAGTCATAGGTGGATTTTGATGAAATTTTCAGGAAATGTCCTAAATGGGACAAGGAACAAGTGATTAGATTATGGGAGTGATCTGGATCATCTGGATCCAGGCTGCCAGATGTTTTGTGTACAAGATAAATAAAAAACTTATGGACGGATTTTGATGAAATTTACAGGATATGTCTGAAAAGGTAAAAGGATGAAATGATTGAATTTTGGAAGTGATCCGGATCACTATATGGATCTTCTGGATCCATGAAATGTAATTTTTAAAGACAGATACCTCAAAAAGTTATGGATGGATTGTGATGACATTTTCAGCAAATGACCTAAATGGTGCGAGGAACAAGTGATTAGATTTTGAGAGTGATCTGGATCACTGTCTGGATCATCTGGATCCAGGCTGCCAGATGTGTTTGTGTACAATGTAGCTGAAAAACTTATGGACGGATTTTGATGAAATTTTCAGGATATGTCTGAAAAGGTAACAGGATGAAATGATTGAATTTTGGAAGTGATCCGGATCACTATATTGATCTTCTGGAACCATGAAATGTAATTTTTAAAGACAGATACCTCAAAAAGTTATGGATGGATTGTGATGACAATTTCAGCAAATGACCTAAATGGTACAAGGAACAAGTGATTACATTTTGGAGTGATCTGGATCATCTGGACCCAGGCTGCAACAGAATTTTAGGATGAATTTTGATGATATTTTTAGGATATGTTACAAATGGTAAAAGGAAGAAATGGTTCAATTTTGCGAGTGATCTGGACCACTGTCTGGATCTTCTGGATCCATGAAATATAATAGACAAATAGCTCAAAAAGTCATGGGTGGATTTTGATGAAATTTTCAGGAAATGTCCTAGATGGGACAAGGAACAAGTGATTAGATTTTGGGAGTGATCTGGATCACTGTCTGGATCATCTGGATCCAGGCTGCCAGATGTGTTTGTGTACAAGATAAATCAAAAACTTATGGACGGATTTTGATGAAATTTTCAGGATATGTCTGAAAAGGTAAAAGGATGAAATGAGTGAATTTTGGAAGTGATCCGGATCACTATATGGATCTTCTGGATCCATGAAATGTAATTTTTAAAGACAGATATAAGTGAAAGAACTAGTGATTAGCTTTTGGGAGTAATCTGGTACTATGGAGAATCCTGACCTGGTGCTCCAGGAAACAGGCTCAAGACCGACATATTCACGCCTTAACTATGTCCCGTCCGGGGATACACTGCGTCGAGACGCAATCTCTAGTTTCATATCCCGATCAATCCCAGGTCGCGGAAATTCCTAAGGTTCCATCTCAACAACCAATCTTACCAATTCACCTTCCTTCCTTTCGGCCTTTCGACGGCTTCGTTGGAGTTCACCAAGGTCGTCAAGGAGGTCAAGTTGATGGCACAAGCTCGGGGTATTCAAATCCACCAGTACCTAGACGACTGGTTACTACGAGCCCCTTCCCAGGAAACGTGCCTACGACATACCCAGACCCTTTTGGACCTATGTCGCAACCTGGGCTGGGTGGTCAACAGATCAAAATCGGAACTGGTTCCCCAACAAGTGTTCAACTTCGTAGGCTACCGTTTCGACCTCTCTCTAGGCCTGGTCAAACCCACACAGGAGAGGTGGGCCTCTCTAACTCAGAAAATCAACCTTCTTTTGGGACTGGAGACCTGCTCAGTCAGGCAGTTTATGTCCCTCATTGGTCTTCTGACAGCCACGGAAAAACAGGTGGTGTCGGGACGCCTGCACATGAGGCCTATCCAATGGCATTTAAAGAGGTGCTGGCACGTCCCGGAATCTCTAGAGAAGGTGATTCCCCTCCCAAGGTCTCTCCATGTCCACCTAAGGTGGTGGTTGGATCCCAGCAAGGTTCTGAGGGGTCAGCCGTTACACCCGTTACAACACGCCCTCAAACTGTTTACAGACGCCTCAAACGAAGGTTGGGGCGCACACTTAGGAGATTACACCGCAAGAGGCCTCTGGTCCAAGTCAGAAGGAGACTTGCACATAAATTTGCTAGAACTCAAGGCGGTCCTTTTGGCCTTAAAACAGTTCGAGCGATTTTGTTGGAACCAGACTGTCTTAGTGTGCACGGACAACACGACAGTGGTCTCGTACATCAACAAGGAAGGGGGTATGAGATCCGGCTCTCTTTGTGCCCTCCTTTGGAGACTCCTTCTCTGGTGCAACCAAAGGGAGATTGTGCTACGAGCCCGACACATCCCGGGTCACCTGAATGTCATTGCCGACAAACTGTCCCGACACAAACAGGTGATTCAGACAGAATGGTCTCTCATTCAGGAGATATTCGATCTCATCTGCCGGAAGTGGTATACACCGGCAGTCGATTTGTTTGCGACCAGGTTCAATCACAAACTTCCCAGATTTGTGTCTCCAGTTCTGGACAGGTTAGCTTGGCAGGTAGATGCGTTGAGCCTCCGGTGGGAGGACGCTTATGCCTTCCCTCCGACAGCTCTGCTAGGACAGGTGGTCTCCAAGCTCCTGGACCACGGATGTCACCGACTCATTAAGCGTCCCGCAAGGGACGCTTGTTTGTGTATGGGAGAGCTTCAGGCTCCGGCGGCTCCGCCGGCTCCGCCGGCTCCGCATTTTGTTTTCCTTATAACTCTCTAACCGTTAGGCGGATTCTTTTCAAATTTGGCAGGTTTAGGCAGTAGCCTTGGGGAATTTTTCTGAATATGCTGCAGTGACATTTCAACCAATCAGAGAGGTCACATGACCAAAAATGTCTTTTTTCGATGGGGAAGCTTGTCCGGATGATAACTTGAAAGGAATTTTATCAATTCACCTGAAACTTGGCAAATACATTCATTCTATTAAAATCTGGAAATCATTAGATTTTGGCATTGATTGGTCAAGAAATGGCCGAGTAATTAATGATTAATTAATCATTACGAATTTTCCAAATAAGGAAAACACAAAAATGCTTATATCTCGAAAACCGTGCTAGATAGAGCGATTTCGACGAAATTTTTGACCCGCGGGGTATCTCTGCGGAGTAGTTTTCCCAATTTTCAAAAAATTTTTGTCTCGCCCAAAATGGCGGCCATTTTGAATTTTCGAAATTTTCGCAAAAATTGCAAAACACAAAAATGCTTATATCTCGAAAACCGTGCTAGATAGAGCGATTTCGACGAAATTTTTGACCCACAGGGTATCTCTGCACAGTAGTTATCTCAATTTTGAAAAAAATTTGTCTCGCCAAAAATGGCGGCCATTTTGAATTTTCAAATTTTTCGCAAAAATTGCAAAACATAAAAATGCTTATATCTCGAAAACCCTGCAAGATAGAGCGATTTCGACGAAATTTTTGACTCACAGGGTATATCCGCAGAGTAGCCATGCCAATTTTCAAAAAAATTTTGTCTCGCCAAAAATGGCGGCCATTTTGAATTTTCGAATTTTTCGCAAAAATTGCAAAACATAAAAATATTTATATCTCGAAAACCCTGCTAGATAGAGCAATTTCGACGAAATTTTTGACCCACAGGGTATCTCTGCAGAGTAGCCATGCCAATTTTCAAACAAAAAATTTCTCGCCAAAAATGGCGGCCATTTTGAATTTTCGAATTTTTCGCAAAATTGCAAAACACAAAAATGCTTATATCTCGAAAACCGTGCTAGATAGAGCGATTTCGACGAAATTTTTGACCCACAGGGTATCTCTGCAGAGTAGCCATGCCAATTTTCAAAAAAATTTTGTCTTGCCAAAAATGGCGGCCATTTTCAATTTTCGAATTTTTGCGCAAAAATTGCAAAACATAAAAATGCTAATATTTCGAAAACCGTGCTACATAGAGCGATTTCGACAAAATTTTTTATCTTCAGGGTATCTCTGCAGAGCAGCTATCCCAAAGAGCTTTCACTTGGTGAAGTTTCAGACCCATAGCTAATTGCTCACCTACTCAAAAAGAGTAAATGCGAATTACCTCTAAAAGTATTGCAGATGGCCAATTTTTCTCAAATAACTCATTCACCTACTTTTGGAAGAGCTTTCACTTAGTGAAGTTTCAGACCCGTAGCTAATTACTCACCTACTCAAAATGAGTAAATGCTAATTATCTCAAAAACTATTGCGGATACCCAATTTTAGTCAGATAACTCATTCATGTACTTTTGGGAGAGCTTTCACATGGTGAAGTTTCAGACCTGTAGATGATTATTCACCTACTCAAAATGAGTAAATGCGAATTATCTCTTAAAAGTATTGCAGATAGCCAATTTTTCTCAAATAACTCATTCACCTACTTTTGGAAGAACTTTCACATGGTGAAGTTTCAGACCCATAGCTAATTACTCACCTACTCAAAATGAGTAAATGCGAATTATCTCTAAAAGTATTGCAGATAGCCAATTTTTCTCAAATAACTCATTCACCTACTTTTGGGAGAGCTTTAACATGGTGAAGTTTCAGACCCATAGCTAATTATTTACCTACTCAAAATGAGTAAATGCTAATTATCTGTAAAAGTATTGCGGATAGCCAATTTTTGTCAAATAACTCATTCATCTACTTGTGGGAGAGCTTTCACATAGTGAAGTTTCAGACCCATAGCTAATTACTCACCTACTGAAAATGAGTAAATGTGAATTATCTCTAAAAGTATTGCAGATAGCCAATTTTTCTCAAATAACTCATTCACCTACTTTTGGGAGAGCTTTCACTTGGTGAAGTTTCAGACCCATAGCTAATTACTCACCTACTCAAAATGAGTAAATGCGAATTATCTCTAAAAGTATTGCAGATAGCCAATTTTTCTCAAATTAATCATTCACCTACTTTTGGGAGAGCTTTCACTTGGTGAAGTTTCAGACCCATAGCTAATTACTCACCTACTCAAAATGAGTAAATGCGAATTATCTCTAAAAGTATTGCAGATAGCCAATTTTTCTCAAATTAATCATTCACCTACTTTTGGGAGAGCTTTCACTTGGTGAAGTTTCAGACCCATAGCTAATTACTCACCTACTCAAAATGAGTAAATGCGAATTATCTCTAAAAGTATTGCAGATAGCCAATTTTTCTCAAATAACTCATTCACCTACTTTTGGGAGAGCTTTCACTTGGTGAAGTTTCAGACCCATAGCTAATTACTCACCTACTCAAAATGAGTAAATGTGAATTATCTCTAAAAGTATTGCAGATAGCCAATTTTTCTCAAATAACTCATTCACCTACTTTTGGGAGAGCTTTCACTCTGTGAAGTTTCAGACCCATAGCTAATTACTCACCTACTCAAAATGAGTAAATGCGAATTATCTCTAAAAGTATTGCAGATAGCCAATTTTTCTCAAATAACTCATTCACCTACTTTTGGCAGAGCTTTCACTTGGTGAAGTTTCAGACCCATAGCTAATTACTCACCTACTGAAAATGAGTAAATGTGAATTATCTCTAAAAGTATTGCAGATAGCCAATTTTTCTCAAATAACTCATTCACCTACTTTTGGGAGAGCTTTCACTTGGTGAAGTTTCAGACCCATAGCTAATTACTCACCCACTCAAAATGAGTAAATGCTAATTATCTCTAAAAGTATTGCAGATAGCCAATTTTTCTCAAATAACTCATTCACCTACTTTTGGGAGAGCTTTCACTTGGTGAAGTTTGAGACCCATAGCTAATTACTCACCTACTCAAAATGAGTAAATGTGAATTATCTCTAAAAGTATTGCAGACAGCCAATTTTTCTCAAATAACTCATTCACCTACTTTTGGGAGAGCTTTTCACTTGGTGAAGTTTCAGACCCATAGCTAATTACTCACCTACTCAAAATGAGTAAATGCGAATTATCTCTAAAAGTATTGCAGATAGCCAATTTTTCTCAAATAACTCATTCACCTACTTTTGGGAGAGCTTTCACTTGGTGAAGTTTCAGACCCATAGCTAATTACTCACCTACTCAAAATGAGTAAATGCGAATTATCTCTAAAAGTATTGCAGATAGCCAATTTTTCTCAAATAACTCATTCACCTACTTTGGGGAGAGCTTTCACATGGTGAAGTTTCAGACCCATAGCTAATTATTTACCTACTCAAAATGAGTAAATGCTAATTATCTGTAAAAGTATTGCGGATACCCAATTTTTATCAAATAAGTCATTCATCTACTTGTGGGAGAGCTTTCACATGGTGAAGTTTCAGACCCATAGCTAATTACTCACCTACTCAAAATGAGTAAATGCGAATTATCTCTAAAAGTATTGCAGATAGCCAATTTTTCTCAAATAACTCATTCACCTACTTTTGGGAGAGCTTTCACTTGGTGAAGTTTCAGACCCATAGCTAATTACTCACCTACTCAAAATGAGTAAATGCGAATTATCTCTAAAAGTATTGCAGATAGCCAATTTTTGTCAAATTAATCATTCACCTAATTTTGGGAGAGCTTTCACTTGGTGAAGTTTCAGACCCATAGCTAATTACTCACCTACTCAAAATGAGTAAATGCGAATTATCTCTAAAAGTATTGCAGATAGCCAATTTTTCTCAAATAACTCATTCACCTACTTTTGGGAGAGCTTTCACTCTGTGAAGTTTCAGACCCATAGCTAATTACTCACCTACTCAAAATGAGTAAATGCGAATTATCTCTAAAAGTATTGCAGATAGCCAATTTTTCTCAAATAACTCATTCACCTACTTTTGGCAGAGCTTTCACTTGGTGAAGTTTCAGACCCATAGCTAATTACTCACCTACTGAAAATGAGTAAATGTGAATTATCTCTAAAAGTATTGCAGATAGCCAATTTTTCTCAAATAACTCATTCACCTACTTTTGGGAGAGCTTTCACTTGGTGAAGTTTCAGACCCATAGCTAATTACTCACCTACTCAAAATGAGTAAATGTGAATTATCTCTAAAAGTATTGCAGATAGCCAATTTTTCTCAAATAACTCATTCACCTACTTTTGGGAGAGCTTTCACTTGGTGAAGTTTCAGACCCATAGCTAATTACTCACCCACTCAAAATGAGTAAATGCTAATTATCTCTAAAAGTATTGCAGATAGCCAATTTTTCTCAAATAACTCATTCACCTACTTTTGGGAGAGCTTTCACTTGGTGAAGTTTGAGACCCATAGCTAATTACTCACCTACTCAAAATGAGTAAATGTGAATTATCTCTAAAAGTATTGCAGACAGCCAATTTTTCTCAAATAACTCATTCACCTACTTTTGGGAGAGCTTTCACTTGGTGAAGTTTCAGACCCATAGCTAATTACTCACCTACTCAAAATGAGTAAATGCGAATTATCTCTAAAAGTGTTGCAGATAGCCAATTTTTCTCAAATAACTCATTCACCTACTTTTGGGAGAGCTTTCACTTGGTGAAGTTTCAGACCCATAGCTAATTACTCACCTACTCAAAATGAGTAAATGCGAATTATCTCTAAAAGTATTGCAGATAGCCAATTTTTCTCAAATAACTCATTCACCTACTTTGGGGAGAGCTTTCACATGGTGAAGTTTCAGACCCATAGCTAATTATTTACCTACTCAAAATGAGTAAATGCTAATTATCTGTAAAAGTATTGCGGATACCCAATTTTTATCAAATAACTCATTCATCTACTTGTGGGAGAGCTTTCACATGGTGAAGTTTCAGACCCATAGCTAATTACTCACCTACTCAAAATGAGTAAATGCGAATTATCTCTAAAAGTATTGCAGATAGCCAATTTTTCTCAAATAACTCATTCACCTACTTTTGGGAGAGCTTTCACTTGGTGAAGTTTCAGACCCATAGCTAATTACTCACCTACTCAAAATGAGTAAATGCGAATTATCTCTAAAAGTATTGCAGATAGCCAATTTTTGTCAAATTAATCATTCACCTAATTTTGGGAGAGCTTTCACTTGGTGAAGTTTCAGACCCATAGCTAATTACTCACCTACTCAAAATGAGTAAATGTGAATTATCTCTAAAAGTATTGCAGATAGCCAATTTTTCTCAAATAACTCATTCACCTACTTTTGGCAGAGCTTTCACTTGAAGTTTCAGACCCATAGCTAATTACTCACCTACTGAAAATGAGTAAATGTGAATTATCTCTAAAAGTATTGCAGATAGCCAATTTTTCTCAAATAACTCATTCACCTACTTTTGGGAGAGCTTTCACTTGGTGAAGTTTCAGACCCATAGCTAATTACTCACCTACTCAAAATGAGTAAATGCGAATTATCTGTAAAAGTATTGCAGATAGCCAATTTTTCTCAAATAACTCATTCACCTACTTTTGGGAGAGCTTTCACTTGGTGAAGTTTCAGACCCATAGCTAATTACTCACCTACTCAAAATGAGTAAATGTGAATTATCTCTAAAAGTATTGCAGATAGCCAATTTTTCTCAAATAACTCATTCACCTACTTTTGGGAGAGCTTTTCACTTGGTGAAGTTTCAGACCCATAGCTAATTACTCACCTACTCAAAATGAGTAAATGCGAATTATCTCTAAAAGTATTGCAGATAGCCAATTTTTCTCAAATAACTCATTCACCTACTTTTGGGAGAGCTTTCACTTGGTGAAGTTTCAGACCCATAGCTAATTACTCACCTACTCAAAATGAGTAAATGCGAATTATCTCTAAAAGTGTTGCAGATAGCCAATTTTTCTCAAATAACTCATTCACCTACTTTTGGGAGAGCTTTCACTTGGTGAAGTTTCAGACCCATAGCTAATTACTCACCTACTCAAAATGAGTAAATGTGAATTATCTCTAAAAGTATTGCAGATAGCCAATTTTTCTCAAATAACTCATTCACCTACTTTTGGGAGAGCTTTCACTCTGTGAAGTTTCAGACCCATAGCTAATTACTCACCTACTCAAAATGAGTAAATGCGAATTATCTCTAAAAGTATTGCAGATAGCCAATTTTTCTCAAATAACTCATTCACCTACTTTGGGGAGAGCTTTCACATGGTGAAGTTTCAGACCCATAGCTAATTATTTACCTACTCAAAATGAGTAAATGCTAATTATCTGTAAAAGTATTGCGGATACCCAATTTTTATCAAATAACTCATTCATCTACTTGTGGGAGAGCTTTCACATGGTGAAGTTTCAGACCCATAGCTAATTACTCACCTACTCAAAATGAGTAAATGCGAATTATCTCTAAAAGTATTGCAGATAGCCAATTTTTCTCAAATAACTCATTCACCTACTTTTGGGAGAGCTTTCACTTGGTGAAGTTTCAGACCCATAGCTAATTACTCACCTACTCAAAATGAGTAAATGCGAATTATCTCTAAAAGTATTGCAGATAGCCAATTTTTGTCAAATTAATCATTCACCTAATTTTGGGAGAGCTTTCACTTGGTGAAGTTTCAGACCCATAGCTAATTACTCACCTACTCAAAATGAGTAAATGCGAATTATCTCTAAAAGTATTGCAGATAGCCAATTTTTCTCAAATAACTCATTCACCTACTTTTGGGAGAGCTTTCACTCTGTGAAGTTTCAGACCCATAGCTAATTACTCACCTACTCAAAATGAGTAAATGCGAATTATCTCTAAAAGTATTGCAGATAGCCAATTTTTCTCAAATAACTCATTCACCTACTTTTGGCAGAGCTTTCACTTGGTGAAGTTTCAGACCCATAGCTAATTACTCACCTACTGAAAATGAGTAAATGTGAATTATCTCTAAAAGTATTGCAGATAGCCAATTTTTCTCAAATAACTCATTCACCTACTTTTGGGAGAGCTTTCACTTGGTGAAGTTTCAGACCCATAGCTAATTACTCACCTACTCAAAATGAGTAAATGTGAATTATCTCTAAAAGTATTGCAGATAGCCAATTTTTCTCAAATAACTCATTCACCTACTTTTGGGAGAGCTTTCACTTGGTGAAGTTTCAGACCCATAGCTAATTACTCACCCACTCAAAATGAGTAAATGCTAATTATCTCTAAAAGTATTGCAGATAGCCAATTTTTCTCAAATAACTCATTCACCTACTTTTGGGAGAGCTTTCACTTGGTGAAGTTTGAGACCCATAGCTAATTACTCACCTACTCAAAATGAGTAAATGTGAATTATCTCTAAAAGTATTGCAGACAGCCAATTTTTCTCAAATAACTCATTCACCTACTTTTGGGAGAGCTTTCACTTGGTGAAGTTTCAGACCCATAGCTAATTACTCACCTACTCAAAATGAGTAAATGCGAATTATCTCTAAAAGTGTTGCAGATAGCCAATTTTTCTCAAATAACTCATTCACCTACTTTTGGGAGAGCTTTCACTTGGTGAAGTTTCAGACCCATAGCTAATTACTCACCTACTCAAAATGAGTAAATGCGAATTATCTCTAAAAGTATTGCAGATAGCCAATTTTTCTCAAATAACTCATTCACCTACTTTTGGGAGAGCTTTCACTTGGTGAAGTTTCAGACCCATAGCTAATTACTCACCTACTCAAAATGAGTAAATGCGAATTATCTCTAAAAGTATTGCAGATAGCCAATTTTTGTCAAATTAATCATTCACCTAATTTTGGGAGAGCTTTCACTTGGTGAAGTTTCAGACCCATAGCTAATTACTCACCTACTCAAAATGAGTAAATGTGAATTATCTCTAAAAGTATTGCAGATAGCCAATTTTTCTCAAATAACTCATTCACCTACTTTTGGGAGAGCTTTCACTCTGTGAAGTTTCAGACCCATAGCTAATTACTCACCTACTCAAAATGAGTAAATGCGAATTATCTCTAAAAGTATTGCAGATAGCCAATTTTTCTCAAATAACTCATTCACCTACTTTTGGCAGAGCTTTCACTTGGTGAAGTTTCAGACCCATAGCTAATTACTCACCTACTGAAAATGAGTAAATGTGAATTATCTCTAAAAGTATTGCAGATAGCCAATTTTTCTCAAATAACTCATTCACCTACTTTTGGGAGAGCTTTCACTTGGTGAAGTTTCAGACCCATAGCTAATTACTCACCTACTCAAAATGAGTAAATGCGAATTATCTGTAAAAGTATTGCAGATAGCCAATTTTTCTCAAATAACTCATTCACCTACTTTTGGGAGAGCTTTCACTTGGTGAAGTTTCAGACCCATAGCTAATTACTCACCTACTCAAAATGAGTAAATGTGAATTATCTCTAAAAGTATTGCAGATAGCCAATTTTTCTCAAATAACTCATTCACCTACTTTTGGGAGAGCTTTTCACTTGGTGAAGTTTCAGACCCATAGCTAATTACTCACCTACTCAAAATGAGTAAATGCGAATTATCTCTAAAAGTATTGCAGATAGCCAATTTTTCTCAAATAACTCATTCACCTACTTTTGGGAGAGCTTTCACTTGGTGAAGTTTCAGACCCATAGCTAATTACTCACCTACTCAAAATGAGTAAATGCGAATTATCTCTAAAAGTGTTGCAGATAGCCAATTTTTCTCAAATAACTCATTCACCTACTTTTGGGAGAGCTTTCACTTGGTGAAGTTTCAGACCCATAGCTAATTACTCACCTACTCAAAATGAGTAAATGTGAATTATCTCTAAAAGTATTGCAGATAGCCAATTTTTCTCAAATAACTCATTCACCTACTTTTGGGAGAGCTTTCACTCTGTGAAGTTTCAGACCCATAGCTAATTACTCACCTACTCAAAATGAGTAAATGCGAATTATCTCTAAAAGTATTGCAGATAGCCAATTTTTCTCAAATAACTCATTCACCTACTTTGGGGAGAGCTTTCACATGGTGAAGTTTCAGACCCATAGCTAATTATTTACCTACTCAAAATGAGTAAATGCTAATTATCTGTAAAAGTATTGCGGATACCCAATTTTTATCAAATAACTCATTCATCTACTTGTGGGAGAGCTTTCACATGGTGAAGTTTCAGACCCATAGCTAATTACTCACCTACTCAAAATGAGTAAATGCGAATTATCTCTAAAAGTATTGCAGATAGCCAATTTTTCTCAAATAACTCATTCACCTACTTTTGGGAGAGCTTTCACTTGGTGAAGTTTCAGACCCATAGCTAATTACTCACCTACTCAAAATGAGTAAATGCGAATTATCTCTAAAAGTATTGCAGATAGCCAATTTTTGTCAAATTAATCATTCACCTAATTTTGGGAGAGCTTTCACTTGGTGAAGTTTCAGACCCATAGCTAATTACTCACCTACTCAAAATGAGTAAATGCGAATTATCTCTAAAAGTATTGCAGATAGCCAATTTTTCTCAAATAACTCATTCACCTACTTTTGGGAGAGCTTTCACTCTGTGAAGTTTCAGACCCATAGCTAATTACTCACCTACTCAAAATGAGTAAATGCGAATTATCTCTAAAAGTATTGCAGATAGCCAATTTTTCTCAAATAACTCATTCACCTACTTTTGGCAGAGCTTTCACTTGGTGAAGTTTCAGACCCATAGCTAATTACTCACCTACTGAAAATGAGTAAATGTGAATTATCTCTAAAAGTATTGCAGATAGCCAATTTTTCTCAAATAACTCATTCACCTACTTTTGGGAGAGCTTTCACTTGGTGAAGTTTCAGACCCATAGCTAATTACTCACCTACTCAAAATGAGTAAATGTGAATTATCTCTAAAAGTATTGCAGATAGCCAATTTTTCTCAAATAACTCATTCACCTACTTTTGGGAGAGCTTTCACTTGGTGAAGTTTCAGACCCATAGCTAATTACTCACCCACTCAAAATGAGTAAATGCTAATTATCTCTAAAAGTATTGCAGATAGCCAATTTTTCTCAAATAACTCATTCACCTACTTTTGGGAGAGCTTTCACTTGGTGAAGTTTGAGACCCATAGCTAATTACTCACCTACTCAAAATGAGTAAATGTGAATTATCTCTAAAAGTATTGCAGACAGCCAATTTTTCTCAAATAACTCATTCACCTACTTTTGGGAGAGCTTTCACTTGGTGAAGTTTCAGACCCATAGCTAATTACTCACCTACTCAAAATGAGTAAATGCGAATTATCTCTAAAAGTGTTGCAGATAGCCAATTTTTCTCAAATAACTCATTCACCTACTTTTGGGAGAGCTTTCACTTGGTGAAGTTTCAGACCCATAGCTAATTACTCACCTACTCAAAATGAGTAAATGCGAATTATCTCTAAAAGTATTGCAGATAGCCAATTTTTCTCAAATAACTCATTCACCTACTTTGGGGAGAGCTTTCACATGGTGAAGTTTCAGACCCATAGCTAATTATTTACCTACTCAAAATGAGTAAATGCTAATTATCTGTAAAAGTATTGCGGATACCCAATTTTTATCAAATAACTCATTCATCTACTTGTGGGAGAGCTTTCACATGGTGAAGTTTCAGACCCATAGCTAATTACTCACCTACTCAAAATGAGTAAATGCGAATTATCTCTAAAAGTATTGCAGATAGCCAATTTTTCTCAAATAACTCATTCACCTACTTTTGGGAGAGCTTTCACTTGGTGAAGTTTCAGACCCATAGCTAATTACTCACCTACTCAAAATGAGTAAATGCGAATTATCTCTAAAAGTATTGCAGATAGCCAATTTTTGTCAAATTAATCATTCACCTAATTTTGGGAGAGCTTTCACTTGGTGAAGTTTCAGACCCATAGCTAATTACTCACCTACTCAAAATGAGTAAATGTGAATTATCTCTAAAAGTATTGCAGATAGCCAATTTTTCTCAAATAACTCATTCACCTACTTTTGGGAGAGCTTTCACTCTGTGAAGTTTCAGACCCATAGCTAATTACTCACCTACTCAAAATGAGTAAATGCGAATTATCTCTAAAAGTATTGCAGATAGCCAATTTTTCTCAAATAACTCATTCACCTACTTTTGGCAGAGCTTTCACTTGGTGAAGTTTCAGACCCATAGCTAATTACTCACCTACTGAAAATGAGTAAATGTGAATTATCTCTAGAAGTATTGCAGATAGCCAATTTTTCTCAAATAACTCATTCACCTACTTTTGGGAGAGCTTTCACTTGGTGAAGTTTCAGACCCATAGCTAATTACTCACCTACTCAAAATGAGTAAATGCGAATTATCTGTAAAAGTATTGCAGATAGCCAATTTTTCTCAAATAACTCATTCACCTACTTTTGGGAGAGCTTTCACTTGGTGAAGTTTCAGACCCATAGCTAATTACTCACCTACTCAAAATGAGTAAATGTGAATTATCTCTAAAAGTATTGCAGATAGCCAATTTTTCTCAAATAACTCATTCACCTACTTTTGGGAGAGCTTTTCACTTGGTGAAGTTTCAGACCCATAGCTAATTACTCACCTACTCAAAATGAGTAAATGCGAATTATCTCTAAAAGTATTGCAGATAGCCAATTTTTCTCAAATAACTCATTCACCTACTTTTGGGAGAGCTTTCACTTGGTGAAGTTTCAGACCCATAGCTAATTACTCACCTACTCAAAATGAGTAAATGCGAATTATCTCTAAAAGTGTTGCAGATAGCCAATTTTTCTCAAATAACTCATTCACCTACTTTTGGGAGAGCTTTCACTTGGTGAAGTTTCAGACCCATAGCTAATTACTCACCTACTCAAAATGAGTAAATGTGAATTATCTCTAAAAGTATTGCAGATAGCCAATTTTTCTCAAATAACTCATTCACCTACTTTTGGGAGAGCTTTCACTCTGTGAAGTTTCAGACCCATAGCTAATTACTCACCTACTCAAAATGAGTAAATGTGAATTATCTCTAAAAGTATTGCAGATAGCCAATTTTTCTCAAATTAATCATTCACCTACTTTTGGGAGAGCTTTCACTTGAAGTTTCAGACCCATAGCTAATTACTCACCTACTCAAAATGAGTAAATGCGAATTATCTCTAAAAGTATTGCAGATAGCCAATTTTTCTCAAATAACTCATTCACCTACTTTTGGGAGAGCTTTCACTTGGTGAAGTTTCAGACCCATAGCTAATTACTCACCTACTCAAAATGAGTAAATGCGAATTATCTCTAAAAGTATTGCAGATAGCCAATTTTTCTCAAATAACTCATTCACCTACTTTTGGCAGAGCTTTCACTTGGTAAAGTTTCAGACCCATAGCTAATTACTCACCTACTCAAAATGAGTAAATGTGAATTATCTCTAAAAGTATTGCAGATAGCCAATTTTTCTCAAATAACTCATTCACCTACTTTTGGGAGAGCTTTCACTCTGTGAAGTTTCAGACCCATAGCTATTTATTCACCTACTCAAAATGAGTAAATGCTAATTATCTGTAAAAGTATTGCGGATACCCAATTTTTATCAAATACTCATTCATCTACTTGTGGGAGAGCTTTCACGTGGTGAAGTTTCAGACCCATAGCTAATTACTCACCTACTCAAAATGAGTAAATGCGAATTATCTCTAAAAGTATTGCAGATAGCCAATTTTTCTCAAATAACTCATTCACCTACTTTTGGAAGAGCTTTCACTTGGTGAAGTTTCAGACCCATAGATAATTATTCACCTACTCAAAATGAGTAAATGTGAATTATCTCTTAATAGTATTGCAGATAGCCAATTTTTCTCAAATAACTCATTCACCTACTTTTGGAAGAGCTTTCACACACGAAAATGAAAAATTGTGAATATCTCGGAAAAGCTATTTCTTCTGCTTTAATGCTCGGCGGGAGATACACACCGCGGCAGTGGTCTTGACAAAAATTTTTGTCTCCCCAAAAATGGTGGCCATTTTGAATTTTCAAAGTTTTTGGAAAACACAAAAATGCTTATATCTCGAAAACCGTGCTATATGGAGCGAACTCAACAAAATTTTGGACCTGCTGGGTATCTCTGCAGAGTAGCCATGCCAATTTTCAAAATATTTTTGTCTCGCCAAATATAGCGGACATTTTTAATTTTTTTATTTTTTGCAAAACACAAAAATGCTTATATCTTGAAAATCGTGCTAGATAGAGCAGACTGCGCTGACTTTGGTTGCCACAACAGTATAAGGCTAGAAACGAAGCATTTTCTTAATACTTTAGCACTCACCTTTATATCCTTTTCGGGACGCTTTGTTTTTGCTATGCAAAAACATTATCTTTTTTTTTTGCGAGCGATCCTCTAGTTCTGATTGCGCCAGGGTGGCCAAACATGCCGTGGTTTTGGGACCTGGTCAGCATGTCGGTTCAAATTCCTCTCTCCCTTCCCAAGGTGAAGAATTTGTTAACCCAACCGTTCAATCAGTGTCCACACAGGGACCTATTCAACCTGAACCTTCATGCGTGGCTCCTAGAGCCACAACCATTCAACAGGCAGGATTCTCTGGCGAAGTGGCAGCACGAATTGAAGCTCCTCAGAGACGCTCAACCAGAGCTGTCTACGAGTCAAAGTGGGCCGTTTTTCTCAGATGGAGTAAGGAAAATAAGGTGGACTTCCGGTCTCCCTCTATAAGACAGATTGCGGACTTCCTTCTTTTCCTTTTTCAGGAGAAACACCTCCAACCTAGCACTATTGATGGCTACAGAACTGCCATAGCTGACAAGATCGGCAATGACCCGGTAAATATCAGCAAGGATGAGAATCTGACTAGGTTGCTGGACAGGTTCCATAGGGATAAACCCAAAGGTAGACGAGGTATTCCTTCGTGGAATTTGTCTTTGGTCCTCCACCAACTCACTAAACCTCCTTTCGAGCCCCTTAGGAAGGCCTCTCTGAAACATCTTACATTTAAGACGGTTTTCCTGCTGGCTCTGGGCTCGGGGAAAAGGAGGAGCGAAATTCATGCCTGGGTCCATAAGAACATCAGGCATCAAGAGGATTGGTCTAATGTGTCACTCTATCCTTCACCAGGTTTTATTTCCAAGAACCACCTGGCTAAAGAGGGTCCAGGTTGCGTAGCCCCGGTTATCATCCCGGCATTAGCTCCTACTCTGGACAAATCTCTCAAGGAGGATAGGACTCTTTGTCCAGTGAGGGCTTTGCGGTATTATTTAGACAAGACCAAGGAGCTCCGAACCGGCAAGGAATTGGTTTTTGTCTCTTTTAGGAAGAGTTTTCAGAAGGACATTGTCCCTGCTACCATCTCCTCCTGGATTAAGCGGACCATTGTCTTATGCTATCAACTGTCTGATGAACAGGCTCAAACCTTGCACCAAGTCCGGGCACATGATGTCCGTGCCTTTGCGGCTTCCAAAGCCTTTCAAGGTGGCGTGCCTTTAGATCAGATTTTGGCAGCTTGCCATTGGAAATCTCACAACACCTTTACTCAGTTTTATCTGAAAGATGTAGCCTGGGCGGACTCAAGAGTTGTACCATTTGGGACCTGTAGTCGCTGCTCAGCAGATTAGGGTGTAGATTTCAGACCTCCTTGTACATATGTATAGATGTGCAGTTGTTTAAAAAAAAAACAAAAAAAACCAAAAAAACGTCCCTGCAGTCTATCTGGCTACTACTGGATGGATGAGGGATCATTATCTAGTCTTCCCCTATTCCACCTCCTTGGGAATCCTTGGGACAGAACTCCTATTCTCTCCCCTCCAATCTCATTGATTTTCAGCTCCATCTGAAAAAGGGTGAGGGGGGGGAGGGGGGTGAACGACTTAGCCAGTATGTAGGGGTACCTGTATAGGTTTGTGATACTGTGGCTTAGTGATATGTTTTTAGGAGTTCGGGCTTTAGCCCCCTTTTATTCTTAGAGCTACCCTCCAACCAATGGGTAGTTATTCTGCACTGGTCCACTAGGTAAGATATATTAACGCAATAAAATGGAAAATTTAATAGTTAAATTAAATTTTTATAAGGTAATATCTTACCTAGTGTACCAGGGGATTCCCACCCTACCTTCCCCGCTAATAGCTAAAAAAGGGGACAATCTGAGGTAGGCAACAAAAAGAGGAGGTGTGCATGTGCGCGCACGCGCAGTAGGGGAGCTGGGTGCAGAGGGGACACCTGGTGAATGAGTACTACACTACCGGTCAGAGCCCAGCTCAGGACGTTTTTTTCTAACGTTTGGCGGGACCAGCTGCGCGCCAGACAAATGCACTGGTCCACTAGGTAAGATATTACCTTATAAAAATTTAATTTAACTATTAAATTTTCCATTTAATCCACTTCCGGGTCAAATTGTGAAGAAAGAGTTGAACTTCCGACTGTAGCTAAAATACAGGATCAGTACCTGTCAAAATGAAATAAAATATTTTGAGGGTTTATTCCCTATCTGCTACATTATTGGACCATTTAAAGGGTTTAAATTTCAAATAAAGCACAAATTCGAGTGTTTGATGTCGGAATTTCTTTTTCCAAACTTCCGATTTGTCTTCGTTTTGAAGAAAACATTAGATGTCCAACTCGTGTATGTAGCTAATATGCAGGGCCTGTACCTGTCGAAATAAAATAAAATAAATAATATAACCCCTATCTGCTACATGATTGGTCCATTTATAGGGTTTAAATATGAAATAAAGCACAAATACGAGTCTTTGTTCTCAACGTCTTCTTCTTCACAACAGGTGCTTGCCATTCTAGGGTCACCAACTCTGGTGATGTTGGTTAGGCAATAGCAAGTCCTTTCCCTTGTGCAGTTTTATAAGTTATTTTAATCTAAATATCTAGAATTTTGTATGTACAATTCTTGGTGAGAAGACGTATATTTTATTATGCACTGTTTCATTTCAGGAAGTGTCACTCTTTTTGCATGGTCCTCCTAATTTGCTTCTTGGGGTTCCTCTTTTAACTTATTCTCTGCATTAGTTCAGAGTTTCGAACCCTAATCCTGGCTAAGTCAATTTTTGACTTGGAAGGGAGGTGGACCGGATGTCCCTTCCAATATGATGCCTGGTTTAATTTCTGATTGCATCCGATCACTCGGATGGTCGGATCCACAATCCAACCATGGCTCCATGCACTCAGATCCTGAATCCAATCACTCGGATGGTCGGATCCAACTTGGAACCTTACTTGCATATCACCCAGAGTGTTCAGTCCGACCATGGCTCCAAGCACTCGGATCCTGAATCCAATCACTCGGATGGTCGGATGGCTTCAAGCACTCGGATCCTGAATCCAATCACTCGGATGGTTGGATCCAACTTGGAACCTTACTTGCATATCACCCAGAGTGTTCAGTCCGACCATGGCTCCAAGCACTCGGATCCTGAATCCAAGCACTTAGATGGTCAGACCCAATCTGATTACTCGGATCCTCAATGTGATCACTTGGAACGACCTCAAGAGGTGCGTTCCTCTAAAGCCTCAACAGGCTCCTGCTGAACATGACCAGCAACAGGGAGGTAGTCTGACCACCCTTCATAGCATACAGAAGTAGACCTTCAGCACGTTCTTCCTTTACCTGACCCAGGAAAACTTGCCTAGGTCTTCGTCTACCGTGCTGGTCCTGGGTGAAGAAAGGCCAACAGGAACTCAGGCCAAGAGGCCCTTTAGCTATTCTCCCTCAAAGTCCATACCTCAGAGATATCTTTAAAATATTTGAATAGGACTCCCTGGCCTCCAATTTACCTGAGGGTAAATTTATAAACCCCTACTTCAACAGCAAATTATTACAAGGTGAGACAACCTTGTTTTTTGTGGACAATCTTCAGGAGCTCAATATAGATTTTGCCCAGATCTGTATCTCTCCTAAACCCTCTGGAGTCCCTATTGGCAAGTTCCCCTACAAGTTCTGAAGGAACTTGAGCACCAAACTAGGCAGAACCTCTCCACCTTCATTCCACAGCTACTTTTACAAGACTACTTCCTCCTGTAACACTCCTTGGGTAAAGTGTCACACTATTAAGGCCACCCTTAGGGGATTAAAGGCCAGATTCAGAAATGTGCCTAATCCTTATCCTGCCTAATCAATCTGTAGCCCATATCCTCCAGAGGGAATTGTATACAATGGGCAAACTGCAAACTGCTAGGACGCGGGGCTAACATGACCCTCCTTCAACCACATCTAAGGGATGCTAGATATCAAGAACTCAGAAATTCGCCCTTTTTGGCCTTCTCCTCTGTTCAAGTCACAATTAGTCAAGGATGGAGAAGACTTCCTCCTTAAGGCACCCCAAAGACCCACAGGGTTTTTAGACCCTATCAAATTCCCCTTTTGTGTTCCTCACCACAATAGAATGAGGTTCCTAAAGGAAACGCTCCTATGGGGGCAAATTCCTCTCGAGCAGTAACCCAATCATTTTCCTCAGGTAGGGGGAAATCAAACTTAAGAGGCTTCAGGGGTCTCTTTCGATTCCATTCAAGGGATGAGGACGTGGAAACCCTCCTCCTATGACTCCTTTCAAGCCTCCCTCAGTCCACCAGTAGGTCCCTCCGTTCTTTCAGAAAAAACTGGCTCACAAACAAATGTTCAGACAACGTGTTAAACATTATCACCAATGGTTACGTTCTTCCATTCATCTCAAACCAAATTGGTCAGAGCTCCACTGATTCTATCAGGTTACAAGGCCCTTCAAAGAACAAGCTCTAACCTCTTGTATCCAGTCTCTTCTGTCAAAGAACGCAATAGAAAGGGTGGAAAATCTAAATCTCTCAGGTTTTACAGTCGCCTGTTTCTTGTACCCAAGCCTCACGAAGGTGGAGGTCAGTAATAGACCTAAGCAGGCTCAACACCTTCCTACTTGTGGAAAGGTTCAAAATTGAAACACCAGAGTCCTTCAGAGCCTCTCTAATTCTAGGGGAATGGGTGTCGTCGATAGACCTATCAGACGCCTACCTTCACATCTCCATTCTCCCAAACTCAAGGAAATACCTAAGGTTTTGCCACAGGTCACAAGTTTTCAGTTCACCCCCCTTCCCTTCGTTCTGGCCACGGCCCGTCAGGTCTTTACAATGATTTTAAAAGAAGTGAAGTTGATGGCCCTGATGAGGGGAATCAGACTTCACCAGTACCTGGACGACTAGCTGATATGGCCCAGTCTCAGGAAGAAGCACAATAAACACTCAGACAGTGGTAGACCTAACCAGTCCTTAGACTGGATAATAAATCAAGAGAAGTCCGAACTAAACCTACTCAAGCGTTTTCGTTCGTGGGCTATGAATTCCATTTAGATTCAGCCCTTGTAAAACCCACTCCAGAGAGATGACTCAAATTTCAGGATTTGTTCCTACGACTCAAGTCAAAACATGTTATTGACTACAAGATGTTTGATGTCGCTAATTGGGTTGCCAACTCCTTACAGACGCCTCAAACGACGGCTGGGGCGCTCACTTAGAGCAAACCTCTACAAAGATCTGTGGTCAGACCGGGGAATAAGGCTACCCATAAATGTTCTAGAGTTGAAGGGGTTTTCTCTGGCCCTTCATAGGTTCAAGGACCAGTGTTTAAACAAAACAGTGTTGGTTGCTACAGACAACTCAACAATAGTAGCCTACATAAATAAATAAATAAGGAGGAACCCACTCGGCAGAGATGTGCGCTCTCCTGTGCAAGATCAATGACCTGATGCCATCATTACCAGATAACCTTAAAAGCCAGACACATTCCAGGGTGTCTGAATGTGATGGTCACTGCATCCACAGGTGTTCAAACAGATCTGTCTCAAGTGGTTCACTCCTCATGTAGATTTTTTGCCACTCGCCTGAACCACAAAGTTCCACTATACGTGTCTCCAGTCCCAGACTAAAATACTTGGGACATAGATGCTCTGAACATAAAGTGGTCAGGTCTCACAGCTTATGCTTACCCTCCCACGGCTCTCCTTCACAGGGTGATCCAAAAGGTCAGACAATCTAATTGCCTGATCACTGTAATAACCCCAGGCTGGCCAGGGATGCCCTGGTTTTGGGACCTAGTGCAGCTCTCAACAGAGATCCCACTTCAACTTTCAGTGTCAAGAACTCTTCTCAAACAGTCCCACAATCATGTGTTCCACAGCAATCCACAGCATCTCAACCTCCACGCCTGCTGTCTAGGAGTGGACAGCTCTAAAACAAGGCTTCGCTGTGTAGGTGGCAGAGAGAATTGCTGCCCCTCAGATATTGTCAACAAGGACCATCTACAAGTCAAAGTGGGCCCTATTTGAGAAATTGTGTAGAGAAAATTCGGTGGATTTCTCCACTCCCTCTGTAAAGCAAGTCTCAGACTTCTTTTTATGTACCTGTACCAAGATATAAACAGGCACCCTTCGACCATTGATGATTATAGGACAGCCATTATTGACACCCTGGCCCCAACAGGGCTCTATATCTCTCAGAGTTCAGACCTCAACAGGTTACTCTCCAGTTTCACAGGGATCGTCCCAAAAGTTCAGGAATCTTCCTAAAAGGAACCTTTCTGTTCTCAATGAGCTCACAAAAGCACCCTTTGAGCCTATGAAAGACACAGACTTCAAACATCTTACTCTCAAAACTGCTTTCTTTCTAGCCTTGGCCTCCGGCAAGCGCCGCAGCGAAATCCATGCCTGGGTTGCAAACAAGGTATCTAATCTAGGCCCATGGGAAAAGGTTGCCTTGTTCCCCTCTTTAGATTCCATAGCCAAAAACCAACTAGTAAGAGAATGTTCTCAAGTGTGTCTCCAGTGACTATTCCTGCTCTAACTACCTGAGGTACTATTTGGATCGAACTAAAGACCTAAGAGGGTCTCGATCCCTTCTTTTCATCTCCTTTAAGAAAGGACATAGCTCAGACATCAGACCCGCTACACTCTCGTCTTATGTAAACAAACTATCCTACTTTGTTATAAACAAGCAGATCAACAGCCTTGGACCTGGTCCAAGTCAAAGCATGACATTAGGGCCTTCGAGGCCTCTAAGGCCTTTTACGGTGGGGTATCGGTGGACCAAATCATGCAAGCGTGTCACTGGAAAGCTCACACACTTTTTTACCTAAAAGACCTTACTTGGTCAGACAACAACAATATGTATCTGGGACCAGTAGTAGCGGCACAACAAGTCCTAGATCCTTCCCCTCAGCATACTCATCGTCCGGGAAGAAAGGAAAGGGGGGGCACACCCGCTGCAGCCAAGTCTTCAGGAGTCTATCCCAGGGTCCAGGTATTGGTTACCTCTCCAGATGTTTACGGTAAGGTCTCTTATATTTTTAACTGTATAATGTATTTAGTGTTTACCAGTGTACCATAATCTCATATTTAGGGTGGCAAAATTGATGAGATTCAAGTCTAGGGCTGTATTATTATAGCAGTGATGCCCTTAGGGGCTACTACCTTGAGTGAGCACGGCTGCACTCTCTTCTCTCAAAACATCCAGACAGTACCCGTACTGTCATTCATTAAATTTCAGTTTTTGGCTACTTACAGACCCGACTTTAGAACTGGGGCTCTGTAACTGGGACTTAAGACTGGTAATGTGGCAATATTTTGGTATATTTTTAAATTCTAAATTCAATAAAAATGGAAAACATTCTTCAAGTCTCAGCTGTAATCCCGCCACTGGGCGGTTGAATTCAGCATTCAGTCCCACATGGTAAGCTATTGTAGCGCAATAAAATCGAAAATTTTAATTACTTAAATGTAGCTTTTATAAGCTACAAGCTTACCATGTGGGACTGAGGAAAGTCCCACCCTACCTCCCACGCTATATTTCAGCTGAGGGGGTATGGGCTAAATTTACCACGAGAGAAGAAGGACGAATTACCAAATGACACTGCTATGGTATATACTAAACCACGGACTCGGTCAAATCCAAATGTCCATTTTTCTTGGTCGTTGGCTGGAGTCCTGCGGCCTCCCGAGTTAGCATTCAGTCCCATCGAGTCTTTGAAAACATAGTAGTTTATTGATAGCAGGTCCGCAGTCCAATAATGAGTATTTATTTTTTTTTATTGACTGGGTTCTGACGTCACCAAGTATTTGTTTACAAATACTGTACTCTCACTTGAAATTTTAAACTTACAATATCTCACTTAGTACTGCTCAGATTTTAACCAAACAAAAACGACAAAAAACAGTGTAAAAATATCTTTTCAATGATATATAGAATGTTTTGGTAGGTTAACTGCTTATTATGAAGAATATGGCACTTATTTACGGGAGAAAAAAACCAAGAACCATTTCAAAACAAAATGTCGTGATTACGTATTTTTATTAGCCTCTACTTATATGACGTCACAACATTATATATAGTTATCTGTGGTATTTTCGTATCATTGGGGTTTTCGAGCATCGTATTTTCCATGGGTTTGCACATAAATTATACTGTAATAGTCTAAATTTGTGCTTTGATTAATAGTTCTGTTTATTGACAATTGAAGTTGCAGAGAAATTGTAACTGACAACCGATTTTACAGGAGATTACTCCTTAACACATTTATTTTCTTGTGATAAACATATGCAAAGACTTAACTAAGAAAATTTAATTATATTTTTGTTGTCCATTGAAACAGTGCAGCCTTGTGATATATATAAGCATAATATAAAGTTTTATTTTGATGACAAATATTTTGAAAAATTTTAATCCAGAGCACCTGCAAATTCATATGTATAAATATATTATATCATATTATATATACATTTTTTTTTGACTGGCACAACATCCAGTTATATAAAATTGAGCTAATAATAATAGTAATAATGTAATTTTAACAGGCAATTTGCTGTAGAAATGGACCATCATCAGTGATTATTGGCCTTTCACATCCATTAAATGGATGGATGGATGTGTCAGGCCGATAATAATTGATGGCGGTCCTTTTCTACAGCATATTGGCCTATAAAATTACATTATTGTACTATTATTGGTCCTAGAGGTTTGGCATGTGAAGCCAACATATAAGAAATCATGGGCTAGGAATCTTCTGATGTGGTCAGATTTGACATTGGGACCCTCCTGCAAGGTCAAACAACGACAGCCAAATTTAAAAGTGCTTATAACTCGCTTATTATTGGTCCTAGAGGTTTGTAATATAAACCAACCTAATA
Source organism: Sabellastarte sp. h YS-2021 (assembly GCA_964017235.1). Taxonomy (NCBI): domain Eukaryota; kingdom Metazoa; phylum Annelida; class Polychaeta; order Sabellida; family Sabellidae; genus Sabellastarte; species Sabellastarte sp. h YS-2021. Next base: position 29,942,687 of record OZ024936.1, read on the forward strand.
GTATAGGAAATCATTGGTTAGGAATCTTCTGATGTGGTCAGATTTGACCTTGGGCCTCTGCTTCAAGGTGAAATAAGGGTAGCAAAACTTAAAAGTGCTTACAACTCGCTTATTATTGAAAAATGATGTTTATCTTCAAAACTATGTTAGTTGTTCTTTTTCCAGTGGATACATCTTGCATTGGCCACAGATGCATCCTTGGTTTAGTTCTGTGTTAAAATTAATCTAGTATCCACTGCTTTTCTCAACCCTTTGTACTTCAGACAATGTGATCTTATCTGATATACTACGATGGTGAAAGCTATCTGAAACCTAGATAAATCTTATCCAAGTAGGACGAGAGCTAAATGTGAGTGTTAAAAGGAATTAGAAATATATCACCACTAAAATTCATTACAATGTACTTTGGACCACCAGCATTATTACATTTTGAATACAGGCCCACTTTCAATATGTCCTTGGGTGAAAATACAGTATGGGGATACTAGCCTGCCTGGTTGAGGTTTGTGCTCCAGGAGTGCTTTCTTCGTAATGAATACCGTATTTTTCCAAAATATGGCCCGGGCATTAATTATTTTCCAATGGTTATCAGACCAGGCGTTAAATTGAACCAGGCGTTCTTTTGAAGTATAAAAACAGTGTCATAAATTGTAAACAGTGTGCTTGGTACCCAGGCGTTAATTTGAACCAGGCGTTTATTTGAACCTGGGCGTTATTTTGGAAATTTACGGTAAGAGCAATGCAATTCAAATATCATCCATTGTCATTGTAAGTGTAGTGAATTCTGTATTTCCTACTGTGTAATTTTGTCATTCTATGTATAAACACCCTGTTAATCTATTTATATCTCTCCAGGCCCTGTGTCTGAGGAGAGGTTTGGCAGGCACTGTAGGGGGCGCCACACCTGGCAAGCGTGCACTCGGCCTTCTGGTAGTGTCGTGTGAAGACCCAATTGGGGAAGTGGCCAATGGAATTGTACGCATCTCTCCAGCAGGAGATATCGGCTTCTGGAAGTAAGTTCTTATTTCAATGTCGGTCAAACATTTTGTCAATAGTTTTGCCTTCACTGCCCCCAAGATTTGGAAAGAACTTCCCGAGAATGTATGCAATGCAACATCTATTGCCTCCATTAGGAAAAAGGTCAAAACTTATTTGTTTGCAAAAGCCTCTCAGACATAGCCATCATGTCACCTCAGTGTCTTCTCCAGTAAGACCCATCTACTGTATAGATAAAAATTTTATGTACAAAAAAATTTCACTAATTTCAGTAATTTTCACTGAAATATTTAAATATTTTGCCCAGTAACCTAGCCATTTTGGTCATTGACAAATATGTATGAGGTATTGAAAAGATGTGCTTGATTATATAACGTTGTTTTCAGTATTTGGAAACACACTTTTTCGCATTAGAAACTGAAAATGATGTTTAGTTTTGTTAACCTTTTCTAATTAAAAAGTTGTGAACTTATTTTCTGGTTTGGACAATATTCCCCAGGGGGAATATGTTTTTGTATTTTTAAATTTTTTTTTTGTTATTTATGAATCAGAAACCTGTTCTTTATTTGACAGTTTAAATCAGTTAAAATATAGGTTTTATTGCACTATAATAGCTTACCATGTGGAAGTGAATACTTTCTCGGGAGGACCGCATGCATCTGGCCAACGTCCATGAAAAATAGACGTTTAGTATTGACCGGATCCCCATGCTGAGAGTGTACCATAACAGTGTAATCTCGTGTCTAACCCTTCTTCTCTCATTGTAAATTTAGCCCATACCCCCTCAGCTGTAATACAGCAGGGAGGCAGGGTGGGACTCCCTTCTTCTCTCTCGTTGGCCGCGTGATTAGCAAGCGTTTAAAATAGGCTAACGATATTTCACTGTTTTCTCAGTATATACATATTGTTGGATGTTATTATTCAGCCATTTGTTTATTTTTATTGCACAGATTATTCTGACAAATTTTGAGAAGTTCAGGATAAGTATTCTTGTTTATTTCTTGTTTTGTGGGTTTTACGCTTTTCAACTCAGATTTTATTGCAGTAAAAATGTCTTCCCACCAAATGAGTTCAAAGCCCAGATCATCTAAATGCAGGCATTTTTGTTTCCTTTTCGACACCCACAATTACTGCCCTACATGCAGAGAATCTGGCAAAGGGGATGATCCCTGCATCAAAAATCAATCTCCATGCAATATCTGTGCAAATTTCACTGAAGAACAACAAATTAAAATCAAACACAGATGTAGGTATGTAAGGAAACAAAAGGCATAGGATCCCTGCAATACTAGTAAAGATGATGATCTGGACTTATTGGCGGATGACGTGGAGGCGTTTTCTGGCTCTCAAGCAGACCTTGAGGATGCTGCTGATAATTTATTTTCTTCGCCTCCACGTCCCCAACCCTTACGTTTCGAGTCTTTGTCTTTGGAAGACTCCTCAAACTGTCCCACCAACCCCAAGCACTGCCTTGCAGAATAAAATAGAAGTTTAGTCAGAGCTCCACTGATTCGATCAGGTTACAAGGCCCTTCAAGAAGACCAAGCTGTGGCCTCTTCTATCCAGTCTCTTCTGTCAAAGAACACAATAGAAAGGGTGGAAAATGTAAAATCTCTCGGGTTTTACAGTCGCCTGCTTCTAGTCCCCAAGCCTCACCAAAGGTGGAGGCCAGTAATGGACCTAAGCAGGCTCAACACCTTCTTACTTGTAGAAAGGTTCAAAATGGAAACACCAGAGTCCATCAGGACCTCTCTGATTCCAGGGGAATGGGTGTCGTCGATAGACCTATCAGATGCCTACCTTCATATCCCCTTCAACCCAAACTCAAGGAAGTACCTAAGGTTTTGCCACAGGTCACAGGTGTTTCAGTTCACCTCCCTTCCCTTCAGACTAGCCACGGCCCCTCAGGTCTTTACAATGATTGTAAAAGAAGTGAAGCTGATGGCTCTGTCAAGGGGATCAGGCTTCACCAGTACCTGGACAACTGGCTTATCAGGGCCCAATCTCAAGAAGAAGTACAAGTGAACACTCAGTGGTAGACCTAATTCAGTCCTTAGGGTGGATAATAAATCAGGAGCAATCCGAACTAAATTCTACTCAAGTGTTTTCGTTTGTGGGCTACAAATACCATCTAGATTGAGCCCTTGTAAAACCCACTCAAGAGAGATGGCTGAGACTTCAGGATTTGATCATATGACTCAAATCAAAACATGTTTTGACTGCAAGATGTTTGATGTCGCTAAATGGGTTGCTTGCCTCAAAGGAGAAAATGGTCCCGTAGGGACGCCTTCACTTGAAGCCCTTTCAGTTTCACCTCAAGGAGCACTGGAGATTTCCTCAGTCGTTGGATTCCCTCCTTCCTTGGACAGAAACCATTTCAGCACACCTAGAGTGGTGGCAAAATCTCACGAACATGATGAAAGGTGCAGACCTTCATCCCAAAGACCACAGTATCCAACTCTTTACAGATGCCTGAAACGAAGGCTGGGGCACTCACTTAGAACAAACCTCTACAAAGGGTCTGTGTTCAGACAGGGAAAAAAGGGTACACATAAATGTTCTAGAGCTGAAGGCGGTTTCTCTGGCCCTTCAAAGGTTCAAGGACCAGTGTCAAAACGAAACAGTGTTGGTTGCTACGGACAACTCAACAGTAGTAGCCTACATAAACAAACTAGAGGTCTGAAATTTTACTATGTTATAGCTGACCCAAAAGTAGGTGAATAACATATTTGGACAAAATTCTCTCAATGCAATAGTTTTCAAGTTACAACTGATTTTACTCATGATGGAAGTTAGTGAAAAGTACAAAAGTAGCTATTACTCACTTAGTTATTGAGATAGACACCCAAGTTACTCACCATGTTGTAGCTATGGAAAAAGTAGCTGAATAACATATTTTAACAAAGTGCTCTAAATGCAATACTTTTCAAGTTATAATTGATTTAGTGCATGATTTCATTAATTTTAATGCATTAAAAATTATTTTAAAAATTCATAAAAAAAACTTTAGCATGTGAAAACTCTCCAAAATGTAGGCGAATGAGTTATTTGAGAAATACTGGCTATCTGCAATACTTTTAGTGATAATAGGTATTTACTTATTTTGCGTAGGTGAGTTATTAGCTACGGGTCTGAAATTTCACCAAGTGAAAGCTCTCCCAAAAGTAGGCGAATGAGTTATTTGAGAAAAATTGGCTATCTGCAATACTTTTAGAGATAATTAGCATTTACTCATTTTGAGTAGGTGAATAATTAGCTACAGGTCTGAAACTTCACCAAGTGAAAGGTCTCTCAAAAGTAGGTGAATGAGTTATTTGAGAAAAATTGGCTATCTGCAATACTTTTAGAGGTAATTCGCATTTACTCATTTTGAGTAGGTGAGTAATTAGCTATGGGTCTGAAACTTGACCATGTGAAAGCTCTCCCAAAAGTAGGTGAATGAGTTATTTGAGAAAAATTGGCTATATGTAATACTTTTAAGAGATAATTCGCATTTACTCATTTTGAGTAGGTGAGTAATTAGCTACAGGTCTGAAACTTCACCATGAGAAAGCTCTCCCAAAAGTAGATGAATGAGTTATTTGAGAAAAATTGGCTATCCGCAATACTTTTAAGAGATAATTAGCATTTACACATTTTGAGTAGGTGAATAATTAGCTGCGGGTCTGAAACTTCACCAAGTGAAAGCTCTCCCAAAAGTAGGTGAATGAGTTATTTGAGAAAAATTGACTATCTGCAATACTTTTAAAGATAATTCGCATTTACTCATTATGAGTAGGTGAGTAATTAGCTATGGGTTTGAAACTTCACCAAGTGAAAGCTCTTCCAAAAGTAGGTGAATGAGTTATTTGAGAAAAATTGGCTATCTGCAATACTTTTAGAGATAATTCGCATTTACTCATTTTGAGTAGGTGAGTAATTAGCTATGGGTCTGAAACTTGACCATGTGAAATTGAAAACTTTCATGTTTCAACAGAATACTCTTCTACTACCCTGCGGATCCAAAATTCGCTCGAAATCGCTCTATCTCTGACAGTTTCAGAGATATTTGCCATCTTTCATTTTTCGCAAAAATTCAAGATGGACGCCAAAAATTGTAAGAATACTCCTGTACTACTCTGCGGATCATAAATTCACTCGAAATTGCTCTATCTCTTACGGTTTTCGAGATACTTCCACTTTTTGTATTTTGTAAAAAAACGGTCAAAGAAACACCCACGGCGGCCATCTTGTTTTTGTCCAGATATCCAGAATAATTCCCAAGCAAGCTTTGACCATGATGAACATATCCTGCAAATTTGGAAAGTGTACATTGCATGCCCTTTGATATACTGGGGCAGCAAAAGTCCCTAAAAATTTGAATAAAACGGCCGTGGTGGCCATCTTGTTTTTGGAAACGAGGCTAAAAAAACTCGGAGGCAAGCTTTTGTACCATTGAACCTATCCTGCAAATTTGAGGCCTCTAATGCTAATACGTTTGGCTGCAGAGGGGTAACGAGAAATCATCTACACACTGCAGCGACGGCGTACCCCCGCGAAAACCATAGGATGGATACAACAAGGAGGAACCCACTCGGCGGAGATGTGCATCTCCTGTGGAAGATCATGACCTGGTGCCATCATTGCTAGATAACCTTAAAAGCCAGACACATTCCAGGGTGTCTGAATGTGATGGCCGACCTTCTGTCCAGGTCGAACCAAGTCCAGTCAACAGAATGGTCACTGCATCCGCAGGTCTTCAAACAGATCTCTCACAAGTGGTTCACTCCTCATGTAGATCTATTTGCCACTCGTCTGAACCACAAAGTTCCACTGTACGTATCTCCAGTCCCAGACCAAAATGCTTGGGACATAGATGCTCTGAACATAAACTGATCGGGTCTCACTGCTTATGTTTACCCTCCGACGGCTCTCCTCCACAGGGTAATCCAAAAAATCACGCCCAGGCTGGCCAGGGATGCCCTGGTTTTGGGACCTAGTGCAGCTCTCAACAGAGATCCCACTTCAACTATCAGTGTCAAGAACTCTTCTCAAACAGTCCCACAACTATGTGTTTCACAGCAATCCACAATATCTCAACCTCCACCCCTGGTGTCTAGGAGTGGACAGCTCCAAGAACAATGCTTCTCTGTGGAGGTGGCAGAGAGCATTGCTGCCCCTCAGAGGTCATCAACAAGGACCATCTACAAGTCAAAGTGGACCCTATTTGAGAAATGGTGCAGAGAAAATTCGGTGGATTTCTCCACTCCCTCTGTAAAGCAAGTCTCATACTTCTTTATGTACCTGTACCAAGATCTAAACAGGCGCCCTTCAACCATTGATGGCTATAGGACGGCCATTGTTGACACCTTGGGCCCAACAGGGCTCCATATCTCTCAAAGTTCAGACCTTAACAGGTTACTCTCCAGTTTTCACAGGGATCGTCCCAAAAGTTCCAGGAATCTTCCTAAGTGGAACCTTTCTGTTGCACTTAATGAGCTCACAAAAGCACCCTTTGAGCCTATGAAAGACACAGACCTCAAACATATTACCCGCAAAACTGCTTTCTTTCTAGCTTTGGCCTCCGGCAAGCTCCGCAGTGAAATTCATGCCTGGGTTGCAAACAAAGTATCGAAGCTAGGCCAATGGAAAAAGGTTGCTTTGTTCCCTTCTTCAGATTTCATAGCCAGAAACCAACTAGCAAGAGAAGGTTCTCAAAGTGTGTCTCCGGTGACTAATCCTGCTCTAACTACCATTGTAGAGAGACAATTCAAAGAAGAGAGGACCTTGTGTCCGGTACGGGCCCTGAGGTACCTAAGAGGGTCTCGATCCCTTCTTTTTATCTCCTTTAGGAAAAGACATACCTCAGACATCAGACCCGCTACACTCTCTTCTTAGCTAAAACAAACTATCCTACTTTGTTACAAACAAGCAGATCAACAAGCCTTGGACCTGTTCCAAGTCAAAGCGCATGAAATTAGGGCCTTCGCAGCCTCTAAGGCCTTTTACGGTGGGGTATCGGTGGACCAAATCATGCAAGCGTGTCACTGGAAAGCACACAACACATTTACAAATTTTTACCGAAAAGACCTTACTTGGTCAGACAATGACAACAATATGTATCTGGGACCAGTAGTAGCAGCACAACAAGTCCTAGATCCTTCCCCTCAGCTGCTCATCCTTGGAAAGAAAAGAAGGGGGGGGCACATCCGCTGCAGCCAAGTCTTCAGGAGTCTAATCCCAGGGTCTAGGTATTGGTTACCTTCTCAGGATGTTATGGCAAGATCTCTGATGTATCATTACTTTATTTAACTGTATAATGTATTAAGTCTTTCAGTGTACCATTATATCATATTTAGGGTGGCAAGTTAATAAAAAATAGCTTAGGGCTGGTATTCATCACAGTGATGCCCTTGGGGGCTATACTCCCATAAGTGAGCATGGCTGCACTTAACCCTTCAGTCAAAACATCCAGACAGTTTTATTACTGTCATTCATTAATCTTCTGGTTTTTGGCTTCTTACAGGTCTGGTTTTCAGATTTGGGGCTCTGTAAGTGGGACTGAGACTGGTTTTTCAAATATTCATTTTATTTATTAATTCAAATCCCAGAAAAACTCACTATACTTCCAGTCTCAGCTGTAATCCCTCCACCGGACGGTTGGGTTAAGCATTCAGTTCCACATGGTAAGCTATTGTAGCGCAATAAAATTTTATTTACTTAAATGTAGCTTTTATAAGCTACAAGCTTACCATGTGGAACTGAAGAGAGTCCCACCCTGCCTCCCCGCTGTATTACAGCTGAGGGGGTATGGGCTAAATTTACAATGAGAGAAGAAGGGTTAGATGTGAGATTACACTGTTATAATACACTCTCAGCATGGGGATTCAGTCAATACTAAACGTCTATTTTTTCTTGGACTTTGGCCGGATGCCTGCGGCCTCCAGAGAAAGCATTCAGTTCCACATGGTAAGCTTGTAGCTTATAAAAGCTATATTTAAGTAATTAAAATTTTCAATTTTAACCATATTCATCAAAACACCTTCCAATCTGAATCACCTCTATATACTACCGAATGCTGTGTATTTTATTTCAGTGCTCTGGCGAGGTCGGTTATAAAGAACTTCAGCCTGGCTTTCTTCTTCCCCGTCTGTTTCACAGCGCTGTTTTTTCAACACCATCGAGCAGCATATGACGTCATCTCAAACTGCATTGTAGTTGAACCGCTGCGGCCAAGGCGGAGGTAGAGAAAAGAGACCAAAAGTCATGCTATGGAAACAATATTGTAATCGAGAAGGAAAAGGATACATAGAAGGCTATTTTTCGACAAGTCTTGGACTACACATTCACATCTGGCTAAATTTCTTAACTTTGGTTAAAATGAAACTGTTATCTCAAAGTATATGGACATGGACCAACTGTAGCCCTGCTGTGGGTATAGACTCTATCAGTGGAGAAGAACATAAAGGTAGCACACGAAAAAATCTTAAAAAGGGGGATTTTTATGGGCAAAGGAAGAGCTGTATAGCATACTGTGTTACACAGTATAGATTCAAGAGTATGGGACACGTGATTCTCTTCTTGCGAGTTTTAGTACTCACCTGAATTTCGGTTTATATTGTTTACAAAATGGATGTGCACCGATTGGTTTATTTAAAATTTCTAGAATCAACATTGGTGTTAGGATATCCCTGTGATATAATGGCAATTGAAGTTTGAAAGTAAAAAGATTTTATTGCTTTGTCTGGGGCTGTCATAAGGTAAGAACATTTCTGGTCAGCCATAGGGTATTTGTATTTTGTTGTGAAGATGTGGTGAAAATTTTATATTATATATACCTGTTGTATATAATGTGCAAATTTGTGTTTGGTGAGTTCTAGTAGTTAAAACTCTCTTATATTCTTGTGAATTGTTTACATTTTGGTGTGATGTCATTTTATGCAGACAATTTCAAAAATGTAATGGTAGCTTTCAAATTGTTTTTATGCTCTTGAAAACCTGATATTAATTTGAGCTGCAGAGAAACTGCATAAAATTATAATTAAGTTACCAGTTAGTTGTGAGTTCAAATCCTTAAATCTGCCACAAGTGGGGAAAACAAGGTCTAACTTTATAATTTTATTACGCTACAATAGCTTACCATGTGGGACTTAATGCTGTTCTCGGGTTGCCACACCCGGGGCCAACGTCTTAGAAAAAAAGATCGTTCTTGTTAGCCACCGGATATACTGGTAGTTGTCGTCACGTGATAACTTCTGACCAATCGCCCTACTTTCTCGTTGGCCACGATTGACTGGTAGCAGTTTGTAAATATACAGACATTTTCATTTATTTCTCAGTATTCACGTATTGTTGGAGGCTAATATTTGGATATTTCTTTAAATATATGTCATAGATTATCCTGTAAAATTTTTAATTTCACAACTTAAGTAGTTTCCTTACAATCCGCGTGTTTTGAGTTTTCTCGGTTCAGGCAATCTTAATTGTACGTCTTTTTATTGCGTTAAAATGTCCCTTCATCAAGCAAACAAAGACAAACCGAGAGCTCAGAAATGCCGCCATTTTTGCTTCAGTTTTGATACTCATAATTACTGCCCTACCTGTAGGGAGGCTGGCAAGGGAGATGACCCCTGTGTCACTTTTGAAGCGCCCTGCCATATTTGTACGTCTCTCTCTGATGAGCAGTTACAAAAGATTCAAAACAGGAAGCGGTACTTAAAAAAGCAAAAAGTGGAAACTAGTTCCAAAGATGAACTAGATCTCTTGGGTGAAGGCGATGGGGACTCTTTTAATGGTTCTAATGCAGACCTTGAGAGTGCTGCCGATAACCTCTTTACCTCACCTCCCCGTCCTCAACCTCTCGCCTTCAGTTCTTTATCACTAAAGACCCCAGCCAAGGCTGTTCCTCCCACCCCAGGTACTGTTTTACAAAATAAAATTCAAAGAAATCTAGAGAAATCCCTGGGTGATTCCTTAAATATACATATCCAGCAGCAAATGGGTTCCTTCCAGGCATCCATGTTAGAAGCATTTCAGTCACTCCGAGAGGAGTTAGCAGTTAAAAAATCTGCCGAGGTTGATTTCTCGCCTCATGCTTCAAAAGCTGGTCCATCCAGCAAACCTGCTGCTCATCTGGACCTACCTCCTCCGAGGTCAAGTACTAATGCACAGTCCGAGGCTATGGATGTGGACGTTGGTCCAGCACTCCCTCCTCGTCTAGTACTAAATCAGACTTCCTCGGATCAGTACGTTGCCCCTTCTGAAGCAATACCGAAGGATTCCTCGTACTCACATAAAAAACAAAGCCACAGACAAACAGTAACACCGAGCTCTGCCTCGGATCATCTGGATGAGGATTCCGACGAATCTCGGATCCATCCTAGACCTAAGAAACACTCTGACAAGAGCAAGCATAAATCTAGGTCCAGATATGTGTCATCTTCAGAGGAAGATCACTCCCCTGTGGCTAGACACAGGTCTTCTAAGCCCTCTAGGGCTCAGCCCTCAGGCGCAGCTTCTGATCAAGACCTCCCACAACATGATCCAGACCCCCCTTATTATAGGGAAGTAGCCCTGTCTGACATTCCCTCCCAATACTCTGAAGAGGTAGACACCTTCAGGCGCATTCTTTCTCTCCCTGACCCCAGGGACTCTATGCCTAGGTCTTCAACTTCAGTGTTGGGTCTGGATGACGAAAAAGGCCGTCAAGAGCTCAGACCTAGAGGTCCTTCCTCTATCTTACCACTTAGCTCAGTTATCAAGGACGCCTTTGATAAATTTCAACATGATTTCAAAGCTGCCAATTTATCTGAGGGAAAATATGTCAAGCCTCCTCCATCCACTTCTAAGTGGTATAAGGTTGGACAGCCCACTTTTCAAGACAAAATCCAGGAGTTGAATACGGACTTTGCCAAGATCTGTATTACTCCTAGACCTCCTGGGGCACCAGTAGCCAAAGTCCCTATGCCAGTCCTTAAGGAGCTGGAACATCAGGCTAGACAAAATATCTCAACCCTCAATTTCACCGCTGCCTTTGCCAAAACCTCTTCTTCTTGCAATGCTTCCTTGGAGAAGTGTCAGCATAGCATCAAGTCAACTGTCAAGAAGATTAAATCTCAGATCCAGAAAGGTGCCAATCCTGAGAAAGCAGCAAAGCGCGGATATGAGGAAGTTGCTGAGTACTTGGATTTTTGGAACAAGACTGTTCTTGTTCAACATAGAGCTCTTACCTGTCTCAGCAAATCGCTAGCCCATATTCTCCAGAGGGAATTATATTCCATGGCTAATACCGGCTTGCTTAGGCGCGAAGCCGAAATGACTTTATTGCATCCCTAGTTAGGGGAAACGAGATGCCAAGAACTTAGGAACTCGTCCTTCTGGGACTCCTCCTTGTTCGAGTCTCAACTTGTAAAGGAAGGTGAGGACTTCCTTCTCAAAAAAGGCACCTCAAAGGATTCTCAGGGTTTTGCACCCTACCAGAATAAGCCCTTTCGTGGCCCCCACAAGAAAAGAGGCTCCTACAGGAAACGCCCCTATGGGGGCAATACCTCTCAAAGCAGTAACCAATCCTTTCCCTCGGGAAGAGGAAAATCCAACTTCAGAGGCTCCAGGGAAACCCCCCTTCGCAATGACTCCTCCATAGCCTCATTCAGTCCACCAGTAGGAAGTCGCCTCCGTTCTTTCAAAAGAGACTGGCAAACAAACAAATGTTCTCAAAACGTGTTAAACATTATCACCAATGGCTACGTTCTGCCATTCCGTTCAAAGCCAAACTTGATCAGATTCCCTCTGATTCTATCAGAGTACAAGGCCCAACAAAAAGACCAAGCCTTGGCCACTTGTATCCAGTCTCTCGTGTCAAAGAACGCCATCGAAAGGGTGAAAAACGTAAAATCTCTCGGGTTTTACAGTCGCCTGTTCCTAGTACCCAAGCCTCACCAAAGGTGGAGGCCAGTCATAGACTTAAGCAGGCTCAACACTTTTCTCCATGTAGAAAAGTTCAAAATGGAAACCCCGGAGTCCATCCGGACTTCCCTGGTCCCAGTGGAGTGGGTATCGTCGATAGACCTGTCGGACGCATACCTTCACATCCCCATCCATCCCAACTCAAGGAAGTACCTAAGGTTTTTCTACAAGGCCCAGGTGTTCCAATTCACCTCCCTGCCTTTCGGACTGGCCACAGCCACCCAGGTCTTTACGATGATCGTAAAGGAAGTGAAACTAATGGCCCTCTCAAGAGGACTCAGAATTCACCAATACCTGGACGACTGGCTGATCAGGTCCCAGTCCCAGGAGGAATGTCAAAAGGACACACAGGCAGTAGTAGACCTAACCCAATCCTTGGGTTGGATAATCAACCAGGAAAAATCAGAACTGAAACCTACTCAGGTGTTTTCGTTCGTGGGCTACGAATACCACCTAGATTCAGCCCTTGTAAGACCCACTCACGAGAGATGGCTCAAACTTCAGGATTTGATCCTACGACTCAAGTCAAAACGTGTTTTGACTGCAAGATGTTTGATGTCTCTAATTGGGTTGCTAGCCTCAACGGAGAAAATGGTCCCGGAGGGACGCCTTCACATGAGGCCTTTTCAGTTTCATCTCAAGGAGCACTGGAGATATCCTCAGTCGCTGGACAACCTCCTTCCTTGGACAGAAGCCATTGTAGCCCACCTAGATTGGTGGCAAAATCCCTCAAATGTGATGAAAGGCGCAGACCTTCATCCCAAGGACCACAGTATCCAATAGGGGTGCAACGAATCAAAATATTACGAACCGAATCGATCCGCGAATCAATCATTGCAAACCAAATCGATTCACGAATCGATTTGACATAATTTAACTTGCCTGTGCAGTGGTCATTTGCAAACATAAGCGCAAATGAGCAGTGTTCATGTTTGCTATTACTTGTTAACAATTGTCTTTGAAGTCACTTGTAAGAGTGCATTATGCAAAAATATACCTTAAAAAGTGAAAATATTAAAAACTGGATAATAAAATCTTGTTGTACAATAGATATTTATTTCTATATATATTTAACAAAACTATGAAAAAAGTGGCAAGTTTACATCCACTGGTGAGTTTACATCACTTACTATAAACGTGTTTTCTATTGATAAATACCGAATTTTTGTTAAACGAAGTATGATTGGACAGTGCCGTTTCTGCTCGACCAATCAAATTAAGGCATTTAGAAGCAAGGAAACATGGAGGACTTGGGTTAAAAAGACAATATATGTGTCCTTTTATTTGATTTTTAAACAAAATTCGTCTAATTTTCCCAATATTTACAGCGAAAACGCGGGCGATAATGCAATATATATGCGTTACCGCGACTCGGGATGAGATTCGCGAACTTTCGTTTGCCACCAAGTGGTTCGCGGATCTCTGTTTCACCGAAAATGACCGAATATACCGAACCACCGAACTATCGTTGCAGTACTAGTATCCAACTCTTTACCGACGCCTCAAACGAAGGTTGGGGCGCTCACTTAGATCAAAATTCTACAAAAGGGCTGTGGTCAGAGCGGGAAAAAAGGCTACACATAAATGTCCTGGAATTGAAGGCGGTCTCCCTGGCCCTTCGAGACTTCAAGGACCAGTGCCAGAATCAAACAGTGTTAGTTGCGACGGACAACTCAACAGTGGTAGCCTACATCAACAAGCAGGGGGGAACTCACTCAGCAGAGATGTGCGCTCTCCTGTGGAAAATCATGACCTGGTGCCATCACTACCATATAACATTGAAAGCCAGGCACATTCCAGGGTGTCTGAATGTGATGGCCGACCTCCTATCCAGGTCCAACCAAGTGCAGTCAACAGAATGGTCCCTGCACCCTCAGGTCTTCAAGCAAATCTGCCGAAAGTGGTTCACCCCTCATGTAGACTTATTCGCTACTCACCTGAATCACAAACTCCCTCTATATGTGTCTCCTATCCCAGACCCAAGGGCCTGGAACATAGATGCTCTGAACATAAACTGGACCAACCTCACGGCTTACGCCTACCCTCCTACGGCTCTCCTTTACAAGGTGATCCAAAAGATCAAGCAATGCCATTGCCTGATCACCGTGATAGCCCCAGGCTGGCCAGGGATGCCCTGGTTTTGGGACCTAGTGCAGCTCTCAACAGAGATCCCACTACATCTCCCAGTGTCAACGACCCTACTCAAACAGTCCCACAACTATGTGTTCCACAACAATCCACAACAGCTGAACCTCCACGCCTGGTGTCTAGGAGCGGACAACTCCAAGAACAAGGCTTCTCTGTGGAGGCGGCAGAGAGAATTGCTGCCCCTCAGCGGTCATCAACAAGGACCATCTACCGGTCAAAGTGGGCCCTATTTGAAAAATGGTGCAGAGAAAATTCGGTGGATTTCTCCACTCCATCTGTGAAACAAATCTCAGATTTTTTCATGTACCTGTACCAAGACCTAAACAGGCGCCCCTCGACCATTGATGGTTACAGGACTGCTATTGTTGACACTTTGGGCCCAACAGCCCAACACATTGCGCACAATGCAGACCTTCATAGGTTACTCTCCAGTTTTCACAGGGATCGTCCTAAAAGTTCCAGAAATTTACCCAAGTGGAACCTTTCTGTTGTCCTTAACGAGCTCACCAAAGCACCATTTGAGCCCATGAAAGACTCAGACCTCAAACATCTTACTCTCAAAACTGCTTTCTTGCTAGCCTTGGCCTCCGGCAAGCGCCGCAGCGAAATCCATGCCTGGGTCGCTAACAAAGTAGCTAATTTAGGCCAATGGGAAAAGGTAGCCTTGTTCCCTTCTTCTGATTTCATAGCCAAAAACCAACTAGCAAGAGATTGTTCTCAAAGTGTGTCACCAGTGACTATTCCTGCTTTGACTACCATTGTAGATAGACAGTTTAAGGAAGACAGGACCCTGTGTCCCGTACGGGCCCTGAGGTTCTATTTGGACCGAACTAAAGACCTGAGAGGGTCTCGTTCTCTCCTTTTCATCTCCTTTAAGAAAGGACATACCTCAGACATCAGACCCGCTACACTCTCCTCATGGTTAAAACAAACCATTCTACTTTGTTATAAACAAGCAGATCAACAAGCCTTGGACTTGGTCCAAGTCAAAGCGCATGACATTAGGGCCTTTGCGGCCTCTAAGGCCTTTTACGGTGGCGTATCGGTGGACCAAATCATGCAAGCCTGTCACTGGAAAGCTCACAACACATTCACAAATTTTTACCTAAAAGACCTTACTTGGTCGGACACCGACAACAATATGTATCTGGGACCCGTAGTGGCGGCACAACAAGTCCTAGATCCTTCCCCTCAGACCAGTTGTCCTCGGAAAGAAAAAAGGGGGGGGGGGGGCACATCCGCTACAACCAAGTCTTCAGGAGTCTCTCCCAGGATCTAGGTATTCCTTTACCTTCAAGATGTTACGGGTAAGGTCATTTTATTTTTCAATTATCAGGTAATTTCTATTAAGGACTTAGTCAGTTGTCGTTAATCTCATATTTCAGGTTAAAAATCTCATGAGATGCCCGACCATGGGGTTGGTCACTCACACGTGAAGGTCTAATAGGGACCCTTAGACCTCGAAGTGAGCACTGCTGCACTTCCGTCCTACTACCAAACATCTGGACAGTTTTAGCACTGTCCCTTTTTACTCAGGTTTTTGGCTCGTTACAGGCCCGGTCTTCGGGATCGGGGCTCTGTAAAAGGGACTCAGACTGGCTTTTCTGGCACTATTCTGTATATATTAATTCAAATCTTAGAAAAAAATGACTTCTTCCAGTCTCAGCTGTAATCCCGCCACCGGGCGGTTGAATTCAGCATTAAGTCCCACATGGTAAGCTATTGTAGCGTAATAAAATTGGAAATTTTAATTACTTAAATGTAGCTTTTATAAGCTACAAGCTTACCATGTGGGACTTAGAAGAGTCCCACCCTGCCTCCCCGCTGTTTACAGCTGAGGGGTAGGTTTAATAAAATTTCAACGAGAGGGCGATTGGTCAGAAGTTATCACGTGACGACAACTACCAGTATATCCGGTGGCTAACAAGAACGATCTTTTTTTCTAAGACGTTGGCCCCGGGTGTGGCAACCCGAGAACAGCATTAAGTCCCACATGGTAAGCTTGTAGCTTATAAAAGCTACATTTAAGTAATTAAAATTTCCAATTTAATGATCATGTTAATTATAATATAATTTCAAGCCACTTATTAGGCATTCTAAAATGGTAGGCTGCGCAGTGACCTTGGACACGTCTTTTGCGCAATGCTTGAACCGCGAATATAGAACGGTAAATAAAGCACGCTGTTGAAATCTCGTACATCGTCCCTTCGCGTACAAACGTAAACAAACAACTCGCGGTGAAATAAAACTTAAATTATATGCAGCAAATACTAAGTCAAATAATTCTGTAGGGGATTTTATCAATATTTCATTTAAAGATCGACTGCTCATAAATATTTATGAGATCACGGAATTCTGTGGGTATTTCCTAACAATATTTAAAGCAAAAGGCTGTTTACACATCCATCACTATGCATGTTTAGTTAATGGAACAGCCAACATGGTGTTGGTGTTTTGAAATTTGCGTAAGTTATACTTCTTATTTTGACCAAATTATTAATATAACCATTTTAGAATAGGAATAAAAGACAAATTCTCGTGCTTTATGATGGTTTTAAACTATCGATCGGCTTCGGGCTTCGTGGCTTTAATATTCAGCCGCTCGATAGTTTAAACCATCATAAAGCACTCGAATATGTCTTTTATTCCTATAATAATTGTAAAACGCTGTTTTACTTTTTATATTTACCCCTTGGCAGCCACAGTAAATATTCACCTGGGAGCCCCAATAATTTTCGATATTTACTTTAGCCTTTTCTAAAGGTCTTCCACATAGCCACAGAAAACATCATAAAATACTGTCATTTTTAGTGACCTAGATATGACATATAGGCGCCTAAGTGAAACAATATTTGTTGGGTGTGAGCTGGCACATAGGCTGCTAAGGGGTTAACCATCAAAATTCATCTATTAAAAGATTTACATTCTATAGGGCTGGGACGGGTGCTAAAAAACAGCCCCGAGTACCCGTACGCTGACAACCGATCTGAATTCGAGTAACAGTGAGATTTAGTATCTACCATTAGAAGTCTTCTGTAAACAAATGGTTATGAAACTTTTGAAGAAAGACGTCTTCTATTTAACCAGGTATTATAGAATATGGAGTATTGTATTATATAAGCCAAAGCCACAACTTTAATTAATTGATATTGTGTGACAGAAATGAAGAAATGTCGCTCATTTTACACAAATGTTTCATTTCGTGGGTGATAATACAATACGCTGTGAGTAACTAGCAAAGGTCGACTTGTCTATTTAGGCTCAAATAACCGTTCGCAGCCCTAATATTCTGACACTTTCTATGAAATTGTGTGTCTTTTATAGCTAAGTTGTCTTAAATTTATGGTTGTAACTTTAATTATCTCCCACAGGGGTTGAGCGCAGAAGGGAGATTATGAAGTGCATCCTCTTTGTGTGTCTTCGGGGTGTGTCTGTTAGTGTGTCACACAGATTTTTCTCAACCTACTGCACTTACACTTTTTTACCCCACAGCCCTTAAGCGCTGTCGGGGTATTGTTTTCACCCATGGTGTCCGGATGGGCGGGCAGGCGGGCGGTCGGTCGGGCGGCGGGAAATAGTTTGTCCGGGCTGTATCTCAGAAACCGTAAGGTGTAGGAAGTTCATACTTGGCAGGGACGTTGGTTGGGGGGTGTAGGTGTGCAACGTCATGGTCTGACCTTGATTTGACTCTTGACCTGGCCGTAGTGACCTTGAGTTTGAAAATCTTGTCCGGGCTATATCTCGGCAACCATAAGGTGTGGGAAGTTGATACTTGGCAGGGACATTAGTTAGGGGTTGTAGGTGTGCAACGTCATGGTCTGACCTTGATTTGACCTTTGACCTTGCCGTAGTGACCTTGACCTTTAAAATCTTGTCCGGGCTATATCTCAGAAACCGTGAGGTGTAGGAAATTGATACTTGGTAGGGACATTGGTTAGGGGGTGTAGGTGTGCAACGTCATGGTCTGACCTTGATTTGACCTTTGACCTTGCTGTAGTGACCTTGACCTATAAAATCTTGTCCGGGCTATATCTCAGAAACCGTAAGGTGTAGGAAGTTGATACTTGGTAGGAACACTGGTTAGGAGTTGAAGGTGTGCAACATCATGGTCTGACCTTGATTTGACCTTTGACCCTACCATAGTGCCCTTGACCTATAAAACCTTATCCGGGCTATATCTCAGCAACTGTAAGGTGTAGGAAGTTGATACTTGGTAGGGACATTGATTAGGGGGTGTAGATGTGCAACGTCATAGTGTGACCTTGATTTGTCCTTTGACCTTGCTGTAGCGACCTTGACCTATAAAATCTTGTCCAGGTTATATCTCAGAGACTGTAAAGTGTAGGAAGTTTATACTTGGTAGGGACATTGGTTGAGGGTTTTAGGTGTGCCACGTCATGGTGTAACACTGATTGACCTTTGACCTTGCTGTATTGACCTTTAAAATCTTGTTACACCTTTGGGTCTGTCTGTTGATGCAGATTAGGCACTGTTAAAGTCATATTAGAATTCATTAAGAATTTCCTTTTGCAAGTTCCCATTGTAACAGATGGAATTTCATCAAGTGAGGCACAGGCTTTTCTCCAACACCACACATAGCATTCATGGAATGTAGTGCCACTTCTGTAAGCATGGGTAATATTCAAAACATCCAAACCATAATTCGGCCATTTTTGGTTTGCTGATAAATGCTGTCATTTTATTACTGAATTGTCTTGTTTTAATACTTCATCTTTATATACATTTCTTTTCCTTAGATATCATTTTCTCTACTTAAGCATTATTTGGACCTTAATATAATTACACTGCTCAGTAAATTATCTTGAACTTTGTACTGTTACACTACTTCTATATCTCATGGTGTTGAAAAATATTTCCCCAGGCTGTGGGGTACGGGCATCTCTGATGCTATTTTTTTCTAATTACTTGTCCTAATGAATTTTTATGTGATTCAAAATTTTCTAGGTTTTTGGACTTTGGCCTAAAGCTAAGTTAGTAATAGGACTTTTAGCTAATTTGCAAAGTCAAAGTTGTGGTTTTATGTAATATTCAACAGCCAGTGTCATGTTAGGACAGGTCCTCAGCATTGCCAATCGTGGGACTCGAACCCACACAGAAGTGACAGTCTGTGATTAGATACCAAACTTACTAACCACTAGGCCACTGAGGACCTATTTTAGCTAATTTGAGTAAATGGCTTCTAACTCTAAAACTATTGCTTTTAGAGTGTTTTGTTAAAATATGTTGTTCAGCTACTTTCTTCTTACCTACAGGATGGTATGTACTTCATAATCTATTGCACTATGCAAGTAAGATTTATTTCCTTAATTCAGTGTAATTATTGAAAGAGTAAAATCTAGTTGACCCGGAATGTGCCTGGCCCTAAGCACTATTTGCTTGAGTTTGAACAAGGAAAGTACTCTCAAGAGAATGACACCTGAGGTAGCACAAGGGAAGAAGTTTCCAGAGCAGGGCACAGAGAGAGCCTAATCTCATACCCCCTTACTTGTTTATATATGACACAACAAGTGTGGTGTCCGTCACCACCAGGATGGTCTAGTCCCAACACAAGTGCTTGAACTTCCCGATGGCCAGTAAGACTGCTTTTACCTCCAGAAAATTTAGGTGCAAGTTGCTTTCTGGCTTTGACCAGAGGAATTAAGCAGTGCAGTCCCCAAATTGTGCACCTCATCCTCAGTTTGATGCATCTGTAAACAGTTGCAGAGTGTGTTGAAGAGTGCACCCCACAGCACTTGGTCTTTGTTTAGCCATCAATTTAGTTGAGTTTGGGGTGACCTGGGAACTGGTATAATCTTTTCCAAGGACTCCGGTACATGCCACTGGTGTTTCAGGTGCCATTGAATGGGTCTCATATTGAGACGCCCTGATAACACCTGTTTTTCTGTAGCTGTCTTGACACCTAGTGTCAGGACATTAGTAACATGAACTCTCTTTCCAAGCAAGTCTGACTGTCCAACAGGGTTTGCTGAGCCTCCATTGTCCTCACTTAGCCACCATTTTAGATGAGTTTGGGGTGACCTGGGTACTGGTATGATCTTTCCCAAGGACTCCGGTACATGCCAGTGGTTTTTCAGGTGCCATTAAATGGGTTTCATATGGAGACACCCTGATAAGACCTGTTTATCTGTAGCTGTCTGGACACATATTATTGACATGAATTCTCTTTCTGAGCAAGTCTGATTGTCCAACAAGGCCTGCCTCATTAATTTTGTGCCAAGGGCTTGCCATCTCTCATGAGTGGGTTTGACCAGGCCTTGAGAGAGGTTGAAACAGTATCCCAAAAAGTTGCATACCTGTTTAGGGACAGGTTCCAATTAGTTCAAGTTTACTACCCAACCTAGGTCTCAGCATTGGGCCAAGAAGGTCTTAAAATTTTGTTGTCAAGTTTGCGGACACGATGCTCTGACCAACCAGTTGTCTAGGTACCGATGGATTCTTCTATTTCTGGGCTGAGCTATGCATTTCACTTCCTTCACTACCTTTGTGAACTCCAAAGGAGCTGTTGCTAGGTCAAAGGGAAGAGCTCTGAACTGGTAAGATTGACCATTTAGACCAATCGTCAGATATTTTCTTGACCTAGGATTTACATTCTGGGGATGTGAAAGTATACATCGCTGAAATCTAGGGACGTGACCCACACTCCTTGCTGAAGGGAGAGTCTTATATTTTATAGCGTTATTACATCCTATCCAATGGACAATTGCTAATCCAGTCGGCACAGACCGGCCCTCCAAATGTCAGAAAAAGAGGCCCTGTCTTTTCACCGGCTGGTCGGTCACGTTCTGTGCATTCGCCAGGTGGTGCATCCTTCCTGGCTAGACAGCGTGATGTAATAGCATCTTTTTCGTTTGGCACATCTTCTGTGCAGACAGAATTTTGTGAAAGTTTTCAAATTGAAGTATTCTTGGTAATATTTCATAAAACAAACTTTACTTTTTTTGTAAACATTTTTAAGAGTGTATAGATCATAATGGCTTCACCTGGACAGAATAGAGTGGCGTGTGGCCACGTAATGGCTGGATTTGACAAGCATGTGCATTGCGCTAGATGCAGAGACAGTTGAAGGGTACTGACCCTTGCATTAACAAAGAAGATTGCCCCCACTGCAATATCTTAACTTCAAAGCAAAAACTTCAACTGTCCATGCCTTCCTACCAGAAGAGAAAAGAGAAGCGAGAGCAGAAGAGTGGTATGGCTGACAACAATTCTGATAACGTTCTGGAAACCTTAGTAGACCCTAACTTGGTTTCTGTCATAGGCATTGCTTCTACTGATAAGAAGGCAGTGAAGTCACCAGAAACTACTGCCAAGAAAGAAAAACAAAAGAAAAAGCACTCAACACCTGTGAAAAAGTCTTCAACTGATGCAACACTTGAGGCTATGGACCAGAAATGGTTGGAATGTTTCAGTCGCCTTGAAGCATTCTGTTATCAGAGTCTCTGGAAAAGTTGGAACTGACTTTTAAAACATTGAAGATGCTAGCAAAGACATCTCCAACCAGTGTGGTTAAGGTTACTGAACCTTTTCTTCCTCCCAAGCCGGCTGACCGACCTGAGGACTGATTGGCTCTTCATACCGACCAGGCTCATGTTGAAGTTCAACATGACCGCCCTCAGACTGCAGAACTTCATCAACCAACTGACCAGCCTTCTACCGACATGACCTCGGCTATGTTACATCAGATACCAGACCCGTCTGGCTCATAGACCACTCAGGACATGGATATGGATCCTGAAAGTGATTCAATGCACCGACCAACCAGTGGTTTTGTTGAGGAAGGAGAGTTTGCTGATCCAGACCATGACCTCACTGCTACAGAAACCGACCAGGCTCTTTCAGCAGTCATATCGTGGAACTGTATGTGGGATCAGATCTTTCATGGGCTGCACTTATTTATTGGACATGGACAACTCTTCATCATCTCAAGATAATAACCCTTTTGCAGCTTCAAAACAACAACCACTGGGCAGAAGTAGTGTGAAACTACCTACTAACAAGAGGCTCTGCAGAAAAATTGACAAACTAAACATTACTTTGGTTGAAGGTTATCCATCAAGAGCATCAGAGGCTGGTGGCCTTCTGAAGGACTAGTTTGTAGATCTCAGTCCAAGTGGTATGGGCTACACCCCACTCAAAAAAAGTCGGCTGGTGCTGTGTCTTATTGGAGTGAACCTACCAAACTGAACTCTAGTTACTGTAACAGTAGAATTACAAGATCGTCCAGCCTGTCTACCCCTGCTCCAGCTTCATATCCCATTAGCAAACTGAACTCTAGTTACAGTAGAATTGTGAGATCGTCCGGCCTGTCTACCCCTGCTCCAGCTTCACGTCCCATTAGCCAGGACACACTGAGGAGATGGGAAAAGTCGGTTCGCGAGTCTACATATATTTGCAACCAAGCAGCCGGCTCTAGTCGATGCCTCAGCAAAGTTCAGTCCGGTATGCAAGCACAGCTCACAGTGATCGAGGATAAACAGTCGAAAGGAAAATCTTCAGAAATGATCAGTACTGCTACAGATGAGCTTCAATACGTACTGAACTTTAACAGAAGTATCACCCAGTGCATGGGGAAAACCATGGAACACTTGTCAGAGTTTGTGTTCATCAATGTGGCTAACATGACTTTGACTAGGAGAGATGCCTATTTACGACAAAGCAGGCATTAAGCATGATACTCTATCTGCATTAAGACAGGCTCCTAATCAACTGGATTAGCTGTTTCCGGACCAGATTTTGAAGAAAGTTGAGGAGGACATTGCCCAGCATGAGAATAAAGGTCACTCAGGCCAGTCTTCCTCCAACTACAGAAAAGAACATTCTCTCCCATATCAGAGATCTGACAAGACAAGGGAACAGAAGTCCGACAAGCCAGCTTGGAAAACAATTGGTTCCTATAATCAGAAAAGAAAGGGCAAGGCTTCACATTTTTCATCACGTCCGGCCAAGGGTCAGTCTTCTTATAAATGACAGTGTGTAAAGTTTCTTCTCTCAAGAAGACTGACCGAGAGCAAACAAACTTTAAATGTAGTTCAGTGTCACCAGGCTGGACCAGAGACTGTAAATTGTGTTCAGTTCAACCAGACCGGACCAGAATCCGGACAGACTTTAAAGACTTGTCGGCCAGTAGTAAATTATGCAGACTCAGTTGTTGCAAATTATGCACATATTGTACAAGGGCAGCCACAAAAGAAAGGTGTAAGTCGGGCTGTTGTAAGACGTCAGTCATTAAAATATGTGAACAATGTTTCCTGTATTGATCAATTGTGTTCTGTAAAAATGCACCAAAAATGTCCAAACTGTTGCTGAAGATCTACCTGTAGGGGCAAGACTTCACCAGGAAACTTGGGAAACCTTGGGGGCCGGACCAAAGGTCATAAAAATCCCCCAAGAGGGTTACACCCTTCCCTTACGGACCCGCCCGAACTTGACAAGGTCACCGACATCATAAGCTGCTATGTAAATCCCCACAGGAACCTCTACCTGATTGAAGCATTGCATCAGCTTATGAACAAAAATGCAGTAGAGGTGGTCAAAAATCAAGAATCTCTGGGGTTTTACAACCGACTAATTTTGGTCCCAAACCTTAACAACCATTGGAGACCTATACTAGATCTCAGTAACCTGAACAAATTTCTCAAGGTGGCAAAATTCAAATTGGAGATACTGGAAACAATAAGGACCTCCCTCCAGATAGGGGAGTGGGTGACCTCCATAGATTTCAAGATGCCTATTTCCATATACCCATACAAAGCCAGTCCAGAAAGTATCGACATTTTCACGTCCAAGGTTAAACATACCAATTCAATGCACTACCCTTGGTCTGTCCACAGCACCCATGGGGTTCACAGTGATGGCCACTACAAAAGGGTATAAGGATCCACCAGTACCTAGACTACTGGATGGTCCTGCCCAGTTTCCACCAAACCTGTCTTGAACATACACAGATACTGGTTGATATTTGTCAGGATTTAGGTTGGCTGGTAAACATGGAGAAATCAGAGCTGGACCCCAAACAAGTCTTTGACTTTGTAGGTTACCAGTTTGATTTGAAGGAGGGCAAGGTCAGATCCACACTGGAATGTTGGCAGCCCTAATGGCAAAGATCCAAGATTTACTGGCTGGATCGACCTGTCCAGTCTGGCAGTTGATGTCCCTCTTGGGGCTGCTGACAGCCACGGAAAAGCAAATCAACTTGGGCCGGCTGCATATGAGGCTCATACAGTTGCACTTGAAAAACAATTGTAAGGTACCAGAATCACTTGAAAAGGTGATCCCAATTCCTAGGTCGCTCCAACCCCACTTAAGATGGTGGTTGGAGGAAAGCAATGTGCTTCCAGGTCAACCATTATACCCACTAAAACATGCTCTGCAGATCTTTACAGACGCATCAAAAGAAGGGTGGGGTGCTCACTTAAACGAACGCACTGCACTGGGAACCTGGTCCCTTCCAGAAAGCAAGCTACACATAAACTACCTGGCCCAAGACGTCTGCAAGAACATCATAGAGCGGCGTCTCCTTCCAGAGGTCTTCCAAACAATATGCAACAGGTGGCACCAGCCTCAGATAGACTTTTTTGTAACAAGGTTGAACAACAAGCTGGCTCAATTTGTGTCACCAGTACCGGACCCCCGGGCCTGGGCAGTCGATGCACTCAGCCTGTCATGGAAGGATCTGGACCCATATGCCTTCCCACCAGCAGCCATCTTGGGCAAAGCGGTGGACAAGTTGCAGGACTACCCATGCAGGAGAATCATCCCGATTACTCCAGGATGGCCCAACATGCCCTGGGTCTGGGATGTAGTGACTATGTCCAGCCAGATCCCACTATTCAGTCAGACTCAATCAGAAATCTGTCAAACCTAAATCTACATGCTTGGCTGCTCAAGCCTCAGCAATCATGGACCAGGGCTTCTCTAAGGCAATGGCAGCATGAATTGAGGCTAATCAAAGAGGATCAACCAGATCAGTCTATGAGGCAAAGTGGACCATTTTTCCATAGAGACAGGCCCATGGGTTGGAGGGGAATCCCCTGCTGGAACCTATACCTGGTGTTACATGAGCTGACAAAGGCTCCATTTAAAGAGGCCTCTTTGAAGCATTTGAGGACCTAAGACCTCGGGCAGAACAAGGTGTTGGTCTTTGTCTCCTTTAAGAAAGGTTTTGATAAAGACATCTTACCTGCCACTATCTCCTCATGGATCAAACAGACTGTGATCCTATGTTATGAACTCTGGTCAAGAGGCCCTCACCTTACATCAGGTTAAAGCCCAGGATGTCAATGCCTTTGCTGCTTCTAAGGCCTTGCAGTCAGGAGTCTCCTTACAGCAAATCTTATGAGCATGCCATTGGAAGTCACGTAGCACCTTCACAAAGTTCTATTTGATGTGGCTTGGGCTGATTCAGAGCTTTTTCACTTGGGCCCAGTAGTGGCTGCTCAGCAGATCCAGAAATAGCCCTTATATTGAGATTTGTATATATCTACATAGTGTAAAATGTTCATGAAACTAATAAAATTTTTTTTTAAAAACCTTCCGGAGGTTTATTTGCCTTCTGGGACTGAACTCATCCCTCTGTTCCCCTACCTCAGAGCAGGTCTGTAATAAAGGGGGGCATTGTCGGTATATACCCGGTTAACCGGATGCTGGTAACCGACCATGGCCTTATAGGGGTTCATGACTTTAAGTCACCCCAGGCCTGGGAAATTGTTTGTTTTGTTTTATGAGTTCACCTAGTCCCTAGTAACTTACCCGCCTACCAAGCGGTAGTTATTCAGCAATTCTCCATTGGATAGGATGTATTAACACAATAAAATGGACAATGGACAGACAAGGCCCTCCCAACCGGCCCTGCTATCAGCTTACTACAGGGGTCTTAATAGGTTTAGACAACGAAAAAGATGCTATGACATCATGCTGTCTAGACAAGAAGGAAGAAGGATGCGCCACCTGGCAAATACACAGAACGTGGCCGACCAGCTGGTGGAAACACAGGACATCTTTTTTTTTATGTTTGGCGGGCCGGTCTGTGTGTCAATATTAGCAATTGGTCCATTGGATAGGGTATTAACTTGTAAATTAATTTACTTATTAAATTTGCAAGTTTCTGGGGTTTTCATCTTGAATGTTTCTGTCTTGAGATACAAGTTCAGTTTGCTTAGATCCAAAATAAGCCTCCACTTGTTGTTTGGCTTTGGAACCAGGAACAACCTGTTGTAGAAAGGCCATAGAGGACCGAACCATGACCTTTTCTACTGCTTGTTTCACTATAAGGGAATGCAATGCCTTCTTCAAGTAGCTGTTCTTGATGGGATTGGCATATCCACTGATTATCTGAGGTGATCTGGTTAGAGGGGGTGTCATCTGAAGGGTTGGTCCACGGCCAGGACCTCTACTGGAGAACTGATTCCATGGCTGCTGAGGTTGGGAGGATTGCCGGGATGATATTTTGCTATACTTCCTGTCATAAGGCTTGAAATGGAACTTTATGCCTGAATGCCTAGGACCACCGGGATGTGGTGCATTTTCACTTTCAAATTTATTAATGCCTATTAGGTAGCTGTTGAAAAGCAGTTCCTAGCGACACAGAAATATTTGTTGAAAAGCACTGAGGTCTTCAAATCTTTTAAAGCTTCAGCCACATCCTTTAAGAGTTTGCGCTTACTGAGGTGATTCTAAAGCACAGTAATATGATCTGTCATCTGCTCTTGGATCTCGCTAGTACAGTGTCTGAAACCAGCAGTGTGGTCAACTATGTAGGAGTCTTTGCCAGTGCACTTTTCCTATCTTGAGAGCTCCCATGAAACCGGTCTGGTCCATATGGTGTGTAGGCTGCTGCCTTGACAATTCTTGAGAATTGAGAGTTCAGCTTTGCTTCTGTTCCATGGCAACTACAGACTTTCCTACCCGGTCTATTTGGGCCATCCTGTCTTTGCTTGTGCATAGGATACCATTTCTCTTGAGATTTGGGAGTCCTTATAAACTGATCTGTCTTCAAACCTCCTGCATTCTGTTCCCAGGATGGGTACCCTTCCTTGACCGCGAGGTTGAGTCTTTCCAACTTCTGGTAAAGCCAGTCATCAGGCGGCATTTCTACAGAGATCTTGGAACTGGTCTTGGGATGCTTTCTCCTCTACAGGTTATTGCATTTACTGGATTCAGCAAACTCCAGTTCAAAGTCCAGGATGTGATTCCAGTCCATAAAAGCTCTGACAGACCTGAAGGTTTCCCGGTAACTCATCTAATTTTTCTCCAGTTTTCTGTTGCACTGTCTGGCAGTTCATCTTATTCACTGGAGTTATTTTCCAGTATTTGTTCTAACCCAGACTCAGCTTGAGATCCCACACATTCATAGTCCATATCCGGTTTGGATTGGTCACCCTCACTGGTAAAGACTACTTCTTGACCACTGTGAGATGTGCAGAGCAAAGTAGGGTCGGTCGGATTGGTAGAACCGGTGTGATTGTTATCCTTAGTAGGGTGCTTGATGGTTGGACCAGCAGAACCGACAGCAGCCTTAGCCTTGGATGTGGTATGAATAACAGCAGAGAGGGCTTTGTTGATGACATTTTCTGACCCATGACCGGTTAGGGCCCTTTCTGGTACTAGTTGAATGTTCTCCTGGGACTTAAAAAGAATTATCCAAATGATGGGTCTTCTTCGTTATGTCCTTGGATTAGCTAGTACCCTCAGAAACATGCTTATCTACTGGAGTCCTCACAGGTCGGTGGCTTGAAGAGTGGCAGAAGGGTCTAGAAGTTGTTTTTCAGAGACCAGTGGATTTGAGATAGTAAACCAACTTAAAGGAAATCATGGGCTGGGAATCTCCTGGTGTGGTCAGATTTGACCTTGGACCCCTCCTTCAAGGTCAAATCGGGGGCCACGGTGGCAGAGTGGTAACACTCTCGCCTCCCACCTCTGAGGCTGGGGTTCGATCCCCGTCAAGGCCTTATGTGGGAAAGCTGGTAGTTGCTTGCCGTTGGTCGGCAGTTTACAGTACAGAACCCTAGCAAACTATGTACTGGTTTCCTCTGCCCTTCCAACTACCCGTCGTGATATGACCTGTACAGTGTTGAAAGCGACGTAAAACCCCAAATAAAAATTTAAGGTCAAATCAGGATAGCCAAACTTAAAAGTGCTTATAACTCGCTTATTATTGGTCCTAGAGGTTTGCAATGTGAAACCAACCTATAGGAAATCATGGGCTGGGAATCTTTTGGTGTGGTCAGATTTGACCTTGGACCCCTCCTTCAAGGTCAAACGAGGATAGCCAAACCTAAAAGTGCTTATAACTTGCTTACTATTGGTCCTAGAGGTTTGCAATGTGAAACCAACTTATAGGAAATCATAGGCTGGGAATCTTTTGATGTGATCAGATTTGACCTTTGGTCCCTCTGTCAAGGTCAAATGAGGATAGCCAAAATTAAAAGTGCTTATATCTCACTTATTTATGTTCCTAGAGGTTTGCAATGTCATACCAACCTATAGCAAATCATGGGCCAAGAATCTTGATGTGGTCAGATTTCACCTTGGGCTCCCACTTCAAGGTTAAGCGATGGTTGATAGGGTTTGCCGAGTTTTCTTTCTGGTGGATACAATTTGCATCGGTTTTCCGATGCGCTAGGTCTAGTTAAACATATATTCTTTGGTAACTATTATATAAAGGGATTGCAATATTGGTAGATGTGCAAAGCCAAATCAGAAATCAATATTGGTATTGAAATACAGCCCTTGCTCTGATTGATTTGTATTTTTAATTGTGTAACTATTGGGCATAAAGCCAGTATTTTGAGAATAATGAAGATATACATATAGTGTACATTTATTTTTTAATTTAGAATATACTGTATTTGTGGCTACATTTTACAATAAAAATTGGAGATTATTCAATGTAGAAAGCAGGTTGTGTTGGTAATCATATAGGGGTGTGACAAGTACAAAAATTGGGGTCAATTGCTTGATATCGAGCCCTCACAAAGTTTATTAATATGTACCTTACAGGAAACAACATCCAATGTGATGACATTTGTAAAGGAATAAAATACAACATGAAAGCCTTGGATTGTTGGAATTAGCACCATTGATGGAACCATATAACATAATATTATGGCACAATGTTGCATTATGCAATTGAATGTATGCAGGTTGTCTATTGTGGAAGTAAAAATTTATGGTGTTTTATATATATGTGAGCACTCTACCCTTAAAATTGGGATTGAATTTTCATGAAAATTGCCTCCTTTAGCGAGCTTCAACTACTCTTTCACACCCCTATTATTATATATTTATATTTGAATTGATGATTGTTCTGTTTAAATAGTGAAATTTTAGTATCATTTTCTGAACATAAGAAATATTTGCTCAACAAATTTGTGTAATTTATAACTTATAAATATTGAAATCTTACCAAACTACAGGTTACATGATCCAGAGTTACTTCAAAGCTGAATTATGAAGTTTTATAAAACCTATGTCAATGTTTTGTAAGCATAATTATAATTGTCATAACTTATTGGTAAATTAAGCATCATTTTAGTTCTAAGTGATTTACTTTTATAGCCTGAGAGGATATTTAAATATTATCAATATGAAAAGCAAAATTGAAGATAGTGATATTGAAATTACAGTTCAATACCATCGAGAAGGGCCACGGTGGCAGAGTGGTAACACTCTTGCCTCCCACCTCTGAGGCCAGGGTTCGATTCCCGGCACGGCCTCAAGTGGGAAAGCTGGTAGTTGCTTGCCGTTGGTCGGCAGTTTACAGTACAGAACCCTAACGAACTGTATGTACTGGTTTCCTCTGCCCTTCCAACTACCCGTCGTGATATGACCTGTACAGTGTTGAAAGCGACGTAAAACCCCAAATAAACAAATACCATCACTAAAGGGTTGTCATCGTGTACAGAAAGATGTAATTATTCTTACTATTTATGGTCTTCTGTGTCAGACCTTGACTTGTGTTATGACCACTAGTCACTCACAGTTAAAGAAGAAAACCTTGGTGTTGTGTATTTTTAACAGTGATTATGCTTATATCTTTGAAAATCAAAAGATGAGTGTAACTTGTGAATTGTTAAATAAACACTTTCCAGTGGATTCTATTGTGTAAACATCTTCTTTTTCTTTTGCTCTCGTCATTCTGACCTCTTTATTCAAGGTCATGTACAGAGCATTGATGTAGAGTAAGAAATCTAAAATTCGCCATGAATCTAAAATTCGCCACCTCTAAAATTTTAGTTAATTTTATGAAGAAAATGATGTTTTTGTCCAAATATTGGTATTTTTCAGTTCAAAAAACCTTAATTTACTATACAGTCAACAAATCTCACCACAATTCATTTATTTTATTAGTATTTTCACATGTGGCGAATTTCAGATATGTGGCGAATTTTAGATTTCTTACTCTACCCCGCCATAGCCCCTTTTTGCTCATGTTGTGATAACTGTGTGCTTGCACTTGTGTTAATACTCTGTAAATTATTGAAATGATCTGTGGAAATTAAGAAATTGGAAAATTTAATTTTAAATTAAATTTTTATAAGTTAATATCTTACCTAGTGGACAGATGCATTTGTCCAGCGCTCTGCCGGTCACGCCAAACGTTAGAAAAAAACATCCTGAGCTGGGCTCTGGCCGGGACCGGTAGTGTCCTGTTCACTCGCTAGGTGGCTGTGTTGGCCACCTGCCAGTATACTGCTCATGTGTGCGCATGCGCTCTTCCTCTTTTTGTTGCCTACCCTAAAAAGTCCCCTGATTTGCTTTGTAATAGCGGGGAAGGTAGGGTGGGAATCCCCCTGTCCACTAGGTAAGGTATTAACTTATAAAAATTTAATTGTATCAACCGGATAGCATCTGGTGGATACTATGGATTTGACTTCGTTACGCCTACGCCGCCGCCGCAGTGTGAAGAGAGATTTCACCTTTACCGCTCTAACGAAAAAAATATTATAGCTAGCCTTCTCAAATTTGCAGGATATATTCATAGCCATAAAATCTTGCCTGGGAATATTTTTGGCCTCATTTTGAAAAACAAGATGGCCGCCACGGGCGTTTTTCGACTTTAAACAAGGACTTTTGGTGGCCCTCTAGAGCAAAGGGTATTATAGGTAGAGATCTCAAATTCGCAGGATATGTTCCTCATTATAAAATCTTGACTGGGAATATTTTTGGCCTCATTTTAAAAAACAAGATGGCCGCCACAGGCGTTTCTTTGCAGTCATGAAAAGTGCTTATATCTCCCTTATTATTGGTCCTAGAGGTTTGGGATGGTAAACCAACTTAAAGGAAATCATGGGCTGGGAATCTTTTGGTGTGGTCAGATTTGACCTTGGACCCCTTCTTCAAGGTCAAACGAGGATAGCCAAACTTAAAGTGCTTATAACTCGCTTATTATTGGTCCAGAGGTTTGGGATGGTAAACCAACCTATAGGAAATCATGGGCTGGGAATCTTTTGGTGTGGTCGGATTTGACCTTGGACCCCTCCTTCAAGGTCAAACGGGGATAGCCAAACTTAAAAGTGCTTATAGCTCGCTTATTATTGGTCCTAGAGGTTTGGGATGGTAAACCAACCTATAGGAAATCATGGGCTGGGAATCTTTTGGTGTGGTCGGATTTGACCTTGGACCCCTCCTTCAAGGTCAAACTAGCATAGCCAAACTTCAAAGTGCTTATAACTCGCTTATTATTGGTCCTAGAGGTTTGGGATGGTAAAGCAACCTATAGGAAATCATGGGCTGGGAATCTTTTGGTGTGGTCAGATTTGACCTTGGACCCCTCCTTCAAGGTCAAACGAGGATAGCCAAACTTAAAAGTGCTTATAAGTCGCTTATTATTGGTCCTAGAGGTTTGGGATAGTAAACCAACCTATAGGAAATCAAGGGCTGGGAATCTTTTGGTGTGGTCAGATTTGACCTTGGACCCCTCCTTCAAGGTCAAACGAGGATACCCAAACTTAAAAGTGCTTATAACTCGCTTATTATTGGTCCTAGAGGTTTGGGATGGTAAACCAACCTATAGGAAATCATGGGCTGGGAATCTTTTGGTATGGTCGGATTTGACCTTGGACCCCTCCTTCAAGGTCAAACGAGCATAGCAAAACTTAAAAGTGCTTATAACTCACTTATTATTGGTCGTAGAGGTTTAGGATGGTAAACCAACCTATAGGAAATCATGGCCTGGGAATCTTTTGGTGTGGTCAGATTTGATCTTGGACCCCTCCTTCAAGGTCAAACGAGGATAGCCAAACTTAAAAGTGCTTATAACTCGCTTATTATTGGTCCTAGAGGTTTGGGATGGTAAACCAACCTATAGGAAATCATGGGCTGGGAATCTTTTGGTGTGGTCAGATTTGACCTTGGACCCCTACTTCAAGGTCAAAAGAGCATAGCCAAACTTAAAAGTGCTTATAACTCGCTTATTATTGGTCCTAGAGGTTTGGGATGGTAAACCAACCTATAGGAAATCATGGCCTGGGAATCTTTTGGTGTGGTCGGATTTGACCTTGGACCCCTCCTTCAAGGTCAAACGAGGATAGTACACAAAATCATGTGCTGGGAATCTATTGCTGTGGTCAGATTTGACCTTGGACCCTCCATCAAGGTCAAACGAGGATAGCCAAACTTAAAAGTGCTTATAACTCGCTTATTAGTGGTCCTAGAGCTTTGGAATGGTAAACCAAAATCTAGGAAATCATGGGCTGGGAATCTTTCTGTGTGATCGGATTTGACCTTTGGCCCCTCTTTCAAGGTCAAATGAGGATTGCCAAAAAATTAGTGTTTATATCTTGCTTATTCGTATTCCTAGAGGTTTGCAGTGTCACACCAACCTATAGGAAATCATAGGCTAAGAATCTTTTGATATGGTCAGATTTCACCTTGGGCTTCTCCTTCAAGGTTAAGCGATGTTAGAATGGCTTTGGTGAGTTTTCTTCTGGTGGATACAATTTGCATCGGTTCTCCGATGCGCTAGGTCTAGTTTAAAATTAAATTTTCCATTTTATTGCGTTAATACAACTTACCTAGTGGACAGATGCAGAATGACTACCCATTGGATGGGGGGTAGCCAAAGCCAGGGGAATTCCTTCAGGAAGTTAATAAGAAATAGGGTGTACCCGGCAATGGTTAAATAAACCAACATCAGCGGGTCAAAACACCCGTGCCCCCCCCCTAGATTTTGAGCACCGTCTTTGTACTAGCTCGACCCAAGAGTACAGGGAGACGAAGGAGGCCTGAGAAATTTCCATTTAAACTGAGGAAGTGGAACAGGAACTTAGAAAGGCACTATCCCTAGATCGCTACCGGACCCACTTTGGATCATGGCAATACGGTCGCTCTCTCAAGCGGAGAGAATCTGCTCTAAAGAAACCCCACCATGAAAGGCTTTGGAGGCTGCAAAGGCACGGACATCATGAGCCCTAACCTGATGAATGTTTTGAGCTTCTTCATCCGAAAGTTGATAGCACAACAACACTGTCGGTTTGATCCAGGAAGAGATAGTAGCAGGGACAATATCCTTCTGAAAGCTCTTCCTAAAGGAGACAAAGACCAGATCCTTACCTGATCGTAAATCCTTAGTCCTGTCTAAGTAGTAGCGCAAAGCCCTCACTGGGCAAAGGGACTTATCCTCCGTCAAAGACTTGTCAAGGGACGGAGCTAAGGCCGGAATCACTACTGGCGCTACAGAAGACGGTCCGTCTCTAGCCAGTTGATTCTTGGAAAGGAAACTGGCAGAAGGGTAAAGAGAAACCTGTGTCCAGTTTTCCTGGTGTCGGATGTTTCTATGCAGCCAAGCATGGATTTCACTCCTTCTGTTACCAGACCCAAGGGCCAGCAGGAAGACTGTCTTAAAGGTCAGATGTTTAAGGGAAGCCTTCCGCATAGGTTCAAAGGGGGCTTTGGTTAATTGATGTAGAACCAGGGAGAGGTTCCACGAGGGAACTCCCCTCCTACCCTTAGGTTTGTCCCTATGAAAACTATCTAATAACCTAGATAAGTTTTCATCTCTACTGATATGGACCTTGTCATTCCTACCATATCCGCGATAGCTATTCTATATCCTTCAATGGTACTGGGCTGTAGTTTCTTTTCCTTAAACAGGAACAGCAAGAACTCTGCAATATGTTTTACAGGGGCGACCTGAAGTCCACCTGGTGGGATTCACACCATTTAACAAAAATGGCCCACTTTGACTTGTAAATCGCTCTGGTCGAGCCTCTCTGAGGAGCTTCAATTCGCGCTGCCACTTCTTCAGAGAAACCTTGTTCTTGGATGGAAGAGACTCTAGAAGCCAAGCATGAAGGTTCAGATGGGATAGGTTCCTGTGAAGGAGACCGTTGAACGGCTGTTTTAGCAGATCCTGCTGTAGAGGGAGACTGAAGGGAATTTGGCTCGACAGACTGATCAAGTCCCAGAACCACGGCATGTTGGGCCACCCTGGGGCGATCAGAATCATCCTGTAAAACCCTTGGTTCATGAGTTTGGACACCACTTGGTTGAGCAGGGAAACCGGGGGAAATGCATATGCATCCAGATTTTCCCATGACAGGCTGAGAGCATCCACTGCCCAAGCCGACGGATCCGCAAATAGATCCACTTGAGGACGGCCCCATTTGGAGCACAAAAGATGGAAAACTTGCTGAGATAGTGACCACTCTGTCTGAACCACTTGACTGTGCCGAGACAGTTTGTCCGCTATTACATTCAACCGACCTGGAATATGCCGAGCTCGCAGAACAATTTTTCTGAGGTGACACCAAGACAGGAGTCTCCATAGCAGGGCACAAAGAGAGCCGGATCTTATACCGCCCTCCTTGTTGATGTAGGAGACTACAGTTGTGTTGTCCGTTGCTATCAGGACAATCTGATTCCTGCAAAGGTGCTCGAAGCTTTTGAGTGCCAACAGTACAGCTTTTAACTCAAAAAAATTTATGTGGAGCTGACTTTCTGGCTGAGACCAAGTGCCTCTTGCTGTGGAGTCCCCTAAGTGTGTGCCCCAGCCTTCGTTTGAGGCGTCGGTAAATATCTGTAGAGCGTGTTGGAGGGGATGTAAGGGCTGACCCCGGAGAACATTTTCCTCTCTTAGCCACCAATCTAAATGCCTGTGGAGTGACAGAGGAATTGGGATAATTTTCTCTAAACTCTCTGGAACGTGCCAGTGTCTTTTCAGATGCCACTGAATGGGCCTCATGTGGAGCCGACCCGCCCAAACTTGTTTCTCTGTGGCAGTAAGAAGTCCGATTAGTGACATGAATTGTCTGACCGAACAAGTCTTCTGACTCTTTATTGCTAATAGTTTCTGTCGTAGGGAGTCCCGTCTGTCTTCAGTGGGCAGAAACCGACCGGACAGGAGATTGAACCGGTAGCCTACGAAATTGAACACCTGTTGTGGAGTAAGCTCCGATTTGGTCATGTTTACCAGCCACCCTAAGTCGCGGCACAGGGCCAAGAGGGTCTGGGTATGTAACAGGCAAGTCCTGTGGCAAGGGGCCCTGACTAACCAGTCGTCTAGGTACTGGTGGATCCGGATACCCCGTGCCTGTGCCATCAATTTCACCTCCTCGACTACTTTGGTAAACTCTAGCGGGGCCGTAGCTAGCCCGAACGGTAGAGCTGTGAACTGATAAACCTTCTTCCCTAGGGAGAACCGGAGGTACTTGCGGGACCGCTGATTGATTGGCATGTGAAAGTAAGCGTCGCTGAAATCCAGCGAGGTTACCCACTCTCCTTTTTGGAGGGAAAGTCTGATTGTTACTGGTGTTTCCATCTTGAAAGTGCCCGGATGCAGGAAAAGATTGAGTTGGCTGAGGTCTAGGATAGGCCTCCAACGATTGTTGGGCTTTGGCACCAGAAAGAGACCGTTGTAAAAGGCCAAGGAGGATCTGACTAGCACTTTCTCTACCACCAATTTGTCTAGCAGTTCTAACAGAGCGTTTGCTAAGGCCTTGCTTTTTATGGGGTGAGCATAACCACTCTGAATAACCGGGATCCTTGACAAGGGTGGTCTGATTTTGAAGGGTAGCGTGTATCCCTCTCGCAAAATCGACACCACCCTGGGATTTGCACCCAACTTGAGCCATGTTTGCCAAAACTTCTGTAGTCTGCGCCCGACAGCCAGATCTGGCACAACACTGGGGACATTTGGAACATGAGGGGCAGAAAGACATTGATTTACAAAGGAAGCACTTGTGACATCTTTTATTTCTGTCACTTTTACAGAGGGACTTATACCTTTTTTTTGTGGTAGCCCTTGGGAACAAACAAAATGAACAGGATTGACAGCAAGACAAGATACATTTTGAACAGTTAGACTTGCTGAAAATTGACTCTTGTTTAGACTTTGTTTTGAACTGTCTCTTAACTTCAGATTTACAGTTTGAACAGGTCTTTGGACAACTCTCTTTGATTTTTGCACTAACTTCTTTGCAAGAGTTGGACCTAGTAGGTAATTGTCATTTATATGTTTTATACCCCTTGGATCTAGAAAAACGGGGGTTGTTGTTGCGTCCTCTACCCCTGCCTCAACCTCTGGGACGACCAAATTGTCTCCAAGGCTGTTGTTCTTGATCCCCAGTACCTGAGGATCTACCATCTTTTCTGTTGTATGGTTGGTACCTATGGGATGACCGCCATCCGGTCTGTTGGCCAGCACCCGGACCGGGTCTGGGAACAGAGCTGGCAGTTTGATGACTGGCTATGTCTTGCTCAGCTGTGCGGATAACTGCGTCCGGAAAAAGCCTGTTGACCAAAGAGTGGAGCATTTCTGAGCTGGTTATAAGTGTCTGGCTTAATCCCAGTTTTAACATGGTCCAGATAGGAGTCTCTGCGGAGAAGAATCAAATTTGTCAGGTGAACAAAAAGGCTATCTGCCAAATGTTGGAGTGCAGTCCCCATAGCGACCGAGACATTCTGATGGAAAGCAGTAAGGTCTTTCAATTCTGCTATGGCAGCAGAGACTTCTTTAGGAGCTTTTCCTTTGTTAATTTTGGTACCTAGCAGATTGATGTTGGAAATCATACGTTCCTGCAACTCACTGGTGCAGCGGTTGAAACCTGCTGCGTGATTCACAATATAGGAATTTTCCCTAGCACACTTTTCCCATCTTCTTAAGTATTCCTGGGAAATCTGACGGGAAGGGGGACCAGTGGAGGGGTAAGCTGAAGCTTTGACTATGCGAGGAAATTGCGAGTTCACCTTTGCTTCAGAATTGTGCCAACTAAACAAAGTCTTCCCTGGACGATGAGGCCCATCAGGCTTGATCATATGCATTTGGTACCAGCGACTTTGTGACTTAGGTACCTTCACAAATTGATCCCGCTTCAACCCAGCCGAATCCTGTGCTCTAGAAGGATAACCCTCAGCTACCACAGGTCTTTTGGGCAATTTCCCTTTCCACGGGTTATTCGACGTATCTGGCTCACTCAGATCACTCTCGAAAGTTGGTATGTGATTCCATCCCATAAATCAGCGGAATGATCCGACTGTTTCTCTATAGTTCATATCCTCTGTTTGTTCAGGTTTTTCCAGAGTGTGCGACGATATCTCACCTTCATCAGAGGAAACTTGTTCATCCGAACCACTAACACTAGCATCAGACAGTGGGGGATCAATATCCAAAGTGTCCGGTTCCGGTGGAACATTGTAGGCACCTGTCAAATTTGAGTCATCAAAAGGTGATGTAGAAGGCAAGTTCTGACCGGCAGAACCGGGATGCATAACTTCCTGACCGGGAGGAACCGGTGGTACATATTTATTATGAGGAGCCTGAGTGACGTGCACCGGAATGGGGTTATACTGAGCTCCCTGCACAACCTCCGGACCGGAGGTAGACTGAGCTTGGACCAGTGGCTTAATGTGGACCGGAGGAGGCTTAACCTCTGACGTGACAGCGGGTCTGACATCCCGTGACGGGGAAAGTTGTCTCTTCCTAGGCTCTTTATCCTTATCTTTATTGTCTTTACGGGACTTTCTTTAACCCCTTTGTCTTGTGGTAAGCCTAATTCCCCTTCCACCGGAGCATCCACCGGACCGGTGAGTCGGTTGGAAGGAGGAATGAAAGGTGTATCAGACACCAAAGTATGAGAGGCTACCGGGTTAACTGGAGATTTGGGGGTAGAGAAAACATTCCCTCTGGACAATAAAGCTT
The DNA here is from genome assembly GCA_964017235.1 of Sabellastarte sp. h YS-2021. Taxonomy (NCBI): domain Eukaryota; kingdom Metazoa; phylum Annelida; class Polychaeta; order Sabellida; family Sabellidae; genus Sabellastarte; species Sabellastarte sp. h YS-2021. Next base: position 29,980,932 of record OZ024936.1, read on the forward strand.
CAAATCTTGCAAACTGTTCAGCCCATTGATCGGAGATCTGCTTCAGCTGATCAGAGGTGACAAAAGAACTGGAAGCCTCAGGCAGCAGCAGATTGAGGTGGCGGGGGAGATGAATGAAAAGTAGGTTCTTTATCCTCGATAGATGCAATCACTGTAACTTGATCCGAGGACACTAAGACACCCGATTTCTTTTCCTTGCAGATTTTATATGTCGGAGTAGAGAGGATTTCCTTTTGAACCTCTGAAAATCCGTCACAGATAGTACAAGGTAGTTTCTTGACACAGTCATCATCACCAATAGCTTTCTCTCTACAACGTGCACATCTTTTGTGCAAATCAAAAGATGCCATTATATGGCCACATACACCCCGCCTCTGTCCTTTCTTGTCACCAGGAGATGCCATGATGAATAACACAAATAATGGCTAACACAAATTTATAAGTATCCAGATATAAAGCACAATAAAATGAAAAAAGTTTCTCTTTAATTCCAAGCCTTCTAAACTTCACGCGCCAAATAAAAAGAGGAAGAGCGCATGCGTGCGCATGCGCAGTGTACTGGCAAGTGAACACAGCCACCTGGCGAGTGAACAGGACACTACCGGTCCCGGCCAGAGCCCAGCTCAGGACGTTTTTTTTCTAATGTTCGGCGTGACCGGCAGAGCGCCAGACAAATGCATCTGTCCACTAGGTAAGTTGTATTAACGCAATAAAAACATGAGTTTCTCATTTCTTGTATCTTGAATATTTATCGCATAATATTGGGCTGCCTAATAAATGTGAATAGTGTTTAGATTTGTGAAATGAACCCGATACTGTGCTTATTATTGGGGCAATAATAAGAGGTAAAAGAATGAAATGACTATTTTCAGGAAATATGTTCTTTTAGTCAAAATATCAATGGGGGTCGACATCCTTAAAACAGCCTTGATATCATCCTCAGATTTAGAATGTTAAAAGAACTGCCAGAACAACATTGGGTTCTGAATGTATTAATGGGGTCATGTTTCACCCATCCGGAGTTTTGTTAACATACGTGTACCTCAATTATTATTGGTACCAGAGGTTGGGGATGCAAGTTTTGTGGGTTCATATTTCACATTTAAGCACTTTTATATTTTCAGATAACTACCATACCTAAAGAGCTTTATTTCTAATTATCACTAATAAAGGTTTAGCTTGTCAAACTAATGTCAAACCAAGTAGGTTTAATGCAGCAATTACATATTCATAAAGCAATCAATTTTATTGAAAATGTGTTATAATTGTACATTAAATATGCGTCACAGTTTATGCAATAAGTATTCAAAACAGAAACAATACAAACAAGGTTTAATTTTAGCATATACTTGAAACACATGACTAGAATACTTTTCAGAAGTGGAAAGGTAATAGTATATAACTCTTTCAAAGTTGTATCTATTCTGAAACTGAACCCGACCCTTGCATAACAAACTCAAAATTGTAATTTTTATGTTCAATTCAACAGCCAGGGTCATGTTGGCACAGGTCTAAAGCATTCCCACTTGTAGGAGTCAAACTAACACAGAGATGATAGATGACCTTTGCAAGACACAGCATTTTAAGTCCTGTTTGACAACAATTGTCATTCTGACAACCCATTTACACTGACAGCTTGTGATTACATGCAAATTCTGCTAATCATGAGGCAACTGAAGACCTCTCTTTGCATAGCAAGTAAAAGTACTCCATTTGCAAATGTAACTTGGTTCAAAAGTAAAATCAGCAAAGCTTGTCATTGGCAACACTCGTACATTTCTAGGGGACGTATCAATATCATATAAGGTAGATAAAGTGAGGACATACAATTACATGCAAAAAATAACATTGCTACCTCTGAATCACTGTAAAAGTTTCTTTTATTTGATTTTTTGTGGTTAAAGATTATTTGTGGCTTGAACTTGATCAATACATATACCAATCATGACAATAGAAATTTATGTCAACATACATATAAAAAGCAGAAATAAGGCTTTTGTACTGAAGTTATGGCTGGGAACAGTATGTACACATTGTTAATCATCTGACAGAAAATGATTTTGTTTACTTTTGTCTAGATATCTTGATCCATTCCCAGTAAATAAATGACTTGCTGAGTATTCCCATTTCACACTACAGGCTGTATCACCCACGGTAACCCGTGTTTCGTGAAACAGCCCTGTCCTTGGATCACCGTCTGACGTGTGTATACGACCTTACAAGTAAATGGCAAACTATCCATTACCTTGCGCGTCCTACAGAAGTTTTAAAATATTTAAAATTTCCGCCTCTGATTTGGGTACTGTAAGCATGCGCATGTGAAATTTTTAATACAGTAACCAAAAGTGTGGTCCACAGTGTACAGAAGGCTGAGATTCTGGTGTCTTTCGGTGTAATACGGCGACATAAGGCGAGTTAAGGTATTGGTTGTCCGACGGCTATTGAAGGTGAGTTGAGGTTGCTTTTCGGTGACGATTGTAGTGCCGCCATCCTACTGTTATTGACGGTTAAAAAAGACGTGTCCAATCAGTGGCCATCTGCCTCTAGTGTAAACAACTTGGGACAAGATGGGGCGACCTGGGACGGTTCCTCCACTAAGAAAACGTACCCCCTGTAGTGTGAAAGGGACATTTGATACCAATCATTTTGAACTTGTGTTATCTACTTGCCAAGTCATTTTTGTGTCATAAAATTTCACTATTTCAGTGATCTTGAAGATCGCGAGTTCTTCCTCTGTGAGAAAGACGGCTTCTCCTTGATCTTACAATCCTATCCTAGCAAGTTGGTGACCTTGAACTTTGTAGTTGCTCTGTTCACACCTCTTCTGAAATAATTTTTAGCAGTTGTACTGATTGTGTATTATAGCTTTAATGAATGAAACATCAACTGAGGCATTTCCCTATTCTGTTTAAAGCTCACACATTGTACATCTGGGAGAAGACAGTTTTCTTAGACTTTGCCTTTATATCGTGATCTTCTCCAAGTGAGTCAATGACCTTGGACTTTGCGTCACTTCTGCTCATGTCTTCCCTCATCATTAGGATGTTGATCAGATGATCAATCTTCACATCAGGGTACCTGCTTCCAACCGTCTGGGGAAAAGCAACAAAAAATTTAAAGTGGTTAAACTTGGATTGAACTTTTCACTAGGGTTGTTGCAGGGTGGCCAGGTACTGAAAAAACAGGCCCTGTATGGGGACAAACCAAGTGAAATGGGCAAGTCAAAACTATTAAAAGAATACATATTTCCAGAAATGACAGGAAAAACCTATTCACCAGTGAAATTTGACCAACCAGTTAAATTTGTTCAACCAAGATTTACTTTTAGAAACATATGACATTTTATACGTGACATATCACACACAATTGAAACACAAAAGAAAACATAACAGTGACAAAGATCGATAAAGATTGGCTGACATACCTATTACAAAAATTTGCCTACATTCCTGAAAAAACAATAGCAACCCAAGAGAATATGGAATTCAGAAACTGCTCCCAAATATGATGTACTACCAAAAAGTTTAAGAGAAGCTGGTAACACAGCTGAATGCCTTTCAGAACCATCTCGTGCATCGGTTAGTCCAGAGGTTTGCATGCACTTTTGGACAACCCCTTTTCTTCATCAATTCATTTAGTAATGCCATAGCTCAATTTAGTGCGAAATTTATGTATTTAGCTTGTGTCAACAGACTATAATTACACTTACCGATATTTCAAAGGTAATCATAGAAGTGTCTCTCAAGCGAATCATCTCTGCTAACAGTGTAAGAGCATCAAATGGGGAATCCTCCTGAAAAATATGAAACAAAACATATACGAGCAATCAGTACCTGGGCTCTGTGTCAACTGTGTTTTGAGCTTCACAATAAAAGAGAGAGATAAAAGTAGAAGCAGAGATGCCCATACCCCACAGCCTGGGGAAATAGTTTTCAACACCATGACATACAAAAGCAGTGAAACAGTACAAACACCAGGATATTTTCAGTGCAGTGTCACTTATACAAAGGTCCAAATAATGTTTAAATAGAGAAAATAACATCTAAGAGAAAGAAAATGTATGTAAAGATAAGTACTAAAACAAGACAAGTCAAGATTTTCAACTCAAGGTCACTACGGCAAGGTCAAATCAAGGTCACACTATGACGGTGCATACCTACATCCCCTAACCAATGTCCCTACCAAGTATCAACTTCCTACACCTTACGGTTTCCGAGATATAGCCCGGACAAGATTTTATAGGTCAAGGTCACTCTGGCAAGGTCAAAGGTCAAATCAAGGTCACACCATGATGTTGCATACCTACAACCCATAACCAATGTCCATACTAAGTATCAACTTCCTACACCTTACAATGTCCGAGATATAGACCGGTCAAGATTTTTAAAGGTCAAGGTTGCACACCTACACCTCCTACACCGTATGGTTTCTGTATACAGTCCAGGCAAACTTTTTCCTGCTGCCTGCCCTCCCATCCGGACACCATGGGTGAAAACAATACCCCCACAGTCCTTAAGGATTTGACCTCGAAGGAAGGGTCAAGGGTCAAATCCTATCCCACCAAAATTTGCAAGCAACATTATTTCCCATAAATGGTCTTCACAAACCTCTAGGATCAATAATAAAGGAGATAAAAGACATTTTATCCTTACTAAAACTGCTAAAAAGTGACCAAGTATCTATTTCTCATTCATGCATTGAGCAAACATTCTGAAACTTTACTATGTGATAGTTTACAAAAAACAAATGAACAACATCAGTGAGAGAAATTGTCTACCTACAAAACTTGTGAAGATGGAAACCATTTACTCACTATGGTAACTGCTGAAAAGGAGGAAGCAGCTATTACTCATACACTAAGCAACAACTTTGAAACTTAACTATGTTATAGTTTAGTAAGTATAGTTAAAAAAGTACATGAACAAACCCTTTGACAAAGTTAGATAACTGCAACACTTTTGAAGATATCATTTTATTGCGTTAATATATCTTACCTAGTGGACAGATGCATTTGTCCGGCGCACAGCCGGTCCCGCCAAACGTTAGAGAAAAACGCCTCGAGCTGGGCTCTGGCCCGGACCGGTAGTGTCCTGTTTACTCGCCAGGTGGCTGTATAGCCTCCCTGCCGGTGCACTGCGCGTGCGCGCGCATGCGTACTTCCTCCTTTTGTTTGGCGCGAAGACGAGAGGTCGTCTGTTTTTTTTGGAGAAACTTTTATTTTATTTTATATCTGTTACAGGATATATTTTGATAAATTCTTTGTGTAGAAGTGTTGTTTAATAACTATGGATTCACCAGGACAAAGGCGGGGATCGTGCGGCCATAAGATGGCTGGATTTGATATGCATGAGAAGTGTGCTCGTTGTCGAGACAAAGGTCTGGGTAAAGATCCCTGCATTGTGGGAGGTGCGATATGCAAGATTTGTGACAATTTTACAGCAATTCAACGTGATATGCTGGCCACTCCACAGTATCAAATTCGCAAGGACAAGAAAGCGGGTTTGCTAGTGTCACCACGAGATGTAACTGTGCTGTCTCCAGTTAATTCTTCTCAACAGCCAGCTAGTACTGCGCATGCTCAGCAGACGATTTCTGAAGATGACAGTGCGCATGCGCAGGACCTCCCTGGGGGTAGCGATAATGTGAGTTCTTCAGATTTTGTTTCCAAACAAGATTTTGACAAATTAAGTGACCAGCTAGATGAGAAATTCTCTCGTTTTGAAGCACTCTTATCAAGAGGCAATATATTTGCTACCCCCAAAGTACCGGTTCAGGTTTCAAACCCACCGGTTTCTGATCAGCCATTCATAGATCCTGCCTCTGCCCGAACCACCGGTCCGGTGCGGTTTCCGGCAGTACAGGCTAGTACAGGATCAGATGGCAAGAAAGATTCAAAGAAGAAGCACAAGTCTTCTCATCATAAATCTTCCAAAGCAAAACCGGTTCCGGTTGAGGAAAATACCGGTCCGGTACAGAAAAAGCCCTCTGACACTGCACTTCAACAATCTAAACCGGTACCGGTCGGGGAGATGACCGGTCCGGTCAGGGCATACCAAACTGACACCTTTGTACCCAAGGAACCGGTTCCGGTTGTGGATGGATCTTTTACCGGTCCGGAACCGGCTGCACCGGCTGGGGAGCCGTTTATTAGAAACCTTGCTTCTGCTGGTGGCTCAGATGATATGTCCAATGTTGAACACCCCTTAACAGATGTCTTGCCTGTGGCTTCAGACGAACCACTCTTTGGGGATCATACATCAACAGATGTTGTGGATAGGGATCATACATCACCAGATGTTTTGGATAGCGAGGATGGTGAACTTTCTGAATCAGACACTGATAAACCAGAAAAGAATGAAGAAATGAGTTACAGGGAAACAGTTCGTTCCATCAGGGCCTTTATGGGCTGGAACTTTATCCCAGACTTTGAGTTTGAGTACAGTGACCCGGATAAGTCCAACAATCCGTGGCGTGGAAAAAATCCGAAGACAAGTTCAAAGGTGTCAGTAGCCATGCCAGCAGACGATTGGCTCTGTCAGAAGCTGGAGAGGATTAATCTGACTGTAGCTGAGGGTTACCCTTCCCGAAGTCAAGAAGCTGGTGGTTTGCGTACTGACCAATTCATACGCACCCCTAAACCACAGGATAAATGGTATCCCATGCATAAGTTAAAGACAGATGGTCCCCAGCGACCAGGTAGAAAGCTGTTCAACTGGCATGGTTCTGAGGCGAAACTAAATGCTCAATTCTCAAGAATTGTCAAACCAGCTGCATATCTCGCAACAGGTCCCGTGTCTCGTCCCATATCGCAAGAAGTACTACGCAGATGGGAAAGGTGCGCCCGAGAGGGTACTTACACAGTGAACCATGCAGCTGGTTTCAGCAGATGCACTAGCGAGATTCAAGATCAGATGGCACATCACATAACTTTCCTACAGACTCATCTCAGTAAGGGCAAGTCAGCCAAGGAGGTGTCTGAAGCACTTAAGGAGTTAAGGGATTTATGTGCTTTCCACCAGAATGTATCTGTCTCTCTTGGGACAGCTCTACAGCACCTGGCTGATAGCCTTTTTGTGCAGCTGGGGAACTTCATTCTGATGCGTCGGGACTCTTATTTAGATCATGTTCGTCCCGGTATGAAGATGGACACTTGGAATGAACTGAGGAATGCTGCTCTTTTTGGATATGGGTTATTTCCCGACGCGGCCTTGAATGTCGCGGAACAAGATATCAACAAGTTTGAGACACAACATGTGTCGGTCCAGTCTCGAGTTGGTCCCCAGCACCAACAGAAGACCAAGTATCGCTATAAACCGTATGAGAAGAAGGAGGCTAAGACCATGGTTCAGCCGTCATCTGCTCCTCAACAACCTTGGCGACAGTTTGGGTCACGAGGTCGTGGCCGTGGGCGTGGTTCTACTAACCACCGTTTTTCCAAGTATGCCCGGGGTGGCAAAAATTATAAATGACAATCATTGTACAAACCCACACAACCAAATAATTCCAAAGATAGTGGGTCAAAACATCAGCCCTCAAAACTTTTCAAAGACTGTATACTCAAGAACTGCTGTAATTCCTGTTCCTATTGTTGTCGGTCCCGGGCAGCCGCAAAAGAAAGGCCTAAGTCCCGATCTTTGTCAGACAGAAATAAAACATGTCAAAAGTGCTTCTTTTGTCTCTCCTTGTCGTTCTGTCCCTCATGTACCAAATGTCCACAGTGTTGCAGAAAATCCTCCTGTAGGATGCAGGTTGCACAGGTTCTGGGAAACGTGGCTCAGCCTGGGTTCAAATCCTCGGGTAGTCTCCATCTTGAAGGACGGTTACCACCTCCCTTTCAAGATGAGGCCCCCATTGACCAGGTGTCCTCTGATAATCAGCGGATACGCCAACCCTCGCAGAAACAAGTTTTTGAAGGAGGCGTTGCAGTCCCTGATTACAAAACAGGCCGTAGAAAAAGTAGTGGTTCGGGCTTCTCTGGCCTTTTACAACCGGCTGTTCATAGTTCCCAAACCAAACAACAAATGGCGTCCAATCTTGGATTTGAGCAAACTCAATCTTTTCCTCCACTCGGAAACCTTCAAAATGGAAACTCCGGAGACCATCCGGCTATCCCTTCAAAAAGGCGAATGGGTCACATCGCTGGATTTCAGCGATGCCTATTTCCACATTCCCATCAACCCAAGGTCGAGGAAGTATCTCCGGTTTCACCTGCACGGTCAAACCTTCCAGTTCAGGGCTCTGCCGTTCGGCCTAGCGACGGCTCCTTTGGAATTCACAAAGGTGGTGAAGGAGGTGAAATTGATGGCCCAGTCCAGGGGTATAAGGATCCACCAGTACCTAGACGACTGGTTGCTTCGAGCGCCCTTTCGGGAGGCTTGTGTGAACCAAACGCGGACCCTGATGGCTCTGTGTCAGCAGTTGGGATGGTTAGTCAATTTACAAAAGTCGGAACTTGTTCCCCAACAGGAGTTCAACTTTGTCGGTTATCATTTCGACCTCTCCAAGGGTCTAGTGAAGCCGACTCAGGAGAGGTGGCAAACCCTAACTCAAAAAATAAAGATGCTAATGAACAGAGACCATTGTTCGGTCCGAGAGTTCATGTCTCTCATAGGTTTGTTGACAGCCACAGAGAAACAGGTGGTTTCGGGGCGCCTTCACATGAGACCGATTCAGTGGCACTTGAAGAATCACTGGCACGTGCCAGAGGTACTAGAGAAGGAGATTCCTCTTCCCAGATCTCTGTACCCTCATCTGCAGTGGTGGCTGGACGAAAACAATGTGCTCAGCGGCCAACCTCTTCATCCTCTACAACATGCTCTGCAGTTGTTTACCGACGCCTCAAACGAAGGTTGGGGCGCGCACTTAGGAGACCACACGGCAAAAGGAGTTTGGTCGGACTCAGAAAGCCAGTTGCACATAAACTTTCTCGAGCTAAAGGCGGTCCTTCTGGCCCTCAAGAAGTTCGAGCAACAGTGTTGGGGCCAGATCATTTTGATAGCCACGGACAACACAACGGTTGTCTCATACATCAACAAGGAGGGGGGTATGAGATCAGGCTCACTTTGTGCCCTCCTCTGGAGACTGCTTTCCTGGTGCAATCGCAGACAGATGGTTCTAAGGGCCAGGCACATTCCGGGAAGGCTGAATGTGATAGCAGACAAATTGTCCAGGAGCACTCAGGTTATTCAGACAGAATGGTCCCTCCTGCAGGAAGTCTTCGACCACTTATGTGCCAGGTGGCACACTCCCCGAGTGGATCTCTTTGCAACAAGGTACAATCACAAACTACCCAAGTTTGTGTCCCCAGTACCCGATCCACAGGCATGGAGAGTAGATGCTCTCAGCCTGAGTTGGGAGAATATGGATGCCTACGCGTTCCCTCCTGTGTCTCTTTTGGGCAAGGTGGTGTCCAAGATCCTAGATCAGGGAGTTCACAGGTTGGTTCTGATTGCTCCAGGGTGGCCCAACATGCCTTGGTTCTGGGATCTAGTCAGCATGTCTGTTCAGATTCCTCTCTCCCTTCCAAACGTGGAGAACCTGCTGACCCAACCGTTCAATCAGTGTCCCCACAGAGATCTCCTAGGGCTCAACCTCCACGCCTGGCTCCTAGAGCCTCTAGCATACAGGCACAAGGATTCTCTAATGAAGTGGCAACGAGAATTGAGGCTCCTCAAAGACAATCAACCAGAGCCATCTATGAATCGAAGTGGTCCATATTTGTCAAATGGTGCGAGTCACACAAGGTGGACTTCGGGTCACCTTCTTTAACTCAGGTAGCGGAATTTCTCCTATTCCTTTTCAAGGAGAAAAATCTTCAACCTAGCACCATAGATGGCTATAGAACTGCTATAGCCGACAAAATTGGTTGTGACAAGGTTAATTTTGGTAAAGACGAAAACCTTACCCGCTTGCTAGACAGTTTCCATAGAGATAAACCCAAGGGTCTTCGAGGAGTCCCTAGCTGGAATCTGTCTCTGGTCTTGCATCAATTAACCCAGTCCCCCTTTGAACCCCTTCGAAAGGCGTCTCTGAAACATCTTACCTTCAAAACGGTGTTTCTCCTGGCTTTGGGCTCGGGCAAAAGAAGGAGTGAGATTCATGCCTGGGTACACAGGAACATTAGACATCAGGAAGATTGGGCTAATGTTTCTTTATTCCCTTCTCCTTGTTTCTTGTCCAAGAATCAGTTGGCTAAGGAAGGGCCTTCTTCAGTAGCTCCGGTAATTATTCCGGCCTTGGCCCCTACGTTGGATAAGTCTCTCAAGGAGGATAGAACCTTATGTCCAGTTCGGGCTTTGCGTTATTACCTGGACAAGACCAAAGACCTCCGTTCCGGCAAACAGTTGGTCTTTGTGTCTTTCAAGAAGAACTTCAATAAGGACATCGCTCCTGCTACGATTTCTTCTTGGATTAAACAAACCATCTTGTTGTGCTATCAATTGTCCAATGAGGACGCACAACAATTACATCAGGTCAGAGCCCATGATGTGCGGGCCTTTGCAGCTTCTAAGGCTTTTCAAGGAGGTGTGTCCTTGGACCAGATCCTCTCAGCCTGCCACTGGAAGTCGCACAATACCTTCACCCAATTTTATTTGAAGGATGTAGCATGGGCTGATGCTGACCTGTACCATTTAGGACCAGTGGTCGCAGCCCAGCACATACGCGAGTAACTGGTATCCTTGAAAGGATAACTTGTATATAGTGTAAAGCGTTTAGAAGGAGTAGTGGGTTGTTTTAGTTGGCTCCTTCTTTTTTAGTTATCTTGTTTTGTAACCCCAGCGCGCAGTTCTCAACCGGAAGGGCTGGTGTGGGGTATGAGTTATTTCTAGTTTATCCTGTTCTGCTTCCTTCGGAATCCTTGGGACTGAACTCTTACCTCCTCTCTCCTATAGTCCTAGCCCAGGTGGCTCGGTAGACGGCAAAAAAGAGGGGGGGGGAACCAACTATGGTGTAGCGTATGGGAAGGATCCCTAACCCTTGGGCCAGAGGCCCAGAGTTCTGACAAGAGTCCCTGTTGAGTTTAGCTGCCCTCCATCCAATGGGTAGTTATTCTGCATCTGTCCACTAGGTAAGATATATTAACGCAATAAAATGGAAAATTTAATAAGTAAATTAAATTTTTATAAGTTAATATCTTACCTAGTGGACAGAGGGATTCCCACCCTGCCTTCCCCGCAACAAACATTCCCAGGGGACTCAAACAGGGTGCAAACAAAAGGAGGAAGTACGCATGCGCGCGCACGCGCAGTGCACCGGCAGGGAGGCTATACAGCCACCTGGCGAGTAAACAGGACACTACCGGTCCGGGCCAGAGCCCAGCTCGAGGTGTTTTTCTCTAACGTTTGGCGGGACCGGCTGTGCGCCGGACAAATGCATCTGTCCACTAGGTAAGATATTAACTTATAAAAATTTAATTTACTTATTAAATTTTCCATTTACTCATTATGCTAACTGCTGAAAAATGAGAAAGTGGCTGTTACTTGGCTACTGCAATAGCCATTACAAATAATGACCCAGTCTTAAGAGAAAAGACAATCTATATCATGAAAATGCTATAAATTTAGTACTTTTCAAGATGTATGCAAATTACTCAACTATCATGATATAATAAATAAAGGTAGCTGTTAAACACTGTTAAACACTTGTGCGCAACAAGTTTGAAACTTTAATAGGTTACAGTTCATCAAATTGAATAGTAGATGAATAACACCTTCAAAAGAAACTGTGTAGCTGCAGTACTTTTGAAGATACAAGCCTTTACTCACTAGGTAACGGCTAAGTTTGAAGGTAGCTGTCACTTAGCTATGGAGACAGATGTCCAAACTTCTGACACCATTGTAGCTATGGAAAAAGTAGCTGAACAATGTATTTCAACAAAATGCTCTTTATGAAACAGTTTTAAAGTTATAAGTGATTTTCTCATTATGGACAGTAATGAAAAGTTAGAAAGTAGCTATTTCTCACCTATTGGTATAGACTCCCAAGTTACTCGCCATTTTATAGCTATGTAAAAAGTAGCTGAACAACAAATTTAAAAAAAAATGCTGTAAATTGGAAAATTTGATAAGTAAATTAAATTTTTATAAGTTAATACCTTACCTAGTGGACAGATGCATTTGTCCGGCGCCTTGCCAGTCTCGCCAAACGTTAGAAAACAACGTCCTGAGCTGGGCTCTGGCCGGGACCGGTAGTGTCCTGTTCATTCGCCAGGTGGCTGTATAGCCTCCCTGCCAGTGTACTGCGCATGCGCTCTTCCTCTTTTTGTTGCCTACCTTAGAAATTCCCCTATGGCTAAGATTAGCGGGGAAGGTAGGGTGGGACTCCCCCCTGTCCACTAGGTAAGGTATTAACTTATAAAAATTTAATTTACTTATTAAATTTTCCATTTTATTGCGTTAATACATCTTACCTAGTGGACAGATGCAGAATAACTACCCATTGGATGGAGGGTAGCCCAGAAGGGCAATTCCCAAGAACTCTATATATATGTTCAACTGGTGGTTCTGGTAAGGTCAAGGGAGCCAACCCCTAGGATCAACACCTCCGCTCCCCCCCTTGTTTTTTCAACTAGGTCTAGTACCGGCTCAGAGAGAGTACAAAGGCACCTAGGGAGGCTGAGAGTTCTGACATGACGAGGAAGAAGAACAGGATTTATAAGCCTATCTAATTTGACTCCTAGCCCCACTTTGAATCGTGGAGGACCAAGAGTCAAAGATAGTGGAAGGTTTTTTTTTTTTTTTTTTTTTTTTTTTTATATATATATACAGACTATACAATATGTACAGAAATTGTGAAAAGAACAATTCATTTGCTCTCTTGAATTTGTGTTGGGCTGCCACCACTGGACCCAAATGAAAAAGCTCAGAATCTGCCCAAGCCAAGACCTTCAGGTAGAACTGTGTAAAGGTGTTGTGGGCCTTCCAATGACAGGTTGAGAGAATTTGATCTAAGGAAATTCCTCCTTGAAAAGCCTGAGAGGCCACAAAAGCCTGAACATCATGGGCTCTAACCTGATGTAAATCCTGGGCTTTTTGGTCTTAGAGCTGATAACACAAAAGGACCGTCTGCTTAATCCAGGAAGAGATGGTGGCAGGTACAATGCCCTTTTGAAAAACCTTTCTGAAGGACACAAAGACTAAATCCTTCCCCTGATGGAGATCCTTGGTCCGGTCCAGGTAATACCGTAAAGCCCACACTGGACACAGCGATCTGTCCTCGGACAGGGACTTATCCAGAGTGGGGGCCAGAGTCGGAATGACCACCGGGGACACAGCAGCCGGTCCATCCCGAGCTAGCTGATTTTTGGCAAGGAAACTGGGAGAAGGATAAAGAGAAACCTGACTCCAGTTCTCTTGGTGCCTAATATTCCTGAACAACCAGGCATGGATTTCACTTCTTCTTTTGCCTGAGCCTAGAGCCAAAAGGAAGACCGTCTTAAAGGTCAGATGTTTTAGAGAAGCCTTCCTCGGAGGTTCAAAAGGAGCCTTAGTAAGCTGGTGGAGTACCAGCGAAAGGTTCCAGGAGGGGACCCCTCATCTACCTTTCGGTTTGTCCCTATGAAAACTATCTAGCAGACGGGTAAGGTTTTCATCTGAGCTGATATTCAGCGTGTCATTGCCTACCATGTCTGCAATGGCTGTTCTGTAACCGTCAATGGTACTGGGTTGTAACTTTCTCTCCTTAAAAAGGTAAAGGAGGAAATCTGCAATCTGATTCACAGAGGGCGAGCTGAAGTCCACCTTGTTAGATTCACACCATTTGATAAAAATGGCCCATTTTGACTTGTACACAGCTCTGGTTGAGCCCCTCTGAGGAGCCTCAATTCGTGCTGCCACCTCCTCAGAGAAACCATGTTTCCTGATGGCAGAGCTTCTAGGAGCCAAGCATGAAGGTTGAGATTCTTGAGGTTCCTGTGAAGTAGCCCGTTGAAGGGCTGAGTCACTAGGTCCCTTACCAGCGGTAGACTGAAGGGGATCTGAACTGATAGGTCCACCAGGTCCCAAAACCAGGGCATGTTTGGCCAACCTGGGGCAATCAGAATCATTCTGTGACAACCCTGATCCCGTAACTTTGAGACTACCTGGGGAAGTAGGGAGACTGGAGGGAAAGCGTACGTGTTCAGATGTTCCCAGGATAAGCTCAGGGCATCCACTGCCCAGGCTGCCTGATCCGGCACCGGTGACACAAAGCTTGTGATTGAACTGGGTTGCAAACAAGTCCATCAGTGGTGGGGCCCACTTGGAACACAACTGATTGAAGACCTGTTGAGAGAGGGACCACTCTGTCTGAATCACTTGATTGTGCCTGGAAAGTTTGTCGGCTATCACATTCAAGCGACCTGGAATGTGTCTGGCCCTTGGGGTTATGCCCCTGGGATGGCACCAGGACAGAAGCCTCCACAGGAGGGCACAGAGAGCCTGACTTCATACCCCCCTGCTAGTTTATGTATGAGACCACCGTTGTATTGTCCGTTGCAACAAGCACAATCTTGTTCTTGCAAAAGACTGCCTTCAGTTCGAGAAAATTTATGTGAAGGAGACATTCCAAAGGATACCAAACGCCTCTTGCAGTGAAGTCCCCTAAGTGTGCGCCCCAACCTTCGTTTGAGGCGTCGGTAAACAGCTGAACGGCATGCTGAAGAGGGTGCAGGGGTTGACCTTTCAGTACATTGGCTTCGTCCAACCACCAGTCCAAGTGAGGATGGAGTGACTGAGGGACCGTAACAACTTTCTCTAGGACTTCCGGGACATGCCAGTTTTTCTTCAGATGCCACTGGATGGGCCTCATATGAAGGTGACCCGCACACACCTGTTTCTCGGTGGCCATCAGGAGGCCTATCAAGGACATGAATTGACGAACCGTACACTGGTGATGGCTTTTCATGAACCTCAATTTCTCCTGAAGGGTTTCCTACTGGTCTCGAGTGGCCAGAACCCGACCGGTGATCAGGTCGAACCGGTAACCTACAAAATTGAAGACCTGTTTGGGAACTAACTCTGATTTGGTCATATTCACTACCCAACCTAACTGCCGACATAGGGCCAAAAGGGTCTGGGTATGACGTAGGCAGATTTCCGGGGAAGGGCCTCGTAGTAACTAGTCGTCTAGGTACTGGTGGATCCTGATACCCCTTGAGCCATAAGTTTCACTTCTTTGACCACCTTGGTAAACTCCAGGGGAGCTGTGGCCAACCCGAAGGGAAGAGCTGTGAACTGAAAGGTTTGATTGAACAGGAAGAACCTGAGATACTTTCTTGACCTTTGGGCAACTGGAATGTGGAAGTATGTGTCGCTGAAGTCCAGCGATGTGACCCACATCGTCTCCGGGGTTTCCATTTTGAAAGTGCCTGTGTTGAGGAATACATTGAGACAACTCAGATCTAAGATTGGCCTCCATTTTCTGTTTGGTTTGGGAACCAGAAAAAGACGGTTGTAAAAGCCCAGGGACGACTTGACAACCACCTTTTCCACTACCAACTTGTTCATGAGACTTATAAGGGCCTCTTTTAGGTACATGTTCTTGGTTGGGCTTGAGTAACCGCTTTGAATCAAGGGGAACCGTATTAAACGGGGCTTTATTTGAAGGGAAGGGTGTAACCCTCCTTGAGGATAGAGACTACCCGAGGATTCGCACCCATGTTTTTCCAAACTTGCCAAAAACTTTGTAGTCTCCCCCCCCCCCCCCCCCCCACACACACACACATTCTGTTCTGACACAGCACTGGGGACATTTGGAACAGAGGGGAGAAAAAGGCAAGGATTTACACAAGATACACCTTTGACATGCTTTATTCTGTTCTGATAAGGTACGGGTCTTACTCCTTTCTTTTGCGGAAGCCCTGGTAAAAGTACAAAAGGAGCACGAAGAACAACAGGATAATGAACATCCAACTTGACTGTCTTTTTGCTTAACGACTGAGTTTTGTAACACTTTGGGTCCCCTCTGACTGGTCTTAGATGAAAGGTTTGGGAACCCACATAATAATTGTCATTTAAACTGTTTGTACGACTGCGCCTTGGAAAAACGAGGGTTTGAACCTCTGCCACGCCCACGTCCTCTTGAACGGTGCCTACTAAACTGACGCCAAGGCTGTTGCTGAGACTGTGATCCTTGGTCAGTTGGAGCAGATGATCTTCTGTCCCTACGGTCGTAGGGTTTGAATCTGTGTGATCCTCTCCAGTTAGTGTGCTGAGGAGCACCTGGTCCGGGTCCCTGAGCAACACTAGAGGATTCCGTTTTTTGAATATCCTGTTCTGCTGTCATGATAGCTGCGTCTGGGAACAAAGCGTAGCCAAACATAGGCGCATTCCTTAAACTGTTCAGTGTGTCCTGCTTCACTCCCGGTTTAACAAAATCCAAGTAGGAATCTCGCCTCAATAGAATCATATTGGACATATGAACAAACAAACTATCAGCCAGATGCTGAAGAGACGTGCCTAAAGCTATGGAGACTCTCTGGTGAAAAGCTAATAGGTCATTCAAAGTATCTGAAGTCTCTTTCTGGGCTTTGCCTTTAGATAACCGAGCAGACAAGACAGCAACATTCTGGGACATTTATCCTGAAGTTCAGTGGAGCAGCGACTGAAACCAGCAGCGTGGTTGATTATGTAGCTGTCCTCCCTAGCCGCTCTCTCCCAGCGACTCCTGCGATATGGGCCTAGAAGGCGGTCCGGTTGATGGATATGCTGAGGCTCTAGTAAGTCGAGGGAACTGCGAGTTTACTTTCGCTTCAGTATTTCTCCAGCTAAACACCGAACGACCTGGTCTGTGAGGTCCATCGGGCTTCACCAAGTGCATGGAGCACCACTTCGATTGAGACTTAGGGACTTTTATGAATTGGTCCTTCTTCAGACCAGCACTGTCCTGTGACCTAGACGGATAGCCTTCTAAAGCCGTTAAGTTCAGTCTTTCTAATTTTTGGCATAACCAGTCATCTGGCGGCATAGCAACTGAGACATGAGTCGGTTTCCTAGGGTTTTTCCCTTTCCATGGATTGTTGGACTTATCCGGCTCGGAGAAAGTGGTCTCAAAGGCAGGGATGTGATGCCAGCCCATATAGCTACGCACTGACCGGACTGTTTCCCTATAGGACATTTCCTCTGTCTGTTCTGGGGTTTCTGTAGAGTCTGATAATTGTCCTTCATCAGAGCCTGACAACTCTCCGGACCGGTCTCTATCATCATTATCTTCATTTTCTGACAACAAATCATAATGTTCGAAGCCTGTATCCGGTGAGAAAGCTCTGGTCGTAGGCTGCCCGTGACCGGGTGGAACAGAGGAAGTTGATTGTTTACCCGTACCGGTAGTGACAACACCAGGGGTTGAAGAAAATAGGCTAGATGTCTCTTTTTGAATAACTGGCTGTTTGCCAGACTCCGGACCGGAGCTTGAAACAGCTTTGGATGTAAGAGAAGAGCCTTTGGCAGAGGAGTGCTTCCTGACTGGTGACTCAGACCGGTCCCGTTTCTTCTCCGCTTTAGAGTCAGATCTTTGGCTGGAAGATTTAGTTTGAGTGTCCGGCACAGTCTTGTCATGTTTCCTGGATTTGTGTGACTTTTTCTTTTTATCTTTCTCATCCGGCATTTTGGGTTTTGTAGAATCCTCAACAGCTACCGGAACCTCAACCGGACCGGTGGGACGGGTAGCTGGAGGAATGAAGGGAGTTGTAGAAATAACCGACTGTGTGTCCATAGGTTTAACTGTGGAAACCGGAGTAGAGAAAACATTGCCCCTAGATAGAAGTGCCTCCATACGGGCAAATTGCTCAGCCCATTTGTCTGACAATGCTGTAAACTGATCTGCAGTAACATATGAAGGCTGTGGAGCAACGGAAGAAGATGAAGCAATAGGTGGAATTTCAGAAGGTGGCTGCGCAGGGACCTGCGCCATAGCACCGGATGGAGATTGGAAGGTAGGTTCAGTATCCACAGTACTAATAACCTTCACATCTTTTGGTGAAACTAAAATCCCAGCTTTCTTGTCTTTCCTGATCCGATAAGTAGGGGTGGCCAACATCTCACGCTGAGACTCCGAAAACCCATCACAAATCACACAACTTTTATTTAAAACACAGTCATCCTCCCCAATGGATTTCTCACGGCATCTGGCACATTTTCGTGCAAATCAAAATTCGCCATAGCGTGGCCACAAGAACCTCGTCTTTGTCCTTTCCTGTTGCCTGGAGATGCCATGATATTTACTTCAATAAATGCACACCAATAAAAACACTAAATAGGCGTGAGCATATAAATAACTTGAAAATGAAAAGTTTCTCTTAAAAAACAAGCGTTCCATCATGCGCCAAACAAAAAGAGGAAGAGCGCAAGCGCGAGCCACCTGGTGAATGAACAGGACACTACCGGTCCCGGCCAGAGCCCTGCTCAGGACGTTTTTTTCTAATGTTTGGCGAGACCGGCAAGGCGCCGGACAAATGCATCTGTCCACTAGGTAAGATGTATTAACGCAATAAAAGCAGTACTTTCCAAGTTACAAGAGACTTACTCAACAGTGAGAATCTGAAAACAGCTATTGCTCAGCAATGCAATAAGGTACCAGCCTGCAATTTTACTAATAATATGTTATAGTTGACCAAAAAGTAGGTGAGCAACATTTTAACAAAATATAATTCTAAATGCAACAGTTTTCAAGTTCCAAGTGATTTACTCTAAAGTGAGAACCTAAAAGTAGCTATTGCTGAAGTGATTTACTCTACAGTGAGAACCCGAAAGTAGCTATTGCTCAGCTATGCAATCAGCTACATGTCTGCAATTTTACTATGTAATAGCTGTATAACAGTGTGTGTCTAATTTTAGATAAAACCCCTTAATGCATCAACACTGTAATTTAGCAGGATTTTTGAACCAGAACTTTAATTAGAGCTCTGTTTAACTTAGTAGTATTCCTACTTACGTAGAAAGACATTTCTGGTCTGGTCCACCAATAAAATGTATCCTGTGCCATAAAATTTTTGAATTATTTTTTCTGGTTGTTTCAGATTCTACTGCCCTACTTAAGAGGGTTAAAATGTGTCTTAAATTTACATCCAATACAATGAAAGAATAGAGTAATATTACTTCTTCAATGTTATAATCTTTTTTTTTTTGTATGTAATGCGTGTAAAAAAAAAGAATAAAAAAAAAAAAAAAAAAAAAAAAGAAGCTAAGTTCATATTACGATTAGGGATGTGATAAATAAATAATTCAGGTTAATTTCCCGCAGATAATAATTGGATTCGACATCAAGCCCATGCAAAGTTTAGTGTCCACCTTGACAGGAAACAACATCCAATATGTCGGCTCCCGTAAATGAAAACAAATATAAAGATAAAATCTTTTAATTGCCTGAACTACCTGATGTCACCATAATATGCTTGATAGTGTGTTAAAAACAGTGGATTATGCGATCTGATGTACGTAAAGTGTGTTATTTATATTTACCTAAAAATGTAATCGGTTCAATAGTTTGATACAAACACAAGAACTTGCCCCTTAAAATTGTGATCAGATTTTCATGAAATTTGCCTCACTTGGCAATTGTCGACTGCTCGGTCACATCCCTAATTACTGTTAGAACAGTAAAAGAATCCATTTGTTGTCGTGTGCTGGATTCAAACGTATCTCCACCAAGCTGACTGACTAAAGAATTACATGGCAAACTTGCTGACCTTCCAGTTACTGAGGCATGTGCCAACAGACTATCAGAAAATTGCAAATTTAATAAGTAAATTAAATTTTTATAAAATTATTAAGTTAATACCCTATCCAATGGACAATTGATTTACCGGTCGGCGCAACCGGTCCCGCCAAACGCCAGAAAAAGACGTCCTGTACATAATGCCAGCAGGGCCGGTCAGGAGAGTGTATTCGCTAGGTGGCGCATTGTACTTCCTTGCTGTCTAGACAACGTGACGTCATAGCATCTTTTTCGCGTTTAATCCTATTAAGACCCCTAGTAAGCGGATAGCGGGGTCAGTTGGGTGGGCCTTGCCTGTCCATTGGATGGGGTATTAACTTATAAAAATTTAATTTACTTATTAAATTTGCAATTTTATTGAGTTAATACATCCTATCCAATGGACAATTGCTGAATAACTACCGCTTGGAAGGCGGGTAAGCTGCTAGGGACTGTAGTGAACTCATAACAAAACAAAATGAATAGGCCCATTTGACCTAGGGTCAAAGAACCCTGTAAGGTCAAGGTCGGCTAGTAGTACCAACTAACCGGTTAACCGGAAGTCTACCGACGTTGCCCCCCCTTTTTTTCTTTCCTCAGGGTTCTGAGAGAAGGAAAGAGAGAGAGAGAGGGGCTGAGTTCAGTCACATGAAATAAACTTCCCTATGGAAGCAAGTCACAGTTGTTTTTTTTAACATTGTGTACATATTTACATTATGTACATCTTAACATATTTACAGTATGTACATAATTATTTACATAACATATATACATACACATCTCCTCATTTCTGGGTCTGATTGGTGCACCTGTTGGGCACCCACAACAGGCCCTAGATGGAAAAGCTCTGAGTCAGCCCAGGCAACATCCTTCATGTAAAACTGAGTGAAGGTGTTATGAGATTTCCAGTGGCAGGCTGACCAAATCTGCTCTAAGGAAACTCCTGATTGGAAAGCCTTAGAGGCAGCAAAGGCCCTGACACCATGGGCTTTAACCTGATGCAACGTAAGGGCCTCCTGGTCAGAGAGCTCATAGCATAGGATCACAGTCTGTTTGATCCATGAGGAGATGGTGGCAGGAGAGATGTCTTTGTCAAAACCTTTCTTGAAGGAGACAAAGACCAGCTCCTTATTCTGCCTAAGGTCTGAGGTCCTGTCTAAGTAGTAGCGCAGGGCTCTAACTGGACACAGGGACCTGTCACCTTTGAGTGACTTATCCAGAGAAGGGGCCAGGGCTGGTAAGACCACTGGGGCCACACTATCTGGACCCTCCTTAGCCAGCTGATTCTTGGATAGAAAGCTGGGTGAAGGGTATAAGGACACCTTAGATCAGTCTGATTGGTGTCTGATGTTCTTATGTAGCCAAGCATGGATCTCACTCCTGCGTTTACCAGAACCCAAGACCATCAGAAAAACAGTCTTGAAGGTCAAGTGTTTCAAGGAGGCCTCCTTCAGGGGTTCAAATGGAGCCTTTGTCAACTGGTGCAGCACCAGAGAGAGGTTCCAGGAGGGGATGCCCCTCCTGCCCTTAGGTCTGTCTCTATGGAAACTATCCAGGAGACGAGTGAGGTTCTCATCTTTGCTGACATTTATAGTGGCATTGCCCAGTTTGTCAGCAATAACTGATCTGTAGCCATCAATAGTGCCTGGCTGTAACTTCTTGTCCTAAAACAAGTGCAGGAGGAAGTCGGCAATGGCTTTCAGAGGTGGTGCCCTGAAGTCCACCTGATTACAGAGGCACCACTTTGTAAAAATGGTCCACTTTGCCTCATAGACAGATCTGGTTGATCCTCTTTGAGGAGCCTCAATTCGTGCTGCCACTGCCTCAGAGAAACCTTACTCCTTGATAGCTGAGGCTCTAGAAGCCAGGCATGTAGGTTCAGATTTGACAGGTTCCTGTGAAGGACCTGGTTGAAAGGCTGAGACACTAAGTTGGGTATGTTGGGCAGGCAGAGTGGGATCTGACTGGGCATTTCCACTAGATCCCAGAACCAGGGCATGTTGGGCCACCCTGGGGCAATCAG
Source organism: Sabellastarte sp. h YS-2021 (assembly GCA_964017235.1). Lineage (NCBI taxonomy): Eukaryota > Metazoa > Annelida > Polychaeta > Sabellida > Sabellidae > Sabellastarte > Sabellastarte sp. h YS-2021. The sequence goes on from OZ024936.1 coordinate 30,002,626, forward strand.
AATAATCCTGTTGCAAGGGTAGTCCTGCAACTTCTCCACCACTTTGCCCAAGATGGCTGCTGGTGGAAAGATTCTCCCATGACAGGCTGAGTGCATCCACTGCCCATGCCTGGGGGTCCGGCACCGGTGACACAAACTGTGGTAGTTTGTTGTTGAATCTGGTGGCAAACAGGTCCACTTGTGGCTGGTGCCACTGGGAGCATATAGCTTTGAACACTTCTGGATGAAGTGACCACTCTGTTTGAATGATCTGGCCCAGTCTGGATAGCTTGTCTGCTATCATGTTCAGCCGGCCAGGGATGTGACGTGCCCTGAGGGTCACCTGCTTTCTGGTGCACCAGGACAGGATTCTCCACAGTAGGGCACACAGGGAGCCCGATTTCATCCCCCCCCCCCTCTTTGTTGATATAGGCAACCACTGTTGTGTTGTCTGTAGCTATCAATACTGTCTTGTTGCAACAGAAACTTTGAAACTCTTTTAGAGCTAGAAAAACTGCTTTTAGTAGTGATCTCAATGGGTACCCGGATATCCGGGTACCCGAACCCTGAATACTTACCCGAATCTGAAATCTCATACCCGAGTACCCAAATCTAAGCTTATTTCCGTCAATATCGCCCACATTGGCTGACCAAGTACAGACGTATCTGGGCTTCATTAATTCACTTTAAAATGAAACTATTCAATTAAAATGCATAATAATATTGTTTTCTCACCCTTGTACACCGTTTATAGTATTTTATTTGTCTTTTATTTTAGTTGTTTATACATTGTCAAATACCGGAACCCTTTGAAAATCGTCAGTATATCAACACAGTTTCTTAATTCCGAGTCCATAAAACGCTGTATATTGGCCATATACAGTGACATGCACTCCTTAAATAAATAAGAGTACAATATTTTCACACAGTAGTTAATAATTTTACGTTAATAAAATTAACTTACCAATCTGAAATAAAAATAAAGTTTCAATTCCGAAACTACATTCGAGCAGTAGTGTAATGCTTTTGTGATAGGTCATGTGACTCCATTTTTATATAAACAACCATGTTTTGAATGTACAGAAGTCTTTTTTTATTTAACCTTTCTTCCGTGCAATATTGTTTTGAATGCAAAACCGTGGCCAACAAGAAATAAAGCAAATGGTTGCATCCCATTATTTCTGTAGGTTTTAAGTCTGTAAATATGGAGATATTTGTAGTTTCAACTATTATCGCCCATCGGCGCGGGTACCCGGGTACCCGCCCGCTGAAACCACTGCATACCCGGTCCTAGTAAAAAGGGTTTATTGAGAACACTAGCTTTTAGCTCTAAGTGATTTATGTGCAACTTGCTTTCTGGAAGGGACCAGGTTCCCCTTGCAGTGTGCTCGTCTAAGTGAGCGCCCCACCCTTCTTTTGATGCGTCCGTAAATATTTGCAGAGCATGTTTTAGAGGGTGTAAGGGTTGACCTGGTAGCACATTGCTTTCCTCGAGCCACCACCTTAGGTGGGGATGGAGCGACCTGAGAACTGGGATCACCTTGTCTAGTGATTCTGGGACCCTCCAGTTGTTTTTGAAGTGCCACTGTATGGGCCTCATGTGAAGTCGCCCTAGGTGGACTTGCTTTTCTGTTGCTGTGAGAAGACCTATGAGGGACATGAACTGTCGGACCGGACATACCGGACCGGACAGAATTGACTGGATCTTGTCTGTCAAGGCCTGCCAATGCTCTGGTGTGGGTCTGACCTTGCCTTCTTTCAGGTCGAACTGGTAACCTACGAAGTTGAAAACCTGTTTTGGGACCAGCTCTGACTTTTCCTTGTTCACTAGCCAACCTAGATCTTGGCAGAGAACTACCAAGTTCTGTGTATGTTGGGAGACAAGTTTCGTGGGAAGAGGCTCTCACCAACCAGTCGTCTAGGTACTGGTGGATCCTTATACCCCTCTGCAGTGCCATGAGTTTGACCTCTTTGGCTACCACTGTGAACTCCATGGGAGCTGTGGAGAGGCCAAAAGGTAGGGCTTTGAATTGGTAGGACCGACCCTGGAGGTGAAAACACATGTACTTCCTGGACTGACTGTGAATAGGTATGTGGAAGTACGCGTCTTTGAAGTCTATGGAACTGACCCACTCCCCTGCCTGTAGGGAGGTTCTTATTGTCTCTGGGGTCTCCATCTTGAATGACTCTGTGTTCAAAAAGGTGATCAAGGTGCTCAGATCCAGGATAGGTCTCCACGGGTTGTTGGATTTGGGAACCAAAAATAGCTGGTTGTTTGATTTTCTACCGGTTCTACTGCATTTTTGTTTACCAGCTGATACAGTGCCTCTAAAAGGTTGGCCTGTCTTGCTGGGTTGTGGTAGTTGCTTATGACAGTTGGTGACCTGGTCAAGTTTGGTCTGAACCGGAAGGGGAGGGTGTAGCCCTCTCTCAGAGTGGTGACTACTTTTGCACTCGCACCCAAGGCTTCCCACTTCTTCCAACACTTTTGTAACCTTGCCCCTACAGGTGGATTTGTGACAACAGGAGGGGCATTTGTGACACGATTTACAGAACTCAAGTGACCTACACAAGAAACATCTTTCACATATTTTATTTATGTGTACATTTGACAAAAATTGGGATTTATGCCTTTCCTTTGTGGCAACCCGGTGACAATATGAGCATTTGCAACACAAAAGTCTACATTCAAATTTAAAGTCACTTTCTTGTCCTTGGCTACAACTGAATGTGGTTTCAAGCCTGTCTGACCGGTAACACAAACAGAGTTCTTCTGACCAGTCACAGAATTTACACTGTGATTGTCATTTACACGGCTTGAAACCCTTAGCCAGCTTCTGAGAGAATGTTGAGGCTTTGCCACGACCTTTCTTTGACTGTTGCTTGTCCCTTATCTGTTTCCACGCGGGGACACTGGACTTCCGGTCCGGGTAGCTAGTAGACTTGTCACTAGACGCATAAGGGTGAAAACGACCTTGACGTCTGTGTGGCTGGCCAGAAGAACGTCTCTCCTCACTTCTGTAGATCTCTTCCTCAGCCTTGGTGATAAGCTGATCCGGGAACAGTGAGTTGAGATGGACAAGAGACGTTCTCAAGACGTTCAGGGTATCTTTCTTCACACCGGCATGTAAATACTCCAAATAACTGTCCCGGCGAGCCAGTGTGAAGTTGGCCATGCTGATAAACACCCCTTCCGACAAATCTTGCATAGTTCTGGCCATGGCTTGAGAAATTGACCGGTTGAAGGTCACAAGATAGTCTAGTTCATCAATAGCTTGCTTCGTTCTTTCAGAAGACTTGCCCTTCAGAAGACCAGCAGCCTGGTTACACATAACCGTCTGTTCACGTACTGCTCTCTCCCAACACCTGAGCATGTCCTGGCTGAAGGCCCGGGAGGGTGGGGCAGAAGGAAGGTTTCTATATGCAGCCCTACTGAAGGAATGGTTGACTTTGGCCGGTTCCGGTGACCAGGTGCATACTGTGTTGCTCTCACAGTCCTTCTTCTCAGTATGCATCCCATACCATCTGGAAGATCTGGGTGGCTTGATAAACTGATCTTTGAGGAGGCCAGCAGTGTCAGTGTTTCTTACAGGGTACCCCTCTGTGATGGTGAGGTTAAGTTTTCCCATCTTCCTGCATAACCAGTCATCCACCGGGAGCTGGACTGAAACTTTACCGGTTGGCTGAACACGTGCACCGGCAAAGGGGTTGTCATCAGAGGAGGACACAGTTTCGAACTCTGGGATGTTGTGCCAACCCATAAAACTTCTAATGCCTCGGATTGTCTCTCGGTAGTTTGCCTCCTCTGAAGGTTCCTGATCTGCAGCCTCTTCCTTGAAGGTCTCTGGGGACCCGTACCGGTAGTTCTCATCAGATGGGGAACCGGTAACACTGTGCTGGTCACCCTCACTATCAGATGCTGCACTGAGATCTCCCTCACTGGATGGCTGTACATCAGGGACTGAACCGGGGGCCTGAACAGGCTGGGTTGCTGTCCCGGCACCGGAGGCTCAAGAGGCTGGGTGGCCATCTGCATCTCCTCTACAGCCTCTACAGAGTGGGAGCAGGGGAGGACGAAACCAACTTCTGTTCTTTACTCTTGCGTTCTCTGTAAGTGGAGGTGGCTAATTGCAGAATCTGCTCAGAGGTAAACCCTTTGCAAACCAAACAGTCCTTCTTGAGAACACAGGCGTCTTCTCCCACCCCCTTGTGCCGACATCTTGCACATTTGAAGTGGCCATCAAAACTCGCCATAACATGGCCACATGTGCCGTGTTTCTGTCCTGGGGACGACATGATGGTACATAATTCAGAAGAAATACTTGGAAGTAAAATTTAAAAGGTAAAGTTCGCTGTAGAAATCAAAAAACGTCTTCGTTGAAAACATGTCCACACTCTCCACGCGCCAAACGAAAAAAGATGCTATGACGTCACGTTGTCTAGACAGCAAGGAAGTACGATGCGCCACCTAGCGAATACACTCCCCTGACCGGTCCTGCTGGTACTATATACAGGATGTCTTTTTCTGGCGTTTGGCGGGACTGGTCGCGCCGACCAGTAAAGCAATTGTCCATTGGATAGGATGCATTAACGGAATAAAATTTGTAATTTCTGAAATTCTCTTTTCATAGCCTTACATCGGTAGTTCCCTGTAGTTTGGCAAACACAGTCTTCATCTGTTCTGACTCTCTGCAAATCTTCTCTGCTGCAGGACTGCGTTCATCATAATTCTTGAATGTTACTTTCCTGTGGGATAAAATATTAAATGACTGATACCCTGAAATGAACTGAAATGTATATACTGAGAAATGTAAGTCCAGAACAGATATATTTTTACTAGACTGATACTCATTTACAACCAATGAAATGTAAAACCTCAGTGAGAAGAACAAAAGGTTAGTTTAGTGCAGTAAAATATTACAAGGATTAATAATTCACATCTACCTGAAAAATATATATGGGCTGGAAAATATTTTAATCTATCATTTCTGTTGTCAGAACGTAACTGTCAACATACAATTAATGATTCAGAAGAACGATTTTAAAAGTATGTTTCAACTTTGAGATAATCATTGAAATTGTAACATGAGACACATATAAACCAATAAAACATAATATCTCACTATGTTACAAATAATGTATTCAGTTATTCATTATTATTACACAATAATGTATCCATGTAAGAGGGAAGAGGAAATCCCACTTTGATTATGTGGTTTTATATATATGCAGTAGGGCTAAAATGACACACTTTCAGTTAAGTGGGAGAAAATTAAGTAAAATGTATCGAAATTCTTGAGGCTGGAAAAGACATCGGACTTCCTTCATGCTAATTGAGGGTATTTACACTGAAAATGTAATTTGAAATTATTTGTTTTTGAGTTGGGGATCAGGGTGGGGTTGGAGTTAGTAACACAAAAACACACAGGGAAATTCAATTCAACATTTTACCACTTCTGCATAATGTTCATACCTGAACAAACATGCAAATACTCACAAGGTAAGGTTTCTTTTAAACAATAAGATACAACAATGTAGAGGTAGCCATACATTCTTTTGGAAACAAAATGACAGGTTTATCCACTCGAGAATGTCAAAACCTGACACAACTCAAAAGGAAAATAGCCAGACTTGGCAGGTGAGAACCCCATACTGTGGGTATAATAAGAACACTGGAGACATTGAACAAATTACCCATTTTAAATGAGACAGAAAATTTGTGGAGCATCTACAAAATTAATGTAGAAGTCCAAAGAACAGAAAAAAGTGATGTCATGGCAACAGTTATTGATAGATGTTGCCCAAAATCTAATCAGCCGGAATCCTCTTGGGATAAACGTACTCTGAAAATTTAGTGAAATGTATGTGTGGGGGTTTGGCCTGCAGAGCATCAACAAAAGTATTAGTCTAACAGACAGGAAAATTGTTGACATGGTAACAGTTGTTGCCATATGTCACCCAAAAACCTACTTAGCTCGAAGTCCTCTTGGTATTAACTTATCCTGTAAGGTTCTTGGAAATCTCTGCAGAGTTTGCACTGAAAAGCACCATAAAAAAAAAAAAAAAACTCTGCCGTCTCAGCTTCAATGTCACTGCTGCCCATATGGTTTATGTGCTGGGATTAAAAATTGTTGCAATTATTTATTACCAGATGTTACCCAAAGCCTAATCTCCTCCAGATCCTCTTAGGATAAACATATTCTGAAATTTTGATAAAAGTCCATCCAGGAGTTTGGCCTGTAGAGTGCCCAAAACCTCTATGCCAGCTAGCCGCCAGCTGGACTGCAAGGGTAATGAGCACAACCCTTTAAGGACCTGGGGTTAACAAAGTAGAGAAGATGGTCATGTGACCAATTGGTGGGGAGATGGACCACCGTAACTCACACAACTGGACAGGTTAAGGTTGTTATAAAATCTTTATTTTACCATTCCCTGCTTTGGCCATTGAGTTGGATAGCTCTGACAAACAACTATGGTTAGGAAATGGTAAGGGTATTTCACTGCAAACTATGGTATTTACAAGGAACCCTCAAAAGCTGGATGACATCTTGGGTTACATCCACAAATTAAAAGCTAACTTATAGATTTTCAATGTTTTCAGAAGGACAACAACTGCACTAAAAATATAGAAATATGACTTGTTTATTTAATATGAATTTTCAAGCTTTTGAATAGTTTTTATCTTAAAAGATTGAAAAGTAGAATTATGCCTAATGACAAAAAATGATACTTAAACTTAAAGACAACTTATTTAACCTCAACAAATCTTTGTGAATATGGTTGTTGAACTCAAAGAATTAACCAGAGTATTGCGTGAAACTTTTATCAAAACTATTGATTTCAAAGGATATAGTTATGATTCCACTAGGTTTTTTTATATTACAAGGGTTATTGTACCTTTTACTGCTGAAAAAGAAAATGTATTTTAAGATAGAGATATGCTATATATAATAAGAAGACTTCCTGAAAAAAATATCAAGAATGAAGATGACAATATTGTATGAAAGCATAGCAGTAGTATTATATTGTGACTCTTAATGAGTGATATATATTTTAGTAGAGTAAGAAATCTAAAATTCGCCACATATCTGAAATTCGCCACATGTGAAAATACTAATAAAATAAATGAATTGTGGTGAGATTTGTTGACTGTATAGTAAATTAAGGCTTTTTGAACTGAAAAATACCAATTTTTAGACAAAAACATCATTTTCTTCATAAAATTAACTAAGGTTTTAGAGGTGGCGAATTTTAGATTCCTGGCGAATTTTAGATTTCTTACTCTACAACAAATGGGTATGTCTGGTGGGGGCTAATTCATGATTTTTTAAATATTTATGAAAAACTGGCACTTGCCCATATGTCCCTTAATATAGGTCAAATGTGACACGTGGTACAAAATGTACACATGAATCTTACCTTTCTATATAGATCAGAATATTCATGACTTGTGATTTTAAAACTACTTCAGGCAGTTTTACTAAATAAACTGATAAGATTTGTCACAATATTATTGGTTTGTATATTATGTTTACTACCATAAGGAAGTGTATATTTCAAGGAGATATTAAATGCCGGAAATCTAAAAACCACCAAAATTCTCACCTTACTGACATGTACCACATTGCATTGTATGGTATAATATAGGAATAAAAGACATATTTGAGTGTTTTATGATGGTTTAAAACTATCGATCGGCTGAATATTAAAGCCACGAAGCCCGAAGGGCTGAGTGCTTTAAATTAATACAGCAGATTGATAGTTTTAAACCATCATAAAGCACGAGAATTTGTCTTTTATTCCTATTCTAAAATGGTTACATGATATTTTGTTCAAAATAAGCAATAAATCTTACGCAAAAATCAAAACAAATCCAATGCCACGTTGGCTGTTCCATTAACTAAACATGCATAGTGATGGATGAGCAAACAACCTTTTGGTTAAAATATTGTTAGGAAATCCCCCACAGAATACTGTGATCTCATAAATATTAATGAGTAGTCGATCTTTAAATGAAATATTGATAAAAATTCCAACTGAATTATTTGACTTATGCTGCATATTATTTTACCGTGAGTCGTTTGTTTATATTTGTACTCGAAGGGACGATGCATGCAGAATTCAACAGCGTTACTTTATTTACCGTTCTATATTCGCGATTTCTGAATTGCGCAAAAGACGTGTCCAAGGTCACTGCGCAGCCTACCATTTTAGAATGACCAACGATGAAGCAACATAATCAATTCTGGCTCGAAGTTTATTGTTCGACAAAATGGGTCATTAGTTGACTACGGAAACTGTGGGAAATTCCCAGCACTAACATCTACCAACCTGCTGACTAGAGCTTTGAGGTACTCCACACACACTTTGGTCTTAATCTTGTCCATCAGGGTGTTGTAATATCTGTCTTTTAGGTGCACAAAGTCCTGATTGTAATCCTCTATAGTGATGCATACTGTGTCCACGGCATGGGAACCTGTGATCCTAGAAGTTAGAGCAAAACGATTGGCTGAATTCAAATTTGGGGTTTAACGTCCCGTTCAACAGCCAGGTTAATATTGGGACAGGTCCTCGGCATTGTCACTGGCTGGGGTCGAACCCACATAGAGGTGACAGACTGTGATTAGATGCAAAACTTGCTAACCACTAGGCCACTGAGGACCCTAACAATTGGCTCAATGACAAGGGATTAATTGATTAATTGAATACATCATATGGAATAAAACAACTGACTTTATGATTGACTTACAAATTAATGTTACTATCAAAAGTAAAATTGAAACCAGGTCCCAAAAAAATAAAATTCAATAAAAACTTGATTTGTTCGAACTAATACACACCAAACTGTAAAATTTCCTACAGGTGTATAATAAACATAAACAAAACTAAAATGCAGTTTATCTGTGATTTCATGTAACGTTTTGGATATTAATTCACTGTAATAAAATAAAATATAAAATAGTATACAAGAACACATTATAAAGTGTTTCTGTGCAATAATTTACAGTATCCATGTGAAATATGCGGCTTTTCAAGAATTGGTGCTTGGACATCTCTGATACCCCAGTTATACTACAGGCAGTTCGTCCCACGGTTAGCGGTTTTACTTGGCGGCAGAATGTCAGATATAAAATGTACAAAATCTGTTCAATTCAAGGTTTATTATAATAACAGTTTGAAGAAGAGATATAATAACAAACCATTTGCGTGAGAGAAGTTGCTGTATATGAGAGGACAAGTCCATGAAAACCTCCTCCAGAATGTGGTCACACCTAAACAAATAAACATAAACAGCTTTACAAACAAGCAATCAGTGCCCGTGAATGGGCTCTGTGTCAGCTGACATTGTCTTATGAGCCTCAGAGTACAAGACTTAGTGGAAGTAGAAAAGGACAGCTATTGCTCAGCTATGCAACAAGGCACTAGTCTACAATTTCACTATGTTATAGCTGACCCAAAAGTAGGTGAATAACAGATTTGACAAAATATTCTAAATGCAATAGTTTTTGAGTTACAATTGATTTACTCAACAGTGAGAACCTCAAGGTAGCTATTGCTAATCTGTGCAATGAGCTATAGGTATGTAATTTTACTATGTTATAGCTGACTCTAAATTTGAAAATTTGAATTACTGAAATGTAGTAACTTTTATAAGCTACAAGCTTACCATGTGTAACTGAATGCTATCTTGGGAGCCGCAGCACCTGTCCAATGTCCAAGAACAGACGTTTAGTACTGGCCAATGCCTTCAACAGGAAGGTGAACCCCATAGTGAACTAGAGGATCGCTCTCAAAAAAAAAAGATAATGTTTTTGCATAGCAAAAACAAAGCATCCCGAAAAGGATATAAAGGTGAGTGCTAAAGTATTAAGAAAATGCTTCGTTTCTAGCCTTATACTGTTGTGGCAACCAAAGTCAGCACAGTCTGCTCTATCTAGCACGGTTTTCAAGATATAAGCATTTTTGTGTTTTGCAAAAAATTAAAAAATTAAAAATGTCGGCTATATTTGGAGAGACAAAAATATTTTGAAAATTGGCATGGCTACTCTGCAGAGATACCCAGCAGGTCAAAAATTTTGTTGAGTTTGCTCCATATAGCACGGTTTTTGAGATATAAGCATTTTTGTGTTTTGTAAAAACTTTGAAAATTCAAAATGGCCACCATTTTTGGGGAGACAAAATTTTTTGTCAAGACCACTGCCGTGGTGTGTATCTCCCGCCGAGCATTAAAGCAGAAGAAATAGCTTTTCCGAGATATTGACAATTTTTCATTTTCGTGTGTGAAAGCTCTTCCAAAAGTAGGTGAATGAGTTATTTGAGAAAAATTGGCTATCTGCAATACTATTAAGAGATAATTCACATCTACTCATTTTGAGTAGGTGAGTAATTAGCTATGGGTCTGAAACTTCACCATATGAAAGCTCTCCCACAAGTAGATGAATGAGTATTTGATAAAAATTGGGTATCCGCAATACTTTTACAGATAATTAGCATTTACTCATTTTGAATAGGTAAATAATTAGCTATGGGTCTGAAACTTCACCATGTGAAAGCTCTCCCAAAAGTAGGTGAATGAGTTATTTGAGAAAATTGGCTATCTGCAATACTTTTAGAGATAATTCGCATTTACTCATTTTGAGTAGGTGAGTAGTTAGCTATGGGTCTGAAACTTCACAATGTGAAAGCTCTTCCAAAAGTAGGTGAATGAGTTATTTGAGAAAAATTGGCTATCTGCAATACTTTTAGAGATAATTCATATTTACTCATTTTGAGTAGGTGAATCATTAGCTATGGGTCTGAAACTTAACAGAGTGAAAGCTCTCTCAAAAGTAGGTGAATGAGTTATTTGAGACAAATTGGCTATCTGCAATACTTTTAGAGATAATTCACATTTACTCATTTTGGGTAGGTGAATCATTAGCTATGGGTCTGAAACTTCACCAAGTGAAAGCTCTGCCAAAAGTAGGTGAATGAGTTATTTGAGAAAAATTGGCTATCTGCAATACTTTTAGAGATAATTCGCATTTACTCATTTTGAGTAGGTGAGTAATTAGCTATGGGTCTGAAACTTCACAGAGTGAAAGCTCTCCTAAAAGTAGGTGAATGAGTTATTTGAGAAAAATTGGCTATCTGCAATACTTTTAGAGATAATTCGCATTTACTCATTTTGAGTAGGTGAGTAATTAGCTATGGGTCTGAAACTTCACCGAGCAGGTCAAAAATTTTGTTGAGTTCGCTCCATATAGCACAGTTTTCGAGATATAAGCATTTTTGTGTTTTGTAAAAACTTTGAAAATTCGTAATGGCCACCATTTTTGGGGAGACAAAAATTTTTGTCAAGGCCACTGCCGTGGTGTGTATCTCCCGCCGAGCAATAAAGCAGAAGAAATAGCTTTTCCGAGATATTCACAATTTTTCATTTTCATGTGTGAAAGCTCTTCCAAAAGTAGGTGAATGAGTTATTTGAGAAAAATTGGCTATCTGCAATACTTTTAGAGATAATTCACATTTACTCATTTTGAGTAGGTGAATAATTATCTATGGGTCTGAAACTTCACCAAGTGAAAGCTCTCCCAAAAGTAGGTGAATGAGTTATTTGAGAAAAATTGGCTATCTGCAATACTTTTAGAGATAATTCGCATTTACTCATTTTGAGTAGGTGAGTAATTAGCTATGGGTCTGAAACTTAACCATATGAAAGCTCTCCCACAAGTAGATGAATGAGTATTTGATAAAAATTGGGTATCCGCAATACTTTTACAGATAATTAGCATTTACTCATTTTGAGTAGGTGAATCATTAGCTATGGGTCTGAAACTTCACCAAGTGAAAGCTCTGCCAAAAGTAGGTGAATGAGTTATTTGAGAAAAATTGGCTATCTGCAATACTATTAAGAGATAATTCACATCTACTCATTTTGAGTAGGTGAATAATTATCTATGGGTCTGAAACTTCACCAAGTGAAAGCTCTCCCAAAAGTAGGTGAATGAGTTATTTGAGAAAAATTGGCTATCTGCAATACTTTTAGAGATAATTCGCATTTACTCATTTTGAGTAGGTGAGTAATTAGCTATGGGTCTGAAACTTCACCATATGAAAGCTCTCCCACAAGTAGATGAATGAGTATTTGATAAAAATTGGGTATCCGCAATACTTTTACAGATAATTAGCATTTACTCATTTTGAATAGGTAAATAATTAGCTATGGGTCTGAAACTTCACCATGTGAAAGCTCTCCCAAAAGTAGGTGAATGAGTTATTTGAGAAAATTGGCTATCTGCAATACTTTTAGAGATAATTCGCATTTACTCATTTTGAGTAGGTGAGTAGTTAGCTATGGGTCTGAAACTTCACCATGTGAAAGCTCTTCCAAAAGTAGGTGAATGAGTTATTTGAGAAAAATTGGCTATCTGCAATACTTTTAGAGATAATTCATATTTACTCATTTTGAGTAGGTGAATCATTAGCTATGGGTCTGAAACTTAACAGAGTGAAAGCTCTCTCAAAAGTAGGTGAATGAGTTATTTGAGACAAATTGGCTATCTGCAATACTTTTAGAGATAATTCACATTTACTCATTTTGAGTAGGTGAATCATTAGCTATGGGTCTGAAACTTCACCAAGTGAAAGCTCTGCCAAAAGTAGGTGAATGAGTTATTTGAGAAAAATTGGCTATCTGCAATACTTTTAGAGATAATTCGCATTTACTCATTTTGAGTAGGTGAGTAATTAGCTATGGGTCTGAAACTTCACAGAGTGAAAGCTCTCCTAAAAGTAGGTGAATGAGTTATTTGAGAAAAATTGGCTATCTGCAATACTTTTAGAGATAATTCGCATTTACTCATTTTGAGTAGGTGAGTAATTAGCTATGGGTCTGAAACTTCACCGAGCAGGTCAAAAATTTTGTTGAGTTCGCTCCATATAGCACAGTTTTCGAGATATAAGCATTTTTGTGTTTTGCAAAAACTTTGAAAATTCATAATGGCCACCATTTTTGGGGAGACAAAAATTTTTGTCAAGACCACTGCCGTGGTGTGTATCTCCCGCCGAGCAATAAAGCAGAAGAAATAGCTTTTCCGAGATATTCACAATTTTTCATTTTCGTGTGTGAAAGCTCTTCCAAAAGTAGGTGAATGAGTTATTTGAGAAAAATTGGCTATCTGCAATACTATTAAGAGATAATTCACATTTACTCATTTTGAGTAGGTGAATAATTATCTATGGGTCTGAAACTTCACCAAGTGAAAGCTCTCCCAAAAGTAGGTGAATGAGTTATTTGAGAAAAATTGGCTATCTGCAATACTTTTAGAGATAATTCGCATTTACTCATTTTGAGTAGGTGAGTAATTAGCTATGGGTCTGAAACTTCACCATATGAAAGCTCTCCCACAAGTAGATGAATGAGTATTTGATAAAAATTCGGTATCCGCAATACTTTTACAGATAATTAGCATTTACTCATTTTGAGTAGGTGAATCATTAGCTATGGGTCTGAAACTTCACCAAGTGAAAGCTCTGCCAAAAGTAGGTGAATGAGTTATTTGAGAAAAATTGGCTATCTGCAATGCTTTTAGAGATAATTCTCATTTACTCATTTTGAGTAGGTGAGTAATTAGCTATGGGTCTGAAACTTCACAGAGTGAAAGCTCTCCCAAAAGTAGGTGAATGAGTTATTTGAGAAAAATTGGCTATCTGCAATACTTTTAGAGATAATTCGCATTTACTCATTTTGAGTAGGTGAGTAATTAGCTATGGGTCTGAAACTTCACCGAGCAGGTCAAAAATTTTGTTGAGTTCGTTCCATATAGCACAGTTTTCGAGATATAAGCATTTTTGTGTTTTGCAAAAACTTTGAAAATTCATAATGGCCACCATTTTTGGGGAGACAAAAATTTTTGTCAAGACCACTGCCGTGGTGTGTATCTCCCGCCGAGCAATAAAGCAGAAGAAATAGCTTTTCCGAGATATTCACAATTTTTCATTTTCGTGTGTGAAAGCTCTTCCAAAAGTAGGTGAATGAGTTATTTGAGAAAAATTGGCTATCTGCAATACTATTAAGAGATAATTCACATTTACTCATTTTGAGTAGGTGAATAATTATCTATGGGTCTGAAACTTCACCAAGTGAAAGCTCTCCCAAAAGTAGGTGAATGAGTTATTTGAGAAAAATTGGCTATCTGCAATACTTTTAGAGATAATTCGCATTTACTCATTTTGAGTAGGTGAGTAATTAGCTATGGGTCTGAAACTTCACCATATGAAAGCTCTCCCACAAGTAGATGAATGAGTATTTGATAAAAATTCGGTATCCGCAATACTTTTACAGATAATTAGCATTTACTCATTTTGAGTAGGTGAATCATTAGCTATGGGTCTGAAACTTCACCAAGTGAAAGCTCTGCCAAAAGTAGGTGAATGAGTTATTTGAGAAAAATTGGCTATCTGCAATGCTTTTAGAGATAATTCTCATTTACTCATTTTGAGTAGGTGAGTAATTAGCTATGGGTCTGAAACTTCACAGAGTGAAAGCTCTCCCAAAAGTAGGTGAATGAGTTATTTGAGAAAAATTGGCTATCTGCAATACTTTTAGAGATAATTCGCATTTACTCATTTTGAGTAGGTGAGTAATTAGCTATGGGTCTGAAACTTCACCGAGCAGGTCAAAAATTTTGTTGAGTTCGTTCCATATAGCACAGTTTTCGAGATATAAGCATTTTTGTGTTTTGCAAAAACTTTGAAAATTCATAATGGCCACCATTTTTGGGGAGACAAAAATTTTTGTCAAGACCACTGCCGTGGTGTGTATCTCCCGCCGAGCAATAAAGCAGAAGAAATAGCTTTTCCGAGATATTCACAATTTTTCATTTTCGTGTGTGAAAGCTCTTCCAAAAGTAGGTGAATGAGTTATTTGAGAAAAATTGGCTATCTGCAATACTATTAAGAGATAATTCACATTTACTCATTTTGAGTAGGTGAATAATTATCTATGGGTCTGAAACTTCACCAAGTGAAAGCTCTCCCAAAAGTAGGTGAATGAGTTATTTGAGAAAAATTGGCTATCTGCAATACTTTTAGAGATAATTCGCATTTACTCATTTTGAGTAGGTGAGTAATTAGCTATGGGTCTGAAACTTAACCATATGAAAGCTCTCCCACAAGTAGATGAATGAGTATTTGATAAAAATTGGGTATCCGCAATACTTTTACAGATAATTAGCATTTACTCATTTTGAGTAGGTGAATCATTAGCTATGGGTCTGAAACTTCACCAAGTGAAAGCTCTGCCAAAAGTAGGTGAATGAGTTATTTGAGAAAAATTGGCTATCTGCAATACTATTAAGAGATAATTCACATCTACTCATTTTGAGTAGGTGAATAATTATCTATGGGTCTGAAACTTCACCAAGTGAAAGCTCTCCCAAAAGTAGGTGAATGAGTTATTTGAGAAAAATTGGCTATCTGCAATACTTTTAGAGATAATTCGCATTTACTCATTTTGAGTAGGTGAGTAATTAGCTATGGGTCTGAAACTTCACCATATGAAAGCTCTCCCACAAGTAGATGAATGAGTATTTGATAAAAATTGGGTATCCGCAATACTTTTACAGATAATTAGCATTTACTCATTTTGAATAGGTAAATAATTAGCTATGGGTCTGAAACTTCACCATGTGAAAGCTCTCCCAAAAGTAGGTGAATGAGTTATTTGAGAAAATTGGCTATCTGCAATACTTTTAGAGATAATTCGCATTTACTCATTTTGAGTAGGTGAGTAGTTAGCTATGGGTCTGAAACTTCACCATGTGAAAGCTCTTCCAAAAGTAGGTGAATGAGTTATTTGAGAAAAATTGGCTATCTGCAATACTTTTAGAGATAATTCACATTTACTCATTTTGAGTAGGTGAATCATTGGCTATGGGTCTGAAACTTCACCAAGTGAAAGCTCTCCCAAAAGTAGGTGAATGAGTTATTTGAGAAAAATTGGCTATCTGCAATGCTTTTAGAGATAATTCTCATTTACTCATTTTGAGTAGGTGAGTAATTAGCTATGGGTCTGAAACTTCACAGAGTGAAAGCTCTCCCAAAAGTAGGTGAATGAGTTATTTGAGAAAAATTGGCTATCTGCAATACTTTTAGAGATAATTCGCATTTACTCATTTTGAGTAGGTGAGTAATTAGCTATGGGTCTGAAACTTCACCGAGCAGGTCAAAAATTTTGTTGAGTTCGCTCCATATAGCACAGTTTTCGAGATATAAGCATTTTTGTGTTTTGCAAAAACTTTGAAAATTCATAATGGCCACCATTTTTGGGGAGATAAAAATTTTTGTCAAGACCACTGCCGTGGTGTGTATCTCCCGCCGAGCAATAAAGCAGAAGAAATAGCTTTTCCGAGATATTCACAATTTTTCATTTTCGTGTGTGAAAGCTCTTCCAAAAGTAGGTGAATGAGTTATTTGAGAAAAATTGGCTATCTGCAATACTTTTAGAGATAATTCGCATTTACTCATTTTGAGTAGGTGAGTAATTAGCTATGGGTCTGAAACTTCACCATATGAAAGCTCTCCCACAAGTAGATGAATGAGTATTTGATAAAAATTGGGTATCCGCAATACTTTTACAGATAATTAGCATTTACTCATTTTGAGTAGGTGAATCATTAGCTATGGGTCTGAAACTTCACCAAGTGAAAGCTCTGCCAAAAGTAGGTGAATGAGTTATTTGAGAAAAATTTGCTATCTGCAATACTTTTAGAGATAATTCGTATTTACTCATTTTGAGTAGGTGAGTAGTTAGCTATGGGTCTGAAACTTCACCATGTGAAAGCTCTTCCAAAAGTAGGTGAATGAGTTATTTGAGAAAAATTGGCTATCTGCAATACTTTTAGAGATAATTCACATTTACTCATTTTGAGTAGGTGAATCATTAGCTATGGGTCTGAAACTTCACAGAGTGAAAGCTCTCTCAAAAGTAGGTGAATGAGTTATTTGAGAAAAATTGGCTATCTGCAATACTTTTAGAGATAATTCACATTTACTCATTTTGAGTAGGTGAATCATTAGCTATGGGTCTGAAACTTCACCAAGTGAAAGCTCTGCCAAAAGTAGGTGAATGAGTTATTTGAGAAAAATTGGCTATCTGCAATACCTTTAGAGATAATTCGCATTTACTCATTTTGAGTAGGTGAGTAATTAGCTATGGGTCTGAAACTTCACAGAGTGAAAGCTCTCCTAAAAGTAGGTGAATGAGTTATTTGAGAAAAATTGGCTATCTGCAATACTTTTAGAGATAATTCGCATTTACTCATTTTGAGTAGGTGAGTAATTAGCTATGGGTCTGAAACTTCACCGAGTGAAAGCTCTCTCAAAAGTAGGTGAATGATTTATTTGAGAAAAATTGGGTATCCGCAATACTTTTACAGATAATTAGCATTTACTCATTTTGAATAGGTAAATAATTAGCTATGGGTCTGAAACTTCACCATGTGAAAGCTCTCCCAAAAGTAGGTGAATGAGTTATTTGAGAAAATTGGCTATCTGCAATACTTTTAGAGATAATTCGCATTTACTCATTTTGAGTAGGTGAGTAGTTAGCTATGGGTCTGAAACTTCACCATGTGAAAGCTCTTCCAAAAGTAGGTGAATGAGTTATTTGAGAAAAATTGGCTATCTGCAATACTTTTAGAGATAATTCACATTTACTCATTTTGAGTAGGTGAATCATTAGCTATGGGTCTGAAACTTCACAGAGTGAAAGCTCTCCCAAAAGTAGGTGAATGAGTTATTTGAGAAAAATTGGCTATCTGCAATACTTTTAGAGATAATTCGCATTTACTCATTTTGAGTAGGTGAGTAATTAGCTATGGGTCTGAAACTTCACCAAGTGAAAGCTCTCCCAAAAGTAGGTGAATGAGTTATTTGAGAAAAATTGGCTATCTGCAATACTTTTAGAGATAATTCGCATTTACTCATTTTGAGTAATTAGCTATGGGTCTGAAACTTCACAGAGTGAAAGCTCTCCTAAAAGTAGGTGAATGAGTTATTTGAGAAAAATTGGCTATCTGCAATACTTTTAGAGATAATTCGCATTTACTCATTTTGAGTAGGTGAGTAATTAGCTACAGGTCTGAAACTTCACCATGTGAAAGCTCTCCCAAAAGTACATGAATGAGTTATTTGATACAAATTGGGTATCCGCAATACTTTTACAGATAATTAGCATTTACTCATTTTGAATAGGTAAATAATTAGCTATGGGTCTGAAACTTCATCATGTGAAAGCTCTCCCAAAAGTAGGTGTGAATGAGTTATTTGAGAAAATTGGCTATCTGCAATACTTTTAGAGATAATTCGCATTTACTCATTTTGAGTAGGTGAGTAGTTAGCTATGGGTCTGAAACTTCACCATGTGAAAGCTCTTCCAAAAGTAGGTGAATGAGTTATTTGAGAAAAATTGGCTATCTGCAATACTTTTAAGAGATAATTCGCATTTACTCATTTTGAGTAGGTGAGTAATCATCTACGGGTCTGAAACTTCACCATGTGAAAGCTCTCCCAAAAGTACATGAATGAGTTATTTCATAAAAATTAGGTATCTGCAATAGTTTTTGAGATAATTAGCATTTACTCATTTTGAGTAGGTGAGTAATTAGCTACGGGTCTGAAATTTCACGAAGTGAAAGCTCTTCCAAAAGTAGGTGAATGAGTTATTTGAGAAAAATTGGCTATCTGCAATACTTTTAGAGGTAATTCGCATTTACTCATTTTGAGTAGGTGAGCAATTAGCTATGGGTCTGAAACTTCACCAAGTGAAAGCTCTTTGGGATAGCTGCTCTGCAGAGATACCCTGAAGATCAAAAATTTCGTCGAAATCGCTCTATGTAGCACAGTTTTCGAAATATTAGCATTTTTGTGTTTTGCAATTTTTGCGCAAAAATTCGAAAATTCAAAATGGCCGCCATTTTTGGCAAGACAAAATTTTTTGAAAATTGGCATGGCTACTCTGTAGAGATACCCTGTGGGTCAAAAATTTCGTCGAAATCGCTCTATCTAGCACGGTTTTCGAGATATAAGCATTTTTATGTTTTGCAATTTTGCAAAAAATTCAAAAATTCAAAATGGCCGCCATTTTTTGCGAGAAATTTTTTTTTTTGAAAATTGGCATGGCTACTCTGCAGAGATACCCTGCGGGTCAAAAATTTCGTCGAAATCGCTCTATCTAGCAGGGTTTTCGAGATATAAGTATTTTTATGTTTTGCAATTTTTGCGAAAAATTCGAAAATTCAAAATGGCCGCCATTTTTGGCGAGACAAAATTTTTTTGAAAATTGGCATGGCTACTCTGCAGAGATACCCTGTGGGTCAAAAATTTTGTCGAAATCGCTCTATCTAGCAGGGTTTTCGAGATATAAGCATTTTTATGTTTTGCAATTTTTGCGAAAAATTCGAAAATTCAAATTGGCCGCCATTTTTGGCGAGATAAAATTTTTTTGAAAATTGGCATGGCTACTCTGCAGAGATACCCTGTGGGTCAAAAATTTCGTCGAAATTGCTCTATCTTGCAGGGTTTTCGAGATATAAGCATTTTTATGTTTTGCAATTTTTGCGAAAAATTCGAAAATTCAAAATGGCCGCCATTTTTGGCGAGACAAAAATTTTTTGAAAATTGGGAAAACTACTCCGCAGAGATATCCTAAGGGTCAAAAATTTCGTCGAAATCGCTCTATCTAGCATGGTTTTTGAGATATAAGCATTTTTGTGTTTTGCAATTTTTGCGAAAAAGTCGAAAATTCAAAATGGCCGCCATTTTTGGCGAGACAAAATTTTTTTGAAAATTGGCATGGCTACTCTGTAGAGATACCCTGTGGGTCAAAAATTTCGTCGAAATTGCTCTATCTTGCAGGGTTTTCAAGATATAAGCATTTTTATGTTTTGCAATTTTTGCGAAAAATTCGAAAATTCAAAATGGCTGCCATTTTTGGCGAGATAAAAATTTTTTGAAAATTGGGAAAACTACTCCGCAGAGATATCCTAAGGGTCAAAAATTTCGTCGAAATCGCTCTATCTAGCATGGTTTTTGAGATATAAGCATTTTTGTGTTTTGCAATTTTTGCGAAAAAGTCGAAAATTCAAAATGGCCACCATTTTGGGTGAGACAAAATTTTTTTGAAAATTGGGAAGACTACTCCGCAGAGATACCCTGTGGGTCAAAAATTTCGTCGAAATCGCTCTATCTAGCACGGTTTTCGAGATATAAGCATTTTTGTGTTTTCCTTATTTGGAAAATTCGTAATGATTAATTAATCATTAATTACTCGGCCATTTCTGAACCAATCAATGCCAAAATCTAATGATTTCCAGATTTTAATAGAATGAATGTATTTGCCAAGTTTCAGGCGAATTGATAAAATTCCTTTCAAGTTATCATCCGGACAAGCTTCCCCATCGAAAAAAGACATTTTTGGTCATGTGACCTCTCTGATTGGTTGAAATGTCACTGCAGCATATTCAAAACTAGGGTGAAGTGGTTGGCATTCTGCCAGCCACAGAGTCGAATCTTAGGACAGCAGTGGGTGTTGAAATCTATAAACTTGCTATTATCGCCCGCAAGACAGAGTGAGGTGCGGTGACAGTAAAATATTGCTGGATTATATATTTGTAAAATGTTGTTAGAAACCCCATTGTAGCCTCACGTTTTCATCACTCTGTGGGTGTACAACTACCAGCATTTGATATTTTGTTTTATATATTGCGAGAAGACAGAGTGAGGTGCGGTGACAGTAAAACATTGCTGGATTATATACTACATGTATTTGTAAAATGTTGTTAGAAACCCCATCGTAGCCTCACGTTTTCAGCACTCTGTGGGTGTACAACTACCAGCATTTGATATTTTATTTGTTTTAAATATTGCGAGAAGACAGCTAGAGTGAGGTGCGGTGACAGTAAAATATTGCTGGATTATATATTTGTAAAATATTGTTAGAAACACCATTGTGGCCTCACGTTTTCAGCACTCTGTGGATGAACAACTACCAGCATTTGATATTTTATTTGTTTTATATATTGCGAGAAGACTGAGTGAGGTGCGGTGACAGTAAAATATTGCTGGATTATATATTTGTAAAATGTTGTTAGAAACCCCATTGTAGCCTCACGTTTTTATCACTCTGTGGATGTACAACTACCAGCATTTGATGTTTTATTTGTTTTAAATATTGCGAGAACACGGAGTGAGCTGCGGTGACAGTAAAAGATTGCTGGATTACTGGTATATATTTGTAAAATATTATTAGAAACCCCATTGTAGCCTCACGTTTTCATCACTCACTTCTAGTACATGCAAAAGTGCCTTCGAGTGGTTGAATGTAGAACTACAGAGTTTGAATATTTTCATTGTCTCTGCCAGAGGTGTTCTCGAATCTGATTGGCTGAACAATAAATGTGTAGTACTACCGTGACGTCACTTCATTCATTGATTTCTTTGCGGTTTATTTGTTTCACAAATTAGTAATAGGCTGTAGATGCGCAGACAACAATTTTACATTAACAGTGACTGCGTGATAAACCAGCAGACCAATAAATTAATTGGGGTTTCCACGTCTAGAAACCAGCAGACGAAACCGTTAAAAAAGACTCGTTCGAGTAGGCCATTACAATGGCAAACACAATAATTTCTAGGACATACGGGTCCTTAGAGAAAGCCAGACGAAGTGCCAGACATGCTTTTTACTTCATAAAATATAACTTAATAAAGGCATTAAAAATCTTCAAAATGGCAGAGTGTATAATATACACCTTAATGTACAGATATGTGAAGAAATATTATGCAGAATTTGATATTTAAGGGCTTAAACAGCCAATTTAAAATCGTGGCCGCAACTCAGTACATAACTCGAATCAAAGATTCGACTAAAAATTCCCCAAGGCTACTGCCTAAACCTGCCAAATGTGAAAAGAATTCGCCTAATGGTTAGAGAGTTATAAGGAAAACAAAATGCGGAGCCGGCGGAGCCTGAAGGTCTCCCAAACACAAACAAGCGTCCCTTGCGGGACGCTTAAATACTGGTTAACCCTCCTTCTTCGAGTTGTAAATTTTGCCCGTACTCCTCAGTTGTAATACAGCGGGGAGGCAGGGTGGGACTCCTCAGTTGCACATGGTATGCTTGAAGCTTATAAAAGCTACATTTAAGTAATTACAATTTTCAATTTTATTGTAGCTTACCATGTGGAACTAAATGCTGAATCCAACCACTAGGTGGAGGGATTATTCCTGAGACTGGAGCTATTGGTCAATTTTTCTTGGATTTTAAATTGATTAGATTACAATGAAATCAATGTTTTACAAAAGCCAGTCTGAGTCCTGTTTACAGTGCCCCGGTTCCAGGAACTGGGCCTGTAAGAAGCCAAAAACCAGAATACTTAAAGCAAAGACAGTATTGATGCTGTCTGGATGTGTGGATTTTGAAGGAGGAAGCGCAGCCGTGCTCACTTATACAGTATATAGCGCCAAGGGCTTCACCACGAATGAAAACATGCCCTGGGATTGAAAATCTCATAAACTTGTCACCCAAGATGAGATTATGGGATCACCTGAATAAGTACATAATACATTATACATGTTAAAAACTGTTTAGTCAAATAAAAATAAAAGACATTACCAAACATCCTGAGGAGGTAGACCTATACTTAGACCAACAGGTCGAGACTCCTAAAGACTTGGCTGTAGTGGATGTGCCACTCCCCTCCTTCTTTTCTTTCTGAGGATGACTAGTCTGAGAGGAAGAGTTTAGGACTTGTTGAGCCGCTACTACTGGACCCAGATACATATTGTTTTCGTTATCTAACCTAGTAGGGTCTTTTACGTAAAAAAATTGTAAATGTGTTGTGAGCTTTCTAGTGACAAGCTTGCATGATTTGGTCCTCTGAAACCCCATCGTAAAAGGCCCTAATGTCATGAGCTTTAACTTGGACCAAGTCCAATGATTGTTGATCTGCTTGTTTGTAACAAAGTAGGATAGTTTGTTTTAACCAAGAAGAGAGAGTAGCAGGTCTGATGTCTGTCAATGTCCTTTCTCGAACGAAATAAAAAGTAGGGATGGAGACCCTCTCAGGTCTTTGGTCCGATCCAGATAGTACCTCAGGGCCTGTACTGGACACAAGTCCTGTCTTCTTTGAACTGTCTATCAACGATGCTAGTCAAAGCAGGGATAGTCAGCGGAGACACAGTTTGAGAACCTTCTCTTGCTAGTTGGTTTTTGGCTATGTAATCTGAAGAGGGTAACAAAGCTACCTTTTCCCATTGACCTAACTTAGGCATGAATTTCACTGCGGTGCTTGCCGGAGAACAAAGCTAGCAAGAAAACAGTTTTGAGGGTAAAATGTTTGAGGTCTAGAGGTCTATGTGTTTCATAGGCTCAAAGGATGCTTTTGTGAGCTCATTAAGCACAACAGAAAGGTTCCACTTTGAGAGATTCCTGGAACTTTTGGGACGATCCCTGTGAAAACTAGAAAGTAGCCTATTAAGGTCAGAGCTTTGAGAAATTTGTAGCCCCGCTGAGCCCAAGGTGTCAACAATGGCCATCCTGTAACCTCAATGGTCGAAGGGTGCCTGTTTAGATCTTGATACAGGTACATGAAAAAGACTGAGACTTGTTTCACAGTCGGAGTGGAGAAATCTGCCAGATTTTCTCTGTACCATCTCTCAAATAGGGCCCACTTTGAAATGTATATGGTCCTTGCTGATGACCTTTGATTGGCAGCAATTCTCTCTGCCACTTCCACAGAGAAGCCTTGTTCTTGGAGCTGTCCACTCCTATACACCAGGTGTGGAGGTTAATATGTTGCAGATTGTTGTGAAACACTTGTTTGTGAGGTTGTTTGAGAAGTGTTGTTGACACTGGTAAGCAGAGTGGGATTTCTATTGAGAGCTGTACTAGGTTCCAAAACCAGGGCATCCCTGGCCAGCCTGGGGCTATTAGAATGATGAAGCAACTGCTTTGCCTGATTTTTTGGATCTCCTTGTGAAGGAGAGCCTTTGCTTGAGGTGTCTGTAAAGATTTGGATATTGTGGTCTTTGGGGTGAAGGTGTGCACACTTTATCATGTTGACGGTGATTTGCCACCACTCTAGGTGAGCTGAAATGGTCTCTGACTAAGGACGGAGGCTGTCCAATGACTGAGGATATCTCCAGTGCTCCATGAGATGCCACTGAAAGGGTCTCATGTGAAGGCATCCCTCTGGGACAATCTTCTCCGTTGAAGCAAGCAACCCAATTAGTGACAACCACCTTGCAGTCAAAATATGTTCTGACATTAAGCATAGGATCAAATAATGAAGTCTGAGCCATCTCTCTTGAGTTGGTTTTACAAGGCCTGAATCTATGTGATATTCGGAGCCCACAAACAAAAACACCAGAGTGGGTTTGAGTTCGGACTTCTTTTGATTGATTATATACCCTAAGGTCTACCACGGTCTGAGTGTTCACTTGTGCCTCCTCCTGGGATGGGGCCTTGATAAGCCAATCGTCCATATATTGGTGAATTGCCATCAGCTTCAATTCCTTTACAATCATTGTAAAGACTTGTGGGGCCGTGGCTAAGCTGAAAGGGAGGGAGGTGAACTGGAACACCTGAGAATCCTGCAAATCCTTAGGTATTTCTTCGAGTTTGGGTGGATGGGGATATGAAGGTAGGCATCTGAAAGGTCTATGGACAACATCCATTCCCCTGGAATCAGAGAGGCCCTGATGGACTCTGGTGTTTCCATTTTGAATCTTTCTACTAATAGGAAGGTGTTGAGCATGCTTAGGTCTATTACTGGCCTCCACCTTTGGTGAGGCTTGGGGACTAGAAACAGGCGACTGTAAAACCCAACTGATTTTACATTTTCCACCCTTTCTATAGCATTCTTTGACAGAAGAGACTGGATGCAAGAGGCCAGAGCTAGATCTTTTTGATGGGCATTGTATCCTGAGTGAATCAGGGGAACTCTGGCTAATCTTGGTTTTGTGATGAATGGCAGAACGTAACTATCAGTAATAGATAAATGTTTAACACATTGTTTGAGCATTTTTCCGTTTGCCAGTCTCTTCTGAAAGAATGGAGGCGACCTCCTACTGGTGGATTGAGTGAAGCTAAGGAGTCATTGGGGGGAAGGGTTTCCATGCCGTCATCCCTTTGGGTGAGTTTGGAAATGACCTCTGTAGCTTCTGTTACTTGATTTCCCCCTGCCTGAAGTAAACGATTGGTGACTGCTTGGAGTGGATTAACCCCCATTTCCTGTAGGAGCCTTTTTTCTTGTTGTGGTGGGGACCATGAAAGGGGTGGTTTTGATAGGCTCTAAAACCTAAGTGTTTTTAGGGGTGCCTTTCTTAAGGAGGAACTATTATCCCTCCTTGACCAATTCAGAATGGAATCAAGGAGTGGGACAAAATGGAGAGCTCCGAAGTTCCTGATGTCTGGTATCTCCCAAATGAGGTTGAAGATGGATCATTTCAGTCTCATGCCTAATGAGCACTGAATTGCCCATAATATACATCTCTCTCTGGAGAATGTGGGCAAAGGCCTTACTTTGACAGGCTAGGGCTCTCTGTTACGATTCTTATTCAGGATATCTAGATAGTTGCAGGTCTTTCTGTAACCATTTCTAACTGATTTATCAGGATTGGCACCCTTTTGAATCTGACACTTGATCCATTTGACAGTAGCCTTAATAGTGTCTAGACAGTTTTCCATGGTCAGGTCGCATTCAGAAATGACCCGGGTAATGGCAACCGAAAAACTGAGGGTATAGAGATTTTGCCTGGCCTGATGCTCAAACTCTTTGATTACCTTGTAGGGGGACCTTGCCCATAGGAGCTCCAGATGGCTTAGGGGAGATACAGATTTTTACAAACTCTAAATTCCATTCTTGTAAGTTGTCCTCAAAACATGGTTGACCCAATTTATACCACTTGAAAGTGGAAGGAGATTTTATGAATTTACCCTCGGGTAAATTGGCAACCTGAAAGTCCTGTTCGAACTTGTCTAAAGCCTCCTTGAGGGTAGGGCAGACTAGGAGCATAGCTGAAGGACCCCTTGGCCTATGCCCCACTTCACTGGCCACCGTATTTAGACCCCACACTGTGGTATGGGACACTGTGATACTGTCTCTAGGGTAAGGGAGGTTAAGAACCTGCCGGAAAGTCTCAATGTCCTCAGTGTATTGTGAAGGCAAGTCAGACATATCTACTTCCCTGTAAAACATGAGGTCTGGGTCAAGTTTTGATTTATTTGGTTCAGAAGAATCCCCCTTGGGTTTAGGGGACTTTTTGACGTGCACAGAGACTTCAGATTCCTCTGAAGAGGACGAGGAAGTCACATGTTTAGCCCAATACTTATGTTTCCTTTTGTCCGAGTATTTCTTTGATCTAGATTTTTGGACTGGAAACGCCTTGGATTGTTCTGAGTTGCCCTCCGAGGGACCCTCGGATTAATATCTTTGGACAAACTGGGGTGGTAAGGGAGGACCAGGAAACTCAGTGTCTATCGGTTCATCCAAGGGCTTTGACCTCGGTTGGTCATTTTGCAAGTCTGATTACTGGCTTGTGCCAGGTTTAGGGTCCGAGACGGTGATCTGATCCACCACCGAGTCAGAAGGGGGTTTAGCTACAGATTTGATTTCATCTTTCAATGATTTCTGTTGATCTGAAAGCTCATTAAATGCTTCCAGGATGGAAGCTTGAAAGACTCCAATTTGTTGATGAAGTTCTAGGTATAATTGGGAATACAATGATTTTTCAATTTTCTTTTGGAGTGCTGTACCTGGAGTTGGTGGGATGGGTTGGGGTGTTTTAAGTGATAAAGCCTCCAAACCTAAATGTTGGGTCTGGGGGGGGGGGGGGGGGGGGGGGGGGATGAGTAAATCTACTGAGCAGTTTGTTCTAATTCCTCATGGGATCCACAGAATATCTCCTCCATATCAGGATCACCAGCTTCTTTGGACGAGTCTGACTTAGGCTTTTCTGGAATAACGTTTTCTATTCTTAATTTTACACAGCTTTTCCTCGAATAACGATCATTTCCCTGCCTCTCTGCAGGTGGGGCAGTAATTATGAAGATCGATTAGGAAAGCAAAAAACAAGGAAAATACGTATCCTGTCAAAAAATAAAGTGTAACAGTGTGATCTATGAAATATTAATCACAAAACTGACTAAAGTTAAACATTCGACAACATGTATATCCAGGGTAAGCAACAAAATATTCGAGAGCAATAGTCAGATGCCTCAAAACAATGCAGTTGCCAACGAGAATGAAGTCTCGGGGTATTTCATTACAAGCTTCACCTTCAATGTTGAAGGCATCAGGCCAGTATTATAGGTCTATATTTCTTGGACGTTGGTCAGATGCCGCAGCCATCTGAAATAGCATTCATTTCCACATAGTAAGTTATTGTATTGCAATAAAAGCAATAGTTTTCACGTTACTAGTGACTTACTCATCAGTGAGAACCTTAAAGTAGCTATTGCTCAGCTATGCAATGACTTACAGGTCTGCAGTTTTACTATATTATAGCCGACCCCAAAATACGTGAATAACATATTTAAACAAAATACTCTAAATGCAAAATTCTACAGTTACAAGTAATGTACTGAACAGTTCTCTAAATGCAATAGTATTCAAGTTACAGGTGTTTTACTAAACAATGAGAACATCAAAGTAGGTATTGCTCATCTATGCAATGAGCTATATGTCTGCAAGTTTACTGTGTTGTGTCACAGCTGATCAAAAAGTAGGCGAATAACATATGTCAACAAAATACTTTAAATACAATAATCGTTTTCAAGTTACAAGTCATTTTACTCATTTTGGAAGATACTCAAAAGTCAGAAAGTAGCTATTACTCATTTAGTTATTGGGATACACTCCCAAGTTACACACCATATTGTTGCGATGGAAAAAGTAGCTGAACAACACATTTTACTAAAATGCTCTATATGCAATACTTTTCAAGTTATGGGTGATTTACTGCATGAAATCATGAATTTTAACGCATTAAAAATTGTTTTAAAAATAGCATCAGAGATGCCCGTACCCCACAGCCTTGGGAAATATTTTCAACACCATGAGATATAGAAGTACTGTACCAGTACAAACTTCAGGATACTTTCAGAGAACTGTCAGTTATATAAAGGTCCAAACAATGTTTAAATGGAGAAATAATGTTTAAAAGAAAGATAATGCGTATAAACATGAAGTATTAAAACAAGATAATTCAATGACAAGATGACAGCATTAATCAGTAAACTAAAATTCAACACTCTTTATATACATCTGCATTTCCGAATTATGGTTTAGATGGTTTGAATATTACCATGCATACAGAAGTGGTAATACATTTAATGAATGCTTATGTGTGGTGTTGGAGTAAAATCTGCGGCTCACTTGATGAAATTCTATCTCTTACAATGGGAAGTTATGAAAGTAAAATTCTTAATAAATTCTAATATGACTTTTGCTTAATCTGCATCAAAAGACAGACCCAAAGGTGCAACAAGATTTTAAAGGTCAAGGTCACTACAGCAAGGTAAAAGGTCAAATTAAGGTCACACCATGATAATACACACCTATAGCCAATAACCAATGTCCCTACCAAGTATCAACTTCCTACACCTTACGGTTTCCGAGATACAGCCCTGACGATTTTATAGGTCAAGGTCACTATGGCAAGGTCAAAGGTCAAATCAAGGTCACACCATGATGCTGCACACCTACACCCCCTAGCCAATGTCTCTACCAAATATCAACTTCCTGCACCTAACAGTTTCCGAGATAAAGCCCGGACAATATTTTATAGGTCAAGGTCACTACGGCAAGGTTAAAGGTCAAATCAAGGTCAGACCATGACATTGCACACCTACACCCCCTAATCAATATCCCTACCAAGTATCAACTTCCTACACCTTACGGTTTGTGAGATATATCCCAGACAACATTTTATAGGTCAAGGCCACTACGGCAAGGTCAAAGGTCAAATCAAGGTCACACTATGACGTTGCACACCTACACCCCCTAACCAATAGCCGTACCACGTATCAACTTCCTACACCTTACAGTTTCTGAGATATAGCCCGGACAACATTTTATAGGTCAAGGTCACTACGGCAAGGTCAAAGGTCAAATCAAGGTCACACCATGACGTTGCAAACCTACACCCCCTAACCAATATCCCTACCAAGTATCAACTTCCTACACCTTACGGTTTCCGAGATATAGCTCGGACAAGATTTTATAGGTCAAGGTCACTACGGCAAGGTCAAAGGTCAAATCAAGGTCAGACTATGACGTTGCACAACTACACCCCCTAACCAATGTCCCTACCAAGTATCAACTTCCTACACCTTACAGTTTCCGAGATATAGCCCGGACAAGATTTTCAAACTCAAGGTCACTATGGCAAGGTCAAAGGTCAAATCAAGGTCAGACCATGACGTTGCACAGCTACACCCCCTAACCAATGTCCCTACCAAGTATCAACTTCCTACATCTTACGGTTTCTGAGATACAGCCCGGACAAACTATTTCCCGCCGCCCGCCCGGACGCCCGCCCGCCCGCCCGTCCATCCGGACACCATGGGTGAAAACAATACCCCAACAGCCCTTAAGGGGGTAAAAATTCATAATTAAAAATATATAAATAAAAAAGTTCCAGGGCTGGTACTCACACAAGGGAATCTACTTGTGACCTAGAGCATATATGCAAGATAAGAGAGAAAACCCTTCAATAGCAATACTGTCAACTGACTTGACATTAGTCAGCTGACATAAAATCTAAATTCAAATTATCAAATAAAAGAGATTGCTCAAAAGTAATGGTTTGAGGGCTTTGATGAAATAATAATAAGCAGTTATGTTGGTAAATTAATTCAGACTTAGAAATAATGCTATGTCCACCTTTTTGGAAATATATAACAAAAATTGTATATGTGGTCACACCTAAACAGAAACAAGTAATTTAGAAACTGTTAATGATTTTATATGCTTAGCTCCACTGCAAGCTACAGTAATCAGTATTCACAAACACAGCACAATAATACATTCACATGTGAATATTCAATAATTAAATCCTGATTATCTGAATTTCCAGCTAAATGTCAAAAGACCAGTGTAATGGCAGTAGTACAAGATAACCTTACATTTCATCTGCCATCTCATGGAATCGTTTGGCCACAGTAATAACTCTCTGTAAATCTCTCGGTGTTTTGTCTTTACCAATCTTCAATACCATGTCAGCAAAGGTTTGACAGTTGTTGATATTGGCAATCTGACAAAACAAAACAGTTACAACATTTTCAGTTTTCTGACAATGCGAAAGTAATATGAAACATTACATCACACATATAACTGTGTAGCCATTTTCAAATGGAGTTCAATTTCAATCAATTAAAATTTTGGTTTAATGTCGCATTAAAGTATTGCATAGATAACTGTCTCATGGTCTCATGACTTCCATATATGCATTCATTACATCCACCTTATGATATTCTTTGTCATTCTATGTAATTATATAAACTGCTTCATTTGGTTCTAATGTTGCATTTGTGATCTTGTATAGTACCATGAACTAGCATGAAGTGCAGTTGAGGGGATGGAGGGAATACATCAAAATTCTGCACTGAAAACCATTGGATATCAGTGAGAAACTGCCAACTTTCCAAACTCAGGTCTGGAAAAAAAATTAAGATTATTTATTATATGATCTGCTTTTAACATCAGTTTAAGACATTGTACAGGTGATATCATGCTGTGTAATTGGGGGGGGAAGGTGGGTGGAGGAAATCAGTGCACACTAGTTGGTCAAGATTCTACACTGAAAATCATCTGGCACTGGTAAGTTACTTCTCATGGGGCAAGGAACTGAATAGCTGACCTCAGATGTGAAAGGCCAGTGTTATGCACTATGTCACTGTGTGCCTAAATTAATTTCTCAAGTAGAAACTAGCCATTAGTAAAAAGTTAAGTCTAACAAATTTCTTAATAATAAACAATCAGTGAAATTTTCTTCTAATGAAAATTTCGACGTATACAGTACTTTTATTTAAGAGCAGACATAGAGTAAGAAATCTAAAATTCGCCATATATCTGAAATTCGCCACATGTGAAAATACTAATAAAATAAATGAATTGTGGTGAGACTTGTTGACTGTATAGTAAATTAAGGCTTTTTGAACTGAAAAATACCAATTTTTGGACAAAAACATAATTTTCTTCATAAAATTACCTAAGGTTTTAGAGGTGGCGAATTTTAGATTCCTGGCGAATTTTAGATTTCTTACTCTACTTACCATATAATGCAGGTAAAACTGTGGTTCTCCTCTATTTACCATGTGTTTTTCTCTGTAACTGTTCAAGGCACCTGAAAAACATAAATATTCACTCGGTTCAGGCCGTAGGGTTAACAAAAATATTGAGAATTAGGATTGTTAATTTCATCATGGCGTGTATTGAATAACTTTACATTTTTAATTTATTTATTAATAAGTAGTTATTACATATTCTTAAAGTGGATATATGTGCACAACCTATATACTCATGACATGCAATTGGATAGAAATTTTTCAGGTCAATGTAACAAATAACCTGTAGTTATTGCAAATTCTCAACCCTGTTTGCCCTTTGTAAAAGCATATATATCAAAACACATCTGTTCTATAATTCACTAAGTTAAACATTGGTCCTGAATTTCCTCTTAGAATACTCCCATTCTCAGACTTTAGAATGCTAATAATTATATGATTAATGGTCTTTAAAAATGTATGAGAGTTTTCCCTGTGGCATGTGTATATATTGTAAAAATATAAGCTTGTGTTTTTTAAGTGAACAGTTTCAGGATTTATCAACATGATCTGGCTGAGGATGTGAACCCCACACCTCACACTTTATCAACAGTAGTAGAACCTCAGACTATTATCGGACATTCTATTATCATTTATGACTATGTTTAATTATAAATCCATATCCATTCTCTTACAAATTTGTATGGATGTATTCCTATTGTTTATATTAAAATTGTCTCTTATTCTTTATGAAACTTCTATCATCTCACCAAAGTTTAACTCTCCCAGTATGGACATATAACAGGAGTTGCTTTGTTTGTCATACAGGTGTTAAATTGCAGTTCAAAACAGATGGTACACTATCCATACATCCATTATATCGCAGTGTTTTACCAGAAAAAAGTGGGAGAAATGCTGATATTTATGTTTGCTAAACTCAATAAAAACCCAGATATCATGTGTTGCGGTATACTGTTTCAGCCAATTAATAGCTAGGAGAGGCTACAATTGCAATACCTGTGGAATGAAACTACATACTTTGTATATTTTATATGAACAGATGGCACTATATGTTACCCTCAATTTCCGGACGTCTGTGAATACAAAGCATGAAACTAAAATTGATTGGCGTAGTGCAGGATCAACACTTGAAACACAATATTTCATTGATAGGTTTATTTTTGCATTATTGTCAATAATGTAATTATGTGTTATATACTACTTTGTACACTTTATTATAATGTTCACTGTTTTGCTATTCAATTGTCTATTTATATCATTAAATAAAATAACATAGGCACCTGGGTCAAGGGTGCAACAAGCCAGGGCATAAACTCTCAGAAATATGTTGATACCCGTTTAGTGGAGGGTGGGGAAAGCCCAGATGTAAAATAGCTCCTGTCTTTTACATTTAGTGGAGGACTCTGGGTGAGTATTTATACTTTATGGCTACCACTTTGATGGACCTCACATCTACTACTACATCCACTAATACTCTCTTTTATATCCCTGAAATGAAGGGTTTTGTAATTGGGTCTGTTTGTCTGTACGCATCACTCATAAACTATACATTTACACCTGGGTCATATATTTACACCCAGTGTGATTGAACGTTGCTCAGTCTTCCTTAAAAGATGATCTGGAAGCAGTTCTGGATTTTGTATCCAGAGTAAGTTGTTTTTGGGGTTCTTTTAGCACTACCTGTGGGCGAGGGTTTGTACATTCTCAAGGACTGTCTATAGGTCAATGCAAACAGCTCAATGTGTATGGGTTCTCTTCCATTTTAAATGAGTAAAATGTGAACAGGTTTATATATGATATATCACTAATATCTGCCACAGACTTTCTTAGAACATCTCTGTTCATCCGGAGATGTGAAAACCAAACAAGCAAATGTGGTAAACTCTATGCTGTTGCATTGTTAGAGGGCTGTTTCACCTTGGAGATAATGCTTTGCGATAGGTTTACGACCCTATAAATTGTCCAGTCGGGGGTAGACCTTTTCAATCACTGCTATCTTAAAGCCACCATTAACCCATTATGTACAGAAGTTACGGCACCCCCAATGGGTGGGCGATAGCATGCGCTTGTATATCTGTTGGGAAGAGTTTATGACAATATTAAACTGCCTAAAATTATCTCAAACTGCTCTCGATCTGTATCAGATTTTTCTTATCTAAAACCTATCTGAAAGCTATCTTTTCACTCATAAAGTCATCTTTTTAATCTTATAGCAATCTTATACCCATCTTTAAAGTACAACACAATATTTTCCATCTTACAGCGATCTTTAACCTATACTTTTTCATCATAAACTGATCGTATACCTATCCTAAACTTTTTAGGAACCTATTTATGGCAATCTCTGCATTATCGGGATGAGATCTTAAACTTATCTCAAACTACACCCATGGATCGATCATGCAATATTTTATTTTTTCCAATTGGGACTGAGGTTTATGATTGGCTAGTCAAGGTGGAACAGCCCCATTAGAGTTGCAGTTGGTTTTTTATTTTCCAAAACCAGTTGGTCAGATTTCCAAAAACAGGCGATGACCATTATTAACCAGTTTTGAAATTGTATTAAAAATCTCTTCAAAAACTACAAACGAAACATAAAACTTTATATATTTGGTGAATCTATATTATGATTTTTGTTAATAAAAGACAAGAGGTTTAAAATAACACGTAATGCCATCAGATGTGTAGCCTTTTATAACCTCTTACAATATTTAATTGAAGATTTGAAAAAAAAAATTACATTTAATTTTGAATGCAACAACCGGTTGTGAAAAGTTTATAACCATTTGGTTTCTTTCTGCCAAAAAACCAACCCACAACAAAATAAACTGGTTAAAATTTTTCCATTTACAACCTCATCTACTCTACATTTTTTTGTGTTTCCCTTGCATCAAAATCCAAGCAGACATTTGTAAAAAATTATGAGTTCAAAAATGGTAGGTTTACGTCAATTTTACTGGATATTTATTGCAAAATAACTTGAACATTTACAGCAGATTTTGATGAAATTTCATGAAAAGTCGACACAAGGAAAAGAGGATTAGATTTTGATGTTTATTCGGCTCCCCCTCTGGAATTTTTCAAAGGATTTTTTATCATTGCACTCATTAACATTATTGGAAGTGTTGGGTTTTGGCAGAGGTTTGCGGTCAATGAGTGCTTCTGTATTTGTTGTTTTACTCATGACAAGTTTTAAAAATATATACCTCTCTTGGGTAATTTTCCCAACAGTATACGATACACACACAAGACAGATAAATACATTAAATAGACAGAATGTCCCTATAATTCACAATGAAGTAAATGAGTATGAGTTCTTCAATGAATGAAAAATCTCCTATTTCTTTCTGTATGATTATGTCTTTCATTATTCATTTCTACTGCAAGTAATCATTTCTTTCTTAACTATATGTGTACTAATTAGAAATAACTAGAGGATCGCTCGCAAAAAAAAAGATAATGTTTTTGCATAGCAAAAACAAAGCGTCCCGAAAAGGATATAAAGGTGAGTGCTAAAGTATTAAGAAAATGCTTCGTTTCTAGCCTTATACTGTTGTGGCAACCAAAGTCAGCGCAGTCTGCTCTATCTAGCACGGTTTTCAAGATATAAGCATTTTTGTGTTTTGCAAAAAATAAAAAAATTAAAATTGTCCGCTATATTTGGCGAGACAAAAATATTTTGAAAATTGGCATGGCTACTCTGCAGAGATACCCAGCAGGTCCAAAATTTTGTTGAGTTCGCTCCATATAGCATGGTTTTCGAGATATAAGCATTTTTGTGTTTTGCAAAGACTTTGAAAATTCAAAATGGCCACCATTTTTGGGGAGACAAAAATTTTTGTCAAGACCACTGCCGCGGTGTGTATCTCCCGCCGAGCATTAAAGCAGAAGAAATAGCTTTTCCGAGATATTCACAATTTTTCATTTTCGTGTGTGAAAGCTCTTCCAAAAGTAGGTGAATGAGTTATTTGAGAAAAATTGGCTATCTGCAATACTATTAAGAGATAATTCACATTTACTCATTTTGAGTAGGTGAACTAGAGGATCGCTCGCAAAAAAAAAAGATAATGTTTTTGCATAGCAAAAACAAAGCGTCCCGAAAAGGATATAAAGGTGAGTGCTAAAGTATTAAGAAAATGCTTCGTTTCTAGCCTTATACTGTTGTGGCAACCAAAGTCAGCGCAGTCTGCTCTATCTAGCACGGTTTTCAAGGTATAAGCATTTTTGTGTTTTGCAAAAAATAAAAAAATTAAAAATGTCCGCTATATTTGGCGAGACAAAAATATTTTGAAAATTGGCATGGCTACTCTGCAGAGATACCCAGCAGGTCAAAAATTTTGTTGAGTTCGCTCCATATAGCACGGTTTTCGAGATATAAGCATTTTTGTGTTTTGGAAAAACTTTGAAAATTCAAAATGGCCACCATTTTTGGGGAGACAAAACTTTTTGTCAAGACCACTGCCGCGGTGTGTATCTCCTGCCGAGCATTAAAGCAGAAGAAATAGCTTTTCCGAGATATTCACAATTTTTCATTTTCGTGTGTGAAAGCTCTTCCAAAAGTAGGTGAATGAGTTATTTGAGAAAAATTGGCTATCTGCAATACTATTAAGAGATAATTCATATTTACTCATTTTGAGTAGGTGAATAATTATCTATGGGTCTGAAACTTCACCAAGTGAAAGCTCTCCCAAAAGTAGGTGAATGAGTTATTTGAGAAAAATTGGCTATCTGCAATACTTTTAGAGATAATTCGCATTTACTCATTTTGAGTAGGTGAGTAATTAGCTATGGGTCTGAAACTTCACCATGTGAAAGCTCTCCCACAAGTAGATGAATGAGTATTTGATAAAAATTGGGTATCCGTAATACTTTTACAGATAATTAGCATTTACTCATTTTGAGTAGGTGAATAAATAGCTATGGGTCTGAAACTTCACCAAGTGAAAGCTCTCCCAAAAGTAGGTGAACGAGTTATTTGAGAAAAATTGGCTATCTGCAATACTTTTACAGATAATTCACATTTACTCATTTTGAGTAGGTGAGTAATTATCTATGGGTCTGAAACTTCACCACGTGAAAGCTCTCCCAAAAGTAGGTGAATGAGTTATTTGAGAAAAATTGGCTATCTGCAATACTTTTAGAGATAATTCGCATTTACTCATTTTGAGTAGGTGAGTAATTAGCTATGGGTCTGAAACTTCACAGAGTGAAAGCTCTCCCAAAAGTAGGTGAATGATTAATTTGACAAAAATTGGCTATCTGCAATACTTTTAGAGATAATTCGCATTTACTCATTTTGAGTAGGTGAGTAATTAGCTATGGGTCTGAAACTTCACAGAGTGAAAGCTCTCCCAAAAGTAGGTGAATGATTAATTTGAGAAAAATTGGCTATCTGCAATACTTTTAGAGATAATTCGCATTTACTCATTTTGAGTAGGTGAGTAATTAGCTATGGGTCTGAAACTTCACCGAGTGAAAGCTCTCCCAAAAGTAGGTGAATGATTAATTTGAGAAAAATTGGCTATCTGCAATACTTTTAGAGATAATTCGCATTTACTCATTTTGAGTAGGTGAGTAATTAGCTATGGGTCTGAAACTTCACCGAGTGAAAGCTCTCCCAAAAGTAGGTGAATGATTAATTTGAGAAAAATTGGCTATCTGCAATACTTTTAGAGATAATTCGCATTTACTCATTTTGAGTAGGTGAGTAATTAGCTATGGGTCTGAAACTTCAGAGAGTGAAAGCTCTCCCAAAAGTAGGTGAATGATTAATTTGAGAAAAATTGGCTATCTGCAATACTTTTAGAGATAATTCGCATTTACTCATTTTGAGTAGGTGAGTAATTAGCTATGGGTCTGAAACTTCAGAGAGTGAAAGCTCTCCCAAAAGTAGGTGAATGAGTTATTTGAGAAAAATTGGCTATCTGCAATACTTTTAGAGATAATTCGCATTTACTCATTTTGAGTAGGTGAGTAATTAGCTATGGGTCTGAAACTTCACCAAGTGAAAGCTCTCCCAAAAGTAGGTGAATGATTAATTTGACAAAAATTGGCTATCTGCAATACTTTTAGAGATAATTCGCATTTACTCATTTTGAGTAGGTGAGTAATTAGCTATGGGTCTGAAACTTCACCAAGTGAAAGCTCTCCCAAAAGTAGGTGAAGGAGTTATTTGAGAAAAATTGGCTATCTGCAATACTTTTAGAGATAATTCGCATTTACTCATTTTGAGTAGGTGAGTAATTAGCTATGGGTCTGAAACTTCACCATGTGAAAGCTCTTCCAAAAGTAGGTGAATGAGTTATTTGAGAAAAATTGGCTATCTGCAATACTTTTAAGAGATAATTCGCATTTACTCATTTTGAGTAGGTGAGTAATCATCTACGGGTCTGAAACTTCACCATGTGAAAGCTCTCCCAAAAGTACATGAATGAGTTATTTGATAAAAATTGGGTATCCGCAATAGTTTTTGAGATAATTAGCATTTACTCATTTTGAGTAGGTGAGTAATTAGCTACGGGTCTGAAACTTCACCAAGTGAAAGCTCTTCCAAAAGTAGGTGAATGAGTTATTTGAGAAAAATTGGCCATCTGCAATACTTTTAGAGATAATTCGCATTTACTCATTTTGAGTAGGTGAGTAATTAGCTATGGGTCTGAAACTTCACCAAGTGAAAGCTCTCCCAAAAGTAGGTGAGTGATTAATTTGAGAAAAATTGGCTATCTGCAATACTTTTAGAGATAATTCACATTCACTCATTTTCAGTAGGTGAGTAATTAGCTATGGGTCTGAAACTTCACCAAGTGAAAGCTCTGCCAAAAGTAGGTGAATGAGTTATTTGAGAAAAATTGGCTATCTGCAATACTTTTAGAGATAATTCGCATTTACTCATTTTGAGTAGGTGAGTAATTAGCTATGGGTCTGAAACTTCACAGAGTGAAAGCTCTCCCAAAAGTAGGTGAATGAGTTATTTGAGAAAAATTGGCTATCTGCAATACTTTGAGATAATTCGCATTTACTCATTTTGAGTAGGTGAGTAATTAGCTATGGGTCTGAAACTTCACCAAGTGAAAGCTCTCCCAAAAGTAGGTGAATGATTAATTTGACAAAAATTGGCTATCTGCAATACTTTTAGAGATAATTCGCATTTACTCATTTTGAGTAGGTGAGTAATTAGCTATGGGTCTGAAACTTCACAGAGTGAAAGCTCTCCCAAAAGTAGGTGAATGAGTTATTTGAGAAAAATTGGCTATCTGCAATACTTTTAGAGATAATTCGCATTTACTCATTTTGAGTAGGTGAGTAATTAGCTATGGGTCTGAAACTTCACCGAGTGAAAGCTCTCCCAAAAGTAGGTGAATGAGTTATTTGAGAAAAATTGGCTATCTGCAATACTTTTAGAGATAATTCGCATTTACTCATTTTGAGTAGGTGAGTAATTAGCTATGGGTCTGAAACTTCACCAAGTGAAAGCTCTCCCAAAAGTAGGTGAATGATTTATTTGAGAAAAATTGGCTATCTGCAATACTTTTAGAGATAATTCACATTTACTCATTTTCAGTAGGTGAGTAATTAGCTATGGGTCTGAAACTTCACCATGTGAAAGCTCTCCCACAAGTAGATGAATGAGTTATTTGATAAAAATTGGGTATCCGCAATACTTTTACAGATAATTAGCATTTACTCATTTTGAGTAGGTAAATAATTAGCTATGGGTCTGAAACTTCACCATGCGAAAGCTCTTCCAAAAGTAGGTGAATGAGTTATTTGAGAAAAATTGGCTATCTGCAATACTTTTAAGAGATAATTCGCATTTACTCATTTTGAGTAGGTGAGTAATCATCTACGGGTCTGAAACTTCACCATGTGAAAGCTCTCCCAAAAGTACATGAATGAGTTATTTGATAAAAATTGGGTATCCGCAATAGTTTTTGAGATAATTAGCATTTACTCATTTTGAGTAGGTGAGTAATTAGCTACGGGTCTGAAACTTCACCAAGTGAAAGCTCTTCCAAAAGTAGGTGAATGAGTTATTTGAGAAAAATTGGCCATCTGCAATACTTTTAGAGGTAATTCGCATTTACTCTTTTTGAGTAGGTGAGCAATTAGCTATGGGTCTGAAACTTCACCAAGTGAAAGCTCTTTGGGATAGCTGCTCTGCAGAGATACCCTGAAGATAAAAAATTTCGTCGAAATCGCTCTATGTAGCACGGTTTTCGAAATATTAGCATTTTTGTGTTTTGCAATTTTTGCGCAAAAATTTGAAAATTCAAAATGGCCGCCATTTTTGGCAAGAGAAAATTTTTTTGAAAAGTGGCATGGCTACTCTGCAGAGATACCCTGTGGGTCAAAAATTTCGTCGAAATCGCTCTATCTAGCACGGTTTTCGAGATATAAGCATTTTTGTGTTTTGCAATTTTGCGAAAAATTCGAAAATTCAAAATGGCCGCCATTTTTTGCGAGAAATTTTTTGTTTGAAAATTGGCATGGCTTCTCTGCAGACATACCCTGTGGGTCAAAAATTTCGTCGAAATCGCTCTATCTAGCAGGGTTTTCGAGATATAAGCATTTTTATGTTTTGCTATTTTTGCGAAAAATTCGAAAATTCAAAATGGCCGCCATTTTTGGCGAGACAAAAATTTTTTCAAAATTGGGATAACTACTCTGCAGAGATACCCTGCGGGTCAAAAATTTCGTCGAAATCGCTCTATCTAGCACGGTTTTCGAGATATAAGCATTTTTGTGTTTTGCAATTTTTGCGAAAATTTCGAAAATTCAAAATGGCCGCCATTTTTGGCGAGATAAAATTTTTTTGAAAATTGGGAAAAGTACTGCGCAGAGATATCCTGCGGGTCAAAAATTTTGTCGAAATTGCTCTATCTAGCACGGTTTTTGAGATATAAGCATTTTTGTGTTTTGCAACTTTTTCGAAAATTTCGAAAATTCAAAATGGCGGCCATTTTTGGCGAGAGAAAAATTTTTTGAAAATTGGGAAAACTACTCCGCAGAGATACCCTGTGGGTCAAAAATTTCGTCGAAATCACTCTATCTAGCATGGTTTTCGAGATATAAGCATTTTTGTGTTTTCCTTATTTGGAAAATTCGTAATGATTAATTAATCATTAATTACTCGGCCATTTCTTGACCAATCAATGCCAAAATCTAATGATTTCCAGATTTTAATAGAATGAATGTATTTGCCAAGTTTCAGGTGAATTGATAAAATTCCTTTCAAGTTAACATCTGGACAAGCTTCCCCATCGAAAAAAGACATTTTTGGTCATGTGACCTCTCTGATTGGTTGAAATGTCACTGCAGCATATTCAAAAAAATTCCCCAAGGCTACTGCCTAAACCTGCAAATTTGAAAAGAATCCGCCTAACGGTTACAGAGTTATAAGGAAAACAAAATGCGGAGCCGGCGGAGCCTGAAGCTCTCCCATACACAAACAAGCGTCCCTTGCGGGACGCTTAATTAATTCCTAGAGAGGAGAATATACCTGTGATACTGGGGGATTTGATAATTAAATGACACCTAAGAAAATTGTATATTGGTCTCCAAGTCTCATTGTTGAGGACTGAATGAGCAGGCAACTGTGAGTGAATAAGAAAACCCATCCTACAAATTAGCAAATAATCACTAAATGCTTTTATGTGTTGTAGGCAATAACTCAATGGACAGTAATACCTCTGAAATCTGCCCATTATGTAAAATTTGCCTGTAGCAAGTGTCCCTCCCTTGCCTTGTATAATTGAAATATTAATCAAATTTTAAAGTGTTACATGTAGCAATAAAGGATGAGGTTTGAGTATAGTATCGGCGAATAAATTACGAATTTCCGGGTGGATTTTGGCTGGATATTTGTGATTTATTTGACCATACAATACTCAAACCAAGTCCTTTATTGCTATTATAAATTATTGTAATTTTCACACAAAAACATCTATTAATTCAGTCAATTAATGTAGCTGTTGTAGGAACACTTTGCTGAATTACAGCCATTTGGACTACTTTTACAATCAGATTCCTTGTATTATACTGTATGCTAGCAATGATGCATAGCGACGAGTTTTTGTTCACTGCGTATTTTCAGTCTTTATAATACCGGTAACAAGTAGACTCCAAGTCACAGCAAAAAGGGGAAAAATTTCAAAGAAGCTAAGATGGATATGCTTTTTTGGAGGAGGCAATATATATAGAGTAAGAAATCTAAAATTCGCCACATATCTGAAATTCGCCACATGTGAAAATACTAATAAAATAAATGAATTGTGGTGAGATTTGTTGACGGTATAGTAAATTAAGGCTCTTTGAACTGAAAAATACCAATTTTTAGACAAAAACATAATTTTCTTCATAAAATTAACCAAGGTTTTAGAGGTGGCGAATTTTAGATTATTGACGAATTTTAGATTTCTTACTCTATATAGGAAGAATCATATTTCTGATCAGGCAACTCCTTCCATATCGTAGGTGTATTACGAGGAAAAATATAACCAAGAAACTGTTTCACTGTTTTAAAAATGGATGAATGGATGAAGAAAAAAATGTAGAAATATGTGAAGTTTACCCTCCCCTTGATACAGCATTAGTATTGAACAGGCTGATATCAAGAGAATGAGATGCATTTAATTTAATAATATGTCTCTCCATTACAGAAATTTCATCAGTACATTCATTTTTAATCGGTTACAGAATATCACTGGTTTTTAAGTGCGAGCCTAGACATTATGTCCTTTTGGCTTTTGCCCATACTTTTGTCTTTTTGTCTCCGTACTTTGATGACATTGACAACACCTGGCTGTGCATTCTGAATTTCCCTCTCTTGCTCTCCAATACCTAAAAGGACATGTGTCCTTTTGCCCTTTGTCCTTTTGGGATGTATCTACGTTGGAATTTCTTTCTGTCACGAGACTTTCTAGTGCACTACTCGTGTCTCTGATGGCTTTGTGCTCATGCTAGGGGACCAAAACACCTTTTGGCCTTGTTCTTTCTAATGTTTATATTAAGGGCAGTGTCTCATAGATGGTGAATTTCACACACTGTGGTGAATTTTAGCTATCTTATGGCTTATACCACCTCAAGATAAACAGCCTTCATAACTCACTGGAGAGAGACAACATAAGAACTTATTTTAATGCACAATAGCCTCCTTAAGGAGTTTTAAGCCCAAAGTTCAAGGGTTCAAAACCTTTCACATATCTCTCATTCTTTTGTGTCAAATGTAATGTTAAAGGAAACTTCTTAAGATAATTAGCATACAGATTAGAGCAGTAATATACTTAAAGTAACCACATTCAAATCTGACATTCATAGGTGGACAAGTCCCCTATGATGACATTTTTCTGGTTGACATTTGGCCGGTGACTTTTTGAGGGGCAGGACAATTGCCCGGTGACTTTTATATTATGTTATTTATGTTATCATATATTATTTTATTATTTGCCACAAATAAAAAAAAACTTATGGCAAAGGAGTTTAAAATGTCATTTTTATATTGTTTCAAATAAAGTAAACTGCTTGTTAACTATAACATTATCATTTTCTTATCAACCTGTGGTATGGCTTACCTACATATAATTTAAAATTGTCCTCATTAAGTTTACTGAGGTATTTCATGGTCACAACGATGAGTGATACAATTTAGCAGCCAGTTGATCTTACTGATTTTTGTAATTAATGCACTAAATGCACCAAATCCTCCGAATGGTAGAGATTCAGTGCCATAAAAGTAGAGAATAGAATAGAATGCACCAAAGGTGTGCTTCCAGATTCCCAGAAAGATAAATCACAGAAAGGCTAGAAATGAGCTCAATGACACAACTGGGGACACATCAAACAACCTTGTATTGAATGTAAGCTTTAAGGTCATCTGCATGTGACTGTGATAGCTAATTATGGACTTCTGTTTCTTGAAGTCAAGAGCACAGAATTTACAGAGTGGACAATATTTAACCAGTGCAGGCTTTTTTGTGTTTACTGTGTGAGAATCTATAAATAGAACCAAGACAAAGCTGGTTGGTGTTCTTTCTGGGTCAGATATAGGCCAGATAATTATATGTGGTGTGTTTCTGATACAAATAAAAACAGTGAGCTGCTCCAGATGTAATATAAAAAGTAAGTGTATGCATAAACTATATTGCAATAATCTATAAAGCAAACTGGAAGCAAAGGATAAAATAGAAAAGAATTTCACGCTCAATGTCATTTGTATAGACTGGTGCCTGGGATATCTGTTTTTAAAGGTGGTAATAAATCTGT
Organism: Sabellastarte sp. h YS-2021; assembly: GCA_964017235.1. Classification (NCBI taxonomy): domain Eukaryota; kingdom Metazoa; phylum Annelida; class Polychaeta; order Sabellida; family Sabellidae; genus Sabellastarte; species Sabellastarte sp. h YS-2021. The sequence goes on from OZ024936.1 coordinate 30,046,199, forward strand.
TGGGGTGAAAATGAATAGTTGACTTCACAGAAGAAGCCCCAAAAAGTATGATCTGTATGTAAAATTGTATGTAAAATTGGGGGGCACCATTTTTAAAGTATTCACTTCGATAAAGTTCAATAAAAAGATAAAGTACAAAGACAAAATAATCAAATTATGTGCCAAATTATGCATCAGGGGAGATCAGAGGGGAATAATGTTGTCACCAAAATCTCAAATGTTTTAAAAATTTCACACAAGTCAAGGAAACAGAAGGGGTGTTCTGACTATCACTGACAAATTTCACATTGTGTCAGTGGCCAATTTCATGCTTATTTTTGTTCACTGATATTTTTTTCTGCAAATTAAAAGTGAAAGTAAATTCTGAGGATGTTTGGCAGTAAAATAATTAGCATTACATAGTATGTGAAAGACACAGATTTTAAGGGACCCACCCAGTATAAATCAAAATATAATGGTATCAGAGAGAAACGTTTAAAAAAAATCTACATTTATATAATATACCATATATCATTTGAAAGGTACTTTTACATAGCTTCTGAGGGTTTGGTTGTACATGTATTAACGTCCGTGCAGAAATGGCGACAGAAATTTTGAGTTAAAAATTGAGGTTATAATATTCTCTGGTAGCCCTTACTATGGATATGTCTCATGGATTATTTTTGCAGTCTTGAGGTAAAATACTGACTTACTTTGTTTAGTATTAAAAAAATGTGGTGGACAATAAATGTAATATTTTCGTTTTGAACTATTTTTATTAAATTTATGGACTTCAATATTATGGTTTTGTCTTTTATTTATGATAAAATTTAAAACTAGACCTACGCATCAGAGAACTAATGCAAATTTGTATCCACCGGAAAGACAACTCACCAAAGCCAGTGAACCATCGTTTGACCTTGAAGGAGTGGCCAAAGGTCAAATGTGACAACATATTCAGAAGATTCCCAGCCCATGATATCCTGCAAGTTGGTTTCACATTGCAAAACTCTAGGATCAATAATGAGCTAGTTATAAGCACTTTTACGTTTGAAGGAGGGGCTCAAGGTCAAATCTGACCACATCAGAAGATTGAAAAATAAACTGAAGTGAACAATAAGTCACCAAGTGATGTTCACAATGGTAAATATGATGATATGCCTTACACTATATAAAATTTGTTATATTGTGTTTCGAAAGTTTTTGGGTGAACTTCCAGCCTCAGTTTATTTTTCAGTTATTAATATTGATGTGACCTCCTGAAAGTGCTAGTCACCTTACTCTGTTTATAGCCACCTCCTGACTTAATCTACAATTTGATGGTTTGGAGTACTGTTGGGATCGGTATATAATCCTTTGCCTAAAAGAGAAAAATCTCTTTACACAATCAATGCAGCAATTATGTAAATTCACTTATTGTACACTAAACAGAGTTCAGAGCACAATTCTATGAACATAGACTCTTTACAAATAAAGTAAAACAATGGATAATAGACTCACCTTTGTAACCAAATATTTATTGGTTAAAGGTTGCTCTATTAAGGATATGCAGGTCCCTACTGATGTAGGTTCCCTAAAATAATAACTCTCAAACTAGATCACATCAGTAATGTGTACAGTGGTTGATGTTCAATATTGGGGCAACCCACGCAATTGGCACTTAGCAAATTTATCTAACTGTGTGCATTTTGGTCTTACTTCACACTCATAAGACCCCTTGTTTCTTGTTCACATCAGAAGATTCCCAGCCCATGATTTCCTATAACTTAAAGTTGGTTTCACAATGCAAATCTCTAGGACCAATAATAAGCAAGTTCAGTGGCCAATCAGTGGCCGTCTGCCTGTAGTGTGAACATCTCGGACGAAATGGGGCGACCTGGGGACGGTTCCGCCGCCGAGGAAAAACTTCTAACCGCTTGACGGACACAACAAAAATAACGCAAAAAGCACTAAGGCCAAAATAAATTTTACGCTTGAACTCAACTGAAACAGCAAATCAGTTCAGTGTATGACAACAGAACTATTTTAACATATTAATAGGTGTTATCTATAACTAACAAAAATAACACCTGGCTGCTGAGGGCTGCTGTTACAGTGAAATCCTCTGGAACTCAATAGAGTCACAGTACTTAGTGTTACAGCTTTGATGTGTAAAAAATTAAACTAGACTTTGCCAACTGAACGGATGCCAACATATCCCCAGACAGGTCATCCCTCATACATATTCGCAGTAATGTGACTGATTAGGTGACACTTGCCACACGTATGTAATGCCCAAGTCAGACAGTGGTTATTTTTGAAAGAAAATATTTGTGAAGAGAAACTTTTTCGAAGTTAGTGACAACTTCTTTGTCATTCCTGCATTGTCTCCAACCATCCCAATTAATCCTTTATTTTATCTTTTTTTTTTTTTGGCCAGTTCTATCATTTACATTTTTGAGAGAAATCTCCCAACAGCTAGGTGTCTCCTGTGACATAAATCAGGTTTCCTTTTTTATCAGAACTGTTTATATCTTATGCTATCATAAAAAATTAAATAACTATTTTTTCCCTTTCAGTGCATTAATTCTAATTTCCTTAAATAATACAACGTTTTTAAGGCAGTATCTTTTGAGATATACTTCCCCTCAGATAGTGATTAGAGGTGTAGTTTTCATTCTTCCTCATGCAATGACAACTACCTGCTGATCAAAATTGTCCTGATTAGTCTTTGTGTTTTGAAGTTTATTCTTCTGACAATATGCACACAATGAGTAGCTCATTCTTTGATGTTGTAAATGACCTTCACTAGAGCAGTCACCAATATCTCAGGCTTTTTTCTTGTTTTCAGTACATTCTATGGATGGCCTTCCTTATTCTCACCTTGTTAGATTATGGCAGAAGAATGTTTAAAGTTCACATTCCTGTCTCACCTACCCATAGCTAGGTCTCCCATAGTCTTTCCCAGTTCAGACGGGATTCCCAAATACAATTTTGCTTTGTCGAGGTTTCATCTCAGCATATTCTTTGAAGAACATCACAGAAATCTGGAATTGTTTTTAATCACATGACTCCAGTTTCCCGTCTATACTGAATGATTGTTGGTGACTTTTAAATTGCCTTGATTATCATTTTTAGCCAAGGTTATTGTAGTCATGTCTGGAGTGTGTGACCTGGGGATTAGGCTGTATATTCTTTGGCGTCACATTTGAGAGATAAAAGTGATGTTTTCTTATGTCTTTTAACCCCATCACCTTTAAACATTTTAAAACAGACAGGCTTTAAAACAGAAAGACTGACATATATTGGTTAAAAACATTATAATAAACTGTCCTAATTCACAGAGGTAACAACCTTGCATATATCATGAACACTGACAGTGAGTCTTTGTCTGGCAATTCAATATAATAGCTATTTTTTCATGACATTCAAATCAATAGCATTCTTTTCTCATTTGGACAAGTGTGCAAAAGAAATCAATGCAGAGAATTGTAAAAAAATAATGAGTCACCATAACAATTTATCAACCCTACAGACAAACTAGAGAGAAGTCCCCCTTTACATTAATTTTAAACAAACTTAATATACATCCTGTTTCCATGAAAAAGGAAATGGTAGTAAGCTTTCTGTGAAAGCAGCTGTAAACATTTAGCTGATGTAATAACTCTGCAGGTTATCAGCACCAGATGTATATACACTCCCTAGTATAATAATATTGTTAGCAGTTACATTGCATCAGTTTGTGTTGTTACTTTACTTAGTTTTGATTGTGAACCAGAGAGCGGTGCAATCCACTGAAAAGGCACTGCTGCCTTATATATTACAGGCAAACTTTATAGAGAAACATTGTTAGATATTACATTCTTCAAACAACTTATTTCAGTAGTCTTTTTACTTCTATATTTCACTATATTTTACAGTGTTGGGACAATGTGATGAAAGTGTATTGACAATGATCTTTTATGCTATGGAGTATGGTACCTAAATTGTGATGTACAACTTATCAGGATATACGAAAAAAATTCAGGTCATACCCATCTAAATGGTTACTACAATCAGCAGGTATGAAAAATGAAAACGTATATATTAATATAATTAATTTGATGCTGTTTTATTGTAATTGTTCATTTTTTTTAATATTATTATTATTTTTCTTTAATTTTGATAAAACTGATCTGGGTGTCAATGAAATAGTGGAGGGTTCAAAACACATGTAAACTCACTAATTTCTCTGTCCACTGTGAGGCTAAAGTAACAAGAGTACTCTGAGAGTGCATACCTCCACCAAGACCATTGTCGACATTTCCTGAAAACTTTACCAAATTCTGTCCATGACTTTTCAAGTTATTTTGCAAACAAACATACACCATCAAAAACATAACCTCCTGGGTGCAGGTAAAACTCCATAGCAACCTAATGTACCCCTGAAATCAGTACACAGTTACACACATGATAAAATATATGGCTCAGAAGCCTGGTGGGCGAGTTTGATCTTACAGATGATGAAATTTATAATAATAGGATTTTTTGTCCCAGAAGAAAGAATTTTCCAGATTTTAAAATTTTGCGTCAAAGATATACTGTACCAGAATCTTCTATACTTTTGCCTTTTGTCATCAATTTAAACAGAAGTTACTGTAGTGGAAAGCATTGAAAAGCTTCTGCCATTTTCACATTATTGAAAGTACAATTATATATTTAACCTGTATGGTCTATCTACTTAATTTGAATATGATAGTATTTTAACATATGTACACGGGTGGTCACAATTGTGTCCGGTTCATAATTGTGTCCTTTATTTTTTTACTAAACGTGATGGTACTCAGTTTGGGTGTTTGATTCAATTTTTAAAATTTTCATGAAATAATATTGATCTCAAAGAAAATAATGTGAAAAAAATGTTCAAAATTCTGGTTGCAACATTTTGAAAATAAACTCCAATAAAAATCGGACATTATTATGAACCGGACACAATTGTGACCACCCGTGTAGTAATTTATAATAAAGGTAACTAACAGTTCAAATATCCTTGAATAACAAGGGTGAATAAATGGACTCTATTGAACTGTTAAATCCAAATGCCACTTTAGTTTGCTTCTGCCAGCTGATGCACTGTGGTAAAGTTGTTAAATAAATTATTTAACTAGTAGAGTAAGAAATCTAAAATTCGCCACATATCTGAAATTCGCCACATGTAAAAATACTAATAAAATAAATGAATTGTGGTGAGATTTGTTGAATGTATAGTAAATTAAGGCTTTTTGAACTGAAAACTACCAATTTTGAGACAAAAACATCATTTTCTTCATAAAATTAACTAAGGTTTTAGAGGTGGCGAATTTTAGATTCCTGGCGAATTTTAGATTTCTTACTCTACCTGTTGAAAATTAATTTGAAATTATTTTACACCATAAGCTATGTCTACCCCCCTCCACCCAGCTTTCCTCCAGCTACATGACTGAAACAACAACACCAGAGTGGTATGATCTCCCACTGGGGATTAACCTCTAAAATTTAATAATACCGTAGCCGCGCTCTGTATCGCTCATGCTTTTGAAAGCGCCCATCCACAATCTTACGTTATCGATCATAAATTGCTAATATGTTGTTTCGAGGTAAACTTTCTCCATAAACACCCAATAATCGGTGAAATTTGTTTAATTTATAGCCATTTTCAACAAAATTGTCTTTATTTTAGTAGTTATGTCACTTTTTATTGCATCAAGATTTGTTTACCAACCGCATATTTTACTTCCAGTCGGTGTGTGCTAAAACGCGGTTTCCCCAAATTCGGGTTATTTCTTCGAAACGCCCGGCTTATTTTCGTTGTCGTAAACGCCCATCCCCAAATTTTGCAAATATTTGGTCACATTGCCCATGGGCGCTACAGAGCGCGGCTACGGTATATACAAATATGAAGCTATAGCTATGGAAATATATCAAAACACAGAACATTAACTAGACCAAGGACGCATCAGTGGCCAGATACAAGGTGTATTTTCTCTTTTTTTAGAGGCTATTACAGAAGAAGTCCTCAGTACTAGGGCTGTGACTTCGTTAGAAAAACCACACCGGTTATTTGTCTTGAAAAAAAAACGATCCGAATATGAGATAATGAACATAAACATCATTTTGCATGTTCAATAATTTGGATATGATGGTGGTCAAATTCAAAACAAGAGGGTCAGAAATGCCCCAAAAGGTGGGTTGCGCAGACAGCAATAAGGTTAGCGACTGCTGTAATTAAATTTAGAAACAAGGAAAGAAATGTTAGGTCACACAGTTAAGGTAAATGAGTTAGACGTGCTAAGAAATGTAAAATTTGTAATCTAGGTTACATAATTGTATCTATGCTATAAACGGACAAACAAACAGACAGAATTACACCAATTTCGACAGGAACCTAGCTATGATGGTGATCTCTCTCCCTTTCAAGTTTGAATTCGATTGGACAAAGCGTTTTCGAGTTACAGTCCGGAAACGGAAATGTTGATGGACAAACAAACAGATAGAATTACACCAATTTCAAAAGCAACTTAGCTATGATGGTTATCTATCTCCCTGTCAAGTTTGAATTCGAATGGACAAAGCGTTTTCAAGTTCGAATCCAGAAACGGAAATGTTGACAGACAGATAAACGAACAGACAGAATTACACCAATTTCGAAAGGAACCTAGCTATGATGGTGATCTATCTCCCTGTCAAATTTGAATTCGTTTGGACAAAGCGTTTTCGAGTTAGAGTCCGGAAATTAAAATGTTGACGCACAGACAAACGGACTAAAAACAGACAAACGAACAGACGGAATTACACCAATTTGGAAAAGAACCTAGCTATGATGGTGATCTATCTCCCTGTCAAGTTTGAATTCGCTGGGATAAAGCATTTTCGAGTAAGAGTCCGGAAACGAAAATGTTGATGGACAAACAAACAGATAGAATTACACCAATTTCAAAAGCAACTTAGCTATGATGGTTATCTATCTCCCTGTCAAGTTTGAATTCGAATGGACAAAGCGTTTTCAAGTTCAAATCCAGAAATGGAAATGTTGACAGACAGATAAACGAACAGACAGAATTACACCAATTTCGAAAGGAACCTAGCTATGATGGTGATCTATCTCCCTGTCAAGTTTGAATTCGTTTGGACAAAGCGTTTTCGAGTTAGAGTCCGGAAATTAAAATGTTGACGCACAGACAAACGGACGAAAAACAGACAAATGAACAGATGGAATTACACCAATTTTGAAAGGAACCTAGCTATGATGGTGATCTATCTCCCTGTCAAGATTGAATTCGTTTGGACAAAGCGTTTTCGAGTTAGAGTCCGGAAATTAAAATGTTGACGCACAGACAAACGGACGAAAAACAGACAAACGAACAGACGGAATTACACCAATTTGGAAAAGAACCTAGCTATGATGGTGATCTATCTCCCTGTCAAGTTTGAATTCGCTGGGATAAAGCATTTTCGAGTAAGAGTCCGGAAACGAAAATGTTAACGGACAGACAAAAGGACAAAAAACGGACAAACGAACAGATGGAATTACACCAATTTTGAAAGGAACCTAGCTATGATGGTGATCTATCTCCCTGTCAAGATTGAATTCTTTTGGACAAAGCGTTTTCGAGTTAGAGTCCGGAAATTAAAATGTTGATGCACAGACAAACGGACGAAAAGCAGACAAAGGAACAGACAGAATTACATCAATTTGGAAAAGAACCTAGCTATGATGGTGATCTACCTCCCTGTCAAGTTTGAATTCGATTGGACAAAGCATTTTCGAGTTAGAGTCTGGAAACAAAAATGTTGATGGACAGACAAACGGACAAAAACGGACAAATGAACAGACAGAATTACACCAATTTCGAAAGGAACCTAGTTATGATGGTGATCTATCTGCCTGTCAAGTTTGAATTCAAATGGACGAAGCGTTTTTGAGTTAGAGTCTGGAAACGAAAATGTGGACGGACAGACAGACAGATGGACAGACAGACAGACGGACAGACGGACGTCGGACACATCAATCTAATAGGCGGGTTGGTTACACGCAACCCACCTAAAAATTCTCAATTTTTAGAGGCCATAAAGGAGTAGTCCTTAGCACCCACTGGCTCCAAGGTTTGCCCAAAAATGCTCAATCTCTTACGGTTTTCGAGATAAACAACATTTTCAATTTCTGCCCAAAATCAAGATGGCAGCCAAAATTTGGAAAATTTTAGATTTTTGATGGGCCTTAAAGTACTAGTCCTTAGTACCCAGGGGGTCCAAAATTTGCCCATAAATGCAGTTAACTCAAGCGTGAGATTATAAAAGTAACCATTACTCCCTTATAAAAGCAGTTTTTTAATCAGCTTTGGAACTACAGTGCTGAAAATTTGCCATGACAAAAATTATCAAAAAGTAGGTGCAAATCATCTTTCACAAAAAAAAAAACACTTTAAATTCAATAGTATTAAAGTTACTCATTGATGAGTGATTTACTCATTGGCAAAATATCAAAGTAGCTATTACTCTGTTAGCTATGGAGCTAGAGCTCTGAAAACATGCCAGGACAATGTAACCAAAACACTGCAACTATAACAGTTACAAATAAAAAAGCCATTCATTTTATTTAATATGTTACTCAATATTAAATAGTATAAAATAGCTTATTATAATACCTCACTTAGCTATTGAGCTAGACCTTTAAAATAGGTACCATCTTTAACATACAGAGAAAGTAGCTGAACAAAATGCATGTATTTTGGAAAACGTTGTACATGCAGTCATTTTTGAGTTATATGCAATTTACTCAAAGCAGCTACTAGTTTTGAAATTAAGAGTGATTTACTCATTTGCAAAATGTTTAAGTAGGTATTACTCAGTTAGCTTTGTAGCTATAGTTCTGAAAATGTCCCATGACATAGAATACCTAAAAGTGGCCAAATAACATCTTTGACCAAAGCACTGTAGCTAGAAGTTACAAAGAAAACAGCTATTTACTAATTTTTGCCACTGTAAAATTAGGTCTTACTCATTTAGGTAGACACACACTCACACACAAGAGGCATTTTATGATTTCCTGCCCGGCTGGGGATAAAAACAAACTAACAGAAACACCATTTTAACAGTAAAGAGCTACTGATGATTTTAAATGAAAAAGAGGATATTGAAGCAATGTTTGTTTGCTTGAGCACAAAACAAGCATTTTCTGTGCTTAATTAAATAAAAGATAATAATACTTTAATTACAAAAAGCTGTTTAAATATTTACATAAAACAACAACTTCAAACATGTAGATATTTTATCTAATATTTATTTCGTAAATATTAAATACAAGTATAAAATATTTTATCTTTTTAAAATTAAATGAAATAAGTTAAAACACTTTGTTTGGAGATTCATCATATTTCCTATAATTAGAAAAATATTGACTTTTCTGAAAATTATCAGAGGATAACATAACAGTCTATTCTGAGTATTTAATAATAGATTGTACATGAAAGTCATAAATACACAAAACCACTGGCTTAGCTTGGTCTTAACTTAAAGATCTCTGTCCCCTTTTGAGGAATTGGTTTACGCTTAAGATGTAGCTTAGACAAAAGGCTCGGGTTTAAGTTCATAAGTTTGCCAAAAAAACAGCCAAGTCTGAGAAAACATTGTGAAATAATGGCAACAACAGCTGTAAAAATATAGCTTCAGAGATGTCCAAAACCCATAGCCTAGAAATAGTGTTGGACGACATGAGATACAGAAGAAGTGAAAAATGCATTTTAAATACTTTTTAAAAGTATTTGCACTTGCAATTTTCAAATGAAAAGTATTTGCATGTGTATTTGAAAAATATTCAAGTACCTTTCAAATATTTTCAAACGCATTTTACAAATATAATTTATTCTGTAACAGAATGAATTTACTAAACATTTCTTTCCTTTTTCAAAGTATACAATTAAATTTTTTATTCTTATTTATTACTATTATTCTTGTGTATTGCTGAATTAAAATTAATTTATATTTATTTGTAAAACTTGAAAATATTTTATAATGACTAACATATTCTATGACTAACATAATTTTACTAATACGCCTATCTGAAGATATTTAACTGATAAAGAAACAGTTGGTCACAGAGTGGTTGAGCTCTTAACAAGGTCACACTGCAATTATCATAAACATTTTCAATGCACTGTCACTATAGCAATGTCACATGTCCAAATGAGATCACGTCATGACGTTGCAAATCTACAAACATGCCCCAACCAAGTATCAGCTTCCTGCACCTTACAGTTTATAGCCCAGACAGGATTGTAAAGGTCCTTTAAAGGTCACTATGGCAAGGTCAAAGGTCAAATCAACGTCATCCTAATATGATGATGCACACCTATTAACATCCTTTACCTTACAGTTTCTGAGATATAGCCCAGACAAAATTTTAAAGGCAGTAGGGTCTCTATCTTTGACACATTATCTGACATCATGTGTTAATATTTTTACAGGGACCCATACCAAAGAAAGTGACAGAGTCTTAAATTCTGCAAATATTAAACAGCATCCATAATGAAATCAGAAGTGGATAGAAGTGAGAATCAAGATGCAGAAGAGACTAGTCCTGTGTTATCAGCCATCCAGACGGCTGTGTTACAAGGGGATGAAAGCCGGGTGATAAATCTTGTGAAAAATGGGGTAGATATCAACGAACAAACTACAAAGGATGAACACATAATCTGCAGGATTTGCAAAAAATGTATCTGTGATATAAAGGACAGGTCTTACAATACAGCGAGTGTCTCAAAGTTTGGTGCAACAGTTGATGACTCCCTTGATACTGATGTAGATGGGAAATCAGGTGTTAGCCCTCCCCGAACCACTGACAGTTTGATGAAGACCATATTACTCTGTAATGGCAGTGTCTCAAGCCAAGTGAGTTCTCTCTCAGACACCATTACCGTGACATTTTGTTGCAGGACAGATTGCACACACAAGGTAGACAGTCTGACAGATGTCAGGACAAATGTACACTTGTGTAAAGGATCAACCATACTGCATCTTGCTGTGTTAATGAGTAGTTCCAAGATGGTGGGAGTGTTATTGACACTGGGTGCAAAAGTTGAGTTAGAAAACAGCCAATCACATACAGTTTTACATCTGTCTGCCAAACTAGATCATGTGGACATGGTCAAGTTGCTGACTAAGCATGGTAAGGACATAAACAGAGTCAATTCTAACAAGGACCATGTTTTACATACTGCTGTTACATATTCAAGTCCACATGTAATTGGGTATATACTAAGCCAAGCCACAGCCATACAGGTGCCCATGATCAATCGATTTGGAAAACATCCAATCCACATCGCCATCCAGAACAATAACCCTCAAGTTTTGAAGTCATTGCTTTCTGCTTTCAGCAAAAACACCCAGATCAATGAATCAAATAGCTTATCAAATGCTTTACATTTTGCTGTAATTCATAACAGCACAGACTGTGGCCAGATGTTAATTGACTCTGGATTTGATGTAGATGCCTGCGACAGTTCAAACACCCCTCTACTTCGGGTGGCATCCAGGTTTGGTCTGGAGAGTATGACCTCATTGCTCCTCAGAAATGGGGCCAAAGTTCATAGGACAAAGTACAAAGATCAGGGACAAAGTGCCCTGGATATGGCCTTGGAAATGACCTATCTGGATCAAATGCTCGTTTTGCTCTCTGCTGGAGCGACCTTTTATTCAAGGTCAGAGGATAAGAACAACACCTGGGCCATAGAACAGATGGACATGAAACTCTGTTTATCTAGTGATAATACACCGAATAAAAAAGAAAAATTCCTGAAGTTGCTGTTATTTGGATATCAATTTTCTGGAACTGTTTTGTCTCTAGCTAAAGCAAGAGAAGACAACATTGGGCATGCTTGGGATGAAGTTGTTCAGTTGATCTTGACATTTACTAAGAACCCTCTGCCATTACAAAGGTTGGCAGCTAACAGTATTCTTAGAACATTGTATCCCAATGCATGGGTTTCGCTGAAGCAATTGCCACTGCCTAAAACTGTACTGGAGTATGTGATTCAACACCAGTACAGTTGGGATTAGGAACACTCATGAGATGTAATGCTTGCCTGGCTTTAAACTGGGGTGTGGAAAACTGAAAAAAATGGGTTATCTCTGCATTTTACAATAACTGACCCAAGTATCTGAACAACTAGAGATATCAGTAAAGTTGATGAAAACAAAATTCATCATAAATGTCAAATATCTGTGAAATAGACAAATCTGCCAAAATGTCAGGTTTTACATGCTATTTATGGATATAAAAAAAAATTTCAACAGTTTAAACAAACATCAGGTTCACCACCTATTTTCAGGTCCCTCAACAAAGCTAGATCATTTTTGGATAGTATAAACATAACACAGAACTGCTGTAGATTTATGCTATAACAATCAAACACCTTAAAGGTGAATTTTATTCAGAGGAATAATTATTTCTGTTTAAGTCTACTAGAAATAAATATGGAGTCATTGGCTGGCCAATTTCTTTTGATGTTGACCCTGTTATCTATTATTCTTGCTTCAGTTGTTTTGACCTTATATCTGTCATAAAGGGCAGGGGATTTTCCATTTCGGTATCCCGCCAGTGTGAAACCGCACAGATTCCGGGATACCGAAGAAATTGTGTTTTAGCCTATCCCAAATCAAATAGGCCCACCAACCAGAAGTAAGATTCACAAAAAGAAAACATTGCAGTTGTTCTGGAAGAAATCACTATAAAAGTGCTGAAATATATAAAAAATTAATATGGGATAAAAGTTTATAATTTCTTAAGATTTGAGGTTTGTTTCCAATACTTTATGTTTTCTCACAGTATTTTATACTGACATTTGAAATATCTGCTGTAAAGCGTTGCCATGTTGTTAAAGATACCTGTGTCACCAACCCTATATTAAAATGCATTGATTTAAGTGGGAGAGGACAGTATAGATCCAGAGGAATGTTTGTGGTTTGTATTTTATGAAAATTAAACGGTCTGCAAACACTTGTACTTGTGATATTGAAAACTCTAAAACTTCTATCAATCATTATGAAATATTAACATATCATTGCTTCTAAGGCAACTCTTACTTCTTTCTCTGTGTCTGTATCAGACTTGTAAACAAAGTAATAGAAGTAATAGAAAAGTAATAGATTGGAGTCAACTTCGATGTAATAGTAATAGATTGAAATTTTTCAAATGTAATAGTAATAGATTGAAATTCTATCTATTACATCTATTACTTTCTATTATTTTTCTATTACAATTTACTCTTTGGTTTTTGAGAGAAGGAGGTTGTAGGAAAATGATCACTTAACATATACTTTAATTCTGTAATGAATTAGTTTTCATATAAATGAATACTTTAAATGGACTTTGATACAATAATGAATTAATTGTCATAAAATCATCACTTTAAATAAACTTCAAAACAACAATGAATTGATTTTGTAGCACTCATAAGTCAAATTCATTTCAAACTTTCACACATAAACTTTTCAAATAATCAATATGTAATGTATTGATATTCTTCAAAGAATACTAAATATAACACACAAATGTTAAAATAAATAACTTTGAAATATCAAAGGACCTTTAATTGTCCCTCTTTGATTGAGTGTTCTAAAACAACTGTCTTTGAGGTGGTATTATTAAAGGCTTAAAGAGGCCAATTTAACCTTTGGAAGGTTTAACTAAATGTTCCTGAGTAAGGAGAAACTGTGACACATGAAAGGCAATCACACAGGTCACTATTGTGTATAATAAGGGCAGCATTGTGGCATGTGTAAGCTGTTTCACTGATTTACATACAATTACCAGAGTTATTATTTTCAAACATAAATGTCATTTTCAACTCATTTTGAGGTGGGCTCTGCATGCAAAGAATTTGAAAGAAAGGGGTTCTTTGAATGCAGTGTTTTCTTTTGCAAACACTGCTCATCAAGTATTTCTCATAATAATAAGAGTTTTTCAAATCTAACAACTCATCATAAAGTGAAAAAATATGAGAATTGTTTGATAACAGTGTATATTCCCCAGATAATATTTACTGATAACATATTTTTCAGCATTTAAAAAGCTTTTCACGGAATTTGACAGAAATATACCTCTCATTACAAAATTTACAGCACTTAAGTGGCTTTGTATAGAATTCTCATAAATTCTCAAAGTAGTCAAGTCATTCTTAAATAGAATAAATACGGGATCTATTTTTTTAATTGTAAATGGACCAAGTGATATATTTGAGATATTTTATCCTTGTGTGGCATAATCTGAAGCATTTTCAATAAAATTAGATGTATAAAGTATCCTGTCAGTTTTATTTCTGTGTTAAAATTACCTCTCAAGTTTGCGCCAAATTGTAATAGAATGTAATAGAAAGTAATAGAAGTAATAGATGCCAATGTAATAGTAATAGATTTAAAATTTTAAAAAGTAATAGTAATAGTAATAGATTGGCTGTAATAGATTACAAGTCTGGTCTGTATAAATATATCTGGGAATCATAATTTCTGTGCATTACTAATTATGATGGGTTGAATGTAACAAATTCTAAAATGGTAGGCTGCGCAGTGAACGTGGACACATCTTTTGCGCAATTCAGAAATCGTGAATATAGAACGGTAAATAAAGTAACACTGTTGAATTTTATGTACATCATCCCTTTGCGTACAAATGTAAACAAACAACTCACAGTAAAATAAAACGTAAACTAGACCTAGCGCATCGGAGAACCGATGCAAATTGTATCCACCGTAAAGACAATGCACCAAAACCTCTAGGACCAATAATAAGCGAGTTATAAGCACTTTTAAGTTTGGCTGTCCTCATTTGACCTTCAAGGAGGGGCCCAAGGTCAAATCCGACCACACCAGAAGATTCCCAGAACATGATTTCCTATATGTTGGTTTACTATCCCAAACATCAAGGACCAATAATAAGCGAGTTATAAGCACTTTTTAGTTTGGCTGTCCTCACACTTGACCTTGAAGGAGGGGCCCAAGGTCAAATCCGACCATGACAGAAGATTCCCAGCCCATGATTTCCTGTATGTTGGTTTACCATCCCAAACCTCTAGGATCAATAATAAGCGCGTTATAAGCACTTTTAAGTTTGGCTGTCCTCGTTTGACCTTGAAGGAGGGGCCCAAGGTCAAATCCGTCCATGACAGAACATTCCCCGCCCATGATTTCCTATATGTTGGTTTACCATCCCAAACCTCTAGGACCAATAATAAGCGAGTTATAAGCACTTTTAAGTTTGGTTGTCCTCGTTGGACCTTGAATGAGGGGCCCAAGGTCAAATCCGACCACACCAGAAGAATCCCAGCCCATGATTTCCTATAGGTTGGTTTACCATCCCAAACCTCTAGGACCAATAATAAGCGAGTTATAGGCACTTTAACCTTTGGCTATCCTCGTTTGACCTTGAAGGAGGGGCCCAAGGTCAAATCCGACCACGCCAGAAGATTCCCAGCCCATGATTTCCTATAGGTTGGTTTACCATCCCAAACCTCTAGGACCAATAATAAGCGAGTTATAGGCACTTTAACCTTTGGCTATCCTCGTTTGACCTTGAAGGAGGGGCCCATGGTCAAATCCGAACACACCAGAAGATTCCCAGTGCATGATTTCCTATATGTTGGTTTACCATCCCAAACATCTAGGACCAATAATAAGCGAGTTATAAGCACTTTTAAGTTTGGCTGTCCTCATTTGACCTTGAAGGAGGGGCCCAAGGTCAAATCCGACCACACCAGAAGATTCCCAGCCCATGGTTTCCTATACGTTGGTTTACCATCCCAAACCTCTAGGACCAATAATAAGCGAGTTATAAGCACTTTTAAGTTTGGCTGTCCTCATTTGACCTTGAAGGAGGATCCCAAGGTCAAATCCGACCACACCAGAAGATTCCCAGCCCATGATTTCCTATATGTTGGTTTACCATCCCAAACCTCTAGGACCAATAATAAGCGAGTTATAAGCACTTTTATGTTTGGCTGTCCTCATTTGACCTTGAAGGAGGGGCCCAAGGTCAAATCCGACCACGCCAGAAGATTCCCAGCCCATGATTTCCTATAGGTTGGTTTACCATCCCAAACCTCTAGGACCAATAATAAGCGAGTTATAGGCACTTTTACCTTTGGCTATCCTCGTTTGACCTTGAAGGAGGGGCCCAAGGTCAAATCCGACCACACCAGAAGATTCCCAGCCCATGATTTCCTATATGCTGGTTTACCATCCCAAACCTCTAGGACCAATAATAAGCGAGTTGTAAGCACTTTTAAGTTTGGCTGTCCTCGTTTGACCTTGAATGAGGGGCCCAAGGTCAAATCCGACCTCACCAGAAGATTCCCAGCCCATGATTTTCTATATGTTGGTTTACCATCCCAAACCTCTAGGACCAATAATAAGAGAGTTATAGGCACTTTTACCTTTGGCTATCCTCGTTTGACCTTGAAGGAGGGGCCCAAGGTCAAATCCGACCACACCAGAAGATTCCCAGCCAATGATTTCCTATATGCTTGTTTACCATCCCAAACCTCTAGGACCAATAATAAGCGAGTTATAAGCACTTTTAAGTTTGGCTGTCCTCGTTTGACCTTGAAGGAGGGGCCCAAGGTCAAATCCAACCACGCCAGAAGATTCCCAGCCCATGATTTCCTATATGTTGGTTTACCATCCCAAACCTCTAGGATCGATAATAAGCGAGTTATAAGCACTTTTAAGTTCTGCTATCCTCGTTTGACCTTGAAGGAGGGGTCCAAGGTCAAATCTGACCACATCAGAAGATTCGCAGCACATGATTTCCTATAGGTTGGCTTCACATTGAAAACCTCTAGGACCAATAATAAGGGAGATATAGGCACTTTTAAAGTCTGCTATGTGTGTTACTTCGGCACTCCGTGGATGACCTTGAATTAGGAGCTTCAAGGTCAAATGTGTGCAAGGTTGTAGAGGACATGTATACGTGTCATACATATCACCTATGAAGAGATTCAACCTTCTACCTATGAGGAACAGCCAGTAGAAAAATGTAGATTATTTTCAAAGAAATGCCCGTGGCGGCCATCTTGTTTTTCAGAATGAGGCTATTTTCCTTCCTAGAGAAGCTTACCCCCCAATGAAGATATCCTGCAAATTGACATCAACAAACAATTGTCAACTTATTTCTTCACATTAAAAAATACTACCTGGTCTCAGAAAACAACCCAACTGGGACACAAAGTCTATATTTTGATTTGTTAAGGTATGAAAAGTGCCACTCCAAGCATCCCAATAAGCATTAATGATTTTGCCGAAATGACTATCTTGCACTGTTTAATATGTTTTTTTCCAATCATGCAAAAATTCAACCTGCCTTCAAAAAATAACATGAAAATGCTTTCTTGAAAGAGTGCCGGATGACTCTCTCTATACCCTGCGGACCAAAAATTTTGTCAAAATTGCTCTATCTCGCACCATTTCTGAGATAAATGTGTTTTTGCATTTTACGCAGAATTTGAAGATGGCCACCAAAAATGGCAGGAAAATGATTTTTGAAAGAACCTGACAGATGACTCTGGGCCTACCCTAGAGATAAAAACTTTCATCGATATCACTCTACCTTGCACTGTTTTTGTGCCAAATCTGAAGAGAATCTGTCCAGTGGTTGCGGAGCATAAGCAATAGAAAATGCAGGAGCTAGTAGAACTGGCACCCTTCTGCGTGAATTTCTGCTGTATACAAATAAGCCATTAGTGAAAATTAATTCTATTGAATTTCTTAATAATGAACCATCAGTGAAACATTATTTCTTTCTAAAATTTTGACTTATACAGTATGACACATTCTGTATTTTGGTCACATAAAAACTCAAACACATTCAGCTTTCCAAATGCCTTAAAAATGATATAATATTTTTTCTTACCTGCATAAGTGGTGACAAAGTTGGCAAGTTCACCAATACACAAACTCACTACATCCATAACCAGTTCTTCCTTGATACAGGCAGCCACTTGTAGCTACAAACACCAAAACAAGCAATCAGTCAGGCCGATGAATTGGCCAGGTATCTCATGTTTTGGTTTAGTAAAGAGGGTTGAATACAACACTATTATCTTAGTACTTGCAAGTGTACAAGCAATGATACACAAAGGTTACTGAGAGAAGCTAGGAGTTTAAGTTATGATTACTTTTCACTACAGAGGCAACAAAGCTGTCAATGATTTTGACCACAACAGTTACAAACACTCTAAGCCACAGGTGACTTTGTAATAATCAATGATGAAAATCTAGACTGCTTTCCTAGGACAGTTAAAACTAGAAATAGGACGCCCTGTTGATAGTAGCTGCGACATATGAATAGAAACAGGATAGCATAGAAGAACACACATTATCATGTGTAATGTCCACCCCATGAACCTTTTGCCAAAATTGTACAGTAGTCTTACAAGACCCTGTTTGATTTGTAAAATATATCAATGATGCTTAAATATTTATTAGTGTACATGTAAATTATTTAAGCTTCATGCCTTTTTGCATTGGTTGGGTCGGAAATTTTGACGAAGTCACTCTATCTTGCACGATTAAGAAGATAGAAGCAAATTTCTGTTTTTCTATTTTGGCAAAAATTCGAAAATTCAAAATGGCCGCCATTTTTGGGAAGAGGAAAATTTTTTGAAAATTGCCAAGAGTACATTTCTTAGATACCCTATGGGTCGAAAATTTCAACAAAATAACTCTATTTTGCACGGTTAAGGAGATAGAAGGAAATTTGTGTTTTTCCATTTTGGGCAAAAATTCGAAAATTCAAAATGGCCGCCATATGTAGGGAGGGAAAAATTTTTGAAAATTGCAAAGAGTACATTCCTTAGATACCCTGTGGGTCGAAAATTTCGACGAAATCACTCTATCTCGCATGGTTAAGGAGATAGAAGCAAATTTGTGTTTTGCCATTTTTGGGAAAAATTCAAAAATTCAAAATGGCCACCATTTTTGGGGAGGGGAAAATTTTTTGAAAATTGCAAAGAGTACATTCCTTAGATACCCTGTGGGTTGAAAATTTCGACGAAATCACTCTATCTCGCACGGTTAAGGAGATAGAAGCAAATTTGTGTTTTGCCATTTTTGGGAAAAATTCGAAAATTCAAAATGGCCGCCATTTTTGGGGAGGGGAAAATTTTTTAAAAATTGCCAAGAGTACGATGCTCAGATACCCTTTGGGTTGAAACTTTCGACGAAATCGCTCTATCTCGCACGATTAAGGAGATAGAAGCAAATTTGTGTTTTGCCATTTTTGGCAAAAATTTCGAAAATTCAAAATAGCCGCCATTTTTGGGAAGAGGAAATTTTTTTGAAAATTGCCAAGAGTACATTTCTTAGATACCCTATGGGTCGAAAATTTCAACGAAATAACTCTATTTTGCACGGTTAAGGAGATAGAAGGAAATTTGTGTTTTTCCATTTTGGGCAAAAATTCGAAAATTCAAAATGGCCGCCATATGTGGGGAGGGGAAAATTTTTGAAAATTGCAAAGAGTACATTCCTTAGATACCCTGTGGGTCGAAAATTTCGACGAAATCACTCTATCTCGCATGGTTAAGGAGATAGAAGCAAATTTGTGTTTTGCCATCTTTGGGAAAAATTCGAAAATTCAAAATGGCCACCATTTTTGGGGAGGGGAAAATTTTTTAAAAATTGCCAAGAGTACGATGCTCAGATACCCTGTGGGTTGAAACTTTCGCCGAAATCGCTCTATCTCGCACGGTTAAGGAGATAGAAGCAAATTTGTGTTTTGCCATTTTTGGCAAAAATTCGAAAATTCAAAATGGCCGCCATTTTTGGGGAGGGGAAAATTTTTTTGAAAATTGCAAAGACTATCCTGTGGGTCGAAAATTTCGACGAAATTGCTCTATCTCGCACGGTTTAGGAGATATGAGCACATTTGCCTTTTTCAGTACTCAAAATAGCCAATTACTCATTTATTTAATTAATTACTCACTGATCTATGAAGCAATTCCCCCCAAAAGCAATCCCATACAAGCTATTAACCCAATGAACCTCCACACCAAATTTCAGAAAGATAGGCTTAATAGCATTCCTTAAAATGTCTGGAAACCAAAGAGATACTCAAAAGTAGCAAAGTAGCTATTACTCAGTTAGCTATAGAGCTATCATCACCAAAAGCAATCCCATACAAGCTATTAACCCAATAAACCTGCATGCCAAATTTGGTAAAGATAGGATAAGAACTGTTGCCTAAAATGCCTGGAAAACAAGTGTGACGCCGGACGGCGGAAAAAGCAAAAATAATATGTCCACCTCCCAGTGGGGTGGACATAATTTATATGTTTGCTTGACAGTGTTCTAATGTTCCAGAAGGTACCTGTGTACCTGTGTACATGAACAATAACTTACAACAAAAGAATGATATCAGAAGATATTTTATAGTTCAAACTCAAAGTTTGCTTTAAATCAAACAATATTGAATATTAAATAAAAGATACATGTTTTTTGGTATTTCACCAGAGCTATAAAAGTGTGAGAAAATTGTGACCTAATGCTAAAAATACTGTATGAAAACATATGCCAGAAATAGCATCAGAGATGCCTGTACCCCACTGCCGGGGAAAAAGTTTTCCACACCATGACATACAGAAGCAGTGAAACAGTACAAAGACCGGGATACTTTCAGCGCAGTGTCACTTACATAAAGGTCCAAATAATGTTTAAGTAGACAAAATAACATCTAAGAGAAAGAAAATGTATGTAAAGATAAAGTACTACAACAAGACAATTCAATAGTAAGATGACAGCCTTAATCAGTAAACTAAAAATAATTTTTATGAAGCTGTAAAATTTATTAATTGGAGAATAGCTGTCAATGGAAATAGCATGATTATGTAAAAGTGTATATAATTAGATTTTGTGTCTCGACGCAATGTATCCCCGGACGGGACATGGTTGAAGCGTGACATACAGAGTATTATGGTTGACACAAATATACCCCTGTCGGGAGCGGGCTTAAGTGTTTATATGAGTAACTTGTACTGACACTAAGTAAGCAAAATGTTTGCTTAATGAAAGATACAAATGTAACTAGAAGTAGCGCATCGGAGAACCGATGCAAATTGTTTCCACCAGAAAGAAAACTCACCAATGCCAATCAACCATCACTTAACCTTGAAGGAGGAGCCCAAGGTAAAATCTGACCACATCAAAAGATTCTTAGCCCATGATTTCCAATAGGTTGGTGTGACATTGCAAACCTCTAGGAACACGAATAAGCGAATTATAAGTGCTTTTTATTTTGGCTATCCTCATTTGACCTTGAAAGAGGGGCCAAAGCTCGAATCTTATCACATCAAAAGATTCCTAGCGCATGATTTCCTATAGGATGGTTTCACATTACAAACCTCTAGGACCAAGAAAAAGTGATTTATAAGCACTTTTAGATCTCGTTATTCTCGTTTGACCTTGAAGGAAGGGCCCAATGTCAAATCTGACCACATCAAAAGATTCCCAGCCCATGATTTCCTATAGGTTGGTTTCACATTGCAAACCTCTAGGACCAATAATAAGGGAGATATAGGCACTTTTAAGTTTGGCTATCCTTGTTTGACCTTGAAGGAGGGGTCCAAGGTAAAATCTGACCACACCAAAAGATTCCCAGCCCATGATTTCCTATAGGTTGGTTTACCATCCCCAACCTCTAGGACCAATAATAAGCGAGTTATAAGCATTTTAAGTTTGGCTATCCTCGTTTGACCTTGAAGGAGGGGTCCAAGGTCAAATCTGACCACACCAGAAGATTCCCAGCCCATGATTTCCTATAAGTTGGTTTACCATCCCAAACCTTTACAACCAATAATAAGCGAGTTATAAGCACTTTTAAGTTTGGCTATCCTCGTTTGACCTTGAGGGGGCCACGGTGGCAGAGTGGTAACACTCTCGCCTCCCACCTCTGAAGCCGGGGTTCGCTTCACGGCTCTACCTCAAGTGGGAAAGCTGGTAATTGCTTGCCGTTGGTCGGCAGTTTACAGTACAGAACCTTGACCAACTGTATGTACTGGTTTCCTTTGCCCTTCCAACTACCCGTCGTGATATGACCTGTACAGTGTTGAAAGCGAGGTAAAACCCCAAATAAATAAACAAATCGTTAGACCTTGAAGGAGAGGACCAACGTCAAATGTGACCACACCAAAAGATTCCCAGCCCATGATATCCTATAGGTTGGTTTACCATCCTAAACCTTTAGGACCAATAATAAGAGAGTTATAAGCACTTTTGAGTTTGGCTATCCTCGTTTGACCTTGAAAGAGGGGTCCAAGGTCAAATCTGACCATATCAAAAGATTCCCGGCCCATGATTTCCTATAAGTTGGTTTCACATTGCAAACTCTAGGACCAATAATAAGCGAGTTATAAGCACTTTTAAAATATAAAATTTAGGTTTGACTATCCTCGTTTGACCTTGAAGGAGGAGCCCAAGGTCAAATCTGACCACACCAAAACCATCCCAAACCTCTAGAACCAATAATAAGGGAGATACACTTTTCATGACTAACAAAAAATGCCTGTGGCGGCCATCTTATTTTTCAAAATGAGGCCAAAAATATTTCCAGTCAAGATTTTGTAATGCAGAACATATTCTGCGAATTTGAGATCTCTACCAATAATACCCTTTCCTCTAGAGGACCACCAAAAGTCCTTGCTGAAAGTCGAAATAACGCCCGTGGTGGCCATCTTGTTTTTCAAAATGAGGCCAAAAATATTCCCAGGCAAGATTTTATGGTTATGAATATATCCTGCAAATTTGAGAAGGCTAGCTAAATTATTTTTTTGTTAGAGCAGTAACAGCCAATAATAAAGGAGGTATATGGCCTCACAGTCTAAGGTACCATTTTGAGTCATTTTAGCAGGCCTAAGGTGACTTTGAAAACAATAGCCAAGGTCAACAAACTGGATGCTGGTACTCCATCATGTACTCAAAAGCCAAAGCCATTTTCAATAGTTTTTATGCAATATAGTCAGCATTAAGTGTGAAAATATCTCCCAAAAGGCCAAAAATGGCCTATTTCTGCATGCTTACAGAGGACATATATATGTATTATATACACCAGCCATAGGATGATCTAACTTTCTGTATATGAGAACTGGGCCAAAATGTGAAAAAAATGGCCAAAATCAGACCTTTAAGAGGCCACCAGTAACCTTGAAATTGAAGGTCAAGGTCACAAAACAATAGCATTCGTGGCATTGCCCATATATACCCACATACCAAATCTGAAAGGTCTAACTAAAATATTTTTTAAGTTATCGCATCCGAAACGCGGTGGCAGTGTGACCATACTGAATCCTAAGTACTTTTGTCTGGGGATACAATTATCAGTTGCAGCAATCAGCAATCCATATATCTTTGTCATAAGAGAAAGATGTTTCAAATGTGGCAGATGAACACACTTTGGCAGAGAAAAAAGGTCACGACATGATGCACACATACAGTTACATATACCCCATAACCAATGTCCCTCCAAGTGATAACCTTCTACACCTTATGGAATCCAACAAATAGCCCAAACAAAATTTTAAAACTCATGGTCACTATGACAAGGTCAAAGGTCAAATCAAGGTCACATCATGATGTTGTACACCTACAACCCATAACCAATATCCCTACCAAGTATCAACTTTCTATACCATACGATTTCCAAGATACAGCCCGGACAAGATTTTATAGCTCAAAGTCACTACAGCGAGATCAAAGGTCAAATCAAGGTCACACCATGATGTTGCACACCTACAATCCCCCACCAATGTCCCAAACAAGTACCAACTTCCTACACCTTACGGCTTCCAAGCCCAGACAAGATTTTAAAGGTCAAGGTCACTACGGCAAGTTCAAAGGTCAAAACAAGGTCACATCATGATGTTGTACACCTACACCTCCTAACCAATGTCCCTACTAAGTATCAACTTCCTACACATTACAGTTTCCAAGATATAGCCCGGACAAGATTTTATAGGTCAAGGTAACTACGGCAAGGTCAAAGGTCAAATCAAGGTCAGACTATGACGTTGCATCTACACCCCCTAACCTACGTCCTTACTAAATATCAATTTCCTACACCTTATGGTTTCCGAGATATAGCCCGTACAAGATCTAATAGGTCAAGGTCTCTACAGCAAGGTCAAAGGTCAAACCCACCCACCCACCCACCCACCCATCTGGACACCATAGGTGAAAACAATACCCCGACAGCCTTAAGGGCTGTGGGGTAAAAACCATTCTGCCTTTTATTAAATAACTGCTTACTTCATTGGTTAAAATATAACAGGAACTATTCACTCACATTCTGCTCGATCATCTGGAATAGTATGATGGGCAGTGAGGTGTGGAAGAATCCTTTGTCATCAGAGTCAGGTTCTTGATCTCTGTGCCAGTCCTGTTAAAAACAATGGCAATAATTTAACATATAATGCTTGGCTTAGTAATTTGCATAATATCTAAGGCTGTGACTTCGTTGGACAAATGAGACTGGATATCCATTTTGAAAGAACCAATCCTCAACTTTGTATTTGGTCTCTCAAAGAATTATGGACATTTTCAGGAAAACGGTGACAGCCTTTATAACCTTTTTAAAAGACATGTGAAATAGGAAAACTTCCTGAATGACTTATACAGAAAAAATATATTTTAATGAAGATAAGAATACTGCAAGAGTACATAGCACAAGTTCATCTCCATGAGTGATATATTTTTCTCTTTATGTCTAATGATGGATGTTTTACTTTTATTATCCACCATTTTGTATCTATTTACAAATTAAATATATCCATATTTAATGAAAGAATGTGAAAAAGGCTGTTATATATACAGGGGCATCAGTATATATAAAACCTCCATAATTAATTTGCAATTTCTCAGCCATTTCTGCATTGATTTTTATGCAACAAAAACAAGCAGAAGTGCTGCAAAAATACCTTTCTAATGATATTAGATATTTGTATGTGACATTGTTTCTGAATATTTTTGACACATGATAAGAAATGCTGCTATATACAAAAAAAAATATCCCGCTCTGTATATCCCCCTATACAGGACATATGTGGCGTGTAGTGTTAAATAGCAGGTCTTTTTTTGTCTAAGAAATCTACAAATTATGCAGGCGTTCCACTGGAGCCGACCCTGTAACTGACCCTACAACCCTAGGGTCGGTGGCAAAAGTCGTCGAGTCGTGAGAAAAAGCGCACGAAAATGCTGAGTCGGTTATGAAATCCCCGATAGGACGGTAGACCTACAGACAGGACGTAATGGCCATCCCGACAAGACATAGGGTCGGGGATGTTTTTTGCACGGCCAGTCATAGAAGTACTACAACAAGCCCTAAATCCCTAACAGACAAGCCGCAAACACAAACAGACAAGCCGGGAGCATGTTCCCGACCATCCCAACAGGACTGATTGTTTTTGTGGGTCGGTATCTACAATTGCGATCCTGAATCTGGATCCATATCACACTATATTCCCCACCTGAGGAAGCCAATCATCAACTTCAGGAAGCCACTGGAAGTCGGGTTGAAACTGGCAGTTACTTTGAGACACTTATCCACAGGGGAAAGCTACACATCACTGCAATACCAATGGAGAATTGGAAGAACGACCATCTGCAAATTTGTCCCCCCAAGTCTGCAAAGCCATTTTGAAAGAATTTCAACAAGAGTATCTGGTGTGCCCCACTGATCCTGAAGACTGGAAGAAAATTGAAGAAAGATTTAGAAACAGATGGAATGTCCCCCATGCAGTCGGTGCATTAGATGGAAAACACATTGCTATCAAGAAGCCCAAGAAGTCAGGCATTGAATATTTTAACTACAAGGGCTACTTCTCCCTGGTACTTTTGGCTTTAGTTGATGCAGATTACAAGTTCCTGTGGGTCAACACGGGAACCAGTGGGTCATCATCCGATGCACAGATTTTCAACCCCAGCAAACTGAAAAGAAGAATTGAGAACGGAACCTTGGGACTACCACCACCTGAACCACTTGGACCTGGGGGGGCCAGATCTACACTACTTCCTACTAGGGGACGATGCCTTTGCCCTGATGCCTTGGCTGGTCAAGCCTTACAGTAGACGCCAACTGACCAGAGAGGAGAGAATAGTCAGCTACAGGATATCCAGGGGGAGAAGGGTGGTCGAGAACTCATTTGGTATACTTGTCAAGCGATTCAGGGTGCTGTTGACCACCATGGAGCAGAGGCCAAAAGTTGTCAGAGACATTGTGTTAACATGTGTGGTACTACATAACATGTTGAGAAGCCATCAGCGGGCAGCAGACAGACCACCCACTCCAGCTGACGACATACAACCACCACAGGGGGACCAGGGGGAACAGAGACATCATAAGAACTTAAGAAACCCATCGAGGGAGGCCAAACATCAACGAGACCTACTGAAAGACTACAATCACGTGGGGGCGCTGGCTGGGCAGGAGGACAGAGTTTAAGAAGACTGAGAGGAAGAACATGCTGTCATCTATCAGTCCTTTTCAGGACTACCCAAATAATCCAAGAACTTTTATTTAGCAAAGTGTTGCCTCAAAAATAACCCCAATTTTCTAACTCTTTTTTATAATTTCCATTTCACTAAAACCATTCCCCATCACAAACACAAATCCATTCCAAACTCACTTCACAAAAATAAATTTCATCACTTACAGCTTAAAACCCAGGTCCTCAATTTACACAGTTGACATCCCACCCCAACATGACCTGGCTTTATTCTTAGATAAAATAACTTAAAAAATAGTATGAAAAAAAGTATCCAAATAAATACCTGAAAATATTTTATGCCAAGAATTTAAAAAAAGTGCTAAGAAATTTGTAAGACAAAATTATACAGGTTTGCAGTCTCAGTTTAACATTTTTTTTTATTCAGTTTGTTAGTCCATTGCCACTCATATGTTTGAATATCTTGTTGGGCCTCACGTTTGTTTGTCAGTGAGTGTGCATGTGGCATTTTATTTCAAGTTGGGTTTTGGGAGGGACGTGGGTTTGATTCTGGATCTTGGTTGTTGTTTTTTTGGGGGAAGTGTGTTTTTTAAAATGGAGTTTTGTTGGGGGGTGGGGGTGGTTTTACTTTAATGTCTTAGGGGGATTATTTTTTATTAAGGGGACTTTTTGTGAACTGTTTTTTTGTGTACTGTCGGGATGTGTAAGTGTTGGACTGTGTGCTTTTTATGTTTTTGGGCAGACATGTAGCTTGTTAATTGTTTTTGCAAGATTCGGGTGGCCCTGAGAAGGGCCGGTTTTGGTGTGACTTGTGCGGGCTAATCCGCTGATTTGGGCTGACTCTGACTCTGCTGGCTGGACTGGCTGCGAGGTGTTGACTGTTCATGATGGGTAGAAGATGGCACTGGTGATGGTGCTGGTTGAAGCTGAAGTTGAGAGGGTGAAAATGGCTGTGGTGTGTCCATCTGCTGAAACTGAAGCACACTGGGAATAGCTCCAAAGAGACTGGATAATCCAGAAGTGTTGTGCTGACTTTCCTCCTGTGGTGAAGGTGCAACTGAAGGTGGGTTGAAAATCATCTGTCTGGAAGTCCCAGGCTGTTGGTCATCCACAACTATGTAAGAAGTTGGCTGTGCTGACGCTGATGAAGGTCTTGATGGTTGCTGTACTTTGGCAATCAATGTAACAGGCTCTCCTGTGGCTGTCTGTGTAGGCTGCACAACTGGAATGGAGACTGGTTGAGTTTCTGCTATGGTAAGCATGTATTCACGTCCTGCTGTGGCCTGTGATGCTTCTGGAAGTTGATATGTGGTGACCTCTTGACTTTTGGTGACCTGTCTCTTGCGTTCTTCGGCCTTGTACTGTATTTCACTGAGAAGCTTCACTGTCTCATTCCTGAAGGTCAAAAAGTCCCTTTCTTCCAGGTTTTCAATCGCAGAGTGTAGATAGTTGCAGAATGACTGTCTAGGACTTGGAGTAGGGTCCTGACGTGCACCCAGAAATGTGGAAAGCATTGACCTCATCTGGTGGAACTGATCGAAGACTGGATCTACAGAAGTGGTGGAAGTCGCGACTGGAGGCTGTCGTCGCTCGGGACTGGTGCTCGAAGGCTGATGAGTAACATCTGATGCAATGCTGATTTCCATCTCAGATTCTGTGTCCCTGGATGTATCTGGAACTGAAGCTAAGGCTGCGGCTGCAGAAGGTCTCTGGGGTGACTTGAACGCAGAAGACTTGGAAACTCCCTTCCTTCTGATGTGACATTGTAGAAAACTGAAACTATCCTTCAGCCAGGTCTGTCATTCTGTGCTCTTCTCAGCTGCTTGTCCTGACTTTGTCTGAGTGAGCTTGCCATATCTGGTATGTTGAGTCTCGAACCACTTCTTCACAGTCTTGATAGGCAAGTTTCTGGTAGAAGCTAGCTGCTCCCAAAGTCTTTCTTTCTTCTGCGTGTCTTTGAAACTGTCGTAAAGTTCCTCGTGCTGTTTAATGAACTCCATGATGGCTTCTTCGTCTCAATCACTCAGGAAAATGGACTTCATCTGGCCCTTCTTCTCTCTGGATTGAGTTGATTCTACATCAGTATCCGTGTCAGTCTGCACTCTCTTCTCTCCCCTTTCCCGGCTCTCTTCCCTCCTCTCTCTCTCAATCCTCTCTCTGTCCCTCTCTTCCTGCTCTCTCCTCTCTCTCTCATCCCTCTCCTCTCTCTCCCTCCTCCTTCTCTCTATATCCTCAGCTGTATCTCCTAACTCAAACTGTGGTTGAGTGTCATTCTTTCGCCTTCTGCCCCTTGGCATGATGATCAATCAATCAATTGTACAGCTTGTTTAAAAAAAAAAACTTAAAAATAAAAGTGAAACCTCACAGAACAGATTTCACTCCCAACCAGTCCAGCCTAGCTCAAAACTTAGCTAATTTTACAAAAAAAAATAAAAATCTAAAGAGAAGCTGCACACCAGTTGTCTCTCGACAAGTCAAAGCCCAAATATATGCAGATATTGCCGGCCTGTTGGTTACAGTTCCTGGCTTGTCTGTTAGTGTTACAGGCTTGTCGGTTGTTGTTTACGGCTTGTCTGTTTCACTTTAAGGCCTGTCGGTTACAAATTTTCCTGACTCTAGGACCCAGTCTGTTGAAGTTACCGACTGGCCTGTAAACTTTACAGGCCTGTCGGGAACACTTACAGACAGGCCGGCTAAAGTTACCGACTGTACTGTAACACTTCCCGCATGGTCGGTGAGTCATCACGTACAGTCTGGAAGTCCATATTTGGGACAAGCCGGATACTTGTTACAGACAGGCCTGTTTGATTAACCGACAGGCTGGGAAGTGTAACCGACAGGCCGTTAAGTTAACCGACAGGCCTGTTGCTACAGGGCTGAAATTAGGGTCAGATACAAGGGTCGGCAATGGTCACTGACTCTCCCCGACAGGCTAGTAACTTGCAACCGACCCTAACATTGATCCCGACTCTCCAAAAATGCATACTTAGTTACCAGCCTGTCGGCTCCAGTGGAACTCCTGCATGAGCTACAGATGTATCAGATATTATAATAGTAAATTGCAAATTTAATAAGTAAATTAAATTTTTATAAGTTAATACCCTATCCAATGGACAATAGGTTATCCGGTCGGCGCGGACCGGCCCGCCAAACGTCAGAAAAAGACGTCCTGTGTCTCCACCGGCTAGGCCGGCCCAGTACTGTGCACTCGCCAGATGGCGTGTTGTACTTCCTTCCTGTCTAGACAACCTGACGTCATAGCATCTTTTTCGTTGTCTAAACCTATTAGACCCCTAGTAAGCTGATAGCGGGGTCGGTGGGAGGGTCTTGTGTGTCCATTGGATAGGGTATTAACTTATAAAAATTTAATTTACTTATTAAATTTGCAATTTTATTGCGTTAATACATTCTATCCAATGGACAATAGCTGACTAATTACCGCTTGGTCGGCGGGTAAGTTACTAGGAACTAACAATTGAACTCATGTTAGAGGTAATGACAATTCCTTCTTTAAGCCTAGGTACACTTTGAAGTCAAAAAACCCTTAAGGCTATGGTCGAATATCATCATCCAGTTAACCGGAATGGAACCGTCAGAGTCGACCTTGCCCCCCCCCCCTTTTTTAACAGACCTGCTCTGAGGTAGGGGAAGAGAGGGATGAGTTCAGTCCCATATCATTGAATCTCCCGGAGGAAGTACGTGAGATTTTTTTTTTTTTTTTTTTGTGTTGCTCCTTAACTATATGTGTCATATATACAAATATGTACAACTATGTACATATGTACAGATCTCCTCTAGGTACCAGTCTGTTGGTGGATTTGCTGAGCAGCCACAACAGGACCAAGATGGTAGAGCTCAGAGTCAGCCCAAGCCACATTCTTCCAACAGGTAGAATTGAGTGAAGGTATTATGAGATTTCCAATGGCAGGCTGATAAGATCTGCTCCAAGGAGACTCCCGACTGGAAGGCCTTAGAAGCAGCAAATGCCCTCATATCATGAGCTTTAACTTGATGTAGGGTGTGGGCATGGTGATCAGAGAGCTCATAGCATAGGATCACAGTTTGCTTGATCCATGAGGAGATAGTAGCAGGTGATATGTCCTTGTCGAAGCCTTTCTTGAAGGAGACAAAAACTAATTCTTTGTCCTGCCTAATGTCTGAAGTCCTGTCCAAATAGTAGCGCAAGGCTCTGACTGGACAAAGAGATCTATCAGACTTGAGGGATCTATCCAGTGTAGGAGCCAGGGCTGGTATGACCACTGGGGCTACACTCTCTGGACCCTCTTTGGCCAGCTGATTCTTGGAAAGAAAGCTGGGAGATGGAAACAGGGACACCTTAGACCAATCGGCTTGGTGTCTGATGTTCTTGTGCTGCCATGCATGGATCTCACTCTTTCTTTTACCAGAACCCAGGGCCAAAAGGAAGACAGTCTTGAAGGTCAAATGTTTCAGAGATGCCTCCGTAAGAGGTTCGAAAGGAGCCTTTGTTAGCTGGTGTAATACCAGGGAAAGGTTCCAGGAGGGTACTCTCCTCCGCCCTTTGGGTCTATCTCTGTGGAAACTTTCCAAGAGACGAGTGAGATTATCATTTTTGCTCATATTGACTGTTGTATCACCTAGTTTATCCGAAATGGCAGACCTGTATCCATCAATGGTGCTGGGCTGTAACTTCTTGTCCTCAAAGAGGTACATTAGGAAGTCAGCCACCGACTTTACAGGTGGTGACCTGAAGTCCACCTGATTAGCGTCGCACCACTTTGTAAAAATGGTCCACTTTGCCTCATAGACTGATCTGGTTGACCTTCTTTGAGGAGTCTCAATTCTTGCTGCCACTGCCTCAGAGAAGCCCTGTTCCTTGATTTTTGAGGCTCTAGGAGCCAGGCATGGAGATTTAGATTTGTCAGATTTCTGTGAGGGATCTGATTGAAGGGCTGTGTTAGCAGACTGGGCAGGTTGGGCAGGCTGAGAGGGACCTGACTGGACATGGTCACTAGGTCCCAAAACCAAGGCATGTTGGGCCACCCCGGGGCAATCAGAATGAGTCTCTTGCACGGGGAGTCCAGTAGCTTCTCCACCACTTTGCCCAATATGGCGGTCGGTGGGAAGGTGTATGCATCCAGATCGTCCCATGGCAGAGTAAGTGCATCCACTGCTACAGCCAGAGAGTCCGGTACTGGAGAGACAAACTGAGGTAACTTGTGGTTGAACCTCGTGGCAAATAGGTCTATTTGAGGCCGGTGCCATTGGTTGCATAGTTGTTGAAATACTTCCGGAAGGAGGGACCATTCTGTTTGGATGGTCTGACCCAGTCTGGATAGCTTGTCTGCTATCACATTTAGATGGCCTGGAATATGCCGGGCTTTTAGAGTCACTTGTCGCTGGGAACACCAGGTCAAGATTCTCCACAGTAGGGCACACAGTGGGCCCGACCTCATGCCTCCTTCCTTGTTTATGTAAGCTACCACTGTAGTATTGTCGGTTGCCACTAGAACTATTTTGTCTACACAGAGGTCTTGGAACTCTTTGAGGGCTAGAAACACTGCTTTGAGTTCCAGATAGTTTATGTGCAGCTTGCTTTCTGGAACTGACCAGGACCCTCTTGCAGTGAACTCATTTAAGTGAGCGCCCCACCCTTCTTTTGATGCGTCTGTAAATATTTGCAGAGCATGTCTTACTGGGTGTAATGGTTGACCTTGAAGCACATTGTCTTCCTCTAGCCACCATTGCAAGTGAGGGTGTAGGGACCTTGGTAGCGGGATAATCTTCTCTAGAGATTCTGGTACCCGCCAATTGTTTTTGAGATGCCACTGTATGGGTCTCATGTGTAGTCGGCCGAGGTGAACCTGTTTTTCTGTGGCTGTTAGAAGACCTATCAGGGACATAAACTGCCGGACCGGACAGGCCGGTAGAGACAAAAGTGTTTGTATCTTGTCCTGAAGGTTTTGCCACCGGTCCGGAGTCGGTCTGACCCGGCCGGACCTGAGGTCGAACTGGTAACCTACAAAATCGAAGACCTGTTTGGGTTCCAGTTCTGATTTCTCCAAGTTCACCAGCCAACCTAGGTCCTGACACATTTTGATTAGGATTTGGGTATGCTGGAGACAAGTTTCTAGGGATCTGGCTCTCACCAATCAGTCGTCTAGGTACTGGTGGATTCTTATACCCTTGCGTATGGCCATCAGTTTTACCTCCTTTGCTAACACGGTGAACTCCATGGGAACTGTGGACAGCCCAAAGGGCAGTGCTTTGAATTGATAAGTCCGGCCCTGGACATGAAATCTTAGGTATTTTCTGGATTGTTCCTGTATCGGTATGTGGAAGTAGGCATCCTTGAAGTCTACGGAGGTGACCCACTCCCCTTGCTGGAGGGATGTTCTGATGGTTTCTGGTGTCTCCATTTTGAATTTCTCCACCTTGAGGAAGAGGTTTAGTTTGCTCAGATCCAGTATTGGCCTCCATTTGTTGTTGGGTTTTGGGACTAGAAAGAGTCGATTGAAAAACCCCAGAGATGTTTGATTGTGGACCCGTTCTACTGCGTTTTTGTCCATAAGCTGATGTAATGCCTCCAACAGGTAGCTGTTCCTGTGGGGATTGACATAGCGGCTTATGACAGTCAGAGACCTTGTAAGATTTGGTCCGGTCCGGAAAGGGAGGGTGTAACCTTCCCTCAGGATTTGAACTATTTTCGGACCGGCCCCTAGATCCAGCCAAGTTTGCCAAAAGTTTTGTAGTCTGGCCCCTACAGGTAGATTGGGAGCAGCATGATTTACACTTATTGCAGATTGGACACAAGACAATGGAATGACACAAGAAACACTTTTCACAGACTTTAATGTGTAATTTCTGCAAATACAATCTACTGGCCCGGGACTTAGTTCTTTCTTTTGCGAATGCCCGGCCACAGTATGAGCATTTGTAACAACATGAGATTTTACATTTGAAAAAACAGGAGTCACTAAAGTCTGAGGAAGGCTCCCGGCCAGCAGTCGTCCCTGCAAGGGTGTCATACAGTGATTGTCATTTGTACGACTGCTGGCCCTTGGCAGGTCGGGAAGAGTAGTTGGAAGAACGTCCTTTCCCTTTTCTAAACTGTTTCTTTCCAATCGTTTTCCAAGCCGGTTTCTCCGTTGCGATCCGGTGTGTCCTTTGGACTCAAATTGAGCAATGTCTTCCTCTGCACGCTTGATGGTTGCATCCGGGAAGAGTGTCGGTATGGGAAGAGGGGCGGCTCTCAAAGCTGTGAGGGTGTCCTGTTTGATACCCGTCCTGAGGTGGCTAAGATATGCGTCCCTACGGACCAGGGTGAGATTCCCCATAGTTATGAACACAAAATCCGACAAGATCTCCATTGATTTTGCGGCTGCTTGTGTAATGCTTCAATTGAAATCCAGGAGGTAGTTCAATTCATCAATGGCCACCAAACTCTTGGAAGATCCTTTACCCTTACATTCAGAAGAAAGTGTCTTGATGTGATCCTTCATGTTTTGTTGGACTCTAAACAGACACCTATTAAAACTTGCCGCCTGGTTACACACTATTGAGGCTTCTCTAGCCGACCTTTCCCACCGGCGCAGCGTTTCCTGGGCTATTCTGCGTGAAGCCGGTGGAGTGGAAGATAGTCCAGTGTAACGGGCAATCCGGCTGTAACTGCTATTAAGTTTTGAAGCGTCAGTACTCCAGGTGGTCACTTTAGTTGGATCAAGCTGGGAGTCGGTGTGCAACCCGTACCATTTGGACTGTGAACGGGGAGGTCTGAGAAACACATCTTTTGCCAAACCACCGGCTTCTGAGCCACGGGAGGGATACCCTTCAGTTAGTGTCAAATTTAGTTTTCCCAGTTTCTTGCACAGCCACTCCTCTGTGGGCATTTTAATTGAAACTTTGCCTGGTGTCACAGTCTTAGGCCCTGCAAAGGGGTTGTCATCTGAGGTGGCTGTTGAGTTGTCGACCTCTGGAATATGGGACCAACCCATATAAGAGCGAATGCCCTGCATCGTCTCTCTATAGTTCTGTTCTTCCGAAATAGGTTGGTCCTGGTCTATCACTGTCTGATCCGGGTCCTCAGAGAGTTCACCTTCCTCCGTGTATAGATCCAAAGGAGGTCGGTCCGACTGGACACTGTTGGCATCTGAGGAAAGGCTGGATACACTATCCCTTCTAGCTCTATGCAGAGTGGGAGAGCCGGTGTCGGCCGGACCTGTGGGGAGAGGTCGGTCGGTAACAGCAGGCCGGTTCTGAACTGAGTCCAGTGGAGTAGGTCGGCTACTAGCAGTTTGACTGGCAGGCTGATGCATACTAGCAGAGGAGCCTTGTCCAGGAAACTTGGAGGTTGATGTCGGTCGGCTGGATTTAGTTTGACTGGCCGGCTGAGGCTGGGTAGCAGAGAAGCCCGTACCAGGAAACTTAGATGAAGAAGTCTGCTTGTCGGTCACTGCTTTACTGGTAGGCTGATGCTTTTCAGCAGAGAAGCCATTGCCAGGAAGCGTGGATGAAGTTGAAGGCCGGATAAATGGCTCAGACACATTTTCAACAGATGATGGAGGTGAATGGGTTGGTGTAACCTTCACATTGGCAGAAAAGGTAGGTTCAAAGTTCTTCGATAAAATCAAAGCTTCTAAGCGGTTAAAACGTTCCGACCACTTAGAGTCCAAGTCTGCAATTTTAGTGTCTGCACTGGTCTGACTGGTAGATTTGGAAGCTTTAGCAGGGGGGGATTTTTCCTTTCTAGTATCCTTTTTTAAGTCCTTCTTTGTCTTTTTCTCTGGTGGAGGGGCGGGAGAGGGAGATTTCACAGCACCTTTATCCACAGCCCCTATAACAGCTACATTAGCGGGGTCCACCAACTCTTCTGATTCTTGAGGGGGGGCAGTAACTAGTTTCTTAGCCTCCCGCTTCTCCTTCTTCAATCTATAAGAAGGTGTAGCTAACTGCTGACACTGATCTTCAGAAAAGGCATTACAAATGTGACAGTTATCTGATTGTGGTTCTTTAATACACGGGTCAGAGCCCTTACCCTTCTCTCTGCAGCGTGCGCAATACTGATGAGTATCAAAGTTCGCCATAGCGTGCCCACAACTCCCCCTGCGTTGTCCTGGAGAAGACATGATGTCAATACTATCCGTTGGACACAATAAGAAAGCTTCTGAACAAAATGGCTGATGAAAACTTTAAAATATATCTGGCTGAGAAAATTCCTGTGCACTAGTCACGCGCCAAACGAAAAAGATGCTATGACGTCACTCTGTCTAGACAGGAAGGAAGTATGACACGCCATCTGGCGAGTGCACAGTACTGGGCCGGCCTAGCCGGTGGAGACACAGGACGTCTTTTTCTGACGTTTGGTGGGCCGGTCCGCGCCGTCCGGATAAGCTATTGTCCATTGGATAGGATGCATTAACGCAATAAAAGAGGACTTTAATACTCACACATCATACCATTTCAACTAGATTCAGACCCACAAGATAGGTCCCTGACGAATTCCTTGTATTATATGGCTAATAGTACAATAATGTAATTTTATAGGGCAATATACTGTAGAAATGGACCACCGTCAATGATTATTGGCCTGACACATCCATTAGTGCTCGAGGCTTGCCGAGAAATTTAATCTAATTCTATTTGTGTTTTGATAAAATCAAAGACAAAACATAATACACCTTCACCTTAACATCTGAAGTCAAAGAATTTCTCATCCATTCTTGGAAATTGGTTTTCATTGTCTGTAGATACCTGCAATATATGTGTTGGCAAATACTCAAAACACATGCGTCACCTTCATGACAAGAACAAAACATTATTACTAAAACATAAATTCTAAGTCCTTCACTCAACAAAATTAATAGCTGCTACACTTTTTTCCACCTTCACAATTAGTTTGTGCTCATACCACAAATAGTGATAATACTGTATCTCTGAAGAGCCCATGGGCAATTCGCAAAAGTTAGGGATGGGCATTTATGACAATGTAAACCAGCCAGGAGTTTTGAAAAAATAACCTGAATATGGGGAAACATCATTATAACACACGCCAACTGGAAGTAAAATATGTGGTTAGTAAACAAATCTCTGTGAAATAAAATGTCAAATAACTGCTAAAATAGGGAAAATATTGTTAAAAATAGCATCAGAGATGCCCGTACCCCACAGCATAGGGAAATATTTTCAACACCATGAGATACAGAAGCACTGTACCAGTACAAAGTTCAGGATACTTTCGGAGCACTGTCAGTTATATAAAGTTCCAAAAAATGTTTAAATGCAGAAAATAATGTTTAAAAGAAAGATAATGCATGTAAAGATGAAGTATTAAAACAAGTCAATTCAATAACAAGATGACAGCATTAATCAGTAAACTAAAATTCAACATTCTTTATCTACATCTGCATGGCCGAATTATGGTTTAGATGTTTTGAATATTACCATGCATACAGAAGTGGTAATACATTTAATGAACGCTTATGTGTGGTGTTGGAGCAAAATCTGTGGCTCACTTGATGAAATTCTATCTCTTACAATGGGAAGTTATGAAAGTAAAATTCTTAATAAATTCTAATATGAATTAACAGTGCTTAATCTGCATCAAAAGGCAGACCCAAAGGTGCAACAAGATTTTAAAGGTCAAGGTCACTACGACAAGGTCAAAGGTCAAATTAAGGTCACACCATGATAATACACACCTATGGCCCCTGACCAATGTCCCTACCAAGTATCAACTTCCTACACCTTACGGTTTCCGAGATATAGCCCGGACAAGATTTTATAGGTCAAGGTCACTACGGCAAGGTCAAAGGTCAAATGAAGGTTAGATCATGACATTGCACAACCACACCCCCTAACCAATGTCTCTACTAAGTATCAACTTCCCACACCTTACGGTTTCTGAGATATAGCCTGGACAAGATTTTATAGGTCAAGGTCACTACAGCAAGGTCAAATCCTGATCAGACCATAACGTTGCACACCTACACCCCCTAACCAATGTCCCTGCCAAATATCAACTTCCTACACCTTACAGTTTCCGAGATATAGCCCGGACAAGATTTTCAAACTCAAGGTCACTACGGCAAGGTCAAAGGTCAAATCAAGGTCACACCATGACGTTGCACACCTACACCCCCTAACCAATGTCCCTACCAAGTATCAACTTCCTACACCTTACGGTTTCTGAGATATAGCCCGGACAAGATTTTATAGGTCAAGGTCACTACGGCAAGGTCAAAGGTCAAATCAAGGTCAGACCATGACATTGCACAACTACACCCCCTAACCTATGTCCCTACCAAATATCAACTTCCTACACCTTACAGTTTCTGAGATATAGCCCGGACAAGATTTTATAGGTCAAGGTCACTACGGAAAGGTCAAAGGTCAAATCAAGGTCACACCATGACGTTGCACAACTACACCCCCTAACCAATGACCCTACCAAGTATCAACTTCCTACACCTTACGATTTCCGAGATATAGCCCGGACAAGATTTTCAAACTCAAGGTCACTACGGCAAGGTCAAAGGTCAAATCAAGGTCAGACCATGACGTTGCACACCTACACCCCCTAACCAATGTCCCTACCAAGTATCAACTTCCTACACCTTATGGTTTCTGAGATACAGCCCGGACAAACTTTTTCCCGCTGCCCGCCCGCCCAACAGGACGCCCGCCCGCCCATCAGGACACCATGGGTGAAAACAATACCCCGACAGCCCTTAAGGGCTGTGGGGTAAAAATGGATATAAAATAAACATATTAAACCGATTATGTTTTTTAGTGTAGCAAGTTTACACTGAAACGATATATTAGAAATTTATGAGCGATAACAAAAGATCGTCAAGGGCGCTTCAGAAAGCATGGGCGATACAGGGCATGGCACCGGTATTACCTTTTTGCTCAATGTTTGCTTAATGTAAATCAGTGCAATACACTCTGAAAAGTTATGATTTTGTCTTCATTCTAATCCAGTTACTTAATACAGGCAATTGTGCAGTTATAGTTGTGCTTGGTCCAACATTTAACCAGCAGTTACAATAAACACATTCTTTTTCATGTATGAGAAATGATATAACTAAAAAGAACAATATGACATAAATGGTACAATTAAATTTTCAGTTATATTCTAGAATAGATACTCTCTTAAAATTTAATTTTAAGAACCAAATGCAAGAGCCAATAAAAAGAGACAAGACATAGCCTGTAGTGAGTATCAATGTGATATGATATTTGATTGGCTGCCACTTACTGCTGCTGTAATTGGTTGATGACTGCTGGTTCCAGCAGAGCAGGGAGCTCAGAGTTGTTCATCTTTAGGTCGGGGTGACCCAGGAAGTCAGGTGAGTGGTAATCCTTGACCCAGGTCAACAAGGACACAATCTCATTACCTTCAAGTCCCTGGACGATGACGTCATTCAGCTGGTATAATACGGAAAAAGAAATATGAATGAAACATTAATACTCTTTAAGTATTTGTAATATAAGAATGGAAAAGCCACAGTATATTACTGATACATTGTAACATCTATGATAAATTGCCCGTCTACAATTATTGCCTCCAAGACCTTAAATGTACCAATTCTCAGTGACGTAAAATCAGACACAAAAGCACTAGACAGTGAAAAGTGGGGTCTTTATGGGCATAGCAGATTAACATGATCTCAGGTGAGATTTTAGCATGAATAAGTAAGTTAGCTCGAGTACTATAGGGCTTAAAGTGGCACAAACTCAATTTCTGACCTTAAGGTGCCCATAAGTTCTTCATATTGGGAGTTTCAAGTTACCTTAAAACAGGTACAAATACACGTGTGTGAGTTTGAGTGAAATTTGTTAAAGCATTTTTGAGTTATGACACACACAAGACATAAAGAATGACGGTGCAACAGGAGTGAAACCAGTATAACCCAACTTTCAACAAGGGATATAAATATTTCTTATTTTATAAGTATTTAAATATTTGCAATTAATGTTCTATAATCAACACTATGGTAAGAATTGAAGTGTCTACTCACATGCTGTGACATCCCGTTGTGGTACATCTCCAGGTATTTATTGACAATGTCATAATTAGGTGGGAAACAGGAATCAAGGAGCGACTGAAAACGACAGAAATACACAAAATATAAAGATTTTACAGAGATGTGGAACCTCTATAATCCACAATTTCCGTTACTCACACATTCTGTGGATGGACTTCAAATTTACTAAGCTCTTTACTTTAGAATCATGATATCTGTTCTTTATTAAAGCACCTTTTTGGTACATCCATTTTTCTCTATAAATTTAAATATTAGATCTACCGATGTTTACCAGTTTTATGCAGAATTAAAATGTATACCCAAACTTAATAGGGTTGGAACACGTAACATCTGAGGTAATTTTGAACACATTGTTGGGTAAATTTCACAGTTATAGGGCAATAAATATCACTACGTGTTCAATATACTGCACTAGAAACTGTCAACATAAAACCAAGTACTACTGTCACCATTCCCAGAGAACATTTGGACCAAAATGAATCACAATCGCTGACCTATAAAAAGGTCAGTTCCTTTTCATGGTGACTGCAAACACTATAATTTATCTTGTAACATCTTGTTTATTTACAAAGCCAATGTGATCCATTTTCATGTTCTAATATAGTGGAACCCACTTTTAAATACAATTACAACAAGACTTGACTATATATTCTAAACAAATTCAGCTTTTTGAAACAAACGAACAGGATGAGAAGGCCCCATGACCTTGTGAAGGTTGATGTCTGACCTTGACAACTCGTAAATCCTCCAAAACCACTTGTCTGGTGACTTCCAAGTGTCTGACTAACCACATCTTGTCTGTAGTGCGGTCGTCCATCTGATTACCTTCTATCCTGCATAGAACAAACATTCCAAAATAATTCAAACATATCGCAAATTTTTAAAGCGTTACAAAGGCATTACACTATTTCAGGAAGGCAAGTTGCCTTTTTGAAGTCAATATCAAGGTGCATGTTGCACTTAAATTCACCCTGTATCTGGTCATTCTAGTCAGGCAAATCAAATCCATTATGTTTAAAATATTTCTTAAATTCTGAACTCTAACAATACATATAGTCCTAGGCTTGAAGCTCAGATTTTGTGTCCTACATGGCAGGCTTAGACTTTAACTTCGAAAGAGTATTAAAGTCGGTCACTCCAGGGAGAGTCTAGTAATTAAATTTGTTTAAAATTTAAATCATGTTTACATTGAAGTACACATTTAACTAAACCATTGTTCACAGTTCATTTTTAAAATGATCATGAGTAAATATGAAGATTGACAATCCAACAATGCTACAAAAGTCTTTTAATACACAAAATTATAAGATAAAAGTTTATAATTTCCTTAGATTTAGGGTTTGTTTGGGATACTTTAAGCTCTCCCACCATTATATATGTGTTGATAAAGGTCAAAGTTGGGGTTTTAGGTCCCATTCAACAGCCAGGGTCATATTAGGACAGGCCCTCAGCATTGTCACTTGTGGGAGTTGAACCTACACAGAGGTGACTGCCTGTAATTAGGTGCCAAACTTGCCAACCACTAGGACACCATGGACCTCTATATATTTGCTGACAATCAAGATGCCAGTTGTAAAGTGTCGCCAAGCTATTCTACTGAAATGATCTCGATACTGATGTACCGATGACACTGACCCATCTCTAATCGTGAAAATATAATATGTTTGATAAGTGGTTTTTTTATGACATATATGTTTACATCTAGACTTGCTCCAAGTTTTTGCATTGGTATCTATCATTGACTTAAACAGTTCAGTTTAAATTGGAGTTCATTATACCTCCAGCATTCTGGAATGAAGGGGCATAATCTCTGAAAATACAAAGGCTTGTGCCACCCATTTAGCAACCTTTGTCAGGGCTGGCTGTTTCTCTAAAAGTCATACAGTACCCATATATTACATAAAAGACAAAGGGATTTGGTGAAAGTCTAGTTTACATCAACTGTCATATTTGCATTACTGGTCCTTCAAGTTGATTGAGATTAAAATACTGGAACCTGATATTGAGTCAGTTATGGTAAAATGGACACCAAGCTTAGTTTTTAGCCCTGAGTCACACACGTATGATTTACTATGGCTAACACAGAGAAACTTACCGAGCACACACTGTACTTTCCAGGACTTGAAAAGCTTTTTGCCTCCAGCGTTTGGGTCGAGATGGTGGCATGAAGTCATGAAGGTCATATCTCTTCATACATTTGATATCAATGCTGTAAAAATATAAAGGAAACAAAACTCGCAACTCAATTATTTGTTCCAAGAAATGTGTAATAACTCAGTTCCAGTTTCAAGGCTTATCTTAAGGCCTCCCTGTTTTATCACAAAGGAGACTGTTATGGCTGCTCCTGTTAAAAATGCCCAGAGAATTGACAAAACACATGATTTGTGCCAAGTGAAAAAATGTCAAACAACCTCCACATATTTTCTGAGCGAGGTCTGGAATGCAAAATCAGGTCAGTGGAATTGGCGTATACAGTAGTTGGTACATCTTTTTTTGATATTGCTTATATTTATTGTTTTGGGACAGGTTTGCCAATATCGATGTCCAAAGACATATATAAGTATCATCATTTTAAGTAAAACTGTAAACTTGCACTGCAAATATTTTAAATAAAGCCTAAATCTGAAAAAATTGTACACTTTTATCTCACATTTTTGAAGTTTTCAATGCATTTTGGATGAAATTTGCATTGTTTTGTTTTTGACAAATTTCACTTCCTGTTAGCGGTTGGG
Organism: Sabellastarte sp. h YS-2021; assembly: GCA_964017235.1. NCBI lineage: Eukaryota > Metazoa > Annelida > Polychaeta > Sabellida > Sabellidae > Sabellastarte > Sabellastarte sp. h YS-2021. Next base: position 30,088,412 of record OZ024936.1, read on the forward strand.
GATATGCTAGAAAAAACATTTTGGGTATCCTGAATTCCGACTATTTGGTAGATAACACCATACAAAAATTTCATCTGTTCACGGACACAGACAAACAAGTGGACAGAGAAAATGTAAACACAACCTCCTAGTAGAAGTATCAGAAAATAGCATCAGAGATGCCCATACCCCACAGCCTGGGGAAATAGTGAGATATAGAAGTAGTGAAAAAGTACAAAGATCGGGATACTTTTAGAGCAGTGTCAGTTATATTAAGGTCCAAATGATGTTTAAGTAGAGAAAATAACATCTAAGAGAAACAAAATGTATGTAAAGATAAAGTATTAAAACAAGACAATTCAATTGCAAGATGACAGCATTAATCAGTAAACTAAAAACTATGATGCACACCTACAACCCCTAAGCAATGTCCCTACCAACTATCAACTTCCTACACTTTACAGATTCAGAGATATTGCCTGGACAAAATTTTAAAGGTCAAGGTCACTACGGCGAGATCAAAGGTCAAATCAAGGTCACACCATGACGTTGCACACCTACAACCCCCAACCAATGTCCCTACTAAGTATCAACCTCCTACACCTTACGTTTTCTGAGATATAGCCCGGACAAGATTTTATAGGTCAAGGTCACTACGGCAAGGTCAAAAATCAAATCAAGGTCACACCATGATGTTGCACACCTACACCCCCTAACCAATGTCCCTACCAAGTATCAACTTCCTACGCCTTACAGTTTCTGAGATATAGCCCGGACAAGCTTTTATAGGTCAAGATCACTACAGCAAAGTCAAAGGTCAAATCAAGGTCACACCATGACGTTGCACACCTTCCATCCCTAACCAATGTCCCTACCAAGTATCAACTTCCTACACTTTACAGTTTCAGACATATAGCCCAGACAAGATTTTATAGGTCAAGGTCACTACAAGGTCAAAGGTCAAATCAAGGTCACACCATGACGTTGCACACCTACACCCCCTAACCAATGTCCCTACCAAGTGTCAACTTCCTACACTTTACGGTTTCCGAGATATAGCCCGGACAAGATTTTCAAACTCAAGGTCACTGCGGCAAGGTCAAATCAAGGTCACACCACGACGTTGCACACCTACACCCCCTAACCAATGTCCCTACCAAGTATCAACTTCCTATACCTTACAGTTTCTGAGAACAGGCCGGACAAAGTTTTCCCGCAGCCCGCCCGCCCGTCCGGACACCATGGGTGAAAACAATACCCCGACAGCCCTTAAGGGTTGTGGAGTAAAAAGTGGTCACTATGTCCATCATCTACCTCTTTTCCCTGTGTATCTATCACTTACAGTTATCACTATGGTTGGTACTTGTCATAAACCATATTGTACACTATAAATACGGACCACTTCTCTGACAGTACAGAATATAACTACAAACACTGACAATTTGAGTTTATACAGTCTCTATTGTCTTGGTAATGAAATGAAATTTCAATACTAATAACAGACTTCAATGTAGCTTTCCATATTGTTCGTTTCTCAGACACCATAAATGCATTACATTTCAATTGATGTTTAATTTACCAATGTCATATTGTTTTGTGCAGTACAATAGAAAGCAAGAATAGATTTCATAAAGGACTACAGTAAAGCTTTAAAACATTAACTTATATCTCAAAATAGCTAGTGCAAGTGATAAATTGAGGGTTTTGATATTCAACAACATATAGAACTTTGTTGTGATATTTTCTTGGAAATGATATTGAAATTGACAATGTTAACACCGAATATTATCGATATTGTAACTCTGAACCATTATCAGTGTAAAATATGATATAATCCAAGTATTGCTTCCAGTAGTATTTCATACCATTGTATTACAAGCAAATAATATCTTGTGCTCATTAAATTTTGTAGGTATGATATGTCCACGTCATAAAACAGCCACGTAGGTAAGGTAAACCTAAAATAACCATGAACTATCATGTTTTAAGTTTTAATGTTTTAATATGACCCTCTAATGACAATCCGTAACAAGTAGGTACATGGTAACATTTATTTTGTAAAAACTCCAGTTTAAATTGTGCAGATTGATACAATCTCCAAACATCACCGATTGAGCTTTGGCACAGCACACTAGCAATTATCAAACACTGTCTAAAAGACTAATAAATGACTCAACCACTAATACTCTATGTACCTCACCTCTCTTCCCTTTCTATAATTCTGAGTACAGTCACCAGTATGGTTGGTTCACGGCGAGCTGTCATCACGGTTCTCTGTAGCACTAACCACAGCTGTTTGCCCAGCTCTTCCGATAGCTTCTCCACTTGACTGAAGTAGCTCAGGATGGTCTTAAAATGGATGATTTATTTACAAACTGAGACTAAGTAAGCCTATAATAATAATATCAATAATAACTAGAGGAATGCTTTTGCTAACAAAAGCGAAGTGTCCCTTAAAGTTTAAAATGCTTTGTGGTTTTAATAAGCATGCTGTAAAGCTAAGAATGCACAAAGCTGCACCGTATGCTTTCCCAATACCTCTTAATACATTCTGAAGCTATAAAAGCAACAATAAAGGAGATATAAGGCAAAAACTCCAAAGCAGCTATTTATGACCCCAGTTTGGCCCATAAGGGAGGGTCGGGGGGTAAAACTGACAGGCTATTTAGACTCTCCACATATGCTTTCCCAATACCTCTTAATACATTCTGAAGGTCTCAAAGCAACAATAAAGGAGATATAAGGCAAAAACTCAAAATCAGCTATTTTATGACCCCAGTTTGACCCATAAGGAGGGGGGGGGGGGGGGGGGTAAAACTGACCGGCTATTTAGACTCTCCACATATGCTTTCCCAATACCTTTTAATACATTTTGAAGGTGTAAAAGCAACAATAAAAGAGATATAAGGCAAAACTCGAAAGCAACTATTTTATGACCCCAGTTTGACCCATAAGGGGGGGGGGATAAAACTGACCGGCTATTTAGATTCTCCACATATGCTTTCCCAATACCTCTTAATACATTCTGAAGCTATAAAAGCAACAATAAAGGAGATATAAGGCAAAAACTCCAAAGCAGCTATTTATGACCCCAGTTTGGCCCATAAGGGGGGGTCGGGGGGTAAAACTGACCGGCTATTTAGACTCTCCACATATGCTTTCCCAATACCTCTTAATATATTCTGAAGCTATAAAAGCAACAATAAAGGAGATAAAGGCAAAAACTCAAAATCGGCTATTTTATGACCCCAGTTTGACCCATAAGGTGGGGTCGGGGGGTAAAACTGACCGGCTATTTAGACTCTCCATATATGCTTTCCCAATACCTCTTAATACATTCTGAAGCTATAAAAGCAACAATAAAGGAGATATAAGGCAAAAACTCAAAATCGGCTATTTGTGACCCCAGTTTGACCCATAAGGGAGGGTCGGGGGGTAAAACTGACAGGCTATTTAGACTCTCCACATATGCTTTCCCAATACCTCTTAATACATTCTGAAGGTCTCAAAGCAACAATAAAGGAGATATGAGGCAAAAACTCAAAATCAGCTATTTTATGATCCCAGTTTGACCCATAGGGGGGGGGGGGGGGGGGGCGGGGGGTAAAACTGACCGGCTATTTAGACTCTCCACATATGCTTTCCCAATACCTTTTAATACATTTTGAAGCTATAAAAGCAACAATAAAGGAGATAAAGGCAAAAACTCAAAATCGGCTATTTTATGACCCCAGTTTGACCCATAAGGTGGGGTCGGGGGGTAAAACTGACCGGCTATTTAGACTCTCCACATATGCTTTCCCAATACCTCTTAATACATTCTGAAGCTGTAAAAGCAACAATAAAGGCGATATAAGGCAAAAACTCCAAAGCAGCTATTTATGACCCCAGTTTGGCCCATAAGGGGGGGTCGGGGGGTAAAACTGACCGGCAATTTAGACTCTCCACATATGCTTTCCCAATACCTCTTAATATATTTTGAAGCTATAAAAGCAACAATAAAGGAGATAAAGGCAAAAACTCAAAATCGGCTATTTTATTACCCCAGTTTGACCCATAAGGTGGGGTCAGGGGGTAAAACTGACCGGCTATTTAGACTCTCCATATATGCTTTCCCAATACCTCTTAATACATTTTGATGCTATAAAAGCAACAATAAAGGAGATATAAGGCAAAAACTCAAAATCGGCTATTTGTGACCCCAGTTTGACCCATAAGGGGGGGGTCGGGGGTAAAACTGACCGGCTATTTAGACTCTCCATATATGCTTTCCCAATACCTCTTAATACATTCTGAAGCTATAAAAGCAACAATAAAGGAGATATAAGGCAAAAACTCAAAATCAGCTATTTTATGACCCCAGTTTGACCCATAAGGGGGGGGCCGTGGGGTAAAACTGACCGGCTATTTAGACTCTCCACATATGGTTTCCTATTACCTCCCAGTACATTTTATAGCTCTAAATGCAATACTTAAGAAGATAATAGGGGGGTTGGCCTAAATTTAAGGCTTTCAGATTGGAAGGTGTCAGAAAATCACTCATAAATGAGACATTTTTCAAGGGATTGCTCCCAAAATCTAATCAGCTTGCGTTTTCGATAGTATGAACATGTGTGTCAAATTATAAGGCTCTGTAGCAAGTAGTTTTTCCTGAACTGTGATAATGGGGCAGTGTACTTCAAAAAATAGTTTTTGATCATGTGACCTTCATAAAGGTCAAAGGTCAAATTTAAGCATGCAGAAAAATTTTCCCACGCCTAAGGTATATAACTGCCAAATATGGTTTGAAACCTTCTAATAATAAGGGAGATATTCAAGGGAGACCATAATGCGGTGGCGGCGGCGAGGAAACTGAGGCGAAAACAAATAAGCGCCCTTTCAGGGACGCTTAATTATTGTACAGTTGTAGTGTTGCGACGATGTTGGTAGTTCGCTCTTTGACTGTCCTGAAAATGAAGTTTGGTTCAAACATCTGAAATTCGCGTTTAGAAATCACCAACATCACAACAGATGATATTTTCCCATCTTTAATACTTGTGTTTTTTTTAAAAAACATGGTGAAACATTCCCTCCAAAATGAACAGATTTTTGATCTTTTTACCATATTTTCAATAAAATGACAAGCTTTTATATCAGTTTTCTACTGGTTTTGAAAACGTTGCTTTGATGATGAAACTAGAACGAAGTTTGCTAGCTTATAGCAATACCAAATATTGAAGCCAAAATTCTACGTGCTTTCACAGTACTATCAAATAGCCAAGCTCTAACTCTGCTTACTGCCAGTCACAAGGTGTAACAACTAAAAGTTATTTTCCACAAAAAGTAGTTGTCTGTGAAGCCTTGGTGTTAGCTTTATTTGATCAAAGTGGAAAAAGCATAATATTGTAAATTTTAATTACTTAAATGTAGCTTTTATAAGCTACAAGCTTACCATGTGGGACTTAATGCTGTTCTCGGGTTGCCACACCCGGGGCCAACGTCTTAGAAAAAAAGATCGTTCTTGTTAGCCACCGGATATACTGGTAGTTGTCGTCACGTGATAACTTCTGACCAATCGCCCTACTTTCTCGTTGAAATTTTATTAAACCTACCCCTCAGCTGTAAACAGCAGGGAGGCAGGGTGGGACTCTTCTAAGTCCCACATGGTAAGCTTGTAGCTTATAAAAGCTACATTTAAGTAATTAAAATTTACAATTTTATTACGCTACAATAGCTTACCATGTGGGACTTAATGCTGAATTCAACCGCCCGGTGGCGGGATTACTGCTGAGACTGGATGATATGTAATTTTTTTCTAAGATTTGAATTAATATATATTATACAGAATAGTGCCACAAATGCCAGTCTGAGTCCCTTTTACAGAGCCCCGATCCCGAAGATCGGGCCTGTAACGAGCCAAAAACCTGAGTAAAAAGGGACAGTGCTAAAACTGTCCAGATGTTTGGTAGTAGGACGGAAGTGCAGCAGTGCTCACTTCGAGGTCTAAGGGTCCCTATTAGACCTTCACGTGTGATTGACCAACCCCGTGGTCGGGCATCTCATGAAATTTTAACCTGAAATATGAGATTAACGACAACTGACTAAGTCCTTAATAGAAATTACCTGATAACTGAAAAAATAAAATGACCTTACCCTTAACATCTTGAAGGTAAAGGAATACCTAGATCCTGGGAGAGACTCCTGAAGACTTGGTTGTAGCGGATGTGCCCCCCCCCCCCCTCTTTTTTCTTTCCGAGGACAACTGGTCTGAGGGGAAGGATCTAGGACTTGTTGTGCCACCACTACGGGTCCCAGATACATATTGTTGTCGGTGTCCGACCAAGTAAGGTCTTTTAGGTAAAAATTTGTGAATGTGTTGTGAGATTTCCAGTGACAGGCTTGCATGATTTGGTCCACCGATACGCCACCGTAAAAGGCCTTAGAGGCCGCGAAGGCCCGGATGTCATGCGCTTTGACTTGGACCAAGTCCAAGGCTTGTTGATCTGCTTGTTTATAACAAAGTAGAATGGTTTGTTTCAACCATGAGGAGAGTGTAGCGGGTCTGATGTCTGAGGTATGTCCTTTCTTAAAGGAGATGAAAAGGAGAGAACGAGACCCTCTCAGGTCTTTAGTTCGGTCCAAATAGAACCTCAGGGCCCGCACGGGACACAGGGTCCTGTCTTCCTTAAACTGTCTATCTACAATGGTAGTCAAAGCAGGAATAGTCACTGGTGACACACTTTGAGAACCTTCTCTTGCTAGTTGGTTTTTGGCTATGAAATCAGAAGAAGGGAACAAGGCTACCTTTTCCCATTGGCCTAAATTAGCTACTTTGTTAGTGACCCAGGCATGGATTTCGCTGCGGCGCTTGCCGGAGGCCAAGGCTAGCAAGAAAGCAGTTTTGAGAGTAAGATGTTTGAGGTCTGAGTCTTTCATGGGCTCAAATGGTGCTTTGGTGAGCTCGTTAAGGACAACAGAAAGGTTCCACTTGGGTAAATTTCTGGAACTTTTAGGACGATCCCTGTGAAAACTGGAGAGTAACCTATGAAGGTCTGCATTGGGCCCAAAGTGTCAACGATAGCAGTCCTGTAACCATCAATGGTCGAGGGGCGCCTCTTTAGGTCTTGGTACATGAAAAAATCTGAGATTTGTTTCACAGATGGAGTGGAGAAATCCACCGAATTTTCTCTGCACCATTTTTCAAATAGGGCCCACTTTGACCGGTAGATGGTCCTTGTTGATGACCGCTGAGGGGCAGCAATTCTCTCTGCCACCTCCACAGAGAAGCCTTGTTCTTGGAGTTGTCCGCTCCTAGACACCAGGCGTGGAGGTTCAGCTGTTGTGGATTGTTGTGGAACACATAGTTGTGGGACTGTTTGAGTAGGGTCGTTGACACTGGGAGTTGTAGTGGGATCTCTGTTGAGAGCTGCACTAGGTCCCAAAACCAGGGCATCCCTGGCCAGCCTGGGGCTATCACGATGATCAGGCAATGGCATTGCTTGATCTTTTGGATCACCTTGTGAAGGAGAGCCGTAGGAGGGTAGGCGTAAGCCGTGAGGTTGGTCCAGTTTATGTTCAGACCATCTATGTTCCAGGCCCTTGGGTCTGGGATAGGAGACACATATAGAGGGAGTTTGTGATTCAGGTGAGTAGCGAATAAGTCTACATGAGGGGTGAACCACTTTCGGCAGATTTGCTTGAAGACCTGAGGGTGCAGGGACCATTCTGTTGACTGCACTTGGTTGGACCTGGATAGGAGGTCAGCCATCACATTCAGACACCCTGGAATGTGCCTGGCTTTCAATGTTATATGGTAGTGATGGCACCAGGTCATGATTTTCCACAGGAGAGCGCACATCCACAGTTGTCCGTCGCAACTAACACTGTTTGATTCTGGCACTGGTCCTTGAAGTCTCGAAGGGCCAGGGAGACCGCCTTCAATTCCAGGACATTTATGTGTAGCCTTTTTTCCCGCTCTGACCACAGCCCTTTTGTAGAATTTTGATCTAAGTGAGCGCCCCAACCTTCGTTTGAGGCGTCGGTAAAGAGTTGGATACTGTGGTCCTTGGGATGAAGGTCTGCGCCTTTCATCACATTTGAGGGATTTTGCCACCAATCTAGGTGGGCTACAATGGCTTCTGTCCAAGGAAGGAGGTTGTCCAGCGACTGAGGATATCTCCAGTGCTCCTTGAGATGAAACTGAAAGGGCCTCATGTGAAGGCGTCCCTCCGGGACCATTTTCTCCGTTGAGGCTAGCAACCCAATTAGAGACATCAAACATCTTGCAGTCAAAACACGTTTTGACTTGAGTCGTAGGATCAAATCCTGAAGTTTGAGCCATCTCTCGTGAGTGGGTCTTACAAGGGCTGAATCTAGGTGGTATTCGTAGCCCACGAACGAAAACACCTGAGTAGGTTTCAGTTCTGATTTTTCCTGGTTGATTATCCAACCCAAGGATTGGGTTAGGTCTACCACTGCCTGTGTGTCCCTTTGAGATTCCTCCTGGGACTGGGACCTGATCAGCCAGTCGTCCAGGTATTGGTGAATTCTGAGTCCTCTTGAGAGGGCCATTAGTTTCACTTCCTTTACGATCATCGTAAAGACCTGGGGGGCTGTGGCCAGTCCGAAAGGTAGGGAGGTGAACTGGAACACCTGGGCCTTGTAGCAAAACCTTAGGTACTTCCTTGAGTTTGGATGGATGGGGATGTGAAGGTATGCGTCCGACAGGTCTATCGACGATACCCACTCCCCTGGGACCAGGGAAGTCCGGATGGACTCCGGGGTTTCCATTTTGAACTTTTCTACATGGAGAAAAGTGTTGAGCCTGCTTAAGTCTATGACTGGCCTCCACCTTTGGTGAGGCTTGGGTACTAGGAACAGGCGACTGTAAAACCCGAGAGATTTTACGTTTTCCACCCTTTCGATGGCGTTCTTTGACAAGAGAGACTGGATACAAATGGCCAAGGCTTGGTCTTTTTGTTGGGCCTTGTACTCTGATAGAATCAGAGGGAATCTGACCAAGTTTGGCTTTGAACGGAATGGCAGAACGTAGCCATTGGTGATAATGTTTAACACGTTTTGAGAACATTTGTTTGTTTGCCAGTCTCTCTTGAAAGAATGGAGGCGACTTCCTACTGGTGGACTGAATGAGGCTTTGGAGGAGTCATTGTGAAGGGGGGTTTCCACGCCCCCTTCCTCTATTGTGGGGTCGAAAACGACCCCTGGAGCCTCTGAAGTTGGATTTTCCTCTTCCCGAGGGAAAGGATTGGTTACTGCTTTGAGAGGTATTGCCCCCATAGGGGCGTTTCCTGTAGGAGCCTCTTTTCTTGTGGGGGCCACGAAAGGGCTTATTCTGGTAGGGTGAAAAACTCTGAGAATCCTTTGAGGTGCCTTTTTTGAGAAGGAAGTCCTCACCTTCCTTTACAAGTTGAGACTCGAACAAGGAGGAGTCCCAGAAGAACGAGTTCCTAAGTTCTTGGCGTCTCGTTTCCCCTAGCTGGGGATGCAATAAAGTCATTTCGGCTTCGCGCCTAAGCAAGCCGGTATTAGCCATGGAATATAATTCCCTCTGGAGAATATGGGCTAGCAATTTGCTGAGACAGGTAAGAGCTCTATGTTGAACAAGAACCGTCTTGTTCCAAAAATCCAAGTACTCAGCAACTTCCTCATATCCGCGCTTTGCTGCTTTCTCAGGATTGGCACCTTTCTGGATCTGAGATTTAATCTTCTTGACAGTTGACTTGATGCTATGTTGACACTTCTCCAAGGAAGCATTGCAAGAAGAAGAGGTTTTGGCAAAGGCAGCGGTGAAATTGAGGGTTGAGATATTTTGTCTAGCCTGACGTTCCAGCTCCTTAAGGACTGGCATAGGGACTTTGGCTACTGGTGCCCCAGGAGGTCTAGGAGTAATACAGATCTTGGCAAAGTCCGTATTCAACTCCTGGATTTTGTCTTGAAAAGTGGGCTGTCCAACCTTGTACCACTTAAAAGTGGAAGGAGGAGGCTTGACATATTTTCCCTCAGATAAATTGGCAGCTTTGAAATCATGTTGAAATTTATCAAAGGCGTCCTTGATAACTGAGCTAAGTGGTAGGATAGAGGAAGGACCTCTAGGTCTGAGCTCTTGACGGCCTTTTTCGTCATCCAGACCCAACACTGAAGTTGAAGACCTAGGCATAGAGTCCCTGGGGTCAGGGAGAGAAAGAATGCGCCTGAAGGTGTCTACCTCTTCAGAGTATTGGGAGGGAATGTCAGACTGAGACTCGAATCGAGACTCACATTTTTTACTTCCCTATAATAAGGGGGGACTGGATCATGTTGTGGGAGGTCTTGATCAGAAGCTGCGCCTGAGGGCTGAGCCCTAGAGGGCTTAGAAGACCTGTGTCTAGCCACAGGGGAGTGATCTTCCTCTGAAGATGACACATATCTGGACCTAGATTTATGCTTGCTCTTGTCAGAGTGTTTCTTAGGTCTAAGATGGATCCGAGATTCATCGGAATCCTCATCCAGATGATCCGAGGCAGAGCTCGGTGTTACTGTTTGTCTGTGGCTTTGTTTTTTATGTGAGTACGAGGAATCCTTCGGTATTGCTTCAGAAGGGGCGACGTACTGATCCGAGGAAGTTTGATTTAGTACTAGTCGAGGAGGGAGTGCTGGACCAACGTCCACATCCATTGCCTCGGACTGTGCATTAGTACTTGACCTCAGAGGGGGTAGGTCCAGATGAGCAGCAGAGTTGCTGGATGGACCAGCTTTTGAAGCATGAGGCGAGGGATCAACCTCGGCAGATTTTTTAACTGCTAACTCCTCTCGGAGTGATTGAAATGCTTCTAACATGGATGCCTGGAAGGAACCCATTTGCTGCTGGATATGTATATTTAAGGAATCACCCAGGGATTTCTCTAGATTTCTTTGAATTATGTTTTGTAAAACAGTACCTGGGGTGGGAGGAACAGCCTTGGCTGGGGTCTTTAGTGATAAAGAACTGAAGGCGAGAGGTTGAGGATGGGGGGGTGAGGTAAAGAGGTTATCGGCAGCACTCTCAAGGTCTGCATTAGAACCATTAAAAGAGTCCCCATCGCCTTCACCCAAGAGATCTAGTTCATCTTTGGAACTAGTTTCCGCTTTTTGCTTTTTTAAGTACCGCTTCCTGTTTTGAATCTTTTGTAATTGTTCATCAGAGAGAGACGTACAAATATGGCAGGGTGCTTCAAAAGTGACACAGGGGTCATCTCCCTTGCCAGCCTCCCTACAGGTAGGGCAGTAATTATGAGTATCAAAACTGAAGCAAAAATGGCGGCATTTCTGAGCTCTCGGTTTGTCTTTGTTTGCTTGATGAAGGGACATTTTAACGCAATAAAAAGACGTACAATTGAAATTCCCTGAACCGAGAAAACTCAAAACACGCGGATTGTAAGGAAAATACTTAAGTTGTGAAATTAAAAATTTTACAGGATAATCTATGACATATATTTAAAGAAATATCCAAATATTAGCCTCCAACAATACGTGAATACTGAGAAATAAATGAAAATGTCTGTATATTTACAAACTGCTACCAGTCATCGTGGCCAACGAGAAAGTAGGGCGATTGGTCAGAAGTTATCACGTGACGACAACTACCAGTATATCCGGTGGCTAACAAGAACGATCTTTTTTTCTAAGACGTTGGCCCCGGGTGTGGCAAGCCGAGAACAGCATTAAGTCCCACATGGTAAGCTATTGTAGCGTAATAAAATACTACTATTTTAAGTCATCTTGTTTTTAACTCACATTTTTATCCGTGACACTCTGGGTGGGCAGTTTGTGCAATTCATACAGAAGATCATCTCTGGAACTCTCCAACTCAGTTAAACTGAAATCACAATACACTGTCTTATTATTTGAAATTAATCCAGCTTATGATTGTTGTGTCATTACCTTTGCCAAGGAAGTTAGGAAATTGGAAATATATGTTTGTTGGTCCGTGTTTTTGATTGCAAAATAACTTGTAAAGTTATGGAGAAATATTGATGAAATTTCAAGAAGCACTGCTAATGGTACAAGTAATAACAAGAGATTTAAAATAGAAGTGGTAATTTTATTATGAAACAACAAGGAAATACAAATGTCGCAGAGTGAAATTGATGTCATTAAACTGAATGTTTGGATAATAGGAGATTGGATAATAGAGTTTCTACTGTATTTAATACTTTTGAACATAAGTAATCCATGTAATGGAACTTCAGGAAAGTGTGCAGCTGAACTGCTGTTTATCACTGAGCACATAACATACCATAGTAATATATGGTAATAATAGCTAGTCCAGGGATGCATTTGTGGCCAGATGCAAGATGTATCCACCAGAAAAGGACAACTAACATGGTTTTGAAGATAAACAGCAATTTTCAATAATAAGCGAATTGTAAGCACTTTTAAGTTTGGTTTCCCTCATTTGACCTTGAAGCAGGGGCCCAAGGTCAAATCTAAACACAAGATGCAAGATTCCAAGCTAATGATTTCCTATAGTTTGGTTTCACACTGCAAACCTCTAGGACCAATCATAAGAGAGTTATAAGCACTTTTAAGTTTTGTTATCCTCATTTGACCTTGAAGAAGGGGCCCAAGGTCAAATCTGACCACATCGCAAGATTCTCAGCCCATGATTTCCTGCAGGTTGGTTTCACATGCCAAATCTCTAGGACCAATAATAAGTGAGTTCTAAGCACTTTTAAGTCTGGCTATCCTCATTTGACCTTGAAGGAGGGGTCCACGGTCAAATCTGACCACATCAGAAGATTCCCAGCCCATGCTTTCCTATAGGTTGGTTTCACATGCAAAACCTCTAGGACCAATAATAAGGGAAATATAGGCACTTTTAAAGTGCACTACATGGGGTACTTTCGCACTCAGTGGATGAACTTGAGTGAAGAGTTTCCAGATGAAATGTCTGCAAGCTTCTAGAGGACAGGTATATCTGTTATACATATCACCTATGAAGAGATTCAACCTTCTACTTATGAGAACCAGCCAGTAGAAAAAGGTATATAATTTTCAAAGATTGCCATCTTATTTTACAGAATGAGGCTAATTCTGTCCCAGAGAAGTTTACATTCCAATCAAGATATCCTGCAAATTTGGTGAAGCTAGCTGGTAGAGTTTCCCGCTGAGATCGTTAACGTCAAAACCCACCATATGTGGGCAAACAAAAACTATGAATCAATTTTATTTACTCTTTATGGATAAACAAAAACTGTCAATCTAAATATATTAATACCATTTGTGAGCATGCAGCAGCTTCCCATCATTGATGTGATCCTGGCATTTCTTCACTGTTTCTGGCACGTTGAAAATATGCTTGAGGTTTTCCACTGCTGCTCCAAGCTGTAATAAATACCACTCTTAACAGTCACTGCAATCTGGTAATGTAAATATTATGGAGGGGATCAGGAATGGCAAGTGAGGCTTTGCAGTATCTTAAATACTACTAGCTTTTTAATTGGAAGTAAAATCTAAATATCTATTCAATTTAGTTGATTTGGTATGAGTAGATTATTAATAATGGCCAATTGGATGAAAGTACTATGTAGCATCAGTATCCTAGCTGTGATCAGCATGAATGTATCAATCGCAGAAAGTAGTGTATTCCAAATACACTTTGGATTCAAATTTTGACACATTCTACTTCTTAGAAATTTTTTCTTTCTCTTTGAATTATTATTTAGAAAATGCATATATATTCTGATATAAGAATAAGAATGTTTGTCTATATGGAACAGAGTATCACTTTTTGATGGAAATACCTAGTACAACTAGAGTAGAATCTAAAAGTCTTTAGGTGACGGGTATATTATTTACAGAAATACACAATGTTATAATAGTTTGACAAGCACTCTGTATCAGCCCCACCCTTGTAACTGTAACCAAAATTCAGATAATCTTTGTTTTTTTTTCACACTGTGGCAAATGACACATTTTCCTGCTGTTTTACCTGGCTGTGCCTGGAGTTCTCCTCTCTCAGGTCCTGTAAGTGACTGCCCAGTCCTGATATAGCCTGGTACACACCATCCATCTCACCAAGACTACATAGAAAATAACCAGCAGAACATTCGGAATTTTAGCAAACAGTATATGTATGTACAGTAGAACACCTATTATCCAACATTCTATTATCCGAATTATCAATTATCCGACCTCATACCCACTCTTCCATTACCATTTAAGCCTGTTATTTTAGCCCTTCTATTATCCACCTAACTGTTACTCCCACAACAGGGTCAGATACTCGAGTTTCTACTAACCCACCAAGACTGTCCAAGCACTGGTGGCTGACATTCCGCAAACTGAAAAACACAGAGCCTCAGAGATGACCATTTATCAACATCCATGAGGTACTTTAGACTGCCATTGGGATAGGACCAAATGACAGTGGACCGCCATTTTTAGTGGTCATCCGAAACCACTAGTATGTGCTTGCAATATCAAAGATGAAAGAGGATTGTTTGTATTAACACAATTATTACTTCTGCCAAGAAGGATATGGTTTCAGTGGAGTTTGTTTGTCTGTTTGCAAGTGAAAGATATGGATGGATATGATGAAATTTTCAGGAAATTTTGACAATGGCAGATGGAACAGATGAATCAATTGTGGTGGTGATCTGGATCACTGTCTAGATACAGGAAACATTTGAAGGATCATTTATCATTGTGAGATAGAGCTATTTATAAACATCAAAATAGAACAATCTATTCATGGCCTATTATAGTAATACATATTCAAGTGATTTGATTTAATATTGAAATATCACATTTATTCATTTTTAGGTAAATAAAAGTAAGTTGCACTGTTTTTCATTTGAAAAATATCCACTGAGTGATCCCAAGGATATATTTTGGAGGGTTTCACCTGTCACAGCTTGCGATTTCCCAAGTTAAAAACTTTTATCAACACATTCCGAGTATGTTTCTCTCTTACCACGATAATTTAAATTACACATGACTAGTTTAAATAGTATTACGTTAATTTACATCAATGAATATGATTTCTATGTTTTATTTCATATAATAAAACTTTATGGACAGCAAAAAAAAGTGGAAGAACTACACTATGTAATAAAACCCACAAGTGACTTTACAAAGTGAACCGTATATATTCATCTGCCTTGCTTTACAGAAAATTAGAACTAATTTTCATTATCACCAAGAAAGGAGTTGTAACTATTTCACAAAGCATATAAACACCATACTGTCATTGAAATACTTTTGGTTTCGGATTAAAAAAACATTTCATATGACAAAATAACACAGCAATACTTCTATTTTGAAGGATCCGCCTTGAAAATGGGAACATAAAACACTTGGCAGAGACAGAACTCATTAAAACATTTAAAGTAATTGTTTAACACTTTAAAAAAATCTTATACCAGTGCTTTTTAACTAGAAATAGGACGCCCTGTTGATAGTAGATGCGAATAGAAACAGGATAGCATAGAAGAAAACACATTATCATGTGTAATGTCCACCCCATGAACCTTTTGCCAAGATTGTACAGTAGTCTTACAAGACCCTGTTTCATTTGTAAAATATATCAATGATGCTTAAATATTTATTAGTGTAGATGTAAATTATTTCAGCTTCATGCCTTTTTGCATTGGTTGGGTCGAAAATTTCGACGAAATCGCTCTATCTCGCACGGTTAAGGAGATAGAAGCAAATTTGTGTTTTGCCATTTTTGGCCAAAATTCGAAAATTCAAAATGGCCGCCATTTTTGGGGAGGGGAAAATTTTTTGAAAATTGCAAAGAGTACATTCGTTAGATACCCTGTGGGTCGAAAATTTCGACGAAATCGCTCTATCTCGCACGGTTAAGGAGATAGAAGCAAATTTGTGTTTTGCCATTTTTGGCCAAAATTCGAAAATTCAAAATGGCCGCCATTTTTTTTGGGGGGGGGAAATTTTTTGAAAATTGCAAAGATTACATTCGCTAGATACCCTGTGGGTCGAAAATTTCGACGAAATCACTCTATCTCACACGGTTAAGGAGATAGAAGCAAACTTGTGTTTTGCCATTTTTGGCCAAAATTTGAAAATTCAAAATGGCCGCCATTTTTGGGGAGGGGAAATTTTTTTGAAAATTGCAGAGTACATTCCTTAGATACCCTGTGGGTCGAAAATTTCGACGAAATCGCTCTATCTCGCACGGTTAAAGAGATAGAAGCAAATTTGTGTTTTGCCATTTTTGGCCAAAATTCGAAAATTCAAAATGGCTGCCATTTTTGGGGAGGGGAAAATTTTTGGAAAATTGCAAACAGTACATTCCTTAGATACCCTATGGGTCGAAAATTTCGACGAAATCGCTCTATCTCGCACGGTTTAGGAGATATGAGCACATTTGCCTTTTTCAGTATTAAAAATAGCTAATTACTCATTTATTTAATTAATTACTCACTAATCTATGAAGCATATTCCCCCCAAAAGCAATCCCATACAAGCTATTAACCCAATGAACCTCCATACCAAATTTCAGAAAGCTAGGCTTAATAGCATTCCTTAAAATGTCTGGAAACCAAAGAGCTACTCAAAAGTAGCAAAGTAGCTATTACTCAGTTAGCTATAGAGCTATCATCACCAAAAGCAATCCCATACAAGCTATTAACCCAATAAACCTGCAGGCCAAATTTGGTAAAGATAGGATAAGAACTGTTGCCTAAAATGTCTGGAAACCAAGTGGGACGCCGGACGGCGGAAAAAGCAAAAATAATATGTCCACCCCCCAGTGGGGTGGACATAATTAAATTTAACCATACCCCTCCTCCGACCGCCCTTACAATGTTTGTGACTGAAACTAAGGTACCTACTTCTGGTCCTTGTGATTCAACTGAGCAGAGTTCTGTAAAGAAATCAACTCACTTAGATCGAATCTCCTGTATGTCTTTCAGTGCATTTTGTAGCTGTGTTAACCCAGTCTTCACCCCATCCAACTGCGACTGTATAGAGGTTTTTAACATGGCTTCCACTGAGGACTACAAAAGGTGAGATACAGTAAAAAAAATTTTCCTCAATTAAGGCTGCACTGAATCATTGATTACTTGTCAAGAACGCAATTCAGCTCAAAACTCGAGTCAGAGTAAGTGAACTGATTCTTTGATAGTAACTAAAATTAAGAAATAAACTAGAGGATCGCTCGCAAAAAAAAAAGATAATGTTTTTGCATAGCAAAAACAAAGCGTCCCGAAAAGGCTATAAAGGTGAGTGCTAAAGTATTAAGAAAATGCTTCGTTTCTAGCCTTATACTGTTGTGGCAACCAAAGTCAGCGCAGTCTGCTCTATCTAGCACGGTTTTCAAGATATAAGCATTTTTGTGTTTTGCAAAAAATAAAAAAATTAAAAATGTCCGCTATATTTGGTGAGACAAAAATATTTTGAAAATTGGCATGGCTACTCTGCAGAGATACCCAGCAGGTCCAAAATTTTGTTGAGTTCGCTCCATATAGCACGGTTTTCGAGATATAAGCATTTTTGTGTTTTGCAAAAACTTTGAAAATTCAAAATGGCCACCATTTTTGGGGAGACAAAAATTTTTGTCAAGACCACTGCCGCGGTGTGTATCTCCCGCCGAGCATTAAAGCAGAAGAAATAGCTTTTCCGAGATATTCACAATTTTTCATTTTCGTGTGTGAAAGCTCTTCCAAAAGTAGGTGAATGAGTTATTTGAGAAAAATTGGCTATCTGCAATACTATTAAGAGATAATTCACATTTACTCATTTTGAGTAGGTGAATAATTATCTATGGGTCTGAAACTTCACCAAGTGAAAGCTCTCCCAAAAGTAGGTGAATGAGTTATTTGAGAAAAATTGGCTATCCGCAATACTTTTAGAGATAATTCACATTTACTCATTTTGAGTAGGTGAGTAATTAGCTATGGGTCTGAAACTTCACCATGTGAAAGCTCTCCCACAAGTAGATGAATGAGTATTTGATAAAAATTGGGTATCCACAATACTTTTACAGATAATTAGCATTTACTCATTTTGAGTAGGTGAATAAATAGCTATGGGTCTGAAACTTCACAGAGTGAAAGCTCTCCCAAAAGTAGGTGAATGAGTTATTTGAGAAAAATTGGCTATCTGCAATACTTTTAGAGATAATTCGCATTTACTCATTTTGAGTAGGTGAGTAATTAGCTATGGGTGTGAAACTTCACCAAGTGAAAGCTCTCCCAAAAGTAGGTGAATGAGTTATTTGAGAAAAATTGGCTATCTGCAATACTTTTAGAGATAATTCGCATTTACTCATTTTGAGTAGGTGAGTAATTAGCTATGGGTGTGAAACTTCACCAAGTGAAAGCTCTCCCAAAAGTAGGTGAATGAGTTATTTGAGAAAAATTGGCTATCTGCAATACTTTTAGAGATAATTCGCATTTACTCATTTTGAGTAGGTGAGTAATTAGCTATGGGTGTGAAACTTCACCAAGTGAAAGCTCTCCCAAAAGTAGGTGAATGAGTTATTTGAGAAAAATTGGCTATCTGCAATACTTTTAGAGATAATTCGCATTTACTCATTTTGAGTAGGTGAGTAATTAGCTATGGGTGTGAAACTTCACCAAGTGAAAGCTCTCCCAAAAGTAGGTGAATGAGTTATTTGAGAAAAATTGGCTATCTGCAATACTTTTAGAGATAATTCGCATTTACTCATTTTGAGTAGGTGAGTAATTAGCTATGGGTGTGAAACTTCACCAAGTGAAAGCTCTCCCAAAAGTAGGTGAATGAGTTATTTGAGAAAAATTGGCTATCTGCAATACTTTTAGAGATAATTCGCATTTACTCATTTTGAGTAGGTGAGTAATTAGCTATGGGTGTGAAACTTCACCAAGTGAAAGCTCTCCCAAAAGTAGGTGAATGAGTTATTTGAGAAAAATTGGCTATCTGCAATACTTTTAGAGATAATTCGCATTTACTCATTTTGAGTAGGTGAGTAATTAGCTATGGGTGTGAAACTTCACCAAGTGAAAGCTCTCCCAAAAGTAGGTGAATGAGTTATTTGAGAAAAATTGGCTATCTGCAATACTTTTAGAGATAATTCGCATTTACTCATTTTGAGTAGGTGAGTAATTAGCTATGGGTCTGAAACTTCACCAAGTGAAAGCTCTCCCAAAAGTAGGTGAATGATTAATTTGAGAAAAATTGGCTATCTACAATACTTTTAGAGATAATTCGCATTTACTCATTTTGAGTAGGTGAGTAATTAGCTATGGGTCTGAAACTTCACCAAGTGAAAGCTCTCCCAAAAGTAGGTGAATGATTTATTTGAGAAAAATTGGCTATCTGCAATATTTTTAGAGATAATTCGCATTTACTCATTTTGAGTAGGTGAGTAATTAGCTATGGGTCTGAAACTTCACCATGTGAAAGCTCTCCCACAAGTAGATGAATGAGTTATTTGATAAAAATTGGGTATCCGCAATACTTTTACAGATAATTAGCATTTACTCATTTTGAGTAGGTAAATAATTAGCTATGGGTCTGAAACTTCACCATGTGAAAGCTCTCCCAAAAGTAGGTGAATGAGTTATTTGAGAAAAATTGGCTATCTGCAATACTTTTAGAGATAATTCGCATTTACTCATTTTCAGTAGGTGAGTAATTAGCTATGGGTCTGAAACTTCACAGAGTGAAAGCTCTCCCAAAAGTAGGTGAATGAGTTATTTGAGAAAAATTGGCTATCTGCAATACTTTTAGAGATAATTCGCATTTACTCATTTTGAGTAGGTGAGTAATTAGCTATGGGTCTGAAACTTCACCAAGTGAAAGCTCTCCCAAAAGTAGGCGAATGATTAATTTGACAAAAATTGGCTATCTGCAATACTTTTAGAGATAATTCGCATTTACTCATTTTGAGTAGGTGAGTAATTAGCTATGGGTCTGAAACTTCACCAAGTGAAAGCTCTCCCAAAAGTAGGTGAATGAGTTATTTGAGAAAAATTGGCTGTCTGCAATACTTTTAGAGATAATTCGGATTTACTCATTTTGAGTAGGTGAGTAATTAGCTATGGGTGTGAAACTTCACCAAGTGAAAGCTCTCCCAAAAGTAGGTGAATGAGTTATTTGAGAAAAATTGGCTATCTGCAATACTTTTAGAGATAATTCGCATTTACTCATTTTGAGTAGGTGAGTAATTAGCTATGGGTGTGACACTTCACCAAGTGAAAGCTCTCCCAAAAGTAGGTGAATGAGTTATTTGAGAAAAATTGGCTATCTGCAATACTTTTAGAGATAATTCGCATTTACTCATTTTGAGTAGGTGAGTAATTAGCTATGGGTGTGAAACTTCACCAAGTGAAAGCTCTCCCAAAAGTAGGTGAATGAGTTATTTGAGAAAAATTGGCTATCTGCAATACTTTTAGAGATAATTCGCATTTACTCATTTTGAGTAGGTGAGTAATTAGCTATGGGTGTGAAACTTCACCAAGTGAAAGCTCTCCCAAAAGTAGGTGAATGATTAATTTGAGAAAAATTGGCTATCTACAATACTTTTAGAGATAATTCGCATTTACTCATTTTGAGTAGGTGAGTAATTAGCTATGGGTCTGAAACTTCACCAAGTGAAAGCTCTCCCAAAAGTAGGTGAATGATTTATTTGAGAAAAATTGGCTATCTGCAATATTTTTAGAGATAATTCGCATTTACTCATTTTGAGTAGGTGAGTAATTAGCTATGGGTCTGAAACTTCACCATGTGAAAGCTCTCCCACAAGTAGATGAATGAGTTATTTGATAAAAATTGGGTATCCGCAATACTTTTACAGATAATTAGCATTTACTCATTTTGAGTAGGTAAATAATTAGCTATGGGTCTGAAACTTCACCATGTGAAAGCTCTCCCAAAAGTAGGTGAATGAGTTATTTGAGAAAAATTGGCTATCTGCAATACTTTTAGAGATAATTCGCATTTACTCATTTTCAGTAGGTGAGTAATTAGCTATGGGTCTGAAACTTCACAGAGTGAAAGCTCTCCCAAAAGTAGGTGAATGAGTTATTTGAGAAAAATTGGCTATCTGCAATACTTTTAGAGATAATTCGCATTTACTCATTTTGAGTAGGTGAGTAATTAGCTATGGGTCTGAAACTTCACCAAGTGAAAGCTCTCCCAAAAGTAGGCGAATGATTAATTTGACAAAAATTGGCTATCTGCAATACTTTTAGAGATAATTCGCATTTACTCATTTTGAGTAGGTGAGTAATTAGCTATGGGTCTGGAACTTCACCAAGTGAAAGCTCTCCCAAAAGTAGGTGAATGAGTTATTTGAGAAAAATTGGCTGTCTGCAATACTTTTAGAGATAATTCGCATTTACTCATTTTGAGTAGGTGAGTAAAATGGCCGCCATTTTTGGCAAGATAAAATTTTTTTGAAAATTGGCATGGCTACTCTGCAGATATACCCTGTGGATCAAAAATTTCGTCGAAATCGCTCTATCTTGCAGGGTTTTTGAGATATAAGCATTTTTGTGTTTTGCAATTTTTGCGAAAAATTCGAAAATTCAAAATGGCCGCCATTTTTGGCGAGACAAAAATTTTTTCAAAATTGGGATAACTACTCTGCAGAGATACCCTGTGGGTCAAAAATTTCGTCGAAATCGCTCTATCTAGCACGGTTTTCGAGATATAAGCATTTTTGTGTTTTGCAATTTTTACGAAAATTTCGAAAATTCAAAATGGCCGCCATTTTTGGCGAGACAAAAATTTTTTGAAAATTGGGAAAAGTACTCTGCAGAGATACCCTGTGGGTCAAAAATTTTGTTGAAATTGCTCTATCTAGCACGGTTTTTGAGATATAAGCATTTTTGTGTTTTGCAATTTTTGCGAAAATTTCGAAAATTCAAAATGGCCGCCATTTTGGACGAGAGAAAAATTTTTTGAAAATTGGGAAAACTACTCCGCAGAGATACCCTGTGGGTCAAAAATTTCATCGAAATCGCTCTATCTAGCACGGTTTTCGAGATATAAGCATTTTTGTGTTCTGCAATTTTTACGAAAATTTCGAAAATTCAAAATGGCCGCCATTTTTGGCGAGACAAAAATTTTTTGAAAATTGGGAAAAGTACTCCGCAGAGATACCCTGCGGGTCAAAAATTTTGTCGAAATTGCTCTATCTAGCACGGTTTTTGAGATATAAGCATTTTTGTGTTTTGCAATTTTTGCGAAAATTTCGAAAATTCAAAATGGCCGCCATTTTGGACGAGAGAAAAATTTTTTGAAAATTGGGAAAACTACTCCGCAGAGATACCCTGCGGGTCAAAAATTTTGTCGAAATCGCTCTATCTAGCACGATATAAGCATTTTTGTGTTTTCCTTATTTGGAAAATTCGTAATGATTAATTAATCATTAATTACTCGGCCATTTCTTGACCAATCAATGCCAAAATCTAATGATTTCCAGATTTTAATAGAATGAATGTATTTGCCAAGTTTCAGGTGAATTGATAAAATTGCTTTCAAGTTATCATCCGGACAAGCTTCCCCATCGAAAAAAGACATTTTTGGTCATGTGACCTCTCTGATTGGTTGAAATGTCACTGCAGCATATTCAAAAAAATTCCCCAAGGCTACTGCCTAAACCTGCCAAATTTGAAAAGAATCCGCCTAACGGTTACAGAGTTATAAGGAAAACAAAATGCGGAGCCGGCGGAGCCGGCGGAGCCGCCGGAGCCGGCGGAGCCGGCGGAGCCTGAAGCTCTCCCATACACAAACAAGCGTCCCTTGCGGGACGCTTAATTACATATTTTAATTTGATTTTGGTTGAATAAATGATTATTTCATGAAATTATTTTTCCACTTTGTACTATTTCCGTTTTAATTAATTTTCTCTTTTGCAAATTTTTATTTTATGCTATAATGACGTTATTGGCCAGAATTTTAATGCAACATATTTTGAAGACACCTAAAATTTCACTATGTAAACAGGAACCAAATAATCAATCGGCTAGTATAGGTCATCTTTCCTATATTTTGCACTTAATAGGTCTTATTCCCATAACTGAATCAGTGATAAACATCCTTTCATGTTTTATGCATTACAGCCATTTCATAATTTATAATATATCAAAATATCAAGCAGTTTAGTTCATGGGTGATAATATAGGAATTAACCATGGCAAAGTCAGTTTTTTCCAAAGTGAGGAATCGAGGCACATTTTCCAGATCCCTTTTGCCTTAACATTAGTGTGCCAGAAGAGATAGATTTTGTTTTGATAATAGAACGTTAATTTAGATTATAGGCATTTAACTATAACACAACATTGATCAGTCAAAACCCAAAAACTAGCCAAAAAAATCAAACAATATCTAGTGAACCAAGTATGGGCTTTTCCAAGTGTTGCTTCTGCCCCATTTACACTACAGGCGGAACATCCCGTGGTGAGAAGTTTTTCTCGGCGGCAGGACCACCTCCAGGTTGCCCAATTTCATCCCAGTTGTTCCACACTACAGCCGGACGTCTTTTAACCGTCAATAACAGTAGAATGACAGTACTACAAATGTTGGTCACAGTGAAGCAACCTCAACTCACTTTCTGCAGCCATCGGATGAACACGTGGTGAAATGACCAATACCTTAACTCACCTTATGTCGCCGTATTACACCGGAGGACGACCGAATCACAACCGTATGTACACTGTGGACCACACCTTTGGTTACCTTAGTAAGAAATTCCTATGCACATGCACGAAATCGTCTGCGCATGCTCACGGTACCGAAATTAGATGTAAAAATTTGAAACTTCTGGAAACAGCCGAGGGACTGGCAAGGTAATGGATGGTTCACCACTATGGTGAACTGTTTCACCTTTAATGGATAGTGGAAACACATTCATGAAGTTATAAAATTTGAATTTTGGTATAGCAGAAGTCCGGATAATATTGAATCAGAAAGTGCTGTATCAACTACCAATTTTTTTTTTTGCAACATGGGAGGGATCAAGTTATAGCAATGATCAATCTGATGGATAAATTGCAAAAATTGTCACTTGTCAATATGTTAAATATGGTATCAAGGAAATCTCTGTTGTTGTTATTTAGTGAATTATGAGACAAATTTGTAATTTTTGAAAAAAATAATAATTCAGTTATTTAACCCGAAACTTAAGTAAATTTTTTGTTCCGGATTAATTTTGAGGGCTGAAGTTTTTTTATACGAGTACAGCCTGGCAAAAGGGAACAGGTGATTACATTTTGGGCAAGATCTGGAGCATATTCTGGGTTAAAAAAATCCCCAATTTTTTAGAAACATACCCTGGTGGAGGTGTGTACTGAGTGAAATCTATGAGTGCTTTCTGGATATTAATGAAGTCAACACATCAACCACAGAAAATGAATATTTGCAACATAAAGCCACACATTAGTGCTTCAGAAGTAAAGAAACTAGTAGTGAAACACTAAAATAAATTTGGTCCATACCTTTTTCTTTGATACCCTTTTCCTGATGTGTTCGACCTTCTCAAGTTGGTCTGGTCTCTAAAATATTAAGTACGTGTTATTAATTATAGTTAGACTGAAGTATCTTTTATGAACATTAGATACCCTTAACAAAAATGTTTGTTTCTCCACTTCCCAACAGTGGGGATGACAGGTTCCTATTTCATCGTAAGTTTACACAAACATAGATCTTTTTAAACCACAGACAACTGTCCAGATCACTGGACCGTACAAGTATATCCAACTTATTTTTGGAAAAATAAAACAAAAATAAAGTCAAAAGCTAGCTTTGTCTGAAATACACCAATGACTGGCACAAATTAACTTTCATTGGTCAAAAAATTAATTGATTATAAAATACTCTACCTGTAAAATATTAGCCACATGCTTTCTGGCATTTGCCTTTGCCTCCATTTCCAACTGTGCAAATTCCAGTTCTGGACTAATCTGCTGACCCTTAGTGTTTGCCATAATTCAGAACTACAGGGGAATACAATTAACCTTTTTTTAGACAATGCAATTATAACAGACACTTCACACGTAGAACAAAATACTCAAGGCAATACTTTGACATTTATCATTAATTTATTATAGTTTGATGTTTACAGAATATTTTTTTCTCACAGTCTTAATACATAATGTTAATTTAACATAAATCACCATTAGCCACATATGAATTTTATATACATTTGTGAACAAATGTCAAGCAGTTGTGCAACTGTACATAGAACAAGACCACTATGGGACTAGTGGCAGTTATATCCCATCAGGTTTTCCTATTTCCTGCATTTGTATGGTATAAAAATATTCAAGTAAAAAATATGAATGAAATTCATCCACAAATATTAAATGTTAGCCATTTTAGCAGGAAACTTACGTTGCTATTATAAAATGATTTATATAATTTTAAGGTTTCCATAAAGTGTACATCTTCATGGGGCGTTACTTTACCCACATGTCAAATAAGACTAGAGTATTACTTTGCAAGAGAAAGAAGACTTTTTTTTTGCACACCAAACACAAAGTGTCCCAACAGCAATAGTGATATGGCCAAAATTACTCTATTTTGCTCTCTAAGATAAATGTGTTTTTCCGCTTTAAGCAGAAACTTAAGATGCCACCAAAAAATGGCAGGAGAAAAGTGGAGAGACCATCCTGTGTAAACCCTCCAGGAAAAAAACATTTGGCCAAAATTACACTATCTCCCAGTATTTTTGAAATAATTGCTTTTTCACGTTCTATGCAGAAAGTCAAGATGTCCGCCTAAATTTCTTAGGAAACAATTTTTGGCAAAAAGTCTCAGGTGAGTCTGAGTATACCCTCTGCACCAAAAATTTGGTCCAAATTGCTCTATCTCACACCATTTCTGTTTTTTTTTATTTTTCATTTAAATCATTAAGAACAACTGTTATTTTTAATTAATCTTTAATAAGTCGCCCATATTTTATTGGATCCCTTAAAATAGTTAAGGATTTCCAAACATCCATATAATAAACCTACTCGCCAAATTTTGAGCAAATAGGTAAAGTTTTAATCTGGCCAAGCATACCCCTTCAAAAAACTTGTCTTTGGTCATGTGACTTCTCTGGTCGACATGTTATCTAATCTAATCTAATCTACTGCTCTGCAAGCACAATATCTTCACCACAAAGGGGAACTCAGTGCGCTAATTGAACAAAATCATTATCATAGGGGAGTCGAGGGGCGATTCAGGTCGGTAATCCAGGATTGTGGGTGTGACCGTGAGGGAAGACTAACTAATTTGGGAAGCTAGAGCTGAAGAGGTGAGTTTTGAAGTGCTTCCTCAAAGATGCACCATATTCAAAAAATTGTCTCAGGGCTACTGCATACATGCGCCAAATATGAAGAGAATCCGCCCAGTGGTTGCTGAGGCTATAGCCAAAAGAAAATGTGGGAGCTGGCGGCTCCGTCCATGTGAATTTTCTCCTGTATACAAACAAGTGTCTCTTACGAATCACTCAATGAAATCCATCATATACTTTTTGTATTATCACTGCTCCCTGCTGCAAATATTATTTCTTCTGGTTTGTGCCATGATACACTGCTAAGCAGTAGCCATTAGAAAGCTAACCATAAGGTTGTTACATTATCACTGGGACTTTAAGGTCACCATAAAGCTGACATCTTTCTGGGGCCTAACTACACCACATGCCAAATACACAAATAAAATCCTCCATATAGGTTTAAGAGTAATAGTCCATACCAGAAAACACAACAAACACCTTAGCACACACAAGCAAGAGTTAATACATTATTATGTCAGTTTTATTTTATTGCAATATTACCTTAATTACCATCTTAATACATTTCAATGTATGACATTACAATGTCTATTTATGTTGCTGCGAGTGGTGTTTTCACACCAATAGTGTTTTCATGAATGGTTGTTTTTATTAGTTTATTTATAGGACTGTAACATTTACAAATGAAAAACTAATGTATAGAGTATTGTCATATATAACACAGAAATAATCAAAAAGTTAAAGAGTATCCTCAATTTAAAGCAAATAAAAACATACATTTCTGTTTTCCCAATACTGCCATGATATTTGTACACATTAAAACCCTTTTAAATATATTGTTTCTTGTAATCATAAGTACTGGACAATTATATGACAGTAAAAGTTCCACAATGTTTTTTTTTCTGATTTTGTTACCCCACTATTGAGGCATTACAATGTACATTTATGTTGCCCCACTATTGCGGCTGCATATCTCTAGATTTGGTCTCTGTTTGGCCAACATAGGACCAAGAGTTAGTTTTTATTCCAACATGACGTAGTGCAAGATACTGCAGAGAAGCAATGCCATTATTACTGGATTATGGATAATCTCGAGTCAAAAATCAACCACTGTTACCCATGATCCAGTTAATGGACTGACAATATCATTAATCTTGTAACCAGTCAGACAATCTGACTGACTTGCACTATAGTGTGAGTGTAGCAAAACCACTTCTTTGGTTGTTGGTACTTTCATATTATGTGTTTCTATCATCTACTACATGGGTGTACCTGTGGATGTGTCCCATTAATAACAGTTTGTGTGGGTCCTAACTGGGTTAATGTGAAACTCTCATACGCATGCAATATTTCATTTATTGCACTTTTCACATTTCATTCATTAGTTCATCTATTGCCATTTCTCCCTGAGCTAAAGTTTTTGCTACAAGTGTCTCTTGACTAAATTTATGTGTTTGGCATGTCTCAAAAAAAGGATCCTGAATGGCATCGTAACATGGCACAAACCTCATCTTGGTACAAACTGGAACACAGAATATCTATTATAGCGTGGCTTCAGAACAGTCACTGACGGATTGGAAAACAATCACTTTCAGAACCGCTAATTGAAATAGTTTATGAATTATTTGCTTTAAGACTCGTTTTAAACAAAAACATACTTCCCCTTGATGTATACACGTATATGTATGCGTTAATTCAGTTTAAATAAATATCCCCATTTTGTGAAATAATATATGAATTTTGAAAGCAAAATGAACTAGAGGATTGCTCGCAAAAAAAAAGATAATGTTTTTGCATAGCAAAAACAAAGCGTCCCGAAAAGGATATAAAGGTGAGTGCTAAAGTATTAAGAAAATTCTTCGTTTCTAGCCTTATACTGTTGTGGCAACCAAAGTCAGCGCAGTCGCTCTATCTAGCACGGTTTTCAAGATATAAGCATTTTTGTGTTTTGCAAAAAATTTGAAAATTCAAAATGTCCGCTATATTTGGCGAGACAAAAATATTTTGAAAATTGGCATGGCTACTCTGCAGAGATACCCAGAAGGTCAAAAATTTTGTTGAGTTCGCTCCATCTAGCACGGTTTTCGAGATATAAGCATTTTTGTGTTTTGCAAAAACTTTGCAAATTCAAAATGGCCACCATTTTTGGGGAGACAAAATTTTTTGACAAGACCACTGCCGCGGTGTGTATCTCCCGCCGAGCATTAAAGGAGAATAAATAGCTTTTCCGAGATATTCACAATTTTTCATTTTCGTGTGTGAAAGCTCTTCCAAAAGTAGGTGAATGAGTTATTTGACAAAAATTGGCTATCTGCAATACTATTAAGAGATAATTCACATTTACTCATTTTGAGTAGGTGAGTAATTACCTACGGGTCTGGAACTTCACCAAGTGAAAGTTCTCCCAAAAGTAGATGAATGAGTTATTTGATAAAAATTGGGTACCCGCAATACTTTTAGAGATAATTCGCATTTACTAATTTTGAGTAGGTGAATAATCAGGTATGGGTCTGAAACTTCACCAAGTGAAAGCTCTCCCAAAAGTAGGTGAATGAGTTATTTGAGAAAAATTGGCTATCTGCAATACTTTTAGAGATAATTTGCATTTACTCATTTTGAGTAGGTGAGTAATTAGCTATGGGTCTGAAACTTCACCATGTGAAAGCTCTCCCACAAGTAGATGAATGAGTTATTTGATAAAAATTGGGTATCCGCAATACTTTTACAGATAATTAGCATTTACTCATTTTGAGTAGGTGAATAATTAGCTATGGGTCTGAAGCTTCAGCATGTGAAAGCTCTCCCAAAAGTAGGTGAATGAGTTATTTGAGAAAATTTGGCTATCTGCAATACTTTTAAGAGAGAATTCGCATTTACTCATTTTGAGTAGGAGAGTAATTATCTACGGGTCTGAAACTTCACCATGTGAAAGCTCTCCCAAAAGTACATGAATGAGTTATTTGATAAAAATTGGGTATCCGCAATAGTTTTTGAGATAATTAGCATTTACTCACTTTGAGTAGGTGAGTAATTAGCTACGGGTCTGAAACTTCACCGAGTGAAAGCTCTCCCAAAAATAGGTGAATGAGTTATTTGAGAAAAATTGGCTATCTGCAATACTTTTAGAGGTAATTCGCATTTACTCATTTTGAGTAGGTGAGTAATTAGCTGTGGGTCTGAAACTTCACCATGTGAAAGCTCTTCCAAAAGTAGATGAATGAGTTATTTGAGAAAAATTGGCTATCTGCAATACTTTTAAGAGATAATTCGCATTTACTCATTTTGAGTAGGTGAATAATTAGCTATGGGTCTGAAACTTCACCGAGTGAAAGCTCTTTGGGATAGCTGCTCTGCAGAGATACCCTGAAGATAAAAAAATTCGTCGAAATCATTATATGTAGCACGATTTTCGAGATATTAGCATTTTTGTGTTTTGCAATTTTTGCGCAAAAATTCGAAAATTCAAAATGGCCACCATTTTTGGCAAGACAAAATTTTTTTTGAAAATTGGCATGGCTCCTCTGCAGAGATACCCTGTGGGTCAAAAATTTCGTCAAAATGGCTCTATCTAGCACGGTTTTCGAGATATAAACATTTTTATATTTTGCAATTTTGCGAAAAATTCGAAAATTCAAAATGGCCGCCATTTTTTGCGAGAAAATTTTTTTTTGAAAATTGGCATGGCTACTCTGCAGAGATACCCTGCAGGTCAAAAATTTCGTCGAAATCGCTCTATCTAGCAAGGTTTTCGAGATATAAGCATTTTTGTGTTTTCCTTATTTGGAAAATTCATCTTGATTAATTAATCATTAATTACTCGGCCATTTCTTAACCAATCAATGCCAAAATCTAATGATTTCCAGATTTTAATAGAGTGAATGTATTTGCCAAGTTTCAGGTGAATTGATAAAATTCCTTTCAAGTTATCATCCGGACAAGCTTTCCCATCGCAAAAAGACATTTTTGGTCATGTGACCTCTCTGATTGGTTGAAATGTCACTGCAGCATATTCAAAAAAATTCCCCAAGGCTACTGCCTAAACCTGCCAAATTTGAAAAGAATCCACCTAACGGTTACAGAGTTATAAGGAAAACAAAATGCGGAGCCGGCGGAGCCTGAAGGTCTCCCATACACAAACAAACGTCCCTTCGGGGACGCTTAAATATGGTTGTCATTGGCAATGCTCACAAAGTTCCATAAAATACGTAACTTTTATACTGTGGCTTCAGAGCAGTGATACATGGTTATTATTAATCTATTTATTAATCTATTTTCACAGACAGCATGCATGCTTTAATTCAACAGCCACTCAAAAAATATTTTATAATATGAACGTCACCGTTCTTAAATCAAGATTATTGTGACCCGTCCTTGTATTTATTAGCATTTGTCTCATACTTCCGCATACCAAATAAGGAAGACAAAATCATGATGGAAATACATTAAAAATAGGTCTATTCAACGATTTATTATTGCCCCTTAAAAAAACACTGTAAAGGGTTTACTGTTATGATTTTATATTGCGAATACAAAAATACATTTATACAGCAGCTTGCACATGTGTCAAAGGAGGTTAATCATCAATAGAAATTCACACATAAAAGTGATAAAACAGCCACAAATAATGATGTTTTGTCAAGATTGCGCCAAGTTAAGCTGCCAGCAATTGGTGTTTGAAGTTCTACAGTACAGTATAGGTGATTTACGTAAGTTTGATATAGACAAAATGTCAATTGGCTTCATTTTCTTTCGATCCGCTTCGTTTTGAATGGTTGTATGAGGAATAGAAGGCTGCTGGCATTTCGAATGTAAACAATCTTACCGGAAAAATTATTTTATTCAGATGTTTTTGTGTCAAAATGAGGAAAAAAACAGGTATTTTTATTTTTCCTTTGCAAAAATTGATGTAATAATTGTTGTTGCACAATCGAAAATTGTTTTTAAAGAACTTTCCATTGCAAAATTTAAAGAAATTGCATTTTTATTAGAGATAACTAAGATGTTTTACTTACCTGACAGTGATGAAAAATCGATCAATTGATATCACTACTTTTTTTTCAAAATTAACTTTATGCAAGAAGATAAAGAGGTGAGTACCAAATGATTGATTTTTTGTACATCTCTATCTCTATATATTTTAGATAATTTCAAATAAAAACAACTTAGCAAAACTGAAATATAGACATTTTTACGCATATTGTACGTTTCAAAATTTAATAACACTTTTTATCAGACTTTTATTCGTATATTTGACATTCTAACATATGACACGGCTGTGTCCGTGATTCTGATTGGCTAAGACACGGAAAATTGCTCTGTAAAACCCCGCATAACTTCATGAGTTCTATTTTATCGCTCACAATGCTGCTCCGCAAAAAGAAAAGTTCTCCTATAACCCCTCCCTCGTCGTTCTCTATTTCTATATCAATTTTCTTAAGCGATCGAACTTCGTGCAACGACGATACTGCAGTACTGAAGTGGCTTTCTACTAGTAAACGTCCGCCTACCAGTGAACGCCCACCTTATATTTCTTTGTTGGAGGTCAAGGACAAATGCTTCTATAAGTACACAACATGGGCGTTCACTGGTATTTCCGGTTTGCGATAAAAACGGCCGATAATAGAGATAAATTATGAAAATATAAAGCTTTGAAACAAATGTAACAACATGGTCCTCGATTATTACTTGTGGTGTATACCATTTGACAATCTCTTGGTAGAAGAATATAATATAAAGCTGTTAATACAATTTAAATTCAATATATTATCTTCAGCATGGGCGTTCACTGGTACTGAGTAGAAAGCCACTATCACAGTTACTGCAGGGAAGACTCAAAATTGGCAAAAAAAATCGAGATTCACCTGCAATGACAGTGATTATAAAATTCAATATCACTTACTTAAATTTCGCAAACCTCATACAGATAGTGACTATTATCTAACCATATGCATCAAACTCAATAAATCAGTTTTCAAGAGCAAATCTCTTCCGTATTATTATATCCGTTAATATCGCTCGGGTTTACTCTAAAACACCCGTTGACCCGAAGGTATACGA
Organism: Sabellastarte sp. h YS-2021; assembly: GCA_964017235.1. Taxonomy (NCBI): domain Eukaryota; kingdom Metazoa; phylum Annelida; class Polychaeta; order Sabellida; family Sabellidae; genus Sabellastarte; species Sabellastarte sp. h YS-2021. The sequence goes on from OZ024936.1 coordinate 30,120,636, forward strand.
GCATCTCGTGACCACGAGATTTTTTTCCCCGGCAGATCTATCACTAAAATACAAAGTCTGGGGCTTTATTTTAATTGTACTCCAAATGATGATTGCTAGTTTTTATTTTCTAGGCATTATAGTTGCACTTCAGCTAAAATCTCTACAAATTAAATTTGGAAATGTGTAGTTTTTGGCATTAAATATTGAGTCTCAGTGCTTGCAATTATGACATGTCGATATTTTTATTACAGACATTTGTCAAGTAAAATAACTTGGCATCCAAATTCTAATTTTACCATTTTCACATTCTGAGAATATTCTTATTTTGGAGTCATGAGAAGCAATGGAAAAGATTAGCCATCCTCACGGTTACCATGAGATGTTTTCATAACAACTGCAATCTTTTGTTATGTTACACGAAATGAACCATACAGAAACAGAATTTTTATTTGTGTTTTTGCCATTCACATTTACCTCCAAAGCTTAGATTCAACTGAGAGTCAGGTCTCATTCTTAATTGTTACCTTATGACAATTTCTTTTATATTGACAAACAATTTCTGCAAGATACATTATTTGGAGACCTCAGTGGCTGATTACATAACAAATTTCAACAAGCTTTAGCAATAAGAGGAAGCAACAGATACTATTTTAGGTGGTGCAGTGTCGTTAGTTGGCAGTTTATAGTACAGAACCTTAAGCAACTGTATGTGCTGGTTTCCTTTTTACTTTCCAATTACCCGTCATAATATACCCAATATAAGGGTATTAGATGTGACATAAAACACTAAATAAAGACATAAATAGAAACAATTTATGCTTTACAAGTAAATTTGCCAGTTAACATGGTTTGCCAGATAACATATATATGTTTTCATTCAGGATGTGACAAATTTTATACAATGATTATTTTTGCAATTATGTTAAATTTTTGAAGGCAATATCAAAATTACAGCATCAGGCGTATATACAGTAAAAGATGAGGTATAGTCAAAATGAAACAAGATTAGTGTTAATGTTATAACATTGGGAATAAATTAAGTTTGAAAGACTTGGTGAACACAGCCACTTGAACTTGTTTTTTTTTTTAATTACACCAGACTTCTTATTTGTTATACCTCTACTTACTTATTACTCATTACATATATTATGTTATATTTTAAAGATATATTTTAAGATTTTACATCCCAATCAAACCATTACTATAAAAGTATGAGAAAACAATTGCTCAGACAAAAATAATTATCACCAGCTGAGTGTGTTACCAGGACATTATCAGCGAAGAATCAAGCCTTTAAAAACACAGTATTTTATTGCTAGCTTGTCCAAGGTGCAATAATGGGGGTTATTAACTGGGCTTTGATGTCACCAAGTATTTTTTTACAAATATTACACTCTGTCTTGAAATTTTCAACTTACTATATCTTGCTTATTACTGCATGGATTTTGACCAAACAAAAGCAAAAAAAGCAGCGTAAAAGTATCTTTCCAACGATACATAGAATGTATTAGTAGGTCAACTGCTTATTACGAAAAACCGGCACTTGTCACTTATATGATGTCACATTATATATATATGTCTTTGACTGGAGAAATGTCTAGTTACATAAAACGTGAGCTAATAATAATGATGTAATTTTTAAGGCAATGTGCTGTAGAAATGGACTTTAATTGATGATTATCAGCCCTTCACATCCAGTAGTGCCATTTGAAAGACTCAGGCACTAATTGATGTATCCGGCTGATAGTAATCCATTTCTACAGCACATTGCCCAATAAAATTACATTATTGTACCATTGTACATAAACTTACCTGAGATATTTATATAACCATGACACCACCACCTAGATAACATTCCACCGGTAGCCCACCAGTGTATGGTCTGCAGATTTTGCCACCGTTGGGCCACCATTGGCCCATCGGTGGTTTTTAGTTGTCTTATCAGCAGTTTTCAACAGTTGGGCCAACAGTGGCTTTCCAACTAATCTTCATGTCTGTAGAATTTTCCACTGGTGGGCCAACAGTGGTTTTTGTTCAAGATGGCAGTGAGCTATTATAAGGGATTTTGGGAAACTTAGTGAAAATTTATTCATAAGTGTGTGTCTAATAATGAGATTTCAGTGAGGCCACAAATTTTAACTCACTATTTAACAATTTTAGACATACAAACAATATTTTTTTAAATTTACAATATAAAAGTTGTCACTGGACAAATTTATCATTGAATCATGGAATATCACCTTGGACTCTCATCCTCCATTGTTTAAGCAAGACTGATTACATCATTGGTCATGTAACTTATCAGTGATTCCCTTAGCTAAGATCTGCCCATAACGTGTCAATCATTTGCCTTATTCACAAATGGCCACATAACTATAGGCTGCAATCTGATTGGCTAATGCTATTGCAGAATTTCAACCAGTGTATTGCCACCTGTGGGCCAATGTTGAGCCAACGGACAAAAAAGCGGTGGCCCACTAGTGGACTATTATCTGGGCAATGATATTAGAAAGTCGTTTGTATTAAAATAAAACTGATACATGGGTTTATTATTTATTTTATTCACCAATTTCAGTTTTTCATACAAGAAATATTCAATATAAATTTCAACAATCATTCACACAATCAAAACACATAAATAAGCTCTTAAAATTATCAGATTTTTTTCTTTATAATAGCACCTTTTGGCAATGCAGGACAATAACATTTGTAAATACATATTAACAGAAGCTTTAACATGCTACATAAGTATGACTATAATAACTTATTTTTTGGACAAGAAAATAAATTTCTTTGAATTAAACAAATTTATGCTTAAGGTGTAATAATGTGAGACTCCATCACCATATATTGTGCATTGTGCATGTTCTGTTGAAATTAAAATATATCACATTCTACAACACATACATAATAAATAACATAGTAGCTCCATCACTAACATTTATGAGTACAAACGTGCAATTAATATGCTGACAAATAACTACAGAGAACTACTTCGCCTAAAATGTAACATTTAAGATTTATGGGCCATATCATACACAAATGTGGATTTGGTTGAATCGTGATTCCATTATAAGCAGTCATTAAGATGTCTTTGGCCTTTTCATTTGCCTCGTTGGTGGTCTATCTGGAGGATTTTCTAAACCAAAGTCCATTATTGTAAGACCTTGCTTTTCATATGCAACAGCTAGCTTCCCACCAGGCAAGAAAGCTATTCCTTGCACATTCTTCTTTATGGGTAATCCTTCTGGAGATCCATAAGGGCAAGGAATATTAAACAGTTTTTTTCTAGTGTTTACAGACATGCCAAATATACAGCCCGAGCGTGTGCCATAAATAACTATGGTGTCATTATCACCTTTAACCCCACATACACTGGTCACATGATCGTCTTCTGTTTCATATAATCCCATGTCATCATCATCGTCAAGAAACTCTTGTGCAAGCTGTCGCATTTGGTCCTGGATGTTGATGCAAAGAATAGTCTTCTGCTCATGCATGTTCCAGAAACTCACATTGGGTTCAAATTTATGGAAGACACCAACAAAGTCACCAAGTAGGTAGAAATTCCGGATTTCATCAACAGGAACCTGAAAGAAAAACCTGGCTGTGTAACATTAAAGTGCATACATTGGCATCAATAAAGTTAAATATGATATGCAATAATTTGTACAGTGCACTGGAATATAGGTAAGGAAGTTACTCAAAGATGACTAAAACTTGAAAACTGTATAAAAAGTAGAATAAGTGGTGAACCATTGAATTCATTACACATGGGACATCATTGTAGTAAAATGGTGAGAATTCAGTACTTATAATTTATTCAAAGTTAAAATTATATAATAGAGACCTTATTAAGGGGGACATATGCCCCTTATAAACAGAGAGTAATATTATATATATAATCAATTTTAGAGTCTGTTCAGGATAATTAGCCATCAATATTGTTCGTCCAAAACATTAAAATAACAGGATAATTAAACATCCATATTGTTTGTTCAAAACATTAAAAAACACCAATCAAATGAAAATAAGTGTTTCTTATGTTATTCAGAATATGTAACAATGCTACACATGTTTATCCTAAAAGGGTGCTCACAACGAAAGAAGTATTTTATGTCCATACATATTTAGTAAAATGTTATGGCTAATGCTTTTAAAACAATACTTAACTGTACCTTATATAAACAAGAGTAGCAATTCTCTGTGGGTTGTCTAAGATCATAAACTCTGATACCAGTTCGTGAGTCTGCCACACCCAACATGTTATGATCATGGGTGGTTTGCATTCTCAGTAAAGCTATAGCATTGTTTGTAGCCTTGAATTCTCTTACAACATCAAATGTTGAAAGATCAAGAACACGAACAGAATTCTCATCGATGTCTTCTAAAACATTAAAATATACATTCATAACTATGTCATTGGTTTTATTAAATACATGAAGTTGTTAAAGTATATATTATGATTTATCATATTACATATGCATTCAAATTATGAATAGCAGTCATAAGGATTTTTTGTATGGTATTTAGTATTTGTTCTTCAAGAAGTGTAAACTATACTGACAAATTATCTTCATAATATTAAAGAAGACAAAAGACTTTATCATTTGAGCTGCTTATTTAGATAAAACATTGTTTAGAACTGGACATATTTTATGGTTAATACAGAAATTAACTTACTATGTCCTGGGAAATAAAAAGCATATAATAGTACTATAATGCTGACTTGATACTCTGACTAATTGTAGACCAAAATTCTTGATTTGGTTGTTTTATGCAATTTTCATGCAATGGTAAACCAATACAGCATTTTATAAACTAAAAATAACTACAAAACCCAAAAAAACCTAAGCCATAACATTATTGTTATTATATTGCTTATTACCTGATTGTGGCATGTCACTTTCTCCAGCAGATGTCCAAGATGAAGTCCATGCAACACCACCTTTTGAACACACAAATAACAAAATATTTTAATAGATGCTGTTTGCATATTGATACATTTCTGGTGGTGTTATAGTTAATTCATTTATTATATTCTATGACTCAATTGATTAATACAGAGTTTAAGTAAGTTTGAGGCACCAATATCCTTTGGACCATATATTGGTCTAAGAGTTTGGTCTTATTAAACACTTTCCAATCGCTTATAATGTCTTCAACGGGAGAGGTGACAGATGTTTACCAATACCAAGGGTCCCGAATCACGTAAGGTCTCAGGTATTTGAGATTTGAAATTTAAGATTTCTTTTTCAGTCAAGTGTCTGCTCAAGTTGCAATGTGATTTATAGAACAAATGTTACCTTAGTCAGAAACATTTTAGAAAGTTACCTTCCTTGCGGTTTTATATTTTCAGAAGCTTTACTCAAAACTTGGTGTGAGACCTTAAGTGAATGTCTACTGAGACACAAATCTCTGCCTTTTTCTACCACTAACACTCACTAAATTTTAATGCAATAAATATTTTTATAGCACTTAATTCCAGTCAACAGAGAGACCCTAAACACTAAAGGGAAATTCAGAGGGCACAAGCAGATGTCACGAGACACAACAGGGCCAGCTGCATAGACACTGAAGAGCGATATCACTATGGAGAGTATGCCTTGCTAAAAATGTCATTACTTTTGGAGTTAGTTGGGTAAGGTTAAACTAAAGTAATTCAAATTTACATAAATGCAAATTTATTTGTAATGTAAATCCTAGTAGCACAGAAATAAAGACTGGAGGTGGTGTATAGATTTGATGTAAAGATATTAAAAAATTTCCAACCCTGAAAAATTGTACATCCTTTACCCACAAATGAAAGTTGATCTGAACCCACCAAGAGCCTTGTTATACTAAAAAGTATAATAGATCTGTTTTATATTTATACGTGTAAGAAGAATGATGAAACATAAATGTATTATAGGTCTACACAAACCAATAACAATGATTCCCATTTCAGAGTCCACTGCCATTGGTGCTTTTCGTTTAGTTTCAAGCATCCTTGAGGGTTTCAGTTTGCCTGATAGCACTTCAAATGTTTTGTGAACACAAAGGAAGGTTTTATTCTTTTCTTCCTGAAAAAAACCCAAAAACATGAGGAATTTTTATAGATGCATACGTGATTTGGAACAAAATTTGAGTCCAATACAGAATGTATTGATATGATGTATATTACCTGTCATGACAAAATTTTTTATTTCAGACTTGAAGTTGATTGAAATATGCATGGCCTAGAAAATAACATTAACATACAAGAATATTAAGTACTCTTGTTTATACTCTCAACCATTTTTTCAAAGCCACAAATGAATATATTGAGGTTTTTGTGGTTGTTTTATTACAATTTAACCCAAAGGACAATTGTGATGCTTCCTTATCACAAGCTTACTTTAAAGTACACCACATGCTGTGACGTCACATAGACTTCAAAGACATTCGTGGCGCTGTCTGGCCCTCCCTCTCCATTACTCTTCTTGCTGTTTGAACCAAGCTGAAATGCCGGCCACAGAGAGCCAATTTTGTATCTGCAAATAGTACAGATACATGGGAAATTAGTACGATCTTGTTCAACTATGGATTGGCACAAATGATAGATTATACATTACAAAAGAAAAAAACAATGCAGAAGAAACACAAACGTTCCAAGGAGAACGCTTTAAGATATCTTATACATGTATTATATCTGTGACAACTAACACCTATGTAGGTCAACAACTGCACCCCAACCAGAAAGTTTGACATCATATCACAGGCTACTACCTCTGTTTAGCTTCGTTTCTCACAAATGGCTACGCTGAGGACCTCCAGTTTGACCTTTACTGCCAAAGGGCATGCAAAACACTTACCTGCATTTTAACAGGTTCAGCAAATGGGCGACCCCAAAAATTAAGTTGTTGGAATGTTGATACAAAGGAGGGCACTGCACAAGTCTTTGGTTGAAGACATGTCCTGAGATATCTTACATGAAGACGTTATTACAGCTAAACTTACTTGATTTATAAGAGGGGGTGAATCTTAACAAGATCAACGAAAGGGGAATCCCCAAAGTATAAGCTGTTTAAATTTTGATTATAAAAGAGGATATCACAAGAATCCCTGACTGACGATCTCACCTGTAGTGCTGTGATCCATCACTGAATGAAAGGATGTTGAAAGTACATAGCCACAAATTATGTTTACCTTTCCTTTTACATATAAAAATTGTAACATCTTGGGTGTATATGTTGTATTGAATGTGGATTCAATAGTTTGTGCCATTGAATGTATACATTCAATGGCACAAACTATTGAATGTGTACATTCAATGGGCAAATCATTGAATGTATACATTCAATGGCTGAACTGTGGAATGTGTACATTCAATGGCTAAAATCATTGAATGTGTACATTCAATGACCCAAGCCATGGAATGTATAAATAATTAAATATGAAAAGCTGATACTGATTGAAAAGACTTAGTTTATAACCTATATTGGATATTTTTAGCATAATAATAAGTGATTAAATTAATAGGAATAAAAGTGTTACATTTCCGGAAGTGACATAAAGAAGGATCAATCTAGAACATTAAAATGAATAAACATATATGTAATGACATAAATTGTAAAAATTTTACGCAATAAAAGTCATATATTTCATTGGATTATTTATGATGCATCAAGTCTTTCTGATCAAAGTCATTACAAAAACTATATAATAAGCTTTACTTTAATCCACAAATATTGAAATATTTGGCCTCCCAGTGAAAGGATGAAAGAAAAATAGTTCAAGCCTGAGTAGTTACTTTTTGGTCTTTCACTGTATGATTCTAATATGTGATAGCAAGTAATTCATCTAATTAAGTGTGAAATTTGGGTATTTAATTGTAATTATCCCCATAGTTGCACCCCTGTATTGTTGGAGGGGTTCTGTGGGACAATATAATTAGAAAACAGATTAAGATAAACATTATTAGAAAACAAAACAGTTTTTGTTATAATGCATAACTATGTAACTGACCACAGATAATCAACTAATGCAAAAGTTTATTTTAAGTTAATATCAACAGATGTGATTTATTAAGAAAATGACAATAATAAGTTCTATTTTACACAATATCAGTTACTTATTTCAATTTCTGAAGTTCATACACACATTCAATGACTATGGTTGTGGAATGTACACATTCCACAGTTAAACTATTGAATGTACACATTCAATAACTAACCCATTGAATCTACACATTCAATGGTTATCTACATTCAATACAACATATATACTGTATAAGTAGAAATTTTCACCGGATATGACTTTTAAAGATTATTAATTCCTAGTGAAATTTTAAATCTGCATTAAAGTAATATCTTAAGTAGAAACACAGCATTAGTTAAACTCAATGCTTGTGAATATTTCAAAAGTTGGGAATCAGTGACATTTTCTTCTAGCTTAAATCTCTCAGTATACAGAATCTAAAGTGATCTGAACATTTATTTATTTATTTGGGGTTTTATGTTGCTCCCAACACTGTACAGGTCATATCAGGATGGGTAATTTTGTCGGTAGAGGAAATCACTACATACAGGTGTTCAAGCTTCTGTACTGTGAACTGCCGACCATCAGTAAGCAACTACCAACTTCCCCATATTTGGTCTGGGGTTTGAACCACCGACCTCAGATATGGCACGCAAGTGCTAGCACTGCGCCACTGTGGCCCCTCTGGTCTGAACAAATCAGGAGTAACATTACATAGGTGATATGTATTAAGGGAAAGAAGACGTTTCTCTACCTTTGTCACTCCTTTGTGAAATTACTTTGTCTGCAATTTATGTTTGAAAATGTTCCTGCTCAGATGATTTTAGTTTTGATTTAATTCTGTAAATGATATATATGCATAAGATTCTCAAAAGGAGGATTTTCAGACTCTTCATGCCTCAGCCAAGATATACTCACAGATCTATCTGAAAGGCAATAAGATAAGTTCTAACTTGATCCCCAAAGCTTCAACCAATTTGAATATTAATATACATAAAAATATAGAACTAAGTGTAACTCTTTACCTGAATACAATAAGCCCCGACCCAATAGTTCCAACAAATATGTGATCTGAATATGAAGTGACACTGGTGACTTTGGCATCGATAGAACAGCCAGAGATCTTGTACATTGGCACTCGCAGGTTCTCCAGTACTAGATTGTCCAGATAGGCATTGTCTTCAGGTAGCTGTGGTTCCATTGCAAAAGGTCAAGCTGATACTTCTGGTTACAGATAACTGACTTGCTGAATAATATAGAACAATAAATAGAAAATTAATAAATGATAACTGCTACTAACAATCATATGTTCTTGCTGAATGTGGTCAACTCTGTTTTCACACAAGCTTGATGTTGGGCAAATACCTTCCAATATTGACTCAACTTGTTATGAAATATTTTACTGAAAATCTAAGAAATCTACAGAACCCATATTAGGATGTGATGTCTTTTTTAAAATTATGGCATGTACCAAGATGTGGTTATAAGAGGATCTTAGTCAACAAGTGTTTGACTAATTTTCTTCTTACCATGACTTATTTTCTCACGATCATGACTTACATGGTGCTGCCCACTAATTATCACTTATTATTATGTTGTGCTCTCTACTTATTATATCAGCCTCACTAATTATTATGTTGTGCTCTCTACTTATTATATCAGCCTCACTAATTATTATGTTGTGCTCTCTACTTATTATATCAGCCTCACTAATTATTATGTTGTGCTCTCTACTTATTATATCAGCCTCACTAATTATTATGTTGTGCTCTCTACTTATTATATCAGCCTCACTAATTATTATGTTGTGCTCTCTACTTATTATATCAGCCTCACTAATTATTATGTTGTGCTCTCTACTTATTATATCAGCCTCACTAATTATTATGTTGTGCTCTCTACTTATTATATCAGCCTCACTAATTATTATGTTGTGCTCTCTACTTATTATATCAGCCTCACTAATTATTATGTTGTGCTCTCTACTTATTATATCAGCCTCACTAATTATTATGTTGTGCTCTCTACTTATTATATCAGCCTCACCAATTATTATGTTGTGCTCTCTACTTAATATTATATCAGCCTCACCTATTATTATGTTGTGCTCTCTACTTATTATATCAGCCTCATTAATTGTTATGTTGTGATCTCTACTTATTATATCAGCTTCGGTTCCCAGCCTGACCTCAAGTGGGAAAGCTGGTAGTTACTTGCCGATGGTCGGCAGTTGACAGTACAGAACCTTGACCAACTGTATGTACTGGTTTCCTCTGCCTTTCCAACTATCTGTCGTGATATGACCTGTACAGTGTACAAAGTGACGTTAAAAACTCAAATAAATAAATATTTTTTATAACTTGCTCACTACTTACCATATCATATTCACTACTTTTCAATCGTCCTCGTAAATTAGTATGTCATGCTGACTACACTTTTTCTTATATTATGTTCATTACTTATGATGTTGTGTTCACTACTTTTTATATTATACTCACTAATTATTATGTCATACTCACTACTTACTAAGAGCTCACTACTTAATATGTATTTACAACTATTTGGTTGTATTGACTACTAGTTTTCTTGTGCTCACTACTTATTGTGTTTACTACTTTCCAATCATGTTACTTAATTATTATGTAATGCTTGACGACCCATAATGAACCCACTACTTCTTATTTGCTCACTATGTATTATATCGTGCTCACTACTAATTATGCTATGCCCACTACCCACTTTTATCATGCTAACTATATATTGACAGACTTTTGTATATGATAAATAAAAGATGTCACGCAACATATTAAGTAGTGAACACACACACAAAAAAATAAGTGGAAGATTAAGTGGTACTTACAACTAAAATTTCTCATGATCACAACTTACCAAAACAAATACATATGTATGTTGATTTTCTTATATTGGATTGTAAAGTTCATTAAAAAAATTTCAATTCTATCCACAAGGTACTATTCATCGCATCCAATTTAAATGATGTTTCTTTAGTATCCACAGAACTTGCTACTTCAACTTGAAATCTCTTACACTGTCTCAATATGCCAATACATTTTCAGCATTATGCGTGCTACAAGCAACTAACAATAATTTAAGATCCTAACTTATGAATAATTAAACACATTCGTCTATGCACACACAATACATTGTTGCTTCATTTGACTTTCATCAGATAAAGACAAAAACATAAAGCATCGGAGCCATTACAGTATTAGTAATACAATAGAACTGTATTATTTACAACTAAATCATAAACATCATAATCTCACTTTGATACATGTAGCATTCTTATGAAATTGGCAACTCGGTCCAAATTGACAGACTTTGTGTAATCTATAGTCAATTTAAATGTTTCTTCTTGTTATGAAATTCTAAAGGCCTATAGTACACAAACACACTCTGATATACTCAGATACAAGATTTCATTATACTAAAAATGATCACAATCGGACAAAAAAAACCAGATGGTAATTTAGCTCACTCTCAAATTTATTGGGACCTAAGTTGAACCAAGACCCATCTTTTCATATTTTTTTTTTGGCTATGAAGTTTTAATCAGTAATCCTGCTAACAGACAAATTGGTACTCTATGGCATATGCTGACAATACCTAACGAACCAATAATAGTTGGAAAGTTCTTTACAATAAAAAAAGCTTCGCACTGATGTGCACTGGCCCCAAGTGATGACAGTTTTGCATTTGCGCTGTTGCAAATGTAACACTCCTTAAGTAGAAATTTTGTCTTCAGCAAATTTGAACGAATTCTCAATTTTAAAAAGAAATTCAGATATATTAATTTCACCAATAGCTAAGCTTCTACTTAATGGAAGAATGGAGACTTAAATATTTACATATTTAGTAAATAGGATGTCATTTTTAATATTCAAGGGCAACATTCACAAAAGGGATTATATTAGTGAAAGAACAGCGAGAAATCAGCTCGAGTTAATCTAAATGAATGACTAATATTGGTTTTGACAGAAAAGTTGAGCTGACTGTTGATGACGTTTTGATTAATTTTGGCCCACCCATCAAAACAGATTAAATTTTCAATCATAATGGTTGAATCTTAAGCACTTAATTCAAAAGCAACTTAACTTTGCGAATATCAGTTTAAGCCAAAGATTGGCTGAGCAATGAACTTTAATCCGATTTTTGTCTCAGCTTAATCTTTCTATGTGAATACTGCCGCAAGCTTATTAAACAGAAAATATCCAAAATTAATGCCTTGGGATAATTCCAACTGATACATCAATCCTTTCTCTCCAAATGCCAGAATATAAAACACAAAGCATCAGTCATTCTGTTTGGCTTTGAATCAAGCACTGGTCCATTTAATAGTAGCTGCAATGCTGCAGAAACTGGAGCAATGAAATGCTGAATTAATTCCATGTAATCCACAGTTTCAACTTGGCCACAGCAGATTGTATAAATACTTGAAATATTATTGTTTATTTATTTCTGGTTTGTCTCTGCATGTAATATTTTGCCAACAAATAGGTTTCATCCATCTAAGTGGAAAATACACGTCATAAATCGATGTAACGTGTTATTTGGATCATCTAGTAACTTTGCAATGCATATAGAAGCAAATGAAACACTAAATTATTAAAATAATCCCAAATCAATTGTGATCATTCTAACGTTCATTAAGTGGAAGCTCTAGCGAGGCTCAGACTCCCAGGAATCACTTTTTTCTGTATTGTTTTTGTCTCCGGACTTTTATGAATTATGGCGTAGTGTGATGAGTGCCTGTCTGTTCACTGAAGTTAAGCAGCAATGGGCTACATTAGTATTGGTATGGGTGAACGCTTCCGTGTACTACTTGTGTCTCTGATGGCTTTGCAGCTTGCGCTAGTAGACCGAAACCCCTTTTGGCCTTGTTTATTTAGTCTTTTTCATTAAGCCTAGTACCGTTTTATCGGCTGTTGTGATGGGTAGTTGAAACGGTGTAGGAAACCAGTACATAGAGTTTGTCAAGATTCAGATATACAAGCTACTTAACTAATTTAAAATATCTGACACTTTAATAACTTATATTTTCATCAACAAAATACAGCATATATAACTTAGCCGAAATGTCAGAGAGACAAACCAGATGTTTGTTTATTGGCCAGATGCCAATGTTTTATTTTTTCTTAATTTAAGAAAATAATGCAATTAAATCTGAAGGAGAAATAGGTTGATGTATTACTCATTATAGGCTTATCAAACATGTAATAAAAGCTTTGGAAATAAGAATAAGAGACTTAATAAATATTTTATTGACCAAATCAAAGTCTACATTTTATTGGCTTTGTAGAGACATTATTTACACCTAATTAAAAGCATGGAAAATATCTCAAACATAACGATAGACTGTTAAATGGGCATATAAATTAAGATATAATTGCGTGATACAGATGATTAAGTACATATCCAATTTGGAGGAAGTACATTGATTATATATGTCTAATTATATACCAGTGCATATTGAATGGCTTTTTACAAACCAGACGGTAGTGTTAAAAATATACCTATCAAAGCCTTAACTTAAGGCCTGTTCACACAGGTCCGTGTGGTTGTAACAACATGTATTTTATGGGGGGGTGTTCCGACTCTAACTGACTCTATGGCTCTAAGGTGGGTTGCAAAAGTCGGGGACGCAAATCCAGAAGAAAAGCTAAAAAGACTGCAAAAAGAGACCCTGTATCTTGCAAGTGTATGTTTACAAATTTGGCTGGCCCATATGGAGATTCTGCCCCACTTTACCACTCTCTGGCATGTGCATTTCAGGTATGTGAGAACTCGTGGTAGGTTTTTCAAACATTTGCTGGAAAAGCTGTCCATTTTTAGTTGAACATGTCCTACCAAAAAAATAGGAATCACAACCTACATACCCTTGTGAAACCCAAGGGATACTGCCAGAATATGAAATGAATTGAGCCACACGTGAGCCCGGTCAGGTTAAATATTTTTGGCTAGTATATAGTTTTTTTTTTGTTTTTTTTTGTTTTTTTTAATTTTTATAGGTACATTAATATCTGTAAGATACTTTTTAATTACAGGAACATGGTAAATGTAACAGATAAATAGAAACCAAGTATAATTAGGATCTTTAAACAGAACATCACACATATCACACAATCTTTACTAATTGTTTTCAATATTCGTTACCAACAATTCTTCATTGTTTTGGATTACACATAATCAAATATTAGTAAACAAATTTTTCCAATTGTGCCATCTTCTTTCAAATATCTCACTGCGACCATCTAATTCACTCAGAAGTTTCTGTTCATCATATTGTTTTTTTATTAATTTTTGCACTTGAAATATATTCAAATTTTTTTTTTGTTTTGAGCACTTAAAAACATAGTATCTGACTGTAATAAGTATAAAGTTGACAGGCCAAAAGTTTGAATCATATTTATGATAGCCAAGTATTTTCATTGTTGTATCAAATTTGATGCTTGTGCCAGTTCTAGTTAATATCCAATATTCTACATTGGTCCATAATTCAGTACATTACAGTACATTAATATCTGTAAGATACTTTTTAATTACAGGAACATGGTAAATGTAACAGATAAATAGAAACCAAGTATAATTAGGATCTTTAAACAGAACAGTATATAGTTAATGAGGCCAGTATGAAACAGTGTGAAACTAGGTGTCAGGACAAGTTAAATAAAAAAAACCTTTTCTATGCTTGTTTTATGTGTAATTGGATATATTGGTATTCCACAAAGTATGCTGTGAAACAAGTGTAAGTTAAAATGCACTTCATCTACAAAACACTCCTAATCAGTTGAACTGTTAGATGGCTTTCAAAGGAGGCGATAATACAATATCTACTTGACCAGTAAACACACAACTTAAAAAATAATAATAATAATCCTTGTGTTACTGTTTCAGATTGGCAAGATATTGGATGTATTCTTACCTCCACAGAGGAGGTATTATGTTCTTGACCATTTGTTCGTCTGTTTGTCAATTTGTCGCTGTGTCTGTTTAATTCTTTGTTAGGTGGACTACACAACACTACTGGTTAAATCTTTATGAAAAAATGAGAAGATAGGTCTTGGTCCAATATAGATGTCATTAACTTTTGAGAGTGATCCAGATCACCCCCTGGATACAAAGTACCAAAAATCCAGATTTTCCAAGTTACTTATTGTTTTGCCGTTTTGCTTTAGAAAAGAGGGGATGGGTTTCTGATATAATGATACATGCCTTGGAGGATGTTTGCACTCTCCAAGTGCCCATGTTTAATTTATTTTTTGTGTCAATGAAGGTATGTGCCTAGTTATAAAGTCACAAAGTAGATGCATTTGTTTATTTTACACCTTATGTATATTTGAAAAAAAGAAAACAAAGACTTTTTATAGACACAATATGGCATTAGTCACTCAAACATAAACAAAAATCAATATGAATAATAGAGGGTTCAATATTCAGCCATAATAAACATACACAGACTGACACTGTCTATTTGAAACCATCTTCATAAGTGACAGTAAAGCCTCTTATAGGTAATAAATGACTTTTATCATTTGTGTAAGAGAACAAAAACAAAACGATAAAGCAAATACGTCTTATATCCTAAAATGTGTGTACTGTTCTTGCTGAAGCACTTAATTTATTGGGTTTCAGTAAATTAGGGCAAACAGAATCAGCCAACCTGTTCATAAATTTCTTATCTGTTCAATCCCGTAGGGGGTAAAGTCAAGTAACTATAAAAGGAGGGAATTATTAATGTCCACGTAATTGGAGATCAGATTTTAATTGATAACAAGTAATTACATTTGTACAGGGTTTTTGGTTACAAGCTTTGATGAAACTCTGGTGAATAAAATGTTCATGAATGATAAAAAAAGATTGATCCCTCCTCTATTAAAGTTTGTGCCGTATTTGGAAAAGACCTCAAACCTTGAAGCTAATATTTATCTCCCGCCGGCCGATAGGCCCGATACCGGAGATTATAAAATGCCCTCTGTCCGTGCGTCTGTTCGTCATGTTTTTACAAAAGCCTTTCTATCTCTTAAAATATTATAGCTAGAGCTTCCAAATTTGCAGGATAAATGCATCATTGGAAAAACTTGCCTGGGAATGTTTTTCGGCTGATTCGGAAAAACAAGGTGGCCGCCACAGGTGTTAAAAAGATGGCTGCCATGGCTTTTTTTAAAGGTGTTCTGCCATGGGGTTTTTTTACGTTGATTTAGATGGCTGCCATAAATGTGTAGTTGCACTTTTATACAGCCTAAAAATAGTCTGCTTGGTATTTTTCAGACCTAGGTCCATAGCTAAGTGAGTAATAGCAATGGTGGCTACTTTCATCAAAGTGCTCATAACTCCAAAACGACTGCATTTAGAGCATTTCTGTAAAATATGTTGTTCAGCTACTTTCTCCATGCCTACAAGATGGTACCATTTTTAGGGGTCTATCCTGATAGGTAAGTGAGTAATAGCTATTTTCAGTTTTTAACAATGACCATGAAATGAGATTATATTTTTCATGAGTAAATTGCTTTTATCTTTGTAACTGTTACTCACAATATTGGTCTCAAATATGTTGTTGAACAACTCCTTCATGTACTATATCATGGTGAGGTTTCCGAGGTGTAGCACCATAGCTAGCTGAGTAATAGCTACACTAAGTTTAACATTTGAAATTCAGCAAGTCACTTATAACTCAAAAACTATTGAATATAGAGGATTTTTGTCAAATATGTTGTTTATCTACTTTTTGATGTACTGTGTTGTGGTGAATTTTCAGAGCTGTAAGTCCACAGCTAACTGAGTAATAGCTACTTTTAAATTTCTTAATTTCAACATTAAATAAATCACTTATACCTCCAAAACTATTGAATTTAGGGAATTATTGTCAAATATGTTAATCGGTTACTTTTTAATGTTCTGTGTCGTGGAAAAGTTTCAGAGCTATATTTCCGTAGCTGAGTAATGGCTACTTTGAATTTTAACAATGAGTAATCACTTATAACTCCAAAACTATTAAATTTAGAGAATTATTGTCAAATATGTTGTTCACTTACTATTTGATGAACTGTGTCATGGGAAATTTTCACAGCTGTATCTCCATAGCTACCTAAGTAATAGCTACTTTAAGGGTTTCCATGGAGTAAAACACCTTTAACAGCAAAAATGTTGCTGGTCAGTATCAGGTTCTTGGGGTAACTGTTAGGTGCCCTATCATTTCTGTAGCTCTTCTGCTGCCTCTCCGGCCCTTCATAATTCTGATTGTTTTTTAAGCAAACTTTTAAGCTAGACGTTTGTAACTTGGTTTAACAGGAAGTACTGCTTACGCCTCTGTTTTTCCTGATGTTAATAGCCAATGGAAATACAGTCTGTAGTTTGATTGGGCACAAGGAAGAACACACAAATTTTTCATAATATGTCATTGCCAGGATAAACCCCAATGCAAGTCTGATGTGCAAAGCCTTAATACCCCTGTCACACTACAGGCGATACATCCTTCAGTTAGAAGTTTTATTCGGCAGCAAAACCACCTCCCAGGATACCTCATATCTTCTGAGATTTTCAGTGTTCACTGATATGGCTACTGATCGATTACAGTTTGTAACCATCATTATGACAGTAGGATGACAGTACTACATATTTTGGTCAGCGAGAGGCAACCTCCATTAACCTAAACTCACCTTCGGTAGTCGACAGACAAAAGAACATGTGCTACCGAAACATGACTGAGTCACAACCTTATATAAACTGAGGACCAGGCCTTCAGTTACTGCATGAAATTTTTACCTGCAAAATGTCATGGTGAGAAATCCAGAGGGGGGAAATTTTAAACATTTTAAAATTTCCGTGGAACACTCAAGGAATAGAACGGTTGGCTACTGTATCACAAGTTCGCATACGGATGTCAGACAGTAGTTGAATGATAGGGGCATTTTATCTAATGCCTATAACTGCAGGTTATACTACCTGTAGTGTGAAAGGGGTATAAGCAAGGTTAGTCTGGTGCAAAAAGTTTACCTTGTAAGCCAAGAAAATCAGTCTTCTGTTAAGGTAGATACAGTTTGGCATGGTTCTGTACGCCAGCCAATGGCATAAAACTACCAGTTTCTGCATTTTCATTATGAAATATTTGACACGGTAATATAGGGGACACGGTGATGCAGTGGTAACACACTCACCTCCCACCTCTGAGGTCAGCAGTTCTAACTCAGAACCCTATGTGGGAAAAATGGTAGTTTCTTGCCGATGGTCGTCAGTTAACAGTATAGTACCTTGACCAACTGTATGTACTGGTTTCATCTGCCCATAACCTACATTGTTGAATGCGACGTTAAACCCCAATCAAATAAATTGACACAGTTATACATAATATAATTTCAGATTTTTGAAGAATTCTGCATTATCATTATGTAATGAATAATTTTATAGCACTTAATCTCCTTTATCTGACAGACTCAGAATTGAGTTTGAGCCTGCACTGCTTTGGTAGTATTTCACTTTACTTTTATAGGAGAGAGTTTAAGTGTGACACTAAGAGTTTGAGTTTGGCATGTTTTATGAATAACCACCAAAACGTTTATCTTCAATCTTGACCACTTACCAAACTAAACCAATAATAAAAAATACATGTAGTAAGACAGGCATTGTGGATTTTCAACAGCAATTCATTAACTAATACGGCCTCGGGCCTTATCGCCTTTAGGTTTTACTCAATCATATTGCACTGCTGAAAACTTATAAAGCCCTACAAATTCATGACATTGTACTTATGTCAGACTTCGTCAGACTTCATTTAGAGAAGTTGTGTAGAAGGTTTTCCTGGCTCTAACTAGTGCTATATCAGCAAATTACATGTGGTACATTATTTTCCAGCAGAGTTAAGTCAATTGACTTATGTTTTTATGTCAAAAATGATATATTTAGGTAAAAAAAAATCATCTAACTGTTTTATCATATAATGCAGAAACAGGTGATGTTTTAACAACCAACACTTAAGTCAAAGGTAAGTGCTTCAACTCTAACTAAACAGCAAAGGACAGATGGCAATTAAACCCCTAGGTCCCACCTTATTATGCAGTCATTTCTATATCTATCTGATTTTCACTTTACGACCTCTTTCTCTTGCTTCCTAAAAGAGACTTACCTTGGTCAAACTCTATTCACACAAGCATATTTCCATGAATACCCTTTAAAAAAAGTTTTATGTTTTTGAAACTTTGTTGTAATCCATTAAATTGTATTCAGTCATGTATATGTCTGTATATTATAACTTTAGAAGTTATTGTATATCCACCAAAATACAAAATCATACATCTAAAAATGAACTGTCATTGCTTTATGTTATGTAAGCAAAATTTCTCTTGCCAAAACAAACAAAAGCAGCTTGCTTTGTGTGATATTCTCCAATACTGACTAGTAACACCTTGCACTATAAATACTTATTGTTATATATGATACTGTCCTGTATTATTCAAGTGTCCCCAGCACACAAGTCTTAACAAATACCATGCATAATTAACCTGACTGACATTTGTAAACACTGACACCTTAATTTACAAATTACATTAGACAGATTAATCAGCTTTATATATGGCTTTCATATAAATAAACTCCATGCTGGTTTTATGCTATGTCATATGCTTACAATATGGACAGACATTACACATTTGCACCAAAACATTCATATCTCTCACAAGAAAAAGGTATTATGTTGAAGCATTTCCGAAGATCAATCAAGTTATAGAGCTCACACAATGGACACAAAAACACTCATTCTAATAAAGTTGAGGCTACCTTATTTATAGCTAAGTTTGAAACATTAAACCATTCTTGTTTGCCATAATATAACAGCATATTAGTGTCTTCTTTTAAATGATATTTTGCAAGTCATAACCATATTATAGCTGATGAAGTATGGCTAATATTTATTCTGGTTAGATTAAGTGATAGCAGTTTACACTGTAAGTACAAGATAAACATAGTCACTATTCAAGGTACGATCCAGTATCAACATGGGAAATCATATAGCTATGGCATGCATTTAAGTATTGATTGGTACACTGTCGGATTGATTGAACAGACATGCTTGTTTTCCGGTTAATTAATTGTATGTGGCTTAAAATACTACAGTTTGTTTATCATATTAATTATACTATTAGTAACTTGTTTTCAGATTAAAGTTCATTTGCACGTTTATAACAGGTGCAGTAGTAACTGTGACAGGTTTTCACTGTGAACAATGTATTCAGTTAGTCTGGAAACAGCCCCAAAACAGGAATACATTTATTTATCATTGCATGTAATGCTTTTCAAGTGATATTTATGTATTTATTTGGGTTTTAACGTTGCTTTCAACGGACATAGATAAATGGTCAACCCTGAGACCTTGCCTTGCAGTAGGGGAATATCAATCACTAGACATTCAAAATTTCATGCTCACAAATAAATTAACACTCAATCCTGATAAAACCAAGTTTATTTTGATAGGCTCCAGAAACAACCACAAACAACTCCGTCCTCGCTTCCCAATCAATACACTTGGTAATCAGGTCTCACCAGCACAAAGTGTCAGGAACCATCGGAGTAGTGTTCGATTCTAATTTCACTCTCTCAGACCATGTGTCACAGGTCATAAAGTCTACCAGAATTCATGCTAGAGACCTCTTCTAGACCTTAATACATCAGTTCTCTCAGCAAATGCTTTGGTGAGCAGCAGATTAGACTATTGCAATTCTCTGTTATATCACTACACTGATTTTGAGTTTAGGAGATTGCAGCGGGTCTAAGATTCACTCTGCAGGGTTCCCTTAAATTCTCACACATTACCCCTCAACTGAAAAAACTCCACTGGCTCCCTGTCAGGCACAGGGTACAATTTAAAATAGGCCTCACTACATACAAAATGCTCAACCAAGGTCAACCAGCTTACCTAAGAGAATTAATTCACCCCTACACCTCTTCGAGGAATACAAGGCAAAGCAAACCCCAAACTTAAGTTCCTCCATACCCCAAATTTTGATTGTAGAGTTCATAAATGAATCAAACACTTTTCTAATTCTCTCAGTCACTATGCCCAAGTTCTTTGGAACTTCTTTCCCTTCCAAATAAGAAATAGCCCCTCTGTAGCATCATTCAGGAAACATCTTAAATCCCACCTCTTCAACTCCATTTTCCCAACTTAGTCTCCTTCCCTCTTGGTCACACCCATAACTCTGGATCACTGACCTTGAACGCCCATTGACTCTCCTTACAATTTCTGTTAACCAGGACACTGAGTTCCCCTTTGTGGGGAAGATATTGCGCCTGCAGAGCAGTAGATTTGATTTGATAGAGCTATACTTATGCAGTTGGGATGGGTTGATTAGCACCTTGAGCCCTATAAATGAATGAGATATTGTACTGAGTATAAACATATACTAATGTATCAATATATTTTAGTCAAATTATAAATGGATTATTATTGTTATAACCTAAACCAAGAAGGTTATGCAAATGGCAGCATCTGTTTGTCTGTTTCTTTGTTTGTTTGCAAAATAATCCACAAAGTTATTTATGGATTTTGATGAATTTTCAGGAAATATCAACAATGATATGTAATATACAAACAAGTGTATCATAAACAAATGATTACATTTGGATGGTGATCTTGATCACCTTCAGGACGCAGGAATTGCTTATAAGATTTCTCTATCATTGCACTGGTAAGTAATATTGGAGATGTGTTGGGTCTTGAGGGAGGTAAGTACTCTGCCAATGGTCTTGCTTTATTTGGGGTAAAGAAGGTCAGATAAATATTGCTATTAAATACATAACATTTTATGTGTACACTTCTTCAAATATTACTACATAAAAAGGTTTGGTCATTATTTGCAAACATAGAAAAAATGTTTGCATTGTAAATATTATCATTAAATAAGAGCTTACACAGATTGTCATAAAATAAATTGACATTCAGGCATGATGTAATAGCCTTTGTTAGGCCCATTGGTATTTTTATAACAAAAATCACCCATCTTGTTAAGAAAAAATACTGCCATCTTACAGTCCACACTTTAGAGCAAGCTATTAAAATCCCCAGAAATGACCTCACGGAGCGTGGGAGGTACATCAAATCACAGTCTGATTATATAGCCCCATTTTGACATGTGGCTACGAGTGTCTTTTCCTAAGTTATCACAAAGGAGGTATCTGAATTTGGACAAGACTTAAAGCTGTTACCTATGTGATCGATGTGATTTCTTTGGGTTTAAGGTCACTTTCAATTGTTTCTATAGGTTATATCATAACGTGTAGTTTTAGGGGCACAGAAAACCAGTACATACTAGTTGGTCGAGATTTATCACTGCAAACTGCTGTGTATTGGTAAGGAATTGACAAGTCTATCTGGTGTCTACGTGCTAGTGGACCTGGTAATGGTATTTCAGTTGTATTATTGTATTGTGCCTTCTGCCCTTTTCACACTACAGGCGGCCAGTCCCAAGGTTAGAAGTTTTACTCGGTGGACCCACCTCACCCCATTTTGTCTGAGTTCTTTACACTACAGGTTGTGTAATTTGTGGTAAAAGGCGTTTGGAGAAGTGCCCCTGTCCTTCAACAACTGTCCAAGATTTGTATGTGATCTTGTGTCACAGCGGTGAAACGTCCAATACCTCAACTCACCTTATGTTTGCCGCATTATACCAAAAGAGGACTGAGTCACAACCTTTTATACACCATGGACCACACCTTGGTTAACGCAGTAAGAAATTCATAGGCACATGCGCGTAATCGTCTACACCTGCTCATAGTATGAAATCAGAGGTGGAAATTTTAGATTTTTTTTAAAGCAACCGTCGGACTCACAAGGTAATGGACGTTTTACCACTGTGTCACAAGGTGCCATATGAACCTTAGACGTAGTTGTAGAACAGGGGTGTTTCACTCATTGCCTATAACTGTGGGGGATACCTTGACCTTAAATGCTGGTAAGCCAGCAACAGGCTATTTGTATGATGAATTAATCCATTTAGCTTCATGACAAAACATGGATGATTACTTTCACCATGGATATAACCCTGGAAATAACAAAGGACAGAATTCCTTGTATCAATACTAAAATGACTATCATTACACACAGAGCTATTGACATCAAATTGTGTTTTCACTCCCTCGGCATACGTCCTTTGTGAGCTGGACAAAAAGGTGGGAAATTCACAGAAACCTTAAACATTTAGGCTTTTTATAGTTTTCTATTTATGCTTATGAGGAAGATAAAAATTAAAGGATTGTGTAAAAAATCTACCTGATTTTAAATATATATTTAGTTTTTACAATACAAAGGTATTAAAACTAGTGTACAAATTTTACATGACAAATACAATGTCTACCTTTGAAGTTTATAAGTTTGAAGTGTGACACTGATAAAAAAACAGGCTTGTCATTATACCTCATTTATCAGCAAGTGGCAACTCAAAGAGATCCATTCTTAATGGGTTTCCAAAACAATCTGAGCTGAGATCACGTGTTCTCAGGAATAGCAGAATGGTTGTCAAAGGATTGCAAAATTGTCATAAAAGGCGAACCTGACTATAAACTGAATGTGTACACACCATTCCTATCCCACTGTTTTCAGAGGTTCACAAATTTTTGTATTGATAAAACACATGTTATTATTGTGACATGTATTCACATAGCCTTGCTTAGGGTTAAAACTTGTACCATATCTTTATCAACCCTGTACAGAAATACTTGGTATTCATAATGCCCCTTTCATAACACAGGCATTTATGTCCCGTGGTTACAGGTGTTCCTCGGCAGCAGAACCACCTCCCAGGTTGCCCCATTTGTCCGAGATGTTCACACTACAGGTGTTGTAACTCATGGTTATAGGCATTTGGTGAAATGCCCCTGTCCTTCAACTACCGTCGGATGGTGGTATGTGACCGTGTGTCAAGATGGCGAAACGTCCATGTATCTCCACCAAAAGTCTTATTACACCTATGTACACCATGGACCACACCTTTGCTTACTCTAGTAAGAAATTCATATGTGCACACACAAAATCATCTGCGCATGCTCACGGTACCAAATTCAGAGGTGGAAATTTTAAACATTTCAAAACTTTCATAGGATACACAAGGTAATGGTCGGTTCACCATTGACTTGGAAGTTTGCAAACGGACATCAGGCGGTGATCCAAGGACAGGGACATTTCACCAAATGTGGCTTATCACGTGTGATACTGCTTGTAGTGTGAAAAGGGTATAAAGTACTCGTTCATGAGAGTACTTTTAGCAAAATGTTGATGTAACTGAAATTGTATTAAGTTTCCTTAATTATAAAGAAACATAAGACTCAAGCAATACTAGTATTCAAATTTTACATCCAATTATTCAGTTAAACAAGATAAAATGTTGCTTTGGACACAAAAACAACAATATCATTGGTTACTATGTACAATATATTTGTGTTTGCTCATAACTTAACAATGTGGTATATTTCATTATATTCTTGACATATACAAGGGAAAAACCTTCCCAATGACATACACGAAAAATATGTATAACAAATGAAGATGTCAATACATACCGGTGTGTAGACATCATACATCACATTCTGTCTAATCAGGGATACTTTTACTTTTATTATCTGTAAGTAAAATAAGTCTATTTTTACCAAAAGAATACAAAAATAGCTGTGAAACGGAGCCACAGTTACACTCAAAAAATAAATATCAAAAGTTCAGTTCTTGAGAATTCTCTGTCATTATGTAGAATGGGTTTTAACTGAGCATACAAAAAATAACAACAGAACTTCCCTATAATTTGTTCCAGTACAGTTCATTGTGGATAATAATATATTTACTGGTACAAATCTTCATCATACTAATTAATATTATTTTAACATAATTAGCCAAAATTTCTTTTTATCTTGATATTAACACCAAAGTTTAATTCAACATGAAAAGAAATTCTAAAGATTTGAAATCAAGCAGAACCTTTTTTTAGTGTTTTTTGTCACTGGACTTTCATGTACTGTGGCGTAGCCTGATGAGTACCTGTCTCATCACTGAAATTAAGCAGCAATAGGCTACTTTAATACTTGGACTGGTGTCAGGTACTCTTGATTTATATAAGGGTAAAATATAAGACTTTCGTTTTCTGTATAAGATTTATTTTTTATTTAAACTTGTCACTGTATTCTATTTCTTGTGCCTAAAATAACACATACAAACACAGACAACCTACATTCATTCCTAGTCCATGCAAATGTGGTTTGAGGCCACCTTACCTTAAATTCAAATTTCTAAATCTTTCTTTAGGGTCACCTTAGGGCCACCTTAAACTTTAACTTATTTGGCTTGATTTATGGTGGCCTCAATCTGGGAAAAGTTAACCAGATGAAAATGTTATTGTCATTGGTGTAATTGTATATATAAAATAGTTTAGATGTCTTGATTTTAAATAAATTATATTATCCCCATTCAGTCTTTAAATCTTACATTCCTTCATAATCTGGGGCAATGTGGGGGTGGGTGACCAAAAGTCACAAACCTCTCATTGCTCCAGTTATTTAAAAAACATCTCTACTTGTTAACCAAGTGTCAAAATATGATTGGATGACCTTTAACCTTTGGTCATTTGTGACCCGCGAAAATCAAATAACTCATCACTTTTGATAGGGAAGTCAGACAGGGCAGACGCCTTTTGAAATTAAAAATTTAAATCTCTCTAACCCACCCTAAAAATCATGAACATATTACTGCTGTGAGTCTATTTTCAGATACCAGGAGGCCATTGCTGAGCAGCTCCCCTGACCCCTGGCTCTCTCCACATCCAGTTAAATACCCTACTGGAGTGAGTCCCAGTAGCTGGACGTTGAATGTGTCTTGATGGGGATGTGTTTCAGCCCCAGGGGTCAGGTTGGAGGGTATCTTGCTATATATCAGCTACTCGCGAGCATCTGACATCTAGATGCATAAAGCCAGTTTATGTGGTCATCGCACCTGATGTTTCTTTACCATCATAATAAAAACCAGCCCAGCAGCGTCATCCTCAGCGTCACTTTGCCTGTATACAGGCGTGGCAGTTTCAGTACTGCTCATTCTGCACTCATCCTGCCAGATGTAAAATCTTCACCATGTCGCGACCATGTTCCTGGAGGACACCCTCTTCCCCTCATGGGTCTTGGATGCCATAAGGAAATTAGTGCTTGTATTGATTGGTGTTGTTTGAATATATTGTGCTATAAATTCTTAAATGCTTATATAGTGGTTTAAATGTTTTCTTGTTTTGAATTGTGTTTACTGTTTGATGTGTGGCTGGCAATCAGAAAGATTTTGAAATCAAGGTCGTCTGCTTCCCTATCAAAAGTCAAATTCACAACGGTACGGTCTTTAAG
The DNA here is from genome assembly GCA_964017235.1 of Sabellastarte sp. h YS-2021. Classification (NCBI taxonomy): domain Eukaryota; kingdom Metazoa; phylum Annelida; class Polychaeta; order Sabellida; family Sabellidae; genus Sabellastarte; species Sabellastarte sp. h YS-2021. The sequence goes on from OZ024936.1 coordinate 30,146,991, forward strand.
TGTTTTTAGTTTCTTAGTTGTATCTTCGTGATTCCTTACTATATAAGGCTGTCATATGGGGTAATATTTACATTATAACAAATGTTAACGATTATGTGTTATAAACTGTGTACAGTCATTGTGTCATACATTGTTATATCATAGTCACATAGTGTATAGTGTTTGCAGCACAATAGGCTGGAGATAGCCGTGTTATAAGTGAATCTTTTTTATTATAAATGGTAAACCATCACTGTTGTATAGTATATGTCAGTTTCAGTGTATCTTAGTCACATCTGAGAGTGTGTTCATGTATTTCATCCATCAAAATTTTACTTACATCTTACATGTTATATTTTACTGTATCTTAGTTATTTTTGGTACTATGTATCGTTTTGTCATGGTCTTACAGCCATAACAGTGTAATATGTGTTGCACTCTTAACATTACATTGAATGATTATTACACAATTGTAATTCACAATTGTGCAACTGTGTGTACTTATATGTGTTAATTTTATTGTTTCTTAGTCATCAATTGAGATTGTAATTCAGTGTTTTACATGTGGATACATGGCTAGCATTTCAACTGTATACATTTTAAAGTCTTATACATAATGTATGCTACATTATTGTTGTATAATTCTCATGCGGGTAAAATGCTTGACTTGCATGCATGTATGTCATAATGCACACATGTGGTAATGAGGTACATTATACTTCAACTAAACTTAGTATACATGACATGTGGTATGCATTAATTAGATAATGCACACTAATGTGTGTTTTGTGTGTATCATCCATCACTTCTTTTCAGTCCTTTGATCAGATATCAGTCTTTTACCTGACAGTTATCTCTGTGTAACATACAAGTGTATCTAGTATAACAAGTTCTAGTGATGCAACTTCATAGAAACTTTAAAATCAGTCTATATGTACTTGTATATGAAACTCAATGTCTGATAATAACTTTAGGTAATTATTGATTAAACAAGCATCCTACTTTCCATGTTCATCCATGTAAGGTTTTTAAAAAAAACATACTGGAATTCCAATTATAATTGATATTATAACTTTGCTTGTCAATGGTACATTGGTAAATAATTAGTAAATAAAGTTGATACTTGCAATCTTGAATAATATAAAGTTTATGATGTTCATGTTATCATCATTTTGGATTTATAGTTTCTATACAGTTAAAATAGTTACTTATGTTGGTAAATTCTCAACTTAGTAGTTGGACTTGGTGTAATTCAAATAAAAATCAATTGCCATGGGTATTGTATTAAGATACCTTTATGAACTGTAAAATCATTAGTTTATTTTATTGGCAGGGGTCTGCTTTACAATAAATAACCAATTTCATAACTATTTTCACCCCTTGTTTAATTTAAGTATCTCACTCATTTATAGTCATATTTTAGTGTGCTTAATATAATGGTAAGTGGTTTGAGGCCACCTTACCTTAAATTCAAATTTTTAAATCTTTCTTTAGGGTCACCTTAGGGCCACCCTAAACTTTAACTTATTTGACTTGATTTATGGTGGCCTCAATCTGGGAAAAGTTAACCAGATGAAAATGTTATTGTCATTGGTGTAATTATATATATAAAATAGTTTAGATGTCTTTATTTTAAATAAATTATATTATCCCCATTCAGTCTTTAAGTCTTACATTCCTTCATAATATCTGGGGTAATGTGTCACATCTAGACTTTTACGACAGTCATCATCAGATACAGAATCTTCTGAATAGACCAACAACTGCCGCATAATATCCCAAGTGTAAAACCAGCTATAATTTAATGATGACAAATGTAAGAAAAATATACTAAGTGTACTTACAAAAGAACTAAATTATATTTATCCTACACTTGGCTGGAAACAACAAACAGCATCTGTTAAATTCAACCCTTCAGATTGAAATATTTCCATCAACTGACCGAAAATTCAAGTAATAGACACCCTTACACACATTTTTCTCACTTTTCTATAATATGAAAGACAATGTGTTAAAAAAATGTTCTGTGAAAATTATTGACGTGTAAGAAGACGTTCATAATGTACCCAAGCTAAGAAAATACTTAAAACCAAAATCATAATGCCCCTATGCAAATGACAAGAAATCAAATAAGCACATAAGCCTAATGAAATATCAACACTCTAAAAATCACTTTGTGACATAGGCCAATCCTTTTAAGTGAAAAGCCTGTCTCAACTTTTAAATCAGACAACAGATTTTTTTAAAATTTGGACTAACTACTTAAATCAATCCTACTCATGTAATCTGCATAAATGTTAGATACTTTATTTTTGTTTAGGCAAGGTAGCGGTTGGTGATCTATTTGTAGGAGAAATTGTCATAAATACAAGTAAATGTGAAACTTTTGAACAGCCCATATAATTGCCCAACATTCCTTTTCAATAGTAGAAAAGTTTTCTTCCCTGGACTGAAGACGATGACTTATATCTGAAAAAGGAAATTTCATAAGGTCATATTCTTGCACCAATTGCATGGTTTGAAGCATCAGTCTGAAGTCTTTCTCGTCATTGGGCAATTCGAGGATTGGTGGGTTATGGGGGGTGTTCCACTGGGACCGACTCTACAACAAACCCTACAACTTTAGGGTCGGTTAGCAGAGTCGGAGATCAGGGGGAAAAACAAAACAAAAAACATGTAATACAGCCCAGCTAGTCTTGATCCAGTTTGGACCTTGGGGTTCGGATGATTTTCTCCAAGACTAGACAGGAAACTATCAGGACAAGCTGTAGAGGGCAACAAACAAGTCGTAGGCTGCCACAACAAGCAGTAATGAAAACAACGACAATACTGGGAATGTTTACCGATTCACCATGACCAAACTTGCAGTTAGTATTGCCAGTCAAATTTTGATGAATTTCTGGGAAAAGGAATGATCAAGTGTTGACCAATCAACAAAGCGAAAACTAGGTCAATACTAAATATTCGGATCCCATCACATGCCCCAAAGTACAGCATTTATATTTTTGTATTTTGTAATTATTATTTTCAGGTTTGGAAAAGGGATTGTTAAAAATTCTGGAATTTTTTATTACTCCAGATCTGCTTCATAATTTAGCCATTTATTTCCTTGGTGAGATGCTAATCATGTAAAAAATTATGCACTCATTAGTCTAGGCTTAATCATGAAGATGAACAGACAGACAAGCGGGCAGATCAACAAATTAACGCATCCAAAACATGACCTCCTTGCCGTAGTTGAAAAGTATATGAAACTGACACTCCTGTCACAATACAGGTGTCATGCACAGACACATACGATATAAAGATTCACTATACCCTGACTTTTCCTTTTTCAAGTGAAGTAAAGATTTCAAGTGAGAGTGAATAGCCCGCTAAAGTACAAAAGTTCCCTTACTACAGCATCATTTTCTTTATACATATCATGACAATAAAACTCCCTCATGTTTATAATAATAAAGATGTCATGAAACCCAGCTTCAACACCTTAATTTTTTCTTACATTTTTGTATGTTTATCTTTAATTTATATTCGTCATTTGAGGCTGGCTAAATTAAAAAAAAACAAACATCCAAAATGTTTCACACACACTACTAAACTACAGAGACTGCACAAAGTTATGGAGAATACATTTGACTTTTGTTTGCATACATGACATATAGTTTAGTGAAAAATCAGTTAACCATTGTCCCAATATACACTTGGCACTTTACAATTTAAAATTCTATAAAATGTAATGTTCTTGCCTGAACTCATTTCCAAGAACATTTCTTGATGATTTACAAACCCTCAATTGCGGGTTGTTAAAAACCCACAAAACCAATTCTGGATATGCACACCAGATCCAGATACAGACCTTTAAGCATGATTGGGTTACAGGTTTTGAGTTATACAAGCAAACAGACCTGATCTTCCCACTTTGGAGACGAGGGTAAATATTTGTTCTTGTGTAGATGATTGGAACATTCCCCCCTAGCATACACTTAGTATGGTAACAGAACATTTCCCCCAGCATACACTTAGTATGGTAACAGAACATTTCCCCACTAGTATACACTTAGTATGGTAACATAGCATTTCCCCAGTATCATACACTTAGTATGGTAACAGAACATTTCCCCACTATCATACACTTAGTATGGTAACAGAACATTTCCCCACTAGCATACACTTAGTATGGTAACAGAACATTTCCCCCCTAGCATACAATTAGTATGGTAACAGAACATTTCCCCACTATCATACACTTAGTATGGTAACAGAACATTTCCCTCGATCATACACTTAGTATGGTAACAGAACATTCCCCCCTAGCATACACTTAGTATGGCAACAGAACATTTTCGCCCTAGCATAAACTTAGTATGGCAACGGAACATTTCACCCCAAGCATAAACTTAGTATGGCAACGGAACATTTCCCCTCAAGCATAAACTTAGTATGGGAATGGAATATTTCCCCCAGCATAAACTTAGTATGGAAACAGAACATTTATCCCAGCATACACTAAGTTTTTGTAAAGACATTGGACTACCAGCTATTTGATACAAATATAAAAATAGCATCAGAGATGCCCGTACCCCACAGCCTGGGAAATATTTTTCAACACCATTTGATATAGAAGTAGTGAAACAGTACATAGATTGGGATACTTGCAGTGCATAGAAATATTAAGTATTAAAACAAGACAATTCAGTAAACTAAAAGTTATAAGCTGTAAAATTTCTTAACTGGAGAATAGCTGTCAATGAAAATATCACAATTATGTATGGTCGAATTATGGTTTGAATGTTTTGAATATTACCCATACATACAGATGTGGCAATACATGCTTATATGTGGAGTTGGGGCAAAACCTGTGACTCACTTCATTACATCTGTTACAATGGGAAGTTGCAAAAATAAAACCCTTAATGAATTCTAATATGACTTTAAGAGTGCTTAATCTACATCAAAAGACGCCCAAAGGTGCAACAACCAAGATTCAAGAAAAAAGATATGAGAGATATAAGAGAGGTAAAATAGTATCACATATCCCTGTAGAGAGATAAAATAGCATTAGATATGCAAGATCAAAGGTCAAATCCAGGTCACACCATGACGTTCGTTCCACACCTAATGTCCCTACCAAATATCAACTTCATGCACCTTATCATTTCCGAAACATAGCCCAGACAAGGCATTATAGGTCAAGGTCACTACAGCAAGGTCAAAGGTAAAATCAAGGTCCCACCATGACGTTTTACATCTAACCACCCTAGCCAATGTCCCTACCAAGTATCAACTTCCTACTCCTTACGGTTTCCGAGATATACCCCAGACAAGATGTTATAGGTCAAGGTCACTACGGTATGGTCAAATCAAGGTCATGCCATGACGTTACACACCTACACTGCCCAACCAATGTCCCTACCAAGTATCAACTTATTACACCTTACGGTTTCTGAGATATAGCCTGGACAAGATTTTATAGGTCAAGGCCACTATGGCAAGGTCAAAGGTCAAATCAAGGTCACACTGTGACGTTGCACACCTACACCCCCTACCCAATGTCCCTACCAAATATCAACTTCCTATACTTTACGGTTTCCAAGATATAGTCCGGACAAGATTTTATAGATCAAGGTTACTATGGTAAGGTTAAGGTCATACCATGACGTTACACACCTACACCTCCTAACTAATGTCCCTACAAAGTATCAACTTCCTACACCTTACGGTTTCCGAGATATAACCCGGACAAGATTTTATAGGTCAAGGTCACTGCGGCAAGGTCAAAGGTCAGATCAAGGTCATACCATGACGTTGCACACCTACACCCTCTAGCCAATGTCCCTACCAAGTATCAACTTCCTACACCTTACGGTTTCCGAGGTATAGGCAGGATAAACTTTTTCCCGCCCGCCCATCCGGACACCATGGGTGAAAACAATACACCGACAGCCCTTAAGGGCTGTGGGGTAAAAACTGTATGTGAAAAATTGGCACTTTATCACATCATTGTTATACATTCTTATAGTAATACAAAAACCAGGAATAAACAAAAAACTTGTTTGATTGCCCAGCCCCAATGGCCTTTCAGGTCTCTCCAACTTCATTATACGAAATGGGTAATACATTATGAAACCTGAAATTTTTTGTATGACAAATTCATTGGTTTCTTTTATCAGATATTCCCTATACATTTTCTAAGAAAATAAATGTATCATGGATAACTCAGGTAGCGTTTAAACTATTATCACTACAACATTTCTCTGTTAATGTTATATGTAAGATTTCATGAAACAATTTGAACGAAATATGTAAACAAAATATTCGTGACAGTATATCTTGGACAACAATATATTGCATTGCATAAAATGTTATCACTTTTTTCTTGCTAAAGGTTAAAGTTTTTCTTATAAGTTCATCTGGTATCACTTTTTGTCCTTATATGAATTTGTTGTATATTGACTACACATTTGTGTTTGTCCATTACCTGATATGTGTACATGTATATAACTGGCTTATAGCCAATGTGATTGTATGTATTTATGGGTATTTGTGTTTATGTGTATGTGGTGAATATATATGCATACAGATTTCTTTGATGATATTGGTTTTTGGCAAGTTTTACTTGATTCAAGATGTAGCATTGCATAATAACATAACAGCATATATAAGGGACATATAGGATTTAAGTATTGGTGTTAGATACCTTTTTATACTATTTAGTTGGTGGAGGCTTTTGAATGCTTTAGAAGCATATAAATACATATCATATATCTATATGTACATATAAGGTATATATTATTTTACTCACGTCACAGAAGAAAAAAAAACATCAGTGTGAAAGACAGCTGGTGTGTTATAACAAAAGATTGTTGTGGGGAAAGATCATTAATATATCAATATCAAAGGTTGATAACTTAACAATTATTAAATGATGTTATGTATGTGATACAGTCACGTACATGTATATGTGACTTATGCTTGTAAAGACAGTATCTATGAGGTAGCAGTTTATTAGAAATGTTGGATGTACTAGGATGACTTGAAAAATACAAACAACATCAGGATAATAATATAGAAAATAAGTCAACACATATAGGAAGAACTGGGAGGTCACACAACCTGCAATGTCACAAAATCATAAAGAAATTGTGACATGTCCTGTGTGTTTCCAAATCTACCAGAACCCATTTCTATTGAGCTGTATGCACACAGTATGTTCCAAATGCTTGGCATACAATGTAAACAACAACAGCAAGCTTTCCACCTCAAGCTTTATGTGCCCTATTTGCAAGACAAAGGTCAAAGATGCCACCAAAGACCATAGTAAACAAGCAGTAGTGGATATGTATCAGAAGCATACCAACCTGATCATCAAAAGAACTCAACAAGGAGATGAAGGTGCTTCTCAATCACAATCTGATGAAACAGAAGGTAAATTGACTTGCCAGGCCTGCCTGACATACACTGCAGTTGTCAAATGGAAATGCACTGGATGTAGTAAACTCATGTGTTCAGGGTGTCACAATGTTCATGATACCTTGCCAAGTTGCAGTGACCATTTTGTTATGTCCTTGGATGAGATGATACAGGAAGAAAGAATGAAACTTAAAGCAAGTAAACATGGTACACTAACAAGGCAGAAGTCCCTGACAGAACAGATAGAGAATGTTCAAAATTTCCAAAAGGATGTTGCAAAAGCCAAAGCTGATGCGTTAGGCAAACTCGAAGAATATAGGGAACTCATTCTGAAAGATATTGATGCTATGTATAAACGGCTAAGGGGTGAAATAGAAAATGCGGAGACTAAGTTGCTGGATCCACTGAAACATAAAGAATCTGCAATGATGAAGGACAAAGATGAGTTAGAGGGACAGTTGGCATTTTTGGATGGCATTATAGATATAAAGAACCATAAAACATTTCTAAGACAAGTGAATAACAATGAAGGTTTCGAACCAGGTAATCAAATGATTGATAATGATGAAGTATTTGCAAGTCCAGTGTTTGATATTGAAGTTAGCTATAACAGGGATATAGATTTAAGTAGAATAGTAACTGTTAACATAAAGACTCAAGCATTCCAGACACAAAGCAGTGGTGTGGCAGATGTTGAGAAGTTTGAAGAACAAAAACAAACACCTGACTACTCAGTCTTAGTTCAAAATATGCATAATCTAGAAAAGGCTATTCCCCTTAGATACTCGCCTAGGAAACTGGTTCTAGTTGATAATGAACTTTGGTGTGTGGGACCATCTGCCATATATGTTCATGACAAAAGTGGTAATATTGTCAGGACAATAACCCATGAAAAGCTTCAGCAAATCAAATCACTCACTGTAACAAACACTGGCCATGTGATTGTTGCAAGCTGGGATGGTAAAGGCTTGCTACAAATCCACAAAGATGGGACATTTGGGGCTCATTTGCATGATGGAAGCTTTTCGGATGTAACTTCAAACAAATTAGAAGTGTATGCATTATCTTACGAGGATGGAAAAGTGTTAATCTTCTGCTTTCAAGATCGGAACTTCTGCTTTCAGAAGTCCATCTCAGTTGCATACAATAATGGAAACAATTGGGATTCACTCTACTATAGCAGGGATTCTCTTTATGTCTGCTCCTGGGGAAATCATCGTATCTACCAGTTCAGTTTAGATGGCAAATTACTTCACCAGTTTGGAGGGTACAGTCATCTTGGGGCCATACAGTTCAAGAATCCTAGAATCTGTGACATTGACCAGAGGGGAAATATCTTAATAGCTGATGTTGGAAATGACAGACTTCAGGTTAGTCATTTCTTTTTAATTAATCCATAATTGGGACTCTGTATAGCCTAATCTAACCTAATCAGACCTTTATAGTACTTAATATTGTACTGACATATTCTAAGGCAGGGAAACTGAAACCTTGTTTAAAAATAATATAGCCATGGGTCAGATATAGGTCAGTTAGATAACAAAGTGGCGAATACCAGAAAATATTGGAGAGTGAGGCCCAATAGCAAGGAGATGGCTACTTTTGAGGGGGTTGGTTGTTGTAAACCCCCCTATATATCCTATTTGATGCCAGATCAGAAAGAAAGATGATAGTTTGTCTCCAAATTTTGTTATTTCCATTTTTACAAGAGTAAATTAATTCCCCATAAATGGTCCTTGGAGAGAAAGTGTCCAGTACTGATTAGTATTGGACATATCAGTCAAAAGTGAAAATCTGCAAGTGGGGCTTACAACTTTTAAATTATGCTGCAAACAGACAGAAAAAAGAGGGAAAAACACCCCACCAACATAACCTTTCTTAGTAGAGATAATAATTCTATTTCTATTTAATTTCAATGTTTCTTTCCTTTCAGGTGTATGATAATGCCAAGGGACAGTGGAGCGTGGTGCACACCAGTGGGTTTGTGAAGAGACCGCATGATGCTCTAGTGGAGAAGGGATGCGGATCTCTCTGGGTGATCCAGAATATCCCCGGAAGTCTCAATAGGATATACAAATTCACTGTTGCTTTGTGGGACTCAAACACTCTGAAAAAGCACAGCAGTGTCTAACAACTGAAGCTTCACATGTATTACAAATTCACTGTTGCTTTGTGGGACTCAAACACTCTGAAAAAGCACAGCAGTGTCTAACAACTGAAGCTTCACATGTATTTGGCTTTAAGTGTGGAATATTGTTTCACATAGTCTCATGTATTCATTGAGCACATTATGATTGGCACATCTATTGCAGGTAAAAATAAATCATAGGACACTTAAGCAATATCTTAAGATTGTAAACACAGTGTTACTACCTCTGGCAAGGAGATATTAATATTTTAGCCGTTTGTCTGTTAGTCTGTTTGTTTATTTATTTGTTTTATGTTTTTATGCATTACACAAATACTACCGGTTGGATCTTCATGAAAAATATGGAGCAGGTGGCTCTTGGGTCCAATATAGATGACATTCAATTTTGAGAGTGATCTGAATCACCACCTGGATAAAAATATCAAAGATCCAGATATTTTCCATTCACATAAGATTAAGCTGTTTTAAAGTATCATACATGCCTTCATGGAAGTCTGTGCTCTTCGAGTGCCCTTGTTTGACTTTTATATTTGGTTTAATATGATTGTTAACACATGACATATAGGTAATGTAATACTGCGTTGTTTTAATGGGTGGAGGAAAGTTGTGTATACTAGTTGAAGATTCCGTGTTATAAAACTCTATTCTCTCTCGTGAGATATATATTTCCAATTGAAGACTATCTGTCTCACTAACCAGTCTACAACCAATTTCCACCTATACACAGTAGTACAGTATACATCCTCACATAATGTAAATATCTTGTATGATCGTTTGTAATTTCTCTATAAACATAAATGGTTGAATGTGCTTCTTACTCAAAATCCTATATTAGTACGTTGTGACTTTAATTTAAGTTCAACATGCAAACATATATATTTGTTATTCATATTGTACTAAGTTGCTCAAAATGGTGGCATTATATTATTTTCTGAAATTTTATTTTTTTTGCTGTATCTTAGTTCAATATATTAACATGATTTTAAAAGGAAATTCTTCTTGTTTTCTTGTCTGCATTGCAAAACTGGCTGAATAATTCATTAGACTAAATGGGAAGAAGGATTATTGCATTAAGGTCTGAATGTCCCATTCTACCTTTGTACTTTCTATCAGATACTTATTCCAATAACACAGAATACAAAGTTTGTATACATGATTATCTAGGTTACTTAAATATACCTTCCATCTAGGTTTTTTTGTAACACAATGCCTGATACTCTTTAGCCATGGTTAGAGAAAGAGGGAAATTACATCTTCAACAGCCTCCTTACAAACTTCACAATCCCTCCATTCAGTCTTCAAGTGAGATCAGACTCATGTGAACAGTCATACTGATCTTATACAACTTCTCACAGAGATTCATGAATAATGATTGACATAATGGAAAAGATGAACTGGGTGATTAAAATCTTATCCAACTGGTCTGCACTAAATTTTTCCCATTGCCTCAGCTACTGGTCTGCACTAAATTTTTCCCATTGCCTCAGCTACCTAATGTCCAGTGACACAATGTAATGAGATGTATCTGACATTGTGGCCTAGTGGGTAACACACTCGCCTTTGAAAACATGTGAGCAGGGTTCAATCCCAGATACAGGTAGATATATAGTGGCTCAGATAACCACTTCAAATATCAGTCCTCTGTCATTGGGCCCTATCCACAGTGGCAGGCTAAATAACACAATTTTTAATTAGGGGTATGTCTGTCACTGGAGAGCTTGGACTGTACTTTGATCAATTAGCGCTTTGACCCCCTGGGGGTGTTAAATGTTAAATTATTGTATTAATCTATAATACATTGCTACACATTTGAAATGTGATCATGTACCATGAACTTTGAGTAAACGAATCCACCTACTACACTTCATACAACAAACAATACAGTAAGTATAGAAGTTTTCATTGGTTTTCATTTGTTTGTCCGACTGTGATCGGTATTACTCTCAAACTAATGAATACATATTTATGTTCATGGAATATGACCAAAGGTAGAAATGATTACATTTTGGGAAATATCTCGAGCTTTCAACAGTCTCACTTTCAGTATTTTTCACAGTCCTGTCATGATCCCATTATGAATTAAGTGAAATGACAATATATGGATTATCTACTGTCTTGGCAGACGTCTGCCATCTAGGAGTGCTTTTTATTTTTTTCCCAATATTTTATATCAGCATTCAAAGGATTGAAATTCAGGTACAGTAAATATCACGCCAGTATGGGCCTCTCTTTCCTAATCTTACATGTTGGGCTTAGATTCAAGTGATTATTTACAAATGTAACATATTTAATGCCAGTTCCAACACACAAAAAATTCAACTTGTATTAGTCCCTTGACAATGCATCTTTTTGTGATTTTATAAGCGGGTAGTACTCGTCGATTTCTTGATCATTCTTTTGGTTACGTTTTTCAATAAGTTAAAAAAAAACCCAAAACACAGCCCCCATGGAGCCTAGGTACAAATATAAAACACCAAAATGGGTTTATAATTTCTTATTTTCTAACTGAGATTTTTATATGCACAAATAAATGATTCATTCCCTAAGATGTAAATTATTTGATAAGACAAATTCTTGTATTCTGACCACATACTGGATTTAAAGCGTGAACCATCTCACAGAAGCATGCGAAAGGAAAACATAAGGTCAAAATAATATAGAACTAAGGTCAAGCAATTCGAATGTCCCAGGTTAAAGGTCACACTGAGGAGATAAAGGCATACAGTCTAAAAATGGACATAAGGCCACAAAAGTGAGGTGGTTCAAACCCAAAAGTTTTAAAGGAGTTATTGACTTAGATAGATGAAGCAGAATAGAAATTAACTTGGTAAAACCACAATTTGAAATGGAAAGAGACATGGAACTGTAAAAATAATTAGTAAAACATCCGGATGGAGCTGAAAAATTACAGGAACACAGGCACCCCGTTTAAGTCTCTTTTGATTAAGTTTTCAATAAGTTAAAAAACCCTTTTCACATAACCAGTTCACAGTTGCACAAGAATTACTGTTCTTGTACCCAGGACTGCTTTTCTCCTCATTATAATTGATGCTTTATGCTGAGTAGGAAAACAATTAGAGCCTTTGATACCAGGCAAGACAATGTACCCTGTTGATGATCCCTGTAAGGTTAGTTTATAAAAGGACAAAGTCCATATAGATCTTCAGCTAGAGTCAAGTAACAGCACTCTATCAGACGTTGTTGTAGTTTCCCTTATTGATAGACAATAAAAACAATTAAGAAATATCCCGTAGTACACACTATTCATTTTTTTGGAACCCATAAAATAGATGCACTTTTTTCCTTAGATACCCACAGAAGATAGGTTGGGGTTATTTTCAAGCCTTTATTCTGCGCAATACCACTTTACAGAAGCATATTTTAAACAACCAGCTCAATTTATTGAAGTTTGGATATATTACTAAATTTTGATGTTTGTTTTACTCCAAAATGTGCATTAAATTGCTTCTATCGAAAGAATTGTAGTTCAGAACAATGCATGCTCAGGTACTTTTCGTTTGTTTTTATTTCAACAAATTCTTATTGAAACTTTGATATTATGAAAATTAGCAAATTTTTGAAAACCTAAAATACTAATGCCATCTATATGACATTCTGACATCCTACTACCGTTGCACTTGATAAGTTTAAGAGCATGTGCCTGTTTTAAAGCATCTATGGTAGTTCATATTCGGAAGGATGCAATTTCACATTGTTTGAAAAGTAATCCTAGTAACCCAATGGCAAGGTAAACTTATCCATCTATATACTGAGTCAGCACTTATTCAGCTATGTTGAAACAGGCCGAAGGGTTCTTTCTCTGTCAATTTCCTCACCATTGGTGAAGTTTCATGCTCCAATATAAAAAGATCTGGCTAATTCATTTTCAGTCAAAAAAACCTAAGCAAAAGACAATAGGCAGTTGTTTTCTGGCTGACGTTCTACAGAAGCAAACAATAGTGATATTCAGGTCTAATTTCGTCTTAAACAATATGCCCGGTGTAACAGGAAAGTGTAAACCTCCAGAAAACATATACCCAAGGGACTAAGTAGGCTAGCCCAGATTGTCTCTAGGGCTAAAGTAGGCTGCCTGAAATTAACTCGGGTTAAAATTGGCTAACCTAAACTACACACCTCATGGTATAAGGTGGCTTACCCAGACTATACCCTAAATTCCCAAATACTTAGTATACCTGACTACCTAACTCTCTGCATCAGAACAATCATGGAGTTTATTTTGGCTATCTCAGAATAAACTACTTTTAGATGTGATCTCATACAGTTGCTAGATCCGTTCTTATACCCCGTCCTTGTTATCTACTCTGTCACTGAAGAGTCATTGCTGCTTGCAATGCCCATTATCAGCTGGCCAAATACTTCATTGGTTTCATCCTGGCGGATTACTAATGTTGTGGATTCCAACATCACAAGTTTACTATAAGGCTAGCAGGTATGTTTTGAATCAACCCCTTCACACGTTAGAGATAAAGGACTGTGCCACAAGATGTACCCTGGGGGCCAATCTGTCCCAGCCAAATCTATACTGTGGTATAAATATTTGACAAAGGTTTGGACTAGCCCAGAATAAACCCAGGGTTTGTAAACTAGACTCATTTTACTTTGTTTTCTACACTGACAAAATTCAGAAATATATGTTTCTCGGGTAATCTTCTTTTTACCCCAACACTATCTATTTCCATGCATAAATCTAAATAAATTAAACAGTTTTTACTCGGTAGGGACTTACAGATTTCTTTAGATTTACACAGACTTGACTTTACATCTCAAGACTCTTGAGACTGAGTCACAGACTTTGCATAGTACTTGCCCATCTGACCCTGTTTGAAGGGCCAGTCATGTATGGTCAGAAATATATCTCAAGACACGTGTACATGTACTTAGAGAGCAAATAACATTGTCATAGACATACGTGACAAGATCCGCACGTACACGTAAAAATAGCCAAAAGTATTACAAACTCTGCTCGTATATAAAGATTTATTTACACAGACACTCTGTTTTGAATGATAAAATTTGCTACTTTAAACCTCCTGTCACACTGTACAGTTTCTATAGTCTTAATGGTCCCTCATATGGAAACATAATATAAAGATGCGAGTCTGTCCCTACATGCAGTATAACATTATCCATGGTCCATTTAGATCTCTTTTTCAGAGCCAAACTGAATTTTCACACAACCTATACATACCACATGTTTAAAAGCCCTTTTGCGATTGAGAAATTCTGTCCCAAGTATTGTCAACCAATCATTGTGGTTAAAATTGTCTTGCAACTATTCTTTTGGGTGCTATGGTCCATGTTTTCAGTGCTGTGATCTATCGTATCCACTACTAACATGATAGGACCAATCTATCTGACCATTAAAACAGAGCCAAGACATATTGTAACAAGATAAGATACCACTCTGATTATACCCCTTTCACACTACAGGCAGTATCACCCGCAGTAAGCTGCATCCCTGTCCTTGGATGTAAAGTCAAATGTGGAACCAAATCAATTAGTATTCAGCCACACCAATGTTAGGTGGCTGTTCCTCTAACGTGATCGACCTCCCAGATTTGGTTACAATGTTGATAATCTGCCAGAATCTTCGGGAGGACAATGTTTTCACTTGGGAGGTTCATTACAAATTATCTTGATATTCAGGAAGGGCCCTGGATGTCTCGCCTGACGTCTGTTTACAAACTTGCAAGTCATTGGTGAACTGTCCATTACCTTGCGCGTCCAACAGAAGTTTTAAAATGTTTAAAATTTCTGGCTCTGAATTTGGTACTGTGAGCCTTTGCAGACGATTCCATGCATGCACATATGAATTTCTTTTTTTTTTTTTTCTTTTTTTTTGCAGAAATCAACATGCTTTATACAATAAAGAAAAAGGAGTATATAGCATATAACGTAATACAGAAAATTCTCTTATACACAAATATTGTAGCCAAACAAATGTAAGATCATACAAATCTGCATTCAAAATTACAGGGATTACACAAGGCAGCGGTACTGAAAAAAGAATGTTACAGGGCCACAAACAAAAGTGAATATTTTAACTTTTTGTAAAGGTTTAGATTAACTCCAACTGGTATCAAAAGTAACACTATAAACCACTGAATAGTTCTTTCCAAAACATCCATTTTCTAATAAATAATTGTTCTTGACCATTTATATTTGCAAGGGACTCTTGTTCTTCAAATTTTTCTTTTGCTATTTGTTGTAATCTGAAAATATTAATTCCCTCTTTATTTCTGACACAAGAGAATATATACTGCCTAGTAATCATGAGGATAAAGTTTAATTGCCAAAAGTGCTCATTCTGCACATGATATCCCAAAAGTTTTGTAGCAGTATCTAGTTCAAATTTTACTGACAATTTATTTTCAATCCAACTTACGATGTTTATCCACAATTCTTTTACGTTTGAACACTCGGTGAGTATATGTACAATTGTCTCATTTTCACTTCCACATAAGCCACACAAATTTGAGTCTGCAATTTTGATCTTGTAAAGATAGCTTCTAGTTCCTAGTATTCTAAATAGTACTCTGTATTGAAACCATGTAAGTGAATTATCCTTTATAGTCCAAAAACAAACTTTGTAGTAGATATTCCAATTATCATTATCAATAAGGTCATTTAATAAGGAATTCCACTTCATTACATGAGTGGGAAATTCTCTCTGATGTTCAGCCTGTATTAAACTCCTATAAAATGAATTACTTTTAGTTTTTGTGCACAAAAACATATGAATTTCTTACTATGGTAACTGAAGGTGTAATCCATGGTGTACATAAACATGTGACTGTGTTGCCTTTTGGTGTAATACAGCAACATAAGGCGAGTGGAGGTACATGGATATTTCACCACTGTGACACAAAGTCGCATTCGAATCTTGAGCGGTAGTTGAAAGACCTGGGCATTTCACCAAATACCTATAACTGCGAATGACACCGCCTCTAGTGTGAACAACTCGGAGAAAATGGGGTGATCTGGGAGGTGGCTCCACTGCCGAGGAACACCTGTAACCACGGGACATACCGCCTGTACTGTTAAAGGGGCAGCTTAGCTTTACAAGTTTTATGTATTGTTCTTTATTGCATTGAATAATTATATTCATTGTTATCTCCTTGTTGTACAGGACTCAGAGCGCTATTGATGACTTCAAACTACAGTTCAAACCCTTTAGTGACTGAAATTCCCCTAACTGAAAGACAAAATCTCAGAGATGACTATTTATCAATGTCCCTGAGGTTTTTTAGCCCGCCACTGGGGATAGGACCCAATGACAGAGGATCACCATTTAAATGATCATCCGAGTCACTATATATCTGCCAATACCTGGCCAAGAACTCAGTCGTTTCACATCCAAGTGCTAACCGAGCACAGTGCTGCTTAACTTCAGTGATCAGATGGCAACTGCTCAGGCTACACCATTTTGAAAGACTATGAATAAGAGTAGTCAGAAACAGGTTATAAATCTGATGTTATTGTGTCTTCCTGCGGTTTGTTATAAGGATTTCAGTCGAGTTTAAAATAGCCCGGGTTGTACAAATCCTGCTCAAATGTGGAACCAAATCAATTAGTATTCAGCCACACCAATGTTAGGTGGCTGTTCCACTAACGTGATCGACCTCCCAGATTTGGTTACAATGTTGATAATCTGCCGGAATCTTCGGGAGGACAATTTTTTCACTTGGGAGGTTCATTACAAATTATCTTGATATTCAGGAAGGGCTCTGGACTTGTGTTTAATCATTGGAAGTGTTCAGGAGTGAATCGCATGTGTCCCCAATAAATACAAACTATTTAAAATTTTACTTAATTTTCTAAAATCTTATATTAACCTTGTCAGATCTAGCATTCAAGAACTCAATAAACCATAATGTTATCTTAATATCATAATATGAAAGCATAATATGAAAGTCAAAAAAATATGTTCACTTACACGAATCACATTTTGTTTAAACAAAATGTGTTTTCCTTTACTGTACTTCCATGAATAATTGTTTTTCTTTTATAATTGACACGTGTATGGTGTAGTTTAAGGATAAAGTATAAATATATCTGTGATTTGGGCAATTTTATTTGTTATTATTGCTGCAAAGAACTAAACATGCTTGGTAACACAGGCAACAATGTATATAATAGAAATATTTCTGTTTGAAGTGAAAAAGGTCATTGGACAACAGAGTAAATGTAATAGAATATTTATGAATCATATTTCCTTTAGATTTAATCTGATATTCTTAGCCTGTCACTCATGGGTAATGTGAGATTTCTAATAATAACAAATTAGCATTCAAATTAATACTCTTATTTGCGAAAAGGCCATAGAAGTATCCCATTATGGATGGCACGACAAAGGAAGATTTTTATTCATTCAAATAAAGAAGGAGTCTGTCAATGTTGATGTATATACCAGACTGTTTTCTATGCACTGAATGGAATATTCATTAACAGATTCTTAACAGATCTATACATTAAATCAGATTGAATATTGGCTGGAAAAAATGGTCACAGGGGATAAAAGTTCATGGGGAGACAATTAAAATATTCAAATAAATATATAAATTTTATAAATATCAGATATCACTATAATTAGACTATATTTTGACTTTATTGTGATGTCTGTGATCTAGAGTAGCTAGGGTGATGGACATCAAAGTGGGAGGTCTGTGGTTCAATTCTTAGGATATGTACACACCAAACTGATACATTCCAAGATGAGTTCATATACAAACCCTTTTTAAACTGAACAAAATGATGGTCGAATCGAATACTCTGTTGTGTGCTTATAATACCATCAGATCCCATTAAAATTCTTTAAAAAAAACAATTTTGTATCAACTTGTATCATCATTCGTGTGAATAAAAAATGTACATTACAGGAGTTCAACTTTATTATTGGAGAGGTCTGGATGGGATTATGTTGTTATAAAATTGGCATCTACAGGGGTAATAAAAATTGTACCTTTTCGACAGGGTACTTTTCATCATTAGACAGGATACTATGCACATTTGAACAGGGTACTTTGCATCTTTGAACAGGGTACTTTGCATCTTTGGACAGGGTACTTTGCATCTTTGGACAGGGTCCTTTGAATCTTTGAACAGGATACTTTACATCTTTGTACAAGGTACTTTGCATCTTTGGAGAGGATACTATGCATCTTTGAACAGGGTACTTAGCATCTTTGGGCAGGGTATTTTGCATCTTTGGACAGGGTACTTTGCATCTTTGTACAAGGTACTTTTCATCCTTAAACAGGATACTATGCATCTTTGAACAGGGTATTTTGCATCTTTGGACAGGGTACTTTCTATCCTTGAACAGGATACTTTGCATCTTTGGACAGGGTGCTTTGCATCTTTGAACAGGGTACTTTACATCGTATGACAGGGTCCTTTGTATCTTTAGACAGGGTACTTTGCATCTTTGAACAGGGTACTTAGCATCTTTGGACAAGGTACTTTGCATTATTTCCCAAGCCCCAAAGACAGTAACATATGAATTGGGTTAATAATTTTTATTATTCATTTTCACAACTATTGTACAGATATGCGTTACTTATATATAATACTATTATACAGCATGATTATATACACTCTGTCTTCCATAACATGAGCAACATTAGGTACAAAACCTACCCACAAGTCAGTAACACATCCCAATGGTTCCAATACTACATGGGCCATAATTCGAGGCAATGATCAAAGTTGCAATCAAGTAATACTAAAATATATGATGAAGTAGAATAATGTTTCAGTAATAACATTTGCATGCCTCGAAATATAAGCTAGCATTATGAATGAATTATCGATTAGAAATAGCCACCAAACCCCAAACTAAAAGTACATCTTTGGACAAGGTTTTTTTGCGTCTTTAGACAGGGTACTTTGCATCTTTAGGCAGGGTACTTTGCATCTTTGGACAGGGTACTTCATATTTTTACTCAGTAATTATATTGATACAAACATTAGCTGGGAAGGCATACCAGTGACAGACCTGTATTGTGCTTAGACAGCAAATCTTTGTGTATCACAGGAACAGAAAAGTAGCACCAGACATATAAACAATTAGATTAACCCGAACTTACAAATTACCTTACATTAGACTTTAGAAGTCTTCATTTCACAGCTCTTTTCAATCATTATTTCTGAAGAGAAGAGATAAGAATACTAAAACAAATGAAAAGGTAAAAAGCCATTCCCAATGAAAGTGGCAGGTATTGCACAATACACCTTTTAATAACCAGGTGGAGCTTAGTACAAAGTTTCACATGAACCCTATGCAAGTCAGTTACCTACCAATTGATCCATAACTTTAATAAGCAGAGTTTTTAGCAATCTATTCTCAACTGTCTATAGGTACTAATATAGCAGATGACATCTTGTCAATAGCCTCGAGTCATTAACTTTCATAAAAATTGACAAGTTCTGTGGCAACCAAGTTCACATGTCAAATTATTCCTTTTCAAATGTAATAGTTGTTATGATAGTATATATTTAGTATATGCGTGTACTCATATAAACTAACAGAGGGTTTTTACTTGTTTAATTATCTCTTGAGATCCAAGTCACAATTGGTTTTAAGGACCCTTTTTTATAGTTTAGCTTACACTGGGGCAGTTCATCATGCAATGATTTAGATGAACCACAGACCATAAAACTGATAGACAAGTGAGCTCACTTGCCATGCCTGATAACTGTTTGATCATTGACCCTCTTTCAAAGTAAAAGTTTTACATCATACTGAGACAGGCCCTCAGCATTGTCGCTTGTGGGAGTGGAATCCACAGAGGTGACACCCTGTGGTTAGATGCCAAATTTGCTCACCATTCGGTCACTCCGGACCTTGCAAGGACCCTCGAGGTCATTGGAGAATGTAAGCATAAATAAACACTAGTTAGTTATGTCTGAAACAGCCTCTTTATTTATATTGGTAACATGATGGGCTTTGTTTTAAAGGCACACATTAAAACAAACGTTCCAACACGTTGAAAATTTATCAACACTATATTATACACCAGTGACTAGAAGAGTTAGCATAACTGTACAATGATTAATGTTAAGTTCTGTAATATCACTTACATGAATCCAGGCCAGACATGGACCAAGAACATTCCTAGGAAAATTAACCTAAGCACCAGATAAAACAGTTATGGAGTCATCCACGCATAACACACCAAAAAATGAACGTCTTTAATTATGGTTTTAGTTCATGTCTGATATATATATATATATGTACATTTTTATACTTGAACTCGGATGTTAGTATAAAAACAAAGGGTTATCCAGAAGGGCGTTAACTCTGTGTGTGTGTGTTTTGTATAAGCAAAATTTTAATACAGTGTTAGATAAGTGAAAACGTAGTGACTGGATTGAAAGTTTTAAGGACTTTAAACCTCTTATGAATAGAACTTAATGAAAAAAATGCCCATCAAAGAAAATGAATTGAGTGTTACATAGAACATATATTTCTCACTTAAGCTCTTTTCTAACATAACACAAACTTTCAAATTAATACACATATACACACAGCAGGTTTTAGTAAGTTTACCACATAGAGAAAGTGGTATTTACAACATCCTGACTAATAACCTCTTGAGCATATTTCAAATAGTCTTTAGAATACCGGCTCGTTAAGTCCTAATAAATAAAGATCATTTGACGCCATAGACGCGAATCCCAGTTATAAATATTAATAGTCTCTTTGATTCTGGTCTAGATCCAGATCTACAGCCATATAATTCTATCCACAAAAAGTCAATCACTTTAGTCAATACCAGAGGTCTAATAAAGAAAAATCTGCTAGCTTAATATATATATATTATTTGAAGAAAATAGGCACACCAATTAATGGTTGTTAGGAGTTTTATGTCAATTTCATTAAAACCCTTGCAATTATCTTCACGGTTATCTAAATGTGTATCCAATGAAAAAAATCAACTTTTGCTGTAAATACCTTAAAAAGTTAAGGTTGTGAGATAAGTTTTGTATCTATGTCTGTGTTTACTACAGTTGCCTGAAGGAAGCTGCATCGCCTATATCTTTATTATATTAGATAAAACCACACGTCAACAAATCTTTGTTATGAACTTCTGTGACTGCCCCTTTCAAATCACCTTTCCTTCATGAAAATCTATTTGTTTGATTTCTTTTCACGCTTTTCTCTCTGCATAAACATTGACTTTATAATAAGTCAATTATTTAACTTCAGGATTTAAGGCATTAGAGCGTCACAGATCAAGTGCAAGGGGGATGACAAGTATGTCATAAGATATATTATTATCAACATTACCACATAAGGAGGCTTTAAACTGTTTGAGGTAATGGACTTTTTATATAAGTTAACAAGAGTATTGGGGTGGTATCAATTTGTTCGAATTTTTTTCAGGTTTAAAAATTGCATTCCTTTGCCTTTTTATCTTCCTGAAAGTTGAGTATGATTGTTAAGGAGTTGCATAAAGATACTATGACCAGCGGAATGTTAGACTATTTCTGTGACAATGATAAGTCTTGTTTGTCACGAGTATAATCAAATCAGGCCTCACAAAATCTGTATACAGTGGGGAATCTAATCTAATCTAATGTGGTCTTTTATAGCGCTTAATCTCCATCACTGATGGACTCTAAGGCGCAACTGAACATAAAGCAAGGTAGTTAACATTAATACGAGGACATAGCCAGGTCATACTAAGGAGACACAGGGTGACAGGAGAGGCTATGAGAAAACCTCCCGAATGGCACAAAAATATCATCTTCCTTTCATATATTATAAAAAAAGTATTCGTTGTTCTTCTTCATGGGTGATATATGTTTTGCATATGTCTTATGAGGGTTGTTTTACTTTTATTATCCACCATTTTATTGAATAATCACTAAAACAGTCTATCTTCAATACCTTGATCAGGGATTATAAAAAAAAAATTTTAATTGAAATATCTCCATAATTTCTGCATGGATTGTAATACAACCAAAACGAGCAGAAGCTTTGTCAAATTTGTGGGTTAGACAGTTTCAGAAATATTAACAAACAAGAGTACTACTCGGAGAGCGCAGACCTCCGCCACGGGAGCACATATCCTGAAAATTTCATCAAAATCTGTCCATGACTTTTTGAGTTATCTGTCTTTAAAAATTACATTTCATGATCCAGATAGTGATCCGGATCACTCCCAAAATTGACTCATTTCTTCCTTGTACCTTTTTCAGACATATCCTGAAAATTTCATCAAAATCCGTCCATAAGTTTTTCAGTTATCTTGTTCACAAACAAGCTCACAAACTCACAAACCCAGAAACAAACCCAGGCAAAAACATTGGCGGAGGTAAAAATAGGCACATATGGACAAATTTGTAACACTATTTTTTCCATAGTAAGTGACCCAGGGGAATCCTTAACAAAATTGTTTTGGCTGTATGTACCCCTATTCATGTCAAATACGGTTTGTGGTGGATAATAAAGCAGATGTAAGTCCTAGAAAGCAAAACTGACCGTATAATACATTCACCTCCCACCTCTGAGGTCAGCAGTTTGAACCCTGACCATGACCCCATATAATAAAGTAAGTAGTTGCTTACTGATGCCTGGTAGTTTTCAGTGTAGAATCTTGACCAGCTATGTATGTACTGGTTTTCCTCTGCCCTTAAAAACTACCCATTGTGATATATAAACTATACAATGTGTTGATAGTGAGGTTAGACCAATAAATCAAATTTAAATCAAACTGTTCATCAGCCAGGGCCATATTGCGACAGGCCCTCTGCTTGACCACTAGTGAGAAGTTAGAACATTGGAGTAGTAGATTAACAAGCATCACACACTGTAAAGTTAAAATATAACTTTAGTGTTTTAACGTCCCTCCTAATAGACCAGGGTCCTGACCACCAGGGTGAGAGACAAGTGATTAACTGTGAAACTTGTTAACCCTCTTGTCAACCTGTTAGCCATTGAATCTGATATATAAGCTCAGACTGCAGAGGGAGTTTTAAACTAGGATTAATAACACAATCATATCACTCTATTTCTACAGTGGTTTGATTTATTTATTTAATGCCAAGTACCTTTGTTCAGTAATATCATCATGGGATCACCATTTAGATGATCATCTGAGTCACTATGTATCTGCCCATACCTGGCCCAGAGCTAAGATAGTCGCTCATACAAGTACTAACAAAGCCTGGCGCTGTTTAATCTCAGTAATAAGACAGGAACTGGTCAGCTACACCATATAGGCAGATATACTTCTACATTAGGTCAGCGAAATGCAGTCTTTGAAAACTAATGGGATCCTTGTCTATTTCAACAGAAATGCACTTATGCTTCTATAACAAAGCTTCAAAATCCTCTTTTCCACTGCAAGCCAGGAGTGAGCTATCTTCCAACAGCCAATCAATGGCCACAGGTCATTGGCCGACCTTGGAAGGGTCACATGACCAAATATATACACCCGATAATGTGATCTAAATGAGTAAACTGAGAGGCATTTCGTTTAAAATATGGCAAAGAAAATCAAAACAAAACCAAAAGCAAACCTTTTATTGTTACTTGGAGTTCTGGCCAATGGAAAACCCCATTGTATCTGCCAAGATTTCTAGATATATTGTATTTAGCCCAGAGACACAAAAGAAGAATTATTTTCCAATTGGGTTTTCTGTTGTCTTGGTATGTTAATCTATAAATTTATGGCAAAGCTAGCTCTTATGTATAGATTTAGACAAGAGGATTATTGGTGAAGTTCTTTTTGAAGACTACTCAGCTCAAGGAAGTTTGGTGTTTTTCATTTTTTTCTGTGTATGTGTTGGGGGTGTGTGCTATTACACAAACTTCACAGCAGATATATGTGATACAATAAAACACAGAACTTTAGCCTGTAGTATAAGATCAGTGAATTTGTAAATTAAAGCTATTGATGAGGAGTTCTCTCTCCTTTGAATGTATTTTATTCTGCTCTCTCCGATCTTTGTAAACTCCTATTGGGTACCCCAAGGTTTTGTCTTGGGTCTTTTATTGTTTTCATTGTACACTTCCCCCCCCCCCCCAGCTTGGTTATTGGTAAAAATAAAGGAATACAGTTTAATCTTTATACAGATCATGCCCAAGTTTATGCCCATCTATCCCAGAATAATTCATCTGCTGCCTTTGAACAGTTGAACAGGTGGCTAGATGATGTAAAAGAGGGAATGTCAGCTAGTAAGCTTATACACTCAAGTTTATTGTATTTGGTTAAAAAAGATAGAGGGATAAGTTGAAAGCATATTTCCTAACTACCATCTTGGGTAGTCCTCTCTTCCCTGCTGAGTCAGTCAAGAATTTGGGTGTGTGGTTCGATTCTGATTTTTCCTTGTCCAAACATGTTCAGAATTTCTGCCCAAGTTGTTTTGTGCAACCCTGTGACTTTAGACATGTCAGGAGGTTTCTTACTCATGATGCTTCTGTACTTGTGGCCAATGCTCATGTTAGTAGTCGGTTGGATTACTGTAACTCACTTTTCAGGAAACTCAATCTTTTCAGTTCAATCTTCGTAAATTACAGTGCATCCAAAATAGAGCAGCTAGACTCACATCAAATACCAGTAGATACACTGGTATAACTCCTGTGCTTAAGAAATTACATTGGCTTCCTGTTGAACATCACTCAGACTTGGCCTCAGTGTCT
Organism: Sabellastarte sp. h YS-2021; assembly: GCA_964017235.1. Classification (NCBI taxonomy): domain Eukaryota; kingdom Metazoa; phylum Annelida; class Polychaeta; order Sabellida; family Sabellidae; genus Sabellastarte; species Sabellastarte sp. h YS-2021. Next base: position 30,172,202 of record OZ024936.1, read on the forward strand.
TGTAGTGGGCAACACACTCGCCTTCCACCTCTGAGGTCTGCAGTTCAAACCTCGGACTCTATGTTCGAAAGTTGGTAGCTGCTGACCCATACCCTGTAGTTTACAATGCAGAATCTTAACTTAAATCACACATGTATACACCCCATTCACACTATAGGAACTATCACCTGCCAGCGTTTGGGGAAATGTCCCTGTCCTTGGATCACTGTCTGACATCTGTAGACAACCTTGTGAGTCAGTGGCAAGCCATCCATTACATTGCTAGTCCTACTGAAGTTTTAAAATATTTGAAGTTTCTGCCTCTGATTTTGGTACCGTGAGCATGCACAGATGATTTTGCACATGCGCGTATGAATTTTTTTATTACGATGACCGAAGGTGTGGTCCATGGTGTACATAAGGCTGTGATTTGGTCATCTTTCGGTGAAATATGGCAACATAAGGTGAGTTAAGGAATTGGTCATTTCGCCACACATTAGTTCCAGGGCTACCAAAGGGGATTTGAGTTAATAGAAGTTGCTTCTCACTGACCAATGTTTTTGGTACTGTCATCCGACTGTTATTGATGGTTAAAACACCGTGTCCAATCAGTGGCTGTTCACCTGTAGGGCAAACAACACGGACGAAATGGAGCGACCTGGGAGCGGTTCCGCCATTGAGAAAAACTTCTAACCGCAGGCGTACCACTTGTAGAGTGAATGGGGCACAAGTGTGACAACTCTTGATAGATATTATCAGCAAAAGGATAGGTTATAATGGATTTACAACTGACAAGGCCAGACACAAAAAGTCAAGACAGAAAAGGTCATACACAAAGACACCTTTGGACTGTGGGTAGAACACATAGTTTGTCAGTTTCCCGCCTGTTTTAACAGGCTATGTCAGGTTAAAGTCTAACAACAATTCTTGGAAGTAAAGATAGGGTATTGCTCCTGTGACACAAAAGCCAGATTGTGGTGTATTTTGTCAAGGAGCAAATATTTCCTAGTTTACTGTTTGTATAATGTATCTTTAAATGCGTTAAAAGGACACTGATAAATGAGTGGCATTCATTGAAGGTAAACACACAAAACAGTCACTAATCCATAATGAGGTTATAGAATTCAACAGAAGCTCATGCTCTGAGAAAAAACACACACAAAATGCACTCACTATAAACGTTTATAAGAGATTCACTGTGCAGAGCAAATATCAGAAGGAATTTAAGAGACAGACCTGTGGGACGTACTGAACATGTAAGAAAAGAAAGTATTTTATGAGACCAGTGAAGTAACAGAAAATTAACTGTAATCTACTTGGAGTTGGATATCTGCTGAACCTTTGTATGGAGTATTATCAGTAATAAAGGTAACCTTTATTTGTATAGTTTGGAATATGGAAATAATTTTGAAATTGGAAAGGTAATCGTCACTGGAGTGAAAAAAGAGACCCCAGACGAATGTCAGTTTTGAACAACCATACCTTCAAACACTTTAAAACATCGTTTGTCCAAAAACAATCAGGTCACACAATCAGGAAGAAAATGTGACATGGTTTCAGACATCTGTCACAGAGACCAAGTGTGTAACACACTCTCCTAGGAATATAGAGGCCATGGGTTCGATCCCAGGTCCATGCAGATACACAATGGCTTATATGGCCACTCAAAATGGCTGTCCTGTGTGTCACTGGATTCCCTTCCAGTGGCAAGCCAAAGAAATCCAAAAGGAGTAGATAAATGTCTGTCTTTCAGTGAGGGGAATGTCAGCCACTAGAGAGCTTGTAAAGTTGGCATGGGTAAAATAGCATTTCGAGTCCTGTAGTACAGGATATACTGTGCTGTGTATAGAACATTATATCTGTAGGCAGGGTATTTGGGGGTATACTATTGGAAAATTGCAAATTCTTCCAAACTTGTATGGTGCTTAATCTCAGATGAAACAGCACACTCTGAGCAACAGAAAATAGATTCAAATCCTTCCAAATCAGAGAACGTAATAAAATGGCCACACTGAGCAGAGTAAATTAAGGTGTTACGGTGGATATGCTTTAGAAAGAGGTAAGAATTGGGTATGTTTGTGAAGCAGGCAACAGTAAAAGATGGACGAATCTCACCCAGCAGCTAATGACCTGGAATGCCTGGAGGTATAACTATAAAGGAATATGGTTTTAATTTTAACATATAGTGTTCAGTGGGTGGGTAGAGGTTCCAGATTCCGGCTTTGGGCCCGACTCTTGCCAATTTTGAAGTCAGGAACATTTTAGTTAGTTCCTGTAGGTCAGAAATATGACAGTCGGGAAGTCCAGCAAGTTTGGGAAGTATTTCCAACTTGTTGAATATTTATGGAAAAGTAAAAAAAAAACAACTTTGTGTCAAGACCACTACCGTCGAGATCTTTATCCTGACCTATGTTAATGCCATTAAATTTAATTGTAGAGGTCTGGGGGTATTTCAGACAGATCCTATCACCAATACGACTGATTGTACTACCGTTATGACCAGTCATATTAAAACTGCATGGATTAAGGGGCTTTTGACGTCGGCTTTGACCCAAAAGATGAAGTGGCTACAATCATACCATCTCCTGAATTTTGATTTTATCCCCCCCCCCAAAAAAAAAAATTGGAATGGTCATGGATATAAATCTGTCAAGTATCTGTGATCCATCTAGTCATACTAAAATTGTGTTAAAATCAGACAGGTCAGGATTAAAAGTACTGTGCACTCCAAGTAAGAGCGGTGTGGCCGTCATAGGTTCCCAGAACAATCTGGTAGTTCCCATACTAATTCCAAGACACTGTTTGTCCCCTTTTTACCCCAGTCCTCCCTGACTTTAAAAGTCTAGGACTCCGTCTCGAACAGTCCCTGAATATTGAAGTACCACTTTAACAGGATAAAATATATCTAGAGACACCCAACTTGTACACAAAAGAATCAGTGGTAGCCATCTGCCTCTTTAAAATCCGTTGTGTAATGAAATAATTTGCAAAAGTGGAACAGCTGTATAAACTATAAGTGTCTTTGCTTCTCTTTAAAAACATTATATCGACTGGCACTTTTTACGTTGGATATTTCTTAAGTGATCTTAAATAAAGTGGCTTTTTAACCTACACAACCTCCACTCCTAAATTATTGCAAGTGTTTTTTTTTCTTTTTTAAGTCTACTTAATAAATCTCTACAGATAAGTGTTATTCAATGATAGGTAGCCAGTACATTCACCACTTCCTTAGAGACAAGGATGTCTGTGTATTTTATCAGTGATATAAGATTTCCTGATTACAATAAACAGGTTGGTAACCACAGAAATATAGAGACTTGTGAAAATATTTTAATAATACATCTTTTGTAAGACTTATATGTATGTTTTAAATATATTAGTATGAACAAATAAATAACAATGTAAAATTGCAGACAAATATGCTTTTGTGTCCTTGTTTCAAGCCACATTTATTTGAAACTTAGTTATGCAATGATTTCAAAAGCTTTGTTGAATATCATGGGATAATTTATGGTTATGATCAGATTTGTTGTAAAATAACACAGCCGTTGAACAAGAATGTGGATTTGAGTGACGAAATTTTGTGTGACCAAAGTGTTCAAGGTGGAGAAACTCTGTTAACAGTTGAATTTTACATCTTTATCTAAAATATTTAATTTATTTAGTGTTTTACGTCATGTTTAGCGCCTCTGTATGTGTTATATTGAGACCGGTAGTTCTATCTGCAGAGGAAACCAGTACATACAGTTGGTCATGGATCTGTATTGTAAACCAATGACAAGCAACTAGTAAATACCTAGTATCACACGAGAAACAGTTATAAGCAAATCTCTTAATGAATAAACTTATGGCACAAAATATAGAATTTAAAAAAATATAACCAAATTTCAATGCTGTGAGTTTTCCTCTTGACAACCCAATAATGTAGTAGGAAGCGTAATTGTGTTGGCCTAGTCTTGTATATTTTAAGTCTGAAAGACGGGGAACACAATTATTGCATTTATAGACAAACATCGCTGTTTTCAAACATGTGTCAAAAGGACGTCAGTAGCCTAGTGGTTAGCAAGTTTTTACATGTAATCACAGGCTGTCACCTCTGTGTGGGTTCAGCTCCCACAAGTGACAATGCTGAGGACCCATTATGACAATGGCTGTTGAAGGGGATATAACCTCAACTCTGACTTTGTCAAATATGTGTGAAAACCTTTAGGAGTGTGCAGTACCTTCCTGTCTGTTCCATCCAAACTTTTCTGGCATAGAACCTATCGTCTCTGTTATTTTCAAGATACGAGTGATCTTCCCATAAACATGGTGACGAGTTATCTTGTGCAAAGAGAAGATAAGTCATACATGTCTGCCAAGAATAATTGGGGCTTGGTTTGATGACTTATCTTCATGAACCGTGATAGTCAGAAGTTGCTCGTAAAATCTTTTTGGCTATAATGCAAAAGAAAGGCAAAGTTTGAATTTTTGGCCGCCCATTCAAAATTGACTAGGTGTTATCATAGATCACCTCTGCGGAACTGGGGAATAAAGAATACATTGTTTAACCTAGCAAGACTGAGGTTTGACATAATATTATGGTAATGAAGTCTCTAGTATTTGCTTTCCACGTTCAGTTTATATTTAACAATATTGTTATGGTTATTTTGGTCATATCTGTTGGTCAAGTGCATGTCTGCCATTGTATATTTTACAGTGGCTGATCCATGGTACATGTATTAGACAGTGAATAAGTCCATTAAACCATCACATCTTGAAAGTCACAGCGATCTTGGCAAATAGAAGGGAAGGAGCAGACCGAGTAGAAATCCCAACCAGATGGAGGTCGACATTAAAATGAATAAAGATGCCAGGCCATTTTTCTCCAGACCAACAGGTGAGTAATATATGCTAATAATAATATATATTTTCAAAGAGTGTTCTATTTTCATCCCGAGGTTAGTGGGTACATTGAGTAACACACATTCTTCCCACCTCCCTGATGTTTGGTTAGATTATCTACTGGATCTGGAGTTGGAAATTTGATAGCTGCTTACCAGTGCCAGATTATATTTTTAATAAAGAATGTTTACCAACTAGTATGTACTGCCACCTAGATGGAATGATATATTCTTATTTGTTGTTACAACCCAAAGTGAGCAATATTCAAGTGAAACAAATACTCTGTTGTCTATTTCACAAAAAAATAATAAATTTATTGATTCACAATATAAATGGCTGACTCTTTAAATCACACGTTAATGGAAACATACATTTAGATGTTATGTCGGTTCAAACTTCAAAGGCGTCTAGCAAAATCAAACATTGTAAGACTCTGTAAATGGTTCTGATGCAGTGAAAGATTGCGTAAAACACAATAGTATCATTTATCTTTTGTCCAAATACAAGATCAAGAGTACATAAAAAGAATCTACATTAATCACTTGACAATCTCCAATTATGAGATCAATGTGGTCAAACTCTGTCAATGCGAATAATATATAGTGTCTATCGCATTTAAGACTACCTACTATTAATCCACCTATGCAACAATGGAAAGATATTCAGACACAAAGTATATATGTATAACTCTGCTTACTGTCAAATAGATTGGATCATTTATGCAAATAGTAAATATATTACTATAATTATGGCATTTACTAATTAAGCTAAACTTAGGTATCGACTATTACCTGTATTTTATTTATCTTTTCCTTGCTGTTTTTGTCGTCTGAGCCTTAATTATCCAAATAACTCCTCTCGACAAGACAAAATATCAAATTCAAACCAAGAAGGAGGTTTTGTGCTATAAATTGTGCTCCAAATATATCACTGAATCTCTTCTGTTTGCAGATGTCGTCCATTTCATTGTACTATACCATTTCTATATAACTCGAATTGTAATATAACTATAGAACAATGATATATATTTACATCTGCAAGAAGATACTTATCACTAATGCCTGGTTCATTTGAAGAAAATAACCATTGTATGAATTTATGTAATGCTAAAGACCCTTATGTTAGTAGGTAATACACAGAATCTACTTTATATTAGGGATATCACAAAGAGTTAGGGAAGATATAAAGAACATGAAAATTATCTTGAGTAAATAATGATTAGAGGTAATATTTAATTTCATTGCTAGGCCCATGGACCAATGAATTTTGCAATACTGCCTACGGTCGTTGAGCCTTAGAGTCTGCCTCAATGTAGAGATTAAGCGCCATAAAAGTCCAGTACAGAATAGCACAGAACATATATACCATCATCTAACACCCAAGCTTAAGCAATTATAAAACACAATTCTTTAAAAGTATAAAATGGTCTGATGTATTATTATATTCATAAATAACTTCCTTGTTTTGAAACCTTTTTTGTTTTGGTTCATTTTTTTTAGAGCAGATGAATACATGACATAATGTTTTGTAGGTCAAATGGGTATATTCATAGACTTCCAAGATGTTGTGCCAGCAAATAAACAAGAATATGGGTCCCAGCAATACATGCGCATGGACTTCATGGACAAGCTGTATGCAGAATTGTCCAAGATACCACTGGAGAAGCTGAAGGGCGAGTTTGACAGGAGAGGACTGCTGTTTGGGACAATACTGGAAAAGTGGAACAAAGGTAATAAATAGGGAGTTTCACACATATCCATTCTTAAAATGACCAGGAACAGATGTGAGAGAATTATGCTCCAAAACCAAATAAATGTGGGCGTTGGGGGTGGGGGCAAAGTCAGAACAGATGAATTGGGAGAAAAGATGTTTTGTGTATCATGACAATTTACTGTCAAAATGAAAAGGCTTGTTAGGAGTCTTCCCATAATGAAACCAAACACAACTGAACTATTGTAGTAATAAATTACAGTATCTAAAGAAATTTCTAATATTACATATCTGTACATTACAGGAGTTGTGTTGGCTGTGAGTTTTGATTCACTTACTGCATTAAATGAGACATGGAGAGCAAATGGAGACCTCAAAGTTGAAGCTGTTTTGAAGAAGTATCTTACCACACCAGGTAAGTCCATTTTGGATGTTAAACCTTTCAAAAATCTTCCAGTGTGACGTCATTATAGCCAAATAGCCCCTTACCTCAACCTCCTTGAATTAATTCAGGCGACATTCACATTCTAAAAAAATTATTATCATTTTTATTAGACCAAGTTCTTGAGAAATTTGGCAGATTAGTATTTGGCTTTCCCATCTATGGGTTTAAAAACAACTCACGGCACTAGAAGGAGAATATTGATGACTTATCCCTGTTACACCCAGTTCCATTCTTACAAGTTAGCATAAGACCTAGTCAGTTTAGAAGTGGGACCTGTGGTGACCGATAACAGAGAAAATGGTGAGGAAAATATGAGTTACAAATTAAAGTCATCCTGCATTACAACTGAAAAAACCCCAGACATGCTTAAATTATAAAGTACACAGCCTTTTCTTGATTGTCACTAATAAAGATAACTCATATAAAATAAAATGGCGATCACTCTTGGTCAACTGGGAAGATCAATTATAGGACTTGTAGGACAAGATCGCGTAGCTCTATTTTTACAGAAAGATTAGAAATATTATTCTGGACAAGATAAGTAAATGGAAAATGTAAGTCATATCATTCAAAAGATAGGCATTATGCTGTTATGGCAAATTCAGAAATATCCACTTGCACAGTTTTTTAACATGTTTCAAACTGGGATCGAAACCCTTCATTAAGATCACCCTAATTCGAACCATGACATTCTCAAATTTCTATACCGTATAATACCATAACTGTTTACGCACATGTTTAAACTCATCTTTAGTTGACACAAATAATAAGATGCTACAAGTTTCAGACAAAATCAAAACCTTTAGTTCATTGAGTGTTATTGGACGATCAGTGTTTGATCTAGTCTGTTGGATTTATGAACCAAGTACATCAGTTGACCAAGACTATGTACTGAAAACAACCAGATCAGAACAACTCTTCCACTTGCCACTATGACTAAGATTCAACAACCACAGTCATATTGGGACAGGCCCTCAGCATTGTTACTTGTGGGGATCAAAGCACGTAAAGATGACAGCCTTTGATTAGATGCCAAATGAGCTACCCACTAGGCCATTGAGGACCAATCTTACCACAGTGACTGACAGTAGAGAAAAATATATATACTGTAGAGTCATGTATTACCTATAAATGTGTTTCAATGTCAGAGTTGCTGAGAGCTATTGGGGCTTCAAAACTCCAACTCAGGGCCCGGATGTGGAGCGATGAATATGATGCCTGCAGAAAGGAATTTGACTTGCAGAGACTGAAGCCATTCACTCTCAAAGATAAAGGTAAGAATGTTTAAAAGAATAGCTGTCTTTTAATAAGGCAGATTCAAGCACTCATTGGATGTTACTGTTAATTTAAGTGAGGGTGTTATTATGAGACTCATTGTACCATTTGTGAAAAATCTTCAATATAAGGTTTCTGTTATTGTGAGGTTTTAATATTTATCTTTGGTATTATAATTACACAACTACAATGAAAGAAGTTTCCAAAATTCACTTTCTCAATTTAGATAGAAGTTCCAATTTTGAAAGCACACATGATTATAGTGATGACATACGGGTTATTGTAGTCACGTAGTATCACCTGATAATGCTTCATATGTATCTTCCAAATAGGTTTAAAACTGTATTTCATCGCAATTTTACAGTTACCAACTTTAAACGGTTCTAGATTTATTGTTAACAACAAAGCTACTGAGTCCTGATATTCTAAGAGTACCTTAAAATACTTGTAAACTTAACCATTATGATTTTTGTGCTTGCTCAGAAATTGACCAGAAGATGATGCACAATGTCAGGCAATACCAAAAGAATGAACTTGTGGAAATAATAAGTGCTCTACGAAGAGACTACGCACAGATGGATTCCACATTTAAACAGCTCACAATGACACTGAAGAATGTTATACCTATCAAAGTCACCAAAATCATCAACTTTAAACAATTTGAGACATACTACAGGGAAGTCCAAAGCAAAAACAATCAGAGCCAGTTGAAACCATTCCAAAACTACATTTCTATGAGGAGCCAAATTGGGGAGGTAATTGAAAAGTTGGAGGATAACATCCTCCACCCTTTGCAACAAGTGCATGCCCAGTGTGAAACAGAAAACCAGCAAGACATCAAGTTGAAAATGAGGACAGAATTAGAGAACATGAAGGAGAGGCTAACAGCGGAATTTGATTGGTCTCATTTTAAGCATCCTGAATGGGCCAATAAAATATTACTTCGTAACCATGGCCTTTTTCTGGGACTAGCAAGTGTTGTAGGGGCAGGAGTTGATACTATAGCAGAGATTGACATACAGTGTGATGAATATATATCTGGGATTGAAGGTGTTAAAATATGACTCTTTATTGATGTAGAGAACTAATTCTTTATAATATAGGAACAATAAATGCATACCATAAGCTGTTTAATGTCATGCATATATTTTAGTCAGTTTTAGTTATAATGTCTAAGCAGTTGATAGGAAATTGCATTGCCATGTAAATGTACTTTAGTATTTCCTGTTTGAGTTTACGATTTTACAATAAAAGATGTGTGATAGGATAATATGTGGTGTAAATATAATGAAAAGTTTTTTATTCATTTTATTTTTGTTTCTCCAATTCACATCTGATGAATTGCAGTGTTATATTTGGCATAGGTTTAAGGGACATAATATAAATTTGGCATGATAAGTCTGTAAAATGCTCATCAAAATATTAGCATTGAAAATTTTGGCATGTAAATTATTTTGAAAACATTCATGTACTGCTAATCAAAATAAGAATTTATAAAGAAAATATACCCAAAATACTTGAAATAACTGTAAAATACTGTCAATGTAATCGTTTCATATTACAGAGATTTGATATGTTATGCATTTTATCATTTCATATGACTACACCATAGGTAATGTAAAAGATATTTTCCTTAGATTTATTATGTGTACCGTGTTTAATTTACCTGTAAATAAAGAATATTTTCCTTAGATTTACCATCTCATAATGTCCTAGTTTAAGTCAGATACAAAAAAGGAAATTCACACTGATTACTTATTACAAAGGAATGGCTTGTACAAAACAAGAAAATCATCATAACTAATTTGGGATATTATTTATGTAAGCATGTCTTTCAATTTCGTGGAGTTCACAAAGGATATTTCACATAAGATAATATGCATGGGTGTGAGTTCATTCTGCATTTGACTACCCTGGTCCATTTGATCCAATGGCTTGAAGTAAAATAGACATATTGGTAAAGATTTATATATTATCTTTACTTAGCTATGTATGGTGTCTAGTTATAGAAGTGCTACTTTCTTCAATAAAATGAAGAAGTGGCAGTGGTGTAATGGGTAACTGATTCACATACCACCTCTGAGGCCTATATGGTTCAAACCCCAGACATATTGGGGGAACTAGTAACTGTTTACAGATGCCTGGAAGTTTACAGTGCAGAATCTTGACCAAGTAGTGCAAACTGGTTTCCTCTGCCCTCAAAACTACCCTTTGTGATATAATCTATACAATGTGTGGAAAGCGATGTTAGCCCAAATGAACAAATAAAAGCTAAACTACCGGACAGCAAGCCTGAAACAGGGCAGTATTTGGTTGAGTGAGACACATTTTTTACATATTCCTAGAACTTTATGGACCCCTGCTTGACTTGTGTAGTGACGCATTTCATCATGTTAAGACTACTTTGATTTTTATTTTCATTGCAAAGTCACATCTTGAGATGAGAAAGTTATAGAGATGTTCACCCATTTTACTGTCTTGTTTGGTGTGCCCCATTTATCAATATATGTTATCTGTCACAGGTATTTAAGAAGGCTTGTCATGTATTCAGCCAGCAAAAGTTGTAGGAATGGTTTATGTAGTCCATCAGGCAAAGTCTTGGTAGGGGGAGCCGAGCAGTGTCTACAGTATCTATATCAATCCCTACTATGAGGGGAGACCTCCCAAGAGATGGGATAAACTCAAGGGCTCAAGATACTGATGAAAACTTAATTTCCACAGACCAAGTCTAAACCTGGATTCAACCCCATAAAAATAAATCTTCTTGTATTAAAAGGAGGTTTACAATGGGCCTTCAATTTGGAGGGAGGTGGGGAAAATAATCTTGGTGCACAATCAATGGTCGCCAAGATCCACGGTGACCATCCAATTCAAACTCACGCCAAAGGAATCATGACTACCGATTTCATTGACTAGTCAGAGGTCAAATGCTATGGGTTTTGTAATTCCCCAAGCCCATTATACCTCTGACTGTAAGGTTAAGAGAACTTGCAGTGGCAGACCCCCCCACTGGGCCAGCAATGTAGCCAGTTCATACAAGAGAAGACACAGGGATGTAGGATTGCTAAGGTGGATAGGTTTTTGCAAACAGGTATTTTTTAATCTTTTTCCTGAGGGAGGCAAAAAAGTTTACATTGCGTATGTTATCAGGTAGTTCATCATTTGTATGCCTGGTGTTGTAGAAGCAACTGCTCAGAGTTAAGGAAGGAAAAGAATAGCTCCGGAAACAACTATGAAGACATTTTGTCAAACCAACATGACAGTGTTAGACACACAAGTGTACCCAACAGGCAACCAGTTGAACTTTTTCAGATGAATCATTTTTCTATGATTTGTGACTTTACATGCAAGACTGTTTCTAATATACTGTGGCTTATAAATGTTGAAACTTGGCAAATCTGAACACTGAGTTACAGTATTCCAGGCGACTACTAATCAAAACATTTGCCATAGGACAGCTACTCCATGAGTATGATGCAGTCTTATATGACAAAGATCATGCATTTACAAGAAGCAGGCTTTACAATTATTTACTTATTCAGGGTTGTACGTCATTTTTAACACTGTGCGGGTCATATCACAACATGTAGTTTTGTGTGTAGAGGAAATCAGTACATACAGTTAGTCAAGGTTCTGTACTGTAAACTGCCGACCATCGGTAAGCAACTACCAACTTTCTCACATAAGGTCTGGGTTTGAACCCCCTACCTAAGATGTGGGAGGCAAGCATTGAGGCCCGCTGAGACAAACTTTACAAGTCTTAGGAACATGTTCAGAGGAGAAGTATGCATCAAACTACACACCTAGGTTTTCTAACAGTATCAGCTGGGTGGAGAAGGTTTCCCATGTTGATCTATTTGGGGTTTTACGTCGCTTTCAACACTGTACAGGTCATACCACAATGGGTAGTTTTATGGACAGAGGTAACTAGTACATACAGCTGGTCAAGGTTCAGTACTGTGAACTGCTGACCATCAGTATGCAACTACCAACTTTCTCACATAACGTCCGGGGTTTGAACTGCCAACCTCAGAGGTGTTACCACTGCGCCACCATGGCCCCTGCAACGTTTCTTGTGATGTTGATGGAAGTCAGATGACCGTTTTTCACACTGAGTCTTTGAACCAAAACAATAAATTCTGTTTTGGCAGGATTTAGTTTTAAGTTACTGTTACTTAAAGGCATCCATCTTTGGACATCCTGAAAGCAAAAATTAAAATTAGCCAGAGGAACTATTCTTTTGGGATAAATGAACAAATAACTGAGTCAGATGAATGATAACTATTAAACTTAATGTCAGGATGAAAGTCATTGATCTCTGTTAAAGAAGTTGTATAAAGTGAAAAGTGATAACAATAATGGAACCAGTACATATACCTGAAAGATTCCATAGATGAGCTTACATATGTGAGATAGTGTAGCAGGAGGCACAAACTCCAGAACACTTAAATACAGGGGTCATCAACCTTACCAATCTCCCTACAAGAAGTGCAGTATCTACAGCTGTACTAAGTTATGCAGAGATGGTTGCATTTTTAGCCTTTTTTTCCTGGTTGTGACATATTCCTATCCACACAATATAAACTAATTTTGTAACAAAATAGGAAAGAATTAAAATGTATATCCATTTAGAAATATAAAACCTTTTAGAAATCAAAAACACTTATATCTAAGGTGGCCGGCAAGTAAAAAATAGGCAGAACAACCAGCTATCTCTGTCACCTCACCATGATGTCATAAAACGTCAAGAAGTTTAGCTAACCATGAGGTGAGCTTCATGATTAGCAATGAGTTCTAAAGGATAACATTGTTGCGTACTAAAATTACTAAAGTAATTTGTGTAAATTACATAACAAATGCCCAGCCCAATATTTATGTGTAACACTATAGTGTTTTGGGAATTCTGAATATGTGTTTGGGATTCCAAATACACTATTAAGAATTGTAAATCTGTATTCGGAATTCTAAATACAGTATTTGGAATGCTGAAAATGTATTTGAAATTCTGAACACCTATTTGGAATTCCAAAAACACTACAGGGATCTGTGTGATCAGGTGGTCCTACTGATGCCCAATAGTTTGGTGTCTATACAGGATCAAATGGACCATTTTTATAAAATTTTTGGGCTGTTGTCTACTACCACCTGATCTCCAGACCACAGCAGGTGGTCGTCTAGCCACAGTGGTGGCCTAGATGGGGTTGAAGTACTTGTTTGTTTGTGACCTAATTTTGAATGTCACTGACAATTTTTTAAAAATTTTAATCTCACTCTTTATGGGGTCCATTTACAAGATTCATTGTCTATTTTTTTCCGAACGACACCATGTATTCTGTTATTGGCTAAGAATTTGCTAGTTTATGACAGTTTGTGCACTAATGTTATGCCCCTGTCACGCTACTGGCAGTACGTCCCATGGTAAGAAGTTTTACTTGGTGGTGGAACTGCCTCCAAAGGAGAGATTTGGTGTATCCATCACACTACAGGCAATATAATCTGTGATTGTAGGTGTTGGTCGAAATGTCCCAGTCCTTCAACTACCATCTGAGGTTTGTATGCGTAGTTGTGACACAGTGGCAAAACGTCCATTTACCTCCACCCGCGTTTTGTCACCGTATTACACCGACATATACACTGTGGACTACACCTTCAGTTACTGTAGCAATAAATTCATCTGTGCATGCTCGCATTCCTGTGTCCATGCTCATGGTGAGGCGGTCAGAGACAGAAATTTTAAGCATTTAAAACTTCAGTGCAACACAACAAGGTAATGGACATTTTACCATTATGTCAAAAGGTTGCATATAAATATCGGATGGTAGTTGAAGGACTGGGGTGTATCACCGCAGGGCATACGGCCTATAGTGTGACTGGGGTTCTAGTGCTGTGTGCAAATGGTCTCCCACCCAACCAATGTACCAGATTTTAAACCTGAAATTCCAGACATATTCAACAAACCCAAAACAATCTAACTCACTAGCTGTTGTATTCGATTCATAATCCTAATTATGTTGTGATTTTCACAACTTTTCATCACTTGTATTCAGTAACCATAAAATGAACTCTGTATCACCAAGTTGCAGTTGAACTGGTACCTGAAGAGTATCATGCCTGACCAACCGTAGATTGTATTGCCTGTTCTTCATCAGTACATGCACACATAGTATCATAGTATCAAGTAAATATCAATGTCAAAGTTGGAGTTTTACGTCCAGGGTGATATTGGGACAGGTCTTCAGCATTGTCACTTGTGGGGTACGAACCCACACAGAGGTGACTGCCTGTGATTAGATACCAAACTTGCTAACCACTAAGCCACTATGGATCTTGCTAAATATCAATGAAGTACAACCGGGGCCATGGTGGCAGAGTGGTAACACTCTCGCCTCCCACCTCTGAGGCCGGGGTTCGATCCCCGTCACGGCCTCAAGTGGGAAAGCTGGTAGTTGCTTGCCGTTGGTTGGCAGTTTACAGTACAGAACCCTAACGAACTGTATGTACTGGTTTCCTCTGCCCTTCCAACTACCTGTCGTGATATGACCTGTACAGTGTTGAAAGCGACGTAAACTCCCAAATAAATAAATAAATGAAGTACAACCGTATAAAAATGAAAATTGGAACAAATAGGTGTTGTGACTCTGTCTAAGTGCTGGTGCTGTGAAAATTGTGTTACCTCTGTAACCACAAGGTTTGCAATGGAAGCAAACTCAGTGGCCCAGTGGTGAGCAGGTTTTTCGCATCTAATCACGGAATGTCATCTCTGTATGGATTCATGCAGCCTCGCAAATGGCAATGCTGAAGACCTGTCCAAGTATGACCCTGCATGTTGAACGGGATGTAGACCCCCAACTTTGAATTTGAAATGGAAGCAGCACTGGTTAGCAGCAGTGGTCAGCTCAAATGGACCAATGAGTGAACAGGTAACAAATTCATTGAGTGGCCACTTCTAATATTCTAAAAAAAATTAAGGTGGAAGTCAATGAACCCGATGGCACCCACTTGCAATCAATCAAAACAAGATGTTCTTGAGTCTAATATTATCACTTGTTCTTTAATTAGATCAGGGTATATTTTATCTATAATGTTTTATCTGTAATCTATTTGTTTTAGCCTCTATTTGTATGGCTCATTATATACCTGTATACCTCATCATTTACCATAATTTGAATCTCTAGTTCTTTTAAATGTTTATTTGAATAATATTACGTTAGCTCAAATTTGAAACGTCATTCTGTTTAACAAGGTAATATGAAACAATTAAAATTTGTAAAAATCCACTTGCTTTAGGGAAAACAATAGAAACATGGACTTGTTTTATTTAGTATTTCAAGAAAATGGTGGATAATAAATGTAAAATAACCTATGCTAATTATATTTTAATTATAAATCAGTCGAACAAGTTCACCAAACATTATTTTGATTCTTTTCTTCGTAATTAAGTTGATAATATACCTATTGTCCTAACTAAACCAATGCAATTTTAATCAATTTTAAAATTGAATGCTTTGTGTTACACTTGTAGTTGGCCCCAATCAATTACCACTGGAATCCATTTGAATGCTAACAAATACTGGTAGAGCTTTATACCTTACCACTTTGTGGCTGTATATCATATCCAATTTTCAGAAGTATCAATTTCTCCAGACGAGTTCAGGGAAATAATATGAATAATTGACACACACTTCTTAATTAGCCCAAATTGCCAAATACAACCAACTCTGGAGATGTTACTGTTGATACTTGCAAACTGGAGTACTAAGAAATCAATTCATTGAACCAGTTCAAGGGCTTAAAATTTGAACAGAGAGATCAGACTCAATGTGATTCAGCAGTAAAATTAATAATTTTAAAAGTGTTCATATTAAAAGACTTGATTTTTGTTATAATTTACTAGCCAGATAAAGAAACACTAGAATAGTATAATCAACGAGATTCTTCAGTTAATCAAAATGTTAAACTGGATAAAATAACTGGGTTGTGAAGTTCACGCAAGTTGATGTTAACCATTTCATTGGTTTCTTTATTTACTCTTCAATCAGCAAGATCATAGATTATTTGATAACATTGTTCCACACAGATTACAAAGCACACTGTTTAATTGGCTGTCTGGAAATAAGTGATAAAATAGCTCATTGTCATTGCACCTTTGGATAAAACACAGGAACCCGGAGTGTGTCTACATATTAAAGTGAAAAGAGAATATTGCAGATAGAAGATGGAGGTATTTCTTTTCTTTTATCATGTAGCTTTGGGGTAATGTCCTAGATGTCTTCAGTGGCCTAGTGGTTAGAGGGTTTGGCATCTAATCACAGGCAGTCACCTCTGTGCGGGTTCAACTCCCACGAGTGACAAAGCTGAGGACCTGTCTCAATATGACCCTGGCTGTTGAACAGGGTGTAAAATCCCAACTTTGACATTGGACTAATGCCCTTATCACACTACAGTTAGGGTTGCAAGTGGAAGGGATACCTGATTTTTCCTCCACATACCCAAGCTTAGTCGTTACTCTTCCTTTCTCTTATTTCTACTGTTGCATTGTCCTCCCTGATTCCAGTTCTTTTCTACAATACATCAACTAGGGGTTTGGAGCTGTGTTATAGCAGAAAGCTTAGCATTCCACTACTTTTTTTCTTGTGAGAGGTAGTATCACAAATGGTAAAAGCAAATTTCACAAATTTTGTTCCAAAATGACGTTTTGGGTGTCAGTCGGTGTGTTTGGTGGACAGCAGCTGTTATAGGCTGATAGAGTCAAGGCAGTCACATTTTTGTGTTCATTTTGTTTTGTATATAACAGAATTACAGTATCCATTAAAATAATCTTTAACTTCAGTCTTAAACATTTGGTAGACCTGTTTTCTTGGATACGTTTAAAGCATAATATTTTCATGAATTATATACAACATCTTTCGTTTGAGTGCAATACACCTTGATGTCAATTTTCTTGGCCTTCGCATTTACCTTGACCCCAATAATTCTGTGTTTCTTTTCAGAATGACTTGCAACTAAATTTTTTATGTCTTTAGTCAATGTATGTATTGCTGTATCTGCACTGTACAAGTGCTATGCAATGCATACTTCTACAATTCTAGATTACAGCACAGAATCATAGGCCACATCTGGGGGCTCGGTGGCGTAGCGGTTAGAGTTCTCGCCTCCAACCTCTGAGGCTGCCGGTTCGAATCTCGGGCGGGGAGCTTCATGTTGGAAAGTTGGTAGTTACTTGCCGATGCCCGGTGGTTTACAGTGCAGTATGCACTGGTTTCCTCCACCTGTAAACTACCCGTCGCAATATGACCCTGGCTGTTGAACGTGACGTAAAAACAACAAACATAGGCCACATCTTGTTATGGTACAGTTCCACATTTGCGATTAATAGTAAGACATAGACGATTTAATATTCAAGGCTCTGTTGTAAGGTATCCTGGCAAAAAAGTGGAACTGCCTGATGACTGAAATGATGAGTCTTACAACAGAGCAGATAAATCCTAAAGATAGATCTTGTGACCTGGACCCAACAGCCACGATTCAAGAAAATATCTCCTAACACCTAATTAATACTGCTTGGTGTTGTAACTTGGCACGCACCTCAATTCTGTATAAAAGTCAATAGAATATATATAAAATTGATCAAAGGTAAGTTGTCATTGACAACACTAAATACGCTTCCAGGGATGTAAAATACCATATAAGGAAGAGACAATGGTTGCCAAAGTGACATCAGACGTGAACAAATTATTTTCAGGAATTGTGAAAATTCTCAGACTTGTGAAAATAGTGGAGGGAGGGGGCTGATTAAACGAAACAATTTTATAGAATGGCACCATAAAAACTATTATAAAATAATAAGTGGTGCTCATGATATTTTCTTGCCATTTTACTTGTTAAAATGAATATATGTACAAATTTATGATTTCAGCTGTAGAATATTATACTCACAAAAAGAACTGAAATAGGCACATAGCTTTCTCTCTCCTCGGTTATTTCATCTCAGTTATATTGAAATTGGTCATCCAGTCTGAGACCATTCTGGCAGACCAAAATGTAAGAGACATTAGCCTTAGTGGTTTTAAAGGACAGGGGTCAAGGGCAGGGTTCCAGTTTTCATTCAATGGTCATATTTAGCCCACAAAGCATGTTGCGTGTCATCATAAGCGGGGTTTGAACAACCGACAACTTCAGGAGGGTGTAATTAAGTGTCCAACTTATTTACCCCTCCGTGACTGATGGCAGTAATTGGCATTTGGTATAAGCTATAGACCTTATGAAACTTATAATTGCTGGGCAATAGAACCATTTTATTATAACCTATCATGTCCATGTTGTTTGTGGATCTGAACCAGTAACTACAGAGTTGGGGGCTAAATTATTGAATATTAAACTTGTTTACACCACACAACGAGGACTCTCTTTGGTAAACTCTTTGAAAAACATACTTAACACCTCGTTTCGACTACAAAGTTTTATCAAAAGCTAACAACAAATAAGCATCAGCTTAAAGGTAACAAACATAGAAAAGATTCACTAACAGTTGGATTACCTTCTCTTGTTCAAATGTAACACAACACATAATCAAACAAAGACACCAAGAACCAAACACAATAATCAGTGAAGTGCTAGCTTTGTCCCAAGAGATTTTTACACTCAGTGCTCTCACAATACTCCCCAGATAGTGGCCACAGGTGTTGTAACAGTTCCAAGGTTCAATTTGTCCTTAGACAATTGACACAACTGAGGCAAATATTGGAGGTAACACTATAGGGATAGATTGTTACTAATAGCCTTTAAAGTCACAATGGACAACGGTGCAATGATGGCTGGTATTTTGCTCTTATAAGTTATTTATAGGCTATTGTACGTTTGTGCTTAGCCCTTTAAATTCAGACATTGGCAGTCTGGTTCAGTGTGTAATGTTCCCCGCCATAACTTGGCATATGTCTCAGTTTGGCACAAGACAGGATATAGAATAATATCAACCAGTTGGTCGTAACTGGCAACACTTGTACATTTCCAGGGGTTTGCAATACCATATAAGATGAATTGTAGCTGAATGGATAACTGACTCAAATTACCTATTTTCAGGAATCTCGGGATGCAAATTTTGGCTTTTATGCTTAAGTTGGGGGTGTTGCTTGCACATAGATATTGTGCTATAGCTCCTTAGAAGTACAGTCAAAATATTATTTCATTTGACTTCTGTTGGTCACCGCCTTTCATTTGTTTGCAAACTTGCGACTCAGTGGCACACTGTCCATTACCTTGCATATCGTTGAAGTTGTGAAATGTTAAAAATTTCCACCTCTGATTTCGGAACCATGGGCATGCACAGATGAAAGTGAGCATAAATTTGTTGCTACAGTAACTGATGCTGTGGTCCACGGTGTATGTAAGGTTCTAACTTGGTTGTCCTTCAGTGTAAAACGAGTGGAGGTAAATTGACGTTTTGCCACTGTGCAAGAAGGTCGCATACGAACCTTGGGTGGTAGTTGTAGGACAGTGGTGTTTCACCCAATATCCTATAACTGTGAATTATACTACCTGTAATGTGAAAGCTACACTAAATCTCGGAAGGTATTGTGCGTCCTTGGAGGTTGTTCTGCCGCCGAGTACCGTGGGACATACCGCCTGTAGTGTGAAAGGTGCATTATGTTGTTGCATATTTTTGATCAACACAAATCCAATTACAGCACTTTAACAAGAAATGCATGAAAAGCAGTTACTATGTGTTCACAAACCCTTGTCGATGACACAGATTATCAATAATGCCCACAATAAATTGAGTGTTGTACAATACCACATTATAGTAGACTTTCTGTTGTCCAACTTGTATTCAATGTGTACTCATTTATAGTGTTATGTCTTGTATTGGCGCCTTATGCCACCCTCTTCGCAAGACATCCTGTCATAATCCCTAATGAAAGGCTGTATCTTTCAACAATGAGACTGGTTATTGAAAGAAACAAAATCATTTCCTTAAAGATTTTGAACGGGGTCAAGGTGGTGCAGTGGTAATGCACTTCCATCTCTAAGAATGGAATTTTAACCCCTGCCTGACCTCATGTGGGAAAACTGGAAGTTGCGTGCTGTTGGTCAGCGATTCGGAGTACAGAACCTTGACCAACTGGGGTAACGTGGAGGCTATGCTGGATAGGATTTTGCAAACAATTTAGTTTTGAGCTTTTTAGAGTCAATAGATATTGGACTACATACATCATAAGGAAGATTATTTAATATAAATTTCTTAATTCAGTCAAGGGATGTAGTGCGACAGACTACCTAGATGAGAGTTGATGACTACCCAATTGTGTAAAGTTATTTTCACCCTCCTGAAATTGTTTTATAACTAAATACCTATTTTGTGTCACTTCTACTACTTCTACTATTGTAAAAGGCACCATAGTCTGCCCACATGATTGTATAACAGAAGTTGTATATTTATCATACCTTCCACCATAGTATATCTCCCCTTGCGGGCGCTAAATCTGGATTTGGACCTGGCTTGTCCCTCGACTTTACCTTTTCTTGCCCCAAGCGCATTAGACGAGGTTGCGTCAAATAACACGTTATTTAAAGGTTTCTATTCTATTCTATATGATTGACATGACATTTAAAAAAGAAGGTGAAAAGAGGAAAATCACATAATTAGAACTGCAAAATATTACCTCTTATTTTCATTGTTAAAGAGACATTGTCTTTTGTATTTTGTTTAGGTTAATTTTCTGGGGAGAGGGTAAAAATATGAAAATAATATGGGGTTTTATGATTTTATATAATGTATGCCAATTCCATTATATAAGCTTATATATAAATATTCTCTGTTGATATATTGAAATAAAAATAGAGGTACCCAGATATTATGGTGATTGAGGTGTAAAGCTGTGTTTTAGTTGGATATTACCTGAAACAGGTCAGGGATATTGCACATCAAACATCAAATTGATAATGTTTTCCATGAAGTAATGACACAAAATGTAACAGAAAACCTTATCCAGGTAAACTAAATCTGGGGTAATAATGATTATATTTTTGATGAATAATATGGATGTTTTGAACATTGATTTATAGTCAATAGCCAATGAAGGCTTTTTAAGCACCTAGTGATACGGTTATACTCTTTTGGTATATATTTGAAGCTTTAGACTTGCAAAAAACATATCTGAATTTAAACCACAGTAGTCAATGTAGTTACAATCTAAAATGTAGCACTTAAATGTAACTGAGACTCAAACATTCAGCAAAATTTCTTACAGCATTAGCAGGATACAACTAATTATCTCAAGTGTCAACGGGAAGTTGTTTACCGATCTGTCTTGTTCATGTTTAAAACTAAACACCGATAGCTCATTCCTCTCTGGATAGCATTTAAACATTCATTTCT
Source organism: Sabellastarte sp. h YS-2021 (assembly GCA_964017235.1). Taxonomy (NCBI): domain Eukaryota; kingdom Metazoa; phylum Annelida; class Polychaeta; order Sabellida; family Sabellidae; genus Sabellastarte; species Sabellastarte sp. h YS-2021. Next base: position 30,193,870 of record OZ024936.1, read on the forward strand.
GAAAATCTGACCTGACCCAATTACTTTGCCATGTCCTAATCTCCTGAATCAGGGCAAGTAATCAAAAGGTCCAATTTTTAATATGCAGGAGCATGAAAAGGCCTGGCACATTAGAGACGCATTGTAAAAATGGGGAGGGGGTAAAGGGCTCGGTGGTGTTGTGCATCACACACTCGCCTCCCACCTCTGAGGTCTGTGGTTCAAACTCCGGATCTTACGTGGGAAAACTGGTAGAAGTTGCTCACCAATGCCCAGCAGTTTACAGTGAAGAGTCTTGACCAACAAGTATGTACTGGTTTCCTCATGGGTAAGACTTTAGCTGTATCTCAAGGAGGCAACAGTAGAAGATGAAAATAAGTCCACCTTATTTACCACAGTAGATATATCAAAAACAGAACTGTTACCAAATTGTTTCACTAATTTATAAGGATAAACTAAATTGTGAAATCATCGACCTTCAATAGGGGTATTGACCGCCTTTTCACAATAGCTATGTCAGTATGATATTTGAAAGCCAGGTGGCTGTCAAAGTAAACAGCTAATAAGGTGTAAGGTAACAATGGAAAAGTGTAAATTAATTTTAAATTATATTTGCCCCGGCATTTTCATTAGCACCATCATTGCGCAAAAATCTTCTCTTCCATAATTTTTTGTGATTTTTTTTCTTTTGGGGTTTCAGGATCAATTTGAATGGATGCGTACAATATGATTGTTTTTTATCCACCATGCATTGGGGTTTCAGGATCACTTTAAATTGATGCCTACAATACCAATGTTTTTATCCACCACACATTGGGGTTTCAGCATCACATTAAATGGATGCGTATAATATTATTGTTTTTCTTTTTGTCTGCAAAGCATTGGAGTTTCAGGATCACATTAAATGGATGCATACAATACAGATGTTTTTATCCACAAAGTAATCTATTTGGCATACTCAGACATACACACTGGGAAATATTTGTTTATATTCTCCATAACCCAATAATCGGTATAACAAATGTGTAAAACACTGCTGATTGTTTGTAATACTTAATTAAATAAACTACAAATATGTTGTATTTTTAATTTAAAAAAAAGATGTTTTCACAGAGTTTTTGCCCGTTGTTGTTGTAATCTAAAGTTACAAATTGAAGTTTTATATTGACTGGTGCCTGAAAGTATGGCACAGCTATTTTTACATATTAAATTTTAACCACAGTCATGACTAATGGTTGCCTGTCCATTTTATGTCTTTGCTTTGAGTACGCGAAAGGCAACTGTAAATTATTGAAGATGTCTGTTTTCACATTTATCTTCAATGACGTGATGAAATTCAGTCGTAATTGTCTGTTAAAAAGGAATAACAAAACAATTACAAAGCAGGAAAAAATCTGACTGAGTAATTATTCATCACTTACTCGTTTGTTGAAAAGATAGAAGACTTTTGAGTTGACAGGATAAAACATATTCTTGGTAAAAATATCAACTGTTAAAAATTTCAAAGGAAATGAGAACTTTTGGAGAGCCCAATCACACCGCCAAAAATTGTCTTTGGTTGACTGTGAATATCTAATATAATTTGTTTCATAAGATATATGTAGCTGGACAATAGATTTGAATATTAATTACACTCCCTTAACAGTTAGACAATAAATCTGATTATGAATTCCACTCTTCAACATTTAAACAATAGACCTGAATATTAATTATACTCCTGAACAGTTAGACAATATACCTTAATATTGGCAATATTCCTAAATAGTAATTACGCTCCTTAACAGTTAGACAATAGATCTGGATATTAATTACACTCCTAAACAGTTAATAATATTGCTTTATCAATTAAACCCCATAACATTTAAAAATAGACCTTAATATTTACTTTATTCCTGAACAGTTAGACAATTTACCTAAATACTCTCCTTAATGCTTAGTCAAGAGACCTACATTTTATGGGGTCCTCCTTAACAGTTAGACATTAGACCTGAATATTAATTACACTCCTTAACATGTAGTATGCCATATTGATCTTTAATTCTAATTTTTGCAAGTTGGTTTGGTAATTTGGCACATGCATTAAATTGGTAATTAACGGAAGGATGACAGCCAGACCTTTTCAGTGACAGAGCATCATCTGAATGGAATTGAAAACAACCTGTTGTCAGGTCATAAACAACTATGACTTCTTTCAAAATTAACTAAAGGTTAATGGAAGAGTTCTTGGTGAAAGCGGATGCACCCCAAGAACCCAGAGTTTATATAAAACCGCCCTGAATCCAAGTTTTTCCATTCAATTCTGTGATTGTTAATATTAAACATGGATGTATATATATTGCTATAGCCAGATAAATTTGTTACACATGGCCTTTTGAGTCAATACTTCATGCAAAGAAGCATGCAAGAGTGACATCACCTCGTGTGGGTGTGACCCTGGAGGGACTGGCAGGCATCTGACAAGGTGACCTACTTTGGTCGACTGATGCCTAAACTCAGACGGTGGGACAGGAATGCCTTCCCCTTAACTCTACTAAAATAGTGCAAAGAATTCAACCTAAAATTAAATGTCAGTGAACCTTCTTTGGTAGATGGTCTCAGTGGTGGCGTCTAGTTTGCTCTTACCCTCAGACATTTGGCCTCCGGAGAAACCTATTTCCCTATTCAGTACAATTTATGGCTGGCCAGAAGTACCATCACCAAGGCAAAATCAAGCCATCAGAGACGAGTACCACAATGTAATTGTACTGGCTCAAATTATAACACAGGGACGACTAGACATATTGGGGGTCTTCAGAGAAAGATGGAATATGCCACACAACCTAGGAACCTTGCTGTGCAAAGATATAGCCATCAGATGGCCACAAAATGGTGGCAGCTATTACTTTAACCTAAAGGCTCCCATTCTACTGTCAGGTTAGCCCTGGTAGATGGCGATTACAGGGTATGTGAGTTAGCATGGGAACCAATGGAACAAATACAGATGCAGCCATCTTCAACCAATACAGAAAGAAGGAAAAATTAACCACAAAAGAAGAAAAGGAAATAAGGACTTTTGTCATGGGCCATGAAACATAAAACAACAAAAGGCCAACGAGCCCTCCACCAAACAATGTACTTATGGCCCTCCAACACAATACATGCAACATGCCCCCAATGAAAAAATAATGGTAAATTTTCACCTTTAAAACATTAATAGATGTCAGCATCAAACGCAGGACCTGTTTTACCTGAGATACCCTGCCACCCATTCTGGTATTCAAACCCATTCCCAGCCTTGGTTTACAAATGCTTGTACTGCAGGATGTACATATGTTAATCCTTGCCCCTATATACCAGAGCAGGGTTCTAACCCCAAGCATACCCCCATAAAGCCAAAACTTTACCGAGGTTCAAACCCATGCCCCAAGTTATCTCAAGGTGTCTCATTCAAAACTACGGTTTGAACCATATTGGATCTGGGTTCAATTCTATGCATTGGAGGGTTCTCAATGGATTACCTGAATTATGACTTTCAACTTCAGATAAGGTTTTGCCATACTGGGGAATGCTTGGGGTTTGAACACTGCTTATGAGATGAAGGGAAAAGTGGTGTAGGGTTTTAGAATTACAAAAGATGTTATTTCTTTAAAGTTACATTGAGCTACTAATTACAAATATAATTTAAGTGGGACAGAATTTATGTGTTGTAGTGTGGGAGATTCATAAATAAATTGTTATATAAAGAGGGCACTGGGGACATTCAAAATGTTCTTTTCATTTCTGACTAGGACTGTCATATATTCTAGGGTGGTTGATCCAGTAAGCTGTTGTAATGTGGGTTGGTGGTAAGTAAGGTATTTGGGATGGACAACAAAAGTCTGGCCTTTTATTTTTTTCTTTGGTGGGGCAGAGGAGGGATTATTTTAACTATTTTTTCTTCGTTTTCAGATTTTTTTCTGTGCTTTCTTATTCATTTCCACTTTTTCCAACACCTGTTTAAATCATATTTGACTTTGCTTGGACTTTATAAAGTCTCTAAAGACTGTTATCTGAGGTGCTTGTTGTAGAACTTGTTACTTGTTACTGGGTTTTGACTGTGGTAGGGCCGAGCAGTTTTGTTCGTCTTAACAGCCTATTGGGGATGCCACACCGAACCTTTGTGGGGTGTCTATCACAAAACTGTGGTCAATAAAGTTTTCCTGAAAACCCCACAGAAGTGAAGACACTGATAAGGCATTTCAAGTTTCTTCAGTGATTGTAGGCACCGGAGGCTGCATTGTGTGATATGTAGTAGCCGATGTACTTGGCTGGTGTTGGTCCTGTGGCTGTATTTGTCTTTAGATAGCACAGCTGGAGACACAGCTTTCATACCTTCAGATTGTTCCTGCAAAGCAGTGGGTTAGATTCCATTTTGTTAAAAGTTTTTTTTCATAGCAGTAAAACTTCAGTGAAACTTATTTTAAGGTGGAGGCTCTTGTAAAGTATATGTTTGTTCAAGCAATACGTTTGACAGATGACTGAATCATTCAAAATGTCATTCGGCTTAAGACTTTCAGTTTACATTCATCCTAAACAGACAAACATTAGTGAAAAACTTCATTTTCTTATTCAGGTGTCTGTGCCGGAACTAATTCATCTTTTGAGATTCTCATAAATCAAAGAATGCTACTCAAAGGCTAAAGAATCAGGAAGGTTGTTGACTAAAATAAATAGCCCCAAGTGAGTTTCTAATCTTAGAAACACCTCCCACTGTAACAGAAACTGTTTAGCTATAGATAGCAAGTGTAATATCAAGGCAAATGAAAAGTTTCAAATAAAACTGTAGTTATCAGATTTTGCACGTTTCAAACACCAGTTACTGTTAAACATTAGGCACTTGTAAAATCCTTAAATGCAAAAACATGATGCAAACAATCCAAGACGACAAATCTGAGAAGGTATGTTGCAGCTCAAAATAGTCTGTAAGCTCATTTAGCGCAACCATTTTTCCACAATATAGATTTTTTCATAATACCAAATGAAGCCATATTTGCCTCCATAACATAATCACATTCTAATAAACCTAATGGATAAATATTCTCCAAAGAATGACATTGGATATGAATGTAATTTGTCTAAAAACTAGAGTATTTACGATCACCTTATGCAAAGAGATTATCCATTTCAGAGCTATAGCAGAAAAGACCAAGCAGTATTTTTCTATCTCTCTCTCTTGGAAGTATGTACTTCATTTCATTAACTGAAGATGTAATTTTCCCCGCAGGTACCAAGAGCAATAAACCAGAGAAAAAAAGATAAACCCACATCTGTAGCTTTGTAACAGAAGAAAACGTGTATACAGTCAGTTGTTAAATAAGAATCGTGGGTGTATCTGCAAGGAGATTGTCTTCGAGGCATCATTGCAACCCCAATTTATTGATTATGAGACAAATAAGATGGAGAGGGAAACTTTCTCTGTCGAGCAATTATTGCTGTGTATACACATACAGTATTGCAGGTATAAAGTACTAAATTTAGAGAAATAATACTCCAATAGCAAGGGTGAATATTGGTGTTTCATTCCATGTGGGGTCAATGAGCAATTTATATGTGATTAAAAAAACACGCCACAATAGACTGCAACAATTGTCGCTTGTAAACCAAGTCACGTGGGACAGAAATGGCGGCAAAATTAGAACAGGAGCAGAATCTAGGGTAGTTGTACTTGTTCAAAGCTTACAGCTAGTCGGTCTCAGTTTCTGTGTGTCTAACTATGGATCATTGGACATGGATAAAAGGTGGGAAAACAATTAAGAAAATGGTGAACCAGAAGAATCTGTTTGTTCAAGTTGCATGTAAATGAACTGTCTGGTCACACAGGGGGATAAAGAAAGAAGGGTGAACATTCAATTTTTTGTTAATTGGTCTCTCTATATCTGTGTTTCTGTCTGTGTTTAATGGTATTTAGTTCTGCAATGAAAATCCATAAATGATGCTAGATTTTTAAGATCCTCTAATGATTTGCTGAAAACTGGGAATTTTCTTGGATAAAAAGCCACATGTTTTGGCATTTGTAGAGGTCCATTCTTTTCTATGAAGTCTTGGTATTGTCTCAAATCGCAACAAATTGGATAACATATGTAAATTTGTTGACAAGTATTCTCAAATCCATGGATAATTTATTAATTAGTAATATTAATAAATACAGAGTACCCTGTGGTAAGTTCTGGTCGAATTCTTAAACAGCTCACCTGAAAATAAAATAATTAAAGTACATGTTTATAAGGCTATGTACTGTGTGTTTTCACTTGTGCCTGAGATACCTGAAGTGCAAGTTGAAAGTATTGGTAATGTTATATATGGGGTTATTTCACCTATTCATACAAAGTAAAATTAAAATAATAGTATTTGTGTGGTTATGGTTGAAACATTTTTTCATAGAATTTATTGTATAAAAATAACTAAATATTTTAATTTGATATCTCTTGGGATGAATGTAATATTCATACATTCTCTATGCACAATTACACCATGGGGTCATTGTGGTGCTATAGTAACACACTCGTCCTTCATCTCTGAGATCAGGGTTACAATCCTGATCCGACGTCCAGTAAGAAAGCTGGTGGTTGTTTGCTATTGGATAACAGTTTATATTACAGTACAGAAACTTGACCAACTGTATGTGCTAGTTTCTGACCCCTTCCAACTAGTCACCATATAACCAAAAGGAAGCTACTAGATGTGATGATGTTAAATGCCAAATAAATAAATGGTTTTCACATTATAAATAACATATGTTTATATGTAATATTTACATAAATTGATTATATATCATACTATTTGGCCATCTTATACAAGTATAAACTACTTTCAAAACCTACTATTACACATGATGTAATGTAGAGTTTTGAAAATAATTTACATATTTTAGTTCACTGCATTGCAGACATAAGTCTTGAACTTGCAAACATGCTAGGAAAATAATTATATCTGTTGAGCACATCTTTGTCATTGTATCCTTGCTTTATAGTAATTTAATCCCAGAGAAAGTCAAGGAAGAAAATGACTGCTACGAAGTTCATTTTGAATGGAATATAAGATTAACATCATGGGGATATTTTCATGATAAAGAGTGTCTATTTACAAGATAATTAAAATGATCAAAAACACATGCTTATTCTTTGACTAGAAAATAGAATAAACCAAGCCACCTTTCATTATCCATAGTCTGTTTTAGATTTCATTACCAATCTGGGAAGAGATTCACTAGCAAAAACATAGTAATCCAAACCTTTGCCATGTCGGGGCGTATTAAATGTTATTTTGCAATGCTAAGTATGAATTACACATGAAACTAAACTTGATTTGGATCAACTAATTAATTTTTGAAACCCCTGACACTGTTTCACTTGTCATGTATCTGACACCCCTCCATTTTAACCACTATTTTTATATTTTTTTTCAACCTCTCTTCATATCTCCTGTTATTGATGGACTTAACTAAGTGGAAACAAGCAAAATTGTGATTCATTAATAAAGCAAATACTCTGTAGGACTTCCAACTACAATGCAATTATGATGTTTACTGAGGTGAACAATAACTGGGATTTTCAGTATGACAGCAACTGTACATACCTGTTACTTATCTCCTCTGTATATCAATGCATCATTGTGTTATTTTACTACTTTTTATAACTGATTTTGAAAGTATCACCTTTTTATGTATTGATAGTGTTTATTTTCAAGACTTGTACACCTTTGCAAATTTGGAAAGGAAAGTAAATGGGAGTGTCTTACTGTGTTGGTTTTTATATTTTGATAATCAATGGGATAGGTTTTTCATAAATTATGCAGATGATGTTAAAAGGCTTGACTGTAAACACAAGGCCACAATAGATGAAAGAGACCATTGTTGTCATTCGTGAGCATAAACGGATATTATTACTCTGTATGAAAAACAGTTTGAAAACACATCCACGGGACAGGAGACATGTTGATCAAAGTGACTAGACATTGTCCTCAGAATTAAGTTTATTAACAGAACAAAGCATTTTTTAGATCTATGTTTGCAGCATGACTGCTGATCATACATATGCACAGGGAAAAGACCAGTAAATGAAGAAGCCAGACAAGTCAACAGAAGAAAGCTTTCAAGACCTAAGAATGTTTGCAAAGGTGACCTGGTCGTAAACAGAAGTGGCCAAGTATTACCGTTACTCAAACAGAAAATCACTGAACAGTATTGCTTGCTGTGTAAATCTGTGGAAACTCATAACTTTTGCAGGAATAAAAAAAATATCAGTAGGTGAGACACCTAATTCATCATTAAATAGGAATATAAAGCTTAAGCGTTGTGTCTGTGACAGAAACCTTGGATAAAATAAGTTATAAAAGTGAGCCTGCTGGGGGATATAGTTATATAGTGCATCAGGTGAACTGTGATACCTCTGACGTCATCATGACGACAGCAACGGTTCCCATAGCCAATTTGATGGCAATGGTAAGTAGTTACATTACTTCACTGAACCTTTAAATTTCAATATAAATTATCTGCTTGTCACAATTTCCCCTTTCATCCAGGTGAGTTCACCTTTCAGTTCATTTTTGCATCAAGTGTAAACTACACTTGAATGTACAGAACAATTATCCAACAGTCGTTTTTTAAAACAGAAAAGGTAACACATCACTGCAAAACCTTATGGTCTGGGGGCCAACAGACTGTGAAGAACACAGCATGAGATAAAAGGCTAGAAGCATACACCATGTTCTCTATTGAGTCTGTTGATGATGTATGGCTTGAATTTCAGCTCCAGGTTCACTATATTTGAAACTGACTGGTTTTGTAGCCAAGCCTGTGTCCATACCATTTAAACTTGTAACGGTCTTATTTGTTGGCAGTGACATGAATGCCGGCGAGTGACATTTCCATCGGAAAGCAGTTTTATTTACTTCTCACCTGCAGTGTACATCCAGTAGTCTTGGTAGCCTATTGTAACTAAGACCTGACTATTGACCATAATGATGCTATGGATGAATGACTAGAGTCATGTGGAATGTGAGTGCTAGCAGCTCATGCTGTATTTATCCAGGAATTCAGGAATTCACAGTTAGGTGTTATTTACTTGTGAACTATCAGGTTTCTGTTAGAATTCGACCATACTTAATGGTCAATGTATCAAAAGTTCAGGTATTCAAGTAAAAATCTCGATGGAGATATTTCATACCCCAACTTTCCTAACTAATTAAATACCTTTTGTACGTGAGCAATATACATGTTCTTTAATATAAAAATTAGGAATTTCTATCCATTTTTATTGCGGAGGTTGCTGCGGACATGATCTAGACTCAAACCCAATTATCAAACAATACTCTGCAACTAACCATGCAGACTTTTGCCAAACTAGCATACAGTGTTGCCCCCTGCCTCGTGGTTAGAACCATTTAACAATGAAAGACCACCTATGATATCTAATCATTTCGGAGATAATGATTGCCATGTTTTCTTTAAAGCAAAACAGAGAAACATTTTAGGCAGCTTACTTATACAAACCATTTTTTCGTGTTGACTTAAAGAAATAGGGGTAATGGAAAGTAATTTTTTTTTCAAAATGTCACCAACGTTGAAAAAGGTGAAAAGTTAACTAACTGAGCCATTTATAATATTGACCTCAAGTTCAGTGCAAAAGTATGCAAGCCTGACACATACCTCTTTGGTACATTCAATGGACAAAGTCCAAAGTTGGGATTTTACAGCCTTTTTAACAGCTAAGGTGAAATCAGAAAAACACATTTAAAATGATCTCACAACAACCAAGTAAATAAACTAGTAAGTGTAACTGACAAATAATACCACAAGATGATTATCTCTTAAATATTAACCCGAAATGATTTTAACATAAAATACATTAAAGGTAGATTGTGTCTATCATTAAAATCACTGCAACACAAAAAACTATGATTATTGTCAACTGTGTAAAGTAAAATGACAATAAAATAAATAAGTCACTTGTTTATGTGGGTTTATTTTAATCTGTAGCATCCAAAACAGCTGTTAAAGGCCTTTCACCAACTATTGCTTGTCAGTTCGAACATCAAAGTTAGGGTTTATTCAGTATCCCAGGTCATGTTAGGACAGGACTTCAGTATTGTCACTTGTGGGTGTGGAACCCACACAGAGGTGACCCCATCTGGTTAGATGTCACACCTGCTTAGCCACTATGCCACTAAAGACACCTCCGCTCAAATCTAGATGATAGCAATATTAAAGATTCACTGAGACAGAGTCTATCTTGAAATCACCTAAGCTAGACATAGACTAGAGGAAAAAGTCCAACTCTAACTTTACTGCTGATGTCACCTTAAGCTATAAAGGTAGCTTATATAAAGATTATGAATAAGTAAAATTTTAATATCCATCAAAAATGTGTTTGGCCTTAATATTGGGTCAACAGATTGAGTAATATTTTTGAATAATTGGTTTTACAAATGCCTACACAAATGCCAATAAATATTTTATTAATTATGTGAACTATTTTTATAAATCCCCTGGTAATGTTTTATTACATTAAAAATTTATGCAGAAATGGCGTCGAAACTTCCAAGTACATTTTTGCTATTCACTGAACACAGACACTGTTATTTTATTGTCATCTTTCATTCATGATACATTTTTCACATTTGTCATTCTGGAAGTTTTTCTATTTTATAAGCCACACAAGAGAATTTTATCTTAGAAAAAATGTTCATATCGAAGACCCAGGCAAATTCAGACTCGTGCTTGCTATTTTTATCACATCTTAGTCATTTGTCATAAAGCCTCTGTAAAAGTAAACATAATCAACACAGTGCGAAATAAACAGTAGGCGTGCTGCCTGAAACTTGCAATACATCAGACCTAATTAATTTCATTACCACTCCCTGCAATCATAAATGATCCCTTTAATCACCGAAACAAAAAGGTGTGCTATTTATGTCTACGCTTGTGTAACATCTGGTACCTGGATAGCCTTCTACATTGTTATATAACTATAGGGGGCAGTTACACTTCCATGGATGGTCTGTTTTGGGGGCAAACCTTGTGGGCTGATAGCTTTGCACCATAATATTTGTGTAAATGTTTTTGTAACTGTTACGGTTACTGGTTCTATCCACATAGTGCCCCAGGATTTGTTTCCAGATCTCCCTGTGTGTACACAGATGTCTCTCTGAATGACCCATAAGTAGGACATAAGTACATGCACAACTGCTTACTCACAGATGGACAGGGATATCTCCTGAACTGGACCATGCATTGAGGTCCCTCATTTCTTCCTTTTTATCATGGGATGACAAAGGACTCCCAATAGTCAAGCTTCACCCAGATTTCCCAAGTATACTACTGGAATAATATACGTACCCCCTAGGGATGTCCCTGAATCGCAAGCTTCTCCAGATTTCCCCTATACACAAACTGTCCGCGAGTACATCCCTGGAAGTGTAACGGACCTATGAGCTTTGTAAGCAGCATGAAAGTTGATCTCTTACTAACAGTTACATGCCATCCTTATACGATGTAATGTGAAAAAATTATAAGGGGAATATTTCATTCGGGGGCAAAGACCCTATTAAACCCCAGTTTGGACATTAAGGTCTAAAAGAATCAATAAAATTCAACTGACTGCTGGGATATTGTGCATCATCTTCGTGACAGTGAAATAATATATAAATCCCTGTTTTAAGAGGAGCATCACTTATGGAGTCCCTACTAGGACACACACTGGAATATGATTTTGCACACACAACTTAATTATCTTGTGATCAGAAAATGATCCGGCATGCATAAAATTATCTTGTGCACAAGATAATTAAGTTGCACATAATACCAGAATATTTCCTAATCACAAAATGCTCACAAACTCTTCTTATTATCAGGCTATGTTGTGCACACAATATAATTATGTTGTGATAACTGCAGCTTTTAACACGCACAATTTAGGGGGCCACGGTGGCAGAGTGGTAACACTCTTGCCTCCCACTTCTCAGATCGGAGTTCAAATTACTATCTGACCTCAAGTGGAAAAGCTGATAGCTTCTTGCCATTGGTCAGTAGTTTACAGTAAAGAACCTTGTACAACTGTATGTACTGGCTTTCTCTGCCCATAAAACTACCCCATCGTGATATGACCTATACAATGTGTTGAAAGCTACGTTAAAACCCAAATAAACAAACAATTTAGTTATTTATTTATTTGGGGTTTTACTTCGCTTTCAACACTGTACAGGTCATATCACGACGGGTAGTTGGAAGGGCAGAGGAAACCAGTACATACAGTTCGTTAGGGTTCTGTACTGTAAACTGCTGACAAACGGCAAGCAACTACCAGCTTTCCCACTTGAGGCCGTGCTGGGAATCGAACCCCGGCCTCAGAGGTCGGAGGCGAGAGTGTTACCACTCTGCCACCGTGGCCCCAAACAATTTAGCACATAATGCATATTCTGCAATGTCCTAACAGGAGCTCCATAATTACAGCTTTGGTAGGCAATTTACCTTGTGCTTGCCATTTAAATGGTCTTTGGCCTCACAACTTCGGTTTTTTAAAACTTATTTGAGATTTACTATAGTAACCTTGAAAAGATATTTTTATTAAAAATTCAGAGTTCTTAACCCGGATAACTATTTATGGCTTAATAAACAGAATATCATACACATTTGTTATATGTATTGTCTGTTGCTTTGTACTGTATTAAAACTCTTTGTCTCGTAGTTATTATTGTTTTCAATTATTTTTGCAGTTTATCTGTTTATACATACAAAAACTACCATGTAAAAATGATATGGACTAAACTATAATAAATAAACTATATACATATATGACGTATGACCATATATGTTTAGTTAAAATTCAGCTAAGTGATTTCAAGCTTTTGCCTGTGCCCAACTACACCTGCTAGTAATAGATATAATGGTCAACAGTTCCACATGATGTGATAACGCCAGGCCTTATATGTATTACACAGTGTTATGTATATGAGGTATTGACCCATTTACTTCTACAGTTTTAAAGCACTAACACCTTAGTAGTACACCAAGACATTGCAGGAAAGTAAGAGGTCTAGTCTTCACTTGGGTTTAAAACAAATAGATCATATTAGGCGAAATGCTCAGTGCACCAAATTGCGGTTTATCTGTCATCTTTCAGGCATAAATTGAACACATACTTCTTGAGTCAAGCAAACCATCCATAGCTCTGCATTTTCCCTTTCATCTCTGAAATCAAATCTGGCTTCCTCTGTCTTGTGGGTTCTGATGCTTTCTCTCTTTGTGTCTCTGGTGCCTTAGAATCATATGATAGACATTAAACACAATATCTGAACCTACAACCATACAGGTAAGAACCAACTAATAAAATGCCAAACTGATTAACCAACAAACCACTGGGGGAACTTTTGTGTATCTAAAGGTGGAAGTTTGGGAGTAACTTCCATTTCAACAGATAAAAGCCTGAAAAAAACAATCCTCGGTGTATCCATCATGTTGCCACTGACTGCATCCAAACCAATACTGACATATATGTTAACTGAGTGGCTGAATAATAAATTTATTAACAATCAGGTCACTCTGTGCCCTCTGATCAAAGGTTAAAGTTAACATTTTTTACATGTCATTCACTATAGCCAGGAGCATATTGCGAAAAACCTACTGAGGACCTATGTGAAGAATGTACCTAAAAATTCCTTCTTGTTCTAATGATCCATTTAATGCTTCAGAAAAAAGGGGGTTTGGTTTTAACCAACTACATCTCCAAAAGTTTTTCCAGGTAACTTCCAATAAATGCTGTTTTTGGTATGTTAGACTTCTTCAGCAGCATGGATTTTATGTCTGTCTTAAATATCAAGAATATATTGTGAAATGTAAAATTTCCAATTAAGACCTCTTCAGCCTGGAAGAGTATTCATTTCTATCACCCTCTCACTGGTATGTTTTCTGGTGAAAAGAAACCTTCACAGAAATCATGGGAAATAACCCAGAGCTAAGAACTATATACTACACCTGCTATATTTATATGTATGTAGTGGTCTCATATGCACTGAAATAAGTATAAAATAGATCTTGTATCTGTTTGTATATATTTAGGATTATTTACTTGAAAACTCATGGAAGCTTGAGTTTAAGTGTGCCTAAGTGTACAACGAACCACAGCAGTACGGTTAGAGTTAGAGAGTTAGCTTATGATTGAAAGAATACCTCAATGAGAAAACATATTTCTAGTTTAATCCCAAGACTATTAAACTATTTAACATGCTTTGGGGTATTTTGGCTCTGGGGTATTTTGTCGTCAATACTTGTCTCCATTCACATTCTGTATTAGAGGTTAACTCTATAAAATGCCAGATCTCATCCAAGACATAGTTGTGGCTGTGTTGTAAGAACTATTTCTTTTTGCGTTCATTAAGGCTATACATTTCTGTTTAACATGTGTCAATATTTCTGTCTGAAAAAAGCATCCGTACTTTGCAATAAGGCACTCTAATGATAACTCTCATTGTGAAACATGTCTTTAAAATCTGACATATTGTGGCCTCGTTAACAAGCTTTGGAATCTGTAACAAAACTCTCCCCGCCCCTCTGATATTATATACTTTTCCGAACAATTGTGGGACAAATCCTCAGTAAGTAATTGTCATGTTTCTACAAAGGCTTCAAAAAAGCAAGTATTTGTTCATATCTGTTAACATTCTTGTGTCATAGCACAAAAGATGTGTTCTATTCAAATCACCATAACACTATCACATATAATAAATGGTATCTGATTACATATATGTTTTAACAACTCACTGTTACTGAGCTTAAAGGACAGAGTTGTCATTCCAACAGGAAATCTTACTAAATTACAATGATGATCCATCTAGAGTTCTTATGAAGGAATAAGATTTAACACTTCAGCTTGCTGGGGTAGAAGTTATCACATGTTAGACCAAGCTGATGCATTCCTTTGTCAGAATCATTGGGAACAAGCCACTTGTATTTGTTTATACATTTATTGAATACCTTTTAGTATTTTAATCTTCAACAGCAAAGTGCGACATAAGCCCATCAATACACATAAATTGTACCTGCTAAGATGGGTGTAAAGTTTAAGGCACTTGACATGCAAATCAAAGTGTCTTAATTTTTAGCATCACAACCGACAGTGAAGCTATTTTAAATGCTCTTTGGCCTCTCGACTTTGGGCTCAAAATGGTGTGGAGGTTTTGAAACTATACCTACACATAATATAAAAAATATTCTGGATAAAATGTAAACCTATCTTAACACACAAGTTCGTTTGTTTTAACAGCCATTGTTTAAACTCACGTTCCAGTTACACACAATAAATGAGCAGTCATTGTCTTTGCCTTGATGATCCTTAAATCGTTTAGAGTATCCTTAAGTGCTCAAGCAGTATTACCCTAAACTGCAATCAGAGGACCCCCCGATGCCTATTTCTATGAAGCAAACAAACTTGGCGTGAACGACCAGTTGTGGGCATTTGGCCCATAAGTCGTTGGTTGTTCAGCTAATTCATACAATAAAAACCTCAGAGACATTTTTGTCCTCCGTTAAGTTTCTACACTGTTTCGTCTGTGTACAACTGCAGCAAGAAACCAATTGTAAATATTTAATGATGCCAGCTCTTAATGGGAATACTGTCGAATGAAGTCCTATTTTGTACTCAAATGAAGATTTAGCTCAACATTTTGCTATGGTATGGCTAACAGATAGAAATATCATAATAACAGGATATTATAAACATTGTCAATTTTATACTTTTTTTCTTAATAACACAGATATATTCGTCAGTATGTATCAGCACAATGTTTAAGTTTGCAAATTATAAAAAACTACCAGAGGTTACTCTATTTGACAAGGCCAGCGAACTCTATGCTATTTCTGTCCCTTGATGCCAATTGGTCTTTTGATGTTTTTTATGTTATTAATCTATAATCTGTAGCCCACTTTATAGGGAGCAAATTGCATTATGTATAACTCAGTGCTTTTTTGTAGTGCAACCGTAAGGAGTCCAGCTGGAGTATTTGTAATCTTCTGTTCCCATGAATTAGTTATAAATACAAATCCATCTACCTTTCTGATAGCTTATATTCCTAAAACATAGGTATATATGGTACATTAGCCAATAAAAATCCCCACATGTACAGAAACATAAGGCAAATGAATTAAAGTAACTGTTGATTTCTTAAAATTTAAAATTTATATCTGTGTTTACTATGGGCATATCATATACTCCTCTTGGAAAGGTCTGATTCTACACTTTTTAATCATATACATTACATACAATTCTAAATGATGGTAGTGTAAAAAGGGTCACTAAAAACAAGGCTCCAGTGGTGGGAAGTTACAATATATAAGAAGATAAGGATTTATATAATTTTACTTTACTTATAATTTCACATTGTGACACAGGCTTCAAATAACCTTCGCGAGTCGCACTGTCCGAGGCCTGTTGCAATATGACCACAGTTGTTGAAGGGGACGTAAAACACCAACTTTGACTGGATATAAACCCAAAACTACAGACTTGATTTGTTTATTTGTTGTTTTACGTCGCATTCAACAGCCAAGGTCATATTGCGACGGGTATTTTACAGGTGGAGGAAACAAGTGCATACTGCACTATAAACCACCGGGCATCGGCAAGTAACTACCAACTTTCCAACATGAAGCTCCCGGCCCGAGATTCGAACCGGTGGCCTCAGAGGTTGGAGGCGAGAACTCTAACCGCTACACCACCAAGCCCCCAACTACAGACTTGAGAGCAACGTTATTATTTGGTCAGATGTAATAACAACTAGACCACTGAGGTGTCTTGATTGTACACATAACTCTGGTGAGATCACCACTGAGCTTTATGCCCAGGTCAGAGAGTGGCGATCATTAAAGGCGAATAAATGTACCCTGTATTGTTTCTAACCCTCTTCAACATTCTCCCTCCTACTCTGATAGCAATTTACTGGTCAAAATGACTATGTATCTTCTTTTGCCTTTAAAGTTTACCGAGGCAAATCCCCGCCATAGGTAGTCCATCATTTGGTATTGTAAGTCTATTGTTGGAGCAGTCACAAAGGAATGGCACTTGTGTCCTGTTCTCAGTAAATTCTATGGATTGTCTTCCTCATTCTCACTTTATCTCACCCAATTTTTTTTCTTTTGTGACAGAAGAGATTTCAGTACCTGTTTCATCTTTCGTACCCATAGCCAATTTGTTGGATATTTATGTTATTTGTGAGAAAGTTGCTAGAAATCTTTACCACTTCATAAAGACATTAAAGAAAAGCATAAAAAGTGATACTCAGTTGAGTCTAGAGGCCAATCCAATCTGAGTTTCAGCCAGGGAAGATAATCTGATTGACTTTTAGATTACCTGAAGTTAATTTCACTATGGTGTCTGGAAAAAAGTCAAACTGATCTTTAGAATGCCAATTTAAAATATGGATATTAATAAAAGTTAAACTAAGTGACCCAAAAGGTCATATATAAGACATAAAACAATTCACTTCTAAGTATAAATATTAATGAAAATAAAAGTATAATTTCTGACAAAACCTATTAACAGACAATACTTTAAATAGTTAATCAAATATATAAGACAGGCATTATATTCTATATTTAAACCCAGTGCAATGACTCCGTCAGTTTTTGGATTCAAACCCAGAGATGGAGCTATAGCTTTAACAGGTTATATTAGTGACCCTAATGAGGTCAAGTGGAGTATCTGTGCAATCCTGGGTCATGCCCCTGTGACCAGGATTTGCAAGGTCTCCCTAAGCTACAGGACAAAGTGTTATTTGGCCCATTCCAAAAGCACAAGTACAGCATAAGCTCTATGGCAACTGACATTCCCCTAACTTAAAGACAGAGTTTTAAGGATGATCATTCATCAATGTCCCTAGAGTTCTCTGGCCTGCCACTGGGAATAAGATCCAATGACAGAGGACCGTCATTTTAAGTGGTCATCCAAGCAACTATGTATCTGCCTGTACCTGGGATCTGATTCAGGCCCTCTATGTTCCGAAGCAAGTGTGTTATCCACTAGGCCATGGTACAAGATATCCTACAGCACAGCCACATAACAGCTCACTGTTGTGGACAATAGTCATTTGTAATTTGCACAGAGAATTTTTACAACTAAGCAACTGCTTTTAAAATGCAACTAAAACATTGGTCTTACATCAAGATTGTACGGAGCCCCTAATAGGACATGGTAAAATAAATTTTTTTTTTTTTTTTATTTATTTTTGAACAAATATTAAACAAATACAGAGTCATATAAACAAGACAAACACAGAGTAAACAATCAATTTATCATGCTAACATTTTTTAAAGAAAAATTTTCACCAGAATGAAAACATTAATATAGCTAAGCTTAAACAAGCATGTCATTCATAAGAGCAAACCTGTCACTATAAACCTTGGGCCGACCTGCATTGATGTAGGCCCCTTCTTCAATCTTAAGTTTCCATTTTAATTCTTTTAAAAATATTTTGAAAAGTAAATTTTTATTATTTTTCTTGCAGTTACGTATATATGATTTTGCAACAAGTACAACATAGTTAACAAGGAAGTATAATTTAGGTTGCAAATTTACAAGGCCAAAAAGCACTTCAAGAACCGTTAAGTTTATGTTATGGATTCCATATTTTACAAAGCAGGTACGGATTTGATCCCAGAAATGGTATGTATCTGGACAGTAGAAAAAGAAGTGCTCCAGGTTATCAATTTGACCACAAAAGTCACAATTAGGTGTGTTTTTAATTTTCCAAACAAACAGCTTATAATTACATGCAAAAACTCTATGTAAAATTTTATACTGTAGTACAATCAGATAGGTATCTAAAACTGATCTAAAAGGCAAGGTATAAATGTGCCTCCAATCAAAACCATCTAGAAATGGGTAAAATTCTATCCATTTATTTTGACTTATTGGAGTAGAATACAGTTTTGCACTGAAATAAGCATTAACATGTGAATTCTTAACTTTACCTATATCACTTATACATTGATTGGGTATGTTCATATATTTGAGAGTAAAACAATCATTTTTTATTTTTAAAAACTTCTTTATTTGCAGTGCCAAAGCACTGACAATCTGGTTGTAGGTAATGTCAGAAATAGTAATTTTGTGATCTTTTTCCAAATCCGATTTAGAAATGAATGTGTTTGTATTCTCATTCCACACATCAGAAACCTTAAGGATTCCAGCATCAGTCCAGTTATTACTTTTAACATTTATCATTTTATTGTCTATAAGAAATAGTGGATTATCAAAAATATTCTCATCCAAAAGGTCTAAGACGGATCTGACATTTGCATTTATAACGCTAAACCAGACAGTCAGTAAATCAGCATAAAAGTTAGTTTTTTTTTTATGATATCTTTTAACAATCGTTTTCTATTTAGCATGTTTTTTTCAATACACATCAAATTTAAAGCTAGTGTTTTCCACTTTGCTTCAACACTATTGCAAAACCTTTTAATCCACATAACTTTTGCAGACTCAACAATGCATTTAGTAGATATCATTTTCAAACCACCTAATTCTACTGGTTGAATCAATACATTCTTTGAAATAGTATGCAGTCTATTGCTCCACACAAAATTGAAAAACATTGCATCTAAATCGGCAAGTGTTGAATGATTAAATGGAAGAACTGAAGCTAACTGTAGAATGTGAGGAACAATTAGGAATTTTAAGACTGTTATTTTTCCTTTTAATGTTAAACATCGTGGTTGCCAGGTCTTTAAAGTACTTTGTATTATGTTAATTTTCTCAGTAAAATTTAATTTATATGTTTCATTTGGATCAAGAGAGTACCACATTCCTAAAGTCTTAAAAGGTTTTGTTAGCCATCTAATGCCAATGGTATTGTCCCTGTGAATTTTCACATTATCTCCTTCTATAATGAAGGCTTCAGTTTTGGATTTATTCAACTTTAAACCTGAATACCTATAAAATTCTTCAAATAGCTCAATGGCAATTTTTACAGACTCTACACTTGTTAGAAATAAGGTCATGTCATCAGCTAGTTGGCAAAGCTTTATTTCTGTTTGTCCAACTTTTAAGCCTGAGACTGTATTGGTTTTTCTTAAGACTATTGCGTTTATCTCAACAACAAGCAAAAACAATAAAGCGCTAATGGGACAACCTTGTCTAATACCCCTCGATAATTTAAAAAATGAGGATGTGTACCCATTATTAGCAACACAACTTTCAGAATCGTTGTACAAGATAGTTATCCACCTTTTAAAATTATAACCAAAACCATAATAGTTCAAAACTTTTTTTAAGAAATTCCATTTTACCATATCGAAAGCTTTTTCAAAATCTGCAAGAAGAATAACACAAGAGGTTTTTTTATTTTGGCAGAAGTCTATGACATCAGCAATTAACCTTGTGTTTTCACCACAAAATCGATTTTCCATGTATCCTACCTGGTCTGGGTTTATTATTTCTTTCAGTGCTACCTTTAATCTGTTACTCAATATTTTTGCTAAGATTTTATAGTCTGTGTTCAAAATTGAAAGAGGACGCCATGATTTTAAGTCAGTTATATCTTTACCTTTTTTTGGAATTAGGTTTATTATTCCCTGTTTTTGACTTTTTGTAAGCTCACACTTTTCAAATGATTTAATAAAAGTATTAAAAACCTCATTACCCAGTTCTGTCCAAAAGGTTTTATAGAACTCAGATGGTATACCATCAGGCCCAGGTGTTTTATTATTGGCTAGGCTGTTAATTGCCTTTTGGACTTCTTGCAAAGTAATAACACTATCACATAGGGTCTTACTTTGCTCTGATATTTTTGGTATATCAATGCCATCTAAGTATTTTTCAATGTCCATGTCATTGTTTTCAGGATTCTTATCAGTATATATATTTGAAAAATAATCATGCTGAACCTGTAAAATATCTGCAGGAGTTGTAAATCGTTTACTACCATGTTGTAACATCCTTATATGCTTTACTTTATGGTTAAACTTCTCGAGATCAAAGAAATATTTAGTAGGTCTTTCAAATTCTTCCAGATGTTTGCACCTGGACCTGATAAAAGAACCATAATGTTCCTCAAAAAGGCAAGGTGCAGGATTACTGCAAATACTATTTTCTAATTCCGTCAAATTTTTATTAAGGGAATCAATATTTTGTTTGCTTCTTTTAGACTTATTTATTGAATATGTAATAGATTCTGTTCTAATACGACATTTTATGTAATCCCAAGCCAAAAAATTATCATTCAAATTTACTGTATCTGATATTGCATCTTTTATTGTTTCTTTAATATGTTGAATATAACTACTGTCATTTAGTAAACTAACATTTAATTTCCAAAAACCCTTTCCTCTTTTATGCTCCTTTTCTAGTGAAATTTCAAGGACCAGTAAGCTATGATCAGATCTGATACTAGGCAAAATATCTATTCTATTGGTAACATATTCCATATTTTCTGAAATTAGGAAAAAATCAATTCTAGACTGGTTTAGACCAAAACGAGTTTTTTCTCTTCGTGTATATCGAACAGAATCTGGATTCTTTACTCGCCATACATCCACAACATTTAATAACTCTATTAACTGTCGTAGCTTATTAGCATAACCCATATTTTTGCTCAAAGTAATATCTTGCTGCACTTTATCTAAGTTAATGTTTAAATCTCCACCAATGATGATATTTTCCCCTACATAATTTTGCAACGCCCTGAGTAGATAATCTCCAAAAGATATCTGTTCTTGGACTTTATCAATGGTGGGTGCATACAGATTAACAAGTATATATCTACATTCTGCAATAATACAATCAATCAAGAGAAACCTGCCCTCATAGTCCCTTTTTATGTCGGTTATGCTAATATCAATGCCCGGAGAGATTAATGTGGCCACTCCCCTGCTATTTGTTGATCCATGACTAAATACAACTTTGCCTTTCCAGTCACTCTTCCATTCAGTTTCGGAACTAATGCTCGAATGACACTCCTGTAATAGAAATATGCCAGTACCTTTTCCTGACATCCAAGAGAAAACGGTCCTTCTTTTTTTCTTATCACCTAAACCTCTTGTGTTCAGACTGAAAAAGTTTAAGGATTCACACATAAGTTTTCATAATATATATACAGTGTTGTTTTGGAATATCCAAAATGGTAACTTAAAAAGATGATTAAGTGGAACAGGACACGATTGATCAAACGAAACAACATGAAAGTATAGCATGTCAATAGTTTTGCTCTGATACTTAACTTCTTAAGTATTGGTGAGAAAGGAAAATAACTCTGTTGTCTTGAAAACACACAGCTCTGAAGAAAATAACAGTATGCAACTTGTAAACTAAATAACAAGAGAAAGTAACATACATTTAAAAAGCGCAACATAATTACAAGACCACTGACTCTAATAGTGCAAAGAGTAGTGTGGTAAACAATTCAAGGAGAAATAAAAGGACACCTTCTGAGATTTAAATTTGAACTCTACATGGATTACAAAGTTATAAGCTTATGTATAGTATATATAGACCCTAAAGAACTAAAACAAGATCACACATAATATATATTGTAAAGAAATCTTGTTTTAAATAACATCTGTCAATTTTGCACTTTTCTCCAACCATTTACTTTAAAAGTGTTAAAACTTAAACAACAATGGTACAAAAATCCAAAAAGTACCCATGGTAATGTATCAAAGTTTAGATTTTACACAAAGTGTCTTTGTCTCAATATATGTGAAACCATTAATCCAAAAGGTACAAAATATAAAAGCAAGGAGCAACCCAAATACAAGTATAACAATGCATTCTCAAAGGTCAAAGTTGGGGTTTTACGTCCCGTTCAACAGCCAGGGTCATATTGGGACAGGTCCTCAGAATTGCCACTTGTGGGACTCGAACCCACAGAGGTGACAGCCTATGATTAGATGCCAAACTTGCTAACCACTAGGCCACTGAGGACCTAACAATGCATTCTAGGTAAAACCCCATTTCAACAAATAATGCATGTCATAAGCAACTTTTGTAGAAAATGATACAAAGTATAGCATAAACAGTTAAACAGATATTTCGTTCTCTCAAAGTGATTCACGTACTTTCATCAAAAGCTTGCCTAGCATATTTTTCCCGTTCCATTTATTTTCACTCCAAACTGAAGTATCAAACAGAGAAGTGCCTATTCCCCAAAACTTATCAAATGGGTTAGCCTCAAGCAATACTAATTTACCAGTTTCTTTCACTTGGAGAGATCACCACTTTGGCCTGAAGACCTTGCAACATGTAGTCACTGCGAACTTGCTCCCATTCTTTGATTTTAAAATTCTTTATCCTTTTTCCTATCTGCAAGGCAGCAACAGGAGATTCTGAATCAAGAATGGATGCTGCATGTTCATCGTCATTAAAATGCATGGCTTTCATGTAATTGTAGTACTGTTCTGAAGAGTTGAAGGTGTTGCCATTTCCAGAGAACCTACACTGGTAGTGGTTCGACAGCTTAGAGTGGCTGGTAAAGAATGCCAATTTACCATTTTCCACTACGTTACACAAGTTTTGTGGTTGCAGTTCCTCTGGCAACTTCAGCATTTCATCAGATGAAAATGACTTTCCATTTAAAATCAGTTTATCAGCATTTAAATGAGCCTTGAACTTTCCACCAGACTTGTATACTGCTTGCAAAACAGGTTGAAATAGTTTGCGCTTTTTCACCATTTCCTGTGGATAATCTTCTGTCACCACAACTCCTTGTTCTTGAAATTTCTTTCGATCTGTAAAGATTTTTTGGCGAGACTTGTAATTCACGAAGCGAACTATGAATGGCCTGTTCTTTGCTTTATAGTGTCCTATTGGATGTACATGCTCTCTCTCATCTGGATGCATTGGGATACCCACCTTTTTGAAAAGGCTTATCAAAAGATCTTCATGACTTTTCGCACCACGTGCTACAGTATCTTGTTCAGGTGGCATTAACCCTGAGAACTTCAAATTATTTCGTCTGGTATACATTTCAAGAGACGTAATCCTTTCTTGTAATACACTGCACTTCAATTCAACTTCCTTCAGTTTATTGCCCAAAACTGTATTGTCCTTTTGTAGCACATCAACTTTTTTGTTAAGTACCATCATATCTTCCATCTGTTTAGAATTAAATTCAACAGAATTACGTAAGTGTTCAAGCTCACTGTTAACAGGGACCAACTCTTCCTTAAACAAAATTCTGATGCTTGCCAGAGTCACTGGACCTTTTGGTGAAGTTGGAGATACCATACTGTGGTCTCTTTTAAACATTTTTGAGCTGTCAAAAGTTCCTTTCTTACCACCACGGATACTAGTGCTAACCTTCTTGTCTGCTGACATTATGAAGAGTTCTCAAAATCAGTGGTGACTGTCATTCAATACAACACTATAAACAAACTGACAAGAAAGCCAGAATAATAATTATGAACCATCAATAGTATTTTTAAGTATCCCAATGGAGAAAACTGTATCACTTTATACTATTAAGAATACTGTTCCAATCATTCAGATGGACGCTATACCAATCATTCAAATGGCTACTGTGCTAAATGTATAAATACAATATTGTTCATGTCAGTCTAAGTCTATCAATGTTAAACAAAATAACCAAGAAAGTATCCAAAGGCTTCCCATTTATTTTCAAAGGAAAAGTGTCAAATCAGCTGATTGGGTGCATGAACTTTGCAAACAAGCCCACTTCAACACATGCAAGGTTTAATGTCTCTCCTTCCTTACCCTTCTGATGTATATTCCATATATGGTCATCCTGCCAATGTGTGCTTTTCCATTTCTGTTGTATTGAAAAACTTTCTTTACTTCATAGGTTCCAAAAAATGAATGCTTTTTTCTGCCAAGCTAAACATGACACAGCATTTTAACATGTATCAAACTGGTCTATAATGTTTTATATACTTGTATGCAAAAAATCAGATTAATCCATTATCTTGTTTGTAACTATAATCCTTTTATATTCTCCCAGTAAAAACACTGCTACCTTCCTGGTGTCATACTGACTCGAAAAAAGGTCACTCACCACTTATTATGTCGTGATAACTACTTTATCTGGTGATCACCACTTTATCTAGTGAGCACAAGATGATCTGGTGAGCACCAGATGATCTTGTGATATCAAGAAAACAAGTGGTGCTAATGAGATGATCTCATTATCAATACTTATTTTCTCATTATCACGAGATCATCTTGTGTGCACGACTTTAATACATGGTACAATTTTTATTTTACCATGTCCTATTAGGGGCTCCGTAAGATTGTACATTTTAAGATTTATTTTATGAACCACCACAGTTATCTTCATATTTCCATCTATCTATTAAAAAATTGTTATTCAGATATAATGCAGATGAAGTTCAAAAATTGTTCTGCAGAGTTCCATAGCAGAAGCATTTGACGATTGCCATTTTATAACGCCAAACAATCCCTGAGCAAAATGGATGCCTCAATGAAAGTTCTGTTTGAATACTTGTTAGTCTTGTTGACAGCTGATTGAGTTAGGCAGGTAACATACTGACATGTTTGATTGAATGAGTGTCCAAACTAATATATGATTATTTACAGAATCTGCAAGAATTGGTAGATGTTGTATAATGTATTGTTAGTGCTAACACATAATAATTAATGCTTTAAATTTAACTTTCTTAAAACCAAACAGCTAATAGCATTGGCAAGACTCTTTTTTCCGGTTCCAGATTTGATTCCTTTTCTTGCTTAAATATTTTATCCTATAACCACTGATTTGTATGGAAGAGAAGGGCCAACATCACAATTTTTATCTCGATTTATCGACTTTGCATCTTGATAAATCAAGATGCCTTAGTCAATTTATCAACTCACTAACTTGATAAATCGACTTAACTATCTTGATTTATTGACTTAATAACTCAATAAATTGACTTAGCTATCTCCATTAATTGACTTAAGTATCTCGATTTATCGACTTTGCATCTTGATAAATCAAGATGCCTTAGTCAATTTATCAACTCACTAACTTGATAAATCGACTTAACTATCTTGATTTATTGACTTAATAACTCAATAAATTGACTTAGCTATCTCCATTAATTGACTTAAGTATCTCGATTTATTGACTCAATATCTCAATAAATTGACTTATGTGTCTCAATAAATTGACTTATGTATCTTAATTTATGGACTTAGTATCTCTTTAAATAGAGTCAGTTCTCTCAATTTATCAACTCCGTAGCTCGATAAATTGAGACACTTAAGTTGATTTATCGAGTTATTAAGTCGATAAATCAAGATATAAAAAATTATCATGTTGGCCCTTCTTCTCTTCCGTAGATTTGGAAGAAACAAAAATATTTTACAACTATATTACAATTTTAACTTGATGGCATTTTAGTTCAAGCAACAGAGAAATTATATAAACACAGATGTACAAAAACTTACAAATGTACCCATAATTTGCCCATCTTTATGACATTTCACCAGCCCTTATGAATATATTCAATTTCATCAAGCTATGACCTTTTCTGTTTTCAGAACACAATAACTGCAAAGGGGGGTGTAATAAGGACCTGACATTTCCTTTGTACACATACTTGTTTTGGCATTTTCACAGCAAGTGGAATAATACATGCAGTTTTTGCCCCTACCCTAAACCATACCCTTTACTGAATAGATCTGGGAATCCTGTTTTTTGAAGTGATTAAATGCCAACAGTTTTCAGATCTTAATTTCGTCCAGAGAACAATACTGGAGAATACTTACTGAACTAGAGAATTCTGGCTGATTTAATGTATAACAACGAATGTTATTGACATCCTTTTTGGATCTGTTGTTCAATAGGTTTCATTTTATGTCTGATAACATTTAACAGAAAAGACTGTTAGAACCAGAAATCACTTTATTTTGTTTGTTAGTTCTACAAGTATGTTGTGTTTTTTACCATTGTTTTGCTATCTTTGAACAATTGTGTAGCTAATTGTTTTTTGAAACCTTGGCTCATCCAAGAGCAATAAATCAGAAACAATAATAAAAAGTGGTTATGTGCTTACAAATGGGATTGGGTTATGAGCCATATATAAGTGATAATATGTTGCATAACTTACACATTGTGCTTATTATTGGAAGCACAAATTCTGCAGTTGCATTTGATCAACACATAGCTACTGGGTAGTAACCAGAAGTTATTTTAGAAATTTAAAGCAATTATGTTGTAAATGCATTTTTGAATCATATACCTTGGTATAACGAACGGAATACCATGTAATATATTAACAAGCTTAGTGTTACTTATATTTACTTTTTGAAACATAGCTTCTCTTGTGTCATTTTTTTTCTTCCAGCCCCTTTAAATTTATCATTGCATTTGTTGGCATAGTTTTCAGTTTTATTTACCATCACAAATTATTAGCCAGACCCCTTTCATGTACAATTTAGTTTAACACATGAGAGGTCACCAGGGATTTTTTTCAAACATTTCAAACACTCTGGTATGAATTGAAATGGCTGTCCATGTAATGTCGAAAGCGTCCTGCCCAAATATGTATCCTGACTTAAGTAACCTGATAGTAACATTAAAACACAAAGCGTGTTGAGCCACAAATGAGCCAGGATGAGCTAAATAATATGTACGTAGCACAGGCCGAAATGGAATGATGTGGACTGGTATAATATACTGAATTTGGAATTTCAAATATTTTTCAGGACAAAAGTAAAAAAACCCACTAAAATGAAATGTCAATGGAATGTGTGAATTTATGGTAGAGTTCACACAAGTTTCGTGCAGCTGTTTCAATAGATATGAAAACATCAATCTGACCTACATACTTCTGGGGGTTAAGATTTTTCCTATTGACCTTTCAACCTTACAGTCTGCACTGCTATGAAATCATTGCAAGCAGTATATGCAAAAAACACACACCAGAGGTAGCCAATGATTAGTGGCTGTAGTAAATCACGGTGTGTTTCAGGGAATCCGTATCTGGTCTATATTTTGAAAAGGTTAGCCAGGTTCAAGTGATCTATCTACAGAAATTAACACCACATTGGTAATTGTAACAGGATTCTTTCTGGCATACAGCATTTTTTGGTATATTCGAGTGTTCACGCCACTTTCAAGCTTATGTTACTTTGGACTGGTTTGTTAGCAAGAAGATATAGACAGCAAAATAGCATTTAAAGAAAGACTGCCATGACTTATGGAAAGTCAAAGTTCAGATATCATATCTGTATCATTTTAAAAGCCATACAAAGTTTAAAGTTAGGGTTTACCGTCCCAGAATCAGGGGGAATGGAAGAACGTGGTAGATATGGTCAAAACCATTGGAAATTGGTAAGCAACTGACCTCACCCTATTCAATTGACCGGAAATAGAGCCCAGTATCTGACAGGTTGGGAGCAAGTGTTTTATCCACTCTTCCTACCTCATATTTATAACTCCCATTTGTAACGTTGTTGCAGCTGTGTTGTATTTTACTGTCAAATGCTGGTAAAGCTTGAAGCTTTCAAAGAAATATTAATTCTTAAAAGCCTTTTAAGTTTCAATTCTCTCAGACAGCTGTATTATAGTGACACATGAAATAGCTTATTTTATAAAATTTTGAGGTTTACAATGCTGAACATTTTCCTCCTCCACCCTCAGCCTTAGTTTTGATTTATATGACAATATATTTGAAGAAACATTAAAAATGGATCATAAGCACTGTTCCATCACTGTTAAGATTTAAATGAATGTTTAAATGAATGCAAATATGAAAATGTGTAAGGAATTATTATTGTGATTAGGTTTGATGTAACTTTTATCCCATTGTGTAGAATTTATCAAGAAATACACATGAAGAATAATATTTTTGATAGCTTGGCTAGTATTCAAGACTTGACCAACTTTCCCAAGATCAGGGCAAAGGTTTGAAGCCACGTCCAAAGTAAGGGGCGTGAAGTTTTTTCCAGATATTTCATCAGAGGATACTGATTCAATGTTCACTGTACAAAGCCGGGGCAGAGATTTAAACCTAAGACAACAGACGTGAACGGACAGTATCTCACCTATAACACATCTAAAGTATACATTTGTTTCTATGAAACAGATATTTACTCCAAGAATACTTACTGAGATTTTTTTCTGTACATAACAGACAGTGAAAATCCTTTACGTACTCCAAAAAACCTCAACATATTGGTTAATTCCAAGTGACGGTTTGCATTTGTTCTAAATACAAGGCCAAATGAAAATAAAGCAACAGAAAAATCTACAATCTACCCTCTTCTTTCCTTTTTAGAAGGCAATAAAAAAAGACTATCTAGTCCTAGTGCAAAAACTCCTAAACTACACAAATCACTATTTATTCCATTGTTTATTTCCTGACAAGCAACTACGTCTATCAACTGCTTTACTTTTTGTACTTTTACGTTTTGACTTAAAGTCGTCTACAAAAGTCACAGGGAAAGTCACAATAACAAAGGAGAGCTTACAATAGTCACTAATTACGGCAGATAATAAAAAAATTCTCAGCAAGATTTGTGGGGATTCGGTGTTTTCGTTGATGAGGATTTTCTCTGACCAAGGATATATACGAGTTTTTTTTACATATGACTACAAAACAAACTGGAATGTTTCATTACAAAGAAAAATGTGTAATACTTCGACTATGAAATGAGTCTGCGTTAATTTATCCTTTTAACATTTCCCTTGTACAGACAAACTGAAGATAAAAAAGAAGAACTTGAGTTTATAAGTTATCACTATGACATGAAATGCCACACTAATTTAAGTGACTCTGATTAGCAAAGAGGATGTTACATTCCATCGGAAAGGAATCTGAAATGAACGTCTATTTATGATATATATATGAATTTATCAACATGATGAAAACCAAAATGAATGTTTTGTCACGGGGCTTCACATTGATTTTCATTTCTGTTTACCTATCATGGAATTCTTACTTTTATTTTGAATAAAATGGACTTTTCTCAACTATGGTCTTGAATCTTTAAATATAACTGAATTTCTTAGGATTAATTTAAGATCTTCAAATATTATTGATTCTCAATGGTCGATTTATATTAATAAATGCAAAAGTATGTCCATCTATCTGAAGTGCTTAGCCAATCAAATCCCATCATTTAGATGTGGGAAACTGACAAAAGCTGGCATGAAATACATCTTATATTTTTACACCTAGATAACCCCTATCCATGCCGGGGTCACAAACTACAAACCAAACTGCCCAGTCTATTTTCAAAAGTTGTACACATTTGGATAGAATTCATGCAGTTGGCTTTGGTGGGATTCACATTTTGAGTAGGACTCCTGTAGTTGGATCTGGTGGATTCACATTTAGGTAGGACTCATGTAGTTGGATTAGGTGGGATTCACATTTGTGTAGGACTTATGTAGTTAAATCTGGTGGGATTCACGTTTGAGTAAGACTTAGTTGGATCTGGTGGGATTCACATTTGATGAGTAAGACTCGTGTAGTTAAATTTGGTGGGATTCACATTTGAGTAAGACTTGTGTAGTTAAATCTGGTGGGATTCACATTTGAGTAAGACTCATGTAGTTAGATCTGGTGGGATTCACATTTGAGTAGGACTCATGTAGTTAAATCTGGTGGAATTCACATTTGGGTGGGAGGCCTTTGTGGGAGATTCATGACAGATTAGGAAGCAATATGTGTTTGGGATCACCTTTCTAGAAATGTTTTGGTGGCCTCTCACGAGCTGTACTATATTGTACAGGCTGGAGGGGTGAAGAGGGGGGCAGGATAGCTATATGGTGTGGCTCATCCTACAGTGATACAAGGTCTCTATTTGGAGCCGTAAGAACCAGGTTGTCGAATCGAATATGTACAGATACAACCATAAGGTAAGGTGTGCCTTTTGAGATAAGCTGGTCATCTAATAATAACAAAAAAGAAAATAATGTCATCTGCACTTTTTCCTTCCTGATTAAGATTATGCTTGGGATTATTTTCATTGGCAGTGATAAACCCTGGGACTACCACGACTAATCATAAGAACAATTTTAAAGCCCCAACACATCTCCTGTGATAATTAGGGGGACTCCAACAAATCTTCTTCTTGGAAAATGATTGCTTGGCCTCATTTTACAGAGGGTAAATTGTAGCAGACAAGCATCAAGACAAAACACAATATAGATTACTTATAGCACTTAAAATAATAGTCGTAATTGTCCTTAAGACAGGAATGGTAAATTGTGAGTTTTTAGGAGAAGAATGCTCCCTCACAAAAACAAAGTGAATACTTCATCAAGCAGGGTTTCTCTTTTCTGAGTCCATGGTAACTTGCTATATTCGGTAGTTTAGTTACCATTTGGTCTGACGAATCCAACAAGAAATTTGGAAAAATGTCGGGAAATGATTAGAAAACATTGATAAATTGGAGATAAAAATAACGTATAGTTTCCACAAATGCAATATATTTTGAAAATTAGTATAATCAAAGTCTATGTTTTTGGCTATAAAATGTATTATTACATAATTTATCCATTATGAAAGACGTCCTGCTTTGAATAAAGTTTGAGTAGTTGTAATTAATAACCAACATTTTAAACTGATGATAGCTAATGGTTCAAAGTCTATACCCACTGATATGTTTACTATTTTAGGGGCCAGTGAGAAGACCATATTTTTAGAAACATTTAAGCCAAAATTATCACATTTTCCTAGTTCAATATGGCGCCTGTCCTTGGCCTCAGAAATGCTGTCATTTGACTTGTTGCTGCAATGGAAGTAAACATGATGTTAGCTGATGTACCATATTTTGATTGAAAAGGCCCATATCCTGTGATCTGAGAGGTTGTGGTGGTTTGTGCCATTCAACTGGAGCAGAAACATGTCAAGCTGTGCCTGCCAATTCACTTACTTTTGGTCGAGTTGTAGTATCAGAATATGGCGACAAAACTTCATGACTGAGGACATAAATGGATGTATTTATATTCTCACTGTGAAATGTTTATATAAACAGTGCAAATTGTTTTCCATTGTGGTAGACAATAATCATAAGTTTGCCAGCTCTGTTAGGTGTTTTTAAATTCCTACATAACCATATACATATTTCTTGAGCTTTCTTGAGGCTTTGTCCAGTTTTATCAGGACAGTCCTTGATTAACGTTTAAGATCTGTCTCGGCAGTTCAGCATTAAGTTTCATACCCGGATCTCATAATCATTACCTTGATGTTACAGACAGTTTTGCCTGGATAATAACAACAACAGAATTGGGGAGGGGGTCAAACACAAATTCTCAAAACTTTTCAAACAACATTAGATTATCTTTACCAGCTCATATTCTGATACTATTTACAGGATACATGAGAGGGTGAATAAGGATAAATGGTCTGAGGTCTGATAGCTATATACTATCTAATAAAAAGTGCAAAATGGTTTTGAATGTCCAAATAATATTTTAATAATATTCAGTGCTATAGCTAAAACAAGTAGCACCAGAGGGAGCACAAACATTCGCATAGGAATCCTGGTCATATTTTGGGAGGACAGAGCCAGTAGCAAACGCTGCATTGTGTGAAAGTAACATTTCAATCTGATTAAGAATTTTTGACATACTGAAAAGACATGGTAAAAAAATCCTTTAAAATTCTGAGACTTAGTCCAGATCGGGATCATCTCTGTAAATAGCCGAGCAATAGGTAGACCCCATCTTTTTAAAATATGACCCCAATCTGATGTATAGTTTTCGAGGTCATGCTCACGGGCAAACAGACAAATGGGTGCAATTACAAAAACTGTTTTAACACTATTTAGGATACTTATGCAACATCTTGTTGCTCATGAAGATTCCTATACCATGTTGTATCACCATTATTCTTCCTGAAATCATTATGGATCAGAAAACAGGAAAACTTGTATGAAAGTATGAAACATAATTGAAGCTGAATTTTTATGACTTGATGACTATTTTATTTCTATCTCCTTCAACTTGAATTGAAAGAAGGCCCAGGTGGTTTTACAAGAGCATAACAAAATTTCTAACACGTTTTGCTTGGTGGAAATTTTAAATGGGCTTTCAGCTAAGTTTAACTTTGTAATGTGAGGAGAGATTATTGATTGGTTCTGATGGGAGTCGATCCCACTGACTTTGAATTACACACAGATATAAACACTATATATATACACGATATAAGTCCTGCTCTTTAACCAGCTGAGTTAAAGGGGAATCTCCAGAAACCCAGGTATTAAACGAACTGATATAAGTGAGGATATTACAACTTGACTTGGATTTTCTACTGGTTTCAAATTCTACCAGATTGGCGTTTCTACCATGACATATATATCTCAGAAACATCATGTACACAGACTTTATCAATGAAATTAACATGATTAACGTTGAGGTATAATAAATCCAAGTATATATTTGATGGGGGAGGAGGGTAGTACAATAGGAATGTAAACCCAAGCACTTGCCCTATTACATAACAGTTTTATTGACTTGACAAAAATGCTACCCACATAAAGGTGATCCTTTCTTTCATACTGACGGTGTTTAGGAGGTCAAAGACTCTGATCTAAATAACCGTACCCCAAGTGCTAAAGTAGCCTAGTCTTATAGCTGTTTCAAAAATCAACAACATTCCTGTCACTATTTGCGATAGCATGCCAATGATAATGGCGGAGGAAATAGTTGAGAGCTGCGGCATGTGGAATAAATGTGACTGAAGTGCATCAGTTATCACTCTATTCACTGCTCCATTGTAAGGTATCACCATACATTCACCTGCTCACTCAACCACTGCTGTCACCTAGCCTTGACCAGACCCCTGCCTATATCAGTATTATAACATAATATCTAGATGGTATTCCTAGGTTTCTGGCAAGGCAGCTTAGTATCCCCATGCTGTAATTTTACCCAAATACTGTGTTTTGTTATTACTTTTGGAGTAGATTCAACCACATACCAGAAATTAGTGAGAATGGGCGGTTGAAAAACTGGGATTTTTTTTTGTATCTAGAGTATGACCCAGATCAGTCTCTATATTTATTTTATTTTTGTTTGAGCAGACCCTACTCATATATAAAGGTCATGAAAGTGTTCATTAGTTTTGGAGTAATCTCTAACACAGTCATAAAGACAAACAAGCTTAACTCACCTAAAAACATAAACCCTTTGCTGAGGCAACAAGTAAAACTCACCTATCCTTCGTCACATTGCTGAAACATATGCTAGGTAATTTGCATATCAGCATGAAAATGAAAAAGAATTACACATCTTAAAAGTCTTCTTTTTGGCAATATAACCATGACTCTGTTTAACACTTGTCTGAAACCCTGGGCAGGCAGAGTATAATTTGTAGTCACTTTAACACTTTTGGCTATTGAAAATGGCATACTGAAAGCTTAAAACATATGCAGTTGTTCTAGTTATAAAGGAAATTTAAAAAAAATAAGACACCTTAAATGCTTAACACATCACACAAACACATCAAATCTACTAGTTTCTCCCATTGCCTCAACCAAGGATGAATATAGTTTAATGACAGATGGGTTAATATATTTATTTGCTCTATTTATATGTACAATTATAGCATACTGATCTGCATAAGTAGTTATAGCAAAATAAGATGACATGCACTACTAGCAGGTTTAAGGTGAATAGTTTTAAGTTGATTAAATATAGCAATATGTTAACTTTAAGTAAGGAATAAATTAAAGTAATGGTTACTTTAACCTGCAAGAGGGATTTGAAAAACTGATGCCAAAGCTTCAATATTTCACATTTGGAATTAAGTTTGTTGAGATTCTGAAATTTTAGCAAATGGAAACAACAGTAAAAACTTTGCACAGTTCTTCCATATGTAGGAGGATTTTGAATTAGGTACGTTAAAAGTCTGTTAAATATTCTGCATTGATTTAATGCACTGTGAAACCTGATTACACTGAATGATTTTGATTTACTGTAGATTGTAACACACAATAAAGGCCCATATCAAGACAGGTAGTTCAGGGAATCGGAAAAAAGTATGCATACCAGTTGGTACAAGATTATGCACTCAAAAACATTGGGTACCAGTAAGCAACTACCAACTTTGTCACTGAGATCAGACAAAGGATCAAACCCAGAACCTGCCTGGAAGGAGGTGAGAGTATTAACCATACACCATTGTAACACCCCTACAAACACACTCCACACATTTTCTTTGCATCACACAAAAACCAATATTTATATGAAGGGCTTTACAGACAACAACACCACTGTTTATATACAAACAAGATCTTCCACTCCAGTCGGAAAGGCTAGCTCTTTATCTTTGATTCCTTTGTTTCAATAGAATCATTCCTCTGTTGCAGATTATGCAGATCACTAGTCTGTCTGTAAGGTTTTGTAAACATAACCTCACTTGTTTCTTTCGCCGCTAACTGACGCAGTTTGGTAGCCAGTTGTCTACACTCGTATACCAGTGTCTGTGTCTGTCGCTGTTTTGGATTAGGAAGGTCTTAAACCAACTGAGGTTCTAAAGTTCTGTTCACACTTCCCTGAATACCGATATCCATTTTTACGGAAGTCATCAGTTAAACAAAGTACACAAAAAAGGAAATCAGTTTTAAAAGGAGTTACTGTGAATGTAATTCTGTTGTCTTAATTTAAATGTATGACGTCACAGTAGGACTAAGACCAAAGGGGCTTTGGTCTACTAGCGTGAGCTGCAAAGCCATCAGAGACACGAGTAGTGCACCAAAGCGGTCACCCATTCCAGTACTAACGTAGTCCATTACCACTTAACTTCAGTGAACAGATAGATACTCATCATGCTGCACCACAATTCATGAAAGTCCGGAGACAAAAAAAAACGAAAAAACTTATCTCTAGAAATGCGAGCCTCGCTAGAGCTCACGCTTAAAAATATCCCTGAGTAATATGTATAGTGCTTTTTATATAATTTTTACATATAATCAACATCCAAACTTGGCACAAAACTCAGAATTTGCATACAGAAATTCTACCAAATTTTACTTTATATAGTACACTCCCGAAAATTCATGAATATTAACAAAACCTATTTGGAAAACACTTAATGGATGTAGATATCATCTTGGGTGCCAAGGTCCAAAAAGGGATAGTTCTATTACCATGCTAGCATCCGGTAGGACAGAAGACTGTGGAGAGAGGGATAGGCTTAGTTTTCAAACTGACGTCTCAACTCATTAAAGCTGTCCTGCATTCAGGCAGTTAGTTAGATTTATTTATTTAGTGTTTTATGTCATGTCTAGTACCTTATTGGTAAAATTATGACGGGTGGTTGGAAGGGCAGAGGAAACCAGTACACACAGTTGGTCAAATTTCTGTACTGTAAACTGTCGACCAAAAGCAAGTAGCTACCAGCTTCGGACATGAGGTCAGGCCAGGATTCAAACTCTGATCTCAGATGTGGGAGGTGAGTGTGTTACCAGTGCATCACCGTGGCCCCAGACAGCTTGAGGGAGTTTGCTCTTTTCAGTTTAGCAAACCTGCACGTCCCAATGCATCTATTGGGTCTGGTCAAGGGAAGAGAAAGCTGGTTGCCCCATAAGAGGCAACCAGGCTTTGGGACAAATGAAAGATTCAGAAGGTGTTACAGATTGATTGTTTTGTATATGAAAAGACTATTTATTGTATTACGTGTGTGGTACTCAATGACGCATAACCCTACCAAGGGATGTATGGTCTTTTAAAAATGACTCAATAATCAGTAAATGGGAGAATCCGGATCTTTGATAGTTTTTGTATCCAGGCAGTGATATGAGGCATGGACATCCGACCCGTAATATTTGTGTAATTCTGCTAACAGACAAATAAATAATCATGAATTTAATAACTGTTTGTCAGAGATAATAAACAAAAGGTAGATATTCAGAGGATCTTTGGTCCAGGACGACAACTCTTCCTTGGGCTACACTTCAAATCCTTCACCATGTAGGTGGGAAGTTAGTATAAGTACATGCTAGAAACCATCACACAAGCTCATGGGGAAAACAGAATAGGTGTCATGTTTACAAAGGATGGTCAAGGCAGTATTAATTCTAGAGACCTATAGCAATATAAGCTCAAGTGCTAAAGGGATGTTTGACACAAACTTTGATTCATGTTTAAAGATAATAAGACAGGCTTGAATAGTATTGCTATACTTAAACATTAATAAGTAACCACAGTATCCTTTGTTCCACTATTTGGTTCATCCTAGATGCTTCTGCTTCTTTCATGTTTTTTGCTCCTGCAGGTAAAATTAGAAATATTTATAACATTGCATGACGTCAATACAGCCATTTGCTTTTTTTTCTATAGGACTGTTCATTTTGAATTGAACGTAACCCATCCAAGCCTCATGGGCTGTGTTATTTTATCATGTTTAATCAAACATAAAAGAATGGCTGTATATATATTTGACTGAAAAATCTACATTCTACTTTTCTGTATACAGTGTCACAAACACGTCCTGTATACAGTGTGAAATTGGTGGACACAAAACATTATCTTGTAGTGTGAATTTTTTATTAAGAAAATATTAACTGAGACAGGTACAGCCTTAAAAAGACCTCCCCCTCCAAAAAAAATTAATAAACAAACAAGGGAACAGTGGCTGTCTTTCAGACAACCACAAAGTCGAATCTTTGGATTAAAGTTGAATTAAACACAGAATAATTGTGTTTAGATAGCAATATACCACATGGGTAACAAGGAAAGAGCTCATTAGTACCCAATAACTTTCAAGATGTTTAATAGTGTTTTTGAATAGACAAAGTCAAAGTTGGGGTTTTACGTCCCGTTCAACAGCCAGGGTCATATTGGGACAGGTCCTCAGAATTGCCACTTGTGGGACTCGAACCCACAGAGGTGACAGCCTATGATTTGTTTTTGAATAGAATAATGTAATTTACCAAGACTGTTAAAATGTGTTTTATGATAGATTTACAAATGAAAATCCTAACAGAGAAGGCAATAGCCTTTTCTGAGGGAGAAATTCTAAATAGATTTGCAGAACCCAAACAAATTTATAAAATTAGTCATGTGGCATCTGCCATCTATGAAACTGTCACTGTCCACATGCTTTCATGTGTAGAGCCACCAGATGAATACTTTTTTGTGATCCAAAGAAACTGTATCTTATCATAAAGACATATAAACCCTATGCATGGCTTTTTCATTGTACATTTTAAACAGTGACCTACAAATGAAGATTAATACTGATCATCACATATACCATATATTTTCTAACTCATGCCCCTTTACTACCAAATTTATAATGAGTGTGTCTGTGATTAATACACAAGACAACACTGTTCCATGCTAACTTCTGATTCACTATGAGCCAAAATTCTTTGAATCATGTGTTTTAATTTCAGTTTCAGTTTCGTCTATTTGCATAGTAATCAACACTAGGTAATTCTAACTCTAATAGTATTTCTCTAGTATTTAATCTCTATCTGAAGACAGTTACTGGGTTGAAGTAGATTGTGAGAAACATCAAACAAGAACAGAGATCAGCAATTATTAAGGATGAGACACTGCAGGGGAAAAGCTGAAGGTTGTGAAGTCAACTTCAAATTTGTAAAATAAGATTATGGGAGAAATGGTGGGTGAGCTATAAATCATAGTTCTCAATATCAAAAATATAAGTAGATTTCTGATACAAGAACTAAAGGTAAATTTGTCTTTTATTTCTATATGTTTAACTTGCATGAATAATTGACTTTAAATTATTCAATAAAACAGAATTTATAAATATTGTATGATCAGTAAGCCAACAATGTGAAGGCCTTGTTCCAAGATTATATCATAAGTTAAATGTTAGTTTTGTCCATTTCATCATGTATTGTCATAAGGTTGGTACTTGCTTGCCTTGGGATTCATGGGTGTATGTTCTACTTCCCTATCCACATTCAAAGATTAACTATACAATGGTGCAAGTGAATATTAGACAAACGCCATTTAAATTTAGTACTTAAATTGGACTTAAGTTGTCTTAACATAGCTACTGAAAGACAGATTTTGGGGCTGTCTAATGCTTCAAACCGTAACTTGGAAAATGCCTAGACTTTGCACAAAACAGAAGACAATTTATATCTTCACATTCACTTGCCACTGCAAAAATTTACATGTTGCAACATAACAAAGATTGATTTATTGCCTTGTCTGTTGTAAAAGTTACATATGTACTAGAGCTAGGGCAAATACTAATGTCATTATTTGGTTCTACTGGTTCAACTCTGACAAATTACATTATAAAGGTTCTGCTTAATATTACCATGGTTGGCATATATGATGGAAACTTTACTTGATATTAAACAAAATCTAATCAAAGAAAATATGTTGCCTACTGTAGTCACTGTTACGTTAGTATTCACCCAAAGTAAAAACATAATGTTAATGTTTTATGACTATTCTCTTGTGTTTTGCAGATAGTAGAGT
The DNA here is from genome assembly GCA_964017235.1 of Sabellastarte sp. h YS-2021. NCBI lineage: Eukaryota > Metazoa > Annelida > Polychaeta > Sabellida > Sabellidae > Sabellastarte > Sabellastarte sp. h YS-2021. The sequence continues at coordinate 30,233,230 of OZ024936.1, forward strand.
GTTATCTGCGGCCTCCCCATAATTAAGTGAATTTCCCTGGGTGTCAATTGAATGAATTACGGTATTTCATCAATTACAAGTTTAACAGACAAGGTGTGATCAATAACAACTAGAAACAATTTAAAACTAATTCTGCATATATGTATAACTTTATACAGCACACACCCCATGACTTTCAGGTGCAAGCACCAGAGATCCTCAATATTGGTACTCTACATTGTATTTAAAGAGGCTTACATGGTTTATACACATCTCTGATGTGGCTACATAACTGCACACAACAGCTCTGTCCAAATATGACCCAATATTAATTACAGACTTTTGTTTTTCCTTTGGAATATTTTTACCAGGAGACAGATATAGGCTGTCAAGGACAAAAGACATTCCCTAAAATGCAAATTTTAAACACAACAAGTATGAAAAAGTTCAAGTTATGTACTACATGTGACTTGTAAAACTGATGAAATACCAATTAAGAGTACATGTGTCACACATACCATTCACATTTAAATTATTTTCAATTAAGTTTCTGACTTTGTATTCATGACAAAGGCCACTTTTCTGAACTTTTATTAGTACAAAAACTTGCACCCACATTTTTAATACTGCCACTTCCAAATATGTAAATGGTGTTTCTACCAGTGTTTTGAATAACCACCAACACAAACATAAAAGACTGTTTTTTGAATATTGTCTATTGAACCTATTAGTATGTCTGGAAGACATGTCTAGAAGTCATGTATTGAAGAACCAGACATTTAAATTGGGGAAAATGACTCGAATGAGTACCACATTACAAAGAAATACACAAAGGATTTTCTACATCCTGGTATTTTGCAAGAAGCTAGACAAAGGCTAGACAGTGTATTCATTTCATAAACTGCACATTAAAGAAAATATTAAACGAAAAACAAAATGACAGAGTATATACAGTACCTCTTATATTTAATATATGTGTAAAGATAATGCATATACCTTTAGCTTTTAGAGGATAAAATGGCGTTTTTTAAATAACAACCAGAACCCAGTACATAACTCGAATCCAAGATTCGACTAATAAATAAAAAATAAAATAACAGAATTAATGCATTATAGTATTTTTAAATGAGCGATAGCACAAGTTTTATTTAAATCACCGCCCAACAATTCCACGTAAGCAATTGAACATCGACCTCATAAGTTTTCTACTCAGGATCCCAATTGGTTCTTTCATGATTCAATTGCAGAATATTTAACATACACATAGAAGTACATCTTCCAAATGGCCAACGCCTGGAGTATATAAACTAATAGCAAATATACATTCCTATGTCAGTGTTTGTCCAGATTTGAAATACTATTATCTAAAGGTATTTTTAAATATTTTAAAATATTAAAACATAACTACCTCATTAGCACTGCTACATCAGTTTGGAAATGTGAATGTAATGCTAATGTGGAGAGTGTTATTGTTATTGACTCTGTAAATGATTTATGGTCAAATGGCAAATTTTCCTGCTCAATATTTTAGCTGTATTCGCTGTTTGCTTATTAAAAATTAATTTTAAATGACTTAAAAGCCTATGACCAAGTCAGAGTATCTGCTACTTGTTACTAAGGTTTGTATAAGTCTTTTAATTATTGTGTAATGCAGCTACAATACCACCTGTAAGTCTAAAGTTTGGAGTTCAAAGATTATTTAAAACACTTGTTTCTCTGTTAAGTATTTTGCTAAAGAATAATTCAACATGGCAAGTGAAACAAAAGTAATACATATCAATGCTGTAACACTACTGTAACATTAGGCTGTATAATAGGGTTGGGTTATGATCCTGAATTGGATTATGATCCTGAACATTTGGAACATTCTGGAACATTCATAAACCCAATCAGAACGTATATAGATCATGCGGGATCATCTTGTAACTGGGGGTTGTTTTCGATTCAGCAAGTAACCAGAATGCTAGGGAGGTGTTCCCAGTTATATTCAGCTTAATATTATTGTAAACTATTGCTGATCCTTATCAGATTTTCCATTTAGAAACCTGTTCCAAACCTAGCTTAAATTTCTAAAGCAGTCTTTTTCAATTTAAGTTGATCCCTACAAATGCATAGGGCTTTGTAAGGTTAGTAAACTATTTAGATGGATTGGAAGAAGGAAATATTTCTCGTTTAACAGCTTAATATGGTAATGTGCTCACAACTCTGACACAATTGTTAGTTACCTGTATTTTATACGAATGACTATTGATTTATTTTAAAGTAAAATATGCATTAGCTCAGTCACAAATTATATACAGCCTTAAAAGAAAATAATAAATATAAAATAAATGCATAACAAATATATAAAAGTAACCATCTATATCAATCTTTCAGAATGGTTATTAATGGGCGACAAAAAATTTCTGCCTGAAATTAGCTCTCCAGTCTGGCACCTGACCAATGAACATACAGTTTACAAATAATAATATTTATATCAGTACTCTTGATTGGCTAGAATTTCAAGTCATTGTTGACGTCATTATTTGTGCCATTTTGAGGAAAGTGTACAGATACTAAGTCAATCAGTAACCTATAAAGCTTCAGCTGGTTAAAGCCCGAAATGCAATTACAGTTGTTCATAGCAAGTGAAATAACAATTTACTTACTCCAGTAATGTTTTTTTTATGTCTGCTATATATACTGCTACCTGTTTCAACAAAGCACTTAACATTCCCTGTTAAACTGGCACAAAATAAAGCATCAAAGTGGGTTGATACAGAATGACATCTGTACTAATTTACTGCCAAGTGATATTTGCTTGAGGAGCAAAGAAAAAACAAACACACTCAAAGAGGTGATTATTGTAGTGATACATCCAGGGTAGTATGATTTATACCCGTCCCTGTAACTCTTGTAGTACAAACATTTGAGTATGACAGGGTTTGATTTAGTTGGGGTGATATTGGGGCAGATCCATCAATACTTTCCTTCTGTTGAAAAAAGCTGGGTTCAAACACAAGACTGCAGATGTGACAGTCATGCACTCCATAACCACTAGGTCACCCATTCTCCATTATATAATATATATTTCAGCTCAGTGCAATATCACCTTTACCACAGGACTCAAAGCCATATTTGACCTACCTTAGGTGTACAAGTACAACCACATAACTGAAAGTCAAACTCGCGGATGAACATTTATCAACCTCTTTGGGTTTCTTTAACCAGCCTCCAAATGATGGACGACATGTCATTTGAGTCACTGTGTATTTGCCTGCACCTGGGATTGAACCCAGATCATCCAAGGCAACAGAGACAGATAACATATGTCTTGGTTCCTTGTGATCAAAATCCACAGTCAAATGACTCTTACACGGCACTCTCAAATTATGTACGAATGGAAGAGGTATTCAAAGATCAAAATTCCTATAGGCTAAGGCTAGGCCAGGACAGACCCCCGGTATGTTGTAGTTTGTGTAATTGGTCTGCGTGATTTAGGATCATGTATGGCTTCACAGGTAACAGGCTTCTAAAAAAGGCGACAGAGATTTGTGGGCTTGTAGGTACTATCTGGCTTTGCATTACACCAATCTCTATAATTTTGAGATGCACATCTGCCAAATTACTACGTAGATACTGTGGTATCATATTTTGGCAGTCTCCATAACATGGCAATATAGATCAGTGTTCATGAAATGCCAGGAAAGAAAGGCAGTGACTTAATGCTTAAGGGATCTGCCTAATATGACAAGAGATTTATGTTTATATAATGAGGGTATTTACTGTGTGATTCATGTTGCACATTTTATTGAGATTTGCTCATCCAGCTCGGTTGTCCTCCTTCTGAAAGAATCTTCACTTTTTCCCTTAACATTTCCACCCAAGCCTTTTTATTTACCCTGTAGGTCCTTGGTGCTGAATGACTCTCTCATATCTGGATTTTCACAATTGAACTGGACTCTGTCCCAGCTCAGAGTATGCTTTTAGCAGGGATTAAGTGCCATACAAGTTGGTTACAATTATAAAATATTAGAAACTTGTATAATCTGGCAAGGAGGATTTTAGTAAGTTATGTAATTTAACAACAAAGATTTAGGTGTATGCTGTGCTGTGTTGGTACTGTGTGGATTTACATGTATGCAAGCCATATCAGTTGCAAATATATATTTGTAACTGCCTTATATATCTACCGTACGTAGGTTTATTACATTTTGAACAACTGCAATATTTCGGCAAAGCGTGTTTACTATGTGTTTGCCATGATATGCATGAACTTTTTAAACAAATCTTGCCCTCACCAGTAAATATTTAAAATTCTATGTCATTTCATGGAAACGTTAGTTCTTGTTTATTTTTAAGGTATACATGTAATACAATTTCTCCAGCACGAAAGGCAAAGAAACAAATACTTCTATGCATCACTTTAAGGGGGAAAGATGATTAAAAATCTATTCTGATAGGCATTTGTTCCCTTTATAGAAATAAATGAAACCCCTCTGTACCTTTTAAGAGAATTGCAAGTTATCCGGCCGGATTAACTGGCAAACCACAAAATCAATCATCCATAGACTTGTTTAAGCGGCTAGGGCTTATCTTGCCAGCAGTTTTACTTTAACGGATCGACTGAGACAGGAAAAGGTTAATGTAGTTCACTCAGCTTATTTCATGTTCATCTTTATACAAAGGCAGAGACATTGAACCCAGAGCTGAAGATTGTGTCATCAGCAACCCCTTCAATTTCTGTATTTGAGACCAATGCTTAGTTTGACTTAGGGTATTTAAAGACAACTTTCTCTTGTGTGACGAGATTATGCTTTCGCAAAGTTCTGTTTTGAACAAGATAATAGAATAATTACAAAAGTAGAGGGACTTGTTTTCCTAGCCTACAGATAATGGTTATATCATCAGGACATTGTTTGCATGTGGAGGAAGTTTTAAAGAGGTATCTATCTAGTGCTAGAAGCACTTTAGTGGTGGTTCCCTTTAACTAAAAAATTGGTTTATGTATGAAAATAGCATAGCAGTTTTAACATTACAATTTTACTGAATATTTTGACAACATTATCCTTATTGTATTACACTCTTTTTTTGGATTTAATCAACATTTATGTACCTGTAAGGTTAAAGTAACAGCTTAAACGAATAATCATTGAAGATGAGACCCTTGAAAATTCTATTTTATTGTACCCAGTGTGTGATCAGGATCTTTAACATAATTTAATCCATCCCTACCCGTATTAATAAATCTCATAAAGATGTAGAGTAAGAAATCTAAAATTCGCCACTTATCTTAAATTCGCCACATATGGAAATACTAATAAAATAAATGAATTGAGATGAGATTTGTTGAGTGTACAGTAAATTAATTTCTCTTTGAAGTAAAAAATACCAATTTTACATCATTTTCTTTATAAAATTAACTAAGGTTTTAGAGGTGGCGAATTTTAGATTCCTGGCGAATTTTAGATTTCTTACTCTCTATCTTTATGAGATTATTAATATTGATAGGGATGGATTAAATTACATTGATAATTTTCTTAATAGATTTCTTACTTCTATGAATTAATTTTGGCGTAATAACCAGCAAAGTCAAACAGACAAATGAATGTAAACCCCACTTGCAGGTTTTCACTATTGATTGGTGTGTCCAATACTAATCAGTACTGGACACTTTCTCTGCTTGACCATTTCTGGAGGATATAATTTACTCATGTTAAGAATATTGCAGAGTTTGAGGACAAAGTATCATATATCTTAGGACAGGCAACAAATAGGGTATATAGTGGGGTTTACAACAGCCAAACTCCTCAAAAGTAGCCAACACCAGAAAATGGACACTAGTGGAACTAGCTGTCCAATATCTTCTGGTATGACCAAGTTCAATGTATAGTTTTTAAAGGTCTGACAATCGGACAAACAATCGGACCAGATTACGACACCCTCAGGTCACTCCTTCAGTGGGCAAAGGACATGTGGTTTAAGTCTTGCAAAAGGTAGACTGACAATCAATTGAAACCCTTTAAAATTGTGCATCTGTTAACATAAGTCAGATGTTACAGGAAAACTTGTTATATTCACACATAATGTAACCCATGTCCCTAATTAACAGACATCCTTGTTAATATCAATAATCAAACATAGAGAAAAGAAGTTTTCCTGGAGCACATTTCCAGGCAATTAATGATTATTAGAGACAAGGCTTCTACCAACGCATGTATCCAGCCTTCTGAAAAAGACTTCTGAAAGATGTAATTTAAGGTGTCCAACTTGAAGTACTAAAACTGAAGGCTAACTTGCACGTTAAAAGAATACACAACTTCCTTCAATTTGTGTTAGTGATATATCGTTGAATGTATGTATTGAAATGTATATGTTTATATTATGGATTGTTAGGGCACCTGGTTTCACACTATTGGTAAAGATTAAGTCAAGAACCATCATCTTAGGCAATAGATGAAAAGCAAGAGTTTTTGGTTTTGGGAAAAAAAGAATTAACCCACCATAGCCCTGACACTCTAGTAAATATATTGGCTGAGATAATGGAAGTAATCATAAGAGGAAATCTATCTTTACTGCACATAAGATACATAACATACTGCACAGGATTTAAGCTGACCATAAAGTCTCTGTAACTTACAGCCAATGATTTCTCTTGGTAAAATTAACACAAAAGCTCATTTTTCTTTGTGAAAATTACTCAAAAATCAGCTGATAATAATGTATAATTTTGTTTTCTGTCATTATTTATCTCTCTTTCTATGTCAGCCTAAAGAACGTATACTCTTGACATTCCTATAGAATACTTGAATTTAAGGATAGTATAGGAGATTATCTTTTGTGGGGCCTAGGTGTTAAAAAGTCTCCACTAGAAAATCACTAAGAGGAAATTCACTTAACCTATTTAGAGGTAAGACCATGTTCTACTGCCACGGATTTACTGTCCATCTTAAACTTCAATCTATCAGCATGATTTGTGTTCTGCTTATCTTCATGTTCTGTCAGCAGTTCATTTTGTAACACTTTAACAATATTAGCCCGTATTCCATATGTATTTGACAAGTGAAACTAGGACTGCCAGAAGGTAAGAGTGGACTTTAAACACATTTAAGGTTTGTTTCTGAAACAGACAATTTGATTGGGTTAATGGGTGATGACATTGGTTTGATAGTTATAGAGAGTGCTTGTTACAAGGAGTTTGTTTGGTAGGAACGTGCCATCTTGCTCAAGACCTTTTTTGGTGAATAGCAAACCTGTAAAAAATTATGTGCCTAAAATAGATTATCCATAATTGATAAAGTTTTAATGGTCTGTTTTTTTCGGCTTATAGGTAAATATTCACTCCAAATAAGGACATTAAAACTGTTCTTGCAAGTATGATCATGTTTCATCATGAGGAGTGCTATTCATTGTAATCCAGTTCCCTGGAAAGATATCTTTACTTACATACAGTCCCTGTGAATTCCAATGTACACATCAAAAGTTGGGATATTGGATGTCAACCCAACTACAAGATAACTTGTGATTGCTTTCTCAAAGAATATGTCTCATAATAGTATAACCTTTTTAAAACTGGCAGTTTAAACTCTCACTCACTTTGTTTCTGTTAATCTGGTTCCATTTATGCCTCCCAATGGCCATGTCAATGTTGATGTCTTTTTAGATTTGCAAAACCCCAGGAACGGCGAAAACCGTGCAAGTATAGCATTTACTGTGTGGATGTTTTCTTTCTTGCAGTCGATTGAGTTGGGTTTAATATGTCTTTTTACTCAATGTTTTAGTCGTATCAGGGCGAAGAGTTGAGAGGGGAACATAGGGAAGCGGCGCAGTGTAAGTTGATTGAGTTTAGGCACTGAAAACTATCAGGCAAATACAGGTAATTACCAGCTTTACCATCTCATGCATGAGTCAGTAATGGACCCCAGGATTGGTGTGTATTTATGCTCAGCACAATATCTTCATGTACTAGTGGACTCAAATGCACAAGTATCTTGCACTAAATATCCTAAATTACTGACAGTCCCCGAACTGAAAAACAGAAGCTAAATGATGATCCTTTATCAACGTCCTTGAGGTTCTTCAGCCTGTCACTGGAGATAGGACCCAATGTCAGTGCAATTGTAAGTGGTGATCTGAGACACTATGTATCCACCTGTACCTGGGTTTGAACCCACGTCCTCTGTGTGTTCTAGGTGAGTGTATCACTCACTAGGCCAGAGTGGGAGATTAGGAGGCAACTTCTTGACCGATTTAACCATTGTAGTCATTTAGTTTGTTGTTAGCAAAGTTTTAAAATGTTATGATACACTCAAGACTGCGGTTTAATGAGGCAGGGGGAGTTACAGACCCAGGGCTTATTCTTTTGATGTGAACATCTGGAAAAAATACTTTTACAGAACCTCAGCTCAGCTTGTTCCATTAAAATCTATGCAGATATGACGTAGCCAAAAATAAAGACTGAATATTTACTGATGCCCATGACTATGGATACACTCCAGAGCTAATTTGTTGCATTCTTTTGATAAATGTGGACCTATTTGACTTATTATTGAAGCAAAATTGTTGTAATAGAAATATAACAACCCCACTGGGTTATATTTAAAAATTTTATCACTTGCAAAGGTAAGATACACCTTTGAACTATGAATGCATCAAAATTGATTTGACCTCTGTTGTAACTATATATTAAAATATATTACTCGGGTAAACTTTAAAAGGATATAAAAATAGAAATCGTATTGCTTACTCAAGGACTTTGGAACGTTTTATGAAAGTCTAAATATCTGTCAGACAGACAACATTGCTACCAATTGGAATCATTGACATTTTGGCAGAATCATTTGGCAATGAACATCTGGCACAATGCGTGTCAGTAATGTATAAAGTATGGACAATACTGTATGCAATAAACCTGATGGCTATCCATAATGCTTAGCCACCACAGCTAGTCAGAATCCAAACAGTTATAACAATCAGCCAGATATATTTATCTATATATTATATATTAAACCAATGGGAAAAATCTTATCCAAATCATCACAGGTCATCTAGTGTATAGATAATAAACCCTGTCAGATTATAACTTATTGTTGCCTAGGATATATATGCTGATGATGTTCATTATTCCATATTGCTGTTTCCTGGTTGTAAGTTTATTGCAAACACACATGTAATGCTTATATCTATTTGTATAAATATTTGTGTTACGCACACAGCCACATGTAAGGATGGAATGATTTACTGGTCCTCAGAGCATGATAAGGATTTAGTTAATGTGATAACTTACCATAAACACCACCAATATGAGGTAAATGTGAGCTTGACTCTATACCAAAGTATGCATTTCTGTAATTCTGCAAATTTGACAACAAGCTTGGTGGCAATATACCTAGAAGATAGAATGAACTTTCTGCTCACTATCTGAGTGTAGATTTAATCTTGAAAAGCATCCAACTTAACAAAGAAGTAATATAAGTATAAGTTCGGAATAATTCTAACTGATTTTTTACAAGAATAGTTTTCGTGCCAATTGGCGATATGATAGCTTACACCATCAATATTGATGAAATAGATCTAATGATCACACTTACAATTCTAGGCAAACAGATTCACATTAAGTAAGCAATACATCGTCAGTAACTTTACTTCTGATTGTGATAGCAGCCATTTTAACAGTTTATTCTTCCTGTATCTGTGGCCACAGGGATCAGAGAATATCACAGTATGTAAAGTTTACCAACAGAAGCCTGGCAGAACAAGGAGGAACGGGCGATATTTTTTAAGCCCTATAAACGTAACTAATACTGTATACAGTTTGAATGGGGTATAAATTATCAGTTCATTTAAGCAGATAATAATAAGCGAATACGGTCCAGTGTGCCATACATAAGTAGGTCAGCAACAAAAACATCCAATAATATCATTAGTAACACATAATTGAGATATAATTTCTGTGACCATGGCATTTACCTGTTTATTGGGCAATTAGCTCAATGCTTACGTCAACAAACACTTATACTAACATTCTAACTGGTCCTTCAACATCCAAATCCATAGAATTGATCCCATACCATACTTCCTACACAAAATTTTATTTGAAGAGGACCATATAGTTTTTAATCTGTTTTTTTTCTTTCTTAATGTTTTTTACAATGATTTGTGTATATAATCTACAGCATTTCAACAGCTATATGTATGTCTAGTTTTGTTATAAATCTTTTAACAAACATAATAAAGGTCCACAAATAAGTACTTTTGACCATATTTAAAAGTACACTTATGATCAATTTGACTGGCAATTATTAATAAACCCATAATACATTCTAAAATTGTGGAAACATGTTTAGTCCAGTCTCTTCATTAATACTCTGCTTCTCAGATTACTCTTATTTTTAGAAATGTTTACGTAAAGTTAAGGAAAGCTAAAATTTTAAGAATACGAAGTTTGAGATCTCTGAAGAATTTTGAAATATGTAATTGGATGCAATCCTTTTTTCTAAAAGATGCTGGTGATAGGCATACTTTCTGATAAGCATGAATGTATTTTTATGGAAAAAAGCCTATTTTGACCTTATTCTCAGGATATTTAAGGAAAGAAATAGGATTCTAAGAATAAGAATCTCAGCTAATTTAGGCCCTGAGGTCACCTTACCCATTCTTCCGCCACCCTTTGTCTGAATATTTAGCCCTTGAAAATATTTACAAATGTAATTGTTTTATAATGACATGAGTTATGTTTAAATAATAAGCAAATTTTGTTCATCAAACATTTTCCCCTTTTTTGATACTTTGAAGGTTAAAATACTAATATATACCTGTCTTTTTTAGTGATCTCAACAGGTATCCGGATATCCGGGTACCCGAATCCTGAACATTTACCCGAATCCGAAATCACATACCCGAGTACCTGAATCTAAGCTTTATTGCTGTTAATATCGCCCACGTTGGCTGAGTACAGACATATCTCGACTTCATAAATTCACCTAAAAATGAAACTATTCAATTAAAATGCACAAGAATATTGTTTTCTCACCCTTGTACCCCATTTATAGTATTTTATGTATCTTTTATTTTGATTGTTTATGCATTGTCAAATGCCGGTAAACTTGGAAAATCATCAGTATATGAACACAGTTACCTAATTCCGAGTACATAAAATGCTGTAGTACTGGCTATATAGCGACATGCACTCCTTAAATAAATAAAAGTACAATATTTTCAGACAGTTGTTGATAATTTTGCATTTATAAAATTCACTTACAAACCTGATATAAAAAATGAAGTTTCAATTCCGAAACTACATTCGAGCAATAGTGCAGTGCTTTCGTGATAGCTGGGTGACAGGTCATGTGACTCCATTTTTATATAAACAACCGTGTTTTGAATGTACAGAAGTCTTTTTTATTTAGCATTTCTTCCGTGTGATACTGTTTTGAATGCAAAAAAGGTGGCCGACAAGAAATAAAGTAAATGGTTGAATCCCATTATTTGTGTGAGTTTTAAGTCTGTAAATGTGTAGATTTTTGTAGAATCAGCTATTATCGCCCATCGGCACGAGTACCCGGGTACCCGCCCTTGAAATCACTACCTACCCAGTCCCACTAAAAAGGGTTTATTGGGAACACTAGTCTTTTTGAATAAAATCTTGTAAGTTCTTGCTCATGTTGTCATGATTGTAATTTAACAGTTCTGAGAGAGTCCTGTACTCAGTTACCAAACATTAACAACAAGCATTTATTAAGAATACACAGACCCTGACCTATTCTTGATTTTAGGACTGTCCCTTTATGACTCTTTGTACATTGTAGGATTCTTATCAGGCTTGCATCATATAAAATACTTTTATTTCAATTATATTTTATTTTATTTTGTAAGTTTATTCATTATCTGAGTAGTTGGAGAGCAAATTTGAAAGAGTGGAACTGGCAGGTACTAATGCTTTTAAACAGCTTCAATGCACTCACAAGTTCATAGGACAAAGTCCAACCTTAACTGCTATTATCTATGTGACAAGCTCTGGGGCTCTAGTTTGATTACGCGATTTGAAGGTCTATTGAGTACAGTTAACACTGTATTGATTTACCATCAACAGCAATAGCTTCTCACACTGTTACATTAAACATTGTCAGCATGTTAAAAGGGATCGCAGCAAATGGCCTGTTTTGATGTTTTCTTGTTTATTTAGGGAACACTTTCGGTGTGGAAAGGTTAGAATTCTAGAATTCATTTCGGTATAAAAATAAGGACGGGTGCGTAGAGCCTGTAATCTAGTATCACAATCAGCTGCCACTATGGATTATTGAGCAACACACTCGACTAGAAAGACAAGGGACCTGGGTTCCATACAAGATATATACACATACTTTATGGCTCAGATGACCACTTACAATGGCAGTCGTCTATTAATAGGTCCTATCTACAGTTGCAAGCTAAAGAAGCACATGGATGTTGACAAATGGTCATCCCTGAAGACTGTCTTTCTCTTGAGGGAAAGACCGCCACTGGAGCTTGTGCTGTATTTGTGAAGTCAGGATGGGTCAAAAAGTTCCTTGATTCCTCTCCTAAAGGCGATTGTCTGCTGAGTTATACAATACAATAAAATTTTACTGAAATATTGCAAGAAAACATTGTAACTGACATTCTAGCTGTTACCAAATAAAGTGATAACAAAATGCTAAATATTAGCAAAGGATTAAATGACATTTGTATTTATACTCAGCACAATATCTCCATGTACTGCAGGACTCAAAGCACTATATGACCCATCTGGCCGTTCAAGTAGAGTCGAACTCTCAAATTAATGACATTCCCCTAACTGAAAAACAGAGGCTCAAAGATGACCATTTATCAACGTCCTCAAGGTTCTTTAACCTGCCACTGGAAATAGGACCCAATGACAGAGGACCAACATTTTAAGTGCTCATCCAAGCAACTATGTGTCTGCCTGTACCTGGGACTGAACCCACGTCCTCTGTCTTCCTAGCATGTGCTACAAGAAAAAATACTTACACAATAAGTTTGATTAGAGCCTTCTGAAATGAAGGTCCAGTGATTAAAAACATTTATCAACGTCCTCAAGGTTCTTTAACCTGCCACTGGAAATAGGACCCAATGACATAGGACCAACATTTTAAGTGCTCATCCAAGCAACTATGTGTCTGCCTGTACCTGGGACTGAACCCACGTCCTCTGTCTTCCTAGCATGTGCTACAAGAAAAAATACTTACACAATAAGTTTGATTAGAGCCTTCTGAAATGAAGGTCCAGTGATTAAAAACATTTAAAATTACCTCTACCAAGGAGGTATTATTTCCCTGACAATATCTTTGATATATGTTTGTTTGTATGTAGGAGTATGCAAATACTACTTTTATTTATTTATTTGGGGTTTTACGTCGCTTTCAACACTGTACAGGTCATTTCACAATGGATAGTTGGAAGGGCAGAGGAAACCAGTACATACAGTTCGTTAGGGTTCTGTACTGTAAACTGCAGACCAACGGCAAGCAACTACCAGCTTTCCCACTTGAGCCCGTGCCAGGAATCAAACTCCGGCCTCAGAGGTGGGAGGCGAGAGTGTTACCACTCTGCCACCGTGGCCCCGGCAAATATTACTGGTTGGAACTTCATGAAAAAAATCAGAAGATGGGTCTTAGTTCCCATTAAATTTTGAGAGTGATCTGGATCACCATCTGGATACAAAACAAAAATAAATCCAGATTTTCCTGATTACTTTTTATTACATGTCTGCCCTCTCCAAGTGTTCTTGTTTTACTTATAGCTATCCTCGGGCCAGGGATAAAGAGATTTTAGATATCCATATGCTACTTTACAATTGCAATAGATATTGATGTGCAAACAATGAGCTAGACACACACAGTTCATTTAACTGGTCTAAAGATTACATGAAAATCCATAATTTTTATGTCAAACAACAACACCCATTGAATCATCTGTTTTTCTATGTAAAGAGGGCGAATCAAGGGTAGAATGACAGACATTAATGTGGAAGTTAGGACATCTGTTAAAAACCAATAGCTCAATAGGAACTAATACATCAGAATTTCAAACAAAGTCAGAGAGAGAGAGCGAGGGAGAGATACACTGTATAAGATATGAACCTTATATTGAATATTTCTATAAAGGTTTGTACTTATTAAAACCAGTAGAATATGAACCAATACAGTATATACAGCTACAAGTTCTATTCAAGCTAGGGTTGGGTCGATACCAAAAATGTGTACATCGGGAGGTGACTAATTCAAAATCTTCCCAATTTTGGGACTCCGGGTTTTAATGTATCCCAACCAAACATGGATCTTTCCTCTTAACAAATACACAAAAATATGTTATAAAAGTGTGTAATTTCTTCTGATTTCTGGTTTATTTCCTGAAAGTTTTCCTTCCAGTATATGTGTTGACAAGCGAGATTGAGGTTTTAAAGTGTCGTCACCAAAACATGGCATTTATGCTCACAGTAATCACTATAAAAGTCTGCAAATGCATGAAAATTTTGAATATAAGATTATAATTTCTTCAGCTATTGGGTATGTTTCTAATATTTAAACTCTCTCCCTCCATTATATGTTTTGGCAAGCAAAGTGACTGCTTTAAAATCTCATCACAGTATTTCAGTAAAATGCTTTCAATACCGAGATTCCATGCCTACCAACCCATCCATAGTTCAAGTTTAAGAATATGGTGACAAAATATAATGAAAAATAAACTGTAGTTGTCAAAATATTGTTAAAGCCTTCTAATCCATTCAAAGTTGGGGGATTCTTCAAAATTCTTTTAGTTTGTGTTTTACGTCATGCCTAGTTTCTTTATATTGGTTATCTTGTGGCGGTTGGTTGGAAGGGTGGAGGAAACCAATGCATACAGTTACTAGCAAACCACTTACTAGCAACAACCAACTACCAGCTTTCCCACTTGAGGTCAGGTGAGAATTCTAGGATTAGGCGAGTGTGTTACGCCTGTCCCACCATAGCCCCCTACTTCAATATAAAGAATCATTCTATGTTAACCCATATCGTATTGCCATGAGTCTGGGTAGAGAAAGTATATAATACAAGTTCCAGTATAATTATCAGACTGGATGGTCTTGTAGCATTATATTGTTGTTGGCTTGTACAGGTTTTAAAGTTAAATGTTCATTGTTGAGAATAGGTATTTTACTTATTGTACAATGAACGCGATCGGTTTGTAAGTTTGAAAGAAAATCAATCATTATGTTAACTTTGCTATCAAAGGACAACGGAGATTATGCATATTTAGTTTGTGACCAGCTTTAGAATAAATTCGTAGATGTTATCGTTATAATAAACTAATAAATGAAAAAAAACAGAACCAATAAGTATTTATTGCATACGTTCATAATTTTGCAATAAACTTGCAAGAGTATCCAATTTCAAATGCAACTGATTATTGACTACGATTAAATAAACATTGCAGTCGTCGTCAAGATTTAAACACAAATCCAAAAAAAATCTGAAGAAAGTTGCAAAGTTTTAAAGTATAGCAAATGACCCATAGCTGTAGCATTCCTCATGAGAAAAAAACAACCTGGGAACTCAAGTTTTTTTCGCTAGATTCCCTTAATACTGGCCCAACAAATGGAAAAAGTCTGAAACAATTATGGTGCCTTTACAGTACATGATACAGTTGTCAAATCTGAAGTCACCAGGAAGAAATGGTGGATCTATAGCTGAATGGCTTCTCATAAACCTAGGGATCCACTGGGAACAATGTTTATCCTTCATCTCTTGGCTGTGGCAATTTTCCCATGACAAATGGCCGGCCTTAACCCTGTCAAAGACTCATCATTCCTTGTTAGAAAACAGGGGAACTATTTCCCAGTGAAATGACACAATTACAATAAGTAAAAATCTTTATGATTGCTTCAAGCATTTGCTTCATTTCTAAATGATTCGATAAAAACCAGTGATTTTATTCTCAAAACACAACAGCCTTCTCTCGTGAGATATTATTTCAATTAAAATAGATCTCTATCTGAAACCATTGTGTCTTTAGCCTTTGTACACCTATGATATGATCTGATTTATTTGGGTTTAATGTGGCATTCAACACACTAAGTTATTTCACGATGGGTCGTTTCATTTATTTGGGGTTTTTACGTCGCTTTCAACACTGTACAGGTCATATCACGACGGGTAGTTGGAAGGGCAGAGGAAACCAGTACATAGAGTTCGCTAGGGTTCTGTACTGTAAACTGCCGACCAACGGCAAGCAACTACCAGCTTTCCCACATAAGGCCTTGACGGGGATCGAACCCCGGCCTCAGAGGTGGGAGGCGAGAGTGTTACCACTCTGCCACCGTGGCCCCTCGATGGGTCATTTCAATGGCAGAAAAAATGAGTACATACTAGTTGGTCAAAATTCTGCACTGTAAACTTCCAGGCATCATTGTGAAAATTAACCACTTTCAACATAGGGTCTGGCTACAGGTACGCACAGCCAACCTCAGAGATGGGAGGCGAGTGTGTTACCCACTTCACCATGGAAACCCCCTAGTACACCCGTGAGTTTGATAATACAATACAAATACCTAATATTTTACCTAATAATTTTACTTGCATATATTTCATAGTGAGTATACTTAAATATTTATATTATGCATACATAATATATATTTACATATAATATTACCAACAGGTATCTATTTATACATCAACTGTGAAAATAGGTCTTGGTAATTTCCTACACTTCCTTGCATTCGTACAATGATGGAACAGGCTAGTCTTGTTATTTGAATTAAGACTGTAATTATCTAAAATGTCATATTAACATACCATAAAGGCTCATGTAAAACTATGAGATGTAGTAAGAAACTGATTCACCCAGAAACAAGCCCTATTTAAAGTAAAGATATTAAAATGATGAATTGATATTTTGATATCGAAGTCATGTCTAAGATAGCTGTTCGCAATACTTTTATGGTACCCTGTTGTATACGCTGATGACATCTACCTATCCAGTGTCAAAATACTAATCATTTTGTATTGTATCAGTGTGCACAGTCAACATACTTCTGTCATATGTCATATTAATTCCAATTTTTGTTGATATATTGGACCGGTTTTATCCGCTCGCATCAGTCTCAGTGCATAGAGCTTCTGGTGGGTCGAGGTGGTTCCTGGTTTTCCCCCTATGTTGCATAAATAGTTAACATCAACACAGCAATTAAGTAATAGAGAAATCTAAAATGAAGGTAATCACATGGTTACATTTAGCCCCAAATAGGAGAGAGGAAAAAAAGGAGTTTGCATCAGTTTCTTGGTGCATGCACATATCTAAAAAAATATACGTCAATTTAGGTTTTTTTTTCACACAAGATGTGAAACTTCAGTATTTTGAAGGGAATTTCTGACAACATCTACTCTGTAACTCAAAAGCTATTGATGTCATTGTGGGTCTTAGCTGCACACAAGTTGGAGTCAAACTCTGGCTCAGTCATCTTCAAAAATTATCCAGATCCTTAAATCAGGGTTTTGCTCCCTGAGACAGTGCTTGTATAAAGTATAAAGGCATATTAAAGGCATGCTAAAACATAGGTAAAAGAATGACCCCAATTATCTGGGAAATAATAAAATTATGGTTAAGAAGGTACATGTAATTATTATATAAGACTGGCTTTTGAAAATCTGCTGTGAGGAAACATAGCCTTATTAGAATTGCATCTTTAATATTGTGTCTCATAGAAAAATAGAATTTTACAAAGGCAGAGACTAGATTGGTCTCCAAATCTATATACATTCCTGTCAGAATATTTGCCACTCATTTGGACAACCACTCCCAATAATTACACTATCCAGAACCTTCGATCTTTTATTGATACAGCAATGATAAATAATCCCCTGAGGCACAACGTTTCTATTTCTCTACACAGAATAGCTTCTTAGATACTATACTAGATTAATAGATTCCAGGGGCTAATCCCATTCATTTTGCACTTGTTTTGTTTCCTTATTAACCAAAGCTTGTTTCCCATGACCAAAGCAATAGATTTAACCCAATTTCTAGACAGTATAGAATCTTTGAATCTTTATTGTAAGTTGTGTCAACAAAACCAATTTCCAGTCCTCTCTGTGAATATGAGGTTATATTTTTAAAATAGAGATAGCAAGGGTGTGTTAAGGGTAATGGCCTTTTACTTAGGGTCTAGTCAGTGACTTCAAACACACCAGCCCACGTCTGACTTCATGTACAATAACAAATACACACATGAGAGCAGAAACTCAAATATTACAAATTTGTAAGCTATCTAATGCCCATATTAGTTTCATATACATTCTTTAATTTCAGTAATCATTCCCATATAAGGCCCAAGGGTTTGAACCGTCAAACTCAGAGGTGGGAGGCGAGTGTGTTACCACTGCGCCACTGTGGCCCCTGCAACTTTTATATTACCTATAGATATGAAAATCCTCTTCAGCAACACTCTTAGTTTAAATGTCTGTTTAGTCAAGTGTAAAACTTTCAAATTTCTGGGTCAGTTTTGGACACAGCATCAGTCTTTCTAACAGGTTACTATGGATTGTGTTTGAAACCATGACCATAAAGATGGGGGTCGATTGACATAGTGGAATAATGTTCATCCTTAAAATATGTTAATTTCATTTGATTTGTGTTAAATGGCAATTTAAAATATTAATATTTTAATGTATTCTATATATTTTATCAAATTGTATATATGTCACACAATGATAGAAATTTAAATTTAGTTAAAACACATAGAACACAGTAGTTTAAAGAATTTTCATTGTAAAAGCACAAGGCCTTGGTAAGGGGACTGATAAATGGTCAAATGTTTTCAGTCAGTTTCTTGACTGGGTCAATTAATGTCGAGTTCAATCGACAGGGAAAATGTCCTGACACAGGTAATTGGGTTATTTATCCTCAGAGAGGAAACAAAGATTGCATTATTTCCTGCAAAAGGATCCACCTGCTTGGAATTACCTTATACTCAAGAGTACGTTTATTTTGAAGCTCTGAAGGGCCAAAGTAAAAATATATGTATTAACAAGACCTTACTGTCATGCCAGCCAAAAAGTGTTCTTCCTTGTAGCATCATGTGAGAATATACAAAATGAATGCGTTTTTGTTCTGAAAAATATGCTTTTGTAAACTTAATAAGGGTCTTCTTGTTGTCTGAATGCGTGTGGATTAATTTTCGTTAAAGATAGTTTCAAATACTGTACCGAGCTTTTGGTTAAGGTAGTATTAATTTTCCCATGGCTACTTAAGCTAAACAGAACATTTAGCTAAAAGAACTCGTATATATCAGTAATGTTACCTTTTACACTCCAAAATGTTTGTGTCAATGTTGGCGTTTTACTTGGCTCACAAGTCACTTTTAATATGAGATATTTCTTATTTAGATAAACATGTATAGAGTAACTGTTCATCGTGTGATAATGGCACAAGTTGCGATTAGTTTGATATGCACCCTAAGTTACTATGCTCAAGGTAACGGGTGCCATTGTAAAATTTAAAGTACTAAACCTAGCCCACTGTGTTAAGGTCATTTTTGTATATTATGATAGACACTCAATAAATCCCACATCTTTCAATGAGCTAGATTTGAACCTAAGGCCACAGAGGAGAGAGTCTGGTCATTAAATGGCAAGTTTGTTAACCACTAAACAGTCTCTCAGAACAAGTAAAGACAGTTCGTTATATATGACTGAAATATCAGAAAAAAGGTACAACAAATATTTAGGCCAAAACTTAGTCAAATTAGGATATTAAGTTAGGTTAACCCTAATCTTATAATTGTTGAGATCTCAAGGTTGGTTCTAACACCAGTCAACTAAAGATAATTCTAATTTCCTGCAATCTTATTGGGTTATAGTATCTATTTAGTTATTTTGTGAAAGCAAGAAATTTGCAAAGTTAAAAAATAAGCAGTTATTAATTTGAATGCTTTGGTGTACTCATTTTGCCATTTTTTTAAAAATAATTTTCAACTTTACATACATTTCTAATGTGATCAATTTTACATACATTTCTATTTGTTGCATTGATCTATTAAAAAGTACAAGTCATGGGCTGTTTTTCGTATTGTTTGTTTATTACAACAATTAATTTTAAAATGGATGTGGCTGTTATAAATGTTATCATTGTTTTATATATGCTTCACAACTGTTAACTGAACTCTAAAAATTTATACTTATATGTATTATGTATTTTGTATTTGTAGGTAGACCAACTGACAGAGGAAGAAATTCAAGGTAGTGTGTATTGACACATATATATTATCAAAAGAAAATTAAATGTCTGTATGAACCACACTGGTGTAATTGTATTCTTGTCTTTTCTGGATTTTTACAGCACTGAATCTCTGCATATAACCAGGCTCTAAGCAACAACACCAGTTTTCCAAAATTCATCAGTCCTTGGACATAGCAATGGTCGTTACCACAGAGACACCAGCTGAATCAGAAATTATGGCGGACATTCTAATTCTAATTTACCATTCATAGCACTTAATCTCTATCAAAAGACAGAGTGTAGCGCAGCATTCTTACCAGTCGTAAACACAAGCTCACGGCCTGTAAATTTGCATAAAGCGATGTTACGGACCGTATTTACCACTCATGAGTAGACTACATCTAGAATCTTTCCAGTGTTTGGCCTTCACCTTTAATAACAACAAAGATGCAGAATAGGTGTGCTTTTGTTATAAAAAACATCAAGTAAAGTGTTCATATGCCCTGGATTTTGTAAATAACCTCAACAAACGTAGAAGAATTGGAATATATACATCTTTTACATGGTGAATGGTGAAATATTATGCTTACTTTAAGTTCTTCATCCTTGTTGTTTCTGTTTGTTTACATACACATATAAACACAAAGGCCGTGAAAAACTAAAGAACAGTCAAAGCTTCCCATTGGTAATTACAAACACACGAGTGGTGCACACAGGCTCAGAATGCAGCATAAGGTCCATCAACCAAGAGGTAAAAAATCCAAAACTTCTGAGGCCGGGGTTCGATACCCGGCATTGCCTCAAGTGGGAAAGCTGGTAGTTGCTTGCTGTTGGTCGGCAGTTTACAGTACAGAACCCTAACGAACTATATGTACTGGTTTCCTCTGCCCTTCCAATTACCCGTCGTGATATGACCTGTACAGTGTTTAAAGCGACGTAAAACCCCAAATAAATAAATAAATCATAGTCCAGGAAGGTAAAGTAAAGGGGAGATTGTTCCGCACCACAGAGCCAATCAGTAGAATACTATGAATCTAGGTTGGGTAGGCTTTTCTGTGATTTTAATATCTTTCTGAATGATAGAAGAAACGTGCCACAGCAGGTGTTGTCAGGCAACTCAGTCCATACCTTGGGAGCATCATAGGCAAAACTAAAGTTAAATTGGTTTGTAGACTTATGTACAGATGAAACGAACAGGATGGAAAGGCCTTAGAAAACAAACATGATTGAATTTCTTCCTGAACTAGGCCATAGATACAAACTCATAGTCTTCTTCATGCTGAAGAAATCAAATCAAAAAGCATTAGAAAGCACTTATATAGAATGCAGACAGGGGGCATTTCTGAAAATTAGAGAGTTTTTTGGGGGGCATCAAGAAGACAATCAGGATCTTTATCAAAATTTATTCACTTCTGTCCTATCCACATAAAAAAATTCAGAAAGTTCTGTTCATTACTTTTGGAGTTTTTTTGAACCCAGATAGACAGATGGACAGATAGACAGACTGATGAAAATGGCTATTTTAAGCTAAGTTTATGCCATATACAGAGATTCCAAAGGTCCTCGTGGCTTAATGGTTAGCAAGTTTGGCATCTAATCACAGGCTGTCACCTCTGTGTGCTCGAGTCCCACCAGTGACAATGGTGAGGATCTGTCCCAATATGACCCTGGTTGTTGAACGGGACATAAACCCCAACTTTGACTTAATCCCATTACCTGTTATATAAGTTAAATATTTTCAAAATCATTTAATATGAGTTCTTATTGTATGCCCTACAGTAGGAATAGATAAAGGTGTCTTCAATATAAATTATCTGGTCTCATATCTCATTGGTCAGTACATGCGTTAATAGTGGTTAAAGACCAGCATATATATATATGATGCAAGAAATGTAAATTCAGTTTTACATCATTATAAAACACTTTATCAATTATTAAGGCTGAGTTGTGAACCCTCCCCCCCCCCCCCCCCCCACACACACACACACAAATGCTGAAATATTGTGTTTTTCGGATTGAAATGTGAATGTCAAGGGTTAATTCTTCACATCATGGCCTAGCTTTCATGTTTTTTATAGTATATTGCACGAGTTTAAAATTAAGATGTATTAAGAGGCACAAACTTTTTAATGCTATGTTTTACCATATCTTTAGCATAGTTAAAATATTTATAGTGAGTTTGTGTAGTTTATTTTTGAAATTGTTTTCAGATAATTTAACCAAATCAGAGTTCACTAAGACATGGAGATACCAAACATTTAACCCAAAATTTGACTAGAAAATTACTGGTTATATATGAACAGATTTACATGCAATTAAATATGAAGAAAAATATTATTTCATATGGGATATAATGTTGCGACAGAAAGTGAAGAATACAACATCAATAAAGATTTACAAAGTTTAAAATTGATTTCTTGTGAACAATTCAGGAATAAAAATAATATTTATGGCATTTTGAAGAAAAATGATTAAAATATCTGACAATCTCTTTTCGAAAGAAAAAAATTAGATATTGTAAAATATGTCGCAGACACTTTAGAACTAATATTGACATGCAAACTACATTGTCAATCAAACTATACAATCTTAAACCTGTTTCTAATTTAATGAGATAAGCAAATGCTTTATAGCCTAGACAGAATGCATTGAACAAATACCCAAGTCATACACTAATAAGACAGACCTCTGTCCACAATTCTCTGTGATGGAGAGGTGATCCATATAAAGGTCCACAAAGGCAAACAAGAAATGGCTATTCTAACAATTACGCAATTCAGTAGGCGAGTTAAGATAATTATCATATTAGATGAGTAATAACCCATCATTGGTTGGATTTTATGTAGAGTTAGAGTTCAATTGGCAGTTGACTATAACAAAGGCGAAGACGTAGGCCTAGTTGGCTCTAAATTACTAATTTGACTATCATTTTTCATGAAGTACACTCATTGAGGGATTATTACTATAATAAGAACACATTATAGCTAAAAGCCCTATTTACGCCCAATTTTGCATCCAAATGGAAGTAAGAGGTCATGGCAATTACTTATACATGTATGTATGACCAATTTACAATGCAAAATAATCATAAGGATTTCATAGGTGGGTGTGCTTTTTAAAAAAGAAGTAAGACATAGGTTTTTTTCTGAAAGAGGAGATAGAAAAGGGGGAACAAATTTTAATCTTGCAGCTCATTATATACATTGCAGTATGCCTTAAAGTTTTAGTTTTTAGGGATTTTACATCCTCGTTCAACAGCCAGGGTCATACTGGGGATAGAACCTAAGCATTGCCACTTATGGTAGTGAAACCCACACGGAATCGACAGACTGTGATTAGATATCATCTGGCAACATCAGACACCTGTAAAAACACCAAAAGCAAAACAGTAACCAAACTCTTCCACTGCTTCATGAATGCATGATGCCTCCCACCTCTGAGATCAGAGTTAAAATCCTGGCCTGACCTCATGTGGAAAAGCTGATAGTTGCATGTCATTGGTCGGCAGTTCACAGAACAGAACCTTGATTAACTGTATGTACTGGTTTTACTCTGCCCTTCCAACTACCCATTACAATCTAACCTAAGGTACTAGGTATGACATAAAACACTTAAATAAATAAATAAAATCATGAATGAATGAACAAGACTGTTGAACCATAGTAAATTTACCTTCATTCTGACAACACTCATTATTATTTACACTGACATCTGCATCAAAATACTGAGGGTAGCTGATATAAAACACAAACAAACTTAAAGACAAACACTTGGACTGGGCACCACTTTAACAAAATAACTAATATTGGCAAATATAACCTTCACCTAAACTGTTTCAACTGCAATGATTATGGTCGTCAATCAGGAACTGAAGGAATTATTTTAAATAATACAAATACTGATATTTATTTTATATGGGTTGAACATAATTTTATATTATATAACCGGAATTGTAATATCATATTGTAACATTAAGTATTGATAATGGTGTAAAAGAATATTTGCTTTGGCAATTATTTTCTATAAGAAGTTTTATTTTTTGTTAGTGATTACGATTGATTTCAAATATTTAAAGTGAGGCATTATTTTTTCAATATGAAGACAAATTTAAATGATTATCTGATAATATTTTACAAGAAGAGCACTTGCAAAGAGTATACCTCTGCCAAGGTCCAACACCACCGATATTGCTTACGAGTGCAAGATAAAAATATTTTTTAAAAAGTCTGGATCCAGACAGGAATTTTGTCACCACTAAAATCTAATCATCTGCTCCTTGTGCCATTGTCAACATTTCCTGAAAATGTTATCAAATCTGTCCATAACTTTTCCAGTTATTCTGTAAACAAACAAATACTGTCAACCACATAACCTCCTTGGTGAAGGTAATAAAAGCAGACATAAGATTAAACTGTGCACACACATATATATAGGGACAGTAAGAAAGATTATATATAAGATTTTTCAACTGTTGGTAGTTAATACTAGAAAAGACCTCGACTTAAAATGGTGGCTGATACAGAGGAAAAGCGGTATGGGAACCAGACTAATGAATACTGAGAAATATTCAAAACTGTAAAGCTAAGCCACCACATGTCAAGGACTGACTTCTTCCTAAAGACAAAAACAAATCATACCAGTTTACAATGTCTTGATGGCAGTCCAATTAACACTGATCACACACCCGAACACACTAATTAATCCCCTTTATTATGTGATCATTCCATACGAATTAGCTGGGACGTACTAAACCCATAAACCGAGAGAGGGTGCCTAATGAGACTGTGGTTATACCCCCTTCCAGCTGCCGCAATTATTTGCATGACCTCCTGTGCTCTTGTCTGATAATTCCATTACTGTCTGGCACACAAATTGGTACTTCAATAAGGTGGTCAAAAATCACAAGATAGTGTGCGTGCCATAAGACGAACCAAAGCAGACATAAAAGGAAAGGGGGAGGGGTTTGTAGGACCAAAGAACTCATTACAGAAATGAAAAAGCAGAATTTGTCGGAACGAGGGTCGCTTGAAAAATGATGGATCTGTTGCATCCTGTATGTTTGGTTTTTATATTCATGTGTGTTATTACAGCCTAAGTTTGGAGCCAGTAATTAGTACATTATGACCACGTTCTATATATAGATTTGACTGTAAGAGGTATAAGAGTTTAGACTGCACCCCAAAATATTAACTGAAAAGATTTATAACTAAAGGTATTTTCACATTAAGGATATGAATAGGCATAAGACAGTATAATTGTATTAAATATGTTCATAAAATAGTATAATTGAGTCATTTTAGTTTAAGTGAAATTTGAACACCCTTCTTGGGATGATTTTAGCAAAACTGTAATAAATTCAACAAAAGGCCTCTCTTACACCCTATAATACGCTCAAGTAAGTCCTACTTTCAGCAAAAACTGGGTTAATACACAAGGGACACTAAAGCTACACGTCGAATTTTATAACAGAATGTCCATTTTCTTTGTGCTCACAGTATGGCTACACACGCATCCATATCTCAAGCCTCTCTTACATCCCATCGTACGTGCATGTATGTCCTGGTTACAGAGAAAAATCGGCTGATTTGCAAGGGACACTTAAGCTACACTTGCGATTTTATAACAAAATATCAAGGTCGCACAGGCCCTGCAATGAAAATTGGCTTGCACATTTTCTCTGCATGCTCGCAGCATGACTACAAATGCATCCATGTCTCAAGGGTAACTTAAGGGAGACTTAGGCACGTGCATTCTCCTTACTAGTGTTGTAGGTTCTCCCCATTTACTTACATTGTTTCCATGTGCTGTAAGATACACTCATGTGTACCTTGCATGTATATAAACCCACTGTACGACCTGTAGCTAGTCACAGTCTGTTCTTTGATCTTCAAGTAGTGACACTCCTGTTGGGAAAATATACCTTGTTTGCACGTGCAAATCTCTGCTACCCCACTACCAGGCTACGTTCGTATTTTTCAACAATATTTGCAGCACACTTACGTGTGTATCCATGTACGATGGGATGTAAGAGAAGCTTCAAGGATCATTTACGTGATACTAGTACTTTAGGGACACATGCACATCTTGGGCACCTGCGTTTTCCATGCTAGTGTTGTAGGTGCTTCCTAATGACTGTAAGTGTCCTGCACACTCGCATGTACATTGCATGTATATAAACCCACTGTGCCCTGTAGCTAGCCGCAGTCTGTTCTTGGATATTCAAGTAGTGACACTCTTGTTGGGAGAATTCACCATGCAAATCTCTACTACCCCACTACCAGGCAACGCTCATATTTTTCAAAAAAAATTCGTAGCACACTTAAGTGTGTTTACACAAACAATAAAACATAAGAGAGGCTTAAGTATTTGTTAACCTTGAAAATATACATGAAAGATTGTGCATTTATTATTCACTCGAGGTCGCAATTTTCAAAATAAAGGGAAATGCAGACATGAACATTTTTCAAGCGCAAGCTCTGGCTCGTGCTTCTAAAGATCACTTTTTTCGTTTTTTTTTTTGTCTCCGGACTTTCATGAATTGAGGCATAGTGTGATGAGTGTCTGTCTCTTCACTTGAGTTGAGCGGTAATGAGCTACATTAGTACTGGGATGGATGACTGCTTCAGTGCACTACTCATGTCTCTCTCTGATGGCTTTGCAGTTCACGCTAGTAGACTGAAACCCCATTTTTGCCTTGTTTTTTCTTGATAGTGCTACATGTTTGTGTGTTTGGGAAAAAATGGCTCATAAAAGACTGGACAGAAGGTGGATAATAACAGTAAACATCAAACATCTCTCATTAGACATATATGAAAAAAAGTATTTCACTCATTAAGAGTAAGATATTATTCTCGTGCTACCCGTTCCACTGTGATCATCATTTGAGATATTTTTTGCATATGTCATTTATTGGGGGTTTTCCTTTTTATATTGTAAGCTAATGACAACATGTTAGACTATTAATTATAACATATATAAAGAAAATATTTTTCTTAATAAAGCAAAAAATACAGAGAAACAAATGACAAAGAGGTAACATAGAACAAAACCAACAAAAGTCAAGGCAATGTTTTTTTGTTACTGAAAGGCAACTCAGACAGAGAGCAGTTTAGCAGGGGTGACAAGGTGCTTATCATTCATCAAGTGTACATCATCTTCTTGTCACCTCTATTGACCTCTAAACAAACAAAGGGTTGGAATGACCCACCTGTGGCTTAAGCCTTTTGTTAAACAGTATGTGGTATGAGATTATTGCTGTCTCTTCAGCTGTGGGCATAGTATGTTTGGTTTATGTATACAGAATTAATGTCCAAATTATTAATATTAACAGCCGTATTATTAATATTATTATTGTTATTATTATTATTATTGTTTAGTTATTAACTAAACTGACGTGCAAACTTTTATGTTTATTTTATTTTTATTTATGTATTTATTTTTGTGATATGTATTACATAATCAAACATTTCTCGCAATGTACCCAGCCCTCTGTATCACTTTATACATTAGAAAGAGAGAGTATAAAACTTAATTTACTTTGGATTTACTGTTACATATAAATAATTAAATTTAATCAGCAATAACTATAATGTTCTAATACTGCGTAAAACATTTAATCCAGAGTAATATTTTAAAAATCTTTTATTTGTTATTACAATAATAAAAGGCAGTGCTTGAGAGAACACAAAACCTCTCCCAGTGGATCTTAAACTAAAATATTGCAGAAAATCCCTAAAACAATCTGGAGTCCTATTTCAACTCTGGATAATTGTTGAGGAGCATTCAGTCAGATTCAGTGTGAGACATTATGAGCCCAAATCAAATCCATAGATTTTGAGGTATGCCTGCAGACAGACCGATGTGATTACAATACCATCACAGCTCCCCTTTGGATCCATAGTACCAGGATGATGATGTTCTGGTTTTTATTTGTGATAAAATCTAAAACTACATGTCACACAGATAATTTTCCTGCTATTTGTAACAAGATATCCATATGGTACACTGCTCACATAACCTGACTGAAATAAATCTACCCTTTTTGCAAAAAAATAGAGGCCATATTCACCAAAATGAATAAATGAACTATGGGTCAGAAATCACCTTTGGTAAAGTATAAAAAGTTTGTATATTTGAACTGAGGTTTTACCTGATTTTTGGTCCATGTGATGAGACAAAAATTACCTGCAGTTCAGTGTAAAAGGCGTGTTTTTAATTGACATTTTATTTGCTCTTTGGCAGATGTGTTTGGTGAATACCCATTCAGTATTCATGTGGATAATATGCTGTCTGAATATATAGTTACATGTCAATAATAATCATATTACACATGAACAATATCAAGCGGTGTCTATCTGATACATGTAGCTGTTGAAAATTAACGAACAAGAAAAAATACCCCCCCCCCCCCCCCCCTCCAGACCTTTTGAAATATCTACAAGATACAGATGATTTTAAAATCTTGTTTCCTAATTATAGTTATCAGCCAAAGTCGAGGTGTTCAAAAACAGTTTTCAACAGGTTTTCGATATTTTCTTCATGACATTGTACTTTTTGTTCCCATTAATGGACCTTGGATGTGGGGTAGTGTACTTTTAGAAACGAGCCATCCTGTAAGGCGGTCTACTAAAAAAACAATATAAAAACCCCACTGTTTTTGCCAAACCCATAAAAACCCCATCCTTAAAATTGACAGGGGCATAAAAAAACCCCACCCTTCATGACAACACCTTTAGATAAACAATTCAGTCTTTGTATATGGCCAGTGTATGTGGCTTCTCAGTAAAAACTTCAATCCAAATGAAATTTTTAAATGAAGTGTCAATTAATTAAAAAAAATATTTACCTCCCTTAATCACATCCCCCAAGTTATAATGATTATCCAAGCCTTGGTGAATTTTTTAAACTCCATAATTATTACATAATATTTTTTATAAACTTATTTTTAATTTATGTGAGACAATGTGAAATGAGATATACTTTTTGTACAGAAGACAAAGTTAGTCTAGAAAAGTAGACAAGTAGACATTAAAAGAGTGGGTTTTTTATGCCCCTGTATATTTTAAGGGTGGAGTTTTTAAGGGTTTGCCAAAAGCAGTGGGGTATTCTATGATGGGTTTTTTATTGTGATGTCACCCCCCCCCCTCCCTTCACCCATCTGGCATCCACATGGTAATTGCATATGAAAAGAATTTTAAAAACTCTGCAGAAAAATGTGCTGAAAAAACTGTCAAGTTTTTTATCAAACACGTCCTACCTAATACCGATCCTGACTGAACTAAATGGAAACCGCTAAAACACAAATGGTTGGAACCACAAACTAGTCCCGATGATTTAAATATTTTGTACTCTTACGTAGCTCTTGAAGTTAAGGCTGAGGTTTTTTATGCCCTGGTCAACACACAGGGTCATATTGGGACAGGTCTTCAGCATTGCCACTTGTTGGTGTCGAACCCACACAGAGGTGACTACCTGTGATTAGAGGCCAAACATGCTGATGAATAGGCCACCAAGGACCTTGTGCAGCTCTTGAGGTAAACAAAGAACAGTATGATCTAGGTATAATATGATGCCAAAATAAACATAATAACACGTGCATGATTAATGGTTTAAGCTCTAACACTTGTATGAATACAAAGACTTTTAAATTACACCTGAGAGCTTTTTTTTTCTTTTGTTAAGAGTGTTTAATAGCTTTCACTATTGGCCACTTTGTGATTTTCACCATATATAAAAGTCTTTTCAGCACATTTCCAAAGAAACCCTATGAAATTTATTTTTAAACTAAAATGATCATAAAAACCGAAAAAATACACACCAGGAATATAGAAATGATAAGTAATGATGTTGAACGACATCTTTAAAATTATAAATTAAGGAAGAGGTGTAATTTAAATAGGTTAATAGCCTCGTAAGTGTCCAATTTAGGAAAATAATGAACTATTTACTCGGTCCCTTCGGAACCTTGTAAACAGTTCATTATTTTCCAATATTGGAAACTTACTTGGCCATGAACCTATACATAGAGGATTTCAAATAGTTGGTATGCAAAACCTCAGCAGGCAGCTGAGCTTGTGTATTCTTGTAGATAATATACCCCTGTAAAAAAGGTAAAATTACACTGGATTTTCTCAAAGAACAAAAAAATAGGTCAATTTC
Source organism: Sabellastarte sp. h YS-2021 (assembly GCA_964017235.1). NCBI lineage: Eukaryota > Metazoa > Annelida > Polychaeta > Sabellida > Sabellidae > Sabellastarte > Sabellastarte sp. h YS-2021. The sequence continues at coordinate 30,263,578 of OZ024936.1, forward strand.
AACTTAACTGTAACTTAGAAATAGGTTGAAATAAGTTTCTACTAGATAATAATACTCATATTTTGGTTTACAGATAGCTTGCCACACCCATTCGTATATTCCCCAATGACGCCATTACAATCTCTTCTAATTTGGCATACAGGTGTCACTTATCACCCCCCCCCCCCCCCCCCCCAATTACACCTCACCCTGCCTTTACCCCTGCTGAAACAACTGTAATGAAGAATTAATTTACACCATCATATTATTATCATGTCTTGTGCCTGGTTTTGATGTAGCCACATCACCATCTGCGTGCGTCAGTGTATTAAATTTATATATAAATTATAAATGATTATTCCTGCTTTAATAATTTGTCATAAGTGGACACACTATCAACATGGATATACTTTACAGTGAACTGGAGCCAAATATGATGGGTAAATATATCTAACTTTAATTACAGTGATAATTAGATACTAGTATTCTGGACATTTGCTTAACTTTCCAGGGGGATATTAAAAAAGTACTGTATTCTCATTTGTTATATCACACACACTTTGTCTTTTCAACAAAAAAATATGCTTATCTTTTTTCTTGTATGAGATGCTTAATTGAATTCTTTTCCGGGATGTAGCACTTAACCATTATAAAGTGTGGTTTAAATTAAATGTGACAGAAAATTTAATAAAGTAATCCACACTGATCCACAGTATAACACTACCTAAGTATCGTGATAATAAAAGTATGGTAATGTTAAACTTACATATAGTGACCACACTATTTGAACAACTTCTTCAATTAATTTGAAAGTGTACTGCAGATAAACTGTGCCAAAATGAACGAGCACATGTTTTTGTATACAGGAGAAGTAAGGAAGAGCTTTTGATTTTAATCAGAGTATCATGTTGTATACTGATAACATCAACTGTTCTGGTTAAAGTTGGCGATAACTATCTTATTGCCATTTTGTGAATAGCGTTTGGTTTCCCACGATATCGGTTTGGTGCTTTTACATCATAATACATCAGCCTTATCATGTCTTGTCATGTAATTGTTCATGCATATAGGTATTAAGCAGTTTATAATAACAATAACTGGAGTTCTGTAGCCTGTGAATTGCACTGTGGAAAGAGTCTGTGGAACTCTCCATATTTGGTGTAAGACTCAAATGGATTATCAAAACTGAATGCCATTCCAGCCTGTCCCAAGAACATTGAAAAATGATCATTCTTGTGACTCTGTCTTTCAGTTAAGGCAATGTCCTTCACTGACAGTGTACTGGTGGCATTGGTCAAATAATACTTTAGTTCTTGCAGTGCAGGAAATACTCTGCTGAGTATTCTGAGTATAAATGACAACAATACAAATACAATGTAAAAGGAATTGTTGTTTTCTGTTTTTACAGAATACAGAGAGGCATTTGCCATGTTTGACAAGGATGGTGATGGCACCATATCTACCAAGGAGCTGGGTATTGTGATGAGATCCCTAGGACAAAACCCCACAGAGCAAGAGTTACAGGAGATCATCAATGAAGTGGATATTGATGGTAAGATTTTTATATCTTCATGTTTATCATCTTCCAGTGTGCAATATTTGATCTATACAACAGGAAATGAAGGGTTATAGAGAGTGTTTATACTCAGCGCAATATCTCCATATACTACAGGACTCAAAGTGCTAGTTAACCAATCCGACTGCACAGGTACATCCCCAACTCAGAAGTAACTGACATTCCCCTAAGTGGAAGATAGAGGCTCAAGAATGACCATTTATCAACGTCCTTGAGGTTCTTTAGCCTGCCACTGGGCTAGCATTTGGTAGCATTGCAAATGTTTAAACAAGTACAAGGGTGGTCGCTGAGATAAGTGGTCATAGAGATAAACGGTCTTCAGAAATTATGACACAAAAACCGTTAAAGGGTTTGAACAACAACAAACACAAATCAAATGTCAACGTAGGTATTGTTAAAGTATATGTTGTTATTTGATTTGTGCAATTTTGGTATTTACGACACTTAAATTTGAAAGCTTTGAAGACCGTTTATCTCTATGAACATTTATCTTACAGTTGCCAGATTCAAGCGCTATAGCATGGTGGTAGTGGGTTTGAACCTTAGGTCATGTGTTGTGCTTGATGACCTTGATGTGGGCGGAGTAAGGTCATAGGTGATAGATAACCATAAGTTCCAGTTTGGGAAAATTTTATTTACATGTTAGGATACTAGATGATATAAATAGTTTTTAAAATGTTACTTGGTAAGATTTTAAAAGGCCCCAACCGGCCATAAAAGACAGTACCACAGAAGGTAATGTTACCAGAACAGTTAAGACAGTACCAAAGAAGGTAATGTTACCAGAACGGTTAAAATAGAGTTCATAACACCATACAAGTTACAATGATATATATATTTACAAAAGCAGTCGAGTCCTCTGTCATGTCAGTCTTGAACCATATATTAGTGGTGTGCACGAAACGAAAGATCTGGCCCTAGGTCAGGAGGGAAGCCACATCAATCCGGAGAGACCTCCCCCTAGGTGGGACCAACCTAGGGGGGTCAAGCTTACCCCAGAGCAGCCTAGACTAGTCTAAGCAAAATTTTTGTCGAATTGAGAGGGGACAACCCGGGTCAGCCGGGTGCAGCCTGTAAGATATTTCAACCCTAATTTGACTGAGCCACATCAATCCAAGGAGACCTCCCTCCAGGTGGGTTATTCCTGAAGGGGTCCAGCTCAATCCCGAAATCGAAATCTAGGAACCCTAGAGTCAAATTGGTAGGGGGTTCCCCAGGTCAGCTGGGGCCTGCCTTAGAGCTTGTATTCAAGCTGTGTACTTACGTAAGCCTTGCTTAAGGGTAGGGTTGGTGGGTGAATTTTCATGTGTACAATATGGCTTCTTGTTTGAAAGTGACCCCTGCTTTCGTGATAGGGATGCAATAGGGGTAGCCTAATTCCTTATTGGCTAGCAATCGAAAGGGAGGCTATAGAGGTAGTTTCAAATATTGCTAAGGTCATCAGCAACTGATATGACGGGCCCCTCACTGGGCCTCGCCCATCACAGTTGCCAGATTCAAGCGCTATAGCATGGTGGTAGTGGGTTTGAACCTTAGGTCATGTGTTGTGCTTGATGACCTTGATGTGGGCGGAGTAAGGTCATAGGTGATAGATAACCATAAGTTCCAGTTTGGGAAAATTTTATTTACATGTTAGGATACTAGATGATATAAATAGTTTTTAAAATGTTACTTGGTAAGATTTTAAAAGGCCCCAAGCCCAACTAGAAGGTAGAGGGAATGATGGCTGAAAAAGTTGAAGGAATTATGGAAGGGGCCTGAGATGCGTTTTGAAGGTAAGTCCAGACTGCGGAACTTCTCCACAGCCCATGGGCCATGATATCCTGGAGTTGTATGTTATTATCATATGCCAAAGTGGCCCCTGACCTCCTGAATGTATGGAAGCCATGGCCAGTGTGGGGAATATTTCTGTGCGTTAGCACTTTCTTCAAAGCATCCCTGATATGTGTGTCGATTACTTGGCCGTGTGGGAAGAAGTTATTGGCAAATAGTGGGGCTGAAGGGGGAAGAGGTCTGGATTCAAGCAAAGCTTTAATAGCTCTGACTGGGCAAAGGAAAAGGTTCTTAACCTGAGGGAGTTGTATCCAATGGTGGGATTTATGATCCTGGAGGGTTTTTGTCCATTTTATAAGCATGTGCATACCTGGTGGGGCAAATATGACGTCTTTCCTGAGGAAATGACGGTTCTGATCAAATTTGCTGGCACTATGTGGGGCTATGTTAGACATCCTAAGGAAGCCATAGAAAGCCGTAAGAAATATGGCTCTGTATAAAATGGGGTCAGACAGAATGTCACAAGAGATTGAAATGTTGTATAGAGTACGGATGTCGAAAATGCCTCTCGCCACAGGTGTAAAGTTTGAATTTATTGTGATGCTGCGGATGTATCTGCTCACTGCTGAGTGAGCGAAAGCAGACACATCCCAGCTGTAGAGACTTGCTCTGGCTTTGATTGAAGCCAGGTATGTTGCTATAATTTTTGGGGAAATAGCATTCTGATACAGATATTCTAAGAAGGAAAGCAAATTGTGGACTGAGGCCACAATGGGAAGGTCCATAAAGATCAAATATGCTATGAAAGTCCTGAAGTGTAGCTTGTGTGCTTTCTCAGTGGAAGGTCGATAGGCGGTTTGAATTCTGGTCCATGCTGCTTGACCCAGGTGTATGGAGGTAGGGGAGGCACCTGAAATCATATTTCATAGTTTAGATTAAAATACTGTAGAGGGATTTTATGCCAGATACAAGTGTCCTTGATGTTTTTATAAAGGTCAAAGTCTGTTATTTTGTCTGAATATAGACGTGAGAGCATATCTGCCACGTTGTTAACTGAACCTCGTATGTGATCAACTTTCAAAGTTATGTCATAGGAGGCTATCAGCAGCCAGATGTTCCTTAAGCAGAGGGCTAGCCATTCATCTCTAGTTTTGCCTGTATTGACCACTTGAACAACTGCCAGGTTGTCACAGTAGAACCTAACCGTCATATGGGCCCATCTGTGGCCCCATAACTTCAGAGCAATAATTAAGTTAAGCATTTCTAAATGCACAATTGTGAGCTTATGGTTATATATGTCAAAAATGGGAGTTGAGTAAACTTCCTGGTTCCAAATGCCACCCAATCCAGTTAAGGAGGCGTCAACATGTAAGGAATGAGCTTGTACAATCTCTGGTTTGCGAATGTAGGCTATGCCATTAAATGATGGTAAGAAAGCCAAGAACCAATGAAGGTCTTTATGGAAGTCTGTGGTCAAGAAAATCCTTTTAGCTCCTGGGTTGGCCCTAAATAGGGCCAACATTCTATTTATGAAGGTTCGGGCGGGACGCACACACTTGTGGATGTAAAGCAGTTTGCCCAGGAGTGATTGAAAAGCTGTTCTTGATAAGTATTTTTTGTTTCTAATGGCCATGCACTCAGTTAGAATGCTACTCAATTTCTCAGAGTCAATGCTCATGGTATTAAGGTCAAGGTCAATCTGGATACCCAGACAAGTCAAGGTTCTAGAAGGAGGAGTTTGTTTATCAGGATTGCTAGGCAACCCCAGATCTGTCAAAAGTGACGCCAGGCGCCGAAAGTGGGCGTCAGCAGTGGCTTTAGGGGAAACCAGTATATAGTCATCTATGTAAGCAAACATTTTGGCTTTATGACGAGTCATTATGAATGTGACGGCGTCGCTGCAACGCTGGAACGCCGCGCTCCCATGGACCCAGCCGAACGCGGCCGATACGTCAATGAATGCGTCATCTTTCCATCTGATGCCCAATTTCAACGCGTCAGCTGGGTCCACGCGGAGATTCCTGAATGCGCGAGCTACGTCAATTTTTGCAATGGTGACGTCGTCATTATTTCTACAGATTTCGTCAACAATATCATCTATTGATGGAAATTTCAATAGAAATTTTGAATTGTCAAATTGTTCCCTGTCAACCTGATCATTAAGAGATTGTCCATTTGGAAATGACAGATCAAGTATTATTCTTCTCTTATCAATGTCCTTTGGTCTAGTGAGAAGTGGGGAGCAGTGGATGTGTACATGTTCGGGATCCCCACCCAAATTTTTTATGGGACCCAGTATTGCTCCCTCTGTTTTTTCTTTTTCCAAATAACTCTCGACCGCCCGGGGGTGGGCCAATGCTGAAAAATGATTTTTAACAGATAAATTGTTAAGGACGTGAGAATTTTTAAGGGAGAGGGGGAAACCATATTGAAGGTATTGGAGTAATTTTTTATCTGGATAGTCGCATAGGTGACGCTTCCATGCGTCTATATTCAGGCCAGATTTGATGGGTATCCTAGCCTGTTTGTAGTTGGGAAGCCCTGATTCCCTGATAGTTTTGGCTATTCTGAGATATTGGTGGACACTAGATAATTCTTCAGTGGCTCTATCAGGGCCAATAAATTGAAATTGGGTGGATTGTAGTGCAATATAGCCCTTTGTCTTAGAGGGGTCATTAATATCTACCCTGCCTCTAACTGGGTTTTCAAGTTCTTTGGGTGTGTGCCTTTGAGTGTTAATTTGATAGTCTGAGATACTGTGGGCGTCATTCTGTTCAAGCATGGTCTGGCTGTCCATAGTATTGTCAAGTCTGTTACATTCATTATTTACATTCTGAGAAACAATGATACTATCTATCACATTAGTAATATACTCTTGATATGACACGCCATGACGCTCCATGGCAAAGCAATCTTGTTTAAAATTACTATAAGCTCTGTTAGCTTCTAGGCGACGCTGTCTGATTAATGCGTCATGCATGTGGCTTTGAATGCACATTTGTAAAGTCGAACACACTTCTAAGGGTCCTACTGGATGCCATTGGCAATCCACTACTGCCATATGACCCGTCAAACAATTAACTTTCAACAAATAGAAACCTTTCAACACCTGTTGACTGTTGTTGTGAATAAACATTAAATAATTGAATGTATTATCTGACGTGTCTTGAAAACAATGGTTCATTATATCCACTGTGTACAGTGGTGGATTGTGACTTACATGCACTGAAGCGTCTGTTTCCACATGGGCATCATGGGGCCCATGGGAGCTCTTAGATCTGGTTACACTACTTATGTCAGAACTATGCTGACCAAGATACTTGTTGTACAATATTCCAGTAAATACAGTATTAACATCAAACAAGTCATTATGAAAACATTCACTTACAACACCTGGCGTCACATAATTATTATTAAGGGAAGATATATAATTTTCTGATAGCACTGTTTTTCTAAATTTACTAAAGTTACTATTATGTCTTTGGGTAGTCTCCTTTAACCTGGGTTCAAGTGGCCTGGGTGATTCCTAGCTGTTACTCTGTTGTGGTTTGTTAGTTTGTCTTTGTTTGGCATTGCACTTATGCTCGGGATGGGCGTACTGCTTTCCCTGTTTATAACAGAATGCACAGATGTGGGTGTATGGGCCATGGTGGCCCTCGTGTGAGCATGTAGCGTCGTTATAATACCTGCATGGCCTCTTTGAAGTGGAACTGATGGCGGATGTCTGAGGTTGAGCGAGAGCTATCTGAGAGGCACTAAGCCTATTTATGGCCCATTGAGTGGAATTGGCCCAAGTGAGAGTACCATCCTCAATCTCGTGCATTGAGGATGCCCATGCTGCCCTGACTGCTGGCCAGGGCAAAGATGTGGCGTCACGCATGGCTAGGGTCATTTGAAGGATGGCTTGTCTCATTAGGCATGGATCTGTTATCGCATGAATATTAGTTAGCTGACCAGCGACCCACTGGGGCAATGACAGTTCATCGTACGTCAGACGCTTCTTCCCACTTGACGCATGGAACCCTTCGTTTGGCCACCTCAATTGTGGCTGTGTAGCTATTGTGTCATGTGTATTAAAACGGCCAGATCTTTTGGCTGACTGAGGCTTACCTTGGGATAGTTCCTGCTGTGCCCGACCGTCATATGTGGCCAGCAGGTCATTAACAGCGTGTGAAACGACAGGGTTCTGTCTGAGTGACTGTAAACTTGGTATGACGGCGTCACGACGGTCCATCTGAGGTCTCTCTATGCCCTGTGGCTGTGGAGGAGCATGGAGAATAGGGCGAAGCTGTGGTTCTTGCTGTATATCTTGAAGATGGGGCAGTACTGGTCTGGCAGCGAGTTGACTCTGGTCATGTCTGAAGTCCCCGAGCGTCAATGGATCCCTGATCTGACCCCTTCCCACAACACTGGTTGGATTCAGTTGTGGTGAGCCGATCTGAGACGAGTGTGATGGCAGGCCGTGAGGGTGGGAGCGCGAGTTAAGGGGTGTACTTCTAAGGGATGATTGCTCGACCTTGTCCATCCGTTTACATAAGGCTGTATTTGAGTCTTTAATTTCTTGTAGCATCATCATGATAGCATCATTAGTTGATGGTACGTTGCTACTGGGTGTTTGATGAGTAGCAGGAGCAGTACTTACAATGTCACTGTTTCTTGGCTCCAAATATGATCCATCTAATTGTGTATGAGTTTTCTTAATCTTCCTAACAGAAACTCTAGCCCGGGCTGACGCTGTTACCCTTTTCCTGGCATTAGGAAGTGTCTTCTTGTTTGACGGCATATTAAAACAACTAAAATCACAAACTTAAAATTTTCCAATGTTTGAATTTTCATGTGTACAATATGGCTTCTTGTTTGAAAGTGACCCCTGCTTTCGTGATAGGGATGCAATAGGGGTAGCCTAATTCCTTATTGGCTAGCAATCGAAAGGGAGGCTATAGAGGTAGTTTCAAATATTGCTAAGGTCATCAGCAACTGATATGACGGGCCCCTCACTGGGCCTCGCCCATCAGTGACCACCCATGTACCAATTCCAAAAAGCAAAAGTCATTGATAATACACATCAGAGATTTAACAAATTTATTTTTTTAATTCATCATATGAATTGGATCTTTCCTAAAATTTTAATCACTTCTTCCTTTGATCAGGCCCTACCCACATATAAACTTTAAAAAAAATCTGTCCCTTACTTTTTTGAGTTATTGCCAACACAGACACACACACAAATGCACCCAAAAACATAACCTTCTGGTGGAGTTTATGACACATTCACACAGTTCAGTATGGTCGTAATTTGATTTGTCCTATAAATGGACATCATATCTCGGTAGGGCACGTTTAATAATTGAGCCTCCCTGTACAACCATACCGGCCCCCTCACCCCTTCCGTGTGTACTTTTCAGTTTTGCACATGAAAGGTAGTGGCAAGTATGTAACAAATACCAACTCATTTCAGTTCCAGTTCATCAGTTTGTTGAGTGAGAACGTGTCATTACTATGAACATAGACACCATGCATTAGCTGATCAAGAGGGTAAATATTTTCTCTGGATGAAGAGGCAAAAGCAATTCCATAGGGCTTTTAATTTTGTGAACAGGTCTCCTGGCATCAGTTAATCAGATTGGCAAATACTCTATGTGCAGGAGAGCTGTACAATCAATGAGGTGGACACAGATGCAAGACAAATATGCAAGCCCCATAAGTCAGAATTAAGCATCTGGCCTTAAATTCAGAAAGAGAACAGTTTGAGATTAGCAATAAATCATCTGAAGGATACAGTCTGAAGTCACCTATGACAAAATGATATATTTATGTAGTGTTATATATCTCACGTGGTACATTTGTGTCTGTTATGCGGGTGTTCCACTGGAGCCGACCCTGTAACCGACCCTATGACTCTAATCATAGAAAAATGGCGCAAAAATGGTGAGTTGGTTAAGAAGTCCCCGATAGAGTGTTACACTTACAGACAGGATCTGGTGATGACCCTGACAAGACGTAGGGTTGGGGACATTTATTGCACGATCAGTCATAGAACTAGTACGACAAGCCTTAAACCCCTCACATACAAGCCACACCACAAATAGACAAGCCGTAAAGACAAACAGACAAGATCCCTATCAAAGTCCTTTCCAAATGTAATCATATTCTCATAAATATTAAAACCCATGTCCTCAATTGGCAAAGTTGAAAGCCAACACCCACATTAACTCATTTTTTTAAATACAAAATTCTCTCCCAGGTCAAATAAAAACCTTTTTTCTGACATATATCAGAAACTTTAACCCCTAAATCCCCCCCAAAAAGTTTCAAAGTCAAGTTTCAAAATAATACTGAATAAGGTGACGGGCCTAGGATAACATTTAAGTCAGTTTGTCAGTCACCCAATTATCAGTCATGTTTTTCATGTGTCTGCCATGTGAGGTGTTGTTTTGTAACACTGTCTGTTTGTCTGTCCGTCCATCCACAAATTCATACCAATTCACATTTTTTGTATGTTGGGTGTTATTTCATTTCTTTGGGGTTTTTTTTTTTGGGGGGGGGGGAGTTGTGTGTGACTTTAGTTTTTTTGTGGGTGGGTGTTTTTTTTTGGGGGGGGGGGGGGGGAGTCTTTTTAATTTTCTTTAATTGTTTTTTCTTGTGTGTGTTGGAACTTCATTATTTTGTGTTCAACATTCACTCATTCATTCACACAATTTTTTCATGTATTTGGGGGAAGTGTGAATAATTGTTTTTGGCAGATTCGGTTGGCCCTTATAAGGGACGGTTGGTGCTACTTAATGCAGGCTGATCTGTTTATTTGGGCTGAATCTGCTGGCTGGACTGGCTGGGAGGTCTTGACTGTTCTTGCTGAGTGGCAGATGGCACTGGTGAGGGTGCTGGTTGAAGTTGAGAGTTTGAAAATGGTTGTGGTGTGTCCATCTGCTGGTACTGTAGTACGCTTGGAATGCTTGACAACAGAGAGAAACTTGACAATCCAGAAGTGTTGTGTTGACTTTCTTCCTGTTGTCCTGATGTAACGGAAGGTGGGTTAACTGTCTTTGCTGGACTCAAAGAGAAAATCAGTTGTCTGGAAATCCCTGGCTGCTGGTCATCCACAACTAGGTAAGATGCTGGCTGTGCTGACGCTGATGGTGGCCTCTCTGGTTCTTTGTAATTTGGCAGGTTGCAGGTTGCTGTGCTCTCAGTGGGCTGCACAACAGCTGCAGATACTAATTGAGTATCCAGTATGGTGAGTATGTATTCACGTCCTGTGGCCTGTGTTGCTTCTGGAAGTTGAAATGTGGTGACCTGTTGAGTTGCGGTGACCTGTGTCTTGCGTTCTTCTGTCTTGTATTGTATTTCACTAAGAAGTTTCACTGTCTCATTGCTAAAGGTCAAAAAGTCACACTCCTCCAGGTGTTCAATTTTTGGAGTGGAGATAGTTGCAGAATGATTGTCTTGGACTTGGAGTGGGGTCCTGACATACACCCCAAAAACTGGAAATCATCGACCTCATCTACTGGAACTGATCTAAAACTAGATCTTCAGCAGAGGTGGTGGCGACAGCAGCTGGTTGTCGTGAAGGGCTTGTGGTCGACAGCTGATGAGTAACATCTGATGTCATGCTGATTTCCATCTCAGATTCAGTCTCTCGTGAAGTATCAGGAACTGAAGCTGTGGCTGCAGCTGCAGAAGGTCTCAGTGGTGACTTGAATGCAGAAGATGTTTGATATTTCACCGACTCTCCCCGACAGGCCTGGAAACTACAACTGACCCTAACCAACCTTGCAAACATTGTTCCTGACTCTCAATGTTTGATATGTTTGATAATTAAGTTGGACATAAGTAACAAATGGATCTGATTTTTTCAACAAGTAGGGATCTAACCATAGCTCAATGCTCCTCAAAGATGGTCTGAATCTGCAAACATACTGCCAGTCAACCAACTATTTATGCCATTCCAGCATAATGTGTGTGCTTTTGAATTTGTATAGGTAAAGTTGGTGCAGCATTATAATTCTACTAAATTCTTGTTTAATTGTATTATTGTCATTGTACTATTGAAGGGGAATTTTGCGTCTTGTAATTCCCTGGTTTATATTATTGTCTAAATTTATGTGTTATAACCTAAAATGTTAGAATTCTAATAAATGGATAGTATTCGCATCAAATTACACCAAATTCAAGTAATAATAATAATAAAAGTAGGTAATGTTCATGAAAATTACTCTAAAAGTAAGGAAACACTTAGATTCATCTTCATACGTAATCGTGTAGAAAATGAACATTCTATATATTACGATATATAAAGGCACAATATTATATTGCAATACATTATTATGGAGAATACTTTCACGAAATATATGTAGATAAAAACAAAGAATTATTAGACTTCTCAATAATAAAAACCCAAATATATGAGAGATTTTAAGCTCAGGCTCAAAGAAGATCTCCTTCATAGCTTTTGGCTTATTACCGCTTCACAGAATGCTGGTTACACCAGAGACAATTATGAAGACAAATAGCTGCAAATAATCTCTATTATCGCCCATATATTTAATGGTGAGCTTTGTAACATACACTTAATAACACCTGACCTCCATTAAACAGCATACATTACCCATTTTAGCCAAAATTTATCCGAGACACAATAACACTGAATGCATCAAAGTTTGAGCCAGGGAGGAATGTTGCCTTTATGCAATATTTTCATCTACATTCATGGCTTATTCTGTGTGTATATTGGTGAGTTGTGGAAAGTTAAATGCAAACAACATTTATTTATTTATTAAATATATTAAGTGCTATAATTTTCCACTTCAATATTTGGCATGAATTGTAGACCATTGACTATATGTCGAAATTACAAATGCATATTTGTAGGCATTGTCCTTAATACAGTGCAAGTGTGTGCAGGATCTAACACATTCTCCGGGTTTTACTGAGGATCTGTCCTTATATACCTTTACCCGATGAAGAGGACATTAATCTCTATTTTGATTTTGTCTACGGTTTCTCTTAGTCAAGAAGCAAATATAATATACATGATAGATTAGATTCCACACTGGATTTATGAACTCATACCATCAAGTAATCATAGATAAGTGATTGTTCAAATCTGTATTTCATTGTCATATTTGACCTTTATATCCAAGAAACAGAAATTGGACAATAATCTTTTCTTATTTCCTTGCACCACTGACTGTGGATACCTTTTGTCAATTTTGCATAAGTAATGGCCAATATTTCGCAAATATTTCAGTCCCCAGAGTAGACAGTAAAACAATTGAGTCTGGTTTTACTATCCTGGAGTTATTTGTGATATTTAGCTACATGATGGTGACTCGACACGGCACAAGATTGTTCTCTTTGGAACACAGCTGAGATGTTCTATTCTATTCTTTACTAAACTTTTATAGCACTTAATCTCTGCCAAGGCAGACTCTAAGGTTCAATAACTGCTATTCCTTAAACTTTAAGTAAGTCAACATACACAATCAACAAGCACTACATACATGTTTAACAGATACATCCTTGATCTCTCTGTGTGTCTTTGCAGGTAATGGGACAATAGACTTTGAGGAATTTGTCATGATGATGGCAAAACAACAGTGCCTTGGTCCAGAAGAATTAGAACAGGCTTTCAGAATGTTTGACAAGGACGGTGATGGGTTTATCGATGCCAGGGAGCTACGTCATCTCCTGACCAATTTAGGGGAGAAACTAACTGAACAGGAAGTGGATGAAATGATAGCGGAAGTAGATATTGATGGGGATGGCAAAGTGGATTATACGGGTGGGTTTGTATGAGGATTGATCTGTGGTTGTGGCCACTAATTGAAGCAAATAACATCAGAAATGGTTTTAAATGATGGACATGTCAAGTTTTGTAATGGTCTTATGTACATTTCAAATAACCTTCAAGGTTTCTTTTTCTCAGTGTTACTTTCAGTATATTGCTGCATCTTCTGCGAAATCTCGGAATCAACTTTTTAAAATTTTTTAATGTTGTTTCATGTAGTCATAATAAAAGTATACAGACATTGACAATATACTTGGGTGTGAAGTTCATTTGCATTCAGATTTCCACTGGTCTTTAATTAGAAACTTATCCTAATGAATTGACAAAACGGTTAGTCAAGTGACATATTGGGTAAGTAATCCAGGAATGTGGGTGTTTAGAGGGGCGGAGACTGAGTGGGCCAAGCTGAAATTGAAGGAGTGAGTCTTGAGATGTTTTCTGAACGATGTTACTGGGAGGCTGGTTCATATAAGATAGGTTGTATCCCCCCAAAATTAGTTGTAACATCTTGAAAATTAATATTACGGCCCTAAGATGTGTCATAACATCCTAAAATAGTACCATCTAAAAGATAAGTCATATCACCGTAAAAATAATAGTACCACCATAAAAATTAGTCATAATTGCTTGCCAATGATCTTTAGTAATCGTACTAGAAATGCTCACTTGTAAAGATTTTTAAATATGTTTGAAACTGTCAGATGGTAGCAAGACGTCTGACATTAGAAAATACAACTTATATAACTAAAAAGTTACCTACATTACTAGGACTGTTAGGAGGCAAACTCGTCGCAGTTAGACCAGCATATAAAGCAACCATGTATAGGATTTGTGCCACAATGGTTTGTTATTTATTTATTTGGGATTTTACGTCGCTTTCAACACTGTACAGGTCATATCACGACGGGTAGTTGGAAGGGCAGAGGAAACCAGTACATATAGTTCGCTAGGGTTCTGTACTGTAAACTGCCGACCAACGGCAAGCAACTACCAGCTTTCCCACTTACGGCCATGACGGGGATCGAACCCCGGCCGCAGAGGTGGGAGGCGAGAGTGTTACCACTCTGCCACCGTGGCCCCCGCCACAATGGTTTGGAACAGTATAAAAATATCCTGGGCCACTGCTTATGGATCTAAAAGTTAACTGATAATGGTGACAGAATTTTTAAAAACATGTTTTCAAATATCACTACATCAGGGAATCTTGTCGGAAAAGTATGAGTGGTTTTACACAACATGTCCAAAATAAAGTGATACTTTTTACCCTTCAAATACTATATTTTCTTTCTTTCCCTTACAGAGTTTGTTGCCATGCTCCAGCCGATGATCATTCCAGCACAGCAGGCCCCACCTTCTCCACAGACACCCAACACCCCAGGGGGCACTGCCAACTCCCACCCTATAAGCCAGCAAAAGACACATGCTCAAGCCAGCAGCATACAGACTTCTAGCAGCTCTACACGGAAACCAGTCAGCCCTAGTAACAGTACTGGCAACCACACATCACACCACTCAAGATCTCCAGGCTCCCAGAAAAGGAGGAAATAACCATAGCAACAAGTGATATATGAATATGTATGAAGTGTGATGCATATATGCAAAACAGATGAACCTTGTGAGAAGGTATGGTTGCGTTGCAATGACATTGCACAATTTGTAACGACCTGTAACTAGAAGTCAAACATTATTCCCAAAATTTAAGTTTAAACCATATTTTTAAGATTGAAACTGAAATTCAAATTTTGATTTTCAATTTATACTTGGCCGAAAGATGTTATAAAGCTTTAACTTTAACAAAATGTTTAGGTTACTATTCATGAAAAATCTCAAAAATCTCAAAACCAATCTTAGTTCAGGATCAATCATATATAGTCTCAAACTGAACTCAGTTCTATATAAGTATAAACTTGAATGTATTATCACAAAGTAAAACCCCCTTCAAAATATAACTTTAGAGTTCTAAACCCTCAATTACAGGGATTTGTATTCCAGATTGAGATTTGTCATGAACATCACCCATTAATGGTGTTAATTAGAATGAAATATAATGTTAGAAAATTTGCATACCAAATTAGGAATTATCGTTGGTAAAATCCAAATTATCATAAATGAAGTAAGATTATAAGTTTGACTGAGTGGAAAGTTACAACTTGTGTAGCATCACATGCACACAACACATACAAAAATATGCATTCCAGATTCCTATTCTCACCAGCTCAAATAAAAATCAAATACACAGGCTGGTTATGGAACATATCTGTTGAGGTGATGTGCTGTCTCTGGAAGAATAATTGTTTGTTACCCAGGATCAGAAAGATAGGAAAAAGGAAGCTTTATTTTAAAAGCTATGTACTTAGCTAACTTTTCTCTAATTTTTGCTGATCCTTTTTTTAAATTGGGTCCAAGTGTCATTGCCGAAGTTGTCTTTTTTGTTGGTTCAGAATATGATCTTAATACCAGAACTTGAAGTTATAATACAACAAATCAACAAGGTCAAATGACTCTGATTTTGTAATCTCTGAGTTGATTATTATTTTCTAAAAATGCCTGGAAATTTTAAGTTTAAAATATTCTTTTCACTGATATTGTATATGCACCATTCATTTGTGTCAGTGCATAAAAATAACTTTGTAAATATCACATTTTAAGCTATGGGGAACAGAAATCAATTTAATAGTATTTTATTCTATTTTTTTTAATATTAGTGGTCAGTTATATTTTCTGAGTTATTGTAGATGATATAATATCATATTACCAGTAGACACTCACTGTTAAAACTTAAATTAACCACAAACAAGTCACAAAATAATATCACGTTAAATGTAGGGTTGGACTCATAATTTTACAGAAGGTGAGGGTCTGCCCATCCTCAGTCCTTCTTGAAGATGATTTGGATTCAGATGAAAACTCTAGAATCATACTAGGAATTTGTTGAATATAACTGTTTCACAGTTCAAAAACTATTACCTGCATGGGGCCGGGGTATTATTTTCTCACGTGGTAGGAATTCTTTCCCTCGTTCATTGGGACTTCAGAATATTTTTTAAAGATATTTTTCGAAAAATATCTAATTTCCAAGAGAGTTTTTGCTCTCTCAGTCTCTGCTTGGTTTAATTTGTGGTCAGTTCTTACATATCAACCTTACATAAAGGTAATGTATGCTAATGTGAATTTACTGAAAACTTGCCTCTGGCTAGATTTAGATTTATTTGTTGTTCAACAGCCAGGGTCATATTGCGACGGGTAGTTTACAGGTGGAGGAAACCACCTGGCATCGGCAAGTAACTACCAACTTTCCAACATGAAGTGCACGGCTCGAGATTCGAACCAGCAGCCTCCGAGGTTGGAGGCGAGAACTCTAACCGCTACACCACCGAGCCCCCTAACTTGCCTCTGGCAACATACATATTAAGTCTGTACTTGGTTCTATAAAACCCCTCATAGATCATTAATACACATATTTGCAATCATTTTGTAAGTAGATCATCATCTCTTGATCACTACAATTCTGATGCTCATCAGATAATTGTGGAACCCACACAAAATGTCATTAGCACCTCATAATGTGGTGATCACCGGATGCTATTTTGATAATGGTACAAGTTTTGAGCACACCACAATTAATCGTGTTTAAGGGACTTCTGGTAATAACAACATACTAAGATAGCCTCATGGTATCAATTTGGTATCTGCTAAAAGAAAATAGAAAACTTCCTACGTGATATAACCAAAAAACATACAAAGAATTTAGATGACAATATTATACAACTGTGTAGGAGGGTATCATATTGTTCATCCTTATGGGTGATGTATTTTTTCTTAAATGTCTGATGAAGAATAATTTGTTTTCTTTTATTATCCACCATTGTCTCTGAATAATAAGTCAAATAAGCCCATATATAAAGGAAGAATGCTTTAAACCTGTCATCAAAATTTGAGGCACACGTGAAATATAAACATTTTAATTGTTTAAGTGCCATTTTTTCCACTATTTCTGCATTGGGTTTTAAAACTAGCAGAATACACCTTTCCAGTGGTATACATAACATTTCTGTACGTTGCCAAGTTTCAGAAATATTAACATAAAGTTAACACTTGCTGACATATTTGTAATGCTAATTTAAGCACAGTAACTGGCATCCCCAAATTTATTCCATATATGGCTGGTGGTGGATAATGAAAATCAGAATATCTTTATTCAGGCTCCCTATGTTTCCAAATGTTTTACAATATATATTATATCTAGGTCACACCTTTCCAAGCTGGGGTCACGAGGTACAAACATGCACATCTACTTATTATTTGTATGTTGTCATTGTACAGTCCACTTTTAGTCTTGGCAGGTTGATTTTTGAAGTGATTTCTTGGGATTTGCATTTGGGTAGGAGGCATTTGACACAACACATAATGTGATGTGCATTCGGGACAGCCTTTTTGGTATGTTAGAAAAGCCTCCCATGATCTCTGTTAAGCTGTCTATGCTGGAGGGGTGAAGGGATCCCCTGCAGTGGTCCGTGTTTGGTAAAACATCCCTGTCCTTCAACTACCATCAGAGGTCCATATGCGACCTCGTGACACAGTGGCAAAATGTCCATTACCTTGCATGCCCTACGGAAGTTTTAAAATGTTTAAAATTTCAGCCTCTGAATTTTGTACATTGGGCATGCGCAGATAAATGTGAGCATGTGCAAATGAATTACTGAACTGAAGGTGTAGTCCACAGTGTATATAAGGCTGTGACTCGGCCGTCTTTCGGTGTAATACAGTGACATAAGGTGAGTGGAGGTAAATGGACATTTCGCTACTGTGTCACATACAAACCTTTGACAGTGGTTGAAGGACAGGGGCTTTTCACCCAATGCCTACAACTGAAAAATATAACCACCTGTAGTGTGAATGCTACCACAAATCTTGGAAGACATGAGGCATCTCCGGAGACAGTTCTGTCGTCTCAGGAAACCTGTAACTGCAGGGCGTACTGCCTATAGTGTGAATGGGGTATAAGGATTAGGTCATGAAGCAGATATGAAATACATACATGACAGCATAGAAAGGTGTAACCTAGGCAACCTTGGTGACTGAAAGTGTTGATCTGTTATTTGTACTAGATGGCAAATTAATGGAGATAGGTCTTTTACAGTACATTCCATTAACCTGTGTGATGTTATCTATATGTGTTATATGTATAGCCGTTGTGTTAAAGACACTGCTGCTTTTATATACACAGAACAAATATGTATATAGTTTGAATTATTTTCAGCTAGAACCAATGTTACAATCCTGGTTTGTTAGACAATTGAAAAAGTACTTGATAGGTTAGGTTAGAAGATTTTGTTTATGTCTGTTTTACATCGATTTTTTATTTGGAACTGGACTTTCCTTAATAATCCAGATTTTAAGGCTATGTAAACATAAACAAATTTACAAAATGCGTTGCCGTTTCAGATGTACATATTTAATAGCCCAAAGATGTATCCATGTACAATAAAACTGCTTATCATGTATTTCTATTATCCACCACATGCTGTATTTGATCTAAATAGCTGCCATATGCATCCCTTCCTATGGGAATATTTTCCTAATTCATGTAAGCAAATGTCCATTTCCTGCAAATATTTCTGAAAGTAATGAGGATGTTCCACTGGAGCCGACCCTACAACCAACTCTAGGGTCAGTTACAAAAGTTGGGGGTCGGGCCAAAAATCCAGAAAAAAGGGCAGGAAAAATCTGGGTCAGTTTATCCGCCCTGACAGGGCATTATTCATCCAGGCTTGTCTGGATCTAGAGGCCGACCTGACTTGGGGTAGGAATATTTTCTGTATGACTAGACTGGAAACTACCAGGACAAGCCATAAACCTCTAACAGTCAAGCTGTACTGACAAACAGACTGGACTGGAGAAATAAATACACAGAATCCCCACGACAGTTTTTGATGAATTTCTGAGAATAAAAGACGATCAAGTGTTGGCCAATCAACAAATCTAAAACTAGGTCAAGGTTGAATATTTGGATCCCATCACGTGACCCAAACTGCCAAATTGACATTTATGTTATTTTAATTGTTTTCAGGTTTTTGCTTTAATAATATATAAGAAACATATCAATGTATTTCTGCTTCAGATTATGACTGAAGCCACTTAAAATATTTCATTAAAATTATTACATCCTGTTCACACAAGCAGAGATATGCTTCTGACAATATCTCAGGGGATGATGAAGGCTCTCTTGCGTTGTCTTGGCTTTTATACTCAAAATTCGGACCTCTAGGAAAGCAACCCTCGAAATTCTGTCACTGTGAGCAATTTCTCTTCATATTTATACCAAATAATTCCGAGCCTTTTGGACAAACCCTCTTCTAGACGTAAGGGTACACATGCTGTAGTTCTGGTCACGTGATGGTATCCAAATATTTACTATTGACCTAGTATAAGATTTGTTTACTGGTCAACACTGATCCTCTTTTTGCCCAGAAATTGTTCTGTTGAAAAAGTCTGAGAATTTGATTATTATGTGACCAAATAAAACACTCTTTCACGTTTCTTAATTACTTACAGCATACATGTGGACCTTTTCTATCTGTTAACTTCAAAATTATGATCACTTACACTTTTTTATCATTCCTGATATAATATTTGGTCATATTTTTCACCTCACAGCATGCTGGAAATAGACTGCAAATGAGCACTATGGACGTGACAAAAGACAAGCCAGGTTCATGATAGGACAAGACTGGAAGTGATAAGACAAGACTGGAAGTGATTAGGACAAGCCGGTTTCTAGGTGGGCCAAGCCATGGTTGGGGACAAGAAAAATTGGGGAGGGTCAGTGAAATACCGAACATGTTTGATTTTTGCCGACCCTCAACTACAAGATGGGAAAGTACAACCGACCCTAACTGACTAAGTAAACATTGCACCTGACCCTCAAAAATTCCTTAGTCACCGACAATTCGGTCCCAGTGGAACACCCCCATAACCTGAAAATCTGTATTATACATATATAATATGTATCTGTAGAAAGGTATTTAAACTTTGATCCTATTTTTGTGTTAAAATGCAGGCAAAATGACAGAGATATCTATAGTTAAAATTACTATGGGTAGATTTCACGACTGATTTTTGGCATGTGTCATGTAAATATTGACTTATGCTTATTATGCAACGAAATTGGTGGAGAAAAATGAAAAAAAACTTTGAAGGGTAAATATTTTTACATTTTAAAAAAAAGTTTGTCTTTATTCAGGATAAAATGAAATAGTGTACACGTTTCTTGGGCAATTTTCCCATTGTATGCCATATCAAATATTTAATCTTGAAACAGCAAAAACCTGAGTGAAGGCATCTTTAAGCAGAAGAAAGCATCAGATTTGTTTCTTTTTGTCAGGAAATTCAGGGTTTTCACTTTTGCTGAAGTTTGATAAATTACTTGTGATTGATATATGTCTGTTTGTGTTCTCGAAATATGTAGAGTAAGAAATCTAAAATTCGCCACATATCTGAAATTCGCCACATGTGAAAATACTAATAAAATAAATGAATTGTGGTGAGATTTGTTGAATGTATAGTAAATTAAGACTTTTTGAACTGAAAAATACCAATTTTTGGACAAAAACATCATTTTCTTCATAAAATTAACTAAGGTTTTAGAGGTGGCGAATTTTAGATTCCTGGCGAATTTTAGATTTCTTACTCTATATACTTGTGCTGAGATTTGTATATCCAATTTATATTTTAACAACACATTTTATTTGCATATTTTCTGTTATCTTTTCCTTATATTACACAATCTTTGTGTTTGGTCTGAATAAAAATAAAATAAAATCTACTCTCAAAAATAAATGATATTTTATTGTATTTTGTGACATTACAAAGAACAAAAGCTTGGATTTGAAATATTTGAATCTTTTTATTTCAAAATTAGTGAATTAGAGTAAGACGTATGAAATTGCACACTTCAGCAATGGGACAAAATACTGAAATTGGGTTCCAACCTTACATGTGAAGAGAGAGATCGGAGAACTTATGTAGTTACCAAAAATCACAAAGGTAGAAAAGAATTTTGCACAAGTTACTCGTATACCCCACTGTAGCGGTTAAGCACACAAACAGGCCCTGTGATTTTACTGAAATCTTCAAACCGTGGCCAGTTTGTAAATAGAAAGGTCAAAGTTGGGGTTTTACGTCCCGTTCAACAGCCAGCCGTGGCCAGTTTGTAGGGAACTAGATCTATGCAAGTGTGTCTTACTTACAAAGCAAGTGAATATTGTTGCCTGGCTACATGGCAGTTATTCCTGTGAACATGCAAAAATAATTTGCACACCAAGTTCCACTCATGGACCATGGTGTGCTGTCTGCTTGCTCGAAAATACCTACAGACGACCTGTATTTCACGGGTATGTCACTTGCAAGCTGACCTATTTTTCCCTGTGCCCAGCACATAGGAACACGTGCAGTGGGATGTGAGAGACGGCTGGGAAATTCAACATTTCTTGCCCTGAAAAAATTATTTAACAAATTCCATTGAAAATTTGACATTTTCTGTACAAAGCTACTAACGATAAGATAAGATAAGATATTTAAAATTTTAAGTGCAACAACACTAATGTGTTATACTGCACTATAAAAACATTAACTACTATAAATACATTAACTAATATTCACAAACATATATATATACAAACAATCAAAAACTGGCAAAAATACCAAACAAAAACACAAGACTATATGAAATGACTAGAATAAACAATGTAAAAAATCAATCAACAATACATAAACAACAAACAAACTAAAGACTAGATATTGCAGAATAAATTAACATGAAGAACAAAACACAAAATAAATTAATTAAAACTTTTTAAACAGGCCACATTCTTTTAAATAATTAATGATATTAAAAACATTTTCACAAAATAATTTTTGCACTGTATTAACATTTCTATAATATTTAATTCTGGTGTCACGTAGGTCGATACAGTCTAAAAATATATGCTTGACTGTATCGGGACAATGACATGGAATGCACCAGGGCATATCTTCACCTTTCAACAGATAACTATGGGTGAAATAAGTGTGTCCTATACGGGCTCGAGTTATAACTATTTCCTCCCTACGAGATAAACCCGTCCCAACATAAAAATCTCCTACTGTAGGGTTTATTTGGAATAGTTTATTATCAGGACATGCATTCCACTGAGCTTGCCACTTTTGTTTAAAAACACTATTTACATTCACTTTCAAGTCTGTATAGGGGACTTTCAAGTCTAAAACATTAAAATTCAAGGCCTGTTTTGCAAGCTCATCTGCTTTTTCATTGCCCTTTATGCCTACATGACTTGGAACCCAAGCTAAAACAACTTTCTTATTCACTGACAAACAATCATTATAAACTTTTAAAATATCTTGAATAAAAGGATGATCACAGGTGTTGCTATCAAGAGCTTGAAGACTAGATAAAGAATCAGTGAATATCATAAAACGATTCCCATCACAATTTTTAACAATATTGAAAGCCATTTTAAGAGCCTGTAATTCAGCTGTGAATATACTAGCATTGCCAGGAAGCCTGACTTGGGCACTGAGGTTATTAGATGTAGCAGCTGCAGCAACCCTATTTTCTGCCTTCGATCCATCAGTATATATAGCCCTATGGTCAGGATTACAACCTTTCAACTCAGCAAATAGACTTTGAAAAAGACAATCATCACCAAGGTGTTTCTTTTGATGGGTTAGATACAAATCTATGTGAGGCTTCTGTATAGTCCAGGGTGGGTCATCTGGCAATGACACAGTCTGAATTAAATCCAGCTGAGGACAGACCACAGACAAATCTTCCTCTACACGATGCCCAAAAGATCTTATTGCAGATGGTTTCTTATCATACAGATCATAATACTGGGGGTTAAAAACAACATCATAAGCTGGATTGTCAGGACTACTTCTCAGTTTCAAAGCATATAACTTATCAAACCTTAAATACAAGGGTGGTTCATTTGCCTCTACATACAAGCTTTGCATTGGAGAAGTCCTGAAGGCTCCCAGGCATATTCTTAGGCCCTGGTTTTGAATGGGTTCCAATTTCGTAAGATAAGACTTACGAGCAGAACTAAAAACAGCACAACCATATTCCAATCTGGAACGAACAAATGAACGATAAAGTCTCATTAAAACACTTCTATCTGCTCCCCAATCCATTTTGGCAACTACTTTCAGTAGATTCATAGCTTTTTCACATTTCTGGCGAACATAATCTATATGTGCCTTAAAATTAAGTTTTCTGTCAAAGATAACACCAAGGAACTTAGTTTGTGAAACAACAGGGATTTGTGAATTATATATTGTCAATGTTGGGTCTGGATGAAGTTTTCTTTTATTACAGAAATGCATGCAAACAGTTTTGGTTTTAGAAAATCTAAAACCATTTTCATCAGCCCATTTCTCTACTTTATTCAAACACAATTGAAGTTGCCTTTCTATTGAAGCCATATTTCTAGAAGAACAAGTGATTGAGAAATCATCAACAAAAAGAGACTTTTCAAAGCTAGCTGGAATCACATCAGCAATACTGTTAATCTTTAAAATAAATAACGTAACAGAGAGGATGCTGCCCTGGGGAACACCCATCTCTTGCCCATGTATATCTGAATAAACAGATCCTAAACGAACTCTAAAAACTCTGTTTGATAAAAAATTCTGAATAAACATGGGCATTCGCCCCCTTAGGCCTACTTTATGTAGATCTCTTATAACGCCATACTTCCATACTGTATCGTAGGCTTTTTCTAAATCAAAAAATACAGAGACTACATGGTTGCCTTTTAAAAAGGAATCTCTAATAAAAGATTCAAGTCTTATTAATTGGTCTGTTGTAGTTCGACCTTTTCTAAAACCACTTTGATATTTTGTTAAAATATTATTTTTCTCAAGGAACCAAACTAATCTAGTATTAATCATTCTTTCCATGGTTTTGCATAAACAGCTCGTGAGGGAAATGGGGCGATAATTGGACGGGTTTTTTGGGTCTTTGCCTGGTTTAGGAATAGGTATTACAGTGGCCTCTTTCCAGCATTCAGGAATTTCACCTGAAGCCCATATATCATTAAATATATCAAGTAACACCATAAGTGAGTCTCTTGGTAAATGTTTTAGCAGCTGATAATGGATCTCATCTGGACCAGTGGCTGTGTCATGAGACTTATTCATAGCATCACATAGTTCTCTAATGGTAAATGGTACATTGTAGTTTTCAGAGTTGTCTGTGTCAAAATCCAAGTGTTCTTTTTCAGATTTCTCTTTATATTTTTGAAACTCTGGACGGTAATTGTTGCTGCTAGAATTCTTGCGGATTTCTTCGGCCAACCTATTTGCTATATCAACTCTTTCTGTTATTTTTGTCCCATCATTATTTTCCAGATGGTGTATTGTGGTGTTACTTTGTTTGCCACTTATTTTCCTAATCATTTCCCATACCTTCTTTGCTGGTGTCTTTACATTTAGTTTTGATACATATTCATGCCACGATTTCCTTTTACTTTCTTTAATTATTTTACGAGCATTAGCTCGACAGGTTTTATATTCATTTATGTTATCCGATGTAGGATTTATACGGCATTTATCCATTGCATTTTGACGAGCCTTAACAGCTTTTTTGCATTCACTGTTGAACCATGGTTTGTAGCTACCAGTGGACTGTCCAGTTGACTTTGGCACACATTTTGTTGCTATGTCATTTAACTTATTTAAAAATGCAGGAAATTTTTCTGTAGAGTCAGTAAAATTATGTCTATTAATATCCAGAGAACACTGAAGTTTGAATTTTGGCCAATCAGCCTTTTTAAGATTCCAACGAGGAACATTGTCCTTAGGCATACTCTTAACTATATCAATTAAAATAGGAAAATGGTCACTACCACACTGATCTGAATGGACCTGCCATGTAAAATCAAGAAAAACAGATGCAGAACATAAAGACAAATCTATTGAGGTGAATGAACCTGATGCAGGATGAAAGTAGGTAGGTGACTTATCATTAAGTAAACAAATATCAGAGGATTCAAGGAGATGTTCCACCTTATAGCCTAAACTATTAGACGAGGAACAACCCCATAAATCACTATGTGCATTAAAATCTCCAATAAATAGAAAAGGTGCAGGTAACTGGTTGACTAGATTATCAATATCACTTTGTGCAACATTAAAACGTGGTGGAATATATACATTACATACAGTTATAGTTTTATGTAGAGATACTTTTACAGCAACTGCCTGCAGTTCTGTATCTAACTCAAGTACCTCATGGGGTATACCTTTCTTAACAAAAATAGAGCAGCCACCAGTGGCTCTCCCATCTACTTCAGACATACAAGTTTTAAAATAATGATCAAATCGTCTAATATATACATTATCTGAATCTTTAAAATGAGTTTCCTGCAATGCTAAAATGTAGGGTCTAAAATTGGAAATTAAATTTTTAATTTCTTCAAAATTTGGCCTAAAGCCACGACAGTTCCACTGTATTATACTTTTATTTTTGTTTGGTTCCATTATTTACACTTTTATTACCACTCCGCCCTTGTGAACTTGTGATTGGGGATTCTTCGACACTCATGTCACTGTCACTATCACTTAAAACATCATATTTATTGTGTTGTTTAATAGGGTCATTAGATCCCTTATGTTGTTTGGTCAAATATACTTTGCTCTGACTTATTTTCAGCTTAATGGGGTCATTTTGAGATGCACTTGTCTGACTCGATGCACTGGTTTTATTCACTTTATTAATCTGTTTCTCAACTGCGCACTTTTTTGGTTGTTTTGTGCCTTCTGGCCAAGTCATTTCTGTTTGTGTTTCTACGTTCACTGTTTTCACCACAGGTTTAGTTGCTGCAGCTGCTTGGGCATAGGTTGATTTCACAGAATTAAATATATCCATTTGTTTCTTGGCTTCTGTATATGAAATCCCTCTTTCTGCCTTAATCCTTTGAATTTCCTTTTCTTCTTTCCATTTTGGACATTCTTTATCACTAGATGCATGCTTTCCTTGGCAATTTACACATTTTGCTTCATTCTTACATTCTTGAGAGTCTGTATGATCTTCATGCCCACATTTAGTGCAAACTTCATTCTTTCTACAGTTGAATTTAGTGTGACCAAACTTTTGACACTTGTAGCATCTCACAGGATTCGGGATAAATTGTGACACAGCCACTCTGTAGTAACCCACCCTGATGTATTTTGGTAAGGTCTGGCTCTGAAAGGTCAATATAAATGTCCCTGTTGGTTTCCTTTGTCCATCTCTGAATACCGATATCCTGTCGAGTTTTATGACCCCTTCATCTTTAAGTCCTTCTAATATTTCCTCATCAGAACATTCTTTTATGTCTGGGCATCTAATGACCCCTTTCTTTGTGTTCAGGCTGTAGTGTGGTGATACAGTGATGGGGATAACATTGTCCATAGTCAAGTGCAGTTTGGTCGTTTTCAGTAGTTTGCTGCTTTGAGCTTCCTTGTCAACTTCAACTAAAATGTCTCCATTTCTTAATTTTCTTATATTGAAAGGATCAGATCCTAAAACAGCAACAATGGCCTTGTTTACAGCAAATGGCGACAGCTTAGTGAAGGGTCTCTCATTGTCTGTGCCTTTTATCAACAAAAAACGTGGCCATGAACAAATTGGTGCAGAATCCAAGCTCGTAGTCAAGATATCAGTTCTAGTTCGTTTCCTATCGGTCATTTGAGAGTGTTGAGTAGCCATAGTAAAATAATAATTATTCATTGCCAATGCTCTCCACCCACCCTTCGAGCCCAACAAGGGGATATCATAATAGTGTGGAGCTGAGCCCTGCACACTGATATCAGAGATACATTAACAATATACTCAAAGACCACAAAAGTGAACCTTGATTGACCTGTTAAGCAGCCGCCTTCTAGATACTCCAAACAAAAGCACAAAGCAAACACCAGCAGAATACAACAATCAAGTACAACAGTATAAACCATTAGAAACAACAAGCCATCACTAATTTGGAGCACTAGGGCTTGGCACTACCAGCCGATTGATTAAGCCAGGCCATCTTAACCTTCCGACTAAGTGAAATTGAGGCCAAAGCTGTGTATTGCCTCCTCAATGCCGCAACAAAGAATTGCCTCAACAGCCAGGACCCTCTCTTCCACTGACACGGATCGCAACCCACGGCAAACAGGCTGCCCCCAATTAGTCGCCTCTTACGACACGCAGGAGGATACGTTGGGCCTATTCTACATCCCCGGACCCACAGGGGGCCAAAGCTACTAACGACCCATCTTGATATAGTATATTGATAGAAAGTACCATGCCTAGCAATATACCCATCCTTGTCCCTTGGCATAAGGCAAACGTACCTGTTTAGGATGGAATGTCATCACTTAGGCTTACTTTGAACAATACTAACAATTTAATTATTTCATGGTTTGAGAAATTTATCGATCAGAAATTTGCAAAATCTTACTTCCAATCGTAGCTATAACCCTGACAGACGTGCACATGAAAAATGTTAAATAGCCTCTCACTGCTAAAATATACTCAATTATGATTATCTGTAGCCAGCCGTTTGTCACATTTATTTTTGTACAATGATAAAATAAAACAAAATGATCAGTGAAAAGGGCTACTCAACATTAAAAATTCATAAATATTTATCACAGTAACTTAATTGCATTGTTCAAATAAAAGAGAAGGGTCAGAAAAATAAACTCATGAACCACAGTCATAATGCATGCAATTGGAAAAAAACTATAGCATGTCACAATATGTTAACAAAAAGGTATTTAGTACACACATTTTAGCCCTTAGGGTCATTTGGCACAGACCAACTGGTATGATACATATACAAAAAAAAAATAAATAAAAACCTCCCATATTACTACTCACGTTAATTTATCATTTGGCTCATGTTAGGAAGCTACATCCCACTCTGTGTTTTCCCAAGGAGAGAATGGCGTTACAGTAGTTTCCTTCATTAAGTGATCACACATTGTCTACATTGGCAAAAGAAATTCACAAATAAGCTTCTGAGCACATTTTGTTTTAAACCTGGATGCACAGAAACAGCTTGTCTAGGCATAGTAAAACAGTAGCAATTCATTCCTCTCTGTCTTTGGTTACCATCATACCTAAAAGATTTGCTGGACCTGCATAGCCACGGTTGAAATAACCCAATGGTTTGACTCTCTTGGATCATCCAGTTTGCTAGTTTATGTTCTGCTTGCCAGCCCCAAAATCAGAGTCTGAATCCTAGCCCGACCTCAAGTGAGAAAGCTGGTAGTTACTTGTCATTGGTCCGATAACACATAGAAAAGCCGTTCAACAGGCCCAAGGTAATTTACTTAGTACTGTACATCAACCCAACACATTTGTATCAGTTATATTGTGGCAGGGTAGTTTAAATTTTGGTGAATGAAGCCAGTACAAACAGCTGGGCAAGGTTCCCAAATCAGGATCAATAATAACTGAGATACAGGGCATTTAAATATCAATGGCCCCATTTGACCTTAATGGAAGGACCACAGGTAAAATCCGATCACACCAAAGTAAACAGACACATGATTTCCCACAAGTGTTCTTCAACTCAAAACCCTCCAGGATCAATAATAAACTAGATAGACAGTTTTCCATTATTAAAATTGCTAAAAGGTTAGTAAGTAACTATTACACATTTATGCATTGAGCAACCAGTCTGAAACCTTACTATGTTATAGTTCATAAAAAAGTAAGTGAACTAAACCTTTGAAAGAAATCGATAGCTTCAATACTTTATAGCTTCATGTAGAACAATTACTGTGAACAAAAACGTCATTTAGTATATACTAGTACATTCCTTTCTGTTGCATTACTTAAATCAGCTTGCTTACTTACCTAAAGTCTTCTTTTTTTTCTTTTCTGTTGTCGAGTACAAAATTTCATGGCCAATCAGTGGGGTTGTATATTGTACAGGATGGTATACTTGATATGTTATCAGTGTATTTTATGGTAGGTATAATTGAGAGGACATCCTCAGCCTTCTGCAAAGACACTTAAACTTTGATCACAATAGTCGGGGATAGAATGTGTTATAAAGTGCAAAGTCATTAAGACAATAGTTTGCATTGTAACATGGAATGGAAACTGTAATATCACAATCACAAACAAGATACACTCTGAGAAAGCAAAATACTCTACTTTATATGACCAGACATGCGCAGAAATGTCCCGTCAAATTTTTATTGGCAGTATTGGCATCCACCTGAGGGAACTCCAACTATAAAATGTTGATCTAATCCTACACGCATCAACATTCTGCCATGCTGCAGAACAAAGCAAACTGTAAGTGAAATCCATGTGACAATTAATCTCCACAGACAGCAATAAACAGCACCCATCGATGCTATAAATAGAAAACCAAGGAAGAATTAACAACCTGATCAGATATACAGTGCCAATGCTGTGGTAGTACTCATTTTCATAATCACATTGAATGCCCACTATTGGGAACACACTTGTCCTAACTGGGTAAAAGATAAGATAAGATATTTAACATTTTAAGTGCAACAACACCAATGTGTTATACTGCACTATAAAAACATTAACTACTATAAATATATTAACTAATATTCACAAACATATATATATACAAACAATCAAAAACTGGCAAAAATACCACAAAAACACAAGACTATACGAAATGACTAGAATAAACAATGTAAAAAATCAAACAACAATACATAAACAACAAACAAACTAAAGACTAGATATTGCAGAATAAATTAACATGAAGGACAAAACACAAAATAAATTAAATAAACAGGTAGGCACCTGGGTTAGGGGTGCAATAAGAGGGCATAAACTCACACAAATATGTTGATACCCATTGGGTGGAGGGTGGGGAAGGCCCAAATGTAAAATAGTTCCTGTCTTTTACGTTTATTGGAAGAATTTGGGTTGTTTTCCTCCCCCATCCATTGCACAATGCTGAACTCCATATTCCTGACACTATGCTTGAGTTGTGTGAAGTGTCTTGAGACAGGGGTGGAATTTAGATCATTGAATTTTTGAACACTCCTGTAGTGTTCATACATTCTCTGTCTAATTTGTCTTTTGGTCTCTCCTATGTATTGGAGACCACACTCAGTGCAATTAATAATGTATATAAAGCATTCACACTATGAGACAATGCTTTAGAGAGTGCAACCTAGCTCTCGTTGGGAAAAAGGGTTTTCAGTTGTCCATATTCATGAGAGCACCAATCTTCTACATGAATTAAAGACATTAAACACAATAATAGAACAAGTAAACAAGCTTTATAATTTATTTAGAATCACCTCTATATTCAACTGGATTCACAGTTAGAATTCATTTATTTCCAACTATTTACTGGAGTTTATACAGGAGTTGTATGATAATATTCCTTGTAATCAGTACAGTATATTAACTAACTGATGAATTGGACTAAATTTTACACAAAAAAAATATTTGGTCACTTTAAAATGAAAAATCCATTTTTAACAGTCAGATACACAAAAAATCTGATCTGATCTGCCGGATACCGGATCTGATCCCCAGGATCAGAGAGGATCTCATATTTGTACTTCAGGTGATCCCCCCCATCCCACTCACAGCCTCTGATGAGAACTGACATAACCAGATCGAAATATTCACAACTACTACACTGTGAATATAAGGCAGAGATTTAAAGTGTTGACTCATTTTTCACTGACACAAGATTGTATTATTTCACAAAATAAATTAATTAAAACTTTTTAAACAGGCCACATTCTTTTAAATAATTAATGATATTAAAAAGGTTTTCACAAAATAATTTTTGCATTGTATTAATATTTCTGTAATATTTAATTCCGGTGTCACGTAGGTCAATACAGTCTAATAATATATGCTTGACTGTATCGGGACAATGACATGGAATGCACCAGGGCATATCTTCACCTTTCAACAGATAACTATGGGTGAAATAAGTGTGTCCTATACGGGCTCGAGTTATAACTATTTCCTCCCTACGAGATAAACCCGTCCAAACATAAAAATCTCCTACTGTAGGGTTTATTTGGAATAGTTTATTATCAGGACACGCATTCCATTGAGCTTGCCACTTTTGTTTAAAAACACTATTTACATTCACTTTGAAGTCTGTAGGGGACTTTCAAGTCTAAAACATTAAAATTCAAGGCCTGTTTGGCAAGCTCATCTGCTTTTTCATTGCCCTTTATGCCTACGTGACTTGGAACCCAAGCTAAAACAACTTTCTTATTCACTGACAAACAACCATTAAAAAGTTTTAAAATATCTTGAATGAAAGGATGATCACAGTTGTTGCTATCAAGAGCTTGGAGACTAGATAAAGAATCAGTGAATATGATAAAAAGATCCCCATCACAATTTTTCACAATATTAAAAGCCATTTTAAGAGCCTGTAATTCAGCTGTAAATATACTAGCATTGCCAGGAAGTCTGACTTGGGCACTGAGGTTATTAAATGTAGCAGCTGCAGCAACCTTATTTTCTGTTTTTGATCCATCAGTACATATAGCCCTATGGTCAGGATAACAACCTTTCAACTCAGCAAATAGACTTTGAAAAAGACAATCATCACCAAGATGTTTCTTTTGATGGGTGAGGAATAAGTCTATGTGAGGTTTCTGTATAGTCCAGGGTGGGTCATCTGGCAATGACACAGTCTGAATTAAATCCAGCTGAGGACAGACAGCAGACAAATCTTCCTCTACACGATGCCCAAAAGATCTGATTGCAGATGGTTTCTTGTCATAAAGATCATAAAATTGGGGGTTAAAAACAACATCGTAAGCTGGATTGTCAGGATTACTTCACAATTTCAAAGCATACTGAATACATAACTTATCAAACCTTAAATATAAGGGTGGTTCATTTGCCTCTACATACAAGCTTTGCATTGGAGAAGTTTCCTGAAGGCTAATAGGCATATTCTTAAGCCCTGGTTTTGAATGGGTTCCAATTTCTTAAGATATGACTTTCGAGCAGAACTAAAAACAGCACAACCATATTCCAATCTAGAACGAACAAATGAACGATAAAGTCTCAATAAAACACTCCTAGCTGCTCCCCAATCCATTTTGGCAACTACTTTCAGTAAGTTCATGGCTTTTTCACATTTCTGGCGAATATAATCAATGTGTGCCTTAAAATTCAGTTTATTGTCAAATATAACACCAAGGAACTTAGTTTGTGAAACAACAGGGATTTGTGAATTATATATTGTCAATGTTGGTTCTGGATGAAGTTTTGTTTTATTACAGAAATGCATGCAAACAGTTTTGGTTTTAGAAAATTTAAAACCATTTTCATCAGCCCATTTTTCTATCTTATTCAAACATAACTGAAGTTGCCTTTCTATTGAAGCCATATTTCTAGAAGAACAAGTGATTGAGAAATCATCAACAAAAAGAGACTTTTCAAAGCTAGCTGGAATCACATCAGCAATACTGTTGATCTTTAAAATAAATAGGGTAACTGATAGGATACTGCCTTGAGGGACACCCATTTCTGGTTCATATATATTACTATAGGCAGACCCTAAACGAACTCTAAAAACTCTGTTGGTTAAAAAATTCTGAATAAACATAGGCATTCGCCCTCTTAAGCCTATTTTATGTGGGTCTCTGGTAACCCCATATTTCCATACCGTATCATAGGCTTTTTCTAAATCAAAAAATACAGAGACTACATGGCTACCTTTTAAAAAGGAATCTCGAATAAAAGATTCACGTCTAATTAATTGTTCTGTTGTAGTTTGACTTTTTCTAAAACCACTTTGATATTGTGTTAAAATATTGTTTTTCTCAAGGAACCAAACTAGTCTAGTATTAATCATTCTTTCCATGGTTTTGCATAAACAGCTCGTCAGAGATATGGGACGATAATTGGACGGGTTTTTTGAGTCTTTGCCTGGCTTAGGAATAGGTATCACAGTGGCCTCTTTCCAGCATTCAGGGATTTAACCTGAAGCCCATATATCATTAAATATATCAAGTAACACCATAAGTGAGTCTCTTGGTAGATGTTTAAGCAGTTGATAATGAATTTCATCTGGACCAGTGGCTGTGTCATGAGACTTTCACATAATTATGTAATGGTTTGTTTGTTTGTTTTTTTATTTGGGGTTTAACGTCGCTTTCAACACTGTACAGGTCATATCACGACGGGTAGTTGGAAGGGCAGAGGAAACCAGTACATAGAGTTCGCTAGGGTTGTGTACTGTAAACTGCCGACCAATGGCAAGCAACTACCAGCTTTCCCACTTGAGCCCGTGCGGGGATCGAACCCCGGCCTCAGAGGTCTGTAATGGTAAATGGTACATTGTAGTTTTCAGAGTTGTCTGTGTCAAAATCCAAGTGTTCTTTTTCAGCTTTTTCTTTATATTTTTGAAACTTTGAACGGTAATTATTGCTGCTGGAATTCTTGCTGATTTCTTGGACCAACCTATTTGCTATATCCACTCTTTCTGTTATTTTTGTCCCATCATTATTTTCCAGATGGTGTATTGTGGTGTTACTTTGTTTGCCACTTATTTTCCTAATCATTTCCCATACCTTCTTTGCTGGCGTCTTTACATTTAGTTTTGATACATATTCATGCCATGATTTCCTTTTATTCTCTTTAATTACTTTACGAGCATTGGCTCGACAGTTTTTATATTCATTTATATTATCTGATGTAGGATTTGTATGGCATTTATCAATTGCATTTCGACGAGCTTTAACAGCTTTTTTGCATTCACTGTTGAACCATGGTTTGTAGCTACCAGTGGACTGTCCAGTTGACTTTGGCACACATTTTGTTGCTATACCATTTAATTTATCTAAAAATTCAGGAAACTTTTCTGTTATATCAGTAAAACTATGCCTATTGATATCCAAAGAACACTGAAGTTTGAATTTTGGCCAATCAGCCTTTTTAAGATTCCAACGAGGAACATTGTCCTTAGGCATACTCTTAACTATATCAATTAAAATAGGAAAATGGTCACTACCACACTGATCAGAATGGACCTGCCATGTAAAATCAAGAAAGTCAAAGTTGGGGTTTAACGTCCCGTTCAACAGCCAGGGTCATATTGGGACAGGTTCTCAGCATTGCCACTTGTGGGACTCGAACCCACAGAGGTGACAGCCTATGATTAGATGCCAAACTTGCTAACCACTAGGCCACCGAGGACCTAGTAAAATCAAGAAAAACAGAAGCAGAACATAAAGACAAATCTATTGAGGTGAATGAACTAGATGCAGGATGAAAATAGGTAGGTGACTTATCATTAAGCAAACAAATATCAGAGGATTCAAGAAGATGTTCCACCTTATAGCCTAAACTATTAGATGAGGAACAACCCCATAAATCACTATGTGCATTAAAATCACCAATAAATAAATAAGGTGCAGGTAATTGGTTGACTAGATTTTCAAGATCAGTTTGTGCAACATTAAAACGTGGTGGAATATATACATTACATGCAGTTATAGTTCTATGTAGAGATACTTTACAGCAACTGCCTGCAGTTCTGTATCTAACTCAAGTACCTCATGGGGTATACCTTTCTTAACAAAAATAGAGCAGCCACCAGTGGCTCTCCCATCTACTTCAGACATACAAGTTTTAAAATAATGATCAAATCCTCTAATATTTACATTATCTGTTTCTTTAAAATGTGTTTCCTGCAATGCTAAAATGTAGGGTCTAAAATTGGAAATTAAATTTTTAATTTCTTCAAAATTTGGCCTAAAGCCACGACAGTTCCACTGTATTATACTTTTATTTTTGTTTGGTTCCATTGTTTAGACTTTTTTTACCACTCCGCCCTTGTGAACTTGTGATTGGGGATTCTTCGACACTCATGTCACTGTCACTATCACTTAATGCATCATATTTGTTGTATTGTGTAATTGGGTCATTAGATCCTTTATGTTGTTTGGTCAAATATACTTTGCTCTGGCTTATTTTCAACTTTATAGGGTCATTTTGAGATGCACTTGTCTGACTCGATGCACTGGTTTTATTCCCTTTATTTATCTGTTTCTCAACTGCACACTTTTTGGTTGTTTTGTGCCTTCTGGCCAAGTCATTTCTGTTTGTGTTTCTACATTCACTGTTTTCACCACAGGTTTAGTTGCTGCAGCTGCTTGGGCATATGTTGTTTTCACAGAATTAAATATGTCCATTTGTTTCTTGGCATCTGTGTATGAAATTCCTCTTTCTGCCTTGATTCTTTGAATTTCTTTTTCC
Organism: Sabellastarte sp. h YS-2021; assembly: GCA_964017235.1. Classification (NCBI taxonomy): domain Eukaryota; kingdom Metazoa; phylum Annelida; class Polychaeta; order Sabellida; family Sabellidae; genus Sabellastarte; species Sabellastarte sp. h YS-2021. Next base: position 30,298,972 of record OZ024936.1, read on the forward strand.
TCTTTCCATTTTGGACATGTTTTATCATTAGAGGCATGGTTTCCTTGGCAATTGACACATTTCGCTTCATTCGTGCATTCTTGAGAGTCTGTATGATCTTCTTTCCCACATTTATTGCAAACTTAATTTTTCCTACAGTTGAATTTAGTGTGACCAAACTTTTGACACTTATAGCATCTGATGGGATTTGGGATGAATTGCAACACAGCCACCCTGTAGTATAACCCACCCTGATGTATTTTGGCAAGGTCTGACTTTGGAATGTCGATATAAATGTCCCTGTTGGTTTCCTTTGTCCATCTCTAAATACCAATATCCTGTCCAGCTTTATGACACCTTCATCTTTTAGTCCATCTAATATCTCCTCATCAGAACAATCTTTTATATCTGGGCATCTAATGACCCCTTTCTTTGTGTTCAGGTTGTAGTGTGGTGATACAGTGATGGGGATAACATTGTCCATAGTCAAGTTCAGTTTGGTCGTTTTCAATAGTTTGCTGCTTTGGTTTTTCTTGTCTAATTCAACCAAGATGTCTCCATTCCTTAATTTCTTCATATTAAAGGGATCAGACCCAAGAACAGCAACAATGGCCTTGTTTACAGCAAATGGTGACAGTTTTGACAGAGGTCTCTCATTGTCTGTACCTTTTACTAACAGAAATCGCGGCCATGTACAAATCTGAACAGAATCCAAGTTCAAAGTCATGAAATCAGGTGAAGTTCTAATCCTTTTCCTATCAGTCATTTGTGTATTTTGTGTAGCCATAATGTTATAGTATTTATTCATTGCCAATGTTCTCCACCCACCCTTCGAGCCCAACAAGGGGATATCATAATAGTGTGGAGCTGAGCCCTGCACACTGATATCAGAGATACATTAACAATATACTCAAAGACCACAAAAGTGAACCTTGATTGACCTGTTGAGCAGCCGCCTTCTAGATACTCCAAACAAAAGCACAAACCAAACACCAGCAGAATACAACAATTGAGTACAACAGTAGAAACCATTAGAAACAACAAGCCATCACTAATTTGGAGCACTAGGGCTTGGCACTACCAGCCGATTGATTAAGCCAGGCCATCTTAACCTTCCGACTAAGTGAAATTGAGGCCAAAGCTGTGTATTGCCTCCTCAATGCCGCAACAAAGAATTGGCTCAACAGCCAGATCCTCTCTTCCACTGACACGGATCGCAACCCACGGCAAACAGGCTGCCCCCAATTAGTCGCCTCTTACGACACGCAGGAGGATACATTGGGCCTATTCTACATCCCCGGACCCACAGGGGGCCCTAACTGGGTAAAATAAACCACATCAAAAATACTGCTTTTCAAAGCAAGTACACAAAATAAAAACAACAAATCAAGCATCATCTAACAATGAAATCAAACTGGAAAAACATTGGGTACGATGGATGCAGCTCCCAAAGAAAGTACCATTGTCTCTTCAATCACGGCTCACGGAAAAATTTGCAACAACTCCAAATGAAGGGGTTTTATGTCAAGTGTGGATGAACCAACTGACAGGTCTAAGCAATTGGTAAAAGTAGAAAGGTGAAACAAAATCCTATGACTCTGCCTGGTTCCACTGCAATTAAATATGGCCACATAACAAGCTTATTACAGACATCTTTGTCTGCAATTATATCTGCACAATGAATACAAGCTTTTTACAGTTGTGGACATATCACATTATTACTGGCACCAACAACTATCACAATCCTCACCCCAGCTCTATACATTCAAATCCCCATTTGGCAGGATGACGTTCAACCACATGCCCTTTGGGGCCAGTATTTTAGAGACATTGAAGGTGTCATACCAGTACATGACATAATCACAGGAGGAAGAAATACTGAGGAATGTTGCAGGAATCTCAAATTCACCGAAGTGAAATTTTTGGGTGGAATCATAAACACAGATGGATTATGTGCTAATCCAGATACGATCAAAGCAATCACTGGTTATCCAACACCAAAATACAAGGAACTGTATATAGATCGCTAGTAAGGCCCTTTTAGGGCACACTCCAGCACCTTCTTTGATTACAGAAACACAGAATCTCAGTTCCTAGTATTTTCCGTCTCCAGTATGTACGATGCTTCATTGTGGTCTTCTGTCTAATTATATATATTATCGCATTGCCCCTGTCCTGGGTAGGATGGGTATACATATATATTTAATTCTTGCTCACCTTTTAGTTGGTGGCTGATTTGATACAGGTTTTTGACCTTGACCCTTATATGCTGCTTACTTATCTTTATTACTTGGTCCTGTTTTGAATTGTATGACCTTGGGAGCTATCATTCTAACCTTGTAGTTTGAAGTATCTTGGTTCATTTGACTTAGCTATAGCTTGGCTTGGCCTTAGGCCGTGATGGGTGACACATTTGACATTTTCCTTGAACTGGTGAACCAAGACTTTGACCTTTTAACTTTGACCTTTTAACTTTTAACTGAGTACGTTATGATGTAGCCCTATGATATTTTTAGTAGTCACATTTACATGTATGTAAATGTAATAAAAAAATATAATCCCATTGGTGGTTTTTGTGGGGGGTCGGGAAATGTAAGTTGCAGATGTATTGTCAAGGGCACCAGACAATGACACATGCAACATCTGTCTGGATGCTGAAGCAGAAATAATGATCCGTGCTTTGGTCTAAAGCCTTACAATCTCCAGTGATAGGTTTAAAAATTGCAAAAGACTTAATGCTGAACCAAACAGACTCTAAACAAAAACAGGCCCCGACGTATGTAAAACATGGAGAGTTTATATCACTTAAATATGTCCTAGCTGAGCTCCTAAAATTTTGGAACAGATGATATAACATGCATAGAGCTAAAGGTGTACTCCTTCTAAAAGTCACGATTTTTCCGAATGAATGGGTAAGAAAAATGTTGTCAAGTGTGATAAAGTAGAAAATAGAAAAAATAAAACAGAGCATCTGAATCGCCGGACAAAGATATAACAAGAAATGTCTCTTTAACTTATTATCGTCTTTGTTGTTCCTTACACATACAGTATCACATTTTGACTAATATTTGGTCTTAATCATTATATTTAAATGTGTAGATTTATCTATTTACATATAAAATTACTGTAAAAGCAAGAAAATGTTAAAAGTTCATATCACGTGTCACTGCTTTTCAGATTATAAAGTGATGTAAAACAGTTATCAGTTATCCAGTGCTGGATTTGTACAGCACGGCCTGACAGGGGCCTGCTGATTCAGTTTCATGCTACCTTAAACCTATCCACACAGAAATGGATAATAAGTTGAGAAAATGTAAAATGGACCATCAATTGAAACATTGCCATAGGTTTAAGCCCAAACGATGTTTGGAATCCAAATTTACAACTACTGTAGACTGATGTACAAAATAGTGAAAAACAATACTTACAAGCACCACATTCTTCAAATTTAAGAAAAATTAAGCTAAGTTTGTACAAAAACAGTCGGCATACATTTGATAAGGCCTACAAAAAAGAGAAAAGGAAGTACAATAGGCAAAAACAAAATCAGATAGAGACTGCCAACTGTAACAACCCTCAAGAATTTTGGAAATACATTAATAGGCTAGGTCCTAAGAAAACCAAAAACTGTGATTCCTATGGAAGTTTGCATTGCTAAGAATGGGGATAAATATATTACTAGGGACTGTGATATAGTTTACAAGGTCTGGATAGATTATTTTAAAAATCTCTATCATGTTGAACCACAAGAAACAGAAATATCTTTGACAGTATCAAGAGATCTGAAATTATTGGAAAATAATTTGGACTTCAATGAAAACTCAATATTCAACATTGATATTACAATATTAGAGGTACAAAAAGCATTATTAAAGTCTAAAAATGGGAAAGCTACTGGGCTTGATAATCTTCCTTATGAAGTTTTTAAAAATGAAACTTCTTTAAACCTACTCACATGTTTGTTCAAACATATCTACAATACTGGTGAGATACCCTCTCAATGGAGAACTGCTATTGTAAAACCCATCCCCAAAAACTCAAATGATCAGAGGCTGCCAACAAACTATAGAGGTATAAGTTTACTATCCACAGTATATAAGGTTTTCACAAATGTGTTAAACAATAGGTTATCCACCTTCCTAGAAAGTAATAGTCTATTGGCAGAAGAACAAAATGGTTTTCGACCAAAAAGGAGTTGCGAGGACCATATAACTACTCTTCTGACCATACTTCTAAACCGTAAGGCTAACAATCAGTCAACTTATGTGGCATTTGTTGATGCACAAAAAGCATTTGACAGGGTTGATCGCAAGTATATGCTATATAAACTCTTAAAAATTGGAGTAACTGGCAAACTCTACAGAATAATTAAAAGTGTCTATAAATCCTGTGACTGTTGTTTAGATATAAATGGAAACTATACTGAAAAGTTTATAAGCAATGTGGGTGTTAGACAAGGTGATACATTATCACCAACTATGTTCAATACTTTTACAAATGATCTACCACAAGAAATTAACAGTCTGGGACTTGGAGTCCCTACTGGAGAAGGTGAATATTTATCAATCTTACTATATGCAGATGACATAGTGCTAATTGCTTCATCTGAGAATGATCTCCAGAAGATGTTAGAAACAACATACAATTGGGGTCAAAACTGGGGAATAAATTTTAACTGTGATAAAACAAAAGTCATACACTTTAGAAAAAAAGCAGTTAATGCCACAGGTTACAATTTTTCTCTGGGGCCAACTATATTAGATATTGTCTCTGAATATAGATATCTGGGAATATTCTTAAATGAGTTTGTAGACATTGGAAAAATGGCAACTGTCTTAGCAGAGTCAGGATCTAGGGCCCTGGGAAGTATTATACACAAATTCAGGTTTTTAAATGGACTAGGGTACAAAAGTTACAAAACATTATTTGACATGTGTGTAGCTCCTGTTTTAGATTATGGATCAGGTGCATGGGGCTTTAAAGACGTAAGTAAAATTGACACGGTCCAAAACAGGGCAATGAAATTTTATCTGGGAGTAAATAAATTCACTCCATCTGATGCGATACAAGGAGATTTAGATTGGGATTTCAGTAAGGATAGGAGAATAATTCGTATATTAAATTATTGGAACAAAATTTGTCAAGTAGATGATTCCAGACTGATCTCCAAGGTATTCAAATGGGACAAAAATTCAAGTAAGAGATTTACCTGGTCATGGGAAGTAAAACAGATATTATTAAAACTTAAGTTTGAAAATGAATTTGAACATTTTTTGCCTGTAAACTTAAATTTGATCAAAGATGAGATTAAAACTCTGAATCAAAATACATGGCAACAGAATATAATCAAAAGCTCAAAATTGCAGCATTATCGAAAGTATAAGATACTACCCTGTGTTGAACCATATGTTTTAAAAATCAAAAACAGACAACAGAGATCGATTCTGGCAAAATTCAGAGCAGGTGTCCTGCCACTACAAAATGAAATAGGTCGTTGGCACAATACCCCTTTAGAAAGTAGATTATGTAAACTTTGTAAACAAGAAATAGAAAATGAAATACATTTTGTTCTTGATTGTCCAAAATACAAAGATACCAGAAAGACATTAGTAAATAAACTGGTAGAAAAGGGTGTACAGTGGGAAATTTTATCTATATATGAAAAGTTAGAGTTTTGTATGAATAAATCCAATGTCATAATTTTTTTAATGTTCACAAAGCATAGCCATTTTGAATCAAGATTTTGAACGAACAACAATCAAATAAAAACTATTTGTGTTATTTGATTTTAAGATTTTAGTGTTTTATTGCTGTGGATATGCCTTCTACAAAGAAGAAATCACCTTCTGAAGCTAAGAAAAAGTTGTTAGTTTCTACAAAGGCCAAGACTTCCATTAAGAAGAACACTAAGAAAAGTAAGCCTGTGGATGTGAATGATGGTTCTTATTTACAAGGTCAGGAGGCTATGGCGCACTCTTCAACACACAAATTTAGATTTATTTGTTGTTTTACGGCACGTTCAACAGCCAGGATCATATTGCGATGGGTAGTTTACAGGTGGAGGAAACCAGTGCATACTGCACTGTAAACCACCGGGCATCGGCAAGTCACTACCAACTTTCCAACATGAAGCGCCCGGCCCGAGGTTCGAACTGGCGGCCTCAGAGGTTGGAGGCGAGAACTCTAACCGCTACACCACCGAGCCCCCTCTTCAACACACAAAGAAGTTGTATCTAACTCTTCTGGCAACACAGTTCAAGAAGGGACATCAGCGTCAATGAATCAAGCTATCTTATCGATGTTAACTAAAACTGACGCTTCCAATCAGACTCTCACTAAAAGGATAGACGACTTGGAGCGTCAGAATACTATCAGTTCCACCCCTGTTGCCTCACCCACATCACAGTACCCTGGGGCCTCTCACATCACAAATATACGTCAGGACAAAGTCAACATGTCAGTTACTCAGGCAAGTGCAGGCACTAGTCAGGCTATCTTAGTCACCTGTCCCAGTGTTATGAGTAGTATTTCAGTAGCTGTCAGCTTGTCTGGCCGAGGCATGCCAAGGGGTGCCAGAGATTTAAGTCAGGTTGCCAAGGATTCAGTGGCTCCTAGGTTAGAAGTCATGAGATCCATCCCATCTATTTCATCAGCAGTATCACAGCTTCTGGCACATTATGACGACCAGGCCGACCAGGATGCTATGCCAGGTAGGTCCTAACTACAGGAAGAAGTCGGGCAGGTATAACATAACAGATACGTCAGTAGTTGGCCCTCAGTTCAGATGGCCCAACGAGGGCTTGATATCCAATTCTCACCTTAAGAAGCCCACTTATGATGATCTTAACATGGCTCAATGGGTTTTGGGGCAGCTGAACAATGTTTTATTGATTGAGGACAATGGAACTTTACGAAATGTCCTTACCCAGGTAGCCATGGCCATAAGAGATGCAGTGTCTTTGCCATGGCCAGCAGTGAGGTCAGCCTGGGCAGTATCGATGACGGATATAGAGGAAGGTCGGTTAGCTTGGACAGATTCAATGCAAAAAAATGGTTACTGAATAGGATCAGTAATTCTCAACTCACAGTGCTTAATTCTCACAATGTAGCTTCTGGTGGTCAAAAAATTAAGATCTGCAAATTCTTCAATGAAGGAAGTTGTACCAACGAAGGTCACCATGGAGTTTATAAGCATCTCTGTGTATTCTGCCATAGACAAGGACATTCTTTAATGAATCCTGAATTCAGATGCTCCTCTCATAGTTCGAACCGTAGCCAGGAACAGAAACCAGCAGCAGCCAAATAGGATCAAGGTCAGGCCACTGACCACCCTGAGGACATTCAAAGACCTACAAAAACAAAGCGTTTATTAACAAATAGTCATGATATAAATGATAAATATGATGACAATAATTTTGAAGTCAATCAAGTAAATTTACAACATATCGATAGGAAATGTGTGAAAAATGACTTAAATAGAGAGAACTATGATATATATTATGATAAATGTTGTTATGATGGTTGTGGTATTGAATTGAATGACAATCATGTACATGAGATGGTAATATCTGAAGACATTGTGTTTTATGATGATCATAATGTAAATGCTAAGACTCAAGGGGCCAGTCTGCCCTTTAAACATCAATGACATGAATGTGTACATTATTTTGATAACCAAAATATGGTGAAAGTATATGGTAAGGATGGCATACATTCTTATATATTATATGTAGACTTGAGGGGTGAGCACAGTAATATCACAAACAGGTACAACAGTCATGATTGCAATGGCAAAGTCCTTATGCAGATATTAAATAAGAAAGTATATTATGAAGGAAATGAGGTGGTACACATAATGGGGGGCAATGATCAGATAACAGGTTATTATTTGCTGTTGGCAGATGTTTTTAGATTTGGATGCAATGTGATTTGCTGTGCTCATCCCCCTGAAGGTTATTTAGAAGTATTGAGAACTATTAATTGTAAAATGATAAAAATACTGAATGTAGCTAGCCAGATGGACCTGGGTTCGAGTGTGAACCAAAACCCGAAATTGACCTATGATAATTACTGTAAAGATCAGCAAGTTTTGCAGTACTATCAATGTGACTATGTCACTTATATGACCAAGATAATTGATGCCTTGATTGACAATGACATATGCTTTGGTTATGAGATCTGTTAAACAAACTCGGCCTGCCTATGAATAGTGACAAATTAACCCCCCACTAAGCGTTTGACATGCCTGGGCATTGAGTTTAATATTGAAAACAATAATATGAGTATTTTGAAGGACAAATTGGAGGCTATTTACACAGAATGTGTGGAAGTTAGCACTAAAACTTCACTATCACAACATAAATACCAATCTTTGCTGGGGAAATTGCTTTACATACAGAAATGTGTGAAGCCGGCTAGGGTGTTTATAAATAGGCTTCCAGCAGTGTTTCGAAGTAATTCTCACCTTAAAACTTTTCACTTGTCAGATGAATTTCACAAAGACATCCAATGGTTTTTAACCTTTCTTCAAAGCTATAATGGGATTTCTTATATATGCAAACATAGATTGGACCAGGGTCAATCCCTTTATTTAGATGCTAGTCTTACTGGCATGGGAGCGGTTTGGAGAAAAAGAGTGTATGCTACACCCATCCATAACTGTGGGGATCTGAACCTAAAAATCGTACATCACGAAATGCTAAATATCATTATTGCTTTGAAAACTGGGGGTGTCAAATGGCGTCATTCAGCCATAGATATATTTTGCGACAACCTTGGGGTGGTTCAGGTGGTTGAGACCGGAAAAACAAAAGATTCTTTCTTGGCTCTGTGTGTTAGAAACATTTGGCTTCTCACGGTTTCCCTAGATATCCAGCTAAACATAAGTCATGTACCAGGTATACATAATGTCATAGCTGACACATTGTCAAGAATCTATTCAGATAGTCCAGTCAACCTTGACCTTCTTAGTATTTTACAAGATAATTATATTTGGGAACACATACCTAGTCATTATTTTGACCTTAACTTACGATTGTGATTTCAGATCTGGACCTTCCTTCATCTCACCTCTTGCGAGCAGCTCTTTCCAGGACAAGGACAGCTTACAGACCTGCAACCAGAAATGCTGATCTTATGCATGTTAAAACTTATCTGGCATTTACCATTTTCATGGAACTTCCAGTGGAACTGAATGTTCACTCAATTTTGGCATTCCTAGAATATTTATACACTAACTCTGTTTCATACAAGGTTATGTTGAATTATGTTTCGTCTCTTTGGAAAGCTGCAATCAAGTATCACTGGCATCCAGAGGTCCTCTCACATAGGTTAGTTTCAGAGTATCTCAGAAGTATTTCTATTAACACTAGATTTGCCCCCACCCCTAGGGGTATCTTTGATCTCACAACATTAGCTCTAATACTTCAAGCATGTGATATCTTGGCTGATCCACCTTTATTTCGGGCAATTTTCCTGTTGGCATTCTTTGCCTTCTTAAGAATGTCCAACATTGCACCACATTCCAGATTTAAATTTGATGATCAAAGGCATTTCCTAAGACAAGATATAATTTTTGCTGAACCTGGGGCTCAGATTTTAATAAAATGGACCAAAACTTTACAGGATAGTTTGGCCCATCATTTTGTTCAGATTCCAGTTCTTAAGAATGTGACACTTTGCCCAGTCCTGGCTTTAAGGAAGTTGCTCGATTTCCGACCTTTTTCACCCTCATCACCTCTTTTCATTCATCCTTTTCCACCTTTCCATCCAGTCATAGATACTACTATTAGAGATGCTCTTAGTAAGGTATTGGTACATATTGGCGTATCATTGGTTGGTCATGGCTTTCATGCTTTCAGGCGTTCTGGAGCTACACTGGCTTTTGACAACAATGTCCAGTTACAGCACATTATGGCACATGGCCTTTGGAGGAGTTCGGCAGTCTGGACGTATCTCCAGAACGCCTCACTTGCCCCTTCTATAATTTCTTCCACCTTTGCTACTATCATCCCTTCTCGACTTTAGTTGGGCTTGGGCCTTAAATTCACAAATAATTTGAAAATTTTAAAGATTTTAACCCCTGTTTATGCTTATAACCTTTTACTAACATGTAAATACAATGTCACAAATCTATCTTGATCCCTCTATGACCTTTGACCTCTAGTTAACCTTTCAACCTTCAATTCAGGAAACTGTGTACGGCACGGCCTGACAGGGGCCTGCTGATTCAGTTTCATGCTACCTTAAACCTATCCACACATATAATGTCATTATGCTTCATTATGCTTAGCAACCAATCAGTGCACTAGTTAACCCCATGTAGTTAGGGTTCACAAAGCATACCCATTTTGAATCAAGATTTTGAATGAACAACAAGGGAATGAAAACTCCCACCTCCCTCCCTGGTACAACTCGAACTACCTTTCATCTGTACTGGTCCCCTAGGACGGGCCATCCTAGGGAGTTCTGTGTAGATAAGGTTCAGATGAATTTGGCTTTAGGCAGTGCCAGGCTGACCCTGGACACTCCCTCTCAAATTTGACATGGCAATATACGTATGCATTAAATCCAAGGTAGGGCCAGGCAGTTCCCTGGTAGCCCCCTCTCGAATGAAGACTAAAGTAAGAATTAAGTTAGGTAGAGTTAGGCATGAACCTTTCTCCCCTCTCGAATATGTCAGAATGCTGAATTTATTTTGTGATATTGCATTAGTCTGTGCACGAGTTGCAATTTATAAATAATATGTGATACTTATTGTTAACGCTCGACGATAGGAGAGGGTTACTGTGATCAGTTTGTTTCTGTCTGTCTGTCTGTCTGTGCACCGTTTTGCCCTTATAACTCAAAAACTATAACACCAATCAAGCTCAAATTTGGTGGGCAGATATTTCATGGGGTACGGATGGATTTGGAAAATTTGGTGTAATTTGTGTGAAAATTAAAGCCAGGAGAGAGTTTTTCTTATTTGTAATTGGGCTTTTACAGTGAAATCTGCTTCCCTGTCTGTGCACCCTGGCTGTTGAACGGGACGTAAAACCCCAACTTTGACCTTTGACCTGTCTGTGCACCGTTTTTCCCTTATAACTCAAAAACTACAACATCAATCAATCTCAAATTTGGTGGGAAGGTATTTCATGGGGCACAGACAGATTCTTCCAAATTTGGTGTAATTTGCTTGAAAATTAAAGCCAGGAGAGAGTTTTCTTATTTTTAATAGGGAATTCACAGTGAAACTGCTTCTCTTCATCACATACGTCAAAAATCAATATTTTACTTTCTGATGATGTCATCATTCAGTGATGTCACAATGCAACTGTCATTGTGAGGTCACAAACCTAGCTTGTGATACTTGCTGACTTTAAGTAAAAATATTTCTTCTCATTGTATGGCTTGAAATTGCCATAAACATAATAAAGAGGGAGGTGATATATTCATTATTTTTATTAATTATTATTTCTGTTTTATTTTCTCTTTTTTCTTTCCTTGACAGTCCATCACAAAAAATTACCATGCGTGATTTTCACCAAGAAGTGATCTTTAAGCAATATTTTTACCTCCACCAGCAGTTTATATTTTTGTGTGCTAATTGTTTAATTGTCTCTTTGTTTTTTTTTGTTTTTTTTTGTGTGTGTGTTTACATTACTCTAGAACTAATGAACAGATCTTTATTTAAAAATTTGTGGGTAGGACCTGACTGAAGGAAGAAGTTACTAAAAGAAAGATCTGAATCTTATTTTGGATACAAAAAAATCATGATTTTTCAGAGGTCCCATTTCAATGTATTTTTAATGACTTTAACTTTCTACTTGATATTTCTATGAAGATTAATTTACATGTTTGGTTTTATTTTATTGTCTTCCGTACAATACTTTATATCACTTGAGAGACTGGTCACTAAGAGTCGAGCGTTTTGCTCTCTCTGAGTGCATCTTGTCTTATGACTGTGATATGTTGCACTAGATGCTGTATTGTGTGTTGATTCCCATGTGGGCTTTAGATTTACAAATAATTTGAAAATTTTAAAGATTTTAATGCTTCTTTATGCTTATAACCTTTTACTAACGTGTAAATAAAATGTCACAAATCTATCTTGATCCCTCTATGACCTGTAACCTCTAGTCAACCCTTCAACCTTCAATTCAGGAAACTGATACACCAGTATCAAATCTTGAATATGATGAACTTGATTACTCTAATCTAATCTAATGTGGACTTTTATAGCGCTTAATCTCGATCACTGATGGACTCTAAGGCGCATCTAAAGATAAAGCAAGGCAGTTAGCGTTAATCAAGGGACATAGCCAGGTCATACCAAGGAGACACAGATGTGACGGGGGAGGCTATGGTGGGTAGGCTTTTGCAAACAGGGATGTTTTAAGCTTCTTTCTGAAGGAGGCAACTGATGTTGCACTGCGAATATCTTGAGGGAGGTCATTCCAGATCTTCGGAGCATCAAAGGCAAAACTATGGCCAAAATGTTTGGCTGACTTAAAGACTGATGAATGGAAAGGAGGAACTGTAAGGTATTGACGATCTGGGTGACTATGCCTAGTACTATAGGGACAACTACTAAATGAAGCCGTGTAGAGTTTTCAACACACTAATTAATAGTGATTAAGACTAAGTGGATAACACCTAACTATTAAAGATTTAAAGTTTCCATGGTGATTTCAGAAAATACTCGAATTTACTGGACCAAAAAAAAACAAACAATAAATACATGTGTATTCACTGAAATTTTCAGGGAACACACGTCTCATATCACTAAATATGCATATTTACTGAAAATTTCAATAAATATGCATAAACTTTTTACATATTTACTGTAAAGGTCAAAGTTGGGACTCTACGTCCCATTCAACAGATAGTATATTTACTGTAACATGAACACAAAATGGTATCAAGATGGATTAAATGTGTCTAATTCAGAAATAGCCAGACTGAAGAGCAAGTAATTGCCCAATCCATTGTGACAATTTGTGTGCCAAGACACTTTTTTGCATTTAAAGAATGGAGCTACATTGTTGTCACAGACAACTATCTGAAATTCATTGTAACAAGAAGTGAGTACACTCCTAAGTGACACAACTTCTCGTGTGGTAAATGACCTGAAGAAGATATTCTCAATTCATGGTATTCCCTAAAATGTGGATAATATGTCACACAACTCACATAAATTTAATACCTTTGCTTCAGAATGTGGATTCCAGTTAATCACATCAAACCCAATATATCCACAAAGTAATGGGTTGGCCAAAATTGGGTAGGGACATTGAAAAGGTGGTTGAAAAAAGGATGGACCTGAAACAGGCACACCTGGACTACCATAACACTGCGTGCCTTTTCCCACTCTCAGTTGTTGATGATAAACTGTGTTAAATCAGTATCTCAAACTCAAAAAGGACCATCAAACCATGTGGTCCAAGAAATGCGATAGTGCTACTACAACAGATGCAAAGAGCTCAAAAACTATACTCTGATGATCAGTCCAAAGCCCTTAAACCTATTAAGGTTGGTGAGCCACAAAAAAGGGGTTGGTCACACACCGTCATTACAAGAAACCACCCTACTCCTAAGAGTCATTATTTGGAAACAATGGATGGTCATGAATACCATCAGAACTAAAGAAATACAATGCAAATTAGGCGTGCCACCTATCACACCTGAAGTAGTGAGTGATGACCCAATGGGTCATAGACACAAACACGCCATTGATAGAGATCATACCCCAAATAAAGATGCAGCCACAGAACTCAGAGTGTAGAATATCATCTCAAGTTTGACAGAAACCAAGATGGCACAGTGACTTTGCCACGTGACAATGTCTAAGACATTCAATCTTGAGTTGAGGAAACCAGTGTTAAAGACTGGTCCTGACTTAGACAAACATATTTGGAAAGAAACCTTGATGATGTGGAACTTAAATTCATACCAAACTAACATATCTCTTGAGAATAAAACTGGCGGAGATGTTGAAGACAAACTGATATTAAAAAATATATATCTTGAGTGAAAGCTTGACCATAAGTTGAAGTAAAACTGATACTACACAAACATATCTTTTGAAAAAGCTTGACAATATACTGGAGTTAAACCAGTATCAAGATCATCTTGAAAACAAAGTTCCTGGACCTCCAAAATATAAACTTCCACCCCGAGACAGTCAAGGATCGCTTAACATTATGGTGCTGTATACATCTCAATATGCCTAAACAATATGGACAGGACAAACTCCTGAGTCCACTGTGCATAGCAACTAAAAATAAAAACATTTTTATAACACTATATGCAAAACTCACAGAATTTTTTAATATTGTTCAGATTACTGATATGTATATATTTCCTACAGTTTGGATTTTATGAATCCTTTCAGTAGAATGGCAATAGTTTTACAGCTGTGGTTGAGAAGCCTATAAAACATGATGTAATGAAAAGTTTCTAGAAACCATCAACCTTTATGCAGTATCTGGTATGTCTTAATAGCAAGACTAAGCTACAAAACCTCAAAAGGCAGACAAAGTCATTTCATCACTAAAAAGCTATTTCTGCAACACACACAACAAACCCAAATATTTAAAAAAAATCTAAAATATGTATTGGCTGCTTTGTTCAACCTAAAGACTTTGGTTTTAATTTGTTTATTTGGGGTTTTACGTCGCTTTCAACACTGTACAGGTCATATCACGACGGGTAGTTGGAAGGGACTTTGGTTTTAATTCCTGTCACATAGATTATGTATAGGCTTAAGTCCAAGTAAGTGTCCCATATTAGAAAATAATGGATTATTTACGAGGTCTATTTAAATTACACCCATTCTTTAAGTTGTAATTTTAAAAATGTTTTTAACATCCTTACGTTTCATTTCAAAATTTTTGGTGTGTATTTTGGGTTTTTGTAATATTTTAGGTGAAATAAATCTAGAAGGTGTTTCTTTGAAAATGTGTGATAAGGCTTCTATATATGGCGAAACTCCCAGAGAAGAACAACTGCCCAATAGTGAAACATATTGGACACTTTAAAAAAGAGTATATCTCAGGTGTAATTTAATTCCAATTAAACACTCTCCTTCTACAATTGTTTGCCTTTTAACATTCATCTATGCTGCATGTCCCTACTTTTTTGGTTACTTGTCATTTTTACAATGACAGCAAAGACAGTTCCTTATTTATGTTTCAGATAATGCATTAATTTTTTAGACTTAATGTGTTTGCACAAAAGAGTTATTTTACTTTTATCTTAAGTTAAGAGATAACATTACAATAGAATATTAGAGAGCTTGTAAATAATTCACTAAAATGGGGTAGAACAATTGAGGGTCAAAAAGTGGATTTTTTTGTATTAAAAAGCTTTCATTGTACTGTTATTTCTCTTTCTATTAACTGAAATATTATGACTTTTCAGTCTTCCTCATTACACATTTGCAAGGCATGCCATAGTCAACCAATTGTGAGAACTTCTATTGGTCCCAACCTGATTATTTTGTCAACTTATGTCATCCTAAGGTATGAAGCTTTCATTTTTCAATGACCATAACTGATACCTAAAAGCCTTTGCTTCACATACTATCAGTATAATAAGAGTGTAACTCAGCATAAAAATGGGTATCTGTTTGGCAATAACTGACCCCAATAAAGGTATCCGTGTTTTAGTTGTAATCAAATAGAAATAACTGTGAAGCAAATATGTGTGGCTGATGTAAAGAAATTCAGTGAAAGTAAATTATAAAATATCTGTGAAAATACAATAAATCATGATTTTTCATTGACCAAAACTTATCTAAAAAAACAGAAACATAATTTCTAAAATTTCATTTCCCCTGCTAAGATGTTTGTTTTATCCTAGAGTTTTTCTACTCTGGCCTCCGGTAGCTTCAGCCTAATAAATTTTAAAATTCTTCCCCTTTTAACCAGCTTAATGGACCCCTCATTTCCACCTGAATCATCCTTGCTCCTGGGCTTGGTATTGTATACTACAGGGTAATGATGCTATGGTATTCAACAAATATTTGGGTTCAGGGCTAAACAATTTCTCATCATGGGTTCATATCCTTTTTCGATCCCTGGAGAGGGTTTGTACTACATCAGACCACTGATTGCTTGCTACTGAACATATGAAAACCCAATTTATAGGAAAGAGAAAAAAATGGAACTCAATGGGATGACTGCACTATCATGATCGTTTTCATCAGTTGCAAAGACTATCTATTGTTACCAAGGGGCACAAAATACAAATGCACAAACAGCAACATAATGGAGTCACAAGGCACAAAACTTCACCTGCAGGTAGTGCTAAAATAAAAATCATTAATCTGGATCCGGATCAACTTTAAGGAAGACCAAAAAATGGGCAAACCCTACCTTGTGTGACAATATAGCAAAGATCTAATAACATTGACATACACATACAGATATTACAGATCTGATAATTTCAGATTAACAGATATTGCCAAATCACAAAAAACAGATATGAAGTTGGCATCATTTTGGGGTAGCACAAAGCTGTTAAGAGACCTTTCGTGAAAATATTACCCAATCTAATACAATTATAGTTAATAAGGCCTAGATACCTCATAGCCTCTGATGAGACTGAGAAATATATTGCCAGCCTAGTTTGACATAGCAGAAAGCTGATTTTTTAAAGTTTTGTTACTATGAATGCTTCTTCAACAACTGCTAGTCAAAATGACTTCTGTGATGCCATCTCTAGAGACAATGTCACCCCTGAACCACAAAGTGGTTGTCACACATCCCTATTAACAAATTAATTGCCGCATGAAACCTCCAAGGCACTTAGGAAAAGGGTGTATGAAGACAAAGCATCAGTCCTAAAGGATGGACAAATCACACCAGTTTCACAGCATTTAAAAATGATGGACACAACCACAAACACATGCAGTTCATTGTGCTAGAGGAATGTATACCAAAATTTAAATCAACCTGCACTTTTACACGAATGCGCACTGAGTTGTGCTGGATATTTAAATTACACTATCTGGCTCCAATAGATATTAACCAAATTGTGTGATTATTGGCGCCTAATCTCACTTGCTAGTGTCCTGTACAAGTTGGGGGTCTAGCATTATTGCGTCTCATATTAAGAAAGTTCTTCCCAAGCTTATCTCAACAACTCAGACTGGATTTCTTCAGGGTCGATTTATTGGCACTCGTTTGATTTATGATTTAATTAAATATACAGAAGATAACAAAATTGATGGTTTATTAATGTTAACTTGATTCTATATCATGGAAATTTATGTAACTGGTTCTGGAAAAATTTGGATTTACTGACCACCTAATTAAGTGGGTTAGGCTTTTTAATACGAATATAAATGCTTCAGTTCTTCAATTTGGAATATTGTCTGATTTTTTTCAAATAAATAGAGGTTGTAAACAAGGTGACCCTTTAGCGCCATATTTATTCTTACTCTGTGGACAAATATTATACTTATAGAAATTAATATTAATAGAAAGCTATAAAAGGATTAAAGGAATAATAACTATTAAAAATATTGAATTTAAAATATCGCAATTTGCTGATGATACTACTTTGATTTTGGATGGTAATGAGAGTTCCTCGACAGCTGCCTTGAATACACTGGAAATTTTTTGTTCACTATCAGGTTTGAAGATGAACAGTTCAAAATCTAAAATGATATGGATTGGAAGGAAAAACACTCAAAAGACAAACTTAATTGTGACTGGACTTAATTTGACTGGAATAATGATTGTTTTTCTCTTCTAGGATTAGAGTTCCATGTTCCATGCTGGACAAAATGGATGAAATTAATTACAACTTAGCCCTTATTAAAGTTAAAAAGACAATAGCTTTCTGGAAAAACCGATCATTGACTCCTTTGGGGAAAATTTCAGTGATAAAAACTCTTATTCTGTCAAAATTGAATCACCTTTTTACATCTATCCCTTTACCTCAGAACCAGTTTTGTAACAAAATTGAAAAGTTGCTCTTCAATTTTATATGGGATGGGAAGCCAGAAAAAATCAGTAGATCCCAAATTTGTCAAAATTATGATGCTGGTGGTCTAAAATGATTGACATTCAACTATTTGTAAATGCTTTAAAATTGACATGGCTTAGGAGACTTATAACCTCACGTAATTCGTAATGGGCTATACTATTTCAATTGACTTTTTCATCGGTGAAAAATATATTAGACTTTGGTTTACTCTGGTTTCAACTTTACAATCTAAATCAAACAATGTTTTTTGGAAAGAGATCTTTGAAATTGCATTCTTATACCTGAATGAATATGATTATATATCATTTGATAACCTTGTGTGTATAACCTTGTGGCATAATCAGAACATAAGTAATTTTACCTTGATTAAACCAACATGGTATAACCATGGTATTGTTGTCATAGGTGATGTAATTTCAGATGGCAAATTTTTAAGTAAGGAAGCTATAGAATTATTGTATGACCTACCGGAAATAAATTTTCTGGATTATTACCAAGTGAGGGCAGATGTAAATAAATTCCTTCAGAAATATGGGGTACTTAACCAACTTAATAATATCAGAAGACCGTACATTCCAAGTCATTTTCAATTACTTTTAAAAAGCAAATCTGGATGCCAAGACATGTATTATAAAATGATTAAACAGAATTTCAATGTGAAATACCAACAAAAATGGAGCACAGATTTGGGTATAGTAATTGATGATCAGACATGTAAAGAAGCATTTACAATCTGTTTTAAGTCTGTCAATGATCATCAAATAATATGGCTTCAATATAAAATATTACTTCGTATTCTGGGTACCCAAAAACAGTTGTTTAAAATGAAAATTTCAGACTCAGATTATTGTAGGATCTGCAATTCAAATGTAGAAACTTTAATTCATTTATTTGTTTCTTGTGGACCAGTAAAAAACTTGTGGGATGATTTAATCCTTTGGTTGTGCAATTCAACATCCATTCAATTAAACCTTCAAGCTAAGGATATAATTCTTGGATACTTAAAAACAGACTATTTCCTTCCAGTTAATGTCATTCTTTTGATAACATTTGATCACATTTAAAGAAAAAACTAAAGTCATTATACAACTATGAATTTTCAATACATAAAGAAAAATACAAAGAAGAAGTGTTTGAAAAGAATTGGAATAAATTATTAAAAATATTTGAATAAAATCCAAGTATTGTTTTTATATTGTGTAACCAATATTTCAGTTGTTGTGAGCAAGTGAACAAGTGTGTGTTTTTTTGTTGGTTATTATGTGCCGGTGGCATATAAATTGTTAAATGCACTTATATACTCACTATATTATGAGATAGTATGTTTGCTTATTGTACCATATGAAGAAAAATAAAGAGTGACAAAAAAAATTGTGTGATTATTTACGGCTATTATTTGGATTATATTACGAGGTCCTCAGTGGCCTAGTGGTTAGCAAGTTTGGCATCTAATCATAGGCTGTCACCTCTGTGGGTTCGAGTCCCACAAGTGGCAATTCTGAGGACCTGTCCCAATATGACCCTAGCTGTTGAACGGGACGTAAAACCCCAACTTTGGATTATATTACACTAAATAATCCACCCTGTATTCTTCCTTCTTTACAACAACTGTTGCATCCATGGAATTACAAAATATCCCAACCGAGAGGTAGGGATTCAATTTCTTGAGTTGAGTATGAGATCCAAAGATGATAAACTCTCTTTTGTCAGGGTTTAATTTGAGCATACTTAACGACATCCATTCTTGAACATCTAAAAGACATGAATTCAGTTTGTCAAGAGACAGGCTGCATTTTTATGAGACATATGAATTACCAACTAGGTATCGTAGGTTTGCATCAAAATGAAATTTGGTGTATATTTGCATTCCAATAACCTTACTCAAGATAACAAAAAGTTAATACTGTTACAGAGTAATTTTACAGAGAAAGTGATATCAAATTTTGATCATCTTTCAAAGTTTTACAAAGATGTTATATAAACCTGGTAAGAAGTAAAAGAAAACATTTTGGGAAACATCAATGAAACAACGTCAAAATTTATATGGTATAATGGTTTAATAAGTCAATTTATTTATTTGGGGTTTTTTACGTCGCTTTCAACACTGTACAGGTCATATCACGACGGGTAGTTGGAAGGGCAGAGGAAACCAGTACATACAGTTCGTTAGGGTTCTGTACTGTAAACTGCCGACCAACGGCAAGCAACTACCAGCTTTCCCACTTGAGGCCGTGCCGGGAATCGAACCCCGGCCTCAGAGGTGGGAGGCGAGAGTGTTACCACTCTGCCACCGTGGCCCCGGTTAATAAGTCAAAAAGAACACTATTAATCAATCACTGTTCCAAGCAGGTCTCTAGTTCACGGGAGATCTTTTCAATGAACACAGTAAAATTGTACCTTTTGAACAGTTGTCTATACAGCTGTGTGTAGCAATTTTTCTTAAGTGTGCACAGGTCTGGTCACAAAATTTCAACAAGACTTCAATGTTGCAAGAGAATCTATATCCCATAGTTGCATAAAACAAATTTAATGGAATCAAATTGTGTAGAAAAATATGGATCTTCAGGATCTTAATATGAAAATAATGAAAAAAAAATCAGTTTTAAACATGAAGCATAGCACTGTTTTAAAATATGACATATTCCAACACCACCCTTTAAGTTCAGGCAACTTACCAAACTTTGAAATTAAAAGTGCCTTATCTCTAGTAGAGTATTGCTAGATTTTTTTTAATATCATGTTAAAATAAATATGTATAGAAGGAAGGTAACATACCAAAGTCAAAATAGAATTTCATTTAATAGAATCATAATGACTTCACTCATGTTTGTATCATTACAAGAACTGTGTAGTGTAATGAATAGCATCAATAAAGAGTATTCATAAACAATAACAAGTCCTATTTTACAATTACTTTATTGACCAGATTGATCTGCTTTCAGTATATACAAACTTTTATAGTGCTTAATCTCTAAGTCATAGAGGCTGATTAAAGATCATGACAAGCAAGAGTATATGCCAGTTTCAATGGTCCATAGATGAGTAAAAAGTTCAGCACCACAGAGACGGAGAGAATTGCTTGACTTTATAACACAGTTGTAATGTATTGGCATATAACTGGACTAATATACATAAACAAACTTCTTTATTGCCAAATACCTTTTTGTCATACAATTTTAATTAATGTAGCAGGTTTCCTATATAAATGAACACTACTTTGCTCAACCACATCACAGTCAGAATCAGAATGGTTAGCTCTGAATACAGGAACAACCTGCTTGAATTTCTAGAGACTCTTGATAAATTAAAGACTTCACTTGTTATAGTGACAATAAGTATGATCAAATTCTGAAACATCTGAGTGAAGTTAGTGGCAAGGCTGATCCTCATTTTAAAGCATGGGTAAAGAAGTGTGCCTTCCGGTCAGTCTTTCTGGCTTGGGCATTGGAAGGTCTCTAGTTGTTCCTAATACAAAAAGGTATATTTGTCTACTTCATTTAAGTATCATCTGTCTTTTTATATTTTCATGGAAAATGCTTTAAATGGGGTTACACCTGATGATAACCGCTCTTCATTTTATTCATCTTATTGCTTTCAAAATAAATATACTTTTAACTGCATTATTATTATTATTGTAACTTATCTTATATTATTTATTATCTTTTCCAGGTTTCTGGTGATGGCAGTGCAGCCTTCCCAAAAATTATATCCACAAGTTAGATATGTAATATAGTGAATTAAGTACACAGCAGTAAGAGTAAGGATAGTGGATACAGAAAGGCAGCCGACCTTGAATAGAGCCAGTACTATGGGATTACTAGATCATTCATCCAGGAATTTTTTATCAGCTGACCAGTATGCCAGCTCAGCCAATGCCAGAGTACCAAAGCCCCATTAAAACCAATTATAGAGAATGACTTTCTTAACAGAATCCAGATGGATCTGATAGACATGTGAAACTCACCAGATGGAGAATACCATCACATTGGACATGTAATGGGCCATTTCTCAAAGTTTCATATCCTGTTTCCTCTTAAGACTAAAACAGCAGATGAAGTCCAAGAATGGGTCTTAGCTTATGTTGGAGCAACACATATCTTTCATAGTGATAATGGAAGGATCTCAGAAATCTGATAAAGAACTGGTCATGCAATGTAACCTTTGTAAATGGCAGACCAAGACATTTACAGTCTCAAGGTTTGGTAGAAAGAGACAACCGAGCTGTAGAAGATAAAATATCTAAAACGAAAGCTGGGATGGGAATGGCTGACCAAGTACTTTGGGCATCATGGGTACCAGACATCATGTATGCTTTAAAGACTGTAAAGCACAAAAACTATGAAGGATATGTGTTACAGAGTACTGTATGGGAGAGAATTTGTAGCTCTATTATTACCACAAACTGAATCGCAGGTTATTGATGACACTGAAAATGAAGGGGTCCCAGTTGACCCAGTTGAGCCAGATGAGAAGCTACTATCTTCATCCACGAGGTTATGTCAGACTGAAAAATTGATTACACCTCCATCTCCAGTGCTACCTCAATCAACCTTCATACCTCAGGGTGAGCTATCGATTAACACTCATACAATTGATGATGATAATGATTATGAAATAAAGCCATCAATAACACAATGGCTCACTTGATGAAATTCCATCTGCTACAATGGGAGCTTGCAAAAGGAAATTCTTAATAAATTCTAATATGACTTTAACAGTGCTTAATCTGCATCAACAGACAGACCCAAAGGTGCAACAAGATTTTAAAGGTCAATACAGCAAGGTCAAAGGTCAATCAGTGTCACACCATGACATGGCACACCTAAAACCCTCAACCAATGTCCCTACCAAGTATAAACTTCCTACACCTTACAGTCTCTGAGATATAGCCTGGACAAGATTTTATAGGCCAAGGTCACTACAGCAAGGTCAAAGGTCAAATCAAGGTCACGCTATGACGTAGCACACCTACACCCCCTAACCAATGTACCTACCAATTATCAACTTCCTACACCTTACGGTTTCCAAGATATAGCCCAGACCAGGTTTTATAGGTCAAGTTTACTATGGCAAGGTCAAAGGTCAAATCAAGGTCACACCATGACGTTGCACACCTACTACCCCCAACCAATGTCCTCACCAAGTATCAGCTTCCTACACCTGACAGTTTCCGAAATATAGCCCAGACAAGATTTTATAGGTCAAGGTCACTATGGCAAAGGTCAAATCAAGGTCACACAATGACGTTGCACATCTATAACCAATGTCCCTACCAAGTATCAACTTTCTACACCTTACAGTTGCTGAGACATAGCCCAGACAAGGTTTTATAGGTCAAGGTCACTACAGCAAGGTCAAAGGTGAAATCAAGGTCAGACCATGACGTTGCACACTTACACCCCCTAACCAATGTCCCTACCAAGTATCAACTTCCTACACTGTACGGTTTCCGAGATATAGCCCGGACAAGATTTTAAAGGTCAAGGTCACTACAACAAGGTCAAAGGTCAAATCAAGGTCAGACTATGACGTTACACACCTACAACCCCTAAATAATGTCCCTGCCAAGTATCAACTTGCTACACCTTATGGTTGCCGAGATATAGCCCGGACAAGATTTTCAAACTCAAGGTCACTACAGCAAGGTCAGAGGCCAAATCAAGGTTAGACCATGATGTTGCACACCTACACCCCCCAGCCAATGTCCCTGCCAAGTATGAACTTCCTACACCTTACAGTTTCTGAGATACAGCCCGGACAAACTATTTCCTGCTGCCCGCCCGCTCGGCCGACCGACCGCCCACCCGACCACACGCCCACCTGCCCGAACGCCCATCCGGACACCATGGGTGACAACAAAGGTGTGGGGTAAAAAGTGGAACTCAAAGGGATAACTGTACTATCATGATCGTGTTCATCAGCCGTACAGACATTGTCTATTGTTACCAAGGGGCACTAAATATAAAGGCACAAACAGCAACATAACAGAGTCACAAGGCACAAAACTTCACCTGCAGGTAGTGCATAAATAAAAATCATTAATCTGCATCCAGATGAACTTTAAGGCAAACCCTACCTTGTGTGACAAATACAGCAATCTAATATACAGTTTTTGAGTTATGTGTGCAGACAAACAAATGGATGTAATTACAATAACCTTGCCCTTCCCGTTGGTGGTGGTTGAGGGACAGGTCGTGAGGTTTAAGGAATGTGTACAGTCTCGAAAATTTGGGGTACTACATTAAAAATTTTCCTGATCCGAAAGGCATCTGTATAAATAATGCTCTGACCCCACTATAGGGAATAGTGTCCATGTTAATTGATGTTTTGTATTATACCTTATTCCTGTACATAGCATCAGTACATGTTGCATATTGTAGTGCTCTGTACTTTTTGTGACCATCCACATTTAAATTTTAAACTCTTCTATGCATTACGAGTCATTTTTACTATTGGTTAACATGCTTTTAGGCAAAGTACATACATCCATATATTCCTCAATTTCAAAGTTGTAGCAAATCTATACTTTTGTTTACAAAGTATATAATTTCTAATGTTAGAACCTGTACAGTACTTGTCACAGCATGATGTCACAGCATCACGGCTATCTGGAAGTAAAGGGATCTTCATGCCATGCATAGTTATTCATTTTTATTTTTTAACAGACCACAAATTATATAGAACACAAAATTATCAGGCATCGAAGAGAAGGTTGTAAAAACTTTAGGAATTTCAAATTTTTGCTTTCCTCTCGAAAGTCCTGCACATAGGCAATGAAATGAAAAAGGAAGTAAACATCATATCTTATAGAGCTTGATTCTTAACAAGTTGATAAAGCCATCAAAGAAAGATATCCTTTGGAAAAATATCTAAAAATTCCTTCAGGTGCTCTTTTCTATTCTGCACTTTTATGGCACTTAATCTCTGGTAGGCAGACTCTAAGCACAACACCAGAATCAAATTTATAAAAAATCCTCATTCCATAGCCATTGTCAAGTCCAATACCATGCTGGATAGAGTGTATATGCTAAGATGGGAAAGCCTTTTTGAAGAGATACAATTTTAACCCTTTCCTCAATGGTGGGATCAATTGACCTCATCAGGTAAATTATTCCAAACCGTGGGAGCATCAAAAGCAAAGCTGTGACCAAAGTATTTTTTGGATTTATGTACAGATGAATAGAATTGAGGAACCTTCATGAACCTTCTATCCTGATGGTTCTATCTTGTGCTATATCTTCCACAATGAGTAGACAAAAGAGAACCAAAGTTAACTGGGATGACCACTATGAAGAAACTTGAAACCTAGAGTGACAGTTTGGAAGATACAACGAAATTCAACTGGGACCTGATTGAGTTGTTTGAGAATAGGAGATACCCATGTGTAGTTGTTACAGTTTGTGACAATCCTAGCAAGTGTGTTTTGAAAACACTGCAGTTTGAGCATGTTGAGACTAGACAGACTCCTGAATAGAGAGTTACAGTAATAAAGGCGACTACTTACTAAGGCATTAGCTGCCAAGATAGCAGCTTCATCTGTTAAGTATTGTCTAACCCGCCTGAGATCTAAATTTGAATAAGGCATGTCATACATATAATGTGGACATGATCAGCAAAGGTTAAATTAGCATCAAACCAGACACCAAGGTTCTTTACAACAACTGTTGGATGCATAGAATTACAAAATGTCCCAACTGAGAGGTGGGGATCCAATTTCATGAGATCCAAAGATGATAAACTCTCTTTTGTCAGGGTTTAATTTGAACATACTTGACGACATCCATTCTTGAACATCTAGAAGACATGAATTCAGTTTGTCAAGAGACAGAGCTGCATTTTTATGAGACATATGAATTACCAACTAGGTATCGTAGGTTTGCATCAATGTGGAATTTGGTGTCACGGTGCATTCCAATAACCTTACTCAAGATAAGAAAAAGTTCATACTATTATAGAGTAATTTTACAGAGAAAGTGATATCAAATTTTGATCCTCTTTCAGAGTTTTACAAAGATGTTATATAAACCTGGAAAGAAGTAAAAGAAAACATTTTGGGAAACATCAATGAAATAACGTCACGATTTATATGGTATAATGGTTTAAGAAGTCAAAAAGAACACTATTAATCAATCACCGTTCCAAGCAAGTCTCTAGTTCACAGGAGATCTTTTCAATGAACATAGTAAAATTGTACCTTTTGAACAATTGTCTATAGAGCTGTGTGTAGTAATTTTTGTTTAGTGTGCATAGGTCTGGTCACAAAATTCCAACAAGACTTCAATATTGCAAGAGAATCTATATCCCTTAGTTGTATAAAACAAATTTTGATGCAATCAAATTGTGTAGCAAAAATATGGATCATCAAGATCTTAATATGAAAATAACAAAAAGTTTTAAATCAGTTTTAAACATGAAGCATAACACTGTTTTAAAACATGACATATTACAACACTACCCTTTACTCATATGAATATTGATACATTGAAATAGACACACACACTATTGAACATCTGTTTTTGGGTTCAAACAACTTTGAATCTTTGAATCTTTGAAATTAAAACTGCCTTATCTGTACTAGAGTATTGCTAGGTTTATTTAAATATCATGTTATGATAAATATGTATAGAAGGAAGATACCATCTAAAATTCATAATGGTTATATAGAATTTGATTTAATAGAATCATAATGACTTCACTCATGTTTGTATCATTACAAGAACTGTGTAGTGTAATGAACAGCATTAATAAAGAGTATTCATAAACAATTACAAGTCCTATTTTACAATTACTTTAACTTAAACTCAACAGATGGATCTGCTTTCAGTATATACAAACTTTCATAGTGCTTAATCTCTAAGTCATAGAGGCTGATTAAAGATCATGACAAGCAAGAGTATATGCTAGTTTCAATGGCCTATGGATGAGTAAAAAGTTCAGCATCACAGAGACGCAGAGAATTGCTTGACTTTATAACACAGTTGTAATGTATTGGCATATAACTGGACTAATATACATAAACAAACTTCATTATTGCAACTACCTTTTTGTCATACAATTTTAATTAATGTAGCAGGTTTTCTATATAAATGAACACTACTTTGCTCTACCACAGAACAGTCAGAATCAGAACGGATAGCTGTGAATACAGGAACAACATGCTTGAATTTCTAGAGACTCTTGACAAATCAAAGACCTCACTTGTTATAAGTGACAATAAATATGATCAAATTCTGAAACATCTGAGTGAAGTTAGTGGCAAGGGTAATCTCCATTTTAAAGCATGGGCAAAGAAGTGTGCCTTCTGGATGGTCAGTCTTTCTGGCTTAGGCATTGAGAGGGCTCTAGTTGTTCCTAATACAAAGAGGTACATTTGTCTGCTTCATTTAAGTATCATCTGTCTTTTTATATTTTCATGGAAAATTCTTTAAATGGGGTTACACCTGAAGATAACCACTTTCCATTTTTATTTATCTCATTGCTATTAATATAAATGTAGTTTTAACTGCATTATTAGTATTATTGTAACTTATTTTATTTTATTTATTATCTTTTCCAGGTTTCTGGTGATGGCAGTGCAGCCTTCCCTAAAGTTATATCCACAGGCCAGATATATAATATAGTGAACCAGTACAGAGCAGGGAGAGTAAGGATAGTGGATACAGAAAGGTAGCCAACCTTGAATAGAGCCAGTACTATGGGATTACTAGATCATTCATCCAGGCATTTTTATCACCTGACCAGTATGCTACCTCAGCCAATGCCAGAGTACCAAAGCCCCACTAAAACCAATTATAGAGAATGACTTTCTGAACACATTCCAGATGGACCTGATAGACCTGAGAATACCATCACATTGGACATGTAATGGGCCATTTCTCAAAGTTTCATATCCTGTTTCTTCTAGAGACTAAAAAAGCGGATGTTGGATGTTGGAGCATCACATATCTTTCAGAGTGATAATGGGAGTGAATTTTGCAATCAGGATCTCAGAAATCTGATAAAGAACTGGTCATGCAATGTAACCTTTGTAAATGGCAGACCAAGACATTCACAATCTCAAGGTTTGGTAGAAAGAGGCAACCGAGCTGTGAAAGATAAAATATCTAAAATGAAAGCTGAGATAGGAATGGCTGACCAAGTACTTTGGGCACCATGGCTACCAGACATCAGGTATGCTTTAAAGACTGTAAAGCACAAATTTACAAAGGATATGCCTTACAGAGTAGTGTTTGGGAGAGAACTTCCAGCTCTACTATTACCACAGACAGAACCACAGGTTATTGATGACACTGAAAATGAAGGGGTCCCAGATGTTGATCTAGTTGAGCCAGATGAGAAGCTATAATCTTCATCCATTTGGTTACCTCAGACTGAAAACTGGTCACACCTCCATCTCCAGTGCTACCTCCATCAAGATTCATACCTCAGGGTGAGCTATCGATTACTGCTCATACAACTGATGATGATAATGATTTTGAAATAAAGCCATCAATAACACAAAGAAGGCCAATACATGCCCCCAGAAATTACAAAATCTAAAACACCCAGTGTGAGTGAAACCAGTGACACCAGGTTGACAGCTGATATGTCTCCTGACTGCAGAAGCGACTTTGATTTTGTCAGTGATTTGAGTGCACTTCCAGATGTATAAGGAAACAATGTAGATGTACACACAGATATACCAGATTCACACTCAAAGTATGAAGGTAATGAAGATAAAGACGTGGTTCAAAGAGATATCAATGAGCCTGCTCACTTGAGAGAAAGAATATGTGCTGGGACCCTCATGAAAACTAAAAGAAATAATGAAGTCAAGCTTGGGAGTTTTGTGTCAGTTGCTGTGCCTATGATTGAAAGAACAAACACAGTAAGTAAGTAAGTAAGTAAGTAAGTTAAAATTAAAGTGCAAAAACACTTACGTGTTATGCTGCACTATTAAAAACTAATAAATATATTAACTAATATTGACAATAATACACAAAACTATATATACAAATAATAACAAACAATTAACGAATAACCAAAAAGACCAAGAAAAACAACATATAAGAGATGACTAGAATAAAGACTAGAGTAAAAAGCAACAAACAACAGAGAAAACAAAAAGCAAAGTAAACCATATGTAAATTACAAATATCATAATAAAATTGTTAATAAAACACAATAACACAAAAAGCACAAAACACAATAAATAAATAAACACAATACCAGACTAGATTATACAGAATAAATTAAGACAAAGGACATAATAAATTAATCAAAATTTTTTATACAGACCACATTCCTTCAAATAATTAATGATACTAAAAACATTTTCTGAAAATAATTTTTGCATTGTATTAATATCTCTATAATATTTTATTCTAGTGTCACGTAGGTCGATACAGTCCAATAATATATGCTTGACTGTATCAGGACAATGACCGGGAATGCACCAGGGCATCTCTTCACCTTTCAACAGATAACTATGGGTGAAATAAGTGTGTCCAATACGGGCTCGAGTTATAACTATTTCCTCCCTATTCTATTCTATATCCCTTCTATTGAAGCCATATTTTTAGAAGAACAAGTGATTGAGAAATCATCAACAAAAAGAGACTTTTCCAAGCTAGCTGGGATCACATCAGCAATGCTGTTAATCTTTAAAATAAATAACGTAACAGAGAGGATGCTGCCCTGGGGAACACCCATCTCTTGCCCATGTATATCTGAATAAACAGATCCTAAACGAACTCTAAAAACTCTGTTTGATAAAAAATTCATAAACATGGGCATTCGCCCCCTTAGGCCTACTTTATGTAGATCTCTTATTACACCATACTTCCATACTGTGTCGTAGGCTTTTTCTAAATCAAAAAATACAGAGACTACATGGTTGCCTTTTAAAAAGGAATCTCTAATAAAAGATTCAAGTCTTATTAATTGGTCTGTTGTAGTTCGACCTTTTCTAAAACCACTTTGGTATTTTGATAAAATATTATTTTTTTCGAGGAACCAAACTAATCTAGTATTAATCATTCTTTCCATGGTTTTGCATAAACAGCTCGTCAGAGATATGGGGCGGTAATTGGACGGGTTTTTTGGGTCTTTGCCTGGTTTAGAAATAGGTATTACAGTGGCCTCTTTCCAGCATTCAGGAATTTCACCTGAAGCCCATACATCATTAAATATATCAAGTAACACCATAAGTGAGTCTCTTGGTAGATGTTTTAGCAGCTGATAATGGATCTCATCTGGACCAGTGGCTGTGTCATGAGACTTATTCATAGAATCACATAGTTCTCTAATGGTAAATGGTACATTATAGTTTTCAGAGTTGTCTGTGTCAAAATCCAAGTGTTCTTTTTCAGATTTCTCTTTGTATTTTTGAAACTCTGTACTGTAATTGTTGCTGCTAGAATTCTTGCGGATTTCTTCGGCCAACCTATTTGCTATATCAACTCTTTCTGTTATTTTTGTCCCATCATTATTTTCCAGATGGTGTATTGTGGTGTTACTTTGTTTGCCACTTATTTTCCTTATCATTTCCCATACCTTCTTTGCTGGTGTCTTTACATTTAGTTTTGATACATATTCATGTCATGATTTCCTTTTATTTTCTTTAATTATTTTATGAGCATTGGCTCGACAGTTTTTATATTCATTTATGTTATCTGATGTAGGATTTATACGGCATTTATCCATTGCATTTTGACGAGCTTTAACAGCTTTTTTGCATTCACTGTTGAACCATGGTTTGTAGCTAGCAGTGGACTGTCCAGTTGACTTTGGCACACATTTTGTTGCTATGTCATTTAACTTATCTAAAAATGCAGGAAACTTTTCTGTTATGTCAGTAAAATTATGCCTATTAATATCCAGAGAACACTGAAGTTTGAATTTTGGCCAATCAGCCTTTTTAAGATTCCAACGAGGAACATTGTCCTTAGGCATACTCTTAACTATATCAATTAAAATAGGAAAATGGTCACTACCACACTGATCAGAATGGACCTGCCATGTAAAATCAAGAAAAACAGATGCAAAGTTGGGGTTTTACGTCCCGTTCAACAGCCAGGGTCATATTGGGACAGGTCCTCAGCATTGCCACTTGTGGGACTCGAACCCACAGAGGTGACAGCCTATGATTAGATGCCAAACTTGCTAACCACTAGGCCACCGAGGACCTAGTAAAATCAAGAAAAACAGAAGCAGAACATAAAGACAAATCTATTGAGGTGAATGAACCTGATGCAGGATGAAAGTAGGTAGGTGACTTATCATTAAGTAAACAAATATCAGAGGATTCAAGATGTTCCACCTTATAGCCTAAACTATTAGACGAGGAACAACCCCATAAATCACTATGTGCATTAAAATCTCCAATAAATAGAAAAGGTGCAGGTAACTGGTTGACTAGATTATCAAGATCACTTTGTGCAACATTAAAACGTGCTGGAATATATACATTACATACAGTTATAGTTAGAGATACTTTTACAGCAACTGCCTGCAGTTATGTATCTAACTCAAGTACCTCATGGGGTATACCTTTCTTAACAAAAATAGAGCAGCCACCAGTGGCTCTCCCATCTACTTCAGACATACAAGTTTTAAAATAATGATCAAATCCTCTAATATTTACATTATCTGAATCTTTAAAATGAGTTTCCTGCAATGCTAAAATGTAGGGTCTAAAATTGGAAATTAAATTTTTAATTTCTTCAAAATTTGGCCTAAAGCCACGACAGTTCCACTGTATTATACTTTTATTTTTGTTTGGTTCCATTATTTACACTTTTATTACCACTCCGCCCTTGTGAACTTGTGATTGGGGATTCTTCGACACTCATGTCACTGTCACTATCACTTAAAACATCACATTTATTGTGTTGTTTAATCGGGTCATTAGATCCCTTATGTTGTTTGGTGAAATATACTTTGCTCTGACTTATTTTCAGCTTAATGGGGTCATTTTGAGATGCACTTGTCTGACTCGATGCACTGGTTTTATTCACTTTATTTATCTGTTTCTCAACTGCGCACTTTTTTGGTTGTTTTGTGCCTTCTGGCCAAGTCATTTCTGTTTGTGTTTCTATGTTCACTGTTTTCACCACAGGTTTAGTTGCTGCAGCTGCTTGGGCATATGTTGATTTCACAGAATTAAATATATTCATTTGTTTCTTGGCTTCTGTGTATGAAATCCCTCTTTCTGCCTTAATCCTTTGAATTTCCTTTTCTTCTTTCCATTTTGGACATTCTTTATCATTAGATGCATGCTTTCCGTGGCAATTTACACATTTTGCTTCATTCTTACATTCTTGAGAGTTTGTATGATCTTCATGCCCACATTTAGTGCAAACTTCATTCTTTCTACAGTTGAATTTAGTGTGACCAAACTTTTGACACTTGTAGCATTTCACAGGATTCGGGATAAATTGTGACACAGCCACTCTGTAGTAACCCACCCTGATGTATTTTGGTAAGGTCTGGCTCTGAAAGGTCAATATGTTTATTTGTTTATTTGGGGTTTTACGTCGCTTTCAACACTGTACAGGTCATATCACGACGGGTAGTTGGAAGGGCAGAGGAAACCAGTACATAGAGTTCGCTAGGGTTGTGTACTGTAAACTGCCGACCAACGGTAAGCAACTACCAGCTTTCCCACTTACGGCCATGACGGGGATCGAACCCCGGCCGCAGAGGTGGGAGGCGAGAGTGTTACCACTCTGCCACCGTGGCCCCTTGAAAGGTCAATATGAATGTCCCTGTTGGTTTCCTTTGTCCATCTCTGAATACCGATATCCTGTCCAGTTTTATGACCCCTTCATCTTTAAGTCCTTCTAATATTTCCTCATCAGAACATTCTTTTATGTCTGGGCATCTAATGACCCCTTTCTTTGTGTTCAGGCTGTAGTGTGGTGATACAGCGATGGGGATAACATTGTCCATAGTCAAGTGCAGTTTGGTCGTTTTCAGTAGTTTGCTGCTTTGAGCTTCCTTGTCAACTTCAACTAAAATGTCTCCATTTCTTAATTTTCTTATATTGAAAGGATCAGATCCTAAAACAGCAACAATGGCCTTGTTTACAGCAAATGGCGACAGCTTGGACAAGGGTCTCTCATTGTCTGTGCCTTTTATCAACAAAAAACGTGGCCATGAACAAATTGGTGCAGAATCCAAGCTCGTAGTCAAGATATCAGTTCTAGTTCGTTTCCTATCGGTCATTTGAGAGTGTTGAGTAGCCATAGTAAAATAATAATTATTCATTGCCAATGCTCTCCACCCACCCTTCGAGCCCAACAAGGGGATATCATAATAGTGTGGAGCTGAGCCCTGCACACTGATATCAGAGATACATTAACAAGATACTCAAAGACCACAAAAGTGAACCTTGATTGACCTGTTAAGCAGCCGCCTTCTAGATACTCCAAACAAAAGCACAAACCAAACACCAGCAGAATACAACAATCAAGTACAACAGTAGAAACCATTAGAAACAACAAGCCATCACTAATTTGGAGCACTAGTGCTTGGCACTACCAGCCGATTGATTAAGCCAGGCCATCTTAACCTTCTGACTAAGTGAAATTGAGGCCAAAGCTGTGTATTGCCTCCTCAATGCCGCAACAAAGTATTGGCTCAACAGCCAGGACCCTCTCTTCCACTGACACGGATCGCAACCCACGGCAAACAGGCTGCCCCCAATTAGTCGCCTCTTACAACACGCAGGAGGATACGTTGGGCCTATTCTACATCCCCGGACCCACAGGGGGAAAGAACAAACACAGATACATTATGTATCCCTGGTAAGGTGACAAAAGTTTATGAGAAATCAGGTTACTATCAAGTAGGCACAGTTTTGTATTTTGAAAGGAAAGCTCAGAGCAGGAGATCTCCAGTCTCACAAAGAAACAGTAGTATGTGATGAATCCAAAGTCATTACCATATGATTCGGGAATGCTGTAAAACAAATTTGAACAGCAACAAGTTTGTGAGGATATATAGATATATAGTTGTGTTGTGAATCAAATTAAATGTTCAACACACTGCCATCCAACCATAGTTTCTGCAAAAGGTGATAAAGATAGACTGCTATGTAACAACAGTAATTGAAAACATTGAATGGCTGACAGAGCGTGAAATGTTTAGAGCAGCAGAGCTATTGCAAATCAAATTCTAAGTCTTGAAGACATAGGGGGACTTCAAGATCCAATGCTATGCCATAAAAACCACTGGTCACGTCCTTCAGCTGACTTTGTTCAATTTCTCCACATCAATCTCCACCATTTCTGTGGAATACTTGCAATAGTATTTGCCTTTTGTCTGGTCAGGATCCTACAACAGTGAAATATTGCAACATTAGAAATCACCTTATGAAATGGATCAAGGCTGGAAATATGTCACAGTTTCCCACTACCAAAAGATGTCATGGACCACCGATACATGGAATTCATTGTGTGTTGGGATATTATTGCAGAGGTATCCTTGAAGGCTTTCCCGCATTTCAGTGCAAGATCTGTACCATAAAATCTCATGTGTTGCTGGTTCCAAAAATCCACGCAAATGGCTTTATCAGTTGTGTAGACAATTCAAGTAAGAGATGATATATGTAATGACACTTTAGAATGCTTAGATTACAAAAATATCATGTTTTTTAATTCAACTTTTCTCCTTGTGTTAAATATTTGTATAAATGTATTGTTATATTGTAAATGTATTTCAGTTATGATGTGAATGTGCTTTTTAAAATCAGGTTTTGGTTCAAAGTTTTAATAAAGTTTTTGGAAACTCAGTTTTTTAATACATTCCAAACTCTGACATCAAAAATAAAAGACCCCACACCAAAGACAACAATCACTCCAGTAGAGAAAAGGAATAATTCTATAGAGTGATGACTAGGTAATTAGATTTAACAAGCTTTATGTGTCATGTTAACAGGAAGTCATTCATTTGGTGCTGATTAGCTTCTGGTCAGCTATTCTCGAGATTGGTCATATGTTAATTAGTTTTACCCAGGCCTAACTTCCCATGTTCATAGGAAGCCATCCTTTTCACATTGATCAGCTACTGGTATTAAGTTGATTGCATTTAACCCACTGTATGTCTGATCACAGCAGAACAATAGCTAATACTATAACCCATTAAGTACATCTGTTTAGTTTTAATCCTGCACAGTCTTCTCCACAGTTGGTCAAAATTTGTAAATGGAAGTAAATAGATCATATGAATTTACTCATATGTTGAATGTTAATTATATATACATGTAAATATCCAAAGATTTACTATCAACTACTCCAAAAATTGCGATTTCATAATTTAAAAACTATCTAAAACAAAGGTTGCATTTAGTTCCTCATAGCTGATAAAAACTGTGAATTTACCCATCTTAAGATGGGCTGGCAAATCTTAAAGTCCACAGTGCATGAAAAAAAAAGTTTCTTAAAAAATTTGTAAGTGTGTGCCAGAGAGTAAGACAATCCCAGTAAAGAAAACCAGACATCAATCAGAGGATCCCCCACTGAGATACAGCCTCTCAAAGTGGCATATAAAATAACATCCCTGAAAACATGTGTGGAGGTGTTGTGATGACACAAAAGGTACACAGCAGTAAATTTGCCATGGTTTTTGTTGTAAATGTATTGGGAAGAATTGGATGTAACTGAATTTGTAGCTGATTTAATTGCATTTGGAAGTGACTTTTTTTTTGAAGTTTAACTTTAAAGGATAATTTTGTTTGAAAAGTTTTTATAATTTTATATGATAATTAGCATTTATTCTTCAATATGAAAACTCTCAATCAGACTCCATCTAAAACTGTCAGATATAGTGTGAGGATTTTGTACAGATAACATTTTAAATATTAACCATAAGTAATGTAATTGTAAGAGCTGCTTGGGTTACAGTCATACATTTATTAATGTGTACCAGTCATTGTTAATAAAGTGTTATTTTTTTTCTTTTGGCTTGGGTTGTAAAACGTTCAATGAAATTTTTAAGTATAGTCTTTAACTTGGTTATTTCTTGCATACAATTCAACCAAAGTACATTAAAATGTTGTATAATCAACAAAGTACTGGTACACTACTCTTCTCTATGACAAACAAGAATTTCATCAAAATTCATTCTTTCCTGTTGGAATAAAATTATGGAATACATTAGATGATTCTTTTAAACGCGTAACTACATTATCTAGTACAGGTGATAGACATTGGAACTTGATACACTTAAAAATGGGAATAAACTGTAGTCTTCTTAAAGAACATCTTGCACATAATTTACATGTTATAGAAAATTCAACTTGTGACTGTGGCTTTTCAGTAGAAAACAATTTTTATTTTCTTTTAGAATACAGACTACATACTCAAAATAGGCAGTCATTGTTTATGAGTTTTACCGACAATAATCACTAATTTTCATTTAATGGAGATTGTAACTTGACTTTTGATCAAAAAAAGGTAGTTTTTGAAGCAGTACGAGAATTTTTTAAGGAATCATGGTGGTTTTCATAGTTTTATATTAGTCACATGTCCACAACTTCATCATCATTATCATCTATTCATATGCTTTTGTAAATAGTTTGTCCTGTGAGAAGGCTTTGTTGATTTTGCCTAATTCATACTTTAAAAGTGCTAACTTTCAGGTGCAAATTTACATGAAAATTGCAATCTGACCCATACACAGCTATTAAAAGTAGATATCATGAAAGACACACTGTTGTCAATAAAATGTCAGAATGTGGTTCAGATCTCCAGTGTATTAAACTCTACATCCTGAACCAGAGTGCTTAAACATTTGGTCATTTCAGCCTGCTTACTTTTAATATTGGCAGCAGTGTAGCCCAATATAAAAGAGCCTAATACACTGAGTCTTTTACAGTGTGTTTTGACCAGCTGGTTTTACAAATTGTACTAGCAGATCCAGGAGGGTTCAGGGGGTTCGAACCCTCCTCCTTGAAAAATAGTGTAAAGGGGTTCAACACAAAGTACAAAATTATTTCTTGAGAGTGGTGTTAAATTTACAGGAAATGCACTATACTTTTACCAAAAATTAATTTTTTTCCCGGGTGGGGGGGCAAGCCCTCTGACCCCCTTAGTTATGGTATGTCTGATGTGAACCCCCACCTTACTTAAAGGCTGGATCCGCCCCTGAATTGTCACTGTCAGTTCTTAATGGTCAAGTAGAACTAGTAATGAATATTGATTTGTTCATAATAACTAATACCTTGTAATATTGACTATTGAACTTTGGGGCTAACTCTTTCTGTTCTTATAATAAGGAGTTTGGATAATCAAGGGTGCCTTAAAATTTTATCACATTTTGAGAAAATGTGGACAAGAACTGGGTGAAAAACTTGCTAATCAGTTTATTTAAAAACTGACACACTATCAGAAGCTGCATTGTTACACTAAAAGCTGCACACTTGTTCACTATTTTGAACACAAGCTACAGTCAAATTGTAGTGTTAATTATTTAAAAAAAGAGCATTATTTGTGTGTGACCACACAATATTCCAAGTTCATTTGATAGAAGAATCTTTGCACTACGTGTAGGAAAAAACAATTTTTTTTTTAACTGAAGCTGACCCTTTCCAAGCCAGTTTATAAAACACTAATTTCACTTCACTTTACACTATTTTGTATTGGACACACAGAAATCAGAGTGGGAAATCTCCTTGTGTGACGTAGCACAGTTTCAGAGAGGGATCTGTTTTGTTTTTCCAACTGTCAGATTTAACTGCCTTTTAATGTGCTTTCTAGTGGGAGTTTGAAGATGGGACTTGGCAGGTGTGTTGTTACACACATAATCTGTACAATAATGAAAAAAAAAAATTTCATGCACTGTGGTCTTTAAGATTCACAGCCAAATTAAGGATCCTAAGATGGGCTAGCGACAATCTTAAGATTGGTGAGATCT
Organism: Sabellastarte sp. h YS-2021; assembly: GCA_964017235.1. Lineage (NCBI taxonomy): Eukaryota > Metazoa > Annelida > Polychaeta > Sabellida > Sabellidae > Sabellastarte > Sabellastarte sp. h YS-2021. Next base: position 30,336,823 of record OZ024936.1, read on the forward strand.
CAAGCAATTGCTCAGGTAGGAGATAAACCACATAAGGACATTAAGACGAAAACCAGGATTTGACATATTCAAGGATAGTATGATGGTCAATATTATCAAAGGCTGCTAACAAGTCAGCAACACCAGATCAGTGGCTGACCCCATACCATACAGAGATTAACATCATTATTATCAACAGTAGAGCTGTTTAGGTTGCCTACATTTTGTGGGCAGGCTGGTGGAGATTGTCAAGCTTATTACTATTTGTACAAGCCATTAATTGTTTGACAATGACCCTCTTAGCAAACTTGGAGAGACCAGACACTAGATGATAACTGTTACGTTTATTACCGGGTAGAGAAGCCTTCTTGATGAGAGGAGTGACAACAGCCTTTTTGCATGCATCAGGAAAAAGCCTTCCCCGAGGAAATAATTCACCAATTTAGTTATGGATGCCAAAAGGATGCTGAGATAATCCTTTAGGAGAAATGTAGGTATAGGGTCCAGCAGGAATGAATTAGTAGAATCATTGATAATCTTGCAAATTTCATTTCCACTTAGAAACTCAAAGACATTGAATGCATAAAGTAGGTGCTACACTAGAGGAGACACAAGTTGGAAATTTATCCTAATTGTTTTTTCCCTCACAGAAGAATGAAGCAAACTTGTCTACATGGCTTTTGGCTGAACTGGGAACAGTTTCACAAGTCTGATGCAATACCTTCCTTAAAGACTCCCTAAGATTCTTAGGGTCATCATTATCTGCAGATACACTGATACTGATACAATATTAGCCCTCAAACAGTTGCACCAGCCAATTTGCTTGTGGAGCCTTGACCTATTCAGCTGCAACTTATGTTTTCTCCACATCTGTTCAAGTTTCATGCCCTATGGTATAAAACTGACAACCACTCAACTGACCACTACTTAGTAACACCAAAGTAAGACCATCGACATACTGGTTACAAAGTTCTGAGGCAGCTACTTCTGGCGATAATACAAACAGGATTTTTTATGCCATCACAGAATTGATCACTATCAATCTTATGATACTGGCAGTAAGAGACCTGTTCTTCAATGGTGGTTGAAGGACAAGAGAAATCCAAATGTCTTCTTATGACTGTGTGGTCCAGTATTTAAATCACTTATTCAAACATATTGAACAAAATCAGAGTAGCAGGAGGGGGCCTGCAAATCTGGAGAATATCATTGAATCTGGACTTGTCAGTACAACCTACAACGGGATGAATATTTATTTCACTACAAATAACACAATTTAAACCAATTGATCATTGAAAGCCAGCAAATCCTCTAAGACATCACTAATGCATGGACAGGGTGGACTAGGGTCGAAAATTAAGAATCATATACATATTGAGATCATTGATCAATCTTTCCTTTCATGGTTATATTGCAACTGGTTGCTGGTGTTCACATGCATATTTTCAGAAGCTGCACCAAGAGAAACCCATAAACAATTTGATTTATTTGGGTTTAAAGTCTCTTTCAACACATTGTATGGATTATATCACAAGAGGTAGTTTAATGGCAGAGGACTAGTTGGTCAAGTTTCAAGACAAAAGACACTGACAAGCATTGGCAATAGTGTCTGTGGTTTGAACCACAGACCTCAAGGGTGGGAGACGAGTATGTTACCCACAACACCACCAACACCCCAGACCCACAAACAAGGTGAGAATCAAGTAATAATTTGCCAAACTAACCACTTCGCCATCGAATCCTTTGTATACATTATGCAGACATAAAACAAGATAATTACAGTTTTGTGAAATGCTTGCATCTGCCAGCATCATTTGTCGAGCAAAGAATCATTTGCACACTGATAGGTTACAAAATTATGAATAAAAACAAACCTTCCAACTTTATAGCAATAAAGAGTACTGCTCCATAGTATACTAGATAGGTGTCTTGCACTCACCAACGTCAAGGAGCAACAAAATGGCAAGACAATGTGTTAACAGTGCCAAATCAGATCACCAAACTAATAGTGGCAGATCTTTTCCATACAGTGCCCCTAAACTATGGAACAACTTACCTATTGACTTCAGAAATACTGAAAACGTGACTTTAAATGTTTGGTGAAGAATATTATATTTGATATAGCCTTTGTTAACCATGGGAATAAAGAAGGTCGGCAATTTGTGAAGACTGTTGTGTGGTGTATAGATTAGTCAAAGCAGTTCAGAAAGAATAGAGAAAGTTTCTGGATATGGAAAAAGAAAACCATCCAAAACTTTGAAATCAACCAAATGCTGTGAGTTAACCCCACCCTTCCTCTCTGCTGTCTGGAGGAACTGCCCTTATCTCCTCTTTTAGCCATGTTTCATTACAGTGGTATCATTGGATATCACTGAATACATTTTGGGCACTGCAAAGATGTTTTATTGAATACGAGTAAAACAAGATATGGGTATAGTTGTGTAATGTATTTTATTTTTGCATTCGCACACTCTAATAAATGATGCACTGTATCATTTACAGAACGGTTTAATCTACCCAGTAAACATTAAAAACGTTTTGAAGGGGTTAAAACGTTTACAAAATGTTTTTTTTAATGTTTTTAAACCCAATCTTTTGGATTACTGAATATTTCCAAGTAAATGTTTACACTGTAATGTTTAAAAATGTTCTGAAAACATTCATTAAATGTTTATTATTGAATAATATTGAATTTTACCTCTGATTAAGGTTAATATTGCCGAGAAATATTATGACATTTTACATCACTTGTTATAAAACGTTTAACAAACGGTATACATAAAATATTTTGAAACATTTTAGTACAAGTGGGTTTCATCCCAATCATTTTTAATCTTCGCCAAACATTTTCTTTGAAACATTTGTAAAAAAAAAAAAAAAAAAAAGCTTGAAAATGTTTACTGGGTATGACCACCTACTAGATACTGTATCCTCTAGATACGTGCCTGGATAATAAAAGCTCAATCTTATATAGCCTTCTGTAGCAGTTCCAGGCATATTAGCATAAACTGTTCTCACATGCTATCATGATAGATAACAAGCAATGGGCATAGAGATGAAAGACAACAAACCACATGCCGCCAAAGTAGGGTCTTTGAAGCCTATACTTGAAAGATTAAAAATAATTAACAAACACAAACCTCATGACCTATATTTAAAGAATTCACCCTACACATTTCTATCAATGAAACATTTGCAACTAAAAAAGTATCCTAAAGCTGATCTTTTATATAAAAGAACGTATGTACAGTATAAAATGTATATTGTGACTTAAAAAATTTGCATATAACATATATGAAAATAAAACACGTCGCTGAAAATAAAACCTGTCTAAATATATACAAAAAAAAAATGCTGCGATTTGAAATTTAAAACTTGCAGATCCACATATTCTTAATATGAGCTTCCAAGTCGTCAAATGGGGTTAATACTTGGCTTTCACAACCAACCATCTGACTTAACCTGAATTTGATGAACAATAGACACGGCTACCTCGGCTCTACTTTACTTGCGTGTAGAGCCGCGGCAAATACCCACCTGAAATGAATTAAGCTAGACAAATTGACATTATACAGTTTAAATCAATTCATTTTGATGTAGAGACACAAAGATTGTGATATTTAAGCCATTTCAGACAACATTAAAAGTAGAAAAACAGTTTCAATATTTTGGAGAAATCTTCCGAAAAAATGGGGTGAATGTCATTTATTTTTACTCAGTTATGTTTGCGTGTTGACGGGGAATATAACAAAACAATTGTGGAAATACTTGGATGAATACCTATTTTTGAAGCAAATCTCCAGTTTTATGTGGGGTTGTTGCCACGGCTCTACACACCAGTACAGTAGAGACAAGGTAACCACGTCTAGATAAACAAATGTAAAAGTTGGCATTTTATGCTCCCTTCAACAGCCAGGGTCATATTGGGACAGGTCCACAGCACCTTCCCACTTGTGGAGACTGAACCCCACCCAGAAGTGATGAAACTTTATGTACAAAACGTGAACCACTTTGAGAGACAGATGACTAAGATAACAGTAGGCTATATGTTGTCATTCTGCTCTGTAGCCAAATTGTGACGTCAATGGTAATTTCCTGACTGTCAAAAAAAATACAATTAATAAACACTAGTGTGGATGACACGGCTCCATGGCAAAATACCAGTAATATAGAAAAATGCTTTTTGTAAAAATTTCAAGAGAAAAAAACAATACAGTACAGAAAAGACAATACCTGCTGAAATGTAACTTGACCAAATGATTTGCATACTGTAGAATCTTCTGAGTAAACACTGTCTGTTTATACATATATTCCCATATGCACATTTTTAAAACAATAAAATTGACACATTTCAAATACATCTATGTTGTCTTTATTGGCAGAACAAAACAAAACATGAACACAAAATTAAAACCTAACCATGCACTGTGACTATACATGAATACCAGAGACGACAATACAGTACTGTGAGCTCAGTACACATGAAGTACTATGTACCATTGGCTCTGTACTGACATCCTGTAGTGACACGCCAATTATAATGACTAGCAGCGAATATTTCATTAATCGAAAGAACAGTATAAAATGTATATACACCCACCTTTACTGGAAACAGTTGTTTTGATGCCTTACAAAAGATTAAACAAGATCATGAGAAGTAGTCATGACCAAAGTTATTTAAAATATTGTATTATTTACAAATATAGTCTAAGCTTTCATTAGATTTAAATAATAGGACCCATATTATCACTATAAGACATTAAAGTTGGTCATGTTCAATAGCCAGGGTCAAATTGGGACATACCCACAGAATTTGCAACTTGTAACCCAGTAAGGTCCTCAGTGGCCTAGTGGTTAGCAAGTTTGGCATCTAATCATAGGCTGTCACCTCTGTGGGTTCGAGTCCCACAAGTGGCAATTCTGAGGACCTGTCCCAATATGACCCTGGCTGTTGAACGGGACGTAAAACCCCAACTTTGACCTTTGTAACCCAGTAAACATTTAAAATGTATTGAAAGGCTTTAAACGTTTTCAAAACATTTTAAAACCCTGTCTTTTGGATTTCTAAACATTTCCAAGTAAATGTTTAAATTGTAATGTTTAAAAAACGTTTGATAAACACTCTCTATAAAAATGTAAAAAAATGTTTTTGATGGAAACATTTATTAAATATTCATAAAATAACTCAAGAAACTGAGGTTTGACTGGAATTGTTTTGACATTGTAATGTTCATTTGTAATGTTTTCAAACATTTCTCATTTACCTTTTAATAAATGGTATACATAAAACGTTTGATAAATAAATAGAATATTTATTTGTACCTATCATTTTTAACCTTTATCAAACATTCCCTTTGAATGGTTGCAAACATCAAAAATGTTTACTGGGAAGTGGTAGGAGAATCCAAAACAAAGATGACAGCCAGTAATTAAATAACCAAAGCTGCTGCTGTGGGTTTCTACTCCCACAAGAGACAAAGCTGGTGACCAGTCCCAATATGACCCTGGCTGTTAAATGAGACGTACAACCCAAACTTTGGCTTTGGCCAAACTTGCTAACCCACTCAGCTACTGAGTTATTTTAAGAATAGTTGTATTCTAAGAATTTTTTGTAGGGAATCATCTCTAGGAGATATGCTGAAGCAGTTATAATACTAGCAAAAATTTCCAAGAATACATATATTAATATATTCTTATACAATATGTACATGTTTTTTTCAAAATTGTTATAAAGGTTATCAAAGTAGAGTTTATCAGAAGTAATACTTTCACGCTTGTGAACAAACTAAATATTAATGCTATCTGTTCTCTATAAAATTATTGTATCCAATTTGTTATTTTTGAATTTAAACAATTCTCAGGAAATTCCAAATTCCATTCACTTTAAGAAAATTTCTTTAAAAACTCGTTGTTTTTGAATATTTTTAGAACAGGTGCCCATGTCTTTGAACTAGGCTTTAAAGTCCACAATGCATAAAAAAAATCCTTTAAGACATTGTATGTATATACCAGAGATTAAGACAATCCCCAGTAAAGAAAATCCAACATCGATACAGGAATCAGGTACAGCCTCTCAAAGTGGCATAGAGAATAACATACCTGAAAACATGTGTGGAGGAGTTGTGGCGAGACAATAGGCACACAACTGCACATTTCCCATGGTTTTTGTTATAAATGTATTGGGAAGGATTGGATGTAACTGAATATGTAGCTGATTTAATTGTATTTTGAAGAGTTTTTTTGGTTTTGAAGTTTAACTTTAACTGAAGAAGGATCATTTTGTTTGAAAATTTTTATAATTTAATATGATAATTAGCATTTATTCTTTAATATGAAAGCTCTCCATCAGACTCCTTCTAAAACTGTCAATGATACAAAGTGTGTGAGGGTGAGGATTCTGTAGAAATGACATTTCAAAAATTAACTATAAGTAATGTGATTCTAAGAGCTGGTTGGGTTACAGTCATATTTACAGTCAGTTTATTAATGTGTATCAATCATTGTTAGTAAATTTTTTTTCTTTTGACTTGGGTTGCAAAACTTTCAATGAAACCTTCAAGTATAGTCTTTAACTTGATTATTTCTCACACACAATTCCACCAAAGTAAAATGTTTTAAAATCAACAAAGTACAGTACTCTTGTCTATGACTACAAGAATATTATACTTGAAAATACAAACTTTCAGGTGCAAATTTACACGGACATCGCAATTTGATGCAGTTATTAAAAGTATATTTCATGAAAGATACACTGTTGTCACCAAATTTGGCTGTACAGGGATGGTAAATGTTTAAGTATCATTACCATGTTTGTGGCATTAGATGTTGGAACAGACTTCTACAAATGGATAATGGGCATTTAATATGACAGCTCTGTGAACACCAATTGGTAAATTTGAGTGATTATAATTGGCGTGAAAGAATATATAAAATAATAGAGGAAATTAACAGAACAGAGATCATAAGCTCGGGTTTTACTTTAAACAAAACCGACATAATCAATGACTTGTTCGATTTAATGCATCTGAAATGGTCAAATAATGTTGGCTTTAAGCCACAGCTGTGCTATTATACATAGTTTAAACAAGACGTTGAGCATAGAAAAATATGTTAAATTCTCAATAACAAGGTAAATTCTCCATGACGAGGTCACAAAGATCACTTTTGGCACAATTAAGGATGGGAATATTACCCTTACATATTGAAACTGGCAAATACTACAGAAAACCATTACAAGAACGTGTTTGCCTTTATTGTTCTGATAAACTCTACATCCTGGCAATGAACCAGTGAGCTTAAACATTTGGTCATTTCAAACTGCTTACTTTCAATATTGGCAGCAGTGTAGCCCAATGAAAGAGGCTAAAACACTGAGTCTTTTACAGTGAGTTTTGACCAGCTGATTGTACAAATTGTCACTGTCAGTTGTTAATGGTCAACTAGAGCTAGTAATGAATATTGATCTGTTCATAAAAACTAATACAATGTTGGTGACTATAGTGACTATAGTGTTGATACAAACAACAGTTATCTAGGTCAAAAACAGATGTTGTTTGAATTAATAAAATTAAATATAAGGGGACATACAATAGCATATAGCACCAAAAGGGCAAAAGATAATAAAGATAATGAAGTAAAACTAGAGAAAAAAATAACTCAACTTGAAAATAACCTAATGGATCCATGCCACTGCAATGACATGGGTTTAATTAAGGAAATAGAAACAAAATTGCAAATAGCTAAAACAGATCTGACTATACTACGAGATACATTAGTAAGGGCTTACATATTGCGTTCTAAAGTCCAGTATTACGAAGAAGGAGAAAAGGCGACCAAATATTTTTGTAATCTGGAAAAAAGAAATTATATTAATAAAGTAATACATAAGTTGGACGTTGATGATAAAATTATTACAGATCCATCTGAAATACTCGCAGAACAAAAAAGGTTTTACAATAACATCTATAGCAGTAAAGTGTCAGGTAATGCAGGTTTGCTAGAAAAATTTCTTACGAATAAAAACATCAAGAAATTAGACCCTGAAGATAAGAATTCATGTGAGGGTGAAATTAAAGAAAGTGAAGCTAAGATAGTATTAAAGAATATGAAAAATAACAAAACACCTGGGACAGATGGATTCCCTGTCGAGTTTTATAAATTTTTTTGGAATGATATCAGTCCCTTTTTAATAAATAGTTTTAATGAGGCCTTTACCCAAGGGGAGTTGTCCCTAACTCAAAAGCAAGGTATTATAATCTGTCTCCCGAAAGGCAACAAACCTCGAGAAATTTTGAAACATAGAAGACCTATATCACTGCTAAATATAGATTATAAAATTTTGTCAGGAGTTTTGGCTGGTCGATTAAAGAAGATACTGCCTAAAATTATCTCAGAAACACAGAAAGGGTTTTACAGGGCAGGTACATAGGAGAAAATGTAAGATTAGTCTTTGATATGATGTCAGAACTGTCCCACTTAAAGAAAAAAGGCCTCATCCTCCTATTAGATTTTGAGAAAGCTTTTGACTCTTTAGAGTGGAGTTACATAACAGAAGTTTTAAAACATTACAATTTTGGTGAAGGCTTCATCAGATGGTTTAAGACCTTGTATAATAAATCAAGTAGTTGTGTGATTAACAACGGCTTCTTTTCGGATTTCTTTGAACTGGGCCGAGGATGTAGACAGGGAGATCCACTCAGTCCATACATTTTTATTTTAGCCATTGAACCACTGGCTAATGAAATAAAAGAAAACAAATTAATTAAAGGAATAGAAATTGCAAATACAAAGTATAAAATTGGTCAGTATGCAGATGACACTTTTCTGTTACTAGATGGGTCTGTGTCCAGAGATAAAAATGACTTGGTCAAATAGTTTTACACTGTTAGGTATTGATTTCAATACAGATCTTAAACAAATGATAAAAAATAACCATGAGTCAAAAGTTCAAATTATTAAAAATACACTAAATAGTTATAAAAAAAGACATATGTCTATGCTTGGCAAAGTTACAGTTCTAAAGACAATTATAATACCAAAATTAGTCTACCTGATAAAGGTCCTCCCATCACCTAATATGGCATTTTTTGCAGAAATGGAGAGATGCTTTAAGAATTTCATCTGGGAGGAAAAAAAGCCAAAAATTATTATTTCCCAGTTAGAAAAAGATATTGCAGAGGGGGGACTGAGATTAACAAATTTGAGTGTGTTAAACAAGGCGTTAAAAATCACTTGGATTCCAAAGATTGTAAAAGAGGAAGGCCTCTGGCAAGATTTGTTTGAAAGTTCAATAGTAAGCAATAGAAAAAATATTTGGATGCAGGACTTACTATCCTTACATAAAATGAAAAGGAAGGTTAAAAATTTATTTTGGAAAGAAGTGATTTCGGCCTGGGTAAGCTATAAAGAGATTTCAATAGATGAAATAGATGTGAGAACATTTCCAATTTGGAACTCACATTTCTTACAAAACAGTAATATAATCATGAAAAAAAATGAGTTTGAAAAAAGGGGTTTGGTGTATATCAATGACCTATTAACAGATATGGGTGAGCTTATGGGTTACGATAATTTCCAGGAGACATACTTTTTAAACATTAATTTTGTAGATTTTTACTCCCTTATGCACTCAATCCCCAGGCCATGGAAAACAGAAATTCTCCAGCAGAAATATAAGATCACTGGTCAGGTCACCCAAACATGCCTTGAGGAAACTCTGACTATGAAAAAAGTGTGTAAAGAAACATATTGAAAAATTATGGACACAATAAAACCAAAGCGAAATTTCCTGAATAAATGGTCAGAATACTTTCAAACACAAATCACAGAAAAGGAAATGAGTGAATATTTTACTCTGAACTTCCTATGCACAAATGAAAATAAAATGAGAAGTTTCCAGTACAAAATTTTACAACGTTCCCTAACAACAAATAAATTCTTGAATATCTGTAAATTAGGGGAAGACAAATGTTACTTTTGTAAAATTGAAGTGGAAACCTTAGAACATTTATTCTGGGACTGTTCAAAAATTAAAAAATTCTGGGCATCCATTGTGGAGCTCTTGGAGCCGTTTATTAAACTGCATGATGTTATAGATAATAAGGCAGTGCTTTTGGGGACAAAAGATGGTCAATATAACATCTTGGTAAACCACATCATAAATATAATTAAACATTATATATATATCACTAAATGCAACAACAGAATACTTAGCCAGTTCGGAGCCTTGGCCAAAGTGAGAGAAGTTTTTTGTGTAGAGCAAAATATTATTATTTATTATTATTATTATGTATTTATACTCAGCGCAATATCTCCATATACTACAGGACTCAAAGCGCTATTTAACCAATCCGACTGTACAGGTACAGCCCCAACTCACAAGTAACTCACATTCCCCTAACTGGAAGATAGAGGCTCAAGGATGACCATTTATCAACGTCCTTGAGGTTCTTTAACCTGCCACTGGGGATAGGACCCAATGACAGGGGACCGCCATTTTAAGTGGTCATCCGAGCCACTATGTATCTGCCTGTACCTGGGATTGAACCCACGTCCTCTGAGTTCCTAGACAAGTGTGTTACCCGCTAGGCCACAGTGGCAGAAAATATATTATTGCAATATAAAAAGGAAAGTAATCTGTTAAATAACAAATGGGATCCTCTTCTTAACTTCTTTCAGGAAGTTTTTAAAGACAAAATATCCACATAAACTTAAAAAGATAAAAAACCTAAAAATAAAATGGAAATACCTTTTAAAAAGTTGCAACGGTAAATTATAACTAAGAGAAAACTAGAATTGAGACTCGGTAACTTGGAAAAACCCACAGGCACAGTCAGCACCACAACGGGAGGGGGGGGGGGGGGGAGGGAGTAGGGGTAGGTGTTTAAATAATTTTTTTTTTTTTTTTTATTCTTTTCTTTTTCTTTCTTTTTTCTATAGATTAATAAAATCCAGCTTGAAAGGTAATAGTGTAATCTGTGAACTATAATACCCTTTATTTATGAATTTAACTGTATACCAATGTATCTGCCATCTGTGTATGGCTGACTTTTGTAAGCTCCTGATGGGGGGTTGTCCACCCTCACCCCACCCCCCCCCCAGGGTAAGGCTCAAATCTGTGCAAAAAGGGTGAATAAAAATGAATTCTGCTGGGAAAAAAAAAAAAAAAAAAAAAAAAAACTAATACAATGTATATTGACTGTTGAACCTTGAACTTTTTCTGTTCTGATTATAAGGAGTTGGGATAATCAAGAGTGCCATAAAATTTTATCACACTTTGAGAAAATGTGGACAAGAACTGCGTGAAGAACTTGCTTATCAGTACATATTTAATAACTGACACATTACCAGGAGCTGCATTATTGCACTAAAAACTACACACTTATTCACTATTTTGAACACAAGTTACAGTCAAGTTATAATGTAAATTATTAATTATAAGACCATTATTTGTGTGTGACCACAACATATTTCAAGTTAATTTGATAGAAGAATCTTTGCACTGAGTGTAGGAAAAATGTTTTTTTTGACTGAAAATGACCCTTTCCAAGACAGTTTATAAAACTGTAATTTCACTTCATTTTATACTATTTTGTATTATACACACAGATCTGAGTGGCAAATAATCTTGTGTGACATAGCACAGCTTCAGCGAGGGATCTGTTTGCTTTTCCAAGTGTCAAATGTAACTGGCTTTTATTGTGCTTTCTAGTGGGAGTTTGAAGATGGGACTTGGCAGGTGTGTTGTTCACACATAATCTGTACAAGGGATGCAAAATAATCATGCACTGTGGTCTTTAATGAACACATATTTAACAAATATTTTGTTACATTCCTGGTAAAAAAGTTGGGTCTTTATTCCCATTACAACAACTGACACAGCAGGACTGGCCCTTCGAGGTAGATTCAAACCCACTACTACATTGGTGAGAGTCGATTGATAAGATGTCAAACTTATTGCCATCTAAGTCACCCATGCCTCTTACTTCCCAAATTTATATTATCTAAAATAAATTATATTATAAACCACCCAATGATTGACATAATTCTTCATTAATTCAAATGAGTACAAGTGTGATATACAGGTTTACAAAATTACAAAAACATCATGTATCAGTACACATGTTAAGGGTAATTCTTGAGACATCATCCTTGCATTATTCTGATATTACTGATATGGCTAAAGGTCTGTTCACACTGTTCCATGAGGTGATATCAACATGCATTTAAATTTTGGTTCCTTGTCCTTATTGTTCAGTAAATGGACCTTGTATCCGAGTAGTCAACATTTAAAGCAACCCGCCCCACTATAAACATTCCGCACATTTCAATTCAGCACATCAGGGCTCGTGGCACGTTTTCATTTCAAAAGATCTGTGTTTGGGTGGCTGTCCTTGTTGTGTTGAAGATTCCCTACTCAGATAAGAATCCTAACTTATTAAGCCTTATGGATATTAGAGTAAGAAATCTAAAATTCGCCAGGAATCTAAAATTCGCCACCTCTAAAACCTTAGTTAATTTTATGAAGAAAATGATGTTTTTGTCTAAAAATTAGTATTTTTCAGTTCAAAAAGCCTTAATTTACTATACAGTCAACAAATCTCACCAGAATTCATTTATTTTATTAATATTTTCACATGTGGCGAATTTCAGATATGTGGCGAATTTTAGATTTCTTACTCTATCAAAGAAGAAAGAATGAAACATGAAACTCATCGAGCCAGAAATAAACTCTGATAGGTTAAATAATGAGTGTATAGAACAGAGTGAACTAGGTATAATATATGAACTATAACAGTAGTTATTAAAATGATGATACAAATATGTCATCCAACGTATCTGTTTTCAACGTTATACGGAATGGAACTTAAAATGTGCCTCTTATCTTATCCATAAGGGATGAAACAAACAGCTATATATATATTGCAGTATTGCTCTTTTCATCCATTTAGAAAGGACAAAATTTTAACTAGAGGGCCAAATGACATCTGCAACAGCCCCTTATAACAACTATAATATCCACCAGGAACTGACTTGACTTATTTGTTATACCCTGGTCATGAGTTTGCCTCCAAATGACAGAATCCTGAGCATGGCCTTATTGGGTGTGTGACCAATATTTTAACTTGTGACGCTTGGGAAGGTAATAGTGATCGTAGATGCCTAGTGAAGAAATTCAAGATGTGACAAAAACGTTCCAAGTGAGCATTTTTTCCCAAGTTCTCTTGAGCAAATTGTTCAGTTATAATTGCCTTATGGCTGACGTATTTTTAAAATTTTATGACCTATCTTTTCAGCGGTACTGCCTGGACCTGATTGATCTTGTCTTTAGAGAAGAGTCTTCATTCTGGACTGTCAATTAATCTTCCCTACTTTTCAAGACTGAATGAGAATTATTGTTACCAGAGATCTTTAAGAATCTCATCAGTGGGAACGCACAGACTTTTTTCAGCTAAAGCTCTTGCGAGGCTTCCGCTTCTAGATCATGTTTTTTTGTCTCTGGACTTTCATGAATTGTGGTGTACCGTGATGAGTATCTGTGTCATCACTGAAGTTAAATAGGAATGGACTACGTTAGTACTGGGATGGGTGTCTGCTTCAGTGCACTACTTCTGTCTCTAATGGCTTTGCAGCTCATTCTAGTAGACCAAAACGCCTGTTGCCCTTGTTTAATTTGTGACAAATCACATATTTAAACAGAATTAGTCATAGTAACTGCATGATTATAAACATTTGCTAAGTCTTATAATCGATCATAATAGATTTTGATAGTGGAATAGTGGTATAAGTGATGTTGATTTTGTTGTGGCTTCAGCATGTATCTTCATACATTTGATCAATTATCAATATTTATAAAATCGGTTACAATGTACAAAGGATGAAAATATTACATCTCTGACCAGACAAGGACTTAACTGGTATTGGAATGATATATATATATGGAACACATTGGGGTGAATACTCATACCAACTAAACAGTTAAATTTATCAAATCAAACCATGAACATGTCATCTTATAATAAGCAAATATTATACATATGTAACCATTGTTTCTAGCTCCCATTTTTGCACATAACTGCCCTTTTTATCCTGTCAAAATGGAGATTCAATATTTCCAAATTTAAAATATAATCGATATAACAATCGATATAACATGAGCATGGACTCATGAGCATAGATTCATGATAAAATTCTGTATATGCCATGTTTTGAAGGGTATTATTCACATGTTAACATGACAAAATATTTTAACATTATTAATAATTGAGAAAAAAACAGTAAGGTTGTTTCATTCATTATACTTTGCAGGAGATTATTATCGGAACAGCCAACATGTACACAAGGTATTTTAACATGACTCTTGGCCAATCAGGTTCACGGACACAGCCATTTCATGTTAGAATATGTTTTCATCCTGCTACGTTACAATACACGTATTAAGTATATACAATGGGAAAACTTCCCAAAAGACATATGCAGAAAAAATATATATGAATGACAACATTAAGCTTCTCTTACATCCCATCATACGTGTATACACACATAATTGTGCTGCAAATATTGTTGGAAAATATGACTGTAGCCTGGTAGTGGGGAAGCAGAGATTTGCATGTGCAAACAAGGTGTATTTTCCCAACAAGAGTGTCACTTCTTGAATATCAAAGCAAAGACTACAGGCCTTACAGTGGGTTAATATGGATGCAAGGTACACGTGAGTGTATCTTACAGCACGTGCAAATAATGCAAGTAAATAGGGAGCAACTGCAACACTAGCAAGGAAAATGCAAGCAGCAAAGTCTCTCATAAGTTACCATTGAGACATGGATACATTTGTGGGAATACTGCGTGCACACAGAGAATAATGTGCATGCCAATTTTCATTGCGGGGTCTGTACGACCTTGAAATTCTGTCATAAAGTGTAGCTTAAGTATCCCTTACAAATCCGGCATTTTTTCTCTGTAACCAGGACGTATGTGCACGTATGATGGGATGTAAGAGAGGCTTTACATGAGTGTGTAGCATGAGTACAATATTGATATCTTCATGAAATGACATATTTTTTTCTGTGTATGTCTGATGAGGGATGTTTTACTTGTATTATCCACCATTTGGTATTATTTACAAGTTAAATATATTCTCATTTAAGTAAACAATGTGAAAACGGCTGTGATACAGACAGGGGCACCAGTGAATATGAAACCTCAATCTTTAACCTGCGATTTCTCAGCCATTTCTGCATGGATTATCATGTAACAAAAATGACTGGAAGCGCTGTAAATGGACCTTTCTAATGATATATTGTAGATATTTATAGATTACACAGTTTCTGAAATATTTATGAAAAACAACTGCTATTAACATTTATTAAGCAATGGTAGAGAGGCGCCATTGTATATCCCGCCAATATATATCCCGCTCCGTATATCCCCCTTTTTGGGTCAAATATGGCATGCGGTGGATAATAAAAGGGAAATGTAGATCACTGGAATTATACAGTAAATAACCTCCCAACCATCCTTTTGGGGCCATGGTGGCAGAGTGGTAACACTCTCACCTCCCACCTCTGAGGCCGGGGTTCGGTTCCCGGCATGGCCTCAAGTGGGAAAGCTGGTAGTTGCTTGCTGTTGGTCGGCAGTTTACAGTACAGAACCCTGGTGAACTGTATGTACTGGTTTCCTCTGCCCTTCCAACTACCCGTCATAATATGACCTGTACAATGTTGAAAGCGACGTAAAACCCCAAATAAATAAATAAACCAAACCATCCTTTTTCCAGGGAAAGGGAAATATCGATGGTAAAGACACTCAGCTCAGTGACTTTGTACAACAAAGTATCACAACATGTCATACAGTTAACACGCATATGTGACATCTTCTTACAACTTTATGTTCTTACGTACATTTTTATATAAAAGCAATAGTAAGGGAGACACTGCAATATTTCTGCAACTTCTTAAAAAAGTCAAAAGCTATAGTTATGTTATACTGAAACAATACATATATAACACATCCGATATGCAAAAAGTATATTTTTTGAAAAAATTCTTCAAAGGCATATACTATTTAGCATATTTTCTTTTGAATGAGTTTGGTATGAATGACGATATACTGCATGAATGGTATAAATTGCTAACTACATATACTTGGAAACAAATGCCTGCAAGCTGCCCATTTGATTGTTTACATTACACACGTTACATGTTTACACTTCATCATGGTTCCTTTGGAAAAATTCAAAATAACAAAATGTACACATTTGAGACAAAAAGATATGATAAAACTTAAAACAAATTTCTGGATTTTTTGTTTTGTGATTGATGATTGGTACCTTTGTTATGAAAACCTGACGTAAAAGAAATTTGCATGATTTTCTAGATTTGAAATTTACAACAGAATGTATATAAAGTTGTATTGCTATATCATCCACTGCAGACTGTGTATAAGCATGATTATCAGGAAGGCTATCACCAGTAGCCATTGAAATATACAACTGAAGCAACCTCACAATGCTATACATTGAGTTTGTCCTTGAATTTATATGGACAAATATGGTGACAGTATCATTGCTGCATATTTTAAGCAGTTAATTACTCATGAAAATGTTGTTGCTGAAATTGTGTTGTATAGTTATACTCATCGCAATATCCCCTTGTACTGTCTGGACCTTAGGTACCGTTTGACCCATTTCGACTACACAAGTCCAGCCAAAGTTCTTTAGTGACTGAGATTCTCTGACAGACAGAGGCTTTAGAAGGTTGACCATTTATCAATGTATCAGTATGGACTATCCGTTAATCAGCTGTTCTAGATTGAAAACATGAATTTGGTTGTTCTGCATTTCATCACTATCCATATTACCACTGCTGTAGAGTTCACAATATAGGCTAAACTAAATTTGTACTGTAATTTTAAATAATAGCAGTAGATCAACAATATAGACTGCATCTGCAGTACTTATTACGAGGCCCATGGCTGGTCTACAGTCCCCAGTTGCATCGCTATGCATTACACAATTGGTGTTTGTCTTTTATGAAACATGCACATTACCTATTTCCATGATGCAACTGTGGCTTCCTGTTAGTCCACTTTTGCATCACCAATATCCTTGATACAGTTTTAGTTTGTCAACCTTTGCATAATCCGTATCCACTATTAAATTGTAGTGTTTTAAACTTTGCATTATAAACATAAAGCATCGCCAGCAGAAGAGTCTGTGTTTATACTTCTAGTTACTATCACCAACATTTGTTGCTTTTCTGCAGCCAAGCTTCAAAGAATTTGTTTCCGTAGGTACACTACAATGTGTGCCAAACTGGTATTGCAAACTAAAGCATCTTCAGAAGAGTCTATGGTTTATCTTTAGTTTTTTTATAATACAGTTGTTGCATGCCATCAACCAGACTTTCCAAAATCTTTACTTATTGTGCAGTCTTTGAAGGCAGCTTTTGCATCACTAAAATCCAACCTTTTCATCATCAGTCTTCACTATACAGGAGTAGTTTGTCTTTAGCTTTCATCTTTATCCTTTGAACATTTGTGTTGAAATTTAAAAGATAACCTATAATGTACATCAGAATGTAGCAGCATTTAACAAATCATCTAACTTTGTATCATTCAACCTCACCAGAGAATTGAAAGTCTGCCTAAATTAACCTGAAGTTATCACTGTTAATTCTGTGGCTTAGTCGACCCATTATTTACATTGGTAATGTCAGTGGCCTCTATACTGTACTGGTGGACCTGTAGTCCACTTCTTCACACCTCTGTATGTTCATGTAGAGAGACTGGCAGTCCTCCTGGCCCTCATCCGCTGAGTGGATGATGTCTTCTATGTTGTGAACCAGGTGAGGGAATGGGGTCCTGCTCTCTGCCTTTGTATGCCAGCAGCTCAGCATGATCTTGTAGCTGAATTAACAGAACAAAGGTGTTTAATAAAACATCCTGAAATCATCCCTCAGTGGTGATCATTCAAAAGGAGGTAAAGTAACCTTGGGTTTTATATGTTTTTGGGGGCCTTGGTGGTATGGTAGCATATACACTTGCCTTCTAGAACCTCTCAGATCCTGGGTTCAACTCCTGGCCCAGTCTTGAGTAGGAAAGTTGGTAGTTCCTTGCCAGTACCCAAAGATTTTCAATATTTCATCTTGACTAACTATGTATTGCTTTTCTCCATCCCCTCAACTACTACCCAGCAAATTATGACATATGATTTGTGTTTAAAACAATGTTAAACCCAAATCAATCAATTAATAAATTTATGATTCAGATAATGGGCCATCAGTAATCCCAGCTATTATGTATTGATCTAGGTAATCATCAAAATAGTGGTTTGACTCCTATCAGGTTCTCCTTTATTACCCAAGCATACTGGTCATTGTTTCTGTTCAGACATGTTCATACCTTCATAGGTTCAATACGTTCATTATCATATTTGGTTGTCAAAAATAAATTGAATTTTGGATAATATGAGCATTGTATTTGAACTTCATGATGATTTACATGTTAAATAAATGAGATGTTTGCCAAAGATATATAACAGGGTTAAAATACAGGCCATGGCTGTTGCAACAAAGGAAAAGTACAATCATATGCTTCAGTCATAAATCATGGAAGTGTTGACCTTCCAATTTAACAGGATAAAAATGACAATTACATATAAAATGTGAGAGAGAAACAAGGGTTTAATAGTGTCAAATTGTTTATTATGAGATCAGATATTTACTGACAACACATTACAGTTTTTGAGCTGTTTCATTGTTAAATTTCTGAAATTATTGCACTTATTGTTCTATTGCTAAAAGAGCCAGATAAAGCCATTGAATTGAAGTTATTTGCTTCCTTGTTCGTTAAATAATGTACAGAAAAATCAAAGCCTGTTGTAATTAGACACTATCCTAAGATATACGGTTGCTCCAAAAATTCATCCTGTAATGGAGCTTTGTTATTCCTGGCAGTGTTTTAAACAGCTGAACTTGCATATTTTACAGAAATTACTATCCACTGGCTCATCAGGTAGCCCATCCAAAGAAAAATGTTCCACAGAAGCTAAGGGTTCTGGACCTGAGCAAGCTTTGGCCACACTTAATAATGGGGTTACCTACTGTTGAAATTAAATTTTACTATCAGGGGACACTCAAGGCTAGATATTAGAGTTGTAGTATTTTAAGTAAAGTAAAAATATTTTCAAAATGTAAATTGTATATTGTACATAACAAAGTACAGATAAAAGAAATTTTAAAAAAAATTGGAGAAAATATTTTCAACATCTGCAGGCTGATTCTATGGGATGATCTGCCTTTTGATATTAAAAAAATATTATTGAAAATGTAGCATTTCAAAGCAGCTTAAAATATATGTTACATGTTATATAGTTATAAAGTTATACTTACACACTGTTGGGGCAGTAGTTGGGCTGTGGGAGGATATTTCCAGCCACCACATGGGCTGACACATTCCAGTTCTCAATATTAGGATAAGGCACGGCTCCACGAGTCATCAACTCCCACAGCAATACACCAAATGACCACTGAAACGTCACACACACTTCAAGTTCAAGCCCAAAGTTCTGTGTCAGCATATTAATTTATGATGTATTTTTTATTTATTTTTTTCCGTCATGTATAGTACCTTTGTATTGATGATATTTTGACAGCCAGTTAGGAGGTTGGAAGAAACCAGTACATATAGTTGCTCAAGGTTACATATTACTGTAAACCACCAGCCAATTGCAAACAATTAAAAGATTTCCTTATTCAGATCAGGACAGGATTGAAACTCTGATTTCAGAGGTGGCGGGTAAATATCCTTAATTTTGTGGGTTTTGACTTTTTGTTTAACATTGGTGTTTTTTTGTAATTTATTGTTTACCACAATTACCTACCATAATTTATTGTCTACCACCATTTTTTACCTAAATGTTTTTTGTCATTCCATGATGCCTCATACTATGGATATGTATTTCTGGTTTTGCACAAACAAGTGAAAAAATTTTCTTTAATATTTCTAAACCTTTGTAACCTACAAACATCATGTATATATCATTAAAAAGATATCTTCACACCCATGCTGCTGGTTTTGGTTCCATCAAAATCCATGTAAAAATTTAGAGAAGGTTGTACATTTACTGGTGCCTCTTCATTTTGGTACTTTAACAATTGACTATTCATAAATGATTGCAGTGAAAGTACATTTTTTGGTCGATATAGATTTATTTTACTTATTAATTCAAAGGTCAACATTAGGTTTTTATATTTTTAGGGACAGGTCTTCCGCATGTGTCACCTTGGGAATTGAACCCATATAGAGGTGACAGTCTGTGATTAGAGGTCAAACCCGATAACCTACTAGGCCACTGAGGATCTACTTATTGTTCAAACTGCGTGGTGGATGATAAATGTCAGATAAACCTGGTGACATAAATTCTTATAGTGATTATTCCAGCAGACAAAATACACAAGCCTCATCCTACACAGCTGGATTGTATAAATTAATGCAAGTAATTCTCAATAAGACCAGCAATTTTTTACGGTAAATTATCAGAAATGTTTCCATGACCCAGAAATACACTTTCATTATTGACAACATACCACATCACTCTGCGTGGTGAAAACATTACTGTGGTGACATTCAGGAGCCATCCACCGTACAGGAAGTGGTCTCTTCCCAGAAGCCTCCCGGTAGTAGTCACGCGAGAAGAGGTCCCTGGACAGGCCAAAGTCTGCCACCTTCACAGTACTACTTTCTGCAACCCTGGATGTTACATACCATAGATGTATAACAAGTATGTTTCATGTTGTGATGTCATAAATAAGTTCGTAAATGTGTGCATAGGTACATAGAAACATTTAGTAATGCATCTTTTCTCTTATTTTCAGTTGTAGTTAAGCCACTGTTTAAGTTTAAATGCAACAAATGTACATCTTTCTCATACCCCAAACCACAATGTCCCAAGCTTGTGTTTCAGTGATACTGGTTGGTGAAACATTGAATTAAACAAGTGGATAACAAAGGTGCAACAACATTAAACATATAGGAAAAGTTATATCACTCATGAATATGAATAATCTAATACTCGGGTCACACATTTAATATATCATATGACATGATATATATAGATTGTTTATCTCATTCAGGAAGTACTTATTTTTTATCATTCACTTCTTGACACAACAAATGTGTGTTGATTAATTATGACCCTAGGCAAGCAGTGAGATTCATATGAACTTTGTAATAGGAAAAAGTTATATAAGTAGCAGACTAGAATTAATGGAAATTCTCAAACTGAAAAAAATTTCTTGTGTTTTCCCTCACTCTTAAAAAATACCACTTACATGCAGTTTCTACAGGCCAGATCCCTATGTACATACTTTCGCAGGGCAAGATAGGACATGCCCTTAGCAACCTGGAGACCAAGCTTTAAAAGTTCTAGCACTGTGATGTCTCTGTCTGGATCCTAAAATTACAAGTCATCAAAAACAATTGTGTTTATAGGCTTCCCACATTTCAAACCAACACAGTAAAATACATTTTGCAGAATAAATAAATTGCAATGAATAAATATTTTATATCTCTCACGGTTAGGCATTCCGTGGCATTCCTTATCCATTCTGTTGTCTTTTGCTGGGGACTTTGGTCGACAAGCTACTGCCAAAGGGCCAACTTTCAATTATTATGTGTCTCTATTGGAACAGTTTTACATCAAACACTGTTGTCTCGAATGTGTTACACAGTTTCTGATATCCACCAAAGGTTAAGTTGGATGAGGATAAAGGTCAGTTGCAAGGTCATGTTTGAGATGCAAGTGAATTTGTGTTTGCGGTTTTTATTTTACATGTTAGTTTATGTACAAAGAGTTAAAACCAGTAAAAGGTTTGGAAATTAAAAATTTTCAAAACACCAGCCCACAGAGGGCATACATAGAAATTAAGAACAATAAGACAAGCTTACAAACACCAGCCCATAAAGGACATGTACACATGTGATTCATTTCGTGACTAGCACCAATAAGCACTTTGCTTTAAGCACGAAAATAACATATAATACTTGATGACTAGCATTAAAAATTTGTTGTACTAAAAGTCTGTTCTAGAGGGGGCTACCAGGAATTGCTGGCCCTACCTTAGTCTACATGTTTTGTACACCTGTTGAGTCATATTCGAGAGGGGGAACCAGGGTCTGCCTGGCCCTACCTTATGTCAACCGGATCCGAGTTTTGCTTAATCGATTTCTCTCTTGTACCAGGGAAGGGATGGGGGGAATAAAATAACCTTGTTTGTCCTTTGACTACTTGATTCAATATGCAAGACCCCTATCGCTAACAGGAGTTAAATGAGGCATGACCTAATTTTTGATTGGGTGTTACATTTAACAAGAACCCTTTTTATTATATAATGTCTGATTATGGTGGGACAGAAACTGAGGAAGAAGGCCCTATACAGGCCGCGCTTGACACAGTTTCTGATATCCACCAAAGGTTAAGTTGGATGAGGATAAAGGTCAGTTGCAAGGTCATGTTTGAGATGCAAGTGAATTTGTGTTTGCGGTTTTTATTTTACATGTTAGTTTATGTACAAAGAGTTAAAACCAGTAAAAGGTTTGGAAATTAAAAATTTTCAAAACACCAAACCCAAATTATAGGGAAGGTGGAATGATGGAAGCGAAAGTAGAGGGGATAATGGAAGGGGCTACTGATGCCTGTTGCAAATACTGCCAGACAGCTGAACTTTTCCAAAGCCCGTGTGCCATGATATCCTGAAGTTGGATATTTGAATCAAAGGCCAAGGTTGCTCCAGATCTCCTAAAGGAGTGGAACCCGTGTCCTTGCAAGGTGATGTTTAAATAGTTTAGGACTGTTTTTAAAGCATCTCTGATGGTGGTGTCAATAACTGGGTGAAAGGGTGGGAATTTATGGACGAATAGTGGGGCGTGTTTAGGCAGAGGTCTGGTATGCATTAGTTCCTTCAAAGCTTGCACAGGGCAAAGGTCAGGGTTTTGTAATCTAGGGATCTGGACAAAATGATGGCTTGAGGTATCTTGCAAGGTCTTAGTCCACTTAAGGAGGACATGAGCTCCAGGGTCTAAAAAGAGGATGTCTTGTCTAAGCATGTGTTTGAGAGGGCTGAATAGGGCTTTGGAATGTGGGGCTATATTAGACATCCTAAGGAATGCAAAAAAGGCCAACAAAAAGGCCGCTCTAAACAATGGGGGATCACTCAAAAGGTCACAAGCTTTTGAAATGGCACTGAGTGTGGGGAGTGAAAATATGCCCCTGGAGGTGGGATTGAACCCTGAGTTTCTTGAAATACTTTTGAGATAAGAGGTTACCAATTGATGAGCAAGGGGGGTTGGATCCCAGCCATATCGTTTGGCTAAAACTTTGAATGAAGATAAATAATTTAACATAACCCTGTGTGATATGTTATTGATGTGGAGGTATTCTAAAAAACTCAACGTTGAATGGACTGTAAATTGTAATGGAAGGTCCATAACAATGACAAATGATAGATACGTCTTGAGATGGGTGGTATGTGCAGATCTGGTGGCAGGTCTATAAGCCATCCTAATTCTATTCCAAGCTGCCTGTGCTAATGCTGATGAAGGGGCCTCCATATCTGTAAATTATATATGAAGACTAAGGTCAAAATATGCATGTTCTACCTTATCCCAGTGGTAATTATCTAACAAATCCTGTAAAATTTCGTTATTCACAGGGTTTGGTGAATAGATTCTCGACAAGGTGTCGGCTATACTATTCTTGACCCCAGGTATGTGGTTAATATCTATTTCAATGTCATTGTGAGCTGTAAGCAGCCACAAATTCCTAATGCAAAGGGCCAAAAATGGGTCCTTGGTCTTGCCAGACCTGATCACCTGGACCACACTGTAGTTATCGCAAAAGATGTTTATTCGCCTATGTCGCCATTGACTACCCCATAACCTCAAGGCAATTACTACATTCAGCATTTCTAGATGCACTATTGTAAGTTCAAAGCCTGGGATTTGCCTAACAGGGGTGGCAAACACCCTTCGTCTCCAGACCCCCCCTAGGCCTGTCAGTGAGGCATCCAAGAAAAGAGTCTGAATTTCATCGATTTCCGGCTTCCTAAAGTAAGTAATTCCATTGAATGTTGGGAGGAATTCAAGGAACCAAGCGATATCTCTCTGAAATTCTTCATTTAATTGAATTCTGGCTCTGCCTGAATTCTGTCTGAATAAAGTCAATATTCGATTGATGAAAACTCTTGCTGAACGAACACATTTTTGAATGTAGAGAAGTTTCCCCATTAAGGATTGATATGCTCTCTTTGTCAGATATTTTTGGTCCTTGGCCTTGTTACATTCTGCCAAAATTTCGCTTAATTTGGCCTGAGGAATGGACAGAGTACTATTATTGACATCTATGTCAATACCCAAATATGTAACTGTTTTACTCGGGGCAGTGAGCTTCGCAGTATTCAATGGCAGGCCGAGTTCGCTCAAGAGAGTGCACAAGGTTTGAAAAACATTGGCAGCCTTAGATCGAGGCAAAACGGCGACATAATCATCGATGTAGCAGTGTAACTTGGTTTGATCCCTCATAATATAAGCTACTGCGTCGGATATTAATTGATACGAAGCCGTGCCATGGATCCAGCCGAACGCCACCGACTTATCAAGGAAATACTGATTATTGACTTTAAGACCAAACTTAAGGGTGTCAGCTGGGTCTACAGGCAAATTCCTAAATGCCCTGGCCACATCCACCTTGAAAAGTACAGGGTCGTTTACTGTATCAATTATATCTTGAACAACATTGTCAATGGATGGAAGTTTAAGTGCAAATAGGTTACCATCAAAGCGATCTTTTGACACATGGTCATTTAGAGATTGGCCCCTGGGGTGGGAGAGATCCAGAATGACCCTCCTGCTGTCTCCCTCTTTGGGTCGGGACATCAAGGGGGAACAATGATATTCAGGGTGGTCCACACTATCCTGGGGGCCTAACATGGCCCCTAATTCAATCTCTTTATGTAGATATTTTTGAATGTCACTTGGATACTGTAATGCCGAGTAATGGTTACTTACATTAATGTTATGCAACTGAGAACGGTCTTGGATGGACAAGGGGAAACCAAACTTGATATACTGGATTAATCTATCATCAGGGTAATCCTGTAAGTACTTTTCCCACGTTTTTATGTTCAAACCCGAGACTATGGGGATCCTAGCCTCCTGATAATTAGGTTTGGCAGTGGACAAAATGATGTTAGCTACCTGTAAGCATTTATCAATCGAGTTTATATCCACTGGACAGCGATCCGGACCAATGAATGTGAATGTTGTTGGTTCTAAAGCGAGGTAACCCACAGTCTTGTCAGGGATGTTAAAATCGCGCAAAATGTCTATGTTGGGGGTGGGGCACAGTTTACTAACTACTCCACTACCCTCGGTTGTGTCCTTCACGACCTCATCCTTACTATCTGTGAGCAGGTTAACTTGGTGATCACAATACCCCGCTCCACCTAGTTGGGTTACATCCCCCAACTTG
Source organism: Sabellastarte sp. h YS-2021 (assembly GCA_964017235.1). Lineage (NCBI taxonomy): Eukaryota > Metazoa > Annelida > Polychaeta > Sabellida > Sabellidae > Sabellastarte > Sabellastarte sp. h YS-2021. The sequence goes on from OZ024936.1 coordinate 30,362,327, forward strand.
ACTTGAGATGAAGTTGTATCCCATGTAAGTTCATCAATAATCTTGACCATATACTCAGTATAGGAGCAAGCATGGTGACCCCAACATTGTTTATCTTTGTAAAAATCGCTATGTGCAGTCTTAGCTGCCACCATTTCTTGAGGGCTGTAATACCTAACTCTAGTGGATTGAATCAAATACAAATGGAGATTACCTATGATTTGAAAGGGGCCTAGAGTCCCCATGAAAGGGACCAGGGATACCGACTGATCCCTGTGGTTGACTGCCCATATGTAAAAACCCTGAGAAAATTCGGTTATGTCTCGAGTTATATAAGCAATTTGTCCCCAGAGGTCACCATGACTGCTCCAGTGGTCAGTAAAAACAATGTTGACCATAACCTGGTTCATACTGAGGGACTCCGTCCCTCCATAGCTGTAGACTCCCCCTGGATCCCCAGCAGTCACCGAAGACCTCAACCTAAATTCATTATCATAAATAGCAAAAGTAAACCAATCCGCCTCACGCCATTGACTGCTCGGGAACCAGGGGGGGCACATTAAATCACAATTTGATAATTTTACATTGTTTTCATTGATTACATTATTAGACAAAGTCACTGAACAACATATGTCTGCTCCATCACTTACACTAGAGTTCCAAAGTTCATAGTCCTGATCATGAAATTCCATTACTTTACCATTACTGTTTTTACTACAACTAATGTCATTTACTTTAAACTGTTCTGTATTTGCAGTGTGTCCAGGTGATCCTACAGGATCCTACCTTGAAGTGTTAGGTTTCAGTTCCTGAGATTTACTACCATTCTTGGCTGTGCACTTGACTTCCGGATGAGACATAGAACGTCCTTGCTTAAAACAGAATGTACAAATGTGCTTGTAGACTCCATGGTGGCTGTCATTAACACAACTGCCTTCATTAAAAAATTTACAAACTCTACTTTTGGCTGAGGTGCTGACATTCTGGCTGTTGAGAACTGCAATTTGTGAAGAACTTACGCGATTGAGAGCCCACTGTGTCGTATCATCCCAGGTTAATCTCCCCTCCTCCACCTCAGTCATGGAAACAGCCCAGGCGGATCGCACAGCAGGCCACGGCAGGGCCACGGCATCGCGCAGAGCGAGAGTTACCTGAGTAAGGACTTGTCGCAACAGAGAGTCATCTTGAATCTGCAAAACATTACTCAGTTGACCTGCCGCCCACTGCTGAAGGCTCATATCATCATAGACAGGCTTACGTGTGTTAGCTGCTGCAACAAATCCCTCATTGGGCCACCTCCCCTCGGGTCGGGCGTTGGGTGTCTCTGTATTATTGTACCTTCCAGATTTACGCCTGGCAGTAAGGGGCTTACCTGGGATCACTTCCTGTTGAGCCCGCGCTTCATAATCTGCCAGCAAGTTGGCTACTACACTGGACACCTCTGGGATGGATCTAAGTCTGTCAATACTGGGTGTGATAGCCTCCCTGGAGTAACCCTGCCTCTGTTCTGCAGCTCTACTGCCACTCACCGACGCTGGGGCGTACCCTTCTGTGCCTGACTGAGTCCCCGGATATACCACCTCCTCCCTAGCCGGCCACTTATAAGAGTTAAGTAAGTTGGCCCGAGGTGTCATTTCAGGTACCATCTTCTTCACTGGGGACGTATGCTTGGGTCTGGGCAACCTGAAGGTGACGTTATCTGTAGATTTGGCGACTTGAGACGGAATGGGGGTGGAACTAGCTGAGCTATTACCTTCTAATCTGTCCATACGTTCAACAATACGACGGTTAGAGTCCTCCAGACGCTTCAGTGTGCTCAGGATTGCTTCAGAACCCGCATTCAAAGTCTGTAAGTCTAACAGTTCCTCACCTCCAGACGCGGTTTGACTAACATCATGAAGGTAAGATCCGTCAACATCCCCACCCTTGGTATCTGAGTTCAAATTCTTCTTACTACTTGCCTTCTTCTTGGTACTAGGTTTACTGGAAGCTGGTTTCTTCTTCTTGTTAGTGCTCAATGGTGATTTTTTCTTTGTAGAAGGCATTTCCGTAAAATAGTTAAGTGTAAAATTGTAAATAATAAAAAAAATAAAATAACCTTGTTTGTCCTTTGACTACTTGATTCAATATGCAAGACCCCTATCGCTAACAGGAGTTAAATGAGGCATGACCTAATTTTTGATTGGGTGTTACATTTAACAAGAACCCTTTTTATTATATAATGTCTGATTATGGTGGGACAGAAACTGAGGAAGCAGGCCCCTATACAGGCCGTGCTTGACACACTCCACCATCAGAGTACTAATTACCTGGATGAAATCACGGAGGTCTCCATTGGCCATGTATGGTAGGACCACCATGGGACTACCATCTATCTCAAAGCTGATCCCTATCAGGCTGAGGACATGAGGGTTGGTGAAGTTCTTCATGATCACAGCTTCCTTCAGGAAACACTCCACTATATCTGTCTCATCTGCTTTATCTACAGAGGTCAAAAGTTAAGATTTCACTTGTGTTTGTTGACCTCTGACAAGCAGGTATATGTCAGTGGCAGCATGCACTTGTTTGGTGGCAAAATAACTCAGACAGTTGTAAATGGATTTTGAGGAAATTTTCAGGAAATTTTGACAATGGCAGAAGGAACATACATGTATGAGTAAGTTTTCATGGTGACCCAAGTCATAGCCTTGATCCAGGATTTTGTAAAAGGATTTTTGTATCACTGCAGTCATTAAGCCATATTGTAGGGACTTGGAGGAGGTTTTTGTGCTCTCTAAGTGCTTTTCAGGCTATTAGTAGATCATATGACCTTTTATAAATACAAATATTGTCATAATGATAGCTGACTAAACATATGTTTACTAACCCCTACCATCTAATTAGCATTTAGCTTGCACATAGTTGTCGGGTAAATATATGAAAAGTTAAAGTGTATAACTTAATATGACTCCTGTCACTCAAAAATACTCTTTATAAAGAAGAATGTTGCAATGGTTACATTTGGATAACAAATATAATTATTATGTTAAACTTTCAAATACTTATTTAAGCCAAGCACTTATTCATGATCTAAATAAAGTATATTTGAAAGAGCTTTACAGTCCATGAGATCATTATGACTTTTATGCATAAACTCTGAAGCTACATACATTTATACACACACACACACCTGTCCTAGGGCCACAAAAATCAATAGAAAAATGATTGAACTCACATTTCAGTGTTTTCACTGCCACTTTTCTGCCTTCAGGTCCTTTTTCTGAACGTAGTTGAGCAAGATATACTCTTCCAAATTGTCCTAAAATGTGATGCAAAAGTATAAACATCTTACAGGAGTGTACAATAAATATTGCTTACCTCACGTACAAAAAACATATTTCATATATCTAACCAATCAAACTAGTGCATGTATATAATGTTTGGATATCTTATTATGGTGATCAAAAACATTATGCAAGTTTATTAAGTACTCCTGCTGGAAGATTGTGCATTTGGGTGTGTTTGTCTATTTCTCTGTTTATGTGAGTTCATGATAACTCCAAAAGCAATGGACAGATCCTTCTGAAATGTTATATTTCGGTAGGGCACTGACCGAAGGAAGAATAGTTATAATTTTGGGTAAGATCCAAATCATATTTTAGATACAAAGAAAAAATCCTTCCTTTTCAAAGGTCCCATTTTCAATATATTATCAATGACCTTGATAATAAACTGATCTTCATAAAACATTTTTTATAGGGCCTGGCAAACGGAAGAAGTGGTTACACTTTTTGGATGATCCAGATCACATTAGGTACAAAAAAGTTCTAATTTTTTTTAAACGTGCCCTGGTAGAGATCTGCATTCATTATAAATGTTTCTAACAAACAAATGAAACAGGCTCTTGTGCAGAAGTATCAACAAACCACTGCTGCTTCCTGAGTTATAACTTATAACCTAATGCAGTTTTTTTATTTGAGATCTCTTATTGAGACAGGTATCAAGTTTAATGCACTTATCATGCCTTTGTAAGTATGTATATTTAAACAGCTAATTGACAGAGAAATGACCAAATTTAAATGCTCTTCCACTTTCCTCTTCTAGCTATTTTTGTTGAATATTATTGTATGTATTCTGTTCACCTCTCTGCATACATGTTATTGATTCATTTATAATAATTTACACCAGAATATGCAAAACAACACAAACTATTTTGGAACAGTGTTTAGGCCAGAGAGATTTTTTCTTTTTTGGAATGGTTAATTTTGAATCTTCATGAATGGACTTATAATTTCAATTTTATCCAGTTTTAACTTGATAAACAGTCAACTTTTGAACTTAACAAATCAACTTTTTAACTCGGTTAATTGACTTTTCAACCCAATAAGTAGACCTTTAAACTCAACAAATTCAGAAAGTTGATATACTAACAAAAAATAGATTCATTCAGCTTGAACTTAAGGGTCACTAAATCAAGTTTAGTAGTCAATTAATTCAGATTAATTAAGGTTGGTTTTATTGACTCAGTTAATCCACTTTTACTTGATAAATTTACATGTAAAGTCAAGAGTCCAGTTTTGAACTCGACAGAGCAACTTTGTCACGAGATTAATAAACTTTTCCACCAAAAAAACTTAATCTTTCAACACAACAAATTAATGCAGCTTGAAATTCTGTTTATGGAGTATAAACTTTAAAAGTCGACAGGTCAAGTGAAAAATTGCTTATTATAATTGAATTCAAAAGTCCATTTAATAAGTTTAAAAGTCAACAATTCATAAAAGAATGGTTTTCAATTTGACCATAATACTATTCCATCTAATAAGTTTCACTGCAACAACAACAACAACAACAACAAAAGGAGTAAAAATAAGAAATTCACCAAAGTGTATGAACTTGTCACTGGAGAGAAACCTCTTCAAATCAATCCACATAAATATAAGAGATCATAAATATAAGAATTCACTCAAAGTGTACAATAGCTTAAATTACTTTTCCCAAGTTCAAGATAATTTATATAACACTCAACACGAATACTGAAATCACCATACCAATTTTTGATCATGTCATTTGAAAATATTTGAATATTTACATTAAAAGGTTAAGCTTATCTCACAAGAAAATATAACAAAAAATTTTCCACTATTCGTATGTGTCAGGAAAATTTATCATGAAGCTTAAATTTAACACAGATGTTAACACACCATGAATAAGAACTCAGCTTTGCTCTTGGTATTTAGTCTAGAATCTAAGGAAAGTTTGTACCCAAGAAATTCCAAACGATGTAAAGTTTGCATTGTCACATAAAAATATGAAGCAAGGCACCTTAAGCCCCAGTCACACTACAGGTGTTACGTCCTGGGTTACTCGGCAGCAGATCTGCCTCCCAGGATGTCCCATATCATTAAAAATTAGGTATATCCACACGGTATGATGTGGATGGCCACTGATTGGATACGGTGTGTAACCATGAATAACAGCATGACGTCAGTAGTACAAACATTGGTCAATGAGAGGCAACCTTCATTAACCTCAACTCACCTTTGGCAGCCATCAGATGAACATGTGATACCGAAACATGATTGAGTCACAAACTTGTATACACTGTGGACCACACCTTTCAGTTACCATATGCAAAAATTTATCTGAGCATGCTCACAGTGAAATTGTCAGAGGCAGAAATTTTAACCTTTTTATAACTTCTGTAGGATGCACAAGGAATTCCACATTTTGCCATTGTCTAACAAGTTCACATATGGGCGTCAGACAGTAGTTGAAGGACTTGGATGTTTTCACCAAGGGTTATGCTGCAGGACGTACTGCCTGTACTGTGATTGGGGTATAAGATGCATAAATTTTACAAATAATTAAAATTTTACTGAATTTTTGTAATATTTATTTATTTGGGTTTTAACATCGCTTTCAACACATTGTATAGGTCATATCACAATGGGTAATTTTTTGGGCAGAGGAAACTAGTACATACAGTTGGTCAAGGTTCTGTACCGTAAACTGCTGACCAACGCCAATGTTTGTTATAGTCAAACAAGGCCACTGCCGCAGCATTGATCTCCCGCCTGGAATCAGTAATAATGGAGAACTAAATGAGATAAGGGCTTTATAGTAAGATAACCCCACTTGACATTGAAGAATGGGTCAAAGGTAAAAGTCAGCAGTCTCAGGCCTTTACTTCCTTTAAGTTGTTTTCACATTTGGAACCCCTATTAGCAATGATAAGGGAGATATAAGGCCTTTTTAATAGGATAATCCCATTTAACATGTGATAAGACAGCCATTTTGGCTTCGAAACTAGGTCAAATTACTATCAGCTTAACTTTCCTGGCCATATATATTTTGCACATATTTGATGAACCTAGCTACAATATTTCACGTTTTAGAGCATCTTAATGAATTTTAAATAGTTGGATATGGTGGCCATTTTGTTTTTCAAAATAAGGCCAAAATTTTTCTCAGACAAAACATTTGAAGGCCAAGAGTTTTAATGGTCTGAACCTGTAAGAGCAATATTAGGGGAGATAGAAGGCTTCTATCTTCTATCTAATGTAAATTTGATGCAGCTAGCTGGAATTTTCGACATTTAGAACAACTGTATGATTTTTAAACAATTGGCTATGGCGGCCATTTTGTTTTCCAAAATGAGGCCAAAATTTTGCATAAACATTCCTTGCAAATTTGATGAAGATGTCTTTATAAATGAATAAGATATTAAGGTTTATGGTGAAACCTGACAAACGGATGCACGGACGGATGCACAAACAGATGCACACACGCATGGAAGCTGTTTACAATTTTAGACCACAGCCTTTGCTTTTCATGGTCTGTCTTTACAATCTGAAGCCACAGCACCAATAATATGGGAGAAATAAGGACGTTTTAGTGTGACGACCTTGAAGCAGGGGTCAAAGGTCAAATTCAACACATGGAAAAGATTACCAGGCCATGACTTCGTACAAGTTGTTTTCACATTCCGAACCTCTAGGAGCAATATTTGGGGAGATATAAGGCCTTTTTAATAGAATAATCCCGTTTGACATTAAACATGCGATATGGCGGCCATTTTGTTTTTTGAACTAGGTCAAATTCATTATCAGGCTAGCTTTTCTAGCCATATAGCTTTTGTGCAAATTTGATGAAGCTAGCTGGAATATTTCAAGATTTAGAGCACCTTTACGATTTTCAAACAATGAGCTATGGCGGCCATTTTGTTTTTCAAAATGAGGCTAAAAGTTTTCAGAGACAGGTTTTCATAGCCATAAACATTCCCTACAAATTTGGTGAAGATATGCAATATTTGGGGAGATATAAGGCCTTTTTAATAGAATAACCCTGTTTGCCATTAAACATGCGATATGGCGGCCATTTTGTTTTTTGAACTAGGTCAAATTTATTATCAGGCTAGCTTTTCTAGCCATATAGCTTTTGTGCAAATTTGATGAAGCTAGCTGTAATATTTCAAGATTTAGAGCGCCTTTACAATTTTCAAACAATTAGCTATGGCGGCCATTTTGTTTTTCAAAATGAGGCTAAAAGTTTTCAGAGACAGGTTTTCATAGCCATAAACATTCCCTGCAAATTTGGTGAAGATATGCAATATTTGGGGAGATATAAGGCCTTTTTAATAGGATAACCCTGTTTGACATTAAACATGTGATATGGCGGCCATTTTGTTTTTTGAACTAGGTCAAATTTATTATCAGGCTAGCTTTTCTAGCCATATAGCTTTTGTGCGAATTTGATGAAGCTAGGTGGAATATTTCAAGATTTAGAGCACCTTTAGGATTTTCAAACAATTAGCTATGGCGGCCATTTTGTTTTTCAAAGTGAGGCTAAAATTTTTCAGAGACAGGTTTTTATAGCCATAAACATTCCCTGCAAATTTGGTGAAGATATGTTTATAAATGAATGAGATATTAAGGTTTATGCAAAAAGGTGACGAACGGACGGACGGAAGGCGTTTTATAATCTCCCGACCACGGCCTTCGGCCGGCGGGAGATAATAATATTTAGTTAGCAGTGCTGGTGAATTAAGAATAAATAGAAACAGTGCCTGAGAACACATAATACCTAGCCCTCACAAAAACAATTCTGAATTTGTGATCCAGATCCTGAATTTCTTTGAGGAGGACCAAACCATGGTTGGATCCCATCTTGTGCAAAATATGACTCAGATCCGATACATAGTTTTAATCAAAGTGTGAACACTGACAGACTAACAAACCCAATTCCAATAGCCCCGACATGGCATGAGGGTTACTAAGGTATTTGTTTTTCAGCCTTAATAAATAATAGAGTATAAATTTTACTTTAAATCAGTGTCCCAACTTTGCAGAAATCTTATACCCCTTTCACACTACAGGCGGTATCACCCACAGTAGGCGGCGTTTGGGGAAACGTCTCTATCTTTGGATCACCGTATGATGTCAGTTGACGACCTTGCGAGTCAGTGTTGAACCATCCATTACTTTATGAGTCCTACAGAAGTTTCAAACTGTTTTAAATTTTCGCCTCTGATTTCTGTACCGTGGGCATGCAAAGACGATTTGGCACATGTGCATATGAATTTCCTACTACGGTAATCGAAAGTGTGGTCACCATGTAAATAAGGTTGTGATTGGGTCATCTTTTGGTCTAATATTGCAACATAAGGTGAGTTAAGGTATTGGCCAATTTGCCGAAGGTGAGTTAAGGTTAATGGAGGTTGTCTCTTGGTGACCATAATTTGTAGTACTGTCATCCAACTGTTATTGACAGTTAAAGCACTGTGTCCAATCAGTGGCCATCTGCCTGTAGTATGAACAAACTTGGAGGAAATGGGGCAACCTGGGGGGTAGTTCTGCTGCCAAGAAAAACTGCTGACCACCAGACGACCACCTGTATTGTAAAAGGGGCATTAGAATCTGCATGCAAAAAATTCTTGAGGGTTGCTGATAATAATAAACTTTTAATCAGTTTTCTACATGCTGTAAAAATTTAAAGTATGTGACAAGTCAGGCAAAAGGGAGCAGTATTAGTCTCTTAAGTGGAAATTGACCAGCATTGAAACTTAGATTGAAGTTTCAAAATTAGGCAAAATGTATTCTAACTTTCCACTTGCAAAATTTCGCATAAAAAGAAAAAAAGAGGAGTTTCTCCTGGAGCAAATTTCACACATATATGGATGGTGGATTTCATATTTCATAGCTCTTTCAGACTCATGCAACAAATTATTGCACACAACATCAAGCACCCAAAAGAGGGAAACATTTGGCAACTGCTATCAGTTGTTGCACTATTGATGTCTTGTTTTAATAAAATTTTAATATTTGGTTATTCAGATAACGTAATGTATGTAATGCAATGAAATATTTTTATAGGACCTAATCTCTGTCAATGGAAAGAAGGCACTAGAAGCAAGTTCGGAAGGCAAAAGCAAAAGTCATGAGACATAGCAAAGTCCGCTTCAGAGATGCCGAAAAGCACCAGAAATTTACCTAGTGTATTGTATGTGCCATATATGAGGCAATTTTCTGAACTGGCAAACATCTGCAATATTTTACATCAGTCAAGTACTGGTAAACAACAACTTGGTGTCTATCACAGGAGTCCTAATTTGTTTGAATAATTAAAATGAATTACTCCATATTGCAACACAAGATTTTTGGTATTCTTGTCTAACATACAAATTTCACCTACAAGACCCACATTTATCCGTATATTTGCCCCCTCCTTATTAAATTCCCCCACCTCCTCTCCGCCTTTGCTTTTCTGGGATTCCGAAACAAGATATATTTTTGTACATCAACAACTGAATAACGGGTAACAGTAAATGAAGAAAAACAAAACATACATGGTAGTGTTTGATCAAAAAGGTTTTAAAATCAACAAAAATACGAGATAAAAAATATAAAATTTCTTCAGGTTGTAAGTTAGTTTTATTGCCACAATTATACGCACTGGTAATTAAGACGAAGGTTGTAAAAGATGTCATTAATGCCAATTGCCACCAAACTCGAGAAACTTTTTTTTTATCTGTAATAGTTACCCCCCTCCCCACATTCTTAAAAATGCATTGTACCTGTGACATTTAATAGCATAAATATGATATCATAAGACCTAGCCAATTTTTTTTCAAATAGAGGATATGTTGAGATCAATCATTGCTGAAAAAGGCAGAAAAATCCCAGTCACCATGATTCATATTTGAATAACTTGTGACAGCAAATGTGAATCAACTAGTCTTTTCTTGGAACAAGATTATTTGTTTCCAGTTTTAAGAAAAGATTAGTCATATCATGATAAGAATGAAACAGATAGGTTGTGTGACAACAAAGGAACGTCATAGCACCCAAAAATATAGGTTGTAGCATCTAAAAGATAGACTATCAGCCAGTTAAAATTGCAAGCAAGCAGTTGGGATGGTAATGTGCACTGTAAAGGTTTTGAAACATGCTTGACAAACATTTGGGACAAGCTTCTTTGATTGCAATAATTACATTTCCAAGTTTTGGAAAGCATGGTACAAGTAGTATGGACTAATAAACTTACACTCGCACATTATTAGGTAATCAACTGGCTACAGTGGAACTGGGATCTTGCTGCTGGTTTATGCAGAGAAATTCTTTTTGTCAGAATATTTATTGTAACAAGAGTAAATAATCAGTTCACCTTTATAACCTTTATAGAAACAACCAACTTACTTCTCAGGGAACTTTTAATACAACTTTCAACATAAAACTAATGTTCTTGTAAATGTGATCCCAATATGTTGATAGTTTTTAAATTATTGATCGTTTATTTGCCTGATTTTGTTAGCATGATTATGCAAATACAACTGGTTGTATCTCCATGGAAAAATAAGAATTTGGGTCTTGATTCAATGTAGATCCCATTAAATTTTGAGAGTGATCTGGATCACCACCTTGATACAAAAAAAATAATGTGGATATGGATTTCGCCATTTACTTATTCTTGGGCCATTTTTAAAATACCATATATGCCTTAGATGCATTCTCTGAGTATTTTTGTTATTTTCATTCTCTTTATGTTGCTTAACGTATAAGCTTATTTAACACTGGAATCCTTAACCTTAAAAAATAACTTTATAATATTAAAATGTGGGAATTTGTTATGCATAAACTGTTAAGATAACTGGTTGCAGAGACACATTTTAACAGTTTTTCCACTATTTCATGAGAGACAATTGCTCTTCACCATACATCATAAAATGAAGTAAAGTTACCTCTGAATGCTACAACCTACATTTTTTGTCTGTAGTGCACACCTCATGCTGCATGTTTTCAATGTAAACATTTGCCACCCATACATACTATACAAAACAACATCTACATTATTTTTTACCTGAGAATTCATTTGCATAGAATTTTAATCCTGAAATATGCCAACAAACAATCCCTCAGTTCATAACTCCTGTACCCTTTTGCAAAGACACTGCATAGGATCTAAATATTGAAAAAAAAACTATATAAAGTCCAGAGACAACTTGACCAACTAATATTCATACACTGTGGTCTGAAACAATTGGGTTTTTGTTACAAGTTTTAGCTCAAATGGTATGTAACAAGATTACATTCACACACAGAACTTCATAGAAAGGACTGATACATTTAATACCAGTCCAAATTATCACTGAAACAATATGTAGCAGTGTTAGTATTATAGGAAGCCAAGGCATATCCAGACTTTTACTGTGGTTCAAGGTTATAAACCATGATGTAGATCCTGACAAAACAATTAACATGTTTAATAATTGAAAATTTCACAATAAAACAAGCTTATTTCACCCGTTATACTCTGCAAGTCTGCCAATATACATAGAGTGTACAACAAAAAGGATCACTTGGGTGGGTGTTTATGGCCCTCATACACAGGTTAAATGTCTATTTAAAGCCTTGATTTTTCTCACAGGTAAACGAAACATACGCATATATTTCCAGATGAGATTTTAGCCGTATTACTTACTTCATTTACAGCTGTAGAGCTTGAAAAAGGCAAAAAGTCCATAAATTGGGTCTGTGTGACCTTGAGGTGACCTTAAAATTAAAGTTACAGATTTAAATTTTTCACAGACGAAGATTATATGTAGAAGTTGCATCTATTACAGTTAGAGACTTGCAAAAGTTACCCTTTTTAAGTTATAGGGCAAAACATATAAAAATGTAAAAAAAAAAGTCTAAGTATGGTCTTGATGGGCCTCAAAGACAATTTTAACCTTAACATAAAGTCTTGATTTTTGGCATATGTAGGGAGAATATAGTAATGTGTTCTCAGTTAAAATTTCAGCCAGATGAGCCACATAGTTTGTGACCTAGAGGAAGTAAGTGGCCAAAAGTCAAATTTCTGACCTTAAGGTGGCCAAAACTTTTTGTGTGCCACGTTTGAATGAAATCCGTGAAAGCATTTTTGAGTTATCATGCACACAAGTCAAAATGTACAGCGGCTGTGTTAGCATGGACGTGCAACCACTATATCCCCAAATATAGTAATGTGTTTCCAGGTAAAATTTAAGCCAGATGAGCCACATAGTTTTTGACCTGGAGGGCATTTAGTGGCCAAAAGTCAAATTTCGGACCTTAAGATGGTCATAACTTCTTTATTATTTTGAGTTAAAATAGGGTTCCTATCCTGACCCAAATACATGTGTGATAAGTTTGAATGAAATCTGTGAAAACATTTTTGAGTTATTGCACACTCAAATCAAAACTTATGGTGGAGGCAATTTGCACTGTTGTCACAGAGGTTATGTGGTTGGATTGTTTGTTTGTATTTTAGCAAAATTAAGAAGAAGGAAAAACAGCTGCACATAATATTACATCAAAGTTTGAGAGTATGTCGGTCTTGGCCTGATATTGGAAAAATTTAATTTTGGAATGATCTTCAACCAACTCAAGATCCAGGATTTTCTCAAAATGTTTTTTTTTGTTTGTTCTCGTTTGTGTGTTTTGTGTGTGTGTGGAGAACTGCACCCTCTGAGTGCTCTTGTTTATCTCTGTTATATCCATGTTCAGACTATTCAACAGACACCATCAATCATACACTGCTAACCTTTTCCAATAAGATCACTCATATCAATCCTGGATCTGTCAATGTACACCTCAGACACAATGTTCCGGAGAAGGGGATCTTTGACTGGAAGATGGTCACTGTCCTGGTGTAAATTCTCAAACACTGTTGCTGTTGGAAACATTGGGTCAGCTGAAAGAAACATCATCAAAACTGAAAACTGGCAGAAAGCAACTCTGAGAAGAGGGAGGAGTTTTCAATCAAATAAAACAAGCTCCTGATAATCTTTAACAATGATATTTTGATGTCATCCAAATTTGAAATGATTTAAATCAGCCCCACGAATTGATTTACTGCAACCAATTAACAATTAAAACAAAACAAACTGAGAAAACAAAAATGTGTAATCTTTTTCATAATGTCTTCTGGAAATATCTTAGTCACAAATTTTTAAGAGCAAAGAAAGATGTGTATAGTGCTCAGTCTCTGTACTAACAAATTCAGTGACACATACAGAACACCTATTGATCCGAAATTATATAGTAACCAGACAAGTCTGCATCATATACCACAAACAAAGCTGGCAACCAAAGAAGTTACATTGTAAAAGCTAAAAATATGTAACAAATAGAACACAAGATATTGCAGTCAACTTGGACTTTTGTAATCTCAACTTTTGTAATCTCAGCCCTGGACACACAGCCCTGTGAATAAAACCTCAATCCATTTATGATTTGTTTTTCAAAATAAGGCCAAAATATTTCTTAGGCAAAATATTTGCAGCCCAGGACTTTCCATCCTCTGTCTTTACATTCTGAAGCAATTGCACCAATAATAAAAGAGAAATAAGTACATTTTAGTGTGATGACTCCATTTAACCTTGAAGCAGGAAAAGATTTTCAGGCCATCACTTCCTACAAGCTGTTTTCACATTCCGAACCTCTAGGAGCATTATTAGGGGAGATATAGGGCCTTTTTAATAGGATAACCCCGTTTAACATTAAACATGTGATATGGCGGCCATTTTGTTTTTTTGAAATAGGCCAAAATTACTAACTTTTCTAGCCATACAGCTTTTGTGCAAATTTGATGAAGCTAGCTGGAATATTTCAAGATTTACAGCCCTTTATGATTTTCAAACAATTAGCTATGGCGGCCATTTTGTTTTTCAATATGAGGCCAAAGTTTTGCACAGACAGGTTTTCATAGCGAAGATATCTTTATAAATGAATGATATATTAAGGTTTATGTAAAAACGTGACCAACAGACTCATGCACGCATGTACGGAAGATATTTTATAATCTCCTGACCACGGCCTTCGGCCGCAGGTGGGAGATAATTATGTATATGATTATTACAAATATGGGAATAACAAAAAAAAACTAGACCTATGCATCGGAGAACCGATGCAAATTTGTATCCACCGAAAAGACAACTCACCAAAGTCAGTGAACCATCGTTTGACCTTGAAGGAGGGGCCAAAGGTCAAATCTAACAACATCAGAAGATTCCCAGCCCATGATTTCCTATAAATTGGTTTCATATTGCAAACCTCTAGGACCAATACTAATCGAGTTATAAGCACGTTTAAGTTTGGCTATCCTCGTTTGACCTTGAAGGAGGGGTCCAAGGTCAAATGTGACCACATCAGAAGATTCGCAGCACATGATTTCCTATAGGTTGGTTTCACATTGCAAACCTCTAGGATCAATAATAAAGGAGATATAGGCACTGTTTAAAGTCCACTATGTGGGTTACTTAGGTACTCTGTGGATGACCTTGAATTGAGAGCTTCAAGGTCAAATGTCTGCAAGGTTGTAGAGGACATATATATCTGTCAAACATATCACCTATGAAGAGATTCACCCTTCTACCTATGAGAAACAGCCAGTAGAAAAATGTAGATGATTTTTAAAGACATGCCCACTGCAGCCATCTTGTTTTTCAGAATGAGGCTAATTTCAGTCCCAGAGAAGCTTACACCCCAATGAAGATATCCTGCAAATTTGGTGAACCTAGCTGGTGTAGTTTTACTCTGAGAGCGTTAACGCTGAAAATCTCTCTACGCGCAGCTGAGGCGGCATAGCGAACGCTAAACCAATGTATCCACTGGATGCCTCCAGTGGATACAACAAAAAAAGACATATGAACTGATAGCCTTACCTTCACCGTTTGCCATACCACTACTAACAGTTCCATCTGACAGGGTACTAAGGCGTGACCTTGGGTAAGTGGCATAAGGGTTGGCTTTAGGGCGAAGTTTGACAATACACACAACAAGGGCGATGGTGATAACAATCACAACAAAGGCAATTATTCCAGAGAGTATGATGTACTGAATGGGGAAATCTGAAATATTAGAAAATTATTCTGAAAATGTAAAAAACTGTGGACTTGTACATCCTAATTAGCTTACAGATGTGCTTCCAACATGTGTTAAACATAGCCATATAAAGTGTACACTAGCTCCTTATGTATTAATGTATTGATTCAGATGCAATGTCAATTTCAGTACATTGTTTCAGACATATTACAATAGTTAGTCGAGGGGCTAAAGGAAAACAGGGCATACTAGTTATTACTTATAATATTGCACTGCAAACCATTGAACAGGATGTCGGCATCAATTTGGAACTTTATAATAAATCTAATAACTTTATAATAACTAATTTTAATTATGACTTATATTATTGTTGCAGTCATATTAACATGTTATAATGTCTTAAATAAAACATAAAACTTTACCAAAGTAGTTTGATAGGTGTGGCAACATATATACCATACTATAAATTTTCTGAGACAGGAAATGAACTAAATAATATTTACCACTTTGGTGTAACCAGGATATATCAACTTAAGTACTGGATGTCTATGTTCACAATATTCCAAATCAGTTTTTCAAAAGATAGTTTATAAAATAAGGGGAAAAACTCAAAACAGATTTTTCCATAATTTTGATGTAAACATAAAATTGTTACCTGGATGTGTAGCAGTGTTTGTCTGTTCACGACTCTTGGCAGTGATCCCACTAGACAATGAAAAGTCCTTCTTGTCTGAACTCAATCCATCTGAAGCCTCACAGGTGTAAATATCATATTCCCTGTAAGAAGCAGTTTTATTATTTTATTATCTGCCACAAACCATGTTTCAACTAAATAATGATTTAGCAATTCAGTTTCATCTTTCCCAGAATAACCTATGGTATAGGTTTCGGGTTAGCTAGCCCTTTTTACACTGCATTGGCTATTCTGGGCTTGGCCAAAGTAGAGCCTATTGTCCCACATTATACTCTGGCATAGATTAGGTTTAGACAGATTAGACCCGAGGGTCAACTTTTACTGGGGTGACTCTGGGCTGTATCACAGAATATAATTTTAGTAAGAACTGATTACTGATTTCAAAAGTATAACTATGCCCCTTTCAGTTTTTAAGTAAATATTGACTTATTTTACTTACTATTCAAGACAGGGGTAGATAATTGAAGAAAAAAACACTCATAAACCATATTTTAAAATTTTATCAAAGGAGAAAACACGTGCATTCCACACATATTTTAATGTAAAAGAACGAGCAGCAGTGCAGGGGCAATATACATAACATATTTGTGGGTTCCATAGTGCACTGGCTAATTTTCCAGTCACACTACAGGTGTTGTGTGTTGCAGTTAGAGGTTTTACTCGGCAGCAGAACTGCATCCAAAGACGCCTCATACCTTCCGAGCTTCAGTACTATAGGCAGTAATAATCCTCTGTTATAGGTGTTGGCTGAAACACCCCTGGCCTTGAACAACTGTCTGAGGTTTGTATGCGAGCTTGTTATACATGAAACATCCATTTACCTCCACTTGCCTTATGTTGCTGTGTTACAGTGAAAGACGACTGAGTTACAACCTTACATACATCGTGGACCACACCTTCAGTTACCGTAGCAAGAATATTCATCTGCGCATGCTCGCATTCCTCCATGGATACTCACGGAGAGGCAGAAATTTTAAACAGTTTAAAAAATCTGTAGCACACACAAGGTATTGGACATTTGGCCACTGTGTCACAAGTTCGCATACAAACCTTAGGTGGTAGTTTAAAGACCGGGTCATTTTCCCCAATGCCTTTTTACCACGGGGTAATACTGCCTGTAGTGTGACTGGTGTATATGATATATTCATAAACTTGGGACATTATTTGTTGTGTTTATTCTTGAAAAAGGTCATTACAATTCACCCAGGAATAAGTGAGAAATCACTAGTTAAAATTTAATGTGAAGTTTTGCTATACAAGGAAGTGTTTTTTTTTAAATGTGCAAATTTTTACAAATATTTAAATAACTGCAGTTTTGTCAAAAGCTTTGTCCTGGTTTTTGTTGCATAATAATCCTTGATAAAATGAGGCAGAAATTTCAGGCTAAAAAGTGTGTTTGCAAATATATCAAGTTTTTGCAAACAGTGCTCCCTAGATGTTTCATACAAAAGAGTTCATTCAATGC
Source organism: Sabellastarte sp. h YS-2021 (assembly GCA_964017235.1). NCBI lineage: Eukaryota > Metazoa > Annelida > Polychaeta > Sabellida > Sabellidae > Sabellastarte > Sabellastarte sp. h YS-2021. Next base: position 30,379,788 of record OZ024936.1, read on the forward strand.
TTTTCATATCTTTATGTTAAATGCCAGAAAGAAAAAGTGAAATACATTGTATATATATATTATAAAATTTTATCATTAACATTATCATTTTTATCATTAAAATTATGAGAGAAAATAAAATTTTATCATTAACATTATGAGAGAAAATAAAATAAACATCAGTTATAAACAGTGTTTACTTTGATCCTGGGTTTGTGGTCAGTTCCAGTATATTCTCAGTGACTGTCACACCAGACCCAGGGTCACTGCTCAGGATCTTATCATTCATCTTCCAGACAATTTGCAACTTCCTACTCGAGTCAGTTTTGGCATCGCAGATGTATCGTTTGGTAGAAGATTTAGAGGAAAGACTTTCTCTCATGTCTGTGATTTCAACAGGTTCTGTTAAAGAAAATTACCAATATGCAATAAATATACTGATTCTGTTTAACAATTTAGCATGAGAAATATCATGAAATATAAATACATTATACAAATATGGTCAAAATGTATGGAATTGTCATCACAAAATTAAATATTAGTAAAACAGAGTTTAAAGAGTGCTCCGTTACCTCATTAAAAAAATTGTTGTCCCTGTAAATTTTATGTCAAAATGATTTCACTTCATAAATCATTTGTTAAATTGGGAAAGCTAATAGCTGTATGCAATGGCCCAGTAATTTCTGGTACTTGTACTAATAGTATAAATTTCTTTCTTTCAGAAATAAAATATCTTTAGTGATATGTCTTTTGCCCCTTTGCAGATCTTGTGTCCAATGTTTGTAAGAATTTGTTTGTTCATTCCATAATCTCAAGCCTATCTGCCAATATCTGACAGTTTATAGTGTTGTCCTTGCTGCGAATGTCGCCTGTCTTAATTCAGCCAATGGAAATTACAGTACACCCAGAACACTCTTGTGACAGTTTGTTACCAAACATAGGGAGCACACACTGTGGCTACCCCAATCCTAAATAGTCTCCACTGGTTGCCTGTTACATATTGTTTAAGATGGCTACAGTTGTCTACATGTTTCTTAGCATTGGTCATCCAAGCTACTTCAGACCATTTCGGATCCCTTTCAGAGACAAAAAAAAACACAAGATGAGAAGGTCTAGATGGAAACAGTCCACAAATTGAAGAAGCAATTTGGTCACAGTTTTGCTTGAGATGCTCCCACAATCTGGAAAGAATTACCTGATGGAAGAAACTGCAGTCTTATTTGTTCTCTAAAGCCTTTTTACCATAGTTTCAACTTAGACAGTGTCTCTGTGGTAAATACCATTGATATGCCCATGTATGGCAATTTTTTTGCAAGCACAGTATATAATTGTTGTACTATAGAGTCTGCTTTAATTCAGAGATTAAGTGCTATAAAAGCATGACCTGTATAATGGGACACAAATCCAAAATACCCCAAATCTCGACAAATATATATGTATATATTGCCATCGAGTAAATTGGTTACTTACCCACTACTTTAAGGAATGTAGCAGCATAACTGTATCCCAAGAAGTTGGAGGCATTGCAGTAAACTATTCCTGTGTTGTTCAGGTGAGCTTTGTTGATCTCCAGTGCAACTCGACCATTCATTTTTTTATGCTTCAGTGTTTGCCCTAACATCAAACACAAAGTCACAGATGTTTAAATCATTTTGAACAGCTGGTTTCTATTGGCTCAGATCATTGCTGTTTACCAGATGTTGTCATGGTGCTGGAATCAAACTAATGACCACAGAGGGGAAGTGTTTATTTAAGAATTTGATTAAATACTGGGCTCCTTATTGCAGATCAAAATTTATATTCTCTCAAAAGTATTAAATCATAGATCTAGTAAATGCCCTAGTTGATCTAGTTTTTAATTTAACCAAGCATAAACATAGCCAATGATCTGACCATTTTATTGATACTTATTTGACTGCACACCACAAGCCAAATATTTTGTATCTGATGCCATTTATCTGTAGATGCAGAAGGCATGAGTGTAAGATTATCAGGATTAGAAGGGATTATGGGGATTACAATACTTTGTTTTAAGTTATTTAACTGAACAGATTGTTGTCCATTTTAGATAGTTTGTTCACAATTGTGCTTACTTCAGTGACATAAATTTTTATGTTGAAGTTTTGTTCTCATGAAGATAGCAAACATTTAGCGACACTGTAAATCTATAATGATAATTTCTTTTGTCAAATTGATCTTCTTTAAAGTAAGAACCAACAGGAGACTGTTAACACAAAAATATGACACACTGCATACAGTACAGTGGTTTGGCTACTGTCATTTTCCATCAAATATGACTGAAGATAGTAAAAAAATATATATTCTAATATTCTATATCATCATTGATGGTATTCAAGCAACTTTTCTTTTGTGTCAGATCTATTATAGGTTTATGCAATTCAAAAAATTATCTCATTTATGTAATTTCAATTTATTTTCCTTGTAAAAATTCTGCATCTAAAGAAGACTTTGATAGACAATGCAACAGACTGAACATAATATTAATTAAGAGAGGACCCACCTGGAATCTTTGGAACTGAGATGCCAATGTCTGGGGTTGGAGTCCCAGTGGCATTGCATACAATTGTGGCATTCCTGTTCATAACAGCATACAGCATGTTTATATTTCTCCCACCATTGATCACTGGCTTTGCTGAAAAGGTGAAAAATTATGAAGCAAAAGTATAAAGATCAGACACACTAATGGATTTCTGTCTTCTGCACAGTAGTTTCTAAAATAAAAATGTCAAGCAATAACATTTTTGTGTCATATTGCTATACACCTACATGCTAGAGGGTGTAATTTACTAGAATAAGAGAGAGATGACAGTTTCTGACATTCTTTAGGTTGAACCATTTAACCTTATAAAGTCGATTGGCATAAACCAATTCTACAAAAAAGTGCATTTCATAATGACAAGATGTAAATTTGATGGGAAAATGCAAATATTTAAACATAAATCCAAATTATCACTGAGACCAAGGTAAGGTGTCTGTAAGTATTAGAAGATACTTACATTCAACTCTGACATTTGTACTGTATATCTCTGTTCCATCACCATTTGTTGGCCTGCATGTGTAAGTGTCTGAATCCTCTGAAAAAGGTTGCAACACATATTCAATATTTAACTAGAAGAGAACCGATGCAAATTGTATCCACCGTAAAGACAATGCACCAAAACCTCTAGGACCAATAATAAGCGAGTTATAAGCACTTTTAAGATTGGCTGTCCTCACTTGACCTTCAAGGAGGGGTCCAAGGTCAAATCCGACCACGCCAAAAGATTCCCAGCGCATGATTTCCTATATGTTGGTTTACCATCAGAAAACATCTAGGACCAATAATAAGCGAGTTATAAGCACTTTTAAGTTTGGCTGTCCTCATTTGACCTTGAACGAGGGGCCCAAGGTCAAATCCGACCACACCAGAAGATTCCCAGCCCATGATTTTCTATATGTTGGTTTACCATCCCAAACCTCTAGGACCAATAATAAGCGAGTTATAAGCACTTTTACCTTTGGCTATCCTCGTTTGACCTTGAATGAGGGGCCCAAGGTCAAATCTGACCACACCAGAAGATTCCCAGCCCATGATTTCCTATATACTGGTTTACCATCCCAAACCTCTAGGACCAATAAAAAGCGAGTCATAAGCACTTTTAAGTTTGGCTGTCCTCGTTTGACCTTGAAGGAGGGGCCCAAGGTCAAATCCGACCACGCCAGACGTTTCGCAGCCCATGATTTTCTATATGTTGGTTTACCATCCCAAACCTCTAGGACCAATAATAAGCGAGTTATAAGCACTTTTAAGTTTGGCTGTCCTCACTTGACCTTCAAGGAGGTGCCCAAGGTCAAATCCGACCATGCCAGAAGATTCCCCGCCCATGATTTCCTGTATGTTGGTTTACCATCCCAAACCACTAGGATCAATAATAAGCGAGTTATAAGCACTTTTAAGTTTGGCTGTCCTCGTTTGACCTTGAAGGAGGGGCCCAAGGTCAAATCCGACCACGCCAGAAGATTCCCAGCCCATGATTTCCTATATGTTGGTTTACCATCCCAAACCTCTAGGACCAATAATAAGCGAGTTATAAGCACTTTTAAGTTTGGCTGTCCTCATTTGACCTTGAACGAGGGGCCCAAGGTCAAATCTGACCACACCAGAACATTCCCAGCCCATGATTTCCGAAATGTTGGTTTACCATCCCAAACCTCTAGGATCGATAATAAGTGAGTTATAATCACTTTTAAGTTTGGCTATCCTCATTTGACCTTGAAGGAGGGGTCCAAGGTCAAATCTGACCACATCAGAAGATTCGCAGCACATGATTTCCTATAGGTTGGCTTCACATTGCAAACCTCTAGCACCAATAATAAGGGAGATATAGGCACTTTTAAAGTCCGCTATATGGGTTACTTCGGCACTCCGTGGATGACCTTGAATTAGGAGCTTCAAGGTCAAATGTCTGCAAGGTTGTAGAGGACATGTATATTTGTCATACATATCACCTATGAAGAGATTCAACCTTCTACCTATGAGGAACAGCCAGGAGAAAAATGTAGATTATTTTCAAAGAAATGCCCGTGGCGGCCATCTTGTTTTTCAGAATGAGGCTATTTTCCTTCCCAGAGAAGCTTACCCCCCAATGAAGATATCCTGCAAATTTGGTGAACCTAGCTGCTGTTGTTTTCCTCTTAGAGCGTTAACGCCGAAAATCTCTCTACGCGCGGCGGCGGCGGGTAGCGAACGCTAAACCAAAATATCCACTGGATGCTTCCCGTGGATACAAAAAGCAGTTCACTACTATATATCAACAGTGTCATTTATTTTTAAAATACAGTTATAAACTAGACCTACGCATGGGACAACTGATGCAAATCTGTGTCCACCGGAAAGACAACTCAACAGAGACAGTGAACCATTGTTTGACCTTGAAGGAGGGGCCAAAGGTCAAATCTGACAACATCAGAAGATTCCCAGCCCATGATATCCTACAAGTGGGTTTCACATCCCAAACCTCTAAGATCAATAATAAGTGAGTTATAAGAACTTTTAAGTTTGGATGCACTCGTTTGACCTTGAAGGAGGGGCTCAAGGTCAAATCTGACCACATCAACAGATTCCTAGTAAATGATTTCCTATAGGTTGGTTTCACATTACAAACCTCTAGGACCAATAATAAGCGAGCTATAAGCACTTCTAAGTTTGGGTATCCTCGTTTGACCTTGAAGGAGGCGCCCAAGGTCAAATCTGACCACAGTAAAATATTCCCAGCCCATGATTTCCTATAGATTGGTTTACCATTCCAAACCTCTAGGACCAATAATAAGCGAGTTATAAGCACTTTTAAGTTTGGCTATCCTTGTTTGACCTTGAAGGAGAGGTCCAAGGTCAAATCTGACCACACCAAAATATTCCCAGCCCATGATTTTCTATAGGTTGGTTTAACATCCCAAACTTCTAGGACCAATAATAAGCGAGTTATAAGCAATTTTAGGTTTGGCTATCCTCGTTTGACCTTACAGGAACGGCCCAAGGTCAAATATGACCACACCAAAAGATTAACAGGACCTGTGGCGGCCATCTTGATTTTTAAAATGGGGCCAAAAATATTCCCAGTCAAGATTTTATAATGCAGAACATACCCTGCGAATTTGAGATCTGTACCTATAATACCCTTTCTTCTAGAGGGCCACCAAAAGTCCTTGCTAAAAGTCGAAAAAACGCCCGTGGTGGCCATCTTGTTTTTCAAAATGAGGCCAAAAATATTCCCAGGCAAGATTTTATGGTTATGAATATATCCAGAAAATTTGAGAAGGCTAGCTATAATACTTTTTTTCATTAGAGCGGTAATGGTGAAATCACTTTACACACTGCGGCGGTGACGGCAGCGTAACGAAGCGAAATCCATAGGATGCTATCCGGTGGATACAATAATGATTGGTGTCTATGACATTTTCTACCATGACAAAAATGTAAAAAGTAAAAGTATATAGCTTAATCAAAAATTAAATAAAATATGTATTTTCCGGGATATGTCTATCAAGTTTGTCAGTAGACCATGCTTACCTAAAGTTATACCATCAAATTGTAAAATATCTGAGTTTGCCACACGCTGTGAATTTCTGAACCACTGCACTGAAGTGTCTCTGGAACAATAATACAAAAACAACATACAATTGCATCCAAGAAATACATGCATAGTGGTGTGAACAATTGTCACTGATTTGTTGAAGAACCTGTAGTGGTTGTAAAAGCATTTCAGTTGTAAAAACAATAACAGATACTTTGGTTTACTTATGTTTATTAAAATTATGAAACATGATATAAAAGAATGACAAGTGATCATCTTTGGATCCGCACACATCTTGGGACTGTACACCTAGTTTTTAGCACATTGGTATTAGATCTGGAATGAAAAATAACTTTGAACAGAAAATGCATTCAACTTGGTATATTAGGTGCACACTAAAGTTAATACCTTGCAGAAATTCACTATACCCTAAGAACCGTAAAGACCTGTGTATCTGTGGTGAAAGGGGATGGAAATCTTGTTGAGTTGCAAAGGTGACGCAGTTAGAGTTCTTAATAAATATTTAGTAATATCAACAAACACCATTGCTGGTTTGGTATCACTGATCACTATTGTGATAAGGCTGATGTATTCTTTTGGTAACTAAAAGGGAATAAGTCTTGAAGGCATTTTATAATCACGAAAATCTTATAAACCACACCTTTTTGGGATTTAAAGTTCCAAACATGGTCCCAAATAAGCCATTTTGGAAACATCAGTGTTTCAAGCATGAATTTTCCTAAACTTCCATGTATATGTTCAGATGGTTACTTAGATGGATGAATGACTGATGTTTAGTGCTCTTTGAACTCTGAACTCAACACTCTTGGCTTCAAGATTGTTTGCAAAGAAAATAAACAAAACCTGATGGTGTATATTTGGTGACTATGAATTATGGAAAAGGAGCTGACGTCGAATGTTTGCAATTGCTTCACAGTAGTAATTGATAACATCTGGTGCAAAATCTTGACCAATCTGTATGCAAAGTAATTTGATTGATTTGAGTAACTTATATTGTTTCTAAGCGATGTGAATGTCTTTTAAGACTATGATATTGCAAGAAGAGATAGAGGAATAACAAGAAAGAGGTCCACACCAAGAACAGTAACCACTGGGGAGGAGATGAATATGGTTGTTAGAAGGCAAAACTGAAAGGATGGGTCTTTACTTGGTTGTGGCAAGGGCCCATGATTGTAAATCTTAATTATGTATTAGCATTTCTTTATTTATTTGGGTTAAATGTAACTTTCAACAGTGTAAAGGACATATCATGACAAGTAAGTTTCTGGACAAATGAAACCAGTACCTAAAGTTGGTTATCACCTTTACTGTAAACTGCCAACCATCAGTAAGCAACTACCAAATGTATTGTTTTCTACTGAAAAGATTTTTTATGTATGAACGTTTTGCTACCTCAACAAAACCCCACTCTCTCAGCATGTTACTTCTGTAGAGGCTCTAATATGTTTTAACATAGATACTTACTCTCCAGCAAAAATGCAGTACAGAGACAACTGTTCCCCCACCTTGGCATGCACCACTGAATCGGGTCTGTGCAACAGTGTCAAATCACGGCTTCTGTGTCCTGTAAAGCAGAGAAGTCCAGCATTGCAATATGTTTGATAAGTCATGAACTCACTGATAAGCCATGATGAACATGGCACTCCCCTGACTTGCCCAAGATGGCCTGAGTCTTAGTCTTGGTATCAAGAGGGAAAGCTCACTCTTTTTGTCCAATGCTTTGTTGGCCAGAAAACTGAATCATAAAACATTCTGCACTGTTGTGTTTTCCTCTAACATAAAGTCCCTATAGGTGATTTAATGCACCAATGGTTATAGGTGGTAGGGAAAAGAGAGCCAGAATGCTGTACCTCCTGTGAAAGTCCAGATGCACACCTCTAGATACAGTTTTGCAACAGGAGTGGATCAGTATTTCGGAGGAAAATTTCCGTGGTTGGACACACAATAGTCACTGTGAATATATTTAAAGATAGTTATGTTATGGCAGACATATAGAATATCACAGAATCTGGTGGTCAGGTAGCAGAAGTAACCCTACAATTACTCTACCAAACTCAATACCGCCAATGGTAAGTTGATATGTAGGAAAGTTCAACAACTTTTGTGTGTGGCAGTGCATGGAGGAATGGAAGGTTATACAAAACGTCTTTAAACCTAGACTGGCACATTACCCATAGAATTGTTTGGAGATAATTAAATGGGAATAAAACAAAAAAATGAACGAACATGAATCATAATCATCCGCGATAAGCATTCCAGCAAATAGTGGCTGTCAGTTTAATTGCCAACATTTCATCAGCAATAAAAATGGCACATTGGCATTTCAGTTACTATTTTTAATTTCCACCCAATTCCACTGGTCAAGACTTTTTGAAATAATCTGTAAGAATCAGCCTTTACTTACCATTCACAATGTTGAGCTTTGTGATATAACCGTGTAATGCATTGTAAAATGGTTCATATATAGCCAGGTCACATCTGAAATACAGGTTGTCTGTGTCTTCTGTCTTTTTGATCACCAAGGAACCTGAAAATGGCCCATTGTAAAATTATAGTGACAGTCACATAGAAAACTGCTGGAAGAATTGCTTACCACTTTCTACTATTGATCTCTATTTGCTTGAATGTTGAGGGACTTACTTTAAAAAGTTATCTCAGTATCTATAAAATTACATTGACTAATGTCAAATGGTTTTCACTTTATTGTAACATAAAGATTCACTTTGAATGATCTGGCAACTTTTGTTAAAAACTTTGTATTACCATTTTGAAATCTATGGTCATAGCTTCTAAAAACTACAATATGTCTTACCATCTTCAGTTACAAAGGTTTTCTGGTTGTCTATCTGTACTTCATTGAAGAAAAAATCTGCAGTATTATGACTTCTCCACTCCACCTTACAGTCAGGGTAGCAGTAGGGCAAGGGGTCACACTTCAGCTTGGCTCCATCACCTGCAAATGATAACTAGACCTACACATCAGAGAACAGATGCAAATATGCATCCACTGGAAAGACAACTTTGGTTGTTTGGTTGTCCTAATTTAACCTTGAAAGAGGAGCCCAAGGTCAAATCTGAACACAACAAAAAATTCCCAGCCCATGATTTCCTATAACTTGGTTTCACATAGCAAACCTCTAGGACCAATAAGCGAGTTATAAGCACTTTTAAGTTTGGCTATCCTCGTTTGACCCTGAAGGATGGGTCCAAGGTCAAATCTGACCACACAAAAAGATTCCCAGCCCACGAGTTTCTATAGGTTGGTTTACCATCCCAAACCTCTAGGACCAATAATAAGCGAGTTATAAGCACTTTTAAGTCCGGCTATCCTTGTTTGACCTTGAAGGAGGGGTCCAAGGTCAAATCTGAAATCAGAAGATTCGCAGCACATGATTTCCAATAGGTTGGTTTCACATTGCAAACCTGTAGGATCAATAATAAGGGAGATATAGGCACTTTTTTTAAGTGATCACTTCTTTGTTTACTTTGGCACTCCGTGGATGACCTTGAATTAAGAGCTTCAAGGTTAAATGTGTGCAAGTATGTATAGGACATGTATATCTGTTATACATATCACCTATCAAGAGATTCAACCTTCTACCTATGCGAAACAGTCAGTAATAAAAGGTAGATAATTTTCAAAGAAATGCCCGTGGCAGCCATCTTGTTTTTCAGAATAAGGCTATTTTCCTTCCCAGAGAAGCTTATCCCCATTGAAGTTATCCTGCAAATTTGCTGAACCTAGCTGGTGTCGTTTTTCCTCCTAGAGTGTTAATGCCGAAAATCTCTCTATGTGAGGCGGCAGAGCCAGCAGCAGAGGCAGCGGTGGCGGCGTAGCGAACGCTAAACCAAATTATCCTCCGGATACAAATATGTGCAAGTATGTGATATACTGACTACATGTCAAAAATTAAATACAAGAATGTAATATATGGAATACCTGAAAGTGAAAATTTGAATACAATAATGACACAAGTTGAATAAAAAATATAAGACTTATGGAATAAAAGAATGTAAAACTGTCTGAATAATCAAAGATACTATTGAACACCACCAGTTTCTTTGTGAAGACATTGCTAACCACTAGGCCACTGAGGACCTCATGGAAGAATAACAAAAAATATGATTCTTACCTTTTGTGACTGTCTTTTCTTGGATTTGCTTGGCACTGGGTGAAAATGGTTGCACAGCTAAAAGTTGAAAAAAAACTATGGTTACTTAAGAGGTAATGTCTTTGTCCCAGTTTTAACAGGCAAAAATAATGCATAGTCACTTTTGACTAAGCCCATGAACCAGAATAACCCTATTTTTCATGTGGTAAAAATCAGCCTATAGCAAAATATATCAAGAGTGGACTAAATCCTCGGCTATTACAGAACCCAGTTAACCTAGCCTGACACTTTCATTAAATTTCGCATTTCATGTATTTAAATAATAAATGCCTAATGGAATCTCTTCAAATAAAATCTGTCAGAAATAAAAACACAGTGGCATATTTTTATTTTTTCTTGTGGATTTTGATTATTACATCACTTCTCACACTATTTAAATCTTTGGCATATTTTTATTTTTCTTGTGGAATTTGATTATTACATCACTTCTCACACTATTTAAATCTTTGTTTTGTATTTGAACAAAACTTTACTCCCCTTTTTTCTGTATAAATTTAAACTTTTTCTTTAACATTAAATGTTTGTATATCTGTCAATATCAAGCTAAGTTTTATCATCTAAACACCACTGGAATAATATTATTACTTAAGTAGCATAAATACTGATGCTACTGACATCAAAGTTTTGTTCGAGGAATAATGTCACTTTCAGCACATTGTATTATAATTTAAACTTATTGGCCATGTCACACTTGATAGTTCAGGAAATGGAGGAAAGATCCTAGTCGGTCAAAATTTTGCACTAAAAGTGAAACCATTATGCACCAGAAAGCAAACAACCAACTACTCCAAATATAGTTTTGGCCCCAGATACTGCTTGCCCATAAAAGAAATGAAACATAAACAAAATGAATATTGGGAATAGCAAAAGTGAAACTAGGAAAATTAACCCTGTCAGAACAATTCATATAGTTTATATGCATTTTTAAATTTAACTTAATTTTCGATAATGCTATGATTTTAACTTCCTATATAATCTCTATGTGCCACTGTTTGCTGCAAAAACTCATGGGGGTATTATAAATAATTACAAGTCATTTGCCAGATGACACAAGCAAATGTTTGCATTTAAACATCACCTTAGCCCCTGGCTATAAAACCAAACGACATAATGTTTTTTCTCACAAAAACACAGCTCCTGTTGTTATTGTCCGTTAACTTTGAATAATGGCTTTTTCCTTCCACCAATGCATAGATTGTACTGTATATTTATACTCGGTATAATATCTCCTTACTGCAGTACTTCAGTACTTCAAGCTTTATTTGGCCCATTCCAACTGCACAAATACAGCATAAACTCCGTTGTGACTGGCATTCCCCTAACTGAAAGATAGAATCTCAAGAATGACCATTTATCAATGTCCCTGGGGTTATTCAGGATGCTATAGGGGATAGGATTCATTGACAGAGGATCACTAGTTTAAGTAGTCATCCTAGCCACCATATATCTGCCTGTAGCCAAGATTGAACACAGTATGAAGCATTATTGGATATCTTCCTATTTCTGCATGGACTCAAATCTAACAAAAACAATAAAAGTGCTGTAAAAGTCCCTATTTAATGATGGCTATAAAATATTTGTTAATTACAAGACTGTTCCTTTACTACAAATGATTTTGAAACCTTCCTGTTTGACCATATAGTAGATGGTCCAGACCATTCTACAGCAAACGTTGTGCAATTATGGTACAGCAAAAGTTGAAAAAAAATCCTCTCTTTTGTTCAAACTATTTTTGACATATTCCTGGACAAAGTTCAGTCTGTGTACATATGTTGTTCTTCTTAAAGATTGGTTTACATGGTAGGTATTTGTCATGCATATGTAAATGTGATTTTTGCATCACATTTAATAGAACAATAATGATTTTGAATGCCTTTTACCTATCAACTTTGGAATTTAAAAAGTACCAAGCTAAAATTTTCAGTTATTATACTGCAGAAACTTTGCCTCCCCCCCCCCCCCCCCCCCAAAAAAAAACAAAAAAAAACAACAACACTACAACTTATTTTTTGAGAAAGCATATTTCTTTGTTTTGGCTAAACAACTTAGCCACATATATAAAGCCTAAAATAAAAATAAAATTGAACAAAAGATAAATGAAACATGAGCGTTTTTATCGATAGTATCTAGAAGTTGAACAGGGACCTTCTTGTTAAAATACCCAGGGATATTACAATCCATATTTATAGCTTATCTTTTGACATGATGAAACATCTTTCCAGACACGCCTCAAAACAATGAATGATACACTTTTTCACTTCATTTTAAAGGTACCCTTGCTGATAGCAACCAAATTACAAGTTGCCTTCCAACATATCGGTTGTGATTTTTGTTGGATATTAAGCATGATAAAAGTCATATTAGTAATTAGAAATTACCAATGTGTGAACAGTCTGTGCCCCAGCCTAAACCCTCACAAGATATTGGCAAAAAATCACAAACAAAAGTTTGGAGATTCAATGTGGAACTTGTTTTAGGAGGACAGGGTAAGGGAAAGACCCGACACTGTGTAAAAATAAGACCTAGCAATATGACTTATAGCTTTTGAGTTATTAATGCTCAACAATAGGAGAGGGTTATTGTAATCTGTTTCATTCTGTCTTTCTGTCTGAACTCATTCCTGCCACCATAACCAAATTTGAAGCTCGATTGATGCAGTAGTTTTTGGAGTTTTAGGGCAATAAGAGGTGCAGGCAGAAGACAGAGGAACAGAAAAAACAGAAAGATGGAACAGAACCGATGCAATAATCTCTCTTATGGTCCAGTGTTAAAAAAAGAACTGTTTACAGTTCCCTTACCACTCATCTTATTTTCTTCAATTTCCTGCAGCATATACGTGTGACAAAAATGAAACTGTAAAAAACTTCCTAAATTATTGTATGTACACACAAATATTTATATTACACTGAAATGTGACACAGCTACTTTCTGCTTCTAAAAGATAGGGATGCAATGATTCAGTATTATATACTTTGTTAAACATGTATTTGTTTAAATTTTTATACTGCCATGGAAATTGAATTTTGGTGTAGATTGATCAAATGCTGTGTAGCTGGAGCAGAACTTAGGAGTCAGCCCATCTTAAGATGGGCTTTAGCCCAACCAGGATGCAAAGCTCGGTAACTTATCTAAGATTGTCTAGTCAGCCCAACTTAAGATAATAAAATTCAAGAATGATATTTATTCTGAATATAATTTAGATTATTTACAAGCATGTGTAAATAAAAGCAAATTTTTGAACATGTTAAGATGGGCTGACTCTTATGCTGGGCTCCAACATGTATACATACTTAGATTTCCATCTTTTTACAGAATAAGTGTGGAAGCTTGGTTTTCTAAACACTATTGGATGGCTTTACTCTTTGCATACACATTTGATAAGTAATGGGTGATTTTGAATAACTTGTATATACAAGCCTTGTCATCAGTACACAAAGGTGAAAATTTTGATCCATATAAGCTAAAGCATGGTAAAATATACATGAACTTTTATTCCATATTTACCTCTGCTAAGGAGATTGTGTTTCTGGGTGTGATCGTTTATTTGTCTGCCCATCTGTCTGTCTGTTTGTGTTCATAATTACAACAAAACTAGTGAACACATCTTTATTAAAGTTTTCATTGGGTAGGGACTTGTCGAAGGAATAAGTTATTATATTTTGGGAAAGAATTGGATCATATTCTGGATAAAACACCCCTACATTTTCCATATTCCAATTTTCAATCATTTAGAGATACTGCTTGAGATTACTCCACAGATATTGAACAGATCTGTCTGATTTTTTTATGCACATGTGGCCTAATCAAAGGAAAACATGTAACATTCGTGGATAGAAATGGATCATATTTTGCAATCTCTGTTCTTGATGGACATTTGTGTTCTGGAAGTGAACTACTTTCTTATTGTCTTTGTTATTGCCAATTTTGGTGGTCAATTTTTGTTGCTATTTAGATGGATAACTAGGATCTGTGTCACTGACCCATTTGATTGTTTTCGTGTAACGGGATTAATGCTGTTTCAGGTAAAAGCATCATTTGACCTTGTGGCTTACCTTTGCAATTTCCAAGACAATTTATATTTTGAAAAAAAAACCAAAAAAAAACAACAACAGAATTTCGCAAAATACAAATTTTTAATAATGTCAAATGATGGAAGTCCTGAGTATTGTGTTGGATTGAAAATAAATTTAGCATCTCCTATCAGCTGGATCCAAAATCCACACTATTAAAATTTAAACTCTTCAGTCCCTCAGCTGATCAATACACCCACTGTTTATATACCAGTTTTTATTACATAACATTTTTTCACCCTCTGTCATGCAAAAGCATCGAGGCACCTCAATGATTAAGTGCTAATACAAGTTTTGTAAATGAATAATTGATTTTTTAACACTTGCATTATTTCTTGTTTATAGTCTAGCTTGTGACAGTATGGCGGTGTTATCAGTTTTGGTACATGATTAGTTGGCTCTGATGTTGGTGATCTAGGGATTGAACCCTGCTCCTGACAACATTCACAGTGGCCTACTGGGTAACAGACTTGCCTAGGAACACAGAGGACGTGGATTTAAATGCAGGTATAGGCAGATACATATTGGCTGAGATGACCACTTGCAATAGGACTCCCCTGTCCTTGGGTCCTATCTCCAATGGCAGGCTAAAGAACCTCAGGGATATTGATAAACGGTCATCCTTGTACCTCTGTCTTTCAGGGCAATGTCAGTCATTAGAGAGCCTGGGCTGTACTGGTCCAGTCCAGATAGGTCAAAGAGCGCTAACAGTCCTGTAGTATAAGAAGATATTGTCCTGAGTATACAAAATGTATGTACAACATGTGGAAAATACTGATGGTTTGTTTCAGTATGGCACTAGGTGTTAAAACAGTCACACAAAGCTGACTTAGGCCCCAGCCACACTCCAGGTAGTATTGGGTAGATATACATCAGGTATTTTTATAGTCCCTTATTCCTCCCAGTACTGCCATTTTTGTGTCAGTAAACTTTGCATACTGTTGCAGTCCATGACCACACACAGAAGTGAAATAAGGCTGAAATTTCTTTCAGTCTACATGCATGAGCTGCAAAGCAATCACAAACATGAGTATTACACTAGAGTATTGCACAATCCATAAAAGTCTGGAGACAGAAAAAACCCCGAAAATAAGTGATTGCTAGAAGTGAAAGAGAGAGACTGCGCTTAAAAACTTTGTGCTTGTGACCGTTGAAAGCAGATCGATGTTTACCGACTTAAGTGTTAAGTGACTTAAGTATATGGATGAATGAGCAGTTCTATCAAACACTTAAGAGGTCCTCAGCGACCTAGTGGTTAGCAACTTTGGCATCTAATCACAGGCAGTCACCTCTGTGCGGGTTTGACCTACACAAGTGACTATGCTGAGTACCTGTCACATTATGACCCTGACTGTTGAACCAGACGTAAAGCCCCAACTTTGACCTCTGTCTAGAAAAATACCTGTAAATGAAGGCAATACCGACTGTAGTGTGACTTGAGCGCAAACAATGCTTATATTAAAGCACCTTCAATGAACACTTACTTGCTACTTTCAGCTCTATGTGGTGAGAAGAAGCTGTTCCAAATTCTGTGCTTGCAGCACACCAGTATATGCCAGGATCCTTGGTGGTCACAAATTTGTCTTGTGAAACTTCTTGCCCGTTTTTGTACCACTTAATTCTGAAAAGTGAATAATTTTCAAAGTGAAACTTTGTTAATTTGAAGACAGTGGTATGTTATGTTCAGCGATTAATATACACTCCAATGATTCTTTAAGCTTCAACAAATTAAACTTTCACAGGATATAAGCTGAAAATATTTGAAAGTAAAAAAGATAAAGGTATCCGTTTTATTGTATGTTATATCAAATAACACACCAGGATACAACATGACTATGGCTCACCCACAGAAGACCTAGTTCTTCCATAAGTATAGGCGATATTTGTGCCGCCCATTTATTTCTAAAATAGGCCAATATTATTGTCAAATTTAGACCATCTAACATGTGAAGCTTATTGACCACATATGAATACTAGGGACATAATTTGCAGCAGAAAAAGACAATCACTCTTCACTGATCTGGTTGTAGCATTTTAAAGAATTTCTTTTTTTTGCATCCATGAAATACTAGGACAATATGATATCACAAGAATTTAACCATTGTTACATACTCATCAGATTTCCCTTCAATCACACATTCCATGGTAAAGCTGTCTGAGTCAAATCCATTACTGAAGTACGGGATGCTCCTTGGCACGGTGCTATTATATGCAGGGCCTGAGACCTGAATCTCATTTTCAGTGGGGCCATCAGGATCATCTATGACCATCTTTATCTTCACCATCTTTACTGTAGGGATTTTTGGAGCTACAGTAAGATAGATCATAGAATATATTATATAACACATGGGTGGGTATTATATAACAGTGGGTGATCATTTTATAAGCTTTCAACAGAAATCCACACTTATGTAAACTTCACTTTCATTTCATTGGTTATTTCAAGGACTTCTTACATGTAAAAGAAGGGGACACAGTGGTGTAGCAGGTAACATACTTGTCTTCCACCTCTCATTTGCTGGGTTTGAATCCAGACCCTGGCCTGAAGTGGGGAAGTCGGTGGTTGCTTGCCAGTGCAGAATCATGAACAAACTAGTTTGCACTGCTTCCCACCATTCTGTCAACTACCCATGGTAATGTGAAATAGATTAAGATTGAGAAACCTTATACGGTGGTAGGGGGAGACTACTTCCCGCTTTGCCTCCATGAACATAAAGGTGTACAAGTATTAGTAAGTGTTGTCTGTTTTAAGAACTACACTTTGGCTTTGTTATAAATTGAGTGCACACATTCCATGAAGCACATGATGGTATTTATTTATTAATTTTTAGCTTTAACGTCACTTTCCACACTGTATATGTCATATCATGACGCCTAGTTTTATGGGCAGAGGAAACCAGTACATACAGTTGGTCAAGGTTCTGTACTTCAATATAACATGCTGACCATCGGTAAGCAACTACCAACTTTAGTACATAGGGGGTCTGGGGTTTGAATTTCACACCTCAGAGGTGGCAGGTGAGTGTGTAACCACTGTGCCACCGTGGCCTCCAGAAGGACTCGAAGGATTTTATTCATTATGTGATTAAGGAAATGATTATAAAATCAAAGGGATAAACACTGACTTGTCCTTGTAAGCGTGGTCCTCATTGTCCTTTGTGTTGTAGATGAGATAGAGGCATTTGACAGTGTGATTAAAGCTTCCACCACAACAGTGTCATTGTCTGGTTCAGGTTCAAACCAAAGGGTATAAATCTACAATAAATAAATGCCTGTATAAAACCACTCAACATTTGTCGATTATGATATAGGAAACATCCTAACATATACCTGACAAGTAATACATAACTAGACCTAGCGCATCGGAGAACCAATGCAAATTGTATCCACCATAAAGACAATGCACCAAAACCTCTAGTACCAATAACAAGTGAGTTATAAGCACTTTTAAGTTTGGCTATCCTCATTTGACCTTGAAGGGGGCCCAAGGTCAAATCCGACCACACCAGAAGATTCCCAGTGCATGATTTCCTATATGTTGGTTTACCATCCCAAACATCTAGGACCAATAATAAGAGAGTTATAGGCACTTTTAGTTTGGCTGTCCTCATTTGACCTTGACCGTGGGGCCCAAGGTCAAATCCGACCACACCAGAAGATTCCCAGCAGATTCCCAGCAGATGATTTCCTATAAGTTGGTTTACCATCCCAAACCTCATTTGACCTTGAAGGAGGGGTTTAAGGTCAAATCCGACCACACCAGAAGATTCCCAGTCCATGATTTTCTATATGCTGGTTTACCATCCCAAACCTCTAGGACCAATAATAAGTGAGTTATAAGCACTTTTAAGTTTGGCTGTCCTCGTTTGACCTTGAATGAGGGGTCCAAGGTCAAATCCGACCTCACCAGAAGATTCCCAGCCCATGATTTTCTATTGTTGGTTTACCATCCCAAACCTCTACGACCAATAATAAGCGAGTTATAGGCACTTTTACCTTTGGTTGTCCTCGTTTGACCTTGAAGGAGGGGCCCAAGGTCAAATCCGACCACACCAGAAGATTCCCAGGCCATGAGTTTCTATATGCTGGTTTACCATCCCAAACCTCCAGGACCAATAATAAGTGAGTTATAAGCACTTTTAAGTTTGGCTGTCCTCGTTTGACCTTGAACAAGGGGCCCAAGGTCAAATCCGACCTCACCAGAAGATTCCCAGCCCATGATTTTCTATATGTTGGTTTACCATCCCAAACCTCTACGACCAATAATAAGCGAGTTATAGGCACTTTTACCTTTGGCTATCCTCGTTTGACCTTGAAGGAGGGGCCCAAGGTCAAATCCGACCACACCAAAAGATTCCCAGGCCATGATTTTCTATATGCTGGTTTACCATCCCAAACCTCCAGGACCAATAATAAGCGAGTTATAAGCACTTTTAAGTTTGGCTGTCCTCGTTTGACCTTGAGGGAGGGGCCCAAGGTCAAATCCGACAACGCCAGAAGATTCCCAGCCCATGATTTCCTATAGGTTGGTTTACCATCCCAAACCTCTAGGACCAATAATAAGCAAGTTATAAGCACTTTTACCTTTGCCTATCCTCATTTGACCTTGAAGGAGGGGCCCAAGGTCAAATCCGACCACACCAGAAGATTCCCAGCCCATGATTTTCTATATACTGGTTTACCATTCCAAACCTCTAGGACCAATAATAAGCAAGTTATAAGCACTTTTAGGTTTGGCTGTCCTCATTTGACCTTGAAGGAGGGGTTTAAGGTCAAATCCGACCACACCAGAAGATTCCCAGCCCATGATTTTCTATATGTTGGTTTACCATCCCAAACCTCTAGGACCAATAATAAGCGAGTTATAGGCACTTTTTCCTTTGGCTATCCTCGTTTGACCTTGAAGGAGGGGCCCAAGGTCAAATCCGACCACACCAAAAGATTCCCAGGCCATGATTATCTATATGCTGGTTTACCATCCCAAACCTCCAGGACCAATAATAAGCGAGTTATAAGCACTTTTAAGTTTGGCTGTCCTCGTTTGACCTTGAGGGAGGGGCCCAAGGTCAAATCCGACAACGCCAGAAGATTCCCAGCCCATGATTTCCTATAGGTTGGTTTACCATCCCAAACCTCTAGGACCAATAATAAGCAAGTTATAAGCACTTTTACCTTTGCCTATCCTCATTTGACCTTGAAGGAGGGGCCCAAGGTCAAATCCGACCACACCAGAAGATTCCCAGCCCATGATTTTCTATATGCTGGTTTACCATTCCAAACATCTAGGACCAATAATAAGCAAGTTATAAGCACTTTTAGGTTTGGCTGTCCTCATTTGACCTTGAAGGAGGGGTTTAAGGTCAAATCCGACCACACCAGAAGATTCCCAGCCCATGATTTTCTATATGTTGGTTTACCATCCCAAACCTCTAGGACCAATAATAAGCGAGTTATAAGCACTTTTAAGTTTGGCTGTCCACGTTTGACCTTGAATGAGGGGCCCAAGGTCAAATCCGACCACACCAGAAGATTCCCAGCCCATGATTTTCTATATGCTGGTTTACCATCCCAAACCTCTAGGACCAATAATAAGCGAGTTATAAGCACTTTTAAATTTGGCTGTCCTCATTTGACCTTGAATGAGGGGCCCAAGGTCAAATCCGACCTCACCAAAAGATTCCCAGCCCATGATTATCTATATGTTGGTTTACCGTCGCAAACCTCTAGGACCAATAATAAGCGAGTTATAGGCACTTTTAAGTTTGGCTGTCCTCGTTTGACCTTGAATGAGGGGCCCAAGGTCAAATCCGACCTCACCAAAAGATTCCCAGGCCATGATTTTCTATATGTTGGTTTACCGTCCCAAACCTCTAGGACCAATAATAAGCGAGTTATAGGCACTTTTACCTTTGGCTATCATTGTTTGACCTTGAAGGAGGGGCCCAAGGTCAAATCCGACCTCACCACAAGATTCCCAGCCCATGATTTTCTATAGGTTGGTTTACCATCCCAAACCTCTAGGACCAATAATAAGCAAGTTATAAGCACTTTTACCTTTGCCTATCCTCATTTGACCTTGAAGGAGGGGCCCAAGGTCAAATCCGACCACACCAGAAGATTCCCAGCCCATGATTTTCTATATGCTGGTTTACCATTCCAAACCTCTAGGACCAATAATAAGCAAGTTATAAGCACTTTTAGGTTTGGCTGTCCACGTTTGACCTTGAATGAGGGGCCCAAGGTCAAATCCGACCACACCAGAAGATTCCCAGCCCATGATTTTCTATATGCTGGTTTACCATCCCAAACCTCTAGGACCAATAATAAGCGAGTTATAAGCACTTTTAAATTTGGCTGTCCTCATTTGACCTTGAATGAGGGGCCCAAGGTCAAATCCGACCTCACCAAAAGATTCCCAGCCCATGATTATCTATATGTTGGTTTACCGTCGCAAACCTCTAGGACCAATAATAAGCGAGTTATAGGCACTTTTAAGTTTGGCTGTCCTCGTTTGACCTTGAATGAGGGGCCCAAGGTCAAATCCGACCTCACCAAAAGATTCCCAGGCCATGATTTTCTATATGTTGGTTTACCGTCCCAAACCTCTAGGACCAATAATAAGCGAGTTATAGGCACTTTTACCTTTGGCTATCATTGTTTGACCTTGAAGGAGGGGCCCAAGGTCAAATCCGACCTCACCACAAGATTCCCAGCCCATGATTTTCTATATGTTGGTTTACTGTCCCAAACCTCTAGGACCAATAATAAGCGAGTTATAGGCACTTTTATCTTTGGCTGTCCTCGTTTGACCTTGAAGCAGAGGCCGAAGGTCAAATCCGACCACACCAAAAAATTCCCAGCCCATGATTTCCTATAGGTTGGTTTACCATCCCAAACCTCTAGGACCAATAATAAGCGAGTTATAAGCACTTTTAAGTTTGGCTGTCCTCGTTTGACCTTGAAGGAGGGGCCCAAGGTCAAATGTGACCACATCAGAAGATTCACAGCACATGATTTCCTATAGGTTGGTTTCACATTGCAAACCTCTAGGACCAATAATAAGGGAGATATAGGCACTTTTAAAGTCCGTTATGTGGGTTACTTCGGCACTCCGTGGATGACCTTGAATTAGGAGCTTCAAGGTCAAATGTGTGCAAGGTTATAGAGGACATGTATATGTGTCATACATATCACCTATGAAGAGATTCAACCTTCTACCTATTAGGAGCTTTAAGGTCAAATGTGTGCAAGGTTATAGAGGACATGTATATGTGTCATACATATCACCTATGAAGAGATTCAACCTTCTACCTATGAGGAACGTAGATTATTTTCAAAGAAATGCCCGTGGCGGCCATCTTGTTTTTCAGAATGAGGCTATTTTCCTTCCCAGAGAAGCTTACCCCCCAATGAAGATATTCTGCAAATTTGGTGAACCTAGCTGCTGTTGTTTTCCTCTTAGAGCGTTAACGCCGAAAATCTCTCTACGCGCGGTGGCGGCGGCGGCGGCGTAGCGGACGCTAAACCAAAGTATCCACCGGATGCTTCCGGTGGATACAATTAATACATATCAGACAGTCACTGGGCTGTGGATACCAGGATAAATGGAGTAAAAACAAGGCCACTGCCGCAGCGGTTATCTCCCACCTTAGAACCAGTAATAATGGAGTTAGAAGAAGGTGTCAAAGGTAAAAGTCAGCAATTGGAAAAGAATCTCAGGCCTTGACTTCCTTGAAGTTGTTTTCACATCTGGAACCCCTGTAGTAGCAATGATAAGGGAGATATAGGGCCTTTTTAATAGGATAATCCCATTTAACATTTAACATGTGACATGAAGACCATTTTGTTTTCAAAACTAGGCCAAATTACTAACAGGCTAACTTTCCTAGCCATATATCTTTTGCACAAATTTGATGAACCTGGCTGCAATATTTCAAGTTTTAGAGCATCTTAATGATTTTTAAATAATTGGCTATGGCGGTTATTTTGTTTTTCAAAATAAGGGCAAAATTTTTCTCAGGCAAAACATTTGAAGGCCAGGACTTTTGATGGTCTCTCTTTATATTCTGAAGCCATAGCACCAATAATAAGGGAGAAATACGGATATTTTAGTGTGATGACCCCATTTAACCTTGAAGCAGAGGTCAAAGGTGAAATTCAACACCTGGGAAAGTTTCCCAGGCCATGACTTCCTACAAGTTGTTTTCACATTCCGAACCTCTAGGAGCAATATTAGGGGAAATATAAGGCCTTTTTAATAGGATGACCCATTTGACATTAAACATGTGATATGGCGGCCATTTTGTTTTTTGAACTAGGCCAAAATTACTATCAGGCTAGCTTGTTCTAGCTATATAGCTTTTGTTCAAATTTGGCGAAGCTAGCTGGAATGTTTCAAGATTTAGAGCACTTTTATGATTTTTAAACAATTATCTATGGCGGCCATTTTGTTTTTCAAAATGAGGCTAACATTTTGCAGAGAAAGGTTTTCACAGGCATAAACATTCCCTGCAAATTTGGTGAAGATATCTTTATAAATGAATGAGATATTAAGGTTTATGCAAAAACATGCCGAACGGATGGACGGACGCATGCACGGACACATGCATGGACAGACAGACTCACGGAGGGAAGGCATTTTATAATCTCCTGACCAGGGCCTTTGGCCGCAGGTGGGAGATAGTAAATTTCACTTTCACGCGGATGACAAACAATACCCCAGCAACCAGCTGGGGGTTTCTTTATTCTTGCAGATAGCACCTATGTCTAGCACCAAAGTAAAAAATAACAGTATTTGCATCCCAAATGAAAACTCATTCCTTGCACTATCCTCCTATGTACTGGCTTTTAATGACTTGAAAATTTTTCAAAATGGCTAACGAACCTAAATTGTAAAATGCTATTTACAAGGACCCTGGTTTTCCCCCCTGATAGATCCCCATGCATGGATGCCAATCAAACTCTTTATGTGAGCATCGGGTTTATACCCCTTTCTCACTGTTAAAAGTATACCTTTGGACTACTTCAATAATGTAGTCTGAGATGTAATCTATTGGTTGTAAGTCAACAATCCCAATTTTTAGACTTCTTTTAAAAGTGAGTATTTTTGTCCCGACTTGTCATGACAGCAAATTTATAATAACTAGTTCATTCAACTGAACAGACATGAAAACAACCAATGGTATATCTTATGATTCAGGTGTGTGACATTTTGTTCTGTTTGTAGAAATTCCCAAGAAAATCCACATATTTTATTAATGGACCCTCTTAAGGTTAACCCATGTAATTCACAGTTGATTTTACATAAAGGTACAAAGGCTCTCTATGAAATATATTTCACGGTAGTCCCATAATAATTTATCTCTACAATTGGAAAAACCAGTATCTTCACATTTCAGACTGTTTTCAAGAATGTTTGAAATTTTAACCATTGACATGTCAAGTTACAATCATGCAGAAATGTGTTTTAAAACACTTCTGACATTTCATTAACCATCACCATTTGTAGCCAACTGATTGAAATTAATATTGACAGATTCTGTTGAATTCAATATCAACATCTAAATTGCCAAATGTATTTATTTTCTACTGAATTTGCAGCATTGTATTTCCAGTCTATATTTGGAACAGAAAAAAGTGTGGGGACATTTAAACGAGTGCAATCAAAGAAGTAATAGAATTGAAAAAAAAATATGTTGCAACACTTTGTGTAGAATATGCTTCTAACTATCTTTATTTATGAATTTGCATGTTTACTTCTTGTGCTCATTAATTTTATTTTCTAAAACTACTGTTGTTTGTTAAAACAAGTTAAGCTTTAGTTCTATAAATTAACCCCTTCAAGTAGACTGCTCTTTAGATTTTTGTTTTTGTTTGTTTGAGTTTTATGTCACTTTCAACACTGTACAGGTGATATCACGATGGGTAGTTTTGTAGGCAGAGGAAAGCAGAATATAAAATTGGACAAGGCTTAGTAATGTAAACTGCTGACCATCGATAAGCCGGTACCAACGTTCACACAATAAGGTCGACTGTTCTTTAGAAGAGTTACCTTTTAATAAAAATGAAAATCAAATCTTTTGAATGGTTATTTTGGTTAAATTCACCCTGTAAATTGGTATCCTTGGTGGAATTGAATTTTTGGGCAGGGTTGCAGAAAATCCAACTTTTCCACTGGATAACACATGTAATGGATTAAAATATGCAAATATTATCAAACTGTCTTGTCATTTTTAACATATCCCTAATTAAGCATATCTTGAATAAATGAACTGTTGTGATACTTAATCTCTGTATTTACTTACCTCACAGATTTTTTCAAATTTCCTTTCTGATCTGATGTGGACAGGATCGAACTTTAGAAGAACGTTCTTCCTTGTTAGTTCAAATGTACCTGCAAAGATAGTTATTCAGTTAAATACTGAGTACTAAGCATGTCAGTCAGCATGGAAAATTCTCAAGAAATCAGTAAATTTAACCAGTAAATACTGAGTTATCACGAAATTACCAAATATCACCCATAAATACTGAATATATTATCAGGTAATTAATAAACGTCACCCACAAATCCTGAACAAGTTATCAGGTAATTAATAACTTTACCACCAAATACTGAATAAGTTATCAGGTAATCAGTAAATATCGCCAGCAAATACTAAACAAGTTATCAGGTAATCACCAAAGGTTACCAATTCATACTGAATAAGTTATCATGTAAATAGTAAACGTCATCAGCAAACACTAAACAAGTTAAAAGGTAATCAGCAAATGTCACCAGTAAATTCTGAACATGTTATCAGGTAATTACGAAATGTCATCAGTAGATAAACAACAGGTTATCAGGCAGTCAGTAAATGTCACCACTAAAAACTTAAAGGTTATAGCTTAGTAGTGATAGCATTTAAACTACATACAAGGGTTACACCATATTTATTATCCGATAAAGTATTTGAATGATAAGGAAAATAATGAGGAAGTCCAAGAAAAATAAATAAGTAAATTTATGTCAAATACTTTAGATAAAGCTTGTTACCAACTTACTTTGTATATCTGGCTGGGGCTGTTTCTGTACTAGACAGACAGACATACGAACAGCATTGCTGGCCAGAAACTCCCCGCCACAGTCTATGGACCCAGGCCGCTGTGGGTGAACTATATAATGTATAATACAAAACTGAACTACAAAATGTACAATACCAAACACAATGATAACTAGACCTAGCGCATCGGAGAACCGATGCAAATTGTATCCACCATAAAGACAATGCACCAAAACCTCTAGGACCAATCATAAGCGAGTTATAAGCACTTTTAAGTTTGGCTGTCCTCGTTTGACCTTGAATGAGGGGCCCAAGGTTAAATCCGACCACACCAGAAGATTCCCAGCCCATGATTTTCTATATTCAAAGAAATGCCCGTGGCGGCCATCTTGTTTTTCAGAATGAGGCTATTTTCCTTCCCAGAGAAGCTTACCCCCCCAATGAAGATATCCTGCAAATTTGGTGAACCTAGCTGCTGTTGTTTTCCTTTTAGAGCGTTAACGCCGAAAATCTCTCTACGCGCGGCGGTGGCGGCGGCGGCGGCGTAGCGACCGCTAAACCAAAGTATCCACCGGATGCTTCCGGTGGATACAATAATAATAATTGTTGGAAAATAAACTTATGGTAATCCTCAATGCAGAAAGTTATCAGTCTAGGTGATTTTAGCTTGACCAGTTCTCGTCTGATCACTGAAGTTAAGCAGCAAAATGCCTGGTTTGTACTCAGATAGGTGACCATCTGAATTCTGGGCCAGGTGTGGTCAGATTACACAGATACTAGGATGATCACTTTCTCTAGATAAACAGAAACAAGGTACAAAGTACGATGCTAAATAAATCATTCAAACATTATAGACAGTTCTTAACGTTACCCACTCTGTAGATTTATGTAGAATTTAATCTATCCACAAGTTTTTAAGACCATAAATGATTATATATGAACACAGTATTATGTCTGGTTTGTGCAACTTGTGGTAGACCACAAATTTTGACCAAATCTTTTGTCCCGCTTTCCTGCTTTATAACTATTATATTGAGTTGATGCCACAAATATATGTGACCAATATATCAAAATATTATGTTGATTTTCATTCCAAACATAATCTACCATTCGTAATAGTTTGTGATCTTAATTCTACACACACTCTACCATAGGTTATAGTTAATTATAAATTAGGTGGACAGATTTCAAATAATGTTAAATTTACAAGAGTCTCCATGAAATTAACGAGAATTGGTATGTCTTTCTAGTTGAAAACAGCCAGTTTGCCAAGGCTAAATCAAAATATAACTTATGCTTTCTCGGGAGTCAAAAGTGTGTGTAGCCTTGCACAATTTTGTAGAGAATTTCTATCTTTGTCCCAGGTCACAACTTTCCAGTCTGGAGATCAATAGCCACAAATGAATGGCCTCCAGTACTTCTGGTTATGGACCATTGCGATACAGTCGCCTTTGTGTTTTGACAGGACATGTTTCATGTGTTTGACAGGATTATTTGGTGGGAAGGATAGGTTGGATACTTCACAAAATTTAGGGAATGCATTTTTGAAATGGTTGAAAACCCGCTTGCCACTTCTCGTGAGCTGTATTTAAACTTCTACCCACTGGAGTAGTGAAGTGGGGGCGGGCGGGATGGACATGGGACTGCTCATGCTTCAATGTACACTGGCAAGATATGCGGTCTCTTTTCAGAAGCATAAGGACAAGGCCGTGAAATGGAAGTCAAATACGCACACAAATATGGCACTATACTGATATTATAAAAATCTAATATATATAAGAGTATGTTACACAAAGCTGAAATGTTATAAGATAAAACTGAAACTTTTCCCTAATTACAAATAAATTTAAAAAAAAAGAATTGCATTAATGTGGTCTGCTTGCTATTAAATTGTCTTGGTTTAAAAAAACGCAAGAAATTTGAGCCTCCAGTCAGGATAGTATAACTGTAACTTGGGCCCACAATAATCTTTCCAGTTATCAAGGACCTTCCGTTTAAATTTTGCACAAGAAATAATATCTTGCTGAGAAGAAAAAAAAATAACTGAGAGAGAAATAGCAGGATTACTTCTGACTCGGTATAGTATATACTTAGAGTAGTCTCATGCTGTCTTTTGTTTTGACAAACATTGTTTTTGAAGAAATGAAGAAAAACAACAGCACTTGGTGAGTCAGTTATTTTGCACATTCTACAAGAATGTATGATGGTTACTTTGTTTGTAGAAATACAAATATGTGAGTGTCCATCAAAACTGAATTCCTGTTTGGTTTCACCTAGTTTATGAGTTTTATATTATCTTACTATTAAGGAATATATTTTTTCTCTGTGTTGTTTTAATGTTACTTGACCAGGGAAATCATTTCAATCAGACAATATATCCAGAGCAGTATAACTCTGGGTTGAGCATTTCCCATAGCATGATTAACACTAGAAAGCATTCCAAGGGTGCAAACTTCAGCTAAAATACCCGAATATTTATTATTTATTTTCATTTTGGGAGTTAATCTCAACCAAAAAACCTGTGGTCACTGACAGTTGGACTGTTGAAAATTTGGGATTTTTAAACCAAGAGTATGGAACTTACCTAAAATGTAACCACTTTTTCTCTTTAGTCAGGTCCCACCCACACAAGAAAAATCATAAACTTGTGTTCATTAGTTTTGGAGTTTTCATGATTTTATTTATTTATTTATTGGGGTTTTAACATCGTTTTCAACACATTGTATAGGTCATATCACGACGGGTAGTTTTATAGGCAGAGGAAACCAGTACATACAGTTGGTCAAAGTTCTGTACTGTAAACTGCCGACCAACAGCATGCAACTACCAACTTTCCCACTTGAGGTCGAGCCATGAACCAAATTCCAATCTCAGGAGTGGGAGGCGAGAGTGTTACCACTCTGGAACCGTGCCCCCCTGCAGTCATCATGAACACAGACAGGCAAGCAAATAAATACACCCCAAAACATAACATCCTTTACGGAGGCAACAAATGGATTTTTGTGGATATTTAAAAACCATTTTGTGTTCTTCCAGGGATGTTAATTTCAGAGCAAGTGAGTAGGCGTCTCAGTGGAGCAGAAGTGGTGGACTGCTTTCAATCTAGAACTAGACCTAGCGCATCGGAGAACCGATGCAAATTGTATCCACCGTAAAGACAATGCACCAAAACCTCTAGGACCAATAAGAAGTGAGTTATAAGCACGCCAGAAGATTCCCAGCACATGATTTCCTATAAGTTGGTTTACCATCTCAAACCTCTAGGACCAATAATAAGCGAGTTATAGGCACTTTTACCTTTGGCTATCCTCGTTTGACCTTGAAGGAGGGGCCCAAGGTCAAATCCGACCACACCAGAAGATTCCCAGCCCATGATTTCCTATATACTGGTTTACCATCCCAAACCTCTAGGACCAATAATAAGCGAGTTATAAGCACTTTTAAGTTTGGCTATCCTCGTTTGACCTTGAAGGAGGGGCCCAAGGTCAAATCCGACCACACCAGAAGATTCCCAGCCCATGATTTCCTATATACTGGTTTACCATCCCAAACCTCTAGGACCAATAATAAGCGAGTTATAAGCACTTTTAAGTTTGGCTGTCCTCGTTTGACCTTGAAGGAGGGTCCAAGGTCAAATCCGACCACGCCAGAAGATTCCCAGCACATGATTTCCTATATGTTGGTTTACCATCCCAAACCTCTAGGACCAATAATAAGCAAGTTATAAGCACTTTTAAGTTTGGCTGTCCTCATTTGACCTTGAAGGAGGAGCCCAAGGTCAAATCTGACCACATCAGAAGATTCGCAGCACATGATTTCCTATAGGTTGGTTTCACATTGCAAACCTCTAGGACCAATAATAAGGGAGATATAGGCAATTTTAAAGTCCGCTATGTGGGTTACTTCTGCACTCCGTGGATGACCTCGAATTAGGAGCTTCAAGGTCAAATGTGTGCAAGGTTGTAGAGGACATGTATATGTGTCATACATATCACCTATGAAGAGATTCAACCTTCCACCTATGAGGAACAGCCAGTAGAAAAATGTAGATTATTTTCAAAGAAATGCCCGTGGCGGCCATCTTGTTTTTCAGAATGAGGCTATTTTCTTTCCCAGAGAAGCTTACCCCCCAATGAAGATATCCTGCAAATTTGGTGAAACTAGCTGCTGTTGTTTTCCTCTTAGAGCGTTAACGGCGAAAAACTCTCTACGCGCGGCGGCAGTGGCGGCGGCGTAGCGAACGCTAAACCAAAGTATCCACCGGATGCTTCCGGTGGATACAAAAAAGCCAAATAAAACAGCCTTAAGAAAGACTAGTATGAAATGTCCTTTTGGAAACAGTAGCAGTAAATCTTTGCAGGTGACGGCTGCCTGACTCTCCCTTGAACCCAGTGACTGCCATTCCATTTATACTGGGAAGATTCGTTTAAAAAACATAGCCTGGCAAAGAGGCGCAATTTTACATGCTTTATAATTTGTGACAATTCAAATTGCTTTTCAGGGTAGATTGTTTATTTAGAATACTTGAAGGGTATTTTTATTTGATAACACAGAATGGCCAAGGAAGTTGACATTTTTCAACAAAATTTTAATGTCTGGAGATGTAAGGCCAAGGACATTGAAATTCAGGAATGGCTATATTTTAAGGGTATTCTCTGATTTAGAATACACAAAAAATACTTTCAAAATCTTAATCATGTGTACATGTTTTCCCTTGTTTATAATACATATAACAACAAATACTTAAAGATTTTAACTTAAACTGCTTTGATTTTTTCCCCTTTACGTGACTCCTGTAATGCCACAGAAAATGTGATATGAATTTCTCTTGAAATGCTGTAAAAATTAAAAAATACATGCCGATGTCGTCAAACTGCCAGGAATGTGTACATAAGCTTTAACAATGTACTGTAACTGAATATACTGTTCACATAATATTTTTGAAACTATTGTACACTTTACAAACTATTGTGACAAGTGTATTTTGAGAGGCCCAAGCGGTGTTACTGTTTATCTAATTTTGCATGCATGCTACCATTACCAGCTTCAGATGTCGTAAAGGATGTACAATCCCGATATTTTGTTTGCTTATATGTAGCCTTGCTACAGGCTCGGGTTTCTTAGAAAACAGGCAAAACTTTCAATTTACATAATAAAGTTTATATAATGTACTCTCACATGTACTGTTTTTTACATCAGCATATTTGTAAGATAGTTGATGAGCTTTTATCTACTAACATGTACGAGTTCTTTATGAACACCAAATATCTGTGTACATTAAAAAACCCCAGATATGGTAAAAAATTGAACCCCAACCAAGGCTAACTCATGTGATGTTGTAGCACTTCCTAGCCTGGTCAATGTGTCTTCTTTCCAAATTTGATGCTAAGACTAATTCAGTCTTGCCACACAAGTCCCAGTTTTTA
Organism: Sabellastarte sp. h YS-2021; assembly: GCA_964017235.1. NCBI lineage: Eukaryota > Metazoa > Annelida > Polychaeta > Sabellida > Sabellidae > Sabellastarte > Sabellastarte sp. h YS-2021. Next base: position 30,410,569 of record OZ024936.1, read on the forward strand.
ACTTCAGATTTCTCTGCCTTTTTCCACAGATTTTAATGCAACAGAAACGAACAAAAGCTCTCTCAAAATACACGTATAACCATTTCTACACACCATCGGTATTTTTTATTCACATCCTCATGTGGGATTTTTTTCCTCGAGAACAATCACGTGAGAGAATGGTTATTCATTTATAACACTAACTATCCTTGATAAGGGAAACTGGTGGGTACAAAAATATTGGCCAGTCTGTATGTTCCTGTATTTAGGTTAAATACATTTCGTGGTGGATAATAAAACGCGATTTTTTTTACCTATGGTGAAATTAATAAAAACAAACGCCAACTATGACCTTTGACGTTTAACAGGATTTTGGCACAAATTTGAGCCTACAGCAAGACTACTGCAACTGCTTCATATATGTTTAAATTTGAGTCATTCAGCCCCAAAGCTGCTAGTGTTCTCCTATCTACATCTATATAAAGTGACATTTTGCCACATTTTCCCACTGCGTGTGTGTATGACATGGACATTAATCTTTGTACAAGGATGGAAGCTCCTGTTTTTTAAACAAATTATATTCACATAATGCCTCCCTTTATATTTCTGTGAAAAGCTGCACTTATTCCACTTGTTTATACAAGACACATGCGGGCTTGTATTTTGTAACTACATTTCTGTAAAAAATATTTTAACAACAATATGCAGTGGTTTCAGAAAGAAAATACTCTTTTCCCCCCCTTTACACTACAAGATGTGTGTTTTATTTCATTGACGTTCAAATGCGGTGAAAATGTACTGTATTGCATTGTGCATTAGTTCAATATCTCCATGTACTACAGCACTCAAAGTGCTATTTGATCTATTCAATTTTACAAGCACAGCCCAACTAAGTTACTGATATTCCCCTAACTGAAAGACAGAGGCTCAAGGATGGTCATTTATCAACGTCCTTGAGGTTCTTTAACCTGCCCCTGGGGACAGGATCCAATGACAGAGGACAGCCATTTTTAGTGGTCATCTGAGCCACTATGTAACTGCCTGTACCTGGGTTTGAACCCATGTCCTCTGTATTCCTAGGTGAGTGTGCTACCCACTAGGCAGAAATAACGCATATCCACAAAGATTATTTGTTGGGTCTGGGTCTGAATCTAGCTGAGCCCTTGGATATTTGAGGAACAGGATGGTGAAGATCTGGGGAAACGTTTGCATAAACACTTTGAAGAATTTTTTTCTCCACTCTAACACAGAGAGTAATACAGAAGGTTAAATATAGTTTTTGTCTACTGAAATAACCGCATTATTTGCATAAATGACACACTTTCGACAATAATTATTGTCAAAGTTGGAGGAAATCCTGGAATTGCTCTTTGCATTCCAACTTGCCTACTGAATTGAAATAATTGTGTGGAATTCTTAAACATAGGATAATAATATTTATCTGTAATCACTCTGTACATATGTAATATAGTGAAGGCTGATTTAATAGCTTATAATTCATTAAAATCAAAATAATGGTTGTGGAGAAGTAATAAAATAAAATACAGGTCAAGGTTTGCAGGGTACGAACAAATGTTCTAATATTTGTTATAACGTTGAATAAGCACCCCCTTCACACCCACACCAACCCCCTACCCCGGAGGTAGCTTAAATGCTTTACATAATACAGTTTTAAGCTACTAAAAATATAAAGCAAACCTCAGTCTTACACAAGGCTATCATTACCCACCCCCACGAGATCACCCCCCATTGTTTGAACTTACCGTTTCCCAGAGATGACGATGTCCATATCATCATCATACAGAGGAAGTCTGCCCGTATCCACGATTTAGTCATGTCCATTTTTATTGTCTCTTGAGCTGTTTTTATTGATGTAGTTTGACCTTGGGGCCACCAGTAGATGTCACACAGTGACTAATTTATTTTATGCCCTCATTGTAAAGCCGATAAACACACACACACACTGAAACACATTTTATTGTGTCCCTCTTTTCTGTAATCCTGTGGCCACACACAAATTGGAAAGGTCTCTCATCTAAAATAGCAGTACACTTTATATCCAACTTGGTAACAAAATGCCACGTTACTATTTACTGTTGATACTGATCATCTATCCACACAGTGTCTTCGCCAGTAGTTTCTGAAAAATAAATCACATGGAGTTGGTATTTTTAATCTATGCACAAGTAGAAATTGTAGTTAGAAAAAAATGTTCACTCTTTTGGGACAATTTGAACAAATTCAGTAGAATTCATTTTCCCTTTTTCATTTGTGATAATGTACATATAGATATTTTAATCGTTTTAGGTGTAATGTTGCTTTCACAGCCTTCTATGGGTCATATCTCAATGAGTAAATTAAGAGATGGAGGGCAAAACAGTGCATACCATTTGGTCAACATTCTGCCCTAAGAACCATCCGACACCCTCAAACAACTGCCATCTTTCCCACTACAAGGAAGGGCTGATATTTGAACCTACACCCTAGGCAGGTGTATAATGTTCTAACATAGTTTTCAATAGTTTTGGTGAATTTTCCTCAATTTTTTAATTTTCATGCTTTAAGTTAAGGATTTCGCCGAATTTCAAACTTTATTTTCCCTTGAACAAAATAAAACATATTAATTGTTTGCTTTTTCACGGAAACAAAACAAAATCTTGTCTAAATCTCTAAATCAAGGTGTTGCACATTGTGATAAGTGGTTCAACTTCCTACCAATGAATAAAATAAATGTTTAACTTTTTCTAGTTACAATTTAGGTACAGTTACAGTAATACAGAAGAGAGAAAACCACATGTATACATTTTTAAACCATGACTAATTTCATTGTAAATTTACAGTGTTGACTGAAAAAATACTCCTCTTTGTCTCTGTTTTGTTTAGTTTTCTAAATATTTCTTTTATTTATTTACTCCCACAGAAGGATCCTGTTGTGGCCGGGAAAAAAACCCAAACATTTTTGTGTGTTTTAGTAGGCACCAGCTTGCTTTCTGCAAAAACTTGGCGTTAGAACCATAGCTATTAATTTTATGTTTTCTTTTTTGTTTTTTGGGGTTTTTTGGTATTTTTACTCCCAGTGGAAGCTAGGGATATACAATAAAGTCACCAATCTTTGAAAATTTTAAGAAATTAATCGAAATCATGTTTTTGTTTTTTGTCAAATGACACTTTCAGAGTTTAACATTGAATATTTTAAAACAATTACATTTTACTTACCACGACTATTGGCTAAAATAGCAAAAACTAACGTCCAATGAAAATATCCATAAAACAGTGTGGCTAGTTGAATTTTACTCAATTTATGAATATAATTTCTTTTTTATTAAAATTTATTCCTGTAGCAACTTCAGCACTACACGCACAAAAGTAGACCAGCAGTGTAATTATTACAAAGCCTACTACAGGGCTACAGAATGACACATTTGTTTATAATAACTGCTCCCAGCAGTTGCCAGAAACATACACAGAAGTGACTACTATTTTGAAGATAAACTACAAACACATGATGAACCACTATCCAACCAAAAAGAGTCTGCTATCATTTGTCTATCATGAGCCTTTTTTGTAGTAGCATTGGCAGATCCTATGAGTCAACTAGACTTGCTCCAAGTCTTAGTATTTTTTATTCCACCAAATCTGACATACATGGAATCACTATGAATCCACCTGATGGGTGGGGATCCCACTGTCTCATGTCTGATGAAATACAAAATTTTGTGAGCACCAAATTCTGGCAAAAAGTCATTTAGTCCTCATATAATGTTTTTTTGGGGGGGGGTGGGGGTGGGGGGGGCGTAGGGGGGGGGGGGGTTTAAGAATAAGAGATAAATTCAGCACTTTTAAACTAATACACAAGTTTTATTCAGTTATTATGTGATAACATTATGGAGGTAAAGGGGGACATAATATCAAAGCATGTATCATATACGTTGCCCAAAGACAAATATTATTTATTATTTTGTCAACTACTGTTGAGTGAAAAAACTACCGCTAACTGTCCAAAATGGAGGCTGATACCAGACCTCTTTTTGCAGACTGAAGTGGTCCAGTAACCAGAATATATGTCAACACACATAGACAAAATTTTGGCCTATTCAAATAATCATTTGCCAAATGTGATAACCCACTTTCTTCAAATGTCATACAGTACCCTAGCCTGGCCTTCCAGCTCTCTGAATCATGATGCAAACATGAAAATATTTTTGCCATAATGCACTCTGTATTTAGAGGCCTTTCTAGTCTGGGAGTTCACCTCAGCAAGCTAGGTTAAGTAAGTGCATGAGAACATTATGAAAAATACTTATAATGCAGTCAAACAGTTGTGTCTATATTATATGTACAAACGCCTGTGACAAGGCTAACAGTACCCATACATTACACAAAAGACAAAGAGTCTTGGTGAAAGTCTAGTTAAAGATTAACAAGGCCTTAAAGTTGATCTCCTAAGTGGGATAGCACCATAAGGTTATATCAGACTCTCAATGAATCCCTCAAGTGTGGTGTGAACTAGTATCAAACCCACAACCACAGGGTTGATAGTCAAATAATTACAGATGAAACTTGCTCACCACCTGATCCCTGAGGCTTCTTGAGCAAAGTAGCAAAGAAAGATAATACTTAATTTCACAAACCCTTTTAAAACAGCCTACCCATTCTCTTTAAAATTGTATTCCAAAATAGCATACACATATCAACACATCTAGTTCACACAGCAATTGTCTCCCATTTTGTGACAAATGACAACTGACAAGAGACAGCATAATTTCACCAGATGCTAACGCTTTGCCAAAGTATGGTGACCCAATAGAAACACAAGCTTCAAAAATTTAGTGAAATACACAAGAAATGCTATCTGTATTTACCGAAGCTTGTTCTTTTATTTAGTATCTCCCTCCAGTGGCCGAAGGCCATGGTTGGGAGATTATAAAACGCCTTCCGTACGTTTCATCATGTTTTTACATAAACCTGAATATCTCATTCATTTATAACAACTTATAGGAAGTCAAGGCCTAAGAATCTTTTCCCAAGTGTTGAATTTAACCTTTGACCCCTTCTTCAAGGTTAAATGGCGTCATCAAAATAAAACGTCCTTATATCTCCCTTATTATTGGTGCTAGGGCTTCACAATGTAAAACAGCCCATGGGAAGTCCTGGTCTGCAATTGTTTTGCCTGTGAACAATTTTGGCCTCGTTTTGAAAAACAAAATGGCCGCAATAGCCAATTAATTGAAAATCATGAAGATGCTGTAAAACTTAAAATATTGCAGCTAGGTTTATCAAATTTGCACAAAAGATGCATGGCTAGGAAAGCTAGTCTGATAGTAATTTTGGCCTAGTTTGCAAAACAAAATGGCCGCCATATCGCATGTTTAATGTAAAATGGGGTTATCCTATTAAAAGGCCTTATATCTCCCTTACAATTGCTCCTAGAGGTTTGGAATGTGAAAATACTTTGTAGGAAGTCAAGGCCTGGGAATCTTTCCCAGGTGTTGAATTTGAGCTTTGACCCCTGCTTCAAGGTTAAATGGGGTCATCATACCAAAACGTCCTTACATCTCCCTTATTATTGGTGCTAGGGCTTCAGAATGTAAAAACGACCCATTGGAAGTCCTGGTCTGCAAATGTTTTGCCTGTGAACATTTTGGCCTAATTTTGAAAAACAAAATGGCCGCAATAGCCAATTATTTGAAAATCATTAAGATGCTGTAAAACTTAAAATATTGCAGCAAGGTTCATCAAATTTGCACAAAAATTATATGGCTAGGAAAGTTAGCTTGATAGTAATTTTGTCCTAGTTTTGGCCTAGTTTCGAAAACAAAATGGCCGTCAAATGGGATTATCCTATTAAATTGTCTTGTATCTCCGTTATCATTGCTACTAGGGGTTTGGAATGTGAAAACAATTTATAGGAAGTCAAGGCCTGGAAATCTTTTCCAGTTGCTGGTTTTGACCTTTGACCTCTTCTTCAGTGTCAAGAGGGGTCATCTTACTACAAAGGCCTTATATCTCTCTTAGTTCTCATATATTACTGATCCTAAGGCAGGAGATAACCGCTGCGGCAGTGGACTTGTTTTTGTTTATTTAAGGTACAAAAATAAAAGTGAACAAAACATACATTAATTATACAACAAATGTTAAATCCTGCCTGAAACAAAACCCTAAAACTGGGTAGTAATTTTACAGTAGTTCATCATTCATGTTATACTACCGTTACACGAGTCTTTTAACAATCTGTATGATTTAGTATACATTACTATGTATATATGATCAGTTTTAGCTAATCACTTACGTATTTACTGATGATCTGTTGATATATGTATTTACTATAATTTAGGGCCTGAATTTGTTAACTGTGTGCCTTGGGCTGTATATATAATGTAGTGGCCTCATTTAACCAATGTACTTAATAAAAGAATTATACGAAGCCTGGAGGAGTCAATCCTAATGTTTACCAAGATAATAAATTGATAGATCGGACCTTCAAAGAATATAAAACTCTGGGTGCCTGGTTTTCTTAAAATTCAAATGAAACATATCAACCCAATGTTACTAACACAACTGACACAAGCAAAGAGTCATCCTGTCACTTGGTAACCCGATACTCGATCACTGATTAGGAGGATCCAACAGAAGAGGTTATAAATGAACATTTTAAGGGATTGTGCCATTACCTACCTTAGATAGTTGTTTGAGCCCACAGATGTAGATATTAATTGCATCTAATGAAACTATTTATTGATCTCAAGTACCATTGCTATTGTATTGGGGTTCCATATTTTTATGGCTATATGACTGGGTGTCTGTGTCTATGTATGTGTCAATACAAATGTGTATGTTGCTGTAATGTATTTTTTCCTCAAGTTATTGCCCCCAGCTCCTAATGTTTTTACAATAAATATCTAATTTTCAGATCGCCATATGGGATCCATATCCCACACTATTAAGAGGTCATGGGTCTGTTATCCTAGCATCTGCGCATGAGCAGTGAGGTACGTAATTTGATCAACTTAACAACAATACAGTGTGTCCCTTTTTAAGTAATAAAAGGGAACTCCAGTAAAGTGTGTTTAGTTTGCACCAAAGAAACTTGCCTTGAAAATAAGCAAGCTACTTTCCCCATATATTTAAAGTTAAGTAACAATGTGGTTAAAATTATATATCCATTCCATTTGATATAATAAACTGGAAATGCTATTTTTTAAATTTGTACTATCGTGTCTATGTTAAAAAAATAAAATAGAATAGAAGGTGAAATTAAGATGTGTATTTCCAAACACACAATATATAAGTTAAGGTGAGCAAACTATTTTGAGTGTTTGTCAAAAATACTATTTTTCTTTGCATTAAATGCATCAATATTTAGATTTACAAGACAAATGTTAGAGACAAAAAAAAGAACAAAGAACAACAGAAAATTAAAACAAAATTAAAGAATAAAAAAACTGTATAAAAATTTGTGGGAACAAAGTGAGATCTATGTTTGGGTTGAAAATTTTAAGCAGTTTCTAGCAATTAAACATTTGTGCAAAATAGGAATCTTCAGTACTTAAAGAATTACCACGGTTTCTTCTCTTACGTGTCTGTCTTAAATCCAAAAGGGTAATGTAGCTTACTTTGACACCGTGCTTAATATCAACATCTATCTTTTAAGCTGACTGTAAGCCCTCAGTAATTTGATTACACAATTGTTAACCACCTAAGCAGTGAGGGTTCAATCACTTTCCTCTCAGCAATATGGTCCTGGGTTCGACTAGAGATTATAAAATCAGTACGAGACTGTCCTGATATGACCTTAGCTTCGAAAGGAATGTAAAATCTAAGTTTGACTCTGGGTCTTGGCTAACTGCTGTGCAAATAAGGTGCTGGACATTTTTGTACAGACACATTTTCTCTCTCAGTAAACCCTGTGTGTCAGTAAAATGTGTAAATGATAAAAAATATATGCAGTTTGGGTTCTTTTTGCCAATATTTGTTGAGTGTTTAGAACTGTGTATCTTTTTTGAAAATTGGGGGTATGACTTGGAGTTGTATATTTGAATTGTCATAACTATCCTCAATACGGGTACTTGAATTAGAGTCATATAATCAACTGGAATCAACTACAAGTACCAGTAAACCAAATATGGCAGATGATGTAAACAAACTCATCTGAAAATTAAATGTCAAATATACAGAAAATTTGTGAAAAAAAATGGTGAACAAATCTGACTAAGACTAAGGTGTCATCCATGTTAGTTGCAGTTTTTCATCCATCTATCTCCTGGACGTTGTGCAAATTCGTTTCATTAGCTCAAGGCCTGTTTGAATGATATCCATACCTGGTTTGAAAATAAACCCAAATTAAATCCTGAGAAACAGAGTTTATAGTCTTTGGTTCTATGGATAAGTACAAGTGACTCAAAGTTCCCATTCCTGTCAACATTTTTGGAAACTACCTCTCCCCGACTAATGGGCGTATCGTTTGACTCAAAATTTAGTCTCACCAATCATGTAAATTCTGTGATTAAATCCTGTTTTTCCGACAAAACCTGATTTGTATCTTATCTGAGGCTTTCTCTCATATGATGTCTCAGTCTTGGTTGCAAATGCATTAGTCAGTAGTCGTCTGGATTATTGCAACTCTCTGATTTGTAGTTTGTCTTCCAAAAATATCATGAGGCTCCAGAATATCCAAAATTGTGTAGCACACTTTGTCTCTGGTGCTTCCAGATTTTCTCATGTCACTCCAACCTCAATGCAATGTTTCCACTGAAATCGACAGGCCAGTAACTATGCAATTTTGAGAGATGGGACAAATGTTTACATGGCGGTTTGGGTGGGTTTCAAGTTCCCGGCCTGTCAGGAGAGTTGGTGAAATTTCAAACATGTTTGATATTTCTACGACCGTTGCCGACCCTTGTATCCGACCTTACTTTCAGCCCCCTAGCAACAGGCCTGTCGGTTAATTTAACGGCCTGTCGGTTACACTTCCTGGCTTGTTGGTTAATCAAACAGGCCTGTCTGTATCAAGTATCCAACTTGTCCCAAATATGGACTTCCAGACTGTATGTGATGACTCACCAACGGTGCAGGAAGTGTTACAGCCTGAAGTTGGTGATTGAATTCCTGAGGTGGGGCGTGATTCTTTCTTCAATCAAATAAAAAAATGCTGGCTAAATCCTGGTGAAATTTCTGTAGCCTGGTATGTCACTAGTGATCAGTTCGTCCAAGAGTTTTCTGTAGCAACCTCTCCCCTCTCTCTGCAGTATCCAGGGCAGGACCCATGGATTCTGTGGCTTCCTTCTCCTTCTGGGTGGTGGGGGTGATGGTGATGCTGGCTGGGCAGGTGCTGGGTTTGGCTGTCTTCTGTGTGTTGTAATCACAACATATAAAAATAAATTTAACTCAATAAAAAACAGAAGGACCTTCAAGTGATCTATTAGTTGTTGTTGATGTGTTCCTGTCATCTTTGAAGTGTGAAATGAATGGCACATCACAGGGGAGAGGGGTTTATATACTGTGATATAGATCCCGATTCTGGATCCCAACTCTAGATACCAACCCACAAAAACAATCTGTCCTGTCATGAAGGGTGGGGAACATGTTCCCGGCTTGTCTGTTTGTCTTTACAGCTTGTCTGTTTGTGATCCGGCTTGTCTGTTCGGGGTTTAGGGCTTGTCGTACTTCTGCGATTGGCCGTGCAAAAAAAGGTTCCCGACCCTACGGCTTGTCAGGATGGCCATTACAACCTGTCTGTAACTTTACTGTCCTGTCGGGGATTTCATAACCAACTCATCATTTTCGCGCCTTTTTTTCTATGACCATACGACTTTCGCAACCGACCCTAGGGTCGTAGGGTTGGTTACAGGGTCGGTTACAGTGGAAACAGTGCATAAAGCTTCTTCACTGGCTTCCTGTTAAACAACAAATCATCTTCAAAACCCTGGTACTCATATATAAGTACCTCACCACTGAAAAGCCAAAGTACTTTGCTCCTTATTTGTCTCATTTACATATCCTGTTAAAACAAGATGCAGTAATCAAGAAAAGATGTTTCTCAAGGTTATTTTCTACAGCTCTTCATTTCAGAAATCCAAAGTTCATTTCAACAAGTGCTTTTCATATGATGCTACAAAACTCTGGAATGATTTGCCACTGGAAATTGAACTGCTCCTACACTTTCATGTTTCAAAGGGCGACTTCAAACTTATCTGTTTCAGAAGGCTTTCCCTCCCTAGGTGTTATATAACTACAGAACACTGATGGTCCCCTTGGTGATAACCTGATCATGTTTTACGACTTGTAATCTGTGGATTACAATGTGGATGGTGTGCCTTAGAATCCGAGGAGTCGGAGATTAAGCACATGGATACCTGATACCTGAGTTGAAATCAATATATTACGAGTAACCTGTGTGTTAATTTATGCTAACATAAACATTTTTTAAAAGTTGCTACATGCACAAAAGGATTTCCTTTCTGTGTCATATACATCCTACCAAACTACAAATCCCTACTTATTAAACCTAACATATGCTACTAAGATCCTAGTTACACATGGCCGGATGTACCGCTGGATCGCGACAGGCTACCAAATATGGAAAATTGTGAGTGATTTACAGATCATATTTTTTATCCATGAACATGTCCATACCATCCGTAATATCCTTGTGGCATCTACCATGGATGTGATGTGTCCATGGGGATGCCACAAAAAAATCAAACTGCTTAAATTTTTGTAAAAGGTTTGCGGATGCCAGGTGTAATTAATATCCACAACTGATCCGTATATAATCCGTATGTCATCCATATTGTCCTTACAGCACCCGTAGATCTCCTTGTGGCATCCAGGACATCCTTGAGTCATCTGCACCAATAATGGCTCGGAAAACTTCTATGGATATTCCCTGAGAGTGTTCAGAGACTGTAAGGATGGCACCAGAAGTTAACGGACATTGCCGGCAAACACACAGACCAATAAGGATGGTCCGTGAAGAAGTTCACGGATATGTAATTAGTCTGCGGATATGCACAGATATCTATGGATCTATTCATGGACAATTGTGACAGGGTTTACAGACGAAAAGGACTCCTCAAGGACAATAAGGACGGGGTTTACAGATAGAAATGTAGTTTCCCACGACACTCAGGAATTACAGAAAGACGCTTTGTCATGCACAAAAGCCTATATAAGGGACACTTGGCTTGGCTTTTGCTAATATACACTTTCTGCAATTCGATGTGCATACATCAAATTTTCGAAACTTACAGCTTACACTGTATATGTTTGAGGATATATTTTGTTGGCATACAGATTTAGTCAGTAGTTTAGAGGTTTTGGTTTTCTTTAAGATAGGAAATTTGGTGAATACTTGTGTAAAATGCCACCAAAGAAGAGGTCCAAGAGGAGAGACAGTCAGGAGACAGAGAGGATGTCCACCAGGGCCAGGAGTCCAGAGGTGGATAAATTGAGTTGTGTACCATAGACTCAGCAGGCAGCTGGGGTGGAGGAGTTGGTGGTTGGAGTGGAGGATCCTCTGGAGATGTCGGATACAGAACAGGGTGACATTGGGCTGGAGAAACAGCCAGAATCGGATACAAGTGATGAGGATACACAGGATACACAAGCTGCTGGAACAGAAGTTAGTGGACTTTCTGCGTGACAATGAAATTCTCTACAACAAGCATTTAATGGACTACAAGGATAGGTCCAAGCGGGATGCTGTGTGGGCAAAGTTTTGTGAGAAGAACAATTTGGATAAAGATGCCTGCCAAAAGTGGTTCCAGAGCCAGTGCACACTCTTTGGGAAAGTCACACACATGAAGTCCGGCAGGGGGAACCAGTGCTGACAGAGAGGCAGACACGGTCCAGACAATTTTGACTTCCTCAGAGACCACATTGTGCGCCATCTTACAGCAAAAAGTGAATTCAGGGCTCCCAAGGGGTCTGCTCCTCAAGCCTGTTCAGCAACGGGCTCATCATTCAGACATGAGACTTTGCACATGGAACCGTTCCAGGATACTTCCCGTCCAGAGTCAACTTGTGACCCCTCTTGCACCTGGATACACATACACCTACTACTAGATCGCGTGCTATCAGTGTGACGTCAAGTTTAGCAGATTCAGACCTTCAAGCAGCTCTTGCCGAATTGCAGAGGGGGATAACCGAGTTAAAAGACACTGTGGTGAAAAAGCCTGATAACCCAAGATTGAGCTTCTGTGACTTTCTGAAAGTGAAGGTGGTACAACTGACAAGCGACTCATATGACGAATTTCAACAAGAGACATTCAACTTATTGATGAGACTTAAATGTAGGGACAAGCAGCAGCAAAGGTATCAACACGGAATGGGCACAAGCATGGAGCAGACCATCACCTACAGCCAAACCTCAATGTCACACCATTACCCAGTGTCTCACACACAGATGCAGGCACCACATCACTAGATGCAACAGACTTTTAACACGTACCGCAATGGCTTGCACAGCAGCAATTGCAGCAGTCACAGCAGCACTTTCAGCAGACATTCACACAGCCGCATGCACCAGCTAAGCAGCAGATCCACGGACATGCTCCACAGCAAAGCATGCAGCGACAGCAACACACTCCACAGCAAAGCATGCAGCCACAGCAACACGCTCCACAGCAGATCATCCAGCCACAGCAACACTTGCAGCCGATGCAGCGGCAGCAGGCAATTCAACCTTTCTTGCTTGCCTGCCCATTTTTTTAAAACATTGTGTTTCAACCCTTTCCAAACCAAAGTTTATGCTACATTATTCAACCAAAGCAAAGATGTTATTTAGGTCCAAATAGATGCTGTTATTCTTGATGCTATTTTCAAATAAAATAAATGCAAAGAAAATTAAAGCTTTTATTGGCAATACTACAACCGCAAAATGATAATATATACACAAGCAATAATATGTGATATATGAATAGCAGAAGACAGTAATTATCTTTCAAATGTAACAATCGTATAATAATGTACAAAAGTTGACAGTTCACAGTCCATGTAGCACTATTCCATTTTTATCACAATTCTTACTCATTTCATCTGTTTTTTGTCTTAAAAGTGCTTAAATGTTCTATTAACATTTAGAGAGTCACAGTGTAACAATATTTCACATTTTAACTGCTAGCCATTGGACAGGGGAACTGCCCCTCATTCATGAAATAGGCTCCGAGAATATTCCTCTGCCTTTAACTGCTCCAATTGCGTTACAGCCCTCATATGGAATGTCATTGCCCTCGAGCACTACCATACACTGGCCCTACCCCAAAGTCTTCCTGTGGAGCTGTGGGGTATCTTATCCTCAATAGGTTGTGCAGTACTAGGCAGGCCATGACAACCCTGTTGACCACGAGGGGCTCCTGCTGCAGTGGGCTCTGGAAAATGATAAAGCGAGACGTCAGGATCCTGAAGGCATTTTCCACCACAGTTCTGCCATGCCTGATCCGATACTTGAAGACCATCTCCTTCAAATCCATAGTGTGGCTGGAGTAGGGCCTCGTTAGCCAGAGCATGAGGGGGAAGGCGTCATCCCCGAGAAGGAAAAAGTTCACCTTTGGTCCACCAATCCCCAGAGATTCACTGTCAGGGAAGCCGATGCTGCCATCCTCTATTTTGTGCCTAAAATTGGTGTGCTTGAAAATCTGAGCATCTGAAGTTGACCTGGCTGCCCCAATGTCCACCCACAGGAAATTGGAATCTCCATCCACCAGGGCCAAGAGTACAATAGAGTGGAAGCCCTTGCTGTTGTGGAAGAGGCTGCCTCCCCCTTGTGGACATCTGATTGGAATATGCCTTCCATCCAGTGCACCCAGGGCATGTGGGAAGTTACACCTCCGGCGGAAGACAGACTCGACCAGCAACCAATCCTCTGGGAGTATGGGGCACCACATCACCTAATCACCTATTCTCGATAGGCCATGGTGATAGCGTCACAGACCTCAGGCACAAACTTCTTGATGGTCGGACTGGCCACCCTGAAAGCATACTGCAGGGTGGTGTAGCTGTCACCAGTGGCAAGATGTCTGAGGTTTACTGCCAACTTCACTCCTGGACTCACGGTATCTCTCATCAAGGTCCTGTCCCTCTGGAACTCAGCAGTGATTCTCTGCTCTAGCTCTTGATAAAGCTCAGGTGGCATCTGGATGAAGTTTCTATATACCATGGGGTCATCTAAGTGGTGCAATTGCATCAGTCTGCTGTACTGACCCTCTTCTTCAAGCTCTGCCCGGGTTGGCCAAGGCCTGAACCTATATCTTCTGTGTCTTCTCTGTCTAAGGTCTAGCTCTCTGGCCAGTGAGCTAGACCTAACCCCCTTTTGTAGCCATTGTCATCCAGGCATCCAGATATCCAGTGGTCAACACCTCCCATGGAGACAGGTGTAATATTCATAAAATATCCTTATCGATAAGCTGACACTGTGAGAGAAATAAAGAAATGTAAACCCAATCCGTGAGTGTCCGCAAGGTCCATAAACCCATATGGAGGTGTCCTTGAGACGTCCTGATGTTGTCCCGGCGTGTCCTTGGGGTCTTTCTGCCACACTGTGGTTGGTTACAGAGGAGTATCCGTAGGTCTTCCGCAAGCAATGCAATGCATCTGTAATGTCCTTGTGGCATCCGTGTTATCCTTGACACATCCATAAATCACTCACTTTTCTAACATGGAACAACATGGAACAGCGCTATCTAGGAATGACTAGGCAATCTGTCAACCCTATTCAAAATTAGAGGGGGGATATTTGCATTTTATCACTGTTGAAACTAGAGTATTGCTTCTCAAAAGAAAAACAAATTGTTTTTGCACAGCAAAACTGTTATGTTTTTGCATTTTACGCAGAAATTCAAGATGGCCGCCAAAAATGGCAGGAAAACAATTTTTTTGGAAAAGTCGCCAGTAGACTCTGGAGATACCCTGTGGGTCAAAAATGTTGTTGAAATTGCTCAATCTTCAACCGTTTCCAAGATAAATGTGTTTTTAAGTTTTATGTTGAAATTAAAGATGGCTGCCAAAATTGGCGGGAAAATGATTTTTTTGGAAAATTTACCGGTAGACTCTTTAGTTACCCCATGGGCCAAAAATTTTGTCGAAAACGCTCTATCTCGCACCGTTTCCAAGATAAATGCATTATTGCGTTTTACGCGGTAATTGAAGATGGCCGCAAAAATGGCGGGAAAATGATTTTTAGGAAAAGTCTCCAGTAGACTCAGGATATACCCTGCATGTCAAAAGTTGCATCAAAATCACTCTATCTCACACCGTTTCTGAAATAAATGCATTTTTTAGTTTTACACAGAAATTTATGATGGCTGCCAAAAATGGCGTGCAAAATGATTTTTGGGAAAAGTTGCCAGTAGGTACTGCAGATACCCTGTGGGTCAAAAATTTTATCAAAATTGCTCTATCTCGCACAATTTCTGAGATTAGTGTGTTTTTGAGTTTTACACAGAAATTCAAGATGGCCGCCAAAAATGGTGGGAAAATTGTTTTGAGAAAAGTGGCCAGTAGGCTCTGCAGATACCCTGTGAGTTAAAAATCTAATCAAAACTGCTCTATCTCGTACCATTTCTGAGATATTAATGATTTTTCATTTTCAGCTTTAAGAAAAATCACGGTGTTTATATAAACATTAATAAGTTGGTCATTTTGTACTGGATCACTTCCGAAAGTTAATGATTTTCAGACATCTATATAACAAACCTACTTGAAAAATTTCTTGAGAATAGATGAAGTGCTTTTTAAGTTATCATCCGGACAAGCACACCACTTTGAAAAACATGTTTTTGGTCATGTAACTTCTCTGATTGGTTGAAATGTCATGACACCATATTCAGAAATTTTTTCCAGGGCTACTGCATACATTTGGTAAATTTGAAAAGAATCCACCCAGTGGTTGCTGAGCTATAGGCAATAGAAAATGCAGGAGCTGGCGGACCCACTCTCTCTCCCCTCTCCCCTAAATACAAACAAGCATCCCTTGCGGGACGCTTAATTATGTCAAAATGTTGTATCCCCATGGGTAGAGAAACAGAGTTTCCTGACAGGGTAATACCATATTTTTTCAAAATATGGCCCGGGTGTTTATTACTTTCAAATTGCATCAGATCAGGCATTAAATTGAACCAGGCGTTCTTTTGAAATACAAAAACAGTGTTGTAAATTGTAAACAGTGTGCTTGGTACCAGGCGTTAATTTGAACCAGGCGTTTCTTTGAACCTGGGCATTATTTTGGGAATTTACGGTACATATGTGTGACCTTACATTTTGACTGGCCCCTGAATGTCATCAGGCAAATATTAGCTACTTGAGAGACAGGACATGGGGTAGAGAATTTTTAATAAAATCCAGACAGTAATAAAACACTCCTAATTGTCGGATGTGTAATATATGCTTGGACAAAAAACATCCCATTTGACTAGATAATTTGATGAATTTGTCACCAGCACATCACAATTACTGGGCTATTGAAATTATTGAAGATCCTTATTTTTTAAATTGAGGCTGTTGTTTAACTTAATGTTTAACTTTTATTTCTTTATGTCTGGACAAGTGGACCTATAAGAAAGGAGGAAGTTCATGATTCAATAAGTGTTAAAAACCTTATTGAAAACTATGGATAAGTAAAGGTTTATAAATTGTACATATGGGATGGGAATGTCAAATTATGTAATCTTTTAACTTTAGATATTCCCCTTTCAGTTTCATATTTTCATATTATTTTATACTGTATGTCTGAATAAATTCATCATAATGGTCATTCGGTATTACTATTGTTCCTGGCCGTTTTGAAACCCTGGCCGTTTCAAAACGGCCAAATTATTTACTTGGCCTTTTTGAAACCTTCCTTGGTTTTGAAACGGCCTGGCCAGTACAAAACCTGGTTTCAAAATGACCAAATCAAAAACCTGGCCATTTTGAAACCTCACCTGATTTCTAAATTTTTCTATAGCATGTGTTTTTGTGTGAACTTCAAATCTGTCCTTTGATTATAAAAATAATTTCCTGAGCAGGGATTTTCTATAATCATAACTTGTGGAGTAGGTACTCAGGTATGGGGGTAGCTACAGTTAACCTGTGATCTTTTACTTGAAAAGATTTCTTTAAACAAATTGTATTTTGTTGTTGTACTGTATCATAAAAATTATCTATCTCATCAATCTATCTGCATGAAGGTGCTGTATATTTAAACCTGTTTGTTTGACTTGCCAGATTAATTAATAAGCCCATAAAGAAGCCATGATAAATATTAGCTCTGTGATGTTGATTTGGTTACCATTGATTGTCAGAAGTGCTTAATTGGATTTATTCCTATTGTTGCAGCTCTCTTTTAATGTTGATTTGTTTCACTTACATATTAGTGGGCTGTTTAAAAGATAAATATGAAAGGTTAAACAAATTCACATAACAGGAAGATCAATCAAGGAGAGATTTATTGTTTGACTTTTCAAAGAATTATAGTAGATGAACTAGAATACATTTGCTTTTTGGCACCTTCTTCACTTAATCTTACTCAGTTAATACTGACATACAATTGTAATGATTTGCTATTATTATTACTTTAAAAGATATATCTTGATGTTGATTTGTTTCATTTGCATATGGGTGGGGTGCATGAAAGGGATTAGTGATAAAATATTATTTAATTCTATTTCATTTTACGCTTCCTTCTTTTTTTCCTTCTTAATATTGATATACATTAACAACTATGCATTTTATAAAAAGTTTTTGTATGCACTAATAAATGTTGTTGTTGCTTCACAATAAACCAAATGCAGTTCTAATAAATATATAAGTTTTTATTGTATTAGAACTGTTACACTTAAAAGCAACAAAACAAACCTGTCCACTAATGTCAAACTGGTGAGGTATCAAAACGGCCAAGAGGAAAAGTTGGCCGTTTCGAAATGGCCATTTCTAAACGGCCGTGGCTATTTCGAAACAGCCAAAGGTTTTGAAACGGCAAGTAACACTATCATTATTAATATTCATGTGTCGATACACAGATATCTAACATCTAGGTGGATGTCTAGGGGTCGATTTTGAAAAGCTCAGTAATTTTCAGGATGCCTATTACATGGGGGGGGGGGGGGGTGTGCTGATTTGACACTTTGACTAGGGTGTTTCCTGATGGGACACTTTGGCAACTGGTCGATTTGACAAGGTTAACTTTTTCTGGAACACGATTTGACAACTGGTTGACTTGACTTTGATTCTTGCAAATTCTCCAAGCATCTCCAAACATTTACGAATTATAAAATCATACGCCATGAACATGTACCATGTAACTTTTTAATTTTAATCTGTATAAATTTAACGTGGCTTCTTTAACACGTGGTAAACGTGGAATGTATTTCATGAAAGGAAATGATTACATATTATCTGCTCAAAAATGTCACTAGCCTTGTTTAATGCTCCAATTTGTACCAAATTTTAAATATTTACACGTGTTTTCGATATTCATAAGTTAGTAGGAGATATAAGCTCATCAAACGTGTAAAGCCAACCATATGTAAGAGTACGTTATATGAAAGGAAACTTCATTATCTGAACTGTAAAGGTTTCCATGAATAAAACAAACTTAATGCTTTGTCAAGGCAAGGGCGTCACATATAATAGACAGTTATATAGAACATTAATCTCACATCCTGCTCACACCTGTTGGGTTGATATAAATATCTTTTATATTTCATATTTTCAAGTTATTTTGATTGAGAATGAGTCAGTGACTTTTGCAAAAGAAGAGCTCTAATGTTATCGGCAGTTAGTCCCACATCCTTGGAACCGTAACAGAAAAATATCTGTCACCAAATGTAAGTTCTAATCCACTGCGCATTGTCAAACTAAGTACCAACTTTCCCAATTTAGATTGAGGGCTGGAGTCAAACCAACATCCTGTTTGGAAGATTTATTTATTTATTTTCTTGGGGTTTAACATTGGTTTCAACACTGTACAAGTGATATCACGACAGGTAGTTTTGTGGGCAGAGGAAACCAGTACATACAGTTGATAAAGGTTTTGCACTGTAAGCTGCCGACCATGGATAAGCAACTACTAACTTTCCCACATAAGGACTTGGGTTTGAACCGCCGACCTAAGAGTTGAGAGGCGAGTGTGATACCACTGTGCCACCATGGCCCCTCCCTATTTGCTAGAAGGTGAGTATCAAACACTTGTACCACCTTCTCTTCAAGAACTGTACATGATAATCACCCCAAACTAATTTCTGTGAAAACGTAGAGCCTCCATCCAGGCTAGCCTACAGGTTGAAATTTACCAGACAGAATGAAGCGGAATATTGTACACCGCAACAGTATCTACTCCACTAATTTGTGTCCCATTAGATGCATTTGATAATGGGGGTGATTTTGGTGAAAAGTTGACAGCTATATGTATAGGGGACATTATAGTTCTATCTTATTTTTATGGTCAATTATGTAACTAGTGTGAGATCACAGGTCCTCCAAGTGTTATTTGTATCCAGGTAACGTCTGGCCATAACGTTGAAAAAGTTCAACTTTTTGAAGTTGTTGTTTCAGACCTATTCACCTATCAGTTTTTGTTGCATGTCAGCAATTTTAGCTGTAGTTTATCTTGCATTCAGCAATATTCAATACAATAATACATGAAACAGTTTTAAAAGTGAAGCACTGGGTTTCTTGACCATCCAGAAAGAGCCTGTTAATTCCACCCTGTAAAACTATCCATTGTTATATGACTTTGTAATCTGTTGCAAGTCTGTGAGGCTTAAATAACAGAAAAGCTGAATCAAGTGATTGTAGTGATTTCTGCATGATTGCAATGTGGCATAAAATGTATGAATATTTTAGTGGTTGTGGAATAATATAATAAGCAAAAATATTCCAAATTATTGCAATTGGTTTGTTACTGAAAAAGAGGAAAGAATCTTGATAATATAACATTTTTGTTTAATTAATAATAAACACTTAATAAGCCATTTAACTGTATTATACATAGCATAATGTTGGGATATTTAAACAATTTTACTCGTATTCATATAGTTAAATTTTGAGAGTTTATTGAGCTTGTCTTTTTCACATTTTTTCAGGTCAGGTTAAACTCTGTAGTGTGGACACTCAATCCGGATTGAGATGAATCTGGTTTAATCTGCTTCAACACTAAATCCTTGTCAACTGGGATTGCAGTATGAACTCCACCAATTCTCGTCAACTTGGATTGTAGTGTGAACTCCACCAATCCCTGTCAACTGGGATTGTAGTGTGAACTCCACCAATCCTTGTCAACTTGGATTGTAGTGTGAACTCCACCAATCCTTGTCAACTTGGATTGTAGAGTGAACAGGAGGGAAGAATCAGAATCGTGGTATTTTGAGTCTTACTGGATCTAGAATTATTGTGACTGTGAGCATAAAAACTGAAACTCACCCATCAGTGTTACTAAGCTAACTGAAACAGTCTTGGTGTTGTTACAAAGTATTGTTAATACGTTTACATGCAGGCAAAACATCTTAATTAATCGCATGTTTGTAGCCGACATAAATCCCTGCAGTGGTTTTAAGTAAATATAATTGTTACGAAGGATTCTGTAGATAAATATTTGAAATGCACAAAAATCTAGCATTTAATACTTTGAAATGGGCTGTTCTTTAGGTAAAAAATGTCTGCAAAACTGTTAATATTAAAATAACAATTAAAATAACATAGTTAATATAACTAACACACATTCCTTATTGTCAGTATTATAAAATTTATAGCCACAGTTTAAATGTTAACCTATTTACCAATTTTGTGACCTGAATGTTACAATAAGCAAAATTTATATTAATTTCGTCTGTCTTTTATTTACTTGATTCTTCATATTCTTGTTAAAAATCCACTCACTTTTAAGTTTATCAATTTTAGTTTAAACATACTTACTATTAAATACTTCAATTATCGCCCTCTATCCTTGGGTTTTTTTTCACACAAAATCACAAAAAAGGTGTTTTAAAATTACATTTTCAAACCATTTCAAATCCAATCCAAATCCATTTATATTTCCAAGTAAGTTTACACGTTAAACCTCTCCAAGATGAAAAAGCGCCATATAATCTCTATATCTCTATGTAAACTGCCAAACTTTCAAAACTTATTCCAGCATAGTAAAAATAAACCAAGAAATAAAAACAAAAACTGTGCTGTCGAGGACCCCGCAGAAAGTGGGAGCAATGTAACCACATCCACCAATCAGAGTGAGAGATGTTGTGATTTTAGGAGCTGTGTGTTTGTGTTGTTGCAAACTGTGATTCTCTTCATACCACGAGACACTTATGTGACTGTTAGCCTTGCCAGTAGGCGCTGAATTATTTATTTTATAAAGTGTGAAATTCAATTGCGAGAAAAGTACCCTTCATTTTACCTCAACTCAATGGTCATGCTGCTGTGGTGTTTTAAGTTATACAGGCATATTTAAAGTGAGGCTACATGCACTAACATTATTATTCTTAAGAAATCTTAAAAGTGAAAAAAAAAACTTCTTGAAGAACAGTGATTTCTAAATTTCTGGAAATCGTAAGAAAAAAATAATAATGATTTTTATAAAGTCACTTTATAACTGATTAGTTTGATTTGCATTATTTATAAAGTGTCAAATTGAAGTAAGTAAAGTAAGGCTAATTTTTATACCACAGTAGCTTTAAAACTGTATGTGACTTTTTATGTATCTTGTTGGTCTTGGATTTTATAATAACACAATAAAAGTAGCCTTACCAGACCTTGTTTTTGAGTACATATGTACTTCAATTTAATAATGGGCCACAATGTCTTCTTTATCACACTTGAACAGTTATTATCGATACCAGAGTGAATGTTATGTTGGGTCGGTAATTTATCATCAGTTTTACCCCACTGACAAGGGTAAATCCTTTTGTCTATATTGTGGGCAGTGGCAATGACTTCCCACAAATGCAGTTACTATCCATGATCCTAATGTCGCAAAATACATCCTTCTCGCATTACTGATTCTACCAATAGTTTATGCTTTCATTTGTTAGTTTGATTCTCTGACTGTCTACATTGTTTGTTATTATTTTGTGTTGGCTTATGCTCTGCCACTGTGGCCTAGCGGGTAAAACACATATCTAGGAACTCAGAGGACGTGGGTTCAAACCCAAGTACAGCCAGATACAGATAGTGGCATGGATGACCACTTAATGTGGCGGTCCTCTGTCATTGGGTCCTATCCCCAGTGGCAGGCTAAAGAACCTCAAGGACGTTGATAAATGGTCATACTTGAGCCTCTATTTTCCAGTTTGGGGAATGTCAGTTACTTGTGAGTTGGGGCTGTACCTGTGCAGTCGGATTGGTTAAATAGCGCTTTGAGTCCAGTAGTATATGGAGATATTGCGCTGAGTATAAATACACAATGCAATACAAATACAATACAATTATGCTACGACTTTGTTAAGATAACACCATTGTTGATAATATGTGAATGTTTTTTTATATAATTATCCTTTAATACTTTCTATATGTAGTAATAAATGGTTTGTTTCTTAAGAAATAATAAATGTTTAATGGTAATCATATTATTGTCTTTATGACTCTAATGATTAGCTAAAAGCCAACTGAAGTCAATTCCAATCAGCACCTCACCCATATTATCAACACTTTGTGAGACAATACCTTTGATCAAGACAAGGGGAATCACTTTCTTGATGGGGAGACACTATTTTGCTGCAACATTCTGCACCCCCTAATCCCCCTACTGTTTGGTATGCAAAATGTTGCAGAAAAATAATTCATCCCAAAAAGATCAAAGGAGGGGGGATACACTATTTATGTGGATGCATTACATCTCGTTGCACCGGACTCCAGTCATACACTGGACACAAACGCACACACAGAAATCCCCTTTTTTCAAAAATCCCATTTAAATAATTTTTCATCCTGGCCATGCTGTGTGATTATGCAGCATGTGAATTGTATTACAACATGGCGATACTCAGCTCTCTTGCGTTCTATGGGGGCTTTCTAGTAATACTTTATATTTAGGCTAATCTTTCGCTGCATTAAACACATATTTAATTACCAACTCTAATTACATTGTGTACCACTACATATATTCGTAATTTATGGTCTGTTATTTTTCCATCTTGCCCGGGATATTTTTAGCCTTGTGCTGGCTAGCTTTTGTACCTAGAATAATTTTTAAACATATGCAAAAGGATTGATATTTATAAACATTCGTAGATATTAAAATACATGAGCTTATCTCTCTGTCTTAATCAGAGTAAGCTACAACAATGTAGCTTTGTTAAAAACACTGAAAGTTTTTTTCTTGAATTAACTAATAACTAGTATAAACTGGAAAGGCTAACGTGTCGGTCAGATGTGTAAAATGAGGGTAGCACTGCCCCTCCCGCAGAGATTTCTATCAGAGACAAAATCACTAGCCTTGTTAAGTTGTAGTTAGCGCTTGTGTTTTATTTATAAAGCTATAATTATATATTTCTCGGGCTTTACTGCATATCTCCAGACGCCCTTTTGACCATCCTGCAAAGAAAAATACAAATACACAGAATTCAAAGGCTGGGTAAACAGAACCGGGAGTGCTTTCAACTTTTAGATAAATATGTCTATGTTTCAAACTTATTTTCAAACCAGTTTCCAATAAATATAAATGGCACAACTTTTAACATTCAATTGTATCTTTCAATCATAGGCCTTTAGATTAAATGTTGTAAAATATATTTTTACATAGGATTAGATTTTAACAGAAAAAAAATGTCCTTTGCTTATATGCATTAAAGTTGCCTTGTGGTAATAACTAGTTTGAAAAAGATTCAAAAATGCGAATGAGCTGTAGTCCTCTTAAAGAACATCTTGCACATAATTTACATGTTATAGAAAATTCAACTTGTGACTGTGGCCTTTCGGTAGAAAACAATTCTCATTTTCTTTTAGAATGCAGACTATATACTCCACATAGGCAGTCAATGCTTAACAAGTTACAAGTTTTACCGACAATAACCACTGATTTTCTTTTATATGGAGATTATAACTTGACTTTTGAACAAAACAAGGTAGTTTTTGAAGCAGTACAAGAATTTTTAAAGGAATCTGGGCGGTTTTCATAGTTTTATATTAGCCACATGTCCACACCTTCATCATCATTATCATCTATTCATATTCTTTTGTAAATAGTTCTTCCTGCGAGAAGGCTTATTATAATCTTTGTGGATTTTGCCTGATTGCTTCAATAAAATATTGTTTATGAAAAAAACTAGTTTGAAGTAATTCATTCGAGCTTGCACATATAATAAAAAAAATTGCCCGAGTGACAAATATTTTTTTAAATTTTATGGTAAGAGATTAAAATACACAATCAAACTTTGTCTGTTATATTTCGAGAGATAAAATTTTAAAATATACGTCACAAGAGTTATTTTACATTTGTCTCATTTATTGTCAGTAATAAGTAAAAGAACTCTATATTATCCTCTTACGTACTGCAAAAAATCATTTGTGAAGCATAGTAAAGGGAGTCAGTGACTATAAAAAACTTAACTTTACATTTATCAGCTATATCTGCTTATCTTTTATTGCAACAGAATAACCTGAAGCTCTGTGATCTTACTTACATATAAATATTAGTCGGTTCTAATTATTAAAAGAAAAAGAATCTGCACTTGTTTGGTCAAATTAGGCAAAGGATATCCATACATATTTTTGGGGAATAAACAAATTAATTGTGAACAGTCCTTACTTTTTAGTTCTAAGGTAATATTTTTCGCATGGGGAGCAATAAATGTGGAACAATTTGAGTGGCCTATTATTTCTGTGCTGAACATGTATCAACCTAAAAACGACTAGCATGAGATATTGATTCCATTCCCTTCTTTTCTGTTTTATATAGCTTTTCCATATGCCAGACCTACGCAAAACGATTTGCTTGTAAATCTTGCTATATAGTGATCATGGGAACTTATAGTGTTTTGATTGTCATTGTTTCTTAAAATGAGACCAATTCAACTGGTGAAGTATGCTACCTTAAAATGCTCATATCTCTGGTTGCACCTGAGTGGTCAGTCACTGAAAATCCACTGTTTTAAAATAGAAAAATAATATCTTAATTTAATATATTTTTAGCTGTTTCACAAAAATGTCTTTTTAAAAGATAATTCTTGTTACATACTTACTCGTTACATGTTTACTATGCACATTTTGACTGATTTGCTTTTTATGTGTCTATTTTATTTGTCAGCTTACTTTTTACTTGATTTATATGGTTCCTGAAAGATTGGGACTTAATTGCTTTTAGTTTACCACATACAGAAAACTGACTCATTCCCTACGCCTCCGCATCCACAGAGGTCAATCAATCAAGGTCATGTCCTTCTCATGAGGAAATTAAATAGCAAAGCTAGAAAATATTAAATTCTCACTCTACACCATATTTGGTGGGACCAAAGATATGTTATCTGTTTCAGATTAAGCTTACTTTTATTCGCAAGTCATTAGATATAATTTATTGTTTCATACAGTTTATGGTCACATGGCCTACCATCACAGCAGATGCATTTAGCATAAAGATGGTATCTATTTATGATTTCTTCAATAATTGATGAAGCTCGGTCTGCTTTTAATTTTTTCATTTTTCAATAGTTTGGCACCTGAAGAGGAAAGTCTGTTTTATAATGATAGATATAATCAGTTGGTGTTTTACTCTTAACGATGTATTTTTGTATGTACAGCAAAAACCCAGTTAACTGTCCATTTCATAAAATCATCTCTCAATAATATTTTAAGAAATCTACTTTTTGCTCTTTTAACAGATTTGAAGCATTTTTAATCCACCATCACAATAGTTTGCAATTACTATTGCAATTACAATTTCAATGTTGAAATCTATGTTACTTGAGCAGAGACTTATTATCTCCCCGCCTATGGCCAAAGGCCATGGTCAGGAGATTATAAAATGCCTTCCGTCCGTGTGTCAGTCTGTGCGTCCGGTCATCACATTTTTACATAAACCTTAATATCTTATTCATTATATAAGATATCTTCACCAAATTTCCAGGGAATGTCTATGGCTATGAAAACCTGTCTCTGCTAAATTTTAGCATTATTTTGAAAAACGTAATGGCCGCCATAACTAATTGTTTAAAAATCATAAAGGTTCTCTAAAGCTTGAAATAATCCAGCTAGCTTCATCCAATTTCCACAAAAGCTATATGTCTAGAATAGCTAGTCTGATAGTAATTTAGGCCTAGTTTAAAAAAACAAAATGGCCGCCATATCACATGTTTAATGTCAAATGGGGTTATCCTATTTAAAAGACCTTATATCTCCCCTAATATTGCTCCTAAAGGTTTGGAATGTGAAAATAACCTGTAGGAACTCATGGCCTGGGAATCTTTTCCAGGTGTCGAATTTGACTTTTGACCCCTGCTTCAAGGTTAAATTGGGTCGTCACACTAAAACATTCTTATTTCTCCCTTATTATTGTGCTATGGCTTCAGAATGTAAAGACAGACCATGAAAACCGAAGGCTATGGTTGAGAGATGTTAAATGCCTTCTATACATGCATCTGTTCTTCTATACATGCATCTGCTTTTTATGGAATCCTGGCATTTATCTTTCTATTGTTATTCCATATTAAATAACCACATGCCACCACATCATGTGGGAGGCTGGGGTCATGTAATCCTAAAGGTTTACAGGTTTGTCAGGGCTAGTACGGTGTCCCGTATTATGACCTCTGACCTGGCTTTTATTGTTTTAATGACCCATATTCACTAGCATTCGTTTTCTGAGAATACTTCAAAGCAGAAAAATTATGTAAATTCAAGAAAATTTTAAGATTTCTAAAGGCTATACTGACAAATTTGATGCAATAGCTGTGAAGAAAAAAAGGGAGCACAACTGATTTTTTTTTTGTTAATCAACACAGAGTTACTTGTAGCAAAAAAGAAATGTTTAGCAGAATCATTTTTATAGAAATTATAAAAATTCTTATTCTTTGAATCTTTTCTTAAGGAAATGCCTATAGTCTAAGAATATTTCTATTCTTCATATGATAAAGACATTATGGGTATATTATGCAAGCATATCTATCAAAAAACATTTATTTTAAATCGAGACATTTTTGCCAGACTGCCAAACAACTTATGAAAAAAATAGAACTGTGATACTTGAAGATCATATTTTCAATAAGTAATGAAATTTGATGCCCCAAGAATATGTCAAGTATATTGGGGAAGATAGTTATATCACAAAACAGAGGGATTAATTTAAGCCAACATTTGACCTTCTTTTGCAACATACCCTATTCAAAATTGAAAAATATCAGGAGACCCCATAGGTCTGGAACTGAAGAGATAATGACGAAGAAAGAATTTTGAAGACCATTTAAGATGTTTCATAAATATTTCAATCATTTCAAATCAGCTTCAGTGATTGCCTGATGTAATAGAAAAACACAAACAATATGTCTTTTTATTGACCAAAAGTGAAATATTTTGAAAGTGCTAAAATTAAATATATTTAAATCACATAACTGTATAAACTTATTTTTGTTACTATTTTCTTGCTGTGTCAGTTCAAAGTAAAAAAAAAATTTAAAAAAGATAATTCACAAAAAGGCTATAGAAGTAAATCAGAATTATTTCTTTGGCATCCTATTTCTATTTAAAACTACATGAAAAATTTACAATTTCAAAGTGAGTCATACTTGCTGACACTATCATTCATATTCTAAAACTGTAGTCACATGACTTTCTATGTGACCTTTGACATACATGAATATATTCACATGATAAATCTTCACACAGTTACTCCAAAATACATTGAAAATCCAAAAGCAAGCAGATGAGTATCAAAACTTCAAAAGAAGGTGCATGTTTAAAAACTCCACACTTTATACCCATGAAAATGAGGAGTGTCTAAAATGTTTTTACACAGACAACTGTTTCATACCTGCTGTCATATGTCAAGTTCCAAATCAGAAAAAAAGGAATAAAATATGTGTTCCACTACACCCATTCATCATCATGGGGTATTACTTTTCTTGTTACATCTCTGTCACCTATGTAGATACCAGAATGAATCATTCACACAGATACACCAAACATGCAAAGCAGTATTGCTCTTGGCTTTGCAAGCTCTAAGTAGTTGATGACACAACATAGTACTGGGGCAGGTACTTGTGTAGTTAATCATAAAACTTGCACCTTTTTTTCTTTAATATGTCTGATGCATCTTTTACAATTTCTATTTTGTGTTATTTCTTTATGGTTGATGCTGTTTTCAATGTATTGTACCAGTTGCAACGACAGTAGGCAGTGTTACATTGATTTGGCTCTAAGGTATCTTTTGAATGAATTGTACATCTGCCACTGTGGCCTAGCGGGTAACACACTTGTCTAGGAACTCAGAGGACGTGGGTTCAATCCCAGGTACAGGCAGATACATAGTGGCTAGGATGACCACTTAAAATGGCAGTCCTCTGTCATTGGGTCCTATGCCAGTGGCAGGTTAAAGAACCTCAAGGACGTTGATAAATGCTCATCCTTGAACCTCTATCTTCCAGTTAGGGGGATGTCAGTTACTTGTGAGTTGGGGCTGTACCTGTACAGTAGGATTGGTTAAATAGCGCTTTGAGTCCTATAGTATATGGAGATATTGTGCTGAGTATATATACATAATAATAATAAAAAATAATAATAATACAGGTCATATATTTGTCAGCATAGTTAAAGAGATGGCGAAAAGCAAGACACAAGAGTTAATCAATATTTTGCCCTGAAAATCCCCAGCCTCCATTAGGCATCTACCAAATTACTCATTTTAGGTCAGAGGAGGAGTCAATCCAATGACCTTCGATGTAGGATGCCAGCTCGCTACCCACTAAAGCCACATGACCCCTCGGTAGTTTGAAGTTGGTCAAAGTCGTGCACTGGAAACTACCAGCTATTGGCAAAGTAACTACAGAGAATACAGGTTTAATAGCAAGGACATACTCGTGGTGAGAAGTACAGTTCCACTCGCTTCAGATTTGCTAACCATTACATACATATTTCCCTTCTTATGGCCAGCATTGCCTCCTTTTGGGATTGTATGATGTCGTGGGGGAATGTGAAAGAAATCCTCAAGTTTTGGTATGGATTTTGGCTTGTTGTTCATATCCAATAGGTTACAGAAAACATTAAAAGGTGGTGAAATATGTACAGTAATAATTCCAGCCGTGCTTTGAGTTTATGAAATTTAATCACTTGCTCTTACCACTGTACTCCTGGTTTCAAAACCAGCCCATGATGACACGCAGGATTCATTGATGGTTTGACTTGACCTTAGCTCCTGAAAGGGCCATAAAGGGACACCACGTTTCACCTTTGACCTATGACCTTTGTTTTTTTTTCAAATATTCTGTACAAATATTTAACACTGTATTAATATTGATTAATGAAGTTAATATGTCGTATGTATGAATTACAAATGATAGCAAATATTAATATGGGCCTTCTATTACATTCAGACATATGTAATTGTAGTAATGTTTATGCCTTAAAAGTTCTCTCATATTAAGCATATGTATGCAATGTTTGTACATCTTGAAAAAAAATATAGTAAACAAAGTTTGACCTTTGACCCATTACCATGCAAACAACACTGTAGGTGAACCTAAACCCCCAAAATTATATTTTGTTTATCTATTTGGGTAACAGGTCGCTATCAACGCACTGTTTTGTTTTTTTTTTCACAAAAAGAGAAAGCCAGTACATACTAGCTGGTCAAGATTCTTCACTGTAAACTACTGGGCATCAGTAAGCAATTGCCAATTTTCCCCACGTGTGGTCCGGAATTCAAACCAGCAACCTTAGAGGTGAGAAGTGAGTGTGTTAACCACTACACCATCAAGTCCCAAAAAAAACAAAAAATAAGATTTATATACATATTATTTCAAGCATGGCAATTAGCTTTGCAAATATTCTATGGATAAGTCTTGTTCTGGCAGAAGAACGTGCAGAACTTCCACATTAACATATTTCGATTTTCTGTTAAATATGCAAATTTGAATTTCATGCTATCGTCATTAGCCGAACAGGTACTCCATTGTTTCAAAAGTTCTTCAAAGATAGCAATATTTGGCCTTTAAATAAAGTGTTATAAAGGTTGGCAGCTGCATACAGAAAGACAAAGAAGTTTGTCTGCAAAGATACACACAGCTTGTAAAAAATGTGCATATACATTTGAATCCTGAACTCAATGTTTGCAGTGTACATGTGTGTTGTGGATATTGTACTTTTTATTACTGTTCTATTTGGCAGGTAACCACTATGGTGGAGATGTTTTTGGCATACATGCAGACATGACTGATAGTTAAATCATCATTGTCTGAGTCAAATAAAAAATCTCGCTGTAAAGGGATATGGTCTTGCATTTGGCTATAACATACTTATATTGCCTTGTATTGAGCTCCAACACTCTGAGGAATTTAGACTTGTTTGGTGAAGTTTGGTGGGTATTGCCCTCGGGTTCGAAATCTAATAAAGTTGGTAGATATTTTTATCTAGATGCTAAATCTCTGGATGAGGTAATAGTACTACAAGCTTTAGATGCTGGGACCAACTGGGCAGTTGTGACAAACAAATGCTGCTGTTGAAACATATGTGTTAGTTGCTCAACTAAATGCCATGTGTAAAGTGACTCCTGTCAGATTTAATTGGCTAAAACTGTACTTTGTAAAAGACTTGTTTAGGAAATTTAAATCTTACATCAGTTACTAATTTCCATATTACAGATTTCACTTGAAAAATGGTGGTGGGATTTGATGTTGATTATGAAATTCTTGGAATAAACTGAAAATTTCAGTTTCTGTTATGTTAACGTTTGTGTTACAGTAAAATATTTTCTTTAATATACATTTTCTTCATTTATGAACGTTGCACCTTGCATGCTTAAATGACAGATATATATATATACAGAAGACCCACTTTTTGTGTCTCAGTTGGACTTTCTGTCAAGTTTTATTGAGTTTCTTCAAAAATAACATTCTGGCACACAGAGCATTACTTAAAGCGTTGAGATTGGAATATCAACAAAGTTGATCATACTTCGGACCCAAAGGCAATGTCCAAATCTCATAGATTGGACTTTCTACCGGTAGAAAGTCCAATTGGACTTGGACTTTCTACCAGGTTTGGACTTTCTAGGGGTAGAAACTCCAATTGGACTTTCTATCGGTAGAATTTCACATTCTACCAGATTGGACTTTCTACCATGACATATACATGAATACAAATTGCCCAGGCCCTCGTGCCTTAACAATTAGCTTCAAGTGTATGTATATAGCATTTATTCTGTTAATTGAACATTATAAAGCTATAAATTCAAATATATAATACAGATACATGCAGTCTAAATCTAAAAATATACAGAGGTAGCCAACCATATGTTATTAAACTGCATGCTATCCTTGTGATTTACATAGGAAAGATTCTGATTACCAGACCACACTGTTTTACCAGTAGACAATGAAGACTAAAATTATGTTTTTAGTTTGAGGCTAAAATTTTAATACCATGGAATGTAATTGCAATAGCGGAAAAGGCAGGTGGATAATTAAACTTTTTAAAAATTATGTACACATCAACACTTACACAACTGATGTTTGTACTACACTAAACAAAAATATAAACATACTGCTTGGTGTTGTAACTTGGCACATACCTCAACTTGGCACAAAACAGAATATTTAATGTCTATCAACAGTTGGTTGTCATCGGCAAAACTGCTACATTTCTGGGAGTGTATCACACCATATAAGGTAAAGATGATTGTAGTGGAAAATAAAGATGGACTTAATTAATTGTTTTCGGGATATTTTATGCAAATTTGGAATTTTCTACCAAGTTGGGGTGCTAGAAATTATATTATCGCCCCATAAAAAGCACTGTAACGGGTTAATTCATGGGACCCTCTGTGGTCAATTTATTTAGTTTCAAGTCACACCTGGTACCTTTGCATGGGCCATACTGTATGTGATAGTTAAGAGGGCAAAGGAAATCAGTACATACAGTTGCTCAAGGTTCTGTACTGAAAACAGCCAACGAATGGAAAGCAAATCCCAGCTTTTCCTCTTAAGGAGAAACCGGGATTTGAACTCTGACCTCAGTAGTTAGAGGTGAGTATGTTACCACTGTGCCACTGTGACCCCTTCTTAATGGTCAAAGTCTGTTTAAAATTTGCGCCTCTTGGGTCAATACAGATTTTAATCACAAGAAATTCATGTTTTTACCCACACCAGATTTTGTTTTTGTGTGCATTTGTCTGTTTTCCTGTTTGTCTGACAATATATGCAAATATAATGAACAGATCTTTTTGAAATATTTTGTGTGGGTAGGACCTGATCAAAGAAAGAAGTAGTTAAAATTTTAAGAAAAATCCGGACCATATTCTGGAATTTTTAAAGGTTCCAATTTTTATGCATTTTCATTGACTTTGGTGTTCCAGCTGACATTACTCTAAAAGTAATGAGCAGATCTCCATGTAATTTTAGATGTGGGTCTGGCCACGGACCAAGAAAGCAATAATTACTTTTCGGGAAAAATCCGGACCATAATCTGGAATTTTTAAAGGTTCCAATTTTTATGCATTTTCATTGACTTTGGTGTTCCAGTTGACATTACTCTAAAAGTAATGAGCAGATCTCCATGTAATTTTAGATGTGGGTCGGGCCACGGACCAAGAAAGCAATAATTACTTTTCGGGAAGGACCAAAGTCATAATCTGGAATCAGAAAAATCCCAAATTTTCGGAAATGTCCCCCGGCCAGGTCTGTACTCTACAAGTACTTTCTAGTTGTATTGTATCCACATCAAGTTTCCCAGATGCAATTTGGGGAGAGAACTCCAATATTTTTTTCTTATTGATAACCATGTGATAACTCCTAACCTTAGAGGTAAAAACCAATTGATAAATCAATTTGATAAGAATTGAGAGCTAAATTTTGCGCTCAAAAACAATTTTCCATTTGACACCACTTATCACCCATCATTTCATTACTATCTCAAACTGATGCCAGAAAATCTAAATAACATCTATTTTATAAATCAGTCTAACAGTGATAGGTATTGTTAAAAAGCTATTGTTAAAAGTATCGGATCCCAACATTTTCAAGGATCAATGCATTGGCAGTGACAGGTGGACTTTATTCCGCCTTGTAATTTTTTAAAAAGGGAAATTGTGGTATTTATTCAACTGTAGGTGTACAGAAAACATAAAAATTACACACCTTAAAAACTCTGCATTTGAAACTAAGGGTAGAGACTGGGTGAGCAGAACTGAATTGCTTTTATGTCTGTTAACAGCTGTTAACTGTACATGTGTGGGCTATTTTATAAATCAATAAAATAATTCAATTTCCGCTTTTGGGCATCAGTAGAAGTAGATCCACATTAACCATCTTTGATACAACCATTAATTATGCAATTTTCATGGATTAAATACAATGCATTTATTGAAGTGGGAAGAATGAAAGGAATTGAATTCGTGAAAAAGCAACATTTACAAATGCTAACAGAAATTACATACTCTTTAAAAGACTGCTATTAACTATATTATTTAAAAACAGAGACAGTACATTTGAGATTTACAATAGTATTCTAGGTGTATTGATAAACCATTAAATACTGGTAAAAAACAGTTATTACTTTTAGACATTCTTCAAAACAATATATACTGCATACTTGCCAGAATTTGGCACAACTTTTTGTGGGTCCTTATTTGTAAATAAATATACTTCTATTTTATAAATCTTGTGGCTTATAATCTTGTAATCATGAAGTTTATAAACAAGGATTTTCCAAAGCCAAGGAGGCAGATGTGATGGCACAGTTGTAACCCACTCGACTTGCATCTTATAGGTGCTGGGTTTGATTCAAGGTTTGACTTGATGAGGTAAAGTTAGTAGTTGCTTGCTAGTGCCTTTGCTCTTAGCTATGTCTGGGACATAATTGGATTACCAGAGACTTAGATAAATCTAAGCCAATCAAATAACCAAACTGGTTTTCTATGTCAAATGACCTAGTATTTCTATTCAAAATATATTAATGTCACCATATATCCACTTCTTGAGGCATTTTAAGCTCAGGAAAAAATATTATTTTGCAAATGAAAACCTCGCAAACACATAAAAACTTTTCAATGACTACTCTAGGGAGGTGTTCCATGTATTTTTACTTTATTTACAGCCATTTCAAATTTTGGAGGAAAAATTTATGGCAGTCATATTTAAGTCTTTCTTTACAAAGGTTAAGTCGAATCCCTGGTAGATTTAACTTTGACCCTAAGACATAGCCAAAGGTTAGAGTGTGCTGCTTTGTAAAATCTGCTAAGTCTAAGACCACAGATTTATCCTACGTTTAAGACAAAAGTCTTAACGTTAAGTCTAAGTCCAGAATAACACCTTCTGTAAAATCGGCCCCAACCTTTTGAACGGGACATAAAACTCTCTTTTCCTCACCCTGTCAACTCGCCATCACAATATTCATTATTTTGAAAGCAACCTGATACCCATTTCAACCAATTAAACCAAAGCGAAGGTTTCAATTACAATCACAATCAAAACTCAGCATAGCCTGAGACAAGACTAGGTCAGTACTGTTTATTGTACCATATAGAACCCCTTTAGAAACTATAAATGCATGTATATGTTTACCTTTTAACGTGTGGTTGACAGTTTTTCATCTTTACCTACCCTGGTTCCCAAACCGCTTTTTTACTCTGCCATAAAGGGTCAGGTATTGGCCACCATTTTGGATAAACAGTGTTTGTAGTTACATCTGGCAAAAGGAGACAAAAAATAAATTTTATATAATTTTGGTCAACATATATGGTGCACACTTTGGCATTATGTCCCTTTTACTGTGTAATGTTATTGCATAATAATTGAATAAAATTTGCCTTCGATATAAGTATGCATCACTTTTAAGGCCTATGCACATATACGCGGCGCGGTGGGGCACGATACGATTTTACTGCATGCTGAGTAGGCTATTTTTCTTTACTTTGCACATTTGGGCGATTTTCCCCAGCGGTTTTCAGTAAAATGGTAAAATATTATTAAAGTACAGAGAAATTGACTAGAATATAATTAAACATCCAATACCCCAAAGTACATTTCCACAGTCCCCATTTCAACAGCTATCCTACCCTTAATTACATTTAATCTCTCCACAATGAAGGGCCTTGCCTTTGACCAGTGTCCCTTTTATAATATTGGCTATTGTCCAGTGTGCCTCTTAGAATAACTGGTAATTGCAATCCTCATTCAGTTCAACCCTTTTATGTGACTATATGGACAGAAACCATATTTTGTCATCTATCCTGCCCGTAGTTAATCCCTTCACAATGAGCCTGTGTGCTTGCATTTTGTTTTCCAATTAATATATTTGTGTAGAGTTCTGTGATACACTACAATTTTAAATATGTAGAAAGTCCAAATATATATGAAAACTTGGAACAGAAAAAAAAAACGCAGAAAAAAAGAAAACAGAAAAAAAATGCGCGGTTTTTCAAAAAAATAGAAAATTTTCTAAATGGAAAAATCCGCACCGCACCGCTAGCTGTCGCGACGCACATATGTACAAGCAGTGAACTACTGCCATTATTTCTATTTTATTTAGTCGCGCTAGTGTGCAATGGGCTTAAGTGTTGTACATCTTCTATCATCGCTCAAAAATATAATTGTGATTTTCAATGTAAATGGTCAAATATTACTTTATTTTATTAGAAATATTTCATTTTATTAAGAACCATCACAAGGTTTCACGATTGATGAAAATACCGATGGATCAGTAGACTGGCAACCTGAACAAAAACAAACCTGTATGAAAACCAGATTACATCAAGGTCACCACGGAAAATACCAGTACTTTTTGTTAAAGGTGAGTTATGAGCTGTCTAGTCTTTACCCTAAAGAGTTTTTTCCCGGTAAATGTGTGTGTGTGTGTGGGGGGGGGGGGGGGTAATGTGGTTTCACATGTGGGTGTGCAAGTTCTCATTCCTGCCTCCCACCTTAATTTTTTTATATTTTCAGATCTTTTAACTTTTTGTAGGTGACATAATTATTTGACCTTTAATTTCATTGGTTGCAGGGTCCTGTCCTTTCCCTCCAGTGATTCACCTCTGCCATTTTGTCACTGAACATGCAACAGAACAGACCTCTCAAAAAATTTGCATTTTAGTCTATCTTTTTAGTTTGTTTTTAGACTTTTACTTTTACACTTTTATTTTGAAATTGAAGATAAGAGATACAATATGAGGTCGAAGAAGAAAGAATACAGCATTCCTATACAGCTCCAACTTGCTAGTGATGAGGACTTTATGGTAGCGCTTAGACCTTCAACTTCTGGGCAAGTTTTCGAATCTGAACATACTGATTTGAGTGATTCAGACATTGATATTTCTGATTTGATTAATCATTCTAATCAAAATTTGCCGGATCCGATTAGTAGGGATGCGGAGGTTTTTGCTCGACAAGGCCAGGGCCCTGCAAATCAAAATGGTCTTGATGATAGTTCTGTTTTTCGCAGAACGACATTAACAGGCAAATATTGACACAGCTTAGTACTTTGGGTGATCGTATGGCTGCTATTGAAAGTAGTACAAGACCTAGACCTTAAAAGAAAACTAGTGATGTGAAAAAAAGTTAAGAGTTCAAAGAAGGTCAAGCATTCTAAAGCGGCTGTTACACAGTCAAGTCCCAGTCATCAGCAAGGCGAGGCTTGTGTAGGTTGTGGCCAGCAGTAATATCCGACCCCCTGATAAGCTTAGGCAGGAAGCATATACACAGAAAGAAGTGCAGGCTAGACTACTGCATCTTGCAGACAGACAGAACAAAAGCAGGTACTGATAAAATCAAGTCCCAGAGAGGTGGTTCTGTTGATGTGTTCGTTTCGAAAAGGGTAAAATGGCCTCATGAATATGTTCTGGCATGTCAGAACAAGGACCAGATTTCGTACAATCAGCTGTCTCCCATTCAATGGATGGCTGGGTTTTGCAGGAGTATCAAGGAGGAACCTGATAGCAAGATTAAAGAACATATGTTAGATTATGGTATTAATTTATTAGAAGATGCTACAGATTTCTCCTGGTCCTCTGCGAAGGCCAGCCATGCTGTCTTATTATGCCATATGGAGCAGGGTGAGGTTGGCATCCAGTTGGTTGAACACTGATAAAATTGATAGGGTCCAAAGGGCCCATGCACAGGAACATGTGGTTGCTATTAATTCTGCTACTCGTGCCGACAAAGGTTAGACAAGTAGTAAAAGTACTAGGTAAAGGTACAGGTATATGAATTCTTCTATACACTCTACACATAGCTTTCTATACACTCTATATTTATCATACTTATAAACCCATTTTGTGTGAGTAGTATGTTCTTGAATTATTGATTTCCCTGATTGGGACTGATTTCCCAGTCAGGCAGGTTAATTAGTGCTGCTTCCCGGGGATAGGGAGATAAAGATGTTGCCCTCTCTCATTGTACAGTACTTACCAATGATCAAATGGATTGTGATTTGCTGACTATTGGCCCCGCGTGAAACGACAGCAGGCAGGTAGAGCAGAGAGCCATGTATATCATCACTCAGATCCAAAATAACAGGATATTAGTCACAAAATATATTTTCAACTTCTTCCAGCTTATGAGGTTATCAATTCCTTGAAAGACATATGTACCACAAAACATTGCAACTTGAGATATTTCAGAGAAATTTACTTGCGAATAAACGGAACAAAAAGTATGAAATAGAAACTGTTAAGTTACATTATAAATGAAATTTATTGTTTGAAGGAATCACTCTAAACAGCTGTGTAGTGCATTTACAGAAAAAAAAAATCATCACCACAGATACATCCTGGATTAAATAGTATGACAGCCCCTGCTCTTTTAGTTACAGTTAAGTAGATTAGTATGCAACCTAAGTAGATCAGTTTATAAACCCAAAGATGACTCAAGCAGTTGGGACTGGACCAAATTATATGACCGTCCCTACACGCTTTAGTCACATTTTAGTAGTCAAATATGCAGTCCAAGTAGGTTAGTTGGTAAAACTCAACAGTCACTCAAGCAGTTAAGGGCTATGGTCAAGTCTTCCTTTCCAAAGTTTGACTTGTATGGAGTTTGTGATACTTTCGTGATCTTGAAATAAAGTCGTATGGTTTTGAAGGTCAAATACATTCAAGTGTTGGTCATTACAGAATACCCACATGGTTTGAAAATTCATTTTAATATACATTTCTCTGAGTTATGTATCTAAAATCATTTAATTCTAATTCTACTTTTATAGCGCTTAATCTCCACTG
Source organism: Sabellastarte sp. h YS-2021 (assembly GCA_964017235.1). Lineage (NCBI taxonomy): Eukaryota > Metazoa > Annelida > Polychaeta > Sabellida > Sabellidae > Sabellastarte > Sabellastarte sp. h YS-2021. The sequence goes on from OZ024936.1 coordinate 30,448,868, forward strand.
AGTAGTGGACTCTAAGGCAAAACAAGACAATAGCAATATGCAAATTCAAAGTCCAGGGACAGAAATAGGTCAGCACCACGGAGAAGCCATAAGAGAAAATGAGCTAAGGAGGATATGCCTTTGCATAGAGATAGGTTTTCAGCTTCTTTCTTAAAGTGGCAATAGTGGGTGGTGCACGAATGTCTTCAGGAAGTGAATTTCAAACAGTGGGAGCATCAAAGGCAAAACTGAAGCCAAACTGCTTAGTGGACTTGTAGGTTGAAATTTTGGTACATTAAGGAAATTGGCAACACTCTGACTATGTCTAGTATTGTAATTAGTGTGGTATGTGGATAGATATGGAGCAAAATATTTAGGGAAACCTGTATGAATAAAATTGTACACCAGGGTAGCCAGTTTGAACTCTCAGCGAAACTGAACAGGGAGCCAATGGAGTTTCCTGAGTACTGGAGTTATCCAAGTATATTTACTTGAATTTGTAACAATTCTAGCTGCACGTTTTTGGATAGACTGTAATCTATGAAGATTGAATTTGGAGAGACTCGTGAAAAGTGAGTTACAGTAGTCCAACCGACTACTAGCAAAAGCATTGCCAACCAACACAGCTGCATCCTGAGTCAAGAACTGCCTAATATTTCTAAAATCCCTCAGTTGAATAAAGCAGCTTTTACAAACATTCCGGATGTGTTTAGAGAAAGAAATATCAGAGTCAAACCACACACCCAGGTTCCTGACTGACTCTGTGGGATGAAGGGGGTTGCCCAAGTTGTTGATTGGGAAACATACATTTAACCTTTCTCTCTGTTTCTCGGAGCCGAAAAGTCAGTTTTATCAGGATTAAGTTTAAGTTTGCTAGCCGACATCCATTCCTTAACATCTTGAAGGCATCTGTTCAACTTATCAAAAGCAGCTGAGGCATTCATCTGTGACAGATGGACATAAAGTTGTGAATCGTCGGCATAGAAATGAAAGTTTACGCCTTTGTGTTTACCAATCAGTGTACTAATGGAGATGTGTAAAGAGATAATAGCAGAGGACCCAGAACAGAGCTCTGAGGCACACCAAACAGCAGTTTTTGTAAATCAGATAAAGTAGAACCAATCTTAACAGACTGAAAGTGTTCTGTCAAATAAGAAGCGAACCATGTGAGAGCGGAACCACCAACACCGAACCAATCCAGAAGACAGCTGAGGAGAGTGGAATGATCAATAGTATCACAGGCGGCTGAGAGATCCAGAAGTACCACGGCAGTAGCTTCACCCCGAGATAGTGACAAATGAATATCATTTTTGATGGAAAGCAGAGCCGTCTCCGTTGAGTGACCTGACTTATACACTGACTGGTATGAGTTATCCAAACCATGTCGATGAATATGATCAACCAGCTGTTTAGCAACTACACATTCCACCAGTTTAGAGATGAAGCTAAGTCTAGATACTGGACGGTAGTTTTTCAAATCCTCAACAGGAAGAGAGGCCTTCTTTATAAGTGGAGTGACCACAGCTTTTTTGAACCCATCTGGAACCAGTCCCTCCCAGAGCGAACAATTAACCAGTTTGGTTATAGAAGGTAGAAGGATGTCAATGTATTCCTTAATAAGGAATATGGGCAATGGGTCCAACAGGTATGATTTGGTGGGTGATTTGCTGATTATTTTACCGATTTCATCTTGAGTGACTTGAGTAAAGACTGTTAATTTAGGAGGGTCAAAGGGGGGATGTACCATATTACAGGACTCAGATGAGGAGAAACTCTTACAAATTTTCATGATTTTATTTGAGAAAAATGTAGCAAAACAATCAGCCTATGACTTTGAGGATTCACAAGTGGGCAAAGTAGTGCCATGGGATCTATGTAGGACTTTGTGTAACTCCCACCATAGTTTCTTGGAATCATGGCTGTTGTCGGAGATAAGTTTCCTGTAATAGACAGTCTTGTCCCTCTTGGCAAGACGATTACACCAGGCGATTTGACACCGAAAACTACTCCTGTTGTATTGACTTTTATCTTTGCATGAGTGACTTTGCAAGGCGATAGCTCTCTGACAGCCAGTCAGCACGCTGTTTCGTCTTCAAACTGGACACAAGAGGAGCATCATAGAGCTGTGAGACAGAATTTGCTGTACATTTCACAAAAGGCATATCTTTAAGGTCGGACCTAAAGTTGGACATATTTATACGATGGTACCTCCTATAGGAAATTCTTGTTTAACAGTTAGCAAGAAAGGAAGGAAGTTCAATAGCACATTTAATGACTGCATGATCAGATATGATTTCACAGATGTCAACATGTACGCACATATCTTGATCACTGGGGGAAAGAATGAGATCAAGAATATGACCATGCAAGTGAGTGGTATTGTTAACTGATTGTGTTAAGCCTCTCTTACATCCTATCGTACGTGCACGTACTTCCTGGTTACAGAGAAAAATCGGCGAATTTGCAAGGGACACTTAAGCCGAACTTGCGATTTTATAACAGATTTTTGAGGTTGCAGACACCTCGCAATGAAAATTGACATGCACATTATTCTCTGCGTGCTTGCAGCATCGCTACAAATGCATCCATATCTCAAGGGTAACTTAAGGGAGACTTAGGCACGTGCATTCTCCTTACTAGTGTTGTAGGTTCTCCCCATTTACTTACATTGTTTCCATGTGCTGTAAAATACACTTACGAGTACCTTGCATGTATATAAGCCCACTGTACGACCTGTAGTCAGTAGCAGTCTGTTTTTTTATCTTCAAGTAGTGGCACTCTTCTTGGGAAAATATACCTTGTTTGCACGTGCGAATCTCTGCTACCCCACTACCAGGCTAAGTTTATATTTTTCAACAATATTTGCAGCATACTTATGTGTGTATCCACGTACGATGGGATGCAAGAGAAGCTTTAGATTACATGATTCTAAAAGGGATTCCAATTTGTAACTATCAGTACAAGGTACATCAACGTGTATGTTGAAATCACTGCAGAGGAAGTAATTGCCATCAACAGAAGACAAAAAACAGACAAAGGACATAAATTCATCTAAAAAAATGGAAGAACACGGCCCAGGAGGATGATAGATAGAAGCTAGGAGCAAAGTTTGGCATGAAACTGAAATTGATATGACAATACTTTCAAAGGAACTATAATTTGGGGTATCCACCTTGTGATATTTGTATGATTCACGAATAAAGAAACCAACACCACCACCAATACCTGTTGAACGTGGTTGAACAATTTTCTTTTAAATTATAATTACATAAAATGAGTACAATATCAAAATGATGATACTATAATGACAGAATGGAATTATGTTCGAAATGCTACCTAGTGTCAAGATCCCACTCGATAATTTTTAATCAAGACTAGTGAGGACTTTCACAGCACCCTGGGGATCAGAAGAAAAACACCAAGAATGGGTTTATAAATATATTCATCTACTGACATTTGTTCTGGCACAATATATTACAATTATTTTTATTTTATTTTTTAAGAACTGTTGCCTCCTACAGAGCGAGACCTGACAACCAGTTGAATTATGTAGTGTATGCTTTTTGTGGTTAGAAACTTGACCTGCCAAGGTCAAAGGTCCAAAACATGACCCAATAAGTGTGATGTCCAATCCAAATTTCAAGAAGGCAGGTCAAAGGTCGCAGTGAACCAAAAGGTCACTGGTGATGATCAAAAGAAAGATGAAAACTTACAAGTAACCCAATAACTGTTACAATAGGAAGGTAGTCAGATCTCACTCGTTCAGTGTGTTTTGAAACAGTTAATGTATATCTTATTTTTACACAAGAAACTATACATGACCCTTGAATGTCGATAATTTTTAATCAAGACTAGTGATGACTTTCACATCTTCATAACCCGTACTATAATCTGCCGAAGTCTTTGTAAGCCCTAGTGGTATTGTTCATTGTCTGCTGTCTGTCTTCTGCTAGTTTTTTAACTGTTTGAATATTTTGTGGCCTGTCTTACTATGGTCTTACAACTATGATAGATCTTCTACAATTACCTTCATAAATGTATTTTGTTTCTGTCATGCAATAGCACCAAGTTAGTTTAACTCAAATCATTGATGTGAAAGAGTGGTGACATGTCTTGAGGGCAGACTACACGACTGCATTTTCCCACCTAAGTCCAGTGACTGACAAAGACTTGCTGTTTGTGGCTAATCAGTGTTTATTACTGGTATTGTCATAATACAGTCTCGTAGGTGGGACTTGGGAATTAGGCATCATAGAGAACTTTTATGATATCACCAACAGTTTGTTAAAATCCATACAATGGGCATTACGTAAAAATACAGGAATCTCTAGTATCTGATAAAACGTATGTGTAAATTTCCCAGAAATAAAAATGTAGCATTGTGATCCCTTGGCAAAATAAAAACACCCATCAAACATAAAACAAATGTGAAAACCTTTAGTGGAAGTGAAAAGTTGAATTTTATCTCCTCTGACAACTACTTAAATTTGCCCCCCCCCCCCCCCCCCCCCCCCCCCGAATTACTGACTGATATGAGTACACAAAGATAGGAATTAAAAATAGATGGGACAAAAACTCACTCAAATGTCAAGACAAAGACAGATTATAAACCACAAGCATGATGCACAGAAATGAAATGCATTGAATTCGCTCATGGTGAAAAATGGCAGTTCTGTTTTTATTGTGCTACATTAGTTTACCATACGGGACTAAATGTGATTCTTGGGAGGCTGCTAGCTAGGATAGCCGAGCCGCCTGCTAGGTTGTGCCAGCAGTCCAAGGTGACCTAGATAATGACATATAACTTGGCCGGCATATTGCTTGGATGGCTTTTATTGCCAGAGATATACAGCCCCACAAGTCTTTATAATGATAGCCAAGGGCTTATGGCCCTCTCCAGGGGAATCAGACTCCACCAATACCTAGATGACAGTTTCATCAGGCCTCAATCTCAAAGAGAGGCGCTACCGAACACAAAGGCCACTGATAACTAACAGAGTCCTTGAGGTGGATAATGGACCAAGAAATTCATATCAACTCAGGTGTTTTCTTTTGTGGGCTATGAATACCACCTGGACTCTTGCAGAAATTCATATCGACCCAGGTGTTTTCTTTTGTGGGCTATGAATACCACCTGGACTCTTGCAGAAATTCATATCGACCCAGGTATTTTCTTTTGTGGGCTATGAATACCACCTGGACTCTTGTAGAAATTCATATTGACCCAGGTATTTTCTTTTGTGGGCTATGAATACCACCTGGACTCTTGTAGAAGACAGATGGCAAAAACTACAGGGCTTAATCCTCAAAGCTAGATCAATGTATGCTTTGACTGCAAGATGTTTGATGTTGCTAATTGTATTGGTCACATTATTAGAGCAAATGATCGGTCGACTTCACATGAGGCCACTTTAGAGGAACCTCAAGGAGAACTTGAAATATCCTCAGTCGCAGGACAAACTCCTCCCATGGTCATATCAGGCCATATCAGCTCACCTGGATTCATGGCAAAATCCTCCCAAATGTCCTCACTCGCTGGACAGCCTCCTTCCATGGTTATATCAGGCCATATTAGCTGAACTGGACTGGTGGAAAAATCATCCCAACGTGCTGAAAGGGTCGAACCCCAAAGACCACAACATACAGATCTTTACCAATGCCTCCAATGTGAGCTGGGGGGTTTATTTAAAGGCTCAGTAAAAGGTATGTGGCCAGACAGGGACAAAAGGCTACACATAAATGGTCTAGGAGTGAAGGCGATGTTTTTTGTGGTGTCAAAATCAGACAGTGTTGATAGCCAACTCAACAGTGGTAGCCTATGTAAACAAACAGGTAGGAACCCACTTAGCAGAGATGTGTGTTCTCCTTTGGAGAATCATGAGTTATTACAAAACCTCATTATGTACCAGGCACATTCCAGGGTGACTAATTGTGACTGCCAACTCATTGTTAGGGTCGACTGAAATCTAATCAATATGAACAGAATGATCACTGCAACCTGGCATTCAAGCGGATCTGATAAAAAATGGTTCACTCCTCCCAAAGATATATTTGCCACTTGTATAAACCATGAGGTGCCACTTTTCCAGACCAACAATCATGGGAAATAGATGCTCTGAACATAAAGTGGTTGGGTCTCATAGCATAGGCTTACCCTAACCATGGCTTTCCTTCATAGAGTTATCAGAAAAATATGTCACTGTAATTGTCTCATAATACTTATAGCCCGTACTGGCCAGGCATGCTCTGGTTTTTGGACATTCTGCAGCTCTAAAAGGAAATTCCTTTTCAATTACCACAGGTAATTTACCAGTGTAAACAACACTTCTCAAACTCCAAGAACAAGGCTTCTCTGTGGAAGTGGCAGAGCAAATTGCTGCCCCTCAAAAGTCATCAACAAGAACTGTCTACAAATCAAAATGGGCCCTATTTGAAAAGCAGTGCATAGAGAATTTGGTAGACTTCTCTACACCTTCTGAGAAGCGAATCACAGACGTTTTTATGAACATGTATTTGTATGAACTAAATAGACACACACTAACTATTGATGGCAACAAGACTGCTATTGTTGACTCTTTGGACCCAGCGGGGATCCACATTTCTCAAAGTTCTGAACTCAACAGGTCGCTCACCAGCTTTCATAGGGATAGACCAAACAGTTCCAGAAATCTAACCAAGTAGAACTTTTGCGTTGTGCTAAATGGTCTCACTAAAGCACTCTTTGAGCCTATGAAAGACACATACCTCAAACATCTAACCCTAAAGCAGCATCAAAAAGGTTCTCAAAATGATTATTCAAGCTTTAACCACTGTAGTGGATAAGAAGACAGGAACCTTTGCCCAGTACCGGCCCTGAGATACTATCTGGATTGCACTCAGGATCTGAGAGGTACTAGATCCCAACTTTTCATATCATTTAAAAAGGGTCATGCCTCACACAACAGACCAGCTACCCTGTCTTCATGATTGAAACAAATCCTTATGTGCTATAAACAAGCATATCAGCAAGCCCTGGACCCGCTCCAGGTTACAGTTTACAACATTAGAGCCTTTACAGCCTCTGAAGCCTTCTGTGATGGGGTTTCAGTGCACCAAATCGTGTAAGTTTTTCACTGGAAGGCACATAACACCTTCACGTTTTTTCATCTAAAAGACTTAACCTGGTCAGGTGACGACAATGATATATATGGGTCTATTTGTCGCAGCTCAAAAAGTTCTAAATGTTTATCCTCGGAGTAGTCATCTGCAGGAACGAGAATGGGGGAGGGGGCTTAGCCTCTGCAGCAAAACCTTCCAGAGTCTAATGACTCAGAAACATCAGGTACCACGGATACCATCACAGGATATTAGGTAAGAGTGCCAGATTACTTTTTTTGTTGAATAAGTGTATATTTAATTATTTTGTTCCCAGAGGTGACCAAGCATATAATAACAGTAATAAGAAACTATAACTATTAATTACCAAATTATGAGTGGCTAAATCAACGGATGATACAGATCTTAGTCAAGCTTTAGTGGCTTGCATTCATATATAGTGAAGCCTTGTCGGGCTATTTCTGAAGGGTCAGCAAAGGACCCACGCACTTCCTTAATAAGTCCAGATATTCAGACAGTATTTGTACTGTCTTCTGTTTGTGACTATCATTCAGTTATTTGGGGTATTACAGTGCCTGGTTATCTTTTGCACTGTATTTGAGACTCGGACTCCTAATTTATACTTATCATAAAGAGAGTACACGGAAGAAATCACTAAAATACATCCAGTCTCAGCTGTAATACTCAACCTAGCGGTTGGGGTCAGCAACTAGTTCCTGATGGCAAGCTATTGTAGTGCAATAAAATTGAAAATTTTAGTCCCACCGTACCTCTCCACTGTATTAAAGCTGACGGGTAAGGACAAAATTCCAACTTGAAGAAGGAAGTTTTGTTATACATCACTACCTAGGTCACCTCGGACTGCTACAACCACCTAGTAGGTGGCTCGCCTATCATAACTCTTTTTTCTTGAGTTTGCCGAGGCGCAAGTGCCCTCCCGAGAACAGCACTAAGTCCCATATGTTAAGCTTGTAGCATATAACAGCTACATTTAAGTAATTAATGTTTTTATTTTAGCTTGTTGGAAAATACATTTCAAATAATGTATGATACCCCCATTTGACTACCACAAATGGAGAATCATAGACAATTCAGCCCTTTACCAAATCGGCCCCTGTCAAATCGACCCCAGAAAAAAGTATCCTAGTCAAATTGCCCCCCTTGGAAATAACACCCTGGTCAAATCAGCCCCTGGAAATATCAATCAATCAATCAATCAATCAATCAATCAATCAATCAGTTGTCCAAGTGCTTAATCTCTGTATCTATGGATTCTAAGACGTTACACATATTCCAAGTCGCACTCAGGGAGGCAATCCGGTGTTCAGTAGTTAGAAACTAAGGTGAAAAAGATTTCTGAAATAAGTAGGCTTTTAGTCTACTTTTGAAACATGAGAGATTTGGATTTATGGATGGAAGAGCAATAATGAGGAACCTAAAGGAGCATATTTTCGAAGTTTTAGCATCTTGTGTGCACGGCAGATTTGTACAAGGAGAAATATCGTGCAAAATACTTAGGCTGGCCAGTAGTGAGGTACACAAGAACTAGGGTTTTAAAGATAATTCGTTGTCTGATAGGTAGCCAATGAAGTGTCTTCAAGCTGGATGTGATGTGATTGAACTTAGAATCACTGGTGACAAACAGTGCCAGAGCATTTTGAACATATCGGAGCCTGGTAGCATTACGGGATGACAAACTACGAAATAGAGAATTGCTATAATCCAAACAACTGCTGACCAGAGCATTTGCAATCACCACTGATGTATCAATGGAAAGAAACCTCCTGATATGATAAAGGTCCCTGGGGCTAATAAAACAATATTTGATGACGGATTTGCTGAGGGCCGATTTTTCAAAGGGCCGATTTGTCCAGCTCCTTAAATGGAGGTCCCCCATCAAATAGGAGTGTCGTTTGTTTCCATTCAAGGAAATTCATACTTGGGTAGGTTTTCATTCCTAAGTTTTACAGTGTTCTGGGAATGTTTGGGAGGTGAATTGACAATCCCAAAAGACTGCTGTGATATGTGCTTTACTCAGAGCAGCTGCTGTGTTTAAAGATTGGTATCATACTTAAATGACATTCAAAAGTCATATAGGATATTTGGGAGTCATTTCAAACCTTGCTTCAGTGTCCTTTGGTGGTCAATGGGTCTCTGATAATTCATGAATATTTTGAAGAAAATTTAATCTTCAGTTAAGAACGGTTTCCTGAATCAGGTCAATTAACTTATTGCTTCCTGAATACCAACAAATGAATCCCAAACACTTGGCAAACAAAACAGATTACTGCTCATGTATATTCCTATAACCAAGCAAACATTAGCATAAAGAGGAAACAATTTTTGAACAAAAACTTTTTTAAAAGATGCTGTTGAAAAAAAAATAAGAAAGTTAATATTGAAAAATAATGGATAAAGTTGATAGGAGAACAGTGACAGTCAAATCCCTTACCGACAGGGAGGCCAGTTTCAAACTGATATCTGAGACTTGAGTAACTGGAGCCGAGAAACCAGGTCCACTTACAAACCAGGATACTGTATCACAAGGGGGAAGTAATGCTGTCTCCGATAAGGAGGAGGCAAAAGGGAGAGCAGGGATAAAAAGGGACAAACCATTAGCTGTGATATTGGACTCAACGCAGGAGCAAACAGTGATGACCAACTGAAGAAAACAGATCATAACCTTGTTTAAAAGGAAGTAGCAAGAGAATGAGAGCCAGGATAAAGTTGGATATATATGTGTTGTTTTCAGTAACAACGGAAATCTGGCAAACTGACACATTCATAGTCTCAGTGGAGAAAATTGGGAGAAAATATTAAAGAAAACTTTTGACTTCCTATGGAACCACATTATGAATATAAACTATGCCGAGCTAAGAGCCCAATAAACTCACAGTTCAAGCTTGTAGACACGATCACAAAATGAAAAGTCTTTCGGATGCAGGATTCCCAGATGAGATGCAATAATCAGATATATTTTCTAGTCACATTTAGTCTCATGCATCACTGGGCTGTCTGTCACAAAGAGGTGTTTATCCCTTCGGTAGAACTCACTATACCAAAAGTTGTTTTTGAAAGGTCCAAGCTGAGGTGAAGATTTCAGAGCAGTTGGTATCCATGATAAAAACCACTCCATACAAGCCTTGCGCTGATTGATTTTATTCAGAATCACTTAAGCTGGATGAGGCCAGCTAGGCTGAATGTGAGAGTTTTTACTCAGATGGAGATATTTATAAGAAACCAGGCCACAAAAGATGATGCCACAAAGTGTGAATATATGTATAGTCCAAGTGCACAACACACTCTTTGGCCAGTCTACAAGTGAACACAGCCAGACCATCATCAAATTACACAGGCACTGTCTGTGTCAGGTCCATCAGAAAGTGATACACTGACAGATGCAGATGTAGCACCCTGACACATCTGGAAGGACCTATCCACCAGACAGAAGTTTTAGTATAGATGATCATCAGTCTTTTGGATTCAAATAGGGAGAAAGAGGGATCAAACTAGTGGCCCCTCAACATCAGTACAGTGATCAGTGACTACTGAGACTAATTAAAACATGTGCTGTATTACATGCAAGAACATCTGTGGTAAAAAATGCAACACTTTTTAAAATTAGCTTTGTTATTTGATTGTTATTTTTACATAATATATTATTGCAAAGAACAGAAGAAGCCAAAAGATCTTTTTTTTTAATTCCGAAAAAAATATACCTGACTTTTGTCATGTTTAGAAATGTCAAAAGCTTAAAGAACTCAGTGTGGCACAGATTCACAAAGCTAAAGGATCCAGAATTTATTTTATATTGAATCAAGCTCCATCGAGGACCAACTGCAGGAATAGCCACGAGCCAGCTATTTTAGGAGCAGCTCATTAGTGTTTCTTTTTTTCATAAGTTGTTACTGACTCATTTCTTATCATAGACGTTAATCTGCAAGTATTTGGGAACAATTATTAAGCTATGCGGAGGGAGCAATTTGGAACTTGTGCATTGCGCAATCGTGCATGGCTCAGGACTTGTTCTGGTGTTTGGGAACATCACATCTGTTACCGGTTGGGAATTTGAAGGTATCATCTGTGGAAAACAAGGCCAAAAAAGGTTTCAGTCTACTAGTGCGAGTTGCAAAGCCATCAGAGACACGACTAGTGCACTGAAGTGGTCACCCATCCCAGTACTAACATAGCCCATTGCTGCTTAACTTCAGTGAAGAGACAGGTACTCGTCATGCTATGCCACAATTCACAAAAGTCTGGAGGCAAAAAAAAAATTTAAAAAGTGGTCTATAGAAGCGCAAGCCCTCACTAGAGCTCGCACTTAAGACATTTTATTATCACCATATTTTGCATTATTGCTGTTTTATTATTACACTTTTTGACCTTGCTTAGTGGCTGTTTACTGAGAAATATATGGGAAGTCGCATGTCCTGTATCTTTGTTTTCGTAAATGAGTAAGTGTAAACATCTAATTTATTTTATTTTTTGTAATGTGAGCACTTATTAAACCACAAACAACAATAAGAAACCTGTGTTTTTAATCAGTTATGAAGACGTCATTTTTCCATGGTAAGTGCAGGTTATGCGAATCTCCTGGCTATTTGTACTCAAACCCTGTGTTATATACACGTGTAAGTTAGATTGTCAGCTGAGGTATTCTAGGTACATTTAACCTTGATCAAGGCTGTAATTTTAAGAAATATTTGCTTTGATAATCTTAAGACTTCATACTATAATATAATGGCATAATAGTCATGAATTATATGTCTGAAAGGGCTGAATCAGCATTTACGAACATTTGGTAGAATTATATGAGGATTGGGGGCTGTAAATTTAATTTGGCCTTCTGAAATATATTATAAACTGTTTATTAAAACAGGGTGGTTTATTAGAATGAAGAAAAAAACCTACAATGCATTTAATGAATCAACATTATTAAATATGCCTAAAAATTTAAAAAAATTTAAAATCCACAAACAGTGATAATAAAAACATAAATCAGTTTATACATGTAGTCATGAAGTTATGCGACTTTTTATTTACTTGATAATAATCTATGCATTAATTAAACACAATAAAATGAAACCTATGCTGTACATTTAACATAAATATTCAGAAAGTTAGATAGAATTCAGATGTTTCAAGTGAGAAGAGTAATGACTGACTTCTCCCATAGTGGAGGGCCATTAAAAGTCTTACAGCCCTCGCCCCTGTTATAGCCTGCCCTCTTGTTGTATACCTGTATTTATAAGGGATCATGTGATTTGATTTCTGATGCTCTAACTTACTCACATTATTCAGTCCATAAAACATTTATTTAATATTTAGTTTATATAATGAGTTAAAACATGATGTAGGTGTTCTAACATTAAGTATGGCTTGTGAGAACTGTAATTCTTCTATAATCCACCACAAGACCTTGTTCTAAACACCAGTAGAGAAACACTGCCCACTTATCCTTCTTGCCCATTACCATCGATATGATACGTTGTTTCTATATTTTGTGTACTTATGTGTGCCTCTAATATATTTGTAAAAAAAATCATATATACAGTGACATTACATACTTAGGCTGTTTTCCAATTGAAATACAGAGATGTTCAGTTGTCCAGTGATTAGCAAGTTTGGCATTGAGCCACTGGTTGTCACAACTCCCACAAGTCGCCCTGCTGAGCGCATGTTTCAATATGATCCTGGCTGTTGAATGGGATGCAACACCCAAGCATTGACCTTTGGTTACGTTACCTCAGAAATTATAAGTTTTACTGATTTTGATCAAGTGTTTTCTTACACCTGAATGTAGTCGATGCATGTGTCTGACAGCTAGCACCAATCCTAATGGATTTGATTTATATGTGTTTACCATTGCTTTCAACACATTGTATAGGTTATATCACAGCGGACACTTTTTTCGGGCAGAGGAAACCGGTATGTACTAGTTGGTCAAGATTCGGCACTGCTGGGAAATCGGTAAGCAATGACCAACATTCCCACATAGGGTCTGATCTTGGGTTCGAACCACTGACCTCAGAAGTGGGAGGTGAATGTGCTAGGCACTACACCTCTGAGCCCAGAAGAATGGCTTTTGACATTCTAAACTTGTGGCTTGAAGTTGTAAAATTAATAATGTTGGTATATTCATTTGGTTTGCCATACACATTGTTATGCGTACTACTGCTCTGGCATGGTGACTCGATACATACCTCAAGTTGGCTCAAAACAAAAGTACCTTGGTAAAAGCAACAGTTGGTTGTCATCAGATACACTCATACATTTCCTGATATGACCTATACCATATGAGGTGAAGAGGATGGTGGCAAAATCAGCACTGTGGCCATGAATTAAATTTCTGAGGGCAGATTCTGAGTTTAATGCCAAGTTTTATTTCTTGAGTTATGTAGAAATTGCATTATTGCTCATGACAATGCACTTAGGGGCCATGGTGGCAGAGTGGTAACGGCCGGGGTTCGATCTCCGTCATGGCCGTAAGTGGGAAAGCTGGTAGTTGCTTGCCATTGGTCGGCAGTTTACAGTACAGAACCCTAGCAAACTATATGTACTGGTTTCCTCTGCCCTTCCAACTACCCGTCGTGATATGACCTGTACAGTGTTGAAAGCGACGTAAAACCCCAGATAAACAAATGACAATGCACTTTTAAAGGTTAAGCTTTAGTTTACTTATATATAGCTAGATCTTGTGTCATTTAATTACACAGGGGTGTTGTAGTAGGTCACATCCTTGCCTCTCTCCTCTGAGGTTTAAACCATGGACCCAATCACGAAAAGTTTGTAATTGCTTACAGTTGCCCTTCAGTTTACAGCACAGATACTTGACCAACTAGTATGTCCTTTTTTCTGAAAAATTACTTAAATGGTTTGTCAGTACCAGTTGAGATTTCAGCTCTATCAATCACATAGTTTGACAGCTGTAGGACATTTTAGAGACCTCAAGGTAACCTTAAAATAAAAGCTACAGACGTCAATTTTCCACACACAAAGATGTTGAAAAAGGGTCACTTGGGTGGGTGTTTAGGGTCCTCATTAGCCTGGCCTTCCAGGCTGTCTCAACCATAATGCAAACGTGAAATATTTTTTGCCATAATGCACACTGTATCAGAGGCCTTTCTAGTCTGGGAGACAGCAAGCTAGGCTAAGTATATGTATGAGAGCATTATGAAAAATACTTATAATGCAATCAAACAGTTGTGTCTATATTATACATATAAACGCCCGTGGCAAGGCTAGGTCCTCATACACAGGTTAATTGGCTATTTAAAGCCTTGAGTTATGGCACATATGAAGAGAATATACTAAAATATTTCCATGTGCTCTATCAGGCGCATAGTATGACAGTTATTGGGCTTATAAGTGATAAGTCACAAAAGGTCAATAAATTGGGTCTCTGTGAACATATTTTAGAGACCTTAAGGTGACCTTAAAATGACAGATACAGACTTCAACTTCTCTGTAGACAGAGATTAAGTATATAAATTATATCTAACACAGTTTCAAGATTGACAGACTTACCATTTCTAAGTTACAGGGCAAAATATGTGAAAAATGTCGAATAAATGTCTAAATAGCTTTTTTATGGGCCTAAAACACAATTTTAACCTCAACATAAAGTCATGATTTTTGGCATATGTAAGCAGAATACAGTAATGTGTTCCCAAACTAAATTTGAGCTAGATGAGCCACATACATTGTGGCCCAGAGAACTTTAAATGGCCGAAGGTCAAATTTCTGACCTGAGAGTGGCCATAACTTCTTTTTGTTGGTAGATTAAGGTCACCATAAAATAGGGCCCCCCCCCCCCCCCCCCCCCCCCCCTGACCCAAATACATGTGTGTGCCAAGTTTGAACAAAATCCGTGAAAGCGTTTTTGTGTTATCGCACACACAACTTAAAACGTAGGGCCGTGATATGACAGACTTAAACCAGTATATCCCGGACTTCTGTCTAGGAATATCATTATTTTGCTAGCAGAAATGGTTTGACTTTGATCACTTTCAACAGTTCTTTTAATTTGCATTTTGAATTACTTAAAATAAAAAGGATCTACCACAAACAACAGAAGCACCTGGATGGTGGGATGTGGAAAACCGAAGTATAAACACTTCACTTTTACTGTTGTTTTAAGTTGGTGTTTTTATTACCCTGGATACAGTCCATGACAATGAAAATAACAAGAAAAAAGGGTGTATGTCTGCAGTGATAGCATACTGATACATATACCCTTATTATACTATTAAAACTGTGGTAAAATGAGAAAGCTAGAAATTTACTCTAAAATCATTTTATTACTTATTTTATATTCTGTCTTGTCAACCTTGGGTGTAGGGTTTAATAGTCTTTCTAAAGACTTAGTTTTCAATATTTGTGAAAAGATCTATACATCACAATTTTATTTTTGCAAACTATGTAATGTTTTAAGGCCTGATCACATTGTTCTGTGGGGTTGTATCAGCATGCATTTAAAATTTGGTTTATGACGTTGCCCTTATTTGTTCATAAATTAACGTCATATGTGGTTAGTACAAAATACAAGCAGCCCAATATAACCATTCCACCCTCCCATTCACTCTCCAGTATGGGATATTTCAGTTGAGCACATGAGAGCTTGTGACAGCTTTTGAAAGACATTTTGAAAAAGTTGTTACATACACAAAAATGTATCCATTCTATGTCATATGCACCCTACCTAAAAACGAATCCGAACTTAATAACCTTATGGATAAGACTGAAATATGAAAGACATGGAATTACAAATGAGCCCCTGAAAAAAAGTTAAATACTTTGCAATCATATGTAACCCAGCATTGAACAGTGTGATCTAGCCAAAGTGTCACACAATGGGTTGATTAAATACTACATTTCGGAGGAGGCAACAAAAACAGTGGCTGAACTCAAGGAATTAATGGAAAAACAAGACTGAAGGGGGTTTCGGTCTACTAGCACGAGCCGCAAAGCGATTAAAGACACGAGTAGTGCACTTGGACAGTCGCAAAGCCATCAGAGATACCAGTAGTGCACTGAAGTGGTCACCCATCTCAGTACTAATGTAGCCCATTAACACTTATCTTTATTGAAGAGGCAGGCACTCATCATGCTACGCCACAATTCATGAAAGTCCAGAGACAAAAAAGTGATCTCTAGAAGGGTGTGTGCCTGTCTAGAGCTCATGCTTCACAAAACCATGAAATTTTACACTGAGAAAGTTTTCTGTCCACTAATCAGTGCAGTGTGTATATTGGAATTTAGCAATGGGCTTGCTATCAGTCTTTTCTAATTTATTGATTCCCCCTCCCACAAATCCTATTTTTCGTGCTCACCCATATTCTGGGTTATTATGGCTTTTCATGGCACTTGCAAACTCATACAGTTGTTATACAGTTTATTAATGCTTTAACTGTTTACTCACTTCGCAAACAGTCTTTTTAAACGAACATTTTAGTCCTGACAGAATGTCAGTTATCTCCACAGGTAGTTATAAAATCTTAATATAGGACCTGGTCATAATTGCCCTGACAGACTAACAGACACTCTATAAGTTAACATAACATCTACAGGACTGTAACCAGTAAATATATGTTTCGTAGATTTACCAACTAATGTTTTAATCAGTGTGTAATAATACTAAATGACTAACTTGCATTTAATAAAACAAGGCCACTGGGTCAAAGAACAAATTCACCACCTGGAAAAGATTCCCAGGCCATGACTTCCTAGAAGTTGTTTTCACATTCTGAACCTCTAGGAGCAATATTAGGGGAGATATAAGGCCTCTTTAATAGAATAACCTTGTTTGACATTAAACATGTGATATGGCGGCCATTTTCCTTTTAGAACTAGGTCAAAATTACTATCAGGCTAGCTTTTCTAGCCATATATCTTTTGTGCAAATATGATGAAGGTAGCTGGAATATTTCGAGATTTAGAACAACTTTATGAAATTATGATTTTTAAACAGTTGGTTATGGCGGCCATTGTGTTTTTCAAAATGAGGCCAAAATTTTGCAGAGACAGGTTTTCGTAGCCATAAACATTCCCTGCAAATTTGATGAAGATATCTTTATAAATGAATGAGATGTTAAGGTTTATGTTAAAACCTGACAAATGGACGCATGGACGGATGCACAAACAGACACACGTATGTGATATGGCGGCCATTTTGTTTTTTGAACCATGCCAAAATTACTATCAGGCTAGCTTTTCTAGCCATATAGCTTTTGTGCAAATTGATGAAACTAGCTGGAATATTTCAAGATTTAGAGCACCTTTACGATTTTCAAACAATTAGCTATGGCGGCCATTTTGTTTTTTAAAATGAGGCTAAAATTTTTCATCTTCATAAATGAATGAGATATTAAGGTTTATGCAAAAACGTGACGAACGGACGGACGAACGGACAGACGCACGCACGTACGGAAGGCGTTTTATAATCTCCCGACCATGGCCTTCGGCCGCAGGTGGGAGATAATAAACCCAAAGCCTGCTGAACATTCAAATCCATGTGTTACTGTTTTGATCCCAAGGTCACTCAAAGGTCATGTTACCTGATTTCTTTAGGTGATATCACATCAAACCCCTAATGGAACTGAATCACAAATGCCACCATAAGGTGGATTCAAATTAATGACCAGCATGTGAGTCAATGGATTAAATGTTAAACACTGAGACTGTCAGCAGGGTCTAAATTCACTAACATTCTTTCATATATGAATATTCTAGTTCTTAGAAGTTTCTGAGAATAAGAAAAAAATATAATAATTTTTTACATTTTTAAACAACTAGGAATTATTTAAATTTCAAAGAGAATGACAAATTTGATACCAAAGTTGTGTAGAAATTAGACAGCATTACTATTTATATTATTGATCAGTTGTTGATGGTATTGATTGTTTTATTCTTTTATGGCAATTTGTAAAAGTTCTCTGGCATTTTTCTTTCTGTCAGAAGTATTTTATAAGACATTTAAAAATAGAAGTAATTTAAAGAATAATAATGATTCAGAATATAGGCCCAGGCTGTAAAAACATCAAGGGAAATAAACGTACTTGACATAAAATAGCTCAATCAAGGGTACAAATTTACTTCACAGTTCACATATATTACTGTATTGAATTGATATGAATTTTAACACTGACAGCTGAAGTTGTTCTTGTCGTCTCATGACTAAATTATCGCTCCTACTCATGGTGGTACTTTTTCATTGAAAACAAATCCTGACAGAAGCCTCACGGAATTCTGGGAAATTCCTAAACCTACGTGGTCATGCATTTATGTAAATGACAATAAGTTGTATAGTGTCTATTGTTTTATAAAATGTAAGAATGTTTCTTGAAAAATATATGAAAGCTAAAGGATAAAGCAAATTTGTGTGTACGAGCGAGATAGCTTTTCCAACAGAAGAATTTTCTGGTGCCATTTACATCAACAACAAAAAATCAGTGACAAAAAATATTCTGATAGGTGTCTAAGTTACCTTTGCGAAATATACTCAAATTTGTAACAAAAGCCTTTTCAAATTTTGTACTAAAATGTCTTCACCAATCAGGATCTAGTTCACATATTATGTGTGAATATAATAATTTACTTTGTCATGTCTTTGTTGTGTTTTGATAGAACTGGTGCCACTACTGCTGCACATTCTTTAATAGCCTTGCTTAAGGCTTCTTTGTACTAAGGGAAAATATATATAAAACCTTTGAGTTTGCTTAATGTACTGGCTAAGACAGTATGACATAGAAAAACAATTCATTCTCTGAAAAGTTTACAAGGCTCTCTGTCTGATGAACTTATACTTCCTACCATGTACGGATATTTTATGAATACCAAATATCTATGTACAAAAGTGAGCCTTAAGCAAGGCTAATCCTTTAAAAAAGCAGAAAACAGGTCTTAAACTCATACTTAAACTCAGACACAAAGCTCAGTTTTTCTTTACTTGAGATTATGTTGAAATTTGTATTTTCAAAAGTAATCTCACAGAAGAATAACAACAATCTCTGAGTTAATGCTTAAGTTCTAGTGTAGGGGCCACGGTGGCAGAGTGGTACCACTCTCGCCTCCCACCTCTGAGGCCGGGGTTCGGTTCCCGGCACGGCCTCAAGTGGGAGAGCTGGTAGTTGCTTGCCATTGGTCGGCAGTTTACAGTATTGAACCCTGACGAACTTTATGTACTGGTTTCCTCTGCCCTTCAAACTACCCATTGTGATATGACCTGCACAGTGTTGAAAGTGACATAAAACCCCAAATAAATAAATTAAGCTCTAGTGGGGAGCTGGACAAATTAAGTTAAAAACCCCAAGTTAAAAACTAGCAGGAAGAAAACAAGTATCACATATATTTATTCACAGTAAACACACTAAGAAGCACCAAGTGGGAAAAACAAGCATCACATCTATTCATTTACAGTAAACACACTAAGAAGCACTAAGCTGGAAACAAGAAAACAAGTACCACATTTATTAACAAAAGAAGTAAGTCTAATTATCAGAATTTTCTGATGGTCTTGGAAGGATTGGAGCATACACTCTCCCGACCTTCTTCAATAAGTCCATTGGGCTCACATCACCTGCTACAAAATCATCCCAGGCTTTGAATATTTTTCCCTCAAGTTCCCTTTGCCTCTTCCTTTTCTCCCTCTTTAGTTTCTTGGCTGAAAGGAGTGTTACCTGTAACTTAATGAATTGTGACTCCTGCCACAAAAGGTCAATCAACAGGTACAGGTTTAATTGGTTGCCATGGGCATATGAGTTCAGTCTTCGGTGCCAGCCTTCTACATCATTCTTTGTACGGATGGCTTGAAGGAAGACACTCCAAGATGCTGGATCCCAAACATCATTGTCA
Organism: Sabellastarte sp. h YS-2021; assembly: GCA_964017235.1. Taxonomy (NCBI): domain Eukaryota; kingdom Metazoa; phylum Annelida; class Polychaeta; order Sabellida; family Sabellidae; genus Sabellastarte; species Sabellastarte sp. h YS-2021. The sequence continues at coordinate 30,468,794 of OZ024936.1, forward strand.
ATCCATGTTCTTTGTTTGTAGTCCACTAACATCCGTAATTGGCTTGTAGAAGCATCTCTGGCCAGCTCTTGAAACATAGTTGTTATATGCTCTTCTGGTAGGAAGGGGAGAGCAATGAGTCTTCTGCAGTATCTGTCGGTTGGTCTGTAATTATAGTAGGCTGGAAGCAGTCCCAAAGACTTTATATGTGCGTCCACAGCATTTGCCCAATGGAAGGCACATCCCTTTCTTTCAGCCTCAGGTAAGACAGACTCAGCAGCTTTCCAGATGGCCATCTCAAAGTCCATCACTAGCCTCTTTATAGATGGCTCCCTGGGCAGAAGTTGCAGAACAGATCTTAGCACAGCCTTATAGTCCCTCTTCTTTCTACTTGACATCAAAGCAAATAACAAAGGCTCTTGTTTGGTGTCACCTTCCTTCTGAAGAAATGCATGAGTATAGTTATGTGAATGGGGCCCTGACCACTTTGAATGTACCATCCATATACCAGGTTTTGGCACTTGAGAGAAGCTGTAACATCTTATCTGCGGCAAATATGATATGTCGCTTTCCTTGGACACTGAGATCATCTCTGAGGTAGTTTTCTGGGATGCGTTCTGTTGCTATCTCAAAATCGAGTGACTGTGGATGTTTGGGGCGTGACCTTTCTCTGTGGTGGTTTGCTGTCCTTACAAGGTTGCAGTGTTTTGGCAGAGCATCGAGCACTTCATCTTCCGTTACTGCCTGTTGTAGTACCTGATTGACACATCTGGCACCAGAAAGAAACTTGTGATGAAAGGTAATTTCTTTCAGGGCAGCAGTCACTTTGGCCTTTGCAGCAGCTCCTGGTGCTGGTTGGTGGTTATGTGAGTATGTTCCAGGAATAAATTCACTTCTTTTTTAAATAACTGTTGCTTTGCAGTTACACAGCTTGTTTATGACCTTGCAACGCCAGGACACAGAAGAAACATTTCTCTTCTTTACAGTAAAGGAGTACCCCTGGTTGTCCACAAGAATGTCACCACACCTCTGGCTCCCAGATGACACAACTTGATGTGCTCCCCGGATACATCAAGGGGAAGAGACTCATCCAAAGATGGTTCCTCAACAGTCTGTGGAATCTGGAAGGATCCATAGCTTTCTGTGGGTGTCACAGCCTCATCTACTGGAAATCCCTCCTCTGTAGTTTCGTCCACCATATCCTCAAACATGGCAGCTTCCTTTACTCCTTCTTCCACAATATCCATCGGGCCGATTTGTCTATGATTCCTCTAGTGTATGTCTACAGCACAGTCTGCCAACAGGCAGCCAACTGTTCTGTTTAAGTTTAAGTATAAACTCAGAAAATGGGTTTATGTATCAGTTTTCAGATGAGTTTAAGAATTTTGCATGTTGTACATTTATTCATAAAATGAGTTTAAGAATCTTTGTAAATACTGACCCTCGATTGGCCCTCAGTGAATCCCACATATGCTCATGCCATGAGATGGATTCGTACCCACTACCAGAAAGATGAGAGACAAGTGATGAAATCCTCACATCTCTCAGTTCGTGGGTTTAAATCTATTACATAAAATAATTTGTTTTTGTCAAAAAATAATATAACCTTGTAGTCAAACATCTACTCGTCATTTTGTGTAATATGCCCCATTCATACTGTGGGCGGTATGCCCTGGGGTTATAAGTTTTACTTGGGGGTGGGTGGGGTGGAACCCTCTTCAGGGAGGCCTCATATCTTCTGAAATTTGGTGTACCCATAAGGTATGACATGCATGTCCATACAGGGTGCGTAACCGTGAATTGTTCTGGGATGTCAGTATGACGGCAGTAGTACAAATGTGGGCCATTTAGAGGTAACCTTCATTAACCTCAACTCACCTTTAGTAGCCTCAGATGAACATGTGCTACCGAAACATGACCAAGTCACAATATTATATAAACTGTGGACAATGGCTTCAGTAACCATATGAAAAAAAATTATCTGTGGACTGTAGAACACTCAAGGTATGGGACGGCAGGCCACTGTATCACAACTTTTATAAGGACGTTAAACGGTAGTTGAAAGACAGGGTTGTTTGTCTAACTCCTATAACCGTGGGTTATACCGCCTATAGTGTGAAAGGGGTATAACAAGTGAAAATAATGAAAAGTTGGACGAGATTGCTTATGATAAATACTAGTGTGGAGACGGCAGAGAGAAAAAAATTCTCAGAAAATAAGTTTTTAATAGCACCAACGGGAAATGCTAACACTACATTCTAAACACATTTTTATGTGTCTTTTCTTTAAACTGGGATGGTTATAATGTGTTATAAATAACCCTGAATATGCAAATTTATGTTTAATATCATTGGCTGTACTGCTCAGGATATGACTAAGGTGCAACCACCAACCCCTGCTTTCCAAACCCAGGTAAAAGGTTGAAGCATAGCCTTACTTAGGAGTCATATTTGTACTATATCTTTTTCAGATCAAACATGCACACTGATATTTGGTATTCATAAAGCAATCATACATATTACGGGATACAAGTTCATCAGTCTTAGCATTGTGACGATGTATATATATATATCTATATATATATATGAGTACATTACATAAACTGAAACTTCATCATCTGTACTAAAAGTTCTCCCTAATTACAAAGAAACCTGAGCCCTTAGCAAGGCTAGGGGAATCAATCAATCAATCAAACAGTTGTCCAAGCGGTTATTCTCCATATCTGCGGATTCTAAGGCACGCCATTCGGTTTGTTAGGCATAAATCATCAATACATTAGACATATTCCAAGTCGCACCCAGGGAGGCAATCCAGTGTTCCATAGTTAGAAACTAAGGTGGAAATGATTTCTGAAATAAGTTGGTTTTTAGTTGACTTTTGAAACATGAGATATTCGGAGCACTCTGTATATCATGTGGAAGATCATTCCATAACTTTGGGGCATCATATGTGAAACTGTTGTTGAAGTGGACCTTTGATTTATGGATTGAAGAACAATAATGAGGAACCTAATTTTTTGAGTTAGAGCATCTTGTGTTCACGGCTGAATTGTACAAGGCGAGATATGGTGCAAAATACTTAGGCTGGCCAGTAGTGAGGTACTTGTCAAAGGAACTAGGGTTTTAAAAATAACTCGTTGCCTGATAGGTAGCCAATGAAGTGTCTTCAAGCTGGATGTGATGTGAGTGAACTTAGAAGCACCAGTGACAAACTGTGCAAGAGATTTTGAACGTATTGGAACATCTGTGGGAGAGACAATTAGCCAGGTTATTGACTGGAAATGAGTCACTGAGCCATTTGTATCTGTCTTTGGCACCAAAAACTATGAATTCTGTTTTATCAGCGTTTAGCTTAAGTTTGTTTTCAGACATCCAGACCTGAATATCATTCAAACAGGATTTTAGATGGTTGAGAGACTTGAGACTATCTTCAGGATATAGGTGAATTAACAGCTGAGTGTCATCAGCATAAAAGTGGTATTTAACTCCAGTATATTTTCTGATGACTTGACTAAGGGGTGTTGTGTAGAGGGAAACAGAAGAGGACCTAAGACAGAACCTTGGGGGACTCCGAAGTTCAATTGGAGCAAATTCAAAACAGCAGAACCAATCTTGACTAACTAAATATGATCCTGGAGGTAGGATCAAAACCACTTTAGTGTGGAACCAAAAAAGTCAAACCTAGCTGACAAACAGGAAAGGAGTGTGTCACGATCGATAGTATCCAATGCTGCGGACAAGTTGAGCAGCACCAGTGCTGTAGGCATGCCCTTTGACAGAGATAAATGAATCTCATTTTTGATGCACAACAAGGCAGTTTCTGTTGAGTGCCCCACCTTATAAGCTGACTGAAAAGTGTTTCCAAGATCATGAAAATCTAGGTTTGATCTAATTTAGACTGCCACTATATGCTCGACCAACTTTGACAAAAAACTGAGACCAGACACCGGTCAATTGCTCTTCAAGTCCTCTTTCGAAAGGGTAGACTTTTTAAGGAGAGGTGTGACAATAGCCTGTTTAAAATGATTTGGGAAAATGCCATTTTGGAGGGACAAATTAACCAGTCTTATCAATGAAGGAAGAAGGATATCGATACATTTTCTAATGTTATGGCCCTTTTTTCTTGGTGTTGAAGAGAGATTGAATCAATCCATAACACACACTTTTGTGTGGGGGGTGTTTGGGATCTTTTTATTCTCAGATGTTAAGTGTTAGGATCAAGGCATCTGGTTGTTGACATCTCCACAAATAGAAAAACCACAAATGATATCCATCCAATTTATTTACCAAATGTTATGTCCATAGAATTTAATTTAAGATAGAACTGATGACAAGTTCACTACAGAAGCAATGCAGCACAAAACCAAATTCTGAACACTTGACAGAACAGTTGCTGGTGTCTATTGTTGAACAAAATCCAAATGTTGTGAAATACTTAAGTCCAAATGCTGTGAAATATTATAAGTCCAAACACTGATAAATTTGCTAAGAGCAAATTCACTCAAAATAACCCAAGTTCTCAGAGCTGACAATTTGTCTAAGTTCTACATATTATATCCAAATATTCTGCTCTGAGATATCCATATTTTTTCCTCTTTTTCTTCATCTTTATCCTTTGCTTTTCTTCACCTTCTGCTGCCCTAATACTTAATTTCAGCAGAAGCAGGGGTTTTTAAAGCCAAACAAATTGCGCAATATTAATTAGGACAAAGGAATACGTTTTGCAACGTAGCATCTAAATCTAGTGATGACCTCATGCTTATAATAACCACACTAAATAACCACACACTGCCACTTGTCATCCCATTACCAAAGCTCATAGTAGAGTTGCTAAGAGACAGATTTGAGTGGAAGCACTTACATGGCTATTAGTGGACACTGCTGTATTGAACACTGCTGGGAAAATCAATATGGGCTTTTCTTTGCAAAGTCTTTGACCATAATAGCTTTCTCTGATTAATAAACAATTCTACCAAAGAAACATATACGCTTGTATCACTTGTATAACAGGTAAACCAATACAATAATATTTTGTGGAAAATGTGTCATAACACTTCACAATATGTGTGGGACATGGATCAAGAGAACAAGTTTTTGAAAGGGCTTCCTTGATGAACTTGAGGACTTCACTCTCAGTGACACCTTGGGGGAAGCCTTACAAAAGTCATTATTGCCTTCTATGTTTCAACAGTTTTACTCATAATATTTTATTAAGGTCATTTAAAACACTTGTATTTCAATAAAAACTGACATGTTACTTTAAAAATTAAAATAATTATCCAAGGACTAATTTCTGTGGTTGGACTGTGTTTATATTTATATACAGTGCAATATCTTCTTAATGACACACAAAAAATATAAAATTATAAACTAAGCAACAATGAAACTTATGTATTTATGCAGGTAAGTTAAAAACACTGTTAAATTATTTTCTCTGAGGTGTAGAAAGTCTCCATATTCATTAGTATTAGTGTTAATGATTCAGGCACAATTTGGTTGTCAGGGTTGTCAGTGTTTTTACAATGCAAAGGATCAGTAATAACTTATATAAAAATAAGACTGAGAAAAGCCACAAAGTACTGTTGCTACTGTAGATGAATACTATTGAAAAATTTTAACTCTCTAAATTTCTTTACCTGAGCCCACTGTACTTTTGTCAATGTACACCTCAATCACCATTCGAACAACATTATTTTAAAACATTGTAATTCAGGCATGGCATTGTGAGACAGTTGTAAGATACTTGCTTCTAACCTCACAGTTGCTGAGATTGATTCTTGGCCCGACCGAAACTTGGAAATTGTTCCTTTGTTGTCAGGTTCGAATGATTTTTCTTGTACATCCTTGACTGACCAATATACACTGTTTTTCTCTATTCCCATTCAATTGCCAGTTGTAATGTAGACTTGCTCCAAATCTTTGTATTTCTTATTCCAACAAATCTGATATACATGGAATCATTATGAATCCACTTCATGGGTGGCAATCCTACTGTCTGGTAAAATACTTTTGTCAGCCCTAATTTCTGGGGGAAAAAGTCATTCAGTCCTCATATAATAATACCTAAGGTAAAAAGGACTTGAGGAAAGTCTAGTTATCATAGGACCAATGTGTTGCAGGCAACTTAACCCAAATCAAGCAATCAATCAAAATACCGCAAGGCTAATGTGATGTTGTCTGAAATACATGTGATGTGCTAACCGCTTTACGGTGGGGACGGGGGGGGGGGGGGGGGGGGGGTTATGACTCATGTCTGTACAGTGGTATATGCCCGTATAAGTTGACATCTGGTAAGTACTAATTGAGATGGATGGCATTTGTACAGATTCGTTTACTCCACTACAACTATAAATTCTAAAATTCCAGGTTTTAAAAGCTGGCATAGCCAGTTGGTGTTTATACGTGGGCTTGACCAAGCCTTTTCTTTTTTAACTCAAAAGTGCTATATTTTTGGCGAGTGTAGCTTTATAAATGTATCTGGCATTGAAATCCCTATTGTTATTTTCAAGAATAAACCAAATTAACTGGCTACTGAATTAAGTTGCCACAAGTCCTTATATTTTCTGTTTACGTCAATGTTATAATTACTGTTTTGTTATGCACTTGTGTCCCTCCCACCCGTTCCCCAAACACACTGCGGGTACCAACAGTTTATTTGCAATAACACTTGTAAATCAAGATTACACAATCACTGAAGTAAAATGTACAACTCCAGAGGCTAAACACATTATTTTTCATAATTTATTTAAATCATGTAGAAGTATAAAATTTAAGCACGATGAAGCACATGAAAAGTCAATCTAACCTTAAAGGTCAAAAAAGGAAACGTGGATAAATATGGGCAACATTGATCTAGCCAGATTAAAGGTTATAAGGTCACAAAAATCCACACTTCAAATAGGTACAACTTAAGGTGAACTTAAGGTAAAGCATACAGTAAAAGGATACCAAGTAAAAGGTTTGTCAGACAACAGAGCCATGGAGCCATATAGAAACATAAATTCAGTTCATTTTATAAATACCCTCAAACTAAACATTACAACAGCACAATAATTTTTAAAAAATAGAGGCAATTTCAGATATAATGTCATTATCCTGATAAATGTATTGCCAAACACAGTCTGACATTCAGGTGCCCTGCACCTATATCTGTTGGAGAGGTACATGAGCATTAAAGGCAACAGAGGCACTTGAAAGTCAGAAAGTGTGGAATGAGAGAAACTGTGGACGAAAGCCCAGTTTGACATATATTTGGGACCGGATAACTTTTTTTTTCATTTGAACGATAAGAGTATTTGAACTGAAAGAGAGCCTAATTAGCTAGTTTAGGGTAATAGAGTAGAAAGGGCTATTTTAGAAAAGAATAAGGGAAGATGTAGAATATTTATAAGAAGGACCCACGACAAAGCCCTGCACAGCGAAACTTCCGTGATCAGAAGTCAAGCTACATGACATACGGGGGGCAAGCATCAAGGTGGACTTGGTAATGGTGCAGTCATACAGGTCCACCCCACTAAATCCTCTATGGAACTGTTGAAGGGCAATTCTATTTTTGTCATAGTTTGACCAGAGTACTTGCAACATGTGATTAAAAAATAATGGACAGGCTTGATACATTTTCCGAATGTAAAAAAGACGCCCTTGACTAAAGCTATTTTTGAGCAGTATTTTTTGTGTTTCCTTTTTCAGAGCATATTCTGAATCATAACTATTTTTTCTGGTGGTATTGGAATTTTGCCTTTTTCAGTATTGATTTCAAAGCTTAGGAAGACCACAGTGTATCACTTTTTCTGGCTGATGGTAAGACTTAATTTTCTTTCAGGTATATGAAGGATGCATTTGTGTTGGCCAGATTGCCATATCCAACATAAGCAGTTATAACATAAGTTATAACATAAGTTATGATATCATGACCCTTCTGATGCATCATGTAATGTACAGTGTCACATACAAGCCTATTTCCGAGTGTGACACCAGTGTCTGAGTAAATGTCATACCAAAAAGGCCTAAATGGTTATAATCTCTTGGGTCTACTTATATAATACATTATGTTAAAGAGCTTTTGTTTTCTTCCTGGCTACAAAGAAATGAGAGGCTTCAGCAGGGCTAAGTACAACCAATATGACACTGTTCAGTCTGACAATGTCCTTATCTAAACTGCTGGTTTCCTGATAACCTTTTCACTGTGCATGACAGTTTAAGACTATTTCAAAAAGTCCTGCCTAGTGCTTTCGCTGTGCCTTAAACTCAAGTAAAATATGTTGTCATGGCTTTCTGTGTTGCATTAATATATCATCTCAGTTTATTTTTCCAACCAGTTCTAAAAATTATAATTTATTTTTTAAAGTGGAATGCCAATAAGGCCAACATAATTTTATTATATAACTCAGAAACCAATTTTAAACATAAGTGAATGTAAATATGATCATCATTATTTTGGTAGTTTGTATTGTCTGAGCAGACACAGAGGAGGATATGGTGGTTTTTATTGCATTTGGTGTTTATCCTAAACCATGTAAACTGATAAACAGTCATTCATAAAAAACGTTTTGCAGAATAAATGGCGTCTACTTGTGGCTCAAACTCAGAAACTATAAAACTTTACAGGATGTCATGCTATGTAATGCTGGACATTATAATATTCTGGATTCCTTTGTCCTGTGGATGTGTCACTGATTAACAGAATATATAACTTCTTTTTGGTATCATTATTTATCCATTTTTATATTGATAAATGTTACCACAAATACACAATAACAATGATTCAATCTCAGATTAATAGACTTTGCGAGGCTAAAGACTACTAGAATGGTGGAGGGGTTTTGGTTTTAACAAAAAATCTATTTCTTTCACCACTTTAAGAGGAATAAACACTGAAAGATGTGATGGTTTTTGTGTATTTTCTTTGCTATGTTTTACGGTTACCAGTTCCTGAGTTCACTCACACTATTTACTTGTCCGTCCTAATTTACTAAGCTGACAGAAATGTGTCTCACTTAGAAACTGCACCGGAATGTCTTTTGTTCCTCTTCTCTGCAACATGGGCAAGGACATGCTTTCTTGGCCTTTTAAAAGTTAAGTTTGTATCATATACTGCCATGCACCACTGGTGCACACTAAAACTAATATCTTGCTTACAGACTAGATCCTGGCTAGATTCTGATGCACGTAGTTCTGACCTTGTTTGCTGTACTCCTACTGCTGACCAGTCCCTCAACACCTATGTGGGCAAACAAGTGGAGAAATCTTTCTTCCTGCAAAAATATATTTATAACTGAAATCCCTTGTGGCCAAACCAGTATTACATATTGTATCTTTTCATGGGTTCTGCGGCAAAATACATTTGCCTGACTTGCCATAGATTCTTTGGAATTTGGCTGGAGATTTTAACGTCTTTTTGATGACAACGACTTTAAAGGTGAGACCCAGAGGGCTATTTGTCAAAGCTGATGACGGCCAAGCAACTGAATTCCTTCCTGGCTGCAGAGCAGTGCAGAGCATCTTGAGAAAAATGAGCAGACATTGAAATTTTTACCAAACATTAATTTTAGACATTTTAGCTAATGGGCTTGGATAGTGAAAATTAATTGCTAGTGACATTTAAGATCTGTATTAATATATCAAGAAGAAAGGAACCATTACAGAAAATTTATTCTGATAAATTTCATAATAATGAACAAGTGGTTAAATTCTCTTCTAGCTAAAATTTATAATTGTACAGTATCCTCGAAGTAGAAACATGTTGAAATCAGCAAAGTAAAACGTCCACATACATATAAAGCCTCACATAAACATATTACTGCAGCTAGTTTGGTTTGTATATTCTTTGAGGGAACATCGACAGATATGTCGAAAGTAAGCCTTACTTTAAACACAGATTTCTACAGAAGTAGGAAAAAGTTTCAGTTCAGATAACGTTGTTTCAGATTATATAATGTACTTACACATACATAAATATGCATTGGCTTTTACATTAGCATGCTGCTAAGTTTGGTGTGAATATATATCTCATAACATGTATGAGTGCTTTATGAATACCAAATATCTGTGTACGTGTTTATAAAATATGGTAGAAATTTGAGCCTTAAGCAAGGCTAGCCGAAAGCGACATTTAATAGTATTTTAGTCCCAGAACGAAATATCTCAAGTCTCTGATATCAGCAAGTTACTTCAAACTTTCCCATGACGTCAGATGTTCTGGAGATTGTGACACCATCATGACCCCATACATTATACTAAATTTTCAAAAGGAACTAGACTTCAGTAATGCCCTAGGCTTGCTTCAGGTTCAAACTTTAACCATATTTTTAAAACATGCACTCATGTTTGGTATTCATGAAGAACTCGTGCAAGTGAGGAGATATAAGCCTGGGCCACAAACCCATTAATACAAGAACCTGGGTTTTGTAGTGAGAAGGGAGAAATTATTGATTGGTTCTGCTGTGACTGGATCTCACAGCCTTCTAATTACACACAGAAATAAACACAAGTTGAGCTAAAGGGAATCCCCGGAAGCCCAGGTATTAATAGAACTGATATACATGAGGAAATTACATACCACCCCTCCAAGGAAACCATTTTATTTTTAATTTTACATTATTTACAATCAAATAAGACATTTTAATTCATTCATTAGAACACTTGTATGCACTTTTTCATACTGAAATATACTTGCACATTGCACTGTGCCCACCCAAATTTTGGTATAACCAGCAGCTTCTTTTCAGCTTATGAACTTTTAAAGTGAGTTTAAACAGTATTAAGTTCATAAGAAAAGTGCAAATGATAGAAGTACAAATGAAAATTTAGTAATTTGGAAATTTAAATAAAATGAAATTTGATAGAATTTATGTTTAGGTGGCAAAATGCAATTGTCTCCATTCAAAATTGCGAACTGGACTCTGGGTGCAGATTTTGAATTTTCCAGGTTACTAGCATCAGGAATTTGCCCAGAAAGGTGAAATATTCTAAAGGTAAAAAATACATGTTCCACTTCAGAGAACCTATTATATGTGCATTAGCGTCTAGTTTGTGCTAGATTTTTTTTCACAAAGTTGAGTCGATTGTTTCAGATAAAGGATTTAGAATGAACAGCAGACAATAGCAACTCTTATCTTGAGTAATCAACTCAACTTACCAAAAAAAATAAATAAATAAATAAAAACAATCAAAACTAAATGTGTATGCACACATAACCCGTGCAAAAGCTTTCAAAGCCATTCATAAGTTTCACTTGTGGTCAGTTTTCAACTGTATTTGTATCCACCTCCTTCAACTGTATTTATTTATTTATTTGGGGTTTTACGTCGCTTTCAACACTGTACAGGTCATATCACGACGGGTAGTTGGAAGGGCAGAGGAAACCAGTACATACAGTTCGCTAGGGTACTGTACTGTAAACTGCCGACCAACGGCAAGCAACTACCAGCTTTCCCAAATAAGGCCTTCACGGGGATCGAACCCCGGCCTCAGAGGTGCCTTCAACTGTAACAATCCAAGTTTATAATCATCTGAACGGATAAGTGGGACAGAAACTTTAAAAAATGGTAATTTATGTCAAACAAAGAAAGTAGCAAGTTTATTTTTTCTTTTTGACAAAAAGAAGTATTTAAATGACACAGCTACTTATAAGTGTAACTGATAGTAAACAATGTTCTCAAGTTTTATTAATTCTGTGTTTTAAAATTGATTTTGATTGACAAGGCAAATGGGATAAAAAGACAAAGGATTTCAAGACACATAACATGAGAAATGTTGCAGTAAATTAAAAAAGCTTTCGTTTGTTGTCTTTTCTTTTAAATTCAGTGCTTGGTTGAAAGACAGTGGTGTGTCACTGTCACACCTAGATCCATGTGAAAAGTGAAAAGATTTACAACCTCATAAATGAACTCCTGTGTGTTATGTTATTTGTTATTAGTCTTTCAAGTACTGCAATCCTGTTTCATACGGTATATGGTTACTTGTAAACATCATGGTTGTTACACCTCAGGGTAGCCTTGCGGAAGGCTCGAGTTTCTTTGTAGTTAGGAAAAAATTTCAGTTCAGATAATGAAGTTTCAGTTTATATACAACATACGCATACATGTACTGACTTTTACACTAGCATACATCTCTCTCTGATAACCTTGTACCTCCTTACATATATGAGCGCTTTGTGGTACAGTACTAAATCCTAACCTTCACGTTGTTTGGACTTAACTTTCTAATGTTACTACTGTGCTATATGGAGACATTAATGATTGGTTCGCTGGGTTTCGATCCCACAGTCTTTGGATTGCACACAGAAATAAATACAATTCTAGCTATTTAACCAGCTGAGCTAAAGGGGAATCCCCAGAAGCATAGGTATTAATAGAACTGACATATATGAGGATATGACATACCATCCTCCAAGGAAACACCTGTCCTAAAGGTCTTACATGACTACACTATTACACTTCAACTCACTTGGCTGTGAGAGGGAAGGATCTTATAACTACCCACCATGTGCTATGGTGAGACATTATTGATTGGTTGTGCTGTTGTTTTGATCCCATAGCCTATGGATTATACACAAAAATAAACACAAGCCTAGCTCTTTAACCAGCTGAGCCAAAGGGGAATCCCTGGAAGCCAAGATATTAATAAAACTGATATACATGAGGGTATTACACTACTAATCTTGTAAATTCGTCTGTAAAATGGGGCAAAGTGATCTTGTCTAAAGAGGAAATTAGTCACATGACTATTAATTGATGCAAAAGAGTTATCAAGACTAAACTTCATGAATCCTTACAGTTGAGACCAGGTTTCGATTCAGCACACATTACACGTTTTCGTCAGTTCTCCCGGACATTTTAAACAAGACTACACAGCAGCCTGCCTTCCAAATTATGAATTGGCTTGCTCTTACCTATCAGTCACTTATATGGAAATGGGGTATAAAGCACAAAGATGAACATAGAGCTTAATTTGGGTTTTATGTCCCTTCAACAGTTAAGATCATATCAGAAGAGGCCCCCAGTTCATCTAAAATGTTGCCATATGCTGGAATCGAACTGACAATCACAGCTAGATAAGGGCGTAGTGACTGCATTCCAGACTTGTCAACCCCTTTGTCACTGGGTGTTGTGTGCTGAGAGCGGACAGTTACAACTCAGATGTCTATATGATGTTTATGTTAGCTTAAATAGCACTGGCATCAAAAGACGTGTTCATACATAAACTAATGTGAATTGTATGCCTGTAAACAATAAACAATGACTCATACTCCCTATCCAGCAGTTGACCACATGACAATGTAAACAAACATTACATTTGTGCATTATACCTTTATTCAATTTTATTTTAGCAATTACTAGTTGTTATGGTATGAGTTTCTTTGAAAAATATTGAGCAACAACTGAAACATATGGCTGAAGCACCAGATCGAGTAGAGGCACAAAATGGAGAGTTACTGATAAAATTAATTCAAGGTTTAATTGATTATCCACCACGAACTTCATTTGACCTATATACCGAAACTCACTCTATAAATGACACTCCCTATTAAATGCCCCATCCTCCTCCATTTTGGTAACCCAGAAAGGCAAACCCAGGATTCCAAAAAATGATACGCTTTAGTACACTCCCCATTAAATAGACCTTTTTAAAATGAAGTGAACTGTAAATGTGAAAAGTGTAAATGTAAAATAGCACTTGTGAAGTATGTTTATTAAAATTTCATCACTCAAGAAGAAGTTTTACCATGAGATGCGAGAGGTCCTCAGTGGCCTAGTGGTTAGCAAGTTTGGCATCTAATCACAGGCTGTCACCTCTGTGGGTTCGAGTCCCACAAGTGGCAATTCTGAGGACCTGTCCCAATATGACCCTGGCTGTTGAATGGGACGTAAAACCCCAACTTTGACCTTTGCGATTGGAATTTCATCATTGCTAATGCACTCTCACTGTTGTGGGTTACAGGTGCTGATATCACTCGTGTAATTTCCTATGATGTGTCTTTATGAGAATAACTTGCAGCATTTAAACAGGCTTTACATGTAAAATATTACTCGAGTACCAGATCAAATGGGGTTAAAAATATTGCAAAATTTGATTTAAAACATCCCAGGACTTATATACAGAACCCGTATAAAGGCATTAATATATATATTTGAGATTTTAAGTTGTGATCACTTATGTTGTGTACATGAGAGGATCGGTTGAGCATAAGAAAACCTTGTGCTTGCTAGATTAACGTGTGGGCAGAGCATAAGTGGGGAGCATGACAAATAAGCAGTGAGCACCACATAATAAGTAGTAAATGTGAGATGTGACTCATGAGAAAAAAAGGTGTGCTCATCCGAGAGTAAATCATACTCAAAAGAAAATAACTAATCATTACAAGTTGGTACATATTATAAGCCAATTAAAAGGAAAAATAACAAGCTTTGTAGTTTGACTTTACAATTTTTTCAAGAAGCTTTAAGTATTGAAGCTTCAATCAAGAAGAAACTCAGGCTGCACACATAATGAAAAGTAGACTTCCCCCTAGTCCTTTGTCTTTTGTGTAATATATGGGTAGTATAACTTTTTTCAGACTATCCAACTTACTCCTGAATGTTTGTGATATAATGAACTCCTATAAGTTTCCAATTAAAATTTAACTGTTCCGGTTAACGATGTATACAATTACAAAGACTTGCAGCAAGTCTAAATGAAAACAAGCACCATTTCAATTCGCATAAAAATGAAAAAATATGAAGCATTATATAACAATGTTTGAGTATATAAATTTGATTTGAGCTTGCTGTTACTGACAACTATAATATTTCGATTTTGCAAACCATAAACCACTGTACATTGATAAGCAATGGCTTACTTTTTACAACAAAATTCAGGATTAATATTGAAACCTATAATCCATCACCTCATAGCTGCTGAATACAAGGTTACAACTGTAGGAATAAATACATTAGAATGTAGTGTAAACTTTGAAGTGCAGAATATTTGAAAACATGACAGAACAAGATACAATACTCATGGGTTCACCATAAATAATAAAAAAAAATGATACACGAGGGGTTAAAACATATCACAGGGTAAAATTAATGGTAACTACAGCTTCCAGCAGTGTATGAACTACCTAACGAAAGCCAGATGACCAGCAGGGCCATTAACTTTTCACTTTTCATGGCCCATATGAAATTTAAATAGCCTAATTAAATTAAAATTTAAATCTCTTTATTTTCTGCAATAATTACCATTTTTAATCACTCATCAAGTGGTTTAGAATTCAGATAGGAAATAAAATAAAAATAGGAAAATAGTTTTGCCAATATTAAAAAAAAAATTAAAAGCAATTATCACTGCCCTGGACTAAAGGACCACGTATGTATTTATCACATTTATCCCCTGAAAATTTTCAGCTTTGTGCCTTATTTTTTAAAGCAAGTGGGCCATAGACAGAAAGACAAGGTCTGCAATACATTTTTTTTCAACACTACTGTAGAGAAGCCAATCAAACTGATAGCTCCAACAACCTTGAAATGACCTTTCTCTTTTTTCGAGATGATATCTTTTATTACTGGCCTTGGTGTCTTTAAGCTTTTTGCTAGGGTGTGTGTGTGTGTGGGGGGGGGGGGGGGTTGGAGACCAAGGAATTTATCCATTACGGTAACTGCAGTATGGTTATATCATACATATTGAAATACTGATCAAATCAAAAATCAAATCAAATCTATCTTTTACAAAAAAGAGAGTTCTTCAAATTAGAATCATAGTTCTTGCAGGGTAGTGGACAGTACCGTACTCGGTACATACTGTCAGTACTGATCAAAAATTAAACATTGTTATATTGCCCAACTCCTACAAAAAACGAAGAAATCTTTAAAACAAAATCACACAGGTCTTGACTTACTTTCAAAGGCTACATATTGACAAAAATTTTATTTTCAAATCTTTAAAAATGAAGACGTCCCACTTACTAGTGTATTTGCATTCAAAATGTTACCATCGGAAAGCAGAAATTCAGCGAAGTTCTCTCGATTTTAAAACATTTCGAGTATTTTGACTGGTTGTCGTACAATATTTTTCTTTGCGTTTAATCAGGAACCAGAGCATATTTGTATTTGAAACGTTATCATCGGGAAGCAGAAATACTGCGAAGTTCTCTCCATTTTAAAACGTTTTGAGTATTTCGACTGGTTGTTGTACAATATTTTTCTTCGCGTTTAATCAGGAACCAGAGCATTAAATGGCCAGCCGGACTACGCATTTGCGAAAAAAGATGGCCCAGAGCAGAACTTGGTAGTTCCTGGGCACCGGGCCCGCGCAGTTTCGAACACTGGCTTCCAGAGAAGCAATGATTCACACTTGCCAACGTCAGATGGGCATCAAAAGGGACGGTCCTTGTATCTTGTATAACATCATTTCATTCTAGATATGATCCTTTATGGCACTATGATTTCAACTAGGACATTCTTTCTGAGAATTTATCAGTTCCTGTGGTATGGGAAAAGAATAAAATGCTTCTGTAGATCCTTGGGGATCTGGAAAATTCTAAATGTGTAGTAGACCGCCACTGAGACTTGTGGCAAGGCTAAAGACAACTGGACATCAACAGTGAGAGGTAAAGATTAAAGTAGCATGAAAATAATTTCAAGGTCACCACAATTTTTCTATCCAGTTCAGATCCATTGAAGTTGTTGAGTGCAATAATGTTTAATAACAAACCTTGTGGTAAGATATTTTTCTAACTTGTCAGTCCAAGAAGTAGCACATTATCACAAGCTATGTAAGGTTGAAGACCCAATCCAGGAGAATGGTATATTTCTAAGTCTTTTTTTCATTTGTGCAATATATGGATACTGAATGACTTTTGCAGAAACAAACAGCCATGACACCTAGTTTTTTTTCAAAAATTAACCACATTTCCAGAATGCTTGTGATGTAATTAACTCCTGTAAGTTTCTAATTCAAATTTAACTGTTGAGATTTAAATGTTTAGATGCAAATACAAAGGCTTAGAACAATCATAATTTTAAGATATCAGTGAAGAAAGGTATGTTCAAGAGAGAAGACAATTGAAGAAGCAGCATAACATCAGAAAACTGTATAAGTTGAAGCTCTGATGCAATCAAATGGTATACATGTACATTTTCAACAGTGAAAAAGACAATGGCAGAAGGCAATTGAAAAGGCATCATCACTGCACAAGCTAAAATGTAGAAGCGCCAAAGTAAACATTTCTAACACACCAAAATCAGAGATGAAAAAACTGCCATTACAAATATCACAAAATCAGCAGTTAAACTAACTTTGCTACAAAAATTATCATTGTATGAAAACAAAGACATGCGAAAAACACATCAGCCAGTGTGGTTTTCCAGGGTAAGTATTCATAAAAATTCTCAATCTCAAACTCACTGTCTCAATCTCAGTCCTGAATAAGTATGAACTGAAACTTAGTATTCTAAATTGTAATCCAACCCAAGAGAGTACATGCTCAAACTCAGATTAAAACCATGATAAAATAAAATTTAAAAAAACGTGGTCAAATAAACTATTGATGTAATAGCATAGCATATTTAAAGGCTCATTCCATGCAAATTAAATATAATCTTAAATACAGATATTATATGTTATTTTGAGACTGAGTTTAAGCATATACCTACTATGTATTATATTTGAGTTTGGGTGAATGCTCAAATTTGAGTTTGAGTTTAAATTCAAATATTTTAGAATATCACAAACCATGATGCAGAAGGAACTATCATATTCAATATTATATCCAAATCTTCGAAGATAACTTCCAAATCACAAACTACCACTTCATTCTCTATTTAGTTTTCTTTTGTTCTCGCTTTTTTCTGTCGATCTCAACCAGACCTTGAAGTGTAACTTCCTTCCTCTGAAATGGAGGTTTTGAACCAGCTGATGGTTTAGCCATTGCCTTCACTACATCACTCACATTTCCAGCAACCCCTTCTTCTTGCTTTTGATTATTATTCTCACTATCCTTGCCTTCTATATGCTCTTTATAATAATGAGTGAAATAATCCATATTCCCACAAAGGCCATCAACGCATTCTTCCGCAATGTCACTGCTGAGGCCTCTTCGAACTAGCACTGACGACACGTGGCACATGGTCAAGATTGCAAAAGACACCAACACTTCGTAGAAAGGTGTAACATCATTACCCCCATGCTGAATAGGAATCCATGATTTCAAGACATCATACAAGACCCAATGGCCATGCCAAGACATTACAACTCCTAAGCCTTGTGCCATCAAGAGGATGTTCACAAAGAGAGTCCCAATGAAGGTAACACCAACTTCTGTATTTAAGGCATCTCGAGATAACTTTTGCATCTTGGGCATGTAATAACCAAGACTTAATAGGAGACTGTGGCCTAGAACCCAAGAGGACATCATGGCAAGAAAAGGGCTCCATGGGAAAAAGCTCTGATCAACTGCCACCCAGGCAGCAATAGAAAAAATATGGACAAAGGTTTGCATCACAGCATATGTCCCGATGGCATCGAGGAAATGAGATGTGTTTGCTCCTTTCTGCAAGATACAAGAAAAAAGTAATGTTTAAGTGTTTGTGAGAATTTCACAAAAAAGAGTTTCAAAGTATAAATACACATTTTAAGAATAATGATTCGTCTAATTTATTTTGACATTTACTGAAAACTTTCTCTCAATATCAGTTCACTAAACACTTTTTTTGGCAAAAAATATCTTACAATTTACAAGGCATTTTAAATATTTCATGAATAACATGAAAATGTTATTTTATTGTTCTTTTATTTAAGCTTCAATACTTCATGCAAACTTGTGTTCTTCTCATCAGGAAGTTTTGTTTTGTCCTCGGTCAAATGCAGACAATTTTGGAACTATTCAGTAAGTGAAAATAATTCTATCAGGTTTTGTTAAAGGACTAATATATTGTAGTTGGTATCTATAATAATAATAATAATCCAAAAGGGACAGTCTAAAACCAGGAATAGGTCATAACCCATAAGAATCAACAACCTCCGCTTGATTGCTGAGGTATTGCATACCACAGAGTGATATCCTGTAAACTTGTTATAATCATACCTGACAGAAGCATAACTGTTTCTGAGTGTATTTAGCTCCTTAAACAGTGGTCTTAAAAGCAATTTCTTTTTCCTTTTTGTTGCCAAACAGTATCTATAACAATGACATTTCTCCAACATGTACTCATGTGTACAATATTCAGTGCCTACCTCAGTATTGTAATATGTATCCAGTTGAAATCCAGTGTCACTTGTCAGTTCTGTATCAAGTGTGACCGCCAGGGGCATATCAGTGACTTGTGACATTAGTCGTGTTCCAAAAAGAATAACAATAGCTGTACATGTGGCAGTTATGGCATCATAGACTCCCGGTCCCATAAAGTAATCATAAATGTCATTTAATCCACGAAACTGCAGGATCTGTGCTGTGGCCATGATGAAGTTGTACAGAACCAGGTATAACCTCTTTTGTGACCTACTGGCAACCATTGATTTGATTTCACACTGGAAACCACACACTGACACTTGGATAATTATCCCTATGGTCAAAATAAGCCATGGTCCAAAGTATGGGTTTTGCTTCAGCAAGAGAAAATCCAAAACCCCGAAAGTCCCGTGCCAAAAGAGGACAACCAGCGGAGTGAAGAAGAATGTGCTCAAAAGCAGGTCAATCAGATAAAATTTCTTCTTAACATCCATGATGGCTTTGGATCACCTAAAAATATAAACATTGTGTTAGTTAGAACTGGACAAGAAAATGTACACTTTTCCCTCTGTAGTCTTTGGATGCTAAAGTCTAAAAATGTGTAATATTTATACATATATGTTCCATACAAAGTAAAACAAAATTCATTATACTTTTTAAAAGTGCTGTTTGTAATTTACGGTAATGAACAGACATTGTCTATACAGTGAGACTGCAAAGTCATCAATTACCAAAAAAATGTGACAAATGCCATATTCTCAATCGTAAGAAATGGAATGCATCTATGTTATGTAACAATTGAGGGCCTACCAGATTAGTAATTTCACTTACTTCCATCCTAAGGCTAGAACCATATTTGTACCACCTGCATCAACATCTCCCTTATGTTGCCAAAACCTGGCATTGAACTGATCATAAACAGCACAGTCGAGTTTAGTTTTCCATAATTGTCAAATATTAGGCTATTGACTGTATAAAGTGGTTAACTCTCAGATACATTGTTTCAATGATTTCGAAACAAAGGATCTACTGAGGTTTCCAGAGGACTTGTAGCCACAAAATTTTACTGAGGACTCTAACCCTCTACAAAGTAAGTTATGACGGATGTCCCTACTAAGCCAGAAGCAGCAATCTAATCACTTTTTGGGAAATCAAAAATTTTACCTCCACAGATTAAGCTTGTCTCAAGGTTTCTGCTGGTTCAAAGTTAACAGCACCTGTGACACTTAAATTTGGCATTAATCCAATAGTACTGACAAGGTTTCAAGGTGGTCTGACACTTCTAGGTGGTAAGCGATTTTGGCATATAATAGCAGACTATCACTTCTGGTGTCAGCTCGACTCCCACAAGTGGCAATATGCTGGGGACCTGTCCCAATATGACCCTGGCTGTTCAAAGGGACTTTAACCGTAATTTTTACTTTGTCTATCAGCTGAGCTCTACAGGACATACCCACCAGTCAAATTCTGACAAAAGTTCCATCAGATCCACCCCGCAATCACCTCAAATTCAAATTGGCTTGAAGAATACTCTACCTTTACAGTTTTATAGGAATCCGTTGATTTTCTTTCGCATAAATCCTTGCATCAAGATAGGAGAAACTTAGTCTTTGCACATGCAATAAATAATGAGAAACCAAATTGTGTAAACTTAATAATTATAAAAGCTATCACGGTACACAGCTCCCACCATTCAATTATCCCAAAACAAATAAATTGCCACTAGGTCGTCAAGTATTATTAAGCGTCTCAAAACTGGGTCATTATTATTAGTTAGCCATGTATTTTTCACATACTTTCACATGATTCACCGACACATGTATATGTTCTGTCACATCTGCTCAAAGTATAACTCAGAGTAACTAACTTTCTAGAAGATGGAGTATAAAATATTACTGGCTACAATGCAAAGTTGGCTTTAAATTATTTACAATAATGTTTGATGGTTAATGGATGAAGAGAAACAAAGGCATGCTATAGAAAATCGCTGAAATGGAGGTTTGCCCTCATTTTGTTCAAAGTACGCTGAAATATATAGTAACACAAGGTTTCTAGGTTTATGGCATAAATAGATTTGTGTCATAGAAGCATAACATATGTTGGCGTTTTTATTGTAAACCTCCATCAGCCAAAAGTAACACCTGTGATCCAGAAAAATAAATAGGCAATAATGCAGTGAGCTGCAATTGTGAGTCACTGTGTTATCACACAGTATATGCTGTTGAAAATAAGATGAATGTAGAAATATCGCACAGTAAATGGTTTGAAGGTTATAAATACATGATCAATTTTATACATAATTGCATCATTCAACAAAGACCCAGACAAGAATCAATTAGCAAATTACAAGAGTGGTACCTATTTTTAAATTTCACCAGCCATGACGATCAGTCAATATAATCCAAAGGACAAAAATTGTCTTTTATCTTCTTAATTGAAAAAAATAGGTCAACTGACATTTATTATCCACGTTTATTTTGTGGTTGGGGCGTTATAAGGGTTGAACATTTTGTAAATGGAAACGTACAGTACAACAACAATGTGACCATAATATTACAGAGATTCAATACTTCACATACAATTGCTACATTTACTTAGTTTACATACGATATACACCTATATGAAAATATTTCAGCTAAAAACTTTGTATGATATTAATATATATGTTTGGGACAAATTTAATATGAAAAATAAATTTGAGGTGCATTCGGTAACATAAAAATATTTTGTAGAAAAATACTGCCACAAGGGTAAAACAGAAATACAGTGTTAATGTTGAAGTTCATTTAAGTGTCCATGAAACTGCATATATAAATTCTATCTAACGAGTCTTTTCTCAATCTCCCAGGACACAGGGCTTGTTTCTTAAATAATCTGATAAGATATCCCTATGGACATTTGCATCTAATGTGGGGTTTCTTCCTATGTAGGGTACATCATTTCCAAGAGTACTGTGGATGGGAATCCCTTCTCCCCGCTATCAGAGTTCAAGACCCCATGTCCATTTTTCGACTCCAGGTTGGTATGGAGGATAACACAGGCCATGACAATCTCAGTCACCACTAGTAGTTCCTGTTACATGGGTGACAGTAACACATGGAATGCAGCTGCCAGGATTTGAAATGCATTCTGTGCAGGCCTTTGCCGAAAGCTCACTTCAGATTTATGCCGAAAGCTCACTTCAGATTTAGTGTGAATCTGGAAAATGGCTTCATCAACCAGGTCCTCGGGGAGGGGGTCGGGCACTGATGTCCATCCATACAAACTTGTGGTCTGCATCCCTTAAAATCGAAATATTGGCTGCCCACCCCTTGGTGGCATCACAATATATTTACCATATAGGGCATCTTTAGCATGGGGTACATTCAAGTGCTTCCGGAAGCCGATCTTAATGGGCTTCCATTCGTCAGGGCTGATGGAGATACATCATCATCACATCTGTGTACTCCTGATAATGGCGTAAAAGACTTGTGGGATGTATCTATTGTGAATCCATTACTTCTTACATTTGATTGTAAATTTAGTTTGACCTTAAAGGTCATACTACGTAAAGGGAATACTCTTAGTGATTTAATATTTGACAAAAAGCTTTTGGCTTGAAAGTAGCAAATTGGATTAAATCTTCTATTACATACTAATGCCTCAGACACAACGTATAAGGTTTATAGAACTGAACACTAGTGTAAATAGTATTAGCTAGTATGAGGACTACTTCTAGTTAACATGTTCACACACATAAAGTAGTAGCACTTCCAATTTGTTACTTAGTTGACCTGTACAGAGCTTTGTTGGAAACTTTATACTCTTTACACAGAAAACAGTAAACGTATCTGGTATAATCGGTGTATTATGAGGTTCTATAATGTAGGGTAGTGTAACAGTATGTAAATATTTTATGTTGGTAACAATTTTTTTTTGTTCTAAAAAACTCCAAATGTTGTGCATAACAATTGCTTTTCTGTCTCTTTTGCTTTCATCTCTTCTCACTGTACACATAAAGAAGGGCTTACTTCCGGTGTGCACAGTAATTTAACGTAAACGGACATTTCCTGTATGTGACAGCTTTGTAATAGTTCTTCAACTGTCTTTACAAAAGCAAATGTGTTATGCTCCTTTCAAAATTCAAAGTTGGGGTTTTACATTCCGTTCAACAGCTGGGTTCATTGAGACAGGTCCTCAGCATTACCACTTGTGAGAGTTGAACCCACACAGGGGTAACTGTCTGTGATTATACGCCAAACTTGCTAACCACTGGCCACTGAGGACCGCATGTTGTTCCTTTCAACAGCTTAGGCCCTATCTGGACAGACTGAGCTGGAGTCGAACCCATGGTCACTGGGGTAAAAATGCCAATGACTAAATGCCCAGCCGTTGCAAAGTGTCAGAACCACTTGGATTTGATTTATTTGGGTTAAACATCACCTTCAGCAAACTGTATAGATTTCTAGTTGGCTAGTTTCAAGGCCAGAGTAAAACAGTACATACTAGTTGGTCAAGATTCTGCACTGTAATCACAGGCATCAATAAGCAACTGGCAACTCCCCCTTCCGCCATATAGGATCCGTGGTTTGAACCACAAACCTCGGAGGTGGGACTCACTCACAACACCGAGCCCCCTAAAGTGTCTTACCCACTACTACCAACCAAACTAGTAGAGCCAAACAAGTCAATTGTCAAGTAGAGGATGATTAGTATTTTTGTAGTGTTTGTTTTCTTCTTGGTTTTCCTGGGTTGTCTACTTGACAATTGGTTGAATTCAAATAAAATATACAAGATGTAATTTTCAACATATAATTCTTTATTTCAACAAAGTTATTTTTCACAAAAAAGTTACAAAGTCTTTTGATGGTGCCTCAGTTATAATCCTGCTCTGTTCACTACTCTGGTCAAAAGTCTCTCTGATGAAAAATCCTGCTCTCTCTAGCTAAACTGGCCCTTTTTATAACAAACTGTGGAATGTAAGCCCTGAGTCAGAAACATTTCTCTCTCTGGAATGTTACAGGAACTAATGGTCACATGTTCACATAATTCAGTAAGATGTCCAAATACGGAAGTCACATGATCAAGGATTTTAGTAATTTAGTAAATTCTTATATACTTTTTGGTCATGTGACCAAAACATTGCCTAAAAAGGATCCGTAAGGGGTCATGTGACCTGTCTTCATAAGAAATGCAGGTAACCATGTGACCAAGAAATAAGAACTGGTGGTGGTCATGTGACCTATTATCTAAGAGTTTTGCAGAAAACAGTACCTAATATGGAGGGTCATGTGACCAGCAGGGAATTATGGGAAAGACTGGTTCTTAAGCTTGAGAATGCCATGTGACCACATATTTTGCCAAACTCATTTCTAAATATGGGAAGATGTTCCTGTGTCTGGATTCCTAAGCTATGAAGCAATGCTTCTCATTCCTTGTACTTGTATAACCTTCTAACTTATATAAAAATGATCAGAGTTCTATTTAGCATTGTAACAAAATGTAAACTTTAATTACTGGAACATAAGAATAAGTAATTACAATGCACCATATAAAACACTGATTGTTATAACATATGAACCCTTGATTAATAACTACATTTGTATTCAACTGTTTATATAAAACAACTTGTCATAATATTTCTGTATTAAATGTTGATCCTGGATTTTAGATGTACTGGCTTATTTCTTTAATTTCATTTACAAATTAATTATTCTGATTGCTTATGTTAATAGAAGTGATTTAATTAACATCAATCTATGACAAGTCTTATAAACAGAGCATATTTAGGATGGCATGATATTTAACAAGACTGAGTGTGTGCTGTGAATGACAGCAAGCAAATGAACTTCATGCTAACACTAACACACACTAAGCACAAACAGAAGAGAGATGTTTGTATAAATGGTAATGCATGCATCTTACATAAACATATAAACTATTTTGACATCTACTGTATATCATAAGTATACTTATGATGTTTGAAAGTATTTCATATCTATGTTTTACTGATTAATTTGGGGCCATGGTGGCAGAGTGGTAACACTCTCGCCTCCCACCTCTGAGGCCGGGGTTCGATCCCCGTCATGGCCTGAAGTGGGAAAGCTGGTAGTTGCTTGCCGTTGGTCGGCAGTTTACAGTACAGAACCCTAACGAACTGTATGTACTGGTTTCCTCTGCCCTTCCAACTACCCGTCGTGATATGACCTGTACAGTGTTGAAAGCGATGTAAAACCCCAAATAAATAAATAAATAAATAAAATACTGATTAATTTTACTAAGATTAATTAAACAATTAATAGTAATTAAAATGATTCTTCTTTTCCCTAATACAATGCCTGCTGTGGTGTCAACTGCTAATGAAAATATGACGATTGTTGATCACTTATACTGTATTCGATCAAGTAAAAAAATACGTTTGAGGTGGATTGTATCACTCATTTAATTACAATAGCATTCACTGATAACTATACATGCACACTATTAAATATATTACCTGTGTATGTAATCATCTAGGTACTCACTTAAGGTGGGTATGTATTCCAGTCAGTACTGAACTATTCACAACAAGACAAATACACTGTATATACACATGAACAAACTATACAGGTATTGTATAGGACACAGATACTTTCATAAACACATACATAAGACGCAGGCAAGTGACACAGAAATATGCATGTTAAAATATGTGTTCATGTACATATATACATAAACACATTTAGTTGGAGGGGGTCATACAAAATTATACTAATAAGGCATTTGTTTGCCGGCAAATATGTAAAGTCGTGAATTATTGATCTTATGATCAACCATTTTCAGCATCTGTGCACTTGTACATGATCAAACAGTAAACCCTCGAAATTGTGGTTTTCAACAATTTTCACAACAACCTACACATCTGGGTGTTACTTGAAAAGATGACATCATTCAATTTGCATTTAAAGGGCATTAATCTAAGACATGCATGGTAAGTGTAGAGAATAGTGTTACAGTACTCTTGGTTAGAAACGTGTCTTTAAAGTCTTAGACTGTGTTACAACATTTCCTAAAGAGTATAACTAGGGGAGGTATTCACTAACATCTCTATCTTAGTCCTAGTCTTAAATTTAGGACTTTTGTCATAAAAATATGTTAGAAAATTTGTCCTTGTGAAATTGGTATTCACAAAGCATCATAGTCTTATCTTAGTCCTAACTCTTGTCATAAAGTTAGGGATGCTTAGAAGCTCAACTGTACTTAATTCATCCATTTTGACACAAAAGCAGACAAGAATGTTTACATGACTTGATGAAATCTCAGTGGTTATAATGTGGTTATACAAACTCTCACGAGATTTGCAACTTTGGACTAAGAGGATTAGGATAGGATTATGAAAATTGTCCCAGGTAGGACATGCTTTGTGAATACAAAGTTGGGACCTATCTTAACTAAGACAAATGTCATACATTTTATGACAAAGATAGAACTAAGATTAGGAATGTTAGTGAATACCGCCCCTGTTTCTTATCAGATCCACAGAATAAAAATTTTATATATTTTTTCCACACAAAATTCCCTCCTGACGACCCAACTTTTGGGTTGGGTCCTATGACCTATTTTCTTACTTGTGGTGTCACCTTTACAGGGTTCTCACAGACTTTTGATAAGTGGATTCAAGGTCTTTTCAAGGATTTTCAAGGTCAACAAGACAATTCTCAAGGATATATTTAAAGGCACGGCCTCCTTCACCTCCCCTTCTAGCCGTCCATTTCTCCCACAAAATTCTTCATTGTGACATGATTTTAACATTTTATAAACTCATTACAACAATGCTAGTTAACAAATCTAATGATATTTTAACATAAATTTTGTTCAGACTAGACAGTCTGAGTCTACAATAGCCGTAAAACTAGATGATGCAGATGCAGAAATCTGCCAATAACAAATTCAAGGACTTTTCAAGGATATTATTCAATTTTGGCCAATTTTTTCAAGGATTTTCAAGAATATGGGAACCCTGCTTTATGGATGGCAATTTCTGTCCCCAATAATCACATCCAATCTTGTTATTTGTAACTCTGTCATAGTCTTTCTTTTCTAGAGGACTTGGAACCAGTTATCCCTCACTGTATAGGCCAACATTCTACCAAGTGAGCTATCAGGGAAATTCCTGCTGATAAAGCTGAATCGTAGTCGAATCGTCCATTTGCAAAATTGCCCAATGTGGATAATGTGGGGAAGAGAGTGAGCAAACAAGTACTTTCCTCTTGGCATCTTGGCAGTTTTCTTTTTTTCTCACACAAATTATAAATTGTGAATTGGTTAACTTTAGTACGCAGCTTTTAGGTTTTACAAACCGATACCTTCATTTTATAACTGGTTAACCCCAACAAGAACTCCAATGCAAATCAAATATTAAACCCCAACAAGTCAAATATATATCAATCTACACAAATATAACCAAAACCAACTAAGAAACATTGCCCGACTGCATACTTTATTTTACTTATGTTCACCTGTTGTTGGTTATTTTTTTAAATTTTGTGATCTCCTTAAAGGACTGTTCCATATTCAAGAGAGATTGGATCAGGCCCTATACTAGCCCTCACAAGCTATCCCTGAAGGCTCCTCTGGGCTATGTTGCACATCCAACCACATCCAGGACACTTTATCGGCAACAGGGAAATACTAAACATGCTTAAAATTTTCGATGGATGGCCACGATGACCACCTGCTGTTCTCCATGGTCAGAGAGAAGTTGCAGTCACCTGGCATTGACCAAGGATGAGCTTTTTCTCTCCCCGAGTCATCTCTAACCATATTTTCACTGCAAATATGATTCTTGATTTATCCATTTTATGTTTTCTGTAAAAATCAATTAAAATGTCATCCCAAAGAGCTGTGATTTTATACTATTGTATTTACAAACAACAAACGAATCGGTATAATTTGGCGGATTGTCTGGCAGGGATGGTCAATGCTTCATCCCAAGTGAGATCTCACTCGATACAGGTGACCTATTACTCCGGGGCAGCAAATATGACCACCCCAGTGTATGCGTGACTTTGTCCAGGGTAGGACAGCAGCAGCAGACATCGATGACCATCTGAACCAGTTTTTTTTATATAAATCTGGCATTCCCCTCATTCCCAGACAATAGGCGATCATCCAGATGGTGAGGGGTTTCTCTGTACCAGAGATCCAGGTGGTCCTCCAGGAAGGTTCTTGAATGTGGGACAGTTCCCTTAGCAACAGTGGGGAAGATCACATGGTTATTATTGCAATTTAACCGGTGAAAGTATCAAATTGTAGCAAAAGATATATCTAGTTGGTAATTTATTAATATAACAATCATGGTTCAGGTTGGTTACTTTAGTATTTACTGTAAGTCACTGGTAAAATGGAAAATAAATAGTCTTTCCAGATAGTTAGCCAACCACAAACTTAGATGGACTTTTCCGTCTTACAAAGTCATCACTACTGCCAGCATAAAATACCCAGATAACATAGAAATGATGAAATTAAAGCAGCTTGAAGACTTGGCTTATTAACCACACTGCATATGGTGGTAACGTGTAAATTGATTAATTGTGCAATGTATTCTGGCTCTTGTGTTTGTCGATATTCAATACTACTATAATGATATTAGTCTTTCAAACTGGTACTGGACTCATTTATCATTGCTGTCCCCTGTCTCCACTTAGAAGTTTCAAAATCCTGGTCACATTTACTGTTATCACCCATTACTGATAAAACCTTCAAAACAAGACATGAACATCAGAACTTGCCAAGAGGATGTGCTAAGGATAGATATGTATGTCCATATTTTATTAGGCCTTGTAGGTTCTACTGGAAACATAATAACTGGAATAGTGATTCATTTCAAAATGAAAAGGAATAATCCTAACTTTTTGCTGAAAGTAATTAGCTTTTCTTACACATGTATGGTGTTACTGTTGTTAGCGACGACTCTTCTATATAATATAGCACAAAACATTGCTCACGTGCTGTTTTTATTCTTTTCATTGGCCAGCTTTACCGCCCAGTGGATACTGGTGTTTGTATCGTGTGCAAGATCAGCCTCCTATTTATGGCCTAGGAAAGCAACAACACTTTGGTCAAACCAAGTAGTTTACGGATCCATCTTGGTCATTGTAGTGATGGGTATTTCACTTGGAATGCCAACAATAGTGCTTCTTATGCAAGGAGATGACAATCAAAAGTATGACATTTTCTACCAAACCTTTTGTGTTGGAGTTATTCCTATGATTCTGCTTATTGTTTCACTTGTGGTTACGAAGACCCATTCAGCACAGTTGATCCAACGCCAAGAAAGTATTGTTGCCTTTGAGTACAATGTCGAGGCCATTATGGACAAGATAAAAGCTGTCAATAAACTGATGGTTGCACTTATTTCAACACTGATGTTGTGTCATTTGCCACATGTAACATACAAGATCGCCTTCCTTATTGTTTATTGCAGTAGGAGAGACATGAAATATTTCGAGGAGTCATGTGTGAATGAAATAATTTATTCTCTGACATACAATGCTGTCTGTCTAAATGCATCCTGTCAGATTTTGATCTATACGATATTTAGTGGAAAATTTAGAAGAGGATTGAAGAGTTTCTTTTGAACAGCCGCAGATTGAGAAAGTTAAACACTGGAATCTGGAGTACCTAACCATCTACAGGATCTGGATGTAGTCAAATCACAACATTTTTCTGATGTCATGATCTTACAGTTCCACTGATACCTAAATTTGATTGGGCTACAATTATACAAAGTCTACTTAAACAGATATATTTTGTCCTTGTAACAATAATGTATTTTAGATGAATATATTTAAAATCATAAAACTTTTAAGAAATGAGTATCAAGCAAAACACCGGTGATTTGAAGATTAGATCAGATTATTCACTTTAAGAAAAATTGCTTTAACTTTGTATCTTTTGTAAAGTTGTATTTAACGTTTTGCATTTTTCAGCTGATTGTTATGTGTAACTTTTGTTGTTAACATAAGATAATTTATATTTGCATGACTTGAACCTCGGTGTGATTAAATTAAAAAAAAATAAACAAAAATATAAATAAAACTTTCACGCAATACTCCTGCAATATAAGATTGCTAAAATAGGGGTGTCTATGAAGAACACTCAAGGCCAGACAAAAAAGTCTGTTGGTCTTTTTCCCATCCAGAACTGAAAGTTTGCTTGGGGAATTTCGACCAGCCCAAAGGAATTATTCAGTCAACTCCTGTTGTGTAATTCTAAACTTTTGAATTTAAACAGTCATCTACAGGTAAATTACTGTGTAGTCGACTTGGGCTCTGTGTTACTAGCTCAATCTTTAGTACAGGATTAAGAACCATGGCAGGCCAGTTCATATGATAGCAGTATAGCAATTTGTTGACTGAAGATGTCATCACCAATTCAAGCAAAATATACACTATTGCCAACACCATTATTCCCTCTAAGTTTAGTTGTTACTAAGGTTCTACTGTTTCATCCAACAAAAAATTTGATTTATGGCTTTAGGATGCTCAAACACAGCTAGACTGTCCAATGTTGACAGAAGCATGTATAAGTCCGTCTCACAGTTTTCCACCTCTCGGCATCTTCAAGGTGTCCATCTTGTTGGTAAAGACTCGTTCGTGAAAAACAGGGCACACCCATTAGTTATCTGATCCTATGGATTCAGGTTTACCCACGTGTCACATCATGGATTAATGGTTAATGTTGCTTTTTTTGATTTTGGCAAATACCCATCTCAGACACAGATATTATGATAGAAATGCTGACACACTGTGCACTGCTTTACAGTTTTACGTCAATGTGATTCTAATTCTAACTGGATTTTACATGTATTTGCTTAATCTCCCCTTTTGAAAGGGGATACTAAGGCACAACAGAACCGAAAAAGGTAAACCAATTTCAGAATCCAGGAACAGAAAAGAGGTCAAGCACCGCAGAAACTGCAAGAGAATGATTGTGAATAAGGTGGGTATTCCTTGGTGTGCAGGTAGGTTTTAAGCTGCTTTCTGAAAGAGGCTAGGTAGAGGGGCACACAAATCTCATCAGTAAGAGCATTCCAAACAGTGGGGGCATCAAAAGCAAAATTATAATAAATATTATGAACCGCAATGCTTGTTTGACCTTTAACCCTTGTCAAGGTCACCCATCACTCTTTGGCTGGTACTTGAGGAACTGTGCAGCGATGACCAGTACTGGACATGGCACTCAGTTCTGGTACCAGGCTGAAATGTTGCATTGTGGTTCTTCATGGTTCACTGGTTCTTAGTATAAAAGCTAGCCTTTGTTTGAATTTGGCGCCACACTCTTAGGATTTCAATGAACAACACACGTTTTGAACCCACCCATTTTACTTTAAATGATATTTAAATTATTAGGTAGTTTCATTGTCCCCCCCCCCCCCCCATGTTATTGAACTTGATACTGAGATACTGTATTGTATTTGCAGAATGTATTGACTTGAGAGCAGAACAGCATGGTTGGAGCAAGGCCATTCTGCTGCTTCCTGGAGCTAGCTTGCTGAATGTTGGTGTTTAACATCAGAGTGCTTGAATGCTAATTATAGCATTTAAATGTAAAACAGTGCTTGGCTCATGACGTAAAACGTAATTATGTAGTGCTCCATCAGTGGCTCTAACGTTACTGGCTCACAGTCTTTTAGTTGAGTGACATTTTGGAGCTGTATTGCTCAGCTCCCAGGGGCGACTGTTGGGTCTTTGAGAGGGGGCCATTATTTTTCGCCTGGCAGCAGAGGCATGGGCTAGTTGGCCCTGGACTGTCTGTAATGAGTGTTATTTGGGCTTGCCCAACCATAATGTTCCTTAATTATTTACTCTATCGAGTGTGGCTCCTTGTTCTGTATATATAAGTTTCTTTTATTTACCTTATAACAGTAACATGTGTAGTAATCTTTTGTAATACAAGTCACAGTAATCTAGTCAGTATTTTCATACTAATCGCGTGACTATGTGCTATCTTACATGTGCAATTCTCTTTTACATTAATTGTTATTCAACTATTAATTTCACCAAGTCTACTATTTTATGTCTTTTATGGTAACTTTTAAATAACTTGTATTATATGGTTCATACCTTAACTATTGTGTCGGTGATCTTATTTTGACACTAGCAGTAGCAGTTATATGAACGTGAAGGGTATCCATGGCCTGGGACTGTTATTAAGTCATGTTCTTCACGTCACTTCTCAGAATCATAGATTAATCCTGTCGATTTATCAGTTAGTTTTAACATTTCTTTTAGTCATGTATGGGGTGATTGTAACCCCTTTTCAACTGTTGTCATTATGTACACATGTAAAATTTTTAATTAAAACAGTTTCTTATAGTTTTGGGTCACCTTCATAGTATGTCCTCTTGCAGGGCTTGTCAGAATATGTTAATTGGTCGTAAATTGAGTTTAAGCAGACTTAATCTGCTCAAGTTAAGGTGACCCTTAAGTATGATAAAATATTTGTTATGTATCATGGTCTGTAAATAAAAAATAGCATAGAAATGTAAATTAAAATAAATATTATGAACCGCAATGCTTGTTTGACCTTTAACCCTTGTCAAGGTCACCCATCACTCTTTGGCTGGTACTTGAGGAACTGGCAAAATTATAACCAAACTGTTTGACAGATTTATGAATAGAGGGGTAAAACTTTGGAATGACAAGGAAATTACCACCATTCTGACTGTGCCTGGTACTATAAGAACTGGCGTAGGAAGAGAGATATTGAGCAAAATACTTGAGAAAACCAGCGTGAAGAAACTTGTAAACAAGTGTGGCTTTTTAAAAAAACTGATCGATGCTCAACAGGAAACCAATGCAATTGCTTAAATACGGGTGTTACACTAGTGTATCTACAGGTATTTGATAAAATTCTAGATTCAATATTTTGGATGCACTGTAATTTACGTAGATGTAAAAGTGAGTTACAGTAATCCAACTGACTACTAACAATAACATTGGCCCCAAGTACGGAAGCATCAATAGTAAGAAACCGCCTCACAGGTCTAAAGTCATGGAGTTGCACAAACCAACATTTGCAGATATTCTGAACATGTTTTGACAAGGAAAAATCAGAATTGAACCACATGCCCAAATTCTTGACTGACTCAGCAGGGCAGAGAGGACTACCAAACATGTCAATTGGGAAACATGCTTTAAGCTTATCCCTCTGTCTTTTTGAACCAAATACAATAAACTCAGTCTTGTCAGGATTCAGTTTGAGTTTACTAGTTGACTTCCACTCTTTTACATCATCTGGGCACCTGTTTAACTGTTCAAAGGCAGCAGATGTATTCTTCTGGGATAAACGGACATAAACTTGTGAGTCATCTGCACAAAAATGAATCTTTATTCCTTTAATTTCACTAATAACAAAACAGATGGTAGTAGCGTACAATGAAAACAACAAAGGGCCAAAGATAGAACCTTGGGAACACAAAATAGGGTTTTCAGAGATCAGACAGAGAAGAACCAATTTTTATTGACTGATAACATTCTATTAAGTAGGAAGCAAACCATTTAAAAACAGAATCTCCAAATCCAAACCAAGTCTGAAGACAAGTGAAATGAGTGGTGAGAGTTACCAGCAATGCAAGGTTCAGAAAAATGAAGAATGCTGTGATGCTAGACACTTAAAGTAACTGTCACCATTCTGTTCATTTTCGTAATACTATTTGAACTTTGTCTACAAATGAAACATCCAAGGGTGATAATAATCATCCATATGAACCAACAGAAAAAGGTAATGATATGACGTTAGACAAAAACTGGTGAAAGCACTGATTACAATAGGAGTACTGACACCATGGAAGAATGAATACTGCTTTGCACCATCCTAATATTACTATTTTACCAAGTTTATAGGTGTAAATTAAAAAGCGGGCCTCGACAGGCAGGAAACCCCAGCCCATATGTACAACTAAATGGACAATATAATTGAGATTTGGGAAAATCTAAGGAACAACTTCAAGTATAACAAGTCCATAAAAAGCACAAAGTGCTGTTAAACGTAAGACTTTTCATGCAGTTGAAGAAGCGGGAAAACTTACAGATTTATTCATTCTAGCGATGAACATTTATGTATGAAAAACCTTTAGTTGCCACGGCAACCAAATACACTTCAAAAAGTAGTCAGCTCTAGATCATCTTGGATCAAACATGTCCTGAAAATTTGGTGAAAATCCATGTGTGGGTTTAGGCTGTGGAACACCCATAAAGTAAAGGATTCAAAGATCTTAAAAGCGTTGCAACAGCCATTACCAGAAACTCCTCAAAACCTAATCAGCTCTAAACCTCTTTGGTTAAAAATATCCTCAAATTTGGTGAAACACCCACAGATTTTATTCCCGCAGCCACCCTTATGGTGCATGGGATGGCTTTTATCCCAGCCTTTTAGCAATGTGCACCGCTCAACACCTTCTTATTGCCGGAGCTAATACTCATCATAATTCTGCTTATGTAAAGTCAAAATTGGTTATACTTCCTGTCCATATATTGAGACAGACCCTCAGCATTACCACTTGTTCCAGTCGAAACCACTCACATGTGACAGTATGTGGTTAGGTGCCAAACCTGGGGACTGCTTTCCATGCAACCGAGACATCAAAAGCTTAGAAGCAAATGTTTATGTCTTTTCCTGTTCTGAATATGATGTCACTTGTCAATCATATTCTTATGTTTGTACAATTTTTTTCCTGCAAAATCACACTTTAAATGTCTGAATTACCTTTCAGCTTTGAATAAAAATTTCAATGTTAGGTCTTCTCTGTTAATGTTGGACATTTGTCAAAGTCATATTACCAACATACCTTAAAGAAAAGTTGTAAACATTGTGATCACTGCCCTTCGGGTCATGACATTCTATTTTCATTTATTATCCCAAAATACTTCTGTGGCTTAACTTTCCGATCTGTACTGTATTCCCATTTCGGTTATTTAAGGATGCCTATTTACTTCGAAATTCTCAAAAATATGTTAGTAAATGTATTTTATTTTACTAGATTAAGACTATAAATGTAAGACTAATACATCAATTTACTTCAGCATAGATGCACTACAATTGTAATGTAATGCTTGAGAATTGCGGTAGTGATAATGGGTTTTGGTTACATTTTTTGGTGAGAATCTCATATTTTCAGGCGTTTATGCGGAGACTATTCAAAATCAACCCTTGGTGGCTGAAATAGAAGAACCCTTGGTTCTGTGGAATGATTTTCTTTGTGATACTGGTTCCTCTGTTTGTGTAACTGTAACTATGAGTCATTCCATGTGCCCTTAAAGACAATTACCATCCAGCCAATTGTGAATATATCGTATCAGCTTATTCCCAGACTGATTGTTCTACCATTCTTCCTGAAGAAGTGATGATTGAAGGATCTTGTTTGTCAGAGTCTTATTCAACACTGCTATTCCAAGTATCCGTGTAGGGTTTGTACGATAAAAATACCTTTTTCAAAGAAACTATTTTTGGGACGGGTGACACCTACTGTCAAATTTCTGAGTTGACCTTATGGCCAGAAAACCTGAGTGAAGAGCTAGACAGGGATGAGAAGGGAAATATTATTAAGAGGAGTGCTGATGATAATGTTAAGGGAGAGGCCGTAATAACACAGAATGACCAGGTTGCCTAAGTCCCATTTTTCTAAAAACAAACCCTCCCCCCAGTAAGGGGGAAATTGAAGAGATCCAAAAAGTGAAATTGAAGAAAAAAAATGGTTAGCCAACCTTCTAAGCCTAAAGCTGCAAAGCCTCCAGCCACATCTCATTCTTCTTCACAATCGTTACAACCTGTATAAAAGATCAGCCAACCTTAGCCAAGCTTACATCTCATTCTGTTCCACAACAGCTTGAGGAAGAATTATTACAAACTGCCTCCGATGCATATCTAACTGAAAGACCAAAGAAGGCAGTAAAAGTGCTATAAGCTTGTTGGATGAGAATCTCACTGATTTCAATGTATATAAGAGTGGGAGTTTTTTGGTGTATGGCATGCTACCAAAAGATGACTAGGTGAGGATTGACAGTTGACAAACTACTTTGCCATTTTAGGTTTGAAGTGAAGTATCAGTTTTCCTACAGTAGATTTGATTGATTCAGCTTTGGTCCTTGTAGCTTTAGTTTTATATAGTTCTCAGATTTAATAGTTTGAGTTCTCTTTTTTATAGTTTTGTAGCTTTAATTTGGGCCCCCTTTCTATAGTTTTAATTCCATAATAGTGAGTTATCTCTACTGGTTGCCTAGTGTGGAAATTTAGCTATCCCTAATTGTGTCTCTTCTGCTGTCTGTCAAACATGGTTTATATATATGTAATGTGTAAAAAGGTTTCTAGTGTTAAAGATTAAGGATTGCAGGTGAGAGGGTTTAAAATTTGAAGTTAATAAAACAATTTTAATTCCACAGTAAGAGACTTTATAGCAATAAATTTAATACACAAGTAGCTCATGTGGGTGAGTTCTCTGGCTGTATCATTATAATTAAAAGAATAAATTGCTTGACAGTTTGTTAAGACAAATTTATTGAAACTGAGGCAAAGACTGTAGCAGAATCTATCATAACTGTGTTTGTCCAACTTATATTGGCTAATGTACCAATCTTCAGGATAAGTACACATCACCAGTTATCATATATCAGGCAATTTGACTCACGATGAAATAAAAATTTAAAAGCAATAATTTTAAAGCAAGCCCAGTATATTTTCTGATTAATTTGATCATTATTCATCACTTTGACAAACTATATAATGCAGGTTGAAAACTGTTTTCTAAGCATATGATAGTTGATCTTTTTTTTGTAATATTGTTTATTACACACAAAACTGCCAGTGTATGAGTCACTCCTGGATCTTCATTTAAAACTAGCTAAAACCCACACTCTGGGCAACATTTTAAGCTAGGGATAGGCAGACAGACTCTTTTATTTATCAGCGTATGTACACTTGTATGCGGCTTACGACATCCGATGGCTGATTCGTGCCACTGTGTGACTCCAATTTGTGACATCCAATGTATAATTCGCAACTCCTACTGGGAGGGACAAGTAAAATCCAGTATATCTTGTAGAAAATTCAATTGATGTATAAAAAAAATGAGGGGACAAAATTTGTAAATTAGGGCATCGGAGATGTACATAGGCTCAATGTATAGATTTCTATCTCTTTTTCCACTTTATTATGAACTTAATGTTGATTTTTTATCAATTTTTTGAAAATTTTCATTTTAATTAAGTTTTGAATAAGACAAAAATAAACTCTACAACAGACAACAGAATTTTAAAAGACGAATGTATTATCTATTTTTAAATATGCAATTTGCCACTTCAATCAGTTCACCCTTACTCAATTTCTAATTCCAAAATCCAAGTCAAATAGACAGGACAACGGCAAAATTTTACTACTTGCCTGTGAGTCAAATTATTGGCGTAGATTCTAAACAAGGTCAAATTTTTCTATTGATTTAAATTTCCAACAGGTGCAATACATTTAATGTATTTAAACAAATTTTCCTGGAGAGACCAAAAAGCATTTTCTTGTCCTTAGCATGTGTGCATTCCTGTTAAATGGCCTGGAGTTTTTGATGTTCTTTATTCATGGTAGAATCTACTGGTGTTATTGTCAGATGTTATGCCTACATAGATGAGGCCTTTATGGGGTTCACCTATGCTTACAGACAACAGATATGAGTTCTATGACTAGGCTAAAATGGGCATTACACACAATCTCACCACTTGTTGTGTACGTTCCATGAGTAGATTTGACAGGTTGAGGTAGGTTATCTGTTTATACGCATTCTTACTGCTTGGTCTATTTGTTCCATGAGTAGATTTGACAGGTTGAGGTAGGTTATCTGTTTATACACATTCTTACTGCTTGGTCTATTTGTTCCATGAGTAGATTTGACAGGTTGAGGTAGGTTATCTGTTTATACACATTCTTACAGCTTGGTCTATTTGTTCTATGAGTAGATTTGACAGGCTGAAGCAGGTTTTCTTTTTTATACACATTCTTACTACTTTATGTGAAAGCAAGTAATTTCTACCAAACAAGAGTTTAAGTCATTTTGTAAGCCCACAAGTTACTTATGTTATCAGGCGACATTTGGAAATAATGTCACAAGATATGTTGAACAGAAAATAAGCCTTTCCCTACATATTCAAATAAAAAGCCATTTAAAACCGGCCCAAACAAAATATGTAAATTCTAACCTCAGGTCAAAATAATGTGTGTAAACATGTGCAACATGCACAGTGACAGTGTATTTCATTAAAATTTGAAATTGTATGCTATTTTCCTTCATTTGTCACCTCTTCACCTATATTTATATATGTTTAGAAGCAGGGCGATAAGGTAAAAACAAAAAGCTGGTCAATTGAAATGGTAAAGTTTTTAAATTTACCACCACAGCAGCATTTGCACAATCCTCAATCAAGTCTTGGTTTTTTGCTAAAAGTTATTTTATGCATCCAATGGGCAATAATTTGGGTATAGATAATTTCTACAAAGCTAATAAAACACAAATTCTAATAAATGATCACTCTGAACCCCTATGTGAATGTTTGCTAATTATTGCAAGGCTGTAACAAAGGCTTTATTATTTTCAATGGATTATTACACTT
This sequence comes from Sabellastarte sp. h YS-2021, assembly GCA_964017235.1. Taxonomy (NCBI): domain Eukaryota; kingdom Metazoa; phylum Annelida; class Polychaeta; order Sabellida; family Sabellidae; genus Sabellastarte; species Sabellastarte sp. h YS-2021. The sequence continues at coordinate 30,507,592 of OZ024936.1, forward strand.
GGATCATTCAAAGGCAAAAGTCATGTCCGCGAAAAACTGTTCTGGTGTCACAGTTCTGGACAACATTGAACTTGGTCTAAATATTACCATGGGAATAACAGGTTTTCTTGGAAACATGTTGGTTGGCATAGTTATTCATTTGAAAATGAGAAGGAATAATCCAAATGTCATGCTCAAAGCAATGAGTATTGCTCATATGTTCATGATGTTGCTGCTGCTAGCTATGACCTTGACATATGAAAGTTTGACAACAGCAAGAGTTGTATTTTTACTGTTTTCACTATCCAGATTCGTATCAGAATGGATCCTGGTGTATGTGTCATGTGCAAGATCTGTTTCCTTCATATGGCCCGCAAAAGCTGTTGCACTATGGTCGAATCTTGCAGTTTATGGATCAATTTGTGCCATAGTAATGACGGGTATTTTGCTCAGAATACCAACAACAGTCTTATTCTTCCATGGTGGCACCTCAAACAAAAATTATTTACGTGGTTACGAATTGGTCCACAACGTCTTTGTTGAGATGGTTGCCATGCTATTTCTCCTTGTTTCTCTGATAATGATGGTTATCAAGACCAGGCTATCCAGTTCAGTGGAACAGCAACATATTGATGAACGGTTTGCAGGAAATGGTATGGATGTCATCGAACAGATACGAAATATCAACAATATAACAATGGTTCTCGGCGCATCTCTACTTATTTGCCATTTGCCAGTTCTAGCCGAGAATATCTTTCTGTTCATCACACATCTAAAACATATGGAACAGATTCAAGGAAGATGCCTACATAGCACTGTTAAAATGTTTCCTTATGCTGCAATTGCATTAAATTCCACCATACAGATTTTCAGCTACATTGGACTGAGCAAAAAATTTAGAAATGGACTGAAGGATTTTTTCTAAACAACTTAATTATTACTTTCGTTCATGGCAAAACAAAAACAATATTCAGAAATTTAATCTGTTGAATGTTCTAGGTTTGATTAGGCACTTGTACTTTGATACTGAGATGACTACAGATAAGACAATGTCTTGTCTTGGGAGCTATCCTATCCATCTATATCTTGTATTACCTGGAATGTTTAAATATATTCACATTTGTAAGAATATAACCATTGTACATATAAATTCTTATATGTTGGATAAAATTATCAAAAATTAAACATTTGGTAGTTTTAAATTCCATAGTATTGTGCCAATATACTGCTTCCCATGGTAACTTGGTAGAACTGTGATACAAAATCATTATAATTGCTTGTTTTATGTATTTTAAAGCGGATTTCTTTTGATTAATACATGCACTGACATAATCACAAGTGATAAGTATAATTTAGCCACAATAAATAAATAAATATGTAAATAAATAAATGGGTAAATAAATAAATAGTAATTAATTTTACATTGTCTTTTTCACATTTCTACGTCAAATCAGTGTATCGTCAGCTTAGCATAAAACTCGCTAATTGCACTCTCAAGTTGCTGACAGTAATATATATTTTTGAATATCTCTTCCAAGAAGGTATTATTTTCATGACCGTTTATTTTACTGTTTGCTAGCAGGATTAAGCAAATACTACTGGTTGGAACTATATGAAAAAATCAGAAGATGGATTTTGGTCCAGTTTAGATCCCATAATTTTTGGGAGTGATCTGGATGGCTGTCTGCATTAAAAATAATCTTGATTTTTTCCATTTATTGATTACTATCCACCTTGGCAAAGGTCTGCACTCTTACAGTGCTCTTGCTTATTTCTGCCATCATTTTAGCCACACTTGCCTCTTCCTTTCCAATGGCTACCAACTGCTATAAAATCAGTTGCATTCTGTTTTTTTCTTTTGGTCAAGTGGACAGGTGTGCCAAACTGCATTAAACAGTAAATGAAATGGTCATCAGGTCAATACTGTTACAGGACATATGGTTGTCTGGGGGCTCATTCCTTAGGTGTCAACTTAGAAACAATTATTGATCTTTTGGAGTGACATGAATGTGTCGCCCCCAGTTGTGATTGGTCCACATGGGCCCTTGCTTGCTATTAACAGACCTGGCTGTTACGTTGACATTCAAACGTGAGCAAGCATAAAAAATGATTCACTGCATATCTTTCTTTTGAACTTTCTTTTACAGGGTTCATTGTAGTTTTTACTGAATCTTTTTTTATCAGTTTTAGAAAATGTCAGATAAAATCAGGTCTGATGCCGTCTGATGATGACCTTATGGTAGCTACGCTATAGGAACATCTACCTCTCAAATCAGGCAAGTGGCTTGCATTCTGATTGTGCCAGCGAGCATCATAACCCATTTACACATTTCTGTTTGGTCGTAAGAACTCATATTTTAAAACTGCTTCATGACCTGTTCCATAAATGTACTTTGTAAGTGAGTCATGCATGTTTTAAAATGTCAGCCTCATAAATGGATACCATCCCATTTTTATCCCTCCTGCCTGTAGAGTTTAATTAAGCTCCTGCGGGGACACAGGTTGGATCCCAAGTTGTGAGAATGGCATCCCCTGGCTTCTCAATTAAACAGATCCCACCTCTGATATGGGAGTAAGTTTGTATTTAACAAGAACTTTAGGCCAGATTAATCAGTTGGATGAAAATGCAGATTAAGCCTTACAGGTAGGGTTTGGTAGAGGTATTTGTCAATAACAGGGTCAAATAGCCCCATGACTACTGTACACAAGTTTGACAAAACACCATTTGTGATCATAGCTTGCCATTGTTCATGAAGGCTTTTAAGATTATCACCTATTGAAACCAAACTCCCTCTTTGTAATTTTGAATTTCTATCACCTCATCTAATACTGATTCCCTTCTGAGCTTTTGCTTCTCATTATATTTAAAACTTTGTGTCTCCTTGTCCTTTTCTCGTTTTAAAGACGAAAATTTATAATATGTAACATACTCCAACATTTAGTCAATGCATTTGATGCATCCAGGTACCTTTGTAGGAGAGATATCACAATTGCAAATCAAAGTACTATTGTCGCGATCAGATGGTCCAAACAATACTAGATAGAGTCAAAACTACAACTGTTTTTATTCTGGTCTTGTGTCAGTCTCTATAAATGTTCTGGAGAGGTCCTCAGTGGCCTAGTGGTTAGCAAGTTTGGCATCTAATCATAGGCTGTCACCTCTGTGGGTTCGAGTCCCACAAGTGGCAATTCTGAGGACCTGTCCCAATATGACCCTGGCTGTTGAACGGGACGTAAAACCCCAACTTTGACCTTTGACTATAAATGTTCTGTTAATGCACTCTAACATATGCTTTCGTTTACAGAGACCATCTAGATGAACCTTTGATTTTAAAACCATGCTACTTTACTGTCCCTGACAACAAGCATCCAATATGTTCAATCTAACAAAACATCTTTTCACGATTTTAAGAGAAGTGGAGCAACATGGGCTTTTTGGTATGGACTTTCAATCCTAGGGACTTGGTCCGATTATGTATGGAGATAATAATTTAATTCAATGCAAACATATAAATAATATTCCACAAATTTGTGTGTTTCTGTCTTTGTACACTCTTTCTGATCATGGTAGGGGCTTTCACTTTGGTCCTGGGCTGGAATCCAACCTGCAAGAAGAAGTCAACTTTTTTGCAAATCATGTAATTTCACACACTGTTGTGCAGCATTCATGATTTGTTAACCGACAATATTGTGTTATACCTCAACAATGACTATGTCATAAAATACTATCCAGAACAGTGTCTACAACCAAGTGTCAATCAAATTTACCACGTCATATGATGGGTCAAAAACAGTTAGATGTCAGTGTTGTGTCTTACTCATTTTGTGTTGTATGGATGGACACCACCTCTACAAATGTATTTATGTTTTATTTTCCTGCCCACAAACCCTGATGATTATTTAATGTTGCAATAAACCTTTTACCACTAGATGTGTACATTATGAATTTATGACATTCATTCTGCTTTATTATTATTGTGCTAAAGTGCTTTGTGTTGGGATCTAAGCATGCATTTCTATTGCTGATTACTAGAACCATCTTCAGGAACATTGACTTATGCTATAATATGATTAGGACTAACCTCATGAACACTAATGGTACATAACACCTAATACGTTCCTTATATGCTACATTTTAATGTTACAACATCTTGAACATTAACTGTGTTAAACCATTGGATAACTGAGGCATTCTGTTATCCAATTAACTTACATGTGTTGCTGCTCGGTTATCTATTTTGTACTACCTTCAAAACTTCAATTTATTTCATCACTGCTTTTGCCTCCTTGGTTTGCTTATTTGCCAAGGTTTTGCTTGTATTTAATTCTGATTTGTGGTTTGACCTCCCGTATTAACCACTGACCTATTTTAGTATTGGATTTTAAAATATACTCACTTTCTGCTATTAGCTTTATTATGTCTTGCTGGCATTGTACACTTATATTCTAAACCATAGTCAACCAGCTTACCTAAGAGAATTAATTCACTCCTACACCTCTTCCAGACATACAAGACACAGTGCCCCCAAACTTAAGTTCCTTCATACTCCCACTTTTGACCATAGAGTTCATAAATCAAATAATAAACACTTTTCTCATTTCTTTCAGTCACTGTGTCCTTGTTCTTTGGAACTCTTTCACCTTCCATACAAGAAATGGCCCCTCCGTCATATCCTTCAGGAAACACCTCAACACCCACCTGTTCAACTCCAGTTTCCCAACTTAGTCTCCTTCCCTTTTGGTCACACCCATAAGTCTGGATCACTGACCTTGACCGCCCCTCAACTGTCCTTATGATAAATATATTTTGTTAACTAGCGCTCTGAATTCCCCTTTGTGGGGAAGATATTGTACCTGCAAAGTAAAAGATCAGATTAGATTAAACAAAATCATATATTATATCAGTAAAATGTATTATAATCAGTATTAATACTATAATAATACAATTTTTAGTCATCCCTATTTTCCTTAAAAATAAAATTATAATTTGATGTAGTTTTTTATCTTTTTGGAATATTGCCTGGGTAATGTGTTTGTTTCTTCTTTGTCTTGTCCTTATTGTATCACATTTGTAATACTGGGGTTGTGGGTTCAAATACAGCCTAAAGCAAATGTGTGATGCATTGACAACCTTTGTTGGAAGGTACATAATGCCCTTGTTCCACCAAAGGATTAAGCCCCGATCCTGTCGGCGACCCTTAATCGTGGACAGTCGGTGAAAAAAAAACAAAAATGGGCAGGAAAACTGGATCGGTTTCAAAGTCTGGGAGTAAGTACAGATCGTCCTCAGGAAGCCTCAGGACGCCTCAGGTGGCCCCAGACAGTCCCTAACTGGTCTGGGACTAAGAACCGACTAAGCCATTTTTCTGGTCGGTTTGAACCACGATCCTGTCGTAGACAAACCGACTGGGTCCCAGGACGCCTCAGGCCTCCTGGGACTAAGCCCCGACTAACCCACGATTAAGTCCCGACCCCACAAGGTGTCCTGAGGCGTCCCCAGGCATCCCCAGACCGAGATAGCCGATTCTTGCTTTGCAATGGGACTAAGGGTCGCAGGCGGCCTGGGACAACATAGGACTGTGTAAATTTGGTCTGAGGAGGCCTGGGGAAGCGTGGGACTGGACATTTTGTTTATGGCGGGAAAAAATAATAGGTTGGGGTCGGGAGAAATATCAAACATGTTTGATTTTTCACACGGCCTCAACCGACAACAACCGACCCTTACAGGACGCCTGGGACTAAGCAAATTTTTGAAACCAACCCTCAAAAACCCTTAATCGGGAGCCTTAGTCGTGTGGTGGAACACCCACATAAGTTTGCTGTTTATGCCTCAATTTAATCTAAAAGTCAAAAGGAAGAACAATATATATATTTAAACAAATGTTACAAGGTTAAATATTATTATAAAAGGTCAAAGTTGGGTTTTAGGACCAGTTCAACAGCCAGGGTAATATTTGGACACATCCTTAACACTATCACTTGTGGGAGGCGAACCGACATGGAGGTAATTCTAATCTAATCTAATCTACTGCTTTGCAAGTGCAATATCTTCCCCACAAAGGGAAACTCAGTGCGCTAATTAAACAAAATCATTATCATAGGTAGAGTTGAGGGGTGTTCAAGGTCAGTAATTCAGGATTGTGGGTGTGACCAGGAGGGAAGAAAACTAAGTTGGGAAACTAGAGCTAAAGAGGTGGGTTTTGAGGTGCTTCCTGAAAAGATGCAACAGAGGGACTGTTTCTTACATGAAAGGGGAAAGAGTTCCAAAGGACTGGGGCATAGTGACTGAAGGAATTAGAAAAGTGTTTGATTGATTTGTGAACTCTACGATCAATTGGGGGTTTGAAGGAACTTGAGTTTGGGGGTACTTCGCCTTGTATTTATGGAAAAGGTATAGGGGTGGATTAATTCTCTTAGGTAAACTGGTTGACCTTGGTTGAGAATTTTGTATGTGATAAGGCCAGTTTTAAATTGTACCCTGTATCTGACTGGTAGCCAATGGAGTTTTTTTAGTTGAGGGGTAATGTGAGAGAATTTAGAGGAATGGGTGACAACCCTGCAGAGTGAGTTTTGGACTAGCTGCAATCTCCTTAACTCAAAATCAGTGAGTGATAAGAAGAGTAAATTGCAATAATCCAACCTCCTGCTCACCAAAGCAAACGCTAAGACCACTGATGTATTAAGGTCTAGAAGGGAGACAAATTCTGTAGAGGTCTCTCGCATGTACTCTAGTGGACTTTATGACCTGTGAAACATGGTTTGAAAAATTGAAATTGGAGTCGAAAACCACTCCAAGGTTCCTGACACTTTGTGCTGGGGAGACCTGATTTCCCAGAATATTGATAGGGAAGTGAGGGAGGAGTTGTTTACAATTTTTGGGAGCCTATGAGAATAAACTCGGTTTTGTCAGGGTTAAGTTTTAATTTATTTGTAAACATGAAATTTTGAATGTCGTTTAGGCAATTCTTTAGTTTTTGGATAGAGTGAGAGAAATTCGCTGGTGAAAGTTTTAAACTAACTGGGTGTCATTGGCATAAAAGTGGTAGTTGATGCTACTGTGGGGATGAATGATTGAGCTGAATGGGTTAGTGTAGACAGAGAACAGAATTTGTCCAAGGACGGAGCCCTGGGGAACTCCATACTGGAGCACAGCAGGATGTGAGAGTGTACTACCTACCTTGATCGAGAGTTTCCTTCCCGACAGGTATGATTTGAACCAGCCAAGTGCTTCATGATTAGATGCCAAACCTAGTAACCTACCAGGCCACTCAGAACATAATACTGTTTTAAATGCAAGTAATGAAACCTTACTCTTCGACAAACGTCAAGGCTATAAGTTTATTATTGAGCTGAAATGAAGCAGCAACTTGAAAAGATATATCAATTTGAACAATTGATCATCAGTATCAGGGTATATATTATAGAGTTAAAATGCTTTAGGTTTTTAGTTTCGTTGTTTTTCAACAAAATGGTCGCTAATTCATTTTTAATATCACCTAAGAATAACTTTAACCCATTTAATCATCACTGGTACTGTTTTTGCAGAGTCATTTGTTATATTTCTTGAACAATAAGCATTGATGTGGGTTTTAACTAAATGAGCAGTTTGTAAAATTGACAGCTGCTTAATTTCATAATTTATAATCCAACTAATAAACAGGGACCCTCAGATACATTTATCAAGTAAGTGTTTAAATGTTTTCCCCACATTAAACAACTAATAATTCTTGATATAATGGCTCTGGCACAAGTCTGAAAATTTGTTTCTGAAGTATTAGTTTTAAATGTTCTACCAAGAGAGGAAACAACTAATTTATGATCACAGTATGATCAAGGTACCTCTCTGCGTTTTACTATGTTGTCTTACTTTAGGTTGTTCATAATCATTTAAGCTGTTTTCTAGCATTGACCAGTTGACAAGTAGGCGTTATAAGTATACAAGCTATAGTATGGATACTGATGTTGGATTTCCAACCCTAATGGTCAATGGTATTGAGACCATTTACCAAGAAATATCGGGACGGCCCATTCAATTGTTAGTACATTGTATTTTAAGAAACATTAGAAACCAACCCAAGAGCAGAATTCTTTATTTAGGATTGGAACGGTGTTACTTTGGTGCCACACTGACATAAAAAATCTGCTACCCAATGACCCCCTACTTTGAAGTCCCCTTCAACAGCTATGGTTATATATAGGTAGACCTACAGTAGTTTCACACATAAATGTTGTCACGAGCTAGTCTAAATCTGAAGCCACAGTGGTCAGCGTTAAAATTTGATTTCTGTTGATTTCGGTTTAACTTTCTTTTCAACACATTCAGCCTTTCCGCTCCTGCATGTTGGTTAATAAACACCATGCAGCAATATAGGACAACTATGTTCTGTTCATATAGTACAGGTGTTTAGTTGTCATTCCCCAGGACAAATAAAGTAATGAGATTAAAAATATTAATTGGATGCATAACAGAATAAATGTGACATAATATTAAACATCAACAAAGCAAGATCATATTGAGAATTCCGTATGGACTTAAGATATCCCTGGGAATTTTCCTACTATTACCGCAAGAATTAGTTATGGGTAGGTGGGAATCAATCAGATATGCACACAATTCAATGATATTACAAGAGCTGAAATTATTAAGCGGTCGTGTGGCAGCAATGGAGGAAAAAGTCTATGACAAGAAGGATGAGGCAGCCCCTTCCATCATCATGACATCAGGAGCACCAACCCCACAGACGGATGACAACATGGTTCTGCCATCCATATGCAGACTCAGACACTCAAAGAAGATTCAGACACAAGTGGACACGAGAATCAGCCACTTACACATCTAAAATGAACAGGGCAAGTTCAAATATCAAAGGAATGGCCCCTCTGCTGTTGGCTCGGCAAGTTACAGAAATGGAAGTCAAAGAATTATGAACAGTCACCTCTCATTTACTTGGCTTCATAATAATCAAGCGAGATCCTTCAATGTCACTTCCAGGAACATCAGCTGACTTCAGCACACTTGGAGTATTATTTAGAGATGTCAATCCATATGTAAAGTGCAATGTATGGCTATAAATATACAAGTAAAGAAAAGACAAATCTTCTTGCCAGGGGTTTACGTACCCTTATCAGCATTCAAAAAGGACTATGTGATCATTTGTCATTAAAAATCACTTGCATGCAGCACTTCTGACTGCAATTATTGTAATTTTTGCATAGAAACCTAGTGCATTACAATAAATTAATACAATAATGTCACATTTGAGTCTCACTATATCAAAAGATATTTTATCACGTTGTATTTAGTATTTTACCACGTATTATTTTACAATGTGTTGTTTATATCGCTTCTATCCCATTAAAGCACATATCAACACTTGTTTTTATTCAATATATACATTGATCACATTGATATCATGTTGACCCAAGATCAAGTCACCTGTATAAACCCATCTGTAGGGTGTTTTAATTTGGGGGTGCATTTTGTTGGCTACATAAGGTCTAACATCACTGAGTTACGTGGGCGCATGGTCACATTGTAAGACTAATTTATTTATTTGGGTATTTTAAGTCGCTTTCAACACTGTACAGGTCATATCACGACAAAATGAAATGCAATAGGAGTACTTTTATAGAGCTTATTCTCCATCATATGACCGACTATCAGGCTAAGAGACATTTATTTAAATACTAATCAGATAATCATGTATCAGGTAAGCATACCCTACTCATTTAACGACAAATAATGAGGGTTAGCTCTTTATTATCATGTTATATTTGTTTCATAAAAATCACAAAGTGTGATAAATACATGTCAAAGATATTCTGATTTTTATAACCAAGTCCTTTTAACATATGTCCTTTTACACATGTTTATGTCGAATAATTAAAATTGCAATTAGATGGTGCTTAATGTCAAATAATCATGGAATAATCATAATTATCACATTATTTCAAGGGTTATGTCTTCTTAAGCAATTTTTTACAAAAGTGGACAACAAAGGACAACAAAGTCCTCAACATATCCTATATGCTCAACTACAACCAAACCAGTGGAGTATTTAATATAGTTTTTTGTTATATATCTGCAACATAACTGATGAGTCAAGCCAAGCAGCAGTTAGACAGGCCGTAGCCTAGAACCTAAACACTCGATTAATACTGCACCTGACAGTCCTCCGTTCCAGCCACACATTATCAACTGTAAACACATATGTACATCACCCTTGCCAACAGATGGATGTGACAATCATTTTATTTTTAAGAGCTCTGAACCACTGTCTTGACACATATTATACACAACTTATAGGATACAGGTACATACACCACTCTTATACAATCTCCAAAAACAAACTTGTGAGTGACAACACTATGTCTTACTAAACGTGGACATAATGAGGCAAAACCCAACATCTGCTTGCTCAGTGTTGTAATGTTTGGTGTTGATTGAAGAACAGGTACAGGAAGACTCATTGCCAAAGTATGATTATGTAAACCAAAACGTTTATCATATTTGAATTTTACTAAATAAAGGTAAATAAGGGCTCCAACAGTCAAATGCAATCTTCTAAAAGGGGCAGTAGGCCAAGCTCCCAAAATCACTTCAGGTTATATCTTCCATAAATGATAGCACCTCCTTACCCAGTAAACAATTTTGGGTTCTGCAAATGTTTGAAAGGGAACGTTTGGCGAAGGTTAAAAAGTGATGGGTCAAAACCCATTTGTAACAGAATGTTTTCAAAACGTTTTATGTATACCATTCATTAAATGTTTGATGACAAATGTTACAAAACCGTTACAAATGAACTTTGGCATTGCTAAGCAATATTTTTGGTCAGAGGTCAAACTCAATATTTTCTTTAGTTTGCTCACTAATAAAAATATTATTTTTATATTTAAAACCGTAAGATAGAGGCTTATAAATTGTGCTCCCATTCAATTCTTACTTTTAGGGATTACATGTGGGGCAAGTTTTGACAAAGTCCTATAAAATGTCCTATTATTGCTCACCGTGGTCTTTGTTTGGAAATGTTTGAAGGTAAACGTTTAATAACATTCTGAAAATATGGGTATAAAAATTGTTTATGATAGAACATTTTCATAAAATTTGATAGAAAACATTTCAAAACATTTTTAAAATGATGAGTATGAAAAAACCAGTTGCTATTAAACATATGTAAAATATTTTCAGAGCAAACATTATCCAAACATTGCCAACAAATGCTGTTTAAACATTCTATGTATACTGTTTATCATGTATTTCATGATGAATGTTTTAAAAGATTCCAGCATAACCTTCATTTCTTCAGCTAACATATTAATGTTTAAAAATGTTTCTAGTCAAACAACATATCCTATGTGCTCAACTACAACCAAACCAGTGGAGTATTTTATAGTTATCTGATATATATCTGCAACATAACTGATGAGTCAAACCAAGCAGCACCCTTTTGTGCATCACCCTTGCCAACAGATGCGTTTGACAATCTCTTTATTTTTAAAAGGAATGAGCTAGTGCCTTGACACATATTATTCAAAACATAAATTACAGGTATGTACAATTTCAGACTCATGAGTTTATGTCACAAAAAATCGTGATACCAACCTTACGACTGACAACACTTTGTCTTACTAAATGTGGACATCCTAAGGTATAGCCCCACATCTGCTTGCTCATTGTTATAATTGTTGGTGTCAATTAAAGAACGGCCACAAGAAGACTCATTGGCAAGATAGGCTTATGTAAGCAAAAATGTTTGGCTTATTTTAATTTGTAATAGAAATCAGTAAATAAGGGCTCCGGCAGTAAAATGCAATCTTCTAGAATGGGCAGTCAATGGGAGAATGGGAGGTCAACCCCTCGAAATTACATCAGGTTATATCTAACATAAATGATGGCACTTTCTCACCAAGACAAATGACAAATTTCGTATGGAACAACCCCTTGTATTCTGTGAAGTAGGAGATATTATCATGAGAAGACCCTCTTGGGAGCTTAGTACAGTTACTAAAATACTCTGTTATCTTGAGTTTTTAATTTATTATGAATTTTGAGTTTTTGGTTAGTAGTTAAAAATATTTGTAATGACCAAGAAAGTTCTGATATTAATTTGTATCCTGTTTTCCATAAAATTTTTTACTGTCACTAAGCTAAATAGAAATCCCTCATGATTATTTTGTGATAGCTTTTATTTTAATTTCTATCTTCATCAATTATTATGGTGGTGGTAACTATTTCAACATTCTATTCTATTTAAGTGCCTTTTTGCATTTTACAGACTCATTTTATTTGGGAAAATTCAAGCCATATATCATGAATGGCACTAACTGTTCCACAGTGCCAAATAATGTGGAGTTTGTCACTTGCAATGAAATGTATATTGCAGGTGTGATTGGGAGTATTTTAGTCACTCTTGTGATACATTCCAAAATGAAAAGGAATAACCCAAATTTTCTGCTCAAAATAATCAACATTATGTACATCTGCATGCTATCAGTTTTCATTATCTGGGACTGGACACATTATTTTCTAGATGGTAAAACACCAAAACAAACTAACGCATTGCTGTACTTTCTGTTTGGATTCATCAGATTTGCAACAGAATGGATAATGGTGTACATATCATGTGTCAGGACTGTTGTTTTTACATTCCCCGGAAAAGCTAAAACACTGTGGTCGGATGGTGTAGTCTATGGGTTTATTTTGACCATATTACTAACAGGTATTATTTTGCAAATTCCTTCTACTGTATTTTGGTACAATGCCATACCTGACGATCAATTAGCGTTGATGTCTATCAGCTACTCTACTCCCTTCCTTTTTTTCTACAATGTCATCTGCATTGGGATGGTGCCCATGGTTCTGCTTTTAATATCTCTGATAATAATGATCAGGAAATCCAAGTCATTCAGATATAATTCAACCATGAACCATCAAGGTGAAATACTGAGTGAGATGAAAGCCATCAACAAGCTGATGATTGCCAAGATAGTCACCTTGATTTGTTGCCATCTGCCAATTTCACTATATGGTGTTGTACATTTCACTTTACATTATTCAGGCAGAGATATGGAAGACGTCTTAGAAACATCTTGTCTTTATTTCCTGGAACTGGTAGTATACAATGTACTCGGTATAAATGCATCGTGTCAACTTGTCATATACTTAACGCTCAGTGGGAAGTTTAGAAGAGGACTGAAGAGTACATTTGGAAAAGTTTAACTTGTCTCCTGTAGTGATTCAAAATATCACATTATACATGTAAAAGAATACCAGTGAATAAAATAAATTGAGTTTGGATTTCTCCACCAGTTCTGGGTGGATACAGAAAACCAGAGTAAAAGCCCTGAACAAATAAATTTCGTATGAAAAGTAAAAAATTTTTATAGGCATTGTTTTAAAAATATCTACAAAAATCGGCAAAATGTATTTAGGTTAAATACTGTTGAAGTGGAAGATCATATGATAACACAAGTGTAAACAGGTTCCAAAATTTTTGTTAAGAAGTAACCAAAGTGATTCAGATGTATATGTACACTATTTCAACTTGAAATCTATTATTTCTGGTTCTATTATTTGACAAGCAACGAACAAAGAAGGGAAAGTCTGCCAAATAAATTTATGTACACTGTGTAAAAAATATTTTAACCCATTATTTGAGCCTAAACTTTTAAAGTGTGATGATTCGTAGATAGCACTGGTGTACCACTAAATAAGTTTATTTTACCAGTTTTCTATGCTGTTTGCTGTTGTTTATATGATATATTTTTGTTTGTTATAATTTTGGGGAATTTTTTTCACGGTGTGGTCTTATTTAATGGCACATCTTTCTTAGTTCTGTAATATTATTATAAGTGCTATAAGTTATCAAGAAATACTGGAGTCGAAAGTCGCACTAGTGTTGGCCAAGGACTTCAGAATAAATCGATTTTATTAATTAGCTGGTTTTAAATAAAAAACGAATTTTTGTAGTTTGATCTTTGACCCAATCCGATAAAATACTGAATGTCGTGAGAATTTATATTTGCGGTTAAAAATTGAGGGAAGCAGTCATTGTTGTTTCCACTTGAAAGCTGTGACAACTTAAAAACGTGATTGTTTTCTTTAAAAACGCTAATTATCAAGAGATTTTTAGGTAGGTAATATTTTGGTGTGTTTTAAAAGTCTTGATGAAAAATAGATCTTTATAATGTATGAATTGACGCGTCGTAATTTCAACACTCACGACCGACTATGACCAAGTCAAACCACATCATTACTGCACTAATTATAATACTTCGAACATCATGTAAAACGCCAGCGTCAGCAGTGACAGAAATAGTGCAACAGCACTGTGAAACGTACCTGACAACCTTTCTCAAATAAGTTGGCCTTGGATGTCTCTTCAACAGAACCTCGGTAGCCTAATGTTCTGCAAATGTGGCATCTAAATAACCTTTGTGTGGGTTCGACTCCCACAAGTAGCAATGCTTGGGGTCTGTCCCAATGTGACCTTGGCTGTTGAACGGAACACAAAACCCTAGTTTTGCTTTGGATGTCCCTTCTAAACATTAATGCCATATTCGGACAGACAATTAGTATTTTGCAAAAGTTGTGATGAGTTTGAACCCTACCTGTACACCAAGGCATACCAACCTAACCACCCCGTGGCGTTCTTTGTGGTGCTTGGCCTCTTTTCTGTCCCTGGATACTGAAATTGGTTTACTGTTTTATGCTATGTTGGACCATAGAGTCCTCTTTGTAAAGCAGCGATTAAGAGCAATAAAAGTCCAATTAGAATTAGAAATGGATTCAAATCCACAACCATAAATGTGAGGACCAAATTAGCCCAATTTCAGACACAGGACAATTACAGGACAACAGGTCATTGGGGATATATAAATCACTGTTCAATCTAAAGGGTATAAGAATGTGCAATTTCGATATTTAAAAGCTGTTCATTTTATGTTAGTTTGGTGTTAGTCATCTGATCTTGTATGTTGTAAATATACATATGTAAACAAGTTTTTTGTGTTTACCTGAGGTGTATTTATTTCATGAATAGAGTCCCAGATCATTTATGTGGCACAGGAAAGGTCAGTGCTATCTTTCCCACAGTTCAGTTACATGTTACGTTTTATCAATGAAATCCAACAAGACTCTTTAATAAAATACTCCTTGGTTACTACCCTTGGAATTACTATTTGGCCATGTTCACTTTCAGACAGTTGCCGATTTGTGAAATGGTCTACACTGTCATCTTTAACTCCACTTTGAGCAGTGTTGTTTACATTGGTGCTATGCCACAAAAGCGCCTATCTGCACTTCTTGTTTTTTTCATGTATACACATATTATTGACATCGTGCTTGACCTGAGGTCAAACTACCTGTGTAGGGTGTTTTAATTTTTATTAAGAGTGGGGGCGTAATAATCTATTGTACTTATATAGGTCTTAATCTCTGCCAAGGGAAACTCAAAGGCGCAACACCAAGTCTAATTCAAGTCATCAAAATTCCATAGACATAGCTAGGGCGATACCACAGTGTTAGCTACATAAGGTCTAATATCACCAAGATAGGTGGGGGCATCGTCACATCATAAGAGGACACCTGGAGTTTGGACTCCTTTCCAAAATAATCCCCAATGGGGTTCACACTCACTGTCTCGAACCTAGTAGCTGGGGTTCGTAATAGTTTAAATATCTCATCATAATGATATTGTAACATTATCACTTTTTTTCTGTCATTCAAACAAATGCAACCCCTGCAAATTCGGACCCCAGTTGAAAGAAACTTGAAACAAACAAAATGCAACATAATATGAGTACTTTTGTTGAACTTAATCTCCATCATATGGCAGACTCTCAAACTATGAGACATTAAATAAAAATAATACATCAAATAATCATATACCAAGTTGCATCTCTTATTCCCTTTCACGCTGTTGTTTGTTTTTACAAGAATCACCAAGTGTGATAAACACCTGTCAAAGATATTCTGGTTTTGTAACCAAGTCCCTTTACCCAATGTCCTTTAGACACAGGTTTGTGTAGAATAAATAAAGTGCAACTAGATCACACTTTATGTCAAATAATCGTGGAATTATCATCATCATCATCACATTATGTCAAGGGTGATATCTTCTTAAGCTTTTTTATAATATCTAAGATTTTTGGATTCTGTAATCAATACATTTTATTCTCTGTTATTTACTCATATATATTTATGTCAAACCGATTTAAAGTAGCAACTAATTTGATAGAAATTATGTGTTATTAAAGCTTTTATTAAATTATAAACAATAAAATTTTTAGCGGGCCGATTTAATCAGGGGACTTTTTTATGGGACCCGATTTGACTGGAGGATTTTACACTGGGGGAAAATGGATAATTTTTAATATTTCTGCAAAGGGACGGCTGTCACAGTTGATTCCACCCTTAAATTGTTTGCAGTGCTGATTTTACTGTTTACCTGCACTGAACAAGAACAAACCTGTTGCGCTTGATCAGAGTCTGGTTGAAAATATTCCGATCACTTGGAATGTAGCATTGAAGAAAATGCTTGAAAAGTGAAAATATATTTCATTTTGACTATTTAGCATTTGAATTTTTGATTCTTTTTAAAATAGTTTTTTGTTTTAAATTTCTGTTTAGTAATTCACACAAGCATGCTTTTAACAATAAGAAGACCCCCAGCTAAACAGGCACAAAAAGGTGACTGCCTCGCCTTGAGTTGGCACTTCTATAAAGAAAAGGAAAAATAGGACAACAAAGAACTCAACATACTCTATATGTTCAACTACATCCAAACCAGCGGAGTATTTAATATAATTTTCTGTTATATATCTGCAACATAACTGATTAGTCAAACCAAGCAGCAGTTAGACAAGCCATAGCCTAGAACATAAACACTCATTTAGTTCTACCCCCAACAGTCCTCATTTCCAGCTACACATCAGCTGCAAACACGTCTGTACATTGACTGCGCCAACGGATGGGTATGACAATCACTTGAGTTTTAAGAGGTACAAACCTAAAAGCTACAGATACGAACACCATACAATCTAAAGAAAAAAACAACCGTGTGACTGACAACCTTCTGTTGTACTAAATGTGGACATCCTGAGGTATAACCTCACATCTATTTGCTTGGTGTTATAATGTTTGGTGTCAACTGAAGAACAGGCACAAGAAGACTTGTTGCCAAGGTAAGATTATGTAATCCAAAACGTTTAACATATTTCGATTTTACTAAAAATGGGTAAATAAGGGCTCCGACAGTAAAATGCAATCTTCTACAAGAGGCGATAGGCCAATATCCCAAAATTACTTCAGGTTATATCTTCTATAAATGATGGCACCTCCTTACTTAGTAAACATTGTAGGCTTTTGCAAAGGATTGAAAGGAAACTTTTGGCGAAGGTTATAAAATGACGGGTCAAAACGCATTTATAATAGAATATTTTGAAAATGTTTTATACATGCCATTCATTAAATGTTTGATGACAAATGTTACAAAAAACGTTATAAATAAACTTTAGTGTTGCTAAGCAATATTTAACTTAATTGGGGTCAGAGATCAAATGCAATATTTTTAGGCTGCTCACCAATAAAAATATTATTTTTGTGTTTAAAGTTGTAAGATAGAGGCTTATAAATTGTGCCCTCATCCAGTTCTTACTTTTAGTGATTGCATGAGGGGGAACTTTTAGAATTTTAGACAAAGTCCTCTAAAATATTCTGTAATTGCTCACCGCCATCTTTGTTTGGAAATTTTTGAAAGCAAACTTTTAATAAGCGTTCTGAAAATATGGGTATAAAAACTGTTTGTAATTGAATGTTTTCACAACATCTGATAAAAAACATTTCAAAAACATTTTTAATATGATGAGTATTAAAACCAGTTGTAAACCCTGGCAGCTTTTTAAATAGCCATAACCAATAAGTGCAACCAGAAACTTAAATCATTATTTCGAGTGTTTTTCATTTATAATGAGTATTGAGTTTATAGTCAGTTTTTACAAATATTTGTAAATCACCATGTAAATTCCAAAATTAATTTGTATCCCGTGCATCATAAAATGTTTTACCCTCACTGAGCTGAATGGTAATCCCACATTGTCAGTTTGTGATGGCGTTTATTTTAATTGCCATCTTCATCAATTATTATGATGGTGGTTATTATTTCAGCCTTATACTCTATTTAAAGGTCTTTCTTGCAATTTACAAACTCATTTTATTTGGGAAAATTCAAAATCAAAGATCATGAATGAGACTTACTGTCGCTCAGTTTGGAATAAGTTAGAGTTTGTTACTTGCAATGTAATGTATATTCCAGGTGTGATTGGGAGCATTTTAGTCACAGTTGTGATACATTCCAAAATGAAAAGGAATAACCCAAACTTTCTGCTCAAAATAATCAGTATTATGTACATGTGTATGTTAGCGGTTTTCATTATTTGGGACTGGACACAATTTTTTCTAGATGGTAAAAGACCAAAGCAAATTACCACATCACTATACTTTTTGTTTGGATTCATCAGGTTTGCAACAGAATGGATAATGGTGTACATAACATGTGTCAGGACTGTTGCTTTTACATTCCCTGAAAAAGCTAAAACAATGTGGTCCGATAGTGTAGTCTATGGGTTTATTTTGACCATATTACTAACAGGGATGATTTTGCAAATTCCTTCCACTATATTCTACAATGCCAAACATGACAACCAATCGGCATTTATGTCTTACAACTACAGTACCCATTACCAATTTTTCTACAATGTCATATGTGTTGGAATGCTGCCGATGGTTCTGCTCTCACTATCACTACTAATGATGATTATAAAAACAAAGTCACTCAGAAATAATTCAGCCATGCATAATGGATATGGAATTCTAGATCAGATAAAATCCATCAACAAGCTGATGATTGCCAAGGTGGCCATTTTGATTTGTTGCCATCTTCCAATTTCAATATATATGGTTGTATATTTGACTTTACATTTCTTAGACAAAGATATGGCAAACAGTCTTACATCATGTTGGTATTATTGTTGGTACCAATCAGCATACACTGTAATAGGCATAAATGCATCATGTCAACTTGTAATTTATGTAACACTGAGTGGGAAGTTTAGAAGAGGATTGCACAGTATATTTCAATAGTCTCTGACCTACAACAGAATTAACTCTTAAAATGAAAATAAGCAACAAAATTTACATGAAATTTATGAAATAAGGCTGAAGGGGGATTTGGTGTACCTGCACGAGCTGCAAAGTCATCAGAGACACGAGTAGTGCACTGAGGCGGTCACCAATCCAAGTATTTATGCAGCACATTGCTGCTTAACCTCATTGATGTGACAGGTACTCATCACACTACGCCAAAACTCATGAAAGAGATAAAAAAGCAAGGCAAAAAAAGGTTTTGGTCTACCAGTGCGAGATGCAAAGCCATCAGAGATATACGAAGTGCACTAAGGTGATCACCCGTCCAAGTACTAACATAGCCCATTGCTGTTCAGTGATGAGACAGGTACTCAAATATAAACAAGTGATCTCTATAAGCACAAGTCTTGCTACAGCTCACACTTAAAAGATACACAGTGTATGTATGAAAGGATTCTAGTGAATAAACAAACTGAGGCTTCAATGTTAGATTTCTCCACCATTTCTGCAAGGATACAGCAAAGCCAAGCAGACACTTTGTACAAATATGTTTCTGGTGATATGCAAATCATTTTCATATGTACACAGTGTAAGAAACATTTAATAAGTTAGGTTCAATAGTGGCCATAGTTAACAGTAATATGATAACAAATCTACTTTGTGTTAGCAAGTTCCAAAATCTATCCTGTACTTTACTACAGATATATATACATACTATTTCCATTAGAAGTAACATTTTGTTCTATAATTTGACAAGCAACGATATAACGGAAAGGAAGTCTGACACATACACTTTATACAATATATATTTTCACCCATCAATTGACCCTCAATCTGTTAAAAGGGCGATGACTCATGATAGTACTGATGTCTTACTAAACAAGTTTTTTATTGCATTTTTATGCATTATATGTCAAAAAGTCTGAAGAATTTAATTTATGGGAAAAACTTATTAAAGGCTACATCTGGCTTAATGGTGTTTAATGTGATATATGAATTGAACTACATGTAAAAAGCGAGTTTAAGCAGTGAATCTGTCTCAAATAAGTCAAAGTTGGCCTTGGATGTCGCTTCTACAGAAGCTTCTGGAGTCAACACATTTGACAGGTTATCACAGACCAGTAACAAAGTGTTACTTTACAGTCCAAGGGTAAAACAGTTCGCAATTTAGATATTATAAATTGTATTTTTGTTTTATGTCAGCTGTTTTTGTATCAGTTATATACTTTTTATGATCTTATGTATATTGTAAATATATATGTGTAAACAGATTTTTTGGTTTACCCGATGTGTGTGTTTTTTTCAATAGAGGCCCAGATCATTTATATATTTAGCACAGAAACCTTTGGTGCTATCTTGGCATGGGCCAGTTACATGGCCAGTTTTATCGCCAAAATCCAGCATAAAGACACAGAAAACCAGTTTACTTCCTTAGGAATTACTTTTGGGATGTTAACCTTGTGAAAGTTGTTTATCAAATAGTCTACACCATCCTCTTCCAGTTCTTTATCTTATCTTGGATCAGAATGCTGAAATTGATGATTTAAATAAAAACTAGATCTGGCTTATCAGACCAACTATGTATATTTGTATCCAAAGGAAAGAAAGAGCGCCCTAATTAGTAAATTAAATTATTAATATTAAAATTTATTAAAATAATAACAACAGTCAACTGAGATACGCTGATGGTTTGTGCAGTGATATAAACACAGTAATAAAATCGGTGTAACTAGCGTCTAAACAACTCCGAATGTCACTTTAAGATGTGAGAACAGCATCAGCTGTCCAGTAATCCACTATACAGTAAATCAAGACACTTATTTTAGTTAACTCCAATGGGAGCTCATCACAGAAATGTAGACTACAAACTGTTTGTATCCACTTGACACAAAAAATAAATAACTCTACGTCAAATAGCAACTTCAATAACAACTGCATATATAACACTCCAGTATAACACTCTGGAAAGCTGGTAGTTGCTTGCCATTGGTCGGCAGTTTACAGTACACAACCCTAGCGAACTATATGTACTGGTTTCCTCTGCCCTTCCAACTACCCGTCGTGATATGACCTGTACAGTGTTGAAAGCGACGTAAAACCCCAAATAAAGATCAAACTAATGAGGGCAGTCTTGAAAGCATCCCTAATATGTGTGTCAATAACTGGAGCAAAGGGTGGAATCTTTTTGACAAACAAAGAGTGAGAGAGGGGAGAGACCTAGATGAAAGGAGAGCTCTAAGGGCTCTAACTGAGCAGAGAATGATGTTGTCAAGCTTAGGAAGCTAAACTATGTGATGTAAATTGAAACTTTGAAGAGTCTTAGTCCACTTGATCAGCAACTGAGCTCCAGGATCAGCAAAAATGAGATCTTGCCTCAGGAAATGATGGGCAGGATCAAAAGTTCTGGCACTATGGGGAGCCACATTACACATTCTCAAAAATGCAAAAAATGCAGTGAGGAATATAGCTCAAAATAAGATTGGAGCAGAAAGGGAATCACAAGCCAAAGAAATCCTATATAAGGTGTGGATGTCAAAAACACCTCCAGGTGTGGGGCTAAATCTAGAGTTGATGGTTATACTCCTCAAAAATCTTGAAACAGCAATATGTGAGAGATCAGAGTGCTCAATGTTGCAGAACTTGGCCATAGACCTAAGAGAAGCCAAGTAATTGGCAATGACTTGTGGAGACAAGGAACTTTGGTACAAAACTCTAAAACTATAATGATATTATACAATGAAAAATTTGGGGGTAATTGCATGAAAATAAGATATGACAGAAAAGTCCTGAGATGAAAGGTCTGAGCCCGAGCTGTTGAAGGTCTGACCGATGACCTAACTCTCCTCCATGTTGAATCCAGGATCACAGCTGAAGCCTGGGATGCACCTGAAATCATATATGTAATCTAACTTGAATTTATGTACATTAATTTTGTCTCAGATAATATGATAATGCAAAATGGACAACTGTAAATCCACCTTTGTATTGGAGTGCAATCTGGACAGTAAGTCTGGAATTGCATTCTTTTTACCAGGAATATGTTTGATATCTATGTGTATGTCAAAAGAGGCAGAGATAAGTCAGATATTTCGAATGCAAGCTGCCAAAAATGGGTCCTTGGTTTTGCTAGAGCCTACCACCTGGACTACGGCCATGTTATGACAAAAAATTCTTATCTTTGCATGGCGCCAAAAATGACCCCATGTTCTGAGAGCAAGGACTATGTTGAGCATCTCAAGATGCACGATGGTGAATTTAAAGCCAGGTTTGGGAATACTGGAGTGCTGTAAACCTTGTTGCTCCAAACAGCACTCAATCCACTGATGGAGGCATACCATTAAATGAAGGGAGGAAAGTGAGGAACCAGTCAAATATCTTTGTAGAACTCCTCATTTAACTTGATGCATTTCTTGTGAGCATTAGTTCTAAACAGGGCTAGTATTCGATTTATGAATCTGCGAGCAGGATGCACACATTTCTGGACATAGATCAGTTTACCAATGAGAGACTGGAAAGTTTTCTTAGATAAGAACTTTCTGTGCCTAACCTGTGTACAAACTTCATATATAGAATGAAGTTTTGATTCTTTAATTTTCAATGTGGCCGAATCAATGTTAATGGTGATGCCAAGGCAGGTTAAGGACCTGCAGGGTGGGTTTTTCTTGTCGGGGTTCATAGGAAGGCCCAGTTCAGTAAGTAAGTCAGATAACTTTTGAAAATATGTGCCTGCCACTGCTCTGGGGCCTACTCCAATAAAAGCATCCACGTAGGCAAAAATGTTGCAGTTTTTTGGACGTTATGAAAGATATGGCATCTGCCACATCTGAAAAGCGGAAGTGCCACTAGCCCACCCAAATGTGATCACAGGATCAATGTACCACTTATCAGCCCAACAGATACCCAATTTCACTGCATCAACAGGGTCAACCCGTAAATTCCTAAATGCATGGGCTACATCGATTTTAAATAACATAGGGTCTTCAGTTACCAATATCTGGTCAACTATGTCCTCGATTTTTGGAAATTTTAAAGTGAAAGGTCTATCATCAAACCTATCCCTAGTAACTTGGTCATTGAGGGACTGGCCTGGTGGGTAGGAGAGCTTGACAATCACCCTCCCATTATTGTCATCCTTGGGCCTTGTCAAAATTGGGGAGCAGTGGTAGTGGGGGGAATTCACCTTATTCACTGGGACCAACATAGCCCCACAACCATTTTCTTTTGCTATATATTCTGCAAATGAATCAGGAAAGTGGATGGCAGAAGAATGATTATTGATGTCTGTATTCGTGTGCTTTGTATGGTCCTTCATAAAAAGAGGGGAGCCAAATTTTAAATATTGGATTAAAATTTAGTTAGGATAATCCCTAAGATAATGTTCCCAAGCTTTGATACCCAGATGAGATTCAAGGGAGATTCTAGCAGCTCTATAATTGGGAAGGCCAGTGGCCCTGATAATATTGGCAACCTCTAGGCAGGTCTGCACTGTGTTAATGGGCATGGGGGGGCTCTACCAGGTTCATTAAACTCAAAATCTGCCTGCTGGTGGTTCAAAAATCCTCTGGTCTTGTTGGGGATAAGAAAATCCCTATGGACCTTTGGACTGTATGAAGCTTACTGATAAATATGAGCATCAATATTGGGAATGACGTCGGCAGAGGTGTCAGTATAAGAGTTAGCATGATTCTGAACAGAACCTAACTCGGGAGCTGAGCAGGTCTCCTTTAAAGCACAGTCTTGCCCGTGAATAAGACTTTGCATTACTTCATCTAAGTATTCAGCATAGGACTTCTTAAAAACAGACTGACAATAAAGTTCTTTATGAAAGACTTCATGTGCTATTTTTGCTTTCAAACGCATTTCTTTATCAACAACACCAACTACTTGATTGAAGACTATATACAAGTTGGTTGAAAATGTTACCTGTAACATGCCTACAGGGGGGAAACTTGCACTCCAAAAGCGCCCCATCACCAGTGAGGAAATAAAACCCCCGCCTCACTTCATTGGTATTACATCCATGTAGAAATACCAAAGCACACTAACCATTGCAGTGATTACTCAATTCTCTCAGTGTGAAGAAAATCTACTTTGTCCCAATAAGCCACGTTCCCTTGGTGATGGACAACATGATGAACACTGTGAGAGTGCAAAGCTCTCCCAGCATGAGGCATGTTATCTATGCTATCACACTGAAAACACACAACATTGTTATGTTCAGTATAGTGGTGGTGGACCAATTCACGCCCGGGTACCAATTCACGCCCACCCCTAAAACAATCACAGTTAAACAATAAATTACAAATGTAAATGATCCATTAGATGATCATCTATGATGTGGTAAACATCTTCTCAATGAAAAATAATAAATCTTCAAGAAAATTGAGGGTGGGCGTGAATTGGTACCCGGGCGTGAATTGGTCCACCACCACTACCCAGTATTACATACATAATATTACTTTTCATTTCCTTGTTACCTGTCACTGTTACCATGCTATACTGAAATTGTTTCACTAATTACATTGTCCATATTTAACACTTTGACATCATATTGACCAATACATTGATAAAATAAATTGATACCATGTGTTGATCTGAAACCTTTGCAATTATTACTGATACTGTTCACACTTCCCCCATTTTAGTGTCACCATTCAATTTAACCCCCCCCCCCCCCCCCCCCCCCCACCCCCCCACCCCAGGTGGTAGTTCTACGTCCTATGTATTGTCCAGTTTGTCCTGTGACCATGACTTGAAGTTACATTTGGCCTCTGCATGTGCTGCCTGCCTACCCTGACATGAACAATAACAACAATTATGTCTATAGTTCCCATGGTTTGATTTGTGAGTGCAAAACCCCTCATTTAAGTACTTGCACAGTTTATTGTGTTAAAATTGTTGGGATCCGGATGAGAAAGTCAGATTAGCATTAGCCATGGCAAATCTGAGATGCACTCAGACGATTAAGTGGCCATTATGTGGCGTCCCCCCATGTAAGCAGACCTTCCTCCACCTCATGTATGGAAGTGGCCCAGGCACTCCTGACAGCCTGCCATGGCTATGAGGTGGCATCTTTCATTGCCAAAATGACTTGCAATAACGCTTGCTTTGATGTGTTGGGGTCCTTGATCTGATACACGCTAGAAAGTTGGCCCACCACCCGCTGAGTAAGCGTCAGGTCGTCATATGCTCGACGCTTCTTCCCTTGACTCCCAAAGTAACCCTCATTGGCCCATCTTTTCTAAGGGGAAGTATGACAAGTATCTGTAGTATTGTATCACCCAGAGTGCTTGTTAGATGTCTTACCTTGGCTGGCTGAAAAACTGCCTGCGAGATGCCTGAACTGACACTGTGGTTGATGGCCTATGTGATGGGTCAGTAAGTTGATCTCGCTCTCGTATGTTGATGTGTGGTCTGACGTCCAGCACTAAATGTTGTGAGAACTAACCTGGTTTGAACCTGATTCCCTTCCTTGGCTAATTATCTAATGAGTTAAAACACTAAACTTCCAAATAAACAACTAAAATCGTTTAAAGTATAATTTTTCAAATTTTTGTGTGATTTCATTCACTCCAAAGTTCATAATGGCCAGAAACCTTGAAGAGAGTTCGCCAATGAAGCATGCAGTGATCTTATTGGATAGTTCATAACAGGCAAATAACACTGATAGCCCCCAGTAAAATATTTTAGAGTTAAGGTTGTGTTTAACTGACAAGGCAGGCCCCTATTTGGCTGTGCCCAACCTATAGCCTGGAGCAGTTTGACTAGGCTTGGGATAGAAAAAGATTTTTACTCTGTCACCTGCTTTTTGAAAAGGCTCAGACCAGTGATATTTTACCAATCTTTTTCAGTAACTCAGTCAGTATCTCAGTATCTGATTCAGCTTTTCTTTTCAGGGATGGGGTAGTCTATGTTTTTCCCTTTATTGGTGTCACAATTCCATGACTTGCGTCATGCCCGAATTGTACACAACCTTTACCTCTTTACAAATTTGTAGTAAGGATAGCTTACTGTAGCTGACAAAAAAACTTATTCAGTGAAAAGGAGAATGTCTTACACATACATTTTAACACCTTTAAGTCCCTCAAACACAAGTTCATTAGTCTCTGAAATGTGCCTTAGGAATTTTTCATGCCAAGTGGCATCCCTCTGTACTGATATAGACCATTGGGAATTACAAAGGCTTATATTCATTTTGCCTGATCAGTAAGAGGTACACACCAATGTAAATCACTCTTATATATTTAGTATTTTCAATCAGATCAATACAGTCTTCCATTAACATGAATTAGTCCCACTTTAAACATTAACTTTTATCTAGTCTTGCCATACATGATTAAAGTATCTGGTTTGGCACCAAAACACACGGAAATGCCCAGTGCTTTGGCTTTGATCAGTTATATCCTTTTCCAACATACTTCTTGCCTCAGTCTTCCAAGTTTGACTGGATCCCTTTTAATTGGAGATACGTGATTCAGATTGGTTTCTGTATCGCCAAGAATCTATGAATTACTCAATCTGATTTTACATTCAACTACATCAGGAGTGTCACTCCATGCTGCATGCTCCTGAATATTGCCATTTTTCTACGTTGCAGTCAGTTGGCATGGCAGGTTTTGCCATACACCTTTCAAAATATGATTTTACCAAATTCACATGGCACAGTTGGGTTGACCTCCTTTTGTCATGGGTTTTATAATATAACACTTTGGCACTAGCTCCACTTTCACATAACCACACAAATTGGGACATAATAGATAAATTGGACCTCATTTAGCCCAACTGCCAGAAACACCAAATTTAATAGGAGAGGTTCTGAAATCACTTTAAGATTTTGACCACCTTTTGTGTCCTGATGTTCAAAAATATTTCTGATAAATTATCCAAGGCATTGGTAGATTGGTTACAATTTTTAGGTTCTTTTGGAGTTTATTTAGCCAGACCTTGAGTCACAGCACAGCTGGGCAAAATAACAGGAATAACCTCTACTAATTTCCTCTTCTCATTTACCAACAGTAAAGATATTCATTTAATGGGTAAGAAGGGCCTGGTACCAAACAGTATCTAAGCGTGATTTTAAATTAACCTTGTGTGGATGTTCACACAACCTCCTTCAATCCTTGACCGATAACATAATTCTGCACTAATGTAACCGTAATGGTGCAAAAGGCAATGACTGTCACTATTCACAAGGGCTAAAATTAAAATCATTTTTAGATTATATTTTATATTGATTTCATTGCAAACTAAGTCATTAATCTTTCTACATTATATGCGTTTCCAAAATGTCTTGATACATCACTCGTATTTTTAAAAAGAATTTCGAATAATAAACAGACTTTCTCCAAAACTTCCCCTGGACATGGTTACAGAATTACCAATGGCACATAAATTCAACATTTCACATGGTAAAAACAAACACACCAACAAAATATAAAAGGTTTAATCAAATTAAATTGAACATTTCCAGAAGAAATACATTTTACTTGAAGGGCTGCTAAACTTTTGTTTTCATTGCCTTTTTAATGAGTTTCTCATGCTTTCCCCTATATGTCACATATATTAATTTTTGTATTTTTGTGCGACAGAAAAAAAATAATTTCTAGCACTCTAAATGTCTCAAACATGTAGTTTATTTTACTGATGTTTTAATTATAGCCCCAGCCATTAGTCTTATCCATCTGTTCTTAAATATGACATCAATTGCACTGACAATGAATTCGAACAAACCAATTACTATCTACATAATAATGGTAGTATTTCTGACTCAAATATCAAGGACCTGCATTTACTCTTTGTTGCAAATGTCATTTTCACTCTATGCTATCTATTCTATTATTTTTGGTATTTCTGTTCATTATTGCTAAACCTGACAAGACATGGATGAGAACAACAGGCAATGCAGTAATGTTTCGAACAATTTGTTGTTTGCAATTGTCGTCATGCTGTCTATTGTTGGAGTGATAGGCAATATTTGGATTTGTATTGTCATACATTTAAAGATGAAAAGGAATAATCCTAATTTCATGCTTAAATTAATAAGCACTGCTTATGCCTGTATGATGCTGGCTTTTGTAGCCATATCAACAAACAGTCTCATTCAGTCTGAGGTCACCACACATAGAAAGGTGACATACCTATTATTTACACTACTAAGGTTTATCTCAGAATGGATGTTGGTGTATGTATCATGGACAAGGACATTAAGTTATATATGGCCTATGAGAGCTGCTAAGCTTTGGTCAAATATTACTGTATATGGGTCTGTTGGATTCATTGTAGTCATTGGGATTTGTCTGAGATTGCCAACATTAGTGCTACCGCTGCATGACTCTGAGAGGCCTGTGCATTTGCTGATATCTCACAAGCACATTTACCAGTTTGTTTTCAATGTCTTCAGTGTTGGGATAAATCCACTTGTGCTGCTTATTGTATCACTGATGATTATGCATGTGAAGACCCAATCGTTAAATGCAAGGCATCAAAATCAACAAAGGGATGCAAGAGATGGTGATGATGGCATCATGGTGCAGATAAAGGGGATCAACAAACTGATGATGGCCATGGCTTCAACACTTATTATTTGTCATTTTCCATTTGCGATACTTATGGTACTGCGTTTCATTTTACACCTGATGAATAAAGACATGAATGACATTATGGGACACTGTTCGAAAATAATACTTTTTTCGTGTGTCTATGTTGCAGTTTGCCTGAATGCATCCAGTCAGATTGCACTTTATGTTACCTTCAGTGGAAAGTTCAGAAGAGGAGTAAAAGATCTATGTTGTAAAGATTAAAGCAACAATGTGTCAAACTGGAAGTCTGTACAATCTCTCAATACAAATCTAACAAGACATTTTATTTAAATATTTAATAAAAGTTAAAGATTAATTTTCGTAATTTGTGTGTCCATGTTTAATATTAATATTTCCATGTGTGCATTGTTTCACTTGAAAAGGTGAATTTATTGTTTATGCATTAACTTTGTGTAACCTTTTAATGAGGTATTATTTTGAATCAATAATGTATTTTTAGATTTTAGGTACAACCACAGATGTTAATAATAAAATTACATGCATTTTTTGTATTTCATTATTGAATTTCTAAAGTTTTTTTAATTTTAAACTTAAATGAAACAAAATGTTTCATCTTTAATTTAGACTTTTAAACTATGTATGCTCATCTTTGTCAAGATATGATAAATATTTATTGTACTTTTATTTGATTCTTCTCTGGCAATGTGATTTAGCTGCATATTCTATTCACATTTGCTACGTAATTATGGGCGCAGAGAACTTGCATGGGTCATTTATTAAACCTTACACTATTTCAGCTTAAACTTAATTTAATTTTAATTGATTTAGTGTTTTACATCACGCCTAGAACCTTTGTATCAGTTATATTTTGACAGGTAGTCAGACGGCGGGAGGGGGAAACCAGTACATCTAGTTGGTCACTGTTTAGAGCTCTAAAATGCCAACCAAGAGCCAACAACTACCACTTGTGGTCGGGCGAGGATTCGAAATCTGATCTCAAAGGTGGGAGGTGAGTGTCTTGGCACTGTGCCACCATGACACATTCAGCTTAAAGGAGGCCATTTATCTGGCAAAATAGATGAGAAACGTGATAGATAAAATGTATTTGGAGAAAAGTATCAACACGTTTTGACCTCTGCAAAAGAGGTTTTTGGGCGCATTTATTTGTTTCGCTGCTTGTTTGTCTGTGTTTTGTTTTTACTTCAAAACTAATAAATGCGTCATTATAAATTTTTATGTGGGTAGGGCCTGACCACGGGAAAGGACCGTAAACCCGGGAACAAATAAAAAAAAGAATGAATATAATGCCAAAAATAAAGATCAGAAATTCCTGAAACTTCTTATGTGCATATGATTTGACCACAGGAACAATTCAATGCGTTCTGGCAAAACTTGGATCATATCCTGCAAACTTGGCTGCCTTGGCCGAGTTCTGTGTTCTGGCAGAGCTTTCTAGTTTATACATACTTTGAAGTTGGAACATTACATTAAAAACACAGTGCAACATACATCTATGTAGTATGGGCTTGAAAGTTACAGGTCTGCATCACCTTTCAAAATGTATCCAAATCAAGAAGGTTTGGGGTTTGGATTTGAGATAAATTAACACAGTTTGAGATAAATTAACACAGTTGTAACAGTATGTTCTAGTTGAGGTAATAAGTAAGTGGCCATTAAAATAAGTGAGAGCATATTATAAGGGAAGCAATGGGATATCTTTTGCCTTCTTTTTCGGCCAAATACCTCATCCTTACCTTGATTGATTCATTTGGGATGAAGAGGATGTGGAAAAAAGCATACTCTTTGGTTAAAGTTGCGCAGTGAAAACCTTCAGGCATTAGCAAGGAACTAACAACTTACCAACTTCAGACCAAGGGCGCTATTCATATAATTGATTGCTCATATAAAAACAGTTTCTTGGTGTTCTGCCTCACAGTAATACTACGACTCAATGCTAGAATGAGTAAGCCAAAATGGAAACTTTCTGTGTAATTTTTCTTTCAATAATTAAAATGAATTATTTATAAAATTGCATAGATTAAAACGCTTTTATATGAATCAGCCCAGTGATTATTTTTTAAACTAGTAAAAAATTTAATTTACTTTAATTTAAACAACTTTATCATTGGGTACTTTTATTAATGATACTGTAACATCTGATTATGGAGGTAGTAATCAAATGAATGGACACAAGCTACAAAGGCAGCTTCTAAATATCCTATAATCAGCAAAAGTGTGTTTAATGTCACCGTCATGAAAATTCAATTAAAATATTTATGAACTTTGAGTTTATCATCCTGGAAAGATAAAAAAATTTAATAGTACCTAAATATTACAGTTCACATTTGTGGGGACTTTTGCAAATATATATACAATATTGGACTTTTATAGCACTTAATCTCCCCTTTACAAGGGGACTCTAAGACATGACATAACCATAACAGGGAACTAATATCAATATCCAGGGACAGAAAGGGATCAAACATCATGGAGAATGAGCAGGGGGACATTAACACTAAGGTGGGTATACCTTGGAGTGGACATCGGATTTAACCTTCCTTCTAAAAGAGGCAAACAGGGGGACACAGGAATCTCGTCAAGAGCATTTCACAGGCTGAGAGCATTAAAAGCAAAACTATGACTAAACTGTTTAACAAACTTTCGAGTTGATCCATGAAACTTTGGTATGGCAAGGAAATTACCAATACTCTGACGGTGCCCAGTACTTTAACAACTGTTGTAAGAAGAAAGATGTGGACCAAAATACTGGAGACAACCAGTGTGGAGAAACTTGTATACAAAAGTGACTGTTTTAAACCCTGAACAATATTTTACAATGCAATGCAATTTCTTAAGAACAGGAGTTATACTGGCATATCTATTATTGTTTGATACAATTCTGGCTGAAATGTTTTGGCTACATTGAATTTACTTAGGCTGAACTTATACACCTGAAAATGAGTTGCAGTTATCCAGCTGACTAGTAACAAGAACACTAGCAACAGTACAGAAGCACCATGAGAACCCGCCTAAAGTCCCTGGGTTGCATATAACAACTTTAGTAGACACAGTGCAGCTTGTATAGGGATTACTTGGTTATCGATGGACAAAAATTTCATGCAGATGACACTGGGGCTTTACCAGCAGAGCTACTTGGAAACAGGGTCCATGAACGACATTTGCATAAAATGAAAGGCACAGGTTTTTTTGGACAAGCGACAACTTTTTTGAGTGTATGTTTGTTGAAAACAAACAAGCGTTCAATAGTGTTGAAAAATATTATCAGTACAAGAAAGCCATGTACTTTAAAGACACTGAATTAACTGAAGAAATAATGAAATCTAAGCCACCAAACAAAAAATGAAATCCCTCGGCTACAAGGTGAAACATTATGATGAAACAACATGGAAGATGGTCCAAAGACAAGTGATGTTTACTGGATGTGCATTAAAATTTTAACAGAATGAACAATTAAAACTGAAATTGAAAGAGACAAAGAGGGTATTAGTGGAAGCAAATCATAAGGACAAGTATTTTTCGTGTGGACTGGCCATCAAAAATCCGACAGTAGAAGACAAGGATGCATGGAAAGGTGAAAACGTTCTGGGGGACATTTTATGTGAAATTTGAGATAGTGTTGAAATAAACAATCACATTGTTTTTTCCAAGCATGTTTTGAGGGGTTAAATTGAGTATTTTGAAGAAGATCTTTATAGCTGTGCCACAGGAATTTAGCATCCTTTTATCAACTGTAATAATTAAAATGTGTTTCAATTGTCTTTCTACTGAAAGTACATTAATTTTGAAAGTTTGGATTTTTGAGTAAACAATTTAGTACAATACTTAATCTGAGCTACAATTAGTAAAATGGTATTTAATGCTGCACGGTATACATTTTTTTCTTCACAATTTCTTGCAATTTATACTGCTAAATAGATTATTGAGTAGCTTAAAGTACAAGGAGTATTATTTGGTAATAAAATGTAGTGCAGTAAAATTTCGGAAGAGACACATTGCTCATATAATAGCAAAATAAAATGGTTGTTTCAATTGCTAAATGATATATGTTATTGAGCAAATTTAAAAGTTTAACTAGTACTATTAGGGATAACATTATAATGTTAATTTAATCTATTGAAAGTATGTTTAAAGTATGTTTTTACTTTTGTTTGGTATTTTGCGTTAACAGTTTAGTACAATACATGACCTATATTTGGTACAATGGTGTATAATGGTGAGCAGTATAATCCTTTCTATAATACCCTGCAATTTACACTGCAGGTAGATTATAGAGTAACTTAAGGTACAAGTGGTATTACTGGCCATAAAAATGTTGTGCAGTGAAATCACTGAAGTGATACATTACTTACATAATAGCAAAAGAAAATGGTTGCTTTAACTTTTAAATGCTACACGTTATTGAGAAAATTAAGAGTACGATTAGTATACTATCGTGAATAATGTTATGTGTGTGATACATCTTTCAATTGAAAGTTTGTTACTTTTGAAAGTTTGGCATATTGAGTTAACAATTTAATACATATTACTGAATATGAGCTGCATTTGGTATAATGGTGTTAAAAGCTGCACTATATCGTTTTTAAAGTATCCCAAAACTTTGCAATTTGTACTGCATGTATAGACTATTGAGTAATTTAAAGTACAAGTGGTATCACTTTTGTAAGATTGGTGTATTGAGTAAACAATTTAGTACATTACCGAACATGGGCTGTATTTGAAATAATTGTGTACAGTGGTGTGCAGTGTAATTTTTTTCTTTTCTATAATGTCCTGCAAATTATAAATTATTGGTGATACATTGCACGCTTACTTAATAGTAAAATAAAAGGGGTGTTTTAGCTGCTAAATGCTATATATTATTGAGCAAATTAAGAGCATAACAAGTACTATTGGGAATAACATTATAAGGTATGTTTAGTTGAATTAGTATGTTAACAAGGCTTGTAATGCATATTACTTTTGAAGAAGTACATATTATTGAGAAATTTAAAGAACTAGTTTTATTGTTGAAAGATGCATATAGTGCAGTAAATTTACTGAAGTGATCCATTACTGTAGTGATATACATGTATTACTCACACTCTAGTAAATAAAATGGTTGTTTAACCCTTTACATGCTTTATGTGAATGAGTAAATTAAAAGGGTGACTAGTAATATCGGTTAATACAAACATAGTAATGTATGCTATGTCAAATGATTTTGTTGATGAACATCACATCTGAAAAAGAGTGTTTTGAGAAAATAAATGAAAAATGAAATTGTTTAAAGTATCCACATTAAATTTACACAACAGTATTTAGAGTATTTTTTTAAAAATATGGCTAATTAAAGTAAAAACTACTGAGGTGAATTATTGCTTATATAACAGCAATATTAAATTATCAATTTACTTATGCGTTATATTTTTTTCAGAGATTTAAACTACAATTAGTACTATTCCTATTATTACAGTGCAGTAAAATTAATAAGCTGACAGGTTACCTGGATAACAGTAAACTTAAATGGTTGCTTTATATGCTGGTTGAGCGGGCAATTGATGTTAAGCCTCTAACAGTTTCAAGTTCTGCCATGGTAGCTGAATTATAAGGTTCTTTTGAAGATATTATAAATACTAAAATGACACTACATTATATACATAATATATACACTACATACTCATAATATTCATGGCAAGCTAACCATTAAATATTATGTGTTAGGTTCCTCGGCAGATAGGATGGTTACTCAATTATCATTTGTCACTACTTCATTGGTAAAGTGTTCAACATCAATGCAGATCAATTTAAAAACTGTACTAAAGATTATTAAGGCGACTTTAATTATTTGAGAGAATTTATGTCTAAGTGTTTAGAGAGAGTGTAGAGCATCTGAATTGTAACTTGTCCATTTGAAGAAGTTTATGTTTAATTGTTAGGAAAATAGTATAGCAGTTAAACTGTAATTTGTCCATTCTTAAGTACAAAATGTAATGAAATAAAACTCACTTATAAGAGTTTAGACATTACAATTTGCAAACTGAAATACAGTTAATGTGCTGAATTTTTGTAGATACTATAGTACCAAAATAGTAATTACATAGCTAGTAGACGGTTTGTTAGTGAGGTGCTTGAAGTACTTTGCTAACTTAATGCAGTTTGTGCTTCATTTGTTGGTATAGACTACAGCAAATAAAAGTTTTGGTAAGTAAATGTTGTAGTTAAATTGTGACCAGTTTATTTATGCTCATTGAATGAAATATTGATTAAATATTCATGTTTTATTGTAAATGTAACTCTCAAAGTAAAAAAGTATAAAAACCTAAAGTAATTAGTTTGGCTGAAAATCAGTCGATTCAAATTGGTTTTTGATAATGTGTTATTGCTTTTAGGTCAAAATAAGTACTGCTGAGGAACATATTATACAAGATTTTATACATTGATAAAGAGTCAATTAATGTTTAATCCTTATTTTTGACTTATATTAAACTAAGTACATGTTTGACTCCTACATCTGGTCAGGCAATGCAAAAGATAAACAGAAGATTGTAGAGCCTAGACTCTAAAATTAACAAATCAAAATACAATAGATGCTTAATTTATTACCAAAATTGTAGTTACTACAGTAACTGTATCAGATTTGTAGTTACCACAGTACTGTCTCAGGTATTTGGGAAAAAGATCAAGTAAGAAATGATATAATTAAGTAAACAATAACATTAGTTTGAAAGAATAACATTGTGATAATTTCATTTGATGTGATTAATTGTGGTCCTTTGCTGTCTTGTCTGAATACATACTAATGAGACATGTGAAATTGGTGTCAAAATGTGGTTGGAGTGTTTCCAGTTTCTAGTTTATATATAGTAAAACAGTTAAACTGCCAATCATTCGGGGCTCATGGAAATTGTATAATCAAACATATATTACTTTAGACAATAAGCATGCATAATGAATATAAGGTAGTGAAACATATGGATATTTTGGCAATTGAATATGCCTAGAAGCATTTGGGCACATGGATTTAACAATATTTCAGAATGGTGTTAGGCATTCTCACTAATTATGAACCATATAAACTATGTAGAACCTGTAGATGTGTTATGGTAGATAAACTGCTACTTCCTACTTGCTATATGTGTTATGGTAGATAAACTGCTACCTGCTGATTTGTTATGTAAATAAATCAACAGAATATATACTAGCTTATAAACTAATGTATGCTCCTTTACAGTGTAACAAGATGTTACAAAAGGCAATTAGTGACAGGTAAACAAAATAAGTAGCATAATATAGCTCAGGCAATGCTGAATGGCAATATATGGACTGTAACAAGACATCACCAAAACAAACTTGGGGAGTATTGAACATAAGATAGCATTTATTAATCTTGCATTACCACCCAGGTATAGATATACATTGTTGTGCATAGTTAAGATCATAGTTCATCACAGTGGTACATCTAAAATTGGCATAATTTAAATGTGATGTACCAAAATAAACAATAGCTACAGCAAGTTTATATGTAAAGCAAGTGTAAAAAGTTAAAAGGATATAACATTGATAAGAAATTTAATTTTGATAAAAGATTTATATTGCATACTATTTTTCAGAACGGTTTTATTTTAGTCTTGGTTGTTTTCAGATCTTGTTGTTTCATGTCTCAATATGTAACTCTGAGAAACAAATTTTCTTCGATTTAGAATAATACATGTACAAAGGATGTGTATCTTTGTATTTTTCATTTACCACAATTTTGCCTTTATAATTGGTATACTTCACACTCAATTAGTGTATCATGTGATACAAATACAAATGGGTAGTTCTATTAGTGAATGGAGAGAAATGTTCGAGTTACTTAGTTACTTCAGTATTTAAATAAAATTTAGTAAACTAACAGTCAAAAATATAGAAGGAAGAAACAACAAATTAAACTTAAATTGTTTTAACTGTAGAGGTCTCAGGGATAATACAAAAAGATTGCTGGTTCTTAATTGGTTAAAGCAAAATTATCAGGGTATATAATTTTTACAAGAAACACATTCAGATGTGTTGACAGAAAACCAATGGAAAAAAGATTATAACGGTTCAATTTTTTTTCGCATGGGACTTCTTCCAGTTGAGGGGTAGCCATCCTAATTCCAACTGATATAGGCATAGATATCAAGATATTAAGCGATGTTTCTGATAGTAATGGAAGAGTGTTAATATTAGATTGTGAAATGGAAGATCGGCCTCTTGTAATTATTAATGTGTATGCTCCAACTAAAGGTGACGTACTAGCTCAGAATAAGTTTCTGGAAGAACTGGTAGTTTTAATTGAACCATAGAGTGATAAACCATTATTACTTGGGGTGATTTTAATATTCATTTTAGCAGTATCAAGAAAAAGGGGGGTATAATAGATAAAGATTCTAGTTACTGCCGCAATTTATTAAACATCATGACTGAATACTCCTTGGTTGATATCTGGAGAGTTAGGAATAAGGAGCTGAGCCAATTCACTTGGAGGGGAAAAGGCCAGGCAGGGCTTGTTCAATCAAGAATTGACTTTTGGCTTATCTCTAGCTCACTCG
Organism: Sabellastarte sp. h YS-2021; assembly: GCA_964017235.1. Classification (NCBI taxonomy): domain Eukaryota; kingdom Metazoa; phylum Annelida; class Polychaeta; order Sabellida; family Sabellidae; genus Sabellastarte; species Sabellastarte sp. h YS-2021. Next base: position 30,544,827 of record OZ024936.1, read on the forward strand.
AATATGAACTTGATAAATGTCTTATACAACCAGGTCTCCTATCAGATCATAGTATTTTACTACTTTCATTAAATTTATTACAAATTAAAAGAAGAGAGAGAGGGACCTGGAAGTTTAATAATAATCTGCTAAAGGATTTAGAATATATAGAGTTAATCAAAAAGATTATTGAACAAGTACAAGAACATAGTGATTTTTTAATAAATCAACCCGGAGGGAATATTTAAAGTGTCAGATGAGAACAGAAACCATGATTTTTTCCAGGCTAAAGCTAAGACATTAAAAAATGATGAAACTGAACTACTAAACCTTATAACCCACTTAGAAACTAATTTAGATAATAGTAACAAAGAAGAAATACTATGATATAATGATCTTAAAATTAAGTGGGAACACATGCATTCAGAAAAAAACTGAGGGAATAATCTTAAGATCAAAAGCCCAAATAGTGGAGGAAGGGGAAAAAATACTAAGTTATTTTTAAATCTTGAAAAGAGTAATTACAATAAAAAAAAACACATGAAAGCTGTAATTAACCACGAAGGTACTTTAGTGACAAAACCACAAGAAGTTTTAATGGAACAAGCAAATTTTTATAAGAAACTTTATACAAGCAGACAAGAAAGTGCTAGTCTGTCTCAAAAACTAGAGGAGAAATTCATTGAAAATAAAAATATACCTAGGCTTAGCATTGAGCAAAAAGCAGTATTGGAACTCCCTCTAACAATTGAAGATTTGGCATTAGCCTTAAAAATATGAAAAATGATAAAACCCCTGGTTTAGATGGATTCACTACTAATTTTTATAAATTCTTTTGGGCAGACCTCAAAATACTATTCTTCGAGACCATATGTCATTCTTTTCAAGTAGGAGAACTACCATGTGGTTTAAGATGAGGTATACTCTCATTACCAAAAAAGGATAAAGATTTGAGATATTTAAAACCATGGAGGCCAGTTTCACTTCCTGTTACAGACTATAGGATTTTAGCAAAGGCATTAGCAATGAAACTGCAAACGGTAATATCTGACATGGTCAATTATGATGGAGTTGGTTATATCAAAGGCCGTTTTATAGGTGAGAATGTCCGAATTATAGAAGACAGTATAAATTTTACAACAGAAAAAGATATAAATGGACTTCTAGTTTTGATTAATTTTGAAAAGGCCTTTGATACAGTGGAATGGAATTTTCTTGTTAAGTCATTGCAAGCTTACAACTTTGGAGCAAATTTTATAAAATGGGTTAAGTTACTTTATTCAAACATTACATCTAGTACTATTAATAATGGTTTCTTATCACCCACTTTTAAACTATCAAGAGGCATTAGGCAAGGCTGTCCCCTCTCAGCTCTCTTATTCATATTGGTAGCAGAAACCATCGCTTTGAAATTAAAATCAGAGAAGAAAATTCAAGGTATTATGGTAGGTGATACAGAATATAAAATTTGCCAAATGGCAGATGATACAACATTATTTGTGAAGAGCTTAGAATCGCTAATAATGGCAATTCAGGTATTCCAAGAGTTTGAATTAGTCTCAGGTTTGAAACTAAATTTAGATAAAACAGAAATTGTTCCACTGGGTCATTTTAGATATGTTGAATTATCTTTACGGAAGCACCTTGTGAACTGAAAATAAATAAGAAAGCTTTTAAGACATTGGGAATATGGTTAACCCCAACAGTTGGAGAAGCTAGTAAATTAAACTTTGATGATAGATTAAAAAAAGCTGAAACTATTATTAATATTTGGAAACAATGAAGTCTGTCATGGAAAGGAAAAATAATGGTAATAAAGTCATTAATATTGTCTCAGTTCTCCCATTTATTTACAATGATATATATGTTACAGTAAATATGTGAAATCAGTAAATATGCGTATTTACTGAAATTTTCAGTAAATAAGCGTATTTACTAATTTGGTCAGTAAATACATGTATTCCCTGAAAATTTCAGTATATACTCGTATTTACTGGTTTTTTGGTCCAGTAGATACACGTATTTACTAAAATCATCATGAAGACTTTAAATTGTTAACAGGTGGGGGTTATCTGCTATGTATTAATATTATTAATTGTTATTTAAAACTTTAAATGAGTTCATCATTTTCAAAGTTTGATACTTGTTTACAATCTAGCACTGGAATAACTATTTTGTATCACTTTATAATTTCAAAAGCAGTTACATGTGATACATACTTGAAATATGTTCTTGCATTTAAAATAGATTTCAATGCAAATCTTCAAGTTTATACATTTAAATATAATGATTAAGACCAAATATTTTTCAAATTATGACATTTTATGTATAAGGAACAACAACCAAGGTAATAACATTAAGACATATGTCCTGTTCAAGAACTGAATTACTCTGCAGTTTTAACAATGTAATTCTTGTGCCAATAGTTTGTTTTGCTTAAGTTGTTAAAGGTCACCAATAAAATTTAGATGTATATAATTAGGGTTAATAAATCTCCCTTTAATGATGTCCCTTTAATAGGGGAAGCCACACTCTAACCACAGATGCCTTAAATGGATAAAGTCCCTTTGAAAGGCCTTTAATGAAATCCAATTAGGGGCTAACTTGTTCTTCCATTGTTTCTAACAACAATTCTTTGATCCAAGTAGCCAGTGTCTATATTAAAGTCATACATCTACCAGAAAATGGCAAAGTATTAAGCCTTGATTGAAATGAAATAAAGAAATCACTAACTGAAAATATATTGTTAACAATAGATTCTTAAAGAATACATTGAGATTGTTTGGGTCTAAATCAAGGTAAAATTTAATTTCTGTTGAGTGAAAATATAGTTAAAATATGTTAAAATGTTGAAACTCAAATGTAAATTAATTTCTAAACTTTTATTTATGTTGAATAAAATACACTTTTTATGTATCAGTCACATAAAAATGGTTAAAATTTAAATGAACTTTTATTAGTTATACAAATGTCCTAGGTCGCCAGTAGCTGTGGGATTGAAAATAGTATAAGCTTAAATGAAATATCTACAAAAAACACATACCTAAAGTTGGTAGACATAAACATTAAAAAGTCAAGTGCTATTTTTAACATAATATTTGCATCTAATGTTCTGTAAAATGCAGTATGCTTAGTACGGTCCAACAGTCATAATAAAGTAAAATGTTCTGATATAATGTATATTTTGGTTTACAGTTCAATATTACATATTAACAACCATTGAACATCAAAGTTTCATTTTACATATTTACTGAAACTCAAACCAGTAAACTTGTGAAATAACACAGGTCATAAATCAGTAAATACGCGTATTTACGGAAAATTTTAGGGAATACGTGTATTTACTGACTAAATCAGTAAATATGCGTATTTACTGAAAATTTCAGCAATTTTGAAGTTCATGTGGTATAATAAGCCACCAAGAATTAAGTTTGAAACTATTATTACGAAAATAGACTAGGGGGGCTTAAAATTACCAGACATAATAACTTTTCATAATGCACAAAAAATATCTTGGATTAAACGATTACATTGTGATAACAATGGAAAATGGAAAAATTTATTCTTCAAATTGGGAAATATAGATGAAAAGATATTTAGTTCATAAACTCAGAGTTAAGCAAGTACTTCCAACTTATAAAGCTGAAAGCTTTCATTACTAAGTATTAGAGTGTTGGTACAAAATTAAAACCCAAAAACCAGAAACAGTCCAAGAGATTGGAAATGAATACGTGTTCTTCAATAATTATTGAATTCTTCAATTATTGTGTTTGATGGTGTACCAATAAGGCCAGAGACGGTTGGAGTAGAGAACAAGTTCAGTGAGTTAAAATTAAACCAAATGCTAAATAGTAAAGGAAGATTATTGTCAGCACACACCCTACATAGGAAACTTAACTCTAAGGCAACTACTTTTCACATGCAACCACTTATTACTGGTATTCACAAAGAATGGAGAACTAAAGTAGAAAACCAATTGGTATCAGTGAGGGAGTTTCCATACTTTTGTATTCGGTCGAACAACAAATTAAAAGAACTAAGCCAAATGAAAAATAATGATATATACTGGGAAATATTGAGTCTTAAAATTCAAAAACCTACTTCTTTGTCAACAAGGTTAGACTTGTTTCCATTCCTTCAGCATGCAGATTGGAGAACAATATTCAACACAGTCTATACAATTTGCAAAGAACCATACTTACAATCGTTTCAGTATAAAATTTTAAACCAAACCTCAAATCGTAATTATAATATTTTTAAGTGGAACATTATGGAAAGTGGTATGTGCAGTTTTTGCCACAATAATATTGATACTATAGAACATCATCTCTTATATTGTGATAATACAAAGGTATTTTGGGACAGAGTAAATAAATGGTTCATGACTGTAACACAGGTGAAAATTAAATTTTCCATATGTGAGATACTTTTTGGTATCCCTGTGACCTCTACATTGGATTCTCATGTATTTATGTTTAATTATTTGGTGTTACTTAGTAAGTGGTATATTAACAGTCAAAAAGTTAAAAAGAGACAAATAATGTTTTGTGGATTTCTTTTATTTGTCAAGAGTAAACTTGAAAATATTAAAATGTCATTTATAATGTATGAAAACTTTAGACCTCTTCATAGAAAGATATGGAAGACTATATCAACATTTAACTGTATCATGAAGTTCTAAAACTGTAACTCATTGTAATTGTTTAAACATTGTATAACATAAACATTTAATATTGTAATATTGTGTAAAGTATGACCAAAGACAAATAAAAAAAACTTTAGCAGATACTCTGAACATAGGTTAACAAGGAAAAATCAGGAGTTTACACAGGTCAGTTTCCAAAGATTTGCATGAGTTTACAAAATGGAGACAGTTTACAATGTTTGACTAAAATGTCCTCATGTAAAACAATTCATAGAAATACGCTTCTCTAAATTTCACAATTCTGTAGAACTAACAGGGAAACCGAGAAACTTCCAGCTATAACATTGATTGACCTTACAGCTTTTGTAATAAAATCAATAACCTACAACTGTATTCTGTGTGTATTAAAATCTTTTCTGGCTTTAATGATGATAGATAGTGGTTATTCAAAGTTCAAAGTTGGAATTTTATGTCCAATTCAACAGCCAGGGTCACAGGCCCAAATTGTCACTTATGGTAGTGGTTATTCAGTCTCTAAATTTATTTAAACCACTTTGTCATTGCATAATAAAGCAAGATGACTTAGAGTAAAACACTCTATTTAATGTGACCTAATATGGGCAGATACGAGCTATTTGCAAAATTGTGTGACCATGCTTCTTCCTGCAAAACGTCAGCTAACAGTGCCCAAAGGACACTTCCAATTTAGAGGCAAGTGAGTGTATTTTTGGTGAGCATTAACAAACCATGAGATTGGTAATCTAACTGGCTTGAGAACTACAGATGATTGAGGTAGACCTATATTTCTTTTTGGTTCTTGTAAGAGGTGCTTTGATATCATGACTTTTACAAGTCATGAGTTCTTTTATATCAAATATCACAAAGCAACTTATGAAATTCAGTCACTAAAATACTAAGACACTATGTAACTATAAAATTATTTCCATGTATCATCATTGCTTGTAAATTCAAATATGTCAACCCAGAAGCCAGGGAAATTCATTTGAGTGTAATCCGAATTGGCTTAGTGTTATAAACAATAAGAGTAGAATAAGAAAGAAAATAAAGCGACTGTAAACTGATGTAATGGAGGTGGTTGTAAACTGCCCTGATAGGCCCCTCATCAGGCCATATCCAACACACCATAGGTTAAGGGAAAATAAGACATATCCAAGAATTAGGGTTTTTACCATCAACAGCACAGATACGTGTTGGATACAATTTGAAACTATTTTATCAATGTCAAAACAAGTATGTCAGGCTTACCAGAAAGAAATACTAAAGTACCTGATTGATCAAAACCAAAAGTCTGATTTTCTTATCGGTATTCTAAACAATTATATTTCATTGACGAAAAGAAGTCTGGTTTCCCTCACCAGACACTGAACAATAACATGTCACCAACAAATGAACAAATTTCCATGATTAGTGACTGAACAATAATGTAAAAAACATCCAAATAGCATATAGCTTGTGCAAATGGAGCCTGATTGCTGAACAGTCTCCTGGCGTACAGTGTGCCCTGTGGATATGAACTGGTCATTGGTTTCTGGTTTAATAAAATTACTGGTGTCACTTAATCAGTTGCACAGCTTTGTCAAACTTTTGATATAACCCGCCTGGTGGCCATAATTTGTTATCAAATACCAGCTTATTTATAAATGTGATAAACATGCTTGAAATCATTGCATAATGTACTCATACTCATAGTAATCTAAACAAAAAAACAATCTCTATGCAAGGCATATCCTCCTTAGCTCATTTTCTCTTATGGCTTCTCCGTGGTGCCGACCTGTTTTTGTCCCTGGACTTTGAATTTGCATATTGCTATTGTCTTGTTGTGCCTTAGAGTCCACTTCTCAGTGGATATTAAGCGCTATAAATGTCAAATTAGAATTAGAAATTTGCCTAGTTATTGGCACTAAGAAAACATAACAAATGAATTTCACAGATTTAGAAGTACAGCACTGCAAAGAGTCTAATATACCATCTCTTCAGCTCAACTCTCACCACGTTGTATCTTAGAATGTCCCTTGACTATCCCTTTTTGACCCTTCCTTTCGTATTTTAATGCACAGAGTTCCCTACTGTGCAAATGACAGTGTGCCTGACAAAGCAGTAGAGAACATTGCATTAGATGTGGACTATAAATATTATTGTTTTACTGGAGATATTTTTTGTCAAATTTGTTCATTTTCTATCAGCAATCAATACTGATTAACATGCATAATTAATTCTCCAACTATTTTGTTTCAGAAATACATGAAAAATGGAATGTGGTTGGAAAGTAGCCAGTACATTTCGGAAACAAAACAGCTGCCTGTCGTCACCTGATATGGAGCAATGATCAAGCACTTTTATACAGGCCTCAAATACCATTCTGTGTTTATCTCTATAGACAGATTCTTTCACATACATTCTATTGATGATTAAGTTCTCCAATGCTCTATAATTCGTAATGTTAGTTTTCAACTAAATCGAATTTGGCAAGCATAGGTATCATTGCTAAGAAACTAATACCAATTCAGCATAACACCAATGATATTAAATTCTGGATCAGGGACATGTATTTCATCTTTAAGAGACACACTTATACATAGAATGAAATATTTAACAAATGTGGCTACCTATTTTTACCTTTCCAAAAAACTCCTTCATTAAATAATGCCTGGAGACAATAGAGATTGATTCGACGATGATGAATAAGTCAACTGAATAGTTATTCCATATTTTCATACAAAATAGCTATTATTTCTCAGACTTATATAAAGTGTGGGCATAAACATAAGCTCAATCCACATCTCTATTTAACCAGAAGCCCAATGGATTGTAAAGCCATAAGGAAGTAGAATATGGATGTAGTGCTTAAAGGTGTCCACTTCAACCTCCTTTGTCACATCAATGGTGATGTAGACCAACCAGATCAATAAGGCCAGGCCACATTGATTCATTGTCGCTTGTGTGCCAAAGTGTAACATCTGATAAATATTTTGGGGATAACACCACACACAACTCTGTGCTGAGATAACAATCCACTTAATTATCTGCATTACCTTTACATTCTGGTTAAATTGCGAAGGAGGCTACTTGTGCATTGTTATTGCCAAGGATGGAGCTAAAAGTTACACTGGAACATTCTCAGTATGGGTGTCAAAGGGATTGTTCAAAGGGAGGTGTTAATTAGCATTATTTAATTTAAAGTGCCAATCGCATGTGCCTCAGATTATGTTTTTGTGTTTTATGGTAACATATGTTACATTTCAATGGTTCATGCTACTACACAAATCCTTACCCTCATTGTCATTGTGTGGCAAATTACAATATTATCCACATGCCAACCATTTGTAATAAATTACATTGTTATGCATGTTAGTAATCCTGGACCCATATTAATAAATATAGACCACTTCATAGCTTTTAAATTTTTAAACTAAACTGATTTCAGCAATTCAATCAAAATTCCATTCATCATAGGCAATTTGTGTAATCAAGTTTCTATTTTTCCAAATTAATATCCTAATATCCGCTCCACTTTTGAGCTTACCAGGAAAACAGCTAATTATTGTAGTACCCTGCCAACCACAATAAACTGTAATCATATCATTGCTGAAACCCCTGGATGAAATTTGTATTTTAAGATTATTATTGCAACCATAACACTAATTGGAATATTATGGAGCTGCCAATCTGTATATCAGGCTTATGTCTATCCTTTGAAAGTCATATTATTCATACCAGTTACAGCAAAGGCATTAAAACCATGGTGGTACAATTAAAGCGTTAGAAATTGTATTACCTGACATTAAAGATTGGCCATTTTCTCAGCAGTAGAAATCTTCGTTGTGAACACAAGTGAGCAGCCTTCATCATATTCGCTAGTTTGAGATCAATGACGTCATATAATGAGGTTTGGGCACATACTGGTGCTTTTTCATAGGTTGGAAACTTTGAAGAGATTATGAAATGTGAGGCAGGCTGGCAATGAATAAATGTTCTTTTCCATGTTTGATCATAGTTTGTAGAGCAGGACAATACTAAAGCAGTTACAATTTTTTTCTTGTTTTTCAAACCCATATATTATTAGATGACTACACAGTTAAAACTCTTACGTTGTAGCTGAGAAAATAATATCTACTTTGCGCAAAATAGTGAAACCAATGAACTTATAGTAAGTTTTAACCATGTATTCTCATTACCAAAATCTTATCAAGAACTGCACTGAATCATCTTTACATTTTATGGGAAATCTTTGAATTTGTGATCGCATATCAACAGGTAACTACGTTTTTCAAACGTTTGTTTTAATATAGTAGGCTGAATTTATTTTCCCTGATTTGAAATGCCCCTTAAATCAAGACACACTCTTCTGCTTTTGCAGAATTACATCAACAGTGATATTTTGAACTCACAGTATTAATTATTATGCGAGAGCTACTAGTTACCGTTCATTAATCACTTTATATTATTGTCTAAAAGGACCTGATTAATTTTATTAATATCATATACAGGGTACACAAATCTTTATTTGAAGGCCTTCCCATAGGTAAAATATATATACATTTTTACAGTGTATGTCAGTTACATGCATGAATATTCATCAAATTTAAAGGAAGCAATCATCTTTGGCGGCTTGTTGTACCAGTTTGCCTTGGCCTATAGTTGCTATTGTATTTATTACTGACATAGCTTTTATGTTGGTATTTACAGTCATTTTACTGCAGCTAAGTCACAGGCTGTGATCCATATATCCTATGCAAAGGGACTGACAATAAAAGACCAGACATAAATAGCTCAAAAATACCTACAAATGAGTGTGATGTTTTTGCTTCCCTTTTTTCACACGAGTGAATAAATGGGATAGACTCCAATGGTTTGGGTGACATTCAGGATTGAGGTAATGTGGTCAATATTCTTATTATTTTTGTTGTCCTTTGGTCCAAAACAAAAATATTTAAGTGAATTGTATTTTAGAGTCAATCTTATTTTGAATAAAAATAACCTGTATGCATGCATGCCTCTTTTTGTCTTGTGTTCACGAGTTAACCTGGACGAGTTTCACTTGGATGGAAAGTTGATATGCTGAACTGATTAAAATATAAGGGCGATATAGAAGTAAAGCATACTCAAAAGGTTTAAGGTTTAATGGTGTAATCTATTAGAAAGCCAGGAATAAAGTTAGCATGACTGGTATGTCACGCCTGTTGTTCTGGAAATTTATGTACTTTTGCCAAGCATTCAGACAGCTTTGTTATTCCCACTGGAGCATCATCTGGAGAGACAATCTTGGAGTTAAGAAGTCACTTGTGTAACAAGCCCAATGCGATTTAAAAAGCTAAGAATGTTCCCAGTGGCTGAGAATTAGCAGTATCAGTAGTAATCACTAAGGTCATAATCATTAAACTGCAATGTTTCTGGTTTAATGCTTGTGATCTCTGTTTTCTGGCATTATGCGCCTTAGAGTCTGTCAAAAGATGGAGATTAAGTGCTATAAAAGTACTATTAGAATTACATGATAAAATAAAATAAGGTTATCTCACATATCGTGGTTAGGCCTCTTATCATTGCTAACAGGGTGCAGATCTAGACAGCTGTCCATGCCAGTAGCATGCACTGTCAATAGTAGTTGAAGTGTTAAAGCCTTATTTTGACACCTTAAGTCCACAATAACTAACTATAAAGAAAAAGAGATGAACACAACAAGCCAATTGAATAGCTGTTCCTTTATATATTTTACTGTTCCAGAGAAAATTCAATTTGAAGACGTGATAATTGTTTGCTTTTTGGATGTTATCCATTTATCAGTTGATAAGCAGATATCATATCCACTAGTGATGTCATCATGAGGTGTGATAATCGAGAAACTCAGATCATCGGATCTCACAAACACTACACCCACTTCACTATTTCCACAGTTGTTTCACATTTATTTTGTTTTGATTTGTGACATAACAATTTTGAATCTGATAGAAAAGAGCGTTACAAGGATAAAACTAGAGTGGTGGCCAGGAAATGTAAGGTGAAAAGAATTATACATGAACCACTAATAGGAGGAGCCATGTAAATCAATTTTTAATATGAGAATAAATCAAAGGTAACAGGAGGACCAGGGACTTAACTTTCGATGTTTGACCCCATTGAAAGTCATTTATAATTTATATTAACTTCAAAACATTGGTAAATATATACTTAGGTCACTTCAGTTAAACGATTACTGCTTTTTTATATTCATCTGTAAAATAAATGACTGGTCTTCATAAAAGTAAACATTTCTTATGGGCTTTTATTATTAAAAGGGTCATTGATTGCAAATTTATGACGAGAGACTTACTTGGAACAGGCTGAAAGATTTGTCATAACCTCAGTCTTGTTTCCTGAAGACAAACTGTCCATTACTGCTAACATGGTATCAGATCATTTTGATTTGGTGTCTTTTCATATTCAAAGTAAGAATGTTACTTCTGAAAACCAAACTGCTTAAAACCTAATGTAGGGTTTAGAAAGGATTCGATTGAGTAGGATCTTAAGAATCCAATACCTGCAACAGACTATGCCTAAAATACCAGGAATACATTTTTGCCCAATATTTTAAGTGGCAAAACATTGGTGAATGTATCACACCTCAAACTTCGATGTGAACAAGTGCTTTAGGGTGTCTTCGGTGTTAAAGTTTTTAGCCAAATTCTGGAACACAGTGTCTCCTTTTCATCAGGTGTACCCTCCAAACCAAAACATTCTTCAAAGGTGGATCCAACTATTTATTTTTAAAAAATGAATACAAGATATTCAAACTAATGGCAATGGCTTTTTCTGTGTAATAACTGCTTTGTCTCTGAGTGACTGTAAGTGCCGATAACAATTACCCTTACCCAATCAAGGCCATCCGTTATTACCCCAAGCTCCCACTTTAACACTGGAAATCAATACTTGCATAGCTTATTGCTCTTTTATGGATTAGATTTTCCATCAGATTAATCTTTTTTTGAATACTGACAACTAAATGTCCCTGTAAATCAGAGTGCACTTTATGATATACATAAGCTTCTTTATATATTTTACTGTCAATTAACTGTCAACATTTAAGCTATTAGGATAGTGTTGGTATAAGGCACACCTATATCTATATTTTGAGTGTGGGTTCTCCAAAGTATATGCTGTGTTTTCAATGAAAGTTGTCATATGAAAATACAATATTCCCCAGTTTTTTTCCACACCTTTATAAAAATGTTTGGCTATTAAAGTGTTTTGTTAATAAGCGACCTCTGACTTGCAAAGTATCTATGTCTTTACAGAAGCCAGTTCTTATCTGTACTCAATGATAAAGAGAATTCACAACAGCTGAAATGGTAGACAAATTTGATAAGCATTAATTTGTACTTGTGACTTATTGCAGCATCCGTAGTTTGGTTTGAAGTGCAATGTTTTGTAACCTTGTTAGATGTGTATGATATTCTCCATTCCAGGCACCAAAGTACCAACCAAACAGTAATGTGGCAAGAATGTGTGATTGTGTTCCTAAAGTGGCCGTAAGTATGTCATTCTAACACATTTGGAACATTTTCCTGTGCTGCTTGGGATATTTAAAATTAAGAAAAACTGCTACAGGTAGCATTGCGTTTTTGGTCAACTGTTGTCATAAGTTGCACAAGAACCAATATTCTAAATCAAACACATCTCCGTATTTTATATCAACCACAATCATCATTCTACAAAGGGGATTTATAAGACATCTTGGTTATTACCAGCTAGGAATAAAACTCACTAATAATTTGGTTTAGCTTATTCATGGATATCTCAAAGCTTTGGATAAGTTGACGCAAAAACATTTTGGAGTCTTGTGGCTGTACATCTCAAGTCCTGGTTCCAGCCTAACCAGCCTAACTTGAAGTACGAAAGTTAAAAGCTAGTTGCTTTTTGTCTGATGTTCATGGCAGAATCTTGAACAACTAGTGTATCCTGTATCCATCCAGTATCTCAACTATGGGTCAAAGTCAGGATCAAAGTCCTGTTCAAGAGCCATATTGGGACAGGCCCTCAGTATTTGTCACTTGTGGGAATCCATCCCACACACAACTGACAGTCTGTCATTCGGGGCCAAACTTACCAACTAACAAGGCCACCGTGAACCTATGTCGACATCAAAACCATATTCGTCAATCAATTTCAGGTTGTTACTTTCAATCAACTACTATAAAATATATCAGTGAACCACGGATTTTGTAAACACAGTTGATGTTATCTGTTTTACTGTAACATGAGAGGAAACAGTTTGTCAAAGTGTTTTATGGTGGTTGCTTAGGTAATTAGAAAACAGGTGCACTTTTCCTTTTTTTTCTCAACAGCCTCTTTCTAGGTAAGGTGTTCTCATTCTTCATAAAGATGCAAATACTCTTCATCTACAATAATTGACCTGACATAATTGTTTCTTCTGGCAGTTCACAACTGTATAACGATCAGTGCTTCGAGGTGTACTATTGATAGCACTGTGGGGAGGGGGTGTAACAGGACACAGTAACTGGTCAAGATACTGCACTGAACAACATTGGGTATTAGCAAGGCACTATAAAATTTCTTAAGATTCAATGTGTCATCAAGCACATCATCAAGCCTACAATATATAAATATGTGTACATTTCTTTCTGACGAATTTTACACATATGATGCTCTGTTTTTAACATATATCAGGCATTTAACACATATTTTAACACATGTTTCAGGGGGCATAATTAAGAGCTATAAATCTTTTGTAGAAAAGGAGATCAACTTGTACAGTGGTTTTAAACAACCCAATCATAATCAACAAAAGAATTTCCTTTTGAAAAAAATTGATGACACTCTTTGATCCAGCAGGGTGTGGTTAGTATGGGTGGAACATAAATCCTTACTTTCATGTGAGCCAAGTCATAGCATGTAGCAACACAGGTAATTCAATAGCTTTAAAGGCCTCTACGCATTAGTTTCTAAGTAATCTTGTGTTTTATTGCCTGTTGCAATCCCCTTTTTACCTACTGAGTTAACTTAAGGGTCCTGCATATCACCTGATTTTGGGGATTCAAATAGACCTCTGGTGTCTTTGCTGAAGTAAAATTCAACCACTCTCCATTAGCATGCCTTACAGTCCTCACCACACAAAAACTCCACCTCTGAAGACTATTACTTCCTTGGCAAAACACGCGAGGCTTAATCACAAGAACGGAAGTGAAGCAAGGCTGTACTCTGTCCCTGAAGGGCATAAGGGTATATGAAATAAATGCCATTCCAAGCTACTTATGCCCTTTTTGTGACTAAGGTGTGCTTTGTCGACCCCGTTCTTCAACTCTTGTCTAATGATACCGATAAATGAAAAGGTGGGCTTGCTTTATCGCTAGTCTACAGTGGAATTAGTCAGGGAGAAAAGACATTTTTCACCCTACCATTGGCGTTTCGTGAAATAAGGAAAACACAGAAAGGGGGGATATTGCTGTTTCTACCTGAATAAGCATTTTCGGTAATGGGGATTTTTGCTGTGTGTACACGTGTGTGTCCATTGATCTTTCAGGGAGTAAAGGATAAGGAATTGGATATATACATTCAGGGGGTTTTCATGTGCTCAAATATTACAGAGCATTAATTACCAGATATTGATAAGAAACCAGATATTGATAAGAAACCTTACTATGCTGGTGATAAAGAGAAACACATAATAAAGAGGGTTAAAGTCAGTACTGCAAGTGCTAGACGGCAATTCTCAAATAGAAATCCTGTTTACAACAGAAACTGCACATTTTTTGCAGTCCTTCATTTAAAAAAACAAGTAAAATTAAAGTCTGCTTCAACTATTTGATTCATTTGTATGGCTGTCTAATATAGATGGATGAAATACATGTGTCCCACTGTGTCAGAAAGGATAATATACAAGTGTTTTTATAAGAATTGCAGTAACATACTCAATATTAATATTACTTCACGAAAAGTATCAGTGAGGGGAACACAGTAACAGAAACCAGAAAGGAAACAGAGGAAACCCAAGAGGATCAGCAGTAAACCACATATCATTTTTGAGCAAGGTAGGTAAAAGGCAGGTTCAAATACTTGTTTTTACCAAATACAGGCGAGATTCAAAGTTTGAATTAGGTCCCAAGAACAGAGTAAAGACAATATTCTTGACATTGAATTTTACAGAATTCTGGAGAATTCATTAACATCTTAACATATATATGAATTGATAATCTAAAATGAAAGAAGGTGAACATTTAAAAAAAGTTCAGGATAACTAATAACTCATACTGGCAATATGAAATAGTAGTATATGCAAAATTATAGACAATATCAGATGGATATTATTGGAGTATTGAACACTAAAGACCTGTAACTTAATTAACCAGATGAACAGCGTCATGGAATATGAACAAAAACCGAGTAGGCTATGGTATCAATGACTTGACTGCATTGCTTGATGTGCAAGGTGAAATATCACCTGCAGGAGCGAAGACACTTGTGTATTGTGGCACTATTTAGAAGATGATGTCATGACTTTGCTTATAACAGTAATATTTGAGACACACGTGGGATGAATCTGGTACAATGCAAAAACTTCAGAGACACGTGACATTACACAATATACTAGTATGCTATGAGTTGGAATATATTCATGTGTGCGCTGTGTGGTTCTTCTGAATTCACGTCTAAAGAGATTAATGTAGCATCTCCTGATAAAACTCAATTCACAGTAAACATAAATAATGTTGTGGATATTTATAACAGAACGAGTTAAGGTAAGATCACTTTGAAGTGATTTTTTTAATTAAATTATCCAAATAGTGGATATATAGTATATATATTTCTGGATTACCCTGACTTGATTGGTTGGTTGTATTTATAAATAGATAACTATAATCTTCCCACCGTCCCTCATCTCCTATTTAAAAATATGAGAGATTTCTGATATTATTGATATATACAAAAATAGAGTAACACATGTCAAATATTTTTGTGATTTGTTTTTCGTTTGCTTTAGCAGAAAGTAAGGATATAACATGATTGTAATGAAAGCCTAACAGTGGATAAGGAAAATCATTAACCCCTATCAATAACAGGAAACTGTGTCTCTAGGTGTCAATAAGGTCAAGTTTCAGATTTATGTTGGCTAGTTACCTGTATTATATTTGATTGGTTTTGTACAGTTGAGACGAGTAGGTATAAACCAGCTATTAGTCTGTATATTTTCCAGAAAGCCAGATTTGGTTTTTGAATAATAGATGAGTAAAGAAAGAGAGTGGGTTTGGCATACTAATAATGGTAGCCATGTCTATTTAGAGTGACAATACGTGCATATAATTAAATATTAAGGTACAAGAAATGTAGGAGTACTAATTAACACTGTTCAAGACGCACCATATTTTATAATTTGATAAACAGGATACAGTAGACAACTTACAGAGCAACTGTTGCCACTTCTAATTGTGATAGGTCTGCAGTGTCCCGGTGGTGAGCAAGTTTGGATTCCAATCACAGGCTGCTACCTCTATGTGAGTTCAATTCCCATAAGGTGGCAATACTGAGAGGCTGTCCCCATATGGCCCCGGCAATTGAATGGGACATAAAACCCTAACATTAACCTGTGATCATTGACAGAGCCAATGTATGAGTTAAGAGCGAATCTTGGAACAATACTTTCTCACTATTATGAATAGTGGGCCCTATGAAGAGCATGTAGGTAGTAACAGTCTTAGAACTACTCAGTTATTTGGTATTGTGTTAGTTCATTCACGTGAATGGTATGAGTTTATGAATAAGAGTGAGTAAATACAATAAGTGTACAAATGTGTCAGTCAATAACCCTTGTATATTTTCATTAGTTATATTCCCCTGACAGGACAATAATGGAGAAAGAGATATTGTTTTCACTATTATCATCAGATGTTCCATAGTTACTCCTTTATCCAGTAGTATTATTTCTGAGTATTTGTTGAACTAACCTGTTGCATTACTGCCAATATATGAAAGGTCGAGGTCAAATGTTTAAACTGTAGTTCTGATTCATCTTGTGACAAAAGGCCATTTAAACGGCCATTTGATGACTCTAAATATAAGCATTTTTAACCGGTGTTTCTTTATGATTTTCAAATTTCCAATATTATAAGCAACCATATGTACATGAAATACTGTCACATTTTTCACCTGGTGACACGTGGTCTGAATTCAAGCTATCACCACAAAGGCGATAGTCAAGATGACATTTAATAAATTTGATTAAACATAGCAACATGGGTTTCTAATATATTTGTGAAATCAAAGCTGTCACCAATTATTTTGCCACTTAGAAAGATTGTGATGTAGTAGTGTGTAGAAGCACACAGGGCTAAATTAGGCAATTTCTTTTTATTTCAAACCCCATGACATATCACATTCATACATTTTAATATTAATAATTCAATAGGTGTGTTATCCCCTTGTTGTTGAAGCAAATGCAGTTTCAGATTATGGATCTTATTTCACAAAATGAAAAATAGTTGAAGCTTACCACATGTGCATTACCAAATTATGAGCACATTTTGTCCTAATGAAAATTGCGTCACATAATGCTCATTAACACTTGTATAATGACAAATCACTGCAGTTGCTATTGCTTGGCCAGTGATCATATATCACTTAGTGTAGTTTCTCACCTGCCTTTAAACTATCAAGGGCAAGTACTTATAGTGAAATGATTAGAAGGAGTATTTACAACAGGAATTATCAATCTAACATTGTCACAAACATGCAAGTGACTAACATTTGTTCTGTGATAAGCTTCACTGGCTGAGCAGTATGGATCAATTCCAACGAGTTCTCTGTATAATTTCCATAAATTGCTGGTTCAACAGAGAGCAGAAGTAAACAGCACTACACTATCAATAAATATTATTTCACATTACCTATGTTGACAGCTTGCAACTGTTTGATTAATACAACCAAGCGGATGCAAATTAAGTCATGTGATAAATCATGACGTCAATAAGGTGGGCGATAATAGGCTAGTCACTTTTTATGTCTTTTACCTGGTTTTCCCATTGAAATGAACATAAAAAAGTGGTCTCTCAGTGATACCCCCTTTTGACAGGAGCCTTTTATGCCCCTGGAAGTTCATTAGGTGCATATTTCTGGCCAGTTTTCTTTTGAAAGTGTCCATGTCAGTCTACAATGAAAGAAGCATTGTCATATCATAAACTTCTGAAGGAGCATGAGTAAAGGGTGACCATATGAAATTTCTTTATAAAATAAAGTGGTATTTGCTGCTCCACATTTTGTGAAATGATTATAAGTATTGAAATAAACATTTGTTGCACTCATTTTTGTGGAATTATAGATCTTGAAATATCAAGCAAACTCGTTCCACTACATGGCTTGTTTTATTAGATATATATTAAACTATAAACAATTTATAGAATAATAATTTTGATATGCACTCATTTCTGGAAATCATGTCAACAGAGCCAGTTCTTAGTAAATGACTGCCAAACAACTATTCTATTGACGAAAGGTGTTATATGACGTCAAAAATATTCTTAAACTTAAATTAGACAGAACAGACATAACAACTAAACAAATTCAAAGAATAATAAGTTTTTTACTTCATTTAAATATCCATATTTCTGGGGTTACATATATTTCTAGGAATCACTTTTTGCGTTTCTATTTTTGTCTCTGGACCTTCATGGATTTTGGCGTAGTGTGATTAGTATCTGTGTCTCCACTGAAGTTAAACGGAAATGGACTACATAAGTACTGGGATGGACCAAAACTCCTTCCGGTCTTGTTCTTAACAAACTTTACATGTCAAAAAGATAATTGTTTTCTCAGTACAAACAGGCTCATGCACACTCCTAAAACCAGAATAAAATTGTACAACTAAAACCATTTACTAAAATACCTTATTTCCAGTGACAATTCTATTTATTTTACAGGTGCTTAAGGTTCTTTAGTTTATAAGAATGCTGACATCCAATCAGATTAGTTCATGGCACTTTTATTAGCTGGTTTGTGCTAAATCATTTTAGTGTCATTTCATGTAAGTCTTATCAGGTGTTATTATTATCTTCATAAAATAATAAAAGGCCAGCTTGAAAATCACAACAATACTCCCTGCAGTAATAGGGTGGGCAGCCTTAACATTGCACTCCCCTCAACAGAAAGGCGTATTTTCACTTGTGTAAGTGTTTATATTAGGTATGCTCTTTATGAACATATGTTTAAAAGGTTTTTGTAATCAAATTACCCACCTGCCAGGTCTTTAGTTCAATTGTTTGCACAACCCAAGGTGCAAGCATTGGTACTTGCTTGTCAATGATTGATGGTTTCAGTGCAGAATCTCTACGAATAAGCATACAATGATTTCCTCCATCCGCTCATTAGAGTCATTACCCAGGTTAACTCAAACAAATATGTAATCAAATTATAATACATCCAGAATACCTTAAAACAGCGCAAATTTGAACTATACAGAATGTTATGTTAACCTTTGTCTACGTCCTAATTTTATTGAAAAGTGTTGGCTCAATATACATGGACATCTATAAAATGCAAGTTAAATATATATACTTAGCCTAAAAAGAAACGGAAAGTATATTGTAACTTGTTCTTTATAAAACGTTTTTTTTTCGGTCAGAAAAGTTAGTATTTTTGTGTATGATTGTGTTGAGTGCCATGTTAAACTCAAAGACAAAGATATGACGAAAATAAGTATATAAAGGGACAGTGGCACTGTACTATATTGCAGCTCTGCATGCGAAAGCTTCATGCTTGCCTTTTTAATGGTAAAGATCAGAGACTCATCTAAAAAATAAAATATACAAGTAAATGTACAGATGAATAAAGATGTATGCTCAGGATAGACTTTGGAAATCACATAATACTGTGTAATATTGCAGCCTCTCATGCAATACTTTTATTTCTTGCCTTTTCAACAGAAGATCACTGAAATACAGTACATTGCTAACTGCACTGCTATAACACTTTGATGTTATATTATTGCGTTCTTGACTTTTAAAGCCTCTGTAAGATGACAGGAACAGATACATATTAAAGCCCTGAAAGGTGTGTAACAAAATATATATGTTTCATGGTTTAATAACTGGATATAGATTTCCTGTCCATTAGTGTAGAACTATAAACATTTTTAATCCTGAAATATTTCTCTGCAGCTTGGTTCATAAAAGACAAAGGAGATCAAAGTGATCAAATACAACATGTTAATCACTCCACTACTGAGGCATCCCTAGTTTGCATCAAAACGTTGTCCACAATCATAAGTATGTGTATAACAGTTATTTTTAATGATGTTGACTGATTATTTCATTCTTAAGAATATAATGCAACACTATTACTGCAGTCACAACGAGAGTCAAAGTGAATTTTGGGACTAGCTCATAAACAAGATATGGTTGGAAATTGGTTGGTCATTACTCCATTGGCATATTGATTAACGTCATTAAATCTACACCTTTGCATCCAGAAATACCAAGTAATTGCAAACAGTTTAAAACAGCATAGCTCATTGGAATCCTGTGGATTTTTCTATTCTAGTTTCCTTTACTTGGTTTCAGTTGAACTGTATTTCCTGTTGAAACCTTCGGTCTCCTTGGAGAAGTAATTCCACACAAGAACAAAGGACCAAAGTTAATAATAATATATTTGGTTTCCAAGCTTGAAATAATGTAGGAAGGGGGAAAAGTAGATGCAAGAGTTTTTAACATGATGTAGTCCTTCACATATTACTAGAATATTTTACTGATAACTCATCATCTTTTATTACTTTTGCAATAATCTTCTTTAGCTCCCTTTTGTACAGTTATAAGTGTGCACACAACTTCATTTTTTTTCATTTCTAGATTGATACTTGCATATCATAATTTATTAACTAAACATAAGGTTTTTCCTGATAATAGTTGTTCCTAACCTTAACAAACCTACATTCTTAATAGGAATAACCGGTGCAGATAAAACATGATTATTTACCACTCATATTATTAATCACTGCATTATCCATATTTTACTTATTGCGGTCTTAGTACAGTTGGTGAGGACCAGGGGTGCAAAACGTCACTGATAAAGACAAACCAATAGAAACAGAAGACAGCAATACTTGAGACATGTGCTACTATCATCTAATGCTGTTCTAGAATATTACAGGAAGAAAGTTCAAATTATTTTTTATTTCTAATGGAAGCAATGTGTTTTACTATAGGTCATAACTTTTTCATTGTTGGGGCTTGGATCACAAATATAAGGACATATGGACTTGTGCTCTTGAGCAGGGGACACTATTTTGATTGGTTCTTCTATTACTTCTATTGCTGTAACTAATCGCCACTAAAAAACTGCTGAAACTAATAAAAGCCCGTCTAATAAGTTAATACTGTAGTGTCTAAATATTTATTACTGTTGATGGGCAATACACTGGTGGACCAGCTGGTGCTTTTGTCTGTTGCGTAAGGTATTAGCTAAAAAACTAAAGTTAAAATTATATTAAAATTTTCAAATTAAAGCATGGTCCGACCTGATATTAGCTCAATAAATTCATTTAAATTTAAATTTTCTAATTAAAGCAGATGGTGTGACCTGGTTGTTCAACCTGATCCAGATACAGAGAATAAAAATCGCATTTGCTGTTTTAGTGATTATGTATACTGTATCTCATCCCTAGTGACTCATTGGTTGCCTAGTTTGGAAACTGATCATTCAGCTGTCAATTTTGTGGTCACGGGTTCAAACCTAACTCATAACGTGTGTAAAATACTGATGAGCTATGCTAATGTAACCCTTAATGTTAAATTGGGACGTAAAACTTTTGTACAAAAAAGCTTGAAAAAAACTTAACTAGATTGATATCTCAAGTAGTATTTGGTCCTGATGAAGAAAGATCCCTTAACTTATGTAGAATCTGGTATGAAATGTATGACCTTAATATTATAACTTGATTAACAGTGTTCATTTATGTGAGCAACTTTAAAACAGTTTCTTACAGTGTTTTCAATACATAAAACTTGCACTAAAACAAGGGGGCAGTGGACATCAAAAAGCAACCATTAAAGAAATACATGCAAGCAGTCCCTGTCAAAAGGTTGGGACCTTTCCCCTTTCAAAATGTCTAGCATGTAAAATTATGATTATATATTTGTAATGTCATGGCACGGTCAAAAGGATCCAGACATTAAAATATTTGCTCCACCATTGTCAGCATGTATTTCCTAAATGTGAAGTGGAAAATGTAAATCCAATACAGAGTTTAGGTAACGAGGTATGGATTTTGTTGAAAAGTATTTATAGTTACAATTTCTAACCTTCCTGTATTATGAGCAAAAGCCCAACTAAAATATAAAATCAATTAACCTTATTCAGTGATAACCTACTACTTAGACAGGTAGTTAATGGTCACATACTTTACATCTTTACGGTTATATATGCTTATCTAACTTATGTCAGCTTGGATAAAACAGGTTTATCCTAGTTCTTAAAAACTGATTCCAGTTGTGAAAAAGGCTTTGAAAACCCAGATTTCAAAATACAATTTCGTTTGGCTATTAGAAACATTAGAAAAAAACTAGACACATACCAGACACCTGATGAGTCTAGATACCATTGGGTTTTCACACAAAGTTCAGCTGAATGGGAATTGACATATCTGCTTTGTTAGTGATAAATTCAATCCCAGAGAAGAAACACTGGTTTTTGCTTGATCAATTATACTTGCAAGACAATCCGGGTCCCCCAGTAATAAATGTTTTTACTTTCAGAGGGTGATTTATGTCTGTCTGAAACAAAAGTTGTTTCTGGCGAATGGATGCTTCATATCACATTTATTTTCTGAAACATTATCAGAAGTAATTTTATTATATTAACATAAAACAAGTAAAATGCTACGTAGCTGGCTGCACTAAATCATAGAAACACTGCTATGAACCAAGGGACAGTGAGTAACCTTATGCTTGAAGGCAAATCTATTTCTCTTGGGGTTATTTTCTCTTGAGTTTATTTTCTTTTCACGTTTTCATCTATTTATATTCACAATAGATTCTCACAAGTGTTTGTAACATCATTTCTCTAAGTATAGCAATATTTAGAGTACATTAAACGCTAAAATACAAAATGCTTAATTGTAAGCTCGCGATGCAATTTGCAGTCTAATCCAAGGTGAATATTGGTTGCTTTAACAACTATTTGCACATTCTAATCCGTGGTGCCCTAGTGGTTAGCCTGTTTGACATCTAATCACAGGCTGTCATCTCTGTGTGGGTTGACTTCCTATAAGTTGCAATACTGAGGGACTGTCTTAGTATTACCCTGGCTGCATTGTAAAACCAAGATCACATTCTTTATTATGATTAAATGTAGTGCTGCTGAAGATGAAATATACTTTTCAAGGCATTTTGATCAAATTAAAATGGAATCTGTGTTATCAATATGACAGCTCCTCTGTCAATTAAAATGCCCCATATATTGTTGCAAATGCCATTAAATAGTCAACCACATTCATAAGACACAGCTTACTTTAAGTTGTATTTTATATCACTTTATATGTCACATAAGAGCAAAAAAAAGGGACCACAGTGGCAGAGTGGCAACACTCTCGCCTCCCACCTCTGAGGCCGGGATT
This sequence comes from Sabellastarte sp. h YS-2021, assembly GCA_964017235.1. NCBI lineage: Eukaryota > Metazoa > Annelida > Polychaeta > Sabellida > Sabellidae > Sabellastarte > Sabellastarte sp. h YS-2021. Next base: position 30,568,061 of record OZ024936.1, read on the forward strand.
CGGTTCCCGGCACGGCCTCAAGTGGGAAAGCTGGTAGTTGCTTGCCGTTGGTCGGCAGTTTACAGTACAGAACCCTGACGAACTGTATGTACTGGTTTCCTCTGCCCTTCCAACTACCTGTCATGATATGACCTGTACAGTGTTGAAATCGATGTAAACCCCAAATAAATAAAAAAAGAGCAAAAAATAATTCATATCACATTCCAAATGCTTTTGTCCTCAAAAAGATTTACCCCTTTCACATCTACAACTGGACATATTGAGAGCCCCACTGTTACAGTGCTTTCAATAACTCAGATACAGTTGGTCTGAAAAGCATTAGTATTTCACCAGATAAGACCTGCCAGCTGGTTTGGAATAGACTTTAGGGCACACTGGAGACTCAATCAACCTAACTTTATATTTATTTTGTCTTTTAACAGTACCAAATTATTGATGGTGTGAAATATATACTATAGAAATAGTTGAAGTAATTGGTTTAAACACACCGAACAGTTATTTTCATTTACACCACTAGGTTGCCTTTCAAAGAACCAGGTTTGAGATTATTACCTCAAACCATGGTAACATTCTGTGTATACCATGGTTTGGAGGGTGTTATTACTATTCTAACATGACAGAATATTTTAACGTTATTAATAATTGCAAATTTGCTGATATTAAACTATTTTATGGAGGATGAGGGTTATTATCATAACAGCCAGCATGTACATAGGGGTTTTACCATAGCTTTCGACCAATCAGATTCGCGGACACATCCTGTTAGAATATATAGTATACTGTGAGCAGGAAACCATTTTATCTTTATGCATTTGAATATAAGTGCATGGACAACAACTGCATCTGTAAGGTATAAATTAAAAATTTGACTCCTTACCAGTACTAGTATAGTAAGATACCTGAAACACCAAGTCACATCTTGTATCTATTGTACAGTTTGAAAAGTTATATGAATTAAAGAATATGGGAAGTAAAAGTATCATTCATATTGTTCAATAACGAGGTCAGCAGGTTGATTTTGTGGATTTTTAATACTTCTAAAAGAGTATATACTTGCAAAAATTTATGTGTTAAATAATTTCAAATTCCCATAAATTGAGAATCACCACATTCGCAGAGATTTAAGATTTTTGATCATTATGTAACCTTGAATTGTAACAGTTTTAATCACAAAATAACAGGTTTAGGAATGTACGTTTTAAGAGGAACAGGGCACGGTTAAGCTGGAGACCTGAACTTGATAAACAAAAAATAATCAGATATCACAGTGGTATTGCAATATCTGTGCTTGTAGTGATCAATGTTGATAAATAGATATAATCATTGCTGTTACTGTTTGGCAATGCTCTGCCTGGTGACATTCGTACATGCCCCTCTATTGCATCTTTCAGAATGAATCTTACATCTTACCACTAAACTAAGGCACCACCTCTGTCTAATATCCTCTGGTGTTCCGTGGTGCCTGACCCCTTATTCTGTCCCTGGAAATAAAAACTTGTTGACCGTTTTGGTACTTTTGCATCTTTAAACCCCCTTAGTAAAGGGGAGATTAAGCACGATATAAGTCTAATTAGAATGGTTATGGTCTGAATCCAGCTTAAGACAACTGGTGGAACATACTTTACAGCCTAGCTTTTGAAAGGCAGATAAAACTAACTTTGACTTTTGTATATGTGGTTTATCATAATACAAGTGGGTAATTTTAGTGGTACATGTACTTAAAAGTAGATGAATTATCTTGAATCTGGATGTACAACATTACGATTTAGCCATTTGTTTTTACTTGGTGAAGAGGATTCAATGTTTATAAATTTGGATAAATCATCACTTTGGTGATGGATCTGAATACATCAAATTGAAGCAATGGTGTTGGGTTCTGGTAAACCATTTATTAAAATATAAAATATATTTTTGGGGGTTCTTTTGCAAACAAACAAACGCTGCCAAAAACAAAACCACCTTGGCAGAGGTAACAACCTAACTCTTACCATCAAATATCAGATAGACTGGCTCATGAGACTCTCGGGATACAAGTCAAAGAAAACCTTATCTAAATGGGAATTGATACATCTGCTTATCAGTGATAAATTCCATTCTTGATAACAAACATACCTGATAAGGAACACTTGATTTTCTTTTTCTTTGACATATACAAATATAATTTTCAGAAAATACATGTCAAAAATAATAAAGATTGTTTAGTGTATTTGTCTAAAATATAAAATTGTTGCTGATTCCTTTTGTGTGAATTCTTTATATCAGATTTTCTAAACAGCATTAAAATGTTTTAAGTATTTTTGTCTAAAAAAATAAGTTAAGATATATAATTGTTAGATAGATGAGTAACATCAGCAATACCAAAACATTGTCACCTGAACAGTATCTAGTATTATGTATAGGTGAGATCAAATTGGGTTAAAAGATACTTTTAGAAATTCAAAAGTATCAATTATTTTTGCAATACCAACGTGAATAAAATAGTATACCAGCAATTAGTTAAACTGATTTGTAAGCCTTTACGACTGGGTGTTAGAAAGTGTGTTTCATATACTTGTATTTTCTCATTATATAACACAGCATCATTAAAACAGAAAAATAAGGGGCCCTTTTGTACAAAAACTGCATGCTTTAATTGTAATGGTGTCTAATTATAATCTGGTATTAATCTGGTTCATGTTAATGTTGAATAATTGGGGGTTAGTCTGTATAATTATGTATAATGTTGAGAACTTCTTAAGTTATATTTGGGTATGTGTAATTAACACACATCAAAGATAACTGAATGCTGTAAATCAATCCTTTATAGCCTGTGTCTTTTAGATACGTTAGATCAGAATTATTAGAACTGCAATCATATTAAATGCATAGCCTCTGCAGAAGGGATTATAACTTGTGATCTTTTAACAACAATTGGCTTTCAAAAAATGTTACTGTTTGATTCTAACATATCTGTGCTAATAATCCCCCCACTTAGACATTAAACTGTTTTGTGATCGTTAGTGGACAATTAGTTGAATAATTTTGATTAATATTTGTGAAATATATGTACTAGTTTGATTAATATTTGTGGAATATTTGTATAAGGTTTCAGACTGAACTGATTGTTCTTCAAGTGGCCATTAATCTGCATTTTACGAGCAACAGTCCACTGGTCTATATAACCTTAAACAGGATAACACTATAATTTTTTGTAGTTTATTTCTTAATATGAACTCAATTTATGAATTAAAACTTAAAAGAACAATGATCATTTGTTTACTCTTTTGTTGGTTTACACTAAGTTTGTAAACAAAATTATGGACTGATTTGAAATAAATTAAGGAATGATATTGTTAACCCTGTGCCTATACATAGACATCTAATATTTACACACATTTAACATCTAGAGGCCAATTTGACCAGGTTAATATTTCCAGGAGTCGATTTGATTGGGGTGTAATTTCTTTCTTTTGAAAAGGCAGTAACTTGTATTGCAATAACTTCGCAACTTAATCTTAAAGTAGAGGCAATCCTTGTGCTTAAAGTTTCCAGATATAGAATAATAATTTTTTATATACACAATTCTTTTTCTTTTATTCCACCATTTAAAAATGGGGTTCTGAAACCAGTCACCAGGACCTTTACAATAAGGAGCATCTCGCAGGATACCCAATAATAAGAAGACAAAACCTTTTATACTTGCAACTCTTAAACTTGTGCATATATACATTTTTAAACTAGAATAAAAAGAAAAAAGATAAAATAAATAAATAAGAATTTAAAATAAATATTTGTACCAAACTGCCTTTTGTCTTTCTCTTATCATGTCCCATTAATGCCCAAAACATATTGTTATCTTTACTGGTTATTTAGTTACTACTAGCCATGTGTTCAAGTATGGGACTCAATATTTCCCATCCATCAGCAAAACCCTTTACCATACCATAATCGTTTGTTACTACACATTGCTCTAAGGAGTGATAATATTGTATTAAACTTATACAACATTTTACACTAAGTTGCTGTTCTTTACATTTTGTATTATAAATAAACTTTTTTACAACTGTGAAAAGATACTTCGAAAATTTCTTATTTTTATTTTCGACACCCCCTAACAACACTTCTACATCATTCAGGTTAATGTTAATTTCTCTGTTTACTAAAATTACATCAAACAATTTGAACCAAAAGGTCTTCACCACTGGACAGAACCAGAAGAGATGCTCTACTGTTTCAAGGCATTCTTTATAGTACCAGCATTTATCACTTTTCACTAATTTGCATCAGCATTTATCACTTTTCACTAATTTGCATCTAGATAAGAATTTAACATTTGATATTAAAAGTCTCTCAACGATGTCTCTATTCCACTTTTGAAATTATTTCAATAATACGTTGACCAGTCAGATTCTGATATCTCCTTCTCTAAGATTTCAGCCCATTTTATTTCATGACCTCTATTATATTTATTTAAAGTCCGGAGTTTTTGATAAACCCACTGTCATTGTATACTTTTGTTGCAAAAAAGGAAAATTTATTTCACATCACACTCATTCAGTTTTGTTTTACCATTTTGTTAACCAATGTCTTCATGTAGAATGAGTTAAACTATAGAAGTCTACAAAGTTTATTTTAATTTGGTATTTGGTATTTTTTCATAAAATCATAATAGCCAAAACGATCTCCTGACTGTGATAATAGGTCATTTACATATACTATACCCTTTGAAATCATTTCTGTTGACCTACTATTCAAATTTGGATTTGTCATATAAAAAGTTCCCCATAATGGATAGGTTCTAAAATCAATGGTATTACTGAAACATTTTTTGAAACTAATCCATATTTGGAACACATCCTTCCAGAATGGATTTGAAAATTTTTTACTAATTCCATAAGCGACTTTTCATCCAGTTGTAAAAGCATTTTTTTGTTGTTGGTATTTTTGGTACAATATTTTTGAAATACCACCTTCAGTGGTTAGGAGTATCTTTAGCCATGATAGTTTCAGTGACTTATTAAAATCCCTAATATTTGTCAGCTTTAAACCACCTTCTCCTATATCCTTTTCCAATTGTTTATTACAAATTCTAACAGTGCCATTTTTCCAAAGGAAATCATTCAACCTTTTTTCATTAACATCCAAGATATTGCTGGGCGGGGTCAGTAGCACTGTTAATAAATATACTAACTTGGGCAATATAAGCATTTTTATTACAGTTACTCTCCCAGTTGGGGACAGACTGAACTTACTATACATACTTATTATTCTTTCAATTTCACTTATTCTTTTGTCAAAATTTAGCTGAGACATTTTTTTTCTTGGGTAACATGTAAGGTTATACCCAGAAGCTCAAATTGGTTTACCCAGTTGATCAATATTTTGTATCTTTAATCTCTCTTTTTCACCCCAAAACCAAATTTTTGTATTTTGTATCTTTAATCTCTCTTTTTCACTCCAAAAAGAAAGGGTTTTTTCCATATTAATTTTGAGGCCTGAATATTTTGGAAAATACATCAAAATGCAAAAACTCTCGTTCAAAGATGAAACTGTGCCGTCAAACAGGAGGAAAGTGTCATCAGCATACTGCCCAATTATCAACTCTTTTTCATTTGCAGAGATACCTTTTACTCTGTCACTATTCCTTTTTGCTGTTGCCAGGGGTTTCACTGCCAATAAATATCAAGTTGTGACTTAAAAGATCTCCTTGTCAACTTGACCTTCCAAAAGAACTTTGTAAAAAAACATTGTTTATAATACATCTATTGCTATTTTATATTACAGTCTTCCCCAAAATTATATGCTTTTAGAGCCAATTCTAAATAGTCCCACTCAAGGGAGTCAAAGGTCAAAGTTGGGGTTTTATGTCCCGTTCAACAGCCAGGGTCATATTGGGACAGGTCCTCAGAATTGCCACTTGTGGGACTCGAACCCACAGTGTAACCAGCTGTACCTGGAGATTTCCCATTTTTCATGTTTTTAATATGTTTAAATCCTCCTTTTCAGTTATCAAGCCTTCGCATTTCACTTGCTCCCACATACTCAAAGTTTTAATATTTTTTGACCCAAAATGGAGATTTACTTTGGTTTTGATTATCTTTGTGTTTACTCAGAAGGAGATTTTTGTAAAAATTTCAGGACAGTTTGTTGATTGGTTATAATACCATTACTTGTCCTGACTTTATTTACCACCTTACTGGTATAATTCTGTTTCTCTAAATTACAGAAGTATTTAGTTGGTTTCTCAAAATCAATGCACTTCTGTGCTCTAGCCCTTAACATATTCCCCCTCAAATTAGTCTCCCTCATGGTCCTTAATCCTTTCTTTAAAACTTGTATGTCCTCAATTAGATTTTCTTCTGAATTTTTTACTATTAATATTTCTAACCTTTGAATTTTAGCTTCTATATTTTTTCCCTTTCATTCATTTTTTTTTTACGTTTGGCACAATAAGGAATAGTAGCCCCCTTTTTCTAAGCTTTAGCACTTCAAAGAATATTTGTTTCGAGGTTATCAGAGTTTGCGAACCCTGACCCTCTGTTAAATCACTTATTATATAAGTTATCGATTTTGTTTCCCACCAGTGTTACATACTCTTTTTCTTTCAGAAGGGCTGAGTTAAATTTCCAAAAACCTTTTCCACATTCTGAATTTTTAGTATTAAGCTCAATACCAACCACTGAGTGGTCGCTCCTATAACCAAAACTAAGTATGTGCTTACTTATGTTAGCATGAATGTCCGGGGTTACCAGAAAGAAATATAGTCTTGCCATTTTGACTGGCCTTTTTCCACTAACCCATGTGAACTTTCTGGCTGTATTATTTTCTGATCTAAAAATATCAACCAGATCAACAACCTCAATCATATTAAGGATCTCCCTTCTTGCTTTTGTATTGTTTTCCTTAAGGTACCCCCGAATATCTAGATTATAGTCCATTACAACATTCCAGTCTCCACATATTATAATGGGAAGATTATGCTTTGGCAATAATCTATTTTTGAGATTTGTATAGAAGTCTGGGGAGTCCGTATTTGGACCATACAGTACACAAAGGTAGAACTTCAATTCATCAATATATAAATGTACAACTAGTGCATTACACATTCTATTTCTTCTTCCTCAACAATTTCATAATCAAGGTTTTTTGCAAATAATATCGCTATTCCTCGGCTTCCAGAAGGATTAACTGAGGTTATTACTTCCCATCCCCAGTCCTCTTTGAAGCATTTTAAATTTTTTTTCACCCACATAAATATCCTGCAAACAATATATTGAGTATCTCTTATCCTTTAGCCAGTTGAAAACATCTTTTCTTTTAACTGAATCTGTTAACCCCCTGACATTCATACTAGAAATTGTTATTTGACGCTTCATTTCATAAAATTATACCAAGAGTTATCAATATAAGTCTGAGCGACCAACCAAGTACAAAATACACCATCATTTTTTTAATTTCTGGTTGAGCTTCTGAATGTCATAAGTAGCAAGCTTCTATTGAAAAATTTTTCCACATGATATGTACATTTTAAAGCTCTGCAGTTTGGTAATATAAACAACCAAAAATAAATAAACTTAAAAATTAAAAACATACACAGTTTAGTTAAAGATTTCATTTCTAGTAAACAATAATGGTTTAGAACAGGGAATTGAATGTAACTTGATGAAGGAAACTAATTTCTCATGTAGATTTATAAAAGGAAAGTACATAATAAATTGATTTCTAAGGATTATGGAGTAACAAATATCCTTACACCTAAAACATATAAAAAATAGATAGGTGTGAAACTGCCATAGTAAATAAAACAAAGCAATCAGTGCCCATGAATGGGCTCTGTGTCAGCAGACTGTGTGTTTTGAGTTTCAGAGTGACAGAAGAAAAGGACACAAAAGTTGTGCCCTTCAAATGGTATTCAGAAGGAAAGTAACAAGGTAGCTGTTGAGGTGTAAAAAGTAGGTTAAAAACATATTTAAAGAAAATACTGCCAAATGCAATAGTTTTTGAATTACAACTGATTTATCCAACAATGAGAACCAGAGAATAGCTATTACATAGCTATGCCATGGGCTACACAACGGCAATTTTACAATGTTATAGCTAATTCCAAAATAGATGAAAAACATATTTAAACAAAATTCTCTGAATGAAATGGTTTTCAAATAACAGATCATTTACTCAACAGAGAAAAACTCAAAGTAGCTATTGCTCAGCTATGCAATTGGCTACTGGTCTGCAACTTTTTTATGTTATAGCTGACCCAAAAGTAGGTGAATGACATATTTAAAGAATATACTCTGAATGCAATCGTTTTCAAGTTACAAATGATTAACTCAACAATGAGAACCTGAAAGTAGCTATTAATCAGCTATGACATGGCATAAAGGTTGGCAATTTCACCATGCCATAACTGACCCAACACTAGGTGAACAACATATTCAAACAAAACACTCAAAACGCCAACAGCCCTGAAATTACACCTGATCTACCCAACAGTGAGAACCCGAAAGTAGCAATTACTCAGCTATGGCATACAGGTCTACAGTTTTACTATGTTACAGCTGACCCAAAAGCAGGCGAACAACACACCCAAATAAAACACTCCACAAGCAATAGTTTTCAAGTTAAAACTGATTTAGTCAACAGTGAGAACCTGAAAATAAAAATTGCTCAGCTATGCCATGAGTCACAGGTCTGCAATTTTACAACGTTATAGCTGACCCAAAAGAACGTGAAAAACATACGAAACAAAATACTCTAAATGCAACAATTTTGAAGATACAAGCAATTTACTCAACAGTGATAAACTCAAAGTAGCTATTACTCGGCTATGCAATGAGCTACAGGTCTGCAATTTTACTATGTTATAGCTGACCAAAAAGTAGCTGAATAACATATTTTATACAAAATTCTGTAAATGCAATAGTTTTTGAGTTACAAGTGATTTCACTCATTATGAAAGGTGCTGAAAAATGGGTGTAATTTCTAAGGGGGCCAATTTGTCTAGGATATGTTTTCAGCAGGCCGATTAGATGGGACTGATTTGGTAAAGAGCTAAATTGTCTGGGAGCCCTGTCAGACCTTTGCCAAATCGACCCTCTACAACCCCCCCCCCCCCCCCCCCCCCCCCCCGCCCAGAGTCATCTCTTGGCAAAGTCATCTTTCTATGTCAGTTTCTGTTTAAATACAACCTCAGTACCTACAAGGCAATAAATTTGAGCCACCTCCATATCTGGCCTGAAAAGGGACCACCACCTCTCAGTTTCCTCAACCAGACCAAATAAATGTATGGGGATGTGTAGTTTTGCAGTTGTTGCTCCCACATTATAGAACATACTCCCTCAGGCCATCAGAACTCAGGATAGTATTAATGGATTTAGGTAATAGTTGAAGAACTACCTTTTTATAGTTAGCCTACCCATAACCATAGTCCTCCCTTATCAGATGCAATCATGGAGACAGACTTTTGTTCAGAAATTGGAGTATCCTTTTTTTGGACATCAGTGCCTTAGAGGAAGCTTTCATCAATTAGGTGCTTTATGCCACTACTACTACACAATGCTCTATTCTGGCTTTCACTTAGACAGGACTTCAGCCTTTCTTTTGTGAAAAGACAGCCCTGGTGCATAAACAGAAAGCACACGATTGCAACATTATTTGCAAGCACCTGAATTGCAACATTATATAAGTACAGTGATTTCAGGACAGGTTGAGCATTTGAAACAGACAGAACACTTTTATAAAAACACAATGTTTACACTTTCCATTGGACATTGTTACCGCAGGGGTTCATATTTAAATATGATTGTCATTTTGATGTGAGCCCAAGGCAACCTTATAACCAGGTTTGGATCCCAAGCCCCTTAATTTGGAGAGTCTACCAGGAACACATACATGTATATCCAAAAGGTTACCAAGCCAAAACTTTTGACAATTTACTAGACTAGTAACTTCTGCTTCAAAATGCTGGAAGTTATGTAAGGTTTTTAACGGTTTCTTTAACTTGAGTCGAACTCACAGCCCAAAGATAGGTATGCCTTGATGGTTGCTCATGTTTAGCACAATCATCTTCAGTTCCTCTGGGAAATCTGCTTAACCTCTCGCTTGATATACCTGAAGGCATCCATGCCTATGAACATCACATTTTCCTTGTTGACAACAGAGGCATCTGCTATGTGCTAAATACATTTACCCATGCAGTAAGATACATTCTGGTTAAATGCCAACTAATCCTGTACTCAATCAAGTGTTTTTGTTGCCTGGGGAGATAGATACACTAGCCTTGATCAGTTAATTTAAAGGCTTCTAACATTAAATTGTATTTCCTCTGAATTTCATGATACAATGATTACAGCCACCTGCCTTGATACAAATGTGGGAGTGCCAACGCCATTCTTCTGTCCTGATGAGGACATTGTCTTTTGGAAGTTCAGATAACATAAACATGTAAAGATATATCTAGTAAATAACATATATTAAAGATTTATTATGCAGGGATATCAAAATGGATACTATTCACTTTATGTTTAATGAAAATATGACATCACATTACTGAAAGTTCTCCATTTTGTGTGTACCTGGGGTCCTACCAGTCCCACTGAAGCACAACTCAGGATGCCTTTTTCTGGAACATTGCAAGACAAGCTGGCACTGAACATAGGTTTTTGTCTATTAGGTAACATATATATTATCACAATAAAAACCAGAGAAAAGTGGCTTGAGAATTGCACTTACACAGAAACGGTTTGTAAAAACTTTATTTGCTTACATATCATGTCAGTTCACTGTTACTTTGTTCTTAGTTTCAGTCCTTTTCCAGTCCTCTTTGTTTTCACACATGTACAGCTTTTCATGTGAGTGCAATAAGTCATGATTCTAAACTATTTTAAGCTACATGCTCTTAACCGATACAGTTATTAATGTTTATTTAAATGGCATAAATTTTAAAAATTAAGGTTACACTGAAAATGAAAACAATTAAATCTGATAAAAGTGATTTTAGTTTTACTTTTCAAATAACAACTTAATTCATTTACTACTTACTACTCTTTTGGGGGGTGGTTGGGAATTAGAGATTCCTAAACTGAGAAAAGAGCCCAATGGTTACTTTTTCAGGCTTATTTGCAAAAGTCTAAATTCATGACGCTGTCATTGTGCCATGACCTGATTCCTCTTACTGTGTACATTGTACCCTAATATGGGTTTTGGGTGCAATACAGCTACTATCCTTCATGAATGAATCCCACAGTGTATTGACAACCCAGTATAATAAGTAATAAGGCACTCTGTTATTAGCTTCCTAGGCGGGCTCTTATTAGTTTCGACAGTCTTTGTGACATGCCCAAGGGCAATTAGTTACTGTAATATAAGTAATAGAAGAACCAATCAAATTAGTGTGCCCTGCTTAAGAGCACATGTTCATATGTGCTTGAACTTCAGATCCAAGCCCTAACAATAAAAAGGTAAAGTTTTGACCTGTATTAAAGTACATTACATTAATTAGAAATAAAAATAATTTGAACTTTCTTCCTGTGTTATCCTAGTGCAGCATTACATGATAGTAGCACATGTCTCAAGTATTGCTCTCTTCTGTTTCTATTGATTAGTCATATCAGTGACCATTTTGCAACACTGGTCCTCACCAACTATACTAAGACTGCAATCAGTAGTATATGAATAACGCAGTGATTAATAATATGAGCAGTAAATAATCCCATTTTATCTACACCAGTTATTCCTATTAAGAATGTAGGCTTGTTAAAATTGGGAACAAATATTATCAGGAAAAACCTTATTTTAGTTAATGAATTGTGATGTTGCAAGTATCAATCTAGAAAAGAAAAAGATAAAGTTGTAGGTTATGTACATTCGACTTATAACTGAACAAAAGGAAACTAAATAACTATATTGCAAAAACACTAACATATGAGGAGTTATCAGTAGCATACTTTAGGGATTTATGAAGGACTACATCATGGTAAAAGCAATTAGCATCTACTTCTCACCCACCCTACATTATTTCAAGCATGGAAACCAAATATATTATTATTAACTTTGGTCCTTTGTTCTTGTGTTGAATTACTTCTCCGAGAAGATGGTAGGTTTCAACAGGAAATGAAGTTAAACTGAAAACTAGTAAAGGAAATCAGAGATGAAAAATCGAAAGGATTCCAATAAACTACACTGTTTTAAGCCAGGTGCAGTTACTTGGTATTTCAAGATGAAAAGGTGTAGATTTGAATACATTGCTCCATATGGCAACGGAGAAATGAGTTAAAAAGTAAATGTTACACACATACTTATCATTATGGGCATCTCTTTGATGCCTCAGGAGTATAGTGACTGCGATGTTGTTTTCATTACTTTGACCACTTTGAAAAAGTGAACCGGGCTGCAGAGAAATATTTTATAATTGTAAAAAACGTTTACATTTCTACATTAATGGACGGTAAAGCTATATTCAAATAATGTATCCATGAAATATTTACATTTTACAAGGCAATGTGTTTATTTTACACACCCTTGGGGTCTTTAATATGTATCTGTTCTGCTTATATTTTGTGGCTTTAAAAGTCAAGAACACAATAAAGTAACATCAAAGACAAAGAGCAATAGCAGTGTATTTAGCAATGTACTGTATTTCAGTGATCTTCCAGAAACAGATACAGGATTTTCTGAAAGGGGGGTGGGGGTTGTCATGGATATGGAGATTTCACACTTGGACTCCCATTGATAAGGCAACAATAAAAGTGTTGCATGAGAAGCTGCAATATTACACAAGGTTATATTACTTCCACAGTCTATCCTGAGTATACATCTGTTTTTATTCATCTCTCAAATTCCAAATGCTTTTATCCTAAGAAAGATTTGTCCTTTGCACATCTACAACTGGACATATTGAGACCCTCATTGTTACATTGCTTTCAATAATTCAGATACAGTTGATCCTCTGAAAACCATTAGTATCTAAGACCTGCCAGCTGTTTGGAATACTATTAAGGACACGTTGAAGACTCAATCAATCTAAATCTAATTTATTTTATTATGTCTCTTTAACAGTACCAAATACTCAATGGTGTGAAATATATGAAATATATATTATAGAAATAGTTGAAGTAATTGGTTGAAATATATAACACACATTTTGATTTACACCACTAGGTTACCTTTTGATCAAACACCCAGAAACTCTTGCTGCATAGCTGAGGTCCACAGTGGCCTAGTGTGTAGCAAGTTTGGCATCTAATTTCAGGCTGTCCCCTCTGTGTGGGGTTCGACTACCATAAGTGGTAATACTGAGGAACTCTCCCAATATCACCCTGTTGAACGGGATGTAAAAACAACAACTTTGGGCTTTCAATTGCATAGCTGCATCTATTATATGGTATACTGTGAGTAGGAAACTTTTTTATGTTTTATCTTAGTATACTTGAATATAAGCACATCCTGATGAACTAGTTGGACAACAATAGCATCTGTAAGGTATGAATTGAAAATTTGGCTCTTTACCTGTACTAGTATAGTAAGATACCTGCTGAAACACCAAGTCACATCTTCTATCTATTATACAGACCGTTGGAAAACTTACATGAATTAAAGAACATGCTAATAAAAATTTCATTTATATTGTTCAACGACGAGGTCAACAGGTTGATTTTGTGGATTTTTTATATTTCTAAGAATACATACTCGTCAAATAATTTCAAATTCCCATAAACTGAGAATCACAACATTAGCAGATATTTAAGATTCTTGATCATTGTATTACCTTGAACTGTAATAGTTTTTAATACATTTATATAAAAAATAACATGTTTAGCCATGTAAGTTTTAAGAGAAACAGGACACAGTTAAGTTGTAGAACTGAACTTGACGAACAAACATATTCAGATACCACAGTGACATTGCAACATGGCCTGAATCCAGCTTATGGCAGCTTGTAGAACATACTATCCTGCCTAGCTATTGAAAGGCAAGTGAAACTAACTTTGACCATTGTATATGTAGTTTATTATTATATAAGTGAGTAATTTTAGTGGTACAAAAAAAGGTGAATTACTTTGAATCTGGTTGCAAAAATGTGCAGCTTTAAACATTTCGATTTAGTCGTTTTTTGTGTTGGATGAAGAGGATTCAATGGCCCAGTGTTTATAAATTTTGATAAATCATCACTTTGATCATGGATCTGAATACAACAAATCGAAACAATGATGTTGGGTTCTGATAAACCACTTATAAAACAAATACACCTGGCAAGTATGTATCTGCCAAGCTCCAACACCTAAAATGTTGCTTACTTCCTTGTCATTATTGACAATTTCTGAATATTGTAAAATATGTGCATTATTTTTCGAGTTCCTTTGCAAACAAATAATCCATGCCAAAAACATAACCTCCTTGGCAGAGGAAACAACCCAACTCTTACCATCAAATTTCAGACTGGCTCATGAGACTGACATTATTATCCATTTATTTATTTGCCTGAAAATTCTATGAAAACACATGTTTGACATCTGAGTTGCATCTCGGGATATAAGTCAGAGAAAACCTCAGCAAAATTGACACATCTTCTTGTCAGTGATGAATTCCATCCTTGATATCCATCCAAACATACCTGATCAAGGAACACCTGATTTTCTTTGATGTATATAAATCTCATTTGCAGAAAATACAGGTCCACAAGACCTTGGAGTGTATTTGTCTAAATATAAAATTGTTGCTAATTCCTTTTGTGTGACTTCTTAATATACTAGATTTTCTAAACAGCATTAAAACATTTTAAATAATGTTGTATAAACTAAGAGGTAAAGGTATACAATTGTTGGACAGATGAGTGAAATCGGCAATACCTAAAATTTGTCACCTGAACAGTATATAGTATTATGTACAGACAAGTTAAACTTGGGTAAAGGATACTTTCAGAAATTCAGAATTATCAGTTATTTTATAGCACCAACATGCATAAAATACTGTACCAGGAATAAGAACCATAATCATACACAAGTAAACCAGTATATTTATTTCTGTATAACAACAACCAGAGCTTTTACATTCTAGTTCACATGTCCCATTACCTTAGTATAGCATTACAGCAATATACTAAATTTAACATTTGTAAGTCATATATTTTGAATTATACAAATCAATCCAAGAGGGGACCACCAGAAAACTGCTTGACCCTGCCTGCTACTAATGTTATATAGTCTTACCCTATTATTAATAAACAGATTTATGCCAAGAGTTGTGTATCTTTGTGTTCCGGTGACAGCAGGGGACTGCTAATAAACTGACCCATCTCCATTTAATAAAGCGACACGATCCACTGAATTAGATGTTATTATGGCCAGTGACTTTCTTTGTTTAATGTGTTGTTGTTTTTTTTCCATTAGGGCCAATTTCATCAGGGTAATATTTTGCTAGAGTAAAATACAGGGGCACTACAGGCATCAGGAGTGCAATAAGAGAGCACTATCTATCACATGTTTTGTTTACTGTCAAACAGTTGTGTTGGGAAGTCTAGAATATATATATAGAAACACATGTACATGTTATAAGAAAGACTTCCTATCTAACACACTGTAAAACATGCAGTTCTATACCCACATCATTATTTGTATAATGAAATAGGATAGATACACAAGTAAACTTTTCGTTTTTATTATAAAAAATCCTGATAGTTTTTAGGATTTTTTGGGACTTGTAATTTTATTATCTGAAGGCTGATGATTTATCATTGAGTTCATGAAACAGTAATTATGTTTGTCATGGAATATTTAAAGTTAACCTGTGTGTAGTTACCTCACTTCACGACTCAAATAATGAACATTATCAGTCAATTGGCTTTTAATTAATAATGTATTGTGTCCCCCAGAGTGCAGAGTTTTTGCACTATGCAGCTACATGTACCAGCTGTAACTTGACAGTGTAATATTTTGCTAGGCCAATTTCTATTCCCATTTCGACGATGATTCCGTTGAAAGCCAATTGAAGTACTTTGTGACTGTTTTTAAGATATCTGATGAAGTGTTGTGAGCTCCATCTGAAAGGAAATAGTCTTTAAAAGAACTTGACTTTGAATATATTATCCCTTATTTCTTGATGAATTTTAATACAATAAAACCATCATAGGCACTGTATACCTTTTCAATGATATTTAGAATAATAGGCAAAGCAGTTTTTAAATATTTGCAGAGATGAAAGATGAAATCCTGCTGGTACTCTTCATTTAGCGAGAATGTGGAGAAAATACTTTCTTCTGACATTTTTATTTGAGTTAGAAATATAGTATTTATGTCATTCAAAGTAAAAATATATAATTTATGTTGATTTTTTTTATTTGAAGAAACTCTACAGAGTAGTTCTGGTATATAGCCTTTTTTGTTGAACCTACTGCAAATAGTTTATGCTTGTCACAGCTTGCAATTTTGCAGGGTTTGGAATTCTATAAAGTTCTTCCAAGACGTAGTATGTTTGAGTAAACAATGTTAACATGTTAACCATATTATACCTAACAAGAGTCCGTAATTACATAGTATTTTAATTGTAAATCTTTGTAGAAAGTACACAAATGGAAGAATTTTAGCATTCAATAAACCTGTATGTGGTTTTTAAAAAAATCAACAGCATAATTGGAAACTGTGGAATATATTAAAAATCTTTGAAACCGTTACACAATCAGCAAGTATTCCATCTGGAGATGACCTGAATAAATACTCCCCAGTCCTTTATTCAGAGGATATTTTGGGACTGAATTACCGATTAAGAGCAAGCAAAAGTTTTTTATACTATAAAAGGTCAATTTTGTTTTCTTCAATGTCTTTTGCTTATTGTTTGCTTTAAAATTTATATGTAGATTATATCACAAAATCATATTCGTAGAACCTAAAAGTAGACAATGCTACTTTACAACGTACAGTTGGCCACTGATTTGAACCCAAAAGATTAAGTTTCATAACCACTAGTGACATGAGGCAGTGTGTGCTTGAACTGCCATTGGCACTGCGTTCAAATGCGTGAATTGCAAAGGTTAGGTGAAGGTAAAGGTTTGAACCCAAGGTCTGGAAGGTCAAGGTCCAGTGTGTATACCAGTTAGTAAAAGATGAGTCAGCTTTAATCAGTTGGACAGAATTAGACACATTGAAGGGGTGGGATTGATATTCAGGACGGCTAGTTGTTACCCACTTACAAGAGATTTCAGAGCCATAAGGATGAAGACATTAAGGAGAAAACAAGAACAAGTATGTACAGATATGACCACATGGAAAGGTGTGACTGGGCCATTATAGTTGTTATTGGTAAATTACCAAAGTTCAGAGACTTTAAACTTGCATGTGCCCATCAAAAGTGTTGGAGAGGCTTGGAGCCCTGATACTTTCAATGCTTTCAATTATTCAGAAACACCACATTGGCATTTACCCATATCTCAGCTGTCCTCATCTGCCTCCAAATACACTTTGGGATACAGATGTAAATAGCACAGAGAAAATCATTCATCAAATCCTGCTTATATCATATGCTCCCGCAAGTCACCAAAATTCATTTCCTATTCTGAAATAGGTCACTGTGACAGCTGTGGATCGCAGATAAACATTAGCCAATTACACACAACAAATCTGTCTCTTTACACTAGATACTCGGTGATAGATTGGATTGAAAACATACTCTGATTTTGGTTTTATACCACTTAATAGCAAGGATTGCACACTACAATTTATTGTCCAACAAACATAAATATGCCAAGCCTTATGTCATCCATTTGTCTAAGAAATATCAAGTCGATTCAGAAAATTAAGCATTTTCTACATAAGTGATGGTTGAGTTAATGGTAGCTTTCCTTTAGGCCTCTATGTATTAATTACCTATTTAAAATATACTGTTTATGTCACAGAAAAGTTGTGTAACCAGTAATTTCGTAAAATTCCTGAATGTTTTAGTAATTTCGTGAAGTTACTGATTTGGTCAGTAAATTTGAGAAATTCCTTAAATTTTCAGTAATTTCATGATTAACATTAACTAGTAACATTATGAAAATGTTGGGGGTTGATTTTTTAAATTATTTGTAGTTAAAGTATGAATCAGTGTTGTGTTTTAAAGGGTAAGTACCTCACATGTATAAAAGTATATAAATTAATGTACTTTTTGTTTCCCACATTGTAAACCTGTAACATTATAACTTTGTATGTATTTACATAACTGTCATTTACAACAAATCCAACAAGTTACATAATTGTGATTTTAATCAAAATTCTAAAATAAAACAATGTTTGACTTGATTTCTTAAACTTTGGAAATTATCAAATTGATATTTCGGTAAAAATTTGATTCCAATCAGTAGATAGCAGATAAAAATTGAAGTTGCTTTTTATATATGTGTGAAAATAACTGCTTTACCTGAATTTCTTCAAATATATTATCTTGTAGTCTGTTTGATCTTAGACAAAAAAAAAATCTGATTCTGAGAGCTCAGCATTAAAGAAAGGATTTCAAAAGTGGATTCTATTGAACTTAAAGAGTCTCAGGTGCTGATTTATATCTGTATATACTATGTAAATGGTACAATTACTTTATTGTTATTCCTATATAGATATTGATAGTTCTTTGCAAATATTCTGAAATTTATAGTAGCGACACAAGTATTTGTCTGATATTAAACCCTGAAATTCAGTAATTTAAATGTGAACTGAGAACCACTTGATATCAACAAGCACCAACCAACTTTCAACTTTAGGTCAGGGTGTGAAAGAATCCCAGTGCCTTAGAGTTTGGAGGCAAGTGTTTTACACCCTACTCTCGAGTGACACCTTTGAATGAATCTATGTAAAGCCTAAAAAAATATAGTCTGAACACATGTAGGGTTTGAACATTATGATTCGTGGCCACAGTGGCAGAGTGGTAACACTCTTGCCTCCCACCTCTTAGGTCGGAGTTCCGTTCACAGACTTACCTCAAGTGGGTAAGCTGGTAGTTGCTTACTGTTGGTGGGCGGTTTACAGTACAGAACCTTGACCAACTGTATGTACTGGTTTCCTCTGCCCTTCTAACTACCCGTTGATATGACCTGTACAGAGTTAAAAGTGACGCAAAACCCCAAATAAACAAATGTACATTATGATTCATATGTCATAGTATAAGATCACCTTACTAAGAGTCACATAGAACTGAGCAATTGAAATAATGTCTTTGTGGTAAAAGCTACTGCACACCTGCAGACTATTCAGCAGTAATTCAGCCCATAAAGGTCCAAGGTCATTGTCACACCAGTATATTCGTGTGAAAAAGATAAACCTAAATTACAAGGCGCTCATCAATCAAGCTCAGTGTGCCACCAGGTCACATGTCCTTGGAAAACAAATTGGCAGTATGTGTTTGCAAACAAGTTGCAGAAGGTTGCAAAATTAATTCATAAACAGCAGTACATCTTTTTTTCTTCTTTCACACTGCTTCATCGTTTGATTAATATCTTTCATGCTTTCTTATTTACAATGTCTTTGCATAAAATAATATTACATATGAAGTGACAAAGTTGACTACCAGTTTTGTCGTCAAAGTATTCCAAACTCAATGTTGAAATAAACCTATTTGGGTTATTACCTTTTAACCGGGGCAAATTTAGGTTAAATCAGAGGCTGACTTTATTTAAATAACTTCTACAACAGTTTTCTAGTGGTTCAAATAATCTCAATAAAATTACAAAACACCAAAGTAGAAATTAAGATTACATAAATCAAGATCCATAGAGCGGTAAACAGTATTGAATCAATTCAAGATGAGGTTGTGGTGTGAACCATTCAAGTGAGCTGTCATGTCAGTTTCCTTTTTTTTTCAAAATACAGTGGCTATTATGGTACAGTTTAAGGACATGTATCATAACCTATATCACCATCCTAAAACCATAGTTTTCATATAATATTTATACACGACAGTACCAATAGTCCACTGAAAATATAAAAATGATTTTAAACATTCTCCATGATACTGATCATGAAGATGCGATCAGAAGCAAAATCAGTATTCTGTGTTTAAGATTAAAATGTCAATTTTTGAAACATGGAACTGTCACAGTGAATAAGAGGCAACTTTTATGTAATTAAGGCTTTTTAAAATTCAATATCTATTGAATCATAATATAAATAGGCTTTACGTATTTTTAAAGAAGAACCCTACAAATTTGTGAACAAAAAGATAATTTTCTGGGTTGAAGCTTAAAATGCCAAGTTTTGTAGCAGTGTCAGTAATAAAGATACAATATGGAAATCTGACATTTAATAAGTGAACACAATATACTGTTAGTAAGGCTTCATTAAATTTACTATCTTTTGAATCATCATTACACAATTTACTTTTTAAATATTTTTTAAGAAAAACCTTCTGAATGTGTGGATGAAAACAGTTCCTTTGTAAACAAGAAAAATCAGTTACAAAACAGTTTGAAAACATAAATAATTTTTGTTAAATAATCTAAGCCAAGGAAAAAGTTAACATGTAAGTACAGAAAATAGGAAATATTTTGCTATTTCGGATATATCCCATTCTGGCTCTAGGCCTTGTTTTATCGATTCACTTAAAGTGAAATTCAATTTTAAAGTGAAAATCTGTACAGTGCTGATCAAGTTCTTGTATAACAAAGACTAAAATATGCTAAACAAATATGAGGCTCCCTGAGGCTTTTGATGTTATTGTATACTTGATTAATAATCTATGAATATCCTAGAGTGTCAAATTGTATTTTACTGTATTGGTGTGCAGTATAAGCTCAATACAGAGTCCAGTCTCCCTTTGTGGAAACTGCAATTAGAACTGTTAAGATGTGAAGCGGAGTTTCCACTACTGCCAACTCTGATTGTGGTCTCCACTAGTGGAATTGTTGATTCCCTTGACTTTGATCCTAAACTGTGACATATACACATATTATTCTCTGTTTGTACCACAAATAAATAAGCGACAAAGTTGTCTCTGCACCTACTTTAAAACTATCGTACAAAACTGAAGAATAAATAACAAAATATTATTTCAAGTATAAATGTGTTTTATCAGGAACTTTTACGTTATTTTCATTTGTCATATGTAAACTGCATCTAAAGCTTTGAGATCATGAAATTATGTCTCATATGTTATGATCGCTAAATTTAAAAAAAAACTCTACAACACGTGACTGTCGATAGCAGATTTCAGCAATTTAATAGTGACAGTATTTAGCTTGTCTGGAGAATGCAAATGTGCAAGAAAAATTGGTTTGCAAATGTCAATCGATTTTCTATTACTGTCAGTGAATGAAGTTTATCAGAGATTTGTCTCAGTAAAATACTTGTTTTCTACAGGTAGCTATTGGCCACTTGGAGGCAGATGTTTTCTGTAAACAGATTATTCAAATCTCATCTGGAAGCTAATTTGGATGACAGCCCTGGACTAAATCAGAAAAAACCCTGATACATTTGGATTAATGTAAGAAGTAAATGCAGCATCAATTGTAGTCTTTGATTTCATTGTTGGAAATTATCCAATACAGCATTACAGCTTCATATTGCACCTAGTTTTGTAATACTTTTGCACCACATATCTGCATACCTATTGACAGATTTTTCAAAGTCAGGGTGATGAGAGTCCAATAACATCTGGATATGAATGTCTATGAAAATCTTTTGTAACATATTTTGTCTGCCTCATGTTCTTAAATTAAGAAGGCTAAAAGTGATAAATACCCACACCTGCATGTTTTTCGGGGGTGGGGTAGGAACCTATGGATTGAATTCCTCAATAATCACGAGGGAATGGATATATCCTCTTTTAAATTGTTTACCAAATGAATTATTAAAAGTAAACAACAATAAAATACATACCAGTGTGATATAATTATTATTTTTTATTATCACAAAGATGTAATAACAAGGTTGGCTTAATTTATAATAACATTGAAAGCAGATACTATCTTGTTATGTTATGAGGGAAGTCTGGAAACCTAAACCTTCACCAAAGTCTCAGGTAAACACCTTCTGTCAGGCAGAATCTAATTACCTGAACTAAGCTATTTATATCTTGCAACTATGATAGAAAACCAGGTAAATAGATCTGAAGGTAAATGCTACTACATTTTTGTACAATATTACTGCCACTGTGGCACTGATTTTGTAAAAGGCTGCTTATTTTAATAAATGGGATAAATTACATTGTGTAATTGCTTTGGTTGCATTAGTAATTTCATTTTGTATCTAAATGCTTTTGCTTAATGTAAAAGGGTGAGTTTGTAACTCTCTCCCTGGAACTTTAAAACGTTTCTGATTAGGGATACTGTTATTCACAAAAGTGAAATGGCTTTGAAGAACAGAATTAGCATAAGAAGAAATAATAGCCTGTCCACATCATTTAAGTAGACTTCGATGATATAATAGTCATAAAAATTTTAATACCTGAAATAGTTCTCAACTGAAGAAAATAAATGCTTTGTTTTGGGAGAAAAAATTGCTACATTTTACTTCATTAGACGAAAAAGAAATAAACCCCACCCTAATTGCCATTGTTCTAGAATAAATATTTGATATATAGTGGTGTCACAAAAAAACTCAGTGCACTTGTTTAAACCCCCGTCACACTACAGGTGGTATGTCCCATGGTTATAGGCGTTGGCGAAACACCCCTGTCTTTCAACTACCATCTGAGGTGTGTATGAGACCCTATGACACAGTGGCAAAATGTCCATTACCTTGCGTGTTCTATGGAAGTTGAAAAAATGTTTAAAATTTCCGCCTCTGACCGTATCACTGTGAGTATGCTCAGACAAATGTGAGCATGGGTAGATGAATTTCTGAAGGTGTGGTTCACAGAGTTATAGAAGGTTGTGACTAGGTCATCTTTCAATGTAACAGGGCTGTTCACCAAGTAAAACCTCTAACCGCTGGACATAACGCCTGTAGAATGACTGACGCATGATAAGGAACCTTACTTCCAGTGTAATATTACTGTCTGAATGAGAATAAGCGACCCAGCAAAATTAGAAAATTTGAATGATGAAATAAACACTTTAGAATCTTATCACATGTCTGTGTGAATAACAGATTTCAGGACTGGCGTTATTGTGGTGTTTCAGGCTGTCTTAACATTAAGAAAACAGTTGGCAAATGACAAACAGCGTTATATTATTGTCAATGGAGTTAGCTCCCTTATGGTTTTGATCTTCACGCAGGTAATTATCAATTATTTGGTTGCAGATGTTTTCAGTAAGCAGATTACTCACGCCTCATTTGAGAACAAATTAAATTACATGCCCTCGGGAAGTTGCAGAAAAAATATGAACTATTTTAGCAAGACATTCATATAACAAATTCCACTTTTAAGTTCCACCAGACATAGATCTGCTTCTATTCCAATATACTAATGAAAAGTGTATCACTTTACAACTTGATATAATAATGTACAAGGCAAGGGAAAGCTCTTGCACATTCCCCTTGCCCAATCATTGCTTTTAAAGGAGCACTGCACTTGTTTTGTCCCCTGTTATAGCATTTTTATTACGTCTTGGCACGAAAGTCTTGGTCTTGCATAAGCCTTTATAGCATAATCTGTATGTGTGGAAAATATCAGTCCCCTCACAGTGTGCCAAGTCAGGCAGAAACAGGTGAGATGTTTAGGTTTATTCAGAAAATTAACCACTAAGGGTACAACTCTACTGACACTTATATATAAATGCCAATTTACTTACATATATGAAGTATATTTTACAGTTAAAGTGGACAAATCATTGGAATCTTGTTACCTTAGTTTAAAAAAATAGCGTTGTTTACGTTAAGGTAGAAGACAATGTTATAAGGAATATATTGACTTAATTCCACTAAACATGATGAAAATGGAAAATTGTATGGCACATAGCAAATATTCAAAAATTAAATATTTTATTTTGCTGAAAGTTTCACACAGACTCAGCAATAACTCCATTTGCAATACAAAAGCAATTCACTTCACAATATGGAAAATTCATTTACAATTGGTTAGATGTCGTTAATGCATTATAAAATCCATACTTAATCCATGCTAAATTAAAATTGCAGTTTCAACATTGAAGTGATGTGTTTAAACCTGCTTTATCCACTAACACTTCTATTGACGTATTATTCTTTAGAGCACACCAGCAAACATGCATCCAGTTTCACCAAACCCATCGAATTCCAAGTAAGACATTATGAAACTGAACATTCCTAACTCTTATTTTGTGAATACAAAGTCCAAGAAAAACTTAAGTGAAAAACCTTTCCATACTTAGATCTAAGACCACCTCATCAGAGTATTGTTGTAGAATACAGCCCTGGGTATAATTTAAGCACGTTGTTAGGAGGTGAATACTTTCTGACAAGAGGATTGTAATTACCTGAACTAAGCCATTTATATCATGTATGTGCGACAGCCACACAGGTGAATTTATCTGGATACAACTACTCAGTTAATAGTGTGCTATAACTATTATGTTGTTGATTAATGTGACGATTTGGGGCACATAATGGAGTGCTTGGGTGTTACATGGTTAATGACATCACCATTTACACATGTCCTTTTAAATAATCTTGGTCGATGTATGCGTAAGTATTCTAATAGCAACTTTCTATAAAATTATTGATGATTATTGTCTTCACTATATCATGGCAGGTAGTTTATCAAGATGAGAGGGGACCACGGTGGCAGAGTGGTAACACTCTCACCTCCCACCTCTGAGGCCGGGGTTCAGTTCCTGGCACGGCCTCAAGTGGGAAAGCTGGTAGTTGCTTGCCGTTGGTCGGCAGTTTACAGTACAGAACCCTAACGAACTGTATGTACTGATTTCCTCTGCCCTTCCAACTACCCGTCGTGATATGACCTGTAAAGTGTTGAAAGCGACGTAAAACCCCAAATAAATAAATAAATAAATTTATCAAGATGAGCACCACTTTGAGCACCACAGCCACAAGCAACTGTACAACTTTCATTCCGATGCTTTTCTGTTTGACCTTTCTTGTAAGATTTTATTACAGATTAATTTAATCCTTTCACTTTTTTGTTTTGTCTGTTTTAGATGCAACACCTTGTTGTGAATATCCATTTGATCATAATGAAAAAAATACAACACAATATGAGATCTTGAAAGATTGATCCATATCACTGATAATTCACAAAAAGATGTCCAGTCCAACGCCAACCATCACCATCTATCCTGGTAAGAAATTAAATTGTGGTAACAGTTCAAGTAAATTTCCTGAGCTTCATCACTTTTGTATATCTATAGATCTGTATATGCTAGACTATGAGAGAAAAAAACTTGAAACACAATGATCATAAGAAATTGTGATTATGCATAAAATAGGACAATAAGTTATACTAATAGAACCATGTCTTGCACAAAATTGATAAAGATCCTCTAATGTCCTGGAATTCAAAAAGGAACAGTTCAAAACCAGACGGAGGTTATAACCCAGTAGGCGTCCGCCATGGATGGATGATCATGGTGTTACGCATATCTGAACAGATATGTCTTGAGTTTGCTCCTGAAACCGGTGTAGTGTTGTGACAGCCTGTTCCATTCAACTGTTGCAGCCTTGTTAAATTCACACCTGTCAATCGCCTTTTTGGGACGGACTGTGGAAACAAAGAATCTATTTCCATAAATGAAACTGTTAGACTTGATAAAAGATAACAAATAGGAAGGTTGGGACAAATTATGGCCTTTGTTTTGAAAGAGAATATATATAAGGGGAAGCCAGTGGAGTTTTCTAGAAATGGTGTGACACAACTCATTCTCTCCAGTCTGTAAACGATATGACGGAGAGTTTTTTAACTGTCCAAAATTTATTAGAAACACTGGCTTTGTGGACTCCATATATATAGGGAATTACAGCAGTCTAGTCTAATACTGACTATAGCATTGGCCACCAAAACTGTAGTATCATTACTTAAGAATTTATGGATTAGTCCCAAATCCTCGAGATGATACTAACAGGCACGACAGACATTGGCTATACGATTATCAGATGAGTTTTCTGAGCCAAAGGTGATTTTCACTTCCTCTGCTGGAGTAATAGAGCTTTGAAGGAATGCCAGAGGAAATTCGGGATTATGCTCAGATTGTTTTTCTTATTCTGTGTCCAACTATTGAAAAAGTCACATAATGATTAGTATGATCATAAACTTAATACTAATTTACAGAGTTCTACATTACTACAAATACTAAGTAAAATCATACTGGTTATAACTTGGATACACGATTATTAAACTGAGATGTCTTTCTAAAACTCAGCAAGTAATATTGTTAGTTTTAGTGGTGAAGTAGGCTGAAAAATGTTTCCACCACATATCTTAGAGAATGCATATCTTACAAAATAAAAAAAACTCCCGAATTACTTGTAGCATATCATGTTACACCCAGTCAGCACAGCACAAAACTGACAGTTTTATGTGTAATCAACAAAATATGTCACATTTATTTTGTAATATGTATTTTTATCAGAAAATAGCTCTACAGGAAATGGCACCATATCTCGGATGTCAACCATGATTCATGGCGCCACAAACTTATCTGCTGGAGCCAAACCAAAGTCAAGATGGAAGATTGAGTTCATCACCAGTAAAGCATTGTTTGGACTGGTTTTGTCTCTTATTGGTATGCATTAGGGAGGTCTGACTCATATACTCACACAATTTAACACAACTGATAAAACTTGATGCAATAAAAAGTCATAGATCAGTACGTACCTGTTTTGGCATGACATCCCATGATGTCATCGATTGTTTTGATAGTGCCATGTCTATTGTAGCAAGTGATATTCATTGCTTTCTTTCTCAATACGGTCTAAATTTCCAAAAGTCCTGTTTATTTTTCGAAAACTGACTTGCAGTCTATTATAGGCAATACATTACTATTGTAAAATCTGTCAAATTTGCAAATTTCAAACCATTGTGATGACCCTTATTGATGCACAATAGAGACCTGTGTAAGTGCCTTTTATATGGCATAGTTCCCTTTACTCAGAAGCATTAAGTTATTCCTTAAATATGTCACATACATCCGGATGTCTTTTTTTAAAACATATACTAATAACACCTTAGTGATATGGTTAAAGGTCTCTTCATTGATGGAAGTTATTTCAGCTTGATATTCTTTGATGAATGTCATTTCATTACTTCATGATTTTTTTTGAAGTATTACTTCATGAAAGTTTAAAATGAGTTTTGTCTATTACAAAATTAATTTATTCTAGTACTAACGTCCATATTGGCTAAGTGATCACTTTTCTATAGTCTCCTTATGAAAAATAACAGTTAAATTGTAACAAAAAGTAATAGAAAATTATAGATGTAATACATAGATTTACAATACATTACTATTATAATTGATTTTTTAGCCTGTTACTATTTGTTTGATATCAGACTTGACTCTAAAGGCTTTCTATGTCTTCTATTACAGGTCTGTTTAGAAAACCCACATTTCATCACGTAATTTTATTTGCTGGAAACGTTTAAATAGTAATTTGATAACAAAATCAAAAAAGTAAAAAGACAATTCAACATTTCTAAGTTGCATGCATGAGATGAACTATTATATCAGAGAAAATATTATCTGAAAAAACTATGTTCTGTAAATAGTTTTCCATTCTGTGAATGTATCAATCACAATATTTTAATTTTTTTCTTGACAGGTTCTGTGTTCTGGGTAGGAACCACAATCACGTCAAAGCTGACTTACACTCCAACTCACTTTTATGCTCCATTTTTTGTTGTGTACTTTTCTACGAGTTGGATTGTTATGTATTACCCTGTACATATATGTGTGGAGATTATAAGGAAAAGAAAGCTGTTTTCACTGAAAGAGACATTCCGGTAGGTTATGTTTCTATTATCACTATGTACATAGTTTTTATGAATAGCTGAACACAAAAGCAGTTAGAACTCTGTATAAAGATAATTAAATGCAATTGGTAATGGTCGAATTACTGAGTAGATTAAAATCAAGGGTCACACACTATTATATTTAACAATAATAAATATAATCCTTACAGAAATTAATTTCTTTGCCCTGAATAGAAAGTAAGGGCCATGGTGGGGCGATGGTAAAACTCCTCTTCTAACTCTGGGATCAGCGTTTGTATTGGAGTAGATTAGATAAGATTGGACCCCCGGCCGATCTTAGGTGGGAAAACTAGTAGTTGCTTGCCTTTGGTCTGCAGTTAATAGTACAGAACCTTGACCAATTGTATGTACTGTTTTTTTATCTCTACCCTTCTTACTACCCGTCACAATATAACTGATACAAAAGTACCAGGCAGGGTGCGAAAGACAAGATAAACAAATAAACTAAACATAAGGTATGATTATGAGACTATGTAATGGTATTTAATTGCAATAAATACTTAAGCTAGCCCTTTTGAAACAGTCTTAAGTGGTCCTCTAATTTGATGTTTGAAAAATAAATCACCTCTGTCTTTACTTTTTGCTGGTTGCTCGGGTAACCAACATCACCACTGACGACCCTTCCACAACACCAATTCCTGTTGCCTCAAGTTTGCATTTTTCTTTCCCTGCCTTTTCCACCATACATTTTGAGTCTGGTATTCACCCATGTCTCAACAGGGTCAACTATGCCTTTTGGGCTATACAAGGACATATTCGTAGGGTAACACATTCTTACAAACATGTTAGCCCATGGGTGTCCCTTTTGTTGATCCTCTCAGGGGATGTCAGTATTAATCCTGGCCCTAACACTAGCCTTTTAACCGAGAGTCTGATAAACATCAGATCCATCAGAAACAAGTCTGTTGCTCTTGCAGACTTCATTAATAGGAACAAGTCTGATATTATTGCAGTCACTGAGACCTGGCTTTGACCAGATGACACAGATAGCTTTATAGCAAGTGTCACTCCTCCGGGTTACAAATGTACTCATGTTTCACGCCCGGAGGGGAGAGGTGGTGGTGTCGGGTTCTTCATCCGTGATGACATTGATTTTAAGGTCCTACCTCAACCGTGTTTCAATATTTTTGAGTCCATATCTGTTCACCTATCCACGGGCAATGCCCAGGACATTGTTTTTCATACTGTGTATAGGCCCCCCAATGTTTCCAAAGCCAATTTCATTGAGGATTTCAGTTCCTTCGTCGAAGGTGCTGCTTTATCATGTTGTGAAAATATAATATTCGGTGATTTAAATCTACACCTGGATAAACAGGATGGTTGGTCGCAGAAATTCAATGACTCCCTCTGTCAATACAATTTCACCCAAATTATTGATTCCCCAACGCACATTCATGGCAATATATTAGATGTCGTATGTGTGAGGGACACCTTCTCAAAGGCGGTTTGTGCCATGGTTACAGCTGGGCTGTCTGACCATCTTGCCATCACTTTCTCGGTCAATATACCTATCAAGTCTCCTTGCAAATTTAGGCAAGTTAATACTCGGAAAATTCACAAGATAAACATCACTGACATCAGAGAGGACATCCTGAATTCTGATCTAATCAAACATCCTCACACAACAGCCAGTTTGCTCAGTCACCAATATTTCAACACCTTGCGTAACATTCTAGACAAGCATGCCCCAATCAAGAGAAAAATGGCTCCATCGCACCCTGACAAAGGCTTTATGAATTCAGACAACCTCTCAGCAAAGCATCTGAAGCGTAAGTGAGCGAGTATGGCGCAGTAACAATTCTGCAGTTAACCGGAGTAGATATCGAGCTGCTGTCAATCACTACAATTTCCTACAGGAACAGTCAAGACGCAGGCACTATTCTACAGCTATTGCTGCAAATAATGGGAACCCCAAGGCTCTGTGGAACAGTTTCAAGAAAATCTTGCACAAATCCTCAACTATCATCCTACCTGATCATATTAGTCCTATCGACTTAGCTAACACTTTTGGTCATTTTTTTAGTGACAAAATTGCGAAAATTAGAGTTGCACTAAAGCCATCAGTGCCTGTTTCCCTCACAAGACCGAATAGTAACAGCACCGCCCTGTCCTCTTTTGAGCCTGTATCTGAGGGCGACATCCTCAAAATCCTAAAATCATCCACCACCAAATCATGCGACCTGGACCCAATACCAACCGCACTAGTCAAAGAGTGTGTGGACATTTTGGTCACTCCAATAACCAATATTATAAACTACTCACTCAGAGAAGGGAGCTTCCCAAACTGTTTCAAAACCGCATATGTCACCCCCCTTATCAAGAAACCTAATTTAGACAGAAATCTCCTCAAAAATTACAGACCGGTATCCAACCTCAGTTTTATATCCAAACTGATTGAAAAAGTAGCGGCTAAACAGTTAAATAATTATATTGATAGTGAGGGGCTCTCCAATGTCAACCAATCCGCCTACAGGAGACTCCATTCCACAGTATCAGCACTCCTGAAAATCCAGAATGACATTGCTGCTTTGATAGACTCTGGTAAGGCTGTTGCACTCACATTGCTGGACCTCTCAGCAGCATTCGACACTATCGACCATGACATTCTTTTTAATTCCCTCAGGGATTGGTTTGGGGTTGATGGCACTGTGTTGAGGTGGATCAAATCCTATCTTTCAAACCGCAAACAGAAGGTTAAACTAGGTAATAGCTTTTCAGATGTTTTCTCACTCCCATATGGTGTGCCCCAGGGCTCTGTCCTGGGCCCCCTTCTTTTTACCCTCTATACTACCCCTCTCAGTAATATCATTTCCAATTTCAATGTCACCCACCATCTATATGCTGATGACACCCAAATATATCTAGCACTGGACCATAGGAACTTTGATTCCAGTTTTGTTGAGCTTACTGAGTGTCTCACATATGTCCAAAACTGGTTGGCTGGTGTGAAACTTAAACTCAACCCCGAGAAAACTGAATTTATTATCATTGGTGATAGACAAGCCAGAGAGTCCCTCATCAACAAATTCCCTACTCAACTCTATCTCCCCTACCGATACAGTCAAGAACCTAGGTGTTACTTTTGACTCCGGAAACACCTTTACTAGCCACATAACCAATATGTGTCGTGCCTGTTACTACCACCTTAAGAACCTAAGACGCATCTGTAAATTCTTCGGTGTGGATACTGCAGCCTTGCTTGCAAACTCAATGATCAGCAGTCGACTTGACTACTGCAATTCCCTACTTTATGGCGTAAATAAATACAATGTAGCTAAACTCCAAAAGATTCAAAATGCCCTTTGTAGAATTGTTTTTAGACTTGATAGAACTAGCCATGTCACTCCCTTTCTTCAAAAACTACACTGGCTCCCTATCACATACCACATCTTGTGTAAGTACAATCTAATTACTTTCAAGGCTATCAAATTCTCTCAACCCATATACCTATCATCCTTGATCAAAACCAGTTGTTTAACGTGTGGAAATCGTCTTTCTCTTTCCTCAGTCTCTCACAAAAAGGCCATTGGTAGGCGAGGTTTTGCAATGGCTTCCCCCACAGAATGGAACAGACTCCCACAATCAGTACGATCACAACAAACAATAACAGGTTTCCGTAGCCAGCTAAAGACCTATTTGTTTAGACTAGCATATCCTCCACCATAGTACATCTCCCTGGCGGGCGCTAATTTTGGATCTCAACCTGATACGTCCCTGGACTTTCCCTTTTTGACCTCAAGCACATTAGAGGATGTTACATCAATTTTGCGCTATATAAATGTTTCTATTCTATTCTATTATGGTTACAAAAATGTTCGAAGGTAATCTTCTAAAACCATTGTATTCGATAATGCTGGATGTAACATGGTTGTATATGCATTGCAAGTATGCTTCTCTGATGGAAATATAATAAAATGTCAAGGTTTTTACACAAGGCATTTTTCCACAAGGCTTTTCACTGGGGCTCGTTTGATCCTTATCCAGTATGGATGAATAAAACCCTTAAAAAACCCTTGCCTTTAAAGACAAAATCAATGCAGTTATTTTTACTTAACTTTATCATCGATCAAGTATTTTGTAGCAAATTGC
Organism: Sabellastarte sp. h YS-2021; assembly: GCA_964017235.1. Classification (NCBI taxonomy): domain Eukaryota; kingdom Metazoa; phylum Annelida; class Polychaeta; order Sabellida; family Sabellidae; genus Sabellastarte; species Sabellastarte sp. h YS-2021. The sequence continues at coordinate 30,599,987 of OZ024936.1, forward strand.
ATAACAGTCTAAACATAAAGGTATACTTATTATAAAATGATGTATCCTGTAATTTTGACGAAGCAACAAACCCAGTGCTTAGATATATTAATAGGCATAAATAAAAATAGTCAAAGCAATTGGTCCTATGATTTTTGCTGTCAGAATTAATTTTGAATTGCTATTGTGATCATTTATTTTGTAGGGAGGACTGCAATATATTTAGCCTAGAAACTTTGGGCATAAGACCACACATTGTTGTGGGCAAACTTGCTGCTTTTTGTGTGCTTTGGACACTGACTAGCTACATATACATGCGTGCCCTCAGCTTTAAAGGTGCCCTGGATGCCACAGCTTTATTTGCTTCCAATTCCTGCTTTGTGTACCTCATGTCTTGGATACTCCTTCAGAAACGATTCATTGCTGTGAGGGTAAGTATATCGGAGTGTTTTTAACTGAACGCAGCAAAATGAAGTCTAACCCGCTAAAACAAAACCATGACAATCACGTAACATAAGAATTTCAACATCAATTTTAGCTTTATTTTATTTTTGAGGACAAAGTCAAAGTTTGTGTTTTATGTCCTGTTAAACAGCCAGGGTCATATTCTGGCAGGCCTGCAGCATTGTCACTTGTTGGAGGCGAACCCCTACTTAGTGGTGGCAGCCAGTGCTTAGATGTCAAATTTGCTAGCACAGTCGACTCCGGAGGATCTTTGAGATAAAATGCCTCTTTCTTCATATTGGGCAGCCCACAAAAGGCAACACAAAGTAGAGACTTTGCAAAACAGAACACGTTATTTGCATTGTCTGTACTAAGATTAAACATATATAAACCCTCATAAGCAGTCAAAAACCTTGGACTTTTATTCTTAGGTTCATTACATTATGAACTAATCAACTGGATGACAGTCACAGGCCTCATTAGGTAGACACTATACAATAACAGATAAATAATCAGACAGATTGTCAGGTTTTAAACTCAGATGTTATTGTCAAGGAAGTAATAGGTTGACACAAACCAAACATGATGTATTGGGTTGCAATAGAATTACAAACCCGAACCTCATATGCGTTATGTTTTTATTAAAAATAATTATAATACTGTCATATCTGTACATCTGAGCTAATTATGGTTTCATAGTAATTCATTTAACGCTTTTTCAGCTTAAGTGCTAGCTTAACCCCTGGTCACAGCACAAGCAGTACTGCATACATCCATTGGTATTTAGCATACCACCTTATTAATATAGTAACTGCCAGATTTCTATCAGTAAAGTTTACACAATGTTGCATTCCCTGCTTTTCGTGGCCAACCACAGAAGGTTTAAACTGTCTAACACGTCTACCACAGATGGTATCAAGTTCTGTAGGTTAACTGCAGGGTATTCCAAAATGTGTGCTCTTCATGTATCTTTCATCCCAAATCTGTGTCATTCTCTCTTTTTCTGTGCCTAAGTAGAGTTCAATGTTTACTGTTATGTTATCTATTCTACATCTTTTCCGTGACAAACTTTGGTCAGTGTCCTCCCTAATTCTGATTCTCTTCTGTAGCAAAATTGCAGATAGTGATACTGTTTCAAAGGAAGTGCACGCTTTCCACCTCTGAGATCAGCGGTTTCAACCTCAAACCTCATGTGGGAAAGTTGGTAGTTGCTTACCGATGGCCAGCAGTTACAGTTTACAGTATAGCCCCTTGACCAGACCCTTGACCAACTGTATGTACTGTATGTCCTCTGTCCACAAAACTACCCATCGTGGTATGACCTGTATAGTGTTGAAAGTAACGTAAAAACCCAAATAAACAAAGGACCTGTAGCATTCTCCCACTGTTTCACACTACCATATATAACCACCAGGAATACTCCCTGTAGTGTGACATGGGGCATTATGTCTGTCAAATTGCTAGATGATATATCCTGATCAATAAATTTGCAATAAACTTTGGTAGGATTATGCTTGTGGCCTTGTAACTTCTCATTACAACTGCCGAAATGGATATAAATGTTACGTTTTTCAGTCTTTTTGTGGCAGCATCATACATAAATCATCAGCATCATTTGTAAATATGAAGGTGTTAAAATTGCATCACACAAAAACAGTCCCAATGATAGGAGAAAACAAACTCTTCTACTTCACTTAATACATTGTTGACATGGCCTTCACATTCTGTGTAATAATGCACTAAAGAATATCAATGATGAGAACAAATATGAGCCTGCCTCCTGTTTCTGCAGCTTTAATGTGAATTTATTGAGATGAATTGTAATATATAACAAAGGAACTAGTTTGATATATTGACTGTACCAGAGTATGCAAAAATCTAATATCTGACAATGATAAGATCTGGCAACGCTAGTTAGCATACAGAATCAGTTATAGGTCAACGATGTATATTGGTATAGAAAAATGCATAAACTGATATCATTATAGCCAGCATGACAACAGGGCAAAATCATTGTAATAAACATCCGCCAGTTACAATAGAGATCTTACAAAAGAAAAAAATGGAATAACTGAATTTGATGCATTGAGCTTCAGCTATAATTACTCCATGATCAGTATAAAATAAGAAAATTGGTTTGTCTGAGAGCATAAATATCTATTGTTAACAAAAGCAAAAAGAAATTTGCTACTTGCAGTGATAAAGCTGATTTTACAGGTATATTTGGCAGAAAATAGGCAATTATAAAGAAAAGCACCTATATGCGAATATTTCAGTAAGTTACAAAATAGACAGGCTTGCGGTTTTTGGGACAAATGAAAATCAAATAACACAGAATTTAGGTAAAAGGTCTAAAAGTCTCGTCCATTATAAGATTAACTTACTTATGGATTGTAAAATGTCTTGTGCAATAAAATGCACCTTCACCCAATCATAACACAATGTACATCCACATAAAGCTAGGTGACACAAGTTCAGGGCAATTAGCCAATATGACGGCTGCTTATTTCCAGTTTTTGTGACACAAAGTAACTCACAGTATTTCTATGCCATTGATTTATTTATTTATTTATTTGGGGTTTTACGTCGCTTTCAACACTGTACAGGTCATATCACGACGGGTAGTTAGAACGGCAGAGGAAACCAGTACATACAGTTCGCTAGGGTTCTGTATTGTAAACTGCCAACCAACGGCAAGCAACTACCAGCTTTCCCACTTAAGGCCATGACGGGGATCGAATCCCGGCCTCAGAGGTGGGAGGGGAGAGTGCTACCACTCTGCCACCGTGGCCCCTTTCTATGCCGTTGAATATGATTTTAATCACTTCATTCTCACATTTGTTGTCTTGGGTTGGATACATGTATCTCTAAGGTACACTCACTTCTGCTCTAAAGACATTTCTAGACCACATATCAAATACTGATGTACATATTTACAATAACCTAAATATATGTGGCTTAGTATCAGTATTAATAACGAGTTAAAAAGACAGACACAAAATGCTAAAATAATAAAAACTGAACCTATTAAGTCACATAATCTAAAGCTTGATATACATCCAATTTGAAACAAACATTTTATTACATATTTTCAATCTTATTTTATACAATTTCTATCTCATTTTTTTTATTGACCAGTATTGACCAGATGAGATTTAAACCAGGATTGTTTGATGTTAATCAATTGATTAAAATGATTGATTTATATCAAGATTTTTCTATCATTCAAAAAAATTGTTAAAAAAAACATACAAAATTGATTTTTTTTTCACTTTTTAAATCTCTCATCATTATATAACAAATATTAGGTAGATGATTTCCTTTCATTGAATCCATATAGCTATTATCTTCCAATATCTTCTTCAATATTTGCATTTTGTACTACTTTTTCAATAGGATCTTGAAAACCCTTTTATTAATCCCATCCAAAAAGTCGCCAGACTTGTTTATCACACCTTTAGTAAAGCCATTTGAGCTGCTCAAGAGTATCTTGACAACCCTGTCAGTTTTTTTCTAATGTACAACCAGAGTATAATCTTTTTCTAATATCGTTATAACGATCACTGAGCTAATGGGACACTAGGCACTACACATGGTTGTTAATCCTCTCATAATAACTAAGAGGCTTTGTTTATCCCCAAATTAAGTGATAATGCATTGATGCCTGAATATATTTGTATGTGTAAAGAGGTTGCCATTATCAGGAACTCATTATGAGAATACCGTCTGATAATACATGTACTTGGGGATTATTCTAAAGATCAATTAGTGAACTTACCACTGCCAAGGGAACAATGTTATAGCTGTTGCCATAATTGATGGATGATTGATACTGAAGAAAGCTAAGGCATATATTTACAAGCCTAAAGTCTTTAATTAGCTGACAAGGTATGACGGTTTAAATGATTATGCAGTTCATAATACACAAGCGATTGGCAGTGCAAAGAACTGAGAATGCAGTTGCTTCTCTCTTATTACTATGGATGACTTTCATAATGTACTATGAAATACAGTGACAGTTATTAAGAGTGGTGTTGTGCACTTCAACAAGTGAGAACTCTGTACAGAAAAATCATGCCAAATTAGGGCTCTATGTTCGTTTTCAACAGGCAGTGGCATATCGGGACAGACTCTAAATGTGTCCCACGTGTTACTGCATTGCATGATTTGACCATATGACCACAGTATTGAAAACAAAGGTTTTGAATGGTAAACTTAATACTTGAAGGGCAACGAATTACTGAAAAAAAACATTACTCTTGCCAAAATCAGTACCAATCATTGTTGTTTAGAGTTATGAATGTACTGCCTATTGAAATGCATTCACCAGTAGGATTTTAGAGAAATTTGGCTGGGGCACTAATTCAATCTATTTCCTATAAGTAAGGAATCATGATTGCAGCATTAAGTACTAAATTTCTGAATCTTCAAAGTTACATAATGCTTTTGCTGATGAAACCGACAAGAATGCCCATACCAGTATCTAAGTAGCTTGTGAAATATGAAAGCCACTTTGTAAAAATAAAAGACAGAATCAATTTTCTAAGAATTTTGAGTTGCTTCAGTAAATAACTAAGGGGATAAAAAACAGATACACAAAACAATGTAAGTTTGATTGAAGAACCTTACGTACTTTTTTTCAGAGTATGGATCAATGTGTGTGTTGATTTTCTAAGTTTTCTTTGGTTTTCCCATTTCCCATCCGTAATCTTAATTATCTGAAAATTTATTGCTGCCTGACCACAAGTTCTTAATAATACATAGTTCTCAGGTGCTGTTGATATCTTCTTTGCAGACAGCTTTCTGATAATACCTAAAACGTAAATTATTCCTTGCTTTCTTCACTGCTTTTCCAAATAAGGCAATTTCTTTTGTCAAAGAAAGAATCAATCATACTTAGCAGGGCAATGTAATATATCTGCTTTCTGATAGTGACATTTACCATACTAGTACAAATAATGTACTGTTCACACATTTACCCATTAGTTGCTTAAAAGCTTCCATGATGAATACCAAACATTTAACAGGTTTAGGTTTGATGTTAGTTTCAACACATTTTAAAGGTCCTCCCACAAAAGGTATTTGAAGAGATAGAGAAAAGCAGTGGATTTTAGATGGTCAAGATTTTAGCACTAAAACTTTCAGGCACTGGCAAGAAACTACCAATTTTGCTCCTTCAAGTTTGGTCTGAAATCAAACTCAGAAACCTAAAAATTCAATGGTGTGCCATTATGTCCAATACATAAATTTACAAAATCTCTGTACTATTCCTCAGAGACTGTAACTTCGTAACAAAGGAGAACATAACTGCCATAGCTACTACCCAACATTGATTACAGATCACTTGGGGTATGCAGATCTCCACCAGGAGGGCGTTTTGAGAGAATTTTATCATATCCAGGATATGATTCCAATCTTTTTGCAAAACGTCATCACTTCTTCGTTTGGTCAGGCCTACCCTACATAAAAAATTTCATGCTTTTTTACAGTAATATCAACCAGAAAATCAAAGTGATTGAAAATATGACCTTTGAAAATTAGGATTTTGAGGACTATCTGTATCTTCCCAAAATTAAATCATTTCTTCATTTTGGTCAAGCCTAACGGCATAAAAATTATCAGAAGGATCTGTTTATTACTTTTGGAGTCATCATTTAACAAATGCTCTACTTGCACTTTAATAATATGAAAAAGTTAATTTTAATACTCTTTCTGTCACGATATTCCTAAAATTGTTAGTTTCTAATTTTGGTATATCATAGCAGTAAAAGCCATCTCCACAAAGTTAATTGTACATTAATTGTATAGTTAATCCTGAATAAAAAATACTTCCAGTATGAACTACAAATATGAGTTGACATTTTTTTTTTGCAGATTGTGGCTTTCATTATTGCAATGACTGGGGTCATCCTTATGGTTTACATGGAGCAGGATTATGTATCGAGTGACATATGGGGAGTTATTCTGGCAGTTCTAGCCACAGCAGGGGCAGGATCATTCCAGGTAAATCACTAAAGTGCCTGCCCAGAGGTTTTCTACCTTATCTGGCCATAATAGGGAAACCATAAGTTCCTGAAATCTCAACACTTTTGAAATTTTCATTTGGTAGTTAACTTTTTTGTGGCATTCTACATTTTTATATTTCTTCACTGGAAAAATAAAAAAAATCTTGTTGTTTCAGCTTTACCGATATTACATGGTAAAATATAGATTACTCAGGTAATTTTCCAACTGTGTATTTTTCCTATTGATTATTTTTTCACAGGTCATCTGTAAGAGGACATTTGGTGAAGGGACATTTGGTCAGATTGCTCTATTCTTCAGTATACTTGGTAAGTACTAACAAATTATAAATATTTTCCTTAAAATGTTTTCGCTAATCTTGCATCTTATTTTTAAAAAGATACAGAGAATGTATATTTCAGGTTCTTATGTGAAACATAAAACACAAACACATGTAAAAAGTTACTCCACTAAAAACATCAGAATACATGTGCTGAGATGCATGAAGTGTGATCGTAATAAGGATGAATGTGTGATCTTTAATAATGTTACACTTACGTTAATGACAATTCAAGTTAATATTTCATGGAAACTAAAACCAAACACTGTGACCATTACATAAATATTTCATCATAATTAATTATTTCTGTGATATGTACCAAAGGAATTCTGTGTGAAATAAATACAAGTGAATTCAAGGTGCAAATACAAAGTGATTCCTAACTGCACCCAAAAATAATGGCCAGAGAAGCCCATCCAACTAATTATGCCCGACACTCTGCCCGGAGGTTTACCCATTCTTTGTTAGTATAGTGCAGAGTTCCAATAACTGGGACAATAGTGCTCCTACAAATTAAAACATTACATTTGATTACACACAAATATTAATGCTATTCTAACATTCAGAAAAAAACTTTAACTTTCATATATATGTTACAGTAAAAATGTGAAATCAGTAAATACGTGTATTTACTGATTTGGTCAGTAAATATGTGTATTCACTAAAATTTCCAGTGAATACGCATATTTATTGATTTATGACCTGTGTTATTTCACAAGTTTACTGGTTTGACTTTCAGTAAATATGTGAAATGAAACTTTGTTGTTCACTGGTTGTAAATATATAATATTGAACTGTAAACCAAAACACACATTATATTGGAACATTTTATACTCTGATATGTTGACTGTTAGAACATACTTAGTAATAAGCATACCTCATTTTACAATACATTACAAATTTGCAAAATTTTATGTTGAAAAATAGCACCAGCCTTTAAATATTTATGTTTACAAACTTAATTTATGTGCTTTCAGAAAATATTTAATTTAAGCTTACATTATTCTTAATCCCACAATTACTAAGGACCTACGACATCCCGACAAATGATTAAAGATCATTTAACTTTTCACATTTTTTATGTGATTGCTACATAAAAATTGTTTTTGTTGGCAATAAATTAAAGTTTTAGAAATTAATTTAAATTTGAGTTTCAAAATTTTAACATATTTTAACTCTACTTTCATTCCACAGAAATTTTACCTTATCAATTAAGACAAAATGATTTACCAAAGAAATCCACATGTATTCTTTAAGAATCTATTGTTAACCAGAGATTTTCAGGAAGTGGTTTATTTTACTTCAATCAAGGCTTAATATTTTGATATTTTCTGGTAGATATATGACTTAAATGTAGGTACTGGCTACTTGACAAAAGAATTGTTGTTACAAACAATGAAAAGGCCAGCTAGACCTTAACTGGATTTAAGCATAGTCTTTCAGAGGGACTTAATCCCTTTTGAGGCATCTATGGTTATGTTGTGGTTTCCTAGATCAAAGGGACAACATTAAAGGGATATTTTATTCAACCCTAATTATAGATCTCGATTTTATTGTCAACCTTTGAAAATGAAAAACATTTTAAAATAAATTGTTAAAACTACAGTGAAATTCAGTTCTTGAACAAGAAATATATCTTAATCTTATTACCTTGCTTGTTGTTCCTTATCAAGTATCACAATTTGACAAATATTTGGATATTTAAATTTATAAACTTGTTAATTCACATTACAATTTATTTTAAATGAAAAATTACAAGTTTGTATCATATATCCCATGCAACTTGAAATTATAAAGTGATGTAAAATAGTTATCCCAGTGCTGGATTGTAAACAAGTATAAAACTAAGTATGAAACCTAACTATTAAAGATATGAAGTCTTCATTATGATTTTAGTAAATACACATATTTACTGGACCAAAAAGTAGTAAGTACATCTATGGTTATGTTGTGGTTTCCTAGATCAAAGGGACAACATTAAAGGGATATTTTATTCAACCCTAATTATAGATCTCGATTTTATTGTCAACCTTTGAAAATGAAAAACATTTTAAAATAAATTGTTAAAACTACAGTGAAATTCAGTTCTTGAACAAGAAATATATCTTAATCTTATTACCTTGCTTGTTGTTCCTTATCAAGTATCACAATTTGACAAATATTTGGATATTTAAATTTATAAACTTGTTAATTCACATTACAATTTATTTTAAATGAAAAATTACAAGTTTGTATCATATATCCCATGCAACTTGAAATTATAAAGTGATGTAAAATAGTTATCCCAGTGCTGGATTGTAAACAAGTATAAAACTAAGTATGAAACCTAACTATTAAAGATATGAAGTCTTCATTATGATTTTAGTAAATACACATATTTACTGGACCAAAAAGAAGTAAGTACATGTATTTACAGAAAGTTTCATTGAATACACATATTTACTGACCAAATCAGTAAATATGAGCATTGACTGAAATTTTCAGGGAATAATCATATTTACTGACCAAATCATTAAATACGCGCATTTACTTTCGGTAAATATGCATATTTACTGATTTCACATATTTACTAAAACATATATATTTATATATTTCAGAAGAATTTTTCACAAACTGTGTTAACGTTTCTTACGAGATTATTATTTAGAGACTCGCTGTGCCCTTAATGAACTATGCAGTAATTTCATAACATGTGTATACATGCTGCCATTTATTCCATTTCAGCCATAACCAATTCCCTGATCATGTGGCCAGTGTTTTTGCTTCTGTTTTTTACCAATGCAGAGCCAATAGATTGGCCACTTGTGCCATGGCATTACGTCTGTGGCTCTGCATCTTTTGCCTTAGGTGAGTGACTTACTTTTTTGTGTCACCGTGTATTGGGAGTGTAAATTTATTGAATTACAGCTAATAGTACAGAAGAGTTTCCACATATGTTCAATGAAATTAATGCATAAAATACCTTTGATATTAAATATAAACTTACATGAACATAGTTTGTCATACTTTGTCAAAGTATGTTATTTTAATTTCTTTCTTAAAATGTGATCCATCTGGGTTTTTTTAAACTAATTAGATGTACATGTATTTTCCAGCATTTAACTTCCTCTTTACATTTGGACTTCGTGTCACTTATCCAGTCTTCATATCATTTACCTTTGTGCTTGCTGTCCCCCTGTGTTATGGTAAGGGTATTTGCAATCATTATGGCCGTCTATACTGATATATTGATAAAAACTATTTTCTTAGAGGCATTGTGCTTGAATTTTGATTAAAATGACACATACTGTGAAACATAGTATCATCCATATCCTTATAAGTAATAGTCATAGATATATATAAAATTTTAGTTCATTTGATTTGCAAAAGTGTTTATTTACAATTAGCACAGGTTTCCAAAGGCCTATCACCTAAGTCACATTTTTAATATCTTCAACGGGATGACTATTTAAACACACTTACTAAACTATCAGGGTTTTTTTAAAATACAGTAATTTCTATTACTATGTACTCTTTCTGTTGTTGTTTAGGTGCTGAAGAGATATGGAATGATAACCTGGAAATCAATGATATGCAGATTTCTGCTTATGTTTTGATATGCCTGAGTTTTCCTTTGAACATTTTCCCTGAACTCTGGTATGACAATATCTTGACTATTGTCAGCAAGTCCAAGGATGAAGAGCTTAGAGATAATGCCCACCTAACTCCGAGACAACGGCTTCGGCATAGTACTGTCTTCTGCTCCACAACTGCCTAAGGGGGCACAGTGGCCTCTTGGCCATGAAGCATGGCAAATGGTTACTTCACTCTCACCGTAGATTGTCTGCAATAAAATGCATGTGAGAAATACTAATGACCTATATCCTAAATTGATCCTAGCTATCAAAATAGACATAAAAACAGCTATTCAATCAGTGGTTTCAGATAAAATACCTGAGCAGATGAATATTTTCAAATTATGATAGCATCCAGATGGTTTTACTTGTTTACTTGTGTAATGCGGAAATCAAGGTGATTGTTCTGGCAAAGATATTGAACCACAGTCTATGATACCTTGTGGACTTCTTTAATGTGACATTTTGTAGCACAATACCATAACAAGAACAGAGCTGCTGTGATATAATAATTGCCTATGATAACTATAATAACTTAAGTTATTGTAAGCTACCGAGGCTCAAAGAATCATTGTGGAAGTACAAGAAGTAAAGGCATCATTATAAAGTAAAATTATGGTCTTCAAAGAAATAATGTTTATATTTGGTGGTTGGCACTAACAGTTGCTTCAAAATTTACTAATGGAAGAGGTGTGTTCAAACGAATATAACAGAGCAATTTCTTTCCTATTCCAGATTCAGATGTTACAATCGTGCCATTGTCTGCAATGTTCATGTTATGATGCAATGAACTCAGCATCAGAGCCTGTATTAGGGCATTGTACAATATCTATTGTGTGCTAAGTCGTGAGAACAAAAAGATATTCTTGTTTCTTACATTGTCAAGATTATTAACTGATGCGAGTGGCACAATTATCTTGTAATTACAAGATGATCTGTGCATACTTAGCATCAGAGCATTATTAGGATATTACACGCTATCTATTATGTGCTACGTAGTGGGAACAAGAGGATATTCTTATATTTACAAGATAATTAACTGATGGGAGTGACAATTATTTTGTAAGTACAGGATGATCTTGTGCATACAAGATCTTTGCAACATGATCTCATTATCAGATGATAATTACATTGTGCTCATGGCATAACAATATCATCTTGTCATCACATGGTCTTTTCATGCACTTAGCACATAAATATATTCGGCAATGCCTTAACATAGGTTCCATAGCATCTCAGAAATCAATGGCGATTTTTTTTGAGTAGATGCTTGATACTGCCAATGTTAGAATCATACAATACTAGGTTATAAAACAGTTTTGCCAAAAATATTCCAATCACTATGTCAGTTGACTGATCGAAAATTGTTATTTTGGCCCAAACATATCTCAGCCAGACATGTAACGAAGAGATATGAATATCAAGAGGTTTCTGCATGGTTTATGGAATAACACTGACAGTGAATATGAAGAATTGTGCATATTCAATGACAATTCTGACAATTAAGGTATATCCCATTCCAAAGGGTGTCAATAGGTTCTTGAAGAATGTAAATATGAACAAGCTATATAGCATATGTATGCTTATGTTATGGATATAAGCAGATTCTGTGATAGTTTCCCTAGTACATGTAGTTTCCATTGTTTACACTTCGCCCTTTTCATATAAAAACCTTTATATTGTGTTTTGTGACATTATTTATATGAGCATATCATAACAGCTAAAACTATTACAAGCCACTACCAATTCAAAAATATGTTTGGCAAAACACAAAATGCCTTATAATAATAATGTCAACAACCAGCTAAGTTATACTCTGTTAATTTAGCTGCTTTATTGATGACATTTCTGCTTTAATGGAAAGGAAAAAAATATTATACGATCATTTATTTTTTCCCTCAATGGGTAAAAAATAATGTTTTTAAATGGGATATTTCACTGACATCTAACTGCAGATATGTTACCCTTACTATTTTTTTAGGAAAATCATTTAACTAAACATATAGTTAAAGAATAAGTTAAATATGATCAAATGGGATTGGATCATGTTTCAGTTATTACATGTATATTTCTGACATTTTGATGACAAAATGTGATTGTATCAACTTTGTCATTATTGTTGTTAATAAAGGCCGCTTGAGTATAATGGTTTTGTTAAACAATTGTATAGTTTTATTCCTTTTGGCAATTGCCTAATGTTTTGGCAGAACATAATTACCTACAGAACAGTACAAATCCTGACACAAATAAACTTGGAATATTGAAGTCAACATTCCATTAAATTTCCACCAAACTATTTGTCAAGTTTAAGGTGGATGAATTTCCAAGCTAAACATACAAAATACTTTATTTTAGAGCTAAATAATTCTATTTTTGTGACCGCAGACTTGTAAAAGTTTGGATTTATCCACGGTAATATTTATGGAGGCACTTAGAAAAGACATGTATTCATATATCTATATGTATTCATAGGGGGTTCAGTGGTGTAGCGTTTAGAGTTCTCGCCTCCAACCTCTGAGGCTGCCGGTTCGAATCTCGGGCCGGGTGCCTCATGTTGGAAAGTTGGTAGTTACTTGCCGATGCCCGGTGGTTTCCTCTACCCTTAAACTACCCGTCGCAATATGACCCTGGCTGTTGAACGCGACGTAAAACAACAAATAAATAAATCAAATATATGTATTCATATGACTAGCATTCACTATTTAAAATATAATGTACCCATGAAAACTATGAATGGAGACTGAAAGACTGACATCAAGAAGAAAGAAATTACCAGTTTACTATTTTCCAAATACTATTTGCACATTATGACCTTCGCATTTTGGTGTGCAATATAAAACTTTCAATCTATATTGAATTTTTATATTGGTTTTATACCTACCTCACTGAATGTACTTTTCCTTTTATCCCTCCCTTGAGCCATAAAACGCTTTCATCCAGTCCCATTCTTTCATGGGCATCCTTTTTCTTTTTTGTTTCGCATTTTAACATAGGATATTAGGCGTATTTCACAACCGTAATCCGTCGAATCTAGATTCCTCAGATCAACAGATTCGCTTGTGTTGTGACTTGAATCTGAATCTGGATTATGAATCCGTTGATGATTCAGATTCATTGGATTACCCAAAATTCTTTGTAAAATAATAGTGGCAACATGTGGTTGGAAATTTTAATGTTTGGGAAATTTTTATTATATTGTAATATGATAATATTATATTACTGCATATTAATTTATATTAATATATGATATTTATGTTGGTTATATATATGATATTTATGTTATGTTTTCATTTTGGATTCAGATCTGCAGAAAATTGTATTTCACAAATCTAGTTAATCCAAAGAATCCAAATCTGAATCTAGATTCGACAGATTACAGTTGTGACATATGCCTATTATGTTTTTATGACATTGGCACACAGTAAAATGAAATTCCAACAGCACTAGCGGATCCAGGGGGGGGGGGGGGGGGGGGTTCAGGGGGTTCGAACCCCCGCCCACCTTGAAAAATAATGTAAAAGGGTTCAATACAAAGTATAAAATTATTTCTTGGGGGGGGGGTTAATTTTACAGGAAATGCACTATATTTTTACCAAAAATTAATTTTTTTCCTGGGGGGCATGCCCCCGACCCCCTTAGTTATAATATGTCTGATGTGAACCCTCACCTTACTAAATGTGAACCCCCACCTTACTCGATGTGAACCCCCACCTTACTTAAAGGTTGGATCCTCCCCTGAACAGGTATATTAGCCCAAAAACGAAAAGAAGGGAGAGTGAGAGACATGATTGGGTTTTTCATTAATAAAGCAACTAAGAGGAAACAGCACGTTGGGACTTTGTGAACACTTGTGGACTTACTTTTCGTAACAATGCATACATATTTCTGACAAATTATCTCCTACCGAAGAACGGTTGGGCTTTAGCCAACATGGTGGAGAAAACTACAACTAGTATGGCCTGTCATAACTTAATAATGTAGCAACTTCCACTGAATTAATGTATCAGTATTAGACCACTGATGTAGCAAAAGTTAGCAAAGTGGTAACTTGTACAAATAATTTAGCAAATTGATCCAAACACAGGAAATCTGTGACCACTGACAGAGAAAACACTTCACCGATAACTTATACATTAATCAATAATTTAATAGATAAAATAATTAGATAGATATTTTAACAGATAAAATATATATGGTAAAGATTCCTGGCAAATATTATATCTGAAACTGTTTATATGACTGATAATTGATAAACGCATCTTAAGAGAAGTGGAAAGTGTTTAATGGTTAACTTTGATAGCAAAGTCATTCAGTTTTATTTTCATATTTTAATCTACAATTCATACAAAAGCAAAATGCATTACCTCCATCCTCTCACTTACTTGCAGTGATATGGCCAAAGTTTTGTGTTGAATAACAACCAACAATGTGCCTCCCATGACTGCCATTTCCCTTCTGAAATGCTTTTGTCAGGTCCCTCATGCGGATATGACAATATTGAAATACAAATTCCATGTATACCAACCATATAATAATTACTAACTATATGTTAGCACCAAATCCCTATCAGATCTCAAGATTAAGACATTTTAACAAAGCCATAATGTTACAAAGGATATCCCCAATCATGGTCTATTTGTCATAAACCCCAAAACCATGATACATTTCATCAAGATTTTGGTTTACGACCTACTAAATTTAATTTTAAGTTTTATTTGGCCATAAAAGTTGGATTTTTCTGGCATGTGTGACTTGCTGAACAGCAAGACCTTTAGTTACTTGGTCATCTGAAATCTAGAAGTTAAAGAATTAAAAGTCACTTCTTTTTTCTGTGACGAAAATTTTGGGAGAAGACATTAACAGAAAATTTTATTCAATGAATTTTAACTGTGACCCGACCTGGCACTGGGTGTCAGGGTGTTGAATAATTGAGGAGTCATCGGCTTATGTACGGCAATAAAAACTCGTCCCAACGACAAAAGTGACGTGACCAATAGTTAGGCAGAAACACAAATAGCTAGTAACAAGTGTCACAGGAAAGAAAGGATGCAGAACCATATCTGATAGCACCACAGGCAGCTACAGTTTTACAGGCAGGTGGTAATGTAGCAAGTATGTTGGAGTGTAGCAGACAAGGTCGCTAGGATTGGGAATCATTGAAATGCATCAGTCTGCACTAAAAGCAGAGATTTGTCTCTCAAGCTAAGGAAGTTCCTCTCTGAAGCTGTGATCCACCTTTGACTATGGATGATCTGCTATTTGGTGAGGTGTCGGTGTTGCTTGCCAAACCAAGATTAATAAATTGCAAAGTGTGAGGAGTGACATTGAGATTATAGACTCTGGTACAAACATTACAACTAGCAAGAAAAATGTGAGGAGAAAGCAGCGCATACTGTTAATGTTTTACCATCAAGATATCGAGATAGATTATCGAAGCCTGTAGACAAAACAGTGAATGAGTGTTGTAAGAAGCCAACCGAAACTAAGATGTTGGTCATATCACAACAGGTAGTTTTGCGAGCAGATGAACCAATACATACAGTTGGTCAAGGTTCTCTACTGTAAACTGCAGACCATAGGTATAAAACTACCAGCTTCCCCACACAAGGTCAAGGGTTTGAACCGCTGACCTCATAGGGAGGCGAATGTGTTACCATTGCACTACTGTAGCCCCTATATAGAAGGTCATAGAAATAATGTAAACAATACATATTCAAGAAATGTACACATGTCAACACATTTCTTAGAACTTATACATAACTGCAATCTAGGGAGTTTTTCCCCCAAAATATAAACATATCACTCCGGCAAAGTGTAAAAAACATCAGTACTAACTAGACCAGTTCTGTAAAATACAGACAAAAGCAATAATTCAATGACCATTTATAGCAAAAGAAAAGAGCTCTGCACAAACAACATTGTCCCTGGTAAAAGGCACACTGGCAGAGTGTCGTTACATGTAACAGAATCAACCTTGGACAGTTCCTGGACCAATTTCTCAATCTTTTAGAATACTTATCCTCAGTTTCTCCCTCATTCCTAATTTGTGGGGATTTCAATATTCATGTGGATACTTCTTCAAATGATAGTATCAAATTCCAGAACTGTTTAGAATCATGCAATATAACACAAAATGTTCAAATGGCTACCCATCTTCATGGTCATATCCTAGACCTTGTTCTCACTCCTACTGATGCCAGTGTCATCTCCAATGTACGAGTTGCTGAATTTATTTCTGATCATGCTCTTGTCCTTGCTCAGCTTGATTCAGTTAATCCTCCTTCACATAAGGCAAAAGTTGTCACCTTTAGGAGGTATCATAAAATTGACATGGATAGTTTCCGTAAGGATTTGGGAAATAGTGCATTCGTAAAATGCCCTGGTGATACAGTCAGTGGTTTGTGTGAACAATACTTAGATGATTTGAGCAAATTGCTTGACAAGCATGCACCATTGGTTACTCATACTTTTACTAAGCAAGCTACTGATTGGCTATCTGACACCTACCAGCTGGCAAAAACCATCAGGCGACAGCTGGAACGAATCTGGCGCAAAGATAAATCTGCCTATAATCGAGCTAGACTTCGAAGACAGATTGCCCGGTGCAATTTACTGGTCAACAAAGATAAGGCAAATTACTTCAGAAACCTAGTCAGAGAAAATGCTAACGACTCCAAGAAGCTATGGCAGGTCTTGCGTTCTGCACTACACTCTAGTCCTGAAGCAGTACTCCCTTCTCATGAATCGAAGAAAGGTCTTGCTGACCGGTTTGTCACTTTCTTCAGTGACAAAATAGCTAAAATCAAAAACTCATTTTCCTCTAGTGACTCTCTCACTCTGCCTCCTCCACCTGATGTACCCAATTTCAGCAGCTTTAAACAAGTTTCTCAAGAGGAAATTAGAAAAATTATCATGAAGTCACCCACTAAATCTTGTTTGTTAGATCCATGGCCTACATTTCTTGTTAAGGAATGTATTGATATTTTACTGCCCTCTATCACCAGGCTTGTTAACTGCTCATTGTCAGAAGGTGTTGTACCTGATGAGTTCAAGAAGGCTATTGTAACCCCATTGATTAAAAAGTCATCACTACCACCCAATGACTTAAAAAACTACAGACCTGTTTCTGGGTTGGGCTTCATATCCAAACGTGTTGTTGCTTCTCAATTGAATGACCATGTCAGTTTGAATGGACTAGAGAATGTCAGGCAATCTGCCTATAAACTGGGTCACTCAACTGAATCTGCATTGCTCTCAATTAAGAATGATGTTTATTTGGCTTTTGCTAAAGGCTACTGCTGTCGTTCTCTTGGATCAATCAGCAGCGTTTGATACTATTGATCATGATACGCTGCTTAATTCTCTTAGCTCCTGGTTTGGTGTGAGCGGGGTTGTCCTCGATTGGTTTAAGTCTTATATCTCAGACCGTGTTCAGTGCATTAAGATTGGGTCAATTTTATCTGATGCCAAAAAGTTGTTGTATGGTGTGCCTCAAGGCTCTGTCCTGGGGCCAATCCTTTTTTCACTCTATACTACTCCACTGAGTAAAGACATACGGAATCATCCTGGTATTAGTTTCCAGTTCTACGCTGATGACACACAATTGTATGTACATCTCACACATAAAAATGTTGCCTCGGCCCTTGATAAGCTGTCACACTGCCTTGAAGATGTAAAGAGATGGCTCTGTACAAATAAGCTCAAGCTAAATCCTGATAAGACCGAATTCATTGTGTTTGGCTCAAAGTCTCAGCGCGAAAAACTTAATCAGTCCTTCCCGGTCAACATACTTGGTAATCTTATATCACCAATAGATGCAGTTAGGAACCTTGGTGTCTGGTTTGATTCAGATTTCTCATTCTCTTGCCATGTTATGAAGGTCTGCAAGGCTTGTTTTGCTCATGTCCGGGATCTTAAGCGACTCCGAGGACATCTGACACATGAAGCGGCTCTTATGGCTGCCAATGCTCTGGTCGGAAGTCGACTTGATTACTGTAACTCTCTGTTCAGAGGTCTCTCAGTTCTAGATCTGTGCAAACTTCAATGTGTTCAGAATAGCCTTGCCAGAATGGTTGCCAACACCACCAAGTACTCACACATCACTCCAGTTAGAAAAGTACTACATTGGTTGCCGATTAAGTACCGTTCTATCTTTAAGACTGCCATGCTGGTATATAAGTTCCTACACAGTGGTAACCCCAAATACTTTGAGCCCTTCCTCATTCACACACATAGTGCATAAAACACACGTCGAAGTCAATCTGATGGCATATTTCTTGAGGTTCCCCACTTTGCTTCAGTTTTCAAGTCTCAAAAACATTTTGGACTCAGTTTTGCGTATGAAGCACCTATGATTTGGAATGACCTTCCTGATGAGGTCCGCTCTGCAAACTCACTTGCCTCTTTCAGGTCAAAGTTGAAGTCATACCTCTTTGGAAAAGCATACCCACCCTAAATTTCCAATCTCCTTCTGCTTTCTCTGTGGTGCTGACCCCTGCAATGTCTCTGGTTTTTGAATATTGAACAATGTTTTTGTGTGATGTGCCTTAGAATCTGTCTTTTGACAGAGATTAAGTGCTATAAAAGTGCTATTAGAATTAGACGATATTGTAGCAAATGTATCATGCAAACCTGACTAAGTTCATAGTTTCATTCAGACACAAGTGTTTAACTCCTTTTTGTGTTGTGCATTGTAAACTAATGCTAGCAACAGGTCACAGTCGAAGGGACAGTCCATGTGGTGTAAGCATGAATCTGTCAATGTGTCATCCGAGCATTGTGCAAACAAGCATTTATGTAATCCAGTAGTTTGTGTAAACACTCTGAGATGTGACAATAATGAGCTATATAACAAGCATTTGCGTTGTGTTTATTACGCTTTTTCTCCACAATATGCTGCTTTGAAATAATGAGTTTTTAGTTTCTTTTTGAAGATGTCCAATGGAAGTTCAATGTTCCTGATATCATCTGGCAGTTCATTCCAATACTTTGGTGCCACAACACTGAAGGCATGGTCACACATAGAGACGAGTTTTGATCTTTTTTCTTGTAGCATGTATGATTTTCTTGCCAATCTTGTGGTGCATTGATGTTGCTGGTAGTTCAGCATTGGTGTCAAATATGATGGTGCCTGTCGATTCAGTGGAGCTGATGCAGGTGAAGTGATATAGAGTCATGTTTCTTGACATTCAAAACTATTCTGGCAGCCCAATTTTGTACTTTCTGCAACTTATGGATAAGATATTGTGGGAGTCCAGCTAGGAGAGAGTTACAATAGCCCAATCTGGAAGATATGAGTGACTGTACTATTGTGTGTGCAGCAGACTTAGTCAGGTAAGGTCTTATTTGAATGATGGACCTTAGGTGACCATAACAAGATCTGCATATGACATTTCCTTGTTTCTTAAGTGATAGATCTTGGTCAATAATTACCCCAAGGTTTCTGACATTTGTGCTTTGCTTTATGTCAATACCAATCACATTTAATGAGTCATTAATGACTTTGGAGCGCTGTCTTCCAGTGCCAGCAATTAAGAACTCTGTCTTTTCTTCATTTAGCTTGAGCTGGTTATTAGACATCCAGTTGCTTATAAGGGGGCTCTGTGGTGTAGCGGTTAGAGTTCTCACCTCCAACCTCTGAGGCCGCTGGTTTGAATCTCAGGCTGGGCGCTTCATGTTGGAAAGTTGCTAGTTACTTGCCGATGCCCGGTGGTTTACAATGCAGTATGTACTGGTTTCCTCCACCTGTAAACTACCCATCGCAATATGACCCTGGCTGTTGAACCCGACGTAAAACAACAAATAAAACAAATCCAATTGCTTATTTCAGATGTACACAAATGGAGTTGTTCTGCAGCTTGTTTTTGGTTTTCAATATTACTTGGGTCAATTGAAAAAAGCTGTGTGTGATCAGCATACATGTGGAAAAGTATGTGGAACATTCTGACGATAATACCAAGAGGTAATGTATATTTGCAGTAGAGATCAGGCCCAAGACCTGATCCCTGAGGCACACAGCATTCTAGAATCTTTTTTTGACATTCACAGTCACCAACAATTACTGATTGAGTTCTTCCTGTTAAATAAGTTCTAAACCAGTCTAAAGCTGTCAATTCGAAACATTTTCTCAAGTCGGTGCAGTAAAATACAAGGATCAACAGTGCCAAATGCAGCTGATAAATCTATAAAGCCCATAAGTATCACTTTTTGATTATCTGCTTCCAATAGAAGGTCGTTCATGATTTTGATCAGAGCAGTCTCAGTGCTGCGGTGGCATCTGTATGCTGATTGTAGATTTTCACAGAGATTATGACTGTTTGGGTGGTCAAGTAATTGGATTGAGACTGCTTTTTCAATCATCTTGGACAGAAAAGGCAAGTTAGATACTGGCCTAAAATTTTTGAAAGTAGGATCCACATCTGTCTTTTTTGGCAGAGGGGTAACAACTGCATGTTTGAACTAGCTGTGTAAATTCCCTAATGTGTGGCAGGAATGAACTGTATCAAAAGTTTCCCGGTTTTATGCACTCTGTGCCTTCATTTTGCCCAAGTTTTCTTCACTTTAATTCTGACTCTTGGATGATGAAAGGCTTCCCTCCCATCATCACCTCTGTACCAAGTTGACTACACCTTTGGCAGGTTATATGTCACTTCACTACACTGCACACCAGTTATGTGTTGCAAGATGTACCATGTACAATAGTCTCAGACTGCTGCCAATGTGCTTGCAGTTATTGTTGGTTGGTGTGCCTACAGTTTGGTGTGACCACCATTCAATTCAGTGGGCTAGCCGTGGGCTTGGTACCTAAAATACAAATTTATGGCTTACAGCTTTAGTCACATACCATCCCTATGGTTGCAAACAATGTTTTACACCTTTAATCAATGTTTTACTGTAAATATTACTTTAAGGCATATTCTTTGTTCTGTGTTTGGATCTTTTACGTCTTTTTATGTTTAGTGTCAACCCACTGTTAACACTGTTAGTAGTTTATTGTGTCATCTGTAAAAAATAAAAGGTTCTGTTAAAAGCCCTTCTCACTTGCTTGTGCTCACACTGCTCAAACATTTTGGACCCAAATTGACAGATACTTTCTTAACCACACGACTTATAGTTATTGGATCATATGAGATATAGAAAGCAAAGAATCAAGTCAAATATACGGGATGAAAAACTCTTGAGGGTAAAGGGGGAGTTGTATCAGGTGCTAAATTAACAAAAGAATGTTTACAATGTGGATAATCAAAGAACAATCGAGGTCAGGAATCCAGAGTTATGGGTATGAACGGGAGGGAAGAATTTCAAGGGGGAAGCTTGAGTTAAAGAGGTGAGTCTTAACAGGAAAAAAAAGAAAAAAAAATGTAACCAAGGAGCTACTACTGATCTGGAAAGGGAGAGAGCTCCAGAAGGTTGGTTCAAAATGGCTGAAAGATTTGTAAAAATGTGTGATCTGTGAACTTACGACTGGAAGAGGGGCCAAAAAGAAAATAAATTTTGGGCTGCTGACATGCCTGTATCTTATGCATGTATAACACAAAGGTATCGGGATGTAGCTGTGTCTGATGTCTTTGTAATATGTCCATCTAAAAATTTAAATACTGACATTTCAACTTATTGAGGCAAAGAACTGGCATTTATATGTAATATAAACAAAAAAACCCTGAAAATTCACGAATTGATTAAATATATTCTTTTATCAAATTGGAAAATATTGTCAGGAAATGAGTTCAGTTGGAAGATAAACAGCCAATATTAATAAAATAATGTTAAAATGTTTCAAGCGGTGTGATTACCTGAATGCATCAACAATTAATAGTGTAGCACTATTTTGATATTTCGATAAAACATTTGTTACTTCAAAGAAAACTTCGTGAGGAATATTGAAGAAACATGCCATATTGTTCAAGCCTAACGTAATTACCATCATTCTTTGTTCTTAATTTATTGCATCGGCTTTCTTTTAAATTACATTATTAAATGCCTTAACATTCAAGTTTTTTCACTCTGTCCATGTTTCTATTTACAACAAATGGCACAAATTCTTTTTTGCAACATTTAATGAAACCATTACTTTTGTAAAATGAAATATGACTACATCAACTCTAGCAATGACGTAAAACAAAAGAATAAAGCAAAGATAGATCTTTGACTAGTAAAAGAATAAATTAAATACACACAATGATTACATTAAATTGATAATACTTTGATAAAGAAATGTTCTATTGGAACAATATGTTTGGAAGTCTATGTTCCCACTTCTTGGAAATTAAACATATGTAGATACTTTTTCTCATTAAATATGATTCATTTATTCTTATTGCAAATTTTTTGTAGTCTTACTTCAGTTGAACTAGCCTTTCTTTAAATAGCTTATAAACCTTACCCTTTCCACGCTGTAGTAATATCTCAATGTAAATGACACACTTAATTTGTTAAGAAATTGATCTTTTATACGTTTCAAAGTATATATCTGAGGGGAATAAAATGTTTAATTCAGCATGGCGGTTATATCTTCCCCAGTAACTGTTATACATACTCTGATAAATTATGCTGGGGTTCTATTCTTGAAACAGCTACTATTTTGTCATAAGCAACAATCTGGACTTTTGTCATTTAATTTTCAAAGCCAGAGACCAACAGCACCACAACCATAATTATAAATTATGTTACCAGAACCATAGTCATATAGCTTAATATTACATTGAAAGTGAGGTCAATCAACATTTTATCTTTAAAAAAGTACATCACAACGGTGTCAAAGTAGTCACAATTCTGAAGATCTGCATTGAATGAATTTTCTTTTGTGTCAGTCACTGTGAGCTCTGGCAAGGCTCGCGCTTCTAAGAATCACTTTTTTTGTCTCCAGACTTTCATAGATTGTGGCGTTGTGTGATGAGTATCTGTTTCTCTACTGAAGTTAAGCAGCAATGGGCTACATTAGTCCTGCGATAAGTGACCATTTCAGTGCACTACTGGGGGCCGGTTTTACAAAGGGTCTCAGACTTAGCCTGGACTTAGGCTAAGTCAGGGACTTAAATCTGAGCCTTTTGTCTTTGCTAAGTCTTTGCTAAGTACTGGACTTAAATAGATTTCTCAAAGGGTGTCTTAACGAAGTCCAAACCTATCATATAACCACAGTGGTTATATGCAATGTGACACTTTATTTCTACTCAAAATATTTTAGTGGCAACATATATCCTTTGTTTAGCTCATTTTATCTATGAAAATATCCTGTTTTTCAATAGGAAACCTTGAAATCATATAGATATGGCCAAGGACTAATTTAGGGAGGTGTTCTATATATTTATTCCTTATTTTCAAGTATTTCAAATTTTGAAGTGAGAAAAATGTATGGCGGCCATATTTAAGCCTTTGTTTACACAAGTTAAGCCCACTCTTGGGTAGACTTAGCCAAAACCTAGACTTGGCAGCTTTGTGAAGTCCTCCAAGTCTAAGATCACAGACTTAGCCTCATTTTAAGACAAAAGTCTTAAATTTAAGTCTGGGCTAAGTCCTTTTGTGAAAGAAATCGACCCCTGCTGTCTGTGATGGCTTTGTTGCTCGTGTTAGTAGACCAAAACCCCTTTCAGCTTTGTTTTATTACAAAATAGATCCACAAAATTATTGCAGGCATTTAAGTGATTATTGTCAGAGAAAAGGTTATATTTTACATATTTGTACAATTATTAATATCTCTCAAAAAGCTACAATGATAACAATTTTTAGTAGAGGGATGAACATGAGAAATACATGGAGTAGTGGATGTGTTACAGAGGTTCAAACTTTCACCAAAATTACATCCATAAACTTATATACACTCATTTTACTCAATTGAATAAATATGTTCCCCGGTGATTTTTTCATTATCATTTTCAATGTTTGTTTCTACTTCACCACATTTAATATTTCAGCTGTCAACAGAAAATGGAAAGGAAATGGCAGATCTTTTGATGCCTTCACTTTAAAAGTCATAGTCATTTGTTCATTCTGAGAGTGCACCTTCTGTTGACAATACACTGCTTACAATACGTTGTTGCAAAAGCATTATCTCCATTGTTTGACTCGATTGTTACAGATTACACAGATTGTTTCACTGTGCGTATGTCATGATTCAACCTATTGCAGCTCTCAGCAACACAAAATTTGGATGACATTTCCCACATTATTTAATTGATAGGTCAGACAAACTATAAAAGTGGTGAACTCAGCATGATATAGTTTAATTTTATTACAAGAACTAAATGCAATTTAAGACTATATCTTTTAACTTACTCTAAACATAATACATAAACAATATTGTGAAATTATATTTTGTGTGTTTTTCAATTATACAGTCTATTTTTCCTAGATAAATTTACAATTACCTTTTTAAAAATCAGTTTGTCTACTTAAAGTCAATATCTAAATGTCACGTTTCTTTATTTAAGTTTTCTAAATAGCTAAGGGTTCAAAAACATGTGTGTCTGCATTTTTATTAACACCATAGTGTATATATGCGGCCTGAGATTCCAGCATTTTACCTATTTGATTCAGATCCACTAAAGCTCAAGATGATCAGATACCTTCTTCTATTGGGGATCTTCTTTATGATAGCCTACGAGGTCTATGGTAGGTGGCTTTGAAATAAAAATTTAAACATGATTTTAATGTCAATCTTCACATGAAGACAAATATTTAAGGAGATGATTACATATTTGGGTTGTAATTAGAAAGATCATATAATAAATCATCTTGCTATTATATTTAAAGGTGTGTTACCATGCGAGGACAAGTTAAAACCCGACTACTGTGTTAAGGATGAAAATAATAAGAAGTATTGCAAGTGTAAAAAGTTTATTAAAAAGAACCCAAGTGCGTGTGAAAAATATGGAACACCAGGCGACATCTGCTGTAAGACTTGTTCAAAAGCTGGTAAGTCAAAACCACTGACAATAGTAACACAGATGTATATAATTTTTATGCTTTTCAAAGGGTTCTGTAAATTAATGTGATTTCACTGGATGCATTGCTTATTCAGTCTGTGAATATGCCATTTCACTGGTTCGAAATGCAGTAGCCAATTCACTTTTGCAATTAAACTTTTGATCTCCGGTCTGACAGGCAGGTTAGAAATTTGTATTAAAATACAAATACACGAATTATGTTTATGTGTATTGAGGTAGTATTCACAAAAGGGATTAACTGTAACCTGAGCTGATTTGTGTGGGTTTTTTTAAATTTTATTTATTTATTTATTTTTTTGATCAACTTGAGCTTTATCTCAATACCAGCCCAGAATTAGTGTTAAAATGTACAAGAGGGACAAAGTCAAAGTTGGGGTTTAACGTCCCGTTCAACAGCCAGGGTCATATTGGGACAGGTCCTCAGCATTGCCACTTGTGGGACTCGAACCCACAGAGGTGACAGCCTATGATTAGATGCCAAACTTGCTAACCACTAGGCCACCGAGGACCTAACAAGAGGGACAAAAAATCAAAAATAAATTTCTTGGTATCATTTATTCGCATCAGCGTTTTAGCCTTTTCTGAAGTCAAAATATGAAAATAAGCCGTTTATTCAGTTTTATTCCATGTTAATAAAAAAGCTATATTGTTTACAATTTGTTTACAATATTGACACATGGGTATCCAAAACATATTACAAGTATATTATAAAAGTTCCTGGTATCATTTATTGACATCATTTTTTACTCGTTTTCCCCCAGAAGTCAAAACATGAAAAAATAGTTGTTTATTCAGTGTCATTCAATCTTGGATCCACAGGAAAATAAAAAGCTGCTGTTATCACCAACTAATTTGTCTCCTTACAAGATTTAATCAAATGCATGTTAAAATTATATTATAGAGGTTCAAAGACATATTACAAGTATATTATAGAAGTTTCAAGGTCCTTAGTGGTCCTCGGTGGCCTAGTGGTTAGCGGGTTTGGCATCTAATCACAGGCTGTCACCTCTGTGGGTTCGAGTCCCACAAGTGACAATGGTGAGTGCCGGTCTGAATATGACCCTGGCTGTTTAATGCGACGTAAACCCCCAACTATGATGTCAAGGTCCGCGGTGGTTCAACAGTCCCACACTTGTCTCCCAACTCTCAGGACATGCATTTATTCTCAATTCTGACCAGCAGTGGTAAAGTTGACAGTACAAGCCTCTCTTGTCCATCCCGTTAACTCTTAATTGCAATGAGATGTAGAAGCTGATTAACCAACAATGTATTACGTATAGGTTAATGGCCAAGCAAGTGTCCAATATTAGAAAATAATGTATTTTTTATGAGGTCCCGAAGGGACCGAGTCAACAATCTATTATTTTCTAATACTGGACACTTACGAGGCTATAAACCTATTTAACTTACCGCCACTCCTTAATTTGTAATTTTAAAGATGTTGTTTAACATCCTTACTTTTCAGTCTTATATTTCTGGTGTGTATTTTGGGGGTTTTGCGATCAGTTTAGTGGAAGTAAGTGTAGAAGGCATTTCTTTGGTAATGTGTGAAAAAGGCTTCTATATATGGCCAAAACCAAAGAGCGGAACACCTGCCCAATATTGAAAGATATTGGACAATTTTAACAAAAGAATATATCTCAGGTGTAATTTAAATCCTTTGAACATTTCAATTTTTGTCAATTTATTTATTTGGGGTTTTACGTCGCTTTCAACACTGTACAGGTCATATCACGACGGGTAGTTGGAAGGGCAGAGGAAACCAGTACATATAGTTCGTTAGGGTTCTGTACTGTAAACTGCCGACCAATGGCAAGCAACTACCCAATTTTTGTCAAAGTTAAATTTTACTTGTGCTGATAAACATGACAGTGTATCTGGGTGAATTAACAAAATCAACGTCTCAGTGTGTAAATCTAAAAGGTAAACCAGTCTGTTTTGCTGAAAAATTAAATTTCTGTTAAACTTTAAAGAATGACTAAAAATATTATAAATATGTATATACTTTTGGCAGATTCTTGTTACGATAGTAAACAATTTACATACACTGTGGGAGGAAAAAAATACCACTGTAAAAAGCTGATCAAGAAATTTCCCTTCCTGTGTGCATTGGAAAGTGTCAAAAAATATTGCTGCAAGAGCTGTAAGAAGAGGAAAGAACCAAAAGGTAAACACAAAAATATCAATGATTTATAATGAGTTTTGTTTATTCATCAATATATATTAAATTAATAATGTCATAATATCTCAATAATTGTGGTACATTAGAACACGCAAAAGTCCAAGTAACATTCTTTGAATTTTTCCCACACAAAATATACATAAAACTACTGACGTTATAAACAAAGTGTTTTGGTTAATTATCCCTGCAAAAACCGAGATTACATTCAAACAGATTTTATTAAAAACAGAACATTTTTCACATATTTGAAAGTAATGCTAATTTTCACCTATTGCATACAGGTAATAGATGATAGTTTAGTGGTGGAAAAAAATTTCAGAATCATTTGTCAGATATCTGAAGATAAAAAACATACTACTGGTCGGCCAGTGAATTTGGTCACCCCAGTGAAGTCCGTCACCTGCCATAAAAACGCTGAAGGACAGGCAATATTCACATTTAAATAGCTTCTTTCAACGGCAAGGTATACATATATGCCGTAACTGGACAGTAAAAACTCTTTAATATTGTCATAAAATGCAGGTGACGAACTTCACTGGGGTGACGAAATTCACTGGCTGAGCAGTAGGTCTTTTCTTTGACAGTTATGCACAAGATTGGTATCACAGATGCAGTGGTTTCAGGTTTGCAAACCACAGCATCACCGGGTCGGAATAATGACACATGCATGCACATTATCAGAAGGTGGTTCTGTAATATCATTTTCTTTTGTTCTATTCAGGCGACTGTGAAGACAATCCTAAATTTTCTATAACCATAACAGTTTCATATAACAACAAGTCCCATACATGTAAACGCTGTAGCTGTGATGACATTGAGGCCAAAGGCATTCAATTTGCTGCTGTGGCATGTACAAACAGCCTTGTGATGGAAAACTGCTGTGAAATGTGTAACTCCTTGGAATAGGAGAGGATAACAATCTTAACATAGCTTATTTCTTTCTTGTTGAAATGGCAGAACACCAATAATAAAATGCATCAGATAATTTTGCTTTTTAATTGT
This sequence comes from Sabellastarte sp. h YS-2021, assembly GCA_964017235.1. Classification (NCBI taxonomy): domain Eukaryota; kingdom Metazoa; phylum Annelida; class Polychaeta; order Sabellida; family Sabellidae; genus Sabellastarte; species Sabellastarte sp. h YS-2021. Next base: position 30,628,493 of record OZ024936.1, read on the forward strand.
GTTTTTTATGTTTTTTTATAATAAGAGAAGCATTAATGTATATATCAACTTAATCAAGATAGGCAAACATAATAAATTTTATGATTTGTTACTCATTGTTTTTATATGTATGCTTAAATCTTAGATACAACAGGAAAACTTCCTGAATGAAATATGCCGAAAAAATATATCACGAATGAAGATAACAATATTATACGAGTGTTATATTGTTATCTTCATTTGTGATTTATTCGAGTGTTATATTGTTAATCTTCGTGGGTCATATATTTTTCTTTATATGTCTAATGAGAGAAGTTTTACTTTTACTCTCCACCATTTTCTATAAATTGTGAGTTAAATAAGTCCATATTTAAAGAAAGAATGCGAATATATACAAGGCCACCGGTGCATATAAGAACCGAAATATTTAACTTGTGATTTTTCAGCTATTTCTCTATGGATTTTCATGCAAACAAATGAACAGAAGCGCTGTTAAACGACCTGGAAAAATACACATATTTGTGGGTTTCACAGTTTTCGAGATATTGGTGAAAACCGGAAGTTAGTAACTAATTATCCATACTCAAGTGGCACCATGTATATAAAAATATATATCCCGTTCTGTATACCCCCTATACACGTCACATAAGACACTCCGTGGATAATAAAACAGAGAGTTTTAGTACAACGTTTACAAGGCACGTAACACGTAATTTCCTTAAGAGATATGTTATGTTTGAAGTGGATGCGTTTGTTATATTAGGGTTTAGCAATACGTCCATATGAAAGACTGCAGGTCAATGTAGTTTCTTTGATGTACTACAAAACATGCATGCTTAGTAAACAGGCCACTGGTATTCATATGGGAAAATATAGTGAACTGGAACGTGACCAAAATGATGTGCACATATTTATCTACCTATGAGGCTGTGGCATATTTATTTGTAGTATGTAATTCTAATTCTAATTGGACTTTTATAGCGCTTAATCTCCCCAAACAAGAGGACTCTAAGGCGCAACAAAACAAAAAGCAGGCAACAAAATTCTGTGTCCAGGGACATAACAGGGGTCGAACACCACGGAGAACGCCAGGGGGATGATTCAGGCTAGGGTGGATATGCATTGGTGTACAGGTAGGTTTTAAGCTGTTTTCTGAAGGAGGCCAGGGATGGAGAGGCACAAATCACATCAGGGAGAGTATTCCACACAGTAGGAGCATCAAACGCGAAACTATTACCAAACTGTTTGACAGATTTATGAACAGAGGGGCAGAACTTTGGAATAACTAGGAAATTACCACCACTTTGACTGCGCCTGGTACTATAAGAACTGCTGTAGGAAGAAAGATGTGGTGAAAAATACCTGGGAAAACCTGTGTGAAGATACTTATAAACAAGTGTGACTGTCTTGAACACAATGCGCTGTTCAACAGGAAGTCAATGCAATTTCTTTAGCACAGGAGTTATGCTGGTGTATCGACTGGTGTTTGATACAATTCTAGCTGCACTATTTTGGATGCACTGTAATTTGCATAGATTGAACTTGGACAGGCTCCTGAAAAGTGAGTTGCAGTAATCCAACCGACTACTAACAAGAGCGTTGGCTACAAGCACAGAAACATCATGAGTAAGAAACCGCCTGACATGTCTGAAGTCACAGAGTTTAACAAAACAACTTTTGCAGACATTCTGAACATGCTTGGACAAAGAGAAATCTGAATCAAACCACACACCCAGATTTTTTACTGAATCTGCAGGGCAGAGTGAGTTGCCCAGGATATCAATTGGAAAACATGCTTTCAACTTATCCCTTTGTCCCTTCGAACCAAAGATGATAAACTCAGTCTTATCAGGATTCAGTTTGAGCTTACTAGTTGTCATCCACTCTTTAACATCATTTAGGCACTTATTTAGCTTTTCAAAGGCAGCAGATGCATTCTTCTGGGATAAATGTATATAATGTTGGCTATCATCTGCATAGAAATGAAACTTTATTCCATTATGTTTACTGATAATGGAACTGAGGGGGGTAGTGTACAATGAGAACAACAAAGGACCCAGGACAGAACCTTGGGGAACACCAAATAGGAGTTTACAAACATCTGACAAAGTAGAACCAATTTTTACTGATTGGTAACGGTCCATTAGGTAGGATGTGAACCATTTCAGAACGGAGCCACTGACCCCAAACCAGTTTTGGAGGCAACCCAGAAGAGTAGAGTGATCAATGGTGTTGAAGGCAGCAGACAAGTCAAGCAATACCAAGGCAGTGGATTCACCTCTTGACAATGATAAGTGAACTTCATTTTTTATGTAGAGAAGAGCAGTCTCAGTTGAATGGCCCGCCTTATATGCCGACTGGTACGGGTTATCTAAGTTATTGGCATTAATATGGTATAACAGCTGCTTAGCAACCACACGTTCTACCAATTTAGATATAAAACTGAGACCTGATACAGGGTGATAATTCTTAAGCTCATTTGAGGGAAGATTTGGCTTTTTAATAAGTGGAGTGACCACAGCAGATTTGAAGGCATCAGGAACGCATCCCTCCATGAGTGAGCAGTTGACCAGCTTTGTAAGGGATGGTAGCAATATATCAATGCATTCCTTAATCAGGAATGTCGGCAGAGGGTCCAACAGGCATGATTTTGTTGGTGATGCTTTAATTATTTTATCAACAGCATCTTCAGAAACTTGCCTAAAGACAGTAATTTGGGGAGGATCTGAAGGAGGGTTAACATCATATTCAGTGCCAGAAGAAGCAAACTTATCTCTAATCTTCTTAATTTTGTTGGTGAAGAAGGAGGCAAACTGGTCAGCCTGTTAAGTGTACTTTTAGCCCTACGCCAGGTTCTCTCAAATTGGCGCCTAAGGGACTTTGCACGTCGATAATCATCAGACATCCAATCGGCGGACTCCTTTTTCGTCAATTTAGATATAAGAGGTGCATGCCTATCCAGAACATCACTCAAATCATGTACATATTGATCATACAGATCGACAACAGCATCAGCTGGAGACTTGACAAAGGACGTATTTTTAAATAAAATAGTTAGGGGTGAGTGAACGTAAGAAAGCCACGATTTACATATAAAACGTAACATAACAAACTCCAAAAATGCTAAAAATCACCTGATACACATCTACTGCTGACGTAAATAAGTTTGCGTTTACGTTTTGACAGCCAAAACGTAACACTAAACCTCTCTACGATAATTGAAACTTCTAAGAAGAGGAGAATAAAAGTAAGCATCACCTTAAAGGCTGATGTCTGAAAATGGAGTCAATTCTTACGGCAAGAGTCATCATAGGAGAAGGTAGGAGATGGCAATACCAGGAGATGGCAATACCTGGCAATACTAGGAGATGGCAATAACAGAGGATATGTTATTATAAAAAGGCAAAATGTTAGATTGCTTCTCAACCCAGCACCACTCAAATGTTGCAGCATGACTGAAACTGTGCCTGCGAAGTTTTTTCTTTCATTTAGTGGATTGTTCGGTTACTTATTTCCCAAAAGTGAGATGACTTGGTTTTATTATGTTTGATACGTAAATTAGCTGACTGAAGTTGAAAGACTTGTACACCATGAGGTTGTATTTGACGCCAGTGTAGTTTTTCTAAATAAGGAGAGATATGAGTGAACTTATTTAATCTGGAAACAGTGAGACATAGGAAATTTAGTACAATCTGAAGCTTGTGTGTGCTTGCAAGACTGCCACCATGGTAATGATTTGCAGTAGTCCAGGCTGCAACTGATAAGAGCATTCACCACTTTTACTGCAGTATCAAAAACTAACATGGGAGATGCCCATACTCCACAGCCCGGGGAAATAGGTTTCAACACCAAGAGATATAGAAGAAGTGACACAGTACAAAGGAGACTTACAAACACTGTGACATGATACTGCACACTTACATCCTCCAACCAATTTTCCTACCAAACATCAACTTTCTATACCTACAACTTCGAGATATAGCCCGGACAAAATTTTAAAGATCAAGGCCACTACAGCAAGGTCAAATCAAGACCACATCATTACATTGTACACCTTTACTGCTTAACTAATGTCCATACCAAGTATCAATTTCCTAAACTTTATGGTTTAAAATATAGCCTAAACAAAATGTCAAATGTCACTATAGCAAGGTCAAATCAAGGCCACATCATGACATTGCATACCTACAACCCATAACTAATGTGCCCAACAAGTATCAGCTTGCAACAAATGATTGTCGAGGTGACTACAACAAAGTCAAAGGTCAAATCAAAATGAGACCATAATGTTGCATACCTACTCTCCTTAACCAATGTCCTTACTAAGTATCAACATTTTACACCTTACAGTTTCCAAAATATAGCCCAGACAAGATTTTGGAAGATCAAGGTCACTATAATAATTTCAAAGATCACATCAAGGTCACAAAATGATGTGGCACACCTACACCCCCAATCAATGTCACTTCCAAGTGTCAGCCTTCTACACCCTATGCTTTCCGACCATAATCATGACATTAGACACCAACACGCACTTTCCAATGAAAGCACCAATAAATTAACCTTCCTACACCTTACAGTTTCTGACATTTAGCCCTGGACAATGTTTTTAAACTCAAGGTCACTACGGCAAGGTCAAACATCAAATCAAGGTCACACATGACGCCTATACCTACACGCCAACCAACATCAGTTCCAACTATCAGCCTTCTACACCCTATGGTTTCCGATCGTAATCATGACATTACACACCAACATGCACTATCCAATGTAAGCACCAATAAATTAACCTTCCTACACCTTACAGTTTTTGACATATAGCCCCGGACAATATTTTTAAACTCAAGGTCACTACGGCAAGGTCAAACATCAAATCAAGGTCGCACATGACCCCTACACTATAATCACCATCAATTCCAAGTATCAGCCTTCTACACCTTACGGTTTCAGATATAGCACAGACAAGACTTTAAAGGTCAAAGTCACTACACCAAGGTCAAATTAAGGTCACACCATGACGTTGCACATGTACACCCCATCTACAACCCAGACGAGGTCAGATTATAAAGGTCAAGATAACTACAGCAAGGTCAAAGGTAAGATCAAGGTCACACCATGACGTTGCACATCTACACCTCATCTACAACCAATGTCAACTACGAAGTATCCACATTTTATACCTCAGTTTCCGACATATAGCACAGACAAGCTTTTTTCCAATACCCACCCACCCATCAGGACTCTGTGTGAAAACTTTACTCGCACAGCCCTGTGAAGGCTATGGGGTAACAAAATTGGGTTAGATTCTTTGAATGGCATGATAATAACATTGGTTCTGTTGATCGATAAAAATCCAAAATGAAAATAATCTATCAGATGTACACAATATTTTTATAATGTTGTTTTAAATAAGTTTTAGTTTTAATTTACTTTTCGACTTGTGCTTTTTGAATTTTTTTGCAGATTGCAATAATAATATTTGCATTAATAAATCTGCACAAATGCAACTATATGTCTGAATATAACCTATATTTAAATGAATATTTACCCTTTGTTACTGTTGAAAAAAATCCTTACATTATTTTCCCTGGACAATTTAGTTGAATATGTTATTAGGCAAATACAATCTAACAACATGTATGGGCATTAAAATCTATGACTTTCATACAACATAAAATTGATTGCAATAAAGACCAATAGAATAGACTCCTCCTAGTACTTTACCTAGTACTAAGTACTGCTGATGTCTAAATCAGCATGGCGGAATTGGTCAATTATCTGTGTTAACTACATTGCCTCAGATCCAAGTTAAAGAAGAGACCAAGGTGGGGTAAAATACATAACTTATACTAAAGACATACTACTATTTATGTACATTCATGTATACTCACAAGATAATAAATTTACTAGGGATACTCTGCGAGTTTCAGGGCACCCCAAAATTTGAAATTTAAGTTAACCCCAAATGGGGTTAGGTTTTAAGTTTAAACATGTGGGGTGAACTTTGACCCTTGATTTAGGAAAGAATTGGGTAGAGTAGGTTAAGGTGACCTTAAGGTGAGAGTATGTAAAATAGTTTAAATTCAACAGGAAATGATGGGGAGATATTACACAGTTATTGTACATAAAGTCCCCCTGACATAATTAATTACTTTAAGGGCAAGAGAAAGTCCATTATTTAAACTAAACAAGCTAAAAATAAAAGGACCAAAACAACAAGATCATACGTCATATTCTTCTGTCAAAATTCGTCACTTTCAACAATAAATAAATGCAAGAACTTGTCAATAGAAGTGCTACAAGAACAAGAGTTTTTCTCCGAGCTAGAAGGGTCGGGAAGAATGAGTTATATTTCAAAACTAGTGGGAATGGGGGTACTAAAATGGGTCCAACCATTTAATTTCGTACATCCTTAAAAAATATGTTATTGCTCTTTGGTTTTGTATTCATGGTTAGTTATTAATTGTCCTCATATTCCTGCCAAAAGCCCAAGTAAATCAATAATAGTAATAATAATTCTTATATAGCGCTTTTTATATTATTAGCTCAAAGCGCTTTTACACAGTATTACCCCAGGAAGGATAGCTAGCCTTGGTAACCTTACCCATTGCTGCCATGCAAGGCGCAGAAGCCAGTATCCCTTAAAGCTGGGTATATATACTGGCTTCCCTTACCCAGCTTTAAGGGATACTGGCAGTTGGAATCACTGGGGATCGAACCCACGACCCTTGGATTATAAGTCCAACACCCTACCAACTGAGCCACATGAGACCCCAAGAAGTTAAAGCAGGGCACCGTCAGTCTTGTCTCAAGTGAAAGTTAAGGCATTGCTAGTTGTTGAAGTGGAACCTACACAGGTGACAGACTGTGATTAGATGATGGGATCTCGACAGGGGAACAAAACAGCAAGATGAACAACCACAATGGTTAAATCTACAGAATAAAGTTTGTGACCACATACATATACCACATATACCAATATATCTGCAATAATCAAAGTTCACCAATATATGTATAAATAATTTGCCCCAGCTTTGAAGAAATTATATCTGAACTGTACCTTGAGAACAAACATTTATTTAACTGATCAATGCACACTTTTGAATTTTTTTAAAAATGTGCATTCTGGCGGCTAAATAGAAAAAAAATCTTTCATTAATACCCTCACACCATCTTAATTATCTTTTTGTTTGCGAACTGACACAAAAAAGTTGCCACTACCTTATCAAAATAATGCAGCATACGACAATGACGTTAATTTTACTGAAATGTGAGTTATAGTTTTAAATGTGTCCTGTCCTCAAAATATGTTAAAATGTTATCCGACATACTTTGTAATGCTCATCACTGGTGAGTGTCATTAGACTTGAATTTACAATTATCTGAAGTAGATTTATTGACCTTTTCTCTCTCATATTATTAAGGGTTCAAAGTTTGGGGTTTATGTCTAATTGAAAAACGGGGTCATACTGGGATGAACTATCAAACATTGCCACTTATGGCAGCCAAACTCACACAGAGCTGATATCCTGCAATTAGATGGATCCAAACTTGCTTACCATTGGACAAATGAGGACTCATATTATTATATCCCAAGACGAAGGTCGGGCATATATTGGATTCAGGGCCGTCGCGCCGCCGTAGAAATTTCCTTGTGTACGCGATAACTCAAAAATGGATTAGTATTTTTTTTCAAACTTGGTACACATGTTAAGGGTGCCCAAAGAAAGATCCCTATTTTAAGGTGACCTTAAACTCCCAATAATAAAGAACTTATGGCCACCTTAAGGTCAGAAATTGGACTTTTGGCCACTTAGAGCCCTCTAGGTCACAAACTATGAGGCTTATCTGGCTAAAATTTTACCTGAGAACACATTAATATATTTTTAGCACATGTGCCAAAAATCAAGACTTTAAGTTGAGGATAAAATTGTGTTTGAGGCCCATAAAGACCCCACTTGGGGATTTTTTCTTACATTTTTCACATATTTTGCCCTATAATTTGGAAGTGGTAATTCTGATGAGTTTCAACCTGCACTAGGTATAACTTTCATATGTAATCCTTGTCTGTGAAAAATTTAAGGGCTGTAGGTTTACCTATAAGGGGTCGACTTAAGGTCTCAAAAGTGCCCACAGAGACCCAATTTATGCACTTTTTGGCACTTTCAAGCACTGTAGCTTTCAAACTATGTCTCTCATCTAAGTTAAATATCATCTGGGAATATATCGATATATTTTCTTATATGTGCCCTAAAATTTAGGCCTTTAATAGACATTTAACCTGTGTATGAGGACCATAAACACCCACCCGAGTGACCCTTATAAGACATTTTTCACATATTTTGCCCTGTAAGTTGGAAATGGTAAGTCTGAGAAGTTTCAAACTGTATTAGATATGCATTCTATGTGTAACCTTTGATTGGAAAAGATTTTAAGTCTGAAGCTTTAATTTGAAGGTCACATTGAGGTCTCTTAAAACGCCCACAGAGGCCCAATATTTGGACTTATTGCCAATTTTAAGCCCTGTGACTGTTAAACTATTTGACTGATAGAGCTGAAATCACATCTGGGAATATATTATTACCGTTGTTTTCCGAAATATCGCCCGGGTCCGAAACAGCGCCGGGTCCGTATTAACGCCCTATGACAAAGATAATGAATCATATAAACGCCGGGTCCAAATGAACGCCCGCCCCCCCACAACCAACACCACAGCTTTGACACTGCACACGACGCTATAAACAAACATAAATAGTAACGCATGTCTGTTGCCTTGGTTACCAGTCTGGGTACTTTGTTTTGTTGCATGTTTAAGCTTAATGTTGGATCTGTGACAAAAACAAGGATACAAATACTAATTTAATAGTGTATTTACATAAAATAAAGAACAGGTGGATATAAAACTAACCTTAAAACAGATACTGTATCACTATTGATTTTATCAGAAACTGTCTTGCTGTACCAGCAGACAACTTTAGCTGGCAATTTTCTAACCGCAAATATATCTGAAATGGCATCAAATCTGGAAGAATCAAGGGAGGTATCAGTATCTATGAATGAAACATTGGAGTATGGTGAGAGTTCAGAGGATGAAAATGAGAAGGAAAATACCAGCATGGGTAATGGTAATGAGGTTGAAGTAGGTAGAAGCTGCCCGAAGAAAACCGTGAATGAAAAGCAGGAGGAAATAGTTGCAGCCGCAAATGTGAGGAAGGAGACACATAAAGCTTACAGTATCCCATTTAAGCTTGAGGCTGTGGCATTTTCTGAAATGAAAAGTAAAGAGGCTGCAGCACGAAAATACGCTGTAGCTCCAAAAAGGATACGGGAATGGGTAAAACAAAAAGACAAGCTGAAGGAATGTATGGACAAACCTGGTTGGGAAAAACGTAAGAAACTTGAAGGTGCAGGAAGAAAACCGATGAGTACAAATTTAGAAGAGAAACTCTTTGACTGGATATCAGAGATGCGGGAAAAGAGGAACAGGGTTAGCCGAAAGATGGTCCGCAACAAAGCAAGGGAATTAAGCAGGCAAGATGTACAAATCTGTGAAGATGTAGAAGCAAGAGGCGACAGTAATTTTATTGCAAGTAATGGTTGGCTGAACCGCTTCTTCCGCAGACACAGCCTGACACTCCGCCGGAAAACAACTCAGGGACAAAAGATCCCATTGCACTACATGCAGAAATTGAAGAACTTTATTTACTACATTCGCAGCTTGCGAATAAAAAATTTCTATGGCATGGCTGACATGGACGAAACAGCTGTCTGGTTGGATATGCCTGGCAGTACCACTGTGAGTGGCATTGGAGAAAGTAGTGTCTCTATACGCACTACAGGTCATGAGAAATCCAGGATAACTGTATGTCTTACAGCCAAGGCAAATGGAACAAAACTGCCCCCTATGATAATTTTTAAGGGAAAGAGAATGGATCGTGATGTTGCTGCTCTTCCGGGAGTTATTCCCATGATGAGTGACAATGGCTGGATGAATGAAAACCTCACTCTACAGTATCTTCATTCTACTCTGGGCAGAATGACATTCAACAGAAGACTTCTGGTGTGGGACAGTTACAGATGTCATATATCACAGGCAGTCAAGCAAGAAGCCAGGAAAATGAAAGTTGATTTGGCCATAATTCCAGGTGGATGCACAGGAATCATTCAGGTATGTACTCAATTACTGGTAAATAAGCTAACATTTGTTGCTTACTTTGATTTTGAGTAGCTTTGGTGGTGGTTTTACTAAATTTGTTTATTATAGTCATTTTTTGGTGATTTTACACAACCATACGTACCAGTGAGTATGGTCTTGAAGAAGTGGCCTACTTTCTGCTTGATGAAATTATGTATACCGGTATATATCATACTCAGACTTAATAGTTGCTGTATCATGATTCCACACTGAAAACCTTAAGCTCCTTTAAGAGAAGCAATCTCGTCTCCCACCTTCTGAGATTGAAGTTTGATTCCCGGCTTGACATCAAGTGGGAAAGCTGATGGTTTACAGAACAGAGTATTGACCAACTGTATGTATTGATTTCCTCTGCCAATAGAACTACCTGTTGCGAAATGACCTATACAATGTGTTGAAAGCGATGTTAAAATCCAAATAAATAAAGAGAAACAAAAAGGTTTTTCATTCTTAGTACATCCTCCACAAGAATCTGTACTAGTAAATACCAAGTACAGTAGTTTAGGGTATGTGCAAACCCTGTATTCTCGCTAGTTCATCCTCAAGATTCTGCACCAGAAACTACAAGGTAGTTTAGTGGGTATATGTAGACCCTCCATTCTCGCTAGTTCATCCTGAACATTCTGCATCAGAAACTACAAGGTAGTTTAGTGGGTATATGTAGACCCTCCATTCTCGCTAGTTCATCCTGAACATTCTGCATCAGAAACTACAAGGTAGTTTAGTGGGTATATGTAGACCCTCCATTCTCGCTACTTCATCCTCAAGATTCTGCATTAGAAACTACAAGGTAGTTTAGTATACGCGGTATGTAGACCCTGCATTTTTACTATTGTATAAATTACACACTAGCCACTGTTTTTTTTTTGTTTTTATTTTGGATAAAGGGAAACAATGTATTATTGTAGTTGGCAACAAAGTTCTGCACAATAAACTGTCTCATATTCGCAAATAACTTCCAACTTCCTTTTTAAAAGATATATCCCTACCATCATATTACAACCTGGATTATTTGGTACTAAAACATTCAACTTTGAATTAATTCAGGCCAGGCATACTGGTAACCCAAAGTACCTTTTAATGTTCCATTAGGCACCAGATGTCTGTTGGAATGCCCCTTTCAAGGCACACTTACGGGAACTATACGAGGATTGGATGATTACGGAAAACAAGCCTTTGACGGCTGGTGGGAATCTTAAGCCTCCTTCAAAGCTGTTGATCGCAACATGGGTAAAAATTGCATGGTCCCAACTCTCGACAGAATTAATTATTCGAAGTTTTTCACCTGTGCCATCAGCAATAACGTGGATTCATCAGAAGATGACTTTATTGAATGCTTGAAAGAAAAAGGATGTCTGAACAGTTGCAGGTAAATATTGTTAACATTATGGCTACCGGTACATGATAAGCACCCTAGTGAGTGTACAGGAGACCAGGTGGTACATTGATAACACACTTGCCTGCCACCTTTGACATATGAGTTTGAATCCTGGCCAGACTTAAAGTGGGAAACTGGTAGTTTCTTACTGTTTACAGTAGAAAAACTTGACCAACTGTATGTACTGGTTTCTTCTGCCTATGAAACTACAGTACCCATTGTGATACAATCTGTACAGTGTTGAAAGCAATGTTAAAACCCAAATACCCGGTAAATAAACACTGGTACCCGGTAGTGAATGTACAGTAAGTTAGGAGAGAAATAGTATCTAGGCATTGTTGCAGGAAGTTTAATACTGTAGTGGTACTACAGATGCAGAGTACCTGGAATCTGTATACGGTACCACAATCTTGAGTCATACCACTAGTATACACTGTCAAACTCAGTAATTTATTATAAATGATGTCAGCTTGTTCTATAAAACAAGGGGTCATGGTGGCAGAGTGGTAACACTCTAGCCTCCCACCTCTGAGGCTGGGATTCGATTCCCAGCATGGCCTCAAGTGGGAAAGCTGGTAGTTGTTTGCTGTTGGTCTGCAGTTTACAGTACAGAACCCTAAGGAACTGTATGTACTGATTTCCTCTGCCCTTCCAACTACCCGTCGTGATATGACCTGTACAGTGTTGAAAGCAACGTAAAACCCCAAACAAATAAAATAAAATCTATAAAAACAATTTGACCTGAGATGTTTAAGCCATGTAAAAACTGGACTTGGACTTAATTTTTTGGCACAAGCTTTTTTTAAAGCTTAATCTTTTTCACATGTAGGGATGAAATTGCAGAAAAATCTAAGAAGCTTGTAGAGTGCAATGGCAACTTACAAGCACTTAATGAAAATATTTCAAGTGAAAACTCCAGCTCCAGTACATCAGACAATGAGAGTGATGAGGACGAGGTTTCCAGTAACTGATTAAAGTCATTTTGATTGACTATTGAACTATCTACATAAAGAAATGCTAAGACATATTTTAGTTTAGGTTTATTTAAGATTTATAAAAGAAAACATCAATGTTTTACTGAAAGTACCGCTAAAATAATATTGCAGTAAAGATTGACAATTCTTTTTCCAGTGTTATCAAGGATAATTTAGTTAAGGACCATTTTTATAAGTAAAAATGAAGTTTGGTACCATTACTGGTACCTTGTACTTAATTTTTTTTTTAAATAAAACTGTCTTGATTTGCACTCATTAAGTCATTAGTATTAACATCTAAGTACAAATTAACATCATATAAATAGTCTGAACACTTGGTGAAATATGCCACACATCATTCAGCATATCCAAACATTCCCACAAAACAACCTTCTGAACTTCATTATCTTTGCTAATTGACGGCTGCAAAAAAAACGTCTGCTGAAAAGCTGGTAGCTGAGGATAGTTTCTGGTGGAAATGAAGCATAAACAAAACATACATGACAAGTGGGTAAGTACATTATTTTCTTTATTTCATGATTAATCAATGAACGCCCTTACTCAAATTAACGCCGGGTCCGATCTAACGCCGGGGATGCAACCAATTTTTAAAAAATGAACGCCCGGGCGATATTTCGGAAAAAAACGGTATGTTCTTTTTACATGTGCCAAAAATAAAGGCTTTAAGTAGACATTTAACCTGTGTATGAGGACCATAAAGACCCACCCCAGTGACCCTTTTTAGACATTTTTCACATATTTTGCCCTGTAACTTGGAATGGTAAGTGTGAGAAGTTTCAAACTGTATCAGATATACATTCTATGTATAATCTTTGATTGTGAAAGATTTTAAGTCTGAAGCTTCAATTGAAGGTCATATTGAGGTCTCTTAAAAGGCCCACAGAGGCCCAATATTTGGACCTTTTGCCACTTTTAAGCCCTGTGACTGATAAACTATGTGGCTGATAGGTCTGAAATCTCAACTAGGAATACATTATTTATGTTCTTTTTACATGTGCCAAAAATCAAGGCCTTTAGTAGACATTTAACCTGTGTATAAGGACCATAGACACTCGCCCAAGTGACCTTTTTTGACATTTTTTTTTCTGTATTTTGCCCTGCAATTTGGAAATATAAAGTCTGACAAGTCTCAAACTGTATTGTATATCATTTTTGTTTGTTATCTATGTCCCCAAAAAGTTTCAGATCTGTAGTTTAATTGCTAAGGTCATTTTAACAATTCTAAAATGCCCACAGAGACCCAATTTATGGACATTGTGATACTTTAAAGCCCTGTAACTGTTGAACTATGTGGTTCATAGAACTGAAATCTTTGAATTTTTCAAAGGAAGTGTCGGTCTATTTAAATTTTGAATATTAACGATGTTATAATTGGGTATCTTAGGCTTTTAAGAACTTATTTTTGTGTTTTTATCCCTCTGCTTGCTGAGTTTTTAACTTTTTAAAATGAAACTGGTTAATACATATTAAAGTGGCAGAATGGACATAGTTATTGAAATTATAGCCTTATATAGTAAAAAGAGGGGATTTTTAACCCTTAACTAGCCTAGTATTATTCAACTTGCCTCAGTTAATTTTGACACAGCTCCTGCAGTTATGAAGCTATTTCAGTTGATAATCACACATTTATAATTCTCAATTCTGAATTATTATCATAAATTTGTTCTTGTGGTTAATAATTTATATTTAAATCTGGGGGTATAATTTTCCTGTTGAACATTCCTTATTTATATATTTGATTTTTTTATTGGTCATAAGATTAACTGAGCTTTTGGGGCAACTTTATAAAATAAATAGCCTGGACCATTGATGATTTCTGACTATTTTATTACCCCTTTTATATATACCATTTATGCAGTATCACACCACCCCTTTGTAATACTAGGTAATGTAGTCCCCCCCCCACCCCCTCTGGCTACCTCCAGCTAAACGAGTGACACTAAATAAACAAAGGTATTGATATCAAATGAGAAACAAAGAACCAGGCTGTCAGTGGGGTTGCAGATCTCCTGTAATAGTGTTAGATGTTCAACACCTAGATGTTTAATTAGATGTTCATCATACATCAGTCAGATTTAAACCATATCTTCTTTTTTTTGCTCTACACAGATATATCAAGAAAGCACTCATCCTCTTTGTTTAAGCAGTATGGTGGTATAAAAAGGGCATATGTAAAAGGGCATATGTAGCACTAGAAACTAAAACTTCATTTTATTTGCAAGGAACTGAGAAGTGATATTGTCAGATTTTACTGTTTCTTCTTATTATAAATGAAACTGTGAAACCAACTTTAATTAACACTCGACGATAGGAGAGGGTTATTGTAATCAGTTTGTTTCTGTCCGTCTGTCTGTCTGTCTGTGCACCGTTTTGCCCTTATAACTCAAAAACTATAACATTAATGGAGCTCAAATTTGGTGGGTAGATATTTCATGGGGTACAGACGGAATCTTCCAAATTTGGTGTAATTTGTTTGACAGGTTTTTAAATTTTTAATTGGGCATATACAGTGAAACCTACTTGTCTTCAAAAATCAATATCATGATAGGATTTCCTCCTCATGAATTCTTGCCTCATCAGGTATCCTCTGTGGCTGTGAGTGTAATGTGTAGAACTTGTAATCTCATGGTTGGGGTTCAATACCAGTCAATAATAAATTTTTTTTTTAATTTTTGTTTTTAGGATTTTTTTAGCAATTTTTTTAAAGGTCTTTTAAAAAGAAAAGAAAAAAAAACACAGCATCTAAAATTTTGCTGTTCAAAAAAAACATAAACCAAGATAAAGTGTTCAACTTGATGGACCATAATTTTCAATTGGGCATATACAGAGAAATCTGATTTTCTTTATTGCATAAGTAAAAAAATCAATATTTTACTGTCTGATGATGCCATTACTTAATGATGTCACAATGCAATTGTCATTGTGAGGTCACAAAACCTAGCTTGTGATACTTGTGATATATTTCTTCTCATTAAATTTATGTCTTGAAATTGAAATAAATACAATTGAGAGGGAAGTGGTGTATTTGTCATGTTTATTTATTTCTGTTTTTTTTTTTTTTTTTTGTTTGTTTCAATTTCTTGACGGTCCATCACAAAAATTTACCCCGAATAATTTTGACCAAGAAGTGGCTTTTAACCAATATTTTTACCTCTACCAGGAGTTTATGTTTGTTGTGTGCTTTTTTGTCTATTTGTCTGCCTGTTTTTGGTGTTAGATTACTCCAGAACTAATGAACAGATCTTTATAAAAAATTTGTGAGTAGGACCTGGTGAAAGGAAGAAATTACTAATTTTTGGGAAAGACGTGGATCATATTTTGGATACAAAAATATCATGAATTTTCATAGGTCCCATTTCAATGTATAATGATTTTAGCTTTCTACTTCATATTTCTTCAAAAGTAATTAATAAATTTTGATGTCAAATTTGATGTAGGAAGGGACTAGCCATGGGAAGGAGTGATTACAGTTTAGGAAAGATCCAGTTAATATTTTGGATACCAAGAAGCCTCCAGAATTTCTGGAAATGCCACCATGGTGGATGTGTGTTATACTTTATAACACTTGTGAGACTGGTCACATTGAGTCGAGCGTTTTGCTCTCTCTGAGTGCATCTTGTTTACTTTGTAAAACGCTTGGAAGGATACATGTCAAATTATGAAGAAAAAACAAAATCTAATTGCATATTTGTTTTATAATATTCATCTATCCACTAATATATTAAAATATAGAAACAGATAAACTTGTGTGTGGACCTTTGCCCACAAGGACTCTTGTCCAAGGGACCTTTGGCCACAAAGGACTTTGCCCACCATTTTTACAGGGAGGGACTTGCATAAAATAATGATATGAAATAATATCCACATAATTAGCTTCTTAATGTTTTTTAAGTATAAGTGTACAATATGTACCATATTAAAGGTCAGCTTCTTATTATGTTGTTGAATTATAAGTATGTAATGTTACAATGTAATAATATACTCAATGACTGTTGGACTTTCTTGAAACCTTTTTTGTATACATGCATTCTTCATTGCAAAGGTTTTGGCCACCTCTGGTATTTTTATTGTTTCCATTTTGCAGTACTATGTAAACAGTAATCTATCAACAGTGAATTAAATGCTAATGAAATCAACTTTCATAATTTATATAGTGCAACTTTAGTTCAGTTAATGTTATCTGTTTCAACACTACATATCCTGAGTAGTTATCTAAATAGAGTATTGATTGATTGATTAATTGATTGATAAAAAATGAAAATGTCTATGTGGTTAGAAAAATATCTGTTGTGGGTGAACATCCTACCCTGTCAGATTGGTGTGGGTAAACTTCCTTGTGGGCAAAGTGCCTGTGGATAGAGTTTGCATTGGGCAAAGTTCTTGTGGGCTAAGTTCCTGGATTCACATCTGTCGTCTGGGGATATCATTTTGCTTGCAAAATAAAAATATTGTGGATTGAATTACTCAAGTTCTTATATAAGTGGTTGATTATGTTTTCCCTCAAGATTATATCACACAGAAGGGGTCCCATGGAAAATACCCAATCAAAACATGTTGCGTCAGTGATGACCTGTCTGGGGATATGTTGGCGCCAAGTTGACCCAATCTAGTTGAATATATATCCATAAAATATCATTCATACACTTATGATAAAACGTTACATCCTATAGAAATGCACCACACTAGGGTATAACTTTGGATCTCAGGTATACAGATTATGCATGGTCAAATTTTGGTATTATCCTCTACTGGAATCAGACCCTTGATCCCCTCTAGTATGTCCTGCCTGAAGGACGATCTCACGCTGTACTGATGTGGGCTTTGATATTTTAGGAACAGGGAAAGCCAGGCTGACCCTGCTTCCCCCTCTCAATCTTTTTTGACCTTAATTTGACCTTTTCATACCAATTCGACTCAAATGATACTAAACACGATACCAGCATGCTGCTAAAGGACTATTACTTTATTATTCAGTACCATTCTTGTCTGCTTGTTGCATTTTGCCAGAAGTGATGATTATCATTATATAGTGGCCTCTTTAGTACTTATATTGTGTGGTGGCATTTTAAATTTTATTTTCAATTCCTTTTTAAATATAGCTCTGAATTTGTAAGGTTTTATCTACAAATATGTGGAATCCCTCAAACTGGTTCTGTTAATGTCTTGTTAGATCTCATATTACCCCTTAATTTTACCTCAGATGACCCTGAAACTCAAATCTCTGACCTGAGTTTTTGAGTTCGAACCAAATGTGTGATGAAACCTTGGTTGCTTATTATTTTATCCAAGTAGGTAACATATTCATGCCATTATAAGGCTAGTCCCTTGATATTTTCATACATCCTGTAATTGGAGTCCTGGAATAAGGTACTGGCCAAAAATGAGAATATCGAGAAAAGAGTAATAACTTATTAGCTAGATAGGATGTAATGGGAAGCAGTCATCAACAAGAAAATGTATTGTGATCTATTGTTGCTTACAACTGGTACGAACAATATAGAAAAAAAATAAAATGCAGAAGATTCACAATGCACAATTACCGCCATAGCTTCTTTTACATTGTAATTGATGAAGCTAAGGCATTGTCTTTATTGCAATTCATAAATTTTGAAAGATTTCATTTCATGGAACACTTTTGTGAAACTGAATAGGTTTGCATCTATCCTGTGTTCGTCAATTTCTCTAAAAGAAACAAATATTTAAAAACAAAGCGTTAAATTATCTTTGCTAGTTCAGTGACTTTTAAAGAAATACACTCCTTGCTCAAGTTTAAGATAAATCTCAACCCATTTTAGTCTTTAGCTCCAACGTAATCAGTCGATTGGAATGTTTTGAATATATGTGTTATTGTGCACTATTTACACATGCAGAAATATGAGAAGATTTAATTGTTAGAACAATTGCGGTAATTTGTTACATATCATTTATCATAAATAAGTTACTAATATATGTATTTTTAGCATTGTCTCATAAGTCATTTTAAACAATGCATTAATGCGTCAACCACAATGTAGGCTCTTAAAATGTTTGTTTTGTTTGATGCCCAGTGGTTTGGTGTACCTGCAATTCTAATATGACTCACACAATAAGTTGATAACTATCTGAAACCCAAATATTTCAAATATTACAAATCCAAAAACCACAGACCTTATCATTAAGGGATGGGTAAAAAATGGTGATTAACATAAATGCCGGGCATTTCCTATTCTCAAAAGACTCCATTGGGTGTCAGTTGAATATTGCTGCATCTTCAAAACGGCCACTTTAGTTTATAAGTTTCTTCAAAATGATCGTCCCAGCTACTTTGGTCATTTTTGTCTATTTGTTGCGGCAAACATGCCACAAGATATAATCGAGAAGATAAAACCTCAATTCTATTTATCTGTAAATAAATAGAAAAACACTTCGGGCACAGTTTTTTTCCTTTACTGCTCTCACAGTTACCTTATAATGTTTGTTCTGCCCCTACTCTTGCCTGTTTCAGGTAAAAGCTAAAATCTTATCTTTTCAGAAAGGCTTTCCCACCATAGCCCATAAACTACCTCGCTTCTTCATGGTACCAACTTGGCTATGTATATGGAATAATAAGTGTTGAGACTTAGAGTGTGGCTTGTTCACAGATTAAGTGTTATAAATTCTAGCATGGCACAGAATTAAAAACCAAATAACAGCAAACATTTTATCATCACTTGTCTGCACTTCATCATAATTACTTCCCTCTCACCTTCTTTATTTTAATGTACTAATTATATACCACATCAAATTGAACATAGTAATTAACAAAGCACATGGATTATACATTTATTTCATACCAACTGAGTATAAACTAAAATGAATCAATCCAGATGAAGACTGATTGTAAATTTAAAATTTGCAGTATCATTCATGGAGGGTTTGGAATATTTGGTGAGAGGGCATCTGCGCAGTTGCTTTAATTTGCATGCATGGAGTGTTATTATGAAGACACGTAAGAAAGACACAAAGATGTTGCCAAAATTGTTGAACTAAGAATTGTTTCAGGTTAGCACAATTTAAACCCCGATCCTGCACAGTTGGAAAGTTCCACAACTCCGGTGACAGGCCCTGTCTGT
The DNA here is from genome assembly GCA_964017235.1 of Sabellastarte sp. h YS-2021. Classification (NCBI taxonomy): domain Eukaryota; kingdom Metazoa; phylum Annelida; class Polychaeta; order Sabellida; family Sabellidae; genus Sabellastarte; species Sabellastarte sp. h YS-2021. The sequence goes on from OZ024936.1 coordinate 30,648,131, forward strand.
GGTATGTTGAACTGACTTGTATCAGCATGTTAGTCAGCAAGGGACTCTTTTGTTGGTTGTTGTACAGATGAACTGTTCGTTTTTCATGGATCAGGGGCAAAACCAAAATATAGAAGGGTTAAGTAGATATCTAGTGACATGGAGATAATAGACTCAGCTGCAGATGTGAAGATTAAGAAACCAAAGCAGGGTAAAAACTGTCACATGCAGTGCAAGTGATGCCCCAGCAATATGCACAGAAAATTAACAGGTGCACTGTACAGTTATTGAGCATAAAGCTGAGCCCACTGAGACAGTGACTCAATTACACGTTAGGCCAGATCACAAAGGAACAGATTCCCTAGCTGTTAGACAAGTGGCAGGTGCAGCCACAGCCTGCACAAGCCACACAGTGGTACAGGTGGGCAACCACAACCTTGGCTTCTGGGCCCCAAGCAAGAACTCAGGAAGGGAGTGATATTAAGTAGAATCTCTGTGTGGGTGGTAATCAGAACTGTACGACTCTTCAAGCAAACAACAGTGGGACAAAATAAGGAAGATGATACATGAAAAAAAGATCTACAGGCCCTTGTAGCTGAGAGGATCCAGGAGCTAGAGTTTGATGCCTTTAGTGCAGCACTCATGGGCAAGAGAAATTGAAGTGGGTGGTTTAACCCAACAGACCACTCAAATGAATTGCCATTTGATAAGCTAACCCACTTGCACAAGATTCATAAATAGAATTAATGATACTATTGACAATCTCACATGTAGAGATGGGTCAGCTGAGTTTGAGGAGTTCTTGAATTTGGCTGAGGCCACATTCTGGCCAGTGCCAAAGTTGTATGCATTGCTAACATGCATGAGATTGAGTATGGTGAAATTAATTGGTCTTAATTAATATGGGACCATACTTATATATGCCCTTAGCATAAGCACAGTGTAGAAGATACCTCAGGAACATCATAGAAGTTTTGGTCTTGATAATCCACACTTGTACCTTCGACAAAATACAATTATTATTAGATTGATGGACTTCTCACATCCGAAATTACATTTCATACTTTCCGTCACTTGAAAGGGAACCTTGCACTCGGCCAGAAGTACCCCTGTGGCTCATGGATCACACTCAAAAGGGTTGTTTTTATTAAAGTAATTTCCCATACTTTTACTGTCTTGATTATGTATGGGGGCAAATAAAAAAAGATTTCCACTACTTTTTTAATGTAGAAGTGTGCATTGTCATGCTTTGAATCGCTGTTTACTGCACATACCCAGAGTTGTATTAACCCGCCAGTTGCCTCACATGAAGTTTAGTCACTGACAAAGGTCAAAGGTCAAAGTTGGGGTTTTACGTCCCGTTCAACAGCCAGGGTCATATTGGGACAGGTCCTCAGAATTGCCACTTGTGGGACTCGAACCCACAGAGGTGACAGCCTATGATTAGATGCCAAACTTGCTAACCACTAGGCCACTGAGGTCCTCGTTTAGTCACTGAACAAGCAACATCATTTCAATCACCCACCCGCCCTGTACTTCCTAAATGTTTTTAGTATATTCTTTTCGTAGTTCCTTTATTGTTTTATGTACTTTTGTTGTTTTTTGCAGGGGTGGAGGTAAAATAACACAAGCAAAGGGGTTATTCTACTGCTTGATGTTTATGTATGGGAACAAATAAAACATGATTTTCCCAACTTGGTTTTAAAACAGTGCATTCTTTTGAACACACTGATATTAATGGGTAATTATTTTGCTACTTCATATTTAAAAGCTTGTGCTCTTTCATTTTGACACTCCACCTTGTATATACAATACACTGTTCATAATTCAATATTGAGAAAAAACATACATCCATTCTATACCGTGCAGAGATAACTTTACACTATATATATCATTACTTTAGCTCTCAAGATCAATTGTGTGGTATTTGAAACATGACATTAATTTTACAGCTAAATGGAGATGCCTTGTGATCAAAATATGATCCCCCTTATTTTTAGGGAAACGTAAAACAAAAGTCCTTAACATTAAAATGTTGTAAGATCTAGTGATTACATTATATCATCCTTCAATGGCGTGAATATTGTTCATTCATTGCTGTTTCTTTTTTATTCTTCTTCGAAAACTTTAAGTGAACATCTATATATTTCTTAAAAGACATCCCTGCCTGTGCATTCTTAAGAACAGTACATTGTGTGTATGGGGGAAATATTCTAGTAAACAGAACATACTTGCATATTTGATTCATATCAGCTTACATCCAAGATGACAAGATACTTGATTTTAACTGGACTCTTCTTTTTCATAGCCTATGAAGTCTATGGTAGGTATTTCGAAAATGATTTGGTGATGCACTAAACGTAAGCATAAATAAAACGATGGCACTATGCTCTAGCTATTTCCTAAGAAGAGTTTAACTTACATACTTTATGACTTATGTGTGAATTGTGTATAATATTCACTATTTAAATTTTGTATAAATTCCATTTATTTAGTTTAAAAACCATATAAACCATATGCTTTATTAATCAACACACATATTTTCAAAGAAAACTTGCCATCTAGAATGTTTTTTTTATGTTTTATTCAATTTCGCGTAATAATTTGATTTTGGGAAGAATGTACCACAGTGCTGAATTTTGTCAGTGACATAGATCTCAATGGGCGCATTCGCAGCCTTGTCAATTGTGCTTAAAATGCAGTTGTGTGAATTTGAGGTTTTAAGTAAACATTGCAATTTCTCTTCATTAGTTATCCAGAAGTCATATTTCTCTTTATTTATCAGGCCTCTTAATTTGACAGACTTCAAGGTTTCACTTTTTAAAAATAAATCCCATATTTCGGTTTTCAAATTCTCTATAACCTAATCATTGATAATCTGTGAACTAGCTGTTGAACGGGACATAAAATGCCAACTTCGACTTTTCAGGCAATTTGTGGTGTCCATGGCTTTTCCTTTATCTGATATTTGATATTATTACTAACTGAGCACGCGTTACTAGGAGATTATCAGTTGAAAATCAAGTCTGTGAAAACACAGTATTTTACTGCTAGCCGGTTTTGCAGTCCAAAAATGAGGGTTATTGACTGGGTTCTGACTTCATCAAGTATTTGTTTACAAATATTGTATTCTCACTTGAAAATTTCAACTTACAATATCTCACTTATTACTGCACGGATTTTGACCAAACTAAAACGAGAATAATCAGTGTAAAATATCTTTTTCAATGGTATAGAATGATCTGATACGTTAACTTCTTGTTATGAAAAACCATAACACGAAAACATCCAACAACCATTTCAATATAACATGTCATGATTACCTGTTCTTATAAGCCTCTACTTATATGATGTCACACATTTTACACAATATATATACATATATGTCTTTGACCAGTTATGTAAAATTCAGCTAAAAATAATATTAATGATGGAATGTTTATGGGCAATGTGCTGTAGGGTACTAAACTAATGGATGTCCGACTGATAATCATTGATAGCGACCCATTTCTATAGCATGTTGTGCTATTAAAGCACATTATTGTACTAATAATCCCTGGACTATTTGATGCTAACCCTTGGTATTTGTGAGTGAATAAGGCTAATCCCTGTTATTTCAGCATATATTAAGATTTCTGGGGATGGCCGGTTTTACCACACAGTTTTGGATTTACTATTTCTTGGTCTCTTGGAAGGGGTATTCATTTTCACTTATATTCAGGCTATCATATGTGAAGAAATCTAAAATTTACTCACATGGTCTAGCTTTTTATTGTCATCATTAAGAAATGATGTGTAAAAATAAGCCTTTGGTTCTAACAATTGTTCATAAATATGACAAAAGCTACAACATCCTCAGCAGCATAGTGAATAGAAAGTATGGTATGTAATCACAGTCTGTCACCTCTGTGGGTTTGACTCCAAAAATTGGCAAATGTTGTGGCCTTGTCCCAATATGACCATGGCTGTTAAACGGGGCGTAAAACACCAACTTTGGTTTGTCAAAAGCTATGGAAAATAATACCACTTAAAAACAAAACCACAAGTTGATACCAAAATGAAACTTCAGCAACTTACAAAGAAATATTTTTAAAAGGCTCAAAGACCCCCAAAGTCGTGAGAATGGGTATCATTTGAAAGAAAAGCACACTTGCCTGTGAGACCCAAATGGATGTCACTACAATATCCTTAAGTATTAACATTTTTTGGACATTAATAAGATTCGACTACATTTGGGATTTGCTACTCTAAAAGTGACATAAGCAATCTAATTTTCATTTAAAGGTAAGCTACCATGCAAGGATAGGCTGACGCCAGACTTTTGTGTCAAGGATTCCAAAGGGAAAAAGTATTGCAACTGCAGAAAGTTGATACAAAAATACCGAAGTGCTTGTCAACAATATGGAAAGCCAGGTGGACTCTGCTGTAAAACCTGTTCCAAAGTCGGTAAGCACAAGACATTTAACATATTAAAACATACATCCATAATTAATCTATATCAAAGGGTGCCATATTTTTTCATTTTACTGCATGGTCGTCCTGTTTATGCCTCTATATGTGCCTTTTCATTGGAAAAATGCACTGATAAATTCACTTTTATCTATCTGTACAAGTGTTGAAACCATGTGTGAGGAAATATACAGAGTACCTAAGCATCTATTTAAGGCTCCAGTTCCTTAGAATCAACTGACTGTAATTTTTTTATACATAACAGTTTTCACTTTCTTTATTTTACAAATATCCATGTAATGAGAAATATCATTCTGATGTTTATACATATCAGCTCACTTATTTCTAGTATATGAAACCTTTAAAGACAAACTGTAATTGTATTGTAGATCCTTGTTATGACAATCCATGGTTTACATATACTGTACGAGACAAGAAATATAAATGTAAAAGCTTGGTCAAGACATACCCTATCCTATGTGCACAGGACACGGTCAAAAAACATTGCTGTAAGAGCTGCAAGAAGAGGAAAGGTCCGAAAGGTAAGAGCTACAAATGAGTACTGCATTTTCTTTCAAAAAGTACACTTAAAATTTATACAAGACCAAATATATATTGTTTTGTAATGTCACAATCTTGGGTTTAATCAACAGATTAAATTTGTACAAAGCAATGGTGAAAATATACCAGCTATATTGTAGATTATATCCCAAAAGTATTATGAACTATAATATATGTGCAAGACATGTAAAGGTAGTTGTTTTCCCAGGTATCATTGGTCACTGCATACACATCATGTTCAAACTACAAACTTAACGGTCTCAAACAAAGTTTTACATACTAGCTGTGCTTTTCATGCCCAGCACAAGGGCTTAAGGGGGATTAGGAATAAGTTATTCATGTTCAAAATTTCCTGCAACTTTCTGTGTAGGCAAAATCACATTGGCTAACTTACCGGGGAAAGCAATCAGTATAGTTTATTAAATTATCAGCTGACTAAATCAATGACCTCCCATAAGTCTAATATAAATTTCTGTATATGCCAATCCTGATCCAAATGTATACCCTAAATGTAAAAGTCAAACACAGCTGTATAAACCACTACACCAGTGAAACTCTTTCAATTATTTTTTAGTCCAGAATTTATTCACTAATATAGTTTACTTCTAACTTTTCAGATGACTGCAACAACAATCCTTACTTTAAAATAACTATAACTGTGAGACTAGGTAAGAAGACTGATGTGTGTAAAAACTGCAACTGTGGTGATATCAAAAACAAAGGGAAAGACTTTGCTGCCGTGGCATGTATAAATTACCTCGTCAAGAAGAACTGCTGCAAAATGTGTCATTCTTTGAAATGAGACCTTGTCAAAAAGTAACAACTCAATTTTGTTACAATGACAAAGAAGAAAGAATAAAAATGAAACATAATTTTTTTTTGGTTTATAACTGACCAAAATGAAACTGTTTCTTTGAATCAACATATTAATGTCAGGACATCTTGGTTATCTTGGTTATTATTTTGATATATATCTTCTATCTGTTTTTATAATCTACATGTCAATACATATTTTCACTGTTGATCTGGTTATCTATTTTGTTTGTAGCTTAAACATAAAAGCAATATCACGGCCGACATAAAATACCCTTTTGTGTCTTCAGTCTACATTAAAATGAAAATTATAATGAACATACACAGCATTTACTCATTTTTAACAACAATGCGCAGTTTCACAAAACATTATCAAAATAAAGGCCACCTTAAATCTAAGGTTTGCCTTGGTTTGTGCTGTTTCTCTTAATAAAACTCAGTTTCACAAAAAGAGAGGCGGGGGTCTACTTGTCACTTTTGAGATAGAAAATGTAAGGAGCAAATAAAAGGGTGTGGTGGAAAAAGTTATGTGTCTGCATTATATCCAGGGTCTATAGTACCGAAATGTCCCAGCTTCAGTTGGGTCATCATACTGAAAAGACCTTTTATATAAGTAATATAACTTCAAAGCACACATTGTTTGAGTTGTAACTTTTAATCATCATTCACGTATGTTTCCACAACACGTCAGGATTTGAATTAGTCTGGTAAAATACTTTATGTTTTAAAGACTTTTAATGTCTTTCTGGGAGAAGTTATTTAACATAAAGCCTTTTCTTGAATTCTATGAAATAGATTTTCTTGTCATCAAAAGGATAAAATTCATTGGTCAAACGTTGTCTTTCAGTTATCCGGATATCTATTCTAAAGAATCTGTCTTTTTTCATATTTGAATATTGTCACAAAAAAACTGAATAACTGTTCAATTGTCTCATCATATTCTTGCCCGAGATTTCTACTTGCCACTTTTGAGATAGAAAATGTAAGGAGCAAATCAAAGGGTGTGGTGAAAAAGGTTATGTGTCGGCATTATATTCTATTTTACCGAAAGTGTCCCGAAAGTGTCCCTAATGATTTTCCAGTTAATGTACATTTTCAATTTCTGCCAAAATTCAAGATGGCAGCCAGAATTCAGAAAATTCAACAAAATTTTCGAGGCATTATATTGAGTCTATAGTACCCAAAATTTGTTCAAAAGTGCTTTACATCTAAAAGTTTTTGACATAATTGACATTTTTGATTTGTAACAGAAGACCGCTCTTGGTTTTGAAGCTGAAGACCAATTCCACAAAGCAAAAGACTTTGAGGCCTTACCCATACATGACCACATACCAAACTTTTAATATCCATGTAAAATATTTGTATGTTACCATAAATGAAAGAAACATCTCAAATTTGACCTTCAGAAGGCCACCATTAGTTTTCAAGTTGAAGGCACATATATATATTTTATTATCCCCCGTGAGAGAGTATATATTTTTGGGTATACAATGGCGCCTCCATACCATGAATAACTAGAGTCAATAACTTCCGGTTTCTTTACTTTTCTTTTCCGGTTTTCTATATCTCGGAAACTCAGATATGTGTTATATATCATTAGAAAGGTCGATTGACAGTGCTTCTGCTCGTGTCTGGTGCATAAGAATCCATGCGAAAATGACTAAGATATTGCAAGTTTAACATTGAAGTTTTTATATTGACTGTTGCCTATGCTTTTTTACAGCCTTTTTCACATTCTCTCATTAAATATTCATGTTACTTAACCCATAAATCGTACAAAATGGTGGATAATAAAAGTAATTAGGCATATACAAAAAGAACATATCAAACCCGAAGATTAACAATATAATTCTCGTGCTGCGCACTCACATTATATTGTTATCTTCATTCGTGATATATTTTTGCTGCACCTGTCATTCGGGAAGTATTGTTATTATATATATATATATATATACACCAAAGGATGATTTGTCCTTCTGTTTGTGTCCACAAAATAAGTTCCTGCTAAAATGAGAACTAAAAATGTAGAAATAAAGTCCGAGGTTTTGTGATTTATAACCCTGGATAATTCACAAATTTCCGGCGAATAACGGAAGAGCGCGTAGGGTTATAAATCACAAAACTGAGGATTTTATTTCTATTATAAAGACCGGTTTCATTTATTAATCCCTAAATATTATTGTAAATATGTTTCTGTACACACCTAGATGTCGCACTATATTTTGTCTGTATCGTTTGGTTGTGTATTATCGGCGATCGTCCAGTTATTGCCTCAGATAATTGTATGCAAAAATATGCGCACTGCATTGTTTTCTGTAGTCTGCGCACTTCCGGTCTTTATAATGTGTGATACGTATTAGCCATAGGATGATCTATCCTTCTGGGTGTGAGTACTAGACCAAAATGTGAGTTTCCCAAATATTGACCTTTAAAAGGTCTTCTAAAGGTCGAGACCACAAAACAATATGTTCCGAGTTCCATAAACCACATTTGAAAGATCTACCTAAAATTTTTTTGAGTTAATGCATATGAAAGAAATTCTCAACAGGAAAAAGGCCAAAAAGCCAATTTTTGAAAGCCAGCCATGACCTTGAAGAAATGGGTCAAAGGTAAAATATTAATATTTTTATAGAATAGAAACATTTATATAGTGAAAATTGATACAACATCCTCTAATGTGCTCGAGATCAAAAAGTGAAAGTCCAGGGATGTAGCTGGCTTCGGAAACCTGTTATTGTGTCTTTTGCTAGTGTCTATTTTCACCTTTGACCCCTGGTTCAAGGTGAAGTGGGGTTATCATACTAAAAAGGCGTTATATTTCCATTATTTTTTATTCTAGAGCTTGAAAATGTGAAAACAGCCTGTAGGAAATCATGTAATGCGACAGGTGTCAAGTGGGGTCATCCAAATGTGAAAACAAACTATTGGAACTCGTAGCCTTTTGCAGGTGTCAAATTTAACCTTTGACCCCTGCTTCAAGGTTAAGTGGGGTAAACATACTGAAAATGCCTTATATTTCCCTTGGCCTTATTCTGCAGCTTTAAAATGTGAAAACAGTAGGAAACCATGGCCTGCAAATCATTTGCAACTGTTATATCGCCCTTATTAATGGTTTTTCCAGACCTTCAAAATACGAAAACGACCTATAGGAAATTATAACTTTTGGAATTTGTGTAGAATTTGACCTTTGACCCCTGCTTCAAAGTTAAGTGCGGCTGTCCTACTTAACATACCTTACTATTGGTTCTTGAGCTTCAAAATGTGAAAATAAAATAAACCATATCCTGGGAATCTTTTGTGGGTGTGGAATAAGATTTTGACCCCTTTTCAAGGTTCAGTTGGGTCATCACATTGAAAAGGCTTTTTATCTCCTTTATTATTGCTCCAACCTGGAAGCTGTAGTCTTGTTTTAAAATGGTACCATAAATCATAATTTCTTGATAATAACCCACTACATATACACTATGAGGCCGACCTGCCGTGGGGTCGGTATGTTTTGTACACACTGGTCTGGAAACTATCAGGACAAGCCCTTAAGCCCTAACAGACAAGCCCTAAACCCCTAACAGACAAGCCATAGCAGGTCCCGACAAGCCGTACTGACAAACAGACAGGCCTGGAGAAACATACAGAAGTTGATATTGTAATAACAGTTTTTGATTAATTTTTGGGAAAAATGAGGATCAAGTTTCGACCAATAAACAATTCTTAAACTAGGTCAAGTCTGAATATTTGGATTCCATCACGTGACTAAAATGTCAAAATTTATTTCTTTTGTTATCTTAATTACAGTTTCCACGTTTTTGCTTTAATATACATAAAAAATAAAATAAATTTATGAACGAAAAAGTCATTTAAAATATAAAATTTTCATTAAAAATGGTACCATCTTTTCAAACAAGCAGAGGAAGATGTGTTTCTAACAATAGCTCACGTGACAATGAAGTCTCTCACTTGTTGCTGGCTTTTACACTCAAATTTCGAGCTTCTGGGAATGACGCCTTCAAAATTCCGTCTCTCTGAGCAATTTTCCTACACATTTATACCATATAATTTCGAGCTTCTGAGAAAGCACATTTTTCTGGACATTAAGGTAAGCACCCTGTAGTTCTGGTCACGTGATGGGATCCAAATATTTACTAGTGACATAGTTTTAGATTTGTTGGTCGACACTTGATCCTCTTTTTGCCCAAAAATTTATTTCCTGAAATAAGCTGGGATTTTATTTTTACTTAACCAAATAAAAACACTTTTTCAGGTTTCTTAATCAATTATAGCATATATGTGGAACTTCACCTGAAAGTTATGATCACTTGCACTGTTTCTTTGTCATTCTTGACATAATTTTTTATCATATTTTACCTCACATCATGCTGGAAATTGACTGGAAATGAGCAGTACTTAAGTTGCACAAGACAAGCCGGCTTTATGTTACAACAGGCCTGCAAGTGATAACGACAAGCCTGGAAGGGTTACAGACAAGCCTGGAAGTGTAACTGACAGGTCCTTAAGTTAACCGACAGGCCTGTTGCTAGGGGGCTGAAATTAGGGTTGGATACAAGGGTTGGCAACGATCGTAGAAGTATCAAACATGTTTGATACTTCACCGACTCTGCCCGACAGGCCGGGAAACTACAACCGACCCTAACCAACCATGTAAACATTGGTCCCAACTCTCCAAAAATGCATAGTTACCGGCCGGTCAGCTCCAGTGGAACACCTGTATAAAATTCATTGGTCAAAAATTTTCATCTTAAACAAATTATCATTTCATTGTTTCAATTATCTGGATATCTAGATATATTTTATAAGCACAGCAAGTACTAAGTAAGGTACATTTTCTGAGTGTGGAATATTTCCCCAGTATTTTTTACCATTGAGCTGGTTCACTAGAGATTACTTGTTTATTAAAATACCCTAACATACAAGTATATTTCAAGTAACTTTTAGACGATTTGATTATGGGTTCTAAATAAAGTAGATAACTAAGGTGTTTAAGACTACCAGACATCAAGGTCTCATGCTTCTTAATAAACAAATAGTATTAACTGTGAAGTAAGTTTTAAAAAATATCTGGGTAAAAATTTTAACTTTTACATGATTTCTTCAAGTGTTAAAACTTTCCAGTTGAATCGGTAACTCCTGTTGCATGGATGCCATTCTTATACCAGTCAAGAAAACACGTGGGAATGTTAGGTATATGAGAATTGTGTGTGAAGTAAAGACTATTGTGCTTCAGGATAACTTCAGACTACAAACATCAACTTGTCCCATTATTCAGCACAGCTTTACTGCAAATAATTTACATCCTTGAGAGGGTTTCCTCTTTGGCAGTGTGCCAATTTAAAATAACACAATAATAAAAATTCAAAAAATAAAACAGTTGATACACTGTCATGGCTAAACCAATAAACTGTATATCTGATATGGTTGTACAACTCTTCATAATTTGGCCTAAGCCAGTTTGTATTGTCCGTCTATTTCCTACAGTACAAATTGACAAACGACCTTATTTTTTATTGGATCAGCTTTCCGGCTGTAACTCGCTATTAAAATAGTGAAACTCTTTCAAGATGTTACATCTGCAATGAAACAGTTCTAACTGGATCATACTCAAAGCTATGTTGTGCTATATCTTAAGGGTATAATATTTCACTAAATTTAGCGAAAACCTTTTGAAAGAGTTCAGTGTATGGCAACCATCCAATACCTAATATACTGAAATAAAAATGGTTCACAAATATTTTACGATTGAAACAATGTTTAAAGGGTTACTATCCTCCAAAATTTACTATATCTTTTTTTTTCTTGTAATCAACTCAACTAATGTATTTATATACATTACCCATAGTTAGAACGCTCAAAACAAACCACACACGTTATAAAATGACTTTTATTACAGGCCTGTCAAGGTAACAGTATACACTTCTCACTTCAGCAAATTCACCAGTGAGCCAGTGCTCTTACGTCAGCAGTGCCCCACTAGAGAATTTGGCTATAGCCTATCTCACTACATGTCTGTGTTTAATACAGTATACATGTCTTATTTTGAGGATCATTTAATTTAAAAGTATTTTTATCACAATAAATGTATAAGATAAATGTAAGAAGGAAGAAAACTAAAAACTGGCCCTTTTTAAGTATTTAAAAACAGGATAACTTTACATACAGTACTGAAAAATTACAAGTACAAAGATACAGCAGGACATATCCTTAATAAAAGGTGATATAACAAAGTTATGTTCTTAACATAATTGAACAAATGTTTAGTGAAGATGAAAATAAGATGATTTACTAACTTTACTAACAACCAGATGCAAAAAAGAGAAGAATTTAGATGTGAGTACAGGGAGAAACTTTTAGCAAATATATACATTTGTAATGTATTATAAGTGTTGTGCAATGGGAAAAACATTGTAAAAAAGATTTTGCAGTGAATTTGATTATATTTTTGTTATTTCCATTGAAATAATAAAATATCTGGATAATAACTCAATGGCCATTGAAATAAATATGTGAAAAGGATTTGTATATGACAAGTAGTTATTTTGTCCAGTTTTTGGCCCCTTTTTAAAAAATTTACAAAGTAGATTCAGATATCTGAATTTTCCTCAGATAAAAATAAGTTTCTGAGATAATGAAAATTATTATTTGTGGCATTACTGCGATGTACTTACTTAAATTTATATATACTGGTAATAACTTTCATATAACTTTATAAATTCGATAAACTATATCTCATTTCAATTTAGAATTATGAAATATACAAAACAGTAATAATTAGAAGACTCCGCAATATCATTATCACGCTTATAACCTGACCAAAATGACCAGTATATTTCCAATATTCCAAATCAAACCATGACATACAGGAACAAAATGATATTTTCTTCAGCTGATCACACAGTGTGTGTACATGTGATGAACATGAAAAAAAACACTTGCCAGTACTGTACTGAACTATACTTGGAGTCTTGGATACCTGAGTCACACACACAAATCTTATAACAGAATGTTTATAACCTACAAAATAAACTTTCTTGTTAGGTCACCCTTAATGTACTTTATTATGTAGTAAGTATAGTAATGGAAACCTGATTAAATCATGCATATAATATCCATTTTTTACAATTCTCTCTGTGTTAACTGTGCTGGTAAAATCACCACAATTAATGGGTCAGTTTTATTACTTTTCTCATCATTTTGTCAGGTTATTTAATCTTTTTACAGGCTAAAACATAAGGCCATGATAAAGCACAGTATGTATAGTATCTTGGTTATCTTTCTCAGTTTTAAAATGAGGCCATTTCAAGTATATCTACACTTCTATATCTGAATGACTTACCGGTGCATAAAACATACATGGGCCATCATGATGTCAGTGCACACACCCACTACTACAGCAGTGCACTTGGCAATTTCCGTGGCTTGGTCTCAGTTTTGCCATATATGGCAAAGGTGTATTTTCTTTAATTGCTGATTACTCAGTAATTAAGCAGTGTTTCAAAATTCTCTTTGGGGAAATGATTTACCATATTATAATAAATATTTTAAGGGCCTTTTGTTTTGGGGGTGTAATAACCCTTTAAGATCTCTCCACTAATGCACAGCAAGTCTGTACCCAAATATTGAATCCATGAAGCATTTATGTGATTATGTACCTGTCAAGTGCTATAATCTAAATATCAACCTCTTAGGTTCAGCCTCTGTACAAATTTGGTTAGAAAAATTTCAGATACACCTTTTTTTCAAATTTTGTAAAAAGAAAAATACTCCAGGGGATAGAAAGTTATGGGTCAGATTAAAGTGATTGTGACAGAAGGACAGATGAACTGTCAGGTGGACAGATTGGTGAACAACAATTAATGCTCCCCTCCCCTTTTTTGCTTCAGTGGTAGCAGATGACAATCGCATGCATACTGTCACAGTTATCTTTAGCCTATTGTCCGTTCTTTAACATATCTAAATGCGGTGCATGATTCATGTTTTGTCATCCAGCGATATGTCAAGTCCGTGTAATGTATTAAATATGGAAGAGTATTAGGGCCAAGTAAAAAAAATTTTTTTTTCAATTTAATGAGATAGCATCTCATTTTTTTTAGATATTTATTTCAATTTTTCGAGATATTATGTCAATTTTTTGAGATAGTAAGTCACTTTTTCAAGATAGTTATCTCAAAAGTGGCCAATTGAGATAACTACCTCGAATAATTGACATAATATCTAAAAAAATGAGACAACTATCTCAAAAAATTGACTTAGTATCTAGAACAAGAGGAGAGTGCCCGTTCACGGGCACTGTGTCAGCTGACTGAGTGTTTTTGATTTGTGAAGGTAATAATGCTAGGAAAGCATAATTATCAGGGAAAGTGCTGTACAGAAGTACAGTAAATGGTAATTGAACAGCATGTTCAAAAGAAATTCTGAAACTGACAGAAGAAAAGGACAAAAAAGTTTTGCCCTGCAAATGGTATTATGAAGGAAAGTAACAAGGTAACTGTTTAAGTGTAAAGAGTAGGTTAAAACATATTTAAAGAAATACTGCAAATGCAGTATCCTCGTACGACCTTGAAGAAGGGGTCCACGGTCAAATCCAACCACACAAAAACATCCCCAGCCCATGATTTCCTATAGGTTGGTTTACCATCCCAAACCTCTAGGATCAATAATAAGCGAGTTATAAGCACTTTTAAGTTTGGCTGTCCTTATTTGACCTTGAAGGAGGAGTCCAAAGGTCAAATCTGACCACACCAAAAGATTCCCAGCCCATGATTTCCTATAGGATGGTTTACCATCCCAAACCTCTAGAACCAATGATAAGGGATTTATAGGCACTTTTAAGTTTGGCTATCTTTGTTTGACCTTGAAGGAGGGGTCCAAGGTCAAATCTGACCACACCAAATGATTCCCAGCCCATGATTTTCTGTAGGTTGGTTTACTATCCCAAACCTGTAGGACCAATAACAAGCGAGTTATAAGCAATTTTAAGTTTGGCTATCCTCAACTGACCTTGAAGGAGGGGTCCAAGGTCAAATCTGACCACACCAAAAGAATCCCAGTCCATGATTTCCTATATGTTGTTTTACCATCCCAAACCTCTAAGACCAATAATAAGCGAGTTATAAGCACTTTTAAGTTTGGCTATCCTCGTTTGACCTTGAAGAAGAGGTCCAAGATAAAATCGGACCACATCAACAGATTCCCAGCCCATGATTTCCTATATGTCTGTTTACCATCCCAAACATCTAGGCCCAATAATAAGTGAGTTATAAGCACTTTTAAGTTTGGCTGTCCTTATTTGACCTTGAAGGAGGGGTCCAAAGGTCAAATCTGACCACACCAAAAGATTTCCAGCCCATGATTTCCTATAGGATGGTTTACCATCCCAAACCTCTAGAACCAATGATAAGCGATTTATAGGCACTTTTAAGTTTGGCTATCTTTGTTTGACCTTGAAGGAGGGGTCCAAGGTCAAATCTGACCACACCAAATGATTCCCAGCCCATGACTTCCTGTAGGTTGGTTTACTATCCCAAACCTGTAGGACCAATAACAAGCGAGTTATAAGCAATTTTAAGTTTGGCTATCCTCAACTGACCTTGAAGGAGGGGTCCAAGGTCAAATCTGACCACACCAAAAGAATCCCAGTCCATGATTTCCTATACATTGTTTTACCATCCCAAACCTCTAAGACCAATAATAAGCGAATTATAAGCACTTTTAAGTTTGGCTATCCTCGTTTGACCTTGAAGAAGAGGTCCAAGGTAAAATCGGACCACATCAACAGATTCCCAGCCCATGATTTCCTATATGTCTGTTTACCATCCCAAACCTCTAGGACCAATAATAAGTGAGTTATAAGCACTTTAAAGTTTGGCTATCCTCATTTGACCTTGAAGGAGGGGTCAAAGGTCAAATCTGACCACACCAAAAGATTCTCAGCCCATGATTTCCTACAGGTTGGTTTACCATCCCAAACCTCTAGGACCAATAATAAGGGAGATATAAGCACTTTTCATGACTGACAAAGAAGCACCTGTGGCGGCCATCTTGTTTTTCAAAATGAGGCCAAAAATATTCCCAGTCAAGATTTTATAATGAGGAACATATCCTGCAAATTTGAGATCTCTACCTATAATACCCTTTCCTCTAGAAAGCCAACAAAAGTCCTTGTCGAATAAACGTCCCTGGCGGCCATCTTGTTTTTCAAAAATATTCCCAGGCAACATTTTATGGTTATTAATATATTCTGCAAACTTGAGAAGGCTAGCTATAATATTTTTTTCATTAGAGCGGTAATGGTGAAATCTCTCTACACACTGCGGCTATCCAGTGGATACAATGATTTACTCAATAGTGAGAACCTGAACGTAGCTATTGCTCAGCTATAGCATGACATAGAGGTCTGCAATTTCACTATGATATAACTGACCAAAAATTATGTGAATAACATATTTAAACAAAATACTCTAAATGTAATAGTTTTCAAGTTACAACTGATTTTAACAAAATACTCCAAATTCAATATTTTTCAAGTTACAATTGATTTACTCAACAGTCAGTACCCGAAAATAGCTTTTGCTCAATTGTGCCATGAGCTACAGGTCTGTAATTTCACTATGTTATAGCTGACCCAAAAGTAGCTGAATAACATATTTACACAAATTTCTGTAAATGCAATAGTTTTCAAGTTATAAGTGATTTACTCAACAGTGATAACCTCAAAGTAGCTATTACTCAGCTATGCCATGAGCTGCAGGTCTGAAATTTTACTATGTTATAGCTGACCCCAAAACAGGTGAATAACATATTGAAACAAAATACTGTAAGTGCAATAGTTTTCAAGTTATAAGTGAATTTACTCAACAGTGATAACCTTAACCTAAAAGTAGCTATTACTCAGCTATGCCATGAGCTTCAGGTCTGAAATTTTACTATGTTATAGCTGACCCCAAAATAGGTGAATAACATATAGAAACAAAATACTACAAATGCAATAATTTTCAAGTTATAAGTGATTTACTCAACAGTGATAACCTAAAAGTAGCTATTACTCAGCTATGCCATGAGCTACATGTCTGAAATTTTACTATGTTATAGCTGACCCAAAAGTAGGTGAACAACATATTTAAGCAAAATACTGTAAATGCAATATATTTCAAGTTACAATTGATTTACTCAACAGTCAGTACCTGAAAATAGCTATTGCCCAGTTGTGCCATGATCTACAGGTCTGTAATTTCACTATGTTATAGCTGACCCAAAGTAGCTGAATAACGTATGGAAACAAAATACTCTAAATGCAATACTTTTCAAGTTATAAGTGATTTACTCAACAGTCAGTACCTGAAAATAGCTATTGCTCAGCTATGTCATGAGCTATAGGTCTGTAATTTCACTATGTTTTAGCTGACCCAAAAGTAGGTGAACAACATATTTTAACAAAATACTCCAAATGCAATATTTTTCAAGTTACAACTGATTTACTCAACATACAGTACCTGAAAATAGCTATTGCTCAGTTGTGCCATGAGCTACAGGTCTGTAATTTCACTATGTTATAGCTGATCCAAAAGTAGCTGAATAACATATTTACACAAATTTCTGTAAATGCAATAGTTTTCCAATTATAACTGATTTACTCAACAGTGAGAACTTCAAAGTAGCTATTACTCAGCTATGAAATGAGCCACAGGTCTGAAACTTCACTATGTTATAGCTGACCCCAAAATAGGTGAATAACATATTGAAACAAAATACTCTAAATGCAATAGTTTTCAAGTTATAAGTGATTTACTCAACAGTGATAACCTAAAAGTAGCTATTACTCAGCTATGCCATGAGCTACAGGTCTGAAATTTTACTATGTTATAGCTGGCCCAAAAGTAGCTGAATAACATATTTATACGAAATTCTCTAAATGCAATAGTTTTCAAGTTATAAGCGATTTACTCAACAGTGATAGCCTAAAAGTAGCTATTACTCAGCTATGCCATGAGCTACAGATCTGAAATTTCACTATGTTATAGCTGGCCCAAAAGTAGCTGAATAACATATTTATACGAAATTCTCTAAATGCAATAGTTTTTAAGTTACAAGTGATTTTACTCATAATGGAAGTTACTGAAAAGCCCAAAAGTAGCTATTACTCACTTAGCTATTGAGACAGACACCCAACTTACTCACCATATTGTAGCTATGAAAAAAGTAGCTGAACAACATATTTTCACAAAATGCTGTAAATGCAACACTTTTGAAGTTATAAGTGATTTAGTGCATGATTTCATGAATTTTAATGCATTAAAAATTATTAAAAAAAATTATTAAAAAAAAAGTAAGACAGATCCAGGTCTCATACTCACACAAGAGAATCTACCTCTGGCCTAGTACATATATGCAAGATATGAGAGAAATCCCTGCAATAGTCACTGAGAAAATTGTAATAAAAAGTTGAAATTTTCACACTTTTGGTGGGGGTACCCCCCTTGTAATGTCTCTAGCAAACAGACGAACAGACAGATTTGCATGCCTTGAACAATTTTTCATCCTCGATAGATAAGGTATCTTTTAAAAAAAAACAGCATGTCTCTAGGCCTTGTAGTTTTGGAGAAGAAGTTGTTCACGCGGACGCGGACGCCCACGCCGCAGAGTGATGACATAATGTCAGCTGACATAAAAATTGACATAATATCTGAAAAAATTGAGATAACTGTCTCAAATATTGACATAATATCTCAAAAAATTGACATGATATCTCGAGAAATTGACTTAATATCTCGAAAAATTGACATAATATCTCTAAAAATTGAGATAACTATCTCCAAAAATTGACTTAATATCTCCAAAAATTGACATAATTATCTCAAAAAATGAGATAGTATATCAAAAAATGGACTTAATATTTCAAAAAATTGAGATAACTATCTCATCAAAATTGACTTAGTATCTATCTCAAAAAATTGAGATAGTATCTCCAAAAATTGACTTAATATCTCGAAAAATTGACTTAATATCCCAAAAAATTGAGATAACTATCTCAGTCCCCAGTACGTCCCCCAAAGACATGAAAACACAAGCATGGGTTTAAATATCTATTCAATCTACCAATATTTTAATATGCACATACAATTGACATTACAACTTTATTATTTCATAACTTTATATACTGATCTTGCTTTATGATGACACTGGTTGGAGGAACTTACAAATAAGTATAAAGTGAATGAAGAGTTTTTGTCAAGGCAAGTCAATTTGACTTGACCTTGGGAAAATTTGGAGGTCACCAGAACCCAAATTCAGAAAGGTGAAATTTGTTACAAGGTCAAACAATTTGCTTGGCCTTGAAATAAGTAATGGGTGACCCCTAATATGGCAAGGCCATAGGACATGGGTTCAAGCCCATGTAAAGAGTGAGAACCTGCAACCAGGGAAACAATGTATCTGAGCATATATTACATGATTATGGATAAACCCCCTGGGAGGAAATATTTGAATATGGCTATAAGTATAATAGGCTAAGTAACTTTTACTCCAAGGTGGAGGAAGACCATACTAAGTAGATGTAGACCAAAACATGAAAATACTATAGTCATGTTATATGTGAATAATTTAAAATTTGAGCTACCGGTTAGATAGTTTAGTTTATAGTGGGTGGAGTGAAGCCAAGCCACATATAGGTAAACCAGATATGAAAAATGGCTGGCAAGTGATTAAACTTTTGAAGATGGGAAAAGCAACCCAAGCCCCTTAGAACAGTAGGCAGGATGGTGGGTCCTGCCTAAAGATTTTTAAAAATAATTTTTAAGAAAATGATACACTGGCAAGGTCAGAGGAAGGAAAGACCGTGTAATCCATCTAGCTCAAATATATACAAGTGGTTGACCGAGCATTACAGCCCCTTAATAACAGAGTACAGCTCATAGATCACACAAGTGGTTAAACTTTTGAAGATGGGAAAAGCACCCAAGTGCCAAGTAGGAAGTAGTGAGCTAGGAGGAAAGGGAGAAAGCGAAAGCTTGGGAAACAGGGGACGACAAGGAGGGGGCAGAGAGGAGGTAAGTATGAACGGCGTCAGACCTCCAGGTGCCATGTTTTTTAATATGTTCAAGGGGAACCCCATTGTGAAAAGCAGGAAGCACCCGCCCTGCGAAAAGCATGAAATGTCAAGGGAGGGGCTATGCCCAGGGCCAGGGAAACAGCCTTTAGGTGTTTCCTGGCAACCGAATCTGTGAGTGGTACTAGACCACGTTTACGGGGAAGTAAAAACAACGGGTCATTTTGTTCAGCAGGGAAAATCTCAATCATTGATTTCAAGGCAACGATTGGGCCCAAGGGGGAGGAAGCCAGGTAGGGGAGAGGTAGTGTCACGGTATCTCTACGATTCTGCATAGTCTTAGACCATTTGACCAGAAGCAAACCTCCCTGGTCCTGTGTTATGAAATCTCCCTGAGCTAGATGTCTGGTTACATCGAAGGAAGAAGTGGTATGAGGTAAAATATTCGACAACCTGAGAAAGGAAAAGAAACATAGCAAATAAAGGGGCTGAAAGATAGTGGGATTTTCTAGGTGTGCACATTGCTGAATAATATCCTCAAGAGTTTGAATATCAATGAGTGTACGCCTCTTGGGAGCCAGGGGAGCTGAATTCTGGACAGATTTAAGGAAAAATGAGAGACATTCATCCCTGAAACATTGAGTAGGAAGGCCATATATGATGTGGCAGGCCCTAATGGCGGCCATATAATTGGAAATATTGGATTTTGACTGAGCATTGGAATGTAAATATTCCATAAAAGCAAGGAGAATATGTGTATTTACCTGAGAGGTGAGCAGCCCAGCTGCCACCTTAAAAGCCTGAAAGTCAGACCACATCCTGGTATATTGCCTTAAAGTGTTGGGCCTGAAGCCATGGACCATTCTGGCGGCTGCTGAGGTGGCCAGCTGGGCTGCACAGGGAGGCAAATCTGAAAATATATGACTTATGGAGACTTATATGGTATAATTGAGGCAATTTAAGTCAATATGTGTATCTACCCAGATGGGTTTATCTACCAGGTTGTGCAACTTTTGTGTATGATGTGAATCATCTTGCCAACGAGATAATAGGTCAACTAAGGTATTTTTTACACCAGGGATATGAGAAAAGATGAAATCAATGTTGAATATGGCTGCAATGAGCCAGAGATTTCTTGCACATGTGGCTAGGGTTGTATCCCTGGTTTTGCCACTGGTTAAAACTGCCATGTTGTTGCAGAAAATTTGGACTCTTTGGTTTGACCAGTGGGTTGCCCATATTTTGGCAGCTACTATAATGTTCAATATCTCTAGATGTACTATTGTGTAACCCATGAAACCTAGAGGTATGGGAAGTGAGTAGACCATTGAGTCAAAGTGGCCTCCCAGCCCTGTGAGGGATGCATCCAGATGAACGGGAATCCTTGAAAATTTGTGATCATAGTAGGTAATCCCGTTGAATTGGGATAGGAAAGCATTAAACCATGCCAGGTCTTTGAAAAATTCCGTAGTCAGAAGAATTTTTGTGTTTTCAAAGTTATCTCTCAGTAATTGAAGTATTCTATTAAGGAAGACCCTGGCCGGTTTGACACACTTTGTTATGTAAAGAAGACTGCCTAGAAGTGACTGAAGTTGATTTTTACTACAATATGTCTCGGTTTCCCAATTTTTACACATGTGTACTATTTCCTGCAGTTTTTTCTGGGGAATAGCTATGGTTCTGTCAACGGTATCAATTAATATGCCCAAACAAACTGCGGACATACTGCGAGGTACCATTTTTTTGTCACTGATATCTAGACCTAATTCTGACAACAGATTTTTAAGAAATTCATACGCCAGATGGATTTTTGAGGGCAATCCAGTACAGATAAGGTCATCAATATAATTGTGGAGACCTGGGAAGCCATGTTTGGCCATAATATGGCGAATTGAGTCGGTGCAACGCTGAAAAATTTTTGAACTATGTCTGTATCCGAACGGAACTGATAAATCGATGAAATACTGATCCTGAAATCTGATACCTAGAAGATCTACATCCCCAGGATCAACTTTGATCTGTCTGAAAGCTCTACTTATATCTATTTTGAAAATTTGAGCTGCTGGACCAAGTTTGCAGAGTGAGGCAGTTATATCATCAACTGATGGATAAGTTTTGAAGAGACATTTTGAAGTGCCGAGGTATGATTGACATATGTGGAAGTGAGTGCACAATTTCAATCAAAATCAATGGGAAAACCATACTGCAATAAATCTGGGAGTTGCTTATCCCAGTAATCGAGCAAGTGGAAATGCCACCTGTCAACATTCAGATTAGATGCAACTGGTACCCGACATTGAAGGAAATTAGGTAAGCCACTTTGTTTCACCATTAAGTGTGTTGTTATAACATCTGGAATTTTCTGGTAATATACAGGATCCCCTGTATAGCGTTTTAAGGTATCTGAGGGCTGAAAACCAAACTGTGGCTTGTAAACTACCGAATTTGATTGTTTGGACACAGTTTCTGTGAAACACTTCTTTCAAATCAGCATTACGGGTACGGACATGTCTGTCAGATGAAATGTCCCGTACTGTACAGTTAACAGGAGTGTAAATATTTTTTACCGTCCGGACCAGCTTGGTATGTTTCTTCACCCCATCAGGACACCCAGTTTCGTTTTTTTTCCCACCAAAGAAATTTTTGACTTACGTTCCAATACTGGAGAGTGATCCTGGCCAAGCTGAGTCCGTACGGCTTCTACACTTGCATTGTCCATATTTTTGACAAAAAATGCATTTTTGTGACAATTCAAAGGCACATGGGACTCGTCTGTGGTATCAACCGTATTGAAAACATCGAACCTATTATGCAAGGTGATATGCATTGCCGGGTGTTGATTATGACTCTTGTTAAAGCATGTGGTCACATTAGGCCGATTACCTGCAGTTCTGGGAATTGCTGTAAATGAGTTTTGTTTAACCGGATCCGGCCTTCTGATGGGACCAACTGTTACAAAAGTGTGATCAGCCCTAAGACGGGTGGTTTTGCCATACTTCAATGCATCTGCATAAGATCTGTTGGGACTTGTGGTTTGGTATGCTTTTTGTTTGTAAAAATATGTGAGGGCCAAATTTTTGTCAATATTTGACTATTCCCGGGCCTTTGCTACCGCAGACGAGTAGTATACTTTGGTTTTTTGTTTTTGGGTGGTCCTATAACTGTGGCCACCCGAGTTCATTCGTTTTTTGGAAGTCTTTTGTTCTTGGATCTACATTCAACTTCAGGGTGGCCAAAGGACTTGCCTGTCGCATGGCAGGCTGCACACACATGTTTATATAGGACACCCCTAGTTTCGTGTGTTTTGGTGTGGGAGCAAGAGCCAGCATTATAATAATTGCATGGCATTGACTTGCTGTGTTTGGGTTAAATTTTTGGGGGGTTTTGGTTTTTTCATTAATGACATCTTGTGTTACGGAACTACTTTCCTTAACAACCTTGTCTTTACGGGAACTGGGTTCCGGCCGTTCACCATCCAACTCAGAATCGGATGCAATCAGGGCCTCATAGTCAGACTCACTAATGGACGACTCAGAATCTAACACTTGCCCATCCTGTTGCTTCAGTAGTTCAGTCAAAAATTTCCCATCTTCTAACTGCAGCTGGACAGGGAACTGTAATGCTTCTTGGTTGCCAGACCTCAAGTTGTACTGTCGAGTGGAAGTACCAGCCATGTCGACAGATAATATGTTTATAAAAAACTAAAAACTTAAAAACAAGTAGTAAAAGTAAATAAAATTTCTGTTTTTCAATGTCACCTTCTTGCCCTCCAGATTTGAAATGGCAGAAGGAAAGGGCAGGCTTCCATGTGAAAGAAGCTTGACCAATGAAATTACAGGACACAAAACCCATGTTGGTGTAAACTAAAATTTTGCTGATCGATAATAGGACTCCCCTAGGACTGATCTGCCCGGCACCCACATGACGGACCAAACAAAAATTGACTTAGTATCTCAAAAAATGACAAAATATCTAAAAAAAATTGAGATAACCATTTCGAAAAATTGACTTAATATCTAAAAAAATGACATATTATCTCGAAAAATTGACTTAATATCTCAAAAATTGACATGATCTCTCGAAAAATTGAGATAACTATCTCGAAAAATTGACTTAATTTTCACTAAATTGAAAAAAAAAAATTACTTGGCCCTAATACTCTTCCGTAATTAAAGGTCCCCCTATCGCACTTTTAACATTTAACAAAAAATGTGTTATATTATGTACAATTTAACATGTGGTGTATTTATTTTGGGAAAATACATTACGCTAACCCCCCACAAAAAGTACTTTCCACAATTTTCTATCGGCTCCATTTCCCTCTTTTGTGACGAGAACAGGTGTGATGTCATGCGGGACTACACCATTCACGATGTGTATTTGCATTTGCAAAAAAACACTGTATTTCTATTTATTTTGTTTGTTAATAAGCCTCTCTATGCAGCCTTATATTTAGCCTTTCTTATGACTAAAGTTTCTTTGTGACTAGGGAAAAGATTAGGTTTATATGAACAAGTTTAATTTTACATAATGTACTCTGAGACATGGTGGCTTTTATATGAGCATGCTGCTAAGGCAGAGTGTTTAAACAGAAGATTTCCTACAATCTTAAATGATGATAAATTAGGAATTTGTAGCTTGCATTAAACTAGATTTAAGAACATCATGGACAGCATATCGTAGATTTTTTTTAAAGTGTGATACGTGACCTTTAACCTACCCAACCATTTTTTATGCATAACTGTTGTAGTATAAATTACATTATGCTGGATCAGAAATTACCTTTATACTTTGCGACTTAAGGCCATCTTCAATGGTTTTACAAAATGAAGATGGCTAGCTTAAGTCACAAAGGCTGAGGTTTCCTTGCTTGATAATTTGAAACAGAACACGTTTGCACAATAGGAATACATAATTACTCATCCAGACAAATAAAGTTCTTTTCACAGCAACAACACATGTCACCAGTCATCAATTAGTTTTTGTGCTGGTTTGTTTGAAATCAGCATCCCATTGTACACTGAATTGAGATATATTCTGTCTATAATTTCAAATCACCTTTGACTGCTTTGTGACGTAAGTTTGGGCTTTTTCGAATATGATAATTTGGGAAAAACAACAACAAAGTGAAACACTTTACATGTGTATTGTGTTATTATTTTTTTTAAATTATTCCACCATATTTCATATTCAATAAATTTCAATGCATCACCATTTTAAATTTTTGGAACGTTTAAAGTAAACATTAAAGAAACTCCACACCTAAGTAGCAAATGAAATAAGAGTTTACAGTTGCAGTAAAAAAAAGACATTTTTACTTTAAATGGTCTTACTCTTCATAAACAACACAAAATACTGCACAAACTCTAAATGAAAACAGTATTCAGCATGCAGGCCAACATGATGGGAAAATTTCTATCTGCTTTTATTATTGTGTTCCTTTGTAACACTGTCCACGGTAAGTTGAAACAATACATATAATCTTTGGTAAAACAAATACTCATCAACTTACCATGCATAACTGAGATGTAAATAAATACTATGGTTGAGCAATAGAACATTGTCAGGATTTTAAGTTACAGATGGGATTTAAGATCAATTATCAACAGCTGTGGTCATAAAAGTACAGGTCCTTCAATGAATCACAATTCTTACCAGGTGAACGTAAGAAATTTATTTTGTCTTTAGACTAAAGTATGTATGGTTTGGAAGGCATCTCGTAGTCATTCAAATATTGCACCTTCAAGAGGAAAATAATTTGAAAAGGTGTTAGTTTCCAATTACATACACCATCCTATGGCATAATCTCAGATTTAAGTCGAAATACAATAATAACGTAGAGAGAGATATATATTTGCTTCAACTAGAGTTGCAATTGCCAATTAATTCATTGTTTTACATTGACAGTTTCTGCTTCCTGTGAAGATTTGCTTGGTCCAGACAACTCTGTTTCCATATTTGATGTTCCAACACAAAAATACGTGGATGTAAATGACTGCAGCGTTGTAATTGAGAAATATATCAGTGAGTGTTTAAAGAAATCATTCAAGGATGATGGAGGCTACTGCTGCCAAAGTTGTAGCAATAGTGGTGAGTATTTCCGAACCAAATGCAGCGATAATTATTTGTGTAAAGAAACATAGGCCCTCTTTACACAACCATTGATCAATCATAATCAACCAATCAGCCAACAATAGACCACCAATAAGATGCCAATCACAGTCCAAGGCAACATCTTAAGATTGGGCTGCCTAATCTTAAGATTGGGCAGAAATCTTAAGATTTTTGCCTAAACTTAGGAGCCTAAGTTTGAGAAAGCAAATCATAAGATCTTACCGATCTTAAATTTATGCACAACAATAACAAATAAATGGTTAAGTCTCTCAAAGTTGAGGGATATGAACGTGTATATTTTCATAAACCCTTTGTTACAGACTCACTAGCTTTGAGATTTCTCCCCCAGTACAGATACTTTTCTTGATTAAAGCTTCATTTTATCTTAGGGTTTCCTTTCAACAATACTTGGGGTTGTAAAGTGTGGTGAAAATAAAAAATTGGGCTTAGTCAAATCGTGCTTCTTGTAACACATTTTTTGCTTGAGTAAATGAAACAGATTTTTCATCTGCTTTTTTTTTTTACATTTTATCTTTTTTGTAGACTTAAAATGCATCGACAGCACCTGTGTTACATGGACATTGAAAGGTCAAAAGGTGTTGTGCGTAACATTGGTTGAGGCAAATCATCAATACTGTAATCAAGTAGCGGTGAGGGAACACTGCTGTAGTAGCTGCGAAAAGGGTAATCTTCTTTATAATAGACCAAATTTGTACAGCATTCACAAAGTATGGTTTTTCCCAAAGTTTTAAGTGTACACATGTATAAATATCTTTATTTGAAGTCATTGTTTGACCTGCTGTACAGTTGAGCTCAGTTTTTTTTTCTCAGTTGATCTCATTCCATGTGGCTTAGTGTAAACGTGTTTGTCAAGATTTTGCACAGTAATGCTATCAGGTCCACGCAATGAAATGTTTTTATTTTTTATTAACTAAAGTATTATTATAACTGAAACAGATGAAAAGAAAATCCGCTTTAGGAAGGTTACAAAATAAAATCTGTATAATAATAACGGTAAAGCATACCCACTTTCTTGCTAAAATCACAGTAATATTTTAACAAGGTAGGTTTAAAAGATGTATTTAATATAGATTGGGTTATTACTTGTGTAACACTGCTCATTTTTTTCTGTAATAAAGCCGAAGTCTGCAGCGTTCAGTAATGAGTCCTATTTCTATTTTTGCAGCTTGCTATACTAAAAAATCATTTAAAAAGAAAATCACTGTCAGGGTCAAAGGCAAAAAAATTACATGTGAAGACTGTACTTGTAAAATGCTATCACACCAAGACAAGACCTTTATTAAGAAGGCTTGCAGAAAAAAGATAGTCAGGAAGAGCTGTTGTCCTGAGTGCCAAAAAGAGTAATTATCCAAAACAGAATCCGTAAATATGTCTTAGTCTTATACTTTCTTTCAATATAGTAATGTAATGAGTTGTTTTTGTTCCATTTCATGCATTATTTAAAGATAATAAAATGGGCTAAATGAGATGCAACAAGCCTTTGCTTGAAAATACGTTATTTGTCACATAACATTGCATATGACAATTTTATACTATATGACTGAACTGGAGCTACCATTTACAATACCACCCCACTGACAAAATAGAACACTGAATTA
Source organism: Sabellastarte sp. h YS-2021 (assembly GCA_964017235.1). NCBI lineage: Eukaryota > Metazoa > Annelida > Polychaeta > Sabellida > Sabellidae > Sabellastarte > Sabellastarte sp. h YS-2021. The sequence goes on from OZ024936.1 coordinate 30,675,719, forward strand.
AACTACTGGAACCATTTATTTTTTAGTCTAAAACACAAAAACTGGTGCACAAATAATTGGTATGAATCAGTAGCAATACCACATTGCACACTACAAGTTTGGAATTTTTTTCCAAAACAAGGTACTGAATTTAATACATTTTAACAGAGCATCCATTTAATCACAGGAATATTTTTTCACGAGTTTAAAGAAATCAATTAAATGATAGAAATGATAATTGTACCAACAACCTTGTATAATAACCAAATGAACTGCCAGGACTTGATTAATAGTCCAACCCTTACTTATTCCTAGTGTCCAGCTTTGCTTACCACAGTCAACTGACACAACTTAGACTTGAGACATTCTCTATTTTCAAATTCATATGGTTTTTTCTTCAAAAGTCTGTCAATACTGGGATATACTTATACTGTCTAAAATATCTGACTAAATGATTTTAACTTAATATATTCACATAGATCATAAGTTTAAAGAATCACAGATATAGTTAATTCTAATTCTAATTGGACTTTTATGCCCTTGTTCCACCAAAGGATTAAGCCCCGATCCTGTCGGCGACCCTTAATCGTGGGTAGTCTTGGAAAAAATGGAAAAAAAATTGACCAATGGGGTGGAAGACAGAATCGGTATGAAGGTCTGGGATTAAATACAGATCGGCCTCAGGACGCCCCAGGAGGCCCCAGACAGTCCCTAACTGGTCTGGGACTAAGAACAGACTAAGCCATTTTTCTGGTCGGTTTGAACCACGATCCTGTCGTAGACAAACCGACTGGGTCCCAGGATGCCTCAGGCCTCCTGGGACTAAGCCCCGACTAACCCAGGATTAAGTCCCGACCCCACAAGGTGTCCTGAGGCGTCCCCAGGCGTCCCCAGACCGAGATAGCCGATTTTTGCTTTGCAATGGGACTAAGGGTCGCAGGAAGCCTGGGACTAAGGTATAGAGGGTCTGGGACTAAGGGTCAGCGACTAAGGGTCGCAGGCGGCCTGGGACAACATAGGACTGTGTAAATTTGATCTTAGGAGGCCTGAGGAAGCCTGGGACTGGACATTTTGTTTATGGCGGGAAAAAATAATCGGTTGGGGTCGGGAGAAATATCAAACATGTTTGATTTCTCACACGGCCTCAACCGACCACAACCGACCCTTACAGGAAGCTTGGGACTAAGCATATTTTTGAAACCGACCCTCAAAAACCCTTAATCGGGAGCCTTAGTCGTGTGGTGGAACACCCACATTATAGTGCTTAATATCCCCTATTCAAAGGGGACCCTAAAGCACAACAGAACCAAAACAGTCAACCAATTTCAGTATCCAGGGACAGAAAGAGGTCAAGCACCACATAGAACACGAGAGGGTGAGTAAGACTAAGGTGGGTATGCCTTGGTGTACAGGTAGGTTTTGAGCTGCTTTCCAAAGGAGCCTGGGGAGGGGGGTGCGCGAATCTCATCAGGAAGAGCATTCCAAACAGTGAGGGCATCAAAAGCAAAACAATAACAATGTAAAGTATTGAAATGGTTGACTTTGCATTCTACAAACCTCAAAACCTATTTATCTTTCTTCTATACATTTAACAACTAGAGAAGAAATTAAATGTTAAAAAGAAAGTGACTACATGTTAGTCAATTAACTTATATTTTATTTATTCTTTGGATTTACTTTTATTTATAAACATACATTTGGGTTGCTTAAATTTAAAACAATCATTCTACAAAGCCCATTATAATGGAATCATTTATATAATGCAAACTTAAAATAACAATAACTCTAAAAGCATATTACAATGGATGCACTTATACAGAAGCATTTACACAAAATTAATGAAAATTCTTCTTTTTTTTTTTATTTACAAAATAATTTTATTACAAATATAAAAAACATAACAGGAATGTTGATCAGTTTAAACACTTTTGACTAAAATATATACACGACTCTTGGACACATCACAGTTTTTTTTTAAGTGTATAAAATAAACTTACGCAGTCATATCCATAACCTTAAAACACTTTGTGGTTAGGTGTTCTTATAAAGCAGATACCTTACAGTATGTCATAAAACTAATGTAACTCAAAATATCAAACATTCAACTTGTTAAAACAAAGGAGGTCCAGAAAATATCATCTTTTATCCTAATTTCATACAAGCAATTTATCAGGAGTGAACGGATATTGAAAATAGATTTCTAAATTAGTTTTTATCAAACATCAAGTTTTTTTTAGAAGTTTCTTCTCAGAAAAAAAAGTTTGTTTACTGTAAAATTTCTGACAGTTTCCAGAGTAAGAATTACAGTGAAATGCACCCAGCTGTAATCTTTAAAAGTGACCACATGACGTGAGCAATAATGTGAGATTGTTGAGCATTGGTTATGACCCTGGTAAAAAAAGATTACACAAATGACGGGCCTGTCAATGTATATATACTTAACTTGAAACTATAATCACAGAAGTTACACAACAGCCTATTGAATGAAGCCCACCTAAATCACCTTTGTGACAACAATAAATCTAATAATCTGCAACTTGTATTGTGCAAAGGCCTTTACAGTCCCAATGACATCGTTCTACAAAACTAGACCCTCAGCTAAGTTGCTTTTACAAAGCAAACCAGTAGTTCCCCTCCAGTGGAAAAGTAGTCTGACTTTACAACCATAAACACAGTCAAACAAACACAACCAAAATAATCAGTAACTGAACATGTATGAAGATAAGTAAACGACTGACTGGTGGTCACCTAATTGGATTCTCATAATGAGTATTGAATTGGACAGGGAGAGAACCTGATCCCACAGATGTAAGCATCAGCTCTTACATGTATACTCCACTTGGTATATTCCTACACAAACAATACACCAGGTACAGACCACATATTTCTGTGGGTCTATGCCCAGAATAAATACACCCCTTACACAGGTGTCTGATTTATTATCAGTGTCAATTGGGTTAAAAAATGCAGATGTAACTATTGAGTGGAACCTCACCTAATTGACTTCCACATCCCTTCATTCAGTTCCAGTGGTGGAGATTCACACCCATAGTGTCAAGTCTAAGCCAGTACTTCACTGACAGGTACAGGACATGACATTTGGTATGTAAAGCCTTACCTTAAGCAGCCAACAAATTCAATATCTACCAACACACAAGTACTTGTCACTGATGTCAACAAGATCAATTATTGAAATTCCTTATTATACACTTTTGATTATGCCCTTGCTGATAAAAATATTAAAAACCCTCAGTGCTCTTCCTCATGTTATTGCATTAACATTCAATGAAAATTCTTGGTTTATTTGTTATTTTATGTCATACCTAGTACCTTATCTGATATACTTCAACGGGTAGTTGAAAGGGCAGAGGAAACCAGTATATAGAGTTGGACAAGGTTCTGTACTGTAAACTGCCAACGGCAATGAAAATTCTCTAATGCACTGGAGTCCAAAAACCAAGCAAAGATTGATTACCATACAAGCACTCACAAGAGAGGCAACTATGGTCGTGGATATGCCAATCCATACAGGTAGGCTTCAGCTACCTCCTAAACTCGGATATGGTTTATAGCATTCTTGACATTTAATGGCAACTAGTTTCATTCTATTTTCGTAGCTGTCACAAAATATGTCTACCAATTGCCTTTTCAGGATGAACTGAAGAAACTGATTGCTATTTCCAGTCAGATTGCTAGATCTGAATAAGGATAACAAATAGGGAGATTTGGTGTTAAGATCCACATTGCCAGCCCTGTAGCAATTACCATTTGCTTTCCAGTTCAAACATGAAAAGACAAAAGTTTTACTAAATAAGTTTAACAATCAAAATAATAACTAAAATCAACTAAGGTACCCGATAGTTAATAAAACTAGGAAAATATCAAATGAAACCTGTCTAGCCTGACCACAGTCTTATTCACTTAACAGTTTTTACAATATTTCCAGCAATCTGTCCTGTGATCCGTTTGGCGTCTACTAACATAACAAGTCTGTATTCCGATGTTCTGAGTGTCTGCATAAAAACACTGTTTGCTCTAAGATGTGAACAATATTCAAAATTCAGAAATCCACGCTCTGATAGATTCACACACTACATCCAGTTCACTCCAATATGAGTTCACCACAAAATGTATACAACAAGCAGTTTGTATCCACTAGTCACACATACAATTTAATCCTCAATATAGCAATTTAAATTACCATTGTCCATATAGCATGAACCCTATAATAAAACTGTGGAAAGGATTTTGACCCTTTATATAATGCTCTGACTTCTAGAATGTTCCATGAAGAGAATGTAAACAATACATATAGTAGACGCTTCTAGAAGTTTCCGACAATCTCAGAGTTTTTGTACATAAACCATTACTACAGAATACAAAAAGATCAATACTTGCTGCATATTACAGAGATCAATGATTCAATGTTATAACATGGTGATAGAAATCTACAGCCACACAGAACATTGTCCATTTTAAAAGATATACTGACAGGATGCTTTTATATGTAACATTGGGGAAAATAAGAAAATTATATTTTAAAAGGGGACAGAATAAAGTGAGAAGATAGTGGAGTTTTACAAGGCAAGGTGTAACATGACTTATTCTATGCATCCTGTAATCAATGCAACAGAGAATGTTTGAACTTTTGGAATTTTAGCGATATTTAACTGACACAAAAAAGCAGGGAATTACAGTAGGCTCGTTCACCAATGATCATAACATTTGCCAGTAGAGCTGCACTATCAATACTGAGAAATATACGATTAGATTTGATTTTATTTGGGTTTAACATATCTTTAAACAGTGGGCAGTTTTAAGGGCAGAGGAAACCATTACATACTATGTCATCAAGATGCAGCACTGTAAACTGCCAGATATCTGTAAGAACTACCAACTTTCTGACGTAGGTTCGGTTCCAGGGTTTGAACCTCTGACCTCAAAGTTGGAAAGTTAATGTGTTACCCACTAGACACCATCTGCCCCCTCCCCCCAGGGAGGGACACAAGAAATTTGTGGTGCAACCGAGTCTCTGGTATGTTTGTTAGCAATGATGAACTGGATTAACATTTAATTTGATACCATCTATCCACTCCTGAACTCAATTTAGATGCTGAGTCAGCTCTGCAATAATCAAATCGAGTCTATTGTCAAATATACTAGGGCGTGATTAGAGTACAGATGGTAAAATGAAACCCTTGGAATGACCTAAGTGCGCTGGTGTAGAGTGTGAAAAGAAGGGGACCAATCAAGAACCTTGGGTGACACCGAAAGGAAGAAAGAAACCATAGAACCATGTCAGGTAGTAATATATTCACACCATCAACACCAAATCAGTCCTTAAAATAATCAGATACAATGGGGTGATCTATGGTGTCAAAGGCAGCACAGAGGTACAGCAATTAAGAGCAACTGACTTTCCTAAGTCTACAAAAAATGTAGATATGTTTTTTTTTTAAATCTTGAGCAGTGCCATCTCTGTATAAAGTGGGAAGTTGTGAATGCAGACCAGCTGACACTGTTGATCCCCTTCTTGGCAATGGAGTCATTTAACTGCTTTGCCACAGGTTTTCCAATTAATTTAGTTATGACACTGAGACTAGACACAGGTCTATAATTTTCCACAACATTCCTGTCCAGACTTGGCTTTTAGAGAAAGGAAATAGCACAGTTTTGAAACTTTTGGAAAAACTACCCTCTATGAGTAATTTATGATGCTGGTTGTGAGAGTTATTAGCATATCGACACACCCCTTAACCAATGAAGCAGGTATGGGGTCAAGTTAGATTATTTGGTTTGGAAAGTTGCTCGAATCTTTAGTAAACAAATACTGACACATACACCAGAATAAAAGAGAGGATATTTTCATAGGACTGGGTCTGCTGACGGAGACAGGTGATGATGCCTGTAGGTCAGACTTGGTTTAGAATAATCTTTTGACAGAAAAAGTGTCTGTGCCAAATCACTGAGATTTGTATAGACTGGCAAAATAACATAATAGTTTGTATCCTGGAGGAGTGACACTGGTGATCATTGTCATCTCTTCCGAGCCATGTTTCAGTGAAAACAATAAGGTCAACCCTATTTGTCATCACAAAATCCACGAAGGTAGCAGACTTAATTTAAATGCATCTGATGTTGATGAAACAGCCTATGACTGACATTTGGAAATGTCAGATTTAATGCCAAATTTATAATTTGGAAATGAGGATACAGAGACAATTTTTTTCAGGCTTTGGAAAACAAGAACACAAATTGTAAAGATATTTAAGTGTCTGTTGTCATGTGAAAATGGACATAAAACAAGGACATTATCAAACAAGCAATCAGTGACCGAATGAATCGGTCACATATAGAGTTGATACAGACTTTGATGATTGACAAGATAAGTCACACAAGAGAAGATATTTGGTCCTGTGTTCATTTTGACCGATAAGCAGGTAAATAACATGTAGCCTGTAGCTCATTGCATACCTGAGCAATAGCTACTTTTAGGTTCTCACTGTTGAGTAAATCAGTTGTCACTTGAAAACTGTGTCATTTATAGTATTTTATTTAAATTTTCTTTTTACCTCCTTTTTACACCTTAACAGTTTGTACTTTTCTTTTGAATACCATTTGCACGGCACAACTTTTGTCTTTTTCTGATTTCACTTCTACTCTGATACTCAAAACACAAAGTCAGCTGACACAGAGCCTGTTCAGGGGCACTGATTGCTTGTTTATAAAATATTGCTACTCCTAATAGAATTCTGTGACCTCATTTTTCCTAATTTATATTAATATAGTCTGTGAACATGAAGTGCACTGATATTTTATCTTAAAACAGCTTTTCCTTTTTATAAATTATTGCTAGAAACCCCCAATGGAATTTGGTGACCTCATATATTTTCATTAATATTAATGAGGTACGCCCACAAACATGAACTGCACTGGTACAATGTTAAGCCAGCCTTTTCCTTTTATAAAATCCCAGATAATATTCCACTAGTGGCCCAACAGCGTATGGGCTATTGGCTATTGGTATTGGCTATTGGTTGCATGTTCTGCAGTTTGACACGGGCCAACGCTGGCTTTCCAAGCAATCTTCAGAGTCTAGAAATTGCCACTAGTGGGCCAACAGTGGATTTTGTTCAAGATAGCAGTGAGCAATATACTTAGTCCAAATTTAATCATCATTATATGTCTTATGAGATTTCAGTGAGCCCACAATTTTAACTCACTTTTTAACAATTTTAGACATAAAATATTTTTATTATAAATATACAATGCAAAACTTGTTACGGAATATATTATAATTTTATCAATTATGGAATATCAGCTTGGGACTCCCATCCACCATTGTTTATGTTTGCCTGTGACCATAAGTATATGACTGATAACATCTCTGGTCATGTGACTTATCAATGATTCCATTAGCTAAGATATGCCCAAAAATGGCTACACAACACCATACTACTGCAGAATTTTAACCAGTATATTGCCACAAGTGGACCAAGGTTGACCCAACGGCCAAAAAGATGGTGGACCACCAATAGTAGCCTCTGGTGGGCCAACAGATTTGCCTCTGGTGGCCCACCAGTGAACTGTTATCTGGGATATTGCTAGAATACCCCAATGAAATTTTGTACACTCATATTTTCTCATTAGTATTAATGAGATACGTCCACGAACATGAAGTGCACTGGTATTTGATCTTAAACCATACCTTCCTTTTTATAAGATATTGCTAGAAAACAAACAATGGAATTTTGTATCACATTTTCTTGTTTGCATGTTTTATTTTAGAATATTAGAATATTTAGGAAACCATAAATTACTGCATAAATTATTTTACAATATATTTAGGAAATTCCGTGGCATCAAAATTTACATATTTTATTTAAAATATGCAAATTAGAAAACGTGAGGAGACAAAACATTGTAAAGTTTTCTAGAAATATTATAAAATAAAATATGCAAATTAGAAAACGTAAGGTCACGCAATTGCCTTGTGTTTCCTAATAATAAAATACACAAATTAGAAAACACAAGGAGACAAAACTCTTTGGGGTTTCTTACCAATATTTTAAAATAAAGTTTGCAAATTGGGTTGAAACGTCTACAGAATATCTGAAGGTTGTTGGGCGAAAATAAGGGGTAGAACTGTCTTTTGCAAAGAAACGTTTGAAAAGAAACATTTCGAAGTTCAAACTCTCTGGATACCAATAAACAAAACTCTTGTGTGAACCTACAGTAAGAAACCCCAATCGAAGAAATTCTGTGACCTCATATTTCTGCATTAATATTAATGAGACATGTTCGTGGACAGTAAGTGCACTGGTATTTAATCTTAAACCCCTTTCTTTTCTGTTTATAACATATTGCTGGATACCAATAAAAAATGCTCTTGGCGTGAACCTACAATAGGAAACCCCAGTCCAAGGAATTCCGTGCCTCATATTTCCTCATTAGTATTAATGAGGCAGGTCAGAAAAGTGCACTGGTATTTAATCTTAAACCCATCACTGATCAAGGAAAGAAACCCAGCACTGATTGCTTCGAGTCAGTCGTGGGGTGATATTAAAAGATTTTAACCAAATATGCAGAATTTTTTTCAAGCTCAAGTTGAGTCAAAAATCAGCTCAAGTGTCTAGCTGTTTATAGTAAGTTTGAGCTGATTTTGGCTCAACCTGAGCTTCATCCCTTTTGTGAATACAGCCCCAGAACCTACAATCATTTGGTTATCATGCATGTGTTGTTTCCTGTGAATATTTTTTTGGTTAACACAACTTGTAATTTCCCGGGGCTCACAAAATAAAAATGGACAGGGTACCAGAATAATCGAAAGATGTTTTTTCCAAGGTTTAGTAGATTTGACAGAAAGATTGACGTCATATTGTTTTGAAGAGAAACAGTCCATATAGATCTTATCAGCACAGTTTGTTTCCTGTTTTAATTAGGTTATGCATGTCAATAACAGAAATTCCTCTACAAATATTAAAAACAAAAGACGGAAAACTGTTAAAGGCAGCTAAATTTTTTGTAGTTAAAATTATTCAAAATGCTCCGAATGCATGTGTGCCACCAACTCTATAAAGGACACAGAAGTCAGTGTTGTAGATGGTCAGCAAAAGTGCTTTTTTAAATTTTATTTTAGCAATCCAAGATGCAACTTCAATGATATACATACTAGTTATGGATTTGGGATAATGTTAATGTGCATTCACAGAAAATTAGCCCTTAGGTCTAAGCGTTCCATATTTGTTACACCATTTCAGAAATTTACTAATGTTGTCATCCTGTGTTATTATTTTCTTTTAAAAAGTGCTACAGATGCTTTTAATGTTATCACATGCATTTGTTGGTTTTTGTGCCTCATATTTACAATGACAGGGAGAAAAACCAAGAAGACTGATAAGTATTGCGAGAACAATTCAACCTTTCCCTTGATTTGAATAAACCAAGCAACTTCAGAGTCATCATGAAAACTTTTGAAAGAATTTAATGCAAGTAAAATCTACTTCAGTTCCCTAGCTTCTCAGTCTGCATATATATTATAAGGTAAAGCAAAAACCTGGCAGAAAAAGCTTCCAAATTTAATTTTCTATGGGAATTCAGAATGCTGCATGTAAATAAATATAATGAAACTCTTTCCACTGAGCTGGAATATGTCAAAAAAGTCCTGAATTACCTCTAAACATGGCATGTTGAAAAAAGGAGCTCTCCATAAATGATGGATTAAATGTGGTTATGAAGAAAATAATGGAAATATAACTGAGACATAACAGAAAATAAAGGTTATAGAATATATAGAATCAAAGTGGTTGGAGAAACATGATGCTAAAAAGTAGTTTTAAAAGATGTTTTCTTGACTACTTTAAATAATTTAATAGAGAGTTATATTAAAACATAATGACCTGGTTTAATGATATGGAAACAATTAGGGACAAGTTATATTAAAAATCAGTGAACTGTTACACAATTGGCTATATTTAGAACAAATTGCGGTATAGCTGAACCTGTGCCTGGGAACACTTAGACAATAGCAAGTTTGTTTATAGTAAATTCGAACACTGGACAATAGAAAGTTTGTTTATAGTAAAGTGGAACAGAAATAGCCATATTGTTTTGACTGTTTTCAAAATACTTAATGTCAATTCAGATAATCAAAATACTAGTGAGAGGCCAATTTACTAGATTCATATAATTAAACTCTGCTACAAAAGGAAACCACACAGAGCAAAGAATTGTATCACTGGAATATTTCAGTTCAAAGTGTATTTTGGTGCAGTATTTTAAACAATTGTATTTTATGGGTAACCTTAGAGCAGTTGCAATGATGTTGCACTATGAAATCAATGAAATGTAAAAGGAAATTTCATAAGAGTGGAGAAAAGATTTCCCCAAAAGATAAAAAGATTAAAACTAAAATTGATCAACTAACACCATTGAAAATGGCATCAGTTGACAGAAGCCCAACACAAGATCCTATTTCAGATATTGACTGGAATAAACTAGTTGATAAAATTGACAGGATAGAAAGACAAACAGAAGACATTAGTGATATAAAGAAAGTTGTTGCTGAATTGAAAAATGACTTTAAAACATATGAAGAAAGGAGTATCAGTTTGGAAACTGCTTTGAATGAATACTCTAGCAGGACAGAGGCTATAGAAAAGAAATTAGCATAGTGTGTTGCAGGATCATGCTGAAGTAGCTAAAACTGGAACCTATAACTTTATGAAAGCTCAAATACCAGTCCACTCTCAGCTGAATGTTGATAATTGGGAAAAGCATCTACAGGAATATTGGGATAGGCAACTCATATTACTTATCAAATATGGCTTTCCCCTAGATGTTGACCCCTCTATTACCCTAAAGCATGAAATTTTAGGTCCCTTTAAAGATAGTCCCATAGAAAACTTGCATGTTTCACCTCTGATGACCAGAGACAAGCCAGGTTCTCAACACAGACGAGTAATAGTGGATCTCAGCTATCCTCAAAATCACTCTGTTAATGCTGGAGTAGAAGGCAATGTCTACCTTACATCAGAATTTTTACTTACCCTCCCTTCTGTGGACCATATTACTGATCAAATCAAGAAACTAGGTAAAGGTTCAAAAATATTCAAAATTGATATATCTAGAGCATTCAGACATGTCAAACTTGACCCAGCTTGTTACAATCTCACCGGAATACACCATAATTCTTACTTTATTGACACCTGTTTGGCGTTCGGATATCGGAACGGATCCGCCATTTTTCAGAGACTCACAGATGCAATTAGGTACATTATGAGCACCAGAGGTCACATAGTTACCAACTATATTGATGACGTCATTGGATATGGTCTAAATTCAACAGTTGACCACTCATTCCAAGAATTATACTCCCTCCTTCAGGACTTGGGTTTGAACATCAGTGAGCACAAGTTGGTCCATCCCACCACTAAGGCTATATGTCTGGGGGTAGAAATTAACACAGAAAATTTTACAATATCTGTCCCACCCCAAAAACTGGAGGAAATCAGAGTTGCTTGCCAGGACTGGTTAACAAAAACCCATTGTTCCAAGCGTGAATTACAGTCCTTACTAGGTAGACTTCTCTACATCACTAAATGTGTCAGAGCTTCACGATTTTTTCTAAATCGCATGTTAACCACATTAAGGTTGGCCCACAAACTCCAAACTATACATCTTGACACTGAATTTCACAGAGATGTCAAATGGTTTGCTAAATTGGCACATACCTTCAATGGCACAGCCTTCTTTAAGCATGAAAGGTTCCAGGGAGACATAGAACTTGATGCCTCTCTCCAGGGCTTGGGGGCAAAATGCGGTAAACTCGTGTACGCAATCTCCATCCCCAGGGGCTATGAAAACTATAATATAGCGCATCTTGAGATGCTTAACATTTTAGTGGCCCTTAGAACCTGGGGTCTTCAATGGCAAGGCAAGGCCCTTACCATCCACTGTGATAATCAGGCTGTAGTCAGTATCTTAAACACAGGTTATACTAGAGATCTGACCCTGGCTGCAATAGCCCGAAATATATTCATGTTGACAGCTCAGTTAAACCTAGATATTGTAACACTCCACATACTGGGCAAACGCAATGTAGTGGCAGATACCCTCTCTAGATTACAAGAAGGCCCACACCAGCTTCAAAAACTTGCCCAAGTTATGCCGGAACACATCTGGGTTCAACCCCCTAATACTGCCTTAATAGTAGACTGGTCAATATGATTTCAGGTCCCTCCCACAAGTGGTCAGCTCTCACCAGAAAGGCGGTCGTTAACCTACCTTTGGCACTGGCTGACTCTACTAGAAGAACTTACAAGGCCATGTTTCGGGTCTTCCTGGCCTTCTGTGTGTTTTATCACATACAAGTCAATCAGGTGACAGCTGACACTATTTTAGCTTACTTACAGTTTCTTGCAGATAATAATGTCTCCTCCTCAGCCCTAAGTAACCATCTCTCAGCATTAAAAACTCAGTTTGCATTATATGCCTTGAATGTAGTCCCCTTCCAGGATGCACGCTTAACATATTTTACCAAGGCCAGGGCTAGATTGGCCCCAATGAAGCTGTCATTCAAGTCCATAATTGACACCCCCACCCTACACAGTATTATTCAGCAATGTGACAGAATTCATATGGGATACATTTTTAAAGCTGCTATCCTCCTCTCATATTTCGCTTTCTTAAGGATATCAAATTTAGTTCCTCACTCAATACCTACCTATAACCCTCTAAAACAACTGGCTAGAGGTGACATATTTTTCTTTCCCCCAGGAGCCCATGTTATGCTGAAATGGTCTAAAACTCTCCAAATGAATAATTCTGTACGAATACTAAAAATCCCCACCCTTTACCCCTCACCCCTATGTCCAGTCACTGCCCTCAAGTACATGCTTAAACATACCCCTTCATCCACTAATGCCCCTCTCTTCCAGATCCGCAACCATGGCAAATGGGTCCCTCTGACCGATTCTAGGCTCAGAAAAAATTTCACATTTATACTTACCAAACTTTCTCTACAGAATTCAAAAATAACATTCCACTCACTCCGACGTTCAGGTGCCACCCTAGCCTTTAACTCTAAGGTTCCCATTCAGGATATCCAGAGCCATGGCACCTGGACGTCGGATTGTGTTTGGTCCTATATAACTCAAAATCACCAAGCTTCTGACAGAGTGGCCCTTACCTTTCAATCCCTACTACGACCCTAGCACTACTTGGGGTTTGGGGCTCTCTGCATCTATCCCCATACCAAAATTTCAAGTTCATCTAAAATAAATAACCATCTAAATGATCTCTGTTGTGACCTTAACCTTAACAACATCTACACTTCTCTCCTTTAAAATTATCAGAAATCCCACATAAGGTCACCTTAAGTGACCTCCTCCACTAATTCCCTATATTGTAAAAACCTTCACACTCTTCTTAACCTTAACTATCTTTAATTGAAAGTTGTCTTTACTTAAGCTCACCTTAAATGACCATTCAAAAACTAAGCTCACACTAGGTGGGCTTTTGTATCCCAATATTAAGCACAGTACAGTGCTGTAAATTTTAAAGTCTCCTTCACTTAAGGTCATCTTAAATGACCCTTCTTAAACTAAGCTCACATTAGGTGGGCCCTTTCTTGGCCTAACTTTAGGCACATGTCAATGTCTTAATGTCAAATGTGTTTAAGGTCACCTTAAATGACCAAATCCTAGTCTTAGTGCCCATAAGGCACTCGGCCCACACTAGGTGGCCCTGTTAACTCATTTGTTATGTATATGTAAAGTATGTATATAAATTTAGAAAAAATAACATAGAAAATAAACTAATATAAACCCCCACTAGTTGTATTGCTGAGTCTTGGCATACAGAATACTGAATTGTATTTTATGGGTAACCTTAGAGCAGTTGCAATGATGTTGCACTATGAAATCAATGAAAAGTAAAAGAAAATTTCATAAGAGTGGAGAAAAGATTTCCCCAAAAGATAAAAAGATTAAAACTAAAATTGATCAACTAACACCATTGAAAATGGCATCAGTTGACAGAAGCCCAACACAAGATCCTATTTCAGATATTGACTGGAATAAACTAGTTGATAAAATTGACAGGATAGAAAGACAAACAGAAGACATTAGTGATATAAAGAAAGTTGTTGCTGAATTGAAAAATGACTTTAAAACATATGAAGAAAGGAGTATCCGTTTGGAAACTGCTTTGAATGAATACTCTAGCAGGACAGAGGCTATAGAAGAGAAATTGAAGGAATTGGATAAGACTCAAGACAATATAGTATTACTGGAAAAAGAGTTAAAAGCAACAGAAGATGAAAATAGACTTTTGAAAGAACAACTTCTTCGAACAGAAACCTACTCAAGAAGGAATAATCTCATTTTCGAGGGTATAAAGGAAGATGGCAAAGATACCATTGTGGAACTTTATGCTTTTCTCACAGCAATTCTGGGGTTCAGTAAAGAAGAATGTAGCAGACTGTTGATTGTGAATTGTCACAGGCTTGGGAAAAGAGCAGGGAGTACTCAACCAAGACCACTTATTTCCAGGTTTGTTCTTGATTCTGACAGAAGCAAAATATGGTTCAAGAAATCCCTATTGAAGAATACACCCTTCATTATACGTGAAGACTTCCCAAATGAGATTGTCAACAGGCATTCTATTTTATTCAACAAAAAGACATACCATTACAAGGATGCTTTTGAATTGGCCGAAAAGCTCAAATTCTTCAAAAAGGGAATCCGAGCAGGCAACAATTTAGTGGCTTTTCATGGACGGTCTTCAATTTTTAGCAATTTCTTCCCATGCACTTTTCGTAAAGTTAAAACTGAATACAACTGTTGTGAGCAGATGTTTCAGAATGAGTTATGTCTGTTTTTTGGGGATCCTCAGTCTGCAAAAACCATCATGTTGCAATCAGATCCAGTGTTGATGAAGAAAATTGGAGATAAAGTTGCCAACAGCGACAGTACCAAGAAGCAACAGTGGCAAGCACATCAGGCAAAAAATTTGATGAAAACTGCTGCATATCTCAAATTTTCTCAAAATCCTAGCTTGTTGAAAGAACTTAAAAGCAAGACTGGAAAATTTGCAGAGGCAAACCAATACGACCTAACTTGGGGAACAGGGATCGCCCTAAAGGATGACAAGATATTAGACCCTACAAGATGGACTGGATCCAACTGGCTCGGTGAAATACTGACTGAGCTTCGAGATAAATTCAATTCAAAATAACTTTAATCTCTAATATACAGTTCTTAGATAAATACTATAAGACTGAACTTTATAATCTTAATTGCCAGTTCCATACTGAATATATCATATTGTAAAGACATGTAAAAGGTACCTAAACATATTAAATGTATTTGTTACTGTGAAATATGAAACAAAATTTAAGCAGTGATATTATGAACACATGTTACACATTACAACTGGGTTTCACATCTGGACACATCTTTCACATCTTTTGTATTATTAGTTTCTATACAAATAATAGAATAGATCAGTATGTTCGTGCATATACAATGTCTAATGTGGTAGAAAAGGGAAGAGAAAGAAAAGAAAAAAAAGAGAAAAGAAAACAGTCATTGTTGTAAAATGGTTGTAAACAACCTAGTTATTGAAAATATGAAAGAATATTTAATTGAGTAAAATTAATGACTCTTGTATATTAAATCTTGATATACCTATTATTTCTTGGTATAATATATTCACACATATGTAAACCATACAAGTGAGTAATATGTATTTGTACATATAAAAAAATCCACAAACTTATTGTTGTAAAATACATTTAAGATATATAGTGTGCATTGAGTATTTGTTTATGTAAACGATCTTGAATGCAGAAAATGTAATCATACATATATGCACTTTTTGTATGTATAAAAACATTATAAGAAAAACAAACAAACTTATTCATGGACAATACATGAAAAAATGTATAGCCTGTATACAGTACTTTATATAAAAGATCTTGAATATAGAAAGTTTAATTTAAAAAAATGTGTAATTACAAAAACATAAGTACATGACACAAATTTTAAATTAGAAAATTTAATATAGAAGATTTTCATCTCATATTTAAGTAAATGAGGTTCTCTGATCATTTTAAGTAACGAGTAAATATTTGATATTTTAATGTTCTGGTTATGTAACAATGAATATAGCTTTAAATGCAGGGCTATAACTGAGGTGTTTGCCAACATTGTCCACGGTATTTTGTATTAGTTTTGTCTCAGGTGGTAAATATGTGAATATATCTGTAACTTCTGATAAGTACATTCAACAGTGTTGTTAAAATCTTGCAAGAGTACATATTGACATATTGTAATAAGTGCATTATACTCTTTGACTTTTAAATTTCTTAACTAACTTGGTTAAAATCTTGAAAGAGTATATTTTGACAAATAAAAACAAGTCTATTACATTTTTCAACTAACTTAAAAAATACAGTATGTATACAGTAATTTAGTTACATAAATAGCCTTGAATGCATAAATGTAATTACAAAACAAAAGTGTATGAAACAAACCTCTTTTTTTAATGTTCAGGTAATGTGACAGTGACTATAGCTTTAAATGTAGGGAAAAGATATGCTATTTCAAAAATATATATATGTCAAACTGTAGGCACCAGATCACCTGTATTATGTATGAATAAAAACTGAAAATAATGCTAGTAAATTAAATTAAATTGAACTGAAATTATGAAGTATTAAAGAACAGAGCTACCATCATGGACCATGGCATTCTGTAATAGTATGTCTCGTGGTAAATATGCGAATATATCTGTAACTTTTGATATATACATTCAACTGTGTTGATAAAATCTTGTAATACTATGCATTATCATATCGAAAAAGGTGAATTATATTATACAATTAACTTAATTTTTATTATGAACTAATTTTATAGAAATCTTGCAAGACTACATATTGACACATTGAAACAAGTGCCTTCAACCATGTTGTTAAAATCTTGCAATAGTACATTTTGACATCAAAACAAGTGCACTTTTTTGTAGCTGGTAATAGTGTGTCTGATGGGGTAAATGTGCTGGCAAATTAAACTAAGTTCAACTAAAATTATGAAATATCACTGAACAAGGCTACCATTATTATCCATGGTATCTTGTAATAGTGTGTTTGATGGGGTAAATGTGTGAATGTATCTGTAACTCTTGAGAACTACATTCAATCATGTTGTTAAAATCTTGCAGGAGTACATATTGACATAGAACTACATTCAATTATGTTGTTAAAATCTTGCAAGAGTACACATTGACATATTGAACAAGAAAAAAAAATACATTATATTTTGCAACTGAGAAACTGCTCAATGTTTAACAATCAATATTATTTGGTGGTAACTTTCGAAATAATTTTTATTATTGCTTGTATGTGTGAAGTAAATATAACGTGGAGTTAAACTCGGAAAAGTATTGTAAAATGCTCTCAGCTTATGTTACTCAAACCAATTTAGAAAATGTAGTCTCCTGTTCCACAAAATCCATCATTTAAAAGAGAAACAAAAAAAAAAGAAAAAAAGGTTTAAATGGAGCTTTTGATATTGAAATTTTACATCTGTGTTTGTGTTAAATTTGTGTGTGTGTACTGTAAATGTGCATTATGTTGCAAACTGCAAAACTTTTTGGTAAATTATGCATGTAAATTAAGGCTTGGATATATTAATAGGACATTAAGTTGTAATAGGCACAACCCCCAACCCCTCTAAAAAATGGCTCTGGATAATTTTAGTCTTAACTGCTTCAACTGCCGAGGACTAAGAGAGAAAAAAAAAACAATTGAATATATTTCACTGGTTAAAAGAAAGCCATCCTGGCATTACACTGCTTCAAGAAACACACTCAGTATCAAGTGATGAAATAGAATGGCAAAAGAATTGGGAAGGAAAATAATTTTTTCCCATGGCACCTCATTCAGTTCAGGAGTTGCCCTACTTATTCCCAAACAATTAACTTCATACTTTGAGATAAAAGATATAATTACAGATCAATATGGAAGATTAATTTTAGTAGAATGTGTGATACATAACAATCCCGTAATACTA
This sequence comes from Sabellastarte sp. h YS-2021, assembly GCA_964017235.1. Taxonomy (NCBI): domain Eukaryota; kingdom Metazoa; phylum Annelida; class Polychaeta; order Sabellida; family Sabellidae; genus Sabellastarte; species Sabellastarte sp. h YS-2021. The sequence goes on from OZ024936.1 coordinate 30,693,772, forward strand.
ATTTCTGTTTATTTCCCAACGAAAGATAAACCCAGAGAGCAGACAGAGTTTCTAGACTATGTAAAACATTTACTTTATAACTATAATGGACAAAACATTATCATAGGAGGTGATTTTAACATATGCTTAAATTTAGAAATGGATAAACATGGAGGCTCAACAGAAAGGGAATCAACTTATGTCAAGAATCTCAAGGCATTAATGCAAGAGACTGATTTAATTGACATTTGGAGAGTAAGAAACCCACAAATAAGGCAATATAGTCGACCAGAAATGTCAAAAAAGGGATTAGTTCAAAGCAGAATAGACTTTTGGTTGGTCTCAGTAGCACTAGAATATCAAATTAAATCAACTTCAATCAAACCAGGAAATAGTTCTGACCATAGTATTATTAAATTAGGAATAGAGCTCTTAGAAACACAGAAAAGGGGTAAAGGATACTGGAAATTCAATAATAGCTTATTAAGGGACCAAAATTATGTAAATACTATAAGAAAGATAATGCAAAGCATAAAAAGTGAGGTTACTATGGAAAATAAAAATCAATTATGGGATTTTGTTAAATGTAGAATAAGATGTGAGACAATAGATTACTCAATAAAGAAAGCAAGAGAAAATAAAAAAAAGAGAGAAGGAGCTAACAGAATTACTCATAACTTTAGAAAATGCATTAATAAATAATGAGAATAAACTCAAAGAATATCTGGTTGTCAAAAAAGAATGGGAAAAGTTTCAAACAGAAAAATTAAATGGGTCCATTATTCGTTCAAAAGCAATTTGGGCTGAAGATGGGAAAAAATACAAAGTACTTTTTAAATTTAGATAAAAGAAACTACAATATACGTCATATAAAAAAGCTTATTTGTGAAGGTAATACCGAAATAACTGATCCAAATGCTATTTTACAAAAGCAAAAAGATTATTATGAAAATTTGTACAAATCAAAATATATTAAATCCAACAATTTAAGTAAGATCGAGCATTCCTTCGTCAACAATACAAATATACCAAAACTATGTGAACTGGACAAAGCAATTTGTGAAAATCCGCTTGAAAAAAAGATTATACAGCAGCTTTAAAAAGAACTTGCAAATGATGGCTTAACATCTAACTTTTACAAATTTTTTTGGTCAGATATTAGTGATTTATTAATAGATAGCTACAATTACACTTTTCGTTTTAAAGAACTCAAGAACAGAAAATAGCAATAATTAATTTAATTCCCAAAAAAGACAAAGACTTAAGATTTCTCAAAAATTGGAGGCCTGTGAGTTTATTGAATACAGATTATAAGATTCTGACTAAAGCATTAGCAATTAGACTACAAAATGTCAGAAGACATTTAATTCATGAAGATCAAGTAGGATCGATGATTTAATGGTTCTTGCAGAAAATGAACATAAATCTGGTTTTATTACCCTGATTGACTTCGAGAAAGCTTTTGATAGTATAGAATGGCCATTTCTTTTCAAATGCTTAAAAAAATTTAATTTTGGGGATAACTTTATCTCGTGGATAAGAATTTTGTACACGAATATAAAATCATGTGTGGGCAATAATGGCTATTATTCAGATAAATTTGACATCTTGAGATCAGTCAGACAAGGTTGCCCCATATCGGCCCTACAATTTATTTTAGTCGCTGAAATTTTAGCTATAAACGTAAGGGAAAATGATGAAATTAGAGGTATAACATATAATAATAGAAGCTTCCAAATAACACAGCTAGCAGATGACACCACCTTATTTTTGGCTGACTTAGAGTCAGTTGTCATTAGCATTTCATTATTTCAAACATTTGCGTCAGTATCAGGTCTCACATTGAATCTAGATAAAAGTGAAATAATCCCACTTGGTGAAAATGTTCATAAAAATATAACACTCCCACAAGAACTGAAAAAATTACGATATAACAATGGAGCTTTTAAAACTTTAGGTATCTGGTTCACCAATAAAAAGAGGGAAAAAATTAGTCTAAACTTTGATGAAAAAATTAAAAAGATAGAGATTGTATTGAATGTTTGGTCAATGAGAGCTTTATCGTTAAAAGGCAAAGTTACAATTCTAAAATCTTTAATAATATCTCAAATGACTTTCTTATTTTCAGTTCTGTTTGTACCAGAATATATTTTACAAAAACTCAACAAACTAATATTCTCTTTTCTCTGGGATGGTAAAACTCCCAAGGTTAAGAGAGAAACTATGATAAACAATATTAATGACAGATGATTAGGTATGCCAGATGTGTATTTGGTGAACAGTACAAGTAAAATATCATGGATAAAAAGACTAACTAATGAAAGAGATTGTAAATGGAAAATATTGACACTTTATATGCTTAACTTAAACTCTACCCACCTTTCACATAAGATACCAGAGACTTGGATCTCTCACTGCAAAACTGACTTTCATAAACAACTATTACAATGTTGGCTTTTTTTTAAAATATGAAGCCTGTTGGAGATGTGGAAATATTAAATGAGTACATTTTCCACTCAAGCTCAATTACCACAGGAAATACAGTCTTATCACCCCAAATGTTTGGTTTGTCAAACAGCAGCCAAAATCTTTCTGTAAAAATTATGGATTTGCTGAATCTGACAACAGGATTAATTCTAAATATAAATACAATAAATGAAAATTTAAATTGGAAACTGAACTTTCTCCAATATATGAGACTTTAAAGTGTAATTTCACAAATAATTGTTCGGCTGACAAGAAACTTACCTTTTACTGATACAGACAGATTATCTGAAGAGCCATACATAAGAATAAAATTTAAACAACAATTATTAAGTAAAATAAAAACCAGAGAAATATACCAAGAATTGGTCAGCAGAATATCAAAACCACCAACTTCACTAAGTACTTGGATAAATATTTACCCTTTCTTAGAAACCCATGCATGGCATATCACATTTGCATTGCCCTATAAGATAGTACACGAACCCTATTTACAAAGCTTTCAATTTAAGATTATACATAGAATAATTAATTGTAATGATAACCTTTATAAATGGAAAATAATAGACAGTCCCAAGTGCAACTTCTGCACATCAATCGACACAATAGAACCCCACTTTTACTATTGTCACACAAGCATAGAGTTTTGGAGAAAATTATCACATGTAATTTATGAAGTTTTCAATTTAAACATACAGTTCACAGTCTGTGAGATCTTGTTAGGCTTAAGCACACATAACGATTTCCAAATTAAATGTATTAACTTCTTGGTATTGTGTGGTAAATGGTTCCTAAACCAAAAAAAGGGTTTTAAAAAAACGGCCGTCTTCAATGAATATCTAACTGTAATAAAATCCAAATTGAATGTCCTATGTATGATACATAACACTGAAAATAAAATGGAAACCTTTAACAAGCTGTATAGAGATCTGCTTGATTATTTGCAAAATTAAATTTCAGAATTAAGAAAATTTTGCTGTTTGTGTATGTCTCTTGTGTATGTATGAATGTCCCCCAGGTGTACTTATTGGTGTATGTGTGGTACTTGTACACTATGTTTTTGTCTTTAAAATATATCACAAATATCATTACTTGTATGTTTTAAGTAAATTTAATTACAATATTGTTTTATGGCTAACCGAGTTTAAAAAAGTCGTATGTGAATGATATAAATTTTGCTTAATGCTACGAATAATGTGTTATTAATTGCTTCATATTATTCGTATTAGTTTGTGTAAACATGCCATTGGGAACTGTACTATATTATATAAATGTTAATAAAAAAAAGTCCACATTTAACTGTCCCTACCTCTACATCAGTTTATTGCGTTATAATATATTATTTATATCATATATAAATAAATAAATAAATAAATAAATAAATATAGACAAAACGTCAGGGGCTGTAGTCACAAAAAGGATCAAGCTCAAGTTGAGTCAAAAATCAGCTCAAGTGTATAGCTGTTTATAGTAAGTTTGAGCTGATTTTGGCTCAACCTGAGCTTCATCCCTTTTGTGAATACAGCCCCAGAACCTACAATCATTTGGTTATCATGCATGTGTTGTTTCCTGTGAATATTTTTTTGGTTAACACAACTTGTAATTTCCCGGGGCTCACAAAATAAAAATGGACAGGGTACCAGAATAATCAAAAGATGTTTTTTCCAAGGTTTAGTAGATTTGACAGAAAGATTGACGTCATATTGTTTTGAAGAGAAACAGTCCATATAGATCTTATCAGAACAGTTTGTTTCCTGTTTTTAATTAGGTTATGCATGTCAATAACAGAAATTCCTCTACAAATATTAAAAACAAAAGACGGAAAACTGTTAAAGGCAGCTAAATTTTTTGTAGTTAAAATTATTCAAAATGCTCCAAATGCATGTGTGCCACCAACTCTATAAAGGACACAGAAGTCAGTGTTGTAGATGGTCAGCAAAAGTGCTTTTTTAAATTTTATTTTAGCAATCGAAGATGCAACTTCAATGATATACATACTAGTTATGGATTTGGGATAATGCTAATGTGCATTCACAGAAAATTAGCCCTTAGGTCTAAGCATTCCATATTTGTTACACCATTTCAGAAATTTACTAATGTTGTCATCCTGTGTTATTATTTTCTTTAAAAAAGTGCTACAGATGCTTTTAATGTTATCACATGCATTTGTTGGTTTTTGTGCCTCATATTTACAATGACAGGGAGAAAAACCAAGAAGACTGATAAGTATTGCGAGAACAATTCAACCTTTCCCTTGATTTGAATAAACCAAGCAACTTCAGAGTCATCATGAAAACTTTTGAAAGAATTAAATGCAAGTAAAATCTACTTCAGTTCCCTAGCTTCTCAGTTTGCATATATATTATAAGGTAAAGCAAAAACCTGGCAGAAAAAGCTTCCAAATTTAATTTTCTATGGGAATTAAACTAGTGGAAGAATATCTCTGGAAAGGCATTCAGAATGCTGCATGTAAATAAATATAATGAAACTCTTTCCACTGAGCTGGAATATGTCACACACATATGGCTCAAATGCTGACAGTTTACAGACAGAACCTTGATCAACTGTATATACTGGTTTCCTCTGCCCATAAAAATACCCTTTGTTATATGACCTATACAGTGTTGAAAGCGATCCTAAACACCAAATAAATAAATAACAAATGGTTAAAGGACTGTGACTGGCACTATGAGTTGAACAGAAGCTTTGACATATACTTTAATGTTCTAGTTTAATGAACAAATAGAGTACCAATGTTGCAATGTCTGAAACTGAGAACTGCTCGTATTTAAAATGTCTACACTGTGGTAAATGACACATCTGAGAAGTGCTGTGATGAGACAATGGAGCTTGCATATGTCACACACAAACGGCTCAGAATCACAAAGCTGAGAAAATACATCCAGTTTAACACAGATTGTGAATCAGTGTGACAAGGAAAGAGCCAGTCTCTGCAAATTCGCAACTAGGAAATCAGAATGCAGAATTAATTTTACAGACTTCAAAAGAGCATAAAAAGTGCAAGTACATTGAAGTTTTTCTTATCATGTGAAAATGAACAAAATACAATAGGAAAAACTAGAAGACAATGTAGAATGTGGTTAAACGTTTTATTATATGTATCAGCAAAGATGCAACTTCAATGATATATGTACTAATTATTATTTTTTTATCTGAGTTTCTATGGCTTTATTTGCTATTGACCAACTGTTCTCCATGTGCACCTTGCACATAGTTTCACAATGAAGTTGTCACTATACTAATTATTCTGTATACAGGAATTATTTCATGCCTTAAGACTCAATTTTGACGGGACTATAACATGAAAAATGTAATTAGAAAGCTCAATAATAAATCTGCGTGGGTTTTGGATGATGCTAATCTGTAATCACAGGAAATATGTCCTTAGGCCCAAGTTTTGAAGATGCTTATATCAGCTGAGGAATTTACTAGAATTTACTGTTGATGGCATACTGTGTAATTATTTTCTTTTAAAAAGTGTGCCTTTTACCTGATTTGGATAAGCCAAGCAACTTCAGGGTCACCATTAAACCATTTAAAGGATTTAATGCAAGTAAATATCTCTTTCAGTCCTAGCTTGTCGATCCGTAGCAAATATATTAAAGTAAAGCAAAGGTGTGGCTGTAAAAGCTCCAAAATTATAACAGCTGTGAGAAAATCTCTAGAAATGCATTCAGAAAGCTATATATAAAGAAATAAAGTCACTGATGTGATAATCTCATTAAGCTTTCGTCTTTATATTTCATCAGAGGGAAGGGATATTTAAAGGTGATGAAATGAAAGTGAGACCTTTCACAAAAAAACTAAGAGGAATTTATAAGTTAAATGGGGTGACAGTTGCACACATATTTAATATAAAGATGCCCAGGTGTGATATCTAAGGTGAAGTTAGAAGAATATAAAAATATACAGATCCAAATGGTTAAAGGACTTTGAACCACACTGTAAGTTGAGTATGAGCTTTGTAGTGTGCCAACTTTTGAAATTTATGACAAATGCGGCAGACCAGTTCCAGTTTTATTTACACTAGAAAAAGAGAAGAATGGCTGGACTTTTTGTATACCTGAGAGCAAATGTTGGAATATCTAACATCTTAAAACTACTTCCTCTAAACTGTCTATAATGTGGTTAAGGACACATCAGCACAAGTTATGTATAACAATACATCAGGTCTGGGGTCATGTTTTCATTGAAGTAGAATACATAACATTTTTAGCAATCTGAAAGCAGATTTTTACCCTTTCAATATGGCCAAAGATAGTGTCTGAAAATTACAATGAATAAGAGAAAACTCAGAAGACTACCATTGCTGATTAAGCCACTTCATGAACAATCCAAGTCACCAAATGCATTTTATCTTATTCAATTAAGTGAAGCAACTTCAAGATCATCACGAAACCTTTGAAAGGATTTAATGCAAGTGAACTGGCTAGGATTGCAGATTGTATTTTAAAGTGAACTTGACCCTATCATCTGTGAAGTATTTCATGAGAAAGGCATTAGTACTGTCTTTATATTGTGTGCTATAAAGTTTTTATGTGGATTTCAAATAGAACAGCAGTTTCCTGGCCATTTCAACATATACAGACGTTTTCCAAGCTTTTCCTCACCCCTATGGCTCAGATTTATTTATTTATTCGGGGTTTTATGTCGCTTTCAACACTGTACAGGTCATATCACGACGGGTAGTTGGAAGGGCAGAGGAAACCAGTACATATAGTTTATGAGGGTTCTGTACTGTAAACTGCCGACCAACGGCAAGCAACTACCAGCTTTCCCACTTGAGGCCGTGCCGGGAATCGAACCCCGGCCTCAGAGGTGGGAGGCGAGAGTGTTACCACTCTGCCACCGTGGCCCCCAGCTTACATAAAAATACAGAGCAATACTTACAAGATTATATTTAACACAAAAATGGCCAAAAGTTATTGCAAGTTATTTGATTTAAACATATTTTAAATCTGCAGTATTTAAGGATGGACAAGGTGGAGTCATGGGCCCTACACCATTGGTGAAGAAATCACTCGTTGACAAGAAACTACATCATCATTAGGGATGTAATCCCTCCAAGTACAGTTGATGGCTGTGGATTTGTTGAAATGATAAAAGCATGTGAACCCAGGTTTGAAATATTGCATTCTACACTTGATTGAACTTAAGTTCAAATTTTTAGGCTCATGGCTTGTCGGTGTTTAGTAAACTTTCGGTAGAACACTTATCTTAGTGACACTAACCTCCCGACTTCATAGACTTATCCTAATAGTTTTTAAAATTACTAACTAGTTCATTGATGTACTAACCTGGTGGTGGGTATACTGCTTAGCTATTTAATATCTCTTCAATGTCAGCTTGACTTCATTATTGGAATTGCTTATACTTGCCATTTTCACTAAGTTAGCTAGTTCTGTAATGGAAAGTTTGTTACCCCAGGAAACTTGCTCATTTGCCCATATTATTGTCCATTATATTGACTATAGATACAGCCCCATTGCAAAACAAGATGCACTCAGAGAGAGCAAAACGCTCAACTCCATGTGACCAGTCTCTCAAGTGACAGAAAGTATTGTAAGGAAGACAATAAAATAAAACCAAACATGTAAATTAATTTTCATAGAAATATCAAGTAGAAAGCCAAAGTCATTAAAAATACATTGAAATGGGACCTCTGAAAATTCATGATTTTTTTTTGTATCCAAAAGAAGATCCAGATCCTTCTTTTAGTAAGGTCTTCCTTTGGCCAGGTCCTATCCACCAATTTTAAATAAAGATCTGTTCATTACTTCTGGAATAATCTAAACACACACACAAAAAAATCAGACAAAGAGACAAACAATTAGCAAACAAAAACATAAACTGCAACTGCTGGTGGAGGTAAAAATATTGCTTAAAGATCACTTCTTGGTGAAAATCATGCACGGTAATTTTTTGTCAAGGAATTGAAAGAAAAAAAAACAGAAAATAAAAACAGAAATAATAATTAATAAAATGATGAATATACCACCTCCCTCTCTATTATCTTTATGTCAATTTCAAGACATAAAATGAGAAGAAATATTTTTACTTAAAGACAGCAAGTATCACAACCTAGGTTTGTGACCTCACAATGACAATTGTATTGTGACATCACTGAGTAATGACATCATCAAGAGCAAAGTATTGATTTTTTACATATGGGATGAAGAGAAGCAGTTTCACTGTGTATTCCCAATTAGAAACAAGAAAACTCTCTCCTGACTTTAATTTTCAAACAAATTACACCAAATTTGGAAGAAACTGTCTGTACCCCATGAAATACCTCCCCACCAAATTTGAGATTGATTGATGTTATAGTTTTTGAGTTATAAGGGCACAACGGTGCACAGACAGACTGATAGACAGACAGACAGAAACAAACTGATTACAATAACCCTCTCCTATCGTCGAGCGTTAATAATTCTACAATTTATTTCAGATAGAAGATCCCCCGTCACAAAACAATCAAATCAGAAGACAGAAATTTACGCCAACCTTAAAACTGCCCTCAAGGCCTATAGATTCCTGCTCAATCACTCATGATTTGTGGACGTCACTGGCAACAGAAAGTTATAGTGCTTTCACCATACATATCATAAATGACGGGAGATGAAGGGCCTTATTTTAGAAACTCACGAGGTGGAGGCTGCACAAACAGCCCCTTGTAGCTTGTCAAAGAGAACGGGGGGGTTTCCAGATCCCATTTCTGTATCCGACAATGCAGGAGCTGATATCAAGTGTAATATCCTCACGTATATCAGGGGCCGATTTCACTAAAGGACTTAAACTAAGTCCCTTTTTTGGCTAAGTCAGGGACTTAAATCTAAGACTTTGGTCTTAACTAGGTCTGGGACTTAAAATGGATTTCACAAAGGTCACTTAGCTAAGTCCAAGCTCATCATATAACCACAGTGATTTTCTGTGTCATGTGACCTTTTATATCCTTCATTTAATACATTTTATCTAAGGAAAAGTGCTGTTTTGAAATGAAAAACCTTGTTGCCACACATAAACTTCCCAAAGACTACTTCAGTAAGGTGTTCTGTGTAATTATACTTTTTTTACAGCCCTTTCAAATTTTCAAGTGGAGAAAAGTTTATGGCGGCCATATTTAAGTCCTCTTTACAAAATTTAAGCCCACTACCTCCCAGACTTAAGTCTAAGTCCACTGACTTAGCAAATCCATGGACTTAGCCCCTTTGTGAAATCCACTAAGTCTAAGCCCGCTGACTTAGCACATTTTTGACAGAATTTAAGACCAAAGTCTTAAACTTAAGCCCAAAACCAGGCTTAAGTCCGTTCGTGAAATCGGCCCCTGTTCTATTAATACCTGGGCTTCAGGGGATTCCCCTTTAGCTCAGCTGGTTAAACAGCTAGACTTGTGTTTATTTCTGTGTGTAATGAGAAGGCTGTGAGTTCGAGACACAGCAGAACCAATCAATAACTTCTCCCTTCCCACTGCACAAGGCTTTTAGAATTTTTAAATGACCACAGGTTTCATACATAGGTCATAACCTAAATCTGGCAATGCCCTGCTGTTCATGCAGCTACTATGGACCGTTCTTTGAAGATTGAAATGGCCAAATTTTTATTTACATAGGAGGACCAGGAAAATCTTGAAGCCATGACTGCCTTACTGCAGGCATTTAAAGATGTCACAGTGAACTTGTCTGGTGATGTTCCATCTTTGCCAGCTGTGTATCTGTAGAAACTACAGGCTGTCATGGAAATCAAAGATGGAGATTCTGAATTGATCAAGAAAATTGAAGAAAACTTTGTAAATTCTGAGCCACCAGAGGTTAAAGTTGAGCAAAGTGATGTGGCACAGTGCAAAAGAATTAAACTTGAAGTTGATGTAATGGATTGGTTAGACGAAGTGGTGGTAGCAAATGAACCTGCAGTTCACAGTAATCCGAAGAGCATTTCTAAAAGGGATAGAGAAATATATGGCTGAACCATCATCAAAAATTGATTCCCTACAGTGGTGGAAAGAGAGGGAAACTGTTTTTCCATACCTGAAAATGTTGTCCAACAAGTATATATGTGTACCTACTTCAAGTGTGCCTTACGAGAAAATAAAATGAGTTCATTATCCCCTGAAAGCATAGACCTGCTTATTTTTTACACAAAAATTATGGTAATATTAAATGAGGAAAGTACATTTTGTAAGTTTTAGATTTTTGTTGTTTTCCATAAAATTGCTGAGTCAAGAAACTCGGATAAGTGACTATAGTTAATGTTGATTGACATATGGTAACTTAATGGAAAAGGTACGGACTGCAGATATAAATGAAATTGTGATAAAAATGAACTCCTTTAGAGAATTACTTTTCAAGATTAAACAGCAACAAAGCGCAACCTTGGCTTCATGCTTTTGTATTTCTTGAAATTAGCACTGTGGTAATTCTTTGGGATTGTCAAGAAGCTCTGTCTAATAAAAGTTAATTATGTTTTATGCATACCTCAGAGCATGCTTGTTGACATTTTGCCGATTCAAAGATCTACAGCTAATCCTGTAACGATCTTCCAGCTGTTATGGGGTTTGTCCAGAGACTGAGGAAACCTCCAGTTATCCTTGAAGTGCCACTGAAAGGGTCTCATGTGAAGGCGACCCTCAAGGGCCATCTTCTCAGTTGCTGCTAGCAACCCAATGAGCAACATTAAACATCTTGCAGTAAGGGCAGACTGGCTGTTTATCCTGAGGAGTAATTTCTGTAACTTTTGCCACCTCTCCTGAGTGGGCTTTACAAGGGTTGAGTTTAATTAGGGTCCCACAACAGAAAACACTTGGGAGTCAGCACCGACTTGTCTTGGTTTATTGTCCAACCCCAACCCCTTGGTCAGATTTACTACAACCTTTATACTGTGCTAGACTTCCTCTGGGGACTGAGCCCTGATCAACCTATCATCCAATTATTGTGTATCTTTATTCCTCTTGACAGGCCCACGAGTTTCAATTTGTTCATTATCATGGTGAGGAGCCAAGCTAACCTGAACCGCAGAAGTGCATTTGTAAATTTGAGACCTGTGGGACTTTCGTGATCTTGGGTTAAGTGGATTTTGCAGATAGGTGTAATGGAGGTATGTTGACGACACCCACTCCCCTGTATTTAGAGATATGATTGATTCTGGGGTTTCCACTTGAATTTTTCTACCCGCAGGATTTGATTCAGCCTGCTTAAGTCTATGACTGGTCTTCATTTATGTTGTGGACTAGAAACAGGTGACTGTAATATCCAGCAGACTTTGCTTTGAACTAGTTATACCTCCTGTTTGTTCACGACACAGTGGATACAGGAGATCAGGGCTTGGTCTTTGTGCTGATCTTTGTATCGTGATATCATCAAAGCATGTCTGGTTAGCCTAGGTTTGAGGTGAAATGGAATTCATAACCACTCGTAATAATTTTAACATGGAGCAAAAGCAATTCCCTTCTACCCAGGCTCTCATAAGGCGACCTCCAACTTGCGAGTCTTCTTTTCTGTGTGGGTCATTGTTTTGACGGGTTACCCCATCACTTACCCCTCCGTAGGGTCTGAAATGACCCTTGCTGCCTCTACTGGTGAAGCTTCTTCTGCTTCGGAAGATGGCTGTTCTACCAGAGTTAAACTGTCCATAGGGCATTTTCTATAGCCACCTCTGCCTCTCTGGAGGCCACAAACGGGCCAATTCTGGTGTGGCCTAAGAGTTGACCTTGTTGTTTAGAGGCACCCTTTTTAAGGAGGAAGTCCTCGCACTTTTGCTCAAGCTGACAGTGGAATAATGTTTAGGGGAGGAGAGTTGCGCAATTCCTGTCTTCATGTTTCTTCCAGATTACATCTCTCCTGATACATGCAGAACATCCTAGGACATACAAATCTCGGCAAAGCTTTGCTTTGGCATGCTAGTGCCCTCTGTTGGATATGGACCTTCTGTCCCAAATATCTAAGTAATCCCTGGACTTGTCATCTGTATTTTGAGAACATATTCAGGGTTGACGAAATGCTGTTGCACTCTGAAATTGCTTGGTTCGACCATTTTGTGCCACCTTCCTGTGACTTGAGGAGCTTTTGGGAATTCGCCGCCTGTAAAATTTAGCTCAAAAGTAGCTCATCTTTTAAGAGCAAGATCTGCAGGTAGAAAGGTAGATGGTCCTTTTGGTATGACTTCTTGTTGTTGCTCTTGATTCAGACCGATTACTGAACTAGATGACACCGGCAGTGTGTTTGGGGTTCGGGATTCCTAGCACTTACCGGAAGGTCTCATATTTTCAGTATGTTGTCGCAGCAAGTCACTGAGGTCCACTTCCCAAGAATAAATTGGGTCGGGGGCAATTTCCTTAAAAAACTTCATGAGACCAACTTTGTCTTGTTCCCCGTTATCCTCTTGCTTAGGCAAAGGATTATTAGTTTTGGCCCAAGTGAGGTGAAGGGATGTTTCAGATGAGGACCTGACACAGCATGTGTGCCCAAAGTCTTGGAGGCAGCTCTGGCCACCTCAGTATTAGTTGTGCCCATTGGTTCATGGCTTGAAACTTGATAGCTGTAGTGGACTTGGTTGGGGAGCTAAGCTAGGTCCCCGTGCGGGGGAGTTGAATCTAGGTTTAGTTTTTAACTGTGGCAACCAGTTTCTTCAATACATCCAGCATGGACCGATGGAATGCCCCAATTTGTTCTTGAATTGGTCTTGATTAGATTTTTCAATATTCCATTGCAGAACAGTACCTGAAGTCTGGGGGACATGCTGTGGGGTTTTCAAGGACAGAGATTCAAGTCTGAGTACTTGGGCTCTTGGATCTCTCCAAGACAAACACTGCTTGGTCTCGATGGAGACTGGTAAAGGTTCTGTGCTGCTTGCACTTGTGGAGAACCCACAAAAATATCACCTTTATCTGGCTAGTCGGTGAAGGAAGCGCAAATCAAGCACTCTATTCTAACACAAATGTCATCACCTTTTCCTGCCTCCCTGCATGTGAGGCAACAGTTAAGCAAATCAAATGAATTACATAAGTGACAACACTTCAGGGCTCTTGGCTTTTGATTTCATGCATTGGAAGCTGACATTATTTGATGGCGTTCTATCCAAACACACACAAAATACAGCAAAACCTGAGTTTTTATGTGATAAAAATTAGAACGATAACTAATATTAACAAATAAAATATCTGTAAACCACAGAATAACACTAAATAAAAATAAAAGTTGTTTGCACAAAATAAATCTGATTCCATAATATGTTGGCCAAGCAGGAGATACTGTGCTCACTATCCGATTCACCGAACAAGTAGGGTAAAACTGAACCTTAGCACAGTCATTCAAATCTTATGAGTTGGCCATGTCAGGAGCAGCCTTCCAAGATGAGCATCGAGTCCCAGATTGGTAAGCTACTGGAGCACAATAAAATGCTATTACTGAGAGTTTAAGGTCACCTTAATATGACACACCTTGAGGACCAGTTACATCCAAATGCTAATCTAAATTTAATCTGTCACACTATGTTTTAGACACTGATAAAGTGCTACAACACTGACGTCAGAGGATGTAACAATCCTTATAGCAACAGCTGCATAGATGATGGCCACAACACAAAAAATAGGAGTCCCAGTAGGAATTTTCAGAAACGTTAAGGTGACCTTAAAATTAAAGGGCTAAAATTTTCCACCAACAAAGGTCATATGCTTATGTTAATCTAGTCAAGTATTTTTTAATTTTTTGTATGCAAGAACATATTCACATGTGAATGAGCCACCTTGAGAGCTACAGGGCCAAGTGGAACAAAACTTTATTTTCGGCTTTAAAGTGGCAAGATGTTCTTTAATATTGGGGATTTAAGGTCAACTTAAAAGAGGAATCCAGAGATTTGTGTGCCAAGATTACATAAAATCTGTGAAAGCACGGAGATATCATACACATCAGTCAAAACCTTTAGTGGTGACATGGGTTGTCTTCCTTCAGGGATTAGTTTTTCTTCTGTGCAATCTTTACAGAAAAAAATAGAACACCTGCGTCATGGCCACCCTGTGACTGCTTTGCCAGTAGTTTTACAGTAGTAATCTTTAAGGGTTCTTGGGCTAAACATATTCTAAAAGTTTGGTAAAAAGCCACACATGGGTTAGGCTGTGCAACACTCGCAAAGTTTGGGACCTAAAAAATCTTAAAAGCATTGCCATGGCGACAGCAGTCGCCAGATATTCCCCAAAACCAAACTAGACCTAGCGCATCAGAGAACCAACGCAAATTATATCCACTGAAAAGACAACTCACCAAAGCTAATGAGGCTAATTTCAGTGTCAGAGAAGCTTACCTCCCAATGAATATATCCTGCAAATTCAGTAAAGTGTTAATGGTGAAAATCTCTCTTCGTGCAGCAGCATAGCGATCGCTAAACCAAAGTACCCACTGGGTGCATATGGTGGATACAATAAGCTCTAGATCCTCTTGGGGTAAACAAGTCCTGAAAGTTTGGTGATAATTACATGCATCAGTTAAGATTGTGAAACACCTACAAATATTAACACTGAAAAATGTGTTGCCAGATACTCCCAAAAGCTGAACTCTAGATCCTATTGGATTAAACATATCCTGAAAATTTGGTGAAAATCCATAGATGGGTTTGTGCTGTAACACCCACAAAGACCCACAAATGAAAGCCACAACATTTGTTGCCAGATACTCCACAAAACCTAATCATCTCTAGATCTTCTTGGGTTTAACATGTCCTGATAATTTAGTGAAAATCCATCCATGGGTTTTGGCTGTGGAACAGTTGCATCTTTTATGTCACCCTGCAGACGCAGCAACTATCTAATCTAATGTGGACTTTCATAGCGATTAACCTCCATCACTGATGGACTCGGTGCAACTGATCATAAAGCAAAGCAGTTAACATCAATCCGAGGACATAGCCAGTTCCCACCAAGAAGACACAGGTGACAGGAGAGGCTATGGGGGATATGCTTTTGCAAACAGGTAAGTTTTAAGCTTCTTTCTGATGCTGCACTGCGCACATCATGAGAGAGTTCATTGCAGATCTTAGGAGCATCAAAGGCAAAGCTGTGATCAAAATGTTTGACTGACTGAAGACTGATGAGCGGAAAGGAGGAACAGCAATGTATTGATGATCTGGGTGACTACGCCTGGTACTATAGGAACAGCTGCTAAGTGACAAGAATGGTTGAAAATAGGAAGGAGAACCACTATGTAAAAATTTATAAACTAGTGTTGCAGTTTTGAACATACATCTATACTTAACGGGCAGCCAGTGGAGTTGCTTCAGAATGGGTGTAACATGAGCATACTTTCTATGGTTTGTAACAATACGAGCAAGGGTATTCTGAATACTTTGCAATTTGTGCAGATTGAAACATGACAAACCCCTAAACAGAGTTGCAGTAGTCTAGACTACTAACCAAGGCATTTGCAGCAAGGACTGCCATTTTGGAGTAAGATGTCTTATTCTACAAAGGTCGCGCATCTGCAGAAAGCACGCTTCGCAAGTCCTCCTGACATGTTCAGAGAATGAAAATTCTGTATCAAACCACACACCTAGATTTCTGACCGAATAAACCGGATGAAGAAGGCTACCAAGAATACGAACAGGAAAATGGGAGGAAATCTTTGACGCTGAGCCTTAGAGCCAAAGACAATAAATTCAGTTTGGGTTGAGCTTCAGTTTACTAAGAGACATCCATCGTTGCACATCATGTAGGCAGGCATGTAGCTTGGTAAAAGTAGCAGAGGCATTCTTATGGGATGGATGTATAGTTGTGTCGTCCGTATAGAAGTGGAATTTAATACGAGGATGAAGGCGGATGATTTTGCCAAGTGGTGTAGTATAAAGTGAAAACAGCAATGGACCCAGAACAGAACCTTGGGGAACACCGAAGATGAGATTGCTTAATTCAGAAAGTGTGGAGCCTATGTTGATGGTCCGGCATCGATCACTCAAGTAGGAAGCAAACCACTTTAGAACAGTTCCAAGACCAAACCAGGATTTCAGGTAACCGTAGGTTCGCCGCATGCCAGACAGAGATGGACCTCATTTTTTATTGACAATAAAGCTGTTTCAGTGGAGTGTCCTGGCTTATAAGCTGACTGATGTGGACTATCCAGTTTGTTATTATTGATGTGTGAAGTAAGTTGCTTAGCAACAACTCGCACCACCAAATTTGACAGGAAACAAAGACCAGACACTGGGCGATAATTCTTAAGGTCATTTCTGGGCATATAAGCCTTTTTAATGAGGGGGGAGACAACTGCTCTTTTGAAAGCACTTGGGAAAGAGCCATCAATGCGAGAGTAATTTACCAACTTGGAAGGAGTATATCAAGACAATCCTCAAGGAGGAATGATGGTATGGGGTCCAATGGGCATGATTTAGTAGGAGACTCATTGACACACTTCCTGATCTCATCTTCAGTTGCAGGCTTAAAGGTATTGAAAGCAGGGGGCACCGAATCAGGTGCATCATTGAATGAACCAGAAGTGTCCCTGATTTTGCTTATTTTATTGGTAAAGAAAGAAGCAAACGTGTCCGCGAGGCTTTTTTCAGAGGAATGAGCCGGCAGAACAGTTTCAGAGGTGCGATGCAATACCTTCCTCAATGACTACCAGACCTTCTTGGGGTCATCACTATTCACAGTTATAAGATTGCTATAGTAGGAACCCTGGTCTTTATTGGCCAGTCGATTGCACCAGGCAATTTGCTTGCGGAGCCGTGACCTGTTCAATTGTGCCATATGTTTTCTCCACATTCGTTCAAATTGCTGCCTTAGAGAGCGAGCCGTGCGATATGAATCAGCCACTCATCGGACTGCCATTTTGTCATGCGTGAGATGATAGTAGCATGCTTGTCCATTACCTGAGTAACACCAACCATATACTAATCATACAGTTCTGCCGTGCTTCCTCCAGAGGACAGTACAAATGGTATTTCTAAGGTCATTGCGGAACTGGTCGACATCAATTCTATGATACCTACGGTAAGATACCATTTTTTCAATGCAGGTTGTTGGGTAGGAAAAATCGAGTTGGCATCATATAGCAGTATGGTCCGAGATAAAGTCTCCAACATTAACATTACGGTCAAAATCAGTCACTAACTATAACTACAGCCTCTGTTGGCTGGGGTTAATAAAACAACACTTTTTTCCCAGCTCTTGTATTTGTACTTTTTTATTTAACATTATTACAAATTCTCAAGCCTTTATTTTAAAGTTCTAGCTTAGATCATCTTTCTAAGCAAGGCATTGATTTTATCATCCCGACACCCAAAGTCCCCACCATCAACAAAGTGGTTATTTTTCTTGCGCCAGCCACCATTGGGGGTGTTCAGCTTGAAGTGCCACAGGAAGTTGTTTACAGCCTTGAAATTAGGTCCGACTGTGAAGATTTCGTGGATCAAATCCTCCATACAGATGATTCCATACTGACCTAGAATCGGCGAGAAATAATGTTAATTTACAGAAACACATTGCAGAGATTCTAATCAAGGATCATCTCCATCAAATCCGTTATTTAATGAAAACTAGCAATTCTTTTCATCTGTTTCTGTAGGAAATTTCATCCATCGTGTCAAATGCCTTATTTTACTCTTAATGGTTTATCCTTTAATGTCACTAAAATATTTTTGAAGTGATACAACTTCCAAACATTAGTCTTGAGTACTGGTTTCCAGGACTTTAGTAAACTTTGTAATTTTGCCATCAAACCAAGCCCGCTCCTCACAAGAAGTAAAAAATATCTCAGATTCCTTAGAACAAAATTAATTTAAGAGAATTTGCAAACAAATACAGCCCATTTACCATGACTCAAAATGCAAGTCTATTTTACATAAAAAAAAATAAAAATTCAACTATCTTAACTATGACGCAAAGACTTGTGCATTATGATGTAATTCAACTATTGAAATATACTCAGCAGTTTCACTCTACCTAGTTTGGCTTCAATGACGGCATTGTCATTGAGCGGCAATCTTTTCCCCTCAACTTTCCCAAAACCACGCTTGTAGAGCAACTCACGCACACTCTTCAAATTCGGGTACCTGAAACACAAAATTCAACGGCATAAATAGCACATCATAAAATCAACATAAAAATTTTTAAGTTGGTATAAATGCCATTTAATGTGTAATTATCGATTTATAACCAAAAAAATAACCAAATACTGGTAATTCTACTTTTAGTTTAACATTTTATTTTATAAATATGTAAACTTTGAATCAAGATGTAAAACTTAAATGCCTACATACAATGCAGGTGTGCAAGAGCTATTTCTCCATCTTGTGCGTCCTACAAAGTTTACCCATTCGGAAAAAAACGCTTTCCTTGTAAAAAGGACCAACTTTTTGACTGTAGCATTATTTCTTTTCGAAATAAACTATTATTGATAAAAGATCATGTTGCCACGTGATATTTTTAATATAGAGAATATTTATTGTACACAAAAGTTTATACAAAAAGCTGGTCTGTGCAAAAAATGTTAAATACAAGTAAAAACTAGAAATAGGACACCCTCTTGATAGTAGCTGCGACATATAAATAGAAAGAGGATAGCATAGAAGAACACACATTATCATGTGTAATGTCCACCCCATGAACCTTTTGCAAAAATTGTACAGTAGTCTTACAAGACCCCGTTTCATTTGTAAAATATATCAATGATGCTTAAATATTTATTAGTATACATGTCAATTATTTCAGCTTCATGGCTTTTTACATTGGTTGGGTCGAAAATTTTGACGAAATCGCTCTATCTTGCACGGTTAAGGAGATAGAAGCGAATTTCTGTTTTTCAATTTTTGGCAAAAATTCGAAAATTCCAAATGGCCGCCATTTTTGGAAAGAGGAAAATTTTTTTGAAAATTGCCAAGAGTACATTGATTATATACCCTGTGGGTCGAAAATTACGACGAAATCGCTCTATCTCGCACGGTTAAGGAGATAGAAGCAAATTTGTGTTTTCCCCTTTTTTGGCAAAAATTCGAAAATTCAAAATGGCCGCCATTTTTGGGGAGGGGAAAATTTTTTGAAAATGGCCAAAAGTACATTTGTGAGATACCCTGTGGGTCGAAAATTTCAACGAAATCGCTCTATCTCGCACGGTTAAGGAGATAGAAGCAAATTTGTGTTTTGCCATTTTTGGCAAAAATTCGAAAATTCAAAATGGCCGCCATTTTTGGGGAGGACATAATTACCTGGTTTTTGCAACTTGTTCAATTATGACATTAAAGTTGTTTTGCAAAAACATATATTTTTTTTGATTTTTGAATATGTTACATTAAAATACTAGGGCTGCAAGCGAGCCCGAAAATGCGCCTCAATTCCTCGTTTTAGAAGAATCGCCTCGGACTCGGTTAATCGCTTAATTATCGCCCACGAAATAAACTGCTTCATATTTTGACATATCAAAACTTATAAAATGGTTACAAGGCACACAACAGGAAAGAATCTTGATAATTTATTTTGGGGAAAAATGCATTTATAATGCAAAATATAGGAAACTTTAACCATCTTTAATATTGCGAGATTTGAGGCGTCTTCGAAATACGTTATAATAAAATGCCATCTTATAAAAGATTGTTGCACAAAGAATTAAAGTTTGCAAATACTTAAAATATAAAATACTGAAATGGAAACACCTTATATTAGTAAAATATATAAATATATTCATATATTTAAAGAAAAAAATTGAATTTTGTAGTAGATATTACGTCTATGTTTAGTTGTTTTCGAAGACCCGGTTCACCTTTCTTGCCTCCAGTATTGAACTGAATCGTTTCGTTTCCGAGTAACCGAAGAATCGTTGCAGCCCTATAAAATACATGTATACAGATATTTATATCATGTACACAGTGAATTTGCAAAGGTAAAAAATATTATTTAAATGCCGAGATAATTCAGATCAAATTAGAAAATTTCATTGATTTTCTTAAAACATTATCATTAAAGGTAATGTTTCTCCACTAATGTGCATTTCCGATGTTTCTTCACTTATCTTTCATCTTGTGTGTTTTTTATTGCATGTTAGCATTGAACCAGTTTACAATCTGCACCAAAAAATACAGAGAGCAAAATCACGGTTCAGAGCTGTTTCTTTACCTTGGGTCTCTTACAAGTTTATCCATTTGAAAGAGAAAAACTTGCCTTATACCAAGGATATTAAGACGACTAGTGGTGGAATGATTCGCCGAGAACTCATTAAAATATCAGGAAAGATTGATAGATTTCAAAGAAAACTACCGACAGTTATTTCTAATGGAAACCAAGATCAATATTTGTAACTCCATCACTGACAGTGAGTGAGTGGAATTGCCTCAATTTTCGCGGTCGATTATTCGTCCAATTTTCCGACCGATGATCGACCCTTAATCGACTTTTTTACTCCACTGTAAGAAAATATATTATGAAAGACTTTCCGGGATGAAGTATTTGTCAATCCGGTAAGAATAACGGTGTTTCCGACATTTAGAACCTACCAAAAGCACTCACTTCCGGTAAATATGGCGGTAGACATAAACAAACCCAAATTCGTGACAAATCTCATCATTTATCAAAGGAAAGTTAAGGAAATAGCTTAAAATATAAAAAACACGTGGATATTGAGACACATAAGGAAGGGTAAGATTTAATTGATTTCTAGAAGTTGTCAGTGACCGAACGCGATTGTACCATAACGCCGACGATTAATCGAACGTTGGTCTAATCGTCCCATCACTACTGACAGTAGCCCAGACCGTATTTTTTATGGAAGGAATTTTGTAAAATTCCCTGTATGACCCAAAAATCTATTCGACTCGATTAATCATCTCTGGACTTTCCCGATTAATCGATTCGGATTTTCAAGTCCGATTCCCACCACTAAAGACGACTACTCTGTATTTACAATAGGGATTAGTGACAGGCCAAATTTAGCTCAAGTATAAAAGACTGTACTTTTTCACATTTTTGAGGACTGTGAGGAATCAACTCGCACTTGCCAATTAAATAAACTAAAACTAAAAATTAAAACTACTAATAAAATGGCCAAAATGCATGAAATGTGGAAGAATGTTAACAATTTGTTCAAGTGTGAGATGAAGAAACACTTGTACCGCAAACCTAGGCAATTCTAAACACTGCAGCCAAATGTTTACTGCAAGATTTGAGACGTCTTGGAAATATGTTTCATTAAAATACCAGTTAATATAATAACATTTCATGTCTAGTCAAAATTTGCATTCAGTAAAACTCAAAATGGAAACATTAAAAATTTGAAAATCCATTCATCACCAGGACGAAATTGCTCTATCTCACACGGTTAAGGAGATAAAAGCAAATTTGTGTTTTTCCATTTTTGGCAGAAATTCAAAAATTCAAAATGGCTGCCATTTTTTGGGGAGGGCAAATTTTTTTAAAAATTGCCAAGAGTACATTTTTGAGATACCCTATGGATCGAAAATTTTGACGAAATTACTCTATCTCACACGGTTAAAGAGATAGAAGAAAATTTGCGTTTTGCCATTTTTGGCAAAAATTCGAAAATTCAAAATGGCCACTATTTTTGGGGAGGGGAAAATTTTTTTTAAATCAGCAAGAGTACATTCCTCAGATACCCTGTGGGTTGAAAATTTCAACGAAATCGCTCTATCGCGCATGGTTAACTACATAGAAGCTAATTTGTGTTTTTCCATTTTTGGCAAAGTAGCTATTACTCAGTCAGTTATATAGCTATTATCACTAAAAGCAATCCCAAGCAAGCTATCGACCTAACTATTGCTCATACCAAATTTGGTAGATATGTCTAATATTTTTCCTTAAAATGCCCGGAAACAAAAGAAGTACACAAAAGTAGTTAAGTAGCTATTACTCAGTTAGCTATAGAGCTATCTTCACCAAAAGCAATCCCATGCAAGCTATTAACCCAATAAACACCCATACCCAATAAACACCCATATCCTATGTTTGGTAAACATAGGATAAATACTTTTCCTTCAAATGAGCGGAAACCAAGCGCCTGGATGATGGACAACGGACGACGAAAAAGGCAAAAATAATATGTCCACCCCTCAGTGGGGTGGACATAATTACCTGGTTTTTGCCAATGATATGTCAAACTATAGTTTAAGCCAGGAAAATATTAAGATAGCATTTTTGTGATTGCTACCTTTCATAACTTTCACCCAGTAAAATTATGAAGGAAGGCCACAAGCTAGCCAAAAAATTGTAACCCAATTCCTTGCCTGTGAAGAACCGAAATGCTTCACATGACCTCTTATATAAAAAGGTTAAAATGCATAAAACGTGAAAAAATGTTAAAAACTTGTTCAATTATGACATTAAAGTTGTTTTGCAAAAACATGAAAATATATATTGAATTTACACAATTGCACTCAAGTGTTTGTGGGTTTTTTTGGTTTTTTTGTCTTTTTTTTGTTTTTTTTTTTTAATTTTTGAATATGTTACATTAAAATACATGTATACAGATATTCATATCATGTACACAGTGAATTTGCAAAGGTAAAAAATATTATTTAAAAGCAGAAATAATTCAGATCAAATTAGAAAATTTCATTGATTTTCTTAAAACATTATCATTAAAGGTAATGTTTCTCCACTAATGTGTGTTTCTGATATTTCTTCACTTATCTTTCATCTTGTGTGTCTTTTATTGCATGTTAGCATTGAACCAGTTTACAATCTGCACCAAAAAAATACAGAGAGCAAAATCACGGTTCAGAGCTGTTTCTTTACCTTGGGTCTCTTACAAGTTTATCCATTTGAAAGAGAAAAACTTGCCTTATACCAAGGATATCAAGATGACTAGTGGTGGAATGATTCGCCGAGAACTCATTAAAATATCAGGAAAGATTGATAGATTTCAAAGAAAACTACCGACAGTTATTTCTAATGGAAACCAAGATCAATATTTGTAACTCAATCACTGACAGTAGCCCAGATCGTATTTTTTATGGAAGGAATTTTGTAAAATTCCCTGTATGACCCAAAAATCTATTCGACTCAATTAATCATCTCTGGACTTTTCTGATTAATCGATTTGGATTTTCAAGTCCGATTCCCACCACTAAAGACGACTACTCTGTATTTACAATAGGGATTAGTGACAGGCCAAATTTAGCTCAAGTATAAAAGACTGTACTTTTTCACATTTTTGAGGACTGTGAGGAATCAACTCGCACTTGCCAATTAAATAAACTAAAACTAAAAATTAAAACTACTAATAAAATGGCCAAAATGCATGAAATGTGGAAGAATGTTAACAATTTGTTCAAGTGTGAGATGAAGAAACACTTGTACCGCAAACCTAGGCAATTCTAAACACTGCAGCCAAATGTTTACTGCAAGATTTGAGACGTCTTGGAAATATGTTTCATTAAAATACCAGTTAATATAATAACATTTCATGTCTAGTCAAAATTTGCATTCAGTAAAACTCAAAATGGAAACATTAAAAATTTGAAAATCCATTCATCACCAGGACGAAATTGCTCTATCTCACACGGTTAAGGAGATAAAAGCAAATTTGTGTTTTTCCATTTTTGGCAGAAATTCAAAAATTCAAAATGGCCGCCATTTTTGGGGAGGGCAAAATTTTTTGAAAATTGCCAAGAGTACATTTTTGAGATACCCTGTGGATCGAAAATTTTGACGAAATTGCTCTATCTCACACGGTTAAAGAGATAGAAGAAAATTTGCGTTTTGCCATTTTTGGCAAAAATTCGAAAATTCAAAATGGCCACTATTTTTGGGGAGGGGAAAATTTTTTTTAAATCAGCAAGAGTACATTCCTCAGATACCCTGTGGGTTGAAAATTTCGACGAAATCGCTCTATCGCGCATGGTTAACTACATAGAAGCTAATTTGTGTTTTTCCATTTTTGGCAAAGTAGCTATTACTCAGTCAGTTATATAGCTATTATCACTAAAAGCAATCCCAAGCAAGCTATCGACCTAACTATTGCTCATACCAAATTTGGTAGATATGTCTAATATTTTTCCTTAAAATGCCCGGAAACAAAAGAAGTACACAAAAGTAGTTAAGTAGCTATTACTCAGTTAGCTATAGAGCTATCTTCACCAAAAGCAATCCCATGCAAGCTATTAACCCAATAAACACCCATACCCAATAAACACCCATATCCTATGTTTGGTAAACATAGGATAAATACTTTTCCTTCAAATGAGCGGAAACCAAGCGCCTGGATGATGGACAACGGACGACGAAAAAGGCAAAAATAATATGTCCTCCCCTCAGTGGGGTGGACATAATTACCTGGTTTTTGCCAATGATATGTCAAACTATAGTTTAAGCCAGGAAAATATTAAGATAGCATTTTTGTGATTGCTACCTTTCATAACTTTCACCCAGTAAATTTATGAAGGAAGGCCACAAGCTAGCCAAAAAATTGTAACCCAATTCCTTGCCTGTGAAGAACCGAAATGCTTCACATGACCTCTTATATAAAAAGGTTAAAATGCATAAAACGTGAAAAAATGTTAAAAACTTGTTCAATTATGACATTAAAGTTGTTTTGCAAAAACATGAAAATATATATTGAATTTACACAATTGCACTCAAAGTTTTTTGTTTTTTTTTTTGGTTTTTTTTTTATTTTTGAATATGTTGCATTAAAATACATGTATACAGATATTCATATCATGTACACAGTGAATTTGCAAAGGTAAAAAATATTATTTAAAAGCAGAAATAATTCAGATCAAATTAGAAAATTTCATTGATTTTCTTAAAACATTATCATTAAAGGTAATGTTTCTCCACTAATGTGTGTTTCTGATATTTCTTCACTTATCTTTCATCTTGTGTGTCTTTTATTGCATGTTAGCATTGAACCAGTTTACAATCTGCACCAAAAAATACAGAGAGCAAAATCACGGTTCAGAGCTGTTTCTTTACCTTGGGTCTCTTACAAGTTTATCCATTTGAAAGAGAAAAACTTGCCTTATACCAAGGATATTAAGACGACTAGTGGTGGAATGATTCGCCGAGAACTCATTAAAATATCAGGAAAGATTGATAGATTTCAAAGAAAACTACCGACAGTTATTTCTAATGGAAACCAAGATCCATATTTGTAACTCCATCACTGACAGTAGCCCAGACCGTATTTTTTATGGAAGGAATTTTGTAAAATTCCCTGTATGACCCAAAAATCTATTCGACTCAATTAATCATCTCTGGACTTTTCCGATTAATCGATTCGGATTTTCAAGTCCGATTCCCACCACTAAAGACGACTACTCTGTATTTTCAATAGGGATTAGTGACCGGCCAAATTTAGCTCAAGTATAAAAGACTGTACTTTTTCACATTTTTGAGGACTGTGAGGAATCAACTCGCACTTGCCAATTAAATAAACTAAAACTAAAAATTAAAACTACTAATAAAATGGCCAAAATGCATGAAATGTGGAAGAATGTTAACAATTTGTTCAAGTGTGAGATGAAGAAACACTTGTACCGCAAACAGGAAATTTTAAACACTGCAGCCAAATGTTTACTGTAAGATTGGAGAGGTCTTGGAAATATGTTTCATTAAAATACCAGTTCATATAATAACATTTCATGTCTAGTCAAAATTTGCATTCAGTAAAACTCAAAATGGAAACACTAAAAACTTGAAAATCCATTCATGACCACTAGTGCTGTAACGAGTTGACCGAATCTCGAGTCGTAACTCGATGGGCGATATTTGGGGATAACATCGGTTTACGCAATTTAAACTTGAGTTTTTAAGAAATAAATAATGATATACTAATCTTGTTACAAACTAGCACTTTTGCAATTTATTTAACCATAAAGCCATAAAAATCAATGAGCAATGGTCGTTTTTTTATTTCCCTTATTTACGTGGCTGTTCCATAAAGTGCTCCTACATATCTGCACAATTTAATCGGCAACAAAATATATTTCCTTGCAATAAAATGGTACTAAACAATTACGTAATGGCGGATCCCTTAATGACAATATTTGGACATTGTTATTTTATTTATATTTGTGTCATTTACTCAAGTTCAACTCTAGTTCACCTCGTATCTAACAGGCGATCCTCGATCTACAGAAATCACTAATGATTACAGCCCTAATGACCACTGATTTGAGCAAATAATCACCAGGGCTATTTTTGTATTCTAACATGATGGCGATGTAAAAGTTTCTGATTGGCTGATCGACCCAAAATAGTTTAAAATATCATGCATTATATTTTCACGAAGTTGTGGCTATTATTTCCAGTTGCCGTTAGCCTCCTAAAAATGCAAATTTATCACAAAAAAGTAATAAAAATATTATATTATAAACATATCATGTTAGAATAGGGTATGCCTTCGTAATCTAAATCCAGAATTTATGCTCTAAATTTGCGCAATGCATGGATTTTTATGGTATATCCCTATATCTATTTTTAGTTGTGCATGTCATTCCAATCAACACCCATAATACTGCTATGCTAAATCCAACAATGTTAATAATTCAAACAAAGCCAATGAACATACCCCCAGGTGATGTAAGGCTCCGCAAGTCGTAGCATGTTGATAGTGGCTTTGTTGAGCTTCACAAAGACGCCGTTGTTAATCTGTCTTAAACGGAAAAGTTGCAGCACCTTGCGAGGTTTGGGATGTAGACCATTGATACTGGAAGAAGAAGAGGGATTATTAATCTATAAATTGGTTTAAAGGTTACTGAAAGGTGGGTTTCCAAAACTGCAAATCCGATTTTACTTCATTACATGCAAATGTGTGAACAAGGGAAACAAATACAACACTTACGGGTAACTTAATATCAAGAATTTTTGAGAAGGGAAAAGTAGAACAGCGTATGACAAAACACTCTGAAAAACATATTTGTTAAAATTCTTAGGCGAGTATCATGGAAGTGACATTTGCACACCCATATACAACACAGGCGACGAAAATAGATTTGCTATCAATTTGGGGGTAAATGTAGAATTTCATTGTCTGAACTGTTAGTTTAAAACCTGAACAGCAAATCAAATACCTTGTCACATTTACAGTCGTACAACTTTTTTCTTTATTTGGGTAAATAAACCTAAATAAACTATGAGCAATAACCTCACCCAAAATGGTCAAATGTTAACTTAAGTGACACATTTAATTTCATAGTTTCTTATTAACTAATCCATGATCAAGCCATGCATACCCTCTGGTTCTGAGCACAAAGGCCAGTTTGGGGTCATCAGATACAAAGAAGTTTCCAGCCTTCCTGGCCTGTCTCTTCATTCTGATTTCATCACGCTCACGCACCCTGTACTCCTTCACATACTTCTCAGCACGCTTAAAAATTTCCTGTTTCTTCTGCTTTTGTTTCTGTACGAAAAAAAGTGTTCACTTAGGTGTGGATTTATTCTGAATTATCACCAAAAGAAATGGTTTTTCTATTTTAAAATTCCCGCTAAAAGAGGTCTTGTTTGTTAAATCTTCATACTTTAAATAAACAATATATCTGTAACTTGAAAACAATGTTAAGCTACAGTTGGTTGTGTGGCATCGTGGATTATTTCCAGTTAACACAGGCATTATTTCTCTGAAATATAATTTCAGTTAAAACAACCTAAAACCTAAACGAAACTTTCTTCTATACACAGCTATTTTCTTACACCAGTGTAGTTAATTGGTTGAAAAAGAGTGACATTTTTTTTCGAACGAGTTAGGTTTCCAGTTTAAGTCAATATTACTGATATACCTTTTTTTGCAAAACAGTAGCCTTGGCACTTCTTGCCCGCTGTTCATCAGCCTGTTTCCTTTTCTTCAACAGGGATTCAGGCACCTGCTGAACTTTCTTTTGGCTGAGAATATAAAAAAATACACAAGTAGGTCATACATTACCAAA
Organism: Sabellastarte sp. h YS-2021; assembly: GCA_964017235.1. NCBI lineage: Eukaryota > Metazoa > Annelida > Polychaeta > Sabellida > Sabellidae > Sabellastarte > Sabellastarte sp. h YS-2021. The sequence continues at coordinate 30,722,104 of OZ024936.1, forward strand.
ATGGATTAAAAGTTCCACAAAAAAGCTAATAAAATATTATTTCTAGCTACTGTTGGAACTGGGGAAGTTTATCAGCTTGTGAAATTTGTCCATGATATTTCAGTACACCCCAATCAAACATGGACTTTTCCTGTCAATAAAATCACAACAAAATCCCCATTTGCACAAAATATGGGATAAAGAATGGAATATATTCAAATTTCTAGTTTGTGTCCAATTTTTTATGCTTTCCTTCCATTATATGTATTGTCAAGTGAGATGGAAGTAATTAAGTCTTGTAACTAGGCCTGCAAGCGAGTCCGAAAATGCGCCTCAATTCCTTGTATTGGAAGAATCAACTCACTCTTCATTATCGCCCACAAAATAAACTTGATCATATTTTGACATGTTACACCTTATAAGCGGTTCAAATGCATACAACATGAAAGAATGTTGATAATTCATTGAATTTTGGGAAAAGGACAGATTTATAATGCAAAATACAGGAAACTTTAACCATTTTTATACTGCGAGATTTGAGGCGTCTTTGAAATATGTTCTATTAAATACTGTCTTATAAAAACATTGTTACACAATTAAAGTTTGCAAATGCTTAAAATTTTTTAAAAAATGAAATGGAAACACCTTTTATTAGTACAATATATAAATATATTAATATATTTAAAGGAAAAATCTGATTTTGTAGTAGATTTTTACGTCTATGTTTAGTTGTTTCCAAGACCCGGTTCACTTTTCTTGCCTCGAGTATTGAACCGATTTGTTTAGTTTACGAGTAACCAAAGAATCGTTGCAGTCTTAGTTGTAACCAAAACATGCCAGTCCTTCTCAATGTATCATTTGTGCTCTGTTGTAAGCAAGTATGTCCAAAAGTTGGGGATGTTCATTTAAAACAAGCATTCTGACGCATGCATTTATCTCCCGTCGTATAAATTACCGGTGCCGCGCTCTTTATCGCTCATGCGTTTGTAAGCGCCCATCCACAATCTTACGTTATCGCCCATATAATGCTAATGTCTCGTTTCGAGGTAAACTGTCTCCATATAAACCCAATAATCGGTGAAATATGATTGATTTAGGCTGGTTTTCATTGTTGTAAACACCCATCCCCAACTTTTGCAAATATTTGGTCACACTGCCCATGGGCGTTACAGAGCGTGGCACCGGTAGATGTACTAAAGGGGTGTGGCATGATAACATGACCCATTTGTACCTACCCTCAAAAACTTGAGTCAAGCTTGCCAAACAAAGCATATAAAATAAAATGGTTAACATTAAAATACATCTTAATGATGGACAGTTGTGGATAGATAACTTCAGGTCCACTGGAAGAGCCGTTTTTTTTATGAGAAGGGAATATGTTACTAAAATTCACCATTTTTTCATAAAAACTTGTTTCCTCTGAAAAAAGCAAAGTTTTAAAATTGTATATTGCACACAAATCCCAGAATAAATGCTAAAAAACAATATTATTATGAAAGCGTATTATCTCATGCTTAATTTGATATATAAAGCTCGAACCTACCTTCAATACTTTTTAAACTACAAGCTCTTGAGTATGTGCTGGTGGATATGAAAATTAGGGCTTAAAAATTGGGTGATTTTGTTTGAGTACCCACTATAATAATATTTTTTTGTCGCTGAACAAATTATTTTAGGAAAATACTGGAACTGTAGTAGTTTTGAGTTACAATGCATTTTACTCAACAGTCAGAATTTCAAAGTAGCTATTACTCATCTATCCAATGTGCAACAGGTGTGCAACTTAACTATGTGAAAGCTTATCAAAAACTAGATGAACTAGACCTAGCGCATCGGAAAACCGATGCAAATTGTATCCACCATAAAGACAATGGACCAAAACCTCTAGGACCAATAATAAGCAAGTTATAAGCACTTTTACCTTTGGCTATCCTCATCTGACCTTCAAGGAGGGGCCCAAGGTCAAATCCGACCACACCAGAAGATTCCCAGCCCATGATTTTCTATATGCTGGTTTACCATCCCAAACATCTAGGACCAATAATAAGCGAGTTATAAGCACTTTTAAGTTTGGCTGTCCTCATTTGACCTTGAAGGAGGGGCCCAAGGTCAAATCCGACCACACCAGAAGATTCCCAGCCCATAATTTTCTATATGTTGGTTTACCATCCCAAACCTCTAGGACCAATAATAAGCGAGTTATAGGCACTTTTACCTTTGGCTATCCTCGTTTGACCTTGAAGGAGGGGCCCAAGGTCAAATCCGACCACACCAGAAGATTCCCAGCCCATGATTTCCTACATGCTGGTTTACCATCCCAAACCTCTAGGACCAATAAGAAGCGAGTTATAAGCACTTTTAAGTTTGGCTGTCCTTGTTTGACCTTGAAGGAGGGGCCCAAGGTCAAATCCGACCACGCCAGAAGATTCCCAGCCCATGATTTCCTATATGTTGGTTTACCATCCCAAACCTCTAGGACCAATAAGCAAGTTATAAGCACTTTTAAGTTTGGCTGTCCTCATTTGACCTTGAAGGAGGGGCCCAAGGTCAAATCTGACCACACCAGAAGATTCCCAGCCCATGATTTCCTATACCTTGGTTTACCATCCCAAACCTGTAGGATCGATAATAAGCGAGTTATAAGCACTTTTAAGTTTGGCTATCCTCGTTTGACCTTGAAGGAGGGGTCCAAGGTCAAATCTGACCACATCGGAAGATTCGGAGCACATGATTTCCTATATGTTGGTTTACCATACCAAACTTCTAGGATCGATAACAAGCGAGTTATAAGCACTTTTAAGTTTGGCTATCCTCGTTTGACCTTGAAGGAGGGGTCCAAGGTCAAATCTGACCACATCAGAAGATTGGCAGCACATGATTTCCTATAGGTTGGCTTCACATTGCAAACCTCTAGGACCAATAATAAGGGAGATATAGGCACTTTTAAAGTCCTCTATGTGGGTTACTTCAGCACTCCGTGGATGACCTTGAGTTAGGAGCTTCAAGGTCAAATGTGTGCAAGGTTGTAGAGGACATGTATATGTGTCATACATATCACCTATGAAGAGATTCAACCTTCTACCTATGAGGAACAGCCAGTAGAAAAATGTAGATTATTTTCAAAGAAATGCCCGTGGCGGCCATCTTGTTTTTCAGAATGCGGCTATTTTCCTTCCCAGAGAAGCTTACCCCCAATGAAGATATCCCGCAAATTTGGTGAACCTAGCTGCTGTTGTTTTCCTCTTGAAGCGTTAACGCCGAAAATCTCTCTACGCGCGGCGGCGGCGGAGTAGCGAACGCTAAACCAAAGTATGCTTCCGGTGGATACAATAACATATTTGAAAATATTTCCCTAACTTTAATACTTTTGAAGATATTTGACATTTACTTGTGTCATTATTTTGCTACAAATAAGAAAACATCTATTACTCATTTATGGCATGCAATAGAACCCCAAACTATATCATCTTATAGTTAAGGAAAAAGTAGCTGAACATATTTTAGGAAAATACTCTTAACTGCAATAGTTTGGAGTTACAATGGATTTACTCAACAGTCCGAATTTCAAAGTAGCTATTACTCCGCTATGCAATGTGCAACAGGTCTGAAACTTTACTATGTGATAGCTGATCAAAAACTATATGAATAACATATTTGAAAAGAATTCCCTAATTTTAATACTTTTGAAGATATTTGACATTTACTTGTCTTTATTTTGCTACATATAAGAAAATAGCTATTACTCACTTATGGCATGCAATAGAACCCCAAAGTATATGCCCTCTTATAGTTAAGGGCAAAGTAGCTGAACAACATATTTGAAGAAAAACCTGTAAGTGCAATAGTTTTTGAGTTAACCAAAAACAATTTCAAGGGTGTAAAAATTCATTGGGACAACTAATTTACAAAAAAATCTATAGTAGTTAGGGGTGTTGCGGTAGTACCAGTATCGTCGGTACGGTAAATAAATTATTGCAAACCATGATAAAGTTCAGCTTCCGCTTATACTTTAATGTAAAGAAACTTTACTAACCTTATTACATACAAAATAAGTGTCATAATCCACTTTTATTTGCTTTTAACTGTAGATTTAGATTTATTTGTTGTTTTACGTCGCGTTCAACAGCCAGGGTCATATTGCGACGGATAGTTTACAGGTGGAGGAAACCAGTGCATACTGCACTGTAAACCACAGGGCATCGGCAAGTAACTACCAACTTTCCAACATGAAGCGCCCGGCCCAAGATTCGAACCGGCGGCCTCAGAGGTTGGAGGCGAGAACTCTAACCGCTACACCACCGAGCCCCACACTTTTTACTGTAATACCACAGCCATAATCAGCGATAATTTGGAGTAACCATATATTTCATCATTTAGCCAATCGGAATCGAGGACACATCTGTGTCATGTTAGAATTCCTGTTTTACAGTATGGAAACTATTTGGTTCTCATGTTTTGTTAAATAAGAGATGGGTAACTGACCGGGAAGTGAAAGACGGGAAACTGGAAGGAAAAACTTGCTACCGCAACACCCCTAGTAGTAGTTTTGGAGAAATCTGCGCGACAAATGAACGCACACACACACATCATAATCTCCCTCCCGGCTAAAGCCTGGCGGGAGATAACAATAAAAACGAATCAGGTGTGCCAAAAACAATAATTCAAATCTGGGTTCTCGCATTTTAGTATACACCAGGGTTGGGGTCAAGTACATTGAAATGTACTTAAGTACAAGTACTTTGTTAATTTTCAAGTACAAATACAAGCCCTTTTTTCATTAAAGTACTTAAGTACAAGTACTTTTCAAAGTATTTACGTACAAGTACTTTTCATCCGTGAATGACAAAGATGACACTTTATTTCTGTTGGTGTATACTATACACCAACAGAAATAAAGTGTGGTTTTGTAATAAAATGTGAAATAAGTGGTAAAATAAGATCAATTTTGTTGAAAATGGAAACAAAAAAATTCAAATCAGACCTATGACTGGGTTTCAATGGAGATAATTTCATTTTACCTCGGGAATAACGAAATAACTGGAGGGGGATGGCGTTTATAAAAACATGGCAACTGTGTCAAAATATGGAGCAGTTTATTTCGTGGGCGATAATCAAGCGATTAACCCAGTCTGAGTCAATTCTTCTAAAACAAGGAATCGAGGCGCATTTTCGGGCTCGCTTGCAGCCCTAGTCTATATCCGTGAAAACAATGAAACCAAAGTATCATAGCCAACTACACTACCTGTCTGCCCCCGTGCCCTGTTATAGTAAAACGTTATATTATTTGCATATGGCCGTGAGTTCTGTACTAGTTTAAAGTATTTGATCTTCATCAAGACGTCCATTTTATAAAATATTGTTAGGAAATGCCAGGGGAAATCCGTGACCTCATACCTTCTCATGAATATTAATGACTTGGGTGCTATGGCCGTGAGTTATGTAGTTTAAAGTCTTCGTCTATGCTTCCATTTTAGAAAATATTGTTAGGGAACTACAGGGGAAATCTGCAACCTCATACCTTCTCATGAATATTAATGACCTGGGTTCTATGGCTGTGAGTTCTTGAGTTTAACCGTCTGTATAACCTGCCATACAAAATTTGCATGTTGTCAGTGAGTTGTGTCAGTGAGTTAGTGTCAGCGACTTCCCATGTCAGTGAGTTGCACGTACACCAAAGTAAATACCTGTATCAGTTCCCACATGGAATTGTTTCTGATCGTTCTCTCATAGACGTGGTAACCGCGGCGATCGATCCTATTGGGATCTAACGCCGTGGTTCCTCCCCATTTAAAAGTAGAGATTTCAAAGATTAGCTTACTCACCATCAGAAGTATGTATAAAACGATAACACAAGTGAAAGTTTGTAATATTGTTTAAACTATTAATACAGTAATGCTGTTTTAAGTGTACAATGTAATATAATGACTTTTAACAACAATGTTTATAGTTTTCGTCCTCCATGTTGAAATTCTGATTGGTTTGAATTTATTGCCGTTCATATGTGGTTTATCCTAAACCTCGGATTTCTACAATTCCCATTTCCAGGGCCGGGATTGACAAAGATACATAAGTAAGAATTTTTACTTAAGTACAACATTTGTGGTTATATTTAATGTAGAAATGTTGTACTTTACGTAAGAATTCTTACTTAAGAATCTTTGTGAATCCCAGCCCTGGACTCTTTCTTACATTTAAAAGTGTAGTCACCTGACTTGTGATTTTTTTTCCGTGTTTTTCATAATTTATTGTAGGTGTACCACAAATGCAAATGCAAGGTGTTATGTGTATTATGTTTTGAATATATGATACATGAAGGTTTTGTAATTCTTGTAAAGAACAGCTTTTATATTTAGACATAGGTATTACAATGTGAAATGATGTATATCAATACCAAAAATATAATGAAAAATAATTTTAATTTATTAAAATTATGTATATGTCCATCTTGTAGAGAGTGACAACTCCATCCAAGACCAGGAAGACTTTATATTATATTAAAGTGTGGCTTGATTTCTTGCACTTATTGTGGTTACTGTATTTAATATTTCTAAGTTGTTAAAATATTTTGGAATTGCTTTTGGAAATATTTTGAGTTACCCCGAAAAGGTACCAATGTAACAATAATTTTCATAAAAAAATTGTAACCTTTTGTCAGGATTGCTGATACATATATTTAAATTATAGTTTCTTACTACTACTTGGCTTAAATACTTATTTTTCAATGTTTAATAAATATTACTTCAATCCAAAAAAAATATTTGTAATATTATGGTCTGCAATAATATGTGAATGTGATGTGTGATGAAAAAAAAGATTTCATATGTGGGGCGACTAGAAGGTTTATATAAACGGCTATAAATATGTAACAATTATTTCAGTTATGGTAAACAATATGGCGGACACATAATAAAAACAAGGTTATATAAGGTGTTATAGTGAAATAAGTGGATATTTAATGTGAGTTAAGTACGAAGTATTGTTGTTTGTTGTATATATTTCGATTTTAATGCACTTAGCGAGCCAATGAATGTCTAGGTTGTAAATATTTTAAAATCTCTACTTTTAAATGGGGAGGAACCACGGCGTTAGATCCCAATAGGATCGATCGCCGCGGTTACCACGTCTAGTTCTCTCATAGACACAGATGGGAGGGCCAGAACTTCAATATTGCTCGAGGATTACTGCTCAGCCAGAGAATTTCTCTGGATTTTTTTTCGTGGAAAAAATTCATTCTTCATGGACAGCTACTGTTTTCGTGGCAATAACATAGACGTGGTTACTTCGGCTCTACTTTACTTGCATGTACTAGTAGAGCTGTGGCACAACCCCACATAAAACTGGAGATTTGCATAGAATCCTTTTCTGTTGAATAAAACTTGATGAAATGACTGGAAATTGTATAATGTAGTTAAAAACAATTGATATCAAGCTAAGGACACCGTAAACACAGCATGTGTATAAAATACATGCTATTTTACACAACTTTCATAATAAAAGAACATTTTCAAATCTATAGAGAAATGGTCTAAGAAACATTGAAAATGAGGAAATGTCTTTTATTTTTAGTTAACTATGTTTGCATGTTGACTGATTGTTGAAGGAAATATAACAAGGTAATTGTGGGAACAGTTGTTTGTACACATTTGCATGGAATTCGTGTTTTATGCAAATCTCCAGTTCCATGTGGGATCGTGCCACGGCTCTACACGCAAGTAAAGTAGAGCAGAGGTAACCACGTCTATAACAGACACGGATGGCGAAAATGGGGCAGAAACTACACCGACAGGACCATATATACCAACAGCTTCTTTCATTTCGATACAGTATATTCGCGAAGGGAGTTTGTCTTAAGACACAACCAGAAACACTAACAACATATGTTCACTGACACGGTTGTGTTACAAAGCACGCAATTTAAGTTGTTTACATGCAAGTATACAGCTGTCAGTCGGTTGGAAAAAAGGTCAATTTTAACAATACTGTTATCCATAACGCGCGCAAATTCATATGAAGGAATTAGAACATAATTACTTACAAAATATATGCGTACAATTCAAAATTATAATTTTAAAATCAAAAGATGTTGATGGATAATTCCTACAAATGTTCACACTCACCCGTCAGCCATGTTTATAATTCTGAAAGAGGGCGCTGTTGGTCGATTTCCGGAAATTCTTCTATCCTATTTGTATGACTTGTTAGTAACCATTCGGGGTTAACCAACGAGTTTTTAATTATTCCTCCATCTCATACTTTTTGCATGAGTATGAAACAAATGTTCTTGAAGTTAAGAGAGGTTGGCTTCGATCGCTATGTAGGTAATATCTATCAGAAGGGTATACACTGATGATCTATTTTGTTAGTCCAAGTTTGGGTATACAAGCATCTTGTGACCAACAACTCATACCCACAAATCGTACCCAGGATATTATTTACCTTCCACATAAAATACCAGTCTCCGTACCATTTTCATCAAAATATAAAATATTGAAAAACCCTTACAGTGACCTAATATGTGCATACACGAATATTAATGAATTGTACATGTATGAGAATTTGAAGTATTTGATCTTCAACTAAATGAATGTTTTTATATAAAATACTCAATCTTTAAGCAGCACTATTTACAAAATATTGTAAGAAAACCCCATGGAATTGGGTGATCTCATGTTTCTTTATTAATATTAAAGATCTGGGTGTACAAATATTTGATATTCAGCAGAATTAATTTTTATTGTTATAAAATATTGCTGTTTACCTGTTAGTCCATATTTGTGTATGAGTGGGTATGAGTTGTTGGTTACAAGATGCCTTGGTCACGAGTAACATGTAAATCCAACTTTGTTCACTTCAATTTAATTTTTATTTAGTGTTTTGTATCCCTAGTCCCTGTGTATTGGTTATATTGTGACAAGTAGTTGGAAGGGCAAATAAACCATGCAGTACATATACAGTTGGTCAAGATTCTGCACTGTAAACCACCAACCAAAAGGAAGCAACTACAAGCTTTCCCACTTGAGGTCAGTCTTAGATTCAAACCTCAGAGGTGGTGCAAATGTTAACCAGTGAGCCACCATGACCCCTAAATTGTTCGACATGAAGAAAATGTTAAAAATATATTTGATGGATTTTGTGAGGTCATCGGTGGCCTAGTGGTTAGCAAGTGTGGCATCTAATCACAGGCAGTTGCCTCTGTGTTGGTTTGACTCCCACAAATGGCAATGTTGAAGACCTGTCCCAATATGACCCTGGTTTGAACGGGACATAAAACCCAAACTTTAACCTTTGTGATGGAGGTTGTGTGAAATGTTTTGCATTTGTTTTAATACTACACTAGCAAGTGTTAGTTTATTCATTTTTTTTCAAAAGAGTCAAGCTGGGAAAGACATATCACATAATATCAATGTAAAATGTATTCTAACATATGGAGCTCACTGTTAATGTAAATTCTACAATGATAGTGATGGATAGGACAATAAATAATTCCAACATGGCTCAAAATAGTTTTCTTAACATCTATGGTAATGTGTATATATGTTATAGGCAAACTGTGAAATCAGGCTTTTTATGAAATGCCTAAAGGTTCCAGGCATTTTACAAAATCCCTGATTCACTTAGGCATTTAGAGAAATGCCTAAAATTTCCAGGCATTTCATGTAATGCCTGCTTTTGAGCTCCAGGCATTTCGCGAAATGACTAAATTAGATGCTCCAATTATTTTTAGTTTGTCTCCTATTACTACAGGCATTTAAGCGGCCAGTATTGGAAGTGGGGTGGGCATATCAGATGATCAGAGGGTGTGTTATTTATTTCAGCAGGCACTGAGGTACCCTCACCCAAAGTGTGAAACTTTTAACACATTATCACAATTTTCTCACTGACTATTGCAGGGATTTCTCTTTTATCTTGCATACATGCACTAGGCAACAAGTGGATTACCTTGTGCAAGTATAAGCTCTGGATCTTTCTTAGTTATTTTTATGATTTTTAAAAAATAATTTTAATGCATTAAAATTCATGAATTCATGCACTACATCACTTATTTTCTCATTGACTTTTGCAGGAATTTCTCTCTTATCTTGCACATATGTACTAAGCCACTAGTAGAGTACCAGGACTGGGTCTGTCTGTTATAATTATTTGTTTATGAATTTTTAAATAACTTTCAATGCATTAAAATTCATGAAATCATGCAGTAAATCACCTATAACTTGAAAAGTATTGCATTTGGATCATTTTGTTAAAATATGTTATTCAGCTTTTCTATAGCTACATGGTGAGTAACTTGGCAATCTATCCCAATAGCTAAGTGAGTAATAGCTACTTTTTGACTTTTCACTATCTTACATAATGATTAAAATCATGTGTAACTTGAAAACTACTGCAGTTATAAAAAAATTGTATAAATATGTTATTCATCTACTTTTGGGTCAGCTATAACATAGTAAAATTAAAATTGCAAACCTGTAACTCATTGCATAACTGAGCAATAGCTATTTTGAGGTTATCACTGTTGAGTAAATAAGTTGTAACTTGAAACTATTGCTTTTACAGTATTTTCTTTAAATGTGTTATTCACCTACTTTTGGGTCAGCTATAACATACTGAAATTGCAGATCTGTAGTTCGTAGCATAGCTACTACCTACCCTAACTGGAATCCCTTTAATAACAACCAGTATTAATAATCCTATTTCTTTTTCTTATAATGAGATTATTAAATTAAAGTGTCTTATTAAGTGTAACTAATAATAATTTAAAGATATTTAGTCATCTTCAATAAATCGAAATAAATTCCAACAGTTTTTCCAAATAAGACCTGACTGATTGATTTGTAAAGGTCTATAAATATGAAATGCTCTGAAGCTGCTCTTACCCGGTAATAGTGCATCCTATTTCTAGTTCAGATCAAGGCTCAAATGGCTTGTCTTAATCAATGAATTATTTCAATCAAAACACCTACTTTAATTAAAGAAATGATCCTGAATATTCTATAATTCTTATACTAATTCACAGCAATGCTTAAAATAGATGCACTATTTATTTGAAATATTTCTTTCAAGTGAGTCTATCGTGTAATATATATGGCACCCAAGATATCCACACCCAACAATAATGATCTAAACAGTTTCTGCTCATTTCTCTAAAAATAGCTGGATAAACACCAAAAAACGATCCATGACATAGAATATCATATTTCACAATTTGCCTAAATTAAGTACATCAGCCAAGTTGAGCAATAAATATGGTCAAATATTAGGCATTTCATGAAATGCCTGGAAATTTTAGGCCATGGAGATCATATAAAAAAGCTAGAACGGACATGCCTTATAAAACTATCTTATGCGAAACAAGAATTTTGGCTGCCATATTGGAATGTTATATTATGGTAAAACTACGATAGCAACCTGTTGAATTTTAATGTTATTTTTGGCTCGATTTTGACAAATAATATACTATTTTAAAGCTTACAACACGTGGAATCTATCTAGAGTGGTGATATATCCCATTTCAATAAAGAAAGTCTCGAATTTTTTATCATCACATATTATTTTATAATTTAAAGTTTTCATTTAATCAACTTCACAATTAGGGCTCAAAATATGGCATATTGTTTTCAAGTAATGCCCAACGCAAGAGATATGTTAGAAAGTTTTCATAAATCACAATTTGCAACCTTCTATGTTAATTTATTTCAAGAAATCAATCATTGTGACTTAAAGTCTGCTTTTGAGTGCTGCATGGTAAAGATTAAATGCCATAAAAGTCGATTAAAATTACAATTAAATGTCTTCTGTATACTAAAGCACATAAAGTGCCTAATATATAATTTGCGTTTGAAACTGTTCACATGCATCACTTTTGGGTCTAACAATGAGCACAAGTCAGGCAATGATCTCAAGTTTTAGTTATAATTGCAACCTTAAGATACAATGGTGGCCTTTCATCTTTGAAATCTAAAGTAGGCAGGCCATGGGCAGTGAATTCCAACCAAACTAGAAAATTTAAGTTTTTGTGTGCCCTAGGAGATGGAAAGAAACTCAGAAAGTCTTGATTACACATGCAATGGCGTTCCGGCGTACTAATAGTAGCGTGTACCCGAATCCAGGTGGCGCCGTTATCGATGTGACCTTTAACCCAAGCACAGCAATTAATATAAACAAATGAGGATAAATTCTTGTCCTGTTATATACAACAGAGTTATTCGAAAAGATATATATATAATAATTATCAATTGATGCATAATACTTATTTTGATGCAGTTTATGACGGCTGCCATGTTTTATTTTTAGTGTATTTATCATGTGAAATGGGCGATAATAGGGGTATCTGAAACTCCAACAGCCTGTCAGGAGTGCTTACATGTTTTACAATGGTACACCTGTTCGCCATCGCCGGATTATGGCCACTCCTGAATAACTACTTTGTCTTTGGAATTGTTGTTACTTCATTGTACTTTGTTTTAAACTATAGGGATGAGAATTTGGGGGATACATCAATTTTATGGTTACCTTAAATTGTAAATATTAATGTAGCTCTATATGTCGTCCTTAAAGTAGTAAAATTTGAATAAAACCCTCTGGCTCCTTTATTTTCCATTTATAAAAGTCTAACTTATCACTGATGTTGAAGAAGACCAAAAAAAAAAAAAATAAATAAATAAAAAGACCCTGGCTACCTTAATATTTCAATATTTATTGTGTTATAATTTTGTTATACAGTCAGTGAGTATTTAATTTATAAAAATGTCCTCAGATGCTTTAAATACCAGTACAATCAGTAAAAAAATTATCCATTATTTGAGACATATTGCTCAAAGGCAAAATATTTTTTCATGATATTTCATATCAGAATTTTTTTTTTTTTTTTGCTTGTAACTCTACTTATTTATTTATTTGGGCTTTTACATCGCTTTCAACACTGTACAGGTCATATCACGACAGGTAGTTGGAAGGGCAGATGAAACGAGAACATACAGTTCACTAGGGCTGCTCATTCTTGTAACAAAATATTAACTGTCCGCTCAAACTGGGAGACCTGGGTTTGATTCCCAGTGATGTGGAATGAGACATCATAGCTCAGTGACAGAGCACTCAGTCTGTTATTTTGTTGCTGCAATACTATAACATAAAAAATTATATATACCATAAATTTCCAAAATAACGAACAGGTTCAAATAAACGTCTGGTTCAAATAAACGCCTAGCACCAGGCATACTGGTTACAATTTGTTACACTGTTTTTTGTATTTCAAAAGAATGCCTGGTTCAATTTAATGCCTGGTCTGATGCCATTTGAAAATAATTAACGCCCGGGCCTTATTTCGAAAAAATGTGGTATATTTTAAAGAAAATTTGCTTTTTTGTATTGATACATATCTCTTACTGAGGACCTAACATGAGTTTAAAATACCCCTTTTTGACCCCAGCCAGCCATATTCTATTTTGTGTGTATTTAGCTTGTTGCCTGGACTATAATAAGGGTTTCCAAGAGTTATTGAGCAGACTGTTGGGAGTGCTTATTTGTTTTCAAGTTGGTTCGATTGATCGCAGCCACTGGATTATGTGGTAGGGATGTTGGTTGGGGATGCCACCGATTGATCGCTGCTGCTGGATTATGTGGTATGGATATTGGTTGGGGGTGTGACCGATCCCACCAAACTCCAAAAAAAGACATCCTGTATATACTACTGGCAGGACCGGTCACGGAGTGTGCATTCGCTAGGTGTTACCTTGTACTTCCTTTCTGTCCAGACAGCATGACATCATAGCATCTTTTTTGTTGTCTAGTGCTATGAAGACCTCTAGTAGGTTGATAGCGGGGCTGGATGGGTGGGCCTTGCCGGTCCATTGGATAGGGGATCAACTTATAAAAATTTAATTTACTTATTAAATTTGCAATTCTGTAAGTGTACCGTTCTGTCGGGGAGGTGCAACCGACCTATAGTATTTTCCCGCCCTTTTTTGAGAATTTTTATCCCTGACCACCTGACTTTTTTAGCTGACCTGAGTTGTAGGGTCAGCTCAAGTGGAACACCTGCATTACTGAATCCAAGAAATGGGGACAAGATTTTAAACTCATGGCCACTATGACAAGGTCAAATGTCAAATTGAGATCACACCATAATGTTGCATACACCTTACAGTTCCCAGGATATAGCCCAGACAAGATTTGCAAACTCAAGGTCACTATGGCAAGGTCAAAGGTCAAATCAGACTTTTTCCAGCTGTCCACCTGCCCGAATGCCCATCAGGACACCAGGTGAAAACAATGTCCTGACAGCCCTTAAGGGCGTTGGGGGTAAAGATGTATCAAAATTAGTGGTGTTTGACTCATTGGGCTCTTGTTCACTAAAATATTTTATGAAAAAAAATTGAAATTAATTAATTGATAATCTATTTCTTCCTACAACTTTCACTTTCATTGCGTTAATACATCTTACCTACCAGACGATAGCTATAGCCCGGCGCCAGCCGGTCCCGCCAAACGAAAGAAAAAGACGTCCCGGGTTTCACCCCCGGCAGGACCGGCACACTACAATCCACTCGCCAGGTGGCCTAGTTCCTGCCTCACTCGCCAGAGGGACGTGACGTCATAGCATCTTTTTCGTTTGGCGCGATATTTAAAGTTGTGGATTTTTATCTGTGAACCTTTTGGTTTTATATTTGTGTTATATCTGTTTAATTTGTGTCGGAATTGTTGCCATTAGTTGACTTTTCCATCATGGCATCTCCAGGACTGAAAAAGGGTGCGTGTGGCCATATTATGGCTTCATTTGACAAACATAGTAGGTGTGCGCGTTGTCGCGAGAAAGGACAGGGTGATGACCCTTGTGTTCAAAATCTGCAGTGTGACTTTTGCAGTGTCCTTACCCCGGAGCAAGTGCTCAAGTTAAGTACTCCTACCTATAAACTCAGAAAGGAAAAGGCTAAAGCAAAGGAGGTGTTAGTCGATCCGTCTTCTGTGGTAGTACTTGATACCCAGCCAGAACAAGAACCTGCTGTTTCTGTTTCTTCTGCTCCGGATTTGTCCCTTCCTGTGCCTCAGTTTAAGAAAGATCTTCAAGAACTGGACGAAAAGTGGGCCACTCGTATGGCCAGGCTTGAGGCACTTATTACTTTAGGACATCGCTCCTCACCTTCTGTGCAACAAAATCCAACATTTTCTCCGGTCAAAGTACCGGTCTCTCATGCTGCTCCAGCAGGTGCTCTTTCCCAGACACCCTTTTTTTGTCTCTACTTCGGCTTCTTCCGGCCCAGCCGGCCCGGCTGTTGGCCCGGATGAGCCTAGAGATCAGGATGTTTCCTTTGCTGACAGACAATCTCCACTTCAAAACCTCTACCCGGAAGCAGAACCTATGTTTAAACACCCTGCTCCGGTGGCTACTGTTTCGTCAGCTGCTATGTCTGCTTCCTCTCAATCTGCATTTCAACAACCTTCTTCCGGCTCCGGGCCGGTCACCTTCCGCGATGTCAATCCTCAGGAAACATTTGAAGAGGGTGAGTTATCTGACGCAGAGGAATCCCCAGACTTGGAAACCTCAGACCCGGACCGGGTCCTCAGTGAAGATCAAAATTACCGCGAGACTGTGAGAGGCGTCCGCGCGTTCATGGGATGGACACACATTCCTGACCTGGAGTTTTCTCCGCAATCCCGCACTGATAATCCTTGGGCAGGTCACCGTTCTCAGCCTGTGGGCAAGATTTCTGTGGATCTTCCACCGGAAGATTGGTTGTGCCGAAAACTAGAAACTCTAAACCTTGTACTGATAGAAGGATATCCTTCAAAATCTAGTGATCCAGGTGGCCTGCATGTGGACCAATTCCTCAGACCCCCCAAATCCCAGAACAGATGGTATGGGATACACCTGGCGGAGCCTACAGATCCAACTAGGCCGGGTAAATCGGTGAATTCTTGGCCAAATGATGCGGCAAAGATCAATAGTTCATTCCCCAGGATTTCAACCATATTTATCCTCATTTAACCAGAATGTCAGTTTCGCCATGGGTAAATCTCTACAACATTTGGCAGACTTTACATTTGTGCAGATGGCGAATTTGACCCTACTCCGTAGGGATTCATACTTGGAAGCTGTGAAACCGGGGATTAAACCAGATACTTTCAATTCCTTGAGAAATTGCCCCCTGAATGGATATGGGTTATTTCCAGATGCTGCTATTAGAAAAGCTGAGGATGAAATAAACCAATTAGAAGCTTCCCGACGTACTTCCCAGCCCGGCCCGGGCCGCGGGGGGTTCGCCGGTAGTGGCAGAAAACAGAGATACCAACCCTACAGTACTGGTTGGAAACCTCTAGACACTGCTAAAACAACTTCTCAAGCCGGAAAGGAACTACCAGCTTGGAAAGCGTTTGGTTCCCGCAATAGAGGCCGGGGCAGAGGCCGGGGTGGTCAGCCCGGACGTGGTACCAAGATGGCTCATGAGAAGACACAGTATAAATGACAATTACTGCAAGTCAAGTCCGGTGCCGGTGGCCCGGCCAGTCAGTTCTGTGAAAAGTGTCGTAACAAGAAACTCTTTTGTATCTGTTCCAACAAATGTTTCTTATCATGTTGTATGTCGTGTACCTACTGTAACAAGGTGGCAGTCACAAAAGAAAGACGTAAGGCCAAAATCAAAGATCAAAAGTCAAATAAAGTGTGTGAAAAGTGCTTCTTTTGTCGGTCACTTTGTTTCTGCTCCAAATGTTCCAAATGTCCCCAATGTTGCAAGTGTCCAACCAGTGGGGGGACGTCTTCAGAGTTTTTGGGAAATATAGGCTCACAAAGGTGCAAACCCCAAAGTAGTGTCCATTTTAAAGGAGGGTTATGTTCTCCCCTTCAAAGTCAGACCTCCCTTGGTAAGGGATCCCCTGATAATAAGTGGCTATGCAAACCCCATCAGAGACTCCCACTTGCAAGAAGCTGTACAAGCTCTGATCGAGAAAAAGGCAGTAGAGAGGGTCAGGGTTCAAACCTCACTAGCCTTTTTCAACAGACTGTTCATTGTCCCAAAGCCGAACCACAAGTGGCGGCCGATCTTGGATCTCAGTACTCTAAGTCAGTTTTTATGCGTAAAAACATTCAAAATGGAGACTCCAGAGACAATCCGGACCTCTCTACAACAAGAGGAGTGGGTGACATCGCTAGATTTCAGCGACGCCTACTTTCACATTCCAATTCACTTCACATCCCGAAAATTCCTCAGGTTCCACTTTCAGAACCAGTCGTACCAGTTTCGGGCACTTCCCTTTGGCCTGTCAACAGCTCCCATGGAGTTCACTGGTGTGGTCAAAGAGGTCAAGTTAATGGCTCAGTCACAGGGTATAAGAATCCACCAGTACCTAGACGACTGGTTGATTCGAGCCCCTACCAAAGAATCTTGCCACCAGGGAACCCAGTCCCTCCTAGCCCTTTGCCAGGAGTTGGGCTGGATGGTCAACATGCAAAAGTCAGAACTGGAACCCCAGCAAGTCTTCGACTTCGTAGGCTACCAGTACGACCTACTCAACGGAGTAGTCAGGCCTACTCAAAACCGTTGGGAAGCCCTTCAACAAAAGATAACAGTGCTTTTACAGACCAGATCTTGCCGAGTGAGAACTTTCATGTCTCTTATAGGTCTTCTCACTGCGACAGAAAAACAGGTGCCCCTAGGCAGACTGCACATGAGACCTATTCAGTGGCACCTCAAGAAGCACTGGAGAGTCCCAGAATCTCTGGAAAAGGAGATCCCAATTCCGAGGTCTCTCCACCAGTACCTGCAGTGGTGGACCCAAGAGGAAAATGTCCTAAAGGGTCAGCCCTTACACCCCCTGCGACACGCAGTTCAAATCTTTACAGACACCTCAAAAGAAGGCTGGGGTGCTCACTTAGGCGACTTCACAGCAAGCGGTACTTGGTCAGTGCCCGAAAGCAAGTTGCACATAAACTTCTTAGAACTAAAAGCCGTGTTGTTAGCACTAAAAAGATTCCAACATTTAGTGCAAGGAAAGGTCGTCCTGATTGCCACAGACAACACTACGGTTGTAGCATACATCAACAAGGAAGGAGGTATGAGGTCAGGCTCACTCTGTGCCCTTCTTTGGCGGCTCCTATGTTGGTGCAGCCTCAATCAAATAGTACTGAAGGCCAGACACATTCCAGGCCGTCTGAATGTAATTGCAGACAAATTGTCTCGCCAAAGGCAGGTCATTCAGACGGAGTGGTCCCTCCATCAAGAGACCTTCGACCTCCTTTGTCAAACCTGGCATTCTCCCCTAGTGGACATGTTTGCAACAAGGTACAACTGCAAGCTAGTTCAATTTGTGTCCCCAATTCCAGACCCAAAGGCCTGGTCAGTGGATGCTCTGACATTGTCCTGGGAGGACCTGGACATATACCTCTTTCCCCCAGTGTCTCTGATGGGGAAGGTGGTCAGCAAGCTGTCAGATCACTGGTATAGCAGAGCAATCCTGATTGCCCCGGGATGGCCCAACATGCCTTGGTTTTGGGACCTAGTGGAACTGTCTGCGAGGGTTCCTCTATGTCTTCCACACCATCCAGATCTAGTGACCCAACTTTTCAACAAGGCACGTCACAGGGATCTGACAAACCTAAATCTCCATGCCTGGCTCCTAGAGCCCAGACAATCAAGGAGCAGGGGTTCTCTAGCCCAGTGGCGTCAAGAATTGAGGCGCCTCAAAGACGTTCAACCAGAACAGTCTACGAAGCGAAGTGGGCCGTTTTTATCAAATGGTGCGAAACAAGTCAGGTGGACTTCAGGAACTCATCTATAAAACAAATAGCAGATTTCCTCCTGCACCTTTTCCAGGAGAAAAATCTCCAGCCCAGCACTATTGACGGTTACAGGTCAGCCATTGCGGACAAACTGGGAAATACCTCGATTAATGTCAGCAAGGATGACAATTTGACTAGACTGTTAGACAGTTTTCACAGGGATAGACCCAAAGGACGCAGGGGGGTTCCTGCTTGGAACCTCTCCCTAGTTTTACACCAGCTTACAAAAGCACCGTTTGAACCCCTCAGAAAGGCTTCTCTAAAACACCTTACTTTCAAAACTGTTTTTCTCCTAGCCCTGGCTTCAGGAAAACGCAGAAGTGAGATACACGCTTGGTTAAACAAAAATATCAGACACCAAGCTGATTGGTCCAAAGTTTCCCTCTACCCATCACCAAGCTTCTTGGCGAAAAATCACTTGGCAAAGGAGGGACCAGAGTGCGTGGCCCCTGTGGTCATCCCGGCCTTAGCCCCCACTCTGGATAAGTCTTTAAAGGAAGACAGATCCCTTTGCCCCGTTCGGGCTCTTCGCTACTACCTGGACAAAACACAAAACCTAAGAACGGGAAAGGAGTTAGTTTTTGTCTCATTCAAACAAGGTTTTGACAGGGACATCTCTCCTGCCACTATCTCATCCTGGATCAAACAAACAGTAGTGTTGTGTTATGATCTCTCTGACCAAGAGTCCTTGACCTTACATCAGGTCAAGGCCCATGATGTTAGGGCCTTTGCGGCCTCCAAAGCTTTTCAAGGTGGCATATCTCTGGACCAGATTCTAGCAGCATGCCACTGGAAGTCCCACAACACCTTTACACAGTTTTACCTTAAGGATGTTGCCTGGGCAGATAAGGAGCTTTTTCACTTGGGTCCTGTGGTGGCGGCCCAGCAGATCCACCACTAGTCCCCTAAGCTTCTTTGTATATAATTATATATAGTGTATATACTAGTTAGTTTTAGGTGCAGGCTCACTTTTAGCCTATGCCTTGGCTTCTCAAAGTTTTTTACTGCAGAGTAATTCTCTGGGTATAGGACTTTCCCTACTCTTCCAGGTTAACAGTGGGAATCATGGACTTGAACTCTTGCTCTCTTCCTCCCCTCAGAGCAGTCAAAAAGGGGGGGGCAGTTAGGTCTAGATACCCTTGAGACTAACATGTCTCCTCAAAGGACTAGAACCTCACACCTAGGTATAATATAAGAGTTCTCTCCAATCCTCAGAAGGCTGCCCTCCTTCCACTGGGTAGTTATTCTAGCTATCGTCTGGTAGGTAAGATGTATTAACGCAATGAAATTGCAAATTTTAATTAGTAAATTAAATTTTTATTAGTTAATACCTTACCTACCAGACGGGAAATTCCCACCCGGCCTTCCCCGCTTCCAGCCTCATCATTCAATCTTAGGGACGAAAAAGATGCTATGACGTCACGTCCCTCTGGCGAGTGAGGCAGGAACTAGGCCACCTGGCGAGTGGATTGTAGTGTGCCGGTCCTGCCGGGGGTGAAACCCGGGACATCTTTTTCTTTCGTTTGGCGGGACCGGCTGGCGCCGGGCTATAGCTATCGTCTGGTAGGTAAGGTATTAACTAATAAAAATTTAATTTACTAATTAAAATTTGCAATTTCTGAGATATAGCCAGGAAAAGAATTTTAATCACATGCAGAAACTGTAAGATTTTAAAGTTCAAGGTCACTACAGCAAAGTCCAAGGTCACACCATGACCTTGCACACTATGTAGAAACTGTAAGATTTAAAGTTCAAGGTCACTACAGCAAGGTCAAAGGTCACACCATGACCTTTCACACTATGTAACCCAGAGATGTGTTCTATATATCACTAGTAAGGTATTTCCTCAGTGCTTCTGCTCATATGTAGACCCTAAAAATCCATGCAGAATTTATTTTGAATAAATAATAAAAGAGTAACATAACTGACAAACTGAGTGCTTTATCACTAAGCTATGATGTTTTTGAAAGAACACCACTGGGAATCAAACCCAGGTCTCCCAATATGTCAGAATATGCTACTGTATTACTTATTGTTGTAAAATGTAATGTATTGTAAATCCAAGAAGTATACCCTTGTCTATTAATTTCCATACAGAATTTTTAGGGGGCTCAGTGGTGTAGCGGTTAGAGTTCTCTCTAACCTCTGAGGCCACCGGTTTGAATCTCGGGCCGGGCGCTTCATGTTGGAAAGTTGGTAGTTACTTGTTGATGCCTGGTGGTTTACAGTGCAGTATGCACTTGTTTCCTCCACCTGTAAACTAGCCGTCGCAATATGACCCTGGCTGTTGAACGCAACGTAAAGCAACAATTAAATAAATAAAATCCATACAGAATTTCCTGGCATTTCTTTGGAAATTTTTTTATTTGAAATAAACATGAAAATATTAGCTAGTAAATTTAGAAAATGGTTGAGAACACCAGTAATTGGTATGTACATGTTAATTAGTTGAAAATATTTGTGTATTTGCCAAAAAAATCAGCAAAAAATTTTCAGAATATTTTAGATAAAATAACGTACACTACACACACTAAGCTTAATTTTTTATATAAAAATATAAATATAGATCTACAGAATAGTGGGGTTTTTTTGGCCAAGAAACAGGTACTTTGAAATTTTTTTTGTTCTTCTAAGGTGGGCGAAATGGGGTTTCTTTAACCTGTATAGATATTTTTGGAGATGATTTTTGACTGATTATTTAATTTATAATAGGATAATAATGGGAAAATATTACAAAAATATGAGGAAATAGGTACATAAATATATGAAACAATTTTTTGGGCGTTTTATTTATTATCTACCAGTTTGTTTAAATAATAAGTAAAATAAGTCCATAAATAAAATAAAAAAATTGAAAAAATTTGGGATGAAATTACAAAAAAAACTTTGTATGTATATAACATATTTGTGATTTAAATATTTTTGAAAATATCGAAGAAAATGAGGGCTTATTGATGAAATGAATTTCTTTTAAATATTTCTTTTTTGATTTCCTCTAAAAAATTTCTTTTCATTAGATTCAAACCAATATTTTTTCTGAAACAGATCTCCGTTACTCTGTTTAGCTACAACTGGGCGAAAATAGGGGATTTGTGTTAAAACTGCTACAAATATCTCATACAAATTCTATATTCTTCACGGAACTAATTTATATAATTTATTACACTATTTCCATTATAGTTTTTATAAGATAAATGCATATATATCCAGAAATCAGATAAATTAATATTCGCTACTTCCTGGTTCTTCTGCCGCATACGTTTTTTGTTTAGGTCACATCGATTGTGGCGCCGCCCTGGTGAGTATTTCGTGCGGGAACCCCATTGGCACTGCATTTTTCAGGAGAACTCTATTAAACGATAATCACAGAAAATTTAATTTTAGGATAAACCTTGTATATTGTATTTAGATATGACATATGGCTATTTTGGGAAGGAGGGACCTTTTAGGTATTTTTTATTTTGTAAAGGCTGAATAAAAGTGCCTAATACTGAGGGTGTGCACTTTGTTGATATTGGACATTTTTAGAAACAATCAAGCTTTGGCCATGGGTCATGTGAGCGTAGGACACCCACATATGGAAAAACATTGATTATAACATGAGGCAAAGTAGACTTGGCAGAGCCCTAGTGGGTTGAAATTCTCTCAAAATATCTCTAATTCACTTTTTTGAGATGCTGACTGCTTATTACTCAAATAAAAAAATAATATAATAAAAGCATTAGTGCAGCACAAAATTGATGAGGATCCTCTTATGCTCTTATATCCAAACAGGGACATTCCAAAAACCAAGCAAAAGTCATAATGCTAACCCACTAAGCACCTGCTAGGGGAGGATGACTAGTTGGGGTGGGTAAGGTAATCTAACAGTTAAGTTTTAAGTTGGAGTCTTAAGTCTGATATGGTCTGTTCTGATCTGACATTAAGTGGGATTCTGTACCATTTCCCTGGCGCAGCTGGGACCAAACCACACCTGCCTATGACCTTTCTAGCCCTGACTGAGGTACCTGATAATCAGTTTCTATGAGTCAGACTACTAATCTGAACAAATATGACAAAAAAAGGAAATTATGAGAAACATATGGCTTTAAAATTGTAGTTATTTTTGTAAAGGATACAATATGAAATTGGGCCCCAGTGAAGTTGTTCTAGATGGGGTGTCACATGACTCATTCTGTCCAGTCTGAACACAATGCGGCAGAGAGCATTTTGAGCTTTCTAATGTTTAGCAACACTGGCCCTTTAGACTCCATTTAGCAGGGGATTACAGTGGTCTAATTGCTTACTGACAATATCAATCCTCTTAATTCAGAATGAGTGAGAGATTGCAGGAAATTACAGTAATCCAATCTGCTACTAACTAAGTCATCAGCCAGAAGAATTGGTCTCCTGAGTCTAGCCGATGACAAATGCTGAAAAGGAGTAGTGTCACCTTGAAACAGTATCATTATGATTCTTTGAAACACAAAGACTAATAATAAAGACTATAATAAGGCTCTCTTTGTGTAATGTTGTAGATCAACCTTGAAGCAGGGATCAAAGGTAAAATTAGACACATGGACATCCATGGCTCATGTTTTCACATGCTGAGGTCCTACTACCAATAATATGGGAGCTCTAACGCCTTTTTAATATAATGATCCCCATTTGACCTTTATTTGACATGTGATTTGACAGCCATTTTATTTACAAAATGAGGTGAAAATTATTGTCAAGCAAATTATCCATAAGCCATGCCGCAAATCTGTTGAAGCTAACTTCAATATTTCAAGTTTTACAGCATGTTTATGATTTGTCAATTTTTTATCTAAGTTAGCAAAAGCATGAGAAAAACTTAGAATCCAAGTTAGGAACAGTCTAACTATTGTTGAAGAATATGACCCCTGATCTTTGGTTCAAGTCTGTTTTCACAAAGGAGGGGTTAGCTGAGCCCAAAAGATTGAAAAGTATCTCACAAAGCAATGCATAAGTTATTCTTGTTATAAATTTTAACAGCCTTTTTATGACTGATGTTCAACAAAGTACATCTATGCATTAATACAGATTTGGTTCATTATTCAGTAAAAAACAAGAATTGTTGTGGAACAAGACTTCCTAACTTAGATATACTGGTTTCAAAGACTATACAGTTACTATCCAAAGTATATGGAGTTTTCCTAACTTGGAATCTAAGTAATATTTAAGAAAGTAGAAGTTGATGAATATGAAATCTAAGTAATACTTTGGTAAGTAGAAAACCATTCCTCACTTGGATCTAAGGTGACCTTACCAAAGTATTGTTGAAGAATACAGCCCAAGATGAGTCATTTTTCTTGATTCTGGTCTGATTTAGAGCTGATTCTTCACTCAGCCTGAGTCATGTTAGTGAATATTAATTGCTGGGTATATTATTTATCAGTGAAAAGCCTATTATGTGCCCTTCCCTGTGATTTTTACAGATTGAAAATCAATGCAATATTAACTGAGATATTGGCATTTACAATTTGCCCATTTTACAGTACATTTTGCTCACAATTGCAAGATACTGTAATATTTCAATATGGCGGTAGTATTTCCCGGAAGTCAGATGCCGATGTCCATTCTAGCTTTTTTATATGATTTATATGTTTTAGGCATTTCGCAAAATGCCTAAGTGAATAAGGGATTTCGCGAAAATGCCTGTAATCTTTAGGCATTTCGCGAAATGCCTGATTACACAGTTTGCCTGTAACATATATATTAGTAAAATATAAACGGTTTAAAATTTTCTACAACATTTAAGATTTGTGGAATTTTAACTGAAAATTTCTACAGGTTCTTGGTAGGAGAAAAACAATCAGGGGGTTTCTGTTAAACTGGACTTACAGTAGTTATAATTTTTGGATATTGCAGGTGACACAATAAGTTTTGTTTGAGTCCAAAAGACATTTTCTATTAACTACGTCTTCTAATATGTTAATTTTGTACAATTATGCACTAAGTGATCCAGTGTTTTCTAACAAAATTACAGTGTTTTCTAATAAAATTCTGTAATAATTTATTGACAGAAAAGTAACACAGCTGCCTCAGATAAAGTATTTTACGGCAGCCTTATTCCCATATACCCGATATTACAATACTCAACTTAAACGCCGGCAATAAAAATACATGCATCGGATAGATTAATTGTACTTCCTTTGTTTATTTCCTGGTTCTAAAGTATACAAAAATCAAGAAATCTGCCGTTTTCTTTCATGTGTTTGAAGTCAAATATTTCTCAGTTAAAAATTTGGAGATACTTTTATCATTTAAAAATGCACCCTATTTTAGAAATTGTTGTCACGCTGCTTGTGATTCTTAAATCAACAATACAGCATTTGTTCTATTGTATCATCCCACCTCGTAGGAAATCAGTTCAGAACGAGCGAGTTTTAATTACTGGCGCAGGGAGTGGACTTGGAAGACTGATGTGCATTGAATTTAGTAAAAGAGGAGCCGAGGTCATTGCCTGTGATATTAATACTGCTAGTAATAAAGAAACTGCCCAGCTTATAACAGAAAAGGGAGGAAAAATTCACACTTATACTTGTGATGTGAGGTTAGTTTCCAAAACTAAACTTAGTTTGTAGCAAGGGGTAACACATGGGGTCACCAATTTCAATCATGTGAGCATTTTTTCCATTCAGTTTGGAAAAAGTTATGCCTTATTTGCATAATTTGTAAGCTACTGTTTACAAGGCATGGGTCAGTAATTTGGTTGGTTCCCAGATAGCATTCCGCCGTCGGACCGACGTTGGCCCAACGTCAGCACATCCGTCGGTCCGACGTCGGCTGCCGACGTCGGGCCAACGGCTTTTTGACCGTCGGGCCAACGTTGGCCCAACGTCGGCAAACCACCAGTAAAAATTATATTGTATGCATAGCATGAGCCAATCAGATACTGTTCACCAACAACTTTTTGGGTGTAAATTTATAATAAGAATATCATTTTTATGTGTAAAATTGTTAAATGGTTAGCTAAAATTTGTGGGCTGACTGAAATACGACTTTTAGATATACCATAATTAATAATTTTTTTCTAAGTTTCCCCAAATCCCCTATTATTGCTCGCCGCCATCTTGAATAAAAATCCACCGTTGGCCCAACGTCGGCCCAACGTCGGCCCAACGTCGGCAAAATATAGAGAAATCTAACATGAATAGTGGTTGGCAAGCCACCGTCGGCCCAACGTCGGCCCAACGTCGGCAAAATCTGCCGACCTTGCGACCAACAGCCAACGTCGGTCCGACGGCGGGATGCTATCTGGGTTGCGTACGGTACATTCTAAAACGGACTTCTGTCCAACTTGGACTTTTACTTGGCCAAAGCGGAGATGGGGGTGGGGTGGGGTGGGTGGAGGTGATTTTCTAGAAATATGTGGAGTGTTACACCCAATATTCAGCATATGCTTTTGAAGAAATATGAGGCTCCAGAAGGGGGCTTTCCAACAGTACTTTATAAATAAAAATATCTCCTGGCCATCGCCACCCCCTCCCCATTTCCAAGTTGGACAGGAAAGCCATCACCGCATGCTACATTAATGTTATTGAGAAAACGTGAGGCTGAAAGTGGGGATTTTCTTGCATTATTTTATGGCCACCATCCAGGACATTATTGTTATTAAAGAAATATGAGGCTCCAGAAGGGGGCTTTCCAACAGTACTTTTTTTAATAATCATCCAATGTAATCCAAGTGCACTTAATTCAAGTCTCAACTGGATGTCCCCGGGGGGACAAAAGAAAGCATTGTTATTCACTGTTGTTTTCTTGTAGGTTATGGAATATATGTTTTTATGTTATATGTAATGTGCATTTTAATTTAAATCTTCTGTGTTATAATTTGTTGGTCAAATACTAATAGCTTTTACAAAGGAAAGAAACTTCGAAAACCTTATAAAAATTCTAGACCTCAGAGCAATACCCATAGCATTTATCTCCACAATGTAGCAATGTTTATATACATGTCCAATTTTTCGAACAATTTATTTCATGACAACTCAGGTTTTATTTCTCTGGCAACAAATGAATGTGCGTACAAAACACTTTTAGTAGCATTTAAATCTCCACATGGTAAATGTACAGAAGCTCTGCACGGTGTTTAGTTGGACTGGGGTGTACTAAAGTACAAAGTATTTCAGATACAAATTTGTGTTATGTGTGATTGGAAAGTGGTTTGGACCGTGCTTCTGCCTGTTTTAATTGCAATAAAGTCCATTCACAAATAAGGTTGAAAATATTATTTAAAATCCAGTTTTGTTGTACAAGTTATAATGTTTTTCAGTTCACAGTAACATAACAGAATAATTAA
This sequence comes from Sabellastarte sp. h YS-2021, assembly GCA_964017235.1. Classification (NCBI taxonomy): domain Eukaryota; kingdom Metazoa; phylum Annelida; class Polychaeta; order Sabellida; family Sabellidae; genus Sabellastarte; species Sabellastarte sp. h YS-2021. The sequence goes on from OZ024936.1 coordinate 30,749,160, forward strand.
CAATTTGTAACCAAACAGTAACTAATCTTTGAATGTTTAATACAAAAAATATAATTTCCTATCACAAAAGATACACATTTTGCTTCAAAACAGAGTAAATCAAGTTTCAATATATTGTTTAATCAAATGTTTTGGAGTATTTGAGAATCAGAGACTATGATGTAAGTGCATTCCATGATGTAAGACCTTTTTAGCCTCCAAACATAAGAGTGCTCTTGTATCAGAAAAGGAAATTGTGTAAGATTGTCAGGTTGTCAGCAATCAATCAAGATTCTAGAAAAACAAGGACAAGGAGTTTGATAATTACACTGTCAGAATGGTGATTTCATCTGCGCCATCCTCGTTTTATGTCAGCGGACTTGTCAGTCAGCTGACATCATGGCATCACTTTGTGGCATCTACATGAATAACTTCTCCGACGAAAAGTATAAGGCCCAGAGACATGCTGTTTTTGTAAAGATACCTTATCTTTTGAGGATGAAAAATTTTTCAAGCATTCAGATATGTTCGTTCGTCTGTTCCCCAGAGCCATTACAAGTGAGGTACCCCCACCCAAAGTGGGAAAATCTCAACACTTTATCACAATTTTCTCATTCACTATTGCAGGGATTTTCTCTTGTCATGCATATATGTACTAGGCCACAAGTAGATTCTCTTGTGTGAGTATCAGGCCTAGATCTTTCTCAATTATTTTTTTATGAATTTTTTAATAGATTTTAGTGCATTAAAATTCATTATTTTTTTATGAATTTTTAATAGATTTTAGTGCATTAAAATTCATGAAATCCTGCACTAAATCACTTATAATTTGAAAAGTATTGCATTTAGAGCATTTTGTTAAAATATGTTATTCAGCTACTTTTTCCATTGCTACAACATGGTGAGTAACTTGGGAGTCTACCCAATAGCTAAGTGAGTAATAACTACTTTCTGACTTTTCAGTACCTTCCATAATGAGTAAAATCACTTATAACTTAAAAGCTATTGCATTTAGAGAATTTTACATAAATAAATGTGTATACTTTTGAGTCAGCTATAATATAATAAAATTGCAGACCTGTAGCTCATTGCATAGCTGGGCAATAGCTACTTTGAGGTTATCACTGTTGAGTAAATTGCTTGTAACTTGAAAACTATTGCATTTACAGTATTTTGTTTAAATATATTTTCCACCTACTTTTTACACCTTAACAGTTAACTTGGTACTTTGCTTCTCAATACCTTTTGCAGGGCACAACTTTTGTGTCTTTCACTTCTACTCTGAAACTCAAAACACAGTCAGCTGACACAGAGCCACACAGATTGCTTGTTTATATGTTGCAGCTACCCTTAACAGTGCATCCTGTTTCTAGTTCAGCTTTGGTTAAATCACATGTATCAACATAATTGTTAATTTAGAGTATTTTATTTTTAAACTTGGTAGTAGTCATTGCGATAGTTCATTATTGAGTAAATCACTTATAACTGCAAGAGTATCAAATTTCGAGAATTTTGGTGAAAAATATTTGCTGAGAAATTTTTCATGGCCTGTGTCATGTCTAGTTATCAGAGCTGTAGCTCCACATATAACAGTAATAGCTACTTTGATATTTCACTATTGAGTGAATAACTTTGATCTTCAAGTCCAGTCTATTGAAATTTGAGGATTTTTGACAAATATGTTGTCCACCTACTTCTTGGGGCTCTGCATCGTTGCATATTTTCAGTGCTATAGCTCTGTAGCTACATGTATCATAGCTACTTTGATAGTTCACCTTTGAGTAAAGCACATACATGTAGTTTCATATGATTTACTGTTTATTAACTGGGGGGACCATACCACCATGAATGTTCATGTTTTGGTATAATGTTTTTGACTGCAGTAAGAAGGAAGAAATTTATAAATTGGCAGAGAGAGTTCAGGAAGATGTTGGACAAGTTGACATTCTTGTGAACAATGCTGGGATTGTTTCAGGTAAGTTAAAAGGATAATTACGGATAACTCCTTCATGTTGAGACTCAATCTGTTCACTGTAGTATTTTTAATATTTCTATTGTCATTTAAGTTTCCAGGGGAACAGTGTACCATAATATAAGTTGAACTGCAAAACCTACTATTAATACAATACATACCATACATACTATTAAGTATTAATTATTGTAATTATAATTTGGGCTCTAAAGAATAATTGAGTGCAAAAATTACCAGTTGTAATTATGTGTTTGCTTTGTCCTATAAGGTTATACATAGTTACATGTAGCATTAGTTATATGTAGATTTAGTTATAAAACTGATTTCATATCATATATTACTTTGTAGGAAAGAGTATCTTGGACATACCAGATAACATGGTTCAGAAAACTATTGACATAAACTTGATGGCTCACTTTTGGGTATGTTTATGCTAGTAGTTATTGAAGATTTAAGTCCTCTTCACAGTTGTCTTTACTTATTTCCTGCATGTCCGTACACTCCCTCGTGATACCTCAACTCTGGAGGTCAAGTTTTGGTGATTTATTTTGTTAACATGTTTGTCTTCAAACACAACTTTCATGAAAATTACTTGAGATGTGCAGGTGACCTTTAAAATACCTTTCTGGTGTTGTATATAACATATTTGTGATTTATATAATTATTGAAATATTTACCAAAAGTGGCTTTTGGTAACATGTTCATGAAGTTAATTAACCAAAGTAAGAGGTACCGATGAACGAAATAAGTATGACCTGGTTGGTAATAAACTCAGTTATGTAGAATATGTGAATACGGTGGACTTACGCTTATCTGAACCCCTGTTCTCTGAAATTCTGGCACAACCAAAATTTTATGTCTCCCATAATTTGGTTTTGTTGTCTGCTGATACTAATGTGTGTTCATAGGTCATTTTATGAAAATTGTGTTACTTGCTTAACATGAAACAACACAAGGACATTACACATATTTATTTATTCCATTTCCCTGATTGGTTGCCCTTTGCTCAACTTGACAGACTGTAATCTTTTCAAATTATACCTTTTCTTTTCATCAATGAAAACCCTCAGTACTAATTGCAGTTATCTTTTAAACTTCAAAAGGTTGAACCCAGGGTTTGGATAAGGATGGCCACTAGTGAGGAATTGGTTGAATTAACCCACCTCAATGCAATAGTAAAATAACATAATCATCAAAATTAGAGGCTATTGAAAGGCCTGTGTCTTTTGTTGGTGGATAGTGCATCAGGACTTCTCAAATAGGGATTCAGACGCATTGAATGTAATTACCTTGTTTCGTTTCTTTTTTTTCTTTTTAAAAAAGACCATAAAAAGCTTCCTTCCATCCATGAAAGCACGAAACCATGGACACATTGTTACAATAGCAAGTGCTGCAGGACACTTTGGCTCACCTAAGATGACAGACTACTGTGCATCAAAGTTTGCCAATATGGGTTTGGTCGAGTCTCTGATGTATGAATTGAGAGCGGAAGGAGTGAGTGGAGTTCACCTGACAACAGTATGTCCATATGTCATTGACACAGGCATGTTCAGCGGCTGCAAATCAAGGTAGTACCCCTAACCCAAGCCCTAACCCTAACTTACTGGGTCCATATTTACAGGCATTCTTACTCTCTGGTTCATGGCAATTTTGGGCAATGCTTGAATAATCGCTGATATAGCATATTTACTGCAGGGACGAGTTGGCCGTAACTGAAGTTATAACTCGGAGGATGATATATGGAGTTCATATCGATCTACACCGTTTAAACACATTTTAAAAAATATAAATTATGCAATGTACTTTTAACTTTAGGAAGTAATAGCAAAAACTAAAATTTGAAGCACATAGTTTGTGATTGTTTATTATTTGCCTTACTGCCTGGCGCTTCCATGAAGTGCTTATGCATACCCATATTTATGCAGATTTACTTTTGCAAGATTTGTTTTTAACAGTTTTCTTTATTTTTGCAGATATATGATATTTTATTTTTGCTCATTGTTTTACATCATCTGCCATCTTTGCTTTTCTGATACTTTCAGTTAATGACAACTAAAATGCAGGTACCGAGTTTTGAGTCGGTTATTGCATAACAGATACCCATTTGTATATTTTGAAATGAGTTTAAAGATGTGCTATACTTTTTCTTTCAGGTTTGAGTTTATACTGCCTGTATTGCAGCCAGATTATGTGGTGGAGAGAATCATGCACGCAGTTCTCACCAACCAGTCCCACCTTTTCATCCCACGGACCTTTCACATCCTTAATGTTCTCAAGGCGTGAGTACAGTTGGGTTTTTTTTTATGGGGGAGGGGGGTATACAGTACTATTCATATTAGTTAAGCGTCCCGCAAGGGACGCTTGTTTGTGTATGGGAGAGCTTCTGGCTCCGCCGGATCCGCCGGCTCCGCCGGCTCCGCATTTTGTTTTCCTTATAACTCTGTAACCGTTAGGCGGATTCTTTTCAAATTTGGTAGGTTTAGGCAGTAGCCTTGGGGAATTTTTTTGAATATGCTGCAGTGACATTTCAACCAATCAGAGAGGTCACATGACCAAAAATGTCTTTTTTCGATGGGGAAGCTTGTCCGGATGATAACTTGAAAGGAATTTTATCAATTCACCTGAAACTTGGCAAATACATTCATTCTATTAAAATCTGGAAATCATTAGATTTTGGCATTGATTGGTCAAGAAATGGCCGAGTAATTAATGATTAATTAATCATTACGAATTTTCCAAATAAGGAAAACACAAAAATGCTTATATCTCGAAAACCGTGCTAGATAGAGCGATTTCGACGAAATTTTTGACCCACAGGGTATCTCTGCGGAGTAGTTTTCCCAATTTTCAAAAAATTTTTGTCTCGCCCAAAATGGCGGCCATTTTGAATTTTCGAAATTTTCGCAAAAATTGCAAAACACAAAAATGCTTATATCTCGAAAACCGTGCTAGATAGAGCGATTTCGACGAAATTTTTGACCCACAGGGTATCTCTGCACAGTAGTTATCCCAATTTTGAAAAAATTTTTGTCTCGCCAAAAATGGCGGCCATTTTGAATTTTCGAATTTTTCGCAAAAATTGCAAAACACAAAAATGCTTATATCTCGAAAACCGTGCTAGATAGAGCGATTTCGACGAAATTTTTGAGCCACAGGGTATCTCTGCAGAGTAGTTATCCCAATTTTGAAAACATTTTTGTCTCGCCAAAAATGGCGGCCATTTTGAATTTTCGAATTTTTCGCAAAAATTGCAAAACATAAAAATGCTTATATCTCGAAAACCCTGCTAGATAGAGCGATTTCGACGAAATTTTTGACCCGCAGGGTATCTCTGCAGAGTAGCTGCCAATTTTCAAACAAAAAATTTCTCGCAAAAAATGGCGGCCATTTTGAATTTTCGAATTTTTCGCAAAATTGCAAAACACAAAAATGCTTATATCTCGAAAACCGTGCTAGATAGAGCGATTTCGACGAAATTTTTGACCCGCAGGGTATCTATGCAGAATAGCCATGCCAATTTTCAAAAAAATTTTATCTTGCCAAAAATGGCGGCCATTTTGAATTTTCGAATTTTTGCGCAAAAATTGCAAAACACAAAAATGCTAATATTTCGAAAACCGTGCTACATAGAGCGATTTCAACGAAATTTTTTATCTTCAGGGTATCTCTGCAGAGCAGCTATCCCAAAGAGCTTTCACTTGGTGAAGTTTCAGACCCATAGCTAATTGCTCACCTACTCAAAAAGAGTAAATGCGAATTACCTCTAAAAGTATTGCAGATGGCCAATTTTTCTCAAATAACTCATTCACCTACTTTTGGAAGAGCTTTCACATGGTGAAGTTTCAGACCCATAGCCAATTACTCACCTACTCAAAATGAGTAAATGTGAATTATCTCTAAAAGTATTGCAGATAGCCAATTTTTCTCAAATAACTCTTTCACCTACTTTTGGGAGAGCTTTCACATGGTGAAGTTTCAGACCCATAGCTAATTATTTACCTACTCAAAATGAGTAAATGCTAATTATCTGTAAAAGTATTGCGGATACCCAATTTTTATCAAATAACTCATTCATCTACTTGTGGGAGAGCTTTCACATGGTGAAGTTTCAGACCCATAGCTAATTACTCACCTACTCAAAATGAGTAAATGCGAATTATCTCTAAAAGTATTGCAGATAGCCAATTTTTCTCAAATAACTCATTCACCTACTTTTGGGAGAGCTTTCACTTGGTGAAGTTTCAGACCCATAGCTAATTACTCACCTACTCAAAATGAGTAAATGCGAATTATCTCTAAAAGTATTGCAGATAGCCAATTTTTCTCAAATTAATCATTCACCTACTTTTGGGAGAGCTTTCACTTGGTGAAGTTTCAGACCCATAGCTAATTACTCGTCTACTCAAAATGAGTAAATGCGAATTATCTCTAAAAGTATTGCAGATAGCCAATTTTTCTCAAATAACTCATTCACCTACTTTTGGGAGAGCTTTCACTTGGTGAAGTTTCAGACCCATAGCTAATTACTCACCTACTCAAAATGAGTAAATGCGAATTATCTCTAAAAGTATTGCAGATAGCCAATTTTTCTCAAATAAATCCTTCACCTACTTTTGGCAGAGCTTTCACTTGGTGAAGTTTCAGACCCATAGCTAATTACTCACCTACTCAAAATGAGTAAATGCGAATTATCTCTAAAAGTATTGCAGATAGCCAATTTTTCTCAAATAACTCATTCACCTACTTTTGGGAGAGCTTTCACTCTGTGAAGTTTCAGACCCATAGCTAATTACTCACCTACTCAAAATGAGTAAATGCGAATTATCTGTAAAAGTATTGCAGATAGCCAATTTTTCTCAAATAACTCATTCACCTACTTTTGGCAGAGCTTTCACTCTGTGAAGTTTCAGACCCATAGCTAATTACTCACCTACTCAAAATGAGTAAATGTGAATTATCTCTAAAAGTATTGCAGATAGCCAATTTTTCTCAAATAACTCATTCACCTACTTTTGGGAGAGCTTTCACTTGGTGAAGTTTCAGACCCATAGCTAATTACTCACCTACTCAAAATGAGTAAATGCGAATTATCTCTAAAAGTATTGCAGATAGCCAATTTTTCTCAAATAACTCATTCACCTACTTTTGGGAGAGCTTTCACTTGGTGAAGTTTCACACCCATAGCTAATTACTCACCTACTCAAAATGAGTAAATGCGAATTATCTGTAAAAGTATTGCAGATAGCCAATTTTTCTCAAATAACTCATTCACCTACTTTTGGGAGAGCTTTCACTTGGTGAAGTTTCAGACCCATAGCTAATTACTCGTCTACTCAAAATGAGTGAATGCGAATTATCTCTAAAAGTATTGCAGATAGCCAATTTTTCTCAAATAACTCATTCACCTACTTTTGGGAGAGCTTTCACTTGGTGAAGTTTCAGACCCATAGCTAATTACTCACCTACTCAAAATGAGTAAATGCGAATTATCTCTAAAAGTATTGCAGATAGCCAATTTTTCTCAAGTAAATCCTTCACCTACTTTTGGCAGAGCTTTCACTCTGTGAAGTTTCAGACCCATAGCTATTTATTCACCTACTCAAAATGAGTAAATGCTAATTATCTGTAAAAGTATTGTGGATACCCAATTTTTATCAAATACTCATTCATCTACTTGTGGGAGAGCTTTCACATGGTGAAGTTTCAGACCCATAGCTAATTACTCACCTACTCAAAATGAGTAAATGCGAATTATCTCTAAAAGTATTGCAGATAGCCAATTTTTCTCAAATAACTCATTCACCTACTTGTGGGAGAGCTTTCACTTGGTGAAGTTTCAGACCCATAGATAATTATTCACCTACTCAAAATGAGTAAATGTGAATTATCTCTTAATAGTATTGCAGATAGCCAATTTTTCTCAAATAACTCATTCACCTACTTTTGGCAGACCTTTCACACACGAAAATGAAAAATTGTGAATATCTCGGAAAAGCTATTTATTCTGCTTTAATGCTCGGCGGGAGATACACACCACGGCAGTGGTCTTGACAAAAATTTTTGTCTCCCCAAAAATGGTGGCCATTTTGAATTTTCAAAGTTTTTGCAAAACACAAAAATGCTTATATCTCGAAAACCGTGCTATATGGAGTAAACTCAACAAAATTTTGGACCTGCTGGGTATCTCTGCAGAGTAGCCATGCCAATTTTCAAAATATTTTTGTCTCGCCAAATATAGCGGACATTTTTAATTTTTTTATTTTTTGCAAAACACAAAAATGCTTATATCTTGAAAACCGTGCTAGATAGAGCAGACTGCGCTGACTTTGGTTGCCACAACAGTATAAGGCTAGAAACGAAGCATTTTCTTAATACTTTAGCACTCACCTTTATATCCTTTTCGGGACGCTTTGTTTTTGCTATGCAAAAACATTATCTTTTTTTTTTGCGAGCGATCCTCTAGTTTATTTATACCGCCTACTTTTCACAACCACATGGATGGGTACAGTTGTATAAATGAAATTTAACACTTAAATCTGGAGTTGAGATTTGAATCTACAATCTTACTCACACAATAAACTTGTCCTTAATTTTGCCTGTACCTGCATCCGAGTCCATATCCACACCCGTAATACCCCAGATATTTTGGCATAATATAGTAAAGGGTCCAGTTTCTTCTTTTGCGGGTAAGGATGAAAGTGAAGGGTCAAGTTTCTTTTTTGCGGATAAGGATGAAAGTTCACTGTATCATATGTCTGGGGTATTGCGGGTGCAGATACAGATGGGGATTCAGGTACGGACAAGGTTAAGGACAGGTGTGTTTTGTCAGTCAGTTGTCAAAGAGTGACGTATGTAAAACCCATGGCACAATTTGCCAAGTATATTTTCAAGTAATGCTTCTATATCCTGACTATACAAAAGTTTAAAGATCTAAACATGTAATTTGTAGAGGAATTTATTCTATGGTGTACAAAGATGAGTACACCTGGTATGAAACTGGTCAGATGATCATTTACTAAATCATATATTGTGTATTTTGCAGTTGCCTGCCAGTGGAAGCTACCGTGGCTTTGAATAAATTCTTTGGAGGCTTTCAATTCATGGACACCTTTGTTGGAAGGCAGAATCAGAAAAAAGTCAACTGAGTCACTTTTGGGCTTAAATCTATGCTTTTCAAAGTAAAATGTCAAAATATAATATGCTTACCAGAATGAAAAGAAATACAATTAACGTGTAATACAATTCAAAGCTAATTAGATTAATCTTAGGCTGTAGAGCCTTATACTTAGTGTAATTGTCTGCTGCTGTTTTTACTAAGTGTAGATTGGACACATAATCATGTTAGTTCTGTACTTTTTTGTATCTATGGGAAGTCATTTCAGTTTGTGCAAAGTTATGCTTGACATCCCATCATTAAAATGCTACTATTGTTTTGGCTTATTGATGGTAACCTGATCTCAGGGATGTCCTATTTCTTCCAATGTCTTTGTCCCAAAATGGCTACAATGCTTTGAACAATATATTCTGGTTTGGATGAGAGAAGGTATCTTGCACAATATTTTGAACTCCGCTGCTTTAGTTGATTTACTTTTTCTAAACATTTTATATGATGGTTAAAGATTGAATCAGTCAAAGAAACTTAAAAAAATATTTTTGTAAAGTTGAAGTATTTCATGTACCTGGCAAGATATTCTTATCACTTGGATTTCACAGAAGATAACTTTTTTGTATCTATGGGAAGTCATTTCAGTTTGTGCAAAGTTATGCTTGACATCCCATCATTAAAATGCTACTATTGTTTTGGCTTATTGATGGTAACCTGATCTCAGGGATGTCCTATTTCTTCCAATGTCTTTGTCCCAAAATGGCTACAATGCTTTGAACAATATATTCTGGTTTGGATGAGAGAAGGTATCTTGCACAATATTTTGAACTCCGCTGCTTTAGTTGATTTACTTTTTCTAAACATTTTATATGATGGTTAAAGATTGAATCAGTCAAAGAAACTTAAAAAAATATTTTTGTAAAGTTGAAGTATTTCATGTACCTGGCAAGATATTCTTATCACTTGGATTTCACAGAAGATAATTCACGGATTATTTTTATATCTGGGCCCATATTCACTTAAAATTGCTTGTTTTCTTTAGAATTTTAAAATAATAAACCATTTTGTCAGAAAGATTCTTGAAAAGAGAAAAATATCTTAAAAAAGATATATAAAGTTTTTTTCTTCAATTTTACAATGTAGTTGTGAAGTGACTAATGTTAATGGATGTACAGGTATTATGAAGTTTTTTTTAGCCATGACATTTTATACAATTTTCCATGGATGTTACACTTTATGTACATTTATTTGTCTACAGTTATTTCTATGCAACAGGAACCTCCAATATCCACGTGAAGACATGGGGCCGTACTCACAAACAGTACTAAGATAAGATGAATTTTGGTCTAAGTAGGGGACGGTTGTTCACTTAAGTTTTCATGTTTTCTTTAGAATAGGTATTCACAAAACAATTCTTTGGAATGTATGTGAATATAGTTTCTTAATTTCTTACTTGAAATCTAAGTAATACGAATAGCCTAAAATCTAAGTTAGGTCTAAGTATTGTTTGTGAATACAGACCCAGATTCTTCTAGTAAGATCTATTAAAGAGAACCAGAGCATATATTAATGAGTTGAGTAATGAGTTGTTTTCAGTGCAAAATTAGCAAAAGAGTACTCAGCCACTAAGGATTGGCAGTTTTCTGAATACTGACACAAAATTGTCATAAAATGATTGATTTCTACTACTTTTCAGCAAAAATATATCCACCAAGGTGTTTTTCCATAAAAGAGAAGAATTATAAAAGAGCTTAGAAATGATAAAATATACATGATACAAAAACTCCTACTTTTTGCAGCTGTACCAAGTTCCCAGCCTTGCTTAAGGCTCATATCTGTACCACATCTTTTTTAAAACATATTCACAGATATTTGATGTTCATAAAGCATTGATACGTGTAAGGGGATATGAGCTCACCAGTGTTAGCAGTATACTGATCCAAAAACTAGCATGTGTAAGAGTACATTATATGAACTGAAACTTTATTATCTGAACTAAAAAGTTTTTCCTAATTACAAAGAAAATTAAGCAATGACCAAGGCTAAGACTTCTCTGTGAAGCTAATATTCGCTAACATATAGGACTGCTTTGTGAATACCGTACCTAGATGTCCATGTTAAAAAGAACTTCAGTACCAATTAGAGCCTTAAGCAAGACTACTGACATCCACGAATATGCAGAAAAATACGGCAACTTTCTCATGTAAAAATATCATGACCAAAGTCACCTCGATTCAGCCTATGTTGAAGCCTTTGTGGTCCTGAGTTAAAGTTCAGCTCATGGCAACAGGTTTCGATCTTATCTGTAAAAAGACACTGAATTTTTTTTGTGTGTCAAGTGTATTTCATTCTACTTAGTACTTACACTAGTGTCGGTATTGTTTATGGATATTGAAATATTTATCAATTCTTGCAAAATATGCCGATATCAATTATACAGGGTACAATATCAATATCGGAACATAATACTAAAAAGATGCACCTCTGCTGCCTTCCATTAATATAAAGTACGAAATTTGAAAATAATACTGATTTTCCTGTCATTTTCGGTAACTTTTACTTACCGTGAAAATGGAACTGCCATATTTGTTTACGTTTCAGGACACTACTTAACCTCGCAAAAGAGTTTGGAAGGTCCCCCCAGGAAAGCATCTCATGTCCCGATATTTCAATATCGATCAATACGGAAGATGAAATATGGTTTGATAGTGATATATATATTTTTATTTGATACCAACACTAACTTACAGAATCTACTGTACTTGCTTCTATAATTAAGCGGCCCGTCAGGGACGCTTATTTGTTTTCACCGAAGTTCGACTGATCACCGCCGCCGGATTATGGTCTCCCTTGAATAACTTCTTAGCCTTTCAAATTTTTCTTTCCTTCTTATCTTTCTTTAAAACTATAGGGGCGGGAAAAATTTTTGGGATACTTTGCGCAGACCTTAACCTTTACTTAAGGTAACCTTAAGCATAACTCCAAAACACCCTGTCATCGCATTTCGGAAAAAACCACACACACCTGTGCTATAAAATTTATCTGGTACATTCTAGACCAAATTTCCAAGGTCGGAAAGGATTTTCTCATCAATCGCACCATAGATACCTGAATGCGAGGCGTTTTATTTTTGTAAATTTTTTAAAAATAGGTACTTGGTCTGTATCTCAAAAACGGTTAGGATTTCGGCGTTTTGTTGGAATAACTTATTCAGCTACTTTTTGATAATCTTTCACATGCCAAAGTTTTAGCCCTGTATCTGCAATCTTAAGGTCACCTTAATGTCACCTTAAAAAGGGAGTTTTAGCCCTCCAGTTCACTTAGTTTTTCACTTTTTTCAACCAAACTTGGCACATATATTAAGATTTGCCAAAGGAATATCCTGACTTTATGGTGACCTTAAACTCAAAATGTTAATGGACATATGGCCTGCTTAAAGTCATCAAATTGGAATAAAATCCCCTGGCTCCTTTCTTTTTCCATTTTTTTATATTGAAATTATCACTGGTATTAAAGTCGATAAAAATAATACTTATGGTCACCTTAAACTCTCAGTATGAATGGATTTGTAGCCACCTTAAAGTGGAATAAGGGGGTTTTCAGCCTCCAAGTATCTTATTGTTTGACTGACCTCAGTTAAACTTTGCACACCTATAAAGGATGGCAAACCAAAGGGTTATCCTGACTTTAAGGTGACCTTAAACTGTTAATATAATTTTGGCCCCCCTAAAGTCATAACATTTGAATAAAGCCGTCTGGCTCTTTTCTTTTTCCATATCTAACATATATTGATATTGAAGGGACATTCTCATATTATGGTCACCTTAAAGTCGCAATATGAATGAAGTTATGGTTACCTTACAGTGAAAAAGGAAGTTTTAGCCTTCAGCTATCTTATTGTTCAACTGACATGAGCTAAACTTTATGCACTTATAAAGGATGAGAAAAGGGACATTCACATTTTATGGTCACCTTAAAGTCCCAATATGAATGAAGTTATGGCCACCTTGCAGTGAAATTATGTAGTTTTTAATCTCCAGCTATTGTATTGTTCAGCTGACCTCACTTTAATTGTGCACACTTATTAAAGATGAAAATAGGGACAAGTAACATACACAATGCAATAAAGTTCACAGTTTCTATTGCTTATGATGCATATGTTGACATCTTTTATGGGCGACTTCTTTTTCATCAGGGCCGCTTTGTTTTTGTCAGCAAAAACATTCTTCTAGTTGTTTGTAAGTGTTTACCTGTGTTACTCTAATCATTTGTAAGACAATTGCTTGCATTAAATATATTTTTATATCCAGTACGACCAGCATTAGTGTGAATTCATTGTTTCCTCAGGCATAATATCAATGTACTCAGGTATGCAAAGATTTCAGTTGATTTTGTATGGATAATTATATTTGTTTTTTTGAGATTATGTCTCCTGTTTGATGTCTTGCAGTTCTATAATGGTACTCTGTGATTAAAAGTGAGAAATCAATAACAGTTCTGTTTTTTCCCCCACCATAGTGGTTAATTTGATATAATATATAGTACTCGGTCTTTAATTGAATTTACAAAAAGGCAGAAGTCTTGGAGAGTAAAATTTCACAGATGCAGTAGTTAAAATTTATGTTGCTATATTAAACATGAGAAGCCAATGTATACTAGTTCAAGGCCCAATTAGTCTAAGTTGACATGATACAAATTACTTTTGGATTAACGTTATGGCAAGACCCCAAACAATTAATAGCATCTTGGTGTTGCAAACAGTAATTTTCAGTTCTTGAGCCCCTTCACAATTTATATTTACAAGATTCAATTGAACCCACTTTTGATACAAAGCAAACATGTCTGAACATCTTGTGCAATAGTACTAGCTGTATAAGTTGAACTAGGGTCCTTTTTGTCACCACTCTCACTCTCAGACCAGTAAACTACGGGGAGTTGTTTTCATTTTGGGGCCAGGGATACACCCAAATTTGACTTTCTTGTTTTACTATAAAACCTTTAGTTTTTAATGACTGCTTTTTCCAGTTAATAACTCGGGAATAAGGCAATAGATTCTTTTCTTTTAAAAATATAAACTCTTAGGTAGGAAGTGTTGTTACCAGACCATGTATTATGTCCACTCTGCTGGGGGTTGGCATTATTTTCGCATTTTTTTTTTCCGACCTGCACCAGAAGTTTCCCTATAGTATAGGATTTTTTTTTAACCAAAAATGCAAACATTTTTGCCATTGCCATGGCTAAACCTTCAAAAATCATGAACCACTTCCTTTCTCTGGAAATTTAAATGAACATTATTTTGGATGACTCGGCCGAAATTAGCATGGAGACTTGGATTTACTTGTTAAACTCTGTCACAGCATTCACAGGGTTGACATTACACATAATAATTGTTTTTTTTCTATGCCATCCTGTGATTTTACCATTGTTCCAGCCACAGTGGTGAATCGTATTTCTAGTTATTAAATTGTGTTGGTTAGAAATTCTAAGTGGTTACCTGCTGTACACTTGAGTTTGAAGCTTCAGCAAGCCAGGTGTTAATATGAATTTTAAATACAGTACTACAATAGTGGAGGTTGTGCACCAGATATCAGGGGCAATATATTAGAAAATGTAAAGTGACGTGTAATGTTTTATTATGTACTTGTGTTGTTTTTGTTTTGTGAAGTTATACAATTCAAACATTATTTAATTTTTTATTAGAAAATTTAAAACTGAGACTTAGACTATTTAATTGATCTCTGAGTATATGTGTGTTATTGGTGATTTTATTTCATGATTTATTGCTGACTGGTTTTTTGTCATTTTGATTTAATGTTGTTTTTTTAATCAGCATAAATAAAAAGCAAGGAGCAATTTAAATAGTGTTAATTTGTTTTTTGCCATTTATGGAAAATACATACATGTTATCTGAAAGTGGCAATTTCATATACAGAATTTATATGACCCACTTTCAACATGGAGTTGATGTGAGGATGTACAAAACCTTGTAAGGGTGATTCAATATTATGTCCTTCCTCTGAAAAAAAAATCTAAGCATGAGAATAAATCTGAGACTAAGACTGCTAGTGAATATGGGACCAGGGCTCAGGGGTATGTTGAGAGGACATATCCCCCACATATACATGTATGGTTTTGGCCTAATTTGTACAACTCTGGTTTGGTGCTTCTAAAAATCTTTACTTTTACAACTCAGTTGTACAGCTCCAAAACTATTAAAAAGTGTAATGGCCTAACTTGTACAACTTAGTTGTACTTTTTAATACACTCAGTTGTACAGGTTATGCTTTTTAGAAGCACAAAATCTGTACAAGTTATAACTTGTATACAACTTGAAAAAAATTTTCGTACAAGCTACAACTTGTACGACTCAGCTGTTCAAGTTATAACTTGTACGAAATCCCAACTTGTATACAGCACATACATACACATACTTTGTAATGCCTACAGGGTGTGGAGTGGCAAGTATCCAAAGATATTATCATTTCTGACATGCACCATCTTGTGGAACCATTGGGTCTTTTACTCCCCCACCCACACAGTGCATATGATGCAAACTCCACCTGCGTGGTTTAATGGGCAATAATAATGCTGGGCTCTAAAATAGCGCTCCTGTATGATAAGCTCAAAGCACTTTACACAGTATTACCCCAGCAAGGATATCTAGCTTTGGTAACCTTACCTATTGCGGCCATGCAAGGCGCAGAAGCCAGTATCCCTTATAGCTGGGTACCCATATTTTCCATTGGGTGGAGAGAGGCACCAAGGATGTTATCCCACGTAAAACAGTTGGC
Source organism: Sabellastarte sp. h YS-2021 (assembly GCA_964017235.1). NCBI lineage: Eukaryota > Metazoa > Annelida > Polychaeta > Sabellida > Sabellidae > Sabellastarte > Sabellastarte sp. h YS-2021. Next base: position 30,765,007 of record OZ024936.1, read on the forward strand.
ATCAGTGGGGATCAAACCCACGACCCTTGGATTATTAGTCCAACACCCTACCAACTGAGCCACATGAGACCCTAAAGTCATTTAATGCAGATATCGGCTCAGTCTTAGACTTCTATATGAATCAAATAAGTACAAAGTAGAAGGAAGTGAGATGTACGTTAAATCTTCTAGTTAGACTGATCAAATTATTTGAAAGTATATTTAAGTTTTACATGGCCACGGTGGAGACTAAACATACTTATTGTTTATTTTCAAATACATGCCTTGATTAAATAAACACACCACACACTTTTTCGGTATTTAAAGTAGACAATCTTCTTACACAGATGCACCATATGATGTGTTGTGGTTTACCATTTTGAAAAAAATACACGTCTCTTGATTATTTTATTGCACAATATCTTGCATGCCTGTTAGTAATTTATAATTTTGAAGCAATTAAGAGAAGTTACAAGTGATATGTGAGTACATTAATCAACAAAACATTCACATGCAATTACAACCTGTGAAATATAAATTTATTTAGTCTGTCATGACTTGTCTAAAATTGTCAAGTGAACAAGATTCCAACATATGATAAAATCTATTTACTTGTTCTTATAAAAATAATTTGATCAAATATATTACATTTAAAGATGTTAAATTTACAAATACAAATGTCTGTATAGGAATAACATGGATATAATACACCAACATATGTGAAATTTTTATATAGCACCCAGTCTACATGGGACATCAAGTTACAACCAAATTATCAACAAGTCAATACATGCTAAAATTAGTAGGTCTAAAAATTAAATATAGTTATATTTATTTAGTGATACGTCATGCTTAGTAACTTTGTATCAGTTATATTTGAATATATAGTTATAATACTAATTTTCTCTTTATTTTAAATCAATGGCTTGTTCAAAAAGCTATAATCTGAGAAGGTACATGCAAAATATAGTTTCAACTGAAGCAACTGTAATTTGTGAAAAATAGATTACTACAATGCATAAGAATAATAACCAAACTACATGTGGCCTAAAATATCCACGCAAAACAAAAGACTAGAATTGTGACATATATATAATGGACGGAATGTTGTATGACTCGAGTCACAAAGCTTGATAATACATTAAACATCACAGACACACATCAGAGTTCACTTTCACTAACATTGTTATATTCTTAAAATATCAGCAATTAGCAAAAACAATTCTAATAATAGAAATAATAGAGTCTGTCAAAATTATCAATACATTTTTTTCACAAAGTTATAGTTTTATGTTGAACCACTAAAATACTAACGCTACTCTTTTCCTACAAAGCTATTGCATTAAATTTGATATTTTGACCTGCAGAAATTTAAAATTCTAAAAGATGGTTATTTTCTTACAAAATTCTAAGAATATTAATAATTTTTGGCATCAGAATGTTATTGAATACTGCCCCAGGTCAATGTCAGACAACTCCGTATTCTAAAACCTCTTTCATCAAAACTTCCATCAATTACATACTAAACTTTATTTACCCATTTCTACATGCCCACAGTTTCCAATTGTTATCTTCTCTATTTTATGAATCTTCTGTTATTCAAATATCATCTAATATATTCAGATATGACTTGTAAACAAAGTAATAGAAGCAATAGAAAAGTAATAGACTGGATTCAAATCCAATGTGATAGTAATATACTGAAAATTTTTAAATGTAAGAGTAATAGATTTGAGATTCAATCTAGTACATCTATTACTTTCTATCACCTTTCTATTACAATATAACTTTTTCTTATTTTTCATTAACAAGGCCACATAAAAGTGATGATTTAGCCATATACAAACTTTAATGCTATAATGACTTCATTTTGTAACTCTCATAACATCATTTAATTTAAACTTTCATGAAGACACTTCAAACAACTGAATTTCAGATACTGGAGGTTCACTTCCTGTAGGTATAATTTGATGAGCTATACAACAGAGTCACAGCACTACATGTATTTTAAATGTGTTAATATATTTTCCTAGTATAATTTACTTAAAATTTCTGAAGTGTTTTAAGAGATTACACAAAATACAACCTAAATCATTTAATTACAGATATAAGAGACAACTGCAGAAAATTTTGCACTTGCCCAATAATTTCTTAGAAAATACACTGTTCAAAACACTTTCACTCTTTATAAGCTACTGCTGCTCTATATGTTTATTTTGTAAAATGTTCATACACTTTTGTATCTGAGGTTAAAATATCACAAACTATGAGAATGTTAAATATTTGTTAAAAAAAATCACAAGATTCAAACATTACCTTATTACAGGTGTATAAAATTACAAAGACAACAAAATTATGTAAATAAGTTTAACTTATTTAAAATAACATCTGTTCAATAAGAAAACTATCCATATCTGTTAATTATCATTGCTCATCATTTTAACTGCCCATGGTTACTATTAAACTCTCGAGTGAACACAAACTTTAAGTTACTCACAATTCAAAAGAATAACAGCATAACTGATGACAGTATTTTACACTTTAATGTTTCTTTACATCAAGTGTTGAAATACTGTATAAGTGGTTTTTTCGCGAGGAATTTATTTTCGCTAAATTCACGAGGAAGTACTAAACGCGAAATTAAATTCTCGCTAATATTTATCCATACTTAAGGTCATCATATCTACAGATAATGTGGATATTTATATGCATAACTGCATACTTACAAGTGTACAATTTTATAAGAAACACCTTTTAGCTTTTATCCGTAGTATTGTAAATATTGACAAAGGAAGTACACATAACCAAACAGTTTTATTCGTGAAATATATATTACGACATTTAGCCAGAAGTATAAAACACTTGCAAAGTGAAAAAAGGAGGGGAAACTTAAGGAAAAACAACTGACATAAAACACCAGTACACAGTCACTTCACACAACATACCATACACAACTCTTTGTCTTCTATAGAATCTACTAATAACCTCCTACTAGGCGTGTTTTATCAAAGCCAAGCTTTCTGTGGGACTTGTCACTAACCTATGATGTTCACTGCCCCCTATTTTGAGTTGTTTGGATACCTAATTAAGATTACACGCTGAAAAGACTTTTAGGTAGCCTTTTAAGTCTCCATTCCAAGACACATCCATAATTTAAGCCATTTTCATAGTGGTCTATTTGGTCTTTGTGCAAAACCAGTGAATTTTTATAGGGTTAATCAACAAACTTTATTTCTGTGCTAAGGTAAGAATTTTAACATCTGAGTAGCTGTGCCTTTACAATAAAGAGTAAAATATTAGGCTCCTGAAATCTACTATTTGATTGAACAGCCAGAATAAAAAAATTTTGCCCACTATACACAAACACCAATTATGCGGCTGAGAAAGATTAACATTATAAACGGAGGAAAGGTTTTTATCCTCACACATACATTAAATTGCACTTCTCAGTACATCCGTGTGAGCCAGTATATTTACTTTTATGTGATAAACACATGAAATTCAGTGGATGTGACTGACACTTGAAAATGTTTAACAGTTAATAGGTAATCGTTTCTTTTTGTTGGGCGACAATATAGTATCTTTCACCGCGAAAATTAATTCTCGTGAAACAAGCCTTCTATGTGGATTCGCGAACTTAAGGTCCCGCGAAAAAAAAACACTTATACAATACATTCACGATTCTTTTTACACGAAACTCTCGTAGAAGTAGGAGAAAGTTGAATTTACGTAAAAGTGGAAGCATTTCTGACACAGTGGCTAAACATCCATTACCTTGTGCGTCCTACAGAAGTTTCAAAATGTTTAAAATTTTCGCCTCTGAATTTGGTATGTGCAGATAAATGCGAGCATGCGCAGGTGAATTTCTTGTTACGGTAGGTGAAGGTGCGGTCCATGGTGTATATAAGGTTGTGACTCGGTCATCTATCGTTGTGACCGGGGGCCACGGTGGCAGAGTGGTAACACTCTTGCCTCCCACCTCTGAGGTCAGGGTTCTATTCCCGGCACGGCCTCAAGTGGGAAAGCTGGTAGTTGCTTGCCGTTGGTCGGCAGTTTACAGTACAGAACCTTGACCAACTGTATGTACTGGTTTCCTCTGCCCTTCCAACTACCCGTCGTGATATGACCTGTACAGTGTTGAAAGCGACGTAAAACCCCAAATAAATAAATCTATCGTTGTGACACATGGTGACATAAGGTGAGTGGAGGTAAATGGACGTTTTGCCACTGTGTCACAAGGTTGGGTATGAACCTCAAAGGGTAGTCAAAGGACAGGGGCATTTCACCCAGGCAACATCGCGGGTTATACTGCCTGTAGTGTGAATGATACACCAAATCTCTAAAGGTATTTGGCTTCTTTGGAGGCAATTCTGCTGCCGAGTATACTTTTAACCGCAAGATGTACTGTGTGTAGTGTGAAGGGGGCATGACTGATAACAAGAACTAAATCCTGTTGATATTGTGAGTCGAAGTTATGCAGAATCTACCACGTCATGTATTACATGAGTTAAAAGTCATGAACATAAGGTGACCCTAGATTACATTTGTTTACAGAATCACTGAGAAAATAACGGATCAAAAATGAATAAAAAAAAAATTAAAATATTATTCAAACTACATATGCCATAAAATATATAACTGTCTCACGTAAGAAACTTTCAAACTACCTACAAATTTGCAGTGCATGCTACGTTTTTGATGCAGATAACATTCTCAACCAAAAGTATAAAAAGATTGCAAAGAAACAGTAACATTGCCAATTTTCTAGCCGCAATTTAAAAAAAATGTAATATAGATTATGACTCCTATTTTTTGCCAATATTATTTCAATTGCACTGTAATATTTATTTGGGTTTAAAGGTGCTTTCAACACATTGAAAAAACAAGTCACAAATGAGTTGAGGGAATGAAGAAAATTAGTGCATATTATTTGTTCGTCAGTGTTCTGTACTGAAATCATCAGGCATCGACAAGCAATTAACAACTTTCCCAGTTCAGCTCAGACACCAGGGGCCGGTTTCACAAAGGGTCTCAGACTTAGGCTAAGTCAGGGACTTAAATCTGAGCCTTTTGTCTTTGCCAAGTCCTGGACTTAAATGGATTTCACAAAGGGTGACTTAGCTTGTCATATAACCACAGTGGTTTTCTAGGTCATGTGACCCTTTATTTCTACTCAAAATATTTTAGTGGTAACATATATCCCTTGTTTAGCTCATTTTATCTTTGAAAAAATGCTGTATTTTTAAATGGGAAACCTTATAATCACACAGACATGTCCAAAGAATAATTTAGGGCAGTGTTCTATATATTTATTCTTTATTTTCAAGCATTTCGAATTTTGAAGTGAGAAAAATATATGGCGGCCATATTTAAGCCTTTGTTTACAAAAGTTAAGCCCACTCTTGGGTAGACTTAGCCAAAGCCTAGACTTAGCAGCTTTGTGAAATCCTCCAAGTCTAAGATCACAGACTTAGCCTCATTTTAAAACAAAAGTCTTCAATTTAAGTCTAAGTCTGGGCTAAGTCCTTTTGTGAAGTCGACCCCAGGATTCTGACCAACAACAACCTGAGAGGTCAGAGGAGAGTGTGTCAAAAAAACTCAATTGTACTGTAAAAATAATGGCATCTTCATGCCCTCCATTATGCTTAATGGAGTGCAGGGTGACACATTAACAATTAGTGGATAAATCGTTTATCGATATTGCCGATATTTATTGTTTTGGAACTGGACTCCCGATATCAAGATCTAAACACGTATTTCAATATCGCCATTTTAAGTAAAACTGTAAACTTACACTGTTAATATTCGAAAATAAAGCAAAAAATCTTAAGACATTGTACACTTTTATCTCACATTTTGGAAGTTTTCAAAGCGTTTTTGATGAAAACTGCATTGTTTTGTTTTGATTCATTTCGCTTCCTGTTAGCGGTTCGGGAAACCCTAAAATTGTAACAAATTTTATTGTAATTTAACTTTTTACAAGTTAAATACTTACCTTATCCTCACAAGTGCTTGTTTGGTTTTGTGGAGCAAAAACGTATCGACCGACAAGAATTTTTTAAGGAATATTCTTGTCACAAGAGGTGACCCCTTTGTCTGCGCATGTCCGCGCATGCGCCGTACTCATTGTCGACGGGTAATTGTCGAGAGATCTTCATTGTATTTTTGGTCCCCAGAAAACAAATTATGCGGGGAGGTAGGGTGGGTTTATCCTTGTGAGGATAAGGTAAGTATTTAACTTGTAAAAAGTTAAATTACAATAAAATTTGTTACATTTTATTGCGTAAAATAGCCTTACCTTATCCTCACAAGTGCTTGAATACAACCATAACAGGTGGAGGGTATTTGTTTTGGCCACACTGTTAGATGATTGACAGACAAGGGGTCACCAAATAAAGCACTGATAAGAGGATAAGATAAGCTTCCATAATCCACATCTTAGGTTATATATTACTTCTTGAACACAGATAAGTAATTTGCTAACCTCAACAAGAGATCCATGATGTGGTCGTCATTGTTGCTGCTGTTGCTGTTGTAGACAATTTTACAACAAATCATATACCAGTATTAACCATCACCCGGTATTGGCCGGAGATGGCTGCATGACTCCCCAAACAAGATGTCATCATCTGACAATGAGAATATCTCCAAGCAGGCAAACTGAACTGCATAAACTGCAGATATGGGGCCATATGTAAGCCAAGAAAGACATATGTCAGTGACACAAGACTTGTATAACTGGAGAGAACATAAATATGCGAGTCATATCAATAACATGTATAAATACACAAAAATTGACTACATGCTGAGGCGAATCCACAAGGCCCAATTTGTTCATGGACTGGTCATGGGATTGCCAAGCTACATCTTCGAGTAGAATGTAGTAAAGAATTGTGGGTCTTCCCATAACAAGAGTTTGATATCTGCTCAGGTAAGACCCCACTCTTGGAAACTAAAAAGGCAGCAATGGATCTAATATGTGTCTCAAAGTATAGATTCTGAGAATCAAAATTAAAGGACTGGCAATCTAATCATGCAGCCAGATTGATCCAGGAAGAGATAGCAGAACTCAAGATATCTCCATCAAGACTTCCTTAAAAGATATGAGCAAGATTCTTCCCCTCCTTGAAGTATTTGTACTGTCCTGATAGTAACTAAGCACTGTAAGAGAGCAGAGTGTCACATCAGTCCAACATCAGCTCAAGAAAGGTTTGTGAGCTGGAATGACCACTGGTTTGAGCCATCTGGGCCATCAGAAGCCAACTGATTCTTGCTAAAAGGCAGGAGAAGGAGACTTTCCCTTTTCTCCAAGCAGTAGTCCAGTCCAAGAAGGATCTAAGTGCTGTAAGAGGACAACGAATCAAGAGTCCAGGCAATTTGAGTTCAGGAAGGATCTGGAGTTGAAGTGACCACTGGAGGTAATCTAGACCAACTGAGGCTAATAGGTCCTTGCTGAAAAGGTAGGTAGGAGGGAGAACTGTAAACTCCTTCCTATGAGGCTTGTGTCTGAAGGAGCCAAAGTCCCAGAATACACTTCCAATGGCATTGCAACAGTCTTGCAAGTCAAACTTCTTTAGACTGACCTTCTTTTAAAGGTTAATAAGGAGCCTTTTGTGAAAACCAAGAGAAGCAAAGGCAAATCCCTTGATGCTGCACCTCTGTTAGCAGTGGACTTCCCTCTATAACACTTGCAATAGGCCTATAAAGATGCAGGCTTTGGCGCAACTCCTGCACAAAAAATGTAAATGATCAGCTATGGCTGCTGCAAAGCCAACAATAGTGACAGGTTTCAGATTTTTGCAAGCAAATGGATCAAAAAATCTGGTATAATTGAGACCGTAGGCTCTGAGATGGCCACTTTATTCTGTGGGTACCAGAGCTCAAAATGGCCCATCATGACTCATGCATTCCAAGATGAGGGTCCTTGAGATGCCCTAAATCTCTCTATCCCTTGCCCAGAGAATGATATAAGAGATTCTGAGTGGTGTTAAGGTGCCAAGCATGAAGGTGCCAATGCAACAGATTCAGATGGTATTTCTGACTGAATGGCTGTTTCTGAGACCAGTGAAGTAGCTGTAATGGAGGTTTGGTTGAATGACTCACCAGACCCCAAAGCCAATGTATCATGGGCCACCAAGGGGCCACTACAATCATTTTGCACCTGGTGTTCACTTGTTCAATGACTTTTTGGAATAAGTGGTATAGGACAAAAGGCCTAGCCGTCCAGAACCTCCAACAAGATGTTTAATTCATATGTGTTCAGAGCATCTGCATCCGGGACTGGCAACATAGAATGGAGGTTTATGACTGATATTGGTGGCAAACATCTCTACCATTGGTATTTGACAAACTATGTAAATCAAATAGAATATTAAAGATGAAGACTCTCCTGTCTGTATTATTTCGTTCTTTGTGGAGAGGCTGTCATGACATCTAGGCAACCCTGAATATATCTGGCTCATATGAGAATATTTCAAGGATTGCAGTAGGCCAAGATGCAGCATACCTGCATAAAACACCTATTGTTGATTTGTGCCAAACTTGCACGTTGTCTAGAACCATAAAGGGAGTAAGAACCATTCTGTACATATTACTTTTGTCACTTCTGTAGAGATCATTGAGCATGACATTTAAGTAACCCCAGAATATTTCTGTCTCTTATGAGTATATTTCAAGGATTGTAGTAGGCCAGGATGCGCCAAACCTTTATCCCTTCTGGAGATGATGTTGAGTATGACCTTTAAGCAACCAAGAATATGTCTGTTATGAGTATATTTCAAGGATTGCAGTAGGCCAAGCTGCGCCAAACTAGGAGGTATACGCTCCCCCCCCCCTGTTTGTTCAGATAACCGAACACAGTGGTGTTGTCTGATGTTATCAGAATTCTTTTGTGTGGAATTTGTCTTGAAGGTTTTTAAGGGCTGAACACACTGCCTTCAGCTGTATGACATTGAAATGTAATATATACATTTTTAACTGTCCAAAGCCACTAACTGTGATGCTTATAGCTGGGATCATCAACCCTGGTTTAATGCATCTACGAAAATAAGGGAATTGTGCACCTGTGTATAGAAAGGCATCCTATTTCCCATTTTTTGGCATTTTCCACCAGTGAATATGCTTTTTCAGAAGGATTTGAAACAGGAATTCTCACAACTAGTGACTGGAGATATTGCCAGTTTTTTCTAGATACCACTGAAAGGCACACATACATAACTGACCCATTGGTATAGTCTTTTCCAAAGATGCTGGTATCCCTACCTGGGATATAAGCAACCTTGAGGTTAACTGTGATGAGATCGCCATGACTTGAATAGATTCTCAGGTATTTAATTTTTTCGAGGTAGAAAGAAACTTCCTGGTACCAAAATGCAGTGGTCACCCAGGAAATCGATATAACGAGGCCCAGTTGATGAATAATTGGATGAGTTCTTTGGTTTGAACCCAATACTGGTGTCTTTTACGTACACTAAACAACCAGTAGTCTAGGTATAAGGTGAAAGAAATTTCCTGGTACCAAAATGCAGTGGTAACCTAGGAAATCGATATCACGAAGCCAGTTGTTGAATAATTGGATGAGTTCTTTGATCTGAACCCAATACTGGTGTCTTCTACATACACTTAACAACCAGTGGTCCAGGTATATGGTGAACTCCTATTCCGTGAGACTGAAGAATGAGATTTGCCTCTTTATTACGCGCATGATACTGTAGAGGGGTCGCTAACCCGAATTTCATAATGCTTTAAACTGATAGGTTTGACCGTGTACAATAAACTGAAGTAGATGTTGAGAGACCTGTGAATCGGTACATAGAAGAACGCATCTTTTGTAACCGAATTTTTAATAATTTCTGCTGTCTCCAGTTTAAATGATGCGACAAGCAGGTATTTATTGACATAGTAAACGAACTTCACTCGTGGGCCGTGACCGTTGAAGACGTAGCTAGATCAATTCAGGACACTGAGATGTATCAGAGGTCGTCATTAGTCGAGTTTCTATACAAGAAATAAACTGCCATAGGAACCTGTAGTTCTGCAATTGTTGAGTGGATGAATCGCTTTCTTTTGAAGCATTTAAGCGGTATATTTAGTACTGCAGCCATGTTTTCCTGTCTGACGTCATCGCTTTGCATTGTGGGTAGTACAGGCATTGGTGAATTCGATTGGGGAGTAATTCGCCAACTCCGTCTTAAGATTCGCACAACTCTGGGATGGCAATGAAAATCTCCCATCACTGCCAGTAACTTCTGCAAGAAGAGCCTCCATGGTGACTTGCATTAATGTAGCCACGTTCTTCTGAATCCCTCTCTCCTGGTAAACTAGGAAGAGTGTTACGATGATATGTTGTAGTTAGTAGGACAAAATTACTGGACATAGCCCCTGTCCTGTATAAACCATGCAAAATACACTCGTGAAGGTTGGAAGCAAGGACTTCAACACCATATCTCAGCCAGCCACAGTTCTTAGGCATTGATTGATCTTCGTTGAGTTTGCAGAAGAATTAACTCAAAAGTCACAGTATTCCTTCCATTGGAGACATGGTCATAGGAAGGTTCAATTCTTCAACAGGGCTGAAAAGACAAGCAGTGCACATACTGCCCCAAAGATGTCTGTTGGAACTGCATCTAAATCTACAGCAAATGAAGGTAACCTGTCCTTAATAACTACAAGGATCAGTGGATATGCTTCTGTAGTCGTTCTTTTGGAGGGAGACCTGTTACTGTACCAGAGTGGCGCTCCACCCACAGTAAAGAATCTACGACCTCCGTTGCCAAGACAACTGCATTCTTTCTTCTTTGTTTTCGAGCATACGCTAATACTCATGTTATGCCATCAATAAAGGGACAATAAAGCAGTTTTCCACTGAAAACTACGGGAGCTCCTCTCTGCATACCTTTTCATCGACACGGAGGAAGTTCCAGTCGAATAATGGGTGAGTACAGCCGAAGATATACACGTCTTCCACTGAAGACTTTACAGCAACATCTTCTTGCACATCTAATTCTGACCCTTTTCAGGACAAGGGAGGCAGAATAGTGGTAGTACCAGTCGAATAATGGATAAATACAGGTAGGTGCACGCTTGCACGCTTCAAAACTTCATAGATCTTCGTCTGTGAATGGACGATAATAAAAGAAAATACGTGTTGCTCCCATATCGACCAAAAATATAATGAAGATCTCTCGACAATTACCCGTCGACAATGAGTACGGCGCATGCGCGGACATGCGCAGACAAAGGGGTCACCTCTTGTGACAAGAATATTCCTTAAAAAATTCTTGTCGGTCGATACGTTTTTGCTCCACAAAACCAAACAAGCACTTGTGAGGATAAGGTAAGGCTATTTTACGCAATAAAAAAAACATTTTCGGTTTCCTGAATTCAGACTATTTGGTAGACAATATGAACCCCCCAATATCGCCCGATATTAAAATATTTTTTACATTCAATATCGATACCCACAAAGCGAAACAATTTACCCCCTATTAACAATCTCCAAAAAATATGTCTAAAACTCTAAATACACAAAAAACAAGTCTAAATACACTTACACAAAAATATCAAAACAATTAACCTTTTGAAATGTTTGCTAAGGTGCAATGATACAATTCAATTTCTTCTCAAAATCAGTGGCCGAATACATGACCAATCAACAAAATAATCTTTGTTTCAGTACTATTGATCCTGATTGGCTAGAGATTATATCATTGTTTACCTATATTTATGCCAATCTGAAGCATGTGTCCAGTTACAACAAGAATATACACACAAAAAAAAATAAATAAATAAGTAAATAGCATCAGAGATGCCCGTACCCCACAGCCTGGGGAAATATTTTTCAACACCATGAGATATAGAAGTAGTATAACAGTACAAAGTTCAAGATACTTTCAGAGCAGTGTCAGTTATATTAAGGTCCAAATAATGCTTAAGTAGAGAAAATAATATCTAAGGAAAAGAAATGTATGTAAAGATGAAGTATTAAAACAATTCAATAATAAAATGACAGCACTTATCAGTAAACCAAAAATGGCCGAATTATGGTTTGGCTATTTTGAATATTACCCATGCATACAGAAGTGGCAATACATTCAATGAATGCTTATGTGTGGTGTTGGAGAAAAGCCTGTGGCTCACTTGATGAAATTCCATCTGTTACCATGGGAACTTGCAAAAGGAAATTCTTAATGAATTCTAATATGACTTTAACAGTGCTTAATCTGCATCAACAGACAGACCCAAAGGTGCAACAAGATTTTAAAGGTCAATACAGCAAGGTCAAAGGTAAATCAGTGTCACATCATGACGTGGCACACCTAAAACCCTCAACCAATGTCCCTACCAAGTATAAACTTCCTACACCTTACAGTCTCTGAGATATAGCCCGGACAAGATTTTATAGGTCAAGGTCACTACAGCAAGGTCAAAGGTCAAATCAAGGTCACACTATGATGTAGCACACCTACACCCCCTAACCAATGTCCCTACCAAGTATCAACTTCCTACACCTTACGGTTTCCAAGATATAGCCCGGACCAGGTTTTATAGGTCAAGTTCACTACGGCAAGGTCAAAGGTCAAATCAAGGTCACACCATGATGTTGCACACCTACTACCCCCAACCAATGTCCTCACCAAGTATCAGCTTCCTACACCTTACAGTTTCCGAAATATAGCCCAGACAAGATTTTATAGGTCAAGGTCACTACGACAAAGGTCAAATCAAGGTCACACTATGACATTGCACATCTACACACCCTAACCAATGTCCCTACCAAGTATCAACTTCCTACACCTTACAGTTGCTGCGATATAGCCCGGACAAGGTTTTATAGGTCAAGGTCACTATGGCAAGGTCAAAGGTCAAATCAAGGTCAGACCATGATGTTGCACACCTACAACTCCTAACCAATGTTCCTACAAAGTATCAACTTCCTACACCTCACAGTTTCCGAGATATAGTCCGGACAAGATTTTATAGGTCAAGGTCACTACGGCAAGGTCAAAGGTCAAATCAAGGTCAGACCATGACGTTGCACACCTACACCCCCTAACCAATGTCCCTACCAAGTATCAACTTCCTACACCTTACGGTTTCCGAGGTATAGCCCGAACAAGATTTATAGGTCAAGGTCACTACGGCAAGGTCAAATCAAGGTCAGACCATGACGTTGCACACCTACAACCCCTAACTAATGTCCCTGCCAAGTATCAACTTCCTACACCTTATGGTTGCCGAGATATAGCACGGACAAGATTTTTAAACTCAAGGTCACTACGGCAAGGTCAAAGGTCAAATCAAGGTCAGACCATGACGCTGCACACCTACACCCCCCAACCAATGTCCCTGCCAAGTATGAACTTCCTACACCTTACGGTTTCTGGGATACAGCCCGGACAAACTATTTCCAGCCGCCCGCCCACCTGCCCGCCCATCTGAACACCATGGGTGAAAACAATACCCCGACAGCCCTTAAGGGCTGTGGGGTAAAAACCAGTTTGTAATATGGCCAATTAATAAGGTTAATTCAATATAATTAATTGCATCACAGGTGCACAGTTGATGCAGAAAATGGGGTAGCTTTTAATTGCAAAATTACTTTTGGATAATTTGAGCCACATATTAAATCTACTTTAACAATTACAGTAACTTTCATCTTGATGATGTAATCTTCTGTAACAATTTTTTGGACTTTCATGTAGATGATGTCACAGGAAAATCTGTCAATCATCTAAGTCTCCGCCTTTCTTTGGTACTTCCCAAGCAGATGTTTCACTGGTGTATAATGATTTTGCTGAAAGCAAAATGATAACAATTTGTATTTTTTCCACTGAAATCCTATGCAGCTTAATTAACTGAAGTAGAACAGCCTTTTTAAATTAAAATAAATATCAGAATCCATATTCATGAACGTTCTTATTCTTAAAACTAGACCTACGCATCGGAGAACCGATGCAAATTTGTATCCACTGGAAAGAGAACTCACCAAAGCCAGTAAACTATCATCTGACCTTGAAGGAGGGGCCAAAGGTCAAATTTGGCAACATCAGAAGATTCCCAGCCCATGCTATTCTACAAGTTGGTTTCACATTGCAAACCTCTAGGACCAATAATAAACGAGTTATAAGCACTTTTAAGTTTGGCTATCCTTGTTGAAAGAGGGATTCAAGGTCAAATCTGACCACATCAGAAGATTACCAGCCTATGATTTCCTATAAGTTAGTTTCACATTGCAAGCTTCTAAGACCAATAATAAGCGAGTTATAAGCACTTTTAAGTTTGGCTATCCTCGTTTGACATTGAAGGAGGGGTCCAAGGTCAAATCTGACTACATCACAAGATTCCCAGCCCATGATTATCTATAGGTTGGTTTCACATTGCAAACCTCTAGGACCAATAATAAGGGAGATTGAATGTTGTCTCAAAACTGCACTGGGGAGAATCTAAAGTTAACCTCCTAGGCCTATGCTTTTCAATTGATCTTAATAAAATGTCATCCCTAAACTATGAAAAGGCAATGGTAAATGCAAAAAAAACTATCAAATGCTGGCAACATCATTATTTAACACCAATTGGAAAAATAACTGTTATTAAGACACTGGTTCTGTCAAAATTTATCCACCTGTTTATGTCATTATCAACTCCTACTGAATATATTGATGCTATCAACAGATTACTATTTGACTATATTTGGAATGGAAAACCCGACAAAATTAACAGACACCAAATCTGCAAAAAGACTTCAATAGGGGGACTTGGAATGATTAATGTGTACAATTTTGAAAGATCACTGAAAATAAAATAGCTGAAGCACATTATCTCTGGTCAAGAAACTGACTGGCAGACATTGTTGTGTCATGATATTAAAGGCTTGAAAAGGCTATTCATCCTGGGGGGAGAGTGGTGTAATTTAGAAATATCAAGCTTAAATCCTTTCTGGAAAACAGTGTTCACATATTTCAAAGAACTGTGTGGAGATCTAAAAGTTCAATCAAATCAAGATATCTTTTCCAGTAGCTTATGGTTTAACACTCATATTGGTACTGACAAACTTTTCTTCCCTGATTGGTTTAAACATGGTATACATATTGTTGGAGATATAATAAATATAAACGGTAATATATTAAGTCTATTAGAGGTCAAGAATCGATATAACTTTCCAGTTTACTTTCTTAACTACTTCACAATTAAAAAGTTAGTCCAGAAATTTCTAGATACTTATCAACAAAATAATATATTCAATTTTGAAAATCCATACATTCCTTTCCATATAAAAACCTTGATAACCAAAGAGTATGGTCATAAATTAGTGTATTCCCAATTACAACAAATATTGAATAAGATATCAAAGAGTGAAATAAAATGGTGTCTAGAACTGCATATAGAAGAAAGAAAAGATCTGTGGAATTTAGCGTATAAAGTCTGTTTTTATGCTATACTTGATAATGATTATATTTGGTTTCAGTATCGTGTTTTACACCGGATTTTGGGTGTAAAAGAACTATTAGTTAAAATGAAAATATCTGAATGTAACCAGTGCAGGTTGTGTGATCAAAGTGCTGAATCAATAATCCACTTATTTTCTGAGTGTACTATGTCAAATACACTGTGGAATAATGTCATATGCTGGATTGAGAGTCATATTTCAATAAAGCTCCATCTAGACAGGGTATCTAAAACCATAGGATATCTCCAACAAGACACCCTTTTCTGGCCACTGAATTTTTTTCTAACCATTACTAGATATTATATTTTTACTAGTGCTTCTCAAAATCAAGATCCAAATATATATTGTCTTCAAAATATAATTAAATGCAAATACTATGAACAGGAGATGCTCTCAAAGGTTAGTAATACAAATGAAAGGTTTAAAAGTAGTTGGTCAGTGTGGTGTAATGTTTTTGAGGATCTTTAAAAATTGCTTGCTATCAAATAGGTTAAATATTCTTGTGAAAATGATCATTTATAACAATGTTTCAAGATATTCTGTAGCTGTAGATGTGAACATTTAGAAATGCAGAATAATATACCTTTTGATAAAAATTACTGTAAAGATTAAACTGAAAAATAAAATAAATAATTAAATTAAATAAAAAATTATTACAGTTATAACATGTAAAATAGTATAGCCATGTCATAACTATATAGAAAACTTTTTTATGTATATTTTGTCCTTGTTTTGTTGTGTTGTGTTCTTCGTCTTTGTATTTGTCTTGTAAGTATAATGTAACTATGTAAAAAGAACAGTAAAAAAATAAAATAAAATTTAAAAAAAATAAATAAATAAGGGAGATACAGGCACTGTTAAAGTACACTACATGCGGTACTTTGGCACTCTGTAGATGACCTTGAATTAACACCTTCAAGGTTAAATGTCTACAAGGTTGTAGAGGACATGTATATCTGTTATACATATCACCCCCCCAATAAAGATAACCTGCAAATTTGGTGAACCTAGCTGGTATAGTTTTCCTCTGAAAGCGTTAATGCCCAAATTTGCGCAGCGACGGTGTAGGGAACGATAAACCAAAGTATCCACCGGATATGCCTCCAGTGGATACAATAAGAACTTTCTTAGAATACAGGCACATTTTTTTTAAGAAAAAAAATTCTTGGAATAAAAAAATTTCTACAAACTAAAAATTTTTCAAATTTTCCCACAAAAAAGTGCAATATATTCTATTCTACAACTTATGCCTTCATGTTAATCCACAACTATAATAATAAAAAATGCTACATATTTTTCAACACAGCTGTTGTCATTATTACCTCCAGAAATCAATTTAAAAAGTCTTATTGTTTGAAACTTTTCTTATTCTAAAATTTGTTTCTAATTCTAAGAATATTTCCTTGAAAAGGGTTTTCTTCTAAATTACTCATAGACTAAGAACATCTCCAGTAAATATGGGCCTAGTTCCAGAGGGCTTTTTCTACTTACATCTACCATCTTACTTGCTTCACCTTTAAACACATACAGGCAATATAGCATATAAAATTGAAATGATAAAACAAGCTTACTGATGCTTATGTAATTTTTTATTTATTAACAGGAAGTGACCAGCTTTAAATTCATTAAACCACAATCCCATATCATAGTTTATATTAGTACAGTCACATAAAATAACTTGTTTGTAATTAGAACCTGTAACATCTACAGGATAGATAGGACCAGGCTATTTTACCTTTTAAGAGTATAATTCAGCCCCTTATCTATCGACTGTTCACCCCTTACAAATAATCATGAGCATTTATTTTCAAATTCAGAAATGATTAACTCCTGCAGAAAGAAAACTTACGGGGTGGATGCATGGCAGACCTCTCTTTCATCACTTTAGCTATCTGTGCGGTAGTAGTGGAGGGAGCTGGTCTGATTGTCGCATCAAACACCTCCTCGTTTGAACTTTTCTTCACAAACGGGGCTCCAGGACTTCCTGTTTGAGCCCAGTTTGGCCGGTCTCCTGGGTAATAGCTCTGGGCTGACCTTGACCTCTGGTAAAGTACAGTACATAGTTGTATTGTTATCAACTTGTCAGGGAAAGTGACAATTAGTTCAGATAATAGAAGGGTTGGATAACAGATGAGTGATGTTTCCAGAGCAATTAAATGACCTTGATATTTAGCACATAATGAAGCAAGTGTATTTCCATAATCCACCAGCTATGTACATTAACTATCAACGGTAAGCATTTTTAACACCCTCCCATAAGGCCCAGGCAGCAAGCATAGAGTTTGAAGGTGCTCTACAATCCAAACTTATGCAGATTTTTACCATATTTTCAGAATACATTTATCACATACAAGAAGTGGAGCTGATTTGGTTTCAGGCAACATCTAGCAACAACTGTCACCATGACCTCTTTATGTCCTCTGATATCTAATTTAGGACTCTGGCTTATGGATATATTGTGCCTTAGTATATGTAGTTCAATGATTAAGCACTTTTAGAGTTGAATTAGAAATTAGAAGCATGAATTTATTTGTCTTTAGATTGCTAGAAAGGGATAATAGCAGCAATGTTTCATGAAAAACTTTTGATTTAAAGCTCCATGTCACACTATTAGACAGCTGTAAAGTGATGGCTTCAATCAAGATTATTGCTCTGAACGCTACAATGAAATGTACCAGAAATTCAAAGGTAAAAGCCTAATTTTTATATATATCAGGTTTAATAATTAATTTTATATTTGGAGAGGCTTCCAGTGATACTCTTACTGAGGCTTAGTGAAAGCACAGTAATGGTCCTCATAATACAAGCACAGTAACTTTACAATCACTCGGACCTTGTAGAGTAAGAAATGTAAAATTCGCCACATATCTGAAATTCGCCACATGTGAAAATACTAATAAAATAAATGAATTGTGGTGAGATTTGTTGAATGTATAGTAAATTATGGCTTTTTGAACTGAAAAATACCAATTTTTAGACAAAAACATCATTTTCTTCATAAAATTAACTAAGGTTTTAGAGGTGGCGAATTTTAGATTCCTGGCGAATTTTAGATTTCTCACTCTAACTAATGAACCACTTGAGAAATGAATGCTTGTCTTGATATTAAATATGCTTATGTGGATGGGTAAAATGTGACTGAAGTGTGATTAGAGTAAGAAATCTAAAATTCGCCAGGAATCTAAAATTCGCCACCTCTAAAACCTTAGTTAATTTTATGAAGAAAATGATGTTTTTGTCTAAAAATTAGTATTTTTCAGTTCAAAAAGTCTTAATTTACTATACAGTCAACAAATCTCACCAGAATTCATTTATTTTATTAGTATTTTCACATGTGGCGAATTTCAGATATGTGGTGAATTTTAGATTTCTTACTCTATAATAAATGATTGGTGAAGGTTTTAACTTCACAATATAAAAAAAACTAAAACTTACACAAACAGATAACAATAGATAACATTACCTTCTGTCTTTCTGCATTGATGAAGAGGATCACACCTTATTTTTGCCTAATGTAGTAACTGTAATATGTGCATCAATATAATCAATATGGTTGTAATGTGAATGTGTTTATTAAATAAGACTTTAAGAAAACACTCTCTCCTGTTTCTTTTTTTTTTCTTTGTATCTATGAATATGAAGTTGGATATATTTATCAAATGGGTCAAAATGAACAATAAAAGGAGCCAAAAATGACAGGGAAATAAATTATAAATGATACTGACAAGTAAGTATATAACTAAACTGTAATATCTGTCTACAACAATCAGGACATTGCACTTTTAGAACTGTATATCAGTATTAAAGTACCAGAAGTTTGTATACTCTGAGTGCAGTAAAGTATTTCATCTGGTTAAATTGTTTTCAATACTGGAGATTATAGGGCCATCATAATTTTTTTAAAGTAAAATATAGTACACTACTGGAAGGTCTCTCCAAGGCATTCAGTGATCCTTTTCTTTAATTTTAATTGATCTAGCCTGTGTAATACTGTGTTGCAATTCCTCAGATTACATAAATACATATTTTGCTTTGTACTTGACATAAACACGTATATACAATACCTGTCAAAATCTAATGATAAATGGTTCTAAATCTCATAGATTTTACAGCATTTAGCGTGTTTCAAACCTGATATATATTACAATACCAACACTTTGCTTTGCATACAAAATGGCACCATCTTGAAACAATCTTTGGTCTACACTCTTATACAGAAGTCTCACTGTCTAAGTGGTTCACAGGTGGTTGGCATTTAATTCCTTGGTGTATGGAAGAAAGTCCATCAGGAATAATGCTCATCAGGAACCATGCCCATCAGAACAATGCCTATCAAAAAGTTTGCCCATCACGAATTTGTCATGGCTGGTTCCTGAAGGGCATTGTTCTGATTTGCATAGTTCCAGATGGGCATTCTTCCTGATGGGCATTCTGCCTGGACTCAATGCCTTAGGTATTGTCTCTGGGACTGAATCCAGCTTGTGACAACATACGAGATACCGAGTTCCTTTCCTGATATGACTTTGGCTGCTGAACAGAACATAAAACCCAAAACTATGGTCTTTACATTGTGTTACAGATATGGCAACTTCAACCACAGACCCACTGGAAGAACATATTACTTGCAGCATATGCCTGGAGATCTATGATGATCCATATTGCCTGAAATGTCTTCATACCTACTGCCACAAGTGCATCATGGGGCTGAAGCAAGGTGACAGGATACAATGTCCAAGCTGTAGAATGTATACCAGCATGGAAGAAATAAAGAGTGAGTTTAAGATTCAAAGCATGGTAGATCTACATCAAAAGCTTGCACATGATGGGAAAACTTCTATTCAAACATCTGGCATGGAATGTGATGTGTGCAGAGTACCTAGCAAATCAATTGAGTCTTTCTGTGCAAACTGTGGAGAATTTATCTGCGCAGATTGTTCTAGGGCACACAGAGGAAGTAAGGCAAGCAGAACTCACAAGCTAACTCCATATACTAAGATGTACAGTGAAAAAAAGGATCAATTCAATCATGAAATGAGAAAACTTGAAGACAGGATGGCAGAACTAAGCACAGCTATAGAAGATAATACTACAGCTATGAATAATATCCCTGAAAATGATAAGCAGCTGATATCCCATGTAAATGAGGCTAGAGAAGATATCAAAACACAAGTAGATCTACACCATGACAAGTTAATACAGGACATCAAGACATTCAGTGAAAAGAAGGAAAAATCATTACAACAAAATAATGTAGGGATGAAAAGGATGAAAGAAAAACTTGAAGAGACGATGAACTTTCTTTATAACATATCCTCCTGTCAAGATTATGTACTGATAACTGACACAATTGAGAATATGCAGAGAGACACCAAAGAGCAAAGCAGAAAGATGCAAATACAAATACAAAATGCCCAGGCATGTATTCACTCAGCCCTAAGTGTCCAGACAGTACCCAAATGGGACCCTGCTGTGTCCACAAAACTACAGAGAATTAAGACTTCACCAAAATCTAGCCAAGTGGGAGAGGAAAAACCTTTACAAGATCTGGGAACAACAGTTACCTTGCCAGACAATGGTGACACCCATGAGAAATCACAGCAGATGAACCAACTATCAACAGCAGAATCAGCACAATGCGAAAAGGTCATACATGACAAATATAAACAAGTGAGTCGTCAGAAAATACAGGTGTCACCATGTAAATTGTGCTATTTTAGGGGGGAAATCTGGTGTGCAGCTCATGACGAGGGCATCATTGTGTATAATGCAAAATGCAAACAGGTCAAACACATAAAGCATAAACTACTAGCAGATGTGTTGTCAATTGCCAAAACACTGGTTGGAGATATTGTGGTTGATAAGGTCAATGGACTATTATTTTTCAAAAACAGTGACTATGAAATCCAAAATGTGTCAGTTATTGATCAGCCTGGTTTTGCCGACGCTGCAATTGTCGGAAAACAGTTATTTGCTTTGCATATACTCAACCATAAAGTGTATATCTTTAGTTTCGAGCATGACACATGGGTAAAACAAAAAGAGGTCGGTTTAGCCCATCCAATCTGTTCCTGGGATGACACCATTTGTGCCAACAATTCTGGTTTTTATGTGTGCTCATTCAGAAGTAGTCGCATATCTATTTATGACATTGGTGGAACAGTTATCTCTGAAACAGTGATGTACGGCAAACCAGAACAACCAATTAATGCATACATCTGCGATGTGGATCACCATGGAAACCTCCTCGTGTGTGACTCGGATAACAATAGGCTGGTCATGTCCAGCTGCACAGGATGGAGATGGAAAGTGGTGCTTTCACCACAGAGTCCTGTGTGTGCAGTCATGACAGACTGTAATATCTGGGTGGGCACAGAGCCAGTAGAAGGCGCCAACAAGCTACTGAGATATGAAAAGGCAAATTAAGGAACTGATGTTTAACGAAAATTGTTGGAGTCTAGTTTTGTCAAATCAAAAGCCTACCAACCAGAATATATGTATAATGTTATAAATATAGTTGTGCAACTAGGGATTTCACAAAATTCATAAATTAAGTTTTTAGGATTTTTTGTGAATTACCTGGCTTGGTAAGTAAATTTTGTAAAATTCCTAATACTTTCAGGAATTTTCTGAGATTACTGAAATATCTGAAGACCTTTACATTACTTTACTGAACTGAATTTAATAAGATTGTAAAGTATTTTTTAAAACTTTTATTTCCTGTAATAACTTTACATTGTTTCTGTGAATCATATTCAAAATTGTTTGTTATTTCACTAGTTCAATAAACTATCTTACTTTAACAAAATATGTTTAAAGCTCTGTTTGTTTAATGAAATAATTCAATTAATTCTTGAAGTGAAAGGTTTCAAACTATTAAATTATGAAGTTATAGTGCATTTATGATTTTAAAATACACAAGCACTGAAAATAAAAAAAATTGTGCCCTTTTCTTGTGAAGAATTTAGTGATAAAATGTCATCATTACCTCTGCCAAGGAGGTTATGTTTTTGGGTGTGTTCATTTGTCTGTTTGTAGTAGTTATTACTTCAAAACAGAGAAACACATTTTTGTGGATCTTTTTAGAGGGTAGGGCCTGACCAAAGGAGGAAGTGATAAGATCTCAGTAATATTCTGGATACCAAAATAATCCCAAATTTTTAACAGTCCAAGTTTCAGTGATTTGGGGTTTGTGGTTGAGATTACTCAAAAAATACTGAAAGGATCTTTCTGAATTGGTTTATGGATCCATGGCCTAACCAAAGAAAGAATGTATCACATTTTTGAGAAAGATATGAATTATATTCTGCAGAGGTGGCAGTACTCTTTAGTTTGTACTTTATATTTGTATAAGAAGAACAACTGGTGCAATCTGATACTGAAATATGTGGTATTATCAGTGCAATAAATATGCAACACAGATATTGGGAAATGTTAACATAAATAAAGCAACTTGTCTAGCTGCCTATCATCAAAACCCAAAGGCAAATTTATGACCTACAATCATAATTTTTATGGCCTTTTTACATAATGTGTTTTTTTATAATACATATTTCATTTGTAACAGGTAATATGGGTAAAGAATATTGTGAACACCTTTTTCATAATGTGCTTACATATTGTGAATACCTTTTTCACAAAGAACTTGTATGTTGTAAATACCTTTTTTCATAAAGTATTTTTGTGTTGTAAAGTCCTAAAAACAACATATATATTTCCCAAACCATATTGAAAACATAAAATGTCTAACAGATATGAGAGACAGTCTGCGCAACGTTTTTAGTGAAAGATCAGAGAGATTTTTCAGTGTTGGTGATCTTAATGTGTTACTAGAGCATTTCTGTGTGAAGTTATGATGATACTGCTTCTTTAGTTCATGTAAATAGATCGGTTTAAACATATGTATAATATTTTACTGTTCTTTTTTTCTCTCTGTATTTTTTTTCTGTTTGTAACTTACTTGTATACCTTGTGTATGAGCAAATAAATAAATAAATATAGAGTAAGAAATCTAAAATTTGCCACATATCTGAAATTCGCCACATGTGAAAATACTAATAAAATAAATTAATAATTATTGTGGTGAGATTTGTTGATTGTATAGTAAATTAAGGTTTTTTGAACTGAAAAATACCAATTTTTAGACAAAAACATCATTTTCTTCATAAATTAACTAAGGTTTTAGCGGTGGCGAATTTTAGATTCCTGGCGAATTCTAGATTTCTTACTCTAACATGTGCAAAACACATGGCTGTGTAAACTACAGGACAGACAAAACAAATAATTGCAAGCAGATAGTATGTAACTTCATACCGTATATTTTTCAAAATATGGCCCAGGCATTAATTATTTTCAAATGGCAGCAGACTAGGCATTAAATTGAACCAGGGGTTCTTTTGAAATACAAAAACAGTGTTATAAATTGTAAACAGTGTGGTTGGTACCAGGCGTTAACTTGAACCAGGCATTTATTCGAACCTGGGCGTTATTTTGGAAATTTACGGTATATGACAAAATATAATTTCACAAACATTGCCCAGATACATGCACACAGCTAGTACAACAAGGACTGTTGATGTTGTCAAAATACTGTAGTCTAAAATCATGTTTTAAACAACTGGTTCTTGAATATTCTTTGCTGATTTTGTTAACTTTACCAACATGAAATGAACAATTAAATTCTAGTTTATTATTCGCATCATTGATGTCATAGGTAAACTGACCTTTGAATGCATTACTTTGATGTATGTGTGTATATAAGACTGACCTCTGAATGCATTACTTTGATGTATGTGTGTATATAAGACTGACCTCTGAATGGATTACTTTCAAATTGATGTATGTATGTATATGTTACACTCAATCTGTGAAACCAGTCATTACGTGTAATGACTAAAATTTTCAGTCATTTCATGTAATGACTGAAATATATGGTTCATTTTTCCACAGATTGACTGAATTAATTTCAGTCAATATGTGTAATTGATTTTGAGTTGTTTTTCTTCACACCCTTTGTATTATTCAGAACCTTTGTACATTGTTCCCCTGCATTTTGAAAATTTTTGTGCTAGAGAACGTTAAACTATTTTAATCAAATAAATAACTTTGGAATTCTCACATGTTTCCTGAATTTATAGCCAGAATTTTCAAACCTAAACGCAGACTTGTGTAATAGACTCTATTGTCATTTTCAAAAATATTTTTAAAATATTGAATGGTTACATGTATCTAATTACATTTTAAATGTTATTTACATTCTAAATTCATATTTGCAGTTTTAAAACTAAACTCATTGTCATAGAATGAAAATATCTCTTTGTTGTCAATGAAATTTTTGAAGACTAATTCTCATTTATAAATCATAATTTATAATACATTTTGCCTTTTATGTTATTAATTAAAGACTCAGTTTTATTGTGGCAGGTTGTTAGGAAGCACGAAACCATGAAGCTTTTGAAATGAATCTTGTCCACTCTTGTCCTAATTGCAATGCAGCTCTTTGATCCTGTTTTGTTCTTTCAGGCCTTGTTACTGTTGTTTGACCTCTCCACAGAAAGAGCCTGTTTATCAAAGATGGAGTTGACCTTTAATGTTCTAAAATAACTGGGACAACTTAATCCATTCTTTTAATAGTTATTAAAGCCTGAGTAGGATAACTTAGAGCTCTAACTCACACCTGAGTACCATTGTAACTATAAATAACCATCAAGATACTTGATTTACTCTATGTTCTTCAGTTGGACATACATGTTACACAGAACTTTAGATTTTAATAAGAGTCTATAGATCGGGTCCCCGTTTGTTAGGAATGCTACCTATCCATTGGGTCCCCTGTCATATTTTACAAGGGAGTACATGTATATGAAGTTCATTTTTATGACATGAATTAAAAGAAGTGGGGCTTAGTTAAAATAACTGCAGAAGAGTTTGATAATTTGATCATTTATCCATGTTATCAATCAGTAATCATGTCAGAATATGTTCAAATCTGAAGAGATAATTTCATTACCCCTCTTTAGTAATCACATGAGAATGCAATTTAAATTACTAAGTGAGGCCAGACAATTTGATTTTTAGTAAAGCAAGTATTTAAACCTATTTATCACAATTCAGCCATTACGTGTAATGACTGGACCTTATTTTCAGTCATTACGTGAAATGACTGAAAATTTTAGTCATTACACGTAATGACTGGTCATTTCAGTCATTACGCGAAATGACTGAAACTTTCAGTCATTATGCGTAATGACTGGTTTCACAGATTGACTGTAACATATATAAGACTGACCTCTGAATGCATTGCTTTGATGTATGCTGCATGCTCACCAGTCCTCACTTTGTTTTTGGCTTTCCGCACCACTTCATCAGCCAAATGGCCATACAGGTGCTTCTGTCTCCTAATAAAAAAAAAATAATAAAGAATGAATTTGGTAATAATTTATGCAACAGTTTTCATTTAAGTCAATAAAAACCAATTTTTAAATTGGCTCTACACTACACCTACACATTAAATTTGGTGATGATATAAATGCAATGGTTTTCCTTTAAATGAGCAGTAACTTCCTTTATTTTTTGCCAGTTGGCAGCTGTTTTGGCCATCACTTTTTCTGGTTTGGACCCAAAGTCAACAGCAGGCAAGCTATTGATACAATACACAATAAATACTTAGTTGTGGTATGCTCAATCCGTTCCTTTCAGATGAGCAAAAATGAAAGTGGAACAATGGATAAATGATAGAAGATAAATCCAGTAAAGTCCTGTGAAAAAGTAAAGTCAGAGCTGTCCATACCACACAGCTCTAGGGAAATATCATCAATCTAATTAAATCATACTTATACCATACTTAATCTGTCTACTAGAAGTTCTAAGGTGCATAAAGCTGAATCATTATCATACTTAATGTCAATCAGCCACAGAATTTATATGGTTTAACAGACACCAGGGAACTAATGAACATAGTTTTGAATAATGTACTGTTTTAAGTAATGTAATGAGGAAAGAAATCACACATTTTTTTGTACTTTTTATATTTGATTCTTGCTTCTCTAAGCATCTCTGGGATTGAGGTCTGCATCTATGGAAACTACTTTAAAAAGCCAATAAATTCAAAGTGAGGCAGCCCCAAAATATTGGGACAGTTAAAGTATAAAACCCAACTAAAACTTATAGTTTTCAACTTTTCACTGAAAGTACCAATAGAGCAAACACAGTAGATGGAGTAAATAAATTTGTTGAAAATATCTACTTAAATAAGGAGAATAACTAAAAGAAAACTGAAAATTAGGTAGACAAATCTGACTCACTGTGATGTTTCAAACATGTTGCTAAACTAACCTAATCCAGATTCTGCATGTTCCTCAATACCAACCATCTATTTACACATCAACAAAGCAGTTTAGTTTAAGGTTTGCATATGATGCTCCCAAAATATGGAATGAACTCCCTGATGATGTACGATCTGCCACTTCCATTGCTTCCTTCAGAAAAATACTTAAGGCATACTTGTTCTGCCAAGCTTATCCTCCTTAGTATTTTCCACCTCATATGGCGTTCTCCGTGATGTCGACCATTGCTATGGATAAGGACGATGATTTTTGTGACTATACCTATGATGTTGCGCCTTAGAGTCTGTCACTCTGGCAGAGATTAAGTGCTATAAAAGTTGAATTGGAATTGGAATTAGATGTTGTCTATTTACATAAAAAGAATATTACCAGCTTTACCATTACCCAGTTTTAACAGGTTACATTTTGTTTTTTCCATCAAATTCAGCAAATTCTCAGAAATCCAGTTACCCTGCCAAAGAAGTAACATATGTATATAATATATTGAATGAAAGAGTTTAAAGCCTTACATTTTTGTGACTTTTTCCACCTCATTATCATTATCCAGATAGTTGTTTCTCCACATGTCTTTAGGGTTGGGATCAGACCCTCTCCAGGGTGGTCTCTTCTCCCCACTTTTACCTCCTTTTTGACTTCTTTGTGAAACCTGCTCCTTCAACTCAAGATCCTCTAAATCTTTCAGAAGCATGGTCTTTTTATTGCCCTGTTAAATATAGAATTCAGGTATACAGTTTGTATTGTATCCTTACTAAAGGCTCAATATTTTGTACCAAAATCCCTGTCAACATGTACATAAAGGTTTGGTGTTCATAAAACACTTGTACATATTGTTGATATAAAAAGCAGTACATGTATATGTAACAGTATGGGCGTTATTTTGGAAATTTACGGTACATTAAAACATGGACCTGCAATTTTTGCAACAGACCTGTAACATTTTTAGTGCTGAGCGGTCATATTTTTTGGCTGTGTGGACATGATACTAAATGTAAAAATGTTTCAATATTGTCTGATATCAGGGGGTAGTATTGTGTACTAAAAAGTCCTAATCCGAGACACTGAAAAAGATTTGTTCTAACATACCACCAAAATCTAATAGGAAGAGAAATTTATCAAAACAAAATATGGCAGGTCTGATCAAAAACACATTAAAAACTAGAAATAGGACACCCTGTTGATAGTAGATGCGAATAGAAACAGGATAGCATAGAAGAACACACATTATCATGTGTAATGTCCACCCCATGAACCTTGCCCAAATTGTACAGTAGTCTTACAAGACCCTGTTTCATTTGTAAAATATATCAATGATGCTTAAATATTTATTAGTGTAGATGTAAATTATTTCAGCTTCATGCCTTTTTGCATTGGTTGGGTTGAAAATTTTGATGAAATCACTCTATCTTGCACGGTTAAGAAGATAGAAGCAAATTCCTGTTTTTCTATTTTTGGCAAAAATTTGAAAATTCAAAATGGCCGCCACTTTTGGGAAAAGGAATTTTTTTTGAAAATTGCCAAGAGTACATTTCTTAGATACCCTATGGGTCGAAAATAACTCTATTTTGCACGGTTAAGGCCATTTTGTGTTTTTCCATTTTGGGCAAAAATTCGAAAATTCAAAATGGCCGCCATATGTGGGGAGGGGAAAATTTTTTGAAAATTGCAAAGAGTACATTTCTTAGATACCCCTTGGATCGAAAATTTTGACGAAATCGCTCTATCTCGCACGGTTAAGGAGATAAAAGCAAATTTGTGTTTTGCCATTGTTGGTAAAAATTCGAAAATTCAAAATGGCTGCCATTTTTGGGGAGGGGAAAATTTTTTGAAAATTGCAAAGATTACATTCCTTAGATACCCTGTGGGCCAAAAATTTTGACGAAATCGCTCTATCTCGCATGGTTAAGGAGATAGAAGCAAATTTGTGTTTTGCCATTGTTGGCAAAAATTCGAAAATTCAAAATGGCCGCCATTTTTGGGGAGGGAAAATTTTTTTGAAAATTGCAAAGATTACATTCCTTAGCTACCCTGTGGGTTGAAAATTTCGACGAAATCGCTCTATCTCGCATGGTTAAGGAGATAAAAGCAAATATGTGTTTTGCCATTCTTGGTAAAAATTCGAAAATTCAAAATGGCCGCCATTTTTGGGGAGGGGAAAATTTTTTGAAAATTGCAAAGATTGCATTCCTTAGATACCCTGTGGGTCAAAAATTTCGACGAAATCGCTCTATCTCGCATGGTTAAGGAGATAGAAGCAAATTTGTGTTTTGCCATTGTTGGCAAAAATTTGAAAATTCAAAATGGCCGCCATTTTTGGGGAGGGGAAATTTTTTTTGAAAATTGCAAAGATTACATTCCTTAGATACCCTGTGGGTTGAAAATTTCAACGAAATCGCTCTATCTCGCATGGTTAAGGAGATAAAAGCAAATTTGTGTTTTGCCATTTTTGGCAAAAATTTGAAAATTCAAAATGGCCGCCGTTTTTGGGGAGGGGAAATTTTTTTTAAAATTGCCAAGAATACAATGCTCAAATACCTGTGGGTCGAAAATTTAGACGAAATCTCTCTATCTCGCATGGTTAAGGAGATAGAAGAAAATTTGTGTTTTGCCATTTTTGGCAAAAATTCGAAAATTCAAAATGGCCGCCATATTTGGGGAGGGGAAATTTTTGAAAATTGCAAAGATTACATTCCTTAGATACCCTGTGGGTTGAAAATTTCGACGAAATCGCTCTATCTCGCATGGTTACGGAGATAAAAGCAAATTTGTGTTTTGCCATTGTTGGTAAAAATTCAAAATGGCTGCCATTTTTGGGGAGGGGAAAATTTTTTGAAAATTGCAAAGATTACATTCCTTAGATACCCTGTGGGTCAAAAATTTCGACGAAATCGCTCTATCTCGCATGGTTAAGGAGATAGAAGCAAATTTCTGTTTTGCCATTGTTGGCAAAAATTCGAAAATTCAAAATGGCCTCCATTTTTGGGGAGGGGAAATTTTTTTTAAAATTGCCAAGAATACAATGCTCAAATACCTGTGGGTCGAAAATTTTGACGAAATCTCTCTATCTCGCATGGTTAAGGAGATAGAAGGAAATTTGTGTTTTGCCATTTTTGGCAAAAATTTGAAAATTCAAAATGGCCGCCATTTTTGGGGAGGGGAAAATTTTTTGAAAATTGCAAAGATTGCATTACTTACATACCCTGTGGGTCGAAAATTTCGACGAAATCGCTCTATCTCGCACGGTTAAGGAGATAAAAGCAAATTTGTGTTTTGCCATTTTTGGCAAAAATTCGAAAATTCAAAATGGCCGCCATTTTTCGAGAGAGGAAAATTTTGTGAAAATTGCAAAGAGTACACTCCTTAGATACCCTGTGGGTTGAAAATTTCGACGAAATCGCTCTATCTCACACAGTTAAGGAGATAGAAGGAAATTTGTGTTTTGCCATTTTTGGCAAAAATTCTAAAATTCAAAATGGGCGCCATTTTTGGGGAGGGGAAAACTTTTTAAAAATTGGCAAGAGGAGAATTCTCAGATACCCTGCGGGTCGAAAATTTTGACGAAATCGCTCTATCTCGCACGGTTAAGGAGATAGAAGCAAATTTGTGTTTTGCCATTTTTGGCAAAAATTCGAAAATTCAAAATGGCTGCCATTTTTGGGGAGGGGGAAATTTTTGGAAAATTGCAAAGATTGCATTCCTTAGATACCCTGTGGGTCGAAAATTTCGACGAAATCGCTCTATCTCGCACGGTTAAGGAGATAGAAGCAAATTTGTGTTTTGCCATTTTTGGCAAAAATTCTAAAATTCAAAATGGCTGCCATTTTTGGGGAGGGGAAAATTTTTGGAAAATTGCATAGATTGCATTCTTTAGATACCCTGTGGGTCAAAAATTCTGTCGAAATTGTTCTATCTCTTACGGTTTCTGAGATATTAGCAAATTACTCAAAAGTAGTACTGAAAATACACAATGAAGTACCTAAATGGCTATTACTCATGTACTGACAAAGCTATCAGTCCCAAATGCAATACCAAGCGAGCTATGGACACAACAATCTTGTATTCAAAATTGTAGTAAAATATCTTTAATTATTTTGGCTTAAATGCACGGAAACCAATGGGTACTGAAAATAGCTGTACTTAAGTATTACTCAGTAAGCAAAAGAGGTACAACAGCCAAAAGCAATCCCAAGCAAGCTACTGACCCAATAAGCCTGCATACCAAATTTGGTGACAATAGCTCTAATACTTTTCCTTTAAATGAGGGACATCGGACGCCGGACATCGGACGGCGGAAAAAGCAAAAATAATATATCCACCCCCCAGGGGGGTGGACATAACTACTAAAATATGAGACAAAAGTTTACAATTTCTTCAGATTTAAGGTTTAATTCAAATATACGCAGTGTAAGTTTACAGTTATGCATAAAATGCTGATATTGATATATGTCTTTGCACATCGATATTTCAATCCTCTCCAAAAACAATAAACTTCACCAATATAAGTAAACAATGTATCCACTTGTTGTGCATCTTTAAACTGTGCAGACTCTTGCCTCAGTAGGAATCAATCAATCTCTTCAAAGTATGCATATATCGTTTTGGTACTCTGAATTTAGTTTTACAACCCAACCTTTTGTTATCTACAAAATATGCTTACCTTGGGGACTAAACACTTTAGGGCAAGGATGTTTTCTATGTAGAGTTTCTTCCAAACTCCATTTTCATAAGGACTTGGAGAGAAAGGAAGAACCCAGCCCAGTCCTAGGCACTTAGGCATCCACAGGTGATCTAGTTCTGTGAGGTGCTTCCAATACCAGCATACCTAACAAAACAATTGTATAAAATAGCATGGAATGTCTTGTTTTCTTCTGTTTCCAACATATTTATTGTTGTTATTTTAATCAAACTGATACAGCTTAAATTTTCATTGAAAAGTTGTGACTACTTTTTCATAATCTAACTTCACAAGTCACTAGATAATACTGATGTCACCAACAGTGGATCTACTGGGTAAATAAAACAGACTCTCACTGTAAACCTACTTCCCAAATGAAAAACAGGAAAGCATTCATCATTCATGGCTGTAGTTTAAGATAGGTTTTAGATATGTTCCGAATATTTCTCCGAGAGCTTTCCGACTGATATTTGTTCAAGAATTCTTCCAATAGATTTGGAATTCTAATTGGACTTTTATAGCACTTAATTTCTTCTTTACCAAGAGGACTCTAAGGTGCAACAGAGTTTCCCAACCCATCTGATTGGTTTAGGAACCTTAAAGATCAACTTAAAATGGGAAAGATAGGTTTAAGATTGTCGTAAGGTCAAAAAGATGACATTACGAGCGCTAAGAAAATTTTATAGATGGGTTTAAGATGACATAGATCTGATAATGATCGGGATCAGTTTGCAATAATTTCAAACAGTTTAATATTTTCTGTAAACTGTTCCCAATGGACTCCCAAGCACTGTGATCGCAAACCCAATGGGAAATAACAAAACTTCCATACATAATCATTCTGATTGTGGTTTGCAATGAGTTTACGATCATTCCGATTGAAAGATCAACTTCCAGAATAGCAAAAAGTGGGATCATATTCCAATTGGGCAGAGGACTGCAATATAGAGAAGAGCCCTCTGTCGGTAGTCCATTTGACAGGTCAGTGACTTATTTAGGTAAAATAATTTTTTAACATTGACTAACAGTATTGAAAATTGCCCAAAATTTCTAAATTGACTGATCACCCATTTTTATGCAAAATGATTCAGGAGAATTGATTTTTAACTTATTTTTTCTGGGTGGGGGATGGATAGATATCAAACCAGTTTAAATTGATGATTGTTTCTAACAGTTTTGACATATAGTGAAAATTATTCATATATCTTGCAAATATGGTGGTATAAATATAAACTAAATAAATAAATCCATCAATTTATAGTTCAAAATATCAGAAAAATGAAAAAGAAAGACCTGGACTTATACTGTTTATAAGAAAACAGAGTTGCTGCAAAATAACTGAAATTTTAAACTAATATAATCACTTAAACAAAACAGACTTTTGAACAGTCGTTAAATACAAGAAGTCTTCTAACCTGAGAACACCGACATAAACTTCTAGGGTCTAAAAATGACAAGATATACAGTGACAAAACTCGCGGTAGCATTCTAGTGAAATCATCTTTGTACACAGGTTTCTTCTGATTTACTGCATCACCTAAAAAAATGTGCACTTATTAAAGTAAATATGCCTTGTCAATTATCATTCCTTCTTCACATAATACATTCACAAAGATTAGATTCAATAAAGAACTAGAAATAGGACGCCCTGTTGATAGTAGATGCGAATAGAAACAGGATAACATAGAAGAACACACATTATCATGTGTAATGTCCACCCCATGAACCTTGCCCAAATTGTACAGTAGTCTTACAAGACCTTGTTTCATTTGTAAAATATATCAATGATGCTTACATATTTATTAGTTTGGATGTAAATTATTTCAGCTTCATGCCTTTTTGCATTGGTTGGGTTGAAAATTTGGATGAAATCACTCTATCTTGCACGGTTAAGAAGATAGAAGCAAATTCCTGTTTTTCTATTTTTGGCAAAAATTTGAAAATTCAAAATGGCCGCCATTTTTGGGAAAAGGAAATTTTTTTGAAAATTGCCAAGAGTACATTTCTTAGATACCCAATGGGTCAAAAATTTCAACGAAATAACTCTATTTTGCACGGTTAAGGCGAGTTTGTGTTTTTCCATTTTGGGCAAAAATTCGAAAATTCAAAATGGCCGCCATTTTTTGGAGGGGAAAATTTTTGGAAAATTGCAAAGAGTACACTCCTTAGATACCCTGTGGGTTGAAAATTTCGACGAAATCGCTCTATCTCACACAGTTAAGGAGATAGAAGCAAATTTGTGTTTTGCCATTTTTGGCAAAAATTCTAAAATTCAAAATGGCCGCCATTTTTGGGGAGGGGAAAATTTTTTGAAAATTGCAAAGAGTACACTCCTTAGATACCCTGTGGGTTGAAAATTTTGACGAAATCGCTCTATCTCGCACGGTTAAGGAGATCGAAGGAAATTTGTGTTTTGCCATTTTTGGCAAAAATTCGAAAATTCAAAATGGCCGCCATGTTTTGGGGAGGGGAAAATTTTTGGAAAATTGCATAGATTGCACTCGTTAGATATCCTGTGGTCGAAAATTTTGCCGAAATCGCTCTATCTAGCACGGTTAAGGAGATAGAAGCAAATTTGTGTTTTGCCATTTTTGGCAAAAATTCGAAAATTCAAAATGGCCGCCATTTTTGGGGAGGGGAAATTTTTTTGAAAATTGCAAAGAGTACACTCCTTAGATACCCTGTGGGTCGAAAATTTCGACGAAATCGCTCTATCTCGCACGGTTACGGAGATAGAAGCAAATTTGTGTTTTGCCATTTTTGGCAAAAATTCTAAAATTCAAAATGGCCGCCATTTTTGAGGAGGGGAAAATTTTTTGGAAAATTGCAAAGATTGCATTCCTTAGATACCCTGTGGGTCGAAAATTTCGACGAAATCGCTCTATCTCGCACGGTTAAGGAGATAGAAGCAAATTAGTGTTTTGCCATTTTTGGCAAAAATTCGAAAATTCAAAATGGCCGCCATTTTTGGGGAGGGGAAATTTTTTTTAAATTACCAAGAGTACAATACTTAGATACCCTGTGGGTCGAAAATTTCGACGAAATCGCTCTATCTCGCACGGTTAAGGAGATAGAAGCAAATTTGTGTTTTGCCATTTTTGGCAAAAATTCGAAAATTCAAAATGGCCGCCATTTTTGGGGAGGGGGAAATTTTTGGAAAATTGCAAAGACTGCACTCCTTAGATACCCTGTGGGTCAAAAATTTCGACGAAATCGCTCTATCTCGCACGGTTAAGGAGATAGAAGCAAATTTGTGTTTTGCCATTTTTGGCAAAAATTCGAAAATTCAAAATGGCCGCCATTTTTGGGGAGGGGAAAATTTTTGGAAAATTGCAAAGATTGCACTCCTTAGATACCCTGTGGGTCGAAAATTTCGACGAAATCGCTCTATCTCGCACGGTTAAGGAGATAGAAGCAAATTTGTGTTTTGCCATTTTTGGCAAAAATTCGAAAATTCAAAATGGCCGCCATTTTTGGGGAGGGGAAAATTTTTTGAAAATTACCAAGAGTACAATGCTTAGATACCCTGTGGGTCGAAAATTTCGATGAAATCGCTCTATCTCGCACGGTTAAGGAGATAGAAGCAAATTTGTGTTTTGCCATTTTTGGCAAAAATTCGAAAATTCAAAATGGCCGCCACTTTTGGGGAGGGGAAAATTTTTGGAAAATTGCATAGATTACATTCCTTAGATACCCTGTGGGTCAAAAATTCTGTCGAAATCGCTCTATCTCTTACGGTTTCTGAGATATTAGCAAATTACTCAAAAGTAGTACTGAAAATACAGAATGAAGTACCTAAATGGCTATTAGTCATGTACTGACAAAGCTATCAGTCCCAAATGCAATACCAAGTGAGCTATGGACATAACAATCTTGTATTCAAAATTGTAGTAAAATATCTTTAATTATTTTGGCTTAAATGCACGGAAACCAATGGGTACTGAAAATAGCTGTACTTAAGTATTACTCAGTAAGCAAAAGAGGTACAACAGCCAAAAGCAATCCCAAGCAAGCTACTGACCCAATAAGCCTGCATACCAAATTTGGTGACAATAGCTCTAATACTTTTCCTTTAAATGAGCGGAAACCATGCGTGACGCCGGACATCGGACGGCGCAAAAAGCAAAAATAATATATCCACCCCCCAGGGGGGTGGACATAATTCTACAAGTTTGTTCTGAAATTGGTGAGACAAGCCTTACAGAAACAAAATTAAGGACAACAAAGTCTTACTTCTAAAGTGATAGAGCATTTATAAGAATCTAATATTATGACAAATTTTTAAAATGTGAATTTTTCAATCTTAAACCGATAAAATATCTAAAATAACCATGTGGGGGTAATATATTTATTTCTCTATTATGTATTCTATTATTGACATTTAGTAAACAATATACTCGTCATTAACACATTACCACTTAATTAAATTTAATAGTACAATTACCGTAAATTTCCAAAATAACGCCCATGTCCAAATAAATGCCTGGTTCAAATTAACGCCTGGTACTACGCACACTGTTTACAATTTATAACACTGTTTTTGCATTTCAAAAGAACGCCTGGTTCAATTGAACGTCTGGACTGAAACCATTTGAAAATAATTAACGCCTGGGCCTTATTTTGAAAAAAATATGGTAATTATGAAAGTAGTTAAGCATTTTATTCACCATAAGACCTTGTAAAAGCTTATGAGAATTGGATGTGACAACGGCAACTTCAGCAATGAGTAACAAGCTACATAATAACTTATGTACAAAAGTAACCACAAAAAAGATACATTGATAAAAGTAGCCGAAACACTGAAAAAATAACATAAGGGACAGAAAAAAAAACACATTATTAATTTACTATGTATAATGTCTACCCTGCGAATGTTTTTTTTAAATTTATTTCTGTTTAACATATTTGATAGAATGTTAATTATGAGTACAACAGATACATTCAAGGCTCAATGCCATATCTGGCTCAGATATCTAAAATAATCTTCCTTTTAATAGGCAGAAAAGATGTGTTACACCAGATGCAAATAGCAGAACAAAAATGCAAAAGTAATATGTGAGATGCAACACAAAGTATTAGCCCAAATTGTTTCCATACCAAACTTACTGATATATGTACAACTCTTCTCTTAAATGAGTAGAAATAAGTGTGACACTAGACAGTGGAAAAGAAACAAAAATACTTAGCTATTACAGCAATAATAACAGCTCACCAATAAAGTCAAGTTGCTTGCTTTTACACAAAGCAACTAAATCAGAAATCACTTCCTTTCTTTGGGCGTCAGACCACTTCTCAAACTGAAAAGGCAATAAAAAACACACTTAATTTAAAATATAAATGATAGTGTACAGCTGACATTGCCTAAATGGCAAGGTGATATTGAATAAAACACAGAGAAGAAATCAACATTATTTTAAAGCTCAGTGATATGACTGATATCATACTCACCCATTTTGAAACCAGTCCTCTTCTTTCCACAAAAATCTGAAAGTCATTATAGAATAAATAAAACAATTCACATCGCACATATACAGTATATACACACTGATGAACCAGTTTGTTAACATCAGAAAGTTTTTAAAATCTTATATCTAGCATATATTATTTGTTCCAACAACACAATTATATAAAATTTAATGAAATACAGTCGATCGGATTGTGGTTAAAGCCAAAATAGAATTCAAGTATCTCATTAACAAGATAACACATGATTGCTAACTCAAATGTATGACCCTTTCATTTCGGACACCAGGCTTGTTAGACTGAGTTTCTGTCCCATCACCAATTGTAGTGATATACTCATGGACTTAACGGTGAGGGACAGAGTTTCCATGTACTTGTTTTCCGTGTAAATTTTGAACAGCAGCTATTAGTTTTTCTTAATTTCCTTATTATGACTGTATAGATGTATTTTACTTGTAAAACATGTTATTTTACTGAACTGATTGTCACAAGCAAGGAGTTTTAACCAATACCAATACATTATGGTGACAGGAAAATAATGTGAAGTTTTGTTTACATATATATCACCAAAGTGTTGAAATGTGAACATATCAGTTTGATAGGCTGTAAATATTAGTGAATGGCGCATACATTTGGCTGACTGAATGACAATAACTCTTTATACTGTTTGTAATAGAGTAGAACCTCAAATGTCCGAACCCTATGGAAGACATACAATTCGGTCGGATAATCGAGGGGTTCGAATAGATGAAGGAAGCTGAAATGCACTGTCTATGGGTGGGTGTATAGTTGAAAAAATATCATTTTTATGCATATCACAGACGTTGGTGGTCGTTGATAAAATAATTTAATATATTTGTGTCATATAAGTGATCCTTGATCCAATTATTTGCTCCATATCCATGGATATTATTATTAATTTTATTTAAAATATATTACGTGGACTCGAGCTGGGTGTGTTCAGTAGGTACTTGCATTGTTGATGGTTTAAATTTAGATTAACATCGTCCCGCATTTTGTCAATTGAAAAACTGTGGAAGATTAATTATCGCAAAACAAGCGAACATGCCTTCAGTGATGGGTGTATTTGGCTGGTAATGCATTGTTGACGTCTTTTCTTTTAATACATGTTGCCAGTCTGTGAACCTACTGCGGGAGATTATAAATTGCGAAACCCAATCGAATACGCTTTTATTGATAAGCGTATTATCAAAGAAGTTGTGTAGCGGGTCGCATAGTTGAATTAATCCCTCAGCTATTGTAAAAATGGTGATAAAGATTGTGGTTCCCCTGTATGTGTAGAAATATGCTGTTCTGTGTTCCAACTTTACTGTATGGTTGTTTTATGTTTTTTCAACGCATATATAAATTCGGCGGAAATCATCAATAGCAACGTCATTAACATGTTTTTGTATACTGCCTTGCTACCAATTATCGCTGGGTACCATTTATCGCCAGACAGAATTCAAATAGATATAACTTCACCAAAAGTAGCATCCCAAGTCTCGCAAATAAGGTAAAACTATTTCCAAAGTGAATGTAACAAATAGACAGCAAAAAGCTTTCAAGATAGGTGGCCATTACTGAAATATTAATATTTTATTTTCTGATAGATAATAAATAATTGGTAGCCGGCGATAATTGGTAGCAAGGCAGTAATTGATGTATTTGACTGTCGCACCCTAAAATGAGTTGTTATTTCTGTATCCTTGTCACAAATAAAATATCTTGATTTTTTATATTTTCCAGCAAAATACGATCGTTTCTTGATGTCTTAATACGTCAAAATTACATTGCCCCACAATACTGTACCATACAGCACTGCTACCCTGCGTAAGTTGGCCGCGGCTCATCTACAGGCTCCAGAAAGACAACTATAGGTTATTGTACACCAATGAAAACTGTTGCATATAATAAGTTTAACAATAATACATGATTTCAGAGTGTAGTAGGCCACTCATGTTAAAGCCCTGTGAAGCTGTGGTGAGGGTGGCCAACTTATGACTGCGGCCAACTTATGCAGGGAAGCAGTATACTGCAGTAGTACAGTACAGTAGACAGCTCGGTCTACGGGCTGGTCGAATTAGTTCTAAACTGCAGCGACCTTGTGATTTGCTTCTTCGTTTGTCAATGGAGTCCATGTGCTCTTTCTAACAGTTCTAGCAATGTTGCTCATGATCAGAAAAATTAATCTTATGCAGTAAAAACACAATTTTTCAGTCAAATATTTGAAACCGCTGGGCTTGAGAAGACTTGTTTACATCGCCATTTTTGTTTTGGTTTCAGGTGCAAGCCGTACAAAATATAATTTATACATAAAAAAACTTTCACCGGGGCTTATATCCCCGGAAAATCTTCACAGTGAAGTTTAATATGTTCACAACATTATTAAGATATTTTTTCCTGAATCAGATAAATTTATGTCAGATACACATGGTCCACTCGATCAGGTGTTTGTCCTGAATGAAATGAAAGGGCCTGAGATGTTCATATGATTCCAAATAAATTCAACTTGCCGAAAAGGTTCTCTCTAGTAATATGGGGTGTGGGGGGCTTTCTTGTCAGTAACTAAGGACTTTCGAGGGTTGGGAGCAATGTTTACAGGGTCGGTTAGGGTCTGTTGTGATTTCCTGGCTTGTCATGGAGGGTCGGCAAAATATGAAACATGTGTGATATTTCACTGACCCTCCCCAACTTGATCTTGTTCCTGACCATGGCTCTGCCCAAATGGAAACCGACTTGCCCTAGTCACTTCCCATCTTGTGATAAGCACTCCAGTCTTGTCCTTCTTACTTCCAGTCTTGTCCTTATCACTTCCAATCTTGTTCTATTATGAAACCGGTTTGTCTTTGTCACTTAAGTCTTATCCTATTCATTTTAAGTCCATTTCCAGTATGATGTGAGGTAAAGAAATATGAGAATTAATTATGCTAATAATGAAAAGAAAACAGTGTAAGTAATCAGAATGCTGAAGTTAGCAGGTAAAAAAGGTTCACATGTATGCTGTAAATATTAAGAAACTTGAAAAAGTGTTTTCATTTGATCACATAATAATCACATTCTCAGCCTATTTCAACAGAGCAATTTCTGGAAAAAGGAGGTATCAAGTGTTGACCAATCAAAAAATTGAGTAAAATTAGGTGAAGGACAGTCAACATAATATTTGGATCCCATGACGTGACCAGCACTACAGCATGTTTTTTTAACCTGGGTATTTCCCAGGGTTGGGAATTTCGAGCTGTCTTTCCCAGAGGTCCAAATTTGGAGTATAAAAGCCAGAAACAAGGAAGAAGGTTTCATTCTCACGTGAGATATTGTCAGAAGCACATCTTCCCCTGCTTGTTTTCAATGGCTGCAA
Organism: Sabellastarte sp. h YS-2021; assembly: GCA_964017235.1. NCBI lineage: Eukaryota > Metazoa > Annelida > Polychaeta > Sabellida > Sabellidae > Sabellastarte > Sabellastarte sp. h YS-2021. Next base: position 30,805,269 of record OZ024936.1, read on the forward strand.
TACTTTACAAATGGATTTTTTTTAAATTTTAATTGGCAATCTCTGTCATATAATCATAATTAGAAATAGTTTGCTCTAATTTGATATAATTTTAAAGCCCAAACCTGAAAAAAACATATTTAAACAAACAAAACTGTTAATGCTGTAGTTTGGTTACATAATGGGATCTAAATATTTTGTTTTGACCTAGTTTTAGATTTATTTATTGGTCGACACAAAATTGATCCTCTTTTTTCCCCAGGTATTTCATCAAAACTGGAAAGACAATTCCGATTGCAAGTCTGGTCATGGGAATTCTGTAAACTTCTCCAGTCCTGTCGGATGCAAAACTCCTGGAACGTGTAGTTGCCTCACAACTCAGTTGACATGTCTCTCTCCATGGGTTGGAAAACGAGTATCAATCTGCCTATAGACATGGCCATTCAACTGAAACAGCTCTTTTGTCTATAAAGAATCAGATTCACCTATCTCTAGCCAGAGGTGAGGCCACAGCTGTGGTGCTGCTTGATCAATCTGCAGCGTTTGACACCATTGATCATGACAAACTCCTTGATTGCTTAAGAAAATGGTTCGGTGTCGGGGGCAGATGCCTTGACTGGTTCAAATCATACCTTTCTGATCGTACCCAATGCATCAATATTGGTTCTGTTCTGTCTGAGGCTAGAAAGCTTAAGTTTGGTCTGCCACAAGGTTCAGTTCTTGGTCCTATTCTTTTTTCGTTGTATACCACACCTTTGAGCAAAGTAATCTCTAAACATCCAGATGTCAAATTTCACTTTTATGCAGATGACACACAGCTGTTTATTCACCTCAAACACAAAAAATGCAAAAATTGCCTTTGATCGGCTAGGAAAGTGCCTCGCAGATGTCAAACTATGGCTGTGTGCAAATAAACTAAAGCTGAATGCTGATAAGACTGACTTTATTATATTTGGTGCCAAGTCTCAACAAGAAAAGTTAAACCCATTCTTTCCAGTAAATATATTGGGTGAATCACTGATACCTTCAGATGCCATTAAGAATTTGGGTGTCTGGTTTGACTCAGACTTTTCCTTCACCAAACATGTTAAAAATGTATGAAAACTATGTTTCATTCAGATGAGGGATCTTAGACAAATTCGACAGTACTTGACTCGTGATGCTGCTCTTACGGCTGCAAACGCACTTGTGGGCAGTAGGCTTGACTACTGTAACTCCTTGTTTAGGGGTCTATCTGTTGCTAACTTACACAAGCGACAATGCATTCAAAACAGTCTGGCCAGAATTGTTTGCAGAACCACATGTCTTTCTCACACCACTCCACTAAGAAAAACCCTTCATTGGCTACCCATAAGGCACCGTTGCATCTTCAAGACTGCCTTGTTGGTATATAAATACCTACATACTAACTGTCCAAAATATTTCAGCCCATTTCTCAAAGTTAGACAATGTGCCTAAAATACTCGGTTGAGTCAATCTGATGGTATAATTCTACATGTTCCTCAATACCAACCATATATTTACAAATCCACAAAGCAGTTTGGTCTAAGCTTTGCATATGATGCTCTCAAAATATGGAATGAACTCCCTGATGATGTACGATCTGCCACTTCTATTGCTTCCTTCAGAAAAAACTTAAGGCATACCTATTCTGCCAAGCTTATCCTCCTTAGTATTTTCCACCTCATATGGCATTCTCTGATGTCGACCATAGCTATGGATAAGGACAATGATTTTTGTAACTATGCTTATGATGTTGCGCCTTAGTCTGTCACTTAGGCAGAGATTAAGCGCTATAAAAGTGGAATTGGAATTGGAATTTGTCACTAGCATTTGTCATGTCCCAGCTAGTCCTGTGGAAAACATCCTGACCCCTAGTCAGGTCTTCATCTAGATCCAGACAAGTATAGGGATGCATTACGTGCAGACAGGCAGGTGGTACTGACCCAAATTTTTCCCACCCTTTTTTCTGAATACTGTATAAGTGGTTATTTTCGCGTGGAATTAATAAAACTTCTGATAAGGCCTACCTTCAGTGAGTCCATATCCAAGTTAAGATCAGTCTATAAACTCTCCTTTCACCATATAAATTACATTCAGATCATATTTACAAAACATGTGCACTTATATTTTGTTTTTTACATGATGAATATATAAACAATAACTTTATAATACCATTCGTATAAAATGCAAAAAATTTCAGTAACAAAAAAAAAAAGCAGCATCAAGTTTTAAATACCTGCAAGCTTATTTTTCCTCCACACCTACAGCTTTAGAGAGGCCTTTTCAAGTTAAATTACTTCCCCCTCCTCCCTCCCCATTTCAATAGTTTTATCACCTCATCCTGTACACCAGTGAGAGGAGTTGATCTGCTAGCCTTTCAATTCTAAATAACATGAAACATTTTAGAAGTGTAGTTCTTCTGTGCAGTTTGCTATCATATTTTTGTTGTAATAAACTTTTGAAACAATGATTACTGTGAAGTTTTCATTGCTTGATATACATAAATATGTTCCTTTGATTTTATCTATCAAGTTAATAACTTAGAATTTCCCCCCAGCATTTTTGCATTACAGCAGTCATACGGCTGAGAAAGATTAACAATTTATAAACCCGGAAGTTTCTTTTTGTCCTCTCTTTACACACAAGATACTGGAAGAGGTAAGTCACTGTATTTTATTAATATCATAAACAGATGGGATTTACAGTGGGTATTGTTAGATGGTTACTTACAAATGTTTAAAAGGCAATTGTGGGTGGGAAAACTTTGTTGTTATTGTTGGCGATAATATAGTATCTGTCACCGCGAAAATTAAGTCTCACTAAACAAGCCTTCTGTGTTGATTCGCGAACTTAAGTGTCTGCGAAAAGATCCACTTATACAGTATTTGTCCCTGACTTCTGTAACTGACTCTAGAGTCTTCGAGTTGGTTGTAGGGTCAGTTCCAGTGGAACACGCCCCCATAAGCCTATTTGGATATGGAGTAATCAGTAAGATCACTGCACAAAGGAAATTACCTGACCTAATTAGATTTTTACTAGAATAGACTAGATCTTTGTGATCTTGTATTATTATACAACATGCTTTTGTAATCTGCAAAGAAATTTTGTATAAAAATTGCTTAAAAACATATGACCTCTGTTACATGTAAGAGCACTCTGCCAGAATGTCTTTTAAGGGGCTATCAACATAACAGCATATTTCACGCAGTGCAGAAACCTTTCCTCACAGACAGCCACCTATTTTCTGTGGTGTGAAAGTTTATAAACTTAAACTTATTAAATTTAATGACTCTTGCTTTCTTGACTGTTGACAAATTGTTTAAAAAGAAACTAACTACTAAAGAGTAGCTCATTTTGAATTAATTTTGTAGCATTTAATAAAATGGTGCATGCAATAAAAACGTTCAGAAAATGCAGAACACCTATAGCTTTAATTAAACCTGTTAGATTATGTCTCAAGGTTTAGAAATAGGTTGAAAAAGGCTTGTGAGCTGGCACAACTAAGTTTGAAACATTCTCAGCCAAAAATGAAATTGCTTTATGATAGGAAGTCACAAAACCATGTTTTCAATCCAGGAGGAAAGGTTTCAGTGTCATTACCTGTCGAAGGAACACACTGCAGGCCAGTTATCATTAGTAAAACCTAGTGTTAAAGAGAGTAGGAACTCTCAGTTGTGTTCCTGAAAACCCTAGCAGGAGTCAGTTAAATCCAGTGTGTGGAGTGAATATGGTAAAACCATACTTTGAAAGAGGTATAACATAGCTTATTATGGCTACTGATTATGACTCTATTTCCACCAAGTAATTCATAAATACTTCATTTTTTGGAATACCTTTTTGGACTTACTGGTGAACTTCGTTCTGTTTTAATCATATCTTTTAACTTGTTCCTTAGTGTATCAACAAATCCAAAGAATAAAATTTCCTTAATGCAGTTTATTTTATTCTTAGTAACTTGAAAGAAAAAGGATGGGGGTCACAAGTGGGAGGTAAACCAAAGACCAAAGATGTAATTTGTCATGGAGAAAAATGAAACTTGACATTTATTCGGTTATTTAGCCTCTCGTCAAAGTTTTCCCAGAAGCTTCAATATTTAGCAAATTTGTCTTGACATTGTATGGAAGAATAAATGAGAGTGATTTTTTGCTAAAACAAAATTTTAAATATTTCCAGTATATCTTAACCAACAATACTATGCCTTTCAATGCTGAATATTTAATATTTTGATAAATTAAATTAAGTTCTAAGTTTCTAATTGCTTTAAAGCAATTATCTAAATTATACTTGTCTAGTGGCCTACATATATATTGAAAATGTTCATTGTTTTTTTTTCTCGCCATTATATTTATTCATCCATGGAATGTGGGATACAACCTGACTACACACCTTCAGAGCAAGATATAAAGAGCAAGAGTTACTCTCCCATATTCAACACAATTATAATGAATTTGTTAACTATGAGTGTTTTGAAACTTTCTACCCGATATAGACTGAATTAAGTGATAACTTTACACAGAAATTGCAAGGAAAGGAAAAGGAAGGGACTGCACTTTTACTGTCTACTGTGTTAGATTCTTTGTAAAACAATAACTGTGTATTATTCTTTTTTATTGTAGTTTTCTCTCTGCTCTCAGTTTGTATAATGAATATGTTGTAAGAGTTATACACAAACACAAAGAGAGAAAATAAATGGTGAAAAACATGCCTGGTACATTTTGAGAAACATGCGAAATATGACATCTCAAACCATTCAAATAATAAAATATTTCCATTACATAAGTAATGGAAGTGTATTTCAGTACAAACAATTATAATATTATTATATTATTAATTCACCGTAGGATATGAAGCCTGTGTAAATATGCCATTATAGTTTGCTACCTAATTAAATTGTAAATTTGCATGATGCATTACTTTTTGATGAAGCCCACAAAGTAATTTGTACTATTTTTGATTTTATAAAGGTTTGCTTGTCTTTAGCTCAGAGGTAAGAGGTACATTGTCCCTTGAATTGAACTCTTGTGTTTTTAATGAGATTAAAACAATGTGTTCTCTTTTGTGTTTTGATTAGATTAAACAATGTGTTCTAAAGAGAGAGAGAATGATTATATAAAGTCATCATGATCATAGCTAAGGGATTATCAGTCATTAGCTAAAAGTAATAGAAGTTGTCTTAAGTATAGAAGATAAATTTTTACCAACGTTCCATTATTTAAACTTATATCAAAGAAATATTTAAGGTTGTACATAAAAGAAATTAAACAGACCATGTTAGCATTTTTTCACAAAGTATTCTTTCTTGGATTTGTTTTTGATGATGTGCATCTAATGATTACAATCTAAACGAAATTATTAATTCATCAGATTCAATATTGCGAGTATGCAAGTTGCGAATATGCGTGTTTTTATAAAATACTGAAGAAAAATGTCTTTTTGTGTTAAATAATATATTCTTTGGAAGGCAAAAGGGCAAATGAGGAGGAGTAGAACAAAATGTGACCATATTGATGTTAAAACTATAATTTAGAAAGGTGTTTCAGTGTTCATTAGTACAAAACTTAGAGCGGTAATAGAGCGATAATAGAGTGCTCAACAAGGACACCTTACCAAATAAACTATACATCAATTTTCTGGAGTTGTAGAACTACCTCATTATGTTGAAGCAGCTTTATAGATGAATGGAAAAAGGAAGGAAATAGAACTCTTCATGTTGTAGTGACTTTAAATATGTACAGAAACAGGAGACACAGAACAAGAAAAGTAAATAATGGATTCTACCAAGGACAACACCCAAAATACAAGGTTTGATGCAGGTAAATCAAGGGAAATTTGAGATTTATGCTATATCAAAGTCAGTCTTCCATTTAAATAAAAATAAATATATAAAGGGGGAAAAAAGTTGCGACAAAATGTGTAAAATATGTCAGACAATGAAGTTAAAAAGAGTATAGGTAAACGTAAAAAAAACTGGTCAAGCTCGAGCAACACACCACCGCCTGCCGAAAAAAGTGCCAATACTAACATAACACAGGAGGCAAAAATGACTACCAAAAAAAATATCAAAGCAATTTCTAATGACATTCAGGAGTTAAAGGGTAATGCTTCGACAGTTGTCGAAAAAATTAAGTGCCTGCTGGCTAGAGATGAGTCAAGGGATGCAGAGATTCAAAAACTAAAAATAGACAATACTTCTTTAAAATGCAAGGTAGCAAGTCTCGAAGGGCTCACTTTCCAAATGCAAATACAGCTGGAAAAAGTCATGAAAAGGTTAAATGATGTGGAAAATAGAGCTCGAAGCCACAATGCGGTGTTCACAAATATAATGGAGCCACAGGGAACTGGAAAAGAAAATTGTGAAGAGACAATTATGGCAATAATGGCCACAAAAATGAAAATACCTCGAGAGCGATTTCACAATATAAATCCAGCAGGCGATATTAGAATTGAGGTGGCATATCGCATAGGTAAAAAATCAAAGGCACCAAGGCCTATGCTAGTTATTTTCAGTGACATCCCCTCTAAAAGGATCTGTTTTTCTCATGCAAAATATCTGGGAGGCACAAAGATCACATTGGCAGACGATTTGTCGGATGAGACACGGGAAAAAAGGGTTGCGCAGGTGCCTTTGTTGAAGGAGTATAAAACAAAGTGCGGTAAAGAGGTCAGAGTGTCTATGTTTAAAGATAAACTATCAGTTGGTGGGAAAGTGATTGATCTGAATTTCTCCAGCAACAAGCTTACCCTGGCACCTCAAAGTCAGGATATGAGGCCGGTCAACATGGACGCTTTCTCCATCATTCAAAGTAATACAGATCAAAACGCTTTCACTGGGTATGCCTGCGAGATTACGAACTACGAGGAAGCATGCATGGCACATGCTTCCCTGTTTCAGCTTAAAGAAGTGGCATCGGCAATGCATAGGGTATATGCCTATAGTTATGAGGGTCAAGACGGCCATGATGACGACGGTGAATTTTCAGCCTCAAAACAGATACTTCAAAGTCTAAAGTCAAGGCGTATACAAAATTACTATGTGTCACAAGGCAGTATGGTAAAAACATGGGAAAAAAACGTTTTAGTGTGTATGAAGATTTGGCCGGACAGGCCTTAAGTGCGTTTTTCCCAGAATTATCTTAAACAAATTCTTGAACAAAAGATATACTTTAAACTGTGTATATAGTGAGTTATATGTATATTGCTTTGTGAAATGTAATTCTAATATGTTTCTCCTACTTTTACTCTATGTGACAAATGTGAAAATTTGGTGTAAGTTGGTGAAAATTTAAGTGTTCTACATGGTATGTTTTCGAGATAATTCTCAAAATCTCGAGAAAATACTTATGGTTCAGTATTTGCTAAATGATATTGTATGTGTGCCTCTCGGGAGCAAAATCTTGTAAGCTACAAAACCAGAGGTGTTAATTTTTAGAAAATACATTATAATTCCAAATGAGTCCCTTAAATTATTAGAAAATACATTATAATTTCAAACTACATGTATTCCCTACTAGTTCTTGGCCCATAAGGGAAAAAGAAATTTTTCAAATATAAAATGACAGTTAGGATGGTCATTGGCTGACATAAAATTTGATCTTCGACTTCCAAATGTGGTTGATTAATCCACCAAGAAAATTGGGGACAAGTCTCAATATTTTAAAATTTTTGAAAAAAAATTAAAAAAAATGAGTACTTGGTCTAAATGTCTACATACCAATAAGACTGTATGTTAATATGCACCAATTGTAACTTTTTTTTTATAGGCAAGGAAGTCCTCATCCTGTCAGACTCAATGACGAAGGATTTCCCAGTTTTTAGAAATAAGGAGGTAGTTACCATTCGTGGTGCAACCATACATAAAATGGTTGCTTTTGTAAAAATCTTCACTTCATAAAGAAATTTAAAGTGATTGTCCTACATGTGGGCACAAATTATTTCAGTAAAAAGCATGAATGGTTCCTGCATATGGATTTTGTAAATGGAAAATGCACAAGGGAAGAATATAACTAATCTACAATATATGAACCCCCCACTTGCAGTAGGGACAGCCATAAGCTTTAAAGAGAGCTACCAATACTTAATTGACCTACTACAACAAATTTCCGTGGCAAAGATTTTACTGTCAGCCATTCTCCCAAGATTTTGGGATCACGACAGAAGGAATCTGGTTAGAAGAATATATGATGACATAATACAGAAATTGGCAGTTGGTGATAGGGTGTTTTATATTCCATCCTATAGACCCTTTTTCAATGGCCACGGTGATATAAAATCAGAGCTTTTTCATAGGGATGGTCTACATTTAAGTAGTTTAGGTACAACAGTTTTCAGTACGTACATCAGTGACAGAGTGCAAAGATGCATAAGAGGTGAATTGAAATAATCTGTTTAAAGTTAATCACTTGCTTTTGTAAACAAAAATCACCACTTCATAAAGAAATTTAAAGTGATTGGGTATTAAGAAACCTACAATAGATTACTATGTGAACAGTGTACTATGACACTATTGCTGTTAAAAGTGTGTGAAAGTATCTGCAATGAATATTTTTTGGTACTAGGGTAGAATATATGTGTAACAGGTGCCAGAATCAGAATTATGTTGCAATGCATGAATATATAGTGTAAACCAAAAGGAAAAGGGCTAATGAGATAATATTGTGTGTACAATCTTGTGACCATACTGGATTGTATTAGTGTGTAATTTCAAGAGTATGTAACCTTACAACTGAAAAGTTCACCGTGACACTGATTGTTGATATAATTTCGTGTCAGAACCGGAAATGGACATTGGTTGTTATTAAGGTAGAATATATGTAATGTGTACCAGAATTAAACATTGTTAAAATTGGCTGAGAAATTATTCTATGCAAAATCATCTGACAACACCTGACAATCTAGCATATAACATAAAAAGTATGGAATGTAACATGTGTAAAGGCGTACGGTGACACTGATTGCTGTTACAATCTTGTGTCACAATCTTGTGTCAGTACTGAAACTAACATGTAACTTCAGGAGTAGATAATGTAACATGTGAAACGGGGTACGGTGACACCGATTGCTGATACAATCTTGTGTCAGTATTGAATTTAACATGTAACTTCAGGAGTACGTAATGCAACTCGTGAAACGGTGTACTATGCAACTGATTCCTGTTACAATCTTGCGTCAGTACTGAAACTAACATGTAACGTCAGGAGTAGGTAATGTAACATGTGAAGCAGAGCACTGTGACACTGATTGCTGATGCAATCTTGTGTCAGTGCTGAATTTAACAAGTAACTTTAGGAGTACGTAATGTAGCATGTGAAACAGTGTACTGGGACACTGATTGCTGTTGCAATCTTGTGTCAGTTTTGATACAAGAATACAAAGTGGATAATTAAACCTGTAGCATTAAGAGTATGTAATCTAACACGTGAACAGTCTATTATGACACAGATTGCTGATACAAACTTGTGCTAGTACTGATAACAGAATTTTTTTTTTTTTTAAAGGTAGACTAGATGTACAATGCGTACCAGAACCAAAAACTGTTAGAATGCATGAACATACACTGTGAAGCAAGATGTAATAGAGTCACTAAGAAAATATTTCGGTGCAAAATGTTCGAGACAAAAGGAAAATGAGTATGTACAGTATGTAAAATTTGCCTTGTACCTAAGTAAATATGTGTATGGCAGTTTTCATACCTGTCCTTTTTAATACGATGTAGGTGAAAGTGTGTCTGTTTTGTGTAGTCTGTAATCTTCAAGAATTTTAGATCTATTATAATTCCATTATTCTCACAGTTCTACATGAGAAACTATTTTCCTCCAAGGTACAAAAATAACCCCTGGCTCCAAACCATCATTCATTCATTAGTCATGAAATTTTTTGTTAAACCTTTTTCTAGAATTCCTTTCTTGTGTTTGTTGAAATTACCAAACTGCAGAATATCAAAATGTACATATTATTTGCAAAAACTTCGAAACAGAAGCTTCTTACCAATGACTTTTAGAAGCTCAACCAGTATCAAAAAATGAGGATGTTATCTGTATCTGTTTGGTCATCCAGACGCTTGTATGTAATTTTTGGTATAACTTAATGAAATGAAAAGTCAAATAACAATTTCTAGCATGAATGTCAGGGGGTTAACGGATACTGTTAAAAGAAAAGATGTTTTCAACTGGCTAAAGAATAAGAGGTACTCAATATATTGTTTACAAGATATTCATGTGGGTGAAAAAAATTTAAAATGTTTCAAAGAGGATTGGGGAGCGGAGGTAATAACCTCAGTTAACTCTTCTGAAAGTCGGGGAATAGCGATATTATTTGCAAAAAACCTTGAATACGAAATTGTAGAGGTAGAAGAAATAGAAAGTGGAAATGCATTAGTTGTACAGTTACATACTGGGGATTTAAAGTTCCACCTTTGTGTACTGTATGGCCCAAATACTGACTCTCCAGATTCCTATATAAACCTCAAAAATAGGCTATTGCAAAAGGAAAATATCCCCATTATAATATGTGGAGATTGGAACATTGTAATGGACTATAAATTAGATACTCGGGGGTATCTTAAGGAAAATAATACAAAAGCAAGAAGGGAAATCTTAAATATGATAGAGGCTGCTAATTTGGTAGACACTTGGAGATCTGAAAATAACACAGCCAAAAAGTTTACATGGGTTAGTGGAAAAAAGCCAGTAAAAATGGCAAGATTAGATTTCTTTCTCATAACCCCCGACATTCATGCAAACATAAATAAGCATATACTCAGTTTCGGTTATAGGAGTAACCACTCACTGGTGGGTATTTAGCTAAATACTGAAAATTCAGAATGTGGAAAAGGCTTTTGGAAATTTAATTCAGCCCTTCTGAAAGAACAAGAGTATGTAACATTGGTGAAAAATGAAATCAATAATGTAATAAGCGACTTTACAAAGGGTCAGGGCTTACAAACTCTGACAACTTCTAAACAAATGTTCTTTGAAGTGCTAAAGCTTAGAATAAGGGGTGTCACTATTCCTTACTGTGCCAAACGTAAAAAGAAACTAAATGAAAAATAAAAAAGAATAGAAGCTGAAATTCAAAGGTTAGAAACATTACTTGCAAATAATTCAGAAGAAGTAAAAATCAAGGACATACAGGTCCTGAAGGAAGATTTAAGAGTTATGAGAGAGACTACTTTGAGGGGGAAACCAACAAAATACTTTTGCAACCTAGAAAAACAGAACTATACTGGTAAGGTGGTGAACAAAATCAGGATCAAAAACGAAACCATAACCAATCAGCAAATGATCCTGAAAGAGTTAAAAATTTTTTACAAAAATCTCCTGCAGAGTAAACACGAAGATAATCAAAACCAAAGTAAATCCCCATTCCTGGATAAAGAAAATATTAAAACCTTGAGTGAGCAGGAGCAGGTGAAATGCGAAGGTTTAATAACTGAAAGAGAGGTTATAAAAGTATTGAAAGACATGAAGAATGGGAAATCGCCAGGTACAGATGGCTATACTGCAGAGTTTTATAAATTTTTCTGGAAGGACATAGGGAACTTTGTTCTTGAGAGCTTGAATGAGTCTTTTAATACTGGTGAACTATCTATTACACAAAAACAAGGTCTGATAACGCTTCTCCCAAAAGGTAACAAACCGAGAGATCTGATTAAAAATTGGCGGCCAATCACACTTCTAAATGTTGACTATAAATTACTGGCAGGAGTTCTAGCCTCCAGAATGAAGGAAGTTCTCCCCAGTATAATACAGAATGAACAAAAAGGTTTTTTAAAAAATCGATATATTGGGGAAAATATTCGGACAATAGCGGATTCTCTAGAATATATAAGACAAAAAAAAAATTATGGGTATGATACTTCAAATAGATTTTGAAAAAGCATTTGATTCCCTCGAGTGGGACTATTTAGACTCTGTTTTAAACGTATATAATTTTGGGGAAGACTTTAGAACATGGTTCTCTATACTCTATAAAAATAGCAATAGTTGTGTTATAAATAACGGTTTTTTTACAGAATTCTTTAAAATTGGAAGGTCATGTCGACAAGGAGACCCTTTAAGTCCTTACTTGTTTATATTGGCAGTGGAACCGCTGGCAACAGCAATAAGGAATAGTGACAAAGTGAAAGGTATCATGGTAAATGATAAAGAGATAAAAATTGGGCAGTATGCTGATGACACTTTCCTCTTGCTTGATGGCACAGTCCAATCTGTGAATGAGAGTTTTAGCATTTTAAAGTCTTTTCAAAAATACTCAGGTCTCAAAATAAATATGGAAAAAACCCTAGCTGTTTGGCTTGGGAGTGAGAAAGAGAGATTAAAGATATCACAAACTTATCAGCTAAACTGGGTAAACCAATTTGAGCTTCTTGGAATAATCTTCCATGTTACTCAAGAAAAAATGTTTCAATTAAATTTTGATAAAAGAATAAGTGAAACTGAAAGAATAATAAATATGTATAGTAAGTTTAGTTTGTCTCTAATTGGGAGAGTTACTGTAATAAAAACACTGATGCTGCCGAAGATAGTATATCTATTAACAGTTCTACCGACCCCTCCCGGTAACATTTTTGAGGCCATTGAAAAAAAGGTTAAAAGATTTTCTCTGGAAAAATGGTAACGTTAGAATTTGTAATAAACAATTGGAAAAGGAAATAGGGGAAGGTGGCTTAAAGCTAACAAATATTAGGGATTTTAATAAGTCTCTGAAATTATCTTGGTTAAAGAGACTCCTGACAACTGAAGGAAGCTGGCAGGCGATCTTTGAAAATTATTGTGGAATACCTAAAAAGATGGTTTTAGAACTGGACGGAAAGTCACTTATGGAACTAGTTGAAAAAATTCCAAATCCTTTCTGGAAAGATGTCCTTCAGATATGGAATGGTTTTAAAAAATGCTTCAGTAAAACAAATGACTTCAGAACCTACCCATTGTGGGGAACTTTTTATATGACAAATCCAAACTTAAGTAATAGGTCAACAGAACTGATTTCAAAAGGCATAACATATGTAAATGACTTGTTATCAAACTCAGGAGACCGTCTTGGTTATTACGACTTTATAGAAAGATACCAAATCAAAATAAACTTTGTAGACTTCTATAGTTTGACTCATTCATTACCAAGCCATTGGTTAAAAAGTGGAAAAACACAACAAAAGGAAGGTGAAATGAAACTAACTTTCCTACAATCCTTTTTGCAAGAAAAGCAAACAAGCAAGTGGGTATATCAAAAACTAGGGACATTAAATAAATACAATAGAGGTCATGAAATAAAATGGGCTGAAATCTTAGGAAGGGAGATATCAGAATCTGACTGGTCAAAATATTATCGAAATAACTTCCAAAGTGTAATAGAGACATCCTTGAGAGACTTTCAATATCAAATCTTGACCAGATCAATTCCAACTAATAGATTCTTATCTAAATGTAAATTAACAGAAAGTGACAAATGTTTCTACTGTAAGGAATGTGTCGAAACAGTGGAGCACCTCTTCTGGTACTGACATTTTGGTTCAATTTGTTTGATGTAATATTTGTAAATAGAGAGATCAGCTTTAACCTAGATGATGCGAAAGTGTTGCTGGGGGGTGCCGAAAATGAAAACAAGGACGTTTTAAATTATCTTTTCACAGTGGTAAAAAAGTATATTTATAATACAAAATGTAAACAACAGCAACTTAGCGTTAAATGTTGTATAAGTTTAATACAATACTATCACTCCTTAGAGCAATGTGTAGTGACAAACGAATATGGTATAATAAAGGGTTATGTCGAAAGATGGGAACTATTGAGTCCCTTTCTCGAATACAGGGCATCTAGTAACTGAAAAAAAAAAAAAAAAAGGTAACGATATTAATATGTTTTTTTTGTTTTTTTGGGGGGTTTAAAGGAGACATGAAAAGAGAAATTCTAATGGCAGTTTGGTATAAATATCTATCTAACTTTTTGTTTTTCTTCATTTGTAGTTTTTAAAACAAAATAAATAAAAATATAGTTGCACAAGTTTAAGTGTTGTAAATAAAAAAAAGGGTAATGTCTGTTCTTTATTGGGCATCCTGCGAGATGCTATTTTTTGTAAAGGTCCTGGTGAGTGGTTTTAGAACCCCATTTACTCTGCACCAGGTTCCTTAAACCTTATTTTTAAATGGGGGAATAAAAGAATTTGTGCACTTAAAAAAATTTATCTATGCAGAAATCCAATATGACTTGCTTGGTGTGTATTTCTTAACAGAGTAAATTTGAAATTTCGCAGTAAGGTAACAGAGAAAAGAGATTGATTCCTGCTCCACTAATCATGAGAGTCTGACCTGTATTATAGGAGCATTATCCTGAAGATAAACGTGCAATAATTTTGTAAATTCATATCCAATGGTTTATAAAATCAATGTGAAATATTAACTCTTCTTTAAAAGTACATTTCCATTACAAGTAAGTAACTTGGTCAAACCATCATGATTCTGAGCTGCTCAATAAAAACTTCATCTTTTTAATAAAACAATAGCTATATCATGATGCTCAATTGTGTATCATATGTTACTTGCCGTTTCAAAACCTTTGGCCGTTTTGATACATTTGCAAGGTTTAGAAATGGCTTGGCCGTTTCGAAATGGCCAATTATTCCTCTTGGCCGTTTTGATACCTCACCAGTTTGACATTAGTGAACAGGTTTGTTTTGTTGCTTTTAAGTGTAACAGTTCTAATACAATAAAAACTTATATATTTATTAGAACTGAATTTGGTTTTTTTGTGAAACCTATATCGAACAGAACATACAACAACATTTATTAATGCATACAAAAACATTTTGTAAAAATCATAGTTATTAATATATATCAATATTAAGAAGAAAAAAAAGAAGGAAATGTAAAATGAAACAGAATTAGATAATATCCTTTTATGCACCCCACCCAATGCTAATGAAACAAATCAACATAAAGATATATCTTCTAAAGTAATAATAATAGCAAATCATTACAATTGTATGTCAGTATTAACTGAGTAAGATTAAGTAAAGAAGGTGCCAAAAAGCAAATGTATTCTAGCTCATCTACTATAATTCTTTGAAAAGTCAAACAGTAAATCTCTTCTTGATTTATTTTCCTGTTATGTGAATTTGTTTAACCTTTCATATTTATCTTTTAAACAGCCTACTAATATTTAAGTGAAACAAATCAACATTAAAAGAGAACTGCGACAATAGGAATAAATCAAATTAAGCACTTCTGACAATCAATGGCAAACAAATCAACATCACAGAGTTAATATTTATCATGGCTTCTTTATGGCTTATTAATTAATCTTGCAAGTCAAACAAACAAGTTTAAAATATACAGCACCTTCATGCAGATAGATTGATGAGATAGATAATTTTGATGATACAGTACAACAATAAAATACAATTTCTTTGAAGAAATCTTTTCAATTAAAATATCACAGGTTAACTGTAGCTACTCCCATACCTGAGTACCTACTCCACAAGTTATGATTATAGCAGGCCCCTGCTCAGGAAATTATTTTTATAATCAAAGGACAGATTTGAAGTTCACACAAAAACACATGCTATAGAAAATTTTAAAAATCAGGTGAGGTTTCAAAATGGCCAGGTTTTTGATTTGGCCATTTTGAAAACAGGTTTTGAACTGGCCAGGTCATTTCAAAACCAAGGAAGGTTTCAAAATGGCCAAATAAATATTTTGGCCGTTTCGAAACGGCCAGGGTTTCAAAACGGCCGGGAACATCATATATGTCCTCACTGCGCACACATTGGTTTGTAGGTAACAGTTCAATTAACAAAAAAAAACTACATAATAATAGTTGTTTATGTTTTTAAATTGGTGTATGCTTGTCTTTGTCCATATTTTTGTGCTGTGCTGAAGTAATAGTTAGGCTGAGATATCAGATTCAGATGTTCAGAGTGTTGACACAACTACTCTGTTCACTCTAAAATGTGAACATCACCAAAATACGACAAATACACTCTCTCATAGGTCTACAGACTATATCCAGTTCATTCCAATGAGAGTTCACCACAAAATTTATGTAACAGGTATTTTGTATCCACTTTACACACAGTGTAGCAATTTAAAAGACCTCTGCCTATATATCACACCAACTAAAAACTGAACAGGTCTTTTCCACTTTATATATAGCTGGAGCATATAGAAATTTCTAGTAAGAGTTAAACAACACAGTCATCAACAGGTTCTATAAAGATGTCAACACATTTTCAAGAAAACGAAATTTATACAAGGTTTTACAAGCTTAGAGGGTTTCCCCATATTTCGAAATAGATCACTCCAGCAGAGTGTACGAATCATCAGTACCAACTAGACCAGTTCTGTAGAATACAAAAAAATCAATAATTCGATGACCTTATGTGACTAAAGAACTCTGCATTCCCAACAACACTGTCCTTGTTAATAGACATCCTGGCAAAGTGCCCTTATATGTAACTGTGATGTTCTGATTCAAATGTACTCATATATTGCATTACACTTGGCATACATAATGTTCTTATTTAAGTTTATCATTCATCTGAATTTGTCTAAAATGTATCAGATGAGTACTCCAAACTGAGGGTAATAAAATATGAGATGTAGAGTTTGGTATAAAGATACACTGTACAAGAATAAAGAGTCAGAGTCCAGTATGACAGCCAAGGGTTAAGAAATAAATTAGAATATATGTTAAACTCAGTTTGAATTAATTAATACCAACACAAGCATTACAACTGGCAACAAGAATAGGAACCTCTCACTATATATAACCACATTTTCTACTCATTTGGGGATAAAGCGGGTAAGTTTTAGAATATCATCAGCAGCAGAACTATTTTGAAATGCTTTAAGTGGATTACAAGGTGTCAAAACACGAGTGATGACATTCTGGCATGGGATAAAAACCCAGAAGAACATGACAAAAATTTAGAGGCAGTCTTTTAAAGGTTACAAGAAAAAAATCTCACACTGAGCAAAGCTAAATGCTATATTTCATTAAGTGAGAATCAACGTCTTTGGACACATTGTCAAACAAAGGTGTTGAATGTAACCCATTCAGTTCTAGAAGCCAGTTGCCCACAAAATGTGGAGAAAGTCAACAGTTTCCGTTGTATGGTTTTGTTTGTTCCAGGTTTATTCCAAATTATCTCACAGAAAATGAACCTTTGAGAATACTAACCAGGAAAGAAATAAAGTGGATTTGGGGCACTCAGGAAGAAAAATCATTTGATACTATAAAACAGAGTTTTCCAGTGCAAAGGTGGTGAACTACTATTATTTCAACAAATATACAGAGTTTATAGTAGATGTAAGCCCATTTGGCCTTGGTGCAATGCCAGTGCAGAAGGACAAACTGGTGTAGGTAAAGTAGTGGCTTATTCTTCTAGGTCACTTTCTGATGTTGAACAGCAATACTCACAAATCGTTCGAGAAAGTCTTGTAATGGTGAGGGCTGTTGAACATTTTCACTGTACTTGTTTGGCATACCCTTTACTGTCATAACTGATCATAAGCCATTGGAAAATATTCTCAACAAACCAAAATTAAAGCCACCTGCAAGAATGGAAGTCTACAGAGTTACACATGTGGTGTTAAATACAGACCACAAAAGCAAAATCCAGCTATATGTTGTGCATCCCAGTTAAGTAGGGAACTTTGATAACTTTATCAGTGGCAGCTGAACAGTATATCAACTACATTATTTCCAATGCAGTTCTGCAGGCACTTACACTGAAGGAAGTACTTGAACACATGAAATAAGATGAGTATCTACAGGTAGTGATTAAAGCCATTGAGATGAGAAGTTTAGAATCAACTACAAAAAGACCTTAGAAATTATTATGGGATAAAAGAAGAACTGCCATTTGGACATAGAGTAGTTTTAAGAAACTCCAAAATAGTTATTACACAGGCTCTATAAAACAGAGTTGTATGACTGACGCATGAAGGACACCAAAGCATAGCCAAGACCAAGATGATTCTTTGAGAAAATATGTGGTTTCCAGGCATCGATGCTTTGGTGGAGAATACCATCAAACCATGTATTGCATGTCAAGCCAGTACTCCAACAATCACATTGAGCCTTACATAATGTCAGAATTCCACAATCACCTTGGATGGAAGTCAGTGTTGATTTCTGTGGGCCTTATCTAACAGGAGAATACTTGATGGAAGTAGTGAAAATTCTAGTCTGTTTCTCACAGATGTGTTGTTCCACAATTGGATCAATGCTTCAATCCCTGAAGTAGTGAAAACTGATAATGGACCTCCATTTTTGAGTGATCAGTTCAGGTAGTTTGCCAGCTATGTGGGATTTAATAATCACAAATTACACCTCATTGGCACAGAGCAAATGCTGAAGTTGAATACTTCAATAAAACACTGTCAAAGATTACAAGAGCAGCAGTCACAGAAAATGTGAAATGGGGACAAAACATGCATGTTTTCCCATAAAATTATTTAGCAAAGACTCACCGCAGTACTGTTCTTGTTCAATAGACCATTTTGAACAAAACTTCACAGGCACCACAATGAAGAATTACCAGGGATGGACAAATAAAAGAAAATGACAAGGTTGTGAAAGACAAAATGAAAAGCTATGGAGATGGATTCCAATGCAAAATAATTACCCATTAAAATTGGTGATACAGTAATTGTTAAACAACCAAAGCAGAATAATCTTTCAACACCATTCAATGCAAGATCTTTAGAAATGGTAGACAAAAAGGGTTCAATGATAACTGCAAAGGTTAGTGATCTGCAAATCACAAGAACTTCTTCATATTTCAAAGAACTCCCAGATTCATTGAAGAAATCCATTAATAAAAACCAGGAGAACACAAGTGAACATTTGGATAACAGTGAAGAAGCAAAGGGCAACCCAGTAGACTAACCAAGAACTGACTGAAAGGCAGAGAAAGACCAATTAGCATGTTTATGATTGCTACAAGCATCCACTGAGAAACAGAAAACCACCATTAAAGCTAAACGACTATGATGTGAGACAATTAACATCAGAGTAAAATATGTAAAGACTGAAATAATGAATTAATGTGAGCACCAAAACAAGAGTGATGAGCAATTATTCATTATTAAGTTGTATCAGTAACATATAAGTATTATGTCGGGTATAATGTCAGAAATGTTCTAATATTGTGAGCATTCTATGGTGCTTTGATCAGTTCCTAATAGTTTGAGCATACCATAGTGCTTTAATCAATTGTGAACAAATTCTGAATGTTTTTCACATATAATTCTTCTTGTATTTCATGTATTATTTTTGCTTTTTTTCAGAATAAGTAGGCTGATATTGTATCTTAGATGTGTATAGCCAATTTTGTATAGACAGTCCTACACACAAGGTACAGCCCAAAATCTCCCTCTCTCCTTGGTGCTACAAAATGTATTTTGTCAGCCTTAACTTGATTCCAGTAACCACAAAAACACATGAACTTGAAATCTGTGTTCAACTTAAACTAGTTGTGGTGATGGGGCATCTTGTAAAACCACAAATCCAGCTGGGTCCCTTGTGTAAACAAAGGCAGTATCATTTACTGCTATACACTCATTCTCTTACTTGTTAGATTTGGAAGAGTGTTTCAAACATTCAAATAAAAAAGAAGTTACATATAACATGTGTATAATGCATTCATTTTCATTGCAAGTTTAAAAGTATAGACAACAGTATAACTCAAACTAAAATGATAAAATAAATTAATAAAAGATACCATGTTAACACTGTATAGTATAAATTATTTATAGATGCTCTGGAAGACTGTAATAATATTAAAAAGCACTCAGAGAGTGCATAACTCCACCAAAGAACACAATAAGTAGAAATTGTGTCAATTTGATGCAGTATATTCCTTTTTGCTATATGGTGAATTACAATGAACATATTGGAGCAATAAGGTGGGAGATATAAGATCTAAGCACTAGTTAGTTCTGTTAACAAAGAGAGAAATGGACAGACAAACAGAGAAACAGTCATGAAAATAATACCTCCTTGGTGGTAGTGAATTAAAGGCATAATTTAGAAGGTATGATTTTTTATTTAAAAAGAACACTGATAAGTAAACGAGAAAATTTGTATTTTGATATTTTCTGTAAGCAGGCAGGGAGTCAGATGAGTCTCATATTGGTATCTAAGTTAGACCAAGACCCATCTTCTGATTCTTTTCAGGAATATCCCACCAGTAGTATTTGCATATCCCTGAAAAAGGACACTAAATAATTTAAAAAAAGGAAAATCCAGTTTATTTTTTTTGTACCCAGACGGTTATCCAGATCAATTTCAAAATATAATGGGATCTAAGTTGGACCAAGACTCATCTTCTATTTCTTTCAGGAAGATCCAACCAGTAGTATTTGTGAAATCCTGCTAACAAACAAACAAATAAAGAAATGGCCATGAAAGTAATACCTCCTCTGCAGAGGTAGAATGGCTAGTTTGCTTATTATTGGTCCTAGAGGTTGCAATGTCAAACCAACCTATAGGAAATCATGGACTAGGAATCATCTGATGTGTTCACATTTGACCTTGGGCCCCTCCTTTAAGGTCAAACAAAGATAGCCAAACCTAAAAGAGCTTATAATGCACTTATTCTTGGTCCTAGAGGTTTGCAATGTCAAAACAGCCTATTGGATATTATGGGCTAGGAGTCTTTTGATGTGTTCAGATTTGACCTTTGGCCCCTCCTTCAAAGTCAAACAGGGATAGCCAGACTTAAAAGTGCTTATAACTCACTGATTATTCCGCCTAGCTCTTGGGATATAAAACCAACCTAAAGGTAATCATGGGCTGAGAATCTACTGATGTGGTCAGATTTCCTCTTTCAAGGTCAAATGATGGTTCACTGACTTCAGTAAATCGTCTTTCCTGTGGATACAATTTGCATCAGTTCTCAATTTGCTAGGTCTAGTTACACATCTGTGTCTTTAATAGTAGCATATATGAAAGTACTATCAACAAATATTTCTGCCTTGGTGGTGCCCTACTGTACTGTCTAAGTTCAAATTGATCAGAAGTGTCTTTGAGTTAGAGTCCGGAAACCAAAATTTTGATGGACAGATGCATGGACAGACAGTTGCCTTGACTGGTACAAATTTCAACAGCAACATAGCCTGGGTGGCGTCCTATCACCTGGTCCAGTTTTAAACCACAATGTTAATAGACAGATACATATATTAGGGCAGATGGAGACACCAATGGTGATCTATCTCCATGTCAAGTTTAAATTCGATTGGACAAAGCGTTTTTGAATTAGAGTCTGGAAATGGAAATGTTGACGGACAAAGGGACAAAAAATGGTTAAACAAATGGGCAGAATTTCTCCAATTTCGAAACCAACTTAGCTAAGATGGTTATCTATCTCCCAATCAATTTTCAATTCGATTGGATAAAGCGTTTTCAAGTTAGAAATGGAAATGTTGATGGGCAGACAAACGGACAAACGAACAGACGGAATTACATCAATTTTGGAAGCATTTTAGCTATGATTGTGATCTATCTCTCTGGCACGTTTGAATTCGGTTGGACAAAGCGTTTTCAAGTTAGAGTTTGGAAATGGAAATGTTGACGGAGAGACAAATGGACCAAAATGGACAAACAAAGAGAGAAATTTACATCAATTTAAAAGGCAACTTAGCTATGATGGTGATCTATTTCCCTATCAAGTTTGAATTAGGTTGGACAAAGCATTTTCGAGTTAGAGTCCAGAAACGGAATGTTGATGGACAGATAAACGGATAAAAAATGAACAAACGAAGGGATGAAATTATACCAATTTCGATAATAACCTAGCTATGATGGTAATCTATCTCCATGTCAAGTTTGAATTTTATTGGACATAGCATTTTTGAGTTAGAGTCCAAAAATGGACAGACGGGCCTCAGACACATCAATCTAATAGAAACAAAAAAAACCCCAACTCTGAAGAAATTATAAACTTTTATCTCATATTTCTGCATATTGTAGTACTTTTATAGCAATTTCTTTCAATTTCTGCAATGTTTTTGTTTCCACCAATTTTACTTCCTGTTATGGGTCAGTTTGATTGGGGATATGCTAGAACGCAATTTTTTTGATATCCCGGAATCGATATTTTTTCACACCCAAGCGGATGGACCAACTGGCACCAATTTTGAAAGCAACCTAGCCCTGCTGGTGTCTTACCACAGTCAAATTTCAAATTGATCAGTGAAAGTGTCCATGTGTTGGAGTCTGGTAACCAAAATATTGACAGACATACAAACAGACACATCAGCTGACACTTATTTTGAAATAGGCTAGCCCATTGTCCTATCCACCCTATCAAATTTCAAATCAATTGGTGGAAGCATTGTTGAATTAGAGTCTGGCAACCAAAATGATGATACATGGACAGACATACTAACGAACAGACAGATGGACAAACATCAGAAACATCAATTTAATAGGCAAACAACCCATCTCAAAAAGAGCTAACCTGTGTATTTGGAGGAAATTATTTAATAAATGTACGACAGAGATATACACACATATAAAAAGCTTATTAGCTTTCTAATTCTACTGACAAGAAAAAGAACAAAGTTGAAGGTAGAGACGAATGTCCAGATAAGTATATAATGACTATTTAATGATATGACACACACAGTACAGTTTGTTGATCTTAGCTGCTGAGGCTGTATGCAGAAAAAGGCCCAAGTTCACTCCACACACAGTGAACTTAACCAGTGCTTAGTTTAAGGAGAGAAAAGAAGGAAATCACTGCACTGAAAAACCCACTGGCTCAGGGAGAGCAGGTCTCTGTACCTTGTGTGTAGGACTGTAGAGTCAGGTTGCTGGTTTAAAGAATTTTTTTTTCCAAAATATGACATTTAAAAAATGTTTCAAGTATTCAACAAATTATAGAGAATGAGTCACAGTGATGAAATATTTTTCGTTACATTAAAACAGCACTATTTTCATTGGTCATTATTAAATATACTCTTTTATTGCATTACAATACTTTGGTATCCATAATGTTCTTATATAAGATTAATCATTCATCTGAATTTGTCTAAAATGTATCAGCTGTGTACTTCTAATTCTAATTGGACTTTTAAAGCGCTTAATGTCTCCTATTCAAAGGGGGCTCTAAGGCGCAACAAACCAAAAAAGGTCAACCAATTTCAATATCCAGAGACAGAAAAGAGTCCCAGCACCACAGAGAACGCCAGGCGTAAGTAAGACTAAGGAGGGTATGCCTTAGTGTAAAGGTAGGTTTTGAGGCATTTTCTGAAGGAGGCAAGAGAGGGGGATGCATGAATCTCCTCAGGAAGAGCATTCCAAACAGTGGGAGCATCAAAAGCAAAACTATAACCCAACTGTTTGACAAATTTTTGGACTGAAGATTGAAACTTGGGAATAACAGGGAAATTACCACCACTCTGACTGTGCCTGGTACTGTAGGAAGAGATATATGGAGCAAAATACTTGGGAAAACCAGTGTGGAGAAACTTATAAACAAGGGTGGCTGTTTAAAAGACTGAGCAATGTTCAACAGGAAGCCAATGCAGTTTCTTAGTGTATCTACAGGTATTTGATACGATTCTAGCTGCACTGTGTAGTGTATCTACTGGTATTTGATACGATTCTAGCTGCACTGTTTTGGATGCACTGTAATTTATGAAGATTGAACTTAGAGAGACTCCTGAAAAGTGAGTTACAGTAATCCAACCGACTACTAACAAGAGCATTGGCCCCAGGTACAGAAGCATCATGAGTAAGAAACTGCCTGACATGTCTAAAATTACAGAGTTGCACAAAATAACTTTTGCAGACATTCTGAACATGTTTGGACAAGGAAAAAATCAGAATTGAACCACACACCCAGATTTTTGACTTACTCAGAAGGTCAGAGAGGACTACCCAAGATGGTAGATGGAAAATATGCCTTTAATTTGTCCCTCTGTCTTTTTTAACCAAATACAATAAGCTCAGTTTTATCTGGATTAAGTCTGAGTTTACTGGCTGACATCCTCTCCTTTATATCATCCAGATACCTGTTCAACTTTTCGAAGGCAGTAGATGAATTCTTCTGGGATAGATGGATATAGAGTTGAGTGTTATCTGCATAACCAAATACAAGAGAAAACTAAAGGATCGCTCGCTGTTTTAGTAATGTTTTTGCATAGCAAAACCAAAGCGTCCCGAAAAGAATATAAAGGTGAGTGCTAAAGTATTAAGAAAATGCTTCGTTTCTAGCCTTATACTGTTGTGGCAACCAAAGTCAGCGCAGTCTGCTCTATCTAGCACGGTTTTCAAGATATAAGCATTTCTGTGTTTTGCAAAAAATTCGAAAATTCAAGATGTCCGCTATATTTGGCGAGACAAAAATATTTTGAAAATTGGCATGGCTACTCTGCAGAGATACCCAGCAGGTCAAAAATTTTGTTGAGTTCGCTCCATCTAGCACGGTTTTCGAGATATAAGCATTTTTGTGTTTTGCAAAAACTTTGAAAATTCAAAATGGCCACCATTTTTGGGGAGATAAAATTTTTTGACAAGACCACTGCCGCAGTGTGTATCTCCCGCCGAGCATTAAAGGAGAAGAAATAGCTTTTCCGAGATATTCACAATTTTTGATTTTCGTGTGTGAAAGCTCTTCCAAAAGTAGGTGAATGAGTTATTTGAGAAAAATTGGCTATCTGCAATACTATTAAGAGATAATTCACATTTACTCATTTTACCCGTAATTACCTACGGGTCTGGAATTTCACCAAGTGAAAGTTCTCCCAAAAGTAGATGAATGAGTTATTTGATAAAAATTGGGTATCCGCAATACTTTTAGAGACAATTCGCATTTACTCATTTTGAGTAGGTGAATAATTAGCTATGGGTCTGAAACTTCACGGAGCGAAAGCTCTCCCAAAAGTAGGTGAATGAGTTATTTGAGAAAAATTGGCTATCTGCAATACTTTTATAGATAATTCGCATTTACTCATTTTGAGTAGGTGAGTAATTAGCTATGGGTCTGAAACTTCACGGAGTGAAAACTGTCCCAAAAGTAGGTGAATGATTTATTTGAGAAAAATTGGCTATCTGCAATACTTTTAGAGATAATTTGCATTTACTCATTTTGAGTAGGTGAGTAATTAGCTATGGGTCTGAAACTTCACCATGTGAAAGCTCTCCCACAAGTAGATGAATGAAGTATTTGATAAAACTTGGGTATCCGCAATACTTTTACAGATAATTAGCATTTACTCATTTTGAGTAGGTGGATAATTAGCTATGGGTCTGAAACTTCACGGAGTAAAAGCTCTCCCAAAAGTAGGTGAATGAGTTATTTGAGAAAAATTGGCTATCTGCAATACTTATAGAGATAATTCGCATTTACTCATTTTGAGTTGGTGAGTAATTAGCTATGGGTCTGAAACTTCACCATGTGAAAGCTCTTCCAAAAGTAGGTGAATGAGTTATTTGAGAAAAAATGGCTGTCTGCAATACTTTTAAGAGAAAATTCGCATTTACTCATTTTGAGTAGTGAGTAATTATCTACGGGTCTGAAACTTCACCATGTGAAAGCTCTCCCAAAAGTACATGAATGAGTTATTTGGTAAAAATTGGGTATCCGCAATAGTTTTTGAGATAATTAGCATTTACTCATTTTGAGTAGGTGAGTAATTAGCTACGGGTCTGAAACTTCACCGAGTGAAAGCTCTCCCAAAAGTAGGTGAATGAGTTATTTGAGAAAAATTGGATATCTGCAATACTTTTATAGATAATTCGCATTTACTCATTTTGAGTAGGTGAGTAATTAGCTATGGGTCTGAAACTTCACGGAGTGAAAACTGTCCCAAAAGTAGGTGAATGATTTATTTGAGAAAAATTGGCTATCTGCAATACTTTTAGAGATAATTCGCATTTACTCATTTTGAGTTGGTGAGTAATTAGCTATGGGTTTGAAACTTCACCATGTGAAAGCTCTCCCACAAGTAGATGAATGAGTTATTTGAGACAAAATGGCTGTCTGCAATACTTTTAAGAGACAATTCGCATTTACTCATTTTGAGTAGTGAGTAATTATCTACGGGTCTGAAACTTCACCATGTGAAAGCTCTCCCAAAAGTACATGAATGAGTTATTTGATAAAAATTGGGTATCCGCAATAGTTTTTGAGATAATTAGCATTTACTCATTTTGAGTAGGTGAGTAATTAGCTACGGGTCTGAAACTTCACCGAGTCAAAAATTTTGTTGAGTTCGCTCCATCTAGCACGGTTTTCGAGATATAAGCATTTTTGTGTTTTGCAAAAACTTTGAAAATTCAAAATGGCCACCATTTTTGGGGAGATAAAATTTTTTGACAAGACCACTGCCGCAGTGTGTATCTCCCGCCGAGCATTAAAGGAGAAGAAATAGCTTTTCCGAGATATTCACAATTTTTGATTTTCGTGTGTGAAAGCTCTCCCAAAAGTAGGTGAATGAGTTATTTGAGAAAAATTGGATATCTGCAATACTTTTAGAGGTAATTCGCATTTACTTATTTTGAGTAGGTGAGTAATTAGCTATGGGTCTGAAACTTCACCATGTGAAAGCTCTCCCAAAAGTAGATGAATGAGTTATTTGATTAAAATTGGGTATCCGCAATAGTTTTATAGATAATTAGCATTTACTCATTTTGAGTAGGTGAATAATTAGCTACAGGTCTGAAACTTCACCAAGTGAAAGCTCTTTGGGATAGCTGCTCTGCAGAGATACCCTGAAGATCAAAAATTTCGTCGAAATCGCTCTATGTAGCACAGTTTTTGAGATATTAGCATTTTTGTGTTTTGCAATTTTTGCGCAAAAATTCGAAAATTCATAATGGCCGCCATTTTTTGGCAAGACAAATTTTTTTTGAAAATTGGCATGACTACCCTGGAGAGATACCCTGTGGGTCAAAAATTTCCTCGAAATCACTCTATCTAGCACGGTTTTCGAGATATAAGCATTTTTATGTTTGGCAACTTTGCGAAAAAATTCGAAAATTCAAAATGGCCACCTTTTTTGCGAGAAAATTTTTTTTTTTGAAAATTGGCATGACTACCCTGGAGAGATACCCTGTGGGACAAAAATTTCGTCGAAATCGTTCCATCTAACAGGGGTTTCGAGATATAAGCATTTTTATGTTTTGCAATTTTTGCAAAAAATTTTGAAAATTAAAAATGGCCGCCATTTTTGGCGAGATAAATTTTTTTTGAAAATTGGCATGGCCACTCAGCAGACATACTCTGCGGGTCAAAAATTTCGTCGAAATCGCTCTATCTAGCACAGCTTTCGAGATATAAGCATTTTTATGTTTTGCAATTTTTGCGAAAAATTCAAAATGGCCGCCATTTTTGGCGAGATAAAAATTTTTGAAAATTGGGAAAACTACTCTGCAGAGATACCCTGTGGGTCAAAAATTTCGTCGAAATCGCTCTATCTAGCACGGTTTTCGAGATATAAGCATTTTTGTGTTTTCCTTATTTGGAAAATTCATATAATTACTCGGCCATTTCTTAACCAATCAATGCCAAAATCTAATGATTTCCAGATCTTAATAGAATGAATATATTTGCCAAGTTTCAGGTGAATTGATAAAATTCCTTTTAAGTTATTATCCGGACAAGCTTCCCCATCGAAAAAAGA
Source organism: Sabellastarte sp. h YS-2021 (assembly GCA_964017235.1). Taxonomy (NCBI): domain Eukaryota; kingdom Metazoa; phylum Annelida; class Polychaeta; order Sabellida; family Sabellidae; genus Sabellastarte; species Sabellastarte sp. h YS-2021. The sequence continues at coordinate 30,832,879 of OZ024936.1, forward strand.
CATTTTTGGTCATGTGACCTCTCTGATTGGTTGAAATGTCACTGCAGCATATTCCAAAAAATTCCCCAAGGCTACTGCCTAAACCTGCAATATTTGAAAAGAATGCACCTAACAGTTACAGAGTTATAAGGAAAACAAAATGGGGAGCCGCCGGAGCCGCCGGAGCCTGAAGGTCTCCCATACACAAACAAGCGTCCCGCAAGGGACGCTTAATTAATAATAAAGGACCCAAGAAAGAGCCTTGGGGCATACCAAACAGGGGTTTACAAATAACAGAGAGAGCAGAACCAATTTTTATTGACTGATGGCGCTCAGATAGGTAGGAGGTGAACCATTTCAGAACAGAACTACCAATATCAAACCAGGTCTAAAAATAATGAAGAAGTGTGGAATGATTGATTGTATCAAATGCTGCAGAGAGATCGAGCAAACTGAGACTCATAAATATGTAATGTAGAGTTTGGTATAAAGATACACTACACAAGCATAAAGAATCAGAGTCCTGTATAGCATCCAAGGTTTAAATAATAAATGAAAATATATGTTAAATTCAGTTTGATATAGTTAATATCAATACAAACAAAATGTTCTAGTAAAACAGAAAATCCGTTTATCACTTTCACTGGTGCTTGAAAAACAGGCAATGCAAAATCCTTCCTACAGAAAAACTAGACCTAGAAGCAGCTTCTGTACCTCACAAAGCATTCCGACCTCTATCTTCACAGGTTTCTGACAACACAGAGTGGTTGTATCACAAAAAATTGTGTGGAATCATTTGACATAAACAATAGCCACCTAAGAAAAATGTAAATCATTTTACCCATTGCTTATTACATTTACAGAGACCTGCATTAACAGACAAGCTGCTTAATTTAGGGTAGACCATCCAGAATTAAATGTTAATCTTTTGTGCAACTTGTATAATCAGTCAACTATATATATATACCAGCTCCCTATCTTATGGGATGAACAATGTATTTTGGTGAATTTGTACTTTCAAATTAATGTAAGCAACCTAATCAATCTATTAAAATGCAAATGTAATATAAAGTATACTTCTTAGCAAAAAAAAAAAAAAAAAAAAATAAGCCAACTTTTGAATTGTATATTTTTATAATTTTGTTGAAAATTAACTGCATTTTTGATGTGTACATTTATCTTATGTTAAAAGCTAGAGACGCACTTCCCTAACTGAAGTCTAGCTATTTCTGACTTAATGTTGATGTTGAACTTTAAAAACATATTTAAGATATTTAAATAGCCTTATAAGATCTAATCACTTCTGTCAAGAATTATCCTAAATTTAAATGGCTGAACGATATTGATTCTCTCATGATGATAAAGCTAGATCTTGCACTTTACTATAGGAAGCTATACAAAAACAGTTGATTGAATTAACAAGGATTTTTGAGGTGGTAATTCTTCTTTTAATTCAAACTTTAATCGTTAAGGCCACATCATTATTATTTAGACATTTCTGTTTCAAGATTTTTAAAAGGAGTTGTAAAATTACAACATATCCCTCAGCCACAAGAAGCCACACTCTTTCTTACTTGTCATCTTTTCATCTTTCATGTTTGAGGTTAGATTGCAATGATAAAACTTTTCTGCTTAAAACTTTTTTATTAAAAAAGGTATATTGTACCTTTCCAGAGTACCATATCTTGAATGAGTACAAAAATAGAGTCCTGCAAGCATATATAACCCACAGCTCACATACCCCAGTACATGAGACTAAGTAAATAAAGTAAAAGCTTCATTTTTTTAGCGTGATGAACAATAAAACAATTTTTATTGGAATGATAATGTAACAACATAATATTTATCACTGTAAATACTTCTTTTGTGTGTTACTTGTAAAAATTTTGCAAGTTTTTCCTGTGGATTATCAATAAGTATTAATTTTTCATGAGAAGAAATATATTTATAGTACTCTCATATTAATTTTGAAATTTATATGCATAAAATAGGATATATTTTAATAGCCTCTTCAATTTAACCAAAGTTTTTTTAATTCAACTTGCACAACAATCCTGTACAAGTTGGGTTTATTTGGCGAAGTGAAGTTTGTACAAATTGCAGCTTGTGCGAGCTTTTTGTATAAATTACAACTCATACAAAATCTCAACTTGTACATAACATAAAAAGCACAAATAGACCTTTTGCAACAAGCTATTAACTGAGATTCTCTTAAGTTGGTGAAAAACCAGGTCCCCCATCCAGCTATTCAGATGCTTGACATGGAATTGATCATTTCCACATCTATACAGCAAATGCTACTGTACATGCATATCACTCACGGGGTGTTCTCTAGCCTACTAGAAAATTGACAAAATATAACATTTCAAATTAATGTCTCCTTGAAGTTTATTTTGTTTTTACATTAATCACATATCAAGGTGTCCGTCAGTGATTACAAGATGTTAATGTCATTTTATGTAATAAAGTCTGCCCTAACATAACCAAGGTTTGTGCAGAAATTGTATTTAAATCCTGAATAACTGTGTACCATGAGTATATATCACTGTAACTTGTGCTCCCATCTGTATAATAAGAAAGGAGAAGGACTTAGAATATATGTAAATTATAAATTTACTGGGATTTTATATCATTCCGGGGATTAACAGAAGCAATGAAAGAGTAAGGACAGTATATTAACCAACCTCCCATGATGGAAGACATGACCTCAGAGTAATATATGAATACATTGTTACTCTTTAATTTGCCTGGCCAAGAGTCAAAGTTGGGGTTGTATGTCCCGTTCAACAGCCAGGGTGATATTAGGACAGGTCCGCAAGCATTGCCACTTGTGGGACTCGAACCCACAGAGGTGATAGCCTATGATTAGATGCCAAACTTGCTAACCACTAGGCCACTGAGGACCTTTTACTGTGCTTGGCAGTTAGTGGCAGACTCTTGGGCTCTCTACATACCATGTATACAATGATTTGATCGCATTGTCTTTAAATTACAGGCAAAAATAAATACAAGTCTTACTCTTTAACCACTTGAGCTAAACGGGAATACCCAGAAGTCGAGATATTAACAGAGTTGATATAAGCAAGGATATTATATGTGTCATGAACCTGTTTGACCTGAATGGAGAGATCAAATTCATCTACAACAGGTTTACCATATTAATGAGACATCTGCCAACATACCACACAGCCCCTTGTTCCAGAGACCAGCAGCAGAGTAATGACCCCCCCCCCCGCCAAAAAAAAAAGAAGAGCAACAAGACCAGTAGTAGCCATCAGCCAATTAGCCAGCCAGCTAGCCACATTCAGCTTTGCTGAAAAAAATTAAGGCCTTTCAAGTAACCGCGAACCGCTCAGGTAATTAATAATCTTATCTCACCATCAAAACCTACACTAGTAAATAAAGATCTTCAAAAACTTTATTCAGATGCAAAATTTTGTCCCTCCAGTTATGGTGAAATATCTCTAAAATAAAGAGGTTAAATTCCTCCCCCCCTCAAAAAAAAAAATCAAGCAAAAGTGTTTAAGCCCTGCATCTCAACAATATTCTTACACCCTTCACCTAACCCAGCAAAATCATGTTATAAAGAATGGGCAAGTCCACCTCAGAAATCCGGCACATTGTTGTGAGGGACTGGCCCCACTTGTTTGGCCTTTTATTTGCTTCGGATATTTGTTTATTTAGTGTTTTACACCTTATCTGTTATACTGTTACTGGTAGCTGGAAGGGTAAAGGAAGCCATTGGTCAAGGTTTTCTATTGTAAACTGCCAACTAATGGCAAGCAACTGCCAAGTTTCCCGCATGGGGTCATGCTGGGATGCAAACTCTGATCTCAGAAGTGGGAGGCAAGTGTTACTCATTATTTGTTTTAGGTATTTTGCCATCTGTTAACATTTCCATATCTTAGCCAACATAAACTACTAGAGCAAGATAATAAAAAATTCCACAAGTGAATTTTAGATAGATACCTATGGTATTGTTTTGATTGTATCCACAGATGAAAGTTTAGAATACTTTCTCTAAAAGCAACAGCTTCTGCTACAGATATACATATATATTTCAAATCGTAACAAAATAGTTTTAAGCCAGATACCTTCACAATTTTATATGTAGCATATGGTATATTGTATAAGTACCTTCAAGCACTTTCACAGTCAAAGTTTGTTTTACATCCCGTTCAATAGCCAGGGCCCGGATTTACAAAGATTCTTAAACTCATGCTTAAACTCAGACACATAATCTCAGTTTTTGTCTCACGTGAGATTATGCTGAAATTGGTATTTTCAAAAGTAATCTCAGGTGAGAATAAACTTAAACTCAAGTTTATATGTAAGCAAGCATTTCATTGGTTAATAACAAAGCAATTCTTAAACTCACACATAAACTCATTCATAAACTCATGCATAAACTCAGTCTAGAGTTTATAGCTGCAGAACAACACAGCTTTATACTAATTACAGTAGAGGGTTTTCATGTTACATCGCAGCATCTGCACAAATTTTTTTGTAAACTTCACTTAAAATTTTACAAATACTAAAAAACCCCAAGACCATGATGTTTTTTAACATGGATGTTAGAATGACTACATTAATTTATGTTACGGTCTTTTTATGTATGTACAAAGATTTTTGTTTGACTTTTTTTGCAAAACTGTACAAATGCTATCTTACAAGTTCAATCATGTTTCGAGTCTTATCATTATTGTTATGTTTTTTGTTTTCTCAATTAATTAAAAAACTACAATCTTCAGCTTATGTATACATATGAATTTAACCTGAGTGCCATAAGGGTGTTCTCTATGAATAATCGCCACTGTGGTTTATTTTGAAGTGCACAAGAAATTAATTTTTGCATTGTTCTTAGTAGTAATTTAAGACAAATGGGTGAATCTTGACACTAACAAGTAACATCTTTGTCAGTATGGCCCATAATCAAATTGTAGGAGTAAATTTCTCCAAAAGGTTACCACAGGTATTATGGTTCAGCTTTACTGTCATTAATTGATCATAAACTCATTTCTTGAGTCTACACTGGTGCAAACTCAAATTTTTAGTTGAGTTTAAGCATAATCTCAGTCTGAGAATTTTCAAAAATACCAATAAATGTGAATTTAAGCATAAACTCAGACAATGAGATTATGTCTGAGTTTATAGGTGAGTTTAAGTTTAAGAATTTTCTGTAATGTGAAAAGTTTGAGTTTGAGCATAAACTCATAAAGATGAGTTTATAGGTGAGTTTTAACATGAATTTAAGTTTAAGAATCTTTGTAAATCCGGGCCCAGGGGCATAATGGGACAGGTCCTCAACATTGCCACTTGTGGGAATGGAACACACAGAGGTGCCAGCCTGTCATTAAATGCCAAACTCTGCTAACCACTAGGCCACTGAGGACCTTTTCAGAATTATTTTTCAATTTTTTTATATATTAATGTACAATGTGTATTAAACCATATATTTATACCATGTAATATCAATAAAAAATCAGTACTAATTTTCTTCATCTGGTACCGTTACAGCTCCTGGAGGTAATCTCTATGTGTTTTTCACTAAAAATAGTAACCAAAGGCAAAGCTTGGAATTTATGCTCCGTTCAACAGCTAGGATCATATTGGGACAGGTCCTCACTTATGGGGGGGGGGGGGGGGGGTGTCGAACCCACACAGAGGTGACAGCCTGTAATTAGATGCTAAACTTGCTAGCCACAAGGCCACCGAGGACTGTAGAAATAGTAATAGACCACATGTAATAGATCACAACTCTAGAGTTTATTCACATGTTAATAGTCTTGGAGAGTTTGTGCACAGTGATCCATAAAGCCTTACACCGTTAGCCATTTGATATTACAAAAACCTAGAAATATAACTATGCATGGATTCTAAAATATTGAACACAGACTATAAAATATTGACTAAACTCTATGCTATACAATTAGAATCAGTTTCGACAAAAATCATAAATTCAAACCAAGTACGATTTCGGAGGGGGTGTAGATGGTATTATTTCTTATGTCACTATATATTTATCTAACACAATTCATTCATCACACATGTACAGAGCCACAAAATGGATAAATAGAACAGCAAATAACAAGTATTTCTTTTAAAATCTGAAAGCAGACATGTAAAATTGCAAAATACCACGAAAGCCTTAAAAAGAAGTTTAAAGAATTACATTGATAAATAATAGTGAAGGAGGTTTCATAGTGCAAGATTGCACTGTTGCACATCAATTATCCTATTTAAAAAGCCTAAAATCTCCCCAAATATTGCTCCTAGAGGTTCGGACTGTGAAAATGACTTGTAGGAAGTCACGGCCTGGGAATCTTTTCCAGGTGTTGAATTTGACCTTTGACCCCTGCTTCAAGGTTAAATGAGGTTGTCACACTAAAACGTCCTTATTTCTCCCTTATTATTGGTGCTATGGCTTCAGATTGTAAAGACAGACCATCGAAATTTTGGCCTTATTTTGAAAAACAAAATGGCCGCCATAGCCAATTATTTAAAAATCATTAAGATACTCTTAAACTTGAAATATTGCAACTAGGTTCATCAAATATGCGCAAAATATATATGGCTAGGAAAGTTTGACCCCTTCTTCAATGTCAAGTGGGTTATCTTACTAAAAAGGCCTTACATCTCCTTTAGTTCTCCATTATTACTGATTCTAAGGCGGGAGATAACCGTTGCGGCAGTGGCCTTGTTTTTTAATACATCCGTTATTTTTAATATATTAGTTGAGAGTATTTGAAACTGAGCTTCAAATAGGAAAAAAAAATTGTATAATTTTTTTGATTTGATTATATGGGATGAAAACAAGTTTTATTTTAGAGGGCATGGCCCCCTTTGATGTTTTTTTTCTGAATTAACAATATAAACATTCAGACACTTTACTGTTGATGTGGTATATACATATAGGAAGTCCATAATTGCATTAAAGCTCAACCACCTTCAATAAAGAATTATCTGTGCTTCTGAAGTCTCTCTTAAACTGTTGGAATTTGGTCTACAAAAGTAAATATAATTTTGGTAACGCTATTTTAGCAAGATAATATTTACATTGTTTAGTCACCAAGCATGCAATGAGGGAAAACTCGCGGCCACCCTCATTAAATGTTAATTTTCTGTAAAATAATAAATATCTGCTGTCTGTTGAATGTGCGGACATCGTGAATCAAAACATAAATAAAATGCCTTAATTTACATTGGGGAATTAAAATTACATCAGATAGAAGAAATAGACAAAAAGAGAAACAAATTGAAAGTTAAAATGGAAAAATTTAATTGTTAATGGTATCAGCATTGGAGGTTTGAAACTGTTTACTTTTGATGTTGCTCAGAATTAGTTAATAAATGTAAACAGTTCGCAAAAACTGATATATGTTTATAATATTGGTCTTCTCTTGACAAAAAAAAAAATCAAAAACAGGTCTTGGGGTAAATTTGGAACGCTAAAGCTACTTCTATAAGCATATTTTAGAAATATTATAAAAATTCTCTTCTGAAGAAATCGTCCAGGAAAAGTATGCAGCGACAACTTTACCACTGCCATTTATAACTAATAACCTTTAGGCCAGGACTATGAATATTTATCAACCAAATTGAATGTATATTTTTTTTTTATATTTGAATGCAGCTATTACACCACAGAGATGGTTAAGAATTTATGTTCTTATGGTTAAACAAAATCAATTATAAAAATGAATCCAAAACAGAAATACCGCCAGTGTTATACATCCTGTGTTAAAACATCTAATGTTCTTAGATTTTTGCAGCATATGTAATGTATTGCAAAGGCTTTTACTGTTAACTTTTGAAGCTGGTAATAAATTATTTGAAAAAACACACTACAACTACTTTTAAACTTTTTTATTCTCTCCAGCAGAGGCGTGCAAGCTTAGAACCAATAGTTTTACACCAGAATAAAATATGCACAAATGTGACAAATGAATATGACAAAATACCATGCTTTTTAAAATCAAAATGTGAAAATATGTTCCGTATTTTTAGAAGGATATTCAAAAACAAAACCGTAAAAAACTAGTAAGATATCTTTTCATTCAATATGGACATGGAAAAAAGACTTATCCCAACAAATTGGCCTGAAGTATTAGGAAGTACATTTTAACAAGTCTAATATGTACAGTTCATATAATCAATACATGACATGCTAGAATTTATAAACTATAAATTAAACTGTTTGTACTGTGTGTCCTGTACATTATGTTACATCTGAAAGTGACAGAAGGGGTCTCTTGGAGGCCTGGTGGTTAGCAAGGGCGGCCTCTAATCTCAGGCTGTCACCTGCGTGTGGGTTCGACTCCAAAAGTTGAAATGTTGAGGGTGTGTTCCATTATGATCCTGGCTAAATCATTGAACAATACGTAAAATTTTAACTCTGAAAACAACATGAAACCAATTCCTAGGGAAGCTGTAAACAGATGATTATAGGTGTATAAAAGTTTAACCACCAGTTTTTTTTTCATGGAGTATTTTTTTTCAATTCAGTGTAAAGTGTATACTTAATGTATGTGTACTGTATGAAAGCTGTAAAAATCTGCACAAAATACAACCAATGTTATAGAATCTTACGAAAGCCTGGAACCGCCATCCAAATTCAAAATTCAAAATATGAAATATGCTATTTGGAATTCCAAATATGTATTCGGAATTCCAAATACGTATTTGGAATTCCAAATACGCTATTCGGAATTCCAAATACTGTATTTGGAATTCCGAATAGGGCCATTTTTTGGAGTGAAATCCATACAGATGAAACAACCTATACATGATAAACATGCCAAACTTGCTAACCCATAAGGCAACTTAGGACCTTTGATTTATGCTTTATAATATACGTGAGGTTTTAAATTTTAGCCTGCGTGTTCCTTGGCAAAATTTACATAAACCTATAAAATGTATGTAAATGAAAAGCATAAACTGTCATTTTATTATTAGCCTGTCTGTGCAAATTCACATAAAGGCTGTATTGGAAAGTTTAATAGTTAGTGAGTTTGTATATCTTTAAGTTAGTTATGGATTTAAACATCATGGTCTATTAAGGTCTTTGACTTTTTACTTTTGACATAATAATAAACCATGCAACGAAAATCAAATACTATTACTGACAGTGTAGTAGAAGGAAGTTTAAAGCTGACTCATATGGATAATATTTACTGGGTAAAAAGAGTTATGGATTAAACGTTCAATAATAATAAAAAAAAACTGGAAAACGTCAGGTCACACTGTTGCAATAACATGTTTGATATAGCTAGCATCCAGGTTACTTCACAAGATATATTTTTTTATGTTGGAGCAAGGCCATGTGATCTGCAAATGTTGACTGTTATCAAACAAGCAAATCATATGGTTTTTGGTGTAAATGATATCAGTTGGACAAAGTTCTAAAGGATAAAATAACAAGTTGGTGATTGATTTTGTGGATTAAAAAAATAATGCTGTGAAAATGACAGAGAGAAAAACATTACAGATCTGTGAGTTACCAAACTTGTAGCATAATTTCAAAATATATAAAGACAATCATCTCCCACAAGTTTTTTGGCTCAGTGAAGTATACCTTGGTGATAGCGGAAAATCATTGGTGTTAAATAATAGTGACTGATTGATAAACTTTTATAAATTAAGTTTGTGATGTCCAGTGAACGAGGTCTCTATTTAGGGGTGGATATTAGCACCCAGCAAGTCAAAATAATTTTGATTGATGAAGGTCTGAGGATAGTGTTTGAAGATGCAATAAAATTTGACACTGAATTATCTGAGTTTGGTACTGTTGGTGGAGTTCATATAAGTGAAGATAAACTAAGGGTGACATCACCTGTACTGATGTGGGTCAAGGCCATTGACATGGTTCTTGAAAAGATGAAACAATCCGATATTAATTTGGGGGACATACTTGCAGTTTCTGGGGCAGGGCAACAGTGTGGTAGTGTATATTGGAAAACAGGTGCAAGGGAAGTGTTGAAGAATTTCCAATCAGACAAATCAATGTGTGAACAGCTGTCAAAGCCAAGGAGCTGTTTCAGTGTTCTGGACTCTCCCATTTGGATGGACTCAAGTACAACCAAACAATGTCAAATTTTGGAAGAAGCAATTGCAGGGCCTGATAACCTTGCGAAGATAACTGGATCTAGGGCGTATGAGCGATTTACTGGAAATCAGATTGCAAAAATATATCAAGAATGCAGGGGCTTGTATAAAGACACAGAAAGAATATCATTGGTTAGTAGCTTTGGTGCATCCCTTTTCATTGGTGACTATGCACCAATAGATTATGCAGATGGTTCAGCAATGAATTTAATGGATATACAGAAGAAGTCTTGGTGCGACCAATGTCTTGATGCATGTGCCCCTATGCTAAAGGACCGTCTCTCAGACCCAGTTCCATCACAAACTTGTGTTGGAAAGATATCACAGTACATGGTTAATCGATATCATTTTTCACCGTCATGTGAGGTGATTGCATTTACTGGGGATAATCCTGCTTCCCTGGCAGGGATGCAACTGAAGAAAGATGAGGTGATTATCAGCCTTGGCACTAGCGATACATTATTTCTATGGCTGACAGAACCTAGGCCAACAGTTGAAGGGCACATATTTGTCAATCCTGTAGACAGCTCAGCTTACATGGCATTGCTTTGTTATAAAAATGGTTCTCTGGCAAGAGAAAAATTGAGGAATGATGAAGCTGGCGAAGACTGGGAGGTATTTGAAAATATGCTGAAGGCTGGTTCAAAAGGGAATAATGGAAATATTGGAATGTTTTACAACATTGCAGAAATCACCCCACTGAATGCCATAGGAATACACAGATTTAATTGTGAAAATAAACCAGTAGACAAATTTCTGCCCCAAGAAGAGGTACGAGCACTAATAGAAGGTCAATTTCTGGCTAAAAGGGTTCATGCTGAAAGTCTTGGGTATTCTGTCACTTCGGAGAATTCCAGAATATTGGCAACAGGAGGTGCATCAGCCAGTAGTGCGATTCTTCAAGTATTGGCAGATGTCTTCAATGCACCTGTGTACACATTAGATATTCCAAATTCAGCATCATTGGGATGTGCATACAGAGCTAAGCATGGCTACAGTGGACAAAGAGATCAACCTTTTGCCGATACCATTAAACATGCACCAAAGCCCATACTCACTGCATATCCTGATCCAGAAGTGAAAGACATATATGACAAACTTACCGTGAGATTCCGGGATTTAGAAAATAAATTTATTAGAAAGTCGAACATCTAAGTCCTTATTATTATTTTTTGTTCATTTTAAAGCCCAGTTTTGCTTGTCTTTGAAGGTCAAGTGCAGTTTGAGAAAAGCTCGGTTTACTGATATTTTTAAGTTTGATATTTGATCTTGTTTGATTCACAATGACTGCAATGACTTAATTTTGCTTACACTTAGTTATTTTAATCATAAGCACTGTGTCAATATGTTAAAGTACTTGTAATATATATGTGTACTCTCTTAACCATTAATTCATTTCTGATTTATAAAGTTAGTACTAATTTAAGTATTCCAATACACAATGAGTACTGTAGCCAGGGATCTGAAACTGGCACACAATTATCTACATGATTTTGTAAAATACCATGGTTAAATTTAAGCAGATATTATGTTTTTACAACTTGGGATTTTGTTATTACTTCTTTGACGGAAACCTTTCCAGGTGGGAACTTTTCAGGGATTTATAATACACTTGTATATAAAACAATGTACCCATTGCAGTTATTTTACTGGTACAGATGACACTGCAAATAAAATCAGGAGATATGGGGAGGTGTTTGTGTATATGTTGGTCACAAACTGGAAATTGAGATTGTGAACATTTCACATACTCTCAAGGCAAAGGGAATAGAAGGGAGAAAAGTTTTATTCATTGAAAGAGGGATTGCAGTTAGATATGCATGGATAAATACTCCCTTGTCTCTTAACTATGACCACAATGATCTGTAAATTTTCTGGATATTAATGCCCATATGACTGAAAACAGCTTTTAGTCACGTGACCTTGAGATCCATCAAATTTAAGTTCATGCATTTGAAAATATGCCCAATGAAATATACATGCTAAAAATAATTTGAATACCATTATTATTAAAGAAGGTTTCCACGTGATGGTTTAAGTACCCTTGTATTGAATACGTTTTACAAGTGGAGATTGAAACTTGCACAACATAATATAAATGAAAAAGTAGCTCAACAACTTATTAGACAAATGGCTCAGTTCCAAAAGGTAATAAACAACAGAGAATAAACATTCAAGACAGTTTATAAATACAGATTATCAATTATCTAAATGATCATAAAATTGATTAAGCTCGAAATGTTAATGTGGTGAATGTGTTTGCCAAATTTGTTAAATACATCTGACACAGTTTCTGAGAAAGTGGTCAAAAGCAGGTGTAGGTAAAGAATAATTTTTGGGTCATGTGACCTGCCGAAAGGTCAAAGTTCAAATTAATGCAAGTAAAAAGGTTTCTTAAAGACAAAGATCAATTGCCAAACTAATGGATTTGAAAATTTTTCCACAGTCAAAGAAGATACTTGTTAAATATTATTTGCACCCTGTCAACACTGAAAGAGATATCAAAGGAACACTATGTGATGGCAAGACAGAAAAATATCATTAGAGATGCCCATACCCCATAGTCTAGGGAAATAGCATTAGACTATGAGACATAGAAGATGTGAAAAAGTACAGGAGACAATGAGTCTGTTTAACTATTGTGATCGTCCTCCCCATTCGAGGTACGATCCCAAATACTTGATATTCGGAAAGTCAATCTTTTTATCTTTTTCATCAAAAACCTCAATTGCGATGTTCTTAAAGATCGTAAACCTAACAGTTTGGGATTTATTGTAAACCTTTCCTGATTCTTATCTGATCTTGTGTTCAGAAACCTTATCACAAACCTATCACAATCTTATCGTATGCATTGGAACTATTTAGAAGTCCATCTTTTGAATTGTATGTTGATCTTAAACCCATCTTTTCAGTCTTAAACTTATCGGGCACTTTTCGACTGTAAACCTTTTCTCGTCTGCAATATAAGATTTGAAAATAGCCAATCGTATTGCCTCCCCAAATGCAATAAAAGTATATGATGTCAAAATAAGCTATAACAATCCAAAAGATGGTTGTTTGCGATGAAAAGATGATAGCATTGAAAAGATGGGTATGTAACAGGCTTATGATGGCTTCCTTATAGTGATGTTATTATATAGATCACTCCAAATGTAACTTTACTTTTTGAGGTATAATGAGCTGATATATAATGAACGACTGATAGCCTACAGGGACCCAAACAAACATGAGGCACAGTGGTTTTGTGCAGAGAACGAAATGGATAAGATAGCCTGCAAATGTTGGTTTCAAAGCCAGGGTACTATGGAAAATGACACACATGCAATCAGGACAGGTTGCAACTCATCTGACCGACAGACAAAAGTAGCTGAATCAGAGCTTTGGCTTCCTGCAAAACCCTTCGAGCAACCATGTGCCAACCCCACCATAAATGAGGCCAAATTCCAGCTGGTAGCTCAACAAAGATACAAGTTGGAAGCACTGGAAGAAAAACTAGAACACATGATCTTCCAGAAGGCCTAGAATGACTGGACAGCTGCCTATTGCCAGGCCATGCTCCTGCTGCATGGTAGATTGCATGACTCCTAACCTACTGGCTAAAATACCAAAGGCATTCTCTACAACCCTTCTCCCATGACTGATCCTGTAGTTGAGGACCCGCTCATTCGTGTCCAAAGTTCTGTGGGTCGGGTTCAGTCAGTTTCTGAGGAGGGAACTGTCGTGCCCTAGGCTGGGGGGGGGGGGGGGGGGGCAGTGGTGTTATCCTCAATCTCACTCCTGAGATCACCATACTGGAAATTTTGAACATTAGAACTGGATCCAGCAGCAGCAATGTCAAACCAAATGAATTTATAATCTGTATTGTTACGGTCACAGGGCAAGCATGGTAGCAATTACCAGTTGCTTTTAAGTTGCAACAGGAAAAGACAAAAAGTTTAACTTAACAAATTTATTTAACAATTAAAATAGTGATTACAGTCAACTGGTATGCTCTCAATAGTACATACAATGATACAATAATGAAACCTATCTGACCTGGCCACTGTAACTGACAGTTAAGTTTATCCACTATATCTAGCAATCTGGCCTGTGATCCATCCAGTGTCCGCTAAAACACAGATATCTGTATCCTGTGATCTGTTCAATGTTCGATAACACAAAATGTCTTTTTCCTGTGATCCTTTTGATATTTCCCAAAATGTCTGTACAGAGGTATTCAGAGGGTTTGCACAACTGTACTATCCGCTCCAAGATATGGACAATGTCCAAAATGCAGTAAATCCACTCTCTGGTAGAATCATACACTGTATATAATAAGTATTATCCAAAGTACAGCAAATCTATCCAGACACTGTAGAAAGTTCACTCCAGCAAAAGTTCACAAGAATACAAGCAGTTTATATCCATTTGAATATTAATTCTAAGACACAATAGCCTTCCGTATAGCAAGCGAATACTAAGTTCATGTGTGGTCAGATGTACAGTCCTTATATATACTTATAGAAGCGTCTAGAATCTTAGAGAACTAACTTGAACTTAACACGAGTCACCAGATCAAGTGAGGAAGTTCTAGAACCTACAGGTAGCTTATAGGGTTTCCCCAAATCTATTAATATAACCACTGAGATTATTGTAGCCTAGAAGGACTTCCCAGTCTATAGATATATCAATAAACATCATAACACAACAATCAATAACTTCCGTGCTTTAAATATTAACACATACATATACAACTTGGATCAAGCAATATACTGGCACAGTGCCTATATATGTAACAGTATACACAAAGGCTAGGAGGACTATTGAGTGGAAGCCCTTGTATTTGTATTGTATTTGATGTATTCACCCCTTCTTCTTGGTCATCTCAGTGCCAGGGCACATTCCATTGATACCTGAATCTCTGCTCTATCTCTGTTCAGTCCTTGGGACAGGTGGGGCAAGTGACCACCGCTTCTGGGTAGTGCCTGAAGAAGGCATCACAGACCTCAGGGATGAAGTGGTTTATGGTCCACCGCCCCACCCTGAAGCTTTACTGCAGGGATATGTAACTGTCTCCTGTGGCCAAATGTCTTGATACAATCGCCAACTTAAGGCCTTGTCTCAGAGGTCGTCTGAAGAAGCTTGTCTGTCTCTGCAGGTCTAACGTCAATCAGCACTCAATCTCAGCAAAGATCTCTGGGGGATATCATCACAAAATTTCTGAAAGTAGGTTGATCTTCTCGATACAATTCAGAAATCAGGTTGTGTTATTGACCCCCTGTCCTGACGTCTCCTGAGCCACTGCCTGAACCAAACCACTGGTGCCACCCCCTCCTTCTTTGGACAGCTCTTTGTTTGAACCTCATTAGCACCTCATCCAGCTCTAAAATTTCCCTGAACAGTTGAAGAAATAACCCCTGTATCTGCAAAAGTTCATCCACTACTCAATCCATTTTGTTCACAGTCCAAATGGTCAATGAATTTTATCTCTCCAGTGACCCTTTTATAGGGATCCAGGCGGGCTTATGAGGAAATTAGGTAAATCACCAGGGGACATTGATTGGGGGTGGTCGTAAACCTGATTGGGATGATCGTATACCTATCACAGGCAACTGGTGGTATGTTGATAGTATTTATATTTATTTATTTTGGGTTTAATGTCACTTTCAACATTGCATAGGTCATGTCACAACAGGTAGTTTTATGGGCAGAGAAAACCAGTGCATACAGTCGGTCAAGGTTCTGTACTGTAACCTGCTGACCATCAGTAAGAAACTATCTTTCCCACATAGGGTTCCACCCACCCAAATGTTATGGGTGAAAACAATGCTTACACAGCCTTCAAAGTCTGTGGGGTTAAACAGAAGCAAGTAGCCTTTTGGGGGGATGTTATTTTATCAATTGTACAAAAACACACTAGGAAAGTATATTCTTGTGGTTTTGTTCTGACACATTTTCTAATTGCTTAAAAATGCTTAACTTTGTGACTCATGTCATGATGTAGAATTCAGTGTATTGTCTTGTTCCTTACTGTGTCAATATGTTTTTTGTAAACTATCATTTTAGGACACAGAATGCATTCTGTGTGTAATACTAGGTCGAGGTCATGTGTCACTTAAAATTTTAAAAAGTTGTAGTGTTTATTTATGTAATTGCCCTTTTTATACCCCTAGTTTGCAAACTTTGCCTCACTGTTTCTTCATATTATAACTAGATTGCGCCGACTTGACGCCAACATATCCCCAGACAGGCCATCTCTCACACCACAAGCATTCACTGGGTTATTTTGCAGCACCCATTTTATGTGATTCACAATTATTATAAACTATTTTTCATTTTTTTTTGGTTAAACCTTTTTTTTCAATTTTGGGGGTCAATTAAAAAAAGTCCTCTGAGTGTATTATTAATGGGTCTCACATACATGTTAAATGTCTACTTAAAGCCTTGGTATTTGGCACATGAAAAAAGAGCATATTAATATATTCCCAGATGAGATTTTAGCTGTATCAGGCACATATTATGAGTTATAGGGCTTAAAAGTGGTAAAAAGTCAATAAATTGGGGATCTGTGGGCATTTAAGAGACCTTAACGTGACCTTAAAATTACAGACTTAAAATTTTTGACAGACAAAGATTTCATGTAGAGGTTATATCAACTACAGTTAGAGACTTGTCAGAGTTACCATTTCCAGGTTATAGGGCCAAATGTGTTGAAAATGTTGTAGAAGGGTCACTCGGGTGGGTGTTTATGGTCCTCATACATAGGTTAAACGTCTATTTAAAGCCTTGATTTTTCTCACATGTAAACAGAACATAATCAAATATTCCCAGATGAGATTTCAGCTGTGTCAGTCACATTGTTTGACAGCTATTGGCCGTCAAAGTGGCAAAAAGTGCATAAATTGGGTCTCTATGGGCAATTTAGAGACTTTAAGGTGAACTTAAAATTAAAGTTACAGCCTTAAAGTTTTTTCACACACTTACAGTACACATGGAGGTTATATCTACTACAGTTACAGACTTGTCAGACCTACCACTTTTTTAGGGGAAAATATGGGGAAAATGTCAAAAAAACGTCTAAGTATGGTCTTTATGGGCCTCAAAAACAATTTAATCTTAACATAAAGTCTTGATTTTTGGTATATGTAAGGAGAATATTGTAATGTGTTCCCAGGTAAAATTTGAGCCAGATAGGCCACATAGTCTGTGACCTAGAGCACATTAACTGGCAAAAAGTGAAATTTCTGACCTTAAGGTGACCATAAGTTCTTTAATATTGGAAGTTTAAGGTCACCTTAAAACAGAGTTCCTTTCCTGATCCAAATACCTGTGTTTGCCACGTTTGAATGAAATCCGTGAAAGCATTTTTGAGTTATCGAGCACACAAATTAAACCATATGGCGGTGGCACGACGGACATGAAACCAATATATCCCCGACTTTTGTCTATGGATTTAATTGTACGCTATTGAACGCTATTGTTTTGTGATCTTGACCTTCAATTTCAAGGTCACTGGTGGCCTCTTAAAGGTCAGATTTTGGCCATTTTTCACATTTTCGCATAGTTCTCATATACAGAAAGTTAGATCATCCTATGGCTGGTATATATAATACATATATATGTCCTCTGTAAGCATGCAGAAATTTCATTCAAGGTCATCCACAGACCGCCAAAGTACCTCACTGAGGCCATTTCTGGCCTTTTTGGAGATATTTTCACACTTAATGCTGACTATATTGGATGAAAACTATTGAAAATGAACATGATGGAGTACCAGCATCGAGTTTGTTGAACTTGGCTATTGTTTTTAAGGTCACATTAGGCCTGCTAAAATGACTCAAAATGGTACCTTAGATTGTGAGGCCATATACCTCCTTTATTATTGGCCGTTACCGCTCTAACAAAAAAAAATATTATAGCTAGCCTTCCTAAATATGCAGGATATATTCATAACCATAAAATCTTGCCTGGGAATATTTTTGGCCTCAGGGATGTTTGCTTTCGACTTAAAGCAAGGACTTTTGTTGGCCCTCTAGATCAAAGGGTATTACAGGTAGAGATCTAATATTCACAGAATGTGTTCCGCATTACAAAATCTTGACGGAAATATTTTTGGCCTCATTTTGAAAAACAACATGGCCGTCACGGGCGTTTTTTTGTCAGTCATGAAAAGTGCTTATATCTCCCTTATTATTGGTCCTAGAGGTTTGGGATGGTAAACCAACCTGTAGGAAATCATGGGCTGGGAATCTTTTGTTGTGGTCGGATTTGACCTTGGGCTCCTCCTTCAAGGTCAAACGAGGATAGCCAAACCTAAAAGTGCTCATAACTCGCTTTTTCTTGGTCCTAGAGGTTTGCAATGTGAAACCAACTTATAGGAAATCATTGGCCGGGAATCTTTTGATATGGTCAGATTTGACCTTGGACCCCTCCTTCAAGGTCAAACGAGGATAGCCAAACTTAAAAGTGCTTATAACTCGCTTATTATTGGTCATACAGGTTTGGTATGGTAAACCAACCTATAAGAAATCATGGGCTGGGAATCTTTTGATGTGGTCACATTTGACCTTGGACCTCTCCTTCAAGGTCAAACGAGGATAGCCAAACTTAAAAGTGCTTATAACTCACTTATTATTGGTCCTAGAGGGTTGCGATGGTAAACCAACTTATAGAAAATCATGGGCTAAGAATCTTTTGATGTGGTCAGATTTGACCTTGGACCCTCCTTCAAGGTCATACGAGGATAGCCGAACTTAAAAGTGCTCATAACTCGCTTATTATTGGTCGTACAGGTTTGGGATGGGAAACCAACTTACAGGAAATCATGGGCTGGGAATCTTTTCATGTGGTCAGATTTGACCTTGGACCCCTCCTTCAATGTCAAACAGGATAGGGATAGCGAAACTTAAAAGTGCTTATATCTCGCTTATTATTGGTCCTAGAGGTTTGGGATGGTAAACCAACCTATAGGAAATCATGGGCTTGGAATCTTTTGATGTGGTCAGATTTGACCTTGGGCCCTTCCTTTGAGGTCAAATGGGGATAGCAAAATCTCAAGTGCTTATAAATCGCTTTTTCTTGGTCCTAGAGGTTTTGTAATGTGAAACCATCCTGTAGGAAATCATGCGCTAGGAATCTTTTGATGTGATCAGATTTGAGCTTTGGCCCCTCTTTCAAGGTCAAATGACGATAGCCAAAATTAAAAATGCTTATAACTCGCTTATTCATGTTCCTAGAGGTTTGCAATGTCACACCAACCTATTGAAAATCATGGACTAAGAATCTTTTGATGTGGTCAGATTTTACCTTAGGCTCCTCCTTCAAGGTTAACTGATGGTTGATTGGCTTTGGTGAGTTTTCTTTCTGGTGGATACAATTTGCATTGGTTCTCCGATGTGCTACGTCTAGTTACATTTGTATGTTTCATTAAGCAAACATTTTGTTTACTTAGTGTCAGTACAAGTTGCTCCCATAAACACTTAGGCCCCCTCCCCACAGGGGTATATATGTGTCAACCATAATACTCTGTATGTCACGCTTCAACCATGTCCCATCCGGGGATACACTGCATCGAGACGCAATCTCTAGTTAAGGTAGTACATAAGGTAGCACAAAGGTAAAAGGCTTTAACTGATTTTAGATCAGCCAAGAATATTTACTGCAGATCAAGACTAAAAGGCTATATGGTTCTATTTGTGTGAACTTAATATGGCCATAATAAATGGGAAAACTACTTTCATTAATCAAATTGACTGCTCTTTGATAAGTTAATTACATTAATAAAGTGTAAAGTGGCTGGCGTTTTTAAAAATGCCACTCATCTGCCTACCAAAATTTTGTAGATTCACAGACAAAAATGTATCAGTCATCAATTGGTGTATGATTAGAGTAGTTGTTTATGGTGGTATTTCTGCATGCAGAAAGAGATCAATTTGACACCTAATGAAGATACATAGATACTGATATTGCAAGAAGAGTTAATAAAGGTAATCGGAGTGATGTTGGTGGACCATATCACCTCTTAGATGAAGTTATGGTAATGAAAATGACAATTTCTTTCAGGTTGTTTTTTTTTATTAAATCATTCTCAATGCAAGTTGTTTTTAAGCTTAACACACATTCAGGTAACACTTCAAATTTGTTTCAGCACCATAGCATTATAAGTACTTTAATGGTTTACAAGCACTTTAAACATATATTTAATTTATCTGAGACATACAGTTATACACAACACATAATTTAAAACAGAGATGTACACACTAAAAACTTGTAAATAAATGCATCAAGGCACTTTCTAGTGCATCAATAATCATGATTAGCCATTGGAACTTTTGTTATAAAAATTAATGGCATGTACAGTAGTATATCATAAATTCAAAGTTTGGGTTTTACATCCCATTCAACAGCCAGGGTCATATTGGAACAGGTCCTCAGTTTTGTCACTCGTGAAAGTTGCACCCACACAGAGGTGACAGCCAGTGATGAAATGCCAAAATTAGCTAACTCACTGGACCACTGAGGACCATGCAATATATCATACATATACTTAAGTTACTAAGTAATATATCACATATATACTTAAGTTACTAAGCAATATATCATACATATACTTAAGTTACTACATAAACTACCATGCATATACTTAAGTTACTGAGTAAAGGAGACACAGTAACACCTCTATTACCTGGCCAAAGGCTAAGATCTATTCAGATAATAGAATGTTTTTAAACCTGGGACCATATTTGCAAAACTTACTGAAACCAAAATTTTGTCTGAAGTTTTAAGTTTTGGTCTCAAGTCTGAGACCAATTTTGATCAACTTGGCGATGCACAAAACCTAATTTAGTCTCAGATTTGGTTTTAGTTTCAGTTACTTTTTTATGCTTTATGGTAAAGTAGATATAACTCTAAAGTTTTGAATATAGGCCCTGAAAAGCTATTTCAGTACAAACCAATAAGGAAGGACAAACTGGAGAGTTGAAATGAGTTCATAAAATTGAATATTTCATCAATGGAAGGTTGGGTAATAGAGTTTCTACTGCGGTTTGATAATTTATACTTTAAATATATGATAAAAAACGGTTAAAATAAAAGCAAATAAAAGATGAAGTCTCTGATGCATATGTCAATGCAGAAAAACCATGATAATATTAGATAGTACTGAAAACATAACACAATCTGATAAGCAAGAAAATGGGTCAACAATAGCACAATGATATGTGAAAAAATTCATTAAAACAACACATGCACATTACACAGATGGTAAACTTTGATATCACTTAATTATCTCACTGTTCAAATGTATCTCAAAACAGGACCAAACAGTGTGTGTATAAAAATTTCATTTTAAAAAACTAAAATGTGCTACTGTGGCCTAGTGGGTAACACACTCGCCTAGGAACACAGAGGACGTGGGTTCAGTCCCAGGTACAGGCAGATACATAGTGGCTCAGATGACCACTTAAAATGGCGGTCCTCTGTCATTGGGTCCTATCCCCAGTGGCAGGTTAAAGAACCTCAAGGATGTTGATAAATGGTCATCCTTGAGCCTCTGTCTTTCAGTTAGGGAAATATCGGTAAGTTGAGAGTTGGACTGTACTTGTACAGTCAAATGGGTCATATAGCCCTTTGAGTCCTGCTGTACATGGAGATGCTGCGATGAGTATAAATACAAATACAATACAATAAAAGCAGAGTTAATATATTTGAAGAAGAATTTGTCCCCTTTTGATAATTTTACACTGGAAAAAGATACAGATATGGAGAACACTATCGTTGGTTTACCTACAAAATATGCAACGGCTTTTGTTTTACCTTTTCAAATAATTAAAGAAACAAGGCGGAAAGGCGTTTTGGTCTACTAGAACGAGCTGCAAAGCCATCAGAGACAGCAGTAGTGCACTGAAGTGGTCACCCATCCAAGTACTAACATAGCCCATTGCCACTTAACTTCAGCGGAGACAGATACTCATCACACTACGCCACAATCCATGAAAGTCCGGAGACAGAAAAAAAGTGATTCCTAGAAGTGAGAGACTTGCTAGAGTTCATGCTTAAAAACTCCTATTAATAATAATAATAATAACTGCTGGATAGTTCAGTAACTACACAGAGAAGTTCACAAATGCAATATTTTTGAACACAGAAAATATTACAATTGTAATATACAGACATTTAAATATATTCCATGTATAGCAATGACACAACACTATAATGATCTCATTTGAATTTAGCATAAGTCAATACAAAGTTATAAGCATAGCATAAAAGTCATGCAAATATACATATATGTATATTTGTATACATATTTTGAAATATTGCTTCAACAAAACCAAATACACAAGTAAATCAATCTGTTATATTTTATATAAAAACAATGTTAAATAAATAATATTATCAAAAGTTATATGAAAGACAAAATGCAATATTTGGGTCATTCAGACAACAAAGGCAAACTCTTTAGAAAACTGCTACATGCTTATCTCTTACAATGATTATTTACACCAAGGAGAAAATGTCAAGAGATATAATATCTTCTATCACATACTGATGATGAGCAATTTTTCTTATGAAAAAAAAACAGCGAAAACTTGGTGGCAAACTCATTTATACTTGTATTCTAAATGGTTATCATGTCCACAGCTGTAAATTTTTCTTCAGACAAAAATAGTTTGAGGTTTTCAGAAGAGCCAGAAATTAATCAAAATCCCATGTGTTAAGACACATCTTTCTCAAAATATTATGCTGAACTGTTGACAAATGATCAGCATCACTGTGGTTTGCAAGTCTTGGACTGTGAGGTTGTGGTACAATAATTGTAAACCCTTACTTCAGAAAACTTTTCCCCAGTGAAGAGCACCACTAATTTATCGCTTACCACTGATACTCCCCTTGGTATGGCTTCCCCTGCTGCTGTGATTGAGGTTTTCACTGAGTACTTAAAATTCCCAGCAGAATCAAACACCTGAATCCGCCCATTCCCTGCATCAGCCACAATCATATTGTCATTCTCATCACAATGGATTCCCATTGGGTGATGTAAGTCTCCCTTATTACACCCATACTTTCCAAAGCTGCTTTTGGACTTGCCATTTCTGTCAAAGATTTTGATGCTGTCCGAGTCCCTATCGGATATAATGATGTCATTTTTGGAGTTTATGCTGACATAATAGGGGCTTAGAAACCCCTCTTTCCCTTTGGTTTTCCTACCAAATTCCTGCAGGGTTTTCCCATCTTTTCCCAGGACAAAACATTTGCTTTCCAATGTGGTCACCACCACTTCCCCTCGTTTGTTTACCACAATTCCGTGAGGCTTTACAAATGTGAAATGGTTGCCATATGAGCCTGTTTTCTGCCCATGAATATTATAGGTCAGTGCTAATGAACGATCGGCTTTGGCACTAGCAATGTACAAGGTGTCATTTTTATCACTAGCTACGTCATAAATTTCACCATCACAGGAAAACACAGACTTGAGTTCCCCGCTCAAAGAAAATGACAGCACCCGATTGTCTCGTTGGTCTGTGATATGTATCAGAGGTACACTCAGTTTTCCTGAGACACACATACCAATTGGTTTTGTAAACTCAGTTAACCCTTCTCCATACCGCCCAAAACAGACCAGGGCATTGTCTATGGCATACTTAACTGGTACTGTATGCTGTAGATATGACTGACCAGTAATTTCCAATTCCAGTGTACGCACACTAGATAAATCAGGGTATAACCTAGACGATGTTGTAGAGGATGGGACTACATCTGGGTGATCTGGTGCAACATGTCGTCCATTCTCAGGAAATGTCAGACATTGTGAGGTGGCTGGATTTGCAGCACCGACTCTCTGATTTCTGCAAAATACAAGTGGCATTAAGTGTAATGCCATAATAATGCCAAGTTTTATACAATCCTGTTATGTAATGTTTCAGCACCAAATTTAGCTGTTTCATATGTTAAATGGCCAACTAGATTTAGTATACTTCCGATGACCCTGTAAGTTCCTGGTCCTCAATAATCAATATTTTAACATTTAATGCAATATTTTCATGTAACAAAGTTATGAAAAGGTGTAAAACTAAGCAAAATTCTATATCAAAAATATTAAATCACTTTTTATCTTTGAACATATAAAAATTACGAACCGTCCATTTCCTTGTTCATTGACTGCAACAGTGACCATTAACCTATTTAAATAATCATTATCAGGTAGATCAGCTACGCCCTTGTTTGGTAATGTCACTTCCTTTCGACAATCTGGGCAAGGAAAGTGACCCAGTTCCTCATACCTCCTACTGAATACGTAATCCCTGAGACATTCTTCACAGAAGGAGTGGTGACATGGCAATGCTACAATAATTACACAAGGACTGAATTTTTACTTTATATTTCAACGTTGTTACTTTAACATGACATTAATTCTGTTGGCAGCTCTCATTCATATTTTTCATTGATTATTTCAATTTCTACCCCTTTATACATGTTAATGCAAAGCTGTTTACTTTGATTTTATGAAGATACAGCATTGGCTCATTTAAAGTAAACATATTCATTTACACTGATTTATAGCATTAACTTAACCATCAGAAATCACACCACACATAAGCATTAATGTAAAGCAGCTTAATTTTTATTTTTGTTAATTATAAAGATGGAAAAACTGCTTAAACAAACCTTTTGGATTACTGTAATAGTGCTGACATATCCCACATGTCAAATGAGCGTGTCTTATTTGCTGAGCCAGATCAGCCATTAAGGTTTTCTATAGTCCTCTACCTGGAATCCTGGATATAATAAAAATTTGCAAAATCACAATTTTTTCTGTATTATGGGACATTACTAGCATGTAAAAGGCTTTCTTCATACATTACATCACAATTAGAATATGTCACTTTTGAGGGTCTTAACAGATATGAAAAATGGTGCTGATACTTGCTGTGCAGGCGCTTTAAGGTTCTTTTCAAGGTCCTAAGTCGTTTATTTGGTATAGAAGCGATACCTTTAAGATTTGTAGTGCGATAAATTGTACTCTACGTGCCAATGACACCAACATATTTTGCTTAAGTAAGTATTTGGACAGTCTATGAAAAACATTTTATTTTTTAATATAAACAAAAACGGTTTGCTGCAAACACAGTTAACACACTATCTTTAAATATTGCAGACATCTTCATTAGTTTTAATAAGAAAGTACACCATGCAATATTTGAATAAAAATATAAAAAATTATAAGCCTAAGAGGGTTTATGTATCTTTTTCTTGAAATTTTAATCGACAGTAATTTAAAAGAAAAAATTCATCCTATTTACCCAGTGTAATTTATGTGGAAACTTGACAAAAAAAAAATGTTAAAAAGAGTATCTTCTGAAACATTAGATGTGGTATCCAAATATTATATTACTGATATTAATTCTAATGGAATCTTATTTTAAAGTAGTAATCTAATTTGCAATGGTTATAGCCTTACAGGAGCAGGTGTTAACATTAATAACCTTTTAGCTTCAGCTGCTTACCTTTCCAATTAATTCTGTTATTGTATGTGGACTTTTACTGTCTATGAATTTTTATGTACATTTATTTAAATTGTTATGCACACAGAAAATTTGAAATATTGAAACACACTGTTTATTATTTTTTTATTTACTAGTATTCTGTCTTGTGTTAACTGGTGTAGTCACCGATTTATATGTAGACAGATACTTCTGCTTTGGCAGTGTATAAGACTGTAAACCAGAAACCTATTTACAGATCGAAAGATATTGATCCACTTACATTCTGTTTTTACACACCCATAACTGGTTTCCTCAGATATTCACTCTTTTAATACAAGTTTACCAAAATATTCAAGTACAAAAATATTTCACACTATTTTATAATTTTTATTATATTCTAACACAATTTCAATGTACAAACAAATAGCAGATTATATGCAATCTATATACATGTATCCTGTGCACATTTTGATAGCTTATGTAATAGTATTTGCTAAATCAAACATACCAAACATTTTTTTTAATTACCATTTTCAGGTTTTAAAATAGTCAATAAACTACAACATTACTTTGCAGGTGTCATTGTCAAGTGGATATTATCATCAGTCTGACAGTATAGTGAGTAAAACAATCAATAACCAGGAATGAGCCTCAAGTTATGGTAGTCCAAGTGAAGACAAATAGATGTATTGTATTGTGTATTTATACTCAGCGCAATATCTCCATATACAACAGGACTCAAAGCGCTATTAAACCAATCTGACTGTACAGGTACAGCTCCAACTCACAAGGGTAACCAGATCATTCGCCACAAAACCAGTTCGCCACATAATTTCTTCATATGTTTCGCCACATAATTGGACCCAATAGCATCAAAGAAACCTAACTTCTTTGAAGACTGTCATTGGTGGGAAGTAGGGAGGAGGGAGATGGTTAATTACACATTAAGCCCTAATTTCTTTGAAGTGATTTGAAGTAGGAAGTAGCCCGTGAAATAAAGATTGTCATTGGTGGAAAGTAGGGAGGAGGGAGGGGGTTAATAACACAATAGAAATGGCCAGTAATATTTTTGTCTCCCACCACACACTTCTGATTTGCTCATGAATATTCATGAGTTTGAGTTAGCCGTGAAATAAAATATGTTAGGACGATGCAGAACGTTCTTTTGCAGGGACATTTACTCCAAATAGAAATGGCCAGTAATATTTTTGTCTCTCACCACGCACTTCTGATTTGCTCATGAATATTCATGAGTTTGTGTTAGCACAATAACACAATAGAAATGGCTTCATGAGTTTGTGTTAGCCGTGAAATAAAATATGTTAGGACGATGCAGAACGTTCTTTTGCAGGGACATTTACTCCAAATAGAAATGGCCAGTAATATTTTTGTCTCCCAACACGCACTTCTGATTTGCTCATGAATATTCATGAGTTTGTGTTAGCCGTGAAATAAAATATGTTAGGACGATGCAGAACGTTCTTTTGCAGGGACATTTACTCCAAATAGAAATGGCCAGTAATATTTTTGTCTCCCCCCACGCACTTCTGATTTGCTCATGAATATTCATGAGTTTGTGTTAGCCGTGAAATAAAATATGTCAGAACGATGCAGAACGTTCTTTTGCAGGGACATTTACTCCAAATAGAAATGGCCAGTAATATTTTTGTCTCCCACCACGCACTTCTGATTTGCTCATGAATATTCATGAGTTTGTGTTAGCCGTGAAATAAAATATGTTAGAACGATGCAGAACGTTCTTTTGCAGGGACATTTACTCCAAATAGAAATGGCCAGTAATATTTTTGTCTCCCACCACGCACTTCTGATTTGCTCAAGAATATTCATGAGTTTGTGTTAGCCGTGAAATAAAATATGTTAGGACGATGCAGGACGTTCTTTTGCAGGGACATTTACTCCAAATAGAAATGGCCAGTAATATTTTTGTCTCCCACCATGCACTTCTGATTTGCTCAAGAATATTCATGAGTTTGTGTTAGCCGTGAAATAATATATGTTAGGACGATGCAGAACGTTCTTTTGCAGGGACATTTACTCCAAATAGAAATGGCCAGTAATATTTTTGTCTCCCATACAACAGAATTCTTCTCTCACATGAAGCATGCTTTCTATTGTCCTTTGATCTGATTGGTTTATACATGTGAATAGAATGTAGAAGCAGACATGAAATAGGGATTACCAGAGGCAGAGGGAGGCAATTATATGGTATTGCAATTGTGTAGGGAAGACCTTTGATATGATGTCTCTTAATACTGTGTAAATCTTCATGTTAATGTAACTCTATATGTCAATAAAAGTAAATGAAATTAGTAAATAATCTTGCATTGCAACATATCTCACTGGTTTTCACTGAAAGCAAATGATTTCTGATTCCATAAAGTATTTCATGCTCCCTGATTCCCTTGTTCCTCCTCCCTGTTTTGTGGCTGCTGCTACAATATTTCTTGTGGCGAAACGTCTATTGAAACTATGTGGCGAACGGGAAATGTGGCGAATGATCTGGTATTCCTCACAAGTAACTGACATTCCCCTAACTGGAAGATAGAGGCTCAAGGATGACCATTTATCAATGTCCTTGAGGTTCTTTAACCTGCCACTGGGGATAGGACCCAATGACAGAGGACCGCCATTTTAAGTGATCATCCGAGCCACTATGTATCGAGCCACTGTTGATCTGACGAATCTAGATTCGACGGATTACGGTTGTGAAATACGCCTACTGCCCGCTGAGCGATAATTGAAGATTATAAACCGTAATTTTAAAATTCTCAACTGCTTTACTTTACTGTACAGTACACGTATGAGAAAAACAACAGGAAAAACAAAACACTAACTTGTAACTTTGTAAGATTATTTCTAAAGAATATATAATTCAGTATGTCACTTTATCTGTAACCATCTACTAGAGTTTGAACTTGGGGGATGTTGTTTTACAAAATGTAAACACAAAAGCTGGTATCCCAAAATAGAAAAAAAAATCTCCTTACGGACAAACACAGGAGCTCATGTGTTTAACAATTTCATTGAATGAAAGTTGAATAAAACTGAATAACTTGAATGAATTAAAATTTCCCTTACATTTTTATTTATCACACAATAGTAAAATATCCAAAGCTATTTGGAGTGTTTTAGCAGCATGAAGTGGGTCGATTTTTCAGTAAAAAATGCTTCTCCCATATTCATATTTTGACGAAATCAATGTGTTTCTTAGATTTATTATATTTAAAAGTTCACAAAAATGTTTACAAGAAAGAAAATAGCAATAAATCCATGATCAATAGATTTGGTTTGTGAATGTGCAATGATGTAATTGTAGTTAGGATTTTCCCTCCCATGAGAATGGAAATAAAATTCATTTTAATGATTTAAATTATTTAATTTAACAGACATCAAAACATCTAAATCTGATCTTTTGTAATGTAACTATGTACTGTGAAACTTTTCCAAAAATTTCATGATACAGGACTATAGCAAACTTTTATTTGGTAGAATTTCTTGAACAACCTGAACCACTTCATGAATCTCCCACTTGTGTACAAAATCTTTGAATAAATCAAAGGTAACTTTGCTATACTAAAGTGACTTCTAAACAATATATATTTGCTCATTCTTTAAAATAAGTCCTTCATTTAAATTATGAAACATTGCTAAACAAATAAGTAAATTTATTATAATAAATTAAGTTTTCTGTTGGTTTCCTTTTTTACTGGAAAATGTATCTGTTCAAACTAAAATATGCTGTTAAAGTGGACACAGTACGTTTCACGAAAGCAAAACTCTAACTGAAATTGATTGTAATATATAACACATTCAAATAGTAATCACACAAGAAATATGGTTTGATGTAATATATATTTCTTTTCCAAAACTAAAAAAAAAAAAAAAAAAATGACAGGTTTGATATCTAATGGCACAGCTTGGCACCTCTCATGGGGTCAACTCCCACAAGTGACACTGCTGAGGATCTGTCCCAATATAACCCTAGCTATTGGATGGGACGTAAAACCCTAACTTTGACATTAAAATAGATAATCAAGTGTCCCCATAAGATTTGAGTGTTACAGACATGCATAAAATTTCGGACATCAAAAATCTCGGTACCAGTCTAAACGGTACTTTATTGATCTGCGAGAACACGCGACATTTTGGATTTCTCTTCTGTGTCATCATCTGTGGTTCGAGGCTCGGAAACTCGGTAAGTTTGTGAAGATGAGGGATTTTCACCCACTGACATCAACAAACTCTTTTTCATCGAAGGTGTCCATTCAATTATGTTTACAAATTTGCTGTTCCGTTACATTGGGATGTAGTAAGTTGAATTTGTGGGAAATTATCGGATCTCGCTGGTTTCGAACCCAGACCCTCAAATGTTCATAAAGTCAACGGTGTTGTTGAACCGTTTTCACCGTCCGGCCACAGCAAAACCTTAGACTTTGTTACCAACATTCCAGTAAATTATGCACTGATTTATTCTCTTATGCATTTACGGTGGTGTGTTAAGTGACAGCTGTGAACTTGGCGTTAATAGGACAAAGTTAATAACTTAATTGCAACTTTCTTTGTCAATGACTGATAATTAAAACCATAGATTGTGTCAATTAAAAATGTTATCCCATTTAAAAACCTCTGTAATTAGGTAAACGTGTGGTCACTAAGATAAACGGTCATCATAAAATATCTTCAAATCTAGTAAGTGTAAATAAAAAATGCACGAACTTAATAACAACATATAGTACGTACTTAAAGAATATGCCTATGATGACATTTGGTTTGTGTTATTTTGTTGTTTAAAACCATAATGGTTTTTGTGTCATAATGTCTGAAGACCGTTTATGACCGTTTATCTCTTTGATCACCCATGTACATTCAATTTATCCACATGAAACCTATTCAGACATAGTGGGTATATACACTGAGTTGCGAAAGAAAGGTTTTTTGGAAAAAAAATGTGCAGTACATGTGAAGAATTTTTTTTTTTTTTTTAATTTACCTTTTTTTGTTATTTATTTATTTATTTTTTTTTTTTTTTTGATAATATATTAACAGACTGAAATTACTATTTAAAGTTTTGTCAGTTCTGAGTTGCTAAACATTTAAATTTATTTACTTGAAAATTTATTTTAGTACAGGGTCGACGGCGATTCGCAGGGGACAGCAATTCGCCGATTTCTATTGAATTTCATTTTAAACTAACATCTACCGCGATACTGAAGGAGCTTTATAGCATAGAAAAGTGCTCAGTATGTCTTGATACTTTTCTAAGATTTTAGAACTTTCAGTATGTAGAATTATAAAGATTAATAAGAAAGTTCATATGTCAGTGAAAAATATGCCAAACAAACTGCATCTGACTGATGCAAAGAGCCGTATCTTTTCTAAACTGTGTCTGGGGTCAATATAAATAGTATTTATAACTTCATCATATCCTAGAATACAATGAGAAGAATTGATCTTTAGCTTTAATTATTGTATGCAAATTGTTTAATAGTCTTTGTAACTTTTTGGAAACAGCATAAAATAATTGGCAAAATGCTGTCCACTTTACAACAGCAGTAATTATATTGCATAGGACAAGTTCTAAGGATGTATTTGTACTTATCACAAAATATATTTTAGGATGATACTGTCATTTTATAGTTTCAGGAACCTCTTCATTCTGACAACTTTTATAAAACCACACTTCATATTTGTTGTCACGAAACTGCATTTTGGTGTTTTTATGGGCGAAATGCTGTCCCCCCTTGTACATATAATAGCTATATATGTATAATGAAATATATATGTGGTATAAATTATAATCAAAGAAAAGATGGTCAAGTAGATGAATTAAGGCATTATTATTTTTGAGGATTCTGTCCAGTTTTTCTTTAAATTTGAGGATTCTGCCTCATTTTCATTGAATTCTACTTAAATAAAGAATAATTGAAATATTTATTTCTTGAAGTATCTTATATATACTCTCTTTGTACTTTGTTGTTTACTGGATTTTTAGAAGAATTATGTGAAGAATTTTTATAACTTGTAAGTTGATTAAAGACCGCTGATTCAATGTTTATTTTTCGTAGATTCCAACCTCCAGGAAAATATTATCATCTTGGTCAACTTTTATCAGTGGAAAGTTGGGAACAGAAAAAAGAACTTTATTTTGACAAAGATGTCAAACAAGTTGCCACAGACCCCAGCAAGGGGTAAAGATAGTTTTCTCAAGTCCATGGACAGCATAATATTTGCAGTGAAAACTGGGAAGACACCATGCAGAACTCCCACTAATGTCACCAGTGGGGAGAGTGAAGGCACAGTCAAACGTAGACTCAGTCACACCCCACAGACCCTCAATATAGGCAGCACAGTGAGGAAACTGGTGGCACCAAGCCCAGGAAATAGCATAGAAAAAACTAAAACAATTTCAGCACCCGAGGGGAAATGTTTTGAAAAGGAACAGATTCCAAGGGAAAAATCAATTAAAACTGAAAACCAGAAAGCAGTGGGAACACAGAAAGTTGATTCTGTAGCCATGTTGAGTAATCAGGAGGTAGTGTCAGCATCTGGTACAGTTGAAAAATGGGGTAAAACTCCTTCAGGAGTTACACTTATTTCAGAGACAGGTAGTAAGGTAAGACAAAATGAGAGAGATGACGAGAACACTAAGTCTGTGCTTTGTAACAGTAGTAGTGATAAATCTGCAGCCAAAATACACAAGGATTTGGATGGCAGTGTTGCTAAAGATAGTGAAGACAAAAAGAAACACTCTGTTTCTCCAAACAAGGCAGTAGTCAGAGTAGAAGAAGTTGGGAAAGACAAGGTAATAACCTCTTGCGCAAAACCCAAGTTTAAAAGTACAAAGGATGGTGAGGTCAAAACCAATTTAGTAAATACACCAGCTGAAAAACCTAGTGTGACTATACCAAAGCATAAAGTAATGGGTGATGTTGACAGTGGAAATATCGCAAGTAGTGTAGATATTGAACAAGAACAAAGAAAAAGAAGTTCTCTTGTTTCCAGAGAAAAAGAAAAACTTGAAGATAAAATTGAATTGATTGGAACACGAGCACAAATAGTAACTCCAGTTAGAGAAGTGAAAGACACAAGTTTAAGTAAGAGAGTTCAAACTAAAGGTACCTTGAAGGAAAAAAAGAATTTATCAAAGGAGAACCTAACAACTAGCAACAATGGAAACCTGACCAGCAGTGGCAATATAAGTGAAAAGAAAAGAGAGAAAAAGTCAGTTTCTCCAAAGAAGATTGAAGTGAAAGTGCAGAAGAGTGTTACAGATAAAACAGAAAAGATGAAGGAACAGTCACAACTGGTAACATTGGTCAGTGATGCTGAAAGATATAGTGGTAAGGATACACCAGCATCAGAGGACAAGTTCCCTGTGGACAACATAACTGATAGTACAAGTTTGAAATTAACTGACAGTGACGTGGTAGATAAGGAAACCATCAATGCTTCAGCTTCAAAAGGTAAAGGTGTCTCAAAGAAGAAATCTCCACGAAGTAGAAAAAGTCAAGTTGCAGACTTGGCTGATGGAAGTGCCCATCCAGAATCCTTAAAATCAAAGATATCGAAAAAAGTAGATGTTTCTGTTGACAATGGAAATTTATTAAATGAACTAGCTGAAAAACCTAGTGCGACTATACCAAAGCACAAAGAGACGAGTGATGTTGACAATGGAAATATGGCAAGTAGTGTAAAAATTGAGCAAAAACAAAGAAAAAGAACTTCTACTGTTCCCAAGGAAAAAGAAAAGCAGATACAAAAGGGTGTCAAAGATAAAATTGAAATGATAGGAACACAGACACAAGTAGTAACTCCAGTCAGTGAGGTGACAGACAAAAGTTTAAGTGAGAGAGTTCAAACTAAAGATACCTCAAAGGAGAAATGGAATTTATCAAAGGAGAACCTAACAACTAGTGACAGTGGAAGCCTGACCAGCAGTGGCAATATAAGTCAAAAGAAAAGAGAAAAAAAGCCAGTTTCTCCAAAGAAGATTAAAGTGAAAGTGCAGAAGAGTGTTACAGATAAGACAGAAAAGATGGAGGAACAGTCACAAGTGGTAACATTGGTCAGTGATGCCGAAAGGTATAGTGGTAAGGATACACCAGCATCAAAGGACAAGTTCGCAGTGGACAACATAACTGATAGTACAAGTTTGATATTAACTGACAGTGACGTGGTAGATAAGGAAACCATCAATGCTTCAGCTTCAAAGGATAAAGTTGTCTCGCAGAAGAAATCTCCACGAAGTAGAAAAAGTTACGTTGCAGACTTGGCTGATGGAAGTGCCCATCCAGAATCCTTAAAATCAAAGATATTGAAAAAAGTAGATGTTTCTGTTGACAATGGAAATTTATTAAATGAACCAGCTGAGAAACCTAGTGCGACTATACGAA
Organism: Sabellastarte sp. h YS-2021; assembly: GCA_964017235.1. Classification (NCBI taxonomy): domain Eukaryota; kingdom Metazoa; phylum Annelida; class Polychaeta; order Sabellida; family Sabellidae; genus Sabellastarte; species Sabellastarte sp. h YS-2021. The sequence continues at coordinate 30,866,840 of OZ024936.1, forward strand.
AGCATAAAGTTACAAGTGATGTTGCCAGTGGAAAAATGGCAAGTAGTGTAAAAATCAAACAAAGAAAAAGAACTTCTACTGTTCCCAAGGAAAAAGAAAAACAAATACAAAAGGGTGTCAAAGATAGAGTTGAAATGATAGGAACACAGACACAAGTAGTAACTCCAGTCAGTGAGGTGACAGACAAAAGTTTAAGTGAGAGAGTTCAAACTAAAGATACCTCAAAGGAGAACCTAACAACTAGTGACAGTGGAAGCCTGAGCAGCGGTGGCAATATAAGTCAAATGAAAAGAGAAAAAAAGCCAGTTTCTCCAAAGAAGATTGAAGTGAAAGTACAGAAGAGTGTTACAGATAAGACAGAAAAGATGGAGGAACAGTCACAAGTGGTAACATTGGTCAGTGATGCTGAAAGGTATAGTGGTAAGGATACACCAGCATCAAAGGACAAGTTCGCAGTGGACAACATAACTGATAGTAAAAGTTTGAAATTAACTGACAGTGACGTGGTAGATAAGGAAACCATCAGTGCCTCAGCTTCAAAGGATAAAGTTGTCTCACAGAAGAAATCTCCGAGAAGTAGAAAAAATCAAGTTGCAGACTTGGCTGATGGAAGTGCCCATTCAGAATCCTTAAAATCAAAGACATCGAAAAAAGTAGATGTTTCTGTTGACAATGGTAAAGATCTTGCTGTTGTAAGACTATCCAAACTCGGAGCAGATCACATTAACCTTTTACAAAATAATGCAGCAGAAATCTCCTTTATAGCACCAAGTTTAGAGAGTAAATTAAGGCCTTCACCATCAACTAAATCAACACCAGTGACTTCAAAGAGAAGAGGCAAAAAGACTACAGAAAAGACTGAAGAGCAACCTTTAAATGTGCCCAAGGCAGTAGTCGATGATGATAGTATGTCAGGTGGTAAGGTTAAAGATTTTCAGCCATCTGCATCTTCAACACCAGTATCTACAGTACGAAGGAGAAAGAAGAAAGAAGTGAATAAATTGTCTCCTACAGAAAAGAAAGATTTAAGCTTGAAAGAAGCAGAAGCAGAAATGGGTGGTATTATTGCTGCAGATATTAGTAAAATTGATAATTCAGATGTAAGTAGTGAAATGAAGGTCTCATGCAAGTTATTGCCAAGTAAACGAGGGAGAAAGAAAAAACAAAAGGAAGATAAAGAAATAGAAGAAAAGAAGCAGAAACTGGAAAAATCAAAAAGTAAGTCCAAAAAAGAAATGATGGTGACAGAGTGTAGCATCAAGTTATTTGATGAGAAAAAAATTGACAAAGTAAAGTCCAAATTCTTGGGAAATCAGGTGGGTGAGACAAAATGTAAAGAAACATCAGCATTAGGTCAGGATGCTTCTGGGATTCATTGTAGACTTTTTGATAAAGACTTTGAAAAAACGTCTGAAGAAAATTCTGACAAAACAGGACCATCAGACTCTGTATCAAACACTGCAAAAATATCAGAAGGCAGTTTACAGCAAGAAGTTTCAGTGTCTTTAAGAAGGTTAGATCTAATTCCTGATAAAGGTAACAGTGTCATCAGTAAATCTATTACCCAAACACCAAATGAAAGTAATAAGTCAATGACAAACGGTCAAACACTGGACTCTTGTTCCACCAAAAATGCTGCTCTGGAGGAAAGTGTAGGTAAAAAGAAAAGGGGCAAAAAACCTAAAAATCGTAACAATGTACAAAAGGAAGAATCAGTCATCACAAAGACTGCAGAGCTTATGCATGATAGTACAGTTCCAGAAAACAGCTGCAATGAGAATTTGAAAATAGGAGGTGGAACACCAACCCCAAAAGTCGGTTACACTGGGAAAAAACCAGGAAGGAAAAAGAAGATAACGACACAACAAGTAGATGCTTCAGTTGAGAGTCAGCTAGGTGATTCTGTATTGTCAAATCTGGGAAAGCGGAAGAGATCTGAGGAGACAGATGTTTGTGGAACAGGAGATAATACTGCTGTGAAGAAAAGAAAGTACCAACAAGAGGCAGCATCCAGTGAACAGGTAAGGCAATAGAATTCTGCATACCATCATACCAAGTGTTCACAAAAATGGCTTGGGCATTAATTACTTACAAAGTCAGGTAGACCTGATGTTGATTTGATGCAGGTTTTAATAAGTAATATAAAGTTACAGTGTTCATTTTTGAACACTGGGTGTTTATATGAAGTGGAGACAATTTTATTTTTAAAACAGTATCATATTTGTATATAGGCATTAAATCTTGCACATTGGGGATATTATACCTTTGCCATGTCATTACACCATGAAGGTCTGTGATACTTCAGTTTCAAATTTTGAAGTTGTTTGAAGAATTTGTGTTATACCAAATTATAACACAAGTGGTCTATTTTCTGAAACTGTAAACTGCAGTACAATACTGTTTGTTATTCACTTTGAGAAATGGTTTACATCAGCTTGGTGTTGATTTGACCTTTGACTTTGTTGAGGTGACCTTGACCTTTAAGCTCTTGTCCAGGCTATATCTCAGAAAAATTAAGGCATAAGAAGTTGATACTTTGTAGGATTGATAAAAGGGGTGTGCAACGTCATAATGTGAACGTCATTTGACCTTGCCGTAGTGACCTTGACCTTTAAAATTTTGTCTGGGATATATATCAGAAACTGTAAGGTGTGCGTAGTTAATACTTGGGAGGGACATTGGTTGGGGGTGTAGGTGTGCAACATCATGGTGTGACCTTGATTTGACCTTACTGTAGTGACCTTGACTTTTAAAATATTGTCCAATCTATATCTCAGAAACCATAAGGTGTAGGAAATTGATACTTTGTAGTGACAAGGCGGGTGGGTGGTGGGAAAAAGTTTGTTCAGGCTGTATCTTAGAAACTGCAAGGTGTATGAAGTTCCTACTTGGTAGGGACATTGGTTAGGGGGTGTAGGTGTGCAGCGTCATGGTGTAACCTTCATTGGACTTTTGACCTTGCTGTAGTGACTTTGAGTTTGAAAATCTTGTCAGGGCTATATGTCAGAAACCACAAGGTGCAGGAAGTTGATAGCTGGTGGGGACATTGGTTAGGGGGTGTGATTGTGATTTGACTTTTGATCTTGCTGTAGTGACCATGACCTTTAAAACCTTGTCTGGGCTATATTTTAGAAAGTGTACAGTGTAGGAAGTTGATACTTTGTAGGGACATTGGTTAGCGAGTGTAGGTGTGCAACATCATGGTGTGACCTTGATTTGACCACTGAGCTTGCTGTAGTGACCTTGACCATTAAAATCTTGCCAGACTATATCTGTGAATTTGTAAGGTGTGAAAGGTTGATATTTGGTATGGACATTAGTTAGGGCTTTGTGTATGCAGTGTCATGGTATGACCTTGATGTTACTTTTGATCTCCACCGGAGTGACCTTGAACTTAAAAACCTTGTGCGGGCTATATCTCAGTAACCGTAAGGTGTAGGAAGTTAACATTTGTTATGGATATTAGTTAGGTGAGCAGCAATCTTGATTTAACCTTGTTGTAATGACCTTGACCTTTAGGATCTTGTCTGGACCATATTCCAGAAACTGTAAAAAGAAAGCTGTAAAAAGGTGCAGAAAGTTGATACTTGGATGGGTCATTGGTTGGGGGTACATGTATGCTAAGTTATGGTGTGATCTTTAACCTTGGCTCTGCCAAAGTGTGTTCACCTGCCATAATTGAGACATTTTTTTCTCATGACAAAGATATATGGATTGCTGTAAACTGATTATTATATGTACTTAGTAAGTAGTCACTACTTACTTAATTGTCCTATTTTTGTTGGTAGCTATACTTCAATTGATAAATTTTACGGCTTCATAATTTACTAGGGGTGAGTCGGTAGTGGTGGTATACCGGTATTGGGACAATTTTACTGAAATACCGTGACTACTTTTATAACTGGAATCTTAAATGTCAGCTTATATAATTATTTGGAAATGTGAAATATGCCAAACCTGAATCTGAAAAAAATTACAAACTATTATCTCACATTTCACTAGATTTTAAAGCATTTATACTATTTTATAGCGATTTCTTTGAGAAAAACTGCCATGTTTGGATTAAGGAAAATCACTTCCTGTTTGTAGTTATATTTACTTTGGGAAATACTTAAAGTCAAACGTTTTCAGTATCCCGTAATCGGGATGGTTTTGCATTGGCAGAAACCTGAACTATAAAATCTGATACTGTTTCAACCGTATAATTTACAGATATTTTCTCTCTTTAACATTATTTTCTCTAACATTAATTGGACCTGTAAATAACTGACATAATTTGCTGTGAAAGTCCCCTGATCTTGGTATTGTTTCATTTCTTCCATATCTCGTGGTGTCAAAAACTATTTGTTAGGTACGGGCATCTCTAGTGTTATCTGATGCACCTATACATGTATGTAAATTGCAGAATAACGCATTATCCGTAATATAAATTGTTAACCAAGGACCTTTGCACATATTTGTCTTTATAGGGATAGTATCTTCCACTTAGTATCTTCCACTTACCCATATAGTCAGACTACTCTTTGTAAAAATTTACTGACTCTGTGATAGTGCTTTGAACGGAAATTGGTATTTCACTTTTTACCCCACAGCCCTTAAGGGCTGTCGGGGTATTGTTTTCACCCATCGTGTCCGGATGGGCGGGTGTCCAGGTAGGCGGGCGGCGGGAAATTGTTTGTCCGGGCTGTATCTCAGAAACCGTAAGGTGTAGGAAGTTGATACTTGGTAGGGACATTGGTTAGGGGGTGTAGGTATGCAACGTCATGGTCTGACCTTGATTTGACCTTTGACCTTGCCGTAGTGACCTTGAGTTTGAAAATCTTGTCCGGGCTATATCTCGGAAACTGTAAGGTGTAGGAAGTTGATACTTAGTAGGGACATTGGTTAGGGGGTGTAGTTGTGCAACGTCATAGTCTGACCTTGATTTGACCTTTGACCTTGCCGTAGTGACCTTGACCTATAAAATCTTGTCCGGGCTATATCTCGGAAACCGTAAGGTGTAGGAAGTTGATACTTGGTGGGGATATTGGTTAGGGGGGTGTAGGTGTGCAACATCATGGTCTGACCTTGATTTGACCTTTGACCTTGCTGTAGTGACCTTGACCTGTAAAATGTTGTCCGGGCTATATCTCGGAACCGTAAGGTGTAGGAAGTTGATACTTGGTAGGGATATTGGTTAGGGGGTGTAGGTGTACAACGTCATGGTCTGACCTTGATTTGACCTTTGACCTTGCCATAGTGACCTTGACCTATAAAATCTTGTCCGGGCTATATCTCGGAAACCGTAAGGTGTAGGAAGTTGATATTTGGTAGGGACATTGGTTAGGCTGTGTAGGTGTGCAACGTCATGGTAGGATTTGACCTTTGACCTTGCCGTAGTGACCTTGACCTATAAAATCTTGTCCGGGCTATATCTCGGAAACTGTAAGGTGTAGGAAGTTGATATTTGGTAGAGACATTGGTTAGGGGGTGTAGGTGTGCAGCATCATGGTGTGACCTTGATTTGACCTTTGACCTTGCCATAGTGACCTTGACCTATAAAATCTTGTCAGGGCTATATCTCGGAAACTGTAAGGTGTAGAAAGTTGATACTTGGTAGGGACATTGGTTAGGGGCTATAGGTGTGTAATATCATGGTGTGACCTTAATTTGACCTTTTACCTTGTCATAGTGACCTTGACCTTTAAAATCTTCATGGACCTTTGGGTCTGTCTTTTGATGCAGATTAAACAAAAGTCATATTAGAATTTATTAAGAATTTTACTTTCATAACTTCCCATTGTAAGAGATAGAATTTCATCAAGTGAGCCACAGATTTTGCTCCAACACCACAATAAGCATTCATTAAATGTATTACCACTTCTGTATGCATGGTAATATTCAAACCGTCTAAACCATAATTCGGCCATGCAGATGTAGATAAAGAGTGTTGAATTTTAGTTTACTGATTAATGCTGTCATCTTGTTATTGAATTATCTTGTTTTAATACTTCATCTTTATACGCATTATCTTTCTTTTAAACATTATTTCTCCATTTAAACATTGTTTGGACCTTTATATAACTGACAGTGCTCTGAAAGTATCCTGAAGTTTGTACTGGTACAGTGCTTCTATATCTCATGGTGTTGAAAATATTTCCCTAGGCTGTGGGGTACGGGCATCTCTGATGCTATTTTTGTTGCATTGAGGTAGAAATTATGAAATTCACAAAGAATATTGAAGAACTGGTTGTGAAAAATGTCATTATTTTGGGCTTTCTACTAGCTGTCACTTCACGAAAACAATTGAACATGATATAAATATGAGAAAATATCTCGGAATTTTATTTTATTTTTAGTAATAATGAAGTTTATTAAATGAGAGAAGATTTTTGTTTTAAATTGCAGCTCATGTACAATCACAATTAAGTTTCAACGTATCAGTGACAAACATACAAAATACCAACTTACATTTGGTTGAAAAGACACTGAAAGCCATTTGATTTTTGTAAAGGATCTAACTGCTGCTCTGATGTTTTCCTCCTGTGTATATTGAAGCCAATGAACATTGAGGAGGAGGAGGAAATACTAGAAGAAACAGAAGAAATCAGTGTAAAAGTTGAAGATCAGGTGAAAGTAGAGGGAACTCCAGGAAGAAGCAAGAGAGCTGCAGCCTTGAGGTAGAGAGATGAGTTTTACAGGAAAAACTAATGCACAGGAACAGCTTCTTATTCAGAAATGGTTGAAGAATAATATCTTGGTTTGGATAGTAGAAGGTTTTATACACAGTAAATTATTATATTACTGCAAATGGACTTACTTATTTACTCCTGACAATGTGTACTAAGGAAATACAGTAGATTCTGTATAACTAGAACATCCAATATTTACAGAATTTGGTTAGCAACTTAGCATTTTGACTGAGTAACCACCAACCTTCACCATAGCACTTGAGAGAAACGAAGCTGAAACTTTCAGCTGATTTATCCTCCCAACTGTGATGCTAGTACCTGTTAGTATCCTGACCAAAATTTTATTCTTCAAGCATGTCTGAATAAGGAGCTCTTCCTGTGTTACAACTTGCATACACTGTAAGAAATCAAACAACTCAGAAACCCCTGTAATCGCTTGTTTCAGATATGACTCATTTACAGTTGGAATGGTGTGAATAACAACATGAATGCTAACAGCACTAAATCATTTACTCCTGTAAATGTATGCTACATAGATTCTGTGTAACTAGAACATCAAGTATCGATGGGATTCGGTTTAAGTTACAAATAACTTCCACATATACATACAAAATCAGTATATTACTATGTTTTGTGATATTGGGGCCCAGAAAATTAGTTCCACCTAGATCTTCATTCAACTTTCACTCAAATAGATTCTACTGCATAGATTTAAGCACAATAGCATATTCTTCATAATGTAAGCAAAATGAACATTTTTTTATTGCATTAATATCTCTTTACCTAAGTACCTTCCCTAAGTATAAGCCTTTGGTCCAGCACCATCCGGCCCCTTCATCAAGAAAAAGACATTTTGAAATGTCATAGTTAGGACACCTGGCGAGAGGAGGAAGCATTAGCCAGCTAGCGTATGAATGGAGACACTACCAGGACATATTTTTGTTGATGTTTGGCAGGGCTGACTAGCACCAGACCAAAGGCTAATGTTAGGGAAGATATTAACTTTAAAAAATTTAACTTGCTATTAAAATTTTCTGATTGCTGATTGTTGTGAATTTTTGTCAAAATTTAAGGTTACGCGTTTCATCAGCAGATATCTAAAAGTTCGGGTATATCTGCCACTCTGGCCTAGTGGGTAACTCACTCACTTAGGAACCCAGAGAACATGGGTTTAATTCAAGGTACAGGCAGATACATAATGGCTTGGATGACCATATAAAATGGTGGTCTTCTCTCATTGTGCCCTATACCTAATGGCAGGCTACATAACCTCAAGGACATTGATAAAAGGTCATCGTTGTGCCTCTGTCTGTCATATAGGGGAATGTCAGTAACTTGAGACTTGGGCTGTACTTGTGCAGTGGGATGGACCATATAGCGCTTTGAGTCTGGTAATACATGGAGATGTTGCACTGAGTATAAGTACCATACAATACAATATTTCTTTTCATACATCTTTAACAAAAACACTGTTAAATGTTTTGCTTAAGGGCCAAACAAGCTTGGAGTGAGGAGTCTGTAATTGGCAATGGAAATGACCACCTTGTGACATACTTCAGGCCAAATGATCCACTTCCTGTGTCAGATGACTTCCTGTCAGAAGTGAAAACTAAGCTAATGGGGAATACTGACAAAGAGAAAACACTTTCGTGTCCTTTTAATGTAAGTTTTCATGTGTAATATTAAAAGTGTTCATTTCCCAGTAAGTTTACAGCCTCCACATAAACACAAATAACTAAATTGTTGAAGTTTCTATAAATGTGAAGTTAATCATGTACTAGGGAAAGGTACCTGAACAACTTTGTTTTGCCTTGAGGCCTGTTTGGCTGTTAGTTCCTGGTCCAAATCAATCTGCCTCCATGACGTTCCTTGGTGTCAGTAAACATCCTTGGAAAGATTTTATGTCTTAAATGGGTACAAATTAAAAACTAATAAAATTTAAAAATTCAAATTGTTTTATAAAAACTTTTTCTGTCGAGGTCAACTTTACATTTTTTTTTCTTGTTAAAGACATTAGATAAACATTCTTGAAATTAACTTTCACTGATGTCCTAGCTGAATCACTGAATCCAAGAGGGGTTTTATCTTACTTGGGTGATAAAATGTGTTTTTATTGCGTTAATACATCCTATCCAATGGACAATTGCTTTACCGGTCGGCGCGACCGGTCCCGCCAAACGCCAGAAAAAGACGTCCTGTATATAATACCGGCAGGACCGGTCAGTAGTGTGCATTCGCTAGGTGGCGCATCATACTTGCTTCCTGTCCAGACAGCGTGACGTCAGTTCATCTTTTTCGTTTGGCGCGTGTAGTGTGCAGACGCGTTTTGAATTTAATTCCAAGTTTGAAGAAAACGCGGTTTATTCTACGAAATTAAAGCTTATTTTCATCTGAAAATATATTTATTGTGTTACATACATTTTATGGCCTCTCCAGGACTTAAACGAGGCATTATCCAGCGTTTTATAGCCAGTTTTGAAGAATTTCTGTGTATTGTCGTCGAGAGGAATCATGGGTGAGAGGTCGTGTATCGTCCCTGCAGCATTCCTTCTGCTGGTCAGAAGCGTGTAATCTCCACGATTCACCCTCCATTTAATTCTACATTGTCGAGTAACACTGCGTGTATGTCGACGAGAAGAAATTAGAAGGAAAGAAGAATGCATCGTCTGACGTCATCACTTTCAGCTTATGCTTGTCACGTGACACGGACCTGGTCACGTGATACGCATTCAACAATGGAGGTCACGTGATACGCATTTAACAATGGAGGAATCGTGTTTTCAACAGAAGTTTTAGAAGAAAAGACGAGTATCTGTCACTCTACAACCACTTTTTAACTGGCAAGAAGAATTCCAGCAACTCGTCTGTTGACCTGAAGAAGTTAGATGTCAAATAGTCTTTGAATTCTGCAAATTTTGCTGGTGCCGGTCATGTGACTTCACAGATCTCAACACAACTACCGGCAAGCAAATCCCCAAGCGTGACTGGTTCAGCTGACAAGAAGTGATGAGTTTTACCGGTACCAGTTCTGGTCAGACTACCGGTGGGGAGCACTAGTGATGGGTTTTACCGGTTCCAGTCTGTAGACTACCGGTGGGTCATGTTCCTGTGAAGAAACCCCTTCAGTGGTTACCAGTGATCAGCCCTGTTGATCCTGGAACCTCCACCAGAGGCCTTTCCACTGGTGGGACTGTTGGGTACCTGTTCCAGTCATGTTCCTGTGAAGCTGTCAAAACCCCCTTCAGTGGTTCCAGTGATCAGCCCTGTGTTGATACTGGAACCTTCACCAGAGGCCTTTCCACTGGTGGGACTGTTGGGGGTACCGGTTCCGGTCTGTACAGACTACCGGTGGGTGCTGTTCCTGTGAAGAAACCCCTTCAGTGGTTGCCAGTGATCACCCCTTGTTGATCCTGGAACCTCCACCAGAGGCCTCCCCACTGGTGGGACTGTTGGGGTACCGGTTCCAGTCATGTTCCTGTGAAGCTGTCAAGGAACCCCCTTCAGTGGTTACCAGTGATCAGTCCTGTTTTGATACTGGAACCTCCACCAGAGGCCTATCCACTGGTGTGACTGGTGGGGGTACCGGTTCCAGTCTTGTTCAGACCACCGGTGCGGCTGCTCAGAGGGTTCACCTACCAGAAGTCGCGGTGACCATTGAGACCCTTATCTTCCCGGTGCAGAAGTTTGGACCGGTACCGGTCCTGTTCAGGCTACCGGTAGGGTCACTAGCCAGCCAGTGATGAGGGATACCGGCACCAGTTCTGTTCAGACTGCCGGCTGTGGTCACAGAAATCCAGCAAGGGCTACTGGTTAAACAGGATTACCGGTTACACAGAGTTGCTGGTGACCTACAGCAGGGCTACTGGTTCAGAGAATTACCGGCTCCTGAGTGTTGCCGGTTCCGGAGTGTTACCGGTTACAGAGGAATCTGTACCCATCCTTAAGGGCAAGAAACCCGCTCCAAATCCAGTGCTGACAACAGGTTTGCCGGTTACAGAGACTTGCCGGTTCCGGAGTGTTGCTGGTTCCGGAACCGTAGTGCTGCTGGTTACAAGAAATCTGCTGTTCCCATCCTTACTGGCAAGGAACCAGCTTCAAATTCAGTGCTGAGAACAGGTTCAACAGTTAGCCTTCTCTCAGAGCCTACCGGTTTGACCGGTTACAGAGCCTGTTTGATTGCAGAGAAAAGCTGCTGAACCACCGCTGTGGACAGGAAGAAGGCAACTTCATATGAGCCTATCCTTGCTAAGAAGTAGTTCACCCAGTTCTGCCAACTCCGGTGAGTTTATGCAGAACTGTGGAGCCACCAGGAACCGGTTACAGAGCATTGCCTCACATATAACCGTTTAAGGCCTGGTACTGGGCAGGTCTCCAGGACTGACTGACAGACCGGCAGAAGTTCCTTAAAGGCCAAAACAACTGTTTAGGCCAACCAGTGGCAGCCTAAGGAACTGGTTACAGAGGAATTCTTGATCAGTCACGGGTCCCGGTGAAATGCCTGTCAAGCTACCTGACCAGTCAGCCAGCCCACCCTTTCGGGTCCCAGCTGGTCAGACAGTGGCTAGAGATTGAGGGAGGGTTACACTCTCCCCTTCCGGTTCAGACCCCACTTGACGAGGTCACCGACTGTAATAAGCAACTACCACAATCCAACCAAACAGTCCTTCCTTTTAGAGGCACTGTATCAGTTGAGAAACAAGAATGCAGTCGAACCGGTGGAAAATCAAAACTCACTGGGGTTTTACAACCGGCCTTTTGGTACCCAAACCCAACAACCGGTGGAGACCGATCCTAGACCTGAGCACCTTGAACACCTTTTTAAACACAGGGACGTTCAAGATGGAAACCCCAGAGACAATAAGAACCTCCCTCCAAGCAGGGGAGTGGGTCACATCCATAGATTTCAAAGAAGCATACTTCCACATACCAATTCACAGTCAGTCCAGGAAGTACATGCGCTTTCACCTCCAGGGTCGGTCCTACCAGTTCAAAGCCCTTCCCTTTGGCCAGTCCACAGCTCCCAAGGAGTTCACAGTGGTGGCCAAAGAGGTCAAAATCGTGGCTTTTCAGAAGGGTATAAGGATCCACCAGTACCTAGACGACTGGCTGGTGAGAGCCTCTACCCACCACACCTGTCTCCAGCATACTCAAACCCTGGTCACACTTTGTCAGGAATTAGGGGGGCTGGTGAACAAGGAAAAGTCGGAGCTGGTTCCCAAACAGGTCTTCAACTTCGTAGGTTACCAGTTCGACCTGAAAGAGGGCAAGGTCAGACCAACAGAAGAACGTTGGCAGGCCTTGACACACAAGATTAGATCAATATTGTCGGATCCGCTTTGCCCGGTCCGACAATTCATGTCCCTCATAGGTCTACTCACAGCAACAGGAAAGCAAGTCCACTTAGGGTGACTAACATGAGACCCATACAGTGGCACTTGAAAAAACAACTGGAGGGTCCCAGAGTCACTGGAAAAGGTGATCCCGGTCTCCAAATCCCTCCACCCCCATCTAAGGTGGTGGCTGGAGGAAAACAATGTGCTTCTAGGTCAAACATTACACCCTCTAAAACATGCTCTGCAAATCTTTATGGATGCATCAAAAGAAGGGTGGGGCACTCACTTAAACGAGTACATAGCAAGGGGAAACTGGTCACTTCCAGAAAGCAAACTGCACATAAACTACCTAGAGTTAACGGCTCACTTAGACGAGCACACTGCAAGGGGACAGTGGTCCCTACCAGAGAGCAAGTTACACATAAACCACTTGGAGCTGAAAGCAGTATTTCTAGCTCTAAAAGAGTTTCAAACCCTAGTCTTCAACAAGACAGTGTTGGTAGCTACAGACAAAACAACAGTGGTTGCCTATATCAACAAAGAAGGGGGGGATGAAATCGGGCTCTCTGTGTGCCCTACTGTGGAGAATTCTGTCCTGGTGCACCAGGCAGCAAGTAACCCTCAGGGCACGTCACATCCCCGGCCGGCTGAACGTGATAGCAGACAAGCTATCCAGGCTTGGCCAGACCATTCAAACAGAGTGGTCACTTCATCCAGAACTGTTCCAAGCTGTATGTTCGAGGTGGCATCAGCCACAAGTGGACCTGTTTGCCACCAGGTTCAACAACAAACTACCACAGTTTGTATCACCGGTACCAGACCCCCAGGCTTGGGCAGTGGATTCACTCAGCCTCTCCTGGGAGGACCTGGACCCATGCGCCTTCCCACCGGCAGCCATCTTGGGCAAAGTGGTGGAGAAGCTCCAGGACTACCCCTGCAACAGAATAATTCTGATTGCTCCAGGGTGGCCCAACATGCCCTGGTTTTGGGACCTGGTAGCAATGTCAAGCCAGATCCCACTGTGTCTGCCCAGCATACCCAACCTAGTGTCTCAGCCATTCAACCAGGTCCTTCACAGGAACCTGTCGAATCTGAACCTACATGCCTGGCTCCTAGAGCCTCGGCAATCAAGGAGCAAGGCTTCTCTGAGGCAGTGGCAGCACGAATTGAGGCTCCTCAAAGAAGATCAACCAGATCTGTCTATGAGGCAAAGTGGACCATTTTTACAAAGTGGTGCCTCAGTAATCAGGTGGACTTCAGGGCACCACCTCTGAAGGCCATTGCTGACTTCCTCCTGCACTTGTTTCAGGAGAAGAAGTTACAACCAGGCACTATTGATGGCTACAGATCCGCCATTGCTGACAAACTGGGCAATTCCACCATTAATGTCAGCAAAGATGAGAATCTCACTCGTCTCCTGGATAGTTTCCATAGAGACAGACCTAAGGGCAGGAGGGGCATCCCCTCCTGGAACCTTTCACTGGTTTTACATCAGCTCACAAAGGCTCCCTTTGAACCCCTGAAAGAGGCCTCCTTGAAACATTTAACTTTCAAGACTGTTTTCTTGCTGGCTTTGGGTTCAGGTAAACGCAGGAGTGAGATCCATGCTTGGTTACATAAGAACATCAGACACCAGTCAGACTGGTCTAAGGTGTCTTTGTACCCCTCACCCAGCTTCCTATCCAAGAACCAGCTGGCTAAGGAAAGTCCAGATAGTGTGGCTCCAGTGGTCATCCCAGCCCTGGCACCATCTCTGGATAGGTCACTCAAAGGTGACAGGTCCCTATGTCCAGTTAGAGCCCTGCGCTACTACTTGGACAGGACTGCAGACCTCAGGCAGAATAAGGAGTTAGTCTTTGTCTCCTTCAAGAAGGGTTTTGATAAAGACATCTCACCTGCCACCATCTCCTCATGGATCAAACAGACTGTGGTTCTGTGCTATGAGCTCTCTGACCAGGAGGCCCTCACCTTTCATCAGGTTAAAGCCCATGATGTTAGGGCCTTTGCTGCCTCTAAGGCCTTCCAATCAGGGATTTCCTTAGATCATATCTTGTCAGCCTGCCACTGGAAATCTCACAACACCTTCACCCAATTCTATTTGAAGGATGTTGCCTGGGCTGACTCGGAGCTTTTCCACCTGGGTCCTGTAGTGGCTGCCCAGCAGGTGCACCACCAGGCCCAGAAGTGAGGGGATGTTGTATATATGTAAATATGTACATATTATAAAAAAAAAAAAAAAAAAAAAAACTGTGACTTGCTTCCCTTGGGAAGTTTATTTCTTCTGGGACTGAACTCAGCCCCTCTCTCTCTATCTTTCCCTTCTCAAACCGACTCTGGAAGGAAAGAAAAAAGGGGGGGGGGGCAACGTCGGTAGACTCCCGGTTAACCGGTGAGTTGGTGGCCGACCTTGACCTGTCAGGGTTCTCTGACCCTAGGTCAAATGGGCCTGTACTATTTTGTTTTGTTATGAGTTCACAGAAGTCCCTAGCTGCTTACCCGCCTACCAAGCGGTAGTTATTCAGCAATTGTCCATTGGATAGGATGTATTAACGCAATAAAATTGCAAATTTAATAAGTAAATTAAATTTTTATAAGTTAATACCCTATCCAATGGACAGGCAAGGCCCTCCCAACCGACCCCGCTACCAGCTTACTAGGGGTCTAAATCTGTTTAGACAACGAAAAAGATGAACTGACGTCACTCTGTCTGGACAGGAAGCAAGTATGATGCGCCACCTAGCGAATGCACACTACTGACCGGTCCTGCCGGTATTATATACAGGACGTCTTTTTCTGGCGTTTGGCGGGACCGGTCGCGCCGACCGGTAAAGCAATTGTCCATTGGATAGGGTATTAACTTATAAAAATTTAATTTACTTATTAAATTTGCAAATTTTTGTGAAAATAATTACACAAAAAATATTTTAACTTAATATAGAAAGCTCTAGATTATTAAAGAAACTGGAGAATGTGAATGCATTAGAGTAACCACTTGTAGTAGAAACATTATCTGAATCCCTGTTGCAAAGAATGCTAGACAACTATGTATACTCATAAGCTATGTACTTGCATGGAAATAGATCAAAAATAAAATTTTATTGCGTAGCTAGTCTTTTATATTGATGAAATGACACAACTGTGCAGTCCTGTTTTTGTTATAGGTGCCTAATAAACCATACTGGAATCAGAGTTCACAATTATGCCGTCTGAGTATGATTTTTATGTAGAAAATATTTCTGCTTTAGAAGCCAATTTTGGTTGGCAGGAAGCGTAGATATGCACGCAATATATATCACTGAAAATAATCTTTATATTATAAAATTAAATGGTTTCGAGCGATTTCCTGGCAAGTTGTTTACGTCCACCATTGTTAAGCAAGATTTCATGCGAGACGAGATCCTGCCGAAACAGCCAGTGAGTGCTGGTGTGGTACACTAGCAAATCTACTCAAAACATTATATATCGAAAGAAAGCCTATCTGTGCACGTAAACAATCGAAACAACAAGCCAGGACGGTGAACTTTTGTGGGAGATGAACTATTATTAATACTAAATCTCGAAAACTCTTTGATATTTAACCCCAGAAAGTCCCCCGGAAAATAAAAGCTGTAACATGCGAAAATATTTACAGGGAGGTAACAAAAAACTGTATCTCTGGAACTACCTAGTGAATTTTTGTCAAACAAAAAACAACAGAAACTACAAATATTTGTCTTTCAAACAGTATAAATACCATACTTGTAGCTTAAATAAAATAATCATACAAAACAAATTTCATTCTAATTACAATAAAATGAAGTTTGTTGACTTGGGTTCAGCTTTTTAAAATATTTTTAAAATTGATTTATCGACCGATACATATTATTTATCAGTAAAAAAGAAATTGAACAGTACTTCTATATATTTAAATGTATCCAGAAATAACGGAGAAAAAATATTACTTGCACCCCATTTTCACACAATGGTGCCCCGTTTTTGATGTGCCATAAGGTACAAGGTACCCAACGTTTCATAACCCTAACGCAAACCCTGGACTCAGAAAAAAATGATTGGGACTCCATTTTTTGGAGGTCATGTAGTCCGTTGACCCCATATTTTAAACTTACTTCGCAAACCCTGGGAATTAACCACAGGTTAATTCACTAGTGTTGAAAAGGCTGCCAGAACATTGTGCACAGTTACAATGACACACATACCTCTGTGGAAATAAAAATATGTATATTAATCTGACTACAAAATCCCCTAATAATGACTATCTTAATAACATTACCAGGGTATATCCAGTCATGGAAAACCTGGAAAAGTCATGGAATTCTATTTTATTTCCAAACCTGGAAAAATCATGGAAATTGACTTTAGATTTTGGAAAATTCATAAAAAGGAAATTAAAAGGCATCCTCTCATGAAACGGCGCTGTTCCTTTCTTTCATCCAGCATTTCAATACAAGGATACGTTTATGTAATCAGATCAAATTTTGGTGTCTTCCACATCTTCTTGTACTGTGACTGGAACCTTGTACGTTGTTCTCAAAAGCAAAACCAGTGGGAGCTACTTGTAGTTCCTGGCATGTTCAACAATGCCATGACTGTTTTGAGTGAGGTATGGCCTGTTGCATCTTCCCTTGTGGCCTCAGTACATGTCTGTTTAATGCCACAAAGCATGTAAAGGTCCTTGATTTTAAAGCTTTGATCATGGAGAAGTCATGGAAAAGTCATGTAAAAAATATTGCAATTTAGTGGATACATCCTATATTACAGAGTGTTTGTTTGTTTCAGGATTGTGGTAAACCTTACTGGAATTACCACTCGTTGATGTACCATCTGAAGCACTGTCGAAAGGGTCTGCGTGGGACGGTGTACAATGGTTATGAATGCTCTCAGTGTAAATACAGGCAAAAGTCTGAAAAAGCAATGAAAAAACATGTACAGGAACATGTGAGTGTGCTCTAGCATAGAGTAGTCTACTACAATAAGTGATGCTCACTAGTAATCAAGTATCATTCACAATGACATACACAGAGAGTCTGTCTGGATGTTACCTTAACTATTGAAAGGAATTTGAAAACTTAACTTTAAGTGTTAAAAGTTTCTGTAGATTGGACTAAAGGGACCTTTGTACACATTAGGAAGCATGAGACATTTATTTTAACCTTTGATATTGAACTTTCAAAGTGTATCATACAAACCCTATTTTTATACGAAAAATAGTACTTGTTAAAACAGTAGAGCAATTGAAATGACCGCTCTGATACGGGGGCTTTCTACTCTTTCCAACCGTTCTTCAAGAACACTAGGAGAGTGTGTACCTCCACCAAGGCCTAGCAATTTTTTTGTTTTTTGAAGAAGTCTCGCAAATAAGTGAATTGGAAAATCCCAATAATTGTATCCCCGGCGCGAAGCGGGGATACTATGGATTCATCGTCGTCCGCAGAGATTTCTTGTTAGCGACCTACAGTCCACATTTCTTTCCAGATTTCTTTCATATTTGGCAGGTGGCTTGATATGGTGGAGGACTCACCACCCGATCTTTTTGGTAGGCTTTATGTCTAAATTAGGCCTGTGGTAGACAAAAATGTCTAAAATGTGGAATATTGCTTGTTAGCGACCTACAGTCCATATTTCTTTCCAGATTTCTTTCATATTTGGCAGGTGGCTTCATATCGTGGAGGACTCGCCACCCTATCTTTTTGGTAGGCTTTATGTCTAAATTAGGCCTGTGGTAGACCAAAATGTCTAAAATGTGGAATATTGCTTGTTAGCGACCTACAGTCCACATTTCTTTCCACATTTCTTTCATATTTGGCAGGTGGCTTGATATGGTGGAGGACTCGCCACCCTATCTTTTTGATAGGCTTTATGTGTAAATTGGGCCTGTGGTAGACAAAAATGTCTAAAATGTGGAATATTGCTTGTTAGCGACCTACAGTCCACATTTCTTTCCAGATTTCTTTCATATTTGGCTGGTGGCTTGATATGGTGGAGGACTCGCCACCCTATCTTTTTGGTAGGCTTTATGTCTAAATTAGGCCTGTGGTAGACAAAAATGTCTAAAATGTGGAATATTGCTTGTTAGCGACCTACAGTCCACATTTCTTTCCAGATTTCTTTCATATTTGGCAGGTGGCTTGGTATGCTAGAGGACTCGCCACCCTATCTTTTTGGTAGGGTTTATGTCTAAATTAGGCCTGTGGTAGACAAAAATGTCTAGAATGTGGAATATTGCTTGTTAGCGACCTACAGTCCACATTTCTTTCCACATTTCTTTCATATTTGGCAGGTGGCTTATCGCTTAAAAGTATTGCAGATAGCCAATTTTTCTCAAATAACTCCTTCACCTACTTTTGGGAGAGCTTTCACTTGGTGAAGTTTCAGACCCGTAGCTAATTACTCCCCTACACAAAATGAGTAAATGCTAATTGCGGGACGCTTGTTTGTGTATGGGAGAGCTTCAGGCTCCGCCGGCTCCGCATTTTGTTTTCCATATAACTCTGTAACCGTTAGGCGGATTCTTTTCAAATTTGGCAGGTTTAGGCAGTAGCCTTGGGGAATTTTTTGAATATGCTGCAGTGACATTTCAACCAATCAGAGAGGTCACATGACCAAAAATGTCTTTTTTCGATGGTGAAGCTTGTCCGGATGATAACTTGAAAGGAATTTTATCAATTCACCTGAAACTTGGCAAATACATTCATTCTATTAAAATCTGGAAATCATTAGATTTTGGCATTGATTGGTCAAGAAATGGCCGAGTAATTAATGATTAATTAATCATTGTGAATTTTCCAAATAAGGAAAACACAAAAATGCTTATATCTCGAAAACTGTGCTAGATAGAGCGATTTCGACGAAATTTTTGACCCACGGGGTATCCCTGGAGAGTAGTTATCCCAATTTTGAAAAAAATTTTATCTCGCCAAAAATGGCGGTCATTTTGAATTTTCGAATTTTTCGCAAAAATTGCAAAACATAAAAATGCTTATATCTCGAAAACCCTGCTAGATAGAGCGATTTCGACGAAATTTTTGACCCGTAGGGTATCTCTGCAGAGTAGCCATGCCAATTTTCAAACAAAAAATTTCTCGCAAAAAATGGCGGCCATTTTGAATTTTTCGCAAACTTGCAAAACACAAAAATGCTTATATCTCGAAAACCGTGCTAGATAGAGTGATTTCGACGAAATTTTTGACCCACAGGGTATCTCTGCAGAGTAGCCATGCCAATTTTCAAAAAAATTTTCTCTTGCCAAAAATGGCGGCCATTTTGAATTTTCGAATTTTTGCGCAAAAATTGCAAAGCACAAAAATGCTAATATTTCGAAAACCGTGCTACATAGAGCGATTTCGACGAAATTTTTTATCTTCAGGGTATCTCTGCAGAGCAGCTATCCCAAAGAGCTTTCTCTTGGTGAAGTTTCAGACCCATAGCTAATTGCTCACCTACTCAAAAAGAGTAAATGCGAATTACCTCTAAAAGTATTGCAGATGGCCAATTTTTCTCAAATAACTCATTCACCTACTTTTGGAAGAGCTTTCACTTGGTGAAGTTTCAGACCCGTAGCTAATTACTCACCTACTCAAAATGAGTAAATGCTAATTATCTCAAAAACTATTGCAGATAGCCAATTTTTATCAAATAACTCATTCATGTACTTTTGGGAGAGCTTTCACATGGTGAAGTTTCAGACCCGTAGATGATTACTCACCTACTCAAAATGAGTAAATGCGAATTATCTCTTAAAAGTATTGCAGATAGCCAATTTTTGTCAAATAAATCATTCACCTACTTTTGGGAGAGCTTTCACTTGGTGAAGTTTCAGACCCATAGCTAATTACTCACCTACTCAAAATGAGTAAATGCGAATTATCTGTAAAAGTATTGCAGACAGCCAATTTTTCTCAAATAACTCATTCACCTACTTTTGGGAGAGCTTTCACTTGGTGAAGTTTCAGACCCATAGCTAATTACTCACCTACTCAAAATGAGTAAATGCGAATTATCTCTAAAAGTATTGCAGATAGCCAATTTTTGTCAAATTAATCATTCACCTACTTTTGGGAGAGCTTTCACTTGGTGAAGTTTCAGACCCATAGCTACTCAAAATGAGTAAATGTGAATTATCTCTAAAAGTATTGCAGATAGCCAATTTTTCTCAAATAACTCATTCACCTACTTTTGGGAGAGCTTTCACTCTGTGAAGTTTCAGACCCATAGCTATTTATTCACCTACTCAAAATGAGTAAATGCTAATTATCTGTAAAAGTATTGCGGATACCCAATTTTTATCAAATACTCATTCATCTACTTGTGGGAGAGCTTTCACATGGTGAAGTTTCAGACCCATAGCTAATTACTCACCTACTCAAAATGAGTAAATGCGAATTATCTCTAAAAGTATTGCAGATAGCCAATTTTTCTCAAATAACTCATTCACCTACTTTTGGGAGAGCTTTCACTTGGTGAAGTTTCAGACCCATAGATAATTATTCACCTACTCAAAATGAGTAAATGTGAATTATCTCTTAATAGTATTGCAGATAGCCAATTTTTCTCAAATAACTCATTCACCTACTTTTGGAAGAGCTTTCACACACGAAAATGAAAAATTGTGAATATCTCGGAAAAGCTATTTCTTCTGCTTTAATGCTCGGCGGGAGATACACACCGCGGCAGTGGTCTTGACAAAAATTTTTGTCTCCCCAAAAATGGTGGCCATTTTGAATTTTCAAAGTTTTTGCAAAACACAAAAATGCTTATATCTCGAAAACCGTGCTATATGGAGCGAAGTCAACAAAATTTTAGACCTGCTGGGTATCTCTGCAGAGTAGCCATGCCAATTTTCAAAATATTTTTGTCTCGCCAAATATATCGGACATTTTTAATTTTTTTAT
Organism: Sabellastarte sp. h YS-2021; assembly: GCA_964017235.1. Classification (NCBI taxonomy): domain Eukaryota; kingdom Metazoa; phylum Annelida; class Polychaeta; order Sabellida; family Sabellidae; genus Sabellastarte; species Sabellastarte sp. h YS-2021. The sequence continues at coordinate 30,887,732 of OZ024936.1, forward strand.
TTTTTGCAAAACACAAAAATGCTTATATCTTGAAAACCGTGCTAGATAGAGTAGACTGCACTGACTTTGGTTGCCACAACAGTATAAGGCTAGAAACGAAGCATTTTCTTAATACTTTAGCACTCCCCTTTATAGCCTTTTCGGGACGCTTTGTTTTTGCTATGCAAAAACATTATCTTTTTTTTTTGCGAGCGATCCTCTAGTTATCTCTAAAAGTATTGCGGATACCCAATTTTTATCAAATAACTCATTCATCTACTTTTGGGAGAGCTTTCACATGGTGAAGTTCCAGACCCGTAGGTAATTACTCACCCACTCAAAATGAGTACATGCGAATTATCTCTAAAAGTATTGCAGATAGCCAATTTTTCTCAAATAACTCATTCACCTACTTTTGGGAGAGCTTTCACTTGGTGAAGTTTCAGACCCGTAGCTAATTATTCACCTACTCAAAATGAGTAAATGCGAATTATCTCTAGAAGTATTGCAGATAGCCAGTATTTCTCAAATAACTCGTTCACCTACATTTTGGAGAGCTTTCAATTAGTGAATTTTCAGATCCGTAGCTAATTACTCACCTACTCAAAATGAGTAAATGCCTATTATCACTGAAAGTATTGCAGATAGCCAGTATTTCTCAAATAACTCATTCACCTACATTTTGGAGAGCTTTCACATGCTAAAGTTTTTTTATGAATTTTTTAAATAATTTTTAATGCATTAAAATTAATGAAATCATGCACTAAATCAATTATAACGTGAAAAGTATTGCATTTAGAGCACTTTGTTAAAATATGTTATTCAGCTACTTTTTCCATAGCTACAACATGGTGAGTAACTTGAGTGTCTATCTCAATAGCTAAGTGAGTAATAGCTATTTTTGGACTTTTCACTAACTTCCATCATGAATAAAATCACTTGTAACTTGAAAACTATTGCATTTAGAGAATTTTGTGCAAATCTGTTATTCACCTACTTTTGGGTCAGCTATAACATAGTACAATTTCAGACCTCTAGCTCGTGGCATAGCTGAGTAACAGCTACTTTTGCCTTTGCCGGTGGATACATCTTGCATCTGGCCACAGATGCGTCCTTGGTCTAGTTTTTAGTTAACCTTGCAGTGATCTGGATCACTCTGGAAAGCTAATGGGATCTAAGTTTGATCAAGACCATCTTATCAATTTTTCATGAAGATTCAACCGGTAGTCTTTGCATAATCCTGCGAAGAAACAAACGGGCAAACAGACTCGTGAATTTAACACCATCTTGGTAGATCTAATGACCACTTAAATACACTTGGCTTTCTACTCTGTCCAGCCCTTCTTCAAATAGTTTTTTTTTTTTTTTTTTTTTCAAATTTACTGAACTGATTTCTATTATACAGATGAAATCTGCTAAAAAAGCCCGCCGTGCACTCTTGGACGTGGAGGGAGGCATGTCTGACCTAGATGATGACCGTGACGTTGACTGGAAAGAAGGGTCGCAAAGTGCACATGATGAACAGGAGGAGGAGGAGGAAAGTGAGGGCGTGGACAGTGACATCAGTGAGAGTGAGACATTTGAACCCAAGAAAGGTGGGTATTTTAATGTTAAAAAGTGGGCCACATAGTGTATTGTAATATTGTAAACGTGGCAAGGTCTCAAATCTTACTCCCCTGCACATCTTAACTGTATGCCTGACTGTGCTTAAGTGATTTGAATTTTACTTGTTTGTAGGCAGTAACATTTTGCTCGTCACTAGACAACGTAGTGATTGAGGTCACTTAAAAAAAAAAAAATAGAGTCGGGTATTGTGTTATATACTTTGCAAATAAAAATCACAGACTAAATGTCTAGTTACCTACCGTAATAACAGAATATAATGAAGAAGATATAAAATGCAAAAGATTATAAAAATAATAAACATGGAGAAAACCATCATGACTGTTGCCTTGTATGAAAAGTGTCTCGCTGATTTACATATTAACAAGAATTTCTACTAATGGAAAAATTTGTAAAGCACCAAATTGGTGAGAAAAATAGGGTACTGACATCCAAATAGTGAAACTCCGAATTCTAAGGAAAGGTCACTTCCATTTTTTTTTTTTTTTTTTGCATTTTAAACGCTGCCACACAAATATCCGCAAGCAGAAAGCCAAGTTCATTACAGAATGAACAAGCATTATTGCTCAATAAAATCACTAAAAACTTCTTAAGATGTTTTAAAAGATGGCCAAAAGGTAATATTTTCATGAACATGGTAGTTACTGATATGGCCTGATTTGTCCTTCATTGCCTTCTCACTCAAAATCGGCTTCTAGAAATGGCTTCAGCTGTACCTGTTTTCTGAATTTTGTAGGTAGGCGAAAAAAGGGAGTGATTGGGAAACCAGGATTCCAGATATTAAACAAGACAGAGAACAGGTCAAAATATATGGATGCAGCATATTTTCTAGTAAGTGATAAGTATGAGGGGTTATAGTGTATGCTACTACTCATAAAAGAATAATGATTTATTCTGTGTGAAGGTTTACCATTGTATTGTTATAACAATAGTGTAATATTTTTAATATCAAAGCCATCTTTAGGTTTTTGCCAATCTTTTGAAATAAAAACCTGCACTTTATAAGCAGGACTATTTTCAGAGATATTTGAGTATGAAAGTAAATCCCTTTCTAAGTTTGACATCGACCTTAAAGAGGCCTTACTCGGTGAGTGTTTATCTAGTTAAGAATTTAATCATGTAGCTCCTGCCTCCGTGGTTATGTTCAGCTCACAATAATGTGTAATTTAGTGAGGGACTGTATTGATATAATCCCTTGAATGAGATGAAAAACCCCATCATTGAGTTTGACATTAGGGTCCACATTAACTAAGCTTCTTTTTGAAATTATAAAAATTGTTAATCTTAAAATTTTCTTAGTCTTAAGAGCTTTTACCGAGAAAATGCCTATTTTCTAAGAAAATTATTATTGCAAGATTAAGATTTTAATTTATGTGAAACTACAGCTGTGTATATACTGAAGGGACGGGTTAAATTTAGAAATTATTTGCCTCAGATTCAGTTGCAAGCAAATTAAATTTGATGTCTGACTATCCCTTATCCCTTAATATATTTCGCGTATATTGGTTTGTAGAATGAAAACCACATTCCCTCAAGCTAATCAGTATGTGAGTATTGAAGCGTCCCGTAAGGGACGCTTGTTTGTGTATGGGAGAGCTTCCGGCTCCGCCGGCTCCTGCGGCTCCGCCGGCTCCGCATTTTGTTTTCCTTATAACTCTGTAACCGTTAGGCGGATTCTTTTCAAATTTGGCAGGTTTAGGCAGTAGCCTTGGGGAATTTTTTTGAATATGCTGCAGTGACATTTCAACCAATCAGAGAGGTCACATGACCAAAAATGTCTTTTTTCGATGGGGAAGCTTGTCCGGATGATAACTTGAAAGGAATTTTATCAATTCACCTGAAACTTGGCAAATACATTCATTCTATTAAAATCTGGAAATCATTAGATTTTGGCATTGATTGGTCAAGAAATGGCCGAGTAATTAATGATTAAATAATCATTACGAATTTTCCAAATAAGGAAAACACAAAAATGCTTATATCTCGAAAACCGTGCTAGATAGAGCGATTTCGACGAAATTTTTGACCCGCAGGGTATTTCTGCGGAGTAGTTTTCCCAATTTTCAAAAAATTTTTGTCTCGCCCAAAATGGCGGCCATTTTGAATTTTCGAAATTTTCGCAAAAATTGCAAAACACAAAAATGCTTATATCTCAAAAACCGTGCTAGATAGAGCGATTTCGACAAAATTTTTGACCCGCAGGATATCTCTGCGGAGTACTTTTCCCAATTTTCAAAAAATTTTTGTCTCGCCCAAAATGGCGGCCATTTTGAATTTTCGAAATTTTCGCAAAAATTGCAAAACACAAAAATGCTTATATCTCAAAAACCGTGCTAGATGGAGCGATTTCGACAAAATTTTTGACCCACTGGGTATCTCTGCAGAGTAGTTATCCCAATTTTGAAAAAAATTTTCTCTCGCCAAAAATGGCGGCCATTTTGAATTTTCGAATTTTTCACAAAAATTGCAAAACATAAAAATGCTTATATCTCGAAAACCCTGCTAGATAGAGCGATTTCGACGAAATTTTTGACCCACAGGGTATATCTGCAGAATAGCCATGCCAATTTTCAAAAAAATTTTGTCTCGCCAAAAATGGCGGCCATTTTGAATTTTCGAATTTTTCGCAAAAATTGCAAAACATAAAAATGCTTATATCTCAAAAACCCTGCTAGATAGAGCGATTTCGACGAAATTTTTGACCCGCAGGGTATCTCTGCAGAGTAGCCATGCCAATTTTCAAACAAAAAATTTCTCGCAAAAAATGGCGGCCATTTTGAATTTTCGAATTTTTCGCAAAATTGCAAAACACAAAAATGCTTATATCTCGAAAACCGTGCTAGATAGAGCGATTTCGACGAAATTTTTGACCCACTGGGTATCTCTGCAGAGTAGTTATCCCAATTTTGAAAAAAATTTTGTCTCGCCAAAAATGGCGGCCATTTTGAATTTTCGAATTTTTCGCAAAAATTTCAAAACATAAAAATGCTTATATCTCGAAAACCCTGCACGATAGAGCGATTTCAACGAAATTTTTGACCCACAGGGTATCTCTGCAGAGTAGCCATGCCAATTTTCAAACAAAAAATTTCTCGCAAAAGATGGCGGCCATTTTGAATTTTCGAATTTTTCGCAAAATTGCAAAACACAAAAATGCTTATATCTCGAAAACCGTGCTAGATAGAGCGATTTCGATGAAATTTTTGACCCACAGGGTATCTCTGCAGAGTAGCCATGCCAATTTTCAAAAAAATTTTCTCTTGCCAAAAAAGGCGGCCATTTTGAATTTTCGAATTTTTGCGCAAAAATTGCAAAACACAAAAATGCTAATATTTCGAAAACCGTGCTACATAGAGCGATTTCGACGAAATTTTTTATCTTCAGGGTATCTCTGCAGAGCAGCTATCCCAAAGAGCTTTCACTTGGTGAAGTTTCAGACCCATAGCTAATTGCTCACCTACTCAAAAAGAGTAAATGCGAATCACCTCTAAAAGTATTGCAAATGGCCAATTTTTCTCAAATAACTCATTCACCTACTTTTGGAAGAGCTTTCACTTGGTGAAGTTTCAGACCCGTAGCTAATTACTCACCTACTGAAAATGAGTAAATGCGAATTATCTCAAAAACTATTGCGGATACCCAATTTTTCTCAAATAACTCATTCACCTACTTTTGGGAGAGCTTTCACTTGGTGAAGTTTCAGACCCATAGCTAATTACTCACCTACTCAAAATGAGTAAATGCGAATTATCTCTAAAAGTATTGCAGATAGCCAATTTTTCTCAAATAACTCATTCACCTACTTTTGGGAGAGCCTTCATTTGGTGAAGTTTCAGACCCATAGCTAATTACTCACCTACTCAAAATGAGTAAATGCGAATTATCTCTAAAAGTATTGCAGATAGCCAATTTTTCTCAAATAACTCATTCACCTACTTTTGGGAGAGCTTTCACTTGGTGAAGTTTCAGACCCATAGCTAATTACTCACCTACTCAAAATGAGTAAATGCGAATTATCTCTAAAAGTATTGCAGATAGCCAATTTTTCTCAAATAACTCATTCACCTACTTTTGGCAGAGCTTTCACTTGGTGAAGTTTCAGACCCATAGCTAATTACTCACCTACTCAAAATGAGTAAATGCGAATTATCTCTAAAAGTATTGCAGATAGCCAATTTTTCTCAAATTAATCATTCACCTACTTTTGGGAGAGCTTTCACTTGGTGAAGTTTCAGACCCATAGCTAATTACTCACCTACTCAAAATGAGTAAATGTGAATTATCTCTAAAAGTATTGCAGATAGCCAATTTTTCTCAAATAACTCATTCACCTACTTTTGGGAGAGCTTTCACTCTGTGAAGTTTCAGACCCATAGCTATTTATTCACCTACTCAAAATGAATAAATGCTAATTATCTGTAAAAGTATTGTGGATACCCAATTTTTATCAAATACTCATTCATCGACTTGTGGGAGAGCTTTCACATGGTGAAGTTTCAGACCCATAGCTAATTACTCACCTACTCAAAATGAGTAAATGTGAATTATCTCTTAATAGTATTGCAGATAGCCAATTTTTCTCAAATAACTCATTCACCTACTTTTGGAAGAGCTTTCACACACGAAAATGAAAAATTGTGAATATCTCGGAAAAGCTATATTTCTTCTGCTTTAATGCTCGGCGGGAGATACACACCGCGGCAGTGGTCTTGACAAAAAATTTTGTCTCCCCAAAAATGGTGGCCATTTTGAATTTTCAAAGTTTTTGCAAAACACAAAAATGCTTATATCTCGAAAACCGTGCTATATGGAGCAAACTCAACAAAATTTTGGACCTGCTGGGTATCTCTGCAGAGTAGCCATGCCAATTTTCAAAATATTTTTGTCTCGCCAAATATAGCGGACATTTTTAATTTTTTTATTTTTTGCAAAACACAAAAATGCTTATATCTTGAAAACTGTGCTAGATAGAGCAGACTGCGCTGACTTTGGTTGCCACAATAGTATAAGGCTAGAAACGAAGCATTTTCTTAATACTTTAGCACTCACCTTTATATCCTTTTCGGGATGCTTTGTTTTTGCTATGCAAAAACATTATCTTTTTTTTTTGCGAGCGATCCTCTAGTTAATAATTGAAGTTTTACTATTTCTAGTCATACTAACGCCAGGTTGTTAAAGTATGTTACTGTTTCTTTTTTATTCCAATTAACAGAAAAATTTCAACCCAGATCTGTCAACAGTGAGTCTGAATAAAATGCCTGAGATTCTAGAGAGTTCGTTTTCATGGACGCTTGATTTTGTCATGAAGCATCAGAGAAAGCGTCTCTACCCAGACATGGTATACGGTCCAGAGGAAATCACTGTGGTAACAGACAGGTAAGAGCGAGATTTTGATATTTTTAAATCACATATATACATGTCAAATAACTAAAACTGCTACATGGGAAACAAATTTAATTCAGTGTGCAAATTAGTGTAATATGAAGATGGTGTTATAAATCCCAATTTATCATTGTTAAAATGTTGAAAATTAAAAATCTTTTTTTTTCTGTTAGATGGTTTTAAATCATTGGAATTATCTACTTTTGATATTGTTTTAAAACATGAATGGAGAGCCACGAAACTGAGCCCAGGCTTATCTGTAATGAGAATAATTACTCCTATGCACAAGTATATGAATTTATTAGTTTTTATTGAAAAACAAAGTTATCACACTCGACATAATCTTGTGGGGGTTTTTTAAGAAAAAAAAATACAAGTATAATGAGTAATTAAAGATAATCTAATGTTACCTGCGAAGCTTTCTGTTTTCATGTCTAAAAAGGGTTTATGATCAATAAGTATTCCAGAAAGTACACTCCAGTCCCTAATATTAGATGGCATTAATGTGAGATAGTGATACAAAATGGGTAGCTATACCAGTTTTACATGATACATATACATTGATATATGTCACAGTGGAAACTCCAATCCAGTGCCATTTCTAATTCCCCTAGTGGTACTTCCAATTGGAACTACCACTAGTGCTACTTCCAATTGGAACTACCACTAGTGCCATTTCTAATTCCCCTAGTGCTACTTCCAATTGGAACTACCACTAGTTGTACTTCTAATTGGAAGCAGCACTAGGGGAGTTAGAAATAGCACTAGTGGTAGTTCCAATTGGAACTACCACTAGGGGAATTAGAAATGGCACTAAATCTTTGAAAGGTGTAATTTCTAAAGTCATCAATCAACATTTTTGTGACAACACTAATTTCTAATCTGAATTACAATTACCCCATTTTGTCCCTTTAAATGTGATATCTGCTCAGATGAGCAGCTCTCACCAGAGCAGCAATTTGCTTTAATATTCTAGATTATAGTTATGCAGGTAATCCATGTCATCATTTTGATCTATCTTTCTTTAGAACACATAAAAGGGGGGCCATCAAAGGAATACATTTTTAGTGCGTTAATACATCCTATCCAATGGACAATAGCTTATCCGGTCGGCGCAGACCGGCCCGCCAAACGTCAGAAAAAGACGTCCTGTGTCTCCACTAGCAGGTCGGTCCGTAGCACCAGTGCACTCGCCAGATGGCGTGTCGTACTTCCTTCCTGTCTAGACAGAGTGACGTCATAGCATCTTTTTCGTTTGGCGCGAACCAGTGCACAGTGGAAAATTTTATCTCCGCCAGAAATTGTGTTTTTTGAAGTTTATTGCTTGGAAATCGTCTTGAATCTTAGTATTCTTAAGTTACATCTCTGTTTTATGAACTATGTCTTCTCCTGGCCAGAAGAGAGGGAGTTGTGGCCATGCAATGGCTATTTTCGACGGACATGCCTTCTGCGCACGTTGTAGGGAAAAGGGGAAAGGTGAGGAACCGTGTATTGCTAACAAAGACACTGCAGACTGTACTCTCTGTAATTCATTCACCCCTGAGCAACGTGCCCAGATCTCTACTCCATCTTATAAAATCAAGAAAGAGAAAAGGGAGGCAAAACGTTTGGATAATACCCAACCCACGGACGAACTTGTAGACCCTTCCAGTGTCTCCGTCATTGGGGTTGTTAGTGGGCCTAGTGCTGATAAATCGCCTGCACCACCTGATAAGAAACTCAAAAAGGAAAAGCCCCCTGCTAAAACCAAGAAATCATCTTCATCTTCAACTCTCTCTTCTGCCACGGAAGAAAAGTTTTCAGCCCTTGAGGACAAATGGGCGGATCGTTTCAATAGGCTAGAAGCCTTACTCTTAGCCAGATCCATAGAACCTACCTTCTCTTCAGATGTCAGGGTCGCTCCAGATCACCCTCCACCAGGAAATGTTTCACGTGACTCTGAACCCTTTTTTCATCCAACTGAAAAGTCTCTGGACATCTCACAGCGCACTGGCCCAGACTCTAGTGCTGCCTTGCAGCCGTCGGCCGGTAAGCTACCCTCAGAACATGCTTCACAAGGTTCTTCAACTGTTAAGCGCACTGGCCCAGACATTATTGCTTCACAGCAAAAGTCGGCCGGTAAGCTGAAATCTAAGACTAACACTGCTACACAAGGGCGCACTGGTCCAGACACCGCTTCTCAGAAGCATAAGTCGACCGGCAAGCCTAGCTGAGACTCTCACCGACCTTCAACTCTTCCTGTTGAGACATCCGACCACCCTCCCTCCGACCGACCTGTGAGTTCAACCGGCTCATTTTCACCGACCCCTCAGGCGGGCAGAAAAGACAGTATTTCTAGTTTGGACTCGGATACCCAGAGTCACCTGTCTGACACTCCTCCGGTGGAACTTTTTGTAGAGGAGGGAGATTTGTCTGACGACCAGGAATTTGATCAAGAACTTCCGACGTCAGAAGAGCAAACCTACCGGGAAACTATGAGAGGCATACGTTCCTTCATGGGGTGGTCTCATATTCCTGATATGGACAGCTCAAACCCTTCAGACGACAACCCCTTCGCGGGTCCCAAGGCTCCGGCACCCAGCAAGATTTCAGTACAAATGCCTACAGAGGACTGGCTCTGCCGAAAATTAGCTAAACTCAACCTCAACATGACTGAGGGATACCCCTCCAGAACCACTGAAGCCGGTAGTCTTCCCATGGACCATTTCCTCCGGCCTCCAAAACCACAGACTAAATGGTATGGTCTTTACTCTGACCAGCAGTTAGATCCAGCCACAGTCACCAGTTGGCATACAGGCCCGGCTAAGTTGAATAACAGTTTTGGGAGAATAGCCAGGAAAGCCGCCTTAGCAGCTACACCCCCAGCTTCGCGTAGAATCTCTCAAGATACACTCAGGCGCTGGGAGAGGACGGCCAGAGAGGCCTCAGTAGTGTGTAATCAAACGGCCAGCTTCAATCGCTGTTTGTTTAAAGTGCAAGGGGACATGCAAGCACAGTTGAAAGTTATACGTTCAGACAATAAAGGCAAAGTTTCCAAGAAACTATCCGACGCCTCTGAAGAATTACAATTCCTTATGGAATTCAATTCTAGCATCACACAGGCCACAGCCAAGGCAATGGAGCACTTGACAGACTTTGTTTTCATTACCATGGGGAACCTTGCCTTGGCCCGTCGGGATTCATATCTCAGCCATCTAAAGAACGGAGTGAAACCAGACACGTTTGCCGCCCTTAGGACCGGCCCACTCCATATAGCTACCTTGTTTACAGAAACAGTTGTTAAAAAGGCTGAGGAAGAGATTGCCCTGTATGATAGTAAGAGTCACCCGACTGCCACCACTTCGCATACTAGGCAATGTTTCCACCCATATGAACGCCCGGATAAGAAACAGGAGAGTCGGTCGGAGGGAAAACAGGACAGACCCGCCTGGAAGAATATCAACAGGCGACCCTTCAAGCGAGGCAGGGGAAAAGCCTCTAACTTCTCTTCCCGACCTTCCCGCGGTCACCAACACTATAAATGACAATTATTATGTACACAAGGATACAAGCCAGTTGATGACCGGGACTTTCCACACAGACCATACATTGAACAATTTATTGACTTTAAATGTAAAGCCTCCTGTTGTCAAATTTGTACCTTCTGCACCCGGGCTTCCACAAAGGAAAGGGATAAGTCCCGGGGTGCCAGAATGTCAAGTAAAAAGGTGTCAATTAAAATCTGTGAAAAGTGTTTCTTGTGTCACTCCATTGTCTTATGCCAATTCTGTTCCAAATGTACCAAATGCTGCCCTCACTCTGCCTGTAGGGGCCAGACTGCAAAATTTTTGGCAGACTTGGCTGGACCGGGGTGCCGGTCCCAAAGTAGTTCAAATCCTGCGAGAGGGCTACACCCTCCCTTTCCGGATCCGACCAAACCTCACAAGAATTCCCACAGTCGTAAGCTGCTATGCCAATCCTCTCAGGAACAGCTACCTGTTAGAGGCATTGCATCAGCTTATCGACAAAAATGCTGTAGAACAGGTTTCCCATCAGACCTCGCTGGGGTTTTACAACCGACTCTTTTTAGTCCCCAAACCCAACAACAAATGGAGACCTATATTGGACCTCAGCCATCTGAACCAATTCCTCAAAGTAGAGAAATTCAAGATGGAAACACCGGAAACCACCACGAAACCTCCCTCTTACAAGGGGAATGGGTAACGTCGGTGGACTTCAAGGATGCTTATTTCCACATACCGATATAGAAACAGTCCCGGAAATACCTCAGATTTCAGGTCCAGGACCAAACCTACCAGTTCAAAGCTCTTCCCTTTGGTCTATCCACAGCACCCATGGAATTCACTGTAATCACAAAGGAAGTCAAGCTAATGGCCATGCACAAGGGTATAAGAATCCACCAGTACCTAGACGACTGGTTAGTAAGAGCCAAATCCCCCCAGGCCTGTCTCCAGCATACTCAGATGCTGGTAAAAATATGCCAGGATCTAGGCTGGTTAGTGAATTTGGAAAAATCAGAGCTGGAACCCAAACAAGTCTTCAACTTTGTAGGCTACCAGTTCGACTTCAAGTCCGGTCGGGTCCGACCTACACCGGACCGGTGGCAAAGCCTCCAGGGAAAGATACAACAACTTTTATTGCTGCCGTCCTGTCCGGCCCGGCAATTCATGTCCTTGATAGGTCTGTTAACAGCCACAGAGAAGCAAGTTCACTTAGGCCGATTACACATGAGACCCATTCAGTGGCATCTCAAAAACAACTGGAGGGTACCGGAATCCTTAGAAAAGGTCATCCCTCTACCCAGGTCCCTGCACCCACATTTATGCTGGTGGCTGGAAGAAAGCAATGTCCTCCAAGGACAACCGTTACACCCTATGAGGCACGCTCTGCAAATATTTACAGACGCCTCAAAAGAAGGGTGGGGCGCTCACTTAAACGAGTTCATGGCAAGAGGGTCCTGGTCGGTACCAGAAAGCAAGCTGCACATAAACTACCTAGAACTCAAAGCGGTTCTCCTAGCCCTCAAAGAGTTCCAAAGTCTCTGTGTGGGCAAAATAGTCCTAGTGGCAACCGACAATACTACGGTAGTCGCTTACATAAACAAAGAAGGAGGCATGAGGTCAGGCCCACTCTGTGCCCTCCTGTGGAGAATCTTAACCTGGTGTTCCCACAGACAGGTGACCCTAAAGGCCCGGCATATCCCGGGCCACCTCAATGTGATAGCCGACAAGCTATCCAGACTGGGTCAGACCATCCAAACCGAATGGTCCCTCCTTCCAGCAGTTTTTCAACAACTATGCACACAATGGCACCGGCCTCAGATAGACCTATTTGCCACGAGGTTCAACCGCAAGTTACCTCAGTTTGTCTCTCCAGTACCGGACACCCTGGCTGTAGCAGTGGATGCACTCACTCTGCCGTGGGACGATCTGGATGCATACCGCCATATTGAGCAAAGTGGTGGAGAAGCTGCTGGACTCCCCGTGCAAAAGACTCATTCTGATTGCGCCGGGATGGCCCAACATGCCCTGGTTTTGGGACCTAGTGGCCATGTCCAGTCGGGCCCCTCTCAGTCTGCCCAACCTGCCCAATCTGCTAACACAGCCCTTCAATCAGATTCCTCACAGAAATCTGACAAATCTAAATCTCCATGCTTGGCTCCTAGAGCCGCAAAAATCAAAGAACAAGGTTTCTCTGAGGCAGTGGCAGCAAGAATTGAGGCTCCTCAAAGGAAATCAACCAGATCAGTCTATGAGGCAAAGTGGACCCTTTTTACAAAGTGGTGCTACACTAATCAGGTGGACTTCAGGTCACCACCTGTAAAGTCGGTGGCTGACTTCCTGATGTACCTCTTTGAGGAAAAGAAGTTGCAGCCCAGCACCATTGATGGATACAGGTCTGCCATTGCTGATAAACTAGGTGATACAACCCTAAATATCAGCAAAGATCATAATCTCACTCGTCTCTTGGAAAGTTTCCACAGAGACAGACCCAAAGGGCGGAGGGGAATACCTTCCTGGAATCTTTCCCTGGTACTACACCAGCTGACAAAGCCCCCTTTCGAACCTCTTAGGGAAGCATCTCTGAAGCATCTGACCTTCAAAACTGTCTTCCTTTTGGCCCTCGGCTCTGGCAAAAGAAGGAGTGAGATCCAAGCATGGCAGCATAAAAACATCAGACACCAGTCGGACTGGTCTAAGGTGTCTCTGTTTCCATCTCCCAGCTTTCTCTCCAAGAATCAGCTGGCCAAGGAGGGTCCGGAGAGTGTAGCCCCGGTGGTCATACCAGCCCTGGCTCCTACTCTGGATAGATCCCTCAAGTCTGATAGGTCTCTTTGTCCAGTCAGAGCCTTACGCTACTATTTGGACAGGACTTCAGACCTTAGGCAGGACAAACAATTAGTTTTTGTCTCCTTCAAGAAAGGCTTCGACAAAGACATCTCGCCTGCCACTATCTCCTCATGGATCAAACAAACTGTGATCCTATGCTATGAGCTCTCTGATCATCAAGCCCACACTCTGCATCAAGTTAAAGCTCATGATGTAAGGGCTTTCGCTGCTTCTAAGGCCTTCCAGTCGGGAGTCTCCTTGGAGCAGATCTTATCAGCCTGCCACTGGAAATCTCATAATACCTTCACCCAATTCTATCTGAAGGACGTGGCTTGGGCTGACTCAGAGCTCTACCATCTCGGACCGGTTGTGGCTGCTCAGCAGATCCACCAACAGGCTGGTACCTAGAGGAGATCTGTACATATGTAAATGCTTGTACATATTTGTATATACTACACATAATTAAGGAGCAACGAAAAAAAAAAAAAAAATCTCACGTACTTCCTCCGGGAGACTTAATTTTATGGGACTGAACTCATCCCTCTCTTCTCCCTACCTCAGAGCAGGTCTGTTTTAAAAAAAGGGGGGGGGGGGGGGGGGGGGGGAGAAAGACAAGGTCGACTCTGACGGTTCCAACCGGGTTAACCGGATGATGATATTCGACCATAGCCTTAGGGGTTTTTAAACTTCAAGGTTTACCCAGGCTTTAAGAAGGAATTTCCACGAGTTCACACACAAGTCCCTAGTAACCTACCCGCCGACCAAGCGGTAGTCATTCAGCTATTGTCCATTGGATAGGATGTATTAACGCAATAAAATTGCAAATTTAATAAGTAAATTAAATTTTTATAAGTTAATACCCTATCCAATGGACACGCGAGACCCTCCCACCAACCCCGCTATCAGCTTACTAGGGGTCTAATAAGTTTAGACAACAAAAAAGATGCTATGACGTCACTCTGTCTAGACAGGAAGGAAGTACGACACGCCATCTGGCGAGTGCACTGGTGCTACGGACCGACCTGCTAGTGGAGACACAGGACGTCTTTTTCTGACGTTTGGCGGGCCGGTCTGCGCCGACCGGATAAGCTATTGTCCATTGGATAGGGTATTAACTTATAAAAATTTAATTTACTTATTAAATTTGCAATTCTGTAATTAACTGTGCTACTGTGTCTATATAAGACCAGCCCATCTAGGCAATGGTCAGTTTAACTTTTGGAAACAACAGTGAATAGTTATTAACTAAAGTTTCACATACACTAAGAAGTATGGATGAACAGAAGTCTGAGTTTGTGAGACAGCTTGAAAAGCATATTGATGGACTAGTGGAAAAGAGTAGAAGTACTTTCTCTATATCACAAGACAAATATGACCAAGTTGTAGCTTCTTTAAGTACTGGGTTTCAAAAAACTTTAAAGTACAAAAACTTAGTGCCAGAAATGTGCTATACTGTCTGCAGACTTCCAATCCAGTGGTTCCTCAAGTGATATAAAACATTAAAACTTGTGAAATGACCTCATATTGTGTATTGCATGTATTGCCATTTACTGTATGTAAATACTGTATGTATTATCATTTACTGTATGTAAATAAACAGTTTGTGATCAATGATGAACTTCTAATTGGAACTACCACTAGTGCCATTTCTAATTCCCCTAGTGGTGGAACTAGCACTAGTGCTACTTCTAATTGTTGTTTATCAGCAAAGGATTAGAAATGGCACTAGTGGTAGTTCCAATTGGAAGTAGCACTAGTGGTAGTTCCAATTGGAACTACCACTAGGGAAATTAGAAATGGCACTGGATTGGAGTTTCCACTGTGACATATATATAAACTTGGGTTCACTTCTTCCATTTCCTAGTTATTTAATGAAATTGTGTAAAATCAGACAATATAGTAACAGCCCGTCTAACATTAGTGCTGCCTAACATTAGTGAGACGGGTGTACTGCTCGTGGAACCAGTTCAAAGTGTAATCCTTTGCCATTATTTCTTGAATTGTTTAATGTTGACAATGATATACCCTTGTGCTGTTAATACATACACAGAGAAAGAGCAAGATTTTCAAGCAAGGAGCCTGTTTCAGTGGAGTTTTCTGCCCATAGTTCCAAGTCCAAGAGAGACTCTCAACTGAAGCTGAATATGTTTGAGTCTCACATATCAGATTTCTCAGGTGAGAATTTCCTTAAAACTCCAAATTCTTAGATATACATTTTCAAGTGCCTTAAATGTACTTGAGATGGTTGTGCCAAAATCAACTTGTGGAGACGATTTCACTGAAATACCAACACAAAATCACAGATGACGTCTTACAGGTACATAAAATTATGAAAATATATATATATATATATATATTACAGACCTAATAGATCTGAGAAAATAATCTTTTTTTTTGTCGACCATCTTTGAATTTTTTTCTACTTTTAAAGCAATGTTTGTGTTTGTCATGCATTTGCAGACTTTATACATTACTAGTCATTATGTTGAGCAGAACTGCCATGTTTTGGTTACGACACTTCATAACCTCAATGTTGCTCAATCTCAGCTCAAATAATTGCAGGAAAAACTTCAATATTGGGAACAAACCTGAAATCTGAAGAAATTAAAAACTTGATCTCATATTTTGTGCATTTGGCCAACAAATGAGATGTTGTACAGAGGAATCGCCAATGTTTGGTTGGGATTTACTAAAACACGGAGTCCAAGAATTGGTAAAGTTTTTTGCATTGGCGACCTCCCGATGTACACATTTTGTGGTACTGACCCATCCTATTTGTATGCTCCACCTATTTAAGGTTAATTCTGAAATCTTGTTTCATATTTCAGCTACCACAACTGTGAATGTAGGGGGACCTGTGTGGGCACTAGGCTGGTGCCCGACTCCCCTTGCAAAGACAGAAACCTCTCAGATACTCGCCCTGTACTGCCATACAGAAGCTAGTCAACAACATAAGATTCATACAGTCAAACAGGGACAAACAACCATACAGATCTGGGACTGTGGAAAGCTGGATTCCAAGTGAGATGTTAACTATCTGCAATACATTCACATACATGTTATTTTTTGGCGGCAGCTAAGATGTTTGATATCATCTATAACTAGGTATTTTAGTAAGATATTTTGGGACTCTTGTTTAACCTGTGCCGGGTGTCAGTATGTATAAATCTTGATAAGGTATTAAACTCCCTTATAATGTGACATAATTTTTTTTTATGTTCTTTTAGATGCCACTGTTCCCCAAGTCTGGCTTACTACATATTGCTCCAGATGGGTGCCGTGTGGCAGATGACTTGGTGTCCCACAGGATGTTGGAATATTGATGATCAAGGCAGTGACAGCAGTAAAAAGGTTGGAAGACTGGGCTTACTAGCTCTAGCTTGCTCAGCAGGGCATGTTGAAATACTCAGGTAAATAACATTAACGTCAAGTAATTAAAATCCACATTATTACATAATTAAAGCTCAACAGCATTCATCAGGTAACCAAAGTCTGACATATCTGTATCTCCGGGGTTAATGGTTAAAGAAATGTATTGCCACTAAAATGTTGCCATCTTATTTTGCATGTAATAGAAGTGAAATTTAGCAGCTCTTTTTTTGTGCTTAACTGGAAACAGTTTTGGTACAATAAATCTGTGGTGTTGATAAAGTGAAATGGGTGTATAGACACATTCTCACAGATAATATGATTTCTGACAAAAAAATTGAGACAATTTTTTACCCCACAGGGCTATCAGGGTATTGTTTTCACCCATAGTGTCCGGATGGGTGGTTGGGCCGGCGGTCGGCGGGAAAAAGTTTGTCCAGGCTGTATCTCAGAAACTGTAAGGTGTAGGAAGTTGATACTTGGTAGGGACATTGGTTAGGGGGTGTAGGTGTGCAGTGTCATGATATGACCTTGATTTAACCTTTGACATTGCCTGAGTGACCTTGCCCTATAAAATCTTGTTCGGACTATATCTCGGAAACCGTAAGGTGCAGGATGTTGATACTTGATAGGGACATTGGTTGGGGGTTGTAGTTGTGTAGTGTCATGGTGTGACCTTAATTTGACCTTTGACCTTGCCATAGTGACCTTGACCTACAAAATCTTGTCCTGGCTATATTTCGGAAACCGTAAGGGGTAGGAAGTTGATACTTGGTAGGGACATTGGTTGAGGGTTGTAGGTGTGCAATGTCATGGTGTGACCTTGATTTGACTTTAGACCTAGTCGTATTGACCATATGTTTAAAAATCTGGTCCAGCTATTTCTTGGATTCTGTAAGGTGTAGAACATTGATACTTGGTAGGAACATTGGTTAGGGGGTGTAGGTGTGCATCATGGTATGACCTTTAACTTTGGCTTTGCCAAAGTGTGTTTACCTGCCATATTTGAGTCATGTCTCTCTTATGACAAAGACATATAGATTGCAGCAACTGATTATTATATGTACTTTTACATAATTGTGCTATTTCCATTAACAGCTATCCTCCAGTTAATAAATGTTACAGCTTCATAATTTTTAGTTTACTTATTAATGCTGGCATCTTGCTATTGAATTGTCTTGTTTCAATACTTTACCTTTATATACATTTTCTTTCTCTTAGAAGTTATTTTATGTACTTAAACATTATTTGGACCTTTACATAACTGACACTGCTCTGAAAGTTCCCTGACCTTTGTACTGTTTCACTGTTTCTATATCTCATGGCGTTGAAAACTATTTTGCCAGGCTGTGGGGTACAGGCATCTCTGATGATATTTTCTCATGTATTTCAGTGTTCCTACCCCTGCCTATGTCCAGTCTTTATGTCGCTCAGATTCTAAAGAACCCATTGTCATTGAACTAAAATCCAAATGGCGCTTGCGTCAACAATTCCGCGGTGAACCAAAAGCAAACTGCCTGTGTATTGATTGGCAATGGGCTGGAGAGTGCTGTCGCCTGGTGGCAGGATTCAGTGATGGTTTGTTACATATTAATTGGGATTTGCCAATGACTAAATTTGTATTATAATAATAGATCTATCAAAACAATTTTCTATCAAAAACTTTTTTTTAAATTGCTGCAGAGATAATATTAAACAATTTTTTTTTATGTTGAAGATTATGTATCTGTTAAGGAATTTGTCTTAAACAGCTAGTAGTTAAATTTACTTGTATTTAAAGGTAAGTACTACTTATCCAAATTTCCATAGAATTTCAAACAAACATGTTCCAGTCATAGACTTTTATGTAAACATTTTCAACCTTACTCATCAAACTGAGGCTCTGCCAAAAGATCTAAAAATAGACTTTCTAATGTATTTTCATCTTCCCAGATATGTGACCAGTATTAGATTGTTTACTTTATTGTTTCTATAAATATCTAAAACTCTGTTTCCTTCGTATTCTGTATAAAACAGGTTTTCCTTTCAAATTCAGGGTCATGTAATAGAGGTTCCACTGTATTTTATCCGCTTCCACTTTATACCATTTTACTGCAATAAACGATTCTGTATTTAATGTAGGGCTGAACTAGCTAACTTGAAATCTTTCACTGTATTATTCGCTTTCTGAATTTTTCAGACCATGCATGTTTCAGGTTCTGTTTCTCTATGGAATCTTAACTCCTCATCTCCACTCTTAAAACGACAAGCCACAGATGGCGCCACCGAGTGGCTCCCTTACAGAACTTTCCTACCTCATAGAGATGCCATCATGAGCGTGAGTTTCTGCCCCAGAGTGCCTCACTACCTTGCCACTGCCTCACTCGACAAGTAAGAGTTATTCTTAGCTGGTCTATTTTTTCCAAAGTAAAGTAAATTTGGAAATAAATTAACACCGTTTTTAAATTAAACTTTTGTCAGGAATTACATGTCAGTATTTTCTCTTTAAGTGCCTGTAATTTGTGTCTCAGTTCTGTTATGCTGTTGCTGTATTTGATGAAAAAAGGAAAGTCAAATTTTGAAGTTGGCTGATGTCTAGTTCATGTTGTGGATTTATATTGAATATCTCTGAATCCACCTAAATTTGATATCTCTCTCGTCCCCTGTTTAAGATATGTAATGGAGTGTTTGAAATATTTAACAAGAACTCTAACCTTTGCACAAAGGTGTCTCAAATTGAATAGCCAAGATTGCCATATTTGACAGTCAAACTATTAAAATATTTTATGATCTCAAAATGAGGTTGTTGACAATTTGACAGATTCTTGTTGGCATCCTCTCATTGGGAATCTTTTTACTTGAAATTTTAGCATGTTTTTCTTAGTGCAGGAATGATGTTTGCAAACTTCGGTATTATCGCTCGCTAGATCATTGCCGAGTAATGATCGGTAAAATTTAAATTGAACCGATAGTTTCTAAACTCATTTATTTGTAGCCTTTTTGACAAAATTACAAAATAAGCTGTAAATGCAAAATTATAAAGTAGACAGAAATATCTTTGGGGATTTCCGACTGTTGTCAAGCAGGTGAGGATACATACAGCATGACATGGAGTGATGGAGACTTTTGCAAAAAGCTTTTAGGTTATATTTTGATTATATTTGTGGTGATTTTACTGATTTATGTCCATTT
The DNA here is from genome assembly GCA_964017235.1 of Sabellastarte sp. h YS-2021. NCBI lineage: Eukaryota > Metazoa > Annelida > Polychaeta > Sabellida > Sabellidae > Sabellastarte > Sabellastarte sp. h YS-2021. Next base: position 30,907,585 of record OZ024936.1, read on the forward strand.
CCTTGTTTTTATTTCATGTTTAATATTTTTTGGTTTGTTTTATACCTTTGATACCTTGATTGGCAATGATCGATCTTTAATCAGATTATTCCGATCCGAACATCGACAGGTAAAATCATAGCGATTTCCCAGTACTAGTTCTTGTTGAGTGCAATGTTCTCATAATCAGGTATGTTTAACTCTGTACAACAAATAGCGATATTAGTAAGGCTGCAACGATTCTTCGGTTACTCGGAAACGAAACGATTCAGTTAAATACTCGAGGCAAGAAAAGTGAACCGGGTCTTCGAAAACAACTAAACAAAGACATAAAATCTACCACAAAATTCTATTTTTTCTTCAAATATATGAATATATTTATATATTTTACTAATATAAGGCATTTCCATTTCAATATTTATATATTTTAAGTATTTGCAAGCTTTAATTCTTTGTGTAACAACGTTTTATAAGACGGCATTTTAATATAACGTATTTCGAAGACGCCTCAAATCTCGCAATATAAAGATGGTTAAAGTTTCTTATATTTTGCCATATAAATGCGTCTTTTCCCCAAAATTCAATAAATTATCAAAATTCCTTCCTGTTGTGTGGTTTGTAACCCTTTTATAAGGCGTGATATGTCAAAATATGAAGCAGTTTATTTTGTGGGCGATAATCAAGCGATTAACCGAGTCCGAATCGATTCTTCTGAAACGAGGAATCGAGGCGCATTTTCGGGCTCGCTTGCAGCCCTAGATATTAGTAACACGAAGACGAAGCCTGAGTGTTTCTAATGAGCTATGAGTTGTAAAACCCTGCATAACCCCACACTAGGAGTGTGTTATTCCGATTCTAACATGAAATTTCAGATTTTTCACATTTTTTCCTTGTCTTTGTACTGTTTTGACGAAGATTTGTAGTGCATATTCTTCGAATTTTGACTTTTAAAAAGTGAGGTTTGATTATCGCCCACCTATTTCTTTTACTGAGCGTGAGGTTATGCTCGATTTTACAACAGTAAATGACCAATCAGAATCACGGACACAAGCGTGTCTTGTTAGAATAAATTTTTTGGAATAGAATCCACTTCAGTACTACCCTTAACAGAGCATCATGACTTTATTTAAAAATCTTTGGAATACTTTTGTCCAGGGATATGAAGATACTGGATGTGAGATCTCCTGATCAAGCCGTGGATGTAATCACCAGAATTCGAGCCACCTCTTTAGTGGTGCCTGTGAACTGGATGTTGTGGATTACTTCCTACGATGACTCGTTAATGTTAGTACATTTACCTTTGTGTGATGTTCAGTAGACTGTGTAACCATACAACCAGTAAAATTAGAGTATAAGTATTCAGGCCGACACTGCCATAGTAACCAAATGTAAGGTTGGCAAAGCACCAGCTGACTCCATGGTTATTCATATGTTACTCTCCTCTTGTGAGATTTTATGCAATCTTTTGAATTCTAAACATTTTGAGTTAAAACCTATAAAAGAACAAAATTAAAGCATTTTTACCCCACGGCCTTTTAAGGGCTGTGCGAGGATTGTTTTCACCGATGATGTCTGCATGGGTGGTTGGTCAGCAGAAAATAGTTGGCCTGGACTGTATCACAGAAACCTCAAGGTGTAGGAAGTTGATGCTTGGTAGGGACATTTCTTGGAGGGTGTAGGTGTGCAGTGTCATGGTGTGACCTTGAATTGACCTTGCAATAGTGACCTAGAGTTTGAAAAACTTGTCCGGTCTTTATCTCTGAAACTGTAAGGTGTAGGGAGTTGGTACTTGGTAGGAAAATTAGTTGGCGTTGTAGAAGTGCAGTGTTATGGTGTGACCTCGATTTGACCTTTGACAATGCTGTATTGACCTTGACCTTTAAAATCTTGTTCGGGCTAAGGTGTAGGAAGTTGATGCTTGGTAGAAACATTGGTTAAGAGGTGTAGGTGTTCAACGTTATGGTATGACCTTGATATGACTTTTGACCTTGCTGGAGTGACCTTTAGATCTAAATTAGATTTAAAATCTTGGCAGGACTATGCCCACAATCTTTAAGCTGAAGAAGGTTGATATTTGGTATAGACATAGGTTAGGGGGTTGTACATTGTGCGACATCATGGTTTGACCTTACCATAATGACCTTGACCATATCTCTGCTAGGGGTGAGACGGGAACAATATTTTGACTCCGGTTAATCCGCGGGAAATAACTGGACCGTAACCGGAGATCGTGAACATCCAAAAGCTTAATATTAGACCATTTCCTTGCAGTTTGCTTCGTTTTTTAAGGCAAAAATGATCCTTTTGTCAAAAAAAGCAACACAAAATACAGTTAAACTGGATACTAGCAAAAAAGAGAGAACTTACCTGCAGACAGGAAGTGAACTATGGTTGCTATGGAGATACAGTAAAACAGGAAGTCCAGGTACTTAAGGTGTACTGAAGCTCAAGTTGTGATAAAATATGATAGATAATGGAGCTCTAGGGTAAGTAAAAAACTTTTTATTGTTATATTTATTTTATTCAACACAATTTGTACCTTTTCTGTAAAGGAAGTATAGATTTTCAGTTTCCACGAACGTTAAAATATACCCGGTAGTTTCATAGATTGTCACTGGGAAACGCTCAAGTTATCTAGGTTCTTTGCCTATTCAAGATCAAGATCTGGTATGAATAAAGTGCAGGCTGGAAAGAAAGGGTAAGGACAAATGTGCAGTTTCTAAGGAAACCAAGTGACACTTTTGTCACCCAACCCTTTTACTGAAAGAAGGATTCTTGTAAAAAGGGGAAAATCAAGATTGCCCAAAATGACTTGGATGACTCCTCATTATGTGAACACTTGACTGGTAAATCTCCTCAACTGCAGTCTTCTTTGAAATCGACCTTGGATGCCCTGATAGCTGAGATTTCCATGCTTACTGATAAGTTTCCAAATATTGGTAATAAATCTCATGGTAGTAATCTTGTTTCCAGTAAAAAGGAGATTCTACTTGGATGTTTTATTCAAATGGTTGTACTGTTGTAAACTTTTTATGTACTCAGGTTTGGCAGAAATTCCTCCTATGCTGCAGAATGTGGGTATCTGGAACGAGGAGGCCTCAATTTAACCTCTTTTAAGTCTACTGTCAGGGTGAGTACTCAGGTTACTATGGTTTACATTATATAATCACTATTGTGAATCTATCTACTTAAATATATTATACATCTAAACAATTATTGAAGAATAAACCATTTGTTCTTCCAACTAACAAGTGAATGACACACTGAATGTCCAAAGTGTCCTGACTTTTTTCTTGGCTTAATTTCTTTGGCTTGTAAGAGTCGTGTTAAAAATAAATCTGACTCATTAGATCACTGTTTTACATTCTGGATATCTACACAAGCATTAACTGGATATCTAAACTATATCAGATATTTATACACTTATTAAACTCCATTGTTAAAACATTTATTATACAGATATTAAGATCTGTGAACTCTTCCAAAATCACACACTCCGTCTATTGTCTGTATAATGAAAAATCTTCTGTGTTGGCATTTTTGTAAATAAAACAGGGTCAGAGCTTTAGCCATTGGTTAAACACCATTGCCATGGCAACCACAGGAGGAGAGGTGTTCCTGAACTACCTGCACTTCGGCCTATATGTCACCAAGTTGAAGAAATCAATCATACAGAGGAGACTGGTAAGGCCAGTATTGGCAGACCCAATTCACTTCTGTAATCTGAATGTATTCTGCCACAAGATATAAATTTACAAGTAAGATATATCTTTGAGAAGCTGTAGACTAGTGTATATGGTTTTACTGTTAACTCCAAAGAGGATACGTTTCTGGTGGCTTACGTTTGACTGTATGCAAAATAACTTGAAAAGTTAGTAACTGGTTTTGATGAAATTTTCAGGAAATGTTAACAGTGGAACAATGAACCGATTATTCAGTATTGGTGGTAATCTAGATCATTATCTGGATCCAGGATTTTTTTATAAGAAATATTGCAGCTGTTGGGCTTTGGCAGAGGTATAAGTTTAATTAGTACACTTGTTTACCTATACATTAGGTGACTAAATATTCTTATAAGCAATAATATAGTTGAACTCTAACTAAAATATCTCTTCAGTTTCACAGAAGTATTATTTACTTGATATATTGTACAGATCCTCTACTCCTGCAGTCCAGTCAATTACTCAGTGGTTAATACAACAGAAGCAAAAGAAGCCAGTGAGGATCCACGGACTCCTAGTGAAGAAGTATCTAGTCGGCAGAATCAAACTCAGACCAGTGGGTGGTATTTGCGATAGATTTGAAGACCATAATGTAGAACTACATCAATTTGGCGCTGCACCTAAAAGTCCTACTAAAAATAATTTTTTTAAGGTTCAGTATCATCACAGATATTTGCAATGCATAGTATTATGTCACCTTCTCTTACCTTTTTCACAATGAAGCTTAAATCCTACCTCAACAGCAAGGCATACCCCACCTTAGTCTTAATATCCCCCTGTTCTCCGTGGTGCTTGATCAGTTTCTGGAAAACCAGAAACCTATTTGACGACTGAAATTCACTAAATAATACCTTCCTTTTTCTTGTAATCAAAACTGGTTTCTTCACATAATATTTTTTTAACATAAACTTTACCAAAATATTCAACTACAAAAAGTATTTCACAACATTTTATAATAGTGTGTTAATATATTTGATATTTTGTCCTCAATAATCTTTAAAAATGAACATTATTAGTCATAGCTCATGTACGCATTTGTAAACTTTTAACATTTACTGAATCAAACTCACCCAGTTTTTTGCTGAATTTCCACTTTGCGTAATCGATTCTAAAATTTGCATTCAACCGCAACACTAGCTGCCATCCTGTTCATGAGAGTAAAAATACTCTTGTCACTTCATGCCACAGAAACTTGAAAAAACTCACAGGCCATATAGGCCGCTAGGACTAAAGAATGACTTTACCTTAATTAACAGAAATAAACATATAAACTTCCTATGCTTTGTCTAGTTTAATGGGTCTTGTTTAGCTATTGTGATAGAGGTATACAAAGAAAGTAAAGCACAGTACAATGTTTTTGTAAAAGTTATTCACAAGAACACAAGTGGTTTGTATATTTTAGCATTACAAGCTAGAGAGAATTCTACAGCTACAGAGAAGACCATGCAGGGGATCCTGTTTAAAGATGCTAAACTGGTAATAGTCTGGCCACAGTTATCTATTTGATTGCACAAAAAAAAAATGTGATTGCACACTGTTGAGTAGGGTAGAAGTAAATTATTAGTTTGAATCCAATCCAGAATTTCTCAGACTTTGGGTCACTTTTAGAGACAGATTAACATTTGTACATATATTTTAAATGGGTTTAAGTCTACAGTTGCAATGGAGAAGTAAGATTTTGATTTTATAGGAGAACTTAAGTTACTTAACCCAATATTAGCAAGTCTACCAGGTTGAAGCTAATGGATTTTTGTTCTTCAGGTATCAAGGTATAACAAATTCATTTATTAATATTTTCAGATATATTCCTTTTACTGGGTATATTAAATATTTTACTCCTTGATTTGAATTCAATTTTATGTATTTAAAGCGGTTAAATTTTTGTTTTCTGTATTACAGCTTGAAAACAAAGACATTTCTAAACCTTGTGGTGAGGGAAATGTGGACTGTTTTCTGACTCATAAAGCACTGCACACGTACATAAATAGAGTGAGTAACAGACTTGTCTGTACACATGTATGCATCTCCCGACATTCAACGCTCAGTTTGTGATTTGTAGTGCGAATTTTGTTTTTCACACAACTGATAAAACGTTTTATTGAGAATATGATGAATTTTTTTCTAAAATATCTATGCATATTACATTTTTATCATATTTTTAACAAAGTGACAAAGTTTGTTATTATATCCCCAGACGAAAGTCGGGGATATATTGGATTCAGGTCCGTCGCGCCGCCGCCGCCGTAGAAATTTCCTTGTGGACGCGATAACTCAAAAACAAATTAATTTTTTTTTTTCAAACTTGGTACACATGTTAAGGGTGCCCAAAGGAAGATCCCTATTTTAAGGTGACCTTAAACTCCCAGTAAAAAAGAACTTATGGCCACCTTAAGGTCAGAAATTGCACTTTTGGCCACTTAGAGCCCTGTAGGTCACAAACTATGATGCTCAGCTGGCTGAAATTTTACCTGACAACACATTAATATGTTCTTAGTACATGTGCCGAAAATCATGACTTTAAGTTGAGGAGAAAATTGTGTTTGAGGCCCATAAATACCCCCACTTAGGGATTTTTTGCTATACTTTTCACATATTTTGCCCTATAATTTGGAAGTGATCATTCTGATGAGTCTCAAACTGCGCTAGGTATAACTTTGATATGTAATCCTTGTCTGTAGAAAATTTTAGGGCTGTAGGTTTACCCAAAGGGGTCGACTTAAGGTCTCAAAAGTGCCCACAGAGACCCAATTTATGCACTTTTTGCCACTTTCAAGCACTGTAGCTTTCAAACTATGTCTCTCATCTAAGTTAAATATCATCTGGGAATATATCTATGTGTTTTCTTATATGTGCCCCAACATTTAGGCCTTTAATAGACAGTTAACCTGTGTATCAGGACCATAAACACCCACCCGAGTGACCCTTATAAGACATTTTTCACATCTTTTTCCCTGTAACTTGGAAATGGTAAGTCTGAGAAGTTTCAAACTGTATTAGATATATATTCTGTGTGTAATCTTAGTATGTAACAGATTTTAAGTCTGAAGCTTTAATTTTGAAGGTCAAATTGAGGTCTCTAAAAGGCTCCCAAAGACCCAATATTTGGACTTTTTGCTACTTTTAAGCCGTGTGACTGTCAAACTATGTGACTGATAGAGCTCAAATCCTATCTGAGAAGATATTAGTATGTTATTTTTATATGTGCCAAAAATTAAGGCTTTAAGAAGACATTTAACCTGTGTATGAGGACCATAAATCCCCACCCGAGTGACCATTTTTAGACATTTTTCACATATTTTTCCCTGTAACTTGGAAATGGTAAGTCTAAGAAGTTTCAAACTGTATTAGATGCATATTCTATGTGTAATCTTAGTATGTGACAAATTTTAAGTCTGAAGCTTTAATTTGAAGGCCACATTTAGGTCTCTAGAAGGCCCCATAAAGACCCAGTATTTGGACTTTTTGCCAATTTTAAGGCCTGTGACTGTTAAACTATGTGACTGATAGAGCTGAAATCTCATCTGGGAATACATTATTATGTTCTTTTTACATGTGCCAAAAATCAAGGCTTCAAGTAGACATTTAACCTGTGTATGAGGACCTTAAACACCCACCTGAGTGACCCTTTTAAGACATTTTTCACATATTTTGCTCTGTAACTTGGAAATGGTAAGTCTGAGAAGTTTCAAACTTTATTAGATACATATTCTATGTGTAATCTTAGTATGTAACAAATTTTAAGTCTGAAGCTTTAATTTGAAAGCCACATCGAGATCTCTAAAAGGCCCACAATGACCCAATATTTGGACTTTTTACCACCTTTAAGCCCTGTAACTGTTAAACTATGTGATTGATGGAGCTGAAATCCCATCTGGGAATGCATTATTATGTCCTTTTTACATATGGCGAAAATCAAGGTTTTTAGTAGACATTTAACCTGTGTATGAGGGCCATAGACACTCGCCCAAGTGCCTTTTTTGACATTTTTTCCGTATTTTGCCGTTATTTGGAAATGCTTAGTGTGACAAGTCTTAAACTGTATTATATATAATTTTTGTTTGTTATGTATGTCCCCCAAAAAGTTTCAGATCTGTAGTTTAATTGCTAAGGTCTCTTTAACAATTGTAAAATGCCCACAGAAACCCAATTTATGGATATTATGCCACTTTAAAGCCCAGTAACTGTCAAACTATGTGGGTTATAGAGCTGAAATCTTTGAATTTTTAAAAGGAAATGCCTGTCTATTTAAATTTTGAATATTAATAATGTTATGGCTATCTTAGTCTTTTAAGAACTTATTTTTGTGTGTTATACCTCTGCTTGCTGAGTTTTTCACTTTTTAAAATGAAACTGGTTAAACATATTCAAGTAGGCAAAATGGACACTTTAAGTGAGCTTTAAGTCCCAATATTAATGAAATTATATCCTTATGTAGTAAAACTAGGGGATTTTTAACCCTCAACTAGCCCAGTTTTATTCAACTTGCCTCAGTTAATTTTGGCACAGCTCCTACAGTTATGAACTCATTTCAGTTGATAATCACATACTTAAAATTCTCAATTCTTTTTGTATTTGAGTACCCCTTTTATATAGATTGTTTGTTTACCATTTATGCTCAACCCACATCCCCCACCCGGATTCCCCCCACCCACCTCTGGGACCTCCAGCTATATTGAGTGACACTAAATAAACAAAGGTATTTAATGATATCAGATGAGAAACAAAGAACTCAATGGGGTTGCAGATCTTGTGTAATAGTGAGAGAGGTGTGGAGAAGGGGAGAGGGGTGGGGGTGGGAGGTGGTGGGCTTCATTACATATAACACAAAGGGGAGTCAGAACTGAGATTGTGTCACATATTTAGGTTGCATATATATGGACCACATATATAGGTATAGAGGAAATGAATAACTGAAAACAATTTGCAAATTCTAAAAATAATATAATAAAATAATAATATAAATAATTTTTTTTTAAATAATATTTTATTTGTGAACAAATATAGAAACAGATATGCGCTTTTGGGATTATGAATTTTAGAATGGACATTGAATCATCAATCATTTAAATACTTTGAAGGAGGATTGAAAAATATGATGAGTTGAGTTAAAAATAATATTTTATTTGTCAACAAATATAGAAACAGATATGCACTTTTGGGATTATTATTTTAGAATGGACATTCAATCATCAATCATTTAAATACTTTGAAAATAGGTTTAGAGTTATCATTGCAGGAAGATTGAAAATATAATTTGAGTTATGTATTCGGCGTCTGGGGATACACCATCTTCCTTGGGGAGATATAAACAGAGTAGATTGATGTGCTGAAGTTCATATAATAATGGGTAATTATGTTTTAAAAAATTCCCGATCAAAACCTGTGGCGTGAGTGATGACCTGTCTGGGGATATGTTGGCGCCGAGTTGGCCCAATCTAGTTTTAATTGGCTTTGAAAGCTTTAAGATTAATGCTCAAACTAAAAGTTTGCTCGCTTGCAAAGATGTCGGTCATCAAACCCATCATTGTAAGCGAGTTCACAGCACCATTGTCTGTATATCATTATGTATGTCATGTTTTCCAGGTGTCCTGGAATCCCAATCTTGGCAGTCACACATGGCTGGCTTCAGCCACAAATGGTGGATTGCTAAGGTTACACAGAGTGTCTGCATTGGAGACCAGTGGAATGAGGAAAGCCCAGCAACACTATATACAAAAGCAGATGAAAAGATAAAATGTGGCTCAAAATAAACTATATTTTACCAATTATAGTCTTGCCATGCTTACCAGACTATTTATTAAGTAAACCTGGAGTTGTCATTGTATGACTGAGAGTCAGAGTCTGTGGTATTTTTGTAGTAATTATGAGAAGCTGACCACTGAACCCAGGGTAGTTCACTTGATGGGGACAACTCAGTAGTAAGAATAGGTTAAAATTGAATAGACTTGTGGAATGAACAATGTCTTGTAATTCTATCTTGTGGTACAGTGAAACATGAAGCATAAAGTAACAATATTGTACCAATACAGTTTCGAGATTTTCACAAACTATTTTATTATTTTAGGCTATAATGCTTGATTTTGTGAGTAGGCTTGAAAATGACCTTGTTTGTGTTATGGTTCTGATACCAAGGGTACCAGCTAGACTTTGGTGTTAAATCTTGAAACATCTTTTCTAAGAGGGTGTAAGTATACTACCCCTTTGATACAAAAATGAGTGCCAAAATTTGCAGTCTTTTTTGGTGAACACAAGAATAAGCGTAATGCTAAAAAATCTATATTTAAGCCAAAACCAGTCATAAGAATTTTGTAAAATTAATCATTTTCTTGGGTCATTGAAAAATGATGTTTCAGCGATTATGGAAAGCACCTATAGATATAGATAATTGAACCAATATCAGATTTGAGCTGTCAATTAAATGTAGCTCTTCCGTTTTGCTGTACATTATAGTCATGTAGTCATGACTTAGCTTCTGTTGTGATGTACTGAGTTAATATAAACATGTATTATAGTTTTTATGGCCAAGATGCATGACGTGTAGGGAAGCAATCTGTGATAATTTGTGAATTGCTGCTGATAAAACTCCCTCAGTTGTTGGAGTTTCAATTAAACAAGTAAAATGGAAGATTAGAAAGGAGGAGTGTGATAATAGAGTAAGAAATCTAAAATTTGCCAGGAATCTAAAATTTGCCACCTCTAATACTTTAGTTAATTTTATGAAGAAAATGATGTTTTGTCTTCAAATTGGTATTTTTCAGTTCAAAAGCCTTAATTTACTGTAAATTCAACAAATCTCACCTCAATTCATTTATTTTACAAGTATTTCCACATGTGGCGAATTTCAGATATGTGGCAAATTTTACATTCCTTACTCTATTTGAAGGTAAAAATACTGTTGCAGAATTACCAATGACCTGATTCTTTGGGTACACTAGTGTGACTTTGAACTGTCTACCTCCTGACAATATTTTGCCTTTTATCATTTTTACCTTATTGTGCATTTGTGTGTATATTTTTAACCTACCAAGTACTAAACAGATTCCTTATTTATGTGTATGAAACATGTGTAGTAAACAACAGTAGGAAAAAAGATTGAGAAAGACAGTGAACTGCTTTCAAAATGAAAAGAACTTTCCTTAAACAACAAAAGGTAAAGCTTGAGATGGTTCATATAGTAATTAAGCGTCCCTTGCGGGACGCTTGTTTGTGTATGGGAGAGCTTCCGGCTCCGCCGGCTCCGCATTTTGTTTTCCTTATAACTCTGTAACCGTTAGGCGGATTCTTTTCAAATTTGGCAGGTTTAGGCAGTAGCCTTGGGGAATTTTTTTGAATATGCTGCAGTGACATTTCAACCAATCAGAGAGGTCACATGACCAAAAATGTCTTTTTTCGATGGGGAAGCTTGTCCGGATGATAACTTGAAAGGAATTTTATCAATTCACCTGAAACTTGGCAAATACATTCATTCTATTAAAATCTGGAAATTATTACATTTTGGCATTGATTGGTCAAGAAATGGCTGAGTAATTAATGATTAATTAATCATTACGAATTTTCCAAATAAGGAAAACACAAAAATGCTTATATCTCGAAAACCGTGCTAGATAGAGCGATTTCGACGAAATTTTTGACCCACAGGGTATCTCTGCGGAGTAGTTTTCCCAATTTTCAAAAAATTTTTGTCTCGCCCAAAATGGCGGCCATTTTGAATTTTCGAAATTTTCGCAAAAATTGCAAAACATAAAAATGCTTATATCTCAAAAACCCTGCTAGATAGAGCGATTTCGACGAAATTTTTGACCCGCAGGGTATCTCTGCAGAGTAGCCATGCCAATTTTCAAACAAAAAATTTCTCGCAAAAAATGGCGGCCATTTTGAATTTTCGAATTTTTCGCAAAATTGCAAAACACAAAATTGCTTATATCTCAAAAACCGTGCTAGATAGAGCGATTTCGACGAAATTTTTTATCTTCAGGGTATCTCTGCAGAGCAGCTATCCCAAAGAGCTTTCACTTGGTGAAATTTCAGACCCATAGCTAATTGCTCACCTACTCAAAAAGAGTAAATGCGAATTACCTCTAAAAGTATTACAGATGGCCAATTTTTCTCAAATAACTCATTCACCTACTTTTGGAAGAGCTTTCACATGGTGAAGTTTCAGACCCATAGCCAATTACTCACCTACTCAAAATGAGTAAATGCGAATTATCTCTAAAAGTATTGCAGATAGCCAATTTTTCTCAAATAACTCATTCACCTACTTTTGGGAGAGCTTTCACATGGTGAAGTTTCAGACCCATAGCTAATTATTTACCTACTCAAAATGAGTAAATGCTAATTATCTGTAAAAGTATTGCAGATACCCAATTTTTATCAAATAACTCATTCATCTACTTGTGGGAGAGCTTTCACATGGTGAAGTTTCAGACCCATAGCTAATTACTCACCTACTCAAAATGAGTAAATGCGAATTATCTGTAAAAGTATTGCAGATAGCCAATTTTTCTCAAATAACTCATTCACCTACTTTTGGGAGAGCTTTCACTCTGTGAAGTTTCAGACCCATAGCTAATTACTCACCTACTCAAAATGAGTAAATGCGAATTATCTCTAAAAGTATTGCAGATAGCCAATTTTTCTCAAATAACTCATCCACCTACTTTTGGCAGAGCTTTCACTTGGTGAAGTTTCAGACCCATAGCTAATTACTCACCTACTGAAAATGAGTAAATGCGAATTATCTCTAAAAGTATTGCAGATAGCCAATTTTTCTCAAATAACTCATTCACCTACTTTTGGGAGAGCTTTCACTTGGTGAAGTTTCAGACCCATAGCTAATTGCTCACCTACTCAAAATGAGTAAATGCGAATTATCTCTAAAAGTATTGCAGATAGCCAATTTTTCTCAAATAACTCATTCACCTACTTTTGGAAGAGCTTTCACATGGTGAAGTTTCAGACCCATAGCCAATTACTCACCTACTCAAAATGAGTAAATGCGAATTATCTCTAAAAGTATTACAGATAGCCAATTTTTCTCAAATAACTCATTCACCTACTTTTGGGAGAGCTTTCACATGGTGAAGTTTCAGACCCATAGCTAATTATTTACCTACTCAAAATGAGTAAATGCTAATTATCTGTAAAAGTATTGCGGATACCCAATTTTTATCAAATAACTCATTCATCTACTTGTGGGAGAGCTTTCACATGGTGAAGTTTCAGACCCATAGCTAATTACTCACCTACTCAAAATGAGTAAATGCGAATTATCTGTAAAAGTATTGCAGATAGCCAATTTTTCTCAAATAACTCATCCACCTACTTTTGGGAGAGCTTTCACTTGGTGAAGTTTCAGACCCATAGCTAATTACTCACCTACTCAAAATGAGTAAATGCGAATTATCTGTAAAAGTATTGCAGATAGCCAATTTTTCTCAAATAACTCATTCACCTACTTTTGGGAGAGCTTTCACTTGGTGAAGTTTCAGACCCATAGCTAATTACTCGCCTACTCAAAATGAGTAAATGCGAATTATCTCTAAAAGTATTGCAGATAGCCAATTTTTGTCAAATTAATCATTCACCTACTTTTGGGAGAGCTTTCACTTGGTGAAGTTTCAGACCCATAGCTAATTACTCACCTACTCAAAATGAGTAAATGCGAATTATCTCTAAAAGTATTGCAGATAGCCAGTTTTTCTCAAATTAATCATTCACCTACTTTTGGGAGAGCTTTCACTTGGTGAAGTTTCAGACCCATAGCTAATTACTCACCTACTCAAAATGAGTAAATGCGAATTATCTGTAAAAGTATTGCAGATAGCCAATTTTTCTCAAATAACTCATTCACCTACTTTTGGGAGAGCTTTCACTTGGTGAAGTTTCAGACCCATAGCTAATTACTCACCTACTCAAAATGAGTAAATGCGAATTATCTCAAAAAGTATTGCAGATAGCCAATTTTTCTCAAATTAATCATTCACCTACTTTTGGGAGAGCTTTCACTTGGTGAAGTTTCAGACCCATAGCTAATTACTCGTCTACTCAAAATGAGTAAATGCGAATTATCTCTAAAAGTATTGCAGATAGCCAATTTTTCTCAAATAACTCATTCACCTACTTTTGGGAGAGCTTTCACTCTGTGAAGTTTCAGACCCATAGCTAATTACTCACCTACTCAAAATGAGTAAATGCGAATTATCTCTAAAAGTATTGCAGATAGCCAATTTTTCTCAAATAACTCATCCACCTACTTTTGGCAGAGCTTTCACTTGGTGAAGTTTCAGACCCATAGCTAATTACTCACCTACTGAAAATGAGTAAATGCAAATTATCTCTAAAAGTATTGCAGATAGCCAATTTTTCTCAAATAACTCATTCACCTACTTTTGGGAGAGCTTTCACTTGGTGAAGTTTCAGACCCATAGCTAATTGCTCACCTACTCAAAATGAGTAAATGCGAATTATCTCTAAAAGTATTGCAGATAGCCAATTTTTCTCAAATAACTCATTCACCTACTTTTGGAAGAGCTTTCACATGGTGAAGTTTCAGACCCATAGCCAATTACTCACCTACTCAAAATGAGTAAATGCGAATTATCTCTAAAAGTATTACAGATAGCCAATTTTTCTCAAATAACTCATTCACCTACTTTTGGGAGAGCTTTCACATGGTGAAGTTTCAGACCCATAGCTAATTATTTACCTACTCAAAATGAGTAAATGCTAATTATCTGTAAAAGTATTGCGGATACCCAATTTTTATCAAATAACTCATTCATCTACTTGTGGGAGAGCTTTCACATGGTGAAGTTTCAGACCCATAGCTAATTACTCACCTACTCAAAATGAGTAAATGCGAATTATCTGTAAAAGTATTGCAGATAGCCAATTTTTCTCAAATAACTCATCCACCTACTTTTGGGAGAGCTTTCACTTGGTGAAGTTTCAGACCCATAGCTAATTACTCACCTACTCAAAATGAGTAAATGCGAATTATCTGTAAAAGTATTGCAGATAGCCAATTTTTCTCAAATAACTCATTCACCTACTTTTGGGAGAGCTTTCACTTGGTGAAGTTTCAGACCCATAGCTAATTACTCGCCTACTCAAAATGAGTAAATGCGAATTATCTCTAAAAGTATTGCAGATAGCCAATTTTTGTCAAATTAATCATTCACCTACTTTTGGGAGAGCTTTCACTTGGTGAAGTTTCAGACCCATAGCTAATTACTCACCTACTCAAAATGAGTAAATGCGAATTATCTCTAAAAGTATTGCAGATAGCCAGTTTTTCTCAAATTAATCATTCACCTACTTTTGGGAGAGCTTTCACTTGGTGAAGTTTCAGACCCATAGCTAATTACTCACCTACTCAAAATGAGTAAATGCGAATTATCTGTAAAAGTATTGCAGATAGCCAATTTTTCTCAAATAACTCATTCACCTACTTTTGGGAGAGCTTTCACTTGGTGAAGTTTCAGACCCATAGCTAATTACTCACCTACTCAAAATGAGTAAATGCGAATTATCTCAAAAAGTATTGCAGATAGCCAATTTTTCTCAAATTAATCATTCACCTACTTTTGGGAGAGCTTTCACTTGGTGAAGTTTCAGACCCATAGCTAATTACTCGTCTACTCAAAATGAGTAAATGCGAATTATCTCTAAAAGTATTGCAGATAGCCAATTTTTCTCAAATAACTCATTCACCTACTTTTGGGAGAGCTTTCACTCTGTGAAGTTTCAGACCCATAGCTAATTACTCACCTACTCAAAATGAGTAAATGCGAATTATCTCTAAAAGTATTGCAGATAGCCAATTTTTCTCAAATAACTCATCCACCTACTTTTGGCAGAGCTTTCACTTGGTGAAGTTTCAGACCCATAGCTAATTACTCACCTACTGAAAATGAGTAAATGCGAATTATCTCTAAAAGTATTGCAGATAGCCAATTTTTCTCAAATAACTCATTCACCTACTTTTGGGAGAGCTTTCACTTGGTGAAGTTTCAGACCCATAGCTAATTGCTCACCTACTCAAAATGAGTAAATGCGAATTATCTCTAAAAGTATTGCAGATAGCCAATTTTTCTCAAATAACTCATTCACCTACTTTTGGGAGAGCTTTCACATGGTGAAGTTTCAGACCCATAGCCAATTACTCACCTACTCAAAATGAGTAAATGCGAATTATCTCTAAAAGTATTACAGATAGCCAATTTTTCTCAAATAACTCATTCACCTACTTTTGGGAGAGCTTTCACATGGTGAAGTTTCAGACCCATAGCTAATTATTTACCTACTCAAAATGAGTAAATGCTAATTATCTGTAAAAGTATTGCGGATACCCAATTTTTATCAAATAACTCATTCATCTACTTGTGGGAGAGCTTTCACATGGTGAAGTTTCAGACCCATAGCTAATTACTCACCTACTCAAAATGAGTAAATGCGAATTATCTGTAAAAGTATTGCAGATAGCCAATTTTTCTCAAATAACTCATCCACCTACTTTTGGGAGAGCTTTCACTTGGTGAAGTTTCAGACCCATAGCTAATTACTCACCTACTCAAAATGAGTAAATGCGAATTATCTGTAAAAGTATTGCAGATAGCCAATTTTTCTCAAATAACTCATTCACCTACTTTTGGGAGAGCTTTCACTTGGTGAAGTTTCAGACCCATAGCTAATTACTCGCCTACTCAAAATGAGTAAATGCGAATTATCTCTAAAAGTATTGCAGATAGCCAATTTTTGTCAAATTAATCATTCACCTACTTTTGGGAGAGCTTTCACTTGGTGAAGTTTCAGACCCATAGCTAATTACTCACCTACTCAAAATGAGTAAATGCGAATTATCTCTAAAAGTATTGCAGATAGCCAGTTTTTCTCAAATTAATCATTCACCTACTTTTGGGAGAGCTTTCACTTGGTGAAGTTTCAGACCCATAGCTAATTACTCACCTACTCAAAATGAGTAAATGCGAATTATCTGTAAAAGTATTGCAGATAGCCAATTTTTCTCAAATAACTCATTCACTTACTTTTGGGAGAGCTTTCACTTGGTGAAGTTTCAGACCCATAGCTAATTACTCACCTACTCAAAATGAGTAAATGCGAATTATCTCAAAAAGTATTGCAGATAGCCAATTTTTCTCAAATTAATCATTCACCTACTTTTGGGAGAGCTTTCACTTGGTGAAGTTTCAGACCCATAGCTAATTACTCACCTACTCAAAATGAGTAAATGCGAATTATCTCTAAAAGTATTGCAGATAGCCAGTTTTTCTCAAATTAATCATTCACCTACTTTTGGGAGAGCTTTCACTTGGTGAAGTTTCAGACCCATAGCTAATTACTCACCTACTCAAAATGAGTAAATGCGAATTATCTGTAAAAGTATTGCAGATAGCCAATTTTTCTCAAATAACTCATTCACCTACTTTTGGGAGAGCTTTCACTTGGTGAAGTTTCAGACCCATAGCTAATTACTCACCTACTCAAAATGAGTAAATGCGAATTATCTCAAAAAGTATTGCAGATAGCCAATTTTTCTCAAATTAATCATTCACCTACTTTTGGGAGAGCTTTCACTTGGTGAAGTTTCAGACCCATAGCTAATTACTCGTCTACTCAAAATGAGTAAATGCGAATTATCTCTAAAAGTATTGCAGATAGCCAATTTTTCTCAAATAACTCATTCACCTACTTTTGGGAGAGCTTTCACTCTGTGAAGTTTCAGACCCATAGCTAATTACTCACCTACTCAAAATGAGTAAATGCGAATTATCTCTAAAAGTATTGCAGATAGCCAATTTTTCTCAAATAACTCATCCACCTACTTTTGGCAGAGCTTTCACTTGGTGAAGTTTCAGACCCATAGCTAATTACTCACCTACTGAAAATGAGTAAATGCGAATTATCTCTAAAAGTATTGCAGATAGCCAATTTTTCTCAAATAACTCATTCACCTACTTTTGGGAGAGCTTTCACTTGGTGAAGTTTCAGACCCATAGCTAATTGCTCACCTACTCAAAATGAGTAAATGCGAATTATCTCTAAAAGTATTGCAGATAGCCAATTTTTCTCAAATAACTCATTCACCTACTTTTGGAAGAGCTTTCACATGGTGAAGTTTCAGACCCATAGCCAATTACTCACCTACTCAAAATGAGTAAATGCGAATTATCTCTAAAAGTATTACAGATAGCCAATTTTTCTCAAATAACTCATTCACCTACTTTTGGGAGAGCTTTCACATGGTGAAGTTTCAGACCCATAGCTAATTATTTACCTACTCAAAATGAGTAAATGCTAATTATCTGTAAAAGTATTGCGGATACCCAATTTTTATCAAATAACTCATTCATCTACTTGTGGGAGAGCTTTCACATGGTGAAGTTTCAGACCCATAGCTAATTACTCACCTACTCAAAATGAGTAAATGCGAATTATCTGTAAAAGTATTGCAGATAGCCAATTTTTCTCAAATAACTCATCCACCTACTTTTGGGAGAGCTTTCACTTGGTGAAGTTTCAGACCCATAGCTAATTACTCACCTACTCAAAATGAGTAAATGCGAATTATCTGTAAAAGTATTGCAGATAGCCAATTTTTCTCAAATAACTCATTCACCTACTTTTGGGAGAGCTTTCACTTGGTGAAGTTTCAGACCCATAGCTAATTACTCGCCTACTCAAAATGAGTAAATGCGAATTATCTCTAAAAGTATTGCAGATAGCCAATTTTTGTCAAATTAATCATTCACCTACTTTTGGGAGAGCTTTCACTTGGTGAAGTTTCAGACCCATAGCTAATTACTCACCTACTCAAAATGAGTAAATGCGAATTATCTCTAAAAGTATTGCAGATAGCCAGTTTTTCTCAAATTAATCATTCACCTACTTTTGGGAGAGCTTTCACTTGGTGAAGTTTCAGACCCATAGCTAATTACTCACCTACTCAAAATGAGTAAATGCGAATTATCTGTAAAAGTATTGCAGATAGCCAATTTTTCTCAAATAACTCATTCACTTACTTTTGGGAGAGCTTTCACTTGGTGAAGTTTCAGACCCATAGCTAATTACTCACCTACTCAAAATGAGTAAATGCGAATTATCTCAAAAAGTATTGCAGATAGCCAATTTTTCTCAAATTAATCATTCACCTACTTTTGGGAGAGCTTTCACTTGGTGAAGTTTCAGACCCATAGCTAATTACTCGTCTACTCAAAATGAGTAAATGCGAATTATCTCTAAAAGTATTGCAGATAGCCAATTTTTCTCAAATAACTCATTCACCTACTTTTGGGAGAGCTTTCACTTGGTGAAGTTTCAGACCCATAGCAAATTACTCACCTACTCAAAATGAGTAAATGCGAATTATCTCTAAAAGTATTGCAGATAGCCAATTTTTCTCAAATAACTCATTCACCTACTTTTGGCAGAGCTTTCACTTGGTGAAGTTTCAGACCCATAGCTAATTATTCGCCTACTCAAAATGAGTAAATGTGAATTATCTCTAAAAGTATTGCAGATAGCCAATTTTTCTCAATAACTCATTCACCTACTTTTGGGAGAGCTTTCACTCTGTGAAGTTTCAGACCCATAGCTATTTATTCACCTACTCAAAATGAGTAAATGCTAATTATCTGTAAAAGTATTGCGGATACCCAATTTTTATCAAATACTCATTCATCTACTTGTGGGAGAGCTTTCACATGGTGAAGTTTCAGACCCATAGCTAATTACTCACCTACTCAAAATGAGTAAATGCGAATTATCTCTAAAAGTATTGCAAATAGCCATTTTTTCTCAAATAACTCATTCACCTACTTTTGGGAGAGCTTTCACTTGGTGAAGTTTCAGACCCATAGATAATTATTCACCTACTCAAAATGAGTAAATGTGAATTATCTCTTAATAGTATTGCAGATAACCAATTTTTCTCAAATAACTCATTCACCTACTTTTGGAAGACCTTTCACACACGAAAATGAAAAATTGTGAATATCTCGGAAAAGCTATTTCTTCTGCTTTAATGCTCGGCGGGAGATACACACCACGGCAGTGGTCTTGACAAAATTTTTTGTCTCCCCAAAAATGGTGCCCATTTTGAATTTTCAAAGTTTTTGCAAAACACAAAAATGCTTATATCTCGAAAACCGTGCTATATGGAGTGAACTCAACAAAATTTTGGACCTGCTGGGTATCTCTGCAGAGTAGCCATGCCAATTTTCAAAATATTTTTGTCTCGCCAAATATAGCGGACATTTTAAATTTTTTTATTTTTTGCAAAACACAAAAATGCTTATATCTTGAAAACCGTGCTAGATAGAGCAGACTGCGCTGACTTTGGTTGCCACAACAGTATAAGGCTAGAAACGAAGCATTTTCTTAATACTTTAGCACTCACCTTTATATCCTTTTCGGGACGCTTTGTTTTTGCTATGCAAAAACATTATCTTTTTTTTTTTGCGAGCGATCCTCTAGTTCTGTGCTTTGTTATGTTTTTAAAAATTAAGTGTATTTCCAGCTTTTGATTTCTAAAAGTCAGATAATATCATTTCAGGGATATAAGTTTGACTTTCTGTATGTCGTTCTTTTCAAGACATGCCTTATTCATAAAAATACTGACACTGTATATAACGGTTTAGTTAAAGCCAAGTTTGCAATGGTTTAATGTCGATGGAAAAATAAGGTTCACAAAGTGAATTGTTCTTGTCAACTGGTAATATGGCTATGGTAGACATTGATAGTCTGATATAGTTGCAATATGTCTTCTGTTTCATCAGGATGCATTTAAAGTTATGTAGCTTATACAGCTGTTCTAAATATTTATTAATTTTTTTACTTTGCAAAGGTAGTACAGTTAATATATCTTTCCACAAAAATGAAATAAATCAACGTAAAGGTGTTGATATGTTTTTGACTTCACTTTCAGAGGACATATTAATCACAAAATACAGAGAAAGAAACCAGGTTTACAATGAACTGCATGCTTTACTTAATGTTGTCACAAACAGATATTCCCTTGTATTCACTCAGATTTTAGATATTGTTTCCAAGAAATGTGTTAAAATGTAGTGCATTCCCTAACAGCATTTTGCACCTTTCTTTTCAGAAAGCCCCACATTTGTATTAAGATAAGTAATACACAAACAGGAACGCTCATTTGCCTTGTGGGTGAGATGTTATGTCATTTAATCACTCGATTATGACCCAGCAAGACCTTTACATAATTATTGTTATATGGGGGGTGGGGGCACCTCGGTAGGGGGTGCCATGAGAGGGCATAACCTCATACAAACATATTGATGCCTGCAGGGTGGAGTGTAGGGAATGCCCAAATGTAATATATTTCCTGACTTCTGCGTCTAGTGGAGGCATTTGGGCTTGTTGGATCCCCCATCCAATGAAAAATGCTAAACTCCATATTCCTCACAGAGTGGTTTTTCTGTGTGAAATATCTAGAGACTGGAGTGGATTTGTCTTGTTGGAATTTCTGAACACTGTTGTAGTGTTCATACACCCTATTCCTAATAGGCTTTTAGTTTCTCGTACGTATTTTAGGCCACATTTGTTGCAATTTATAATGTAAATCACCTTACTAAGTTCACAAGTGACTTTGTGCTTTGGGGGTAATGACTTACATTTAATTACTTGTTTGGTGTGGAAACTAGTTATGTAGCCAACTTTCTTCAGTTTGGGACAGTATGTACATTTACCTAGTCTAGTACAGACAGATGTGTGAACTGAGTTTTTAGTCTCAGTTTTGGGGTTTTGGGGATAAGAAATAGTCTTACTTGTCAGTAAATCTTTGAGAATTGGTAATCTCCTGTAACCTAATTTTTAATTAGGGCCATATTTAATTCAATTTATCAGTCAAATTCCACAGTATGGAATTACTTTATTTATAGGACCAATCATCAAGTTGGATACCTATGAGAGCAATGAGCTCCAAAATCTGGGTTTACTGCAATCACACACTCCCAGTAGAGCAGAATTCTACCTCAATCACACATACTGACGTCCCTCTGTTGCAATGATCATCCTCTGTTGCAATCAACCTCTCACTGGTGAATTCAATCCAGTGGATTGTCAGTGAATATTAAGAGCTGACTTTTATTTTGATATTTAATTAAGCGTCCCTGAAAGGGCGCTTATTTGTTTTCGCCTCAGTTTCCTCGCCGCCGCATTATGGTCTCCCTTGAATATCTCCCTTATTATTAGAAGGTTTCAAACCATATTTGGCAGTTATATACCTTAGGTGTGGGAAAATGTTTCTGCATGCTTAAATTTGACCTTTATGAAGGTCACATGATCAAAAACTATTTTTTAAGTACACTCCCTCTCCCCCCGGCATCACAGTTCAGGAAAAAGTACTTGCTACAGAGCCTTATAATTTGACACACCTGTTCATACTATCGAAAACGCGAGCTGATTAGATTTTGGGAGCAATCCCTTGAAAAATGTCTCATTTATGAGTGATTTTCTGACACCTTCCAATCTGAAAGCCTTAAATTTAGGCCAACTCCCCTATTATCTTCTTAAGTATTGCATTTAGAGCTATAAAATGTACTGGGAGGTAATAGGAAACCATATGTGGAGAGTCTAAATAGCCGGTCAGTTTTACCCCACGGCCCCCCTTATGGGTCAAACTGGGGTCATAAAATAGCTGATTTTGAGTTTTTGCCTTGTATCTCCTTTATTGTTGCTTTTATAGCTTCAGAATGTATTAAGAGGTATTGGGAAAGCATATATGGAGAGTCTAAATAGCCGGTCAGTTTTACCCCCCGACCCCCCTTCTGGGTCAAACTGGGGTCATAAAATAGCCGATTTTGAGTTTTTGCCTTATATCTCCTTTATTCTTGCTTTTATAGCTTCAGAATGTATTAAGAGGTATTGGGAAAGCATATATGGAGAGTCTAAATAACCAGTCAGTTTCACCCCCCGACCCCCCCTTATGGGTCAAAGTGGGGTCATAAAATAGCCGATTTTGAGTTTTTGCCTTTATCTCCTTTATTGTTGCTTTTATAGCTTCAGAATGTATTAAGAGGTATTGGGAAAGCATATATGGAGAGTCTACATAGCCGGTCAGTTTTACCCCCCGACCCCCCTTATGGGTCAAAGTGGGGTCATAAAATAGCTGATTTTGAGTTTTTGCCTTATATCTCCTTTATTGTTGCTTTTATAGCTTCAGAATATATTAAGAGGTATTGGGAAAGCATATGTGGAGAGTCTAAATAGCCGGTCAGTTTTACCCCCCGACCCCTTCTTATGGGCCAAACTGGGGTCATAAATAGCTGCTTTGGAGTTTTTGCCTTATATCTCCTTTTTTTATTGCGTAAAATAGCCTTACCTTATCCTCACAAGTGCTTGTTTTGGTTTTGTGGAGCAAAAACGTATCGACCGACAAGAATTTTTAAGGAATATTCTTGTCACAAGAGGTGACCCCTTGTCTGCGCATGTTCGCGCTTGCGCAGTAGTCGTTGTCGACAGACGAATGTCATAGTTTTGGTCGATATGGGAGCAACACGTATAGTTTTGGTCGATATGGGAGCAACACGTACTTTTCCTTATTATCGTCCATTCACGGATGAAAATCTATGAAGTTTTGAAGCGTGCAAGCGTGCACCTACCTGTAGTTGTCCATTATTCGACTGGTATTACCTCTATTCTGCCTCCCTTGTCCCGAAAAGGGTCAGAATAAGATGTTGTGCAAGAAGATGTTGCTGTAAAGTCTTCAGTGGAAGACGGTGTATATCTTCGGCTGTACTCGCCCATTATTCGACTGGAACTACCTCCTTGTCGAGGAAGGGATGCAGAAGATATTGCTGTAAAGTTCTCAGTGGAAAGTTGCTTTATTGTCCCTTAATTGATGGCACAACATGAGTATTAGCTTATGCTCGAAAACAAAGAAGAAAGAATGCAGTTGTCTTTGCAACGGAGGTCGTAGATTCTTTACTGTGGGTGGAGCACCACTCTGGTACAGTAACAGGTCTTCCTCCAAAAGAACGACTACAGAAGTGTATCTACTGATCCTTGCAGTTATTATTTTGCTTCCCAGTAGGTACAGTGAACTTTCTGCTTCTCAGACATGAAAATAAGGACAGATTACCTTCATTTGCTGTAGATTTAGATGAAGATCCAACAGACATCTTTGGGGCAGTATGTGCACTGCTTGTCTTTTCAGCCCTGTTGAAGAATAAAACCTTCCTATGACCATGTCTCCAATGGAATACTGTGACTTTTGAGTTAATTCTTCTGCAAACTCAACGAAGATCAATCAATGCCTAAAAAATGGCTAGATGAGATATGGTGTTGAAGTCCTTGCTTCCAACCTTTACGAGTGTGTTTTGCATGGTTTATACAGGACAGGGGCCATGTTCAGTAATTATTTGTCCTACTAACTACAAAATATCATTGTACCACTCTTCCTAGTTTACCAGGAGAGATGGATACAGAAGAACGTGGCTACATTAATGCAAGTCACCATGGAGGCTCTTCTTGCAGTGTTACTGGCAGAGATGGGAGACTTTCACTGCCATCCCAGAGTTGTGCGAATCTTCAGTTGGGATTGTTGAATTACTCTCCAATCGAATTCACCAATACCTGTACTACCCACAATGCAAAGCGATGACGTCAGACAGGAAAACATGGCTACAGTAAATACCGCTTAAATATTGCTGGAAAATGCTTCAAAAGAAAGCAATTTATCCACTCAAGAATTGCAGAATTCCAGGTTTCTATGGCGGTTTAATTCTTGTATAGAAACTCGGCTAATGACGACCTCTGATACATCTCAGTGTCCTGAATTGATATCTAACTACGACTTCAACGGTCACGGCCCACGAGTGAAGTTCGTTTGCTATAACAATAAATACCTGCTTGTCCTTTCATTTAAGCTGGAGACAGCAGAAATTGTTAGAAATTCGGTTACAAAAGATGTGTTCTTCTATGTACCGACTCACCAAGATTTTCAACATCTACTTCAGTTTAATGTACACGGTCAAACCAATCAGTTCAAAGCAATATGAAATTCGGGTTAGCAACCCCTCTACAGTATCATGCGAGTAGTAAAGAAGCAAAACTCTTTCTTCAGTCTCACGGAATAGGAGTTCACCATATACCTAGACCACAAGGGACAGTCAACTGAAACCCCACTGTGTACCAACTGTTTCCAGAAGGGCCACTTACGAAAATCTTGTCCAAACCCCACTGCATGTATGCTCTGCAAAGAACCAGGACATAAAGCTGGTGATGAATGTTGCATTGCTAAGGCCAAAAAGGCTCACAAGACTGTAATACCTTTCCAGGGTCATACTGACCCACTAAGTAACTTCTACCCAGTCCAAGGTGGAATCAGCATTTTTGGCCAGAAATTACCAACTGCTGAGCATGGTTACCAATACAGCAAAGCAATGCAAAGTGGGCAAGATATAACTGCCAAAATAATCCTGGAATCAAAGAATGGAAAAATAGCAAAAGATGAAGCCGCTTTCATGCCATACAACCCTGACTGGTCTACAATAAAACAAGAAACAATGAAGCAAGTTCTTGAGGCCAAAGCAAAATCCTGCCCAGAATTTAAAACAGCCCTACTGAAAACAGAAAACAACATTCTTGCTGAAGCTGTGCGTGGAGACTACTACTGGTCCACAGGGCTTGATAAAGATTTATTAATGAGCACCAAAAAAAGATACTGGCCGGGACAAAATGTGATGGGAAAACTGCTTTGTGAGCTGAGGACAAAACTGAGGAACATAGAAAAAACAGAAAAAAAGACTATACAATCTCAGAAAACTTCAAAGAAGAACAATGTAACTGATTCAGAATCAGATTATGAATATTGACAAGTGCAGTTCATTTATGTGTTTTAGTACATGTATGTGTATATGTATTGCCTGTGATTTGTCTTTATAATGACATTCAGTATAACAGAATATAAGCTTTCAGTTCTTACGTTAAATCTAAGAGGTTTAAATAATAGTATCAAACGTAGAAAACTATTTCATTGGTTTGAAAATATAAAAGCAGACATAATACTTCTGCAAGAAACCTTCTGTACAAGCAAAACTGCAAATATTATGAAATCCAATTGGAAAGGTGCCATGTTTAATTCTTGTACTGACTCAAACCACAGCAGAGGGGTAGCAGTTCTGTTTAAAGAAAATCTAGATATCAAAATCTTGGATACCCACTCTAGTGCAGATGGAAGAAATTTATTGGTAAATTTCGAATTTCAAAACAATATATTTTCCGTGGTATCTGTGTATGCACCAAATATTGAAACTGAGAGAATACATTATTTTAATATGCTAGAAGATTGGATAAAAAATTCAGCATTAGGTATAAATAATCTTATTATAGGTGGTGATTTCAACTGTACTTTGCATTGTTGTCATAATACTGTAAAATCACATGTTAATGACAAGAGTAGAAAAATAATGCAAAAACTTGTAAACAATCTTCATTGTGTAGATACCTGGAATGTTCTTAATGATGAAACCACTTATACATACTATGACAAATCAACAAATCAGTATAGCAGGTTAGATTATATATTTATGTCTAAAGATTTTAGTTATAAACTCATAAAAACATACGTTAGCCAACCAGTAAGAGACAATCACGTTATTGATCATTTTTCAGTGGTTTGTAATTTTCAAATAAACACAACAAATGTCCGTGGTCCTGGATATTGGAAATTTAACAATCAACACTTACAAAATGCAGATTTTATTAAGGGCATTATAAATAATATATCAAGTACAATTGTACAATTCAACAACATCAAATCACAGCGAATAATTTGGGAACTTATTAAGTACAATATAAAGCAATATAGTATATCTTATGCCTCAACTCTAAGTAAGAGTAATAGGGAGAAAATTAATAAGCTTCAAAAGAAGCTAGATAATTTGAATCTTAAAAGACTTAATAGTACTGAAAACAATCATGAAAAAATATTGTTGAAAAAAGAAATTGAAGCAGAAATTAACTGCTATTACAATGAAAAAGTCAAAGGCTCTGTAATACGATCAAGAGCAAGATGGGTGAAGGAAGGAGAAATAAGTTCTAAGTACTTCCTAAGTCTTGAGAAAAAGCGTCAGAACCACAATGTAATCAAAGAATTAAGGACTGACAAAGGTCAAATTATCCACTCAGATAAAGATATTTTAAAAGAAGCGAATAAATTCTATTCAGATCTATATACAAGTAGTAAAACCTCAATCAGTGATATCAATGCCTACTTTGAAAAAAACCCTGAAACCTATGTTCTGTCAAATAAAGAAAAGTTAGCATGTGATGAGAAACTATCTACTATGGAGATAACTGAGGCTGTAACAAAATTGAACAAGAATAAATCACCCGGACCAGATGGCCTTACCCCTGAATTTTACCAAAAATTCTGGGATTATCTCAAGAAACCTTTTATGGAAATGCTGGATGAGACTTACAAATACAAACAACTTCCATCATCCGTGTCCAATGCTATCCTAACTTTAATACATAAAAAAGATGAAAAGGAGCTGCTTAAAAATTATAGGCCCATCAGCTTAAATAACTATGATTATAAAATAATCTCATTTGCCTTATCTTCAAGACTTCAGAAAGTAATTTCGAAAATAGTATCAACAGATCAAAGTGCCTATATTAAAAAAAGATATATCGGATTTACAGCTAGATATCTATTAGACATCATTAATTACTGTGAAACAAACAAAATCTCGGGTATCTTGTTAACATTAGATTTCAAAAAAGCTTTTGACACTTTAGAATGGAACTTTATGTCAAAAACATTGAACAAATTTGGCTTTGGAGAATACTTTAAATCCTGGGTTAATATTCTTTATACAGAACCCAC
Source organism: Sabellastarte sp. h YS-2021 (assembly GCA_964017235.1). NCBI lineage: Eukaryota > Metazoa > Annelida > Polychaeta > Sabellida > Sabellidae > Sabellastarte > Sabellastarte sp. h YS-2021. The sequence continues at coordinate 30,935,161 of OZ024936.1, forward strand.
AATAACAATAAAAAATAATGGCTGGTTATCAAGAAAACTAACAATGAAGAGAGGTATAAGGCAAGGATGTCCCTTGTCAGCACTGCTTTTTATTATAGCCACTGAAATTCTCTCTATTAATTTAAAATCTAATGAAAATATCAGAGGGATAAAAATTGGAAAATATGAGTCAACCATCTGCCAATATGCTGATGATACCACACTTACTCTAGGGAACAAAAACTCGATACACCATGCTCTCAAAAGTATTGATGACTTTTCTCGTGTTGCTGGTCTACAATTAAATATTCAAAAATGTGTTGGATTATGGCTTGGGCCCTTAAAAAAAGGACCTGCCTATTTTGAAAATGTAGCATTTACTAATGATCCGATTAGATGCCTTGGAATATATTTAGGTACAGATAGCCAAAAATGTATAGCAAAATCATGGGAGGAACAATTAAGCAAATTTAGACACATTTTGTTGTCATGGCACAATAGAAAACTCACCTTTTATGGGAAATCAATAATAATAAATTTGCTTGCTCTGCCAAAACTTACTTATATTTTGACAATACTACCTACCCCAGATGATTTTTTGAAAACTATTGAAAGAGAAATATTTACCTTCTTATGGGGCAAAAACCGATTTCCAATCAAAAGAAATACTGCAATTGGCACACATGATCTTGGGGGCCTTAATGTTGTCGATATATTCTCCAAAGAGAAATCTCTTAAAGCCTCGTGGATCCCAAAACTCCTAGATAATGATAATAAATGCCGTATAATTTTAGACTACTTCTTACAAAAGAAGAATTTCAATTATGAAATACTACTCAAAACAAATTTCCGCAAGAAAACACAGTGTGATGTTGCTTTGCAACTCCCAGACTTCTATTGCAACCTACTCTTAGCATTCAACCATTGCAAATATATCAAACCTACGTACAAACTAACCAATATGGAGCTGTTAACTCAATGCATATGGGGAAATGAATATTTTAAATCTCAAGGAAAAACTCTCTTCTTAATCAATTGGATAAAAAGTGGATTTATATATGTGAAAGATCTCTTAGACAAGGATGGAATGTGGCTAAGTGAACAAGAATTAATCTCTAAACTTCAAAAGAAAAACAATTGGATTGCTGAACTCATGATAATTAAAAAAGCAGTTGGTAAATACCTACAAAATAAAGATTTTTCAAATTGCAAATACATCCAAGATAGACTGCTTAATAGGTTGATCTTCACTACACGTTTAAAAACTTATAATATTTCTGAAGATAACTGCAATGCAAAATCCTTCTACACAATATTGATGTTACGGTCATGGGCAAGCACGGTAGCAATTACCGGTTGTCTTTAAGTTGTAACAGAAAAAAAAACAAAAAGCTTAACTTAACAAATTTATTTAGCGATTAACAATAATGATTACAGTCAACTGGTATGCCCTTAACTAAGCACACTAATACAATAACAAGATCTAGCTGACCTGACCACTGAGATTAAGAATAAGTTTATCCACCGTATCCCGCAATCTGTTCTGTAATCCGTCCTGTGGTATATTCTGTGATCTGTCCAATGTCCTGTGGTCTGTCCCGTGATCTGTCCAGCGTTCACTCGCACACAGATGTCTATATTCTGTGACCTGTCCCACACTCAACAACACAAAAGGTGCTTGTCCTGCTATCCTTTATATATCCAGTCACACAGAAGGTCTGTCTGGAGATTTTTAGAGAGTTAACACAATTGTACTGTCTGCTCCAAGATATGGACAATGTCCAAGATGCAGTAAATCCACTCTCTGTTATATAACTGTACAATATCCAAAAATATCCAAAGTGCAATAAATCTGTCCAGACAATGTATCTAGTTCACTCCAGTAAAAGTTCACAGCAACACAAGTTATATTATATTCCAAAACACAATAGCTCTCCTTATAGCCAGCGAATACAAAGTTCACTTGTGGTCAGATGTACATTCCTTATATACATTCACAGATTCCTTCTGGAATTGTACAGAACCAACTCAAAAGAAGCTGGAGCCATCTAGGCCAAAGGAGGAAGTTCTAGAAACTACTGGTAATTGGGTTTCCCCAAATCTAACATAACCACTGAGGGGGGATTTCCCCCAGTCTGTGAACAAATCAATAAACACTAAAACACAAAAATCAATAACTCCCTTACTTTAAATGTTAACACACAAAAAGAACCAACAACACAATTATCTCTTATGACAATGTACAAACACAAAGCTCAAATCAAACAATGCACTAATATAGTGCCTAATATATGTAACACCTCCCCCGTTAAAGAAAAATTTTGGAAACCAAGGGGTTACAAAATTTTACAAGAGATTTTCACCAGGTATATACACACAGGTAATAACTTTTTACAAAACATTTTTGTCTAAATACAAAAGTAAAATTAGTACCATGTATAACCTTTATAAACTTACTAATTACAGGTATATAAATTACACTTTAAATACAGCTTCTGGACAGGGCGTATCCATGCGGACGCCATATGTTACTTTTTCAAAGTTCTGTTTATACACTGAATTCCTATCTTTAACAGTGTTTCTATTAATAGCCATCATAAGCTATGTTATACCTCTTTCGAAGTATGGCTTTACCATAGTTATTTCCCACATTTGGTTTGAATGTCTGTTATCACAGTTTTTAATGGTCTTTTGGAGAGTTTCTATTCTCCTTGCTACTGGGTATGACCCTAGATCTCTGGCCTGTAGTTTATTCATTTGGCCAGGTGATGACACTGAAGCCTTGCCTCCAGGATTGAAGATACAATTTTGTAATTTCTTATCATAAAGCATCTTCATTTTTGACTGAGAAGTTTTCAAATTTTGTTGCGCCAGCTCACAAGCCTTCTTTAACTTATCTCTGAACCTTGAGACATAATCTAACAGATTTAGGCTCTCAGTGTTCTCAGATAACCAGTTTTCCTTCAACAGCTTGAGAGGACCACGGACTGAATGGCCAAAGACCAACTCGAAGGGACTAAAGCCTAAAGACTCTTGAACAGACTCTCTAACTGCAAACAATAATAAGCTGATGCCTTCATCCCAATCTTTTTCATTGTCTAAACAATATGTCCTAATCATATTCTTCAAAGTGGAATGGAACCTTTCAAGTGCACCTTGGGATTCTGGGTGATAAGCACTAGATTTGATCTGTTTGGCACCTAACTGAAATACAACCTGTTGAAATAGTCCTGACATAAAATTTGACCCTTGATCTGACTGGATCTCTTTTGGTAAGCCAACTAGAGTAAAGAAATTAACCAGAGCTTTTGAGATTTTGGGAGCTGTTATGTTGGTCAAAGGTATGGCTTCGGGAAATCTGGTTGAAGCACACATAATTGTCAAAAGATATTGGTTTCTGGATTTAGTTTTTGGTAAGGGACCTACACAGTCAATTATCACTTTGCTAAACGGTTCCTCAAACGCTGGAATGGGTTTGAGAGGAGCTACAGGAATTTTTTGGTTTGGCTTTCCTACCATTTGACAAATGTGACAAGTCTTGCAAAATTCTGCCACACAGTGCCGAATTTGAGGCCAATAGAAATGTTTGGTTATCTTGTTGTAAGTTTTGTTGATGCCTAAATGGCCACCCATTGGAGACTCATGGGCCAATTTCAGTATCTCACTTTGGTACATTTTTGGTACAACAATCTGGTGTACTACTGACCATTCTTCAGATGCAGGGACATTTGGTGGCCTCCACTTTCGCATAAGTACACCATTTCTGACATAATAGCCTACAGGGACCTTATCTAGCTCTACTGGTGGCAAGACCAACTTGAATAAAGGAGCTAATTCAGGGTCATTTTCCTGCTCTGAAATCAATTTTGATTTTGAAAGCGATATATCTTTGCAGTCAATTGGGTCTTGTTTTTCAGAATCTACCCTATCCTTGGGATTAGTATCACTAAAATTCTGCACATCATGGTCATAGTTGTTCAAGAATGTATCTGACAAATCAACTAAGACATCTGTAGATTGTTTACAATCTTTTGGTTCTTCTTGGGCCTTTTTGGCCATAGTTCGAGTCACAGCACAGGAGGGAAAAATACCAGGAATAACCTCTTCTAATTTCTCAGTGCTAACCAAAGTGATCGGCTTAGAAGTAACCTTAGGATCAGCAACTACCTTTCCACCTGCAAGATCATTTCCCAACAACAAAGATACCCCTTTAATGGGTAAAGTGGGCCTGGTACCCACAACAACAGAACCAGTAACTAAGTCTGATACTAACTTGACCTTATGCAAGGGAACGTTCACACAGCCTCCTTGAGCAATGACACTCTCACCAGTAGATGTGCTTACACTCAATGGCAATACACCTTCTAAAAGTAAGGACTGAGTAGCTCCAGTGTCTCTTAATATCTTAATGGGGACCTGACTGGTACTACTTTCCAAGGATACAAAACTCTCAGACACAAAAGGTTTGAACTCTTCCCTAATAATCTCAGACTTGTCTAAACCAATACTAGACTCTGCTCTATTGGGATTTGAACGCCAGTTAGACTTGCTAGACACAAAGGCGTTGGGCGATGCCTCCTTTTCTCTTCTCTTCTTTAAGAGCCAACAGTCAGACATAACATGCCCAGGTTTCTTACAATAATGGCACACAGGAGCAAAGGATCTGGGCTTCCTATCCTTACTCATAGTCTGATTTGAAGTTTGACCCTTATCTGAACTCTTTTCTGGAGCTACATTTTCAGATTTCTTTCCTATTTCTGGATACGACCTTTTAGCAGGACCAAAGGACTTATTCTTGTAGAAAGTGGACTTGTGAGTTAGCGCATAATCATCAGCATAAGCTGCTGCTTTTGCCAAATTTTCAACTTTCTGTTCATCTAGATAGGTTTTAATGTCATCACGAACACACCTTTTGAACTCTTCAATCAAAATAACTTGCCTAAGTTTTTCAAAGTCTGTACCTACTTCCCTAGAATTACACCATCTGTCAAAGTACACTTCTTTCTCATGGGCAAATTCAACATGAGTTTGACTTTCTTGTTTACGATAATTTCTGAATTTTTGACGATATGCTTCTGGTACCAACTCATATGCTTTCAAAATAGCATTTTTGACAGAGTTATAGTCCACACATTCAGAAATTGGCAAAGCCGTGTATGCCTCCTGGGCCTTTCCCCTCAAAACACTTTGCAGCAATAAAGGCCACTGGTCTATAGGCCATTTCAAATTTTGAGCTACTCTTTCAAAGTGTTGAAAGTACTTATCGACCTCCAACTCATTAAAAGGTGGTACCAGTCACACATTTTTACCCAAATCAAATTTGGTAGCAATGGACTCTTCATGGGCAATTCTACGATCATTGAGTTCTAAAGCTCTCATTTCTCTTTCATGTTTAAGCGCTCGCTCTTCCTTTTGAGCTTGAGCTTCAAGCTCTTCTTTTCGCTGTTGAGCTTCAAGCTCTTCTTTTCGCTGTTGAGCGTCAAGCTCTTCTTTCTGCTGTTGAGCTTCAAGCTCTTCTTTTCGTTGTTGAGCTAAAGCTTGAGTTTCAAGCTCTTTAAGTCTTAACTCTCTTTCAATTTCTAATCGCCTGATCTCATATTGCCCAGAAGGTTCCATTGGTAGAGGCTTATACACTTCTAAACAACTATCAGGTAAAACATCTTCATCAACTAACTGTTCAACTATAAGCCTTTTAAGTTCATGTTTACGTGTTGACCTTTTCACCTCTAACTGTAACTCTTGTGCTATCTGCATTAACATATCTTTTTAAAAGTTTCTAGAACTTCCATAGATGGTGACTGTACAAACTCTTTAGCACTAGCCATTTTGAGCACTGTTGACTGTAACCAATTACTAAATCAAATGGATTTTCAAAATGTTAATTGAACGGTTGATCAAATAGTTGTAATCAAATGGTTGGATCCCGGACGAGCCCCCAATTTTCCTGTTACGGTCACGGGCAAGCACGGTAGCAATTACCGGTTGTCTTTAAGTTGTAACAGAAAAAAACACAAAAAGCTTAACTTAACAAATTTATTTAGCGATTAACAATAATGATTACAGTCAACTGGTATGCCCTTAACTAAGCACACTAATACAATAACAAGATCTAGCTGACCTGACCACTGAGATTAAGAATAAGTTTATCTGCCGTATCCCGCAATCTGTTCTGTAATCCGTCCTGTGGTATATTCTGTGATCTGTCCAATGTCCTGTAGTCTGTCCCGTGATCTGTCCAGCGTTCACTCGCACACAGATGTCTATATTCTGTGACCTGTCCCACACTCAACAACACAAAAGGTGCTTGTCCTGCTATCCTTTATATATCCAGTCACACAGAAGGTCTGTCTGGAGATTTTTAGAGAGTTAACACAATTGTACTGTCTGCTCCAAGATATGGACAATGTCCAAGATGCAGTAAATCCACTCTCTGTTATATAACTGTACAATATCCAAAAATATCCAAAGTGCAATAAATCTGTCCAGACAATGTATCTAGTTCACTCCAGTAAAAGTTCACAGCAACACAAGTTATATTATATTCCAAAACACAATAGCTCTCCTTATAGCCAGCGAATACAAAGTTCACTTGTGGTCAGATGTACATTCCTTATATACATTCACAGATTCCTTCTGGAATTGTACAGAACCAACTCAAAAGAAGCTGGAGCCATCTAGGCCAAAGGAGGAAGTTCTAGAAACTACTGGTAATTGGGTTTCCCCAAATCTAACATAACCACTGAGGGGGGATTTCCCCCAGTCTGTGAACAAATCAATAAACACTAAAACACAAAAATCAATAACTCCCTTACTTTAAATGTTAACACACAAAAAGAACCAACAACACAATTATCTCTTATGACAATGTACAAACACAAAGCTCAAATCAAACAATGCACTAATATAGTGCCTAATATATGTAACACCTCCCCCGTTAAAGAAAAATTTTGGAAACCAAGGGGTTACAAAATTTTACAAGAGATTTTCACCAGGTATATACACACAGGTAATAACTTTTTACAAAACATTTTTGTCTAAATACAAAAGTAAAATTAGTACCATGTATAACCTTTATAAACTTACTAATTACAGGTATATAAATTACACTTTAAATACAGCTTCTGGACAGGGCGTATCCATGCGGACGCCATATGTTACTTTTTCAAAGTTCTGTTTATACACTGAATTCCTATCTTTAACAGTGTTTCTATTAATAGCCATCATAAGCTATGTTATACCTCTTTCGAAGTATGGCTTTACCATAGTTATTTCCCACATTTGGTTTGAATGTCTGTTATCACAGTTTTTAATGGTCTTTTGGAGAGTTTCTATTCTCCTTGCTACTGGGTATGACCCTAGATCTCTGGCCTGTAGTTTATTCATTTGGCCAGGTGATGACACTGAAGCCTTGCCTCCAGGATTGAAGATACAATTTTGTAATTTCTTATCATAAAGCATCTTCATTTTTGACTGAGAAGTTTTCAAATTTTGTTGCGCCAGCTCACAAGCCTTCTTTAACTTATCTCTGAACCTTGAGACATAATCTAACAGATTTAGGCTCTCAGTGTTCTCAGATAACCAGTTTTCCTTCAACAGCTTGAGAGGACCACGGACTGAATGGCCAAAGACCAACTCGAAGGGACTAAAGCCTAAAGACTCTTGAACAGACTCTCTAACTGCAAACAATAATAAGCTGATGCCTTCATCCCAATCTTTTTCATTGTCTAAACAATATGTCCTAATCATATTCTTCAAAGTGGAATGGAACCTTTCAAGTGCACCTTGGGATTCTGGGTGATAAGCACTAGATTTGATCTGTTTGGCACCTAACTGAAATACAACCTGTTGAAATAGTCCTGACATAAAATTTGACCCTTGATCTGACTGGATCTCTTTTGGTAAGCCAACTAGAGTAAAGAAATTAACCAGAGCTTTTGAGATTTTGGGAGCTGTTATGTTGGTCAAAGGTATGGCTTCGGGAAATCTGGTTGAAGCACACATAATTGTCAAAAGATATTGGTTTCTGGATTTAGTTTTTGGTAAGGGACCTACACAGTCAATTATCACTTTGCTAAACGGTTCCTCAAACGCTGGAATGGGTTTGAGAGGAGCTACAGGAATTTTTTGGTTTGGCTTTCCTACCATTTGACAAATGTGACAAGTCTTGCAAAATTCTGCCACACAGTGCCGAATTTGAGGCCAATAGAAATGTTTGGTTATCTTGTTGTAAGTTTTGTTTATGCCTAAATGGCCACCCATTGGAGACTCATGGGCCAATTTCAGTATCTCACTTTGGTACATTTTTGGTACAACAATCTGGTGTACTACTGACCATTCTTCAGATGCAGGGACATTTGGTGGCCTCCACTTTCGCATAAGTACACCATTTCTGACATAATAGCCTACAGGGACCTTATCTAGCTCTACTGGTGGCAAGACCAACTTGAATAAAGGAGCTAATTCAGGGTCATTTTCCTGCTCTGAAATCAATTTTGATTTTGAAAGCGATATATCTTTGCAGTCAATTGGGTCTTGTTTTTCAGAATCTACCCTATCCTTGGGATTAGTATCACTAAAATTCTGCACATCATGGTCATAGTTGTTCAAGAATGTATCTGACAAATCAACTAAGACATCTGTAGATTGTTTACAATCTTTTGGTTCTTCTTGGGCCTTTTTGGCCATAGTTCGAGTCACAGCACAGGAGGGAAAAATACCAGGAATAACCTCTTCTAATTTCTCAGTGCTAACCAAAGTGATCGGCTTAGAAGTAACCTTAGGATCAGCAACTACCTTTCCACCTGCAAGATCATTTCCCAACAACAAAGATACCCCTTTAATGGGTAAAGTGGGCCTGGTACCCACAACAACAGAACCAGTAACTAAGTCTGATACTAACTTGACCTTATGCAAGGGAACGTTCACACAGCCTCCTTGAGCAATGACACTCTCACCAGTAGATGTGCTTACACTCAATGGCAATACACCTTCTAAAAGTAAGGACTGAGTAGCTCCAGTGTCTCTTAATATCTTAATGGGGACCTGACTGGTACTACTTTCCAAGGATACAAAACTCTCAGACACAAAAGGTTTGAACTCTTCCCTAATAATCTCAGACTTGTCTAAACCAATACTAGACTCTGCTCTATTGGGATTTGAACGCCAGTTAGACTTGCTAGACACAAAGGCGTTGGGCGATGCCTCCTTTTCTCTTCTCTTCTTTAAGAGCCAACAGTCAGACATAACATGCCCAGGTTTCTTACAATAATGGCACACAGGAGCAAAGGATCTGGGCTTCCTATCCTTACTCATAGTCTGATTTGAAGTTTGACCCTTATCTGAACTCTTTTCTGGAGCTACATTTTCAGATTTCTTTCCTATTTCTGGATACGACCTTTTAGCAGGACCAAAGGACTTATTCTTGTAGAAAGTGGACTTGTGAGTTAGCGCATAATCATCAGCATAAGCTGCTGCTTTTGCCAAATTTTCAACTTTCTGTTCATCTAGATAGGTTTTAATGTCATCACGAACACACCTTTTGAACTCTTCAATCAAAATAACTTGCCTAAGTTTTTCAAAGTCTGTACCTACTTCCCTAGAATTACACCATCTGTCAAAGTACACTTCTTTCTCATGGGCAAATTCAACATGAGTTTGACTTTCTTGTTTACGATAATTTCTGAATTTTTGACGATATGCTTCTGGTACCAACTCATATGCTTTCAAAATAGCATTTTTGACAGAGTTATAGTCCACACATTCAGAAATTGGCAAAGCCGTGTATGCCTCCTGGGCCTTTCCCCTCAAAACACTTTGCAGCAATAAAGGCCACTGGTCTATAGGCCATTTCAAATTTTGAGCTACTCTTTCAAAGTGTTGAAAGTACTTATCGACCTCCAACTCATTAAAAGGTGGTACCAGTCACACATTTTTACCCAAATCAAATTTGGTAGCAATGGACTCTTCATGGGCAATTCTACGATCATTGAGTTCTAAAGCTCTCATTTCTCTTTCATGTTTAAGCGCTCGCTCTTCCTTTTGAGCTTGAGCTTCAAGCTCTTCTTTTCGCTGTTGAGCTTCAAGCTCTTCTTTTCGCTGTTGAGCGTCAAGCTCTTCTTTCTGCTGTTGAGCTTCAAGCTCTTCTTTTCGTTGTTGAGCTAAAGCTTGAGTTTCAAGCTCTTTAAGTCTTAACTCTCTTTCAATTTCTAATCGCCTGATCTCATATTGCCCAGAAGGTTCCATTGGTAGAGGCTTATACACTTCTAAACAACTATCAGGTAAAACATCTTCATCAACTAACTGTTCAACTATAAGCCTTTTAAGTTCATGTTTACGTGTTGACCTTTTCACCTCTAACTGTAACTCTTGTGCTATCTGCATTAACATATCTTTTTAAAAGTTTCTAGAACTTCCATAGATGGTGACTGTACAAACTCTTTAGCACTAGCCATTTTGAGCACTGTTGACTGTAACCAATTACTAAATCAAATGGATTTTCAAAATGTTAATTGAACGGTTGATCAAATAGTTGTAATCAAATGGTTGGATCCCGGACGAGCCCCCAATTTTCCTGTTACGGTCACGGGCAAGCACGGTAGCAATTACCGGTTGTCTTTAAGTTGTAACAGAAAAAAACACAAAAAGCTTAACTTAACAAATTTATTTAGCGATTAACAATAATGATTACAGTCAACTGGTATGCCCTTAACTAAGCACACTAATACAATAACAAGATCTAGCTGACCTGACCACTGAGATTAAGAATAAGTTTATCTGCCGTATCCCGCAATCTGTTCTGTAATCCGTCCTGTGGTATATTCTGTGATCTGTCCAATGTCCTGTAGTCTGTCCCGTGATCTGTCCAGCGTTCACTCGCACACAGATGTCTATATTCTGTGACCTGTCCCACACTCAACAACACAAAAGGTGCTTGTCCTGCTATCCTTTATATATCCAGTCACACAGAAGGTCTGTCTGGAGATTTTTAGAGAGTTAACACAATTGTACTGTCTGCTCCAAGATATGGACAATGTCCAAGATGCAGTAAATCCACTCTCTGTTATATAACTGTACAATATCCAAAAATATCCAAAGTGCAATAAATCTGTCCAGACAATGTATCTAGTTCACTCCAGTAAAAGTTCACAGCAACACAAGTTATATTATATTCCAAAACACAATAGCTCTCCTTATAGCCAGCGAATACAAAGTTCACTTGTGGTCAGATGTACATTCCTTATATACATTCACAGATTCCTTCTGGAATTGTACAGAACCAACTCAAAAGAAGCTGGAGCCATCTAGGCCAAAGGAGGAAGTTCTAGAAACTACTGGTAATTGGGTTTCCCCAAATCTAACATAACCACTGAGGGGGGATTTCCCCCAGTCTGTGAACAAATCAATAAACACTAAAACACAAAAATCAATAACTCCCTTACTTTAAATGTTAACACACAAAAAGAACCAACAACACAATTATCTCTTATGACAATGTACAAACACAAAGCTCAAATCAAACAATGCACTAATATAGTGCCTAATATATGTAACACCTCCCCCGTTAAAGAAAAATTTTGGAAACCAAGGGGTTACAAAATTTTACAAGAGATTTTCACCAGGTATATACACACAGGTAATAACTTTTTACAAAACATTTTTGTCTAAATACAAAAGTAAAATTAGTACCATGTATAACCTTTATAAACTTACTAATTACAGGTATATAAATTACACTTTAAATACAGCTTCTGGACAGGGCGTATCCATGCGGACGCCATATGTTACTTTTTCAAAGTTCTGTTTATACACTGAATTCCTATCTTTAACAGTGTTTCTATTAATAGCCATCATAAGCTATGTTATACCTCTTTCGAAGTATGGCTTTACCATAGTTATTTCCCACATTTGGTTTGAATGTCTGTTATCACAGTTTTTAATGGTCTTTTGGAGAGTTTCTATTCTCCTTGCTACTGGGTATGACCCTAGATCTCTGGCCTGTAGTTTATTCATTTGGCCAGGTGATGACACTGAAGCCTTGCCTCCAGGATTGAAGATACAATTTTGTAATTTCTTATCATAAAGCATCTTCATTTTTGACTGAGAAGTTTTCAAATTTTGTTGCGCCAGCTCACAAGCCTTCTTTAACTTATCTCTGAACCTTGAGACATAATCTAACAGATTTAGGCTCTCAGTGTTCTCAGATAACCAGTTTTCCTTCAACAGCTTGAGAGGACCACGGACTGAATGGCCAAAGACCAACTCGAAGGGACTAAAGCCTAAAGACTCTTGAACAGACTCTCTAACTGCAAACAATAATAAGCTGATGCCTTCATCCCAATCTTTTTCATTGTCTAAACAATATGTCCTAATCATATTCTTCAAAGTGGAATGGAACCTTTCAAGTGCACCTTGGGATTCTGGGTGATAAGCACTAGATTTGATCTGTTTGGCACCTAACTGAAATACAACCTGTTGAAATAGTCCTGACATAAAATTTGACCCTTGATCTGACTGGATCTCTTTTGGTAAGCCAACTAGAGTAAAGAAATTAACCAGAGCTTTTGAGATTTTGGGAGCTGTTATGTTGGTCAAAGGTATGGCTTCGGGAAATCTGGTTGAAGCACACATAATTGTCAAAAGATATTGGTTTCTGGATTTAGTTTTTGGTAAGGGACCTACACAGTCAATTATCACTTTGCTAAACGGTTCCTCAAACGCTGGAATGGGTTTGAGAGGAGCTACAGGAATTTTTTGGTTTGGCTTTCCTACCATTTGACAAATGTGACAAGTCTTGCAAAATTCTGCCACACAGTGCCGAATTTGAGGCCAATAGAAATGTTTGGTTATCTTGTTGTAAGTTTTGTTGATGCCTAAATGGCCACCCATTGGAGACTCATGGGCCAATTTCAGTATCTCACTTTGGTACATTTTTGGTACAACAATCTGGTGTACTACTGACCATTCTTCAGATGCAGGGACATTTGGTGGCCTCCACTTTCGCATAAGTACACCATTTCTGACATAATAGCCTACAGGGACCTTATCTAGCTCTACTGGTGGCAAGACCAACTTGAATAAAGGAGCTAATTCAGGGTCATTTTCCTGCTCTGAAATCAATTTTGATTTTGAAAGCGATATATCTTTGCAGTCAATTGGGTCTTGTTTTTCAGAATCTACCCTATCCTTGGGATTAGTATCACTAAAATTCTGCACATCATGGTCATAGTTGTTCAAGAATGTATCTGACAAATCAACTAAGACATCTGTAGATTGTTTACAATCTTTTGGTTCTTCTTGGGCCTTTTTGGCCATAGTTCGAGTCACAGCACAGGAGGGAAAAATACCAGGAATAACCTCTTCTAATTTCTCAGTGCTAACCAAAGTGATCGGCTTAGAAGTAACCTTAGGATCAGCAACTACCTTTCCACCTGCAAGATCATTTCCCAACAACAAAGATACCCCTTTAATGGGTAAAGTGGGCCTGGTACCCACAACAACAGAACCAGTAACTAAGTCTGATACTAACTTGACCTTATGCAAGGGAACGTTCACACAGCCTCCTTGAGCAATGACACTCTCACCAGTAGATGTGCTTACACTCAATGGCAATACACCTTCTAAAAGTAAGGACTGAGTAGCTCCAGTGTCTCTTAATATCTTAATGGGGACCTGACTGGTACTACTTTCCAAGGATACAAAACTCTCAGACACAAAAGGTTTGAACTCTTCCCTAATAATCTCAGACTTGTCTAAACCAATACTAGACTCTGCTCTATTGGGATTTGAACGCCAGTTAGACTTGCTAGACACAAAGGCGTTGGGCGATGCCTCCTTTTCTCTTCTCTTCTTTAAGAGCCAACAGTCAGACATAACATGCCCAGGTTTCTTACAATAATGGCACACAGGAGCAAAGGATCTGGGCTTCCTATCCTTACTCATAGTCTGATTTGAAGTTTGACCCTTATCTGAACTCTTTTCTGGAGCTACATTTTCAGATTTCTTTCCTATTTCTGGATACGACCTTTTAGCAGGACCAAAGGACTTATTCTTGTAGAAAGTGGACTTGTGAGTTAGCGCATAATCATCAGCATAAGCTGCTGCTTTTGCCAAATTTTCAACTTTCTGTTCATCTAGATAGGTTTTAATGTCATCACGAACACACCTTTTGAACTCTTCAATCAAAATAACTTGCCTAAGTTTTTCAAAGTCTGTACCTACTTCCCTAGAATTACACCATCTGTCAAAGTACACTTCTTTCTCATGGGCAAATTCAACATGAGTTTGACTTTCTTGTTTACGATAATTTCTGAATTTTTGACGATATGCTTCTGGTACCAACTCATATGCTTTCAAAATAGCATTTTTGACAGAGTTATAGTCCACACATTCAGAAATTGGCAAAGCCGTGTATGCCTCCTGGGCCTTTCCCCTCAAAACACTTTGCAGCAATAAAGGCCACTGGTCTATAGGCCATTTCAAATTTTGAGCTACTCTTTCAAAGTGTTGAAAGTACTTATCGACCTCCAACTCATTAAAAGGTGGTACCAGTCACACATTTTTACCCAAATCAAATTTGGTAGCAATGGACTCTTCATGGGCAATTCTACGATCATTGAGTTCTAAAGCTCTCATTTCTCTTTCATGTTTAAGCGCTCGCTCTTCCTTTTGAGCTTGAGCTTCAAGCTCTTCTTTTCGCTGTTGAGCTTCAAGCTCTTCTTTTCGCTGTTGAGCGTCAAGCTCTTCTTTCTGCTGTTGAGCTTCAAGCTCTTCTTTTCGTTGTTGAGCTAAAGCTTGAGTTTCAAGCTCTTTAAGTCTTAACTCTCTTTCAATTTCTAATCGCCTGATCTCATATTGCCCAGAAGGTTCCATTGGTAGAGGCTTATACACTTCTAAACAACTATCAGGTAAAACATCTTCATCAACTAACTGTTCAACTATAAGCCTTTTAAGTTCATGTTTACGTGTTGACCTTTTCACCTCTAACTGTAACTCTTGTGCTATCTGCATTAACATATCTTTTTAAAAGTTTCTAGAACTTCCATAGATGGTGACTGTACAAACTCTTTAGCACTAGCCATTTTGAGCACTGTTGACTGTAACCAATTACTAAATCAAATGGATTTTCAAAATGTTAATTGAACGGTTGATCAAATAGTTGTAATCAAATGGTTGGATCCCGGACGAGCCCCCAATTTTCCTGTTACGGTCACGGGCAAGCACGGTAGCAATTACCGGTTGTCTTTAAGTTGTAACAGAAAAAAACACAAAAAGCTTAACTTAACAAATTTATTTAGCGATTAACAATAATGATTACAGTCAACTGGTATGCCCTTAACTAAGCACACTAATACAATAACAAGATCTAGCTGACCTGACCACTGAGATTAAGAATAAGTTTATCTGCCGTATCCCGCAATCTGTTCTGTAATCCGTCCTGTGGTATATTCTGTGATCTGTCCAATGTCCTGTAGTCTGTCCCGTGATCTGTCCAGCGTTCACTCGCACACAGATGTCTATATTCTGTGACCTGTCCCACACTCAACAACACAAAAGGTGCTTGTCCTGCTATCCTTTATATATCCAGTCACACAGAAGGTCTGTCTGGAGATTTTTAGAGAGTTAACACAATTGTACTGTCTGCTCCAAGATATGGACAATGTCCAAGATGCAGTAAATCCACTCTCTGTTATATAACTGTACAATATCCAAAAATATCCAAAGTGCAATAAATCTGTCCAGACAATGTATCTAGTTCACTCCAGTAAAAGTTCACAGCAACACAAGTTATATTATATTCCAAAACACAATAGCTCTCCTTATAGCCAGCGAATACAAAGTTCACTTGTGGTCAGATGTACATTCCTTATATACATTCACAGATTCCTTCTGGAATTGTACAGAACCAACTCAAAAGAAGCTGGAGCCATCTAGGCCAAAGGAGGAAGTTCTAGAAACTACTGGTAATTGGGTTTCCCCAAATCTAACATAACCACTGAGGGGGGATTTCCCCCAGTCTGTGAACAAATCAATAAACACTAAAACACAAAAATCAATAACTCCCTTACTTTAAATGTTAACACACAAAAAGAACCAACAACACAATTATCTCTTATGACAATGTACAAACACAAAGCTCAAATCAAACAATGCACTAATATAGTGCCTAATATATGTAACACCTCCCCCGTTAAAGAAAAATTTTGGAAACCAAGGGGTTACAAAATTTTACAAGAGATTTTCACCAGGTATATACACACAGGTAATAACTTTTTACAAAACATTTTTGTCTAAATACAAAAGTAAAATTAGTACCATGTATAACCTTTATAAACTTACTAATTACAGGTATATAAATTACACTTTAAATACAGCTTCTGGACAGGGCGTATCCATGCGAACGCCATATGTTACTTTTTCAAAGTTCTGTTTATACACTGAATTCCTATCTTTAACAGTGTTTCTATTAATAGCCATCATAAGCTATGTTATACCTCTTTCGAAGTATGGCTTTACCATAGTTATTTCCCACATTTGGTTTGAATGTCTGTTATCACAGTTTTTAATGGTCTTTTGGAGAGTTTCTACTCTCCTTGCTACTGGGTATGACCCTAGATCTCTGGCCTGTAGTTTATTCATTTGGCCAGGTGATGACACTGAAGCCTTGCCTCCAGGATTGAAGATACGATTTTGTAATTTCTTATCATAAAGCATCTTCATTTTTGACTGAGAAGTTTTCAAATTTTGTTGCGCCAGCTCACAAGCCTTCTTTAACTTATCTCTGAACCTTGAGACATAATCTAACAGATTTAGGCTCTCAGTGTTCTCAGATAACCAGTTTTCCTTCAACAGCTTGAGAGGACCACGGACTGAATGGCCAAAGACCAACTCGAAGGGACTAAAGCCTAAAGACTCTTGAACAGACTCTCTAACTGCAAACAATAATAAGCTGATGCCTTCATCCCAATCTTTTTCATTGTCTAAACAATATGTCCTAATCATATTCTTCAAAGTGGAATGGAACCTTTCAAGTGCACCTTGGGATTCTGGGTGATAAGCACTAGATTTGATCTGTTTGGCACCTAACTGAAATACAACCTGTTGAAATAGTCCTGACATAAAATTTGACCCTTGATCTGACTGGATCTCTTTTGGTAAGCCAACTAGAGTAAAGAAATTAACCAGAGCTTTTGAGATTTTGGGAGCTGTTATGTTGGTCAAAGGTATGGCTTCGGGAAATCTGGTTGAAGCACACATAATTGTCAAAAGATATTGGTTTCTAGATTTAGTTTTTGGTAAGGGACCTACACAGTCAATTATCACTTTGCTAAACGGTTCCTCAAACGCTGGAATGGGTTTGAGAGGAGCTACAGGAATTTTTTGGTTTGGCTTTCCTACCATTTGACAAATGTGACAAGTCTTGCAAAATTCTGCCACACAGTGCCGAATTTGAGGCCAATAGAAATGTTTGGTTATCTTGTTGTAAGTTTTGTTGATGCCTAAATGGCCACCCATTGGAGACTCATGGGCCAATTTCAGTATCTCACTTTGGTACATTTTTGGTACAACAATCTGGTGTACTACTGACCATTCTTCAGATGCAGGGACATTTGGTGGCCTCCACTTTCGCATAAGTACACCATTTCTGACATAATAGCCTACAGGGACCTTATCTAGCTCTACTGGTGGCAAGACCAACTTGAATAAAGGAGCTAATTCAGGGTCATTTTCCTGCTCTGAAATCAATTTTGATTTTGAAAGCGATACATCTTTGCAGTCAATTGGGTCTTGTTTTTCAGAATCTACCCTATCCTTGGGATTAGTATCACTAAAATTCTGCACATCATGGTCATAGTTGTTCAAGAATGTATCTGACAAATCAACTAAGACATCTGTAGATTGTTTACAATCTTTTGGTTCTTCTTGGGCCTTTTTGGCCATAGTTCGAGTCACAGCACAGGAGGGAAAAATACCAGGAATAACCTCTTCTAATTTCTCAGTGCTAACCAAAGTGATCGGCTTAGAAGTAACCTTAGGATCAGCAACTACCTTTCCACCTGCAAGATCATTTCCCAACAACAAAGATACCCCTTTAATGGGTAAAGTGGGCCTGGTACCCACAACAACAGAACCAGTAACTAAGTCTGATACTAACTTGACCTTATGCAAGGGAACGTTCACACAGCCTCCTTCAATACCT
Organism: Sabellastarte sp. h YS-2021; assembly: GCA_964017235.1. Taxonomy (NCBI): domain Eukaryota; kingdom Metazoa; phylum Annelida; class Polychaeta; order Sabellida; family Sabellidae; genus Sabellastarte; species Sabellastarte sp. h YS-2021. The sequence continues at coordinate 30,953,336 of OZ024936.1, forward strand.
TGAGCAATGACACTCTCACCAGTAGATGTGCTTACACTCAATGGCAATACACCTTCTAAAAGTAAGGACTGAGTAGCTCCAGTGTCTCTTAATATCTTAATGGGGACCTGACTGGAACTACTTTCCAAGGATACAAAACTCTCAGACACAAAAGGTTTGAACTCTTCCCTAATAATCTCAGACTTGTCTAAACCAATACTAGACTCTGCTCTATTGGGATTTGAACGCCAGTTAGACTTGCTAGACACAAAGGCGTTGGGCGATGCCTCCTTTTCTCTTCTCTTCTTTAAGAGCCAACAGTCAGACATAACATGCCCAGGTTTCTTACAATAATGGCACACAGGAGCAAAGGATCTGGGCTTCCTATCCTTACTCATAGTCTGATTTGAAGTTTGACCCTTATCTGAACTCTTTTCTGGAGCTACATTTTCAGATTTCTTTCCTATTTCTGGATACGACCTTTTAGCAGGACCAAAGGACTTATTCTTGTAGAAAGTGGACTTGTGAGTTAGCGCATAATCATCAGCATAAGCTGCTGCTTTTGCCAAATTTTCAACTTTCTGTTCATCTAGATAGGTTTTAATGTCATCACGAACACACCTTTTGAACTCTTCAATCAAAATAACTTGCCTAAGTTTTTCAAAGTCTGTACCTACTTCCCTAGAATTACACCATCTGTCAAAGTACACTTCTTTCTCATGGGCAAATTCAACATGAGTTTGACTTTCTTGTTTACGATAATTTCTGAATTTTTGACGATATGCTTCTGGTACCAACTCATATGCTTTCAAAATAGCATTTTTGACAGAGTTATAGTCCACACATTCAGAAATTGGCAAAGCCGTGTATGCCTCCTGGGCCTTTCCCCTCAAAACACTTTGCAGCAATAAAGGCCACTGGTCTATAGGCCATTTCAAATTTTGAGCTACTCTTTCAAAGTGTTGAAAGTACTTATCGACCTCCAACTCATTAAAAGGTGGTACCAGTCGCACATTTTTACCCAAATCAAATTTGGTAGCAATGGACTCTTCATGGGCAATTCTACGATCATTGAGTTCTAAAGCTCTCATTTCTCTTTCATGTTTAAGCGCTCGCTCTTCCTTTTGAGCTTGAGCTTCAAGCTCTTCTTTTCGCTGTTGAGCTTCAAGCTCTTCTTTTCGCTGTTGAGCTTCAAGCTCTTCTTTTCGCTGTTGAGCTTCAAGCTCTTCTTTTCGCTGTTGAGCTTCAAGCTCTTCTTTCCGCTGTTGAGCTTCAAGCTCTTCTTTTCGTTGTTGAGCTAGAGCTTGAGTTTCAAGCTCTTTAAGTCTTAACTCTCTTTCAATTTCTAATCGCCTGATCTCATATTGCCCAGAAGGTTCCATTGGTAGAGGCTTATACACTTCTAAACAACTATCAGGTAAAACATCTTCATCAACTAACTGTTCAACTATAAGCCTTTTAAGTTCATGTTTACGTGTTGACCTTTTCACCTCTAACTGTAACTCTTGTGCTATCTGCATTAACATATCTTTTTAAAAGTTTCTAGAACTTCCATAGATGGTGACTGTACAAACTCTTTAGCACTAGCCATTTTGAGCACTGTTGACTGTAACCAATTACTAAATCAAATGGATTTTCAAAATGTTAATTGAACGGTTGATCAAATAGTTGTAATCAAATGATTGGATCCCGGACGAGCCCCCAATTTTCCTGTTACGGTCACGGGCAAGCACGGTAGCAATTACCGGTTGTCTTTAAGTTGTAACAGAAAAAAAAACAAAAAGCTTAACTTAACAAATTTATTTAGCGATTAACAATAATGATTACAGTCAACTGGTATGCCCTTAACTAAGCACACTAATACAATAACAAGATCTAGCTGACCTGACCACTGAGATTAAGAATAAGTTTATCCGCCGTATCCTGCAATCTGTTCTGTAATCCGTCCTGTGGTATATTCTGTGATCTGTCCAATGTCCTGTGGTCTGTCCCGTGATCTGTCCAGCGTTCACTCGCACACAGATGTCTATATTCTGTGACCTGTCCCACACTCAACAACACAAAAGGTGCTTGTCCTGCTATCCTTTATATATCCAGTCACACAGAAGGTCTGTCTGGAGATTTTTAGAGAGTTAACACAATTGTACTGTCTGCTCCAAGATATGGACAATGTCCAAGATGCAGTAAATCCACTCTCTGTTATATAACTGTACAATATCCAAAAATATCCAAAGTGCAATAAATCTGTCCAGACAATGTATCTAGTTCACTCCAGTAAAAGTTCACAGCAACACAAGTTATATTATATTCCAAAACACAATAGCTCTCCTTATAGCCAGCGAATACAAAGTTCACTTGTGGTCAGATGTACATTCCTTATATACATTCACAGATTCCTTCTGGAATTGTACAGAACCAACTCAAAAGAAGCTGGAGCCATCTAGGCCAAAGGAGGAAGTTCTAGAAACTACTGGTAATTGGGTTTCCCCAAATCTAACATAACCACTGAGGGGGGGATTTCCCCCAGTCTGTGAACAAATCAATAAACACTAAAACACAAAAATCAATAACTCCCTTACTTTAAATGTTAACACACAAAAAGAACCAACAACACAATTATCTCTTATGACAATGTACAAACACAAAGCTCAAATCAAACAATGCACTAATATAGTGCCTAATATATGTAACAATTGAGAGATAAAAAATTTGAACGACCTTTTTCAGAAAAAATGTGGGAAAAGGAACTTAACCTGACTATACAGAACCATGAATGGACAAACATATACAAAAATATTACAAACTCTATCAAGTACAGAAAATACTCAGAATTTAAATTCAAAATCCTTCATAATATACTTCCCTGTGGGAAACTGATTTCTAAATGGAACAAAACAAAATCCAGATATTGTGATTACTGTAAAGAAACCGAAAATATACCACATTTGCTCTATGAATGCACTAGGATTAAGAACTTATGGCTTCAGCTGAGTGGAATATTACAGATAGATATCAAACTGAAGCATATCATTTTAGGTCTACAGAATATTTCCATTCAAAATGAAATAAAAAATATCGTCATTGTAATGGTCATGTATGCTATTTATTTCACCTGGGTAAAATGTAGTTTTGAAAATATATGTTACAGTACTATTAACCTAAATTACATCATTAAAGAGTACATTATACTGTATTGTAATACCTTCAGTCTCACATATGAAGATCTATGTAAAAAAACAATGTTAAGAATTTATAAATAAAGAATTTGTAAATCTATGTAACCAAATATATGTAACAAGTGAACTATTAATATATTTAATATATAAATGATAAAGAAATTGTATTTCATACTGTGTATGAAACTGGCACTGGAAACAGGCCTTGATGGAAGGTTTGCTACCCTCGCCCTCCCACTACTGTCAAAAAAGGGTAAATAAACTTATGTTATTGGGAAAAAAAATATATACATATATACCTAGACCACTGGTTGTTTAGTGTACGTAAAAGACACCAGTATTGGGTTCAAACCAAAGAACTCATCCAATTATGCATCAACTGGGCTTCGTGATATCGATTTCCTAGGTTACCACTGCATTTTGGTACCAGGAAATTTCTTTCACCATATACCTAGACTACTGGTTGTTTAGTGTACGTAAAAGACACCAGTATTGGGTTCAAACCAAAGAACTCATCCAATTATTCATCAACTGGGCTTTGTGATATCGATTTCCTAGGTTACCACTGCATTTTGGTACCAGGAAATTTCTTTCTACCTCGAATAAATTAAATACCTGAGAATCTATTCAAGACATGGCGATCTCATCACAGTTAACCCCAAGGTTGCTTATATCCCAGGTAGGGATACTAGCATCTTTGGAAAAGACTATACCAATGGGTCAGTTATGTATGTGTGCCTTTCAGTGGTATCTAGAAAAAACTGGCAATATCTCCAGTCACTAGTTGTGAGAATTCCTGTTTCAAATCCTTCTGATAAAGCATATTCAGTGGTGGAAAATGCCAAAAAAGATGGGAAATAGGATGCCTTTTCCATACACAGGTGCACAATTCCCTTATTTTCTTAGATGCATTAAACCAGGGTTGATGATCCCATCTTAAAGCATCACAGTCAGTGGCTTTGGACAGTTAAAAATGTATATATTACATTTCAATGTCATACAACTAAAGGCAGTGTGTTCAGCCCTTAAAAGCCTTCAAGACAAATTCTACACAAAAGAATTCCGATAGCATCAGACAACACCACTGTGTTCGGTTATCTGAACAAACGGGGGGGAGTATACCTCCTAGTTTGGCGCAGCTTGGCCTACTGCAATCCTTGAAATATACTCATAACAGACATATTCTTGGTTGCTTAAAGGTCATACCCAACATCATCTCCAGAAGGGATAAAGGTTTGGCGCATCCTGGCCTACTGCAATCCTTGAAATATACTCACAAGAGACAGAAATATTCTGGGGTTGCTTAAATGTCATACTCAATGATCTCTACAGAAGGGACAAAAGTAATCTGTACAGAATGGTTCTTACTCCCTTTATGGTTCAAGTTTGGTACAAATCAACAATAGGTGTTTCATGCAGGTATGCTGCATCTTGGCCTACTGCAATCCTTGAAATATTCTCATATGAGCCAGATATATTCAGGGTTGCCTAGATGTCATGACAGCCTCTCCACAAAGAACGAAATAATACAGACAGGATAGTCTCTTCATCTTTAAATATTCTATTTGATTTACATAGTTTGTCAAATACCAAACCTCCTTTACAGCTACTTCACTGGTCTCAGAAACAGCCATTCAGTCAGAAATACCATCTGAATCTGTTGCATTGGCACCTTCATGTTTGGCACCTTAACACCACTCAGAATCTCTTATATCATTCTCTGAGCAAGGGGTAGAGAGATTTAGGGCATCTCAAGGACCCTCATCTTGGAATGTATGAGTCATGAGGGGTCTTTTTGAGCTCTGGTACCCACAGAATAAGGTGGCCATCTCAGAGCCTACTGTCTCAAATATACCAGATTTTTTGATCCATTTACTTGCAAAAATCTGAAACCTGTCACTATTGTTGGCTTTGCAGCAGCCATAGCTGATCATTTACATTTTTTGTGCAGGAGTTGAGCAAAAGCCTGGATCTTTATAGGCCTATTGCAAGTGTTTATAGAGAGAAGCCCACTGCTAACAGAGGTGTAGCATCAAGGGATTTGCCTTTGCTTCTGTTGGTTTTCACAAAAGGCTCCTTATTAACCTTTAAAGGAGGTCAGTCAGTTAAAAAAAAAATAAAAATGTTTGACTTGCAAGACTGTTGAAATGGCATTGGAAGTGTATTCTGGGACTTTGGCTTCTTCAGACACAAGCCTCATAGGAAGGAGGTTACAGTTTCTCCCTCCTACCTACCTTTTCAGCAAGGACCTATTAGCCTCAATTGGTCTAGATTGGCTCCAGTGGTCACTTCAGCTCTAGATCATTCCTGAACTCAAATTGCCTGGACACATGATTCGTTGTCCTCCTACAGCACTTGCATCCTTCATGGACAGGACTACTGCTTGGAGAAAAGGGAAAGTCTCCTTCTCCTGCCTTTTAGCAAGAATCAGTTGGCTTCTGATGCCCCAGATGGCTCAAACCAGTGGTCATTCCAGCTCACAAACCTTTCTTGAGCTGACGTTGGACTGATGTTGTGACACTCTGCCCTCTTACAGTACTTAGTTACTATCAAGACAGTACAAGTACTTCAAGGAGGTGAAGCATCTCTTGTTCATATCTTTTAAGGAAGGCTTGATTGAGATATCTTGAGTTCTGCTATCTCTTCCTGGATCAATCTGGATGCATGATTAGATTGCCAGTCCCTTAATTCTGATTCTCAGAATCTATACATTGAGGCACATATTAGATACATGGCTGCCTCTTTAGTTTTCAAGAGTGGGGTCTTACCTGAGCAGATCTGGAACTCTTGTTATTGGAAGACCCACAATTCTTTACTACATTCTACTCGAAGAAGTAGTTTGGCAATCCCATGACCAGTCCATGAACAAATTGGGCCTTGTGGATTCACCTCAGCATGTAGTCAATTTTTGTGTATTTTTACACGTTATTGATATGACTCACATATTTATGTTCTCTCCAGTTATACAAGTGTTGTGTCACTGACATATGTCTTTCTTGACTTACATATGGCCCCATATCTGCAGTTTATGCAGTTCAGTTTGCCTGCTTGGAGATATTCTCATTGTCAGATGATGACATCTTGTTTGGGGAGACATGCAGACATCTCCGGCCAATACCGGGTGATGGTTGATAGTGCTATATGATTTGTTGTAAAATTGTCTACAACAGCAACAGCAGCAACAATGATGATCACATCATGGATCTCTAGTTGAGGTTAGCAAATTACTTATCTGTGATGAAGAAGTAATATATAACCTAAGATGTGGTGTATGGAAGCTTATCTTATCCTCTTATCAAGTGCTTTATTTGGTGACCCCTTGTCTGACAATCATCTAACAGTGTGGCCAAAACAAATACCCTCCACCTGTTATGGTTGTATTCAAGCACTTGTGAGGATAAGGTAAGGCTATTTTACGCAATAAAATGTAACAAATTTTATTGTAATTTAACTTTTTACAAGTTAAATACTTACCTTATCCTCACAAGGATAAACCCACCCTACCTCCCCGCATAATTTGTTTTCTGGGGACCAAAAATACAATGAAGAACTCGAGACATTCGTCTGTCCATAACGACTACTGCACAAGCGCGAACATGCACAGACAAGGGGTCACCTCTTGTGACAAGAATATTCCTTAAAAAATTCTTGTCGGTCGATACGTTTTTGCTCCACAAAACCAAAACAAGCACTTGTGAGGATAAGGTAAGTATTTAACTTGTAAAAAGTTAAATTACAATAAAATTTGTTACAATTGTTGCTTTTATAGCTTCAGAATGTATTAAGAGGTATTGGGAAAGCATACGGTGCAGCTTTGTGCATTCTTAGTTTTACAGCATGCTTATTAAAACCACAAAGCATTTTAAACTTTAAGGGACGCTTCGCTTTTGTTAGCAAAAGCATTCCTCTAGTTTAAATCCTGATAACACTCATTTTGTCCCCACTGGCGCTTAAAGACTCTGAACAGACTCTTTTTTTCAAACCATTATTACCATAATAATTGGAATGAATTTTTTAAATATTTAAAAATAAACATATGTATTTATTTTATACCACTTAATCTTACTTATACTCACAAGAGAAGGTTTTTAGTGGGCTAACATGTTTCATTTATTTTGAACATTATTTCACTAATAATAATGGCGATTTTTGGGTCCATAATTATTGATTTTATCCACCTGAGCCTCCTAAAAGAGGTTCAATCCACCCAAAAGAGGCTCAGTTGAGCAGCTCCAGGCGGATAGGATTTTTGAACCTTAGGGCAAAATGGGATGAAATTTTCAGCCTCTGATGAGAAAAATCAAATATTTTTCGAAATATTGCCAAACAAAATTTTGGATAATATAAGGCAGGTTACTGAGGGTAACTGACAGTCACTACACACAGTCACTTATTATTCTTTAATTATGGTTATCTCTGTACCTATTTGTATCTGCTTTACAACCTCATCCTTATGGCTCCGAAAAGAAACTGTCATTGAAGGATCAGCCACACCAAATTCATCCCCGCCAAACTTTATCCCTCCAGTGTATATATTTCTACACAGCTTGTGAAGCTCTTGAGAGGCATTTCAAACATTTAGAAAATGATCACAAATGCAAAATACTAAGTTGTGTTGAATGCAAAGACATCCTGCCCAAATGCGAATACCAACGAAGATGTCCTACAAAAAGTGGAACTACAACTGAAGGTACATGAGCCTTGTGATTCCAGTGAGGAAAAGGGTGGACTAAGTTTTCCCCTGTGACGCAAATTGCTGTTTTTGAAATCTATATTTTATTGTGCTACAATAGCTTACCATGTAGAACTGAATGCTATCTCGGGAGGCCACAGGCATCCGGCCAACGTCCAAGAAAAATAGATGTTTAGTGTTGACCGAATCCCTCTGTCCTGAGAGTGTACCATAGCAGTGTAATCCCTCGACTCTTCTTTCTCTCGTTTGCCGCGTGACTAGCAAGCGTTTAAAATAAGCTTACTTTATTTCACTGTTTTCTCAGGATATACATATTTTTGGATGTTACTGTTCAGGCATTTGTTTTATTTTTTATCAGCTTATTCTGTTCAACAGGATAAGTATTTATTTAATATTTTCATTTCATATTGGCTCCAAACACTCCGATCTTCATTTCGATCCTCATTCCGAACACTCGGAACAACCTCAAAGGGTGTGTTCTTCTAGAGCCAAGAAACACTCGGACAAAAAGAAATGCAAAATGCATTTCACAGTCTTCATCTTCAGAGGAGGATCAGTCCTCTGTCCCTATTAAAAGGTCTGCTAAGCCCCAAAGGGCTCCTGAGCAAGACCCACAACAAAATAACCCAGACCAAGTCTTTTACAGGGAGGTAGATATGTCTGACCTCCGTTCACTGTATGCAGAGAAAGTGGAGACTTTTAGGCACATACTTGATATCCTTGACCCCAGGGAAACTATGCCTAGGTCCTCTACCACTGTGCTGGGCCTGGACGATGAAAAAGGCCAACAGGAGCTAAGGCCATGAGGCCCTTCAGCTATGCTCCCTTTAAGTCCATATCTCAAAGATACCCTTGAGAAGTTGGAGCAGGACTTCCTGGCCTCTAATTTACCTGAGGGTAAATACATAAAAACCCCTGCTTCAGCAAAATGGTACAAGGTGAGACAGCCTTGTTTTGAGGACAAACTACAGGAGTTTAATTCAGTTTTTGCGAAGATCTGTATTTCTCCTGACCCCTTTGGGCAAAACCTTATGGGCAAGGTTCCCCTACAAGTTCTTCAGGAACTTGAGCACCAAGCTAGGCAGAATCTCTCTACCATTAAATATGCATCTCCCTTTGCAAAGACTGCTTCCACTTGTAACACTACTATGGAGAAGTGTCAGGACAGTCTTAAGTCTTTGGTCTGCCTAAGCAAATCCTTAGCCCATATTCTCCAGAGGGGGCTGTATACCATCGGCAACACTGGCCTGCTGAGATGCGAGGCTGAGATGACCCTCCTTCAACCACATCTAGGGGATTCTAGATCAAAACTCAGGAATTCGCCTTTTTGGCCTACTCCTTTGTTCAATTCACAATTAGTCAAGGATGGAAAAGATTTCCTACTTAAAAAGGCACCCCTAAAGATTCACAGGGTTTTGGACCCTATCAAAATAAGCCCTTTTGTGATCCCCACCACAATAAGAAAAGAGGCTCCTACAGGAAACGCCTCTATGGGGGCAACTCCTCCCAAAGCAGTAACCAATCGTTTTCCTCAGGTAGGGGGAAATTGAACAGAGGCTTCAGAGGTCGTTTTTGACCTCATTCAAGGGGACGAGGGCGTGCAAACCCCTCACCCCAATGACTCCTTAAAAGCCTCCCTCAGTCCACCAGTAGGAGGTGGCCTCTGTTCTTTCAGAAGAGACTGGCTAGCAAACAAATGTTCAGACAACATGTTAAACATTGTCACTGATGGTTATGGCCCTTCAGAAAGACCAAGCTCTGGCCTCTTGTATCCAGTCTATTCTGTCAAAGAAAGGGTGGAAAATGAAAAAACCCTCAGATTTTACAGTTGCCTGTTTCTAGTCCCCAAGCCTCACCAAAGATGGAGACCAGTAATAGACCTAAGCAGGCTCAACATCTTCCTACTTCAAAATGGAAACACCAGAGTCCATCAGGACCTCTCTGATTTCAGGGGAATGGGTGTCGTCGATAGACTTCTCAGACGCCTAAATTCACATCCCCATCCACCCGAACACAAGGTTTTGCCACAAGTCACAGGTGTTCTAGGTCACCTCCCTTCCCTTTGGGCTAGCCACGGCCCCACAGGTCTTTACAATGATTGTAAAAGAAGTGAAGCTGATGGCCTTGACAAGGGGAATCAGACTTCACCAGTACCTGGACGACTGGCTTATCAGGGCCCAGTCTCAGGAAGAAGCACAAGTGAACACTCAGACAGTGGTAGACCTGACCCAGTCCTTCAGATGGATAATAAATCAGGAGAAATCAGAACTAAAACCTACTTGGGTGTTTTTGTTCGTGGGCTACGAATACCATCTAGACTCAGCGCTTGTAAAATCCACTCAAGAGAGATGGCTCAAACTTAAGGATTTGATGCTACGACTCATGTCAAAACATTTTTGACTGCAAGATGTTTGATGTCGCTAATTGGGTTGCTTGAAAATGGTCCCGGAGGGATGCCTTCACATGAGGCCCTTTCAGTTTCACCTCAAGGAGCACTGGAGATTTCCTCAGTCGTTGGACAGCCTCCTTCCTTGGAAAAAAAAACATTTCTGCACACCTAGAGTGGTGGCAGAATCCCACAAACGTGATGAAAGGTGCAGACCTTCATCCCAAAGACCACAGTATCCAACTTTTTACAGACGCCTCAAATGAAGGCTTGGGCATTCACTTAGAGCAAGCCTCTACAAAGGGTCTGTGGTCAGACAGGGAAAAAAGGCAACACATAAATGTTCTAGAGCTGAAGGCGGGTTCTCTGGCCCTTCAAAGGTTCAAGGACCAGTGTCAAAACCAAACAGTATTGGTTGCTACGGACAACTCAACAGTAGTAGCCTACTTAAACAAACAAGGAGGAACCCACTTGGCAGAGATGTGTGCTCTCCTGTGGAAAATCATGACCTGGTGCCATCATTACTAGATAACCATAAAAGCCAGACACATTCCAGGGTGTCTGAAAGTGATGGCCGACCTTCTGTCCAGGTCGAACCAAGTCCAGTCAACAGAATGGTCACTGCATCTGAAGGTGTTTAAACAGATCTGTCAAAAGTGGTTCACTCCTCATGTAGATCTATTTGCCACTCGTCTGAACCACAAAGTTCCACTGTACGTATCTCCAGTCCCAGACCAAAATGCTTGGGACATAGATGCTCTGAACATAAACTGGTCAGGTCTCACTGCTTATGCTTTCCAACGGCTCTCCTTCACAGGGTGATCCAAAAAATCAGGCAATCCAGTTGTCTGATCATTGTAATAGCACTAGGCTGGCCAGGGATGCCCTGGCTTTGGCACCTACTGCAGCCCTCAACAAAGATCCCACTTCAACTACCAGTGTCAAGAACTCTTCTCAGACAGTCCCACAACATCTCAACCTCCACGCCTGGTGTCTAGGCATGGACAGCTCCAAGAACAAGGCTTCTCTGTGGAGGTGGCAGAGAGAATTGCTGCCCCTCAGAGGTCATCAACAAGGACCATCTACAAGTCAAAGTGGGCCCCATTTGAGAAATGGTGCAGAGAAAATTCGGTGGATTTCTCCACTCCCTCTCTGAAGCAAGTCTCAGACTTCTTCATGTATGTGTACCAAGACCTAAACGGGCGCCTTTCGACCATTGGTTATAGGATGGCCATTGTTGATACCTTGGGCCTAGTGGATCTCCATATTTCCCAAAGTTCATACCTTAACAGGTTACTCTACAGTTTCCACAGGAATCGTCCCAAAAGTTCCAGGAATCTTCCAAAGTGGAACCTTTCTGTTGTACTTAATGAGCTCACAAAAGCACCCTTTGAGCCTATGAAAGACACAGACCTCACACTTACCCACAAAATTGCTTTCTTGCTAGCTTTGGCCTCCGGCAAGCGCCGCAGCGAAATTCATGCCTGGATTGCCACATAAAGTATCAAATCTAGGCCAATTGGAAAAAATTGCTTTGTTCCCTTCTTCAGATTTCATAGCCAAAAACCAACTGGCAAGAGAAGGTTCTCAAAGTGTGTCTCCGGTGACTATTCCTGCTCTAACTACCATTGTAGATAGACAATTCAAAGAAGACAGGACCATGTGTCCGGATACGGGCCCTGAGGTACTATTTGGATCAAACCAAAGAACTAAGAGGGTCTCAATCCCTTCTCTTTATCTCCTTTAAGAAAAGACAGACATCAGACCCGCTACACTGTCTTCTTGGTTAAAACAAACTATCCTACTTTGTTACAAACAAGGAGATCAACAAGCCTTGGACCTGGTCCAAGTCAAAGCGCATGACATTAGGGCCTTCGCAGCCTCTAAGGCCTTTTACAGTTGGGTATTGTTGGACCAAATCATGCTAGCATGTCACTGGAAAGCTCACAACACATTTACAAATTTTTACCTAAAAGACCTTACTTGGTCAGACAACGACAACAATATGTATCTGGGACCAGTAGTAGTGGCACAACAAGTCCTAGACCCTTCCCCTCAGACTACTCTTCCTCGGAAAGAAAAGAAGTGGGGGAGGGGACATATCCGCTGCAGCCAAGTCTTTTAGGAGTCTAATCCCAGGATCTAGGTCTTTTATCTATCATTACTATATTTAACTGTATAATGTATCACGTTTTACTCAATGTACCGTAATCTCATATTTAGAGTGGCAAGTTAATGAGATTTCAAGCCCAGGGCTTGTATTCATTGCATTGAAGCCCTTGGGGCTCTTCCCGCATAAGTGAGCAATCAAAATCCTATCAAAACATCCAAACAGTATTGGTACTGTCATTCATTAATCTTCTGGTTTTTGGCTTCTTACAGGTCCGATTTTCATACTGGTTTTTCAAATATTCATTTTATTTATTAATTCAAATCCAAGAAAAATTGATTATACTTCCAGTCTCAGCTGTAATCCCTCCACCAGACAGTTGGATTCAGCATTCACTTCCACATGGTAAGCTACTGTAGCGCGATAAAATTGAAAATTTTAATCACTTAAATGTATCTTTTATAAGGTACAAGGTTACCATGTGGAACTGAAGAGAGTCCCACCCTGCCTCCCCGCTGTATTACAGCTGAGGGGATATGGTCCAAATTTACAAGAAGAAGGATGAGGTACGGGATTACATTGCTATGGTACACTCTTAGGACAGAGTGATTCGGTCAACACTAAACATCTATTTTTCTTTGACGCTGGCCAGATGCCTACAGCCTCCCGAGATAGCATTCAGTTTCACATGGCAAGCTTGTAGCTTATAAAAGCTACATTTAAGTAATTAAAATTTTCAATTTAAATGTGTGGTCATTCAGTAATGAACATAATTTTACAATAGTTGCGTAATACTATACAGTGCAATAATGTGTGTGCTGTCTTTTAGTGGAAGGCTGAGGCCATAAAATAATAGCCTCTGAGGTTGTGTCCATATATACCTGCATACCTAATTTGAAAGGACTATGTAAAAGTTTTGACATTTGAAAAGAATCACTAGGAAAAAAGACTCGCATGCTTTTGGTTGATGGCCTTGAAGAAAGAGGTCAAAGATCAAAGTTTCACATGCATATTAGGGGACATGTTTATAGATTATATTATATGTTTATGATTTTATAGATCAGCCATAGGATGACCTGTGCGTGTGGGTACCAAGCTAAACTGTAAATAAATAATCCAATTTTATTGTGCTACAAAACCTAACCTGCAAGAACTTGATGCTTACCTTGGGAGCCATCCCTTAGAATAAGTTAAACATTGACCGAGTCGGTTGCTAGATGGCACTAGCAGTAAGAGGTGACCTTGATAATGACTTGTATGGTATGACTTCTTCCTTTTTCTTGTTGGCCGTCATATTGGATAGTTTTGTTACATCTTGGAAATAATACTACATTCAGCAGACTTGTCGGATGACATCATGGCATCACTCTGTGGCATACATTTCCAAGTGGACAACTTCTCCAAAAGTAAAAGGCCCAGAGGCTGTTTTAAAGATACCTTATCTATTGATGTTGAAAACTTGTTTAAGGCATGCATATCTGTTTGTTCCTCTGTTCTTAAGTGGGGCACCCCCACCCAGAGTGAAAATTTCAACACTTTATAACAATTTTCTCATCGACTATTGAAGGGATTTGTCTCTTGTTTTGCAATATACATTAGGGCCCAAGTAGATTCCCTTGCACATCAGACCTGGATTTTTCTTTATTATTAAGCATCCCACTTGTTTGTATTCAGGAGAGGGTGGAGAGATAGAGGGTCCGCTGGCTCCCGTATTTTCTATTGCTTATAGCTCGGCAACCACTGGGTGGATTCTCTTCAATTTAGCACATATGTGAAGTATCCCTGGGAAAATCTGATGAATATGGTGTCATGACATTTCGACCAATCAGAGAAGTCACGACAAAAAAAATATGTTTTTCAAGGGCTTTTCCAAGGGCTCAAGTGCTTTTCCATATGATAACTTAAAAAGCCCTCCACCTGTTCACTTGAAATTTGGCAAGTAGGTTTGTTATATAGATGTCTGGAAATCATTAACTTTTGGAAGTGATCTTATACATAATGGCCGACTTATTTTAATGATTAACTGAATGCCACAATTATTCTTTAGGATGAAGGTGAAGATCTTTTTTCCGCCATTTTTGCCGGTCATCTTTAAATTCTGTGTAAAACATAAAAATGCATTTATCTCGGAAACGGTGCTAGATACAACGATTTCGACAAAACTTTTGATCCCCGGTATTCTGCAGAGTGACATGCCAATTTTTTATGAAAATTGATTTCAAGACATTTTTGGCAGCAATCTTGAATTTCTACATAAAATGCAAAGACGCATTTATCTCAGAAACGGTGCGAGATAGAGTGATTCTACAAAACTTTTGACCCCAAGGGTATCCCTCGAGTCATCTGGCAGTTTTCTCCAAATGAATTTCTGCAAAAAAGCTTTTATCTCAGAAAATTTTTGACCCCCAGGGTGCAGTTGAGTCATCTGCAACTTTTTAGCAAAAATCATTTTGGGCAGCCATTTTTGCAGGTAGATTGAATTTGTGCATAAATGGAAAAAACATATTAAACAGAGGAAGACAAAATCAACGGAATTTTTTATCACAAGGGCATCCGTAGAGTTACCTGGCAGTTTTGTCCAAAAATCATTTTCCTGCCATTTTGGCAGCCATCTTGAATTTCTGCATAAAAAGCATTTATCTTGCAAACGATGCAGGATAAAGCGATTTTGACAAAATTTTTGACTCACAGGGTACGTTTGGGTCATCGGTCACTTTTTGCCAAAAAACATTTTTGCTGCCATTTTTGTGGGTAGGTTGAATTTTTGCCTAAATGAAAAACATAATAAACCGAGGAAGATAGTCATTTTGAAAAAAATCATAAATGCTCATTGGGACGCTTTGTTTTGTCTATGCAAAAACAATTTCTTTTTCTTTTGCTAATCAATACTCTAGTTTTTAATGAATTTTTAAAATAATTTTTATCCATTAAAATTCCTGAATACCTTGAAAAGTATTGCATTTAGAGCATTTTGTTAAAATTTGTTGTTCAGCTACTTTTTCCATAGCTATAACATGTTGAGTTACTTGGGAGTCTATCTAAAAAGCTTACTGAATAATAGCTACTTTCTGACTTTTCAGTGCCTTCCATAATGAGTAAAATTACTTATAACTTGAAAACTTGCATTTTGAGCATTTTCAAATACTTTGTTGAGCTACAATATGGTCAGAAGTTAGGAAGTATACCTCCATAGGTGAGTTATATCTAATTTTGCACTTTTCAGCAGTTACCTAATGAGTAAAATGCCTTGTTTCTTCAAAGGTATTGCAGCTATGCAATTTCTTTTGAAGATGTTGTTCATCTACTTTTTGATGAACTTTAACATGATCTTGAAGTTTCAAACTTGTTGCTCAATATATAAGTGAGTAATCACTACTTTTATTATATCGTGTTTAGTCAATTGTATATATCTTGAAAAGTAATAGATTTATAGTATTTTCATGAGTTAGTCCAGATACTTTGACAGCGACTTTCTCATTAGTATTGCAGCTGCGCATTTTATTGTGCTACAATAGTATACCACCTAGGGCTAAACGCTCACTCGTGAGGCATCTTGCAGTTCGGCCAACTAAAAAAATTGAGATTATAAAGACCAAACCGCCTGTTTGGTGAGAGCACTGGTAGCCTCGAGGTGACATAGTACACAAATTCTTCTCCTTGGCTGCCATATTGCTAGAAACGCAGATTTGCTAGAATTTGCTAGAAAATCATCAGTGACTATTCTCATCTTTTATTGTGGATACATGTATTGTTGGATATTCATTTTTGATTAGTTGAATTATATAACAGTATAGATTAATATATTTTTCAGATTTCACAGAAAAGGTAAGTATTTTTCTTTAAATTTAAATTTTTAAATTGCATGTCTCTCAGTACAAGCAGTACAATACAAATCTGATACCTCCCCAGCAAGCACGCAACTTTGAAATCAGGATGAATCCAACGGTGAAATCTGATTGAAATACATGTAGATTTTAGTTGGATCCAACAGTTGAAATCATGTTGAAATCAACGGGTAAAATAATTTTGAAACCAACGGGTGAAATCTGTTAGATATACATGCAGATTTTTCAGATCCAATGGTTGAAATCATGTTGAAATCAATGGGTGATATCAGGTTGATTACAAAGGTGAAATCTTCTTGAAATACATATGGGTTTTGCAAACCCTTTTTAGTGGATCCAACGGGTGAAATCATGTTGAAATCAATTGATGAAATCTGGTTGAAATACATGTAGATTTTGCAAACTGTCTTTAGTTGAATCCAACCAGTGATATCAGGTTGAATCCAATGGGTGAATGAAATAATTTTGAAGTATGTTTTGAATTTGCAAATTATTCTTCGTTAGATCCAATATTGTTACCTATGTTACTCCAACACAGATTTATGTTTTATGTAATCATGGCAGTTATGTACTTTTTATCTCTCATGTAGTAGCACAAACTAGTATTAGTTTATATGACAAAGTTGTAGGAGACACAAGCATCTGAACTGAGCATTGTGCCTTTGCTTTGAGAAAGTAGTGATATTTTGACCAGAAATCATGGTGATTTATGGTTGAAAAATTGACACTGACACAATTTCAACAGTATTTCAAAGATTTTTGACTGGAAAAAGTATTGATACTTCATGAAAAAATCACCACTAAATCAAGTTAGGTTTTTCGACATGAAATCTTAGTCATGTTATTGAACAGAAAACAGGTTGAATATTGGGAAATGAATGACTAGTGATTGCTGATTGAAAATTCTTTTTCTAGAGGGTGATAAAGTGATTAAATCTAACTTTTTGAAAGAACTATTATTGCAATAGTTTTTGAATTTGTAGGTATTTGTAAGCAAAGCCTAATTTTTAAAGATTATAAAGATGACAAAGATTATGTATGCATGTACATTTTTATCCATTCTCCTTATTAATTTATAGCAACTTACAACAAAACTGATGCATCCAACTATAATTTTTATAATTTATAATTATATTTTGATTAATGCAATTCCTGATAATTAAAAAAAAAACATTTTGAAGTCAAACTTATCTTAAGAAAGAAAGATAAATTCAAACTTATTCATCAAAACTTAGTAATTTCAATTTGTTTCTCAAATTCTCCCATACACAAATAACTAGTTTTCAGTTTGCAAGTTTACACTGAAAAATTCTCTACACAGAGAACCTGAGCTATAATATTTTATCATACAACAGTGAGGTTGGGGGGTTCCTGGTTTTTCTTATCTGTACCCTGCTACACAGAACATTAGGCCTGTGACTAAAGGTAATTAGATAACACAGCAGGGGTGGAGGTGGGGGTTTACCCTTGCTCAATTGCATGCATGGTGTTTACTTATTTAGGTCTGTTTTTATTGTGGTCAGAACTGACAACTAATTAAGGTGGGGAGTAATGGGTGGAGGTCTAATAATATGGCTATTCTTGTGGGGTTTTTTTCCAGTTTATATGACAAAGTTGTAGGAGACACAAGCATCTGAACTGAGCATTGTGGCTTTGCTACATAATTATAGCTTCTTTATAATTACAATATAATTATAGCCAACTTAATAAAACATTTAAAAGAAACTGATTGGATAAAATACTGAAGATATAAATAATGTCACAATTGTTTGTTATTTACAAAGGAAAAAACTTATTTTAAAATTTCACAAAAAGAACTTTAATTGACAGCACTGAATAATACCGGTCCAATAATTAACATAAAAATGGAAATCTAGTTGGAAAATATGGATTTACATATACTGAGATATTATTTGAAAGCTGATGCAAAATTATGTGTTATTACAATGTCATCAGAAATAGAATATTGAATAAACAATGATTCATGAAAACATGTCATTTTGGAAAGAATTAATTACTTTGAAGATATATCCAAATTGTAAAAATATGCATATGAATAGTTATTGTATAATATTATTAAGAAGCTATAATTATGACACACAAGCTACGATGATTCAAATAAAGAAGACAGTGTAAACAACCTGATTTCACCAATTGAATTCAACCCTATTTCATACATTCGATTCAACCAAAATCAGTTTGCAAAATCTACACGTTTTTCAACCAGATTTCACCCACTGAAATCAACCTGATTTCACCAATTGAATTCAACCTGATTTCACTGGTTGGATCCAACCAAAAACGGTTTGCAAAATCTACACGTATTTCAACCAGATTTCACCCATTGAATTCTACCTGATTTCACCGATTGAATTCAACCTGATTTCACCGGTTGGATCCAACCAAAAATGGTTTGTAAACTCTATATATATTTCAACCAGATTTCACCCACTGAATTCAACCTGATTTCACTGATTGAATTCAACCTGATTTCATCGGTTGGATCCAACCAAAAACGGTTTGCAAAATCTACACATATTTCAACCAGATTTCTACGTTGGATTCAACCAGATTTCAAAGTTGCGTGCCTATCATATCCAGGGAATTAGATATTTCTGTCCTCCCTATACACTGCGGACATAGAAATATTTAGACAGGTCCTCAATATCCCTTACCCCAGGGATAGCATGCCAGTGTCCTCAACTTCGGTCATGAGCCTGAATACAGTTGCTCAGAAACAAGAACTTTGGGCTAAAGGGCCTTCTACCTTTTTTCCTGCCAATTCTTACCTCAAAGGGCCCTGGTAAAGTTTGAACAAGACTTTAGGATTGGCAGCCTCACTGAAGGGAAATTTATCAAACATCCCCGAGCCACAGGGAAGTGGTACAAGATGGTAGATCTCTGCTTTGAAAAAAAGATGCAGGATCTAAAATAGAGACTTTGGTAACATCTCCTAGGCCCTTGGCAACTAGGTGGGGGAAAAGTCCCCCACCCCTGCAGATAGTCAAAGTATTTGAACACCTAACTAGACAAAATATCTGTACCCTGAATTTTTCAGCTGCCTTCATTCAGGTTATTTTAGAATGTAACCTTATCATGGAAAACTGCAGGGACAGCACTAAAGCTACTTTTAAGTGGAGAAAGAACCAAGTTCAGAAAGGGGATGACCCAGAAAGGGCCATGAGAAATGCCAATAACATAACATGTGACTATCTGGAGATTGTCGACAAGAGGATCCATATCCAGCAGAGGGCCTTTTCTTGTCACAGAAACGTTTAACTCAGCTCCAAAGATACCTTTACTTAATGGACAATGCAGGTCTCATTAGCAGAGATACTGAAATAACACACCTCCAACCTGACTAGATGGAAACTAGAAGTCAGAAACTCAAGAATGCTCCCTTCCCCACTCTATTATTCCATTCACAATTGGTGAAGGAAGAAGGAAGGGGAAAAATTTCTCGTTTAAAAGGGCACTCCTAAACAGTCTCAGGGCATCAGGCCCTCTCAAAATCAACCCCTTCGTGGCCGCCACTGTAACAAAAGAGGCAATTATAGATAACACCCTTATGGTGGACATTCCATACCAAGTAGTAACCAATCATTCTTCTCTAACAGGGGGGAGTTTAAATAGCAGTCGCAACAAAGGCCAGTTTATACCAGATCACAGTAGCCAATGGCATGGCAACCCCTCTAACCAATGACTGTCAAACTTCAGCTGGCCCACTAGTAGTATGTCGCCACCGTTTTTCAGGAGATAATGGCTAAAGGAAAATTGCTAAAACAATGTATTGAACCTTATCACAAATGGTTATGTTCTTCCATTAATCAACAAACCAATGCCATCAAAGACCATCAAAAGGATCTAGCCCTCGTCTCTTGTATCCAGTTTCTCCTGACAAAGAACACAATATAAAAAGTAGAAAAAGTAAGGTCTGTTTGGTTTTACAATCACCGGTTTCTACTTCCAAAACCTCATCACAAATGGTGACCAGTCATAGACCTAAGCAGGCTAAACACCTTTTTGAAGGTAAAGAAATTCAAAATGTAAACTCCGGAGTCCATAAGGGCCTTTCTTACTCAAGGAGAATGGGTCTCCTTGAAAGACCTTTCAGATGCTTATTTCTACATTCTCATCCACCCAATCGTAAAAAAGTTCCTATGGTTCACCCACAAATCCAAACTTTACCAATTCACCTCTGCCCTTTGGGCTAGCGACAGCCCCATAAGTTTTCACACTGATAGTCAAAGTAGGGTAGCTAATGACCTTCTCTAGGGGAATCAGACTCCACTAGTACCTGAATGACTGACTCATCAGGGCACCATCTCAAAGAGAGGCACTTCTGATGGTGAACTTCCATGGTGAACATAATAAAGTCCTTGGGGTGGACCATCAAACACTAAAAGTCAGAGTTGACACAGATTCAGATGTTTTCCTTTGTAGACTATGGATACCACCAAGATTCCCTTGTAAAACCCATCCCACGACAGATGGCAAAACTGCTGCAGGAATTGATCCTCAAAATAAAGTCAAAGTATGCTTCGCTGTAAGATGTTTGATTTCACTAATTGGGTTGCTAGAGACAGAAAAAATTGTCCTGGTGGGTCACATTCACATGAGGCATTTTCAGTGGCATCTGGAACTGGATTCAGAACCTCCTTCCATGGCCAGAGACCATTTCAGCTCACCTGAATTGGTCCTTTCAATCCTTTCAATGTTGTGAAAGGTTCAGACCTTCGTCCCAAAGACCACAGGATACAGATATTTTCTGTTACCCCAAATGTAGGTTGGGACGCTCATTTAGATCAAGACTCAGTAAAGGTCTAAGGTCAGATGGGGGAAAAGGCTGCAATTGTACTAGAGCTAACGACAGTGTTTTTGGCCCAGAGGCATTTCAGAATTCAATGCCAAAATCAGACATTGTTGATTTCCAGGTACAATTTAACAGTGGTAGTCTATATCAACAAGGAGGAACCCATGATGTGGAAATGTTTACTCTCCTGTGGAAAATCATGACTTGGTGTCATCATTACACAATATCGTTATGTGCCAGACACATTGCAGGATGGCCAACTGTGATGGCAGACTCATTGTCCATGTTGACTCAGATCCATCAACAGATTGATTACTGCATGCTCAGATGTTCAAATGGATCTGTCAATAGTGGTTCACTTCCGCTTATAGACCTATTTGCCACTAGTCGAAACTGCAAGGTTCCACTGTATGATCCCCAGTTCCAGACCAACTAACATGTAAAATAGGTGTTCTGAACATAAACTGGCCAGGTCCATCAACAGAATGATCACTGCATGCTCAGATGTTCAAATGGATCTGTCAATTGTGGTTCACTCCTCATATAGACCTATTTGCCAATCATCTAAAATGCAAGGTTCCACTGTATGTTCCCAGGAACAGACCAACTAACATGTAAAATAAGGGCTCTGAATATAAACTGAAGCAAACTATCCCTTACAAAGGGATCAACAAGCCCAGGACTTGGTCAAGGTCAAACCTCATGACATTAGAGCCTTTGCAGCCTCTAAAGCCTTTTAAAGTGCGGATTTTGGTACACCAAATCATACAAGTTTGTCAATGGAAAGCACATAACACCTTCACACCATGAGTGGCTAAGCAAAAAAAGACTAAATTACATCATATACTACAGTTCCTGGTTGTAGCTTGTGCTGGGACTCAGCCTGGTACTCTTATACTGATACTATATATAAAAAACAAGGCCACTGCCGCAGCAGTTATCTCCCACCTTAGAATCGGTAAGAATGGAGAAAGGAAAAATAAATTAATATAATTAATTAAATAAATTAAAGGAAATATAAGGCCTTTGTAGTAAGATAATCCACTTGACATTGAAGAAGGGATCAAAGGTAAAAGTCAGCAAATGGGAAAGTCGTAGGCCAAGACTTCCTTTAAGTTGTTTTCACATTTGAAACCCCTAGTAGCAATGATAAGGGAGATATAAGGTCTTTTTAATAGGATAATCCCATTTAACATTAAACATGTGAAATGACGGCGATTTTGTTTTTGAAACTAGGCCAAATTACTATCAGGCTCACTTTCCTAGCCATATATTTTTGTGCAAATTTGATGAACCTCGATGCAATATTTCAAATTTTTGAGCATCTTAATAATTTTGAAATAATTGGCTATCATGGCCATTTTATTTTTCAAAATAAGGCCAAAATTTTTCTCAGGCAGGCCAGGACTTTTCATGGTCTGTCTTTACATTCTAAAGCCATAGCACCAATAATAAGGGAGAAATAAGGACGTTTTAGTGTGATGACCCCAATTAAACCTTGAAGCAGAGGTCAAAGGTCAAATTCAGCACCTGGAAAAGATTCCGAGGCCATGACTTCCTCCAAGTTGTTTCACATTCCAAACCTCTAGGAGGAATTTTAGGGGGGATATATGGCCTTTTTAATAGGATAACCCCGTTTGACATTAAACATGTGATATGGCGGCCATTTTGTTTTTTTGGACTAGGCCAAAATTACTATCAGGCTAGCTTTTCTAGCCATATAGCTTTTGCGCAAATTTGATGAAACTAGCTGGAATATTTCAAGATTTAGAGCACCTTAATGATTTTTAAACAATTAGCTATGGTGGCAACTTTTTTTTTTTCAAATTGAAGCTAAAATTTTGCACAGACAGGTTTTCATAGCCATAAAAAATCCCTGCAAATTTGGTGAAGATATCTTTATAAATGAATGAGATATTAAGGTTTATGTAAAACCGTGATGAACGGACAGACGGATGGACAGACGGATGGACCCGCAGATGCATGTAACGAAAGCTGTTTTATAATCTCCCAACCACAGCTTTCGGCCGCAGGCGGGAGATAATTATCAGAAAATTTGGCTAAATACATCCAGTCTCAACTGTAATCCCTAAATTGATTCAGATTAAGTCCCAGCTGGTAACCTGTTGTAGCACAATAAAATCGAAAATTTTAATTAGTTAAATGTAGCTTTTATGAGCTACAAGCTTACCATCTGGGACTAGGGAGAGCCCAATTCTACCTCCCCACTGTATTACAGCTGGGGGTTAAGGGAAAAAATTCAACTTGAAGAAGGAAGTTGTGTACTACATCACTACGTCATCTCAGTTATTATATGCTCATTTTCTTGAGTTGGCTGAGCCGCAAGGGGCCTCCTGAGTTAGCAGGGAGTAAGCTTGTAGCTTATAAAAGCTACATTTAACTAATTAAAACTTTCAATGTTCTTTGCAAGTTGTTGTTCATTTGTTTCTTGTGAATTATAACATAGTTATGTTTCAAAATTGTTGCTCAATCTATAAGTAATAGCTATTTTTTTCATTTTGCAGTAGTTACCATGATTAGTAAATGTCTTCTGTTTTCAGGTAGAAGTATAACAGGTACACAATTTATGACAAAGATTTGTTCACTTATTTTGTGAACTATAACAGAGTAAAGTTACAGACTGGATACATGATGGGCATTAGTGATGCATTCTTTGGTTATTCAGCACTAGTACTTACTAGTTCCCATCCCAGAAAAATGTGGTTGAAATGCAAAGAACTGCTTCACGGGTATTTACCCCGCCTTACAACGTAAAAAAGAATGCACAACAATAAGAAAGGTTATTGTAGGCGATACCAGTCTCTTTATTGTTAAAGGTTGACTGGTTCCCCGTCTAACTTTTCAAGTGTAGACATTCGGTGTCCTTTTTATCTTGCACGTGTGTTGGGCGATAAATAAAATAAATGAGAAAATTCATTTGAACAGAATTATAAAGCTGTATACATGTGTGGAGGTGGTTTTTTGTCAGGACTATTGTTTCATGATTTTCTAACCCCAAATACTCACTTCACAGATATTTATGCAAGTGCAATATTTATTTGTTTGGTGGGTAGAAGGTGGGGGGAGTGGAATTTACACTGACAGTACAACCCTAAGAGGGATGGTAATCAGTCTTCGCATCTAACTTATTTAGGGGGTAAAATTAAACTAATGTCATGTGAGATGAGGAAAAATATGTAAGTAAACATGTGACACTGTAAACAAAACAATTAATTAATCATTTATGTGGCAGGCTTAATTTTTTTTAAATTTTAATAGATGACTTTTACAATTATAGTCCGGGCAGTTAGGGACTTGATTTGTCTACAAGCATGAAATTTGGCACAGATGTAGATTAGCATATAGGGATTTCATTTCTTAGGGCGCCGAAGCCAACAGTCATAACGGTCAGTTCAATATGGGCAGTGGTCAGTTCTGAACTTGGAACAGAAAATGCATTGTGAAATTAGTCTACAGGCATTGTATTGGGTACAGATGTACATTAGGATATTATGAATCCTTTTTTGAGGGTGCTGAAGCCAACGGTCATTTGTAATGGTATACCGGTGTAGCACCAGATAATGTATCCCATAAAAGTGTGTGGGGATACAAAATATGGCAAGGGGGCTGCCACAAAGTGTGTGGGGATACAATATATGGCAAGGGGGCTGCCATATTTTGTATCCCCTGCCATGATCTGTATCCCCTTTGCCATATTTTGTACCCCCAGTTATATATGAGCTAATCATTAAAATTTCCATCTGTGCATTATGGTTAAGCATTTGATAGCCCAATGTTTGTAACATAAATACATTTTTAGTTTTAGATTTCAAAACCTTTTAAAGACTAAAAGTTGTGAAAGAATAATTAAAATTCTCTACCTGTTGAAAACAGATATGTATATATTTCCATTTGGTCCCTTATTGTTTTAGAAATATGTAATATGATTCAAATAATTTGTATGTTTTTGTAATTTTTTTAATTTCAATGTCACTTTGTTCAAAATAGTGTATGACTAAATTGTCTTATAAGCCCAAATCAGGCTGAGTTTTTTTTTAAAAGTGTGAAATTTACTGTTATTAAACTATTTTACTGTTATTACCTTGGAATATTATTACAGACATTCAATTTCAACTATCCAACTATAACTGTTTATATTTGGTTATAATTAATCCAATTTGGTCACAACTCACCCAAAAGTGAAACAATGGAAGAACCTGTGTCTAATCATGCAATTAATAATTGACCTGAAGACAAACAAATCAAGTACTGTGTTGTTGATTGGACCTATAAATTTACCCCTTGTCTTTTCCTACATGTGCATTGAGGGATTGATTGATGTATTTTATGTTGATTTGTTCACTGTCTTTTTATGTAAGCCTTACTGGTAGTACTAGTAGCAAATCAACATGAAAAGAATGGCTTCCTATTAATATGGCTTGTGATGATTAGTTAGTGATTATTCAATTGGAGTTACTCAGGTCTTATGTTGCTTGGGCCCTATATAGTCTCAATAGGAATCCATGTCTTTTATGTTAATTTGTTTAACTATCTTGATATTTAAACTTTTTTGGTCTCAGGTCAGTGATTAGTTAGGGATTAGTCAATTGGATTTACTCAGGTCTAATGTTGCTCAGACACTCTAGCCTCAGTAAGAATCCATGTCCTTTATGTTGATTTGTTTAACTGTCTTTATATTTAAACTTTATTGGTCTCAGGCCAGCATATGGCAGAACAAAACAGGGGGTAAATGTGATCAAATAATAAAGGGAAGTAGCAGTCTTATTAAAATCATAACCTTATATTGTAGGATCTTTTCATTTACTTAGTTTGATATTTCTCTTGAACACAGGAATAGCTTTTGTAATAATATTTCTAAAATTATAAACACAGGTTTTATAGAATTAATCCATTATATAAAATTTGCAAAAGTGACGAGAGGGCAATATATTTAAAATACATTTTATGTGAGATGTCTAATTCCACATAGTTTGTAAAATAGGATCCTAAGTTGGGCTGGTGACAATCTTAAGATTGGCTAGATCTCAAGTTTGGCTCCAATGACTATATATCTTCATAACTTTGCCTTACTTCCAACCCTATTCACTCTTGAGTGAATTAAATCAAAAGTTGGTCAGAAAGGGACAACTGACTTATTTGACTGAGACCAATCATCCAAAACAATGGTAACGAAATCCTCTACAGCTGTGTTTACTATTTACATATCCTAACTGAGGGGATACAGAATATGATGGGGATACAAAATGTGGCTGCCATATTTTGTATCACCTTAATCCCCTTTTGTTGGGATACAAAATATGGCAGCCACATTCTGTATCCCCTAAAAGATCAAAGGCGGGATACAGAATATGGCAGGCATACAAAATATGGCGTTACACCGGTCAGTCCATTGTTGACACTGGACAGCACTGAACAAAGTACCATGAAAGGATTGTGCAAATTGGTCTACAAGCATGAAACTTGGCACAGATGTAGATAAGGATATAGTGATTTCATTTTGTGAGGGTATTTATGCCAATGGTCATTGTAAAGGTATTCTGGTCAGTATGGCAAGTGGTCAGTATTGGACATGGAATAGAGAAAGGATTGTGCAAAATGTCCTACAGGCATGACATTTGGCAAAGATTTAGATTAAGATACAGTGCTTCTAGGTTTTGAAGGCTCTGAAGCCAATATTTAATATGTAATGGCATACTGGTCAGTCCATTGTGGACAATAAACCATACTGAACATGGTGACACAGAGAAGGGATAGTGCAAATTAGTCTACATGCATGAAATTTGGCACCATAGCACACAGCAGGACCAAGATTTATGATTCTACCCAAATGACTTGAGATGAAGTGAGAGGACAAATTTCCCATTTATACAACCATGCCTGCTGGAGGCTAAGGAGACCCAATCTGAATTTTTATGAGTTGGAATATATATATCCCCACATAGATAAGATAATTCTGGTAGACATGTAAAATAAAGCATAAAATACCATAATCATTGTAAACATGCAAAACTGTAAAACTACATTAAAATACCTTCGGGGACCTCAATAACTTATGCCAGGGAAAATATTTTGACAGTCCATTCTCAGTGCTGGCAGTTTTGAAATTAAGGACAAAGGTCCTTAACTGGGGTCTAAACAAAAGGTCAACCAATCACTTCAAACTTGTTTGCAGGTTGCTAGGAAGTGGTGAGTTACTAAATGGAGGCCCCACTGTTAACAAGTCAAGGTGTTACTTGAGGTAGTTGCATACTTACTCCCAGGGTGAGGGACTGACAGACATGATGTCAAAACACCACTATTGATAATCTCCAGTTGGCCAGAAGGAATGCAATTTGAACCAATGTGGCCACCACATTTGCATGAATATGACCGCAACAGGTTGGGAAGGTCAGGTTTCATGCTTACAGACTTATTTTGGAGGGAACATTTTCAAAAAGACAAAAAAATGTATCAGCAAATGACAGAAAGACAAAAGATGAATCAATCTTCCAATCTCAGAAAACCAATTTTCCACAATTTCAAACTTCCTCATACAACCAAAATAAAAACAGAAGTCCAAAATAAAAGGTGAAGAATAACAAGGAACAAGGGACATGGTGCATACACAGTAGTAGGGGTGTGACGAGTACAAATAATTTGGGTCGATTGCTCGCAGATAAAAACTCGAGTCCACAACGAGCCCTCGCGACATTTAGCATCCACCATAACAGGAAACGACATCCAATAATCGCTTGAATTAGCTATTGTCAGCACATAATATCAATAATATTATGTTACAAATGGTGGATTATGCAATTTAATGAAAGTAAGGCATGTTATTTATGTTTTATTAACTAAAAAATGTAACCGGTTCTATAAGTTGTTATGTATACACGAGCACTGGTAGCACACGACCCTAAGAATTGGGGTAGAATTTTCCTGAAATTTGCCTCGCTCGGCAAATTTTGGATGGTCATTGATGTTAGCTCCCATCAACAAAGAGCACTAATGTGGATATGGTCTTTATTTAACTTGCAGAAAGTTCAATAACAATACAAGTTTTGTAATTGACAGTACTCATTTCATGTTACTATAGTAATTAATAAAGAAACTTTACATATTACAGCTATATAGTTGCTTACATGATTGCCATTGTAATAAATAAATATGGATTGGTGTAAAATTTCTACATATTATTGAGGTAACATGTACCTTATAGCTTATGTTTGATAGTGAAGCTATAACAACCATAATATTTTAAAATAAATAAGCAACCACCATACAGCAGGAAATCTCAGACTTTAGTGAGTGGGGTAGGTGGAAGGAAGAAAACTGGCTACCACACTGAACATGTCAAGAAGATGCCAGCATAGCTTGTTCCATTGTTGCATGATGTGGTGTGTGAGATATTAAGCACAAGCAACTGTAAATGTAGTAGAACAGGCCCCACTGCACACAATTTAATGCAAATGTGAAGGGGATGCTTAAATAATGAAGATGTTTTTTAGAGCAGACTATATAGATATCTTATAATCACATGTCAAGACTTCAACATTTCATATGTTAAACTAAAAGGTCTAGGATTAAGATTATTTTAGATCTGTCATGGTAAAATGTTCTAACTAGTCACTGATATCCTAATAAGCTGGATTGAGTAAAATAAAAATATTAAACCAGAAATAAGTTGCACATGTTACTTTTGTACGATTTTTACCGTTAAACTTTTATCATCTGCAGCACTGGCCATATTTGACTGATCAATATGCCATCACCAATGATCATCTGCGTGATTCACCCCTTTTGGAGCCCTAACAGCCCAGACTATTAGGAACAAGTACATTAGTGTGGGGGATAGAGCACCCAGGTACCTGCCTGTGAAAATGATTACCATCCCTGAATAAAAGAAAAATATTTTTGAACTCTGTACCTTTGTATACGATTCAGGTCCTCAGTAGCTCCTTAGGAAGCACTTTAACAATTAATTTTGTACTTTACTTCTGATTACCATTTACAATGCACAACTTTTGTGTCCTTTTCTACTTCCACTTGTACTCTAAAGCTCAAAACATAAAGCCAGCTGACACAGACTATGTTCAAGCGCACCGAATGCTTATTCGAGGATATAGTGAAATAATCTCTATTTTGTGCATGTACTTGTGTATATGAATTTGAATAACTATGAATAATTATATCCCCAGATGAAATTGATATAAGCTGGATTCAGCCCTGTCGCCCTGCCACCGCCATAAAGGTCAAAGTTGGGGTTTTACATCACGCTCAACAGCCAGGGTCATATTGGGACAGGTTTTCAGCATTGCCATATGTGGGGATCGAACCAACACAGAGGTGACTGAGTGTGATTAGATGCCAAACTTGCTAACCAATAGGCCACTGAGGACCTTCCCACCTCCACGATTGTTTTGTGGTGTACATGATAACTCAAAAGGGATCAACATTTTTTTCAAACATGGTACTATTTTAAGGGTGGATCCCTAATTAAGACGACCTTAATCTCTCCATAATAAGAACTCACAGCGACCTTAATTCTAAAATACACCTGCTGCCACTTAAAGAACTCTAGGTGACAAACTATGATTTTTCCTACAATTTCCATACATATTCCCTATAATTTGGATGTGGTTTATTACTTTAAGGTCTCAAAATTGTCCAAAGAGACCCCATTTATGGACTTTTTGCCACTTTTAAGGCCTGAAGCTTTCAAGCTATGTCTCTCATTTGATCTGGCAATACATTAATAGGTTCATTTTACATGTGCCAAATTCTAAGGCTTTAAGGTAACATTTAATCTGTGTATGAGGCCCTTAAATATGCCACCTGAGTGACCTTCTTTGTACATTCTTCAGATATTTTGTCCTGTAATTTGGAAATCGTAAGTCTGACAAGTCTCTAACTGTATTAGATATAAATTCTATATGTGATCTTTGTTTGTGGAAAGTTTGAGGTCTGTAGTTCTAATCTTAAGCTAACCTATGAAACTCTAACATGCCCACAAAGATCCAATTTATGGAGTTTTTGCCACTTATAAGCCCCTATAACTGTCAAACTAAGTAGCTCATAGAGCTAAAATTTCATCTTCAAAAATCAAGGATTTTGGTAAACATTTCGCCTGTGCATAGACCCATAAATACTCAACCTGAGTGATTTTTTTCTACATTTCTCAAATATTTTACCCTGTTATTTGGAAATGACAAGTCTCAAACTGTATTAGATATAACTTCTACATATGATCTTTGTCTGTGGGAAATTTAAAGTCTGCAGCTTAAATTTTGTGAGCTGTAAAATTCCGTTCGCTCAGGGACACAGTTTTTTTGCCACTGAAATCTCATCTGCAAATATATGTCATTTTTACCTATACAAAAATCAGTCTTTAACTTGATATTTATGCAGTAGGCCCATAAATGCCCTTCCAAGGGTGACTTTTCTCTACATATTTTGCCTTGTAACTAGAATTGTATGTTCAATGTTACTCCATAATTTTTTAGGTGAGGCTTGTCAACATAAAATTTGAATATTAATGATGTGATGGCTATCTTTAGCTTTATAAAATTGTGTTTTCATCCCTCTGCTCATTCAGTAAAAAACTGGGATTTCAGTGTACAGACCTTTGCTTAAATGTACTGTTGCCCACAGGACCTTTGCCCAAAAGTGACTTTGCCACATTTTTACATGGCAGAAACTTTGTCCACAATAATATAATATTAAATAATATTCACAAAAATAAGTTTAATATTTTATTGAAGTATAAGTGAAATCTCTCTTGAAATCTTTGAAGCATACATGTATCGACCAATGCAACATTTTGGCCACCTTTACTATTTTTATTACTTCTATCTTGCAATACTATGTAAATCAATCAACACTGATATAAATGCTAATGAAAATCAACCTTATATATTATTATTATTATTATTATTATTATCATACATTTATATAGCACCTATTCTTAAAAACAAAGCTCTAAGTGCTGTACATAAAGAAAAATACTATTATTAATAAAAGAATATAGTAAAAATAGGATAAAAAGTTTAAACATATTAAAAGACTATGTAAACCTAATTCTAAAAAATGAGGCTTGAGGTGTTTCTTAAAATCCAACAAAGAATCACAGTTCCTAAAGTAAGATGGCAGTTTGTTCCACAGGAAGGGTCCATCATTTTGCAAAGCAGCTTGTCCATATTTTGTGTTTGATAGTTTAGCAGTAAGTAGGTTCCCATCAGATGACCTGAGTGTTCTGCTTGGTGTGTATGGAGAAATTACGTCAGTCAAGTAGGATGGAGCAGTTTGATGAATAGAGTTGAATGTGTGGACCAGGATTTTAAACTCAATTCTCTTAGATATTGGAAGCCAATGAAGGTCTTTGAGAACAGGAGAAATATGGTCAAATCTATGAGTCTTGGAAATGACTCTTGCTGCAAAGTTTTGGATTTTCTGAAGTCTGTTCAGCTGAGCGAGTGGAACACCATATAAGAGGCTGTTTGCATAGTCCAATCGTGATGTGACAAATGTATGAATAAGAGATTTTGTTGCATCTGTGGTCAGATATTTACGAGCCCTGTAAATTGACCAAAGATGAAAGGTGGCAGACTGACATTTTCTTATTATGAAGTTATTGATATTCAATCTGCTGTCAAAGATACAACCCAGATTTGTAACTGATTGGCTTGAGGTTACTCAGGCATTAGAAACTTTGACAGACACTGATCTGAGGTGATTGAGAGAGTTGTTAGAACCAATCAGAAGGACCTCAGTCTTGTCATCATTGAGTTTTAAAATGTTTAGGCGCATTCACATCTGGATATCATCTACGCACTGGCTTAGTGACTGCAACTGTGCACTGAAATCCTGCCTGGGATTGAGAGTAACATACAGCTGAGTGTCATCTGCATAGAAATGATGCATGATACCATGGCATCTTGTGATATCACCAACAGGAGCAGTGTACATGGTAAAAAGAATGGGGCCAAGCACTGACCCCTGGGGAACACCAAAGTTGAAATTTTTTTGGTTCAGAGACCTTGTTGTCAATGTGGACAATCTGGCATCTCTTTGAGAGGTAATCTCTGAACCATTCTAGGCAGGAACCAGCAATGCCAAATGTTGACTCAATTTGTCTTAGCAGGATATTGTGGTCAATTGTATCAAAGGCCGCTGAAAGGTCAAGAAGAACCAGTGATACCATTTTTCTTTGATCAAGGGCAATAAGTATGTCATTCTTAGCATGCAGTAATGCTGTTTCAGTAGAATGAAACTGTCTGTAAGCAGACTGCATATCCTCCATAAGGTTATTCCTGGAAAAGTGTTCATTGAGACGGGTAGCTACTACTTTTTCTATTATTTTGGACACAATGCTCAAATTAGATACAGGCCTATAGTTCTTTAGGACTTCAGGGTCAATACTTTATATAATGTAACTGAGGAAGTGCAATTTATGTTTGAGCTCTTTTCAAAACTATATATATCCTGACTAGTTATGTAAGTGGAATTTTAATTATAATAAAAAAGGAAAATGTCTTTGTTGTATGCAAAATTTATATTGTAGGCACAAAAATGATTGTTGTGGGCAAAGGTCATGTGGATAGTGTTCGCATTAGACTCAGTTCCTGGAATTACCCATCGTCTGGGATACAATTTTGGTGTGCAAAATAAAAATATTGTAGTTATCAGGTTGGCCCAATCTAGTTTCTGAGTAAATTTGTGATTTTATATGCAATATTGGATCAAAATAAACATGTCAGCCACCAATGCAGGTGCTTCAAAGCCAAGACCCCTTAGATGTCTTCACTTTTGTAAATGCAGAGAAGGGGGTTAGGGCGATGATCCCTGTGTTACTGGCAATACTAGATGCCAGATATCTGCATTGTTTTCACAGGACCAAGTAAAGAAGTCTTATCATAGAAATCAATATTAAAATAAAGATCTAATATCCCTATCCGACATCTTGGGAGAAGAGGCCAAGCTACTAACAAGGTTTTTTTGGGTCTACACAAGCATTGGAGGCAGCATCTCAGGATTTTAACTTCTTGCCTTCCAGATGTAACATGACATGCAGAGATCAACACATTGGTCGACAAAATATTTTGCAGAGAACACCTAAATATGTACCAGAGACTCCAGGCACAGTGTTACACAAGAAAAAGAGGAAAATTTGTCGTTCCTGATACAACAAATGGGAATTTTCAATAACCAATGCTAGATGCTTTTAATTGGCTGTGTGCTCCAAGACCAGCTTTCAATGCCTTCAGCCACGGTCTCCAAGTTCTTATTGGATCCGAGTCCAAAGCTAGATATCCCAGACTCCTCAGTTTGGAGACCAGGCTTGAGCTCAGCTCCACACCTTACAAGCCTAAGTGCTACATAGCAAAATTTCCCCATCTTCCGACGAACATGGAGCCAGGAGCACATGAACACCAAAGGTAATCCCAAGATTCCCCTTGGTTACAAGTAGGACCAATTTTCAGACATTTCTTGGGAATCAACATCCAAACAAAAGAAGTCTAAGAAGACAAAGAAACACTCAGGGAAAAGAAAGCATGAGTCTGGTAAATATGTCTGCTCCTCATCAGAAGATTCTCAATCCCAGCCTCCCGGTAAAATCTAAAGCCCACAGCAGAAGGCAGAAGTTGAAGAGGAGAAATCCCAAGACCCACCACGGTCCACTAGTGTATACAGCAACATCCGTGAATTAGATATGGGGAGAAAAGCCCAAGAGATGAGAAGACAGTAAAGTTCTGACCCTATTAATGCAAGGGAAGTGGATATTAGTGACATTCCTGCCCAGTATACTGAGCACATTGAAACTTTTCGTAAAGTCTAAAATATTCCTGACTAAAGGAAAACCATACCAGTCTCATCCAGTTCAGTTATGGACCTCAACCTGGTAGTCCAAAAACAGGAAGCCAAGCCCAAGAGTTCCTCTTTCCTATTGCCTCCCAACCCAGCACTCAAGAAAGTATTCATCGAATGGGAATAAGATGTTCAGAATGCGGACATGACAGAGAGCAAGTTTATCAAACCCCTACCATACAGAGGAAAAATGGCTGACCCATCCTTTACAGAAAAACTTTAAGAGTTGAAGAGAATGTTTGGCTATATCTGCTTCTCGCCAAGGGCCAAAGCAGCCCCTTGGGGAAGAACTCTCCTTCATGTACTCAGGGACCTGGAGTGCAAAGCAAGGCAGAGCATTTGCACACTCAACTTTTCTGCTGCCTGTAATCAAGTGATATCAGAGTGTAAGTTGGTTATGGATCCCTGCAGAGACAGCATCAAAACAGTCATTAAACAAGCAAAGCACAAATACAAAAAGGGCTGACTCAGACATGGCTATCACAAACATGTATGATAATGCAAGTGACTATCTAGAGGTCCTTGATAAATGTATACCAATCAAACAGTGTGCCTTAGCCTACCAAAATTAAGTCTTGTCTCATATGTTTCAGTAGGCATCATAAAGAGAGGTGCAGAAATGTCCAACCTATATCAGGACCTGAGTGAAACCAGATGCCGAGAGTTAAGCAACTCTCCTTTCCTGTCCTGTAATTTGTTCCACTCATAATTAATCTAAGAGGGCGAGGGACTTTTATTCAAGAAAGGGGTGTCAAAGGAGCCAAATCAAACCTTCAGAACCTACCAGAATCAACCCTTTTATGGCCCCAAGAGAGGCAGAGGTAAAGGTAGTTATTGGAAGCACCCATATGGAGGACAGTTTTTTTTCTCAGTGCATGCTCCTTCTCCTCAGGCAAGGGAAACTCAAGTGGA
This sequence comes from Sabellastarte sp. h YS-2021, assembly GCA_964017235.1. Classification (NCBI taxonomy): domain Eukaryota; kingdom Metazoa; phylum Annelida; class Polychaeta; order Sabellida; family Sabellidae; genus Sabellastarte; species Sabellastarte sp. h YS-2021. The sequence continues at coordinate 30,988,114 of OZ024936.1, forward strand.
AGGACACTAGGGCTCAGATTAGACCACCTCACATGGGCAGGGGTTGTGGCAATCAAAAACAGAAACAATGACTATTTGATAACTCAGTTTTCAGAGATAGGGTGTTGTTTAAAGCTTATACAGGAGAGGCTGAATAAGATTTTATTTGGTTCTTTTTTACATCACTTTCAACACTGTACAGGTCAGATTACGATGTGTAGGATTGTGGGAAGAGGGAAACAGTGCATACAGTTGGACAAGATTCTGTACTGTAAACTGCCAACCATCGGTAAGCAACTACCAACTTTCCAACATATTGTTAGGGGTTTGAACCGCAGACCCCAGAGATGGGAGGCTAGTGTGTAATTGCTACACCACTGTGGCCCCAAGAGCCTGAGTAAGAGAAAATTGCTCCAAAAACATACTAAACATCATTACAAATGGATATGCTTTGCCATTCAGACAAATACCCATTTTAGTCAGACAGCCTTTAACCATATCAGGTTAAAAAGACCAGATAAAAGGCTTAATCCTAGCCTCTTATAGCCAGTCTCTCCTGTCAAAACAGGTAGTGGAAAAAGTAGAGAATGAAAAGTAGCCTGAATGGTACAGTTACCTGTTTCTAGGGCCCAAGCCAGAACAGAAATGGAGGCGAGTAATAGACTTGCATGAGTATAGATTGAACATGTTCCTGAAAGTGGAAAATTTAAAATGGAAAGTCTACCAACCTACACATTCCCATCCATCCCAGCTCAAAAAATATCTGAGGTTCACCCACCAGTCTCAAATCTATGAGTTTACCCCATTTCCGTCCAGCCTGGTAATGGCCCCTAAAGAGTTCACCTTGACAGTTAAGAAGGTTTAATTTATGGCCTTGTCAAGAGGTATCATATTTCACCCATATCTCGATGGCTGGCTGATAAAAGCCCTGTCCCCAGAACAAGCTCTAAAACAATTCAAAGACCAGAGTCAGAATCAAACTGGTCTAATCTCCACAGACAATTCAACAATTGTAGCCTACACCAAAAAATAGGGAGGAACCCATTCAGTGGAGATGTGTGCTGTCCTCTGGAGACTCATGAGCTAGTGCCACAATTACAAAATCTCACTTCGAGCCCATATCCTAGGGTGTCTCAATGTATTTGCAGATACTCTGTCCAGATCAACTCAACTTCAGTCAACAAAGTGGTCACTGCACCCTCAAATGTTCATACAGCTATGTCAACAGAAGTCAATCCCCATGTGGACCTATTTGCCCCATGTGTATCTAAACCACAAAGAGCCACTTTATGTGTCCCCAGTTCCAGACCAACAAGCATGGAAAATAGATGCTCTGAACATGGACTTGCCAAGCCTGATAGCATATACATACCTTTACACGGATCTTCTAATCAAGATGATACAAAAGATATGCTAGTATAATTGCCTGGTAATAGTAAAAGCTCCCAGCTGGCCAGGGATGCCCTATTTTTGGACCTTGGAAAATCAATTACAACTAGCAGTGTTTCCAACTCTACTCAATCATTACAACAATCAAGTGTTTCACACCAACCCCAGTTTCTCAAACATCATGCTTGGTATCTAGCAGTGAGCAACTCTAAGAACAAGGTTTCTAATGAAGTGGCAGACAGAATAGCTGTTCCTTAAAGGACATCAACAAGAACCATATATCAGTCAAACTGGGCCATTTGTCAGAGCCAGAGAACTCTGTGGACCACCAAACCATCTGTAAAATAACTCTCAGCCCTTTTTATGTACCTGTATCAGGATTTAACCAGGCACCCTTCCACTTTAGAAGGCTATAGGACTGATTCCATGCATACACTCTTTGCAACTGACAGGTGTCCAGGTAGCCAAAAGTGTCAGCGTTAAATAGACTGCTCACCAGTTTTCACAGAGATAGGCCTAAAAGTGGTAGAAATATACTTAAGTGGAGTCCTTCAGTTTTGTTGAACAAACTTACAAAGAAACCTTCTGACCCTTTGAAAGATGCAGACATCAAAACACTTAATGCTTAAAACAGCCTTCCTCCTGGCTCTGGCTTTAGGCAATCGCCGAAACAAAATCCATGCCTAGATCCAAAACGAGTGTTCAATCTTGGTCAGTGGGAAAAGGTAGCCTCTACAGTCAAGCCTGCCAACTCAGGTAATCTGGTAATAGAGTTTTCTATTACTCAGTCAAGTTTTTATCATGTATACTTTTCAGGTGTATGTTGTGTTAGAAGCATATCATAGTTTAGGTACCCGGCCTTGCTGGTCCCCAGTAATCGAGATAATGCAACACTTACGGGCCTTTTAATTGTGAACATAAGGTTCACATCTTCCTCATAAATCCAGATATCCATACAATATATGTACTGTAAATTATGTATGCCAATAAAATTTGCACTTTGTAACTATAAGCTTGTGAACATTAAGATGCAGATTCTCCTTTGACTTTCAAAACAAAAAAATAATGATAAAATATATGTTATTTGTACAAAATACAGTTTACATTCTATTAAAACTGAGCTATAATCTCTCTGCCTAGTTTTTGGATTCAGCATCGAGTCCCAGATGGTAAGCTATTGTAGTGCAATAAAATTGTAAATTTTAAGTTTTAATGTATAACCTTATATAAGCCACAACCTTACCATCTGGGACTCAGAGAGCCTCACTCTACCACCAAGCTAAAATTACAGCTAAGGGTTATGGCAATTCAACTCAAAAGAGGAAGAACCCATTTATATCACTATCCAGACCGTCTTGGACTGCTAGCCCCATTTAGTGTCTGACTTGGTCAGCGTATAACTCTATTTTTTAGGGGTTGGCAAAATTGGGAGGCATCCCCCAAGATAAGCATAGGGTCTCAGATGGTAAGCTTGTAGCTTATAAAAAGATACATGTAACAATTACAGTTTACATTTTTTACTGTTATAGGCTGTTAGGATGTCAATATTGGTCTTCTAGTTGAAGTACATAAAATAATCAGTTGCAGCAATCCATGTTTCTTTGTGACACAGAAAATATGTATTAAATATGGCAGGAGAAACATTCTGGTAAAGCCAAGATGAAAGGTGACACCAAGGTCACAGCATGATCTACACCTACACCCCCAACCAATATCCCTAAGTATCAATTTACTACACCTTTTGGTTTCTAAGATACCCCCGGAAGAGTTTTTTCTTGTCGTCCACCCACCTGACTAACTGACTATTCACCCACCGGCCTGCCTTCTGCCTGTCCAGCTAGACAGGATGGGTGAATACAATACTCGCACAGCCTTTAGAGATTATGGGGGTAAAAATGGTCAATATCGTTTGTTGCCCATGTAACATGTTACAAGATAAAAAGAAGGAAAATAAATTAATACCAGTTCAAACATATGGTTTCAAAAGTGTTTTTGGGAGTTGTGCCAAAACAAATGCCTAGTCTACAAATGTGAAGAAAAAGAATAAAATGTATTTGATCTTATGGCTGATAATGCAATCTTTCATGAAATTTGAAGGAAACAAGAGATAATTTTATTTGTGATTTAATGTTGCTGTCAACTCTGTATAGGTCATATCACGATGGGTAGTTTTATGGGCAGCTGTAACCAGTACATACAGTTGGTCAAGGTTCTGTGCTGTAAATTACCAACTATCAGTAAGCAACTACCAGCTTTTCCACATAAGGTCAAGGGTTTGAACTGCTGACCTCGGAGGTGGGAGGTGAGTGTGTTACCACTGTGCCACCATGGCCCCTTATCAAAGAAGAAAGCAATAGAATTATGGTAACTGCAGTCAACTAAACTTTTCGCGGAATGATACTAAATCAAAGACATTAAAAACCATGTCAAAAATAATTATGGCAATTTGTTAATGTTGAACAATGAAGCTGAAAAGTAGGCATTGCATATGTCTGTTTTGTTCCGTGACAACAAACTTAAGTTTATGTCTTATACTCTATTTTTAGTATATTGTACAAGACAGACAGATATATTATATTGCAGACTTGAAGTCCATATATGTTGCATCAACTTGAGGAATGTAATAATAAAGAACATGAGTTGGAATTTCAGAGAAAGACAAATAAGCAAAAATAAGAATGCATAAAAAATCAATTTTACTTGAACATATCAATTAGCAGAAAGCACTTCTAGCAAAATACTAAACAATTCATATACAAAAAGAAAACTGAACTTTGAATAATACATGTAGTAATATGCAGTAATACAGCTATGTAATAACTCAACTAGTAATAAAGATAATTAGGAGGTCTTTGACTTATGCAAAGTTATACACAGTGTCTATGTACCTTTATGGACTTGCGTAGAAGAGAAATCTATCTGATAGACATTTAATTATTATTTATTATTAAACCATCAAGAGATGACTTGAAAGAACTTTTATCAACTCAGTTTTAGCATTGCTTAAAAGAAACAAGACTGAAAAGGTTTCCTTGTACTAGTGTGAGTGCAAAGCCATCAGAGACACAAGTAATGCACTGAAGTGGTCACCCATCCCAGTACTAACATAGCCCATTGCTGCTTAACTTCAGTAAACAGACAGATACTCATCATGCTAGGCCACAATTCATGAAAGTCTAGAAACCCACAAAAAAAGTGATCCTAGAACCGCTAGTCTCGCTAGAGCTCATGCTTAATAACTCAATATTGAAGAATGTATTACACTTGGTAAAGGCAGTCTATTTACTTTTTCAAGAGAGGTGTGGATTTCTGCAGGCAAAGCTGTAGATAATGATACAGCTGTTCAGAGAATGTTGCAATAGATTTATTATCATAATATGATTTTGCAATTGCATATTTTTTATGTCTTGTTACACCGTCCTATGCTGAATGTACTTATATCTCGGTGAACAAAAACTTTTGCAAATCTAGATTGTGGGGTGCGGGCATCTCCTATGCCACGTTGCTAGTGAGGTAATAGTGCTCGAGGTAATACTTCTGCAACTCATTGTCTGCACTGTCAAGTCAAACAAATAGTTTATTAACCCCTTATATACCAACAAGTGTCCCAAATTGATGACCGTCCCAAATTAGTGCAGCCCGTGTACTTTAGCGTGCACCTAAATAAACTTAAAAATGGCGACTTCCATCACTTGGGAAGGTACAGAAGTAGATAAACTTTAATGTTTATTTTGACGTATAATTAATTCAGTGGAGCATATAAGAAACTGCATCAGTACTTTAATGTTTAATCACATGCTCTCTTTTTCAATCCATTGTTTTATTTTATCAGTTATCCCCACCAGAAAATAAACGTTCATATCTCAGTAATGGTTAGTGCTAAATATTTTGAAAGCTTTTTGTTGTGTATTTGTCCCATTCACTTTGGAAATATAGTTTTACCTGATTTGCTAGACGTGGTTACCTCGGCTCTACAGTACTGTACTTTACTTACATGTAGAGCCGTGGCACGACCCCACATAGAACTGGAGATTTGCATAAAATCTTTTTCTGTTGAATAAAACTTGATAAAATGACTGAAAATGGCTTTATATAATTAGAAACAGTTGATATTAAGCCAAGGACACAACAAATACAACATGTGTACAAGATATATGCTATTTTACACAGCTTTTATCATAAAAGAACATTTTCAAATTTTTGGAGAAATGGTCCAAAAACCCTGGAAAATCAGGTAATGTCAGTTAGTTTTTGTCAGACATGTTTGCATGTTGACTAATTGTTGAAGAAAATGAAACAAAATAGTTGTGGGAACAGTTATGTATTCACATTTGTATGATATTTGTGTTTTATGCAAATCTCCAGTTCTATGTGGGGTCGTGCCACGGCTCTACACGCAAGTAAAGTAGAGCCGAGGTAACCACGTCTACTAATTTGCTAGACTTGGGATGCTATTTTGGTGAAGTTATATCCATTATGGACGGGTTTTCGATATGACAACGTAAATGGACAGTGCTGAATATCACAGCTAATGCAACCAATATTATCAGACATAAAACAACAATAGTAAATCCTGAAATTCGCTGGTTCAATGTGGCTGCATATTCATTCTAAAATATTGTGAAAATGCCATCCAAAAACGAGACCGAGAGCTTATATTTTAAATGATCGAAAACGTGAATATATCGAAAACCTGTACATCGGCTATATCTATTTGAATTCTGTCTGGCGATAATTGGTAGCCGGCGATAATTGGTAGCAAGGCAGTAGTGGCATTCTACCAGTAAACGCCCATACTGAAGTTAATATATTGAATATTAAAATTATTGTGACGGCGAAAGCCGATGTAACACAAAGTATGGGGTAGCAGTTTGGTTTGGAATCGTGGACCACGGCTAACTTAGCCATATGTAATTCAGCCATCTGAGCTGAGAAAAGTGGTTTTCAACATGAGATTCCAACAAAAAGACTAAGAAATAGCCGAAAATCTAATACACACTAAACTTTTACATTAACAAACCATGGATTGTCCTCGTATTTTGTTTATATTGTGGCTTTTGAAGCATTTTAGATAGATAGAGTTTATTTCCAAATTCATATTTAGCATGTATAGTATTTATAAATTATTGATATAACATAAAGGTAAAAATACAAGAATCAAGCTATAATACACAAACACAATAACATCAGAAACAAAGTCAATGATATCAGAATCAATTTTATAATATTAAAGCTGTCAGCAATGTATTTTAGTATGAACTTGTAATGAAAAGAAAGATGAAGAAGTATACTTAATACTTATATAGTTACCACCCCCAGAATACTTCCATAGTGGATTGTGAATATATATTTATAAATGATTCAAACTGATTTAATAGTTTCAAATACTATTTGAAAATTATATTAGTCACATGGTAGATATTTAATATTAGACAAAATGACTTAAACATATCGAATATCAGTAATATAGCAATCTAAATACTTTCTTTATTTTTCAATATTTCTTTAAAAATTTCATTTTTAAGTATTTTAAAGGCAAGAAATGAAGGATAAGTTCTAGCAACCTCATCTAAATTGTTCCACATTTTCACACCATATATGGATAAACACCTTGATTTTAATACTGTTCTTGAGTATGTTACATAAAATTTATTTAACTGTCTAGTATTATAGTCTTTACCATAGTTTATTCCAAACAATATCTGAATATTAGTGGGTAAGGATTTTTGTTTTGCTTTATAAATCACTTGAAGAATTTTATAATCAACTTTATCTCTGAATTTAAGAATCTTAAGTTTTTTAAAATAAATTTGTTGTGTGGCTATTTCTGCTAACTTTAAATACCATTCTAATAGATATTTTTTGGTAATTATTAATTTTGGATACAATAGTTTTACCTGCCAAATCCCATACCTCTGAACAATAATTGTATCCCCGACGCGAAGCGGGGATACTATGGATTCATCGTCGTCCGCGTCCGCAGAGATTTCTTGTTAGCGACCTACAGTCCACATTTCTTTCCGGATTTCTTTCATATTTGGCAGGTGGCTTGATATGGTAGAGGACTCGCCACCCTATCTTTTTGGTAGGCTTTATGTCTAAATTAGGCCTGTGGTAGACAAAAATGTCTAAAATGTGGAATATTGCTTGTTAGCGACCTGCAGTCCACATTTCTTTCCAGATTTCTTTCATATTTGGCAGGTGGCTTGGTATGCTAGAGGACTCGCCACCCTATCTTTTTGGTAGGCTTTATGTCTAAATTAGGCCTCTGGTAGATAAAAATGTCTAAAATGCATTAAAATTCATGAAATCATGCACTAAATCGCTTGTAACTTGAAAAGTGTTGCATTTAGAGCATTTTGTTAAAATATGTTATTCAGATACTTTTTTCATAGCTACAACATGGTGAGTAACTTGGGTTTCTGTCTCAATAGCTAAGTGAGTAATAGCTACTTTTGGGCTTTTCAGTAACTTCCATCGTGAGTAAAATCACTTGTAACTTGAAAACTATTGCATTTAGAGTATTTTGTTTCAATATGTTATTCAGCTATTTTTGGGTCAGCTATAACATAGTAAAATTTCAGACCTGTAGCTCATGGCATAGCTGAGTAATAGCTACTTTTAAGTTATCACTGTTGAGTAAATTGCTTATAACTTCAAAAGTATTACATTTAGAGTATTTTGTTTCAATATGTTATTCACCTATTTCGGAGTCAGCTATAACATAGTGAAGTTTCAGACCTGTGGCTCATTGCATAGCTGAGTAATAGCTACTTTGAAGTTCACACTGTTGAGTAAATCAGTTGTAATTGGAAAACTATTGCATTTACAGAAATTTGTGTAAATATGTTATTCAGCTACTTTTGGGTCAGCTATAACATAGTGAAATTACAGACCTGTAGCTCATGGCACAACTGAGCAATAGCTATTTTCAGGTACTGACTGTTGAGTAAATGACTTGTAACTTGAAAAATATTGCATTTGGAGTATTTTGTTAAAATATGTTGTTCACCTACTTTTGGGTCAGCTATAACGTCGTGAAATTACAGACTTATAGCTCATGGCATAGCTGAGCAATAGCTATTTTCAGGTTCTCACTATTGAGTAAATCAGTTGTAACTTGAAAACTATTGCATTTACAGTATTTTGCTTAAATATGTTATTCACCTAATTTTGGGTCAGCTATAACATAGAAAAAATTCAGACATGTAGCTCATTGCATAGCTGAGTAATAGCTACTTTGAGGTTATCACTGTTGAGTAAATCAGTTATAACGTGAAAACTATTACATTTACAGTATTTTGTTTAAATATGTTATTCACATAATTTTTGGTCAGCTATAACAGAGTGAAATTGCAGACCTCTATGTCATGGCATAGCTTACCAATATCTACATTCAGGTTCTCACTGTTGAGTAAATCATTGTATCCACTGGATAGCCGCAGTGTGTAGAGAGATTTCACCATTACCGCTCTAACGAAAAAAATATTATAGCTAGCCTTCTCAAGTTTGCAAGGTATATTAGAGGGTGCACCACAGTATTCTATTGGTAGGCTTTATGTCTAAATTAGGCCTGTGGCAAAATTACTTGCCTACTAAAAATGAGTAATTCTGCATTTTCTCTAAAAGTATTGCAGATAGCAAATTTTTCTTAAATAACTCATTCACCTACTTTTGGGAGAGCTTTCACATGCTGAAGTTCCAGACCTGTAGCTAATTACTCACCTACTCAAAATGAGTAAATGCGAATTATCTCTAAAAGTATTGCAGATAGCCAATTTTTCTCAAATAACTCATTCACCTACTTTTGGGAGAGCTTTCACTTGGTGAAGTTTCAGACCCGTAGGTAATTACTCACCTACTGAAAATGAGTAAATGCAAATTATCTCTAAAAGTATTCCAGATAGCCAATTTTTGTCAAATAACTCCTTCACCTACTTTTGGGAGGGCTTTCACTTGCTAAAGTTTCTGACCTGTAGCTAATTATTCACCTACTCAAAATGAGTAAATGCTAGTTATCTCTAAAAGTATTGCAGATATCCAATTTTTATCAAATAACTCATTCATCTACTTTTGGGAGAGCTTTCACATGGTGAAGTTTCAGACCCATAGCTAATTATTCACCTACTCAAAATGAGTAAATGCAAATTATCTCTAAAAGTATTCCAGATAGCCAATTTTTGTCAAATAACTCCTTCACCTACTTTGGGGAGACCTTTCACTTGGTGAAGTTTCAGACCTGTAGCTAATTATTCACCTACTCAAAATGAGTAAATGCGAATTATCTCTAAGTATTGCAGATAGCCAATTTTTCTCAAATAACTCATTCACCTACTTTTGGGAGAGCTTTCACTTGGTGAAGTTTCAGACCCGTAGGTAATTACTCACCTACTGAAAATGAGTAAATGCAAATTATCTCTAAAAGTATTCCAGATAGCCAATTTTTGTCAAATAACTCCTTCACCTACTTTTGGGAGACCTTTCACTTGGTGAAGTTTCAGACCAGTAGCTAATTATTCACCTACTCAAAATGAGTAAATACTAATTATCTCTAAAAGTATTGCAGATATCCAATTTTTATCAAATAACTCATTCATCTACTTTTGGGACAGCTTTCACATGGTGAAGTTCCACACCCGTAGGTAATTACTCACCTACTGAAAATGAGTAAATTCGAATTATCTCTAAAAGTATTGTAGGTAGCCAATTTTTCTCAAATAACTCATTCGCCTACTTTTGAGAGAGCTTTCACTTGGTGAAGTTTCAGACCCGTAGCTAATTATTCACCTACTCAAAATGAGTAAATGCGAATTATCTCTACAAGTATTGCAGATAGCCAGTATTTCTCAAATAACTCATTAATATGAAAACAACTTATAGGAAGTCATGGGCTGCAAATCTTTTCATGTGGTCAGATTTGACCTTGGGCCCCTCCTGCTTATTATTGGTCCTAGAGGTTTGCAATGTGAAAACGACTTATAGGAAATAATGGGCTGCGAATCTTTTGATGTGGTCAGACTTCACCTTGGGCCCCTGGTACAGGGTCAAATAAGGGTAGCCAAACTTAAAAGTGCTTTCAGCTTGCTTATTAACGAAAAATGCTTTTTATCTTCTAAACTATGTTAGTTGGCCTTTGTCGGTGGATACATCCAGCATCTGGCCACAGATGCGTCCTTTTTCTAGTTTAAGTAAGGTTCAATCATTGTATTATATAAACTTAACAATGCCTCCTCATTCAAGTAGCTTTTTACTTTACATATTACACATAGGCTTTTTGAAAATTTTTTACTAACATACAAAACATGTTCCTTCCAATTTAGTTTACCATCTATCACCACACCTAAAAATTTTGTTGTGTATACTTGATCTATCTTATAAAATACTTGTTAATAGTAACTTCTATATCATTTGGGACTGTATGATTTGAGAAAACCATAAAGTTTGTTTTAGCCACATTGAGAGACAACTTGTTAATGGCAAACCAATTATTAAGATTGCTCAGTTCCATACAGTTTTACATGTCGACTGAAAATCATCACCACTTGAAAAAGGTTAGTGTCATCTGCAAATAAAACAAATTCTAATAACATAGAAGAGTTACATAAATCATTTATATATAATATGAACAGTTTGGTGCCCAGGATAGAACCATGTGGAACCCCACATATGACATTATTACACTTTTGAGTTAATTCCATTTATACGGACATTTTGCTTTTTATTTTCTAAAAAAATTTTCCATAAAATTGTAATTTTTTTGGAATGATCAATTGTATCAAAGGCTTTTTTAAGATCTATGAATATACCTATACTTTCTTATTATTAATGCTTGAGGATAATTTTTCCAATAAATCAATTAAAGCCAAAGATGTTGACATTTCGAAAACCATATTAAGAATCACTTAGAATATTGTATTTTTCTATAAAAGCACTTAATCTGTTATCAAATAATTTTTCCAGAATTTTTGAAAATTGGGGAGGAAGTGAAACTGGACGATAATTATTAAATGTAGAATCGTCACCTGACTTAAATAAAGGTATCACCCTAGCAATTTTCATTTTATCAGGAAATGTACCGGTTTGGAATGGCAAATTGCATATGTACAAAAAGCGTTGTAAAATAGAATTTCTACTGTCAAACTAGCCGCCATTGTTGTAGGCGACAAATGATTATAGTAAAATATTTGCAATAATATAATTTACTTAATTTGCATGTTTTATTCGTTTTTAGGTGATATTTTGTTGAATTTGAGTTGAAACTAACAGATTTGCATTGAAACTACAGTAGAACCTTGGTTATCCGACCTTCTATTATCCGAATCTCCGGATTAACCGAACCAAAACCATGTCTCCCTACATATAATGCACCGTCTACCGTGAGCGATAATACAGGATTTTACACAGTCTCGGAAACTCTTAATTCTAGTGCTTTATAAAACGTACCATTCACAGAAACGCCTAACATCTTTGATCTTTATCACCATTGTAACAATAGGGGAGGGATTAATTCAATTACTCGACCCCGCTACACAACTTGTTTTATGATGCGCTAATCAATGAAAGTGTGTTCGATTGGGTTTCACATTTTATAATCTCCCGGAGTAGGTTCACAGACTGACAACGTGTATAACAGAAAAGACGTCAACAATGCATTACCAACCAAACACCAATTACTGAAGGAGTGTTCGCTTTGGGTTTTACAATAAATAATCTCCCGGAGTTTTTCAGTTGACAAAATGCATAACAAAGTTTATCAAAAATTAAAACTTCAACATGCATGTACCAAACCGAACCCGCCCAACTCAAGTCTGCGTAATATTTAAATAAAAATAATATTATCCAGAGATATGGAGCAAATAAGAGACAATTGAAGGGTCACATATATTATATGACACAAGTATATTAAATTATGAGTATTACAGATACTTGTTTAAATATATTATATGTGTGTGAGTCTTTCACTGTTTGTTAACAGAAGGTCGAGACAAACTAAAAAAACTGAGAGATGGACAGTGTCGCAGCAGTGCAGAAGTGGTACAAGTGTGGAATACTGTCTTATCTGACAACAGAAACAGGCTTGGAGATGATCGTAAGTTCATCTAGTCTTGTCAGTTGATTGAAGGTACAGTCAATAATTCCCAAATAGGCCTCTATTTTAATATTCAGCAATTTGTAAATTGTTTCGAAATTTCTGATAACCTTGAATCTCTATGCTGAAGGTAAAATGATTTTCTGTGGCGTTCCCCTGCTGAATTCACCTGAGGTGAACTCAAATTGTGTATCTCTGGCTTGAATTTTTTAAAAATAGAGGAATAATGAAAGATTTAATTTTCTTTGTTGTTACCAATTATTTATTGATAAGTACAAAAATAGTTATAATATTGATACCAGTAAAATCAAGTTGCACATGTGTTTGAGAAAATGTAGCCATTGGATATGAATGTTTATGACGAATAAAATGTCATGGGAAAACCTTGCACAGACCCATGGTGTCTACTCTTGTATATAAATCAACATACTGATAATTAACATATTTACAGTTTTTTGTCCCAGTCTTGTAGTGTTAGTTCACATTTTTTTTTCACTGAAATAAAAAAAAAAAAAAAAAGGAAAATGATCAGAGTTTTATACGGTACTGATTCTTCATGTGAGAAGTTCTGTCACATACTTCTCATGAATTCATATTTCTAACCGTGGTACTGGTGATAGTATTTGAACTTAGTTAAGTTCCAAATTCACTGCTCCAGAAGCTTGAAGTCCAAGGCTATCAGTTGTGTGACATATTTTAAGACATTTCCTCACAGTCACAATGAATAACTTTTATAAATGATTTTAGCACAAATTCTGCATGCATGATTTTCATGTTAAAATAAACTGAAGTGATAGTGTTAATTGTGGGAAAAGATTGAATAAACAAGAATTGTAGTATAACCACAGCACATTCATTCATGTTGTATTTTGTAGTGTGGCCAATCTATGAACAAGTGTGCATTGCAGCATGTGATTGTGGGAGAATTGACATTGCTGAGGTAAGAAAATATTTTTTTTCATGAAATATTTCTATTTTGAACTGGATTTATTTCAATATTCATAAATATTTATATAATTACAAAAGAAACAAGAAAAGTATTATTGATTTGGGACAAAATATTGAAATAGTGGTGCTATTATTGGTGTAGATGAAAACTGGTTTCCTGGTCATGAAATCGACCCAGTATCCGGTATATTTTGTTTGTTTAAGTATTTGCCTTGGTGAAAAATATAGACATCCATACATGAGATATAACTGTAAAGCAGAAGAGAACATCTATAAAACACATCATATTTAACCATTTGAAGGTATTTTATGAAATATTTAATAATATTTTAAATATTTCTTATATCGTCAAGCAATGTGAGCCTTGCATTGTGGATAAATAAATAGATTTATAAATACTGGTTCCCATCTATTGATAGCAGTTGTCACTATTTTAGACCCAAGCAAAATGAAATACGGTATACCTGCATTACGTTAACAACACTAGTGTGAACCTACTGGAAGTACCAGTTGAGCAAATATGGCAGTTGATATAAACATATTTATCGCATGTAAGATACCAAGTATCTGTAAATAAGGAAAGTTGGGTTAAAATAATATTGAGAAAAACAAACCCTTTTGCATATTGAGTTTTAGCCATGTTTTATGGTGGAAATAAACAATATTTGAATAGTGTTACAACTGCGTAGTTTGCTACTTTTTACTGGATGTGTGCACAGTTTCTTAAAACAGTTGGCCTGTTTTTGAATATATATTATATTTAACAGTATTAAATTGAAAATGAATTGTTAGAATAATACAGAGTCATAGTACCACTGCTTGCATTGTAGTCATACTTAGTTTATCTGTAATCAGGACTCCAGTAAATGTTACAGAACAAATATAAAAATAAGAAAAAGTATTCTTTACAATTAATATTAACAGTCAATTAATTACACATGTATTGTTATATGCTTGACCTATAATAATACATTTTTTATAAATTTTAAAAGAAGAAACACATTTTCTGAATCATTTAAAGACAAGAATAAATTAAAGAGTATTCAAGTAACATTACTTCTCATTCCAGCTTTGTTGATAAGGTTCCTAGTAGTGTATGAATTACAAAACATTGAGAACAAAATTAGGATTTGTCCCAAAATTCCCAATACTTTTGCACTAGTTCTTATTAGGAATGCGGACAGTTACTCGAACAGCAATAGACCAGTCTTACCTTGGTCGGACTCCAGTCCATTTTAACAACTCGATTACTCACAGCATACTGTATTATTGCCCACGAAATAAAATGTTTGTGCACAATATACTACATTTCCGTATTTCTGCCATATAACATCAATTAAAGATGTGGCTTTGGCTTAAAAACATATAATTTACTCCATATTCTATAATACGTGGTTAAATAGAAAATGTTCAGTACCATTTGTTTACAGAAGACTTCTAATGGTAGATGCTAAATCTCGCGATCACTCGAATTGGGGCCGGTTGTCAGAGTGCGGGTACCCGGGGCTGTTTTTTAGCGCCTGTCCCAGCCCTAGTCCTAAAAAACGTAACTTGTGTTATAGAGTAAATGAAATATATAGATTGGCAGTTACTTTGTGATAAATATTTAACTTGGAGTAAGGACTGTAAAATTCTGATTAAATAGATTACACATATAACAGTTGATATAATGCAATGTTTGTGATGTACAGGAATGCCACGACTGCCTGAAGAACAAGTTTCCTAAGAGTATGCGGGTCATGATATTACGTGGTATGTGTGCAGAGACAGAGGGAAGGTAAGTACACCGGACTGAAGTAGTTATGGACATATTATTTTTGCTTTTTCCGCCGTCCGGGGTTCCCACTTGGCAACAGTTCTTATCCTATCTTTACCAAATTTGGCATGCAGGTTTATTGGGTTAATAGCTTGTATGGTATTGCTTTTGGTGATGATAGCTCTATAGCTAACCGAGTAATAGCTACTTTGCTACTTTTGAGTATCTCTTTGGTTTCCAGACATTTTAAGGAATGCTATTAAGTCTAGCTTTCTGAAATTTGGTATGGAGGTTCATTGGGTTAATAGCTTGTATGGGATTGCTTTTGGGGGGAATTGCTTCATAGATGAGTGAGTAATTAATTAAATAAATGAGTAATTGGCTATTTTGAATACTGAAAAGACAAATGTGCTCATATCTCCTAAACCGTGTGAGAAAGAGCGATTTTGTCGAAATTTTCGACCCACAGGGTATCTAAGGAATGTACTCTTTGCGATTTTCCAAAAATTTTCCCCTCCCCAAAAATGGCGGCCATTTTGAATTTTCGAATTTTTGCCAAAAATGGCAAAACACAAATTTGCTTCTATCTCCTTAACCGTGCGAGATAGAGCGATTTCATCGAAATTTTCAACCCCCAGGGTATCTAAGGAATGTACTCTTTCCACTTTTCAAAAAAAATTCCCCCTCCCCAAAAATGGTGACCATTTTGAATTTTCAAATTTTTGCAAAAATGGCAAAACACGAATTTGCTTCTATCTCCTTAACCGTGCGAGATAGAGCGATTTCGTCGCAATTATCAAGCAACAGGGTATCTGACCAATGTACTCTTGGCAATTTTCAAAAAATTTTCCCCTCCCCAAAAATGGCGGCCATTTTGGATTTTCGAATTTTTCCCAAAAATGGCAAAACACAAAATTGCTTCTATCTCCTTAACCGTGTGAGATAGAGGGATTTCGTGGAAATTTTCGACCCACAGGGTATCTGAGCAATGTACTCTTGGAAATTTTCAGAAGTTTTCCTCTTCCCACATATGGCGGCCATTTTGATTTTTCGAATTTTTCCCCAAAATGGCAAAACACAAAATTGCTTCTATCTCCTTAACCGTGCGAGATAGAATGATTTCGTCGAAATTTTCGACCCACAGGGTATCTAAGAAATGTAATCTTTGCAATTTTCAAAAAATTTCCCCCTCCCCACATATGGCAGCCATTTTGAATTTTCGAATTTTTGCCCAAAATGGAAAAAAACACAAATTTGCCTTAACCGTGCAATATAGAGTTATTTCGTTGAAATTTTCGACCCATAGGGTATCTAAGAAATGTACTCTTGCCAATTTTCAAAAAATTTTCCTTTTCCCAAAAATGGCGGCCATTTTGAATTTTCAAATTTTTGCCAAAAATAGAAAAACAGAAATTTGCTTCTATCTTCTTAACCGTGCAAGATAGAGTGATTTCGTCAAAATTTTTGACCCAACCAATGCAAAAAGGCATGAAGCTGAAATAATTTACATGTATACTAATAAATATTTAAGCATCATTGATATATTTTACAAATGAAACAGGGTCTTGTAAGACTACTGTACAATTTTGCCAAAAGGTTCATGGGGTGGACATTACACATGATAATGTGTGTTCTTCTATGCTATCCTGTTTCTATTCATATGTCGCAGCTACTATCAACAGGGCGTCCTATTTCTAGTTCTCAAATGTAGTCTGTAAGCTTGTAATTATGGTAATAATGTGTGACTCCTTCCAACCTCTGATGTGAATTTAAACCTTAGTCTTGGTGTTTATAGTGCAGTAATTAAATCATTTTGTTTGCACTGATTTTCTGGAATCCCTCAGCCATCGGGATATGCTATGCACCATCTGTCCAAGCAGTGATGAAGCCAAATAATCTTTATTTAGTCATGGAATTCCCTGCCAGATTAACGTGGTTTTAAAAATGTCAATTATCAAAGTATTTAAGATACATAAGATACAAAAGTTGTGCTCTAAATATAGAAGTGTTGATTTTATTGAACATTGTTAAAATCTAAAATGTGATAACACAGGGCAGACATGCACTACCATTCTTTTTACCTCCGACAAGGAGGTTATGTTTTCACCTGGGTATGTTTGTGGGTTTGTGAGTTTGTTTCTGAACAAGATAACTCAAAAACTTATGAACCAATTTTGATGAAATTTTCAGGATTTGTCTGAAAAGGTAAAGCGAAGAAATGATTCAATTTTGGGAGTGATCCGAATCACTATCTGGATCTTCTGGATCAATGAAATATAATTTTTAAAGACAGATAACTCAAAAAGTTATAAATGGATTTTGATGAAATTTTCAGGATATGTGCTCCCTTTGGTGGAGGTTTGCGCCCTACGAGTGCTCTTGTATTTCAAATGTTTTTACAAAACCTTACGTACAATTCAAGTTGTCATTATTTAGTTTGTACCAAGAAGTACTTTCATAACTTTGCTTTGTAATATCTATTGTAAATAACTGCATTGTACACCCATTGAAAATCCATGGTGTTTTATTAATTTCAGATGATACTTTGATGTGTGTGAAGGATGCATGTTTTAACCTTTGTTATGTATTTTTAGATTCAATGAAGCCACTGCAATATATGAGGATATTAGAAAAACTGATGAAACCAATACTGTGAGTCTGCTAAAAATGCTTCATTTCTGTTTGCATATTATTACACATTATCACAGTCTCTGTGCTCTGTTTAAATTGGGAGGGTTTATTCATTGGCAAATTATTGGACAAAGAAATTTAAACAGCTACATTTGTTTCAAGGTATTTGTTCACTGTAGGTATAACATGGTTTCAACTGTTATAGTGTTACAAAGTTTATTGGTTCTAACTGATGAGATTATTGTTCTGTGGCTATTTCTTAAGTAATGTGTAGAGGATCTTCACTTCCAGTATTAAATTAAATGGCAAGCAAATGAAATGTGTAATACCTTAACAAAGTAGTTTGCGAGGGTTTTCTCCACACTTAAATTACCTGTTTCCACCTGATCTGTGGAGTACATTTAACACAATATTAGAGCTCACACTTTTCAGTCATATGATGTATAATTTCCATTCAGTGCAACACTCAAGTACAGGACTCGCAACCATTTTCCCCTGTAATATTGATAGAGTAAGAAATCTAAAATTCGCCAGGAATCTAAAATTCGCCACCTCTAAAACCTTAGTTAATTTTATGAAGAAAATGATGTTTTTGTCTAAAAATTGGTATTTTTCAGTTCAAAAAGCCTTAATTTACTATACATTCAACAAATCTCACCACAATTCATTTATTTTATTAGTATTTTCACATGTGGCGAATTTCAGATAAGTGGCGAATTTTAGATTTCTTACTCTATATTGTTTGGTTCTAGGTAGCATTGAAGAGACTGGTGGCAATCCACAGATCCAATAATGACATAAAGAGTGCCGTCAGTGTGCTTAACCAGTACCTCAAAGAGTAAGTTGTTATGTCCAGATACATTTTAATGGAAAAAGAGCATCACAATATATAAATCACAAAACATTAAGGATGATATGTATCATGGTTTAGACAGAATTTTTTTATATGTTCATAGTTTTGAAAAATACGATCACAAACTCTCAAAAAAAATTCTATTATTATTATTATTATTATTATTATGTATTTATAGTCAGCGCAATATCTCCATATACAACAGGACTCAAAGCGCTATTTAACCAATCCGACTGTACAGGTACAGCCCCAACTCACAAGTAACTGACATTCCCCTAACTGGAAAATTTAGGCTCAAGGATGACCATTTATCAACGTCCTTGAGGTTCTTTAACCTGCCACTGGTTAGTAATGTCATAGTATCACAACTGATTATAACACAATTTGCATCAACTATATTTTGTTTTGTTTCTTTTTTTCACAGACCTGGGTATCGATTGTATCCCCGGACAAAAGTCGTGGATACTTAAGATTCAGTACAGTCATGCCGCAGAGATATCCTTTCGGACGTGATAACTTAAAAAATATTTTTTCACATTTTGCCCCATTTCTTGTATATTGAAAGTTAGATCATCCTATGGCTGGTATATAAAATACATATATATGTCCTCTGTAAGCATGCACAAATTTGACCTTGAAGCTCTTCATTGAAGGTCATCCACAGACCGCCAAAGTACCTCACCGAGGCCATTTTTGGCCTTTTTATGAAATGATGTCTGTGTGTGCGTGCGTGTGTGCATTAGTTAGTCACGCAGATTTCTCCAAAACTGCTACAGCTACAGATTTCTTGTAAA
This sequence comes from Sabellastarte sp. h YS-2021, assembly GCA_964017235.1. Taxonomy (NCBI): domain Eukaryota; kingdom Metazoa; phylum Annelida; class Polychaeta; order Sabellida; family Sabellidae; genus Sabellastarte; species Sabellastarte sp. h YS-2021. The sequence goes on from OZ024936.1 coordinate 31,007,553, forward strand.
TTAATTGTCCCAATGAATTTTCATGCCCGTGAAAAAATTTTTGGTTTTATTGACTTAGGCCTAAAGATAAGTGAGTAATAGCAATCTTAGCTACTTTCAGTAAAGGGCTCATAACTCAAAAACTATTGCAGTGACAACTTTTTCTTCAAATATGTTGTTCAGCTACTTTGTCCTCGGCTATAAGATGGTACATAGTTTGGGGTCCCATTGCATGCCATAAGTGAGTAATAGCTATTTTCTCATTTGTAGCTAAATAACGGAAGAAGTAAATGTCAAATATCTTCAAAAGTATTGAAGTTAGGGAAATCTTTTCAAATATGTTGTCCATCTTCTTTTTAGTAAGCTATCACATACTAAAGTTTCAGACCTGTTGCACCTTGGATAGCTGAGTAATAGCTACTTTGAAATTCGGACTGGTGAGTAAAGCGATTGTAGCTCCAAAACTATTGCAGTTAGAGTATTTTCCTAAAATATGTTGTTCAGCTACTTTGTCCTTAGCTATAAGATGGTACATAGTTTGGGGTTCTATTGCATGCCATAAGTGAGTAATAGCTATTTTCTCATTTGTAGCTAAATAACAGAAGAAGTAAATGTCAAATATCTTCAAAAGTATTGAAGTTAGGGAAATCTTTTCAAATATGTTGTCCATCTTCTTTGTAGTAAGCTATCACATACTAAAGTTTCAGACCTGTTGCACCTTGGATAGCTGAGTAATAGCTACTTTGAAATTCGGACTGGTGAGTAAAGCGATTGTAGCTCCAAAACTATTGCAGTTAGAGTATTTTCCTAAAATATGTTGTTCAGCTACTTTGTCCTTAGCTATAAGATGGTACATAGTTTGGGGTTCTATTGCATGCCATAAGTGAGTAATTGCTATTTTCTCATTTGTAGCTAAATAACAGAAGAAGTAAATGTCAAATATCTTCAAAAGTATTAAAGTTAGGGAAATCTTTTCATATATGTTGTCCATCTACTTTTTGGTAAGCTATGACATATTAAAGTTTCAGACCTGTTGCACCTTGGATAGCTGAGTAATAGCTACTTTGAAATTCTGACTGTTGAGTAAAGCCATTGTAACTCCAAAACTATTGCAGTTAGAGTATTTTCCTAAAATATTTTGTTCAGCTACTTTGTCCTTAGCTATACGATGGTACATAGTTTGGGGTTCTATTGCATGCCATAAGTGAGTAATAGCTATTTTGTTATTTGTAGCAAAATCATGACATAAGTAGATGTCAAATATCTTCAAAAGTATTAAAGTTAGGGAATTCTTTTCAAATATGTTATCCATCTACTTTTTCATAAGCTATCACATAGTAAAGTTTCGGATCTGTTGCACATTGGATAGCTGAGTAATAGCTACTTTGAAATTCTACAGTTGAGTAAATCCATTGTAACTCCAAAACTATTGCAGTTACAGCTTTTTCTTCAAATATGTTGTTCAGCTACTTTGTCCTTAACTATAAGATGGTATATATTTTGGGGTTGTATTGCATGCCATAAGTGAGTAATAGCTATTTTCTTATTTGTAGCAAAATAACAACATAAGTAAATGTCAGATATCTTCAAAAGTATTAAAGTTAGGGAAATATTTTCAAATATGTTATTCATCTAATTTTTGATAACCTATCACATAGTAAAGTTTCAGACCTGTTGCACATTGGATAGCCGAGTAATACCTACTTTGAAATTGTGACTGCAGGGTAAATGCATATAATTTGGGGTTCTATTGCATGCCATAAGTGAGTAATAGCTATTTTCTTATTTGTGGCAAAATAATGACATAATTTTTCTCAAATAACTGCTTCATCTACTTTTGGGAGAGCTTTCACATGGTGAAGTTTCAGACCCGTAGCTAATTATTCACCTACTCAAAATGAGTAAATGATAATTATCTCTAAAAGTATTGCTGATATCCAATTTTTATCAAATAACTCATTAATCTACTTTTGGGAGAGCTTTCACATGGTGAAGTTCCAGACCCGTAGCTAATTACTCAACTACTCAAAATGAGTAAATGTGAATTATCCCTAAAAGTATTGGGGATATCCAGTTTTTATGTCAGCTGACTTGTCAGTCAGCTGACATTATGTCGTCACTCTGCGGCGTGGGCGTACGCGTACGCGTCCGCGTGAACAACTTCTCCTCCAAAACTACAAGGCCTAGAGATGTGCTGTTTTTTTTAAAAGATACCTTATCTATCGAGGATGAAAAATTGTTCAAGGCATGCAAATCTGTCTGTTCGTCTGTTTGCTAGAGACATTACAAGGGGGGTACCCCCACCAAAAGTGTGAAAATTTCAACACTTAATCACAATTTTCTCAGTGACTATTGCAGGGATTTCTCTCATATCTTGCATATATGTACTAGGCCAGAGGTAGATTCTCTTGTGTGAGTATGAGACCTGGATCTGTCTTACTTTTTTTTTAATAAATTTTTTTAATAATTTTTAATGCATTAAAATTCATGAAATCATGCACAAAATCATTTATAACTTGAAAAGTGTTGCATTTAGAGCATTTTGTTAAAATATGTTATTCAGCTACTTTTTTCATAGCTACAATATGGTGAGTAAGTTGGGTGCCTGTCTCAATAGCTAAGTGAGTAATAGCTACTTTTGGGCTTTTCAGTAACTTCCATCATGAGTAAAATCACTTGTAACTTAAAAACTATTGCATTTAGAGAATTTTGTATAAATATGTTATTCAGCTACTTTTGGGTCAGCTATAACATAGTAAAATTTTAGACCTGTAGCTCATGGCATAGCTGAGTAATAGCTACTTTTAGGTTATCACTGTTGAGTAAATCGCTTATAACTTCAAAACTATTGCATTTAGAGAATTTCGTATAAATATGTTATTCACCTATTTTGGGATCAGCTATAACATAGTAAAATTTCAGACCTGTAGCTCATGGCATAGCTGAGTAATAGCTACTTTGAGGTTCTCACTATTGAGTAAATCACTTGTAACTTAAAACCTATTGCATTTAGAGAATTTCGTATAAATATGTTATTCAGCTACTTTTGGGCCAGCTATAACATAGTGAAATTTCAGATCTGTAGGTCATGGCATAGCTGAGTAATAGCTACTTTAAAGTTCTCACTGTTGAGTAAATCAGTTGTAATTGGAAAACTATTGCATTTAGAGAATTTCGTATAAATATGTTATTCAGCTACTTTTGGGTCAGCTATAACATAGTAAAATTTCAGACCTGTAGCTCATGACATAGCTGAGTAATAGCTACTTTTAGGTCATCACTATTGAGTAAATCAGTTCTAACTTCAAAACTATTGCATTTACAGTATTTTGCTTAAATATGTTGTTCACCTACTTTTGGGTCAGCTATAACATAGTGAAATTTCAGACCTGTAGCTCATTGCATAGCTGAGTAATAACTACTTTGAGGTTCTCACTATTGAGTAAATCAGTTGTAATTGCAAAACTATTGCATTTAGAGAATTTAGTATAAATATGTTATTCAGCTACTTTTGGGTCAGCTATAACATAGTAAAATTTCAGACCTGTAGCTCATGGCATAGCTGAGTAATAGCTACTTTTAGGTCATCACTATTGAGTAAATCAGTTGTAACTTGAAAACTATTGCATGTACAGTATTTTGTTTACATATGTTGTTCACCTACTTTTGGGTCAGCTATAACATAGTAAAATTTCAGACCTGTAGCTCATGGCATAGCTGAGTAATAGCTACTTTGAGGTTATCACTGTTGAGTAAATCGCTTATAACTTGGAAATTATTGCATTTAGAGTATTTTGTTTCAATATGTTATTCACCTATTTTGGGGTCAGCCATAACATAGTGAAGTTCCAGACCTGTGACTCATTGCATAGCTGAGTAATAGCTACTTTGAAGTTCTCAATGTTGAGTAAATCACTTATAATTTGAAAACTATTGCATTTAGAGAATTTAGTATAAATATGTTATTCAGCTACTTTTGGGTCAGCTATAACATAGTAAAATTTCAGACCTGTAGCTCATGGCATAGCTGAGTAATAGCTACTTTGAGGTTATCACTGTTGAGTAAATCGCTTATAACTTGGAAATTATTGCATTTAGAGTATTTTGTTTCAATATGTTATTCACCTATTTTGGGGTCAGCCATAACATAGTGAAGTTCCAGACCTGTGACTCATTGCATAGCTGAGTAATAGCTACTTTGAAGTTCTCAGTGTTGAGTAAATCACTTATAATTTGAAAACTATTGCATTTAGAGAATTTAGTATAAATATGTTATTCAGCTACTTTTGGGTCAGCTATAACATAGTAAAATTTCAGACCTGTAGCTCATGGCATAGCTGAGTAATAGCTACTTTTAGGTTATCACTGTTGAGTAAATCACTTATAACTTGGAAACTATTGCATTTAGAATATTTTGTTGCAATATGTTATTCACCTATTTTGGGGTCAGCTATAACATAGTGAAGTTCCAGACCTGTGGCTCATTGCATAGCTGAGTAATAGCTACTTTGAAGTTCTCACTGTTGAGTAAATCAGTTGTAATTGGAAAACTATTGCCTTTACAGAAATTTGTGCAAATATGTTATTCAGCTACTTTTGGGTCAGCTATAACATAGTGAAATTACAGACCTGTAGCTCATGGCACAACTGAGCAATAGCTATTCTCAGGCACTGACTGTTGAGTAAATCGGCTATAACTTGAAAAATATTGCATTTGGAGTATTTTGTTAAAATATATTGTTCACCTACTTTTGGGTTAGCTATAACATAGTGAAATTACAGACCTATAGCTCATGGCATAGCGGAGCAATAGCTATTTTCAGGTTCTCACTATTGAGTAAATCAGTTGTAACTTGAAAACTATTGCATTTACAGTATTTTGCTTAAATATGTTGTTCACCTACTTTTAGGTCAGCTATAACAGAGCAAAAATTCAGACATGTAGCTCATTGTCCTCAGTGGCCTAGTGGTTAGCAAGTTTGGCATCTAATCATAGGCTGTCACCTCTGTGGGTTCGAGTCCCACAAGTGGCAATTCTGAGGACCTGTCCCAATATGACCCTGGCTGTTGAACGGGACGTAAAACCCCAACTTTGACCTTTGCATAGCTGAGTAATAGTTACTTTGAGATTCTCACTCTTGAGTAAATCAGTTGTAACTTGAAAACTATTACATTTAGAGTATTTTGTTAAATATGTTATTCACAGACGTTTTGGTCAGCTATAACATAGTGAAATTGCAGACCTCTATGTCATGGCATAGCTGAGCAATAGCTTCTTTCGGGTTCTCACTATTGAGTAAATCATTGTATCCAACCTGTAGGAAATCATGGGCTGGGAATCTGTTAATATGGTCCAATTTGACCTTGGAACCCTCCTTCAAGGTCAAATGAGGAGAGCCAAACTTAAAAGTGCTTATAACTCGCTTATTATGTCCACCCCCCTGGGGGGTGGATATATTATTTTTGCTTTTTTCGCCGTCCGATGTCCGATGTCCGATGTCCGGCGTCCGGCGTCCGGCGTCCGATGTCCGGCGTCACGCATGGTTTCCGCTCATTTAAAGGAAAAGTATTAGAGCTATTGTCACCAAATTTGGTATGCAGGCTTATTGGGTCAGTAGCTTGCTTGGGATTGCTTTTGGCTGTTGTACCTCTTTTGCTTACTGAGTAATACTTAAGTACAGCTATTTTCAGTACCCATTGGTTTCCGTGCATTTAAGCCAAAATAATTAAAGATATTTTACTACAATTTTGAATACAAGATTGTTATGTCCATAGCTCGCTTGGTATTGCATTTGGGACTGATAGCTTTGTCAGTACATGAGTAATAGCCATTTAGGTACTTCATTGTGTATTTTCAGTACTACTTTTGAGTAATTTGCTTCTATCTCCTTAACCGTGCGAGATAGAGCGATTTCGGCAAAATTTTCGACCCGCAGGGTATCTGAGGAGTGTACTCTTTGCAATTTTCAAAAAATTTTCCCCTCCCCAAAAATGGCGGCCATTTTGAATTTTCGAATTTTTGCCAAAAATGGCAAAACACAAATTTGCTTCTATCTCCTTAACCGTGCGAGATAGAGCGATTTCGTCGAAATTTTCGACCCACAGGGTATCTAAGGAATGTAATATTTGCAATTTTCCAAAAATTTTCCCCTCCCCAAAAATGGCGGCCATTTTGAATTTTCGAATTTTTGCCAAAAATGGCAAAACACAAATTTGCTTCTATCTCCTTAACCGTGCGAGATAGAGCGATTTCGTCGAAATTTTCGACCCACAGGGTATCTAAGGAATGTAATATTTGCAATTTTCAAAAAAATTTCCCCTCCCCAAAAATGGCGGCCATTTTGAATTTTCGAATTTTTGCCAAAAATGGCAAAACACAAATTTCCTTCTATCTCCTTAACCGTGCGAGATAGAGCGATTTCGGCAAAATTTTCGACCCACAGGGGATCTAAGGAATGCAATCTTTGCAATTTTCCAAAAATTTTCCCCTCCCCAAAAATGGCGGCCATTTTGAATTTTCGAATTTTTGCCAAAAATGGCAAAACACTAATTTGCTTCTATCTCCTTAACCGTGCGAGATAGAGCGATTTCGGCAAAATTTTCGACACACAGGGTATCTAAGCAATGCAATCTTTGCAATTTTCAAAATATTTTCCCCTCCCCAAAAATGGCGGCCATTTTGAATTTTTGCCAAAAATGGCAAAACACAAATTTGCTTCTATCTCCTTAACCGTGCGAGATAGAGCGATTTCGTCGAAATTTTCGACCCACAGGGTATCTAAGGAATGTAATATTTGCAATTTTCAAAAAATTTTCCCCTCCCCAAAAATGGCGGCCATTTTGAATTTTCGAATTTTTGCCAAAAATGGCAAAACACAAATTTGCTTCTATCTCCTTAACCGTGCGAGATAGAGCGATTTCGTCGAAATTTTCGACCCACAGGGTATCTAAGGAATGCAATCTTTGCAATTTTCCAAAAATTTTCCCCTCCCCAAAAATGGCGGCCATTTTGAATTTTCGAATTTTTGCCAAAAATGGCAAAACACAAATTTGCTTCTATCTCCTTAACCGTGCGAGATAGAGCGATTTCGTCGAAATTTTCGACCCACAGGGTATCTAAGGAATGTAATATTTACAATTTTCAAAAAAATTTCCCCTCCCCAAAAATGGCGGCCATTTTGAATTTTCGAATTTTTGCCAAAAATGGCAAAACACAAATTTGCTTCTATCTCCTTAACCGTGCGAGATAGAGCGATTTCGGCAAAATTTTCGACCCACAGGGTATCTAAGGAATGCAATCTTTGCAATTTTCCAAAAATTTTCCCCTCCCCAAAAATGGCGGCCATTTTGAATTTTCGAATTTTTGCCAAAAATGGCAAAACACTAATTTGCTTCTATCTCCTTAACCGTGCGAGATAGAGCGATTTCGGCAAAATTTTAGACGCACAGGGTATCTAAGCAATGCAATCTTTGCAATTTTCAAAAATTTTCCCCTCCCCAAAAATGGCGGCCATTTTGAATTTTCGAATTTTTGCCAAAAATGGCAAAACACAAATTTGCTTCTATCTCCTTAACCGTGCGAGATAGAGCGATTTCGTCGAAATTTTCGACCCACAGGGTATCTAAGGAATGCAATCTTTGCAATTTTCAAAAAATTTTCCCCTCCCCAAAAATGGCGGCCATTTTGAATTTTCGAATTTTTGCCAAAAATGGGAAAACACAAATTTGCTTCTATCTCCTTAACCGTGCGAGATAGAGCGATTTCGTCGAAATTTTCGACCCACAGGGTAGCTAAGGAATGCAATCTTTGCAATTTTCCAAAAATTTTCCCCTCCCCAAAAATGGCGGCCATTTTGAATTTTTGAATTTTTGCCAAAAATGGCAAAACACAAATTTGCTTCTATCTCCTTAACCGTGCGAGATAGAGCGATTTCGTCGAAATTTTCGACCCACAGGGTATCTAAGGAATGCAATCTTTGCAATTTTCAAAAAATTTTCCCCTCCCCAAAAATGGCGGCCATTTTGAATTTTCGAATTTTTGCCAAAAATGGCAAAACACAAATTTGCTTCTATCTCCTTAACCGTGCGAGATAGAGCGATTTCGTCGAAATTTTCGACCCACAGGGTATCTAAGGAATGTAATATTTGCAATTTTCAAAAAAATTTCCCCTCCCCAAAAATGGCGGCCATTTTGAATTTTTGAATTTTTGCCAAAAATGGCAAAACACAAATTTGCTTCTATCTCCTTAACCGTGCGAGATAGAGCGATTTCGTCGAAATTTTCGACCCACAGGGTATCTAAGGAATGCAATCTTTGCAATTTTCCAAAAATTTTCCCCTCCCCAAAAATGGCGGCCATTTTGAATTTTCGAATTTTTGCCAAAAATGGCAAAACACAAATTTGCTTCTATCTCCTTAACCGTGCGAGATAGAGCGATTTCGGCAAAATTTTCGACCCACAGGGGATCTAAGGAATGCAATCTTTGCAATTTTCCAAAAATTTTCCCCTCCCCAAAAATGGCGGCCATTTTGAATTTTCGAATTTTTGCCAAAAATGGCAAAACACTAATTTGCTTCTATCTCCTTAACCGTGCGAGATAGAGCGATTTCGGCAAAATTTTCGACGCACAGGGTATCTAAGGAATGCAATCTTTGCAATTTTCCAAAAATTTTCCCCTCCCCAAAAATGGCGGCCATTTTGAATTTTCGAATTTTTGCCAAAAATGGCAAAACACAAATTTGCTTCTATCTCCTTAACCGTGCGAGATAGAGCGATTTCGTCGAAATTTTCGACCCACAGGGTATCTAAGGAATGTAATATTTACAATTTTCAAAAAAATTTCCCCTCCCCAAAAATGGCGGCCATTTTGAATTTTCGAATTTTTGCCAAAAATGGCAAAACACAAATTTGCTTCTATCTCCTTAACCGTGCGAGATAGAGCGATTTCGGCAAAATTTTCGACCCACAGGGTATCTAAGGAATGCAATCTTTGCAATTTTCCAAAAATTTTCCCCTCCCCAAAAATGGCGGCCATTTTGAATTTTCGAATTTTTGCCAAAAATGGCAAAACACTAATTTGCTTCTATCTCCTTAACCGTGCGAGATAGAGCGATTTCGGCAAAATTTTAGACGCACAGGGTATCTAAGCAATGCAATCTTTGCAATTTTCAAAAATTTTCCCCTCCCCAAAAATGGCGGCCATTTTGAATTTTCGAATTTTTGCCAAAAATGGCAAAACACAAATTTGCTTCTATCTCCTTAACCGTGCGAGATAGAGCGATTTCGTCGAAATTTTCGACCCACAGGGTATCTAAGGAATGCAATCTTTGCAATTTTCAAAAAATTTTCCCCTCCCCAAAAATGGCGGCCATTTTGAATTTTCGAATTTTTGCCAAAAATGGGAAAACACAAATTTGCTTCTATCTCCTTAACCGTGCGAGATAGAGCGATTTCGTCGAAATTTTCGACCCACAGGGTAGCTAAGGAATGCAATCTTTGCAATTTTCCAAAAATTTTCCCCTCCCCAAAAATGGCGGCCATTTTGAATTTTTGAATTTTTGCCAAAAATGGCAAAACACAAATTTGCTTCTATCTCCTTAACCGTGCGAGATAGAGCGATTTCGTCGAAATTTTCGACCCACAGGGTATCTAAGGAATGCAATCTTTGCAATTTTCAAAAAATTTTCCCCTCCCCAAAAATGGCGGCCATTTTGAATTTTCGAATTTTTGCCAAAAATGGCAAAACACAAATTTGCTTCTATCTCCTTAACCGTGCGAGATAGAGCGATTTCGTCGAAATTTTCGACCCACAGGGTATCTAAGGAATGTAATATTTGCAATTTTCAAAAAAATTTCCCCTCCCCAAAAATGGCGGCCATTTTGAATTTTTGAATTTTTGCCAAAAATGGCAAAACACAAATTTGCTTCTATCTCCTTAACCGTGCGAGATAGAGCGATTTCGTCGAAATTTTCGACCCACAGGGTATCTAAGGAATGCAATCTTTGCAATTTTCCAAAAATTTTCCCCTCCCCAAAAATGGCGGCCATTTTGAATTTTCGAATTTTTGCCAAAAATGGCAAAACACAAATTTGCTTCTATCTCCTTAACCGTGCGAGATAGAGCGATTTCGGCAAAATTTTCGACCCACAGGGGATCTAAGGAATGCAATCTTTGCAATTTTCCAAAAATTTTCCCCTCCCCAAAAATGGCGGCCATTTTGAATTTTCGAATTTTTGCCAAAAATGGCAAAACACTAATTTGCTTCTATCTCCTTAACCGTGCGAGATAGAGCGATTTCGGCAAAATTTTCGACGCACAGGGTATCTAAGCAATGCAATCTTTGCAATTTTCAAAATATTTTCCCCTCCCCAAAAATGGCGGCCATTTTGAATTTTCGAATTTTTGCCAAAAATGGGAAAACACAAATTTGCTTCTATCTCCTTAACCGTGCGAGATAGAGCGATTTCGTCGAAATTTTCGACCCACAGGGTAGCTAAGGAATGCAATCTTTGCAATTTTCCAAAAATTTTCCCCTCCCCAAAAATGGCGGCCATTTTGAATTTTTGAATTTTTGCCAAAAATGGCAAAACACAAATTTGCTTCTATCTCCTTAACCGTGCGAGATAGAGCGATTTCGTCGAAATTTTCGACCCACAGGGTATCTAAGGAATGCAATCTTTGCAATTTTCAAAAAATTTTCCCCTCCCCAAAAATGGCGGCCATTTTGAATTTTCGAATTTTTGCCAAAAATGAGAAAACACAAATTTGCTTCTATCTCCTTAACCGTGCGAGATAGAGCGATTTCGTCGAAATTTTCGACCCACAGGGTATCTAAGGAATGCAATCTTTGCAATTTTCCAAAAATTTTCCCCTCCCCAAAAATGGCGGCCATTTTGAATTTTCGAATTTTTGCCAAAAATGGCAAAACACAAATTTGCTTCTATCTCCTTAACCGTGCGAGATAGAGCGATTTCATCGAAATTTTCGACCCACAGGGTATCTAAGGAATGTAATATTTGCAATTTTCAAAAAAATTTCCCCTCCCCAAAAATGGCGGCCATTTTGAATTTTTGAATTTTTGCCAAAAATGGCAAAACACAAATTTGCTTCTATCTCCTTAACCGTGCGAGATAGAGCGATTTCGTCGAAATTTTCGACCCACAGGGTATCTAAGGAATGCAATCTTTGCAATTTTCCAAAAATTTTCCCCTCCCCAAAAATGGCGGCCATTTTGAATTTTCGAATTTTTGCCAAAAATGGCAAAACACAAATTTGCTTCTATCTCCTTAACCGTGCGAGATAGAGCGATTTCGGCAAAATTTTCGACCCACAGGGGATCTAAGGAATGCAATCTTTGCAATTTTCCAAAAATTTTCCCCTCCCCAAAAATGGCGGCCATTTTGAATTTTCGAATTTTTGCCAAAAATGGCAAAACACTAATTTGCTTCTATCTCCTTAACCGTGCGAGATAGAGCGATTTCGGCAAAATTTTCGACGCACAGGGTATCTAAGCAATGCAATCTTTGCAATTTTCAAAATATTTTCCCCTCCCCAAAAATGGCGGCCATTTTGAATTTTCGAATTTTTGCCAAAAATGGCAAAACACAAATTTGCTTCTATCTCCTTAACCGTGCGAGATAGAGCGATTTCGTCGAAATTTTCGACCCACAGGGTATCTAAGGAATGTAATCTTTGCAATTTTAAAAAAATTTTCCCCTCCCCAAAAATGGCGGCCATTTTGAATTTTCGAATTTTTGCCAAAAATTGCAAAACACAAATTTGCTTCTATCTCCTTAACCGTGCGAGATAGAGCGATTTCGTCGAAATTTTCGACCCACAGGGTATCTAAGGAATGCAATCTTTGCAATTTTCCAAAAATTTTCCCCTCCCCAAAAATGGCGGCCATTTTGAATTTTCGAATTTTTGCCAAAAATGGCAAAACACAAATTTGCTTCTATCTCCTTAACCGTGCCAGATAGAGTGATTTCGTCAAAATTTTCGACCCACAGGGTATCTGAGCATTGTACTCTTGGTAATTTCTAAAAAATTTTCCCCTCCCCTAAAATGGCGGCCATTTTGAATTTTCAAATTTTTGCCAAAAATGGCAAAACACAAATTTGCTTCTATCTCCTTAACCATGCGAGATAGAGCGATTTCGTCGAAATTTTCAACCCACAGGGTATCTAAGGAATGTAATCTTTGCAATTTTCAAAAAATTTTCCCCTCCCCAAAAATGGCAGCCATTTTGAATTTTCGAATTTTTGCCCAAAATGGAAAAACACAAACTGGCCTTAACCGTGCAAAATAGAGTTATTTTGTTGAAATTTTCGACCCATAGGGTATCTAAGAAATGTACTCTTGGCAATTTTCAAAAAAATTTCCTTTTCCCAATAATGGCGGCCATTTTGAATTTTCAAATTTTTGCCAAAAATAGAAAAACAGGAATTGGCTTCTATCTTCTTAACCGTGCAAGATAGAGTGATTTCGTCAAAATTTTCAACCCAACCAATGCAAAAAGGCATGAAGCTGAAATAAATTACATCTACACTATCAAATATTTAAGCATCATTGATATATTTTACAAATGAAACAGGGTCTTGTAAGACTACTGTACAATTTGGGCAAAAGGTTCATGGGTGGACATTACACATGATAATGTGTGTTCTTCTATGCTATCCTGTTTCTATTCGCATCTACTATCAACAGGGCGGCCTATTTCTAGTTATTGGTCCTAGAGGTTTGGAATGGAAAACCAACATATAGAAAATCATGGGCTGGGAATCTTTTGGTGTGGTCGGATTTCACCTTAGACCCCTCCTTCCAGGTCAAACGAAGATAGCCAAACTTAAAGTGCTTATAACTCGCGTATTATTGGTCTTGGAGGTTTGGGATGGTAAACCAACATATAGGAAATCATGGGCTGGGATTCTTTTGGTGTGGTCAGATTTGACCTGGGACCCCTCCTTCAAGGTCAATTGAGGATAGCCAAACTTACAATTGCTTATAAGTCGCTTATTATTGGTCCTACAGGTTTGGGATGGTAAACAAGCTACAGGAAATCATGGGCTGGGAATTTTTTTGTGTGGTTGGATTTGACCCTAGACCCCTCCGTCAAGGTCAAACAAGGATAGCCAAACTTAAAAAGTGCCTATGACTCACTTATTATTGGTCCGAGAGGTTTGGGATGGTAAACCATCCTAAATTCTTTGGCTGGGAATCTTTTGGTATGGTCAGATTTGACCTTTGGATCCCTTCTTCATGGTCGAACGAGGATATTGCATTTATAGTATTTCTTTAAATATTTTTAACCTACTTTTTACACTTAAACAATTACCTTGTTACTTTATTTCATAATACCATTTGCAGGGCACAACTTTTTTGTCCTTTTCTTCTGTCAGCTTCGGAATATCTTTCGAACATGCTGTTCAGTTACCATTTACTCTATTTCTGTACAGCCCTTTCCCTGATAATTATGCTTTCCTCTCATTATCACCATCACAAATCAAAAACATTCAGTCAGCTGACACAGTGCCCGTTCACGGGCACTCTCCTCTTGTTCTTAAATAACTCTTTCACCTACTTTTGGAAGAGCTTTCACTTGGTGAAGTTTCAGACTCGTAGCTAATTATTCACTTACTCAAAATGAGTAAATGCTAATTATCTCTAAAAGTATTGTGGATATCCAATTTTTATCAAATTACTCGTTCATCTACTTGTGGGAGAGCTTTTACATGGTGAAGTTCCAGACCCGTAGCTAATTACTCACCTACTCAAAATGAGTAAATGTGAATTATCTGTAAAAGTATTGCAGATATCCAATTTTTCTCAAATAACTCATTCACCTACTTTTGGGAGAGCTTTTACATGGTGAGGTTTCAGACCCGTAGCTAATTATTCACCTACTCAAAATGAGTAAATGTGAATTATCTCTAAAAGTATTGCGGATATACAATTTTTATCAAATAACTCATTCATCTACTTTTGGGAGGGCTTTCACATGGTGAAGTTCCAGACCCGTAGCTAATTACTCACGTACTGAAAATGAGTAAATGTGAATTATCTCTAAAAGTATTGCAGATATCCAATTTTTATTAAATAACTCATTCACCTACTTTTGGGAGAGCTTTCACTTTGTGAATTTTCAGACCCGTAGCTAATTATTCACCTCCTCAAAATGAGTAAATGCGAATTATCTCTAAAAGTATTGCGGGTATCCAATTTTTATCAAATTACTCGTTCATCTACTTTTGGGAGAGCTTTCACATGGTGAAGTTCCAGACCCGTAGCTAATTACTCACCTAATCAAAATGAGTAAATGTGAATTATCTGTAAAAGTATTGCAGATAGCCAATTTTTCTCAAATAACTCATTCACCTACTTTTGGGAGAGCTTTCACTTGGTGAAGTTTCACACCCGTAGTTAATTATTCACCTACTCAAAATGAGTAAATGCGAATTATCTCTACAAGTATTGCAGATAGCCAGTATTTCTGAAATAACTCATTCACATACATTTTGGAGAGCTTTCAATTAGTGAATTTTCAGATCCGTAGCTAATTACTCACCTACTCAAAATGAGTAACTGCCTATTATCACTAAAAGTATTGCAGATAGCCAATATTTCTCAAATAACTCTTTCACCTACATTTTGGAGAGCTTTCACATGCTAAATTCTTTTTAATGAATTTTTTAAATAATTTTTAATGCATTAAAATTCATGAAATCATGCACTAAATCAATTATAACTTGAAAAGTATTACATTTAGAGCACCTTGTTAAAATATGTTATCTTTAGTACATCTAATTTATATGGCGGGAGATAAATGCATGCGTCAGAATGCTTGTTGGAGATATTTTCACACTTAATGCTGACTATATTGCATGGAAACTATTGAAAATGGCTTAGGAGGTTGAGCACACGATGGAGTACCAGCATCCAGTTTGTTGACCTTGGCTATTGTTTTCAAGGTCACCTTAGGCCTGCTAAAATAACTCAAAATGGTAACTTTTACTGCATATATATGCCTATATAAGACTGTGAGGCCATATACCTCCTTTATTATTGGCTGTATAACTTACTGGCTCATGTTGATTGTATCCACCGGATAGCATCAGGTGGATGCTATGATTTCGCTTTGTTATGCGGCCGGCGCCACAGTGTGTAGAGAGATTTCACCTTTACCGCTCCAATGAAAAAAATGTTATAGCTAGCCTTCTCAAATTTGCAGGATGTATTAATAATCATAAAATCTTGCCTGGGGATATTTTGGGCCTCATTTTGAAAAAACAAGATGGCCGCCACAGGTGTTTTTTTTACTTTCAGCAAGGACTTTTATGTTGGCCCTCTAGAGCAAAGGGTATTATAAATAGAGATCTCAAATTTACAGGATATGTTACAAAATCTTGACTGGGAAAATATTTTACCTCATTTTGAAAAACAAGATGGCCGCCATGGGCGTTTCTTTGTCTGTCATGAAAAGTGCTTATATCTCCCTTATTATTGGTCCTAGAGGTTTGGGATGGTAAACCAACCTACAGGAAAAACATGGGCTGAAAATCTTCTGGTGTGGTCAGATTTGACTTTGCACCCCTCCTTCAAGGTCAAACGAGGATAGCCAAACTTAAAAGTGCTTATAACTCGCTTATTATTGATCCTAGAGGTTTGGGATGGTGAACCAACCTATAGGAAATCATGGGCTGGGAATCTTTTGTTGTGGTTGGATTTTACCTTGGGCTCCTCCTTCAAGGTCAAATGAGAATAACCAAACCTAAAAGTGCTTACAAACTTAAAGGAGCCTATATCTCCCTTATTATTGGTGGTAGAGGTTTTGGATGTGAAGACAACTTATAGGAAATCATGTGCCCCGAATCTTTTGGTGATGTCAGATTTGACCTTTGAGCCCTCCTTGAAGGTCAAATGTGGTCCTTGATACCTATAATGGTGCATATCTCCCTTATTATTTGTTGTAGAGGTTTGGATGGGAAGACGACTTATGCAAAATCATGTGCCCCAAATTTTTGGGTTGGTTTAGATTTGACCTTCGACCCCTCCTTTAAGGTCGAACGTTAGTGGTGTGAGCGGTAAACCGTCATACCGCAATTCGTTTCGTTTAGGTAAACATGAGGAAATCCGCAAAGAATATTTAAGTACCGGTAATAGAAAATGTCATTATATTAGGCTTTCTGCTGGTTAATACTTCATCAGAACAATAAAGAATGTATATATTTGAGGAAACAGCTTACATTTTTACTTTATATTATGGTAAATGAAGTTTACAAACTTCAAAATATCTTGCGAATCCATGTTTCCTATTGGGAATATTCCTCATGTACGCTCACATATAATTTTTTACCATATTTCTGCACACTTTCGAAATCCCGGATTTCGTTCGGTTTCAAAGCCCCGGAAACCGGTTTTAATTTTCAGAACCGGTCCGACCACTATCGAACGTGGTCCTTGATACTTATAATGACTTATATCGCCCTTATTATTGGTCGCACCTTATAATTTGGCATAGAGGTTTGTGATGTCAAGACAGGTTACAGGAAACCATGTGCCCCAATTCTTGTGGTGGGGTCAGATTTGAGCTTTGACCCCTCCATGGAAGTCTCATTTAGTCCCAGATATCTATAGTGGCCTGTGTCTCACTTATAATAGGTTGTAGCTTTTTTGGTTGTGAAGACAACTTATAGGAAATTGTGTGCTTTGAATCTTTTGGTGGGGTCATTATCATGGTGAACCCCTCATTCGAGCTTGTATTTGGTCCTTCATACTTACTTATAATGGCCTATGTTTCCATTATTTGTGGTCTTTGACATTTGAGATGTGAAGACAAGTTATAAGAAATTATGTGCCCCAATTCTTTCAGTGGGGTCAAATTTGCCCTTGGGGCCCTCCTTCAGGGTTGAATATGGTCTTTCACACTTAAAATGGCTGGGATCTCCTTATTATTGTAGCTACAGCTTTAACATGTCAAGACATCTTACACGAAATCCTGTACCCTGAATCTTATACTATTGGTGTAAAATAGAGGGAATCTACTGTAAGTACAAAGTGTATATAAGGTCCATCATGTCCCATCCAGCAAACATAATACTCTGTATGTCCCGCTTCAACCATGTCCCGTCCGGGGATACACTGCGACGAGACGCAGTCTCTAGTTATTTTTCATCTAGTAAGTTTGATATACAAACAAAGTATTAAACATAATTGTAATGATGGTGTTATGAGCCTGGCATTTTTTTTAACCTTGTATAGTTGTATCGACAAGATGCAGCCGGTGAGTACATGGATTGTGATTTGGGACACCACCATCACCACAGTGTAAAGAGAGACTTATATTTGAGCTCCTAAATTGTAACACTCCTGATAATTACATGGAAAAGTTTGGAGGAATGGATAGCAATTATATTAATGTGATCATGTTTATGTAACAGCTACATGGCAGACTTCGAGAGCTGGAATGAGCTGTGTGATTTATATCTGCTAGAACACGACTACACCAAGGCAGCTTTTTGTATGGAGGAGTGCATTATGGGTAATCCACATAACCACGCCTACTACCAGAAGTATGCAGAGGTGGGTGTAACAGGAAATTATCAGAAAGGCTCGATAGTACTCCATCTTTACAAGGAAATTTTTATTTATTGTAAAATAGCAGAAATGCTTTAGATTTCCTGTTTAAAATTTGTGAGCAAAGGTAGCATGTTCTTTGCTTTATATTTGAGCAAGCTTTTTAAATATTTTAAATAATTTAAATGGAGAGTTTCTTTTAAGGTATAATGTTTTAATGAGTCTCATGAGTCTAGTTGTTGTTTAACTTTGTTTGACTTTATGGATTGTATTGGTATTTAACTTTGATGACAAATTTATGTTTTAATTTTCAATATTTTCATTGATTTTCAGATTAAGTACACTCAGGGTGGAGAGGACAATGTTGAATTGGCACGCAAATATTACGCACAAACCTTAAAAATCAACAGTGAAAACATGCGGGCCCTCTATGGATTACTTCTGGTGTGTACAGGTTATGTTCTCACATTTTGAATTATCCAAACTGAATAGTTATATGTAAGTTGTTTATAGTCCTTAATATCATAAGTAAATATGTGCATATTTGTAAATATAAGAGGAAAACTTCCCGAATGACACTGTAGGTCAAAAAACATGGGCACTAGTGAATATAAAATCTTCAATCTTTAACTTGGGTTAGAGTAAGAAATCTAAAATTCGCCACATATCTGAAATTCGCCACATGGGAAAATACTAATAAAATAAATGAATTGTGGTGAGATTTGTTGAATGTATAGTAAATTAAGGCTTTTTGAACTGAAAAATACCAATTTTTAGACAAAAACATCCTTTTCTTCATAAAATTAAGGTTTTAGAGGTGGCGAATTTTAGATTCCTGGCGAATTTTAGATTTCTTACTCTATCTCTGTTATTTCTGTATGGATTTTCATCTAACAAAGACAAGCAGAAGCACTGTAAAAAGAACTTTTCACCCCATAGCCCTTAAGGGCTGTCAGGTATTGTTTTTACCCATGGTGTCCGGATGGGCGGGTGGGCATTCAGGCGGGTGGATGGGCGGCAGGGAAAAGTTTGTCCGGGCTGTATCTCAGAAACCGTAAGGTGTAGGAAGATGATACTTGGTAGGGACATTGCTTAGTGATTAATGCTGGCATCTTCCTGTTGAATTGTCTTGTTTTTAATACTTTATCTTTACATACATTTTCTTTCTCTTAGCTTTTTTCTACTTAAACATTTTGTTCACCTTTGTATAACTGACAGTGCTCTGAAAGTATCCCGGTCTTTGTGCTATTTCACTACTTCTATATCTCATGGTGTTGAAAACTATTTCCCCAGGCTGTGGGGTACGGGCATCTCTGATGCTATTTTTGAGTACCTGAAAACCCTGTGGTAGCCTTCATCTTTGTTAGACTCCCAAGTAATAATTCTAGTGAACGGATCCTCTGTATCTCTGCAAGGATACATTAGGTTATAGAGCTGTGAAATCATTCAGAATTTTGGGTTCGCTATTTGGTATCTCTGCAGACTAGGAAACTTTGATTTAGTTGATTCATCTAACACTTTCAGAACTCTATAAAACTCAACATACTAGTCAACTAGCCTACGTCTACTAGTGCAAGCTGCAAAGCCATCAGAGACATGAGCAGTGCACGGAGGTGGTCACCCATCCAAGTACTAACATAGCCCATTGCTACGTAACTTCAGTGATCAGACAGGTACTGATCACGCTATGCCACAAATCATGAAAGTCCAGAGATAAAAAAAACGGGAGGAGGAGGGGGGGAAGTGATCTCTAGAAGCGCGAGCCTCGCTAGAGCTCGCACCTAAAAATGTTATATGTTAAAATGTGGTAAAAGGTAAAAAGTTGAAAACAAATAAATCATTGATGTTTTGGAAAACGTGGTCATGTTCTCAATAGAATGCTTGTTCAATAGTTGGGTAAAAATATCTTTTTTTTGTGTGTGTGTCATGTAGGTAATTTCTGCAGAGTTAGCATAAACATTTGAACAAAACTTTGTTTTTGGGGCAGTTGTCAAGCAAACTAAAGAAAGTATAACAGTATTATGATGACACTAATGATTATGTGTCATAGTAAATATGTTATTGGTATTTGTTCAGTGTGCTAGTCATTTGGCCGCCACCAGCAAACACAAGAAGGACAACATCAGGTATGCAGAGTGGGCGTCAAGAGAAATCCAAAAGAAATACAAGGTGAGAGAGTGTGTATGAATAACTGTAAATTTCCATAATATTGTCACAGTTTAAATTATCATGTGGTTCTAAAAATTACTTGTTGTTAGTGGTGTCATCATGAGCGGCGATATCGCAGATTCACTGGTGATGAAAAAAATGGACGATAATCGAGGATTAATGATCATCCGCGATGCATCTCATAAACATATTCAACCATTAACTTTAGCTTATTTTCGAAGTGATTTCATAAAAATATGGTGAAATATTCATCTAATTTCTACTTTTATGCAGTTTTGTTTTGGTTTGTGACGTAACTATGGTGATGACTCTTTCCACTTCCTACAGGAAGTGAAAAAAACGTAAGTTTTGTTTACTTTTTATTGCTTCAAATACTCACCATTTGAACAATTGTCGGCACAAATGAAACATAAAATCTATTTTATTTCAGTATTAGTTGTCAATGCACATTATTTAAAGAGCAAATGTAGGTTTAATTTGTGAAACGATGGCACCGCGATATCGCTCACTGTTTTGTTCACGGCAGCGAGACCTCATATACCCAGATGATGACACCACTACTTGTTGCAAAACAGGTTTTGCATTTCACTTTTGGAGGCTTCGCTTGGGGTTAAGTATCTGTGCTGCAGTTACTGTACAGAGTCTGGGCATTTTAGTGTTCAGAAGCCAGAAGTATCAGTAAAACAAATATTAATGGTTGATAACATATTTATATATATTTTAAAAAAATCAAATATCTGTAACAAAGTCAAAGTTGGGGCTTTACATCCTGTCCAACAGCCAGGGCCATATTGGGACGGCTCCTCAGAATTTCCACCTGTGGGACCCACAGAGGTGACAGCCTATGATTAGATGCCAAACTTGCTAACCTCTAGGCCACCGAGGATCCAAGGACCCCAATATCTGCAATAAATATGAAAACTAATGAAAGTAATAGTGAATGATGGCAAGTAAATCTGACTGAAAATTATGTTGCAACCAATGGGCGTGTAATGTATGAAAATAAAAAACAAAAGCACTCAAAGAGTGTGTACCTCTGCCAAAGAACGTAATAATATGTAAATGGAAGATTCCAGATTATTTATTGCATCTAGACAGTGATCCAGATGACTCAGAATTTAATGGGATCCAAGGTGGACCAAAGTCCATTTGAGTTTTTTCAGGAAGATCCAACCGATAGTATTTGTGTGATCCTACTAACAAGTAAAGAGAAAAATGAACAAACAGTTATGAAAACAATACCTACTTTGCAGAGGTATTAAAGTTTTCATAGTTTTATGAGGATCTAATCTGGTTCCTAGTTTCCCAGTCACTGTCCTAGTTTTATTCCACCAGAGGTTTATGGTGGGATACTTGGGAGTTTATTTGTCATGCTGTGGCCACTGGCGTGTGTTATTTTCTTGTAAAAGGCTTCTCAGATTTACTGTTTATGTTCTTTATCAGGAAACCATGGCTGGAAATACTGTTGGCCTCATTTTCACAAAACAAAATGGCTGCCATGGGTGATTTTGTTCGAACTTAAAAAACCTATTTATTAAAAATTTTTACATCTAGGCTTCCCAAATTTAAAGCACAAAATTCTTGTAATGTGGGTAGATTTGACCGTGGCCTGCTGCTTCAAGGTTAAATGAGGGTAAACCAAATCATGTGCTAAGAATCTAGATATGGGTATATTTGACCCTGCACCCCTCCTGCAAAGTCAAATGAGGGGAAAAAAACTTTTATTAAAGTGTTTATATCTCGCTTATAAGTGGACATAGAGGTTAATGATCTTGAACTAAGCTGTAGGAAATCAAACACTTTGTTTCTTTTGACTTTAAGACACCTTCTTCAAGGTTCAACTGGTACAACCAAACTTGAAAAGCCTTATACATCCCCTATTTTTCGGCTAAAAGGTTTGGGATGTGAAATCAGCTTATAGGAAATCATAAGCTGGGATCTCTTGATGTGGTTACATGTGACCTTGGACTCGACTTCAAGATCAAATGATGGAAGCCAACATTTAAAGTGCTTACATCTTGCTTATTATTGGTTCCACAGGTTTGGGATGTGTATCTAACTTACAGGGAATCAGGTGGTGGCAATCAATTAATGTTAATAAATTGGGATTTGGACCCCCTCCTACAAGGTTAGATATTGTAACCATGTATAAAAGGCATGATAACATACTTAACATTGCTCCTAACATGGGTGCCAGGTAGTGTTGGGATGATTAGACGTGTGCTCGATTTATCGTTAGTGATGGTGTACAAGGAGGGTCCATCATTGCCGTTTTCTAATAATCAAATTTTAACCTTGAACCTTACCTTTCCTAATTTATCTCAATATTCACATATTTTTAACATATTTTAGGTATTTTTACTTAATAAACTGACAGTTCTGTCTTGAATTTTGAGTTGGTTTATATCTACCACCCTGTTTACAGGAAGCCGGTGCTTTCAGTAGATTCTAAATGTCAGGACACCATTATTCTTACCGGATTGACCTATACTGTATCCCGGAAAGTGTTTCTTAAATTATGACCAACAATGCAGTAAAATAATTGATTAGGGGTCGATCATTGGTCTGAAAAATGGACGAATGATCAACCATGAAAGTTGGAGGCAAGTCCCAACACTAGTGCTTGGTAAAGTACTTGTTATGTTGCTAACTACGGCTGTTTATTTGTAAAGTTGATATAAATATGCACAGGTTCTCTGATGCACTAATTAAGGTTATCTTGTTTCACTGGTTACAGGAGCGGGGTGTTGCACTACCTCAGATGGCTACAAAGGACAACATGGCAGCCACATCCAGTGACAAGGCTGATGTTAGTGTGATACAACACATGCTAAACAGCCTCAAAGTTTACACCAATACTTCATGATCAAAAACACAACAGTTGAACCCAGTTAGGTCAAATCTTTAGGAAGCAGCATAATACTGGAATTAAATTTTTAAAGTTAATTTGAGTGGAAAGTGTTGTTTACTTCTGCTTTCCAGCAATTCTATGTAAAAGGGTTCTTCTGTATGTAGAGTAAGGAATCTAAAATATGCCAGGAATCTAAAATTCACCACCTAAAACTTTAGATAATTCTGTGAAGAAAATGATTTTTTGTTGTCCTAAACTTGATATTTTTCAGTTCAAAAAGCCTCAACTTACTATGCATTAAACAAATCTCACCTCTATTTATTATTTTAATAGTATTTCCACAGGTGACGAATTTCAGATATGTGGTGAATTTGAGATTTCTTACTCTATACTGTGTTGTCTTTTATTTGAGCAAGAATGTGAATTTTGGAACATTTGTGATTGTCGAGTCTGCTGCACTTCATTTATCTAATCTGTGGAAATATTTTTGTGAATTTTGTCTCTTATTACTGAATCTTAAAACATAGCCACAATTGTGAGTTTTGGTGATGGAAACCGTGAATGGGCATTTTGCTTTTTGATTGTAACAAAACTGCAAAAAGCATTGATGAATTGCTCATTGAAAGTGTCAAAACTTTTAGGCTCTTTTAGAGGCTGATATTTCACCTGAACCATAAAATTTAGCTGTAAATTTGATGCAAGGCCAAAATAGATTTTTTTGTGAATGGCCAGACCAGTGTATTTACACATTATGTACTCTGTATTATGTGTTTTTAATTTCATAGTGATATTAATTCCTGTACAATTGTGCCATCTAACCTGGTTTTGGTTTCAAAACACTTTACCTGAAGGTTAGATCACACTTTAATGTTAAAAATTATCTTTTCCCTGAAGTATGGCCTTGGTGTTGTTATTTCAAAATTCTTAGTCAGATGTCTGTTAGAAATATTAAATCAATGCTGAAAGTTTAAATCTTGACGTAAATGTGGGAAATACTTTAGAAATTTAATGGATTTCCTCGGCCATTTTTTCCTGACTGATGATTGGCCAGGAACTGATTTTTCAAACAAGTATGTGTATTAACTTTAGCTACCTGAACATTCCATTCATTATTGCATTGAAGTCTAAGTCTTTGTCAAATAGTTGTGTCTTGCCAAGGAAAGACACTTTTTAGATCAATTTTCAACCACCTTTCTGCTCTATATTGAAATTCCAGTGCTTTCTGATGCATTAATTTATTTTGTATGTCTGGTTAATTCATCAACCCGTCACCATATAGATGCTGCAGCTGATGAAGAAGTTGTTACGATTTTCTAAACGTCATTGGGCAATCACCATATAGATTATTGCCGTTACTGAATAGTAGTTTTCAATGTAAGCAGCCAAATTTGATAATACAGTTGGTTTGGTATGTTCACAATTGGAGGTACTCCCAGGTTCAGTTCATTATCTGATACAAACAAGGCCGAAAAGTGTTTAGGCCTACTAGCGCAAGCCACAAAGCGATCAGAGACACAAGCAGTACCACTAAAATGGTCACTCATCCCAGTACTAATGTCGCCCATTGCCACTTAACTTCAGTGAAGAGACAGTCACTCATCTAAACTACAATTCATGAAAGTCAGGAGACAAAAAACCCAAAAAAAACACTCTCCCTAGAAGTGAAAGCCTCGCTAAAGCTCACGCTTAAGAAAAAAAAAGACTTAAAGTATTCTAAGTAAAAGGAACATAGCTGCTTTAAATTATTGTGAGTGATGTCTTAAGATCCAGATATTTTGAGATTTACACTTGTGGCAAACTTAGATCGTTGACCTTTGAATGTAAGAGTTTCTGTGTTTTGTAGTGTTGTAAAGTGTTTTTCAATTAATGATGTCACTGAGTTGAAGAGTTTGTATGTGTTCAGTTGTTGAGGTCTACAGAAAGCTATAAATGGTAAAGCATTTAATGATAAAACCAAAGCATATATTTTGGAAACAAAGTAATGCTTTGCGCCCTTTTGACAGTATATATCATTACTTTGGTGTAAATGAAGTTTCTTGAAATGCAGTTTCAAAATAGAATGTGTTCAGTTACAGTGTGCAAGTTTGAGTAGATAAACTGCTGTTAACGATATATTTTTGTATTAAAATTAATTTGAAAGCAGGCATTTCCACTTAAAGACTTGTTACCTTAGCAAATGTTCTGGTCCAAATGTTACAGTAACTGTGCTAGAGAGGGGTTTCTAAAACTAAGTAGGTGACAAAATATATCATTAAACAAAATGAATTTTTGTATGTAGCATCGTACAAGTTGAAAGACCTGCAATGAAGGTTCAGTGCAAAGAAATAATATCTGTAGATGTATGTGAAACTAGTCGTGAAGAATAAAGACATTAAATTAATGGAATTACTGGTCTTTTGCATTTTCAAAATGTGTCACACTCTTCGAAATTGTTGTGGTGTTGACATGGACTTCCAGTTTATAAAGAAGGGAAAGGAAATCAAATGGTCACACTGTAATTCATCTGTGATAAGCAACATTTACTGGTCTATAAATGAGTCTTTAGGTCACTGGCATTACAGGGGAAGAGGAGAGTGGTGAACTGATGTTGTGTGTGCTTTATTGATCGTCAATCCATGTATAACTAGAGTTGGTCATTGACAAATCTGATGATGTCAGTTATTCTACAAAAAATGTTTATCTGGCAACAACACAATAGCTAATAGCTGTTTCTTTTTCTATTTTTATCATCTTTTAAGCCCCTTTATGGGTCTTGACCAAGGACGCATCTGTGGCCGGCTGCAAGGTGTATCCACCGAAAAAGGCCAACTAACATAGTTTAGAAGATAAACAGCATTTTTCAATAATAAGCAAGTTGAAAGCACTTTTAAGTTTGGCTACCCTCATTTGATCTTGAAGCAGGGGCCCAAGGTCAAATCTGACCACATCAGAAGATTCGCAGCTCATGACTTCCTATAGGTTGGTTTCACATTGCAAACCTCTAAGACCAACTAGATTTTTGGCCAACTCGGCGCCAACATATCCCCAGACAGGTCATCACTCACGCCACAGGTTTTGATCGGGAATTATGTCCACCCCCCTGGGGGGTGGATATATATTTTTTGCTTTTTCCGCCGTCCGTTGTCCGATGTCTGGCGTCACGCATGGTTTCCGCTCATTTAAAGGAAAAGTATTAGAGCTATTGTCACCAAATTTGGTATGCAGGCTTATTGGGTCAGTAGCTTGCTTGGGATTGCTTTTGGCTGTTGTACCTCTTTTGCTTACTGAGTAATACTTAAGTACAGCTATTTTCAGTACCCATTGGTTTCCGTACATTTAAGCCAAAATAATTAAAGATATTTTACTACAATTTTGAATACAAGATTGTTATGTCCATAGCTCGCTTGGTATTGCATTTGGGACTGATAGCTTTGTCAGTACATGAGTGATAGCCATTTAGGTACTTCATTGTGTATTTTCAGTACTACTTTTGAGTAATTTGCTAATATCTCAGAAACCGTAAGAGATAGAGCGATTTCGACAGAATTTTTGACCCACAGGGTATCTAAGGAATGCAATCTATGCAATTTTCCAAAAATTTTCCTCTCCCCAAAAATGGCGGCCATTTTGAATTTTCGAATTTTTGCCAAAAATGGCAAAACACTAATTTGCTTCTATCTCCTTAACCGTGCGAGATAGAGCGATTTCAGCAAAATTTTCGACCCGCAGGGTATCTGACAATTCTACTCTTGCCAATTTTTAAAAAGTTTTCCCCTCCCCAAAAATGGCGGCCATTTTGAATTTTAGAATTTTTGCCAAAAATGGCAAAACACAAATTTGCTTCTATCTCCTTAACCGTGCGAGATAGAGCGATTTCATCAAATATTTCGACCAAAGGGGTATCTAAGGAGTGTAGTCTTTGCAATTTTCAAAAAATTTTCCCCTCCCCACATATGGCGGCCATTTTGAATTTTTGCCCAAAATGGAAAAACACAAACTGGCCTTAACCGTGCAAAATAGAGTTATTTCATTGAAATTTTCGACCCATAGGGTATCTAAGAAATGTACTATTGGCAATTTTCAAAAAAATTTCCTTTTCCCAAAAATGGCGGCCATTTTGAATTTTCAAATTTTTGCCAAAAATAGAAAAACAGGAATTTGCTTCTATCTTCTTAACCGTGCAAGATAGAGTGATTTCGTCAAAATTTTCAACCAAACCAATGCAAAAAGGCATGAAGCTGAAATAATTTACATGTACACTAATAACTATTTAAGCATCATTGATATATTTTACAAATGAAACAGGGTCTTGTAAGACTACTGTACAATTTGGGCAAGGTTCATGGGGTGGACATTACACATGATAATGTGTGTTCTTCTATGCTATCCTGTTTCTATTCGCATCTACTATCAACAGGGCGTCCTATTTCTAATTTTTTATGTCGTCACTCTGCGGCGTGGGCGTGGGCGTCCGCGTGAACAACTTCTTCTCCAAAACTACAAGGCCTAGAGACGTGCTGTTTTTTTTAAAAGATACCTTATCTATCGAGGATGAAAAATTGTTCAAGGCATGCAAATCTATCTGTTCGTCTGTTTGCTAGAGACATTACAAGGGGGGTACCCCCACCAAAAGTGTGAAAATTTCAACACTTAATCACAATTTTCTCGGTGACTATTGCAGGGATTTCTCTCATATCTTGCATATATGTACTAGGCCACAGGTAGATTCTCTTGTGTGAGTATGAGACCTGGGTCTGTCTTACTTTTTTTTTAATAAATTTTTTTAATAATTTTTAATGCATTAAAATTCATGAAATCATGCACAAAATCATTTATAACTTGAAAAGTGTTGCATTTAGAGCATTTTGTTAAAATATGTTATTCAGCTACTTTTTTCATAGCTACAATATGGTGAGTAAGTTGGGTGCCTGTCTCAATAGCTAAGTGAGTAATAGCTACTTTTGGGCTTTTCAGTAACTTCCATCATGAGTAAAATCACTTGTAACTTAAAAACTATTGCATTTAGAGAATTTCGTATAAATATGTTATTCAGCTACTTTTGGGTCAGCTATAACATAGTAAAATTTCAGACCTGTAGCTCATGGCATAGCTGAGTAATAGCTACTTTTAGGTCATCACTATTGAGTAAATCAGTTGTAACTTCAAAACTATTGCATTTACAGTATTTTGCTTAAATATGTTGTTCACCTACTTTTGGGTCAGCTATAACATAGTGAAATTTCAGACCTGTAGCTCATTGCATAGCTGAGTAATAACTACTTTGAGGTTCTCACTATTGAGTAAATCAGTTGTAATTGCAAAACTATTGCATTTAGAGAATTTAGTATAAATATGTTATTCAGCTACTTTTGGGTCAGCTATAACATAGTAAAATTTCAGACCTGTAGCTCATGGCATAGCTGAGTAATAGCTACTTTTAGGTCATCACTATTGAGTAAATCAGTTGTAACTTGAAAACTATTGCATGTACAGTATTTTGCTTAAATATGTTGTTCACCTACTTTTGGGTCAGCTATAACATAGTAAAATTTCAGACCTGTAGCTCATGGCATAGCTGAGTAATAGCTACTTTGAGGTTATCACTGTTGAGTAAATTGCTTATAACTTGGAAATTATTGCATTTAGAGTATTTTGTTTCAATATGTTATTCACCTATTTTGGGGTCAGCTATAACATAGTGAAGTTCCAGACCTGTGACTCATTGCATAGCTGAGTAATAGCTACTTTGAAGTTCTCAATGTTGAGTAAATCACTTATAATTTGAAAACTATTGCATTTAGAGAATTTAGTATAAATATGTTATTCAGCTACTTTTGGGTCAGCTATAACATAGTAAAATTTCAGACCTGTAGCTCCTGGCATAGCTGAGTAATAGCTACTTTTAGGTTATCACTGTTGAGTAAATCACTTATAACTTGCAAACTATTGCATTTAGAGTATTTTGTTGCAATATGTTATTCACCTATTTTGGGGTCAGCTATAGCATAGTGAAGTTCCAGACCTGTGGCTCATTGCATAGCTGAGTAATAGCTACTTTGAAGTTCTCACTGTTGAGTAAATCAGTTGTAATTGGAAAACTATTGCCTTTACAGAAATTTGTGCAAATATGTTATTCAGCTACTTTTGGGTCAGCTATAACATAGTGAAATTACAGACCTGTAGCTCATGGCACAACTGAGCAATAGCTATTCTCAGGCACTGACTGTTGAGTAAATCGGCTATAACTTGAAAAATATTGCATTTGGAGTATTTTGTTAAAATATATTGTTCACCTACTTTTGGGTTAGCTATAACTAGAGCTGTAATCATCAGTGATTTCTGTAGATCGACGCTCGCTTGTTAGATGCGAGTTGAACTCGAGTAAATGACACAAATATAAATAAAATAATAATGTCCAAATATTGTCATCACGGGATCCGCCATTAACGTATTTAGTACCATTTTATTGCAAGGAAATATATTCTGTTGCCGACGGGTATGTATGAGCACATTATGGAACATCCACGTAAATAAGGAAATAAAAAAAACGACCATTGCTCATTAATTTTTTGTCTTTATGGTTAGATAAACTGTAAAAGTGCTGATTTTATAACAAGACTAGTATATCATAATTTATTTATTAAAAACTCGAGTTTAAATTACGTAAATCGATGTGGTCCCAAATATCGCCCACCGAGTTAC
The DNA here is from genome assembly GCA_964017235.1 of Sabellastarte sp. h YS-2021. Classification (NCBI taxonomy): domain Eukaryota; kingdom Metazoa; phylum Annelida; class Polychaeta; order Sabellida; family Sabellidae; genus Sabellastarte; species Sabellastarte sp. h YS-2021. The sequence continues at coordinate 31,036,806 of OZ024936.1, forward strand.
GACTCGAGTTTCGGTCAACTCGTTACAGCACTAGCTATAACATAGTGAAATTACAGACCTATAGCTCGTGGCATAGCGGAGCAATAGCTATTTTCAGGTTCTCACTATTGAGTAAATCAGTTGTAACTTGAAAACTATTGCATTTACAGTATTTTGCTTAAATATGTTGTTCACCTACTTTTAGGTCAGCTATAACAGAGCAAAAATTCAGACATGTAGCTCATTGCATAGCTGAGTAATAGTTACTTTGAGGTTCTCACTCTTGAGTAAATCAGTTGTAACTTGAAAACTATTACATTTAGAGTATTTTGTTAAATATGTTATTCACAGACGTTTTGGTCAGCTATAACATAGTGAAATTGCAGACCTCTATGTCATGGCATAGCTGAGCAATAGCTTCTTTCAGGTTCTCACTGTTGAGTAAATCATTGTATCCAACCTGTAGGAAATCATGGGCTGGGAATCTGTTAATATGGTCCGATTTGACCTTGGAACCCTCCTTCAAGGTCAAATGAGGATAGCCAAACATAAAAGTGCTTATAACTCGCTTATTATTGGTCCTAGAGGTTTGGAATGAAAACCAACCTATAGAAAATCATGAGCTGGGAATTTTTTGGTGTGGTCGGATTTCACCTTGGACCCCTCCTTCAAGGTCAAATGAGGATAGCCAAACTTAAAAGTGCTTATAACTCGCTTATTATTGGTCCTAGAGGTTTGGAATGGAAAACCAACCTATAGAAAATCATGGGCTGGGAATCTTTTGGTGTGGTCGGATTTCACCTTAGACCCCTCCTTCCAGGTCAAACGAAGATAGCCAAACTTAAAGTGCTTATAACTCGCGTATTATTGGTCTTGGAGGTTTGGGATGGTAAACCAACATATAGGAAATCATGGGCTGGGATTCTTTTGGTGTGGTCAGATTTGACCTGGGACCCCTCCTTCAAGGTCAATTTAGGATAGCCAAACTTACAATTGCTTATAACTCGCTTATTATTGGTCCTACAGGTTTGGGATGGTAAACAAGCTACAGGAAATCATGGGCTGGGAATTTTTTTGTGTGGTCGGATTTGACCTTAAACCCCTCCGTCAAGGTCAAACAAGGATAGCCAAACTTAAAAAGTGCCTATGACTCACTTATTATTGGTCCGACAGGTTTGGGATGGTAAACCATCCTAAATTCTTTGGCTGGGAATCTTTTGGTATGGTCAGATTTGACCTTTGGATCCCTTCTTCATGGTCGAACGAGGATATTGCATTTATAGTATTTCTTTAAATATTTTTAACCTACTTTTTACACTTGAACAATTACCTTGTTACTTTATTTCATAATACCATTTGCAGGGCACAACTTTTTTGTCCTTTTCTTCTGTCAACTTCGGAATATCTTTCGAACATGCTGTTCAGTTACCATTTACTGTATTTCTGTACAGCCCTTTTCCTGATAATTATGCTTTCCTCTCATTATCACCATCACAAATCAAAAACATTCAGTCAGCTGACACAGTGCCCGTTCACGGGCACTCTCCTCTTGTTTAAAAGATACCTTATCTATCGAGGATGAAAAAGTGTTCAAGGCATGCAAATCTGTCTGTTCGTCTGTTTGCTAGAGACATTACAAGGGGGGTACCCCCACCAAAAGTGTGAAAATTTCAACACTTAATCACAATTTTCTCAGTGACTATTGCAGGGATTTCTCTCATATCTTGCGTATATGTACTAGGCCACAGGTAGATTCTCTTGTGTGAGTATGAGACCTGGATCTGTCTTACTTTTTTTTTAATAAATTTTTTTAATAATTTTTAATGCATTAAAATTCATGAAATCATGCACAAAATCATTTATAACTTGAAAAGTGTTGCATTTAGAGCATTTTGTTAAAATATGTTTTTATTGCGTTAATACATCCTATCCAATGGACAATTGCTTTTACTGGTCGGCGCGACCGGTCCCGCCAAACGCCAGAAAAAGACGTCCTGTATATAATACCGGCAGGACCGGTCAGTAGTGTGCATTCGCTAGGTGGCGCATCATACTTGCTTCCTGTTTGTCAGAGTGACATCAGTTCATCTTTTTCGTTTGGCGCGTAGTGTGCAGACGTGTTTTGAAGTGATCTCCAAGTTTTGAAGGAAACGCGGCTTATTCTACGAATTTAAATATATTTATTGTGTTCATACATATCAGTGCCTCTCCAGGACTAAAACGAGGCATTATCCAGCACTTTATAACCAGTTTTGAAGAATTTCTGTGTACTTGTCGTCGAGCCGAAGTCGTGGGTGAGAGCTCGTGTGTCGTCCCTGCAGCATTCCTTCTTCTACACAGAAGGTTGTATCTCCACGACGTAACCTCCATTTATTTCTTCGTTGTCGAGAAACACTGAGTGCATGTCGACGAGAAGAATTTAGAAGGAAAGAAGAATGCATCGTCTGACGTCATCACTTCCAGCTTATGCTTGTCACGTGACACGGACCTGGTCACGTGATACGCATTTACAATGGAGGAATCGTGTTTTCAACAGAAGTTTTAGAAGAAAAGATGAGTAATTATTACTGTACACACACTTTTTAACTGGCAAGAAGAAATCCAGCATCTCGTCTGTTGGCCTGAAGAATTAGATGACAAGTGGTCATTGAACTCTGCAAATTTTTGCCGGTGCCGGTCATGTGACTTCACAGATCTCAACACAACTACCGGCAAGCAAATCCCCAGGCGTGACTGGTTCAGCTGACAAGAAGTGATGAGTTTTACCGGTACCAGTTCTGGTCAGACTACCGGTGGGGAACACTAGTGATGAGTTTTACCGGTTCCAGTTTGTACAGACTACCGGTGGGTGCTGTTCCTGTGAAGAAACCCCTTCAGTGGTTGCCAGTGATCAGCCCTGTTTGATCCTGGAACCTCCACCAGAGGCCTTTCCACTGGTGGGACTGTTGGGGATACCGGTTCCGGTCTGTACAGACTACCGGTGGGTGCTGTTCCTGTGAAGAAACCCCTTCAGTTGGTTGCCAGTGATCAGTCCTGCTTGATCCTGGAACCTGCACCAGAGGCCTTTCCACTGGTGGGACTGTTGGGGGTACTGGTTCCAGTCATGTTCCTGTGAAGCTGTCAACAACCCCCCTTCAGTGGTTACCAGTGATCACCCTGTTTTGATACTGGAACCTCCACCAGAGGCCTTTCCACTGGTGTGACTGTTGGGGGTACCGGTTCCGGTCTGTACAGACTAACGGTGGGTGCTGTCCTGTGAAGAAACCCCTTCAGTGGCTGCCAGTGATCAGTCCTGCTTGATCCTGGAACCTCCACCAGAGGCCTTTCCACTGGTGTGACTGTTGGGGGTACCGGTTCCGGTCTGTACAGACTACCGGTGGGTGCTGTTCCTGTGAAGAAACCCCTTCAGTGGCTGCCAGTGATCAGTCCTGCTTGACCCTGGAACCTCCACCAGAGGCCTTTCCACTGGTGGGACTGTTGGGGGGTACTGGTTCCAGTCATGTTCCTGTGAAGCTGTCAAGGACCCCCTCCTCAGTGGTTTCCAGTGATCAGCCCTGTTTGATACTGGAACCTCCACCAGAGGCCTTTCCACTGGTGTGACTGTGGGGGTACCGGCTCCAGTCTTGTTCAGACCACCGGTGCGGCTGCTCAGAGGGTTCACCTACCAGAAATCGCAGTGACCATTGACCTTTATCTCCCCAGTGCAGAATTTTGGACCGATACCAGTCCTGGTCAGGCTACCGGTAGGGTCACTAGCCAGCCAGTGATGAGGGATACCGGCACCAGTTCTGCTCAGACTGCTGGTTGTGGTCACAGAAATCCAGCAAGGGCTACCGGTTAAATAGGATTACCGGTTACACAGAGTTGCTGGTGACACACAGCAGGGCTACTGGTTCACAGAATTACCGGCTCCCGAGTGTTGCCGGTTCCGGAGTGTACCGGTGCCGCAGGGTTGCCGGTGCCTGAGTGCTACCGGTCCAGGAGTGCTGCTGGTTACAGAGGAATCTGCTGTTCCCATTCTTACTGGCAAGAAACCAGCTTCAAATCCAGTGCTGACAGCAGGTTCACCGGTTACAGAGAATTACCGGTTCCGGAGTGCTGCTGGTTCCCGAGTGTGGTGCTGGTTACAGAGAAACTACTGTTCCCATGCTTACTGACAAGAAACCAGCTTCAAATCCAGTGCTGACAACAGGTTCACCAGTTAAAGAGGTTTACCGGCTATAGAAATTTGCTGGTGACAAGTTAGTTGGACAGGAAGAAATTCCCTTAACCGACTGGTTACAGAACCTACCCACCAGGTGCCGGCTTGCAAACCTTCAGGGACAGTTGCTTCAAAGAATCTGAGAGATAATGGTGAAGTAACCAGACTGAACCTGAAACACCAGTCTACTGGACTGGGAGATCTACCAAGGGATTAACTAAGACTACAGAAATGTGATGTCCCAATTCTTTGGTTACAGGGCCTTCTCCCAGAAACTTTGGTTACAGAGAGATGGCACCTACCGGTTTGGCCGGTTACAGAGACTGTTGGTTGCAGAAGCTGCTGAATCCTCCACTGGGCAGGAAGAAAGGCAGTTTTCATATGAACCTACCCCTACAAAGAAATGGTTCAATTCACCCAGTTCGGCCAACTCCAGTGAGTTTATGCAGAACTGGGGAACCACCAGGAACCGGTTACAGTGCATTGCTTCACTTATAACCGGTGCTGGGAGAAGTGGGAAGTTCTGGGTTTGAGTCCAAAAGTAGTCACCACTCTGAGGGAGGGCTACACCCTCCCCTTCCGGTTCAGACCCAACTTGACAAGGTCACCAACTGTAATAAGCAACTACCACAACCCAGCCAAGCAGTCCTTCCTTTTAGAAGCACTGTATCAGCTGGTGAACAAGAATACAGTACAACCGGTAGAAAATCAAAACTCACAGGGCAACCGGCTATTTTTGGTACCCGAGCCCAACAACCGGTGGAGACCTGTCCTGGTCCTGAGCACCTTGAACACCTTTTTTTTTAACTCAGAGTTGTTCAAATGTAGACCCCAGAGGCAATAAGAACCTCCCTACAGGCAGGGCAGTGGGTCACATCCATAGACTTCAAAGACGCATTCCTCCATATTCCAATTCCCATGGAGTTCACAGTGGTGGCCAAGAGGTTAAACTCATGGCACTTCAGAGGGGTATAAGGATCCACCAATACCTAGACGACTGACTGGTGAGAGCCTCTACCCACGACACTTGTCTCCAGCATACACAGACCTTAGTAACCCTTTGTCAAGAACTAGGGTGGCTGGTGAAAAGTCAGAACTGGCCTCCAACAGGTTTTCAACTTTGTAGGTTACCAGTTCGACCTGAAAGAGGGCAAGGTCAAACCCAAACCAGAGCTTTGTCAGGTTTTGACAGACAAGATCCAGTCAATACTGTCCGGTCTGGTACGCCCGGTCCGGCTGTTCATGTCCCTCATAGGTCTACTCACAGTTACAGGAAAGCAAGTCCACCTAGGGCAACGTCACATGAGGCCCATACAGTGGCACTTGGAAAACAACTGGAGGGTCCCAGACTCACTAGAAAAGGTGATCCCGGTCCCCAGATAGCTCCATTTCCATCTAAGATGGTGGCTGGAGGAAAGCAATGTGCTGCTAGGTCAACCATTACACCCTCTAAACATGCTCTGCAAATATTTACAGATGCATCAAAAGGAGGGTGGGGCTCTCACTCAGACGAGCACACTGCAAGGGGAACTTGGTCCCTTCCAGAAAGCAATTTGCACATAAACCATCTAGAGCTAAAGCAGTCTTTCTAGCTCCAGTAGAGTTTCGAACACACTACTGCAACAAGACGGTACTGATAGCTACAGACAACACAACCGTGGTTGCCTATATCAACAAAAAGGGGGGGATGAAGTCGGGCTCTCTGTGTGCCCTACTGTGGAGAATCCTGTCCTGGGGTACCAGGCAGCAAGTAACCCTCAGGGCACGTCATATCCCTGGCCGGCTGAACGTGATAGCAGACAAGCTATCCAAGCTTGGCCAGACCATTCAATAGAGTGGTCACTTTATCCAGAAGTGTCCCGAGCTATATGCTCCTGGTGGCATCAGCATCAAGTGGACCTATTTCTACAACAAACGTTCTACAACAAACTCCCACAGTTTGTGTCACCGGTCCTAGACCCCCAGGCATGAGCAGTGCACACACTCCGCCTTTCCTGGGAGGACCTGGACCCATACGCCTTTCCACCTGCAGCCATCTTGGGGAAGTGGTGGAAAAGTTGTAGGACTACCCTTGCAACAGGATAATTATGTCCACCCCCCTGGGGGGTGGATATATTATTTTTGCTTTTTTCGCCGTCCGATGTCCGATGTCCGTTGTCCGATGTCCGATGTCCGGCGTCCGGCGTCCGATGTCCGGCGTCACGCATGGTTTCCGCTCATTTAAAGGAAAAGTATTAGAGCTATTGTCACCAAATTTGGTATGCAGGCTTATTGGGTCAGTAGCTTGCTTGGGATTGCTTTTGGCTGTTGTACCTCTTTTGCTTACTGAGTAATACTTAAGTACAGCTATTTTCAGTACCCATTGGTTTCCGTGCATTTAAGCCAAAATAATTAAAGATATTTTACTACAATTTTGAATACAAGATTGTTATGTCCATAGCTCACTTGGTATTGCATTTGGGACTGATAGCTTTGTCAGTACATGAGTAATAGCCATTTAGGTACTTCATTGTGTATTTTCAGTACTACTTTTGAGTAATTTGCTTCTATCTCCTTAACCGTGCGAGATAGAGCGATTTCGGCAAAATTTTCGACCCGCAGGGTATCTGAGGAGTGTACTCTTTGCAATTTTCAAAAAATTTCCCCTCCCCAAAAATGGCGGCCATTTTGAATTTTCGAATTTTTGCCAAAAATGGCAAAACACAAATTTGCTTCTATCTCCTTAACCGTGCGAGATAGAGCGATTTCGTCGAAATTTTCGACCCACAGGGTATCTAAGGAATGTAGTATTTGCAATTTTCAAAAAAATTTCCCCTCCCCAAAAATGGCGGCCATTTTGAATTTTCGAATTTTTGCCAAAAATGGCAAAACACAAATTTGCTTCTATCTCCTTAACCGTGCGAGATAGAGCGATTTCGGCAAAATTTTCGACACACAGGGTATCTAAGCAATGCAATCTTTGCAATTTTCAAAATATTTTCCCCTCCCCAAAAATGGCGGCCATTTTGAATTTTTGCCAAAAATGGCAAAACACAAATTTGCTTCTATCTCCTTAACCGTGCGAGATAGAGCGATTTCGTCGAAATTTTCGACCCACAGGGTATCTAAGGAATGTAATATTTGCAATTTTCAAAAAAATTTCCCCTCCCCAAAAATGGCGGCCATTTTGAATTTTCGAATTTTTGCCAAAAATGGCAAAACACAAATTTGCTTCTATCTCCTTAACCGTGCGAGATAGAGCGATTTCGGCAAAATTTTCGATCCACAGGGGATCTAAGGAATGCAATCTTTGCAATTTTCCAAAAATTTTCCCCTCCCCAAAAATGGCGGCCATTTTGAATTTTCGAATTTTTGCCAAAAATGGCAAAACACTAATTTGCTTCTATCTCCTTAACCGTGCGAGATAGAGCGATTTCGGCAAAATTTTAGACGCACAGGGTATCTAAGCAATGCAATCTTTGCAATTTTCAAAATATTTTCCCCTCCCCAAAAATGGCGGCCATTTTGAATTTTCGAATTTTTGCCAAAAATGGCAAAACACAAATTTGCTTCTATCTCCTTAACCGTGCGAGATAGAGCGATTTCGTCGAAATTTTCGACCCACAGGGTATCTAAGGAATGCAATCTTTGCAATTTTCAAAAAATTTTCCCCTCCCCAAAAATGGCGGCCATTTTGAATTTTCGAATTTTTGCCAAAAATGGGAAAACACAAATTTGCTTCTATCTCCTTAACCGTGCGAGATAGAGCGATTTCGTCGAAATTTTCGACCCACAGGGTATCTAAGGAATGCAATCTTTGCAATTTTCCAAAAATTTTCCCCTCCCCAAAAATGGCGGCCATTTTGAATTTTCGAATTTTTGCCAAAAATGGCAAAACACAAATTTGCTTCTATCTCCTTAACCGTGCGAGATAGAGCGATTTCGGCAAAATTTTCGACACACAGGGTATCTAACCAATGCAATCTTTGCAATTTTCAAAATATTTTCCCCTCCCCAAAAATGGCGGCCATTTTGAATTTTTGAATTTTTGCCAAAAATGGCAAAACACAAATTTGCTTCTATCTCCTTAACCGTGCGAGATAGAGCGATTTCGTCGAAATTTTCGACCCACAGGGTATCTAAGGAATGTAATATTTGCAATTTTCAAAAAATTTTCCCCTCCCCAAAAATGGCGGCCATTTTGAATTTTCGAATTTTTGCCAAAAATGGCAAAACACAAATTTGCTTCTATCTCCTTAACCGTGCGAGATAGAGCGATTTCGTCGAAATTTTCGACCCACAGGGTATCTAAGGAATGCAATCTTTGCAATTTTCCAAAAATTTTCCCCTCCCCAAAAATGGCGGCCATTTTGAATTTTCGAATTTTTGCCAAAAATGGCAAAACACAAATTTGCTTCTATCTCCTTAACCGTGCGAGATAGAGCGATTTCGTCGAAATTTTCGACCCACAGGGTATCTAAGGAATGTAATATTTGCAATTTTCAAAAAAATTTCCCCTCCCCAAAAATGGCGGCCATTTTGAATTTTCGAATTTTTGCCAAAAATGGCAAAACACAAATTTGCTTCTATCTCCTTAACCGTGCGAGATAGAGCGATTTCGGCAAAATTTTCGACCCACAGGGGATCTAAGGAATGCAATCTTTGCAATTTTCCAAAAATTTTCCCCTCCCCAAAAATGGCGGCCATTTTGAATTTTCGAATTTTTGCCAAAAATGGCAAAACACAAATTTGCTTCTATCTCCTTAACCGTGCGAGATAGAGCGATTTCATCGAAATTTTCGACCCACAGGGTATCTAAGGAATGTAATATTTGCAATTTTCAAAAAATTTTCCCCTCCCCAAAAATGGCGGCCATTTTGAATTTTCGAATTTTTGCCAAAAATGGCAAAACACAAATTTGCTTCTATCTCCTTAACCGTGCGAGATAGAGCGATTTCGTCGAAATTTTCGACACACAGGGTATCTAAGGAATGCAATGTTTGCAATTTTCCAAAAATTTTCCCCTCCCCAAAAATGGCGGCCATTTTGAATTTTCGAATTTTTGCCAAAAATGGCAAAACACAAATTTGCTTCTATCTCCTTAACCGTGCCAGATAGAGTGATTTCGTCAAAATTTTCGACCCACAGGGTATCTGAGCATTGTACTCTTGGTAATTTCTAAAAAATTTTCCCCTCCCCTAAAATGGCGGCCATTTTGAATTTTCAAATTTTTGCCAAAAATGGCAAAACACAAATTTGCTTCTATCTCCTTAACCATGCGAGATAGAGCGATTTCGTCGAAATTTTCAACCCACAGGGTATCTAAGGAATGTAATCTTTGCAATTTTCAAAAAATTTTCCCCTCCCCAAAAATGGCAGCCATTTTGAATTTTCGAATTTTTGCCCAAAATGGAAAAACACAAACTGGCCTTAACCGTGCAAAATAGAGTTATTTTGTTGAAATTTTCGACCCATAGGGTATCTAAGAAATGTACTCTTGGCAATTTTCAAAAAAATTTCCTTTTCCCAATAATGGCGGCCATTTTGAATTTTCAAATTTTTGCCAAAAATAGAAAAACAGGAATTGGCTTCTATCTTCTTAACCGTGCAAGATAGAGTGATTTCGTCAAAATTTTCAACCCAACCAATGCAAAAAGGCATGAAGCTGAAATAAATTACATCTACACTATCAAATATTTAAGCATCATTGATATATTTTACAAATGAAACAGGGTCTTGTAAGACTACTGTACAATTTGGGCAAAAGGTTCATGGGTGGACATTACACATGGTAATGTGTGTTCTTCTATGCTATCCTGTTTCTATTCGCATCTACTATCAACAGGGCGGCCTATTTCTAGTCCTGATTGCCCCAGGGTGGCCCAACATGCCCTAGTCCTGGGATCTAGTGGCAATGTCCAGTCAGATCCCACTGTGTCTGCCCAACATACTCAACCGGGTGTCCCAGCCATTCAACCAGGTTCTTCACAGGAACCTGTCAAATCTGAATCTTCATGCTGGGCTCCTAGAGCCTCAGCAATCAAGGAGCAGGGCTTCGCTGAAGCAGTGGCAGCACGAATTAAGACTCCTCAAGAGGATCAACCAGATCTGTCTATGAGGCAAAGTGGACCATTTCTTACAAAGTGGTACCGCAGTAATCAGGTGGACTTCAGGGCACCACCTCTGAAAGCCATTGCTGACTTCCTCCTGCACTTGTTTCAGGACAAGAAGTTGCAACCAGGCACTATTGAGGGCTACAAATCGGCCATTGCTGACAAACTGGGCAATTGCACCATTAATGTCAGCAAGGATGAGAATCTCACTCGTCTCCTGGACAGTTCCATAGGGACAGACCCAAGGGCAGGAGGGGCATCCCCTCCTGGAACCTTTCTCTGGTACTACACCAGCTGACAAGGCTCCCTCTGAACCCCTAAAGAGGCCTCCTTGAAACATCTGACCTTCAAGACTGTTTCCTTGCTGCCCTTAGGTTCTGGTAAATGCAGGAGTGAGATCCATGTTTGGTTACATAAGAACATCAGACACCAGTCAGACTGGTCTAAGGTGTCCTTGTGCCTCTCACCCAGCTTTCTATCCAAGAATCAGCTGGCTAAGGAGGGTCCAGATAGTGTGGCTCCAGTGATCATACCAGCCCTGGCCCCATCTCTGGATAAGTCACTCAAGGGTGACAGGTCCTTATGTCCAGTTAGAGCCCTGCGCTACTACTTGGACAGGACTACAGATCTTAGGCAATAAGGAGTTGTTCTTTGTCTCCTTCAAGCAAGGTTTTCGACAAAGACATCTCACCTGCCCCCATCTCCCCATGGATCAAACAGACTGTGATCCTATGCTATGAGCTCTCTGACCAGGAGGCCCTCACTCTGCATCAGGTTACAGCCCATGATGTCAGGGCCCTTACTGGCTCTTAAGACCTTCCAATCAAAGGTCTCCTGAGAGCAGGGGTGACTCGGAGCTTGGCCATTTGGGACCAGTTGTGGCTGCCCAACAGGGGCACCACCAAGCCCCAAATGAGATGTGTAAATTTGACTTACTTCTCTAGGGAAGTTTAAGTCTTATGGGACTGAACTCAGCCTCTTCCTCTCTCCTCTTTCTCAGAGTTTTTCTGAGTAAAGAAAAAGGGGGGGGGCAATGTCGGTAGTCTTCCGGGTAACCGGTTAACTGGTAACCGACCTTGACCTCTCGGGGTTCTCTGACCCTAGGTCAAAAGGGGCCTTCTCAGGTTAAAAATTTTATTATGAGTTCATTTGAGTCCCTAGTAGCTTACCCGCCTTCCAAGCGGTAGTTATTCAGCAATTGTCCATTGGATAGGATGTATTAACGCAATAAAATTGCAAATTTAATAAGTAAATTAAATTTTTATAAGTTAATACCCTATCCAATGGACAGGCAAGGCCCACCCAACCGACCCCGCTACCAGCTTACTAGGGGTCTAAATCTGTTTAGACAACGAAAAAGATGAACTGACGTCACTCTGACAAACAGGAAGCAAGTATGATGCGCCACCTAGCGAATGCACACTACTGACCGGTCCTGCCGGTATTATATACAGGACGTCTTTTTCTGGCGTTTGGCGGGACCGGTCGCGCCGACCGGTAAAAGCAATTGTCCATTGGATAGGGTATTAACTTATAAAAATTTAATTTACCTATTAAATTTGCAATATTCAGCTACTTTTTTCATAGCTACAATATGGTGAGTAAGTTGGGTGCCTGTCTCAATAGCTAAGTGAGTAATAGCTACTTTTGGGCTTTTCAGTAACTTCCATCATGAGTAAAATCACTTGTAACTTAAAAACTATTGCATTTAGAGAAATTCGTATAAATATGTTATTCAGCTACTTTTGGGTCAGCTATAACATAGTAAAATTTTAGACCTGTAGCTCATGGCATAGCTGAGTAATAGCTACTTTTAGGTCATCACTATTGAGTAAATCAGTTGTAACTTCAAAACTATTGCATTTACAGGATTTTGCTTAAATATGTTGTTCACCTACTTTTGGGTCAGCTATAACATAGTGAAATTTCAGACCTGTAGCTCATTGCATAGCTGAGTAATAGCTACTTTGAGGTTCTCACTATTGAGTAAATCAGTTGTAATTGCAAAACTATTGCATTTAGAGAATTTAGTATAAATATGTTATTCAGCTACTTTTGGGTCAGCTATAACATAGTAAAATTTTAGACCTGTAGCTCATGGCATAGCTGAGTAATAGCTACTTTTAGGTCATCACTATTGAGTAAATCAGTTGTAACTTCAAAACTATTGCATTTACAGGATTTTGCTTAAATATGTTGTTCACCTACTTTTGGGTCAGCTATAACATAGTGAAATTTCAGACCTGTAGCTCATTGCATAGCTGAGTAATAGCTACTTTGAGGTTATCACTGTTGAGTAAATCGCTTATAACTTGGAAATTATTGCATTTAGAGTATTTTGTTTCAATATGTTATTCACCTATTTTGGGGTCAGCTATAACATAGTGAAGTTCCAGACCTGTGACTCATTGCATAGCTGAGTAATAGCTACTTTGAAGGTCTCAATGTTGAGCAAATCACTTATAATTTGAAAACTATTGCATTTAGAGAATTTAGTATAAATATGTTATTCAGCTACTTTTGGGTCAGCTATAACATAGTAAAATTTCAGACCTGTAGCTCATGGCATAGCTGAGTAATAGCTACTTTTAGGTTATCACTGTTGAGTAAATCACTTATAACTTGGAAACTATTGCATTTAGAGTATTTTGTTGCAATATGTTATTCACCTATTTTGGGGTCAGCTATAACATAGTGAAGTTCCAGACCTGTGGCTCATTGCATAGCTGAGTAATAGCTACTTTGAAGTTCTCACTGTTGAGTAAATCAGTTGTAATTGGAAAACTATTGCCTTTACAGAAATTTGTGCAAATATGTTATTTAGCTACTTTTGGGTCAGCTATAATATAGTGAAATTACAGACCTGTAGCTCATGGCACAACTGAGCAATAGCTATTCTCAGGCACTGACTGTTGAGTAAATCAGCTATAACTTGAAAAATATTGCATTTGGAGTATTTTGTTAAAATATATTGTTCACCTACTTTTGGGTTAGCTATAACATAGTGAAATTACAGACCTATAGCTCATGGCATAGCGGAGCAATAGCTATTTTCAGGTTCTCACTATTGAGTAAATCAGTTGTAACTTGAAAACTATTGCATTTACAGTATTTTGCTTAAATATGTTGTTCACCTACTTTTAGGTCAGCTATAACAGAGCAAAAAATCAGACATGTAGCTCATTGCATAGCTGAGTAATAGTTACTTTGAGGTTCTCACTCTTGAGTAAATCAGTAGTAACTTGAAAACTATTACATTTAGAGTATTTTGTTAAACATGTTTTTCACAGACGTTTTGGTCAGCTATAACATAGTGAAATTGCAGACCTCTATGTCATGGCATAGCTGAGCAATAGCTTCTTTCAGGTTCTCACTGTTGAGTAAATCATTGTATCCAACCTGTAGGAAATCATGGGCTGGGAATCTGTTAATATGGTCCGATTTGACCTTGGAACCCTCCTTCAAGGTCAAATGAGGATAGCCAAACATAAAAGTGCTTATAACTCGCTTATTATTGGTCCTAGAGGTTTGGAATGAAAACCAACCTATAGAAAATCATGAGCTGGGAATTTTTTGGTGTGGTCGGATTTCACCTTGGACCCCTCCTTCAAGGTCAAATGAGGATAGCCAAACTTAAAAGTGCTTATAACTCGCTTATTATTGGTCCTAGAGGTTTGGAATGGAAAACCAACCTATAGAAAATCATGGGCTGGGAATCTTTTGGTGTGGTCAGATTTCACCTTAGACCCCTCCTTCCAGGTCAAACGAAGATAGCCAAACTTAAAGTGCTTATAACTCGCGTATTATTGGTCTTGGAGGTTTGGGATGGTAAACCAACATATAGGAAATCATGGGCTGGGATTCTTTTGGTCTGGTCAGATTTGACCTGGGACCCCTCCTTCAAGGTCAATTGAGGATAGCCAAACTTACAATTGCTTAGAACTCGCTTATTATTGGTCCTACAGGTTTGGGATGGTAAACAAGCTACAGGAAATCATGGGCTGGGAATTTTTTTGTGTGGTCGGATTTGACCTTGGACCCCTCTGTCAAGGTCAAACAAGGATAGCCAAACTTAAAAAGTGCCTATGACTCGCTTATTATTGGTCCGAGAGGTTTGGGATGGTAAACCATCCTAAATTCTTTGGCTGGGAATCTTTTGGTATGGTCAGATTTGACCTTTGGACCCCTTCTTCATGGTCGAACGAGGATATTGCATTTATAGTATTTCTTTAAATATTTTTAACCTACTTTTTACACTTAAACAATTACCTTGTTACTTTATTTCATAATACCATTTGCAGGGCACAACTTTTTTGTCCTTTTTTTCTGTCAGCTTCGGAATATCTTTCGAACATGCTGTTCAGTTACCATTTACTGTATTTCTGTACAGCCCTTTCCCTGATAATTATGCTTTCCTCTCATTATCACCATCACAAATCAAAAACATTCAGTCAGCTGACACAGACTCTCCTCTTGTTATTTAATCCATTTGTTGTATGCCATAAATATTGGGAAAAGTTATATGAACTTCAGCACATCAATCTACTAAGTTTATATCTTCCCAAGGAAGATGGTGTATCCCCAGACGTCGAATACATAACAGATCATATTTTCAATCTTCCTGCAATGATAACTCTGAACCTATTTTCAAAGTATTTAAATGATTGATGATTGAATGTCCATTCTAAATTAATAATCTCAAAAGAGCATATCTGTTTCTATATTTGTTGACAAATAAAATATTATTTTTAACTCAACTCATCATACTTTTCAATCTTCCTGCAAAGGGTAACTCTGAACCTATTTTCAAAGTATTTAAATGATTGATGATTGAATGTCCATTCTAAATTCATAATTCCAAAAGCGTATCTCTGTTTCTATATTTGTTCACAAATAAAATATTATTTAAAAATCATATATTATTTATATTATTATTTTATTATATTATTTTTAGAATTTGCATTGTTTTTCAGTTATTCATTTCCTCAATGTGGTCCATATATATGCAACCTAAATATGTGACACAATCTCAGTTCTGACTCCCTTTGTCTTAGATAATTAGATAATGAAGCAAACACCACCTCCCACCCCCACCCCACCTCTCTCCCCTTCTCCACACCTCTCTCACTATTACAAAAGATCTGTATACCTTTGTTTATTTAGTGTCACTCAATAGCTGGAGGTCCCAGAGGTGGGTGGGGGATAGGGGGTGGGACTACAAAGAGATGGAGTGCTGCAGCACAAATGATAAACAAACACTTATAATATAAAAGGGGTAATCAAATACAAAAAGCTCAGTTAATCTTATCACTAAAATAAAATCAAATATATAAATAAGGAATGTCCAACAGGAAGATTATATACCTCCAGAATTAAATATAAATTATCAAACGACAAGAACAGATTTATAACTAGAAATAGGCCGCCCTGTTGATAGTAGATGCGAATAGAAACAGGATAGCATAGAAGAACACACATTATCATGTGTAATGTCCACCCATGAACCTTTTGCCCAAATTGTACAGTAGTCTTACAAGACCCTGTTTCATTTGTAAAATATATCAATGATGCTTAAATATTTGATAGTGTAGATGTAA
This sequence comes from Sabellastarte sp. h YS-2021, assembly GCA_964017235.1. Lineage (NCBI taxonomy): Eukaryota > Metazoa > Annelida > Polychaeta > Sabellida > Sabellidae > Sabellastarte > Sabellastarte sp. h YS-2021. Next base: position 31,052,675 of record OZ024936.1, read on the forward strand.
TTTATTTCAGCTTCATGCCTTTTTGCATTGGTTGGGTTGAAAATTTTGACGAAATCACTCTATCTTGCACGGTTAAGAAGATAGAAGCCAATTCCTGTTTTTCTATTTTTGGCAAAAATTTGAAAATTCAAAATGGCCGCCATTATTGGGAAAAGGAAATTTTTTTGAAAATTGCCAAGAGTACATTTCTTAGATACCCTATGGGTCGAAAATTTCAACAAAATAACTCTATTTTGCACGGTTAAGGCCAGTTTGTGTTTTTCCATTTTGGGCAAAAATTCGAAAATTCAAAATGGCTGCCATTTTTGGGGAGGGGAAAATTTTTTGAAAATTGCAAAGATTACATTCCTTAGATACCCTGTGGGTTGAAAATTTCGACGAAATCGCTCTATCTCGCATGGTTAAGGAGATAGAAGCAAATTTGTGTTTTGCCATTTTTGGCAAAAATTTGAAAATTCAAAATGGCCGCCATTTTAGGGGAGGGGAAAATTTTTTAGAAATTACCAAGAGTACAATGCTCAGATACCCTGTGGGTCGAAAATTTTGACGAAATCACTCTATCTGGCACGGTTAAGGAGATAGAAGCAAATTTGTGTTTTGCCATTTTTGGCAAAAATTCGAAAATTCAAAATGGCCGCCATTTTTGGGGAGGGGAAAATTTTTGGAAAATTGCAAAGATTGCATTCCTTAGATACCCTGTGGGTCGAAAATTTCGACGAAATCGCTCTATCTCGCACGGTTAAGGAGATAGAAGCAAATTTGTGTTTTGCCATTTTTGGCAAAAATTCAAAAATTCAAAATGGCCGCCATTTTTGGGGAGGGGAAAATTTTTTGAAAATTGCAAATATTACATTCCTTAGATACCCTGTGGGTCGAAAATTTCGATGAAATCGTTCTATCTCGCACGGTTAAGGAGATAGAAGCAAATTTGTGTTTTGCCATTTTTGGCAAAAATTCGAAAATTCAAAATGGCCGCCATTTTTGGGGAGGGGAAAATTTTTGGAAAATTGCAAAGATTGCATTCCTTAGATACCCTGTGGGTCGAAAATTTCGACGAAATCGCTCTATCTCGCACGGTTAAGGAGATAGAAGCAAATTTGTGTTTTGCCATTTTTGGCAAAAATTCGAAAATTCAAAATGGCCGCCATTTTTGGGGAGGGGAAAATTTTTGGAAAATTGCAAAGATTGCATTCCTTAGATACCCTGTGGGTCGAAAATTTCGACGAAATCGCTCTATCTCGCACGGTTAAGGAGATAGAAGCAAATTTGTGTTTTGCAATTTTTGGCAAAAATTCGAAAATTCAAAATGGCCGCCATTTTTGGGGAGGGGAAAATTTTTTGAAAATTGCAAAGATTACATTCCTTAGATACCCTGTGGGTCGAAAATTTCGACGAAATCGCTCTATCTCGCACGGTTAAGGAGATAGAAGCAAATTTGTGTTTTGCCATTTTTGGCAAAAATTCGAAAATTCAAAATGGCCGCCATTTTTGGGGAGGGGAAAATATTTTGAAAATTGCAAAGATTGCATTGCTTAGATACCCTGTGCGTCGAAAATTTTGCCGAAATCGCTCTATCTCGCACGGTTAAGGAGATAGAAGCAAATTAGTGTTTTGCCATTTTTGGCAAAAATTCGAAAATTCAAAATGGCCGCCATTTTTGGGGAGGGGAAAATTTTTGGAAAATTGCAAAGATTGCATTCCTTAGATCCCCTGTGGGTCGAAAATTTTGCCGAAATCGCTCTATCTCGCACGGTTAAGGAGATAGAAGCAAATTTGTGTTTTGCCATTTTTGGCAAAAATTCGAAAATTCAAAATGGCCGCCATTTTTGGGGAGGGGAAATTTTTTTGAAAATTGCAAATATTACATTCCTTAGATACCCTGTGGGTCGAAAATTTCGACGAAATCGCTCTATCTCGCACGGTTAAGGAGATAGAAGCAAATTTGTGTTTTGCCATTTTTGGCAAAAATTCGAAAATTCAAAATGGCCGCCATTTTTGGGGAGGGGAAAATTTTTGGAAAATTGCAAAGATTGCATTCCTTAGATACCCTGTGGGTCGAAAATTTCGACGAAATCGCTCTATCTCGCACGGTTAAGGAGATAGAAGCAAATTTGTGTTTTGCCATTTTTGGCAAAAATTCGAAAATTCAAAATGGCCGCCATTTTTGGGGAGGGGAAAATTTTTTGAAAATTGCAAATATTACATTCCTTAGATACCCTGTGGGTCGAAAATTTCGACGAAATCGCTCTATCTCGCACGGTTAAGGAGATAGAAGCAAATTTGTGTTTTGCCATTTTTGGCAAAAATTCAAAAATTCAAAATGGCCGCCATTTTTGGGGAGGGGAAAATATTTTGAAAATTGCAAAGATTGCATTGGTTAGATACCCTGTGTGTCGAAAATTTTGCCGAAATCGCTCTATCTCGCACGGTTAAGGAGATAGAAGCAAATTTGTGTTTTGCCATTTTTGGCAAAAATTCGAAAATTCAAAATGGCCGCCATTTTTGGGGAGGGGAAATTTTTTTGAAAATTGCAAATATTACATTCCTTAGATACCCTGTGGGTCGAAAATTTCGATGAAATCGCTCTATCTCGCACGGTTAAGGAGATAGAAGCAAATTTGTGTTTTGCCATTTTTGGCAAAAATTCGAAAATTCAAAATGGCCGCCATTTTTGGGGAGGGGAAAATTTTTGGAAAATTGCAAAGATTGCATTCCTTAGATACCCTGTGGGTCGAAAATTTCGACGAAATCGCTCTATCTCGCACGGTTAAGGAGATAGAAGCAAATTTGTGTTTTGCCATTTTTGGCAAAAATTCGAAAATTCAAAATGGCCGCCATTTTTGGGGAGGGGAAAATTTTTTGAAAATTGCAAAGATTGCATTCCTTAGATACCCTGTGGGTCGAAAATTTCGACGAAATCGCTCTATCTCGCACGGTTAAGGAGATAGAAGCAAATTTGTGTTTTGCATTTTTTGTCAAAAATTCGAAAATTCAAAATGGCCGCCATTTTTGGGGAGGGGAAAATATTTTGAAAATTGCAAAGATTGCATTGCTTAGATACCCTGTGCGTCTAAAATTTTGCCGAAATCGCTCTATCTCGCACGGTTAAGGAGATAGAAGCAAATTAGTGTTTTGCCATTTTTGGCAAAAATTCAAAATGGCCGCCATTTTTGGGGAGGGGAAAATATTTTGAAAATTGCAAAGATTGCATTGCTTAGATACCCTGTGTGTCGAAAATTTTGCCGAAATCGCTCTATCTCGCACGGTTAAGGAGATAGAAGCAAATTAGTGTTTTGCCATTTTTGGCAAAAATTCGAAAATTCAAAATGGCCGCCATTTTTGGGGAGGGGAAAATTTTTGGAAAATTGCAAAGATTGCATTCCTTAGATCCCCTGTGGGTCGAAAATTTTGCCGAAATCGCTCTATCTCGCACGGTTAAGGAGATAGAAGCAAATTTGTGTTTTGCCATTTTTGGCAAAAATTCGAAAATTCAAAATGGCCGCCATTTTTGGGGAGGGGAAATTTTTTTGAAAATTGCAAATATTACATTCCTTAGATACCCTGTGGGTCGAAAATTTCGACGAAATCGCTCTATCTCGCACGGTTAAGGAGATAGAAGCAAATTTGTGTTTTGCCATTTTTGGCAAAAATTCGAAAATTCAAAATGGCCGCCATTTTTGGGGAGGGGAAAATTTTTGGAAAATTGCAAATATTACATTCCTTAGATCCCCTGTGGGTCGAAAATTTCGACGAAATCGCTCTATCTCGCACGGTTAAGGCGATAGAAGCAAATTTGTGTTTTGCCATTTTTGGCAAAAATTCGAAAATTCAAAATGGCCGCCATTTTTGGGGAGGGGAAAATTTTTTGAAAATTGCAAAGAGTACACTCCTTAGATACCCTGTGGGTCGAAAATTTTGCCGAAATCGCTCTATCTCGCACGGTTAAGGAGATAGAAGCAAATTACTCAAAAGTAGTACTGAAAATACACAATGAAGTACCTAAATGGCTATTACTCATGTACTGACAAAGCTATCAGTCCCAAATGCAATACCAAGCGAGCTATGGACATAACAATCTTGTATTCAAAATTGTAGTAAAATATCTTTAATTATTTTGGCTTAAATGCACGGAAACCAATGGGTACTGAAAATAGCTGTACTTAAGTATTACTCAGTAAGCAAAAGAGGTACAACAGCCAAAAGCAATCCCAAGCAAGCTACTGACCCAATAAGCCTGCATACCAAATTTGGTGACAATAGCTCTAATACTTTTCCTTTAAATGAGCGGAAACCATGCGTGACGCCGGACATCGGACGCCGGACATCGGACATCGGACAACGGACATCGGACATCGGACATCGGACGGCGAAAAAAGCAAAAATAATATATCCACCCCCCAGGGGGGTGGACATAATAATAATTCAGAATTGAGAATTTTAAGTATGTGATTATCAATTGAAATGAGTTCATAACTGTAGGAGCTGTGTCAAAATTAAGGCAAGTTGAATAAAACTGGGCCAGTTGAGGGTTAAAAATCCCCTAATTTTACTACATAAGGCTATAATTTCATTAATATTTGGGACTTAAAGCTCACCAGAAAATAACAGTGTCCATTTTGCCTACTTGAATATGTTTAACCAGTTTCATATTAAAAAGTTAAAAACTCAGCAAGCAGAGAGATAACACACAAAAATAAGTTCTTAAAAGCCTAAGATAGCCATAACATTATTAATATTCAAAATTTAAATAGACAGGCACTTCCTTTGAAAAATTCAAAGATTTCAGCTCTATGAGCCACATAGTTTGACAGTTACAGGGCTTTAAAGTGGCATAATATCCATAAATTGGGTCTCTGTGGGCATTTTACAATTGTTAAAGAGACCTTAGCAATTAAACTACAGAACTGAAACTTTTTGGGGGACATACACAACAAACAAAAATTATATATAATACAGTTTAAGACTTGTCATACTAAGCATTTCCAAATAACAGGGCAAAATACAGAAAAAAATGTCAAAAAAGGTCACTTGGGCAAGTGTCTATGGCCCTCATACACAGGTTAAATGTCTACTAAAAGCCTTGATTTTCGGCACATGTGAAAAGGACATAATAATGCATTCCCAGATGGGATTTCAGCTCAATCAATCACATAGTTTAACAGTCACAGGGCTTAAAGGTGGCAAAAAGTCCAAATATTGGGTCTCTGTGGGCCTTTTAGAGATCTCGATGTGGTTTTCAAATTAAAGCATCAGACTTAAAATCTGCTACATATTAAGACTACACATAGAATATGTATCTAATAATAAAGTTTGAAACTTCTCAGACTCGCCATTTCCAAGTTACAGAGCAAAATATGTGAAAAATGTCTTAAAATGGTCACTCGGGTGGGTGTTAATGGTCCTCATACACAGTTTAAATGTCTACTTGAAGCCTTGATTTTTGGCACATGTAAAAAGAACATAATAATGTATTCCCAGATGAGATTTCAGCTCTATCAGTCACATAGTTTAACAGTCATGGGCCTTAAAACTGGCAAAAAGTCCAAATAGTGGGTCTTTTAGAGACCTCAATGTGGCCTTCAAATTAAAGCTTCAGACTTAAAATTTGTCACATACTAAGATTACACATAGAATATGTATCTAATACAGTTTGAAACTTCTCAGACTTACCATTTCCAAGTTACAGGGCAAAATATGTGAAAAATGTCTAAAAAGGGTCACTCGGGTGGGGATTTATGGTCCTCAAACACAGGTTAAATGTCTGCTTAAAGCCTTGATTTTCGGCACATGTAAAAAGGACATAATAATGCATTCCCAGATGGGATTTCAGCTCCATCAATAACATAGTTTAACAGTCACAGGGCTTAAAGGTGGCAAAAAGTCCATATATTGGGTCTTTGGGAGCCCGTCAGAGACCTCAATTTGACCTTCAAATTAAAGCTTCAGACTTAAAATCTGTTACATACTAACATTACACATAGAATATATATCTAATACAGTTTGAAACTTCTCAGACTTACCATTTCCAAGTTACAGAGCAAAATATGTGAAAAATGTCTTAAAAGGGTCACTCGGGTGGGTGTTTATGGTCCTCATACATGGGTTAAATGTCTATTAAAGGCCTAAATTTTGGAGTACATACAAGAAAAACATATTGATATATTCTCAGATGATATTTCACTTAGATGAGAGACATAGTTTGAAAGCTACAGTGCTTGAAGATGGCAAAAAGTCCATAAATTGGGTCTCTGTGGGCAATTTTGAGATCTTAAGTCGGCCTAACAGGTAAACCTACAGCCTTTAAATTTTTCACAGACAAGGATTACATATAAGAGTTACATCTAGTGCAGTTTGAGACTCATCAGAATTACCACTTCCAAATTATAGGGCAAAATAAGTTAAAAATATAGGAAAAAACTGGGGTCTTTATGGGCCTCAAAGACAATTTTCTCCTCAACTTAAAGTCTTGATTTTCGGCACATGTACTAAGAATATATTAATGTGTTCTCAGGTAAAATTTGAGGCAGATAAGCCTCATAGTTTGTGACCTAGAGGGCTCTAAGTGGCCAAAAGTGCAATTTCTGACCTTAAGGTAGCCATAAGTTCTTTATTATTGGGAGTTTAAGGTCACCTTAAAATAGGGATCTTTCTTTGGGCATCCTTAACATGTGTACCAAGTTTGAAAAAAAAATATTAATCCGTTTTTGAGTTATCGCGTCCACAAGGAAATTTCTACGGCGGCGGCGGCGTGACGGACCTGAATCCAATATATCCCCGACTTTCGTCTGGGGATATAATAATAAGCGAGTTATAAGCACTTTTAAGTTTGGCTATCCTCGTTTGACCTTGAAGGAGAGGCCCAAGGTCAAATCTGACCACATCAGAACATTTTTAGCCCATGATTTTCCATAAATTGGTTTCACATTGCAGACCTCTAGGACCAATAATAAGCGAGTTATAAGCACTTTTAAGTTTGGCTATCCTCATTTGACCTTTAAGGAGGGGCCCAAGGTAGAATCCCACCACACCACAAGATTCGCAGCCCATGATTTCATATAGGTTGGTTTACCATCCCAAACCTCTAGGACCAATAATAAGCGAGTTATAAGCACTTTTAAGTTTGGCTATCCTCGTTCGACCTTGGAGGGGCCCAATGTAGAATCCCACCACACCACAAGATTCGTAGCCCATGATTTCATATAGGTTGGTTTACCATCCCAAACCTCTAAGACCAATAATAAGCGAGTTATAAGCACTTTTAAGTTTGGTTATCCCCGTTTGACCTTGAAGGAGGGATCCAAGGTCAAATCTGACCACATCAGAAGACTCAGCCCATGATTTCTTATAGGTTGGTTTACCATCCCAAACCTCTAGGACCAATAATTAGCGAGTTATAAGCACTTTTAAGTTTGCCTATCCTCGTTTGACCTTGAAGGGACGGCCCAAGGTCAAATCCGACCACACCAGAAGATTCACAGCCCATGATTTCCTATAGGTTGGTTTGACATTCCAAACCTCTAGGACCAATAATAAGGGAGATACAAGCGCCTGTTGCGGCCATCTTGTTTTTGAAAATGAGGCCAAAAATATTTTCAGTCAAGATTTTGTAATGATGAACATGTCCTGCGAATTTGAGATCTCTATTCTATCTCTTAATTCCCTTTGTTCTAGAGGGCCAACAAAACTCCTTGCTGAAAGTCGAAAAACACCCGTGGCAGCCATCTTGTTTTTCAAAAGGAGGCCAAAAATATTCCCAGGCAAGATTTTATGGTTATGAATAGAACCTGAAAATTTGAGAAGTCAACCTATAATACCCTGGCCTCTAGAGGGGTAACAATAAAATCTCTACACACTGCGGCGGCGTACTCGTGCGTAATCCAAAGTATCCACCGGATGCTATCCGGTGGATACAATAAGCTGACAAATTTGTCTGTTTTACTGCGTATATATATTCTCCAACCGGAGAGTGTTGTACGATTTAATGACGCTCAAAATAGTAAGCTAGCTTGAATATAATCTTATAATAGATTGAAGCTTGACCATTGATAGTCAAATTGTGTGAATAATACCGGTAGATTCAGAAAATTTGGGACAAGTATTCCCAACATTAAAAATAAAGATATTTTGACTATGTCTCTCGACACCTTGGTTGTAGTAGACTAGTAGTTTAGTGGATTTAAGTTTGGCATTTAATCATTTGGCTCTCCTGTGGATTCAAATCCAGCTCACAGCAAAGTTTGGGACACAATGATGGTCTGTTCACATATTACAGTCATGCTGCCACCCTGAAGAGACTCTAGTTTGACCTTTTACCCCTACTTCAAGGTCCTAAATATTTGTGCTGCTATTAAAGCTCAAGGTCAATAGCCAAGTGAGTAATAGCACTAGCTTCTTTGAGTTATTGCTTAAACTCCAGAGTGACTGTATTGACAGCATTTCTTTAAAATATGTTTTTCATCTAGTTTCCCTGTACCTATAAGGTGGTACCTGTTTTAGAGGTCTATCAAAAGCTAAGTGAATCACATCTATTTTCTGTTTTCGACAGTGAAATGAGAATGACTCTTCTTCATTGACCCTACATTATCCTATTTAAGATCAAACAGGGTATACATTTAAAAAGCCTTGTATCTCGTTTAATATTGGACCTAGAGTTTTGCATTCTCGTGGTAATATCTTGGCTGGGTCCCCAGTCATTGGCGAGTTGCATGTAACCAACCTGCCTATTAGATTGATGTGTCCGATGTCCGTCTGTCAACAATTTTGGTTTAAAGACTCTGACTCAAACACGCTTATGCCGATCGATTTGAAACTTAATAGGGTGGTAGAGCACTACCTAAGCTAGGTTGCTTTCTAAATTGGTGCCATTTGGGAAAAACAATATGGCTGCCATCTTAAAGTTCTGTTTCCAGACTCTAACTCGAAGACGCTTCTTCCAATTGATTTAAATTTAACAGGGTGGTAGGGCATCACCTAGGCTAGGTTGCTTTCTAAATTGGTGCCATTCGGAAAAACAAGATGACTTACATGGCGCAATCTTGAAATTCTAACTCGAAGAGGCATCCACCTATAGATTTCAAACTTCACTGAGTGGTTGTCTGGTTCCCTTCTCTGAGCAATAGCTGTTTTGAGATTCTCGCTTGAGTAAATCACTTGTAACTTGAAAACTATTGCACTTAGAGTATTTTGTTGAAATATGTTATTCACCTACTTTTGGTTCAGCTATAACATAGTAAGATTGGAGGCCTGTACCTCATTGCATAGCTGATCAAACGCTATTTTGACATTCTCACTGCTGAGTAAATCACTTGTAATTTGAAAAATATTGCATTTATGGTGTTTTTTAAAAATATATCATTCACCTACTTTTGGGGAAGCTGTAGGGCATGGCTTAGCTGAGCAATAGCTTTAGATTGCACTAGAAGTCCAATGACATCCTTCTAAAGGTTGAATTTGAGGTATAACTTCTAGCACAAATTGAAAATGTACAATTTATTGAAACCATTAGAGATAGAGCGATTTCAAGCAAATATTGGACCCTTTGGATACTTAAGACCCTGGATATAATGCCTATGAAAATTTTTTAACTTTTTGAATTTTGGTTGCCATCTTGATTTTTGGTGGAGAACAAAATAATCGTCTATATGTTGCATTACTCCATGTCCCATCTTGCGATGCACTGCGTCAAACTGATACAATTCCAGCTGCTTCTAGAACTCAAATGTGAGAACAACCTGTAGGAAATCATGTCCTGCAAATATTTTGCAAGTAACACATTTGATCTTTGACCCCTGCTTTAAGGTTGAGTTGGGTGAGCATGTTGAAAAGTCCTTTTATGTCCCTTATTCTTGCTCCTTGGGTTTTGAACTTCTTTTTTGTCATCAGTTTACCTGCATTTCTGCTTAATACCCTAAGAAAGATAAATACCACACCAGTGGTCTTGTTCTCTGTTAAGTTACACTGTGTCTTGTCCGGGGATACACTGTGTCAAGACACAATCTTTAGTTACAACATTAACTGTTTTTTCATCTGGTATTCATATGTGAAGGTAAAAACAACATTTTATAGGTATGTCATACATTTATTTGTGCATATATACATGAATTCTGAGAATTATTTGGATCCATTTAGTTCAGACTATTTGTACAAATTAGTCTGTCAAAAAGGCATAATGTACTACACATTTGGAAAATTATAACACAGAATATTATAGTTTTAATCAAGGTAAATATTGTCCTTAAAATAGTAGCTAACAAAATAGTTTTTATTTCAGTTTAGTGCTTCATCATTTTTGCATTATATCCTGAAACAAAAGAACTGCATGAGCATGTGGATTAAAAATTAATAAACTTAAATACTTGAATGATTTTTATTGATATATAAATTCTTTTTTCCATTCTTTAAATTTGATGGTTTGGGATAAATTATGTTAGGTCCTGCATTTAAATATGACTGATGAAAGTGTGATTCGCTATTCTCAATACATATTACATTGCACTCTTTTTGGTTAATTGTACTGAATCTAAAATTAAAATCAGTACAGGAACAACTCTGCATCTAACAAACTGAGTTTATTTTCAGAATAAGCAGTGAGTACCAGATACACTTTTACAATAAACCCAGCCTTTTTGTCAAAATGGGAAATGTGCTTGTAAAGTCTTTATGTACAAAATTTTATAGCTGTGTTCTTCATCTGCCATCAAACACCACCACTGTAAAATGGGTTAAGGATAAACAGGATAACCTGACAGTCAATTTTTCAGATGGTATTAGTAACTTCATTTAAACTGGAACTTTTTTAACTTTGTGTACAATAGTACCATCCTAATAAAGGAGAAGTTAAGTTTTGAATATGCAAGTGGTCGTATAAAATTACTAAGTGCAACAGTACTTTGTCCAATAATGAATCCCATCCATTTAGACCAGTTGTGGGAGTAACTGAAACTTTGCAACACTGAAGAAAAAAGATGCACGCGGAGAGAGCAAAATGCTGGACTCGATGTGACCACTTTTTTTGCGATTACTGCAGTTTTTACAGAAACAAAACTTATTTGTTGACAGAATGGCTTACAGCTGTTGTATTCAAGGCAACAACACAATAATAATAATAATAAACCTCTTGGGAATTCCTTGGGTTTAAAACTGGGTTTGCAAATTGCTGTGCTTGACCTTGCACTCTTATGATGATCTTGTCTTGGTTTTCAGAGACAAAAAAAAATTCAGAATGCTGTGATTTATATTTCCCCTTTTTGTCATATGGAAAAAATTTCTAGGTCCACTTGGGATTTAAAAAAAAATTCTAGGTCCACTTGGCATTTCAACCCAGGCCTTAGGATTACAAGTCTAACACTCTACAGACAGAGCTACAGTGGTAGCTGTATGCCTTTGCTTTGATGTCTAAATGGTATACATGTATTTTGACTGTGAATTTAAAAACTTTAATGTTTAAACTGTGATTTCTTCACCATTTCTACATGGATTTGTACACCATAAAAAACTAACATTAGCACTCTAGTAATACTTTTCTTATGATATAAAAACATATTTGTAGGTTAGATGGTTTCCGATATACTGACAACCAAAATTCATGACAGAGAAATCCTGGCTTGATATTGATTTCTGTATGTGACGACGAGAAGCAGATTTCTCTTTATATACCTAACTGAAAATAAGAAAAACTGTCTTGTGACTTTAATTTTCACTCAAATTTCACCAAATTTGGAGCAGTGTTTGTGTAACCTGTGAAGCATCTGCTATCCAAATTTGAGCTCAATTGATGCTATAGTTTTTTTGAGTTATAAGCACAAAGAGGTGTACAAACAGAATGACAGAAAGACGGAACAAAACTGATTACATTAACCCTCTCCTATCATTGAGCATTATAAAGAGAAAATTGACATTTTTTCACATACATGTCTCTACAATTTGACATGCAGAAAGAAAGGATACTCCTTTTGGTTCTCTTTTTGTACATGATTCGATAGCCGCATTCTCTACATCGGATTGGATCTCTTGCTTTTATTTCATTCTCATGATGACATTCTAAAAATCATGAAAATTTAAAGAACAATACATCTGTGTTAACTTGTTAATCTTTTCTCTTCTATGTTTAAAATGTAAAGAAGCAAGATGACTAACTGCAGTAGTTTCAGGCTTTCAACACACATTTTCTTCAAAGTATTAAATTTAAATGTTTTAGAAAAGAAATCAAAATTGTCAAACTTATATACTGAAGATACTCAGCAGCATACAATCTTTGCTTCTTTCTAAAAATAGATTGTGTGGTATGATGAGCCTTGTGTTTCAATTAAACTCTATATATTAAGTTTTGTCATCAATATTAACACTACATTTACAACTAAAAATGTAGTTCTTTGATGTAACACCATGGTCATGGTGAGTATTGCTGACCCTAAAGACTGAATGCTGATACAGTTTCTAAAAGGATTACCTCCACATATGTATATCATAGTTGAAGATTTCCCTTGAGCTGCAGGCTGTTCTTTATCCCCACTTTGATCCATTCCAACAGTTTCCTGAAAGAAGAATGGCGAGGTACTTTCATTAACCTAATTCATGATTAGACTTTATTAATTGAAATTTTAGATATATTTTCACAATTTGCTAGTTAGAATCAACAGAAAAAATTATGGTTCATTGGCGAAGAGTAATTGGGAAATATGTATTTATTTTTTAGACAAATTTTAAACATTAAAGTAATTTCTATGATGTTCATCCAGGAATTCCTTTGAATAATTTTTAAAAACTAAACTGTGCAGTTACACTTCATCCTATTATGTAATAAACAGAAATAAGGATATATTCCATCGTAGTTTCTAACGTCACGGATCCGTTAACGGAAAGTACTAGCCTTGTGTCACGGACTCGTGTTTTAATGTCACGGACATGAAGATGAAATACTTTAAACTACAGAACTCCTGGCCATAGCACCCAAGTCATTAATATTGTGACGGCGAAAGCCGATGCAGCGTGAAGTGAGGCTAGCAGTTTGGTTTGGAATCATGGACCACAGCTAATTTAGTAATAATTCAGCCATTTGGGCTGAGAAAAGTGGTTTTTCACATGAGATACCAACAAAAAGACTGATAAATAGCTAAAAATCTATCACACACTAACCTTTCACACTAACAAACCATGGATTATCCTCATATTTTGTTTATATTTTAAAGAATTGTAGCTTTGGAAGTATTTCAACTGTCAAACTAGCCGCCATTGCTGTACAAGTATATCATGTCTGAAAGACTTTAAGCGACAAACGATTGTTGTAAAATATTTGCAATATTATAATTTATTTAATTTGCATATTCTATGCATTTTTAGGTGATATTTTGTTGAATTTGAGTTAAAACTAACAGCTTTCCTTTGGAACTACTTGCGGTAGGCTGGCGTAGGGATACACAGAAACAGCCCAGAAATCTATATAAGGAGCTGCTGTCAGTAGCTTTTTGGCTTTCGTTTGACAAAGCCGCATTTGCGTTACGCGAAAGCCCAAAATCAATAAACAACCACAAAATGATTGTGTAATCACCGCAACCGCATAGTAATTGCAGAACTCATATACTTACTGTGTAATCACCGCAACCGCATAGTAATTCTAGCCGCAACCACAAATCATTAGAAATCTCCAAATTTACCCTTTTTAAGCTGGTACCTGGACTTGTATTAAATTATCTTGCATGTTTGTTAGGTTTGATGTTACAATATAGCCAGAACTTAGCTGTAGTAGAGGGAAACAATGGTTAGAGGTAGCGAATTACATAGACTGTTGGTGTGTCACACTTTATTTCACCAGTAATTTATGTTGGTGTGGGACAGGCTAATTGTCACAGTTTAATTCAACAGTAATTTAGATTAATGGTTTCCTCTGTGCATGAGTTTAGGGTGAGTCACCAGGAAACTGCTCACACAAAGTTCTATGCATGTTTTATAAAATACTTGAGTTGTTGCTTTGTCACTGGTTAATAAAGAGCTTCTTCTGTAACACTTGTTAAATACTTTTACTTTAGTTTGATGCAGCAAATAAACTAAAACATGGTGTCAGAAGTGAAACTTTAATTATAAAAATAATTAAAGAAATTAATAGTGTGCACAGAAATTTAACAGGATTAACAATTGCTCACATTACAGCATATTGAAAGGACAAAAAAAATACAATTTGTGGCATACAAATATATTTGACTGTCTGTGTTTCTTGTTGATATTATCTGTCACTAATCTGGATATTCATAATGAGTGATCACGAGGAAGCATCATCATCAACAGCTCAACCAGCAGCAGCTGCAGCAGCAACTCCAGCTGTTCCATATAACTTCCCTTTGCCTGCTCCAGTTAAGCTTTCGGGGGATGTTTATCAAAACTTCAAGTTCTTCAGGATGCAGTGGGAGGACTATGAAGTGGCAACACAGCTGACAGAAAAGCCGGATTCAGTAAGAATGGCCACATTGAGGTCAGTAATGGGCCAAAATTGTTTGCAGATATATCAACACCTTCATATCTCTGATGCAGATAAAAACAAGGTGAAGCCATCTCTAGATGCATTGGAGAAACATTTCCAACCCTCAACCAATGTTGTGTACGAGCGTTATGTATTTGGCAGTGCAAATCAAGGAGAGAATGAGACTGCCGAGCAATATATCGCCAGGCTCCGACATCTCATGGCAACATGCAATTACGGCACTTTGTCAGATGAACTTTTAAGAGACAGATTGGTTCTTGGTACCAAAGACATACATGTGCGTGCCAGAATGTTTCGAGACCCAGAACTGACATTAGCCAAAGCCATGAATATGTGCAAAGTCGCAGAACTTTCACAATCGCAGCTGAAGCAGATTGCAACAACAGCAGAGGATTCAGTACACTACAGCAAAAAGGACAGACAGATTGGAAAGGCCCACAAAGAAAAGAAAAGCAAATGTAAGTACTGTGGTACAATTCATGCATTCTCCAAGTCTAACTGCCCAGCATATGGTAAAACCTGCTCGAAGTGCAAGAAGCCAAATCTCTTTGCATCTGTTTGTCAACAGAAGGGTAGATTGAAAGCACCCAGAAAAGCCAAAGTTCATGCAGTAGAAGATGAACTTTCAAGTGATGAATCAGTTTTCAGCATGGAGTATACTGTGAAATCTGTGAAGCCCAGAGGTAAGCAGCTTTCAGTAAAACTCAGTCTTGGCACTTCAAAGAATGATGTACCAGCAAACCTTGAATGTCAGCTCGACACAGGGACAACCTGTAATATCATAAGCTTCGAGGACTACTGCAAAGTAGCAAAATCGAAAAAGCCCAATCTGCAAGGCAGTGACGCAAGACTAAGATTCTATGATGGATCTTATATGAAGCCTTTGGGCCAGGCTACCCTACATACAAACTACAAGGGCAAACACTACAAGCTGAGATTTCAAGTGGTACCATTGCGTCATGCCCAAAAGCCACTGCTGTCAGCAAATACCTGTGAACATTTAAAATTGCTAACTGTTAATGTGAATATGTCAGAGAAAATAGAAAGCCTCTCAAAGGAAAAGATTCTCCACAAATACAAAGATGTGTTTGAGGGTCTAGGCTGTTTCAAGGGAGAATACCACATTCAGATAGATGAGAATGTGAAAGCAGTGCAGCATGCTCCCCGGCGCATTCCTGTGGCAATTCGAGAGGAACTGAAACTGAAAATCGATAAAATGGTAAAAGACGGCATTCTAGCTAAAGTAACAGAGCCTACAGATTGGATCAGCAGTCTTGTAGTAGTGAAAAAGCCAAGCAAACTGAGGATCTGCATTGATCCAAAGGACCTGAACAGAGCTATTAAGCGTCCAAATTATCAGATGCCCACAATAGAAGAGGTTTTGCCACGCCTCAGGAAGGCTAAGGTTTACGTGTCTCTGATCAACGTCTACAGCAAATCAGAACACATATTCACCAGGACTCTACTTTGCAGTCCCTAATAGGAGTTATTCTGAGTGGATGGCCTGAAAGAAAGGAGGACACTCCAGTGTGCATTCGGGAGTATTGGCCAATTAAAGAAGAGCTCACTGTCCAAAATGGTGTAATATTTAAAGGACACAGAGTGGTAATTCCAAAAGCTATGCGTCCAGAAATGCTGCTTCGCATACATGCTAGTCACCTTGGAATTGAATCATGCCTTAGAAAAGCAAGAGACATTGTCTATTGGCCTCACATGAACTTTGAAATCAAAGAAGCCATATCAAAATGTGAAGTATGTCAAGCTTATGCCTCCAACAACAGGAATATGCCATTGCAAACCCCACAACTACCAAACAGGCCATGGGAAAAGGTTGGAATAGACATCTTCACCCTGAAAGGAAAAGATTATCTGGTGACAGTTGACTACTTTTCAGATTATTTTGAAGTTGATCCACTGAAATCTACCACAACTGCAACAATAGTGAAGGTACTAAAACGTCACTTCAGCACTCATGGTATACCAGATGAGATAATATCTGACAACGGACCACAGCTAGTGAGTGAGGAATTTGCGAAATTTGCAAGTGACTGGGAATTTAGTCACATAACATCATCACCTTATTACAGCCGTTCTAATGGTAAGGCAGAATCTGCAGTGAAAATAGCAAAGAACCTCATCAAGAAATGCAAGCATGAAGGAAGTGACATATACAAAGCACTTCTGGATTGGAGAAATACACCAACTGTCAATATGGACAGCAGCCCAGTCCAACGACTGATGTCCAGAAGAACTAGGAGTACCCTGCCAATGTCTGAGAGTCTACTTCTACCAAGTGTAATTCCAGATGTTAAAACAAAAATTGAACACAAACGCAGACTCACAAAACAACAGCATGACAAAAGAGCTTGCAATCTACCACAGCTTGAAATTGGTCAACCAATTTATGTGAAGTCAAAGGCAGGTCAAGAACACAAATGGGAAAAAGCCATTTGTAAGGACAAATTGTCAGACAGGTCCTACATTGTAGATGTGAATGGAGAAAGCTACAGAAGAAATAGGACACACTTGAAAGAAAGCAATGGTCCTGTACAGAATTCTCCAGCAAAGAGTACAACAAGAAAAGATGAAAAGACTAAGGAAAGTGTGAGCAACAGCACAATAAACAACACAGAAGCCCCAAGAAGAAGCAGCAGGACATCAAAACCTGTAGAAAAATATCAGGCTGGATTTGCTTAAGGACAAAATCTTAAATTTATTCAAAATTTACCAAATGCTAAAACTGGGCAGAATAAACCCATGCATTGGTTTTTAAGGGAAGGTAGTCTACCCTTACCCTTAAGTATTTGGTGATAATATTATATAAACTGTGTAATGCATGACTGAATAGAATTCTTTGAAACAGAGACTCATTAATGACACTCTTCAGATTAAATCTTTTTAAAAAAAAAAAAAAAAAAGTAAAGAAAAGTTTAGTGTGCTAAATTTTGTTTCAATTTAAAAGAAGGGAGATGTTGGTGTGTCACACTTTATTTCACCAGTAATTTATGTTGGTGTGGGACAGGCTAATTGTCACAGTTTAATTCAACAGTAATTTAGATTAATGGTTTCCTCTGTGCATGAGTTTAGGGTGAGTCACCAGGAAACTGCTCACACAAAGTTCTATGCATGTTTTATAAAATACTTGAGTTGTTGCTTTGTCACTGGTTAATAAAGAGCTTCTTCTGTAACACTTGTTAAATACTTTTACTTTAGTTTGATGCAGCAAACAAACTAAAACATAGACTTTCACAGAATAATCTATGCTGACTGAATAGAACCAGTTTCTTGAACTTTACTATTTTCAGTGATAGTTCTGAAGTAATCCTTGTAAGTAACATGTAAACGTTACTCATAGAAGTTATACTTTGTGGGTTAAGAATTCTTCTTAGTCTTACTTAACTGTACATGATATCACATGTAAACTAGATTGGGCCAACTCGGCGCCAACATATCCCCAGACAGGTCATCACTCACGCCACAGGTTTTGATCGGGAATTTTTTATTTAATCCATTTGTTGTATGCCATAAATATTGGGAAAAGTTGTATGAACTTCAGCACATCAATCTACTAAGTTTATATCTTCCCAAGGAAGATGGTGTATCCCCAGACGTCGAATACATAACTCAACAGATCATATTTTCAATCTTCCTGCAATGATAACTCTGAACCTATTTTCAAAGTATTTAAATGATTGATGATTGAATGTCCATTCTAAATTAATAATCTCAAAAGAGCATATCTGTTTCTATATTTGTTGACAAATAAAATATTATTTTTAACTCAACTCATCATACTTTTCAATCTTCCTGCAAAGGGTAACTCTGAACCTATTTTCAAAGTATTTAAATGATTGATGATTGAATGTCCATTCTAAATTCATAATTCCAAAAGCGTATCTCTGTTTCTATATTTGTTCACAAATAAAATATTATTTAAATATCATATATTATTTATATTATTATTTTATTATATTATTTTTAGAATTTGCATTGTTTTTCAGTTATTCATTTCCTCAATTCCTATATATGTGGTCCATATATATGCAACCTAAATATGTGACACAATCTCAGTTCTGACTCCCTTTGTCTTAGATAATTAGATAATGAAGCAAACACCACCTCCCACCCCCACCCCACCTCTCTCCCCTTCTCCACACCTCTCTCACTATTACAAAAGATCTGTATACCTTTGTTTATTTAGTGTCACTCAATAGCTGGAGGTCCCAGAGGTGGGTGGGGGATGGGGGTGGGACTACAAAGAGATGGAGTGCTGCAGCACAAATGATAAACAAACACTTATAATATAAAAGGGGTAATCAAATACAAAAAGCTCAGTTAATCTTATCACTAAAATAAAATCAAATATATAAATAAGGAATGTCCAACAGGAAGATTATATACCTCCAGAATTAAATATAAATTATCAAACGACAAGAACAGATTTATAATAATAATTCAGAATTGAGAATTTTAAGTATGCGATTATCAATTGAAATGAGTTCGTAACTGTAGGAGCTGTGTCAAAATTAAGGCAAGTTGAATAAAACTGGGCTAGTTGAGGGTTAAAAATCCCCTATTTTTACTACATAAGGCTATAATTTCATTAATATTTGGGACTTAAAGCTCACCAGAAAATAACAGTGTCCATTTTGCCTACTTGAATATGTTTAACCAGTTTCATATTAAAAAGTTAAAAACTCAGCAAGCAGAGAGATAACACACAAAAATAAGTTCTTAAAAGCCTAAGATAGCCATAACATTATTAATATTCAAAATTTAAATAGACAGGCACTTCCTTTGAAAAATTCAAAGATTTCAGCTCTATGAGCCACATAGTTTGACAGTTACAGGGCTTTAAAGTGGCATAATATCCATAAATTGGGTCTCTGTGGGCATTTTACAATTGTTAAAAAGATCTTAGCAATTAAACTACAGAACTGAAACTTTTTGGGGGACATACACAACAAACAAAAATTATATATAATACAGTTTAAGACTTGTCACACTAAGCATTTCCAAATAACAGGGCAAAATACAGAAAAAAATGTCAAAAAAGGTCACTTGGGCAAGTGTCTATGGCCCTCATACACAGGTTAAATGTCTACTAAAAGCCTTGATTTTCGGCACATGTAAAAAGGACATAATAATGCATTCCCAGATGGGATTTCAGCTCAATCAATCACATAGTTTAACAGTTACAGGGCTTAAAGGTGGCAAAAAGTCCAAATATTGGGTCTCTGTGGGCCTTTTAGAGATCTCGATGCGGTTTTCAAATTAAAGCATCAGACTTAAAATCTGCTACATACTAAGACTACACATAGAATATGTATCTAATAATAAAGTTTGAAACTTCTCAGACTTACCATTTCCAAGTTACAGAGCAAAATATGTGAAAAATGTCTTAAAAGGGTCACTCGGGTGGGTGTTTATGGTCCTCATACATGGGTTAAATGTCTATTAAAGGCCTAAATTTTGGAGTACATACAAGAAAAACATATTGATATATTCTCCGATGATACTTCACTTAGATGAGAGACATAGTTTGAAAGCTACAGTGCTTGAAGATGGCAAAAAGTCCATAAATTGGGTCTCTGTGGGCAATTTTGAGATCTTAAGTCGGCCTAACAGGTAAACCTACAGCCTTTAAATTTTTCACAGACAAGGATTACATATAAGAGTTACATCTAGTGCAGTTTGAGACTCATCAGAATTACCACTTCCAAATTATAGGGCAAAATAAGTTAAAAATATAGGAAAAAAGTCCTAAGTGGGGTCTTTATGGGCCTCAAAGACAATTTTCTCCTCAACTTAAAGTCTTGATTTTCGGCACATGTACTAAGAATATATTAATGTGTTCTCAGGTAAAATTTGAGGCACATAAGCCTCATAGTTTGTGACCTAGAGGGCTCTAAGTGGCCAAAAGTGCAATTTCTGACCTTAAGGTGGCCATAAGTTCTTTATTATTGGGAGTTTAAGGTCACCTTAAAATAGGGATCTTCCTTTGGGCATCCTTAACATGTGTACCAAGTTTGAAAAAAAATATTAATCTGTTTTTGAGTTATCGCGTCCACAAGGAAATTTCTACGGCGGCGGCGCGACGGACCTGAATCCAATATATCCCTGACTTTCGTCTGGGGATATAATGAATTAAGTTTAGTTATATAAAATCTATTTGTCTTTCTCTTTGCCAAGCTGATTATTACTTCAATTTAGTGCATACTTTCAATCTTTGGATGACAGCTATTTTCAAGTTTAGACTTTACAGCAAGATTGAATAACTTGCATATACTCACAAACAGTTGAATATTACACATAGTGTGACACAACAAGAGTATAAAGTAACCTTGCTGATTGTACCTTTGGACTTTGTGCAACTTTGTCATATCGAATTGCCCACTTGTTGACTGATATGTTTGAGAGTTTATTTTGATATTCATATGGGAATCTGAGACTTGGACTGAAACATTTTGGACTGAAGGTACTTCAGGGTATCTGCATGGTAATGCAAGGCAAATGAGCTACCTCGGGTAGAGAAGTAGTAGGGACATTTAAATTATTTGGACTAATATACAAACTGGTTTCGGTCTCTTCAGTAATTTAGTCTCAGGCCACACGCTACCAACCTCTTTTTCTGAGTCAAATACTGAGGCCCACTACAATATTCATGAGAAAATATGAGGTCACGGATTTCCCCTGTAGTTTCCTAACAATATTTTGCAAAATGAACGTCTCGACAAAGATGAAATACTTTAAACTATAGAACTCACAGCCATAGCACCCAAGTCATTAATATTCATGAGAAGGAATGAGGTCACAGATTTCCCCTTACTATTAAGATTCCATGACACAAGCCTATAACTTTCCGTTAATGGATCCGTGACAATAGCCACGCCAATATTCTATTGCCCTGTGGTGCATCTTTATCAGCCATACTTTTCTATCAATAGTAAAATATGTAGGTTCTGTTAAATAGTGGTGATGGACCAATTCACACCCATGTACCTGTTCACACCCATTCTCAAATATCTTAAGATTTATACACTTTGACAGAAAAATTCTTACCAGGTCAGAGATAAATATAAAATTAATTCTATACATTGGTAATTTATTGTGTAACTGTCTTTAGGTAATTTAGAGGTGGGTGTGAATAGATACATGGCGGACATTATATATGCATCTAGAACAAGGCTTTCATTTCATGAAGTATATTTTACATTGAAAATCGATTTGTAAAAGTGCTTAAAGAAATCACACATTTTAACAACAAGAAAACACCAAGGATAACACAAATGTTGGACAGCCACTGTGGTCACATTGGGCGATAATACAATACACATCCTGCTAACATTAAGTAGGGATACGGTCAAGCAAATTTTAATTAAAAACATAACAGATTTCGTTATTTTACTGCAAAAGTAGTCACTTTACCTTAATATATCGATGTATATAATTGCAAAGGTAAAAATTTACTAAGGCTGTGATGGCATAAAAATTGCGGTACAAACTAAAACGCGATATGTGTAGTACAGAAGTAGAGCTACACGGTACGAAAATTCTCCGAAAAAATATAATAAAATAAAAAAATAAGGGGAAAAAAAGAAAAAAAAAAGAAAGAAAAAAAATGAACTAAAATAAGCATTTTGCTTTCGGAAACAGGTCACTTCCATTACATTAATGCATCTGGAGAGTAAACATTTTGACACGCACTAATTTTTGCTGTAAATATTTTTGATTGTGTCCCTGTGTCAAATATAAGTGTATATAGCAGTGCACAAATTATCTTAAAAAGATTAAAATGTTACTCTCCAATAGTGTTGATATCAATTACACAATAAACGTAACGTCTATAAGTTACTTTAAGGTAAATGATACCTAAAATACTCACAGAAATGTATTTAATCTGTTATACAATTTCCAGATAAAAATATGCTCCCAGCTAGCATTGTGTAAAATTTAAATTTTGCTGTAAAATGTTTCCAGTTATGTATACTTAAATTACCATAATATAGACCTTACTGTACGCGACTTGCTACACAATTCTTGACATCACAGAAAATGGTACTATATATATTGGTACTGAAAATAACTTATTAAGGATAACATTAAGTATGTTAGAAAACTGAAAATATACTGTACTGCTACCCTGCATAAGTTGGCCGCAGTCATAAGTTGGCTGTGGCTCATCTACAGGATCCAGAGGCGGATTTCACGAAAGGTCTTAGCCCGGTCTCAGGCTCAAATTATGAGAATATTTTTCTTGAGCCCATGGGCTCAGCCTTAATAGATTTCACAAAAGGTCTCGGTCTCAGCTTTGGCTGAGCCACTGGCTCAAATGCTGAGACTGGTAGAAAGTGGGCTTAAGTTTTGTAAACAAAAGCTCAAATATGGCCGCCATAATTCTTCCTTCACTTCAAAATTTGAAATGTCTGAAAATTAGGTAGAAATGTATAAAACAAAATACTGAAGTAGTGTATGGGGTGCTTTTACGCATTTACAAGGTCTCCCATTGAAAAAACAGCATTTGATCAGAGATATTATGTGTCAAACAAGAAACATATGTGTCATCAGTAGAATATTTCTACTACAAAAAAGGGTCACTTGACATCAAAAACCACTGTGGTTATTTGATAAGCTTGGTCTCAACTGAGACCCCTTCCCTGAAAACCATTTGAGACAAAGACTTAGCTGAGCCAAAAAGCTCAGATTTGAGCCTGTGTCTCAGCCTGAGACTGGGCTAAGTCTGAGACCTTTAATGAAATCCACCCCAGAAAGACAAATAGATTATTGTACACCAATGAAAACTGTTGCATATAATAAGTTTAACAATAATACATGGTTTCAGAGTGTAGTAGGCCACTCATGTTAAAGCCCTGTGAAACTGTGGTGAGGGCGGCCAACTTATGACTGCGGCCAACTTATGCAACTGAAAATGACTTACTAAGGATAGCATTAAGTATGTTAGAAACCTAGCTGTTCTTGTTGACTTTGGCACTTCGTTTTACCATCCCTCACGATAAAGTTAAAAAACGCTATAACGTTTTAATTATTGTGGCATATATGTGATAACATTATCAAATGGCTTTTGCGCCTTTGCTTGTTGTTTTCAGTATTTTTGTGATATTTGATCGCTTTTAAAACACGTGGATGATTTGGAGATCACGTGATTGGAGTAAACAAATCTTCGGGAATGTCCGCCCTAAACCGGGCTGTCCCATGACGTCATGTTTTTTCTGTAGAGAAGAGAAATTCCCACTAAACACGGAAGAATTCCCTTGTTTTTAGTGGGGTTCTGAGTCCATTTCAGAACTCTATGCATGGATACAGCTGTTAAATTTCTCCTAGGTGATGACAGTTTACAATAATGGACTATAGGGGATTGGAAAATGTAATAATACCAAGGAAAAGCCTTAACTAAAAGGGATGCCACGTCGGAGAAACTCTTATCAACCATCTTTGAAAAGTGAGTTTACATTTGCATTTTTCATAAATTTCGATATTATTGCCATAGTAAATCATGTAAGATAGAAATATTATTCTAGATTCCGTATTTAATACACCATATATTCGACATTAAAGTCGCACATGTCATATATTCTTGGGTGCCCACTGGCTTTGCGTGGGAATTACCCAGAGATTTCCAAAAATGGGGGGAGATCCTGAAAAAAATTCCCCAAATTACGTAGGTCACATTGGGAAGGTTTCCCAGGTAATTTTTAATCCACCCTCGCCCTGTTCATAAGATTTGTTAGTCAAGCATACTTTTATACTTATGATATCAGATGAGGAAACTTAAATGAAATATAAGTGGGTGACGAAGGTTTAGAGTCCATTTTCCCAACGGACCCCTGTTTTTGTCGCAGGTGCTGTCGGGAAATTTTCCGCCAGTTTTAAAAGACTGGATCAATAAAATGGCCAATAAGTGGCTGGGTTGGGAAAAGGGCACTCCCATTACATAGCTTCCAGGGATAACAAAAATTTATTATGTAAATGGTCCACAGTAGGGGGCCCTGGAATTTTCTTGATTTAGGATGATTATAAGTGACTGAAATGAAACCCGGAAATAGTTTTTAATTTAATTTCATATTTCCAAATATGGGAATATATGGAATATAAATATTTCAAAGTATAATATACTGTTCAATTTTAAAAAGTAATTAAATTATTACAATTTAATTTTAATTCCAGACACATCAATTGTTTCCTGGCTCACTTATACATGCCATATTCTGTATAAGTTTGTGCAACTGTTTTATTTTCTAGTGCACTATATCCCTCTCATGAAGTTAATTAATTAATAGTGAAGATGATTTTATCTAATATTTATCCTTAAATGATGGTCACTGGCTATGGTGATATATATATTGCAGTTGTATAAATAGACAAATAGTAAACTGCATTATGTTTGTTATATCTAATCATCTGTAAGATATGTTTTAATGCATGAAATCTCAATTAAGGGCATAAAATTTCAATTAATTAAGTATTAATTATGATTCATTTAATTTTATTGGTAATAAAATTAACAATGATTTTCAACACTGTTTAAGATCAGTTTCAAATATAAAATGTTTAAATGCATATTACATTGTGAATTTCTAAATGATATTTCCATGAAAGAAATATTTTTATTATTTAAATTTCATATTAAATCAAAGATTATTGCATGTATATATAATTGTATGTATGTGAGGGTATTTTTACTGTGGTACTTTTTGTATCACATGCTCATGACCTAAAATATGAAAAAAACATCATTGATTATGCAAGTGGGGGGTGGGGGGGGGGTGGGGGGTGGGGGGGGGGGGGATGGGAGGAAATAGCAGCAATTGCTGATATGAAGCATTTTCTTCTGCTTAACTGAATGACACACCACATTTGCTGAAAAGAAGCTGTAATTTATCTCTCAAAATTAGTCTTATTTGAAATATTTACACTAAAATATTAATTTAATTCCCAAAAAACATATTTTTGATAAAAAATAAAAGTAATCACTATACTAATAAGAAGTCCAATATCACATAAATAATACAGACAATTATGCTTTACTTAATTATATCCCTCAGATGAAAGTCGGGGATATACTGGTTTCATGTCGTTTGTGCCACCAGCTTTCTGGGGATATGTTGGCGTCGAGTCGGCGCATTCTAGTTAGAACCGAATTTAATTAACTGATATGCCACTTTGCTTGTAATTGATATTTAGCTCCAGAAAAAGAGGAAGATAGCCTTATTATAGCCAGCAGTGAAGATGAAACACCACTAAAGCAGCTGAAATGTAAGATATTAGTTACAGATACATTTTGCAAGTACGTACATAGGGTAGCATGAAGTGGGTCGGTTTTCAGGAATTTACATAAAAATAGCAAAAGACAGCATTATTGTACCTTAAAAACTAAACTGTTTGAAATGATTCAAGTACATGGCTTCATTGCAAAATATTAAATTTTTGATTATTTTGCTATCTGTTAAATTTAATATTTTAATTATTAAATTTGAAACTTTTGCCCTACTTTATGAAGGGAAAATAGCCTACCTAAAATAACACCAAGACACTTTTGCAAAACATAATTTTTTCTGCATAAATATAGCTACAATGTATGTTTTTTTTTTCTTATGCACTTTTCTCATGAATTTATAACCTATGATAAATGAAAAAAAAAAACAAACAAAAAACAGATTGATATGAATAAAACAGAAATTTTTTTCCACAGACAAATTGACCCACTTCATGAACATTTTACATACCATGTGGATGTGTTTGAAAGATTTTGTCCAATTATAGTGGTTAAAAGTTATATGGAAGTTATTTCTGATAATTTCTTCTTTATTTCTACCTAATATTGTGTTTGAATAACATTAAGTTTTTACACAGCATTGAAAAAAACCCCATAAAAAATAGACCACCTCATGCTAAATTACTAGCCCATATAATATACTGAACTTCTCCTTACCCTCCACCCACCCCTCCACTGACACACGTACACACATCCCCCAAAAAATTAACGTTTAGCATCTTTATCAAATTAAACTGGTGTTTTTTGTTAAAATTAATCATGATTGCTGTACATGCAGGTCAAGGAGATTGGCTTATTTGTCAAAATAGAAGACACCCCCTAGCTCAGCAAAAAATCCTCCCTAGTCTTAACAAAAAAATCTGCTCTGCATGTATGTCAGAGTTGTTGCTTGCAAATTTTTCACCACTTTGTTATATATTATCACCTGTAATAGCATATAATGATTTTATCTTGGGTTTGTAGTGTCAGTGGACAAACATGAAAACACTGCTAGTGATGTTATAGATGTCGCAACACCAACAGTTCCAAAGGCTACATCTGGTGGGTAATAGTATGTTTTAGTTAATAGATGTCATACCAAGCTTGAGCCCCTGATTCTTAATTGTATCATATGTACTAATGGTGTGTTTTAAAGTGTGCAAGGTAAAACAGGGTTAACATTTAAGAAGCATATTTCTTCTTCATTATTCGACCCAGGAGTTTGGCTTACATGAGGATATCTTGGGGGCATCACCCGTCATTTTCAGAATGGCTGAATTCTCATGTCCCATCTAGGGATACACTGCATTAAGACACAATCTCTAATTTTTACATACAAGCTAGGGTTAAAAATGACAAATATGTGTTGCTACTTAACATGGAAAAGACCTTTATCAGCAGTAAGTGCTTTATTGTATTATGTTTTGGTGTAAAGGTTTGAGGGGTCGTGGTAAAGGTCGTCTGGTGAGAAGTGAGAAACATGTGAGTGAGGATGATGAAGAGGAGACAGTACAACAGGATGTTGTTGCCATAGCACCCACAAATGTGCCACAAATACTACAGCGTAAGTTATTAAATGCACAATTTTTTACTTAATTTACTTTACTTTTTAAAATTTACTTAATACTCTTTCAATGGATTTAATATATATATATATAGAGTGAAAATGCTGCAAGAGAATAAGTGCTAATTATGCCAGTGACTGACAATTCTATAAGAGGACACATGCCACATGTGCCACATATCAAGCATCCAAGACATATTGGAGGAATGTATTTGTGTAAACTGAAGCAAAATAAATTTAATGTTGCAAACATTTCTATTCGTATGAAGCGAAGTAAAAAATTGGCCATTTGACTAATTTGAATAAATTTTTTTCAGTTTCTGTTCTTGCAATCAGCTATAAAACAGATTAACAGCTGTTCTACCAGCATGCAAGATTGAACAAAGCATATGTGGTAACACTACACATCATTTAACAGGGGCCTGAGGTTTGAGTACTCTTTTACAAGGTTAATATTTCGTGTGAAAATCTAAAGGAAATTTAATGTGTAATTGGACCAGCAGCTCATGGTGTTTCACATGGTTAAGTTAATCCAAAATGATCACAAAATAAATTCTACTTTCCCAGAAATTCCAGATAACAGTGATAATTAATTTCGACAGAAAAATCTTCCACTGATAGTATATTAAGTTTTACTAATACCCCTTTCACACTACAGGTACGTGGTATCCCCCACGGTAGGCCACGTTTGGTGAAACGTCCATGTGCGTGGATCAACACCTGATGTGACAAACTGTCCATTACCTTGTGTATCCTATGAAAGTTTTAAAATGTTTAAAATTTCTGCCCCTGAATTCGATACCATGCACAAAAATGTGAATTTCTTACTATGGTAACCAAAGATATGGTCCACAGTGTATATAAGGTTGTGATTCAGTCATCCTTTGGTGTAACAAGGTAACATAAGGTGAGTGGAGATATTGGTTGTTTTGCCAGGTGTTCATCCAACGGCTACTGAAGGTGAGTTAAAACTTCTAACCGCGGGACATACCGCCTGTAGTGTGAAAGGGGCATTTAATGGGTAGTATATATATCTAATCTAATCTACTGCTTTGCAGGCGCAATATCTTCCCCACTAAGGGGGACTCAGTGCGCTAGTTAACAAAAATCATTTCTTATAAGAAGAGTCATGTGTAGTTAGAGTATATCCAGCTGGAGATCATACAAATAGAAGACTGAACACCAGTCCTGCTCATAAGTAAATGAGTTCTGCATAAAGAGTACTTTTGACTATAGTTTTTGTTTCTGTGATTTCAGTTTCTCCCACAGGTGGCAACAGTGAAAATGAGGCTACAAGTCAACAGAGTGAAGTCACAGATGATCAGTCATTTGACCTCAAATTTAGCGAGGTCATTGGGGGTCATTCTTCTGACCTCAAATTAACCCAGCAGCAGCAGAATTTATCATTGGAGGCGCTATGTCAGGCTGCAAAGTAAGTTCGTGGTTGAGGTGCTGTAGTTGTGAAATTTTACTGGCTACACATTTGCTAGACTGATTGTGTGGAAATCTAATCTAATTATATATCACCTTTGTAGCACTTAACCTGTGTACTAGGACATTGCTGGGTGTGTGAAAGAAATAAGATACAAAGAAAAAACAACATAAAATGTTAGCTAAAAATTTGCTGTGACTAATCTTCAAAGAAAATCATGTGTAGTTAGAGTATATCCAGCTGGAGATCATACAAATAGAAGACTGAACACCAGTCCTGCTCATAAGTAAAACACAAACGCCACTAGTTCACAGAAAACGTACTAGCATTATCCCATGTCAAAACCATTGAAATAAGTCGGAATTCATGGGTGCCCTGCTTGGCATAAACCGTCAGCTTAATCAGAAACCCAATGCAATGTGCATGGACCAGGCAGAAGTTAAAGACTTTTCCACTTGATGTTCACTATTGTGAGATTGTGATTCAAATGAATAGTGCAGACATTAAGAGGAGGTTATATGTAGAAGTCTGAGTCTTAAGCCAATAGTCCCGTATTGTTTTTTTTTGTGATGAAAAGACTGCCAAAAATATTTAAAAAGTATAAACCAATTGTTCAATGCTTTAACAATATTATGTTTGATATTTCATGACAATGAAAATACCTACAACTTTGGCAAAATGTTTCATATTTTGAATTTAAATTTAGTAATAATTTGGTTTTATAACTTCTGGATTTCTTGTGAAGATATTTCTCATCTCAAGTTATGTACGATCTTATTTACATTTTTACATATCATTTTTGTTGATTTTATAGCCCTTAAAGCCGATTTGGATGTCCAAAAATGGACTGACCACTAGTTGTAGGATACATTGAAAGTATGTCACATATTTCCTTGTATGCTTAGGTCAGAACTGCAGATCATATCAAAAGAAAGGGGTCAAGTTCACCCGAGTACACAGGAAGTAGTCGCAGGGGCTGATGGAGATGGCTCTGCCTCTAATGTTGTGGGTGGGTAGATTTGTAATTGTGGGATTTTCGTATAATAATTGAATAAGTCTGCTCCTCAAACAACCTTAAATTATTTACTCTGCGTATGTACTGGTTATGTGTGTATGTAATATATTGTTTCAAATAAACGCCTAGTTTGAATAAAAAAATCATATGTGACGGGTTTGATAATTTTTGATCCCTGACCATATTTTCAAAAATGCCAGGGGACAATTGATGAAAATATGTTACTGTGTTATTTGATCTCCGTATTTTTTTCCATCGTTACTGCCATTTTTATACAGAGTAGCTCAAGTTGAAGGTATGTTGAATGTTCCTGATATTTTACGCCAGATCAACATGTATTCTGTCCCCCAAAAATATAGCTTTTTGATTATGCTTTTCACTCTTCTAAATCAATGAAATAGAAGAAAATATCGATTCTAATTTAATCATTCAGTATAATTTTAAGTTTGTTGATTAAGAAAGACACGGAAGTCCTTAACAATAAGTTTGAAAACATTCCATTTTGTGTTGATGTAGAGTCTGGAGCCAATGTGGTGGTGGAGAGACAGCCAGGTGAAGGGGACGTGTTCCACCTGGTTCCCATCAGCACAGCAGAGGGAGGTAAGAGTGTTGTCAACTTAGTCTCTTGTTGACTGTCATGGATGGGGTGGTACTGAAATTTTTCTGGATTGTATATCAGTGTTCAAATAGGTTAGACATTCAGTTATTTCCTGTTTAGCTCAACCTGTTAAAGCAGTCGGCTTGTATTTTAAATTAAAAAAGAGTTAAAATATCTCTGCAAAGAAGGTTAAGTTTTGGGTGCATTCACTGGTTGACACCCCAAAGCTTATGAATGCATCTGCATGAAATTTTTTATATCGGTATGACATGGCCAAAGGGTAGAAGTGATTAAATTTTTAGAAAGACCTGATCGTACTCTGGATTCCACACAATCGCAAATTTTCAATGATTTGAGGTTTATATTTAAGTTATTCAAACATAATGAAGAGATCTTTCCATAAAAAGCAGTATTTGGGTGAAAATACAATCTGAGGATACTCTGTTGACTTGGTGGAGATCTGAATTGTAGGACTGCTTTCCAGTTTATTGTGTTGTTATACAGTATTAAATGCTATTTGATATCCTGTCAATGTAAAACAAGTCTCCAAGGATCAGTAGCATTTGATTCTGGCTAAGGCTGATTTTCACAATCACCCACAAAAATACTCTAGTTTATTTTGTTGCTATACCATATTAAATGCTCACAATTACTTATCCTGCCAATGCAAAACAATATTTTGATACAGTAGTAGTAGTAGTAGTAGTATAACTGGGCCCCTGAGATTAGTGGGATTTGGTTAGGCTAGTAGGCTAATGCCCCATTCTCTCTACAGGTGGTACATCACGCGGTTACAGGTTTTCCGAGGTGGCTAAACCGCCTCTGAGGACGCCTCCTATCTTCTGAGATTTGGTGTAGCATTCACAATAAGGGCGGTGTGATTCGCGGTTATAGGCATTCCTTCAACTACTGTCTGAGGTTCGTATCCGACCTAGTGACACAGTGGAGAAATGTCCATTTACCTCCGCCCACCTTATGTTGCCGTATTATACTGAAGCAGAACCAAGTCACAACTTTTTATACACTGTGGACCTTCAAATACTGTAGCAACAAATTAATCTGTGCTTGCTTGCTTGCATTCGTCTGCGCATGTCCAAGGTACCAAATTCAGAGGCGGAAATTTTAAACATTTTAAAATTTTCGAAGGACTCTCAAGGAAATGGGCATTTGGCCACAATGTCACAAGGTCACATACGAACCTAGGATGGTAGTTAAAGGACAGGGACGTTTTACCAAACATGGACTACAGGGGATATCGCCTGTAAGGCTAATATTCACAAACACCCTCAGAAAGACAGCTTTTTATGGTGTTACAGGTGCTTCCACCTCTATTCCACTTTCACTGGTACACCTATACTCTTGTATACTTGTATAAGTTGGGAATTTGTACAAGCTATAATTTGTATAAAATCAAGTAAAATTATAAATTGCACAGGTGAGTTGTTACTCAGTTGTACTCATTTGTAATTCACTTCCAAAAACCTTCACTTGTGTAACTAGGGCCAAGACTTTTATTCCTACCAGTGCGTCACTGAAACAGTTTGTTTACTCAGAAATAATAAAAAATATGTATTGTGGCTCAAGCCTAGGATTAAAGCATACAATTTCATTGAGTACATTTGAAATTAACCCCTTAACCTTGAACCAAAAAAAAAAAGTACTTTTGTAAACATATCATGGCCCACACTAATGGAAGCAAAAATTCCAGATATTGTTATCGACTTGTGGATTCTAAGCCTGGAAAAGACCCCACAAAAATTATTTTATTGTTGGACTCGTATGGGTGATTTAAAATTACAACTGTTACAAAACTGTTTGTTTTGTTTGTGTATCTATGCAGGAGATGCCTGGATGTTGAAATCTGCAGGCCCTGGCAGCAAGCCTCAAGTCAAGGTCATCAGTAACCTTGGCAACAGCAGCCTGGAGGAAAGCAGGAGCCTTTCTGTAGAAGGTAGTATGAATCATTAATGGTGGTAAACAGTGGTGTTGCTCGGGGTATGTATTTTGGAATAAGCAAAAGTTTTATGATTTCTGCAGCTTCTGCTGAATTATGTCCACCCCACTGGGGGGTGGACATATTATTTTTGCTTTTTCCGCTGTCCATCGTCCGGCGTCCACCGTCTGGTGTCCGGACGCTTGGTTTCCGCTTATTTGAAGGAAAAGTATTTATCCTATCTTTACCAAATTTGGTATGGGTTTTTATTGGGTTAATAGCTTGCATGGGATTGCTTTTGGTGAAGATAGGTGTATAGCTAACTGAGTAATCGCTACTTAGCTACTTTTGTGTACTTCTTTTGTTTCCGGGCATTTTAAGGAAAAATATTTGACATATCTTTACCAAATTTGGTATGAGCAATAGTTAGGTTGATAGCTTGCTTGGGATTGCTTGTAGTGATAATAGCTATATAACTTACTGAGTAATAGCTACTTAGCTACTTTGCCAAAAATGGAAAAACACAAATTTGCTTCTGTCTCCTTAACAGTGCGAAATAGAGCGATTTCGTCGAAATTTTCGACCCCCAGGATGTCTAGAGTGTACTGGTGACTTTTTACAAAGATCACTTTCTCGCCACTTTTGTCGGCCATCTTGAATTTCTGCGTGAAACGTTAAAAATACTTGTCTCGGAAACGGTGCGTGATAGAGCCACAGGATATATGCAGAGTCTACTGGCGACTTTTTCACAAAAATCGCTTTCCCGCCACTTTTGGCAGCCCTCTTGAATTTCTGCATAAAGCGCAAAAGCACATTCATCTTGGAAACGGTGTGAGATAGAGCGATTTCGACAAAATTTTGGACCCACAGGGTATCTGCAGAGTGTACTGGCGACATTTTGCAAAAATCACTTTCCCGCCATTTTTTGGTGGCCATCTTGAATTACTGCGTAAAACGCAAAACACATTTATCTGGCAAACCGTTCGAGATAGAGTGACATTCCCCGAGGGACCCCATGCCAATAAAAGGCCAAAGCCTTTTTACTCTTGAATCTTTGAATCTTTAAAAGTACTTTGCATTATGCGATGATAGAGTATAAGTTTAGAATCATTTAAAATTATTTAAAGCCGAATGCATGAATGCATTAGACTACCACCAATACTGGAAGGTGGAATTTAAGAAAATAAATATAATACAATAATGCACCCTAGAGTGCTTGACATTTTATATGCTCACAATGTCTGAGTGCATTATGAACTCATACCAATTGTAATAAATTAAATATGCCAAAACTGAATGTGGTATGCCCAAGGCAATAAGTGCCACCAGTGCCCCCTCCTGGCAGCCCAAAGAGCCCAGGAGGGGCCACTTGGGGCCAAAATCAAATAGTACAATTTAGAAATTTGGTAACATGTGGTATAAGGTGTGAAAGTGACCTATGAGGTCAAAGTGGAGTTGAAGGCAGAACCCCATGTGTAAGTTGTTATTTAGGCGAGAACAAATGATGAAAGATCATGCAAAATTGCAGCAGTGAGATCCAAAATTTAGTGCTACGAGCAAAGGTGGTAGAAATAGCATAATAATAAATAGAAGGCATAGCCACTAGCATTCTATGAATAAGATATAAAAAATCCAATAACTTGTAGGTAAAATACTAAAAAGTAAAATAAGTTAACACCACAAACGTGTGTGAGGGTCAAGATTTGCTCAGGTGGGCAAACCCTAAGCCAATTAATAAGAAATAATTCCATCATTTGATCTGTAGCTTTGACCAAGTCAAAGGCAAGCCCAAGTCAATAAAAAAACAACACAAGTTATGTGGCAGTTTATCTGCCAGTACATGAAATAATGCTTATGCACTCATAGAAAGTATTATAATAAAACACTGTTTTTATTGCGTAAAATAGCCTTACCTTATCCTCACAAGTGCTTGTTTGGTTTTGTGGAGCAAAAACGTATCGACCGACAAGAATTTTTAAGGAATATTCTTGTCACAAGAGGTGACCCCTTTGTCTGCGCATGTCCGCGCTTGCGCAGTAGTCGTTGTCGACAGACGAATGTCGAGAGTTCTTCATTATATTTTTGGTCGATATGGGAGCAACACGTATTTTCTTTTATTATCGTCCATTTACAGACGAAGATCTATGAAGTTTTGAAGCGTGCAAGCGTGCACCTACCTGTATTTATCCATTATTCGACTGGTACTACCACTAATTCTGCCTCCCTTGTCCTGAAAAGGGTCAGAATAAGATGTGCAAGAAGATGTTGCTGTAAAGTCTTCAGTGGAAGACGTGTATATCTTCGGCTGTACTCGCCCATTATTCGATTGGAACTACCTCCTTGTCGATGAAAGGTATGCAGAGAAGAGCTCCCGTAGTTTTCAGTGGAAAACTGCTTTATTGTCCCTTTATTGATGGCAGAACATGAGTATTAGCGTATGCTCGAAAACAAAGAAGAAAGAATGCAGTTGTCTTTGCAACGGAGGTCGTAGATTCTTTACTGTGGGTGGAGCGCCACTCTGGTACAGTAACAGGTCTCCGTCCAAAAGAACGACTACAGACATGAAAATATAGACAGATTACCTTCCTTTGCTGTAAATTTGGATGAAGATCCAACAGACGTCTTTGGGGCAGTATGTGTACTGCTTGTCTGTTCAGCCCTGTTGAAGAATTGCAATAACTATTTACTAGATAATAAAACCTTCCTATGGCCATGTCTCCATTGGAAAGAATACTGTGACTTTTGAGTTAATTCTTCTGCAAACTCAACGAAGATCAAGCTGGCTAGATGAGATTTTATGTTATATTATATGTTGAAGTCCTTGCTTCCAACTTTTACACTGTATTTTGCACAGTATATTCAGGACAGGAGCTATGTCCAGTAATTTTCCCCTACTAACCACAAAAGATCGTCGTACCACTCTGCCTAGTTTACCAGGTCAGAGGGATACAGAAGAACGTGGCTACATTAATGCAAGTCACCATGGAGGCTCTTCTTGCAGAGTTACTGGCAGTGATGGGAGATTTTCATTGCCATCCCAGAGTTGTGCGAATCTTGAGACGGAGTTGTCGAATTACTCCCCAATCGAATTCACCAATGCCTGTACTACCCACAATGCAAAGCGATGACGTCAGACAGGAAAACATGCCTACAGTAAATATACCGCTGAAATATTGCTGGAAATCCTTCAAAAGAAAGCAATTCATCCACTCTACAATTGCAGAACTCCAGGTTTCTATGGCAGTTTATTTCTTGTATAGAAACTCGGCTAATGACGACCTCTGATACATCTCAGTGTCCTGAATTGATTTCTAACTACAACTTCAACGGTCACTGCCCACGAGTGAAGTTCGTTTACTATGTCAATAAATACCTGCTTGTCGCATC
This sequence comes from Sabellastarte sp. h YS-2021, assembly GCA_964017235.1. Lineage (NCBI taxonomy): Eukaryota > Metazoa > Annelida > Polychaeta > Sabellida > Sabellidae > Sabellastarte > Sabellastarte sp. h YS-2021. The sequence continues at coordinate 31,088,349 of OZ024936.1, forward strand.
ATTTAAACTGGAGACAGCAGAAATTATTAAAAATTCGGTTACAAAAGATGCGTTCTTTTATGTACCGATTCACAGGTCTCTCAACATCTACTTCAGTTTAATGTACACGGTCAAACCTATCAGTTTAAAGCATTATGAAATTCGGGTTAGCGACACCTCTACAGTATCATGCGAGTAGTAAAGAGGCAAATCTCATTCTTCAGTTTCACAGAATAGGAGTTCACCATATACCTAGACCACTGGTTGTTTAGTGTACTTAAAGACACCAGTATTGGGTTCAAACCAAAGAACTCATCCAATTATGCATCAACTGGGCTTCGTGATATCGATTTCCTAGGTTACCACTGCATTTTGGTACCAGAAAATTTCTTTCACCATATACCTAGACTACTGGTGGTTTGTGTACGTAAAAGACACCAGTATTGGGTTCAAACCAAAGAACTCATCCAATTATTCATCAACTGGGCTTCGTGATATCGATTTCCTGGGTTACCACTGCATTTTGGTACCAGGAAATTTCTTTCTACCTCGAAAAAATTAAATACCTGAGAATCTATTCAAGTCATGGCGATCTCATCACACTTAACCTCAAGGTTGCTTATATCCCAGGTAGGGATACTAGCATCTTTGGAAAAGACTATACCAATGGGTCAGTTATGTATGTGTGCCTTTCAGTGGTATCTAGAAAAAACTGGCAATATCTCCAGTCACTAGTTGTGAGAATCCCTGTTTCAAATCCTTCTGAAAAAGCATATTCACTGGTGGAAAATGCCAAAAAATGGGAAATAGGATGCCTTTTCTATACACAGGTGCACAATTCCCTTATTTTCGTAGATGCATTAAACCAGGGTTGATGATCCCATCTATAAGCATCACAGTTAGTGGCTTTGGACAGTTAAAAATGTATATATTACATTTCAATGTCATACAGCTGAAGGCAGTGTGTTCAGCCCTTAAAAGCCTTCAAGACAAATTCCACACAAAAGAATTCTGATAGCATCAGACAACACCACTGTGTTCGGTTATCTGAACAAACAGGGGGGGGGGGGAGCGTATACCTCCTAGTTTGGCGCAGCTTGGCCTACTGCAATCCTTGAAATATACTCATAACAGACATATTCTTGGTTGCTTAAAGGTCATACTCAACATCATCTCCAGAAGGGATAAAGGTTTGGCGCATCCTGGCCTACTACAATCCTTGAAATATACTCATAAGAGACAGAAATATTCTGGGGTTACTTAAATGTCATTCTCAATGATCTCTACAGAAGTGACAAAAGTAATATGTACAGAATGGTTCTTACTCCCTTTATGGTTCTAGACAACGTGCAAGTTTGGCACAAATCAACAATAGGTGTTTTATGCAGGTATGCTGCATCTTGGCCTACTGCAATCCTTGAAATATTCTCATAGGAGCCAGATATATTCAGGGGTGACTAGATGTCATGACAGCCTCTCCACAAAGAACGAAATAATACAGACAGGAGAGTCTTCATCTTTAATATTCTATTTGATTTACATAGTTTGTCAAATACCAATGGTAGAGATGTTTGCCACCAATATCAGTCATAAACTTCCTTTCTATGTTGCCAGTCCCGGATGCAAATGCTCTGAACATATATGAATTAAACATCTTGTTGGAGGTTCTGGACTGCTAGGCCTTTTGTCCTATACCACTTATTCCAAAAAGTCATTGAACAAGTGAACACCAGGTGCAAAATGATTGTAGTGGCCCCTTGGTGGCCCATGATACATTGGCTTTGGGGTCTGGTGAGTCATTCAACCAAACCTCCATTACAGCTACTTCACTGGTCTCAGAAACAGCCATTCAGTCAGAAATACCATCTGAATCTGTTGCATTGGCACCTTCATGCTTGGCACCTTAACACCACTCAGAATCTCTTATATCATTCTCTGGGCAAGGGATAGAGAGATTTAGGGCATCTCAAGGACCCTCATCTTGGAATGTATGAGTCATGATGGGCCATTTTGAGCTCTGGTACCCACAGAATAAGGTGGCCATCTCAGAGCCTACGGTCTCAAATATACCAGATTTTTTGATCCAGTTACTTGCAAAAATCTGAAACCTGTCACTATTGCTGGCTTTGCAGCAGCCATAGCTGATCATTTACATTTTTTGTGCAGGAGTTGAGCCAAAGCCTGCATCTTTATAGGCCTATTGCAAGTGTTATAGAGAGAAGCCCACTGCTAACAGTGGTGCAGCATCAAGGGATTTGCCTTTGCTTCTGTTGGTTTTCACAAAAGGCTCCTTATTAACCTTTAAAAGGAGGTCAGTCTAAAGAAGTTTGACTTGCAAGACTGTTGCAATGCCATTGGAAGTGTATTCTGGGACTTTGGCTCCTTCAGACACAAGCCTCATAGGAAGGAGTTTACAGTTCTCCCTCCTACCTACCTTTTCAGCAAGGACCTATTAGCCTCAGTTGGTTTAGATCACCTCCAGTGGTCACTTCAGCTCTAGATCATTCCTGAACTCAAATTGCCTGGACACTTGATTCGTTGTCCTCTTACAGCACTTAGATCCTTCTTGGACAGGACTACTGCTTGGAGAAAAGGGAAAGTCTCCTTCTCCTGCCTTTTAGCAAGAATCAGTTGGCTTCTGATGGCCCAGATGGCTCAAACCAGTGGTCATTCCAGCTCACAAACCTTTCTTGAGCTGATGTTGGACTGATGTTGTGACACTCTGCTCTCTTACAGTACTTAGTTACTATCAGGACAGTACAAGTACTTCAAGGAGGGGAAGAATCTTGCTCATATCTTTTAAGGAAGGCTTGATGGAGATATCTTGAGTTCTGCTATCTCTTCCTGGATCAATCTGGCTGCATGATTAGATTGCCAGTCCTTTGATTTTGAGTCTCAGAATCTATACTTTGAGACACATATTAGATCCATGGCTGCCTTTTTAGTTTCCAAGAGTGGGGTCTTACCTGAGCAGATATCAAACTCTTGTTATTGGAAGACCCATAATTCTTTACTACATTCTACTCGAAGATGTAGCTTGGCAATCCCATGACCAGTCCATGAACAAATTGGGCCTTGTGGATTCACCTCAGCATGTAGTCAATTTTTGTGTATTTATACATGTTATTGATATGACTCACATTTTTATGTTCTCTCCAGTTATACAAGTCTTGTGTCACTGACATATGTCTTTCTTGGCTTACATATGGCCCCATATCTGCAGTTTATACAGTTCAGTTTGCCTGCTTGGAGATATTCCCATTGTCAGATGATGACATCTTGCTTGGGGAGTCATGCAGACATCTCCAGCCAATACTGGGTGATGGTTAATACTGCTATGTGATTTGTTGTAAAATTTTCTACAACAGCAACAGCAGCAACAATGACGACCACATCATGGATCTCTTGTTGAGGTTAGCAAATTACTTCTCTTTGTTGAAGAAGTAACATATAACCTAAGATGTGGCTTAGGGAAGCTTATCTTATCCTCTTATCAGTGCTTTATTTGGTGACCCCTTGTCTGACAATCATCTAACAGTGTGGCCAAAACAAATACCCTCCACCTGTTATGGTTGTATTCAAGCACTTGTGAGGATAAGGTAAGGCTATTTTACGCAATAAAATGTAACAAATTTTATTGTAATTTAACTTTTTACAAGTTAAATACTTACCTTATCCTCACAAGGATAAACCCACCCTACCTCCCCGCATAATTTGTTTTCTGGGGACCAAAAATACAATGAAGAACTCTCGACATTCGTCTGTCGACAACGACTACTGCGCAAGCGCGGACATGCGCAGACAAAGGGGTCACCTCTTGTGACAAGAATATTCCTTAAAAATTCTTGTCGGTCGATACGTTTTTGCTCCACAAAACCAAACAAGCACTTGTGAGGATAAGGTAAGTATTTAACTTGTAAAAAGTTAAATTACAATAAAATTTGTTACAATTTACATGGTAACCTTGACTTGATACACATCATAGTACTTGGGAATGATGTGATAGTGTTTATGAAAAAGTAACCTTGCATACTAAAATTAAGTTAATGTTTGTCATAAGTAACAAAAGGCAACAGAGAGATTTTCTTTTAAAAAATTTTTTTTAACAGCAGCAAATATATAACTCCATCTGAGGCAAGCTTATGATACGTATATATAAACTGACAACAGCTTTGAATAGCAAATAGGCACACTGTAACACTGCCAGGAAGAGCCCTTGTCTTCAGGTCCATAGCATTGCTTGACATACACCAAACTTATATCACACACAAGCAGGCACTCTCTCACGTGCTGGAGTCTGCTACCACACCAGCGAGAATCCAGGCAGTAGAGTACATCACAGATAACAAGTTCAAGATGAAATTCAAAAGTAGTGGGCAGTACCTGAAACTATAAGACGACAGGAGGTACTCTGCCCACAACCGAGAAAATAACAAAAAGCAAGCTTATCACAGACGGAGGCCATTTTGTCCAATTGGCAGCAAAGCCTGTAGGATAAAAAAGCAAAACCAAAGTACATATGAATAAGGGTTGGGTTACAGGGTTGGGAGCTTCAAGAGATGTTACCCCTCTGCTGCCAATCGTACAAATGGCAGAATGAAGGGCAGCACTTGAGGTCAAAAACCTGTAAGCCAGTAGAAAAACTTGTTACAAAACAGCATGGTCATGCACACTAAATCTGGTGCCTGATCCGAAATTTTTGAAAGGCAGAAAACAAGACCCTCCAGGAATGAACTTGGTGGCACCCAGATGCCACCTCACATTTCGACGAAATTTCTGACCTGCAGGTTGTCTGCTGTCTACTGGTGGCTTTTCACAAAAATCACTTTCCCGCCAATTTTGGCGGCCATCTTGAATTTCTGCGTAAAATGCAAAAACGCATTTATCTTGAGAATGAGATTTTGGCTGCCACCTTGAATTTTGGTGGAAATTGAAAATGTCATTTATCTCAAAAACCCTCAGCAATAAAGTGATTTCGAGCAATGTTTGGACCCTTTGGGTACTAGAGACCTTAGATATAGTGCCTGTGAAAAAAGTTGAATTTCCAGAAATTTGTCAGCCATCTTGAATTTTGGCGGAAATTGAAAATATCGTTTATCTCGAAAACTGTAAGGGATGGAGCAATTTCAAGCTAATTTTTGACCATTTGGGTATTAGAGATCTTTGGTATATTGCCTCTGAAAAATGTCAAATTTCTCAAATTTTGCCCACCATCTTCAATTTTATCGGAAATCAAAAATGTTGGTTATCTCAAAAACCTTTACAGACAGAGTGATTTTTAGCAAATTTTGAACCAATGCAAAAGGGCATGAAGCCGAAATAATTTACATGTCTACTAATAAATATTTAAGCATCATTGATATTATTTACAAATGAAACAGGGTCTTGTAAGACTACTGTACAATTGTTGCAAAATGTTCATGGGGTGGACATTACACATGATAATGTGTGTTCTTCTATGCTATCCTGTTTCTTTTCATATGTTGCAGCTACTGTTCACAGGTGATCCTATTTCTAGTTGAAAATACATTTAAAATTTGACCATTCAAAATTCATGACTTTTTTGTATCCAGAACAGGATCCTCATTATTTCCAGAATTTAATCACTTTGTCCTATGGTCAGGCCCTACCAACGCAAAAAAATTCAGAAATATCTGTTCATTACTTTGGGAGTTATTGCTAACACAGTAAAGACAAACACACACACATCCAAGAATATAACCTCACAGTGGAAATAACAACTAAAATTACAAATTTTAGACAGTGGAAATGAATTCATAACATTACATAATCACACGAGAGAAGGCTGGACAATATAGGTTCTACTATTGTTAATAGGAGGTGCCAATGCATCGTTTGAATATGGAACAGATGAAGAAAGCATGGTCCCTCCACAACATTCTGGTGGCCGGCGGCGTAAACATCCACAAAAACCAGGGAAATACATCTGCAGCTACTGTGGGCGGGGCTGTGCTAAACCCAGTGTGTTGGAGAAACACATCCGGGCTCACACTGGGGAACGTCCATATCCTTGCGTCACCTGTGGATTCTCTTTCAAGACGAAGAGCAACCTCTACAAACACCGCAAGTCCAGGGCACATCAGGTCAAGGTCAGTTGGTTTTCAAAGTAGTTTTATTTTGTGATGTAATGATTTATCACTCTCAGGTGTTAGTTTATAACTCTGTCTTGTTTGTGATTTATACTGGCAATATATACTTTGTGGTTTAGGCTGATAATACACTTGTTGATTTAGGCTGGTAATACACTTTGTGGTTTAGGTAGACAATACACTTGTTGATTTAGGCTGGTAATACACTTTGTGTTTTAGGCTGATAATACATTTGTTGATTTAGCCTGGCAATACACTTTGTGTTTTAGGCTGATAATACAATTGTTAATTTAGGCTGGTAATAGACTTTGTGTTTTAGGTTGATAATACACTTGTTGATTTAGGCTGGTAATACACTTTGTGTGTTAGGCTGATAAAAAACTTGTTTGATTTAAGTTGGTAAAACACTTTGTGTATTAGACAGATCATACACTTGTTGATTTAGGCTGGTAATGTGTTAGGCTGATAAAAAACTTGTTTGATTTAAGTTGGTAAAACACTTTGTGTATTAGACAGATCATACACTTGTTGATTTAGGCTGGTAATACACTTTGTGTGTTAGGCTGATAAAAAACTTGTTTGATTTAAGTTGGTAAAATACTTTGTGTATTAGACAGATCATACACTTGTTGATTTAGGCTGGTAATACACTTTGTGTTTTAGGCTGATAAAAAACTTGTTTGATTTAAGTTGGTAAAACACTTTGTGTATTAGACAGATCATACACTTGTTGATTTAGGCTGGTAATACACTTTGTGTTTTAGGCTGATAAAAAACTTGTTTGATTTAAGTTGGTAAAACACTTTGTGTATTAGACAGATCATACACTTGTTGATTTAGGCTGGTAATACACTTTGTGTTTTAGGCTGATAAAAAACTTGTTTGATTTAAGTTGGTAAAACACTTTGTGTATTAGACAGATCATACACTTGTTGATTTAGGCTGGTGATACACTTTGTGTGTTAGGCTGATAAAAAACTTGTTTGATTTAAGTTGGTAAAACACTTTGTGTATTAGACAGATCATACACTTGTTGATTTAGGCTGGTAATACACTTTGTGTGTTAGGCTGATAAAAAACTTGTTTGATTTAAGTTGGTAAAACACTTTGTGTATTAGACAGATCATACACTTGTTGATTTAGGCTGGTAATACACTTTGTGTGTTAGGCTGATAAAAAACTTGTTTGATTTAAGTTGGTAAAATACTTTGTGTATTAGACAGATCATACACTTGTTGATTTAGGCTGGTAATACACTTTGTGTGTTAGGCTGATAAAAAACTTGTTTGATTTAAGTTGGTAAAATACTTTGTGTATTAGACAGATCATACACTTGTTGATTTAGGCTGGTAATACACTTTGTGTGTTAGGCTGATAAAAAACTTGTTTGATTTAAGTTGGTAAAATACTTTGTGTATTAGACAGATCATACACTTGTTGATTTAGGCTGGTAATACACTTTGTGTGTTAGGCTGATAAAAAACTTGTTTGATTTAAGTTGGTAAAATACTTTGTGTTTTAGGCTGATAATACACTTGTTGATTTAGGCTGGTAATACACTTTGTGTTTTAGGCTGATAATACACTTGTTGATTTAGGCTGGTAATACACTTTGTGTTTTAGGCTGGTGTTGTGCCTGGGAACTCCTCAAGTATTGATTCCCTCCTCACTAGTATGGACTCTGAGGATCCTGAACAAGGTTTGTTATGTTTTTGCATCCAAAAGTACTGCTTTTGTAATACCTTTTGTGCTGAAGTTATCTTTTTACAGTTATTTGGCTTTTAAAATAGGTTCTTACTTTTTTATACATTTAATAAAAGTAGTCGAGCTTCCTTAGAATGGTGCAATGAATCATTTCAGTGCGCATGATACAACTCAGACATGTTATTAGAAAGTCTTGACATAAAGTTTACCCAATATGCAGTAATCATTTAAATGTTTCTATTCCTTGACTCAAGTGTGAATCAAAGTTAGTGGGTTTTGTAGATAAATGCAGAGGTACAGATATTAATTATTATTCTCTATTGGTATGTAAACTTGTAAAGTCATTGAAATGCTATTGCAAACTGTTTTTTTTTGTTTGGATGAGTTGTATGTATTTGACAAACTTTTGGATATCAGTATCTTTGATGAAATATAAATATTCTTAAATTTCATGGCAGTGAATTTTTGGAGATAAAAAATTAACTTTGGTTTCTTTTCAGATGACAGAAGTGTGGATTTAGAACAAGGGGAACCCATTACCAAACCTGCAGGTAGAGATTTCAGACTTATTTTTCTTATCGACAGAAAAAAAAATCATTCATATCACAGAGGGTAATTTAAGGGGTTGACTGAATAGAGTACAATTTCTATTTTTTTTCAGTAATTTGCACCCAATTTTCACCAACTAAATATACATCCCCTCAATTCCCCACAGGTATATGACCTACATAAGATGTTGAAAGCGATGTTAAAACCCACATCAATCAATCAATTAATCAATCAATCAGTCAGTCAATCAATCATCTTTACGAAATGCCAACATTCTGGGTAATCCACTTTGACTTAAATAGCTAGAACCAGACTTATGCTTATTTCTATCAGAGGAGCTCAAGTGGGAAAGTTAGTAGATGCTTGCCAGTGCTCAGATTTTAATGCAAAATGTTGACCAATTAGTGTGCATTGCTCTCCTCCATCTACCAAACTACCCATCACAACGTGATCTGCATATGATGAAAGAAATATTAAGCCCACATCAATCAGTAATCCATACTTTAAACCATCAAGCACCTTTTAACAAATATGAACAAGCCAACTAAATGTTCAGTGAGTACTCATACCAATAATCTAAACGGTTGGAAGCCCACTTTAAACCCCATTGCTCCCCTCTAACCCCAATTGTTTATTGAAACTTTAAATAAAAATTTCATATATCACAGAAGTCATTGTTTGAAAAAAAATGTTTCTTTTTAGTTTCAAAACCAGCAAGATTTCTACTTCCATCTGGAAGCTTCATTCTACCAGAAATTGCTCCCAAAAGTCAGCTGACTACAGGTGCCTCTTCTGTGATTGGTGGAAAGCCTGAGGTGGGTGACCAATCATGTCTAGTGTGAAATTCAAAAATGTTTTTATTCTGCAACTTGTAAAGTCTTTAAATGTATTGACTTAGCAGAATTTTTCTCAATATGTCTTATGATCTAACATCCGGATACTATTCCTGCCATAAGAAAGACAAACTTTTTCCTAACTGGTATCCTTGTAACACGGTGCGGTGGTCATAGGCGGAAATTCTAAACATTTTAAAACTTCCAGAACATGCAAGGTAAGGGATGTTTTGCCGCTGTGTCACACGGTTGCATATAAAGCTCTGTTTACCATAGCATCACATTGGATTAAGGAATGAGTGATTTGCAATGCTGTATGACCTCATAACTTTGGGCCGCGACGATGAGCATCATCATGTCTCCATGACTATTGTTTAGATGAATTATTTATGATTAAAATTATAGATTCATGCCTTTTCAATGGTACATGATTATTATTTCCTACAAACTTTTAATGCTCTTCATTTTTATACATATGAAATTCTAAGGTGTTATAAAACAAAAGTGATAGAGGCAGTTTCATAAATCCATGGGCAGACCAGTCCATAGTAGACCCAAGTAAATATTTAATATACACAGTGGCCACCTGTTAGTGCAAGGATTTGATTTCCAGGGGTTTCAGATGGACAGGCAGACTTTCCCATTCATTCATACGGATAATAATGGTCAAGGACGACATATTTACTCATTTTATAATAACTGGGACTTAAAATCAGTCATTTTCTAAAATGTCTGGCAGTTCTAGACACTAGTGCAATGCCTGGTTTTAGTTTATCAGATTTGTAATGCATAAGTAGATCTTGTTCATATATTAAGTGATCTGTGTTTGAATAGCTTGTTATAGCATTCAACGTGACCTTGAAATTTATTCCTAGTAACAAGTGTCTATATTTCAGCTGAGAAGAGTGATTGTACTGACTAGTTCACAAGCAGCCCCTGCCATACAGACTGCACCAGGTTAGAAATAATAACAAAGCATTCTAATTGTGCCATTATCTGGACGTGTATAGTACCTAGTGGTGTAATCTTGTACAAAAATATAAACCAGATTACTGGGTCTACCAAACAAAATCTTATATAATTAGGAAATAAATAACCATCATGAATGGTGTTATTGCCTTATTTATGCACTAAAAGACTTCAAATAATGCTTGATCGTTGACAGTAATAATATATTTAAGCAGTCAGATTAATGACTTTAATGTCAGTTGCCTAAAATGTTAATACCATTAAAATAAACGAAGGGATCAACATACTTCACAGTAAGATCCCTTAACGTAGCAAGGTTCATATTTATGCCTGACACAAAAAATTGGCCAACAAGTACTAGTACTCATCGTTTCTTGCTTGATTTTCAGATTTTATGTCTGATATGATTTAATAATCTCTGACATAATTAGATATACTGATATTTAAAAAATAAGTAATGGAAGGACAAAAAGGTGCAAAATATAAGACAATGAAAGAAAAAAAAAGAAAAAGAACTTAACATTCTTAATTAATAACAATAAATATAGTAATAATAGTACCCACGCTATTTCTATTTCTTAGCGATCTTGCAAAAGCCTGTCTTCATCACTCCCCAGGCTAGTCAAGAGGAAATGATGTCTTCACCACATGAAACATTGTCATCTCCACCCCAGTCAAACCCAGTAATGGCCCAGCCACCTCAAATACGTGTCATAGCCCCAAGTCCGAAAGTAACACAACACCAGCAGCCGATGTTTCAAATTGTACAAGTAACTTCCCAGACTTCAGAGGAAGATAGCAAACAAATTATAAATCCAGCCGAGGCAAATAAGTCTATTATAGTGCCAACAGCTAGTGCTATTTACACCTCTGCTCCAGCTAAAACATCAGAATATAAGCAGGAAAGCCAGTCATATAAGAGTGTAGTAGAAAAAGTGGGTGATAAATCCATGAAGCTTACTTTTGAACTGCCTAAACCTGAGCAGCAGGACGAGCCTTCCAGTATGACTTCAGAAATATTGTTACCTCCAGCTGTCAGTAAAGTTGGGTTTCCACGGACACCATTAGGATCCCCGAGTGTTGTAAATCTCCCTAAGCTCCCTGCTCCTGCTAAAAATCTCACCTCTGATGAACTGAAAGATCGGATCTCGTACTTAATCAGCACGAACCAGGCCATTGTGAATACTCCCATGGCAGAACCACCACGGCCTAAAAGAATGATGAGACAGAGAAGTGAAATTATTGAAGGGAGCAAGAGTGATGCAGTCTCCGGGTCCCAGAGTAGAAATGCAAAGACTTCCATAGAAACAGAGAATGGCAATACATTGTCTGTAAAGGAGAAAATCTCGCGCGCATCGTCTGTAGATGTAGCCCAGCTACGAAAGATGGCTCGAGAAAGGGAGCCAGGTTTGGAAGATAACGGTGAAGAACTTGTGAGTATCATACCATTGTCTGAAGTGCAGAAAATCTCACTGGTGAGTGATAATGTTAAGCCTGGGCCACTTTCTTCTCCGGGTTATCAAATCAGCATTGCCAACCAAGATGGAAATGATATTTCTCTGAATTTAGAGAGCATGAGTCACTCCCCTCAAACTCTGGAAAATACTGACACCAGTAGGAAAGAGGTAACAATGTTAGAAGAGGAAACAGCTTTGCCACAGAGGGATATTATACGCATTAGTGATGAGGACTCGGCCAGTAGTCCCCAACCCTTTGAAAGTGCAGAACATTCCATTCTTACTGGTCATGATATGGTGGAAAGTGGAGCTGAAACTAAAGAGTCACATAACCAGGAAATTGATTATGTAAGCAAGGGGGAGCCGGTGCATATCTTCCTAGAAAGTCATGATGCTTTAGATCAAGGGGAGTTTACAGAAGAAGGCAAGTCGTTTGCCTGCTTGGAGTGTCAGCTTATGTTCAATAGCTTAAAAGAAGTCATGTCTCATCTGGTGGAGGTTTGTCCTGCAGTACACAATGCCCAGGTTATACCCAGTAACCACAAGATACACGTCTTCTCAGAGGACCATCAGAGTGTGCTCAGTGTGGTAGTGAAGAAAATTCAAGACAAGGCAGACCAAGATGAGAAAGAGGGGTCAGGGAAGCTACAAAGAACTAAAGCTGAATCTTCTGAAGAAGTTGTTCCAGCCCAGGATGATCCTGTGGCTATAAATGAAAGGAAAGCAAGGGAAATTAGTGTTGAACTTGAAAATGATGACATGGTCACAGATCAACCTGGTAATTCTGAAGACTTTGTTTTGTGGAAATTGGATGATCGCAATTCAACTGGCAGTCTTGTTGATGATGCTACCAGCAATTCTGTTCAGGTATCTTCCTCATTATCATCAGCATCCACAAGTAAAGCTGGACCTTATAGGAACGTTGTGCTTGAACTTGTAGATCCAACTGCCCCACTTAAGAGAGGACGTCCTCGTGGCTCAAAAAATAGGCCGAAGACCAGTCAGAGCTATGAGAGTGCACTCAGCATAGAGACTGGAGTAGAGACTGCTTATGTGGGCTCCTGGAAAACTCCCCCTGTCGGTGCACCAAGTTTTTCATTTCCCTTGAATGTCCCCAAAAAGACTGGTTCGTTTGATGAGCCTGTGAGTCAGGTCCAGGATGTAGAGGTGGTGCAGTATCCAGTGACTGAAGGAATGTTCAGAGGCTACAGAAGTGCTATGCCAAGGAGAAGCAACAGCCAAGGAAAGAATGTCTTGTCTTTGAACATTACCCCACATGGTGGTGGTTTAATGGTAGATACCACCAAACAAGCAGAAGAAGAAGATGCTGAACAAGAGAAAGCAGGCGTGACAGTGTTAACAGTACCTGGCAGTGGAATAGCAGGTCAAAGTTCAGGGAATTCTTCTTCCTTATTGTCTGTGCCAGAGATAGTGGTCGACCAACAGCAAATACAAATGCAACAATCAAGTGCTTTTGCACCAAAAGATGACACCAAAAGGAGGCTGCAGAGTCATATTTTGATGAAGAGGTCATTAAGTGCAGAAAAACAGGTGTCTGAAGCTCAGAAGATTCAGCAGATTGGTAATTCAACAGTGGTGGCTCCAGTTAAGCTGGTTCCCAAAACTAATGAGAATGTAAGTCAAAATTTACAAAGGTCACAGTCTATGAAGCCACTGAGAAATCAAAAGGTCAAGGACATCATGAGACTCACCAAGTCTTTAGAGGAAGTTCAACAACCAAAACGACCCAGACTGAAAAGGCAGGCATCCGTTTTTGATGTGTCGGAGGGAACTATGTCTACATCAACAGCTCAAGGAAGTGGTGACCTTGACTTCATTCTACAGAAGTTAAATTTGACTTCTTCCCATCAGAAATCAAAGACTGGATTGCCACATACTGTGACCAACTTGAAGTTGAACAAAGACGTCAAAGTACTGAGGTGTAAGCATTGGAATTTGAAACAAGCTAAGCTTTCTGGTAATTTAGATATTCAGCAGTCAGACAGTGCAGAGTCTAGCAAGTTAGATAAAGAAAATACCTCAGAGGTTCCTGTTTCAAAAGCAGCAGGTTCTGTAGAAGATGCAAACATTCTTCTAAATATCATTGGCTTGAAGCGTTTGGACAAAATATTGCCCAACCTGACCACCCTGCCAATGAACGAGTTGATGTTAGTTGATCACCTGTCGAACCTCACTGAATCACCATGTTGTAAAATCCCGAAAAATTGCAGTCAGAATCTCCAAGTGTTAGACCTACCCAAGCAGCTAGCCAAGAAAATACCTGGGTTTCTAATGTTGAATGGACAGAATGAGATGGATGAACCTGTTAGTAAGAAAAGTAGATTGTCAGAAGCATTTGCAGAAGATGAACGTAATTCTGCTTGCAGAGAAACAAGTGTTGATGCCACAATTAATAAAGAAATTGGAAAACAAATAATTGTTGAACAAAAGCTGGGAGATAGTGCAAAGGAGGATAATATGATGGAAGTTAGTGGTAATAGTGAAATGAACAAGGATTCAGCTGATGTGGTCGATGTATCTAGTGGAAATAAAGAAAAAATGGAGAACAAAGAGGCATCTCAGGTCAAAGATGGTGAAGTGAGTGATAAAAAAGGAAATAATGACAGTGAAAAGGAAGATATTAAAGTAAGTAAGAATATTGAAAAATATTCGAATGATAATAAGGAAAGCATGGAGCTCGACAGGGAAGATAAAGTTAAAAAACAGAAGGTATTTGAAACAGATGGCAAACAGAAGAGTTTTGAAGAGGATGACACAAATGAAGAGGATGTCCTGACCATTGAAACAGGTAAATTAGCCATACCAGTATCCTTTGGCTATGCTTACTACTGTAAAAAATCTGCTTTCTTTTTGAGACAAGGAGATGAAGAATTGTATTCCAGTATTGCATATCCACCAACTGGACATAAAGCTACCAAAGACAGGCATGTTCCAGCTGAGAATAAATATAGCCCCTATTAAGTTGTAATATCCTCGCGTATATGTGTTCCGTAAACACCTGGGCTTCTGGGGATTCCCCTTTTGCTCAAGTATTAATATAATTGATATGCATGAGGATATTACAAAGTGTAAACACACAAAATGATGATTCATACATAGTATTATCTTCACTGAAATCTGTATAGTTAATAATTTAGGTTATCCCAGCCCTTTGTGAACGGACAGTCAAGGTACAGCTTGGGGTATATGCCGTAACTTTCAGTAACTTTTCATATCTATTTCATATTCTCTGCCTATAGATCAATTCATTGGATTTAATGGGCTTATATAAATACAGAAACACCACAGGCTAATAAATGGAAGTTATTTGACCTATTGAAATTGAAATCACAGTTTATAATTTTAAGCTATACACTGTACACACCATTTTGATTTTATTTTCATGCTCGGCAGATGAAGTCTCGATGAAAATGAGTGTTAGTCTGAGCCAAGGGATCACACAGCTTCAACCCATGACCTTGACCTTATCTGATGGGTCATATATTTCCACAGCAATAGCAAAGAATGTGACAGATGATGAGTACTCGAAATTACCAGGATTGAAGAAGTCCATTTCAGATATACTGAAGTCTGACTCCTGTCGTGTTCCACAGAGGTTACAGGTCTGTAGTTTTGGGTGTTGTAACTGCATAGTGGAACATCTACTGGTTCGTGCCACACATTGACATAAAGACAAAATCCATTTTGTTCATGTTTTATGTGTAAACACTTGGATTCCTGTTGATTAAAATAGGCCTTGACACAAGTGCAAGTTATAAATAGATTTCACATGAGTCAAAGTCAAAGTTGGGGTTTTATATTCTGTACAACAGCAAGGGTCATATTATGACAGGTCCTCAGTATTGTCACTTGTGGGAGTTGAACCCACACAGAGGTGACTGTCTGTGGTTAGATGTCAATCTTGCCAACCACTAGGCCACTGAGGACCCAGATTTCACATGAGAAACAATCAATAAATTAACCAAAGTTTAATTACTACATGTAATCATCAGTCCAAATTTGAATATGATCCATCAACATACAACTTTACAAAGCTAATATTTATTTTTCAGTGATTTCAGTTGACTCCCTGTTAAATTTGTTGTTAACATTATTTCTGTGACAAGGTGATGGATAAAGGAGGGTACACCATTGATTCTGTACACATAGCCTAACATTTGTGCCTTGGTCGCCTCCTTTCCATGAAGCCGTATCTGTATGTATTTGATTTTTGGCTGACAACCTCGCAATTATAGCTGCAAAAAGAGACCTTGTATTATGGTAGTAGATGAGCTGCCCAGTACATTGGATTCCCCATATAGCCATCCCATACCATCCAGGGTGTGAAGCTTAATACACCTCATGAAAGGATGTTGCAGATTTTTCAAACATTTTTAAAAAGCCATCCCGATCACAATTGAGTTCTGTGTTGTGTCGAACAATGTAGAACCAAATATCATGAGCCTTGTTTGTAGCTCGTAACCCCAGCATGGAAAGTATGACCTGGGTGAAGAGAAATTGTACACAATTAATTATCTGTTTTAATGTAAGTGTTGCACAAGTTCATCATTTGAAAGAGGCCATGTGTTAGTTTAAGCATTATACTTAAGATTACTCACATAATAGTATCTCATGAAAGGCATTTTCAGTTATAAATTATCGCTCAAGTATGCTTGTGGTCAAGTTTCACTATATCAGTCACAAGTGTATGATACATACACCTGACTTAAGTCATTTCAATGCCCTGGAAACTGATTTTTATATTTGTAAACAGACTGGCCAGTAACTTTTGTGTAGTAAATGTTTCTTTTTCGTGTTAACTTTTGCACAGGACAAACCATCATTAGTTCATCTATACTTGGGACATTCCTACCCTGTGTTGGACTCTCAGACACACTGTACACTGTGTTCTCTCACCAAGACACAACCACTGTATGCTAAGCTCACAGACAACAACAAGGTGAGGTTTTAACTTACACTGCAGTAAACTCTGTATGCGAAACTCACAGGTGAGTTTTATCTTACACTACAGTAAACTCTGTATGCCAATGTCACAGACAACAACAAAGTGTATGCTAAGCTCACAGACAACAACAAGGTGAGGTTTTATCTTACACTGCAGTAAACTCTGTATGCCAAACTCACAGGTGAGTTTTATCTTACACTGCAGTAAACTCTGTATGCCAATGTCACAGACAACAACAAAGTGAGTTTTATCTTACACTCCAGTAAACTCTGTATGCCAAAGTCACAGAAAACAAGGTGAGGTTTTATCTTACACTGCAGTAAACTCTGTATGCCAAAGTCACAGACAACAAGGTGAGGTTTTATCTTACACTGCAGTAAACTCTGTATGCCAAACAGTTAACAACAAGGCAAGGTTTTATCTTGTACTGCAGTAAACTCTATATTAGTGTTGTAGTGTGTACTTGTTTCCTCTACCCTTGAAACTTTGTTGTGATATAACTTATACAGTGTGTTGAAAGCGACTAACTACGCAAAATAACATGACCTATTGGAAAATTAAACACGAGTTTAGCTGAAAAGTGATGCATTTTATGGCAATAAGTGATATTTTAATATTGATCAGAATGGTAAGCCAAATTGAAGTTTGATATTGATTTTGAAATATCATCTCCATACCAGCACCATCTATATTTGTAGGACCAATGTAAAACTATGTAAACATAGTGTTAAAATAATAATTCAATATATACTTAATTAATCATCTGTGAAAGTGTAGCGTCTCCTTCATTGATATTTTAAAATAATCTATTATTTTACCAAAACCTTTTTTTATGGTATGATATAAGTAACAAAATAGCCAGTGTTTATATCTATTTTAAACTATTTTTATGTCGTAAACCAATGGTTTAGTTTAGGTATACCGCCACTATAATGTACAAGAAATGGGTATTTGCAGAAGATACTGAACAATCCAAATTTTTATTGGAGTAATATTTACTTCCCTGGAAACTGGAAAGTGGATATATTATAACCAACAAACTTATGGAGTGTGATCAATTTTTGCTTGAACATTGGTGTGAAAATGGATAATTATCTGGAAAATTTGGGGTAATTTCCAACACTTTTATGAGATAATTAAAGGTGTATATTCAGAATTTTTGGTCAAATGTCAAAGTTCGCTCAGAATGATAGTACTTTGCATAAACAACATATTCACAATATTTTTGCTTCCTAAAACCTTACCATATGTTCAAAGAAAGACTTTTAACTTAATCAGACCACACGTGTATTGTGTTTTTGTTGTTCAAGTATCCTTGTATCACATGACTTTTGCGACCTCCCACTTTGACGTAATACAGAAAAAAATTCATCACGTAAAGTAATGACTAATAACACACTGCATCGTAAGTATAAGTTTGCAGCAGAAAGATTTTTTACTATCACTACAAGTATTAAGAATACTCCATAAGAGATGACCTGGTAAAAATAAACACATTCTGTTTTTCTTATAAAATCTCTAAAAACACAACACTGTTTTACTCTTGGGGGAAATTTAAGAAAAAAAAATGCAGCTTCTCCATGCCTAAAATATGTGCGTATGTTTGAGTGATAAATATAAGTGGGCCTGTTTTCCTTGTTCTTGCTAAATTATATCCCATCCAAGCTACCCCTCCCACTCCTTTTCTCTGAATGCCTGTTGTTAGTCTTGCTATAAGACCATTTACCAAAAAAATGGTATATGTATCAACAATAGCATGTAATACATGTATGCCTGATAAAAATACATTAACATGTCAACATACAAGTATTTTCTTATTATACATCTTTTATAAGTTTTTGTGGCCATTGTGTGCATGTCTCTTTTCTTATTTATTCTATTATTAAATACATTCTCTGTGTGTGTATTTTTACAAGGCTAACTTTTATATGTAACACAGAGTTAGGATCTATGTATTTGAAAAAAAAATCTTGGTACAAAGTCCAGTCAAAACATTTTTATTTCAGCAGTATAGGTAAGCTGAGACTAGACAGGTCTGTTGATACAGAGTGATAAAATGTGTTTTGTGTTACTGAAGTTGAGGTGAATGCATTTGAACTGGGTAATATTTTTTTAAATACTCGTAGGAATTAGGTACTGGCAGTGGAGCCGGGTCATTACAAAACCTTGATTTGTCATCACAGTAATCCACACTTCAAAACATTCCCTGCATTGAGTCTTAGTTTTGATTTTTTATCTTGTGGTTTTCTTCTTTTCTTTTGTAAATAAAGACATTATGCAATTCCCGTAAGCCAAAGCTTTTCCAACATACATGTCAATCAAAAATGACGTCATGACTTCTGTCGTGTTTTTGTTTTGATAAAAAAACAAAACCTCACAAGCGCCATCTTCATTTATCGGCCCGAATCTTGGGAAGAATTGAAACATAACATCTGTTTTTTATATGTTAACAGGCTGTTTTTCTCCACACTCTTCACTCATGTAGCTATTATATAGGCTTATCAATGCAGGGAAAGTAAAACTAGAGCACTTTTAAAATCTGAATATACACCTTTAAAGGTGTAAATGAGCTAGATGTGTGATTTAGGGCATAAAACTGAGTCAGGTATTCATTCAATCACTGACCCCAGCTTTGTTGACCATGTTTCAGTTTGAATTAACTGGGTGTACCAATAAAGCAATTGCTGAGGTTGCTACAAACAAATTTATCCAAAATAAAATGTTGACTTTCTATGAAAATAAAAATTATATGCAACAAAGTCAGACTGTTTTTGACTGCCTGGGACAACAATATCATGAGATTTATATTCAAAATACAAATCAGTCTCTCACTGATATGAATGTTGAAACAACTTCTGAAAAATAACAAGCTGCAAACCTTTGGTGTGGTCTGGTTTGACGTTTAATCCCAGTTTAAGGTCAGACAGGGTTGTTTTGCTTAAGAAACCTTACATTACTTTTTTTTCAATGGTCAGAGAGGTTTGAGACATAGAAATAATTGTAATACAACAAAGATATTTACAAATAGGTCATATTTCATCTTTGAATCTTTCTTTTTATGAGACGCTACACACTCATTTCATGTTACAGGTGTCAATGTATTCCACTTGGAGAGCTGCAGCATCAAATCATAATACAGATGGACTCTCAACCACAGATACCCTGAACTTATATAAAACTGGTAAAGTTAGCACCAATGAGTTAAGTAATGCACTAAGCATGACAGCTGAAAGTGAGGCTACAATATTAACAGAGTCTTCTGAATGGGATGGAAAGAAAGAAGCTGTGATAAGCCCATCAGATAGCACAGTAGGTGATAATTTTGAAAAATGGAATGCGGGTGATAATAGGGGAATGTTGAAAAGAGGCTGCATTTCTGTGGAGAAGGTATTTATGAAAACTGAGAAAACAACACCAGTGAAAAGTGAGAAAAGTCAGATGACTTTTATGATGAAGTCACATGACTCTCAAAGTGAAGGGATGGTCAAGGAGGAATTTTCATCATCAGCTAGGCCTGTGACTCTGGATACCATACAGCAGAAAGATATTGTCACAGCAACAAAGGTCGGGGTTGTTTTGAGCCACTCCAACAGCTCGGACAAACAGGTAAGCTTTCACTGTGATGTTTCATGATTTATTGTTATAACAGTATCTGGTTTGTTTTACTGCTAATATTAGGTTCACAGCTTATATCATATATCTTGTCAAATAAACTGAGACTTGCCTCTTTCACAGATAGTTTTTCAAGCTGTTTGTGTGTAGCTTATACCTGGTACCCCATGTAGAGTTGTATAAGCTATGGCATGCTGTGATTAAACCTGTGATTAATACATCATTGGTGACAATTTACCATGCATCATCATGGTATGACCTTGATTTGACCTTCTGTAGTTAACTTGATCTTTAAAATGTTATCCGGTCTATATCTTGGAAACTGCAAAGTGTAGGAATTTGATACTTGGTAGTGACATTCATTGGTGGGTGTAGGTGGGAAACAACAAGGTGTGACATTGATTTGACCTTTGACCTTGCTGTAATGACCTTAACCTTCAAAATTTTGTCACAAACTGTAATTTCTAGGAAATTGATACTGGGTAAGGACATTTTTAGGGGATGTAGGTGTGCAATGTGATGGTATGACCTTGATCTGACCTTTGACCTACCATAGTGACCTTGAGTTTGAAAATCATTTCTGGCCGTATGTCGTTATGGTGTGACCTTAGTTTGACCCTTGACCTCGCTGTAGTGACCTTGATCATTAAAATTTTGTCTGGGCTGTATTTCAGAATCCGTAGGAAGTTAATACTGTGTAGGGACATTGTTTAAGGGAAGTAAGCTTTGAAATCTTGTCCCATCTATATGTCGGAAACCGTAAGGTGTAGGAAGTTTATACTTGGTAAGGACATTGGTTGAGGGGTGGAGGTTTGCATTTGTCATAATGTAACCTTGATTTGACCTTTAACCTTACTGTAGTGACCTTGACCTTCAAAACATTTTCTAAGCCATATCTCAGAAACTGTACTTTTGGATAGGTCATTGGTTGGGGAGTGTAGGTATGCAAAACTGTGCCAAAGTGTGTTCACCTGCCATATTTGAGACTTATTTCTCTTATTGCAAAGATATATGGATTACTGTAACTTATTATGTATATACTTTTACTTAATATTATGTATAATTTTATTTAATATATAAAGCATAGAGTATACGCTGAAGTTGATGACAAACACACTAGGAAAGCAGCATTGTGTAGCTTAAAGCTGGAACCCTGTTTATCATTATATTGGCTAGTACCCTTTTATAACAAAGAGAATTTAAAGACCAAAGCTGACCCAGTAGTTTTATGGACTGCTTCCCGAGATATATACAGAATACATTGCACTTTGAAGGTTTATGGAAACTAGTACACTGCGACTGTTTTTCAAGCTGGTACCCCGTTTTAAAGAACTGACTCCCAAGTGAAAGAATAATCAGAAAAATACAGATCGCTTACAATCCCAGTGAAAAGTGTAGGATTCTGTAGGCTGGCACCCTATATTTACAGACTGATTCCCAAGACACAGAGTACACACTGAAGCAGATCACGTACACCCCTGGTGAGAAGCAGTACCTGGTGTGGAGCGGGCAGGTAATGCAGAAGGAGAAGAGACATCACCTGAGTGCTCACGGCATGCAGGGCTTCAAGTCTGAGGACCAGTATGAGTACGTGAGAGGGAGAGGCAGGGGGAAGTATGTGTGCCAGGAGTGTGGCATCAGGTACGTTGTTTTCTATTCTATTCTATTCTATTTTGGACTTTTATAATGCTTAATCTCTGCCAAGGCAGACCCTAAGGCCCAACACCAGGTACAATTAAAAAATCATCACTCCATAGACATACCCAGATCGATACCACGGAGACGCCAGGGAGTTTACATGCTAAGGTTAGAAAACCTTATCGAAGAGATAAGATTTTAGCTTTTTCCTGAAACAGACAAGAGTTTCTCAGCCTCATCTGTCCGAACTTAAATACAAATGCAAGGTATCTATGTCAGGAGTCCTACATCACTTTTTGACAAAACTTATGCTTGATTTACAAGGTAAATGTGTCGCATGAGTCTGGCATCAAGAATATTGTTTACACAATTGTAAGTGGATATAAGTTATAACCCAGGTACAAATACTAAGTATTTGTGTGAGAAGTGTTGGCTGCGGTGTGGTGTTTGTAGAATCATAAGTGAATGTATGAAGTATGTCAGGTCTGGAGTATATGTCAGGCTTCAGGCATGTTCATATAAGTATAAGTGACTGTAGAGTAAGAAATCTAAAATTCGCCACATATCTGAAATTCGCCACATGTGAAAATACTAATAAAATAAATGAATTGTGGTGAGATTCGTTGACTGTATAGTAAATTAAGGCGTTTTGAACTGAAAAATACCAATTTTTAGACAAAAACATCATTTTCTTCAGAAATTAACTAAGGTTTTAGAGGCGACGAATTTTAGATTCCTGGCGAATTTTAGATTTCTTACTCTACCTGTATGTTATGAAATAAAATATGTAGAGAAGTGAGACACTAAATTTTCAGTATTATTGCATTAATACATTCTACCCAATGGTCAATTGCAAATCCTGTCGGGGCCGACCGGTCTGCCAAACGAAAGAAAAATCTCTTCTTGTGTCCACCGGCTGGGCCGGTCACGTACTGTGCATTTGCTAGGTGGCGCATCATACTTCCTTCCTGTCTAGACAGCATGACATGATAGCATCTTTTCGTTGTCTAAACCTATTTGGATACCTAGTAGGCATGTCAGGACCGGTCACGCTGATTGGTATAGCAATTATTCATTGGGTGGGGTATTAACTTATAAAAAATTAATTTACTTATTAGATTTGTAAATTTATATGTGAAGTTCTTATGTATATGAATATTATGCTTTAATGATGGCCCATTATATATGTATTCACTGATTTTGGTTCAGTGAATATGTGAAGCTATTACTTGAGAAAACCAGGGAATATGATGGTGTATTCCCTGAAAATTTCAGGGAATATGCATATCTGATGATTACATATATTCACTGCAACATATATGTGTGAAGTATCAAGAAAGTTTTCTACACAATTAAAACTTGCAACTGTATGTATTGAGTAAAACAAAACTGTTGGTATTGAATTATAATTTCAATATCCATATCAACCTTCAATTAGGCTTTACTTAGTTATAGATTGATATTAAAATACTGTTTATAGCTGTAAAAGTCATCATTTTATAGCAAAAGCTTGTCCTTAATTTACTAATTTGCCATAAAATAGTGTGTCTTAATTTAAAAGTCATCCTAACTTTCATAAATTGCTTTAACACGTCAAATTATATCTCAAAGAAAATGATGCATGCCACAGGTCAAGGGTTTTAATACTAGTATTCAGTAGTTTGAGATAGTTTACTTGGAAGTAATATTGAATTTGACACTTTTAATATTGATATTGAAACTCGTAATCATTATTAATCAATATTAAAATATTACTATGTGATACCAATGCTATCAAAGAACGGTAAACTTGTTGCAAAAGAGCCCCTTGAAGTTCAAATATCTTAACTAGCTACTCAGTCTTAACTGGAAGTTGCAGTACAAGTAAACAACCAACTTGCCTTGGGCATGTTTTGGAAGAAACCTTAGACATTTTATGTTGTTTGTGTTTTCAGGTGCAAGAAGCCGAGTATGTTGAGGAAACACTTTAGAACTCATACAGACCTTAGACCTTACCACTGCAAGTACTGCAACTTTGCCTTCAAAACTAAAGGTATGTCAGTTTACAACTTGTAGACTTTGGTATTCAGATTTACCCTCAATTTTCTATGTAAAATATCCACCTTTCTGATCAATGATTGAGCCATGATAGATTATCACTTTACTCCCCTCAGGGTATTCTGTAGTGTATCTAAAATAATTGTCTGGAATCCTTTTAAAATTCAGTGATTTATTATTTTTCAGGAATATTCTCATTTGGTGATCTGACTTTTTACACCCTTATTACATTTCTAGGTCAATTGTATGACCCTGAATAGGTCAGATTTTCAGTTATTGCTTGACAGCTGTTTTAGTATTACAATTAAGGCTTTGGAATATATTGAAAGGTAAGCAGAAACAATGACTTGGTATTGAAGAAACTATGCAATTAGTAACTGTCTTAACACTAGTGCTTTACTTAGTAATTCTGTACATGCTATAAAACTGGCACAAATATGAAGTACACAATGTTGAGAAAGCTTAACCAATAAGAAAGAGTAAAACAAGGTTAAGGCTGCATCAGCTGAACCTTCATTGGTTGTAAAGGGTTCTGCTAATCCTATCTACTGTCACCAGGTAACCTGACAAAGCACATGAAGTCCAAGGCTCACCACAGGAAGTGTGTGTCTCTGGGTCTGTCACCGATCCCTACATATATCGATGACTCATGCATCCTCTCAAAGGAACAGATGGCCAAACTCAATATCGGTAAGTAGGACAAAGGACAAAGTTGGATTTAAGTTGTGTTTAACCATATTGGGAACCAGTGCTGCAATAGTTTTTCACTATGTCGGAATAATTAGTTTATATTGAAGAGTTACAACATAGTTCGACTGGTATGATGAAAGAATTCAAATTAGAACTTTAATTTCATTTAAGTTTATATTGAACGTAAAATGGTGCATAAAAAT
Organism: Sabellastarte sp. h YS-2021; assembly: GCA_964017235.1. Taxonomy (NCBI): domain Eukaryota; kingdom Metazoa; phylum Annelida; class Polychaeta; order Sabellida; family Sabellidae; genus Sabellastarte; species Sabellastarte sp. h YS-2021. The sequence continues at coordinate 31,113,095 of OZ024936.1, forward strand.
GAAATAAATCACAAATTATGATATACAGTTGATTATATTCACTATTTATGCAGTCAGAACTTTTAGGTATAAAATGTTGTCAATAAACTTTTAACATTTACCTCAGGTTTGATCAGGGGGCATACTTAAAAAGTCCAATTTTAGGTCAAAGTTTGTCATTTTGAAGCAAACGTCAGTCAGCATGTTGATAGCAAGCTTACAGCATTATAACTCACTTACTACCCTTACTACCCTCATTGACATTAATCAAATTGTCTAGTACCATTATCCATATAACATACAGAACTAAATTTCTTTGGCCTTTTACAAACTATGATTAAAGGGAAAGAAGCCTTTGTGAATCTAACCTCTAGTAAATGTTATTTTATAAAATAATGTGATGAATGTGGTGTATTGTAAAGTGAAAGTCAAGTATAAGTGGTTTCACTTTTGGATGAGCTTGTGGAGACTCCGTTAACTTTTCCTTGACTGGATACATCTGTGCTTTAGTCATTGTCAGACAAGTAAAAACTGCTTGGCTAGTTGATTGGCCAATTCCTTGATATACTGAAATAATAATTGAGCAACAGAATTATTGATTGACTAATCAATTAATGGATCATCACCTTCTTCTCCTTAGCTCCAGGTGATGAGGACACAAACAGCAGGGAGCAGACTTTAGTGATCGACGGGACATTGACCAGCGGTCATCCAGAGACTCTCAGACACATAGGGTCCAGTGTGGAGGGTGAGTCTCAATCCTGAATAGTTTGAATGAAGTACCCAATCAGCATGTCTTTTAAATTTTGATATTAAAAAAAAAAATCAGATCAAGCAGGTAATATCATATGTAAGATTTTTCAATGTTTTTAAAGTGTTTGAAATGTGTTTTGAAAGTTTTTAGTATTTTTGGAATGTTTTTGAAATGTTAAGAATGTTTTTGAATGTGCAGAGGAAGATGATGACAGTGAGTCAGATGAAGAAGAGGAAGAAGTGGAGGAAGAACAGGTCAGCATGGACAACATGGTGGTCATCTCTGATGGTGGGACTGAGCACAGGTATGAGCCAATTATATTAAATCTATGCAACAGAAAAATACACTAGAACCTCTATTGTCTAACCCTCTATTATCCAAATTTTCAATTATCCAACCTTGAACCCACTCTCCCAACTCTGTTTAAACCTCTTTTAGCCTTTCTATTATCCGACCTAATTGTTACACCCTCGACACAGTCGGATAATAAAGGTTCTGCTGTATTTGTATTCTAGTGGAATGTAAGTTGGCTAACATGGTGGCTATTTCAAATGGGGAAGTGGATAGAGGTATTGTTAACAAATATTAATATGAAAAGAAATATTGTATCATCGTTATTAAAGTTATCGGTAAATGTATTGTAATATAGATATACAGGTCAGTCTGGGTAAATTGGTGAACATATCTGATAGTGGAACAGGACCAAAATAGTATAAATTTTGCAGTAAAACATGTATTTAACTTAGAGGTCATCTCTGTTGAAATGACCCAACAAATAATTCGTTGTAAAGTAGTTCTATAGATATAGGTCAATGTTGAGACCATGTTATTAATCTCTTCTGGGCCAGTAGAAAAATGTACCATTTGCGGAAATCTCTTTGAAATATACCATTCTGGAAGAATATTGATGATTTAACTGTATGATCATCTGGCTGTCACCTATAATGTACTTGGTTTGAATCCAGTCCATACCAAAAGAGTAGACACACCAGTGAATGTTCTAAGTAAAATCACATTTTAGCTTTTAATTAGGGGTGAGTCGGTAGTGGCAGTATACTGGTATCGAGACATGTTTACTGAAATACCATCATCACCTTTAACAGCCGGAATCTCGAATGTTGGCTAATATAAGTATTGGGAAACGTAAAATATTAAAAGCCAGACCTGAATCTGTAGAAATTGAAAATTATTATCTCATATTTTGCTAGATTTTAAAGCATTTATAGCAATTTCTTTGAGAAAAACTGCCATGTTTTGGTTTACGGAAAATCACTTCCTGTTTGTAGGTCTGTTCGATTCGAGAAATGCTGAAACCCAAACTTTTTCGGTATCCCGGAATCGGGACGGTTTTGCATTGGTGGAATCCCGGACTAGAAAATCTGGTACCGTCGCACCCCTAATTTTAATATCAGACAACAGAAACCAGATCCAGTTGATGTTTTGAAGGTTGTGATTGTACAGAATTTATTGCAGAAAATGCTGATCCTACTGTGACCTTTCACACCTGTAACTTTTCTGACCAAAAGTTTTTAGTTTTTTACTGTTGTTAATTGAATACAAGTGTTCAAAAGTAAAATTAATAAAATTCTGAATTAATTTAAATTAAATTTAATTTTTGTCTCATATTTGCAGATGTCTGTATCTTCATCATACCAATGATATAATTATCTGGTATCTTGGATGGGCAATCCGGTTTTGATTTTGCAAATGGTTAGACCACTTGTTTTAAAGATGATTGTATTTTAGTGAGAAAACCTCACATTTAGTTGGAGAAGATACAGGTTTAGTCAGGATAGAAAATACAGAGACTGGAGAGCCCATGTTAATGAGGATAGTTCCAGGAAATGATGGTAAAACAAGGTAAGAGCGCAGTCTAGTTATTGAACAGAGTAAAATTCCTGTAAATATCTTGGAAGTATAATTCTAATTCTAATTTGACTTTTATAGCGCTTAATCTCCACTGAGTAGTGGACTCTAAGGCGCAACAAGACAATAGCAATAGGCAAATTCAAAGTCCAGGGACAAAAAACAGGTCGGCACCACGGAGAAGCCATAAGAAAAGTGAGCTAAGGAGGATAAGCCTTTGCGTAGAGATAGGTTTTGAGCTTCTTTCTAAAAGAGGCCATAGTGGGTGATGCACGGATGTCTTCAGGGAGTGAATTCCAAACAGTGGGGGCATCAAAGGCAAAACTGAAGCCAAACTGCTTAGTGGACTTGTGAATTGTGGGTTGAAATTTTGGTACATTGAGGAAATTGGCAACACTCTGACTGCGTCTAGTATTGTAAGTAGTGCGGTATGTGGATAGATGTGGAGCAAAATATTTAGGGAAACCAGTATGAATAAACTTGTACACCAGGGTAGCCAGTTTGAACTCTGAGCGAAACTGAATAGGGAGCCAATGGAGTTTCCTGAGTACGGGTGTTATATGAATGTATCTACATGAATTTGTGACAATTCTAGCAGCACAATTTTGGATTGACTGTAATCTATGGATACTGGCTTTAGAGAGACTCCTGAAAAGTGAGTTACAATAGTCCAACCAACTACTAACAAAGGCATTGGCAACCGACACAGCAGCATCCTGAGTCAAGAACTGCCTGAATAGGTATGAGTCTAGGTGAAAAACAGATAACTGTTGAGAATCTGGTTACCAAAAGTTTTGGTGTGAACAAACTGAAAACTTCTACAAGTATGTTCCCCAATTAAAATTAATTTGAAATTCTACCATGCTTATTCTGTACTTGAATACTCTGTCATGGGAACTGCATTAATCTGTTTAATATAATAATTAAGGCAAGTTTGGCGTTGGAATTTTTGTCATGTTAACTACTGAAGTTTCTTTCTGATATTGAAAGTCCAGAGTAATTATGTCTAAGCATTTTTTTCTTTTAAAATATCAAATCAATGAAACTTTTTTTTTCAAATTTTTAAAGTAAAACTTTGAAATTTTTTATTTGTCAATATTTTTATGGTACTGGCATTAAATCTAAGAATAAATCATGCAAACTGTAAATTAATGATTTTAGCATCTAAAGCTTGAATGACTAAAGCTATAAGTTTAAAGTTTGGCATCAAAACCTTTGAAAAGTAGTCTGTCCTTGATGCCCAAAACCTCCTTCAATACACTTGCACATTATTATAGCAAAATGGCATGTGATACCAACACTACATTTTTCACACAATTGCTCAGACTTTAACCTGACAGCCATTAAAGGCTCCATGGGTATTGTTTGTCAGCCATGGTGTCATGTTTGGTGGACTAGCAGCCACCAATGATATCCGGGCTGTGTCTCACAAACCAGAAACATGGTAGTGATGAGGGAATAGGTATGCAGTGTCTTGGTTTGACCTTAATTTGACCTTGCCATAGTGACCTTAACCTTTCAAATCTTGACCAGTCCATATCACAGAAATTGTAAGGTATAGGAAGTTCATACTTGGAAGGGATATTGATTTGGATTTGTATCTGTGCCCAGTTAAGGTGTGACCTCAATTTGACATTGCTGTAACTTTAGACCTTAATTATGTAAAAATTGCGTGTGACACATGCAACTTAATATATCATCATACTCTCCTGGTCTGTGGGGTGCAAGGATAGTTGATGCTATTTTATTATTTGTGATTTGTCTCTTTCAGGAGTGAAATTGTCCATGTCCTGAAGGATGGTGAGTAATATGTCCTGAACCATGCAGTGAAATTATTATTATTTTTTGTTGTTGTAATATTTTGGTATCATGATATCCCTGATACGCGATTCCTATTTTCCAGCCAGTTTCCTTACGTTGATTGGTGAAACCAGCACTTGTTTATTAGTTACCTTGTTTGACATATTTAAAGTCATTTATAGCATGCTCACGCATCTGAATAGATATACATCTAAATCTGAATAAATGAGTTTAATGGGAAAATCTGGATTTTTTTTATATCCAGGGATTCAGATTAGTCTGAACATTTAATGGGATCTAAAATGGGATCCAAGAACCATCTTCTGATGTTTGAGGTTCCACCCAGTAGTATTTGCATAAACCTGCTAACAAACAGGCAAACAAATGGTCATGAAAATAATACCTCCTTGCCAGAGATAACAAGATAGGCCTTTCATGACCTGCTTCTGAATGCCATGATTCATCAAGATTATGAATGCTTTATTTATTCAAACTTCTGTTGTTGACAACAGAAGCTCAGCAATTGATTTAATAAAAAGTTGATGTTCCTCTGGATATATTTACATGTAAAATGAATGCATTAAGGAAATCAATGCAAGGTCTATTACTATACAATTTCCCAACCAACTTTTTTATAACATTAAGGTAGATCCAACACATTGTGAAACTGAAACTTTAGCATATGTGAGAACAAGGTGAATCATTAATTTGTGAAAATAGCTATGTCATTATTAGACATGGTTACCAAAACTCTGCCTGCATGTGGAGCTGTGTAAAGCACAACCCCACTAAGAACAGGTTTGCTCAAAGCACTTTCCTCATGAGTAAGACTTTAAGTTTGGTTTTATGGGTTAAATACATTGTCAAGTGTTATTGATCCAAAGACACAGATAATAGTTTCCTTTTTACACAATTTTCATACTAACAGGGATTTTTATTTATTGTTAATTTTTTAATCACCAAAAAAAAAAAAAAAACAATAAATAAAAAAATAGATGGAGATTTAGGAAATAACATTCAAATTTACCCAATTTCGTCTACATATTGAATATAACAAAATAGTTGCTGAAATACATGGTTGAAGACATTTAAATTGTATATGTATTTTAATCAAATTTCCAGTTCTATCAATGTTATTATGACACTTTTTTACTTGGTAAAATATTTGCAAAGTATATTACTCATTCTGTTTGCTTGTTTGTAAGTATGTTTGTTTGTTTGTTTACAGCATAACTCCAAAACTACTGCACAGATCCTTACAAAATTTTTAGGGAGCAACAGAACTGTTGCACGGAAGAACTGATTCATATTTGCCATGATTGGGTCAATGTCCTTGATTCTGGAGCAGCATGAGTAATATACTTTGCATTTTGCATTTTTTGCATTTTGTAATGTCTGCACTCGGCTTGGTTCCGAGGGCTCTTGATAGCATGTCACACATTTTACTCTGCATATTTCAGTCCCAGTTGTGGACAAAGAAGCGGCTGACAGTCTTCTTGAACTGGCACGCAGAGAAGTGAAGAATGCAATAGCAGGAAGTCAGCTCACAGGCAGAGAGGACAGCAAGACTTGTGAGTATAGAAGTAATTGAAATGCAAAGTCAATATTGATATCAAAGTATAGTGGTCTGACTATTTATAAAAATCAAATCAGTGTTCAGGGCTTTGAAGCTGAACAAAAATCTGGTATTACACATGATGGCTACTGATATGGTGACACTTAGCCGCGAATATAAGTTTTTTGCCTAATGTAAAATAATAAATGTAATATATATGTCCCAAATTTTTATGTTTCCTTTATTGTTTTGATGAAGTGGTCGCCTTAAAGTCCTAAATATAAAGAAATCATAGCAACTTTAAGGTTACCATGCTAATGATTAATATTTAAAAATGACCATGAATTTACCTTAATGTAGGTGTATCTATACCCTAGGATAGATACACGTTTTCACTCTTGAAGATGTGATGACCCCGTTAAATAAGCCCATGTTAAATAAGTTACCTATAATCTATTCACTTGCAGGTATAAGTAAAGGTGGTAACTTATAGTCTATGCTTTAATTTTGTATTGGTATTCACAATCCTTAAACAATCCCTTATCAACAAGTAAAACAGTTATAATTTCTATCTGTAAATTGTTTTACTTAGAAATGATTTCACACTAGTTTAAAAGAGGATTTTAGGATTTTAAAGCATTTGGAAGTAGTGTAGAAAGTTGTTACTTTTGTTTGAGTTGTCCTTTTTCAGCTGGGGAACGATTAGGGAGAATGATTGGTGCTTTACTGAAGAGAACAAACAAAGACAGTGACACATCCCAGATGCTTAAGGTAGGATATAAACTTTCTTACATTTGATCCCAAGACATTCAAACAATATTATAGTTTAATGTTTAACTCAGAGGTGTACATGCAGCTTGACTTACAAAGTTCATGTGGCAGAACCTTGTAATTGAAAACTTGAAGTCAGTAGCATCTGCCAATCAAAACCCTCATTGTATTCGTTTTGCAATGATTGACGGAATCTGAATCCAGATACCCACATTTCTGTTGTAACCAAGTAGAAATACTAGCAAACAAATATGGTGGTTAATATAAAGAAAAAATTATCAAGAAGAAAGCATGGAATATCTCTTAAAATAAGGAAATTTACATGAAAAACAATATTAGGTGGACAAATGTTACTAAACCTCAATATATATGTCAAAGCACCCCTAGCCTCAAGTTATTTGAATCTAAATAGTTAAATGAATGAGTTGCAGCTTGCCAAGTGTAACAACCCCATAATATATATTTTGTTTCTTCTAACTTCCTTAAAGAATCCAGCCATTGAGGTAATAAAGAAGCCACCCACATCTTCGGATCATTTAGTGTCAAGGTCATTGGTGCAATCTGGGTCAGGATTTATCCCACCGAGTTTGTCGGAACAAACATCTCCAGATTCCCACACTCCAAAACTGCCTCTGGTGGTAAAACTGCCACCTGGTCATTACAACGTTGAGGAAACTGTGCGATTATTGAGTCAACTGCTCAAAGGAATCATAGAAGCAGGGCAACAGGTGGTGATTCGAGGTTTAGAGGCAACCAGTCAACAGCCTGTTTCAAGCAGTTCAAACCAGATAGAACTAGTTCGGACAAGTTTAGTTTCATCTGTAAGTACTGATCAGACAAATAAAGTACAGACTACAAGTGTCACTACTGGTCATCATCATAATATTCCACTTGTGGTTTCAACTGAATCGAACCGGTCGGAACCATTATATGCTGGACAGCGTTCTTCTCCCAGTACAAGTGTACTTTATTCTAAAACTCAAACACAAGAAAACACCACCAGAGTCAGACCACCAAAACTAACCATCTTACAAAGACAGGCAGTTGTTGAAAGACAGATGAAGTTAAGAAATCAGCAAGAAGAAGATGCCAGAGTTCCTCTTTCCAAAGCTGCGTCACATGATCAGCCAGGTGTTGCCATCAAACCCCCACTAGTCATCAGCTCAAGTTATTCTGTAGATGATTCTAATAAACTGAACAATGTGACCACAAAATCTGGGATCGTCACAACAACCATGTCTCTACAGAGTTACTTGGAAACTCTTCAGAAACAGGAGAAAGACAAAAATGATGAAGCAACAAAACAAAAGACATCGTCCAAGATGGGTTCATGTTTAAGCATCATGCCAATTCCAGGAAAAGTGCACGAGTCAGTGGAGATGAGTCGGGTAGAGGGCAAGTACACGTGTTCCATCTGTGGGAAAGCCTTCCAAGAGGGGGCGCTGCTGCAGCAGCATCTGAGAGTGCATGCTTTTGAACACACACACAGGTAAGAACAGCAAGTGCATTTATTGCACAGGTGTGACACTAGATACTAGGGAGGGGATCATCATAATAAGAGTATTGCATTTACAATAGATATAGGTTTCTGAACTCAATATTGATGCCTCAAGTGTCCATTTTAAATCATGTTTCCAGTGCAGAAGAGACAGTATTTGCATGATTTCATTAAAATTAATCACTATTTTTATCTAAATATTAAGCATCAATCTTGACAGTTACATATGAAGATTTAATTTTTATCTACATATTAATCATCAATCTTGACAGTTACATATGAAGATTTAGTCTGTGATATTTTATGCAATTGTCAGTATTTTAGTATCAATTGATATACAAAGCCAGCTTAATTTTTACCCCACGGCCCTTAATAGGCAGGTGGGCAGTCGGGTGGCAGGAAAAGTTTGTCCGGGCTGTATCTCAGAAAGTGTAGGAAGTTGATACATGGTAGGTACATTGGTTAGGGGGTGTAGGTGTGCATTATGGTGTGACCTTGATTTGACCTTTGACCTGGCTATGTTGACCTTGACCTATAAAATCTTGTCTGGGCTATATCTTGGAAACCATAAGGTGTAAGAAGTTGATACTTGGTAGGGATATTGGTTACTGGGTGTAGGTGTGCAACGTCATGGTGTGACCTTGGTTTGACCTTTGACCTTGGTATATTGACCTTGAGCTATAAAATCTTGTCCAGGCTATATCTTGGAAACCGTAAGGTGGAGGAAGTTGATGCTCGGCAAAGACATTGGTTGGGAGTTGTTGCTGTGCAACGTCATGATGTGACCTTGATTTTACCTTTGACCTTGCTGTATTGACCTTGACCTATAAAATTATCTCGGAACTATAAGGTGTAGGAAGTTGATACTTGGTAGGGATATTGGTTGGGGCTTGTAGGTATGCAACGTTATGGTGTGACCTTGATTTGACCTTGCTTCAGTGACCTTGACCTTTACAGACCTTGTCTGGGCAATATCTTGGAAACTGTAAAGTGTAGGAAGTTGACACTTGGTAGGGACATTGCTTGAGGGTTGTTGGTCTACCACATCATGGTGTGATCTTGATTTGACCTTGTCACAGTGACCATTAGTTTGAACTCTTGTCTGCATTTCTTGGATTCCATAAGGTGTAGTAGGTTGATACTTGGTAGGGACATTGGTTAGGATTTGTAAATGTGCATCATAATGATGTGACCTTTTACTTTGACTCTGCCCAAGTGTGTTTACCTGCCATGTTTCACACGTTTCTCTTATGACAAAGATATATGGATTGCTGCAACTGATTATTATATGTACTTTTAACTAAGTGTGCTGTTTCGATTGACAGCTATACTTCAATTAATAAATTTTACAGCTTCATAATTTTTAGTTTACTGATTAATGCTGCCATCTTGCTGATGAATTATCTAGTTTTAAAACTTTATCTTTACGTACATTTTCTTTCTCTAAGACTTTTTTTCTCTACCTAAACATTATTTGGACCTTTATAAAACTGACACTGCTCTGAAAGTATCCCAATCTTTGTACTGTATCATTACCTCTATATCTCATGGTGTTGAAAACTATTTCCCCATGCTCTTAGTATCTCTGATGCTATTTTTGGTATTGATCTTTAAAATTGCTTTACAGTCCCTCTCTTTTTTCCATGAACACACACATGGCAAATACTGTAGAGACTCTGTTTTTCATTGCATTAAAATTGCACTTCTCTAGTCTTGATGAAAAGGTTGATGGACATAGGTAACTGCGATACATTAAAAGCCTTAAAACCTAGTTATTCAACTGGGCTTTATATCTCCCACCAGGGGCCACGGTGGCAGAGTGGTAACACTCTCGCCTCCCACCTCTGAGGCCGGGGTTCGGTTCCCGGCACGGCCTCAAGTGGGAAAGCTGGTAGTTGCTTACCGTTGGTCGGCAGTTTACAGTACAGAACCCTGACGAACTCTATGTACTGGTTTCCTATGCCCTTCCAACTACCCATCATGATATGACCTGTACAGTGTTGAAAACGACGTAAAACCCCAAATAAATAAATAAATAAATATATCTCCCACCAGCTTGGCATGCGTCTATACCCTAGCATTGTGAATTATAGGAATATCCAGCGGGAGATCACTGCCATGATACTAGTGGTCTTGTTAAGCGTCCCGTAAGGGACGCTTGTTTGTGTATGGGAGAGCTTCCGGCTCCGCTGGCTCCGCCGGCTCCGCTTTTTGTTTTCCTTATAACTCTGTAACCGTTAGGCGGATTCTTTTCAAATTTGGCAGGTTTAGGCAGTAGCCTTGGGGAATTTTTTTGAATATGCTGCAGTGACATTTCAACCAATCAGAGAGGTCACATGACCAAAAATGTCTTTTTTCGATGGGGAAGCTTGTCCGGATGATAACTTGAAAGGAATTTTATCAATTCACCTGAAACTTGGCAAATACATTCATTCTATTAAAATCTGGAAATCATTAGATTTTGGCATTGATTGGTCAAGAAATGGCCGAGTAATTAATGATTAATTAATCATTACGAATTTTCCAAATAAGGAAAATACAAAAATGCTTATATCTCGAAAACCGTGCTAGATAGAGCGATTTCGACGAAATTTTTGACCCGCAGGGTATCTCTGCGGAGTAGTTTTCCCAATTTTCAAAAAAATTTTGTCTCACCCAAAATGGCGGCCATTTTGAATTTTCGAAATTTTCGCAAAAATTGCAAAACACAAAAATGCTTATATCTCAAAAACCGTGCTAGATAGAGCAATTTCGACAAAATTTTTGACCCGCAGGATATCTCTGCGGAGTACTTTTCCCAATTTTCCAAAAAATTTTGTCTCACCCAAAATGGCGGCCATTTTGAATTTTCGAAATTTTCGCAAAAATTGCAAAACACAAAAATGCTTATATCTCGAAAACCGTGCTAGTTAGAGCGATTTCGACGAAATTTTTGATATCTCTGCGGAGTAGTTATCCCAATTTTGAAAAAAAAATTTTCTCGCCAAAAATGGCGGCCATTTTGAATTTTCGAATTTTTCGCAAAAATTGCAAACCATAAAAATGCTTATATCTCGAAAACCCTGCAAGATAGAGCGATTTCGACGAAATTTTTGACCCACAGGGTATATCTGCAGAGTAGCCATGCCAATTTTCTAAAAAATTTTGTCTCGCCAAATATGGCGGCCATTTTGAATTTTCGAATTTTTCGCAAAAATTGCAAAACATAAAAATGCTTATATCTCGAAAACCCTGCTAGATAGAGCGATTTCGACGAAATTTTTGACCTGCAGGGTATCTCTGCAGAGTAGCCATGCCAATTTTCAGACAAAAAATTTCTCGCAAAAAATGGCGGCCATTTTGAATTTTCGAATTTTTCGCAAAATTGCAAAACACAAAAATGCTTATATCTCGAAAACCGTGCTAGATAGAGCGATTTCGACGAAATTTTTGAGCGACAGGGTATCTCTGCAGAGTAGCCATGCCAATTTTCAAAAAAAATTTGTCTTGCCAAAAATGGCGGCCATTTTGAATTTTTGCGCAAAAATTGCAAAACACAAAAACGCTAATATTTCGAAAACCGTGCTACATAGAGCGATTTCGACGAAATTTGTTATCTTCAGGGTATCTCTGCAGAGCAGCTATCCCAAAGAGCTTTCACTTGATGAAGTTTCAGACCCATAGCTAATTGCTCACCTACTCAAAAAGAGTAAATGCGAATTATCTCTAAAAGTATTGCAGATAGCCAATTTTTCTCAAATAACTCATTCACCTACTTTTGGGAGAGCTTTCACTTGGTGAAGTTTCAGACCCATAGCTAATTACTCACCTACTCAAAATGAGTAAATGCGAATTATCTCTAAAAGTATTGCAGATAGCCAATTTTTGTCAAATTAATCATTCACCTACTTTTGGGAGAGCTTTCACTTGGTGAAGTTTCAGACCCATAGCTAATTACTCACCTACTCAAAATGAGTAAATGCGATTTATCTCTAAAAGTATTGCAGATAGCCAATTTTTCTCAAATAACTCATTCACCTACTTTTGGGAGAGCTTTCACTCTGTGAAGTTTCAGACCCATAGCTAATTACTCACCTAAAATGCGAATTATCTCTAAAAGTATTGCAGATAGCCAATTTTTCTCAAATAACTCCTTCACCTACTTTTGGCAGAGCTTTCACATGGTGAAGTTTCAGACCCATAGCTAATTACTCACCTACTGAAAATGAGTAAATGCGAATTATCTCTAAAAGTATTGCAGATAGCCAATTTTTCTCAAATAACTCATTCACCTACTTTTGGGAGAGCTTTCACTTGGTGAAGTTTCAGACCCATAGCTAATTACCCACCTACTCAAAATGAGTAAATGCGAATTATCTCTAAAAGTATTGCAGATAGCCAATTTTTCTCAAATAACTCATTCACCTACTTTTGGGAGAGCTTTCACTCTGTGAAGTTTCAGACCCATAGCTAATTACTCACCTACTCAAAATGAGTAAATGCGAATTATCTCTAAAAGTATTGCAGATGGCCAATTTTTCTCAAATAACTCATTCACCTACTTTTGGGAGAGCTTTCACTTGGTGAAGTTTCAGACCCATAGCCAATTACTCACCTACTCAAAAAGAGTAAATGCGAATTATCTCTAAAAGTATTGCAGATAGCCAATTTTTCTCAAATAACTCATTCACCTACTTTTGGGAGAGCTTTCACTTGGTGAAGTTTCAGACCCATAGCTAATTACTCACCTACTCAAAATGAGTAAATGCGAATTATCTCTAAAAGTATTGCAGATAGCCAATTTTTGTCAAATTAATCATTCACCTACTTTTGGGAGAGCTTTCACTTGGTGAAGTTTCAGACCCATAGCTAATTACTCACCTACTCAAAATGAGTAAATGCGATTTATCTCTAAAAGTATTGCAGATAGCCAATTTTTCTCAAATAACTCATTCACCTACTTTTGGGAGAGCTTTCACTCTGTGAAGTTTCAGACCCATAGCTAATTACTCACCTAAAATGCGAATTATCTCTAAAAGTATTGCAGATAGCCAATTTTTCTCAAATAACTCCTTCACCTACTTTTGGCAGAGCTTTCACATGGTGAAGTTTCAGACCCATAGCTAATTACTCACCTACTGAAAATGAGTAAATGCGAATTATCTCTAAAAGTATTGCAGATAGCCAATTTTTCTCAAATAACTCATTCACCTACTTTTGGGAGAGCTTTCACTTGGTGAAGTTTCAGACCCATAGCTAATTACCCACCTACTCAAAATGAGTAAATGCGAATTATCTCTAAAAGTATTGCAGATAGCCAATTTTTCTCAAATAACTCATTCACCTACTTTTGGGAGAGCTTTCACTCTGTGAAGTTTCAGACCCATAGCTAATTACTCACCTACTCAAAATGAGTAAATGCGAATTATCTCTAAAAGTATTGCAGATGGCCAATTTTTCTCAAATAACTCATTCACCTACTTTTGGGAGAGCTTTCACTTGGTGAAGTTTCAGACCCATAGCCAATTACTCACCTACTCAAAATGAGTAAATGCGAATTATCTCTAAAAGTATTGCAGATAGCCAATTTTTGTCAAATTAATCATTCACCTACTTTTGGGAGAGCTTTCACTTGGTGAAGTTTCAGACCCATAGCTAATTACTCACCTACTCAAAATGAGTAAATGCGAATTATCTCTAAAAGTATTGCAGATAGCCAATTTTTCTCAAATAACTCATTCACCTACTTTTGGGAGAGCTTTCACTCTGTGAAGTTTCAGACCCATAGCTAATTACTCACCTACTCAAAATGAGTAAATGCGAATTATCTCTAAAAGTATTGCAGATAGCCAATTTTTCTCAAATAACTCATTCACCTACTTTTGGCAGAGCTTTCACTTGGTGAAGTTTCAGACCCATAGCTAATTACTCACCTACTCAAAATGAGTAAATGCGAATTATCTCTAAAAGTATTGCAGATAGCCAATTTTTCTCAAATAACTCATTCACCTACTTTTGGGAGAGCTTTCACTCTGTGAAGTTTCAGACCCATAGCTAATTACTCACCTACTCAAAATGAGTAAATGCGAATTATCTCTAAAAGTATTGCAGATAGCCAATTTTTCTCAAATAACTCATTCACCTACTTTTGGGAGAGCTTTCACTTGGTGAAGTTTCAGACCCATAGCTAATTACTCACCTACTCAAAATGAGTAAATGCGAATTATCTCTAAAAGTATTGCAGATAGCCAATTTTTCTCAAATTAATCATTCACCTACTTTTGGGAGAGCTTTCACTCTGTGAAGTTTCAGACCCATAGCTAATTACTCACCTACTCAAAATGAGTAAATGCGAATTATCTCTAAAAGTATTGCAGATAGCCAATTTTTCTCAAATAACTCATTCACCTACTTTTGGGAGAGCTTTCACTTGGTGAAGTTTCAGACCCATAGCTAATTACTCACCTACTCAAAATGAGTAAATGCGAATTATCTCTAAAAGTATTGCAGATAGCCAATTTTTCTCAAATAACTCATTCACCTACTTTTGGGAGAGCTTTCACTTGGTGAAGTTTCAGACCCATAGCTAATTATTCACCTACTCAAAATGAGTAAATGTGAATTATCTGTAAAAGTATTGCAGATAGCCAATTTTTCTCAAATAACTCATTCACCTACTTTTGGGAGAGCTTTCACTCTGTGAAGTTTCAGACCCATAGCTATTTATTCACCTACTCAAAATGAGTAAATGCTAATTATCTGTAAAAGTATTGCGGATACCCAATTTTTATCAAATACTCATTCATCTACTTGTGGGAGCGCTTTCACATGGTGAAGTTTCAGACCCATAGCTATTTACTCACCTACTCAAAATGAGTAAATGCGAATTATCTCTAAAAGTATTGCAGATAGCCAATTTTTCTCAAATAACTCATTCACCTACTTTTGGGAGAGCTTTCACTTGGTGAAGTTTCAGACCCATAGATAATTATTCACCTACTCAAAATGAGTAAATATGAATTATCTCTTAATAGTATTGCAGATAGCCAATTTTTCTCAAATAACTCATTCACCTACTTTTGGAAGAGCTTTCACACAGGAAAATGAAAAATTGTGAATATCTCGGAAAAGCTATTTCTTCTGCTTTAATGCTCGGCAGGAGATACACACCGCGGCAGTGGTCTTGACAAAAATTTTTGTCTCCCCAAAAATGGTGGCCATTTTGAATTTTCAAAGTTTTTGCAAAACACAAAAATGCTTATATCTCGAAAACCGTACTATATGGAGCGAACTCAACAAAATTTTTGACCTGCTGGGTATCTCTGCAGAGTAGCCATGCCAATTTTCAAAATATTTTTGTCTCGCCAAATATAGCGGACATTTTTAATTTTTTTATTTTTTGCAAAACACAAAAATGCTTATATCTTGAAAACCGTGCTAGATAGAGCAGACTGCGCTGACTTTGGTTGCCACAACAGTATAAGGCTAGAAACGAAGCATTTTCTTAATACTTTAGCACTCACCTTTATATCCTTTTCGGGACGCTTTGTTTTTGCTATGCAAAAGCATTATCTTTTTTTTTGCGAGCGATCCTCTAGTTTTACTTGAAGTTTCCCTTGGTTCCCTGTCATCTCTGGTTTCAGACCCACACACATCCAAGTGCTCAATGAACATCATTGATTCTATTTAATATGCTCTTTAGAGTCTGACAGTACAGAAATCAAGTAAAATTAGTAGTCGCATGAAGGTTAACGTTTATTCCACTTTTAATTTTGTTGTGGTAAAAATGATGAAATCCACAAAAAGCATTTAACAACTGATTATATCCCCAGACGAAAGTTGTGGATATACAGGTTTCATGTTCATATGTTTTGACTTGTGTGCTCAATAATTCAAAAACACTTTCACAGATTTTATTCAAACTTCGAAAATTTGAGGTCTGTGGCTTTAATTTCAAGGTCACCTTAAGGTCCCCAAAATGATGACAGAGACCCAATTTATGGACTTTTTGCAACTTTTAAGCCCTAAAGCTGTCAAACTATGCTACTACTAGAGCTGAAATCTAATCTGGGAATATATTAATATGTTTGTTTTATTTTGTGCCAAAAATCATGGCTTTAAGTAGACATTTAACCTGTGTATGACGACCATGAACACCCACCCAAATGACCTTTTTCTTCATTTTTAGTAATTTTTTTACATATTTGGCCCTTTAACATTTACATGGTAAGTCTGACAAGTCTGAAACTGTATTAGATATAACTGCTATATGTAATCTTTGTCTGTGGAAATTTGAAGTCTTTAACTTTAAGATCACCTTAAGTTCTTTAAAATACCCAAAGAGACCGATTCATGGACCTTTTGCCATTTTTAAGCGATGTGGCTCTAAAACTATGTGGTACATGGACATAAAATCCCAACTGAGAGCATATTTATATGTTTTTATATGTACCAAAAATCAGGGCTTTAAGCTAAAATTTAATGTGTGTACGCGGCCAATAACCACCTCACCCGGTGGACTTTTTGGAGTTATGAGGGATAAACCTCACAATTACTGGAGCTTCTGTTTGCATAAGCAGTAGGGGTTTTAGATAGTGTGATATAAATCTAAATGTGTTGTTTGTTTATATATGTGTGTGCCTGCGTGTATATGTTTCTTTTTCTATATATAAGAAAGAAATCCAAAATTTTTCAGATATAAATGAGTCTGCTAAGATCAAATCAGTATATTATAATTTCATCTCTCCACTAATATAATATTAAAGGCACACAAGCCCTACAAAAGTTTTGTGCTACTATTTTAGAAAGTAATAAAAACCATTTAAAACCTGTGAAAAAAGGATTAAATGCATCATTGCAGGAAGATTTACCTAAAGAAAAATGAAAAATGATTTTAATAAGTGTGAATCACACAAAATGCTACAAAAATACCCAATGAATGTCTGTGGCATGAGAGATGGCCCATCTGGGGATATGTTGGCATCAGGTCGGCACAATCTAATTGAATATGTAATTATTTTAGGCTTTCTAAATTCTAATTGTCAAATTAATTCAAAACAATAAAAACAAATAAATTTGGGGGAAATTTTTGCTTCATATTTGGTGAAAATGAAGTTTACTAACTTTAAAATACCTTGTGAAGACATTTCTTCTTCTGAATTATGACTGCTGTATGTTCACAGTCAAGTTTCTTCATATCAGTGACAAACATGAAATACTGGATTTTGAGGAATGTATGAAATAGTAGATATCATTGGGTTTCAAAGTCCTGGAAACTGATTTTGATTTTTGTTAATGGCCCAACTACTAATTACTAAGATCAAGTGCTATAAAAGTATGATTTAATTAGATTATTTTCATTTTTTTGTGTACGTTTGTGTTATGTCAGGTGTTCAGACTGCTCCCTCTCCTTCAAGTCACTCGAGGCACTGGAAAAACACCTGCGGTCAGAGAACCATGACTCGGTGGTCAGTGTGAAGAAAAAGCTGGGCGTGTCCCAGTCCACAGACCCCAGACCCTTCAAGTGTGATGACTGCAACATTGCCTTCAGGTGTGTGTGGTATTACTTAATTTCCAAACAAGAGTCTGACCAGGTTGAGGATATTTCAGAGGATATACTCTGTTTCATCCATGTTTTCATAAGCGCCCCCCACAGTCTTATTATTATGACCAATAAATTGATAATATGTTGTTCCAAAATACATTAGCTCCATTAAAAACCCAATAATAGGTGTAATTAAGCGTCCCTGAAAGGGCGCTTATTTGTTTTCGCCTCAGTTTCCTCGCCATCGCCGCCGCATTATGGTCTCCCTTGAATATCTCCCTTATTATTAGAAGGTTTCAAACCATATTTGGCAGTTATATACCTTAGATGTGGGAAAATTTTTCTGCATGCTTAAATTTGACCTTTGACCTTTATGAAGGTTACATGATCAAAAACAATTTTTTGAAGTACACCCCCCCCCCCACCCCCCCACCCCCACCCCCCCCACCCCCGTCGTCGCAGTTCAGGAAAAACTACTTGCTACACAGCCTTATAATTTGACACACCTGTTCATACTATCGAAAACGCGAGAATGTCTCATTTATGGGTGATTTTCTGACACCTTCCAATCTGAAAGCCTTAAATTTAGGCCAACCCCCCTATTATCTTCTTAAGTATTGCATTTAGAGCTATAAAATGTACTGGGAGGTAATAGGAAACCATATGTGGAGAGTCTAAATAGCCGGTCAGTTTTACCCACGGCCCCCCCTTATGGGCCAAACTGGGGTCATAAAATAGCTGATTTTGAGTTTTTGCCTTATATCTCCTTTATTGTTGCTTTTATAGCTTCAGAATGTATTAAGAGGTATTGGGAAAGCATATATGGAGAGTCTAAATAGCCGGTCAGTTTTACCCCCCGACCCCCCCTTATGGGTCAAACTGGGGTCATAAAATAGCCGATTTTGAGTTTTTGCCTTATATCTCCTTTATTGTTGCTTTTATAGCTTCAGAATATATTAAGAGGTATTGGTAGTGGTGGGACCGTTTGCAGAAATCAAAACCGGTTACCGGGGCTTTGAAACGAAACAAAATCCGGTATTTCGTATGCCTTATAATGTGCAGTAAAATAATCCGCACAGCGTACATGAGGCAGAACTCGAAACTGGAAATGGCTTTCGCGAGATATTATTAAGTATGTAAAGATGATTTTTGCTCAATAAAATGTAAAAATGTGACATATTTTTCATAATATTTATAGTTTTTGTCGTTTTGAAGAAGTATCAGCCATTAGGTGGTGTAAAATGATGACGTTTTTCAATTACCGGTTCCCAAATATTCTTTGCAAATTTCGTTTTTTTGGCTAGAAACGAACGAAAAACCAGTTACCGGTTTACCGTTCCCACCACTAGGTATTGGGGAAGCATATGTGGATAGTCTAAATAGCCGGTCAGTTTTACCCCCAGGCCCCCCCTTATTGGTCAAACTGGGGTCATAAAATAGCTGATTTTGAGTTTTTGCCTTATATCTCCTTTATTGTTGCTTTTATAGCTTCAGAATGTATTAAGAGGTATTGGGAAAGCACATATGGAGAGTCTAAATAGCCGGTCAGTTTTACCCCCCACCCCCCCTTATGGGCCAAACTGGGGTCATAAATAGCTGCTTTTGAGTTTTTGCCTTATATCTCCTTTATTGTTGCTTTTATAGCTTCAGAATGTATTAAGAGGTATTGGGAAAGCATATGTGGAGAATCTAAATAGCCGGTCAGTTTTATCCCCCAACCCCCCCTTATGGGTCAAACTGGAGTCATAAAATAGTTGCTTTGGAGTTTTGCCTTATATCTCCTTTATTGTTGCTTTTATAGCTTCAGAATGTATTAAGAGGTATTGGGAAAGAATATGTGGAGAGTCTAAATAGCCGGTCAGTTTTACCCCCCGACCCCCCCCCCCCCCCCTTATGGGCCAAACTGGGGTCATAAATAGCTGCTTTGGAGTTTTTTCCTTATATCTCCTTTATTGTTGCTTTTATAGCTTCAGAATGTATTAAGAGGTATTCGGAAAGCATACGGTGCAGCTTTGTGCATTCTTAGCTTTACAGCATGCTTATTAAAACCACAAAGCATTTTAAACTTTAAGGGATGCTTCGCTTTTGTTAGCAAAAGCATTCCTCTAGTTTGACTATTTTATATCAATTTGCAACAAAATTTAAATTATTTTTACAAGCTTTAATATACATATGGGTAAGTTGTTCCATCAAGAATTTCACTTCACAAAAAAATTTCAAAATTCCAGGAACCATGGCCACCTGTTGAAACACCTGCGTTCCAAGTCACATGTCATGCAGTTAGAAGGTTTGGGCAAACTCCCTGCAGGAACATTCCTAGAACTGGAGAAATTGGGTGAGTTGAAGTTGTAACAAATGTTACTCAAAACCTAGACCCATATTTACAAAGATTCTTAAACTCATACTTAAAATTGAGAAACATAAGCTCCATTTTTGTCTCTACTAAGATTATGTTGAAATTGATATTTCTAAAAGTAATCTTGTGTGAGCATAAACTCAGTCTGTCAGTTTATGCTTAAACTCAAGTGTTTGTCGACAGCACAGTCCGATTGACTCATTGGAAATATGCACACATAGAGAACCAAAACAAAGGGAAGAAGGCATCCAACTGTTCTCTTTAAGTATACATTGAAAAATGAGTTTATGTATGAGTTTCCATATTGTGAAAAGTTTTAGTTTGAACATCAACTCATAAAAGGAGTTTAAGAGTTTAAGAATCTTTGTACATAAGGGCCCAGGGATAGATATGAGTAAAAGGATGGATCAATATTGAATTTCATTTATAATGTGAACTCCATTTGTAACATTCCCTGAGATGGAGGTTTTCTGTAAATTCAAATTATGAGGTACTGCATTAGAACTTCAAGTCCTCGCATTTGTCAAATTTTTAGTATGCTTGTATTAGTGCCAGAAATCTGATGTCTTGTCCATGGTCCATGTTTATGGGGTCAAATAGGTACACAGGGGTACTTGAGTTATGGCTCAGGCTGAAATGGTAATATGATTTTAGTACACAGATATAGTGGTAAAAGTAATTTCCTGTTTATTGGTCTCATTAACCAGCTGTCCAGTCCAAATTAAGCATAACACATGAACTTTTGATACACTTGTGGAGTCAAATAGATGCACAGGGTGCTTGAGTAAGGGGTCTGACTAAGGGGGTAAATATGACTTTAACATACAGATGTAATATCACGATATTCCACATTTGGTTGTGCCACCAATCCTTCTAAGTTTCAGCATTATGTATTGACTGTTTGACAAACTTGTGGGATTAAATAGATGCATAGAGCCGCTAGAGTGAGGGGGTCTCACTCAGACGTTATCATGAAATATATTCTATTTTTGGTTGTGACACAGAAAGTTTATCCTGTTAATGTTTCAGCATGCCACATGTACTTTCAGGGTCCAATAGATACAGATGGGTACCTAAGTGAGTAGTCTGACCCAGAGGGATTTATGACGTCAGATTTCTGAGCCTTATGGTATTTTGTTTTTATTTTATTAGGTACACAATTAAATTCAAGTGATGCAGACACTTTTCTCCGAGATGTTCGAGGTTTCATTGAGCGTGGGGTGATCAATGTCTCAGATACAAATTCAGCAGGATCAGTTACTTCATCGAGTGGACTGGAAAGCCAGCCAGCGGTATTGCCCACTGACACTGGGATGGACACCCAACCTATGCTACTACCCACAGTGTCAGTGCCACGTGAACCAGGGACTAGTGCAATGACTGGCATCCAACTGTAAGTTTAAAACTTCACTAGTTGGTTTATCGTGCAACTCCAATGTGGTGTAAACAATTTGCATGCTATAATTTTGTGAAATTACTATATCTTAAATCAATATCATATATATATCAGTATGATATTATCTTAAATTGAATGCAACAATAAAAAGAAAGGAATTGCATTTAAAGTTATCAATACAGTTTTTTTACCCCACAGCCCTGAAGGGCTGTCGGGGTATTGTTTTCACCCATGGTGTCCGGATGGGTGGGCGCGCGAGTGGCGGGAAGAAGTTTGTCCAGCCTGTATCTCGGGAAGTGTAGGAAGTTGATACTTGGTAGGGACATTGGTTAGGGGGTGTAGGTGTGCAGCGTCATGGTGTGACCTTGATTTGACCTTGCCGTAGTGACCTTGAGTTTGAAAATCTTGTCTGGGCCACATCTCGGAAACCAGAAGGTGTAGGAAGTTGATACGTCATGGTGTGACCTTGATTTGACCTTTGATCTTTCCGTAGTGGCCTTGACCTATAAAATCTTGTCCAGGCTATATCTTGGAAACCGTATGATGTAGGAAGTTGGTACTTGGTAGAGACATTGGTTAGGGGTTGTAGGTGTGCAACGTCATGACATGACCTTGATTTGACCTTTGACCTTGCTGTAGTAACCTTGAGCTATAAAATCTTGTCCAGGCTATATTTTGGCAACCATAAGGTGTAGGAAGTTGATACTTGGTAGGGACATTGGTCGGTGGTTATATGTGTGCAACGTCATGGTGTGACCTGGATTTGACCTTTGGTCTTGCATATCTGATGCTATTTGTATCCCCGGACGAAAGTCGGGGATACTTAGGATTCAGTACGGTCACGCCGCCGCCGCCGCAGAGATTTCCTTTTGGACGCGATAACTTAAAAAATATTTTAGTTAGAACTTCAAATTTGGTATGTGGGTATATATGGGCAATGCCACGAACGCTATTGTTTTGTGACCTTGACCTTCAATCTCAAGGTCACTGGTGGCCACCTAAAGGTCAGATTTTGGCCATTTTTGCACATTTTGGCCCAGTTCTCCAAGACAGAAAGCTAGATCATCCTATGGCTGGTATATATAATGCATATATATGTCCTCTATAAGCATGCAGAAATTTGACCTTGAAGCTCTTCATTGAAGGTCATCCACTGACCGCCAAAGTACTTGACCGAGGGGCATTTTTGGCCTTTTTGGAGATATTTTCACACTTAACGCTGACTATATTGCATGGAAACTATTGAAAATGGCTTTGGAGGTTGAGTACATGATGGACTTCTGCCATCCAGGTTTACTGGTTACAGATCTTCATTTAAGGTCATCCACTGACCGCCAAAGTACCTGACCAAGGGTCATTTTTGGCATATTTGGAGATATTTTCACACTTAATGCTGACTACATTGTGTGGAAACTATTGAAAATGGCTTTTGAGGTTGAGTACATGACGGAGTACCAGCATCCAGGCTGACCGGTTACAGATCTTCATTGAAGGTCATCCACTGACCGCCAAAGTACCTGACCGAGGGTCATTTTGGGCCCTCTGTTTGTTTGTTTGTTTGTAAACAAGATAACTCAAAAACTGACAGACGGATTTTGATAAAATTTTCAGGATATGTCCAAATTGGTAAAAGGAAGATGTGATTAAATTTTGGGAGTGATCCGGATCACTGTCTGGATCTTCTGGATCCATGAAATTTAATTTTTAAACACAGATAGCTCAAAAAGATATGGGTGCATTTTGATGAAATTTTCAGGAGATGTCCTTATTGGGACGAGGAACAAGTGATTAGATTTTGGGAGTGATCCGGATCACTGTCTGGATCATCTGGATCCAGACTGCCAGATGTGTTTGTGTACAATATAGCTCAAAAACTTATGAACGGATTTTGATGAAATTTTCAGGATATGTCTGAAAAGGTAAAAAGATGAAATGGTTGAATTTTAGAAGTGATCCGGATCACTATATGGATCTTCTGGATCCATGAAATGTAATTTTTAAAGACAGATATAAGTGAAACAACTAGTGATTACCTTTTGGAAGTAATCTGGTACTATGGAGAATCCTGACCTGGTGCTCCAGGAAACAGGCTCAAGCCCGACACATTCACGCCTTAACTATGTCCCGTCCGGGGATACACTGCGTCGAGACACAATCTCTAGTTTATCTCTCTACTGGGATATCTAATACTATTTTATTGCTCTTATATCTCTTATATCTTTTTACTTGAATCTTGGTTGTTGCACCTTTGGGTGTCTTTTGATGTAGATTAAGCACTGTTAAAGTAATATTAGAATTCATTAACTGTTTTACTTTAATTTGCAACTTCCCATTGTAACAGATGGTATTGCATCAAGTGAACCACAGGTTTTGCCCAACTCCACATAAAAGCATGTATTGCCACATCTGTATGTATAGGTAATATTCAAAACATTCAAACCATAATTCGACCATACAAATGAATATCAAAATTGGAGAAGTCTTAAAGCTTCATAATTTTTAGTTAACTGAATTGTCCTGTTTTAATACTTAATCTTTACATGCAGTTTCTTTCTCTTAGATGTTATTTTCTCTACTTAAACATTATTTGGACACTGACACTGCTCTGAAATTATCTCAATCTGTGTACTGTTTCACTACTTCCATATCTCATGGTGTTGAAAACTATTTCCCCAGACTGTGGGGTATGGGCATCTCTGATACTATTTTCCTCTTTCTGTTGGCATACCATTTCCTATACTACTGGAAAAGCACAGTAACTCTTGTTCCATTTCCCTCACAGTCAACAGATTGACACAGGAGAGCTGAAATCTACAAGTCTGAGTGTACGGAAAGAACCAAAGTTCATTCTTCCTTCTACTGACAAAGGTAATCTTAAATTTCAATGTTTCTTTTGTTCACTGTGATTTTGTGTTATTATTGTAGCCTAAAAGTATCTAAAATACATTCAATCTAATTAGACTTTCCAGAGCTTATTGTGTAGACTTGGAGATGTTATATCAAATTCTGACATGAAATGGCTCTTTCAGTGAATCTGATTGGCCAAGAGTGATGGAAAATATCCTGGTATACATATGGGCTATTCTGGAAATAACCTCCTGCAAAGTATTATGGGTGAAACAGCCTGATTTTGTCATGTCTGAATGTTATAACCTCAAATGTAAAGCGTGGTTTGTTGGGTGTTGCTCCAATTTCCCAATAGTATTTGTTGGTTCCAACCTACTCATTGGCCAATAAAAGATACAGGATTATAAGGCATCAAAATACCTTAATAAGACCCATCAAATAATCTGTCTTTATACCAATAGGCCATTTGACCAAGTTTATTCATTTCAATATTTCTGATGGCCATCTGAGTAGTGTTTTCTGCAAAAGGAAAGTGATTGTTATGTAAATATTTAATTCATGCACTGATTATTATTAATATCTGGTATGTTGAGATAGTACCCAATTATGATGCAGTCACGTAGCAGGCAGCACACTCAAATTCCATCTCTAAGATTCTAGTCCTTGAAATATTGATACATTATTACACTTAACAGAAAAATAGATCAGACGTGTCTAAAAGTTACGTCTAAAAAGGCACAATGAAATCTTATTGAGGATGGCCTTATTCTAGTGTATTTTTTTCTAAATATAAATGGTCTTTCTCATCAGAGGCTGCAAAGCCTGCCCCCGAAGTACCTTTTCAGAGGTGCAATTACACCAGTAAATAACAGTGTTCTGGGTGCAACTCTCCCAAATGTGGATTCAGGTACCTGTTCAGGAAAAGAATCTATAAACACAGGTTATCAGTCTCTAAACTTAAGCGAGTGCATAATCACCCCAGCTAGCCAGGTCATTCTGTCCAGGACATTCTATTCTTGGTGTACCCTGAAGTACAACATAACAAATCTGAAAATATCAAAATGAGAGAGAAACGGTGGATGTGTAATGTTGGGGCAATACATCCAATAACTAAAGGCATTAAGCTATTTACTTATTTGCAGATTTGTTTTAGTGTTCTTGTTCACTTAGAACACTCCTCATTTTCCTCAAAACCTTTATACTGTGTTGTGTGATTTTACATCACCATTTCAGCAAATCTGTAGCTTCACATGCAAAAAAACTTATTTCCTGTTTCAACATAGGCTTAATATCCATTCCTTGAGTACCAGTTTGCTGTCAGTGTGTTTATCCCATTTCCAAACGTATATAAAATGCTTAATTTTGCTTTAGTAGTTTAAACATCTCCAGCATTACAAGGTTAGAGAAAACGATTGCACAGTGGCTGGTGAAAGTGGTAGTCAAAATTTCAATACTGATCCACAGAGAAGTCCTATAACTACTAATGTCTCGTACCGAATTACGCATTGGTATTTAATAGTTTGGTATAGACAATTAGACATCGTAAAGAATAGAACATATACCATTCATTCCAGTGGCTGCCACTCCACACAAATGCGGGATCTGTGGGCGAGCATTTGAGCAGATTGTGTTGCTAAGGGAACATCTGGCATCCCATGCAGAGCTACGTCCATATGTGTGTGAGTTTTGTGATGCTGGATTCACCACTGCAAAGAGTTTACAGACACATCTGAAGTCCCACACACCGGTAAGAACTGAAAGGACCTGCCCATATACAGTACTGTTTCCATCTTCATTTATACAATACAGTTGTTTTATTGCGTTAATATATCCTATCCAATGTAGAATTGCTTTACCGGTCGGCGTGACCGGTCCCGCCAAACGCCACAAAAAGACGTCCTGTATATAATACCGGCAGGACCGGTCAGGAGAGTGTATTCGCCAGGTGGCACGTAGTACTTACTTCCTGTCTAGACAGAGTGACGTCATAGCATCTTTTTCGTTTGGCGCGTGGAGAGTGTGGACGTTTTTTGATCTCTACAATGAATTTTACCTTTTGAATTTTACTTCCAAGTATTTCTTCTGATTGATCTACCATCATGTCATCCCCATGACAGAAACACGGCACATGTGGCCATGTTATGGCGAGTTTTGACGGCCACTCCAAATGTGCAAGATGTCGGGACAAGGGGTGGGAGAAGACGCCTGTGTTCTCAAGTTTGCAAAGGGTTTACCCCTGAGCAGATTCTGCAATTAGCCACCCCCACATACAGAGAACACAAGAGTAAAGAAAAGAAGTTTGTTTCGTCCTCCCCTGCTCCCACTCTCGTGGACCCTTCACATGTGAGTGTGCTGGGTAAAGTGGAGGGGGACAAGGTTGTACAACCTGAAACCACACCAGCTGCGAAGAAGACGAAACGCAGTGAGTCACCCAAGCCCTCTGCCAACAAGAAGAAATCCAGCTCTGGTAGCAGACAACCTGAAGAAAATGGATGATAAGTGGGCAGAGAGGTTCTCCCGGCTGGAAGCAATGCTGTTAGCCAAGTCTTTCACAGTACCGATTGAACCGGTTGTGAAACCAGCAGCAGAGGTCACGACCAGCCAGAAGCCCTTTTTTGACCCTGGTGCTAGCTCCAGCAGTCTGGCTAGAGAAAGTTCCGGTCCCAGCCTTGTTCAGGCCACCGGTGAGGCTGTAGAGGAGATGCAGACTGCCACCCAGCCTCTTGATGCTCCCGGTGCCGGGACAGCAACCCAGCCTGTTCAGGCCCCCGGTTCAGTCCCTGATGTACAGCCATCCGGTGAGGGAGATCTCAGTGCAGCATCTGATAGTGAGGGTGACCAGCACAGTGTTACCGGTTCCCTATCTGATGAGAACTACCGGTACGGGTCCCCAGACAGAGACCTCCCCAAGGAAGAGGCTGCAGATCAGCAACTTTCAGAGGAGGCAAATTACTGAGAGACAATGAGAGGTATTAGAAGTTTTATGGGTTGGCACAAGATCCCAGAGTGTGTCCTCTTCTGATGACAACCCCTTTGCCGGTGCACGTGTACAGCCAACCAGTAAAGTTTCAGTCAAGCTCCCGGTGGATGACTGGTTATGCAGAAAGATGGGAAAACTTAACCTCACGATCACAGAGGGTTACCCTGCAAGAAACACTGACACTGCTGGTCTCCTCAAAGATCAGTTCATTAAGCCACCCAGATCTTCCAGATGGTATGGGATGCATACTGAGAAGAAGGACTGTGAGACCAACACAGTATGCACCTGGTCACCGGAACCAGCCAAACTCAACCATTCCTTCAGTAGGGTTGCACGTAGTAACCTTCCTTCTGCCCCACCCTCCCGGGCCTTCAGCCAGGACATGCTCAGGTGTTGGGAGAGAGCAGCACGTGAACAGACAGTTATGTGTAACCAGGCTGCTGGTTTGTCTAGGTGTTTGACCAGAGTTCAGGATGTCATGTCTGCTCAGCTGAAAACCCTGCATCTGGACAAGAAAGGCAAGTCTTCTGAAAGGACGAAGCAAGCTATTGATGAACTGAACTATCTTGTGACCTTCAACCAGTCAATTTCTCAAGCCATGGCCAGAACTATGCAAGATTTGTCTGAAGGGGTTTTTATCAGCATGGCCAACTTCATACTGGCTCGCAGGGACAGTTATTTAGAGTATTTACATGCCGGTGTGAAGCAAGATACCCTGAATGCCTTGAGAACGTCTCCTGTCCATCTCAACTCACTGGTCCCAGATCAGCTTATCACCAAGGCTGAGGAAGAAATCTACAGAAGTGAGGAGAGACGTTCTTCTGGCCAGCCACACAGACGTCAAGGTGTTTTCACCCTTACGCGTCTAATGACAAGTCTGCTAGCCACCCAGACCGGAAGTCCGGTGTCCCCGCATGGAAACAGATAAGGGACAAGCAACAGTCAAGGAAAGGCCGTGGCAAGGCCTCAACATTCTCCCAGAAGCCGGCTAAGGGTTCCAAGCCACGTAAATGACAATCACTATATAAATTCTGTGACCGGTCAGAAGAACTCTGTTACCGGTCAGACAGGCTTGAACCCACCTTCAGTTGTAGCCGGGGACAAGAAAATGACTTTAAATTTGAATGTAGACTTTTGTGTTACAAATGCTCATATTGTCACCGGGTTGCCACAAAGGAAAGGCATAAATCCCAATTGTCAAATGTACACAGAAATAAAATATGTAAAAGATGTTTCTTGTGTAGGTCACTTGAGTTCTGTAAATCTTGTCACAAATGCCCCACCTGTTGTCCCCAATCCACCTGTAGGGGCAAGGTTACACAAGTTTTAGGAGAAGTGGGAAGTTTTGGGTTTGAGTCCAAAAGTAGTCACCACACTGAGAGAGGGCTACACCCTCCCCTTCCAGTTCAGACCAAACTTGACCAGGTCACCAACTGTCATAAGCAACTACCACAACCCAGCAAGACAGGCCAACCTTTTAGAGGCACTGTATCAGCTGGTGAACAGAAATGCAGTAGAACCGGTAGAAAATCAAAATTCTCTGGGTTTTTACAACTGGCTATTTTTGGTTCCCAAACCCAACAACCGGTGGAGACCTATCCTGGACCTGAGCACCTTGAACACCTTTTTGAACACAGAGTCATTCAAGATGGAGACCCCAGAGACAATAAGAACCTCCCTACAGGCAGGGGAGTGGGTCACTTCCATAGACTTCAAAGAGGCGTACTTCCACATACCTATTCACAGTCAGTCCAGGAAGTACATGCATTTTCACTTCCAGGGTCGGTCCTACCAATTCAAAGCCCTACCCTTTGGCCTCTCCACAACTCCCATGGATTTCACAGTGGTAGCCAAAGAGGTCAAACTCATGACACTGCAGAGGGGTATAAGGATCCACCAGTACCTAGATGACTGGTTGGTGAGAGCCTCATCCCACGAAACTTGTCTCCAACATACACAGAACTTGGTAGTTCTCTGCCAAGATCTAGGTTGGCTAGTGAACAAGGAAAAGTCAGAGCTGGTTCCAAAACAGGTTTTCAACTTCGTAGGTTACCAGTTCGATCTGAAAGAAGGCAAGGTCAGAACCACACCAGAGTGTTGGCAGGCCTTGACAGACAAGATCCAGTCTGTACTGTCTGGTCCGGTATGCCCGGTCCGACAGTTCATGTCCCTCATAGGCCTTCTCACAGCAACAGAAAAACAAGTCCACCTAGGGCGACTTCACATGAGGCCCATACAGTGGCACTTGAAAAACAACTGGAGGGTCCCAGAATCACTAGACAAGGTGATCCCAGTCCCCAGGTCACTCCACCCCTACCTAAGGTGGTGGCTGGAGGAAAGCAATGTGCTACCAGGTCAACCTTTACACCCTCTAAAACATGCTCTGCAAATATTTACAGACACATCAAAAAAAGGGTGGGGCGCTCACTTAGATGAGCACACTGCAAGGAGAACTTGGTCCCTTCCAGAAAGCAAGTTGCACATAAATCACTTAGAGCTAAAAGCAGTCTTTCTAGCTCTAAAAGAGTTTCAAAGCTTCTGCTGCAACAAGACAGTATTGATAGCTACAGACAACACAACCGTGGTTGCCTATATCAACAAAGACGGGGGGATGAAATCGGGCTCCCTGTGTGCCCTACTGTGGAGAATCCTGTCCTGGTGTACCAGGAAGCTGGTGACCCTCAGGGCACGTCACATCCCCGGCCGGCTGAACATGATAGCAGACAAGCTATCCCAGACTGGGCCAGACCATTCAAACAGAGTGGTCACTTCATCCAGAAGTGTTCAAAGCTATATGCTCCCGGTGGCACCAGCCACAAGTGGACCTCTTTGCCACCAGATTCAACAACAAACTACCACAATTTGTGTCACCGGTTCCGGACCCCCAGGCTTGGGCAGTGGATGCACTCAGCCTGTCATGGGAAAATCTGGACCCATACACCTTTCCACCAGCAGCCATCTTGGGCAAAGTGGTGGAGAAGTTGCAGGACTACCCGTGCAACAGGATTATTCTGATTGCCCCAGGGTGGCCCAACATGCCCTGGTTCTGGGATCTAGTGGCAATGTCCAGTCAGATCCCACTGTGCCTGCCCAACATACCCAACTTAGTGTCTCAGCCTTTCAACCAGGTCCTTCACAGGAACCTGTCAAATCTGAACCCACATGCCTGGCTCCTAGAGCCTCAGCTATCAAGGAGCAAGGTTTCTCTGAGGCAGTGGCAGCACGAATTGAGGCTCCTCAAAGAGGATCAACCAGATCTGTCTATGAGGCAAAGTGGACCATTTTTACAAAGTGGTGCCTCTGTAATCAGGTGGACGTCAGGGCACCACCTCTGAAAGCCATTGCTGACTTCCTCCTGCACTTGTTTCAGGACAAGAAGTTGCAACCAGGCAATATTGATGGCTACAGATAAGCTATTGCTGACAAACGGGCAATGTCACTATAAATGTCAGCAAAGATGAGAATCTCACTCGTCTCCTGGATAGTTTCCATAGAGACAGACCCAAGGGCAGGAGGGGCATCCCCTCCTGGAACCTCTCTCTGGTGCTCAACAGTTGACAAAGGCTCCATTTGAACCCCTGAAGGATGGCTCCTTGAAACACTTGACCTTCAAGACTGTTTTTCTGATGGCCTTGTCAGACTGGTCTAAGGTGTCCTTATACCCTTCACCCAGTTTTCTATCCAAGAATCAGCTGGCTAAGGAGGGTCCAGATAGTGTGGCCCCAGTTGTCTTACCAGCCCTGACCCTTTCTCTGGATAAGTCTCTCAAAGGTGACGGGTCCCTATGTCCAGTTAGAGCCCTGCGCTACTACTTAGACAGGACCTCAGACCTTAGGCAGACTAAGGAGCTGGTCTTTGTCTCCTTCAAGAAAGGTTTTGACAAAGACATCTCTCCTGCCACCATCTCCTCATGGATCAAACAGACTGTGATCCTATGCTATGAGCTCTCTGACCAGGAGGCCTTCACCTTGCATCAGGTTAAAGACCACGATGTCAGGGCCTTTGCTGCCTCTAAGGCTTTCCAGTCAGGAGTCTCCTTAGAGCAGATTTTGTCAGCCTGCCACTGGAAATCTCACAACACCTTCACTCAGTTTTACTTGAAGGATGTTGCCTGGGCTGACTCAGAGCTTTTCCATCTAGGGCCTGTTGTGGCTACCCAACAGGTGCACCACCATATATATATATGTAAATATGTACATACTGTAAATATGTTAAGATGTACATAATGTAAATATGTACAAAATAAAAAAAAAACAAAAAAAACTGTGACTTGCTTCCCTAGGGAAGTTTATTTCATGGGACTGAACTCAGCCCCTCTATCTCTCTCTTTCCTTCTCTCAGAACCCTGAGGAAAGAAAAAGGGGGGGCAATGTCGGTAGACATCCGGTTGACCGGTTAGTTGGTAGCCGACCTTGACATTACAGGGTTCTTTGACCCTAGGTCAAATGGGCCTATTCAATTTTGTTTTGTTATGAGCTCACTACAGTCCCTAGCAGCTTACCCGCCTTCCAAGCGGTAGTTATTTAGCAATTGTCCATTGGATAGGATGTATTAACGCAATAAAATTGCAAATTCAATAAGTAAATTAAATTTTTATAAGTTAATACCCTATCCAATGGACAGGCAAGGCCCACCCAATCGGCCCTGCTACCAGCTTACTAGGGGTCATACTAGGATTAGACACGAAAAAGATGCTATGACGTCACACTGTCTAGACAGGAAGTAAGTACTACGCGCCACCTGGCGAATACACTCTCCTGACCGGTCCTGCCGGTATTATATACAGGACGTCTTTGTCTGGTCGCGCCGACCAGTAAAGCAATTGTCCATTGGATAGGGTATTAAGTTATAAAAATTTAATTTACTTATTAAATTTTCAATTTTGCTTCACTAATCACCCAATACTGGAAAGTTGCTTCTACAACTTACAAAGTATAATGTACATTTAAGGATAGTGCAATATTATTATTGTACAGAGTCTCTAGATTCTTAGGAAGGCTTTTATTTCAGCTCAGGAATGGTATGTACCATAAATAAGGAATGTTCTGTCATCCCTTTTATTATCTAATAATGACAGTCCATTTTGATTGTTACCGATGCCAGGGGTAATTAGCAATACAATATATATGTTGTGTTGAACAGAAAATAAATAAAAACCACTCCTAAAAGTAAACTACCCCATATGATGACACTTCTAGAGGCAGCATGTTGAAAGTCAGGTTAAATCAAAATAAATAAAAAGTTGGATATTTTAATCTAAAATTTTAAGTACATTTTAAAAAAATTTGAAATTTCCTCTTTTGATACTTTTTCAGTCTAAGAAGAAATACATCTGTGGAGAATGTGGTGAAGTCTTCACAGAAGTGGTAGATTTAGTCAACCATTCCAGTAAAGCCTGCAAAGCTTCTCATTTACCGGATCACCAGTCTACCATGGTCATTCCCTCACCTCAAAGAACTGAGAACCAGTCTACACTTATTATACCTCAACCTGACAGTGAGGCTCCTGTTATCTCCCCACCTGTGCATAAAACTGAAAATCAGCCTCTTCTGATGATTTCTTCCTCTCATAGAACAGAAAACCAGCCTAAATTAATATTTTCACAGCCTCAAAAACTTGAACACCAGCCAACTGTTATTTTACCCAAACCACAGATGAAAACTGAACATCAGCCAACCTATATAATTCACCAACCACATTCAACTGAAAACCAGCCTACTCTGGTGATACCCCCATCTCACTTGCTTCCCAGAAGCCAGTTCAGTGCACAGTCTTCTTCGCCACAACACAGTTCTGGGAACCAGTCTACACCCTCCTCTTTCATGGGGAACAAGCTCAACCAAGTGACCACCACTTTGAGCTCAAGTGAGTGCTTGTAAAATCATTTTTGTGCAGAAAATATGGTTACACAGTTTGCAATAACATATATTTTTATTGTGTAAATTAACCTTATTCTCATTAGTGCTGCATGTTGGTGAGAGTAAAAATCCACTCAAAACTTGAATATTTTTAAAATATGAAGTATGACGGTGAACTAGGGATGCGGCACATGCACAGTCTACGTATGCACAGCATGGAAGTAACAACAAAAATGTTTCTTTTAAAAACATTGGAGATGGTCGTGGATGTTTGCTCTCGCCAACATATAGCACTAGTGAGGATAAGGTAAGTATTTAACTTACAAAAAAGTTAAATTACAATAAATTTTACAATTATCTTCCATATCACAGGGAAGTGTTTAAAACAGGTGATCATCATGTAACTCCCACATGTAGTGCATTCCTCCATCCCTTCCAGTACATATCAGGAGACCTGTACAATGTGTTGAAAGCAAAATTGAATCCAAATTAATCAGTCACAAAAATTACAAATGTACTATGGCAGATTTCACTTTTATTGCATTAATACATCTTACCTAGTAGACAGTTAGTTCTACTGCTGATGCAAGCCGGCCCTGCCAAATGCCAGGAAAAAAAGATGTTTTTTTGTCTCCACTGGCAGAGCTGGATACATGCACTCCACTCTCTAGGTGTTGTGACCTACGTCATTCCTAGCTAGAGAATGTGACATCATAGTATTTTTTCAGTTGGCGTATGTGCAGTCAGGATGTGTTTTGAAGAACTCTTGAGATTTAAAGTTTTTTGGTGAAAGACTTGTTTTGATAATGTATGTGTAGAACTGTTACACTAGTATAATGGCATCACCAGGACAAAAATTGGGTGTGTGTGGCCATTTAATGTCTGGGTTTGATCAACATGTTAGATGTGCGTGGTGCCATGTCAAAGGACAGGGCTCACACCCTTTTGTGTTGAAACAAGATTGCAAAATCTGTACTTCCATACTCAAATAGCTTACCTAGCTGTCCACCCCAACCTACAAACTGCAGGAAGATAAGAAATTTGAAAAGAAAACGGATAATCCCTACCGGGTTGATCTGATTTTTATTACAATTTTGCTGGAGGTTGACTCAGAAACTGCAGAGAAAGCCAAACCTTCCAATTCCAGCAGTTTCAACAAAGAACTTCAAGTTTTGGACCAGAAGTGGTCAGGAAGACTCTCAAGATTGGAGGTTCTTCTGATAACATAGACACTGCAGAAACCGGCCGACCAGCCTACGTTTAGTACCATCAAATCAACTCCAGGTCACCCACCACCAGCTGGTGTAGTATCGGACAAGACATTCCTGCCAATGACCAAACTGACAAGCCATGCCAACAGCGGCCAGGTTCCGGCTTTGTAGAGGAGATCGACCAACTACATCAGCTACCAGATCTCCTCCACAATAAAAACCAACCTCAGACATTGAAGTTGAGATGGACTCTGCTGCCGGTCTGGCCCACTCTGTATCACAGGCTTGTGGAAGAAGAGGGAGAGCTATCTGATCATGAGGCCAACGTTGCTCCCAGTGAAACCAACCAACTGCTATCTGAGGAGCAGTCTTACAGAGAAACGGCCAGAGGAATACATTTCTACATGAGGTGGCATTAGATTCCTGAGTTTGTCAGGGCCTTGTTTTCAGTTGATGACAACCCCTTTGCTGGGCCCAGGTCTCAACCGACAGGCAAGATCTTTGTTAATCTAACATCTGATGACTGGTTCTGTAAGAAACTGGAGAAACTGAATCTAACACTTGCTGAGGGCTATCCTTCCAGAGGTTCTGATGTCAGAATCCTGCAGAAAAAGCAGTTGTCAAACTACCCACATCTTGGAGCAAATGGTACGAGTCAACAGTGCCTACAGCTGGATTACCAGATCCTCAGGCCTGTCTTCTATCCCACTGGCCTCCTGACCAATCTCCAGAGAAATCCTGAGGAAATGGGAAAAACAGCCAGGGAGTCATCATATAGGCAACCGGGCAGCCAGCTTCAACAGGTGTCTCACCAGAATTCAGGACAGTATGATGGCTCCGCTTAAGGCCATTCAGAATGACCAAGCTAAAGGCAAAACATCAGTGAGGAGTCAGTGTGCGACTGAAGAGCTACAATACCCTCATGAACTTTAACCAGAGCATTGGCTTTGCAATAGCCAAGACAGTGCAGCATCTCTCAGACTTTGTTTTTGTTTCAATTGCCAACATCACACTGGCAAGGAAGGATTCATATTTAGACCATCTCAAATCTGGCATCAAGCAAGACACTTTTTAGGGCACCCAGATATGCCCCTCTACATTTGGCCACACTATTTCCTGGCTCTGTACTTAAAGAGGCTGAGGAAGATATATCTCACTTAGTGTGACAAGAGGGGCTATAGTAGTGGATCAATGCACAAGAAGGGATGTTAACACCCTTATGATCACTCCAGCAAGTCTTCTCAGGACACTGGCCAATCTAGACAACCAGCCTGGAAGACTATCAGTCCACATGGCCACAACAAGAAAGGTCCAGGCATGGCTCCAACTACTCATCCTGACTGGCCAAGGCTCAGCCTTCATGTAAATGACAATTACAGTATAATCCCTAAGGGTTCTGTAAGGGCATCAGGAAAAGAGAGACTGTTGTACCTTATGCAAGACTTTTACCATGTGTAAACAGTGCTTTAAGTGTACTAACTGTTCAAAATTTAAATGTAGACTGTCATTTTGTGGATTATGTACCTTTTGTCGCTGGGCACCTGCTTCATTTTGACCTGTTTGCAATGATGTTCAACAACAAGTTACCTCAGTGTGTTTCATTAGTTCCAGACTCCCTAGCCTGGGAATTAGATGCACCCAGCCTGCTCTGGGAGGATTCCCACCAGTAGCCATACTGGACAAAGTATGTCCTGAAGGACTACCCATATAGGAGAATGATACTTATTGCTCCAGGGTGGCCCAACATGCCCTGGTTCTGGGATCTGGTGGCTATGTCAAGCCAAATTCCTCTGTGCCTGCCCAATCTCATGGCTCAACCCTTCAATCAGATTCCACACAAGAATCTGACAAACCTAAATCACCATGCCTAGCTCCTAGAGCCTCAACTATCAGAGGCTCAGCAAAATCAGTCTATGAAGCAAACTGTTCCTTTCTGTCAAAATAGTGCCAGAGTAATCAGGTGGACTTCAGGGCACCACCTCTAAAAGCACCGTCAATCAAATCCAATGCTGACTTCCTCCTGTATCTGGTCCATGACAGGACACTAGAGCTTAGTACTATTGATAACTTTTGATCAGCCATAGCAGACACACTAGGGAATTCACCCATCAATGTCAGCAAATATGAAAACCTCACTCATCTGGATATAGTCCACACAGAGAGATCTAAGGGTCACAGAGGTATCCCTTCTTGGAACCTTTCTCTGGTACTTCACCAACTTACTAAGGCTCTTTTTGAACCTGTTAAACAGGCCTCCTAGAAGCACCTGACCTTGAAGATCATCTTCCACTTAGCTCTAGGTTCTGGCAAATGCAGGAGTGAAATACATGCTTGGCTCAACAAAAACATCAGACTCTAGACAGACTGGTCTAAGGTGTCTCTCTACTCCTCGCCCAGTTTTCTTTTGATGCATCAACTGATTTTTCCTTCCCAGCTATTCACATGTCACGTTTTCTTTAAAAGGAATATAGAAATCCTTTGTTTTTAATGATCAAAGAAAGTAGGCAGGCATTTTTATGTCAGCTGACTTGTCAGTCAGCAGACATTATGTCATCACTCTGCGGCGTGGGCGTCCGCGTGAACAACTTCTTCTCCAAAACTACAAGGCCTAGAGACATGCTGTTTTTTTTAAAAGATACCTTATCTATCGAGGATGAAAATTTGTTCAAGGCATGCAAATCTGTCTGTTCGTCTGTTTGCTAGAGACATTACAAGGGGGGTACCCCCACCAAAAGTGTGAAAATTTCAACTTTTTATCACAATTTTCTCCGTGACTATTGCAGGGATTTCTCTCATATCTTGCATATATGTACTAGGCCAGAGGTAGATTCTCTTGTGTGAGTATGAGACCTGGATCTGTCTTACTTTTTTTTTAATAAATTTTTTTAATAATTTTTAATGCATTAAAATTCATGAAATCATGCACTAAATCACTTATAACTTGAAAAGTGTTGCATTTAGAGCATTTTGTGAAAATATGTTGTTCAGCTACTTTTTTCATAGCTACAATATGGTGAGTAAGTTGGGTGTCTGTCTTAATAGCTAAGTGAGTAATAGCTACTTTTGGGCTTTTCAGTAACTTCCATTATGAGTAAAATCACTTGTAACTTAAAAACTATTGCATTTAGAGAATTTCGTATAAATATGTTATTCAGCTACTTTTGGGCCAGCTATAACATAGTGAAATTTCAGACCTGTAGCTCATGGCATAGCTGAGTAATAGCTACTTTTAGGTTATCACTGTTGAGTAAATCGCTTATAACTTGAAAACTATTGCATTTAGAGAATTTCGTATAAATATGTTATTCAGCTACTTTTGGGTCAGCTATAACAGTAAAATTTCAGACCTGTAGCTCATGGCATAGCTGAGTAATAGCTACTTTTAGGTTATCACTGTTGAGTAAATCACTTATAACTTGAAAAGTGTTTCATTTAGAGCATTTTTTTAAAATATGTTATTCAGCTACTTTTTTCATAGCTACAATATGGTGAGTAAGTTGAGTGTCTGTCTCAATAGCTAAGTGAGTAATAGCTACTTTTGGGCTTTTCAGTAACTTCCATCATGAGTAAAATCACTTGTAACTTAAAAACTATTGCATTTAGAGAATTTCGTATAAATATGTTATTCAGCTACTTTTGGGCCAGCTATAACATAGTAAAATTTCAGACCTGTAGCTCATGGCATAGCTGAGTAATAGCTACTTTTAGGTTATCACTGTTGAGTAAATCACTTATAACTTGAAAACTATTGCATTTAGAGTATTTTGTTTCAATATGTTATTCACCTATTTTGGGGTCAGCTATAACATAGTGAAGTTTCAGACCTGTGGCTCATTTCATAGCTGAGTAATAGGTACTTTGAAGTTCTCACTGTTGAGTAAATCAGTTATAATTGGAAAACTATTGCATTTACAGAAATTTGTGCAAATATGTTATTCAGCTACTTTTGGGTCAGCTATAACATAGTGAAATTATAGATCTATAGCTCATGGCACAACTGAGCAATAGCTATTCTCAGGTACTGACTGTTGAGTAAATCAGCTATAACTTGAAAAATATTGCATTTGGAGTATTTTGTTAAAATATATTGTTCACCTACTTTTGGGTCAGCTATAACATAGTGAAATTACAGACCTATAGCTCATGGCATAGCGGAGCAATAGCTATTTTCAGGTTCTCACTATTGAGTAAATCAGTTGTAGCTTGAAAATTATTGCATTTACAGTAGTTTGCTTAAATATGTTGTTCACCTACTTTTGGGTTAGCTATAACATAGTAAAATTTCAGACATGTAGCTCATTGCATAGCTGAGTAATAGTTCCTTTAAGGTTCTCACTGTTGAGTAAATCAGTTGTAACTTGAAAACTATTACATTTAGAGTAATTTGTTAAATATGTTATTCACAGAATTTTTGGTCAGCTATAACATAGTGAAATTGCAGACCTCTATGTCATGGCATAGCTGAGCAATAGCTACTTTCAGGTTCTCACTGTTGAGTAAATCATTGTATCCACTGGATAGCCGCAGTGTGTAGAGAGAGATTTCACCATTACTGCTCTGATGAAAAAAAATATTATAGCTAGCTTTCTTAAGTTTGCAGTATATATTAATAACCATAAAATGTTGTCTGGGAATATTTTTGGCCTCATTTTGAGAAACAAGATGGCCGCCACAGGTGTTTTTTGTCAGTCATGAAAAGTGCTTATATCTCCCTTATTATTGATCCTAGAGGTTTGGGATGATAAACCAACCTGTAGGAAATCATGGGGTGGGAATCTTTTGGTGTGGTCAGATTTGACCTTCAATGACCCCTCCTTCAAGGTCAAACAAGGATAGCCAAACTTAAAAGTGCTTATAACTCGCTTATTATTGGTCCCAGAGGTTTGGGATGGTAAACAGACAGGAAATCATGGGCTGCGAATCTGTTAATATGGTCCAATTTGACCTTGGAACCCTCCTTCAAGGTCAAATGAGGATAGCGAAAATTGAAAGTGCCTACAACTCGCTTATTATTGGTGACAGAGATTTGGGATGGTAAACCATCCCATAGGAAATCATTGGCTCGGAATCTTTTGGTATGGTCAGATTTGACCTTTGGACCCCTCCTTCAAGGTCAAATGAGGACAGCCAAGCTTAAAAGTGCTTATAACTCATTTATAATTGGTCCTAGAGGTTTAGAATGGTAAACCATAGGAAATCATGGGCTGGGAATGTATTTGTGTGGTTAGATTTGACCTTGGACCCCTTCTTCAAGGTCGAACGAGGATATTGCATTTGTAGTATTTCTTTAAATATGTTTTAACCTATTTTTTACACTTAAACAATTACCTTGTTATTTTCCTTCATAATACCATTTACAGGGCACAACTTTTTTATCCTTTTCTTCTGTCAGCTTCAGAATTTCTTTCGAACTTGCTGTTCAGTTACCATTTACTGTATTTCTGTACAGCCCTTTTCCTGATAATTATTCTGTCCTCTAATCACCTTCACAAATCAAAAACACTCAGTCAGCTGACACAGTGCCCGTTCACGGGCACTCTCCTCTTGTTAATCTGTTTCTATTGTTAGATGGAGGCCTTAATTGAACATGTATGTGGATATGGACAATGAGGACAATTCACCATATAAGGCCCATTCATTGATTATGAGTGCCAATATTAACCCCCAGTCTCCATTATGCGGTCTCTTGCATAAAGGTTTTTTGTGTTCTTGGGAATGATTTTAGCGGTCTCTGGTCACAAGATGTTGTTAAACTTTGGAAATGTATGAGGGTAAATGTTTAACAAGTATTCTGAAAATATGGTCATGAAAATGCTTGTGATGGAAGTTTTTAAAACATTTGATAGAAAACATTTCAAAAACGTTTTTAAATTATGGGTATGAAAACCAGTTGTCATTTAATGTTTGATTATTAAACATCTGCAGAGCAAACATTTACAAAACATTGTCAACAAATATTGTTTAAATGTTTTATGTATACAATTTACCAACCATTTCATGATAAATGTTAAAAAAATATTTCCAGTATAACCTTCATTTTTTGAGCTATTTTATAAATTAAACAAAAACAAACGTTTCCAGTCAAACCTAGTTTCTCAAGTTATTTCATAAATGTTTAATAAATGTTTTCAGCAAAATCATTTGTAAATTGTTTATAAAACATTTTAAACACTTCAGTGTAAATGTTTACATGGAAAAATTTAGTAACCCAAAAGATAAGGTATAAAAAGCATTTTGTAAATATTTTAACCATTTAAAAACATTTTAATGTTTACTGTGCATTTTTCACCCCAGAGGGCATGCCCCGTCAGAAGACCCACCAGAACCTCTGTGAGCCATTGGTGTGAATGAAATACCATGGGCAGCCTAAGATTAGTTCTTTTCATTAGTTATGTCAAAAGGATTGGATTTTAAATATACAAGTAAATTTTATGAAGCAAACTTACTTGCACATGACTGCTTTCAGTCTCTAATGTACATAATATTTATTGCATCTCTCAGGTGAGAGTTCAATGTCCAGACCTTCGTTTACCAGTCCTCAGATCTCAGCACTATCTGGGTCCAGTGGAAGTTCAACTCTGCAGGTAAAATTGATGTATTTTAATGCAGTTACCCATTCCTGCTGTTATTTCTTGAGGCTATCCACTTAATTATGAAAATAAAGTCTTAGAGCTTTCAATTAGTTAGTGAATTTAATACGTTACTTTAGATGAATTTATTTCATTATTCTATATAGCTGTTTTCATTTTATGATAAGTCTAAAATGCTTTCACGGATTTCATTCAAACTTGCCACACACATGCATTTGGGTCAAGACCTCATTTTAAGGTCACTTAAACTCCCAGGACTAAAGAAACATCTACATTTAGCCACTAATACTGTCTAGGTCAAAATCTATCTGGCTCAAATTTTACCTGGGAACACTTTAAATGTTCTTACACATGCCAAAATCAAGACTTTATGTTGAGATTAAAATTGTGTTTGAGGATCGTCAAGACCACACTTAGGGATATTTTTCATATATTTGGCCCTATAATTTGGAAATGGTAATTGTGATGAATCTCAAACTGTACTAGATATAATGTTTAGATGTAACATTTATCTGTAGAAAATTTCAGGTCTGTGGCTTTAATTTTAAGGTCACCTTAAGGTTCCTGAAATAACCACAGAGACCCAATTTATGGACTTTTTGTCACTTTTAAGCACTATAGCTGAAAAACTATGTGGTTCATTTACTTAAAGTCTCACATGGGAGTATATAAATATTTTATTTTTACATGTACTACAAATCAGATCTTTAAGTTGACATATAACCTGTGTATGAGATCTGTAACCCCCTCACACTTTTTCTGCATTTTTCATATATTTTGCCTTGTAACTTAAAAATGGTGATAACTGTTAAAAAAATTGAAGCCTGTAGTTTTAATTTAACCCTTTCGCTACTGAAGGATCTTTTTTATTGCGTTAATACATCCTATCCAATGGACAATTGCTTTACTGGTCGGCGCGACCGGTCCCGCCAAACGCCAGAAAAAGACGTCCTGTATAGAATACCGGCAGGACCGGTCAGGAGAGTGCATTCGCCAGGTGGCGCATCGTACTTCCTCTTCCTGTCTAGACATCGTGACGTCATAGCATCTTTTTCGTTTGGCGCGTGGAGAGTGAAGACGTGTTTTTTGGTTTTATACCGAACTCATCCGTTTTATTTCATATTTGAAGTAATTCAGAAGCTTTATCTACAACCATGTCATCACCAGCACAAAGACGAGGTTCATACGGACACGCTATGGCTGATTTCGACACCCATTCCAAGTGTGCACGTTGTAGGGACAAAGGGCTAGGCGACGACCCCTGCGTCCTGAAGAAGGAATGCGTGATTTGTAAAGGGTTTACCCCTGAGCAGTCCCTTCAGCTGGCTACGCCTACGTGTAGGGACAGAAAAGATAAGAAGACGACCTCCAATGCCACGACCTCATCCACCCCCACTCTCGTGGACCCAGCACACGTTAGCATACTGGGTAAAGTGGAAAAGGTCAAGGCTGTGCAGACGACACCTTCCAAGAAGACGAAACGTAGTGAGTCTCCCAAGCCGTCTACCAGTAAGAAAAGATCTTCAAGCAGTAGACCTACCTCTGAAGATCTCCAGCATCTGGATGACAAGTGGGGAGAAAGATTTTCCAGACTTGAAGCTATGCTGCTAGCCAAGGCTTTCACAGTGCCGGTTGAACCGGTTGTGAAGCCGGCTTCAGATGTGACTCCCTCTCAGAAGCCCTTTTTTGACCCTGGTGTCACCACCAGCAGTCTTCCTGTGGAGAAGAGTCTACCAGTCTTGACCAGGCTACCGGTAGTGCTGTAGAGGAGATGCAGACTGCCACCCAGCCCCTTGGGGCTCCCGGTGCAGGGATAGCAACCCAGCCTGTTCATGTCCCCGGTTCATTCCCAGAGGTTCAGCCCACCGGTGATGTGGATCTAAGTGCAGCCTCTGACAGTGAAGCTGACCAGTGCAGCGAAACCGGTTCCCTGGATGGTGACATCCACCGGGACCGGTCAGCAGACAAGGATGCCTCCAGAGATGATCCTGAGACTGAACCCACTGAGGAGGCTAACTACAGGGAAACAATGAGGGGTGTGAGGAGTTTCATGAACTGGCACAGGGTTCCTGAGTTTGAAACTGTGTCCTCTACTGCAGATGACAACCCCTTTGCCGGTACCCGTGTCCAGCCAACCGGTAAAGTCAGTGTGAAACTTCCGGTGGATGACTGGTTGTGCAGGAAGATGTCCAGTCTTAACCTCACAATCAAGGAAGGCT
Source organism: Sabellastarte sp. h YS-2021 (assembly GCA_964017235.1). Lineage (NCBI taxonomy): Eukaryota > Metazoa > Annelida > Polychaeta > Sabellida > Sabellidae > Sabellastarte > Sabellastarte sp. h YS-2021. The sequence continues at coordinate 31,156,298 of OZ024936.1, forward strand.
ACCCAACCAGAAACACTGACAACACTGGCCTCCTCAGAGATCAGTTCATCAAAACCCCTAGACCGTTTAGATGGTATGGGATGCATGCTGAGAAAGACAGTGACAGTTCTGCAGTTCGTACCTGGTCACCGAAACCGGCCAAACTCAACCACTCTTTCAGCAGGGTTGCCAGAAGAAATTTGCCTTCTGCTCCTCCCTCTCGAGCCTTCAGTCAGGATCTCCTCAGACGCTGGGAGAGGGCAGCTCGTGAACAGACAATAATGTGTAACCAGGCTGCTGGTTTGTCAAGGTGCCTGACCAGGGTTCAGGACTCGATGAACTCTCAGTTGAAAACCCTGCGTCTGGACAGTAAAGGCAAGTCATTTGAAAAGATGAAACAGGCTGTTATTGAACTGGAGTACTTGACCACTTTCAACCGGTCAGTATCTCAAGCAATGGCCAGGACTATGAAAGACCTTTCAGAAGCAGTTTTTATTAACATGGCCAACTTCACCCTGGCTCGCCGGGATAGTTACTTGGACTATCTCCATGCTGGAGTTAAGCAGGATACGTTGCACGCCTTGAGAACGTCACCAGTTCATTTGAATGCATTATTTTCGGACCAGCTTATATCAAAAGCTGAGGAAGAAATCTGTAAGAGCGAAGAGAGGTGTTCTTCCGGTACTTCACACCGACAGCCAAGTCGCTTCCACCCATATGCTGCAAGTGACAAGGTTACTAGCCATCACACCGACAAGAAGAACGTCCCTGCTTGGAAACAGATCAAAGACAAGCAGCAGGCTAGGAAAGGTCGTGGCAAGGCCTCAACTTTCACACAGAAACCTGCCAAGGGGTTCAAGTCTCATAAATGACAATCGCTGTATATTTCCAGTGACCGGTCAGAAGAACTCTGTACTTATCACCGGTCAGGGAGACTTGAACCCAGCACCAGTGGTGTCAAAGAACAGCAAAGTGACTTTAAATTTCAATGTAGACTCTCATGTTGCAAATGCTCATATTGTCACTGGGTTGCCACAAAGGAAAGGCGTAAATCCCACCTTTTGTCAAATGTACACAGAAATAAAATATGTGAAAAATGTTTCTTGTGTAGGTCACTTGTGTTCTGTAAATCTTGTCACCAATGCCCAACATGCTGTTATAGATCCTCCTGTAGGGGCGAGGTTAAACCAGTGTTGGGAGAAATGGGAAGCCTTGGGTTCGAGTCCAAAAGTAGTCACCACACTGAGGGAGGGTTATACTCTTCCATTCCGGTTCAGACCTCACTTAACAAGGTCACCGACTGTAATAAGCAACTACCACAATCCAACCAAGCAGTCCTTCCTTGTGGAGGCACTGCATCAGCTGATAAACAAAAATGCAGTCAAACCGGTGGAAAACCCAAACTCACTGGGGTTTTACAACCGGCTATTTTTGGTACCCAAACCCAACAACCGGTGGAGACCGATTCTGGACTTAAGCACCTTGAACACCTTTTTGAACACAGAGTCGTTCAAGATGGAGACCCCAGAGACAATAAGAACCTCCCTACAGTCAGGGGAGTGGGTCACATCCATAGATTTCAAAGACGCATACTTCCACATACTAATTCACAGTCAGTCCAGGAAGTACATGCGTTTTCACCTTCAGGGTCGGTCCTACCAGTTCAAAGCCCTTCCCTTTGGCCTGTCCACAGCCCCCATGGAGTTCACAGTGGTCACCAAAGAGGTCAAACTCATGGCACTTCAAAAGGGTATAAGGATCCACCAGTACCTAGACGACTGGCTGGTGAGAGCCTCTACCCACGACACCTGTCTGCAGCATACTCAAACCCTGATCACACTGTGCCAGGATCTAGGGTGGCTGGAGAACAGGGAAAAATCAGAACTGGTCCCACAACAGGTCTTCAACTTCGTAGGTTACCAGTTCGACCTGAAAGTGGGCAGGGTCAGACCAACAGAGGAACGTTGGCAGACCTTGACCGACAAGATCAGATCAATACTGTCGGATCCGGTATGCCCAGTCCAGAAATTTATGTCCCTCATAGGGCTACTCACAGCAACAGAAAAACAAGTCCACTTAGGGCGACTACACATGAGACCCATACAGTGGCACTTGAAAAACAACTGGAGGGTCCCAGAATCACTGGAAAAGGTGATACCGGTTCCCAAGTCCCTCCACCCCCATCTAAGGTGGTGGCTGGAGGAAAGCAATGTGCTACTAGGTCAACCATTACACCCTCTAAAACATGCTCTGCAGATCTTTACAGACGCATCAAACGAAGGGTGGGGCGCTCACTTGGACGACCATACTGCAAGAGGAACTTGGTCCCTTCCAGAGAGCAAGTTACACATAAACCACTTAGAGCTAAAGGCTGTATTTCTAGCTCTAAAAGAGTTTCGAACCCTGGTCTGCAACAAGACAGTGTTGATAGCTACAGACAACACAACAGTGGTTGCCTATATCAACAAAGAGGGGGGGGATGAAGTCGGGCTCACTGTGTGCCCTACTGTGGAGAATACTGTCCTGGTGCACCAGACAACAGGTGACCCTCAGGGCACGTCACATCCCCGGCCGGCTGAACGTGATAGCAGACAAGCTATCCAGACTTGGCCAGACCATTCAAACAGAGTGGTCACTTCATCCAGCAGTGTTCCAGGCTGTATGCTCAAGGTGGCACCAGCCACAAGTGGACCTGTTTGCCACCAGATTCAACAACAAACTGCCACAGTTTGTGTCACCGGTGCCAGACCCCCAGGCTTGGGCAGTGGATGCAGCCTCTCCTGGGAGGACCTGGACCCATATGCCTTCCCACCGGCAGCCATCTTAGGCAAAGTGGTGGAGAAGCTTCAGGACTACCCCTGCAACAGAATAATTCTGATTGCTCCAGGGTGGCCCAACATGCCCTGGTTTTGGGACCTGGTGGCAATGTCAAGCCAGATCCCACTGTGTCTGCCCTGCATACCAAACCTAGTGTCTCAGCCCTTCAACCAGGTCCTTCACAGGAACCTGTCGAATCTGAACCTACATGCCTGGCTCCTAGAGCCTCAGCGATCAAGGAGCAAGGCTTCTCTGAGGCAGTGGCAGCACGAATTGAGGCTCCTCAAAGAAGATCAACCAGATCTGTCTATGAGGCAAAGTGGACCATTTTTACAAAGTGGTGCCTCAGTAATCAGGTGGACTTCAGGGCACCACCTTTGAAAGCCATTGCTGACTTCCTCCTGCACTTGTTTCAGGACAAGAAGTTGCAACCAGGCACTATTGATGGCTACAGATCAGCCATTGCTGACAAACTGGGCAATTCTGCCATTAATGTCAGTAAGGATGAAAATCTCACTCGTCTCCTGGATAGTTTCCATAGAGACAGACCCAAGGGCAGGAGGGGCATACCCTCCTGGAACCTTTCTCTGGTGCTTCACCAGCTGACAAAGGCTCCCTTTGAACCCCTAAAAGAGGCCTCCTTGAAACATCTGACTTTCAAGACTGTTTTCTTGTTGGCCTTAGGTTCGGGTAAACGCAGGAGTGAGATCCATGCTTGGTTACATAAGAACATCAGACACCAGTCAGACTGGTCTAAGGTGTCTTTGTACCCCTCACCCAGCTTCCTATCCAAGAACCAGCTGGCTAAGGAAGGTCCAGATAGTGTGGCTCCAGTGGTCATTCCAGCCCTGGCACCATCTCTGGATAGGTCACTCAAGGGTGACAGGTCCTTATGTCCAGTTAGAGCCCTGCGCTACTACTTGGACAGGACTGCAGATCTCAGGCAGAATAAGGAGTTAGTCTTTGTCTCCTTCAAGAAGGGTTTTGACAAAGACATCTCACCTGCCACCATCTCCTCATGGATCAAACAGACTGTGATTCTGTGCTATGAGCTCTCTGACCAGGCGGCCCTCACCTTACATCAGGTTAAAGCCCATGATGTTAGGGCCTTTGCTGCATCTAAGGCTTTCCAATCAGGGATCTCCTTAGATCAGATCTTGTCAGCCAGTCACTGGAAGTCTCACAACACCTTCACCCAATTCTATTTGAAGGATGTTGCCTGGGCTGATTCAGAGCTTTTCCACCTGGGAACTGTAGTGGCTGCCCAACAGGTGCACGACCAGGCCCAGAAGTGAGGAGATATCGTATATATGTAAAAATGTACATATTGTAAATATGTAAAATATGTACATAATGTAAATATTTGTTGTACATATATTTAAAAAAAAAAAACAAAAAAAAAAAACTGTGACTTGCTTCCCTTGGGAAGTTTATTCTTCTGGGACTGAACTCAGCCCCTCTCTCTCTATCTTTCCCTTCTCAACCAACTCTGGAAGGAAAGAAAAGGGGGGGGGCAACGTCGGTAGACTCCCGGTTAACCGGTGAGTTGGTGGCCGACCTTGACCTGTCAGGGTTCTCTGACCCTAGGTCAAATGGGCTTGTGCTATTTTGTTTTTATTATGAGTTCACTTAAGTCCCTAGCTGCTTACCCGCCTACCAAGTGGTAGTTATTCAGCAATTGTCCATTGGATAGGATGTATTAACGCAATAAAATTGCAAATTTAATAAGTAAATTAAATTTTTATAAGTTAATCCCTATCCAATGGACAGGCAAGGCCCACCCAACCGGCCCCGCTATCAGCTTACTAGGGGTCTTACTAGGACTAGACATGAAAAAGATGCTATGACGTTACGATGTCTAGACAGGAGGAGGAAGTACGATGCGCCACCTGGTGAATGCACTCTCCTGACCGGTCCTGCCGGTATTCTATACAGGACGTCTTTTTCTGGCGTTTGGCGGGACCGGTCGCGCCGACCGGTAAAGCAATTGTCCATTGGATAGGGTATTAACTTATAAAAATTTAATTTACTTATTAAGCGTCCCTTGAAAAGGGGACGCTTATTGGTTTCACCCCCGGTTTTCAGTCAGCCGCCGCCGCCGCCGCATTATCGTCTCCCTTGAATATCTCCCTTGTTATTAGGCCTATCCAAATGATATGTGGCAGTGTTCTTCTATAGGCGTGGGGAAATTTTTTGACAGGCATAAATTTGACCTTTGACCTTTATGAAGGTCACATTATCAAAAATTCCAAAAAAAATTTACTTCCTTTTCACTAGATTTCCTCAGAAAGTACTGCGTGTGGGTCAACCAAATTTGGTATGCACATTCCTGAGGGAAGAATCTAGGCGCCAGTCGATATTGGGATCAGTCGGGCCATAATTGACCGATTGACGGGCGATTGATTATAAGTTCATAAAAATTTTGCTAAGATTAAGCCTTGAACTCGCTTATTATTGGTCGTAGAGGTTTGGGATGGTATACCAACATATAGGAAATCATGTGCTGGGAATCTTCTGGTGTGGTCAGATTTGACCTTGGGCCCCTCGTTCAAGGTCAAGCGAGGATAGGCAAAGTTTAAAGTGCTTATAACTCGCTTATTATTGGTCCTAGAGGTTTGGGATGGTATACCAACATATAGGAAACCATGGGCTGGGAATCTTTTGGTGTGGTCAGATTTGACCTTGGACGTCTCCTTCAAGGTCAAACGGGGATAGGCAAACTGAAAAGTGCTTATAACTCGCTTGTTATTAGTCCTAGAGGTTTGGGATGGTATACCAACATATAGGAAATCATGTGCTGGGAATCTTCTGGTGTGGTCGCATTTGACCTTGGGCCCCCCCTTCAAGGTCAAACGAGCATAGCCAAACTTAAAAGTGCTTATAAGTCGCTTATTATTGGTCCTAGAGCTTTGGGATGGTATACCAACATGTAGGAAATCATGGGCTGGGAATCTTCTGGTGTGGTCGGATTTGACCTTGGGCCTCTTGTTCAAGGTCAAACGAGGATAGCCAGACATAAAAATGCTTATAACTCGCTTATTATTGGTCCTAGAGCTTTGGGATGGTATACCAACATATAGGAAATCATGGGCTGGGAATCTTTTGGTGTGGTTGGATTTGACCTTGGGCCTCTCGTTCAAGGTCAAACGAGGATAGCCAAACTTAAAAGTGCTTATAACTCGCTTATTATTGGTCCTAGAGGTTTGGGATGGTATACCGACATATAGGAAATCATGGGCTGGGAATCTTCTTGTGTGGTCGGATTTGACCTTGGGCCTCTCCTTCAAGGTAAAACGAGGATAGCCAAACATAAAAATGCTTATAACTCGCTTATTATTGGTCCGAGAGGTTTGGGATGGTATACCAACATATAGGAAATCATGGGCTGGGAATCTTTTGGTGTGGTTGGATTTGACCTTGGGCCTCTCGTTCAAGGTCAAACGAGGATAGCCAAACTTAAAAGTGCTTATAACTCGCTTATTATTGGTCCTAGAGGTTTGGGATGGTATACCGACATATAGGAAATCATGGGCTGAGAATCTTCTGGTGTGGTTGGATTTGACCTTGGGCCTCTTGTTCAAGGTCAAATGAGGATAGCCAAACTTAAAAGTGCTTATAACTCGCTTATTATTGGTCCTAGAGGTTTGGGATGGTATACCGACATGTAGAAAATCATGGGCTGGGAATCTTCTGGTGTGGTTGCATTTGACCTTGGGCCCCTCCTTCAAGGTCAAACGAGCATAGGCAAAGTTGAAAGTGCTTATAAGTCGCTTATTATTGGTCCTAGAGGTTTGGGATGGTATACCGACATATAGGAAATCATGTGCGGGGAATCTTCTGGTGTGGTCGGATTTGACCTTGGGCCCATCCTTCAAGGTCAAACGAGGATAGCCAAACTTAAAAGTCCTTATAACTCGCTTATTATTGGTCGTAGAGCTTTGGGATGGTATACCGACATATAGGAAATCATGTGCTGGGAATCTTCTGGTGTTGTCGCATTTGACCTTGGGCCCATCCTTCAAGGTCAAACGAGTATAGCCAAACTTAAAAGTACTTATAACTCGCTTGTTATTGGTCGTAGAGCTTTGGGATGGTATACCTACATATAGGAAATCATGTGCTGGGAATCTTCTGGTGTGGTTGGATTTGACCTTGGGCCTCTCGTTCAAGGTCAAATGAGGATAGCCAAACTTAAAAGTGCTTATAACTCGCTTATTATTGGTCGTAGAGCTTTGGGATGGTATACCTACATATAGGAAATCATGTGCTGGGAATCTTCTGGTGTGGTCGCATTTGACCTTGGGCCCATCCTTCAAGGTCAAACGAGGATAGCCAAACTTAAAAGTGCTTATAACTTGCTTATTATTGGTCGTAGAGCTTTGGGATGGTATACCTACATATAGGAAATCATGTGCTGGGAATCTTCTGATGTGGTCGGATTTGACCTTGGGCCTCTCGTTCAAGGTCAAACGAGGATAGCCAAACTTAAAAGTGCTTATAACTCGCTTATTATTGGTCGTAGAGCTTTGGGATGGTATACCGACATATAGGAAATCGTGCTGGGAATCATCTGGTGTGGTTGCATTTGACCTTGTGCCTCTCGTTCAAGGTCAAACAAGGATAGCCAAACTTAAAAGTGCTTATAACTCGCTTATTATTGGTCGTAGAGCTTTGGGATGGTAGACCAACATATAGGAAATCATGTGCAGGGAATCTTCTGGTGTGGTCAGATTTGACCTTGGGCCCCTCCTTCAAGGTCAACCGTGGATAGGCAAAGTTTAAAGTGCTTATAACTCGCTTATTATTGGTCCTAGAGGTTTGGGATGGTATACCAATATGTAGGAAACCATGGGCTGGGAATCTTTTGGTGTTGTCCGATTTGACCTTGGGCCTCTCCTTCAAGGTCAAACGAGGATAGCCAAACTGAAAAGTGCTTATAACTCGCATATTATTAGTCCTAGAGGTTTCGGATGGCATACCAACATGTAGGAAATCATGTGCTGGGAATCTTCTGGAGTGGTCGCATTTGACCTTGGGCCCCCCTTCAAGGTCAAACGAGCATAGCCAAACTTAAAAGTGCTTATAACTCGCTCATTATTGGTCCTAGAGCTTTGGGATGGTATACCAACATATAGGAAATCATGGGCTGGGAATGTTTTGGTGTGGTCGGATATGACCTTGGGCCCCTCCTTGAAGGTCAAATGAGGATAGCCAAACATAAAAATGCTCATAACTCGCTTATTATTGGTCCTAGAGCTTTGGGATGGTAAACCAACATGTAGGAAATCATTGGCTGGGAACCTTCTGGTGTGGTCGGATTTGAGCTTGGGCCCCACGTTCAAGGTCAAACGAGCATAGCCACACTTAAAAGTGATTAGAACTCGCTTATTATTGGTCCTAGAGGTTTGGGATGGTATACCAGCATATACAAAATCATGGGCTGGGAACCTTCTGGTGTGGTCGCATTTGACCTTGGGCCTCTCATTGAAGGTGAAATGAGCATAGCCAAGCTTAAAAGTGGTTATAATTCACTTATTATTGGTCCTACAGGTTTGTGATGGTATACCAGCATATAGGAAATCATGGGCTGGGAATCTTCTGGTGTGGTCGTATTTGACCTTGGGCCTCTCGTTTAAGGTCAAACGAGCATAGCCAAACTTAAAGGTCATAGGAAACATTTTTCACAAAAATTATGAAGTTAACTTCATTCAGTAGACAAACAACCTATAAGAATGAAAATGTGGTTTATTTTAAGAAATATATGGTACAAGAGCCATAAATAGCATTATAAAAATAAATATCACGAACGTGGAGTAAATTTATTTATTTGTTGCTTTACGTCGCGTTCAACAGCCAGGGTCATATTGCGACGGGTAGTTTACAGGTGGAATAAACCAGTGCATAGTGCACTGTAAACCACCGGGCATCGGCAAGTAACTACCAACTTTCCAACATGAAGCGCCCGGCCCGAGATTCGAACCGGCGGCCACAGAGGTTGGAGGCGAGAACCGAACATGGAGTAAAAAGTGGACATATTGTTTTTCTCGTAGTAGATGATCGATGACGTCACAGGTTCATAATGAAGTTCCGTGTAGTTGGAGATATAGTGTATATATTTCCAAACTGAAGGAAGATAACATTTTCCTTTGCCAAAAAAGCTGACTAGCCTCTATTTTTTCTAGATGCTGTTTTTTTCTCAAGTTTTACCTAACTTTTAATCACTGACAGTTCTAACAAACACAGATATACTGTAAGTAGGCTTGTCTTGGAATGCAGAAAGCATAAACATATGTATGAGATTTTGCCTCCTTCCATCATTTTTTTCTAGGTTTTTAAACTGTGATGAGAAAGTAGCCTTTCAAGCTAGATAAATTTACACAAAACTAAGAATCTCTTGATAAATTCAAAAGTGGTCATTTGAACTTACTGGATACTGTTTTTTTGCCTTTAATCACCGGCATTTCTATCAAGAAAAGGCATGATGTAAAGTGAAATCAAAATACACAATTTGTTTTCATTTGCATTAATAATTTATAAAAGCATGCTGTTGTAGTCAAATTTATTGAATTTATTCTGAAAGAATCATGTTTGAAGTTCTAACTTTTACATTATCAGTTTATGAAATAATTCAGTATATGAGTTTCCCTTAAGATATTAGTTCAGTATTTCTTGGCCTTAAGTTTGGATAATTTAAAGTTTTGGAAATTAGTTGGTGACATTTTATTCTCAATTTAAGCCTTTGTTGAGACCAAAAAAAAGGATATGTGTTTAGGGGAACTGTAATCAACACTAGATGGCTAGACGCATTATGTATACTATGAAAGCAGTATTGTTTACAGTTTTTATGGGAAACTAATTTGGAGAACATATATGATTTATCCTTGCTTGAGGCCCAGTTCTAAAGACATTTATGTTGTATTTATTTCATCTCCTGGCAATAGTGTTTTAAAAATTGAAAAAAATAACTATCAAAATTCATCTCAGAGTTGAACCTGGTTGACTGCATTGTTTGGTGATTTTTATGCAACTTGCTTAATACCTCTCTAAATATTTTTTATTTGAGAACAAAAATAAAAGATGTTCTGAAGGCTATTTCAAAAATTTACTGTGGCAGACTGATGTCTTATAAACAAATAAACTTCATAAAAACACATTATGCAATCTTTTAAATATATATGTATGTATTAAAAGGCTTACGGAAATAATAGTTTGTTTACATTGTCATGAACCTGTGACGTCAAGGCTAGTATTTTCTACGGGAGTTGTCAAGTGAAAAATAATGGCGAAAGTGATTGAATATACCATGTAACCTTGTCCAGACGCATCTTTTTTCACAGAAATTGAACTTACATATGTATATGTAATCACTAATGAATGATTTGAAAATACTTCCTATGACCTTTAAAAGTGCTTATAACTCGCTTATTATTGGTCCTAGAGGTTTGGGATGGTATACCAACATGTAGGAAATCATGGGCTGGGAATCTTCTGGTGTGGTCGGATTTGACCTTGGGCCCCTCCTTCAAGGTCAAACGAGCATAACGAAACATAAAAGTGCTTATAACTCGCTTATTATTGGTCCTAGAGGTTTGGGATGGTATACCAACCTATAGGAAATCATGGGCTAGGAATCTTTTGGTGTGGTCAGATTTGACCTTGGGCCTCTTCTTCAAGGTCAAACAAGCATAGCCAAACTTAAAAGTGTTTATAACTCGCTTATTATTGGTCCTAGAGGTTTGGGATGGTATACCAACATGTAGGAAATCAAGGGCTGGGAATCTTCTGGTGTGGTCGCATTTGACCTTGGGCCCCTCCTTCAAGGTCAAACGAGGATAGGCAAAGTTTAAAGTGCTTATAACTCGCTTATTATTGGTCCTAGAGGTTTGGGATGGTATACCAACATATAGCAAACCATGGGCTGGGAATCTTTTGGTGTGGTCGGATTTGACCTTGGGCCTCTCTTTCAAGGTCAAATGAGGATAGCCAAACTTAAAAGTGCTTATAACTTGCTCATTATTGGTCCTAGAGCTTTGGGATGGTATACCAACATATAGGAAGTCATGGGCTGGGAATCTTTTGGTGTGGTCGGATTTGACCTTGGGCCTCTTCTTCAAGGTGAAACGAGCATAGCCAAACTTAAAAGTGCTTATAACTCACTTATTATTGGTCCTAGAGGTTTGGGATGGTATACCAACATACAGTAAATCATGTGCTGGGAATCTTCTGATGTGGTCGGATTTGACCTTGGGCCCCTCCTTCAAGGTCAAACGAGTATAGCCAAACTTAAAAGTGCTTATAACTCACTTATTATTGGTTCTAGAGGTTTGTGATGGTATACCAACATATAGGAAATCATGGGCTGGGAATCGTTTGGTGTGGTCGGATTTGACCTTGGGCCTCTTCTTCAAGGTCAAACGAGGATAGCCAAACTTAAAAGTGCTTATAACTCGCTTATTATTTGTCCTAGAGGATTGGGATGGTATACCAACATATAGGGAATCATGTGCTGGGAATCTTCTGGTGTGGTCGCATTTCACCTTGGGCCTCTCATTCAAGGTCAAATGAGCATAGCCAAACTGAAAAGTGCTTATAACTCGCTTATTATTGGTCCTAGAGGTTTTGGATGGTATACAAACATATAGGAAATCATGGGCTGGGAATCTTTTGGTGTTGTCCGATTTGACCTTGGGCCTCTCCTTCAAGGTCAAACGAGCATAGCCAAACTTAAAAGTTCGATAACTCGATTATTATTAGTCCTAGAGGTTTGGGATGTGAAACCAACATGTAGGAAATCATGTGCTGGGAATCTTCTGGTGTGGACGGATTTGACCTTGGGCCTCTCATTCAAGGTCAAACGAGCATAGCCAAACCTAAACATGCTTCTTCTACTTTGCAGCTTAAAAGACACAGTCAGCTGATACAGAACCTGTTCACAGGCACTGATTGCTTTTTTCGTTTTAAGATCACTCTTGTGACCCTAACATGGTCCTTTCAGGAGAATTTCTCTTCACCAATAACATTTACCTCTTCACATTGGTCCTTTAGCATTTCTTATAAAACTTAAAAGCTGTAGGGACGCTTTGTTTTTGTGTACAAAAACTTTTGTCTAGTTAAATTTGCAATATTCTGGGGGACTGTAGCCATATGACGTCATATCACGCCAGAAACACCAATAAAGTAAAACATTAACTCACTACCTTATACACTTCATTTGCGGTATTTTTCGGCAAATTTCATTAGGAATTGATGAAAGTCGAATGGGAAAATTCGAGGGAATTCCCCAAATAAATATAACCACAAGAAAACAATATGCAGCTAAATGCGGTAAATACGGCAATATCTACAGAAACCAGTTAAAATAGGTAAAAATGGTGATTTTTTAAAAAAAATATAGCATAACTTACATATATTTTACATAAGCAATCGTTTAATACTGATGAACCAAAGAAAACGTATTGCAGTATACTGAAGGGAAAGAAGAAATCAATATTATTGCCGTCGACCCTGTGTCGACAGACATGGTACCTTGTAATACACATTAGCGTCAACTGCTAGTCATCATAGATGGTAGCAAAAGGGTTAAGGTCACCTTAAGATTTCTATAAATGGCCACAGGGACCAAATTTATGACTTTTTGCCCATTTAAAGGGCTATAGCTTTCACACTCTGTCCCTCATCCAAGTAATATCTTCTGTGATAAGATATGTTAATGACTAGGTGTTCTTTTTCTGTATGCCAAAAATCCAGGGGGATTATGATTGATGCTAAATTATAAAGATCCATCCTTATATATACTAGTATATATATTATCTTAGTTGCTGAAAGGAGCGCAGTAGCAAAACTTGACTTGAGCTTTTCTATTTCCAGAGTTTACCCTCAACTCTTGCTGAATCCTCCAACATCCAGGTGATTCCTGTGGATGGGAACTCGGTCCAGATGCGGCAGATTCTACAGAAACAGGAAGATGGATCTGAGAAGCCTGTAAAAGTCATGGTGATTAATTGGGATAGTCTCCAAAGCAACCAGTGAGAATTGCACACTCACACACTCAATTTCTTTGAGGGTACAGAGGGCGAACAGGATAGTGTATCTTAATGTGATGTCAATGTCCATTGTACACCTGTGCACTCACAATTCATACAGATGGCCAACAATTTATGCAAGGCTACAGATGTAAACTGGACAGTGTCTCTTTATATGAAACAATGTTAGTGTCAATCATTATATATCTTGATATCATCAGACGGTACTTAAATTGGGACAAATGCAATTTGAAAAGTGTGAGATCATGGATATATGAAATATTCCATATTTTAGGTATTGAGTAACATACATTGAGTAAGTACGCAGATACCAAATCTCATTGAAATCTGTAAATCTCTTTTTTTTTCTCAAAAAGCTTCAGATTTCCTTTCTAGTGGTTTATTCTATTGTCAAAAAGGCAAATAATGAACCTTTGGTAGTGGTACATAAATTATGATCATGAGACTAAAATGACATCCGTGATTTAATTGTGAATATTTCTTGTTACTTTTCTATCATGATGGAAACAGCTCTAATTAAGTGTTGATTTAAACTTGTGGTAATTTTGTGGGAAACATTTTGATTTTTCTAGATAGGTCCACTTCTCAGTTATTGTTACTTCCTGCAAAGAGGCCATGTCATTGGCGGTGTGCGTTTGTCTGTTATGAAAAGTTATGGACAGATTCTGGTTGTGATCCACATCAATGTCTTGATCCAGGAAGTTTTTAAAGGATTTTTTTTATCATTTTGTGCTCATTAACAAAATTGGAGGTATTGTGCCATGGCAGAGGTATGCTGTCTCTGAGTGCTCTTTTTAATTGAATGTGTCATTGTATATAATTACAATTCACAAAGCCTCCTTCCTTGAAGGAGACCGTGAAATTTCAAGGAAACTCCTTTAAATTTTGAGAAAGACATTTGGAAAGGAGGTATTGTGAAACTGAAATTTCAACTGGCCTACTCCCAGAAAGGCTTTCTTTACATATGGAGGTCCTGTCCAAAGGAGGCTTTGTGAAACTAGGCCTAGATCAGATGGATCTCACCCCGTTGTTGATTGCAATCCAGCTGTTGCCAACATCTGGGATTCACTGATGGTGTTCTGATGTGACAGTTAATGAAAAGGACATAAAATGCCTTTGTATAATTAAAGTGGAGTGTATAGTATTGTTATTGAGAAAACAGAATGATGTCGATTACCACCCAAGATTCAAGTAATGAAAGTGTATAAGCACATTAACTGATGCTTTTATTGCACTACAATAGCTTACCATCTGCGACTAAGTGCTGTTCTTAGGAGGCCACTTGTAGCGGGCAATCTCAAGAAAAAAGAGCTAGGTGGTGCTAGCAGTCCCAGGTGATACAGATAGTGATGTTTAACAATAGTTCCTCTTCTCGCTGACCACCATATTGGATAACCCACCTTTTTATTGCAAGAAGAATTTCATTTTTTCTAGTGAAAATACATAGTGTTGGACACCTAATTTTCATCAGTATGGCTATTAATTAAACCTTATAGAATCATATTTTTGTGACAATTCACAGAACATAGTATCTTTAACATATATCATAACTTTTAAAAGGTCCCAGGTTGACATTGTAAAGAATGGACAATCAGGTCTTACATGTAGCTTATATACAGGAACTGTTCCTGTCGAAAGAAAATATTCTAGGGGTTTAAACCCTTTGTGCTACATTCTTTCATCATACAGAAGGTTAAAATATAAAAGAAAGCATTGAAAACTATTGAGTCCTTGGTGAAGAAGGGAAATCCCTCCTGTGTGATGTCACTGTTGCCTTGGAGCACCTTACAAAGAATAAAGACTTGGTCATGTGTGTAGCTTTTATGACACAGGAACTGCATCTGTTGAAAGAAAGAAATTTTAGGGGTTTGACCCCTATGTGCTACATGCTTTTACCTCACAGAAGGTAAAAAATATTAAAGTCAGCATTGAAAACAGTGTCATTTTGGTGAAGTGGAGGGAAACCCCGGGGAAATGCTCAGGTGAAGTCACTGTCATCTTGGAAAAAACATGTGACTGTTTAACAATGGTAAACATGTAGGCTACGACCTTGGTAAGGCCGAACCGTAAAAGTCGTCCTTTCTTGTGGAGTTTTGGAAGCTTAAAGCAGATGTTTGATGCACATGACAGAATATCAAAATATTTAGAGTGTTTTTACACATATGTTGTCTTTTTTAAAATAAACAAATAGTTAATGCACAGTTGCACAAGCAAGGCAGTTGGCAAAGATAGGGTATTGCCAAACAGTTAGCCTTCACTTCCAGACAATGGACACTCAAGAATATACACTGATGTCAAAAACACCAAAAGAAAGGGTTTCGATTCCATGCATTCGAAACTACATGAACAATACTGTGTCAAAGCCTCTCGGATCTGCCTTCAACTGCAGCAGGCCAAGGCATTGCCTCGAATCCCAAAGTTGACAGCAGTAAAGCCCTGGCTAGTCCTCCAACACATCATAACCTCAGTCACCTGAGCCAGGAGGCCATGGAGGTAAATTTGTTAGACCCTCGGGCCATCCCCAGGTACACTGCTCGGAGGTTGCCTCGGACTCAAATTCTGAGCATCATAGTCCTCTGATGTTATCTCTCACTAAAAAGCCTACAAAATCTAGGTCACCTCGAACTCCGAGCATTGATAGACCTAAACATACCACAAAGCCAGTAATCAGCATGGGTTTCAAAGCTGAGATGAAAAGACAACACAGCACTGACCCTATCATCTCTAGGGAGGGGGATATTTCTATCTATACTGGAGACAGAAAACTTAAAACAGGTCCTCAATATCTCTATCCTCAGGGATAGTATGCCAGTGCTCTTATGGGCTTAAACCCAGTAGCTCAGAAAGAGGAGCTTTGGCCTAAAGAAAGAGCCATAAAGAATGGCTATGTCAAGACTTCTGACTATTAAGACATTCTTGACATGGATTCACATCCAGTAAAAGAGCCTTAGCATATCAGAACAAGGCCTTGACCCATACACACCACAGAGACCCTTATAATATGTGCAGAGCAGGTCTCATTAGAAGAGATACAGAGATGACTCATCACCAAACTGACCTGGGGGAGACCAGATGTCAGGAACTCAGAGTCTCACCTTTCTTCCCCTAACTTTTATTTCACTCACAGTTAGTGAAGGAAAGAGAACAAGAATTCCTCCCCAAAAGGCACTCCTAAACAATCACAGGGCTTCAGGCCCTAACAAAACCAGCTTTTTATGCCCCCCCCCCCCCTTCCGAAACAGGGCCTATATTCCACCACAAGTAGCAACCAGTCATATTCCTCGAACAGGGGAAACTCGAATAACTGAGGTAACAAGGATGTTACCACACCGCAGGGAGAGAGGACATGGACAACCCTTCTAAACAAGGACTGTCAAACCTCAATGGTCCACTAGTAGGAGGCCGCCTCAGTGCTTTCAGGAGACACTGGCTTGAAAAAAAAGCTCAAACAACACGTTGAAATCACAGATGGTTCTGCCATTCCACAACAAACCAAAATTAGATAGACAACCCCTGATCTTCCCAGGATAAAAAAAGGTCTCTTGAGTTTTACAGTCGTCTGTTTGTAGTTACAAAGCCTCATCAAAGATGGAGGCCAGTCATAGACTTAAGCAAGCTAAACACCTTCCTGACGGTAGAAACATTCAAGATGGAAACACCAGAATGAATAAAGGCCTTGTTGATTTAGGGAGGATGGCTCTCAATAGAACTGTCAGACACCTACCATCACATCCCTATCCACTCCAGCTCAAGGGAGCTTCTGCAGTTGACTCACAAGTCTCAATCCTACCAATTCACCTTTCTGCCCTTTGGGCTAGCAAAAGCTCCACAAGCATTCACAATAATAGTCAAAGCAGTGAAGCTTGTGGCCCTCTCATGGGGAATCAGACATCATCAGTGCCTGAATGGTTATTTCTTCAGGGCTCAATCTCAAAGAAAGGCCCCACAGAACACAAAGACCATTGTGAACCTAATAGAATTGTTGGGGTGAATAATCAACCAGGAAAAGTCAAAGTTGACACCGACTCGGGTGTTTTTCTTTTGTGGCCTACAAATACCACTTGGACTCAGCCCTTGTAAAACCCAATCAAGACAGATGGCAGATACTGCCAGCTTTGAGCCTCAAATAAGATCAAAGTATGTTTTGACTGTTAGATGTTTGATGTGGCTCACATCAACAGAGAAAATGGTTTTAGAGGGGTGTTTTCACATGAGGCTGTTTTCAGTCACACCTCAAGGAGAACTTGAAATCTCCTCAATCGCTGAACATCCTCCTTCCATGGGTAGAGACCATATCAGCTCACCTGAACTGGTGTCATAAACCTCAGAACATGCTGGAAGGTTCAGACCTTCATCCCAAAGACCACAACATACACATCTTTACTGGCACCTCAAATATAGCTTGGGGCGCTCATTTAAATCAACACCCAAAGGTCTGTGTTCAGACATGTAGAAGGCTACACGGAAAGCAGTGTACTTGGCCTTGAAACAGTTCAGGAACCAGCACCAAAACCAAACAGTATTGATTGCCACAGTCAATTCAACAGTAGTAATCCATATATATGTGATGTAAAATAGTTACCCCGGTGCTGGATTGTAAACAAGTATCAAACTTTGAATATGACAAAGTCATTTAAAGTTTTAAATAACTGTTAATATGAAGACATATCAAATGACACCCAGCTAATAAAGATATAATATGAAGACATAGCAGATAACACCCAACTATTACAGATATGAAGTCTTCATTATGATTTTAGTAAATATGCGTATTTACTGGAGCAAAAAATCAGCAAGTACACGTATTTACTGAAATTTCAGGGAATATGCGTATTTACTGACCAAATCAGTAAATACGCGTATTCATTGAAAATTCACGTATTTACTGATTTCGCATATTTACTGTAACATATATAAACAAACAAGGAGGAACCCACTGAAGGAGTTGTGTGCTCGCTGTTGGAGAGTCAAGAAGCAGTGTCATTACGTACCAGGCACATCCCATGTTGTCTAAATGTAATTGCCCACTCCTTGTCCAGGTCAACTCAAATCCTGTTGACATAATGATCACTATAGTCAAATTGGTTCACTCCTCACATAGACTTATTTACCACTTGTCTGAACCACAAGGTGCCACTTTATGTATCCCCAGACCAAGAAGCTTGGGAAATAGATACTCTGAACATAAATTGGTTGGGTCTTATAGCATACGCCTGCTCTCCTACAGCTCACAAGGTGATCCAAAAGATACACCAGTGCAATTGTCTCACGAGACATACCCAACATTTCTCAAGCAGTCCAACAATGAAGTGTTTCACTACAACCCACAACATCTGAACCATCTGGTGTCCAGAGGCCCACAACTCCAAGAACAAGGATTCTCTATGGATGTGGCAGAGAGAATTGTTGCTCCCCAAAGGTCATCACCAAGGACTTCTACAGATTAATTGGGCCCTATTTGAATAAGGCCGAAAGGGATTTCGGTGAACTAACGCGAGCTGCAAAGCCATCAGAGACAAGAGTAGTGCACTGAAGGAGTCACCCATCCCAGTAATAACGTAGCCCATTACCGCTTAACTTCTGTAAAAGACAGACACTCATCACGCTACTCCAAAATTCATGAAAGTCCGGAGACAAAAAAAGAACGAAAAAATAGTGATCTCTAGAAGTGCAAGCCGTGCTAGAGCTCGCACTTAAAATTACTGTAAAGAGAGTTTGGTGGACTTCTCCAAACTCTTTGTGATACAAGTCTCAGGCTTCTTTATTTACTTGTAACAAATTTCCCTGAGATACTAACTGGATCACACTCGGGATCTAACAGGTGCTAGATCCATACCATTCATCTCATACAAGGAGGGTCATACCTCAGACATTAAACCAGCCACCCTGACTTCATGGTCAAAAAAACCTTTGTCATGTGTTACAAAAATGCAGATCAACAAGCCCTGGAACTGGTCCTGGTCAAGACTCACAATATCACAGTCTTTTCAGTCTCTACAGCCTTCAACGGGTAGAGTATCAGTAGACCAGTTCATGCAGCCATGTCACTTGAAGGCAAACAATACCTTTTCAAGTTTTACCTCAAAGATTTAACCTGGTGAGATAATGACAGCTGTATCTGGGTCAGTTAGTGGCAGCTCAACAGATCCCAGACGAAAAGAAGCGGAGGCTCAGCTTCAACAGCCAAGCCTTCCAGAGTTTAATGACCAGGAACATCAGGTACCATGGATACCTCTACAGGATATCTGGTTAAGAGTGTTATATTACTCTATTGTTTATTAAGTGTGTATTTAATAATATATGTTCCTCCAGGTGACCAAATAATAATAATAAATAATAATTGCTAATTAATGAATAATGAGTGGCAAAAGAATTGAATGATTTAATGTGTTAGTCAAGCTTGGGCGGCTTCCATTCATAGATAGTGAAGCCTTGGTGGGTTAATTCTGAATGATAAGTGAAGGACTCGCCTACTTCCTTCACAAGTCCAGATATAGAGACAGTAATTGTACTGTCTTCTGTTTGTGAATGTCATTCAGTTATTATGGCTAATTACAACGCCTTGTTAGCTTGTGCACTGTATCTGGGACTCCGACTGGTATCCAAACTTCTGAATACACAGATTACAAGAACAAATCACTAAAATAAATCCAGTCTCAGCTGTAATCCCTCTGCCTGGCGTTTGGATTCAGCACTTAGTCCCAGATGATAAGCTATTGTGCAATAAAATTGAAATTTTAAATTACTTAAATGTGGCTTTTATAAGCTACAGGCTTACCATCTAGGACAAAGAAGAGTCCCACTCTACCTCCTCATTCTATTATAGCTGAGGGGTAAGGCAAAATTCCAACTCACAAAACAATTTATTTACCCATCTGAAAAGAATGACAATCCCCTCTCAGAGTACATATTTTGTAAAATTTTATATGGCAGCAAAGAGACAGAGTTATATTTATGTAAATTAAAAGGGAAAAATCATGAGTTTATAAGGTTAATAGAAGATTATGTTACAATTTAATAAAAAAAATAGATATTTGTGATAAGCGGTACAATCAACTTGCTGTATGTGGTTTGTTCATTTGTCTGTTATGGTATTATAGTGTTATCATTTTGTACAAGTTTTAATTGTATATGACTTACACAATGTGACTCAAAAATAAAATAAAAATTTTAAAAAATTCCAACTCAAAGAAGAAAGTATTGTTATACGTCACTATCTAGGTCACCTTTGAATGCTAGTGCCACCTAGCAGGCAGCTCGGCTGTCATAGCTCTTTTTTCTAGAGTTGGCCAGGCCGCAAGTGGCCTCCCGAAAACAACACTTGGTCCTACATGTTAAGCTTGTAGCTTATAAAAGCTACATTTATGTAATTAGAATTTTCAAATTTGTATCTATATATTTATTTGTATTTTTGTACCGAAATGTTTTACAATGATGTTTTTTGTTCTAAAGTTTTAATTTAGAACTAGATTTCTTGATTTTCTAAGAAACTGTTATTTTCAATCTGATATAAAAAGGTACATGAAAAAATGGTTTATTGACAGATTGCATAATTTGTTTTGCCTAAGAACTCCAGTGATTATGTTTTGTTCATTGAGTATGTGCTTAAAATTTTTGTTTTTCAATGAAAACTTTGCTGTGGGTTAGAATGCTCAAATGAAATCGGTCTTATGAGAAAATTTGCAATTATACATTGTTGAAGCAGTGCTAGTAATTTAAACTGTTATGGTATGTTGTAATAATAACACAATACAGACAGTCTAATATTGATATATTATAACTTCATTAAGCATCCCTTGAAAAGGAAACGCTTATTGTTTTCACACCCAGTTTTCAGATAGTTGCCACATTATAATCTTGGTTGAATATCTCCCTTGATATTAATCCCATTAAAATGATACTTGGCAGTTATCTTCTATTAATAGGTGTGGGAAAAAGTTTTGACAGGCATAAATTTGACCTTTATCAGGATCACATGATCAAAAACATTTTTTTATTTTTCAACCAAATTTGGTAAGCATATTCCTCACATCAAAATCCAGGCACCAGGCAATTTGAGATCAATCGGGCCATAATTGACTGATTGACAGGCCATTGATTGGTACAAAAGTGATTTTATTGGTAAAAAAGGTGCTAAAATTAAGCCTTTCACTAGCTTATTGTATCCACTGGAAGCATCCAGTGGATACTTTGGTTTAGCATTCATTACACCGCCACGCGTAGAGAGACTTTTGGCGTTAATGCTCTCAGGGGAAAACTACACCAGCTAGGTTCACCAAATTTGCAGGATATCTTCATTGGGAGGTAAGCTTCTCTGGGACTGACATGAGCCTCATTCTGAAAAACAAGATGACTTAGAAAAATGGACCCCTTGTTCAAGGTCAAACGAGGATAGCCAAACTTAATAGTGCTTATAACTCACTTATTATTGGTCCTAAAAGTTTGCAATGTGAAACCAAGTTATAGGAAATCATGGGCTGGGAATCTTTTGATGTGGTCAGATTTGACCTTGGACCCCTCCTTCAAGATCAAACGAGGATAGCCAAACTTAAAAGTGCTTATAACTTGCTTATTATTGGTCCTAGAGGCTTGCAATGTGAACCAACTGATAGGAAATCATGGGCTGGGAATCATTTGATGCGGTCAGATTTGACCTTGGGCTCCTACTTCAAGATCAAACGAGGAAAGACAAACATAAAAGTGCTTATAACTCATTTATTATTGGTCCTAGCCAAGAGTTTTTGGATGTGAAACTGACCTATACGTAATCTTGGGTTGGGAGTCTTCTGATGTGGTCAGATTTGACCTTGGGACCCATCCTTCTAAGTCAGACGAGGATAGCCAAACTAAAAAGTGCTTATAACTCACTGATTATTGGTCTTAGAGGTTTGCAATGTTAAAACAACCTATAGCTAATCATGGGCTGGGAGTTTTCTGATGTTAGGTTTAACCTTGGGTCCTTCCTTTACCTCTTCACTTTGGTCCTTTTAGCATTTCTTATAAAATTTGAAGCTGTAGGGATGATCTGTATTTGTGTACATCAACCTTTTGTCCAGTTTATTATTGGTAATGTTAAGTTCTTTTCAAATAAGTTTAAAAGTATATGCATTATTTTTGTATATACAATTCAAATTTGGATCAGGTTTACATATAATCATAATTTTCTACTTACAATATTTTCCAGTGGCCATGTTCACTAAAAATAGCATTACTTGAGACTTGTTTTCACCTTTTGAATTAAAGGGGCATTCTGAGGGGAAGTTTTTAAGTGGCATAATCTCACAAGGTTTTTAATAACCAAAGATTTCTTTTTTATATCATTATCATCTGTCCCCTGAATGAAATGGTAAATGAAGCATCAATGCTGCATACGAAAGAAGTTCAATTCTGATTACCTGTATGTTGGATATCTAATTACTGTCATTTTAGATGATAATGAGACATTACCTGTACAGACCACATTTAAATTCTTTGAAAAAGTATGAATCCCATTACTGCAGGAAGATTAGTGAAAAAATAGCATCAGAGATGCCCATATCCCACAGCCTGGGGAAATATTTTTCAACACTATGAGATATAGTAATAGTAAAACAGTTCAAAGATCAAGATACTTTCAGTGCAGTATCAGTTATATAAAGGTCCAAATAATGTGTTAGTAGAGAAAATAAAGTCCAGGAAACAGAAAATGTATATAGAGATGAAGTGTAAAAACAAGACAATTCAATATAGCAAGATGACAGCATTAATCAGTAAACTAAAAATTATGACTCTGTAAAATTTATTAACTGGAGAATAGATGTCCATGGAAATAGCACAGTTATGTAAAAGTACAAATAATAATCAGTTGCAGCAATCCATATATCTTTGTCATAGGGGAAACATGTCTCAAATTTATCAGGAAAATTGCAAATTTAATAAGTAAATTAAATTTTTATAAGTTAATACCCTATCCAATGGACAATTGCTAATCCGGTCGGTGCAGACCGGCCCACCAAACGTCAGAAAAAGACATCCTGTGTTTCCACCAACCGGCCGGTCCCTAGTACTAGTGCACTCACCAGATGG
Organism: Sabellastarte sp. h YS-2021; assembly: GCA_964017235.1. Classification (NCBI taxonomy): domain Eukaryota; kingdom Metazoa; phylum Annelida; class Polychaeta; order Sabellida; family Sabellidae; genus Sabellastarte; species Sabellastarte sp. h YS-2021. The sequence goes on from OZ024936.1 coordinate 31,179,202, forward strand.
CGTGTTGTACTTCCTTCCTGTCTAGACAGTGTGACATCATAGCATCTTTTTCGTTGTCTAAACCTATTAGACCCCTAGTAAGCTGATAGCGGGGTCGGTGGGAGGGTCTTGTGTGTCCATTGGATAGGGTATTAACTTTTAAAAATTTAATTTACTTATTAAATTTGCAATTTTATTGCGTTAATACATCCTATCCAATGGACAATTGCTGAATAATTACCGCTTGGTTGGCGGGTAAGTTACTAGGGACTTGGGTGAACTCATAAACAGAACTAACAAAAATTTCTTCCAGCCCTGGGTCGACCTTGTGGTCAGGAAACCCTTAAGGCCATAGTCGGTTATCAGAGGCCGGTTAACTGGTCCAAACCGACTTACCCCACCCCCCCTTTTTACAAACCTGCTCTGAGGTAGGGGAAGAGAGGGATGCGTTCAGTCCCATAAGAAGTAAAATAAACCTCCCGAAGGAAGCACGTCAAGAGTTTTTTTGTTTTTTTTTAAACATATATATACAACTATTTACATATGTACATTATTTACATATGTACAGAATCTCCTCTATTTCTGGGTTATTTGTGGATCTGCTGAGCAGCCACTACAGGTCCCAGATGGTAGAGCTCTGAATCAGCCCAGGCCACATCCTTCAGGTAAAATTGTGTGAAGGTATTATGTGATTTCCAGTGGTAGGCTGATAATATCTGATCCAAGGAGACTCCCGACTCGAAGGCCTTAGAAGCAGCAAAGGCCCTGACATCATGGGCTTTGACCTGATGCAAAGTGTGGGCCTCTTGATCAGAAAGCTCATAACATAGGATCACAGTCTGTTTGATCCATGAGGAGATTGCAGGTGAGATGTCTTTGTCGAAACCTTTCTTGAAGGAGATAAAAACCAACTCCTTATTCTGCCTGAGGTCTGAGGTCCTGTCCAAATAGTAGCATAATGCTCTGACTGGACAAAGGGATCTGTCAGACTTGAGGGACCTGTCTAGAGTTGGGGCCAGGGCTGGAATAACCACTGGGGCCACACTGCCTGGACCCTCTTTGGCCAGCTGATTCTTTGAGAGAAAGCTGGGTGATGGGTACAGGGATACCTTTGACCAATCAGATTGGTGTCTGATATTTCTGTTCTGCCAAGCATGAATCTCACTTCTACGCTTGCCCAAGGGCTAAGAGGAAAACTGTCTTGAAGGTCAAATGCTTCAGAGATGCCTCTTTAATAGGTTCAAAAGGAGCCTTTGTCAGCTGGTGCAAGATCAGGGATAGGTTCCAGGAAGGGATTCCCCTGAATTTCCCAGTTTATCAGCAATGGCTGACCTGTAGCCATCAATGGCACTGGGCTGTAACTTCCTGTCCTGAAACAGGTACATAAGGAAGTCAGCTACTGACTTTACAGGGGGTGCCCTGAAGTCCACCTGATGAGTGAGGCACCACTTTGTAAAAATGGTTCACTTTGCCTCATAGACTGATCTGGTTGATCCCCTTTGAGGAGCCTCAATTCTTGCTGCCACTGCCTCAGGGAAGCCCTGTTCCTTGATTGCTGAGGCTCTAGGAGCCATGCATGGGGATTTAGGTTTGTCAGATTTCTGAGGGATCTGATGGAAAGGCTGTGTTAACAGGTTGGGCAATGGAGGCAGGCTGAGTGGAATCTGACTGGACATGGTCACTAGATCCCAAAACCAAGGCATGTTGGGCCACCCCGGGGCAATCAGAATGACTCTCTTGCATGGGGAGTCCTGCAACTTTTCCACCACTTTGCCCAATATGGCTGTTGGTGGGAAGGCGTACGCGTCCAGATCCTCCCATGGCAGACTGAGTGCATCCACTGCTGTGGCCAGGGGATCTGGTAGCGGTGACACAAACAGAGGCAACTTGTTGTTGAACCTTGTGGCAAACAGGTCTATCTGAGGCCGGTGCCACCTGCTGCATATAGCTTGGAAAACCTCTTGAAGGAGGGACCACTCTGTTTGAATGGTCTGGCCTAATCAGGACAGCTTGTCTGCTACCACGTTCAGCCGGCCCGGAATGTGCCGGGCTTTGAGAATTACTTGATGTCTGGTACACCAGGTCAAAATTCTCCATAGTAGGGCACACAGTGGGCCCTACCTCATGCCTCCTTCCTTGTTTATGTAGGAAACTACTGTAGTGTTGTCGGTTGCAACAAGTACTATCTTGTCAGTCTAGAGGTCTTGGAACTCTTTCAGTGCTAGAAAGACTGCCTTTAGTTCCAGATAGTTTACATGTATATGCAGCTTGCTTTCTGGTAGGGACCAGGACCCTCTTGCAGTGCATTCATTTAAGTGAGCACCCCACCCTTCTTTTGATGCGTCTGTAAAGATTTGCTTTATTGGGTGTAATAGTTGGCCTGTAGGGACAGTATTTCTGAAATTTTGTCCTGGAGGTTCTGCCAATGGTCCGGTGTGGGTCGGACCCGACCGGCTCTGAGGTCGAACTGGTAGCCTACAAAATCGAAGATCTGTTTTGGTTCCAGTTCTTATTTTTCCAAATTCACCAGCCAACCTAGTTCTTGGCATATTTTCCCTAGATCTTGAGTGTGCTGGAGACAAACCTGGTGGGATGTAGCTCTCACCAACCTGTCGTCTAGGTACTGGTGGATTCTTATACCCTTGTGTATGACCATCAGTTCACCTCTTTTGCTACTACAGTGAACGCCAAGGGTGCTGTGGACCAAAGGGCAGTGCTTTGAATTGGTATGTCTGACCCTGGACATGAAATCTCAGATATTTCCTGGACTGTTCCTGTATTGGTTTATGGAAGTAGGCGTCCTTGAAATCTATTGAGGTGACCCTCTCCCCTTGTTGGAGGGATGTCCTGATGGTTTCCGGTGTCTCCATTTTGAATTTCTCTGCCTTGAGGAAAAGATTCAGTTTGCTCAGATCAAATATGGGTCTCCACTTGTTGTGGGGCTTTGGGACTAAAAATAGTCCGTTGAAAAACCCCAGAGATGTTTGGTTTTGTACTAGCTCCACTGCATTTTTGTCTATAAGCTGATGTAATGCCTCCAGCAGGTAGCTGTTCCTGTGGGGATTGACATAACAGCTTATGACTGTGGGAGACCTTGTGAGTTTTGGCCGGATCCGAAAGGGGAGGGTGTAGCCATCTTTGAGGATTTGAACCACTTTCGGACCGGCACCCAGATCCAGCCAAGTTTGCCAACAATTTTGAAGTCTGACCCCTACAGGCAGATTTAAGACAGCATTTCTGACATTTGTAACAGGATTTAAAGAAGATAATTGAGTGACACAAGAAACACTTTTCACAAATTTTAATTTGCTTTCTTTGTAATAACAACCTGCTGGCCCGGGACTTAATTCTTTCTTTTGCAAATGCCTGGGCGCAGTAGTGGCAACTTGAACAAAAGGAAAGTTTACATTTAAAGTGTCTATTGTCTGTTCTTGCGGGATGCTCCCGGCCAGCAGTCGTGCCTGTAACCTGGTTACACAGTAATTGTCATTTATACGACTGCTGGCCCTTGGCTGGTCGTGATGAATAGGAAGCTGTACGTCCCTTTGCTTTCTTAGACTGTCTCCTGCCGATAGTCTTCCAAGCTGGTTTATCCGACCTTGAATCTCTGTTAGCCGACCTCTTGTCCTGGCATTCATATGGATGGTACCGACCCTTGCAGTGTGAAGATCCAGTGTGTGCCTTTGAATCAAACTGAGCAATATCTTCCTCTGCTTTTCTAACAGCAGAGTCGGGGAACATGGTAGGGATGTGCAGAGGTGCAGTCTTCAGGGCTGTGAGAGTATCCGGTTTGATGCCAGTTCTAAGATGACTTAAGTATGCATCCCTGTGGGCTAGGGTGAGATTTCCCATTGAAATGAAAACAAACTCTGATAAGTGTTCCATACTCTTGCAGCCGCCTGTGTGATGCTAGAATTGAAATTCCTCAGGTATTGCAGTTTATCAGCTGCTGAGGATGCCTTGCTCGAACCCTTGCCCTTACTCTCAGGTCTCAAAACTTTCAACTGTTCCTGCATATTCTGCTGCACTTTAAATAAGCAACGGTTGAAGTTTGCTGCTTGATTGTAGATAACTGAAGCCTCTCTAGTTGATCTCTCCCATCTTTGCATATTTTCTTGTGAGATACGACGAGATGCTGGTGGGGTAGAGGACAGACCAGACTGTCTAGCTATCCGGCTGTAGCTGCTGTTCAACTTCGATGCATTTATTTATTTGGGGTTTTACGTCGCTTTCAACACTATACAGGTCATATCACGACGGGTAGTTGGAAGGGCAGAGGAAACCAGTACATACAGTTCGCTAGGGTTCTGTACTGTAAACTGCCGACCAACGGCAAGCAACTACCAGCCTTAAGGCCATGACGGGGATCGAACCCTGGCCTCAGAGGTGGGAGGCGAGAGTGTTACACTCTGCCACCATGGCCCCTAACTTCGATGCATCTGTGCTCCATGAGGTAACTGCTGTGGGGTCAACTTTGTGGTCGGAAAACAGCCTGTACCACTTGGACTGTGACTTTGCAGGTCTCAGGAACACATCTTTCGCCAGGCCACCGGCCTCAGAACCACGGGAGGGATAAACCTCAACCAAAGTAAGGTTCAACTTTCCTAGCTTTCTGCATAACCACTCTTCTGTAGGCATCTTTACCGACACCTTGCCTGGAGCTACAGACTACAGTCTTGGGCCCGGCAAAAGGGTTATCTTCTGAAGTAGTGGCAGTACTGTCTATATCTGGTATGTGTGACCAGCCCATAAATGAGCGAATGCCTTGCATAGTGTCTCTATAATTCTGCTCTTCAGAAACTGGCTGGTCCTGGTCGGTGACGGTCTGATCTTGATCATCAGATAACTCCCCTTCTTCAGTGTATAAGTCCAAGGGAGGTCGGTTGGACAGGTCACTGCCAGCATTTGAAGACAAACTAGAGATGTTATCTCTTCTTGACCTGTGTAGAGCAGGAGAGCCGGTGTTGGTAGGATCAGGTGACAGTGGTCGGTCAGCAGCAGAGGGTCGGTCAATGTGAGGTCGGTGAGAATCCAGCCTGGTTGTTGTAGTTGAAGGGTCGGTACCAGTATGCAGTGCCGGTTTTGGTTGACTGGAGCTAGTTTGACTGGTCAGCTGATGCTTCACAGTAGAGGAGCCGGATCCAGGAAACTTTGTAGATGAAGTCGGTCGGCTGGTCTGAGTTTGACTGGTCGGCTGATGCTTAACAGCAGAGGAGCCAGTACCAGGAAACTTCGTGGCAGAAGTACATCGGCTGGTCATGGCTTTATTGGTCGGCTGATGCTTAGCAGCAGAGGAGCCAGAAGCTCTGCAGAAGGTCGAATAAACGGCTCAGACACATTTTCAACTGAAGCTGGAGGTGAATGTGTCAGTGTAACTTTCACATTAGAAGTAAAAGCCGGTTCAAGAGACCTGGCCATCAACAAGGCTTCTAAGTGGTTGAAACGATCCAACCACTTTTGATCCAGTTCTGCAATTTTAAGTTCAGTGTTAGCTTGACTCTGAGCCTTTGAAGTCTTGCTGGATGTAGAGGAAGGTTTATCTTTCTTTGGTTTCTTATCAGGAGGAGCGACAGAAGCAGGTGATTTCACAGAACCCAGGTTGTCTACAGCCGCAATAACAGACATGTTGGCAGATTCGACAAGAGTCTCACTGTCCTTGGGGGGAGACAAATCTAATTTCTTGGCTTCCCGTTTTTCTTTTTTAATTTTATAAGAAGGTGTAGCCAGTTGTTGACGTTACTCAGGAGTGAAAGACTTGCATATCTAGCAATCAGATGACTGAGGGTTTTCAACACAAAAGTCCTTACCCTTTTCTTTTTCATGGTGTGTCCACAGTTTCCTCTACGTTGGCCAGGAGAAAACATGATGTGTATGATATTCGTTAAGAATAAAAATGGTGATGAAAACTCAAAATATCAATGAATTCTGAAGAAATTTCTGGCAGAAAATAAATTCTGTGTGCACTAGTTCGTGCCAAACGAAAAAGATGCTATGACGTCACACTGTCTAGACAGGAAGGAAGTACGACACACCATCTGGTGAGTGCACTAGTACTAGGGACCGGCTGGTCAGAGGAAACACAGGACGTCTTTTTCTGACGTTTGGCGGGCCGGTCTGCACCGACCGGATTAGAAATTGTCCATTGGATAGGATGTATTAATGCAATAAAACACATTTTTGCAGAGCCAAAGCTAAAGGTCACGCCATGATACACACCTACACCCCCTTACCAATGTTACATCTTACGGTTTCCGAGACAGCCCAGACAAGATTTTATAGGTCAAGGTCACTACAGCAAGGTGAAAGGTCAAATCAAGGTCATGGTGTTGCACACCTCTCAACAAATGTCATTCCCAAGCATCAACTTCCTACACCTTACGGTCTCTAAGATATAGCCCGGACAAGATTTATAGGTCAAGGTCACTACAGCAAGGTCAAGGGTCAAAGCAAGGTCACACTATGAGGTTGCACACCTACAACCCCCAACTAATGTCCGTACCAAGTATCAACTTCCTACACCTTACGGTTTCCGAGATATAGCCCGGACAAGATTTTATAGGTCAAGGTCACTACGGCAAGGTCAAAGGTCAAATCAAGGTCACACCATGACATTGCACACGTACACCCCCTAGCCAATGTCCCTACCAAGTATCAACTTCCTACACCTTACGGTTTCTGAGATACAGGCCGGACAAACTTTTTCCAGCCACCCACCCGCCCTTTCGCACACCATGGGTGAAAACAGTACCCCGACCGCCCTTAAGGACTGTGGGGTAAAATGATTTAGCTAACTCAAAATAACCCTGATCAGTTGTCATTTTATCTTAACTTTTTAAATAATTTTATGTATTTTAAATTTAAAATGTCACATTGGAAAGGTGTACACACAGAAAATACCTCTTCATAAATTTTCTCTTTAAGTCACTTTCACAGTTTAAACAAACCATTTTTTAGAATGAAAAAAAAAATAACATTATATTTATATTTTCATACACTGCAGATATAGAGCACATTGAAAAAGGGAAAAAACACATTACTACATAAAATATTACCCAATTATCAGTGATTAAAAGTATTATGATAATCATTACAGCAGTATTATCATTCCCCCCCCCCCCCCCCCCCCCAAAAAAATCAATAAAAAAAGATCCATTTTGGTAGAAAAAGGTAAAATTTGTCCAGGTTTGCAACTACTACAAGTACAATCAATCTACACTAAGTCTTTTACATAACACAAATATACACATATATAAAGTAAAAAAAAAAAACAAAAAAACTTTAGTGAACCAGAAATGTACTTCTCGGTCTACTTATTATAGCAGCATTGTTACTATTTGCAGGATAATACTTGTTTCAAATTCAGGCGAAATTCTTTTCTCAACAAAAAATACAAAAGAACATTGAAGGTTGAATTTAAATTTACAGCTGTATAACGTAAATGGTAAAGCACCTCATATCCAGAGGAATCGTCACACACAAGTTCAGGGTAATCGTGGAGTTCGTGATTAAACTTCCCAATAGAATAGACTATGTCAAAAACACTCGATACCATAATCATGATTGAAATACCGATCACCACATAGATTCCCTCCAAAAGCTCTGCAAGCACTAAATCACTCTTTCTTTTTGGCCTTTTCTTGTATATAAAGTGGGCCATAAACACTAAGCACACGGTCAATATGGTGCAAGGTATAGTTTTCCCGAGGCAAAATGAAACAATGAAATTATACACCAAAATGTCACTTTCAGTGGGTTTGAAGGTGCAACAAAGAGCAATTTGAGACTTGTTATGCACCAAAGCTGACTTCTCATATTCTTCTTCACTTAATGTCATGTGAGGCAAGTACAACAGCACAGCAACAGTGCATCCAATTATGACTGAACACATGACATTTTTTATCTGAATGATTCTTGCAACAAGATGGGGTTTACTTAAGATGACTGTTTTGCTTACAGCAATCAATACCACCATCCATAGGGTCAGAAAAATCAGGACTTTCCATGCGATGCCAAGACAGAATTGAACAGCCTCTACACTGTAAGACTGGTCAGTGGGATCAATGTGATTGGTTACAGAGTAAAGGACAGAAATCAACAACATCAAGAGGTATTGTGCAGCCAGAAGTGTTAGAAACAGGTTGCTCGCATTGTGTTTCAGTTTCAGCTGAATCACACAAATGGCCAAGATATTTCCAAATATTCCAAATGCTGTGTTCACCATGTTGAAGACGAAGAAAAAATGAGAAAACTTGCACACTGAGGGAGAAGTTGATGTTTCATTGAGATCTTCCATTTTCATCTTTACTACCACAACTATTTAACACTATAATGTAGCTTGGCACAGTTATCATTTCCCAACTCTACAATCATTTACATTTTCCAAAAAGGAATAATTAAATCCACACAATTAATAGTTCTCCAATGGTCTCTACCACAGTATAAGCAGCTAGGGCATTTGCAAATTTAATTAGTCTTCTGTAGAGAATTTTTCCCAAAAAGTTTTCTAAAATGTCTATGATTTACTTTCTTTAAATGCTTAAAATTTTCATTGCTTCATCACATCATATAAAACAGTCTGATGACACTGCTAAATTTTGATGTTTCCATCACAAAATATCTGATGTTTTGGAAACTTCCCATGAATTTCCACTTCTGTTAACTGTCAGATGGCCAGGAAAACACTCCAGTCATTCCAAGTTTTCCAAACATCTGAATAATCTTTTAGCACGACAAAGCTTGTTGTTTGAAACAGTTTCTAATGTACCAGCATACAAATCTGATGATTATAACAAGCAATATAGTGCTACTATAAAAATACACTTAAGTGAGCTGGCACAAGGCAAAACAAAATTAAACCCTCATGTATTTACCAATAAACACATGAAATAGGCAGTAACATAACACTCCAATATATCATTAGACTAAACACGCCTTGCTTTCTGTCACTGTTCATACAAGCACATTGTTTGTCCATGGTCATCCCAGCCAAGCATGGGGTATATTAAAGTATACTTTGTGTTATATTACTTATGAGTTAACCAAATAAGAATTAACCACTAGAGATTTTATAAAACTCAATTATATCTTCTTTATTATTAATAAGATTTCAATAGTACTATATTAGTACTATATTACTAAGTGTTAAATGACTCTCTCAGGCAACACTGTGCACCTTTCGTGTTGCATATACAATGTTATACATCCATTTTATTGTTTGTAAAAACCCACTAAATATACACATGAATAGCAAACGTCACAAACACAATGTTATGACATCACAAATAGTATGACAACATAGTGACATCAATCATGAAGTCTACTGGCAAGCAAAAAGTTACTTCCTACAAACGAGTGATATTTAAATCACAGTGCAGATGTGTAGGAGAGTAAGAGTTGAGACCTTGCCATGTTTTTATTAGTAATATATTTGCAATTACAATATTTTGGAAATGTAAAACTGAACCATTTTATTACGCTCCAATAGCTTACCATCTGGGACTCAATGCTTATCTCGGGTCGCCGCACCTGACACGGCCAACTCTCGAAAAAAGAGTTCTAATGACCGTCCGAGTATTAGTACCCAGCTTCTGGTAACCCGGTGAGTGAGCATGCACAGTACGTCCTTCTTCTTGTTGGCCGCCATGTTGGAAAGATCGTGTTTAATATATCCAGACATTTATGTTTTTTCTACAGCAAATATTCAGTGTTTCCCATCAAATTTCATGTAGTGTTATATATATATATATATATATATCTATATATATAAATATATGCACAGTGAATTGTACAGAACAGCATTATTGAAGTTTAAAGCGGACATCACCCCATTATCCCCCAGGGCTTGTATTCACAAAAGGTCTTAGCCAGGGCTTAGGCTTAAAGTTGAGACTTTTGTCTCAAGTTTCTTCCCAAAAACTGCTAAGACTTTTGTCTTAGGCTTAGTGGTATTCACAAAGAATTTAAAACCGGTCTTAGGCTTAGCCAAGGGCTCAACTTTAAGACTGGTTGGTAGTGGGCTTAAATTTTCTAAAGAGGACTTAAATATGGCCACCATAATCTTTTCTCCACTTCAAAATTTGAAATGCCTGTAAATAAAGTATAATTATACAGAACACCTCACCAAAGCATTCTTTGGGAATTTTATGGTGGTAACCAGGTTTTCCATTTCAAAACAGCACTTTTCCTTAAATAAAATGCATTAAATGAAGGATATATGCCACCAATAGTATAGTCTGAATGGAAAAGAAAGATCACATGACACAGAAAACCACTGTGGTTATTTGATAATCTTGGACTTAGCTAAGTCACCTTTTGTGAATACTGTTTTAAGACAAAACTTAGGTGAGACAAAAGTCTTAACTTTAAGACTGGATTTAAGCCTAAGACCTGGCTAAGTCTAAGACCTTTTGTGAATACGGGCCCAGGTATATCCTGCAATATTTCAAAGTGCTGGCTAGGTAGTTGCGTGTGCAGAATAGCATTACTGGAGTTTTTAATCAGATATGTCTGTTATCGCCCTAGTTTAATCCTGCAATATATCTACCGCTAGTACTGGTAATAGGTCCAGAGCCCTTAAATGTCGTCATTTTTGCAATCCTTGGGATTCACACAACTACTGCCCTACCTGTAGGGAATCATCTAAAGGCGACGACTATTGTGTTACTGGCAAGGGAAATGTATGGTGTGTGTTTCGTTTACTGAAGAACAAAAGCAAAAAATTATAAATAGAAAGCGGTATGTTAAAAAAGATATGGCTGGGGTATCTGACGTCTCCAAAGATGAATCCGAGCTCCTGGGAGAGCCGGATCAGGGTGATATTTTTGAAGGTTCCAAGCAAGAGCTCGAACAGGCAGCTCAAAGCATTTATCAATCCCCACCCAAACCCATCAATGTCATGCTGGGAGATCCCAGAGCCAGAGTGCTGGGACTAGATAACCTTTCTTTAAGAACTCCCCAGCATGTACCCGAGACTGGAGGAGTTATCTCAAGGAGGAACTAACAAGACCAGGTCCGAGCTCAGCTCCCAGCCCTCCCAGACCTAGGTATCAGCAAGTTCCCAGCCATGAACCCATGGACACTACCACAACCCAGGTAGGCCCAGAGTTGCCTTACAGATTGCAGGCCCAATACTTGGATATTTCCTCAGACCCAGAAATGGAGCCTCCCAGAGCTAAATCAGTTGAAAAGGTCAAGAAACAAAGACAAATCTAAATACAAGTCCTCCCGTTATGTCAGTTCCTCATCTGAGGCATCCCCTCACTGTTCCAAATCCAAAAAATCAGGCAGATCTTCCCCTAAGCAAGGGAATATCTCTATCAGGAAAAATCAAAACAAACGCCTTCCACTATTGTATATAGGGACGTGAGGGAGTTGGACAAAGAAAGAAGGAGGTCTCATGAAGTCAGGTGGGAGTTGCCTCTGACCCAATTTATTCTCGGGAGGTGGACCTAAGTGATTTACCATCACAATACACTGAAGACATAGAAACCTTCAGACAGGTGCTGGGTATTCCTGACCCAAAACATGCAATGCCAGTGTCAAATTTGATTATGGGTCTTAATGAGGAACAAGAAAAACAGGAAGCCAGACCAAAGGGTCCTACCTTTTTACCTGCTAATCCAGCTTTAAAGGAGGAACTAACAAAGTGGAAACAAGATTTTCAGAACTTAAATCTCACAGAGGGAAAATACCCTAAAGCTCCTCAAGCCACAGGAAAGTATTACAAAATGGTGGACCCATGTTTTGAGGAAAGAATGCAGGAACATAACAGAAAGTTTGGAAATATTTGCATTTCCCCCAGACCTCAAGCGGCTCCCGGGGTAAGGCCACCCCTTCATGTGGCCAAAGAACTTGAACATCAAGCCAGACAAAACATCTGCACTCTCAATTTTTCAGCAGTGTTTAACCACACAATTTCAGAGTGCAGTAGTGTTATGGATCGCTGTCGGGACAGCATCAAGTCCACTATTAAAAAGGCCAAACATCAGATCCTTAAGGGAGCCGACCCTGAGAGGGCCATCAAAAATGCCTATGAGACAACCAGAGACTATATGGATATCTGGGACAAGAGAATTCAGATCCAACAAAGGGCACTAGCATGCCAAAGCAAGGCCATGACCCATATGTTACGCAGAAACTTACATGTCATGGTCTGTGCAGGTCTCCTGAGGCGAGATACTGAAATGACCAATCTTCACCCAGATTTGGGAGAAACTAGAAGACAAGAGCTACGCAATTCCCCCTTCCTTCCATCTCCTTTATTTCACTCTCAGCTGGTTCAAGAGGGTGAGGAGTTCCTCCTGAAAAAGGCTCCTTCCAAGTCTCAAGGTCAGACTTTCAGACCCTACCAAAACGTCCCTTTCGTGGCCCTCAGAGAGGCAGAGGGCATTACAGAAAACGCCCCTATGGACAATCTACCCCTGGTAGTTCAGCCTCTTCAAGCAGAGGTAGTTTCAGTAGCAGGGGACAGTTCAGACCCCATCGTAGGGGCAGGGGTCGTGGAAACCCCTCCAAACAATGACTCACACAGAGACCCACCAGTTGGAGGCTCTCTCTTGCAGTTCAGAAGAGCCTGGGTAGAAGAAAATTCTTCAAGCTCCGTCTTAAACATTATTACAAATGGTTACGTGCTTCCTTTTCACCTCAAGCCCAAACTAACCAGACATCCACTTATCATATCAGAATACAAAAATCAACAAAAAGACCGAGGGCTAGCCTCCTGTATCCAGTCTCTCCTGCACAAACATACGATAGAAAAAGTACGAAACACAGAGTCTCTTGGTTTTTACAGTCGCCTGTTTCTAGTCCCAAAGCCACATCAAAAATTAAGCAGGCTAAATCAATTCCTGAGAATAGAAAGATTCAAGATGGAGACCCCAGAATCAATAAGAACATCCTTGAATACAGAGGAATGGGTGACATCAATAGACCTACAAGACGACTACCTCCATATTCCGATTCACCCAAGATCCCGAAAATACCTGCGATTTGCACACAGGTCTCAGATATATCAGTTCACCTCTCTTCCATTCGGGCTAGCCCCAGCTCCTCAAGTATTCACCATGATAATAAAAGAGGTAAAACTCATGGCCTTATCATGGGGCATAAGGATACACCAATATCTGGACAATTGGCTGATCAGGGCTCAATCTCCGGAGGAGTCATCTCACAACACAAACGTGGTGGTAGACCTAACCGAATCTCTAGGTTGGATGATAAATCAGGTCAAATCGGAGTTGATTCCAACTCAAGTATTCTCTTTTGTGGGATATGAATACCATCTAAACTCAGCCCTTGTAAAGCCCGCTCAGGAGAGGTGGCAAAAACTACAGGCATTAATCCTCAGGATAACCAACCAGTCTGCCCTGACTGCAAGATATTTGATGTCTCTCATTGGGTTGCTAGCATCAATCGAAAAAATGGTCCCAAAAGAACGCCTTCACATGAGACTTTTTCAGTGGCATCTCAAGGAGAACTGGACATTTCCTCAGTCGTTGGACAAGCTCCTTCCCTGGTCAGACTCCATAATAGCTCATCTGGACTGGTGGCAGAATCCACAAAATGTTCTCAAAGGTGCAGATCTCCACCCCCAAGAACACAACGTTCAAGTGTTTACAGATGCCTCAAACGTAGGTTTGGCTCACTTAAATCAAGATTCTATCAACGGACTGTGGTCAGATCTAGAAAAATCATTGCACATAAACGTTTTAGAACTAAAGGCAGTGTTCTTGGCCCTAAAACACTTCAGGCTTCAATGCCAAAATCAAACAGTCCAGGTTGCCACAGACAACTCAACGGTAGTAGCCTACATCAACAAACAGGGCGGGACTCACTCAGTAGAGATGTGCGCCCTTCTATGGAGCATTATGAGCTGGTGTCATCGATTCAAAATATCTCTACGTGCCAGACACATTCTAGGGTGCCTAAATGTGATCGCGGACTCCCTGTCCAGATCAACTCAAATTCAGTCAACAGAGTGGTCTCTACACCATCAGGTGTTCAAAAGAATTTGCACAAACTGGTTCACACCTCAGGTGGATCTGTTTGCCACTCGGCTAAACCACAAGTTGCCACTATACATCTCTCCAGTTCCAAATCAAAACGCATGGAACATAGATGCTCTAAACATAAGCTGGTCAAGCCTTGTAGCCTATGCTTACCCTCCAACAGCTCTACTTCCAAAAGTAATACAAAAGGTCCGCCAGTACAACTGTCTCCTAATCCTGATAGCCCCGGGCTGGCCGGGCATGCCCTGGTTCTGGGATCTGGTCCATCTATCAGTGGAAATTCCACTTCAGTTGCCTGCATCTCCAAATCTACTCAAGCAACCAGGCGTTTCACAACAATCCGCAATATCTCAACCTCCATGTTTGGTGTCTAGGAGTGAGCAATTCCAAGAACAAGGTTTCTCTTCTGAAGTGGCAGAGAGAATTGCTGCCCCTCAAAGGTCATCAACAAGATCTATTTACCAAGCAAAGTGGGCCCTTTTTGAAAAATGGTGCAGAGGCTATTTTGCATTACTTGGGCCCTACAGGCCTCCATATAGCTCAGAGTACAGATTTAAACAGGCTTCTCACAAGTTTTCACCAAGATAGGCCTAAGACAACTAGAAACATTCCCAAGTGGAATTTATCAGTTGTGCTCAATGAACTTACAAAGAAACCTTTTGAACCAATGCGAAATCCACGCCTAGGTTGCAAACAAGGTGTCGAACCTTGGTCAATGGGAAAAAGTGGCTTTGTTCCCCTCATCTGACTTCATTGCAAAGAATCAATTAGCTCGCGAAGGAGCTCAAAGTGTATCACCAGTCCTTATCCCTGCCTTAACAACAATAGTAGATAGACAGTTCAAGCAAGACAGATCTCTGTGCCCAGTACGTGCCCTGAGATACTATTTAGATAGAACTAAAGACCTTAGGGGCAACAGATCACTCCTATTCATATCCTTTAAGAAAGGGCATTCAACAGACATCAGACCAGCTACCCTGTCTTCATGGCTTAAACAGACAATTTTATTGTGTTATAAACAAGCAGATCAGCAAGCCTTGGACTTAGCCCAAGTCAAAGCTCACAATACCAGAGCCTTTGCAGCCTCTAAAGCCTTTTACTGTGGTGTTTCGGCAGACCAAATCATGCAGGCATGTCACTGGAAAGCACACAACACGTTTACAAATTTCTACCTAAAAGACTTGACATGGGCAGAGAACGATAACAACTTACACCTGGGCCCGGTGGTCGCAGCCCAACAGGTCCTGGACCTTTCCCCTCAACGAGATCATCTTCGGGAAAAGAAAAAGGAGGGGGGGGGGGGGGGGGGGGGGGGGGGGGCTCAGCCTCTGGAACCAAGTCCTCCAGAGCCTAACGGACCCAGCTATTCAGGTACTGCACACCAACATACAATATCTGGTAAGGTTGTTATCTTATATTTCTCATATTATCTTGTATTGTTTTGTCAAACTTTGTGTAACTTAACTACCCTCAGGTGACCTTTTCCTAGTGGCCAGTGTTATTCAGTATAATGTAACCTTGTGATTACAGCAGTTAAGGTGAATTTAGATTGCACCTTCCTCCTTAAAATCCAGATATCCAAAGGCATATGCTGTCTCAAGTGTGGAGAATATATTTTGTAAATTATTAAGACTATTACGAGTGAACACATATGTTATAACTGTCCTTGGGACTCTCCTGTAGAAAAAAAAAAAAAGGTTTTAATGACAAATCACAGTCTCAGCTGCAATCCCTGCCTCCTAACAGTGGGATTCAGCATTGAGTCCCAGATGGTAAGCTATTGGAGCGTAATAAACTTGAAAATTTTAATTAAATGTAGCTTTTTATAAGCTACAAGCTTACCATCTGGGACCTCCCCGCTGAAACTTGCAGCTGAGGGGTGGGGCCAACAAGAAGGACATACTGCGCATGCTCCCTCACCGGGTCACCAAAAGCTGGGTACTAATACTCGGACGGTCATTAGAACTCTTTTTTCGAGAGTTGGCCGTGTCGGGTGCGGCGACCCGAGATAAGCATTGAGTCCCAGATGGTAAGCTTGTAGCTTATAAAAAGCTACATTTAATTAAAATTTTTAAGTTTATGGTTTATTACACAGAGATAACAAGACCACTGCCACAGTGTTTATCTCCCACCGGATATAAAGGAGAAATGGAGGTAGTCTGACCACAAAAAGGTTCAAAGCCCAAAGAGCAATATAAAGGGTGAGAAAAGGCCTTTTTAATATGACCCAACTGAACCTTGAAGCATAGGTCAAAGATCAAATCTGACACTTGCAAAACATTCGCAGGTTATGATTTCTTTTTGGTTGTTTTCACATTTGAAGTTCTAGAACAAGCTAAAACTGCATCAGTTTGACAGAGTATATCCCGAGAAGGGACATGGTATAATCTAACATACAGAGAATGCAGGCATTTATAAATAACACATTTTCAATTTCCACCAAAATTCAAGATAGCGGCCGAAATTTGAAAGAGTAAAAATTTCTCGGAGGCACTATTTCCAGGGTCTTTAGTACCTAAAGGGTTAAAAATTTGCTCACCAACAGTTTTCGATATAACCTTTTTAATTTCTGGCAAAATTCAAGATGGCAGCGAGAATGCGGAATAATACAAAAATTTTCAGAGGTATTATATCAAGGGTGATATAATAGGTATATCCAGGATCTACACTTAAAGGGGGCAAAGGGTCCAAAATTTGCTCGAAATCACTCTGTCTCTTAACGACTATCGACATAATGGACATTTTATTGTGTTAATACATCCTATTCAATGAACAATTTGTTTTACTGGTTGGCGCAACCGGTCCCGCTAAACGGCAGAAAAAGCTGTCTTGTATATACTTCCGGCAGGACCGGTCACGGATTGTGCATTTGCTAGGTGACACATCATACTTTCTGTCTAGACATGCTGACATCGCGTCATTTTTGTTTGGCGTGTGGAGTGTGCAGATGTGTTTCACAGAGAGGAAATATTTTAGAAGTTTTGCTACAAATTGTGAATTAAACTTTATTTTATTTCAACCATTATTTACTGTCTGGACATAAGAGAGCCACTTGTGGCCATGTTATGGCTCTGATAGCCACAAGAAATGCATGAGATGCAGAGAGAAGGGGGTGGGAGACAACCCTTGTGTGAAGAGTTGGATTGTCAGATTTGCAAAGCGTTTACGCCTGCGCAAATCCAACAGCTGTCCACCCCTACCTACAAGTCCAGGAAAGAATGTGAACAGAAGAAAGCTGTGACTGATTCCCCCACCAGTGCTACCCCTACTCTCGTGGACCCATCTGAGGTCACTCTTTTGGGACGAGTACACAATGAGAGAGCTGCTTCTGTTGAATTTACTCCTGCTGGCAAGAAAAAGAAGAGATCTGACAATTCACCCAAGTCTAGCAAGAGGAAATCCAGCAGCAAACCCAAGGCTTATGACCTCAAGAGCCTGGACGAGAAGTGGTTTGAGAGGTTTGCTAGACTGGAAGCAATGCTGCTCTCCAAGTCTTTTGCTGTGCCTGTGGAGCCTGTGAAGAAACCCTCTTCAGTGGTCACCAGTGATCAGCCCTTTTCTGATCCGGGTGCTTCCACCAGTGTGATGTCCTCTGGTTTGGCCACTGAGGGTACTGGTTCCAGTCTTGTTCAGACCACCGGTGAAGCTGCCACTTTGTCTGCTACCAAGCCTGTTGAGGCTCCCGGAACGAGAGGTTTTGAGGCAGCCAGCAAGAGTGCTACCCACCCTGTTGAGGGTCCTGGTATGAGAGTGTTAGCCACCCAGCCTGTTGAGGTGCCCGGTGCACCAGTAACAGTAGGGATGCTACTCAACTAGACCAGTCCCTTACCGGTGGAAAGAGTGCTGATATCAACGATGAATCTGACAGTGAGGCAGATCTGGACAGTGAACCAGGCTCCCCTGCTGATGGCAACTTCCAGGGCGAGCTTCCAGATGATAGAGCTGACCAGGACCTGTCTGAAGAAGCTACTTACAGAGAGACCATCAGAGGGATCAGATCTTTCATGGGCTGACATCAGATTCCTGATTTCGACAGTGCTTCATCTTCCTTAGATGACAACCCATTAGCCGGTTCCCGAGTCAAGCCCACCGGGAAGGTATCAGTGAAACTACTGGTAGATGAGTGGCTGTGCAGGAAGTTTGAGAAGTTAAACCTCACTGTGTCTGAAGGCTACCCTTCCAGAAATACAGAGACTGGTGGTCTGCTAAGAGGCCAATTTGTGAAAACTCCCAGGTCTTCCAGATGGTACAAGATGCATACAGATAAGGACTCTGATAGATCTACTGTGTGTTCCTGGTCTCCAGAACCAGCAAAACTCAACAGTGCATTCAGCAGAGTTGCCAGACGCAGCTTGCCCCCTGCCCCAGCCTCCAGTACTATTAGCCGGGCCACTTTACGGCATTGGGAGCATTCTGCCAGAGAACACTCTGTGATGTGTAACCAGGCAGCAGGTCTATCCAGATGTCTGACCAAGGTGCAGGACTCTATGGTGACACACTTGAAGACATTGCGTATAGACAAAGGAAAGGGCAAGGCATCAGAAAGAACACAGCAAGCTGTTGAAGAGTTGGAGTATTTGGGTGACTTTTAACCGGTCCGTCTCCCAAGCCATGCAATGTATCATGCAGGATCTGTCTGAAGGAATTTTTTATCAGCATGGCCAACCTCACCTTGGCTTGTAGAGACAGCTACCTGGAATATTTGCATGGTGGGGTGAAGCAAGATACTCTCACTGCCTTGTGTACTGCACCGGTCCACTTGCAATCACTGTTCCCAGACCAGTTGCTGGTTAAAGCAGATGAGATTTCCTGTAGTGAGAAGAGGTGTTCTTCTGGCAGCTCACACAGGAAGCCTGGTCACTTTCACCCATATGCTTCCTCAACTGGACCGGAAGTCCACTCTACCTGCTTGGAAGCAGATCCAGGACCAGCAACAGGGAAAGAAAGGATGGGGCAAGGCATCAACTTTCCAACAGAAACTGGCTAAGGGTTCCAAGCAGGGTAAATGACAATTACTGTGTTGTGGAGTGTGGCCGGACTGAAAGGACTCTACATTATGTGTCCAACAAGATAGAAAGCTTGAACCCTTCACCAGTGATAGCTGGAAGGAAGGACTTGACCAGCAAGAGCGAGACTGTAAACTCACATGTAAGCTCTTGTGTTGTAAATGTTAATTTTGTTACCGGGTTGCCAGAAAAGAAAGGCGTAATTCCCAATTATTGTCAGAATTAAATAGAAATAAAATATGTGAAAGATGTTTCTTGTGTAGGTCACTCGAGTTCTGTAAATCTTGTCACAAATGTTCCAACAGCTGCTCTAGATCTACCTGTAGGGTCCCGATTGCACCAGTTTTGGGAAAAATGTGCAGCCCTGGGGACAAGTCCCAAGGTAGTGTCAGTACTCGGAGAGGGCTACACCCTCCCCTTCTGGTTCCGGCCAAATTTGACCAGGTCACCCACAGTCATAAGCTGCTATGTAAATTCCCACAGGAACAGCTACCTGTTGGAGGCATTGCATCAGCTTCTGAGCAAAAATGTAGTGGAACAACTCAAAAGTCACTAGGGTTTTACAACCGACTGTATTTGATAACAAAACCCAACAACCAGTGGAGACCCATCTTGGACCTGATCACCTTGAACAACTTTCTAAACACAGAGTCATTCAAAATGGAGACACCAGAGACTATAAGAACCTCCCTAAAGGCAGGGGAGTGGGTCACCTCCATAGATTTCAAAGATGCATACTTTCACATACACATTTACAGTGAGTCCAGGAAGTACATGCGTTTCACGTCCACAGTCGGTCCTACCAGTTCAAAGCCCTACCCTTTGGCCTGTCCACAGCACCCATGGAGTTCACATTGGTGGCCAAAGAGGTCAAACTGATGGCTTTACAGAAGGGTATAAGAATCCACCAGTACCTAGATGACTGGTTGGTGAGAGCTACATCCCATCAAACCTGTCTCCAGCATTTACAAACTTTGATAGCTCTCTGTCGCAAGCTAGACTGGCTGGTGAACAGGCAGAAATCAGAACTAGATCCAAAACAGGTTTTCAACTTCGTAGGTTACCAGTTCGACCTGCAGGAGGGCAAGGTCAGACTAACACCAAAGCATTGGCAGGCCTTAGCTACAAAAATCCAAATGATACTGTCCGGTCTGGTGTGCCTGGTACAGCAGTTCATGTCCCTCATAGGTTTCCTAACTGCAACAGAAAAGCAAGTCCACCTAGGTCGGCCACATATGGGACCCATACAGTGGCACTTAAAGAACAACTGGAGGGTCCCAGAGTCACTAGAAAAGGGGATACCAGTCCCCAGGTTGCTCCACCCTCACTTACAATGGTGACTGGCGGAAAGCAATGTGGTTCAAGGTCAACCATTACACCCACTAAACCGTGCTCTGTAGATCTTTACAGATGCATCACAAGAAGGATGGGGCGCTCACTTAAACGAACGCACTGAAAGGGCAACCTGGTCCCTTCCAGAAAGCAAGTTACACATAAACCATCTGGAACTAAAGGCGGTCTTTCTGGCCCTAAAAGAGTTCCCAGACCTCTGTTCGAACAACATAGTTCTGGTAGCCACAGACAACACTACAGTGGTTGCCTATATAAACAAACAAGAGGGGGATGAAGTCGGGCCCTCTATGTGCCCTTCTGTGGAGAATCCTGACCTGGTGTGCCAGGAGACAGGTGACTCTCAAGGCCCATCACATCCCCGGCCATCTCAATGTGATAGCATCCCGACTCGACAAGTGACTCTCAAGGCCCATCACATCCCCGGCCATCTCAATGTGATAGCATCCCGACTCGGCCAGACCATTCAAACAAGTAGTTATTCCAGCTCTGGCCCCCATTCTGGACAAATCACTCCGGGGTGACCGGTCCTTATGTCCAGTTAGAGGCCTGCATTATTATTTACACAGGTTCTCGGATCTTAGGGAGAACAAGGATTTGGTCTTTGTCTCTTTCAAAAAAGTTTTGATAGACATTTCACCTGCCACTATATCCTCATGGATCAAACAGACTGTGATCCTATTCTATGAGCTCTGACCAAGAGCCGCCCTCACACTACATCAAGTAAAAGCCCTTGATGTTAGGGCCTTTGCTGCTTCCAAGGCCTTCCAGTCTTGAGTCTCCTAGGATCAAATTTTGTCAGCCTACCACTGAAAGTCACAATACCTTCACACATTTCTACCTGAAGGATGTGGCTTGGGCTGACTCAGAGCTTTTTCATTTGGGCCCAGAGGTGGCTGCCCAACAGGTCCACCATCAAGCCCAAAAATGAGGGGATATTGTACATATGTACATATTGTATATATATCCTGTACATATTATATAAGTATATAAATTCAAAAAAAAAATCTGTGACATGCTTCCTTATTAACTCTTATGGGACTGAACTCATCCCCCTCTTCCCTTACATCAGAGCAGGTCTGTCAAAAAGTGGGGGGGGGGGGGGGGGGGGGGGGGGCGGGTAGTGTTGGTCTTCTTCCAGTTTACCGGATTCTGGTAGCCGACATTGACCTTATAGGGTTCTTCTGACCCTTAGGTCAACCAGGGCCTGTGTTTGTTTTGTTATGAGTTCACCTTAGTCCCTAGTAACTTACTCACCGACCAAGCGGTAGTTATTCAGCAACTGTCCATTGGATAGGATGTATTAATGCAATAAAATTGAAAATTTAATAAGTAAATTAAATTTTTATAAGTTAATACTGTATCCAATGGACAGGCAAGGCACTCCCAACCGGCGTCGCTATCAGTTTACTAGGGGTCTTAATAGGATTAGACTACGAAAAAGACGATGCGTGACCTAGCGAATGCACACTCCGTGACCGGTCCTGCCGGTAGTATATACAGGACGGCTTTTTCTGTCGTTTGGTGGGACTGGTCACGCTGAATGGTAAAGCAATTGTCCATTGGATAGGGTATTAACTCATAAAAATTCTATTACCTCTGCCAAGGGGGTTATGTTTTCGTATGAGTTGGTTTGTGCGTTTGTGAACAAGATAACTAAGATAAGACGGATTTTGATAAAATTTTCAGGATATGTCTGGAAAGGTAAAAGGAAGAAATGATTAAATTTTGGGAATGATCCGGATCACAATCTGGATCTTCTGGATCTATGAAATGTAATTATTAAAGACAGATAACTCAAAAAGTTATGGATTTTGATCAAATTTTCAGGAAATGTCCTAAATGGGACAAGGAACAAGTGATTAGATTTTGGGAGTGATCTGGATCACTGTCTGGATCGTATAGATCCATGCTTGGCGGAAGTCTGCACTCTCCAAGTACTCTTTGTACTTATTAAATTTGCAATTTTCCACTTTGGCGAAAGTTCAGATGGCAGTTTAGAAAGTTAAAGAGGCATCATATCAATGATCTCAAATCTACAAAAGGTCCAAAATATGAAAAAATTGCTCCATCTCTAATGGTTTTCCATATATATATAATACTATGTATGTGGGAGCCAGGGCAGGGATAACCACTGGGGCTACACTATCTGGGCCCTCTCCAGCCAGATGGTTCTTAGAAAGAAAACTATGAGAGAGGTAAAGGGAGACTTGAGACCAGTCCTCCCTGTGTCGAATATTCCTATTGACCCATGCATGGATTTCACTTCTGCATTTACCAGATGCCAGGGCCAGCAGAAATACAGTCTTAAAGTGAAGTGTTTAAGGGAGGCCTTCTTAAGTGGTTCGAAGGGCTCCTTAGTCAACTGATGTAATACTAGAGATGGATTCCAAGAAGGAATGCCTCTGTGACCTTTAGGCCCATCACTGTGAAAACTCTCCAGTAGTCTAGTAAGGTTCTCATCCTTACTGATCTCGACTGAGGAATTGCCTACTTTGTCAGCTATGGCAGTTCTCTAACCATCTATAGTGGAAGGCTGAAGTTTCTTCTCCTTGAAGAGGTAAAGAAGGAAATCAGCTATCTGGGTTATTGATGGCGCTTGGAAGTCCACCTGATTCAATTCTTACCATCGAATAAAAATGGATCATTTCGCTTCAGACTGCTCTGGTTGAGCGTCTCTGAGGAGTCTCAATTCGTTCTGCCACTTGACTAGAGAAAACTTGCACTCTGATGGTCGTAGCTCTAGGAGCCAAGCATGGAGGTTCAGATTGGGGAGGTCTCTGTGCAGGCTCCTGTTCAATGGTTGAGTCAGAAGATAGGGTCAAGATAGGCACAGATGCCTACAGAGGGATCTGAGTTGACAAACTCACCAAATCACAAAACCACAACTGTTGGGCCAGCCCAGGGCTATGACTATTATCAGGCAACAGTCTTGGCTGAGGATCTTGATTTGCTATCAGGGGAGTTGGGGGAGAGGCCTAACTGTCCATATCCTCCCATGATATACTCAGCGTCCACTGCCCAATCTTCCTTGTCCGGGACGGGGGACACAAACTGGGATTGTTTCTTGCTGAACCTGGTGGCCAACAGGTCGATTTAAGGCGTGTGCCATCTGTTTGAAATCTGGTAAATGATTCCCTTGTCGAGAGACCATTCTGTCTGGATAACCTGGTTGTGACGGGTCAGCTTTCAGTTCTGCTATGACATTCAACCTGCCCAGAATATGGTGTGCCTGCACTACAATGTTCTGTAGGTTGCACCATGACAGGAGTCTCCAAAGCAGGGCACAAAGAGAGTCTGATTTCATATCCCCTTCCTTGTTTATGTAGGCACCAACAGTGGTGTTGTCTGTGGCTATAAGGACAGTCTGGTCCCTGCAAGGGTCGTTGAAGCATTTCAGGGCTGAGAGAACTGCTTTCAATTATGTGAATCAATTATGTGAAATTGATGTGAATCTTGCTCTCCGGAACAGACCACAAACCTCTAGTTGTGAAATCTTCTAGATGCCCATCCTTCATTTGATGCGTCGGTAAAGATTTGACATGCATGCTGTACAGGATGGGGTAATTGGCCTACTAGGACATTCTCTTCTAGTAGCCACCACTGTAGATGCTTGTGAAGGAACTTCGGAATAGGGATAAGTTTTTCCAAGGACTCTAGGATGTGCCAATTTGCCTTAAGGTGCCACTGAATGGGCCTCATATGCAGGCATCCTGAGGGGACCTGCTTGCAGTGAGAAAGTCTATTAGAGACATGAACTGTCTCACCATGCACTGTTTCTGTTTAGCAGGGTCTTTATCTTTGAGTTCAGGGATTCCCATCTCTCTGAGGTGGACCTGACTAGTCCTTGCTTTAGGTCGTACTGATAGCCTATGACGTTGACCTATTGAGGTATTACGTCTGAGTTTTGTAGTTGACAATCCAGCCCAGGTTCTGACATAGAGCCAGCAGGGACTGGGTATGTTGCTGACATGTTTTTTCACCCTTTGCTCAGATGAGCCATTTGTCTAGGTACTGGTGGATCTGGATGTGCCAACATTGAGCCATGAATTTGACCTCCTTTACTGCGATAGTAAACTTCATGGGAGCTGTGGAGAGGCCAAAAGGTAGAGCTGTGAACTGAAAGGTCTGATTTTAACAGTGAAACCTTAGGTATTTTCGAGAGCTATGGCTTATGGGTATGTGAAAGTAGGCATCACTGAAATATAAAGAGGAGACCCGCTCTCCTGTTTGCAACGACAGCCTTATGGACTTGGGAGTTTCCATTTTGAAGGTTTGAACCTTCAGGAACTTGTTCAGAGAGCTGAGGTCTAGGATCATCTTCTTGATCTTAGTAATAAAGAACTTGCTAGTCTTAACTGAGTTTGTAGTCTCAGAAGTGTCAGAATCATTGTGCACTACTTTGAGAGTATCAACATTGTCATTTGTGCATGAATTACCAGTCTATATTTTGTGTCTGAAACAAAAGGAACAACTCTCTTAACTTTTGTCTGAACAAAACTGTTATGTACATTGTCGTCTACTCCATAGTCTCAGAGGAAGATGTATCCTTGACAACACCACTATATACACTGTTGTTACAGTCCATAATCTTAGAGGGAGATGCATCCTTGACAACATCACTATATACACTGTCGCTATACTCCATAGTCTTAGAGGGAGATGCATCCTTGACTACACTACTATGCACCAAGTGCCAGAGCAGTTGTCATATTAGGTTTATCCAAAGTTAATTGTCATTTAGTTGGTTTGTTCTTTCCTCTGAAGGAACCTTGTTTTGCAGAAGAACCCCTACTCCTGCCCCGGTCATATCCTGGGACTGATCTGTTTCCTGGGTAGATCTATGCCTGGATCTATCCTTGCGACGTGGCCAGTCAGCGTGGTAAGGTTGGAAGCGGTTACCACCGCAGCCACCCCAGCATGAACCCGAACCTGGTTGGGGGAGTGCAAGTTCACTTCAGTCTTGGTAATATCTTCCTTAGCCTTCACGATCACCACGTCAGGAAGATATCTGTATGCTGAAGGGGCTTATTTCTAAGGGCACACCATGTGTCCGGTTTGACAAACAGTTTGAGATCTTCCAGGTATGAGTCGCAACAGAACAGGGTGAGGTTAGCTGCTTGAACAAAAATGGTATCTGCCATATGCTGCATTGATATTCCCAGAGCAAAATTGACATTTTGTTGGAAGGCGGATAGGTCTCTGAGTTCAGTGAGAACTTTATCAGTTTTCTGTGAAGATTTGCCTTTGCTGATGAAATCAGTATAGGGACTTGATGTGGTCTTTCATATCCTCATGGACCTTGTTGACGCACCTATTAAAGGTGGCAGCTTGGTTGGCGATGACTGTGGCTTCTTTAAGAGACTTTTCCCACTTAAGTTTCCTACGAGAGAGGTCTGGAGCACCGTTTCCTTGGAATTCTGGTCCCGACTGTGGATGGATTCTGACTCCGCTGGATCTGCTTCTGAACCGGAGAGAGCATCCAAAACATCCTCATAAGATACTGGTTCCCGGTCTGCAAGACTGTCCTCATATAAGGCCTCCAGATTTGAGTCCCGTTCCAGGTAAAGATCTATGAGGGGAGAAACATAGCCTTGATCACCAGCCTGTGGAGAAGGATCAGAATTGTTTACTTGCGTGGGTGGAACAGCAGTAGGACCGGTAGTAGGACCAGCAGAGAGCACTAGAGTAGGGTGCTTGGAAGAGGCAGTTTGTGAACGCTGACAGAAAGTTTGCCGGGTCTGGAACCCTGGGGCGGTGGAACTTGCAACCTGAGTGATGACCAGTGATACCGGCTGGGGGAGGCTAACTGGTAACACTTGCAGCACCGGAGCTGAAGACAGGTTCCCGGTGTTGGTCAGCCGAACTACCTGAACTGTACACCGGAACCAGTTGAAGAACGGGAGGATTTGTACGAACTGAAGAGTCCAGGCCAACCAACGCGGTTGAACTAGGATCCTGAAGAGGGTGAAAAGCCGAGGAGTCAAACCGAGATTCATGAGAACTAACCTTGGCCAGCAAGGATTCCAGTCGGAATCCACCAATATTATAAAATTAGTTTATGCAGTCGAAAGTTAAATGTAACAGTAAATATATCCGAAAGGCACACAAAAACCTAAGAATTATTTGACTGTGCCAAACGAAAAAGAGTAAGTGACGTCACTAGCCTGACGAGTGAAGGGGCTAGGCCCCCTAACGAGTGGGGCAGGCACCATTGCCGATTTAACTGGAGGCAACTCAGCACGTCTTTTTCTGGTGTTTGGCGGGACCAACTTGCGCCAGGCCAATGGCATTAGTCTGTTAGGTAAGATATATTAACGCAATAAAAATAGTTATTCAACATGCCACTTATAGAGATTCACCATACTACAGCTGAAAACAAGCCTTATTTTGTCAAAGAATGGCAATGGCAGCCATCTTGTTTTTCAAAATGATACAAAATTATTTCTAGACAAGTTTTTGCAAGAAAATATCATGTATTGTGTAAAGTTCAGCAGCCTGGGTGTAACATTTTCATGGGAGCATTAAGGAAAAAATCTATCTCAACTGATAAAGTGGCATAATGAAATGCAACAAATGTGTCTTAAACATGCATATCTGGTGGTAATAATCAACTGACTTGGCTATCTTGGCAGTATCTGTGGATTAATAATCGGTGCAGTATCAGAAATTTACACAATTAACAATACAGTCAATCACCGAAAATAAGAACGCCCGAAAATAAGAACGTGGCCCCCCCAAATGGCCTTACTAATTTTTACCAAAAATAAGAACGTGGGGCAAAATGGGCCTGCTAATTTTTACCAAAAATAAGAACGTCAAAATACCTCCATCCATTTCAAAGAACTTGTAAGAACAAAAAAAAAAAAAAAAAAAAAATGACAGTAACATTCATGTGTCTAAAGAATCATATTAAACTGCACTTAATTTTTTATTATTTTCAGAATACTTTCAAGAAAAGTGTAAGGAATAATATTTTAATTTTGAAATACAACAAGGAAAAACAAAATGCAAAGCAATTACAAGACATTTAGTATTGAAATTTGTTTATAAGCTTTTCAGGAAAAGTATCACAAATAATGTTTGAAATGTACTCAGGAAAAACCCTGCTTAAAAGAAAAAAAAGAAATGTTTCATTGAAATTATTCAATGCCCTTTTAAGAAGGGTGTAACAAAGAATTTGTACTCGGGATAAAACTATATCAAAGATATCAAACTACATCAGTTATTGTTGCAAAGACCCACTTAACTTTTGATGTTTTGATTACATAAGTGTTAATACAATGTGGTGTGTTTCATCTCTAAATCCCTTACCTACTCACTCATGCTCAGGTGAAGTCCATCAAAACAACATCACATAGTAGTAAGATAACTTAATTGATTGTAGGTAACCCCATAAAAGACTAATAAAGTATAATGCAGGACAATGTTAATGGCAATCTGTCTTCATATTTCTGTATATATAGCAGGAACTAGTGAATACAGATCATAACATAAACTGAAAACAAAAAGTATGTGGAAATTTGTGAAAAAAGTGATGGGTCTTCCCATGATTCTCCCCCATCTGTTAAAAACAAGCCTGGAAATACTTGTGATATTTGTGAGCAATTTGTGCCAGGTAATGCTGGGAGTTTAAAAGTGCATAAATGGAAGCATCAGACACAGTCAAAAGGTCAGTCTGAAGGACAGGGTACATTCTAAAACTCGGACTTTTGTCCAACTTGGAATTCTACTTGGACTAAGCGGCGATAGCGGCGATGGGATGGGGGGGGGGGGGGGGGGGGGCAGCGGCGATGGGATTGGGGGGGTGGGGGAGGGGCTGTGTTATGCATTAATCCAGCCAATCAAATGCATAAGGGGTTATATAGGTGTTTTCTGTTGAAATATCCAAGTTGGGCAGAAATAAAGGCGATCGCCGCTTGTGGCTGTTAATTGAGGAAACATGAGGCTCCAGGTGGGGGTTTAGTGGGTGTAGTAAAATATTGCTGGATTATATATTTGTAACATATTGTTAGAAACCCCATCGTAGCCTCACGTTTTCAGCACTCTGTGTGTGTACAACTACCAGCATTTTATATTTTATTTGTTTTAAATATTTCGTGAAGGCAGTATTGCAGGGGACAGTATACATAAGTGAGAGCCACAAGCGGCGATTTATTTCTGTCCAACTTGGAAATGGGGAGGGGGTGTGGGGCGGCGATGGCCAGGCGTCACTATACGTATCATTAATATAGCAGCCGGCAATGGCTTTCCTGTCCAACTTGGATATGGGGAGGGGGTGTGTGGTGGCGATGGGGTTTCTAACAATATTTTACAAATATATATAATCCAGCAATACTTTACTGTCGCCGCACCTAATACTCCCCCTCCCCATCGCCGCTGTCGCCACTTTACTTGGACTGTCGCCGCTATCGCCGCTGGCCATCTACCCCTCCTCACTTCTTCTCAATTAAAATTAACATCGCCGATATTAGTCCAAGCGGCGACGGAATCGCTTTTGTCCGACTTTTAGGAAGCACCGAAGGACAGTGGTGTAATGTGTGCAAAATCTTTGTCAAGGGAAACAAGGGCAACCTTTAAGTACACACAGAGACAAAGCATAAAGACAAAGCCAAAAGTGACACTAATTCCAAAAACAAACAAATGCCAACACATCTTTGTGATTTATTTGAGTCTGATGAAGAGGAGGTGGAGTTTGAGGGATATACACAGGATGAAGTTGATCAGCTAGAGGCCTTGTTAAATTCTGAGATGTGTGAGGAGTCTGATGCTGAGGAAAATATACAAAATATATATATTTTGCATTTACAGTTATATTTTACAGTTTAAATAAAGGTGTTAAGTAACTTATTTGTTTGTAAATTTTACCATAAATAAGAACGCGCGGGGGGGGGGGGGGGGGGGGGGGGCTCAAAAGTGATGTATGGAAAATAAGAACGTGCCCCTAGGGGAGGCCAAAATGCCTGTGTGGAAAATAAGAACGTGGCCCTAGGGGGGGGCCTAAAATTCTTCGCACATTCCACGTTCTTATTTTCGGTGATTGACTGTACATCAAATGAACATTTGTATAAATTTCTCTCGATGAATTGGCTTTTGTGAGAACATGTAACATGTGGCATTTTCTTACTAAAATATGACAATAATTCAGTGGAATTGTACTGTGTCACCATCCGAAGCGGATGAAATTCGAAAGGACAAACATCATGCTGGACAGACATATTTAGATGGTGGAATGGCAGTATTATGGCAGATCTAGACCATCTTTGAGCAGGACCGAGCCATGATGAGGCCCCAGCTTGTTGAAAAATATAACCTAGACAGAGAGGCAAACATACAGATATGCATAATTATATGAAGTTATCACTTACCAAGTTTTTACTAGATGTCTGCACTCAGCAAGAAATTCAATAATGTATAAAACTTTTCCACTTACATTAAATTTACATAACATACAAACACAAACACAAGGTAGTATACAGGAGAGAAAATAACACAATACTTTTAATGTCTTGCATTATATAGATAACATATATATATCTGAAAAGATAAACAAAGAACACAAAACTACAGTTCACAGTAAATAAGTTTACAAGTTTCACAAACAGTTTTACATGTTCATTAAATTTCATAAAATAGCTGTTCCCATCCACACCATCTTTTACCGAAAATATTTTCGGAAGATCTTACTCTTAACAAATTTTGTTGTTCCAGGAAGATTTATTTTGTCCTGGTTTGAAGATAATATATGACGTTAAGCTTTTGATTATTTTTTTAACATCGAAAAAAAGGATATATATAATATATATTTTTCGAATAATGTATAATTTTGGTAACCTACTCTTAAACAAGCATTCTCACGCATGCAATTATCTCCCGCCGTATAAATTTGATGTACTAAAGATAGTGCAATATAGCTTTTCTTGTGAGATGGAGGCAAATGTAGAAGTGACGATAAGCAAGAGGGCTACAGTTCTACAACTTTACTATGTAGTAGATCACCCAAAAGTAGGTGAAGGACTTATGTCGAAGAAATTGCCTATCCGTAACACTTTTAGAGATAAAAGACATTTACTCATTTTGGTAGCTATTACTCTGCTATCCAAAGAGTTACAGTTCTGCAACTTCACTATGTGGTAAATCACCAAAACTAGGTGAATGACTTATTTAGAAGAAATTGCCTATCTGCAATACTTTTAAAGATAAAGGTATTTATTCATTTTAGTAGCTATTGCTCAGCTATGCAAAGAGCTACAGTTATGCAACTTCACTATGTGGGTAGATCACCCAAAAGTAGGTGAATGCCTTATTTAGAAGAAATTGCCTATCTGCAATACTTTAAGAGACTAGAGGAGTAGTTTTAGTACCCAAAATTTTGCTGAAATCGCTCATCTCTTACGGTTTTTGAGATAAATGATATTTTCCATTTCCACAAGAATTCAAGATGGGCTGCCAAAATTCAGAAAAGTCAAAATTTTTCAGATGTAGCAGTAGTTTTTGGTACCCTAGGGGTCCCAATTTGCTTGAAATTGCTCTATCTCTTACGGTTTTTGAGATAAATGATATTTTCCATTTCCACAAGAATTCAAGATGGGCTGCCAAAATTCAGAAAAGTCAAAATTTTTCAGATGTAGCAGTAGTTTTTGGTACCCTAGGGGTCCCAATTTGCTTGAAATTGCTCTATCTCTTACGGTTTTCGAGATAAATTACATTTTCCACTTCCGCCAAAATTCAAGATGACGGCTGAAAGTTGGAAAAGTTAAAATTTTTCAGTGGTGCTAGAGTAATTTGGCCGAAATCGCTCTATCTCTTACAGTTTTTGAGATAAATGATATTTTCCATTTCGGCCAAAATTCAAGATGGTGGCCAAAATTCAAAAAAAATCTTTAAATATTTCAGAGGTCCTACTGGAGTAGTTCTTAGTACCCTAGGGGTCCAAAATTTGCCCGAAATTGCTCTATTACAATTTTCAAGATAAATGTCATATTCAATTTCTGCCAAAATTCAAGATGGCAGCCAAAAATTAGAAAAGTCTAAATTTTTCAGAAGTCCTAGAGAAGTAGTCCTTAGTACCCTGGGGGTATAAAATTTGCCCAAAATCAGACTAAAGATAAACAGACTTTCCATTTGCGCCAAAATTCAAGATGGCAGCTGAATTTTGGACAAGTCTAAATTTTTGAGAGGTCTTCCAGGAGTAGTACCCTAAGGATAACATATTTTATAGCAAACCTCTATACTGACTACTTTTTAACTTAAAAGTGACTTACTCAGTGACAAAATGTCAAAGTAGCTATTCCTCAGTTGGCATTATAGCTACAGCTCTGAGAATGTGTCATGACACAGAACATCAAAAAGTAGACGAACAACATATTTGATAAAAAAACCTCTAAACTTAATACTTTTGAAATTACAAGCATTTTACTCATTAGGAAAATAGCAAAGCAACTATTACTCAGCTGTGGAGGCATAGCTCTGAAAATTTGCCATGGCAGAGAACATCAAAAAGTAGCTAAACAACATATTTGATAAGAAACTTATAAATTGCATACTTTTCAAATTACAAGTGAGTTACTCATTGGCAAAGGAGTATAGTTCTGGTGGATAGAATAAGATAAAAGTAGTAAATGATATATTATTAAAAACTTAATGAATAACATAAGTGAAAAGATTTGCCTAAATTTAATAATTTTAAAGATATTTGACATTTACTTCTGTCATTATTTTGCTACAAATAAGAAAATAGCTATTACTAATTTATGCCATGCAATGGAACCCCAAACTCTATGCCATCTTATAATTAAGGACAAGGTAGCTGAACAACATATTTCAAGAAAAACTCTAACTTCAATAATTTTGGAGTTACAAAGCCTTTACTCAATAGTAAGAATAGTATGTGATAGCTTATCAAAAACTAAATGAATAACACATTTGAAAAGATTTGCCTAACTTTAATACTTTTTAAAATATTTGACACTTGCTTCTTCTGTTATTTAGCTACAAAATTAATGAGGAAATAGGTATTACTCATTTATTATACACAATGGAGCTCCGAACTATGTATCAGCTTATAGTTAAGGATAAAGTAGCTGACCAACATATTTTAGGAAAATCCTGTAACTGCAATAGTTTTGGAGATACAAAGGCTTTACTCAATAGTAAGAATTTCAAAGTAGCTATTACTCAGCTATTTAATGTGCAACAGCTGTGAAACTTTACTATTTGGATAGCTTATCAAAAACTAGATACACAACATATTTAAATAGATTTGCCTAACTTGAATACTTTTAAAGATATTTGACATTTACTTCTGTCATTATTTTGCCACAAATAAGAAAACTGCTATTACTCACTTATGGCATGCAATGAAACTCCACACTATATGCCATCTTATAGTTAAGGACAAATCACCTCAACAACATATTTTATGAAAATACTGTAACTGCAATAGTTTTGTAGTTACAATGGATTTACTCAACAGTTAGAATAACAAAGTAGCTATAACTCAGCTATACAATGTGATAGCTTAGGAAAAAAATAGCATCAGAGATGCCCGTACCCCACAGCCTGGGGAAATAGTTTTCAACACCATGAGATATAGAAGTAGTGAAACAGTCAAAGATCGGGATACTTTCAGAGCAGTGTCAGTTATATAAAGCTCTAATGTTTAAGTAGAGAAAATAACATCTAAGAGAAAGAAGATATAGAAGTACTGTATCAGTACAAAGTTCAGGATACTTTCAGAGCACTGTCAGTTATATAAAGGTCCAAACAATGTTTAAATAGAGAAAACTAGAAATAGGACGCCCTGTTGATAGTAGCTGCGACATATGAATAGAAAGAGGATAGCATAGAAGAACACACATTATCATGTATGATGTCCACCCCATGAACCTTTTGGCAAAATTGTACAGTAGTGTTACAAGACCCTGTTTCATTTGTAAAATATATCAATGATGCTTAAATATTTATTAGTATACATGTAAATTATTTCAGCTTCATGCCTTTTTGCATTGGTTGGGTCAAAAATTTTGACAAAATCACTCTATCTAAATGCACGGTTAAGAAGATAGAAGCAAATTTATGTTTTGCCATTTTTGGCAAAAATTCGAAAACTCAAAATGGCCGCCATTTTTGGGGAGGGGAAAATTTTTTAAAAATTGCCAAGAGTACAATGCTCAGATACCCTGTGGGTCGAAAATTTTGACGAAATCGCTCTATCTCGCACGGTTAAGGAGACAGAAGCAAATTTGTGTTTTGCCATTTTTGGCAGAAATTCGAAAATTCAAAATGGCCGCCATT
This sequence comes from Sabellastarte sp. h YS-2021, assembly GCA_964017235.1. Lineage (NCBI taxonomy): Eukaryota > Metazoa > Annelida > Polychaeta > Sabellida > Sabellidae > Sabellastarte > Sabellastarte sp. h YS-2021. The sequence continues at coordinate 31,212,839 of OZ024936.1, forward strand.
TTTGGGGAGGGGAAAATTTTTTGAAAATTACAAAAAGTACATTTCTTAGATACCCTGTGGGTCGAAAATTTCGACGAAATCGCTCGGAAATAACTCAGATAAGACTTTAAATATCATGGTCACTACAACAAGGTCAATTCACCAAGCTCACACCATGATGTTGCACACCTACAACCCCCAAGCAATGTCCCTACCAAGTATCGAAGTCACTACAACAAGTTCAAAGGTCAAATCAAAGTCACATCATGACACTGCACAACCAATGTCCCTACCAAGTATCAACTTCCTATACCTTCCAGTTTCTGAGAAATAGCCCAGACAAGATTTTATGGGTCAAGGTCACTACAGCAAGTTTAAAGGTCAAATCATGGTCACATCATTGCATTGCACACCTACAACCCCTATCCAATGTCCCTACCAAATGTCAACTTCCTACACCTTACCGTTTCCAAGATATAGCTCGAACAAGATTTTCAAACTCAAGGTCACTACAGCAAGGTCAAAGGTCAAATCAAGATCACAGCATGATGTTGCACACCTACAACCCCAACCTATGTCCCTACCAAGTATCAACGTACTCGCCTCACACTCTGCCGACACCCTGTGGGTCAAAAAATTTGTTGAAATTGTTCTATCTTGTATCTTCTATCTTCTTATTGAGATAAATGCGTTTTTGCATTTTACGCAGAAATTCAAGATTGCCACCAAAAATGGCGGGAAAATGATTTTTGGTAAATGTGACCAGTAGACTCTGCTGATACCCTATGGGTAAAAAATTTTGCCAAAGTTGCTCTATCTCACACCGTTTCTGAGATAAATTTTTGACCCACAGGGTATCTGCAGTCTACTGGCAACTTTGCCCAAAAATTGTTTTACCACCATTTTTGGTGGCCATCTTGAATTTCTGCGTAAAACGCAAAAACACATTTATCTCGATAACGGTGCGAAGATTTTGACAGAAGTTTTGGCCCATAGGGCATCTGCAGATTTATTTAAACAAAATATTGTAACTGCAATAATTTAAAGTTACAAAATTAATGATTTACACAACAGTGAGAACCTCAAAGTAGCTATTACCCAGCTATGCAATGAGCCACAGGTCTGCAATTTTACTATTTTATGGCTCAGTAGGGTCACACAAAAGTAGGTGAACAACCTATTTAAACAAAATTCTGTAAATGCAATACTTTTCAAATTACAACTGGTTTACTCATCAGTGAGAACCTGAAAGTAGCTGTTGCTCAGGTATGCCATGAGCTACAGGTCTGCACTTTTACTATGTTGTATATGTTGTAGCTGACCCAAAAGAAGGTAAACAACATATTTAAACAAAATACTGTAAATGCAATACTTTTCAAGTTTAAACTGATTTACTCAACAGTAAGAACCTGAAAACAGCTATTGCTCAGCTATTCTATGAGCTACATGTCTGCAATTTTAGTATGTTATAGCTGATTCAAAAGTAGATGAATAACGTATTTAAACAAAATTCTCTAAATGCAATAGTTTTCAAGTTACAACTGATTTACTCAACAATGAAAACCTCAAAGTAGCTATTACTCAGCTATGCAATGAACTACAGGTCTGCAATTTTACTATGCTATAGCTGACCCAAAATTAGGTGAATAACATATTTAAACAAAATATTGCAAACATAATAGTTTTCTAGTTACAACTGATTTACTCAACAGTGAGAACCTGAAAAGAGCTATCGCTCAGCTATGCAGTGAGCTACAGGTCTGCAATTTTATTATGTTATAGCTGATTCATAAATACATGAATAATATATGAAAGAAAGTACCCTAAATGCAATATTTTAGTTACAAGCAATTTACTCAACAGTCATAAGCTAAAATTAGCTATTTCTCAGCTATGCAATGAGCTACAGGTCTGCAATTTTACTATGTTATAGCTGACCCAAAAGTAGCTGAATAACATATTCATACAAAATTCTCTAAATGCAATAGTTTTCAAGTTACATATGATTTTACTCATTATGGAAGTTACTGAAAAGTAAAAAAAATAGCTATTACTCACTTAGCTATTGGGATAGACTCCCAAGTTACTCACCATATTGTAGCTATGGAAAAAGTGGCTGAATAACATATTTTAACAAAATGTTCTAAATGCAACAATTTTCAAGCTATAAGTGATTTAGTCAATTATTTCATGAATTTTAATGCATTACAACTTTCATTACAAAATTCATAAAAAAATAACCAAGAATGATCCAGGCCTGATACTCACATAAGGGAATCTACTTGTGCCCTAGTGCATATATGCAAGATAAGAGAGAAATCCCTGTAATAGTCAATGAGATAATTGGGATAAAGTACTGAAATTTTCACACTTTGGGTTCCTCACTTGTAATGGCTCTGGGGAACAGACAAATAAACAGATTTGCATGCCTTGAACAAATTTTCATCCTTGATAGATAAGGTATCTTTTAAAATTAACAGCATGTCTCTGGGCCTTGTAGTTTTGGAGGAGAAGTTGTTCACATGGACGAGGATGTGTACACAGATGCCGCAGAGTGATGCCATAATGTCAGCTGACATATTAAAAAGGCTAAAGAGGCCTGAGATGCTTTGTGATCTTTCTTCATCTGGCTACTGATAGTGGGTTCAAGGCCTTGGTGGGATTGATGGTGAAATGTACATGTAGCTGACTTGAAGACATGGGTTGCTGCTCATTGACAACTAAGTATGAAGTCTGCTGCCCTCTGGGCTGCTGTACTCATGACACCGCATGGCTCTGTTGAGCTGGTTATATGACCTGGCTTGCTGGCACCTAGGTTTCTGTAACAGTCAAAATGTATTTCCTGGCAGAGGCCGCTGTGGCTGGTACTGATAAGCCTGTGGAACATGTGGAATTGTACTGCAGCTCCTAGAAAGTGTAGGTGGCTGTGGCTGGTTAATTTCCTCTGCCCTGCTCTGTATCCCACTTAAAAGTTCAACTTGGACTGTGTTAATTTTCCATAGTAAGTCTTTTGGAATTCGAATCAAGTCTTAGAAACTTTCACCAAGAGTTTGCGGCTGCTTGCGAATCTTTCCCACAGGCAATCCTTCCTGGCCTTGTCCTTAAACTTCTTGTGGGTTTTGTCGTAAAGCTCCTCAGGAGCCTTGACAAACTCTACTATAGCCTCATCTGAGTCTGTTGAATAAATACTCATCATACTAATTTACTTCTTTTTTTTTTTTTGCACCTGGATTGGCACTCAGTAGATGTGCTGGCCTCTTCTCCACCCTCTATGTCAATTTCACTTTTACTCCTCTCAATTCTTGGTCTTTTTGTGGACACTGCCAAATCCTTCTGTAACCGTGGAGTTTTCGCCTTCCTGGCATCCTCCCTCTCCTCCCTCTGTTGTTTCTCTGCCTCCTCCCCCTTCCTCTGTTCTCTCTCCTCCCTCCTCCTCTGGATGTCAGTAGCTATATCTCCCAACTCAAACTCTGTAGGTGGGTCTATGTGGACTTCTATCCTCCTCACACTCTTTGTTGCCTTTTTAGGACCCATTTTATAAAGCAAATCAAAGCAGCATTTTAAAAAAAAGAAACAGCCTATCAGGTAGTCAGCAAAAGTTATATCTGTACACTAAAGAATAACAGTCAGATGTTTTTGTAACTACAATTTAAGTGAAATCCTAAAATAACCTGTCAAGTTTAGTGCCTGATCAACTTTTATTTTATATAGATTGCAGGTGATGACATGTTGGGCTCTTTGAACTGGGAAATTCACATTATACCTCTTGAAGAGTTTAAACGATCAAGCCAATGTGAAGCATTAAGAGGGATTATTAATCACTACTTAATGCCATTGGTTCATTGCATCTTCATGAAATTACGCATACCGTAAAGTCAAATCTCAAAGAAACATTAGAATTCTTCTAATTATCCAGGGATTTTAGATGGTGGCAAATTTTAATGGAAATCCTCTCCAAGGAAAAGATATATAATTTTAGGTTGTAAATGAAAAGCTGGTTTGTCTGATTGTTGGTTGGTTTTGTTACAAAACTAACAACCGGTTATAAACTTTTTTAAAAAAACAGTTCATGCTATTACCATTAAATACAATTTTTTACACTTTCAATAAAATATTATAAAATATTATTAGAGATTATAAAAGGCTAGATACATGATGGAATAACATATTATTTTAACATTTTAAGCTTTTATTAGTGAAACTTATAACACTGACTCGCCAAATTGATGAAGCTATATGCTTCGCTTGCAATTTTTGTGATTTTTAGCACAATTTTAAAATCAGTTAACTAGACCAAGGACGCATCTGTGGCCAGATGCAAGATGTATCCACCGGCAAAGGCAAAAGTAGCTATTACTCAGCTATGCCATGAGCTAGAGGTCTGAAATTTTACTAGGTTATAGCTCACCCAAAAGTGGGTGAATAACAGATTTGCACAAAATTCTCTAAATGCAGTAGTTTTCAAGTTACAAGTGATTTTACTCATGATGGAAGTAAGTGAAAAGTCTAAAAATAGCTATTACTCACTTGGCTATTAAGATAGACACTCAAGTTACTCACCATTATGTACCTATGGAAAAAGTAGCTGAATAACATATTTTAACAAAGTGCTCTAAATGCAATACTTTTCAAGTTATAATTGATTTAGTGCATGATTTCATTAATTTTAATGCATTAAAAATTCATAAAAAAAAATTCATAAAAAAACTGTGGCATGTGAAAGCTCTCCAAAATGTAGGTGAATGAGTTATCAGAGAAATACTGGCTATCTGCAATACTTTCAGTGATAATAGGCATTTACTCATTTTGAGTAGGCGAGTAATTAGCTACGGATCTGAAAATTCACTAATTGAAAGCTCTCCAAAATGTAGGTGAATGAGTTATTTGAGAAATACTGGCTATGCGCAATACTTCTAGAGATAATTCGCATTTACTCATTTTGAGTAGGTGAATAATTAGCTACGGGTGTGAAACTTCACCAAGTGAAAGCTCTCCAAAAGTAGGTGAATGAGTTATTTGAGAAAAATTGGCTATGTGCAATACTTTTAGAGATAATTCTCATTTACTCATTTTGAGTACGTGAGTAATTACCTACGGGTGTGAAACTTCACCAAGTGAAAGCTCTCCCAAAAGTAGGTGAAGGAGTTATTTGAGAAAAATTGGCTATCTGCAATACTTTTAGAGATAATTTGCATTTATTCATTTTGAGTAGGTGAGTAATTAGCTATGGGTCTGAAACTTCACCATGTCAAAGCTCTCCCAAAAGTAGGTGAATGAGTTATTCAAAATTGGCTATTACTGACTTAGCTATTGAGATAGACACCCAAGTTACTCACCATGTTGTAGCTATGGAAAAAGTAGCTGAATAACATATTTTAACAAAGTGCTTTAAAAACTTTAGCATGTGAAAGCTCTCAAAAATGTAGGTGAATGAGTTATTTGTGAAATACTGGCTATCTGCAATACTTTTAGAGATAATAGGCATTTACTCATTTTGAGTAGGTGAATAAGTAGCTACGGATCTGAAAATTCACTACTTGAAAGCTCTCCAAAATGTATATGAATGAGTTATTTGAGAAAAATTGGCTATCTGCAATACTTTTAGAGATAATTCGCATTTACTCATTTTGAGTAGGTGAGTAATTAGCTATGTGTGTGAAACTTCACCATATGAAACCTCTCCCAGAAGTAGGTGAATGAGTTATTTGAGAGAAATTTGCTATCTGCAATACTTTTAGAGATAATTCGCATTTACTCATTTTGAGTAGGTGAGTAATTAGCTATGGGTCTGAAATTCCACAATGTAAAAGCTCTTCCAAAAGTAGGTGAATGAGTTATTTGAGAAAAATTGGCTATCTGCAATACTTTTAAGAGATAATTTGCATTTACTCATTTTGAGTAGGGGAGTAATTATCTACGGGTCTGAAACTTCACCATGTGAAAGGTCTCCCAAAAGTAGATGAATGAGTTATTTGAGAAAAATTGGCTATCTGCAATACTTTTAAGCAATAAGCCACCTGCCAAATATGAAAGAAATGTGGACTGTAGGTCGCTAACAAGCAATATTCCACATTTTAGACATTTTTGTCTACCACAGGCCTAATTTAGACATAAACCCTACCAAAAAGATAGGGTGGCGAGTCCTCCAGCATACCAAGCCACCTGGCAAATATGAAAGAAATCTGGAAAGAAATGTGGACTGTAGGTCGCTAACAAGCAATATTCCACATTTTAGACATTTTTGTCTACCACAGGCCCAATTTAGACATAAAGCCTACCAAAAAGATAGGGTGGCGAGTCCTCCACCATATCAAGCCACCTGCCAAATATGAAAGAAATCTGGAAAGAAATGTGGACTGTAGGTCGCTAACAAGCAATATTCCACATTTTAGACATTTTTGTCTACCACAGGCCTAATTTAGACATAAAGCCTACCAAAAAGATAGGGTGGCGAGTCCTCCACCATATCAAGCCACCTGCCAAATATGAAATGTGGACTGTAGGTCGCTAACAAGAAATCTCTGCGGACGATGATGAATCCATAGTGTCCCCGCCGAGGATACAATTACCAGTTATCAGCGGTTTTTGGTATCAACAACCAGGTTCAGAAAATTAAAACCAACTGCAACTGTATACTTATAGTTAATGGGAAGTTCTATTGCCATGCTTTGTGTAGAAAGTTACACATTGAAACAATACAAAAGTAATACATAAATTTATTCAGACAATACATGTTTATCACTTTCCAACAATAACACTTGTGTATCCGATTTATTTTTAATAATAATGCATCTACACCACCCAGTAAATGCACAAAATACATAAATTAGTCAAAAATACAACAAATTAAGATGCAAATGCTTTCAGATATTTAATTTCACATCCGCCAAGGGGGTTGTGTTTTTGGGTGTGTTCGGCTGGTTGTGTTCGTGATTACACCAAAACTAATGAATACGTCTTTACAAAATTTTTTACGAGGGTAGGACCTGACCCAATGGCAAAAAGTTATTAGATTTTACAAAAGAGAGTAGGACACATAAAAAAACGCCCGAATTTTGAAGGTTGAGATTTCTCCTGAAATTTGTTTATTTGAATTTGGTCTGATCAAAGGAAACATTTATTACAATACAGGGAAGATAAAAATGTAGTATTTGGGTGAAATTACTGTTGCCTTGGCAGATGTATGCCCTCTAGAATTGCTTCCTAGTTATTATTATTATCCTTTTAAAAAAGGATCACATGCTGATCTATCCAACTTTATTATTTTGGGTAAGTCTGCATTGAGGACTTTTCAAATGACTTATTTTAGGTCAATGTGTTGATCACATTTGAAAAACTACAGATTTCAAGAAAGAAAAGAGAAGAATCTACCTAATTTTATTCTCTGAATTATTCATCACACTATTTTTCACCAAGTTCAAGTAAACTATATTCAAGTCTCCTTGATACAAGATTCTTGTAAATTAGAGTATTGTCATCTTACTATGATATTAGAGCATCAACTTTTACTTTTTGAAAGACAAAATGATGCTTTGATGTTAATAGTTTCATGAAAACCACTTCAAACTGCTGCAAACTAGAATATTTTGAAAGGGAACAAGCCCATGAACAAACAAGGCCAAAAGGCGTTTCTGTGTACTAGCACAAGCCGCAAAGCCATCAGAGACACGAGTAGTGCATTGAAACGGTCACCCATCTGAGTACTAGCGTAGCCCAATGCTGCTTAACTACAATAAAGAGACGGGTACGCATCCCACTAGGCTAATTCTCATGAAAGTCCAGAGACAAAAAAAAAGTGATCTGTAGAAGCGCGAGCCTCACTATAGTTCGCACTTAAAAAAGACTTTTAAATCTGCAGGACACAACGGTAGTGTAAGTTGAACTGAAGCATGACTCAAAGCAGTTTTGAGGAATCAACATCAGAAAATGAAGTATTACTGTCGGTTTAAGTGCAAATTATCTAGGGTTAATGTTAAACAGAAATCTAGTAAACATATTATTCTTAAATAAATGAAAAATAAGAAAATTAACAACTTAAAATTACCTTTTTAAATATTCTGTCAAAGGTAAACTAGAGGAATGCTTTTGCTAACAAAAGCGAAGCATCCCTGAAAGTTTAAAATGCTTTGTGGTTTCAATAAGTATGCTGTAAAGCTAAGAAGGCACAAAGCTGCGCCGTATGCTTTCCCAATACCTCTTAATACATTCTGAAGCTATAAAAGCAACGATAAAGGAGATATAAGGCAAAAACTCCAAAGCTGCTATTTATAACCCCAGTTTGGCCCATAAGGGGGGGGTCGGGGGGTAAAACTGACCGGCTATTTAGACTCTCCACATATGGTTTCCTATTACCTCCCAGTACATTTTATAGCTCTAAATGCAATACTTAAGAAGATAATAGGGGGTTGACCTAAATTTAAGGCTTTCAGATTGGAAGGTGTCAGAAAATCACTCATAAATGAGACATTTTTCAAGGGATTGCTCCCAAAATCTAATCAGCTCGCGTTTTCAATAGTATGAACAGGTGTGTCAAATTATAAGGCTGTGTAGCAAGTAGTTTTTCCTGAACTGCGATGACGGTGGGGGTGTACTTCAAAAAAATTGTTTTTGATCATGTGACCTTCATAAAGGTCAAAGGTCAAATTTAAGCATGCAGAAAAACCTTCCCACGCCTAAGGTATATAACTGCCAAATATGGTTTGAAACCTTCTAATAACAAGGGAGATATTCAAGGGAGACCATAATGTGGCGGCAGCGGCGGTGGCGAGGAAACGGAGGCGAAAACAAATAAGCGCCCTTTCAGGGACGCTTAATTAATGTGTTCCAATCGGCAACACAAAAAAGCAGAAGATATTTATGATATAAAAATATCGATAATACTCTTTAACTAGTACTAAATACGGTATGGTGTATGATTAATGGCAAGAAAATAAAATATCTCAAAATAGTAAAAAAACATTCTTGACACAATTTGCTGGATTTTGTGCCGCCAGACACCCTATAACAGCCTCATTGTTGTCAGATGAGAATGTGAAGCAAGTAAATTATTTTAAACCATTTGTTCAACACAGCAATACTTGCCGTTGGTCGGCAGTTTACAGTACAGAACCCTAGCGAACTATATGTACTGGTTTCCTCTGCCCTTCCAACTACCCGTCGTGATATGACCTGAACTGTGTTGAAAGCGACGTAAAACCCCAAATAAACAAATCAACACAGCAATAAGGATCCAAATGATTGAGGTATTAATTATCTTCAAACTACAGTTGACCTTGCATGAATTACGATCATCAAAATAATGCTCTAAAGTATATTTGGTCTAAAATGACAATTTTTTTAAAGTATGGAGAAAGTTTCATATTTATATGAAATTGATGATGCATGAAATGCTAACTCACAACACATTCAACCCACTCATTGTGCTATTAATTATTCAATCTTGCTAGAATATTTTGTATTAATCTTTAGATTGATGCACAAAAGTTTCATACACATCATTCAAGAAAGGCTTTACATGTCATGAAGTTTTGCTTGTGGTAATGCACTTATCATAGGTACAAATATTTTTTATGAAAAAATAAAAAATGAAGATGTGGTAAACAAGTTGTACCTCTTCAGTTTTCTAAAGCAGGCCACCAAAACCTGATGTTATTGCATGAATTATTTATGGATACAAAATATCCATTTTAACATATAGCACTAGTGAGGATAATGTAAGGGTATTTTACGCAATAAAATATCCATTTTGACAACAGAATAAACCAGTTAAAGCTGTAAATGTTAAATTTAGAAAAAGAAGTGTGTGAAGTAGCTTACTCCGTATACCTATGACATTACAATTTTGAAACTTCAATTATATTGTTATTTTAATTGTCTCGTGATGATATCGCGATTTCTCACTTGATGATTGATGTCATCACTAATACAGAGAACACTGCACATATAACTCACTACAAAAGGAATCTTTTATAGTAGCACCCAATAAGACACAATGCACTTCTGTTTCATATACATCTATATTTACAACTCTTACTACTCAATTAACCTCACTTTTTCTGTGAATGTTTAGTGCCGACAATTACCATCATACAATATTGTGCCACATTTATTTATTCTTTCAAGATTATGCAAGTACTGAAGCAATGAAGCCCTATAATATTCATCACAAAGCTGAAAATTAAGGTGGTAAATTAACTTTTGCTATATTCATTTAACCTACCTCGTAGGAGTACTGATGCACATACGAATCCACAGTACAGAAAGAACGCTGTTATAGAGCAAGAGACCCTAGATAGCAGCCCATGTTTTTGTGCAGGACACTTATGCCAAAGCATTAGAGCTACATTGGCACAAGTGGGTTTTACATCCCAGAATTTCACATACTGTGGTGAAGTTCACATACTGTTGTGAATTTCACATACTCTTGTGAATTTCACCTAATGTGGTGAATTTCACATGTTTTTGAGAATTTCACATACTTTGGTGAATTTCACATACGATTGTGAATTTTTTACTCTATTAGAGTAAGAAATCTAAAATTCGCCACATATCTGAAATTCACCACATGTGGAAATACTAATAAAACTAGAGGATCGCTCGCAAAAAAAAAAGATAATGTTTTTGCATAGCAAAAACAAAGCGTCCCGAAAAGGATATAAAGGTGAGTGCTAAAGTATTAAGAAAATGCTTCGTTTCTAGCCTTATACTGTTGTGGCAACCAAAGTCAGCGCAGTCTGCTCTATCTAGCACGGTTTTCACGATATGAGCATTTTTGTGTTTTGCAAAAAATAAAAAAATTAAAAATGTCCGCTATATTTGGCGAGACAAAAATATTTTGAAAATTGGCATGGCTACTCTGCAGAGATACCCAGCAGGTCCAAAATTTTGTTGAGTTCGCTCCATATAGCACAGTTTTCGAGATATAAGCATTTTTGTGTTTTGCAAAAACTTTGAAAATTCAAAATGGCCACCATTTTTGGGGAGACAAAAATTTTTGTCAAGACCACTGCCGTGGTGTGTATCTCCCGCCAAGCATTAAAGCAGAAGAAATAGCTTTTCCGAGATATTCACAATTTTTCATTTTCGTGTGTGAAAGGTCTTCCAAAAGTAGGTGAATGAGTTATTTGAGAAAAATTGGCTATCTGCAATACTATTAAGAGATAATTCACATTTACTCATTTTGAGTAGGTGAATAATTATCTATGGGTCTGAAACTTCACCAAGTGAAAGCTCTCCCAAAAGTAGGTGAATGAGTTATTTGAGAAAAATTGGCTATCTGCAATACTTTTAGAGATAATTCGCATTTACTCATTTTGAGTAGGTGAGTAATTAGCTATGGGTCTGAAACTTCACCATGTGAAAGCTCTCCCACAAGTAGATGAATGGGTATTTGATAAAAATTGGGTATCCGCAATACTTTTACAGATAATTAGCATTTACTCATTTTGAGTAGGTGAATAAATAGCTATGGGTCTGAAACTTCACAGAGTGAAAGCTCTCCCAAAAGTAGGTGAATGAGTTATTTGAGAAAAATTGGCTATCTGCAATACTTTTAGAGATAATTCATATTTACTCATTTTGAGTAGGTGAATAATTAGCTATGGGTCTGAAACTTCACCAAGTGAAAGCTCTGCCAAAAGTAGGTGAATGAGTTATTTGAGAAAAATTGGCTATCTGCAATACTTTTAGAGATAATTCGCATTTACTCATTTTGAGTAGGTGAGTAATTAGCTATGGGTCTGAAACTTCACCAAGTGAAAGCTCTCCCAAAAGTAGGTGAATGAGTTATTTGAGAAAAATTGGCTATCTGCAATACTTTTAGAGATAATTCGCATTTACTCATTTTGAGTAGACGAGTAATTAGCTATGGGTCTGAAACTTCACCAAGTGAAAGCTCTCCCAAAAGTAGGTGAATGATTAATTTGAGAAAAATTGGCTATCTGCAATACTTTTAGAGATAATTCGCATTTACTCATTTTGAGTAGGTGAGTAATTAGCTATGGGTCTGAAACTTCACCAAGTGAAAGCTCTCCCAAAAGTAGGTGAATGAGTTATTTGAGAAAAATTGGCTATCTGCAATACTTTTAGAGATAATTCGCATTTACTCATTTTGAGTAGGTGAGTAATTAGCTATGGGTCTGAAACTTCACCAAGTGAAAGCTCTCCCAAAAGTAGGTGAATGAGTTATTTGAGAAAAATTGGCTATCTGCAATACTTTTAGAGATAATTCGCATTTACTCATTTTGAGTAGGCGAGTAATTAGCTATGGGTCTGAAACTTCACCAAGTGAAAGCTCTCCCAAAAGTAGGTGAATGATTAATTTGACAAAAATTGGCTATCTGCAATACTTTTAGAGATAATTCGCATTTACTCATTTTGAGTAGGTGAGTAATTAGCTATGGGTCTGAAACTTCACCAAGTGAAAGCTCTCCCAAAAGTAGGTGAATGAGTTATTTGAGAAAAATTGGCTATCTGCAATACTTTTAGAGATAATTCGCATTTACTCATTTTGAGTAGGTGAGTAATTAGCTATGGGTCTGAAACTTCACCAAGTGAAAGCTCTCCCAAAAGTAGGTGAATGATTAATTTGACAAAAATTGGCTATCTGCAATAATTCGCATTTACTCATTTTGAGTAGGTGAGTAATTAGCTATGGGTCTGAAACTTCACCAAGTGAAAGCTCTCCCAAAAGTAGGTGAATGATTAATTTGACAAAAATTGGCTATCTGCAATACTTTATGAGATAATTCGCATTTACTCATTTTGAGTAGGTGAGTAATTAGCTATGGGTCTGAAACTTCACCAAGTGAAAGCTCTCCCAAAAGTAGGTGAATGAGTTATTTGAGAAAAATTGGCTATCTGCAATACTTTTAGAGATAATTCGCATTTACTCATTTTGAGTAGGTGAGTAATTAGCTATGGGTCTGAAACTTCACCAAGTGAAAGCTCTCCCAAAAGTAGGTGAATGAGTTATTTGAGAAAAATTGGCTATCTGCAATACTTTTAGAGATAATTCGCATTTACTCATTTTGAGTAGGTGAGTAATTAGCTATGGGTCTGAAACTTCACCATGTGAAAGCTCTCCCACAAGTAGATGAATGAGTTATTTGATAAAAATTGGGTATCCACAATACTTTTACAGATAATTAGCATTTACTCATTTTGAGTAGGTAAATAATTAGCTATGGGTCTGAAACTTCACCATGTAAAAGCTCTCCCAAAAGTAGGTGAATGAGTTATTTGAGAAAAATTGGCTATCTGCAATACTTTTAGAAATAATTCGCATTTACTCATTTTGAGTAGGTGAATAATTGGCTATGGGTCTGAAACTTCACCATGTGAAAACTCTTCCAAAAGTAGGTGAATGAGTTATTTGAGAAAAATTGGCCATCTGCAATACTTTTAGAGGTAATTCGCATTTACTCTTTTTGAGTAGGTGAGCAATTAGCTATGGGTCTGAAACTTCACCAAGTGAAAGCTCTTTGGGATAGCTGCTCTGCAGAGATACCCTGAAGATAAAAAATTTCGTCGAAATCGCTCTATGTAGCACGGTTTTCGAAATATAAGCATTTTTGTGTTTTGCAATTTTTGCGCAAAAATTCGAAAAATTCAAAATGGCCGCCATTTTTGGCAAGAGAAAATTTTTTTGAAAATTGGCATGGCTACTCTGCAGAGATACCCTGTGGGTCAAAAATTTCGTCGAAATCGCTCTATCTAGCACGGTTTTCAAGATATAAGCATTTTTGTGTTTTGCAATTTTGCGAAAAATTTGAAAATTCAAAATGGCCGCCATTTTTTGCGAGAAATTTTTTGTTTGAAAATTGGCATGGCTACTCTGCAGGGATACCCTGCGGGTCAAAAATTTCGTCGAAATCGCTCTATCTAGCAGGGTTTTTGAGATATAAGCATTTTTATGTTTTGCAATTTTTGCGAAAAATTCGAAAATTAAAAATGGCCGCCATTTTTGGGGAGACAAAATTTTTTTGAAAATTGGCATGGCTACTCTGCAGATATACCCTGTGGATCAAAAATTTCGTCGAAATCGCTCTATCTAGCACGGTTTTTGAGATATAAGCATTTTTGTGTTTTGCAATTTTGCGAAAAATTCGAAAATTCAAAATGGCCGCCATTTTTTGCGAGAAATTTTTTGTTTGAAAATTGGCATGGCTACTCTGCAGAGATACCCTGCGGGTCAAAAATTTCATCGAATTCGCTCTATCTAGCAGGGTTTTTGAGATATAAGCATTTTTATGTTTTGCAATTTTTGCGAAAAATTCGAAAATTCAAAATGGCCGCCATTTTTGGCGAGATAAATTTTTTTTGAAAATTGGCATGGCTACTCTGCAGATATACCCTGTGGGTCAAAAATTTCGTCGAAATCGCTCTATCTAGCAGGGTTTTCGAGATATAAGCATTTTTGTGTTTTGCAATTTTGCGAAAAATTTGAAAATTCAAAATGGCCGCCATTTTTTGCGAGAAATTTTTTGTTTGAAAATTGGCATGGCTACTCTGCAGAGATACCCTGTGGGTCAAAAATTTCGTCGAAATCGCTCTATCTAGCAGGGTTTTTGAGATATAAGCATTTTTATGTTTTGCAATTTTTCCGAAAAATTCGAAAATTCAAAATGGCCGCCATTTTTGGCGAGATAAATTTTTTTTGAAAATTGGCATGGCTACTCTGCAGATATACCCTGTGGGTCAAAAATTTCGTCGAAATCGCTCTATCTAGCAGGGTTTTCGAGATATAACCATTTTTATGTTTTGCAATTTTTGCGAAAAATTCGAAAATTCAAAATGGCCGCCATTTTTGGCGAGACAAAAATTTTTTCAAAATTGGGATAACTACTCTGCAGAGATACCCTGAGGGTCAAAAATTTCGTCGAAATCGCTCTATCTAGCACGGTTTTCGAGATATAAGCATTTTTGTGTTCGGCAATTTTTGCGAAAATTTCGAAAATTCCAAATGGCCGCCATTTTTGGCGAGACAAAAATTTTTTGAAAATTGGGAAAAGTACTCCGCAGAGATACCCTATGGGTCAAAAATTTCGTCGAAATCGCTCTATCTAGCACGGTTTTCGAGATATAAGCATTTTTGTGTTTTCCTTATTTGGAAAATTCGTAATGATTAATTAATCATTAATTACTCGGCCATTTCTTGACCAATCAATGCCAAAATCTAATGATTTCCAGATTTTAATAGAATGAATGTATTTGCCAAGTTTCAGGTGAATTGATAAAATTCCTTTCAAGTTATCATCCGGACAAGCTTCCCCATCGAAAAAAGACATTTTTGGTCATGTGACCTCTCTGATTGGTTGAAATGTCACTGCAGCATATTCAAAAAAATTCCCCAGGGCTACTGCCTAAACCTTCCAAATTTGAAAAGAATCCGCCTAACGGTTACAGAGTTATAAGGAAAACAAAATGCGGAGCCGGCGGAGCCAGAAGCTCTCCCATACACAAACAAGCGTCCCTTGCGGGACGCTTAATAAATGAATTGAGGTGAGATTTGTTGAATATATGGTAAATTAAGGCTTTTTGGACTGAAAAATGCCAATTTTCAGACAAAATATCATTTTCTTCATAAAATTAACTAAGGTTTTAGAGGTGGCGAATTTTAGATTCCTGGCGAATTTTAGATTTCTTACTCTATATACACTGGAAAATAGTTTACTGCCAAAAAAAATACACTTGACACAAAACATATAACATATGTAATTGATGAAATGCTTGCCGTTTCTTAATCTACGTTACAGGTTCATGTCAAACAGTCATTGCATGTCACATAAAAATACTCTTATGAATATTTCCATGAACAGCTATATGCAAAAACAATTAACTATACATTTCCTACATATAGCCCAAACTTCAAATCTGTTCAAAATCCAATAAAATTTTTGTTTAAAAAATACTTAATTCATTTTATTTGTAGTTTGTTTTTGGTTTTTTTTTTTTGATTGAATTCAGCTGAAGGACTAGATGTTTAAATAATAAAGCATAATTCTATAGAACAAAGAAAATGCTTTATTTTCAGTTAGGAATTTTTGTGAAAACAGTCTCTGGTCTTAAGTTCTTAACAGTGCTAGAGTAAGAAATCTAAAATTCGCCAGGAATCTAAAATTCGCCACCTCTAAAACCTTAGTTAATTTTATGAAGAAAATGATGTTTTTGTCTCACAATTGGTATTTTTCAGTTCAAAAAGCCTTAATTTACTATACATTCAACAAATCTCACCACAATTCATTTATTTTATTAGTATTTTCACATGTAGCGAATTTCAGATATGTGGCGAATTTTAGATTTCTTACTCTACAAATAACAATAACACCATGGGCTATGTTTCAGAAAATATGGTATATACCTCCGTAACCATCCTTCTTAGAGGTCATGATCCACTGATTCAAAAATCAAAATTGGGATTTGACATTATATTACACAGTGATGGTAGGACAGACCATCAGAAAGTCCCACAGGTAGGCTGGGTTTGGAACCCACAACAATACATTAGAAAACATCAGGCCACTGAAACACTCACTGTAGCAATAAAGGACAAGGTGTGAGTATTGTATCCGCGAATAAATCACAAACATCTGGACAAAATAACGGACGAAGCCTGAAAGGGCTGAGTCCATTATGGCCAGATGTTTGTGATTTATTCACCGATACAATACTCAAATCAAGTCCTTTATTGCTATTATAAAGACCGGTATGATTTTAACACAAAAAAATATTTTAACACAAAAACATCTATTAATTCAGTCAATATTAATGTAGTTGTTGTAGGAACTATATCTTTGCTGAAACCTGGTTTCCTAAAATTATGTGTTTCATAATTTAACGGTAAACAGTGTGTGGAACTACTTTTACAATCAGATGCCTCACATTATAATGTATGCTAGCAACAATGCGCAGCAATGAGTTTTTGTTCACTGCGCATATCGGGTCGTATAGCAATAATTACTTCATTTATTGATTCAAAATAACTTGTGTCTTTTTTTGTGGTTGATTTGGCATTAGACGGAAGAAGTTTGTGCTACATAATTAATTATAGCAAGTAGGACAAGCTTCTTAACATGCAGACACTAACAAAGGTGCTTACAGTAAATTATTATTGGAAAAATCATGACACAAATGGGGCGTGAAATTTTACAACCAAATCTTATCACAAGTCAGAAATCTGCATCTTTGCAACCATGGCAGATTTCCGTAACAACTCGCATGTACTGTTATCCGAGGATGAGCCACTGTTGCTATGACAACCACTGAAGCTTGGGCTGTGCAGCATGCTACTGGAGCTCCCAGGGCTACTCTCATAGGTGACCCGCTTTTGTCCATCAACTGTGACCTTTGACCTTGTCAAGGTCGGCTGGTCAGGAATCGTACCCAAAGATGGGCTCTTGTTGTGAATCGTGGCACTACTGCTGTGACTGAGAGCCGTTTCTTTCGTTGATTCATACAGCAAAGAAGGGCAGGATTCCATCTGATTGACGGGCCTGTGTTTGTTGCCACTGCCATTACCCGACTTGCTGAAATACACTCCATTTTTTGGCTTGGCTCCCCCAAAGCCTATAGAACTACTTCCCATGTCTGTACTGGACACTAATTTAACAAGTTTGGTTTCCGTGGGGTTTCCAGGGTGATCATTTTCCACCTCTGGCATGCTATTTGAACCGTTAAATGAGCTGTGTCTTGAAGTCATGCTGTCAGAGGAAGTACTTCGTGACCTTGATCCTTGACCTCCAACCTTTGAGTACTGAGGAGCCTTGCGGCTGTACTTTACATAGTCGCCATGTGCTGTGACTGAGGCTGAATCTGTGAGTGTCGACGAGCTCGTGAGTTCAGTGGAAGTTGATGAACTGTGTTCCTGGATAGAATCACCTACACTCTGAAGTTTAAACTTCTTCTTCTTAACTATAGAAATAGACAGGAAATGACGAGTCAATAAATATAAGAAAGCAAACAGGGAAAGCTAAATCAATTTTGATAATCAAATCAAATTGTGGAGTCCCCAGGTTATACTAAGACATAATGAATCCTATCATTTAAAATCTCTGGTATATTTAGCATAAACCTGCCATATTATCATTAACTAGACCTACACATCGGAGAACCAATGCAAATTTGTATCCACTGGAAAGACAACTCACCAAAGACAGTGAACCATCGTTTGACCTTGAGGAGGGGCCCAAGGTCACATCCCACCACACCAGAAGATTCCAAGCCCATGATTTCCTATAGGTTGGTTTACCATCCCAAACTTCTAGGACCAATAATAAGCAAGTTATAAGCACTTTTAAGTCTGGCTATCCTCATTTGACCTTGAAGGTGGGGCCCAAGGTCAAATCCGACCACACCAAAATATTCCCAGCCCATGATTTCCTATAGGTTGGTTTTGCCATCCCAAACCTCTAGGACCAATAATGAATGAGATACAAGCACTTTTAAGTTTGGTTATCCTCATTTGACCTTGAAGGAGGGGCCCAAGGTCAAATCCGACCACACCACAAGATTCCCAGCCCATGATTTCCTATAGGATGGTTTACCATCCTAAACCTTTACAATCAATAATAAGCGAGTTATAAGCACTTTTTACTTTGGCTATCCTCGTTTGACCTTGAAGGAGGGACCAAAGGTCAAATCTGACCACACCAGAAGATTCCCAGCCCATGATTTCCTAGGTGTTGGTTTACCATCCATAACCTCTAGGACCAATGATAAGTGAGTTATGAGCACTTTCTAGTTTGGCTATCCTCGTTTGACCTTGAAGGAGGGACCAAAGGTCAAATCTGACCACACCAGAAGATTCCCAGCCCATGATTTCCTAGGTGTTGGTTTACCATCCCAAACCTCTAGGACCAATGATAAGTGAGTTATGAGCACTTTCTAGTTTGGCTATCCTCGTTTGACCTTGAAGGAGGGGCCCAAGGTCAAATCCGACCACACCAAAAGATTCCCAGCCCATGATTTCCTATAGGTTGGTTTACCATCCCAAACCTCTAGGACCAATAATACGCGAGTTATAAGCACTTTTAAGTTTTGCTATCCTCGTTTGACCTAGAAGGAGGGGTCCAAAGTCAAATCTGACCACATCAGAAGATTCGCAGCACATGATTTCCAATAGGTTGGTTTCACATTGCAAACCTCTAGGACCAATAATAAGGGAGATATAGGCACTTTTAAAGTCTGCTATGTGGGTTACTTCGGCACTCCGTGGATGACCTTGAATTAAGAGCTTTAATGTCAAATGTCTGCATGGTTGTAGAGGAAATATATATCTGTTATACACATCACCTATGAAGAGATTCAACCTTCTACCTATGAGAAACAGCCAGTAGAAAACGCAGATAATTTTCAAAGAAATGCCCACGGCAGCCATCTTGTTTTTCAGAATGAGGCTAATTTCAGTCTCAGAGAAGCTCACCCCCCAATGAAGACATCCTGCAAATTTGGTGAACCTAGCTGGTGTAGTCTTCCTGAGAGCATTAACGCTGAAATCTCTTTACGCGGTGGAGCAGCAAACGCTAAACCAAAGGATCCACCGGATGCTACAATTAATTAATCAACATCTTTCAAATAAATCATATCCAAGGAAGAGTTTAAATTATATCTTTTGAGGGACAAAAGTTTTCTAAAACTTTTGGTTTCATTCAGGATTGAACCCAGGACCTCTCACACCCAAAGCAAAAATCATACCTCCTAGACCAAGGAGCCGACATGCAAACTTAATAACAAAGAAATGAGCCACATAAATCAAAAGCTATAATTACCACTACTTTTTTTCAATTGATTTATGTCACTTATTTCATTGTTATTAAGTTTAGGTTGGTCCAGAGCTATGATTCTTGCTTTGGGTGCGAGACTAAAAAAAAATCTGAAGAAATTGTCCACCTTTATTTTGTGACTTTGTATTTTCCAATACATTTGATGAAAACTGCCATGTTTTGTTTTGGTAGATTGCACTTGCTGTTAGTGGTGTGGGATATGTTAGAACAAAAACATTTTCAGAATCTGGATTTGCCTGCATGGGTATCAATATTGAATGTAAAAAAATTTCAATATTGGCTGACATCGGGGGATAATATTGTCTACCAAATAGGCCATGTTCCAAAACAATAAAAATTGCCAATATCAATAAACAATGTAGAGTAAGAAATCTAAAATTCGCCAGGAATCTAACATTCGCCACCTCTAAAGCCCTAGTTAATTTTATGAAGGAAATGATGTTTTGTCTCAAAATTTGGTATTTTTCAGTTCAAAAAGCCTAAATGTACTGTACATTTAACAAATCTCACCTCAATTAATTTATTTTATTAGTATTTCAACATGTGGCGAATTTTAGATTTCTTACTCTACCCACTTTTCTTGAACTATTTCACTTAAATAAGAAAATTAAGAAATTGGCTTCAAATTGACGTCATCAGACACCTCCTTGCAGTAAAGGCTCCTTGGTCTAGTGGTATGATTTTCACTTAGGATGCGAGAGGTGCCAGGTTCAATTCCTGGACAAGCTCTAATGTTTTTTTGTTTTTTTCTTTTAACTTACATTATTTTATACTTTTAAAATGGAAACGTTTGGAAAGGAATATCATTTGCTGACTTTCAAAACATCCACTAAATATATGCTTTTTCACACCAATTCTCCCAAAATTCTGCTTTACTGTCTTAAGAAAAAAACTAAATAAAGTGTCAAATTTAAAACAGTGCAAATGTTCATGGATAAGGCTCCATGCGAACTTGAAATCGATATTCTATATAAAAGGGAATTTCTCTCAACAAGAGTCTTAATTAAAAGGACTTATTATATAGGGTGTGACTCAGAGTGAAAATCTGGTCAGAGGTTACACAATATCCCAGATCCAGGTAATAGTATTGATTAGTAAACTATAGAAGTATATATTTGTGCAGTATTGATTTATTCTTGTAACATTTAAGTTAAACAAATTTTTTTTTTTGCACGAATACTAGGATATGTGATAAATACTCCTGGGTTTCTCAGTTTTTCACTCTGGACTTTATAGATCACGCAAATGTAGTGAAATCTTAACAAAATATAAACAAATGTTACCATGTCTATTAGTTGTTCTGTCGTTTGAGTAGACGAAAACTGGTTTCTGGGTCGTGAAAACTAAAGAATATCCGGTATATTTTGTTTGTTTTTTAGAATTTGCCTCAGTGAAAAATGTAGAAGTCCGTAAATGAAATATAACTGCAAATAGACAAGAGCGTCTATAAAATATATCATTTTAACCATTTGAAGGTATTTCATGAAATATTTCCAATATTTCTTATGTTGTCGAGCAATGTGAGTCATGCATTGTGGATAAATAGATTCTTCAATACTGGTTCCCATTACTTGAAAGTGGTTGTCGTTATTTTAGTACCAAGCGAAACAAAATGCTGTATACCGGTATTACGTTAACAACACTAACGTTTTTACAGTACCTGTACACCATTAAGAGTAAGTTATATGCATTGTTATCATTATCACAGACAATGATTTCTTACAAGTTGTTTTCATATTTTCAAGCCCCGGGACCAATTATAAGGGGGAAATAAAAGCGTTGAAGACCCCATTTGATCTTGAAGCAGGGTCATAACTCAAATTTGACACTTGCGAAAGATTAGCAGGCCATGATTTCCTAAAAGTTGTTTTGTCATTACCAACCCCTAGGAATCATGATAAGGGAGACAGATAGTAGGCCTTTTTGATATGATGACCCCCTCTATTTGACATTAAAGGTGTGACATGTTTTCAAAGAAGCAAATATTTCCTGGAGCAAGCTTTCTAAGCCATATACACTTTGTGTAAATCATATGAAGCCAGCTGCAATATTTTAAGTTTTAGAACATATTAATGATTTTGGCTATGGCAGCCATTTTTATTTATTTTTTTTTTTTTTTGTATATATATAAATTAGTGATCTCAACGGGTACCCGGATATCCGGGTACCCGAACCCTGAATACTTACCCGAATCTGAAATCTCATACCCAAGTACCCGAATCTAAGCTTATTTCTGTTAATATCGCCCACATTGTCTGACCAAGTACAGAGGTATCTGGACTTCATTAATTCACTTTAAAATGAAACTATTCAATTAAAATGCATAATAAAATTGTTTTCTCACCCTTGTACACCGTTTATAGTATTTTATTTGTCTTTTATTTTAGTTGTTTATACATTGTCAAATACCGGAACCCTTTGAAAATCGTCAGTATATCAACACAGTTTCTTAATTCCGAGTCCATAAAACGCTGTATATTGGCCATATATAGTGACATGCACTCCTTAAATAAATAAGAGTACAATATTTTCACACAGTAGTTAATAATTTTACGTTAATAAAATTAACTTACAACCTGAAATAAAAATAAAGTTTCAATTCCGAAACTACATTCGAGTAGTAGTGTAATGCTCATGTGATAGGTCATGTGACTCCATTTTTATATAAACAACTGTGTTTTGAATGTACAGAAGTATTTTTTTATTTAACCTTTCTTCCGTGCAATATTGTTTTGAATGCAAAACCGTGGTCAACAAGAAATAAAGCAAGTGGTTGCATCCCATTATTTCTGTAGGTTTTAAGTCTGTAAATATGGAGATATTTGTAGATTCAGCTATTATCGCCCATCGGCGCGGGTACCCGGGTACCCGCCCGCTGAAACTACTGCATACCCGGTCCTAGTAAAAAGGGTTTATTGAGAACACTAATATAAATGAGGACAAATGTTATGGCAGATATGTTTTCAAAGCCATAAACATTCTCTGGAAATTTGGTGAAGACATCATCATAAAGGAATGGGATATAAAGGTTGATGCAAAAACGTGACAAATGCACACATGCATGCATGAACACAGACACACAATCTTAAAATCCTAACTTCAGCCTTTGGCCAATAGTAGCTAAAAATGCAACTGTAGTTATATCAGTTTAATAGTGCCCCATATTTAATTAAGAATTTATGACTAAAAAGCATTTAAAGCATTGCTATGACAACAGATGTTACCAGATACCTAACCTAACTAGTTTTAGATCCTTTTGGGGTGACCATATTCTGAAAATTAGGTGAAAATCCAAGCATGGGTTTAGGCTGTGAAACACCCACAAACAATAAAACCCCAAAATCTTACAGTTGTTGCAAGATACCCCGCAAATCCCAATCAGCTCTAGACCCTCTTGCGATAAACATAACTTTGCAAATTTAATAAGTAAATTAAATTTTTATAAGTTAATACCCTATCCAATGGACAATTGCTAATCCGGTCGGCGCAGACCGGCCCGCCAAACGCCAGAAAAAGACGTCCTGTGTTACCACCGGCTGGCCGGTCCGTAGTACTGTGCACTCCCCAGATGGCGCCTCGTACCTCCTTCCTGTCTAGACAACCTGACGTCATAGCATCTTTTTCGTTGTCTAAACCTCTTAGACCCCTAGTAAGCTGATAGCGGGGTCGGTGGGAGGGTCTTGTGTGTCCATTGGATAGGGTATTAACTTATAAAAATTTAATTTACTTATTAAATTTGCAATTTTATTGCGTTAATACATCCTATCCAATGGACAATTGCTGAATAACTACCGCTTGGTCGGCGGGTAAGTTACTAGGGACTTATGTGAACTCACAAGTAATAGCAAATTTTAACCTACGGTCTAGACTGACTTCGTCAGGAGACCTATAGGTCCAGGCCTGGGTTGACTTTAAGGTCAGGAAACCCTGCAAGGCCATGGTCGGTTGCCAGCAGCCGGATACCCGGGGCTATACCGCCGTCGCCCCCCCCCCCTTTTGCAGACCTGCTCTGAGGTAGGGGAAGAGAGGGATGAGTTCAGTCCCAGAATGCAAATAAACCTCCCGAAGGAAGCACGCCACACTTAATTCTTATGTACATGAAGAACTGTTATGCACATATACAAATCTCCTCAATCTAAGGGCCACTTGTGGATCTGCTGTGCAGCCACTACCTAGCCCCAATTGGTAAAGCTCTGAATCAGCCCAAGCCCCGCCCTTCATATAGAACTGTGTGAAGGTATTGTGACTTCAGTGGCGGGCTGACAAGATTGGATCTAAGGAGACTCCCGACTGGGAGACCTTAGAAGCAGCAAAGGCCCTGACATCATGGGTTTTAACCTGATGTTAAAAGTGGGACTCCTGGTCAGAGAGCTCATAACATAGGATCAGTGTCTGCTTTATCCAAGAGGAGATAGTGGCAGGTGAGATGTCTTTGTTAAAACCTTTCTTAAAGGAGACAAAAACCACCTCCTTATTCTGCCTGATGTCTGAGGTCCCGTCCAAATAGTAGCACAATGCTCTGACCGGACAGAGGGACCTGTCAGACTTGAGGGATCTATCCAGAGTCAGTGCCAGGGCTGTTATAACCCCAGGGGCCACACTGGACACTCTATGGCCAGCTGATTCTAGGATAGAAAGCTGGGTGATGGATACAGGGACACCTATGACCAATCGGATTGGTGTCCAATATATCAGTTTTGCCAGGCATGAATCTCACTTTGCACTTGCCCGACCCAAGGGCCAAGAGGAATACCGTCTTGAAGGTCAAATGCTTCAAGGGGGCCTTCTTGATTGGATCAAATGGAGTCTTAGCTGGTGCACGGCCAGTAAGAAGTTCCAGGAGGGTATGCCACTCCTGCCTTTTGGGTCTGTCTCTGAGGAAACTATCCAGGAGACGAGCGAGATTTCCGTCCTTACTGATGTTGAAGGGTGAATTTCCCAGTTTATCAACAATGGGTGACCTATAACCATCAATGGTGCTGGGCTGTTTGCCAAGCATGTATCTCACTTCTACGCTTGCCCGAACCCAGGGCCACGAGGAAAACTGCCTTGAAGGTCAAATGCTTCAAGGAGGCCTTTAATTGGTTCAAAATGAACCTTGTCAGCTGGTGCAAAAACCAGGGAGAGGTTCCAGGAGGGGGTTCCCCTCCGGCCTTTGGGTCTGTCTCAGTGGAAGCTATCCAGGAGACGAGTGAGATTTTCATCCTAACAGTGATGGGCAAATTTTCCAGACTATCAGCAATGGCTGACCTGTAACCATCAATGGTACTGGGCTGCAACATCCTGTCCTGAAGCAGGTACCTAAGGAAGTCAGCAACTGACTTCACAGGTGGTGCCCGAAGTCCACCTGATGAACGATACATCACTTGGTAAAAATGACCCATTTGCCTCATAGACTGATCTGATTGACCCCCCTTTTGAGGAGCCTCAATTCTTGCTGCCACTGCCTCAGACAAGTCCTGCTCCTCGATTGCTGAGGCTCTAGGAGCCCTGTATGGAGATTAAGATTTGTCAGATTTCTGTGAGGGATCTGATCGAATGGCTGTGAACAGGCTGGACAGATTGGGCAGGCTCAGCGGGATGTGGCTGGACATGGCCACTAGATCCCAAAACCAAGGCATGTTGGGCCACCCCGGAGCAATCAGAATGATTCTCTTGCATGGGGAGTCTTGCAACTTCTCCACCACTTGCCCAATATGGCTGATGGTGGAAGGTGCATGCTTTCAGATCCTACCATGGCATACTGAGTGTATCCACTGCTGTGGCCAGGGGATCCGGTACCGGTGACACAAACAGAGGCAACTTGTTGTTGAACCTCATAGCAAATAAGTCTATTTGAGCCGGTGCCACCTGCTGCAGATTGAGTGGAAGACCTCTGGAAGGAGAAACCACTCTGTTTGGATGGTCTGGCCTAGCCTTGATAGCTTGTCTGCTACCACATTCAGCCGGCCTGGAATGGGTCGGGCTTAGAGTCACTTGTTTTCTGGTACACCAGGTCAAGATTCTCCATAGTAGGGCACACGTGGGCCCGACCTCATGCCTCCTTCCTTGTCTATGTATGACACTACTATGGTGTTGTCAGTTGCTACAAGTACTATCTTGTTTGAGCAAAGGTCTTGGAATTCTTTAAAGCCAGAAAGCCTGCTTTAAGTTCTAGATAGTTATGTGCAGCTTGCTTCCCGGAGGGACCCGGTTCCTCCTGCAGTGTGCTCGGTTAAGTGAGCGCCCCACCCTTCTATTGATGCGTCTGTAAATATTTGCAGAGCGTGCTTTATTGGGTGTAATGGTTGGCCTGTAAGTACATCGTCTTCCTTCAGCCACCATTGTAAATGGGGGTGCAGGGACCTGGGGACTTGGATCACCTTTTCCAGTGATTCTGGTACCCTCCAGTTGTTTTGAGATGCCACTGTATGGGTCTCATATGAAGTCGACCTAGATTAACTTGCTTTTCTGTAGCCGTCAGTAACCTATCAAGGACATGAATTCCCGGACCAGGCAAGCCGGTAGGGATAGCAGTTTTAACATAGTCTCTTGAAGGTTCTGTCACCGGTCCAGAGTTGGTCGGAACCGATCAGACCTGAAGTCGAACTGGTAGCCTACAAAATCAAAGTCTTGTTTGGGCTCCCGCTCTGATTTCTTAAGTTCATCAGCCAACCCAGTTGCTGACACATTATTTACTAGTTCCTGTGTATGTTGGAGACAAGCCTGGGATCTGGCTCTCACCAACCAATCGTCTAGGTACTGGTGGCTTCTTAAGTCCTTGTGTATGGTCACAAATTTCACCTCCTTTGGTATCACAGTGAACTCCAAAGGTGCTGTGGACAAAACCGAATAGCAGGCATTACCTGGATTGTTCTTGTATAGGTATATGGGAGTAGGTATCCCTCCTTGAACATTTGTAATACCTAGTGTCCAGCCCCCAAGGCTTCCTAAGTTCCCGAAAAAGGGCTTAGTCTGGACCCTACAGGCAGATTGTGTGCCACATTTGGGACATTTGGTATTTTGATAAACATTTTCTGTCCCTCCGGACACTGGTCCGGTCTGGTGACAATGATCCAGGTAAACAGTCTCTCTGTTCTTATTGTGGTCTGGTGGGGCTGACACAACTTTTCATATTAATAGACTCTTCGCCCCGGGCCAGCAGCCTGCAAGGTGCAGCATTTACAGAGCAATTGTCATTCGTGAGATGTCTGACCCCTGGCCGGACATGATGACAAATTTATTATCTCTCCAGCCAAGTCCAGCACTGATAACAGGTTGTTGAGAGATGTGATAAGGGAAGGTTGCCTGGCAGTAGGTTGGGACACTGGCATGTCACATCACCAAGACCACTGACCAGTCTAAGAATTCTCTGTAACCAAATTAACCTTGGGCAACTCTGTCCGGTACCAGGACTCCATACCCGGTACTTAACTGTAACCAGCAATTCTCTGTAACCGGCAAAAACCTGGCAGGCTGGGGTCACCACTCAATTTTGACAGCTACTGGTCTATATTTAGCCAGCCCTTTTTTTTTTTTTTTTTTTTTTTTAATATATGCAACCAGTTGGCTTGAAGCATTATTCAGTAAGGACTGTGTAGCCAGCACCCTGTTAGTAGACTTGTGACCCGTAGGTTGAAGCAAGTGTACTAGGCTGTGTAGCCAATACCAGTCGGTACACTCTGTAACCAGTTGTTGAAGCAAGTGTACTAGGCTGTGTAGCCAGTACCAGCCGGTACACTTTGTAATCAGTTGTTGAAGCAAGTGTACTAGGCTGTGTAGCCAGTACCAGCCGGTACACTCTGTAACCTGTAACCAGTTGAGGCAAGTGTACAAGGCTGTGTAGCCAGTACCAGCCGGTACACTCTGTAACCAGTTGCAGCCAATAATAAAAAACAGTTGCTAAATCAATTTTACAACTATCTTGTGTGTTGAATTCAGCTTGTTGATTTGTTTATTTGTTTATTTGGGGTTTTACGTCGCTTTCAACACTGTACAGGTCATATCACGACGGGTAGTTGGAAGGGCAGAGGAAACCAGTACATAGAGTTCGCTAGGGTTGTGTACTGTAAACTGCCGACCAACGGCAAGCAACTACCAGCTTTCCCACTTACGGCCATGACGGGGATCGAACCCCGGCCGCAGAGGTGGGAGGCGAGAGTGTTACCACTCTGCCACCGTGGCCCCCTCAGCTTGTTGAAGCAAGTGTACAAGGCTGTGTAGCAGAAACCAGCCGGTACACTCTGTAACCGGTTGTTGAAGCAAGTGTAGCCGGTACTGGTCGGTACACTCTGTAACCAATTGCTAAAGCAATTTTACAACTATATTTTGTGTTGAATTCAGTTGGCTGTAGGTTGCCTCCATTAAAAAGGTATTTCTTTAATCGCACGTCTTATTTGACAGTTGCTGGGAAAGCCCTTGTGAACTATTTTTAGAAACACTTGGTGTTTGGTGCGTCACGTGACCAGCTTGCTGGTCGGAAAGACACGCGATTGGCTGAATGCAGCTCGTCAGTTGTGGCGTTCTTTTGTGATACTTAAACAGGCAAATGCGCAATATTCTGCTCATCCACAAACCCCACTACCGACAATGAAGCCGGGTCTGCAAGGCAGGGACTGGCATTCACAGAAGACGTGAGTTCTGAAAAACTCACTTCCGACCTTCCTGGTCGGTGAAAACACGTGACCTGCTTCGTGATTGTTCGGAAGGACACGCGATTGGCTGACTGGAGATGACGTCAGTAGTCGCGTTCTTGCGTGATACTTAACCAGCAACTTTACAGCCTACAAAAACCCCACTACCGACAACAAGGCCGGGTCTGCAAAGCAGGGACTGTAATCACAGTAGACGTGAGTTCTGAAGAACGCACTTCCGACCTTCCTGGTCGGTGACAACACGTGACCAGCTTCGTGATTAGGTAGGAAGGACACGCGATTGGCTGACTGGATATGACGTCAGAGGTCACGTTCTTTAGAGCTGGTCGGTCGGCTGAGGCGTTAAACACAGAGAAGCCTGGACCGGTGCACTTTGTAGATGAAATTCCTTCTTTCTTTCGTGATAAAACCAGTGAACTGGCCATCCACAACCCCCACTACCGACAACAAAGCCGGGTCTGCAAGGGAGGGACTGATATCACCTTCTATTGTGAAGTCGGTTGAACTGGAGAAATCTGAAGGATGCATCTCTTGCTTCTGATGAAAAACACTGAATACTCGAGCTAGGCTGGTGTGACTGATGCTATACAGCAGAGAAGTCGGTACCAGTGCGCTCTGAAGAATGCATCTCTTGCCTGGGGAATTCCTTCCATTTACAGTGTTCAAAACTACGTAGACTGAAGTTCCCCGTGATTTTTGTTTGTATGAGCTGGCTGGTTTGACTGATGCCTTACAGCAGAGAAGTCTGTACCAGTGCGCTCTGAAGAATGCACCTCTTATATGGGGATTCCTTCTATTTACAGTATTAAAACTACGTAGACTGAAGTTTCTCGTGATTCTATTAGTACTAGAAAAGACGTTTCTATGGTGACTGTAGCTGGAAGGTAACAGAAGAAACATTCAAACAAAAGACACGGATAAAAATACCTGTAAGTACTAAGTAGTATCTGCATAATTCCTCAATATTGTCGATCTGCCCCTAACAACCCAATGGTTGAGTGGGAGGAAACTAGTAAAATGGCTGCCTTTATATTTCGAGTCGTAACTGCCCTATCATCAACACTAAATTGAGTCAGCTAGGGAGCGTTTCCAGCAGATTCTAAGAGTATATCCATGCTTGATCAGTAGGTAACACTTCTACACTGAACATATCCATATATATGGTTGAAAATCCGTCATAATGCACACTTTTCCTTAAAATATCTGGAGATTGTTGAAAACACGTTCGCACAGTACACGCGCCAAACGAAAAAGATGCTATGACGTCAGGTTGTCTAGACAGGAAGGAGGTACGAGGCGCCATCTGGGGAGTGCACAGTACTACGGACCGGCCAGCCGGTGGTAACACAGGACGTCTTTTTCTGGCGTTTGGCGGGCCGGTCTGCGCCGACCGGATTAGCAATTGTCCATTGGATAGGATGTATTAACGCAATAAAATGGATATTTCGTGAAAATCCATGCATGGGTTTAGCCTGTGAAATAACCACAAGCTTTATGCCAGTGACACCACCCAGACGGTGCAGGAGACGATTATAAACCCCAGCCTTAATGGGCGAGGTTAAAAATTGCATACCAGTGCTTAGTTACTATAATGCTCTCCCCACCCCTGAATCCTTTCCGCAAAAAATGGCGTCACCCCAGGAAGATTTATTCAGACATTATGCTATTGTTCTTTCCTCACCTGACCCTTGATGGTCTTGCACTTCATCGCACATAAAGCTCACACTGCGACTGGATGTGGGGGAACCATGGCGACTTGATGTTGCTTTGGTAACACCACTATCTGTTGCTAGGCAAGTGGTTGTTGTGGCAACACTGGTGGTTGGCTGCGTGGTGGAAACCATGTCCACGGCAACTGTTTCTATTGGGGGGATGATTGCAGAATTGTTATCCTTGTCCCTAGAATACAGTATGGACAGTGTAGTTTTAGTACATAAAATATATCAGTATAATTTTTAATAGGATATTGATGGTATTAATAACATAGTGATAGTATTAACAGCATAATGATAGTAGTGATAGTATTAAGAGTTCATTAACTGAAGCAATAGTGATATAGTGATAGTAGATACACCATAATGACTGTATTAATACTAAAGTGACTGTATTAGCACCATACTGACATTCTGTTCTCACTTTAGTATGTAAATTAATACAGAAACCAAGTCACAAAAACAATTTTGAAAGGATACAATGACATAAAATTGTAGAAGTTTGAACACACAACATAACACAAAGTGTTGTCTACAGTAGAATCTCACAGCCTTATTGTGTAACAAATATCCGTATTTCAACACTGAGAAAGTTTATGATGGTGTACTTAGCAAAGATAGGCCCAATTAATGGTGTGTTTTTTGTGTTGTTTTTTTTTTTTTTTTTTTTTTTTTTTGGCGGGGGGGGGGGGGGATATTTTTAGTCACAGAAGACTTGCAGAAAAAATTTTAGAAATGCACTGTTAAGGTGAAAAGCTTTTTTTTATGACCTACTTAGTGCAGATGGAGCCAGCCAATGCCTTAGTACTGGCATTGTCACCGAATGAAATTGTGGCAGATTTTGCATCGAGTGAGAGATTGGCAGACTCAGAGCTCAGACTGGCTCTCTTCTCCTTGTTAGAAGATGTAGATGGTGCGACATCAGCCTGAATCTCCACCCTAAAACATGGGAAAAAGGTAAACAATGAACCATCACCCACACACATCCGGACATTAGCCTGCCACAAGCAGTGATTATTGTACTCCTGTTTTCTCATTTTTCTCTGAAATATGGATTTCTTCTTAAAACTTTAGTGTTCCTTCTAATTTAATGACTTTTAACTGCTACACAGTATAACAATCCTTGGCTTACCTCTGGTACCCACTGGTACCTCCTAGTGTACTTCCAGACAAACTTCCTGTGAGACTATTGCCAGCTATCGCTCTGTGACTGGCACTTTCACGGTCACTTTCATGTATGATGCCGATTCTCTCCATGTGACTTCCACTCGCACTCAGACTGTTTGTCATGCCCAGTGAGAGCTCACCGATACTCGGCCCAATGCTCGGGTTGTTAATCTGTGGCATTTGCTCAATACTCTGAACTTCACCACCTTGAAAAATACACGTTGTCCCACATTAGGCATTTTTCCACAGGGTGATACAAGATGGCTTCTTAGATGGGTTTATGTGGATTTCTCTTACTTAAACATCATCATTTTAGCGAAGCTTTTACTCAATTTAGTGCTTCATAAACCTGTGTAGTGTTATTATTACTATTATTAAATCAGCAAACATAAATACAGATAAACCATGTTTAATCAAAACTCAAGGGACTTAAACATTACTTCTACTTAAGCAACATAACTAAATAATAAATTAAACATTAATGGACATGGTTCTCAAAAAACCTAACACTGACTTCTACTGAATTCTAGTGCTGGTATTGTTTATCGATATTGAAATATTTATCGATCCATGCTAAAAACATTGATATCGATAATGTAGGGTAATATATCAATATCAGAACTTACTACTAAATAGACGCAATTAAGCTGTTATCCATTCAAATAAAATATAAAGTTTGAGAAATATATCAGTTTTCCTCTCATTTTTGTCAAATTTCACTTACCGCTAAACTGGAAATGCCATATTTGTTTACGTTTCGGGAAACAACTAAAATTCGTGAAATTGTTTGGAAGCTCTCTCTCGGTAAACACCCATGACCTGATATTTCAATATCGATCGATACAGAAGGCAAAAATATGGTTTGATATCGATACACATACTAGTATTCGATACCAACACTACTGAATTCCTACTTAATAGAGTGCTACTCGCGCTGATTGGACTGTACATAAATCCAGTGGAATTACACCTTTTTAGTTGAGCAAGTTTTGTTGTTGTTGTTGATGTTTGGAATAAGGCTGTGACGAGTGGTTAAAATCCACCCCAGTACTGCAACTACCCAAATTCATCTTGCACTTCGGTATTCACGTTTTAGTATGCATATTTTTTCCTCTCCATAAACAAAATCCTGCTTTCTGGGAATGATATCTTTGCATTAAAATGGTAGTGAAAGGTAATCAAAACTTATTATATTGTTATAAAATGAGGAGTATTATCAATATACAAAGAATTTACACTATTTGCAGTGTTGTCGTCCTAAAAACAAGTGACCAAGTGGGCCACAATATAATATATTGTACATGTAGTAATTAACGACTATCGAACGGACCCAGAAAGCACTCAAGATCTTCCCAAATTGATCCCAATCGCGAATACCAGTCACAGCCTTAGTTTGGAATCACAGTGGAGACTCTATAAGTGACCAATTGCGATAGCAAAACTCTGGTTGGATAATACAAGATGCGTAAAACAGAAAAGATATTTGGTCATAAACAATGAGGAACCACAATTTGGGAGACTGGAAAAACTCAATAAAACCCGATCTTTGGATAACAGCCACTGTAACATTGTATAACACTGTATAACCAGCTTAAACAGAACACTGTACTAAAGATTTTCTTTTGATGGACATCAAGCCAAAAAATTTTTTTAAACAATTGTCCTAGAAAAATTATGTCTTTTAAAACTCACCTGAATAAGGCCCGGACACTCCCACTGTGACATCATTATCATCATCGAATTCAAACCTGACACCACTTGAATTTGTGGTCACTCCACAGCCACCTGACCGGCACAAAGAGATAGGAACAACTCCATACACATAGGCCAAGAGGATAGGCACCCCAATACCTGCACACAGAAACAGTAAACATACACATTATATAGAAATTACCACAAGTTGAAACTTTATTCACATTGTAACTACAAAGAGAGACTGTACAAGTAGTACAGAATTTTGCTACCACATTTGGCAGTTTTAATGATATTGACTGGGTGATAACAATACTTCAGTTAAGGCTGTATTGTTTTCATCCAATCAAATATATTATAGTGCATGATGATACTGTAGGAGAACTGTCTGAGTAAGCAAATTAAAGAAAGCTTTAGGGAAGAAGCATGATGGACAACAGATTTGACACTACTACAGTGATGAGTTTTCACAGCACAGCAAGACTATAATGGCAATATAACCACAGCACTCTCACAGTATCAAACCACAAAACCACAGTCGGGAAAACATGCCAGTTCATATAACCACTAGTGGGTGGACGATTAGACATGTGCTCGATTAATCGTCGGTGACAGTGTTCAATCGCGGTTGGTCATTAACGTTTTCTAATGGTCAACTCTTCAGCTTAAATCTTACCTTTCCTCATTTATCTCAATATCCACATATTATTCATATATTTTACAAATTTTTACTTAATAAACCAACAGATTTGTCATGCATTTTGAGTTTGTTTATGTCTACCGCCATATTTACAGGAAGTGGGTACTTTTGGTAGATTCTAAATGTCGGAACACCGTTATTCTTACCAGGTTGATCTAGACTTTATCCCAAAAAGTGTTTCTTAACTAGACTAAGGACGCATCTGTGGCCAGATGCTGGATCCACCGACAAAGGCCAACTAACATAGTTTAGAAGATAAACAGCATTTTTCGTTAATAAGCAAGCTGAAAGCACTTTTAAGTTTGGCTACCCTTATTTGACCCTGTAGCAGGGGCCCAAGGTGAAGTCTGACCACATCAAAAGATTCGCAGCCCATGATTTCCTATAAGTCATTTTCACATTGCAAACCTCTAGGACCAATAATAAGCAGGAGGGGCCCAAGGTGAAATCTGACCACATGAAAAGATTTGCAGCCCATGACTTCCTCTAAGTTGTTTTCATATTAATGAGTTATTTGAGAAATACTGGCTATCTGCAATAATTCTAGAGATAACTCGAATTTACTCATTTTCAGTAGGTGAGTAATTACCTACGGGTCTGGAACTTCACCATGTGAAAGCTCTCCCAAAAGTAGATGAATGAGTTATTTGATAAGAATTGGATATCTGCAATACTTTTAGAGATAATTAGCATTTACTCATTTTGAGTAGGTGAATAATTAGCTACAGGTCTGAAACTTCACCAAATGAAAGGTCTCCCAAAAGTAGGTGAAGGAGTTATTTGACAAAAATTGGCTATCTGCAATACTTTTAGAGATAATTTGCATTTACTCATTTTCAGTAGGTGAGTAATTACCTACGGGTCTGAAACTTCACCAAGTGAAAGCTCTCCCAAAAGTAGGTGAAGGAGTTATTTGACAAAAATTGGCTATCTGCAATACTTTTAGAGATAATTTGCATTTACTCATTTTGAGTAGGTGAGTAATTACCTACAGGTCTCAAACTTCACCATGTGAAAGCTCTCCCAAAAGCAGATGAATGAGTTATTTGATAAGAATTGGATATCTGCAATACTTTTAGAGATAATTAGCATTTACTCATTTTGAGTAGGTGAATATTTAGCTACAGGTCTGAAACTTCACCAAGTGAAAGGTCTCCCAAAAGTAGGTGAAGGAGTTATTTGACAAATATTGGCTATCTGCAATACTTTTAGAGATAATTTGCATTTACTCATTTTCAGTAGGTGAGTAATTACCTACGGGTCTGAAACTTCACCAAGTGAAAGCTCTCCCAAAAGTAGGTGAAGGAGTGATTTGACAAAAATTGGCTATCTGCAATACTTTTAGAGATAATTTGCATTTACTCATTTTCAGTAGGTGAGTAATTACCTACGGGTCTGAAACTTCACCAAGTGAAAGCTCTCCCAAAAGTAGGTGAATGAGTTATTTGAAAGAAATTGGCTATCTGCAATACTTTTAGAGATAATTCGCATTTACTCATTTTGAGTAGGTGAGTAATTACCTACAGGTCTGGAACTTCAGCATGTGAAAGCTCTCCCAAAAGTAGGTGAATGAGTTATTTAAGAAAAATTTGCTATCTGCAATACTTTTAGAGAAAATGCAGAATTACTCATTTTTAGTAGGCAAGTAATTCAGCCAGAGGCCTAATTTAGACATAAAGCCTACCAATAGAATACTGTGGTGCACCCTCTAATATACCTTGCAAACTTGAGAAGGCTAGCTATAATATTTTTTTTCGTTAGAGCGGTAATGGTGAAATCTCTCTACACACTGCGGCTATCCAGTGGATACAATGATTTACTCAACAGTGAGAACCTGAAAGTAGATATTGGTAAGCTATGCCATGACATAGAGGTCTGCAATTTCACTCTGTTATAGCTGACCAAAAATTATGTGAATAACATATTTAAACAAAATACTGTAAATGTAATAGTTTTCACGTTATAACTGATTTACTCAACAGTGATAACCTCAAAGTAGCTATTACTCAGCTATGCAATGAGCTACATGTCTGAATTTTTTCTATGTTATAGCTGACCCAAAATTAGGTGAACAACATATTTAAGCAAAATACTGTAAATGCAATAGTTTTCAAGTTACAACTGATTTACTCAATAGTGAGAACCTGAAAATAGCTATTGCTCAGCTATGCCATGAGCTATAAGTCTGTAATTTCACGATGTTATAGCTGACCCAAAAGTAGGTGAACAACATATTTTAACAAAATACTCCAAATGCAATATTTTTCAAGTTACAAGTCATTTACTCAACAGTCAGTACCTGAAAATAGCTATTGCTCAGTTGTGCCATGAGCTACAGGTCTGTAATTTCACTATGTTATAGCTGACCCAAAAGTAGCTGAATAACATATTTACACAAATTTCTGTAAATGCAATAGTTTTCCTATTGCAACTGATTTACTCAACAGTGTGAACTTCAAAGTAGCTATTACTCAGTTATGCAATGAGCTACATGTCTGAATTTTTTCTATGTTATAGCTGATCCAAAATTAGGTGAACAACATATTTAAGCAAAATACTGTAAATGCAATAGTTTTCAAGTTACAACTGATTTACTCAATAGTGAGAACCTGAAAATAGCTATTGCTCAGCTATGCCATGAGCTATAAGTCTGTAATTTCACGATGTTATAGCTGACCCAAAAGTAGGTGAATTGGTTAATTTTATTGTAATTGGAATTTTTATAAATAAAAATACTTACATAATCCCAACAAATGCTTACGTGACCTACCGTTCGGTCAAGGACACAGACAATGTGTCTCGCCATGTTTTTTCTACTGAAAGTACACACGTAAACCCCAGGGGGCACCTGCTGGAGGTTATATCTCCACTGTAAGTTGCCATTCTTAAAATTTTGACCCTACCCCTCAGAAGATGGTAGAGGGGAGGAGGGTGGGACTCTCCTTGTTGGGATTATGTAAGTATTTTTATTTATAAAAATTCCAATTACAATAAAATTAACCAATTTTATTGCATAAAAACGTACTTACATAATCCCAACAAATGCTTGAATACAGCCCTGAGGTCCATGGTGGGTAGACTTCTGAGGACTGTCAAGTGCTATAGGAGAGTTCTTGAGGTTATACAGATACAAAAAATGCATAGACACCATATGTTATACTACAAACAACTGTAACATAGTACATATAGTTAAAACTGTAATTATATTATTGTTATTACAAGTACTGATAAAGTGAAAAAGTAGTTGTAATAAAGTAACTGCAAAGTACTCACCCACTTTTGAAAGCAGCATGTTGTACTATACATAGTATGATATTTATGAATCCCGTCACCGTATCTGTACAAATGTGCAGGGGTCAAAGGTCAGCTGTGCCCAGTTGAATAAAACTCCAGCAGTCAGAGTGCAGCTGTCCTTCAAGCCAAGCAGTCATAACATGAAATCTTATCCATAGTCGTGTTCAAAAATCAAAGTCCTACTACATTCCAGTCCAATTCCATATATCCTGAAAAAATAAAGACTGGTTAAACTATTAAGTCTCAATTGTTCACTATATGCTGTGCAGACACAATGGGACCTAACTTAAAGATATCATCATTTTCCCAGCAAATATCCTTCAAATAAAAGTTTGTAAAGGTATTGTGGGATTTCCAGTAACAGGAGCTCAAGACCTGCTCTAAAGAGATACCTCCTTTAAATGCAAGTGATGCAGCCATAGCTCTAACATCATGAGCTCTAACCTGAGTGACCTGTTGATCAGCCGTATCTGAAGACTGATAGCAAGTTTGAATGGTGTGTTTGATCCACTGGGAAATGGTTATTCTTGTGATATCCTTAGAATAACCCTCCCTAAGGGATACAAAGAGCAGGGCCTTGCCCTTTCTCATGGATTTGGTCTTCTCTAAATAGACCTTGAGGGCCCTAACTGGACAAAGTGACTTGTCCTCCACCAGTGAACTGTCCAACATGGTAGTAAGAGCTGGTATAACTACTGGTTTAATGGAATCAGGGCCATCCGAAGCCAACTGGTTTTTGGCCAGGAATGCTGGAGAAGGAGAAACAGTAACTTCTGACCAATTTCTCCTTGAAGAGACAGAAGAGTGAGTCCATGCATGGATCTCACTCCTTCTTTTACCTGAGGCTAAAGCCAACAGGAACACTGTCTTGTAAGTTAGCCACTTCAAAGGAGCCTCTGACAAAGGCTCAAAGGGAGGTTTTGTCAAACCTAAGAGGACCAATGAGAGGTCTCATGTAGGTATGGACCTATTTGGTTTAGGTCTATCCCTGGTGAAGCTGGCAATAAGTCTATTCAGTTCTAGACTTTTTGAAATGAATTCACCCTGTGAACCCAAAGCATCAGCAATTGCTGTTCTGTAACCAGTGATTGTAGCTGGTTTGAGATTTTTGACTGTGAACAGGTAGTTTAAAAATTCTGCTACCTGGGGAACAGCTGCTGAGGTGATGTCCACCTTATTCTCTGTGCACCATTGCCCATAAATGGTCCACCTTGATTGATAGACTTTTCTTGAGGATTCCCTCTGAGGTGCCTTAATTCTTTCTGCCACCTCAGATGAGAATCTTCCAGAATTGGATTCCTGGAATCCAGAAGCCACACATGTAGATTCAGGTACTCCACGTTGTTGTGGAACCTGTTGGAATGTGGCTGTTTCAGAAGTGTCTTCCAGTGAGGGAGCTGTAGGGGTACCCTGGTCGAGAGATCCACCAGATCCCAAAACCATGGCATCCCTGGCCACCCTGGAGCCAGTACTATCATCCTGCATGGGTATGTTATTATTTTTTGAATTACTTGTGGCAGGATGGCTACTGGACAGAAGACATAGCCGTCTAGGCCTTCCCAACAGATATTCAATGCATCTATTTTCCAAGCCTTTCTGTCTGGGACAGGAGATACATAAATTGGAAGTTTGTAATTTAGATGAGTTGCAAATAGATCTACCATTGGTGTGTGCCAAACTTTGCAAATTTGGTTGAATATCTGTTGGTGAAGTGACCACTCCGTCTGTATGACCTTGTCCCTTCGTGATAGAGAGTCTGCTATGACATTTAGGGATCCAGGTACGTGTCTTGCCCTTATCTGGATTCTTCTGGAATTTGTGAATGCAAGAATTCTCCAGATAAGAGCACACATTTCTATGGAATGTGTGCCTCCTTCTTTGTTCAGATAAGATACTACTGTACTGTTGTCTGAACAGATGAGCACGCTTTGACCTTGCAAGTGCTCCTGAAACCCCTTTAGGGCCAGAAGAACAGCTTTCAGCTCCAATACGTTGATGTGAAGCTGAGCCTCCTTGTTTGACCAGAGGCCACTGAGGACTATTTCGTTCAAGTGAGCTCCCCAGCCTTTTTGGGAGGCATCTGTGAACACCAAAGTGTTGTGAACATGAGGATGGAGGGGAGAACCTGCCATAAGATTTTGTAGATCCTCCCACCATTTGAGATAATTGAGGAAATTCCTTGTTACTGGAATGTTTTTGTCCAGTGACTGGGGAAACTTCCAGTTTGACCTTAGGTACCACTGAAAAGGTCTCATGTGCAACCTTCCTAGAGGTACTGTTTTTTCTAAGGAAGCTAATGTCCCTATGAGTGACATGAGCTTTCTTGGAGTCAAGACTAATGACTTTCTGATGGAAACAGTCTGAACTTTCAACCGATCGAGTTTCTTTTGGGTTGGAAAAACCAGACCCCTGTGAAGATCGAAGTGATAACCCAGAAAATCTAGATTTTGTGTGGGAACCAATTCCGATTTTTGGAAATTGATGAGCCAGCCTAGTTCTTGGACCAATTTCACTAATTTTTCCGAATCTTTGAGACATTGATCTTTTGTTGGTGACCGAAGAAGCAAGTCGTTCAGATATTGATGGATTCTGAGGTTCCTGGCTTGAGCTATGAGTTTTACCTCTTTCACAATGCGAGTAAACTCTAGGGGAGCTGTTGCGACACCAAAAGGGAGAGCCTGAAATTGGAAAACCCCTTTTTTCGTTTGAAATCTCAGATATTTTTGAGATTGTGGGTGAATTGGAACATGAAAATAAGCGTCTGTGAGGTCTATCGAGGTGACCCACTCCCCCTGTCGAATCGACTTTCTGATAGATTCGGCTGTTTCCATTTTGAATGTCGGTACATGTAAATGGTTGTTTAACATACTTAAATCTATCACTGGTCTCCACCTTTTCATGGGTTTGGGTACCAGAAACAGTCTGCTGTAATATCCCAGAGTAGAAGGTTTCCTGACATGAGTTATTGCCTTTTTTGCAAGCATGGCCTGAACTGCTTCGTGTAGAGCGCCATCTTTGTTTTTGTTGTGATATTTGCTCAAAATGAGCGGAATTTTCGATAATTTGGGTAGAATTTTGAAGTCTAGGCGATAACCATGTTGTAGTAAACTTACTACTCTGGGATGTGCTTGATTTTTTGCCCATACCTGCCAAAAATCCTGCAATCTTGTCCCTGGAAAGTCACTTCCTCTTTCCGCCTCTGCCTCCTCGCGATGCGCGCGCAGAGAAGTGGTTATAGGTGTTTGGCTGCGTTCGTTTGTCACGAAACGATCTGTTACCTTCCTGTGAGGGCTTTGGATGTGAAGACCTCCCGAAATCGAAATTCTTCACAGAGTCTCTGTATGACTTGGAATCAGATTCCTTCATTATTGACAATCTTTTGATCATGTTATCCTCAACCTGGGATAAAATATCCGAGTTGAAGACCTCCTGTTGGTCAAAATGGTCTGTACGCAAGCTTGCCAAATCTTTTGGACCTAATTTTGAGCTGCAGTCCTTCAATAAGCTATCCCTCCTTTGAAGGAGCATATTGCATGCCA
Source organism: Sabellastarte sp. h YS-2021 (assembly GCA_964017235.1). Lineage (NCBI taxonomy): Eukaryota > Metazoa > Annelida > Polychaeta > Sabellida > Sabellidae > Sabellastarte > Sabellastarte sp. h YS-2021. The sequence goes on from OZ024936.1 coordinate 31,253,336, forward strand.
GAGTCATGTTTTGTTTGAGGACCGTATCCAGGGCTATCTCCAGAGAGGAGGTAACTGAAGCCTGTAGCTGAGAATATTTTATCATGAGGTCTGCTGACTCCTTGACTGTATCCAGATCTTCAGACCCTCTAATTTCAGTAGCCAACTCCTGGATTCTGTTGTTGAGCTCCTCTATAGCCATTTTAAACCACACTACATGGCCCAAAATTTGAACATTTTCCCTGCAAACTGTCTCTTGAACAATATGTTGTTTGGAAGGTACAGTGATGGAATTTGACAATGATTTCACTCTAGCTATGTTGAAGTAGGAGTCAGGTAGTTTAGGAGCTTTCAAAGGCGTATTTTGTGGAGAGGTAGTGTAGTAGATCATGTCGGGCCTCTCAAAGGCCAAAAACTGTCCCTGGGACAATGATTCAGAGCTGGATTTGTCTTTGACTGAGGTTCCAGAGGCCTTCCTAAACCTGTAGTCCCACATGGACTGAATATCTTGGACAGGAGGTAAAGCCAAATTTTGTTTCCTCACCACCTGCTTGGAGGGTTTCTTGGAAAAAGCAGAAGGGGCCACAAGGCACTCCACTTGTGGTACCTCCAGATCCAGTAGACCTCTGATGGCATTGAGCATCTCAACATAAGAGGGATCTAACTCCTGTGAATGAGAGTCTGCATCCCCTTGAGGAGACTTAGATCTGTGTCTCTTGCTGGCAGGCAAAGAGGAGTCCTCATCAGATAGCTCTCCTTCTGAAGGCTGAGTTCTCGTCTGGGAGACAGGGGCACTCATACCCTGCTCCTGACAGAGAGGAAGACTGTTCTTAGAGGCTGAAGGTTTGTCACTGCGTTTGAACTCTTCAAACTGGGAAGCCAAGGAAGCCAACTGATTATTCATAGCTTTAATCATGTCTTGAAGCGAGGAATCAGGTTTGGAAGTAGAAGGCTGTGAAGATTTTGAAGGTGTTGGTTCATCCAAGAGAGAGTCATCAAACTTCTCAGAACTTTTGGACTTGGAAGCTTTTCTTTTGTGTGGAATTTTTAAGGCCCCAGCACAAATAGAGCAATCAGATTCTTTACTCACAACACACTTGTCTTTTCCCTTCTTGTCGTTTCTGCATTTTAAACAAGCTTGGTGATTATCCCATGGAAGCATATCACCCAAGCAAACTGAACATTTCCTTTGTTTTTCGGACATCTTGAATCGTACCAAAGAACGCGTGTGCACTTCACGGCGGTCAAAATTAGAATGGCAACTTACAGTGGAGATATAACCTCCAGCAGGTGCCCCCTGGGGTTTACGTGTGTACTTTCAGTAGAAAAAACATGGCGAGACACACTGTCTGTGTCCTTGACCGAACGGTAGGTCACGTAAGCATTTGTTGGGATTATGTAAGTACGTTTTTATGCAATAAAACAACATATTTTAACAAAATACTCCAAATGCAATATTTTTCAAGTTACAAGTCATTTACTCAACAGTCAGTACCTGAAAATAGCTATTGCTCAGTTGTGCCATGAGCTACAGGTCTGTAATTTCACTATGTTATAGCTGACCCAAAAGTAGCTGAATAACATATTTACACAAATTTCTGTAAATGCAATAGTTTTCCAATTACGACTGATTTACTCAACAGTGTGAACTTCAAAGTAGCTATTACTCAGCTATGCAATGAGCCACAGGTCTGGAACTTCACTATGTTATAGCTGACTCCGAAATAGGTGAATAACATATTGAAACAAAACACTCTAAATGTAATACTTTTGAAGTTATAAGTAATTTACTCAACAGTGATAACCTAAAAGTAGCTATTACTCAGTTATGCCATGAGCTACAAGTCTGAAATTTTACTATGTTATAGCTGACCCAAAAGTAGCTGAATAACATATTTATACAAAATTGTGTAAATGCAATAGTTTTCAAGTTACAAGTGATTTTACTCACGATGGAAGTTACTGAAAAGCCCAAAAGTAGCTATTACTCAATTAGCTATTGAGACAGACACCCAAGTTACTCACCATGTTGTAGCTATGAAAAAAGTATGTGAATAACATATTTTAACAAAATGCTCTAAATGCAACACTTTTCAAGTTACAAGCGATTTAGTGCATGATTTCATGAATTTTAATGCATTTTACACATTTTTATCTACCAGAGGCCTAATTTAGACATAAAGCCTACCAAAAAGATAGGGTGGCGAGTCCTCTAGCATACCAAGCCACCTGCCAAATATGAAAGAAATCTGGAAAGAAATGTGGACTGTAGGTCGCTAACAAGCAATATTCCACATGTTAGACATTTTTGTCTACCACAGGCCTAATTTAGACATAAAGCCTACCAAAAAGATAGGGTGGCGAGTCCTCTACCATATCAAGCCACCTGCCAAATATGAAAGAAATCCGGAAAGAAATGTGGACTGTAGGTCGCTAACAAGAAATCTCTGCAGACGCGGACGAGGGCGCGGACGACAACGATGATGAATCCATAGTATCCCCGCTTCGCGTAGGGGATACAATTAATGACCAACAATGGAGTAAAATAATCGATTGGAGGTCGATCATCAGTCGGAAAAAGGGACGAATAATCGACCCTGGAAACAGGGGGCGATTCCCAGCACTAATAACCACAGAAACTTATAACTATTAAGTGATAATAAGACTAAAGAATACCAAAATGGTAGTACAAACACATAGCTCTAACAATGTCATGTCATAATGAACCATAGATATAAACTGTGCCCACTCATACAACCACAGAAAATGTTAAGACTACTTACCCACAGCAAGACCAGCCAACACTGGGGATATAACCACAGAAGCCAGCACTCCCCCAACAATAATCAGGTTTCTCTTGTGTTTGGGTGCAGACTGGTACTTTGCATAGAGCTGCAAATTCAATGTTAGGGGGAACTGCTTAAATACAATTAAATCTTTGGACGTTGATTCCAAAAGCTTCAACTTCACCAGAAATTGTATATTCTCATCACTATATCTCCAAGTACTACAACACTCAAAATGCTATGTGTAATCCATTCTACTGTATAAGCCCAACTCTTAAGTGACTGACATAATGTCAGTAACATTCCCCTAAACTGAAGGACTTGAGGCTCATGGATGACCATTTATCAACATCCTTGAGGTTCTTTAAATGCCACTGGGTATAGAACCCAGTGGCAGAGCACTGCCATTTTAAATGGTCATCTGAGCCACCATGTATCTGACAGGATATGACAAAAACTCAAATGCAAAAGGCTCATGAAGGATCTGATGTTTACTTTTGGAAAACAGGGAACCCTATTTTAAATAGACCGTATTCACTACAGACTACTGCACGTTAAATAGACAGCTGGTTCTAACTGATGCCTGGTCTTTTAAAACAACGAAGACCAAGCCATACTATAGGGAGAACATGTTACAAAGCAATATTTTATAAACACCAAACTTCTACCTTTCTCCCAACCCAGACAGGAATGCCTATTATCATGGCAGGTACTGCTATCCCGGCAACAAGTGCTATGCCCACTGGAGCACCAACCAGTGTCCCCAGCTGCCACAGGATCTTCTTCTTACGGCTCCACGGCTTCTTCCCCCAAAAAGTACAGCCTGATGGACTGCACAGAAAATGTTACAATATATTTTAGGTTTCAATGTTTACAAGTGATGACTTCCAATGTTGCTGACAATTGTCGAGTGCGTACTTCTGGCACTAGCAATCATAGATGATGATAGAAAGTATTTTTAGGGTTAAGATCAGCTCATAGTTAGCCTTTTTATGTCCTTTTTACCAGCTAGGATCACACTGTGACAGGCTATTGGCATTTCTCATAAGTCATGGATTTACACCACTGATTACAGAGGTAAAAGCCAGGTGAACACAAAACTAATGGACAGTATGAAATAAATCATCAAGATTTTTGCTCCATAAAAATAACATCCTCACGCAGGTGTTCTTGAAAATTCTTATGCATGCAGGAATTATATAATGGAACTAAATTTCAGAAATTTGAAAGTGAAATGTGTGAAAGTACTATAATCTGTGCTTGGTTATAGGATGTGTATAGAACTGTAAATTCACTGGTTTTGTGACCTTTTCGATAATATTGGCAGTGTCAAGCCCAAATAAAAGGGTATCACCATCACAGAGTTGACCAACACTGATAAGAATAAGAACAGAACAATGTGGGCCTTGGACGGTGGACCACATAGTTTCATAGGGTAATTTCAGTGCAAATATATACATAAATTTAAACAAAAGTAAGCCTAAGTATTATCTGGGTTTGAATATAATGATTCACAACAGTCACCTGAGGTAGTGGAGATCTGAGATTTCCTTCATACACAGCCAGCAGAACTCCGCGCCGCACACTGCACAGGTCATGTGATTACACGATCCATCATCCATCTTCACGATAAATGCACCACAGCGAGGACATGGTTTAATGTCACCTGGAGCAGAGTGTGAAGATTAAAGCATGATATAAACATTTACATCTTATTAACCTGTATCATAGGATGGGTCAGTAGCATATTTTCCATATCAGCCTCACTGCCAGTGCAAAATCGTTCTGATTCCCAGAGACTGAAAAGTGATGTTCTCGCACATCCCTAATAAAAACCAGTTCTCGGTCTGAAATCCAGAAAGCAGCCTTTTCTTACTTTTTGTAAAGTATTCCATAATTGTCTTGCTGCAAAGGCTAAAGGCGTGATCCCAAATGATGCAGAGACAAACACAGCAGGGTAATAAAGTATTAACCAATCCATCACTGAACGAATCCAGTGGATACAATTACTTGAGGTTTGACCATTTTTGTTTGCAACAGACACAATAATAAATGCCCCAGTCATATTTTAATATACTATTAAGTATTTCTAATTAAATCTGTACTTACTGTTTGCAGACTCGTGGCTGTAAGACACACTAGATGACCTCACATTAGAAGTTCTCTCGGCTCTAGCTGCATCACAGGTCTGGTTGGGGTGCCAGTACTGCTTGCAGTGGTAGCAGAAAGATGTGCGACAACCATCTCGCTCACAACGCAACCGAGGACAGGATGCACAGCCTGCTGCGATGACAGCATATCTGAAATAGAGGAAACGTCACTGGATGGGTGAAAACATATGCAAATTCAAACACAAAGGCAGAATAACTATTGGAATGAGGTAGAGCTAACCAACATAACAGTATCCTTGTAAAGAGTAAGGATGGGTCTGGAATAAAAATGTGTAGATCAGGAGGCCGCTAACGCAAAACCATTTTGATCACGGGATTCCGTGTTTTAGTACACTCCCAATCAAATTGGCCACTGACAGGTTGGGAAACTCATGAAATCAAAACATGGCAATTTCCTCTCAACGTAATTGCAATAAAAGTCTCCAAATGTCTCCAGAAATATGGGATGAAAACAATTTCTTCATATATGGGGTATGTTTCTAATATTTTAACTTTTCTTTCTGCTATACATGTTAGTGGTCGGACCGGTTGTGAAAATAAAAACCGGTTTTCGGGGCGTTGAAACCGAACGAAATCCGGGATTTCGAAAGTGTACAGATATATGATAAAAAGTTTTACGCGAGCGTACATGAGCTATATTGTCAATAGGAAATATGGATTCGCGAGATATTTTGAAGTTTGTAAACTTCATTTACCATGAATATAAAGCGAAAATGTAAGTTTTTCCTCAAATGTATATGCTCTTTATTGTTTTAACGAAATACTAGAAATAGGCCGCCCTGTTGATAGTAGATGCGAATAGAAACAGGATAGCATAGAAGAACACACATTATCATGTGTAATGTCCACCCATGAACCTTTTGCCCAAATTGTACAGTAGTCTTACAAGACCCTGTTTCATTTGTAAAATATATCAATGATGCTTAAATATTTGATAGTGTAGATGTAATTTATTTCAGCTTCATGCCTTTTTGCATTGGTTGGGTTGAAAATTTTGACGAAATCACTCTATCTTGCACGGTTAAGAAGATAGAAGCCAATTCCTGTTTTTCTATTTTTGGCAAAAATTTGAAAATTCAAAATGGCCGCCATTATTGGGAAAAGGAAATTTTTTTGAAAATTGCCAAGAGTACATTTCTTAGATACCCTATGGGTCGAAAATTTCAACAAAATAACTCTATTTTGCACGGTTAAGGCCAGTTTGTGTTTTTCCATTTTGGGCAAAAATTCGAAAATTCAAAATGGCTGCCATTTTTGGGGAGGGGAAAATTTTTTGAAAATTGCAAAGATTACATTCCTTAGATACCCTGTGGGTTGAAAATTTCGACGAAATCGCTCTATCTCGCATGGTTAAGGAGATAGAAGCAAATTTGTGTTTTGCCATTTTTGGCAAAAATTTGAAAATTCAAAATGGCCGCCATTTTAGGGGAGGGGAAAATTTTTTAGAAATTACCAAGAGTACAATGCTCAGATACCCTGTGGCTCGAAAATTTTGACGAAATCACTCTATCTGGCACGGTTAAGGAGATAGAAGCAAATTTGTGTTTTGCCATTTTTGGCAAAAATTCGAAAATTCAAAATGGCCGCCATTTTTGGGGAGGGGAAAATTTTTGGAAAATTGCAAAGATTGCATTCCTTAGATACCCTGTGGGTCGAAAATTTCGACGAAATCGCTCTATCTCGCACGGTTAAGGAGATAGAAGCAAATTTGTGTTTTGCCATTTTTGGCAAAAATTCGAAAATTCAAAATGGCCGCCATTTTTGGGGAGGGGAAAATTTTTTGAAAATTGCAAATATTACATTCCTTAGATACCCTGTGGGTCGAAAATTTCGATGAAATCGCTCTATCTCGCACGGTTAAGGAGATAGAAGCAAATTTGTGTTTTGCCATTTTTGGCAAAAATTCGAAAATTCAAAATGGCCGCCATTTTTGGGGAGGGGAAAATTTTTGGAAAATTGCAAAGATTGCATTCCTTAGATACCCTGTGGGTCGAAAATTTCGACGAAATCGCTCTATCTCGCACGGTTAAGGAGATAGAAGCAAATTTGTGTTTTGCAATTTTTGGCAAAAATTCAAAAATTCAAAATGGCCGCCATTTTTGGGGAGGGGAAAATTTTTTGAAAATTGCAAAGATTACATTCCTTAGATACCCTGTGGGTCGAAAATTTCGACGAAATCGCTCTATCTCGCACGGTTAAGGAGATAGAAGCAAATTTGTGTTTTGCCATTTTTGGCAAAAATTCGAAAATTCAAAATGGCCGCCATTTTTGGGGAGGGGAAAATATTTTGAAAATTGCAAAGATTGCATTGCTTAGATACCCTGTGCGTCGAAAATTTTGCCGAAATCGCTCTATCTCGCACGGTTAAGGAGATAGAAGCAAATTTGTGTTTTGCCATTTTTGGCAAAAATTCGAAAATTCAAAATGGCCGCCATTTTTGGGGAGGGGAAAATTTTTGGAAAATTGCAAAGATTGCATTCCTTAGATACCCTGTGGGTCGAAAATTTCGACGAAATCGCTCTATCTCGCACGGTTAAGGAGATAGAAGCAAATTTGTGTTTTCCCATTTTTGGCAAAAATTCGAAAATTCAAAATGGCCGCCATTTTTGGGGAGGGGAAAATTTTTTGAAAATTGCAAAGATTGCATTCCTTAGATACCCTGTGGGTCGAAAATTTCGACGAAATCGCTCTATCTCGCACGGTTAAGGAGATAGAAGCAAATTTGTGTTTTGCCATTTTTGGCAAAAATTCGAAAATTCAAAATGGCCGCCATTTTTGGGGAGGGGAAAATATTTTGAAAATTGCAAAGATTGCATTGCTTAGATACCCTGTGCGTCTAAAATTTTGCCGAAATCGCTCTATCTCGCATGGTTAAGGAGATAGAAGCAAATTAGTGTTTTGCCATTTTTGGCAAAAATTCGAAAATTCAAAATGGCCGCCATTTTTGGGGAGGGGAAAATTTTTGGAAAATTGCAAAGATTGCATTCCTTAGATCCCCTGTGGGTCGAAAATTTTGCCGAAATCGCTCTATCTCGCACGGTTAAGGAGATAGAAGCAAATTTGTGTTTTGCCATTTTTGGCAAAAATTCGAAAATTCAAAATGGCCGCCATTTTTGGGGAGGGGAAATTTTTTTGAAAATTGCAAATATTACATTCGTTAGATACCCTGTGGGTCGAAAATTTCGACGAAATCGCTCTATCTCGCACGGTTAAGGAGATAGAAGCAAATTTGTGTTTTGCCATTTTTGGCAAAAATTCGAAAATTCAAAATGGCCGCCATTTTTGGGGAGGGGAAAATTTTTGGAAAATTGCAAAGATTGCATTCCTTAGATACCCTGTGGGTCGAAAATTTCGACGAAATCGCTCTATCTCGCACGGTTAAGGAGATAGAAGCAAATTTGTGTTTTGCCATTTTTGGCAAAAATTCGAAAATTCAAAATGGCCGCCATTTTTGGGGAGGGGAAAATTTTTTGAAAATTGCAAATATTACATTCCTTAGATACCCTGTGGGTCGAAAATTTCGACTAAATCGCTCTATCTCGCACGGTTAAGGAGATAGAAGCAAATTTGTGTTTTGCCATTTTTGGCAAAAATTCAAAAATTCAAAATGGCCGCCATTTTTGGGGAGGGGAAAATATTTTGAAAATTGCAAAGATTGCATTGGTTAGATACCCTGTGTGTCGAAAATTTTGCCGAAATCGCTCTATCTCGCACGGTTAAGGAGATAGAAGCAAATTTGTGTTTTGCCATTTTTGGCAAAAATTCGAAAATTCAAAATGGCCGCCATTTTTGGGGAGGGGAAATTTTTTTGAAAATTGCAAATATTACATTCCTTAGATACCCTGTGGGTCGAAAATTTCGATGAAATCGCTCTATCTCGCACGGTTAAGGAGATAGAAGCAAATTTGTGTTTTGCCATTTTTGGCAAAAATTCGAAAATTCAAAATGGCCGCCATTTTTGGGGAGGGGAAAATTTTTGGAAAATTGCAAAGATTGCATTCCTTAGATACCCTGTGGGTCGAAAATTTCGACGAAATCGCTCTATCCCGCACGGTTAAGGAGATAGAAGCAAATTTGTGTTTTCCCATTTTTGGCAAAAATTCGAAAATTCAAAATGGCCGCCATTTTTGGGGAGGGGAAAATTTTTTGAAAATTGCAAAGATTGCATTCCTTAGATACCCTGTGGGTCGAAAATTTCAACGAAATCGCTCTATCTCGCACGGTTAAGGAGATAGAAGCAAATTTGTGTTTTGCCATTTTTGGCAAAAATTCGAAAATTCAAAATGGCCGCCATTTTTGGGGAGGGGAAAATATTTTGAAAATTGCAAAGATTGCATTGCTTAGATACCCTGTGCGTCGAAAATTTTGCCGAAATCGCTCTATCTCGCACGGTTAAGGAGATAGAAGCAAATTAGTGTTTTGCCATTTTTGGCAAAAATTCGAAAATTCAAAATGGCCGCCATTTTTGGGGAGGGGAAAATTTTTTGAAAATTGCAAATATTACATTCCTTAGATACCCTGTGGGTCGAAAATTTCGACTAAATCGCTCTATCTCGCACGGTTAAGGAGATAGAAGCAAATTTGTGTTTTGCCATTTTTGGCAAAAATTCAAAAATTCAAAATGGCCGCCATTTTTGGGGAGGGGAAAATATTTTGAAAATTGCAAAGATTGCATTGGTTAGATACCCTGTGTGTCGAAAATTTTGCCGAAATCGCTCTATCTCGCACGGTTAAGGAGATAGAAGCAAATTTGTGTTTTGCCATTTTTGGCAAAAATTCGAAAATTCAAAATGGCCGCCATTTTTGGGGAGGGGAAATTTTTTTGAAAATTGCAAATATTACATTCCTTAGATACCCTGTGGGTCGAAAATTTCGATGAAATCGCTCTATCTCGCACGGTTAAGGAGATAGAAGCAAATTTGTGTTTTGCCATTTTTGGCAAAAATTCGAAAATTCAAAATGGCCGCCATTTTTGGGGAGGGGAAAATTTTTGGAAAATTGCAAAGATTGCATTCCTTAGATACCCTGTGGGTCGAAAATTTCGACGAAATCGCTCTATCCCGCACGGTTAAGGAGATAGAAGCAAATTTGTGTTTTCCCATTTTTGGCAAAAATTCGAAAATTCAAAATGGCCGCCATTTTTGGGGAGGGGAAAATTTTTTGAAAATTGCAAAGATTGCATTCCTTAGATACCCTGTGGGTCGAAAATTTCGACGAAATCGCTCTATCTCGCACGGTTAAGGAGATAGAAGCAAATTTGTGTTTTGCCATTTTTGGCAAAAATTCGAAAATTCAAAATGGCCGCCATTTTTGGGGAGGGGAAAATATTTTGAAAATTGCAAAGATTGCATTGCTTAGATACCCTGTGCGTCGAAAATTTTGCCGAAATCGCTCTATCTCGCACGGTTAAGGAGATAGAAGCAAATTAGTGTTTTGCCATTTTTGGCAAAAATTCGAAAATTCAAAATGGCCGCCATTTTTGGGGAGGGGAAAATTTTTGGAAAATTGCAAAGATTGCATTCCTTAGATCCCCTGTGGGTCGAAAATTTTGCCGAAATCGCTCTATCTCGCACGGTTAAGGAGATAGAAGCAAATTTGTGTTTTGCCATTTTTGGCAAAAATTCGAAAATTCAAAATGGCCGCCATTTTTGGGGAGGGGAAATTTTTTTGAAAATTGCAAATATTACATTCCTTAGATACCCTGTGGGTCGAAAATTTCGACGAAATCGCTCTATCTCGCACGGTTAAGGAGATAGAAGCAAATTTGTGTTTTGCCATTTTTGGCAAAAATTCGAAAATTCAAAATGGCCGCCATTTTTGGGGAGGGGAAAATTTTTGGAAAATTGCAAAGATTGCATTCCTTAGATACCCTGTGGGTCGAAAATTTCGACGAAATCGCTCTATCTCGCACGGTTAAGGAGATAGAAGCAAATTTGTGTTTTGCCATTTTTGGCAAAAATTCGAAAATTCAAAATGGCCGCCATTTTTGGGGAGGGGAAAATTTTTTGAAAATTGCAAATATTACATTCCTTAGATACCCTGTGGGTCGAAAATTTCGACGAAATCGCTCTATCTCGCACGGTTAAGGAGATAGAAGCAAATTTTTGTTTTGCCATTTTTGGCAAAAATTCAAAATGGCCGCCATTTTTGGGGAGGGGAAAATATTTGGAAAATTGCAAAGATTGCATTGCTTAGATACCCTGTGTGTCGAAAATTTTGCCGAAATCGCTCTATCTCGCACGGTTAAGGAGATAGAAGCAAATTAGTGTTTTGCCATTTTTGGCAAAAATTCGAAAATTCAAAATGGCCGCCATTTTTGGGGAGGGGAAAATTTTTGGAAAATTGCAAAGATTGCATTCCTTAGATCCCCTGTGGGTCGAAAATTTTGCCGAAATCGCTCTATCTCGCACGGTTAAGGAGATAGAAGCAAATTTGTGTTTTGCCATTTTTGGCAAAAATTCGAAAATTCAAAATGGCCGCCATTTTTGGGGAGGGGAAATTTTTTTGAAAATTGCAAATATTACATTCCTTAGATACCCTGTGGGTCGAAAATTTCGACGAAATCGCTCTATCTCGCACGGTTAAGGAGATAGAAGCAAATTTGTGTTTTGCCATTTTTGGCAAAAATTCGAAAATTCAAAATGGCCGCCATTTTTGGGGAGGGGAAAATTTTTGGAAAATTGCAAAGATTGCATTGCTTAGATACCCTGTGCGTCTAAAATTTTGCCGAAATCGCTCTATCTCGCACGGTTAAGGAGATAGAAGCAAATTAGTGTTTTGCCATTTTTGGCAAAAATTCGAAAATTCAAAATGGCCGCCATTTTTGGGGAGGGGAAAATTTTTGGAAAATTGCAAAGATTGCATTCCTTAGATCCCCTGTGGGTCGAAAATTTTGCCGAAATCGCTCTATCTCGCACGGTTAAGGAGATAGAAGCAAATTTGTGTTTTGCCATTTTTGGCAAAAATTCGAAAATTCAAAATGGCCGCCATTTTTGGGGAGGGGAAATTTTTTTGAAAATTGCAAATATTACATTCCTTAGATACCCTGTGGGTCGAAAATTTCGACGAAATCGCTCTATCTCGCACGGTTAAGGAGATAGAAGCAAATTTGTGTTTTGCCATTTTTGGCAAAAATTCGAAAATTCAAAATGGCCGCCATTTTTGGGGAGGGGAAAATTTTTGGAAAATTGCAAAGATTGCATTCCTTAGATACCCTGTGGGTCGAAAATTTCGACGAAATCGCTCTATCTCGCACGGTTAAGGAGATAGAAGCAAATTTGTGTTTTGCCATTTTTGGCAAAAATTCGAAAATTCAAAATGGCCGCCATTTTTGGGGAGGGGAAAATTTTTTGAAAATTGCAAATATTACATTCCTTAGATACCCTGTGGGTCGAAAATTTCGACTAAATCGCTCTATCTCGCACGGTTAAGGAGATAGAAGCAAATTTGTGTTTTGCCATTTTTGGCAAAAATTCGAAAATTCAAAATGGCCGCCATTTTTGGGGAGGGGAAAATTTTTGGAAAATTGCAAATAGTACATTCCTTAGATACCCTGTGGGTCGAAAATTTCGACGAAATCGCTCTATCTCGCACGGTTAAGGAGATAGAAGCAAATTTGTGTTTTGCCATTTTTGGCAAAAATTCGAAAATTCAAAATGGCCGCCATTTTTGGGGAGGGGAAATTTTTTTGAAAATTGCAAATATTACATTCCTTAGATACCCTGTGGGTCGAAAATTTCGACGAAATCGCTCTATCTCGCACGGTTAAGGAGATAGAAGCAAATTTGTGTTTTGCCATTTTTGGCAAAAATTCGAAAATTCAAAATGGCCGCCATTTTTGGGGAGGGGAAAATTTTTTGAAAATTGCAAAGAGTACACTCCTCAGATACCCTGCGGGTCGAAAATTTTGCCGAAATCGCTCTATCTCGCACGGTTAAGGAGATAGAAGCAAATTACTCAAAAGTAGTACTGAAAATACACAATGAAGTACCTAAATGGCTATTACTCATGTACTGACAAAGCTATCAGTCCCAAATGCAATACCAAGCGAGCTATGGACATAACAATCTTGTATTCAAAATTGTAGTAAAATATCTTTAATTATTTTGGCTTAAATGCACGGAAACCAATGGGTACTGAAAATAGCTGTACTTAAGTATTACTCAGTAAGCAAAAGAGGTACAACAGCCAAAAGCAATCCCAAGCAAGCTACTGACCCAATAAGCCTGCATACCAAATTTGGTGACAATAGCTCTAATACTTTTCCTTTAAATGAGCGGAAACCATGCGTGACGCCGGACATCGGACGCCGGACGCCGGACATCGGACATCGGACATCGGACAACGGACATCGGACATCGGACATCGGACATCGGACGGCGAAAAAAGCAAAAATAATATATCCACCCCCCAGGGGGGTGGACATAATTAACCAGTAGAAAGCCTAATATGATGACGTTTTCAATTACCGGTACTTAAATATTCTTTGCGGATTTCGTCATTTCTACCTAAACGAAACGAAATGCGGCATACCGGTTTACCGTTCACACCACTAATACATGTCGACAAATAAGATGGCAGATGTAAAATTTTGTCACAGTATTTCATTATTTATGCTCTCTGGATTTATTCTTCTTTTCCTTACATTTAACGCACAAACAGAAGCATATGGACAGAAAAACTAGCATGATCATGATCAAAATAACAGACAAAAAAACATGGAGTCAGATAAACTTACCCGCAGTCTGGAGCTGGGCACCACCTGGTGTCAGGATCCAATACTAAAACACGCCTCAGCATAAATTCTTCATATTTGTTCATCAGCGACTCATTGTCCAAGATGGCTTTAATGTCATTGGGGTGAAATCTTGAAAGAATAAAAAGAAATACTATTTGCTACTGAAATAAAGTCAATATTTCATCTTTTCAGATGCTTAATTTCTTAAATCATTATTTTATGATGTTGTTTTGTAGATTTTGATATTCTTCATATTTCTCTAACTACTGTTAGTTTTTCACATAATTTTCCTTATTTATACAGATATTTAACATTATTTTGCATAGGGATTTGTTTACATCATCCGCCATGTTTGCTTCCCTGACTTCCACTGGGTGACAACTAAAACACAGTTACCCGAATTTGGATCGGTATCTTTCAATGAATACTCGGTGTTGTTTTTGAATGAAGTTACAGCCTTAAATATTATACCAGTGTGTAGCACGAGTATTATATTGTTAATCTTCATGAGTGGTAAATTTTTCTGCATATGTCTAATGCAGGGTGTTTTACTTTTACTATCCGCCATTATGTATCATTTATGACTAAAATAACTTCATACATCTAGAGAGAATGTGAAAAAGAAGTCATATTTACAGGGGCTCCATTAAATATAAGAACTTCAATCTTTAACTTGGGATTTCTCAACCATTTTGCATGGATTTTTATGCAACAAAACCGAGCAGAAGCAATGTAAAAAGACCTTTCTAATGACATATAATACATATTTGTAGGTAACATAGTTTCCGAGATATTGATGAAAAAACAAGTTATTGACACTCATTATCCATGGTACGGAGGCACCGTTGTATAAAAAACTAGGCACAGAATACTGTTGTACTACCCTGCGGGTCAAAAATTCGCTCGAAATCACTCTATCTCGTACAGTTTTCGAGATATTCAAGTTTGGCCGTTAAAAGTGACTTACTGAAAGGAAAACAATCAAGGTAGCTATTACTCAGTTAGCTATGGACTTACAGCTGTGAAACTTTGCCACGATACAGAACATTAAAAAGTAGGTGTACAACATATTTGACAAAAATCCTCTAAATGTAATAGTTTTGCAGTTATAAATGATTAACTCAATGGAGAACCATCAAAGTAGCTATTACTCAGTTACCTATGGACCTACAGGTCTCAAAATTTGCCATTACACAATACATCAAAAAGTAGGTGAACAACATATTCGACAAAAATCCTTCAAATTCAACAGTTTTGCTGTGATAAGTGATTTCCTCAATGGAGAACCATTAAAGTAGCTATTGCTCGGTTAGCTATGGACCTACAGCTCTCAAAATTTGCCATTACACAGTACATCAAAAAGTAGGTGAAGAACATATTTGATAAAAATCCTCTAAATTCAAGTTTTGCTGTTAAAAGTGATTTACTCGAAGGAAAACAATTAAAGTAGCTATTACTCAGTTAGCTATGGACTTACAGCTCTGAAACTTTGCCACGACACAGAACATTAAAAAGTAGGTGAACAACATATTTGACAAAAATCCTCTAAATTTAATAATTTTGCAGTTATAAGTGATTTACTCAATGGAGAACCATCAAAGTAGCTATTACTCAGTTAGCTATGGACCTACAGCTCTCAAAATTTGCCATTACACAGTACATAAAAAAGTAGGTGAACAACATATTTGACAAAAATCCTTTAAATTCAACAGTTTTGCTGTTCTAAGTGATTTACTCAATGGAAAACCTTCAAAGTAGCTATTACTCAGATAGCTATGGAGATACAGCTGTGAAAATTTCCCATGACACAGTACATCAAAAAGTAAGTGAACAACATATTTGACAATAATTCTCTAAATTCAATAGTTTTGGGGTTATAAGTGATTTACTCAATGTTGAAATTCAAAGTAGCCATTACTCAGTTAGCTATGGAGATACAGCTCTGAAACTTTTGCACGACACAGAACATTAAAAAGTAACTGATTAACATAATTGACAATAATTCCCTAAATTGAATAGTTTTGGAGGTATAAGTGATTTACTGAATGTTGAAATTAAGAAATTTAAAAGTAGCTATTACTCAGTTAGCTATGGACTTACAGCTCTGAAAATTCACCATGACACAGTACATCAAAAAGTAGGTGAACAACATATTTGACAAAAATGCTCTATATTCAATAGTTTTTGAGTTATAAGTGACTTGCTCAATGATCAAATGTTAAACTTAGTGTAGCTACTACTCAGCTAGCTATGGTGCTACACCTTGGAAACCCCACCATGATATAGTATGATGTTTGAGACCAATATTGTAAGTAACAGTTACAAAGATAAAAGCAACTTACTCATTTTGGTCATTGTTAAAAACAGAAAATAGCTATAGCTATCAAGATAGACCCAGTGTTCATTTTACTACGCGTTTCCGCGTCTTTTGTCGCTATACTGGGGCGAAAAGACGCATACACGTTATGGTCCCGAGTCGCGGTGACCCATATATCTTGCATTATCGCCCGTGTTTTTGCTGTAAATATTGGGAAAGTTAGACGAATTTTGTTTCAAAATCAAAGAAAAGGACACATATATTGTCTTTTTAACCCAATTCCTCCATGTTTCCTTGCTTCTAAATGCCTTAATTTGATTGGTCAAGCGGAAACGGCACTGTCCAATCATACTTCGTTTAACAAAAATTCAGTATTTATCAATAGAAAACATGTTTATAGTAAATGATGTAAACTCACCAGTGGCTGTAAATCTCCACATTTTTCATAGATTTGTTAAATATATATAGAAATAAATGTCTATTGCACAATAAGATTTTATTATCCAGTTTTTAATATTTTCACTTTTTAAAGTATAGTTTTGCATAATGCACTCTTACAAGTGACTTCAAAGACAATTGTTAACAAGTAACAACAAACATTTTAAACTACTGTGGGACAAACTTTAAAAAAATTGCATCTATGTTAATAAGAAATTTTCGACTGGAAAAAAGTTAAATAATAATTTAACTTAAACTTTATATGGTATGTTATTGCTTTAAAAGCAGTTTTTTTTTGTTTTTTTTTAAAAAGTGGCAAATTTATATCCATTTACATAAATAAATGTCCGGGTTTTTTTTGTATGAAATAAAAACAACTCCCTGAGTGAACCTATGTCAAGGTGAGTTAATTTTTTTTCTAGTTTTAGATAGTGCAGGGTTGGACCATATTTATTGAAACAAAAAAAATGAAAAAAAAATCAGTAAAAAATACTTTAATTATTGCAAATCATGTACATCATAGGAAATCTTGTACATCATGCTGACTAAAAATATGTCTTGAATTGAAATAAAGTTTTTTTCACAGTGAGTAGAGTTGAATTTGATTTAGTATTGCAAATTCATAATTTAACTTAAACTTTATATGGTATGTTATTGCTTTAAAAGCAGTTTTTTTTGGTTTTTTTTTAAAAAGTGGCAAATTTATATCCATTTACATAAATAAATGTCCGGGTTTTTTTTGTATGAAATAAAAACAACTCCCTGAGTGAACCTATGTCAAGGTGAGTTAATTTTTTTTCTAGTTTTAGATAGTGCAGGGTTGGACCATATTTATTGAAACAAAAAAAATGAAAAAAAAATCAGTAAAAAATACTTTAATTATTGCAAATCATGTACATCATAGGAAATCTTGTACATCATGCTGACTAAAAATATGTCTTGAATTGAAATAAAGTTTTTTTCACAGTGAGTAGAGTTGAATTTGATTTAGTATTGCAAATTCATTTAGAAGATAGACTAATAGTACTTTTTTTCTCCTATTTAAGTCAATTTGCTCAACTGTAAGGTTAATTTTGGTCATTTGACTCATCGCATTTAGTAAATGTCTCACCAAAATTTAGTAAAGGAGTCATTTGACTCAAGTAGCTCCAACTCTAGAATGAACACTGTAGACCCCTAAAAATGGTACCATCTTGTAGGCATGGAGAAAGTAGCTGAACAACGTATTGTACAGAAATGCTCTAAATGCAGTCGTTTTGGAGTTATGAGCACTTTACTGAAAGTAGCCACCATTGCTATTACTCACTTAGCTATGGACCTAGGTCTGAAAAAACAGCATCAAATGAAAAGACATAAGCAATAAGGTCATAAAACATTGAAAAGGCCAAGGAGAAACAACCAGTGTGATGTACAGCCCTTTTTAAAAACGTGACACACACACACGCACCCCCGCACGAAATGCGTTTTATAATCTCCCACCCGGCGGGAGATAAAAATATAACCTGCTCTGAATATCCCTCTATATGGATCAAATACAGCTTGCAGTGGATACTAAACTTTGAGTCATTCTTCATCTACTCACCTTTCAGCACATTCTGGGCAGGCAATGTTGATCCTGCTCTCAGTGATCTCAATCTTGAGGTACTGTTTTAGACAATCACGACATGACCGGTGGTGACATGTCATGATCTGGGGAAAGTTCTCCTTGGGTTGCTGGTTTAAGCACAGTGGACATTCTGCAGGAATACATATCTTATATGTAGAGTAAGAAATCTAAAATTCGCCACATATCTGAAATTCGCCACATGTGAAAATACTAATAAAATAAATGAATTGTGGTGAGATTTGTTGACTGTATAGTAAATGAAGGCTTTTTGAACTGAAAAATACCAATTTTTGGACAAAAACACCATTTTCTTCATAAAATTAACTAAGGTTTTAGAGGTGGCGAATTTATTATTGTAAGTATTAGCGCTATGGCAGAAATACTTCCACTATCTGGACATTCAAGAGAATCTAGTTCTAACTATTATTTTGGGATTGTTGTTTGCTTGGCTTTGAAGTTTAAACAAACTTTGCAGTTACTTTTAATTGCCTCAATCAGAAACAGATTTATCCCAAAATAGACTGTATTGGCAAATTATTAACCACATTTACTCAGAATTTGTTGGTGGATGATTAAATGTGTGCTCGATTAATCAATATCACACTGTAGAATGGTGGTTGGTCACTCACATTTTCTAACAATCGATTACTCAATTTAAATCCTACCTTTCCTGGTGTATCTCAATATTCACCTGTTTTTGGAAAATATTTTGGGTAGTTGTTTTTTAAAAAAATAGACAGATTTGTCTTTGTTTACATATTCCACCACATTTATAGTTAGTGGATACTTTGGTCTATTGTCGGGTCAGAAAAATGAAAGTTGAAGCAATTCCACCCACTACACAGAATCTTATCAAAACATTAAATTCACTCAGAATTTTATTGCACGCGTTTAGGCTCATTCTCATTGCAGATGTATTTTATTTTAATGAAAACAAACCCTCAAAGGAATCACGACAAACTGTCCAAGTAAATTATGAATGGTGTATATCAGAACTTCAAATCTTTGTGTTTTATTGGTTTCTAAAATCCTCTTGATGAAATTGGAAATGTGATTAATACATGACTGTAAATTCAATTCAATCTTAACTTACATTGTAGAATATTCTATCCACATGCATTATATCTACAATTTTCATATATCTGTCTTTTCAGCAACTTCAAATTTCAGTTGTGATGTCAAGAAACTCCAACTGGCATTTGTGATGGATAAATTTGCCAAAGTTCGAAATTCTGAATAATTATTATTATTACTAGCTGAGCGTGCGTTACTAGATTATCAGTGCAGAATCGAGTCTATAAAAACACAGTATTTTACTGCTAGCCGGTCCGTGGTCCAATAATGAGGATTATTGACTGGTCTCTGACGTCACCAAGTATTTGTTTACAAATATTACACTCTCACTTGAAATCTTTAACTAGCAATATCTCACTTATTACTGCACGGATTTTCACCAAATAAAAACTAATAAAAGCAGTGTAAAGATATCTTTCCATTGGTATATACTATTAGAATGTTTTAGTAGGTTAAATGCTTACTGAAAAAAATAACACTTGTTTACGGGAAAAAACATAGCAAAACCTTTTGAAAACTAAACGTCGTGGTGACGTATTTTTAGTAGTCTTATATGATGTCACAACATCATATTTGACAAGCACAACGTCCAGTTATATAAAATTCAGCTAATAATAATAGTAATAATGTAATTTTCACATCAATTAGTGCCCTCGGCAAGCCTCGGGCACTAATGGATGTGTCAGGCCAATAATCATTGATGGCGGTCCATTTCTACAGCATATTGCCCTATAAAATTACATTATTGTACTAAGTCTATTATCATAATGCATGATAGCCTGAGAGGGAAAATGCTGTAAACTGTTACAGGACTGAATCTTACGTGTAAATTTAGATTTGACTACTAGCCCTAAACTGGGTATTTATATCAAAAACCAAAGTTTTCTGGTCAGTTATATGGCCTTTTGTTCCAGATATTTATCCAGTTATACACTTGGCCAACAACTATGGATCTTCCATACAAACCTGTAACTATGAAGAATTGGGAAAATATATTAAATTCAGAATAGATTGTCACCTATTTGATCCTTGGATTTCTTCCCCTGGCTGCTGTGAACACTGTGAGAGCTGTGGTGACTCATCTGAAAAAAAGAAAATCGTCACCGTGCTGCCAACATCAACACATGTTTTACCTTTGCATAGAGAATAAGGCTTTAAGTGTGTTTTTTTCAATTGCTTGTCTCTCTGTCTGTGTTGGTGATTACCCTTACCCTAAAAATAATGAAAAGATCTTTCCGAAATTTTTAGGTGCATAGGGCTCAACCAAAGGAAGAAGTGATCAAATTTTGACAGAAAAACTTATCATACTCTGGATACAAACAAAAACCTTGAATTTTCCAACAGTCCCCCCTTCACATAAGTTTTAATGATCTTCAATTTAAGTTTAAAATTCCTCTTCATATTTTCATGTGTGGATTAAAATAAATACGCAGATTTTTGGTTGAAATGACAACATGCAGATACTAGACTGTTCTTTAACAGAGGTCTGTGCTTCAGGAGTTCTTTCCAGTAAAAGACTAAGAAAACTTAGAAAAGGTAACCATGTACTCAAAAAAGGGCCAACTATAATGAGAAACTGGCAAACTACGTTCTCATAAAATTCATTTTCCTTCGGTTAATCATTTTGTTAAATTGACTTCAGCTGACTCTGTGTAACTAGAACTTCCAATATAAATAAGGCTGAAAGCGATTTGAATTTTAACTATCCGATTAATTGTTCTGTAAAATCTACGATTTTCCGATTAATCAGTTATAGTGTATACTCACCTGCAATGCCCGAAATCAGACTAATACAGCATCCAATATGTACAAATAAATAATATCTTGTCATTTTTATTGACCCTTTTGTTAAATAAGGGATAAATTGGGCACAATATAGAGTCAGAGATCTTTTACAGTGACAAAAATGATCAAAATAGGAAATATTTAGGCATAATAATGCTAATCAATGATGGTTTCTTTCTTTTGGTAGTTTTTATCAATTAATTGAATTGTCATTTTACTATTCTTATTCTATGGCCATTCTAAGGATAATGATTATCTGGTATTTGTGTTTCAGCCTTAAATATAAACAAATTAGCCAATGTGGTGTAGCTTGACTAGATCCTGTCTGATGAGTGAAGTTAAGCTAGTGTTGTTAACGGTTTTCTGGTATGTGGTATTTCGTTTCCACAAGAATATTTGAAAAAGTTTTTGAAAAAGTCATTATTTTAGGCTTTCTACTGGCTGATACTTCATCAAAACGACAAAATATATATATATTTTGTTAAATGTGTCACTTTTATACAAATCAATTTATACGGATAATTTTCAATGCAGAGAACAAGAATACGAAATGCTGGATTTTGTTTCATTTCAAAGCCGTGGTAACCGGTTTTGATTTCTGTAAACGATGCCACCACTAAGTTAAGCAGCACTGGGCTTGGTCAGTACCTAGCTGGGCGACCCGTCATATACGAGTTCTGGGTCAGGTATGCACAGATAATAGTGACTCGGATGATAACTTAAATTGCGGTCCGATAACAATATAATCGAAATAAGGTTCTTGACTTCATTTATCCACAAAATCTGATTCCATAATTCTCATTTCAAAATTTTTTTCACTATAATATCCAAGTTTATAGGTTAAAATAGCAAACATTAACTAGACCTAGCACATCAGAGAACCGATCTAAATTGTATCCACCAGAAAGAAAACTCACCAAAGCCAATCAACCATCGCTTTAACCTTCAAGGAGGAGTTAGCAAGTTATAAGCACTCTTAAGTTTGGCTATCCTTGCTTGACCTTGA
The DNA here is from genome assembly GCA_964017235.1 of Sabellastarte sp. h YS-2021. NCBI lineage: Eukaryota > Metazoa > Annelida > Polychaeta > Sabellida > Sabellidae > Sabellastarte > Sabellastarte sp. h YS-2021. The sequence goes on from OZ024936.1 coordinate 31,275,235, forward strand.
AGGAGGAACCCAAGGTGAAATTTGACCACATCAAAAGATTCTTTGCCCATGATTTCCTACAGGTTGGTGTGACATTGCAAACCTCTAGGAACAAGAATAAGCGAGTTACAAGTACTTTTAAGTTTGGCTATCCTTGTTTGACCATGAAGGAGGAGCCCAAGGTCAAATCCGACCACACCAAAAGATTCCCAGCCCATGATTTCCTATGTGTTGGTTTACCATCCCAAACCTCTATGACCAATAATAAGCGAGTTATAAGCAGTTCTAAGTTTGGCTGTCCTTGTTTGACCTTGAATCTAATCTAATCTAATCTACTGCTTTGCAGGCGCAATATCTTCCCCACAAAGGGGAACTCAGTGCGCTGACTTAACAATATCATTACCATAAGGAAAGTCAAGGGGCGTTCAAGGTCAGTAATCTGGGGTTGTGGGTGTGTCCAAGAGGGAAGGAAACTAAGTTGGGAAACTAAAATTAAAGAGGTGGGTTTTGAGGTGTTTCCTGAAAGATGCGACAGAGGGGCTATTTCTTATTTGGAAGGGGAAGGAGTTCCAAAGAACAGGGGCATAGTGACTGAAAGAATTGGAGAAAAGTTTGACTGATTTATGAACCTTACAGTCAAAAGTGGGGGTGTGAAGGCACTTGAGTTTTGGGGTACTTCGCCTTGTATTCCTGGAAGAGGTGTAGGGATGAATTAATTCTCTTAGGTAAACTGGTTGACCCTGGTTGAGAATTTTGTATGTAATGAGACCGATTTTGAATTGTATCCTATATTTGAAGGAGGGGTCCAAGGTCAAATCTGACCATACCAGAAGATTCCAAGTCCATGATTTCCTATAAGTTGGTTTACCATCCCAAACCTGCACAACCAATAATAAGTGAGTTATAAGCACTTTTAAGTTTGGCTATCCTTGTTTGACCTTGAAGGAGGAGTCCAAGGTCAAATCTGACCACACCAAAAGATTCCCAGCCCATGATTTCCTATAGGTTTGTTTACCATCCCAAACCTCTAGGACCAATAATAAGGGAGATCTAAGCACTTTTCATGACTGACAAAGAATGGTGGCCATATTGTTTTTCAAAATGAGGCCAAAAATATTCCCAGGCAAGATTTTATGGTTATGAATATATCCTGCAAATTTGAGAAGGCTAGCTATAATACTTTTTCCATTAGAGTGGTAACAGTGAAATCTCTCTACACACTGTGGTGGCGGCATAACAAAGCAAAATCCATAGTATCCACCAGATAATATCCGGTGGATACAATGGCTTGGGAAAAAATGTCAACTCATACAGTATCTAAAAACTTTGCATGACATTTTCATCTAATGTCCCTGAACAAATTCACCTGATACCTGGTGATCCAATTACCACACATTTTATACACAAGCAGGTTTTATAAACGTGTTAAAAGTACAGATGGATCGATATAAAACATGTGTAGATCGTGTGGTCGCCAAAGTAAAACATTTCAATTGTGGAACTCAACATTTCAGTACACCCTCATTCAAAGAGAGGAAGTAAAACTCATGAAACCAGAACATGTGTGTTTCTTCTCAAAGAAACCGTAATAAAAGTCCCCGAATGCACAAAAATATGAGATGAGAGTGTGTCATTACTTTTGATTTCTGGTTTGATTGCAATATTTTAAGTTTCACTTCCATTGTATGTGTTGACAATAGAGATGAATGTTATAAAGTATCATTACTTATTTACTTTGAAATCACTACGAACAGGCTGCAGATGCACAAATATATGGGATAAAAGCCTATAATTTCTTCATATGGAGGATTTGTGTCTACTATTTTAAGCTTTTCTTCAATAATAAGTTGTGACAAAGAGAAGTGGTAGTTGGAAAATCCCTCCTCGATACTTCAATAAAATGCTCTAGATACTGAGACACTGAGCCTACTAACCCATCACTAGTTCAAAGCTACGTGTATGACAATAACTGTACCTCATCCATGGATATCCGTGAGAGGTTCTGCGGAGACTCCCTGTCCGTCACCCGCGATTCAGCCCTACTGGTCTCTCCCCTGTCACTGGGCACATGCAGACCACCTACCGACCTTGTTTCTACTTCCTGGTTGGACTTAAGTGACCGCATACTGCGAGCTGATGGTCTTCGGCAAAAGAAACGTCTCAGCGAAAACCTAGGAGGCTTAGGATTGCGTCCTCTTTCCAGCGACATTTTTGAAGCACTGGAAGACGTTGCTGATTGAGTGTCTTTATCTTTCTTACCCATGTTTTCTGTTGTTCTGAGGCCTAGTTATTATTACTAAGCCAGTATTTGTTTGCAATCCACAAAGAGGTGAACACTTGTCAAAGAATTACAAATCTTGTCAAGTTTTTGTGTTATCCATTTTATAAATGCTGAGATGAAACTGCACAGATGCTGGGAAATAAACCACTTTCTCTTTGGGAATTGTTAACTGCAAAACAAACAATTATAATATTAAAATTTGTAAATGAAAACCTGGATTAGTTAACCATAATATGATAAATTTAACATTCACAATTTCAATTTCACAAGAGAACATATTGGTCTGTACTGCTGTCCATTAGAAATCATTGCATTCTGAAACAGGGCACAAAAAACATATACTTCACCTGATGACTACTATAACGTCAATCATGTCAAATTAATCACCAGTGGAAGTAAAACTAGAAATAGGACGCCCTGTTGCTTGTAGCTGCGACATATGAATAGAAACAGGATAGCATAGAAGAACACACATTATCATGTGTAATGTCCACCCTATCAACCTTTTGCAAAAATTGTACAGTAATCTTACAAGGCCCTGTTTCATCTGTAAAATATATCAATGATGCTTAAATATTTATTAGTATACATGTAAATTATTTCAGCTTCATGCCTTTTTGCATTGGTTGGGTAGAAAATTTTGACGAAATCGCTCTATCTTGCATGGTTAAGGAGATAGAAGCGAATTTCTGTTTTTCAATTTTTGGCAAAAATTCAAAATGGCTGCCATATGTGGGAAGAGGAATATTTTTTGAAAACTGCCAAGGGTACACTGGTCAGATACCCTGTGGGTTCATTGAAATTGCTCTATCTCGCACGGTTAAGGAGACAGAAGCAAACTTGCGTTTTTTTCATTTTAGGCAAAAACTGAAAAATTCAAAATGGCCGCCATTTTTGGGGAGAGTAAAATATTTTGAAAATTGCCAATAGTACATTGATTAGATACCCTGTGGGTTGAAAATTTCTACGAAACAAGATGACTGCCAAAAGTGGCGAAGATTGAAATGTTTCAAATTCACATAGAATATTCCTCTACTACCATATGGGTTAAAAATTCAGTCGAAATCGCTCTATCTCTTACGGTTTCCGAGATATTAACATTTTTGGGTTTTCCGCAAAAATCCAAGATGGCCGCCAAAAGTGGCGAAAAAATTGAAATTTTTCAATTTTGTATAGGATACTTTGCTATCACCCTACGGGTCAAAAATTCTGTTAAAATCACTCTATCTCTTGCGGTTTCCGAGATATTAACATTTTCAGTTTTCCGCAAAAATCCAAGATGGCCACCAAAAGTGGCAAAATTGAAATTTTTCAATTTCACATAGAATACTCTCTCCATACCCTGTGGGTCAAAAATTCTGTCGAAATCGCTCTATCTCTTACGGTTTCCGAGATATTAACATTTTTTGTTTTTCCGCAAAAATTCAAGATGGCCGCAAAAGTGGCGAAAATTGAAATTTTTCAATTGCACATAGAATACTCTACCACTACCATGCAAGTTAAAATTTCTGTGGGAATGGCTCTATCTCTTACGGTTTCCGAGATATTAACATTTTTTGTTTTTCTGCAAAAATTCAAGATGGCCGCCAAAAGTGGCGAAAATTGAAATTTTTCAATTTTGTATAGAATACTTTCCTACTACCCTACGGGTCAAAAATTCTGTCCAAATCGCTCTATCTCTTACGGTTTCTGAGATGTTAAGATTTTTTGTTTTTCGCAAAAATTCAAGATGGCCGCCAAAAGTGGCGAAAAATTGAATTTTTTCAATTTCAAATAGAATACTCTGCTACAAGCCTACAACCCTATGGGTAAAAAATTCTGTCGAAATCGCTCTCTCTCTTACGGTTTCCGAGATATTAACATTTTTTGTTTTTCCGCAAAAATTCAAGATGGCCGCCAAAAGTGGCGAAAATTGAAATTTTTTAATTGCACATAGAATACTCTACCACTACCAATTCTGTCCAAATCGCATTATCTCTTACGGTTTCTGAGATATTCAGATTTTTTCGTTTTCGCAAAAATTCAAGATGGCCGCCAAAAGTGGCGAAAATTGAAATTTTTTAATTTTGTACAGAATACTTTTCTACTATCCTGTGAGTCAAAAATTCTGTCCAAATCGCTCTATCTCTTACGGTTTGTGAGATATTAAGATTTTTTCGTTTTTCGCAAAAATTCAAGATGGCCGCCAAAAGTGGCGAAAATTGAAAATTTTCAATTTTGTACAGAATACTCTTCTACGGCCCTGTGAGTCAAAAATTGTGTCGAAATCGCTCTATCTCTTACGGTTTGTGAGATATTAAGATTTTTTTGTTTTTCGCAAAAATTCAAGATGGCCGCCAAAAGTGGCGAAAATTGAATTTTTTCAATTTCACATAGAATACCCTGCTACAACCCTACGGGTCAAAAATTCTGTCGAAATCGCTCTCTCTCTTACGGTTTCCGAGATATTAACATTTTTTGTTTTTCCGCAAAAATTCAAGATGGCCGCCAAAAGTGGCGAAAATTGAAATTTTTCAATTGCACATAGAATACTCTACCACTACCATGCGAGTCAAAATTTCTGTCAAAATGGCTCTATCTCTTACGGTTTCCGAGATATTAACATTTTTGTTTTTCCGTAAAAATTCAAGATGGCCGCCAAAAGTGGCGAAAATTGAAATTTTTCAATTTTGTATAGAATACTTTCCTACTACCCTACGTGTCAAAAATTCTGTCCAAATCGCTCTATCTCTCACGGTTTCTGAGATATTAAGATTTTTTCGCTTTTCGCAAAAATTCAAGATGGCCGCCAAAAGTGGCGAAAATTGAAACTTTTCAATTTTGTATAGAATACTTTCCTACTACCCTATGGGTCAAAATTTCTGTCAAAATGGCTCTGTCTCTTACAGTTTCCGAGATATTAACATTTTTTGTTTTTCCGCAAAAATTCAAGATGGCCGCCAAAAGTGGCGAAAATTGAAATTTTTCAATTTTGTATAGAATACTTTCCTACTACTCTACGTGTCAAAAATTCTGTCCAAATCGCTCTATCTCTCATGGTTTCTGAGATATTAAGATTTTTTCGCTTTTCGCAAAAATTCAAGATGGCCGCCAAAAGTGGCGAAAATTGAAACTTTTCAATTTTGTATAGAATACTTTCCTACTACCCTATGGGTCAAAAATTCTGTCCAAATCGCTCTATCTCTTACGGTTTCTGAGATATTAAGATTTTTTTTGTTTTTTGCAAAAATTCAAGATGGCCGCCAAAAGTGGCGAAAATTGAAATTTTTTAAAATTTTGTATAGAATACTTTTCTACTACCCTGTGGGTCAAAAATTCTGTCTAAATCGCTCTATCTCTTACAGTTTCTGAGATATTGGCAAATTACTCAAAAGTAGTACTGAAAATACACAATGAAGTACCTAAATCGCTATTACTCATGTACTGACAAAGTCCCAAATGCAATACCAAGCGAGCTATGGACATAACAATCTTGTATTCAAAATTGTAGTTGTATCTTTAATTATTTTGGCTTAAATGCACGGAAACCAATGGGTACTGAAAATAGCTGTACTTAAGTATTACTCAGTAAGCAAAAGAGGTACAACAGCCAAAAGCAATCCCAAGCAAGCTACGGACCCAATAAGCCTGCATACCAAATTTGGTGACAATAGCTCGAATACTTTTCCTTTAAATGAGCGGAAACCATGCGTGACGCCGGACATCGGACGCCAGACATTGGACGGCAGAAAAAGCAAAAATAATATATCCACCCCCAGGGGGGTGGACAAAATTATTGTAAATCATAGTTCTGTAATATTACTTCACTTCAAAAAGTACCAGAATATTCCACTATATGATCCTAGAAACTATAGCAAAAATGCTACTTCTATGCCAGAGTACTGGCTTCACTGTCATAGAATACTTAATAATATTTGCATTTTTTCTACACACATAGGTTTACCACATTAAAATTTGTCAAATACCTTTATTCACATATTCTCACCAATATTTATTACTTTATTCACGTATTCTAAAATGGTCCACTGCGTAGTAACCTTGGGCACGTCTTGTGCACAATGCTGGAATCGCCAATATAGAACGGTACACAAAACAACACTATTAAATTCTGCGTGCATCGTCCCTTTGCATACAAATATAAACAAACAACTCGCGGTAAAATAAAACGTAAATTATATGCAGCAAACATGAAGTCAAACAATTCAGTGGGGATTTTTATCAATATTTCATTTAAAGATCGACTACTCATTAATATTTATGAGATGACAGAATTCTGTGGGCGATTTCCTAACAAAAGGCTGTTTGCACATCCATCACTATGCATGTTTAGTTAATGGAACAGCCAACATGGCATTGGATTTGTTTGTTTTTTTGTGTAAGATTTACCCCTTATTTTGAACAAATTATCAATGTAACCATTTTAGATTAGGGCTTCGTGGCTTTAATATTCAGCTGATCGATAGTTTAAAACCATCATAAAGCACTCGAATATGTCTTTTATTCCTATATTCTCACTAATATTTATTCTTATCTTTCACAAAAGATGAGCTTTTTTATGGAAAATAAACATTAAGACCCGAAAATCTTAAAAGTGTTGCCATGGCAACAGTGGTAGCTGGATACCCCCAAAACCTAATTAGCTCTAGATCCTCTGGGACAAACATATCCTGAAAATTTGGTGAAAATCCGTGCAGGGGTTTAGGCTGTAGAACACCCACAAACTTTAAGACCCGAAAATCTTAAAAGTGTTGCCATGGCAACAGTTGTTACCGGATACCCCCCAAAACCTAATAAGCTCTAGATCCTATTGGGGTAAACATTCCCTGAAAATTTGGTGAAAATCAATCCAGGGGTTTAGGCTGTGAAACACCCACAAGCTTTATGCCCGCCGTCGACGCCCAGACGGCGCAGGGGACGACTATAACCCCTGCCTTTATGGGCTGGGGTTAAAAACTGGCTGACATATGGAAAGAAACTTTAATTTCTTCTCATCACCAATTAGCAAATGGCAGCAGTCAAATTATGGTACTGGCATAGAAATAAAATTAATTTACTCTCATTTTTTACGAGTTTTTACTTGCTGTTACAACAAAAGTCTTAAAATCTAAAATAAATAGGGTATAAAAGTTTTTAATTTTTTAAAATATACTTTATTCCTTATTTTTTAAGTTCTTCTACAACAAAGATTGACAACTTTAACTCGAGATGTCTGTTGCAAAGTGTTGTCACAGCATTCTACTGAAATGGTCTCAATGTGTTTCACTAAATGGGTGAAAGATTTCGAATAGTCTTGATAATAACACTGTAGATGCTTAAATTATTTTCACTGAATACTATTTACTGATAAAAAACTGAACCAGAATAGTGAGTATATTACATACTAAATATTAATATATTTACATATATTTTTCCAGAGTTCTTTTTTTCTTTTGAACATTATGTGCAATACTAGAAGTTCTTGGTGAACTAGTAAAGAAATCTTTTGTCAGACAAAAGTGGGGTCAAACTAGTTAAGTATTGTACTTCTGTTAATAAATTCTCTATAGTTGCCCCTTCAGGTATATGTAAATGTTGATCAAACTAACCAATTTTAAATAATAAGATTAACATTACATCATTCTATTATATAGGCAATGTGGAAGATTATAATGTTGATAACATATGATAGACTTTAAAAGGAGCAATTCATTTGATGAAATCCAATTCAGAGCTGGGTTTTTTGAGTGTATGGCAAAAAAAAAAACAGGAAAAAGACCATCCAGAAACTTGCCCATCAGCCAAACTGATGGGTAGGAAAAATGCCCATCAATTTTTCAAAACTTCTTTACAACACATAATTTAACTATTTTTATAAAAATCTGATGTAAAGTAATGATAAACTACATTTACAATTGATTAAGGCTCTCTTGTATTTCAGTTTTGTGCATAGGTTTCATAACTTTTTTTACTTATTTATATCAAAGGAAGAGTGCATACGTTTAAATTGAATGATGGCTTCAGGTGAGACTGTACTTGCAAATTACAATTATTTCTGTTACTTCTTTCATTTACTTATATGAAAGGAAGGCTGCATCTTCTGTGAATAGCTTACTCAGGTGAGATCAACGAAAAGTTATTGTTTGAGGTCTACAAAAGTTTACAAGAAAATCACAGGTTCGATGGGAATGTGATCAAAGTCTTGATTATATTCAATAAATGTCAGTTATAATCCTGTGTTAGTTACAATCTTTGTAGTCTTTTCCAATAAAATAGTGCTTAAAAGTTGTATAATCATGTTAAGTTTTCTTAATGTTATAAATAAAGTTTGTTGAAAACCTTTAGCCTGTGAATTTCATAAAAGTAAGACATTATATTAATTGTTGTTCAAAGACAAAACACCACTGAATATTTTTCAGGTGCAAAAAAAATTTAAATAAATATCAAGAAGAATAATTATTAACTAGAACTAGATTGGGCCAACTCGGCGCCAACATATCCCCAGACAGGTCATCACTCACGCCACAGGTTTTGATCGGGAATTTTTTAAAACATAATTACCCATTATTATATGAACTTCAGCACATCAATCTACTCTGTTTATATCTCCCCAAGGAAGATGGTGTATCCCCAGACGCCGAATACATAACTGAAATTATATTTTCAATCTTCCTGCAATGATAACTCTAAACCTATTTTCAAAGTATTTAAATGATTGATGATTGAATGTCCATTCTAAAATAATAATCCCAAAAGTGCATATCTGTTTCTATATTTGTTGACAAATAAAATATTATTTTTAACTCAACTCATCATATTTTTCAATCTTCCTTCAAAGTATTTAAATGATTGATGATTCAATGTCCATTCTAAAATTCATAATCCCAAAAGCGCATATCTGTTTCTATATTTGTTCACAAATAAAATATTATTTAAAAAAAAATTATTTATATTATTATTTTATTATATTATTTTTAGAATTTGCAAATTGTTTTCAGTTATTCATTTCCTCTATACCTATATATGTGGTCCATATATATGCAACCTAAATATGTGACACAATCTCAGTTCTGACTCCCCTTTGTGTTACATGTAATGAAGCCCACCACCTCCCACCCCCACCCCCACCCCTCTCCCCTTCTCCACACCTCTCTCACTATTACACAAGATCTGCAACCCCATTGAGTTCTTTGTTTCTCATCTGATATCATTAAATACCTTTTTTTATTTAGTGTCACTCAATATAGCTGGAGGTCCCAGAGGTGGGTGGGGGGAATCCGGGTGGGGGATGTGGGTTGAGCATAAATGGTAAACAAACAATCTATATAAAAGGGGTACTCAAATACAAAAAGAATTGAGAATTTTAAGTATGTGATTATCAACTGAAATGAGTTCATAACTGTAGGAGCTGTGCCAAAATTAACTGAGGCAAGTTGAATAAAACTGGGCTAGTTGAGGGTTAAAAATCCCCTAGTTTTACTACATAAGGATATAATTTCATTAATATTGGGACTTAAAGCTCACTTAAAGTGTCCATTTTGCCTACTTGAATATGTTTAACCAGTTTCATTTTAAAAAGTGAAAAACTCAGCAAGCAGAGGTATAACACACAAAAATAAGTTCTTAAAAGACTAAGATAGCCATAACATTATTAATATTCAAAATTTAAATAGACAGGCATTTCCTTTTAAAAATTCAAAGATTTCAGCTCTATAACCCACATAGTTTGACAGTTACTGGGCTTTAAAGTGGCATAATATCCATAAATTGGGTTTCTGTGGGCATTTTACAATTGTTAAAGAGACCTTAGCAATTAAACTACAGATCTGAAACTTTTTGGGGGACATACATAACAAACAAAAATTATATATAATACAGTTTAAGACTTGTCACACTAAGCATTTCCAAATAACGGCAAAATACGGAAAAAATGTCCAAAAAGGCACTTGGGCGAGTGTCTATGGCCCTCATACACAGGTTAAATGTCTACTAAAAACCTTGATTTTCGGCATATGTAAAAAGGACATAATAATGCATTCCCAGATGGGATTTCAGCTCCATCAATCACATAGTTTAACAGTTACAGGGCTTAAAGGTGGTAAAAAGTCCAAATATTGGGTCATTGTGGGCCTTTTAGAGATCTCGATGTGGCTTTCAAATTAAAGCTTCAGACTTAAAATTTGTTACATACTAAGATTACACATAGAATATGTATCTAATAAAGTTTGAAACTTCTCAGACTTACCATTTCCAAGTTACAGAGCAAAATATGTGAAAAATGTCTTAAAAGGGTCACTCAGGTGGGTGTTTAAGGTCCTCATACACAGGTTAAATGTCTACTTGAAGCCTTGATTTTTGGCACATGTAAAAAGAACATAATAATGTATTCCCAGATGAGATTTCAGCTCTATCAGTCACATAGTTTACCAGTCACAGGCCTTAAAATTGGCAAAAAGTCCAAATACTGGGTCTTTATGGGGCCTTCTAGAGACCTAAATGTGGCCTTCAAATTAAAGCTTCAGACTTAAAATTTGTCACATACTAAGATTACACATAGAATATGCATCTAATACAGTTTGAAACTTCTTAGACTTACCATTTCCAAGTTACAGGGAAAAATATGTGAAAAATGTCTAAAAATGGTCACTCGGGTGGGGATTTATGGTCCTCATACACAGGTTAAATGTCTTCTTAAAGCCTTAATTTTTGGCACATATAAAAATAACATACTAATATCTTCTCAGATAGGATTTGAGCTCTATCAGTCACATAGTTTGACAGTCACAGGGCTTAAAAGTAGCAAAAAATCCAAATATTGGGTCTTTGGGAGCCTTTTAGAGACCTCAATTTGACCTTCAAAATTAAAGCTTCAGACTTAAAATCTGTTACATACTAAGATTACACACAGAATATATATCTAATACAGTTTGAAACTTCTCAGACTTACCATTTCCAAGTTACAGGGAAAAAGATGTGAAAAATGTCTTATAAGGGTCACTCGGGTGGGTGTTTATGGTCCTGATACACAGGTTAACTGTCTATTAAAGGCCTAAATGTTGGGGCACATATAAGAAAACACATAGATATATTCCCAGATGATATTTAACTTAGATGAGAGACATAGTTTGAAAGCTACAGTGCTTGAAAGTGGCAAAAAGTGCATAAATTGGGTCTCTGTGGGCACTTTTGAGACCTTAAGTCGACCCCTTTGGGTAAACCTACAGCCCTAAAATTTTCTACAGACAAGGATTACATATCAAAGTTATACCTAGCGCAGTTTGAGACTCATCAGAATTATCACTTCCAAATTATAGGGCAAAATATGTGAAAAGTATAGCAAAAAATCGCTAAGTGGGGGTATTTATGGGCCTCAAACACAATTTTCTCCTCAACTTAAAGTCATGATTTTCGGCACATGTACTAAGAACATATTAATGTGTTGTCAGGTAAAATTTCAGCCAGCTGAGCATCATAGTTTGTGACCTACAGGGCTCTAAGTGGCCAAAAGTGCAATTTCTGACCTTAAGGTGGCCATAAGTTCTTTTTTACTGGGAGTTTAAGGTCACCTTAAAATAGGGATCTTCCTTTGGGCACCCTTAACATGTGTACCAAGTTTGAAAAAAAATATTAATTTGTTTTTGAGTTATCGCGTCCACAAGGAAATTTCTACGGCGGCGGCGCGACGGACCTGAATCCAATATATAATAATCAGAGCCATATATTTGATAAAAATGGTCAATCTGGCAGACTCTGCTTTTGAATATTTAAACAATAAGTATATAATGAATGAACAATGGAACTGCCGCAAAATCCAGAGATTTGTGTGCGAGTCTTGGGTACGAGTTAGCGCTAACAAGTTTTCATGGTCACAAGTTGCACATAAATCATCATAAGTAGTGTTATGATAGTGTTGTTAACGGTTTACCGGTATGTGGAATATTGTTTTGTTTTGGGAGAAAAAACGAAATCCGCAAAGAATATTTGGGAACCAGTTTTTGAAGACGTTATTAGTTTAGGCTTTCTAATGGCTGATACTTCATCAAAACGACATAAAATATACATATGTTGTAATGTCACATGTCACATTTTTACCTTATATGGAGGAAAAATCATTTTTGCATACATAAAAACATCTCGCAAAAGCCACTTCCATTTATAAGTTATCGCTCATGTATGCCCGCGAATAATATTTTCAATGCACAGAACAAGCATACGAAATACCGGATTTTGTATCGTTTCAAAGCCCTGGTAACCGGTTTTGATTTCTGTAAACGATGCCACCACTATGTTATGATCAAATGTTAATTTTGAAACAGGGACCTGAAAACAAAAACAACTAGAGGATCGCTTGCAAAAAAAAGATAATGTTTTTGCATAGCAAAAACAAAGCGTCCCGAAAAGGATATAAAGGTGAGTGCTAAAGTATTAAGAAAATGTTCCGTTTCTAGCCTTATACTGTTGTGGCAACCAAAGTCAGTGCAGTCTGCTCTATCTAGCACGGTTTTCGAGATATAAGCATTTTTGTGTTTTGCAATTTTTGCAAAAAAATTCAAAATGGCCGCTATATTTGGCGAGACAAAAATATTTTGAAAATTGGCATGGGTACTCTGCAGAGATATCCAGCAGGTCAAATATTTTGTTGAATTCGCTCCATCTAGCACAGTTTTCAAGATATAAGCATTTTTGTATTTTGCAAAAACTTCGAAAATTCAAAATCGCCAAAATTTTTGAAAACAAGACCACTGCCGGGGTGTGTATCTCCCGCCGAGCATTAAAGGAGAAGAAATAGCTTCTCCGAGATATTCACAATTTTTCATTTTCGTGTGTGAAAGCTCTTCCAAACGTAGGTGAATGAGTTATTTGAGAAAAATTGGCTATCTGCAATACTTTTAAGAGATAATTCGCATTTACTCCCAAAAGTAGATGAATGAGTTATTTGATAAAAATTGGGTATCCGCAATACTTTTAGAGATAATTAGCATTTACTCATTTTGAGTAGGTGAATAATTAGGTATGGGTCTGAAACTTTACCAAGTGAAAGCTCTCCCAAAAGTAGGTGAATGAGTTATTTGAGAAAAATTGGCTATCTGCAATACTTTTAGAGATAATTAGCATTTATTCATTTTGAGTAGGTGAATAATTAGCTACGGGTCTGAAACTTCACCAAGTGAAAGCTCTCCCAAAAGTAGATGAATGAGTTATTTGAGAAAAATTGGCTATCTGCAATACTTTTAGAGATAATTCGCATTTACTCATTTTGAGTAGGTGAGTAATTATCTATGGGTCTGAAACTTCACCATGTGAAAGCTCTCCCACAAGTAGATGAATGAGTTATTTGATAAAAATTGGGTATCCGCAATACTTTTACAGATAATTAGCATTTACTCATTTTGAGTAGGTGAATAATTAGCTACAGGTCTGAAACTTCACCAAGTGAAAGCTCTCCCAAAAGTAGATGAACGAGTTATTTGAGAAAAATTGGGTATCTGCAATACTTTTAGAGATAATTCGCATTTACTCATTTTGAGTAGGTGAGTAATTACCAACGGGTCTGAAACTTCACCATGTGAAAGCTCTCCCAAAAATAGATGAATCAGTTATTTGATAAAAATTGGGTATCCGCAATACTTTTACAGATAATTAGCATTTACTCATTTTGAGTAGGTGAATAATTAGCTACAGGTCTGAAACTTCAAGTGAAAGCTCTCCCAAAAGTAGATGAACGAGTTATTTGAGAAAAATTGGGTATGTGCAATACTTTTAGAGATAATTCGCATTTACTCATTTTGAGTAGGTGAGTAATTAGCTATAGGTCTGAAATTTCACCATGTGAAAGCTCTTCCAAAAGTAGGTGAATGAAAAATTGGCTATCTGCAATACTTTTAAGAGATAATTCGCCATCTAGCACAGTTTTCGAGATATTAGCATTTTTGTGTTTTGCAATTTTTGCGTAAAATTCGAAAATGGCCGCCATTTTTGGTGAGTCAAATTTTTTTTGAAAATTGGCATGGCTACTCTGCAGAGATACCCTGTGGGTCAAAAATTTCGTCGAAAACACTCTATCTAGCACGGTTTTCGAGATATAAGCATTTTTATGTTTTGCAATTTTTGCGAAAAATTCGAAAATTCAAAATGGCCGCCATTTTTGGCGAGACAAAAATTTTTTCAAAATTGGGATAGCTACTCTGCAGAGATACCCTGTGGGTCAAAAATTTTGTCGAAATCGCTCTATCTAGCACGGTTTTCGAATTATAAGCATTTTTGTGTTTTCCTTATTTGGAAAATTCATAATGATTAACTAATCATTAATTACTCGGCCATTTCTTAACCAATCAATGCCAAAATCTAATGATTTCCAGATTTTAATAGAATGAATGTATTTGCCAAGTTTCATGTGAATTGATAAAATCCCTTTCAAGTTATCATCCGGACAAGCTTCCCCATCAAAAAAAGACATTTATGGTCATGTGACCTCTCTGATTGGTTGAAATGTCACTGCAGCATATTCAAAAAAAATCCCCAAGGCTACTGCATATACCTGCCAAATTTGAAAAGAATCCGCCTAACGGTTACAGAGTTATAAGGAAAACAAAATGCGGAGCCGGCGGAGCCTGAAGGTCTCCCATACACAAAGAAGCGTCCCTTGTGGGACGCTTAAAAAATCAATAAATAACCAAATTCATTCGAATTAGTATCTATCTAACTGTAAACTCTTAACCACAACTTTGTCACTCCAATTTACAATTTTGGAAATTAGTTCACTGTATATTGACAAAATATTATTAATACAAGTACATATTATTATTATACCAAGCTTTTCAGTGCAAATTGTTGTAAAATGTATTGCTTTTCTGGAACTGGTGCCTGATGTCTGTAACCGGATTTTGTCAACTTTTAAATGAATTGGATAAAAACCATGCAACCATCTGGTTTGCCGTCTTTATTACCAATCACTGTATGGTCGATGACCCAGTATTCGTGCTAGCACTAGTTTTCGTGTGTTTGCAACATTTTAAACAATATTTCAGCCAACATAAAACGAAATTTCTTCAAGTGAAAACTATCAAAATCTGCTTTTGTTTGTCGTTAAAATGATACGTTTGTCATTTCTGTAGTTGAATCAGGTACTTGGACATCACTTGTCAAACACTTTTAGTCCTTATTTGGGGTTCAAACCATACTTTGTGTCCCAATAAATTTTATCCATTCAATGTGAAATTTTGTTAATCTTTAATTGCTTGTAAATCTGTCAATACCCAACGAAATTTTACAATTAAAACACCATTGGAAAAGTTATTATGTACAGAGTTTAACAATTGTGTCTTTTTTGTGTGTTATTGTGTGAAAATTATTTAAATTTTAAAGTTTCTGAAATAGCCAACAGATAGGAAGAAAACTAGGTCAGTAACCATGTGACATATAACCTTTGACATTCAGAATTAAATTAATAAAACAAATATTTTTCAGCAGATTAGTTGGTATTGCGGCAATTTGCCTCATAATTCGGCATAAATAATGCCTAAAGTATTTTATAGTTGCGGAAAACTGAATGCAGATATATTTTATCATATAACTTATTGATAATTTTTATTAAGATAAAGTAGCATGATTACCAGGCCTGGGGCGAGTACAAGTACTTGTACTTGGTACTTGTACTTAATTACTCTTTTTCAAGTACTTGTACTTGTACTTGACAGTTGAAAATTAAAAGTACTTGTACTTGTACTTGGCTAAAATATCCAAGTACTTTTCAATTACTTTCAAGTACATTCCAAGTACATTGATTTTGTAGTTTTATAACTTTAATTAAGTGACTTATTAGGTGTAAATTTTTACTGTTTCTTTCAGCAGAGTGTAGATAGATTATAGTTTGTGTTGTTTTGTCAAAGTACAAAGGGCAGTTTAGTTAGCCAGAACTTTGGTTTTCTTTAATTATAACAAGGCTGCATTTAATCAACACCTTTTTACATTTTAAACAAAATACCCACTCATTCAGAATATAGCTGTGTTTTAATCATAAAGGTGCTGCATTTAATCTATCCTTTTTCTAAAGCTGAAACGATTATTCGTACTAGTCGATTAGTAGGTTATCAAAGCACTAGTCGACGCCAATGTTATGAAGTCGGTTAATTGTTTTCCTTATATATCACCATATAGCGGATTTTATGCGATCGTTGGAACTATGAGTATCTCGAGTTAAGACCTTAAAACGTATCAAATTAAAGCATTTTATATGCATTTTATTTTTAAAATATCAAAATATTACATTATTGGCCAGTTATCCAATAATCTGGTGAATTCTTTGCTTTTAAGCATCTCGTGATCTGCCATTTTGTTTGTTTACATCGGGAAGCATCCGGAACACACGTTTTCGGTATTTCTCATACATGCTAAACGTCAGAAACAATTAATTGATTAGTCGACGGTTAATGCAAGCAACTACCCGGCTACCAAAATTTGCTAATCGTTTCAGCCTTACCTTTTTCACTTTTACACAAAAGATCCACTCAGTCACAGCATAGCTTTGCTTTTGTCATATACCTACCCTTATTCATTTTCACACAAAAGACCCACTCAGCCTGAGTGTTGATGCCAAGCTTAGTGGACAGGAGGGCCAATTACTTGTTTATGTAAGACAAACAAGCTAATCCCTTACACAAATAAACTGTTGACTCATTCATTTCAATACACCCCTTTATAAACAAATATCAATGTTTAGTATATCTGCTTTGGCTTTTTACACTATACAATTGCCCTTAAATATAAAGTTTTATTTCACTTGTTCATTCATTTATTTAATAAATGTATTCCAACCACCAACCATATGTAATATCAGTTTTACATAAAGGACTGATACAAACCCTTTAAAAATGTTTTATGTGCCCCAAGTAAATAATTCATTATCTGTCAACACAAGCATACTGATGTCCAAGTGGATCTTTTGAAATCAGATTTTTTAGCATTGCAAGACAGGATTTCCATGCATTCAGGTGTTTACTCACACTGTGAGTCTCACAGACAAAATTTTTGAAAGACCTGTATTTATTAAGTGTAACCAGAAAAGTAATGGAGCAGATTTTAGCTCATCAGTGTTTATTGAATGATTGCTTTAAATTGTATGTCTCAATAAATAATTAATTTTAAATAAATAGTGATTATCTAGTTATTATAGTTTTGGGGTCGTACGCTATAAAAGTACTTGTACTTGCAATTTTTCAAAGTACTTGTACTTGACTCTTGAGATCAGTACTTGTACTTGCAACTTGGCAAAGTAATTGTACTTGTACTTGGCTCCATGTACTTGACCCCAGGCCTGATGATTACTAGTGTAGCTCACATATTAACAACAGTTACATGTTACTTCTGGCTATTTTGTGAATGCCTTAAAAACACACAAAACATGGCTGTAGTTTGAAATTTTAAGTTATTTTTGTGACAATATGCCATATGCATTTATCTGATGGATTCAGACCTTTTGCCGTCAATTCGACTAGGCATGACTTAATTACCTGGTGTATATTTTCCAACTTCAGTGGCGAATGACTAGTTCATGTCAGAGACACTGAATTGGTGTTCAACCACTTGGTAGGATTACATTTTTGTGGATAGAAATATCTTTACAATAAATCCTGGTTTATCTTGGTGTCAGTTAGACCGAGTGTCTGTCCCATCGCCAATTGTTATTGATATACTGATGGACACAATGGCGAGAGACAGAGCTCACATGTACCTGTTTTCTGTGTAAATCTTGGAACAGCAGACAATTTTTGCATTTACTTAATAATGCCCTTGCTATGACTATACACATATATCCAGTTTATAATACATATGTTGTTACATTAAGCTGATTTTGCATGCCAGAAATTGTTAAGGGATACATATGACAAATCACATAAGTAAATTCACTTATTTGACTGACATTTGCATTTAAAATGTTTAATTGGGGTAAATATTTAAAACTGAATAAAGTACTTCTTTAGAAAAACAAGACGGTAGCCGAAAGTTGTATACTGTGAAACCGCCATTGTCGGTAGCCAAGTCACTTCGTAATTTAATTAACCAATGAAAACAATTGTTACTGAAACTTCTAGCACTGTTGAAAGTTTTCTAGCAATATTTTACAAATAGAATATAAAATGCTACGTAGTACTTATTTAAATGGACAAACGTTTTTGTTTAAAATGGGTCTTAAAGCAAATAATTTGTAAACCGTTTCCTCTGGCGGTTCTGAAAGTGATTGTTTTCCGATCCGTCAGTGACTGTTCTGAAGCCACAGCGAAAAAATTATAAATCTTCAAGAAAATTGAGGGTGGGCGTGAATTGGTACCCGGGCGTGAATTGGTCCACTACCACTACGGAAATCCAGGAGTGTAGGCGATAAAGAATAATTAGGTAATATTTCATCTTCCGTTTTGTGCTAATTTAAGGCGTGTGCCAATATACGAGGCCAGGCAGTAGGTGTCAGTTGGTGTGCAGAACAAAAATGAAACTACTGGGGAGCAAAACAAACCACAACACAACAGGAGATACATACCGGAAGGTGTCAAAAAAGTTTTGTTACTTTATTGAAAGTGTAGGTTCTGCAGAGAACAGAATATTATCGTGACATATGACTCTGTAAGCACATAATCAGCGTTGAATCATTCAATTTATTATTAACAAACGTCAATTTCCTCTTTTCATAACATAACAGGAAGCTATATGGTGCATGCTATACTTAAAATATCTGAGCGAATAATTCGTTTGATAATACCCGATCATAATACGGGGGAGGGGAGGTATTCAGTGACATAGATCAGGGAAGATCAGATCAAATTTAGGCAAAATGATCAACTTTTTATCTGATTTTAGGATCAGGTCAGATTGTTGTTCAGAAAACATTTGATCTGATTTTTCTATCAAACTTGGATTGTCTTTGATTGTTTCACTTTGATTGATTAAATTTTGAATAGAAACAGATTAAAATAGTTGATAGAAGATTTCTCAGGGAAGAAGTTAAATATTATGATCAGTCATTACAGAAGCACAGAGTATTTCTTAACTGAAAAAGTGCTATAGATTTCCTGAGTGATAAAGAACTCTATTAAAAATTGAGAGAAATAATAAAAAAAACAACAGATCAAATAGTTAAACATTTCAGCTCAAGTGAGCCATGGTTCTCTAATAGGTATTTGGTCCGCTGGCTCATCTGAAGTTTTTTTTCTCACATTTGATCTAAACTTGATCTGATCTTAACCCATTTTAGTAAATACCACCCCTGATATTCAATTTCAGTTGATACTCTGAGCAGGCATGTGGGGGGCTTGGTGGTGTAGTGGTTAGAGTGCTCACCTTTAACCTCTGAGGTCGACGGTTAAAATCTCGGACCAGTCACTTCATGTTGGAAAGTTGGTAGTTACTTGCTGATGCCTGCATGGTGGTTTACAGTGCAGAATCTTAACCAACTAGTATACACTGGTTCCACAACTAGTATACTACTCGCACAATATGACCCTGGCTGTAGAACACAACATAAAACAAAAAATAAATCTAAATCTAACCCAGCAGGCACGCAACTTTGAAATCAGGTTGAATCCAACACGGAAATCTCGTTGAAATACATGTTGATTTTGCTAACTGTTTTTAGTTGGATCCAACCAGTGAAATCTTGTTGAAACCAATGGGTGAAATCAGGTTGAAACCAACAGTTGAAAGTCAGTAATTAGTTTTAGTCACAGACCTAGGCATGAGCAAAGCAAGGAGTAATGATGAGATAAGTATGTGAACCACATCACCCCACTGAGCTTTTGTGTTCTTAGAGTGATAAAATGTTATAACTCAAGAGCTTAGGTTCATGTTGCTTTTGACAAGTGATTTTCTTTATCTGTCTAAATGTATTTGTCTTTTACATAAGAATGACTGTAACACATAGATTTATAAATATGTATGCGTTGATTACATACTAATGATTTGATAATCCATCAATGTGTTACTTTTTTACTGCAGATGAAGTAAATATTATATATTTGAAAGGGTAGTTTTCACATAGGTAGTTTTCAGTGTAGAAATATAAAAAATGATTTCCAGTTTGATTGTTATCCTTTGAGGCTACAGCTGTTATTAAAGTACAAATATATATGTAAAATTTTTGTGATAATTTCATAGCCAAATATATTGTGGATATAGGGTAATTAACTTATTAACTAATAAAAACTAGTCATTTAGGTAAAACAAACAAATTAAAAAAGAACATCAACACCAGGATCAATTTTCAACACTAAATCAATGTGTTTTCAAATGCCTGTGCCAGCTGGGCTGGATTTTATGGCGAATGGATTTTGCTTCCAGTAAAGAGATATTTAAATAACATTAATTTTGTGTGAAGTAAAGGAATATTTAAAGTGACATTTGAACATTTGTGAATAGATGGGGAAAAGTATGACATCCCGGGATGGGTTAACAAACTGTAATTGCAGCAAAAGAGGCCAAGCGTTTGTTTGAACGCATTTGGCGAATAAATAAATCCACCTTCAATAGATCCTAGTGCATGCAGAAAGTCTACCACTACAATAGAATCTGCATGCAGGCCAAATCTCAATTCCTTAAAGCAAAAATTCAGGAAAATCACCATGACGTTCGACCCACAAAAATTATGGCGTGTCCTGGGTGATGTGTTACATAGATTTCCAGCCAAGATCCTCATATCGATAAAGCCCCCTCAGCTTTTGACTGACAGGTTTGTGGAGTTCTTCACAGAAAAAAATAGAAAAAATACGCTCAACATTCTCTGCTTCTGTCAATTTGCAACCAATCACCCCTGACTCTCCCCCTATGTTCTCCACTTTTTCTCCTGTAACAGAGGATCAAGTTACTAAAATTATTACCAACTCTCCAAGTAAATCATGTTCCCTAGACCCTTGGACCATTTTCCTTGTTCTGGATTATCTGGATATTCTCATTACTCCCATCACTTCAATAATCAATGCTTCTCTTGAACAAGGTAAGTGTCCAAATTTTTTCAAGCAGGCCCATGTTACCCCTATCCTCAAAAAATCGTCCTTAGACAAAGAAGTTTTCAAAAACTATAGGCCTATCTCTAATTTAAACTTTATCTCAAAGATACTTGAAAGGGTAGTAGCCGTCCAGCTACAAACTCACCTTGATGAAGACGGCCTTATGACTGCCTTCCAATCGGCTTATAGAAAACACCATTCTACTGAAAGTGCCCTCCTTAATATTCATAATGATATTTTTCTTAATATGGCCCAAGGGTCTGTCACTGCCCTTACCCTTTTGGAGCTATCCGCCGCTTTCCATACCATTGACTGCACCATTCTCCTGGACAGACGCGATGTTTATTATGGAATCAGTGAGCTAGCACTTGGCTGGTTCAAATCATACCTGTCGGGAAGGACACACTTGGTCAGCAGCCATAAACCAACAGGGAGAAGATGTTTATGTACCAACAGGCCTGCAAGATTCTGGTAATGGTAGAGTCCAAATAGATGCTGCAATAGACAACTTTGATCAAAACGAGGAAACCTTAGATGGGAAGTCAACCACACATGTCATGGCAGCAGTTGTGTACAAGCGATGTGCTGTCAACCATACTGATGAACACATGATTCCACGACTACCACAAAAGTCCACAAGCAACTTAGATGCTGATACTTCAATACAAAGGTAAATACTCTGAAGCTGTGGGATACATTGATACCTTCGAAAAATTAGAAATATGGCACAATAGATCTCAATCAGAAATATGGCACAATAGATCTCATTGAACTAAGTAAATTGTAGCATGTAGATCTAATATTTAGAGTAACTTAGTCATCATAAACAACAATAACCCAGCATACAAATTTTTATGTTGTACATAACTGTGGTATTAAACATAAGAATTTAAAGGTGTTGGGTATAGTGCTTGCTTGCTTTGTTTTCCATTTAGGTACCACATGCCATGTCCACAGCCCACTTCAGTTTTACACAATGACATTATTGATGCAAATCTTCTCTCTCTGCAGTATGCTGCAGCGGAGAAGAAAGACCTTCTTTGGAAGGTCAGTCGTCTTAATAAACCAGCAGACAGTCAGCCTCTACCATCTTGGAATGGGTTCAATTCACTCACATCTGACACCAGCCAGCCAGTTATGATTGTTCGGTATCTGCGCTTCATCAGAGCCCCACCAACAGATCTTGATACCATCTACACAATCCTAATTCAGTTGGTCCAGCTAGCAGAAACTCTTGACCAGTCATATATCCTTGTCACAGCAGATATGGCAATTTACTCAAGGGCTCAGGAAATACTGTGGGCACAACCTGCAACCTTAACTGGAAAGGTAACAATACAAGTTGGTGGCATGCACCTCACAATGGCTTTTCTGGCAGGTTTTGGTACATTGTTTGGGGATGCAGGTCTTTTGCATTTGCTGTGTGACTCTGATGTCTATCCTACAGAAACAGCAAAGAAGATGCCGCAGGGAAAGCAATACTCACGGGGTAACAGGGGCATAAAGCTTGTGCATGAAGCTCTTTTTCGCATGTTCTTCACATCTATGATCGCATGGTTTGAATCACAAGAGAGGACCATCCAATCACCAGAGCTCAATCAAAAGATAGAACAACTTTATGAACTATTTCACACTAGGCCTGAAAAGACTATACCTTTTACTTATTGACAAATGAGTGTGATATATTAATCATAAAAGAGTCACCTCTGAAAAAAACTAACAAGTGTACGTCAGTCAGATGTGACTACTTTGTGACTAATGCATGACAAACATTCATTTGTGAATAAGTAAAAGGTAGTCGTTTCAGGCACGATACAAAGTTTGTCATAAAATTGTCGAATATATTTGTCTTCAGTTTCTCAGAGGTGACTAGTTTGTGACTAATATTTGACAAACATACAGTTGTCAATGTGGAAAAGGTAGTCATTTCAGGCACAGTAAAAAGCTTGTCATAAAATAGTCAAATATACTGATCATTAGTTAGTCAGAGATGACTATTTTGTGACTATGTGGTGACAGATATATGACATACTATTGACTAATATGTTTGACTATCTTTGGACAAACTTTTTACTGTGCCTGAAATGACTACCTTTGGCACAGTGACAAGTGTATGTTTGTCATATATTAGTCAGAAAATAGGCATCTCTGACTAACAACTAGTAAGTGTATGCTAGTCATTAATTAGTCATTAACTTGTCATTAGTTAATCAGAGGTGACTTTTCTGACTAATATATGACAAACTAATGACTAATAAAAGTTGTTTTACTGACAAGTTTATGACTAGATATACTTGACGAGTTTTAAACAAATAAACACAAGTCATTAGGGTAGTCATCTCAGGCACAGTAATGCTAACTCTTTTTTTGTCACTTATTTGTCATTTCGGTTTTCAGTGTAGTATTACACAAGAGTAAGCATTAAAACTGAGGCTTGTGCCTTTGTTAAAAATGACTCTTAAAGAAGTTCTTCAGTTTGGTAGAAATAACAAACTTTTCAAGAACAAAAGGCCAAAGTGGAAAGAAAGCTATATTTTAGTAAACCTAGTACTATGAATCAGCTGTGGCAACATCATAAAAGAAAAAGACTGTGATGTGAAATGTTCCAAATGCTCCAAGATGCATAAATTTCTTTGTTGATGCTTAAAACATTCGTCATCATTGCAAGGGAAATGCCGCTCAACCAAGAATCAATCAAATCAACCACAAAGCTAATGAGGTCATACCAGAGGTGATGGAATAACATCACCCAGGGGCCGTGGTTGTGGCCGAACAACAGTGATGAATGAAATGTCACACGAGGACTAATAATAGTAATAATAACAGAAATATTTGGATAGTGCAAAACTAACGAGGATCCTTATTGCATTGGAATAGAAAAAGAAACAGTCCTAAAGTCATAACCGAGTAATTGATCGCTAGGGGATGATTACTATGGTGGTAGATAAGCTAGTCAAAAGAGGATAGTCTTGAGTTGCTTCTAAAGCTTGAAATGGTCTGTTCAGATCTAAAATTAAGTACGAGCCTGTTCCATTCTACTGGTGCAGCTGTGGCAAAACAATTCCTGCCTATGGACTGAAGAAACTGATAGTCTGTTTCCATGAGTCAGACTACTAGACTTGATCAACGATTGCAAATAGAAAGGTTGGGAGAAATTTATGGCTTTAAAATAAGGAGGCTATATTTGAAAAGGATATTATATAAAATAGGAAGCCATTGGTTCTTCTAGATGGAGTTTGTCATGACTCATTCTGTACAGTAAGACAAAATTTTAACTTCTTTGAACTTTAGAAACACTGTCCTTGCTGGCCCCATATAGTAGGGAATTACAGTAGTCTTGTTAACTACTAACTATAGCGTTTGCCACAATAACTGCAGTATTATAATGATTAGGAATTTATGGATACATTGCTAATCACTGAGATGATAGCCATAGTAACAGCCTAACTGGTACGCACACCTTAGCTATATGATTATCAAAAGTGTTTCATGAGTTGAAAGTGACACCTACATTTTTTAACATCCACTGCCGACAATCAACATTAAAAAGGTCACCAAAGGCTGTGATGAGTCTATGGAACAGTACTTATTTTATTGCATAAATACATATTACCTAACAGAAAAAAGCTGTATGTCCAGGACCAGCTGATCCCACCAAAATGCCAGAAAAAGATATCCTGAGTATTACCCCTGGCCGGTACAGTACCCCTCACTTATCAGGTTGCCTAGTTCCTGCCTCGCTCGCTACAGAGATTTGACATCATGGCATCTTTTTTGTTTGGTGCATGTTTTGAAGTCAAGCTTTTTGTAAAAGAACTTAGGTTGTGGATTACTTAGATATTTGCTAGTTTCTTGTTTCCTGGTGTTGTGATTTTAACATACATGTGTAATTGCTTCACCGTGTCACCAACAGGGGTGCCTGTGGCCACTTAATGGCTATTTTCGACCAACATTCTCATGTTAGATGCCATGAAAAAGGGCAAGGTATGGATCCCTGTGGCTTAAAGCAAGAAAACTGAATTATATGCCTTATTAACCCTGCATCAAGTGGCTCAGTTATCGACCCCAATTTGTAAACTACGCAAGGAAAAAGAGAAGATAAAGGAGTCATTAGTGGACCCCTCTTCTGTGCAAGTTCTTGCTCCGGTAGAGTCAAAAGTTTTAAACCATTATTTGTCTTCCCTACTCCCTTCTACCTCCCCTGCTCAGTCTCAACTTTCTTTCTGCAAGGAGTTAGAAGAAATTGATGAGAAATTGTCTCTGCAAATGGCATGTTTGGAGGCACTCATCAACGTCCTTCACCTAAGCCAGCTTTTTCCCTAGTGAAAGCACCGGTCACGCACCCAGCTCTGAGCAAGAATCAATTTTTCCAATCTACAGTTCCTTCTGGTCAAACTTTGGTTTGACAATCTATTGGTATGTCGTCTCCTCTTGAAAACCTTTACCTGTACATTGGACCTGAACTGGTTTTCTCTCAAACAAGCACTTTTCAAGCTATTGATCATTTGTCTCTGCCTCAATCTGCCAAGGATGTTTTACCACCTTGACCAGCAGGAAAAGTGCAAAGTTTCCAAACCAGATGATTAACCAGAACAAGACCCTTATGACTCTGATAAAGCTGTTAGTGAGGATCAAAATTACAGGGAGACTGGGGTGTGAGATTGTTTATGGGTTGGACCCACATCCCATACCTTCAATACTCACCTACTTCACGGACTGACAACCCTTGAACTGTTAACAAGACACACCCAATCAGAAAGGTTTCTGTGCTTTTGCCACCAGAAAAATGGTTGTGTAAGAAACTAGAAAAACTAGAAAAATTTAACCTTGACTGAAAGATACTCATCTAAGTTTAGTGAACCAGGCGGCCTCCATATGGATCAGTATTTGCATGTCCCGAAGTCACAGAGTCAGTGGTATGGTATCCACATGGTGGAATTAAATGACCCTACTGGATCAGGGAAATATTCTAACACCTGGCTCAATGATGCTGCTAAGCACAATAGTGCTTTTGGACTGATTGCCAAGCCATCTGCTTATTTATCCACACAACCCTCTTCACGTCCACTATCACAAGATACTTTACACAAATGCAAAAAGGCTGCCAAGGAAACCAGTTACATTATGTAACCAGTCTGCAGGTTTGAACCGGTGCATTACAAAAATTCAGGACAGTGTACATGATCAACTTAAAATCGTGCAGTCAGGAATTGAAAAGAGCAAGTCCTCTACTAGGGCACAGACAGCCTTGGATGAACTGCAACACTGAACCTGCATCAACTGGAATGTTAGTTTTGTCCTGGATAAAGCTCTTCAGCACTTACAACACTTTACTTTATTCCATTGGCCAATCTTAATTTTGTCAAATGTGACTGCTATCTGGAACATATGAAACAAGGGATCAAGCTGGACACTTTTTCGGCTCTCTGAAATTGTCCATTGAATGGCTATGCTCTTCCCTGATACCATATCATACTGCATGGAAACAAAGCCAAACATCTGGCCACCCAACTCCATCAGCCAGAAGAGAGCTACCAGCCTGGAAATCTATTGGTGGAAGAGGAAAGTCTCTTGGTAGGGCTGGGGTGGAAATCCTAGACGAGGTACCCGACCTGCCTCGGTGCTATGAAGGATAAGTAATAATCACAGTTTAGTTGGTCTGGTGCAGGTGGCCCAGGGGGCAGTTGTGTTCATTTTTTTGAAAACAAAGACAATTCTGTACTTGTTAGTCTGAATGTTATTTGTTCTGTTGTCACTTGTGGCCCTTTTGCATCAAACTTACTAAAGCAGTCACAAGAAAGACGTTAAGGCCTGCAGTAAAAGAGAAAAGAATAAAGTTTGTGAAAAGTGCTTTTGTTGTAGATCATTTGTGTCTCAAATGACCTCAATGTTGCAACAGTTCAACCTGTAAGAGGTCATCTGCAGAAGTTTTGGCAGACATGGGCCCTCTTGGGTGGAAATCCAAAGGTGGTCCCCATCTTGAGGGACGGTTATGTGTTACCATTCAAAATCAGACTTCCTCTCACCAGAGACCCTCTGATAGGCGGTATGCAAACCCCCTCAGGAACAGCTACCTGGTGGAAGTTTTGTATTCCCTGATTCAATAGCAGGCAATAGAGATAGTAAGGGTTTGAACCTCTCTGTTCATCTTCAACAGATTGTTCCTTGTATCCGAGACCAACAACAAATGGAGTCCAATTCTGATGTGAATGCTCTAAATCGGTTCTTAGTGACAAAAACCCTCAGAATGGAGACACCACAAAAAACAATAAGAATCTTTTTGCAGTCAGGGGAATGGGTAACATTGCTGGATTTAATCAACACCTATTTCTACATTCCAATAGCACAAAGTTCATGAGATTCTATTTTTAAGACAAAACCGGTTCAAAGCACTTCCTTTTGCCCTCTCCACAGCTCCAATGGAGTTTACTTGTGTGGTCAAAGAGGTAAAGTTCATGGTTCAAGCTTGGGATATAAGGTACCTAGGCGATTTGTTAATCAGAGTTAAAACAAAGGAATAATGCCAGCAGGACACTCAATCTCTCCTGGCCCTGTGTCAGGAATTAGGTTGGGTGGTTAGTTTCAGCAAGGCAGAACTAGAACCAAACAGATTTTCGATTTGTGGGCTATCAATATGACCTCTTGAATGTGATGGTGAGACCCACTTAGAACAGGTTGGAGCCTCTCCAACAAAAGTTGATCTTAATGGACAACCCAACATGCTCAGTCAGACAGTTCATGTCACTTAAAGGGCTTCTTACAGCAACAGAGAAACAGGTGCCTTTGGGCCGTCTCCACATGATACCCATCTAATTGTACCTAAAGAACGATTGGATGGTGCCAAAGTCCCCGGAAAAGAGAATTCCTGTTCCCTGTTTTCTGCACCCCCATCTCAAATGGTGGACCCAAGAAACCAATGTTCTTGTGGGCCAACCATTGCACCCCTTCAACATGCCCTTCAGATCTTTACAGATGCATATTTGCCTCCCGAAACCTACCTGGCCTGTAACGTAAGATAATGACTCCCCTGTCCTTTGATCTTTTTTTTTGGGGGGGGGTCATTATTTTACAAAAAAAAACATTTGTCACCCCAAACATTAGGATTTAGTGGGGGGTTAGAATATTGCGTGCAAGATAGTGACACCCCCATTCAGAAACTGACTCCCCTCTATTGTTTCTGCACCTATTCAATTGGGGGAAAGTGGGGGTGGGGGTGGTGTTTGTTGTCTCTCAGGTACACTTTGCTCTAATCAGTGAGATCTTCATTTCTTCAGCTCATTTATTAATGAGGGCAAGTTTGGGGTTGGTGTATATTGTCTTATTGTCTGTCCATATTGAATAGGCTCAATTGAACTTAGAACAAAAGCAGTATGGGAGTCATTTTTTCAGCCTATTTAAGTTTAGTTAGTTAAAAGTCTGTGTGACTTTATTTTCAGGAAAAAACATATCACAGTTTAGTTAGTTAAAAGTCTGTGTGACTTTATTTTCAGGAGAAAACATATCAGAAAACAACAGATAAACAATAAGCACCACAATAATCATCACATTCATAATTTGGACCTGGGCCTTCTATATATTATTTTCAGCCAGTTGTTTGATCTTCCTGTGCATATCCATCATGGACTTGGCATAGGTTAAAAAGTACTTCTCTCATTAATGGGAGAAGGAACATCAGGCAAAGAAGTAATATCATCACGGTTGTTGACATCAACAGGAAGTCAGGGATGCTGGTGATACACCATAAAGTATGGTTAAATCCCTGTGGACTCGTGTCATGTGGCTCTATGTGCAGCTAAAATCCCATCCAAATATTCATCCCAGTCATTCTGTTCATCTGGGTTGAATTTTCTTAGGGCTGTGTGTAGGGTCAGATTCCATCCATCCATTCGTTTGTGGATGATAAGCTGTGACGATTCTTTTGCTTATGCCCATCATTGAACACAACATTTCATTAATTTCATTCAAAAACTCAATCCCTTGGTCATGAATGTAAACTGAAGCCACACCCTTTGCCAAAACAGTTTAAACAACACATTGACTATGGCAGCTGCTGTCTTGTCTTGGATGGGAACAGCCTCAATCCATTTGGTAAAGTAACAGGATGCTGTGAGGAGGTATTTGTGTCCACATTTGTAGTCTGAAGTGAGCCTACAAGGTCAACACCTACTTGGTACCATAATGGAGCAGTCACAGGAATGGAGTGCTATGGATTTTCACTTTGGCATGGATCACCCACTTTGATAAAATTCTTAACATATTCGATAAAACCTTGTCTGAACAGTAGAGGTGGTTTTTTAAACTTCAAAATGTCCGTCTACACCATTGATCACATGACTCTGTTGGATTACTGTTTGCTGTTTCTCTTTAGAAGTAAGCAATAAGAATATTAATTTTAAAATAACTTATTGCTTAGCACACACATGAGTCCACAACCCCACCAATATGTGCTTTAATGGCGCTCAATTAAGTGGGAAGTGGGGGGTTATGGGGGAGTCAAAATCTTGCAGGGGGTTGAAATATGACAAATCTCACGCTACACCGGCATGGAGATCTGGGAAATCTCAATATCCATGCCTAGCTCCTAGAGCTGCCTCAATCGAAGATCAAGGTTTCTCTGAGCCGGTGGCAGCACGAATTGAGGCTCCTCAGAGAAGCTCAACCCAACCAAAGCAGTCTATGAAGCAAAGTGAGCCATTTTTGTTAGATGGTGCAAAGCAAGTCAGGTGGACTTGATGTCGCCATCTATTAAGGAAATAGCTGATTTTCTCCTACACCTTTGTCAGGAGAAAAACCTCCAGCCTAGTACTAGTGAGGGTTACAGATCAGCCATCACTGACAAGATTAAGAATTCTTCCTTGAATATTAGCAAGAATGAAAACCTAGTCTCTTGGACATTTTCCATTGGGACAAACCCACAGGGTATAGGGGGATTCCCTCTTGAAAATTTTCCTTACATCAGTTGACCAAGCCACCTTTTGAGCCACTGCAGAAGGCCTCCTTGAAACATTTGACCTTCAAGACAGATTTCCTTCAAGCCTTAGACTTTGGGAAGCACGGAAGTGAAATTCATGCATGGTTTAAAAAGAACATTAGACACCAGACGAACTGGTCTATGGTTACCTCATATCTTTCACAAAGTTTTCTATCCAAGAACCTTGACTAAAGAGGGGCCAGAATGTGTAGCCCCAGTGGTGATTCCTGCCCTGGCTCCTACAGGACATGTCCTTGTGTCTGGACAGGACTCATTACCTGAGACAAAATAAAGAACTCCTTCAAGAAAAGTTTTGCGAAGGATATTTCTCTTATGACTATTTTTTGTCTTGGATAAAGGAGACCGTTATCATCTGCTATGAGTTGCTCGAACTTTATCTAACAGGCAGTAGATTCCCAACTCTTCCTGCCCTGCATTCATCTTACTGCAGACTTAATCTCTAGAGGGAAAAAAAGATGCCATAATGTCACGTCCCTCTAGTGAGTGAAGCATCTGGTGAGTGAGTAGTAATGTACTAGTCTAGCCAGAGGTGATACTTGGATGTCTCTTTCTGGTGTTTGGCAGGACTGGATGGCAACAGACGCATAGCTGCGGTCTGTTAGGTAAGATATGAACTTATAAAAGTTTAATTAAAGTTGCAATTTTGTTTCAACAGTCCCAATAGTGAATCACCTACACCTACAAGATGTTAATAAACGGTGTTGATCTGTCCATGGTTGCTAACATGGCAACCAATTGCACTGTTTTGTCTGATACAAATGTTAAAATGAATATTCTTGCAGGAAATGTGGTAAAATTACATTACTTGAAATAAGTTTGAGTGTAACATTAACATTTTTGTGATAGTTGAACAAAGCATGGTGAAGTTGTTTATGCCTTTACTGGTAATTCTGGGTGTCATGTACGTAAAGCACTAAAGTTGATCCAAATAGCTGATTGACAGGTCAATTTTGTATAAAACAGTAGTATACAATTGTTTTTAGATGCTCAATCTAAATTCTACGATGGTGTTGGTAAGGTCAGAGGCAAACAATATACTATTCTTAATGAGAAAACATTACCAAGCGTTGTTCTGGCATATCTCTTTCCACTTTCAAACTAAAGTTAAAAGAAAATGGCAAAATTGCTGGAAGATTACATTGAAAAAGTACAATGTTTCATTGGTAATTCTCAGAAGCAGTTGTCCCAAAACCAAAAGCTCATGACAATATAAGACTATGTGGAGACATGAAAGAAATATCTAGGGAATTCCATCCCATATCCACCACTGACGATCAATATTCAAGAAAAACTCCATGAATCAAAGATATTCAGCAAAATCAATTTGCAACAAGGCTATTATCAGCTTCAATTCGATCCTGAATCATGACATCATGGCAACCTTTGTTACTCATGTTGGTTTATTTTGTTATAACTAAAGTCTCTCAGTTTTTGGTATCTTAACAGCCTCTGAAATTTATCAAGATGGTGACAAATGCATCGATATATCAAATGGCATCATTGGTGTAGAAAAGGATGATCATCAAGAGAGGTATTTAAATTACTGTTTAAACAGCACCAAAGTGCACAAACTCTCTTTAGACAAACCCTCTCCATCTGTTAGTATTTATACAGAACCCTAAACTGAACAGAATGGAAGGTCCTAATTTAACATACAACACTAAATAATACAGTCAGGAGTGGTAAATCCTTCGATCCAACAAGGGATAGAAGAGTCCTTTTCCAAACCTAGCAAAACACAAACTGCTCTAGCAGGGTTGAACGCACAATACGACATTACTTCAACAAATTTTAAACATCCTCACAGAGGAACTCTCATTCCCAGAACAAACTGAGAATGATTTAGATGATCAGAATGAAGATGAGCGACTTACTTTGATCACATTTACCAGAAACCACTGGAGTAATTCCCTCCTTTAATTATGACAATTAAAAGGCTTTCACCAATTTCATTATTGCTCACAAGCATATGATAAAAAGTTTACATAAAAGAGTTTCTTTGGAAACCTGTGAAAAAAGGCTTCTATATATGGCAAGAAAAATCACAGGGTGGAACAACTGCCCATTAGTAAAAGATATTGAACACTTTTAACAAAAGAAAATCTCTCAGGTGTAAACATTTTTAAAAACCTTTATATTTATAGTCTACCCTTATATTAACCTATACATAACTTTGGCTTTAGTGTAGTTAACAATCAAAGCGAGGACAAAGAGGGTGTAATAGCTAAGGTAAAAAGTACATTGTCAAATTTTTGGAGAAATGGTCCATGCAGAAACATTGAAAAAAGAAAATTGTCACTTATTTTACTAAAATATGTTTTTATGTTGAGTCAAATGTGACAAAACAGTTGTGGGGACAGATAGGGGTACACATTGGTGTTCCTGTGGAATTAGAATTCGTGCAAATCTCGAGTTATATATGTGGCTTAGTGCCATTGCTCTGCACACACCCTAAAAAGTAAGGCCAAGGTTATCACATCAAATCCATACCATGTCTTAAACTAACAACACTTCCCATTTCGTGAATGGATTTGAAACAAAAACCAGAATGAAAGCCGTGAATTTGTTATTCCACCAATATAAATTTGTCATAGCTATCTGTAATATTTTCATAGATATGAACTAAAAACTAGTAGTTACTTTGATTGTTTTGGTAATAAAAATAGACACCATTGATTTGTCAGTTGTGTCACAAAATGAATGAAAATTAGTTTGGCACAGAGGCCAGTACCATTTTTATACATGAGCTCCAATATTGTTCCTGAAACCAGAAAATGATTTGGCCTTCCTTGATGACCAGAAGCATTCTGCATGCGTACCCCCATGTACATATCAAGGGCATAGGCTAAACCCCTTTTCAAATTCCCCTGTCTCTCCAGACCACTCACGTAGCACTCTCATAGGCTATAACCCATTACATTTTGCTGTCAAACATACTCTCAACATTTCTACACTGTCTGCATGTTACTCCCATGTTACTCCCTGATGCTTGCAGTCTATATATATGTCATGGTAGAAAGTCCAATCTGGTAGAATTTCAAAATCTACCGGTAGAAAGTCCAATTGGAGTTTCTACTGGTAGAAAGTCCAATCAAGGAGATTTAGGTACTGCTCTGGGGTCCGAAATCTGATAAACTTGGTACTACTGGCAGAAGATGACAGTTCAAAACTGACATTTTCAATCTATTGAAAAAATTTCAGAATCAACATCAAATACCCCCATTTTTCAAGGGAAATATGAAACATGGACATTACTAACTGATGTAAGTGTGAAATGTCCTATAACAAATGTTATATAAAATACAGTTTTAACCAATTAAATTTTGACAGCAGTCACTTCCAACATGGCATTTGAGCACTTAACACCTATGCTTCTACGTACAGCAGCATATCTTTGTCACAACCGCCCAGTTCAACTCATTATATAAAGCTTGTAGTACTGTATACTAATCCAGAGTTTCAACATACCGTATATGGTGAAACAGTTGGAAAAATGCACATTTCTTTTGTCAGCCAAGTCTTCACCACTATAAAGAATGTTTATTATTCCTACTGTGATGACCAATCTGTACATAGTTTTATTGTTCTTTTCAATCTTCTACAAGTCCAGTACTACCAAGTTTATTAGATTTTGGACTCCAGAGCAATACCTAAAGCTCTTTGATTGGAGTTTCTACCAGTAGAAACTCCAATTGGAGTTTCTACCCAGTTTATCTTGGTAGAAACTCCAATTGGACTTTCTACCGGTAGAATTTGAAATTCTACCAGATTGGACTTTCTACCATGACATATATATAAAATCCCAGTTGGGATAGAAATCCTTGTATCATCAAATGCCATCTGATGTACTCTTCTTCTCTAGAGCTTCTTGTATGCAGCCTGCAGCGGGGCTTTTGTCGTGCTCCCACTCCTCAAAAATATTAAACAACAAATGCCTGTCCATCCGAAAACAATTTACTAAAACAATTGTCAATTATATGGCCATTTTACAATTTCGACCACTTTGACCAGTTGCCCTTTAACAGAAACCCAGAATTAAAAAACAATCATTGTCCATTAAGTCTAAAACCTAACTGAACTTGAAAGCCCTACCTCTAGTAATCTGTGGTAGGACCTTTATGTGTAGGTTTGAACCCAGACCCCACAAATAAGGGTCTTGACATAACTTGAGGCATGGGTTTAAACTTTGGTAAAGGTTTTGCCTTTAGGGTGGAAAAGGGTTAGAACTTAGAACTCGTTCCTGTCATGAATGGGCAAGCATCGGCCTCAAGAGTTAAGGCAAACACCCTACATACTACTGTGGGTCCTTGCATAAACCTGGGACAAATTGGATATATTGTTGTTTGGGAGGGCCATATGGGCTTTTGGGGGTATTGTTTACTTTAGCTTTGTGATACATGACCAATATAATGTTTGTGTTTACTTGGGGAAATTTTTTATTGTCTTTCTGATACCTTCTTTGTTTTGTCTTATTAAACTTTCTTGATCTATCTGTATTTATCCGATTTTTTGCAATGTCTTGAGCCACCTGTTCATATTCATATATTAAATAATGTCCATTTAGAAGTGAACTGCTTGTGCATCCAAAAAAGTACTATTTCAGGGACTCTCTTTGCAATCTGGCTGCTTCAGAATATCTGTTGGCACGCCCCTAATCTGAGCAGTAATTTTTGCGTAGTATGCTCCAGGATAGTTACCTCACTGATCATCTGTGACATTCTGGTCTGCCCTGTTCCTAAGTATATTGTGCAAGATGACACAAGCCTAAAAATTGTTAACTTCACCACGTCAGGCTCCCACTGCATGATATTTTGGAGAACTTTGAAATGGCTGGTCAGTTTACCAAATGTATTCTCCACTACTTGACAGGCTTGACTCAGTGTGTATTAAATTATCCATTCCAGAATGTTCATATTTCAGCTGGAGGACTGCTTCATCACCTATGTCAGGGTACTTACCACCTACTTAAGTTCTACGTGGACATGTTTGGAGAGATTGATCATGCAGCAATTGGGTATACCTGTGGACATCCATGGGTATCTGGAAGTAAAGTCGTGTGTTTACCCTGACTGACCACCAAATTTGGAATAAATGCTGCCAAATCACAACAATTGCCCCTCCCAGTTTGTTCCTGATCTGTTTAGTTGCGAGTTTATTCCTAACTACATCTCTTGCAGCAAATTTTATTGCATATCTTCCATTTAATTGGTTCACAGAAGTTTATATTTATAATAGAAGCGTTTATATAGCACAAAATTAATGAACATCCTCTAATGCTCTGGAATCCCAAAATGGACAGTCCTTGAACCTAGCAAAGTCGTAAAACAGCAAGCGCCCACCAGGTGGTCATGACTATAGTGGAGGGTAAGCGAGTCTAAACAGGTAAGTCTTCAGTTGGCTTTTAAAACTTGAAATAGTCTGTTGTGATTTGAACCTAAGTGAGCCTGTTCCATTCAACTGGCACAGCGGTGGCAAAACCATGTCTGCCTATGGCCTTTCTGGGTCCAACTGAAGAAACAGATAGTCTGTTTCCATGTGTCAGACTACTAGACTTGATCACTTGAGCAGCTTAAAAATGAGGAGGTTGTATTTGTAAAGGATACAATATGAAATAGGAAGCTTGTGGGGTTTTTCTAGGTAGGGATTAACATGACTAATTTTGCCCAATCTGAAAACAATACGGCTTTGTTGACCCCATACAGTAGGGAATTAAAGTAGCCTAATCGACTTCTGACCATACTGTTTGCCAAAAGAACAACAGCCTCTACTGTGCTTGAGATAAAAAAGGGAAGGTCCAGGGACATATCAGGTAGAGATCTAAATTAGCGCCCACCAGGGAGATATAGTATGGTGGAGGATATGTTAGTCTAAACAAATAGGCTTTTAGCTGGCATATGAAACCTGTTATTGTGTGCTGTGATTAGACTGATTGTGGGAGTCTGTACCATTCAGTGGGGGAAGCCATTGCAAAACTTTGTCTACCTATAGCCTTTCTAGGACAAACTAAGGAAAGAGATAGCCAATTTCCACGAGTTAGGCTACTGGTTTTGATAAAGGATGATAAGTAAGTGGGTTGGAGACGGCCTTGAAAGTAATTAGACTATATTTAAACAAGATGTGGTATGTAATTTCAACTTAATGTCATTTCTTGCTTTAAATCTGGACCACTGATTTTCTAACAACACTTTATAGATATTTGCTTGGTGATCAATTTCAGTCCCAAACCCATTAGTATTCATGAAGAAATTCCAACCGCACCTTCCTCGACATCCGCATCCCTCAAACACACCTCTGGAGCTCCGAGTTTTATAAGGCACCTCCCTATCTAAAGTTTACCATGAGCCTCCAAAATAAACAAACATCTTGAAGTTGGAAACCTAGTGTATTAAACCTTTCATAAAGGGTATTTACTAACGCAAGCTTG
Organism: Sabellastarte sp. h YS-2021; assembly: GCA_964017235.1. Lineage (NCBI taxonomy): Eukaryota > Metazoa > Annelida > Polychaeta > Sabellida > Sabellidae > Sabellastarte > Sabellastarte sp. h YS-2021. The sequence continues at coordinate 31,311,879 of OZ024936.1, forward strand.
TCAATATAGTCCATAAATGGTTTGCAAGAATTTTACAGTATTTATGTGGCACGGTATTCCAATGTTTTACCAATCCTGTTCAAGATCTGGGCGATAATAGATAGATTAGAGTAGCAATACAAGATTTGTGTGCTTTTTAAAAATGTGCACTTAATTGAGCTATTTACAGTTGTACATAAATGTCTTATCCATTATTTTAGGTTAGAACTTTGCTTTTAGGATAACACAAGATTTGCGTGTTTTTTTTTTAAAATATGCACGTGTAGACATGGTTACCTAGGCTCAATACTTTACTTCTGTGTAGAGCCATGGCATGCTTTTGCGAGACTTTTTCCTCTCGAAAAAAAACCTTTTCTGTGAAGGGGAATATAACATAGATCTCCAGTTTTATGTGGGGTCGTGGACTCGTGGCATGGCTCTACACGCAAGTAAAGTAGAGCCGAGGTAACCACGTTTACTGATTGTGCTATTCAAAATGGTACATAAATGACCCATCCGATAGTTACTTTAGGTTAGAATTTCGCTTAGAATCTTTAAGTGGGTGCTTGGTACATCTAGGAGGTGGTACTATATATGTACTATCCTATTACCGTATTTTTTCGAAATATGGCCCGGGTGTTAATTATTTTCAAATAGCATCAGACCAGGCGTTAAATTGAACCAGGCGTTCTTTTAAAATACAAAAAAACAGTGTAATAACTTGTAAACAGTGTGCTTGGTACCAGGCGTTAATTTGAACCAGGCGTTTATTTGAACCTGGGTGTTATTTTGGAAATTTACGGTATATCCGGTAAAACCAGTAAATACTAGTGGGTGGACGATTAGACGAACGTTCGATTAATTGTTGGTGTCATGGTACAATCGAGTTTGGTCACTGATAACTTCTGGAAATCGATTAAATCTTACCCTTCTTTATGTGTCTCAATATCCACGTATTTTTTATATTTTAGGTAGTTTCCTAAACTTATTTTTAATAAATCAAGAGATTTGTCACAAATTTTGTGTTTGTTTACAACTACGGCCATATTTACCGGAAGTGAGTGCTTTTTGTGGGTACTAAATGTCGGAAACACCGTTATTCTTACCGGATTGACATATCCTTCATCCCGGAATGTGTTTCATGATATATTGGCCAAGAGTGGAGTAAAAAAGTCGATTATGGGTCGATCATCGGTCGGAAAAATGGACGAATAATTGACCATGAAAATTGAGGCGATTCCACTCACTAGTAAATACAGTGCATAGGAGCTTCCATAACTTTTGGTGACCACATATTGGTGGCAATTTTTTGTTTAATGAGACCATTTCTTGGTATTTTGTTAAATAAGTGGGGACCCGATTGGCAACCAATTATGTATTGAGCTGTATTTTTCCAGTGTTTTTATTATTTAAATAGCTAGTTTTCAAGCTTTGTCAACAGTGTTTTCTTGTATTGTCAACAAGAAAGCATATGTATATACAGCAAGTGATCATGGAGTGATGATCCCATAAGTCGATTTTTATTTACCACCAAAGATGACCTAAATACAATATTAATATATGTACTTTTTTTGTAAGATACATGAAGTGACTTCTGTCATGCATTGTGGTTTTAGGTTTTTCCTTTAATGTCACAGTGTCCCAATAAAAATCTAAACCACAACAGCTTAGTTAATTTATTCATGGTAATTTAGCTTGACATTTAAAAACTTTATATCCGCAGACTTCAAAATTTCACTAATGAATATTTATGGTTAGGTTTTATGGTTGAAGTTGCAGTGCTGTGTCTTTAAATGAAAACTTAAGACCATGTCATTGTGACAGGAGTCTTTTTGAATGATACATAGAGGTAACATTATCAGTTTCTTTGATAGATCCTGCAGATTTTAAAATTGTGTAGTGTAAAGAAGAGAGTTTTTATAATCCTTCATGCATAGTTATCTGCTGAAAAGTCAAAATAAATTATTAGGTTTAGTTTCTGTGGCTATCAGCATGTAATTAAACTTATTGTTGAATATTGTAGTATATACTGTTACTTTTTTGGGTATTAAGTACAGAATTTAAATTTGATAGACTTTTGGGCCTCATATTAGACTTAAAATAACCTCTTTGTACTTCTACTTTGCACTTTGACCTTTTATTGTTCAAACAAAATGTTATATTACAACCATGGCCAGGTAATTAGGCAGTTGAAGTATAGGCTTGTTCCATTACAGATGTCCACACAGCAAAAATGCAGGTACTTGGAGCTCTGAGAAGACGAAGGGTCTTCAACTTGGTGTTATTCCTTGCAGTAGCTGGGCTAATATTTCTTTTATTTCAAATTTTTATACTTGAGGTATGTGTTTTCTATAATACTTTCTCTTGTGAAGTCAGATCTGTCTTTGTTACTTAGAAATTTTTTTAAAGTAAAATTAAAAATTTCTGACCAAAATAAAACCCTTTTTAAAATTTAATTAACAGGATTATTAAGGAGTCTCAGTTAAATCAAAGTAATTTAGTGGTCCAATGAGTAGAAATACAAATTAGTTTCTTAGTTTAAAGGCAGCCCTTAAAAGACTGTATATTATGCATGAGGATGAAATTATGAACAGGATAAAAAAAAAAAAATGTGTGACAATTGTCACAAAATTGTGCATATTGCTACATTATGATTTATTAAGTTGAATATATCTTTTAAAAAATGAAAGATGATTCACTCAAGGAAAGTGAAATATCATTGGCAATTTGTTTTTGAAATAATCTTATACTGTAACGTGATGAAATGTTCATGAATATAGGGAATAGTGTGACATTAGTGTGTATATCTGCCTCTTTTCTTTCTGAGACTCATAAGAAAAACTATGTTGACTTGTTAATACATATCACGTGTCATTTGGACACATGCCACAAGTATGCACTAGCAAAACCTTTAGCTCTTTTATTTTATGCAGTTGTGTGAATTGTATTTTATTTTCATTTTCACAGACACTTCAGGACAATTCAAAAAAGAATCAACCAGCAGGAATCCTTAGCAGTGGTAGTCATGTCAAAATACAAGATAAACTTGCAGAGATTAAAAGAAAGGCCTTGTTACAGAATAATCACAGCAAAGAGTTTTCTGTTGACATAGAAAATTATTACAATGAGTCAAAAGAGTGTCTGTCCCCTGAATGCAAACAAAAGAAGCTTTTGAATAAGGCCCTTGGTCCTCAAGGTTTGGAACACCAAAGAAATCAAAGATGGAATGATAAATCTTACCCGAGAATTGAAGAAGGCAAACAAGTTAAACTGGATAGTGTTAAAGATATTAAAAAGACAAAACATAAAGATGTGGAACAAGGGGACATTTTAATAAACTATCAATCAGAAGAAAATGATGGAAAGCCTCATAATGTGAGAGACAATATAGGAAATGTGCCAATTTATGGTGCTGAAAATGCAATAAATATTGACTTATCTCAGCTTCCAAGAGGTGTTCATATTCCACAGGCACAGTATTACTTAAGAGACTCTACATTTACTTGTCTGCATTCCAAGGTAGGACAAATGGTATGAAATGTAACACATTTTATCTCCTCAATAATGTCTTAAAAACTGTAAAACATGTACGATTCCTGATTTTTCAAATTAATTTTAGAGTTGAACACACCTTAGAGGTTGTTGAAATGTGAATATGTATATATTATACTTTTGCCCCCATGTTAACCCAAAACTACAAGAAACAATGCTGAGGACCTGTCCAATGTGATCCTGGCTGTTGAACGGGACGTAAAACCCAACTTTGACCTAAATAAATAGTTAAATATTGGTTACATTTTTGGTGTTGCTGAACTATTTAAAATGTCATATTAAAAATTAAGAACAAGAAACTGAATTCACTAAATTCTGCAATAGAATTACAAGTTTGTGTAAAATAGTTACACAAATAACAAATTTGATAAAAAATGACCAGAGTAAAATGAGAGGGCTTCCCAGTTTCCTAGTTTTACAAAAGCTGGAAGATAAAATGGAGATGCAATGATTAATATTACATAATTTTCTTTTTCAAATGTTATTTTGTCCTCAGAATTTATCTCTGGTCTGTAAATATCAGACAACCTAGTGTAAACATCCTTCCCAAACCAATTTTAGCACTTTGTTTAAATCCTAGAAAAAGTGTTTGCAGTACTTAGAGTAGTCAGAAGAATGTTGAATTTCTTGAGGTTCCATAGTTTGCTTCATTTGTACATAGTTTTTCAAAGCAATTTGGCTTTAGTTTTGCCTATGATGCTTCCAAGCTATGTGATAATGATATGCCTGATGATATCCGCACTACTACATCCCTTCTAATGCTCAGAAAGAAACTGAAAGCTTATCTCTTTGCAAAGGTCTGCCCACCTTAGATTCATTGTATTCTATGATTGTCTCTGGTGTGGTTCCCCCATGTTTATGTGGGAGCTCTAGTGAGGCTCGCACTTCTAGAGATCACTTTTTTTAGTTTTGTCTTTTTTATCACTGAACTTTCATGAGAATTGGCGTAGTATGACGAGTGCCTATCTCATCGCTGAAGTTAAGTGGTAATGGGCAATGTTAGTACTTGGATGGGTTACTGTCTGAGTTGTAGGCCAGGTGGTGGATGGATCTGACTGATTGTTTTTGTCGCTAGACTTTCATAAATTCTGCTGCACTCAATGTCTGTGATGACTTTGCAGCTTGCGCACGTAAACCAAAACACTTTTTAATGCTGTTTATGTCAGTGGACTATGAACTTGTAGATTTTCATCTCTTGGTTTGATGAGCTTAAGCACCTTGGAGTGTTTCTTTTGATGAAGGTTAGGTGCTACGAAAGGCTAATCAGAATGAAAATTAGAATTCTGTATGTTGGCAATCAAAGCGTTACACATAAAGATCAGCTTAAGTTTAAAGCAATAACTGTGAAATTTGCCAGTTGGAAATAGGGGATGGGGGTGGTACCACTCTCTAAACATAAGTCATAAAGAATCTAAATTTGTGCCAGTTTTAATATAGTTAACTAAAATAAATTGGCAACTAATAGACCTTTCACAGGGCTTTTCAAGGGGCAGGAAAACAGCTTTCTTTGTGAAATCAGCATCTTAAAATATCGCACAACCAATCGGTGTAGAGCTTACAAAGCTCTATTTTTGTAGCAGTGATCCTGTTTGGCTATCAATTTTGTTGCTTGATTTTTGTGCCATGGTGGGGAACAATATGTTGTGTGAGATAATACCTTTATACATCTTGAAATCATTTCAGAGATTAAGTGCTATAAATGCCCAATTGGATTACATTTAGGCTAGAATAGATGTAAATTGTCTTGTTTTAATTTCTACATCTTGTCATCTCTGTAACTCAACCTGTCAAAGTGAGTTTATTATGTGCAGTGTAGAAGGCCCTAAGATTGCATTCCTGCTGGCTCTTTGCTTCGTCTACAATAGCTTTAGTTTGCATTGTAGGAAGAAATACCAGTATCTGCGATAAATGATGACTACTGTGATTGTAAAGACTCGAGCGACGAACCAGGGACCAATGCATGCCCAGACTCCAAGTACAAAGAAACTTTATTCTACTTTCTAATTCCATTCTCGGACAACACATTTTTCCATCTATAGACTATTGTATCTATGTGTATAAAAGCCTGTGGTATGACAGTTTAGTTTTGAGCACACTAAAAATAGAAGTGTTTTATTCTGTGTGATACATGGGTGTCGCTTGGGTATGCAGTATTTGGCAATTTTGGAGTGATGACCTATTTTTGCTGTATCTGCCAGCTCCTGCAACCACAAAAAAGTTTTATATTTTTGTGTATTATTGGAGTTTTTTTTGTATCAAAGTTTACGTCTCATTCTACTGACAAGAATAGTGAACAAGACCACTTGAAGAGTGTATACCTCCACCAATGACCAACATCTTCAATATTACGTATGAATAAAATGATAAATCCCTTAAACATTTTGTGGATCAAAACTGTGATACAAATCACCACTAAGATCTTATCATGTGTTCCTTGTGCTGTTGCCAACATATCCTGACAATTTCCTCAATATCTGCCCATAACTTTGGGAATTATGTTGCAAGCAAACAGACATATGTATGACATTAAAATCTCCTTTAAAAATTTCAAAGTGAAGTAACAAATTCAAAGTTATGGTCTTTGAAAGAAATATACATGTATATCAGCCATGTTAATTTATTTACCACACAATTAGATAAAAAAATGTACACATTTCTGATCCAGTGCTGGAGTCCATGAGCCCCCTTACACTATGCATGTTAAGATTCCAGGTACAAAAATCTTCTATTATACCATTTTCTGGAATTACTGGTGAAACAAGAAAACTGACGATTTTGTATTGGAAATTGACAATATATTTGTGAATCCATTATTTCATACTATCTTTGATTTTGTTAATATTTGTTCATTTTGATGTATGAATTATGTAAAATGCCCATTTATTTATCTGATTATACATTTTATTACCCAAGTAAAAATTTGATGACACAAAGTAAAAATTGTTATGTTCACAACGTTATGAGATTTTGTTGCCTTTTCTCAACTCTAGATTTTATTGCAAATTTCAAATCAATACAAATCTTCCAAAATGGCTGCCAGGAAGTCAGGTGAATGATGGGATATGTGATTGTTGTGATGGATCTGATGAGTGGATGAATGTAAAGCTTCCAGAAACAGTGTTACTCAAAGGTAAGCTTGTACTAAACATTATATACTCTCTGCTTAGACTGTGGGCAAGGGATCATGTATGGACAATTCAGTATTGGTCAATGTAACTTTCTGAATTTCAATATCTATACTTAATGTTCCAATTTCAGCATTGTTTCCTACAACTCACCAGGAGATATATTTGATTTATTGATGTAGTTTATTAGTGCACTGTCATGTAATCATCAGTATTCATACCTCTGGGGCTGTATTCACAGAAGGGATCTAGCTCAAGTTGAGTCAAAAATTAAGCTCCGGTTCTTCAAAAAATAGGATCAGGATCAAGTTTGTATTAAATTATTTATTTCTGATTTAATCATCAAATTGAATAATCGTACCTCATTAGTTTATTCTGAGATTTTTACAGAATTTAATTACGGTTTATGGCACACTTGTGTTAAATTTATGTTTTTCATATGTCTTGTATGTTAATATAACCATGTTTGAAAAGAACATCCTTTGTGCCATGTTGGAGATTTCTAAACATATTGCAGTGCCCACATTTCAGACATTTTAACCAAAATCCATTCTAATCTAATCTATCTTCTCTAGTGTGGACTTTTATAGCGCTTAATCTCTAAATGACAAACTCTAAGATGCAACTGAACAAAAATAATGCGAATAATCGCAAGTCCAATAACATAGCCAGGTTATACCAAAGAAGGTACAGGGGTGACAAAGAGGCTATGGTGAATGGGCTGTTGCAGACAGGTGAGGTTTGAGCTTTTCCTGAAGGAGGCAATAAATGTTGCAGTGTATAATAAGATCATCCCATATTGTAGGAGCAACTGCTCACAAGACAAGGATGGGCCAAAATAGCTAGGAGAACCACTGGTTAATATATTATAAATTCTAGGGGCAGTCAACGAGTCAGACTTCTTCAGAGATCATCGCAGTACTAATTACAATGAGTTCAGAACCTCAGTATTTACTTGATTTAATCTTTCAATATAGGTGACAATGTATGGTTTTACAGCTTGTATATGAATGTTTTAAGATGCAATAAGATAAAAGTATGCATGAAAGCAGTCTCTGTTGATTCTTTATGATTAGAACCTCCAATACTCAACAGGATGTAGATAGATAAATACATTTGTATAGCGCTGATTTCAGAATTGTCCTGTTCACAAGCGCTTTGGCAATATTTAAAATCAAGTCAAGTATTAAATGGATATGTGCAATAAGTTGTTCAAATAACGTGCAGTTATATTCCATAAGTTTTTTTGAAGAGATGTGTCTTTAGCTTTTTCTTGAAAGAGTTGACTGAGTTGCAGGATCGGATGTCAATTGGTAAGTTATTCCAGAGTTCAGGAGCAGCTTTAGCAAACGCTTTGTCACCATAGTTTATCAGTCTTGTTCTTGGAACTGTCAGCAAAGAATTGCCAGAAGACCTAAGTACACAGTGTGGAGTGTGTTGTATAAGGAGATCAGTAAGGTAGCCTGGACCTGTAGTGTTCTAGTAATGGCTAACTTACATGTACACCTACAAAAACTACACAATAATTTATCACATTGGGACCTCCAAGGTGATCCTTCCTGTACCTATGATTGACATATGTCTGTTCTACTGGTACAAAGTCTACTGAATCATGTAATATTCAGTGAAAAAAAAATCTCTTGGACCAAATGACTTGGCAGCTTTACACTTTTTTTGGACTATTCAGATAAGAAATGCATTATGGATTGAATCTAGCTAGTCAACTGTCATTTTTGGCCATTCGGCACTTTTTGTGAATGGCAAATGTCAGATTTACCACACTGGGTTATATTTTTTGTGTGTATTTTTGTACCTTTCAGACAATAAGCCTCATTATGGTCTGTACCAAGCCCCCTGTGTGGACAGATGTGAAGAAATGCAGTCTCAGAAGAGACAGCAGGACATGGTTAGAGAACAGGGGTTGATGCTCAAACAGAAATATGTACAAGGGGTACTGGGAAGACCTAAACCTGATCAGGTAGGTTGTAGGTAGTGTGTTGTATATTTTTTTTGTATTGTATATTTATACTTGGGGCACTATTAGATTGATAGCGCTATTTCACCCATCCCAACGGCACAAGTACAGCCCACAGTCTCTACCTACCAACATTCTCCTGATTAAAAGATTCTCAGGGGGCCACGGCCGTGCAGTGGTAACACTCACCTCGCACCTCTGTAGTTGGCAGTTCAAGCCTTGAATCCCGTGTGGGAAAGATGGTAGTTTCTTACCCGATTCTAGGCCATTTACAGTACAGAACCTAGACAAACTGTATGTACTGGTTTCTTCTGCCAATAAAACTACCTGTCGTGATATGACCTGTACAGTGTTGAGAGTGACGTTAAAACCCTAAATAAACGTAAACTGAAAAATTTTCAGGGATGACCATTTATCAGCATCCATGAGGATACCGAAATGGAAAATATGCTACCGACTCTGTCCTGGCCCTAAAGGTAACTGAGCATTCTAATCCTGTTAGTGGTACCAGAAAAATATGTTTACTTAACCAGGAATTCCAAGTAGGGTAATCTGCATTGGAAAAATATCTTTATTTCTACTAAAAAGTAGGGATGGGACGGTAGCGAAAATGTGGTCTCGGTATTTTGTTTTGTACATTCCGTTTCGTTTCCGGTATTCCGAATTTCCGATATGTATAAAAGTTGCTAAAAGGTCTAGAATATTGCAAATTTCAGTGAATATTAAGAAATGTTTGTGTTTTTTACTCATAAAAATGCTTATTCATTCATATTAAACGTAAACAAAGAGATAAATATATTCAGTACTACCTGTAACAGGAAATGATTCATCAGTAACCAAGGAAACCAAAGTGCAGGTGCTATGGAAAAATTTAATATCTTAGCCCTTTTTACAAGTTAAAAATGCAAGAAAAACAGTGGATTTTGAAATGTAACAGTTTATTTATTACCAATCTGTACCATTTGTGTATGTTTAGGGTATAATAGATGAAATATTTCGAAATACTGTCAGGAAAATGTACTACCGATCAGCAAAGGAAATGCTACCATAACAACACTACCGGTACTACCATCTCATCCCTACTAAAAAGGGAATTCTTCTTATAATATTTCTACTAAAAGATGATTGACAGTATGAACTGCCAAACCTCTTGTACATAAACTTGGTTTCAAAAGACACATTTTTGCAGTTTAATACCACCAGTTTATTATCCAAAGCAAGCCATATTTGACTGGCATAGGGGGGATACATGGAGCTGGATATATTATATATATATATTTTGTATACAATGGCACCATGGAGAATAGGTGAAAGTAAATTCTGGTTTTCACATATATCTCAAACACTATGTAACCTACAAATATGGATTAAATATCATAAGAAAGGTCTTTTTATAGCACTACTGCTAGTTTATGTTGTCTAAAAATCCATGCAGAAATGGTTGAGAAATCGCAAGTATTTGAGGTTTTATATTGACCAATGCCCCATTACAAAATATATCAGTCCTGAAGATTAACAATATAATACTCTAATTCTAATAGCACTTTTATAGCGCCTGATCTCTGTTAAAAGACAGACTCGAGGCGTATCACACCAAAAAAAAACAACATTGTTCAATATTCATAAGCCTGAGACGTTGCGGGGGTCAGCACCACGGAGAGAGGAGAAGAATGGTAAAATAAGGGTGGATATGCTTTTCCAAAGAAGTAAGACTTCAGTCTTGGCTTGAAGGAGACAAGTGAATTTGCAGAATGGACCACATCAGGGAGAGTAGCTACGCATTCGTATAATATTGTTATCTTCATTCATGATATATTTTTTTCTGTGTCATTCGGGAAGTTTTCCTATTGTCTTACAGAATGTTCTTGTGGGATTTGAGACTTTATTAAAGTCATCAATTGTTTTTTTATATTTTCATTATTTAACAGATGTATGGCAAGGACGGTGCATTTCTGATGCTGAGTAATGAGTGTTTCACGCGGACTGCTGACAAATACGAATATGTGGTCTGTCCATTCAGTGAGGTGCGGCAAAAAGATGGACAAAATGACAAGGTTAGTTTAAACCGGGATTCAAACCAAAATTTATCTACTACTCTAATCTAGCAAATGACTAATATGGTAAACTCGTATACTAGTTTTCTTTATTTTTTCCATGTAAACTCCGCAGATACTGCTTACTTAACTTTTCTTCCCACTCAGATAAGACCAAAGACATAAAAACAGAAAATAGTCCTTGTTATTTTTCAAAAGTAACATATTTTCCTTATTTTTTGGCCATGATATTAAAATATTATGTACAGTCAAACTGCTTTTTGCAGGACTTTGGAAGTGCAATTTTATTTTAAGAAAAAATTAATTATCAAGTCTTGAGACTGATTTTTTGCCATTAAACTTGACCCAGTCATCTGTACAAGTATTATTATATTCCCTAAGATTCCAATTGTGATGATTCGACTGGGTGAGCACATTATATATTTTTCTAGTTTTGAGTTGAAATTTTTTGCTGTTTTTCATTCATTGAGGTGTGTGCAGTGAAATTCTATGAAAAAATAGAATTAAACCCAATCTAGGAATATTCATACTTTATTTGAAAAGCATACCAACTATAGGGTGGGCCATACCCCTAATCCCCTGCTGAGCTACACCATGACCCCACACACACAATCCATACAATTACTGAAAAAGTGTAAGACAAATATTGACAAAAATCTAAAACATAAAATAGATTAAAGGATTGGGTGGGTGGTGGGAAAAATGTCTGGTGTACTTTCAAATTATTGCTACCAAATGAAAGAGTGAGGAGAGCTGGTGGTTTGCCAGTGAGAATGTGCATTGGTCCATTCTCCTCCATGAATGATGCCGCAAACTACTTAAAGCCATCAATGTTCTAATCACAAAGGTAATAGTAATTCTGAGAAGATAGAGTATGGATTGTTTTCATTCAAAAGACCCTGTGTCATTCATATAACCCTGTTATATGGAATCTCAAAGATCAGCAAAAATATTTCTAGATACTAGGATGTGGCCTAGCGGGTAACACACTTGTTTAGGAACTCAGAGGACGTGGGTTCAATCCCAGGTACAGGCAGATACATAGTGGCTCGGATGACCACTTAAAATGGCGGTCCTCTGTCATTGGGTCCTGTCCCCAGTGGCAGGTTAAAGAACCTCAAGGACGTTGATAAATGATCATCCTTGAGCCTCTATCTTCAAGTTAGGGGAATGTCAGTTACTGGTGAGTTGGGGCTGTACCTGTACAGTCAGATTGGTTAAATAGCGCTTTGAATCCTGTAGTATATGGAGATATTGTGCTGAGTATAAATACATAATAGTAATAATAATGAATTTCTATGACAAACTCCTTCCAAGACTAGGGGCCATATTCTTCAGTAATATTTTACTTTAAGGTCACCTTAGATCCAAGTTAGGAATGGTTTTCTACTTACAAAGTATTACTTAGATTTTGTATTCATCAACCTCAACTTTGTTAAGTATTACTGAAATTCTAAGTTAGGATAACTCCATATACTTTGTAGTGTGACTGTATTTATTTATTTATTTGGGGTTTTACGTCGCTTTCAACATTGTACAGGTCATATCACGACGGGTAGTTGGAAGGGCAGAGGAAACCAGTACATACAGTTCATTAGGGTTCTGTACTGTAAACTGCCGACCAACAGCAAGCATTGTAGTGTGACTGTAAACTTGTAAAACTGTGAAAGGCAATATTCAACTGGATTTGTATACCCCGTATTAGTTTGTTTTTTTCAAATACCTTTGCTTATTTTTACAGAAATTTACCATTTTATTTTGATAAATTTGTTTACGTCATCCCCTTATGTTTGTTTCATTGGTACTTGGAACAAAAGTGAAAATTCAGGTAACCAAATAGGGTGTGATGAAGGAACAATGAATACCTGGCCCCATTTTTCTAGGTGAGTCACACACTTAAAAGGAAATTTCCAGTCATCAGAACTCTATATAAGGGGTTTGACAATTAGGTGTTTTTGGACCTTTTGATAGCCAGTAAGACATTCTGTTGTTTTATCACATGGGTTAGATGTTATATCCCAGAAAAGGTACTGCACTGTTAATCTCTTTTTCAAGATTTTTCCAGACAATGGAATAACTTTTGATTATCCTTTTGATATGTCTGTATTTCGAGTGTTGTTTCTAACACACAGGTGATTGGTCGAAATCCTAACTGGGTGTCTCAGGGAGGCAAGGACGGCTACAAGCTACAGATGTTGAATGGGGAGTCCCAGCAGTGTCCTGGCATGATCACTAGAATGGCTGTGGTAAACAAGCCTCTTCTTACCAGTTTGTAAACATAATGTTTTAGTGAATAACTAAATGACACATTTTAAATGATATAAATATTAGAGTTGAAATGATTATTTTTACTAATCGATTATTAGGTTATCAAAGCACTAGTCGACGCCAACATTTCAATGCTACCAGGCTCCAATATGTTCAAAATGCTCTTGTTTCAAAAGTCGACTAAAAACCTACCTATTTCAGAAATCATTTCCACCTTAGCTTCTAACTACCGAACACCGGATCGCCTCCCTGGTTACGACTTGGAACATGTCTAATGTCTTGATGATTTATTCCTTACGAACTGAATGGTTTGCCTTAGAATCAGTAGATACGGAAATTAAGCACTTGGACAACTGATTGATTGATTGATTGAACATTTGTGAAACTGTTTTCTTGTTTATGTGCATTTGCAATGCAGTATTTTTTTGTACACATAGTACCTTAAAATTTTGTCAACAACTTAAGGATTAATGCTGCCTGTTTTCTTCACAGCTCTAATATTCAGTTTGTTATCATTACCTTCAGAAGTGTAAAAATTCCCCCAAACTTTTAGAATTTTTATTCTAAGGATTTTTTTTTATTCTAAGAAAATGATTGTCTTGAGAAAATTATAAGAATAAGTATACTTGTAAGAATAAGAGAATAAGACAATTGGAATACCTGTATTTATTTATTTGGGGTTTTACTTCGCTTTCAACACTGTACAGGTCATATCACGACGGGTAGTTGAAAGGGCAGAGGAAACCAGTACATATAGTTCGTCAGGGTACTGTACTGTAAACTGCTGACCAACGGCAAGCAACTACCAGCTTTCCCACTTGAGGCCGTGCCGGGAACCGAACCTCGGCCTCAGAGGTGGGAGGCGAGAGTGTTACCACTCTGCCACCATGGCCCCTATAATAACTATAAGAATGAGAATGTGATTGAATATAGCCACTTGCCATTGCTACTTGCTGAACAGTCAGTTGTTTTTGTACTTTTAGCTGGTGTTTGAGTGCGGGATGGACAATCAGGTGCTGAGTGTACAGGAGACAGAAATCTGTGAATACACCATACACTTCTCAACACCCGCTGCCTGCTAATGAAACAGCTATAATCACTGAAGCTTGTCTCTCTGGTGGTGCATTATTTGTTTTTGTTTTTTTGCATGTTGAGATATTTCTATAGAACCTATTTTTTAGTGTATCATTGAGTTCATTTTCTTCAAAACTTCAATTAAATCTATTTACTGTTAGTTAAACTTGTATGTGAAGTTTTTTTTATGCAAGGTGTCCACTGATTGTTCACTTTTTTTAACAAAATGTGTTTTCTTTATGCCTTATAAATTAATAGAAGCTAATTATACAGTAAATTTATGATTTCTCTTTTAGTCTTTGGAATTAGTTGTTTCTTACTATTTCATATTAATATGTCTCTTCATTTTTACCAACCTTGTAAATATGATAAAACAATACATAGTACATCTCAAGTTCATTTTCCACCACAGGTTCAGATAATAGGGGTTCTACTGTATCCAAGTATGATGACCAAGTGTAAATGTAAGGAACATTCTTTCTTGTTGAGCTTTTTAAAATTTACAACAGTATACTGCACAAGTAGAATTTTAGCTAGAAGAAAATTTCCCTAATTCTTCATTTTTAAGAAATTTACCAGAATTAAGTTTTGACAATGGCCAGTTTCTACTTGAGATATTAATGTATATTTAAAATTTCACTAGGAATTAATTTTCACTAGGCGAAGGCCATTGGCTAAAATATCTGAAATTAATGACCAGCAAAAATTATCACTTATACAGTAGGTTTTATTCAACAATTGAATTCTGTTTAAAACAACAGTTTCTTTTATTGTCATTACAGTTTATTTAATACACCAATATGGGTTTGATAAGGGATCAATTCTAGCTCCCGAAAACATGTGGAACTTTACTGATGGCCTTGTTTTTATGAGACCTTTTCTGTTAAAGGCTGGTAAAACCCAAACTTTAGACCTATATAGTCCAGTCATTTTTTTTGTTTCATGGGTTTATTATAAGGAAGACAGAAGACATCAATGGTCAGATTGGATTGTATGTCTTTTACATTTTTAGCTAATGTGATAAAAAATATTGTTCATCAAGTGACACTGTAAACGTAACACAACATTTAAATCACATGTTTATAGCAGGTACAATATTTTCTATGTACAGTTTAATATTGTGATGATTTAAAGAATTTTTGTTTATCCATATATATATATCAAGAGATAGATATATTTTTCTAATGTAAAGGGTTACATACTTTATAATTACATGTTTCAATAAAGAGACAAATACATGTTATTTTCACTTATTATGTCATGAAAAAGAAAGCACAGCTAGCTTCAACATGCTTGCATCGTTTATTATTTGTACTCAGTATCTCCTGTTACTGAGGGAGCCACAGTATTATTGGGCAATCCCGAATGCATAGCTACCACAAGTACAACCCAAACTCTAGCAGCCGACATTCCCCTAACTGAAATGGCCGGACATTTGCCAATACCTCTCAGGTTATGAAACCTCTTGGACCAACAATAAATGAGATATAGGCACTTTGAAGGTCAGCCCAAATTAGGTGAGTAGGGGTAATATTTCACTCTCAGGTAAGGAGCTTCCAGGGCACTGTTTCACAAAGACCTACTAAATATAGAAGATAGTATGCTATTAAATTTAAATCTTAGTAGGCCCTTAGTAGCCACCCCCGAAGTGTTGCACTGAGCTGATGCTTGGGATCTACCCAGTTCCCGAGATAGCAGAGGTTCTAGTGAGGAGAGCCTACTAATTACCACAGTGAATAAAATCTCAGTGAAACAGATATTATAGGCCTAGTAGACTACTAGTGCTTAGCAGTCTACTAAGGAGATAGTAGGCCTTTGTGAAACTGGGTCATTTGTCTATGTGCTTGTGCATCAGATTCAACCTTCTATTTATGAGTACCATCCATTGGCAGCCAGTAAGGAAAGGTAGATCAATTTCCAAGAAATACTTTGGCTGGCCATCTTGTTTTTCAAGACGAGACTAAATTCAGTTTCGGACAAGTTTATCGACCAATGCCGACGATACTCCAAGAATGTTATGAAGACAACTGGTCTGGTCTTCCCCTAAGAACATTACTACATTGTATTTTTATCCAGATCTGTAAAACTTTGTCACAAGAAAGTAATGAGAAATTGCACAATATTGCATAATCTAAAATATTCACATTTGGACAGTTTTGAAACCTTCTAAAAGGGAGAAATAATCCACTAATTTATACCTAAACAACTGCAGTGAAAAAAGTGAGAAATTCAAAAATGGCCTCAATGGCTGAGGTAAAAGCATGTCGAGACCACAGAAGAGTATCAGGGGAGTATTATTTATCTACAAAGGACTTCACATTTCCAAAAAGTGAGATAAAGTCTCGCTAAATTAAAATAAAATGCCTACTTAGCCATAATACCCTTACATACAATACGCTGCTTAATTCAAAATACTAATATAAGTGTTTGATTAGACTTGTATCATAAGTTACAATTTTCATCTGGAATAAAAAGTTGCAATGTACACATACATGTTTGTATGCTGAATTTATTTCTGATCATGCTCTTGTCCTTGCTCAGCTTGACTCTGTTAATCCTCCTTCACATAAGGCAAAAGTTGTCACCTTCAGGAGGTATCATAAAATTGACATGGACAGTTTCCGTAAGGATTTGGGAAATAGCGCATTCGTAAAATGCCCTGGTGATACAGTCAGTGGTTTGTGTGAACAATACTTAGATGATTTGAGCAAATTGCTCGACAAGCATGCACCATTGGTTACTCGGACTTTTACTAAGCAAGCTACTGGTTGGCTATCTGACACCTACAGGCTGGCAAAAACCATCAGGCGACAGCTGGAACGAATCTGGCGTAAAGATAAATCTGCCTATAATCGAGCTAGACTTCGAAGACAGATTGGTCGCTGCAATTCACTGGTCAACAAAGATAAGGCAAATTACTTCAGAAACCTGGTCAGAGAAAATACCAATGACTCTAAGAAGCTATGGCAGGTCTTGCGTTCCGCACTGCACTCTAGTCCTGAAGCAGTACTCCCTTCTCATGAATCTAAGAAAGGTCTTGCTGACCGGTTTGTCACTTTCTTCAGTGACAAAATAGATAAAATCAGAAACTCATTTTCCTCTAGTGACTCATTCACTCTGCCTCCTCCACCTGATGTACCCAATTTCAGCTGCTTTAAACAAGTTTCTCAAGAGGAAATTAGAAAAATTATCATGAAGTCACCCACTAAATCTTGTTTGTTAGACCCATGGCCTACATTTCTTGTTAAGGAATGTATTGATATTTTACTGCCCTCTATCACCAGGCTTGTTAACTGCTCGTTGTCAGAAGGTGTTGTACCTGATGAGTTCAAGAAGGCTATTGTAACCCCATTGATTAAAAAGTCATCACTACCACCCAATGACTTAAAAAACTACAGACCTGTTTCTGGGTTGGGCTTCATATCCAAACTGGTTGAACGTGTTGTTGCTTCTCAGTTGAATGACCGTGTTAGTTTGAACGGACTTGAGAATGTCAGGCAATCTGCCTACAAACTAGGTCACTCAACTGAATCTGCATTGCTTTCAATTAAGAATGATGTTCATTTGGCTTTTGCTAAAGGTGAGGCTACTGCTGTCGTTCTCTTGGATCAATCAGCAGCGTTTGATACTATTGATCATGATACGCTACTTAATTCTCTTAGCTCCTGGTTTGGTGTGAGCGGGGTTGTCCTCGATTGGTTTAAGTCTTATCTCTCAGACCGTGTTCAGTGCATTAAGATTGGGTCAATTTTATCTGATGCCAAAAAGTTATTGTATGGTGTGCCTCAAGGCTCTGTCCTGGGGCCAATCCTTTTTTCACTCTATACTACTCCACTGAGTAAAGTCATACAGAATCATCCTGGTATTAGTTTCCAGTTCTACGCTGATGACACACAATTGTATGTACACCTCACACATAAAAATGTTGCCTCGGCCCTTGATAAGCTGTCACACTGCCTTGAAGAGGTAAAGAGATGGCTCTCTACAAATAAGCTCAAGCTAAATCCAGATAAGACCGAATTCATTGTGTTTGGCTCAAAGTCTCAGCGCAAAAAACTTAATCAGTCCTTCCCGGTCAACATACTTGGTAATCTCATATCACCAACAGATGCAGTTAGGAACCTTGGTGTCTGGTTTGATTCTGATTTCTCATTCTCTTGCCATGTTAGGAAGGTCTGCAAGGCTTGTTTTGCTCATGTCCGGGATCTTAAGCGACTCCGAGGACATCTGACACATGAAGCTACTCTTATGGCTGCCAATGCTCTGGTCGGAAGTCGACTAGATTACTGTAACTCTCTGTTCAGAGGTCTCTCAGCTCTAGATCTGCGCAAACTTCAATGTGTTCAGAATAGCCTTGCCAGAATTGTTGCCAACACCACCAAGTACTCGCACATCACTCCAGTTAGAAAAGCACTACATTGGTTGCCAATTAAGTACCGTTCTATCTTTAAGACTGCCATGCTGGTATATAAGTTCCTACACAGTGTTAACCCCAAATACTTTGAACCCTTCCTCATTCCCAGACATAGTGCATATAACACTCGTCGAAGTCAATCTGATGGCATATTTCTTGAGGTTCCCCACTTTGGTTCAATTTTCAAGTCTCGAAAACATTTTGGACTCAGTTTTGCGTACGACGCACCTATGATTTGGAATGACCTTCCTGATGAGGTCCGCTCTGCAAACTCACTTGCCTCTTTCAGGTCAAAGTTGAAGTCATACCTCTTTGGAAAAGCATACCCACCCTAAATTTTCCAATCTCCTTTCTGCTTTCTCCGCGGTGCTGACCCCTGCAATGTCTCTGGTTTTTGAATATTGAACAATGTTTTTGTGTGATGCGCCTTAGAGTCTGTCTTTTGACGGAGATTAAGCGCTATAAAAGTGCTATTAGAATTAGAATGTTTCACCACATATGTGTTCACTATTTGCCTGCTCTGCCCAGCTTAACCTAAACAGAACACTATTTTAAAATGGCTTTCACTGTTTGTCTTTCAAAATAATGAATGCATTTATGTGAAACCAAATGATTTAATTTGATTTATTTGTTGTTTTATGTCACGCTTAACAGCCAGGGTCATATTGTGACGGGTAGTTTTACATGTGGAGGAAACTAGTGCATACTGCACTGTAAACCACCGGGCATTGGCAAGTAACTACCAACTTTCCAACATGAAGCGCCCGGCCCGAGATTCGAACCGGCGGCCTCAGAGGTTGGAGACCAGAACTCTAACCGCTACACCACCGAGCCCCCTGTGAAACCAAATGAAGACCAATTTATCTTAACATGTATTAAGACCTGGTTGTTACAATGATAATATCACAAAGGAAATGACATGCTGATGAACAGTAACAACTGGGTTTTGTTTTCTGATAAGTCTGACAACATTTTTCAAAATCAACGAGCTTTTGAATATATTGCTGCCAATGAAATCATCTTCAGATGTGCTTGAAGGCCATGATATGTGTCTTGGTGGCGGTGTACTTTGAAAATCCCTGAAAATCTGCATGCCCATAGAAAATCCCCAGATGGGTCTTAGAAAATCCCTAAGAGTACATTTTAGTTGCAGTTACAGTAATTTACATACATTCAGGTATGGTACATTGCAGCACTTTTAAGAACAAAATTTACAGAACAAAGGAAGTATTTGATATAAATCAACATATGATTTATTTATTGGGGGTTTTACGTCGCTTTCAACACTGTACAGGTCATATCACGATGGGTAGTTGAAAGGGCAGAGGAAACCAGTACATACAGTTCGTTAGGGTTCTGTACTGTAAACTGCCGACCAAAGGCAAGCAACTACCAGCTTTCCCACTTGAGGCTGTGTCAGGAATCGAACCCCTGCCTCAGAGGTGAGAGGCGAGAGTGTTACCACTCTGCCACCGTGGCCCCCTAATCGACATAGGAACACAAGCCAACAGATACAGACATATCTAAAGGACCAAAATTTCAAACAATTTTAACTATGTGGAAACCTGTAGGTTGCGACCCACTGCCTAAAAAGTCCTCCATGTCTCTTTTTTTCGTTGAACATAATCACATGCCAGCTTTTTCAATCTTTTTTGAAGGTCAACATGTACTTTGTGGACCCTTTTTTTTTGGTGGATTTCCCATTGGGCTATCATTGCACAAACAGGACTGTTTTCTTGTTGGAGGGCCTCAGTAAGTTTCCCAATGGTTGGATGGTGATGTCCAACTAGGTGCTGGAAGTGAGTATTCCACCCTTTGCAGAGATTGTTCTTGCGCAGTCCAGAAGTGTAGCAGAGTGAACAGTCCACACTGAAGGTGGAAATGGTGGTGACACTCTCCTCATCCTAAAGGTCATGTCACCTGTTTTGGTTTGTTTTAATGGCCCATTAACATATGTGATCTCAACATATGACAAGAGTTCTTTCTGGGGGGCATATTTCTTTGAGAAACTAGGGGGGGGGGGGCATATTTCTTTGAAAAACTGCAGGCCCTTGGATACATCAGTGGGAGGAAGGAAAGCCAAGCCATCCACCGTCCCACAAAATGACGAAAATCTTCATTAGTCCTGTAGTGTGACACCAGGCCCTCAGATTGTAGTCTGCGCCAGGTACATTGATGCTTGTGGTAGAAACAACCACTGGGGTCCACTCCTAATACCAACTTGAGAGCATTAATGACTGGCAGCTCAAAGTCAACCATCACATTGTTGGATCCGGGTACAGATTAATACTGTGGCACTTGTCAATGATGGCACGGAACAGTTCCTCATATGTTGCCTGTTTTTTTTTCTGCAGTAGCATATATCAGGTAGGCACAGCAGTAGTTCCCAGTGGCACACGAATGACATGTAACTGTAGGAAACCCCTTGGAGCCATCTTGGAATTTCCATCCATGTACCACGGCTTGGACTTGCTGATAAGCCATAGACATTCTTCACTTCCAAAAACTAGGATCCTAGAAACTATATGCCATATTTATGTACAGGATCACTGACAAATGTACTGAGTTTTTCTGAAAATTTTTGTGTATATATAGTCAACCCTGAAGTGATGATTGCAATTGAAGACATTTTATGTGGTCCTTTGTGCACTGAATATTAAGCTTTTAACCTGATTTAAAAAGCACATCTTTTTCTTAAAATTGTTGTTGACATTTCCTTTGATAGAATTAGTTCCTTTAGGTTTCAAAGCTCCTTTAAGATGTCTTTAATCTTATCAAACCATAAAGGCTTACAAGGTGTTTGAATGGGTTCCGGAGCATACATTAAAGTGTTTAAACATGGAGTTAGTCTTTTGACATCCTTCCTGAGCAGTTATCAAAGAAAGAATTAGCCTATCTATCTATAGACAATGGAGCAACTTTCTCTGATAGCAATTAACAGTTAGGGCCACAATTCATATAGGTAGATTAAAGAATACAGTTAGGGCCACACTTCATACAGGTAGATTAAAGAATACAGTTATAAAATTCTAATTCTAATTCTAATTGGACTTTTATAGCGCTTAATCTCCCCAAACAAGAGGACTCTAAGGCGCAACAAAACAAAAAGCAGTCAACAAAATTCTGTGTCCAGGGACATAACAGGGATCGAACACCACGGAGAACGCCAGGGGGATGATTCAGGCTAGGGTGGATATGCTTTGGTGTACAGGTAGGTTTTAAGCTGTTTTCTGAAGGAGGCCAGGGATGGAGAGGCACGAATCACATCAGGGAGAGTATTCCACACAGTAGGAGCATCAAACGCAAAACTATTACCAAACTGTTTGACAGATTTATGAACAGAGGGGCAGAACTTTGGAATAACTAGGAAATTACCACCACTTTGACTGCGCCTGGTACTATAAGAACTGCTGTAGGAAGAAAGATGTGGTGAAAAATACCTGGGAAAACCTGTGTGAAGATACTTATAAACAAGTGTGACTGTCTTGAACACAATGCGCTGTTCAACAGGAAGCCAATGCAGTTTCTTTAGCACAGGAGTTATGCTGGTGTATCGACTGGTGTTTGATACAATTCTAGCTGCACTATTTTGGATGCACTGTAATTTGCGTAGATTGAACTTGGACAGGCTCCTGAAAAGTGAGTTGCAGTAATCCAACCGACTACTAACAAGAGCATTGGCTACAAGCACAGAAACATCATGAGTAAGAAACCGCCTGACATGTCTGAAGTCACGGAGTTTAACAAAACAACTTTTGCAGACATTCTGAACATGCTTGGACAAAGAGAAATCTGAATCAAACCACACACCCAGATTTTTTACTGAATCTGCAGGGCAGAGTGAGTTGCCCAGGATATCAATTGGAAAACATGCTTTCAACTTATCCCTTTGTCTCTTCGAACCAAAGATGATAAACTCAGTCTTATCAGGATTCAGTTTGAGCTTACTAGTTGTCATCCACTCTTTAACATCATTTAGGCACTTATTTAGCTTTTCAAAGGCAGCAGATGCATTCTTCTGGGATAAATGTATATAAAGTTGGCTATCATCTGCATAGAAATGAAACTTTATTCCATTATGTTTACTGATAATGGAACTGAGGGGGGTAGTGTACAATGAGAACAACAAAGGACCCAGGACAGAACATTGGGGAACACCAAATAGGTACATCTGACAAAGTAGAACCAATTTTTACTGATTGGTAACGGTCCATTAGGTAGGATGTGAACCATTTCAGAATGGAGCCACTGACCCCAAACCAGTTTTGGAGGCAACCCAGAAGAGTAGAGTGATCAATGGTGTCGAAGGCAGCAGACAAGTCAAGCAATACCAAGGCAGTGGATTCACCTCTTGACAATGATAAGTGAACCTCATTTTTTATGTAGAGAAGAGCAGTCTCAGTTGAATGGCCCGCCTTATATGCCGACTGGTACGGGTTGTCTAAGTTATTGGCATTAATATGTTCTAACAGCTGCTTAGCAACCACACGTTCTACCAATTTAGAACGTTTAGAACCAATTTAGAATAGTTCTTTAATTAATAAATCCATGGAGGGCTACAAATATAATCTGATTAATTGGATATACATGCATTCAATGAAACAGGTAGATTAAAGACTACAGTTAAACGTGGCTTCTTTAATCAATGAATAATAAAAAGGAAAAGGGAGGGCCACAAAATTGGTTTGAAGATGAAGACAAAGACAAACAAAGAGAATGTAACAATGCATTTGTCAATGTAAGGTAAATGTAAAGACTATAGTTAAAACTGGTTTCTTTAATCAATGAATAACAAAAAGGAAAGGGGATGGCAGATGGGATTTTGAAGATGACAGGAATTGGAAGCCACACCATAGACAAAGAATGACAATATAACAATACATTTGTCAATGGTATTGTATTGGGGATTTTTTGATCTGGGGATTTTCTAAGCCCCATCTGGGGATTTTCTATGGGTCCGCAGATTTCCAGGGATTTTCAATCTGGGGATTTTCATATACAATCCTTGGTGGCACTTGCATAAGTTGATTAGCTAAAGTATGCTAAAACATTTCACATCGTAAAGACTCACAGATGTATTTCACATGTTTCACGTTTCCATTGCCAAAATACAGAAAAAAAACTTTAAAGAGATAAAGTTTGTGTAATCTTACAAACAGAGAAATAAATGGTCATGAAATTAATAAGTCCCCTTGTTTGTGGTATTGAAATATATAAAGGTGAAATGTTAGTAAATTTCAATAGCTTTTTCTATATTTCAAATTTGGAGATCTGTGTCCCTTTTAACAGGCGAGTTCGTACCAGGAAAGGGCTACAGCGAATTCCACATGTTGCCATTAGCTGGGAAGGAAGCAGCACAAAAGTGCTTTAAAATAACACATTCCAACGAGAATCTTGCAATTTTTTACATATCTTATACAAATGGCCTGATTTGATTATACATGTACATACATTATGCATGTCCCGTCATGATGAGACGTTTCAAGGCAACTGCACAAATTCTGAGTTTCAACAGTCATAATTCTTCTGTCACCATACTTAAACGTGCTTACTTATATTATTTTCTGCTGCTCAACTCAGTTATACCTTTTTTTGCTAACTTATCTTAATAACTACTTGATTTTATAATCTATTACCTTATTGAAACTTGCTATTTTATAACAATTTTTATATTTCTAAATATGCACATAATTGAATTGTTGTGTCCACTACATCATCGTAATCTACGAGTTATTATCGCTAGTAAGGGTCCGTACGGCACGGACACTCAGGTGTACATATATATGTATTCAGCTAGACATATGCAAAGGGCCAGCAATTCACTGACCATGTCACTGTGTTTTATTTGACCTTGGCTCCACACCTCTTTACATCTTGGATCTTCCTGGCTGGAAGACTTTGGTCTGGGTGCCTAGGAACTTCAATATCACCAAACTACCTTATGCTTACTTGTTTCATATCAAAATTCTATGGTAACACACAACATCCTTATTTTCCTCCACGTATCTCAATCCCAACTCAATAATCACAATGAAACATTCTTGGCTTGCACCACCTCACCTTAACCTTGCTTTGACCATGGTTCATCCCCCGTGTCTTTAGTTTGACCTTTTTCTTGAAGGTCATTGCAAATTGCTTGACCTTTGGTGGGTTAGCATTTTGACCTTATCTTTGGCTATACTCGGTGAGATGGTGCAAGCTTGGAATCTAGTCATGGTCAGAAATAAATAATTTCCTTGTATTATAAATCAAAAGATACTATCTATGATGTGGATAAAAAATCAGTAGAATAGAAAATTTAAAACTCAATCTTGACATTTTATTTGTGTTGGTGCTCCCTCTGGGCTGTCGCAGTGTATAGTCAAATGTTTGACGTTTTAACTGACAGCTTGTTACGGGTCGGGATTCTGTTATCCACCATAAAGTGACGTGTAGAAGGATCCTTACATTTTGCTTTCAGATACTCTTATATCCACCCTGGGTGTTGAAGGGGATATAAATCCACCCACCCAACCTTAACCTTTACCTCAGTGTATAGTCAAATGTTTGACGTTTTAACTGACCGCTTGTTATGGGGTTGTCGGGGTTTCTGTTATCCACCATAAAGTGACGTGTAGACGGATCCTTACATTTTGCTTTCAGATACTCTTATATCCACCCTGGGTGTTGAAGGGGATGTAAATCCACCCACCCAACCTTAACCTTTACCTTCAACACACATTCTCTTACGAGATATTGTTCAACAAGAATACCACATCCATATTGCTCACCTTCACACTACTTTTTCTTGATATTGTTAATGGATACTGGGAAATAAATAAACCTGCAAATTGGGACGTAGTACATAATGGGAGTTTTCAATTTTGTCAGACTGCTCTGTATTCTATAATTAGGCTGGAATGGAGAAAATCATTTCAATTTTTCATTGATCCAAGACTCGGCCACCGAGAAAAAAATGTCCATGTTTCCAGCTTTACCATTTGGCTGTGTTATGAACTCATATTCTCAAAGGTGGGAGAGAATGTGTCACCACTGCCTCAACTATCTAATAAATATTTAAAACTTTGAGACCACAATGTTATGTTTTGCTTAACACATATTCTAGAGTCTAGGTACCTAGAAGTAAGCAGTGGAATAAAAGAGAAAATCCAGATGCAGATTGTTATTTATGACTCTATCGCCTCTTCCTGCGACATCAAAAGCACACTAAGCTGTCGGGTCTGGTTAGTTTTTATTTTTTCCTGTCTTCTGGTTATTACATCACCTACACATTGCTTAGTCTGGGAAATATTAATATCAGGGGTTATAGAATAAGACCTGTAAAAGTTTCTCCTTATACTGCACTGAATTATAAAAATTTGTATGTTTCCCATATTAATAATTATGGTTTTTATTATGTTTAAATGATATGAATATACTTACTTTGAAATTTGCTTGATCTTTCTTAAAATGGTTAATCCCAGTGAACTTCACATAATGCAACACATTTTTCATTGCTTACTCTCTAAGCTACTAGCTAAAATAGGGAACTAAGTCCTCAGGTTATAATTAAATACAGAGGCAGATACAGGATTTCGCAAAAGAGGGGGCGTGGGGTGTCGTGGGTATGGATATTTCATACTTGGACATTTTGTAGCGGGACATATCACGCGGTACATGGACAACATACTGGGGGACAAAACGCCAGTCAAAATTGCAAGGGGGGACAAAATGCTGGCCATTTTATGAAACAGGGAGGCCAAAATGCCAATATTATCAAAACATTTTATATATGATACTGATGATCAAGTAAACTGAAAAAGCCTCTAGCAGAAGAAAAGCCAATGTAAAAAGCTGCAGCAGAAAATACCTCAGTATAAAATCCCTGTAACTAAATTGTACATGATACATTTACACACAGTCTTCTACTGTGACTTTTTCTGCAGCTTTTTTTCTATTGGGGCTTTTTGTACACTTAATTGTCAGACATATACAGCAGTTACTGACATGAATAAAAATACGTATAACTGAAAAAAAATTAAATTGGAGGGAAACATACTTGAAATTTAAATTTATATGCCATAATGTTTCTTCAACATTTTTATTTTAAAATAACTATTATTTAATACTAACCTGGATCTGGCTACTGGTTGTTGGGAAGGTAACAGGCTAGTTATTTGTCACATGCAAATCTTTCCAGGGGATAAACTGGCATGTTTGCTCATAAAATTTGTTGTTTTATTTTATTGTCATAGACACTGATTTTATTTAAAATGCTCATTTACACATACAAAATAGTTTATAAGCAATGCCTTCTGAATTTCAACTGAAATCGCTTGCTATAATAAACAGAAGGTAACATGTTTCACCAGGTCACATAGGGATCTCCAGCCTTTTGCAACATTTCCAATTCTACAAAAATCATTTTGGCCTCAGTGGTCGAAGGATTTGGCACATACCCATGATCTGTGTTTAGCAGTTTGGTTTCTTGCTGACCACAGTCTGTCGGCAACACATGTAGTTATGGTCTATTCCAATAGGATCCTAGGTGTGGAAATGTGCGGACCTTTTCTCACAAAAATACAGAAACAGATTTGTACTGCGGGATAAAGGGTTTCACAAATAGCTTATGAGAAAAATTTAGCTTATCTACTTTATTAGATGTCAGGCGGCAATGGCAATTAAATATATTCTCTTTATTTCTTTAACTTGACATTTTCCTGTAAAATATTTACTTTTTAAATATTTGTTTATTTGGAAACACATTTGGTTCCACCTTTTTGTTGAACAGTGTCTGCATATGAAATGACGAACGAAAGAAAATGCTGCTAAATCATAAGAAGTGTACCAAAATAAAATTTCTATTTGAGGTATGGAAGTAGCGTGCAGTTTTTGTTATACAAAATATTGGAACTCATTATAAGTCTGTGGATATTAGTCACCTCCGTTACTGATTAAATGTAAGCTACAATCAGCAACAGCTTCAGGCACTTTGGTTCTACTCTAAGTTTTGGGGGGTTTGTGATGCTTTCAAGGTTGAGAAATCAAGGTCCATAGAAGTGAGGATCAAGTGATTATACTTTAAAATTGTAACCATTCGGGTACAAAAGTCTCATAATATGCTACGTTTAACACCTCTGTTGTCAATTCTCGATGCAGACATTTTTGTTTAAATATATGTTTGAGTAAGTGAAGTCATAGTTAGGGTTTTACATATTGTTCAACAGCCAGGTTCATATCGTTACAAGCCTCAGCATTGCCACTGTGTGGGAGTCGAACCCACACAGAGGTATCAACTTGGGATTAGATGCCCATCTTGCTAACCACTAGGCGACTGAGAATCCCTCTTTGAGTTAATGTTTAACATATCTTGTGTAATAATATCTCTTTGAGTTAATGTTTAACATATCTTGTGTAATAATATATTCTATTTTGTCTTTTCATAGTTGATTGTGTCTGTCCTCAATTTTATTAATTTGTTTCAATACAAATAACACAGTAAATTCATCTTTAGCATCTCTTAACATTAGCAATATCTCATCGTGTCTTTAAATATCTCAAATACTTCAGGTCTGTTTTTTCTCTATTTAGTGAATTAATTTTTAAAATTTCTTAATATAATATTTTCTTTAAGAGCACTTGTGTTATACCGCCAGATTTATGACATAAATTCTCATAGGATCAAAAGGAATTTGTCAATAGGTATTTGCTTCTTTACTCCATCCTATTAAAATGACCAAAAACAGCAACCTAAAGAAAGAGAATCTGCAGATTAATTCTGGAACCTTTATTCCCAGCAAATACTTTGCATAACCTTGGTAATCCATCATTTGTCCTTGTCTACAATGTTTATACAAAGCCCAATTGTTTGCTGGGATTAAATTAATTACAATGAACAGAAAATATCATTTGTTTTCTGACAAGAAATTTCTGGTTGATTTAGATTGAGAAGATAAAGACAGACAACTTACAACTGGTAAGTTAGTTTTTTCCTTGTTTCAGACAGTTGCATAAAGCCAAGCAAGATTAAAGTTCTGACTTAAAATTAGAAGTGTGCTTACCATAATAATACATTTGTTTCTTTTTTATATATAAAAGACATCATACGTCATTATGCAGATTGAAATATTTGGTGCTACATTGGTGTGTTCAAGTTTGCAATCTTGTATTAAAATTCATAGAGATATAGATATGAAAGCAATAAAGTAGATTGAAGTTTTAAATACATGAGCACATTTTCTTCTCTGATAAAATAAATTGAAATCGCTGCATGTTGAAGGATGAAACTAGTCGGTCCAATAACATTCAACATTTTTGTGCCCTCTGTTATTAATTTACAAGACTGTTTGTTATTGCGTTGTTTTATCATATCATAATTATCACTGCCCTGGAAGGGGAAAGGCAAGGGAATTTTAACCTGGTCCGTCTGTAATCGTTGCATATTTTTTTCACCATTCGTGTCTTACATCATTGTTGTGAAGTAACATAACCAACTGATATGTATTATCATGCAAGATGATTTAATATTCTGTATTTCAGCCTTTCTTTCTTATTGGGTATTGGTGATTTTCACTTAAGAGTAAAAATCTATCGATAATTCACAGTACATTTGATATACAATATCAAGTCAAACTATGCAATATTTTAATATTTTGTCAAATATTTTAATATTTTGTCAAATATAAAATATTCATTTCGTCAAAGCCTTTATATCTTATGTTGCATAGAGTTTATGTTGGCCAGCTTCATTCAACACAAAAATAAGTGAGTTCTGTTAATCAACAGGGCTGGCAAGTTGTCTTTCAAATCAGTCAAGCAAAAACAAAACTGATTTCCTCAACAGGATCAGACTAAAACTTTGTCTTTCAAGCAAGAATCACTGACAAAAATATGGACACTGTCTGGATTTCTCTCTTGCTAATTCTATGTCAGTGATTTTTTTTCTATTAATAAGCAACACAACCTTGATTAACAGTAGAAGAAAAAATATTCCCATAAAAGAGCAACTCAGAGCAAACACCAAATGTCTGACACATAAATATTACTTTTTTTTCAGTGGAAATTAGAAATACAAATGGAGGGAAGAATCATCAGATTTATGAAGAAAATAAAGTATGTTTTAGGTTTGGAGCATCAGTGAAAGAGTGATAATTTAAAAATTGTGTTTTGAGGCCAATACAGAGGCCTTAGTGGTCTAGTGGGTAATATGTTGAACATTTCATCACTTTCCTCTTACAGGCATACACGTGAAAGCAGTGCCCTGATTCTTCACTGTAAATCACCTGGTATTGAAAAACAACTTACAATTTTGGCACAAAACTCCAAGTTCAAGAATACAACAGCACCACTGGGCAATGAAAATCTCATGCTTCATTTATCCCAACATAGCATCAGATAGATCCTCAGTGGCCTAGTGGTTTATCAAGTTTAGCATCTAATCACAGGCCGGCACCTTTGTGTCGGTCCCAGTAGTGTCCAAATATGACCCTGGCTGTTGAACCATGACCTTTAACTACCACATCATTAGGACCTACATGTACAAACAAACCCCCGGTGATACTTATTGCTAAAACATTTATTTTAGATTTATTTTTTTGTTTTACGTCGCATTCAACAGCCAGGGTCATATAGCGATGGGTAATTTATGGGTGGAGGAACCACTGCACACTAGTTGGTCAAGATTCTGCACTGTAAACCACCGGGCACCGGCAAGTAACTACCAACATGAAGTGCCTGGGCTGAGAATTGAACCGGCAATCTCAGAGGTTGAAGGCGACCACTCTAACCGCTACACCACCCCTTTTCGTAGTGCTAAAAAGACAAATAAAAATCTGTATTTCGGGTCCAGATCCAGATGAGGCTCAACAATCCTAATCCAGATTATTTTTAATAAGAATCACGACCAGCGGCCACCTGTTAATGAAAATATAACCCCAAACAAATGAATAGTTTTCCACTTATACATGCGTATATTGCTAAAAAATTACAAAAGACATTCAGGATTTGTGATCCCGATAATCTCTGAGGAGGACCTAGTAACAGACAACACCTGGCGTAAAATATAACTCTACTCCGATATATATTTTTCAGTTATGCACTGGGACAAACAAACAGACAGACAATGTCCCCTACCTGTTGTGCGGGGGTGAGGGTAATAAAAATACTGCAAGGAAATTTCTTTTGTTAGAAATTTTGAATAAAACTGTTCTAGGAATAATAATGTCAATAAATATGAAAAAAATGAGAAGTTTCTGAGAATATAAACATTTTCTTTGAAAAATTCTGAAAAAGAAAAGAGAGAAAATAATTAAGGGCTAACTGAAATACTAAAACTACCTAGTTTATTGCATCAATTTTGTCATCATTACCTTCAACAGTTTAAAAATTCCCATGGATTTAAAATTCTATTTCTCAGATTTTTTACTATTATCAGAATGGAGAAAATGGTTATTTTCTGAGAATAAGAAAAACTGTGGTCTTGGTGAGAACATATATAACAAAATAGGATCAATTTTATTTTGCCAATACTGAAAAACTGTTTTGTTTGTAGAAAAGAAATAAGAAGTGGACTCTTGATAAGGGGATTCTTTATTGGAAACGGAGACTGTCACCCTTTATCTTTATCTGTGCTTCTCCACAAGACGGGGGCTTACACTAGCAATGCTAGTTATTTGTGGCAGCTGATTGATGTTGTCTGGGTACACAGTCATGGCACCATTATAAATTAACAAGATATACTTAGATATTAAGAATTTTTAAATGAATCGGCAGTTTTCATAGCTTTATATTAGCTACACTGCCACACCTTCATACTTATCATCTGTTTATATTTTTTTTGTAAATAGTTCTTCCTGCGAGAAGGCTTATTATAATCTTTGTTTATTTTCTCTAATTACTTTGATAAAATATTGCTCATGAAAAATGTTCATTTTTACCTTAACAGTTTGAATTTTTCTTAGAGTAAGAATGGTTCAACGTTACAACAAATATGTCTTTTCAACGAGTTCAAAGGAAAGAAACAAGCAACCTTGTCAACAATAGATAGTCCTCATTGTAATGAAAACTTTGACAATCCAAAAGGATTAAAACAAGTATTCTTTGGTGTTAAAATATTGATAAAAATGAGCAAGATCACGACAGGAAGTAATATTGTCAGGAGAAAAAGATTTAGGCAATATATATGCCCTTGCACACGACCATAGTTGTAAAGATAAACCATGAACCAAGCTTTTGATACCCCCACTATTATGAACACTCTTCCTGATGAGACTCATGTGTCCTCCTAGGGGGCCACGGTGGCAGAGTGGTAACACTCTCGCCTCCCACCTCTGAGGCCGGGGTTCGATTCCCGGCACGGCCTCAAGTGGGAAAGCTGGCCTAAAGTGATGTAAAACCCCAAATAAATAAATAAATCATGTGTCCTCCTCCCTAGCCTCTTTTCATAAAACCTAAGTGTACACCAAGGCATACCCACCATAGTCTTACCTCCTGGCATTCTCTGTGGTGCTTAGCCCCTTTTCTGTCCCTGGATACTGAAATTGGTTTGACTGGTGTTTTTTTTGCCTTAGAGTCCCCTTTGAATAGGGGAGATTAAGTGCTATAAAACGTCCAATTAGAATCAGAATCATCAGGCACAAAATCCAATGTTTTATTGTCTCCGGTAGTTAAATATATATGTTAACATTTCGGATATCAGTCGTCAAACACTGTAAAAGACGCATGCAGATAATTATCCAATTTTCCCGATTTAGATAAAGTAATTGCATTGGCTACCCACTCACAAAATATTTAAATATCTCATGGCAACATTTCAGCCACTACATGGAACAGGTAAATGCATATTACCAAGCCTTTATCAATGGCTTTTAATTTACACAATGAAAAGTTTACCATACTTTTGACAGGTCAACAATACTCTCTAAGGATATAGTAAAAAGCTGGATTACAGTCCAGCACCAAAGAAATTAGAGCAAAGGGGTTTGCTTAAGATATGTATATGCCTCAAAGTTGAGTTTTTGTATCTTCATTACTGCCTGGGACATGTTTAAAAAGGTCACTGATAACTACCACGTGTACCCGTGACCATAAGAATGAGAAACTATCTATGCCAAAACTTTCAAAAGGAACAAAATGCTGCTAATTTTGCAAAATAATATAATAA
Organism: Sabellastarte sp. h YS-2021; assembly: GCA_964017235.1. Lineage (NCBI taxonomy): Eukaryota > Metazoa > Annelida > Polychaeta > Sabellida > Sabellidae > Sabellastarte > Sabellastarte sp. h YS-2021. The sequence continues at coordinate 31,344,460 of OZ024936.1, forward strand.
ATGTCAACAGTATGTGTTAAAATGTATGCAAAGTTGGAGATGGGGATTTTGTCACTCTCATTTTTTCCCGCGGGAAGTCACTAAATTTATGGCAGCTTGTGAAAGAGTGAATGTGTAGCCTTAACAGAGACTACTTAAATGGCACCAAAAACATAGTTTACTGAATATTGATCTACACCTGATACAGCCAATGTGATGATCACTAAAATTGTTTTTTTTGTTTGGCCTCAAACCACAAATATATTTAATTATTGTCAATACATTACTAATGTATGCAGTATACCGGTATATTTTGATCTGAAGTATATTGTCCAAATTATTTCTGCAACCTCACAAAATATTAAGTGTCATATTTATGGTGAAATTGTAAAGAAAGCTCGACCAGTTCCGAACTGATCATTGAAGTAAAACATTTTACTACTAAAATCACCAGGCACTACCAAGCATATACACCACAGAAGTGAAAACCATTTTTTATGCAAGGAGGAATACTTAGATATTCTCCTGTGTCTCGTAAGTAACTTTACTATTAAAATTTATCAAAACATGGTCTTAGTCTGTGACTATATGTCCTGCAACTAAACATAGAAAAGATTTGATATCTACTTATTCAAATGCAATTAAATTTTATTATAAATATAATACATAGTATTTCAGCTAGTACTTTTACTCTGTTCCCTCAATGTCATATTATTGCAGGTCAAATGCAATGGCATTTTTGAAGGGTTGCAATAAATCTTTTGTGAACTGCTTAATGCCATGGTCGGTTCATTAGAATGTTTAACCTTTCTTAGTTTCTTAGGACAATTGCACCACAATCTCTTAACACAGGAACTATTACAGTGTCATAACGAAGTACAATGGGTGATTAGCTGGTTCTTTATTGCAGTGCATGAGCTAGTCACTGACTGAAACCATGCATTTGTACTTCATAACCCTGCTTTTTAGCTTTGTTCATAGACTGTCTCCATGTTAACACATTATGGATCATCTTCACATGACCTTGCGTGACTAGAGAGTTGTATTTGGAACTTAAAATACATACCAGTTACCCATGTTTTCCTTTGACAGTGACAATCAGTATTTTTCTTTACAGTCAAGGGATGGTGTTGAACCCTTGACTACAGAACGGAGAAACAAGAAATGACTAGTCAAACAGGATAACCATTGGGATTTTTTTATTGTATAATCAGTGCAATATCTCTATGTACATGACCCAAAGCGCTATATGACCGTTACTGACATTGCCCTAAGTGAAAGACAGAGGCTCAAATATGACAATCTCCCTGATGTTCTTTAGACTGCCAGTGGGGATAGGACTCAATGACAGAGCATCGCCATTTTAAGTGGTCATCCGAGCCACTATGTATCTGCCCTTTACCTGGGTTTGAACCCACATTGTCTGTCTTCCTAGGCGAGTGTGTAACTCACTTGGCCATAGCGGATTCCTGTAAATAATTTAAGAGTATGCAAGTTTTATTGCTATGTATGCTTCATTTAAAACACAACCTAAAGAACCATAAAACATGTAGCAAATCACTGTTCATCCTTACTTTGTTACAAAATATTTTTGCAGAGTTTGGGAAAAACAAAAAACCCTCTTAAAAGTGTAATGCAACGTGCTTTGAATATAAACCACAGCTCAGTAAAGCTCTTTTATATACAAGCACAATTTTAGTTCAGTGAAAATACAAATGTCAACGTTTTTTTTACTTCCTTTTCAGTGTAAATCTGTAAAAGTACACATTATTTTTATTACTACTATTCTATTATTATTATCATCATCATCAAAAACCTTTGGTGAAAAAATTTTCTCCCACAATTACAGAGCCATCAGTCTGGTGGTCTGTCTTAGAACTGACAATATATAATATTAACTTGTCACTGACTAAAATTTATTGTTTTCTTCAAAATATTTTACCATCAAACTATTTCAACAGCATCTCTGCCAAACTGACACCAGAAACATGAAGTCAAATTTACCATTTTAAGTTCCGTCCAACAGCCAGGGTCATATTGGGACAGGCCCTCACTGAGGTGACAGCATGCGATTAGATGCCAAACTTGCTAACCACGAGGTCACTGAGGACCTTTATATAACATATGGATAACCTTGTATCCACTTTGAAACTGAATATCTTTGTATTTATTTGCACCATCCTGCTTTTGTCAGTTTTTGTCAGGTGTAGGTTCAAATCTGTACATTGCCAAAGCTTTGTGACTAATGTTGGCATAAGGATCAATGCTAGACCATATCAAACAACTGTCAACAAGCTGAAGTTATAAACTAAATTTCAAGATCTTGCTTAACTCTGAGCTTGTTTAATTACAATTGTCATCTTGCTTAACTCTGAGCTTGTTTAATTAAAATTGACATCCGAGGAAGTTGTGTTGTTGTAGGGTTAGAGGTGAAGGTAAATGATGCAGATAAGAGACTTAAAATTAATTTATCTTATCCTATAAAGCTTCTCTGTGCTAATCCGCCCACACATAATTATATGAAGAACACATTTTCTGCAAAATTAGTACATTCTTTCCAATTATTATCTTTCTTTAAATTGATGCAAAGATTGAGTCATGAAAAATCTTTGTGTAGTCCATGGTGGCTAAAGAAGGCTAGTCTGAAATGATAGGACTTGAGTTTTCTTCTAAAACTAAGACAAGGATATTGTGGGATCTTATTCCAGCAGATGATTTATTTCACTCACACAGAGTTAACAACCCAGCAAATGTTTCTGCCTGTTTATTTGTGTGGATAAATAGATGACACTACCACTTTGACACCGATGACATACAAATATATATTACTCTTGATGCTGATTCTTGTTGGGTAAATCTCAGTGTGGGTAATACCTTTAGGCTTTGCCAATAATGAAGTAGAAATCAAATTATTTACTCATGTATGTTGTGACAATAAGAATAAATTGGGTCTTATATAGTTTGAGAATGAGGAAGGCTCCTGCCATCAGTGCTTACAGAGTCTGAAGGCATTGTCTCAGAGACTTACACTACAGCAGTTAACATTAAGAGAAGTGCATATCAACATGGAAGTGGTGTATAGTTAATTTGTTTATTTGGGGTTTTACATTGCTTTCAACACTGTACAGGTCATATCACAACGGGTAGTTGGAAGGACAGAGGAGACCAGTACATACAGTTGGTCAAGGTTTTGTACTGTAAACTGCTGACCAACGGCAAGCAACTACCAGCTTTCCCACTTGAGGTAGGACCGGGAACCGAACCCCGGCCTCAGAGGTGGGAGCCGAGAGTGTTACCACTCTGCCACCGTGGCCCCAGGTGGTGGTGTATAGTTAAATAGATGGAAGTAAGTGAACTGTAAGGTGAGGTATACAATAGAAGGAAAAGGCAGAGAGCAAAAGAACCGAAAATAGAAGAAAAATGAATCTGAAGATATCCCAAGGCCAGATTTAGCGCTCATTTGTCAGGTTGTGTATTTCAAATTAAAGATCTGTTTTAAGTTGTTGGAAGGGTCAATGTGTTAAAAATTCCAGACATAAAGCAAATTAGCATAAAGGTAAAATTACGAGAATAAGACAATTCTACAGTTATTGTTTATTTTCTATTGCAAAATATAATGCAACATAATGGTTATTTATCAAAAGTAAAACTATTCTTAACCCGAGTTTCAGTCACTATTACAGTCTGTTTGCCACTGAAAGCAGCAATATTTAATGGTATTCGAACAAGTAAATGCATAAAAACATGTAAAACTATTGATATCATGCCTTACGATACTACGAGGTATAGTTTTTAAAAATTTTACCACTGAAAAAAGCCTGTGGGGCGACTTTTGTATATTTTGTCTTCTCGCGTGAGGGTAGTTTTACTTTTATTGTCAACCATTTTTGTTTGAAGAGTAAACAACCTTTGTTTATTTTTAACCAATTGATTCAATTTATTTCACTCACACAGAGTAATAACCTTTACCCAAAATACTATGACAGCAGTTGTTTATAGAAATAAGTAATCCCAAATGAATCCTCAGTTAGGGGTACTGTTAACTATAATGACTTTAATAATTTACATTATGTATAAATTTCTCAAATGCAAACCAGCAGAAGCATTGTAAATATACATTTCTAATAATTAAAGTAACATATTTCTAGATGATATAGTTTTATAAAAATATTTACAACAAAATAATGATCATTTTCGTCAAATCTGAAATGTATCCATAATAAGGGACACGTATGCATATAGAAAATATGCACTGGTCTATATTTTTATATTTTTTAGGTCAAAGGTGAAAAATGAGAATAAAAATAAGCGGGAATAACATCAAACTATTCTATTACTATGTGAAAATGGACAGCCCATGATAAACCATCTGCTGATTGTCTCTTTTACCACAGCAAAGCTTGTAACAGATCAGTGCTAAGTTAAAATTATAGATACCCCCTCCTTCTAACTGGCGTGATTATAGTCAGTGTATCAAGGTGAAGAATTTTTTACACTTTGTAGTGATTTATTGGTAACAAATTGTTCAGAGTCTGTTAATACTAAATCATTTAACTTCTTACTGCGATTTATTTATCGAATACGTTTAATGTTACTTCATCACATTGTAATACAGAGCAGGTTGTCAGTAATTCTACATTTTAAACCACTAACCTTTGGGTATGTTGACAAACCTATAATTTATTAAATGGAATTTATGAGTTACAGCCAACTAACTATGCCTGCTGTGTTGCCTCATTGATTCAGTCCCGACTTCTGCTTTACTATTGACCTTGTGGGTGAACGACCCTTTGGTCTTATGGTTTTATTGATGATATGCGACAGAATCCAAGAAGAACTCTACTTATATAATACTAATAATTTATGTATCACATGTTTATGTTCACAACTGTAAAGATGTATCAGTTATCAGACTTGTATCAGCCTTGTAGAGTATGTTTTATAAACATAAAAATTTAAATAAAATATATATATTTTATATATATAAAAAAATAAAAACAAAAAACAAGTGATAGAGAGGATTTCTCACAGCACTGGAGAGTGAGAGGTTGTGGGTTCGAGTACCTGTGAAACCTTTTCCTGTGATTTTTGGTGCCCAATGTGAGGTTGGTCACTGTGGGTTGGGTAACCACACAAGATGGAGAGCCAGAGGTACGGGTTTTTGTGAACCAGTAGGAACCCTGGGACAGGTTTTGTGTATTTAGTTGAGAATGTGACAGAACGCAAAAAGTGATAAAATCAGTACTTCTGGCTTGGCCAGTAGGGGTTTGCCTGAGAGCTCACAGTGTAGCGTGTGGACCTCGGGAGTGAGAGTTTTTGGTTTCGCGACCCCCCTTGAACCTTGTCTTGTGACAGGTATCTCAAAGGTCAAACTTAAGGTTTTACAACACATTGAACAGCTCGGGTGATACTGGAACAGACCCTCAGCATTGCCACTTGTGGGAGTCAATCCTGTCCAGAGGTGACAGCCTGTAATGAGATGCCAAACTTGCTAACCCACTAGATCTGATAAATGGACTTACATGTTTGAGATTAACCATGTGTTTAATGCATAATATGGCTCAAATATATAGTGTAGTTACCTTTACTACATTTATAACGATGACTTTCAAACTGTAACTGTAAAAAGGGAGGTCATATTACAGAAATAAAAGGAAAATTACCCAAATGATGTATATTTTTTACAAAAAAAAAGGCAATAGCAATCACATGCCATGGAACGAGAGTGTCATTTTTTTGTCTGTAGAAGTGAAATTTCTATAGTTGGTAGCAGTGGTGTTTTTTTCGCAAAACTAAAAAGAAAGTGTTATTTACTAGCCTTGATCACTGGTATGTAGGTGGCAGTCAACCCTTATGTTGTTTACCTCATACCTTACTGATACTTAGAAGGACATGAATTCCTATCTGATTACACGGGTTGTCACAATACCTTGTGTGTCATAATTCTGTGCGTCAATATTAAAAAAAACTAATTATGAAACTACACATTCATATTTCAGAAAATAAAGAACTAGAGCAAAAAATAATAATCCATTAAATAAAAATCCAATAAAATTTCTCATGTTGATAGCCAGTGTACTGCTGGATTGATTTCTAAACAAAAACACACGGTATTATGACATGCACGGAATTGCGACAACCCAAGTATTCCATACAACGCACAGATAATGGTGGGGGCGTGTCATACCATGCTTAATGTTCTTATGACTTAGTTGTGTGAACTGTAATAGAGAAAGGTCACTTCTTTAAGATCAAATTCTAAACTTTTCTCAGATGTGACATTAATTTCAAAATCATATGATTTTTTTCCAGTTTTAGTTTTTACTGGCTACACCACAATGCCAATTATTCCAAGCATTATATAATTGTAACATCAGTTAAAATATAAAACTACAACACGTATAAAGACTTTCATTAAGTGGGGAAAATCATCTTATTGTAGCAATTATGTCAGAAGTTATCTGCTAAACTATAGCTAGGGTGGTTAATCTGGAAATTTAGTGTGATTGTATTTTGCTTTTCTTTTGTGGAAGTTAATAAAAGGGCTCATGAGAGTAATAAAATACCACAATGTAACTATACGCTGTTAAAGAAAGGGAGACATTTTGTGAGACTAACTTACAGAAGGTTAAAAAACTGCAGAAGATATTTCTGGAATAAAGTATCTTTTTTGTACTCAAAAGAACCTATCCTTTGACATAGGCAAGTCACAGAGTCTCTGAAACAATATAGCCCTTAAAGCTGTTACTGTCCTCTGTTGGGCCAAGTTATCTTCTGTGATGGCTGCTGGTTTTCCTAAGTCATAATTTTCAAGGTAAAATGTTAATGTATTTCTGGTGACAAGCTGTTTTGGCATTGAGAAGTAGTTTATCTTTATTCACTGAGCTAATTTTCAATAAAATAAATCAAGAAAATAATCAAAATTCTCTCTGCATAATTATTGCATTGCATTTTGGACTTTTTTTTAAAGAATAAGCCATGTAAGTGACAAACAGTTATGAAATACATGTGTTTAGGGCAACCCTACTCCACTTCAAATGGCTTACAGTATCCATTAATAAAGTAATAGTGTTCTCTTATGAAACATATCAGTTTACAAAATTTATGTACAAGTTATAAAAGACAAGATTTTATGAAAGTTTCAGTTCTTTATTTGTAAAATAGTAAAAGGCTGTCAGGTTCACACAAAGCTCATAAGAACTTCTCCATGAAATATATGGACGATCGGTAAAAATGATAAAAGCTTGAGGTGATTTGTGTACTGCATATTTTAGCCATAAAACTACACACTGGAAGAAAGAACATAATTGAAAATTGTCATTTGTATGCCAGGGGATCTTGTGGCTGAGTAGTATCATTTTGCAGTTCATTTAAGACTAAACCTGAAACTTGCTTCAGTGAAATATGTGCCATTCCATATTGTGTGCAAAGTTACAGATTACAATTAGCAAGTTTATCCCTCTCAGTTGAAAGACTTAGCCAAACTATTAATCATTGGAATTCATAGTTGTTGACTTTTAACTTTAAGGGTATTCATTCATGCAGTTATTTGTAGTTACTTAAAAAACTTATATTTTATATTAAGCATTCACTTAAGACAATCAAAAGAATGTTCTACTTTCTGTTTTACATCCAGATCTGTGTTTCCACTGACTTGCTTATTGAGTGTTTTCAGTCTGAGATGGAGGAAATCAGTGCATACTAGTTTGTCAAGATTCTGTAATGAACATCATCAGGCAAGACAAGCAACTATCAACTCTATCAACCCCCACTCTTCATGTCACTTTAGAATTGAATCTAGAGCCTAAAAGGTCAAAAGCAAGTTTTACTTGTTATATCTCCGTACCCACTTCCCCCAGAATTCCATTGTGATGTCACAACTTAGGAAGGTAAACACACATTGCCAGCTTTTCTTTTTTTTCACCCCACTGGGTACATACACATGTGAAGTGTTGCAAAAGCTGAGGGCCATGATGATTACTGGTTCCAGGATCTGCATGCTGTGCTGTAGCTTGACCAGTTCCCATCTGATCACTGAAATCAAGCAGCACCAGCCTTGGCTAGTACTTGGAGGGGTTACTGTCTAAGGTCTGGGCCATTTTTTGGACAGACACATGATGACTCAGATGATCATTTTAATGGTGGTCCTGTGGCAACATAACTGAGCAAGGTACTTGACGTAATGTTAAATCAATCAACAAAATATAGGGACCATTAAAATAAACACCGGTTTGCATTCAAATTATGGAGAAAAGATCCATCTTATTATATGCCATCCTTGACATATTCATTGAAATGGTTAAGTTGGAAAGGGTTCTTACACTGACTTATCAGTTGGGAAAGGCATCACAACAAGGTGAAGCAGTGCAAATGTGTGGCAGTTGTTTCAGTGATTCATTATAAATTTGATAACACTGGACATCCAATTACTCCTGGCACTCTGTTATTGTAACACTTTGAAATATGACATGGCAAAAATATGAATGTGCAATGCAAAACTAATCCACCAACACAATGAGGATAGATAATTTATAATCAAGGAAACATGTCATGAGTGATCTAAGCCAATGCTAGGACATTAAACCTGAAAAAATTAGAGCAATGGTGATTTTGTCTTTCTTATGTTCAAGTTAATAAAACAGCATATGAGTGTAATAAAATCTCGCCATTCAAGTATGTATTTCAAATAAAAGTGGACAGTTGTTTGAGAAATATACACATAAAGATTATGTTATGTGAAATATATGGCAGAAATAAAAATTACGTACCGTAAGATTGAGGATGATAAAAGTCCGCTTTATATCCAAAGGGACACCTCTTGGGGGATATAGAGTAGTAAAGGGGTACAATTTTCAGTTGGACAATATCAGCTGTTTATTTCTCTTTTATAACAAAGTTTAGGACTCTGTATCGTAGTGTTAGCAGGGGTCAAGGTTATGGTTTTAAGTCCAATTCAAGAGCTAGCCTGATGACAAGCAAGTTTTGCATATAGACATAGACTAGAACCTCTGTGGCAAAGCTGAGCGGGCATCCAAATTTGAATCTGGCTGTAAAATAGTGCGTAAAACAGAAACTTTGAAGGTTTATATCATATTTGCGAGAAAATATTTGGAGAAAGTATCATGAGTACTGGTCCTAAAGATTAAATTAAACTTCTGCAAAAATTGAGAGCAATTTGCATTTGAGGCCAAGTTGTTTGGAAATAATAAGCACAAGGAAATAAAGCCCATTGCAAATTATATCATTGCTGTGTCTGGGTGTGTCTGCTGCAGAGTGTTTGAATTCATGCAAACATGTAGAAATGGTTATGGCCTGTCCCAATATAACCCTTGTTGTTAACAATAGCAATAAACCCAGCTGAACACTTTTAAATATAAAACTATGTTACTGTGATTTTACTTAACACCACAACAGTGATTTTAACTTATAAATTAGCCACAAGTGGCAATGCTGAGGACCTGTCCCAATATGACCCTGGCTGTTGAACGGGACGTAAAACCCCAATTTTCTTTAACTTATAAATTAACCCTTTAAATAATATATATGCACCAAATTGTAAGTTTTTTTTAAATTGCATTTTTACATTTTAACAGTGCTGTTGCTAAAGGCTTCTGAAACTGAACTTGCAAAATTGTTTTGGAGTCGCATTATTACATTATTTGATAAATGGATTTTAAAATACAGGAAGAGTAATCATTATAAAGAAATCTTGGGAAAACAATGCCAAGGTCAAAATTCGTGTTTTTCGTCCTGTTCAACAGCCAGGGACATATTGGGACAAGTCCTCTTTAGAAATGTGTGAAAAGGGCTTCCCTTTATGGTCATAATCACTAAGTGAAACAACAGGCTAATAATGAAAGATATTGGACACTTTTAACAAAAGAAAACCTCACAAGTGTAATTTCAAATTTTTCGTCAATGCAGTTCGAATGACAAGTGGTAAACATGTTTTATATTTGGGCCTCACCTCTGTGAAAAAAGCTTAGTGATGCGTGAGATGCATTTAGAGCCTGATATGATATGAGATTAGCTGCTGGAGGAGATATTAAACCCCACTTACTTTGAAAGTGATATCAAATGTAATTTAAAATTTACTTAATTCTACTAAATCAGGTGTAAAACCCGAGCTCTGACCTCTGACCAATATAAAAGCAATAGCACAAAGTATACCTTTATTGTCAGATATATAAATGTGGACTCAACTCAGACCCTGGCCTTACATATCAATTTAGTCTCATAACTCACTTTAGCTCAGATCTTATCACTGTGCTGAACTATGATATAAAAGCTTTGCTATATAACCAGAGACCACAAATCTTTGGCTACAGACAAATGATGTCAGCCCTAGTCTCATATCAAAGGTCCAGTCAGAGACATTTTTCTATCTTCATTGAACAGTCTATTTCGGATTGTTTAAAGGGAGCATATTTGTAGTTTTTCTCTGGCACTTTTTGTTGATAATTTAACTAAGTCCTTTGAAAAGGTTGGTTGTTAGTTACCACTGGACTGTCTACAGCTGGTGAAAACCATCGCCTAATCTAATAATTGACCTGTAAGAAATATCTCATACATAAGACTTTACCGCATTCAGTGGCTCGGGAGTTGACAAGTGTGGCATTTACTCACTTGACTCTCACAAATGTGCCTCCGCGTTTGATCCCAGCTTATGGAAGCATGCACAATTCTCTGAAGACCTTTCCTGATACAAATGGAGTAGAAGATATAACAGCCTAACATTAATCTTTACGACATACCACTGCTGGTTAGGGTTAGGGCAAGGTTGAATAGTAGCCAATCCATATATCAGTGTGTTTGAAGAAATTATGTACAGAGAAAAAAATTTCAAAAGACTTCTAAGTGTGTTTTAAAAACATACATCTTTGCAATTTCTGTCATTTAAAATTATAGATGAATGTTTTGTCATCCTTTTTTTGTGTAAGTCATGGTGGATTTTTTTCTAACTATTTTTTTCTGTTGATTGCAAGACAAAATGAAACCACAATCTTGGAGTTACAAGACTTTATACAATACCTTTGAATTACCCAAATCGGCTGTTACATGTTTGTAAGAACAATTGAAGAGTGCAAAACTGTATCAAAGTCTTAAAGTTCACAGTAAAATTAAGTTGCAAAATCAAGTTGGAAAATTGAGGCTGTAAACCTTCATAGTATAAAGCAGCCATAAATCTTAGTCCTAAGTCCTAAATATTTTGTTTATTATTACACATAAGCCTGTTACCTAAACTAGAAAGTTTTGTCATTGTTTTTGTCATCGTTTCTTCTGTCCGGAGTTAATGAGTTTTGAGCCTATTCCTTTTATGCACCCTTTTAAATCCATTTGTTTTGGGGATAAGTTTTTGAAAAGGCATGAAATACATGATATAGAACGAACGTATTCGATTTCCTTCTTTTATATTTGTATTTGATATCAAGTTCTCTGTGGAGATCATAGATATGACAGGATAAAGTCACAGGAAAGAGGTTTTGCAGTATTTTAAAATTTGTCCTTTATAAAGTTACATAATAATGCAACAACAAAAACATTTCGGATTTTGTGATTTTTGTTTTATGGGAGATGTGAGCTTATATTAAATCTTTATAAGTTGAATATTAAACTTAATCACAGACCTTAATCAGCCTGAGGTAAAATATGAGATTAAATAAGACCAGAATTGGGGATAAATAGATATGTTTTATTAACATTTAACATTACAAGCATCTAAAGATATTTACATCTGTAATATATGCGGTCACCATTAACTGTTACTTTGAGGTCACCTTAAACGAATGAACCATTGTTGAAAAAGATATTAATGAAAAGGTTGCACCAGGTGTAATAAAGGAAAGAGGTTGAATTTATTTTAGTTGAAGAAAAGCCCCATTTCAATATTAAGTCTTTGTAAGTTGAATATTAAACTTAATTAGTCATAAATACGAGTTAGTTATGCTATGGTTGCACCTTTCCTAATGGTTGTGACTATATGAACTTTCTGGTTCATATCCTTGTATTTGCATGTTGAAGAACAACCGCCCGAATGTCCATACCACAGTAAGCTTCACCCCTCCAGCCTGTATGATTTAGTTTGGCTTGTAAAGCTCGTATGAGGTTTTTGAAATATTAAAAAAAATGGTCCTGAATGCAAGACACATTTCGAATTGTGTTGAATGTTGACAAAGATGTCCTACCCAAATGTGAATCCCAATGAAGGTGCCATCCCAATATACAATGTGGACTAAACCATAACCCACCACACGCAAAAGTACAGGAGTCTTGAGTCCAGTAAGGGAAAATGTGTATATGTTATGCACAATCAACAAAATGGCCCATTTTGCGAAAAGGCAAGAATTTTGCCCATTTCGTGAAAAAGGCAATGGTCCTTCCCATCTCGTGAAATGGGCATTTTATTCAATTGTAAGTTAAACATTTCGTGAAATAGGCAATATTATGAATGAAAATTATATATTTTCATACACGGAGAATGGAAAAACCTTGCCAACACTATTAATAGATTGCTATTGTGCATTATGGTACAGAGGCGTACAAATATGTAAGAAATATTTTAAAAGAAAAAGTTAGAACGAAAATTACATAAATATTTATTTCTGTTCCAGTTGTTTGAAATATGTTTTGTCTTTTTGTTGATAGTTGAATAAATGCTATTAACTACCAGACTTTGGTAGAATTATATATCTTTTTTAACAGTTATAAGGATGGCTTAGAAAGTCGAATATATGACTTAGTATATATGAGTCAATACACCATACATATAAGTTATTAACTCCATTATATGACTTATTAAGTTGCATATGCCAAATATTTACTCATATATTCGACTTAGTATGTTGCATGAACGACTTTGTCTTGTATATGTGGCCTACTGAGTTGCATATACGAGGTATTTGCTGGTATATCTGACCAAATATATTCTACCTAATGCAAAGGTCACGTTACTTTAGCAATCTTTAACATAATTTAAGCGGATCTAACTGGTCAATGATATTGCAGGACACTTACACTAAGTATCTAAGAAAAATATCTTGAGAATCACCACTTCAACTCAAGCTTCTCCACCAAGTATTCTCCCCTCTGTTCATACCCACAAGCCTAGATTGCTGACCTAGAATTCCCCTTCACTATCCTTTTTGTCAATTTGTATGTTAACTTGAGTTCCCCGGTGTGGAAATAATACTCCTGCAAGGCAGTGGGTTAGATTAGATTACATGAAGTGATGCCACAACTTATACTTTCAAAAAGTTCGGGGGAGACCAGTTACCGAATTTCACAAGAATAGGTGTTGACCATAGGTCTCGAATTCTGATGGTCAAGTGCTAACCATGTGCTGGAAGTGACCATGCTTCTTCCATTTCATTGCCAACAGCACAATGGGACACATTTAAAATCAGTTTTTAGGTATTTTAGTTACTATTTTATGTATTTTAGTGAATCATTTGACATGGTTTTGTTTTTACAGTTGAGTTTATATTATGGCTGAAGCACGTCCTTACAACTTGAGATCGAGTAGAACTGACTAAGTGAGATTGCCAGTGCAGATACAGCTGAGTGATGATAAAGTCTTGGCCCAGCTGCTAGGTGCTCATCAAGAACGGCCATATCCACTGTTCCATAATTTTGAATTTAATTGATAAGTGCTGATAGTCATATCACAACAGGTAACTGAGGAGTGGAAGAAAACAGTGCAAACCAGCTGGTCAAGATTGTCAACTGGCAACCCTTGGACACTGGCAAGAAACTACCGACTTTCCAATTTTAGGTCTGGTCTGGAATCGAAACAAACACCTGAGAGATGTGTGAGAGTGGACGAAATCAGTGCAAACCAACTGGTCAAGATTGTCAGCTGACAACCCTTGGACACTGGCAAACAACTACCGACTTTCCTATTCTAGGTCTGGCCTGGAATCGCGTAGAAGTCAATCTCAGGGTGTTTTGCTTGAGGTCCCCACATTTTGCATCAATATACAAGTCAAAAAAGCAATTTGGCCTTAGCTTTGCATACGATGCTCCGATTATTTGGAATGATCTCCCTGATGATGTACGCTCCGCTAAATCTCTCTCCTCATTCAGGAAGAAGTTGAAAACTTACCTCTTTGAAAAAGCCTACCCACCCCAGTTTTTTCCTCTGTTTTCATTTCGTCTTTCTCCGTGGTGCCGACCCCTGCAATGTCTCTGATTTAACGATCACAATCTCTGATTTTTGGCTTTATGCGTCTTAGAGTCTGTCAATAGATAGAGATTGAGCGCTATAAAAGTACTATTAGAATTATAAATCGAAACAAATGCCTGAGAGGTGCGAGACAAGTGTTCTACCCACTGCTTTGCTATATTCCCTCTGTATTCAATCATAGATATTTTAACAATGGGCCCATTCCTACAGAGTGCAGCAACAGCCACTGAAACAGCAGAATTTCTGTGGCCAAAGAAGGCCCCATTTGTATGAGAAAAGTGTGACAATTTTCTCCTGGGTCTAAAATATAGCCTGCTGTCTGGGCAAAAGAGTGACTTACGTGTCATTTTATATAACATTTGATTCTTCTTCCCTAACCAATTTAAAACGTTGACATGATTTATCAATGGTAAAATGGTTACATTTTCTTACAGTCTATTTTATAGGAACTGTCTTAGCAATATGAAGCTATGCATTTTTATTACAATATCTGATTCATACAACATATCACATCATTTGTTATAACTGTCATATGTTTCACATTTATCTATTTTTACCTGTCATTCCTGTTCAGTCAATCATTACAGTGTGTTTGTCAGACTTGTCAGACAAGGTAGGAACTAAATAAAACAGAAAAGGCCTATTAACGATTATTTTACAAAGTTTCACAAACTGCCTACAGGATTTTGCTGACAATTAGTCTAAAATACACGGCAATTATAAAATAGCATTTGCAATTACTGAAATGTATGTAATGGAGTTTTGACACATTTTGTAACATGTTATTATCACGTTTTCGGATATAATCTGCATTAATATAATTACTACCTGATAAAAAAGATAATATAAATGCTACTTGTATACTAGCTTCCATTCTGTTAATATTACCACAGATATTCCCATCCACACATTGCTTTTGCCATGCCATTAGAAAGGCAGTCTGTAAAAGTGCCAATTTAGATTACATGATACACACAGTAGCTCCATGATATATTAACAAAACAATTTTCCTAATGGTGCTTATTTTTACACTTTATAGTAAGGGATGACAGATCAACACAATTCAAGTCCCTTGAGTCTTAAGGGCATCATCGGGGCTGTTAAGGATATTATTACCCAAAACTTTCATTGAATAATAAGTAGAATCTGTCACTGTTTATCAAAACATGTGCAGCTGTCAAACTGCTTAATATAGAAATGTACAGGTTCAATTCAATTTTTATCTTTTGATTCCTCTAGCGTAGGAGTGATGTAAAGATGCTTCTCTAAGGATGTATGCATATTCTTGGATATATGAAATAAAAATGACCACATTTAGGGCATGGATGTGTGCACCTCTCCGCATCTCATACTGTTTTGGTCAAATATGGCAAGTGGCAGATAATACAACAAACCCTTCAAAAACCCTTCAAAAATACCTTCTTGCAGACTTTAAATAATCCAATATTATAAGAGATACTTTTGTCAGTTGTGGAGGAAGCCATGTTATTTTTACAGCACTCTGCAATGTCAATGTCTGTAAATGATTTATGGCTTCCAAGATCAAAATTTTCAGAAATTGTGTTGTTAGAGGTAATTCTAGAGTAATAAGCGTGACATCACTCTGTGAATATCGACACTCAGAGACCCCCTTTAAAAGTAAGACAAATTATTATCAGAGAATTTCCACGCATATAAAGAAAATGACACGGTCTGTCCTAGCTGGCGAGTTTTACACACTGTGGCTTATTTCACATCCATTACTGTATAAACCATGTTAAAGTGTCGGACACTTTTATTTAAGTGAAATAGAAATATGTTCTGAGTGGTGAGGAAATTATGCTGAGATATGATAACATCCTGATAAGGAGTTATTTATCATCTGTAATCTTGGATTTTCTGGGATTAACCATACAAACTACAGTCCCTGTGTTCAAAAGAAAATTTGTTTTGTTGCATTAAAAATAGAAAATTGGTTTAAAACAGCCACCGAATGAATGCAAGGATGAATATAAAGCTGCTTGACATTTGAAGAAAACTATTTACACTTCATTTAACGGAATGGAATGGCAAGAAATCTGAGAATGGAAACTGGATGATTGCCTCTGGGGCATTTCAATGTTTAGGAAAAGATGAACTTTTTGTCTATCAATGTTGATCTATCATGTGTGTAAATTGTCTGGACAGACGAAAGAAAATAAAAATGAATAAAATGAAACAAGTAAACATTGTCCAAAATTATCCAGCTAAATCATGCTTTTTAGCCAGTTCATTAGGTTTGACAAGTTTGGTGTCAATCTGCTCAAAGTTCTCGCAAAGAATATTCTTCATATGATCAGCTCTAACCACAGACTTCACTTTTTCAAAGACCTCATAAGTAAAGCCACATTAACATAAATCTAAGCAACTGTTATTCCAGTCGGATATCCAGCAGTAACTTTCTTCTAAGTTCTGGTAATTGAATTAGGCAACTAGTAATAAACCTTAAATGGTGCAATTGTATATGTCACAAAGTAAAATTGGAAAGGTCAGGACACAATCCATCTCATCCCTTATCACCAATATGTGTAATTGTATTGCAATAAGTCATATCATACAGGTGTTACATCTAGTTATATTAAAATGACATACTTTGGGGACCCACTGCACCCAACATCTACCCAAATGATAAAATCTCCCCATGCTTGGGTTGGTAACATGCTTGCCATCAATGGAGCCAGACTCAACCCTCATTGTTGCTGACAGATTCAAGGGTGGGGTAGAGTGGGGGATCTGGGCCCATTATTTCCTATGGAAAATGCATCTTATTTGCATCTTATTGCATTGAAATCGTATAGGTCAGAGTTAAAAGTCCTGGGGACTGGTTAGTTGGACAGTTTCTAGTTTTACTGTGAAAGTTGGGATGCATTTGCATTTTACTCCCACTTTGCATTTTAATCCCACTGAACTTTAAAATCTGGACATCCGTCTCAACACAATATTTCAAAGTTAATAAACTTAGTTTTTAATTTATTTAATGTAAAAAGTTGAGGTTTGTCTCTCTCATGTGTGTTATTGTTTGGGTGAAGTATCTGCTTGTAGAAAGCCAATTATTGGTTACTCAATGGGTGGCTGGCTTTGGTCGCATTATCAGGGAGGAAAAAAAATCCAGAAATCAAAGAACATATGTTAGATTACCTTGTGGCACTATTTGATGATGCAAACGATTTTTCTTGGGATGTGATCAAGGCCAGCCACGCCGTTCTGCTCTGCAGAATGGAACAGGGATAGATCAAAAATTAAAGTGAGGTATTAAAAAATTGACCATGTTAGGCGGGCTAATGCACAAAGACACCATGTCCCAAACTTTTCTGGCCAAAATAACAAAAGAATGGATCAAAAGAATGTGAAAACAATGCCCTTCTGGACATTCAGAAATTGAGTGCAAAAATAAGGTTAGAAAACAGTCAAAAAACGAGTAAGGTCGTATGCTCACTATTTGGGCACTCGGGCTCATTCTACAAGACTGTTTTTTAACACAAAGGTCAATAAACAAAAATCCGAGATCTTTGCACACAAATATCAAGCTCTCTTTTGGTATAACCGTTGGGCTGCTTTTGCAAATACTAGCCCTCAAAAATCTTATGCTGATGTCGTGAAGAAAAATATTCACAAACAAATGGTTCCAAATTCAAAATCAAGAAACATTGATCCACTTACTGATATTACATCAGTGCAAGACAAAGTTAGCCTCTGTGTCCCTTATCACAACCAATGTGACCAATGTCAAAGTTAAAAATGCCTCAAAAGTATCAAAACCCAATGTTAAAATAATGCCTGGCAGTCCATGCTTCTCGTTACACAATAGATTTCAAGTACTTAAAGACGTTGTTTGTGATCTTGAAAGTTCTCGAGGTACACAAGAACTTGTGGTTGAAAAACCTGTAGTGTGTCATTTGAGAAGTAGTAAATGCATGATACAGACAATGCAGACATTCAGCGCTCAGAGGAGTGCAAACGTTTGCCTTTTCTTGGTACTAGTTTACAGTCCCAGTTGGCTGTGCAAGAAAAGATATATTTGGAAGTCAATAAAAACGAAAATAGGTTTTTTGAAGGGGTCTAGTTTGTATACCAAGAAAAATATTGCAAAAAATATCACTGATGACATACTTTGCGACTCCGTCTCCTCTAACAGGAATCAGTATATGTATCCATTGTCAGATTGAGAAGTAGTACACAAAGCTTCCTGTTTTGCAAATTCTAGTACTGTCGAGCACTTCAAGGAGTGCAAACATGTGCAGCAAGATCCTGGCACAGTTGTGGAGCCCCAGTTGGCTCACCAGGAAAAACAATTTTCTCAGGGCAATAAAAACGAAACTGGGCTTTTTTGTGTTGGTGCAGTCAAAGTAATAGGAATCTTGATAGTAATATATTTACAAAGAAAAACGAGTACTCAGATGACACCGATGTTATTTACACTGACAATTTGATCAAATTGTTAGACAGAAACTGTAGCCTTCATAGTCCTTGCCTATTACTCGTCAGTCAACCACTGTAGAGTTTTCCAAATCAGTTTGCTTTTGGTTTTATACCAAAAGGTCCTTTCAAATTGTATGTTGGCAATCCAGTTTGTTGGGAATATGTACCCAATGTTATTAAGGCCCATTTATTGATCAAGAGTTCTGGTTTACCCAATAATTTTCGTTGCAGAATTCCAGTGCAGTCACATTTAAATATTAATAATTGGCGACGTTATTTGTTCAATTATTGGGATTCACAACTCATAGACCCTGTTGCAATATGGATTCCCTCTTGACTTTAATAGAGACTCACATCTAGTTGCTACGGAAACAAACTATACATCAGCCCTTCAAAATAAACAACAAGTAAGTAACTACATTCAAGAAGAGCTTCAATTTGAGGCCCTTTTGGGCCCCTTTGACTCTAAACCACTTGACCTTCATGTTTCTCCCCTTATGGTCAGTGACAAACAGGATTCTAGTCCATTATGGACCTCAGCTGGCCGAAGGGCTCATCTGTGAATGACGGTGTTTTAAAAGAGACTTATCTTGATATACTCTTACTTATCCTTCTGTAGATAATCACTCATAAAATTGGGCCCTGCTGCCAGAATGTACAAAATACATATCAACAGGGCCTTTCGTCAAATCAAAATAGATCCTTCAGATATTGACCTCTTGGGCTTAAAATTCGAAAATTCCTACTTCCTGGATCTTTCAATTCCTTTTAGTTTCAGACACGGAAGCCAAATTTGTCAGAGGTTCACTGACACCATTTGCTTCATTATGGCATAGCAGGGATTCTATACACTCTGGAATTATATTGGCAATCTTATAAATACAGGTTTGCCTTCAGAAATTCACAAATCTTTTGCATTTTTTACAACTTTTGACAGAACTTGGCCTCGAAATATCCATAAAAAACTAGTACCACCTAGTACATCGGTAGTATGTCTTGGTATATTAATTGATACTGTCCAGAGAACCATATCTATACTTGAGAATAAACCTGAAGAAATTGTGAATTTGTGTAAAAATTGGTCCAACAAGACATACACCAGTTAAAAGGGTTTCAATCTTCCCTCTTGGGTAGCTTATTACATATAACCCAATGCATTAAGCCCGCCAGATATTTTTTAAATTGAATGTTGAATCTTCTCAGAGAAAATCACAATGTAAGCTTCCTTACAAGCTATAATGGAGTCACTTTTTATCACCAACAGTTTTCTCGAATACCAGTACATCTGGACTCTTGCCTTACTGGTTGTGGTGGAAATTTTAGTGCCATGATATATAGTATCAATTATATCAATTCTGGATGTAGATATTCTTCAAAACATTGTCATTCAATGCCAATACCTCCCTCACCCTATTATTTTCAAAGCACTATTTGTCATGTTTTTCATTTCTCAGACTTTCAAATCTTCTTCCACATTCCATCAGTACCTTTGATCATACCCGTCAATTAGCCCGTGGTAACTTCATTGTTTCTCAAACTGGTGCTGTTCTTCTACTAAAATGGTCTAACACTATCCAAGATCGCAAAACTACCCACACCATTCCCCTCCCTCTCCAAGGCCCCTCTCCTTTATGCCCCATCGCTGCCCTTAGTGACATCACTCAAAAGTTTATAGCAGGCCCCAATGATCTACTTTTTCTTTTAGCTAAGCCTGCCAAGTGGGTCCCCCTTACAGACTCTGTCGCCAGAAAACATTTAAGAAACCTTTCCTTAGCTTTAAACATTCCCCCCTCTCACTTTCCATGCTTTCAGACGGGCAGGAGCCTCTTGGGCTTTTAAACAGGGAGTCCCCTTGGAACATATAATGAAGCATGGCACTTGGAGATCTGATGTCATTTGGTTTTACCTCTCCCCCCTCTCTTATTTCTCCTGTTTCCCTTGCATTTCAGAATGCCCTACGTCCTTGATTCTGCTTGGGGTTTGGGTGCCTACATACTCTTAAATTTCACTAAATTACCTTAGACTTTCAAGAATATCCTCATTTATTTATATTAATGGTTTACATACGACATCCCCACTTTCCTCCACCTTGCTCCATGTCAATAATTGCAGTAAAATTTTCTCGGCTTGCACCACCTCACTTAACCTGGCTTTGTCCATGGTTCAGGGCTTTGCCCTTTGTCTTGAGTTTGGCCTTTGGCTATATTCAGTGGAAAAAGTGCAACCCTTGAACTACAGTCATGGTCAGAAGTAAAATGTCTTGTTGAGTTACGAAGTAAAACATACTATTTAAATGTGCAAAAATAACCAGTATAATAGAATTTTGAAACCCAACCTCGTGTTTCATTGTCTTGGCCTCCTTGGGGTCTGTAAAGAATTAGACATTTTGAACCACTATTGCTTGTCTGTATTTTAAGTAAATTTGGAAGCAGAGGGCTGTGCATACTTCCAATGAGGTAATGCAAGACAATATTTATTTTGAAGAAACTGCAGTTAAAGTCACCAGAAATGACTGATTTTAAATTTTTCCATAATTTTGTTCAGTTTAAAGGAACAGTAATATTAGACTGTATCATTACCTCTGACAAGGAGGTATTATTTTCATGACAGTTTGTCTGTCCATTTGTCTGTTTGTTCGCTGGATTACATAAATACTACCGGGGGCCACGGTGGCAGAGTGGTAGCACTCTCGCCTCCTACCTCTGCGACCGGGGTTCGATCCCCGTCATGGCCGTAGGTGGGAAAGCTGGTAGTTGCTTGCCGTTGGTCGGCAGTTTACAGTACAGAACCCTAGCGAACTATATGTATTGGTTTCCTCTGCCCTTCCAACTACCCATCGTGATATGACCTGTACAGTGTTGAAAGCGACGTAAAACCCCAAATAAATAAATAAAAATACATAAATACTACCCGTTGGATTTTCTTGAAAAAACTATCATAAGATTGGTCTTAGTCCATTAATTTTAGAGCCATCTGGATCATCATCTGGATACACAAAATCCAGATTTTTGCATTTACTTATGATTACGTGCCTTGACAGAGGTTTGTGCTCTCCGTGTGCTCCTGTTTCAATCTTAACACATAAAATATGAAACAATCTATGCATAATCACTTACAGTATAGTAATAAGAAATAAGATACACTTAAAGGATGCCAGGTATTTTTTTTTCAACTTAATGCGGTTGTGTAATTTCCTTTTGCAATAAAGTCTATTTTGGGCACAAGGCACCTATAGCTAGAATGTCACCTTTATGATTGTTATCCTGATTTAGCTTGCAATGAAAACTGGCTTAAAGAAATTATGGAATAGAACTTTTGTCAGTATATTTTCATCTGGTGGTGCTACCGATGAGATGTAAAAATGCTTCTGGTATTTGGGTGTTTTTATTAGGAAGATATGCTCTGAATATAAAGTAAGAAATTATCTTACACAAAGAAGACAGTGAGAAGTTTATCACTATTGCAGGAATCTACATTGTTTTCAGAAATATCCATATCTAAAAGCCTTAAGGGCCACAGGAATATTGTTTAGACATGTCAAATGTTGTGTATTCTTGACCTGTTTACACTGATACAGCAAAATGTAAATCAGAGATATGCTTCATAATGATTGTTACGTCTATTTAAAGGCTAGTTGTATTTACCATTCTGTTTAACATGCACTTTTCATTTCGAGAGACTTGTGACGACAGTTTTATAAAGTATGGTTAAACATATCAGACATATAGAGCCATACCTAAGTAAAATCTAAGCTTGTATCTAAGTAATATCTAAGTTATTGGCAAATTTTAATGATATGACGCCAGTTGTTAACTGGGATCTAAAACATATGCTTAAAACTTATAGTAGACAAATCGAGTTTTACATTAAAATTGGAAAAATTTTCAAAAAAGTTCAACAAGTTTAATTCTTGTGTTTAAAGGCTATCTAGGTCAGTTCCATTAAATGATATTTTAGGACCGCATTTTGTGACAAGAAAATATATGATTACCCCATAACCGTTGGTAGAGGAATCAGAAACGGACATTACATAATTGACTCTTTTTGTAGCTAGAATAAACCATAGTGTTAACATGTTTTCAGTTGATGGCATGGAATATTTTAAGAAGTCTATCTGAGACCATTTTTGACAAAACCTCCACTTTGAAATTCCAATCTGTCAAATAATGGGAATACAAAGACTGGGTGATCATTGTGGTCATTTAATATAACATTAAACCCAGACGGTTGACCCCTTCCATTGTTTCAACTCTCCATTATTTTTTTTGCATAATGGAGAATTAACACTACATTATTTTTTAACAGTGGATTGTGGTTTAGTTCAATGGCCAGTTTGCCAAGAACAAAAGGGTATTTGCCAGTCATTCTCAGGACAATGCATTCAATACTGAAATGTTTTCACAACTTCTTTCATATTAATTAGTTCAGTGGGTACCTTTACAAAGTCTTTTCAATTCTGAATGACATTCAGAGTTTATAGAAAAAATACCTCATGGAAAAATGCTACCTTGAAAAAATACCTCCTGACAAATACAAAACAAGCAATCTAATATATAAAGTTGGATATTTTTAATTTTTTGCATTTTCTTTACAATCTGACTTTACAATAATCTTCTGTTAACTTATTCAAAGGAGAGCTACCTTTCAAACAAACCTCACTATTAAAATCTAACCCAGCATGCTATATTAAAATGAGTGTTTTTCGTGGCTCAAAATTTACTCAAGTAAATGAGAAAAAAAACGTAGTGCAAACATGCAGTAATGAAATTCATTACTGATGGGTTTAAATTTGATTTAAATTTTCAATGTTTTTAAGTTCAAAGCAAAGATTTTAATCTACCTTATTATAGTTGATGATATACTTCTAAAATGATACACTGTTTGTGGTTGAAAGGAATTTTGTTCTTAATGTTGTAGATTAATTTTCATAGGAGGTATTTCTGAAATACAAAATGTGGAGTAGGTATTCTTTCTATGACGGTTTTTGCTAGGAGACAATCTTTCCAGGAGGCATTTTTCCTTGATTCAAAATTAAGAGACAAGGAAGCACATAAAAAATCTTGAGAAACCCAAAAACTTCAACACAAAATATAACAAATAAGTAATTCTCCAGTTTCTAGTACTTTCAATGCCTGAAACACAAAAATAATAGCTTACTGTCTTAAAACAAGCACAGATCAATAAAGTAACATGAAACACTCGCCACAACAAATTATCCACAGCATTGTTAAAGTGCTTTCTGTAAGTCACAGATCCATATTTTATCGATTATCATTATCCATGGTTAAACTTTTTGGCAGTCACATTGTAGTAAAACTTTTCAAGCTTTTTAAGGAAAACCAGTGGTACACATGGTGAAACAATGCTGAGTGTGTATTGAAATAAAAAAAAACAACAACAATAGAACTAATTTAGTGAAAGCCCCATATGGTATGCACACCAAAGGAAACATTGCAAAGATTGTCTAGGTTGATCATTTGGTACAAGGTGTTAAATTATTGAATTAATAAATTGGTTTTAATTTACAGGGTTTTATAATTGCCTTGTGGTGCTTCCATTATGTTGGGCCTCAGGCCATTAAGCTAACATAATGGAGCGCCACTTGGCCATTATCTATATATTAGTGCATGCTATGTAAAGACACTGTTTTCTTAAAAACACATTACAGGACTCAAACGTTATACTAATAGTCACTTTCAAAATATAAAATTACATGTAATTATACATATATATTTTTGTGATTGCAATGAAATAACTTTTGAAAAAGTTGTGATTTAATACCTGTGCATATGCTTGGGTATCTTCATGCTATAAGTTAAAATAATTTTGTAGTGAATTTGAAATTTGTGGAGACTAAAAGTAAACTCACATACTATTCTTAAAGAATTTAATTCACCGCTCAGAGTCTGAACTACTCTACCTCTCTATCCTCCTGACATAACTGTAGTTAAAACTGTTTGAGCCCCTTTAAGACCTCAGATTATCACTTCAAGCACTTTAGTGATCGTGAGATGATCTTATGATAAGCACCAGATGACGTCATGACAACAACTAATTTTCTCATGATTACAAGATCATACGTTGCTCATAACATATTTTGTCGTGATCACATAATCATGTTGGGATAATAAAATGATTCAAAGAACAAAGCGTCATTTATAGATCATGACTGAAATAAGCCCTGAGCAGCATATGATGATGTAATCCTAAGACAATTAGTCAATAGAATCAGGTGATGTAAAAACAATATATTTGTTGAGCAGTGGAAATAAAATTATACTCAGAACAAAATAAGTCATGATCTCGAGACCCTCTTGTCCTCAAGAGCAAATATTTCTTGATGAACTCATTTTTTTCATATTTTATTTATTTTTGAAACAAAAATAATAGCAATACATAAATCTGTTGTGCAATACAGAATGATAAAATGTTTTTGTAGCAATATTCTTGATGAAATCATATGGTAAGGTAAAGTCTAGTGTTCCATAGAGCCGGTGCTTATTTCTGGTTTCTTTGGAAATGACTGGGAATATTACTTCTCGCCTGAACAAGATACCAGCCTGTCGCTGGTTTATCTCCTCAAATATTGTCAGTACCCATATGTAATCCTGGGTGAAGGGGAAACACATAGTACCTTGTCCTAGGGTATGGTCTCCATGACATGGCCAAGGTTTGAACCCCAGACCTTCTGCTCTGATGTCCAATATTCTAGCCACAAGGACACAGTGACCTCCTTGGTACGAAAAAAATAAATCATGATCATAACAAATTAAGACTGTCTGGTGCTCAATAGGAAATAAGTAGTGAAAACTAGAAAATGTCGAGATTATCTATTGAAAATTGATAAAACATTAATTGGTTAAAAACTGATATGTATTAGAACAGACTGATCCTGCATATTGTATCTCAAGAAATACATCAGAGAATAAAGAAAAATCACCAGAGAATAAAGTTTCTTCAGATAAAATATAAAAAATAAAGCAAAATTAAAACAAGTAAAAAACTTTATAAAGTTTTCACCAGTACATTGCTGTTGTGTTTTCTGACTATACAGGGAGGATATGAACCCTTTTAAATCAAGTTCCGGAATTCACCAGTAAACACAGGAAACAAAGAACCTTTGTTCCATGGGTCTTATGAAAATTTGCGACTTATAAACCAATCTTACAGTTGTCTGCTCTTTCAGAATTGAATCTTTTGATAGATAAAAAGAATGAAAAATTTCAAATTACAAAAGAATAATTTAATAAAAGAGGAATATTATACTGCTTGAAATGCAGGCTGTTTAATTTTTCTTTCCTAGAAAAATGGTAATGAAATCAAGATTCATTATGAAAAAAAGATTTAATAAAAATCTTCTCATTCAATCTGCTTGTTGAAAAAGGACTCCTATTTCTGATGTATAAAGGATGTCTGTCTTCTTTTTGTAAAACTTTTTTTTCTCCAATTATGGCAAATATTTGTTAGAGATAAAACAAAATCCCACTGAGTTGCACGATATGGATTTTGTTTGGGGTGGAAGTTGGGTTTTAGGGTTGCAGTATCACACTTTTATTAGGTCCAATATCTCAGAGAATCAGGATAAGATGAAAACGTTAAACAATCACATTCCTGTTCTATTATCTTAGAACCTCATCATCAGCTGAACACATTTTATTACTTTGGTTACAAAATCTTTGTCTGAAAAAGACATTTGGAATAAAAAGAAATATATTTCTTGTGTAAACTAAATGAACCAATGTTAAAAATAGAGTAAAAATAGTTTTATATAATAACCTCCGCTAAAGAGGTATTATTTTCTTTACCATTTGTTTGTCTGCCCGTTTGTCTGTTTGTTAGCAGGATTGTAAAACTACTGGTTGGAGCATCATGAAAAAACTTAAATCCCATTAAGGTTTAAGAGTGGTATGTATCACCGTCTGGTTACCCCCCCCCCCCCCCCCAAAAAAAAAAAAAAAAAAAAACAACAAAAAAAAAAAACAATAAAAAAAATAAATAGAATAAAAAAATAAAAAAGTCGTTTTGGAAGCCATGTGATACAGGATGAGGCCCCTGAAATGTTCCTTGGCCCCGAAACTTGGATTGATGTGTAGACAGTCCGTAGCTGAGCCATGTATGGCTTAATGGGCAAAACAAATTAAAAAGTGTTATTCATTGTAGAATGCGATAGAATTAAAACATTTATATAGTGCAAAATGTATACAACCTCCTCTTATGCGTTTGACGTCAAAAACGAAAAGTCCAGGGACATGTCAGGTTGAGATACAAGTTAGAGCCCACCAGGGGATATATACTTTGGTGCAGGATATGCTGGTCTAACCAAGTAGGTTTTTTACTGGCTTGGGAACCCTGGTATTGTGTGCCATGATCGGACTGATTGTGGGAATCTGTCCCATTCGGTGGGAGAAGCCATTGCCAAACATTGCCTACCAATGGCCTTTACGGTGCTGCAATGGTTTATTGGACAGTGTTATAGTTTTTAGACATTTCAATTTTTGTTCATTGCTCATTATATCTATTCTTATACATATCATTTTATAATTTTAATACTGAATTTATGTGTCAGGGAGAGTTATATAATGTACTCTAGGGTAGTCTCGTCAGTAAAAATATGACTTAATCTTTTCCTTGTAAAATATTTTTAGTTTATTTTACAACACCGTACCACTACGTACCAGTTTTGTGGAATGGGGATTGTGTATTCTGACTTTCTGAGTGAACTTTACTTCAGAAGAGTTATTTTACAGTGCAAAAAGTCAAAATTTAGCCGACAGGATTGAGTAACATTGATACTAACTCTATTTCTTCAACATTAGATATGTGACAAGAAATCAAGCCATTATGAGATATCAGTCAATTCCTAGTTGATAGTTTTGGATGAAAATATTTCATGTTAACAAATTATATTCAAGAGCCCAAAAGGACAAAAGGTATAATAGTGAAAAATATGCACCAAAGCAGATGATATACAAGATGTGACTGTATCTTGTTGTGTTCAGGTAAAAAGAAAACTTAAAACAAGTGGGAGTAGACCTGTCATATATATACCGGATACAATTGAAATGCCAGTTTACACGTTTCTGGTTGTCTGACAAGATTGTGAAGTGTGTTTATTTATACAGTTGAAACAACAAAAAGTGAAGGTTTACCAGACAATAATTTCTTCAGCATATATTCCAGAGGGCAGTTCTTCTTTCTGAATGAGGATACTGGACTTAATAAGGCAAGAGAAATATGACAGTTGTATGAATTTTCTTATAGTTATATTAACAAATATATGCTACTTATGAAGGACAGTGGATGATTGATTTCATACAAAAAGAAGGTGCAATGATAATGCAAAACAATCACGTGTATTAATCAAGATCAGCTTGTAATAATATTCTGCTATGTTCATACAGCATATATTTATACGTAAACATGACAGTGTATTCACTTGCAATTCCTTAAATGCTGCTAGAAAAACTTTGAATTTGACAATTATACTGTAATAAAGACACATGTTAAGTAATACTAAAATATAAACTTTCTTCCATATTAAAAAGCAAGATAATTGCAAGTACTCAACTGCTGGTTTACCTTTGGCATATTGTCACAAACAGTAGCCATTTGTTCATCAAACCAACGTCAAAATTTGAGACAGTTTTGAAAGAAACAAGCAGAGTTAATAAAAGACATTTCTCTCCACAAGACAGTCTGACAAAACAATTAGAGCTTTTTCAAATAGGAGCCTGTCAAGTTATGTCTGATGTAATGGTGTTCGGTTCCTGAAAATATTATCCAAAAATGTCCCATCACTGTCTTAATGAACCAACTGACAACTAGACAGGCTAAATTGGTCGCCACAGTGAAACAGAGATATAATCAAGTGAAGATATACATAAAATTGCTGACAAATATCATTTTTACAATTGCTTTAAAATAGTCTGATTTCATGAAGCCAATTTGTGTCTTTTCTGTTTTGTTTTCTAGAATTAAGTTAAATTCGAAAGAGACTTCAATAACTTTATCACATGGTCTTTCTATTTCAATCACTCAATCACAAATCTTTATATTTACTCTTTTATTCATTCACAAGAGATTTGGAAGTTTTTGGGGTGTTTTAAATAGCACAAAAATAATCACTGATAATTAAAAAATAACCTCATGCTCCTTTTAGAGTTACAGTACCATTGTCATATTAGCTAAATTTACATAATTTAGCATGTTTATGTTATTTAAGTAATTAATAAAAAATGTCATATTAAGAATTTGTTACCCCTTTCATACTTTGCTTCTGATAATCTCTAAACCCTTGCCATTTTAAAGTCAGTAAGCCCTTTGTTACATGAAACACTTGCAGAATACCAAGCTTCTGTCTGCGAATAGTCATTTTTTGGAGACAAAAACTGCATGGGGGTTATCCTCTGTAAAACATAATTCACTAGTAGAATTACATTCCAGTTATTGTGAAGATAATGGAAAATTCCCCATTATATGCAAAAGGTCTTTAAACAGTAATGCAGAGAGTAGGAGCAGCTTTTCTTGAAACATGGGACTTAAACTAGAAATTTTAAAAAGATTTGTTGTATTTATTATTCTGAACCACTCCTTAATTTTTTGTAGAAAAGACTGTGAAATATTCATGTCGGAGATAAATATTTTAAATGATTAATCTTGCAGAAAACTAAATTATTAATCATTAGATAAACTCTTCTGTAAGATAAGGATTAGCCAATGTCTGGCCAGCAAGTTTCACTTGGTAACTCCCAGAGGTCATGTTATTGTCTCTGGAGCCATTAAATTCTTATTTTGTGCTGGGTCTAAATAACTTTTGGTGTAAAAGATTCCACAAAAGTGGACCACAGGAGCAGTGTAGCAAAACCTTAAAAATCCAACACAGTTTTTCTAGTATTATTATAACACATTTATATATCTTTTTGGTGTGTGAAGGGGTTTAACATCACTTTAAAACAGGGTATAAGTACTTATAAAGTGAGTATTATTGTTGAAGGAAAGAAGTGTTTCCTGGTAGGCTAAGAGTGTTCACAGAAAACTACTGGTCATAGACGTGTAGCTTGCAGCTTTCCCAATTAAAATACTGATGTTCAACCCTGAAATCCTAGGGGTGTGAGTAGCTTGTTGCCGCCGACATTACTGTGACAAAATGTTGAAATCCCCTGATTGATATTTGCTTCAACAAATGCCGATTCAAATATTATGTGTCCAAGAAAGCTGGACAAAAACTGAAGACCGTTTTTGTGAAGTTTTATTTTTTGACTTTATTTGTGACTATTTGGTGCCATGAACATTTCAAACGAGTATTGGTTTGTAGATTTTCTACCTTTTTGGGTCAGTTGTCATTATGTAAAGTGAGGAAAGATAAAACAGTGAACTTTTTAAGTCCACGGAAGTAAAAAAATATCAATACAAAGAGATTTGACAAAAACATTGAATAAACAGATTTTACTATCAGTTGGTGAATGCATTTCTTGCCATGAAGACCATGTTTTCTTTAGAATTGTACTTAAATTTATTAGCCAGGATTTGTGTAATAGATTGTGGCCATAAATGGAGGGATAATATTCGATTTAGTACTTTAATGTTAGACTTTATGAGAAGAACTTATTTAATCACAAGTAACTGTTTTGGGCTGATGTGTTGGTGAAAATTATTTATAACCCAATCTGTGTTTTTGAAGGATTATGAAGACAATAAAATTAAAGGTTTTATATCAAGTTAAGTTAAAGTGTATTTTAGCCTATAACTCTAGTCAAGCAAACAAGAAATATCATTCTTATAGACATTATTTTCAAACTAACAGTTGACGTCAATGCCTGTCAGCTAGCACATGACACCACTATAGGGTTCTTTTACATTTCTTCAGCACTGAGAAATAAAAAAAACACCTTAATTTATTTGAAGGCATTGCTCATAAATATTCAGAATAGAGATAGAATAGAATAGAATAGAAACATTTATATAGCGCAAAATTGATGCAACATCCTCTAATGCGCTTGAAATCAAAAAGGGAAAGTCGAGGGACGTTCGAGGTCATGATCCAAGGTTAGCGCCCGCCAGGGAGATGTACTATGGTGGAGGATATGCTAATCTAAACAAGTAGGTCTTTAGCTGGCTACGGAAACCTGTTATTGTTTGTTGTGATCGTACTGATTGTGGGAGTCTGTTCCATTCTATGGGGGAAGCCACTGCAAAACCTCTCCTACCGATGGCCTTTTTGTGAGAGGCTGAGGAAAGAGAAAGACGATTTCCACGTGTTAGACAACTGGTTTTGATCAAGGATGATAGGTATATGGGTTGAGAGAAATTTATAGCCTTGAAAGTAATTAGATTGTACTTAAACAAGATACGGTAAGTGATAGGAAGCCAGTGTAGTTTTTGAAGGAAAGGAGTGACATGGCTAGTTCTATCAAGTCTAAAAACAATTCTACAAAGGGCATTTTGTATCTTTTGCAGTTTAGCAACATTGTACTTACTGATGCCATAGAGTAGGGAATTGCAGTAGTCAAGTCGACTACTGATCATTGAGTTTGCAAGCAAGGCTGCAGTTTCCACACTGAGGAATTTACGGATACGTCTTAGGTCCTTAAGGTGGTAGTAGCAGGCTCGACACATATTAGTTATGTGGTTGGAAAAGGTGTTTCCAGAGTCAAAAATTACACCCAGGTTCTTGACTGTATCGGTAGGGGAAATAGAATTTCCGAGAAGTTGAGTAGGGAATTTATTTATGAGGGACTCTCTGGCTTGTCTATCACCTATTTTAATAAATTCAGTTTTCTCGGGATTGAGTTTCAATTTCACGCCAGCCATCCAGTTTTGGATACATGTGAGACACTCTGTAAGCTCAGCGAAACTGGAATCAAAATTCCTATTGTCCAATGCTAGATATATTTGGGTGTCATCAGCATATAGATGGTGTGTGACATTGAAATTGGAAATGATATTACTGAGAGGGGTTGTGTAAAGGGTAAAAAGGAGGGGGCCCAGGACAGAACCCTGAGGCACACCATACGGAAGTGAGAACACATCTGAAAAGCTATTTCCTAATTTAACCTTCTGTTTCCGGTTTGAGAGATAGGATCTGATCCACCTCAACACAGTGCCATCAACCCCAAACCAATCTCTTAGGGAATTAAAAAGAATGTCATGGTCGATAGTGTCGAATGCCGCTGAGAGGTCCAGCAATGTGAGTGCAACAGCCTTACCAGAGTCCAACGAAGCAGCAATGTCATTCTGGATTTTCAACAGCGCTGATTCTGTGGAATGGAGTCTCCTGTAAGCGGATTGGTTGACATTGGAGAGCCCCTCGCTATCGATATAATTATTTAACTGTTTGGCAGCTACTTTTTCGATTAGTTTGGATAAAAAACTAAGATTGGATACCGGTCTATAGTTTTTTAGGAGGTTTCTGTCTAAGTTTGGTTTCTTGAGAAGAGGGGTGACATATGCTGTTTTAAAACAGTTTGGGAAACTCCCTTCTTTGAGTGAATAGTTTATAATATTGGTGATTGGAGTGACCAAAATATCCGCACACTCTTTGACTAGTGCGGTAGGTATTGGGTCCAGGTCGCATGATTTGGTGTTGGATGACCTTAGGATTTTGAGGATGTCATCCTCAGATACAGGCTCAAAAGAGGTCAGGGCACTGCTATTACTCTTCGGTATTGTGAGGGAAACAGGCACTGATGACTCTAAAGCAACTCTGATTTTCACAATTTTGTCACTGAAAAAATGACCGAAAGTGTTAGCTAAATCAGTAGGACTAATATGATCGGGTAGGATGGTAGTTGAGGTTTTGTGCAAGATTTTCTTGAAAGTGTTCCACAGAGCCTTGGGGTTGCCATTATTTTCAGCAATGACAGTGGAATAGTGCCTGCGTCTTGATTGTTCCAGTAGGAAATTGTAGCGATTGACAGCAGCTCGATATCTTCTCCGGTTGATTGCAGAGTTGTTACTGCGCCATACTCGCTCACACTTGCGCTTCAGACGCTTTGCTGAGAGGATGTCTGAATTCACAAAGCCTTTGTCGGGGTGCACTGGAGCCATTTTCCTCTTTATTGGGGCATGCTTGTCTAGAATGCTGCGCAAGGTGTTGAAATATTGGTGACTGAGCAAACTGGCTGTTCTGTGAGGATGCTTGATTAGATCAGAATTCAGGATGTCCTCTTTAAAATCCATGATGTTTATCTTGTGAATTTTCCGGGTATTAACTTGTCTAAATTTGCAGGGAACCTCAATAGGTATATTGAGTATTAATCTCCAACTGCTTAGTGACAAGATGTTATGAATCGTGAGGAACCTTTAAAATTTTAAGGAGTTTGGTAACAAATCTAATCTAATGTTGACTTTTATAGCACTTAATCTCCATCGCTGATGGACTATAAGGCGCAACTGAACATAAAGCAAGGCAGTTAACATCAATCCAAGGACATAGCCAGGTCATACCAAGGAGACACCAGGTGACAGGAGAGACTATGGGGGATATGCTTTTGCAAACAGGTAAGTTTTAAGCTTCTTTCTGAAGGAGGCAACTGATGCTGCACTGTGCACATCATGAGGGACTTCATTCCAGATCTAGGAGCATCAAAGGCAAAGCTGTGATCAAAATGTTTGACTGACTTGAAGACTGATGAGCGGAAAGGAGGAACAGTAAGGTATTGATGATCTGGGTGACTATGCCTGGTACTATAGGAACAACTGCTTAGTGACAAGAATGGTTGCAAATAGGAAGGAGAACCACTATGTAAAAATTTATAAACTAGTGTTGCTGTTTTGAACATACATCTATACTTAACGGGCAGCCAGTGGAGTTGCTTCAGAATGGGTGTAACATGAGCATACTTTCTCTGATTTGTAACAATACAAGCAAGGGTATTCGGAATACTTTGCAATTTGTGCTGATTGAAACATGACAAACCCCTAAACAGAGAGTTGCAGTAGTCTAGACGACTACTAACCAAGGCATTTGCAGCAAGGACTGCCACTTCTGGAGTAAGATACTGTCTTATTCTACGAAGGTCGCGCATCTAAAGAAGTACGCTTTGCAAGTCCTCTTGACATGTTAAGAGAAGGAAAATTCTGCATCAAACCATCAGACAATAAATTCAGTTTTTTCTGGGTTGAGCTTCAGTTTACAAAAAGACATCCATCGTTGCACATCATGAAGGCAGGCATTTAGCTTAGCAAAAGCAGCAGAGGCATTCTTATGGGAGAGATGGATGAAGGCGGATGATTTTGCTAAGTGGTGTAGTATAAAGTGAAAACAGCAATGGACCCAGAACAGAACCTTGGGGAACGCCATAGATGAGCTTGCTTAATTCATATAGTGTAGAGTCTATCTTGATGGTCTGGCATCGATCACTCAAGTAGGAAGCAAACCACTTTAGAACAGTTCCACCAAGACCAAACCAGGATTTAATGTAACCGAGGAGAATATTATGATCTATGGTGTCAAACGCAGCTGATAAATCAAGAAGAACTAGAGCCGTAGGTTCACCGCATGCTAGAGAGAGATGGATCTCATTTCTTATTGACAATAAAGCTGTTTCAGTGGAGTGTCCTAGCTTATAAGCTGACTGATGTGGATTATCCAGTTTGTTATTATTGATGTGTGACGTAAGTTCCTTAGCAACAATTCGCTCCACCAACTTTGACAGGAAACAAAGACCAGACACTGGGCGATAATTTGTAAGGTCATTTCTGGGCAGAGAAGCCTTTTTAATGAGGGGGGTGACAACCACTCTTTTAAAAGCACTTGGGAAAGAGCCATCAATAAGAGAGTAATTTACCAACTTGGTAATAGACGGAAGGAGTATATCCAGACAATCCTTAAGGAGGAAGGTTGGTATGGGGTCCAATGGGCATGATTTAGTAGGAGACTCATTGATGCACTTACTGACCTCGTCTTCAGTTACAGGCTTAAAGGTATTGAAAGCAGGGGGCACCGAATCAGGTGCATCATTGAACGAACCAGAAGTAGGAAATGTGTCCCTGATTTTGCTTATTTTATTGGTAAAGAAAGAAGCAAACGTGTCCGCGAGGCTTTTTTTCTGAGGAATGAGCCGGCAGAACAGTTTCAGAGGTGCAATGCAATACCTTCCTCAATGACTGCCAGAGCTTCTTGGGGTCATCACTATTCGCAGTTATAAAATTGGTATAGTAGGAACCCTTGTCTTTATTGGCCAGTCGATTGCACCAGGCAATTTGCTTGCAGAGCCTTGACCTGTTCAACTGTGTCTTATGTTTTCTCCACATTCATTCAAATTGCCGCCTTACAGAGCGAGCCATGCGATATGAATCAGACAGCCACTCATTGGACTGCCATTTTGTCATGCGTGAGATGATAGGAGCATGCTTGTCAAGTACCTGGGTAACACCAACCATATACTAATCATACAGTTCTGCCACAGTTCCTCCAGGGGACTGTACAAATGGTATATTACTAAGGTCATTGCGGAACTGGTTGATGTCAATTCTATGATACCTACGATAAGAGACCATTTTTTCAATGCAGGTTGTTGGGTGGGAAAAGTCCAGTTGGCATCGTATAGCAGCATGGTCAGAGATAAAGTCTCCAACATTAATATTACAGACAAAATCAGAGTCACAAGGAGATATTAAAATGTCCAGAGTGTGACCCAGTATGTGAGTTGGGCCACTGACACATTGACTCACACTGCAGCACTGAAGGATATCGTTAAACCTAGACCTATTACCACACTCAACATCCAGATGAACATTTATATCACCACAAATGATGAAATTGGAACCAATTGAAGACAGAAAGCCAGAAGATCTTCCAGAAATTGAGTAGTACAAACCGGGGGGACGATACACACAAGCAGCAACAAAGGTATTGTAGTCGGACCTGAAAGATAGTATAATGATTTTGAATGATCTAAAAACTGGTGAAGAGACAATACTGGGAGAAAAGGATTTTCTGCACAGAAAGCCAACACCACCACCCAATCCAGTACACCTAGGTTTTTGGATTAAGTTATAATTTAATGGTGTGAGGGAGTTAAGGAGACCATCAGTGTCGGTTGGTCTGATATGAGTCTCAACCAGGCCCAGGATATCAAAGTCACTGCATTGTATAAGGTCATGCAGGAGAGGGCAAATGGATCTGCAGTTGACAAATCCAAAATTGGTTGGGCCAGGGTTTGCAGCAACATTGCCACACAACAAGAGGAGTAGGAGTAGGTTTTTTAGTTTCAATTATGGAGGAACCTGTTTTGAGTTGCCGAGGTAGCAATATTTACGCACCACAACCGGGAGCCGAAAAGTAGATGAATGCTCCTGTCAACTTTTTCACAATTCTGACCCTTGTCAGCATGTAGCCAATTCCTAGAGAAACCGACACATAGGAAACATATCCATAGAGTAGTTTTTATGACTAACATGGTAAAGACCACACTACTGGATCCAAAAAGCAAAAAGAAGACAAGGATTGTGCAAAAAAGAACTGTGACAAGAAAAAGAAATGCCAAAAAGATCACAAAAGCCAAAGGTTAACAAACCATAAGACCTGAGAGACTCCTGAATTTCAATCAATCAAAAGCAAAAGTTAGAAACACCATGTACAAGTATAGAATCAACATAAAAACCATTAAAAACCATAGAATAAAAACTGGGCTAAGGGTTAACAAACTATAAGAGCAGAGAGACCCGTGAATTACAATCAATCAAAAACAAGAGTTAGAAAGACCATGTATGAGTACAAGAATATAGTCAACAAAAAACATTAAAAACCATAGAATAAATACTGGGACATGAAAAAAACCCATAAAATAATCACTGGGACATATCAGGTGATAACGGGGGATGCAAATCACATTAGCAAGGGGTTGAATAAATAGTACCACAATAATGGGGAATGAGGGCGATAATGGGGTATTTCAACAATACTGGAGATATGAAGCATATTTAACCAATATTTTAAATAGGTTAATTGTTAGGGTGATATGTATGAACTAAAAACGGCAAAATGGAACTAGTCAGACCAGCTAGTAGCAAAAAATACATAATGAACTAGAAGAGTAGTTTTGGGGGGTTGAAATGATGTCAGCCTGTATCCCATTAAATACTCTGTCCCTGTATTTGGAGGGAACTGTCTTACACATGTTGTCAGCTTATTCATCAGAATTGGGCCTCCCTGATTTGTGTTGGGGTCTCCTTGAGTAAGGGAGGCCAAGCTGTCAGATTTAAACTGGCAGTCGACAGTATAGGACAAAAAAATGTAGTTGCCTTTTAAGTATTTTTTTCAGTTTTAGATATTTTTAAGGTTAACAAATTTTTAGCCCTGATTAGCAAAATGGCAGCTTGACAAAAACAGAAGTGGTCCACACCTACAATTTGTGGAATCACATTGAGGCACCTACTGAATTACAAGTGACAAGGGGGCCTTGCTAAATGAATTTTCTTCATAGCCTACACCGGGTCAGGTTTTACCTTCATCAGATACTGACAGTACTGGCATGAGTATAGAGTTTTAGTACATTGCGTGCATGTCATTCGAGTGATTCTGATTCAGAAACTAGTGTTTAACAGTTGGATTTTAGATAACGTGAGAGGGCCCCACATCGCAAAGATAAGAGAATTTCTGCACAAACTCTTATCAATGAAAAATCTTATATCAGCTCGACGTGATTGATAGGTGGTGCAAAAGCAAGGTGAGTAGCGTAGCTGTCAGCTTTTGGCAATAAAAAAGTGACTCTAAAATCAAATCCTAAATTGGGAGGTGCAGTTGTCGTAAACGTCAAACAGTACTTCAAATGGCCATTGGAAAATACTGGCTGGTAATAATAAAGACAGAGTTGCTTATAATCAGCTCAATGTAACTCTATGGATGTCAGGATTTTGTAAATTTTTTAGGGAAGAATCTTGGCAGAAAACAAAAGAACATTTGTTAGATTATCTCATTGCATTGTTGAATGACCCAAATGAATTTTCATGGCAGTCAGCTAAAGCTAGTCATGCTGTCTTTTGATGTAGGATGGAATGGTGGGATTTCTGATTGGTCACAGACTGATAACATTGATAGGGTTAGGCGTGCATATGCAGCTTATAACCCTGTTGCTAGTGGTAAAAAAGCAAGAAAAATTCTTACTTCAGCAAAAGTTTGCAAAATCCATGCCTTGTGTTTATTGCAATAATGGGTCTTATTCGTATACCAAACATCATGAAACAAAGGGTGCCTATTATAGACATGTATGTAGCGTCTGCTTTGGTAAGATTAATAGTTACACTGTAGTTGAATGCATGCAAAAAAGTGAGTAGGACTGGGCATAGTCACTACATATTCAATGGGCCCTGCCCGGAAAGTTTCACTGGATCACAAGCCTTTGGCTAGTCAAAGAACGAGAATTTTTTACAGTAGTAAAGCAGACAACTGGCTTTTGCTTGGATTTTAGAACCTAGAAAGAAGTAAAAACATTGAATTAATCTCTGCTCTAAAATTTTACTTTCATGTATTTATGGCACTTCGATTTGGCCTTTTGGGACAGAGGAACCAGTTCCTTGTGAATTCCACTTGGGAACGACCAGTCTTGGAACTTCAGGGTCAGGTCGTGTGAACCTGCCCAAGTCAGGTTACTTTATATAGCTTAATCGCTATGGAGGCTGTGCGACCTGATGAGTCTCTTGATGGAAGCCAGGATGGATGTGGCTATATCTCATGGATGGGGAATGGAAGGTACACTGTGGAAAATTACATTTGTAATATAAAACAGGGAACACTAGCAAGAAGTTATCTTTGCTAAGCATTAAATAACAGAAGTTACTTCTTCTTCTTCTGTTCTTTTTATTGGCAGATTGTTTTGGGCACAAGCAAGATAATAATAGAAAGTTTGTGATAATTTTGATGCAGACTCCGTAACAAGACCCATCAGCCTTTTATGAATCAAGATATTTTATATCAAGATATAAGATCAAGTTATTTTAAATGGAGCACTTAAAACCAAGCCATAAAACCGTCTGATAAAAGTCACTTTATGACAACTTACCACAAAATAACATCCCACAAGAAATGAATAATAGAAAATAGCCATTTATATGCAGCAAGCTGTCCCCCATTTGACATACACAGTAACATTATGTTGCAGTTCTGTTTTATAATTGCCAGTAAGTCTTTCAGGCATAATATTTAAGTTGTTTAAAACTAAACACATAAGATTGTAAATGTAGCTTTCAATTTTAAAATTCAACTTAGGTTGTTAAAACCCGCTTCCTGTCTGTCCTGTTATTGGGACAGGTCCTTCTTATTTTCAGTGTCCTAGTTAGATATGTAATTTCCAACTACAAACCAATGAAAGATTCATTGGGATAAAATTAACTTATTCTACAGTTTTATTTACATACACCTAAGAAGTAAATGCCACAAAAATACATTCAAAAGACTTTAAGGTGGCCTTAGCCATAAACTAACATTTACTTTAGTGTTACTGCACATTACATATCAAATACAAAGTGAGGCCACCTGAACTTAAATACACTTTTACAACTTTAAGGTGGGCTTAGCTATACCTTCAAGGTCAGTTTACTATTACTTTACTTATCAGAATGGTTATGTTACAGTTGGGTATAATCACAAAAGTAAAGAAGGTGTGGAATTCCTCTCTAGAGTGGGGCCAGATAATAAAGATATCATCTAAGAACCTTAAGTATGTAAGTGGTTGCTGTGGACATTTAGAAAGGGCTCGATTTTTCCAATTTGCCATAAAAATGTCAGCATATTCTGGGGCAATTTTTTTTTGCACATAGCTGTCCCCCAAATTTGAAGGAACCACTCTTGGTTGAAGGTGAAGTCATTGTTCGCCAAAGAAATTTTGAGAAGGTCAATTACTCCCCGGTCAGGTCTGGATGGGTATTTATTAAAATTTCCTGTACTGCCTTAAGCCCATTTGCATTGTCAATGTTGGTATAAAGGGTGTCTACATCAAGAGTAATTAAAAGGGCGTTTTCTGAACTTTAATTTTGCTGATAAAATCTGGGGTGCCTTTTAATTATGAGGGGTGTAGGTTGGATATAGGTATGAGGTAACAGTCAATAAATTCCGAGATTGTAGGTGTCACTAGAGCAATCAGAAACAATAGGTCTGCCAGGTGGGAGAGTGCCTTGAAGCCATTTAACCTTAGCTTTGTGTATTTTGGGGAGTAAGTAAAACATTCTTTTTTTTGTTTATTAAACAAAACAAAAACAAAGCATACAAGTACAATCATAATAATGATTAAATG
Organism: Sabellastarte sp. h YS-2021; assembly: GCA_964017235.1. NCBI lineage: Eukaryota > Metazoa > Annelida > Polychaeta > Sabellida > Sabellidae > Sabellastarte > Sabellastarte sp. h YS-2021. The sequence continues at coordinate 31,384,291 of OZ024936.1, forward strand.
ATTATGAAATTATTAGGATTTAGGATACTATTTAGGTACTGAATTAAGCAATCAGACATTACCTTATTTATACAGATATTGAGTTATTTTTACATTTTGAGAATTAATTTATTCCTGGATCATTCAATTAAAAACTCGCTGAACACCGACCACAACAGTTGAAATTTATCGTATGTATTGTTTATTTTTGCCAAGTATTCTTGTTCAGTGTAGATATTTCTGATATAGTTTTGAAAATCAAGCACATTTAATGGTTTTAAATTTCGTGAACATTTCCAAATAATTTTTTTTCCTGCTAAAAGAGTTAAATTTTTGGGGAACATATCTAACTCATTTTCTAAAACACCAAACAAAAGAAAGATTGGTGTTAAATTAATATAAATACCAAGTGATTGAAGCCATTGTCTAAAATTTCTCCAGAAGTCAATAACAACAGGACAAGCAGCAAATAAGTGATAAATTGTTTCAGCAGATGACTGATAGAAAGCACAACTGTTTATGCTAATCTTTTGTAAGTAAGCTCTAGTACCTAGAATTCTATGAATAATACGAAATTGAAGCCAAATTAGGTCATTTCGACATATAGTTTTGAAACAATATTTAAAGATTTTATTCCATGTGTCATCATTTATAGTAGTGTTTAAGACATTATTCCATTTATTTCGTAATGATAAATTTTTATATTGATCATTAAGAGTTTCGTAAAAGCATTTTGAACCTTTTACCCGACTCAGTAGTACTTTTAACTATGATGGCAGTACAGGTCTGCTGCAAGTATAATGCTTTATACTGAATTTGAGCAAATAATCTTTTAAGCATCTTTGAACACTTAAATGTTCAAGAAAGTTAGTTTTGAGACCAAATATCTGTCTTAATTCAAACATACTTAAAGCACTGCCATCAGGTTTAAGTATATCTAGTGGAGTATTTATTCCAACTCTACACCAATGTGGATAAAAAAGAAGTTCAGTAGAAATGTGAAAATTGCACCACAACGGCATAGTTAATGTTTCAGAATGACAAACAGGTAGTCGAGTCAAAAAGGTAAACCATGCATTAAATACTTCTTTCCAAAAAATATTGGCCGTTCGTTCTGATAAATATTTTGACCACAAAGGACCAAAATTATATAATCTCTCCACATTTGTTGTAGATGCCAAGAGTTTTACCCATGGAGATTCGGAAGTAAACAAGCGTTTTATCCAAACTAGTTTTTGAGACATAATGTAATTTTCTATGTTTATCATCTGGAGACCTCCCTCAATGTAGTTGTTAGTTATTTGCCTCTTACTTATTTTATGTGGTTTGTCATCCCAGATAAAGGAGTACATTAGTTGGTTTAACTGAAAAATGAATTGTTTGCTTGGAGATGGAATTGAAGAAAGTAAATGATTTAGACTACTAATTACAAAAGTCTTGACAATGCTTATTTTCCCAATTGGAGTCAAGTTCCTCCTTCTCCATTTACTTAAAATATTTGCGATATCATTCAACAGAGTTGTATAGTTAATCGAAGGGATATCATCAATATCCACTGAAAAATTTAGTCCAAGCAACTTAAATTTGGTTGTGCCCCAAGCTAGTTGCTGTTTAATTTCAAACTTATGTCTTGAATGTTTTTTCCTGCCAAGCCATATTATTTTGGTCTTTTCAGTATTTACTTTTAGCCCGGATAATGATCCAAATATTTCTAACGTATTTAATGCCGCAACTAGAGAATCCTTGCTCCCATCTAAGAACAAAGTAGTATCATTGGCAAACTGTGTCATTTTGAAGTTTATATTATTAAGAGAAATACCTTTAATATATATGTTATTGTCTACCATACAAAATAAAACTTGGGCACAAAGCAAAAACAAGTAAGATGATATGGGATCACCTTGTCTGCATCCCCGTTCTATATTAAAGGTGTGTGATAAAAAGCCTGATTGAAGTACTGAAGCTTTAATATCATTATTGAAAATGGTTATCCACTTACAGAAGCTCTTGTCAAATTTCAGTAATTTCAGCAGTTTATACAGGAAGACCCATGAGACAGAATCAAAAGCTTTCCGAAGTCGATTAGCATTAATTGTCCTGGTAGGTTGTTGTGATCAAGATACTGCATAATGTCATACACGAGACATGTACTGTCCCCAATAAAACGTCCTTCTAGAAATCCAGTTTGGGCTTTGGAAACTAATTTGGGTAGAACAGATTTCAGTCTGTTTGCTATTGCAGCTGAGGCTATTTTATAAACAACTGATAATAAAGAAACTGGACGCCAATTCTTAAGAAATTCCCTTGGTTTGTCACCTTTTGGTAGGCAACTTATTATGCAAGTTCTCATTGAGATTGACATCTTACCAGATGTATATGCAAAATTGAGAGCCCTCAACACAAAATATTTCAGTTTACCCCAAAATACCTTGAAAAACTCAGCAGGGAAGCCATCAACTCCTGGACATTTATTATTTTTCATTTTAAATAACACCTGGCTAACTTCTTCAAGTTTTAATTCCCCTTCTAATGAGGCCGATTCTAAATGGTTTAACTTTCTAAAATTAGCTTTCACAATTATAGATTCCAAGTCGTCAGAATCTAGAGATACATTGTTTTGTGCTGAAAATAGTTTACTGTAAAAATGTTGTACTTCTTTCAAAATATCTTTTTGATCTGTTATTTTTTTGCCAGAATCAAGTTGAACACACCTAATGGTTTTTTCAGTGTAGTTATATTTCTCAAGAGAGCAAAAATATTTAGACGGTCTTTCTCCCTCATTTAACCATTGTGCCCTTGACCTAATGACAGTTCCCTGAATAGCAATATCCCTAATTTGTTCTAGTTCTTTCTTTTTATCCTAAGTGTGTCTGAATCCTGTGGATATTGACTGGCCTCTAGGAAGGCTATTTCATTTACTAGCTTATTTTCTAACTCGCAGGTTTGCCTTTTCTGGAAGGAGGCAAATTTAATGCTTTCACCTCGAATTCGAAGCAATAGCATTTCTAAAAATTCTCCATTAGTTATGGTAAAGTTAACCAAATTATCAGGTATTTAATAAGTAATCCAAAGCGTAGACTGGAATAGCATATTTTTGTTTTTCCTCTTGTATTATAGAATTCACTAGTTCAAGGTAGCTTTTTTCTTTTAGGAGACTGCAATTAAATTTCCACAGTCCCTTTCCCCTTTCAAATTTGCTCAACATTATTTTAAGTTGAATACTTGAATGATCACTTCTGTAGCTAGGATTAATGTTACAGGCAGTTATGATATCTTGCATTGCATTTGAAACCAAGACATAATCGAGTCTTGCTTGTTGAAGTGGATTTTTTCGCCGCCATGTATGTCGTTTTAAGGAAGGATGAAGAAAACGAAAAATGACATTAAGATTGTAAATATTTATAATGTCCAATAATACTTTTCTAGATCGTGGATTATTAATATGTTTATATTTGTCACAGTCTAACAGAGGGTGAAGAATTAAATTAAAATCACCGACAACCATTGCAAATGTCTGAGTGTTGGATTCCAAAATTCCTTTCACGTTCTCAAAAAACTGTGGACAGTCCTTATTAGGAGCATATATGTTAAGTAATTTAAGTGTTATATCACCTAATTTCAAATCAAGAGATATCATATTACCTTCGTTATCTTTATAAACTGCTGTAATTGAATAATCAACTTTTGTGGCCAGTAATATAACAACACCCCTTGAATTTGAAGATTCACCATTTAAAATACATTCTCCATTCCACATTGATCTAATTATAGGTTCATCTTTTGTAAAACATTCTAGCCCTAGGTTCTTTAAGTGGTTTAAGGTAATTGACCTGTTTAGAAGTGATGACTTTGGAGCATTTTAATGTATTTTAAGGTATTGCTAAGTTGTTCATTAACATTGGGGTAAACAGGTTGAGGGATTTGCCTATAGTGTTTGGGGTTAGAGAGTTGGTTTTGGGCTTCTAGGATGTAGTCCTGAGTGTTAAGGATCACTATGGAGGAGAATGTATTATAAATTTAAATCTGCATGTCTGTTGTCTTCTTGGGGTGTGGGGGGACTGAGTTTAAATACCTCACCCATGTGGCCAGCATCTGATTCGCAGTGGTCCTACTCCAGTGGACCAGGTCTGTGGATCAAGGTGTGGATCCGTCCTTGTTGATATGTATGTTGAAGTCGACTTCTGGAAGAGGGTCCATAAGGGTGATTCCATACTTCTTCAGGGAGGGCAGAGCTAGGTTAATTCTCTTGCGTGTATCCAGTATGGGTGGAGGTCTATTGGTGGTGAAATTTAGTAGTGGGATGGCTATCTGGGCGTTGGGGAAGGCTTTCTTAAGCTTCTGGGTGAGTTTTTTCAGCTGATCATCAATGGTGGCAGGAGACATTTCTGTGTTGTTAATTCCTCAGAACAAGACCACATGTGAGACATGGGGCTGAGGAGTGCTGAGAAGGTGTCATGAAATGTGTGAATTTGGCCCCACTATAGGATACCACTTGAATGTCCAGGTGGCTGGGAGCATGTGTGATCCTATTGATGTTAGAATCCCCAATTACCAATGTGGAAGCGTCAATTCTGGGTAGGGTTCAAGGGATGCCTGCTGTCTTCTGGGTGTAATGTTTATTTGGACCCTGGATTGGTACTGTGGTGGGGGAAGGAGGTTGGAGCATGATGTCATCTACTGTCTCTAATGGATCCTCAAAATTGATGGTTCTTGGTTGGAGGCTTGGTGGAGTGGTAGCTGATTCACCAAGTGCTATTGAAGAGACTGAGTCATCCTGCTGGGCATCAAATCTGGATTGGGCGTAGTATAGATTGGAGTTTTTTCTAAGTAGTCTTCTGATGAATGGGTGGTGCAGTGGGAAGTGGGACGGATGGTGCAGGTGGAATTCACTGAAGGTCGTGTGTGGTTATCCTGGATCAGGCTGATGTGTGGGCTGCAATGTGCTGGGGACAATGTTGGGTCTTCCTGGGGTGGGTCTTGGTTCTTCTGGGCCGATTCATTCATCTGGTTGTTCGTATTGGGATAGTTTGGGTTGGGTCTTCTTCCTGGTTGAGTTTTCCTGGTGTGTTTCTTGATAGTCTCTGAGGTTTTGGTTGGAGGTCCTGGGTTTGGTGGGGTCTTGCACGGGTTGTTGTCAGCTGGGGTTGTGGCCTTCTGTGGGGTGGGGTGTCTGGTTGGTGTGGTCCACTTGGTAGGTTCCTTGGGTTTAGTTGGGGTCGTTCTGGGCGTCCTGGGGCTCCTCTGGGATTGGGGTTCTTGTGTGGGTGTAACTTGGGTGTGATGGGCCCTCAGTTTCATCAGTAGGGTGAAGAAATAATCTCTCTGTTGTAGGTGGTACCCTCTGGTTTCTGAAAAGAAAGAAGAGCCCCAAAAGGGGTCAATGAGATTGTGGGTGATTTTCTTTTTGCCAGTTCCAGGAGAGCATTTTTGAATTTTGAAGATTATTGGATTTTGGTTGTCAAGATCTGTTCCATTATGGACAGTTTGATGAAGTTCCAGCTTACTTTTTGCTTGGGGGAAGAGTTCTTGATCACCTGTGTCCCAATGTTCTTTGCCAAACTTCCAGTTGTGGCCTGTAGTATGGCATCAGCTGATGATTGGTCTCCCATGTGATGGGCCCTGGAGTGCTGATATGCCTGTTCAGATGATCTAACCCAAATGTTGTTAAACCTAAAATTACAAGGGTAGAAATTTGACAAGGGGTGTTGGGTCCCTTGTACAGTGTGTCTCTCTGTGTGTGGGTCATAGAGGGGCGTCTTTTGGGGTCTGGTGGGGTAGGTTTTCTCATCTTCCTGGGAGTCTGGAAATCCTGCTGTGATTTGGTTGTTGAAGGAGGGATTGGGTACCCTGATGTGGGTTTGTTGCTAGTGTTGGGGATCACTAGACTGTCCAGTAGATTCTTCAGAACCTGGTAATCTCTTTTGGTGGCGAGGTTGACGATCTGGTGGAACAGTCTGAGGCTTGATGGTTGCACTTTCTTGTGTTTTTGTTTGAGGGTGAGGGTGGCTCTCTGAACAGCTGTCCTCACCTCCCAGGGGTTGCACTCAGTTGAGCCAATAGAAAAAGCCAAAAAGAAAATTAAAGAAAATAGTACGACTGAAGGTTGGCCAAAGAAGCACCTTGTAATTGGTAATAGCCTGAACCTGATGTCATCGGTGGGGTTTGTTGGTCTAAACAAGTCCAGTAGATCCCCCTTGATTTTGAGAAAACTACCCGGGAGACGAATTTCTGCTCCAGGTGGACCAATCCATGAAAGGTGGTGACAGATCTGTAGAATTTTCAGAATCTGTGTGAATATTTGGTTGTTTGTTGATGATGCCATTGTTTTCATGAAAGGCACTATATCATGCTCAGAATGGGTGTTATCAGTGGTACAAATATATACAGTAAAATATGAGAGAAAAACAAGGCAAATGCAAAAGATAGAAACTGCTGTCCACTAGGGACTTACTTTAAAAAAAATAAAAAAAGCAATAAAAATAAAAAAGCAATAAAAATAACAAAGCAAACACAATAGGAGAGCTTTTACATACAGTATTATAACACTAGAGTTTTTCTGTTGTGTATTATCTATCAAAATTATTTCTTTCCTTATTGAAGATTATTACAAAAAAGTGTAAACTAGAAAAGAACAATACTTCCCTTCAAAGATAATAAATCCAAATATCTAACTAGAGCCCGACCGGTTTTGGCTTGTTAGCCTTCTTCATGGGCTTAGGTTGACTGAAGAACCATGGCAAATAGTGGAGTTTATATAGCATGAAAAGGTAATTCCCTTGTATTAGATTGAAAAGAAGGCCTATAGAAACGTTTTTGAAGGGATTACAATTTGGAATAACAGGGGGTTACAACAAGAGGGGATTAGGGAGGTGTGAGGAACAGATTAATTTTGTGATTGAAAATTGGAATTGATTCCCTCTTGGATTGTAATTTAGAGATCATCAGTCATGGTTTCTTCAGTTGAGTCAGACTGCAATCGTTTTGGGGAGAGAATTTTGAAGATGGGGGTGAATTAGTGGGTTAGAGTGCACGTGCACTTTGTGAGTGCGCATGTACCTAAGTTGTGAATAATCAAAATTTAAAGTTAAAAAAAAAGGAAAAAAATTTTTTTTATGGTGTTGTAAAATACGTTAATTGGCTGTAAAAGGGGCTGTTTGAGAATAAATTATTATGATTTTAATGTGTTTAAAAAAAGGGCAAGGTTTTTTTTAACCAACTTAACTAACTGCCAACTTCAGGTTGCGTGTTCCGTGACAGTACTGTTTTGAAACAATGACTTGGTTTTATGGGTCTTAGAATGAATCTGCTGGCACATATATTAATTAAAGATTAATTATGGCAAAACATTAATTTAAAACACCAAGTTTTATAACACAAAGGACCACTACTTTTTTATCTATCTAGGTTTTTATTTTGCCTGTTACTATATGACTCTGGCTGTTGAAGAAGACGTTAAACCATACCTCTGGCTATGCCTTTTGAGAAGAACTGTTTATAGGAAGTTTTATGGTAGGCTTATACTTTTCTGAAGAGCTCTTATCTTTGGTTATCTCGAGTTGATAGGGACTAACGAATGAGACAGGAAAAGTAGTAAAGTGGATAAATATATTTGATATAAGTATTGATGTGACAACTGAAATTTAGATAATCAACTTTAGAATGCATGACCAAGTGAAAACATGGACACTCTAGTGGTAACAGATTCCTACATAGTAGGGGAGTGGAGAAACATGACCCTTTCATGGCCCAAAATACAGCCATATTTAAGCCTTACACCATAAGTGCTTTTTAACAATGGAACAATGTGCCAAATTTAAAAGACACTTTGCCAAATATGGTTACATCGGGAACGTGTAAACATGATTCACCAAAACAATGATCCCATATTTGTAATGGTTTTAAAATATTATTAGAAAAAGTAAATATCCACTAGGCTTTAGCTTTTCATCAACTCGTGTCAAGTTAGAAATTACTGCCCATGTTACAGCTGGGCTCATTTACAAACAAGCCATAAGAATTGTTTTGTGTCACATATTTATTGTAAGTGACAATTTCACAGGTAGTGGTGTCCTTCCACTGCATGCTTGCCTAACAGTGAATGCCCACGTCGGTAAATTTTGTACAAAATCAGTTTTTCCTTGGTAGGCTGAGCTGTTTTTTTCTGTTAGAAAACATGGTTTCGTTTTGGTGCAGAAGAAAAAACTAAATTTCTCAAAAATGCCTGAAGCAAGGAATAAGTAAGCTACACCTTTAAAATGCATAATACATGCTGCATATTTCTCATGTCATTGCAGTCACTCATTAATTAACTGCAATGTAATTAATAACAAATAACCCAAATAACAAAGTGAACTGCTCACAATGACAACAGCACGGCATAAACAGGAGGTACCCATATGAAAAAACTTCCAGTAGTGAGAATGATAATTTAAGTTACCACCAAAAACGTTCTAAATGTTATGGGAGTTACTTACATTGTGTGCTAAAGGCATTACAAATGAAATAACAGCAATTGCATTTATTAGTGTTATATTTTAAGGGGAAAAATTATCTCACGAAGTATTTAAAAAATGTTATACCTGTGTGACCAGGCTTCTTTGTAGAAAAATCATGGAATAGACTTCAGTCTTCTAACAGGTAAATAGGGACTAACGAATGAGACAGGAAAAGTAGTAAAGTGGATAAATATATTTGATATAAGTATTGATGTGACAACTGAAATTTAGATAATCAACTTTAGAATGCATGACCAAGTGAAAACATGGACACTCTAGTGGTAACAGATTCCTACATAGTAGGGGAGTGGAGAAACATGACCCTTTCATGGCCCAAAATACAGCCATATTTAAGCCTTACACCATAAGTGCTTTTTAACAATGGAACAATGTGCCAAATTTAAAAGACACTTTGCCAAATATGGTTACATCGGGAACGTGTAAACATGATTCACCAAAACAATGATCCCATATTTGTAATGGTTTTAAAATATTATTAGAAAAAGTAAATATCCACTAGGCTTTAGCTTTTCATCAACTCGTGTCAAGTTAGAAATTACTGCCCATGTTACAGCTGGGCTCATTTACAAACAAGCCATAAGAATTGTTTTGTGTCACATATTTATTGTAAGTGACAATTTCACAGGTAGTGGTGTCCTTCCACTGCATGCTTGCCTAACAGTGAATGCCCACGTCGGTAAATTTTGTACAAAATCAGTTTTTCCTTGGTAGGCTGAGCTGTTTTTTTCTGTTAGAAAACATGGTTTCGTTTTGGTGCAGAAGAAAAAACTAAATTTCTCAAAAATGCCTGAAGCAAGGAATAAGTAAGCTACACCTTTAAAATGCATAATACATGCTGCATATTTCTCATGTCATTGCAGTCACTCATTAATTAACTGCAATGTAATTAATAACAAATAACCCAAATAACAAAGTGAACTGCTCACAATGACAACAGCACGGCATAAACAGGAGGTACCCATATGAAAAAACTTCCAGTAGTGAGAATGATAATTTAAGTTACCACCAAAAACGTTCTAAATGTTATGGGAGTTACTTACATTGTGTGCTAAAGGCATTACAAATGAAATAACAGCAATTGCATTTATTAGTGTTATATTTTAAGGGGAAAAATTATCTCACGAAGTATTTAAAAAATGTTATACCTGTGTGACCAGGCTTCTTTGTAGAAAAATCATGGAATAGACTTCAGTCTTCTAACAGGTAAATAGGGACTAACGAATGAGACAGGAAAAGTAGTAAAGTGGATAAATATATTTGATATAAGTATTGATGTGACAACTGAAATTTAGATAATCAACTTTAGAATGCATGACCAAGTGAAAACATGGACACTCTAGTGGTAACAGATTCCTACATAGTAGGGGAGTGGAGAAACATGACCCTTTCATGGCCCAAAATACAGCCATATTTAAGCCTTACACCATAAGTGCTTTTTAACAATGGAACAATGTGCCAAATTTAAAAGACACTTTGCCAAATATGGTTACATCGGGAACGTGTAAACATGATTCACCAAAACAATGATCCCATATTTGTAATGGTTTTAAAATATTATTAGAAAAAGTAAATATCCACTAGGCTTTAGCTTTTCATCAACTCGTGTCAAGTTAGAAATTACTGCCCATGTTACAGCTGGGCTCATTTACAAACAAGCCATAAGAATTGTTTTGTGTCACATATTTATTGTAAGTGACAATTTCACAGGTAGTGGTGTCCTTCCACTGCATGCTTGCCTAACAGTGAATGCCCACGTCGGTAAATTTTGTACAAAATTAGTTTTTCCTTGGTAGGCTGAGCTGTTTTTTTCTGTTAGAAAACATGGTTTCGTTTTGGTGCAGAAGAAAAAACTAAATTTCTCAAAAATGCCTGAAGCAAGGAATAAGTAAGCTACACCTTTAAAATGCATAATACATGCTGCATATTTCTCATGTCATTGCAGTCACTCATTAATTAACTGCAATGTAATTAATAACAAATAACCCAAATAACAAAGTGAACTGCTCACAATGACAACAGCACGGCATAAACAGGAGGTACCCATATGAAAAAACTTCCAGTAGTGAGAATGATAATTTAAGTTACCACCAAAAACGTTCTAAATGTTATGGGAGTTACTTACATTGTGTGCTAAAGGCATTACAAATGAAATAACAGCAATTGCATTTATTAGTGTTATATTTTAAGGGGAAAAATTATCTCACGAAGTATTTAAAAAATGTTATACCTGTGTGACCAGGCTTCTTTGTAGAAAAATCATGGAATAGACTTCAGTCTTCTAACAGGTAAATAGGGACTAACGAATGAGACAGGAAAAGTAGTAAAGTGGATAAATATATTTGATATAAGTATTGATGTGACAACTGAAATTTAGATAATCAACTTTAGAATGCATGACCAAGTGAAAACATGGACACTCTAGTGGTAACAGATTCCTACATAGTAGGGGAGTGGAGAAACATGACCCTTTCATGGCCCAAAATACAGCCATATTTAAGCCTTACACCATAAGTGCTTTTTAACAATGGAACAATGTGCCAAATTTAAAAGACACTTTGCCAAATATGGTTACATCGGGAACGTGTAAACATGATTCACCAAAACAATGATCCCATATTTGTAATGGTTTTAAAATATTATTAGAAAAAGTAAATATCCACTAGGCTTTAGCTTTTCATCAACTCGTGTCAAGTTAGAAATTACTGCCCATGTTACAGCTGGGCTCATTTACAAACAAGCCATAAGAATTGTTTTGTGTCACATATTTATTGTAAGTGACAATTTCACAGGTAGTGGTGTCCTTCCACTGCATGCTTGCCTAACAGTGAATGCCCACGTCGGTAAATTTTGTACAAAATCAGTTTTTCCTTGGTAGGCTGAGCTGTTTTTTTCTGTTAGAAAACATGGTTTCGTTTTGGTGCAGAAGAAAAAACTAAATTTCTCAAAAATGCCTGAAGCAAGGAATAAGTAAGCTACACCTTTAAAATGCATAATACATGCTGCATATTTCTCATGTCATTGCAGTCACTCATTAATTAACTGCAATGTAATTAATAACAAATAACCCAAATAACAAAGTGAACTGCTCACAATGACAACAGCACGGCATAAACAGGAGGTACCCATATGAAAAAACTTCCAGTAGTGAGAATGATAATTTAAGTTACCACCAAAAACGTTCTAAATGTTATGGGAGTTACTTACATTGTGTGCTAAAGGCATTACAAATGAAATAACAGCAATTGCATTTATTAGTGTTATATTTTAAGGGGAAAAATTATCTCACGAAGTATTTAAAAAATGTTATACCTGTGTGACCAGGCTTCTTTGTAGAAAAATCATGGAATAGACTTCAGTCTTCTAACAGGTAAATAGGGACTAACGAATGAGACAGGAAAAGTAGTAAAGTGGATAAATATATTTGATATAAGTATTGATGTGACAACTGAAATTTAGATAATCAACTTTAGAATGCATGACCAAGTGAAAACATGGACACTCTAGTGGTAACAGATTCCTACATAGTAGGGGAGTGGAGAAACATGACCCTTTCATGGCCCAAAATACAGCCATATTTAAGCCTTACACCATAAGTGCTTTTTAACAATGGAACAATGTGCCAAATTTAAAAGACACTTTGCCAAATATGGTTACATCGGGAACGTGTAAACATGATTCACCAAAACAATGATCCCATATTTGTAATGGTTTTAAAATATTATTAGAAAAAGTAAATATCCACTAGGCTTTAGCTTTTCATCAACTCGTGTCAAGTTAGAAATTACTGCCCATGTTACAGCTGGGCTCATTTACAAACAAGCCATAAGAATTGTTTTGTGTCACATATTTATTGTAAGTGACAATTTCACAGGTAGTGGTGTCCTTCCACTGCATGCTTGCCTAACAGTGAATGCCCACGTCGGTAAATTTTGTACAAAATTAGTTTTTCCTTGGTAGGCTGAGCTGTTTTTTTCTGTTAGAAAACATGGTTTCGTTTTGGTGCAGAAGAAAAAACTAAATTTCTCAAAAATGCCTGAAGCAAGGAATAAGTAAGCTACACCTTTAAAATGCATAATACATGCTGCATATTTCTCATGTCATTGCAGTCACTCATTAATTAACTGCAATGTAATTAATAACAAATAACCCAAATAACAAAGTGAACTGCTCACAATGACAACAGCACGGCATAAACAGGAGGTACCCATATGAAAAAACTTCCAGTAGTGAGAATGATAATTTAAGTTACCACCAAAAACGTTCTAAATGTTATGGGAGTTACTTACATTGTGTGCTAAAGGCATTACAAATGAAATAACAGCAATTGCATTTATTAGTGTTATATTTTAAGGGGAAAAATTATCTCACGAAGTATTTAAAAAATGTTATACCTGTGTGACCAGGCTTCTTTGTAGAAAAATCATGGAATAGACTTCAGTCTTCTAACAGGTAAATAGGGGCCACAGTGGCAGAGTGGTAACACTCTCGCCTCCCACCTCTGAGGCCGGGGTTTGGTTCCCGGCATGGCCTCAAGTGGGAAAGCTGGTAGTTGCTTGCCGTTGGTCGGCAGTTTATAGTATAGAACCCTAATGGACTGTATGTACTGGTTTCCTCTGCCCTTCCAACTACCCGTCGTGATATGACCTGTACAGTGTTGAAAGCGACGTGAAACCCCAAATAAATAAATCTAACAGGTAAATGCCATTCAGTCTTCTAACAGGTAAATGCCAACGAAGGCACCAAATATATGTTCGAAATAGCCACATTACAAAAAACATATGTATTCTGAATAGGCCAGCAACAGTGAACCGATCTCAGCTTTTAAAAGTTCTCTTTAGGTCTATATCATATGAACCACATTTACTTGTGGAAACTTGTGACAAAACAAAATATGGTCAAAAGTGTGAGAAAGAATATTATCAAGGAGGAAATTAAGAGACCATACAAGTTGCAAGGTGAAATCATTTGACAGTTATGGTCCATCAAGAAAGTTGTCAATAGAAGAGGAAGCCACTTCGTGGGTTACATTAATTACATGAATTCCCAAAAATTTCCTCTTGTGAGGAATGACATCCGGACCATAATTGTGGTTTGTAACATTTAATAAATTCAAGATATATAATTCCTACATATATTCAATATGTGACTATTTTCGCGATACATGCATTATCATTGAAATTTTTATTTCCAACAAAAATATTACACATGATATGGTGCATTGACTGCTCGAATTTCTACAGCTTCAACTGAATTTTAAGTATTAACAAGTTTGAGCACATACTAATTTTTAAAGGCATGAAATAAGATGATTTTTATAAAGATATTGCTCTTAACATTTAGAAAATAGTAATTACACCTTACTTTTTAACACAGGAAATAATCAAGCCAGGAGGGCCAGAAAGAATGTTGACTTGTAAATTCAATTTACAGAAAGGGCCATATGGCAAATTGTTCAACCCGTTCCAGGGGAGATATCCTGAGCTTAAATGGTCAGTGCCAGAGACAATTGATCGTGCATATGTAAATCAATTGCAGGAAGATGTGATTGATCATTTTTTTTTTCAATTTGTATGGTGAGTTGAATGAGAGAAATGTTAAAACACTATTGAAGCGGTAAATATCCTAATCTGTAGAGTTTAAATTTAAAATAGTAAGTTGGTGTAAACATACAGAATGAGTTATGGGGATTGACTGTTTCAACTGTGTTCTTTCATTTCACTGGATTATCATTTAGAAACCCTTAACTAGTGCAACATTATATTTCATTGCAAAAATATGTGTTTAGAAACTACATTGAAGAGGCTGAGCATTGAAGACACACCAGAAAGGATATTTAATTGCGATGAAACTAGGGTGTCAAGCCACGTAACAACAAGGCAGGGGTCATATGACAAGAAAGGACAGTCTTTGTACCAGCAAAAAGTAAGAATCTCTTCCACGAAAAAGTGAAATTATCCTGGTTCAGCAACAATTTGCAATACAATTTTGAGTCTTGTGATGTTGGGCATACTTACATTATATCTATTTAAAAGGGGGTAAACAGTTATTGCAACCAGGCAAGTGGAGATACCAATGAGTAACTGTGATTTGAGACACAATATTGGATAAAAGTTGATCATTAATCAGGGCTTGAAAAAACCTTTGTCTCGGTAACACTTTTTCTAGATAATTCTTTTGATGTTTCATGGTAGAGTGCTTATTATCAGACGTGCCACAGCCAGTGACCACTGAAACAACCTATAATGCCAAAACATTGTCCAGTAAGACAAAAGTAAGAAAACAAATATGGCTCTTTGTTTTATATTGATGTGGAGGGAAACTAAGATACCAGTTATTAGATTTCCATGTCCATTCACTGTTTCACCCTTCATTCATTATGCATTCAAGCTACATCTACAACATCAGATACCCATCGTGCCTTTCAATGTTTGATGTTCTGTGCTGCCTTATACTATTCTGGGGGTCATAGTGGTGCAATTGTAACACACTTGCCTCCCACCTCTAAATTCCAGACTGACCTCTTCCAACTACCTGTCATTATTCAACTGTTCAAAGGTACATGACCTATACAGTATTGAAAGCGTCATTATACCCCAAATAAAAATAAAAAACCCCCAACTGTTTCACAGCAGGATATGTAAATTTGTTTCATCATATCTGTCCTGTTGCAACTTGTTATCTATCTGAAAGCATTATTACTGCTACATCGTATAGTAGTGAATGTTACTGTGTTCATTATTCATTTTGCTCAACATACAAATCCTATTTTAAAGGTTTCGAATATAGATCATATCACTGCCATGATGACGATCTTTATGAGTGATAATGGTCTACCTACATTTCTCATCTTTGCGAAATGACTTCCCAATGTGTCGATGGACGATTACTGGCCAAAGTCATGGCTATATGGACACAGTGCCAATGGTATGTGTATGGATGTATCAACTGTAAATGTAATATAAATGGAGCAACGCTAAAATATGTAACTCAAAATAGGAATAAATAATTTCAGCTAAAAATTTAATTTTGAGAATGATTGTTGGTAAAATATCTGTATTCACATGCAAAGATTTGATCAAAAAGTGGTTCTCAAAAGTTTTCATTAAAAATTGTGGTCATGGGCGACTGGTTCTTCTGATTCTTGATAATCACAGCAGCCATTTCTCAGAGGAGGTGTTGACAATTGCACGAAAGAACCAGACAATGGCATTCCATTTTATTAAAACTTAAAATAATTCCTATTGGGTTCACTTTTATTAGGTTTGAATAACAACAGATTTAATCAATTATGTTATAAAGTTAGAGTGGGTTTGGACCCTACACATGATAGTAGATGGAATCACACCTAGTGGATTACAAAGTTATGCAGCTACCTAAGAAAAGATTTGATTACCACAAAGGACAATGTTATTGATCTCTCAACATGTGTCCCTAGTTGTTGAGGTAAATGTAAAAACCACAACTTAGTCCTAATAGCTGCAATACTGGATACCTGTCCTGATATGACCTTGGCCATTGCGCAGGAGATACTAATGTGTATTATACGTTAACATCAATTTTCATAACAGAAATATAAAACAACAGACTCCAGGTATACATACAAATATAAATGGGCATAATATGTAACTTGCAATGAAGAATAACATATCCTTACGATTATTAGCAGTATAAAATACACACTGTCAAATGAAAATCTAGTGCACTATGTATGGGTGATGAATCAAACAAACACTTTGCCTTCATATATAACATATCTATTTTGTGTTTTATGTCACACCCATAGTGGCCTACTACCTTAGTAAAATGTTTTGATGGTTAATAAGAAGGCCAGATGAACCAGATAGATAGTCTAGGTTAGGCACTGTAAACTACTGACCATTGGCAAACAAATACTACCTTCCCACATGAAGGTAAGCCAGGATTATAAATCCGATCTCTGACATAGGAAGTGAGTGTGGTACCACTGCACCACTGTCATTTAGTTAATATTCACTTCTGAAGCACTAATGATGTCAAGATACACACACCATTCATTTTGGTGATCTTCCTTCTGATTTCATTGGCTCTATAATTCACTACCTGTTGCAGGTGGAGTTGCGTGGCCTGCTAACATATACAACTCATTTTCTGCAGCCTTTTGATGTGGTTGCATGTTTGGCCTACTCAAAGAAAAATACAGAGGTATGTGCATTACAGCTGGCAGGGCAGCCACAAGTTGTAAAATTACCAGATCCCTTTTTCTATCTGTGTGGTAAACTTTTATAACACAAAAATTACAAAAACTCTGGTACAGAGATCCTTCAGTAGAACCGGTTTGTGGCCATGCAAACCTGATGTCATTGACAAATAAAAATATGGTCTAATAAGGTAAGCTCACTAAATTTTTATTTATTTGGGGTTTTACGTCGCTTTCAACACTGTACAGGTCATATCACGACGGGTAGTTGGAAGGGCAGAGGAAACCAGTACATAGAGTTCGCTAGGGTTCTGTACTGTAACCTGCCGACCAACGGCAAGCAACTACCAGCTTTCCTACATAAGGCCTTGACGGGGATAGACCCCCGGCCTCAGAGGTGGGAGGCGAGAGTGTTACCACTCTGCCACCGTGGCCCCACAAAACTGAAGGAAGAAATTTTAAAAGCAAAGTATGGTTGCAAATGGTAGATAATACATATGGTATAGGTATGGCATTAGAGCCTTAATGGGTACCATACTGAATAAGGTATGGCATTAGAGTCTTAGTGGGTTAAGAATACACTTAACACAATAAATACATTGTCTGGGTCATTGCCTAAATAAGGGGATAGATTTAAATATGCAATTAGCATAAACATAGGATGAAATTATAATGTTTCTCGTAAATATGTCAGAGTAAATATTCAATCAAAATTTAAAAACACCAGACAGGTCAAATGATAAAATTATACATTTCATTAGAAGAGAAAATAAATGGCTTTGCATACACAAGTAATTTTTTTGTGTAGGATTCCTTCATCTGGTGCGGAAACATAAAAGGAACAAGGTGTCCTCGACACAACTCAGTAACAACAATTTATCAATGATTTGCCTGAAGAAGACCCAATGCATCCTTGTGACAAATGTGGGCTGTCAAAACATCTGTGAAGGCAGTGTTTGGCATTGTTGATAAGAGTCCTAAGGCCAAGAAACGACGTATTTGGGATGTCAAAATGGCTCGCATTATAACAGGTAGTGACCTCGAAGACAGTTTGAAAGGTAAAGAACACAGGGGTGACAAGAAACAATCGTGAAAGATAATTACTGAGACAGTTGAAAGTCAAGTATTTGCCAAAGCTTGGCAATAATGATGTAGATTACAGTTATTCTAGTACGAGAAAATGATTTGCCAAACATTGACACATCAGAAAAAGCCATGCCAACTCAAATTCAGTTCGAGTTAGATGATCATCAAGTAAAGTCTGACCACTTTTATACACAGTACAATGTAAATGACAACATCATGCAAAGTGACAATGCCACATGTGGGAAAGTGACACATCATTATTTCACCCAAGTCAAATTTTGATGGTGCAAGTGTTGATCCTGATAACCTTTATAAAATATACTTGCTGGAATTCATCCCATGCAGGGGCAGAAAAAATATGAACAGGTGCAATGGATCTGTTGCGATGAATGTGACAGGTGGTTTCATTGTTCCTGTGCCAAAGTACCTCTTTCTGCATTAAACAAAGATTCTGTGTGTGCTTCCTGCAATAATTAATATGTTTATGTTCATTCCAATACAATTCATTTAGAGAAGTATGGCTGCCCTAAGTTGTGTTGGTTTATTTGGGTTATAATGTCGCATTGAACACTGTATAGCTAATTTCACGACAGGTAGTTTTATGGGCAGGGGAAAGCATTACATACAGTTGGTTAAGGTTCTGTACTATAAATTACTAACCACGTTTCCAACCTAGGGTCCAGGGTATGAACCACTGAGCTCATTCATGGGAGGCAAGTGTGTCATCACTACACTACCGTGGGTCCTGTCCCTGCCCCAAACTTATTAAGCCTAATCATTTGCTTGTAAAATTAGTTATCACCTGAATCATTTTTGACAGGCAACTTTAGATTACTATTATTGTCCAAACATTGTTGGTTTGCAATTTCCAGATACTATATTAGTGATTCTAATTAATTTTCAATCTGCGATAATTACATATATATGGTTAAGTCAGGTATCGTTTTGGTGCTGTTAATTACTAGTATTGCCACTTTACATTATGGACTTTAGCAAGAGATCTTCATTTCAAGTTATATGTATGCTTAAACAATTAATAAAAATGGCAGTAGGGGCAATGTCATTACCCCTTAATTCTTTACCAAGTGTAATTAAATAAATGTATTTCTTGTAATTCAAGATGATGCTGAGGACATTATAATTGCAAATTTTAGTAGATATGTGTGGAAACGATTTTCTGCACAACAAGTCTAGCATTATCTTTCTTTAATGTATGTTTGTGTGAATGCTAAAGTTATTGAACAACTGTTTTGAATGATTGTTTTTGTTTGAAATGTCAAACATTTACTTTAAGTTTTATATATTTGTTTGATGTGCCTAAAGTTATTAAGGAACTGTATTAAATGAATTTGTTTTGATCAAATTTTGATGGCAGGGCACAAACCTTAAAACTCTAACTATTTTGTCTTCGGGGTCTGCACCCAGTGAGCTCTGGCCAACCAATAGCATTAGTGACCCCTTCTTGTTTGGCACGTTCTGAGTTTGGATTCCTATTGTTCTTGGCGGCCATTGACAGAGCACCAAGAATTCAAGTTTTATTTACAATACGGAAGTAAACTATTAGTGTTTTATTAAGGTGTTAGGGGTTTTATTGCTTTTGGTTTTTACAGTTACAATGCCTAGTACTAAGAAAAAGACACCTGTTACTAATACTAGGAAAAAAGGTGAGTGCTTCTGCTTGTGCGAGGATATAAGTCAAGAGGACTAAAAATTCCGGATCCAACGTGTTAGTAAAACCCAGTTACCCCACTCAGGCCAGCCGGATCCGACAAACCAAGCCATATTGTTCATGCTTCAGAGCTTGGAGGCATCGAATAAATTTCTGGCTTACAGGTTGGAAAAAGTCAAGCAACACCAGATACTTCAACACCGCTTAACCATTAGTCCCATTCTACGGACACCCACCATCATGATTTTCCCACAGCTGCCCAGCCCCGATCTCTGAGGGTACCCACACAGCAGCTACGGTTCCAGGACCCCATGAAGACTTCTCAGCTACAGCAGCTGTCTCCTCAGTGTCACACTAGCGTCGTTCCTCAGAACAGCTCAGGCAGTGCCTGATTCCAGACAGGATGCTATCAACCCCAGTCTGGATAACATGCACCGTCTTCCCAACATCAACCAAGCAGTGAATGTGACGTGTTAGCCACTTATGATGCACATTCTCACAATGAACTTTTTCAAGGTAAACTCAGTGCAACTAAATGCTCGAGCAGGTCAGCGTTGGCCAAATAAGGGGTACCAGGGTACAGGAGGTAAGAAGCATCAACTTTATGACAAGTTGTCCATGTCACAGTGGATAGTCAGCCAGCTCACCAATGTATATCTGAGACCAGATCCCACATTATCCAAGTAAGCATTGTTGCAGGTAATCTATGCAATGAAGGATGCCACGTCACTCCCATGGGTGGCCATCAGAAACACCTGGGCATAATACTTGCACGTACATTGTCATGGGGCGATTCTACACAGTGGGCCATCAACAGGCTCAGTGCTCCCAGATTGCCTTATCCAGTGCCCAGGAAGTGGTCCAGCCATCACAACCTAGAAGGCTATGTAAATATTTTTATGATGGTACCTGCTCTCATGATGTCCATCATGGATGATAACTTTGTTAATGTTTACAATGACTTTAAAGAAAGGGAGTATGTATAAACATTTCAGTTGATTTGAGGTATTTGAACAACTTTCAGGGCAGCATCAAAACAAACAGGTTTAGTAGTAAAGGAAAGAAAAACAAACCCGTTTGTTAAAATGCTATAACGTTTTATTTGATAAAGTCTTTACACCTGCAGTGGAAGATAAACTCTGCCCAAGGTGTTCCTGTTGCACGCATGACATATATATTTGTATAAAGCAGTGTAGTTATCCATTTCCATGATGAAAAAAAGGATCAAAATAGTTTTTTTGGGATAAGTCAAGAGCATTGTTTCACTTATGGGGATCTTATCTCCACACCAGGGACAACCTGTAATTAGATGTCAAACTTGCTAACCACTTGGACACTGAGGACCACGTACCAGGAAACAGAACATGAGAACTAGAAACAAGATTTTAATGAGAGGATCTCCAATCAAGCAATGCTTTTGAGGCAACTGCGTATCATCAACATAGTAGTAATTAAGCGAATGAATGGTGTTTGGCAGTGGCTCAAATAAATCATCTACAGTGAGGCATATCGAGACGTGAAATTGAGGTGACAGGTAACTTGTCCGTAGAACAGTTGAAGCAATATTCTAAAGTAGAGGGTGTACATATCTTTAGAAGAGTAACGAGTAATATATATTCCCAGTGGGAATCATTGCAAAAGTCTTTACTAGCAGGTATTTACTACTTCCCATTTATTTCTAAACTACTCAATTGGAATTTGACCTGTACAGTTAGATGTGGTTGGTTATACTCAATTTTAATAGGAGTGAAAACTTCTTTTGGAAATCCAGGTAAGCAAATCAGCACATGTCAGCCCAGCCATATTAAACAAACATTAAATAGATGGTATTTTCTCAAGGGCAAATAAACTTTGCTTCAGTGGTTCCCCTCCTATGTAGATGATTCACGTTTGTACACATTTTGTATGAGACTCCAGAGAGAGTGAGTCAGACAACTTATACATAGAAGTGGCCTCACCTCAGAAACATTATTGGAAATAAAATCATCTCACACGAAGATCTCACACAAAGTAACTTTCATTGTATATGATATACCAAATTAGTTGAAAAAACCCACCCAAAATTCAGAGTATAAAAATGAAGCAGTCTGCACAGTTGTAAGGGCAATAAAAAGTCCCATGCCTTACCAATGCAAATATATATCCAGGTGTAACCTGTAAGCATACTATTGCATTTATAACTTTGCTCTTCCGTGGATTGATTTAAGAACACCTTTTCAGTGATATAAGTGCACAACCCAGCCATATATCTCAAAAATAACAAACTTATTTTCCTTGATGAAGTGAAATCAAGGACTTAATTAATAGTTGATTTTCTGTTGTGATGTCAAAGCTGACTTCCAGATAACCCAGGAACTCTTCAAACTGGTGCTACAAGTCATCAAACACGTTCTAAATATCACAACAACCCATGATAGAAGTAACTCTCTCATCTGAAACTGTCTAATCTCATGCTCGTCACTTATTTTATTGAACCTGCATCACCAGGCGATCACGAGAAAAATATGCTGTGATCACCAATTCATTTGGTGCTCACGAATTATTTTGTTAATCATCAGATGACCCAGTGCTCACTTTATTATATGGTGAGCACATGGTAATGGAGTGATCATCAGATGATCACGAGAACTTCCTGTGATCATATGATAATATAAAATGTGCGCAAGACGTTGTTGTGCCAACAAGATCTAACAACATCATGATTATGTCACTATGTCTTGAACCACAAGAAGACCCCCTTATTAGAACTTGTTAAATGCTGAAATAAAAATCACCATGTCCTACGTGGGGATCTGAACAAAACAAATTTCCAAGTTTATGTGCTTCTATAAAATTGAGAAAACCGTTTGACACAAGTAACTCTCTTTAAATACAGTGATAATGACATGGGCATTTGATTCGGTCCATAAAAACCTGTATAGAGTAAAATATAGTTAATCTTAATGAGCCCCACAAAGCTAAGCACTGAGATTTTGGGAGCTGCATAGAATTGAGAAACATTTGCAAATGACTTCAAGTTTTTGCTGTTTTAAAGCAACAGACATTTTGCTATTAGTTTTCTTTCTAACTGTATATCTTCCGCTTTTTCGTATCATATCATGTGCCTCAAGTTACTCTTTCTAATTACAGCAAGACCTTTCTGTTTGTTTTCTTATCTTTAAAAGATATATTAAATGTTGATAGTTTTGCAATTGTATCTAGCATTTGTTAA
Source organism: Sabellastarte sp. h YS-2021 (assembly GCA_964017235.1). Lineage (NCBI taxonomy): Eukaryota > Metazoa > Annelida > Polychaeta > Sabellida > Sabellidae > Sabellastarte > Sabellastarte sp. h YS-2021. The sequence continues at coordinate 31,406,928 of OZ024936.1, forward strand.
TTAAATAAGCCACGTTTGAATCAGATATAGATGAACCTTTGTTTTATCAGTGAAAAGCACACTCCCCCCGCCTCGAAGGTCTGGGGTTCATTCCCAACCAGACCTGATGTAAAAGAGTTAAAAGCTTCTTGATAGTGCACCTGATTTTGAGTATAAAATCTTCACTAATAAAAACGTTTCTTAATTGTAACAGTGCAATATGAATTCAACAGTCTACTTATATTATGGGGGTTTACACCTGTTTTTTGTGCCACACTGGTGCAATGGTAACATACATGCCTTCCACCTCTGAGATCAGAGTTTGAATCCCTGTCTGACATCAAGAGGGAAAGCTGGTAGTTGTTTGCCACTGGCCAGCTGTTTACTGTACAGAACTTTCACGAACTTTACCAGTTTCCTCTACCAGTCAAAATATTATTTACTTTTCTTGAAATAAACATTATGAGGATCTGTTTCAATTGAAATTACAGGGTGACTTCTTTCTGATTGGTTTACAGGTGGTTACCTCCACAAGTTCCCTTCATTCTGCCATTTGTACGACTAGCAGCAGAGGGGTAACATCATTTGAAACTTTCACTGAAAAGTTCAGCTATTTTAGTTATGCTGAGTTTTACTTTGCATTGTATTTTAAATAATTGAAGTTTCACTGATACACAAACTGATACTGCATTGAATTGTTGGACAAACATACAAAGCAGTATAATTTATGCTCACACAATTATGTGACGATAGGGAATTTCTGACAAAAATGCTTGATACTGAATCGGGTTCGGTAGTTTTGCAAACAAATTCTGATACTAGCCAATCTGATAGTGACTTTGATTGTAGTACCCTACTTTTACAGTCTGATGATAATGAATCGGATCATTCGGACAGTCGCATTTATAGAAAGTTTCATGCTGAAAATCCCTAACCATCTACCAGTAGAGTTGGAGATTTGGATCCAAAACACAAACTGCTATTAATGAGCAAGTGTTGCACCAGCTGTCCATCTTGAGTCAACATCTTGATAGCATGGAACGTACCACTTGTAAAAAATCAAATGATCCTAAAAAGATTAAGTGATCAAGGGTAAGTAAGATCATCCATGTCCCACGTGTGTCAAAAATTCCGGATCCTGCCCCTCAGGTTTCCCAGTTGCCTAGTCTCGCTGCTTTAAAGCAAGAATCATTGATTCAAGCCCAAGTGGACAAAAGATTGAAGGAATTAACTTTCCTATAAACAGGTACTGAAACCAAACTCAAATCCCAAAGGGGAGGGGTTGAAGTCTTGGTCAAAAATAGGGTCAAGTGGCCCCATGAATTCGTACTTACTGGCACAAATAAGAAAAGGGCTAGTTATGACCAGCTGACACCAGTCCAATGGATGGCTGGCTTTTGTCGCACCGTTAAAGAGGGGTCTGACTTATCATTAAGAGAACATATGTTGGACTACATTAAAGCTTTATTTGAAGATGGTAGTGACTTCTCATGGGCAGCGGCAAAGGCCAGCCATGCAGTGTTACCGTGTCGCATGGAACAGGGTGAAGTATCCGACTTTTCCCAAGTTGAAAAAAAATTGATCGGATCCAGTGAGCTAATGCTCAAAAACATAACCATGGTGGTCAGAATGCCAGTGGTACGTCACATCCGGTCAAAAAATCAACACATAAAAAGAAAATATTCCTATACCCTGCAATTTTTACAATCAGGACACTTGTAGTCATGACAAAACACATGAGACCTGTGGAGTGGTTTACAGGCATGTGTGCTCTGCTTGTTTTGCCAATGGTGTCAGAAGTTTCAACCATCCTGAATCCCTTTGTAGAAATAAAAACAGAAAGAATGGGTCAAAAACGAGTAACTATGAGTATGGAGACCCAGGTCAACCAAACTCATACTCATGACTCTCAAAAACCTAGTTTGGCTCAAGAATTTTCCACAAGTCATATTCAAAAGCGTTGGAAATTTTTTCAAGAAAGGTATGCAACTAAAGAAACATGGAGTAATTGGTTTGCCACGTTTTCCACATGCAATAAATTCATAGATGGAAGATCTTATTCAGAAGATGTGAAAACTAACAGAGCTAAGGAAATAATAGTCACAGACTTAACCTCTAGTGGTAGTTTCAATAACAAAGGACATAGCACTCCTGTTGTTTTATCGGAAGATTGCCCTATATTGAATAAAACTCAACAGTTGCACTATACCTATAGGGTTTCAAAGGATGTCGTACGTCCGCCTTAACACCCCATACCATGTTTCATAGTCAAATAGACCACTTTGCAATACCTATTATGACTAATAGATTCCAGGTGCTGTCTGACCAGTCAATGTTGGGCGACTCTTTGCAGCTGCAACCAGGAAATGATACTGTAGATACTGTATTCACTGAAGATAATATTCATCAAACTAAACCTCAGCAAACTTCCAAAACTTCCAGAAAAATTATAAATTACAAACTTCTGGGGTTAAAAGAATCAATGTTTAGACTTTCTGAAGTGTCACCAACAGAGTGGCCAAAATTTGGCTTTTCCCTTTGAATTCCCTTAATGTCTACACAGGTCCTCCAACTGCTAATGATAACATATCCGACATTATAACCTTACAACTCATGGTTAGAAGTAGTGGACTACCAAATTATTTGGGTTGTCGAATCTCACTTCAAACTCAACTTAACATATCTGCTTTGAGGCATTATCTTCAAGATTATTATGATTCACAACTTTTGGACCTCCTGGAATTTGGATTTCCTCTGGATTTTGATAGGTCTAGGTCACTACAGTCTACTGAAGTTAATCATACATCTGTTTAAAATTTACAAATCATATTGAAAATTATGTACACGAGGAAATTTCATTTGGAGCTATATATGGCTCTTTTGATTCACAACCATTCCCAATGCATGTGTCGCCTTTTATGACACTTGAAAAAGCTGGTACCACAAAACGTAGGGCCATTGTAGACCTTAGCTATCCCCAGCACTTATCTGTAAACGCTGGAGTTTCAAGAATAAGTACTTAGGTACTTATTTGTAACTCAAGTACCCTTCTATTGACATTATAGTCCAGGCAGTCAATTAAGTAGGCCCAGCTGCCTTACTTTTCTAGGTGGATATAAGTCGAGCTTTCAGGCACTTGAGAATGGATCCTGGGGACTTGGATCTGCTGGTTTAAAGCATTACAACTACTTTATTGATGGATCCTTGCCTTTTGGCTTTATGCATGGATCTTTATTCTTCTAGCGTTGTTCTCAGGCCATTAGAGACATTATGGCCACTCTGGGCTTTAAAAGATTATACCCCTACATTGATAACCTATATTTATGTTGGTCTTCCCTCAGAAATTCATCAAGCTTATTTGGTATTGCTTGATCTCCTTGCAAAGCTAGGTCTTGATATAAGTACTCAAAAACTAGTACAACCAACTACTTCTGCTGTCTGCTTAGGCATTCGGGTGGACATCATTACAAAGATATCTATTCCATCAGATACATTATTAGAAATTAAAAACATTTGTCAGACCTGTACCAGGAGGCAGTTACAGTCATCGTTAAGCTCACTACTTTTTATTACTAAACGCGTTTGTCCTGCTTGATACTTTCTCAATCACATGCTTGCCTTGCTGAGATCTAACATTACAAATAGTACTTTCACACCCACTGCTGATTTCTTTAAAGATATCAATTGCTTTCTCACCTTTTTGGCACAATATAATGGGGTCACATTTTATGACAATAGTAAGGCTACATATGTTGTCCATTTAGATGCCTCCCTTACAGGCTTAGGTGGCTCATTTGCAGATAGATTTGCAGATCAATTCATGAACTATTCAATAGTTCACCTAGAAATACTAAACATTATGGTTGCACTAAAAATTTGGGCCAATGCTGGAAAGATCAATAAAAACAACTCTTTTGTGACGACCTTGAAGTTGTTCAAGTACTAAAAACTGGTAAAGCCGAAGATGATAGATTGGCAATTATGGCCCGCAATATTTGGCTTTTGACCTCCATTTTTAACATTCATTTATCTGTGATTCATATTCCTGGAAAAAATAATGCTTTGGCCGATTTATCATCAAGATGGAATGTCACAAAACATAACCAGAGCAAACTTTGTCAATTAAAACCGCAACATACATGGGTTCCTACTCATATTAATCTTAATTTGTTGAACTGTATATATTTTCAGATCAAATCCCAGTGCTTGTGCCAGATTAACCACAGATTTTAGACCCTCTACTCTAAAGAGTTACTTGTAGGATGTTTCAAGATTTTCTTACTTTCCTGGTGGCGACTGACCTCTCAGGTAACAACTCTTATTCTATTGTGCTTCATGGAATTTTTAGTTAAAATAACTTTTCTTGAAGAAACATTGCAAACTACATCACAGCTCTCTGATCTTGCTTCATACTGTACTCATTGCCAACACATCCCTTCAGAAGTGAACAGATCCCGTTATTTCTCAAGTCACTTAGAATTAATGCCAAGTTTTTACCTGCTATCAAAAGCTCTGTTTATGTCAATGTTCTCAAGAGAATATAAATGCTTGTCAAAAATTTCAGTTTAAAGTACTTTTCAAGCGTTATATCTTTTCGCCTTCTTTTCTGTTCTTAGAATATCCAACATTCTCCCACATGTCATTACAACTGTCAATCCAACTAGGCAATTGTGTAGGGTCGATGTTATATTTGCTCATCAACACCATTATTATCAAATGGTCTAAAACATTACAAGGCAGGAAGACCTCAACTACCATTGCCATTCCTGTCTTAGGTGATTACTTATTGTGTTCTGTTAAAGCCCTCAAACACATGCTACATATTACGCCTGGTGATAACAATGACCCTTTATTTCAGGTCATTTCTGCTGGTCGCAGAATCCCACTGACAGACTCGGCTGCCAGAAAGATCTTAAGAACATTTCTCGTAAGTTAAATATATCACCTCCCCTGACATTTCATAGTTTCAAGAAAGCAGGAACAGCATGGGGCTCCAGCATGGTGTTTCTTTACAGGACCTTATGCAGCATTGGACATGACAGTCAGATGCTGTGTGGAGATGTCCAAACCTTCTCCCATGTCCACAGCTTTTCGTCAACACCTACTGTCATAGCTTTATGCTTTTCTTGGTGTTTGAGGTGACATTTTCTCACCCCCTTTGACCTTATAGGTTACCAGCTCACCAATTTATGACCGGGTGTTGCTTTGACATAACATTGTTAATCCTTTCTTCTAATTCATGTCATTATTTACTCATTTACTGTATATAATTCTTGGTCCCTAGTTTTAGAGTGACTCACGTCACCAGGGCCCCTTCTTATTCTTTATCTTAAACTGTGATTACTTTGCTTGTCATTGCCACTCCTGGCAGTATGCAATTATAATTTAATCATAATGTAATCATGTGAGCTTTACAGTTGTTAAATGAAAGGATTTTAGAATAAATTGTATTATCCCAACCTATGTGTTCTTGTGTTGGGGGGACTCTGGGGAATGATGATAAAAATATATTAGTTTTAGGAACCAGTAAATCCAAGTTGGAATCGTTGAAAGTACTGATGGGCAACAAAAGATTTTCACATCATCTTTTGTTGCACATGGTATGAAAATATGGCCCTGGTGTATATTTCTAGGTATGAAATTAGAAAGTCAGTATGAAGTACGAACAAGAAGAGACAGTCAACTTCCGGGAGAAAGTCCATGACCTTTTTAGCGTCTGATATGGAAAAAAGATTATGGTGGAGGGTTGCCTAACCTAAATAGGCAAGTCTTCAACTGATGTCTAACTCCAGTGAGTTCTAATGACTTGAGGTGTGCTTGCTTCATATAGTGGAAGAAGCTCCTGCAAAGCTTTGTGTCTGCATGCATTTGTTCCGCCTGGTTGAGGGTACTGAGAGGCAATTACCCTGTGTGAGGTCACTAAGCTTAATTTAAGAGGACAGATATGGGGGTTGGCTAAAAGTAAAGAAAGAATACTGTATTGAAACTGTATATGGTACTAAATGGGAAGCCAGTGTAGCTTCTGTGGAAAGTGCTGGTGAAAAACAAAACTAAATTGGATTTTCTTTAAGGATTTAGGTATAACTTGTTAGAATTGTCCATGAGGAGGACCAAGCCACTGGTACACCCCATGATCCCACGGTATGATCATATTATGCTGATCCATGTATATTTTGCAAGCTATGTGCACAGACAGACAACCAGATCCAATTACAATACCTTCCACACTAGGGGGCAAGAGTATTCAAAACTGCAAACAATCTGGAATAGCAAGCTTCAAAGTTGGTTTAATTTTTTCATTTAGTTTTCTTGCAAATATAGTAATTTGCTTCAGCAGGTAATTGACAGTATCACTTGTTGAGATATGCCTCACAATATTTCAATGCTGAAATGTAAGATGGCTACAGAGTAATATACTTTAAATGTACATTTCATGAAAATCTGATTAGAGAAATCAGAGAATAATTCATACGACGTGCAGTAGTTTTTTGAATAATACAGGTAAAACAAATTAAAATTAAGATATATCATCTTAGCTGTAGGGAAAAGTAAATAGGTATGGTCATCCAATGTTCTGTGTAGTGATAATGTAAACTAATAAATGAAATTTGATATAAATTTAGTATTAAGAAAAATGTGTAATGTGTCTTGTTATGTGTCAACAATGGTCACAATACGTTTTGAATTCGGCAAAAAATCCCCAAAATTGGGCATGAACTACAAAAACTGTCATCACAATGGCTACAGTTACAACTAGTAGCAATAGTTTACTCAGTGAGGTAAAGAGTAAAGGAAATAATATTTCTGATTCAAGACACTGCTTTGAGAAAAAATGGCTATATGGAATCTATTTGAAGCACAAACCATGCTATAGATGTTATGGATTAAAAGACCATAGCAAAATCAAGAGAGATAAAGTAATTTGTTTTGGCAACTAGCATCCACTTTGAATGTACATCACGTTTAGTCTGATGCATTTCCAAAACGTATATACATATATTTGCAACTTCTTTATCCATCTAGCAAAAGGAATGTCAGGATGCCAGTCCAGTCAAAACAAAAACAAGGTGACTTAAGAATTTAAAAAAATCATATTCCATTGTAAAATTAGTAATATGTGTGTCTCTTGTGCACTTCAATAAGTCTCCCTATCCCCGGAAATTAAGACCTTAGCATGTTTGTGATATTTGAGTTCCCATGTTGGTAATTTGTCCTTTGTATTTAAATATTAATAAACTACTTACCCCCTATATATCGATAAAATATAAAACATATCTCATTCTCAAACGACTCTTATGGAATAAGTAACAGGGTGTGACTAGCAGCATATCCAGGTCATGCAGAAATATCAAAGGGACAGCTTATGCCAACTAGACAAATCCATTATACGAGTCTACAAAAAAGCTTATGTAGTTTTCCAGACAATAATTTAAGCACAGCTCCCAATAATCTAATTTACATACCAAGTGTGGTGATGAAACCAATGACCCAAGCTTTGCATTAGACACCCTGTTACTTGAATAAACTGACAAAGTCAAAGTTGGGGTTTTACGTCCCGTTCAACAGCCAGGGTCATATTGGGACAGGTCCTCAGAATTGCCACTTGTGGGACTCGAACCCACAGAGGTGACAGCCTATGATTAGATGCCAAACTTGCTAACCACTAGGCCACTGAGGACCTCTTTGAATAAACTGACAGGAGAATGGTATGGATTATTATAGATTGGAAGTGATATGCACTGTATCTCAAGAGAGTCAAAGGTCAAGGTTAAAGCTCAGCATTACAGCAACTATCATACTAATCTGTATCATCTTAAAACAGCCATAGTTTAACCATTTTTTGCATATAATCAGAGGTTGTCACCTCTTTATGGGTTTGACTGCCAAGGGTGGAAATGCTGAAGGCCTTTCCCAATATGATCCTGGTTGATTTTGTCTTAGTATAACTAAGGAAATTCAGTAATGGGTTACTGAAAGCAAAATAATTGACTATGCATAACTGTTTGCTCTATCATAATGATCCAAGAAAAAAGTCGATTGATACTTTTCTAGTGTTCAGATAGAAAAAAAAACACCAGAAGGCTTGAAATATGAGTAGACCTACTGACACTTTTCGATGACGTCTTAATTTTTTAAAATTATTTTTTAATATTTTATTTGGCAATCTAGTTAAGGATTTTTTTTCAGTTAATCTTCAGCTAAATTTAGCTGAAACTATACCAGTGTTAAAGGTATGGTCTATAATGGGGCCTTTAAACTTTAGATTTAAAATTAATACCTAGTACAAGGGTTTGTCACTGGCAAACTCTGTTAATAATCAATAACCTACATGTATTTTAACCAGGGTTACACTTCATTGCCTTCCTCTCCTTGGTGTTATTGTGAAACTAGAATGATCTAAAAAAGAAAGGAAAGGAATAAAAGAAAGATCAATTCACTCCATCCCTCCACCAATATCTCTCCTTAAAATTTCGTTTTCCCTTCAGGGCGTTTGTGTATCGTATCATGTTTGTAACTGCTAATGTCACTAATTGCAATATTATTCTCCTGAATACTTCATCATGCTGTACATATGCTGATTCCTCTTTAGCAAAGTTGTATCTTTTAATGTTATTACCCCACTGAGCGTTCACTGTAAAACATTTTTCAGTGGTTTAGCATGCCATTAAGGCATTTTAAATTTTATTTAGCCTTTTTCATTTATCTATACATATTCTACTCACATATTAATAAAATGTCTTGAGGCATATTTAACTGCTTTAGAGTTAAGTAAAAAACAGCTTTAAATCAACCCACCCTGGATTACCATAACATACCAACATACTGTGGAATAATGGTGTTTCGTGTGTTGTTTAACAACAATGGTCATATTGGGACAGGCTCTAAAAGTAAATTGTTTTGTGACTTAAAATTATCTACTCTTGGTAGTGGACTGGAATGTAACTGTAATGTAATCTAATTGTCACAAGTTTCTATACAGATGAGCAACAGCTACAGCAAAAAATATAATGGTTAACACTGTTGGCAGAACACATATAAAAATATGTCACACAGAAAGAGAAAAATACACTAAATATCAGCGCCCACTAAATATAGAACATAGTATACTATTGAAGCTAGATCTTAATAGGCCCTTAGTAGCCACTATAAAAGTGTTCCACTGAGCTGATACTTGGGACCTATCAAGTTACTGAGACAGCAGGGCTTCTAGTGAGGACAGCTTACCAATTACCGCAGTAAAAAACCATCTCAGTGAAACAGATAGTATAGGCTTAGTAGACTACTAGGACTTAGCAGCCTACTAAGGAGATAGTAGGCCTTTGTGAAACTGGGCCCAGGTGAATATTTTTCAACTTGAGATATAATTTGTCCAAAAGAGTCTGTAAAGTTTTGTGAGCAATTACTTAGGATCTAAAACCTTAGAAGTTACAGAACTCAAAGCCTGTGCGATCAAATGACATAAGGTAAAAACAGGAGATTTTAGGTAGATTGTAAAACAGCATGGTAATTCCATATCCAATTAGATTTAGGGATAGTTTGCCACACAAAACTCACCGCTTATTATTATTATTATTATTTTTGTGAGCAATACTTGCTTTCAATGTTTTACACCACAATCCGTGATCCTCATGTTATACCTTCCAATGAATGTTTCAAAATGGATATGTTTTGGTTTGTCTGAGAGCCCCCAAACTTTCCTGAAAGGAAAAAAAAAAAATAAAAAGTGATTTTTAATAAAGCAAAAGCCTAATTTTTGTTCTGTTCATTCTTTAACTTACACATTAAGAGGCGACGTCATTGAAATCCACAGAGAAGAATTCTCTGGAAGAAGAACATTCCACAAAAGACACATAAAAGTACATCCATAGAATCTCAGTCAAACCTGTAATTTGCCAAATAGGCGTCTAGAAAGGAAGGTTTAAAACCTGCTAGACACTATTGCTAGGATCACAGGTCGATGAAAATGAAACCAAAGACACTGTCCTTTCACGAACATCCAATTCAGTGGATGATGTAGTTTTATCGAGTGGGGAGAGGATAATGTATTGAATTGTACTAGTGTCAACAAAGCCTGTCCAACATTCTGGGTCATTCTCTGTCGATTTAAAAGAGGTCTAAATTATAAAAGAGAGTGGAGCTTGTCATTAATGGCAAGAAAGGATCCAACTTAAAGGATTACTTTGTGATTATGTGGTGACATATAATTTTATAAATCAGTGAACTGAGGTAAATAATTTTATGATATGGCCCGATTTTTGAAGGGCGATTTTCTGGGTGCCCAATAAGGAAAGGGTTGATTAGTTCAGCTCTCCACACACACACACCCACATATTCCATTGTAAAAACTCCAATATGGTAGAATCTGAAATTCTACCGGTAGAAACTACAATTCGACTCCAACAAAGTTGGGGGAGGCGGGAATATATTTTTGCCCCCCCCCCCCAGCTTTTTGCAATACAACTAAATTCCAATTTTGAATTTTATGTAAATTTTTACAGGCAACTCTATAATATGTGGTCAAATTACACTTTTACCTTGTTCAATGCTCACATGTACCATTGTGTAAGCTACCGTTTGAACTATAAAATAATAGTTGTGTAACTTGTAAAAGGAACATTTTCAGTTCAACTGTCATGTGATTTGCAAAATTCTGTGAAACGTTTCACTTATGCAGACCAAAATCATACATATAGTAGTCTTCTATATTTAATTTACTGTATTGCTAGTTATTTAGACATATAGTTTCAAATTCACACAGAGCAATGGTTTAGCACAGCAATTTGTCAGCTGATAAGATTTTTCCCAGAAAATTTTACTGTGTGTTTATTGGACCTAGCCAGTCCAATGATTATACATCTCCCTCAGTTTGGGGATTAACCTTGCTAAAAATAGATCTTGTATCAGCTCCGCACTTGAAGGAAATATCACAGGTTCTGGAAACATGTAGTCAAGTTATTAGAAATACCTCAAATATTCAAATGCAGAGGTGACTATATGTATTTCTATACCTGGACAAGATCGGTTAAACTTAGGATAGATGTCAGTCACACTGTCGTCACATTTCCTTTGGTAAAGGAACTTAAATATATTTTAATTGGACCATTTGAATTTGTATATTACCTACATGCAATACATTCTGTAAAATTACCCAAAATTGTTGGTGTCAAGTCGTGCAATCTAGTTCTCGCCCCCAACCAAAAATTGCTTCCTACGCCCCTGATGTTTAAAAACATTCACAAATTATTGAATCCTGGGCTGGAGTAAAATAATCATTAGTCCTTGGCATGAATATTTCACGTGCCCAGGGACATTTGTCAATCCACACACACGTGTGCCCAATAATGAGGAACCTTTCAATTATGAAATATTGTCAATTTGGTCAAGTACATCACCAACTTGGGTATCACTAAACCAATTAATTTAGCTAGATTCTAATTGCCAAGCACTCAATGTAGGATGTTTATGATTTGTGAACAGGTGCCAAACATCATTAATCGCTTCATTAGAATAAAGCCACTGATTCTTTGCAGATAAAAATTCAAGACACTATTGTAGATTTCATGAAACCTCTAGAGAAAACAGCAACATAGTAGGTTTTACATTTGACTCCCAACTCTCAGACTGCAAATTCGAATCCTGGTCCTAACTTGAAGTGAAAAAGTTGGGAGTTGCTTGCCACTGTCCTTTGGTTTGCACTGCTGAATATGATCAGCTAGGTTGTATTGCTTTTCTGTATCACCTCAATTAACTGTCGTGATATGACCTATGCAATGTATTGAAAGCTATGCTTAAACTGATTAAAATATTAAAAACTGTGAGAATCTTATGTTTACAATACTGCTAGACGAAACCAACAAATAATTAGCAATGGTCCAATTAACTAAACCTAATCACAGGCACACCAATTATAGAAATAGTTCTGACGAGCTCAAGTGCTTCACCAACCGGTTGTAATTAAACAAACTACTTCACAAAGGTGATCAGGAACAAGCAAGACATCCAAGAAGCAATAATTGTTGTAAGGCCAAACTTATTTTGTGGCAAAATTACCTTCATGTGGCTTCATGTGATACAGATAAATGAAAGTTCTTTGAATGTTTGAGAGGTAAAATAAACCAGATGAAAATGAATGACCAAAAACAAATACAATTTCCATTTCAAAGATACTTTGAAGGTGGGAGTATTAAAAGTTTGTGTATGTTATTCTTCATTAGCTTCTGTTTGGTTGTACAGCCATTTGTGAGGGTCCCATATGGACAGAAAAAGTCCAAGATGATGCATTTTTCTATTTACGATATATTCAAGACCATTTTAAATCAAGTTCCTTGGTGCACCAAGTTCCTCAAAATGGACAACATACCAGTAAAAATTGCAAAGATGGACAGAATGATGGCCAAATTTTGGGAGGTTGACAAAATGATGGTCTGTCAGTTTTCAAAATATAAAATAACCACAATATGTTGCCCGGTGCTGTAAAGGTTAAGTGTGGAATTAAAAATGTTATACATGAGTAGAATTTATCAAGATTACCTCAGCAATTTTCATGTAGGTATTACAGTGAGGGCTCTGTTCGTCTCTTTTTGATTTATTTATTTGGGGTTTTACATCGCTTTCAACACTGTACAGGTCATATCATGACGGGTAGTTGGAAGGGCAGAGGAAACCAGTACATACAGTTTGTCAGGGTTCTGTACTGTAAACTGCTGACCAATGGCAAGCAACCACCAGCTTTCCCACTTGAGGCCGTGCCGAGAACCAAACCCCGGCCTCAGAGGTGGGAGGCAAGACATCTCTTATTGATGACACCTGTTACCGAGCTTTAATAATCTCTTTCTTTGATCTGCCCTGTCCCCATGTCCCAAGAAGATTGTATGAAAAACTGTTTTGTAAATGTTGTAATGTGTAAAACACTTGCACACTTTATGTTACTATGTGTTTGCAACAGATATGCAACCCAGCACTGCTTAACTGTTGCTTAACAACTTCCTAAAATCTACTCTGCATACCTTCAACAATTAACAGGGTATGCAAAATAAAGATGATGGCATCTCTCTAGCTCAGTCTAATGGGTCTGAAATATTTGTTGAAATATAAAATTATGGAATAAAGTTTGCTACATTTAAACATAAAGTTATCCACCCTCCAAATGCACAACCTAATTTCTGCAAGCTGCAGATTCTAAGGTGTAACAATCCACTACTCTGATTCCAGAATAATCAGATATTTGAGGACATGGAAGAAGTCAGCTACCATGGAGACACCAGGAAATATGTCCCTTCAAGGAAGTGATTCACAATGATTCAAAGTCAACCAGGTTTTTTTTTTACAAATTTATGAAGACTGAGCAGATATGACCATTGGGAGTTCTGTCCAAGTTTGTGAAGATATGCCTCTTTTTCTCAAATCCATATTGCGTGGAGTGGTAACTTATCACACACCAAAAATAAAGCACAAACTTATATGCTAAGGCCTGTTCACATAGTTCTGTGCTGTTGCAACAACTCGTGTTTGAATTTCAATTCATAAACTTACTTATTCCTTTATTATTTTCCAAAAGTTAAAAACAAATTTATTTTATAAAATACAGAAGCCATCTAGGGATGTAAAAGAGATGTTGTACAGTATGACAAGTGGGATTCACTTCAAACAGAGATGCTATTTCTGAAATTGGAGCAGAGTAGATCCTTTTAGATGTTGATGTAAAACATGATGTCTACTCTGAGAAATTGTTTGTTCTTTGGCTGTGGTATTAATTTCAGACTGTTTATTAATTACCTTTTTGGTGTTGCATGTGGTAAATTAAGACTCGATTCTTTTCTCAGGACCACCTGATCTTAGTTTACCTTTGACTAGATGTTGGTCTAAATTGCTTCTTAAAAAGGCTGGCAAAGTATTAATCAAATATTTGCTTTGCTAAAGAATTTGACCGCCCAACATTTTTTATGTAATCACATTAACACCACTTTTTGAAAAGGGTAACTGCAGTAAAATCATAGCCTGTGGTTAGATGCCAAACTTGCCAACCACTAGGCCGCCGAAGACCTCGACAACTGTAAGGATATAATGCACATGTTCCAAGGTAAAAAATAGCAGTAACAGCAGTATATCAGAGACAGCAATGTCACAGGCCAATATTTTCAATACTTTAACCTAGCGTATAAGGGACACCACGACACCATGAAATGATAATATAGGCACCTGACCTTCTCCATATTTAAAACAACAGTAATGGCATTATTTTCGATCCACAATAAGTGGTCCACCATCATCCTTTGCTTTTACACGAGAAGCAGATGTCTTCTGAATTTAAAATGAAATTCTTTATCACAAGGGGAGCCGCTGGACTCCCATTCTGTTGTTATAACAAATCTTGGTGTCTTGGTTTGTTGGCAGCATGTAAGGCCTATTGTACAGTTGTATGACTTTTAAGGTCTGGCTATATCTATTTATATTTTTGCAAATGCTTCCGTTAGAAGCCACCTTTCTATAACTGTAAGTATACTCACATCACTCGCTTTTAAAATGTGCACTAGCTCCCAATCAGAAACACATCATTTTCTAGAGATCACTTTTTTGTTTTGCTTTTCTCTGGACTTTCATGAGAATTGCGACTTGAACGAGTAGACGAAACCCCTTTCGGCCTTGTTGTTTTAAGCAATCAGCCTGGTTTATAAGGTCTTGCTTTCAAACTTATGATTCACAAGTGCAAATGTACGATGCCCCTAGCCTCTATGATAAACTGCCCCCTGATTATTTACAGTGCTTCCTGTCAAGCATGGTTAAGGAAAGGGGCGAAGACCTACTTAATTTGCCAAGGCTTTGAATTGATGATGTTTCCTTAGTTTCTGACTGTCTCTGATTTCCAAAGTATTGTATGTACAGATATAACAGATGCAGAAGATATAACTGTAGTAGTTTAATGGGCTACAAAGGTCAGAACAAAATCCAAGATGTCTAACAGAAGAATATCACAGTTGGCTATTTACATGTCTTTTAGCAGCAAAGGCTATGTATAGACATCAATATTTTTCACATTTTGATTCGTTTTAGTTAGTTTGATTGACAGCCAGTGTATGGGTAAACAGCTTTATCATTTTCCTCATAAATCAGGATGGCATATCCTGATGTACAGAGACAAATCTATGGGTTTAGTAGAACCACTTGTGGGAGTCAATCCCACAAACACATGACCAGCTGTGATTAGAGGCCAAACTTGCTTATAATCAGGTGGGTTTGTGAGTAAGTGTGTTTTGTTACTATTTTGAAGTATATTTTTCTTGATTCCGCATCTCTGAGCTCCCCTAATGAAAAATGAGCTTACTACCCTTGAGGAATTTTTGTAAAAGACAAAAATAACAAACAAAATGACCACTGTATCACATAACACATATCTTTGTTTTAATGTACTTAGAGACACAATCTTGGTATTTAAGTCTAGGTTTCTGGGGTCAAGGAATATATGATGCAATATAAGGTTTAAAAAAACATAAAAATCAGAAGTTTACATTCACCCACCAAATTTTGTAACAAAAATGTTTTTATTTTTTACATAATTGTCATGTGCAATATTGCCATGCAATATATTTTATTTTACACATTAGTTATTAATCCTTTTGACAGATCCAATCCACCATAACACATATTGATTTATCTACCACAAGTCATAGTCATGTTTACATTCACTCCCTAATGCACATAGGACACACATCTGTTTTAGGGGTCATATTCACTAAAATCTAAAACTTCTAGTATGAGAATGGTACTTAAATATAAAAAATTTTCTGATCTCAGAACTTTTTCATTCTTCTATAAGAGTTATTCTCAGTATAACATTATTATTTTCTAAAAATGACTTTTGAACCCTAAAAAGATAAATATACAGCAAAACCATATAAATGTTAAATTTAATATACTTTTGGAAACCTTTCTTTTTTGACACTGAACACTCTTTTTTGAAATTTTATAATTATGTATAAATGAAGCATATCAGCTTTTGATTGACAATTAAACAGACCTAAATTTAATTATAATTAAAAATCAATAGAATGCTAGACAAATATCACTAAAATGCACGTTTGACATGAACAAAAGCCTGCAAACAAATCTTCCTGCACAAATCTGGCAGATGTGATATAAAAGATTTTCAACAAATAGAACAAACTTGTGATCGCTGTAAAAGATTCTACACCTGTACAGGTATGTAACAATTCTACTCTCCAGAGACATTATCGGAAAAGTCATCACAATATGGCAAGGCAATGAAAATGGTACAACATTGTATCCAGACACATTACCATCAGGTGTGTTTGCCATTTGTGAGAAAATTCTTTAATTTATCAAATATGAGGATGTTCAACCAATCCTCCATACACAGATATATGTTCAATATTCTACAGTTGTAATGCTGGTTCTGTTTGTTGTAATAAACAGATCAAGGTAGTAGTCCTCCAAGATGATGATGATGCTGATCACAATGCTGCATTTGATGCTGGTCCAGTTTAATATTACATTGGGTCAAAGTCTCATTTTTAATTGCTATATTGTGTTGCTATTTCAATAACCCTTTCATCATGTGTATAGCCTCAGATACATTAATTTTTTCAACAGAAATTTATTTACACAAAGTATTTTTCACAAAGACTAAGTATGATGTACTGATGTGACAACACTAAATATATAATATACTGTATCTTTTTCATTTCTGTCTGACACTCATAGAATAATATACTTTGCATGAAGAACACTATTCAGGTACAGCTTCCCCACCAGTTTTTCCCTTGCTGTCGTCCAAACTTCTGATACATGTATAGTTATAATCCCCCAGAATGTGTTCTGTAGTGTCAGATACTGTACCACAAAAGTTGTATTTATCATCATCCTGAAACTTGCAAACTTTATCAAATTTTAATAGGCTTAAGAGTTGTTTTGCCAGTTTATACATCCAGTTTTAAATGGCACATTATTTGGTAGATTTAAATTTTCACTTGGCATCAACTGTTAAAGTTGCAAGAGGTTAAAGTTTATGACAAAGCTGCCATGCCTAAGCACGTAGATGTTGGACAGCAGGGATCATTGTTGTCCTGAGATTACTCACAGACAGGAGGCATATAGTCGAGACATCATCTATTGACATTTTATCAAAATTTCCAAACATTTTTTTTCAAAATTATTACCATTAATCATAATATCCTCAGTAAATTCACCCTACCTCTCCCTAAGTTTTATTGTTGAAAAGCAAAAATAAACTTTTACCCTTTTACTCCCCTTTCAACATTATTACTCGATAATTACACGTCTAAACTGCCCATTTTATCCCTTGATCCCCTTTTATCACTCACATTCCCCATTATCGCGGACCATCACTTTTACAATATACACCCACTACCCACATAATTCACCAAACTTTATGTCTAGTTTTTAACTTTTAGTCCCCCTGAGCTTTCAAAAATGATTTTCCCATATATCTTATTGGCAATCCAGCCAGTTATTGCTGCATACCAGCACCATAGTAACTCAAGCATTCAATGCCCTGATGTTGTCAGTTTCTGCCCCTTCAGACCCCCCACCACCTTATGTCTACAATTCATCATCAACTCATCAATATCCATTCCACCAGCTCAATCACCTTTTCGCCTTTTCAACTTACTCCTGCTTGCTGGGGACATCAACCCAAACCCAGGATCATCAGACTATCTGAAGGTCACCTACACCAATATTGGATCAATTCACAAGAAATACTCTGCCACTGCAAAATTTATTTCAGACAATTACACTGATCTCTTTGCCATGTCTGAGACTTGGATTAGACCTGATACCACCAGTGCCAACCTGTCCGAAATCACCCCACCAGGTTACAATTTGTATCAACAGCCATGAGAGGTATGCCGTGGTGGAGGACTGGGGTTTTTCGTTAAATATGGACTGGATGCATCCGTTGTTCCTACAAAGGCCTCCTCCACCTTCAAAAATTTCCTCCTCAAGATATCCATGAACAAAGAATCTTTTTACTTTCTGAACATATACAGACCACCTTCCTCCAGTATTCCAAACTTCTTTGAACAGTTTCAGTCATTTTTGGAGGATATTCATCACACTATGGAAAATCTGGTTATCATTGGCGATCTTAATTTTCACTTTGAAACAACATGCTCAAATTCAAAAACTTTTCACTCACTGATTGATTCATTTGACTTAATTCAGAAAGTTAATTTCCCGACCCATATTCATAGTTATACTTTTGACTTGGTTTTAACCAAAGCGAACAATGACAATATTTCCAATGTCCACTCCACTGTTGCTTTTTCCGACCATTTTTCAGTTAGTCTCATTCTACTGTCTCTTTTTGAAAATACCACAAAATTGATAAAGAGAAAATGAAAGCAGATCTCCTTGCTTCTGAACTGATTAACAATCCGTCTGAAGAACCTGATACTCTCTACAAACAATATCACACCACCCTGTGAACCCTTATCGACAAACATGCTCCACTACACACCAAACAGACCAAGGCAAAGTACATCCTGGGATGGGTTAACGAAGCAGTAATTGTGGCAAAAGAGACCAAGCGATTGTTTGAACACATTTGAAGAAGAAATAGATCTATCTTCAATAGATCCCAGTACATGTAGAAAGTCCACCAGTACAACAGAATCTGATTGAAGGCCAAATCTCAATGCCTTGAAGCAAAACTTCAGGATAATAATACTGGGCTCTTATATAGCGCTTTTTCTATTATTAGCTCAAAGCGCTTTACACAGTATTACCCCAGCAAGGATAGCTAGCCTTGGTAACCTTACCTATTGCTGCCATGCAAGGCGCAGAAGCCAGTATCTGCCACAAACCACAAAAATTATGGCATGTCCTGGGTGATGTGTTACTCAGACGACCAGCCAAGATGCTCCCATCGATAAAGCCCCCTCATCTTTTGGCCAGTATCGCCACAAACCACAAAAATTATGGCATGTCCTGGGTGATGTGTTACACAGACGACCAGCCAAGATGCTCCCATCGATAAAGCCCCCTCAGCTTTTGGCTGAGAGATTTGTGGAGTTCTTCACAGAAAAAATTTAAAAAAAATGCTCAACATTCTCTGCTTCCCTCAATTCCCAACACATCACCCCTGACTCCCCCCCCCCCCTATGTTTTTCACTTTTCCTACTGTAACAGAGGATCAAGTTACCAAAATTATTACCAACTCTCCAAGTAAATCATGTTCCTTTGACCCTTGGCCCACCTTCCTTGTTCTTGATTATCTGGATATTCTCATCACCCCCATCACTTTGATAATCAATGTTTCTCTTCAGCAAGGCCAATGTTACCCCAATCCTCAAAAAATCATCCTTAGACCAAGAAGCTTTCAAAAATTATAGGCCTGTCTCTAATTTAAACTTTATTTCAAAGATACTTGAAAGGGTAGTAGCTGACCAGCTACAAACTCACCTTGATGATACCGGCCTTATGACTGACTTCCAATCGGCTTATAGAAAATACCATTCTGCCGAAAGTGCCCTCCTTAACATTCATAATGATATTCTTCTTAATATGACCAAAGGGTCTGTCACTGTCCTTACCCTTCTGGATCTCTCCACCACTTTCGATACCATTAACCACACCATTCTCCTCAACAGACGTAATGTTTTTTTGGAATCAGTGAGTTGCACATGGCTGGTTCAAATCATACCTGTCGGGAAGGACTCACTCAATCAAGGTAGGTAGCACACTCTCACATCCTGCTGTGTTCCAGTATGGAGTTCCCCAGGGCTTTGTCCTTGATCCAATTCTGTTCTCTGTCTACACTAACCCAATCAGCTCAATCATTCATTCCCACAGTAGCATCAACTATCACTTTTACGACAATGACACTCTCACCTGCAAATTTCTCTCTCTCAATACAAAACTAAAGAACTGCCTAAACGACATTCACAATTTCATGTTTACAAATAAATTAAAACCTAACCCAGAAAAAGCCAAGTTTATTCTCATAGGCTTCCAAAAATCATAAACAACTCCTCCCTCACTTTCATATCAATATTCTGGGAAATCAGGTCTCACCAGCACAAAGTGTCAAGGAACCGCGGAGTGGTGTTCGACTCTAACTTTAATTTCTCAAACCACGTGTCACAGGTCTTAAAGTCCACTAGAGTTCATGTGAGAGACCTCTACAGAATTCGTCCCCTTCTAGACCTTAATACATCAGTTCTGTTAGTGAATGATTTGGTGAGCAGCAGATTGGATTATTGCAATTCACTGTTCTCATCGCTCACTGATTTTGAGTTAAAGAGATTGCAGCTAGTCCAAAACTCACTCTGCAGGGTTGTCACCCATTCGTCTAAATTCTCCTACATTACCCCTCAGCTAAAAAAACTCCATAGGCTCCCAGTCGGGTACCGGGTACAATTTAAAATTGGTCTCATTATATACAAAATTTTCAACCAAGGTCAACCAGTTTACCTAAGAGAATTAATCCATCCCTACACCTCTTCCAGAAATACAAGGCGAAGCACTCCCAAACTCAAGTTCCTTCAAACCCCCACTTTCAATCGTAGCATTCACAAATCAATCAAACACTTTTCTAATTCCTTCAGTTTCTATGCCTCAGTCCCTTGGAACTCTTTCATGTAAGAAACAGCCCCTCTGTTGCATCTTTTAGGAAGCACCTCAAAACCCACCTCTTCAACTGTAGTTTCTCAACTTAGCCTTCCCTCCTGGTCACACCCACAATTACTGACCTTGAACGCCCCTCGACTCTCCATATAATGATGATTTTGTTTTTCCCCTTTGTGGGGAAGATATTTGCGCCTGCATAGCAGTAGATTAGATTAGATATAACCATTAGGCCTTCCCCAAATACCCTTTAAAGTATAGAGATATGAAAACATACTATAAAAAGGACACTTTGCAGTGCAATCTATTTATCGTGTATTTAAGCAGCTATTTACAGTTCAGATGATGAAAGTTATTCCTGTAATTAAAATAAATGGAACTGTTGCCACACTGGCTTGAGATTTTAAAGGGGATAGTTCAGAGCATAACGTCTCTTTCAATAGAGGAAGAGAGGAAGTCATTTTGCTTTCGTTTATGCTTTGGAAAGAAAATCAGATTAAGGAACTAAATCAAGTGATATCCATTTCAATGTGAGTATGTTGTTACTGTTGGATTCAGAATCCGAACTAGTTATGACAAGCTAACAATCATATTTCAAATGTAATCGGTAGTGTACCACAGGCGTGAACAGAAATTGTCAAATTGAACCCCCAAAATGTCACTATTTGGGTTTATGATCAAGAACCATCCAGAAAGCCACAAAGAGGGGTTTCGTTGAACAAAAAAACTTTGGATAGAAACGAAAATGTCAACATCCTTTATGTTTTTGAATGGGCAATACATCTTGGCTTCATGCAAATGAACAAAAATATCAATTTGTCTGTAAACCACTTTATTCATCCACAGGAAATCGATTCAGTTGTTAATACATTTACACAGCCCAACCTCATGTTCATGATTGACAGATGGTTATAAATCTATACAGCTTGTGTTTTAAATACAATCACAAGCATATTTGTGGCATAATTCAAGACGTCTCCTTAAAGTTGCTTAGCGTTGTATTGACAAACGTCTTGAACCAAAACCCATGCAGCATCAGACCCTTCAGAGTCAGTATAATGCACATATTTACACTGTTGTCTGAACAAAATGTTACCACAAATAGCATAGATTGACTGACATGAGACTACTGAATAGATGGCTCATAAATGTTGCTGTCTGGGACTCAGTCCTATTTAAGAATGTGGTTATAATGTATCATATCTTTCAGTGACAAAATATCCTGCATTTGCCAGCTATATAGCTTTATAGTATTGCAAACATATTGCACTTACTATAGTTAATTTCCATTTTATGCATATATAATGACTTTTAAGATGTGTGGGCATTAGCACGGAAATTACAACATTTAAGTAATGTACCAATTTAGGTTTTTATGTCCCTGGTAACAGCTGGGCTGTTTAAACTAATGTTATTTATATCTTGGCACGAGCTAGTTGTGAACTACTAAGGTCAAAATTGGGATTTTACATCCCTTGCAACAGCCAAGTCCCGTTGACACAGTTTTGTGTGGTAGTAACAACTCGTTTTTCACTTTTGCTTCACAACCTCGTCAAAATGATGCCAAAAAGAGACATATTTTGGTAGTGCTCACTTCAAATCGAGCTGTCCAGTACAGCAGTACCATCTCTCTCTTCACCCTTCCTGCCTGTATATTTTAACACAGCATGTGAGGATGCTAAAACAATATACAACATTTCAGGAAATCTGCTAGGTGCTGGAAAATATGTGCTTTCCATGCTGTGATGAACACGCCCTACATGCACACTTATGAAACAGAACAGATGCTACCAAAATATGAAACGCATTGAGCCAAAAATGAGCCCTGATGGTTTAAATATGTTCCACTTGTGTGCAGCTCGCAAGGCCAGTACAGAACAATGATTAGGCAATCTTCAGTAAATCCCATATGTTGCCTGGGGGTATGGTGGTGTAGTTGGTAACACACTCGCCTCCCACCTCTGAGGGAAAGTTGGCAGTTGCTTATTGAAGCCCAGCATATATCCTTGCTTGACCCACTAGTATGTACTGGATTCCACTGCCCTTAAAACTACCCGTTGTGATATAAAATATACAATACATTAAAAGCGATGTTAAACCCCCAAAAATCAAACAAAAACCACATGGTGCCATGAACTGGATTTGACCCACCACAGCAGGGAAGGGGATCAAAGTAAAGAAAGTCAAAATTGTAAACCTCTTGGCAACTGAGACCCCAGGGCAGGGTCCAAAGAAGAGCTACATATATTTACATGTTAAATGGAATTTACGCACACAAAAATTATTTCACTCTGAATGCTATTGGAATATTGAGGCTGTGCCCATGGGTCTCTGGGAACAGTTGCTGAAGCTGACATAAAATAATTATATTATATAAAATGATACATTTTCAATTGCTTGATGTATATTGATGGCTTGCCTTTGGTTTAATGTCATCATTTGTTTTTACAGAAACATTGTGTTAATGTTTTCCCAATAATTACTTTTTATCATTAATTCATAACGCGTGACCAGAACAACCTTGTTTCAGAAAACTT
Organism: Sabellastarte sp. h YS-2021; assembly: GCA_964017235.1. Classification (NCBI taxonomy): domain Eukaryota; kingdom Metazoa; phylum Annelida; class Polychaeta; order Sabellida; family Sabellidae; genus Sabellastarte; species Sabellastarte sp. h YS-2021. Next base: position 31,430,048 of record OZ024936.1, read on the forward strand.
ATTTCAAACATTTTGATAATATTTATAGTTTTAGTGTATAAAAACATACAGATTAAAATATGAAATTCGCCATGATCAATGAATTTCCTCTTGTGAGGAAAATTCCTTCTATTCCCTTTCTTTACATATTTATGAGTTGTATAACTAAATGAGCCTCTGATCTCCATGGACTCTAGATGTGCACAATGTTTTATTATTTTGCCTTATCTTCAAAGAGTACCCCTAAAGGCGAATTTTACTTACTCTCACTGTAAGTGTTTATGACCAATGCAGTTTTAAATAAGATTGTCTTGGATATAACAGAGTGGAGTAAAACGGCGCACACAGAATAATGGTAATGATTAAACTCACCAGATTCTTTTGAAAACATTTAATTTGATTACTGTCCAATCACAGTTTTTTATTACTACCTTAATCCATCAACATTTAAGATGTAACATTGGTGGCAACAGTGCATGAAACATTCAAGACTTTAGACCTGATAATAGGACAGCCATTGTGGCTATGGTCTTCTGCTTCTTGAGTTCTGACCCTTGTATTGTCGTTTAACTTACACAAAGGTGCTTTGTGTGGAGAGGCTCATAGAGTGTGACGGTTTCCTTTGAACAGCCAGATAACCATTGTTGAAACTGATCTGCTTGCGTTTGCTTTTACGGCCACAATCCATCCAGTCCTTGATGACATTTCTGTAGTATGAGCCTGTGAGGCAATAGACCAGGAAATTAACACAATAGTTGATGTTGAAGATGGTTCTTGTAATGTAGAGCTGGTTACTAAGTTTCTGGCTGTAGAGAGGGTCCCTAACCTCGAGGGAGTTTTTAAAATGTTGCACCCACACAATGAAGTGAGGCATATTTAGGCAGATGAAACAGCTGGAAACGGACAGTAGCATAATTGTGAACTCCCAACGAATCTTATTTTCACGGAATGACATCTGAAGCTTTGAATTCTCACTGAATCTCATGATTAACTTTCGAATGATAAGTAAGTTGAAAACGGTCATGATAGCAAAAGGCACTACAGTAATAAGTAACCCATACACAAGTTCCATAACAAAGTTGACATCATCATATTTGGGATTCCGCATACATGCTTTTACTGTAGTGCCTGGTATAACAGTGACAAGTTGTCTCTGGGAATTGTGTGAACCATTGTTAGATGTGGGGATACCAGTTTTAGATTTCTCAACATCATACACTCCACTAAGTATTGGCTTGTACAGACTCACACATACTCCAAGTACGTGGACAAAAAGGATCAGCATGCGAGCAAAGTGTTTGGTACAAATCATCCGCCGATGCAAAGGACGACAGACTGCAATGTACCTTTCTATGGTAAATACCAAAATTAGATAGACACTGACAAAACGAAAGGTGTAACTGATAAACAGAAATAAGTGACACAGGCCATTCATGTTAATGATGGCCACTCTGTGGCCACCTGGCCACTCCTTCAGTCCTTGCAATATCCAGGCAAGCAGTACATAAGTCAGTAAAACCACACTGTCTGAAGCTGAAAGTGCCGCTAAGTATAATGATGCACTGAGACGTCGCAGACGCTTGGACAAGAACACACTCAATGAGGCAAAATTTCCAAGCAATCCCAAGCAGATGATAAATGGTGTAACATAGGCATAGAACTTTTTGCCTGGAGTTTCAAGTTCAATGGATGGGAAATCACCCATCTCAATAAGATCAAGCAGCAAGTAGGTGCCCTTGACACTGTCAGATGTACCATTGGTTGGTTCGATGATACAGTTACCTTGGCCGTCTTTGTCCACTGCATTCTGATAGTTTTTCATGCTAGAATTGGAGGCAAATAATACTTTTAACATGTCTATCACCTTTTCATTACCTTCTTGACAAGCCATGATCAGTAGCTTTTGTCCACTATAAACAGTGTAATATTTGCGGAAAAACTTGTAGCCAGTTGAAGTAACATAGATTACTGGCAAATGTATTATTACATAATGCTGATATATGATAATCCATATATCTCAGGTCTTATAATCATGTTAAAGAACCAACAATACAACTTTCAATAATTTCTGCAATCTTTTGATCTACCATAATGAACCATTTGCTTCAGTTGTGGGCTCTGATATTTAATTCTTCCAATTTGTTGTTAATGCTTAAGTGTAGAGAATTTTATGTCTCCATTATTTCAACTATTTGTGTCAATAAATATCTTTGTCCAGTTTATTTTGTGACACAATGCTCTGGCCAGACTTCAACACTTCTTCTCACAGTGAATCATATTCTTGCATCCTGGTGTATTGGACTCTTGGTAACAAAGTTTCATCCTTTCAAATTTCAGACATTGTGGATTCCTAAAATCCATGAGCCATTAGCTCTGCTATCAACGTGACAGCATATGAAATATTAAACAGATATATCACTGCTATCCACTCTTCTTTAACTTATAGCAAAAATATATTTGAAACAATGGGCGCTTAGTTTAAATTATCTTCCTGTTGGCTTGCACTTAAGATATGGTCCCCCTGCAAGAATAAAATACAAAATATGTAAACTTTACATTTTATAACAATAAGCAAACAAAAAAAAACTTCAGCCTACAGTTATCAGTTAACAAATTACTTGGTACAAATTTACATAAGAACAAACCACAGCCCCGCAAAATGCCACAAAAACAATTTTGCATAAGAAGGTTAGTATTTATGTTAGTATGTCAGTATTAATCCCATTTTTGTGTTTATTCAGGAAGTTTTATCCTGCAAATGATAGTTGAAAACCTACCGTAATTTATGCAATACCTATAATGTGTAAAACAAACTGGATATGTTTGGCATTGAGTTTAGAGGAGTAATAAACCTTTATTTATAAATGAAACCTGACAGATCCTCCAGTTAAGTGAATCCTAAAAAAACACGTTTGCAAGTTTAATGGCTGACGCAGACACAACTAGTATCACGTGACAAAGGCATTATGAATAATTAAGCAGCCATTTTGCTGGATAATGGAGAATGAGGGTTGTAAAATAAGAGGTGGGAGATGTTTGTCTGGCATGTAAAACTGTTACAGCAAACTGAGAACCCTATTGTAACTGGACTATACACTTGAATGTTTTTGTTGCATAAATGGTTACAAAGAGTTGTTTTTTCCAACCCCGTCCCAAATTTTAGTACTGTAGATTTACTGCTTTATAATATTAAACTACAAATAGTAGTAGAACCTTGTTTTTCCCTACACCATATTCCCAACCTTATGTAAACATTCAAGTAAATACTACTATGCAGGGAACTAAATTATATTTCTAAGGCATGACCAGACTCACCAGAACAACTTGTTAATTTTATTATTTTATTACAGTTCAATACCCCTGTTGTACATTAAAAATCTATTCTGAAAAATAGATTTACATGCTTGCTGAAATAACTGTTATCACTATATAAATGGATTTACTACAAAGAGAATAAATCAATTACCGGAGAAGACTCTAAACACATCTGTCCAAGTCAACCTCCGGTAGAGTATGAGTTAAAATCTATTGTTGATCGTTTTTGAGGTTACAGTTTTATCCAATTTGCATATTTTATGCCTCCAAAGCCCACACTCTGACTTGGCATGTCCATGGGTGCTAATGACGCAAACAATTTGATAGCTTATCAAAGTTGGGGAAAATAATCAGAAGATTCATGTTTTTTTGCCAAGCTGATATATAGAGAGGGTGCGTACGATGTTTTCTTATAGAATTTACAAGATAACACATCCATTATGAACTTCAAAAAGGCGTTGACTGGCCTAAAATATCTAGATTTATATTGTTCCAAGGCTCTTGAATTTTCCATGTGTTGTGAGTGAAACTTGAACGCACAAAAACAAAGACTAGAGCAATCATGAAATATAATAACAGCACAGTTATATTTATATATTAATCATAAAAAATGTTTTTCCGAAACTCTTCTAAGTAGATACAAGTAGATATATAGTTATTTTAAAAAGGTTAATTTTCAAATGCTATAAAATTCTTAAATTACCACACGAACCCAGATAACTTAACCTTTTAGTCAGGTGAGTACACAGAAAATCTTGAGCCCTAGTTTCTGATTGGTCACAGCTCTTCACTCCTTCATAATTACATGACTATGGGTGAGGTAAAACATGAAACCACCCTCCCAATATTTCACCCACTTTCTGGTATTATGTACAGAATACTGCTGTCGATGCAGTGAGCTGGAAAGTTGTCCTCTACGTAACACTTTATGAAGTACATTCATCCTCTACATAACGCTATATGGAGTACAGTCATCCTCTGCACAACACCATGTGGACTATATTCATCCTCTTCCTAACACTATATGGAGTATAGTCATACCCTACATAATGCTATATGAAGTACAGTCACCATCTACATAATACTATATGGACTACATTCATCCTCTACAAAAAACTTTTTGGAGTACAGTCATCCTCTACATAACACTATGTCGACTACATTCATCCTCTATCTAACGCTATATAAAGTACAGTCATCCTCTACATAACACTATATGAACTACATTCTTCCTCAAGATAAAACTAAATGGAGTACAGTCATCCTCTAAATAACACTATATGGAGTACAGTTACTCTCTACATAACACTTGTGGGGGCTCGCTGGTGTAGCAGTTAGAGTGCTCGCCTTCAACCTCTGAGGTTGCCTCTGAGTGTTTCATGTTGAAAAGTTGGTAGTTACTTGCTGATGCTTGGCAGTTTACAGTGCAAAATCTTGAGTAGTATGTACTGGTTCCTCCATCCATAAACTACCTGTCGCAATATGACCCTGGCTGTTGAATACATCATAAAACAAAAAATAAATCTAAATTTACATAACACTATGTGGACTACATTCATCCTCTACATAACAATGTATGAAGTACAGTCATCATCTTCATAACACAACTAAAAATAAATCAAAACACAAAATGGAGTACAGTCGTCCTTTACATATTACTTTATTGGGCATAGTTATCTTCTACATAACATTATATTTATGATTTATTCTGGGTTTTACGTCACCTTCAACACTGTACAGGTCACATCACGATGGGTAGCTTTGAGGGCAGAGGAAACCAGTACATACAGTATGACAAGGGTCTGTACTGTAAACTGCTGAGCATTGGTAAGCAACTACCAACTTTCACACACAAGGTTCCGGGGTTTAAACCGCTGACCTCAGAGGTGGGGGTGAGTGTGTTACCACTGCACCACTATCTTCCTAACACTATAGGAAGCAGAGTTGTTTTCTACAAAATACTGTAAGGTGATGTAGTAGTGTTGTCTGGTCTGGGTGTGAGGAGCTCATCAGTGCTGGACTTATTCCCTCATGTCTCTCTCCACCTCCAATGAATAATTCTCAGGCAAACTTATGTGACATTTATTTTGAGAGGCTTGTAGTAGTAGTCATCCCATCATGAACATTACCAGAAATAATAGCTAGTTTAGTTTAATCCTAGATTTTAGGCCGCAAAGATGCTCTTGTCAAAGAGCACTTCTGAGCCTTGGCACACTCACAAGCATCAGGAATATACATTGATCTGATAGTGTTTAATCTATTCCAAAAAGGCTGTCTTACTTACACTTAACATTTAACTGATTGTTATTTGAAACAAATAGATTAAATGACCTCAACGTCATTATCAGTAATATAACTCATTACAACTTAATTCCCTCTTCTAAACTCTGTAAAATCTATTCATAACCACTAGCATTATTAGAGTTGCAAATTCGCTTCTCTCCTGAGCAGGTAGCATTCAAATTTTCATGCATTACCCATGTTTGTTTCCCTGCACTCTTCAGTCATCCAAAAATTATTTTCCGAGTGCCACTTACTCAGAGTGGACGCCTTTACCCGTTTGTGATAATACTTCTAGAACAACTGGTAAGTTATAGGCTTACCTTGCACATTAAATAACATATGATATTCTGATAAAATTTTTATTTGGGGTTTTACGTCGCTTTCAACACTATACAGGTCATATCACGACGGGTAGTTTGGATGGGCAGATGAAACCAGTACATAGAGTTTGCTAGGGTTCTGTACTGTAAACTGCCAACCAACGGCAAGCAACTACTAACTTTCCCACATAAGGCCTTGACGGGGATCGAACCCCAGCCTCAGAGGTGGGAGGCGAGAGTGTTACCACTCTGCCGCCGTGGCCCCGATATTCTGATAAAAGAATTTTAGTGTAAATAAATGGCATATTTTAAACCAGTTTCTTCCTTTACTAGATTGTTGGCCCTAACAATGATGCTGCTGTTTTATCTTTTGTAGCTATAGTGAAAACTAAATGCAATGAAATGGTTTGTATACTTGCTTTTAATATCGTGTTCTCAAAACATATGTTGCATATTTCCTATGGCCTTTTTGTCTCCTGTAAGGCTGTTTCAATACAGGATCTGCACATCAAGATCTTGGGGCAACATATTTAAGAAAATTGAAGAACTGCAAACTGTTATCACTTTGAGGCCAAAGATGTGTGTGATGAACCGACATGCTGAGTGATAGGCAAACAAGACCTTATCTCGTTTTTAGACTTAAAGGAAATAGGGGATAAAGGCAGGGCTTGTGCAAACTGCTCCATCATTTATACAATATTTTCTTTTGGAGACTACTTTTATTTAAAGCATCAAATGGCAATGAACAGGTTCTTTTAACGTAAATGCTCTGAAGTTTGCGTTATCTCATAACGTTTAAGTATGTATCTACATCATAGTGTTGGAGCTTTTGAAGCAAGCACAATATGACATGTTGAAGCCATATAATTTGCAAGCAAATCAGTTCGGAATTCAACCATAATAATTCAATTTGAAAGTACCCCATTTTGGCACAAAAACTTATTTAGACTCAAGTCAGGCTGTCTAAAGCTGAGCATTGCACAAATGTGGAATGAGGTGACATTGTAATTTGACAACAGCAGCAGCTATACTGTATTACCATAAGTTTACACTGTGCAGAAATAAAGTAACATCATCTCACGTGATAAGAGCCCAAAATATCCCCAAACAAAGATGGTTCATGAGACAGGAACTATGCCCTATAGGTATAAAAATGTAAACCATTGTAATTAACTTCAAATGTGACATTATCATACTTATTTAAAGACATTGACAAAAGGTTTGTTTATTGTTTATTTGGGGTTTAACGTCGCTTTCAACACTGTACAGGTCATATCACGACGGGTAGTTGGAAGGGCAGAGGAAACCAGTACATAGAGTTCGCTAGGGTTGTGTACTGTAAACTGCCGACCAACGGCAAGCAACTACCAGCTTTCCCACTTGAGCCCGTACGGGGATCGATCCCCGGCCTCAGAGGTGGGAGGCGAGAGTGTTACCACTCTGCCACCGTGGCCCCTCATTGACAAAAGGAACTGATATGAGAAATGTAAACATACAAATTATAACAACATAAAAGTAATATCTGCCTTATTTATAAACAATCCCTTACAATTAGAGGTGCAAACAATGATACTAATGAAGCTTTCCGCTTGACACAATACGCACCTAGTGAGGATATTTTATTCTGTCACAGAGGCCTGTATCAAAAGCTGGTAGTTGCTTGCCGTTGGTCGGCAGTTTACAGTACAGAACCCTAACGAACTGTATGTATTGGTTTCCTCTGCCCTTCCAACTACCCATCATGATATGACCTGTACAGTGTTGAAAGCGACGTAAAACCCCAAATAAACAAACAAAAATAAACAGAGGCCTGTATCAGTGAACCTAGAGGTGATTAAGTTTCACAAATGATCATTTGGCACTTACTTGTGAGAGAACGAATACTGTTAACAAAATGTGGTAAATACCAAAGCCTTGTCAAACTATGCTGGTGTCTATTAAAAGGGTCATGTAACCCAAAGGCACCTTTATACTACTTAAGGCTATGAATTGAAGCAGAAGTCAAAATCCAAATACAAGCATCAAAATAAGCGGGCGATCTTTTTTATCAAATAATACTCATGAGCAAACCCATTAGAATTGAAGGAAACCTTACATTTTCCATTTGACTGAACTAAGAGAAGTGTTTATTACTTTGTCTCTGCACTTTTAAATAAAAATAAAATTTCACAGCTTTCTCGCCAGCTAAATAATACTGAAGTTATTTACTGACTGATAACATTTTTCAACTGCAAAATAATTGCTCTCTTTTCTTTTCTTGATGAGAAAAATGCAGGTCTCCACTTGGGACTTTGCCTTTCCAAATTCCCATTATCAGGTTTTCACTAGACATGACTCCGCTAATTTTTCGCACAGTGGGCGTGAGGAATTACTCAGTAGACACACACACACACATACACACCAACACACACACCCACACCAAAAAAGAACCAGATTGTTGTATGCAGGAATGACTATTAAACAGTAGCTAAAAAATATCAAAATGCGTCATAGCTGCCCCAGGTACACTATTTATTAAAACCTTTTCCACTTAATTGACACGCGGCCTTAATACCTTAAATATATTTCATTATTTGAATTAAATATACTTCAAAGCTATTTACATCTAGGTAATTTGAGGCTACTGGAGCATAAACTTGAACCAGAATTCCAAATTGCGGTATCACTTGATCGATGAATGTAATTCTCTAGAAACTACGTTTGAATTTGCAAACTCAACCTGTCTAAATTTTGTTTGTTGCCATTTGATAATGTAAAAACTCAATGTGTAATACATGTTTGATTGTGTTCAACGAAATTAGTTAACAAATTTAAATGATACATAACTTTCTTTTGCCCCAAATATACAATGCAAGTGTAACCATATCTTTCAAATATCTTAGGTAATAAATATTTTTAGCAGAAAAAAGTATCGCATTTTATATATTTTTCTATGGAGTGTAGCTTTGTCTTTAAAACTTTATTAAATTTAAAAACAATACAGACTTGAAATAATATATAAACATATTACAAATTTACCAGTAAAATATGGCATAGTTCATATTGTTGTGAGTAATTCTCACATAATGTAAGTACAGTAAAACCTGTGATAGATTATTAAACTAATTAATAATGGTTAAATCTACAATAAAGTCATATAGAAATACAAAAACATCTGTAAATAATGTTTAAAATTGTGATTTGCATGAAGTTATAAGTAATACTCATGTTGGAGCTGCCATCACTACACCACACATGTTGTTATCAGATGGTAGAATTTAAAGAAATAGCTCAAAACCTACTTGGTCAATTTTGTTTTTGATATTTAACATCAAAATTTCAATTATCAGGGATTTATGATTCTGTGTAAAAGCTGCATATGAAACCATGTATTATGCATAAGAAAACTAAGTGATATAATTTCCCAAAATTGATAACCACTGGCTCTTTTAAATTTTAATTCCTTGATACATTCCATTTGTATGTGTATTTACAGTTCTTTATTGCATGTAACTGATAATTGCATATTGTATATTTATCTCTACAGAACTCCTTACGTATCAGTAGTGAACTTCACAGATGATTTGTAGCATAATGTTTGTTCATTACCATCACACCTTGGACAAAAAGCATCCCCCTGCATGAGAGTAAACACTTGATCCCAAAACGAGGCTTATTTAGTCACGGGGCAAGCAGTTAATGACTAAGGTTTACTACTTTATAACATGATATAAGTGGTGATATCAGATGATCGACCACAGTAATTCACATTTTGGTTTTGTGTTTCTGACTCTTGTTCCAGGCATAGAAAAGAATCTTTCTCATGTTTCATTACTTGTATTATGTTGCTGATTGTAATGGAATACAGTTACACGGGTACTAATAAATCTGTGATATCCACACTCAAAGGGAAAATTTCACATCTGCCTTTGAATCAAATGATTTTATTGACGAACTCACGCTACTGAAGTTTGCTGTTGACACTTTAAAAAGTGCATAATCATTTGTTTTAATTATCATCTAAAAGCCTCTGGTAATTAGATGAAGTTCTATCGGCTTCATTATACACCATGTGCCTCACACAAAAACAGTTTCCTGTGGAAAGTTTTGCAGATTACACCACATGTTGCCAAGCTAATAAATGTCTGCCAAGGCATTTTGTCACAATGACTGTTGAAAATCTAGCTCAATGCATATGTTTACAAATCATCTCCCCAGTATTATCTCTTGGAGCCCTTTGCCAATTGATGTGACTGCACAGATGTATCTTAAGAAAGGATACATCTGCAATTTCTATTTTACAATATGAAATACATTTTGCAAGAGTGAAAGAACCCTCAATCTGTTGATTTTTGGCCATGTTTTGTTTGTTTTCAATTCTAAATCACACAAAACCCCTGCTTGGGGGCTCAATGGTCAATGAACTAGCTTGAAATATTCCCTCTATAATACACTTGTCAAAGTATCAAGATCGTGCCATAGAAATGGTCACCATTGGCACTAAAATAAAAGGACAGAAACCTATACCTTCAAATAGAGTAAGTCAGATATAGCTTTTAATTTTAAATATGGAAAATCACTAGTAGATTTTATTTGTGATCTATGAACAATCAATCAAAACGATATTGCCAAATGATAATCTCTTATGAAGGCTATGTTTCTATGGAAATTTTTGCGTTTTGTTTTGTTCATCCTTTTAAAATATCTAGTCTGATTATTCCACCTATGCTTTAATAAATAATGTTTGTGACACTTATTTTGATCAATTCATAAAGGCTGTTTGTGATCCAAATATTGAATTATTGCAGAGTTTATGGCTTAATTGAAGCATCACATAAATTAATTTTTATGACTAAACATATTGATGTTAAATGTTCTTAATGCACTGGCTAATGTATACACAAGGGCTAGGTGTAAAATATTTATAAAAATACTGTGTTAGAGTGCCACTATAATTATGATTAAAGATAAAAAAATAGTATCTTAGTCAAAAAGACAAAGTTTAGCTTGTGTAATTTTAGTTTCAGAATTTTTGGAATTCTTTCTTCAGCAATAAAGGACCACATTTCTACTTTAACAAAATTATTTGCAATAGCTGTTTACTTTATTTCAAATGTAAAATTCGAGAAATTTTCTACTTACAAAGAACAATGTCTATAATGAATTTTTTATTGCAGTGAAAACAACAATTCCATTACTAGCTCCATTGTAAGCGTAGATATTCATTTAAAATTTAACTCATGAGTTTTGTCGTTCCTAAAGCAAAGAATGTATGAAAAAAGGGGTTTATCAACGAAAAATACGAAAAAAAGGAAATATGTTAATCCAGCGACCAATAGGTCATTGTTATAAGAATACCACTAAGTTAGATCTATTCAGAAAGGGAGAGAACAACCGATAAAACCACCCAGAAATGACAGGTTGTTATCAAAAAAAGGAAGCTGGAATATCCCATAAGCTCTCTGCAGACAAGCTGTATTAATTAAGGAGGACCCACGAGTAAGTGACTGTTATTCACCCTCCTTTCGGGTCTGGGCACTTTGTATGCTTCGTCCATATAGCTTATGCTTCAAACATTGAAATTTCTTTTTTTTTTTGTAAAAGTATATTTTTGGGAAACTAAATTTTATAATTTTTTGCTTTACAGATATTCATCCTGATCATTGTGTGTTGTGGAAACTGTAACTGAAATTATAAGTACATTTCTTGACACTTAATGTGTTTACCATTTGTCACCAGGCCAAAATGAATTTGCCGAATAGGACCGGAAGATAGGATATCTGTCTCCTAAACCACTTTTCCATAGCATTTAACAGTTCTTTATGCTAGTCAAAGTATTAAATGGCAATTGATAAAATAAGTAAAAAGTCATGCTTTTCAATTAATTAAACTTTACTTATGAAGTTTATCTGTTTGAGAAAAATGATGCTTTTGCTCTTGTATTTATATTTTTAACACTCATGTTTTAACCTTTCAGTAATAATCAATATATTTAGATACATTTACATTCATATACATACAGTTTGCTAGAAAGAATTTAACATAAGTCAAACTGAATAGACTCTGTTTACTAACCTACAGGCGTTAATATTCCTTTTCTTACAAAAAAAAATTACAAAAAAATCACAAAATATTTTTCTTACTTACTTCATGTTAAACTTGGCGTGTATTACTTGGTACAATTACAAAATACCAAACATATCCAGCTATATAATTGGAACGATATAATAAAATTTTAATACATCTAAACACTGATTTTAAATGCTCAATTACTTACATGTCTAAAATATTAAATCATTAAACTGACCTGTGTTTTGCCTGAAATATCACAGAACTCTAAAGTTTTTCATCAAAGAAATGTTTAAATTAATTCCATGTAACTTCATCCACGTTGGATCATTTAAGTCGGTTTGCATTTTAAACATCCCAAGGTTATTGCTTCTCTCTTATATAAAGGTGTTTAAAAAATCTCCCAGAGACTACTGTAACTACAAAATAGTTGTTGCATCACACACAAATGTTTCTAATCACTTTGTAAAGTCAATCATATTTTTTCGCTGTTGTTGTTTAAGTTTTCAAACACTCATATCACATTCATTGTTATTGCTTAATATAAGAAATATAATCCTTTTGCAAATCCGTAGACTGCTCTAAGTTTCAGACCATTGAAGAAAAAATAATTAGCTTCCAAACTGATGTTTGTTTTTCTATCTTTTTAACTGACTCTAACAAACGCACATACAGAGGTCCCTTCGACCTCCTGGCAACAAATGTTCCCTACAACAGCTGAGAGCCACATTACACACAACCCAAGACACTTTGTGTATGCATGTGTTCTTCCGCGAAAGAATATAGCGCCACTATCACTACTCACTTTTAACTGCTGGTTAAAGGTTCCCAATGGGAAGGTGTCTCAGTGAAGAGAAAGCTATTTACAAGTAATGTAATTACATGTCTATATGTCTGTTTTCCCATGTTGTTGAGTTGTATAAGTTTTGTATTGAATAAGAGAGATAACACATTTACCGATTCATGAACTTGGTTTTTTTTTTTTGGCGTTTGTACTTATTACCTCCATTGAGGAAGTTGTGTTTTTGGTAGGTTTGTCTGTTTGTCTGTCTGTGGCTGGGTTTTATGTGGGTAGGCCCGAAACACTGGCAGATGTGATTACATTTTGGAATAGATCCAGGTTTATAATCTGGACAAAAAAGCCTAGTATCATAACACAGTTGTATCATTTAAAATGTAGCAGTGGTGCTGTAACATAAAGGTTGTAAAACAGGAGTTAGGTATTTTGGCAAAAAAAAACTTCTTGAATATTTCAAAATTCTAGTGAAAGTTTTTAAAACATTGAGATTGGCTGCGAAAACACATACATCTTACTGGGTTTACTGACTTTGGACAATGCATCTGAACAGCTATATTGAAAAAGTATTGTTATAGTGTTATCTGCATTCGAAGAAGTGAGACCAGACCTTGTATTTAGAAAAAAACATATGTATAGTCCAAAATTGTGAAATGAATCTCTTCAAACCCTTAATTCTGTCTTCTTCCAAGAGGGGATAAAAATAGGTTTTTAATAAATAAGTAGCCGTTTGTTTGAATGTTGCACTTTGGTTCAAAGAAGCACTCGTAACTTGGAAAGAGAATCCACTCCCACAAATCATTTGAAGTAAAGAGCATCAGTTTAAAACCCTGTACAAATATCATCTGCTTGTATAGTTTTTGTGGGAACAAAGAGAAGACTTCAGATAAGTATTTGAGGAGGGAGAAAGAACAAGGGGTAAATGGCTGATGACTGAGGTAGATAGATTAGATAAGATATGTTTTAGTAATGAGGATAGACCAAGTACTTATGTCTGGTTTACTATCAGGCAAAAGGTGTTCTGAAATTGTTCTGATTTTTAGAGGAAAGAATGTCGTAAAGTAAGTTTAAAGTGTATGCTATGTGCAATATTTAGAACTCTTTTTGTGAACTTTAGACCAAAACTGTCTGGCTTTACCACTGAATCTATATTTTAATTACATAAGAAACGTCTTCTCTTCATTTTAATAAAAAAATCATTATGTATTAGACGAGCTTAATTTTGACCAAACATATTTTAACCAAACATATACAAATAACCAACTGGTGAAGAGTAATAAAGCCTTAAGATACACAAATTAATTTCAGGTTATTATGTATATTAGTTAATTAATGGTACTCAAAAGGATAACAGGGTTAAACACTAGAATCATTGCCATATCAATGATTTTAGGGATTCCATAGTAAAGTTGGTAACACACCACTCTTACCTGTGATACCTTGAAGTTCAGTTCTCAAACCCCATATTATTTTGGGGAGTTGACAGTGGCCCTGTGGATGCCAGTTCACAGAGAATAATCCATACCTTAAATGCCTGATGTGGATTTATTACAAAAGTAAAATGATTCGATAACTCTGCATTTGACTTACATTTGTTGTAGTTTATATCTGTGGCTTAATGCATGTATTTGGGACACTGTACAAATCATATTTTTGAAGGACAGTTTCAGTGGTGAGAGAATAAAATATACAATTGTTTGTCTAGATTCTGCACTATAAACCACCAATGCCCCAGATCCATTGCCAAGACTCATGTAAGACTTCCCTCCAAATGTTTACTTGGGCGGCTGATAAGACTGGTCCTGTTGCAATGAGGTGTAACTGGCAAAACAGTTGATTTTTCCTAAGGGAAAGGAACAGTCTTAGTTCTAAAGAGAAAAAGGCTTATAACTGAAATAATAAGTCTCACAACCTGACTGTTAGGATTCTTAATGGTAAGTCATAGAATAAACTCCTGATAACTCTTGCATATTAAACGGCTGGCTATTGTGATTAATCTTCATATGGGAAGAAGTTACTATTACTGGGTTCCATGTTTACAGAAATTAGGCAAGATTAGCTGTAACACCCTTAAGATAAAGGCAAGTAGCAAAAAATTGTCGCTGGCATCTTACCACCAAAAGATTAATCTTGTCAACACCGCACCGGACACAAATGCTCATTTGGAAAGATTTTTAAACATGTTTAAAATGGAATGGCTGGCTATGATCATAGTAATTGTGCTACAGACCTCCACAGGTAAAAAATATAAGTTGTATGCACAAATACACATCACGACAGGGAAACAGGTAGAAGCAACTGTCAAAGTTGGGTTTATGTCCCAGTCAAAATCCAGCGTCATATTTCTACAGGCCCTCAGCATTGTCACTTGTAAGAGTCTAACCTATTCTGAGGTGACAGCCTGTGATTAGATGACAAACATGCTAACCCACTAAGGCCTACCATGACCCCTAAAAGCAACTGTAAGCTTCCCAACTTAAGGAAGAGACAACAATAAATCATGATATCACATGTATAAGCATGTTACCCAATTATCCATTGCAATCCCTTTATTTTCAAATATCAGTAAGTAAAATGTCACTGCAGAGAAAAGGAAAACTTCCCCATTGACCGAAAAAAGTGTACGTTGAATGAAAATTACAACATAATAAAAGTTCATATATGTGTAATTAAGTATGTTTTACTTTCATTAGCCATTATTTTGCTTAACTTATAAGTAAAAAAAATCCATATTTACCAAAAATAATGCAAAAATAGCCGTAAAACATATTTCATAGTCAAAGATATCAGTAAATATAAAAACTTCAATTTTCCAAACTTGCAATTTGACCATCCTTTCTGTACAGTTTTTTATCATTAAAAGCAGAAGCACTTTTCTACTGATATTTACATCATATTTGTGGTTTGGTACTGGTTACTGAATTTGTAGCTCTAATGTGGCATTGTGACGCAAAAAGGGAACACAAAAAGTAGCCCTTTCTCTATGTCAGGGCATTTAGGCCAATACATTGTGTAATGGCTAATAAATCAAAGCTACCAATTTTTGTTTACAACCAGATGGTAAGTTTACATAAGTGAATACAGGAGGAAAAATAAACTAGATTTTATGGCCATAACTGCTTACGTTGATTTTATACATTGCAAGGTAGTTGTGTTTGTGCATCTGGTTACACTTATTTACACTATCTCGAATTACATATTAGATCTGCAGACACAACAACACACATAAACAACATGTGTACTTGTAAACAACCGATATTTTTATTTATACACAATATAGCAGTTGTTCTAAACATTTGTTTACGTTACTGTTACATGCTTACACTGAAAAAAAACTGAGGAAGTACATAACTGATATTGCAGACCAAAGTTGATATTTACAGCAAATGTCACAAAATATACATATCAAGCAGTTATAATATTGAATATAATTTATTTACTTGAGGTTTTATGCCGCTTTCAACATTGTACAGTTCATATCACGATGGGTAGTTTTGTGGCCAGAGGAAACCAGTAGATACAGTTGGTAAAGGTTCTGTACTATAAAAACTGCCGACCATTGGTAAGCCACTACAAACTTTTCGATATAAGGTCCAGGGTTTGAACCGCCAATCTTAGAGGTGGAAGGCGGGTCTGTTACCACTGGGCCACTGTGGCCCCCAATATTATTAGAGTTAACAGATGATTCTACTGTCCCATGGGTGATAATAACTCAACGTGCAGTTGGATTTTATTGCTGTAGCTAACACCTCCTAATGTGTAGAGCAGAAAAAGTAAAATTTAACAGGACATTTGTGATTAGGCCAAAACTTTCTCCTAATTCTCTTCTTCACCCTAAGTGAGTGCACTGAAGTAAGTAAGTTAAAATTATAGTGAAAGAACGCCAACTAATTAATATTTACAAATAAGCAAACAAATATACACAAGTACATAGTAATTGGCAAAAAGGCCAAATATCAAGACTATAATAAACAACTAGCATACACAAACCAAAATATAAACAACAAACTGACATAAGCAGCCAATAAAATAAAAAGATACAAATCATAAATATCACAATAGAATTCTAACCACCGAGTGCATTGAATAAAAGATCCCATTGGAAAACAAAACAAACCTGCAAAAAGTATCCAGGAATATTTGTCAATATGTAATCACAGCATACTGCATGAATTATTTTAAAGTAATAAAAGCCATTTTTTCACAGTTTTTTTATAATTTGTCAAAATATTCAAATATATACATCTCCAATACTCATCTGTTTGGGAGTCTATATTCATCTAGAATATATAGACCCACTTAAGAATACTAATTTGGCCATGTATGAACCTTTCAAATATTCACCCTTTACAAGTGTCCATTAACCCGAAAAGATTATCCGCAGGAACACTCTTAAAATATAGTCCTGACTCAATTTATCAGAGATTAAATTTCCACAAGTACATATTTAATGTCGTATATTCATCGGCAGACCATTGGGGTTTTCACTCTTTTGTGGTACAAATGTTGAATAAATATTAGGATTTTAGTTCTAGTGCTTTACACCAAAAAATAAATTGCAAATATTATATGTCTAAATAACTATACTTTCCTTGTCTGTAATATTGTTTACAGTATTTCTATAACTTGACATGTACCTATCTAACACAGAAAAAAAAATGACATAAGAAGATGAATTGCCATTAAAAGTTCAATCATTTTACCATTACAAAAATGCTGTTGTGATGCCAAGATGCCATTTGGAAAAATAAGATGTTGCCTATCATTTGCCAGATCAGTTTATCGGAGGACACCCCTGTAACGTAATTCCCTGATGAGGAAAAATATTGAATCCTCATCTATTCTGACTTATATTAGAAAATCCCTCAGCATTTGACACCCCCAAAGTGTCTGCTATCTTGCTATTTAGCTGTGTTATCTATCTGAACATCCCAAAGAAACACTAAGTTCACTGAAAAGCCCTGGTTTTCCTTCAAATAAGGACAATGGCAACTGGAAATAGTGTAGGTTTCCAAAAACAAGAGCCATGTCCACATTCACTAAAATTATTTTGTCTTAGAATGATTACTGTTCTTAAAATTTATAATGAAGCAGCCGTTTTATCAGAAAAGATGAAACAAGACAAAGTATTCCAAAAGAGATTCTGAATTCCTCAGAATTCAAAACATTATAAATGATAAAATTCACCAATGGTTGTGTTTATTTATTTGGGGTTTTACGTTGCTTTCAACACTGTACAGGTCATATGACGACGGGTAGTTGGAAGGGCAGTGGAAACCAGTACATACAGTTGGTCAAGGTTCTGTACTGTAAACTGGCGAGCAACTACCAGCTTTCCCACTTGAGGTAGGGCCGGGAACCGAACCCTTACCTCAGAGGTGGGAGACGAGAGTGTTACCATTCTGCCACTGTGGCCCCTAATGGTTGTGTTGAAAGCAAATAATATTAAAATTTATGTTGTGGTTTTAAGGTATTATTAGACGACACCTATATCCCACTGCTCTGTGCTGGCCTCATGAGTTACATGCAAACTTAAAATATATTTAATTTGTCTGGGCTCATTTCAGGTTTCATGTTTTAGTAGTATCCATAAGGTTTAATAAGTCGGTATTTGCATTTGGGCAGGGCGAGTTCAACATAACATGGGGAGTACTTTTACGATATAATGGCTCTTTCAAAATGTTTGAAAGGTGCTCGGTGACCTAGTGGTGAGCAAGATTGGTATCTAATCATAGGCTGTCACCTCTGTGGGTTCGAGTCCCACAAGTGGCAATGCTAATGTCCTGTCCCAATAATATGACCCTTGCTGTTGAACGGGACATAAAACCCCAACTTTGACTTTGACAAGATGTTTGAATTAGTAGCTACATACTGTCAGAAGCTGTATCCAAATATACAGACAGGAGGGTGAAGCAGTGTATATCTTTATTGTGTGGCTCATTTAAAAAAGTGCACTACCATAAGAGGTCAGTTTACTGAACAATAAGGATAGGGTTGTGAAACAAAATTCAAATGCATTAGGATACGACCACACAGAACAATGTAGACAGACCTGAACGGGCTGTGTTGATATACACTTCATGCAAAATATTAGCAAATGTGATGCTTTCATCAAATGTTGAATCCTAAGAAATTAAAAAAGTCTAAAAAACATCACTGCAAAGTATACAAGTATTGAAGCCAAGTTCCGCTTGACCTCGAGTTCAAGGTGATCTAAGAATTAAACAATCAGGCTCAATTTATTCTCTGTTAAGGCAAATGAGACCACAGTCACTGCAAACCAAGAGGCAATCTTGAACCCAAGTTGCAATACCAATTGGAATGCAGTCAAATTCAAGGTCGAATCCAAGTGTCATGTGAAGTCAGAATGTGAAATTTTAAAGTTTTGTTCAAATATAAAACAGTGCGCCAATATCATGGCACAAATATAAGAACACACAATCCAAAAAGCTTTGGGAAACTTTGTTATTAGTCTGTTGAAAAAGTGCTGCACATGAAGTCTCCCGAATGTTAAAATCTGAGAAAAGGGGAGACATTCTCATTTCACAAATGAGTAGCTTGAAAAAAAAATTACAGAAACCGGGCATTCTTTGGTAAATATTCTGGTTTGAGTTTTGCCACAGTGGTTAAAATAATAGAGTCTGTGACGTAAACTTCTAGAGAATACTATAAATATATTAGAAATGAGCATAAAGCACAGATACTCAATGTAAATCTTTCTAGAGGCACATTTTGTACTGGCCTACATCAAGCAACCTCATTTACTGATAAAAATAAAAAAATAAAGCTCAGTCAACGTAAGTGGACATTAATAATACTAAATATTTGTGATTGGTATTTGCCGTAATAAGACAAAAGGTTGTACCTTTGAAATGTTTGTGACAAGTATTTCAATATTGTTTGTAATTTTTTCCCACATATTGAAAGAGAAAAACGCCCAAAAATGGTGGGCATATCTGTTTGCAAACATCTCTGTTAAACTCAAGTCCCGAGTCTCATGCGGCCAAACAACAAGCAAACCTCTGCTGGAATCTGTATTGGGGGATATCAAAGTTTAATCGAGCCTGCTAATGACATGAGTGTCCACTTTTCCCAGGCCAATCCAGTGTCACAAACATGTTGTAGGTTATTCCAGAGAAGTTAACTTAGCTTGAAGGGATAAATAATAATTGTTACATGTATAAATTTTAATCATTGTTTAAATAGCAAATATGCCAGATATCATTAATAAACTATCTGTGAATTTTTAAGCTAAAACTACTCAGCACTGGGTAAATACACCAAAAGCTTTTGCAGACAGTCTGTGAGCTTAGGTTCATATTTTTATTGGTCATTATGGAAGTAAATAACTAGGATCCCAGGCTGTGGAATTCCATTAAAGTGTTGACCACAGAGAAACCTCTTTCTGGTCTAAATAGTGACCAAAAGAGCAAGGACTACTTTATAATTCCCTGCTCACCCCATTTACCGATGATAGGACCTTCTTTGCTCTAAAACCACTTGACATAGTGATGGGCAGGGTGGCTGTGATAGCTGCCAGCAAGTACAAATGCATTAGTGGGCATTTCACATTTGATGACCAAATTACAAAGTGGAATTCGGACAGGCCATTTAATTGAGCAATTTGGGGTCAACAGATTCAACATCATACTTCTTCAATCATAACTAAGTCTGGTACTGACACATATTCTTCACTAGAGGAGGAAATGGTAGTTTTGTTGCATACCTCAGTTTAATTTAGAACCAATATATTGTTTAAGTGTAGTCTTATTAAATAAAAATGTAAAACTCTTAGAAATCATGAAAGTATTGACCAGGCACGGATCAAAGTTGTACAGCTAAGGGCAGATAAGAAGCTTCAAACGAAAGACTATTGTACTGAAAATGAAGTGATTAAATACTCAACTCGTTAACCACTCAGTGGAAGTATTCATGCCAACTGAAGTGTGAAACAGTATATTGTTTATTTGTACGATGTAGTTAATAAAATGGCAAAACTAAAAATAAACTTTGGTCAACTAAAAATACTCTAACAGGTCACATGTTAAAGTTTGGTTGTTACATCTATTTTAAAGGGTAAGGTCACATCAAAATTGGCTTCTCTATTTTTCCTTCATTTGAGCTGAAATTCAAACCCAGGACCACTGTGGAAAGATTGATTACACGCAAAACTGGTAAACCCCTTGGTGGCAGTGCTACTACACAATTCTGTCTATTTTAGGGGCATTTTTTGTTTTTTTTTCTACACAGTGTAATTAACAATGGCAAAACTGGTGAAAATGGCGAAATGTCCAATACCTTGCGCATTCTAAAATGCTTAAATTTCCACCTCTGACTCCCTCACCCCTGAGCATGGGCAGATGAATCTCTTCCTACGGTAACTGAAGGTGTAGTCCAGAGTGTATATAAGTTGTGACATCTGTCGGTGTATACGGTGACCTTAGGTGAGTGGAAGTAAATGGACTTTTGTCACTGTATCACAACTTTGAATAGGAACCACAGACGGTATTTAACAGACTGTGGTGTTTTGACTAATGTCTAGAGGTCCTCGGTGGCCTAGTGGTTAGCAAGTTTGGCATCTAATCATAGGCTGTCACCTCTGTGGGTTCGAGTCCCACAAGTGGCAATGCTGAGGACCTGTCCCAATATGACCCTGGCTGTTGAACGGGACGTTAAACCCCAACTTTGACTTTGACTAATGTCTATAAATGTGGATGACACCACCTGTAGTGTGATGGATACACCAAATCTCAGAAGGTATGAGGCATCCTTCACAGGCATTAGAAGTGGCAGCTGCGAGTGTACGGAAGAGTACGGTGTACTGAAAATGTCACAAAAGCTGTATTTTCCAAAATATCTATCCTGAAATTGGATCATTATTGGTGATGGCTAATACTGATGACCGATTGGCAAATGCACTGTAGATATATCTGGTAACACCCACTCAAATATGTCTTGGCCAAAAAAAAATTCCAACAGGTCTTGCTTAGGGAAGATTATGGCATATATTTTTCGGGGAAAATGACATGTGTAAAATACAGAGAATTCTGATGAATATTCACTCACACCTATCGAATAACAAAGGGTAAAATCAAACAACACATTCATTTATTTGTTCATAAAAATAAACCACAAAACCTATACATATTCAAGTGTCTTGGAGTGAGGATAATGGCAAATCCCACTGAGAAACAAATTACAACTGCTTTGAGAATTACACCTACATATTTGTCGGGAGGTAGTTGTGCAATGTTGTCACAACAGGATGGGATCTTTCCTTTGTGTGAGTTGTAGCATGCTGAGTAGAAAAAAACCTAAGCCACAACATAATTAGCCAGCACTGATACAATTGTAGTTGATATGCTACGATCACTTGGGTCATCTACATCATAACCATGGGTTTTGTAATCGCAACCGTTTGTTTATCCATTTGTTGGTGTGCATAATTAAAATAAATTACATCAGATCATGCTCATATTTTCATACAACGTGGGGTCTACCCATTGCTCGGACCCTCTGGATCAGATAAAAAAAATCTAGAATTATTTTTAGGTAATATCCACATGAATAACTCAAAAACTATTCATTTGATCGGAATTATATTGTCACAAAAAATATGGAGTGCCTCAAAATCCAGATCACTAATCCTGATCCCTATAAAAATCCTGATCCAGATCAATACACCTGGCCCAGATCAATAATCCTAATCCACATAAAAAATCCTGGTCCAAATCAATAATTCTAATTCAGATCAATAATCTTGATCGAGATCAAACATCCTGATTTTTTCTTTAGCACTACCCACAGGCTAGTGTTTGTGCATTTTTAGGCACTAGTTGTTTCAAACTGTTCTGAGGCCAGTACAACAAATTGCAATAATAACAAATACCCAGTAGTTAAGATGGGACTAATATTATGCATTCACTCTGTTCACTGATGACAAAACCATACAAGGAGATACAAGACGATTTTTATTATGAAAATTTCTTTTTTATCAGATTTGTAGGTATAAATAGCATACACCATATATCCCAACTTGAAATAAACAGAACTTCTCTTTTTGTGGTCTGATACTAAAACCCTATATTTTGCCATGTTTTGCAGCTTGAAGAAGGATTGCAAGAGTGTTTTGGATGGATTTAAGTGCATACAGACTTTTAGAGGGGCTAGTCTGACTTAAATTCAGACACTGAGGTAGTCAGGGTTGAACATGGTGATTTAACATGTAAATGTAGAAAATACAGAAATTTTTATTTAGTTTTGATGTAAACATTACATATGATGTACTAACATAATGGTATGTTGCATTAAGTATGAATAAATAGTTCTCATGGTGAATATTAGCCACATGGATCCCACCCATACTTTCCTTTTTCAAATATTCATGTTTTGTTAAATTTTTTTATCCTCTGCCAAATTTATTATTTAATATATAGACCAATATATACGCCAACAGCTGCTCTCTTAATATAACCCATTCCATAAAGGACTAGAAATATGACAAAATGTAAAAAATTCATTAAAAACTGTTACCATTCTAGTTGCTGTCACTGACATTCATTGCAACAACAGTATATTTTAAACCCACTTTTCAACAAAACCCTTAAAACCAGTCTTGAGACTAGCCTTTATGCACTAGGTTTTCCAACTAAAGACAAGAGGGTGAAAATATTGTTTCCTACAACTTCACATAAGCTTCCAGTGTCTTTTGTGATAAACGTTTATTCTCTACTTACTTTGGGATGATGTGCTGCTTATTCCGGGAAGTAAGTTATTTATGAAACATTAATATTATCACATATGAAGACCTTTAAAATGGCCTTTGACATTCATCCACATATGAATATACTTGGTCCAAGATACATATCTTTGTTTACACAGGTTATAGATTTATACGTATCCCAAGTAAAGTCCAGTTCCTATCAGAAGCCTCACTGGATGGGTGTAACCAAATTTAGCAGTTAATCACTTGGCCCACCCTTCTCTAGCTCTTGGTTCGAATCCATTGGAAGGCAGCATGTCAGAAATTCTCCTGATATAACCTAAGTATTTAGATTTTTAAATAATATATGTGAATATCTGTATATAAGTCGAAGTTTGGTAACCATGTCCTGTTAAACAGTCAGGGTCATATTGGGACAGATTCTCAGCATTGTCACTAGCGCCCGTCAAACCCACACAGATGTGACAGCCTGTGATCAGGGGCCGGTTTCACGAAGCCTCCTTTGTTTTTTCCTTCCTTAAAGTAAAGGAAGCGGGGTTTCTAACCTTTGGCAAGGCTTCCCTTAAATCCTGTTTCACAAAGCCTCCTTTATTCCACCTTACCAAAGATTTTCCTTAAAACAAAGGAAGGGTGATTCCCTGTATAACCACACTGCTGGGAATTTCCCCTCCATTGCTTATTTAACCTTCACACAATTTATTTTAAATATTAAGACAGTAAATTGCATTTTAGCATTTTAACTATTTTAATCTTAGGTACATTTCAATTTTCAGATACATTATTTGCATTTTTATTTCTTTTGGGAGTTGTTTCCAAAACCTATAACCACACCAATGTTTTTCTTTCACTGTAAGTACATGTGTACTTGTGCACTTATTTTGTACTTAAATTACCTTATGGAGGCAATTCCTTATTGTAACACTGTTAAAGATCAGCAAAGTCAGTAAATCTATTTTTTACTATATTTTAATAAATTTTGTAAAATGCAGATTGGTTGTGATTATATTTTGCAAATTAATACAGTAGGTCACTTGACAGTTTTTACCCAAAGTAAGGGAAGGACCCTTTATGTTCAAGGAAACTCCATGAATATGTTTCTCACTTCAAAAGTTTGAACATCAATTACTAAAGAATTAAACAACCAAATTATATGAAATAAACAGCAAAACATTGTGGATGTAGGTTTGACACTATTTTTTCAAGTTTTATATATTTAGGTGGATTCACCTTAAAATGTTCATTAAAGTTAATAAACATTCCTTGAAGGGCACTTCCTTAAATCTAAGGTAGGTCCTTAGCTTCCTTGAAATTCAAGGGAGTTTTCAAGGTCTCCTTTAAGGAAGGAGGCTTTGTGAAACCGAGATTTTTTAAAGGAGGGAGAAAATCAAGGAAATCCTAGAATTTAAGGTGACCTTTATCTTAAGGAGGCTTCGTGAAACCGGCCCCAGGGGCCGGTTTCACGAAGCCTCCTTTGTTTTTTCCTTCCTTAAAGTAAAGGAAGGGGGATTTCTAACCTTTGGCAAGGCTTCCCTTAAATCCTGTTTCACAAAGCCTCCTTTATTCCACCTTACCAAAGATTTTCCTTAACACAAAGGAAGGGTGATTCCCTCTATAACCACACTGCTTGGAATTTCCCCTCCATTACTTATATAACCTTCACACAATTTATTTTAAATATTAAGAGAGTAAATTGCATTTTAGCATTTTAACTATTTTAAACTTGATACATTAGGTTATTTTAATTTTCAGATACATTATTTTAATTTTTTTCTTCTTTTGGGAGTTGTTTCCAAAACCTATAACCACACCAATGTTTTTCTTTCACTGTAAGTACATGTGTACTTGTGCATTTATTTTGTACCTAAACTACCTTATGGAGGCAATGTCCTTATTGTAACAATGTTAAAGATCAGAAAATCAGTAAATGTATATTTTAATAAATTTTGTAAAATGCAGATTGGTTGTGATTATATTTTGCCAATTAATACAGTAGGTCACATGACAATTTTTTACCCAAAGCAAGGGAGGGGCCCTTTATGTTCAAGGAAACTCCATGAATATGTTTCTCACTTCAAAAGTTTGAACATCAATTTTGCAAGAATTAAACAACCAAATTGTTTGAAATAAACAGCAAATCATTGTTTGTGGATGTAGGTTTGACAATAATGTTTCAAGTTCTATATATTTAGGTGGATTCACCTTAAAATGTTCATTAAAGTTAATAACATTCCTTGAAGGACACTTCCTTAAATCTAAGGTAGGTCCTTAGCTTCCTTGAAATTCAAGGGAGTTTTCAAGGTCTCCTTTAAGGAAGGAGGTTTTGTGAAACTGAGATTTTTTAAAGGAGGGAGAAAATCAAGGAATTCCTAGAATTTAAGGTGACCTTTATCTTAAGGAGGCTTCGTGAAACCGGCCCCAGATGCCAAACTTGTTTACCAACGAGGCCACTGAGAAGATCTAATATCTATTTCAAAGCAGTACATATTTATGATTGCACAATGGGGCAGTGTTAATTGGTTCTTTATCAGTGTGGATACTAATTACAGTCCTGGTGTTAAAGGAGGAAATTACTCGCCATAATGAATACAGAACTTCCAATGTGTACCGATTTTCTCTTCCCTTACAGCTGCTATGAACTAGTGGGTACTAAAAGCCATATTTTTCGCTATAAATTTACTAAAATCTGAGCTATAATAAAAGTTGGGTTATATTTCAACAGCTACAGTCTTATTAGTTCTTCAGATAATCCACATTATGTTATAAGATAGACTTGAACCTACAATGTGATTCAGTTCCAAACATGCAACCTGTTTACTCACATGACAACTACAGGTCTGATCAAATCTGCTAAAAGGGGAAGTATGATGGCAAATAAAATAATATTACAAAGAAAGCACCCAACCAGAGAGCAAACAAGAGATAGTCTTTGCTAGGCTGAAAATATTTGTTTTATTGTGACTTCTGATGTTCATGACTGTATTTTTTGAGTTGACAGGTTAAGCCGAGGTATCATCCCAAAAGCCCATCATATGCCATTTGACCAGTTGATAATACATTTTGGGTCACACAAGTGACACTTATTTAATGGCCTATTGCAGTGTAAATATCTTGATTCTCTTTGTTTTCTCTGTATAAAAACCACATCATTCCTGTGGGGGTCACTCAAGGTCAAAACTAATTTACAGAGGGGTCGTCTCGGAACTATTTTAATGTGGCTGTTCTACAGTGTCTTCAAGATGGCCATTATCTTAACTATAATATCTCAGACAAAGGCTTTGAACATTTGTATATTTTTCTACTTACATCCCATTGCATGCATGGCATCTCTGTGGTCAGTGTCCCACCTTTGTCCTGGGTCAGTACAGTACATAAGATTTTATCCTTCATTTGAGACACTTACTGATAGTGACTCAGTCACATGCTTTCAATGCCTATGTAATCCAGGAGCCAGTCTCACAAAGTCTTCTAGACTTAGCCAAGTTAAGTCTGAGACTTAAATCTAAGAGTTTTCACTAGGCTAACTTTTGGTTTTTAAGTGGATTTCACAAAAGGAGGATTACCTGAGATCAAGCTTAGACTGAGTGATCAATAACCACAATGGTTTTTGTATCATGTGATCATCTATTTCTGCACGAAATATACTACTGGTGATATGTATCCTTTGACGCATTTTAACTTTGGAAAAATGCTGTTTTGCAGTGAAAAATCTTGTAACTACATAGAAAATTTCCAAAAACTACTTTAGATGTGTTTAAAATACTTTATTTTCAGTCATTTCAAAAGAGGAGAACGATTTATGGGGATCTGGAATTACAGAAAGATTCCATAAAAAAATAAAATGTCTTAATTGCAAAATAATTTCCTAAGTTTATAAAAAAAACACAAAATTAAACACCTGAGGCCAATAAACAAAGGAAAATATCAAACAGAAACGACTTTACACATAATATTTTCCAACTCAAATTTTGACCAGATGTTTTTACCTAAGTTAAAGTCAAGCTTTTAAGTACCACTCTCCAAAAACTAAATTATTTTAGATGATTGTGTTTAAAACAAAAATCTTAATATTGCAACCTTAGCCTAGCGTTTTATTTTCATGTCTTGGAATTATTTGCTTTCATTTGTTATGAAACCTTGACCTTTTTATCCTCACTAAAGACCAACTTGCCTCATTTCAATGAAAATATACATTCCGCAATTTTACACCACAAGCTCCAATTTTTTACGGTTGTGATCGATTTACTAAATTAGGTATCTAATTTTGGACCCAGCTAAACAATAAGATTTTACTGCAGCTGAATGAATAAAATTTGTCCTTGCCATCGACAAAAGCTTTCCCAAATTTATCCAATAAAACCTGATTACCTTTTTGGCCCATGTGGAAAGTGAATGATGCTACTTGAATTAGTATTTTTACCATATTGTGGTTCACTCCTTTCCATGTTACTAAATTTATAATAGCTTTAATGGAGATGTTTGCCTATTAATGGTTTCAAATGTATTCAACAAATGAATCATTGAAATATTTGTAGACATTTGTATATTTTTTCTTATAACAATGATATTTCACCGATATGAAAATTATATTTCACTTTTTTTCTAATTTGGTCAACAATGAAAAGTTATGCTTTCAGCAGTTTTTACGTGCGAGATCAAGCAAGGCTTGCAATTCTGGAGATCATGTTTTTCATTTTTTTTGTACCGGACTTTCATGAATTCTCGTGTAGTGTGATGAGTACTCGTCTTATTGGTGAAGATAAGCAGCAATTGTCTACATAAGTACTTGGATGGGAGACTGAGTTCTCCATCAGGTGTGGGATGTATCTGACACAGAACTTTTTCGCCATATTTTCATACATTCTAGTGCACTATTCATGTCTTTGCAATTCGTGCATGTAGAACAAAAGGCTTTTAGTCCTTGTCTAAGACTAGAAACCATATTAATAAACATTCGTGGGAAATATGTTCATTGATATAGGAATTACGAAACAATAACCTATGCAACAGTCTAAAATTAAGGCAGAAACTTTGACATGAAAATTATGTATATATATCACATCATTCTCTTTAGTTAGACTTTAGATTTATTTTTCCTAAATTTATATAAACTTTTACCTTAGTATTTGTGTTGCAAATGTAATAAAATAACACTTTTACATTTTTCTAGGCACACAAAAATAAACAGGGTATACTAAATGGGACCGAAAGTGGCCAAATGTCAGTGTACCTGTCCAAAGCATTCCAACTGATGTTACAATACCTACAGAATTTATCTTAGTTTTTAAAGCAATCGCCCCTTGGCCCGTTTTGAGCTAACCCACGTAACTTGGCCTCACCTACTACCCCTCCTCCAATCACATCTCGGCTTTCTTTCTTGACCAATCAAATCCCTTAATTCATCCCTGTCAGGGGTATATAAAACTCTGCATTGCAGCAGGCATCGTTGTTGGCTTAGTAAGCTAGAAGTGCATACATGAGGCACTGTTTACTTTATTTTGTTTTTAGTTTTTATCACTTTATTATGGCTGCAACAGAGAAATCTCTGTTATCATGTAAAAAAATTGGGGATTCTCACGAGAAACCCATCAACAGTAAGTGTGACAGAGCAAAATTAAAAGAAGAAAAGAGAGACACGAGTCACGAACACACGGTGTAGAAGACACCACGTAGCAAGAATAACTCTGAGAACACTAGTCAGGATAAAATGCTTGAATTAGTGATGCAAACTATGTCAGGATTTTCGGATAAACTTACTGCAATGGAAACTAAAATCAGTGGTTTAACATCTTGAACGGATACTACATTTATTTATTTGTTTATTTATTTGGGGTTTTACGTCGCTTTCAACACTGTACAGGTCATATCACGACGGGTAGTTGGAAGGGCAGAGGAAACCAGTACATAGAGTTCGCTAGGGTTGTGTACTGTAAACTGCCGACCAACGGCAAGCAACTACCAGCTTTCCCACTTACGGCCATGACGGGGATGGATCCCCGGCCGCAGAGGTGGGAGGCGAGAGTGTTACCACTCTGCCACCGTGGCCCCCTGAACGGATACTACAGTGAGGGAGACAATGTCAAAGAGACAATCACATTCTCGTGAGAAGACAAAGAGGGCAGAGCTGTTTCAACCTGACGAAAACAAGACTTCTTTGTTCTCACCTCCAGTTCCCATTTCTAACGTGACTGCTGGCACAACATATTCTCAGACATTCCCGGACACAGCAGTATTGATTAAACAGACATCGGCTAGAGCTAAGAAACAGAAGGCTGATACTGACCTAGGCATGGCTCCATTACAAGGGGGCACTCCATTTGGTGGACATGATCAGACAATCGTCACGCGAGTCTCGTTGCCAAAAGTTACCTGTACTGTGAGTAAGCCACCTGGGATTACATCATTGGCGTGGAATAGTGACAATAGTACACTCATGACAACGGTGGCTGAGGATAAACCTGTACGTGCGGACGTGAACTTTAGTCTAAATGATCAATATGGTAACCCCCCGTACAGTTACAAGAGATGGCAATGACAGAGCAAGTTACCCAACCTCCCACTACAGCCCGGCATGCAGAACCCATGTTCACACAAACTACAGATTCAACATCCACTCAGAACATTAACCTTCTGCGAGCAGTGATAATTTATCCTGGCCAATAGCACGGGGCGCTTTTGCAGTCACCATGCATCGCATTGAGGAAGAAAACATTTCATGGGGCGACTCATGCTTCTTAGCAGAGAACCGTTTAACTCTTTCACAAAGGGCCATTTTCAACGGATCTCTGACGATGTTGCCATGTACACCGCAGTCAGCAACCTCCTGCTTCAAAGCACATTGTATGTTGTCGGTACAATGAGGGAACATGTCCTCACATGCAGGACAACGGGGACACATCCGGATCTACCATCTTCCACCATGTGTGTATGTACTATTATAGAACACTTAAGAGAAACAATGGTCACCCTGAGAGTGAATGCATCAATAAGAAAACATATAATGAATAGGATGGGGGTCACCGCCCTCGAGATGGGATAGTGCGTGACAGTAATTCAATAGAAATTGGACATAAGTGCTGTGACTTTAAAAGTGGTGTTGGGTTATATGGGGGCGCCCCCCCTTTTTTGTTTACATGTATCACTTGTATACTGAAGTTGCATTCAATGGGACCTTTTGGTAATCCTAGAGATAAGAAAGTGTTACAGTTTATAGGTGTACCAATGATTAACCTTTGATCAGAACCATGGGGTGATGGCTATGATACACATGTTACAAATGACTTGTCTGTGTCACACCAGGAAAGCTAGTCTTCCGTTGTGGGAGAGGTTAATGCTAATAAAAATAAACGTACACCTGCATTTGATAGAAATTTGGGTTTTGTATCTAGTGACACTGAACATAAAAAATTACCCAGTTGTTCCCCTTTTGACATGGATAACACAAATACTTACTTGAAAGTGGCTGATGCAGTAGTAAAATCAGGACACCACAATTATGAAGGTCTTAGGATTCCTTTGTCATCAGGTTTGAATTGGGATTTCCTGCAAAAGAATATGGAGGAATACCATGATAAACAGCTAATGGATTATATTAGGTTCGGGTTCCCATTGAATATTAATAGGGATGCTCAGGTTGAAAACAATACAGTGAAAAATCATGCTTCGGCAAGGAATTTTCCTGAGGCCATTTCAGATTACATCACCATAGAATTGATGTTTGGAGCTCTAATAGATCCGTTTGATCAACCCCCTCATGAGAACTTTACGTGGTCGCCCCTTATGACCTGGCCGAAAGATCAAGGGCGCAGAGTTATCTTAGACTTTTCATATGGTGATTACTCTGTTAATAAAGCAACATGGGCTGATCAGTTTGATGATAGGGGCTTCCAATTAAAACTTCTTCATCTTGACATGTTACTCCCTCATTTAGAACAGTTGGGCCCTAAAGCCTCTCTTTTTAAAGTTGGCATATATATCAGGGGCCTTTAGGAATGTAAGAGTCGATCCAGCGGATGCCCTACATTTGGGCATAAGATGGAAGGACAAGTACTACTTAGACCGCAATTTGGCATTCGGAGCAATACATGGCACGGCCATTTTCCAAAGAATCAAAGATTTCATTCATTTTCTCATGGCGATAGTTTCATGGTCTATAATGATATAGACGATATGTATGCTTGTATACACGAGGATCGCAATTTGGCATTCGAAGCAGTACATGGCACGGCCATTTTCCAAAGAATCAAAGATTTCATTCATTTTCTCATGGCGATAGTTTCATGGTCTATAATGATATAGACGATATGTATGCTTGTATACACGAGGATCGCAATTTGGCATTCGAAGCAGTACACGGCACGGCCATTTTCCAAAGAATCAAAGATTTCATTCATTTTCTCATGGCGAGGTTTCATGGTCTATAATGATATAGACGATATGTATGCTTGTATATACGAGGATCGAGCATAGGAAGCCTTTGAGTTACTTAAAACCATAATTAAAGAATTGGGACTTCTTGTCGTGTCGATAATGGGCATTGTCATTGATGTCAATGCCAGAACATTCAGCATACCTAGTGATAAAGTGCAAGACATTTATTTGGAATGTGCGACAATGATACTGCAAGTTCAGATCACCAAATGAGAGCTTCAATCGTTGTTAGGCAAGCTCGTATACATATCTCATTGTGTACGAGGCTCTAGGTCTTTCATGAACTGTATGCTGCAAACTCTATGAAAGGCACATGATTGTGAGATTCTCATTCCGGATGAGGAATTTTTCTGCGACTTAAGTTGGTTCTCAAGTTTCTGTACTCATTTAATGGGGTTGTGTCCTTTAGACGAGACCCAGTTATGATTCATGCACATGTTGATGTCACTTTGCAATGTTTTGGGGGAGTCTGGTTTATTCGATAGAGATTCCGCAAGATCTGAAGGGTAATTATTCCATCACACATTACGAAATGTATAACATAACGGTAGCCCTTAAGATTTGGGTGCGTAGGTGGCAAAATAAAGTCGTGTGTATATTCTGTGACCACTTGGGGGCGGTGACGGTATGTCAGACAGGAAAAACAAGGGATTCCTTTCTTAATGCTTGTTTGCATTCACTATGGTTGACTGCAACACATTCTAATATTCAACTAACAGTCGCTCACATCCCAGGAAGAGACAATAATAATATTGCAGATGCACTCTTGTAAGACCACATAGGAGACCCGAGTAATTAAAAGTGGGAAGTAGTCAGTGACGGGGCTCTTAATTTCTTTTTGTAGGCGTTCCTGTGGCAGTCAGGGGTCATCTGACGGAGGTTCTTGCAAGGGAAGACCAGGCATTACGTCCTCACACCAGAGCTCAATATACAAGATAATTTAAACTGTTCTTGGCCTTTGCTCTGTCAAAGAGACTGACCATATTGGATGCACAGTCCACTGTGCTACTGTTTTTGGAATTTTTGTACTCTCAAACCATTTCATAGTTATATGTAATTATATGTCAGCCTTGAGGCATTTTTTCATTAGGTACACTTGGCAGGTACAGGTCCTTTCCGCCCCTTTGGTCCAGCGTATGTTGAGGGGAATTAGGCTGACGATACACGTAACCCCTTCTCCCAAGCATGTCTTTTCTCTCCGACAAATTCGTGAGATCTCCCACCTGTGTGAGCTTTTTCCATTCCCGTTGACTTACAGAGCAGCATTTCTCGTTGCTTTTTATTCCTTCTTTCGCATATCAAATATTGCTCCTTCATTTGCTACAAATTTTGATCCGGCTAGACATTTAATGCGACAAGACATCAAATTTGATTATCCATGTCTCCATATCCGATTGAAATGGGCAAAGAATCTCCAGGCACCAGAAAGGGTACATTGGGTTAAGTTGCCTGCAGTCCCGGATCGTTTCATGTGTCCTGTTCAGACTTTGCAAGCACTATTTCAAGTTATTCCTGCCCATCTAACGTCTCCTCTA
The DNA here is from genome assembly GCA_964017235.1 of Sabellastarte sp. h YS-2021. NCBI lineage: Eukaryota > Metazoa > Annelida > Polychaeta > Sabellida > Sabellidae > Sabellastarte > Sabellastarte sp. h YS-2021. The sequence goes on from OZ024936.1 coordinate 31,463,474, forward strand.
TTTCTAATTTCAGAGATGCCAAAATGGACACAATCGTTGATCCGTAAAAGGCTGGCTGGTATCTTACGTATTATGCCATTGCCCCTGGTAGGATATGGGTTTCATACGTTTCGACGTTCTGCTGCTTCTATTGCCTTGATGTTCAGATCCCGTTGTCTACTCTACAGAATCACGGTCACTGGAGAAGTGACACAATATGGTCCTATATCTCGGATAACACTTCCCAAACCCTGCACGTTCCACTTGCCTTTCGTAATTGAATTCATATCTCCCTACAGTAAATACTGTATGGGGTTTGGGTCAACTAGTCCCACTGCTTTTAATTCCTTATATTGTAGATTTGCCATATTTTATGTTATAACGTGTTAGAACTAATAAACTAGTATTGCCCAAAATCTCGTGTGTTTTGGAGGGGACGTTGTTGGGTATTACCATGAGATCTCGTCAACGGAAAATATAGCATCTCGTTCCATGGCTTATTGGGCTCATTATGAGTTCCTGTTTCAATTCTCACGTTGTTTCAATAATGACTAATACGGAAACTTTCTGAATGTAGCTGTACAGTTGGATATCAGAACAGTCATATTACTTCATTGGGGATTTCAGGGTGCAATAAATATGTCAAGCCTTTAATTGTAAGAATGCAAAAAAATACAATGTCATTATATTTTCTATATATCAGTGGGTTATAAGAATTCCTATTTCTGTCACAAGACTAAATGGTTTCTTTCAGTCTAGCCCTAATCCATACACTGCCTGAATTGCAGACTCCAAAAAAGAGAGAATGAACAGATGAAACAGACAATCAACATAAAAGCCGGCGAAAAGAAGCCACAAAGTGAAGAGAGGCAGTTAGTGTCACTTCCAAATATCTGTTATGGAAGTTGATAAATAAGGGAAAAGAAAATATCACACCCTTCCTTTGAGTGTTTTGGAAGGTACTATATAGAGTACATTAATTTTTATATTTGATCCGGAAGGTTCATCTCTTTCTACACATTGGTTAGGACATATTGTGATATGTATTTGAAGTCGAGGAAAGAAGCGAATATGTCAGCTAAAATTCTAGACTGAAAACCATAAAACATCAGGAAGAAACTTTTAACTTCTGGTACACGAGGTGGGGGGTGGGGGTGGGTGGGGGTTGGGTTGGAATAAAACCCACCCCCTAAGTAGCGGGGAGAGATTGTTTTACCCTCAGAGAGTTATATTTGGTTTGTATTGTAACTGTTCGGCTTGCAATTATTATTGTATTTCACTTTAAAGGTGACACTTTTCATTCCGGGTCAAAATACTGTTGACTCTCACTGTTGGCATATTTAGAATTGTTGGTGCGTGCTGCTTGTTACCTCCAACAAGGAGGTATTAAATTCATGACCATTTCTTTGTCTGTTTGGTATTGGTCTGATTTACATCCCATAAAATTTTGAGGGTGATCCGGATCACTGTCTAGATACAAAAAATATCAAAGATCTAAATTTTGTCGTTTATTATTGAGCTGTTTTGGCAGAGATAGAGTAAGAAATCTAAAATTCGCCAGGAATCTACAATTCGCCACCTCTAAAACCTTAGTTAATTTTATGCAGAAAATGATGTTTTGTCTTAAAATTGGTATTTTTCAGTTCAGAAAGCTTTAATTTACTATACATTCAACAAATCTCACCTCAATTCATTTATTTTATTAGTATTTGCACATGTGGCGAATTTCAGATATGTGGCGAAATTTTGATTTCTTACTCGAACTCTTCAAGTGCTCGCCGTTAATAATATTCTTATGACAGCTTACAAAAATACAGGGCATGATTGTGGAATACTTTTGTTAAAAATACTATTATTTTGTCTTTTTTATGTTTCCAAGTGACTGATTATTGTATTTGTATTTATACTCAGCGCAATATTTCCACGTACTACAGGATTCAAAGCACAAAATTCAAGTACAGTCCAACTCTCAAATTACTGACATTCACCTAACTGAAAGACAGAGGCTCAAGGATGACCATTTATTAACGTCCTTGAGGTTCTTTAACCTGCCACTGGGGATTATAATCCATGTAATGTATTCTATATTTTATATATGTAAAGTAGAAATGCATATACTATATAAAATGGTTATAGTTCCTCCAGGATTTAACATCAATGTTTGAATTTTTAACACACTGTCATTATTTGAAAACATCTCACATTGGAAGATAAAAAGTCAGCAAAGGATGACACACAACTTTCTAATTTATACCAGGTCAATGATTCACAGTTGTAAAGAGCTATTTTATGTCATAAAAGCACAAGGTTAAAACTAAAAAGATTTGTAATCACATCTTCCAATTGGGACTTGTCACTGGAATTTGTCTTGCTGTAGCATTTCAGTTTGGACAATACTGATTCAAAATCAAAATAAACGTTCTCAGATTGAGGCGACAAGAAATAGTAAAATTCTGGTGTAATTTCTGTTACAAATGGCAATTTACAATAGCCATTAATATCTTCACAGGGACAATTGTGAAGATAAAATCTTCCAATCTATGTTCTCTCTCACCAGTAGAATCTTTTTGACTTTCCATCCGAGAATTAAGACTCGCATCTAACATGATTTGGTAACAGTTTTAAATTTTTCTTGGCTTGATATAATTTAAAATACACCTATGATGGAAATACAACCTGAGGTGTAGTTTCAGACAAGGCAGTAGAAATGTTGAAACATTTTCTTCCGTTTTAAAAATCAAATCTATTTGCAGTAGACTTTTATCCTGGACTAACTTCTCCTAAATAAGGATTGCTGGATTTTATGACAAAAGGGAAGCTCCTAATTTACCACGGATGTGATGTATTTTCCTAATTTGAACCTGGACAGACAACAAGAGTTTAAGGACTCTCAATGAATAAAATTTGTCCTTGTCAAAATAAACCAAGCCCAGATTTATCCAGTAAAGGAATTATTACTTGAAAGGGAAAAGGTTTTCTTCCCAGACCAAAATTTTATTAAATTTTTTTCTCCGGCATATTCAGATGTTATCTTTTTACAATCGATAAACCTAACTGGATCTGACATGTAGCACATCACATGTCAGATAGTGAAATCCTGTATAAACCATTTTATTTTAAGCAAAATATTTCTTTTGGCTTGTAAATCACATTGAGAGTTTAACAGGACGTTAAACCGGAAGTTTAACCTTTGATTTGTATATTAATTACGTGGCAATTACGATCTGTATGTTTGGATGTTTATTTTAACATCACACATCATAACGCCTTAACTTTGGGCTTTAAGATCGTGGGCCATATTTACAAAAATTCATTTATCCTTAGCTTTAAATAAAACCTTCTGTGTATTTTCATTTGAAATAAACAATTGTTTTCTTTTTCTATTTTCTTTTGAGCAAACACTTGTCTTTTAAAGAAATTATGTCTTTTTGGAACCCTTTTTAAAAATTAAAAAAAGAAATTCTTTAAAAGTAAACTATTTAAAGTTATACTTAATACACTTTGAAGAATGAGCCATCCTCTTTATCCATTGCCCCCTTCACCCCTCTAGTTTGTAAATGTAAGCTCCTGTGAGGTTGTGGATTCTTTTTTCAAACATTTGAAAAAAAAACAGTCCTGAATACAAATTGCTTTCTGGGTTGTTTTGTATCACCTTACATCCTATCCAAATGGGAGTCACACCAAATTGTACTGAAGATGTCTTAGCAAGACAGCGAGCAGACTGTACCTCCACAATCCACAACCGAGCCTCTTCACTTATAGCTCGTGACCCAGTAAGGCTAGGTGTGATCAAGTATAAAAAATGATTTCTGTAAGGATAAAAAAATCTTTGTAATTGCAGCCCCAAGGAAAAACTGTACTTGAGCAATGTTTGATTATGAAAATTAATGGCGTGTCCTGTGGAGGTCAATGTAACATCAAATTTCTTATAATAATTGAAATATATTTTAAATGTCCATCTCTTCAAATCTGCATTAGATTTCATGCAATCACTCGGATACTTCACAACGTTTCAAACTTGTATGACACAGATTTTATATTTTGTGGAATATTTTGAAATTCTTTTGTTTTAGTACGCCCTGAAGAATTTTCCTCCAAAAATAATGTTCTTGTTTTTTTATTATTTTTTTATTTTAGATTTTCTTGTAATAAAATCTATGCGCAAAGTCCATTGTATCCCCTAAATTGACATCATTTTTAAGGCCACTAACCCCAGTCTAGCTTTAATATCATAGTTAATATTAAAGCATGCTTTTGTCGACATACGACAATCTTTCCTAAAATAAAATGGATTGCCACAATTTTTTTCACCTCAAGTATGAATGATGTGTTATCGCATAACCATTTCCACCTCACAGTTTGTAAGGCAATTTATAAGTACAAGGAAGTAACTTATCAACTTTTTTTCTTCAAGCTATGATCTACGGAGTTGGCGCAATTTGACCTCGAGTGTTTCAGTTTAAAGTTAATCCATATTACCTTAATTCATAATTAATAAATATCGTAGGGAGATGAGTTGTGTCAAAATAGATTCGTTTATAGTAAAAAACAAAGCACTGATATGGATTTTCACAGAAGTTCAACAACTACTTTAAGATGCTTCAAAAAGTTCCATCTCCCTAGTGTTTTCTAACTTGCCTGCAGGTTCAACAATTAAATAGGAGGGATACAATTCATGATGCTACATATTTTACTGCATACTTTTAACATTTACAAAACATTTTTAAAGCCTATTTATAGGCTAACTTACCTGTAGGTTCAACAATTAAATATTAGGGATACAATTCATGATGCTACATATTTTACTGCATACTTTTAACATTTACAAAACATTTTTAAAGCCTATTTATAACATATCTTATGGTTTTCTAAACGTTTCCAGGTAAACATTTAAACGTTTTATAAACATTCTATTTACTGAAACGTTTATTAAACATTTATAAAATAAATCCATAAGCTAGGTTTGACTGGAAACATTTTTTAAACATTTATAAAATAACTGAAGAAACGAAGGTTATGCTGGAAATGTTTTTGAAACATTTGTCAGGAAGTGTTTAAGAAACAGTACACATAATTTTTAAATAACATTGTTGATCAAATGTTTAAAAATGTTCCATCAAAAACGTTTTTTAACCCATATTTCCAGGATGCTTGTTAAACCTTCACCTTTAAAGATGTCCAAACAAAGATGGCGGTGAGCAATAATAGGGGATTTTAGAGGTTTTCATACCCATCATTTTTTAACCTTCGAAAAACGTTTCCTTTCAAATGTTTGCAAAGCCCCAAATTGTTTACTGGGCACTGTACAAAACACAAATGTTTAACATTTTTTATCAAGATATTGCTGCATTTTGCTGTGATATATAAGACCGAGACAAACAGTACCTGGATGGTAGATTCAATTGGCCATTGATGATAAAACTGGGTAACTAAACACACATAATATAACCTAATACAGCAGTATATATTGTACACAGTTATATTAACACATTTAGTCAGCAATCAAGATACTGACTTGATCACTTAGACCTTCAGTCAAGCCAGCAGGCTACTTAGTGCCTGACCACATTTATAGTAGCAGTCCATGTTCGTGTGCATGTCAGTATATTCAGGGGGTAATAGGGGCCAATCTGGTTAGAAAGCTATCCAGTTTTCAATGAGCTTTTATTATTCACTGCGCTTCTGCTCATGCTATTACACAAAAATCCATGTAAAAATAAAGGAGCTATTGCAAGTTAAAGATTGAAGTTTTTATTTTCACTGTTGTCTATGCTTTTCGACAGCATTTTCACATTATCTCATTAAATATTCATGTTATTTAACCCATTTGACCAAATTGTACAAAATGGTGGATAATAAAAGTAAAACATCCCTCATCAGCCATATACAGAAAAAATATATCAATCATGAAGATAACAATACTCGTGCTACACACTTGAAAAATATTATCTTCATTTGTGATATTGCTGTCGTACATCTAGGTGTACGAGGGTTCATTACTGGAGGCACCTTAAAAATAGGTATTCTGTGGTCAGTCCCTGTAGTATATACTGATCAGTCCCTGTTTGGAATAGAGTATTGCAACCCCACTCATTTGTTATCTTTTCTAGGATTGGCTGGGGCTTGCTTGACCATAATATCGGCTGACCATGCTGTCATTATAATTCTGACCCTAGACAAGCATGCATCACATCACATTTTTTTAGTTTACAAGTTGTTTTAGTTTTTTATACCAGTTAGTTGCATGACAAATGGCGGAAGCTGGACGTTATAACTTGAGGTCTAATAGAAGGCAAGAAACTCGCATTCCAATTCAACTACAACTGGTGGAAGACAAGGATTTCATCACTCAGTCGTTGGGGTCTGGCCACCCCACAGCTGGGCAAGTTTCTTTATTTGACAGTTCCAGCGAGTCAGACCTAGATCTTAGTGATTTGTTAAAACATTCAGGTAGAGATTTTCAAAATTATCCCCCCCACCGTATTGGCATCAGATCCGGATGCCAGGTCAGGTGGTATTGGTCAAGTCCCTAGTAGTTCTGGTCATAAAAATGCAAACTTGTCCCATAATGATATTGATGAGAAAATTTTACACCAGCTCAGTACATTAGGCGACCGTCTTACCAAAATTGAAAAACGTGAGAGTAGTATTGGTAAAAAGACCAAAGATAGGTCCAAGGTCAAATCTAGCAAGAAGTCATTGACAATTCTACTGCTAGGCGTACACCTGTGCATTCTGATAATGGTGTGGTTCCCCCCAGTTGTCAACCTTCTATTGGTACTTCAGGTGCAACATTTCCACTGCAAAATGTTTTGAGACGAGAGCAAAAACTTCAACAAGAAGTTCAGTTGGGATTAAAAGAATTAACGGAAAATGTAAAGACAGGTAATACCCAACTCAAATCTCAGCGAGGTGGTCCTGTGGATGCATTTGTTGGGAATTGGGTCAATGAGTATGTCCTCATCGGTCAGAGTAAACAGAGGGTTGCGTACAATCAGCTGACTTCCATTCAGTGGATGGCTGGGTTTTGCCGGATGATGAAAGGATCCTGTTTCAGAAAATAGAGACTTTAGGTTAGATTATGTAATCAACTTGCTTGAAGATGCAATGGATTTCTCATGGTCGTCGATAAGGGCCAGCCATGCAGTCTTGTTGTGTCGTATGGAACAGGGGGAGATAGGGGGTTGGCAAGAAGTTGAAAAAATAGATAGAGTTAGACATGCTCATGCACAAAGGCATACAAGCCATCAGAGTAACAGTGCTAAATCTCAAGAAAAAAATTATGGTCCTGTTACCAAGAACTTTCCCTGTGTTCACAGAAACATACCCATGAAACAAAAGGTGTGTTGTATAAACACATATGTTATGCTTGTTGGTCAAGTGAGGGCAAGGCATACCCTCATTCCTAACTTGATTGAAGAAAGAAAACAAAAAACGAGTAGCTTTGGGCATGCCTTTATGTCCAAAACATCATGTCCATAATGATAGAGTTGTCATTAATAAGGCCTATCACGCTGAGCAAATCAGTCATTTACAGAATTTGTCCAAATCTCAAACAAAAGAATTATTTTTAAAAGGTCTTGCTTATGTAAACAAAAAATATCACTGATCTTATGCTAATGTTGTACAAGATTCTAAAGGTCAAAACCAATTTTTATCAGATACAAAAAAGTGACCATAAAGCCATAAAGTTGCTTCTACAGCAGGCTGTGTCAATACGGTTCAGACTGTGCACAACAAAAAGTTTGGCAATAACAAGAAGTTGAATGTAGTACCACATCGGCTTGGTGCAATGCTGTCACAGTTTCGCGAGAAAGTGGGAGTGTTCTTTCATGTTCGTCTTTGCAGCGCAGTAATGCTTGCCATGTTGGCACATGTGATGAGGTTGTCTCCATTGATGACATGCACTCACATTTTCCCTTGCAAATTAGGTTTGAATTGTTACTGTGCGAGGACGAATGCAGCTACATGCACCCTGTCCAATACGGGTACCCCAGTGATTCTTTCAGACATAAACATGGTCATTCACAGACGGTACCCAAGATTCATGTAGTACCTGCTGGTCAAGATGTACAAGTACTTTCCAATGCTGGTCAAGAATGTCGGGAATATCAATAGTGTAAGGCACAAAATGGGGTCCAATTTGGTCGTGTCCCACAATATACTGGGGAAAATTCCTGATATTATTCATGCTCACCTATTAGTTAGATAGAGTCAACTTCCATATTTTTGGGGATTGCGTATACCGCTTAAATCACAACTTAATGTTGACAGATGGAGGCATCATCTTACTGGATATTTTGATCAACAGCTTCCTGATTATTAGAATTTGGTTTTCCTCTAGATTTGATTCCTAGATTCCTCTAGGACTTGTGAACTTGGTGTCACTAATAAAAATCATCTTTCAGGATTGAATTTTCCAGATCATGTTGACAAATATATTCAGGAAGAACTCAAATTTAGAGCCATGATTGGTCCTTTTGATGACTTGCCCATCAAAGCTCATATATCTCCTTCTATGACAAGAGAGAAACAGGATTCAGATACAAGGCGTACTATCATGGACCTCAGTTGGCCCAGTGGGTGCTCTGTTAATGGTGGAGTTCAAGGTGGTACATACTTCGGAACTACTTTTGATTTACATTACCCATCTGTTGATGACTTAGTGAATAGACTTAACACTCTTGGTCCATCAGCAAAAATATTTAAAGCTAACTTTGCATTAGCAGGGCATTCAGACATATCAGAATTGACTCTGGTTACATATACCTGTTGGGCTTGTGTCATAGGGATAAATATTACCTTGATTTGACCCTGCCTTTTGGGTTTTGCTTGGGATCTTTTTTCTTTCAAAAACAAGTGATGCGGTTAGGTATATAATGAGCAAACATGGCCATACTGCCCTGTTTAACTATATAGATGATCTTTTGTATTGTGACCTTCCTTCTAAAATACAAGGTCCTTCTGAATATCTAGTTAGCTTGCTCCAGGAGTTAGGTTTCACAATGAGTGACAAAAAATTAACTCCATCAAGTACCCAAGTAGTCTGCTTGGGGATATTATTTGATACAGTTGCTCAAACCATTTCTATACCACCTAAAACTAGGAAAAATGGTTCAAAAATTTACTAGTTGGTCACATAGGTACACCTGTACAAAGCAGGAGTTAGTCTTTGCTGGGACACTTGTTGTATATTAGGGGTGATGCGTCGAAGTGTAGCACAGTGGTTCAGTCCTGATGGGGGAAGGTATTCCTATGGGGGTTTTTAAAACTAGTTAGTTGGTATTGATTCACATGTATTGGCAATGTGGGGGAGGTTGAACTACTCTGTTGGGGTCTTCCTCATGAATATTCATGAGTTATATTGCGGGAAAAAATCACCTGATGTCTGCAATTGAGGTTAAATACTGTGGACAGCATGGGTTCTGTGCATTTAACTAGTACTGAGGGGGCTGGTAGTGTACGCTAGCCAGTATTCCAAAACAGTGTTTTAGTGAGGTGATTTTATTATTTTAGTTGTTTTATATTACCTGGACACTTTTTGTTTTACACTGTTGGAATATCTTGGTAGTAGCGGCGTACTCTGCCATTATGGGAAAGAGAAAACTTAAGACATCTGAAACTCAAGATTCTCAGAAATCTGGTGAAGATAACAAGCTAGTTGCATTGGAACAGAAGTTGGACAAATTACTGGACACGGTGGCAGTTATGGAAGGAAGAATTGATCAACAGGAACAGAAGTCACGCCTTCGAGAACTTTCGCCAGTGCTGTCTGCCCATAGCTCCCTCAGAATTCAGAAGGGTGACAGCGACCCCAAACTACCGACCTTCGATGAGTTGCGTTCTGATGACAAGATTCAAGCTGAGGTTCAGCGCAGATTACATCAGTACGACCACACATCCAGATTAGAAGCAAAAGGTAAGGCAGTTGATGCTTTAAAGTCAGGTCGCTTTCGACCAGGTGTTCATAAAGTTAAAAAGTTTGTAAACTGGCCACAAGATTACTGTACTGTGTTAGGTGGTAACAAACAGCCTACATACGATGAGTTGAATAGTTTTCAGTGGTCCCAAGGTTATATTCAATGTGTTTTAGAAGAAACAGACAGTTCAGTCAAAGAAAATATGTTGAAGCACTTTATAAGTGCAATGCAAGATGCTATCGAACTCTCCTTTCCAACTGCGAGAAGGGCTCATGGGTTTATTTTACAAGAGATGGAACGAGGTAATGTTAATTGGTTACAACCGGAAAAAGTTGAAAAAATTAGAAGTCGAAACACCCAAAGAGTGGTCCAGATTCCTAATGGTAGGGCTGCTGAAAGTAGTGAGAAAACTATGTTATGCAAATTATATAACAAAGGGACATGTAGATATGAGAAGCAGGCGGAACATACAGACAAAGGTATTACTTACCAGCACTTTTGTACCAACTGCTTTGCAAACACAGGTAGAAAATACGATCACCCTAAACATGCATGTTTAAGATTGAAAAATGACAAAAAAGAGGTTCAAACCTCACAGAAGGTTTAGCAATTATGTTCAGGCCCGTTTTGATACAGTAGGAAATAAGTACTCATTCAAAGGCGAGGCAGCAAATGAATTTGTAAACTCATATATTGTATCAAACATAAATCCTGTGATTGATAACATGGGTGTCTATAATTCTGGTGGGAGCGAAGAAATTCCTGCCTATAGCATTGAATTTACTGATAAAGTTAGCAAAGATGTAAGTTGTGTAGTGAAAAAGTCTGTAGCTCATAACTTTAAATTTGATGTTTTTGCAAAAACTTTCATTCCAAAATACAACTATATAACTCCCATCAGTGGTCGGCCTGTGGCCTCAAACCAATCGAACATCGAATTATCAATTGGTAGGCTTATTGGTGAGGACATTGGTGAACTAAGTTCATATAGTGTAGATCATGATTTCTGCAGTACTTCTGTGTGTTGGGTTGATGGTGACAGGTCGTCCGCTTGCACTGATAAACTGGAAAGCATTTTGGTCAACACAACTATTAACTCCATAGCGGGTAGTATTGCTTCTAGGGGAAGCAATACCAACCTCTCTATACATGACCTGGAGCAGCTTGTGTACAAGGTCGAGAACCAACAAGGGCTCTGGGATATAAGTACTTGCACAAATTCAGATATGGGAGATATATTTTACCTAAATAAAGTTTTTAAAAATACTGCAAACAGTGTTAGTTCTATTAAATTGTGGTTTGACTGTTATGCAAGTTTAGAAAGTACTGTTAATTCACAGGTTTTGGGTGGCGTTGACCAAACCATAGATGTTTCAAATTTAACGCAAAATTCTACACTATATTCTGTTCATATGCTTAAGCAGAATATTGTTCAAGATTGCTGTGATAGTATTCCCTATGGCAGTAATTTATCTGCGAATTATAATCACGGCTCCCTCAGTACAGTTAACAATGCTTTATATTGTACAGATAGTAGTTTTTATCAAGTTGTATCTAATACCATAAGGTTAGTAGGAAATTATGGTGACATTAATGTTAAATACAATGATAGTCTTGATCAATCCGACAAACTGATGAAAGATTTTAGTTTTCTCTGGGCTACCAGACAGTTAAGCAAAGGTACCAAATATGTTAGAACTTTTGGTTTTCTTCCTTTGAATAGTTATCACCTTAAAACCTTAAGTGGTAATCAGGAGATTAATACTACAGATATGGTTGAATACGTTAGGCAATCAAATGAAATGGTTCGTAAAACCAATTGTTTCAATTATCAGCAAGCAAGAATCAAAGTTCCTTCCAATTTGAATATATGTAACTGGAGGAGGTACCTCAAGTATTATGATCTTAAAATTTTATGTGATTATTTGGAATTTGGGTTCCCTTTAAATATTGATTACGAATTATTTCAATTTAATCAGAACGTTACCAACCATCCCTCTGCCAGGCGTGATATAGTGGGGGTAAATGAATATTTCGAGGCGGAAGTTGGGTATGGGGCGATGGTAGGCCCCCTTGCAATGCAACCATTTGAAAAAATGCATTTTTCACCATTAATGGCTAGACCTAAGCCAGATGGCAGTACTCGTGTAATAGTAGACTTATCATGGCCTCATGGCAATAGTGTGAATAGCTGTGTCCCCATGGATTTCTTTGATAATATTGAATTTAAGTTAAAATATCCCACCATTGATAATGTGATCCAAAAAATTAGGGTCATGGGTTCGAAATCCTTATTGTTTAAGATTGATTTACAACGTGCCTTTCGCAATTTTCGTATAGATCCAGGTGATTATCATGTCTTGGGCCTCAGATGGCAGGGTATGACGTACGTTGACGTTGCGTTGCCTTTTGGATTCAAACAAGCGGCTTCGAGCTGCCAGATGGCCACAGATGCCATAACATATCTTATGTGGACTCAGAATAATTGGATCATGGCCTACTTAGATGATTTAGTGGGAGTGGCTGATCCAGATAAGGCACAGGCTGCTTTTCTAACTTTATCCAATCTTCTTCAAGCGTTAGGTTTACCCATTAATGCTAAAAAAGTAGAACCACCTAGTCACAAAATTACTTGTCTTGGCATCGAAATCGATGCAAAGGCTGGTACATTAACTATTCCTGATAAAAAATTGAAAAAATTAAAACTATGTGTCACAATTGGATGTTTAAAAGTAAAGCAACAAGAAACCAGCTTCAAAAGCTAGTTGGCAATCTCTTGTACCTTCATAAATGCATTCCACCAGCTAGATTGTTTACAAATCGTATACTTTCTGTGTTACGTAATGCCCCAATGTCAGGTATGGTAAAACTCAATGCGGCTTTTTATAAAGATATTGCATGGTTTTGTGAGTTTTTGGTTGAATTCAATGGAATGGTAAAAATTCACCCTATTAATGTATTTACTAATCATATTTTTGTGGATGCATCATTAAAAGGTATGGGGGCAAAATTTGGAAATAAAGTTTATGGCATGCCTGTCGATAACCAACTCCAGGAAGTATGTACTATAGTTCATCTTGAGGCGGCTAATGTTATGTTGGCTATAAGAACTTGGGCAAAATTATTGTTGAATTCTGAATGTATTATTTGGTGTGACAATGAGGCTGTAGTTAATTCTTTCCAATCTTTTAGAATACGGGATCCATTTATAATGGCATGTGTTCGGTCAGTTTGGCTCACCTGTGCCATTTTTAATATTAAATTGGTAGTCAAGCATATTTCTGGAAAATCAAATAATTATGCTGATATTCTTTCAAGATGGCACGTTTATAGAATGGTAAACAATCCACAGGTGGAATTAATTAAAAAATGTATTTGGTATGATCCAAAAGTACAGGATATGTTTCCAAACTTTAATATTTAATGACACCTACTGTACAGGAGGGGCTTACCCCTCTTAGTGTAGCATCAATACTGCCTTTCCCCTATGCTTTGTAGATAACAACCAACTACAGTGGCTGACAAAGCAAGCAGTGCAACGAGCTGAGAAGGGTTTGTGTCATCGTACCAGTACTGTGTATGCCAGTAGCTTCAAGCTCTTTGTGGCCTTCACTGTGTATATGGGTATACTTCGACCTTGGACAGAGTTAGCAGTCATCACATTTCTTGAGTTCCTGGCCCAGAACTCCTTGTCTGCAGCTTCACTACAGAACTATGTAACTGTGTTAGGCCACTACTTCTCTATATATGCCTGGCCGAAGGCTGCGTTGCAAGCTAGACGAACAGTATTGTTGATTAAATCTGTAAAAATGAACTCTGTGATGAAACCAAAGGTTAAAGGTGTAATGTCAATTCAAATGTTGAAAATATTGGTTGAAAAGTTACAGGTTATGCCAAATTATCTGACCTATAAAGCCATTATGTTGTTGGGGTTCTTTGGTTTTTTTTAGGCTAGCATCTCTTGTCCCTACAACTGTGAAAAAATTTGATTCTTCTAGGTTTCCTTTGGTACGTGATGTTATTTTTACATCAAGTGGTATGCAAATTATTCTGAAGTGTGCCAAAAATATGCAGGCTCATGATGCATATAAGATTATTCATGTTCCAAAGCTTCAAGTTCCAGAAATATGTCCAGTTTTGACTGTCAAACGTATGTTGAAATATGTTAAGTCTCATCAAACTGACCCACTATTTCTTCTGGTCATTGATGACCAAAGAATTCCTGTTACAGCATTTAAAGTTCGTAATGTCTTAACAGTAATGGTTAAACAAATGAAATTGAACCCTAAAGACTATGGTTTCCATTGTTTTAGGCGCAGTGGTGCCACTTTGGCCCTAGAATTAAAAGTTCCTCTCGAAAACATAAAAATTCATGGTCATTGGAAGTCAGATGCAATATGGTCATATCTGTCAGATACCCCAAAGGCTGCATCTGTTGTGGCTTCTGCTTTTCAACAACATATTACATAACCCCTACACTCTTATGAACTCTCTTGGCTTGGTACATTTCATTTGGCTGTGCTTCTTTATATAACATAACTCCAGTTTAAAGGTCATTGCAAGGTCAAGTTGTATAACATTGTGATAGCCAACCAGATGGTACTATTGGCATAGCTAGTTGATGAATTATCTAGATTTTGACCAGTACCTTGGGTTGTGTAGTTTTATAATGAAAGTAAACTTACTGGGTTTGACCTTGAACTGCAATGTCAGGTTATATGTACAAGAAGTAATCAGTATGTAACAATGCAACAGGTTAACAGGCATAAGAAATGTTCTTAAATAACTCTTAATGCATTGTGGTTCCTTAACAGTGATATAGTCTTATGTACTTGAAAACTTAATCAGGAACTATGTAAATAAAGTGTTAAAGCTAATTGATGGTAGTCACTAAAAAAGAAATAATCTATTAGTAGCAGTAACATTGTTTATTAACAAGTTTTAATGTGTAACAATACTAATAAATAAAGCCAAGTCAGTTTAACAGAGTTGTTTCCTTTCCCCATCCACAGGACTGATATGCAAATGTGTCAAACCTGCTAGATTTTTCTTAAATAGAATGTTACAGCTTTTGAGAGACAACCATAATTCCAACAATATTTCTCTTAATGAGGACTTTCACAGGGACCTCAATTGGTTTTCTGTATTTTTGAACAGTTGTAATGGCATCACTGTTTATGACCTCAAACCTACACCGAATGTCATATATTTAGATGCTTCACTTAAAGACCAAGGTGGTTGCTTTAACAATTTGGTGTATGCACTACCCATTCCTCAAGGCTTCATGAATTATACCATTGTCCATCTTGAGATGGTCAATGTTATTGTCGCACTCAAACTCTGGGGACCATTATGGGCCAATGCAAAGGTTAGAATACTGTGATAATGGGAGTTTTAGGGTTGGGGGTGTAAAAGAGTTCTTGTTGATGTTCTTATTCATTTATTCAGCAATTTATTAATCAACAGTTATTAAACAATTCACATAATTATAATCCAATGTCACTGCTATAGTTCTCATTAAATTCTCTATTTCAAGTCTCTGCTCAGTATCAATGATAAGTATCAGTTCACTATTGATGTGATAAAGGCTGTGTTGTTGTGGGTGTAGCTGCTTTTGATAAATATCCATTCACATACACATTGCAATTTTTTGTACACTTTATTCCCTTTAATATTTATACCAAGTTCACAACAAGAAGGTTACACATATTCTTAATAATTATCATATTCCATGAAGTGTTGCTGTATGTTAATAATGTTCATAATAACAGTTTCTTGTTAAGTTAACCAGTGTCATAGCTTCCTGTAACACTCATGATGATCTCTCTCCAAACTCTTAACACATGATGTTTTTTTTCATTCTTCTTCTGATACTCCTAACCCACATATATACTGACCCTTTTCAAAAAGAGAAACAGTCTAGGTAAGTCAGGTGACCATAATCCAATAAGGTAGTTGCAGCCATCAGCCAGTTACATGTAGAAGTTAGGGTAGGAACAGGAACTGACAACCACACAAGATAAATGCTGAGTGACATTAAGAGCAACAAGTTAGTCATTGTACCCAAGTTACGGTTACTTAACAGAGAAGGTATAGGCTTTGATGTGGAATACATACAAGTAATTATCTGGTTATCCAGACAAGCTTTGATACAAGCTGCTATTGCTGTTTGGTTGTCATTAAGTGTGGCAGTTATATATTCTTTTATAACTTCCTGACCATATATATCTTTATAACCTGCTTCCCACATACAAGATCTGATGAGCTATTAACAGCATTGGTGTAACCAGTTCAGAGGAGAGTAATGAATAAGTCCCTTGTGCTTAAGCTTTTGAAGTGTTCATGGTAATTACAAAATTATCTAAGATATACTGACAAGCTACCACACTATACAGATTGATCCCTGTTTCTGTTGAAAGAATGGCTGTTAAAACAAACAGTCTTTGTACACCATGTGTGACTTCACAAGAATCATTACAAAGTGCCAAGTTTATAGACACCCTGTTTGATTTCATAGAGCTTAAGATACAATAATAATAAAAGTAAGATTATGCTCTATCAGCCTTTACAAGTCTGTAAATTAGAAACAAGAAATATGATGCAGTCCTAAGTTTGTATGTACCAATACACAGAACATTATACAATATATGCTAATAATACACATGAACTATGTTATATGTAAAATCCACTAATGACAGCTGACTAAGTAAAATACATAAAGTTTACTCATTATAACAATACAATGTGATAATCATGCAGTGGTAGATGTACTGAATACGGGTAGAGCCAGGGATAGTATACTTGCCTCTTGTGCTAGAAATGTCTGGCTTCTAACTGCTATGTTTAATGTATCCCTCACTGTCTTTCATATTCAGGGTGCAAAAAATAATATAGCTGATTTGTTATCCAGATGGTATCATACTTCAGATAATGAGGTGAATTAAGCCCAATATGTTCAAAGCCCTGTATGGATGAATGTACATATTGATCATACATTGTTAAATTGTGCAATTTAGCCTTGCATATGTTGTAGAACCTGGGGCTGCCACAGCTGCATTGGTCGAGTCTGCATCCAGGCGTCTGTCTGCTGGCTTTAGGCCTGCTACATTATCTGCTTATACAAGGATGTTTTATGCCTTCTTAGCATTTCTCATTACGGCTGGTCCGTGGCTGCCCCAGGTTTTTGAGGTGTTGGCCTTCAGTACCTATTTTAAGCAGGTATAACCCCATCTAATATCACAAATTGTATCACTGCAATCAGATCCATGCTTACACTGTATGGGTGTAATACTGCTCCATTTGAGATCAACATATTCCTTTATTTGTCAAGGCAATAAAAATAAACAGGCCATTGGATCCTGTTCTCCATTTTGCATTAGATCATGTCTTGTTGCAACAAATTGTCACTGCTTGTAATCAATTTCCACATCCCTTTTTGTTCAAAGCTTTGTATACCTTTGCATTCTTTTCTTTTCTTAGAATATCCAATATTCTTTCTCACACAGTGAAGAAATTCGATCCAATAAGACATCTATGTGTTGCAGATGTTGTTTTTTTCAGATACAGGTGCAGTGATCATACTCAAATGGTCTAAGACAAGGCAGGATAGGCACCATATTGATACTATACCAATACCTGATTTAGGTCGTGCCTTAGTTTGTCCAGTGGCTGCATTGCAGACACTATTGCAGCTGTCTGTTCAGTCAAGGGATTCCCCCTTGCTTTTAGATTCATCCTGGTGTCCCTCTTACTGATTCGTATGCCAGGAAGCACTTAAAAGCTATATGTAACTTCCTTAAATTTCCCAAGAATATCACATTCCATGATTTCAGTCGCGAAGGTGCTACCTGGGCTTTCAGTCATGGAGGTACCTGGACTTCTCAATGTGTTTGGTGATAAATATAACTTCCCCCTTCCTCTTCTTCCCAGGTTTCTGATGCTATCAGAAGCTTTCTACACTACTAGTACTTTATTTTGCGTGTTTGGGTGTCCATTTGTACATTTTCTAGCTTACCAGTTCCAGTACAATTATACATTCCTTTGTATATGTAATTAGTGGTTCACGTTGTTTTACTTAGTGACCTTTGGAGGTCGCTCCACTTCAGTCTTTGCATATTCTTCTATCTATTCTATACTTTTTTCACTAATGTTTACTGACCTTCAGATGTCCCGTAATTCTCTATACCTAGTACATTTAACATTCACTTGAAGTGGTTTCACTGTTTCAATTATAAATTAGTATTATATCTTAATTGATTTTACCAATCCTATGGCATGGGTGCACCACACTTCCATAATGTATACGTATGGCTGTGGTTGATTACTTTTGCCTATTAGCATTACATGTTGTCATGCACAAGTACTATTTTTAACAATTCATCTGTTCAACCATGGGTCCTTATAATAATGAGCTGATTATACTGGATCATAATTACTAGTTATAACTTATGTGAAATGTTTATTGCAAAGTGGATAGGAGTCACACAAAAAATAACTGATGTATGTTAATAAAATTTTAACTCCCTGTTTGTCTATTACTGGCCTTGGGTAATGATGTTTTCTGTATATGTCATTCGGAAAGTTTTCCAATTTAATTGTAGGTTTTTCTATTTGTATTCCTGATATATAGTGTACTTTTATACTAACCGCAAAGGTTAGTTTAAGGAGCCAAAGAATGAGTATTTTACATTTTATTAAATTTTCAATTTGTTTTAATCTTGAAAGTAAACAGAGCAGAATAAAACCACAATAGGCAGTTTACAACAATTTTTAATCAACGGTAAGTGAACAGCTTTTCTAGTAATTTGCTTTAAATGCTGGGGACCATTATGGGCCAAACTTCTTCATAATATGATTTGTTTACCCGCATGTCTAACAGTATTCCTCATTTGAAAATCAAAAGGAACAGACGAATTGGTAGCTGAATACACTATCATTAATTTAGGTTTATAAAAATGATGGCCCTTCTGTAAAATGGCTTCAGGATTAGCATGTCTCGGCCTCCTGTTTATTGTCAAGACACAATGCAGACCAGACCATTCCTTTTAGAGTCTCAAACATGGCTTTATTTATGGTATTCATAGTAATTTGTCTAAAGACTCATATTAATCAGGCTGTCTCCGCAGAGCAGACAGGTTGCTATTAACCTTTAGCCCTAGAAAACGGGTAACTGACATTTTCTTATGGAAACAGGTTTGCATACTCTTTAAGGAGGCTATGCCTGCTTTCCATTTAATTATATGGCATTTGAGGTCCTCAGTAGCCTTGTGGATAGCAAGCTTGGTATTTCATCACAGACTGTCACCTCTGTGTGGGTTCAACTCCCACAAGTGACAATGCTCAGAGCCTGTCTCAATATTACCCGCTGAACCGGACATAAAAAACAATTGTTTTTATTATTTTTTTATAAAAAAGGTATTGATATCTTACTCTCTTCAATCACAAGCTGGTAAAATGTTCTCTTGTTGATGGTTATGCACCTGATGGATTTAAGTTGCATGTTGTTACTCCCTAGTATTAAGAAGGCCCGCCTTGCAGGTGATGATATGAAGATCAGGGAGAGAGACAATTACCCAGGATATTGACATGGAAAGAATCCTTGGGCCATGTGTACCTAAACTCTCATATCACTCTGTTGTCACAACATTCAATATCCTGTTATCTAACAATGCCTCCGAGGTAATTTCAGACACTGAGACCCCTCCTGTTATTTTTAACAGAAAATTCTATAACTTCCAGAAAGATTCCAATAATCTATTTAATTCTTACATTTACAAGAATGTCTTAATGGAAGTTATTGGAAATCTTGAAGCACAGATAATTTGTCAAAGAACTGTTGATCAAAATTATGAATTGTTTGCTAATGTTATTCTCAAAGAGCTTGACCAATACCTTTGTTTACCACAGTGCACTTCTGGCACCCAAAAAAGGTATAAATACAGTAAACCATTTTGGAATGAGTTTACAATTTTGTGGAAAAATTTGAGAAATAGCAAAAATAATGGGTTCCGTGCAGGGAGGTCAGTGAAGACCACATCTATTCTTTAACATCTGTAATAGGAAACCAGTTTGAGAAAAATAGGTCTGTGTTCTATGCCTTTATCGATAGAGAAAGGCTTTCAATTGGGTAGACAGAGAAATTTTGCTGTATACACTTATAGACTACAATATTGATGGTAAGGTATACACTGCTATAAAATAAAACAATAAAACTACTTTCTCACAAAATGGTTTAAGGTTAATAATGGGGTAAGGTCACCTACTTTCATTGCAATTTATATTAATAATCTCGCCAAAAGAAATAATAAACTTAAATATGATGACATGTTACTTAAAGCAAACACTAAACAGATTTACAGAAAATGCTAACCACAATGTACAACTGGTACATGAATTGGAGGTTAAATATAAATGTCGCCAAAAGTAATGTCATTTTCTTACGCAAAAAAAGAATCAAGGAAATGAATTTAAATTTCACATTTAGCCCACATAATATTGGACTGATGGAGATTAATAAAATCAACATTACATTAGACTGACTGACTGGTGAGGAGTGTGCCATGGTCGATGGTGTCAAATGTGGCCGACAAGTCAGGACCAGAGCGGTGGGCATACCCATGGACAGAGATATCAGTATCCATTTCTGAATACACAGAGGGGCAGTTTCAGTTTAGGGACTAGCTTTGTAAGTTGACTGCAAAGTGTTACCGTGATCATTAGAGTCCATATGAGACCTGATTGGTGCAGCAACAGTAATTCTTAGAGATTCTCCTTAGACATAGACGTTTTTTTTGATAAGAAGTATGACAATGGCATTTCAAATGGTTTTGGAGAAATATCATTTTGGATGGATTAATCAGTTTGCTTATTGGTGGAAGGATTGTTTATTTTATTTGGGGTTTTACGTCGCTTTCAACACTGTACAGGTCATATCACGACGGGTAGTTGGAAGGGCAGAGGAAACCAGTACATATAGTTCGCTAGGGTTCTGTACTGTAAACTGCCGACCAACGGCAAGCAACTACCAGCTTTCTATTGGTGGAAGGAGAACGTTTGTAAACCCCTCAACCAGGAAAGGAAGGCCAGTGGTCTAATGATCATGTTTTGATGGATATACCTTCATAAACTTAAGAACTTGACTTTCAGAAACCATATGAAAGGAACTGAAAGATGGTGCCTTCTTTTCTTGAGGGACACACTTGGATGTACTATTTCTGAATGTATTTCTGAGAGTGAGCTTTCTCAATGAAAAATGAGCTAAATGGTTTATAAATCATTACAATGTGAAACATCCCATTTTCACAACTTCCAGGAATGTTCAGGCTTAAATTTAAAGTTGGAAAAAAGTGAGATCATACCATGTGAACCCAAAAGAAAAAGTCAAATTGAATTACCAAATGTGGTGGTAAACTATCTATTAATTCAGGTACATTTAAGTCTTTAGGTATTTGGTTTTCTCAAACCATTGATGAATCAATGAAACTGAATTATGATGAATGTTTTAATAAAATAGAATCCCTATTTCAAGTCTGAATACAATGCTTACTCTCTTGGAATTGAAGCATAAGGATAATTAAAACACTTTCTTAAGTAACGCATTTACTGTCAAGAATATTAACATCATTTCATATACTGCAATGATTCTACAATATGTTATTTAATTTTCTATGGCATAATAATAAACCACCCGAGGTAAAAGACAGACAATAACTGCAGAACTATGTGGCAGCAGTTTTAAAATGTCTGATGTGTTTGCTTTTCACAATGAACAAAAAGCCATGAGGATTAAAAGTTATCTCTTAAATAGTAACGGGATATGGAAAATACTTTTCCAACAAGTTTGTAAGCTGGAAAACTACGAATTGGATAATAATTTGTCAAGAAACGATTTAACATGTAAAAGCAACTTCCATTTCCAGGTTTGCGATTGCTGGTTCAAAATTAAATCCAAGCCACCAAATAATTTAAATGAGATTCTGAATGAATATGTCTTTTTAACACTTTAATAAAAATTGGTAATAGGTTCATTCAGCCAAGTCATTTAGGGCTTATGCACTCTAAATCTCTGATTAATTTAAAAAAATAAAGATCTGAACAATAATGGGGAATTATTGTTCCCCAAAAGATTTGAAGGAACAGAAAAATTGCAAAATAAATATATTTTATATAAACTCACTACTGTGTGCAATTCAAAGATCCTGGACAGCAGAAATTTCAGAAAAGGATTTTATTTTTGAAAAATTTCTACAATTTAAAATGATCAGAAAAAATGTCCAAAACTGATCTAGAAGTTATGCAGTCAAGATCTTTACTGGGAACAATTAAGTAATATCACAAGGTCGCCAACAGCAGTAAGTACTTGGGTGGATTTATTCCTTCTTTCAGAACAAATAAGCTGGAATGTTTGTTAAGCCTTGTATATCAAATAACTTCAGAACCATATTTACAGTCTTTTCAGTGTAAAATCATTAATAGGACTTTTAATTGTAATTATAATTTGTTTAATGAATTATCATTAACCACAGCCCTTGTGACTACTGTAACTTTAATATTGACACAACTGAACACCACCTTAAGCACTGTTCTCAGCAACAGGACTTTGGCTGGAATCAAAATTTAACTTCAAATATTCATTCACTATCTGTGAAGTTATTTTTCGAATTGTGAATATTGATTGTCACGCAATGTGAGTGATTCAGTTAATTACATACTACTCTTGGGTAAATGGTATGTTAACACATTAAGGTTTAATGATTGCATAATAACTTCGACTGAATTTATTGATCTGCTTAAAGAAAAATTAGAAAGCATAAGATTGGCTTGCACATCTCAAATGAAAGAGAAAATTATTTCTCAAGGTCCTTTGGCCCTGCATCAAGAAATCGAATTACTGACGGTTCATGAAGTTTCAAAAATGAAATTATGCAAAATATTGTATGTTATTGACATTAATATATTAAATGTATTGTTGTAATATTGAGGCTAAATAAAAACGTATGAACCATGAACATCTGACATGACATCGCTGAGAAGTCAGTAGGAGCAATAAGTAGGTTTAAAGTGTGTCCATGGAGATGGGTGGACAATTTATGTGCTATTCAACAGCAGGAATCGACCACTAACCGAAATTTTTAAACCAAAGGTGACAAAGAATCGACATAAGGATGAAAAATTTGGAACAAGGTCAATGCTTTTTTATTAAACACTTTTTATGCACATGCCAAATCCACAAACATTTTTATTTACCCTTAGATTTATTTATTTGGGGTTTTACGTCGCTTTCAACACTGTACAGGTCATATCACGACGGGTAGTTGGAAGGGCAGAGGAAACCAGTACATATAGTTCGCTAGGGTTGTGTACTGTAAACTGCCGACCAACGGCAAGCAACTACCAGCTTTCCCACTTAAGGCCGTCACGGGGATCGAACCCCGGCCTCAGAGGTGGGAGGTGAGAGTGTTACCACTCTGCCACCGTGGCCCCTATTTACCCTTAGATGTCAACCAAGGTGAAAATCACTGAGAATCAACTCTTGTAGGAAAGATGACCCAAGAGCATCAAATCCACCCTTTTTTAATGTTTTTACTTTTTATGGCCTAAACAATAATTTACTTGACATGTACAATAAAGGCATATCACAGAAGGAAAACACCTTGCAGAGTTTAGCCGAGGGTGGTTTTGAATTCAAAGAAGAAAAAAACCTATCAATTTTGTAAATAGTTCTTTGTTGTAGAAATACATAAACTTTGACAAAATACTAGACTTTAATGTAAGGCATTTTTGCTAAACTCAGTGAGACTGGGAGGCTTTGTGGCACGTTTTTCAAGAAAAATATTTGTACAAATGTTATTTAGCAACTGGTGCTGTGGTTTATGCACCTGATTTAACTATAAGCTTAAAAACATCATGCAACATTATTTTGCAGACTGAGGAAAGGAGAAAGGAGATAGTTTGGGCTTTACATTCAGATTATACAAAGGAGATTGATGCATGTCTTTGGAGAATGAATGTAATCTTTTCTTCTTTCTTTCTTTCTTTCTTTATTTATTTGG
This sequence comes from Sabellastarte sp. h YS-2021, assembly GCA_964017235.1. Classification (NCBI taxonomy): domain Eukaryota; kingdom Metazoa; phylum Annelida; class Polychaeta; order Sabellida; family Sabellidae; genus Sabellastarte; species Sabellastarte sp. h YS-2021. The sequence goes on from OZ024936.1 coordinate 31,487,424, forward strand.
GGTTTTACATTGCTTTCAACACTGTACAGGTCATATCACGACAGGTAGTTGGAAGGGCAGAGGAAACCAGTACATACAGTTCGACAGGGTTCTGTACTGTAAACTGCTGACCAACGGCAAGCAACTACCAGCTTTCCCACTTGAGGCCTTGCCGGGAACCGAACCCCAGCCTCAGAGGTGGGAGGCAAGAGTGTAACTCTGCCACCGTGGCCCTGAATTCAATCTTTCAAACAGAAACATGGATGTCTATAACTTTAGTTTTCAACTTAAGCTGAGTGACAACTACTCAGCTTTTTTCCCAGTCAAAGTCACTTTGAAATGCAGCTACATAGGAGTCTGTTCTTAAGTCTGATACGCATACAACTGATATGATATGTTCATTCAGCTGAACAAAACAGTGAAAGAATATAAAAAATTAAACCAGAATAAGGAAATTATGGAGATTTACACTGAATACTGGTATCACCTACTGATCCAATTATTATTCTTCATAATAAAAATAGATTTCTATCAACTCATTTCACTTCTCCATCAATGCAAATAGCCAAGGTATGTCACCTGAGTTCCAACTTTATCTGATTACTTCTGGTAAGTCTTCCGAATGGCACAGTAAAAGGGAACACAAATATAAGTTATAAACAAACGGTACTTAAAGTCACGGACAATAACGTCAACACCTACATGTTGTGTTTTATGTCATTATTTTATATATTTTAATCAATTTATGCACTAATGATGGAACAAATTAAACTGAAACAATTCCAAATATTTTAATTATAAATAAAATGTATCTACATTGTGCATTAAATGGGTGAGTGATTGTGGGTTTAGTACTGACTCATAAATGCCACAAATATCCCAACGGCCCATTTTATTTTATTTTATGAAATAATGAATGATCGTACAACCACTGGGGAACCCTGCCAAAGCGCTCTATTGTTTCAATTAGTTGCTAGATTTCCGTTCCATTTGCCTGTTCCATTTACTGATGTGATCCACTGTATAAGTACTGGTGTTAATCAGTACTCAAGTACATAAATGGCTTGACAAATTAAATGTAAATATTATATATATTAAAGTATGTATCTCCATTTTACAAGACAAAAGTTCATCAATAAATTAAGTTTAATACAGACATAACACAAAAATCAATAAAATATTCCGATCGGCTTTACCTCCAGTTCCTGTACATTGGCTTACTGAAAATGGCTACTGTGATTAAACATGGCAATTCTGAACCTTCACACCATGTAAGGAACTTTATCCCAGTCACAATACCATTTTACAGCATAATGTCTGGACAATAAGGCAGCGCCCATTGCACAAAAAGAACAAAAACGGATGGTGGAAAAGGTAGTTGAATCCAATACTTAACATTTTTTCATTGTATGAATACTGACATTTCAATGAATGCGTAATACCCAAAGTCAAAGTGAAACTTTGGGTTTAAATCTCATTCAACAGCTAGGTTATATGATGACCACAGAATCAGAGTCCATACAGGTTGCAATTAATCATTAGCCAACAAGTGACATTTTCTAATCCAAGTTGGTACAGCATTTAACCATGGCACTTCCGGTAATAATTTTACGAAAGGAAAGTTTCTATTCTACCATGATATCTAGGCTTATTTAAGAGACTTTTATCTTTTTTTTTCAATTTACAAGGAATAAATTGTTTCAATACGTTTATTTACATCTGGTGACCTTAGCAACCGGCTGTTCCATCCATTGTACTTTATAACCACAGATTAGAGTCTATTTTATTTTTTTAGAAGTTGAAAAAATAACATAACAACATTAAAACAATATTTAAAATGTTATTTTAAATTTAAAACTCAACTAACTAAAAAAACAATTACTAAAACCCAACGACAAAATGTGTACACAGGTATGGAACAGCAGTGTGATTGTTGTCAGATTAATGTGTGCGCATAGAACTAAAACTCATTTCTGCGCACCTTGTCATGTAAGAATTATTATTTAAAAGTATCTACTAACTGGTGAAATGCTTAAAGATTGTCAGTTAGGACATGTCTCACTTTAATTGTCTTTTGTTAGTAAGACCCTTACCTCAAACCTGACCTCCAAAATACAAAGTATCTATTACTGAATTGTTCAACAAAATGAAAGACACTAATTTCCTTTGGTTATGATAGGTTTTCCCTAACAGACACCAAGAAAAAACAATTATTCACTTATTTAAGGACTATTAAAGTACAAAAGTTTTATTTGGGAGGACTAAAACTTTCCCCTTCCTGGTAGTTTATTAATTATTTTCCAGATTACAGTTGTGAGCAAATTCATATGGATAAAGGAAATTGCTGGTAATTAGCAGGATTTTATCGAGAGCCTTCACCACTCAATTGTTTGTTATCGCGTATATCTTAGTTAATTTGCCATAATGTCGGAGATAGTGTACCAAAAGTATTCACATTCCTAAATATTTATTAAAAAGCGATCACAAATAAAATCCAATGCCAAAATGAATGATAGTATATTATTTTATATAAAATTTGGTACCTGTGAATACTTTTGATTTGTAAATATACTTTCAGTATCGTAAATTATATTAATCGTATTATCCTATTAATTATTAGTCTCTTCAAAAGGTGGCTGAAACAAACTTAAAGATTCCTTTACACAAAATACCTAAAGCAAATAAAACAATAAAATCCCAAGATGAAAGAAAGTTCACATTTCATTTCTATACTATAGCCAACATGTTTAGATTTTGGACGTAATTTAGTATCCTATGGACAGTGTGTTTAGTCTGCAAACTGAAATGTTGTCAATACATAAAACTTTCTGATAAAAATATATTTTACAAAGAGGGCACTCCTAGAGTGTAGACCTCCACTGAGCCAGTCAAGTATCCATATATTGTAAATTCCGAACTTTTTTCTGTATCCTTCGGTCTTCCTACTCTGATTGGCCTACCCACTCAAAAGATTTCATGAAGATGGGTTCCCTTAGTTTTGGAGTAATTGGAAAAACAGAAAAACAAATGCATCCCCTAAAATAACGTCCATGCCGTCCATATTTCCAAAAGTCCGTCAGATAAGTTTCTAAATACTGTATAAGTGGTTTTTTTCACGGGTACTTAAGTTCGCGAATGTACACTGTAGGCCTGGTTCGCGAGAATTTATTTTCGCAGTGAAATATATTCAATTATCGCCCAAACTAACAACATGTTCAAATTAAAATATTACGCGAACTTCTGCTGGTTTGACTGGAAATGCATAGTTGACGTCTTTTCTTTTATACACGTTGTCAGTGTGTGAACCTACTCTGGGAGATTATAAATTTACGAAACCAATCGAACACACTTTCATTGATCGGCGCATTATCAAAGAAGTTGTGTAGCGGGGTCGTGTAATTGAATTAATCCCTCCCTATTGGTGAGAAAGATCAAAGAAGTTAGGCGTTTCTGTGAATGGTACATTTGATAAAGCAATGGAATTTATTGTTTCCGTGGCAGTGTCAAATATTATATCTTGCACGATCTTGTATTATCGCTCACGCTAGACTGGTTCTGATAAATATTGGCTAGAAGTTATTTTCGCGTTTTGTAGTCACTCGCAAATATAGCGAAAATTAATTCCACGCGAAAATAACCACTTATACAGTATTACAAACATCATGTTCAACATCACTGGTAGAGTCGATATCATCTTTATAAAAGTTGGGTTTGGTGAGTTTTAACTAATGTATAATCTCTTTTTTATTTTGTGTATGTTATCTCTTTTATTAAAAATATTGCAGGTGTTGAATTTATCTTGTCATATTTAGGCTCTTTTGTCAAATATGATCTATTTGCATATTGATTTGTTTCTTCTAAAATAATATTTAGCTAAGGGATTATTATTACTTCTACCAAGGTTATGTTCCGGACACGTTCGTTTGTCTGTGCTCCTGATTTACTCAATGTATCAAAAATCAAAGTTGAGGGTTTTCATCCCACTCAAAAGCGAGTAAATTATTCTGAAACTAATGAACACATGTATATGAAATTTCCTGTGGGTAGGTTTCTGCTGCCTTGACACGGGTCTACTTTCTAGTTTTCATTAGTGCGACATAAATTTACACACTAAAATATCCATTTATTGATGTCACTCAGACAAGTGTCACTATTTACCTATTTTAATTGACACTGTTAAGAGTCACAGTTTACAATAAGAGTATTTTATGACCCTTTATCAAAGTTATACTATTTCATCTGAAAACATTTGCCCAAAGATTCACTCAATGGTGTCAATGAATGATGTTTGGGCATTGGGTAAAAATCTAAAAGCAGGAAGGAGGCCACAATTAACATATCTTTTCACAAACCTGGAAAAGAACTCAAAATCCTAATTTTGATCTTTAATGTCATCACTTACATACAGTTTGTCGGAAATGAAAGTAAAGCACTTTCAAGTGTGGACATCTCTTCTTTGACAAATATATCATTTTCATGTACACAAGATTTTAAATATATATATTTATTCTCAATACATAGTCAGCCCATTTTATGCAGTGCAGTTTGGCAATTCTTGGTATGAAACTGTTTATTGGATGAAATACTGAAAAAAAATCATGGGTAACAAAGTGTGAATAAATTTTCTTTAAACCCACCTCAACACATGTTGTGCATCCATTGAGTTCCTTGTATCGAGTACAAATTCATCAGAATGTAATGATTTTTTTGCCATAGGCACAAATAAGAGTTCCTGTTGTAAACTGACATCAAAAGCAGCAAAAGTTTAATTTTAGGAGATGAAAGAACAACCTTTTGTGAACCAACCACTCAAGGTCGCAGACTATAGTGAAATCTCTGTCTAGAATTGTTCATTACATTTTTGCTATTTTTACCATGTTTTTGAGACTTAGAAACGAGACCAGTGAGATAGTAAATTATTATTTTTTTACCCATCAACTGTTTGTGATGGTAAAATAATCCACTTTGCTTTAATTATTTTATTTTTTAATTTTCGGCTGAACTAAAGTAATAGTTGGAAGTAAAAGGTGGGTTACATTTTGCCCTTATTTCCACATTTTCTTGCTTTTATGGATGGTAGAAAACCAACACAGGAGCATCACAACAAAGTTCATCTGGATTATTGTTTCATATATGTCAGCTTTATTCTTACCTTTATAATTCTGCGAATTTTGAAAGCTAACCTAAGGCCCTTGCTATGGTTTTGCATTTATCGGAGGATGGGTCTTAAAAATAAATAAAATATTTTCTAATCAGGGTGAAACTAAAAGTGCTATATTTGTTTCAAATAACCGTATGTAAGTTTTGAACAACCTCAAGCATGAAGAGTTTGAAATGGATTTTGAGAAATTATGGTTATGAGACGTACAAATAGCTTTTCCTTTTCTGTCCAAGTCAACAAAATCCATAACAAATTGTTGACACAAATCTAATGGACGCAATTCGGAGGCAGAGGTGACATCATTAAAGATGACCTCGAGTCCTTGATTAACAAAACATGCCCCTTTTTGTTCCCACAGATTACACTTTTTGGTTTCCAGAGGGGTGTGGGAATGGGTCTCCCTAGTTCTTATCCACAGCTAAAATCCATTACATTGTATGAGACACCGTGTGTGTAGAAAGTTAAGATTTTGCATGCAACTGACATAAAGTAAACATAGCTGACCACTTGTCTTGATTTAACTTCACCTTTTGAAAAGGTCCTTTAAACTAAATTTTTACTGTCAAAGAAATTGGAACTTTTTCTGTACGTTCTCTCAAATAAAGCTGCTACATAGTAGGCACAATGGTGATATTGATATAATGATATAAAATTTAAGCTTTCAATTTTCAGTTTGAATAAAGTTTCAAACAAGTCAATATTTTACACTTTATCTCATGAAAAGTTAGTTCTTTATATTGCCACTATTTAATCATTTAAACAAAATGTCATGTGTCTTACCAACAGCTTCGCTGTGAGAGGAGTTGCATTAAAGTTCCCCCACTGAGAAAAAAACTATTTCCAATACTATGTTTCCCTCATTTAGAATCTAGTCAGCTTATATTGCTTTATGACTAAAACCACTCTAATACAAAGGCACCGCAGAGTGAAAACCTGGGAGTAGCAGTGTATTATGTCTGCTATCTCTTTTTTACAGCCTGACTAAGGTATTTCTCGTTGTGGCACACAAATATGCTCCATAACATTTAAGACTACTGTTTCTTAGGGTTCTTTTGGTTTCCATAATTTTATTTTTCTGATAATAATCTTTGACCTTGTATCAAAGATTAGAAAATATCAACCTATCAAAGTGTGATCTAACTTTATATAATAACTTGATCTTTGTTATTGCAAGTTTTAGAAATATATCTATATTTTGGTCGACTTAAAACACTCACAGTATTTTGACTGATTTTATGGTATCTCATTTTCCCAATTATATTCTCCATGTATGCATTTAATCCCCAGTCCCACATGGCTTATAAATAATAATTCAAGACGTTATTGCTATAAAATATGTCAGACAAATAAAAGACTGTTGAGTCCACTGGTTTAAATCTTATGTGACATAGTTATTTGAAATTAATATGATTTTGTTCATCACATCGAAAGACAAACAAGGAATTTTCACTATTCTACTTTAAAATAAATGCAAATTATAACTCATGCTGTAATTTAAAAATATGCAATTTATCTGTAAACACTGCTTTCCCTCCTTAGCTTTCTCTCGCTACCGAACACCGATGATCCCCTGGTGACGACATTGCTATGGTTTTCGACATATGATTCTTACATTATGATTGGATGGTGTGCCTTAGAATCCGCGAGCATCGGAGATTAAGCACATGGATACCTGATACCTGCTTTAATACAGAACACTTCATGGTCTCTAAATCTATCACAGGGGGCTCTGTGGTGTTGCTGGTAACACTCTCACCTCCCACCTCTGAGGTCTGCGGTTTGAACCCCACACCCTATGTGGAAAAGTATATTGTTGTTTATCGATGTCCAGGTGGTGTACAGTGCAGGCTCTTGATCAACTAGTAGGTTCCTGTTTCCTCTGCCCTCAAAACTACCTACCATGATATGACCAATACAAAATGTTGAAAGCCACATGAAACCCAAGTAAACAAATTTCTGTTGCTTGACTTGGCCGATTTCAGGTTTGCTGTAATGAGACAATCGAGACCAGTACATTGTAAACTGCAATCATGGACTTTTATTCCAAGGTGACATCCTCAAAAGTTGCAGTACATAACATTATTAATGTAAAAAAAACCAGGTATGGTACCTTAAAACGCAAGCACTGAAGCAACTGCCAAAAATGACACAATTACTTAATAACCATAGCAAAATAAAGGGCAAGGCCATTTTCTGTTTAATTTTCCCTTTGCGGACACTTTTGGAATTTTGGTTGTGCAAATATACGAGACATAATTCATGCTGATTGTAATAAATCAAGATTGCTGGGACTAAATACTGCTTTTCTGGACTTTCACGCAACAATTAGAACACTTTTACTGCATCAGGTAGTAATTTTCCCTTTCGGTATATGTGGAGATATTTTAATGTATTATCAATGCCTTATGGGGTCAGCTGATATCTGATATTTTGGAACACAAAAACTAATCAGCTAGAAATTGTTCTATACAGCTACAAATTTACAAAAGGAATAGAAGGTGTCGGTGATACAATAGTGTGCTAAACTGAAAAGCAACAAAAACTATTTGTTTAATTGCAGAAACCCTTAAAATTGCACATTTTCCCCGAATGCATATCTTGAATAAAGTAACAGAATTAAAGTCTTTGTCATGCTTACAGAGTGGCTAAGTGAATTTATGCCAGTAACAAAGGTTACTTTTGAACTATGAACAAATTTAAGTGATACTAGATCATCCAAATCAGATTTGGAATCCCTTGTAAATTGTTTTGATGTGACAGGACTGTTATTCAATTGCCCCCACTAGGAATGACCCTTTGACATTTCCATTGCTATATATCCTTCATGGAGAATGGTATCAGCTTTAAGTTGCTTTACGACCAAAGTACTAGCTGGAACAGTTTCACAGAAAAGCAACCATTTAGTAACATTACGTCAGGTTAGCTATCTCATTTAACAGCCTGCTTGAGTCTTTACTCCAGCTGAATACCAATTATGCACTACTACACCAAACAGTGCTGTTGAGAGCTTTTACCTCAATTGGGATTTTGTAGGATTTTTTCTTTGCATATTTCAAGGGTTTTTATGATAAATGAAATGAAGTTTCATATAACTTCCAGTCAATATTTAAATTGTAATAAACATTTGAATTAATCTTCTTTAGTAAATGGGGTAATGGTTGCAAATTGATAATATACTCGCCCCCACCTCTGAGATCAGACCTTGAGTCCCGGCCTCCCCTCATGTGGGAAAGCTGGTAGTTAGTCATTGGTCGGCAGTTTTTAGCACAGACCTTGGCTTGGCAATTTGGCTTTAGCTTTGTCTATGATGCTTCCAAGTTATGGAATGATTTGCCGGATGATATCCACTCTGCCATATCTTTTCTGTCTTTTATTAAGAAACTTATCTTTTCACAAAGCCTACACACCCTAGGTTTCATCTCATTCTTCCGACAGCCTCAGTGGTGTGGAGCCCCTTTTATGTCACTGGAATATAAATTGTTTTGACTTTTTGTTTCCTAGTTCTTGTGCCTTAGAGTTTTCTTATGATGGAGATCAAGCTCTTTAAATGTCATGTTTAGAACTAGACCTACGCATTGGAGAATCAATGCAAACTTGTTTCCATCAGAAAGACAACTCACCAAAGCCAGTGAGCTATCCTTTGACCTTGCAGGAGGGGCCCCAAGGTCATATATGAACACATCAGAAGATTCCCAGGGCATGATTTCGTTTAAATTGGTTTCACATTGCAAGCCTCTAGGACCAATAATAAGCGAGTTATAAGCGCTTTTAAGTTTGGTTGTCCTCGTTTCACCTTGTAGAAGGGGCTCAAGGTCAAATCTGACCACAACAAAAGATTGCCAGCTCGTGTTTTTTTATTTCACATTGAAGGAGGGGTCCAAGATCAAATCTGAACACACCAAAAGATTCCCAGTCATTAATTTCCTTTAAGTTGGTTTCACATTGCAAACCTCTAGGATCATTAATAAGCGAGTTACAATCACTTTTAGGTTTGGTTGTCCTCATTTTACCTTGAAGGAGGGGCTCAAGATCAAATCTGACCACATCAGGAGATGCCCAGCACATGATTTCCTATAAATTGGTTTCACATTGCAACCTCTAGGACCAATAATAAAGGAGATATAGGCACTTTTAAGTTTGGCATTGACCTTAAAGCAGGGGTTCAAGGTCAAATCTGACCACATCAAAATATTCCCAGTCCATGATTTCCTATAAGTTGGTTTTACATTGCAAACATCTAGGGCCAATAATAAGCAGGTTATAAGCACTTGGCTATAAGCAAGTTTGGCTATCCTCGTTTGGTCTTGAAGGAGGGGTCCAAGGTCAAATCTGATCACATCAAAACACTCCCAGCCATTGATTTCCTATAAGTTGGTTTCACATTGCACACCTCTAGGATCAATAATAAGCGAGTTATGAGGACTTTTAGGTTTGGTTGTCCTCATTTGACCTTGAAGGAGGGGCTCAAGATCACATCTGACCACATCAGAAGATTCCCAGTCCATGATTTCCTATAAGTTGGTTTCACAGGAGATATAGGCAGGAGATAAAGGAGATATAGGCACCTTTAAAGTCCGCTTTGTGGGGTACTTTGGCACTCTGTGGATGACCTTGAATTAAGAGCTTGAAGGTCAAATGTCTGTCAGGTTGTAGAGGACATGTATGTATGTTATACATATCACATATGAGGAGATTCAAACTTCTACCTATGAGAACCAGCCAGTAGAAAAAGGTAGATAATTTTCAAAGATATGCCCATGGCAGCCATCTTGTTTTTCTGTTTTCCTCTGACAGCGTTAACGTAAAAAATCTCTCTATAAAACGGCAGCGTAGCGAACGTTAAACCAAAGTATCCACCGAATGCCTCCAGTGGATACAATTAGAACTGACCAACTGTATGTACTAGTTTCCTCTGCCCTTCCAACTACCCGTCATGATATATCTGGTAAGGTACTAGGCTTGATGAGACATGATGAGGCAGAAGTTACAAAAAAGGTCTTATGAGAGGTGCACATTGGAGAAAAGGTTTAGGATACTGCCAATTAGTCACGATGTGCAGAAATTTCAATGGCAAGCAATAGTTATAATTTGTGTTTTGGAAAAGTGTCTTACTTTCCTGTTCACATTGCCAATCAAGTTAAAATGTGTACCTGTGCATTTGGGGAAACACTAGAAAAGATTTTCTATGTCACATGGCTTACTTTTCATCTAAATCTGACGATTTCCTTGATATTCTGTCAAGTCCTATGTAAATGTCAAAACGACATCATGTAACTTTAATAAAGGTCATGTTTGACACAGCACAAAAACTCCTTATTTTGTCTCCAACTTATGTTATATTGAGTGTTGAAGATATTTTCTTCAGCTTCACATGTGAAAAAAAGATAAGTTTTCCGAATGATGTATCAAAAAATTGTTTTATTTAAAAAGATTCACTGAATTATCCTCAATAGCAGTTTGGTGAAGCTCCGTCAGTACAAGGTCTTCCTGAGCCATGGTAAGGCAACAGTGAGCTTTTCCTTTCAATCTTTCTTGGAAAAGAGCACAAAAAGGTTAATCTAAAGAGGAGAGCCAATATCTGGAGGATCAAAGACTCAAGGTCACAAATATGTTTCCTTTTACATGTTTCTTGAATTAGATGGTGACTTTTTAATTCTAGTGGTCACTTCCTACTAGTACTGCCAGCTTAATGGTTGTATATCTTGTTCAAATAAATGTGCTTAATTAAATATGTTGTGATAAATTGTGTCCAATCAAATGTGAAACCCATTTTTTTGTGTTCAACAGACTAACAAGTAATATTCAAAACACAGGTTCACTAATATACAGTTATGGTGGATATACAGCTGACATACAGAGTCATAGAAGTAGTTACTTGACTGCAAGTAAAAAGTTACAGAGACAGAAATACAGTTTAAACGATTTTGCAGCTTAATTTAGATAAGAAGTTGTAATTCGGTGTGCTATTTTCCTAAGCTACCATAGTTAAAAACATTCAAATGTAGCCACTATTTGCAAGATAATGAATGGTGCGATGTTGTTGACAAATATACAGAAAATTTGAATCTGGATAGAGGGTGAAAACTAAGAGTATGTTTTGGCTTGGGATTCATGCTTAAACTGCAAAACTCATTCAAAGTCAAAGGTATGGTATTCCGTCTTGTTTGTTAAGGTGGGGTCATATCAGAACAGGACCTCAGCATTGCTACTTGAGGGACAACACTTAAAAACCTGTAAAAAGAGTTTTAGTTGTCAAATTTATAAAACCCATATTTATCAAATTAGATATTGTTGAATTGTGAGATACAGAAGTTACCTTCTAAAATCAGAATGTTTTATGAATGAAATTTAAAAAAACTGCTTTCTACAATCTGTTGAAAGTGCCGTAAAACCTCAAATACAATTTTGTAAGACAAATCAGTATTTAACAATCTATATAAATTATTTATGACTTACTCGCAAACTTTATAATTAGAAAGCATTGTCACTTTATATATGACTGATAAACAATATAAAAACATCATTCTTCTGCAAATGAAGTTGACATTGAAATCCCATTTTCCGCTTGTATAATCCCAAAAGAACATAGACAACGGTTTTCATGTCAACAGGGACATACAATGGCACTCAGATTGTTATCAAAGACGCCATACACCCATTTGCTTTAAAGGAAATAACTTGTAAATTCCTTCTACTTTTTGCTTTTGTTAGGTTGCTTGAGTATTTATTGTACATTGATGTATCATTGTGAGCGAAATCTGTATCAAATAGAAATTGGCAAAGAATAATTTTTATGTTCACAACAAGATGTAAGAAGCAAACAATTAAAATGTCATGCAAAACAGAAAACTTTCAAGTGACACAAGTGATAATACATTAAAAACTAGCATATACCAATATGTATATATTTGTAATATTTAGTTATTCTGCTTTGTACCTAAAATAAAAGTAATTGTAACAAGTTCAAAAACAGAGTATACAATAACAATAACTCCCTTTAAATAAGTTTGATACAGTTCCACTTAACACATCTGGCATAATATTGCTATTTTAACATTTGATTCTTGATTCAATACGGTTTATTGTAATATATGTGAATGGATATGGACAATGGCGTGAAATGTCCCAGTATACAGCTTTAAAATCATTGGAGTTCCTTCTATATTTGCAACAAGTCCAAATAATATCAGCTATTTGCCAATATATATAGTTTACCTGCTAGCTTTAAGTGGACTAAACCACTGCATCGTCATTCAATTTTACAAAATAAATTACACAGGATGCATATAAAAACAATTGCAGATAATGTCAGACACGTATGTGTTTTTAGAATCCCTTCCCCACCTACCCTGGCCCCTTAGCTACAGTAAATCATGACTGACAAAACTATTTTTCATCTTTCATAAAATTAGCAGTGTCACAACAGTAAAGAGAATAAAAAAATATCTAGTTTGATATATTTAGATATATTTTGACATGAGGATGAATATCATACCAATACTGTTTATAGTTTTGAGGATGACCTTTGACTCTAATGTTGGCAATACAGACGATAGCTAAACTGACCTGCGTCTTAAAGTTATGGCCTACATTTTAATTAACTACATAAAAACAATACATTCCGGGTTTTGATGACTTTTCATTGAAAGAGTAAAAGCAAAATAAATTCTAAAAAACGTTAAAATTTGAACTGAAGTTGGAATCTGTTTCAAGATCAAATTCATGTACTCAAAGACAAGCATTTGGTCACACTTCAATATCATAAAACATCTAGTGTCAGCATCAACTTATTCTTTTGATGCTAGAACAATGGTTTTGACCAAATGACCCCAAAAAATGGAATGTGAGTGGGTATTGCCACTGGTCACATTGCTCTGTGTTTAGAACAAAGCCTTACTTCTGTACAAGCTCCTACAAATTGGTTATACTAAATAGTTTGACCCTTTTCTTAAACCTAGACACCGCGTGTACAATACTTGTAAAAGTCAAGTGGATGATGTGGTGCTTGAGGTCCCAAACTTTACCTCATTAATATTTAAGTCTACTATGCATTTTGGTCTCAGCTGTGCAAATGATGCTCCAGTGATTTGGAATAATCTCCCTGACAATGTATATTCAGCCACTTCTCTCTCCTCAATTAGAAAGAAGTTGAAAAGTTATCTCTTTGCAAAGCATACCAACCCTAGTTTTTTATTTCTCCCTCAGGTCCTCAGTGGCCTAGTGGTTAGCAAGTTTGGCATCTAATCATAGGCTGTCACCTCTGTGGGTTCGAGTCCCACAAGTGGCAATTCTGAGGACCTGTCCCAATATGTCCCTGGCTGTTGAACGGGACGTAAAACCCCAACTTTGACTTTGACTTTATTTCTCCCAGTGTTTTCTCTGTGATTCTGATTTTAGTTATTTATCTGGTTAATCGATTAATGGATCTCTGCCTTTCTGTGTGATGCACCTTAGAATCTGTCTTCACGACACACTTTTTAAGCCACTACATTACAATTTTACATATTTTTAAGCCACAATCTTACATTTTTATGTGTACATAATGTGTTTTGATACCCTTCTATTATAAATGATTTTAAACCTATACATAATGTTTTCCTTCAAACATTGAAATTGATTACTGGGTTGCAATGTTACCATCTCATCAGGAAAAAGGAAAAAGAGTTGGGGGTATTAACCTTTGATCACTGTTTTCATTAATAGGTCTGTCATATGCAGGTGTTTCTCTCACATCCCCCATTTGAAATACTGGTCTACTTCTTATTTCAATGATAAAAACACTCATAAAATACCAACCATAATTATTTGTCCTTGGGCTCTAGTATAACAGGTACAAATTTTGATGATACCCTGATGATCCGATAATGAACAACACACTTCAAAATGAATGTAGGAATTTGAATAAACCTAGTATATTTTTAGAATGATATGAAGATACGATATAAAGAAAACTAAATGTTTTGGAACTCAAAGGTGTTTTTGTTTTCTTTTGTCACATCAGGACTGTCTTTTTTAATTTTAAAAATATGTTAACTATTATTCCAGAATTACCTACTAACCTCTAAAGGAAATCGAAGAATAATGTTTGAAATAAACATATTTTGTATATGTTGTCCACAAAATAAGTTTACTTTTGCACCCATCTGACTTTCGCATTACTTACCCGCTTAAAAGTAGTTGACCAATGAAAAAATGACCATCTTTCTGAATTGTATTTCTTATTAAGTTCATGTGAATTTGATTTACATTGAGACACCAAAAGGATTGAAACAGATGAAGGGTTTTAGCTGAAATTAAAATAAAGCTGTAAATGAAGATTTGTTTGACAACAAATGGCAAAGTGATCTTTTACAGTTTGCTCATGTAAGGTCAGATCCTCAGCCAATACATTGCTGAGGGCCAGTTAAAAGTTGGGGTTTATGTCCCGTTCAACAGCCAGGGTCATATTGGGACAGGTCCACAACATTACCACTTGTGGGAGTCGAGCCCACAGAGAGGTGATTGTCTATGATTAGATGCCAAACTTGCAAACCACTAGGCCACCGAGGACCTTGTTAAGGGCAGGATCTGAACCTATAACCACCGAGGTGATAGACAAGTGATTAAATATAAAACTTGTGAAACCACGTAGTCACTGTGTCTGCAATATTTCCACAAACTTGCCACTTAACTCTACTTTGATACGTCTTATTAAATTTACCAGATTTTCAACTTAGTTTTGTCCACATCATAAATACATTAATACGCACAAACATGATTGGTGCGTGTAGAATTATAAGTTGCAATAGCTAATCTGATTTACAATCTAATCTTCCATTGATATCACCTACTGTGTTTACGGAGTATTGTAAAAAAAAAGAAGCACAATTTTTCATGATGTTGCCATGAAAATGTTCATGGTGTTAAAACATAATTTGATTCTTATATCAACCTGATATTTTTATGCGCAAATATACTATTTCCAATTATGGGAAACTTCCACATAATACCGACACAAACTACTTCTCTGCGATACCCCTGATGAATTTTATGTTTTCACACAACAGTCAAAGCCGAAAAGATTCTTTTCAAATACTTTAATTAATGACATACCGAGTTAGGCTTAATGTCAACAGACATTAAGTGGCATTTTTAATATTTATTTCTGTTGGATGTGTACTTAGACTAGACCAATATATCAAGACAAGCAAAAAATAAACAGGGGGAAATCCTGAGCACTTATCCTGTCAGAAGAATTTAAAGGCTCACGTGATTCTTAAAAGCAAGTGCTTAAATTAGGGCTTGTAAATTACCAGAATGAGAAAAAATGTACAAAATAGCATAGTTTCCTTCTAGAGTTTCAGAATAGAAAACTAAAAAAAAATTGGCGCCTTTTATGTGACAAAATTACATACTTGAAATTATCTACCGATATATGTCACATTTAAGTAAAACAAATTTAATAAATAGTTAGCCAATAGGATTTGTACTTATTGGAAAACATATCAATATTTAAAATATTACGATTGTACTATCAGGAACATATTATACACTCAACTGTGCAATATGACTGCAATTTATTGAAAGTACATTTTTTTCAATGGTAGATTTCCTTTCACCTATTTATCCCAAGCCTGATTACAAAAGTATCCAAAATGATACCAACAACAAACCTCAATTAAGCAAATGTCTCATGATAGACTCATTGAAAACTGTTTTTACAGATTAGCAGCTATTTTAAGTAAAGTAAAACTTTTGTCAAAATATTTCGGATTTCCTTGGGAATTGTTTAACTCTATGAATCAAGAGCTTTTTCGATTATTTTTATGTTTTTGTAAGAGATGAACAATTCTAAAATAAACAGACTGGTGTCATTAAATGTGCCCCATTAATAGTGAATTGCTTTGGCAGATGATATCAAGGATAAGATACTAATGAAAAACTACAATTTAAATGTATTTTTTAACAACATGGACGAATCTCCTGAGAATTACTCCCAAGAATTATTCATGAACATCATGTTATTCCAGCATCATGGCAAAGTACAATAAGCCATTCTAAATACTCTTGAATTGTCCTAGAAATAACAGAACGAATCTTGTTAATCTGTAGCAGCTAGTGAAATTCTAAAATATGGCCAACCAGCAAACGTCATTGTAACAATCAATCTGTACACCTCATGTAGTAGAAATATTAGAAGCAGCAGCCCAAAATTTAAGTTCCTTTATAGTCTCTCTTTTGACCATAAAGTGCACATATCACAAACATTTTTCCTTCTGTCATTATGCACCTGCCCTCTGGATCTCTCTTCTTTTCAACATAAGAAACAGCCCCTCTGTTATATCCTCCAGGAAACATTTTAAAACTAACCTTTTTAAAACACAAGCTTCCCCACTTGGTACTTTTCAATCTGATCACATACACTGCACTAGGTTACTGTCCTAAATCTTCCATTGACTATCCCTTTAACAAATAGTGTTGAGGAAGATATTGTGCCTGCACAGCAGTTTAGATTCTGCTGAACAGTTGAAGGTTTATGTCACTGTGTCTAAGGTCACTTGAGGGCAGATGCTAAATCCATCCCACATCATGAGCCACAACAGAACCCAGGACAGCTAGAGGTGTGAACTAAATTATGAAATGCTGAAATTGTTCACCACTCAGCCACTGAAAGCTGTAAATTTGATAAATTATAATGTGTTAACTTGTAATATAAATATAAAACTAATCCATGACTGATGTTTATTCATTATCTACTGGTGGATACAAAAAGATAGATTGGAAAATTAAATAAACCTAGATTTCACAAATTTTTCATTAAAATGTGACAAAATTATATCGGACAATGTGATCACATTTTCATGACCTATATTATCTCTTTACTGATGTATATCTACTCACTCTATTAGTTTTCTTTGATTGCTATTTCCACCAAGTCAAAAACAGAGAACATAATTTTTGTACAGTTATGGAAACCCTTCGTAGAAATGTTAAAACCTACTTAGGACTTTTATCATAAAAGTAAGCCACTTATAAAAGAGTTGGTGAGTCTGCAAAAAGCCGCTTGTTTTGTAATTGAACTGATAAGATACAGGGTTTATGAATTTTTCTTTTCAGCTAGTAAATAACTGTCTCTGTAAGAAATAAGGTATCACTTGGAGCAGTCACATTCAAGCTATTTAAAGACTTGAAGGAAGTCGATTATATTTGGTTTTAATATAATATTTGGTTTTAGTATAAAATATTTAACATTCGAATATTTAATATTCAATTTTAGTACGCACCACAGAGAAGCAACTTGAAAACATTACTATCATTAATTTTTTAGATGTATTGACCATATTACACACTACTTTTTATCTTAAATGTTATTACTGACACAGTGCAGAAGTTTGTATTGTTCTTTTTTCGTTTCATTTGGTCCAGTTTACTGTTATATGATGCTCTGATAGGGGTTATTATCGCCCCTCAAACCGGGAATTATTGTTGTTTATTTCCATTTGAATATTTGTTTACATCATTATTACCAGCCATTTAATTGGTGATATGAGTTATTTTTGCTGAATTTATATACCCTACTCCTGGCTCTGTTATATAACCTACTCTGGTTCTGTCATTTTGTCAGGTTGTTTGGTGGGGTCGTTACTCAGCTTAAGGTGAGGCTGCAGTGTGAGGTGTTAGGGTGCCTGTGAGTTGCCAACAGGATGAAGAACTGTGACTGTGTGAGGTATAGGAAAACATTTCTTGAGGCCCCCATTGTTGAGTTTAGATTAGGGCAACTTACTTCTTAACAATCTTTAGAGTCATGTTCATCCTTCAAGTAGTCCTCTTCATGGCACTGTTTACATTTACACTTGATCATAGATATGAGTGGTTCCACATGAGAGTATCTTGTATATCAAGTACTCCCTTGTCTAAAGTTGGAAAAAAATTTCATGCACTTGTTGATGTCACACATTTCCTTGGTTCATAGAAAAGGGCTTGTGCTGTTACTTCCACTGGGTGGTTATGTGTCCCTTAACCCTTTCATGCTGGGTGGACTGAATGCTACATCCGTAAGGAACAAGGATCCACTCCTTGCCGATGTTGTAACATCACATGACCTTGACTTTATCTGTCTCACCAAAACTTATGTCCATTTATCTGACAAGGATAGCTCTCTTCGGTTTATTACTCCTCCTGATTTCCTATTTCTTCAAAGGCCTCTGCCCTAAGGCATTGGTGGTGGTGTTGGTTTTTCACTAGAGCCTCCTATATACCACATAAAACTGAATCTCCTATATATCGGTCGTTTGAGAACATGGCTGCTCACTGTTGCTTGTCTGTGTCTACCACCTTCCAGGATCATGTACCTGCAACTTTCAGGAAGAATTCATGTCTTTTGTTGGTTTCCTGTTATCCATTAACTCTTTGTATTATACCTGTGGTGATTTCCACATTCATGTTGATGTACCAGTTGGTGATGGTTATAAATTTATGACCTGTCTTGATTCCTGTGATTTTATACAGTCACTTAGTCAACCGACCCATCTGCACAGTGACATACTGGACTACACTCTATCCCTCAGTGATCAGGATACTATAGTTGATGTCAAAATCTCTTATTTTATATTTGATCATGCATTAGTCAAATGTTCAATTGCCTTTCCTTGTCAAGTGGCTCATATTCAAAATAAAGTGCAATATTAGAGGTACCACTATATTAACATGTATGACCTCCCCTCTGATCTCAAAAACACTTCCTTGGTGAAGTCTGCCGCTAATGCTGTAGAAAGATTCTGCAAGTTGGTTGTTTGATTATCAACATACAAAGGTGCCAACTTGCTAGAACTTGGTGAAGGGGCAAGAATCCATTGAACAGAAGTTGGCTTCATTGCCAAATTGCTCGGTGCAATACACTTTCTGATGTGACACTTCCATCTCACGAGTCTGACAAATCACTGACTTACCACTTTGCCTCCTTTTTTCAAATAAAATTATGAAAATTAGGGATACTTTTGTCCCCTCTGATACTGAAATTGGTGTTCATCCTCCTTTGATCCTCAAAAAAATGCTGCCTTTACTCAAGATTCTGAAGATTTTTTTTGATAAAAAATTTGAAACTCACATACAAAATCTTACCTCTTGGATCCATGGCCAACATTTCTCATCAAGGAATGTTGTGATATACTACTACCATCAATTACAAAGTTGGTCAACTGCTCACTCATGGACAGTTGTGACCCTGATGGTTGTTCAACTGCTTTGGTTACTCCTCTTATCAAAAAATCCACTCTTCTAGAGGACGATCTGAAGAACTATTGTCCCGTATCTGACCTTAGTTTTACATCAAAATTAGTTAACCAAGCGGTTGCTAAGCAACTGTTAGATGGTATCCATGGCCATAACTTAGCCATCTTGTACTAGTCTGCACAAAAAAACAGGTCACTCGACTGACACAGCTGTTTTCTCTATAAAAAAAATAAACTTATTTAGCCTTGACAAAAGGCAAACCTACTGCCTTCATATTGCTAGAACTCTTGGCCGCATTTGACACCATTGATCATTCTACTCTTCTCAGTTGTCTTCAGTTTTGGTTTAGAGTTGGGGGTTTTGTTCAGTAATGGTTCACTTCTTACTTAACTGAGCATAATCACTCAATAAAAATTGGTTCTACTCTCTATGATCTTTGTAAGTGATCTTTGTATGATGTTTGTCTATTTGGTGTGCCCCAGTGTTCTGTCCTGGGTCATTTGTTCTTCTCACTGTACATTACTCTCCTCAGTTTGGTTATTGGTAAACATAAAGGAATAAAGCATTATTTTTATGCAGATGAGAACCAAGTTTTTGTCCATTTATCTCAGAAGAATTCATTTCCCCCAATATATGTAAGACAGATACATTAATAGTCCCACCCCGAAGATTTAAAGATTATAGGTGAAATTTGCCCATTACTTTGAAGGCATTTAACCAACATTGTCGGTAAAATATTTTACCACTTACTTGATGCTTCAATTTGTTTTTCATTTTTAATAGAGAGGTAGTGAAGCCCATTGACATACCCATGTAATTTGAAAGTATTACCCCCGAAACACAAAAATAAAATCTGGTTATGCCTGACAAATCATGTAAACAACTCGATTCTTTTGTAAATACAATTGACATTCAAGAACATTTCCTCTAACAAATCCCAAAGAGAACCCAGATAATGGTTTGCAAAAGGGTATCCAATGACACTCCGATTGCTATCAGAAGACGCCATAAACCCATTTGCTTTCAAGATATGTTCCATAATAGACGATAGACTGCAATTTCCTCTCTTTGTTTTGGTTCTGTGGCTTGTAAAGGGGGAAATATCCGTTGCGCTTTGACTTAGTACTTAAAAATACAAGTGTGACGTCTAAACATCAGATCAACTGATACAGCTGTTGTAAGATTATGACATAAATATAACAATACCACCCAGTCTTAACATTTAGTATGTTACTCAAAATATACGTGCAAATTGACTGGGATTTTCTCACTTTGAATATCAAGGTCACATCAGACTTTTAGCGAATCCTAGAAGGTGTCATAAGCTGGATTTAATAAGCAAGGCTCAATAAAGCGCCAGCTAAAGTAGTTTGCATAAGATCTTAAAATCTATGGTATTTATTAATTGGCAGGTGTGGTAACTATCTAATGAAAACAACAACAATTTACAGGGGCCAATTAATTTATGCATGAGGCCCGGAACTTGATGTTTCATTGACAACGAAGCACTGACAATAGCAACATGAAAACAATTCTGAACTTATCACCCATCTTTGAGACACGCTTTCCATTAGTTATGACCAAAGGAATTCGCCAGTCTTTAGCCAGTAAACACTGCCCCAATCTCTGACTTTACCTGGTATTTACCTGATACCCTTTTGAATTTACCAAGCATAACAGGGTCCTTTTGATGTGACACAGATCACCAGCTGACGTGGTTGTCTGTCGAGGCTTGGACAAGCAATTTTTTCGACCTCCGGCTCTGACCCTTTGGCAATGATCCTGACAGAAGGATGTCTTTTATTGGATTGATATAGGCCATTAAGACATTGGGATTAAAGTCAGCTGACCCTGGTCTTATCCTACTAGCCTTCACTGGTGACTCATAGGGTATTTCATGTAGTGTTTTAAATGCTATGAATTGATCTAAACTATTACCCTATCGTTTCAAGTATGTATGCATGGTCACCTTAAACGATAGTAGTTCTACCTTTGAACTTCAAGTCTAAACTTATGTTCCAAAACAAGTTTATGAAGACCTAACCATTTCAAATCTTGGTGGTTTTAGTAACCTTAAATTTTTGAACGTAACCAGTTAGAGCTCTATTGTGGATGAAAATTAATTATTTTATGATGATAAAACCACATCTGCATTTCAGGACTATGCAAGGATTTTATATATGCAAAGCATGTGTCAACTACAATTATGCACATGCTATCATCTGTCCCACTTCTGTCCTAATTTATTGTCTAGAGGTAAATCACAAAATAGCCCTAATGCTATGGGAAGCCACACCAAGACAGTTGATTGCATTTGGAAGATTTCTGTTTCTGATTTATTAATTTTTAACTTTTATCTTTGAAGTCTGATTGTTATTATTAACATTTTTAGAAAGAAAAAAAAGACCCCAGACCACAGTTCTATAACTCCGATGACAACAAAGGTAGAGTCTTACAAGCATTAATATGGATAAAATCACATAAAAGTTTATTTTTTTCTGCATGATACAGTGTAAATAGCTTTACATTCAGTGTTAAAGTACCATCTTTATATATTATTATAAATATATTAAAAACTTGTATTTTAAGTGTTAAGTGTTTAAGTGTCAAGGTTTTCAAAGTTTTTGTTTTTGTAAATTCAGTGTTAATTGTATGGAAAAAGAATATACATTTGACACTCTCACATTGATTCGGATATTTATACACATAAGATAAAAAATATTTTTTAATAAAATTGTTAATATAACCATGATCCCTTTTACATGCAACTTGTACAACAGTATTGTACAAGTTGGGTTTATTTGATGGTGAAATTCTGTACAAGCAATCCTGTACAGGCTCTTTGTACGAGGTGCAGCTAGTACAAAATCTTAACTTATACATAACATATATATAACTATTTGAGGATGCGACCACACAAGCAATATTCATTACATTATCTGCAAATTTAATTTGATGCTTTGTGCCTTATTTTATGTTCCTTTTAACCATCCTTGGATTTGATCAAAGGTCAAAGTTGGGATTTTATGTCTCACTCCACAGCCAGGTTTATATTGGGACAGACCCTTAGCATTGCATCTTGTAGAAGTCTAGCCCACACTGAGATGACAGCCTGTGATTAAACGTCAAATTTGCTACCATCTAGGCCACTTGGGACCTGATATCTGGATCTGAACCTTAGTCCTACAGCCAAATAATTTAATACATAACTTGTCAATTACTCGGTCAGTGGTCAACGACTAAATCAGGGTTTCTGTCAGTACAATAAAAATCTTAGATGACAGTGTTGAGTGGTACCGTACGTGAACATTAGGTATATGTAGGTGTGCATCATGTTGGCCTTGACTTTTCAATACAGGAGTTACATTATTTTTGTACGTTACATAGACCAATGGAAATAATACAATACAAAAAATTGGAAATGTGACTAACGGATCTTATTTCTTATCTGTGCTGAAACGCTGGTTTGGGGACACATGCGCTTAAATTGGGTATTATATTTAATTTAGTGAGTGTTAGTAATACATGAATTAAATTTTTTTTATTTACAGCGTGGCTACAAGATTATACACTACTACTTGAGATTGTGTTACACCACACTTCTTTCCTAGTTATTCTGTTGACTTCACTTATTTGCAATGTTATATTCAAGATTTGGAGTAAGTGAAACCGAACAAAATACTTCTTTGTTGCCATTGTTACGTAGGTTTTGTAAGTGTAAATTTTTAGGCTATTTTTTAATTTTAGTGATCAACTGATCAATTTTGTGACCATTTTGTTATACATGGGCTTTGTAACAAAGTGCTAGATGTCATTGCTACTACTCTTGACAAAGGTCAAAGTTGGGGTTTTATGTACTCTTCAACAGCCAAGGCCATAGTCATATAACTGTGACTTGATGCCAAACATGCTAAGCACTAGACCACCGAGGACCTGCTAATACTCTTGAATTATCATGAAAGTTTCAATAATACTAAACAAATCATGTTAATCGACAGAAAAATTCAAAATTTTATGAGCAAATATTAGGCAAAACTATCATTTGTGTTGATTACTTTTAGAAACTCTGTCAGCAAAAAATAAAAGTAAACAAGTGCTCTGTCATAAAATGCAACATATTGGCATTAATATTTTGTTTGCTGATCCAGTATCTTCTTTGATGTAACGGAAAAATCTCAGTGAATGGTCCATAAACAGACACATCAACAAGATTAAAAACAAGAATACATTTCTTTAGTAAACAGAAATCAAATCAACTTTTAAAATAATTTATACTATTTTGCAAGATTACCAGTTAATAATTCTTTGATATTACTCATAATGAAATATTTTGCCCATACATCAAAGTCTATTAAAGAGAAAGCTAAATGGTCAAGTGCCAAATTTGCTTACCAATTGGCCTTATACAAATGCGCAAAAATGTTAATATATAGCAGGCATGTGATCTAATTCCAGAGACCATGTGATACACATTTTACCAATTATGAAAAACCTTCAATAATTCTTTAAAGAAAGTCCACAAGGAGGAAACATAATAATGTCATGGAAATCCTTGGTGGAAATGTTAAGGCCGACTTATGATTTTATCCTAAAAATAAGCTTCTTAGAAATAAGAATAATTGGTAAAACATCAAAACTTGATCTTGCATTTGAACAACTTGTAAATAGGATTCATCATAAAATGAATAGGAGGGCACAACTTCAAGTGCCAAAGATGAAGACAGTGACTACAGAAACTGATTCTTTGCTTTTTGATTCTAGGTAATGTGTATCTGCAACTAAGTAAATGCCTTCACGTACTTACACGTCTGAAACTACATCTCATATATCTGGCCTCTATTCCACTTCGTGGGAAGCATAAAATTGGTCTGAACTTTTGATATCTTAGATTAAAAATGGCTTCAATAAATTCAATTGCACTAAAAATGAAATTGTCAATATATGAGAGAATAAAGTTCAAATAGACCCGCAAAAAATAAATAAAAATTACCAATGTGTTACGTGCTAAGCCAATATACCAAATAACAAAGCATGTCTGAAACAAAAGAAAAGGAAAAAGAATAGAACAGAGTGCTCCTCACTGAAGCCAAGAAATTAATGAATATGTTTAATTCTGAGAAGTTTACTTAGGTCTAGCTTTAGCCACAAAAGTCACAATTAAAACATCAACTACAGGAGTCTCATGACAAAGACACTCATGACAAAGACACTGGCCCTGATGTTATCTATGGTCAACTCTTGAAACTGCAACAACAGAATTAATAATTCTTCAAAAAGGGGAGACTTCTTTGTACACCTTCACTCCTAATCTATTAAATATCAGTTACTCAATTTCAGGAGCTGCAGGATTCTTCTTGCATCCCCTGTATGGGAAACCAAGAATTACCTACACGGTACTCAAGATCATCTGACTATGGGTAAGAAGGCCAGAGACTCTTAATTTAAAAGGACATCTTCTAAGACATCCAGATCTAAAGGTATATTACCTAAATCTAAGAAGGGTAAATCTTCATGACTTCTGGCTGAAGTCTTCTCATCGAAGAAAGGATGTTCAGGAAGTGTCCAAGAGGATTCTTAGTCACATTAGGGAAATGAGAAAATGTCTTTGGACAGAAGTGGATCTGCTTCAGAGCCTGGGAATAACAATCACGGCTTCCCTGCAATGCATACAACTGTTCTCATTACAAAAACTAAGTTCTTCGTCTGACAATAGAGGGATAAAGGTCAGCCGTGTCTATGAAGTTAGATTCTGATATGGAGCTGGATTCTAATTAGAAGCTGAGAAGACTCTGCCAAAGTTTTTATGAGTCTAGGCCTTATTCTAGTTGCCACCTACCTGCCTGGGACTTGACCTTAGTTCAGCAGGCTCTTGCCAAGACTCCTTTTGAACATTTGTTTCTTGTACAGCCAAAGTTTTTCACAAGGAAGACAGTATCCTTGTTGTCCTTCTTTCGAGAAAAACACATTCATGCATTTTGAGAGCTCTTCTCAGTCTAAGGAATGGCCTAAAGTTATCTTTAAGTTAGATAGTGCACTCCTGGTTAAGACACTTAAACCAATTGTCTTGGTCATCTTGACCCAGAGGACAGGTCCCTTTGTCCTGTCAGATCTTTTACATACTGTCTAGCACGTCTGACTGTTGACAAGGAAGACTTCTACTTTTTGTTTCCTTTCTGAAGTCAGAAGAGGGTGATATTGCAGCTCAGACAATATCAAATTGGTTTTTAGATTAAATCAATTAAACCCTCAAAAACTGTTCTACTGAGAAGGCTTCACTGCACAAAGTTGAGACCATAATGTCTACGCCCAAGCAGCATCCTTCATCTCTTCAATGTGAAATTACACTGTTAGATATCTTAGAGGCTTACATGTGGGAAAATTATTCCACATTCACTTCTTTCGATGTTATTGATGTTGTCGTGAGGAATTCTAAAGATTCTTACAGTTTAAGAGACATTCTAGCTGCTCAGAAAATTGTCTCTCTCTAACTTTTGGAACCTTGGTTGGTAGTGCCCCATAAGTATGAAAATGTTTGAACATTCTATTTTATCATTTCCACATTATATAACCACATTTTTGGCCTTCAAACTGCCACATTTTTGAAGTTGGATTAATGTATTTTATGACTTTTATTTAATTTGTGAATATTGATAAATGTCATTATAGACCACCCAAGACTTTTACAATATTTTCAAAAAAGGTGAAAAATTTTTAACATCTGAAAAAACACACTTCGTTTTATGGCAGGTAATTATTAACTACATGAACTGAGACAACCTGGAGATACAGAGTGTAACTTATTTTGGTATTAAATAATGCAAATAATTGTTGAGTAAATGAGTAAATTATTAAAATAAAACAAAAACATTCATGTGAATCATGTATTTGCTTATCCACAGCATTCCGTGATATCGGGGAGTCATCATCTGTTGTGACATAATTTTCCTACCAATTCTGTGATACAACAAAGACACTGGTCCTGATGTTAACTATGGTCAACTCTTGAAACTAAAACCACATTGCATCAGTGTTTTGAAGAGAAAGTTTGTGATACTGTTTGGAAAGTATGGGGTACCACAGACTAGCGTCAGGCATAGATTCCAGAAGACATGCAAAATAACGTTGCTGTTGTATATTTCTGGACAAAGGATGAGGTCACACACTGCACTAGTTTTCCAGTTATTTTTAGATATCACCAATGAGTGAGAACAACTAACTGGGGAGCAATAAATGGCACACATGGGTACACATGAGAAAAATATGAATAAATATATATGTATATATACATATAACACAAAAGTTTACAAGAACGAACAACCAATTATTGTAACACAGATGCAAGGTTTCTATCGAAGGTCAACTGCTTTACACAAAAGTGGTGTGAACAAAGTTGGGGTTTTACGTCCCGTTCAACAGCCAGGGTCATATTGGGACAGGTCCTCAGAATTGCCACTTGTGGGACTCGAACCCACAGGGGTGACAGCCTATGATTAGATGCCAAACTTGCTAACCACTAGGCCACTGAGGACCTCAAAAGTGGTGTGAGACAGAATTCACCTCAGTGGTTAGGACCAGTAGCCCAGACAAAGATGTGTAAGGTGCATAAATAAGACTTCATTGGTACCAAATGTGGGAGGATATTTTTCCCTGATGCACTTAACGTCTGGCCATATAGTTTTCTAATATTTTATTCATAAAAAGAAGTGACCTATGTTACAATGGCTGGTATTTTGAAGTTCATGAAATATTTTGTTCATAAAAAGAAGTGACTTATGTTATAATGGCTGGTATTTTGAAGTTCGTGAAAATATGGAATTGTATCACCATGGAAAAAAATTCCAGTCTTTTTTTTTTGAAGGTGAATGATGTAAATTTCTCATAAAATGCAAAGTTGATTTTTTGGATTAAATCTTGTAAAAGTTTTGGTCTTTGAATGATAAAATAGAACTATTATTTACTCATTTACTGAATATTATTTGGTTATTTTTGTATCGATATTTTCGGTTGCTTTGAAGTATTGCAGAAGAGTAGCTGTGCAATCTACAAACTGAAATTGAAAATTAATAATTATTTTTAAATGGAATTTAGCTTCAAATATTTACCAATTGTTGGATAAATTATGCCATTAGTTGCATTAAAGAATATTGGTTTGCACTTTTTGTCATTTTCCATGTAAAGACTATTTATCAAGCCATTTTAAAATGTATTTACAATTTCTTAACTATGTTTGGATGATATTTGTAAAAATTTGAACCTTTCAATTGAAAATTGAAATTTTAATGATATTTTCAATGTATTTGCAGTATTTTGAATCTTTCGGCAGAATTCTGTAAATGTAGATTAGAATATTCTTAAATATTTACTACAGGCATTTATTCTTTTGAATTTTCTTATTTGAAGTAAATTGTTCCAAATTTAACTTTAAAAAAAATTAATGAGAATTATCATTTGTCTTTCCATTATGGTCTAAATATATTTTTAAAACTTAAAAAAAAAATTAATGAGAATTATCATTTGTCTTTCTATTATGGTCTAAATATATTTTTAAACTTAAATGTTTATAATATTTCTGGACAATACATTGTTTTATGTTTTCCAGGCTTTGTAGCTACTATGTACATCTAGTTTGATTAAAGCTTATAACTTTGATTAGGTATTTTGGAAATTAAATAAATTTTTTGGAAATATTTCTCCTGGATTATAAAATAGTGTTAATTTCAAGTCAATAATATTCTTGTAGTATTCTTAAAATCTTGATTTAGTAAAATTTATACATTTATCGGTTTTATACATTTAAGATTTCATAATATTTCTATTTATTTATTTGGGGTTTTATGTTGCTTTCAACACTGTACAGGTCATATCACGACGGGTAGTTGGAAGGGCAGAGGAAACCAGTACATAGAGTTCGCTAGGGTTCTGTACTGTAAACTGCCGACCAACGGCAAGCAACTACCAGCTTTCCCACATAAGGCCTTAACGGGGATCAAACCCCGGCCTCAGAGGTGGGAGGCGAGAGTGTTACCACTCTGCCACCGTGGCCCCCCATAATATTTCTAAATAGTATTAATAATTTAATGTAACAGTAGTAAACATTACGTAAACAATATCTGAGTAGACATTATTTTATTTGGGGTTTTACGTCGCTTTCAACACTGTACAGGTCAGAGTAGACATTAAATTAAAGAATAAAATACTACAGTATTTCTGATCATTTAGTTATTCAGTTATTCTTTTGAATTTTCTTATTTGAAGTAAATTGTTCCAAATTTAACTTAAAAAAAATTAATGAGAATTATCATTTGTCTTTCCATTATGGTCTAAATATATTTTTAAACTTAAATGTTTATAATATTTCTGGACAATACATTTTTTTATGTTTTCTAGGCTTTGTAGCTACTATGTACATCTAGTTTGATTAAAGCTTATAACTTTGATTAGGTATTTTGGAAATTAAATAAATTTTTTGGAAATATTTCTCCTTGATTATAAAATAGTGTTAATTTCAAGTCGATAATATTCTTGTAGTATTCTTAAAATCTTGATTTAGTAAAATTTATACATTTATCGGTTTTATACATTTAAGATTTCATAATATTTCTAAATAGTATTAATAATTTATTGTAATAGTAGTAAACATTACTTAAACATATCTGAGTAGACATTAAATTAAAGAATAAAATACTAAAGTATTTCTGATCATTTAGTTTTTTGAATTTCTTACAGCAGCATATTCATAATTGCTAAAATTTATGACTAATTTTATATGACAATCATTATTTGTGTGATCACTACATGCACCATGCATAGTATTCTTCAAAAGGGGAGACTTTTTTTATACACCTTCAATCCTAATCTGATAAATTTATTTATTTATTTGGGGTTTTACGTCGTTTTCAACACTGTACAGGTCATATCATGATGGGTAGTTGGAAGGGTAGAGGAAACCAGTACATACAGTTTGTCAGGGTTCTGTACTGTAAACTGCCGACCAACGGCAAGCAACTACCAGCTTTCCCACTTGAGGCCGTGCCAGGAACCGAACCCCGGCCTCAGAGGTGGGAGGCGAGAGTGTTACCACTCTGCCACCGTGGCCCCACCTAATCTGATAAAGATCAGTTACTCAACTTCAGGAACTGCAGGATTCTATTTGTATCCCCTATTTGGGAAACCAAGAATTGGCTTCAAGATACTCAAGATTATCTGACTCGCAATAAGAAGGCCAGTGGCTCTTAATCTTAAAGGACATTTTTTTACGACATCCTCATCTAAAGGGAAATTACCTTATTCTATGAAGGGTAAATCTTCATGACTTCTAGCTGAAGTCTTCTCATTGAAGAAAGGGTTTTCAATAAGTGCCCAACAGGATTCTTAGTCACATTAGGGAAATGGGAAGATGTATGTAACTGTTCTCATTACAAAAAAAAATTCTTCTTTTGACAAAGGGATAAAGGTCAGCTGTCTCCATGAAGTTAGATTCTGATATGGAGCTGGATTCTAATTAGGAGCTGAGAAGACTCTGCCATAGCTTATATGAGTCTAGTTCTTATTCTAGTTGCCACCTACCTGCCTGGGACTTGACCTTAGTTCTGCAGGCTCTTGCAAAGGCTCTTTTTGAACATTTTGTGAATATAGATCAATATAACTGTAGACCACTCAAGACTTATACTCTACACTACTGTCAAAAAAGGCCATAAAGTTTTAATTTTCTGAAAAAAAAAACACACCTTATTTTATGGTAATTATTAAATACATGAAACTGAGACAACCTTTCTTGACAAAATATGATTAAGAGAAAGTTGAATTAAGATTATAATTTTTAGAAGTTGATGTGCAGACTGTAAATGATTTAATGATTTGGGTTTAACGTCACTTTCAACATACTGTATAGGTCATATCACGACAGGTAGTTTTATTGGCAGAAGAAACCAGTACAAACAGTTAGTCAAGGTTCTGTACTGTTAACTGCAGACAAACAGAAAGCAACTACCAGCTTTCCCACTTGAGGTTGGGCCAGGAATCAAACCCCGCTGTCAGAAGTGGGATAGATAGATAGATAATTAAAATTTAAGTGCAAAAACACAAGTGTGTCATACTGCACTAAAAATAAAATAATAAATACACTAATTAATATTTACAACAAACAAATATATACAAATACACAACAATTGGCAAAAAAACAAATCACAAGATTATTAAAGTTGACTAGAAGACAAAAAAGATAAGTATAAAACAAAAGTAAAAGAGAACATCAAATAAGATAAAACATAAAAATAATAATGGAGTTTAACTATTACAAAATAATTTTATAGAGAGACTAGAAAAACATAAACAAGAAAAGAATGAATAAAAAACCAAAATATAACTATCACAATATTATACAAGACTAGATTTTACAGAA
Source organism: Sabellastarte sp. h YS-2021 (assembly GCA_964017235.1). Taxonomy (NCBI): domain Eukaryota; kingdom Metazoa; phylum Annelida; class Polychaeta; order Sabellida; family Sabellidae; genus Sabellastarte; species Sabellastarte sp. h YS-2021. The sequence continues at coordinate 31,518,176 of OZ024936.1, forward strand.
TAAATTAACATGAGGAACAGAGAACAAAATAAAGTAATTAAAACTTTTTGAACAAAGCAACTTCTTTTAAATAATTGATAACATTAAAAATATTTTCATTAAATAAATTTTTCATTGAGTTTATATTTCTGTAATATTTAATTCTAGTGTCACGTAGGTCAATACAGTCTAATAATATATGCTTGACTGTATCGGGACAATGACATGGAATGCACCAGGGCATATCTTCACCTTTCAACAGATAACTATGGGTGAAATAAGTGTGTCCTATACGGGCTCGAGTTATGACTATTTCCTCCCTACGAGATAAACCCGTCCAAACATAAAAATCTCCTACTGTAGGGTTTATTTGGAATAGTTTATTATCAGGACACGCATTCCATTGAGCTTGCCACTTTTGTTTAAAAACACTATTTACATTTACTTTCAAGTCTGTATAGGGGACTTTCAAGTCTAAAACATTAAAATTCAAGGCCTGTTTGGCAAGCTCATCTGCTTTTTCATTGCCCTTTATGCCTACGTGACTTGGAACCCAAGCTAAAACAACTTTCTTATTCACTGACAAACAATCATTAAAAAGTTTTAAAATATCTTGAATGAAAGGATGATCACAGTTGTTGCTATCAAGAGCTTGGAGACTAGATAAAGAATCAGTGAATATGATAAAAAGATCCCCATCACAATTTTTCACAATATTAAAAGCCATTTTAAGAGCCTGTAATTCAGCTGTAAATATACTAGCATTGCCAGGAAGTCTGACTTGGGCACTGAGGTTATTACATGTAGCAGCTGCAGCAACCTTATTTTCTGTTTTTGATCCATCAGTATATATAGCCCTATGGTCAGGATAACAACCTTTCAACTCAGCAAATAGACTTTGAAAAAGACAATCATCACCAAGATGTTTCTTTTGATGGGTGAGATAGAAGTCTATGTGAGGTTTCTGTATAGTCCAGGGTGGGTCATCTGGCAATGACACAGTCTGAATTAAATCCAGCTGAGGACAGACAGCAGACAAATCTTCCTCTACACGATGCCCAAAAGATCTAATTGCAGATGGTTTCTTGTCATAAAGATCATAAAATTGGGGGTTAAAAACAACATCGTAAGCTGGATTGTCAGGATTACATCTCAACTTCAAAGCATACTGAATACATAACTTATCAAACCTTAAATATAAGGGTGGTTCATTTGCCTCTACATACAAGCTTTGCATTGGAGAAGTCCTGAAGGCTCCCAGGCATATTCTTAAGCCCTGGTTTTGAATGGGTTCCAATTTCTTAAGATATGACTTTCGAGCAGAACTAAAAACAGCACAACCATATTCCAATCTAGAACGAACAAATGAACGATAAAGTCTCAATAAAACACTCCTATCTGCTCCCCAATCCATTTTGGCAACTACTTTCAGTAAGTTCATGGCTTTTTCACATTTCTGGCGAATATAATCAATGTGTGCCTTAAAATTCAGTTTATTGTCAAATATAACACCAAGGAACTTAGTTTGTGAAACAACAGGGATTTGTGAATTATATATTGTCAATGTTGGGTCTGGATGAAGTTTTCTTTTATTACAGAAATGCATGCAAACAGTTTTGGTTTTAGAAAATTTAAAACCATTTTCATCAGCCCATCTTTCTATCTTATTCAAACATAACTGAAGTTGCCTTTCTATTGAAGCCATATTTCTAGAAGAACAAGTGATTGAGAAATCATCAACAAAAAGAGACTTTTCAAAGCTAGTTGGAATCACATCAGCAATACTGTTGATCTTTAAAATAAATAATGTAACAGATAGGATACTGCCTTGAGGGACACCCATTTCTTGTTCACACATATCTGAATAAATAGATCCTAAACGAACTCTAAAAACTCGGTTTAATAAAAAATTCTGAATAAACATGGGCATTCGCCCCCTTAGGCCTACTTTATGTAGATCTCTTATTACACCATACTTCCATACTGTGTCGTAGGCTTTTTCTAAATCAAAAAATACAGAGACTACATGGTTGCCTTTTAAAAAGGAATCTCTAATAAAAGATTCAAGCCTTATTAATTGGTCTGTTGTAGTTCGACCTTTTCTAAAACCACTTTGATATTTTGATAAAATATTATTTTTTTCGAGGAACCAAACTAATCTAGTATTAATCATTCTTTCCATGGTTTTGCATAAACAGCTCGTCAGAGATATGGGGCGGTAATTGGACGGGTTTTTTGGGTCTTTGCCTGGTTTAGAAATAGGTATTACAGTGGCCTCTTTCCAGCATTCAGGAATTTCACCTGAAGCCCATATATCATTAAATATATCAAGTAACACCATAAGTGAGTCTCTTGGTAGATGTTTTAGCAGCTGATAATGGATCTCATCTGGACCAGTGGCTGTGTCATGAGACTTATTCATAGCATTACATAGTTCTCTAATGGTAAATGGTACATTGTAGTTTTCAGAGTTGTCTGTGTCAAAATCCAAGTGTTCTTTTTCAGATTTCTCTTTATATTTTTGAAACTCTGTACAGTAATTGTTGCTGCTAGAATTCTTGCGGATTTCTTTGGCCAACCTATTTGCTATATCAACTCTTTCTGTTATTTTTGTCCCATCATTATTTTCCAGATGGTGTATTGTGGTGTTACTTTGTTTGCCACTTATTTTCCCTATCATTTCCCATACCTTCTTTGCTGGTGTCTTTACATTTAGTTTTGATACATATTCATGCCATGATTTCCTTTTATTTTCTTTAATTATTTTACGAGCATTGGCTCGACAGTTTTTATATTCATTTATGTTATCTGATGTAGGATTTATACGGCATTTATCCATTGCATTTTGACGAGCTTTAACAGCTTTTTTGCATTCACTGTTGAACCATGGTTTGTAGCTACCAGTGGACTGTCCAGTTGACTTTGGCACACATTTTGTTGCTATGTCCTTTAACTTATCTAAAAATGCAGGAAACTTTTCTGTTATGTCAGTAAAATTATGCCTATTAATATCCAGAGAACACTGAAGTTTGAATTTTGGCCAATCAGCCTTTTTAAGATTCCAACGAGGAACATTGTCCTTAGGCATACTCTTAACTATATCAATTAAAATAGGAAAATGGTCACTACCACACTGATCAGAATGGACCTGCCATGTAAAATCAAGAAAAACAGATGCAGAACATAAAGACAAATCTATTGAGGTGAATGAACCTGATGCAGGATGAAAGTAGGTAGGTGACTTATCATTAAGTAAACAAATATCAGAGGATTCAAGAAGATGTTCCACCTTATAGCCTAAACTATTAGACGAGGAACAACCCCATAAATCACTATGTGCATTAAAATCTCCAATAAATAGAAAAGGTGCAGGTAACTGGTTGACTAGATTATCAAGATCACTTTGTGCAACATTAAAACGTGGTGGAATATATACATTACATACAGTTATAGTTTTATGTAGAGATACTTTTACAGCAACTGCCTGCAGTTCTGGATCTAACTCAAGTACCTCATGGGGTATACCTTTCTTAACAAAAATAGAGCAGCCACCAGTGGCTCTCCCATCTACTTCAGACATACAAGTTTTAAAATAATGATCAAATCCTCTAATATTTACATTATCTGAATCTTTAAAATGAGTTTCCTGCAATGCTAAAATGTAGGGTCTAAAATTGGAAATTAAATTTTTAATTTCTTCAAAATTTGGCCTAAAGCCACGACAGTTCCACTGTATTATACTTTTATTTTTGTTTGGTTCCATTATTTACACTTTTATTACCACTCCGCCCTTGTGAACTTGTGATTGGGGATTCTTCGACACTCATTTCACTGTCACTATCACTCAAAACATCATATTTGTTGTATTGTTTAATAGGGTCATTAGATCCCTTATGTTGTTTCGTCAAATATACTTTGCTTTGACTTATTTTCAGTTTAATAGGGTCATTTTGAGATGCACTTGTCTGACTTGATGAACTTGTTTTAGTCACTTTAGGTGTCTGTTTTTCAACTGCACACTTTTTTGGTTGTTTTGTGCCTTCTGGCCAAGTCATTTCTGTTTGTGTTTCCACTGTTGCTGTTTTCACCACAGGTTTGGTTGCTGCAGCTGCCTGGGCATATGTTGTTTTCACAGAATTAAATATGTCCATCTGTTTCTTCGCTTCTATGTATGAAATTCCTCTTTCTGTCTTGATTCTTTGAATTTCCTTTTCTTCTTTCCATTTTGGACATTCTTTATTATTTGATTCATGCTTACCTTGGCAATTGACACATTTTGCTTCATTCTTGCATTCTTGATGGTCTGTGTGATCTTCTTGCCCACATTTAGTGCAAACTTCATTCTTTCTGCAGTTGAATTTAGTATGACCAAACTTTTGACACTTGTAGCACCTCACAGGATTTGGGATAAATTGTGACACAGCCACCCTATAGTAACCCACCCTGATGTATTTAGGTAAGGTCTGGCTTTGAAATGTCAATATAAAGGTCCCTGTTGATTTTCTCTGTCCATCTCTAAATACCGAAATCCTGTCTAGTTTGATGACACCTTCAGTTTTCAGGCCTTCTAATATTTCGTCATCAGTACAGTCTTTTATGTCTGGGCATCTAATGACCCCTTTCTTAGTGTTTAAACTGTAATGTGGTGAAACATCGATTGGGATAGCATTGTCCATTGTCAGATTCAATTTTGTAGTTTTCAGTAATTTCTGGCTCTGTGTTTCCTTGTCCACTTCCACCAAAATGCTTCCATTCCTTAACTTCTTTATGTTAAATGGATCAGAACCAAGTATAGCAACAATGGCTTTGTTAACAGCAAATGGTGACAGTTTGTATAAAGGTCTTTCATCATTTGTACCTTTAATAAGCAGGAAACGTGGCCATGAGCAAATCTGAGCAGAATCAAAGTCCGTAGTCGTAATATCAGGTCTAGATCTTTTCCTATCAATCAGTAGAGAGTGTTGAGTTGCCATAATGTAGTAAAGATTTTTCGTTGCCAATGCTCTCCACCCACCCTTCGAGCCCAATAAGGGGATATCATAATAGTGTGGAGCTGAGCCCTGCACACTGATATCAGAGATACATTAGCAATATACTCAAAGAACACATAAAAAGTGAACCTTGATTGACCTGTTAAGCAGCCGCCTTCTAGATACTCCAAACCAAAGCACAGACCAAACACCATCAGAATACAACAATCAAGTACAACAGTATAAACCATTACAAACAACAAGCCATCACTAATTTGGAGTATTAGGGCTTGGCACTACCAGCCGATTGATTAAGCCAGGCCATCTTAACCTTCCGACTAAGTGAAATTGAGGCCAAAGCTGTGTATTGCCTCCTCAATGCCGCAACAAAGTATTGGCTCAAGAGCCAGGACCCTCTCTTCCACTGACACGGATCGCAACCCACGGCAAACAGGCTGCCCCCAATTAGTCGCCTCTTACGACACGCAGGAGGATATGTTGGGCCTATTCTACATCCCCGGACCCACAGGGGGAATCAGAAGTGGGAGGCAAGGGTGTTACCACTCTGCCACAGGGGCCCCCAGGAGACTGTGAAATACCGAGTGTAACTTTGATATTCAACAATGCAAATGATCATTGAGTGAATTATTGAAATAGAAAAAAACCATCATGTGAATCCTGTAGTTACTTATCCACAGCATTCCGTGATATCAGGGAGACATCATCTGTGGTTACATAATTTTCCTAGCAATTCTCCAATACAATGATCTCATTTTTATTGTGTAAAATAGCCTGACGTTATCCTCACAAGTGCATGTTTGGGTTTGTGGAGCACACAGGAATGTTTTAGACATGATTCTTGTCAAGAAAGGTGAACCCTTGTCTGTTTATGTCCGCACTTGCATGACGATCATTGTCGACAGAAAGTTGTTGAGAACTTTTGATTATATTTTTGGTCATTGGGGAGCAACACGTCTTTCTACAACTCCAGAGATGGTCGATGCACAGGAGAAAAACTCTAAGGATTTAAAACATACACCTGGCTGTGGTCTCCCATTATTCGACTGGTATTCCCACAAATACTGCTGATGATGTACATGTAAAATCTACAGAAGAGGACTGTTATGTTTGTCTTCAGTTCACGCCCGAGCAAAAACATAAGCTTGTGCCAAAATCCAAGAAGAAAGAAAAGAATGAAGCAACTGTTATTACAAAGAGGGTAGAAGTTTCTTTATTGGGTAGTGGAAGGCCACCCCAGCACAGTAACAGGTCTCTCTCCACAAAATAAGACACTGGAAACACCTTCTAATGATCCTTTGCAACTGATACTGAAAAGATTAGACGACATGCAAGGTCAGATTACATCACTTCGTAACATGTCAGGTGAAATTTCTGCTTTTTAATCCTCAGCTAACTCAAAAGAAGGCAAGGTATCTGATGAGGATCTCACAGTACAAACACTCCTACATACAGCCTCAGTATCTTTATGAAAGCAACACATAACACCTTCCCTTTCTGAAGAAGTGGATAAGGATCCAACATATAGACAGATAATGGCAGCAGTACATACACTGCTAGACTTTTTAATTTCAGAGGAATTTTTGTTTATTTATTTATTTGGGGTTTAACGTCGCTTTCAACACTGTACAGGTCATATCACGACGGGTAGTTGGAAGGGCAGAGGAAACCAGTACATAGAGTTCGCTAGGGTTGTGTACTGTAAACTGCCGACCAACGGCAAGCAACTACCAGCTTTCCCACTTACGGCCATGACGGGGATCGAACCCCGGCCGCAGAGGTGGGAGGCGAGAGTGTTACCACTCTGCCACCGTGGCCCCTCAGAGGAATTTTTGGGACCGCTTTCAAAAATATTTGGTTCAATGTTGAAAGAAAATTGAAGAAAATCAACCTTACTTCCAATGACCATGCGTCCAGTGCTGGATAAGATAATTAAAATTTTAATGCAAAAACACTGTGTCATACAGCACTATAAATACCTTAACTACTATATATACATTTATATTAGTTACTACCAAACAAAAAAAACAAGACTATACGAAATGACTAGAAAAAACAAAGTAAAAAACAACAATCAACAATACATAAACAACAAACAAAATAAAATGTAAAAATGCAAGCAGATACATAATATAGATCGATATCACAGTACAACACTAAGCAAGACTAGATTTTACTGAATAAATTAACATGAAGGACAAAACACAAAATAAATAAATTAAAACTTTTTGAATAAACCAACTTCTTTTAAATAATTTATAACATTAAAAATATTTTCATTAAATAAATTTTTCATTGAATTTATATTTCTATAATATTTAATTCTAGTGTCACGTAGGTCAATACAGTCTAATAATATATGCTTGACTGTATCGGGACAATGACAGGGAATGCACCAGGGCATATCTTCACCTTTCAACAGATAGCTGTTTGTGAAATAGGTGTGTCCTATACGGGCTCAAGTTATAACTATTTCCTCCCTACGAGATAAACCCGTCCAAACATAAAAATCTCCAACAGTAGGGTTTATTTGAAATAGTTTGTTATCAGGACACACATTCCATTGAGCTTGTCACTTTTGTTTAAAAACACTATTTACATTCACTTTCAAGTCTGTATAGGGGACTTTCAAGTCTAAAACATTAAAAGTCAAGGCCTATTTGGCTAGCTCATCTGCTTTTTCGTTGCCCCTTATGCCTACGTGACCAGGAACCCAAGCTAAAACAACTTTTTTATTCACCAACAAACAATCCTTAAAAAGCTTTAAAATATCTTGATCAAAAGGATGATCACAGTTATCAAGAGCTTGAAGACTAGATCAAGAATCAGTGAATATGATAAAATGATTCCCATCACAATTTTTTTACAAGATTAAAAGCCATTTTAAGATCCTGTAATTCAGCTGTGAATATACTAGCATTGCCAGGAAGTCTGACCTGGGCACTGAGGTTCTTAGATGTAGCAGCTGCAGCAACCCTATTTTCTACTTTTGATCCATCAGTATATATAGCCCTATGGTCAGGATAACAACTTTTCAACTGAACAAATAGACTTTGAAAAAGACTATCATCACCAAGATGTTTCTTTTGATGGGTGAGACATAAGTTTATGTGAGGTTTCTGTATAGTCCAGGGTGGGTCATCTGGTAATGACATAGTCTGAATTAGATCCAGCTGAGGACAGACAACAGACAAATCTTCCTCTACACGATGCGCAAAAGATTTGATTGCAGATGGTTTCTTATCATAGAGATCATATAACTGGGGATTAAAAACAACATCATAAGCTGGATAGTCAGGATTACTTCTCAATTTCAAAGCATACTGAATACATAATTTATCAAACCTTAAATACAAGGGTGGTTCATTTGCCTCTACATACAAGCTTTGCATTGGAGAAGTCCTGAAGCCTCCCAGGCATATTCTTAAGCCCTGGTTTTGAATGGGTTCCAATTTCTTAAGATATAACTTACGAGCAGAACTAAAAACAGCACAACCATATTCCAATCTAGAGCGAACAAATGCACAATAAAGTCTCAGCAAAACACTTCTATCTGCTCCCCAATCCATTTTAAAACTACTTTCAGCAAATTCATGGCTTTCTCACATTTCTGACGGATATAATTAATGTGAGCTTTAAAATTAAGTTTATTGTCAAAGATTACACCAAGGAACTTAGTTTGTGAAACAACAGGGATTTGTCAATCGTATATTGTTAATGTTAGGTCTGGATGAAGTTTTCTTTTATTACAGAAATGCATACAAACTATTTTGGTTTTAGAAAACCGAAAACCATTTTCATCAGCCCATTTTTCAACCTTATTGAGACACAACTGAAGTTGCCTTTCTATTGAAGACATATTTCTAGAAGAACAAGTGATTGAGAAATCATCAACAAAAAGAGACTTTTCAAAGCTAGATGGAATTACATCAGCATTGCTATTAATCTTTAAAATAAATAAAGTAACAGAGAGGATGCTGCCTTGAGGGACCCCCATCTGTTGTTCATGTATGTTAGAAAAGACAGATCCTAAACGAACTCTAAAAACTCTGTTTGATAAAAAATTCTGAATAAACAAGGGCATTTGCCCCCTTAAGCCTACTTTATGTAGATCTCTAATAACAACATGCTTCCATACCGCATCGTAGGTTTTTTCTAAATAAAAAAATACAGACTACATGGTTGTCTTTGAAAAAGGTATCTCTAATAAAAGATTCAAGTTTTATTAATTGGTCTGTTGTAGTTTGACCTTTTCTAAAACCACTTTGATATTTTGTTAAAATATTATTTTTCTCAAGGAACCAAACTAATCTAGTATAAATTATTCTTTCCATGGTTTTCCATAAACAGCTCGATTTCCTCAGTGGCCTAGTGGTTAGCAAGTTTGGCATCTAATCATAGGCTGTCACCTCTGTGGGTTCGAGTCCCACAAGTGGCAATTCTGAGGACCTGTCCCAATATGACCCTGGCTGTTGAACGGGACGTAAAACCCCAACTTTGACCTTTGTCCATAAACAGCTCGTCAGAGATATGGGACGATAATTGGACGGGTTTTTTGAGTCTTTGCCTGGTTTTGGAATAGGTATCACAGTGGCCTCTTTCCAGCATTCAGGAATTTCACCTGAAGCCCATATATCACCATAACTACCACCATAAGTGAGTCTCTTGGTAGATGTTTTAGCAGCTGATAATGGATCTCATATGGGCCAGTGGCTGTGTCATGAGGCTTTTTCAGAGGATCGCATAGTTCTCTAATGGTAAATTGTACATTGTAGTTTTCAGAATTGTCTGTCTCAAAATCCAGGTGTTCTTTTACAGCTTTTACTTGATATTTTTGAAACTTTGTATGGTAATTGTTGCTGCTGGAATTCTTGTTAATTTCTTGGGCCAACCTATTTGCTATGTCTACTCTTTCTGTTATCTTGGTTCCATCATTATTTTCCAGATGATGTATTGTGGTGTTACTTTGTTTCTCACTTATTTTCCTGATCATTTCCCATACCTTCTTTGCTGGTGTCTTTACATTTCGTTTTGATACATATTCATGCCATGATTTCCTTTTACTTTCTTTAATTACTTTACGAGCATTGGCTCAAGAGTTTTTATATTCATTTATGTTATCTGATGTAGGATTTGTACAGTATTTATCCATTGCATTTTGACGAGCTTTAACAGCTTGTTTGCATTCACTAAATCATGGTTTGTAGCTACCAGTGTACTACCCAGTTGACTTAAGCACACATTTTGTTCCTACATCATTTAATTTATTTTAAAATGCAGGAAACTTTTTCTGTTATGTCAGTAAAACTATGCCTATTGATATCTAAAGAACACGGAAGTTTGAATTTTGGCCAATCAGCCTTTTTAAGATTCCAACGAGGCGCATTATGCTTAGGCATACTCTTAACTCTATCAATAAAAAGAGGAAAATGGTCACTACCACACTGATCTGAATAGACCTGCCCTGTAAAATCAAGAAAAACAGATGCAGAACATAAATACAAATCTATTGAGGTGAATGAACTAGATGCAGGATGAAAGTAGGTAGGTAAGTAAACAAATATTGGAGGATTCAAGAAGATATTCAACCTTATTACCTAAACTATTAGATGAGGAGCAACCCCATAGATCACTCTGTGCATTAAAATCACCAATAAATAAAAAAGGTGCAGGTAAATGGTTGACTAGATTTTCAAGATCACTATGTGCAACATTAAAACGTGGTGGAATATATACATTACATACAGTTATAGTTTTATGTAGATCCTTTTACAGCAACTGCCAGCAGTTCTGTATCCAATTCAAGTACCTCATGGGGTACACCTTTCTTAACGAAAATAGAGCAGCCACCAGTGGCTCTCCCATCTACGTCACACACACAAGTTTTAAAATAATGATCAAATCCTCTAATATGTACATTATCTGAATCTTTAAAGTGAGTTTCCTGCAGTGCTAAAATGTAGGGTTTAAAATTGGAAATTAAAGTTTTAATTTCTTCAACATTTGGCCTAAAGCCACAACAGTTCCACTGTAGTATACTTTTATTTTTGTTTGGTTCCATTATTTACACTTTTATTCAAATTCCACCCTTGTGAATTAGTAATTGGAGATTCTTCAACACTCATTTCACTGTCACTATCACTCAAAGCATCATTTTGTTGTATTGTTTAACAAGGTCATTAGATCCCTTGTGTTGTTTGGTCAAATATACTTTGCTTTGGCTTATTTTCAATTTAATGGGCTCATTTTGAGATGCACTTGTCTGACTCGATGCACTGGTTTTATTCACTTTAGTTGTCTGTTTTTCAACTGCACATTTTTTGGGTTGTTTTGAACCATCTGGCCAAGTCATTTCTGTTTGTGTTTCTACGTTCATAGTTTTCACCACAGATTTGGTTGCTGCAGCGGCTTGGGCATAGGTTGTCTTCAATGAATGGAATGTCTATTTGCCTCTTGGCTTCTGTGTAGGAAATTCATCTTTCACCCCTTATTCTCTGTATTTCTTTCTTTTCTGTCCATTTTGGACATGCCCTATCATTTGATGTATGATTTCCTTGGCAATTAACACATTTTGGTTCATTTTTGCATCCCTGGGAGTCAGTGTGATCATCTTGCCCACATGTATTGCAAACCTCATTTTTCCTGCAATTGAATTTAGTGCTGCCAAATTTCTGACATTTATAACATCTGACTGGATTAGGAATAAACTGTGACACAGCCACCCTGTAGTAACCCAGCCTGATGTATTTTGGTAAGGTTTAGCTTTGAAATATCAATATAAAAGTTCTTGTTTGCTTCCTAAAACCATTTCTGAAACAGTTATCCTGTCCAGTTTGATGACACCCTCATCCTTTAGGTCTTCAAGTATTTCTTCATCAGTGCAGTCTTTTATGTCTGGACATCTAACGACCCCTTTTTTGTGTTTAAACTATAATGATGATTTATTTATTTATTTGGAGATTTACATCGCATTCTTTTATTTATTTATTTATTTTTTTTTTTTTTTTTTTTTTATAAATTTTTTTATTCAAACAGACATGCAGGTAAGTATTTTCCAGAAAATGTGTGAAATTTTTCCACAGCAAAAGATAACAAGAGGTAAAATAAAGTCTCATGTCTCATCACCTAACAAATAAAGAATAAATTATTTGAAATAGTGATTCTACAATATCAAACATAAAATAAATGATGCTATAACTGTAACAACATTTTCTAGTCACTTGACATAGTATTTAATGAATACATTTACAAATGCATGATTCTACAATATCAAACATTAAAAAAATCATACATTGATAGGTTACAATAAAAAGATTAATAATGGTAATTTCATACATCTAACAAGAATAGTTGTGTTCAAAGAAAAGATAAGATTGTCTTTGGATATCTATGGGAAGTATCTTTGGATTATATACATTCTCATATGGTATGGTGTTAATTATGTTCTGTTATATGTTGTTAAAAATGCCTTCCCATGTTTGCCACCTTTTAGCATATATTTCCATTTTTGAAGTAATTTTGGACAGTATTTTTTGCTCCTCGTATCTATCTTGTATTATCTTCTGAAGCCGAAATATATCAAGTTTTTTCCTTTTTTGAGCACAGCTGAAAATGTAATGTCTGGTTATTATAAGAATAAAGTTTATTGGCCAAAAATGTTCATCTTGTTTTTCATAGCCTAAAACTTTTGTAACATTTGTCCATTCTGCATTGTAGGAAATTTTTGAAAGGAGCCAAGTTTTGATATTATTCCACAGAATTATAACATTATTCCAATGGAGAAATAGATGCTCTATGGATTCTGAATCTTGATTACAGAGTCTGCACAAGTTGGAACTTGTCAGTTTCAGTTTATAGAGATATTCATTTGTGCCTAAAATTCTGTACATTATTCGATACTGAAACCAAACGTAATTATTATCAGGGATAGATCTGAAACATACCCTATAAATAGTTTCCCAATGATTGTTACATATCATACTTAGATTCCATTTGACCTCATGCCGTTGTTCAGACCTTTTTATATCTGTTAACTTAAGGTAAAATTTCTTACTTCCCTGTTGTGGGTTAAACAGAATTTCTGCATGGAATGGGATAAATGGTCTTATTATTTCAAAGTTGTCTCCTTTTTTATGGATTTCTAGAAATTTATTCACCAATTTCTTAATTGTATAGTAATTAAGTATGTTTATCCTAATATGATATTTAATTTTCAGCGACTCTATATCCATTACCTTCCCTGCCGAATCTACTATATCAGCAACTGTACTAATTGCATTGGCAAACCAATCTGGAAAGAACAATTTATTTACACTTATTTGATTATTAAACCATAAAGAGCTGTGCAGAATGTCTTGGTTGCAAGAAACCATGTTGCTTGTGCACATAAGTATCCAATTCTGGAATACATCCTTCCAAAAGGGATTAACCTTATCTAGGATATTTTTGCACCAATCTCCTCCAAGTATGATAAATTTATTTATATTTTTTATTGATTCTGTAAGAAGTTGATACCATGCACAACCATTTTGTGAGACAATACGTTTTAGCCAACCCAGTTTCAGAGACTTTTCAAATTTGACTATATCAATCATTTTCAGACCCCCATAGCAGTAGTCCCTGTAAACGGTTTTCCTATTTATTTTTTCAGGCTTCCCTTCCCACAGGTAACTAAACAATAACTTATTGATTTCTTTAAGGACAATTTCTTGGGTTGGTAAAGATACAAACAGATGGTTGAATTTTGGCAAAATTAATGTTTTAATAACAGCAATTCTTCCAATAGGGGTTAAACTTCTCTGTTTCCAGCATTTTATTAATTTTTGTGCACTTAGTAATGCACTATCAAAATTTAATTTGGGCATCTTATGGAGCTCAGTACAGAATTTTATTCCTAGAAGAGTAAATTCTGTTTCTCCCCAATTTAGGTTCAATGATACATTTAATTTCTCTTTCGAATGCTTCTTGCACCCAATCCATATTATTTTAGTTTTTTCGGAATTAATTTTAAGTCCAGAGATTGATCCAAAGACTTCAAGTAGATTAAGTGCTGCCTGCAGAGAGCCAACAGTACCATTTAGCATAAGAGTAGTGTCATCTGCAAACTGTGTTATTTTGAAGGAGTGTTTGTTAGTTTTGATTCCAATTACATCAGGTGTATTTTCAAACAAGAGACTTAAAATTTCAGCTGATAAAATGAAAAGATAGGGTGAAATGGGATCTCCTTGCCTGCATCCTCTCTTTATTGGGATTGGGTAAGATAAGTTACCACATTGTAAGACAAAAGCCTGTATATCAGTATTAAATAGCTTAATCCATGAGATTAGATTTTCAGTAAAGCCGAAAAATCTTTTATTTATTTATTTGGGGTTTTACGTCGCATTCAACACTGTACAGGTCATATCACGACGGGTAGTTTGAAGGGCAGAGAAAACCAGTACATACAGTTTGTTAGGGTTCTGTACTGTAAACTGCCGACCAACGGCAAGCAACGGCAAGCAACTACCAGCTCCTCAGAGGTGGGAGGCGAGAGTGTTACCACTCTGCCACCGTGGCCCAACTATAATGATGAGGTACACTGATTGGGATCACATTGTCCATGGTCAAGCTCAATTTGGTCAATAGTTTGCTGCTTTGAGTTTCCTTGTCTACTTCAATCAAGATGTCTCCATTCCTTACTTTCTTTATATTAAAGGGATCAGACCCAAGTACAACAACAATGGCCTTGTTTACAGCAAATGGTGACAGTTATGACAAAGGTCTCTCATTGTCTGTTCCTTTTACTAGCATGAATTGTGGCCTTGAACAAATCTGTGCAGAATCCGAGTTCGTAATCATGAATTCAGGTGAAGTTTAATCCTTTTTCTATCAGTCATTTGCGAATTTTGTGAAACCATAATGTTAAAGTGGTTATTCATTGCCAATGCTCTCCACCCACCCTTCGAGCCCGACAGGATATCATAATAGTGTGGAGCTGAGCCCTGCACACTGATAGAGATACATTAGCAATATACTCAAAGAACACAAAAGTGAACCTTGATTGACCTGTTAAGTAGCTGCCTTCTACATACTCCAAACAAAAGCACAAACCAAACACCAGCAAAATGCAACAATCAAAACCAACAGTAAAAAACCATTACAATAAACAAACCATCATTATTTTGGAGCACTAGGGCTTGGCACTACCAACCGATTGAGCCAGGCCATCTTAACCTTCCGACTAAGTGAAATTGAGGCCAAGTCTGTGTATTGCCTCTTGAATGGCACAACAAAGTATTGACTCAACAGCCAGGACCCTCTCTTCTACTGACACGGATCACAACCCACGGCAAACAGGCTGCCCCCAATTAGTCGCCTCTTACAACATGCATGAGGATACGTTGGGCCTATTCTACATCCCCGGACCCACAGGAGGCAAGGAGTGCTGGAAATGTGGGATTTTTACAAGAAAAAGTCGTCTGGTAACCCACAGCAAGACCAGCCTCATATTTTATAAACTAATCTAATGAAATATAACAGCTATCTCTATTATTAAGCATTACACATCGTCATCTAATGACTTTGCTTTCCAGGCCCCTAGATGCCAGGACTCTTTCAGATCTTCCTTCCATGGGGCAATGCCTTCTTCAATAAGAATTCATTTCAAACAGAGAACATGTCCAGATCTTGTCATGTGTCCATTTCTTATTGAGTGCAATTGAAAAGACTGCTTTTAACTTGGAAACTTCTTTGTTGCGTCTTAAAAACTCAACAAAAGATCAGCCAGTGCTAAAGGAACTAGAGATTTTGCTTTCTAATTTACGATTGCAATTCAGCTGCCTGGGATCCATAAGGAAGGAACTGCTGGAGTCTCACAGACAATTTTATCGTCTCAGGCTGCAATTTGGAACTGGTTAGACATGATACTGTGTTGAAAAGATTGAATCCAAGCCTGAAATATTTTAAATATTGGAAGATTTTAGTTGGGTTTTGTATTTTTTTCATTAATGGCAACAAACATTTTAGGGCATGACTCTGTTTCCAAAGTTTTGTTTTCATATACAAACATACATATACAAATACATAGTAAACAAACATATACAAATACATAGTAATTGATCACAAATTTGATAAAAATCTTCTAATGTGCTGGCATCCAAAAAGGGACAGTCCAAACCAGAGAGAAGTTATAACCCAGCAAGCGCCCACCATGGGATAGATGACTATGATGGTGGTAGGCTAGCAATCAACATCCTGCAAAAAGTGCACAACAGAAACTGACGAACTTAGTGGATACAATGTTCATCTATATGGAGGAGCTTTTGGCAATGGAGGAACTTATCATGGGCCTTACATCAAGATTTGACCAGCCAACCCAAAAATTGTCAATGGAGAAGTCATTTTCACACAAGAAAAGGAAGAGGCGTGAGCTATTAGATTGGGAGGGTGAGACCCACACATTTCTGTTTCCCAAATGACCTATTATTTGGACGGATCTGAGCATAGTTTACTCAAAAACATTTCCTGACATTGCCATTGTCTTGAAGCTGACAGTGACACTAGTTAGAGCCAAGAAACAGAAACGTGGCTCAGATTTAGATATCACCCCGCTTCTAAGAAATCCACGTCATATCAACACTATTAAGGCCCGACTTATCTATTTATTTATTTGGGGTTTTACGTCGCTTTCAACACTGTACAGGCCATATCACGATGGGTAGTTGGAAGGGCAGAGGAAACCAATACCTTCAGTTCGTTAGGGTTCTGTACTGTAAACTGCCGACCAAAGGCAAGCAACTACCAGCTTTCCGACTTCAGGCCGTACCGGGAATTGAACCCCGGCCTCAGAGGTGGGAGGTGAGAGTGTTACCACTCTGCCACCGTGGCCCCCGACTTATCTATGATAACTTGGAGACTTGGGATAATACTGGGGTCATTGTGGCTACCCCTGCCTGTGAGGCCATTACACTGAAAATACTTAAAAGAGACATGAACCAGGACTTGTGTCAACATACTGACAAGTTTGGTAACTCGGTTCAGATAAAATCAGTGGTTGAATAAAATGCAGTGAGCATTAGTCCAGTTCTCTTTGTATCTGAGATGGATAAGCCAGCCAACCAGTTTGTAAACACAACTGATGCCTTGCAACAGACATGGGATCAAATACAAATGCATTTAAATACTTTTTGAAAGTATTTGCAGTTGAAATTTTCAAAGACAAGCATTTGCATATACATATTAATAAGATAATATTGCGATTAACATCAAAGAGTTATTTTGATTATTATGTTCAACCAGCTTCAGTCTTCCATTACTGGCTCTATCAAGATTACCTCGGACACTGTGTTAAAGAAGACTTTGACATTAGCTTGGAATAATGTGCTTTGAAGGGACAATTATCTGATGAATTCCAACACTAAATTTGGTCCTAAGGCTTTTGCAAGATTTAGAACTGGACTTTTTCAGAAATTGAAGATAAAATGATGAAACTGTTACCTATATGAAAGATTCTTCTCCCAAGCCCTTTACAAGAGAGACCTCTACCAGATTCTATGTCTTCAGGAGATCTTTAAACAAAATTTCCTCTCAACAAGATAGCAAACAACCCTTTCAACAATCAAACAGGCTCTTCTTCCAAGTCACATAAAAATTCTTTGCACATCCATCCAGAGGTTGGCAGAATAGAGTGACTGTCCAAGGATCTCATTTAAAGGACATTTTGGCAGGTATGGCTTATCTGCACCTCAACAAAATTGTTCAAAGTTTATATATTTTGAGCAAATACAATAATCAAAACAAAGATGACACCCTCAAAACTTCGCTTCTGGGAATGCTACAAAAATGAAATTGTCCATATAAAGTCATATAAGGAAACCTTTTAATGTTGGTTTTAACAGCAATAATCAAACAACTCAAAAAATGGAGACAAGTAATAGATTCGAATGTTCTGAACAGCCATTCAAATGTTTCCACCTTCAAAATGGAACTGCAGAGTCAATCCATAATAACCATCAAAGAATCAAACCTAGATACTCAAAAATTGGCCACCTTAATTCAGGAGTTAGGCTGGCTCATAATTTTTTGCAACCAAGAACTATTGCCTACACAAAAGCTCAATTTTGGGGGCTACCATTTCAATTTTCAGAAGGGTCAAGTATTTCCAACCCAAAAGAAATTCACAACTTACAGCTCTTGACACTAAAGAATCTCATGTCACTGATCGGAATATTAGCCTCCTTACAGATGAAGATTCTAATGGGAAGGTTACACATGAGACCTTTAAAGTGTACCAAAAGAATACCCAGTTAATGGACAAAGAAATCCTAGTTATAGGAAACCTCCTAAAATATTTAAAATGGCGGGATCATCTATCCAAATGTTCACAACATTCTGTTATTCAGAAGCCTCTCAGAAGGGTTGTAGTTCTCACTTAAATGTACATATGTTTGTCTCTGGTCAAAGGTCAAAGTTGGGGTTTTACGTCCCGTTCAACAGCCAGGGTCATATTGGGACAGGTCCTCAGAATTGCCACTTGTGGGACTCGAACCCACAGAGGTGACAGCCTATGATTAGATGCCAAACTTGCTAACCACTAGGCCACTGAGGACCTGTCTCTGGTCAAAGGAGTTCGGCTACACATCATTTGGCTAGAGTTAACGTTTTTAGGCCTAAAGGGTTTTCAGGATCAGCTACAAAAAATCAAAGCATATTAATTTGTTCAGACAAAAGTACAGAGGTCGCTTATTTGAACAAAGAATGAGGTACTTATTCAATAGAAATATTTGTGAGTCAGAAGAATTCTGGCCTTCACAAATCCCTGAAATATTCTGATATGGCCATGACAAGTAAAAGGATCCCTCAATGCCACATGTGGTCATAGGTGTCAACTCTCCAATAGTTAATCATTTTGGAAATATTCCTATTGATTAAACACACTTTGCTTCCAAATAATCAAAAGCACTAGCAAGGAAAAGGTAAGTGTCTAACCTAAAAGAAGTAAAATTACAATAAAATCTGGAATTTTGGTATTCAATTTCTTAAAGGTATGAAAAAGTGATAGCCCAATTACGAGACATGGCTCATAGGTTGCCTAACATTGATTTTATCAGGAAACAAGACATTTTGTAATGGATCAGAAGTAAATATAAAAATAGTAACATCTTTTTCCTCCAGACAGACCTCTTAACATGTGGATATTGTTTTTACCAGGGCACATTGGTACAAAAAGTACAAAATGTGTATGTGAGCAACATTCAAAGAAAAAAATAAAACAATTTAAAACATATCCTGCCTCAGTACCTGTGAAATAATTTCAGTGCTTAAAAATATGAACCTTGCACCAGAGGATACTGATAATGAAAACCTACACATGAACAGTTCCAGTGAGATAGAATTTAATGGACATTTGTCCAGTGAGAGCCCAGCTACTATGTGTTTATCTTTGGACAGAGATAGGGAATTCACTCAACAACTTAAAGGCAAATCATTATTCAGTAGAACAAATACTGAAGAAGAAAATTATTAAAAACATCCTTCTTTAGAGCAGTTTTCTACATTTTCTACAGGAAAGGTATTCCTTTGACCATTCATCTCAAGTGAACAGACTGAAGAATTCAACTTTCAACGGATTTCATTGATCATTTAGAGGAGACCACTATGACCAAGTGTTAAAACTTCACAATAGAACTTGCAAAATTATCCCTTAAAATATATCATGACTTTATGGATGACGTAATTTTTACGGCTGTAAAACAATACACCTTACAGCAAAAGGTTTTGGCAAGTGGGGAAGAAGTTATTTTATAGTAAGTTTATAAATATCATGTGTGCTTTAAGCATTTTGGCGTTAATTCTAACAATATCCAATTTCTAACATCAGGGGACAAGAAAAACAATAGTGATGAAGGATTAAAGAATAATAATATTATAGTATTTGTAAATTGCCAAAATGATGCAGATATTCTCTAAAATGGGATAGTCAAATTACCAAAAGGGGTAATTGTTCAGCCGACTGACATTGTGACACAAGGCATTCCAAACTCACTGAATTTTGTTGATGTTCATGTTTTTTGAGATATGGCAAGGGGTTTAACAGTTCAACTGGCTGCTAAGCATGGTAGTCACCACCATCACAGTCATCTCGTGGATATCTATGGACTCTGCTTAGTTCCCTGGGATGGTAGTTGCACACTTGACAAACAGCTGAAACATATCTGCACACTGAATAATTTGCATCCAAAGTGACACCAAGGTTTTTCACTGATTAAGCTGGTTCAATTACAAAAGATTTATAGGCAGTGATGACTAAGGAATCTCTAATATGATCTTCACCAAAATGAATTAAGTTCCATCAGGATTAAGGCTTTAGTGTTGCCCATCTTAACCCGAACAGCTTCCTGGCAGTTGGCCTATTCAGCAATAGAATAAATGTTTCTAGAATCAAGTTTAACTGTATCAGGCTATGGTGGATATGCTTTGGGAAAGAATATCAAACGTGAAACTGTAACCAAATTATTTGGCTGCTTTATAAATGGATCAACAAAATTTCTGGAGCTACAAGAAGTTGTCCAACAAATCATCATTGTCTAGCATTATACAGACTAGTATCAGGAAAATGATATGTGCATCAAAACAACTTTAAAGAAATTTGTAGACCAAATAGACATTTTGAACACTGAGTGATAGTTAAATGCTAGCAAATGCTATTTGTTACAATTCTAGCATAACTGTTTTGAATGTATTGCAACTTGCAATGACTGGATTTACAATGACTCCGGAACTCCAAGGGACTACTAATATGAGCACTGACCGCAAGGAAAAGAAGCTTTATGAGTAGGAAACTCTCAAACTGCTAAAAGTTCCAGAAAACAACCCTTGACACATTTTGTACAATCTTGATTCAACCACAATTCCAAAACCTGATCGTCACCCCATGCTGGAAGGTCAACAGGGAAATATGTTTCAGTGATATTTCTATGCAATTTTGGGGCCAAAAAGCATTAAACCAGTCTTGTTGGGACACAACTTAACTTTGCTGAAGAATGTAGAGTTGTTCACCTCAACGGGACAATTTTTTAACTTTTTGAATGCAGTAGACACATTTTTATGATACAGACTGCATAAAAGTGAAACCTAACACCAACAGACATGGCAATAATTTTCCTAGGTTTGCTGTATACACTGAAAAAAGTGGACCCAAAACAGAACAATAGCGAACAAGAACTTCCAAAGATCTGATAACAAATGTTTATTGCTAAGTAATTGTAGGCAAAGTAGGAAAAAAAACAGTTGAGTATGGATCCACCAAAAACCAGACCATGATTAGTGAGAACAGTGGCATGACTGATGGCATCAAATGCAGTCAACATAGCCTATTACATAAGGTCAGAAAAAGGGCCTCTGGATAGGGCTAAATGTATTTCATTTTGATAGACAGGAAAGCTGTCTTGGTTGAGTGACCAGATTTATAAGCAAACTGGTACTGATTATCCAAGCCATGAGCATGAACATGATTCATCACCTGCATGGTTACAAGATCTTCAACTAGTTTTGATATGAAGCTCAATACCGATACAGGTAGTTCTTCAGTGCAGTCTCTGAAAGAGAGGTTTTCATGATCAGAGGAGTAACAATAGCCATCCCAAAACAATCAGGGACATATCCACCAAAGAGTGAACATTTTACAAGTGCCATCATTTAAAGAGTATAAAAACATTTGATAACAGGACATGTTTGCCAAGGATTCAACAGACTGGTGATATTCTGGTAATTTGATGAACATCATCCCCAGAGAGATGAGCAATGGCAGTAAATTTGGGTGGGTCAGCACAAGGGTATACAAGACAGTCAATGTCTGAAGAGATGAAATCATCATAAATCTGGATAGCCAGTGACCTCTCAGATTGATGAGCTGATGTACAGTAAATAAGGTAAAACTCTTTCCTAGCTCCAGGTAGCAAATACAGAAAAAATGATTGAAGACACATAATCATTACTGATGTATGAATATTTTTAATTGGTGGTGATAAATGGTGCCTGGCGATAATTGGTCACCAGTTTGTCACCCAGTGAATTTTGACATTAAAGATTTATCCATTACAGTTCTTAGTACTTGTCCACCTTGTTATAATATAAATATTGCTTGTTCTTGATAGTTTTAAGGGCAAGCAACAAACTCCTGATTAACAAACATAACTGACCATTAGCCAGGCAGTAAACTTTTAATACTTTTTAGCAGATGATAATATAATTTATACTTGAAAGTAGCGCCCCAATTATGCTCAAAAGGCAGAATCTGGATTTTAAAATTCACAAAAATATTTAATTTATATGCATTTATTTCTACCACACTCCACTCCACCTTTTATAGTTTGATTCATTCCCGGAAATATAAAGTGTTGCCAAAAACAACCAACTATTGAGAAGTTCTTTATGATGTATTCTGTGTAAAATTATGGTATGTATCAAAGTTACAATGACATGTATTTATTTATTTATTTGGGGTTTTACGTCGCTTTCAACACTGTACAGGTCATATCACGACGGGTAGTTGGAAGGGCAGAGGAAACCAGTACATACAGTTCGTTAGGGTTCTGTACTGTAAACTGCCGACCAACGGCAAGCAACTACCAGCTTTCCCACTTGAGACCGTGCGGGAATCGAACCCCGGCCTCAGAGGTGGGAGTACAATGACATGTAGTATGCTATGATGGGCAGTAAACATTGAGGGAACACAACTGAATAAATTTCTAATTCTAAATGGACTTTTATAGCACTTAATCTCCCCTTTGAAAGAGTAACAGAAGGTGCAACATAAATGGTCAACAAAAATCAGTATCCAGGGGGAAAGGGGTCAAGCACCACAGAGAAGAACCAGGGTGATATTAAGACTAAGTTTCCAATGCCTTGATGTAGAGGTAGGATTTAAGCATCTTTCAGAAAGAGTCAATAGATGTGGGTGCACAAGTCTTGTTGAGAAGGGCATCAAAAGTAAACAAAAATCCTTAACCAAACTGTTTGACAGATTTCTAAGAAGATGGATCAAACTTTGATACATAAAGATTACCAACAATGACTGTGCCTGACACAAACACTATAACAAAGATATGGAGCAAAATATCTGGGGAAAAACCAGGATGAAGAGACTTGTAAACAAGTGTGCCAGGTTTAATCATTGAGTGATATTCTACAGGCAGCCAATGCAATTTCAGTATGGGTATAAAGTGGTCCGCAATTGCCCTGGGGCCACATTCACAAAAGGAATCAAGATCAAGTTTAGCCAAAAATCAGCTCAAGTTTGGTATAATCAGCTGTAAACTTGAACTGGTTTTTGGCTCAACTTGAGCTTGATCCCTTTTGGGAATACCAACACAGGCCCTGCTACCTACTATTGCTGGGATCAACTATCACCAGTCTGAATTCATATGGTAGTAACTTCAGAAGATGTACCACCCAAAGAGATAAAGTTAGGATGTTACGTCCCGTTCAACAGCCAGGGTTATATTTGGACATGCCGTCAGCATTATCACTAATGGGGGTCCAACCCGTCACAGAGGTGACAGCCTGTAATCAGAAGCCCATCTTGATCTGGCTGTTAAACGGGACATAAAATCGTGCTAGCCTCTGGCCGAACCTGGGCTGGTATTCATGAAGGGTCTTAGCCAGGGCTTAGGCTTAAAGTTGAGACCTTTGTCTCCAGTTTCTGCCCAAAAACTGCTAAGACGTTTGTCTTAGGCTTAGAGGTATTCACAAAGAATTTAAGACCGGTCTTAGGCTTAGCCAAGGGCTCAACTTTAAGACTGGCATGTGGGAGGCTTAAACATGAACATGATATGTGTTTGTTTACATAGCCTTGACCTTACACAACATCACCCACTGCATTGTTAGCAAAGATTTGATTGGATGGCAGGTGTGACTTTAATATTGGTGGTGTTAAGGAGTTAAGACAAAAGTCTCAGCTAAGTTCCCTTTTGTGAAAACAGATTTAAGACAAAACTTAGCTGAGACGAAAGTCTCAACTTTAAGACCACATTTAAGGCTATGACCTGGCTAAGTCTAAGCCCCTTCGTGAATGCCGGCCCTGATACACACCAGAAGGCTGCCAAGTACCTCAACTGCACAATACAATTTATTTATTTGGGGTTTTACGTCGCTTTCAACACTATACAGGTCATATCACAACAGGTAGTTGGAAGGGCAGAGGAAACCAGTACATATAGTTTGTTAGGGTTCTGTACTGTAAACTGGCGACCAACGACAAGCAACTACCTGCTTTCCCACTTGAGGCTGTGCCGGGAACCGAACCCTGGCCTCAGAGGTGGGAGGCGAGAGTGTTGCCACTCTGCCACCGTGGCCCCTTGACACCACAATACAAGACCAGTAAATAACACAAAACTGTTTCTAGGGGGGCTCGGTGGTGTAGTGGTTGGAATTGTCGCCTCCAACCTCTGAGGCCGCCGGTTCGAATCTCGGGCCGGGCGCTTCATGTTGGAAAGTTGGTAGTTACTTGCCGATGCCCGGTGGTTTACAGTGCAGTATGCACTGGTTTCCTCCACCTGTAAAACTACCCATCGCAAAATGACCCTGGCTGTTGAACACGATGTAAAACAACAAATAAATATAAATCACAACTGTTTCTAATCTGAAAGGAGGAAATGTACACAAAGACACTTCAAAATATGTCGTAGTTACCAACAGTACAGTACACTAAAATTCACAGTATATAGTGTATTCACACCTGATACTCAAAACAAATACTCATAATTCATCCATATGCAATAATAAACAGAGCAATATTAACTGATTTTCGAGGAAAACCTCGCTATCGGCACAAGCAATCCAATAACATGTTGCAAGACAAAAATCAGTTTCAATGTGTGCTATGAAGACGTATATAAAATCAATATTATGTTCACTACGTACTTTATGACGTGATTGCCATATTTGGATGTTGCAAGACAAAAACCAGTTTCAATGTGTGCTATGAAGACGTATGTAAAATCAATATTATGTTCAATACGTACTTTATGACGTGATTGCCATATTTGGAAAGGAAAGAAACGCATGTCAACTCTGATTGAAATAATCATATTATAACTATTTAGCCCACAACAAATATTCTCCATAAGGAAATTATAATAGAATTATAATTGGCAGTTTATGGGTATAATGTTCGTGAATGTTTAAACGTAAATAATACGTCCACTATTTCGTATAGGTTTTATGTTAATACCTCAATTGAGAGGTGTGTTATCCGTTCATCATTGTGTACAATATTGCCGCCAGATATTGTGTGCCCAGATATTATCAAATATTAGTTTTCTGTCTCTAATGAATGTGCACAAGTGTCAATACTGAAAGCCTGTCCCAATATGTTTTGACTCCAACTGCTGAAAACCTAGACGGGAACCAGCCACCTTTAACAATAAAGGGACTGGTATCGGCCAGGATGGCCTTGAATACATCATTGCCAGCTGTCATTATCGGGATATCTCGATCATTATTTTAATTACTTATATGCTTTTTGTATGTATTTAAAACATTTTAAACATTTATTATTGAAATTATAACATCAAATATTGTGAATTAAACTTAAAAATATTTTGGAATGACAATAATCTTTAGAAGCAAAACATGTTTTGGGTGATAATAGAAGATCGACAGTACTTAAACTAACTATGGAAGCGTTGTACCCAAGATGGTGGGCGATACCTGACCCTACATTGCAGAGTAGGGCAGCAGAAACCAGACTACTGAAAACCCTGCCATCAGGTTGTGGGTCTGTTTTGTTAGGAGATACAGTAAATGCGGTGACCAAATATTCTAAATATTTGAAGGTCCTCCGTGGCCTAATGTTCAGCAAGTTTGGCATTTTATTACAAGCAGTCACCTCTGTGTGGGTTTGACTCCCACGATTGACAGTTCTGGGGCCGATTTCACTAAAGGACTTAAACTAAGTCCCTTTATTGGCTAAGTCAGGGACTTAAATCTAAGACTTTGGTCTTAGCTAGGTCTAGGACTTAAAATGGATTTCACAAAGGTGACTTAGCTAAGTCCAAGCTTATCAAATAACCACAGTGGTTTTCTGTGTCATGTGACCTTTTATATCTATTCAAAATATAATATTGTTGCCATTTATCCTTCATTTGATGTATTTTATCTAAGGATAAGGGCTGTTTTGAACTGGAAAACCTTGTTGCCACATATAAACTTCCCAAAGACTATTTTAGTGAGGTGTTCTGTGTAATTATACTTTATTTACAGCCATTTCAAATTTTGAAGTGGAGAAAAGTTTATGGCGGCCATATTTAAGTCCTCTTTACAAAATTTAAGCCCACTACCTCCCAGACTTAAAGTTAAGTCCACTGACTTAGCAATTTCATGGACTTAGCTGCTTTGTGAAATCTGCTAAGTCTAAGACCACAGACTTAACATTCTTTTGACAAAATTTAAGACCAAAGTCTTAAATTGAAGTCTAAATCTGGGCTTAAGTCCCTTTGTGAAATTGGCCCCTGAAGACATGTTCCAATATGACCCGGGCTGTT
This sequence comes from Sabellastarte sp. h YS-2021, assembly GCA_964017235.1. Taxonomy (NCBI): domain Eukaryota; kingdom Metazoa; phylum Annelida; class Polychaeta; order Sabellida; family Sabellidae; genus Sabellastarte; species Sabellastarte sp. h YS-2021. The sequence goes on from OZ024936.1 coordinate 31,544,664, forward strand.
GAATGGCATGTAATAACCCAACTTTAAGGGCAGGGGCCGGATTCACAAAAGGTCTCAAGTCTCAGCTGAGATTTTGCTGAAATATGAGATTTTAGTCTCAGCTGAGATTCTGCTCAAGTTGAGGTTCACAAAAGGGATCTTAGTTGAGACCAAAATCTCAAACCGGTTTTGAGTCTGGACCAATCAAAATTCATGTAACTTTCTGTTGAGATTAGTGTAAAGCATACACATTTATATTTACAGCTGTACCATATGTACTCACATTTTATAATATATTCTATCAAGTAAAATGTTTCCTTTTTACTATAATTTGTACTGGCATACAAAATAACTGATTAAAATAGCAAAACAAACCATTCATGTAAATTACTAATGCAAATGTTTTACTGTTGTTTTAATACACACTCCTAGTATATATTCATGTTTTTGTGTTAAAAGTTATAAATATGTCATACTTGGCAATTTTCATTTTGTTTTGAGACTTATAACAACATATGCTCTATTTTATGAAACCATAAGTCCCTAGGCAGTGGTTCTTCTTATATTTGAGACCAAATCTGAGCCAAATCTCAGCCTGAGATCTTTTGTGAATTCCAGGTGAGCAAAAGGTCTCAAATCTGAGAAAAATCTAAGATAAATCTTAGATTTGAGACAAAAATCTCAGATTTGAGACTGAAGACCTTTCATGAATCCGGCCCCAGGTTTCTCAAAGGGACTTAGCCTTAAGGACTTTTGTCTTAAACTCAAGCTCAGTTTGTGGTCTTAGATTTAGTAGTTATCATAAGGCATAGAGCTCTAAAGCAACATCTAAGTCTTGGGCTTATAGTTAAATCTACCTGGGAGTTGGCTCAACTTTTGTAAACAAGGACTTAAATATGGCCACTGTACATTTTTCTCACCTTCAAAATTTTAAATGCAGAAAAAATATGGATAGAAAACCACTGTGGTTATTTAATAAGCTGGTCTTTGCTAAGACACCCTTTGTGAAATCCATTTAAGTCCATGACTGAGTCAAGATAAAAGACTCAAATGTAAGTCCCTGACTTAACCCATTTCCAGGCTTAGTCTAAGTCCCTTTTGTGAAACTGGCCCCTAATCTTGAGCCCGTTGTGCCCACATCAAGTGCAGAGTAGCATCATTGTATGTTTTCATTGTAGAAAATGAAGTGTTGTTGTTTGCTACATGATTAAAATGTAAAGATTAACACATGAGGTATTACAAAACTCCTAAATTAATGCACAGATCTTTTTATGTAAGTGGGCCCTGGCCAAAGGAAAAAGGGTCATATTCTGGATACAGAATACTCCAGAATTTTTGAACCTCAACCATACCCCCTCAGAAACGCACCCCCCCCCCCCCCCCCCCCCCCCAAGATACTGACTTGCCGAACTTCAGATATCACAGATTTCTGAGGCAACAGCCTGACTTTAAGAGGTTTTGTGCTTCATTTAGTGGTTCTTCTGCATTCGTGAAACTTAAAGCTTTATCACATATGTTTGATTATAATGGCAGCCTATTCATGATTTATGATGTGCTGCAGTTAAACTGAAAAGCTTTATCACTTACATTTTATTATAATAGCAGCCCATTCATGTTTTATCGTGTCTTGCAGAGTATTAAAACTACATGAGCTATGTTTTACAATATCAAAAGTTTATTTCTAAATGATCAAATGATTTCTTCTACTGGCATATTGAGAACCTTCAAACATGTACAATATTGATTATAATGCAATGAAAAATCCTTGCTTCAGATGATTACCACCAAAATCTAACCATCTATTTCTTCTGCCGTTGTCAACTTTTCGCATAAATTTCATGAAAAATCCGATCATGACTTTTTGAATAATTTTGCAAACAAACGGAAAAACAGACAGACAGGTGAACGCTACAAATTACGTAACCTCCTTGATGGAGGAACTAATAATGAGGAAGTTTTTTGCTAACTCAGCCGGTCTCACCACATTGTTTAAGGAGATTTACAGGGAGTAATGGCTTTAAGGAATCTGTTATATGCCCTTCACCAATCACCAAATGGACTTTAGCTCAGTGTTGCCCATCGACACCTGAACACCCTCAAAGCAGTTAGCCAATTAAAAATACTAGAACCAAAGTTTCTAGAATTATTAGAGCCTGCTTTTTGGCAGATATTAGGCAATTTAGAAGATCAGTATTTCAGATATGTTACAGGAGCTTAGTTAAATCAAAGACCACAGTACTGACATCATAGTGACCATTCGCCATATAAATCATATAATAAGCACAGTACAGGGATTTCAATAGATAAGAGAATCTATGGCCATTGAAATGGGTGTAAAACCTTAAACCAGCAGTAAATCCACTTTAAAATCCAAGTGAAGCATTTGCTGGTAACGACACACTCTATGCTAGCTAGTTTTGTAACATTAGATACTCAGCAGACTGTGGGAAGGTTTACTTCACAGCATGAACTCAGTGTCAGAAGAGTTATAAACTGGCTGAATGGTGTGCCTGAGGAATGTGTGTATATCAGTGTACACACATGATTGACATGCTAAATAGTTGGACAGACTGTACATGTACAAGTCTGTTTTGCAGATACCTTCTGTCCTTACCAAGGTAATCGTGCTTTCCTGATACAACCTGTTGTTTTTCTGTATAATTGGGATGCCTGTTAACAATCACCGGCCTTTCATGTCTGGGCAAAAGGTACTTAAAGTATTTTTGTTTGATGAATATCTATTAAATTTCACCTTGTTGGTAAACAAGCAACAGAGCCAAGTCATTTTATACAGCACTAAGGTTTGTATGATACTGCTATTAATTATAAGCCATTTAATCTTCGGTTGTTAATTTTGCATCAAATTTTACAGTCAAATGGGTGAAGTCGGGTTGTCTTTAAGTCGTTAAATCTGGATACTCAAAGACGGACTTAAAATAAGGTTTTTTTTTGTCTTTTGACATCGTGGGTGACACAGATGCCCAAAAACAAACAAAAAAACTGATAAAAACTCAACCCAGACTTTAAATGGGAAAGATTGCAGTTTCTTGCTTGTGCCTGGTGATTTGCACTGCAGAATCTTGACCAACATGTGTACATTAATATACACAAAATCTACCATTGATTGATTCTTTCATACAGAATCTTTAGTAATCCCAGTACTACTGAGACAGATTGTACTACAGATTAGTTTAGAATTAAATAACACATATCTAATGGTATTTTGTATCTGGCTATCATTTTGCCCTCTCTCAATTATGCATCCATAGAAATTCCCCCACTTATTTATTTACATTCCTGGACCACATCAATTGTCAAGGTTAAATGTTAAGGATCCCACAGATAAATGACCCACGATAAATCCACACAGAGCCACCAAAATATGTAAAATTTAGACATGAGGCTCCCAGGGTTTGCTTTCTTTGTACAGCTGCGGAAACAATAATGCACTTAACACTAACCACGCACTCCTGTTTATTACAGATGCCTAAGAAATTTAATGTCCGTTTCATAGTCTTCTGATGAAAAGGCTTTTGAGCTCATTAGCAGAAGAACTCTGTATGTAGTTTTTGCCACTCACAAAATCAAATGCTTAAAAGTAGTTGAGTAAGTGCAATTGACTTTAGGCATGAGCCAGTTCATTTGGTGAACTGCAGATTCCATTTGAAATGTTATAGTAACTAAAGTACATTATGTACATTATATGTTGACAGTTTTGTGCAACAAACCATGCAAACCATCTGCCACTGTGGTCTAGTGGTAAACACACTCGTCTGGGAACACAGAGGCTGTGGTTTCAATCCCAGGTACAGGCAGATACACAGTGGCGTGGATGACCTCCACGTCCTATCCCCAGTGGCAGGTTAAAGAACCTCAAGGATCTTGATAAATCATCCTTGAGGCTCTGTCTTTCAGTTGGGGTAATGTCAACAGTTTGAGAGTTGGACTGTACTTGTACAGTCGGATGGGTCATATAGCGCTTTGAATCATGTAGTGCATGTAGGTATTGCACCGAGTATAAATACAAATACAACGTTATTTCCTGGTGATTGTTGTTCATGTGGAGTATTGTGGAGATAATACAACTTGCCTGTAACCTCTGTGGTTCTGGGCTTGAATCCAGGTTATCATAACAAGCTAGAAATACTCCTGGCGGTCACACTGCTACACTTGCTGCTATAATGAAGGCATATACAACTTTGAGTTCATATTACTGAATATGTCACTATTTGTCATTTAAGATTATTTATTTCAAGTAATGAGCATATAAGTTGGCCACAGGAAATTACAAACAGTTTTCATGCAGAATAGAAAAAGTTTTGGAGGTAAATTAGAAAAGAAATTTCATTTTGAAAGAGTTAAAATTCAAAGCCTAGTCTTGTAGGTTTAAAGGGTATCCAGAATCTGTTAACATACAGTAACATACACATTCTATGTGAAACATAATTAACATACATATCAAAGCAATAACTTCTATACAATGATGTAAAGGTTTACAGAGGATTTCACTTCTAAAAGACAATATTCAGCATCTCTTCGGCCAGTTGGGTTTTATGATTCTTGTAGATTACCATCTGTAAATGTACTAAAAGGGAAACTTAACTGGATTTGCATCCCAGAACAAAATTTTTCCCCTGTAGATAAATTATATATTTTTCATGATGCAAATATGAAGCCTGTAAATATAATATAAAAGTTTTAAGCATAGAGTAATTTTTACAGCTTATAATAGAAAATCGTAATCAATTTACTGATAGTTAAACTTTCCTGTTTAAACACATCCCATCTGATTGCCACAAAAATTACCATAAGGCAGAAACTAAGAAGCAGCAAGTTACAGTGTAATTTACATTGGGAGCAATAATGCTGAAGAGAAAACACTGACAAATAGTGGGTGTCACCTTGAAACATAAGCATAAGTCACAGGTCACTGGAAATGGGCACTTTATGCCTGAGCTAATTCCATTTCCTTTTTTATGTATTGTAGTCAAAGGCTAAGTCTACTGGTTGCTTACAACATACCAATGCCATGCTAAATTCCTGGTTCAAGGAATCTTTTAAAAGCTGCAATGTTATCAATGAAAAGTTCTAGGTAGGCTCTATGGCCATCAAAAGAAATGGGGTTGAAATTGCAACACATTTGGTGCATACTAAAATGCAAATGAGTCCAGTTTCTCGGGGCATTCCAGGGATATGAAAAAGAAGAAATACCACAGCCCAAGGTTGCCTGAGGATGTTATGGGCCAAGATCTTTGGCAACTCTTTGATATTATTTTGGTACTACATTACAACAAACACGCCATTCAACAAACATGTCATTAATAATTACTTCAGGTGTTTACACTGAGGTAACCATAACTTAATGGAAGTTATGTAAAGCTTAATGGAACGTTTACATTAATAATAAATGTAAATTGTAGCCAAAAATAGTTTAAATTTCTACAGTCATAATTCAATTTAATTTAATCATTTTTAAGTGGAGTATAAGGTATACATTGTAATGATATATTTGCAATAATCTCAAACTGAAAACATATTCCTTGTTTGAGACCAGCAGAGTTAAGACCACCATTTCAGCAATTAGAGGGTCTGTGATATCCTTTACATTCCTGAACATCCCTACAAATATATCAATATATCTTTCCTTATAACCATTCAAACTAACATGACCATACATTTCTTAATAATGATCAATCTTGCAGAATGTTTCAGCAATTTTGTTTGGCTAAAGAAGGATTGATTGTATGGGATCGGTTTGGTATAGACAGACCTTAAGACTACAGACAAATGGTAGGCCATTATAAATACTTGTAGTTTTATAATCTTTATATAAACATGAAGGCGACTGACAGTGTTAAATGATATTTTTTTCTACAAGCTAAAGTTTATTGCCGCAAAAAATCATGTCTGTAATATTACCAAAAGATACGTTTACAGATTGCTTCGCAGCTCCGACCCAGCTATATCTTTCCTAGAATAAAGACAAAGTGGGCGATAAAAGGAAGACTTATATGGCCTCTCAGCAGTCTGGATGTGGAGCGGATTACCCTCGTTTTAGTGGTTTTTTTCATCCATGGGAACACAAATGAGTGCCAGTGTAACAACTTTTAAGTTAGTTCAGTAACCTGACAAATTTCAGTCAAATCACACATCAGTTCACATTTAGTTGATGCAAGAAGCAATAAGTAACTGTGTTGTTGTTGAATATTACACATGAAAACTCCACATGTTAAAAGCTGCTCAACCCATAGTTTACTTGGTTTTGCCAATGACTATGATAATAGCATAATGCTTTAGTTTTAGGAGAAACCAAGACTCAATGAGGTCTAAACAGAATCGAACCACCGACTGCTATGCACCTAATAAAAATGCAAAATAAATTTACATTTAAACCAGGTTTATCTGGCTGTCACAAACTGTCCACAAATATTATTAAAAAGCAAGTGAATATTGAATAAAAAACAAACAAGTCTTTAGCTTTTGTTATGCATCTGTTGAATCGGCCTTGTGCACTTCCCATTACTGTGCACCCTATGAAGTTATGATTAAAATCCATGTGTAGTATTTCAATAGTGTAAAGTCAAAGCAAATATTAAAGGACTGGGAATAATTATTTTTAAATTGATTAAAAAATATTACAAATCTTGGTTCTAAACTATTATTGTTTGGGCCATTAGATCTATATGGCTTCTGGATTAAGACATGGTAAATAATTTTATTACACCTGTGTGTTTCAGATTTCTTTGTCGAAAATAAATTATCAAGACTGAGGCTTGACACATAATCTTCGTTAACTCTGTCAAAGTCGAATTTATTGTCCCAAGATGTAGAAATTGAGCCAATAAAGACAAGGGTTCATACCATACAAATCTCATAACTGCAAATAGTTGTGACCCCAAGAAGCTATGGCAGTCATTGAGGAAGGTCTTGCATCGCACTTCTGAGACTGTCCTGCCTGCTCATAGCTCAGATAAAAGCCTCGCGGACATGTTTGCTTCTTTTTTCTCCAATAAAATAAGCAAAATTAGGGACACCTTCTCTACTTCTGGCTCTTTCAATGATGCACCAGATTCGTTGCCTCCTGCTTTCAATGCCTTTATGCCTGTCACTGAAGATGAGGTCTATAAGTGTATTAGTGAATCCCCCACTAAATCTTGCTCACTAGACCCTATACCAACATTCCTCCTTAAGGATTGTCTTGATATCCTCCTCTCTTCTATTACCAAGTTGGTAAATCATTCTCTCATTGAAGGATCTTTCCTAAATTCTTTCAAAAAGGCGGTTGTCACTCCCCTCATAAAAAAGCCTTCCCTTCCCAGAGACGACCTTAAGAATTATCGCCCAGTGTCTGGTCTTTGTTTCCTGTCAAAGTTGGTTGAGCGAGTCGTTGCTAGGCAGCTAACGTCACACATTAATAACAACAAACTGGACAATCCTCATCAGTCAGCATATAAGCCCAGACATTCCACAGAAACTGCTTTATTGTGTATAAAAAACGAGGTTCATCTCTCTCTGGCACGCAGTGAACCCACATCTACAGTACTTCTTGACTTATCAGCCACATTTGACACTATAGACCATAATATTCTCCTTGGTTACCTTAAATCCTGGTTTGGTCTTGGTGTAACAGTTCTAAGGTGGTTTGCTTCCTACTTAAGAAATCGTTGCCAGGCCATTAAGATAGGCTCCACACTATCTGAATTAAGCAATCTCATCTATGGAGTTCCGCAAGGTTCTGTTCTGGGTCCGTTACTGTTTTCACTCTATACAACACCACTTAGTAAAATTATTCGCCTCCACCCTCATATTAAATTTCATTTTTATGCGGATGATACTCAGTTATACATCCATCTCTCCCACAAGAATGCTTCTTTGGCTCTCGCCAAGCTAAATGCCTGCCTTCATGATGTCCAAGAGTGGATGTCTCTCAGTAAATTGAAGCTCAACCCTGAAAAAACTGAGTTTATTGTCTTTGGTTCCAAGGCTCAATGTCAGAAGATTTCCTCTCACTTCCCTGTTAGCATTCTTGGTAGCCTTCTTCATCCGGTTGATTCTGTTAGAAATCTAGGTGTGTGGTTTGATGCAGATTTTTCATTCTCTGAGCATATCAAGAGGACTTGCAAAGCGTGCTTCCTTCAGATGCGTGACCTCCGTAGAATTAGAAAGTATCTCACTCCTGAAGTGGCAGTCCTTGCTGCAAATGCCTTGGTTAGTAGTCGTCTGGACTATTGTAACTCTCTGTTCAGAGGTTTGTCCGGTTTCAATCAGTACAAATTGCAAAGTATTCAGAACACCCTGGCTCGTATTGTTACAAATCATGGAAAGTATGCTCATGTTACACCCATTCTACAGAAACTCCACTGGTTGCCTGTTAGGTACCGTTGCATTTTCAAAACTGCAACACTTGTGTATAAATTTTTGCATAGTGGTTCTCCTTCTTATTTCGAACCGTTCTTGTCTTTTAGTAGTTGCCCCTATAGTACTAGACATAGTCACCCAGATTGTCAATACCTTACAGTTCCTCCTTTCCATTCATCAGTCTTCAAGTCAGCCAAACATTTCGGCCATAGTTTTGCCTTTGATGCTCCTAAGATCTGGAATGACCTCCCTCAAGATGTTTGCGGTGCAACATCAGTTGCCTCCTTCAGAAAGAAGCTTAAAACATACCTGTTTGCAAAAGCCTATCCACCATAGCCTCCCCCGTCACATCTGTGTCTCCTTGGTATGACCCGGCTATGTCCCTTGATTAACGCTAACTGCCTTGCTTTATGTTTAGATGCGCCTTAGAGTCCATCAGTGATGGAGATTAAGCGCTATAAAAGTCCACATTAGATTAGATTAGAATGTAGTTATCCAGTTTGTAAATCATCTGTGGCTCTTACATATATGGTGCTGGGTTTGAATATTCTTCATCAAGAACTGTGATGGCATGTCCATGTTATTCTGGATATTTACATTGCCAATATGATATCTTGTAATGTGGTCCACAGGTGAAATATACACTTTATATATCTTTTTATTTGGAAAAACCAAATAAAACTATTGTATGTCGTTTTTAAACAACCAAATATATAGAGACCAATTTATAAAAAGTATGAAGAATATCATATATATACTGTATAAGTGGTTATTTTCGCGTGGAATTAATTTTGCCTATATTCGCGAGTGACTACAAAACGCGAAAATAACTTCTAGCCAATATTTATCAGAGCCAGTCTAGCGTGAGCGATAATACAAGATCGTGCAAGATACAATATTTGACACTGCCACGGAAACAATAAATTCCATTGCTTTATCAAACGTACCATTCACAGAAACGCCTAACTTCTTTGATCTTTATCACCAATAGGGAGGGATTAATTCAATTACACGACCCCGCTACACAACTTCTTTGATAATGCGCCGATCAATAAAAGTGTGTTCGATTGGGTTTCGTAAATTTATAATCTCCCAGAGTAGGTTCACACACTGACAACGTGTATAAAAGAAAAGACGTTAACTATGCATTTCCAATCAAACCAGCAGAAGTCCGCGTAATATTTTAATTTGAACATGCTGTTAGTTTGGGCGATAATTGAATATATTTCACCGCGAAAATAAATTCTCGCGAACCAGGCCTACAGTGTACATTCGCGAACTTAAGTACCCGCGAAAAAAAACACTTATACAGTATATATCATCTATATTAACTGTCGCAAGATAAATAAAATCATTCTGATGTATTTTTTAAAGTGTTAAAATCTTTTGTAGCAATCCAACTTATACCAGAACTTTATGTAATTGGGTTTATTTGGTAGTAAAATTTTGAACAACCTGTTCATGTCATGCATAAGTACATAAAATTAAGCAGTACTTTTGAAGTACAGTATGTTATTACAACAATTGCTTAAGAGAATTCAGATTTCAGAGTTCATGTCGTACTCAGGGGAGCATGACGCCTCAAGATATTGCCAAGTAATCACCCGCTTAATTGTTTTTTTCCAGGTTTACTACAAGAAGGTAACATATTTTACAATCACTCTATACAAAGAAGGTCGAGTCTTCAAAACACAACTTTTCTTTTCAAGGTTACATTCAACCTAAATGTGAAGTTCTATTGGCTGTTCTTACTTGTCAAGAATATAAATATATACCATGTGATATTCATATAGGTCTGCAATTTTTTATTGGTAAAAAAAATAAAAAGAATAAACTTGAGCATTACGCATTGTGTCTCATTTTCCTTGGTTATCTGAGTATCATTTGAGACAAAAAGGAAGTTTTATTTGTAATTATTATTTAGTAATATTAAGGACAATAACCAAATTTAATATGAATCCTCGTAACTATTATAACAAGCAACTATAAGTCAGTATTTCCTTTTTAATAATTACAGATGAAATATTCCAAAGACTACTTTTTAAGGTTGAGTTCAGACTCAAGCCTAGCCTTACTTAATGCAGGTGTTCCACTGAGACCAGCTTGTCGGTAACTAGGTATTTTTTGAGAGTCGGGACCAATATTTACAAGGTTGGTTAGGGTCGGTTGTAGTTTTCCGGCCTGTCAGGGAGAGTTGGTAAAATTTCAAGCATGTTTGATATTTCTATGACCGTTCCCGACCCTTGTAACAGACCCTAAATTGATCCACCTAGCAACAGGCCTGTCGGTTAACTTAAGGGCCTGTCAGTTACACTTCCAGGCCTGTCCTTATTTATCACTTTCAGGCTTGTCCTACAGGAAGCCGGCCTGTCTTTTTCAAATTAATTTTCAGTACATTTCCAGCATGATGTGAGGTGAAAATATGACAGAAAATTATGTCAAAAATGACAAAAACCAGTGCAAGTGATAATAATTTTGAAGTTAAGAGATAGTGAAAGTCCACATGTATGCTGTAAATAATTGAGAAATCTGAAAAAGTGTTTTATTAGGTCACATAATAAACAAACTCTCGGCATACTTTACCAGAGCAATTTAAAAAAAAGTTAACAAACTCTTTCGATCCAATCACAAGATATTTTTTCCCACTGTAAAACCCATAAGCATTTTTTGGGGGAAAAGAGGATCAAGTGTCGACCAATCAACAAAAAACTGTACTAGCAATACCGACTGCACTGTCTGGTCATGGTGATTATGTATATTCCTCCAGTCCAGTCTGTTGTGTCAGTACGGCTTGTCGGGCCCTGATAGGGCTTGTCTGTTGGGGGTTTAGGGCTTGTCCTGGTAGTTTCCAGACCAGTCTTGTAGAAAACATCCCGACGCCAAGGCAGGTCGGCCTCTAGATCCAGACAAGCCTGGATGTATCACGTCCTGTCTGGGAGATGCAACCAACCCAGTATTTTCCTGCCCTTTTTTGTGGATTTTGTCCCCGTCCCCCAGACTTTTGTAGCCGCCTCATGAGTCGTAGGGCGGCTGTAGGGTCGGCTTCAGTGGAACACCTCAATTAGGTTTGAGTTTCTTTGTAATGAGGGCAAAACTTTCAGTTCAGTGTGCTCTTACTTACATTAGCAAACATACTAAACAGACGTCTTTGTTATCTGACCCTCTATTGGCCGAATTTTCAATTATCCGACTTCAAACCCACTCTCCCCTTCTATTTATCTAACCATTCTGTTGTACATCCTTTGTATCCATGTTATTTTTAAAAAGAAGCTTTTGTTACCAACTTGAGCTTTAAGCCAGACTAACTCAAGCCCTATACTAAACTCAAAGGAAAAAAAGAATTACGTTGATGAAGTATTTTATCTTTGAGAATCTATCTACTGCTTTTAATTACTCCCACTGGCACATAATGAGGTAATTGAATTGATAGCAGTTTTGTCTACAGTAATACTGTGAAAATAGGCTATGTTGCAAAAACACAAGAGGTCTCATTGATAGAATGGTTACCAGTTTGCACAAACAGTCCGCTGTGCATTCTTGTGTTTGAATAATTGACAATGCCAGAAACTGTTCCAATGTGATCACTAATGGTAACAGTTGTGCCCATTTAAAGAAACAGATACATGTAAAAGACATGATGTTTGAAGGAATTTATGTAACATTTATTGTCCAGCTAATATGGACCTATGCATATGCTCCGCCTTGTTATTTTAGTTACCACCCTGTTTAACAAATCTGACAAACCGTTAAAAATGGTAGTAACATGTAAGATTTGAGAAATGTGAGAGAACAAATACATGATAGATCCTGTCTGGAAATATGGTCTAATAATAAGACAGTTATATTAAAATTGTGTGTCTAGTACCATGACAATAAAAATAAAATGGATTACTGCATAATTTATCCATTTCGAAAAGCTTCATGGCTTGAATAAATATTGAGAGTTTTAACCGTTTTTTTTAAATTTCTTTTGACAACCAATACTTTAAACTGCTGAGGGATGAGGGTTTTGATTTTATACCCAATAATAGGGTTGTAACTTCAGGGCCTTTTGAGAAAACATTATAAATGGTCAAGCTAAATCATAACATTTTTTCAGATTCAAAATGGCAGCCATCCTTTACCTTCGACAACAGCAATTCCATTGGTTATCACTACACAGAGAAATGGGCATGTAGTTCAATTGTCACCATGAAAACTTTGGCAATCAGTTTATGCCTCAACGAAATTCAACCATAACAATTGGCTCTGTCTCAATCCAGACCACACAACACACGTCTTAACAATTGACAAGAAAATAGGCAGTATTTCAGTAATTATGTTAACAACAGTTAGAAACTACTTGTGTATGTGTTTCACATTTATTGCATTTTATCACTTGCAAGTATTATGCTCATCCTGATTTTACACCAATTATAAATCCTCTTGCACGACAGTGAAGCTTCAGTGGCATTGAATCAATAGGCTTTCTCTCTGATGTTGGGTTCATATCTGTGCTTTGGCAACTTTTGAGATGCACTAATGTAAATGCAGCTGTTGGAGAGACGTCAAACCTTGCCTGTGACTTTGACTTGTAAATGCAGCTGTTGGAGAGACGTCAAACCTTGCCTGTGACTTTGACTAAAGTGACTTTGACTTAAGTGACGTAAATGTTCCTTATTCTAGATCACTAACATTTGCACTGAATGAGATAAATATATCATTCCGCCAAGAAAATATGTAAATGGGATCATACTTTTTATTATACAATACTACTAAAATGGTCAAAAGGTCAATGTTAGAGGTCACTGTTATAAAGCTCAGTGCCAACTTCAAGCAAGCATAGGCAAAGAGAATTAACCCGACCATTTAGAAGCTTAACAGAATTTGCCAACACATAAATTCAAAAGCGACTTCTGAAGGGTCAGTGTATAAGGCCAAAGCTGAGGTCATGTTAAGAGTCCACAGGGGCCATTTATACTTCTAGGCTCTCAAGGCTTTGATCAGAAAGAAACACTTGGTTAAAATTAATTAACTTAAACTACTGCCAATTAACATTAATTCTACAGTTATCTATTTTAAAATTTAACAATAAATATATTGTGCCCTGAGTAACTGGTGGAAATACCCAGCTGCACCTGCAGGTGGTCAGCCTAAAGGAGCAGCTGGTAGTATATATTCCCACCAGTAAGGGATGAGGTTCCACAGCAGAAAAATGACATCAAAAGACAATACACCATTCTAAGTATAACGCAAACTATCATCTAGATGGAAGAGCATAACCAAGGCTTGCTGTGGCCCACAGTAGGTCAAACATAAATGTCCATCCAGTTCCAATGGCAGCCATAGCACATGGAAACTGTGTAATCCATCGGGTAAACATCAAGATGACATAAGGGAATAGTTATTAAGTCTTAGATGATATGTCATCACAATAGTGATAATATGTATACTACCCGTTGCAATGTAAAATAAGCAGAACAAATCTTGGCGAGATGATGAGGGGAAATGTCTTTAATTTTCTTTGCAAATGTAATAATATCTTAAGGATGTCTACATGATGTTTTACATGTTGATGAAATATGCAGTTTTCTGGATGTCATAAATAAATGTACTTTTACTGTAAATGTACTGTATTCTTTATTGATATGGTTTAATTTTAGCTTCACAGATCAGATCTTCTGTTACATTCGTGTTCTGATATTATTAAGCAAATTTAGTTCACAAACAAACTTGAATGGGAAATTAAAAAGATGTGTTTAATGGTGTTAAACGGGGACAAATATAACACAGATCAGTTTGTGTTCTCAGATTAACAGATTATCTATATTTATTTTTTTGTTCTCGTTTGTCAATCCAACAAAAACTAAACGACAAGTGCCAGAATTAGTTACTGGGTTATGGCAGAAGCAATCACAATTTGTAATACCTGTATGTTTTTTCAAAAGCCTGTATTGACCCCATATAACAAGGAGAACATGGGGGTGTTCCTTTGAGATTTTTGTAAACAAAAACTTGACATTTTGCAAGTTAGGGGGGATTATTTTTGATGGATGATGTTGGTCATCATGTTGACGTGATATTTCTGTAAGAATTACATAAAACAGATCCTGGGAAAACCCACTGTAGGTTATCTTAAGACAGGCAAATCAAATTTCCCACAACTAAATTTGTTAAAGAATATCTACATGACAGCTAATATGCAGTGATTGTCATTAGTTTTTAAGTTTAAAAATATCATTATATATCATTATATTAAATATATGTTTTATGATAGTGTATATAAAGTGGTTATCACAGAGCTGGAGTTACAGATTCGAGAAACATATATTGGATTTACACGCAAAATATATACTTGGTTTGTTAGACTAGGTGATTTTTTTACACATGAATGTAAAACTAAATAAATATGTAAATATGTCCTTTCCCTGAAATTTACGAATACCTCAGCTTAAATATACCCGGATGTAACTTATAAAACCTTACAGCAGCTAGTCTTCTTTTCTGCAATACTCTCAAAACCACATCTTTCCTAACCAACTCTCAGAAACTACATACAGCAAAAAGCGAACTTTTATTTTCACCACTGACCTATACAGTTAATGATAAGTTTTTCCTCTATTATAACAATTCTGCCCTTATCTCTATTTACTGTGCACGCCTACATCTTTGTGCGGGAAGGGAAATCCATTGTGCTTAAGATACAATATCAATGGTTTACTGAATTTATCCCGGATATATTTACCTGAAATCTATTTCAATAGCCTGGGCTGCCTTTTAAATTATCACTACATTACTCACCATCTGGAGATTTTGTCGTCACTTTCAAAGTTAAAGTTTATTTTAACCTTTACCCGTTCAACAGCCAGGGTCATATTGGGACAGGCCCTCAGCATTGCCACTTGTGGGAGTTGAACCCACACAGAGGTGACAGCCTATGATCAGATTCTAAGTTGCTACTGGGACATCAATGACGTTATGGTATTGTCAATAAATTTTATATGTCATATCGTGGTAGTGGTGTTTACTGGCCCCCCATAACAGTGGGAGAGAACTTACTCAAGATTGCAGAAATTTTAGCAAAAACACATGGCCAAATTAAATACCCCTTGTCCCTGACACAAGTACAAGGTTTCAGTTTGGGTATTACATCTGTCAGTAGCTTCGACAAGCCATCATAGGCTAAATTTGAACTATGGCATAGTGCATAGTGTTGAAGACCAATTTACTATTTGGCCACCTAGATATCTACACACAAGTACAAGCTGTAATAATGTAATAGCATTCAGCATTGCATTACCTGAACCTTGATAAAGTACAATTCTTTTAGTCCTAGCTTTCCCCATATGCAAATAAATTAATTCACTGGCTGCACAATAAGATATTCTTTAGGGGTTTCTAAAAAAGTACAAACGTCAATGCATGTGATGTTAGACAGATAAACGTGTAACCTTTCCCATTGTGAAACACATTTTAACTTCAGCAGACAGATTAAAACTTAGATCCTTTGTCGTAGAGGTTTAGACTCACCATTGATGACACAACTGTTGAAAAGTGGAAGCAAGTGGAGGGAAATTATAAATAGCCGGTCTAACATAAAAAGCACAGAACATCTGCATTACAATCAGTGCAGAAAGGTTTATGTCTGCTCTTATCACTGTCAGTATATAAACTTATCTCTGCTGTGCCTAAAACAGGTTACCCCCTATCTTGACAGAACGTCTGATTGTATTGTATTGAATTATGTACAATTACTATATTTTTCATATGGTCTTATTGTTGAACAATTAACAAAAATGTAACACAATCTTTGCTAGAAGATACAAGGCTTGTTGCTCCGAGAACGCTTATAATTCAAATATATAATAAAGGAAACAATACATTCAATCTGGCTTAATCATAGAGAAATATATCCAACTGCTGATTTTGTCATGTGTTGATTAAAGGCCTCACTGTCCTGCAGAAATTAACTTCATTGTACAATTTAAAAGCTCTAAATGTTAATTTTTTAAGTTATATATTTTATGTAAACTGTATTTAAAACTTGGCCTTTTGTCAATGAATATATATAATCAACAGAGAATGCACACAATAATACATGTAGACACTGAAAAACAACAATTTGGAATTGGAGATTGGCCAGGCTACAAAACCAAGCAGAACAAATAACACTTCAATAAATCAAAATAAAGCAGCATATTATTGTCCAAATATTAGGTTTAAACCTATTCATCGCTGAATGTTTGTCACAAACTAACTTAAACCATGTTGTATTTGACAAACAGATGTCAGACTGCACCGACAATGATTGCCAAAAAAAAAGCCACAAAACATGATGGCGAATTACAAAATGTTTGAGTGACCAGATTTCTGTGAAAAGTTAAATCAAGCCATAGGAGCAGAAATTCCTAGTTGCCTCTGTAATTTGCCATTTAGAGACCCTTGACCACAGAAATAGAATTCAACTCTTCTTAAGCCCAGTAGTTTTTGTACTTTCTGGAATTTTGCCATTCATCTACACAAACCAATTTTTCTTGTTGTTTTGTGTGAGTGATTCTGTGGATATCCTTCTAATGTTTTTCCATTAAGTTAGTTTTAATTACATATTCTTTTTGTGCCAAGATATAGCCAAAATAATTGGAGCCATACATATTTATATTTCGTATGAAATACCTAAATGTCACTTAAAGGGGAAAGTTTTCATTCGCTGACAAAGGTCTTGTTAAACTGGGCATTAGGAAGTGTTATTTATTAGAAACAAAAACTCAACTGACGTTTGAGGTATTTCATATCATCTTGTTTTGACAGGGAAATCCTCCTGACACCATTGTATTTACATAAGTATAACAGCTTTGATAAGTACCGTAATTCTGTGGCACTTAACATGTATACATTCGGGTGTTTACTTTAGTAGCACATCTACCAGAGGAATAAGTGACTCTTTTAGCCCTAAACTTTGGACTTTAACCTTTTAAAGCTTGGGTCCATAGTAACTGGTGATAATTAGCTCACATTAAAAACCTTTGTGCTATTTTTCCATTAGTGGAAGTTTAGGCATGTTAGAAATCTCCATTCTGATGAAAGAGGTAAGGTCCTTAAGCTTAAAACTCACTAGACTTGCGTATGCGTTGGCGTAAGCGTACATAACCTTGCGTATGCGTCAGCGTTCAGTATAAGTTTTAAAAAGGAGGGGAAACTTTAGGAAAAAAAACATTTGACATAAAACGGCAATAGTCAGTAACTTCAAACAATATACACTCTTTGTATACTAATAACCTCTTACTAGGTGTGTTTTATCCCAGCCAAACCTTGAATAAGAATAAAAATTTCTTATTTTTGTGACTTGAGATTATGCTTCACAATATATACAAAAGAAAACTTTAAGATTTCCTCCCAGCCCTTGTGGGCTTATAGGTCACCTTTCATATTACATACAAGTACAACTATATATGTATATATATATATCAATACAGATATATTACAATCTGAATAAAACAATTAAGTTGCAACTTAAACAGATAAATTATATACTTTTAGAGTCCTAGAAGCTTTGTGTAGAAAATATTTTGTACATAAACACCAAATATGCGGCTGAGAAAGATTAACAATCAATATGGGGGAATTTTTTTATCCTCACACATTTACATTAACTTCTAAGTACATCAGTGTTTTAAGTGTATGTGACCAATACTGGTGAATATTATAATGTGATAGGTATCCTGAAAAGTTGTCTGGAAATCAATGCTACGCACTGCGTATGCGTAAAAAAGCCCCCCTGTAGCTTTCATACGCAACGCAATGCGTTGAGAATTCACGCAAGGCAAGGCAATATACGCAACGCATATAGTGAGTTTATGTACTGGGATTTACATTGAAAGCTTTTCTTGCGTATACGCACACGCATACGCAAGTCTAGTGAGTTTTAAGCTTTAGGGACACACTAATGCAATGCAAATGTCAATGAATACTGAGATATCATACTGCCTGTATGAATCTAGACTGCACCAAAAACACATTATAAAATAGAAAAGTAAGGCAAATCTTTGTAAAATTCCGGCAACAGCAAGATACACCCTCTATTTACAGATCCCATGATGTAGTCAATGAGTGGAAAGACCACACGTATACCGGGAACGTGGAGCTCCTTACAACATTTTAATAGCCCTATTTCATAAAGAAAGCTGAAGGACCTGACCACTGCAATTGTGCAGGTAGAAGCCTAATTGTGTTGGTCTTGAGAGTTATCTTGTCAATTCTCACAGTCAAGAGCATAATCTGGTCAATTGTTGACCGTTGTCCAGTTTTTTAAATGTTTAAAACTCTGATTGAGTGTCTCAGTAAGACTACTTGTACCCAATCTTGTCACTCTGATTACCTCCTAATTTTCTTTTAGTCGTCTTACTAATTTTTGCTGAATGTACATTTTACAGTGAAACAGAGACTTAAATTTATCCAAGATGATCAAGTCCAATAACCCAATTTTAGATTAAAGATTTGTGCATCTGTTTTTGAAAAAGAAATGCAGCATAATGTCTACGTTCGAGAAATTTGTTTAATCAGCATAGGAACTGATATCATAATAAATATGCAAAGTATGCAAAATTGAATATTTTAGAATAATCGACAATATTACCTCTTCAACCTCTTCTTATCTGGTAATTTATATCTTGTTCACACTGTCAGTATGTACAGTATCTTTAAAAAATAGATTGGCTGTTCAAAATAAAACACTTTTAGTTTTTAACTAAAGATTTTTTAACCAATTTTTTAGTATCTGGTTATTTATTTCAAATTAGATTTCAAGATAAAGGCAGAGAACACTGAAAAAAAGAAAACTGAATTTTGTTCAGTGGCAAAATCAAACAGTAAATGTTTTTTTTTAAAAATATTTTGTTATTTCTTGTTTTGTATATAACTTGGCTCTGTTAAAAAGATAAACATTGTATTTAAATTTGCATATATGCCTAGCCATTAACAAGTGAAAACATTTAGTTAGTATAAATAAAGTCTGGTGGTACTGGAATACTCAGGAAAAATTACCGTTTTGTTTCAGTGCAGTTTTCTGTACTGCCATAATATTTTGTGAAAAGTACACCTGACCAAAGGTCCAACCATCCTTGCAACGGATGAGGTTTCATTTGAGTAATTACTAACCGTTGTGCAATCACTCATAACAGCCAATGAAATGATAGGAGATAACAGCTAAGATAGCTGCACTCAACTGTGACGTGAGGCCTTTGGGAACAAAAGATTCATCAGACTACACAGAAGTGAGAGTGACACTTCAAAGGAAGGTAGAAATGCCAGAACACTGTGTGAGACTTGGGTAGTAAAAAGTAAGAATCACAAGTTATAAAAGGGAGAAAGATTGATATTGTTAAAAACTGTACTATTTTACTAATTAAAAACTACAGAAGTATATTTTATCTATTTACATATATTAAATTACTGATTTGGGTTTAGCATCATATATTATAACATTTGTAAAGCGCTGTATTGATGTTATCATCGTCTGAGACTTTAGTGTCAAAACACCAGATTCATGATTCCACTAGTCTTCTAGATAAAATGCAGAGGAATAATCATGTCCCAAGGAAGCGTTTGTCGCAAGAGTCTGCCAATTAATCTTATATGCTACATTAAAAAAAGCTAAAATTATACAAAAATAATTGCAATAAGGTAATCTGAAGTTTCAGGACACCTTTAAACTTTACTCAAAACGAAATTTATTGTCTTAAAAATTTTAGAGGTGCATATTCAGTGGAAGTAATTTTCTAATTGTTTAGACTCCCCTTTTCATATGAAACAAGAATTATTGCTGCATATTACATAAAGGCTGTTCTTTGTATATTAGAATTAGACAGTCTTTTTCAAATATCTGTAATTCTTGCCCATTTTCCGCGACCTCAAGCTGATTGTTACTCTATTAACGTAAATAGGGCTTGGGAATTTCAATATCCGAATGGTGTATAAACCTGAAGAAAGTTAAGGCTGAAGAAACATTTTGAAAACATTCTATATATTAATCAGTAACATGTGCAGAGATTACTTTAGTAAATGTCGCAAAGTCAATACTTACTCTCAAGCAATAAAATACTACAATGATACATGTTTAGGTGGGATTGCAAGTCAAGAAGCTGATACATGTTAGCACTACTGTCCAATCAGTCATCTCACTGCGTGAGAACACTTTATAGACTGTGTAACATTTGTAATCTCTGCTGAATCCTTCATGTTGTTATTTTGGAGTAAATCAACTGTGGGATTTACAGCAGAAACCTTACCAAGAGACAGGAGAATCCTCTTAAATTTACCACACATCTTGCATTCATTTTGTTCCTTTGTTGTTTTTAATTCCCATGGAGTGGATCTTTCAGTCTTCAGATGTCGAGTTTGCAAATTGCTTTTGAATTTTTCTAATTTGATAAATAATAAAATATATAATTTGATAAATAATAAAAACAAATATCTCCAATGCTTTTAACGTTTTCTTTGATTAATTTTATCAACTCACATAGTCTGCATTAATTTCTGTGTGACTATCAAACGTAAGACTGAACTCAAGGGATTAAGTCTATGTACAACATTTGCATAAAACCTGCATGATATTTAAAGAATGACAAGTAAAGGCGTCCTACCTTCTTGCACAACTGAATTCGCCAACGGCAAAGTTTTATAGTAGTGAACATTTCTTGGAGCAGCTTCTAAAGCACCCTTTATGCATGTAAAGTAACAAGTGTCAAATTCCCTAGTGGCAGCAAAATTATCAAAATTTGTTCACATAATGCATCAAAATCAGAGACCTAATGTTGTCACCAAAGTTACACAAATGTGCCAATGGTAGTGCTGCAATTAACATCGTAAAAACATATTTGAAAGAAGCTCAAAACCTATCTCTATGCAAAGGCATATCCTCCTTAGCTCATTTTCTCTTATGGCTTTTCCATGGTGCTGACCTATTTCTGTCCCTGGACTTTGAATTTGCATATTGCTATTGTCTTGTTGCACCTTAGAGTCCACTACTCAATGCAGATTAAGCGCTATAAAAGTTGAATTAGAATTAGAATTTGTATGCAACAATAGAATCTTATAAGACTTTAAGTTTTTAATCTCTCTGCTTACTTTTGCATATAACATAAATGCTGACATTATGCAAGTACAGTATGACTGGGGGTAGCTATGCCACAATTGTGCAGCTAGCTAATAGAATGATTGCAAATAATTGAAGCTGATGACATAACCTTGCTAGCAGTTAAATGGCTAACATGGTTAACATCTGTTATCTCCAGAAGCTATTACTGTAATAGACTCAAAGTCATGCTCCTGATGCAGATGGATGCGATTAGTTGCAAAAAGAGTTTTAGGAACAATACTCAAGGAAACTAGTGGTAAAAATAAACTGACAGGGAATACATAACTCAATTTAGTATATTTCTGCTATACGTTATCCTGATAATCCCTCAATCTCTCTCTCTGGATAATTTAGGATTGAGCATATTTCAAGACACAGGATGGAATATCAAATGTGCACATAATATATTTCCTCCACGCGGTGAAAAGTGGTGATCCCATATTCTCAATTTTTGAAATAAAAAATGTTAGGAAGCATAATCGACGACAGTCGAGAGAATATCAAGCATGTTTGTTTCTTGACCCTCAAAGTTGGGATATTTGTCTAAATATTAATTGAAATCGTAGGTGCAAGAATGCAGTCCAGTCCTATCCTATCTCTAATAAGTCAAGTCACATTGCTGTTACATCAAATTGCATTGACATTGTTTACATCTGGTACCTACTGCCTAATTTGAGCAAAATTATAAAATGAAATGGCTACAAGCTTGCAATCTCCTATCATTTTTATTGCCAAGGAGATTGGGATGTCGGGATCTGCATCTGCTATATTTTGTAGCTAAAATATGTACTCATTCTTCAATTGGTCAGTGTCAACAGTTAAGAGAACTCCAAGTTCAACTGGGATTGTTCCAGGATGAAATGGGTAGTTCCCAGTTATAATAATATCCGGTAGCTAAAATGCCTAATCATACTGCAGTTGTTTAGCATGGGGTCAACAGTTATAAAAACTCCACGTCCAGGATAAAACTGGGTAGTTCCCAGTTAAAATAATTGCTAACTGGAAACCCAAACTGGTTCAATGTCTATGCCACTTGTTAACAAAAGCATAAAAGTACAAACCTTTGTCATGCAAAATAGTTCTTAAAAATTTTCTTAAAAAAAATAAATTTTTATTCCACAAATAGTTCACAATAAAGCAAGTAGGTGAGTTTTAGCTCAAAGTCACAGTTTATCTTTTGGA
The DNA here is from genome assembly GCA_964017235.1 of Sabellastarte sp. h YS-2021. NCBI lineage: Eukaryota > Metazoa > Annelida > Polychaeta > Sabellida > Sabellidae > Sabellastarte > Sabellastarte sp. h YS-2021. Next base: position 31,567,294 of record OZ024936.1, read on the forward strand.
ATAAATTTAATTTTATAACTGAATTATAAGGAAATAAACCGGCTGTTTATGCCCTATGCCTTTTCAGACCAATTAATGGTATGACGTCTCTTTGCGTGAAATATAATTACAGCAGATTTTGACTTGGTTACAGCTGCACTCTTTTTTGATTTAGATTGCTCTTGTAAGCGTCAGTAGGAATACGCTGGTGTACATAAATCTCACTTTTATGTATGGGAATGTGTGGTCCATAAAATACTTATAGGAAACACAGGACTGTCCAAATGGCTGGTATATTTCACAGGAAAGTGTGGCTACTCTGACGTTAATGCACACAAATAGCCACATGGTGCTTTACTGGACTGAGTTATCCAATACAGACTTCTTTCTAATGTTACTTAATTGACCGGTCCATGAGTTTAGCTCAGTCTAAGGTTAACCTTGAAGGTATGTCGTTACTGCCTAGTTTGTTAAGTTGGCACAGTCATTAAACTATATAACCATGAACTCAAAGTAAAACCAATCCAGGTTTTTCTTACACTTATTAATATATGTTATGATTAGTCACTTGTAAAATACCATACACCGATATAACTTCCATCTCACAGTCTCGTATAAGCAAGGCCCTCTTTATTAAAATTAGATTTTAATTTGACTGTAATAAAAGAAAGATGCTGTAAGTGTATCCTTAATGTGCTTTTTTATGATAATCCTTAATATGTCAGTATGTGACCACATCATTGAGAGACCTAATTGGCCCAGGTCATAGCAACATGCAGAATGTCCTACGAATGGTATCATCATATTATTTTTTGTTGTTGCAAAGATGTAAACTCACACTTCGTCGCTCAAAATTTGGTATTAGCAGGATGACACAAAATTGCATTATGGGTTTAAACTTCTACAGCATAAATCAAGTTAAAACTTGTAAGATTGTCGAAACTGCTGTTAAATGTGTTCACATGTAGAGGATATCGAAAACTACAAACTTAGATAGAAGGTTAGTGTGAGACATGTGGCTTTTGTTGGACGTATTTCAATATCAATTTAAGGAGTTGTACTATTGAGACCACAGGCAGCAATGTTAATGGGTTTTTTCTTTCAAAAACACTTTGCAAGCTTCATGTTTAAAATATGTTCAGATGTTCAAAAATATATCAAGATTGTGACAATATCATTAGGCCCAGTTCTATGTAATAAGATGTAGTGGTTCCCAGTAGATTTACTGTCCGAGTTTGAGACTTACAGAGCTACTTTAAAGCCTGTTATGGGCTGATTTGCTTGTTTTCTCTGGCCCACCAAGCCAAATATGACAAGTTTATGTTGTGCTAAATTATGGATCTTCACCAATAATCCCCAAAACTGCAAATATTTTCTGAACTTTGTCTTTGATGTGTTTGGTCCACCCATATAGTTATTGCTGCAAATGTAGGCTAGAGTAGCACCTTTATGACACAGATATAAAGTTAGATAGGCGTCTATGTCACATTTACATGTTAGGGTCAAACTATGAAGAGCTTTCATCTTGTTAGGTAATCTACCATTCTGTAACAACTTTTGGTGTTTGATGCAATTTTCCAGAGAATGTGGAATATGATCAAGTCATGCAAAGATGTTTGTGATATGGAAAGATAAAAATAACATCAAATATATAATGACCAATATTTTGACAAAAAAAGAGGCAAGAATACTTGTTTCAAGTAAACAAGGCACTGAAAGCACATTTCATGAAATAACAAAAGCATTGAACACACAAAGATCAGTGAGACAAATAAAAAAGCTGTATATTGTTACAGAGAAATCTTTAAGTATTTCAGTATTTTACATATAAATTAATCGAACACAATCACATCTTTTATTGAGGAGAAGTACTAAAACTATTTAAAAGAGTACATACGCAAATATATGACTTTTTATGGATGACTTCCCTAGTAAACATTTTGTTTTAATTGAAATTTATAATGGTGGCACAAGACATTTTATCAAGTATATTCTGGCCAGAAAGTGAATTGTTTTATAAACAAGGCCAAAAGGTGTTTTGGTCCCCTAGTATGGGCGCAAAGCCATCAGAGACACGAGTAGTGCACTAGAATTTACAAAAGTCTGGTGACACAAAGAAATTCCAACCCAGACACATCCCACACCTGGTGTAGAACTCAGACGGTCCCATCCAAGTACTAACATAGCCCATTGCTGCTTAACTTCAATAAGCTGACAAATACTCATCATGCTGCCCCACAATTCATGAAAGTCCGGAGACAAAAAAAAATGATCTCTTGAAGCGCTCATTCCCACCACTTACTATCTCGTTTCAACCACTTAGTAACTTGTTCCCACCAATTATTAACTCATTTCCATGGACCAATAATATGCAAACAGGGGTTAAAAATAATTTATTATACATAACAGTTATAACATTGATTACTAACAGCTTGGCAGTATTATCAATCATTACTGAAACTAGTTGATAATATATAATTTAATTTAAGATTCTTACTAGATCAAAGACAGAAACATTATTTACAACATACATGAACACATAATGGTGTGGTTCCCCCTAAGGTGCCACACGTGGACACTATAACCGAATTAGTAGTAAACCTCTAAAGACAGTAATGCCTGTAATAATTAGTAAGTGACCTATTATTAAGTCGTTCCCATCACTTACCAGTAAAATGGCAAACATATAGGCGGGGGAGCAGCATGGAATTTTGATTTGGTACGCCCTGATTTTTCAAAAAGTTGTGGTTATATGTAATATTTGTTATGGGATGGGTATTTTATATCACATTAATGATTTTACTAACAAAATGGCGTGCCTGGGTATACTGGCTTATACATAAGCTACGCCCCTGACAGGTTATATATTAAAATAAGTGATCAACACTAAGTATTATTGTATGACAAGCTATAAGTTTAGACATGCCATTATTTTAGTGTGTTTAACCAAAAGAATGTTTGTGAAGAAAGCTTACTTACAGCAAGAATTCTTTAGGGGGTTTTAGGGTGCACCATTCAGACGTAATTGAGCTGGTGTTTTTAATCCTAGAGGGACAACAAACTGCTTTTAGATGCATAATACCAAAGCCCTGGAGTGTCTGCAAAAGATAGATTCGGCATTTGCTTACAAGAGGAATTATAGTCTTACATTAACTAGGAACCCCCCCTCTGATATTTTCTGACTAGGTCAGTGAACTCAGATGACTATTTTAACTACTATCGCAGTATGACATTCTTCATGGCACTACATGTGGATATTACAAAACCTGGTATTTCTTGGTTGAGGAAGAAGCTTGCAATTTTGATTCAATTACAGCATTGTCAAAAGAGAACATTTTTTTTATTATTACTCCTGAATCAAGACAGGCAACACGGCAATTTATAAACCTTTCAACTAACTGACCCGAAAAACTAATTTATGTAAGGTTATTTATAAATAAAAAATCCTGTAGTTTTTTTTTCAAACAATAAAAATTGAATTAATTCCTTTTGTATAAAAATGTCAAATGTCAAAGTTGCCGGTTAAGGTCCGTCTCAACAGCCGATGTCTTCTTAGGAGAGTTCTTAACTCAACTGCAAAGTCCAAGACCTAGTTAAGACCAAAGTTTTAGATTTAAGTCCAAGACTTAGCGAATAAAGGGACTTTATTCAAATAAAATATATAAGATGTAATTTTCAACAAATAATTCTTTATTTCAACAAAGTTATTTTTCACAAAAAAGTTACAAAGTCTTTTGATGGTGCCTCAGTTGTAATCCTGCTCTGCTCTGGTCAAAAGTCTCTCTGGTGAAAAATCTGCCCTCTCTAGCTAAGCTGGCTCTTTTTATAACAAACTGTGGAATGCAAGCCCTGAGTCAGAAGCATTTCTCTCTCTGGAATGATACAGGAACTAATGGTCACATGTTCACAGAATTCAGTAAAATGTCCAAATATGGAAGTCACATGATCAAGGATTATAGTAATTTAGTAAATTCTTATATACATTTTGGTCATGTGACCAAAACATTGCCTAAAAAGGATCTGTAAGGGGTCATGTGACCTGTCTTCATAAGAAATGCAGGTAACCATGTGACCAAGAAATAAGAACTGGTGGTGGTCATGTGACCTGTTATCTGAGAGTTTGCAGATAACAGTACCTAATATGGAGGGTCATCTGACTAGCAGGGAATTATGGGAAAGACTGGTTCTTAAGCTTGAAAATGCCATGTGACCACATATATTGCCAAACTCATCTCTAAATATGGAAAGATGTTCCTGTGTCTGGATTCCTAAGCTACGAAGCAATGTTTCTCATTCCTTGTACTTGTATAACCTTCTAACTTGTATAAAAATGACCAGAGTTTTATTTAATATTGTAACAAAATGTAAACTTTAATTACTGGAACTAAGAATAAGTAATGACAATGCACCATATAAAACACTGATTATTATAACATATGAACCCTTGATTAATAACTACATTTGTATTTGTATTCATGTTTACATAGAACAACTTGTCGTAATATTTCTGTACTAAATATTGATCATGGATTATAGATGTACTGGCTTATACTTAAATTTAATTTACAAATTAATTATTCTGATTGCTTATGTTAATAGAAGTGATTTAATTAACATCAATCTATGACAAGTCTTATAAACACAACATATTTAGGGTGGCATGATATTTAACAACACAGTGTGTGCTGTGAATGACAGCAAGCAAATGAATTTCATGCTAACACAAAGACACACTAAGCACAAACAGAAGAGAGATGTTTGTGTAAATGGTAATGCATGGATCTTACATAAATATATAAAATATTTTGACATCTACTGTGTATATCATAAGTATACTTATGATGTTTTAAAGTATTTCAGATCTATGTTTTACTGATTAATTTTACTAAGATCAATTAAACAATTAATAGTAATTAAAATGATTCTTCTTCTCCCTAATAATGTTCCTATCAAATTGTAGAAAATATATGTAGTACGTCATGACAATTATTGCTCCAAAGTCATTGTTTGTGTATTCTCAGGTTAATGTGTGGAATGTTTTGTGCCATATCTTCTCCTGTTCTGCCATTTTGCAGTAATAGCATGGCAGCTATAAAAACAACAAAACCTTTCCTGATGATAAGAATATTTTATATTTTGACACAGTTTTTGCCAGAGCTACAACTAATGATGATTTGTATGGGCATATTTTTCATAATAAATGCCTTACATCAAAGACATTTTATTTTGCAGCTCTGTGGTTCATCACATTATCTTTATGCTTCCGACCATAAAAACTGGTGTTAAAGTAAATACTATTAGTTGGCCCTAATAATCGGCATAAATCAAAAACAGAACACATTGTGAAGTGTAAAATACATACTGTGTCAAACCTGTCTATAACAACCCCCTGGTATGAAAATGACAGGTTTTTGACAGGTGGTCTTTTTATATAGGTATTAGTTTAATTGTTTGAGAAGTTACATATTCATGTTAATCCAGCAATACTTAAACATGTAAAGGAATACTTTCACAGATGTTTAAAAGCGTATTAAGAGGATAGTTTTACAAAAGGCCCAACTCGTCGGCAATATTTTTACAAAACTCTCCACATGAACTCAAATTTGTAACTTTTACAGTCTCCTCTAGATTGAGAGTTTTTCCTGGCTTTAGGGACAGTTTAGCTTTGCATTAAAATTATCTTTAAATTGACTTAGATATTTTTGACTTGTATAACTAAATTTAAATTCATGTGCAGTTCATATTTATTAATGAATGTGGTTATGAGGAGGGGAAATTGGGGAGCAGCAACTTTGCAAAACATAAGGATACTTCCAAGATATGCAAATTTTAAAGTGCTAATTTGCCGTTGAACATGTGGTCTATTTCTATTCTGCAAAGGTATGTTAATGTGAAGAAGGTACTACAGATCAGTGACACTACACTTGCATTAGAACTTTTAACATAATGGTTGAGTTATGTTTAAGATTATCACTAACTTCACACAAGCACACTAACAGCTCACTCCCTGTACATAAAAAAGCTAAATAATAAACAAACCATTTTGCTGGCTTGTCAAATATTCTTTTATTCAGATATTTCACTCTAATTGGATACCTTTCATCACATTTATTATAACTTCCTTGTATCTTGAATTAGACCACATCTGAAACTGGTGTCAGATTCCTAATTAAATTCATACAATGATCATACATTATATGCTGGGGAAATGTTTTGTCTGTTGCACCGGGTCCTATCCAGCAATAAGGTTATCTCTCCATTGAAACAGGAAACTATTATTCTGTGATAAAGCAGGAGGCACATGTGGAAAAATCACCAACTGAAAATTTTATTTCGCTTAGAAGGCTTTGCATCCCCCAAACTCCAAAAGATAACTGTCTTAAGGTAAGACAATTTGTTCTTTCACCTACTTGAGGTTTCTGACAACATTTGTAAGCCTTGCTGTTTCTAATGTACTCTATCAAATGTGTTTATATCTTCACAGATGAAATTAATTCATAGCAGCAGGAGGACAAACATTAAAGGCGTTTAAAAAGAGGAAGCAAATGAAAACAGTTTAAATACAGTTAAAGCTGATTGTACAAAACCGGGTACGTAAATCAAACAGGAACACAATTGTTGACTGTGGCTCTCTCTTTACTACCATGGATTATTAGGGTTATTACTACATCAACCAGTACTGTTTTTTTTTTGTAAATGGTCGTAAATGATGTTACCTAACTTCTGCTCTTTTGTGTAACCTTAAAATATATGCAGAAATAGCAAGTTAAAAACTGATGTTTGTTATGGGGCTTTTCCACAATTGCGATCCAATTGTAAATCTACCCCCCCCCCCCCCCCCCATTCAAATTTTCCATGTGATCACAGTGGATGGGTGGTGGTGGTGGTGGTGGTGGGGGGGGGTGTTAGTGTATTGAAAAGTTTTGTGATAACTCTACGATTGCTTTTCGTCACAATATGATCCATCTGAATGGATACTATTGACTATTGAAGCAAAATGGCGGATAAATGCCTTTGCTCTTTATGTAACAGTAAACAATTATAGAATTTGTGCATATACATATTTGTACACATGGTAAATTACTTAGCTTGTTTAAAAACTTTGAATGACAAAAAAAAACATATAACAAAATTAAGTAACACATATCCTCATCCTTCTGACTCTGAGGGTATTGATTAGTCTTGTGATAAACTTTTGACAACTCGAGTAATACTACTATTACACAAGTCACATCATAAGAGGAAGTCACAAGGTAAAGTACTGAATCCCAAAATCAGCTACAGCTGGGCCAAGATAATGTAACTGGATATAAGAATTTTTGTCCTTAAAATACATGTTTTTATTTCAAAGGACAATTCTCACCGTTAAATAATTCATTCAGCACATAGCTCTCCACAAAGTTTTTTTTTATCTCCATGCTACAGCACGGAATTGTTCTTAGTTATGTCAACTGCACAATAATACAAATATTATTGTGTCATTGAAGTTTAAAAATTTACATTAAAAATTTTTAAAAAAAAATCTTCGGGAAAGAATAGGATAAGAATAAAGCATATATGTGTGAAATAAGACCATCACTATTTTAACAAAATGTTGGGGTTTTGAGCTAACTATAAGGGGAGGAGAACTAAAAGTATAATGATAGTACCCATCACACTTTACATCATTCCATTTACACCATTCCAGCTCATTATCCGCCCGTTATTTTTTCCTGTCTCAGAAACGTGCCTTGCGTACAAATCAGCAAAGTAGTTCATACTTCATTTTGAAGAAAAATATCACTCTAATCCAGAGAAAAAAAATCAGGTTGTGACAAAAATGCCATTGAGCTTTCTGTAAGGCTTAATGTTGTAGCACAACATAATTGGACAAGTACAGGGTCATTCTTTGAGTGTATTTCATGTGTTATATTTAGGATTAATGCCACTTTCTGCACATTTATCATACACCACCTCCACTACAGGCGGTATTTAGGCGGTAAAATTAATTTTGCAACAGTTAAAATTAGTGAGGACAATCGACACAGAAAATATACAGAAGATAATAGAGAGTTTGTACGGAAGCTTTGAGCTGCCAAAACTTATTTTATATTAAGTCAAATATACGACTTAGTATCTCGTACATACGACTTAGTATCTCGTATATACGGCTTGCTATCTTGTATATATGACTTAATATCTCATATATACGACTTACTATCTTGTATATATGACTTACTATCTTGTATATACGACTTACTATCTCATATATACAACTTAATAACTCGTATATATGAGATAGTAAGTCGTATATATGAGATATTAAGTCATATATACGAGATACTAAGTCGTATATTCGACTTAATATAAAATAAATTTTGGCAGCTCAGAGCTTCCGTAAGTTTGCGAACATCATTTTATTGAAAACGTAGCACAAAAACACAACTTAAATTAAAACAAGATCCCGGCAGAGAACAACGTGTCAAGGCTCTTTTTAACATGAAATACATAACGGCTGGCACTTTTGACGTTGTGAAATGACGTTCAACACAAAAATCAGTGACTTATAACGGAGCAGATATGGGCTTCAAAAACGTTGTTCGCAGACTCTCTAATGTAAGGTCACAGTGACGTTAAGGTAAACAAATTCACTGGGAATACACAAAGACAGAGATTTCTAATTCTAATCGGACTTTTATGGCGCTTAATCTCCCCTTCATTAAGGGAACTCTAAAACTTATTACTAAAAGAAAAAAGCGAGTGACACAGAATGTGGTAAAAATGCATGAGAACAGCTAGAGAAAGTGTGCGACACCCAATCACCGTCTAAGTTTGGCACCGCCTAAGTTTGGCAGAAAGTTTGAACAGTTTAAAACTTTCCTGTCTGTTGCCACAGGTCTATGAGAAGATTACAGAATGCAAAATTCACTGACAGAAGTCTGACAGTACATGAGGAATGAGGATTTATATAAATCACCTATAAATCACCTGTAAACAAAGGCAACACCCACTGTAGTGCGACTGGAGCATAAATGTCATATCAGCAACGGACAATGGGAGTGATGGAGGAATATGGTGCAAACCTGTTGGTAACTACAAGTTATTGACAAGCAACAAGAGCTGTTCTCAATTTAAATCAGGCAAATATTATCCAAGAATTGTCCAAAGATTTGTTAAAAGTTGGGCTATTTTTAGCTTTCGCTGAAAAAAAACCGATACAGCTATAGGCATAGAGGTGTAGTCAAATGAACATTGACTTTTGAACTCACATGACATAGGTTTGAATGTCAGCCCTGGGTCCACATGAACAAAGGTGATTTTCTTAATTACAAAAAATATTTCCCTTTACTCAGTTATTTACGAGTATTATCATTTATTGTAATACATCATTCATTGCAAGTGCTTGCTCATATTTTTTAAGTAAAGAACTGTTCAAAATCCTGAAAACTCACTTCAACGGACTACTCTTGTATCTTGTCACTTGGATACAAAAGCTTAACTGGCGCTAGTTTTAAGTGTAGCAATGTAGATTTCTTTTAATTAAAATATGCATTCATACAGGAGAAAATTACATTTCTTTGAGATAGAAAATCATTAAAAGAAATAAAAACCATTTCTTTGAAATAAAGAAATTAATCTAAAACAATAGAGAAGAGTTAAATGATCTTTGTGAATATTCCCCAGGGTTCACATTCGAACCCATGCCCATGGAATTATGAGATAAGTCTGTCAGCAACTACAAATACATATTTACTATTTAAAATACTGTGTAAGGTGAAATTTTACTGTCAATTTATTTTAGCCACTTTACATAATGAGCTTGGAGAGTAAAAATGAATTCCTAATGAAACTTTAAAGCTGTATTAATATCACAGGAAGACACAATCCATTAGTGAATTTTTTACTAATGATTTTTTTTCTGGCTAAACCTTCTACTGTTACAGTGTAGATACAGTTTGATTTTATACATCAAAGACTGTACTATTATTCTGGTAAATAAAGCGGGAGATATTTTGGCTTGGCCTTTTACTGGCAGTTAAATTTCATTCTTTTAATATTTTGTACAAGGCACAGAAGCAATAATTTAACAGATAATGCTTTTGTAATGGGGAAAAATTATGCTGTACACCACTCAATACACCATTTTGAAAGAAATTTCTCAAATGACACAAGACTTTAGAATGATTTGTCTCTTGAGAATTGTTAATAATCTTTGTAGATGTAGCTCCATGAGTCGAGATACTTCTGGCAATCCCCCCACCAACAGAAGAGTTGTTGCATAATTTTGTAATTCAGTGCGACAAATCAATATAAAAATTACAAATTAGCTGTTTGGCTGAAAAATTAACAAACTCTTATACTCTCATAATGCTAGACTAACTCAATATCAGAGAGCCAAATGCCTCACTTTTTTCTAAGTAAATGTACTGTTGAGAAGTATTTTAAACACTGACACTTAATTATCCACTCAAAGCCATATTTTCTCCAAGTAGGGGGACTAAGGACACATTTGTTCCATATGTGAAGGTGGCACATTTGATATAAAGCACAGAAAAACCAGAAAACACTCGCAGAGTGCCCATCTCCACCAGGGTGCATTTCCGAAAATTGAGATTTTTTTTTTATTTATGATATTATCCTATCAATCCCAAAATGTAATCCTTCTTACTTTGGTCAGCTACTACCCACAGAAAACAATTTCAGAAAGACCTGTTCATTACTTCTGGAGTTATTGCGAACAATAGACAAACAAACGCACCCCAAAACATAACCTTCTGTTGAAGGTTAAAATGTGGATAATAAATGTAAAATATCACTTACAAGACGAAAAATATATCACTCATTAAGATACAAAATATAATGCTCAACCATTCCATTAATAAAGGTATCTTTATTCTTGATATATTTAAACACCTTTAACATAGATTTACAACAAAACTTGATCAACAGATTTTTTTTTTTTTTTTTACAAAATGCCATCCAAAATTATTTTCATAGTAGCACTCAAAAATGAATGTTAATTAGAATCTGGCCCTGCAAAAGGATATCTGATATGTAACAGGTAAACTGTTTTATCAAAAGACAGCTGTTTTGGTTGATCTGTGAGGCATCTCCATGATAAGGTACCCCTGTTTCTGCAAAGGGTATATCATTAACATATTCTACTTTTATAAAGTCATTGAGACTCTCTCATAAGCCAAATCTGGCTGGATGAGTCTGATATATATTATTGATATAAACTTAATTTATTGTACTATTACCAGGTGAGAGTATAATAAACAACTTATTTATCTAAGGTAACATACATAACATTGTGCTTTGTTTAAACAAGGCCAAAAGGGGTTTTGGTATACTAGTGCGAGCTACAAAGCCATCAGAGACACGAGCAGTGCACTGAAATGGTCACCCATCCTAGTACTAACATAGCCCATTGCCGCTTAACTTCAGTGAAGAAACAGATACTCTTCACGCTGTGCCACAATTCATGAAAGTCCAGAGACAAAAAAATAAATAAATAAACAAAAAAAGTGATCTCTAGTAGCAAGAGCCTCGCTAGAGCTCGTGCTTAAAAACACTCGTAAGCTATGTTGTCACCAGACAGTTTCCCATGCTAAAGATAAGGGTCAAAGGTCAGAGAGGTTGAATGGGAGAAAAGGTGAAAATACGTTTGAGACATTTGTTAGTACAAGTTAGTAGGTATGTACAGGGGTAAAACTTTAAAATTTCAAGTCTTTGAAGATTTTAAAAGCACCAAGCCCAACTAAAGGTGAGGAGGAATGCAAGAGGCAAAGGTAAGGGGAACAATGAGAGGCATTTTGGAGGCAAGTCCAAACTGCCAAACTTCTCCACAAACCATGGGCCATGATATGTTGGAGCTGAACATTATTGTCATAGGTCAAAGTAGCTCTTGACCTTCTGAATGTGTGGAACCCATGGCCCATGAGGGGAATGCCCAGGTGAGTTAACACTTTCCTCAAGCCATCCCTAAGAGAGTATCAATAACTGGAGGATACAGATAAAAGTTATGGACAAAGAGAGGGGAGGTGGGGGAGAGAGGCCTGGAGTCCAACAACTCATGAAGGGCCCTGACAGGGCAGATGGTACGGTTGGTAAGGGTTGGAATCTGGACCAAATGATGTGAAGAATTATCCTGTAGGGCTTTGTCCATAAATAGAATGTTAGTAAAATAACACAAAACATCAATAAAATCCAATCATGGTTAGAATTATATTGTGACAATAACACCTCCATTTAGTCGCCTCTTACGACACCCAGGAGGACACGTTGGGCCTATTCTACTTCCCCGGACCCACAGGGGGATGTTTGTCCAAAGGATATAAGCTTTTGAAATAATGCATTTTGTTTGGCACACCTTCCAATCTGCTGAAGTCTGGTAAGATGAAAATGTCAGTTCATTTTTTGGCAAAGGAAACCTTAGTAAGACTTTACATCACAGTAATGTCCAAAGGTCAAGGTAATACATGTGAAAGGCGAATGCGAAGCAATTAAGCTGAGAATGGTATAGTAACAGTAGAATAGTGGATAGGCAAGTACAACAATAATAAAATATACAATATAAAATACATACCCACATTCAAATAATTGTGCCTTCCATTCAGATATCTACAGATTAAGCAAACTAAACCCTACATACACAAACCTACACGTTTTAATTTGTGATACGACTAAACACATGTAAAGGGCCACACATCGTTAGTAAAATAACACAAAACATCAATAAAATCCAATCATGGTTAGAATTATATTGTGACAATAACACCTCCATTTAGTCGCCTCTTACGACACCCAGGAGGACACGTTGGGCCTATTCTACTTCCCCGGACCCACAGGGGGATGTTTGTCCAAAGGATATAAGCTTTTGAAATAATGCATTTTGTTTGGCACACCTTCCAATCTGCTGAAGTCTGGTAAGATGAAAATGTCAGTTCATTTTTTGGCAAAGGAAACCTTAGTAAGACTTTACATCACAGTAATGTCCAAAGGTCAAGGTAATACATGTGAAAGGCGAATGCGAAGCAATTAAGCTGAGAATGGTATAGTAACAGTAGAATAGTGGATAGGCAAGTACAACAATAATAAAATATACAATATAAAATACATACCCACATTCAAATAATTGTGCCTTCCATTCAGATATCTACAGATTAAGCAAACTAAACCCTACATACACAAACCTACACGTTTTAATTTGTGATACGACTAAACACATGTAAAGGGCCACACATCGACGAAAAGAAGTAAATACTTTATCCTTTAAAGCAAAGTAAAAGCTGCAACTTTGGTGTCAAAACTAAATGAACCACCTACAGAGGGAAACAGCTATCATAAACATTGTTTCTTTTCACTCTTACAACAGCACACAAGATCTTTTGTGACCAGTTTTAATATTGCCTTTGAAGGAAATATTGCATTTCCTCCGTAAAAACATAATATAAAAAACATAAAACACAAACAAGTGCACTGATATACATCAGTATATTTTGTTGAAATAGGCGCTATAACCCTTTTGTTTGCACTTTGTAATCAATGCTGAAGCTGGGACACTTTTATGGATAGTGATTCCGGATTTGATGGTGTAACATGAGCAGTATTTTGCTAAAACAATCTAAGGTCTTAAGGAATAGAGGCCGGTTATGAAGAGACAGATATTAAGGCGATAAAACAAGAGCTTTGTGAAATAAAAGATTGAACCCCAAAATGCCCATAAGCTGACGTCATTTCCGTTGGATCAATCTCTGAACTGCTCATACTGTCAGAAATATTGTCTTCCAATCTTCAATTTATCACTGACCCTGTGTCACAAGACAATGGCTGACTTAATAGTGCGGTCTTAATTCCATAGTTTTCCACTATATAAAACTCAACATTTCTTCTTATCTCAAGACACTATATTATTCTTTCTAAATGACTTGGTAAAAGTACACTGGAAGATTATTTTAGGTCTCTTACTTTTCTTGTAAGTTATATAAATAAGTAATTGGGACCGATAAGGTCATGAAGTTAGGAGGAGTAGGATAATACCATAACTACATTTCTCTGTTCCATTTGGAAAACCAACCCCAAACGACCAAATAATTGGTTGTTTTATTGCTTGCCCAAGGTTGAGGTTAGATTTGGGCTGATGATAATTTACATATCTGGATTAAGGCTTCAGCGCCGAGTATCTGACATTAAAATATCTTTCCTTTATTTTCTTTATTTTTTCATCATTCTCTGTTAACAACGGATGTGTTCTATTCTGGAGGTTCAGAGCGCTTTATCTGTGTACAGAGGCAGACTCTAAGGTGTGACACTTAAAAATGCTTTCAAAGTTCTGTGGTCCAATGACTCCCGAAAATTATGTTTGAAGGGTATTCTTTCTGGGCAATATGTTGTTCTTAATAAAATGCAATTACAATGAAAATAAGTTCTTAATCATGCATAGTATCTAAACAATCACTGAGAAAACACCAAAATTGTTCATATAATAGATCTTGTATGATTTAAAGGTATATTGTATTATTTAAAGGAATATTTAAAGGTCGAAGTTTTCGTATCTGGTCTAAAATCTTATCCCATTTTAATTTTTATGTATTAAGGTTGCTTTTGATACATATCCAGATACACAATTGCGTTTGGGGTATTGTATTTCACAAATTTTGTATCTGGAGATCTAATTTCAATTGAAAACATAACATTTAAAATTTGACATTATATGTGAAGATGTTTCTGTCCATCTATGACCGTTCAATAGGTTTAGTTAGTTTATTAAGATGCTAAATGTACTACAGCTCCAGAAGCCCAGAAGGGTTCACAATCACACTGTGTAAATGTGCTACAGTTTTTACAAGAGGACATTATGAACCTGACAGACACGCCAACATGCCAATGTTCATAAATGAGGCACTATACATGAGCATAATATGACCCAGTTCAGTAATGTGTGCATTTGTTGCCTTCTTCACTTTATTTTGTGAGCCATGCTATGCATAATAATTTGAATAAGGCTACACAGTGATTATTTTAGGAAATAAAGTTCAGTTTTAAAATTAGAACAGAATATAAACACGAACAATTGGTAAAACTAAATTATTTTGAACATCTCTGTATACGGTAGGCAAAAAGAGTTAAAATATTTATTTAGGTACAAAACAGGACCACAGAATCAGGAGCCTAAACTGCTAAATAAAAGTGAAATATTAATTTGTAGTCACCTAATATGTGTCACCCTTTATATCATCTAACAAATATGAAACAGAAACCATAAAAAAATGATAACAGAAAATATAACGGTGAACCATCATATCAGGCTTTCAATAACGAGTGTCAGTTAATGGATTTCTGTAGATTAAAACATACATTCACACAAATGCAAGCTGTAGACTGGATCATATCAGTTTGGGCTGTGCGAGGCTGTGTAAGAATGTGCATATTTATCCGAGGACTCTACAACAAGCACCATGAATCCAGGAGCCTGTAAACCTGTAACGAATCATGAACAACTCAGACCTTCGCCAACTCCCCCCCCCCTCCTCCAGCTCAGACACATTTGATGCAAACTCAGCCTCTTCTAAAATTCAATCCCACCATGTTAATCCTGTTTTTATACATAGTATTTGTGTATGCATCATATATGAATAATATAAATGGTTTTTAGAAGGTAGACTTTTACAAATAATGGCTACATTACTAAAGCTGTTACGGTAACAGCTTTAATAATGTAGCCATTTATATTTGTAAAATATTTGGTAATACCAATGGATTGATGAAAAACTCTCTTGTACATATTACTCTGACTATGTAAGCCTGATTGAAGGCAGTGTTTCCTGAGCCTTGTTTTTTTGGAGGTCAACTGACCCCCGCTTTTGAAAACCGGGGGTCAATGCAAATTTTTGAGGGTCAGTTAGGCTTGACCCCTTCCAGTTAAACTGCAGGGTAGAAAAATAATAGACAACCAATTCTGAAATACCTCGCAAAGCCGGTGTTCGGATTAGAGTTATGAAATGTGGGGTACCATGTATCCCATGGGGTACTTAAAATGGGGTACAAGTAATATTCTGCCACATTTTCCTCAATAAATAATGTTTAGATATGCGCAGTTACTAAAAAACAATAAATTTGTTTTATTTATAATGTTGACAAAAAAAATTACAGTACATTGTACATGGCTGTATATTCATAAAGATATTTGATCAGTTCACCTGTGTACATCAGGGTAAAGAAAATAAACTTGACTAAAATTTTTTTATTTACCCTACAAATATAATATTTATACTGGTTGAAAGACAGATTAGTGTAGTTTATTTTGCTTTTTATTTGACAAAAATCCATTGAATGGTTCCAGAGTTATAGTGTTTTTGCGAATATTTTCGAATTTCACAGCTAGTATTTTCCGGGGAGGTTTCCGGGGTTAAAAATTCAAGAGTTTCCGAGATTTAGTAGAACGTGTCTCCCAATGCACAAGGTATTTGTCATCATTCGGAGACGTTGTTTCCAATTGTTTCCTTGCAGAGATCACGTTTTCCTTCGATGTATGACGTTTCGAATAATATTTGCTAGAGCACATTCTAACACTGGCCGTTTAAGATGGATTTCATCTGCGTAGCTCTCGCCTTACAAGAAATTTTAAAATATATGGCTTACATTCAGTGCTGTTTTATTGCATGTATATCTACGCTTTCAGTAAAAAATCTTGCGTCCTTTGGTGGACTTTGTAACTGTATAACCCGAATGCGCATGCGTGACCTCGTAACCTCGCGAACTCTTCACCTTTTGATACCACGCATACGCAGTGACAAGTAAACAGCAGGAAATCGGCCATTTTTGTTTTGAAATTGGAATAAATAAAGAATTGCTTCATATATAGACGAAATATCGATATTTCTTTCTACAATACTTCTGTGTCAGTCTGACCCCCTGGTAAATAATATGTGCGTAAATCGCTTGATTTCGGCGTAAATTTACGCACGTTTGTGCGTAAACGGAAACACTGTGAAGGGTGTATCATACTATTACATCCACGTTAAAAACATGTTCAACAATGATGCCTAGATTATTAAAATCCATCCATAAATAAAGATTTTATGTCAAATTAATTTCTAAAAGAATAGGGATGAGTCTGCACAGATGGGTCCAAGTTGGTGGAACCGAATTGACAGAGGGCCGAGTTGACCAGTTTCCGCTGTAACCACAGAGTAAGTGTGTAAACGCCTGCTTCGATTCTCAGTAGACCTGCTATGGCAAGCTGTCAGCTAGCAAGAAGAGCACCCACTAAGATGAAAGCCAGAGAGGCAGGACTGGACAAACTTTTCCAAGTCCCACATTGTCAGAGATGTAAAGAGTCCAGCTTGAAAGGGAGCCTCAACACCACTGCTACTTCTTTTCAGCACGCCAGAACATTGCCTACCAAGGTTGCATGCAAGAGCCATAACATGTCCAGGGGCAGTTTTTGGCTCAAATGGATTTCACAAAGGGTGGATCAGCTGAGACCAGTCTCAAGTTATGGTCTCAACTTTTTAATCTCATTTCATATATTTAGTGGGCTTATTTTTAGTTTAAAAAGTTAATTTCATGATTAATATCATTTTAAATATCTTTAAAACTCATACTACAAAGAAATTATATGATAATATATTATTCTAAGTGATCCATAAGATTGAGACTCAACTGAGGTTGAGTCTGGCTTTGAGTCCACCCTTGAGGCCTGTCACTTGATAATAGCCTATAAAGCATGTCAATTCTATTTACTTTTGTTATTAGTAAATATTGAATATGTGGCTGTAATTACAAAATAAAATGAAAATAGAAGATTTCAAGATTTATCAATTTCATTTTGGAACAAATTGTATTGCTTTATGTATGTGTTTTTTGGCATCAAAGCTTGGACTCAAATTTGAGACACCTCCTTCATGGGCTCAAATTTGAGCCTGTGACTGAGCCAGGTCTCAAGTTGAGCTTGTTTGTGAAATGCATTGAGTCTGAGTTCACAGACTCAGCAAAATATTTCCAAAATTTGAGACAAAGTCTCAACTTTTGAGTCTGACTCAAGGCTTAAGTCTGTTCATGAAACCGGTCCCAGGTGTTCCAGTACTTGCAAGAGTCTGGTAGAGACCAGCATCAGGATCTAATAGGCAAAAAGTTAAATGTCCTTTACTACTGTTAACTCCAAAATGCTTCTGACCAGGTAGCCTCCACCTTCAAATGACACCTCCATGCTACCACCTAGGTGGGGGTTTGGGGCTTTTACATCCTTTCCCCCCTTCATTGTAAATAAAGTAAACAAACTGTAAAACTATTTACACATATATATTATCAGTTCTATCTTATCTCAGAAACTTTAAAGTAACATTTTCAAATTAATTTAAATCCCACTTTGAGGTCACCTTACCCCTTAACCTCTCTCTAGTAAATTAATCTTTAATTAAGGTCACCTCAAACATCAGAAATTGGAGTCTGGGGTCACCTTAAACCTTAAACTCTTTGAATTGCTTTTCAATTTTGGGCTAAGGTGGCCTCAAACTGACAGAATAAATTTAGTATCTTAAACTTGTATGTTCAGTGTTAATGTAATTGTATATATAAATTGTAGTGTTAATAAATTATGAAATTTTTCCCCATTTGGGCTTTTTCATTTAACATTGATTGGGGGTTATGTCATTCATTTTCTGTCATTTTTTAAATAGACTCACAAAATGATAACAGAGGTTTTATCAACTAGAGACTGAAAGGTTCATACTTTAATGTTTGATTAATCAATAGTAAAGGGTGATTCTAGTAAAGGAATAATATCTGTGATGATGATGGGATAACACACATATTATTATAGCTATTAACACATAAATTATTTGGAGTGTTATTGAGCTTTCAAGTCAGAGATTTATTAAAATTAGAGCCATAAATTGATCAGCACTGCTGTTGTGGTGAAATATACTGTGTGGTGGAAAACACCAATGATTCTCCAAGAAGCTACCATTCTCTTCTTGTCCAGGTATGTAACACAAGTATATTTAAATGAATTGACTTGTGATTCAAAACATTGTGATAGAGGTCATATCATCAAAGGTAACTGAGGGGATGGAGGAGATCAGTGCATACTAGTTACATTAGGCCCAACATGTCCTCAAGCGTGTCAGTAAGATGTAACCTAATTAGGGAAATAGAAATATCACAGAAATAGACAAGATAACACAAAATATTTTTTGTTCGTTTTGTTTCGTTGTTAAAAATTTTATTTTATTTATGCTTTGTATCTGTTTTATTGTATTTCATTTCTTCTTTCTATACAGTTTGTTGTTTTATATTGTTTGTATATTCCAGTAATTTGTCACCATCTTATTTTGCCATTTACTTTTTTGTATAGACTTCATTTAAATATTGCATCATGTATTTGTGTTTTTAGACCTGCATATCAGGACATGTGTTCTATTTGTCCTTTTGTTCATATTTTGTATATATTTCCCATTTAATCTATATTAAAAGTGGTGCTTTATGACACAAGGTGTTCAGGCACGTAAGTTTTCAACTTACTTTACTAAATCCTTGTGCACCGGCAAACCTTCCCACTTCAAGTCAGGCAGGGAATAGTTTATTTAAGTTGAGACTTTATGAAATTATTAAAACCAATGTAAAACCAGCAAATTATCTTCAGTCTTACACGCCATGATATAAACGTTCCCTTCTTTCACCGTTTAGAAATGGGGTAGTACCCTTCCATGTAGAAACTGGGAGATATCACATCATTAAAGATTCACAAATGAGAAAATACAAAAAAAACTTAACATTGAAGAAAGAACATGCCTAATGTAATACAGAACTGTGGAAGATGAAACTCACTTTCTTTGTAAATGTTGTATATTTAAGAAGCCAAGAGAAATAATGTTCAATGAAATATATCATAAAGTTCAAAAGTTTGACAGATCAAGAAAAATTTCAAACAGTGTTAAGAGATTTTGAGAATCTCTTAATTGGTTATTTAAAGACATCATGGAATATAAGACAAAGTATAGCCATAAGATAAATTCATACATTTTTTTTTTAATTTTCTTTAATGTTAAATTGAACAAGTATTTTATCATTATTATTTTTGTTACTACAATGTGTCCAGATTTAAACCAAATGGATTTGTGTTACATACTTAATTATATAATTGTAATATTGTGGTGATTCGCGGAGTTTCTCGGGGTATCGCGATTCGCAGAGTTTTGCGAATCTACAAAGACATGGATGTTAGCATGGCCAGTGAGAAACGAAAACGGAAGCGGATTCACGATGAAAAGACAGTGTTAGTTGAACCACCAATTTTAAAAGGGAACACAGATCAAATATTGTGAAAAGAATAAAATCACAAAGTATCTGACAGCCCCAATTGTTGAAGTGTACAGTGGACCACAGCATCTACTGTATGTGAGTAGAAAACACTATTCAGTATTTACTTCAGTGGTACCAGTGTGTGCTTGAATCCCCACACATTCGGTGACACTGGTGCACTGTTGATTGCTAATATCGTTGTTATTTGTTTTGAATATTATATAAAATATAGCACACTTAATAATTGGTGTGATTTTTGGGTGATTTTTGGGTGCGTAATTGACAAAATTTCACGTTAATTTTGAACGTGAATTTGACATAATATTCAGTCAATTGGTGCACTGAATTTTCATTGGCTGTTAAATTTTTACAAAACATTGCAGATTTATATTTTGAAATAAATTTATTTTGTTATTTCTGGCAAAGGATAGGCTTTGTTTGGTAATATTTGCTGCAGTGTTTATTATTTGGCAACTGTCAATATTTTTCTGAATTTTTACAGTGTGTTATTTTTATATCATTTCCAGCTCCCCCTCCCAAGACAGTAAGAAATAATATGGGTTATATAATTTTTATTATTATTAAAAACATTAATGTTATTAGACATTTCATTGTATTACACACATTATACAATTCTAACGATAATATGATGAAGTATGTCAATAAACAGACAGAAAAACAAAATAAGCTAGTAATTCCCCGAAAGTTAACCCCTAAGTACCAAAAATTACTGAGCTCGATCGGGTGAACAAAAGCATGCTAACCCGGGAGACAAAATTTTTGACCTAATACTTTAGCCTAATAAATTTTATGACCAGTAGGCCATAACCTAATGATAATCACAACATGTCCCATATATGCGAGGACATTGTGAAATTTTGCATAAAGATATGCAACTTGAAAAACCCTGTCACTCATATGATAAAGAGACACAGTACAGAGTTGCCCCCACCCAAATTCGACTAAATCACAACCCCAAGTTCCCTGATAGACCCAGGGGGTAACGGGTGTACAAAAATAAATTTGCAAACCCGAAACCAAGAAAAATGAATTTCATATCATCTGTTATACTTCAATATTTTTCTGAATTTTTACAGTGTGTTATTTTTATATATTTGTTCAGTATTATTGTGAAATAAATTTCTTCAGTTAGTAAATTGATTGCAAAATAAGGATAGGCTATTTTGCGAATATCTGATGTGAACAAATATTTTAAATTATAATTTGTCGGAACACTGACAGATTTGATGGCAACTTACGGTAACATAATTATATGCCCTTTGTTTTGGAAAGTGCATGTTTGACATTTCTGGTGTTCAAGTGTAAATAAATTAATTATCAGAATTTATTAGAATTGATACATTTATTAATGACAGTTTTCGTCAGTATCAATTAATTTTCAATTTTGACGCTGACATATATTGGGATTTGCATTTGGTACTGCTTATATTGCAATTTCAATTTTTGTATTATGTATTGATTGTATTGTGTTGATACATATTTGTATTTAATCAAGAAACTTTCAAACTAACAACTCAGTAGTTAAGGGTTGCTGTAGTTAAGTTTGTGAAGTTATTCATTTTTTGAAATTGTTGCATGATCAACAATATTTAAATCAACTGTCATTCATTGATTTTTGTATTTTTGACATGTATTCTTTTCTAGTGATAATCACTTGTAGAGAACAGCACAGCATCTCAATGCCCAAGAGTGTACTTGATGGATTTGAATGGACTGGATTAGACTTGAAGGCTCCGGCTGTCCCGGAAGCGACAGTTCAGTGTAATACTGAGGATGAAGACCAGACCTGTCCCAAGTAATATAGTCGGTCAAGGTTATATTTACAAGGTAGATCACAATTTACTCCTTGTCCAAACAGGAAGAGGGCTCAGGCACCCAGAAACAGCAAGTGTTCAACACCAGCAGTTGATGAAGTAACAAACTGCCTACAAGTTGCTCTTGACATGAATGTCAAAAATGGTTGTTATGTTGGTTCCAGACATAAGCAGAATACAGGTAAAACTAATACTGGAACTTTACCATTTCAGGACTTTGAGCTCAGTGCTGTGACATCTGATAAAGACGATCAGGTGCAGCAGTCTGAACATCATATATCAGGTGAGGTTAACAAATGTGAGAGTCATGTGCAAGAAAGGCCTCGTGCCTCAAGAAACTTTCAGATTCCTAAATTGTCTTTTGATGGTGAGTACTGGAAATAATTTACTACTCAGTTTGAAACAGTAGCTGAGAGACTAGCCTGGTCTGAGGCTGATAAGCTTGATGCTTTCTCTCTTGCTTTGAAGAAAGAAGCAGCTGAGTATTATAGCATCCTACCAGATATTAAGCGGACAGATTTTACTTGGCTGAAAGGTAAGTTTGAGGAGTATTATTAAGAATTGGATCCTCCTTCTTCAGTGAGGTGGGAATTGTTGTCTGTTGAGCAATGTGAAAATGAAACCTTAGAGCGTTACTTAGCATGTTTGCAAAAGATGGTCCTTAGGGCTTATCCTGATACTCAAACAAGACAACTTAGTAATCCAATGTTTGTTGATACTTTTCTTAAAGGTTGTCGAGACAAGGCTGAGGCATTGACAGCATGTGATAAAAATCCAGAGACAATTGAAGAAGCTTACAAATACGTCAAACTTTCTGGTCAGCGCCGTAAAGCTATATTTGGTAAAAAAAATATAGTAAGAACTGTCAGTAAGCATGATGATCCAGTTTTTGCAAGTTCTTCTGATAGTGATCAATCTAGTAGTTCTCCTAAACATAAGTATTGTGTTCAGGGGATACAGCGACTACCCAATAGTAATCAGAATCAGGTATCTAGTGACAAAGGTAAGTCTTGTCAGAGGCTGGGCTGTTACTTAAGGGGTTGGAGAGGATTGAAAACATGATGAGAAGTAGTATGCAGTGTGTTAATTTACCAAGGCGTAACTATAGTTGTTATGAATGCGGGGAGCCTGGACATTTTGCTAAAGATTGTCCGAGACACCGTTATCCTTATACTGGAAGTCCAGGTAGAAGAGATAACACATGGCAATATTCCAACAAACGTCCTCGGAAGACAGGTAACTCTAGATTTCCAGGCCAGGAAGTAAATAACTATTCCACAGACACCTTCCGAGGAAGCAATGAAACATATTGGGGTCCCCAAGGTAATAACCCTAAAAATGGATATTTTGAGAATGGCAGTTCTCAAGAGAATAAAGCAGGTACTTCACCTAAAAGTAGTATGAGGAGACAGGGAACCCCACCAAAGAAAGGTCTCATAAGTGGGAGTTCAACTGTTAAATTTGCTCCTTTAAACACATAAGGGAGGGCAAATATGAACCCGATGTTTGGTCCCTCCACAAATCAACTAGGGTAATGCATGTTCATATGACTGGTTCTGAGGAATATACTTGTCAGCATTTGAGACAAAACAATTAAACAAGTTAGGTGCAATAATGTCATGTGTAGTAAATGGAACTAAAACCTCTGCATTGTTGGACACAGGTGCTGAGCTTTCTCTTCTTAGTTTTGATGTTTATGAAAAACTTGCTGTAAAACCAAAGTTAACTGAAAAATTAAAACTAGAGGGTATAGTTAAAGAAACAAATACATATGCCTGGCTGATTAGTGAAGTGAAAATTTCCTTTGATGATCAACATGTGTATGAATGAAATTTCTATGTTGCATCTATTGAACAACCGATTGCAATTGGTATTGATTTATTATGTCATTTTCATGCAATTTTAGATTTCAGCAACTATACCTTTACTCTGAGTGGTTTGACACAGGAATTATCAGTTCTTGTAAGTGAAGGTGGAGGTAAGTTTTTAGCGTCTTGGATAGTACTCGAGCTTTGATGAAACCTAAAGGAATAGGTGAGATGGTCATTGTTACAGATAGTGATAACAAGGGTGTAATATTACCAAATATGTTGGTTAAAGCTGATGAAATTATACCTGTACAAATTGTTAATGATAAAGATAACTTACACAGAGGTCATTTACACAGAGGTCATGTCCTCTGATATGCTGTTGAGTCTGATATTGTTCTACAGGATGAGGGAGTTAGCTCAGTAACTGCATGTATGCTGGGTAAGTGCATCCTACCAGATCATCTTGAGGACCTTTACTCTCGCTCCGTTAAGGTACTCAGTGAACAGGAGGCGGGAGAGGTAAAGTTATTATTGACCAATTTTCAGGATATTTTCTCGAAAGGAAGTCATGATCTTGGATGTTTTTCGGAGATTAAACATACCATAAACACCGGTGAATAGAAGCCAGTTAAACAGCTAATGTGAAGGACACCAATTGGGTTCAAAAAGGATGAGGAAGAGAATCTGAAACAGATGCTTGAGACTGGTGTCATAAAGGAATCCTGTTCAGACTGGGCTTCTGCTCTGGCACTGGTGAGGAAAAAGGATGGGACGGTAAGATATTGTGTTGACTTTATACTTTTAAATGCAAAAACAGTCAAAGATCTTTTTCCTTAACCATCCATATCTCAATGTCTTGATCAGCTTTCTGGGAATACATATTTTCCACTCTAGATATGGCAAGTGGTTACTGGCAAATTGAAATAGATGAGAAAGACAGGCATAAAACAGAGTTCATTACCAAATTTGGTTTGTTTGAACATAAACGAATGGCTTTTGGTTTATGTAATGCGCCTGCTACTTTTCAGAGGGTCATTCAATTTATACTCCGTGGTTTGACATGAAATAAAATACTTACTTATTTAGATGATGCAATTGTCCTAGGAAAAGATTTTCAAGATCATATGAATAATTTGACTCTAACATTTGAACGGTTCAGGAAATATAATCTTAAATTGAAACCTAAAAAGTGCAGTTTGTTCAACAAAGATACGTTGTTTTTAGGCAGAGTTGTGAGCGCCAAAGGAGTTTCGGTGAATCCTGAAAATGTAGAAAAAGTAAAGAATTGGCCTGTGCCAAGGTCTGTTAAGGATGTTGAGAAGTTTTTAGGATTTTTGAATTATCACCGTGAACACATCCAGAATTATGCTAGGGATACCTCAGTTCTGTATAAGCTGACAGGGAGCCATGCCATATTCACATGGGATGAGGAACATCAAAAAGCATTTAAATTTCTAAAAGAAAGATTGTTAAATGCTCCTATACTATACAGATCTGTATCTCCTATACAGATCTGGCAAGAAACACGGGAATGCAGATGGAATGTCCCGTATACCAGACGAGGTGCCATTTTGTGATTGTTATACAGCAGGTAGTGATCCATCATCTTTACCATGTGGCGGGTGTAAATATTGTCAATGGACCCATGACCAATGGTTCAGGTTTGAAGATGACATTGATGAGGTAGTCCCACTTGCAGTTAAAACTGTTATGGTTTCTAAACAGTGTGACAGTTGGTTGAAAGGGTTTACAAAGGAACAACTGCACAGTGCACAGTTGTCTGATCCATGTTTACAAAAGTTAATCAGTTGGATTTCCACAGGGGTAACTCCTGAACAGAAGGATTTGGCCTTGTGTAGTCCAACAGTAAAGTTCTGGTTTTATTTCAAGATTTGGTTGTCCTTTGGAAATTCATACTGACCAAGGGAAAAACTTTGATGGTAAACTATTCGCCTCAGTGTATGAATTATTACAAATTACTAAAACCAGAATCACCCCTTATAGACCGTGTTCAAATGGACAAGTGGAATGTTATAATCGGACTTTACTACAGCTCATAAGGTGTTTTCTTAGTGGTAATAAAAAATCATGGGATCAGCACTTACAGCAGTTGGCTGGTGCCATTTGTTCCACTGTGAACTGGAGTACAGGGTTTACACCAAATATGATAATGTTGGGGAGAGAAGTTTTGTTGCCAGTAGATCTAATGTTGGGGGTTGAGAAAGAGCAGTTAAATACAAATAGTGCTAAGTATGTTGATAAATTAAGAAAAATGTTGCAAAAAGTGCATACTCTAGCCCTTGAAACATTACTTTCTACACAAATGCGACAAAAAGGGGACTATGACCTGAAACTTAAAATTCACTCTTACGAAGTTGGGGACTTAGTCTACAGGTTAGATACTGCTAAAAAAGTTGGTTTTAGTCCTAAACTTCAACAAGTTTGGAAGGGACCATTAGTTGTAGCAGAAGTTATCTCTCCTCTTTTATTTAGAATTGTTGACAAGAAAAAAATCCTATATTCTTCATCATGATAGATTACAGCTGTGTGAAGATAGAGATATTCCGTTGTGGTTACGGCGTAAAAGAAATAGTTTGCTGAGCAAAATAGAGAGTGGGGAAATTAAAGATACTGCATTTGATGATGACTCAATGAATTTAGACTTGTTGTTTGAACAATCAGATGTTTTGCATGAGCTTGAAACCGATGATTTGGCCGAAACACCTAATGAAATATCTGTTTTGCATGATAGTTCTGTTGAAAACATTATAGATGCAGGAGAATCACAAGATGTCTCCCGAGCTGGACGCAAGAGGAGGAAGCCAAAGCATCTGGATGACTATCATGTTTAAGTTTAGTTAAGGGAATGCTTAGATCGTTTGTATAATAGGCAAGAGGCTACTAACATCAACAGGGATTTGCAATGAATAAATTGGTGTTTATCTATTTCTTTTCAGATGTCTTATAGAGAAGAATTCAGGACAGGGAGATGGAGGGGTGGTTCCTATCGGGGAAATGTCTCAAGGAGCTCCACTCCTTATGAAAGGCATGGGACCAGTTCTCGTGGATATAGTCGACGGGATGACTATTTCCATGATTATCAAGTGAGGCACGATGATAGTTCTCGTGAATATAGCCAGAGACACGAGGATCAGCCTCGTGAAGGTTATTTAAGACACCATAGTGAACGCCAGGACCAACCAACAGAGAGACATCCTTGTCATGTAAGCTTTGAGGATGGTAGCAGACCAGGGAAAGCTGCTGGAGATCATCGGGAGACAGTCTCCGATATGAGTCTTAGGAGAGAAGAATCTGAGTCAGTAATATTGGTATTGATCCAAATTTATCCAATAGTGAGACCGTACACGATCAGGGACTCTGTGTACAATCCACGCAATAGACTGCCACCAGTAAATCAAGGTATATTGTTGAAAAGGTGTAGCCGAGATATCAGGTCTCGAATGTTGCATGCTGCTCAAGCTCAGGAAGTCCCTGCGGCTTTGGGTGCACCATCAACTTCTACCAGTCACTGGTTCATCAGCTGGTACCAGGTCCGCAGAACCAAGTTCTACACTATCAGTCGTTGGTGAGGACAAAACTGTTAAAGTCAGTTCCAGTGAGGAAAAAAAACCTACAGAGAGTCAGGATACAAAACCAACCACAGGATCATCAAAGAGTAAAAATCCTAAAAGTGATTGGACTGTTGTAAGCTATAAACGTAAAAGTACTCGACAACAAGGAAGAAGGGGAAAGCCCTATGACAAACGCCAGTTTGGCTATAAGCACAATACTCCGAGGGGTGGCTTCGTGAGTAGAGGTAAGAAGAGCAGTTATGTCATGAGGGAGCCTGATAAATGGGAAGGTAGGCATAGAAGTCCTTTGCAACATTCATATCAGTCTCCGAGTAGTCAATCGGAGCATGAGAAAGAATTTCCTGTCCCTGGAAGGCCCAGGAGACATAACGAAGGTAGGCGTAAGACACCTGAACTGGGGAAAAGTACTTCTCAGTCTACGGAACAGGTTAAGCCAAGGAAACGGAGATCTATATGCTACATGAGAAGCTGTGGAATGCAAGTGGCTCATCTCCGCAAACATGTGGTGGGTAAACATCTACCCAAAAGTTTTGCTACCTGGCTTGAGATGCCATTAGTTGCCAGAATGGAGTCATTCAAGGCACTGTTGAAACAAATAGAGAAACAATTACTAAGTGTAAGGATCATGAAGCCTTGCTACAGACGGTCATTGAATGAAAGTGGTATCCAGACAGTAGTAATGTGGAAGTAACAGAGGAGGATATCTCACTGTTTAATCAGTTTAATCATTAACGGTGAAATTGTCGAGAAAACTCCGACCATCAAACCTACCAACTGCACAGCTGCATTAATCCATTGGAGGTTGATCTCCAATATAATAAACAATATTGGTGAAGAAGACATACACTTTGAGTCTGGACCTGCCAAGAGTGCTCCAACTGAAAGTCAGGATAAGAGCAGTAGTGAGAGTGGAAGTGACAGTGAAAGTGGAAGTTCAAGTGAGAGTGATGAGTTAGAGGAGGGGGAAGTGCAGGTTAAAAGCAAATATGCTAAAAGTAAGGCATCCAGCAAAGATGTTAAAGGTAAGGTGTCCAGCAAGAGTGACGTTAAAAGCAAGCCACAGGAACCAATGGACACTGAGACTGCAGCAGAATATAAGTATGTGGAAATGCCAGCCCATAAAGTTAATGTGGGAACAGAATATAATAAAGGTAAGTGTGAAAAAAGAAAGGCTGTCCTGTACGCGTCCGGTGGTAAAAAATGCAAGTTTGTGGACTCACATATGCACCTCTACAAATTACAGGCAGTAAGCAGGATGCAAGATCTTGACATGATCATGAGGGAGGGGCCAATGCCATCAATGCCCGTAGAGTGGCAGGCTGCAATTGTGAATTATTGCCACAGATTGCCAACTGATCTAGCAAAAGATCTGTTCTCGGAAGATTACCATTTATTTTATTGCTACGGAATTCATCCAAAGCTGGCACATACTGTCACTCAAAAGGATAAAAGGGCTGTAATGTCCAAGGTCAACTTTGATTCCCGATGTCTCAGATGTTTGCCACAACTTGCTGCTGCGAGTTGGCGCCCAACATAGGTACACTATTGTCTCTGTGGGAGATAGTCTGCCCTGGGGTCCAGGCACCGGGGGGGCCAGTCCCTCAGTTCCCTATAAAAAAGGTTAGGATACCAGTCTGAGTGTTTATGCCTGGGAGAGGGTACCCTTGGCCCTAGTAACACGGTGTATAGGTACAAATTCATTCGTTCACCAGTTTGACTCACATTATGTAAGGGGCTTTTCCCTGTAAATCATACCAGGAAATCCCTGCATTTCTAGGAAACCATGTAAACATGCTATATCATTGGCTCCCCACATTGGAAGCCGGGAAAATGTCTAAAACTTTCCTCATTTCTACTTGGTTTCTTGAACCAGTAACATTGTAAAAAACTGAAAGCTTTCGCTGGGCAAAAAACCAGGCGGTATCATGGAAACAAGTTATGAACTCTATGCTATTTTATATTTTTAATGATACAAGATTTTAGTTTGTTTTTATACATCAGTTTTATAAATGGGACTGGTATATGGAGTGATTTGTGTCAATATTGAAACTGGACTTTTAGAGTGAACTTAAACTCTTAGGTCTACAGTGGCGTCACGTCTACGTCGACACCTGCGTTCCATTTGGGAGTCACCATCGCTCCCAAATTTTTTAGCGCGTCAGCGACGCCATACGCTTCATCATGTGTTGTGCAGGGCATGGCGTCGTAAACTACGTCGACGATTACGTCGGGTTTGGCATTCCGTCCGACGCAAAACGCTCATGTGACCACCTATATGACCTCCTTGGCCGCCTAGGTCTCACCATCAGCCAGAAAAAACTGGTTCCCCCAGCACTTCTGCTGTATGTCTGGGTGTTGAAATCAACACAGAAAAGGGTTCCATATCTATCCCTCAAATTTGTGACTCTGTCAGTGAATGGAAAAATAGGAAATACTGTACAAAGCGTCAGCTTCAGATGCTTTTAGGCCGTTTTTGTATATTCACAAATGTGTGAGGCCGGCTCGCTATTTTTTTAATAGAATGCTGCAACTACTCAGGGAATATCATGGCCAAACTCGAATCCATTTGAATCCTGACTTCCACAGAGATCTTAGGTGGTTCGAAAAGTTTCTGCCTCTCTACAATGGTGTTTCCCTGTATGACCATAAAAAACGGATCACCAAGTACATTTGGATGCATGCCTTCAAGGTCTTGGAGGTGTAAGGCAAAATATGGTCTACCATATGTCCATACCTCTTGGGTTTAAAGGTTTGAACATAGTGCATCTTGAGATGCTAAATATACTAGTAGCAGTCAAGTTATTCTGTACTCACTGGAAGGGAATGAATATTCTCATTCATTGTGACAATTTTGCAGTGGTCAATGTTCTTAGGTCAGGCAGAGCCCGAGATCCCTACTTGGCTGTCTGTGCCCGCAATATCTGGCTGTGGGCTGCTACTTATGATATACAATTTATTTATACTCGTGTTTCAGGTAAAAACAACAGAACCGCTGATTTACTGTCTAGGTGGACCAATAGTCCTTCAAATGTAGCTGAGCTTAATATATTAGTCCCAAGCCCAAGATGGGTCTTGGTGGGCCTAGAGGCCCTAGAAATTGATGCTGAAACCTAACACTTACTATGCTTTGTTTCAGATAACCAAAAACTGAAGAGGCTCTCCACAAAAGCAAATGCAAGAGTTCAAGATGCATTCAGGCCTTCCACAGCTAAAGCTTATAGTGTGATGTTTAGAACTTTTGTTAGTTTTTGTGTGTATATGAGTATTGCTGTTGAAAATATTGATGTAAATGGCCTGTTGGCCTTCTTAGAATGCTTAACCTATAACCAAACATCAGTAAATATGCTGGCAAACTATTTGGCCGCAATCAAAGCCAATTTCAATGTCCTAGGTCTCAATGCTGCCATTTTAGAGGATAAAAGATTAAAATATTATCTCAAGTCCATCAAATTGAACAGACCAGTCTGTTTGTCAACAAAAAATGTCATATCAGTAGAAATCCTCCAAAAAATTGTACGTTGCTGTGACACATTGTATATGGGCTCCATTTTTAAAGCTGTATTTCTGGTAGCATTTTTCGGGTTTTTCAGACTATCCAATCTGGCCCCTGATTCATTTGCAGCTTTTGATATAGCCAGGCACCTTGCTGCTGGTGACATTTTCTTCTCTAAAAAATTTGTAAAAATTTTGGTTAAGTTGACCAAAACCCTTCAAACTCATGATCAAATCAAAATTATCTCACTACCAAACCTGGGCAAAAGTCCATTCTGTCCTTACCATGCTTTGAAAAGAGTTTTAGCCATGTATAACCCTTCAGAAAATGAACCTCTTTTTCAACATAAATATCCTTCAGGCTGAAAAGTCCTCATTGATTCAAAGATAAGAAAAACGTTGTCATTGATCAATCTGAAGCTCCAATTTCCACCTCATTTCTTTACGTTCCATGCTTTCCGGCATTCAGGTGCCTCCCTGGCCTTTAGTGCCAATGTCCCCTTGCAAGATATCATGGTGCGGGGCACCTGGATGTCGGATTGTGTCTGGCGGTACATACAGGAAGATAAGACTAAACATTCCCTGGTTGCCTCCACTTTTCAAGATATGCTGGCTGCCTAATAAAATGCTCATAAATGTATTGTTTGGGTTTGAGGGATTTTTTCATAGTATGTAAATTCTCCCTTGGGGCTAAATTCCTAGCTTCATTTAACCCCTACATTATATCACCAAAACCATTATACATGTCTCGGAATATATAGATGAATGTAAAAATATCAGTTCATACACTTTGATATAAAATTTGAATTAAAATCTCATTTCAAGTAAATCTCCCCCTTTCATCAGTGTGACCTTGCGGTAACGTTTTACAAAACATGACCTCGGGTCAGACTGACAGGAGTCTGACCTCTTGACCTTGCAAGGGTCAGACTCAGGTTGTGTTCACCAATTAAATGTTCATTATTATACTTACTTTATTTATGACGTGTACATGTGTAGTAATAGTATATTTACTTTATTCATAAGAATTTACATGTGTATTAACATCTTGTGTAACTGTCTGGGAACTGTACATATTATTAGTATTAGAGTGTATAATCTTATGTACATCTTATAACTATACACTTGTTATTGTAATAAACGTGAGTACCCTCATCTCTTGTCATTGTGTTGGGGAACTTTGGGGGGACTGTTTTAATTGGCAAAATATATCTAGAAAGAATTGCAAGGACCACATGACCATGTGTATGAAACATAAAACCCATGGTGAGCCATTATATCACAATGATGTGTTATGCAAGCTGAATTAACTACAGAGGCAGATAGAGATGTTCTGTAAAAGTAGGAGAGGGCGGGGAGCTGCGTGGGTTGTTGGGGATATGGACACTTCATACTCAGACACTTCGTAGTGGGGAAGAAACTTTCACAGAATTTAAATGTAAGCTTATATTTTATTATAAATACTGTAGCAAATCTGAAAATAACATTAAGGTTCCAAAATTGATTATCAGGTAAAATGCTAATTAAACACAGAAAGTTCAGTACTACATTATAAATAATTACTACATTATTAATAGGGATATTAGTAGTTAGTGATTCCATTTTATATCTGTGTAATCTGATAAGGGTTACAAACCAAGTTGTCAACAAAGGATGTAAATTTATTTATTTATTTGGGGTTTTACGTCGCTTTCAACACTGTACAGGTCATATCACGACGGGTAGTTGGAAGGGCAGAGGAAACCAGTACATATAGTTCGCCAGGGTTCTGTACTGAAAACTGCCGACTAACGGCAAGCAACTACCAGCTTTCCCACTTACGGCCATGATGGGGATCGAACCCCGGCCGCAGAGGTGGGAGGCGAGAGTGTTACCACTCTGCCACCGTGGCCCCCAAAGGATGTAAAGGATGTAAGACCTAACTCGGTATATACACACTAGTATCTAATACCCTGTCTCACAATAACACCGGTATAATAGCTCCAGTCTTAAATGGGTACAGTAGGGGAGGGCAGCTAGATAGAGTCTGAAGGGATGCCCAGGAAAGAGGAGTAGTCTAATCTGCAGACCAACATAATGAAAATACCGCTATGCGGTAAATTAAAATATGTTAAAATTTTATTAGTTTGTTAATATTGTTACTGACACAGACTATACCTACATAACCATGTGTGCCAGAATACCATGTTAAAACACTTGACAAGTTACTATTCAAATACTAGCATTTAAAGCATAACACACTTTATGAATATGAAGCCATAACCATAACACACTTTATGAATATGAATTACATTACATTAGTACATAATAATAAGTTCTACAGGAGTGCATATTCATTTGAAATTCTATGTAACATTACCCTGCACCATATGATAATTATAATATTCATCTACAATGACATACATAAACTTGTCCACTAAATACAATGCATATAAGTAAACACTTAAACCAAATTGCTATAAAATTAAATCAAATGCTGTCATACACCTCCACACGAGGACTTAAAAATGCATCATTATCAAATTATCGAAAATATCGAGTCTCACTCTGTGGGTTTGGATCCGACTGTTAGTATGGTTTCTGATTCTATTCATATTAGTGGGAAAGGTGGCCTTAACTTGCATGTTCGGATGTCGAACTTACCAGTTACCAATCACTTGGCTGATGATTCTAATAATCAAGGGAATAATATTCTTGCTGCTATACCTAAACCTACTTGCTTGGAATATCAATTATTTGAAATACAAAACGGTGTTAGATTTAGAGCTGTTCCATTGACACCAATCACATTGTATGAGGGCAATCCGGATCATCATAATTACTTATCAGGTATATCTCAGGCTCATAGGCTTATTAGAGAGGGTGGTGTCCAAAATATTTTGAAACTTAGAATCTCTAAGAAGACTCAGTTCAATGTTTCTGGCTGGAGATATCACTTGGTTGATTACTTGGACAAGCAGCTCTTGGACCTTAACAAATTCCCCCCCCCCCTCCCCCCCCGCCTGGATTTTGATAGGATTACAATTTTAGGACATACAGAAAAAGTCAAGTAACTGCCTTACAATTTGAGGATCATGTCGATGCGTATATTGCAAAGGAATTGAAAAGTGTTTGTTTTTGTCCCTTTACACCAGGCCCATCCCAATGCATGTATCTCTTTTCATGGCCAGAGATTAAGAGGGTTCTGACACCAGGAGGACCATCAGGATCTTTGTTGGCCCAAGGGTTGTAAAGTTAATGATGGGGTTCGTCAAAATACATATCTGCACACTAAATTTGAACTGCATTATGCCTCAGTGGATTGTACATAAATTAAGTGCCTTGGGTCCTGAAGCTCAAATATCTAAATTAGATATTAATCAGGCAATTTATCAAATTTGTATTAATCCTATCATTAAATACCATTGTTATCTCTTCAAGATAGAAGGAAGTGACTACTATTGCCATTCTTGTTTTAGGTTCATCACCCTTGTGCCCTGTGGTGACTTTGCTAGATTATATGCCTTCTGTACCAGATACAACTAACTCTCCTCTCTTTCAGGTTTTTAGGTTTCATGCCTGGCTCCCTCTTATTGATTCTTCTGCCTGGAAACCTTGTTAGTTGTTGAAATTACAGAAGTCTTTTAGTTTTCATGATTGTAGAAGAGAGAGTGCCACTTCGGCCTTTCAACATGATGTCCTTATTCAGGATATCCAGGTCAGGGGACTATGTCCTCTGATTGTGTGTGGAAATATATTTCACTGTCTCCCACTTCTCCTTATTCTGTATCATCTGTATTTCAAGCGCATGTATGTGTATGACTACCCCCCTACCTCCTACTGGATGCTTTGGTTATTCTTCCCCTTTTTATGTCGGTTTTTGTACATTTAATTTGCAGCATTTTTCATATTTTACAAGTAATTCCTTTAGACATTAGTAGATGACCTTTGACCTGTACCTGGGTCAGTAGGGACATAACCCGACCTGGATTGGTAGATTATTATTATTTATGTCACAATATAATATGACATTTGACCTGTACCTGGGTCAGCTTGGATATGAGCTTTGCACATTTCCCCGACCTTGTCAGCTTATTCCAGCGACCTTTGACCTCATGTCTTCATCTTATTTTACAGTAACTTTTTTGAGATGTTTTTTTATATTGTAATAATTTATCCAAATGATACTAAAATATAGCTACCTTTACATATAAAGTAGCGGAAGTGACGTGGGACATAAATTGATTTCAAGAAGGATACAGATGACACACAAATTTACTTGGAAGTTGACTCGAGAATTTTCTATCTCAAATATTGCTTAACTGGCAAATTGTTGAGGATAGAAAATAACAAAGTCAAATTAAATCCCAACAAAACTGAATTTGTTTTGATTGGCGATGATCAAACCAGAAATGTTTTGAAGTCATCCTATCATGTAACTGGCCTAATCAGTCAAAAACCTTGATGTCAACCCTGGATGCTTACAAGTCAGTGCAAAGACACATGGTTAATTTATGTTGTGTATGCTACTACCATCTCTGGGAACTTCAAACTGTTCGTAGATATCTAACCAATGAAACTGCACTGGTGTAGGATTTACCTTTAACAAACTGTAACACAGTTGTTAAAGGTCCAGTGGGGAAGTAATTAGAACTCAATAAATTATGCCAGACAAACCCAAAGAAGGTATCAAATTTCAGCCAAAGATTTTATTTACATTACACTCAATATTCAGTTTATCTTTCATATGCACTTCACAAATGGTATCATAATTCATCAACAGTTAAATTATAACATTGTTATATGTCCTATGTAAACCACAATATACCCAGATTGAACACTCATTTATCTGTTTCCAGATCCAAATAAGTATATATATTTTAATATTTTACATAGAACATCCAGTATTTTGTTTGCACATAATATTGTCTGTCTAGTAGCAGTAGTTGCAGTTGTAGGTTCTAAAGTTTTGTGCTCTTCCCAACTTAATTTAGCAGTGATTCCCCCTTTTATAGACAAAATGTTGAAAAAACAGGAAGTTAGGAAGTTCCTAGATCCTGTAGCATCCCCACAACTCTGGACAAATGTGGACCACAGGAAGGTCCTGTTTCCAGGAAGTTTTTACCACAAAAACAGTGACTACATTTGTACTTCAATCGACTTCAAAGATTTCAAAATTCTCTATGTTGTATTGTGTGCAAACTGAACAAATTCAGTCATATAACAACTTTCTTACATAAAGCCATTCAGTATTGTATACTGTTTAAATACAACTTTTTTACTTACAAGGCAATAAATATGAGCCAACCCGCATATCTGTCCTCTTCAATTAAGAATAGTCACCTCACATGGGCCAATCGACTCTGTTTCCTCAACCAGACCTAACAAACCTATGGGGATATTCAGTTTCCTAGCAGCTGTCCCACTGAATGGAACAAACTCCCTCAAGCCACCAGAACCTAGGAAAGTATTACTGGATTTAGACAACATTTGAAGACCTACCTATTCAGGTTAATCTACCCTCAACAATAGTCTTTCTTCCCTATAGAATGCTAACATGGACACAGACTTCCTTCTGGAAACTGGACTATCCCTTCTTGGACATCAGCACCTTAGAGCATGTCTTCATGAATTTAGTGCTTTATAGATACTTCATACTATTACAACTACTTGCTGGAGGCTATGTGTGCCCTTGCATCCTCAGGAGAACATATCTAACCCAAGTGTGGAAAGTAGAATTGCATGGAAGTAGACTAAGACCACCAGTGTCCAGTCCAGTTCGTTATCCTCTGGACTTTTGAAGAAAATCTTCAGCAAAGTTGCTTTTCTGATCTGTATAATCCAACATGCACTATGTGTACTATGTGCATAACTAGTTTATGCTTATTGTAATAATACTAAATGCTAGTGAATAACATTTGTGTAATTAATTTTGTTTCAAATGATAAGGTAAAATTTCTTTTGAATGAAAGAATAGTTAAATATGTTAAAATTTAATTTTAAGTTTCACATTTAAATCAATTTTTAAAACTTTTATTTATTGCCAATAAAACACTTTTTATGTAGTCACATAAAAATAGTGAAAAGTTAAATGATCTTTAATCATTTATAGGGATGTCACAGGTCCTTAGTAACTGTGGGATTGAAAATAATATAAGCTTAAATGAAATATTTACTGAAAGTACACACCTAAAGTTTGTAAACATAAATATTTAAAAGTCTAGTGCTAATTTTACAACATAATATTTGCATGTAATGTTCTGTAAAATGAAGTATACTTATGTTCTAATAGTCATCATAATAGAGTGAAATGTTCCAATACAATGTAGCTTTTGGTTTACAGTTCAATATTATATATTTACAACCATTGAACATCAAAGTTTCATTTCACATATTTACTGAAACTTGAACCAGTAAACTTGTGAAAAACACAGGTTATAAATCAGTAAATATGCAAATTTACTGAAAATATTAGGGAATACACGTATTTACTGACCAAATCAGTAAATACGTATATTTACTGAAAATTTCAGAAAATATGCATATTTACTGATCTCACATATTTACTGTAACATCAATAATTGCATTGTTGTTGCTGTTTTTATTGTACACAGCTTTTAGCTATACAGCACTGGGAAATAAGCACATTTGCACTTTACTTTCAGCAACTATCAGTCATTAAATACATGACAGCCACAGGTATGTAAATTATGTAGAAGAACGAACATGTCTGGTTTGCAATATGAATTCAGAAGATGAAACTCACTTTTTATGTCATTGTCCCATGTATAAAGAACAAAGAAAATTATTCTTTACTAAATAACATAAGTTTACAAAGATTTCTTAAACATGTCTGGTAAGGAATAATTGGCTTTGACATTTAATAATTCTGAAAAACCTCTAATTGTTTATCTTTGTGATTCATGGAATATTCATTAAAAATATCCATAAATAAAGATCTCAACAAAAAAAGGAAAAAATTGATAATCATAATAAGAAAAGAGTCTTGAGTGCATAGGCTATAAAATATACCCATAGCTCACACATGTTGGTTGATGCCTAGTGGTGCTAGTGAGTGCAGTTTAAAGATCCAGGACAGCTCATGTCATCTTCTCAATCCTGTTTCATTGGGTCCAAACTGTCCACCATTCTAGTACAGAAAAATCCATATGGGAGACTCTGTGATTGTCTGAGGTGAAATGTCTAGAAACTGGTGTGCTTCTACTGGGTTTAGGTTTAAGGACTGAATTTCTGTGTTCATATATCCTTTTTCTAAACTTTCTGCATGTTTCCCCTACATAGACCATATTGCACTTTGTACATGTTATTAAATAAATAATGTTATTTATTTCACATAATAGTAGTAATAACTACCAACATGTGTGAGCTATGGATATATTTTATAACCTATGCACTCAAGACTATTTTCTTCTTATTATTTTCTATATATACCCACTCAAAAACACATTAGGTGGTAACTAGTGTACTAACGACGCGGCTCGACCTGGTCATAGTCAGTGGTGAGTGTTGAAATTGCGACGCGTTGGTTCATACATTATAAAGATCGATTTTTCATCAAAACCTTTATAGTACACCAAAATATTACCTACCTTATAAAATCTTATGATAATTAGCGTTTTTAAAGAAAGCTATCACATTTTTAAGCTGTCACAGCTTTCAAGTGGAAACAACAATGGCTGCTTCCCTCATTTATCTAGTTGTACGGAAGTTGCTGATAATTTGGCTAAAAGGTCAAAATCTATCAGGAAATATTCTTTTTATAATCCAAATGTGAACTTTTAAATAATGCTGTGTGGAACTCTGCAGTTACAGAAATAATTAATCAGCTTGAGGACCAGATTCTTCTAAATACATAATTTGACAAGTTGTATGATAACCTTATTAAAATGATGATACTGAATGAAATGGACAATTATTTAGAATTTAGCGATGTATCAAAATCAAATGCAAAGAAATGTAAATGTTCCAAACCTTATTGGAACAATAATTTACATAGAAGAAAGAATCAATTATGATCCTATATTTTGACACTTTTTGAACTTTAAACCTCTATATCTTGACTTTTGCTCAACATATTTTAACGTCTAATAGCTCATTAGATAGGTATGTCTCTTAGCTATAATGTGCTCAAGTTTTATCCGAATCATTATGTTGAAAATATATGACTATTATAATTTTATCATGACAAGTAGTGCCACAGCTGTGAATCAATTAATGAGCCTAATTTGCACTGTGTGAACCTTGGCTGTGCTGTGGGAGTTTTTAATGGTAAAATCATTTGGGGTTTGATTCCTCAATGTGTGAACACTTGTTCAAGTGCCTTTATAAAGAAAACAAAGTATACAATCACATTTAATTCATTAGTATTAAAAATATAGCATTTGATACAAGTCATAAATCAAGTAGTTACAGTCACATACACAACCATAACTTTCATACCAAGAAAAATATTTAATAGGAATAAAGTAACTTTTAAAAAAAATATTGAATTCAAATAAAAATTATGTCGAACTTATATTCAGAAATGCATTTTAAAGAAATTCCTTTTATTTGTGTAAGCACAATATACAATCAGTGACAAAAGAATCAGTGCTGCCATTCATACATGCCTTGCGATATTTATTGGCACACAACACACAGCTTATTATATCCTGAAAAATTTTGCATTTACAACTGTTGCCCCAGGGCAATTGTCTTACATAAGGAAATGGTTTCGCAGCGTGAATGCAGGTCACCACCTCCTAATGAAGGTTTGTGTGGCTTAATATTTAGTGTATTAGTGTAGTGATATTTAGTGTATTTTATTATTCCTACATTCATCACTTCCATCTTGTCTCTTCAGGGGGTCACGGTTGCAGAGTGGTAACACCCTTGCCTCCCACCTCTGAGGCCGAGGTTTGGTTACCGGCACGGCCTCAAGTGGGAAAGCTGGTAGTTGCTTGCCGTTGGTCGGCAGTTTACAGTACAGAGCCCTGACGAACTGTATGTACTGGTTTCCTCTGCCCTTCCAACTACCCATCGTGATATGACCTGTACAGTGTTGAAGGCAACATAAAACCCCAAATAAATAAATCTTATCTCTCCAGAAAAAGTACTTTTAAGATTTTTTCATGACTATATTTCTGAATAAAGCAAATAAGGGGGGTTTTGGTCTCCATGAGCGTGAATAAAAGACCAGAAAATGCATAATATTCAAATGAATTGATTTATGCCAATTGGATGGACAGCTCCAATATTCCACATCCACCACTGCTCACGCCTTCTTCTGTGGGCTGTTGATGGTGTGTTGTATTTGGGAGTGCACCATTCTAAGATAGAGAACTGCATATCCTTAATAGAGTGACATGTTCCAGTAAAATGTTTGGAAACTGGTGTCACTCTATTATCCTTAGGTTTCTTTACTGAGAGTCTGTGTTCATACATTCTTTGTCTGAACGCCCTCCCTATTTCTCCAACATAATATTTACCACATTTTTTACATGTGATTATATACACAATATCACTAAGTTCACATGAAATTAGTTTGGGGAGGCTTTTTGGTTGGTATTTGTCTCCACTGATGTTGCAGGTAATTTCACTTATTTTAGTGATTAGAGGGCAATAAGTGCATTTTCCCAGCCGGGTACAATGGGTGGGTATTAGTTTTGTCCTTACCATTTCTTTTGATGGGTATGAAATGGAGGCTTTAGTAAGCATATCTCTAAAGTTAGGTAACCTCTTGAAGCCAATGATTGGTTTATCTGGGAATGTACTAGAGCAGTCATTGCTATGTTGGATGATGTTCCAGTTGTCATGGATGAAACCCTTTATGTTGGGGTTGTGGGGGTTAAAGGTAGTAGTCATGACAGGGGTAGAAGTGACATCTTTTGTTATGACTTCTAGTAGATCATCTTGTGTGTATCTACTGGCCCTTAGCATATGTTTTTTAAGGGTTCTAAATGGATACCCTCTTTTCATGTAGTGTTTGATCATTTTGACCCCATTATCAATGAAGTCCTTATTCTTAGTGCATATTCTTCTTATTCTGAGGAATTGACCAAAAGGCCCTTTCTGATGGCATGGTTTATGGTGAGCAGATTGGTAGTGTAAGTACAGATGTGTGTCTGTAGGTTTTTCATATAATGTTGTGTATATGGATCTGTCAGCGTCAATCTTGACTGTGGTGTCCAATAAGTTGACATATGTGTCATCAATCTCAGATGTGAATTTAATTTTAGGGTGAATACTGTTGAGGTAATTGATGAATTTATTGAGTTCATCTTGCCCATGTATCCAGACCATAAATATATCATCTATGAATCTGAGCCATGAAAGTGGTTTTAAGTGCCAGTTCTCTAGGGCTTTTGTCTCAAAACGATCCATAAATAAATTGGCATAGTTAGGGGCTACTGCTGTGCCCATTGCAGTGCCTCCTACTTGCAAGTGGTGTTCTTCATTAAATGTGAAGTTCATACTATGCAGTACTAATTCAAGTAATTTAAGGAAGAATGGGGGTGATAGGATCTTTTGTCCTGTCACACCTTAGGTGGGCTGCAACTGCCAATATCCCTTCTCTATTTGGTATGTTAGTGTAGAGAGAGGATAC
The DNA here is from genome assembly GCA_964017235.1 of Sabellastarte sp. h YS-2021. Lineage (NCBI taxonomy): Eukaryota > Metazoa > Annelida > Polychaeta > Sabellida > Sabellidae > Sabellastarte > Sabellastarte sp. h YS-2021. The sequence continues at coordinate 31,608,875 of OZ024936.1, forward strand.
ATCTAATGTGACTAATAGTGCACCTTCAGGTAGTTTATTCAGGGTTTTGAGTCTGCTGATGAAATGTTGTGTATCCCTAACATATGAGGCTGTCTTGGGTACATAGTCCTTGATATGTGCATCAATGAACTTGGAGATGTTACATATATATTTCTGAATAAACAAGAATATACCATAGCTTGGACTAGAATGTACCATAATACAAATATGTGGCTTTCCAGGACTATAATTCCTTATCGCATTCATTGACATATATATTATACCTTTCATTAAGTAATTTTGTTCCACTTTCCCTCAACCAAGTTGGGGATGCAGGTTTACCACTGTTGGCAACAAATTTGGCAAAAGAATTAGCTGGGCCTCATCTCTCTTGGACAAAACTCTAGAAGGGTCTGATCTGCTATTGGGGGCTTGGGCCTCTAAATGTCGTTTTAAAGTGTCCTTTGATATTCCCATTACTTTAGCAGCTCGATATACTGATATAATGATATTCCTTGCCATGCCATCCTTTTGGCCTTTTCGATGACTTCTGCAATATATTTCTTCTTCTCTTTACCCATATTTATTCCTGATCTAAACAGTCTTACCTTTACAGTACACTTCAAACAAAAAACAGTTTTATAAATATATGTATATGTGAGTTTGTGAACCAATATTATGACAAATATGTTCATCCCACATAGTACAATACTAAATCTACTCAGGTTTCCATATATAGTATTCATGTAAAGTGTGATAGTCCATTAAAAACTCCCACAGCACAGCCAAGGTTCACACAGTGCAAATTAGGCTCATTAATTGATTCACTGGTGTTGCACTACTTGTCATGATAAAATTATGATCTTCATATATTTTCAACATAATGATTCAAATGAAACTTGAGCACATTATAGCTAAGAGACATACCTATCTAATGAGCTATTAGATGTTAAAATATGTTGAGCAAAAGTCAAGCTATAGAGGTTTAGAGTTCAAAAAGTGTCAAAATATAGGATCATAATTGATTCTTTCTTCTATGGCATGGAGTAACATGATAAAATCTGAAAAAAAATTATAAAAAGTACCATGGCCATAAAAACGTAAAAAGTCAGTTGAGATTGTGTTTCTCTCTGCACGTGACTACTTTGATAAACTGCTGTGAAAAAGTGAAAGGGAATATAACAAAAATGTTATCAATATTGACTATATGAGTGAACTCAATCACAGGGACTTTTGGAGAAAAATTTAATGTATGGGTCCAGGTAAATCTGAAATCCCCTTTAAAGTTATGCATAATGGAATTATAACTACAGATACAGATATTGTATTGGACACTTGGAAAAATGATTTTGAAAAATGGTATAACGATAGTCTTGAAAACATGGATGTTGCCTTTGCTAATGAAATTGAAAGATAAAAACATGACCTTGGGAATCAGAATTTCAAACTACCTTGAATACCCATATTTTACTGGAGGAGGTTGAAAAAGCTAAAAGTCACTGTAAAAACAATAAAGCTCCAGGCATTGACCAAATCCCAAATGAAGTTATAAAAACCCATCCATAACAAAATTATTGCATACACTTTTTGTTTATTGCTTATATAATTCAGTGGTACCTAAAATGTGGTTGAGATCCTTAATCAAGCCAATAACAAAAAAATCCAATAAAAACCCATTTTTGCCACAAAACTACAGAGGCATCAACCTAATATCGTGCATTGCAAAGATATATTATAGTCTTTTGAACTCTCAGTTAACCTCCTTTCTTGAAGATAATAATACTCTAGTTGATGAGCAAAATTGTTTTAGATGTTCAAGGTCATGCAAAGATCATTTTTTGTCTTGTCCTCCATAGCTGACAGTCGGAAACAAGAAGGGAAAAGTACCTTTGCTGCCTTTATTTACATGTACAAGGCATTTGACTGTATTAATCATAATATGCTATATTTCAAACTGTTAAAAATAAGATTAATGTAAATTTCTATAATGCAATTATTGCACTTTACAAAGAAAAAGAATCATGTGTTCAAATAAATAATCTTTCAACTACATGTATGTGGTTTGGTACCTTACAAAGGGTACGACAGGGTGATAACTTATCACCTACTTTATGTAATATATATCTCAATGACCTCGCAAAAGAGCTGAAAGAGTTGGAACTTGGCGTCGCACTAGTTGTGTGCAGATGACATAGTTTTAATAAGTGAGAATGAACTAAATTTACAGAAAATGCTTGACAATGTTAGTTATTGGTGTAACAAATGGCAAATGAAGGTGAATATTGACAAAACAAAGATCCTTTATTTTAGAAATAAAAGAAAATCTATTACAAAATATGAATTCAAGATAAATAACTGTAAGATAAATTTAACTGGCAATTATAGATATCTTGGTGTAATTTTGGATGAATACCTGACATTTGAACTCTGTCCCAGAACTCTAGCTGAATCTGGTATTATAGCACTCAGTTCAATAATATCAAAATTCAAGCAATTTAAAAACATTGGCTATTACACATTTACTAAATTGTATGATACTGGTGTAAATAGTGTCATTAGTTATGGACAGGTGTTTGGGGATACGGGAATGATAAGTTTGGGCAAATTGTCCATAATAGGGTCATGAGATACTTTTTAGGTGTACATAAAAATGCCCCAACCCATGCAGTTCAAGCTGACATGGGGTGGATTAGTGTGAAATTCCAGCATTTTCTTTCCATACTGAGATTTTAGAACAGACTTCTTAAAATGAAAAATGAAAGACTGACAAAAAGGGTTGCAGAATTTCAATTAATTAATATAAACAATTCAAGCTGGTTTAACAATTTGTATAACATTATTGAAGTGTTAATAAATCTCATTATATTATTGAAGGAAAAGAAATTGACCTGACGGATGTAAAGTTTGAACTTTCTGATCTTATGCATGAAGAGTGGTCCAATACAGTTGGTTACAAACGAAAGATAATAACTACGTGAAATTTAAACAAACCATTAATGTAGAAGACTATGTCATAAGCAATATTAGCAGGTCTCAAAGATCATTACTTGCCCAGCTTCGCATGGGCATATTACCTTTAAATATAGAAACTGGGCGATACATCCGAAAAGAGTTAAATGAAAGATTGTGTTTGCTGTGTAATCAAAACTCTATTGAAGATGAACATCACTTTTTGCTTTCGTGTCCGGTATATAATGCTGAGCATGACAACTTGTGTAAATTAATTCCTAGTTCAACCATTTAATCCGAGATGAGCAATTGTGTATTTTGATGAACTTGAAGTCTAAGTATCTTGCAACTTTGATTGAAAGCATTTGGAATAAAAGAAAATAGTTTTTTCTTGAAGCATCATTAAACAGTTAAATGTAAACATGCACATTAAATTAATATATATTTGAAGTGACTTATAAGCCCACAGAGGGCTGGGTATACTGATAATTGTTGTATTACGTGCCATTTTGTGAAAGTGGAATGTATACATGTCACTCTAATCAATAAAATAATAATAATAATGGGTTATGGCTTCTTACTGTATCTGGCACACTAAACAAATAAAGACGTGGCTTCTTACTACACCACCTATATTTAACTTCAAAGTAATGCAATCAATATTCAATCATGACACTTGAAAAAGTTAGCCAAAGCGTTTAGTCCAATTTAGGATTAAATACTTGCCTCTCTATCAGATTATCTAGAGAAGTGGATCTGGCTTCTTGCTGCATCTGGTACACCGAATAAATCAAGATGTGGCTTCTTACCACATATTGATCATGATTCACATCAAAGAGATGCAGTTAGGCAAAAGGTTAGCCAAAGGTTTTCGTCAGATAAAAACAAAGGTGTGGCTTCTTACAAAACCATGTATATTTCACTTCAAAGGTTCAACAAACAATAAAGTAGGTCAGCTATTATTCTTTAATAATTATTTTAATAATAATCAAACATTTTTGTCCCCATTGATTTCAAATCAGGGAAAATATGCAAACCCACCTTAAGACTGACTTTACATTTGGCAAAAGCTTTGAATCTGGAAAAATCTCCACATACACATCTAGGTTGGATTTATATTTGATTAATATGATTTATATTCACTGAATGTGTGAGATATGCTACATTTTCATTATATTGTTCCTTCATTTTATATGCTAGGTGTGTTAACTTTTAATCCTATTGTTTCCTTTATTACAGTTTTGCCACATTTGAAACGTGTGTGGAAGTTTACTGTTGTATTAAATAAATAACACTTATGAAACAAATTTTATTGTGTGTCCCTGATTATCCTTGTTATGTTTAAAACCACACAAAACTTGTAACCACACTTTATTAACTATAAGTTGACATTTTGTTAGTGCACACAAATGGTCCGGCAAACAAAAACAAAACAAACTGACGCAGTTCATATTACGTCAGTGTATATTACGTCACATTGCATCAAACGTCACAATCCTCCCCTTTCTTTATTTCAAGAGAAAGGTTATATAATGTAACTCAAGAAATGGTAGTGTTCTAGAGTCTTCAATTACTCATAAGAAACTTGAAAATGTCTACTATTTTTGAGATAGGTCTTAGTAGCTACAGTCTTTTATTTATTTAACTAAACCAATGAACTTATACTATGAGGAGAGGTTGCTAGCACATCATCCTCAACCCGACTCTTTAACTGGTTCTGTTGACACAGTTGGTTGTAGTTCACAATAACGTGTGGGTCTAAGGTCGTCAGATTCACTGTCACCACGGGCTGGCTCACTAGTGGTTGTTTCATTACACATTTGATCAGAGTGTCTTTTCCATAAGAGGCCCTCAGGCATCTGTACTCGGTAAGAGACAGGTCCTAACTCTTTCACAACAGTTCTACATGTCCATTTAGGTTTTTCCCTCCAGTAGTCTCTCACAAACACCTTCTGACCCATCGTGAACTGTCTTGGCTTCTTGAGACTGTCGCACTTCCTTTGATTAATGGTCTCATTATGTGAGATCAACATGTGATCTAGACGGGTTTTCAGTTTCCGTCCCATCAGTAATTCTGCTGGTGAAGAACCGGTGGTGGAATGTTGAGATGTTCTATATCCTAGCAGAAAATTTGCCACACAGCTGTGAAGGACAAAAGTTTTCTTGATACAGTTTTTGAATGTTCTTACCACCCGTTCGGCCTCCCCATTTGACTACGGACGATATGGTGGAGACTTCACATGCTTTATACCACAAAATTTCATATAAGTCTCAAAGTCAAAGTTGGGGTTTAACGTCCCGTTCAACAGCCAGGGTCATATTGGGACAGGTCCTCAGCATTGCCACTTGTGGGACTCGAACCCACAGAGGTGACAGCCTATGATTAGATGCCAAACTTGCTAACCACTAGGCCACCGAGGACCTCATATAAGTCTCAAACTCTTCACTGGTGAACTGGGGTCTGTTATCAGTTACCAAACTAACTGGCAATCCATGACTTGCAAAAATGTTTTTCATTGCTGCAATTGTTTGAGCGGAAGTTGTTGTTGTCATGGGAACAGCTTCCAACCATTTTGAATGTGCATCAAGTACCAGTAAAAACATCTTTCCCTCAATTGGACCACAAAAATCTGCGTGAAGTCGTTGCCATGGTTTTGCTGGCCATACCCATGTCTGAGTCTTGGTTGCTGGGGCTGGTAATACTGTTCTACATGACTCACAGTCAGCCAACATACTTTCAAGATCTGTGTCTATGGATGGCCACCAACAGTAACCTCTAGCTCTTGACTTCATCACCCAGATTCCCTTGAGAATGCAGTTTCGTTCAATTGTTAGTTCATTTCTACACCTAAAATATGGTGCTAGTTCTGTCCCAATACGACCTTCACCTTCCCAGTTGGTACAAATATGATGATGTACCTTTACTAACAAGGGATCTCTTTGAGTGCTCCTGGCTATCTGTTGGCTATTAATTGAACCTTTGTTAAGTTGTGCTAAGTGGATATCTGTTATTTCTGCTAAGTTGAATATACCAAAAGCTTCACCATGTTCAGTATTTGCCATGGGTAATCTTGAAAGGCCATCTGTTACAGCATTTTCATGTGATTTTTTACACCTTATTTCATACTGATATCCTGAAAGCTGAATAGCCCACCTCTGAATGCGAGAAGCTGCCACTGCTGGAATTGCTCTATCAGGGCGAAAAATGAAACTCAAAGGTTGGTTATCAGTTTCCAAAATGAAATCCCTTCCATACAAATAGATATGGAACCTTTGGATTGCAAAGATAATTCCCAATGCTTCTCTTTCAATCTGAGAATAGTTACGCTCTGCCAGGCTTAGTGTTCTGGAAGCATAAGCTATAGGTCGTTCTACCCTATCCGGGAAAATATGGGAAATTACGGCACCCAAACCTGTAGGGCTTGCATCACTGGCTACTACAATAGGTAAATTGGGGTCAAAATGTGTCAACACAGAGGCAGATGACAAAAGTTCCTTGACCTTTGAGAAAGCCCTGTTTTGTTTACTCCCCCAGTGCCATTTAATCTTTTCTTTCAACAGTTCATTCAGATCACTGACCAGGGTTGCCAAATTTGGAATAAAATGCCTATAGTAGTTGATCAACCCCAACCAACATTTGAGTTGTTCCTTATTCACAGGGACAGGAGCTGTTGTCATGGCCTTGACGTTTTCATCAGTTGGATGAATTCCCTCCTTATCCACCCTGAATGCAAAATACTCAACACTATCTGCCAAAAATGAACACTTTTTTCATTTAATTGGATGTTGTACTCAGACAAACGATCCAAAACTGCTCTCAAATTTGATAAACGTTCCTCAGATGAAGCACCGGTGATAATAATATCATCAATAATGCACCCCACTTTATTCAGACCTTGAAGAACCTTATCCATAGTTTCTTGGCACTTGGCCGGAGCACTTGAAATACCATATGGCATTCTTGTATACCTATATAAGCCTACATGGGGGTTGACGCAAACCAAGTTTCGATTAGATTCATCAAGTTCCATTTGTTGATAGGCCTGGGTAAGGTCAAGCTTTGTGAATTTTTGTCCACCATTTAAGGTTGCAAATAATTATTCCACTGTGGGAAAGGGATAATCAGGTACCTTCAACCAGGGATTTATTGTCCCTACATATTCGGATAGAGCCATTGGGTTTGGACACCAGGACAATTGGGGAGGCCCAATCACTGTACTTTACTTTCTCAATAACCCCCAGATCCTCTAACAACTTAAGCTCCACCTCTACCTTTTCCTTAATGGCAAATGCCATGGGTCTTATCTTAAAGAACTTGGGTTTTGCCCATTCTTTAACCTCCAAGTGTACCACTACACCTTTTAACTTCCCCAGTGACCCCTTGAAAAGATGCTTATATTCTTGCTTTAAGAGGTCCACTTGGCCCTGACCTGTACCAAGCTTTAAAGTCTTAATGCTTTGCCAGTTAAGTTTCAATGCATTTAACCAGTTTCTACCAAACAAACTCGGGCCTTGACCTTGTACAATGACCAAAGGCAATTCCTTCGACTGATTTCCCTAAGCAACTTTGACAACTATTTCGCCAGCAGTCTCAACTGCTTCTCCAGTGTACGTTTTCAACCTTGTCTCACAGGGTAGAAGCTTCCCATGTGCCAAGTGGTTACTGTACTCAGTTGAAGACATGATGCTGATTGCTGCGCCAGTGTCAATTTCCATCATGATTTCGTGATTTTCAATCACAACTGGGACTTTACATGGGCCAGTTCTTTCGTCCTGGAGATTCAAGTGCAGAAGCGGATAACGAAACTGTTCAGGTTCTCCATGTGTTGGTGCATCTGAATCTGTAGCCGACACTGCATGAAGGTTGCCCTGGGTTTTATCTTTACTTACATTTTGCTTGCCTACCTTCAACTGTCTTTTTCCCCGACACTGAGATTTCAAATGACCTTTTTTGTTGCAATTATAACAAACACTGTCTTTGAATCTACACTGATGTGGAGAATGCCCCCCTTTTCCACACCTCCAACAAGCTTCCTTGCTTACTTTTTTGGTTTGACACTAGCTGTGACTTTCTTGACCACTGGTATGTCACTTGGTTGCAACTCTGCAGCCTGGGCTGTGGCTATCTCCATTGAGCATGCTGAACTTATATGGCTGTGTTTAAGGTTAGGTCTGCCTTTTCCAGGAGTTTTCTTTGAATGTTTTGGGTCCTTACTCCACAGACTAACCAATCACGTAGCATGTCCTCCAGCGTTGCTCCAAATTCACAATTTTCAGCTGCTTTTCTTAAAGCTGCAACATAGTCATTGATTGACTCGTGCGGTTTTTGGTCTCGTCTGTAAAACTTAAACCTCTCCACAATTACCAAATGTTTTGGAGATAAATGACTTGCCATCAAATTCACTAATTCTTTGTACGTTTTTTCTGTGGGTTCCCTTGGTGCTAGAAGGTTTTTCATAAGGCTATAAGTTTTAGAGCCACACACAGTCAACAGTATGGCCCTCTTCTTTTCTTCTGCTCCATTTCCAGTAATAGTATTTGCAAAGAAATATGCATCTAACCTTTCAATAAACTCACGCCAGTCGTCCCCATCATGGAATTCAGGCAATTTTCCCAATGTAGCCATTTTAACAACAATACAAAGTTCACTGCTTTGTAGCTAAAGAGAGTTCCTGACAAGGCTAGGTACTGGAGATATCACAAACACTTCACAATAGGTTTTCTTCCCCCAAACTGAAGAAAAAAAATGTTCACTGCATTTTTTTTATCAGTCACTGTGATGCCTGTTCCAACAGGATACACATTGGAAACACAAGCGAAAAAAAAACTCCACACACTGAAGTTTATCCTGGTCACCATTTGTTATGTTTAAAACCACACAAAACTTGTAACCACACTTTATTAACTATAAGTTGACATTTTGTTAGTACACACAAATGGTCCGGCAAACCAAAACAAAACAAACAGACACAGTTCATATTACGTCAGTGTATATTACGTCACATTGCATCAAACATCACAATCCTCCTTACCCTTCTGAAATGGAGTAAATAGTACTTAGGGTGAAAGTTTGTAGGGTGACACATTTTTTTAAATAGTGGCAAATCACACCCACTGGAGGCAAAATAAAGGCACCCTGTGAAAGTAGAGGCCAAATCTATGGTGGCAAAAGCTATGGTGGTGAAATCAACATACCGTATTTATTTGTATAAACGCCCCAGGGGCGATGCATTTTCAAAAGGGGGGGGGGGGGGGGGCGACTATTACCTATAAAAAAATCAACTCTCGAGTCCAGTGGCAATGGGCGATAATGGACATTTACAGCCTTGATCTCGCTTGCCAGCATGTATAATGGCGAGAGAGCTTAAAATATTGGAAACAAACCTTAAATTTGAAGAAATTATAAAGTTTATCTTGTATTTTTGCAGATTTCATTGCGTTTCTGATCATAATTGCTTTGTTTTGTTGTGACTTTCTTTAGTTCTCGTAAGCGGTATTCGATTGGGGAAGTACTAAAACGCATCTTTTTTCCTAATCCCGGAATTGCAAAGGTGCTGGCTGCCTTTCTGTCACTTTGTATGTGAAAGTTGATCTGAACACAAGGAAAATATTTAACACCTCTCCCGCCCTCCCTATTGTTATATAATTGTATTTTATTATGTGATATTTCATATTATTTGTTTGTGTATGGGGGACATTTCATCTCCCGTTGTTTTAGTATATATGTAACAAATTGGTAGAATATATTTTGGCAAACACATTTTTGTCTATGGGTAATCTTGCTGCCCTTTGTCCTGGAACTGAGTCTGGTCACGATACCATAGTTTCAATATTTTTTTTCTAAAGTCATTGTACCAAGAAAACAAGGGGAGCCTGCGAGGCATGGCAGGAATTAGGACGTTTAGATTTGAATTTTCACTAGTTTTTTTAGGTTTTTACCACAAATGTTTCTTGAATATTTGACATAAGATATTTATGAGACATTTTGCCACATTAACTTTACAGCATAGAGATATATGGATATCAAATTAGCCAGTTAATTTTTGAATATCTTCGTATAGAATAATTTAAATCAAAGAGGACCTTAATTTTGAAATTTACTTGGTCCTTACAGTGATCATGATTGTGGAGCTCAATCTCAAGATACATGTTCCGAAAATACATGATATTAAAGAATTGGCAGGGCTTTATCTGGATACTTCACAGGAACATATTAATACTACTAGTAGTACAGTCAAGTTTGCCTGCAAAATATATTTATGACATAGAGATCTGTCTGTTTATATATTTTGAAATGCACGATATGCGAGTCCATTTTACTATCGCTGGATGCTTCTTATCAAAAGTCAAAATTAAAACCTCTGGCTTCGTATATACAATTTTCAACATATACATCTGCTTTATGCCCCCGTTCCACCGAGCGATTGGCCGCCGACTCAGTCTGCGACCCTTATTCCTGTAGAATATTGTACATTCTTGACAAAAATGGGTGGAGTAACCAGTCTTGTGGTCGTCTTGGGCAGACCTCAAGATTAATCCCAGGCTGCCTGCAGTAGCCTCAGATTGTCCCCGACTATCTCACGACCAGTCCCAGACTGGGCCAAGATTAAGCCTGTAACCACCCAAGATTTGTAGCAGGCAACCTCAGGCAACCCCAGGCTGCCTGCGACCAGACCCAAGAATAATCGGCGATTGTCCCAAGATAGGTGTAAGACTCCCGCAGGACGTCTGAGGCCGTCTGTGACCGTCTGAGGAAGCCTGGGACTAGTTGCAGGATGATCCCAGGGATACCCAGGGAGCAATGGTGATTTTTGTGTTTTGACATTTTAACCCAATTGTAACCTTATTTTTTTAATATGACAGCCGCACCTGAACACTTGTACATAGTTTGGGTTACAAACTAGATGACACCAAGTCATTTGTAACATGAAAGTTGGGGCTTTTTCTGTTTCTCATCGGAATAATAGATCTGGTAACTATTGCATCAAATCAGGGTTCAAACCCAGCAGGAAGCATCACCAGCACCACCACCTCAACCACTGGTACCATTCACCAGATGAAAATTAAATTATTAGTGTTACTGCTTCAAAAAAAAACAATGAATGCATATCTGCTTGAACTGTATGCAAGAATATCTGTGAAATCTGAAGCCAACACAAAATATTTGGATTTTATTTTCAGTTGAAATAGTGGCCAATATTTCAATTTCAAGCTTTTGGATGGAAATGAAGTGACTTTAGTTCATTTAAAGGAAAATGTGACTGATTTTATATGGCTATTTCAACATAACCCACAAAACCTGAGAATTCTAGGTCATTTTAAAATGACCAAAGTTTTATTTCTGCAACACTTTTAATTGTGAAGAATTTTGGGAAATTTAAAACAGCAGAAATCTTCAGCCAAATATCCATTTAAATTTTACATAAATGTGGAGACCTCCATGGGCCCCTTTTTCATATTATTTCTTTTTAATGTTAAAGCTTTAAAGATTTCTTTCTCTTTAAAACTTTAACTTTTTATTTATCCAGGGGCAATTAAACTAGCATTTCTATGGCCATATTGGATAGGGGAAATTATTTAAAGTTATGTATGTGGCCTTTGTTGAAAATATGTACTGTTATTTCTGTGTTTTGAGGGGTCAGTGTGAGTGTTGGACTTTTATTTTTTATGTCTTTGTAAGTATTTGTACTGAGATTTGTATGTGTTTGGGGAGGGATGAGTATAGCAACACAGCTTAATAAAAGTTCTTGGAAGATTTGGGGGCCCTTAAAAGGGCCGAAAGCAGGCTGGGATATGGCTGGCTACTGAGGAGGCTGTTGCTGTTGCAGAGGTTGCTGGGAAGTTGAAGGTGTTGCTGGTGACGCAATGAAGACTTGTGGAGTGTTGACATCTGTAACTCCTGTGATGTCCGATAAACTTAAAAATCCAGACAGGTTGTGACGACTGCTCTCGTCCTGTCCAAATCCCACTTGTGACGGTGTGTAGTACAGCAGGCTGCTGCTGGAAGCTGCAGCTTGTCTCGTGGGTCCCTGTGGTGGTAAAATCCCCATTGCTTGTGTATCTGAAGTTACAGTAGCTGTTCTTCTTGGCAGTGATGCTGCTTGCCTTGGAGTCGGTGGTTGAGCTGGGGCTGGAGCTTTACTTGGAGTTGCAGGTTTCAAATTGGTGGCAGTGACATTCTGCAGTGCGTTGAAGACCTGCCCCTTCAAAGTGTGGTACTGCTCTTCGCTCAACTTGCTCGCTTCAGATGCCACAAAGTCAAAAAAAAGCGTTCGTTCATCCACTGGCTTCTCAACAAACTTGGACACCATAGTCTTCATGGTATCAAAATGTTCCAATAACTTGTGGTCTGTAGATAACGGACCCAAGCTAACAGGTGATCTGCCACTTGCGTCTAGTGATTCAACGTTCGTACTGGAGTGAGTACTGTTGTGCACCCTGGAACTACTGGCTTCTAGCCCTGCTGTTATGTTTTCCCCTTTTCTGCGGATGTGGCCACGCATAAAGGACATGCAGTCATAAACCCACTTCTGTCTTGGTGTGAAATTGGCTGGAGCCTGACCAGACTTGTTCTTCGACACCTTGCCAAAAGTTGTCCTCTTGGATGTGTACCACCGTTTCACATCATTTGCATCTAGTTTCAGTTCTGGTGCAATCTCTACCCATAGTGCTTCCTTGTGATATTTGTCTGCATATCTCTTGTGCTCCTTGTTGTAAATTTCTGGGTGGTTCTGCAAAAATTCAATGATGGCATCCTCCTCCTTATCTGTGAAGGCTGTCACTAGCCTACATCTCTTTGAAATTACAGGTAGTGGTGCATTCTGTGGGACTTGCTCCTCCTCTTCATCATCAACGGCTGCCTCAGTAGTAGGCAGTATATCATCACTAGGTGGAGTTTGGAGTGGTGTAGGCTGTGCAACAGTATCAGTGGGTTCCTCCCCTGTAGCCTCTTCTCTCCTCTCCTCCTGTTGCTTGCTCTTCCTTTTCCTCTTATACATCTCGTAAAATAAAAAAAATGTAAAATGTGTCTATCTGTGAAACTTGCCCTAAGCTCAACTTATATATCAAAATAAAAACTGAAATCCCCTAAGTAAAATCCCTGTGACACAATCGACGTTCTCAGTAGCCAGCCAGTACCAGTTAAAGTGAAAGCATGCTGGGGGCCGACCACGAGAAAAACTAGTGCGCATCCAACATGTGCAGACAAACCCGCCACATATTCTGTCACGCAATCTTGCCTTTGATCTCAGGCCACCCCAGACAATCCCCGACGTTCCCAGGCTGTCTTCTCTTTGTCTGTGTTGGCCTGGGACAGTCAGCGACTGTCTTGATGTTTGCACGTGTAGGAATCTTGTGTGAGCATGAGAATTGTCGTCGACTGTTAGCCGGCTTTCCCAGGCGTCCTCAGACAATCTTTGATGTTCGCCGACAGTCTGCGAATAAGGGTCACGGATAAGAAAGCGTGGGAAAAATATACATGAGTCAGTCGGCCACTAGTCGCAGACTGCCTGGGACAGTATTTCCTTGGTCGGAGACTGGCAGTTCAAGAATGCATAAGACTGTCGCAGACTGACCAAAAGTCTGTCTGAGGCCATCTGGGCAACATGATTAAGGTTTAAGATTAAGGCAGTCGTCACCAGTCGCGAATAATATCAAACATGTTTGATATTGCTCACGACATGTAACGACTACAAGAGACGGTCTGCAACTTAGCCAAGATTCACGCACGACTTGCAAATTTCCTTAATCATGGGCCTTAATCGCTCGGTGGAATGGGGGCATTAACAATGGTTACCTGTTTCGACTGAATGGCTTTTTTTCTTTTTTTTTACAGATTTCTGATGAAGGCATTTTTGATGTGCATAGCAACAGTGATAATACTTGTGAGCGTCTTTACAAAATCAATTGGAAATGTCCAGTATCCAAGTGAGTAGATGAGTAGATTCTATTGTATTATTGTATTATAACGAGAATGGGAAGGAGCTGCATACACATATACATGGTTTTAGCGCATTCTTGCATCCCCAGATAAAAGTTCTATCAAATTATGAGACTAATTTTGTTGAATATTTTCCTTGATCCTTAATAACATATCCAGTATTTCATACATTTTTAATATTTATAGCTCAAATTATCTTATCATTGCACTAAAATTTGATATTCTATTTATAACAATATATAACACTATTTTTTCTGTCTCACATAAAATCTGATGATAAGCTTGTGAAGCTGTTTTGTGGTAGACTGTGACCTTACACTTTAATCAATCACATTTCAGCATTAAGTTACCTGCGACCAGCACCCAACGGTAATAGGCATCAAACCTGTTAAAACTCAAATAAATGGTGTTCAACTCAAATAATATGCATTTAAATTGGACCATGAGTAGGGAAGCCATGGTCATTTTATGTGATCCATTCTGTTGTTTAAAGATAACATGATCTTTTTTCAGTAATGTGTTAGTTTGTTGTATAGGTACCTTCAATCTATTTATTGGCAGTCACTGGGTCTTATCCCCTGTGGTGTGCAAAAAGGTATCAGAGATTGTTAATGGATGATCATCCCTTTCAGTAAAAACAGCGTCAGTGGCCTGAACTTGTGCAATTGGGATTGATCAAACAGGACTTCGAGTCCTGTAGTGGAGATGCTGTGCTGAGTACAAATACAATACAGCTATTTATATGTGGTCCATGTATGGACATCACTACCCTATCGTAGCTAGTTGTGTGTAATGTTTCTTAAGGAATTGTACATGTGCCTTATTTTAACATTTTGGCTTTGCTCTTTTCAGTCATATGGATGAAGCTTTATAGACACCTCCAGACATATCTCTTCACAAACCTATATACTGACTGCCATCACTTGTCATCTATTTCAGGGTTTTTGTCTGAGGGAAGAACACGTTCAATACATGCTGTGACTATAGTTTTGGCATAGTACTTCCTTTGCAAGTCATTTTTATGGATTTATAAGAGTAGTTCATAACTTTGATTACTAAAGGTACAATCTATTAAGTGTCTTTGTTTACAACTCCCCACTAAATGGAGTTATAGTGTAACATCTTAAGTAAACTTCCGTGTAAAGTTAAAACTGGAGTTTTACATCACGTTCAAAACCCATGACCATACTTGGACAGGTCCTCGGCATTGTCACTGGTGAGACTCGAACCCACACTGATGTGACAGCCTGTGATTAGATTACTAAACCTGCTGACCCACTAGGCCACTGAGGGCCTCCTACACCTGTAAAGAGGGATTATTTTATCTCTGACCTTCCACACCAATACATTACAACAGCAGGACCACAGGAAAACTGGAAATAAACCTACAATTAAGATAACCAATGATAATTTGTCATCAAAGAGTTAAATATAAATTTGCACAAATGTGCAATAACTATGAATAAAATTAAATAAAGAACAAATACTAAGATAACCACTAGTTGTATTTTAACGGATTTCACACACCCGTTATGCAATTAATGTCAATTTAATGGGGGTGAGACTTTTTTCTCTTAAATCGACAGTAATATATACAAAATAATGATCAATATCTGATTTGTTATGAGTTATGTTTTTATCATGTGTTTAATAGAAATTTTTTTTCAAGTTTCATATTACTAATATTGACTACCTAAATTAGTAACGGCAAAATTTAAAATATAGTCAAATGTGAGCTGACCATTAATATTAAAGACAAAGTGAAATAAATACTTTTCAATACCAGAGCAAGTATTACCAGTAAAAGTAATTGCTATGAAAATGACTGACCAGATAGAACCAGGGGCCGATTTCACAAAGGGTCTTAGACTTAGCAAAGTTTTTGGCTAAGTCAGGTACTTAAATCTAAAACTTTGGTCTTAGCTAGGTCTGGGACTTAAATGGATTTCACAAAGGATGACTTAGTTAAGTCCAAGCTTATCAAATAACCACAGTGGTTTTCTGTCATGTAACCTTTTATATCTGTTCAAAATATACTATTGATCACATATATCATTCATTTGATGCATTTTATGTAAGGATAAGTGCTGTTTTGTAATGGAAGACCTTGTTAAAACTTATAAACTTCCCAAAAATTACTTTACTGAGGTGTTTTGAAAAATAATACTTTATTTACAGCCATTTCAAATTTTGAAGTGGAAAAAAATTTAAGGCGGCCATATTTAAATCCTCTTTACACAATTTAAGCCCACTACCTACCAGACTTAAAGTTAAGTCCACTGACTTAGCAATTTCATGGACTTAGCTGCTTTGTGAAATCTGCTAAGTCTAAGACCACATACTTAGCGTTCTGTTGACAAAATTTAAGACCAATGTCTTAAATTTAAGTCTAAGTCTGCGCTTAAATCCCTTGGTGAAATCGGGCCCTGATGAAAATAGTATGAATCTCTTGTGACATTTTAATACACACTTTTTATCAATTTCTAGTTGTTCACTTACTTAGAAAGGAAAACATTATTGTTTACATTGGTTAGTCTGTTAAACCAGATAGTTTGTAGATGTTTGAAGAGGAACAATTTCAAAGACAGTTTTCCTCTGTAAAATTATTAAAATTTATTTAAATTTGTGAGTACTGTCTTGAAGTCAAATGTATTAAAATAATTACATAAGAACTGCTTTTTGAAATTTCATGGTATACTTTTAAAATTGTTTTACACCTAGCAATAATATATCTGCTGTATGAACTATACATGTTAAAACACTATGAAATAAAGTTTGGTGACCTATCTATGGTTCTGGGTTCAAACACGTAGCAAGTACTCAGAGTGTGTCCCGATATGACTAATCTATCTGAAAGAGACATAGAAACTCAACTGTAACTTTGAAAACACTGAGTCATCATCATTGACAACTTAGATCAATTATTTATATTGAGGCAGCAATGATATGGAATTTTTACTGTTTTTTGCAGGTAAAATGTCATCACTTAAAATCAAGCAAGATCAAACAGACAATACTAAACCTGAAAAGAACACCAGTGAAACATCAAATGCTACTTCTGGGTGGCATGTCCAATCTGGTTACCAGTATACCATGTTTCTTCATTCAGCATTCTATGATGATAGAAGTCCTTACAAAACAGCTTCTTTGAGGATTATAACAGTCAGTGACATAAATACAACAAGGAGAATTTACTGTGATCTATGGTATGAAGGCAATCCAAAGCCTTACGCCATAATTGCAAAGGTTATAATTGGTTACTTTCATGAAACTGACCAACTGATATACAAGTATGTCAAATCCAGAGGACTTTTCCATGAGTATATATTCTCTTGCAATTTGCCAAAATCAAATTTCAATATCCCGGATCATGTATCTTTAAGGTGTGATAAGGTAAGCACATCAGCCATTAGGCTGCCTGTTATGATTCTGGCAAAACCCAAAATGAAAATTGATATGGGAGTTTGTGACTTTGCACTATTTGTTGAATGGGTTGAGTTGAATAAATTGTTTGGTGTGGAGGAGTTTAATGTGTATTTTGCATACATGAGAGGGAATATGAGAACATTATTGGAATATTACAATACAACTGGTGAAGTTATATATCACAGCATGCCACCAATAATTCCTGTTCCACCTGAGGACAGTGTTGCAAAACCTTACGTCAGACTTAATAGTTTGCCTTCATTAAACCACTGTTTGTTTACAAACATGCACAGATACACAAATATTGCTGTGATAGATTACGATGAAGTGATTATACCACAGAAACACATGAATTATTCAGAATTAATACAGGCACTTAACAAAGAGTATAACCAACATGATAATTGGGCATCCGTTGAATTTAGGAATGTGTACTTCTTTAGAGACTTTGGTCCTGACACATCACAGCCACAATATTTGCCAATGATGCAGTACAGGCTGAAATCCAAACCATGTGCCTTTGGAGAAAGACAGAAGTCCTTCATCAACCCTCGGACTTGTCTTGCAACTGGAAATCATTTTTGCATTCACCCATTTACTGGGCAATTGCGGATTGATGTTTCAACAGATATAGCAACAAGTCATCATTATCGACTTTGTCCAGACTATTTGAATTGTACACATTATATGAGTTCTGCCACACAAGATGACATACTTTTAAATTATAAGGAGCACCTGATGTCCAAAACTATACCAGTTCTGGAGAAGCTGCATTATTTTACATAAATCCATGTGTTGCAAAGTCATTTGGGTCATAGTGCTTAAGGTTGTTTCATACACACATGGAAGTGTATAACTGGAACTAAACTGAGTGTGAATTATCAGTAGCATTTTTGTGAAATGTTTCAAAATAACATATTGCATGTTCACTCTCCCTTCACAGATATGGTCTCACATCAACAGCAACTTGAAAGTGCAAAAGGCTTTGAAGCATTCCAAAATTTACTTTGCTTTTACTGTTGTTCTATTTGATATTTCACATCATGTCTGGTACATTTGTATTGCTTACATTGTGACAAGTAGTTGGAAGGTCTAAACCAAATATGTTGCATTAATTACACTAAACCATAAAGAGTTTTATCCAAACCGTCTGAAATAGAATGTTGTTAACATTTTTGTTACAAAAACTAACTTTTTATAAAATGTAATGCAAGTGGCTGAAATCAGTACAGAGTTACATAAATGATAACACATAAACTTTAAATTTATTTGATTGAACTTACTTAATTGTTTAAACTTTTTTTTTTAACTATCATACAGTGATGGTGTAACAGGAAGTAAAATGAGACAGTAACAGAAGCATTTCATAATAACAATACTACAAATACATTATAACTAAATTTCTACACAAAGAACTTTACAGGACATGAAATATACTATTACATATTTATTTCATAACAGCAAATCTACTACAACATTCTATCAAGAACTGTTAAAAATTGTCTATAGCTTTGCCAGTAGAAAACCATACCTCTCTTGAAAAAGCAAGCGATTACCTTTATCTGATGTAATGCATTCTTCAATTTTAAGTTTGTCTTTTAAGCAATACTGAAAATGCGTTAATGACAGTTCTTTCAAATCATCCCTTGACTGTTTAATATAATATTTATCAACAACTGTAATAAAGTTTACCAAATAAAAAAGGGGCTCACTCATGTTTATAAAACCCAGAAGGACCCCTAGGACTGTAAAATCGATTTTAATGATAAGTTAACTTGATAGCCAAAGCTTTATTTCTTTCCAGAAAGTATAAACCTTTTGACAATAGAAGAAGAAATGCTCTAGGTTATCAATATCTCTACACCTTGCACAATCTGAAGAGTCTTTGATACCCCATAAAAATAGTTTGTAGTTGCAGTTAAAGATTCGATGAAGTATTTTGTATTGGAGAGAAATCAAATGAGAGTCTCTAGTAAGATTATAGGTCAGATTATAGATGGATTTCCAGTCAGCCTTTTCTAGGATTGAAAATTTGCATCTATACCATTACAAAATCTTTTTAAAAACATTATTTTTGATGCATTGATAAATTTAATTATTTAAACTTAATGTATTATACTTCAATGTGGCGCATAGCCTTGACTAGGTGATAGTGTAGGTTGGAGCCAAACTTGAGATCTGTATTAAGTTCTCAAAGTAGAACCATCAGAATAATTAATGATATGTTTTCTTTGTATATGGAAAAAATATAGTGCACATGAGTAACAAAACATTAATTATTTGTTCACTCCCCATTTACAATCTTGTACCACTTATGGGGAAGACTATGTACAAGATTAAAGGTAAACATTCAAAATATATGCAAGATCTTATCGTATAAGCTAATGTTCTTCCCAAAGCTGACTGGTGAGGCTTACGAGGACTAATTGCAATAAACTTATCACTTGTGAATATAGTTGCAAATCAAAATGAAAAGAACAGCTTCCTATTGACATGGCCTGTGATGATTAGTAAGTGATTAGTTCATTGGATTTATTCAGGTCTTATGTTGCTAGGGCCCTTCTAGTCTCAATAATAGGAATTTATGTATTTTATGTTGATTTGTTAACTGTTCAAATTTAAGCTTTATTGACCTCTGGTCAGTCAATATATGGCAAAACAATAGAGGAGGTTAATGTGATCAAATATTGAATGGAAGTAGTAGTCATTTAATTTTATCACAGGATCTAACATTTACTTCGTTTGATATTACTCTTGTACATAAGAATAGTATTTGTGTTGAAAAAAAATTAACTGCAATTTTATTAAGCAAGGCATTTCAAAAAGAAGATTACATATGCCGCATAAGAAACCATCAGAAATTCAAATCCTGACATCGCAAACTCCAACTAAAAATTCTGATGTCAGATTTTGTTGTTATTAATATTATATAAGAATTGTATTAAAGTATTGATAATTCCTGACATAAGGATTCGAAATTCTGATGGATTGAAGTTTCTTATTCTGATGTCAGTTTATTCAAAAATTGCTCTTGGGCATGAATTTTAAGTTCTGTAATTAGGATTTGAAATTGTGATGAATTGCAGTTTCTGATATTCTTTCATTAGCAACTCCATCGCAATTTCAAATATTGTTATCAATGTTATGGATAAAAATATTGTTGATGTAAACTTCACTTAACATACAGGTACAGAATAAACCATGAAAACTAAAAGCCCAAAAATATATTTAGAAGCTTTTCAAAGCACCTGTGAAGATTATTGTGGAGTGTTTTATTTATCTGATATTTTTTATAATGTTAAAAGCTTTGTTAACAGTATTTACTAAGATACATTAAAATAATACGCTGATGCCGTACAAATTGGCCCAATACAAATAATTACAAGAGGTGTGTTATCCTTACAATCTGTTGCACCTATTGTGGTACAGATTTTGTAAAACTATGGCCACTACTTCTTATATATGTATATGATTGATATTTTATGGGTTCCTAACTAAATTGTCAAAAAGCTCTGTACATAGTTAATGTTATAGTCTCTTACTGTCCATATCAGGAGCAACCAGTAACACAAGATTATGTGTTTGGTGTATTTATTAAATTCTTTACACATATATACATATAAAATGACCCTCACCAGAAGTTAGACGGCACACAACCTAAGGTGACCCTAACCTACTGCATAAGCCCAGTTAAAGTGATAAGCTTTTGAGTTAACGTAGCTAAAGTAGCCCTAACCTGTATACCCACTATGTTAATACTACATTATTTACACTACATCTACGTTGTATATATATATATGTACACTTGGGGTATGAGTTGACTTAAGAATGTACCAGAACGTACGGGTGCCATCTAGAAAATAGACATGTACATCGCACTGGATCATACAGGATCCGTTAAAAACTAAAAAGCCTTGTTACGGCTGTATGACAGTGTTTGCCCACCAGTAGGGTGGGTGGGAGGAAAATAAAACTATGTATCCCTGTTGGCTTACGATTTGAAAATGATTTGAATTGGCGGGAAACCAAAATGAGGCCACAGACCTGGTGGCTATAGTGAGAACTAAAAAACTGAAGGTTGGTTAAAAGTATGCAGCCAGTTTCGACTGAACATTGGTGCTATTACTGCCTCACCATTACAGTTCCTTCATTTCCTTCTGTTTCATTGTATGTTCTTTGTGTACAACTTATAATAAATACATATTTGTGTACAACTAATAATAAATACATGTAATATGAATATACTGTTGTTCACAGTGTAATATAAATATAAAGTTGTTCACAGTGTGATCAATGGAGACTATAAAGATAATATTAAACTTGTATTTTTACTCATCAGGGATGAGTAAAGTGAAGTACAAATTTAACTGTTAATGTGCTTTATAAGGAGCTACTGAGGTAAAGAATTCAAAAAGTAGGTGCATAGTGACTGCCAGACTTTAATGATATATGGGTTTTGTAAACTTTGAAATCACAAGAAGGGAATTAAAGGATCCAATTTTGGGAAGATACATTACTGTCTTAGAATCTGTACATGGATGGAATACTCCCCAGGAAGTTATATTTGAGAACTTGATGAATGCAATATATGTAACAGTGTAGTAAAAATATGCAAACAAAACTACTGCTGTAGTGTTTATTCCCACTGGGTATTAAGCAAAATGCAGGTAGTGTGACCACCAAGCTGGGTTGAAAGCCCAAGAAGCATTAGTAAGGGAGATAAGAAGAGATAAAAAACCTTCTCCATTTGATAAAATAAACTTTAAAGCAACTTTACTAAGCAGCAGATGTAAAATTTGCTAAAAAATCACTGTATGTTTTACAGATGTCAAGATAAATGTCATTTTTTATTTCCACAAAAATTCAAGACCCAGGAAGTTATATTTGAGAACTTGATGAATGCAATATATATAACAGTGTAGTAAAAATATGCAAACAAAACTACTGCTGTAGTGTTTATTCCCACTGGGTATTAAGCAAAATGCAGGTAGTGTGACCACCAAACTGGGTTGAAAGCCCAAGAAGCATTAATAAGGGAGATAAGAAGAAATAAAAAACCTTCTCCATTTGATAAAATAAACTTTGAAGCAACTTTACTAAGCAGCAGATGTAAAATTTGCTAAAAAATCACTGTATGTTTTACAGATGTCAAGATAAATGTCATTTTTTATTTCCACAAAAATTCAACACCCCTGTCAGAATTTTTTTCACAAAACAAATAGTCCTTACTAGAAATGCTAGGAATCATAAACCTGTGAACCGAATCGATTTGTGAATCAAGTTGTGCAAACCAAAACAATTCACGAATCGACTTGGTATAAACACCTTTTTTCAATCCTGATGATATAGTATTGTGCCAGTATGAATATCAATGTCTTACTAATGTATCAGTCATTTAAAGGAAAATTTGTTAAGGAGTAAGTTGTAACTCAATAAAAGCCTTTCTCAGATTCTAGTAACTTTTTTGACGTTTTTACAAGAAATAGCTTGTCACTGCCATAAATCAAAGCTAATATGTGTAGTTCCTTTTATTTGTGAGGTCTTTGTGTAAAATACCCACCTAGCTCAAACAAGCTCAGACTGAGTGATTGGACTGCAAAAGAGGTTGGAAAGTTCTAACTGAAGTTAAATTTATTTCCACAAACATGATTAATGCCAGAGTTTGTTTTATATAATAAAAGAAACTCACACAAGATCCAGGGGCGGATCCAGTTTTTTCAGTAAGGTGGGGGTTCACATCAGACATACCATAACTAGGGGGGTCGGGGACCATGCCCCCCGGGAAAAAAATTATTTTTGGGTAAAAATATAGTGCATTTCCTGTAAATTTAACACCACTCTCAAGAAATAATTTTGTACTTTGGGTTGAACCCCTTTACATTATTTTTCAAGGGGGGGGGAGGGGTCGAACCCCCTGAACCTCCCCCCCTCTTGATCCGCTAGTGAGATCAGAAAACACACTCTTGAAGAATAACAAGAGGAAATTCTGTCCTGACATCTAAATGGAAACAAATATTAAAATAGGTCACTGTCTTTACCCACACACAGATACACCCCGCCACCCACCCACCCCCACCCCACACACACACAGATAATTCTTCTCTCAGCTGCAGAGGAGTGGACTGAGGAGAGTAGTGGGGGAATTCTGTTCCTCTGTTATAAGTACAAGGACTCTTATGTTCATTATTATATTATTGTCATCAACAGAGAAAACGTCAAACTGGACAAGATACACATGAGACCCTTTCAATGGCATCTCAAAGCTCACTTGGAAGTTCCCAATGCCTCTAAATTCTTCCATTCCTTGGACACAAAAGATGAAACAACGTGCAATGGTGGTTAAACCCACAAAATGTCTTACAGGGAGAATTCCTACATCCCAGGGAGGATGTTTTAATTTGTAACGACGCTTACAATTTTAAATGCCCAGATAATTGTTTTATTTCATAAAGTTGGCAATGTGACAAACCTTAGACACGATGTCAGAATATGAACTGTGATTGCATTTGACCTTATTGACTTCAAAACCTATTTCCGTCTCAGCAACTTGCAGACTTTTTAGTTTGTGAGAACTACCCATGTTTTGATGACAACTGTCTAAAAACTCTACAGTTATTTCACTGAAATTATTTTGTTTACCTGCCTTTCCATATATTGTATGGTAAGCTGTATAAGGTGTGTTTATGAATCCAATACCCTGCTTGTCAATTTTGGAGTTACAGCAAAGTCCGTATTGGCCCCATTGGTATTCTACATCTGCTTACATTAACTGAAAGGGTGTTTGTCAGTTCATATCAGTCAGAACACAAATGCATCTAAACAATGCTATTTTGAAAATGATCAGTATTTTATTGCACTGCCATTGGTCACTAGAAAAGGTAGCAACAGGAGTAAAAGTTGTTGGCCTTTTCCAGTTAATGCAGGGTCTCCACATCCGATCTTCAAGGTGGGCTGACCTATCCAGTGACTGGTATGGTGATGACTGCGTATTTGCCTGCACAGCTCACATGATTCTTTCTTCTTTTCATTGGTAGCTTGTAAATTAGCATAAATTTCACTCGTAGATGTGAGTGCTTTTCAGACATTGTGACAGAGTTACGACTCTAAGTTTCAAATATTTTACTTCTACTTTTTCATATAGATATTTGTGTTATAACATTTTGTGTAAAATTACTGCTTATGGCAGGAGAACTGACACTGTGATTTAGTCATGGAAGGCACTCTTCCATATCAAAAGAGGGACAAAAGTAGCTATTGTTGTCATTCAAGGTGTCATGGCTGCAGGAAAGGAAAAGACCCCTGTGCCTCAGGTGCCTTTATAGATATATGTATCGCCTGTGCTTCCCTTTCGGAAGTAGAATAGTGGAGCGGATAAGTGAATGGGGTGTGCACTTCTGGATAAAAGCATGAAACCTTGCCTGTAGGGGTTTTTGAGTATGCTGATTTCAAAAAGTGCGGGAAATACAACGTCATTACAATGGTTCCCACTGAAAATGCAAAATTCAAAATGGCCGCCATTGGCCCGTCAAAAAATTGATTTTTGCTTATGACTTGGCTCCCTGTACTCCAATTGCCATGATCTTGGTGTCTTTTTATATGTTTTTGAGGTCAAGGAATCCAATGGGAGACATAAAAAGTAGATCAGCAGCCAGCTTTTCGGGGAAAATCCGAAACAAACATTCAAAGCAGTAAATTTCTGTATTTTACCACGACGTAAAAGATAATGTATAATACTCATGTATGAATTGTGTAAGTTTCACATCATCTATCATTGCTGTTGCTTATTGTGTATATGATATATATATACATGCCTTAGTATATAAAATAAATGGTATGGTGTAATGGATTAAACATGTTAAAGGTGAATACGATAGATATGGATCAGACAGCAACTTGGATCAGACCTGTGTAGCAATGACAAAAGTGTGTCTTATATCATGAAGGCTGCATAAATAAATTTAATAGTTATTTATTCCAACCTATGTCAAAGTTTATCAAGCCATTACCAAAGCCATATACCAATGTTCCACCAACAATGCTTCCTGAAAACGTAGTGCCAACGACAATTAAATGACCAGGTAATTTCTCCATCAACACGTTTAGATGCAGATGAAATTGAAAAGCTTTGGCTTCAACATGTAGTTTCAGCATGTTGCAGTGAAACCCAGGATGATCAGACAAGCACATATATCCTGGTCTGGTTATTTCGCTAGCTTACTAGTGTCTGTACACAAGCCTCCTGCAATTGTTGCACTACTCCCCATTCTCTTGCCATGGTGAAACATGGAATGGACATCATTGCCCGGATCACTGGTCATATAAATCCTGGGCAAATACCAGTATTCACTGTAGATCAGCCTCTGTATGTTATTGCTAAAGACAGTGAACATATGGATGGACGTATGGACGGTATGTTGTTATGATGGGAGGCTCCATATTAATATGGCCATATTATCAGTGATCGGATATCAGCTTGATGGAAGTCACCACTGAAGGATGGGCTTTTGGTCTGGAGAAAGGCTCACATACATCAAGGTCTCATTGGGCTCATCAAGTTACAGTAGCTGCTCTCAGTATAGGCTTCTTAACAGGTCATATGGGGAATATTATACCATCACACAAAACAATGAGAAACTCGACTTTGAGGAGTGGTGCAAACATATGGCATCAGCAGATCTCCAGTTTGATTACTGGTACACCATGCTGCAATTGTAACTTCTATTCATGCAGTTCCTTAGATCACAATGTGAGTAAAGTTCATGAGCTATGTAGAGGTGCTTGGAAAAATAGTTCCATGGATGTTTGCCCTCTACCACTATTCTTGATAGATGACTGTTCATGTCAAAGACCTACTACTCCTAGAGACTACCAGCTCTACCACATATTCTGAGAATGTCATCGGCAACTTTGTCCCCCAGAAGTCCAGGAATAAATTCTCTTCACTTGCCCATGATCAGGTACATGAACAGCTCAATGCCATGCTAAAGGGAGATGGCAGAGCTATAGATCTCACAGAGAATGAAGCAGCACTGATGCTGTGGTTGGTGGCAGGCCCAGAAATCTAGAATCTTACATGAATACGATGAGAAAGGATGAGCTAAGGATAACACATAACGTGACCATGAACAAATACCCAGTGTGCAGGAAATGTTTCTAGATCAAGTCAAGGCTATCACTGATGTGACAGAAGAAACTGGCAACCCCTTTTCCGAATTGAGTACAGATCTGTACACACTTGATACTAAGGTCATAATGCCCGAGAGTGTGGTGCATACTGTAAAAACTGCAGAAAACCTTGGCAAAGCACAGTATGAGACAACGTAAAAAAAACCCAGTTTACTTCTGTTCATTTCCAATTGTGGAAAAGCCCCTATGAAGTCTACGTCCAGGTTTGCCGATCTACAGAATGATGTTTGTCCGTTCTCAAGTATGTATATATCATGTCAATCTAAAGACAGTGATACGGATGCCTTTTTCAGTCATGAAAATCATGCATGTCTCCATCTTTGGCTTCAAACAACACCATGCATCAGACTACTAAATAAGACCTGATGGGATGCCTGGAGGCCTTGGTACCTCAACCAGATGTTGTTCCCAGTGTTGACATCAAAATTGTTAATGGAGCTGCTCTAGTGCAAAAACTTGACCCGAGGAAGTCATCAATACATCTAAGACATTCCAGGATTATGCACAGTGGGTCTTTCTGCCTTACATTGAAGACATCCTGCAAGATGTAGCTCGAGTAGACATTGTCTTGGATGTCTACTGTGAAGACAACCTAAAGGCACAAACCTGACAGAACCACGGTGCCGGTAGTCAAATTTGTGCAGCCAACAACACATCTGTTCCAGCAAACTGGAACTATATCCTTTACATTGATGCAAACATGGATGTTCTGTTAAAACTACTAGCCAATGCTGTACAAGAGTTTGCGTCACCATGAGGAAAGCAAATAATCTCAACCCATGGCCAGAATGCTGTATCAGCTCCCATGTCCAACCTGTCTAACTTGTGTAGGCATGAAGAAGCGGACACATGACTCATGGTCCATGCTTCACATGCAATTTGTCATGGGTTTTCTAAGGTGATCATACATGCAACTGACACTGATGTGGTAGTTTTTGGGATTGCTGTCTCAGGAAAGCTTGCAAACTGTGAACTGTTAGGATAGCATTTGGTCATGATTCTAGACTACGATACATCCCATGTCATCTCACTGCTGCTGAATTAGGAAGCGAGGCATCATGGGGTCTCCTGTTTATGCACCCAATATTGGGATGTGATACTGTGTCGTCTTTCTTTGGAATTGGCAAGAAAACAGCCTAGTCTGTTCAGCGTAGTATGCCCAACCTTGCAGAGATCTTTGCTTGTATGTCTCATACTCCAAGCCAAGTATCCATCGATAAAATTGCAGCAATACAGCAAAATTGTCCTGCATCAGTGAATGTCAACACTGAGCTATATAAATGATGCCAGCTATTTGCCTTTGGGAACTGAAAAATAGAGAAAGGTCCTCCAACATTACATGGACTGGAACAGCATATGAAAAGGGTCGTTTATTAAGCAGGGTATATCTGGGGACAATGTCTGAAAGGAGAACCAGAGGTTCACCTGATCTGTGAGGCTGACAGAAAATGGGTGACAGTCCATGGACTTCATATTGGAACACACTCTCAGAAGCTGCCACAGTGTGTCATGATCTCTTAAAGTGCATCTGTAACAAGTCCTATGTTACAATATGCAAATGTTTCAAGGCTGGTCTTAGATGCACACAGTTGTGCTTCTGCTCTGGCCAGTGTGATAGAGAATGATAATAAACATCTAACAATATGTGCTTTCACAGACAGTATTGTACTTTACAGTACCATAGTATTGCATTGGAAATGATGTAGACTGTTTTTTCATGCATAACTGTTTAAGTTACACATGAAACAGATATGACATTGTGTTACAATTTCAGATTTGTTCACCATTAAAACTGTCAATATAATTCGTATCAATTAATATCTCCACTTGTCTAGTTTTCAAATAGTAAACTTATTTTTATGATATTGAATGGAACTTTGCATTTTCATGCTTGTATATTAAATTAGTATTCAACATGGATGCCAATACAAAAAACAAATTTCAATTCATATCAGTCATACTACTCATTATGATTCCCTAGCTCCCGTTGTAAGCATATGTAATCATTTTCTGCTGAAATGTATGGCTTTAAATGTTTGTTTTGGATTTTCCCCCAAAAGCTGGCTGCTGATCTACTTTTTATGTGTCCCATTGGATTCCTTGACCTCAAAAACTTATGGAAAGACACCAAGATCATGGTAATCAGAGTACAAGGAGCCGAGTTATCAGTGAAAAACTATTTAGCGACAGGCCAGTAGCGGCCATTTGAATTTTGCATTTTTCAGTGAGAACCATTGAAATAACATGGTGGTTCCCGCACTTTTTGAAATCAGCATACTCAAAAACCCCTGTAGACAAAGTTTCATGCTTTTATCCGGAAGTGCACAACTCAAGCAAAAAATGTCGCACATCCGCTCCACTAGAATAGAACCACTTAAAGACAGTATTTGCAGAAAGAATGGGCCAAAGAAATAAAAAAGGTTACATCCATAGCTCCACCTACCTATCCCACCACACCCCAGGGGCCAGATGAAATTTCTGCGTGTGCATACGAGTTTCTCAACTATGGGAGTGATGATGTGTAGCACCCATCTTTCTATCTCTAATTTGAATCCAAGGTTTTCCCAGTCGGTAGGTGATTTATTCTTTGTTGATGCCCTCTGTGCCTCTGGGGTGCGGCCTGTTGTCTTTAGATTCTTCATGCAATTTATTCTTCTTTCTCTGACCCAAGTGCGTATAAGTTGGCAAAGCAGTTGGATTTGATTAACAATAAATTAACACACTGACAAAGTCTTTGGAGCTCAGTCTTATGGATATCTCGGCATCTCTAGAGAAAACATTGCAGATTATACAAGCATCCATTCCAATGGAACCTGAAATCCATTTGACATTATACCTAAACCGTCATTTACATGTTTCACACTAAATAAATTACTCTCTCTTGTGATGGAAAAATCAGGAAAAATATGTTTTAGTAGGTTGCCCACTACACCAACTGAAACAAGAAAGTAAAGTTTTCATTTTCACTGACGCTTAGAACCAGTGACACATTTCAGGGTAATAAAGAGTTGCGCATATGCATGTCCTGGAACTAAGAGTAATGCCCATAAACCTGAAGAGGTTCCAACATCAAACTTTGAACAATGCTAAAAAGTCTTTCGGTCTACATACGTGAGCTGCAAAGCCATGAGAGATATGAGTAGTGGACTAGAATTTATGAAAGTCTGGCGACAAAAACAAATTCCGAGTCAGATGAGCCTCAGTAGAGCCTCACTTAAAAAGAGATTACTCATACCATCATATAGCACAACTACCTGATCACTTCAGCTTTATGCTCTCTTTTTTTGCTTATCATAGCTTCCTGCAATCCCAGTCGCATCATAAGCAAATAAGTCACACTCAGTATTTTTTTCTCACTTTCAAAGCAGCCTTTGGTTGTAAGAGATACAAACCTATTCTTACAAATGCCATCCATCTGTCACTGCTAATACAGTTACCCGGTCAATTCAAGAGGTTACTTCATGGAGGGAGATGCCAGGGTCAGCCTGATCCTGCATATCTCAATTACAACAGCAGACTATGTAAACTCAAATGGGCTTGCCACAGAAGTATTCCCCACCGCCGGGATAAGAGGTGAGGGTCAGGTCAGATGAGGGGTACTTTACTCTCCAGGGCCCTCCAGGTTTGTTTCGCACTTTCACAGCAGATGGTCTGTAGGAGACGCAGAACTAATCTTAATAATGCCAATCATCTGACAATATTATTAAATTACAAAAATAATCAGCTGTTGTTTTGCTCAACAGATAAGATATATTCTTTGTCTTAAAAATTAGTTCAGGTTGTTAATACCCCATTAACACGTACACACACTCAGGCTAAAAAGGACAATACAAAACAAGTCAACCAAGTAAACGTAAAATAATCTAGGACTATGTAAATAGAACATTAATACTGAAGCTTTAACAGATCCTGAAAGCTATGGGGAACTATGTAGCAACAAAGACTTCATTTGACCATAAAATACACCGATTAGGGTTTGTGTTACAGTGGTAAATATTCAGAGTAACCAATATTATGGTTATAAAAGCTTACTGTCCCTAAAATTTATAAAATGATAAAAATATGCTAGATTATGGACACTAGTTGACAAATGTAGATACATCAGTATGCTTTATCAGAGAAGTGCGAAAGGAGTTTCACAGTGGAGGAAAATGTCCAAGAATGGCGTCATCCCATGTTAAGTGAAGAAAATATATTCTAACCATTATATCATTGAATCCCAAGTCTATCAGTTTCGTTTTCGCAAAACAAGGAAGTAAGATGGATATCATGTTACCTCATTTCTAAATGCTTGTCAATGTGGTATTACCTTCAGTTTTGTAAAAGTGGATACTGAGCATTAGTTTCAGCTAGCTTATTTCTAGCGTATGAGTTTTGAAGCATGAATAAAAATCCATATTTTTCGCTCAAGTAAAAACTGCCCATTTAGTGACATTACATTCCGATGTATTCTTTAAAATGTACAGAGAAATTTTCAAGATACAGTTTCTAATTAAACAGAAAATAGGCAAATAGGCTTCCTTCAACCACAATGTTGAGGGGCCAGGGTGGTGCAGTCCCCTCCCACCTCTGAGGCCAGCAGTTCAAACCCCGGACCTTATGTGGGAAAGTTGGTAGTTGCTTACTGATGGTCGGCAGTTTACAGTACAGAATCTTGACCAACTGTATGTACTGGTTTCCTCTCGCCATGATATTTAGGACCGTTGCTTAAGACTTCAGGTGGATTTAAAGATGCATCAGGAAATCTGCAAATAAAATCACATGGAGATCTGATACAACATTTGCATTCTGGGGATCTGTGCAATATTTCAAATCAGAAAGTAAAATACTATTTTAAATATAGCCCTTGAGATGTCAAACTTGGTTAAACTTCTTCGTCAGTGTTTTTGTTTAAAAATTTTATTGAAAAATACACTGTACATAGTACAGTATTAAAAGGACAATTATTGGATTTGGGCAATATCTAACAGTTAAAATGGCCTTAATATAGCACAAACACACACACACACAAAATGCCAGATGTACATTAAACATGATTTACTAATTTAGACAACTTTTTATGGGGCTATGATATGTCGAAAAAGAAGGTCTCATGCAAATGTGGAAGTTTTTGAAAGCTGGGTAAACTTTGTACTGATGCCAACCCGGAACACACTTTCATTTTCATTTTATAGTAGTTGTGATGCCTTTAAATTTAATACTTTCAGTTTCGAAGGTTAGTGTCAGCATTAGCCAAAAAATATTTGGGCAACAAGGTACATGTGAAACGATAAAATATACAGCACGTGGTAAGCCAAAATGTCCAACTCTCACTAATGGTTACAAATTAGTGTGATAAACTCAAAGCTGGGGGTCCACGTCCTGTTCAACTGCCAGGGTCATATTGGGACAGGTCCTCCGCCTTGTCACTTGTGAGAGTCAAAATCACACAGAGCTGATGGCCTGTGATTAGATGCTAAACCTGCTAATCCACTAGACCACAGAGGGCCTTGGTGTGATAAATGATAATGGAGAAAGCTCTTCAAAATAACATAAATATATCCTGATTTGGACAGTCATATATTTTCAAGTGATCTCAGTGAGCCACTGGTTAAGGTTGTATTAAAACCCTTGGCTCATTCTCCTGCAGTTCTGAGTTCGAACCCAGCACATGACAACATGTGGAATTCACTGATGTGAATTTAGAAACCTAACTGTGAGTGTTCAGATACGTCCTAATGGAATTGGAGTAGTATTTATTTATTTTATTTAGTATTTTAGATCACGCCTAGTACCTTACCGGTTATATTGTGACGGGTAGTTGGAAGGGCAGAGGAACAGTACATATGTTGGTCAAGGTTCTGTACTGTAAACTACGGAGCAACGGCAAGCAACTACCAGCTTTCCCACTTGATGTCAGGCCAGGATTTGAACTCATCAGGGGTGGGAGTCGAGGCCTGGGGTTATAATATACTGGCATTACCTCTCAGAGATCAAAGGTATGGACATAGGGTCTAACCTTAAACGTGTACTTATATCCCGTGCTTCAGGAAACATGGATTTCATTTATATGAATTTTGCATAGATTATATCACGACAGGTAGTTTCAGGGGCAGCGGAAACCAGTACATTCTAGTATGTCAAGATTCTGCATTGGAAAACCTGTCACTGAAGTATTATATATGTCACTGACTGTAGCATTAAGTCTGACATAATGTAATAGGTTCTGTTTCAGAGGCTACTGAGGAAATTTTTCAACTGAACGAAACTACTGTGTTCCAGAGACAAGTTGGGCAGTGTTTGCTATTGTTTCGTCACATTACTGAAAAATTAACCTGTGCGGAATTACAATTAAGACATGCCTTTATGGTGCCACAACTTAAATGTTAAAAAAACACTATAATTTCTTCAATAGACGTTTCGTCTCTAATTACTCTAATTATGGCCAAACACTATTACAAATAACAGTTTTTCACGGTTCAGGGTTAGAAATAACAGCCGACAGAATTGAACATTGAAAAACCCAGCCACAGGTAGGTAAATTTTGGATCTTTAAACCTAGATTTACAGATACAAAATGTTGGCAAAATCTTGATCAAACATATTAAATAATTAGTACAATTTACAGTTTTTAACAGTAGCTGTACACAATTAATCATATGTAGCAAAATAACTTACATTATTATGTCAGCTATGTGTGCTACCTATCACTCGTACAGGAATTACATCTGAAAAATATTAGAAACAGAGACATTTCAACTGAATTGTTTAACTGACCTGGAAAATCTTATATCAAAACATTTTGTACATTTTGTTAGCATAAACGCCCGTAATACCCCCCTCCCCCTCCAACCCTCAACCCAAGCCTTTGAATGAAGGGACCCAGGATGTCTATTACATCAATTACAGTGTGCAATACTGCATACTCACTGTTCGAGGACATTCAAATACTGAACACAGGCTTGAAGCAACATAAACTGAGAACGCTGGCAGTTATCATCAGTGTACAGTTCAAATTCTTTATTTGTTATATTCATGTTGGATCACATTACAAGATCCAGCAGTATAAATCAAATATTGTTGCTACAGAAAAGACCATTTCCTAATGCTCTGCTAGAGGTCCTTGGTGGCCTAGTGGTTAGTAAGTTGGGCATCTAATCACAGCAATCATCTCTGTGCGGGTTCGACTCCCACAAGTGGCAATGCTGAGGACCTGTCCCAATATGACCTTGGCTGTTGAACGGGGCATAAAACCCCAACTTTGACTTTGACCAAATAGTCTGCTTTAATGCAAGACCCATACTCATAACATTAACGGGTCTTTTTCTGATCTACCCCAGTTGTTCTCACATACATTGTTGTGGGTTTAAATCCGAACCATGGCAACATCTGTGAACCACTAAAGATCAGTCAGGGGGCTCGGTGGTGTAGCAGTTAGAGTTTTTGCCTCCAACCTCTGAGGCCACCGGTTCAAATCTTGGGCCGGGCACTTCATGTTGGAAAGTTGGTAGTTACTTGCCGATGCCCGGTTGTTTACAGTGCAGTATTCACTGGTTTCCTCCACCTGTAAACTGCCCGTCGCAATATGACCCTGGCTGTTGCACGCGACGTAAAAATAAACTAATAAATAAACTAAAGATCAGTCCTAGCGTCAACCTAACTCTTTACATGAGACCCAAAGTCCAACTTTTACCATGTACATTTTGCACAATGATGTAGCAGGATCTGTATGCAATAAATGAATAGACTCTGAATTTCAATGAGTTGTGGTAATCGGCGAATATCCCAAAATAACTTGGATAATTTTATGGGTGCTTTATCATGTGCTGACCTTTATTTATGTAACATCCTGTGACTTGGTCGCATCTGAGGATAAAAGTGCAAACCAATGCAGGTTCCAAATCAGTTTGACTGTTATATTCAATATATTAACAGTAAAACCTTGTGGCTGTCAAAATTTGATCAAGGTTTGTAAAGATATCTTCTGCTTTATACCAAATGTGCTTTTGTGATGAATTTGTCAATGTTTCCGTTTATGTGTATTCCTTGAATGGACACGCATGTTTAGCCCATATAAAACCAAAGAAAGACATTCAATCACTAATGACTTATTGGAATGGGGGTGTTAATGACATCACGCTTGAGATTTAATTTAAAAAACAATAAACATGGTTCTATATAGCTAGATTTAGTAACCACCTATTTAGTGAGCACATTGTGCACATTGGCTATAAACATCCTTAAATATAAGGTGTTTTAGCCTTCAAACTATATTGGAAGTTGTTTTATTCCAGCTGGGAAATTGATGATTAATTTTTTTTTCTTTTTATGTGTTATAATGACAATCCTGGGAAAAACAATTCAATTGTGAAAACACAGTTCTATTTTCTGACACTTACTGAATAGCCGGCAAATTTCAATCATGAACGGATGCAAAATTGTGACATGTGAAGAGAGCTAAAACGTCTTAAACAAAAACTTTGTTGATATTTTACATACAGTTAAGCATATCAAAATAAACCACAAAATAGTAACTGTGTCGTACCTTAAAGTGATTATGAGGAGGTACTGAAAGTCAATTTGTCCTCTGAAAGGTGAGTCAAACATTTGAATGTTTTTTTTTATTTCATCACAACTGATTCATATCAATAATTGTATCATAATCATAGTTTATTGTATTTGTTTAGTGCATGAAGTTTCATCCATTACAGAGTGATGAGAAAGTTAGAAATTTAACCCCTTGGCTCACACTTCTTGGGGGGTGGGGGTTCAGTAACTGAATGGTTCACAAATTCGGCATTTAATCATTTGCATCCACACTCTGTGGTGGGGGGTCAAACTCAGCTCATTACACCATGTAGAAGAACCAAATATAATAATTATGTTTTTCAATATATATCTTTGCTGCATTTATATAATGTATATGTCGTGACAAAACTTCCAATTTGACAGAATTTGAAATACTATCGACAGAGCTTCCCATTGGAAGTTCTGTCTGTCAATATTTCTTGACAGAAATTTCCAATTGGAAGTTCTGTTGACAGCAATACTCCCAAAGGTTTGATATTCAATTCATAAGCACTTGTGTGTTATTTCTGAATTAATTTAGCTCAGTCATTTCAAGTATGTCAGTTAAGAATACTCATACACTGAACATTTGCACAATGTATGTCACTTAATATATCTTTATGTTTTACTACATGTGTGAGTACAACTACAAATTATAAATTTGATATTTCTGCTATTGCAGCCATTTCTCGGTCATTTCATGTATGTCAGTTTTGAATTCTTATTCAATATAGTGATGTGCTACATGTTATATGTGCTAATACAAGTTATAAATGTGATATTTCTCTGTTAATATAAATTGTATTCTTAGTTATTGCAGCCTATTCATGTATGTTACTTTAAAAGTCCTTTTGTGTCCCGATTAAAGTGTAAATGTAAATTATTTTAACATTTTAAACATTACAACAGGATTTGAGTTCTGTCAACTGGATTTGAAATTCTTTCATCAGAATTTGAAGTTCTGTCGACAGAACTTCAAATCTATTTAAACCAATCAAATACAATGATTGGAAGTTCTGTTGATATAGCTTACAATTGGAAGGTCTATCGACAGAATTTGAAATGCTGTCAGATTGGAAGTTCTGTCACGACATATACATTCCTCTCAAATCAATTTTTAAGCATTAGTTTTACTTTACAATTCATCCTGACATTTATCTTCAATCAACTAATGGATTATGCCTTGACGTATGCAAGCTTAATGTGTATGTTCGCTGATAGGAAACCCCTGATTTATTTCACAAACCTTCTTGTCCAAGCAAGACTGGATATCTGTTCTGATCTCAAGACTTTTTGAAGCTATACCTAGATGGTCATTCTAATCTAATTTAACTTTAATTTTGAGAAAAATAGCTGGATGAAACTAGAGTCAACCAACTGTTTTGTGATTTGATGTCATATCAATAATGCTGTTTGTGCAATACTTTACACCAGACTTGATTTCTAAACATACAGTGTATTAATGGCCACATGTTCATTTAACTTTCAGCAACTTTCACAAGCCAAGCAAACAACAGAATGGAAGGTTATTGTCTTGAAACATTACCAGCAGATCATGCACCTAGGTATGTAAATACAAGATATGTGGATATAAGTGCACACATGCAAGGAACCTATATGTTGTGACCTTGCCGCCAAATTCAAGGTCAGTGATGCCTTTAGAAGAGACTTGGTTTTCCTTTTTTCAAAATTTCGGCAAGGTTTTCACACACAATACTTCTCAAGGTCTTGTATAATATATAAATGTTCTTTATAAATCAGAACAATTTGACATTGCAACTCTGTTCAAGAGAGGTCCTTTGTGGCCTAGTGATAAGTAAAACTGGCATCTCATCACAGGTTATCAACTGGGTCTGCACTTTACTCCCAAAGTGGCAATGCTGATGGCCTGTGTCAGTATGACACTGGCTGTGGATGTAAAACTCCCAATTTGACTTCACTGACCCATCACCTAAAGAGGGCGAAAGTATCCACCCACTGCTTACTTGGCTATGTTTTGGACACATTTGAGCTTAAAGCTTGTAGTGTTGGTGATATCGATGTAAACCATTCCAATAGTAAGATTTTAAAAGCCACATTATGTTGATATTCACCACATTGGCCTTGGTTATATAGCTCAAGGTCACGTGTTATAACTGAAAAAGTGCCTGAAAGTAGGGATGGTGTATTTTACAAAACGCTTTTAATTTTGTATGCAGTCTGGTTTTAAGCTTGTTTATGTGCTTGAGGTTTAGAATGCAATGATAAGAAATTCAAAGAATTGTGGTGCCTATGTCAGGGCAAATCTGTATAACAACATGAAAATGAAATGTAAAAACATGTCAAGGAGAAACAATTGTCATGGCAACAGATTGTATTTTATCATGGACAAAATATAATTAATTACCTATATATTTGGGGTCAATTTTGTACCATATTTGGTGTGAATCCGCCAAGAGACATAAAAGTTGAAGGACAGCTTAATTTAACATACAGATGAATGCGAAGTAATGTCCCCCTTTAGTTGAAGCTGAGATCAGCTGTAATATTACCCAATAACAATAACGTTATGACTGTAATAACTTTGTCACAGGTGGAACAAAAACAAGTGCAATAGTACAACAAAAAGTTCAAATTGTGTAAATTTCTCTGTAATTTTAAAACTAAAAAGGTTAAATAAGCGTTCCACAGAAATAAAGTATCAAAATAAGTAGTAATAACTATATAAGTACAACTTATATTTGAAGACACCAAACATGGTGCTGCTCGTATCAGAAAATCAATATCTTGATCAACTAAAAAAATAAATAAAACATTAACATGCATTTATATTTTCCATTTATAACATGTAACCCATGTTACTACAGAAACTCAAAGACCATAACATTCAATGGGGTAAACCAGATTTGTCCACATAACATGTAACTTGAGACCACATAAAGTGAACGGCACTCAACGAATTGATACATTTTACTGTTTCATAAACAAAATATAACAAGGAATATGTTTATGTTGGGGCCCCCATGGACCCATGAGATTTCATCACACAAAAAGACTTAAGATGCATAAGGCAAGACAGCTATTTAATTAAATATGTACAAAGCCTTTATAAGTGTGGGGAGTAACTCAACACCAGTAGTGCTTGAACTTTATGAGCTGTCTTTTAGATCAAGGCTCTCTTAAGGCCTTTATGAAATAAATAAAAACAATATGTTGAACAAGAAAGCCTTTCTAAGGAACAAAATGTCAACCAAGAAGTCATAAGGATGTGAACCTGGTGAATTATTTTCATTGATATTTAATATTTCCCCCACAAAAAACACTGATTGAATAAAATTTGATAAGGATTTTTTCTCTGAACAATGAACTGTCCATTGCATAAATATACATATCTTCAAAACTACATGTTAAGTAGAAACATTTCTTCATATGACTTAGATGAATAAAGTTAATCATCACTGTAAAATTCGTTATGTAAAACTAGTGAAAGCAGGTAGGCTAACAAAATATTATACTTATTTTACTCACTCAGTGAGAATCCAGCCAGGTTGACTATCTTGTGTCAAAATGTAACATTCCCTTATATTTAAGGAGATATTCAACCTAAAAATTACTGCAGCAGCTGCGTAGGCAATCTGAAAACGGGGCAAAACCAATAAGTGATCCTTCTTCAAGAGATGCTTAATTAGGAAACAAAGTCAGGAAATTTCCCACAATGCTATATATGCTATTCCCATTTTTTTGGCTGTTCTTTTCGCTCGGGTCACTTGTCAAGTGAGTTCATGATGTTCAAACTGATATCAAACTAAACAGCAAATAATATTTCAATGCGGCTAAGTATCAGCTTTGTATTGCATTTTATTATTTGAATTTGTTTTTGCAGCTGCGGCAAAGACACTGTAACACAGAACGGTCATGTCACTTGTAATGACATGAACAAGACATGCAAACCTTACCACAGCTTTTCAGCTGAAAGGGTATCAGAGGAACAACAGTTACAGGATTCCAGATTCATTCCCTTTTCCAAGAGATCAGAAAAATGTGCAATTCCACCAGAAGCATTTCAGGTATGCATATATGTAAACTAATCTTATCTAATCTACTACAATGTAGACGCAATATTTTCCACACATGGGAACTCCAACAAGGTCAACAATTCACGACTGTGGGTTGCAAAATAGAGAGAACAGTAGTTGAGAAATCTTGATTTGAAGAGGCGAGTCTGAAGATGCTTTCTAAAAGATTTTAAAGCCTTGCTCTAGCGAGGCTCGCGCTTCTAGGAATCACTTTTTTTGCGTATCCAGACTTTCATGAATTGTGGCGTAGTGTGGGGAGTATCTGTCTCTTCACGAAAGGTTAGCGGCGGGTGACCGCTTCAATGCATTATTGCTGCCTCTGATGGTTTTGTGGCTTGCACTATTAGACCGAAACCCCTTTCATCCTTGTTTTAACTGTGACCTCTCTCTGAGGCTTGCAGTTCTAGAAATCACTTTTTTTCCCTTTCAATATATATTTTTAAATTTTATTTTGTCTCTAAACGTTTACGAATTGTGCACTATTCTAGTGCATTACTAGTATTGTTTCTACTGGGTTGTAGCTTGTGCATGTACACCAAACCAAGCTTCAGCCTTGTTTCTAAAAGATGTGAAAAGGTCCTCAGTGGCCTAGTGGTTAGCAAGTTTGGCATCTAATCCTAGGCTGTCACCTCTGTGGGTTCGAGTCCCACAAGTGGCAATTCTGAGGACCTGTCCCAATATGACCCTGGCTGTTGAACGGGACGTAAAACCCCAACTTTGACTTTGTCTAAAAGATGTGTTGCTGAGGGACTGGTTGTTACATGAAGTCTGAAGGAGTCCCAGAATGCTTTTGTATTATTGCTGAAAGACTTGACAAATGTTTGTGTGATTTATGAACTTTAACATCAAAAGAGGGGCTTAAAGGATAGTAGATTTGGGCAATTGTGTCTGGTATTTCTAATCTAATCTACTGCTTTGCAGGCATAATATCTTCCCAGTAAGGGGGAATTCAGTGCGCAGTTTCCTTCACTTGAAGTATATACAATGCATACAACAACTATGTTGGGTAAAATTAGTTTTACTTCTATGTTAATATTCTATAGGTTACTTTACATACAACAATCTTGCCAACAATAACTCAACAGTTATACTTGAAAAAAATGTGAAGAGATGTGACATTAAGGTCACCTTAAGAGAGATAGATAGCGACAAAAAGTTGCATAATAGTAACTTGAAACAAAGCATAAGCCAATAGCCTTTAACATGAATAGTGAGTTTAAGTTAAAGTTAAGGTGACCTTAGTGTAAAGCAACTTTAGGATAGATGCTTCATATTTCTATTATGATCTTAATTCACAACTTTGAGGTGACCTAAAGTTGCTTTGGTGGTTATAAGATTTGTATGAGTGTTAAGCATGGTGTGACAAGGTTTTACTCCATGAATTTTAAATTCCAGGGGTTGTTTGTAGTGAGAGACCCCTTTGACAAATAAAATAGTACTGCAAGGGGTAACACCCCTAGCTCAAAATTTTACACCTTACGTAGCTAGCGCAATGCAGCCTCCTTATTTAAAAAAAAAACAACTAAAAACCTTACTGACTCCCCTTGAGTAAGTTCCAATAAAATACTTAAAAGTTGTAGTTTGCAGGTTGAATGTCAATGTAAAGTACTTCGATTGATATAAAGAGTTTCAACTTGGACTAAAATCAAGTAGATGAAGTTAATTTAAACAGATTGAATGTTAATGTTTACCTGAGACAGTTGAGGTTCAAGATCATGATCAAACTGTTGCATTAAAACATTAATCTAAAGTATAAAAAGTTCCCACTTGGACTAAAACAAGATAAGTAGATGAACTTCCAAGGTCATACAAGGTAATGATTTATGTTGACCTAAGGCATTCGTATATGAAGGTCATAATGTAAAATGTGAAATTAAATACATTGATTGGTACAAATAAAAGAAAAGCCTTGTAAGTAGGCTCTAAGATGCTAGTAACAAGCTTTACTGTCATGATTAGTATGTATATGTGAATATATTTTACAGTCTTTATAACATTAAACAAAATATGCTTTGTCATGTATAGCTGATGTTATATATAGGCAGTTTTTATTAAAATATCAATGCACCAAAAATTTTATCATCAAATGTTTATGAAAAATTATTAGTCGTCTATCATGGTGACATGAAGCAATAGAAGCATTCCACTTTTCCAGTGACACAGGCACATCTGAATCTAGTGATAATGAAGTGAACTGATAACATTTACAGCTGATTAATGTATATAGATGCCACATATATCTGTAACAAAGCCACTGCCGCAACGGTTATCTCTCCCGCCTTAGAATCAGTAATAATGGAGAATGAAAGGAGATATAAGGCTTTTGTAGTAAGATAACCCCACTTGACACTGAAGAAGGGGTCAAAGGTAAAAGTCAGCAATTGGAAAAGAGTCTCAGGCCTTGACTTCCTTTAAGTTGTTTTCACATCTGTAACCTCTAGTAGCAATGATAAGGGAGATATAAGGCCTTTTTAATAGGATAATCCCATTTAACATGTGATATGACGGCCATTTTGTTTTTGAAACTAGGCCAAATTACTATCAGGCTAACTTTCCTAGCCATATATCTTTTGTGCAAATTTGATGAACCTAGCTGCAATATTTCCAGTTTTAGAGCATCTTAATGATTTTTTAATAATTGGCTATGGCGACCATTTTGTTTTTCAAAATAAGGCCAGAATTTTTCTCAGGCAAAAAATTTGCAGGCCAGGACTTTTGATGGTCTGTCTTTACATTATGAAGCTGTAGCACCAATAATAAGGAAGAAATAAGGACATTTTAATGTGATGATCCCATTTAACCTTGAAGCAAGGGTCAAAGGTGAAATTCAACACCTGGAAAAGATTCAAAGGCCATGACTTCCTGCAAGTTGTTTTCACATTCCGGACCTCTAGGGGCAATATTAGGGGAGATAAAAGGCCTTTTTAATAGAATAACCCCATTTGACATTAAACATGTGACATGGCGGCTGTTTTGTTTGTAAAACTAGGTCAAAATTACTATCAGGCTAGCTTTTCTAGCCATATATCTTTTGTGCAAATTTGATAAAGCTAGCTGGAATTTTTCGAGATTTAGTTAGCTATTTTGTTTTTCAAAAAGAGGCCAAAATTTTTCACAGCAATAAACATTCCCTGCAAAATTGGTGTTGATATCTTTATAAATGAATGAGATGTTAAGGTTTATGTAAAAACTTGACAAACGGACGCACAGACGGACGCACATACGGACGCAAGTATGGAAGGTGTTGTACAAACTTTCGACCATGGCCTTCACTTTTCATGGTCTGTCTTTTACATTCTGAAGCCATAGCACCAATAATAAGGGAGAAATAAGGACGTTTTAGTGTGACAACCACATTTAACCTTGAAGCAGGGGTCAAAGGTCAAATTCAACACCTGGAAAAGATTCCCAGGCCATAACTTCCTACAAGTTGTTTTCACATTCCGAACCTCTAGGAGCAATATTTGGGGAGATATAAGGTCTTTTTAATAGGATAACCCCCGTTTGACATAAAACAAGTGATATGGCGGCCAAATTGAGGTTAAAATTTTGCCGCGACCTGTTTTCATAGCCATTAACACTCCCTACAAATTTGGTGAAGATATCTTTATAAATGAATGAGATATTAAGGTTTATGCAAAAACGTGACGAACGGACGGACAGATGCACGCAGGTAAGGAAGGCGTTTTATAATCTCCTGACCACGCCCTTTGGCCGCAGGCGGGAGATAAAAAAGCACACAGGTAAAATTTCACAAAGTACTCAGCTGTCGTCTATCACAATTCACATGAAGCAACAGAATTATTCTACATCCACAGTGACCACATATATACAACTTGCTCAGTGATGCAGTGAACCTTTGTTGATGCCTCTCTGTCTTCATTCTCAATTCATTTACGCAATTGAAACCACTCCAGATGTGCAGAACTCCCACCTGTAGCCAGGTCTTAACTATTGTGTCCATTGGAAGGATAAGCCTAGCAAAATAACAACTTATAGCTTTCCAGCTGAGGAGTGAAGCCACCGTAGTGAGATGACTGAAGGTAACTTGCTTGTACCCTGATGGTTGGGGCGGCTTCGCTGTGTGCATTGCCATCATATCTGAAACTGCATAAAACTGGCATTAGAAGCAGTAGGGAATAGGGTCAAATAGGGTGGGTGGGAAACAAGTCAAAATTTTTCAT
Source organism: Sabellastarte sp. h YS-2021 (assembly GCA_964017235.1). NCBI lineage: Eukaryota > Metazoa > Annelida > Polychaeta > Sabellida > Sabellidae > Sabellastarte > Sabellastarte sp. h YS-2021. Next base: position 31,652,140 of record OZ024936.1, read on the forward strand.
CAGGCTGTTGCCTCTTTGAATTTTAGTTTAAGATTGAATATTGCTAATTCAGACGGGAAAGCTAGAGTTCATGAAGGTCATGCCCAGCCAATAAGAAATTAGGTTAAGTCACACAAGAACAACTTCAAGTTGCACTGAACTGGGCAACACTCAACTTGTTACCCCGGCACAGTGCCCTTCACTTGAAGTATATACAATGCATACAAAAACTATGTTGGGTAAAATTAGTTTAAGTTAAAGTTAAGGTGACCTTAGTGTAAAGCAACTTTAGGATAGATGCTTCATATTTCTAGCTATTATAAGCTACTATGATCTTAATTTACAACTCTGAGGTGACCTAAAGTTGCTTTGGTGGTTATAAGATTTGTATGGGTGTTAACCATGGTGTGACAAGGTTTTAATCCATGAATTTTTGTAATCTAATCTACTGCTTTGCAGGCACAATATCTTCCCAACAAGGGGGAATTCAGTGTGCTAGTTAACAAAAATCATTTATCATAAGGAGTGCTGAGGGGTGTTCAAGGTCAGTGATCCGGAGTTGTGGGTGCAATCAAGAGGGAAGGAGGCTAAGTTGAGAAACTGGAATTGAAGATTTGGGTTTTGAGGTGTTTCCTGAAAGATGCGACATAGGGGCTATTTCTTATTTGGAAGGGGAGAGTTTCAAAGAACTGGGGCATAGTGACTGAAAGAATTATAAAAGCTATTGATTTATGAACTCTACGGTCAAAAGTGGGGGTATGAAGTAACTTGAGTTAGGACTTTTGGTATTCACTTTGTATTTCTGAGGTGTAGCGGTGAATTAATTGTGTTAGGTAAACTTGTTGACCTTGGTTGAGAATTTTGAATGTATTGAGGGCTATTTTGAGTTGTACCCTGTACCTGACTGGGACCACTCGAGTTTTTTTCAGTTGAGGGGTGAGAGAATTTAGGGGAACGAGTGACAACCCTGCAGGATGGGTTTTGGACTAACTGCAATCTCCTTTACTCCAAATAAGTGAGTGATAAGAACGGGGAATTGCAATAGTCCAATCTACTGCTCACCAGAGCATTTGCTGAAAGAACTGATGTTTTAAGGTCTAGAAGGGGACAATTCTGTAGAGGTCTCTCGCATGAACTCTAGTGGACATTATGACCTATGACACATGGTCTGAGAAATGAAATTGGAATCGAGTTGGGAAGTTAACTTTCTGAATTAAATCAAATGAACCCATTAGATAGAAAAGGTTTTTGAAATTGAACCTGTTGTTTCAACGTGAAAATTGAAGTCGCCGATGATCAGCAGATTTTTAATGGTGTGATGAATATCATCCAAAAGTGACTAAAGCTGTTTGAAAAAGCTTGGAGTACTAGAGGATGTATATATTCATAAAATAAAAAGATTCTTTGTGTAGGGATAGCTTGATGAGGAAAGGTGGTGCAGGTCTTTGTAAGAACAACGGAAGCATCCAATCCATCTTTGGTGAAAAACCCCAGTCCTCCACCACGACGGACCTCTCGGATTTCTGAAGTCATAAGTAGCATTTCAGCTTAATTAGAAATAAAATTAACCTTTTCAACTGAAACGTAAAATGCTATCTGGAAATGGCAGTAAAGTATTTCTGGTTACTGGAGATTTGACTGAATAGGGTTGAACGGAACAAGAAATGTGATTCATACATCTTATACATGACTTCTTGTCTCCGGATAAATCTTCGTTGCCACATCAAGGCAGCACAAAATAAACATATTTAACTTATTTATTTTGTTAAATTGTGTAGTTTCAATATAGCTTTCCAAATAAAACAGATGATTTCCATTGTTGATTTCCAATATGCTTGGTGCTTTTTAACATCTTTACCACTCAGTGATACTCTTAACTCCTAAACAACGAATAAATGAAAAATGTAATAGAACTGAATGTTGTCCCAGGAATGTTTTCAATGTCAGATTTCTTTCGGTTTATTTATATGGTTGCCTGTGGTGGTGTTTTAACATTTTCATGTCATAAGATAGTCCACGGCGCAATGATTACATCAAGTCCACCTAGTTTTAAGGTCCTGCATGGCCGTAATATTATTATTTTATGTCGAAAATGCTTTTTAAATAATGCACAATTGATCTTTTAGTGTGAACTCCTAATAAGACTGACTTCACTAAAAAAGAAATAAATTACATCTGTTTTTTAAATATTTAAGAATATCATTTAGTTAATCAGCAAAAACAATTTTAATGTGACCGAATGTATTTTTTTATTCCCATGCATGATTAACGTTTTAATGGAATCAATAGCAGAGTGTGACCTGTTCATTAGTTTCTGGTCATGTGACACGGAATCCAGACAGCATAATTTCTTGACATTCATGTAATTTCGTGTAATAATATTTGGCATATGTTATATTGTCAAGATAAAATAATAAAAATACATATAGTGTCACAATGTATAAGCAAATAAATATTTATTTGAACCCTTTAAGTTGAAATTGATCAGCCACGTTGTTTGATTACTTCCCATGAAAACCACTTTGCACCACTTTGGCAGGCGAATAGGTTTCATGCAGCACAGTGAAACATAAAAACAAAATATGAATGACCATATGCATTACTTTTAGCCACTATCAGAGGGCAAGTACATGACAGAATGGAGGGGTGTTCCGATGATCAAGTGTTGCATGGATCTCATTGCATATCAGCAGCTCATCTGGGAAGTCAAACCAAGAACCATAATAGGTATGTAAAGTAATACCTTTCCATGCTTAGGTCACGAGCTGAACAGATTGTATACCTTTGCTTGTGGTTCAGTTTGCCCCGTATTGGGGTAGGACGTAGTTGGCGAGATTTGTTGGGATTCTCATTTGGAGTGGATGCTTTCTGAGCAATTTGATGCAACTAATTAGAAAGCAATTTATATTTGGGACCGCCTTTTAAAAATGATTGAAAAACCTCTTGCGAACTCTCACTAGCTGTACTACAATACATACGGTGGCAGGGTGAAGGCACGGCAGGATGCATCTACTGGGTGGCTAGTTCTTCAGCATCAACTACCAAGATACGAGGAGCCAAAACCAAAGCCAAACAGAAATCAAATATGTACAGATATGTACAGACCATAAGGACCTAGACATAAGATGATTATAGATATTCTGTGGAGTACAAAGATTCAAAAATAAGGTACAATTCCTGAAACTACCTCAAGAAGTAGATTAGGTAGATTGGATACCCCACAATTCATTGCAAAAGTCGCTGAAGTACAAAGGCGTGTTTTGAAGAGGAGGGTATTGTTTCCTCTCTTTTTGACTCGTGTTTTAGAGGTAAAACATGACAACGTAAACACATTTGAGGAGGAAGTCCTATCACAAATAAACTACAGGGCAACAAAACAGGAAATGTCCTGGTTCTTCATTAGGTCTGCAAAGTATCATGGAAATGCAGACCAGATTATGTTTGTGGAGGATGCCTACTGGTTACAAGCTCTAGGTGTGTAGAGTGATGGTGTAACCTTGATTTGACCTTGCCATAGTGACCATACCTGTAAAGTTCACATCTCACACTTTTAAACAATCTGAGATATATTGCCCATGATGTTCTTAGATATACTTGAATACATGCAGTCTGTATATTTAATTTACATGTAACAAATGTTTAAATGTGATATTGAAGCAATTTATTAAGTATCACAAATCCCAAGCTACAAAATCCACCATTTGTTTATAAACACAGTGTAGCGTCATCCGGGAATAGAAAAGGTATTGTCAGTATTAGTTATAATGCCTTTTGACAATTGGAGTGTGTGGGGATTCTATTTATAGTGAAAAAGACCCATAACCATATCTGATGAACTAAGTGCAGGTTATTTTATAGTAGCCTGGCCTTCCAGGTTGTGTGAACCATGTTGCAAATGTGAAATACTTTTGCCATAATGTACACTGTATCAGAGGCCTGTTTAGTTTGAGAGAGCGTTCTGAGCTAGCTAAATAAATATATGAGAACATTATGAAAAATACTTGCTATGCAATAAAACTGATGTGTCTATACTATACCAACATACTAACACTAGTGGAAGGGCTATTTTTAGCACACGTTCACACACATAAAGATGGCTAGGAGTGAAAAATTTACAGCTATTAAAATACACTTCTGTGGATGTTCTTGGTCTGTTTACGTACCTAGCCTTTTAGCATTTCAGCTTAAAAATCCCCCACAATAACTCGTCAAAATAAGATACATATCTGTAAAAATATCTTAAATATGACGAAAGCCTAAATACCTGGCATCAGTTTAACAGCTGAAGGTTTTTCAAAACACCATAATAAATATACTTCATCTCAAAAAACACTGCAATTATACAATGTTCTATGTAAACCATAAATAGATGCAGTTACATCAAGGCTAGCTAGGCATTGAAATTTATCCTGATCTTGTGCTATAATTGAAACATCAGAAAATTTGTCAGAACTTAATGACAGGGGATGAACTTTGTAAACTTTTGTATTATTCTAGACTTTAGTTAAGTTTTCAAAACCTTGATAAGTTTTGTTTTGTTTTGACAAGAGTGTAGAAACTGGTCATTGTGACTTCAACATAAAGCAACAACATAACAGAAATGTAAGCTATAAATTCCTAATTTCATCATTTCAGATTGTAGGAAATCTTCCGTTTATGTTATGAAAGGTTTTTTAATTACATATTTATTTATTTATTTATTTATTTGGGGTTTTACGTCGCTTTCAACACTGTACAGGTCATATCACGACGGGTAGTTGGAAGGGCAGAGGAAACCAGTACATAGAGTTCGCTAGGGTTGTGTACTGTAAACTGCCGACCAACGGCAAGCAACTACCAGCTTTCCCACTTACGGCCATGACGGGGATCGATCCCCGGCCACAGAGGTGGGAGGCGAGAGTGTTACCACTCTGCCACCGTGGCCCCTTACATATTTATTTACGTCGCTTCCAACACTAGCCAGGTCATATCACGACGGGTAGTTTTGTGGGCAGAGGAAACCAGACATACAGTTGGTCAAGGTTTTGTACTGTAAACTGCCGACCATCGGTAAGTTACTACCAACTTTCTCATATAAAGTCCAAGGTTTGAACTGCCGACCTCAGAGGTTTGAGGCAAGTGTGTTACCACTGTGCCACCGCGGCCCCATTTTTTAATTATTATTTTTTATGTGTGAAAAACAAGTCCTTCAATATGGGCTAAATGTGACTGCAGAACCAACAAATCTCCCACCCGCTTAAGATCCTGCTTTAGAGACAACTTTTAACTTTCACAAATCTTTTTATGTTTCGTTTGCATTCTGTAGAAACAGGATATAAAAGCAAAATTTGTACAGTATGTACTTGGCATATGTAGGACTGTTTTAACAGGCAACATCATATAAAACACAAGGTAAACAATGTATACCCTTAATCTTATCTGCCAGAAAACAAAATTAAAAAGTCAGGAAAGTGTGAGAACTATTCTCATTTTATTGTTTTGGTAGAAAGGGACTCCACATAAGCCTGGCATTATTGTGTAACTGCATTTTGTCGCTGTTTTGTTGAGTCTGACTTTAGAAACTCAAACAGTTTTTAGTTCGGCATGATAACTTCTTTCACAGAGAACGTGTTACACTATAGAGTTTGCGAACAACGTTTTTTGATGCCCGTATCTACTTTCCGCTATGTTACACGTCATTGATTTCTGTGTGTGATGTCATTTCATAAGGTTTTAACTGCACAAGGTTACGTTTTTTACGTGGCAAATGGCTTTGCCACGTAATCTGTTTCCCTTGTGGATTTATTAATTATTGGAGCAATAAATTGTGTTTTTCATGTCAGTACAGAGTTCTTGAGAGACTGTAGATGATTTTTAGCAACTCTGTCAATTTTTGAAAAACCCAAGTATACAACGACCAGCCTTTTTTCATCCCCTGTCATAAACTTTTTTGAGGTAATGAACACAATCTTCCAAAATTTTATGTACGTGTGTTTTATAAGCTATTTAACTTGTGGGTTTACTGGTTGTTTAGCCAATAAAGTTTGTATTATATATCAGTACCCAGTTCATTCAGTACTGTAGATGAATAAAACCAGTGGATTTATCTTTATTGAGTTGTATAATTCCCAATTAATTTAAATAAAATGCATGTAAAAATCCTAGTTCAAACGCTGTTCGCAAACAAAACTGTCCCCCTCAATGGCTTCCTCACGTATTGATCAATTATGTTGCGTATTTTTGCAAGGGGCATTTATGAAATGTAGTGCGCAACCTCTCTAATAGAACATGTTCAGACTTATCTCCCACTGCTTTCTCAAGTTTATGTCGGATTGGAAGGGGGGTATTTATCTCTTTTGTTGTTGAAATTAAAAGTAACCTAATTTAAGTCTCAAGTGTGTATTATTTATATCTTTTCCAAACATGCACATAAAATTTGGCTTTTATAACTATATACAATCTCATAAAACACTCTGTCTTAGCAGAATTCTCATATAAAAGCCACCATGTGTAAGAATACATTGTACAAAGTGAAAATTATATAAACTGGAAGTTTTCCCTAATTACAAAGAAACTTCAGCCTTAAAACTGTATAACCAGGCTTTTTGGCTTTTTTTTATTAATTAACAAGCATTCTGACGCATGCATTTATCTCCCGCCATATAAATTAGATGTACTAAAGATAGTGAAATATATACTTTTAGAGATAATTCACATTTACTCATTTTGAGTAGGTGAATAATTAGCTACGGGTCTGAAACCTCACCAAGTAAAAGCTCTCCCAAAAGTAGGTGAATGAGTTATTTGAGAAAAATTGGATATCTGCAATAGTTTTACAGATAATTCACATTTACTCATTTTGAGTAGGTGAGTAATTAGCTATGGGTCTGGAACTTCACCATGTGAAAGCTCTCCCAAAAGTAGATGAACGAGTAATTTGATAAAAATTGCATATCCGCAATACTTTTAGAGATAATTAGCATTTACTCATTTTGAGTAGGTGAATAATTAGCTACGGGTCTGAAACTTCACCAAGTGAAAGCTCTTCCAAAAGTAGGTGAATGAGTTATTTAAGAAAAATTGGATATCCCCAATACTTTTAGGGATAATTCACATTTACTCATTTTGAGTAGGTGAGTAATTGGCTACGGGTCTGAAACTTCACCATGTGAAAGCTCTCCCAAAAGTAGATGAATGAGTTATTTGATAAAAATTGGATATCCGCAATACTTTCAGAGATAATTATCATTTACTCATTTTGAGCAGGTGAATAATTAGCTACAGGTCTGAAACTTCACCATGTGAAAGCTCTCCCAAAAGTAGATGAAGCAGTTATTTGAGAAAAAATACGTCATTATTTTGCCACAAATAAGAAAATAGCTATTACTCACTTATGGCATGCAATAGAACCCCAAACTATATGCATTTACCCTACAGTCACAATTTCAAAGTAGGTATTACTCGGTTATCCAATGCGCAACAGGTCTGAAACTTTACTATGTGATAGGTTATCAAAAACTAGATGAATAACATATTTGAAAATATTTCCCTTACTTTAATACTTTTGAAGATATTTGACATTTACTTATGTTGTTATTTTGCTACAAATAAGAAAATAGCTATTACTCACTTATGACATGCAATACAACCCCAAAATATATACCATCTTATAGTTAAGGACAAAGTTGCTGCACAACATCTTTGAAGAAAAAGCTGTAACTGCAATAGTTTTGGAGTTACAATGGATTTACTCAACAGTCACAATTTCAAAGTAGCTATTACTTAGCTATGCAATGTGCAACAGGTCTGAAACTTTACTATGTGATAGCTTACAAAAAAGTAGATGAATGACATATTTGAAAAGAATTCCCTAACTTTAATACTTTTGAAGATATTTGACATTTACTTATGTCATGATTTTGCTACAAATAACAAAATAGCTATTACTCACTTATGGCATGCAATAGAACCCGTAACTATGTACCATCTTATAGCTAAGGACAAAGTAGCTGAACAACATATTTTAGGAAAATACTCTAACTGCAATAGTTTTGGAGTTACAATGGATTTACTCAACAGTCAGAATTTCAAAATAGCTATAACTCAGCTATCCAAGGTGCAACAGGTCTGAAACTTTACTATGTTATAGCTTACCAAAAAGTAGACGGACAACATATTTGAAAAGATTTCCCTAACTTCAATACTTTTGAAGATATTTGACATTTACTTCTTCTGTTATTTAGCTACAAATGAGAAAATAGCTATTACTCACTTATGGCAAGCAATAGAACCCCAAACTATGTACCATCTTATAGCTAAGAACAAAGTAGCTGAACAACATATTTTAGGAAAATACTCCAACTGCAATAGTTTTGGAGTTACAATGGCTTTACTCAACAGTCAGAATTTCAAAGTAGCTATTACTCAGCTATCCAAGGTGCAACAGGTCTGAAACTTTACTATGTCATAGCTTACCAAAAAGCAGATGGACAACATATTTGAAAAGATTTCCCTAACTTTAATACTTTTGAAGATATTTGACATTTACTTCTTCTGTTATTTAGCTACAAATGAGAAAATAGCTATTACTCACTTATGGCAAGCAATAGAACCCCAAACTATGTACCATCTTATAGCTAAGAACAAAGTAGATGAACAACATATTTTAGGAAAATACTCTAACTGCAATACTTTTTTAGTTACAATAGCTTTACTCAACAGTCAGAATTTCAAAGTAGCTATTACTCAGCTATCCAAGGTGCAACAGGTCTGAAACTTTACTATGTTATAGCTTACCAAAAAGTAGACGGACAACATATTTGAAAAGATTTCCCTAACTTTAATACTTTTGAAGATATTTGACATTTACTTCTTCTGTTATTTAGCTACAAATGAGAAAATAGCTATTACTCACTTATGGCATGCAACAGAACCCCAAACTATGTACCATCTTATAGCTAAGAACAAAGTAGCTGAACAACATATTTTAGGAAAATACTCCAACTGCAATAGTTTTGGAGTTACAATGGCTTTACTCAACAGTCAGAATTTCAAAGTAGCTATTACTCAGCTATCCAAGGTGCAACAGGTCTGAAACTTTACTATGTCATAGCTTACCAAAAAGTAGATGGACAACATATTTGAAAAGATTTCCCTAACTTTAATACTTTTGAAGATATTTGACATTTACTTCTTCTGTTATTTAGCTACAAATGAGAAAATAGCTATTACTCACTTATGGCATGCAACAGAACCCCAAACTATGTACCATCTTATAGCTAAGAACATAGTAGCTGAACAACACATTTTAGGAAAACACTCTTAGTGCAATAGTTTTGGAGTTACAATGGCTTTACTCAACAGTCAGAATTTCAATGTAGCTATTACTCAGCTATCCAAGGTGCAACAGGTCTGAAACTTTACTATGTCATACCTTACCAAAAAGTAGATGGACAACATATTTGAAAAGATTTCCCCAACTTTAATACTTTTGAAGATATTTGACATTTACTTCTTCTGTTATTTAGCTACAAATGAGAAAATAGCTATTACTCACTTATGGCATGCAATGGGACCCCAAACTATGTACCATCTTATAGCTAAGGACAAAGTAGCTGAACAACATATTTGAAGAAAAAGTTGTTACTGCAATAGTTTTTGAGTTATGAGCCCTTTACTCAAAGTAGCTAAGATTGCTATTACTCACTTATCCTTAGGCCTAAGTCAATAAAACCAAAAAAATTTTCAAGGGCATGAAAATTCATTGGGACAATTAATTTACAAAAAATCTGTAGTTGTAGTAGTTTTGGAGAAATCTGCGTGACTAACTAACGCACGCACGCACACACAGACATCATTTCATAATCTCCCTCCCGGGCTACAGCCCGGCAGGAGATAAAAAAGGAAGAAATACAGTGTAAATACACATAGTAAATGATATGTAGTTCCGCATGACGTCACACCTGTATCTCGTCACACAATAGGGAAAATCGAGCTTTTTGAAACACCTTTTTTTTTTTTTTTTTTTTTTTTGGGGGGGGGGGGGGGGGGGGGTGGGGGTGGGGGGGGGGGGGTGGTGACATGAATTTCATACAATAAACCACGTTTTAATTTTCAACTGGTACATAATATAAAATATTTTTGTTAAATGTTAAAAGTGTGATATGTGACCTTTAAAACGTTGCTGGGCTAGATCTCTGAAGCTGTCAGGTGTAGGAAGTTGACACTTGACAGAGGCATTGCTTTGGGCTGTAGGTGTTCAACGCCATGGTATAACCTTGATTTTGCCTTTTATCTTGCCTTGGTGAACTCAACCTTTAAAATTTTGTCCGGGCTATATCTCAGAAACTGTAAGGTGTAGGAAGTTGAGGGTGTAAGTATGAAATATCAGTGTCACCTTGGTGGACCACTCGCCTTGGTTCTGCCATAATGTTTTCTGCAACCACATTTGACACATATTGCTCCTGTCACAAAGCTCTATGGATTGCTCATACTGATCACTACATTTTATTTGTATGTAACTGTGCTACCTCTGTTACCAGCTATACATCAATAAATTGATCAATTAATATTTTTACTGCTTCAAAACTTTTACTTTACAAATTAATGCTGTAATCTTGCAATTAATCTGTCTTATTTTGATGCTTTTGAAGCATTCGGTGATATTGGCGAAATCGGCGATATTGTGTTTTTATTATTTCATTGTGTTACAGTTTGACATTGATGTATTATGATTGTAACTAATATTTATTTACCTTTTTGGTGTCATATACTGTTATTCTTGTTGTATATGATTGCTGTAAATGATTTTCTTGTGTCCTCATGTCAATGCGCAGAGAGGAAGTTGTCACCTCAAACTCTGGGGGAATACTAAATTTAAACCAATAGGATTTCTTGTTTCAATTTTACAGGTGCAGACTTTGAGTTATTCTCCCATGTCTGGGATTTCACTACAAAAGCAGGGTGAATTTCTTCATTCCTTGCTGAATTGGTATAGGCAACAGAAGACAGGCATGTCGGGGTAAAACCTGCTATTTTCTTCTGTGGTTAAATTTTAGAGATGCCAGGGTAAAACCTGCATGTTGTTATTTTTATAGTTTAGATTACAGGGAAAGTTGCAAGATGATTTTGGTTAACATTTTAAAGCAGGGAAAAGAGAAGTTCTGTACATAATTTCTGTTTGATTTCAGGGTAAAACCTGTTTGGGAATTTACTTTAAAGTATCATGATATTTTAACTGTTCATTTCAGGGGAAGTTGGGTTTCATTTTTCTATTTTTCTTTCTGTTATATTTGCCTAGGTCTGAATGAAATAATAATGAAGTAGTTTGTATTTTATTTCTAGTGACAAGGTAAAACCTGGCAAGAATTGAATGGACTGAAATGTTATAATTATATGTAGTTGATTGTGCATGATGTTCTTTGATTTCAGTCATATGATTATAGGTTTCCAGGCTGAATGCCAGTGATTTGATGAATGTTTCATAGGGTAAAACCCATGACTAACTGAATTCATTTCATTAGGTACTGAATCTACTATGGTACTTGGTAAAGAATGGAACCAGTGTTTTGACATAGAGTGTATGATCCAAGGTCTAAGTGTTAGTAGACAGTAGATTTCCAGTGTTATGTCTTGTTTTCAATTCATTCAGATATTATTGATGGAGTTATTTGAAAGTGATAATATAAATTCCAATTCAACTTTTATAGCGCTTAATCTCTGCCGAAGTGACAGACTCTAAGGCGCAACATCATAAGCATAGTTACAAAAATCATTGTCCTTGTCCATAGCTATGGTCGACATCACGGAGAATGCCATATGAGGTGGAAAAGACTAAGGAGGATAAGCTTGGCAGAATAGGTATGCCTTAAGTGTTTTTCTGAAGGAAGCAATGGAAGTGGCAGATCGTACATTATCAGGGAGTTCATTCCATATTTTGGGAGCATCATATGCAAAGCTTAGACCAAACTGCTTTGTGGATTTGTAAATAGATGGTTGGTATTGAGGAACATGTAGAATTATACCATCAGATTGACTCAACCGAGTATTATAGGCACATTGTCTAACTTTGAGAAATGGGCTGAAATATTTTGGACAGTTAGTATATAGGTATTTATACACCGACAAGGCCGTCTTGAAGATGCAACGGTGCCTTATGGGTAACCAATGAAGGGCTTTTCTTAGTGGAGTGGTGTGAGAAAGCCATGTGGTTCTATAAATGTGATTTCTGATTATTTTTGATAACTTTTGTGACTTTAGTGCTTGTACCAATTCAGCCCCAGCATTTGCTGGTAATATACTTGTTATATTTTGTAAATAAATGTTCAGTTATGTGACATAAAACTTTCTCTTGACTTTAGTTCAACTCAAGACCCTTGGCATGTTACACTTTTTATGTACATTTATAAATGTGATTTCTGATTATTTTTGATAACTTTTGTGACTTTAGTGCTTGTACCAATTCAGCCCCAGCATTTGCTGGTAATATACTTGTTATATTTTGTAAATAAATGTTCAGTTATGCGACATAAAACTTTCTCTTGACTTTAGTTCAACTCAAGACCCTTGGCATGTTACACTTTTTACATACATTTTCTCTTTCTTAGTGTTATTTCTCCTGCATCTTTACACAATTTGCACTGTCTGTTCTCAAGGACTCCTTATCTTTGTACTTTTTTCACTTCTTCCACATCTCATGGTGTCCGATGGTATTTCCTAGGATGTAGGGTACATGCATCTCTGATGCTATTGTTTTTGTCTGTATTAGTTTTGTTTTATATTTTTAGAATTTGGCACGGCCTTTGGTGGCTGTGCATTGTGGATGAACGACATGGTGATCTCCTATGGCCTTGACACCCACATCTACAGTCTGGATATTGACACAGACTTGTGTGACAACAGAGCGAAGGTTGCATCTAGTGTGACATTTGTACAAGGTGACAGCAATAAAATAGAAGAGGCTTTTACTCCTACATCTTTACAGGTAGATTGCATTCAGTGGTTAATTCCACATATTATAGTGCACGGTGGTAACACACTCACCTCCCACCTCTGAGATAAGAGTTTGAATCCCAACCTCACCTCATGGGAAAGCCGAAGTTGCTTGACATTGGTCAGAAGTTTAAAGTATGGAACAATGAGCAACAGTATGTACTGGTTTCTTTGGCCCTTTCAACTATCGGTCACAATGTAACTGATAATATATCAAGCAATACATAAAACAGTAATAAATCCACACAGCATAAAAATCTGTATTAAGACCTTGATTGATGAAATAAGCTACGTAAATTTTGTGAGATGGAAATTGTTTATTATATATAAAAAGCTATCATATGTAATGTCATACATTTTGCGAAAATGAATAAGGATGCTGTAAAATACATTCTCTAGTCAAGCATGTCAGTTTTCCATCAGGCACAATCAGGATTGCCCTATTCCTATTCTGAACCAGGATGAGGGGCCAAGAATGCATTGCAAAAGCTAAGTTTTTGGTTCAGGAAAACTCACTGCAGTGTCCATTTTCAAACTGGAATACAAGTGTATGTCACCACAGCATGTGATATTCTTTAAATTATGGGGATTTCTAAACCAGTTTTAACACTTTTTTCATCCATTTAGTTTATGTTGTCAGATCAATTTAAATTCCACTCTATAAATGAGTGTCCCTTATTGCTTGTTTGATTTAATTCTGATAAATTTCTCCTTCTTGCTAATAATGTCTTCTTTCTCTGTTCTTTTTCCAGTCATTACCACATCCTTGGTTTGTGATTGAAGATGCTCATATCAATGTAGTGCGGGTCATGGAGTACTTACATAGGTTTCTGCTCAAAGGGGATTATCTAGTTATCGAGGACACAAACCCACTAGGACCTGCTAAGCTCATCCAGGGATACTCTGTTCCAGGGTTTAAAGGAGTAGGTTAGTATGGACACACACGAAAATTTTGTGATGTTATGTATGAATTTAAAAAGTACAATTTTATTTCATAAAAATGTAATATACCCTACCATATGAAAACACTTGGAGACCCTCTTTAAACCTATGTACTTGCTACCCTTTGACCCCTGGTGGCCTAATTCACTCTGCCATGCGCAGTAATACAGAACTGGTTCATTCTTTTTGTGTCAACAGGCATTTTTGCTACCTCATTAAGACCTGCATTGACACGTATTTGATGCTCTGTAAGTACACTTCTGCTGTTTTATTTACCCTTCCTCCATTTTATTTACCTTTTACTTCGATTTTAGGTGAATTTATTGTCTATTTTGTGCAATATTTTATGTATTTCTTCGTAGTTCGTACTATCGCTCATCTGGTCATGTGGTGTTTGAATGTACACTTGCCTTTGGAAATATTAATTTCCCCGGTGAATTAATTCATTTATTCACTTCTACAGGCAGTATAATTACCGATTTACGGTTTTCATTCATTCTTTTCACGAAATTCTTCCTTTCACTGCATTATTTGACCGTAACTTGGAGGTTAGTACGACTATTTCACCAGGTCACATGACAATGACGTCACATTCAAAATGGAGGTCAACCGATCGGTTGCGAGGAAATATTCATTTTCTCTGTGATTACAGCTATTTCAGGTTTGTTTTTTCACTCCTTTATCATAATTCTTTGAGTATTACTGCATCAGAGCATAATGTGTAACAATTCCCCATTTTTAGGGTATTATTACGGTACTTTTCCGTACCTACCATTTACAGTTCTTTGCTTTTACAGGCCCATTCATTTGACATTTCTGGGATTCGGATCGTGGTTTCAGTGTTTTTGGTTTTATTCAACCTAAGGTCTCCACTTTTAGCCTTTCCCCACCTTCAAGTCTGGAGGATGGTGGTAGACGGTTCATGGGGTTGACTTGTTCTTCCCCTTTAGAGACCCATCTCACTGTTACTGGTTTCCTACATTCCAATTTTATGTCATTTTGGTCATTTGGTTTTTCAGTCCATTTTTAGCCCTTTGGCCTCTTTTGTGCCAAAGGCTAAGCCTATCAGGCTGCTTTTTTGGTACTGGCATTACCTTCTCAAGACCATTTCTTTTCAGGGCTTTTCTTAAGAATAAGTTCTTATCAGTTGAATCCAGCTGATTTTGCTATTCTTATAATAGCTCCATTCATTTCTAATTCCAGGAAAATTCGGGGTTTGGTGAAGATTTACTGTTATTCAACAGTTCTAATTACATTTTCACCAGTTTTAAATCTGACTACCTTCTGGTATATCTCCCTTTTCGGTATGTTGGGGTTCCCTCTGTCTGTAGTTGACCTTCAGGCAGACTACTGGGACCTAATTCCAACATTTTTTGTGCCAGCCTTCAATCTTCATAGATTTTTAGGCCTCCTGTCCAACAGATTTTGGGAATAACATTTGACTGCTCTCATTAATTTTTGAGCAGTCTCAGTTTATCTCAGGTCAGCCCCTTTTCCTGGCTCAGAAGTTCCTTCATGTTGTCAGATTTCTTCTTTCTGTCACTCATGATTTTAGGGATCTTCTCATTCTAAGTTAAACAAGTTGGGTATTTACCCAAAGTTTCCTTCTAAAACTTAGTTCAACCAGGTACAAACCCTCTTTAGGGTTTTTTGGGGTTGACTTACTCAGGTATCTGGACCTGGGATCTAGCCTGGTGGGTTGTTTTAAGACCTTCACTTTCCTAGGCAGTTTTCTCAGACATTAGGAATATCTGAGATGGACCTTAGGGTCCTTTATACTCTGGGATTTTCCTTGAGTCCTGTTTTGTTGATCACTTAGTGAAGTTGATTCAACAGACATTACCACCCACCATGCTTTGGACATCTTTCTATGGATCTTTCAGCTCATTTCAGCTGGTTGATTGATGGCCTTTTCCAGCCATTAGTCCTCTTTATAATTTGGAGAGATTTCTTATTCCCTTTCCCTCTCTTGTGCCTAGTCACTTTGTAGGGGAAATTGGTCCTTTTTGGTCTTATACTGTTTGTTGTGGGGTCTCTCTTCAGACTCTTCTTTCTCATATATGACAGTATAACCAGGAGCTTTTCTTATCCTTACTAAAGGTGCCTCTTTTAAGCTTCTGCTTTTGCCTCTTGAGGCAAACCAATAAAGGTCTTCTCCTCCAAGGGAGTCTTCTCTCTAACCTAGTGCTAAGGGGATGTGGTTTCTTTCCAGTTTCCAACATTCTGATGGTGGAATGCCTTCTAGAGGCAGGGCTAAGAGTCTTAACCTCTATCTCTTTTATGATATCCTTCAGGAGTTATGAGTGTGTTTGTATCATTCAAATTTTCACTCATACTTCCAGATCCCTCCACTTGCCAGTAGGAGGTCAACTGATTCCTTCCATTTCAATTGAAATGTTGGGTGCAGCCTTTCTTTTTCCAGATATCTGGAACATGGTTTCACCTTCCAGTGGCCTCTCAGATTCAACATTCCTGATTTCATCTTCTTAAGCTTTTTGCTTCTCAGAAGTGTTCTTTGTCAATCAGCCTCACACTTGCTGTTCGTAGGAGCAGTTCAAGTGCCTGGGCTCCCTTTCGCCTGATTTTCTCAGGCCCATCTTTTTCCTTGACAAAGCGATAGAAGACTGGAAACCAACATTAGATTTAGATCTTTTCCTAGATTTGGATCTTTTCCTGGTTTTCCAAACTATCAGGATGGTAAATTATCAGTTGATCATTTTCTCCCTTCTTATTGGCCAGTGGACCACTTCTCTTCCTCATTATGCCTCCTTTCTCTCCTTTGGCTCACTCTTGTTCGGAGTTTTGCTCTTGGGCATGGTGTACCACTTTGTGGCAATGTCTTTAGGCCTAGCCACAAGCCTTTTAGCATTTTCTTCCTCAGTCAAGGAAGTAATGAAAGTTGGCTTTGAGGTTGGGCATCTCAGTGCACATGTGACTACAAATTGGCTCATTAGAGCCAATAGTTGTCAGAGGCTCATTTGGCAACTCTCTTACAGTTGACTATTAACTTGGAGTGATTCTTAGCAGGAAGTATTTACATCAGTTCCTACAACAGGTCTCCTTCCTGGGTCAGGTTCTCAACCTGTCTTAAGGTGTCCTTCACAGAGGCAAGGTTTTCTGTCTTTTTAGCAGCTTTTCCTTCCTCTGCCTTAGAACACCTTTAATTTTCATCTCCAACTAGGCACCTTTTATTCTCCTGACTTCCACTTGGAAACCACTTCTGCACGGTCTCCTGCACATGACACTTCTTCAGTGTTATCTCAGGACAATTTGGTCTCAAAGGTGCTTTGCCTTTTCCATTCTTTGATCCTTCTGTGAAGGTTCATTTAAGATGGTTCTTTTCTGGGAACTATGTCAATGCAAACCTCCATTTTATTCCCTAGTTTTACATCTACTTACACGGATGTTTCACTTCAGGGTTAGGGAGCTCTTTGTGCTCTTTTGATCACTTAAGGTCCATCTTTGATGTAGCAGTCCAATCTGTTCATCAGTTCTAGAGTTCAAAGTGGCCTTTTGCTCAGACATTTGTTCTTCTTCTATCCTTTCATCAAAGGATCATCCTTACAGCCTCAGACAACACTGATGTCTTGTCTTCAAGACATTTGTTCTTCACTTGCCATTTCTTCTAGGGACACTTCAGATAGTCTCAGGCAACACAGTTGTCAAGAGCTTCCACTCTTGGGACATGTGTATCTATTTTGGCAACTTTTTGCCATTATTTTTACACGAACAAGTCTGTTGTTCCATCTACTCATGTTCCAGGGGCATGAATCCATGGTAGACCATCTCTGGAGGTCTTATCTGACCTTTCATATAAAGTGGTCTCTCAATTCTTGGATCTTGATTCTTGGATCAGATGGCAGTCTCAGACTTCTCATCTGATTTAGATCTCTTTGTCATGTGATTCAGTCACAAGTTGCTCTTGCATGTGCCTCCAGTGCAAGTTCCTTTGGCTCTGGCAACAGATGCCCTGGAACTTTTGGTCCGGAGTACTTGTTTTTTCTCCTTCCCTCCTTCAGCTCTGTGCCATTTAGAGCCAAATATTTATTCTACTTTCTGAGCTGTGGCTTTCTTCTTGTAGCCTTCCTTGCCTAGGTACCTTGCCACTTGCCAAGTTTGGCCTCAAGAGCTCTTTTAAGAAAGCTTAGGTCTCTTCCTCTTGTTCTTCTTAACAACTCACATTGAAGTTTGTTATTTTTTTCTTATGGAGTTCCTTTCTTCATGTCTCGTGGCTGAAGTCTCCTTACAGAAGAATCTTCAGAGGAAAGGTTCTGGAGGATATTTAATCCTCCATTACTGTCTATGAAGCAATGTGGAACTGCTTTAGAAACTTGTAAGAAACATGGCCACTCTGCCATGCTTCAATTGTCCCATTCATTGCTGAATTTTTCCTTCTTTGGAATTTTTTCCTCAGACAATAGGGATACAGGTCAGCTCTCTTATTTTAGTACTTGGAGTTGGGTTCTTATAGGGAGCTTGGAAGTCTCTTTTAGAGCTTCTTTAAGTCCAGAATTAGGGTAGTCGTCACCTACCTGTTTGGTTCTTAAACCTTGGTTCTGCAGGCTCTTATCAAGGCTCCTCTTGAACCCTGTTTACTTGATGAGCCAAGTTGTTCACATATAAGACAGTCTTTAATGGGAAGGAGAAGGGGTGAGTTTGTTTCCCTTAGTTAAGGGTATCCTCTCACTCTCTAGGGATGGCCCAAGTCATCCTTAAGTCAGATCTTACTTTCCTGGCTTAAGCCAGTTACCTTCAGAAGGCTCTTCCTCCTTTGATTTTTGTTCAGGATGGCATAGAGGATTTTTTCTTCCTTACTGTCAGATTCCTTAGATACTATCTATTCTCACTATCTTAGGAGGATTTCTTCTTTCTCTTTCTTCTGAAGTCCAAAGAGGGTGATATTGCTGCTCAGACAATATCTTTTTGGTTTAACATTTTATCCTTTATTCCCTCTGTTCCACATGTGAAGGTCCACGATGTTTTTGACCATGCTTCATTCTGGTTTTTAGGTGGTTTTCCACTACTTCACATCATGGGAAATTCCTCTCGGAATTTTTGCACTTCACTTATTTTTTCTTAGAGATGTTGCACTTAAGAATCTTTATGATTTCTTGAGTGTCGTGGACTTAGTTTCACTCAGCCATTTCTCTCCTGCTTAAATTCCTTAATTTAAGACATTCTGAGACTTTCAGTTTCAGAAAAGGGGGGATGGCATTTCCCTTTTAGGGAATCTGTTCTTCATCTCTATTTTCAGAGCCGTACTTCTTAGTGCCTCTTGGCATGTTCCTATTCTGAGCACAGTGGCATTATGCCTCTCCTTTGAGCTGACCTAATAGGATATAGACAGCAGTGTTGAAGTTATTGAGGTGGACTTAATCAAGAGTTCACAAGTTAAGAAAATTCAAGGGCTAATAGATTTTCAAAAAGCCTTTGACTCTATTGAGTGGCCATTTCTGTTCGAAGCTGAGATTTTTCAACTTTGGTAAAAAGTTCATCAGCTGGATTCAGCTATTATACAAAGGTATTAAGGCATGTACAACTAACAATTGGAATTTATCAGAATTTTTTAACTCCAAAGGGGAATTAGACAGGGCTGTCCTATATTTGCATTATTATTTGTCTTAGTTGCAGAGACAATATCCAACAAGAGTGAAGTGGTTGGCCTTCACCCAACCACCAAGTCGAATCTTAGGACA
This sequence comes from Sabellastarte sp. h YS-2021, assembly GCA_964017235.1. NCBI lineage: Eukaryota > Metazoa > Annelida > Polychaeta > Sabellida > Sabellidae > Sabellastarte > Sabellastarte sp. h YS-2021. The sequence goes on from OZ024936.1 coordinate 31,671,726, forward strand.
GCACTGGGTGTTGAAATCTGTAAACTCTGTATTATCACCCGCATTTGGAAACCGCTATCAGGGAAGTTTTCAGATTTGTGTCACGAGATGGGTATTTGTAGTGACGTGATGTGAAAGGTTTACAAATATAAAGGGTCTGTAGATGCGCAGTTTTACAAGGCTGGTTTAAGATGAAAACCCCTAACACGGACTTGCCTCATTAATATTAATAAGCAAACATGCGCAGTCACGGCAGCCGTTCTTTGAGGGGGTTTCCCCGACAATATTCTACAAGGCTGGTTTAAGATGAAAACTACCAGCATATATCCTGTTCGCGGACTTGCCTCATTAATATTAATGAGCAAATATGCGCAGTCACGGCAGTTCTTTGTGGGGGTTTGGTGACAATATTTTACAAGGCTGGTTTAAGACGAAAACTACCAGCATATTTCCTGTTCACGGACTTGCAGTTTGAAATTTGATTTTTAAATGAGAAGACATATTTCAATTTTCAGGCGTGGATATAATAGTACTGTATATGGATATTTTACAGAAGCAAATTGTAAGTATTCGTGTGTTGTTGCCACAATGAGCGATAATAGGGAGACACCGATTATGCTATATTTTACCGATGAAGTATTCTAGGACATGCAAAAGCGCCTTCAAGTGGTTGAATGTAAAACTACAGAGTTTGAATATTTTCATTGTCACTGCCAGAGGTGTCCTCGATTTTGATTGGCTAAACGAAAAATGTATAGTACTACCGTGACGTCACTTCATTCATTAATTTCTTTGCGGTTTATTTGTTTGACAAATAATAGAGTACACGTAGATGCGCAGACAGCAATTTTACATTAACAGTGACTGCGTGATAAACCAGCAGACAAATAAATTAATTGGGGTTTTACGGCTAGAAACCACCAGACGAAATGGTTAAAAAAGACTCGTTCGAGTAGGCCATAACAATGGGTAAAACAATAGTTTCTAGGACATCCGGGACTTTACAGAAAGCCAGACGTAGTGCTAGACATGCTTTTTACTTCATAAAATATAACTTAATAAAGGCATTAAAAATCTTCAAAATGGCAGAGTGTATAATATACACTTAAATGTACAGATATGTGAAGAAATATTATGCAGAATTTGATATTTAAGGGCTTAAACGGCCAATTTAAAATCGTGGCAGCAAATCAGTACATAACTCGAATCAAAGATTCGACTAATAAAATCAGAAATGATAAAAACATAATGGGAATAATGGTAAACGATACAGAATTTAAAATAAGTCAACTAGCCGATGACACCACCCTCTTCTTGAAAGACAAACTTTCGCTAGAACTGGCAATAAATCACTTATTAAAATTTGAGGGATTATGAGGCCTAAAATTAAATCTAGAAAAAACTGAAATAATACCAACTGGAAAAACGTTGGGTAAAGGTGATATGCCTAAAGCATCACATAATGTCCAATTAAACTCCCTCCCCTTCAAAACTGGGAATATGGTTTGCAGAAGACATTGAAGAAGCTGCAACATTGAACTAGAAAAACGCAGTCAGTATAGCAAAAAAAACTTGATATATGGCGTGTTAGAAATCTATCAATTAAAGGAAAAATTACTGTTATTAAATCCTTGATAGTTCCTAAATTTGTGCACCTATTTAACTGCACCTTCACCCCAAACCACACTCTTCAGGAAATTCATAAGATGATAGTAAACTTTATATGGAACAACAAAACCACAAAAGTAAAATTTGAAACAATGACTGGGGATTTTGGCGATGGAGGCCTCAAATTACCTGACATATATAGTATACATACAGCACAAAAACTTTACTGGATTGGAAATTTATTGACAATTTGAATGACAGTAACAGAAAATGGAAGAATCTAACCTTAAAGTTGCTGAATGTAGACACACCTCTGTTAGCTCGCAAGCTACCACCGGAAATGAGTAAACAAGCCAGTACTCTATTCTATCAACAGGTATTGGATTGTTGGTACAAATACATATCAGTGGCACCCTCTAACTAAATCAGAGGTACTGAACGAAAATTTATGTTTCAACAAAAGTATTAAGATAAACTCCACATATATCTATACCAATCACAGGATTACCCAAAGAATTTTTAATATTAAAATTAAAGATGTGATGGAAAATGATAGTTTCATAAGCTATACAAATTTTAAGGAGAAATTAGGCTGGAATATAGATTGCATGTGCTACTCGGGAATTTAAAAATCAATACCAAGAGAATCGATCAATGTAGTTGAAAATGCAACAAATGTAGCCAGTACAAAGAAACATGACCAAGATTTATTAATCCATCATAGTTATCCAAGTGCTTAATCTCCGTATCTACGGATTCTAAGGCACACCATCCAATTCTTAAGGCATAAATCATCAAGACATTAAACATGTTCCAAGTCGTACCCAGGGAGGCGATCTGATGTTCGGTAGTTAGAAGCTAAGATGGAAATGATTTCTGAAATAGGTAGGTTTTTAGTCGACTTTTAAAACACGAGAGATTTGGAGCACTGTGGATATCATGTGGAAGATCATTCCATAACTTCGGGGCATCATATGAGAAACTGTTGTTGAAGTGGACCTTTATGGATGGAAGCACAATAATGAGGAACCTGGAGGAACAAATTTTTGGGGTTGGAACGTCTTGTATTCACGGCAGATTTGTACAAGGAGAGATATGGTGCAAAATACTTAGGCTGGCCAGTGGTGAGGTACCTATAAACCAGAAGTAGGGTTTTGAAGATAATTCGTTGTCTGATGGGTAGCCAATGAAGTGTCCTCAGGCTGGATGTGATGTGGGTGTACTTAGAAGAACAAACCGTGCAAGAGCATTTTGAACATATTGGAGCCTGGTAGCATTACGGGATGACAAACTGCGAAATAGAGAATTGCAATAATCCAAACGACTGCTGACCAGAGCATTTACAATCACCACTGATGTATCAACGGAAAGAAACCTCCTGATATGATGAAGGTCCCTGAGGCTAATAAAAAAGATTTGATGACAGAATTTACATGATTGGTTAAACAAAACTTTGCATCAAACAGAACACCCAACTTGTGTACAACATCTGTGGGAGAGAGACAATTACCCGGGATATTGACAGGAAATGAGTCACTGAGCCATTTGTATCTGTCTTTGGCACCAAAGACTATGAATTCTGTTTTATCGGGGTTAAGCTTGAGTTTGTTTTCAGACATCCAGACCTGAATATCATTCAAACAGGATTTAAGACGGTCAAAAGACTTGAAACTATCATCAGGGGATAAGTGAATGAACAGCGGAGCATCGTCAGCATAAAAGTGGTATTTAACTCCAGTATATTTTCTGATGACTTGACCAATAGGTGTTGTACAGAGAGAAAACAGAAGAGGACCTAGGACAGAACCTAGGGGGACTCCAAACTTCAATTTGAACAAATTCGAAAGACTAGAACCAATCTTGACCGACTGAAAACGATCCTGGAGGTAGGATCTAAAGCATTTTAGTGCAGATGCAGCAAAGCCAAACCTAGCTGACAAACAGGAAAGGAGTGTGTAATGATCGATAGTATCGAAAGCTGTGGACACGTCGAGCATGCTGTAGGCATGCCCTTGGACAGAGATAAGTGAATCTCATTTTTGATGCACAACAAGGCAGTTTATACCCCACCATATAGGCTGACTGGAAAGTGTTACCAAGATCATGAGAATCCATGTGAGATCTAATTTGGGCAGCCACTATTCGCCCAACCAATTTTGACAAACTAAGACCAGACACCGGTCAATAGCTCTTCAAGTCCTCTTTTGAAAGGGTGGACTTTTTGAGGAGAGGTGTGACAATAGCCTGTTTAAAAGGATTTGGGAAAATGCCATTTTTGAGGGACGAGTTAACCAGTGTTGTCAATGAATGAAGAAGGATGTCTATACATTGTTTCACAAAATGTGTAGGACATGGATCTAGAGAGCAAGTTTTTGAAGGGGCTTCATTGATAAACTTGAGGACTTCGCTCTCACAACCAGGGGGGCTCGGTGGTGTAGTGGTTAGAGTTCTCGCCTCTGAGGCCGCTGGTTCGAATCTCAGGCCGGGCACTTCATGTTGGAAAGTTAGTTACTTGCTGATGCCCGGTGGTTTACAGTGCAGTATGTACTGGTTTCCTCCACCTGCAAACTACCCATCGCAATATGACCCTGGCTGTTGAATGCAATGTAAAACAACAAATAAATCTAAATCTCAGTGACAACTTGAAAGGAACTGAAAGTTGGAGGCTCCTTGTCTGGGTGACGAGACTTAGATCAGGTGTGTTTGAAGGTGTCTCGGATCTTCTTAATTTTATCAATGAAAAACGAACCAAATCTGTTAATGATTTTTCATCTACAAAGGATGGGAGGACAGTGGTATTTGACCGACTCAATATTCTATTCAGTGCCTGCCATAGCTTTTTACCATCACCGCAATTTTCACTAACTAGATCATGGTAGAAACGCCCCTTGTTTCTATTTAGAGTGTGGTTACATCTGTTTATTTGCCGTCGAAGTGGGAACGATTTACAAGGGATTTGTCTCTTCTCCAAGCACGTTCATACTGCCTTCTCATGCACTTCTATACTCGTCAGTTATCCAGCTTGGTGCTGGTTTGATGAGCTGTTTAGTCTTCACTGGTGCATGAATATCTAGAAGGCCAGACAAACCAGACATGTACTGTTCATACAATAAATCAATGTCATCAGATGGTGAACTTACAAACAGAATAGCCAGGAGGTCCCTTCTGAATTTATCAATATTCAATTTATGATACTGATGGAAGGTAACAATTTTCTGCATTGGAGTATCCCAAGATGGAAAGTCACCCACACAAGAGATAATTTTATGATCACTTATAAAGCCTGAGCCTTTTACATAAAAAATTGCAGAAAACTTGGAAGGAGCCATCAGCAAATCCAAGGTACGACCGTGAAGGTGAGTTGGAAAATCAATGTATTGGGACAGACAGCAAGAATCAATAACTGATTTAAATTCAGAGACTGTTGAATGAAAATTAAAGTCACCAGAAATCACAAAGGAGGAGGATAAGGAAGACAAAAAACCCACGTATGACAGAACATCCTCAAAAAAATTTACAACAGATGAGGCAGGGGGCCGGTAAACGACCCCAAGAAACATGCGACGCCTGTCGAGAGTGAGAGAGACAGTGTGATTTTCAAGGGAGAACTCAGGGGAATGGATGGTTGTGAAATCCATAGCTGATTTAATAAAAAAGCAAACAACGCCACCACGTTTGTTTTCTCTGTTGGTGTGAACAAGGGAAAAATCTTCAGGTGTTAACTCATTTAGAAATGAGGGTGTGTCTAAAGCTTCAATATGGGTCTCAGTGAGACCAAAAACATCAAAATTTCCAGTTTTAACTTCTTCACAAAGAGTTGGGCCTTTATTCCTAATGGACCGGCAGTTAGTGTATCCAAACTTCATTGGCCCACGATTGAGAGCGACATCGTCCGACAACAAAACCAGAGCGAGCTGCCTGAAGGATGCCTTTTCACAAAATGTAACTCTATGTGACTTGATATAAATGAACAGAATGGATTTGGCAGTAGGTCCATTATATTTACATACATGCAGGCCAACATCACACCTGCTCTGAATTCTGTTTTGAGTCTTATGGCAATGCATAAAGAGATCAGCAATACAAAGGAGGAACCTAACAATCCGCATCATGAGGAAATAGAGACCACAGAGAAAAACGAAACATGCAGAAATTCATAAAAGTAAAACCAAACCACAGTTATGAAATATTTAAAGTACAGACCATAACCAAAAACCACGGAGTAACTCCCAGTAAAGGACAGTAATACACACAATATCAACTAGTTTAAATAATTAAAATACAGACCACAACCAAAAAATCACCGAGTAACTCCCGGTAGTGGGCGATAATACCCACAATATCAACTAGCAGGATACTGATCAATTAAAGACAATTCAGAACAACATAAAAACTCTCAATAACTGAAGGTATATCATGGAAAGCAATAATAAGTACTAAAAGTACGACTAAAAGCCCAGATTTTTAGGTAAATTTAACAACTTTTATATATTTTTTAAATACGCGTCCGTTTACGGTCCTACCGAACACTGAATGGGAGATAAAATAGATGAGAGTCAAAACAATTCTATTGGAATCTAGTAAATAGGAAACAAAGACCTCCCACAGTAGTATCTATACCCGGATTGATTGATACCCTTTTCTAGAAAATATAATATGGGACTCTGTATATACCCTACCACTCAAAGAAACATCTGAAACTTTTCTACATTCTTTTCAATTCGAAGTTATTAATAGAATCATAAATTTTAAACATAACTTACACAAATGGAAAATTATAGAAAGCCTGATGTGCACAAACTGTCTGAATAACCAAATAGACACTATTGAACACCACCTGTTTCTTTGTGAAGACTCTACTAAGTCTTTCAATAAAACTATGCTTTACCATCTGTGAAATTATCATTGGAATTCATATACAGCATGACACTATTATCAACTTTGTAAATTACATAATAATTCTTGGAAAATGGTATATTTAAATTTAATAATTGTAGAACAAATGCTAAAACAATACAAATTTAATGAATTCCAAGAGATAGCCAAAAGAAAGTTGAAAATCCTATTTACACTAAAAACCCCACGAGGAGAGCATGTATAAAATGATAACGGAAAATCTTTAATGTGTCCCTTCTCTGCCAAAGGGATTTACTTCCATCACCTTGTCTCTATCATCAAATGTCTTTTAAATACAATACTCTACACCCAGTCATGTAAATTGTCTTAGGTCTACTTGTGTAAATGGTCTTGTTATACCTTCAGCCTCTGTAGATTGTATTTGTGAAATGTATTGGTTTCTATGTGGCTGTATATAACCCAAAAAGATGAATAAAAAATTATTTTATGTTCAATATTCTATTTCTGATGACAATGTAATGGCACATAATTTTGCATCAGCTTTCAAATATAATTTCTCAAGATATGTAAATCCATATTTTCCAACTAGATATCCATTTTTATGTTATTAATAGAACCAGTATTATTCAATGTCTTCAATTGAAATTCCTTTTGTGAAATTTTAAAATAAATTTATATTTCTTTCTTTGTAAAAAACAAACAATTGTGACATTATTTATACCTTCAGTATTTTATCCAATCAGTTTCTTTTAAATGTTTTATTAAGTTAGCTACAATTATACTGTAATTATAAAGAAGCTATAATCATGTAGCAAAGCCACAATGCTCAGGTCAGATGCTTGTGTCTCATACAACTTGTCATATAAAGTGATTAGTTGGCAGTTCTGATGACAAAAAAACAGACCTAAAGAAGTAAACACCATGCATGCAATTGAACAAGGATGAACCCCCACCTCCACCCCTGCTGTGTTATCGAATTACTTTTAGTCACAGGCCCAATGTTCTGTGTAGCAGGGTATAGATAAGAAAAACCAGGAACCCCCATGACCTCACTGCTGTGTGATAAAATGTTATACCTTAGGTTCTCTGTATAGAAAAGTTTTAGTGTAAACTCGCAAATTGAAAACTATAGTTATTTGAGCATGGGAGCATTTGAGAAAGAAATTCAAATTCTAAGTTTTGATGAATAGGTTTGAATTTATCTTTTTTTATTTAAGATAAGTTTGACTTGAAAACGATTTTTTAATCATCAGGAATTGCATCAAAATATAATTATAAATTATCAGAATTATATTTAGGTGCATCAGTTTTGTTGTTGCTATAAGTTAATAAGGAGAATAGATAAACATGATCAAGTCCATGCACATATAATCTTTATCATCTTTATAATCTTAAGTTTAAAAATTGGTCTTTGCTTTACAAATATCTACAAATCCAAAAAATATTGTAATAATGGTTCTTTCAAAAAGTTAGACTTAACCATTATATCTCCCTCTAGAAAAAGAATTTTCAATCAATGATCACCAGTCATTCATTTTCCAACATTCAACCTGTTTTCTGTTCAATAACATGACTAAGATTTCATGTCGGAAAACCTAACTTGATTTAGTGTTGATTTTTTATGAAGTATCACGTTTTCCAGTCAGAAATTCAGCTTTGCAAAAGTGTTGAAATTGTGTCAGTGTCAATTTTTTAACCAAAATCACCATGATTTCTGGTCAAAATATCACTACCATTTCATGTTAGAAAACTAACTTAGCTTTAGTAGTTGATAATGTGGATTTCAATGTCAGGACCTGTTTTCAACTCTAAATCAACGACATTTCAAGGCGTGTGCCTGCTGGGTTGATGTTTATCTGTATCTTCATATGTATGTGAATTCTAAATAATGTAATGCACATTACAAAAATTAGCCCAATCGTGTCTGCTCTCATTATGGCTGACAGGAACCATTAAAGATCATCACATGTCTTGCTTACTTCTGTATCATCAAAAATCTGATTACTGAATTACTATAACAGTATTCTTGCTGATATCAATGAAATGTTTTACTGTTCTATTTTGTAATTTAAACTATGATTTCTGTTATCACCATTGATTTGAAACATGTCTACATATTAAAGGTTCCAGAACTCTCGTTGTGTAATTAATGCAACTACTATAACTGTGGTTTTGTGAAATGTTAGCGGACACAGTAGTTCATGGTTGGGTCCTGACCGATGACTATGCAGTTAATATTGCATTGCTGAGTATTTTACTGAAATACCATGATGAGATTTGGAAACCACCACTTAGCTTGTCAACACATATAATGGAAGGAAGAGTTAAAATATTAGAAACATACCAAAATCTGAAGAAATTATATGCATTTATCCCCTGTATTTTCGTCCATTTGCAGACTTTTATACTTACAGTAGCGATACGTTGAGCCGAACTGCCATGTTTGGTTTCATTTTATTACCTCAATCTCGCTTGTCAACACATAATATAATGGAAGGAAAACTAAAAATATTGGATAGAAATATGAAAATTTTACATGCTTTTATTTGGTATTTTGTGCATTTAGGGACTTTTATTAGGCGTATTTCACAACCAAGAATCTGCATAATCCGTCGAATCTAGATTCAGATTTGGATTTGTTGGATTAGCTAGATTCGTGAAATGCAATTTTCTATAGATCTGAATCTAAAATATGAAAATAAGATGAACCGACATAAATATAATATATTAATATATGCCAGTATATAGTAAAATAATATCATATTACAATATAATAAAAATTTCCCAAATGTTAAAATTTTTTCTCACATGTTGCTGCCATTATTTTACAAAGAATTATGGGTAATCCAAGGACACTGAATCTGTTGATCTACCTCGAGAGGTAGATCAACGGATTCATAATCCAGATTCAGATTCAAGTCACAAAACAAGCAAATCCGTTGATCTGACGAATCTAGATTCGACGGATTACGGTTGCGAAATATGCCTAATGCGAAATCGATATGAGGAAACGTCCATGTTTGGGGTGTACTGAAACGCGGAGTCCCGAAATTGGTACGGTTTTGCATTGGCGACCTCCTGATGTACATATTTTTCATACCGACCCATCCCTAGTATGATTATCACTCAGCAGGTATATTTTTGGTCCGGACTTAAAATGGTCTCAACCAAAATATGCCCTGGGGCTTATCCATCCTCACATTATTTATACTGGTGTATAATACGGGACTGCAGGGTTTATTTGATTTATCCCAGAATAACCAACATAGTGTAAAATGGGCTCATCCAAAGTATACCCTGGGGACTATATTGGGCTAGCCGAAACCATACCTGGGGGGTTATTCTGGGAAAGGGTGAATCTGGCCTGTTACACTGGTAGCAAATTGTTCATTACTTGCACACACTAACTTGATGATTTTTTTATCTTAAACTATACATAGGCCAGGCGAAACTGGAACAGGTGAAAGAGTTCATGAAAGGCCATGATGAGGAGTATGCAGTCGATGCTAAGTATCAGGACATGTTTGGGTAAGTCTGAGATATTTTTTCTCAGCTGATAAAGTCATGCAGCTTAAGTGGCTGTGGGATCTACTTTTCTGTCTAAAGCTACAATACATATTGATAGGTCAACTGATCTACACAACAGCACAACTGTCTCCAAGTTCAGAAAATTTACTCACAAAGGAATATATTTGGGGATGGATAAACAAATATAGACTACATAACATATAGTATAGATACCAATAACAATCGGTCCATATTGTGTTAATACCTTGTTCATGCCTTTCCCTACTGGAGTCACAAGCTAGTTGAAGCTACAACAGAACAGGCAGGTTCATTGGTTTTTTGTTTCTGATTCAATCCATATTTTAGGACATATTGGAGATTCGGATTTGGGTCAGACATCTTTGTTGGCATTTTTCATTTGGGGCTTCTTTTAGGTCCCAGTCACACTACACGTTACACATCACACGGTTAGAGGTTTTACTCAGTGGCGGAACCGGCTCCAAGGATGCCTCATATCCTCCGCGATTTGGAGTATCCATCACACCACAGGCAGTATAGTCTGTGGTTATAGGCATTGTTCAAAATGCCCCAGTCCTTCAACTACCGTCTGAGGTTCATATGCAAAGTTGTGACATAGTGAAACGTATGTTTACCTCTAATCCCCTTATGTCGCTGATAATTGACCGAGTCACAACCTTATACATACCATGGGCTACACCTTCACCATAGCAAAAAATTCATCTGCACATTCCTCTGTGCATTCAGACAGTGAGGTGGTAAGAGGCAGAAATTTTAAACATTTTAAAATTTCTACAGAACACGCAAGGTATTGAACATTTCGCCACTGAGTCACAAGGTCATATGCTAACCTCAGACAATAGCTGAAGGACAGGCATTTTGTCCATCGCTTATAACTGCGGGGTGTACCTCCTGTTGTGTGACTGGGCTTTACAATTGTTTAAAATACCTGTCATGGGCTTCACAAGCTGTTTAGAATTATATGCACTCAAGGCATGAAAGGGTGGGGGGGCAGGGTGGATATTTGGGATAGCTCATTTTTTAACATTTTTTACCCAAATACAAAGGGTGTCTCTACAGAGGCACAATGTCGTCAAGGCGCTAGCTAAGACAAACAGATACCACTATCAGGAAAGGTGACAACAGGTCATTAAGTAAATGCCCCAAATAAATTTACACATTTTCAGAACAAAAGCTTTCAATTATACAACTGATACTTGTACCCATAAAGCATGCAACTGCTGCAACACGCTTGCATATTATAGCAGATTAGTTCATTATTGTTGAAAACCTTGTAGTCAGACTGATGCTTAAGCTTGCCGTGATATCACCTGTAAGGAGGAAGTAGTAAATCACTCCCAATAACTTTTATCTAGGTTAACACATACTTGGCCTTGTTAAAGTGAATCTCAAAAATAATACTTCTACTCCACAATAATTGCCAGACAATGAGCAAAATTGCAGTGGTCACCCCTCTGAGGAACATTATTTACTTTCCCTTATCACATTTCACGACTTTTGATTTATGCATTATGTTTTGGATGGTATGCCTTCCACTAGTATGGAAATTAAACAAATGGATACCTGATATTTGTTTCGATGTAAATGGAAAACCTAAATTTAGAAGTTAAATGAATACAAATGTGACACAATAAAAAATTTTGCTTGACCCTGGCTTTTGCACATAAACATGTTGTTGAAAATGTGAACATTAATTTGAACAATGGGAGAAAAACTAAACAAAAGCACTTGGAGAGCACAAACCTCCGCACGTAATAAGTAAATGGGAAAATCTTTTACTTTGATACTTTTTTCATCCAGATGATCAAATTTAATGTGATCTTAGTAGGACTAAGAACTATCTTCTCACTTTTTTCATAAAGATCCCAACCCAGAATATTTGTGTAATCCTGCTAACAAGCAGAAAAATAAATAGTGATGAAAACAATTCCTCCTTGGAAGAGGTAACAACAGACTGGCCTGACATTTGTCCATTCTCATAAATGTAATTTATGTTTTCAGAATGAATGGGTCGTGGAACATGAATTCAACATTTGTGAAGTTATAAGCTGCAACAGGACTTGTCAGTGAACAATGGGTGGGATAGAAAATACTTCCATTATGACTTCCATTTCATGTCAGCTGATAATGTGCCTGGCTGTAAACTCTTGTTGTAACAGTTATTTAGGCTTTCGTATATGTAATTTAAACACATGGTGCTTTATTTTATTTCACAAAGTTATTTCTGTATTATTTCTTATGCATGCACTGCAGAATTACCCTCTTGGAAGTGGTTAATAAGTAAAGATACAAAGTACAATATCATTGTATCCACCGGAGAGAGATTTTCAATGTTAACACTCTCAGCGGAAAACTACACCAGGTAGGTTTACCAAATTTGCAGGATATCTTTTTTGGGAGGTAATCTTCTCTGGGACTGAAATTAGCCTTCATTCTGAAAAACAAGATGGCCGCCGCATTTCTTTGAAAATTATCTACCTTTTTCTACTGGCTGGTTCTTATAAGTAGAAGGTTGAATCTCTTCATAGGTGATACGTATAACAGATATACATGTCCTCTACAACCCTGCAGACATTTGACCTTGAAGCTCTTAATTCAAGGTCATCCACGGAGTGCCAAAGTACCCCACAGAGCGGACTTTAAAAGTACCTAGTATATCTCCCTTATTATTGGTCCTTGAGGTTTGCAATGTGAAACCAACCTATAGGAAATCATGGGCTGGGATGATGTGATCAGATATGACCTTGGACCCCTACTTCATGGTCAAACGAGGATAGCCAAACTTAAAAGTGCTTATAACTCGTTTATTATTGGTCCTAGAGGTTTGCAATGTGAAACCAACAGAATTTACTTATCATGGGCTGGGAATCTTCTGATGCGTTCAGATTTGAATTTGAATGTTTCTCCTTCAAGGTCAAACGTGGACAGCCAAACTTAAAATGCTTATAACTCCCTTATTATAATTCCTAGAGGTTTGCAATGTGAAACCAATTCACAGGAAATCATGGGCTGGGAATCTTCTGATGTGCTCAGACTTGACCTTGAGCCCCTCCTTCAAGGTCAGATGAGGACAGGCAAATTTAAAAGTGCTTATATCTCCCTTATTATTGGTCCTACAGGTTTGGGATGTGAAACCAACTTATCGGAAATCATAGGTTGGGATGATGTGGTCAGATTTGACCTTGCACCCCTCCTACAAGGTCAAACAAGGGCAGTCAAACTTAAAACTGCTTATAACATGCTTATTATTGGTCCTAGATGTTTGCAATGTGAATCGACCCTTAGATGTTTGCAATGTGAACCGACCTATGGGAAATCATGGGCTGGAAATCTTCTGATGTGGACAGATTTGACCTTGGTCCGCTCCTTCAAGGTCAAACGATGGTTCACTAGCTTTGGTGAGTTGTCTTTCCGGTGGATACAAATTTGCATCGCTTCTCCGATGTGTAGGTCTAGTTCTTTTTGGAGACAAGTTAACAAGGTATATCTTGTATATAAAAAACACAAGTATATTTTTTATAATTAGTACAATACAGGTATATAAAATGGACAGTTATTCAGATTGGCAGATACTGACAGAAGTAACCGATGTCTTACAGGGGGAATTCTGTGATATAGCCATTCTCTTTTATACTCAAGCTTAAGTACATTCAATCTCAATATGCAGAACTATATATTTCTCCAAAATAACATTTTGTTTTTTGTTCTTGTAACATTTACTCGAGTTTTTCATATTCTTATATAAATTAATTATTTTGTACAGTTTCTCTTATACACTTGCATATTTGCAGTTTTGAATACAAATCCAAATGCTCTTATATTAACATTGTCAAAAATAAATTTCTTTTTCTTTTATAATAATGTTTTTTGTGCAGTTACCACTAATGTGTTAATATGCCAAGGTTATATGCTTGTTTGAATGTATACTTTTGTTTACAATTTTTAATGAGTGCAATTAATCTGGAAGGGTGAGAGTGGCAAGCATGCCATCAGGTTATAGTTACAGTGATATCCTGATCAAGTATGCATGTTTAGCACAAACACACATAAACAAAAAAATTTGTGAATGCACAGTACTAGACTGGTCCTGCTGGTGGAAACACAAGACGGATTTTTCTGTCATTTGGCGGGACCGGTCGCACCAACCGGCACAGCAATAGTCCATTGGGTAGGATGAATTAAAACCATAAAAACAAATTTTGTGGAATTGAAATAATGAATAATGTCAATTAACAAGAGCCAATATTTCACTACAGATGTGTGAGTACATGCATATGTGGGATAGATTCTTTTCAAAGTGTAATGTACAACAAAGGAGTTATATGTGAGTGAACATTATGCTAACAACACTTTTGAAATATACAATTGATGTCTTGATTAAAATTTGTCTCTTTGCATGGTAAAATGCCAACAAAATATAACAAGGCAGAACTAATACCGCTTACAGAAAATTACCACCAGACTTGCCCATACCCCACAAGATGGGGAAATAGCATCTGACACTATGAAATATAGAAGAGGTGAAAAAATACAAGAATAAGGAGGCTTTTAGAACAGACATTGTAAGTTACATAAAACTGGTGGAGAAATAACACTTAAGGAAGAGAAAAATGTATGTAAAAGGTATTAATTTAATAGCACGATCATTATTTGTAAAGTAAAAGTTACGGAACTATAAGTTTGAGTATTTGATCTATTTATCAACTGAAGCTTAGCTGTCAATGAAGATAGCACAATTTGGTAAAAATAAGTAAAATAATCACTTGCAGCAATTCATATAGATTAATGATGTATGATGTCTTAAATGTGGCAGTAAACCTATTCTTGGAGAGTCAAAGTAAAAGACCACATCTACACCCACCAACCAACATATCATGTAACAACTTCCTACACCTTACAGTTTCCAAGATATATCCGTGAAAACATTGTAGAGGTCAGTCACATTGGCTAGGCTGAATCAATGTCTCATCATGATGTTGCACACATACACTTCAAACCAACAACCCTGCCGAGAATCAACTTGCTACTCCTTAAGGTTTCCTAGATATATCCCAGACAAAATTTTAAAGATCAAGGTCACTTCAGAAGGGTCAAAGGTCAAATAAAGGGTCATAATGTTACACATCTACCTACCCACCCACCCAATGTCCCTCACAAGTAACAATATTGTCCCAGAAACACTGAAAATACAAAAAAAAATGAACTTTTGACCCCAGTTTTACCTTGGAGGGGGCATTCTCAGGGCGCAAATGGGGTTTTCAGAATGTATCATGAATTTTATTTAATTTATTACCTTGCTTCAGTGCAGCACTGGCTAATTCATGTCCATAAATTGCAAACACGCTTGAACTATATCCATCTTTGTGGACAAAAAAATATGTTTTACAGTAAAATATACAAAACTGTTTCAGTATGAACCCTTTTAAAAATGTATTAATTTTAAAATTTACAGCCTTTAAATTGGAAAAGCATTCCTTGATTTGAGGATTTAGAAAAGTAACAGTATATTATGTTTGACAAAGTAGACAAATATACCATGAACACTTTAGAATGGAAATAATACAGACATGTTTACAATTTAATTTTTAAATTTTAATACAAATCATTAGCTGAAAGGCGTTTAAATGTTTACCTGTACACTTTCCAAAAGCAAGCATCCCAAAATAGTTTTATCAGTTTTCTGTGCTTCAACATGCTAGAAGAATGATGAAATAGCATAAAACACTATGATTAGATCATTAGATCAGAACAAAAGTGTACATTTGGGCATTTTCAAATACAGAACAATAAAAAAAAAAACAGAAACAAATTATGCCTAAAATAACATAACATTTTGCTTTGCAGTTCTTTATTGCTCGTCACATTTAATGACAGAAAAAAAATATTTTCAAAAAATAGCATCAGAGATGCCCGTACCCCACAGCCTAGGGAAATATTTTCAACACCATGAGATACAGAAGTACTGTACCAGTACAAACTTCAGGATACTTTCAGAGCACTGTCAGTTATATAAAGGTCCAAACAATGTTTAAATGGAGAAATAATGTTTAAAAGAAAGATAATGCATATAAAGATGAAGTACTAAAACAGGATAATTCAATAACAAGATAACAGCATTAATCAGCAAACTAAAATTCAACACTCTTTATCTACACCTGCATGGCCCAATTATGGTTTAGATGGTTTGAATATTATCATGCATACAGAAGTGGTAATACATTTAATGAATGCTTATGTGTGGTGTTGGAGCAAAATCTGTGGCTCACTTGATGAAATTCTATCTCTTACAATGGGAAGTTATGAAAGTAAAATTCTTAATAAATTCTAATATGACTTTAACAGTGCTAAATCTGCATCAAAAAAACAGACTCAAAGGTGCAACAAGATTTTATAGGTCAAGGTCACTACAGCAAGGTCAAAGGTCAAATCAAGGTCAGATCATGACGTTGCACAACTACACCCCCTAACCAATGTCCCTACCAAGTATCAACTTCCTACACCTTACGGTTTCCGAGATATAGCCCAGACAAGATTTTCGAACTCAAGGTCACTACGGCAAGGTCAAAGGTCAAATCCTTGTCAGACCATGACATTGCACACCTACACCCCCTAACCAATATCCCTACCAAGTATCAACTTCCTACACCTTACGGTTTCTGAGATATAGCCTGGACAAGATTTTATAGGTCAAGGTCACTACGGCAAGGTCAAAGGACAAATCAAGGTCAGACCATGACGTTGCACACCTATACCCCCTAACCAATATCCCTACCAAGTATCAACTTCCTACACCTTACAGTTTCTGAGATATAGCCCGGACAAGATTTTATAGGTCAAGGTCACTACGGCAAGGTCAAAGGTCAAATCCTTGTCAGACCATGACATTGCACACCTACACCCCCTAACCAATATCCCTACCAAGTATCAACTTCCTACACCTTACGGTTTCTGAGATATAGCCCGGACAAGATTTTATAGGTCAAGGTCACTACGGCAAGGTCAAAGGACAAATCAAGGTCAGACCATGACGTTGCACACCTATACCCCCTAACCAATATCCCTACCAAGTATCAACTTCCTACACCTGTGGTTTCTGAGATATAGCCCGGACAAGATTTTATAGGTCAAGGTCACTACAGCAAGGTCAAAGGTCAAATCAAGGTCAGACCGTGAT
Source organism: Sabellastarte sp. h YS-2021 (assembly GCA_964017235.1). NCBI lineage: Eukaryota > Metazoa > Annelida > Polychaeta > Sabellida > Sabellidae > Sabellastarte > Sabellastarte sp. h YS-2021. The sequence goes on from OZ024936.1 coordinate 31,688,890, forward strand.
GTTGCACACCTACACCCCCTAACCAATGTCCCTACCAAATATTAACTTCCTACACCTTACGGTTTCTGAGATATAGCCCGGACAAGATTTTATAGGTCAAGGTCACTACGGCAAGGTCAAAGGTCAAATCAAGGTCACACCATGACGTTGCACATTTACACCCCCTAACCAATATCCCTACCAAGTATCAACTTCCTACACCTTATGGTTTCCGAGATATAGCCCGGACAAGATTTTCAAACTCAAGGTCACTACGGCAAGGTCAAAGGTCAAATCAAGGTCAGACCATGACGTTGCACACCTACACCCCCTAACCAATGTCCCTACCAAGTATCAACTTCCTACACCTTACGGTTTCTGAGATACAGCCCGGACAAACTCTTTTCCAGCATGGGTGAAAACAATACCCCAACAGCCCTTAAGGGCTGTGGGGTAAAAATTGATATTGAATAAAGAAATACAAACCAATCAAGAGACAGTGAACATCGATAAAATTTTTTTTTAACTTTCAAATGTATTCATTCCGAAAGGCAGAAGATGTATGTTCTTATGAATATATGCATATCAGTTCATATGCTGAAAGAGATAACATCAAGACAAAATAAGAATTTTCTCATCATAGACATTTTCTTCTTTGAGTAAGAAATATTTCTAAGAATAGGAAATAATTCAATTTTTTTGCAAAACATCTATTTGCTATACATTTGTTTTTTACAAAATGATACCTTTATGTTAATCTATGACTACAGATATTGCATCCAACTAGTCATTTTTATCTTTACAGGTAACAAGCAATCAGTGTCCATGAACGGGCTCTGTGTCAGCTGACTTTGTCTTTTAAACTTCAGAGTACAGGAGAGTGTAAAAGAAAGGGACTAAAAGTAACAATGACTAATTTGACCTTGAAGGGAGGGTCAAATCTAAACCCACAAAAAGATTCTGGCACATGATTTCCTAGAAGTTGTCCTCACATCCCAAACCTCAAAAACCAATAACAAGAGTCCAGTGGTTAGCTTTCACCCAACCACAGAGTCGAATCTTAGGACAGGACTGGGTGTTGAAGCCTATAAACTATATTATCGCCCGCATTTGCAAACCGCTTTCAGGGAAGTTGTTTTCAGATTTGTGTAGCGAGATGGGTATTTGTAGTGACGTAATGTGAAAGGTTTACAAATATAAAGGGTCTGTAGATGCGCAGTTTTACAAAGCTGGTTTAAGATGAAAACCACCAGCATATTTCCTGTCCACGGACTTGCCTCATCTTTTGCAGACATTTTGAATACTTACACCACAGTATACAGTGTATATTAATAAAATATTGATGAAATATTGTTAAAATCCACATTGAAAACGAATGTAAACAATAACACAGGAAGTGAACTTTTCACCCCCTCCGCTAGCGCCATCTGGCGATGAAAGACGTAACTACGGCATTGTGAATGGGAGTATATTTTACAAGGCTGGTTTAAGATGAAAACTACCAGCATATATTTCCTGTTCACGGACTTGCCTCATTAATATTAATGAGCAAATATGCGCAGTCACGGCAGTTCTTTGTGGGGGTTTCCCGACAATATTTTTCAAGGCTGGTTTAAGATGAAAACTACCAGCATATTTCATGTTCACGGACTTGAAGCGTATACTGTATATGGATATTTTACAGAAGCAAATTGTAAGAATTTAAATAAAATATTCGTGTGTTGTTTCTACAATATTACGAACAGCCACACAATGAGCGAAAATAGGGAATCACAGATTATGCTGTATTTTATGACGTGATAACTTCTAGGACATGCAAAAGCGCCTTCGAGTGGTTGAATGTAGAACTACGAAGTTTGAAAATTTTCATGGTCGATTCTGATTGGCTGAACGGCAAAGGTGTAGTACTACCGTGACGTCACTTCATTCATTAATTTCTTTGCGGTTTATTTGTTTGATAAATGGTTAGATGCCCAGACAACAATTTTACATTAACAGTGACTGCGTGATAAACCAGCAGACAAATAAATTAATTGGGGTTTCCACGTCTAGAAACCAGCAGACGAAACCGTTAAAAAAGACTCGTTCGAGTAGGCCATCACAATAGCAAAGACAATAGTTTCCAGGACATACGGGTCTTTACAGAAAGCCAGACGTAGTGCTAGACAAGCTTTTTACTTTATAAAATATAACTGAATAAAAGCATTAAAAATCTTCAAAATGGCAGAGTGTATAATATACACCTTTATATACAGATATGTGAAGAAAATATCATGCAGAATTGATATTTAAGGGTTTAAACGGCGAATTTAAAATCGTGACCGCAACTCAGTACATAACTCGAATCAAAGATTCGACTAATAAAGGAGATAAAGTGTATTAAATGTATCAGTGACCCCATTTAACCTCAAAAGAAGGGTCATAGGTCACATCAGATCCATCAAAAGATTCAGGGCACATGATTTCCTATAAGCTGTCTTCACATCCCAAACCTGTGGGACCAATAATAAAGGAGATACAGGGTACTGAAAGAATCAACAACCCTACTTGATTGAAGGGTCAAAGGTCAAGCCTAATCCCACCAAAATATGCAAACAACATGATTTCCCATACATGATTTTCAAATCCCAAACCTCTGGGATCAATATTATAACTAGAGGATCGCTCGCAAAAAAAAAAGATAATGTTTTTGCATAGCAAAAACAAAGCGTCCCGAAAAGGATATAAAGGTGAGTGCTAAAGTATTAAGAAAATGCTTCATTTCTAGCCTTATACTGTTGTGGCAACCACAGTCAGCGCAGTCTGCTCTATCTAGCACGGTTTTCACGATATAAGCATTTTTGTGTTTTGCAAAAAATAAAAAAATTAAAAATGTCCGCTATATTTGGCGAGACAAAAATATTTTGAAAATTGGCATGGCTACTCTGCAGAGATACCCAGCAGGTCCAAAATTTTGTTGAGTTCGCTCCATATAGCACAGTTTTCGAGATATAAGCATTTTTGTGTTTTGCAAAAAGTTTGAAAATTAAAAAGGGCCACCATTTTTGGGGAGACAAAAATTTTTGTCAAGACCACTGCCGTGGTGTGTATCTCCCGCCGAGCATTAAAGCAGAAGAAATAGCTTTTCCGAGATATTCACAATTTTTCATTTTCGTGTGTGAAAGGTCTTCCAAAAGTAGGTGAATGAGTTATTTGAGAAAAATTGGCTATCTGCAACACTATTAAGAGATAATTCACATTTACTCATTTTGAGTAGGTGAATAATTATCTATGGGTCTGAAACTTCACCAAGTGAAAGCTCTCCCAAAAGTAGGTGAATGAGTTATTTGAGAAAAATTGGCTATCTGCAATACTTTTAGAGATAATTCGCATTTACTCATTTTGAGTAGGTGAGTAATTAGCTATGGGTCTGAAACTTCACCATGTGAAAGCTCTCCCACAAGTAGATGAATGAGTATTTGATAAAAATTGGGTATCCGCAATACTTTTACAGATAATTAGCATTTACTCATTTTGAGTAGGTGAATAAATAGCTATGGGTCTGAAACTTCACAGAGTGAAAGCTCTCCCAAAAGTAGGTGAATGAGTTATTTGAGAAAAATTGGCTATCTGCAATACTTTTAGAGATAATTCGCATTTACTCATTTTGAGTAGGTGAATAATTAGCTATGGGTCTGAAACTTCACCAAGTGAAAGCTCTGCCAAAAGTAGGTGAATGAGTTATTTGAGAAAAATTGGCTATCTGCAATACTTTTAAAGATAATTCGCATTTACTCATTTTGAGTAGGTGAGTAATTAGCTATGGGTCTGAAACTTCACCAAGTGAAAGCTCTCCCAAAAGTAGGTGAATGAGTTATTTGAGAAAAATTGGCTATCTGCAATACTTTTAGAGATAATTCGCATTTACTCATTTTGAGTAGACGAGTAATTAGCTATGGGTCTGAAACTTCACCAAGTGAAAGCTCTCCCAAAAGTAGGTGAATGAGTTATTTGAGAAAAATTGGCCATCTGCAATACTTTTAGAGATAATTCGCATTTACTCATTTTGAGTAGGTGAGTAATTAGCTATGGGTGTGAAACTTCACGAAGTGAAAGCTCTCCCAAAAGTAGGTGAATGAGTTATTTGAGAAAAATTGGCTATCTGCAATACTTTTAGAGATAATTCGCATTTACTCATTTTGAGTAGGTGAGTAATTAGCTATGGGTCTGAAACTTCACAGAGTGAAAGCTCTCCCAAAAGTAGGTGAATGAGTTATTTGAGAAAAATTGGCTATCTGCAATACTTTTAGAGATAATTCGCATTTACTCATTTTGAGTAGGTGAGTAATTAGCTATGGGTCTGAAACTTCACCAAGTGAAAGCTCTCCCAAAAGTAGGTGAATGATTAATTTGAGAAAAATTGGCTATCTGCAATACTTTATGAGATAATTCGCATTTACTCATTTTGAGTAGGTGAATAATTAGCTATGGGTCTGAAACTTCACCAAGTGAAAGCTCTCCCAAAAGTAGGTGAATGAGTTATTTGAGAAAAATTGGCTATCTGCAATACTTTTAGAGATAATTCGCATTTACTCATTTTGAGTAGGTGAGTAATTAGCTATGGGTCTGAAACTTCACCAAGTGAAAGCTCTCCCACAAGTAGGTGAATGAGTTATTTGAGAAAAATTGGCTATCTGCAATACTTTTAGAGATAATTCGCATTTACTCATTTTGAGTAGACGAGTAATTAGCTATGGGTCTGAAACTTCACCAAGTGAAAGCTCTCCCAAAAGTAGGTGAATGATTAATTTGAGAAAAATTGGCCATCTGCAATACTTTTAGAGATAATTCGCATTTACTCATTTTGAGTAGGTGAGTAATTAGCTATGGGTCTGAAACTTCACGAAGTGAAAGCTCTCCCAAAAGTAGGTGAATGAGTTATTTGAGAAAAATTGGCTAATACTTTTACAGATAATTCGCATTTACTCATTTTGAGTAGGTGAGTAATTAGCTATGGGTCTGAAACTTCACAGAGTGAAAGCTCTCCCAAAAGTAGGTGAATGAGTTATTTGAGAAAAATTGGCTATCTGCAATACTTTTAGAGATAATTCGCATTTACTCATTTTGAGTAGGTGAGTAATTAGCTATGGGTCTGAAACTTCACCAAGTGAAAGCTCTCCCAAAAGTAGGTGAATGATTAATTTGACAAAAATTGGCTATCTGCAATACTTTATGAGATAATTCGCATTTACTCATTTTGAGTAGGTGAGTAATTAGCTATGGGTCTGAAACTTCACCAAGTGAAAGCTCTCCCAAAAGTAGGTGAATGAGTTATTTGAGAAAAATTGGCTATCTGCAATACTTTTAGAGATAATTCGCATTTACTCATTTTGAGTAGGTGAGTAATTAGCTATGGGTCTGAAACTTCACGAAGTGAAAGCTCTCCCAAAAGTAGGTGAATGAGTTATTTGAGAAAAATTGGCTATCTGCAATACTTTTAGAGATAATTCGCATTTACTCATTTTGAGTAGGTGAGTAATTAGCTATGGGTCTGAAACTTCACCAAGTGAAAGCTCTCCCAAAAGTAGGTGAATGATTAATTTGACAAAAATTGGCTATCTGCAATACTTTATGAGATAATTCGCATTTACTCATTTTGAGTAGGTGAGTAATTAGCTATGGGTCTGAAACTTCACCAAGTGAAAGCTCTCCCAAAAGTAGGTGAATGATTAATTTGACAAAAATTGGCTATCTGCAATACTTTATGAGATAATTCGCATTTACTCATTTTGAGTAGGTGAGTAATTAGCTATGGGTCTGAAACTTCACCAAGTGAAAGCTCTCCCAAAAGTAGGTGAATGAGTTATTTGAAGAAAAATTGGCTATCTGCAATACTTTTAGAGATAATTCGCATTTACTCATTTTGAGTAGGTGAGTAATTAGCTATGGGTCTGAAACTTCACCAAGTGAAAGCTCTCCCAAAAGTAGGTGAATGAGTTATTTGAGAAAAATTGGCTATCTGCAATACTTTTAGAGATAATTCGCATTTACTCATTTTGAGTAGGTGAGTAATTAGCTATGGGTCTGAAACTTCACCATGTGAAAGCTCTCCCACAAGTAGATGAATGAGTTATTTGATAAAAATTGGGTATCCGCAATACTTTTACAGATAACTAGCATTTACTCATTTTGAGTAGGTAAATAATTAGCTATGGGTCTGAAACTTCACCATGTGAAAGCTCTCCCAAAAGTAGGTGAATGAGTTATTTGAGAAAAATTGGCTATCTGCAATACTTTTAGAAATAATTCGCATTTACTCATTTTGAGTAGGTGAATAATTGGCTATGGGTCTGAAACTTCACCATGAGAAAGCTCTTCCAAAAGTAGGTGAATGAGTTATTTGAGAAAAATTGGCCATCTGCAATACTTTTAGAGGTAATTCGCATTTACTCTTTTTGAGTAGGTGAGCAATTAGCTATGGGTCTGAAACTTCACCAAGTGAAAGCTCTTTGGGATAGCTGCTCTGCAGAGATACCCTGAAGATAAAAAATTTCGTCGAAATCGCTCTATGTAGCACGGTTTTCGAAATATAAGCATTTTTGTGTTTTGCAATTTTTGCGCAAAAATTCGAAAATTCAAAATGGCCGCCATTTTTGGCAAGACAAAATTTTTTTGAAAATTGGCATGGCTACTCTGCAGAGATACCCTGTGGGTCAAAAATTTCGTCGAAATCGCTCTATCTAGCAGAGTTTTTGAGATATAAGCATTTTTATGTTTTGGAATTTTTGCGAAAAATTTGAAAATTCAAAATGGCCGCCATTTTTTGCGAGAAATTTTTTGTTTGAAAATTGGCATGGCTACTCTGCAGAGATACCCTGCGGGTCAAAAATTTCGTCGAAATCGCTCTATCTAGCAGGGTTTTTGAGATATAAGCATTTTTATGTTTTGGAATTTTTGCGAAAAATTTGAAAATTCAAAATGGCCGCCATTTTTGGCAAGACAAAATTTTTTTGAAAATTGGCATGGCTACTCTGCAGATATACCCTGTGGATCAAAAATTTCGTCGAAATCGCTCTATCTAGCAGGGTTTTCGAGATATAACCATTTTTATGTTTTGCAATTTTTGCGAAAAATTCGAAAATTCTGAATGGCCGCCATTTTTGGTGAGACAAAATTTTTTTCAAAATTGGGAAAACTACTCTGCAGAGATACCCTGAGGGTCAAAAATTTCGTCGAAATCGCTCTATCTAGCACGGTTTTCGAGATATAAGCATTTTTGTGTTTTGCAATTTTTGCGAAAATTTCGAAAATTCAAAATGGCCGCCATTTTTGGCGAGACAAAATTTTTTTGAAAATTGGGAAAAGTACTCCGCAGAGATATCCTGCGGGTCAAAAATTTTGTCGAAATTGCTCTATCTAGCACAGTTTTTGAGATATAAGCATTTTTGTGTTTTGCAATTTTTGCGAAAATTTCGAAAATTCAAAATGGCCGCCATTTTGGGCGAGAAAAAATTTTTTTGAAAATTGGGAAAACTACTCCGCAGAGATACCCTGCGGGTCAAAAATTTCGTCGAAATCGCTCTATCTAGCACGGTTTTCGAGATATAAGCATTTTTGTGTTTTCCTTATTTGGAAAATTCGTAATGATTAATTAATCATTAATTACTCGGCCATTTCTTGACCAATCAATGCCAAAATCTAATGATTTCCAGATTTTAATAGAATGAATGTATTTGCCACGTTTCAGGTGAATTGATAAAATTCCTTTCAAGTTATCATCCGGACAAGCTTCCCCATCGAAAAAAGACATTTTTGGTCATGTGACCTCTCTGATTGGTTGAAATGTCACTGCAGCATATTCAAAAAAATTCCCCAGGGCTACTGCCTAAACCTGCCAAATTTGAAAAGAATCCGCCTAACGGTTACAGAGTTATAAGGAAAACAAAATGCGGAGCCGGCGGAGCCAGAAGCTCTCCCATACACAAACAAGCGTCCCTTGCGGGACGCTTAATAAAGGAGATAAAAGATCCTTTTTTTTATTACTGAAACTGCTCAACAGTGTGTAAGTAGCTATACCTCAATCATGCATTGAGCAACCAGTCTGAAACTTTACTATGTTATAGATCACAAAAAAGTATGTGGTTAACACCTTAGAGAGAAACTTTGTACCTGCAATTCTTTTGAATACAGAAGCCATTTACTCATTGTGGTAGGTGCTGAAAAAGTGAGAAAGTAGCTATTACTCACTCATACATCTGAAACTTAACTCTGTTATAATTCACAAAAAAAGTAGATGAGCAACACATTTGAAAGAAATTGCATAGCTGCAATACTTTAAAGATATCAGCAATTTACTCATTTTGCTAGCTGCTGAAAGATGAAGAATTTCAAAGTGGTTGTCACTCACTTGGCTATGGCAACAACCATTTCAAACAATAACCAACTCTTAGTTAAAGAGAAAGTATCTGGACAATCTGTTTCATGAAAATGCTATAAATCTATTACTTTTCAAGATACATGCAATTTACTCAACTATGACACAAAGTAGCCATTATTCACTGATATTTTGAGCAACAAGTTTGAAACTTCCTTATGTTATTTTTCATCAAAAATTAATGAACAACACCTTCAAAAGAAATTGCGTAGCTGCAATACTTTGGAAGGTACCAGACATTTACTCATTAGGTAACTGCTGAAAAGGGTAAAATAGCTATTACATATATAGCTATGGAGAGAAACTTCAAAAATTCTGATCACATTGTAGCTATGGGAAGCTCAACATATGCAACAGTTTTTCAAGTTATCAGTGATTCTACTCATTATGGAAGGTACTGAAAAGTCACAAAGTAGCTACGATTCACTTAGCTATTGTGATAGACTTCCAAGTTACTCAATATGTTGTAGCTATGTAGCTAAACAACATGTTTTAACAAAATGCTCTAAATGCAATGCCTTTTAGGTTAAAAGTGATACAGTGCATGATTTCATGAATTTTTAAATAAATGCATTAAAAATTATTTTAACAATTCATTTAAAAATAATTAAGAAAGATCCAGGTCTGACACTGACACAAGGGAATCTACTTGTGGCCAAGTACTTATATATGCAAAATATGAGAGAAATCCCTTCAATAGTCAATGAGGAAATTGTCATATTTTATTAAAGTGTTGAAATTTTTACACTGTGGGTGGGGGTACCTCTTTTGTAATGACTTTGGGGAATGGAGGAATGAACAGATATAAATGCCTTGAACTATTTTCACCCTCAATAAGTACGGTTTCTCTTAAAATGTCCCTGGACCTTGTACTTTTGGTGGAGAAATTGTATCTTCAACAAGTTCTGCGAAAAAAGATTTACCTGTGATAAATTATCAATCTTCTGTGTCACTGTTTTGTAACCCACCCGAAAATATATTCTTTAAGAATGATTTATTGTCACATGCCCTTCTGGTTAAGTCAGTCTTTAAATTTGTACTGTCACTTTTCTTTAATTTCTTTTTATTTCGGCTATTCTGTCCTAAGGGCACTTTCCGTTTCTTTGCTGTACCTCTGTCATCATCCATTTCCGGCTCAGTTTGTTTAAAGGTCCAAAGTCTTTCTGAAGGTCCATCTTTTTCTGTTTCTTTTTCTACCAAATGGCTGTCCTTTTTCTTCTTCTTCTCTTTCCTTGCTTGTACTTTCTTCCTTTCAACATTTTCTATGTAAAAGTTTGTTTCCTTTTTGGCCTGAGCAATTTCTGTACGTAATCGCTGCTTGTGTACTTCTCGTTCGTATGCCAATCTGAAACATGTAGTGAACTTACATGAACATTACATTTTGATTTATATAGCGCTTATCTGCCCAAGTGTTTTCACTTTTAAATTAAAATTTAAAGTTACATAAACTAAAGTAAATTGACAATTAACACTTATATCCTGAAGTCTGAGATAGTGTTGCAATTTCATAACTTTAACTTTAAACTTATAATTTACACAGGTAATTTTTACATTTAAAAAAAGAAGAAAAAATCCCATTTTAACCTTGAGAGTGTGTGTATGGGGGCAGTGAAGGGAGGAGGTAAATTCAATGTTTCTCTTTTTCGATACCAGGCCATGACCTCTCAACACATCCCAACGCTCCAATCACAATAATAAAAGAAACATTAAGCAATGATTGAAAATCATAATCATTTGGGGATCATAGAATGTTTGGACTGTTTGAGAAGTGTTGTTGATACTGGCAACTGGAGTGGGATCTCTGTTGAGAGCTGCACTAAGTCCCAAAACCAGGACATCCCTGGCCAAACTGGAGCTATTACAATGATGAGGCAGTTGCATTGTCTGATTTTTTGGATCACCCAGTGAAGGAGAGCTGTGGGAGGGTAAGCGTAAGTAGTGAGACCCTTTCTGTTGAATGGACTTGGTTCGACCTGGACAGTAGGTCGGCCATCACATTCAGGCACCCTTGAATATGCCTGGCTCTTAGAGTTATCTGGTAATGACGGCACCAGGTTATGATTTTCCAAAGAAGAGCACACATCTCAGCTAAGTGGGTTCCTCCTTGTTGTTTATGTAGGTTACTACTGTTGAGTTGTCCTTAGCAACTAACACTGTCTTATTTTGGCACTGGTCTTTGAACCTTTTCAGGTCCAGAGATACCGCCTTCAACTCTGGGACATTTATGTGTAGCCTTTTTCCTGTCTTGCTCTAAATGAGTGCCCCAACCTTTGTTTGAGGTGTCTGTAAAGATTTGATACTTTACATCACATTTGCGGGATTTTGCCACCACTCTAGGTGAGCTGAAATGGTCTCTGACCAAGGAAGAAGGCTGTCCAATGACTAAGGGTATCTCCAGTGCTCCTTGTGGTGAAACTGAAAGGGCCTCATGTGAAGGCATCCCTCCGGGACTATCTTCTCCATTGAGGCAAGCAACCCAATTAACGACATCAAACAACTTGCAGTCAAAACATGATTTGAATTCAAGTATAGGATCAAATCCTTAAGTTTTAGCCGTCTCTCTTGAGGCGGTTTTACAGGGGCTGAATCTAGGTGGTATTCGTAGTCTACGAAGAAAAACAACTGAGTAGGTGAGAGTTCGGACTTCTCTGGATTTCTTATCCACCCTAAGGACTGTGTCAGGTCTACCACGGTCTGAGTGTTCACTTGTGCCTCCTCCTGAGATGGGGCCCTGATAAGCCAGTCGTCCAGGTAGACAAAGTCTGACTTCCCTTGTGAGGGCCATCAGTTTCACATCCTTTACCATCACTAAAGATCTGTGGGGCCATGGCTAAGAACTGAACTGGAACACCTGTGAATTGTGGCAAAACCGTAGGTACTTCCTTGAGTTTTGGTGGATGGGGATGTGAAGATAGGTGTCTGAGAGATCTATCAATGACACCCATTCTCCTAGAATCAGAGAGGCCCTGATGGACTCTGGAGTTTCCATTTTGAATCTTTCTACAAATAGGAAGGTGTTCAGCCTGCTTAGGGCTATCACTGGCCTCCCCCTATGGCGAGAAAACAGTTGACTGTAAAATCTGAGATATTTTACTTTTTCACACTTTCTATTGTGTTCTTTGACAAAAGAGATACAAGATACAAGAGGCCAAAGCTAGATCTTTTTGACGGGCATTGTATCCTGAGTGAATCAGGAGAACTCTGACTAATTTTGGTTTTGTGACGAATGGTAGAATGTAACCATTGGTAATAATGCTTAACATGTTGCTTGAGCATTAATCTGTTTGCCAGTCTCTTCTGGAAGAATGGAGGCGATCTCCTACTTATGGGCTGAGGGAGGCTTTTAAGGAGTCATTGGGGGAGAGGATTCCATGCCCTCGTCCCCTGGGTGAGGTCGAAAACTACCTCTGGAGCCCCTTTAACTCACTTTCCCCCTACATTGTGAAAATGATTGGTTACTGCTTGGAGTGGACTGTCCGCCATAGGGGTGCTTCCTGTAGGGAGCCTCTTTTCTTATTGTGGTAGGGACCACAAAGGGGCTGGTTTGATACGATCCAAAACCCTGAGTGTTTTAGGGGTGCCTTTTTTAAGGAGGAACTCTTCTCCATTCATGACCAATTGAGACAGAAACAAAGGGGTGGGCCAAAAAGGGGAGCTCCTAAGTTCCTGACGTCTGGAATCCCCAAGATGACATTGAAGATGGATAATTTCAGCCTCACGTCTGATAAAGATTGAATTACTCATGGTGTACAACTCCCTCTGGAACAGGAGGGCTAAGGCCTTACTTTGACAGGCTAAGGCTCTCTGTTGAATAACAATCCTCTTATTCAGGATATCTAGATAGTCACAGGTCTTTTCATAACCATTTCTGACTGCTTCTTCAGGACTGGCACTCATTAACATCTGACTTTGATCCTTTTGACAGTAGTCTTGATACTGTCCTGTCTTGTTTAAATTTATCAAAAATATCTGAGTAGGAGCATAGCTGAAGGGCCCCTTGGCCTAATCTCCTGTTGGTTTGCTACATCATTCAGAGACCAGACTGTGATAATGGCCCTGGGCATACTGTCCCTTGGGTCAGGGAGAATTAACAATCAGTGCCCACGAACGGGCTCTGTGTCAGCTGACTGTGTGTTTTGAGTTTCAGAGTAGAAGTGACAGAAAAAAAGGACACAAAAGTTGTGCCCTGCAAATGTTATTCAGAAGTAAAGTAAAAAGGTAACTGTTTAGGAGGGGCGTAGGTGGAAAACATATTTAAAGAAAATACTGCAACTGCAATAGTTTTCATGTTATAACTGTTTTTTACTCAACAGTGAGAATCTCAAAGTAGCTTTTGCTCAGCTATGCAATCAGTTAAAGGGCTGCAATTTTAATATGGTACAGCTCACACAAAAGTAGGTGAAAAACATATTTAAAGAAATACAGTAACTGTAAATGAAATAGTTTTCAAGTTACAACTGATTTACGTAACACTGAGAACCTGAAAATAGCTATTTTACAGGTCTGCAATTTTACAATGTAGTAGCTACTTCAAAGTACATGAATAACATATTTAAACAAAATTTTCTCTGAATGCAATAGTTCTCAAGTTACAACTGATTTACTCAACAGTGAGAACCTGAGAATAGCTATTACACAGCTATGCCATAAGCTACAGGTCTGCAATTTTACTATGTTATAGCTGACCCCAAAGTACATGAAAAACATATTAAACAAAACACTCTAAATGCAATAGTTTTGAAGATACAAGCAATTTACTCAACAGTGATAACCTGAAAGTAGCTATTACTCGGCTATGCAATGAGCTACGGGTCTCCAATTTTACTATGCTTTAGCTGACTGAAAAGAAGCTGAATAACATATTTATACAAATTTCTGTAAATACAATAGTTTTCAAGTTATAACTAATTTACTCAACAGTGATAACCTCAAAATAGCTATTGTTCAGCTATGATATAAGCTACAGGTCTGCAAATTTACTATGTTATAGCTGATCCAAAAGTAGGTGAAAAAATTCTCTAAATGCAATAGTTTTCAAGTTACAAGTGCTTTTACTCACTATAGAAGTCAAAAAGTAGCTACTACTCACTTAGCTATTGGGATAGGCTCCCAAGTTACTCACCATGTTGTAGCTATGGAAAAAGTGGCTGAATAACATATTTTAACAAAATGCTCTAAATTAAATACTTTTCAAGTTATAAGTGACTTAGTGCATGATTTCATGGATTTTAATGCATTAAAAATTATTTTAAAAATTCGTAAAAAAATTATAAACGATCCAGGTCTGATACTCACACAAGGGAATCTACTCGTGGCCTAGTACATATGTGCAGATATGAGAGAATCCCTGCAATAGTCAATGAGAAAATTGTGATAAAGTGTAGAAATTTTCACACTTAGGGTGGGGGGTACCTCACTTGTAATGGCTGTAGCAAACAGACGAACATACAGATCTGCATGCCTTGAACACTTTTTCATCCTCGATAGATAAGGTATCTATAAAAAAACAGCATGTCTCTGGGCCTTGTAGTTTTAGAGGAGAAGTCGTTCACGGGGACGCGGACACCCACACTGCAGAGTGACGCCATAATGTCAGCTGACTGACAAGTCGGCTGACATAAAAAGTTAAAATTTTCACACTTTTGGTGGGGGTACCTCTCTTGTAATGTCTCTAGCAAACAGATGAACTGACAGATTTGCATGCCTTGAACAATTCTTGAAGGTATCTTTAAAAAAACAGCATGTCTCTAGGCCTTGTAGTTTAGGAGAAGTTGTTCACACGGACATGGATGCCAACACCGCAGAGTGACGACATAAAAACTGCCTAAAGGTTTCAATGTCCTCCGAATATTGTGAGGGCAAGTCAGACACGTCTACTTCAGATAAAGTACATGGTCTGGGTCTGATTTGCTGCCTTGTTCAGAAAAAAGCCCCTTTGGGCTTAGAGGACTTTTTGACTTACACAGAAGCCTTAGATGAAGTGACATGTTTAGCCCAAGACTTGTGTTGCCTTTTATCCAAGTGTTTCTTCAGACTCAAATTGCCCAGAGTTCAGATTGAACTCAAACCTCTGCACGAACTGTGGTGGTAAGGGATCAACAAACTCGGTCTTCATGGGTTCGTCTGAGTGTTTGGATGTTTAGTGCTCGGGGGTTTTTGCAAGTCAGATCTGATCCACCCTTTCCAGGTTTAGGATCCGACTCAGTCATCTGATCCACCACTGAGTTGGAAAAGGGTTAAAAACTCTGCACTACTGCAGAAATTATTTGTTGTGAAGCAATATTGGAGAGACAAGCTAAAATATATTGAGAACGAGAAGGCATGTTTGTCAGCTGCCTTGCAAAGACTGCATAAAAATTTATTTATTTTGCAAAGACCTTGTAAGTAAAGTATTCTAAATATTTTATATTTCATGTGTATTTCAAAATATATTTAATTTTTATAAAATGCACAAAAAAGGACGACTTTTTGTTTGCCACCCCAAGGTCTCCCAGCACTTGCTGTCTAGACGATGATGTCACCAAAGGGGCTTCCCGAGGATTCCCTATGGACTCAATTTTCGTGCTTATTTCATATTTTAACCCTGTAAATGGTCAAAGAATGTAGCAGATAGGGGTTAAACCCTAAAAATATTTATTTTATTTTAATTCGACAGGCGTAGATCCTGTATATAAGCTACATGAATGAGTCATGGTCGTCCACTCTTACTGCACACCGTGAACCCAGAAGTGAATTTAATTTGTAAAATATGTTGAAAATACTTATCTGTTCTGTGAATAGTCACAAAATTAAGAGTCTATATTATAAAATAAAGAAACTGCATGAAGTTTACATCCAACAATATGTATATCCAGTGTAGGAAATAAATTTAAGAGCAATATTCAGATGCTTCCAAGCAATATGGTTGCAAACGAGAAGGAGGAAGTATACATGTCACTGTCAAGGTCTCCTCGCCTCCGCAATAAGGCATAAGGCCAGTATTATATGTCTATTTTTTCTTGGACGTTGGCCATGATGCCATGGCCATCTCAGATAGCATTCAGTTCCACATGGTAAGCTATTGTGGTGCAATAAAAGCCCATATATTAATACCTTGTTATTACTATTATTATTAGATGACTGTCATATTATAATATGTTAATGACATATCCCTCATATACCTATCCTCATATGACTTTGAAGTGACATATACCTATCCTCATATGACTTTGAAGTAGGGGCCCAAGGTCAAATCTGACCAATTCAGAAGATTCCCACCCCATGACTTCCCATAGGTTAGTTTCACATGCCAAACCTCTAGGACCAATAATAAGGGAGATATAGGCACTTTTCATGACTGAAAAAAAACCATGGCGGCCATCTTGTTTTTTCAAAATGAGGCTAAAAATATTTCAAGTCAAGATTTTGTAATGATGAACATATCCTGCGAATTTGAGATCTCTACCTATAATATACTTTGCTCTAGATGGCGAACAAAACTCCCTCCTGACAGTTGAAAAATGCCCGAGGCGGCCATCTTGTTTGTCAAAATGTGGCCAAAAAATATTCCCAGGCAAGATTTTATGGTTATGAATATATCCTGCAAATTTGAGAAGTAATACTCTGGCCTCTACAGGGGTAGCGAGAAAATCTCTACACACTGCGGTGGTGGCGACCTACTCATGCATTATCCATAGTATCCATCAGATACAATTACCAACACATTTGATAGATCATTAGAAAGATACTTTTGCACTAATTCTTATTTTTGTTTGACCCAAATCCATGCCAAAATGAGGGAGATATCGTAAGTTGAAAATTTCAAGTGAGAGTAAAATATTGTAAACAAACACTTGGTGACGTCAGAGGCGAGCCGTTAATAGTTCAGAACTCTTATTAACGGTCCACCACTCAGTGTGAAGCGTAATTATATTGTTTTACTGTACATATAAAGTTTTGTTAATTTGCTAGTATTACATGCCCATCTAATAATAATAAGATATTATATTATGTTAAGATTCCATCACTGGGCAAACTTTATGCAGAAATTTTGCATGATTTGCAGTTTAGTACCACAAAGGCAAGCCTGAGTTACTGCAAATTGCTGATCGAACTACAATTCTGCATAAAGTCCAATGGGTGAGGTATTATCATTTTTCTAAAAAAAATAAATATGCCTACAATTTAGTACTGTTACGACACTCGGTACTTCCGACACTATTGTTTGCTATATCTATTATCAGCAAATATCGGAACCGATGTATTTTTTCAAATCCAATTAAAAAGATATTAGCATAGTTATATAATAATGATAGAATATCTTTTAAAAGTGCAGCATTATTCAACAGTTTTAAAATACATATTCAGTCTTTTTTTCTGACCAAGTCCATACAAATCTAGTCACATGGCTAATGATGATAGCATAAACCATTGCTCGAATGTAGTTTCGAAACTGCATCTTTATTATTATTTGTTTGTAGTTGGTAAGTCAATTTAATTGATGTAAAGCTTTCAAGTAATGTGTAAAAACATTGTAATTTTATTTATTTAAGGTGTATATGTTATAATACAGCCAATGTACAGCACTGTATGTAGTCTGAATAAGGTAATGCATAAACAACCAAAAAAAGAGAGACAAATATGATAATATAAATGGTGTATGCGTTGTGACAGAACTTAAAATTTGACAGAATTTTAAATTCTGTCAACAGAACTTAAAATTCTAAGTTCTGTCGACAGAACTTAAAATTCCAAGTTCTGTCGACAGAATTTCAAATCCTGAATACTGAATTTAACATTCTGTCAAAATATCTTGACAGAACTTAAAATTCTAAGTTCTGTCGACAGAACTTAAAATTCAATATTCTGTAAACAGGATTTTAAATTCTGTCGATAGAATTTAAAATTCTGTCAAAATACCTTGACAGAACTTTAAATTCTAAATACTGTAGACAAAACTTAAAACCCTGATAAATATCCTAGAGTGGATATCAGTGGTAACTGTATGTAAACAAAATGTACATAATACAGGTGTTTGCTAGTTTTGTTTTTTCAATATATGTCTCTTTATGTTTACTGTTTCTTTACTGTAATTGCAGTGCTAAACTCAGTGAATAATATATGTGTTTAATGTTGAATATCACCAATAAAGTTTAAAATACTTATGTTATATTTAATTTCTTTGATGACAGCTATATAAACATGATTTTAAGTTCTGTCAACAGGATTTTAATTTCTGTCGACAGGATTTTAAATTCTGTCGACAGAACTTAAAATCCCTCCAAACCAATGAAATCCTAGGATTTTAAGTTCTGTCAACACAACTTAGAATTTTAAGTTCCGTCGACAGAATTTAAAATTCTGTCAAATTTTAAGTTCTGTCACGACATATACAGTATACATGCAAGAAAACAATATTATTGCACATTTTAACTGAATAGCTTTGTTTTGAGGTGAATTTATGAAGCTGACATATATCATATATCGGCCAACATGGGCGATATCTGATGTAAATTTTGCTGTTGCAAGTGATAGCACTAGTTAATATAATTTAATTTGCTCAAAAAATCATTATTTTATCCATGTTTCTCTTATGGGAATCAAAGACCGTTCCATCAAATACCAAGATATTTTTTGTGCTGCTGCATTAACAAACATTCATACCATGGTTCCAGACAACAATCCTGTATAAATGTTACATGAGTGCACTGACTTTTGATGCAGAGCTTTAAGCCAGCTTTTTTTTCACCATTCAAACAATCAGGCTCTCAGACACAAGGACCTAGTCTTAGAAGAAAAATTGATATCAAGGGTAACTTGCAATCCAATCACTATTTCAATATCAATGGCAGATTAATTACACCATCTTTCCCCTATAAGAAATACATTTTATCTTCATAGTATCATTAATCACCTTTCGTTGAGATGTCCCCATTTAAACTTTGGCAAATATTTCATATTCCATAACTCATCATACCATGGACTGCGTCTTTTTCCTTAAAAAATACAAAAAAATGATCCAAATGAGTGAATATTAGACAGACAGTACACTTATGTCATACCTATATATTAACACAATAGATAATTAAACTATAATGTTATTTTTTTTTTCAATATTTCCAATTTCCTTCGTACTCATCAAAACCAACACAGGATTCGCATCAGACACCAGTTTCATTTACAGTGTGAATTTTTTTCTTCTGTAAAGGAGGTTAAGTTTCCCGATAAAATCTTTTGTTTGCCAATGGTCTGTGTTTGAGATTACTCTAAAACACATAAAGGCATTTTTAAGAAATTTTGAATGTAGGTAGGGTATGACCAAAGGAAAAGGTCAGATTGTGGGAAAGATCCAGACCACACTCTGGATGCATAAAAATCTCATATTTTCACAGCCATGTTTTCAGTATTTGGGCAAAATTACACAATGGAGATACTTGGCTGTCTTTTTGGAAATCTGCGCAATCTGCATTCTTTCTGGTATCAGATACACATTAGTAAGACTTCATGGCTGTAAGTACGTACCGTAAATGACCTATTTAGCGCACAGTGGGCTAAGGAAAGACTATTTTTATTCAATATTTGGTGGAAAAAGGTTCACCTTTTAGCGCACCCATCATGAAACACTTTCCGGGATGAAGTATAGGTCAATCCAGTAAGAATAACGGTGTTCCGACATTTAGAATCTACTAAAAATACCCACTTCCTGATAATATGGCGGTCGATAAAAACAAACTCGAAAGTCATGACAAAAATGTCAATTTATTAGTAAAAATACGTACAATATATAAAAAATATGTGGATATTGTGCACTGTCACCAATGATATTGCTGGGAAAAAGAGGTAGGGTGCGGTTACAAGGGTGGATGCGCTAAATAGGTCATTTACGGTATTTAAAACCATGGTTACCAAAAAAAGAGCTTGGAACAAAATTTTTATCTGGTTGGTCCTACCTCCAATCTGATTGTTATTCAAGGTGGCTGCTACACGCTTTGCCACTTTCTTGCAGTTGAACTCAACCCATCCTTCTGTAAAGCTCCTGCTTTTCTTTCTTACTGATGCTCTCTCTATAAGTACAGGAACACAGCAAGAATTGTAAAGTTTACCATAATATATCCATCAAATTTTCAACAATGACTACCCCTACATTTATCTGTTATGTGATATTCTTGTCAAATTTGTGGCTTTATTGCGACAATATTTATCGGTTAATATAATAAAACCATCACCCCTCTTTAAAAAATACATGGGTGTTATGACCAAATGTTTCTGAATATTGGGATGGGTGATTATGAGAATAAAAACCAACTGGGTATTATGGAAAAACATTCGAATCTAATTGCCCTAGTTTAGTATACATTAACTTGAAGCAAGATGCTGTTGATATAAATCTAATGGAAATAAAATGTAAAAAATAGCATCAGAGATGGAGCCCAGGGAGACAGTTTTCAACACCATGAGATATAGAAGAAGTGACACAGTACAGAGATCAGGAGACTTTCAGAGCAAACAGTATTACAAACACCTTACAATTTCCAAGATAAAGCCCAGACAGGCTTTAAAACATCAATGTCACTATGGCTAGGTAAAAGGTCAAATCAAGGTCACACTATGTTCCACACCTACACTCCCTAACCAATATCCGTACCAAGCAACAACCTCCTACATCTTACACTTTCCGAGAAACAGCCTGGCAAGATTTTAAAGGTTAAGGTGACTACAGCAAGGTCAAACCAAGGTTACACCATGACGTTGCATGCGTACACACCCTAACTAATGTCTCTACCAAGGATCAACTTTCTACACCTTACGGTTTCGAAGGTCACTACGGCAAGGTCAAATCAAGATCACACTATGACGTTGCATGCTTACACCCTTATCAAAAGTTCCTACAAAGTAACAACCTCTTGCAACTTATAGTTTCTGAGAAATAGCCCAAACAAGATTTTCAAACTCCTTGGGTGTAAATATGCATTTCTTGGGGTATTTCTTGCCTTACGACTCACAAAGTTCAAAGTTGGGGTTTTATGTCCCAAACCAAACTTGCCAACTACTAGTTCACTGTCAACCCTACTGGACAGTCACAACAGTTATAATAAGGTTATAGCATGGCTGTTGTGTAGCCAAGACAGGATCACACTTAAAAAATGGAATTTTGCTTGAAAGAATTTAATTCCATTTGAATAAAAGTTGATAAATGGAAAGGGGAAATAAACATTGTGAGAATATATGGGTGTATGTGCAAGTAAATTAAGGCCTGTTTATGAGGGATGTATACGAGGTTTTTTTCTGTTTGTTACGACTGTATTGTCAGTAAGACGTCTTCCTTCCACAATATTTCAATTTGGTGGTACACACAGCTTATCTGATGTAGCCCAAGCCCCTAAGTAAATTCCCTCTTGAAATAAGTTCTTCAAAAGTGATATTAACACAGATAGAAACTAGAAAAAGGTTTTTGCTAACAAAAACGAGTGGCCTGGGTGGAGACTTGGGTTACTAAAGCTGTAGTAGTTGCAGTATGAGACTGTAAGCAGAATGTAAGCTTTACTGTGTTTTGTATCTGATGGAAAAGTGGATTATTTAAAAACTATAGCAGTTGCAATATTAGACTGTAAGCAGAATTTGAGGTTTATTGTATTTTGTAAAGTAGTATATTTTACAAAAAGAATATATCATTTTAGCTGTAAATTTACCTGCTCAAAAAATGCCTCAGCAAAAATGCCACCTAGAAAGTATGTATGTCTCTTGCATATTTGTATTCTCTTGATGTAAATATATGATGCTTGAGAAATAAGAAACAAGTTAATCTAGAGGGCTACAAAATGGTCTAATATTTGTGGGAAAAAAGGAAATTATGAGTTTGAACATTATTGATTTCTTTTTCTGTTTAGTTAATTTTAGAAATTATAGAATATTCACGAGGGATTGTTTGGAGAAGCCTTTTTTCTCCTGGTAGAAAATTTTGCAGGAAGATTTTTTTCCAGGAGATATTTTATCCTAGATTTATTATGATATACTGTAGTAAAGTATAACTGACTACAGATACGGACATTCATATATTGTATGTCTTTGAGGCATTTTATGCCTGTGAAAATTCATTGCTATTTTATATCTTTATAAGATAAATATGCTTAAGATAATCCTCCGTTTGAAAGGATTTATTGTTCCACTGTAAAAAGAATACACAAAGTCATGTTAAACATTGTCAGATATTACTGTTCACATTTTTCGTTCCAGACTCAGAATTACATGAATATCATGAAACACTGAGGTTTTTACAAGAGGCTTTTTTCCATTCTCTCAAAACAGATAAGACATTCTTTTCAGATGACATTACTTCTACAAAACTCTACTTACATGAACCTAAAGAATAATATCCTTGTTTGAATTGTTTAACCCCCAAAAGATTTACTGTAAGTATATCCCTTAATGACATGAAATGAATACATCTTGATATCTCTTGTCAATCTTTTCACTCAGTGTCCAGACACATTATGTAACACACAGATATTAACACACAAAAGCACAGCAGGACATCAGTGAGTGAGTGGGACTTTCCATCAATCTGCCTCCAGATAGATATCACACAAAAACAACTACACAGTTGGAGGGGAAACAAGAAAAGAGAGAAGTCATTCATTTTCAATTGGCTGGAGATATATAAATGTAAATACTGTACAAGACAAAAATTCAGTAGAATTGTACTGTGTCACCAGCTTTGGTTTAAAGACTGAAGCGGATAAAATTCGAAAGGACAAAAATTATGCTGGATAGACAAAGTATTTGGCTGACTGGCAGTATTTTTGCAGATCCAGGCCAGTATTGAGCCATGGTCAGGCCCCACCTTGTTGAAAAATATAATAACCTAGATCAAATGTACAGGCTATGACAAATGCACACAGGCAGACAGTGAGGCAAACACACAAAGTTATCATTATCAAGATTTCAATAGATGTCAGCATTCAGTAGAAAATTCAATAAAATATCATTTTGGTAACCTACTGTTAAACTGTTGTCTGCCTCTTCTCTTCATTGAGGAAAGGACATATATTTGTTCACCTCCTCTCTCTTCATGCAGGAAAGAAGGACTTATGTTTGTCCACAATTTTGTGGGACAGCAAACAAGCAAGATCATTGTCTAATATTGTGGAGTGTTAGGTCACTTTACCATACAGGTTTTCTTCAGGACTTTTTATATCCAAAACCTAGAAACAGAAAAAAAAATGCCATGGCAACACTTGCTGCTAGGTGTTGCCAAAAAAATTAATCAGCTCCAATGGTTACAGGGTTTGGAATGTAAAGAACCCCAAGAAAGATTTTTAAGCCCAAGAAACATAAAGTGTTGCCATGGCAATACTTGTTGCCAGGTGTTGCCAAAAAAATAATCAGCTCTAATCTGTGCAGGGGTATAGAAAGCAAAGAACCCATAAAATCATTTTTAAGTCCAAGAAACAAATAAAAAATGTTGTCATGGCAACACTTGTTGCCAGGTGTTGCCGAAAAGCTAATCAGCTCCAGTCTGTCCAGGCGTGTGGAAAGCAAAGAACCCATAAAAATATTCATGAGTCCAAGAAACAGAAAAAAGTGTTGCCATGGCAACACTTGTTATCGTTGAAAAGCTAATCAGCTCCAATCCATGCAGGGGTTTGGAGTGTAAAGAACTCTGAGAATGTACACTCAGTAGCTCAGTAAAAGGGGCCTTTACCATCTTGAAGGTTGCATCAACATACCACTGCTTGGCCTTCTTCAGCAAGTCAAATCTGTGGTCTGTGGCGCATAACAGATGCCTTTTTTCATTTACAATAATGTCTCTTTTCAAAAAATCCTCTGGCACATGGTCATACTGGGTCTCAAAATCCAGATCACTTGGGTGATTGGGCCGCATCTTCTGTCGGTGTTGGTTAGTCACCCTGTCCAAGTTTGATTGTTTGGGCAGGAACTTCATCTTTGAATTTTCCATCAGAGCTTCTTGGACTAATATCCCTGCAGATGCAAACACATGTTCTCTTACTGACTTCTTCACAACAACACTGATTCTTGCCTTAGCATGTGACCAAGTATCAGCCTCATGCAGATGTGGCCCAGCAGTGTAATGGTTGCCTCTTTCTGGGATCTGGTAGGAAACATCTTGCATCACATTATCATCATCTGCAGGTGGGACATCTGGGACCACATCATCATCTGCAGGTGGGACAGCTGGGACCACATCATCATCTGCAGGTGGGACAGCTGGGATCACATCATCATCTGCAGGTGGGACAGCTGGGACCACATCATCATCTGCAGGTGGGACAGCTGGGACCACATCATCATCTGCAGGTGGGACAGCTGGGACCACATCATCATCTGCAGGTGGGACAGCTGGGATCACATTGTCTTCAAGTGAGACAGCCGACACACTTGTGCTTTCGACTATTGGGTTGAAAGAAATTTTTGGATCTTGCAGCTCCGTACAATTTCTGCATTTCCACTGCTCCAATTCAGCTACCCCTATCACTAATATCCTATAAAGTTCCCTTGTAACACCAGAATTGCATTTTCTATGCTGCCATTTGCTACACAAATCATATTGTAAACCTTCTTGTCTGGCTCCTACAGCTGCATCACAAACCACATGTGAATCCCCTTCCATAATCTTAAAACTCTATTATGAAATGAAGTGCTATGGTTATGACAGTTTACAACTGACATGACACTGTATAGGGATGTCACGACTCCAAATATTCATGTCGACTAATCGGTAAGTACTATTCGTGTTGACACCGAATAACCGTCGAATTAAAATAACATCCAAAAATCTTAAGTTTCATATTGTAAAGCACTGAAAACGATAATTTAGATTTAGATTTATTTGTTGTTTTACGTCGCGTTCAACAGCCAGGGTCATATTGCGACGGGTAGTTTACAGGTGGAGGAAACCAGTGCATACTGCACTGTAAACCACCAGGCATCGGCAAGTAACTACCAACTTTCCAACATGAAGCGCCCGTCCCGAGATTCGAACCGGTGGCCTCAGAGGTTGGAGGCGAGAACTCTAACCGCTACACCACCGAGCCCCCTGAAAACGATAAATATGTGAAATAAAATGAAAATATATGTATATAACCTGTAAAAATGAATAAATTTGCTGTTTTCCTGTGACTTTTGCTTCGTTTATTTCAGACAGGAAGTGGGCGATATAACAGATATATGGTACTTCCGGCTTTACGTGAATGCATAAATAGTACAGAAAATGTGGCTGTTTTCGAATTTTAACTATTTTATGCGACAATATGGATATATTTTATGGATTCAGACCTTCTGCCATCTTTTACTACATTAAGCGATTATTCTTACTTTAAAATATGAAACTGGAAAATATCACTATTCTAACCGTTGTCGTTTATTCGGTTAGCCGTGACGCCCCTACTACTGTATGAGGCTGAGCCCCCAGGCACCACCTATTATACACACCAGAAGCTACTCAATTGCAATCAAGAATGTTCAGCCCGATACCCAGTTGGCAAGTGTGTCAGACTGCACTCGGGACAATTCCTCACAGTGACACATTGATAGCAATTTACTGTTTCTAATGTTTAAACCAAATTCACACATCATGTGTGAAGTTTAATTTTGATGGTTTGCCAACACAATTGCAATACCATAAAATTGCTTCCCTCTAGTAATCCCTGTTTCACAGCTGCTTCTACATTCTATTCACATGGATAAACTAATCGGATTAAAGGACAATGGAAAGTGTGCTTCCTTAAGAAAAGAGTTAGATGTTTCATGCATCAATTATGAGTATGTGTATTATTTTCACCACTAAAGTTAGCTAGTTAGACAAAAAATATTACTGGCAATTTCTATTCACAGTAAAGTTTACTAAGTAAACATCCCGGTAAAAGAAACGATCTTCATCGTTCTGAATTTTTTATTTCACAGGCTAACACAAACTCATGAATATTCATGAGGAAATCAAAACTGTGTGGGAGACAAAAAGATCATTCTTATTATGAAACTATGTGGCGAAACATCAGAAGTAATTATGTGGCTTAAGGGTTTTGTGGCGAATGACCCTGGTTACTGCCTTGCGCCATAAATTGGCACCCCTTGGACACAAAAAGCTTAATTTTGATTGTTTTGAGTGTAGTTTCGTGAATTTTTTTTTATTGAAATATGTATAAGCGAATTCACAGTTTCAATTGCCTCGTTTTCGCGAACGGCCTTGAAAGGTGAAGTGGGTAAAAACAAACCGAAGAACCAGGAAGTAGCGAAAATATAATTTATGTGAATACTATATATACACAAATGTTAATCATAAAAATTATAATGGAAATAGTGTAATAAATTAAATGAATAAGTTCTGTGTACAATACGGAATTTATGCGTGATATTTGCAGCAGTCTTTATAATAAATCACCTATTTTCGCCCACTACAGGTGAATACTACGTATTCAAATCTATCTACTGTTAAAAATTATCATCAGTGCAAATATTTCTAAAACTGTGTAACCTAAAAATATTTCATACATATTATTAGAAATACAGTTTAACATCCATTGGCGCCCCTTGTGACATACTTTTTGGTGTTATTTTGATATATTTTACTTACGATTCAAACTAAATGGTGGAAAATAAAAGCGAAATGTGACCCATGAAAAAAAAAATATATATATATAAAAAAATAAATATATGTTTCACTTATGAAGACTTGTATTTTCAGCCTAATAAACATTTTTTAACTCTGAATGTTTGCTCAAAAGATGAAAACCATACAATAACAAGACATTTCTAACCCCAGTTATATTATGAACCATAATATAATTTCTACCTGTGATAACACATGGCTTCTATTTGAATCATAGTATTTTTAAGATATGATATTTCATATCAATATAAATGTTGGATATGTATTTTCTTTCTATATATTTTTAAATAAATAACAATTATATTTTTATTAATTCACAAACATAAAGGGTATCTTAACTAGGTGCAATCCCAGGGAATAGGTTTTAGATTTCTTATGGTTTTAACTGTACTCTATCATTCATCATAATGGTGCCATTAAATTATCTCAATTTTTGAAGGATTTTTGATCACCCCAACAATCACAAGGGCAGCAAAGCTCTATGTTCAAACTTAAGACCCAGAGGTCATATTAATGTCAATTTGAGGCTTTTTGTAAACCAAGCCAAAATTTCTTTGGATAGAGAATCACAAAAGCCACTAGGCCAGCAATGACCTCAGATTCAAACCCAAGATCTGAAGGTCATGCAAAGGTCAAGTTAAAGCACTTTATAGACCATCCCTAAGTTGTTACATGCCCTCACAAAATCATCTATGTAGCATAAATCATAGTATCCATCAGTTCTAACAGTTCCACAAGGTCAAGCCCAGAACCCCCAAGGTCAAAGCCAGGTAATACAGGACTATCATCATGTGAAAAATGTGACAACCAGAGCTGCAGAAATAACAATGTTTTTATTTTAGGCCATTTATTTCTACCATTCAACACATTAGATATTTCAGTAATATATAAGTACATCTGTAACATATTTACAAACATAGTTCAGAAATAAATATGGCTGTCAAAAACAATAATATGTATATATATATTAATATATAGGGTGGGTAGAATAACCCTTCTCTATTGTACACAATTAGCAAAATTTATACACCTAAATTAAATTACTCAAGCCACAAATCAGCCTAACCTTCATGAATATTCATTAGTTCAATCTAAACCTTTAAAACTAAAAATAACCAAAAGCTCTGTAACATATATTTCTAATGATGTATATAACATATCTGTAGGTTACAGAGTTTACAAGATATTAAAAAAATAACTGGCACCTATTCATGCATTTGTAATGTGGTTAGTACCCCCTATTTTCGCCCACCTTGGGTGGATTAAAACAATAATTTAAAATATCTTTTATTGATGGTAATACACTATTTCGTACATCCATATGTATATTTTTAATAAAAATTTACTTTAATATGTGTTATGCAAGGAAACATGTATTATTGTCATTTTTCGCCACTTAAAAATCACTTCCTGGTTTCATTTCCTACGTTTGTTTTTACCCACTTGACCCTTCAAGGACGTTTGCTGGAGCATGCGCAGACGAAACTGTGATTAGGCTTTATGTATTGACACAAGCGCAAGTTATAAAAGCATTTTACTGACATAAAATCAACAAAATAAACGTTTTATTCTCATTTTTAATGAGCGATAATATAATCTTTACATGAAATCAGCGCCTCAATTGGCATAATTTGCATACAGAAATTGCTGATGATATTTAAATTATTTCTGTCGTCACTTCCACTTTCTTATTTGTTAAGCGGAAATGCACAAGTGTGGGCGATAAAAAACCCTTGTTATTAAATGTTTTAACTTCTTTTTTGTGCCAATTTGAGGCGTGTGCCATTATATGGCGCCAAGCAGTACCGATGACCAAGTCCATTGCATGGCTGACCAGTAGTAGCACCCATGAGTGGGCGAAAATATGTGATTACCATCAGGCTGAAGAAAAACACGACCAATTTCTCCATAAACTTCCAACATCTGTCTGAGTTTTTTTACACTCATATATCGGGGAATACGGCTGAGGTATATTATACCTGGGTCCTCAGTTTTCATGGCTTTTGGATTGGAATTTGGATTATTGGCCATTTTTTTCGGTTAAATATAGCGAATGAATAAAGTTATCGACATTTGGGTTCATTACGGTGCCTTATAAAACCCGGATTACCGGAGGTGCTATCGGAGGGGTGCGACGGGTGCGACGGGGTGCGATAAACGGCCATAGCCCCCAAGTCATTAATATTCATGAGAAGATATGAGGACACAGATTTCCCCTGGGATTTCCTTGCAATATTTTATAAAATAGAAGCATAGACGAAGATCAAATACTTTATGTAAACTACTGGGCCGGGATTCACAAAAGGTCTTAAATCTTAGACAAAATTTTTGCTAAGACCAGTCTTAACTTTAAGACTTTTATCTTAGCTGAGATTTTATCTTAACTTGAGATTCAGAAAGCATGCTTAGCAAAATCTGAGCTAAGACTTTTGTCTAAGCTTTTTTCATCACATGTCATATAACCACATCAACAAACCACTGTGTCAGTGAATCTGATTGGCTGAGAGCCATAGCATAAATTCTGGCACTAGCCTACATTGTGACAGACATATTTAATGTCATTTTAATGTTAACGAAAACATTGAACAAATATCCACATTGTTTTTTTTTCTCAACTGTATAGAGTCATAGTTGTTTTATATAGTAACATTGAAAGACATATCCACATTGTTTTCACAATGACAGATATGAATTATATATTTTGCAAAACACATAAACATTGAAAAAAATCCATATTTTATATATTTTTAACATCTTCAGTGTGTATATTGCACTATACATAAACCCTAGCATGCTGTCCTTCACTGAGTTTGGTTAGTGTGATTGGTTTATGCCAGGGAATGTAAACAAAAGTGAGCTGTTATTTTGGCTTTGTTAAAAATAAAATAAAAATGAAAAGTACTGAGCGAATCATGTCACAGCAGTGTTTCCTGTAAACAAACAAGTTTAATTATTTATATGTTTAAGGCAGTTACATGACCTATAGAGTAATGCAGTTAATTATTTTTATAAAAAATATGCTTTTCAAATCTTGTTTTATATTTTAAGTTATATTATATATTTTGAATTATAAAGTCACATAAATAGTGAACCAAATGGATAAAAAATTTGATAAAGTGATATATAAACTTTTCACAGTGGGATATGTACTGTACATTAATCAGTGTGTTAATTGTTGATATTTTCAATAGATATGCATTAAACATTTGTTAGGTACAGCAAACTTGTGGATATGTATTTCATTGAATATGTGTTGATGTACCCTGTGAAACCTATTCACTTGCTGTTAATAATTGGATCAGAAAAGAGTAAGTTTTGCAGTTGAAAACATTCAAACCACTTCAAAACACAAAGTACTTTACAAGGATGTGGTAAGTATTCTAAACTTATTTTTAGCCATATGAAGTTTTGAAGTGGGAAAAACATGACATGGTGGCCATATTTAAGACTTTTTCCATAACTTTAAGACTGTTATGTAGCAGTCTTAAATTTTGTCTAAGACCTTTTGTAAATCCTATTTTGTCTAAGTATAAAATTTGTCTTAACTTTATGACAAAAATTTCAACATTTAAGATTTTTATCTTAGACTTAAGCCAAAACTTAGACTTAAAACCTTTCGTGAATCCCGCCTCAGAACTCACGACCATAGCACCCAAGTCATTAATATTCATGAGAAGATATGAGGACACAGATTTTCCCTGGGATTTCCTTGCAATATTTTATATATTAAATATGTTCTAGCTTTCTATAGTACACTACAGTAAACCTATACAGATACAGCTAAAGCTGTTAGTTGAGTTAATTTTCTTTTAATGAATTTGACTGTTGAGCATTTTGTATTGCCTGTTCCATAAAATGGTCAGCATTTTGTCCTCCCTTGGCTGGTGTAGGGATACATGAAAACAGCCCAAAAATCTATATAAGGAAGCAGTTTCAGTGGATTTCTGGGTTTCATTTGACAATGCTGCATTTGCGTTATGCAAAAAGTGCTTAGAAAGCTCAAAAATCAATAACCGCAAATCTTGTGGCAAATTACATACAGGTCAAAATCACCACAACCACACTCCAACCACAACTGCAAATCATTAGAAACCTCCAAATTTGCCATTTTAAGCTGGTTCTAGGTCTTGTATTAAATTGTTGTCAGACTTGACGCTGCAATATAGCCAGAGCTTAGCTGTAGTAGAGGGAAACAATGGATAGCCAGTTACTTACATAGATTTTCATAGAATAATCTATGATGACTGAATAAAAGCAGTTTCTCTCGAACTCTTCAAATTTTCAGTTATAGTTCTGTAGTAAAATATAGGAGGTTACTGCTAGATAGTAGTAGTATTTTGTGCCTTAGAATTCATTTTAGTCTTAATTATACATGATATCACATGTTAATAAATTAAGTTCAGTTGTATAAAATCTATTTGTCTTTCTCTTTGCCAAGTTAATTATTACTTCAATTTAGTGCAATTTTCAATCTTTGAACAGCAGCTATTTTCAAGTTTAGACTTTACAGCAAGATTGAATAACATGCGTATACTCACATACAGTTGAATATTACACATTGTGTGACACAACAACAGTATAAAGTGACATGATTAACCTTGCTGATTGAACCTTTGGACTTTGTGGAACTTTGTCATATCGAATTGGCCACTTGTTGCCTGATATGTTTGAGAGTTTATTTTGATATACATATGGAATCTAAGACTGTAACATTTTGGAATGACGGTACTTCCGGGTAACTGCATGGTAATGCAAGGCATGATAATGTAACGCAGATGAACTACTTCAGGTAGAGAAGTAGCAGATATATATCTATATGTTAACTAAAGATGTAAGCTTAATGTTACTCTCACAAATATGGAAATTTTCAACAGCGAGCTTTTAAAGCATTTTCGGGGGCCATGGTGGCAGAGTGGTAACACTCTCGCCTCCCACCTCTGAGGCCGGGGTTCGATCCCCGCATGGTCTCAAGTGGGAAAGCTGGTAGTTGCTTGCCGTTGGTCGGCAGTTTAGAGTACAAAACCCTAACAAACTGTATGTACTGGTTTCCTCTGCCCTTCCAACTACCCGCCGTGATATGACCTGTACAGTGTTGAAAGCGACGTAAAAACCCCAAATAAATAAATTTAAAGCATTTTCTGAAATTAATACCGATAACTAGGTTTGCGGTTTAGTAGATTTCTTCTGCGCATGCGTATACTTGTAAGTAACGAAACTGTTTACAAATGACGGCTTAGGCAAGTTTTTGCTAAGGACTCGTCCATTATAACTAGTATCTTTTGTGTCTATGTCTTGTACACACAATTAATCTGTTATTTATAATCGACCAAGGGCCAGATCGGGAGGGGGGTGGGGGTGTTCACGTTTTCTTTCAGAGTATGAAGCCTACAGTAGCTTTGTCAATTAAGTCAGGTTTCTCGTCCTCCTTTTCTCATACGTACTCAGAACTGTAGCCAAACCTCTTTGAATTTTATCTTATGATTTCATTCAGTTTTTTTCATGAGGAAACAGTTATATGTGGCTAGTAATTGAGTGTAGGAAAAAACATTTAGAAAAAAAAAACAACTATGAAAAACCACAGTAAACCCAGATAGCAAGACTCTGGAGTGCACTACCCAGCAAGCATGATCATATGGGGCCTATGTGGGCTATAGGCGGGCAAATAGCAATATGGGTCCTATAAAGGATATATATGGGCACAGAATACCCAAAGAGGGCCCATATTGGTCCCATTTATATAAAAATACTTAATGTTCCCTAAATAGTACAAAATGAGGAAAATAAAACAGATTTAATAATAGATTCATTTGGCATCATGTTGATTTGGACTTCGTAAAGAGTGGTAAACAAAACATTTATTATCACAATGTTTAATATGGGCCCCAGAATGGACTTTTATGGATGATTTACTGGTATAAGGGTCCCAGATAGGTCCCATATATAAATCCTAGAGGAAAAATGTAAATATATATAACAAGTGTTCTTTATTAACTTCTCATCTGATTTTGAATGAAAAAAATCCAAAAATAAAAAAGGTCCTATTTGAGAAAAACAACTCGTCACAAAAGCTTTTTAAATAAAAGTGTACACGCATATTGGTTGGACCTGTGAAGGTCAAAAATGGGTATAATATTCTCACAAGGGACCCTCATTATTATCACATACAATAGCCATTTTATAGCTCTGTAAATGTATTGTCAAGTTTTTGTAAAAAATGTATTAAATTAAATTTGTTGTATATCTCACTAATTAATAATCTAGTGGTTTATATTACCTTAATGTACCACAAACACCTTTTATATGTATAAGAGTACAGAAATCCTAAGTCTACAGTTGTGGAAATTCTGTAAAATTTTAGTTTTTCTTAGTTTAACTCAAGAGGTCATTAATAGGTCCAACCCCCTATATCATGCAGTACAGATATGTTTATCTTTTCACACAGGAAGTATTTTGAGGCAGTGCTAGGAAAATGGGAAAACACCCCATGGTGTAAAACAGGGTAGCCTTTCGTCACTAGGATACAAATTACAGTACAATTTAAAGATTATAAATATGTGTGAGAAATCTATGAAATTTGTAAAAATTGTGTAAATAAGGCTAAAATAATAAACTATGATATTTTTGGTGGGGATTCATAATGTAAAAAATCTTTATTAATCAAATAATGCATGTGCTTAATTATATCAGTTAACTGAGGATTTCATCATGTGTTTTACTTGTGTCTTGACAAGGCTATGTAGCTGTTTTTTTATGTAGCTGCTTGGGCCATCTGGAAAAAGGGTTTGGGTGAATCATTAGGTGATGAGTTTCTGATACACATTTCTGTATTCTGTATAAGACAAGCTTAGACACAAATGTAGTACATCATAAGATTTTGAACTTAAAATGATTTGAATTACATTCTGGAAATTGGATAATAGTATAGTATGAATCAAGATTGTATTGTGCATTATTTACAAAGGCTTCATGAAAGTGTATTAAAATATTAGACAGAATATGTGGGCAAAGTGTGAAGGAAATTGTGGACTGTTCACATAGATCAACTCATTTTTGAGCTTCTATTACATGCGAGCTGAACTACAAATGGACCTTGTGTTGGTAGTGCACATTTAAAAACTGAGCCGGTCCATACATCTGAACCTATATGTAGGACCAATAAGAACCTGGGTGCAGTTTACCATATAGTGCCCTTGTCAGACCCACATATAACCCATATACAGAGCCCATACTGGTCCCATCACCAAACCATTTGCAAAAACCATCTGGGCCCCATGTTCAAATTACAAGTTGGGCCCATGTGGGACCCATTTATTTCACAATAAAGGCCCCATATGGGGCCCATATATGACCCTTATTGATGAACCATATTGGTCCCATCAGAAAACCGTTTGCAAAAACTGACTGGGGCCCATATAGGGCACCCACAAAGGCCCCATATAAGAACCCATTTGGGACCCTTGTTGGTCTCATATGTAGTGCTGGCTGGGTATAGGGCCACCACTGGCCCACCAGCGGCATAGCAGTCAGTCCGATACTGGCTGTAGCTGGTGGTTAGCCATTGGCGTGACCAGCTGATAGGCAGTGGTCCACCATTGGCAGCCGACAATAAAGTTTACTGGTGGTCCATCGATATCAGTGGCCCATTGTCGGTAGCCACGCAATGATAAATTAAGCTTTTCTGTTGATCCACCGGTGGACCACCTTCAGTAGCCAACAACAAGGTTGACTGGTGTCCCACTGTTGGGTACCATCAACTTTTTATGGTGGTTCTCTGGTGGCGTGACCAGCTGATAGACAGTACGTGGTCCACTGTTGGCAGCCAACAATAAGGTTTACTGGTGGTCCATCAGTGGCCCACTGTTGACAGCCAATGATAAGCTTTTCTATTGGTCCTCCAGTGGATCAACTTCATTAGCCAACCACCTAGATAGCATGCAGACGTTGGCCCAACATTGGCATATCCGTCGGTCCCACGTTGGCAGCCACTGTTGGCCCATGCAATAGCTTTTTGGCCGGTGGATGCAACGTCGGTCTGACATTGGCAAGCCACTGGTAAAAGTTTACTACCACTATACCATTAGCCAATCAGATTGTAGCATGAAGTTATGTGGCCATTGTTTAACAGAAAGCAAATAATTGACAGATTGTGGGTGGATTTTAGTTAAGGGAATCCCTGATAAGTCACATGACCAAACATAAACAATGGTGGAACAGTATCTTGGGATGATATGTTCCATAATCAAATAATAAAATTAGAATGTTCAGAAACAACTTTTCTTGTGAATTTATAATGAAAATGTTATTTTTATGTCTAAAATTGTTTAAAATAGTTAGTTAAAAATTGTGGGCTCACTGAAATATGATTTTTAGACATACCATAATAAATCTTTTTTTACTAAGTGTCTCAAAATCACCCTCAAAATCCACTATTATTGCTCGCCGCCATCTTGAATAAAAAGCCAATGGTGGCCCAACCTCGGCAGCCTGAGGTTTTGATTGGCAAGCCTTCGTTGGGCCAACATTGGCATGGGTAATTCAGCCACTGATGGGAATATATTTCAAGGGTAATTCAGCCACTGATTGGAATATGTTTGAAGTGTAATTATTCCATTCAATTTAAGAAACTTTATATTTTATCTGACCCATACATATAGCAGCTAGTGGACCAAAGGTAGTCCAGTGGTGGCTACACCTCAACCCCAATTAATAGGGTTTTGATTTTTATTAACATATTTTTCACTGGTACATGTTTTATGGTTTGTTTACAGGGGAAACTTTCACTTCTGTTAACTTTTCTGTATAATTGTCAGATGATTTTATTGATTTGATCTAAAATCTGGGTGAAAATTAGAAAATTCCCATCAGTGGCCCATCGATCATAGCTTATATACCACTGATATAGTTGGTGGGCTGCCAGTGGTAAACCTTAGAAGAAATTTGTGTCACAAGAGTGGGAAAAATAGAAATATATATTAATCATGTTAATGCAGAGATGTAACATCTGTTATTTAAAAATGTCGGTGTCTCAGTGATATACACACACATACATAAAGTATCCAATTACTTTGCCATCTGTGGGCCACCGGTGGACCAACAGTATGTGTACATTCAGGCAGAAGGTGGACCACTGATGGACCACCAGTGGCAAATCTTACAATTTTTTTGTGTAATAAAATTTAAAACAGCAACTCACATACCCGGTAATAAGTAATTCACATAAACCAAATGAGTATAAGCAAAGGCATTATTTTTTCAAGGTCTGTCAAAACAAATGCTGTTCAGCAGACATTGGCCCACCAACTAAGTATAGCACTTATAGATCATAGTTGCATGTGTCAGATAAAAAAAAAATTGGGATAATTTTAGGTTTCATTAAAGCACAAAATTATATCAAATGGAAAAAATGAAGATATCTTTCTTTAACGTTCACTAAAAATAAAATATATGCCACCAGTGGCCCATTTATGTAGTGGGTGGGCCATTGATGGACCAATGTGGCAAATATATAAGCAAGCAATATTTAAAGTAATAAAGTGGAGGAAAGACTGACTGAGCAAAATGAAGGAGTACAGAATCGGTTTATAAATGACACTTATGTTTAGTGAAAGAAAATCCACATTTTATCTAATTTTTCCCAGACTTTTACACCAGTGGGCGTAGGCTGGTCCCTGAGCTACAGCCACTGACTTTGGTAGTTGTTGGGCCAACAGTGGGCCATGCAATATTTTTATTTTTTGAAATAATATGTTTTTAACATTGAATATTGTTAATAATATGTCAGAAAGCAGTAGTTGAGGTTGCTTATGAAGTAGTTTATAATGTTTTTAAAATGCAGTCAGTGGTCCAGCAGTGGCTCAGTGGTGGCCCACTAGCTATATATTGCCATCCATAGCCAACGGTGGCCACACAAATACATAAAATATCCAATACTTTACCATCGGTGGGCCACTGTTGGACCAACAGTATGTGTACCATTCAGGCAGAAAGTGGAGCACTGATGGACCACCAGTGGCAAATCTTACAATTTTTTTGTGAAATTAAATTCAAAACTACCACTTTCGGAAAGTAATTCACTTAAATCAAATGAATTTAAGCCAAGACAGTCTCTTTTCAAGATCTGTCAAAACAAATGCCATTCAGCAGAGCTTGAGGTGTAGCCACCAGAGGACCACCATTGGTCCAGTAACTAAGTATAGCTCTTACAGATCCTAGTTGCATGTGTCAGTATAAAAAATTCTGCGATAGTTTTAGGTTTCATAAAAAAAAAAAAAATTATATCAAAAGGAAAATATGAAAATATCTTAACCTTCACTAAAAAAAATATTTGCTACCAGTGGCCCACTGGGTGAACATCATGGGTCATGTACTACTTACGTAGTGGGTGGACCATTGATGGACTACCTGTGGCAAATATATAAGCAAGTAATACATAAAGTAATAACCCAGATAGCAAGACTCTGTAGGGCCACCACTGGCCCACTGGCGGCATAGCTGTCGGACCGACGTTGGCTGCAGGCGGTGGCCAGCCGTTGGCGTGACCGGCTGATAGGCAGTGGTCCACCGTTGGTAGCTGACAATAAGGTTTTCTGATGGTCCTTCAGTGGCCCACTGTCGGCAGCCAATGATAAGCTTTTCTATTGGCCCACCAGTGGCCCACCTTCAGTAGCCGACAAGGTTGACTGGTGGTCCACCAGTGGCCCACTGTTGGGTGCCATCAAAGGTGGTTCTCTGGTGGCGTGACCAGCTGATAGACAGTGGCCCACTGTTGGCAGCCAACAATAAGGTTTACTGGTGGCCCATCAGTGGCCCACTGTTGAGTGCCATCAGTGGTGGTTCTCTGGTGGCATGACCAGCTGATAGACAGTGGTCCACTGTTGGCAGCCAACAATAAGGTTTACTAGTGGCCCATCAGTGGCCCACTGGCTTTTAGGCCGGTGGATGTGTCGGTCTGACATTGGCAAGCCACTGGTAAAATTTTACTACCACTATAATATAGCATCAGCCAATCAGATTGCAGCATGAAGTTATGTGGCCATTGTTTAACAGAAAGCAAATAATTGACAGATTGTGGGTGGATTTTAGTTAAGGGAATCCCTAATAAGTCACATGACCAAACATAAACAATGGTGGAACAGTATCTTAGGATGACATGTTCCATAGTCAAACAATAAAATTATAATGTTCAGAAACAACTTTTCTTACTGTGAATTTCTAATGAGAATGTTATTTTTATGTCTAAAATTGTTAAATAGTTAGTTAAAAATTGTGGGCCCACTGAAATATGATTTTTAGACATACCATAATAAATAATTTTTTACTAAGTGTCTCAATATCCCCTATTATTGCTCGCCGCCATCTTGAATAAAAAGCCACCATTGGCCCACCGTTGGCCCAACCTTGGCAGCCTGAGTTTTGGTTGGCAAGCCTTCACTGGGCCAGCGTTGGCATGGGTAATTCGGCCACTGATTGGAATATATTTCATGGTTATTATTCCTTTCAACTTAAGAAACTTAAAATTTTATCGGACACATACATATTGCAGCTAGTGGACCAAGGGTCGTCCAGTGGTGGCTACACCTCAACCCCAATTAATAGGGTTTTGATTTAATATATTTTTCTCCTGTACATGTTTTATGGTTTGTTTACAGGGGAAACTTTCACTTCTGTTAACTTTTCTGTGTAATTATCAGATGACTTTATTGATCCGGGTGGAAATTAGAAAATTCCCATCAGTGGCCCATCAATCATAGCTTATATACCACTGACATAGTTGGTGGGCTGCCAGTGGTAAATCTTGAAAGAAATTTGTGGCCCAAGAATGGGAAGAAAAGAAATATATATTAAGGCAGAGATGTGACATCTGTTATTTAAAAATGTTGGTGTCTTGGTGATATACACACACATACATAAAGTATCCAATTACTTTGCCGTCTGTGGGCCACCGGTGGGCCAACAGTATGTGTACCATGCAGGCAGAAGGTGGACCACTGATGGACCACCAGTGGCAAATCTTACAATTTTTATGTAATAAAATTCAGAACAGCTACTTTTGGAAAGTAATTCACTTCAAACAAATGAATTTAAGCCAAGACAGCCTCTCTTCAAGATCTGTCAAAACAAATGCCGTTCAGCAGAGCTTGAGGTGTAGCCACCAGAGGACCACCATTGGTCCACCAACTAAGTATAGCTCTTACAGATGATAGTTGCATGTGTCAGACAAAAACAAATTCTGCGATAGTTTTAGGTTGTATCAAAAAACAAATTTATATCAAAAGGAAAAAAATGAAAATATCTTTCTTTAACCTTCACTAAAAATATATATATATATGTGCCACCAGTGGCCCACTGGCTGCCCATCATGGGTCATGTACTACTTATGTAGTGGGTGGACCATTGATGGACCACCTGTGGCAAATATATAAGCAAGTAATATATAAAGTAATAAAGTGGAGAAAAGACTGACTGAGCAAAATGAAGGAATACAGAATAAGTTTGTTAAAAAATGACATTAACTTATGTTAAGTGAAAGAAAACACACATTTTATCTAATTTTTCCCAGGATTTTACACCAGTGGGTGTAGGCTGGTACCTGAGCTACAGCCACTGACTCTGGTAGTTGGTGGGCCAACAGTGGGCCACGCAATGTATTTATATTTTGAAATAATGTGTTTTTAACATTGAATATTGTTAAATAATATGTCAGAAAACAGTATTTGAGGTTGCTTTTGAAGTTGTTTATAATGCTTTAAAATTTTGAAAAAAAATGCAGTCAGTGGGCCACCAGTGGCTCAGTGGTGGCCCACAAGCTATATTTTGCCACCCATAGCCAACGGTGGCCCACTAGCGTCTTGCTATCTGGGAAAGTGGAGGAAAGACTGACTGAGTAAAATGAAGGTGTACAGAATAAGTTTGTTATATAAATGACATTAACTTATGTTAAGTGAAAGAAAAAGCACATCTGGTCTAATTTTTCCCGGAATTTTACACCAGTGGGCGTAGGCTGATCCCTGAGCTACAGCCACTGACTTTGGTAGTTGGTGGGCCAACAGTGGGCCACGCAATATATTTATATTTTGAAATAATATGTTTTTAACAGTGAATATTGTTAAATAATATGTCAGAAAACAGTAATTGAGGTTGCTTTTGAAGTTGTTTATAATGCTTTAAAAAATTTGGAAAAAAATGCAGTCAGTGGTCCAGCAGTGGCTCAGTGGTGGCCCACTAGCTATATTTTGCCACCCATAGCCAACGGTGGCCCACTAGGGTCTTGCTATCTGGGAAAGAGCTAGAACCA
The DNA here is from genome assembly GCA_964017235.1 of Sabellastarte sp. h YS-2021. Lineage (NCBI taxonomy): Eukaryota > Metazoa > Annelida > Polychaeta > Sabellida > Sabellidae > Sabellastarte > Sabellastarte sp. h YS-2021. The sequence continues at coordinate 31,728,181 of OZ024936.1, forward strand.
TATATATAAGCAGAGAGTCAAAGGCGGTTTGAAAAATAACCAAACCTCTAAAACTTTGACTTTTCTGTAACACAGTTATAGCCAATGTACGGGTTTTCGATATATTCATGTTTTCGATAATTTAAAATATAATTAAGCTCTTGGCCTCGTTTTTGCATGGCATTTTCACAATATTTTAGAATGAATATGCTGTCACATTGAACCAGCGAATTTGAGGATTTATTATTGTTGTTTTATGTCTGATAATATTGGTTGCGTTGGTTGTGATATTCAGCATTGTCCATTTACATTGTCATATCGAAAACCCGTCCATCGTGGATAGCCATGTTATGAAAATTTCTTTTCAGCTTATCCTCCTATTATTACATTGTCATATTTCTTTGTCATATATGTTGTTCCTGCGTAGCTTCAGCATATATAGCCTAATTGTGTCTTGATGATTCACGGGTTTTAAGTTTTTATGTACAGGCTTATTTCATCTCTAAATATTCTATTTTGCACATTTTCAAATCTGTTTTATAAAACTATAAAGTATAAACACAAAATCATCATTTAACTTAGCTTATAAAAAGTGAAAGTAGATGCTCCTATCCGAGAAAAATGAAAAACAGCAAAACTTAAATTAAGTTTCCACGTGTATTCTACTGAATATGTATTTTAATAAATACCGGTAATAATGCTTTTTTATCACAAGCCATAAAAATAAAGTAAGTGGTCTCACATACAATATTACATCGGTGCTGTTAGCAAATGCTTTGGTGAGCAGCAGGTTGGACTATTGCAATTCATTGTTCTTATCACTCACTGATTTTGAGTTAAGGAGATTGCAGCTAGTCCAAAACTCACTCTGCAGGGTTGTCACCCGTTCCTCTACATTCTCTCACATTACCCCTCAACTAAAAAAACTCCATTGCCTACCAGTCAGATACAGGGTACAATTTAAAATTGGCCTTATTACATACAAAAGTCTCAACCAAGGTCAACCAGTTTACCTAAGAGAATTAATCCACCCCTATACCTCTTCTAGAAATACAAGGCGAACTACCCCCAAACTCAAGTACTTTCAAACCACCACTTTCAATCGCAGAGTTCACAAATCAATCAAACACTTTTCTAATTCCTTCAGTCACTATGCCCCTGCCCTTTGGAACTCTTTCCCCTTTCATGTAAGAAACAGTCCCTCTGTTGCATCTTTTAGGAAGCACCTCAAAACCCACCTCTTTAGCTCTAGTTTCCCAACTTATTTTTCTTCCCTCCTGGTCACACCCACAATCCGGGATTACTGACCTTGAACACCCCTCGACTCTCATTATGATAATGATTTTGTTTAATTAGCACACTGAGTTCCCCTCTGTGGGGAAGATATTGCACTTGCAAAGCTGTAGATTAGATTAGATTAGATTAGATACAATAATTATTCAAAGTACTGATAGAACTTCAGCCCAAAGCATTATTCCCAATACTAGTAGATATAATAAAGAAAAATATTGAGTATCAGTCTTTATAGTAATATTTAAAAGAAGAATTGCCCTTGTCCATATACATTCCAATAAAATCATGGACTTCCTGTCATAATAACCATAAATAACAACTGTTAAAAAGGCTCTCAAAAATAAAGAAAATACAATTACTTTATCAATATTATATGAATACATTAAAATAACAAGGATTTATCAAATACCGTATTTATTGTAATAAACGCCCCGGGGCGATGCATTTTTCAAAAGGGGGGGGCGACTATTACAGATAAACAAAATCATATCTCGAGTCCAGTGGCAATGGGCGATAATGGACACTTACTGCCTTGATCTCACTTGCTAGCATGTATAATGGTGAGACAGCTTAAAATATTTAAACCAAACCTTAAATCTGAAGAAATCATGTGGTTTTATCTCGTATTTTTGCAGATTTCAATGCGTCTGTGACCAAAACTGCCATGTTTCGTTTTTATTTTCTTTATTTCTCGTAAGCGATATATAGTAAAATATGTGACTGGCGCTTGAGTGAAGGCGACTTTCACACAAGGTGGTGATATTATGCAAAATAATGTAGTTACATTTCTGAGTTAAAACTATACTTGAATGTCAACTTCATTGTGAATGTCTATAGCACATACTGGCTTAGTTGTCTAGGCACTTGTTCAATCAAAACAATCAAAAACTATGGATTAATATTTGTGTTTCTAAATGATCATACAGGAATATATATCACTAAAATGGATACAACAGAGCACATGTTTCCTAAAAGTTCAGTAAGTACAATCCTGTCATGCACATAGTCTATTTATGTACTGTGAAAACTGTGTGATAGTTATGACTCACACATACAAAACAACTCAAGTGGTACATGTAAATGCATTTTTCTAACTTGCTGGTTATCCCACTACAGAAAGTACCACACATAATGACAGCTTCAGTGTAACATCTGCAAAAAGTGATCAAGTAAAAAGAGAAAACAATAGCCAGGCAGAGGCGCATTTTTGGCAAAAAAATTCCAAAAATGGATTAATACCCAGCAAAATCACATACACCAGAGAAGAACTTTTACAAATTCATAAAAATGTGGAACACGATAGGAGATATCGTATACTGGATGGAAAAACCATTGTCAAAATCAGACTGAACAAGAGGAGGCAGAGAGGTCGTCCTGGAGGAGCAAAGAAGAACCCTAAATTCCAGGCAGCGTGCAACACCAAGAACAATGTCAACTTAAACAATCTCGTCCAAATACCACTAACACAGGAGCCAAATAGACATAAGAGCCAAGTCAAGCTAGGTGTACTCAATGCAAGATCTGTGAGAAACAAAGATGTATTAATTAAAGACTATTTAACTGACAGTAGCATTGACATCTGTGTAATAAGTGAAACATGGCTTCAAGATTATGATGACTATTGGATAAAAGCTTGTGAACTGAATAGAGATGGATATTCTATGGTTACATCACATAGGATGGGTCGTCCTGGTGGGGGGCTGGCTTGTGTTTGTCGCAACAGATTCAAAGTTAAGCAACTCTCCTGCGGAACTAAAAGATCATTTGAGTATGCACTGTGGAATATAATGGTAAATAATTCAGACTCTGTTAACCTTGTAGGCATATACCATCCTCCACCGTCAACAAAAAACCCTCCAAACTCTGTGTTCATAGATGAGTTTTCAGTTTTTCTTTCTGAAAATATTATGCACCTTCCAAACCTTGTAATAACTGGAGATTTCAACATGAGAGTTAATGACTCAGAAGACCATGATGTCAATGTGTTTACAGACACTATGCATTCTCTTGGATTAGACCAACATGTTTATTTCCAAACACACAATCAGGGAAACACAGTTGACCTTATTTTTACAGAATGTTTTAGCAAAGTAAATATTACTGGGTGTATCCAAGGTCCCTATATATCAGACCATTGTGCTGTTACATGCATAACATCATTGAAAAAGAGTGATGTTGAGCGTCAGAAAGTCAAATTTAGGAAGCTAAAAGACATGAATGGTACAAAAATAATTAAAGAAATGAATCTAGAAAAAATTCTCCAGGAAAATGACATCAATGATATAATAAATCAGTTTGATGCTGAAGCAACTAAAGCCATGAATAAGCTCGTTCCAGTAAAAGAAAAGACAGTCACGATAAGGGAAAAAAATCCATGGTACACTGAAGAAATTCGGCAACAAAAAAGAGTGTTCCGCAACAGAGAAAGAATTTGGAAAAGATATAGATCAAAAGAAACGTGGTTAGCCCTTCAAGAAGAAAGACGTAAATACAAAAAGATGCTTATTACAGCAAAACATGAAAAAATCAAAAACTTAGTTAATGAGTGTGGCAGTGATTCTAAAAGGCTCTATAAATTAGTGGATGAAATAACAGGAAAGAAATCTGAAAACAAACTTCCAGCAGATAAAAGTGATCGAGAATTGGCTGATGAATTCGCTAACTTTTTTATGGAGAAAATATTGAAGATACGTGATAGTTTAAAAGACCAACCCACATACTCTCCTCTTAGTCATGGCAGTGTTCCCTCTTTGGATTCTTTTAAAGAATTAACTGATGATGAAGTGAAAAAGATTATTTGCTCAATGGCCACAAAATCATGTGAAATTGACAGTCTCCCCACCAAATTCATTAAGGATGGCTTACACGACATACTACCAGTAATAACAAAGATAGTGAATGTTTCCTTGAAAAATGGATCATTTGCCAATGCTTGGAAAACTGCCACTGTAAGACCCCTTCTAAAGAAGCCTGACCTGGATCTAGTACCAAAGAACTACAGGCCTGTGAGCAACCTTAGCTTCATTTCAAAGGTTGTTGAAAAAGCTATGTTACAACAGTTCAATGCTCACTGTGAAGCTAATTTATTAATGCCAGACTACCAATCAGCATATAGGACTAACTACAGTTGTGAAACAGCTATAACTAGATTAGTCAATGACATACTTTGGGCGATGGAGAACCAAAATGTAGCAGCCTTGTCCGCAATTGATCTCAGTGCAGCTTTCGATACTGTAGATCACAATATACTGCTGGAAGTTTTGAAGGTAAAATTTGGCATTTCTGGCACTGCCTTAGACTGGTTCAACAATTACCTGAGACCTAGATACTGTAAAGTCAATGTGGGCTGTGAATATTCATCACCAAAAGAACTGTACTTTTCTGTCCCTCAAGGTTCCTGTGCTGGACCAGTCTTGTATCTGGTATATGCAAGTACTATGAGAGAAATAGTTCCCACCTCAATATCATTATATGGATATGCAGATGACCATGCTCTAATGAACTGTTTTAAATCTGGTGACTTATGTGCTGAACTAGAGTGCATCGATGATATTGAAAATACAATGGAAAATGTGAAAGAATGGATGGATTGTAATCGATTAAAGATGAATAGTACAAAAACTGAGTTTATTTTATTTGGAAATAAAAAACAACTTCAAAAGTGTGAAACAAAATCCATCAATGTTGCAGGAGAAATAGTTCAGAAAACATCAAAAATTAAATATCTTGGAGTCCAACTGGATGAGTCTCTTTCCATGAAGTCCCACATTGCAAATAAATGTAGAGTTGCAATGTTAAACATTCAGAGAATTAAATTTATCAGACCATCACTTTCTGTTGAAACATGCCAAACACTTGTACAAGGTTTAGTCATCTCACACCTTGATTATGCTAATGCAACCTTGGCTGGACTACCATCATATTTAATTGGCAGGGTTCAAAAAGTCCAAAATACTGCTGCCAAATTAATACTGAATAAGAACAAGTTTGATAGTTCGACTGAATGCATGAAGGAGTTACACTGGCTACCCATCAGAGCCAGAATAGAATTCAAAGTATTGATGCTAGTCTACAAATGCCTGCAAAACAAAGCACCTTTGTACCTGAGAAACCTCATAAAGAAAAAGGAGTGCAGAAGAGAGGGTCTGAGATCAAGTGAAGATGATTTGATGCTGGAAGTTCCACATACTCTCAAGAAAATCTATGCCAGTCGATCATTCAGTGTTTATGGTCCAGAGCTATGGAACAGATTGCCATACAACATTAGGAGTCAAAATACACTTCAAAAGTTCAAGAGTGACTTAAAAACTCATCTGTTTACAAGAGAATATAATGCCTAAATAATAATAACTGTGCTCAGATTGGATTTATGGTACTTTGTTGTCATAGGCTTGGAAGTATTGTAAAGCGCATTCGATATGCTTATTGTGTTTGATTTGCGCTATAGAAATGTATAATTCTAATTCTAATTCTACTAAAACGCACCATTTTTCGGAATCGCCAAGATGTTGGCTGTTGAGAGAGATGTAAAACCCCGAAATATGAACTTTGCAAAGGTAGAGAAGAGGGGGGGGGGCGATTAATAGGGAGGGGGCGTTTATTACAATAAATACGGTATATTAAAACTATTTTGTGATTTTTAGCCATTATAAATGATTTTAAAATATTTTTCTGTGATACAATAAAAACTAAAAAGAACACAAACATAGAGTACGCTGAAGTTGTATATGTGCCAATGTTACATAAATAAACAATACTTGTGTATTTTAAAACATGTAGTTCAGTGTTATAAATTGTTTATAAGTTATTATAAAGTCCTCTGTGTATATTTGAACTAATGAATTAAATGTGTTTAAACATCATTTTTCATTCTACTGAGTTTAAATTTCTATTTGGGTTTTATAGAGGTTTTTCTACTATGGGCTTTTTCCATTTACTTGCCTTTTGGTATGAGACTGGCATCTACGTAATGTGGGCATACAAAATATCCATGCTCTAGACAACATATGTCCATCTGTCACCCAGCTTCAAAAAATCCTTTATCTCCCTCTACCTGCTTGGTAATAATAAGTGAAAACAATATCCAAGTGTCAGAAACTTGAATATCAAACTCCATATTTATTGTGATATGCACATTAAATTGCATATGTCCAGATCATTCTGGCTGTTGAACAGAACATACATTCCTACCATTCACCAGTTCATTCACCCCAAAACAAATGGGTGACATTCTATGATTCAAATTGTACTGTCATTATTTCTGGTTAGCCAAGTGATACTTATTTGCAAAATTACTTTTTAAACAGATTTCAATTAGCTTTTTTCTTTAAAATTCTTGCACTATAGCTTAATTAATTTGACCTGTTGATTCTGACCAAACCCATAGTGTAAATCACAAATTTGGATTGAATCATGTGTGATCGGTTATTGGTGCAAACAATCATAAAATGCTTTTTTCCTTCGGAAATGTTGCATTTTCAGTAAATATGCTATTAGTTAGTTTTTGATAAATTGTGACTGAGTCCAAATTTTATTTTTCGAAACACTTAATTCTCTTAATCAACTCCTACTTATTTCCCAAAAATATCAAAGTTCACTCACTCCACTGTGATGGCCACGTTATGAGATGGACATTATGTCAGAAACAAGTGAAAAAAAAAAAAATTCATGATCATCATATACACAATTAACAGTCTCCTTCAGTATATAGTACAAATCCTTTTGTGAAATTCAAAGAATAAACCACTATGCACTAAAAAAAACCCATGGTGTGACCTTGAATTGACCTTGCTGTAGTGACCTTGACCTATAAAATCTTGTCTGTTCAATATCTCGGAAACTGTAAGGTGTAGGGAGTTGATACTTGGTAGGGACATTGGTTGGGGTTGTAGGTGTGCAATGTCATGGTATGACCTTGATTTGACCTTTGACCTTGTCATAGTGACGATGAGTTTAAAATCTTGTCTCGGCTATTTCTTGATTTCCGTAAGGTGTAGAAGGTTGACACTTGGTAGGGACATTGGTTAGGCAGTGTAGCTGTGCATCATGTTGTGACCTTTAACTTTGGCTCTGCCAAAGTGTTTTCACCTTCTATATTTGGGATTTCTTTCTCTTATGACAAAGATATATATGGATTATTGTTTTTTGTGCTATTTCCATTGACATCTGTTGTCCAATTAATAAATTTTACAGCGTCATAGTTTTTAGTTACTGATTAATGCGGTCAATTGCTATTGAATTTTCTTGCTTTAATACTTTATCTTTACATGTATTTTCTTTCTGTTAGATGTTATTTTCTCTACTTAAACATTATTTGGAGTTTATATAACTGACACTGCTCTGAAAGTATCCAGATGTTTGTACTGTTTCACTACTTCTATAGTTCCTGGTGTTGAAAACTATTTCCCCAGGCTGTGGGGTATGGGCATCTAATGTTACATTCACCAGGACAGGTATATCAAGAGATTACAAATCTTTCGGTCCTGCTTTACAGTCTGGGAACTCAAGGCTTAAAGCTGACCTTACCTCAGAAAAGAAGCTCCAAATGTAATTTACCTAATATTATAATAAGCAAAAGAGAAAAAAGTTTTTGTTGAGGTTTTGTTTCTCTTACTTGTTGCAGTTCTATTATGTGGCTTTGTTGTATATATCTTTCAGTGAGACACCTGTAATAATCTTACTATAATCCTTGGATAATACAATGATAGTGTTTGGTAATTAAATTAATATTAATAATTAGCATAACAAATCCCATGGCTTTGTTGTATTAATTATTTGGATGTCCAAGTCTCTGTCAAGTAATTTTTGAAAATTGTGTAATTGAGAGAAGTTGTTTTATGAATATGAATGTAGTAATTAATATCAGAAGAAGTATAAGTGTTATGTATATAATTTATTATATACATGGTGAGTTATGGGGTAATTATCCATGTTATATAATGTGTAAGAAGTCAATTTTCTGGAGACTGAGCTATTCAATAAATCCTGGTTAATATTGAGATGAGCTCCCACTTTGTCATTCTGGTGAATTTTAGGAATAGATGTATATATATTATCAAATAGCCCAAATGATTCCTTTAGGTGATAATTAGAGATCTGCGTCATTTCCTTTCCTCTTGAATTCTGCAGAGCTAAGGTGAATTGAACTTATAATACAGATCAATAAATGATTGTCAATAAAAGAGAGAATTCTCTTTTCAGTAGTATTTACCTAGCAGATTTATATACAGAAAACATTTCTTGCTATTCACATCCCTGTAAACTTGCCAAGTACAGAACTTCTACATATTATACATTGGTTCAGTGTTGTGTGAAAATTATGTAGCATTATTTGTGAGGAATATTTGATAAAGGCTTTCTGGATTCTAAATTAAAAATTTTTACGTGGATATTTTGTGGTATGATTGATTTGAAGTAACTTATAAATGCATGAATTTGTTTTGGTATTTAAAATTAACTTTATAAGTCTGTAGTATAATTTATTTTAAAAGGAAAATGTTTGTTACAGTAACATATCAAATATTATTCTTAAGATATAAAGGTAGCATTGAAACAAACTTCCATAATGGAAGATTGCTTTAAGTCAAAATTAGCACTTTGGCAAATTTAAGTAAAACTGGGCACAAGTTAGAATCTTTTTTTGTCTCAGAAGTCAATGTATGATTGTTGTTATTTGATGTTCAGTTAATCTGACAACGCAAATTTCAGTCAAAGTTCATTTGATTGTATTTTAAGTCATGAAAATGATTTTTAGCATTTTTAAAACTACTTTGAATGTAATTTGAAGCATACACAAAAAATCTGACAGTGAAACAGAATTGAGACAGAGATACAAAAGTCATATAGGTAGAGTAAGAAATCTAAAATTCGCCACATATCTGAAATTCGCCACATGTCAAAATACTAATAAAATAAATGAATTGAGGTAAATGATTTGTTGACTATATAGTAAATTAAGGCTTTTTGAACTGAAAAATACCAATTTTTGGACAAAAACATAATTTTCTTCATAAAATTAACTAAGGTTTTAGAGGTGGCGAATTTTAGATTCCTGGCGAATTTTAGATTTCTTACTCTATATGTCCTGTTGAAGTGGTAATTTATCTTATGATTTTCTAAACTTTTCATGCCCATGTGTTTAATTTTGTGTTTAGCTAAAACAAGATAAAAGTTTCAGATGTTTTACCAATACTGGTGAAATATTTTGAGTGGAGATTAAGTGCTATAAAAGTTAATAAGAATTACTTTTTTAACAGCCCTAGTTGCAGATTCATTGGCTCTGTAAACTTGTACATGTAGGCCTTAATAACATTCATACAGCTTAAAGTAAATGTAACACTTGTCAAAGTTCAAGTTGGTAATAAGACTTTCAAGGTTTGATTATTTATTATTTATTTTAATTTGTTTCAGGGAGTTATACTGAACTGCTGCAAATTTTCGATATAATTGTAAACCGAGGTTAAGTATTCAGCAATGGAGGCAGCTGAGAAAGGTTAGCAGGATTGTTCTTTTTGTTTAGTAAACTCTTTTGGTAGAAATTTTGAAAACAGTATTGCTTTTTTTCTTTTTTTATGCTTTAAAAATCCAGCATTGTACTCTTTAATTAGTGCTTGAGTTCTCTTTAAGAGTCCAAAATTACTTTTTACTTCTGAATCAATAAATTTCTCACGTAGCCTAGATTAATATTATCTGTCCAGCCAAATAAGGAGTACTTAAATTAGTATTTTGTATTCAGGTTTTCTTTCTATTCTTTCTACATACAACTTTCACAGTGTGGGTGGAGTCTAGAATGCCACTGTTTATAATAGTATGAACATCATATGACATCTGTTTATCTTCATTTTGTTATTTTTTTATTATAGCAAAGTCTCCAATTCCAGTGGATGACAATATTGCTCCAGGACAAATTCCTGAGACCCCAGACGAAGCTGCACCTTCCAGGACAGCAACTTTTGTTGATACACGACCCTCATCAGCTGCCAAGGCATCTACAGTGCTACCACCAGAAGCAAGTGAGTAGAAACTAGAAACTGTCATAATTATATCTCCAGAGGAAAGTCAGGGATATATTGGTTTCACGTCAGTCGCGCAGCCGTACGTTTTAACTTGTGTGCGCCATAACTCAAAAACGCTTTCACAGATTTCATTCAAACTTGGCACACACATGTATTTGGGTCAGGAGAGGAACCCTATTTTAAGGTGACCTTAAACTGCCAGTAATAAAGAACTTATGGCCACCTTAAGGTCAGAAATTTTTTCCACTTAATGCCCTCTAGGTCACAGACTATGTGGCTCAAATTTTACCTCGGAACACATTACTATATTCTCCTTACATATACCAAAAATCAAGACTTTATGTTAAGGTTAAAATTGTTTTTGAGGCCCATAAAGACCATATTTAGACGTTTTTTTCAACATATTGCCCATATTTTCCCCTATAACTTAAAAGTGGTAGGTCTTACAAGTGTGTAACTGTATTAGATATAACTTCCACATGTACTCTAAGTCTGTGAAAATTTTTAAGTCTGTAACTTTAATTTTAAGGTCACCTTAAAGTCTCTAAATTGCCCACAGAGATCCAATTTATGGACGTTTTGCCACTTTGAATGCTTATAGCTGTCAAACGATGTGTCTGATACAGCTGAAATCTCATCTGGGAATATATGATTATGTTCTGTTTATGAGTGAGAAAAATCAAGGCTTTAAATAGACGTTTAACCTGTGTATGAGGACCATAAACACCCACCCGAGTGACCTTTTTATGACATTTTCAACATATTTGGTCCTGGAATGTGGAAATGGTAAGCCTGACAAGTCTCTAACTGTAGTAGATATAACTTCTACATGAAATCTTTGTCTGTCAAAAATTTTAAGTCTGTAACTTTAATTTTCAGGCCACCTTAAGGTCTCTTAAATGCCCACAGAGCCCCAATTTATTGAGTTTTTACCACTTTTAGCCCTATAACTGTCATAATATGCACCTGATACAGCTGAAATCTCATCTGGGAATATACTAATATGTTCTTTATTCATGTGCCAAAAACCAAGGCTTTAAGTAGACATTTAACATGTTTGTGAGACCCATGAATGATTCACTCAGAGGACTTTTTTTTTAAATTTGACTCCCTCCGCCCCCCCCCCCCCCCCCCCCAAGGAAAAAAAGGTTTGACAAAAAATGGAAAATAGTTCATAATAATTGTGAATCACACAAAATGGTTACTGGTTGCTGCAAAAAATACCCAGTGAATGCTTGTGGTGTGAGAGATGGCCTGTCTGGGGATATGTTGGCGTTGAGTCGGTGCAGTCTAGTTATCATTCAGTACGTATAAGTAAATGCAATGATATCAATTAAAGCCCGAGACACATAAATAGCGTTCACATTTATAACCTCCCTGTCAATCAGAGAGAGGTAAAATATCTATCCAGCGCACTATCAGAAAATATCTATCCAGCGCACTATCAGATAATAATTTGTCTTGACTAATATTGAGAATTTAATGTAAAATCAATGTTGAAAGTCAATATGATTTTTAATTAATATTGAAATAACAGTATCATGGGATACCAAGAATTAATAACTGTGCCTTCATAATTATTATTATTATTATGTATTTATACTCAGCGCAATATCTCCATATACTACAGGACTCGAAGCGCTATTTAACCAATCCGACTGAACAGGTACAGCCCCAATTCACAAGTAACTCACATTCCCCTAACTGGAAGATAGAGGCTCAGGGATGACCATTTATCAACGTCCTTGAGGTTCTTTAACCTGCCACTGGGGATAGGACCCAATGACAGAGGACCGCCATTTTAAGTGGTCATCCGAGCAACTATGTATCTGCCTGTACCTGGGATTGAACCCACGTCCTCTGAGTTCCTAGACAAGTGTGTTACCCGCTAGGCCACAGTGGCAGAAGTGGCATAAGTATCGATTATATGACTACATGTAGCTTGGCCAGTTCCCATCTGATCACCTGAAGGTAAGCAGCACTGGGCTTGGTTAGTACTTGGATGGGCGACCGTCTGAGTCCTGGGCCAAATATGGGCAGATACATAGCCCAGTGCTGCTTACCTTCAGCTATTTTGTGCTATTTGAAAAGCAGGTTTTGTTTTTGTTTACTCCACTTCCTGTTACCAGGCCTATTCCAATTTCAATAAGTTTCAGTTTACTAGCGTGAGCCTTCTAGTCTACTAGTGTGAGCTGCAGCCCTATTCCAATTTCAGTAAGGCTGGAAGGGGTTTCAGTCTACTAGCATGAGCTACAAACCCATTAGAGACTGCAGTAGTGCACTGAAGTAGTCACTAGTCACCCATCCCAGTATTAACATAGCCCATTGCCGCTGAACTTCAGTGAAGAGAAAGATACTCAGCACACTATATACGACACAGTTCATGAATTCATGAAAGTCCGGAGACAACCAAAAAAAAAAAATTGATTCCTAGAAGCGCGAGCCTTGCGAGAGCTCGCGCTTAACAAAACTAAAACACAACCTTTTTAGTATCTCGGAATCAAAACAAGTTTTTATTGGTGAAATATTGCCATCGTTTGGAAAATATACTGCTGTACCATTGATTATGTTTAGCATTTACTTCACAATACAGTGTTCACAAAGTATATGCTTTTGTTTGTTAGAACCTAAAGCTAAACCGTTAGTGAAGAAAGCTTCTAAAATAAAACACAGGAGGTCACGTAAGTGAGAGTTTGTGGTTAATGTTGCATGATTGTGTTTTGGCTGAAGGCACACAACCAAATCTCACTTTACACATGTGTATTGTTAATTTGTTTTAACTGAAATCTTCAACAGAAATGTATTATAATTGCAAAAACACATTTGCTTGTTTGTTTATAAAGATCAGTGGGGCTGGAGAAATACTACATTTTAAGTATAGTAAGTGATAAACAAGTGACACACACCTAAAAGGCTAAAACAAATGGTAATAACTGTTAATTAAAAAAGAACTTAACAAAAAACAATAATATATTTCCTCATCACCAGTTCATACTAATGAAACAACATCGACAATATAATCTAAATTATTTAGTAATTGGAATGTAATTTTGCTGAACAACTGATAAAAGTCACCCAGGGAAATGAATAAACTTTACTACTCATGAAATTCAGATGTCTGCCAAGATCCAATATTTCCTTATTTTGCAATATTGTTATTCATAAAGTTACAAGTTATGCCCCTTTCACACTACAGGAGGTTGTCCTGCGGTTAGAAGTTTTTCTTGGCAGCGGAACCGTCCCCAGATCGCCCCATTTGGTCCAAGTTGTTCACACTACAGGCGGATTGCCACTGACTGGACACGGTTTTTTAACCGTCAATAACATTAGGATGACAGTACTCTAAATGGTGGTCACCAAGAGACAACCTCCATTAACCTCAACTCACCTTTGGTAGCCGTCAGACAAACACATGGTGAAATGACCAATACCTTAACTCTAGGGGGTAAATCTTTTGGCTTTGTGAGTATCGATATTGAATGTAAAAATATTTCAATATCGGGCGATATCGGGGGGTTCATATTGTCTACCAAATAGTACGAATTCGGGAAACCGAAAACGTTTTATTTTAGTGTTTCCCGAACCGCTAACAGGAAGCAAAATGAATCAAAACAAAGCAATGCAGTTTTCATCAAAAACACATTGAAAACTTCAAAAGTGTGTGATAAAAGTGTACAATTTCTTCAGATTTTTCCTTTATTTCGAATATTAACAGTGCAAGTTTACAGTTTTATTTAAAATGGCGATATTGAAATACGTGTTTTAGATCTCGATATCGAGAGTCCAGTTCTAAAACAATAAATATCGGCAATATCGATAAATGATTTACCCACTACTTAACTGACACCTTATGTCGCCGTGTTACTCCAAAAGAGTGACCTTATGTACACAGTGTACCACACTTTCGGTTACCATAGAAAGAAATTCATCCGCACATGCGCAAAATTGTCTGCGCATACTCACGGTACCAAAATCAGAGGCGGAAATTGCAAATATTTTAAAACTTTGTTAGGATGCGCAAGGTAATGGATGGTTCACCACTGACTCACAAGGTCGCATACGGACGTCAGGCCGTAATCCAAGGGCAGGGATGTTTCCCCAAACGCGGGTTACCACGGGTGATACCGCCTGTAGTGTGAAAGGGGTATTAGAAAATTATCTTTTCAAAATTGGCAGCTAAATTTTTTCTCTGTTTTTTCCTTTAGAACTCTGTCTATGCATTTGAAAGTGAGATAAAAACTGGCTCAATACTTTGGATTGTGATTGTGGTATAAGAAAAACAAGCAACTCCAATTAGATGTGAAAATTGTAATATACTGAATGTGTTTGAAAGAGCACATATATGTTTGATGTGTTGTTTTTTCTTTTGCAATTCATATTTCATAATGGAAATTCAGTATTTGGTTATAAAAATTGGACATGTTTGTATATGTCTTATATACTCTGTATCATTCTTTTTTCCAAAATTTAGACTGGTTGTTAATGCTTTTGAGCTATTAGCATAGATTTAAATAAATTAATCTTATCAATTATGATCAAAATAATCTTAATCAAACATTAGTTTATGACCTATTTTCACTAACTTAAGGTTCATCTAAAGCTAAGTATTTAGCCAAATCTGCAACAAAATCCTCAATTTACATAATTATAAACCAGTCAAGTTGTAGTGAAGTCACTCATTTGTCACCCGCTTTATAAAAATGCTGTGTTTTATCTAATATGTTTTTTTTTTTTTTTTTTTTTGCACATTATTGTCACACGTGATGAAGTGTTATGATTGAACTTTAGGCACTATACCAAAAGAAGAATTGCTGGAAAAAGAAGAATTGCCATTTCCTATTACCACGACTACTGACCGGCCCAAAACACCTGGTGAATACCTCTTTCAGTTAGTACGGGAATCATACCTAGGATAATGGAAGGACAAAATAAAAAAAAAACACCAGTTTTGAGCCAGTGTGTTAAAGGGGTTAAACATTTTGTCCAGTTGTTATGAAACCATGTGTTAAACTTCAGACAGAAAATGTTTTATCAAGCATCAAATTATCTACTTCTGTACTGCAAAACAGCATTGAAATGTTGTTTCATGCCATGAAATGTACCACTTAACCACTTAACTGTTAATTGTTTTTATTCAATAAAAAGGGGTATTAAATGTGTTTGATATATCATTTAATCTCGTACAAGATTAAAAACCTCCTATAATTTACTAATCTTCCAATGTATAGGACTTGTTCAGGGATACAATGTGTAATGGCAACATTATTTTTAAAAAATGTTAACTGTTTTTTGTTTGTTTGTATGGTTAAACTGAAATTGGTCCAGTCCACACTCATTACTGGCATTAAAATTCACACCCATACATGCATTGTATTCAGATATCTTTGTATATTGATATACAAAACCATATTAATGTTACCCACTTGATCAGTACTCTTTCTCTGCTCTAGTCAAATTTAAGCTCATCTGTTTTAGTTAAAAATTACAAGAAAAAATAACATTTAATTGTTTGGAATTTCAGTGAAAAAGCCAGAAACGAAAACACCTAAACCTGCTCAGATCAAGACTGAGGATGAAGTAAAGAAGGCACCAAAGAAAAAGGAAAATTCCCAAAAGACAAATGTCAAGGTCACGGAAAAAACCTATGACTTTGAAAACCGGGAGTTTCAGGACCTGGACCCAAAAGATTATGGGATTGATTTCGATGAAAAACCCATGGAATACAGTAAGCAATTATATTTGCAGTGAAAGCAGTCCATAATTAATAACTAGTGTAGGATGTTGTGATTAAATCATTCTGACACAGTTTACATTAGTTTTATTAATTGTATCATGAATTATGTGTGATTATAATAGTTATAGTGAAGCAATCAATCAGATCACAAAAAGCATTATGTGATACCATTTGGCATCCTGAATTGTATTATGTTATTTCTTTGAATATTATGCAATTATACTACAGCCACAACTAGTACTAATAATAACAACTGGCCCTGAGGACCAAAACAATAAATAATATTAATAAAACAATAATTATATTCACAGAATGCTGTTTTTTTATTTGCTTTTTGGTTGAAAACAATGAAAATCACTTTGGTTTGCTCAGAGCCAGTTCTTAGTAGTGTCCATAGTTTACTCCATTAAAGGTTATCAGAACAAGTAAAAAGGGTGTAAATTTGATTGAATATTTCATTAAATTGCTTTATTTGAAAATAAAAAAGGTTAATGAATTTTAAAATGTCTTTTAGTAGCTTTTCTTGTTAATTTAATGTATAGCTAATCCCCAGTGGGATTTAACAAATAGGAAATCATATATTTTTTTTAATTTTTGTGGTCCTTGAGAACAAAGAACATTAGCTTATTACAGTAATATTAATTCTATTTGTTAGAACCTCACATAGTGGAGGGAGACCTGCCTGACATCTACAGGCTGATGGCCTCGCTAGAGGAGGGAGAGAGTCAGTTAGACAATGCCAGGGAGCCACCATCTCTCTACACGAGGCCTGAACAGGTATTTACAGCTCAGGCAATTAGCCATTGCACAGTGTCACTAATTATTTTTTGACAATATCTCAACCTTTTCCCATAAAGCACACAACACTTTAATGTATGCTACAGAGCCCATTCAGACACCTCCAAAATAAAGTGTATTATTATTATGTATGAGATTTTCAATGTCACATCTGGGGATTTTCTATGGGTTTACAGATATGTAGGGATTTTTAATCTGGGGATTTAATCTGTTTTGAAATTCAGATTAAAACTAACATGTAAATTATTTAATGATAGTGCCAGGATAACCACTATCTCTTTACAACGAACAAGAAAAGGTGTTATGATTGAGGCTTAACTGTACAGTTTTAGGGCTGTTAATTTCTTGTTCAGATTACTTAAACGCTCATAAGAAATAGAGAAATGAACTATTTGGACTGCAAAATTAAGGTGAGAGTACTCTGATTTTGTTTATCATGGACACTTTTTCTGATAAATATTTTAATTAATATCAAACAAATCATTTTATATAACTTTTATGAGAAAATTGTCTCAAAACTGCCTGTTTTCAGACAGGAAAGAGTACTTATAAATTAAATGGAAAGGTAAATGAACAATTTCTGTTCCTTACAGCCCCACCAATATTATTACAAAGTACCAAAACCTTTTTTCCAATATGAAAAAACATTCACCTTCCACTAAGTATTTAAAATTGAAATTATCCAGTAAAACTGTTCCATGAATTAATCTTGTTTTGGTATCAGTGGTCAATACACTTCAATCTGCTGGTGTGAGGATTCCATAGGAGATACTGAACAAGCTGAAATTTTAACCAGAAGAAAATTTCACTTAATCGTTTCAGGAATTCACTGAAATTAATTTGCACTAAAAGTCAGTTTCTATTGAAGGATAAAAACTAGGGCTGTGAACGAGTACTCGAGCCTCGATAGATGAGTCGATCTTTCCTAGTACTCAAGTCCATTTTAAATCCTCGGGAGGTATTTATTATCGCCCACGTAATGAAACGCTTGTGTAAAATATGCCACATTTCAGCATTTCTGTCACATAATATCAATTAAAGTTGTTATTTTCGCTTGAAAATGTATAATTTACTCCATATTCTATAATATCTGGTCAAATAGAAGACGTTTTTCTTCAGAAGTTTCGTTTCCGGAACCGACTATCTGTTTACAAAAGACTTCTAATGGTAGATGCTAAATCTCGCAGTTACTCAAATTCGGGCCGGTTGTGAGAGGGTGAGTACTCGATGCCGTTTTCAGCACCCGTCCCAGCCCTAATAAAAACAGATAATAAATTTCACTGGGAATTAATTTTCACTCTCAAGGCTAGATAGCTAAAATAGCTAAAATTATTTCCAAGTGAAAAGTTCCAATTTTACAGTGTACCTGAGAACGGTTATTTCATAGTTTACTGAAAAGAGAGAAAAATTTGAATTTCTTTGTACAGAAGGCACAGAGTGTATGCTAACAAACCAAGAACTCGTTATGATGTGATTGGTTGAAATACATTGCCTACGTATCCATGTTAATGCACTAGTGTTGTGAATAATCAAATAATGTCTGAAAATAAAGTATCAAGAATATTTCAAAAAGAAGGAGTGGAATTGAGGAATTGTAATGAAAGAAATATTTCGTTCCTTGTGCTTTTGTATCAGTCTTTGGCTGTAATTACTCATAAAGAATTGATGCTTTAAGATGATTGGCTCATAACACATTCCAACATTGCATTCCAACACTAAATTAAAAATTCAAATGTTTTCCTTTAGGCTGAGTACTACAAAAAGATCACAGAGAAAAAGACTGAGATCGAAGAGGGCAGTGACATTGAGGACTATGTGACCAACTTCCTGGAGGGAGTCCGAGAAGATGTGCTCATGATTGGACAGATCAGTCTGGAGGAAGTACAGGTAATAAAGAGGTTTATGATTTTAAAAAGAAAAAAATAATAAAAACTCAAACTATTCCAAAAAATATTTTGGTGAAATAAGCTAGTGCAAAGTAGAGTAAGAAATCTAAAATTCGCCACATAATTTATCTGAAATTCGCCACATGTGGAAATACTAATAGAATAAATGAATTGAGGTGAGATTTGTTGAATGTACAGTAAGTTAAGGCTTTTTGAACTGAAAAATGCCAATTTTCAGACAAAACATCATTTTCTTCATAAAATTAACTAAAGTTTTAGAGGTGGCGAATTTTAGATTCCTGGCGAATTTTAGATTTTTTACTCTACAAAACTAATAAATATATATATATTTTTATGGAATTTAAATATAGCTAACTATAAAATGGAGAGCAGGAAAACAATATTCTTCATTGAGAATAACGTACATACCATTTTTAATAATTGCTAGGTTTAAACCATTTCCAATTACAGGCCAAAGAAGGTGAACAAAGCAGGTGAAAGGTTTAATTACCATATATGGTAATGACCAGGACGGGGACACCCCTGCTACTGTGTTGTATTACAATTAAATAGCAGATTCAAGTGGCAGAGCTAAAGGCTTGTCCAAGTATGACCATGGCTGTTGTGTGAGAAAGACCCAACTTTGACTTTCTGTGCAGTTATATACAAAGTCATATATTTTTTTAAGTTTTAAAAATTAAATTTTCTTCATATTTTGCTCTTTTACTCAACAAATATGATATTAACTGATTTCATTGTGACATGAGTACCTTTCTTAAATGACACAATACATTTTTATTGTAAGGTTTAAAGTTATCTAAAAAAAAACAATTATGGTTTTAATGTTTTGAATATATTAACAGGATGAAGAGAAACGTCTGAGAGATGAGCACATCTCCTACGTGGAACAGCAGAAAAGGCTGGAACTTTTGATCCAGCAGAAAATCCGTATTCTGGAGGAAGAGGCAAAGAAACGGATCGCAAACTACTTGAGAGAAAAGCGTAAGATGAGCAAACGTCTGGAGGAAATTCAGCTACAACGAGAGAGGCTGATGCTTGATCAGTTGAACAAAGCATTCAGAAAGTCTGAGAACCAGCTGATATCTGTGCTGGAGAAGAGGAAGGCTGAAATCCGGGTAAGAGTGGGCAAACTGATAGCTTTCTTTTTCATTTTTTTTTATGTAAAACTGAAATATAATGTCCTTATGGCACAACTAAATCATTGATCTATTCTAATGTAATCTACTGCCATGCAGGTGCAATATTGACCCCCCCCCCCCCTTCGACTGAACTCAGTTCGTTAAAATACCAGGGTTTATAGGTGTGAACAAGAGAAACATAATAGGTTCTACAACTTGAAGATGCTTCCTAAAACATGTTACTGAGGGACTGGTTCTTATGTAAAGATAAATAGAGTTCTAATCATTATGATCACCATTGGCTTCAAAACATACAGCATCAACATTGCCACCGTTGATATCTGTGATGAAAGTTAAAATGAGAATCATCCACAAAATCTTGGAAATAAGCCTGCTAAATTGTGTCTACTGTTTCCCATCTATCATTATATAAACGTGAAGTTGAGTTTCTGAAAATGATATAATTTTTCTGTTTAATAGTGAAAAAATAAGAGAATTTAGCAAGAAAAATTTGCTGCAACCCATATGTACTAGTCTGATCCCAAACAACTATAGATTCTGAAGAAATGAAGTCTCATTTTTTCAGGCTTGCCTTCACCTAATTGTACCTTATTAATGGCTGTGATTTTGGAATAAAAATGACACTGGTATCTGTTTGGAAAGAACTGAGCTGAAGTTTGGTAACTGTGTTTGAATTGTAACTAACTGGAAGGCCTCGTGGAAATACCAGGGAATCAAACATGGTGGTTGTTGTAAACAAACATTACAAAATAAAATGTTGCATATCTGTAAAGAAAAAGGAAAATTACATGAAAAGCTAATACCAGGTTTTTTTATTATTTTTTTTTATTTTTGGCTTTTACATTACTTGTAATCATTGTTTGTTAGAAATACTACGGTGACCTTACTGAGGCTGAAGGTCACTATGGAGGCTCCAAAGGTCGTCGCTGGAAGGTTGACTGGGACAAGACACCTCAGCCATTGCAGATAAAGCTCAAGTGTCTCAGGTATTATTGCATGCTAGAATTTACAGAGTCACTATGTATTTATTTCATTTCCATTAACTCTTTCTGCGCTGTTGACTACCGTCGACAAAGATCAAATGCTATATATATTGTAAATAGTGAACGTTTTAGTGCAGAATTATTTTGCGTCACAGATATGTCAATCAAAATGGCAATTTTCCCCAGAGAGTGGCTTGCAAAGTACAAGGGCCCAATCAATCTAAGTATATCTCCTAGGCAACAGTAAACTTCATTTTAATTGGCCTGATAGTCACCCAATAAAATATCATAAATAAACATAAACATATGTAGTCATAGCAGCTGAGAAATTCGTTTTTTATTGGCTGGCTGTTGTGCTAGTCATGAGTAGACAGTAATATCAAGTTTGTGGCTTCTTTTAGTGTGTAGCATCTGTTTGCCATTTCTGAATGATATATAAAACTTTGTTTTCTATTTACATGATAAATGACGTCATTAGTACAACTTATAGACGTCATCTGTAGTGTTTTGTGATTCAATACGTCACGGTGATTACCGTCGCCTGTCGCGCTTTATAATAAAGTCGACGTCAGTTGACCACAGCATTTCTAAATATGTTTATTGCATGAATGTCGTGGTGAAAGAGTTAAGAAACTAGTCCATTGTCGTTGAAAAAACTCTCCTATCTCCTGCATTAACTTGTTTTTCCCTTTCCTACCCATTTTTGAGCTTTTCTCTCACTTTGTATGAACCATTCCTGACACCCTCCTGAACAGGAAAGAATGTTTCAAAAAGAAAGAAATGAAGTTGCCAATCAATACCTAGTGGTTGGATATGTTAAAGGATTGATATAGGAACTCCCCACAGAGTGATCCCAAATTGATTCAGTGAGGTTTGGTAACATTCAGGAGTAGTTTGGCATTATTTGGGGATTGAGTCTCTGTGAAAGACAACAGAATTGATACAGAACACATTGTGTAAAATTAAATCTGGTGCCTGTGTACTCCAAAGTGAATCAAAGCCTTTGTTTCAAGAAATATTAACAGACTGTCCCAACACTGCTAGGACTATTAATTCAAGATATAAAAATTCAACTTTGTGTTCTAGTTTTGAGTGGTAAGCAGTCAAGCTTCCTTGCCTCTCAAGTTTATTTTTCTTCCTGTTAGCGAAAGATAATGTTTTATTATCCACCACGCGACGTATTTGCCCTAAATACGGGGAAATACAGACCGGGATGTATTTTTTTTGTATACACCGGCGCCCCGGTACTATGGATATTGAGTGTGATTAACTTCCGGTTTTTCAACAATATCTCGGAAAGTATGTAACTTAAAAATATGTATAATATATCATTAGAAAGGTGTTATTCTAGCGCTTCTGCTCATGTATGTTGCATAAATATCCATGCAGAAATGACTGAGATATTGCAAGGTAAAGATTGAAGTTTTATATTCAGTGTTGCTCATTCTTTTTGACAGTCTGTTTCACGTTTTCTCGTTAAATATTCATATTATTTGACCCATAAATCGCACAAAATGGTGGATAATAAAGGTAAAACATCCCTCATCAGACATATACAGAAAAAATATATCACTCATGAAGATTAACAATATAATACTCGTGCTGCGCACTCGTATAATATTGTTATCTTCATTCGTGATATATTTTTTCTGTATATGTCATTCGGGACGTTTTCCTATTATCCCATCACACTCTGTGATAGCAGATTTTAAGGTGCTACATAAAATACAGCTTTCATATCATATAGCCATTCCGTAACCATGGGTCGTTAGCCATAGAGACACCAGGCAAGCAAGTACAGTGAAGGTGGACAAGCTCTGTCATATAATTAGGTTCAAGCCTTTGTGTAGATTAAGTTTTAATCCTGATGCTGATTTAAAGAAAATTAGAAGGTTATAATTTGCCACTTTGCCAGTGCCCGATACTTTTCTGTACAGAATCTCAACCACTGAGTATGCAATACTTTCTTCCATTGCTACAGGTGGCTTGGTGGTGTTGTGGGTAACACACTCGCTTCCCGCCTAAAAAGTCTCTGGTTCAAACCCAAGTCCGTATGTCGGAAATTGGTAGTTGCTTACCAATGTCCGCCAGTTTTAGAGTGCAGAATCTTGATCAACTAGTATGTACTGGTTTCCTCAGCCTTTAAAACTATCCATTGTGATATAACCTGTACAGTGTGGTACAAGCAACATTAAACCCAAATAAATTTAAATTCTTCCATTCCTACAGTTGCCCATTATGGTATGACCCACACATTGTGTTCAAAGTGATGTTAAGCTTGAATCCATTAATCAATCAATTTGTTTTACAGAGGTGTGAAGGACAAGCTTCCTCATGGCCGCTATGTTCTGATGGTGTCTCTGTACAACCGGCTTGGTGGCCATGTGTTGCGCTGGTCAAATCTGAGGGGTCAGTACTGGGGAGGTGCCACTCTGCCAGTAGGGCATGATGGGAACTTTTACAACATTGAGATGAAGGTTAGGGAGAGCTTACTTAGTCATTGTAGTTCATGTACAGTTGTACACTTGGATTTCCATGTCATCCAATTTTTTCCCTCCCTGAGCAAAAGAAAAAAAGCAATCACAAGTCGAGTGTCGCAAAGTAGACTCGGACACAGCAAGCAGCTACACATATAATGAGAAGGAAGTAAAAATTCGGGCTTGGATGTTATAAGCCACAAACATGTGTACACTAATAAGTGTCTTGTAGTGAAAAATGTAAAATTGGTGTATATTTAATTGGGCTGTTTTGGTCATAAAATCCAACAACTGATTATAAATTTGTAAAACCTAATCTTGCAATCAGTGTTAAATGTGAAACTTTGTTCAAGTTTCTGTCAAAAAGATTTCTAACAAAATATTTTCAATGGTCAGAAAAGTTTGCCTTTCAGTATAATTATCTTACCTTTGTGCCTTTCTCAGCAAAAAAGGGGGCCACGGTGGCAGAGTGGTAACACTCTCGCCTCCCACCTCTGAGGCCGGGGTTCGATCCCCGCACGGTCTCAAGTGGGAAAGCTGGTAGTTGCTTGCCGTTGGTCGGCAGTTTACAGTACAGAACCCTAACGAACTGTATGTACTGGTTTCCTCTGCCCTTCCAACTACCCGTCGTGATATGACCTGTACAGTGTTGAAAGCGACGTAAAACCCCAAATAAATAAATAAATTCTCAGCAAAAAATATGTATAGAAATTCACCAATTTGATGACACTATATGTACTGTATATAGTTTCTGCAGACATTTGCAAACTGAGTACTTCTTTGAAACCAACAGCCAGTTTTGGAAAATTAAAACTATAGCCCAAACATCTGAACTGTTTCTACCTTGTTCACTCTGTAGTTTCACTTTGCACTTTCAGTTGGACCAAAGCGTGTTTACAGTAGTTCCCTCTAAGTCAGGAGTGCGCCCCTCCATGGTCCTGGTGTTTGAGCTGTTTCTGCTGAGAGGCTCTGTGGTGCCCACTGACAGGGTCGTGGGCTGGGGATGCTTCCCTGTCGCCGATGAACAGTTTGATATAGTGGAAGGAAAGTAAGTAGTATTTTTCCCCATTTTTCTGTTGTAAATGAACAGAGGATTATGTTAAATTATAATGAAACATGTTAATTAATTGTGTAAGATATTTGTATTTAATTACCCACATGGCGTTTTTACTTGTTCCTGTTAATAATGCCAATTAAGTTACTTTTTAATGTATGAAATGATTAAATTGTACGGTGATAGTCTAAAAGCTGCATTAGATCCACTGAAAAATGCATTTGCGAAATAATGTTTTTTGACAAGCAAAAGTATAAAAATATACAATTTAGGTTGCATTTCTCCTAGGTTTGATATCTGTTATGTTCAGTTATTTATCCACATGGTTGCTTCCGCTTTAATGAACACGTTAAATTTTTCCCCGCCACCAATACTTTGGAAACTTTGTATAAAACATGTTTTATGTTTATACAGTTCAATATGATATAAGTAAAGTCTTGTTTTATGTTAATTAGATTCAAATGCCCATTTTTACGTGGAGAGATGGATCCTCTGATTGACAAGCATGAGAAAGTTGAGTCTCTGATGGGTTCAGAACTGGACCACTGGCTGTGTAACTGCTACTTTGAGGTCATCAAACTGCCCAGGTTTGTTTGTCAGTGGTAACTCTCCAACTCAAGTTTTGACTCGCAGAATTAAACTTTAAGGCCACAAACTGGAAAAAATACCCTGTTTCAATTTTGACTGAGAATGAAATGTTATCCCAGAAACGAAAATTAAACATAACTGCATGTGGGATAATATTATTTGTGTTATTGTGTCACGTATTATCACACATTATGTTTCTCGTTGGCAAGGGATTAGAGTATACTACTGCTTCCCTGCATAAGTTGGCCGCGGGTCGTAAGTTGGCCGCCACTCATTTAAATGTATCAAACAGACGAATGTGTGTCTGCACAGGTTTTAAAAGTGGTAGTTATAATAAATCTTATTATAATAGACCATTAAAGAATGATACAGGCCTTTAGATTTATAGAAATTTCAAAATATGATGATGGCGGCCAACTTACGACCCGCGGCCAACTTATGCAGGGAAGCAGTATACACCATATCTAGATTGTATGAATTTGATTTTATTTCTATTTTGCATGCAAATTTAATATGAAGATAATCAGACTCATTGGAATCTGTTTTTTGCCCGAGTGTCTTTTTGAGCTATTGGCTGTTACCTGTATAGTTATTAGGGATGGGTTACCGTCAAAAATATGCAGATCGCTGCCATTTGAAACTGTTCTAATTCCGGGTTTTAGTACACCCCCAATCAAATAGGAAGTCAAACTCACAAAACCAAACATGACAGTAGTGGTGTGGCGATTAGACGTATTGTCGATTAATCGTCGGTGACAGTGTAGAATCGCGGTCGGTCACTTACGTTTTCTAATGATCGATTATTAAGCTTATATCTTACCTTTCCTGATTTATAGCAATATCCACATATTTTAAAAATATTTTAGGTATTTTTACTTGATAAACTGACAGTTTTGTCTTGATATTTCAAGTTTGTTTATGTCTACCGCCATATTTACAGGAAGTTAGTGGTGGCATCGTTTACAGAAGTCAAAACGAAACGAAATCTGGTATTTCGTATGCTTGTTCTGTGCATTGAAAATTATTCGCAGGCGTACATGAGCGATAACTTGCAAATGGAAGTGGCTTTCGCGAGGTATTATTATGTACGTAAAAATGATTTTTACTCAATATAAAATAAAACTAGGACATATTTTATAATATATATATTTTTTTTGTCGTTTCTATGAAGTATCAGCCATAACAAAGCCTTAAATAATAACTTTTACAATAACCGGTTCCCAAATATTCTTTGCGGATTTCGTTTTTTCTACTAAAACGAAACAATATTCCGCATACCGGAAAACCGTTAACAACACTACAGGAAGTGGGTGCTTTCGGTAGATTCTAAATGTCGGAACACCGTTATTCTTACCGGATTGACCTATACTTTATCCTGGAAAGTGTTTCTTAAATAATAAACAATAATGGACAATAAAACTATAGAAAATGTAAAAATTCACTTGTATAAATGTAATTCTGTTGTTGACGGTTTTTTAAACATGTTCATATGTGACTTTTTTGTACTGATATGTATTGTATATGATTTTGAAGACAATAAAAAAAAGGATGGGGGAAAAAAAAAAAAAAGCCAATAATGGAGTAAAATAATCGATTATGGGTCGATCATTGCTCGGAAAAATGGACGAATAATCGACCATGCAAATTGGAGGCGATTCCCAGCACTACACGACAGTGTCCTCTCAACAACAACAGAAGCCCCCAAAATGTACAAAAATATGGTATAAAAGACACTATTAGTAATTTCTTCATATTTGGGGTTTATTTTAAGTTTTCCTTCCATTATATTTTTTGACAAGTGAAATGGCGGTTTTTGAATCTTGCCACACTATTTTATTAAACTTTTCACAATATATATATCTAGATACCGGAAACAGGCTCATCGATAATAGATATGAACCAGAAAAAAAAAATAAATAAATAAAATAATTACTTTAAACTTACATAACAATAGAGAAGATTTGACATGTCTTGCCCAGTCCTTCTGTTTTTGATCTATCCTTACTCCATTTACTGAATTCTCTTACCTGTACATTTTCTCCTTTATACAGGTATCTGTCAGGACAGAAGGAGTATGAGGTAGAGCTTCACTTCAGCTCAGGTATCATTGCTTTCCCCGACCGTGTGCACACATCTGAGGAGTACAAAGACGGAGAAGCACCAGTACCAGGCAGTCTGGAGGAAGTGGCATCCGGAACAAGTCAGACGTAAGTAGACAGAGAACTAGTCTAAGAAATATAATAAAAGTAGAGACATTTGTATAGTGCTAAATGGATGAAAATGCTCTAATGCACTGGAATCCAAAAAGGGACAGTCCAAAAACCAAGTAAAAAATACGGAATCTATTAGACTTAAGAAAGTGGAGTACCACCTGGTTCTAGAAAAGAAATGACACAAATATGGTGCAAGTCCAACAGTAAGTAAATGGGGACACAGTCAAGTATAAGTGTGATCAATGCAAGTAACTAAGGGACCAGGCTAATCAAAGTAAATAGGGAACCAGCCTATCTTGAATAGAGACCCAGTTGGATGTTTATGTTTTGGGACCAGTCAATGAATAACAAGAAAAGTTGCCATGTATAGGTAAATGGAAGACAAATTAAATATTAACAGATAACTAGTTTAGTATATGTGAATAAGGAATTAATTAATGTAAATATACAGGGAATTGGTCAAGTATAAGCCAATATAGTCTGTGGAAGTATTTATTATTATAATTTTAAACTGAAAGTAAGTGATTTTTAACAATTTATTCACAAATTCAGAGGCTAAGGTAAGTCAAGCTTGTCAGACAACATATGACTCAATCTTTATATTTTTGTATTAAATCTTGACTGATAAACTGCTTGTTTGTTACAGTAACACTTCCAGACTTTCTGTGTTTAATTCCACCAACCTTCTGGACTCCAGCCTGGAGGAGAGCAGTGGTTCAGCTGGCAAGAAGCCTCCACTGGATGAAAAGTTCCCTCTGGTGAGTATATTTTGACTTTTTGTCAAATCGGAAAATGTATCCTGTTCTTGAAAAATGGCCAGTGTGCAGAAGAGTTGAAAACTTAATCAGTGACTTAAAATCACTTAAATAAGTTTTTACTACTGAACAGTTGTGTTGTAGTAACACCCAGATTAATCTATTTTACTATTAGTAATTTTCCCTGTTATAAAATAGTGGGCCTTTGACAAGGTTGTAAGCTTATGATTTCAATGACATGTATTTTGTATGTCAGAGTACACTTTTTCAGATACTACAAGAAAGAATTCAAATAAAATTTAATTATTTTAAAATAGAATACCATCCAATAGAATTGTGACTGCAAAAGCAATGGTATAGTCGTAATCTTGAGAAAAATCTAAGTTCATTATTTTGCTGAAGTTCATCCAATTTCGTAAACATTATATTTACATTTTCACTAATCTAAAGCTATTTTTTATATATTAATATTCATTTTTGTTCAGAAAAAGAAGGAAATTGAGTTTTCTGACATTCGCAAACGTCCATTCTCGACCATCGGTTCCAAAAAAGCCCACCAGGAGAAGAAAGACCTTGGCGACTCAGACGTTGACTATGAAGAGGAAGAAGTGTATCTACTGAAGAAAGACCAGGACTTCTATCCAATCAAAGGACAGCCTGGACTCTGGTACAAGGTAAATATGACAAGAAAACCCTGCAGGTATAGGGTAAATGCTATTATGTACATCGTGTTGAATGTTAAAAAAATATTGTCTACTGAAAGGTCCAAATCCAGAATACTGAAAAAGTTTTGTTCTAGCATATACCTAAAGGCTAACAGGAAGCTAAATTTCTCAAAACAAAACATGGAATTTTTTATTAAAAGCACATTAAAATTACAAAAATATGACGTAAAAGTTCATAATTTCTTCAGATTTAGGGTTATTTCCAATATTTCTAGTGTAGGTTTATATTCTTTTCACATCAATATCAGCATATTGCCAATATCAGTAAGCCATGTAGCCACCCGTAAATGCATTTTACAATATTCTGGTGGTACAAAGCAGATATCCGCTGTAAAGTTTTTGTGGTACATGTAGATATGGCAGAATATATACATGTAGTCCTACATTGCATGGTATATATGGCAGATTATACAACATGTATAAGGTAAATGCATCTTTCAATATTCAAATGATACAAGGTCAGGCATAATAAAAGATGTAGTGATTTAAGGTCTTTTCATTATACTGTATTCTGGTGATCCATGCTTTATAAATAATTCTAGTATCAGGTATAAATACTTTTTGGAATGTTATGGTGGGGCATTCCCCAACTCTGTTTACACTTGTCCTTTGATGTGCATTACTGTAGAAATATGAACACAACCCTGCAGACCAATACCACAAGAAGCTCTACTCTCTGCTGCCCAAGACAGGTGTGCTCACTGAGAGGAGAAAGAAGAGGAAACTCACTCACCTGGAGCAGCTGGAGGAACACACCTTCTCTGTCAGGTAATTAAAATATGTCAAATTATTAATGTTTATGACTCATAAAAATCATCCAAATTAGTTCAAGACTGTGTTCTAAAATGACTTCAAATGGGCCATATTTTGGTAACTAATATATATATATATATATATATATTGAATACTTTCCCAACAAAAATCATTATTTAACAAAGTCTTTGGTAATAGGCATCACTGTTGTTTAAGTGTATGGATACTTAGCAGTTGATGCTCACGAAACAAGTAGAGTTTTGCCAAAAGTTTATCCCACTATTGATTCTCAAGTGCTTCCCTGTGTCAGGGAGCTTGTTAATGTTGTAAATTAATATTAATCACTCCTGAGCACATCTGAACTGGTGCGAGACTGTTCTCTAAATGGCTTTAATCAGCAAAGAAATATTAATATTTTACAGGAAAGCGCTGAGTAACAAGGGCCACATGCCACGGGAAAGTCGTGAGAAGATGGAGTACGTGGGCCGGCAGTTGCTCGCCGAGCTGGGATTATCTCAGTGGAGGAGCAGGGAATTCTGGGGCATGCTGGTCATGTTCATCCTCACATTCTTCCTCAGGATCTACATACATTACATCTTCCAGTGGTTGCTTCTGCAAGGACTTGAGTTGCCTGTCAACCAGTAAGTAGGGCTAGAATAAGTAAAAACAAGCAAAATAAAAAATACAGGGTTTTTTTTTTCTCCCCTCAACACACTGCATAATAAGCTTCACTTAAAGCCCAAAGTCGAGGGGTCAAAGAGCATTTAAGAACCTTCATTCCTCTTGTCAATTGTGATGCTAAAATAAACAAATTAATGTTGCATGGCAAGTGCATTGTAATATACACCTATCTCAGATAATTAACAACTGCCGTGTACAGAAGGACTTATGTGGGAATCTGCTGTTGAAAATTTAAATAAAGTTTGTATACTTTAAAACAGTAAAAAAAAACTGCATCAGGAAACAAAATTCCTTGAGAACTTATGCCCTTTTAGTCTGGAAGGAAGAGTTTATCAGTGCTGTCAAAGGTGATATGTTATATCCCAGTAAGCTGTGGTGTTTGTTGATATTTGTATATAAAGACTTCAAATGTATGATCTTTGTCATTTGAGGAGATTTTCGTCCCGGGGTCGAAAACTTTCCCCTTTAAATGATTACAAATGAACAGTAAATCTCAAGAAAGCGTACCCTACAGCCTATAAAAGAAGTGTGGATATTATTTTTATCTGGGTCATCTTCCTGGGCAGGCTGGCAGCTGCCAATCTTTTCCAGGCCACATCTCTCACAAGGATAGGTTGAAGTTGTCCATACTTAGCAAAAATATTCCGTGGGGGATGTAGTTGTGTCACATCATGATAAGACCTTTGTCCATGGATCTGTGCATTTGGAATTAGAAAATTCCTGACTTCAAACTTGAAATTGTTGCCTTGGTTAGATCTTCACAACTGTGGAAGAAGTTTAGACTTGGCAGGGATGTTCCTGAAGGGCATGAATTTGTGCAACATCCAGGTGTGACCTTAGTGTGACTTTTGATGATGGCTCTTCGAGAATGTCTTTTACTGGCCATTTAAGACATTTTTCTCCTATCCTATATGGATTTTTGTAACTAATTAATTAAGCGTCCCGCAAGGGACGCTTGTTTGTGTATGGGAGACCTTCAGGCTCCGGCGGCTCCGGCGGCTCCGCATTTTGTTTTCCTTATAACTCTCTAACCGTTAGGCGGATTCTTTTCAAATTTGGCAGGTTTAGGCAGTAGCCTTGGGGAATTTTTTTGAATATGCTGCAGTGACATTTCAACCAATCAGAGAGGTCACATGACCAAAAATGTCTTTTTTCGATGGGGAAGCTTGTCCGGATGATAACTTGAAAGGAATGTTATCAATTCACCTGAAACTTGGCAAATACATTCATTCTATTAAAATCTGGAAATCATTAGATTTTGGCATTGATTGGTTAAGAAATGGCCGAGTAATTAATGATTAATTAATCATTACGAATTTTCCAAATAAGGAAACCACAAAAATGCTTATATCTCGAAAACCGTGCTAGATAGAGCGATTTCGACGAAATTTTTGACCCGCAGGGTATCTCTGCGGAGTAGTTATCCCAATTTTCAAAAAATTTTTGTCTCGCCAAAATGGCGGCCATTTTGAATTTCGAATTTTTCGCAAAAATTGCAAAACCTAAAAATGCCTATATCTCGAAAACTGTACTAGATAGAGCGATTTCAACGAAATTTTTGACCCACAGGGTATCTCTGCAGAGTAGCCATGCCTATTTTCAAAAAAATTGTCTCGCCAAAAATGGCGGCCATTTTGAATTTTCGAATTTTTCGCAAAAATTGCAAAACATAAAAATGCTTATATCTCGAAAACCCTGCTAGATAGAGCGATTTCGATGAAATTTTTGACCCACAGGGTATCTCTGCAGAGTAGCCATGCCAATTTTCCAAAAAAAATTTTCTCGCAAAAAATGGCGGCCATTTTGAATTTTCGAATTTTTCCGCAAAATTGCAAAACATAAAAATGCTTATATCTCGAAAACCGTGCTAGATAGAGCGATTTCGACGAAATTTTTGACCCACAGGGTATCTCTGCAGAGTAGCCATGTCAATTTTCAAAAAAATTTTATCTTGCCAAAAATGGCGGCCATTTTGAATTTTCAAATTTTTGCGCAAAAATTGCAAAACACAAAAATGCTAATATCTCGAAAACCGTGCTAGATAGAACGATTTCGACGAAAGTTTTGATCTTCAGGGTATCTTTGCAGAGCAGCTATCCCAAAGAGCTTTCACTCGGTGAAGTTTCAGACCCGTAGCTAATTATTCACCTACTCAAAATGAGTAAATGCTAATTATCTCTAAAACTATTGCGGATACCCAATTTTTATCAAATAACTCATTCATCTACTTTTGGGAGAGCTTTCACATGGTGAAGTTTCGGACCCGTAGATAATTACTCACCTACTCAAAATGAGTAAATGCGAATTATCTCTTAAAAGTATTGCAGATAGCCAATTTTTCTCAAATAACTCATTCATCTACTTTTGGAAGAGCTTTCACATGGTGAAGTTTCAGACCCATAGCTAATTACTCCCCTACTCAAAATGAGTAAATGCGAATTACCTCTAAAAGTATTGCAGATAGCCAGTTTTGCTCAAATAACTCATTCACCTACTTTTGGGAGAGCTTTCACTCGGTGAAGTTTCAGACCCGTAGCTAGTTACTCACCTACTCAAAATGAGTAAATGCTAATTATCTCAAAAACTATTGCGGATACCCAATTTTTATCAAATAACTCATTCATCTACTTGTGGGAGAGCTTTCACATGGTCAAGTTTCAGACCCATAGCTAATTACTCACCTACTCAAAATGAGTAAATGCAAATTATCTCTAAAAGTATTGCAGATAGCCAATTTTTCTCAAATAAATCATTCACCTACCTTTGGGAGAGCTGTCACTTGGTGAAGTTTCAGACCCATAGCTAATTACTCAACTACTCAAAATGAGTAAATGCGAATTATCTCTAAAAGTATTGCAGATAGCCAATTTTTCTCAAATAACTCATTCACCTACTTTTGGGAGAGCTTTCACTCCGTGAAGTTTCAGACCCATAGCTAATTATTCACCTACTCAAAATGAGTAAATGCTAATTATCTGTAAAAGTATTGCGGATACCCAATTTTTATCAAATACTGATTCATCTACTTGTGGGAGAGCTTTCACATGGTGAAGTTTCAGACCCATAGCTAATTACTCACCTACTCAAAATGAGTAAATGCGAATTATCTCTAAAAGTATTGCAGATAGCCAATTTTTCTCAAATAACTCATTCACCTACTTTTGGGGAGAGCTTTCACTCCGTGAAGTTTCAGACCCGTAGATAATGATTCACCTACTCAAAATGAGTAAATGCGAATTATCTCTAAAAGTATTGCGGATACCCAATTTTTATCAAATACTCATTCATCTACTTGTGGGAGAGCTTTCACATGGTGAAGTTTCAGACCCGTAGCTAATTACTCACCTACTCAAAATGAGTAAATGCGAATTATCTCTAAAAGTACTTAGTATTGCAGATAGCCAATTTTTCTCAAATAACTCACCTACTTTTGGGAGAGCTTTCACTAGGTGAAGTTTCAGACCCATAGCTAATTATTCACCTACTCAAAATGAGTAAATGCGAATTATCTGTAAAAGTATTGCGGATACCCAATTTTTATCAAATAACTCATTCATCTACTTTTGGGAGAACTTTCACCTGGTGAAGTTCCAGACCCGTAGGTAATTACTCACCTACTCAAAAGGAGTAAATGTGAATTATCTCTTAATACTTTTGCAGATAGCCAATTTTTCTCAAATAACTCATTCACCTACATTTGGAAGAGCTTTCACACACGAAAATGAAAAATTGTGAATATCTCGGGAAAGCTATTTCTTCTCCTTTAATGCTCGGCGGGAGATACACACCGCGGCAGTGGTCTTGTCAAAAAATTTTGTCTCCCCAAAAATGGTGGCCATTTTGAATTTTCAAAGTTTTTGCAAAACACAAAAATGCTTATATCTCGAAAACCGTGCTAGATGGAGCGAACTCAACAAAATTTTTGACCTGCTGGGTATCTCTGCAGAGTAGCCATGCCAATTTTCAAAATATTTTTGTCTCGCCAAATATAGCGGACATTTTGAATTTTCGAATTTTTTGCAAAACACAAAAATGCTTATATCTTGAAAACCGTGCTAGATAGAGCAGACTGCACTGACTTTGGTTGCCACAACAGTATAAGGCTAGAAATGAAGCATTTTCTTAATACTTTAGCACTCACCTTTATATCCTTTTCGGGACGCTTTGTTTTTGCTATGCAAAAACATTATCTTTTTTTTTTTGCGAGCGATCCTCTAGTTAAATATATACTTCTTTTTATTGCGTAAAATAGCCTTACCTTATCCTCACAAATGCTTACTTGGTTTTGTGGAGGCAAAACGCGGCGACCAACAAGAATATTTAAAAATTATTCTTGTTCGAGAGGTGAACCCCGTAGTTAGTGATAGATGCGCATGCGCACAACACATTGTCGGTTGGACTTTGTCGAGAGATCCTCATTCAGTTTTTGGTCGTCGAGGAGGCAACACGTGAAGCTTTTTCATCTCTGCCCATTTCCAAGACGGCAGATGCGTTCTTTTAGAATTCATAGAGTTCGTGCTAAGAAGAAAGAAGTTTAAGACTTCCTATTCTACAGATCTGAAGTACAATATTTCATGCTGAGGGTTGAGTAATGCATGACAGCATTCTTAGATTCCCCTTGGCTGTATAACAGTCTTTGGTAGAGGATCTACTACAGAAGATTCTTCAATTTGTTAGTTCAAGCTACCTAACTTCAACTTCAATAGTATTCTATCATACCAGCAGTTAGCAGATTTCCTGTAGCCTGAAAAACAGTCAGTCCTACAAGATCTACTTCAGAAGTTTATCAACGTTTGCTTTCAACCTACAAACCAGGCATCAAGATGGTTTATTTCCTCCATTGCCTTGTCTTTATTCTACAACTGGCTGGTGGACCATTTATTTCTTCATTATAGAGAAGATAATACATAAGCTTTCCCACCAATATTCTCAATGAAATAGGGGATTCTGGTGTAGTAGAAGAAATACCTATAAATAGCTGGTTTAAGTGAAAATATTATTGCCATCTCAGAGTTGTGCAGTTTTTGAATGGGTACTATGTAGCCCTCCAATCAAAACTCCCCTTTCATGTGGCTCTACTGCAGGTGCTACAGACAGGAAAACAATCCGCCATGTTGCTGAAATATTGTGTTGCATTTAATATGTTTATTTTCACACACTTTCTTCTGAAAAAGACTACAAGTCACAGGCTTTTCTCAGTAAAATAGTTTCCTCTATCATATCTGACACAATGCTGCTTGTTTTAGATGGAAACATTTGTTTTCTTCAAGACATGGATCGTTGGTGTGTTGTGTGCTGTATAAATATAAAGTACGGATAGCCTATACAAGAAGTGTAGTCTATTCAAGGAAGTTAATCAGCATTGGGCAAGGTTAGCGCGTGTATAGATGGCCATTCCTGTCATTTTCTTTGCATCTTACAATATCATTGGCCAGTGAGGATCTCTTGCATACGTCTTCAAGCTGTGAAATGGAATTTTATAAAGAAACACGGTCATAAAAGGTTAATGACCAGTTTCAACAGATCTCCAAATGCAAGGGTTGTGCAAATCTTGAGAAGGTTTATTGAATAATATTCCAGTCGAATCCACCCATGTCTGTACATCCCATAATTTAAAGTGGTTACAGACAGGGAAAACATGGCTACCTGAGAGTGTCGCAAATGCTTCAAAAAGGCACAATTTACTACCTCAAGGATTGCACAACTCCAGGTTTTACAGCATATTATTTCTTGTACCAGAACCCGGCAATAAATGGCGCCCTGTGATAGATCTCAGTGTCCTGGACAAATGCCTGCTAGTTCCAGATTTTAAAATGGGGACAGCAGAGATATTCGGAAACTCGGTCATAAAAGGAGAATGGCTAGTTTCGATAGACCTGAAAGACGCGTTCTTTCACGTGCCCATGCACCCAGATTCTCAACATTGGCTATGTTTCCATGTAGACAAACAAACGTATCAGTTCAAAGCACTGCCATTGCGGTTGGTGACTGCACCCCAATAGTTCATGCAGATTGTAAAAGAGGCTCGTTCTTCAGTCTCGCGGAATTCGAGTTCACCAATACCTGGACGACTGGTTGTTAAGAGCAAATACCAGACACCAGTGTCAGTTCCACACAAAAGAACTTCTCCATGTGGTGCAAGAACTCGGCTTTGTGATAAAATTCGAAAAATCAGAGCTCGAACCTACACAAAAAATTGACTTTCTGGGTTACCATTTCGACTTGATACAGGGAAAAGTCTTTCCAACCGAAAATAAGTTGAAAATTCTAGAAAAATCTGTTCAGGACATGGAGATCGCATCACAAACAACCCCAAGGTTGCTTATGTCCCTGATAGGTATACTAGCATCCCCAGAAAAGACAATACCAATGGGCAGGCTCCACATGCGTCCGTTTCTGTGGTACCGGAAGACACATTGGCATTTTCCCCAGTCTTTAGACCTGAAGATTCCAGTTTCAAATCTTCTGAAAAGTTATCTTCAGTGGTGGAAAGATCCACAAAATTTAAGAAAGGGTTGTCCTTTACATCCTCAGGAACACAATACCCTTATTTTCACAGATGCGTCCAACCAGGGTTGGGGAGCTCATTTAGAAAACATGACAGTCAGTGGCAATTGGACAGATCAGGAAAAATTGCTTCATCTCAATGTCCTAGAGTTAAAGGCAGTGTTTCTGGCCTTAAAAAGCTTTCAAAACAGAATTCTAGACAAAAGGGTTCTCATAGCAACAGACAACGCTACTGTAGTCAGTTATCTGAACAAACAAGGGGGAACACACTCATGGGACATGTGTCTCCTGGTTTGGCGCATCTTGGCCTACTGCAATCCTTGAAACATACTCATAAGAGCCAGACACATTCAGGGTTGCCTCAATGTCATAGCCGACAGTCTCTCCAGGAAAGACAAAATAATTCAGACAGAATGGTCTCTTCATCCTCAAATATTCGGTCTAATATGCAAAGTTTGGCACACTCCAATGGTGGACATGTTTGCCACCAAGTTGAATCACGAGCTACCAATCTATGTCTCACCAGTCCCAGATGCAAATGCTATGAACATAGATGCATTGAACATCTCCTGGGAGGGTCTGGACGGCAATGCCTTTTGTCCTGTAGCCCTCATACCAAAGGTCATACAGAAAATGAACACCTACAGGTGCAGAATGATAGTAGTAGCACCAGGGTGGCCCAGAATGCATTGGTTTTGGGATCTAGTCAATCTGTCAACCAAGCCCCCATTGCAACTGCCTCACTGGCCTCATCTGCTAAAACAACCTTTCAGTCAGAAGTTCCATCAGAATCTCATGTATCTGAATCTGCATGTTTGGCACCTGGACACCACTCAGAGTCACTTGCATCATTCTCTGAGGAGGTGGCAGATAGAATTAAGGCACCTCAAAGACCCTCATCTAGAAGATTATATGAGTCAAGATGGTCCATTTTTGAACTCTGGTGCCAACAGAATAAGGTGGTCAGCGCAGAGCCTTCTATCTCAGACATAGCAGAATTTTTGAACCATTTGTTCACTGTCAAAAATTTGAAGCCTGCCACAATTGCTGGCTACAGAATTGCAATAGCTGACCATTTGGGACCTTTTGGCCAGGAAGTAGCCAGGAGTTTGCACTTAGACTCCTTGCAAGCTTTTACAAGGACAAACCCATTCTAAATAGGGGTTTTCCCTCTTGGGACCTATCTTTGATTCTTATGTCTTTGACTAAGGCTCCTTTTGAACCTTTGAAGGATGCAAGTCTTAAGATTTTGACTTTCAAGACTTTTTTCCTGATGGCTTTGGCAGCTGGCAAAAGAAGGGGGGAGGTGCACGCTTGGACATTCTCTTCCCTCAGGCATAAACCTCACTGGAAGGAGATCACTATTTCTCCTTCTCCTGCCTTCTTAGCAAAGAATCAGTTGGCTTCTGATTGCCCAGATTCGCTAAAACCGGTGTTCATTCCAGCTCTTAAACCTTTTTTGAGCTCAGACTTGACTGAGGATATGACTTTATAGTTTATACCCTGTCAGAGCACTTAGATACTATCTAGACAGAACTAGTGCTTTAAGGAAGGGAAAGTATCTCTTGTTTATGTCCTTTAAGGAAGGCTTTGACAGAGGTCTCATGGGATCTACTATCTCTTCTTGGATCAGACAGTCTGTCTTA
This sequence comes from Sabellastarte sp. h YS-2021, assembly GCA_964017235.1. Taxonomy (NCBI): domain Eukaryota; kingdom Metazoa; phylum Annelida; class Polychaeta; order Sabellida; family Sabellidae; genus Sabellastarte; species Sabellastarte sp. h YS-2021. Next base: position 31,766,427 of record OZ024936.1, read on the forward strand.
TTGGCTTATCAGTCATCCAATTTTGATACACAGGACCTACAGGTTAAGGCCCATGATGTTAGGTCCATGTCTGCTTCTTTAGTATTCAAGGATGGGTGTCCCTAGAGCAGATTTTAGGCTCCTGCCATTGGAAGAGCCACAACACGTTTTCTACCTTTTAAGCTATGTGTCTTGGCATTCCACAGACCAAACAGATTACAATTAGGCCCAGTGGTTTCTGCTCAGCATATGATTGGCTTTGAGTATGTTCTTGAGTATTTCATATGGCTTACATACTTTACTCTTCCTTCCATACCAGTTTCTTGTATGGACATATGTCTTCTTCTGTGGCAGATGGCCTCATGACTGTATTTTGTAAAACACAGAAGCCAGCTTGGGGTGCCTTCTTGCTGGATGACAGCTCCCAGCTCGAGGGACCCAGGAAGCCATTTCCCACCACACAGTTATGGGTGATGGTTTAGATATAGGACAACTTTATGCTACATGGGACAAGTGTCAACTACAACAGTACATCATGAATATTCATGAGATTAGCTATCATTACTTATCTTATCTTTACAGATATTTTACAGTAATGGAAAATTCTGTTGTAGCATACTTAACCTTATCTTATCCTCTCCTTCAAATGCTTTCATGGTGAACCCCATAATCTTTTAACAGGGAGGTTGCAAAACAAATCCCTCCTCCTGTTATGGTTGGAATCAAGCATTTGTGAGGATAAGGTAAGGCTATTTTACGCAATAAAATGTAACAAATTTTATTGTAATTTAACTTTTTGTAAGTTAAATACTTACCTTATCCTCACAAGGACAGACCCACCCTTCCTCCCCTCACAAGTTTGTTTTCATAGGGGACCAAAAATTAAATGAGGATCTCTCGACAAAGTCCAACCGACAATGTGTTGTGCGCATGCGCACCTATCACTAACTACGGGGTTCACCTCTCGAACAAGAATAATTTTTAAATATTCTTGTTGGTCGCCGCGTTTTGCCTCCACAAAACCAAGTAAGCATTTGTGAGAATAAGGTAAGTATTTAACTTACAAAAAGTTAAATTACAATAAAATTTGTTACAATTCCATGTGATATGTTAAACAGTTCCACAACATTTAGTCTACTTTTTGATACTCATATCTTGCTATTAAGTTGTCTTGTTTTGACAATTTATCTTCATATACCTTTTCCCTCTCTCAAGTGTCATTTCTCTTGTTACCTTTACATAATTTGCAGTGGCTGTTCTGAAAAACGCCTTATTGATTGTACTTTATCACCTCTTCTACATCTCATGGTGTCCCACATTGTTTCCCTTGGTCATGCATCTCTGCTATTTTCTCATGTATTGTAAGGTTTAAAAGCAATTTAGATGCACCCTTTTTATTTCATAACCTCTGCCTCCTTTTAGCAAGCCTACTTAATTGGGACAATACTGAAACACAATTTTCAGAATACCACAGAATTATATATCCCGTTGAGGGATATATACTGACGTGTAAAATATGTTTGTGGTATATCCTTAGTATTAATACAATAAATTCTACTTATCAGTCAGTTGACTTTTCAAATTTTTTTCTCAAACATTGTCTGTTCTCCTTTCTATCTGTAGTATTAATATACAAATATCTAATCCGGAATTAAAGGACTTTTCAAATGTCTTCCTGACAGATTCAACTTCCTGCCATACACAGTGGAGCTGAACTACCAGTATACACTGCTGCTGATCAGAGAGGAGATCGGTATTGTGCTGCTGGGTCCGTTTGGTGTGATTATTATTTTCATCATACTGGTCATTGCTTCCTGGCTGTCGCAGAGATTACTCGGAACTTTCCCAGATGTGGGATCCAAATTTGTCATTGCCATGGGGATACAAGCTTTCCTTGATCCATTCCTCATCTGTATTGTGGACGTCATTTTACAGGTTTGTAAATATGTTGATACTCTGCTATTGCCTGAAAAATCTTATAATTCGTTAAATTTGATGATTTTGTTTAACTTTTAACAGTATTCACTCTAATGGCAAATTTCATATTTTTTAATCAAAATGGAAAAACAGATGGGTTTAATTTTGAATAATTGTTAATTTTTTTTGCAGAGATACAAGACAACTGGAGATAAACCTATTATGGATGCAGCCAAGCTGTACTACAGTTTTGAGACAGGGGAGGGAAACGGTTTACTGGGTGTGTTTGTTACCATCTTTCTCTACATTTTCACCTGTTTTGCTGCAGGGGCCATTCTTTACATGTACTTTCTGAGGTATGTGACATTTAGTAAGTTTGATTTAGATTTATTTTTTATTTTAACGTCGCTTTCAACAGCCAGGATCATATTGTGACGGGTAGTTTACAGGTGGAGGAACCAGTGCATACTAGTTGGTCAAGACTGTGCACTGTAAACCACCGGGCATCGGTAAGTAACTACCAACTTTGTAACATGAAGTGCCCGAGCCGAGATTCGAACTGGCCACCTCAGAGGTTGAAAGTGAGCACTGTAACTGCTAAACCACCGAGCCCGAGTAAGTTAGATATAGAAGTACTAGATTTTCTAAGCAAAATATAAATAAATCTCTATTCAGAGTGAAGTCATTGTGGATTTAGGCTAGTTATAGTTAAAGACAAGGGAGAGCCACAGTTTACTGTGGAGTATTTTGTCACCGTTTTACCATCTGCCACTGTGGCTTACTGGGCAACGCACTCGACTAGAATACAATAGACCTGGATAAGGTGTTAAATTGTTAGTCTGACATCATGTTAATGTGGCAGTAAAATGTTTTTCATGCTTGCTGTGTGTTTGTCTGTTTGCTGCAGTGCTTCAGTATGAGGTAAACAAGTCATTTTTGTCAAAATGTCTGCACTGTTTGGACCTTTTTCTCACTACCTGGGCAAGAGGTTTCTCTGAAATGTTGTTCTACAATAATAATTATTTTCCAGGCTGCACAACAATGGCCGGATGTTGGACATCTACTGGCGTCTCCATGGCAGCGAGGAGGTGTTTTTCATCCCCTATGACCTTGAGGTCTCAAACGAGGAGCTGGCATACATTGTGCGAAAGTCTGAGCAGTGGCGGGGCGAGGAGGGAGAGAGGAGGAAGGTGGCTGTCTACGATTACATCTGGGAGGAAGAAGATGTGAGTAAGATGTTATAGGTCAAGGTCACTACAGCAAGGTCAAAGGCCTAATCTTTCCATTTCTTTTTCTCATCATCTGCCATCACACTTTGTTTACTGCTAAATGGGAGAGTATTTTAAGTACGTATTCTAATTGGACTTTATAAGTATCTCAGATTTAGTATGGAGCCTTATTGAACTGATTACATTTTACTTTGGGGTTATGTATGTCTGAGAATGTTAAACCTTATGATATAAGTAGTGATGTAGTGGGTAACACTCTTTGCCTCTCAGTTGCTGACCTGAAGAGGGAAAATTGGCATTTGGTAGCTTTGGTTTATATTAAGCCTGTGTCTTTATTTGGAAAGACAGAGCCAGGTATCCGTTTCAAAAGAACCAATCAGAATTTCTGTAACTGTGTTGTAACCAACAGGAAGTACCAGTGAACAAACATGGCGGATGATGTGAACAATTGTTACGGAAATAAAAATGTTAAATATCTGTAAAAATAATGAAAATTATTGAAAAGTTAAAGGTGTACCAGGTAGACAAATTTGACATATATTTAAGTATGTTCAAGTATTTAATTGATTTTTAAACTACAATAATTATTGTTAGTTTCAGAATTACCCGCTTTGCCACTTTTGGAATGTTCCCCAACAAATTTTGAACATTTTTGAAGAACTGGGTTAACTATCACAGCCTTAGTTTCATGTATTGTATTTATTATTTGTGTATCAAATGGATGTGACAGTTAAATAAAATAGACTACATGATTTTGTAAGGACTGAAGAAACTTCATTTTTTTTAACAGCTTGATGAAGACATCTGGGACGAGAATGCGTCTGTAGAAAAGAAGCAAAAGGACAAAAAGGAGAGGTACAAGTCAGAGATCACGACCCACGTGTCTGTACACACCCTGCATCTGGACGGACTGAGAGAACTCCACCGACACTTCCTCAGACTCCCAGACGGAGGCATTTGTGAGGTGAATAGTCACAGAATTCTTGAGTTGTATTTTATTAGTATGTGGTAGATTTTGTGGCTGTCTTCTTAGGCTGAAATAATCAGCATAATTTGGTCAGCGGGTAGTTACTTGCATTAGGGTGAGGACTAACCGGTTAACTGTTACAGATGTATGGTATCTTTGGAGAGAGAGGATCTACTGTAGGTGTAAGATGCACATGTACCCTGGATGTAAACATTGCAAACAATATGGCAGATCTTAGGGTGCTAGAAAAATAGAAAAGTTATGCAAATTGTTGGATAATTTGCAAATAAATGTGATATTGTGTAATTTTAACATAATACACAAATAAGATGCTTTAAATTGAATTTTAATTTTTAGGTTTTAGTTCAAACTTTAAAGAATGTTAAAGATCATAAAAATGACACAAGGTGATTGGTTCGATCTAGTGCTTTGGTAACCTTATGTTCTGTTACTATGGTGAATAGCTTCAGCCCTGCTGTCTTGTTGGGTGTTTTGTTATAGGAATAAAAGACGTATTCGAGTGCTTTATGATGGTTTAAAACTATCGATCGGCTGAATATTAAAGCCATGAAGCCTGATAGTTTTAAACCATCATAAAGCACGAGAATTTGTCTTTTATTCCTATTCTAAAATGGTTACATGATATTTTGTTCAAAATAAGGGGTAAATCTTACGGAAAAATCAAACAAATCCAATGGTATGTTGGCTGTTGCATTAACTAAACATGCATAGTGATGGATGTGCAAACAACTTCATATATGCTGCATATTATTTTACCGCGAGTTGTTTGTTTACATTTGTGTGCGAAGGGACGATGTACGCAGAATTCAACAGCGTTGTTTTATTTACCGTTCTATATTCGCGATTCCAGCAATGCGTAAAAGACGTGTCCACGTTCACTGTACAGTCTACCATTTTTGAATACATGACAATATCTGGGATTAATTTTTACATCAAGTGAAATTAAGCAATCAGAAACATAATTCTGTTTTACCTGATATTTTAGTTAACATAGATTTTAATTAGTGGTGTGAACGGGAAAGTGGTATCTGCATTTCGTTTCGTTTAGGTAGAAATGATGAAATCCGCAAGCCAGATTTGATATTCAGAACAAGTCCGAAAACTAATTTCAATGGGAAAGTCTCACAGAGGTTTCAAGATTGATTGAACAGTTCCTCCACCAAATATAATTGCAATAGTTTGGATGTATTGTTTTTCCCCATCATTTTTTTTGTTGCAAACTTTGGTAACTTTGTCACTGATCTGTTTCAATTTTGAAATTGGGGTCTCTGTCCTAATAATCCTTGAATGTACAACCAGGCCATAAGAATGAAATTTCATGAGAATTCTTTAAGTATATTGTGGTGTGATTTTGTGGTGAATTTTTATGTCCAGGTATTTGGAGACATGTCCATTGCTGGGATGGACAAGGACATGAAGACTGCACTGACAGAGGGAACTCAGAACCTGGAGAACCTGATGGGCTCACAGTACAGTCTCAAGGTATTTTTTTATTGCGTAAAATACCCTTACCTTATCCTCACTAATGCTTGCTCCCTGACAACCTTGTGAGGGAGCAAACATTAGTGAGGATAAGGTGAGTATTTAACTTACAAAAAGTTAAATTACAATAAAATTTTTACAATTTGTTCACTACAGTACAGTCTGAAGGTATTTGTACACATTGTACAGTACAGTCCCGGGGTATGTGTTTCTTCACTTTGTACACTAAAGTACAGTCTCAAGGTATGTATTTTTACACTTTGAACACTACAGTCTCAAGGTATGTATTTTTACACTTTGTACACTGCAGTACAGTCTTGAGATATGTGTTTCTTCACTTTGTACACTACAGTACAATCTCAAGGTATTTGTACTCTTTGAACACTACAGTACAGGTCAAGGTATGTATTTTAAACTTTGTACACTGCAGTTTCAAGGTATGTATTTCTTCACTTTGTACACTACAGTACAATCTCAAGGTATTTGTACACTTTGTACACTACAGTTCCAAGGTATGTGTTACATAGTACAGTAAAATCTCAAGTTATGTTTGTATACTTTGTACACTACAGTGCAACCTCAGGATATATGTGTACACTACAGTACGATAAATTACAGTGTCAAGGTGTGTGTTTGTACACTCTGTACAGTACAGTCTCAATGTATGTGTTTCTTCACTTTGTACACTACAGTATAATCTCAAAGTATTTGTACACTTTTAACAATACAGTTCCAAGGTATATGTTATATACTACAGTAAAATTTCAAGTTATGTTTGTACATTTTGTACACTACAACCTCGGATATATGTGTACACTACAGTACGATAAAGTATAGCGTCAAGATATGTGTGGTACACTTTGTACATTAAAGTACAGTCTCAAGATATGAGTTTGTACAATTTGTGCACTACAGTACAGTCCCAAAGCATGTGTTGGTTCACTTTTGACACTACAATCTCGAGGCATTTGTACACTTCATACACTATTTTACAGGCTCCAGGTACGAAAAAGTACCCTTCTTTTCTCAATGTTCACATTTACCTGTCGTGATATGTCCTTCACACTCGGTATGGGTACAAAATAGCTTCAGGTACTTAGACAGCCTTGAGGTTGGTCTATAACATCAAGATGTGTGACTGAACACTTTCAAGACATATGTACAGTGTCAAGGTTTGTACAGTTTAAAGATATGTGTGTAGAACAGCTTTTACAAAATGTCTGTGCATAAAGAAAGTATGGTGGTTTACCGTTTTATTGGCCCATTAAACAAGTAGTAAATGTGACTTTTAATGACAAGTTTCACAAATTTATTTTTATTTATTTGCATATTTGATTGAAATAAAAGAATGACAGTTGCTTAACATTGATAGAAGTCTTAATATTTGTTGATAAACAAGTTTTATTGGGTTAATACATCCTAAACCAGATTTCTTGCTCTATTTTAATACCAAAATACACATAATAGGCCGAAAATACGAGTTAGGCTGAAAATACGAGGGTTAGCCATACATGTATCCCTCTGTATCTTCTTGGTCTTTAGGGACCAATTTCAGGAAAGGCCTCAGACTTAGCCCAGTCTCAGGCTGAGCCACTGGCTCAAATCTAAGCCTTTTGGCTCGACAAAGATTTTGTCTCAATGGTTTCCACAGAAGGGATCTCAGTAAAGACCAAGCTTTCAATAACTGCAGTGGTTTTCTGTGTCATGTGACCATTTATTCTTGTCAAAATATTCTACCGATGACATTTGTTCTTTGTTTGACACGTGTTGTCTCTGCTGAAATGCTATAACCTAAAACATACAAGACTGCTATATGACATTGTTTCAGGGGCAGATTTCACTAAAGGACTTAAACTAAGTCCCTTTATTGGCTAAGTCTTAGCTCCAAAAATGGATTTCACAAAGGTGACTTAGCTAAGTCCAGGCTTATCATATAACCACAGTGGTTTTCTGTGTCATGTGACCTTTTGTATCTATTCAAAATATAATATTGGTGCCACATATTCTTCATTTGATGTGTTTTATCTAAGGATAAGTGTTGTTCTGAAATGGAAAACCTTGTTGCCACATATAAACTTCCAAAAGCCCACTTTAGTGAGGTGTTCTGTGTAATTATACTTTATTTACAGCCATTTCAAATTTTGAAGGGGAGAAAAGTTTATGGCGGCCATATTTAAGTCCTCTTTACAAAATTTAAGCCTACTACTAACCAGACTTAAATCTAAGTCCACTGACTTAGCAAATCCATGGACTTAGCCCCTTTGTGAAATCCACTAAGTCTAAGCCCACTGACTTAGCACATTTTTGACGGAATTTAAGACCAAAGTCTTAAACTTAAGCCCAAAACCAGGCTTAAGTCTGTTCGTGAAATCGGCCCCAGATACTTTTATTGTGTGTTGCAATTTTGCATTGGGACTTTAAGGTTCTAAGTGCAGCTGTACCCTGTGTTTACTCAAGTACATGTGTACTTTTTGATTTGCAGAGACCAACAACTAGTGGAGGAGTTGGGGTGATGGATGATGATTATTCTGTGAAGAAAACAAAGTAAAATGCAAGATATAAAGTCACCCAAGAGACAATGACTGACACCAATGCTTTGGAATGACTATGTATTAAAAGATCTGAATACACAAATACAGATAGATGTTTAGCAGGAAAATGGATGGGAGAGGACAAACTGGTTGTACTTGCAAGTGTAACTTTGTGAAAAAATGTGTTTGAAAAAGAATTCAGTTGGATATTTGACTTAAAGCTACTAAAACTACAACTTAAAATAAGTTGGAAAAGATGACACGAAGGAAACGTGTTTATGAAAATGTGTTTCTGAGATTTCATGTTTAGTTATGAATTATGGTTAATATGCATTTTATGAGACTTTTTATTCATTCATATTATTCCATTGTGGTGTTATGTCATAGCCTGCATATTATATTGTAATAATTCCATGTGACTTTTTCCGGGATTTACATTTTGTTTCTGTGATATTTACGAATATCTCCTGTTTATTTGGTATTAACCATGCTGTTTTTAATGATGTATTAACATACTTCGTAATTGGTATCAATCTTGGTATTGCATATATGTTATGTAAGTTGTTGTTATAGTCTCAAAAAATACTCAACAGTTTAGCTATAATCTAGATCTTTTGCAGCATTTGTTGTTTTTTTTTCTTTGATTTTTGTTGACGTTTGGTATAGTGTATTTTGGGTCAAGTTATGGATCTTGTGATTTCTAAAGTGTTTATAGAGTATTTATTAAAGTAAATTCTTCTGGAAAAAGTCTGTCTATAATAACAAGTTAAGACAGACCATTTTCTAAATTCACGAGATTTCAAGGCTTAGAGCTTAGAGATCTGTCTGAGTTTTTTTTCTTGAGTTTTGTCTTAAATTCCTTCTTTTAGTTATATGACTGGAAGTATAGTGACAGAAATGCATTTCTGGGTTGGTCACAGTGGTTTTAAGAATATCTCACACAATTTGAAAATCAAAGGTAAAATCTCGGCTACATTGGTTTTTTGTGGCAGCTAAGATTTTGTTGGGAATTTCAGCCTGAGTTAAAAACTGAGACAAATATCTAAGACACAGGACAGGTTCCTATCTAATTCGACGGTGTACCAACATTTGTTAGACCTGGGGGAAAACACTTTTCAAATTTCTACACAGAAGACTGGATTATGACTGAGAGGTAAAACCTCTGTTGAGCATTTAATGCAGTTAAGATTTATTTTTTTGGCAAAAAAGTATGATTACAGTGAAAACTCTGCTGATTTTTTCTTGAAACCTGAGAGCTTTTGTAAATTTTGTCCTAAATTGACAAGTTGAAATTTTATACTTGAAGAAGAAACATCACTTATCAGTGGTTGCACAAATACTCCTGTCGTGAATTTACACCGTTGTACATAGAAAAGAATACTCAGACATTTATTACTTGCATACTGTGATATTATATTGTTTTCTTATTATAATCGATATACTTGTTTGTATTATATCAGTAATTTGGAGGATGATAAATCTCATACAATGTTTATATATATATATTGTTTTTGAAGTTTAAACTGCTGTGTAGTTTTGAAAGCACTTTGTGATAAAAAGAATTAATATTGTTTGTTTTTTCCCCTTCTAGTTAGTCCAGAATCAAAAAATGTGAAATTTGCCACAGTATATACAATAGTTGCTGTGGGGGCCATTTTTAAGTGTGAGGTCTAGCAAGGCTCACGCTTAGAGAGATCACTTTTGTTGGTTTTTTTTAAGCGCGAGCCTTGATAGAGCTTGCCCTTCTAGGAGTCACCTTTTGTCTTTTTTTTTTTGTTGTTTCCGGACTTTTAGGAATGTGGTGCAGCGTGATGAGGATTCATCTGCTCACTGAAGTTGAAGTGGCAGTGGGCTACTTTAGTACTTGGATGGGTGACCGTCCCAGTTATAGACCAGCTGTGGGATGTGTCTGAGTTGGAATATGTTTGCATCACCAGGCTTTCGTAAATTCTAGCTTCTAGTTTGATGAGTGCCTGCTGCTTCAGTGCACTACTCGTATCTCTGATGGCTTTGCGGCTGTGGGATGTGTCTGAGTTGGAATATGTTTGCGTCACCAGGCTTTCATAAATTCTAGCTTCTAGCTTGATGAGTGCCTGCTGCTTTAGTGCACTACTCGTATCTCTGATGGCTTTGCAGCTCACACTAATACACTGAAACCCCTTTCGGCCTTGTTAAAATTAAGACTTCCTACTGTGTAATAATAAATTGTGCGGATTATCCATCTTGCGTTAAAATGTGAAGAAACTGGTTTTGATTATGAGAAAACGGAATGTAAGCGGATCAGTGTATTTGGTCGGCAAATAGGTTTCCAGTTTACCGTCTTCTACACTATATGCTGTGGCAAGCTTCACACGGTTCACTGGTTTAGTGTCATTTATTGTATGAAATGTTTATTCGTGGCTTTATATTGTCTGTTAGTTGTATTTGTATTCTGTAGATATTATCTCTTTGCATTTATAATAACAGTTGAGCAACCAATAATATTACAATAATATCTCAAAATTTTATCTGCCTCACGGTCTGAAAGGTTAACAAGTTTGTCATATTATCAGCTTAAAATATTGCTTTAATTCTTTGATAAAGTACGACACAGCAGTTTCTAAAACTTATTATTATTATTTAATTATTTATTATTATTATTATTTTTTTTTTGTCAATTTTGTGGGATGTATCAGTAGTTGTGGATCTTTCTTTTCTTCTCATTCTTTGGACAAAGGCTGCAGGTCCAGCCGACATAAGTTGTAATCATTGATGTGCGCAAATAAACAGATTTAGATTCTCATGGTGTTTTTGTGCCTTCAGTTCTTATCTCCCATGGTCACTCATCTAATTATCAATATTTGTACAAAAAATAACTAAAATTTCTATATTTATTTGGATTCTAGTGCCGATTTTTTTGCATTGTATTTCTTGTATATATCCTTTACACAGCACTGCCATGTATCCACCCACAAGTGTTAAACTGCTGGCTGAGTGTTACCACCTTGCCATTGTGTAAAGATGCATTGATCGACGGTCATTCCCATTAAAGTGCTAAAACTTGCAGTTATTTCATTGCATGAGATCTAACACCCTCGCCTGTGCCAGTCAAAGTGCTGTGGACTAATTTAGTTCCACTATAATTTAATTTTAAATAGGCTTCAGTGATTGAAAAAAGTGACATCACATTACACATTGGCTCTCTGACAGGGATTTAGGCTCTTCTGGAGATTTTATTGCCACACTGTTGCTACACTACACTATGAAATAAACGGATATTTATTTTAAACATGGCTATCACCATCTGCCACTGCAGGCTTGTGTGTAAGACACTTTTCTAGGAACACAGAGTTCAAGTTCAGGCAGATGCACAGTGGCTCAGATAACTAGTTAAAATAGTGGTCCTCTGTTATTTTGAACCTATCCTCAGCGACATACTAAAGAACCTGGGAATGGGACGTTGATGAAAAAATATTTCTGAGATTCTGTCTTTCAGTTAAGGGAATGTCAATCACTAAATGGCTTGGGCAGTAATGGTGCAGTTGGGATGGGTCAAGTAACAGTTTAAGTCCTATAGACTTGTATTGTTTTTAAGTATGCACCACGGAGAATGCGTCCCTTTTAAGAATTGTTGTAAAAATAACATCTTAAGGCGATTATACAGAACATTTGTGATTTTATCCTGCAGTTTTTTAGGTTTATTTTATTATTTACCTGATGTACATTTGATTTCGTTCTCATATAACTCTTATTGTGACTGTACAATAGGGTATTATCGCCCACCTAGCCTTGAATTACCGGTAACTGTTTTCAATCTGTTCATGCCTATTGTCTATTCTTGCTAACTGTATGTAATTTTAATTTGGTTCATCACTTTCACAGATGTTTTTTACTGCCTTGTTGTTTCTTTTGTCAGTTTCTCTTGTGTTTCAGTATTAAAATCCTCTTTTGGTTTGTGGTTGGTTTTGAGTTTCTTAAGGTTGGCTTTAGTGTGGGTTGCTAGGGTGCCCGTGAGTCGCCCACGGGACGAAGTTTCAAGGGTTAGTCCTTAAGGCCATTAAGGTTTAGGCCACCCACAGGTGATTTTTTGATCCTAGGGCATTTTTCATTTAACCAACCCAACCAAGATGTTTGCCATGCGCATTTTACGCTTCTGCACCATGTTGATTGCTGCTACTCATCTCAGGAGTGTCTCACAAAATTTTACTGGAATTGGATTCCTCATTCCATCCATGTTAAGGATTGCTAAAAATTACTCCTATAGCTCCACCTGCCATGTTTTCCCCCCTACCGTAAAACAGGGTGGGCTTATGTTATTGATTCTTATGTGTGGTGATGTTGCCATGAATCCTGGACCGGTTATGCTTGGCTTAGTAAATGCAAGGTCAATCCGGAATAAGGGCCCTCTCCTCGCTGACACAATAGCATCTCACACCTTTGATTTCCTCTGTCTCACTGAAACACATATTCGTGCTACTGATTCGGATAGTTTCCTTCATTCACTCACCCCGGATGGGTTCTCTTTGATACATAGGCCATGTTCATCATGTATTGGTGGTGGTGTTGGTTTCTTCATTCATGATTCATACAAATATCGCAAGGTGGATACCCCTAATTATAGCTCCTTTGAAAATATGGTCATATCAGTCTCAGTTTCGTGCCGAACTTTGCTCCTAGCTTCTATCTACCGCCCTCCTGGGCCGTGTTCTTTCATTTTTTTAGATGAATTTATGTCCTTTGTCTGTTTTCTGTCTTTTGTTGATTGCAATTACTTCATATGTGGTGATTTCAATATACACGTGGATGTACCTTGTACTGATTGTCACAAATTGAAAGCCCTTTTAGAATCATGTAATCTAACACAGTCAGTTAACAATACCACTCACTTGCACGGTCATATCCTTGATCTCATTCTTTCCCCCAGTGATCAAGATGTGTGTGGACATGTTGACATCTGTGAATTCATATCTGATCATGCAGTCATTAAATGTGCTATTGACTTTCCTTCTTCTCTTGCTACCTGTCAAACAAGAATTTCCTATAGGAGGTACCATCGTATCAATATGTCCGACTTTCAGTCTGAACTTAAAGAAATGCCTTTTGTGAAATGTCCAGCAAATTCTGTCTCATGGCTCTATGATCATTAGTACAAGACTTGAGTTGCATCCTTGACAGGCATGCTCTTCTTGTGTCCAGTTTGAAGATGAAACAGCGTGCTGACTGGTTGTCAGAGACCTATCGCCTTGCTAAGTCACTCAGACGTCAATTTGAACATGCTTGGCGTAAAGATAAAAGTCAATACAACAGGAGTCGTCTTCGACGTCAAATTGCCTGGTGTAATCATCTTGCTGACAGGGACAAGACTGTCTATTACAGGAAATTAATCTCCGACAATAGCCATGATTCGACTATGGCGGGAGTTACACAAAGTCCTACATATATCCCATGGCACTACTCTGCCCACTTGTGAATCCTCAGTCATTGGCTGATCATTTTGCTACATTTTTCTCAAATAAAATAATGAAAATTTGTGAGAGTTTTTCCTCATCTGAGTCCTGTAACACGGTACATCCCCCCTTTGACCCTCCTAAAACAGTCTTTACTCAAGTCACTCAAGATGCAATCAGAAAAATAATCAGCAAATCACCCACCAAATCCTGCCTGTTGGACCCATTGCCCACATTCCTTATTAAGGAATGCATTGACATCCTTCTACCATCTATAACCAAATTGGTCAATTTTTCACTCAGTGAGGGACTGGTTCCAGATGGTTTTAAAAAAGCTGTAGTCACTCCACTTATTAAGAAGGCCTCTATTCCGGTTGAGGATTTGAAAAACTACCACCCAGTATCTGGACTTAACTTCATTTCTAAACTGGTGAAATGTGTAGTTGCTAAACAGCTGGTTGATCACATTCATCGACATGGCTTGGATAACTCCTACCAGTCAGCATATAAATCAGGTCACTCAACTGAGACCGCTCTGCTTTCCATAAAAAATTATATTCATTTGTCACTATCTCGGGGTGAAGCTACTGTCTTGGTACTTCTGGAGCTCTCTGCTGCCTTCAATACGATTGATCATTGCACTCTCCTCGGCTGTCTTCTGGATTGGTTCGGTGTTGGTGGCTCAGCTCTCAAATGGTTCTCTTCTTATTTGACAACGCTATCAGTCTGTTAAGATTGGTTCTACTTTGTCTGATTTACAAAATTTGCTGTTTGGCGTACCTCAGGGTTCTGTTTTGGGTCCTCTGCTATTCTCTCTGTACACATCTCCCCTTAGTACACTGATTGGTAAACACAAAGGCGTAAACTTCCATTTCTATGCCAACAACACACAACTTTATGTCCATCTCTCACACATGAATGCCTTAGCTGCCTTTGATAAGTTGAACAGATGCCTTCAAGATGTCAAAGAATGGATATCGGCTAGCAAACTTAATCCTGATAAAACTGAGTTCACACTTTTTGGCTCCAAGAAACAGAGAGAAAGGTTAAATGCATGTTTCCCAATTTATATCCTGGGCAACCCCCTTCACCCCACCGAGTCTGTGAGAAACCTGGGTGTGTGGTTCGACTCTGATTTTTCCTTCTCTAAACACATCCAGAATGTTTGTAAAGGCTACTTTAGTCAACTGAGGGATTTTAGAAATATTAGGCAGTTCTTGACTTGGGGTACTGTGTCGGTTGCCAATGCTTTTGTTTTTTTTTGTTTTTTTTTATTTATACTTTTTGTGTGTACATACCATTATAATACAAAACAGACAAAAAACAAAAAAGGTACAATTACACAAGAACAGAAGGTACAAAAATGTTTCAAGACACTATCATTTACAATATGTTTTTTAAATAACTCCATTTACCTAGCTTATAGAAAGCAATACCATTTTCCATGTCGTAATGTTACTTTATAAATCTGATGAAACTGTCAAAACAGAGATCTGAACTGCGAGATTTTGTCACAAATATATATTTTTGCATTAGTGTCAATAAACAATTTAAACTTGTCTTATTGTGACCATTCATTCTGGATCTCTCTGCTGCCTTCGATACGATTGATCATTGCACTCTCCTCGGCTGTCTTCTGGATTGGTTCGGTGTTGGTGGCTCAGCTCTCAAATGGTTCTCTTCTTATTTGACAACGCTATCAGTCTGTTAAGATTGGTTCTACTTTGTCTGATTTACAAAATTTGCTGTTTGGCGTACCTCAGGGTTCTGTTTTGGGTCCTCTGCTATTCTCTCCGTACACATCTCCCCTTAGTACACTGATTGGTAAACACAAAGGCGTAAACTTCCATTTCTATGCCGACAACACACAACTTTATGTCCATCTCTCACACATGAATGCCTTAGCTGCCTTTGATAAGTTGAACAGATGCCTTCAAGATGTCAAAGAATGGATATCGGCTAGCAAACTTAATCCTGATAAAACTGAGTTCACACTTTTTGGCTCCAAGAAACAGAGAGAAATGTTAAATGCATGTTTCCCAATTTATATCCTGGGCAACCCCCTTCACCCCACCGAGTCTGTGAGGAACCTGGGTGTGTGGTTTGACTCTGATTTTTCCTTCTCTAAACACATCCAGAATGTTTGTAAAGGCTACTTTAGTCAACTGAGGGATTTTAGAAATATTAGGCAGTTCTTGACTCGGGTTGCTGTGTCTGTTGCCAATGCTTTTGTTTTTTTGTTGTTGTTTTATTTATACTTTTTGTGTGTACATACCATTATAATACAAAACAGACAAAAAACAAAAAAGGTACAATTTCACAAGAACAGAAGGTACAAAAATGTTTCAAGACACTATCATTTACAATATGTTTTTTAAATAACTCCATTTACCTAGCTTATAGAAAGCAATACCATTTTCCATGTCGTAATGATACTTTATAAATCTGATGAAAGTGTCAAAACAGAGATCTGAACTGCGAGATTTTGTCACAAATATATATTTTTGCATTAGTGTAAATAAACAATTTAAACTTGTCTTATTGTGACCATTCATTCCTCCTAATAAAAATTCAACTGGACCAGTGTCTTTTAATTCATCTTGTGAAACTTCAAGTTTTTCAAAGATACCAAATATGAAATTTTTAACAACAGGACAGTACCAGAAAAGGTGTTGTATAGTTTCTGTGGTGATTTCACAGAAATAACAAGCTTGTGTTTCAATCAATTTACGCTTAAACAGGCATTTATTTGTTGGTAATGTTCTAAAGAGAATACTATATTTAAAAGCCCTTAAAGAGCTTTCTATACAACTTTCATAGTTATTGTTATAGAGGATCTTCCATCTCGGTTGATCTATTTCCAAATTAATTGCCGTTTTCTATTTTTCTTCATGACCTCTTTCAAATTCTAAAGCACCTATCATCTTATGATATACAAATTTGCACACTTTTGTTACTATTAGGATGTCCTCCAAGACTTTTTGTTTTACACTCTATTTATTTTTCTGGCACTGGATAACCCCCATTTTCTGGGGATTTGATGTGTCAGACTATAAAAATCCACAAAATTTAGATCAACATTATAAGTTTGTTTGAATTCCTGGTATCCATAAAGTCCTTCTGTATTACTTAACAAATCACTGATGTGCCGAATTCCCTTATTTTTTACTAACCTTGGAATTTCTTTTTGTTAAATTACTATTATTTTTATAATCTAATACCTGAATAGGGTATGTTTGTGGATCAATTTCTCCTTGGAAGGACTCTTTGAATTCTTTCCAGATGTTAATAATATTTTTCCAAAAGGGGTTGGCAGTTTCAGACTGAATTCTATCAAGTGTATGTTTATCTAACTCCCATATTAGCTTTATATACGCATAATTATAAGAGATAAAGATATTTTGCCAATTTCCTGAAGTGATTAATCTTCTCATCCATGATAACTTTAAGGCTTTATTAAAGAGGTCAATATTTATCAGTTTTAATCCGCCTTCCTCAATAGTCTTTTCTAGTTGCTTGTTAACAATTTTAACCTGTCCTTCTCCCCAGAGAAAATCCTTAAATATTTTTCTTGTTTTTACCCATGTGCTATTGTCAGGGTTTGGGAGTACTGTAAACAGATGAACAAGTTTTGGTAAAGCTAAGGATTTAATAACATTTACTTTTCCAATTAGACTTAAATTAAATTTCTTATAGAGATTTAACACCTTTTCTATTTCAATAATTTTTTGGTCAAAATTTTTTGCTATCATCTTTTTAATGTCTAAATCAAGTTATTCCTAACAGCTCAAAATTACTAGAAAATTTTAAATTAAATTTAAACAAAAATTGTGGTTTGGTAGAATTATTACCTAACCAAACTGCCTGTGTTTTGCTCACATTTATCTTTAGTCCAGAACATTTATAGAATGATTCGAGAATATGTAAACTTCCTGTTTATGACTTTTCTGTGCCATTGAGAATTAAAAAGGTGTCATCAGCATACATTCCAATCTGTAATTCCTTATTATTTGCTTTTATTCCATGTATTATGTCACTATTCCTTATTGCCCCAGCGAGTGGTTCTACTGCTAAAATAAACAGATATGGACTAAGAGGATCTCCCTGTCTACATGACCTGCCAATCTTGAAGAATTTAGAAAAAAAAAACATTATTTATTACACTATTACTAGTAAGTAATTATTAGTAAGAAATCCCATTCTAAAGAGTCGAGTGCTTTCTCAAAGTCTATGAGCAGTAACATACCCGTCAGTTTTCTTATTTTAGCATATTGTATGTTATCAAAAATAGTTCTGATATTTTCACCTATATACCTATCCTTTATGAAACCTTTTTGGTCATCTGCAATTATTTTTGGTAGCACTTTCTTGATTCATGCTGCTGAGACTCCAGCAAGTAATTTGTATTCTACATTCAAGAGGGTTATTGGTCTCCAATTTTGAATAAATTCTCTAGGTTTATTATTTTTGGGGAGAAGTGTTATGATTTCCTGTTTTTGAGTAGTTGATAGCTCTCCTGTATAAAATGCTTCATTCAAACTTTTCAGAACTTCACTTCCTATATCCACCCAGAAAAATTTGTAAAATTCTGAGGTAAATCCATCAGTACCAGGAGACTTTCCATTTTTCATACTGCAGTAATTCTGCCTTATTGACAAGTCCTTCACATAACATTTTGTCCTGATTTGATAGAGAATTGATATTGGTATCACTTAGAAAATATTCATGATTCTGCATTGAATTCACAGGCCTTTTACTTTGTAGTAAATTTTTGGCTCTTTGTAAAATGTCATTTTGGTTTGTCACCATATTATTCTTGAATCTTAGTCTATGGATTACCTTATTTATATAATTTCGTTTTTCCAAATTACAAAAATATTTTGTTGGTTTTTCAAAATTGTAGTAACCTTCTACCTTTGCCCTTATGATGGCCCCTTTTATTTTTGCTTGTCTAATCCTTTGTAATTCATCCTTCAGTGCTTGAATATTTTCTAACAAATCAGTGTTGTCTCTGGTGTTTGGATTTAATTTAGCCTCTAAGTTATCGATATCCTTTTCAATTTTTTTTCTGCTTCCAAAGTTAATCTTTTCTTTCTGGCACAATAGGGAATAGTGACCCCCTAACTTTTAATTTAATCATTTCAAGTATTGTTTGACTAGAATGGTGTTCACTAAATTGTTCTTTTACCTCTTCTATTACCTGTTTAACTAAATTTACATTTTCTGGATCAACTAACAGGGAAGAGTTAAATTTCCAAAAGCCTTTTCCACGAGTTACCTCTGTCCATTCTATTTCAAGACTTACGAGAGAATGGTCACTTCTATAGCCATAGCTAATTTTGTTTGCTACAACTTTGGCATGAATGTCAGGAGAGACCAGGAAGAAATCTAGTCTGGCCATTTTAATAGTTTTTTCCACTGACCCAAGTGAATTTTTTTGCCACAGGATTTTGAGCCCGCCATGTGTCAATCAAATCAAGGTTTTGCATCATTCCCAATACTTCATTACTGGCCTTAACATTGTTTTCTCTAACATATCTGTGAGTGTCATTTTTGTAGTCTAAAACTAAGTTCCAGTCCCCACATACTATTGCAGAAAAGTTGTTTTGTGCCCACATTTTGTTTTTCAAGTTATTATAAAATTCCGGAGAGTCTTTATTGGGTCCATAAATGACAGCTAACAGCAAATTTATTTTGCCCAATTCTATTTCAAGTATCAAAAAATTGCCTGAAACATCCTTTTCCTGGCTTAAAACCTTATAATCTAGTTTCCCATTAAAGAGTATTGCAACCCCTCTACTGTCAA
The DNA here is from genome assembly GCA_964017235.1 of Sabellastarte sp. h YS-2021. Taxonomy (NCBI): domain Eukaryota; kingdom Metazoa; phylum Annelida; class Polychaeta; order Sabellida; family Sabellidae; genus Sabellastarte; species Sabellastarte sp. h YS-2021. Next base: position 31,785,785 of record OZ024936.1, read on the forward strand.
AAGAAACTGAGGACAGATACACTTCACCATCCCAATCCCTTATAAATGCCGTCTTATTTTTTTAGCTCATATGGACATCCTGTAAGCAATATATTTGGTAATTCTTTTGCTTCAGCCAATTAAACACATCCTTTCTTTTCTCTTCGCCAGCCAAACCCCTGACATTCATGCTACAAAATTTAAAAAGGTTTGACATTTAATTCTTGATAATTAACATTTATTGATACAGACACAAAAAAAACCCATTCAATTTGTGACAGAAAGCCCGCTGTTCCCTCTTCATCAAGAACTTTATTCAAAAAAAATTTCAATACCTCTACAATATTTGCATTGCTGTTTTCATATTTATATTTTGTTACCTTCTTCCTACAGCATGATATCCATTTTATTTTCGAAAAATATGACAAATAATTCAAAACTAGTGCAAATCAACAAATAACTGTGAATATAACACACTATATACAATCTGGAAGTACTTAGCATAATTGTTTCCTCAAAACAAGAAAAAAAAATTAATTGTGTCAGGATACTGCGAAAGGCACTCTTAAAATATGTTCTGGATAAGTACATACATGTTCAAACTAATTTAAAAATTGTCTGACCATATATACCCATTGTATTATACCCATTGCTCCTTATCATACATCCTAGGGAGGTGGTTCTTGACACCATATAATAGAGTTGAAAATAGCCCACCGCTCAGAAGACTTCAGAGCAAACAAGTCAGTTATGTAACAGTTTAGGTTAATATAGAGAAAATAGCATCGGAAATGCCCGTACCCCACAGCCTGGGGAAAATAGTATCAACATCATGAGGTATAGAAGTAGTGAACACAGTACAAAGATCAGGATACTTTCACAGCAGTGTCAGCTATATAACAGTCCAAATGTTGTTTACACACAGAAAGTAACATCTCAGAGAAAGAAAATGTATGCAAAGACAAAGTATTAATAAGCAAGACAATGCGATAACAAGAAGCACACCCACAACCTCCCAGTAATGTCCCCACCAAACAGTCACCCCAGAAGAACCCCCCAACACCCAATAAAGACACGAGCGTTGGAAATAAAAGATTTTATTAGTAAAAACAAGCTATGTGAGACACATACCTACATAACAAAGCCCTGGGCTATTATAAATCAAATAGTTCACATACACACACCAACCTGAGGCCCAGGGTGAAATTACACGAAAGGTGTCACAATGCACTAATATCAAGGTAACACTTGCACAATGCACTAGATAACACAATAAAGTGCAGGATTTAGCAACGACACTGCACCGCTGACCTCAAGAGGGCCATAATTTGCATAATGTGTAATTAAGCATTAAAAGTTTGCAAAGCCCTGAAAGGGGCTACTACAGTTACTAACTAAAATTAAGTTACTGAAAACGCCTAATATTACAGATACATAATGTATAATAAAATTACCATTAATAAAACACTGCCAATGCACAACAGCCCAACAGGGCCTACACACAATGATAGTTACACTGAAGCCTTGAGCATACCAATACACTAATAACTTTTCACCACTCGTACATGTTCCACAAAGTAAACCATACTTTACACAAAACTCCATATAATTGAAGACAAACACCACAACACGGGTGGAGGCAGCAGATGCTACCTATATGTAAACCCCACTACTTTTATAATATACACCGAATGACATTGCTGTGGCTGAATAACTTTACAGGAAACCCACCAAAGGCCAAAATCAGTAATGTCCCCACCAAACAATCAACTTCTTACACTTAACAGTTTCAGAGATATTACCTGGAAAAAAGATTTTAAGGGTCAGGGTTTTTACAGCATGATCGAAGGTCACAACATAAAACTGCACACCTATTAACCCCCAAACAATGTCCCCACAAGCACCAACCTCCCACACTCCAAGGTTTCCTAGGTATAGCCCAGACAAGATCTTATGGGTCAAGGTCACTTATGGGAGAGCCAAAGGCCGATGCTGCACACCCACACCCCCTAAACAAAATTCCCACCAAGCATCAACCTTCCACACCTTGTGGTTTCTGAGACACAGCCGAGACAAAAGCTTTTTGCTGCCGACCGCCTGTCCACCTGGACACTGTAGGCGAAAAAAAAAAACAATACCCCAACAGTCCTTAAGGGCTGTGGGGTAACAATGAATGTAAGAATAATTAAATATAACATCAAACAAAAAAAAAACAATTCAACAGCCGATAAACATTTATTTAATGAATTATAGCTGCTAATAGAGATTAGCACAATGGTACAAAAACACAATAATCTGATACTATGAATCATAGCTGGTAATAGAGATTAGCACAATGGTACGAAAGAACACATTAATAATTTGATACAGCAAAACCTATATCTTTGTAATAGATGAAGTATTTTTGTAAGTACTGCTGTTGAGCATGCCCTAGCAGAGCCAAGATTAAAGGTCTATTTACAGCACTTTACAATTTCTGGTATATGACCCTGCCACGATCATGATTATTAAAAGATCAGGGTTACAATGGGGTCCTAGGTCTAATCAAGGCCACATCAAGATGGTACACCCCTTCACCCCAAATAGTACCCATAACAAATATCAAATTCCCGCATCCTACAGCATCTATAAACTTAGCTTACACAGGATTTATGAGGTCAAGATCACTACTGTAAGGTTAAAGGTCAACTGATGGTCGCACAATTATGTCGCTAACATGCTCCCTTCCCTAAGTATCATCATCTTACACCTCACTGTTCTGGGGTACAGACCAGTCGAGCTTTGTACCATGGTGCTGGTGTCCAGGTATTAAAGTAATATAGCCAAACCATAAAATTTATATATACACACTGTCACTTTTCTTTGATGCCAATGCAGGCATGTTCTTGTATACACCTACTAGAAATATTTTCTTTGTCCACGCAGAAATATAATCATTAACTACTGACAGTTTTTTTCTTTGAATCCCTACCAGTATACTCTTCTCTAAACCCACTGAAATCAATATATATGAACCAGAACTTTGTATCTACAGATTTTTAACTTTTATACCGTAACAGTGTGCTTTTGTGTGAGAATACACCAGTAGATAGATTCATAAAATAAAAAAAAAATTTAAAAAAAAATTGTATTGTAACATTTTTCCATTTAATACTTTACCAGTTTTACATGATGTTATACTCCTGTGAAAAACATATTTAAGATTAATTGTTGGAATATGGTTAAAAAGATTTCATTATGAAAGAAATTGTATTAGTGCGTATGTATTTAAGGTTTGGCTGTTTTAAAATATTGTTATTGACTCGAGTCCCTGTAATTGAACTTCCTACCATGTATCATAATCTTACACCTCACTGTTCTGAGGTACAGCCCAGTCGAGCTTTGTAGCATGCTCACCCAGTGCGTATGTATTTAAGATTTTTGCTGTATTGAAATATTGTTATTGACTCAAGTTCAACTCGAGTTGACGTGTTGGTGATGCATTAGACTCGAGTCGGTACTTTGACGTATCGCGGAAGCACTAAAGGTCACAACATGAAAGTCAAAGTCAAAAAGAAGGTGACACCATGACGTTGCACACCCACAAACCAAAGAACCAATGTCCCTAACAAGTATCACCTTGCTACACCTTACCGTTTTCGAGATGTTGCCAGAAAAATAGGTCAAATCAAGGTCACACATTGACATTACACACCTACAACTCCCACCTGAACGTCCCTACAAGGTATCGATTTCCTAGACCTTATCGATTCCGAGAAAGAAGGCGGAATGACCAGGTTACGACCATCACGGCAGGGACAAAGGTAATATCAAGGTCACTCCATGATGTTGCACACCTACAACTACTAAACATTGTCCATACTTCGTATCCAACTTAGTATCCAACTCCTACACCTTACCATCTGTGCGATACCGCCTGGACAAGATTTTGTAGGTCAAGGTCACTACTGGCAAAAAAGGTCAAAGGTCAAAATCGAGGTAACACCATTACCTTGCGCACATTAAATCCCCTACCAGTATCCCTAAATAAGTGTAACTTCATACCTGTTACAGTTTCTGAGGTATAGTCCAGACAAAATTTTATATGTCAAGATCACTGTAAAAAGGTCAAAGGTCAAAAATCAAGGCCACACCATGACATTGCACACCCACAAACCACCAACTAATGCCCCTACCAAGTATCCACTTGCTACACCTTACCATTTCCCAGTAAATTTTAGATAACATTTTCTCAGCTACCACCTCTACAGCAAGTTCGAAGGTTAAATCAAGGTCACACCTTGACATTGCACATCTACACCTCCTCATCAAAGCCCCTACCAAGTGGGGTACATTTTATAGTTCCAGAGATAAAAGCTGGACAAACTTTTCCACCAACTGCATGCTAGGCCTTCTGGGACACCTATTTTGAGAAGCAGAACATACAAAGGAAGTTTTGGTATCATGCCAATACCTATGATATATACTGAATCAACAGTATTAATATTCCAAAACTTTTTTTCTGTATTGTTTACCATGTTGAATATATATCATACTCCTATCTGCACATCTTATGCTGACATCAACCTGATAAAGTATTTACTTTAAAAACACCATTTTAAAAACAATATTTTTATGCAATATTACATATTGGAAAAATGAACAAAAATGCACGGATGGTTTTTTACCTTCTACTTTGAATTTTGCTGGATGGTGGTTGCTGAGTGGTGAGTACTTTAAGAAGGCCACTTTATCCTCTTTGGTCCTGGTAAAAATATTTGCCGGCTGCAGTTCTTTAGGCAGTAGGTGAAGTTTATCTACTGTATAGGTACGTCCATTTAGTATTAAGCTGTCGTCCCTAAGCCACACGTTATTCTTCTTTTCAGGATTAATTTCAGATTGTTTCTTTCCTTCAAACATAATTGACTTTAAAACTTTCCGAGCTAGGAACACATCTGTTGGCACATCGTCCTCAAGCCTTATGTTGAATCTTGCCCTCAATTGCTTACTACATTTCCACATTCTACTTTTAACATCTGGATTAGTGACCTGTACTATTATAGGACTTTGTTTTGATTTTGTCGCAATGCGGTGCACCAGTGACATTCTGAGAGATCAATCTTGGTTCCCACCGAGAGAAACAAATCGGCAATGGCCATTCTACAGTTCTCATCCTTTTCCTGATTGACCCCTAATACTTTTATGTTATTTTTATGAGAGTACATTTCCAGTTTATTGAGTCTTTTTTAAGTCTCTGTTTTCCTTTTCAAGTGATATTACTTTTTCTTTCAAATCCGATTGACTCACTTTGAAATCCTCTAGGTCTTCATGGTGATCCTGACTTTTTTATGTCAAACTGCGGGCCTTTCAAATGTTTGTCTATACTTTTCTCAATACAATCCTTTACAGCAACCTGTACTGCTTGTTTTAACTGTGCACTAAATTTTTCAATCTCCTTTTCTATTGAGTCAGCAATAATGCTCTGTATGTTGGATTTTTTGTCTTTTGGTGCAGGGCTGCCCATGTTGGGGACTTTCAGTTGGAAACACGGTCGTTTACTTGGAGTCTCACAGGTTTCCTCCACCTCTGTGTATGGTCTTACTGGCGTAAATTTAAGTCCTTCATTTGAACTGGCCAAAGGCCTAACTGGAGATCTCATCAAACTCATATTAGTTAAACTAAATAATTATCCTTTTCCGTCAAAGTACCATTATATAGTATCTTTATTCCAACAGAAGTGAGTTCCATGAAATTTCCTCTTTGGTACCACTTGTATTACCGTTTCAAAATTTTGATCTTGTAATCCCATTTACAGTGGCATGATTCTGCCTTCAGATTTTGGAAAGATCATTATTCGTTTAAACATCAAGTTCATAGCTTGGTTGTTTTCCTGTACATCTCAGAAACAAGTCATATTGTTATGTATTTTAATCCTTAATAGGTATTCCTTTCAACCATCTTTGCCGCAGACCTGACACTTTTAGATATTTGTGTTTTTTCACATTTTGTTGATAGAAACTTATTAGCGATTTTCACATGAAAAACTTCACAAACTGTCAGTATATTTGGATAGCTTGTATTTGTGAGAACCAAAAACCAATTTAACAAGTGATGTACTTTTATTTTGAAACACTCCTTTACTCTTCCTTGCCTTAATATGTCAATGTTTTTGTTAGTAGTCGGTTGGACTACTGTAACTCACTTTTCAGGAGTCTCTCTAAAGTCAATCTTCATAGATTACAGTCTATCCAAAATAGTGCTGCTAGAATTGCTATAAATTTGTGTAAATACACTCGGATAACTCCGGTACTCAGGAAACTCCATTGGCTCCCTATTCAGTTTCACTCAGAGTTCAAACTGGCTACCCTGGTGTACAAGTTTATTCATACTGGTTTCCCTAAATATTTCGCTCCACATCTATCCACATACTGCACTACTTACAATACTAGATGCTGTCAGAGTGTTGCCAATTTCCTCAATGTACCAAAATTTCAACCTACAATTCACAAGTCCACTAAGCAGTTTGGCTTCAGTTTTGCCTTTGATGCTCCCACTGTTTGGAATTCACTTACTGAAGACATCCGTGCATCACCCACTATTGCCTCTTTTAGAAAGAAGCTCAAAACCTATCTCTATGCAAAGGCATATCCCCCTTAGCTCATTTTCTCTTGTAGTGCCGACCTGTTTTTGTCCCTGGACTTTGAATTTGCATATTGCTATTGTCTTGTTGCGCCTTAGAGTCCACTACTCAGTGGAGATTAAGCGCTATAAAAGTTAAATTAGAATTAGACTAGACATTATGCCGAGTAGTTGAACAGGCAATTCATATGTCACTCCATTGATGAATCTGGTTTTAGAATCACTTTCAACATCCTGTAAGGATCATATCACCAGTTCAAGTTAAAAGTTTAAAAGAAAGTTTGACCTAAAAGATGTGTATGTTATCTCTAATTTTATTCAAGCTTGATAGTACATTTATAATTCTGTTCTTGTCCAATCAGGGCTCCATAAATAACAAATTAGTGCATTCTAAATTGCTTAAATCCTGTCACTCTAAATAAGACCTAATGTTTTGATATAATAAGCAAAGCAAATAATTGTCAAACTGATTTATTAAGCTATAGTTAATTTGACTTTAATCAATTAATTTTTGTATAAATCTTGTATAACTTTAGTTTCTGCCTCTTTCTGGCCAGGGTCCTCCACATTCTTCATACAGAGGATGAGATGAATTATAGTTAGCCGGGGTGTCTCCACAGATGTAAGGCATCACACAAAACTGACCTGTCAGTGGAGTTAACGCCTTCCCACTGAAACAGCCAAGGCTGTAAGGAAACTCCCTGGTCAGTCTAAAACAGAATCAGCAAAAAAATTATCATTCATAGATATGGCTTTCATGAGATTTTTGTAAATCAGAAATTTAGTATTAATAGTGTTTATCAGATTAATGCAAGGCATGCTGTATCTTTAGTCAGTACGTGCTATGACTGTAAGCCAGCTGGTGCTTCCCAAGAAACCTTGGTCACTGCAATGGACACTCTAGCTGTTGCATCCATAAGTGTCACTCCCCAGTCTAGGGACACACTTTCCCAAATTCAACCTCAACAATGAAACACTTCACCTTAACCAACCATTCATGCAACCATATTGTGTTATAAATCCAATAAGAAGTCTGAATTACTCCAGTCAAATTTTTATGGGATGTACTAGGTATATTTTAAACTTTACTGTGAACCTATATTATGTCTTAAATAAAGTTCACAATAGTAATTTTCTTTATTGTTTATTTTGTTTAATGTTTAACCTGTAGCGGTAAGATGTGACTCCTTCATCATTCTCATATGTTTCTCCTCCACAGTTGTCAAGCATGTCACGGCTGATTTCATCACCATTTGAATTGTATGGACCATAGATAGCATAGCCATCATATGCTACTCCTGAAAAGAGAGCTTGTGTGGTTTTGAACTTTCACAATTAGTAATTTATTGAATTTAGTTCATTCAGTGCAATATTTTCTCAATATACAGATCAGGACAAATTTATTTCATATTAAGTGGGTTTTTTGTTGTATTAGAGCTTCTTTTGTTGTATTAAAATATAGTATGTAGAAATGGCGGTTAAATGTCAGTTAAAAATTCACTGGTTCTTGCAAATACACACATGTTTTACAGCTAATTTCTTGTATTACTTTGGTAAATACGGACTTATTTTTTATTAATTGTGGGAAAGAAAGTGTTGGTACAAAAGTATATCCCCCCCCCTTTTTTTCTTTTTCCATGATAGGACAAGCCTGGAAGTTTTTTTTAATTTTTTTAAACAGGACACGACAGAACATGACAAAGACAACACAGCACAAAGACAACAAAACATCCCCCTTGTTGCACTTTTTTTTACATTTTACACCAGAGAAGAAAAAAACACAATCCCCATTGTTATGACACTGCTTGTAGTGATTTGCCTTTTCCTTTGATAAATTAAAAAAATATATATGCATCACTATGGTGGTTTTCCTATTGTATCGTATTATCTAATCTAAAACTTTAAAAGCGTTTAATCTCAAACCATTGATAGACTCTGAGGCACAGCTAGACATGCATGTATTTAACAGTTGTCACTCCATTGTGCATAGCCAGATCATACCTGATAAGATCAGGGTTGTGGGATGGCTATCGGGGATAGGCATTTGGAAACAAGTAAAATGTACATGTAATGGTTTATAGTCCAGTATCGGTATATATACTATCACTCGACTTTACTTTTACACCCTGGCTTGGGTTTCAGAACTTTTTCACACATGTTATCTGTCTCAGTTCCCTCTGGGAACATACTAGGGGCAGCCACAATACAGCACACACACTAAGAACCCACTAGCAGCTAGGTACCCAATACTCCTGGGTGGAGAGAGGCACAGTCCAGGTTAACATCTTGCCTAAGGATGTTATCCCACATGAAACAGTCAGCATCACTGGGGATCGAACCCACGACCCTTGGATTATAAGTCCAACACCCTACCAAATGAGCCACATGAGACCCAAAAGTAAGTAAGTGATACCAACATGCAATTCAGACTACCTATAAACTGGTCTTTCTGTGGATTGGTTTCACTGACAAAGTCATCACACCAAGGTACCCCATGGTAATGGTAGGCTCCATTGGCATTGCTGTGGCCTCCACATTGGTCAAGCGAGGTGTATTCAACACCCACTGCATCATACCCTGCATCATATAAACATACTAGACTTTGAAACGTTAATTATCTTTTATCTTTCAACAACTATTCTAATTATAATAGTACTTTATAGCACTTAATCAGAAATCCGTACTCGCATAACCAGAGATATAGAAGGGATGAGTGCCATGGAGAAAGACTGGGACAAAGCCAGAAACTAGGGTGGGTATGCTTTTGTAAAGAGATAGATTTTCAACTTTTTTCTGATTGAGTAGAGAGAATGTACATCATCAGACATCATTTCAAATCATTGGAACATCATATACAAAGCTGAGGCCAAAATGCTTCGTAGACTTGAACACTGATGAGTCAAACTGGGGAAATCAAGTACCACACCATTAGCTTAACTTCTATAAGTAGTGAACACTCCATGTTCAGGTCTAAGAATAGGTTCCAAATATTAAGGATAACCACGTTGAAGGAACTTGTGCACCAGTAAGACAGTCTTAAATACAGAGTGAGGTTCAAAAGGCAGCCAGTAGAAATTTTTTCAACAGTAGTATTGTGTGAGTACTTGGTGGTATTGGTAATGATTCTAGCAAGACTGTTCTGGACACATTGCAGCTTGTGAAGATCAGGAGCAGAGAGAGTCCCTAACAGGGAATACAGTGGTTGAGTTGACTATCAACTAAAGAATTTACAACCATAAGAGCAGCATCGTGTGTGAGATGCCCTCCGAGATGCTTGAGATCCTGGATTTGAGCAAAACAAGACTTACAGGTGTTCTGAATATGCCTTGAGAAAGAGAAATTAGTGTCAAACCATACACCAAGGTTCCTGACTACCTCAGCTTGAGAGAGGAAATTACCAAGGATTTTGAGTGCGAAACATTTGTTGAGTTTTTCACTTTCCATTTAAAAAAACCCCAATGAATTTGGCTTCATCAGGATTTAATCATGCACCTACATGAATATTCTTAAAATTTTCTGGGCCAAGAAATTTTCTGGTGTGATCCAGTTTCCACCAAAATTGAATCATTTGTTCCTTATACCACTGTCGATACTTCCTGAAAATTTCATGGTATGACTCGCCTCTTAAAATCAACTTATCCCACCCAGTACTTATTTTCTTTTACTTCCACATCTCTGGATTATTGGCCTAGAAGGCCCCACAACCTAGGGTCTGCTCAGTTTATTGTATAAAACTAGTACATTGTATAAACTTTAGAGTCAGTTAAGTTAGTGGCAATCCGAACAGAAGTCAGTTTTAGTTTCACATAGTTTTGAGTTCAAATAGCTGAACTTTGGAGAAACCCAATTCTTTCCATTGCAGTTTAACTGGCTATAACAATGTATGAAGTGTTATTAGTTTATGATATATTTTTATGACGCAAGGCATATATTGAAGACAGTATTATACAACTCCAAATGTTCAGCTGACGCACCTATCAGGGATATAACAAGAGCACTCAGAGAGTGAATATCTCTGCCAAGGCATGTGTAGTTTATATCAGAATATTATTTCTGTTTGCTAAAGCAAAATGACTCAATAATAAGTGAATGGGAAAATCTGGATCCTTGATATTTTCTAGATCCCTCTCAAAATTTAAGTGGATTTAAATTGGACCAAAACCCATCTCATTTTTTCATGAAGATTCAACCAGTAGGTTTTACGTAATGCTACTAACAGACACGCAGTCATAAATTTAATACCTTGTTATTGGAGGTAATAATTTACTCTATTAGTATTATCAGCCTTACTACAAATATATAGTGGTGGATATAGGCCATTGTCAAAAGTGCAACATCTTAATGAAGCCGCAGATACAAACACACTACATAAAGGTCTTTAATGCACGAAATTAAATTAACATGTAAGTATTCAAATATATACCTTAGACTAACCCTTCTTTGTCCCAATCTTAAGTGTAAAAACAAAAAGGAAAATGTTTTGATTAAACTGTCTCCCCCCTGAACTGGATTCTCACCCAAGACCACAGAATTGAGAGCTGGGTGTTCTATTCTATCCTGTACTTTTATAGCGCTTAATCTCTGCCAAGGTAGACTCTAAACCTGAATAGCCAGCAACTATGTAAATTGTCCAACTAAATGTTGTGGACCCTAAAGGATATGAACCCACAACAAGTTAGGGGGAATTAAGTGTCCTTCTTCTCACCTGTAGATGTATACACATTCAGAAGTGGCACACCATTAACATATACTGCAATAGGCCCTGTCTTCAGGCAACCTTCCGAACCGGCTGCCTCTGGATGTTCATACACCTTGAATTTAAGCCCATTATTTTGATCTACGTCAGCCCACTCATCTGTAGCATAATGTGGCCATCCCTTACTTGTTATGGTTAACATGTCCACCCCCTTTTTCCTGCAAGAAAAACAGCGGCAGCATGACCAAATTCCACAAGGCCCATTCATACGTGCCTGATGGATAAGGTATGTTGGTGTATGTACATGTTTTGTTGTTGCAGACAAAACCCAGTGTGAAAATAGTATATTTTTATATATGAAGCTGTGATGTCAAAATGACAATATAATTTGACATAGTCAGATATACTTATTATGTGATAGATTAAAGGCACAAACCCGATGGAATAGATATGTCAGAGAAGGCAAACGTAATGGAACAATGTGGTTTTACACAGTTTTTTTACACATGTAGTTTTGCATTGTAGAAAGCATCACTACGTTGTTAAAACTTGACCAACATGGTCGTAACAGAGCCATGTAAAGCAGAGAAGTAATTACATTTACTGAACATAACCATGTTGGAGTGCCCTGAATGTTTTGCCATTTTGAGATTTTTCTAGTTGTATGAAAATTTGACTCTGGCTGTTGCAGATTTATTTAGGCATTTGTGTCAAATATTCACACTCTTTTAGAATGGTGGCATCTCTGCGAGCAGAAGTGTTTTTGTATAATTTTGTACATTGATCAGCCTGGTAAAAATAAAAAATTAAAAAACAACTTAATTTTTTTTTTAAATGTTGGTTTTTGTATAACATATATACTTTTACCTATTTACAGTAAGTAAAATAACAGACATATTATTGCTTTGAAATGTACGTCTATTTCATAGCCAACATTTTTGCACACATTGGTCAGTAAACAATTTTTCTTTCAGTTAGCAGGGACAGATGTCTATATTTCATTCTATAATTTAGTGTAGCATGAAAGACAAATTGTCTATGCGTCTAAGCTTTAAGCAAAATCAAAGCATAATTTTATACTCCATATACTCTAGCTATTGTCACCTTTTATGCTAATTGTTGTTTCTTTATTATTCACTGTACATAGTGTTTGTTTTCTGTTTACTGATATTGTTCTTTTTGTTGACACTGGTATTGTTGCTTTGTTTTGGACAATTTACAATTGTCAATCTCCTTGTGGTTACAAAGACAAAATTATACCTTACAGTCTTCTTTTCTTTCTGTTGCTTGAAAGATCTAGCTCAGGCAAATTATTATACTTTTTGATGCAATTTTCTTCAGAAAAAGATCTTCCACTTCCTTTTTTAACACATTTTATTTCAATTGTTTCTTTCTTGAAACCCTAGCATCTAATACAATTGATGAAAAATTCAAACACCTCTCTCCCAAATAGTTTCTCGGTATTATCTGCAAATTGTCAAGGCTTGTGTAATTATGAAAAAAGAATGGATTTACTCAGCTACCTCAAAGATACAAATGCCAACATTGTCTGCCTGCAAGACACACATTTATTAGATGGTGATAAATAATCTATTAAGCAAATATGGCCGGATTGCTATGTAAATGGATCAAAGACAAACTCCCGTGTTATGGTGACTTTATTAAACAACAATTTTGAGTATACGATATTAAACACTTTTAAAGATGATGAAGGAAATATATTGCAGACGATAATTGATTGTGGTAATTTTAAACTTAATTTAATAAATGTATATGCGCCAAACAGAGATAGCCCAAGTTTCTTCTCTAAAGTAATGCAGTTAGCCCATGATTATAATGCTGATTATGTAATGATATGCGATGATTTTAATCTTGTGCTTACACCCTCTATTGACTGCTATAATTATGTAAATACCAACAATCCTCAAGCATGGGCAAAAGTCATTGAAATGATGAGTAGTTTGGACTTAATTGATGCAATCCGTCACCTGAAACCAAATGTTAAAAGATTTTCATGGAGGAAAAAAAATCCCATTAAACAAGCCAGGCTTAATTATTTTCTAATCACAAAAGCAATGGCTGATATGATTGACTCGTGCAACATTAAACCGAGTTACAGGTCTGATCACTCCATTATTGAAATTAAAATAACCATGGATAACTTTATCCAAGGTCACAGCACATGGAAATTCAATAATAGTCTCCTTAAAAATAGTGATCATTTAGATCTAATTGGGAATATAATAAATGAGGAAAAATTGAAATATTGTTTACCAGTGTGCAATTATATCCATGATTCATTTAATAACCTTCAATTCTCAATTGATGATGACACATTCCTAGAGATGTTGTTTTAAGAAGTCGAGGAGAAACTTTAAAATTTGCAACAAATTAAAAAAAATACCAAAATGGGCAAGAACAGGTCTTACTGCAAGATATTGCAAACTTAGAGTCAAAAATACCTCAAACAAATTCAACTCTATTAGAAGACAAAAAGATAGAACTTGAAACTCTTAGGAAGGAAAAAATAACAGGATTTATGACTCGTGCAAGATTGCAATGGCTTAAAGAAGGTGAAAAACCCTCTTCCTTTTTTGTAAATTAGAAAAACAGCATTTTACTAAAAAAACAATCAGAAAAATTGAAACAAACACTGGGGATATTATAACAGATCAAAAAGCTATTTTAAAGAATGTTGAAAAGTTTTATCATAATCTTTTTAGGTCAAGAGATAATAAAGATCACAACTATAATATGAAAGAAGAAATAAGAAATGCAAAATTGAAAACAATTCCCAAAGTTCAATTGGGAAGTCCTATTTTAGTTTCAGAACTTGGAGCAGTTCTTAAAAAATGAAAAATAACAAATCACCAGGTATTAACGGAATCTCGGTTTTTTAAAGGTATTTTTGGGGGAAATTAAAATACTTTATTGCTAATGCAATTAATAGTTGCTACTGAAAAAATATTTTAAGTATTTCAATGCGACAAACAATTATAACCTACATACCAAAAGGTGAGAAAGACCGAAAATTTATTAAAAACTGGAGACCAATATATCTTCTCACTGTAGTTTACAAATTAGCTTTAGCAACCATTTCAGAATGATTAAAGCCACTTTTAACAAACATTATCAGTGATTCTCAATCAGGCTTTTTTCCTGGACGATGCATCAGTGATTGTACTAGACTACTTTACAACTTAATGTTTCATACTGAAAAGAACCGCATTCCTGGATTACTAATGCAAATCGACTTTGAGAAAGCCTTTGACTCGGTTTCATGGAATTTTTTGTATAATGTCTTAGAATCATTCGGTTTTGATAGTAACTTTATACAATGGATAAAGCTTTTTAATAAAAAATATAACTGTATATGTGACCCAGTGTGGTTTTTTATCTGACCCTATACCTATTGAACGTGGATGCAGGCAAGGAGATCCTATTGCTCCTTACCTATTTTTGTTGGTAGCTGAAGTTTTGGCTTGTCTTATTCACAACTCTTCCGATGTAACAGGAATAACTGTTGGCAAAATTCATGTATAAACTTGCACAGTTTGCGGATGATACCACAATCATACTAGATGGGAGTATAAACATGGTATACAAGTTGTTAGAGATGTTTTAAATTCTGAAGGTAATTCATTACAAGCAGCCTTAAATATATTGGAGATCTTTGGAGCACTATCAGGCCTTAACATTAACAGTGAAAAGACTCGCTCAGTATGGATTGGGAGTGAAATATCTTCAAAAACCATGTTAAAAGTTTCACATAAACTATATTGGGGAGCCCCTGAATTCAACTTGTTGGGAATAAATTTTGCATGTGATTTAACAAAAATGCCAAATTTAAATGATCAGAGTGCTCTCATTAAAGCAAAACAAATAGTGAATTCATGGAAATACAGATATTTAACACCTATTGGGAAAATAACTATTATTAAGACCTTAATAATCTCAAAATTTACCCATTTATTTATGACCTTACCCACTCCTGTAACAGTTTCAAACGATTTAAACAAATTACTTTTTAACTTTATATGGGATGGAAAGCCAGACAAAATTAAAAGAGAACAGATGTGTGCTAACAAATTAAAAGGAAGCCTCAATATGACCAACGTTTACAACTTTGAAAAATCTCTGAAATTAAATTGGCTGAAACAAATCTTCACTGGAAGTACAAAGATTTGGCTATATATATTAAGTAATGATACTAAACTTAATCTTAACTACCTTTCATCTCTGGGTAGTGAGTGGTGTTTATCATTAATGCCTAAGTTGAACCCATTTTGGAAAAAAGTTTTTTCCTATTATAATAATTTTTGTCAACAGAGTCAAAATATCAAAACAAATGAAGATATACTATGTACCAGTATCTGGCTAAACAAGTCTCTAGGGACTGAGAAAATATTTTTTTGCCAACTGGTTTAAACGTGGTATACAAGTTGTTAGAGATATTTTAAATTCTGAAGGTAACATTTTTCAACTTGAAGAAATAGAAAAAAAAATTTTACTGTTAATGTCCTTTCACATTCATATTTCACAATGAGAGCTCTTACAAAAAAGTACATATCAATGAATGGTAAAGATATCAATTTTCCACTTGAAGAAATAGAAAAAAAATTTAATTTTACTGTTAATGTCCTTTCACATTCACATTTCACAATGAGAGCTCTCACAAAAAAGTACATATCAATGAATGGTAAAGATATCAATTTTGATTTTAGGAGACCACATATCCCAATGCATATCCGGGCTCTATTAGGATCTAGTACTAAGAGTAAATATGGGGGCCACAGTGGCAGAGTGGTAACACTCTCGCCTCCCACCTCTGAGGCCGGGGTTCGATTCCCGTCACGGCCTCAAGTGGGAAAGCTGGTAGTTTCTTGCCATTGGTCGGCAGTTTACAGTACAGAACCCTAACGAACTGTATGTACTGGTTTCCTCTGCCCTTCCAACTACCCGTTGTGATATGACCTGTACAGTGTTGAAAGCGACGTAAAAACCCAAATAAGCAAATAAGAGTAAATATGTGTATCTAAAGTTGCAACAAAATGAAAGTTGCATACAAAAACATGAACAAAAGTGGACATTGGATTTACACCTTATAGAACCAACCAGTGATAGTTCAAGTACAATATATAAGATATGTTTTTATACTCTTCGACATAACACTTTCATATGGTTTCAATATCGTGTTTTACATAGAATTTTGGGTGTCCAACAACTGCTTTATAAAATCAAACTTTCAAATACAGATAATTGTCGCCTGTGTAATGAGCATTCTGAAACAATTTTGCACTTATTTTCAGACTGTCAGGAATCCAATAATCTGTGGAAAAATGTAACATCCTGGATAAATGCAAGCTTAAACATGCAATTACATCTTGACATAAACATGAAAATATTTGGAAATATTGAACCAGGTCCCAATTTCTGGCCTTTAAATTTTATACTTTTAGTAACAAGACATTATATTTTTACCAGAGCAAAGAAATTTGGCAAACTAAATATTTATCATCTGCAAAGTATTCTTTAAAAAATATATTCTGAACAGGAAGCACTCTCAAAATTGGAAAATACTAATAAATTCTTTGAGAAAGTATGGTCCTGTTGGAAAAATCTCTATAAAAATATTTAAAATTTCTGCAATAAACCAAATTTAATATTTGAGATATTTTTTCCCTTTTCTTAATTCTGGAATAATAAACATCAAGAAGTTTTGACAATTGTAACCACTGTAATGTAAATATTGATTTGTACGAAAGTTTTAATTACTGACTGTTGATTATTGCAGTGTCATGTTAAAATTCTTTTTTTCTTACATATTCATGTTTTTTTTGTGCCAGTTGTAATTAAGTATATGTATATATCTGTATTCAATAAAAAAGAATTATTAAAAAAAATTTAAAAATTACACATTGGATGTTCAAAGACTTCTTTGTGACAATGAAATCATGACTCTCATAACATAATGCCTAAATCCCTGTCCGAGAGCAAATGTGTAAATCAGCATCACTCTTTTTGAACTGTTGTAAAGTATCATGCTATGAGCTATTTCAAATGTGCTACATTTTACATTAGCACTTTTACTTGAAAAAAAATAATGATGTGTCAGAGCAAACTAAACAACAGGATTGCAGCAAGGAATCAGTGTAAATCTTGTTGAACACATTTTTAACTACACATAAAGACATTTAGGTGGCAATGAACCAGCAACAAAAAGTGACTGCAAGTTACAGTCTGACACTGTCAGCACAATACTTGTGACCACCATTACCTGTTGTATTTTGTTGAGTAGCTGACATTGGGATAAAATGCATCAAAGTGAGCCAGTTCCACAGCTGTGAGGGCTGAAGCTTGCATCACACAGCAACCCAGCAGAAAACTTACATAGAGCCACAGAAGCATTTCTCTGAATAGACAAATATCTACTAGTACAATTCACAATATTGTGATATTTTTCAAGACATTTTGTACCTGCATCAGTGGACTGGTAGTTAATAATTTTGATATTTTTATTGCAAATATTGTACTGCTTAATTGCCACCCAAGGCAGACTATAAGGCACAGTGCCAAAAACAATTTCAATAATCATTATTCCATAGACATAGCCTGGGCGATAAAATGGAGGCATATATATGAGAGGTTGCGAACGGACAAAAATGCAGCACAAGATCGGGGCGGGGAATACATAACGGCTGGCATTTTCGACGTTGTGAAATGACATTCAACACACAAATTAGTGACGTGTAACATAGCGGAAAACAGATGCGGGCTTCAAAAATGTTGTTCGCAACCTCTCTATTGGGTAGTTTATGGGCTAAAATGGGAAAACCATTGTGAATAGATAACATTTAACTTTTTCTGAAACAGGCCAGGGTGGGAGGATAATGAATATCATCAGGTAAATCATTCCAAATTACAGGAGCATCAAAAAATATATATTCGATTATAAAGACCGGAAATGCGCAGACTACACAAAACAATGCAGTGCGCATATTTTTGCGTACATTTATCTGAGGCAATAAATGGATGATCGCCGATAATAGAGAAACAAACGATACAGACAAAATATAGTGTGACAAGTAGGTGTGTATAGAAACATATTTGCAAAAAAATTTATGGATTAATAAATGAAACCAGTCTTTATAATAGAAATAAAGTCCTCAGGTTCGTACTTTATGACCTCTATAAAAGGACGAAACTCCGTGCTCGTCCATTATCCGCCGGAAGTACCGCCCTTTTATAGAGGTCATAAAGTACTCACCCTTGGACTTTATTTCTACAACATGGCATGGATGTTTCCTTGATTCTGATTGGCTAAACGACGAAATACTTCGCCGGTAAAATACAGCATAACCCTGTGACTCCCTATTATCACCCATTATGGCTGTCGTAACTATGAACATTTTACAGTAAAATATGCAATAATTATTCATCTTAAAATAATTTGTCATGTTAGAATAGGAATAACACCCTCCCAAACCATGGTATACGCAGAATTTTACCATGGTTTGAGGCAATAAAACAAACATGACATGGATGTGTCCTCGACTCTGATTGGCTAAATGATGAAATACTTCACCAGTAAAATACAGCGTAACCAGGTCCCTCCCTAGTATCGCTCATTAATTATGGCTGTCCTAACAATGTTTTACAGTAAAATTTGCAATAATTAATAATAATAATAATAGTAGGATTTATATAGCGCAAAATTGATACAAATCCTCTAATGCGCTTAGGTCCAAGAAGGGAGAGTCCAGGGACAGGCATGGGTTGGTATCTAAAAAGCACCCGCCAGGGTATAACTAAGGTGGGGGGTATGTCAACCTAAACAAGTGTGTCTTTAGCTGGCTTCTGAAATGATCTATTGTTTGCTCAGATCTGACAGTTTGTGGCAGCTTGTTCCATTCAGCTGGTGCAGCTACGGCAAAGCCTTGCCTGCCTATGTGCTTCTTAGGGCGGGTTGAAGAGACAGATAGCCTGTTGCCGCGAGTGAGGCTGCTCGATCTTATTAAAGCTGAGAGATATGGGGGCTGTGACAGATTGATAGCCTTAAATACCAGAAGATTATACTTAAAAAGGATACAATGTTGAATTGGAAGCCAGTGGAGTTTTTTCAAAAAGAGTGTAACATGACTCATTTTGTCAAGTCTGAAGATGATGCGGCAAAGAGCATTCTGGACTCTCTGTAGTTTAGCTATGTTGGACTTGCTTACCCCATAAAGTAAAGAGTTACAGTAGTCCAGACGACTACTGACCATAGCATTAGTCAGAAGTATTGCAGTTTCATCACTAAGGAATTTGCGAATTCGTCGCAAATCGCGAAGATGATAGAAACATGCTCGGCAAATCTTGGCAACATGATTGTCAAAGGAGTTGTCTGAGTCAAAGATAACACCCAGATTCTTTACTTCCACCGACGGAGAGATATTGTTTTGGAGGAGTGGGACAGGGAAATTTGGTGCAAGTGACTCTCTGATGGATTTTTGACCTATAATGATAAATTTCGGTTTTTTCTGGGTTTAGTTTTAGCTTAACACCAACCATCCACTCCTGTACTGACTTGAGACACTCGGTCAGCTTTTCTATGCTAGAATCAAAGTTCCTGGAGTCAACTGCTAAGTAGATCTGGGTGTCATCAGCATATAGGGGAAGAGTAACATTGAATTTAGAAATAACTTGACTGAGGGGACTAGTGTAAAGGCTAAAAAGGAGAGGCCCCCAATATGGAGCCTTGGGGGACTCCGAACAGGAGAATTACTGCCTCAGAGAAACTATCACCTATTTTAATTTTTTGTTTTCGGTTTGAAAGTTACGATTTGATCCACAACAAGACAGTACCATCTAGACCAACCAGTCATGCAAGCAGTCATATAAAAGGGAATGATCAATAGTGTCAAACTAAAATAATTTGTCATGTTAGAATAGGAATAACCCCCTCCCAAACCATGGTATATGCAGAATTTTACCATGGTTTGAGGCAATAAACCCCTCAGGCATCACCTTCCATAGACATAGCCAGGGCATATATATGACAGGTTGCGAACAATGTTTTGTTGAAAACGTAGCACAAAAACACAACACAAGATCGGGGCTTCGCCTTCGGGGTTTGTAACCTCAAACCATGGTAAAATTCTGCATATACCGTGGTTTGGTCAGGGGTTATTCCTATATTAATTCTATCCATCTGTACATAACTCAAAAACTTCAGGGGCTGTATTCACAAAAGGGATCAAGCTCAACTTAAGCTGATTTTTGGCTTGAGCTGAAAAATGGATCAGGATCAAGTTAGTATTCGCAAAGAAGTTGAGCTGATTTTTGGCTCAACTTTTGGCTTAACTTTGATCCACCTATATTGATGGATTAAAATCTGGATCAAAGTTTGTAGCTTTATAATTAACTAAAATAGTAACATATGAAAAATAAATCATTGGTTAATAATCTTCAATCCTGTTTTTTTAATACTTTTTTCCTGTTTTAAGTATGCTTATATTGATGTGTAAAATAGGTCAGATTTTGTTGTTTTTTCTGGATCAAAAGTGGGCGGAGCCTAAATTTTTGGATTAAATATCAAAAAATTAAAATTCGTCAGTGAAAAAATAATGAACCAAATTTATATTAATGCATATTTTGTGGAGTTTCAGGCATAAAAATGCTGTTTACAATGTATAAAAGTAATTAACTTATGCGTTGCTATGTGAAATTTTTCAAACTTTTGGCTCAGCTGATATTTCCTTTGTGAATACAGACTTGAGCCATCGATCAGCTGAGACATTTTCCCTGATCTGATCTTGAGCTGATTTTTCGCTCAGATTGATCCATGTTAGTGAATACGGGCCCAGTCACAGTTTTACTTTGAAAACATTCAAACGGTTTTGTACGCATATTTTCAGAATGTTTATTAAACATTTACCTTCAACATTTTACAAAGATGGCAGTGAGCAATAACAGACTATTTTAGCGGACTTAGTCAAAAGTTACCCCACATGCAATGCCAAAAGTAAGAATTGAATGGGGGCAAAATTTTTAAACCACCATCTTACAATTTTAGACATAAAAATAATATTTTAATTGGTGAGCAACCTAAAACACATATTGAAGTTGACCTCTGACCCCAATTAAGGTTATATGTTCATTTGTAATGTTTTTTTTCTAAAAGATGTCGAAAAATGTTTAAGAAACAGTATGTATATGTAAAGCGTTTTGAAAACTTTCTATTATAAATGGTTTTCATACCCATCATTTTTTAACCTTTGCCAAACGTTTCCGTTCAAACATTTGTAAAACTCAAAAATGTTTACTGGGGCATATTAACCAGAGATTTTAGGGACTAAATAAGAAGCACTCTGTGTTGGCATGACATTTTGCTTTCGTTTGGTTACTATAGAGTGTGTGGCTGTGTTTGGTTACTTGTATGCTTGTGTGTAACAGTGCCCTGTGCCATTGTACCTTATTAAGTAGATACACAAGAGTGGAGTTTACATATTTTATTTAACAACATTGATAAAGACCTAAAAGCCTATATACGTACTGGTATAATGAGAGATAAAAGACCATCTTAACATATGAATATAGTTTAACATTTTACATATTCTACAATGAGCAGATGGAAATATATTTGCAATTAGCTAACATAGCAATATAGAATAGGTCTAGGTGGTCATACCATAGCTTGGCCTCATTTCTTGTTAAGGATTTATAACTAGTGGAGAGGATGACATAAAGGTTGAAACTTAAAGTGAAGTTAATCTTTGGGGAATTTTGCTTAACAACATAGATTTTGGGCCAGCCTAAGGTTATGTATAAGTTTAAGCATTTGATTATTATAATAATAATTTAGATTTTTGGTTGAGTAGAGTGTGCTAAGGTTTAAATACTGTGTAGAAAGATCTAATAAGTACCTCCATTGCTGTGTTGCTTGCAAAAGGGGCAGATTAAAAGTGATGAATATTTATAAATAGGTATAAATGAAAGAGTAAAAGGTGGAAACAGAAAAGGTGATGAAAATGGAAAGATCTGCAGTTTAAATCAAGATAGTAAAAACTTACCAAAACAATTAGATAATAATTAAAAAGTCTTAGTATCTGAGAGTGTTGAGACACTATCTGGAAAAGTTAACTAAATATCTTAAGAAAAGGTGATATTTATCTAAAATTGATTGGGAATGATTTTGGAAACTCTTTTGTAGTTTTCAAGTTAGGTGAAATCTCCTCCAAATCATAAATGTTCATTGAAAGGTATCACTCCAAACTCAATGTAAATTAACATTTATATTCACATTACATGTATGCACAATATTCAATAACTCTGTTTTATTCAACAATGGTAACTTATTTATTTGGAAGTGAACAACAAAGGGTTAACAAACACTTGACAACAGGGTCTGAATTACCATTAAATTTGAGGCCATTTTACAAAATATTAACCAACAGTAAACTAACTAAGGTTTTGGTTTACACAAGAGTTTGCTAACTTAGGGTTAACTAAGAGTGAACAAACTGGTTATCAAAATGAAGGCTTTTATTTAGAGGCCCCTGGGTCCGGATTCACAAAAGGTCTCAAGCCAAATCTCAGCTGAGAGTTTGCTCAAATCTGAGATTTTAGTCTCAGCTGAGATTCTGCTCAAGGTGAGATTCGCGAAAGGGATCTTAGCTGAGACCAAAATCTCAGACATGTTTTGAGTCTGGACCAATCAAAATTGATGTAACATTCTGTTGAGATCAGTGTAAAGCATACACATGCATATTTACAGCTGTATTGCATGTACTCACATTTTATAATATGTTCTATTAAGAAAAATGTTTTCTTTTTTACTATAATTTGTACTGGCATACAAAATAACTGATTAAAACAGCAAAACAAACCATTAGTATATATTCATGTTTTTGTGTTAAAAGTTATAAATATGTCATACTTGGTAATTTTCATTTTGTTTTGAGACTTGTAACTACATATACTTTATTTTATGAAAACTTAAGTCACCCCTAGGCAGTCTTAGATTTGAGACCAAATCTGAGCCAAATCTCAGCCTGAGATTTAAGACAAAAATCTCAGTTTTGAGACTTAAGACCTTTCGTGAATCCGGCCCCTGTTCTATCATATTTAAGTCTGTGTGAGTGGCATAGGTATAGTGTATGAGTTCCAACTTTATTATTACCCAGTAAACATTACAAACGTTTATAAACGTTTATAAACCTAACTATCAACGGTTTAGATAAGGTTTAAAATGATGGGTCCCTAAACGTTTGCCTATAAACGTTTATAAACGTTTAAGCATAAACGTTTATTAATGTTTATATATAAATGTTTATAAACGTTTATATATAAACGTTTATAAATGTTTATACACGTGTTTAAAATCTGGAGAAATATTTCTGTAAGTATATCTTGCTGTATCACTGTTGTTTGAAGCCATCATTACATTCTAAGTAGATATATATAAGTATATAATTTGATTATATTATATACTTTTATATCTCTACTTAGAATATAATGATGGTTTCAAACAACAGTGATACAGCAAGATATAGTAACAGAAATATTTCTCCAGTTTCTTTCAAAATGGCTGTGCTGATGTCATCATCCCAACTGAAAGTGAGGTTAAGCTATTTTTAACCCCTTGTAAAGGTTTAAAAACGTTTATAAAGCAAACTAATGTTGCTGAAACGTTTATAAACCCTTAGTATTGAATAATTGTCAATATTTAGGTTTATTTTTGGTTTAAAAAACGTTTATGGGTTTACTAAACATTTATAAACGTTTGTAATGTTTACTGGGTACATATAGTATCGTATTGTCACGTGTTATATCATAGTCATTTAAAGGTACATCATATGAACTCTAGCTTTATTGTCACATTGTATCTAATCGTCCTTTTTATAGCATAGTCATTCAAAGGTATATTGTCAAAGGTATAATCACATACACTATCACCTCGTCTTGTATCTGTGTGTATATACCATTAGTGTATCTTCAGTTGTATTTTCTGTTCAAATAATTATTATAAAAGCCCACCATTCAAAAGTCTTACCTGTTTATTTTAACGGGTTTTTTTCGCGCAGAAACTCTTAGACAACTCACTTGTTTAAAGTAATTCCGCTGGTTACAAACTTTTTCAGTCTTTTTTCACTACTGGTTAAAAACAACTTCATTGAACAGGCAAACCTTTGTTTTTATGGATAGGTTCTAGCCACGTGCCCACCCCTCCTCCTCCCCACCCCTTAATGTTTGACCCAATAAGATGTACTGTAAAAGTGAAAACTTTAGCTTATGTTATGTTTCACAGATTTTCAGTTTTAACAAAAAATCACTTTCAATTCAATTTTCAGTTTCTTACAAAGACGTTAATACAGATAAGCAGTTTATCTTTCAAAATCAAATAACAAATAGAAAAATTAACTTTATCAACTTTTCTCAAAAAGTTAAGTACCCATGTTAAAAAAATTATGAAATATATTTTTAATCGTAATAAAAACCAACAGAGAGGCTAAGTGTTGTTCACCTTGCATATATTGCCAAGTTTGACCATTTTATTTAAGGTGTTAAATTATCAATTAAGTAAAAGTTGGGTTGTCACGTGTTATATCATAGTCATTTAAAGGTATATCATATGAACTCTAGCTTTATTATCACATTGTATCTAATCGTCCTTTTTTATAGCATAGTGAGGGTCATATTGGGACAAGTCCTCAGCATTGTCACTTGTAGGAGTTGAACCCACACAGAGGTGACAGCCTGTGATTAGATGCCAAACTTGCTAACCCAGTAGACCACTGAAGACCACTATTCAATTAATCAAACTAGTTTCAATTCACATCTTTTAATAGAAAATTGCCTCGTGACACATCGATAATGTAAACTTATGGCTATTGAGCCGTAGTTGGCCTCATAGGCCAATAAAATTACTTACTTAATGGAGAGCAACTTGGCCCCTATATATTTATATTTCCTTTATAATATTAACAAAAAAATCTATAAATAGATAAGGAATATTGAAGCTGTTATTTTAAAAGATTAAGGTCAAAAGAAAGGTAAATAGATAGGATTTTTTCTGCATCAATTATTTTAAATAGGTCATATCTTTTTACTGTTACAAAAATACAAATAAAATATTCAAAAATCTAGGTTGTATAAGTGGAATATCTACTTTTTAACAGTTGATTATTTCCAGGGTACAAATATGTCAGTTTTACATAGTAGTCAAAGCAACTCAGTTTTGGCCCATTTCATGACATAGGGGTATTTCATGGATTGGCTAAACATATACCTGCTTCATTTTTAGAAGTTATGGATCATAAGAATGTAAAAACATCCTACAGGAAATGATGAGGTGTGTGTCTTTTAGCAAAGGCAAATGGGCCACTCCTTTAAGGTCAAGGTCATCTTACTTAAATAGACTAATTTGCCCAAATATATCCAATGTAACAAGCATTGCTTGAGAATTCTTAGTTCTTCTCCTTGATCACTACATTCTAAAAATATAAAATCTGCAGTTTTAAAGTTTGGTAAATTTCATAGTGAAACCAAATAATAATATGTAATGACTGATATGAACATATTATTACAGTAAACTACAATGTTAAATTTAATATTAATATGTGTTGTGTACTTTCTGTCAAAATTTGTATTTGCCAAGTTTTCTTTCATGTGTATGACAAGCACTTGTACGTGATGGAGGGTTTACACCCTCGCCCTTCCGGGTCTTTTTGCACTAAAAGGGTAAATAAGTATGTTTACTACTAAAGAAATACATATAAAAGTACATATATACATAATTCCCCTCCTTCAGGTAACACTGTAAGCCCCCCAAAAACTGGACCAAGATCATAAATTTTGATGAGGACCAAGTCACAGATATTTTATTGTATTGCATTTATACTGAGTGCAATATCTCCATGTACTACATGGTAACAAAAGTGCTATATGACCCATCTGTCTGCACAGGCACTGCCCAACTCTCAAGTTACTGACATTCCCCTAACTGAAAGACATATCAACGCCCTTGAGGTTCTTTAGCTTTCTACTGGGATAGGACCCAGTGACACAGGACTGCCATTTTAATGATCATCCTACCTGGGTTTGAACCCACGTCCTCTGTGTTTCTAGACAAGTGTGTTACCCACTAGGCCACAGTGGTAGACAGTGGTAGAACCCACCTTGTGTTGAATATAAGAATAATTTTTGAGTTTAAACGTGTTGATATTGCCAAAAAGACGAAAAAATGTGCTATAATTGTGATGTAAATCCAGATCTGGATCATCACTGAGAAGGACCGAGCCATGGTAGACAAAATTCAGGGGCGGATCCAGCTTTTATGTAAGGTGGGGGTTCACATCGGGTAAGGTGGGGTTCACACCACTGTCAAGAAATAATTTTGTACTTTGTGTTGAACCCCTTTACATTATTTTTCAAGGGGGCGGGGGGGGGGGGGGGGGGGGGTTCGAACCCCACCCCCACCCCACCCCTGGATCCGCTAGTGTAAAATACAAGCCCAATCTAATATTTAGTTTTTCGACTTATGCATGTGGACAAGCAAACACATGGTCATTTTTGGGGAAGAGGGTAAAATAACTAATTAGAAATTATGACTTCGAGATTTCTTTTTTGTAAGTGTAGATTTGATCTTGGCTTGCTGCTCGAAGTTCACATTTTGATGAACTGTCTTTGAAGTTCAAGTACACTGAATCTTTTGTCATGGTCACTTTTCACCTTGAACTCCTTCTAATCCTTTTCACCTCCCTATTATTGGTCAACGGGGTCTTATGGTGTTATTCTCTGTAATTTACATCAACCTGTTCTATCTGGAGATTCACTGCTAGAGGGCGCCTTGTCCTGTTAATAATAATTATGTTTTCCTGTGTAGCAATGTCTTATTGGTGTTTGGAGGACTGAGAATAAACACCTGGGGAAAAGCTTTCTACTTGAATAGGCTATTTTTTAGATCTTGAATATTTCACATCTATGAAGATATAATCTCACGAAAGCCAACTTTCATAAAAATAATAAATAAAAACTACAAGGTTCACAATTAGAGCACAAAATCACTTTGTTTTGTTTTTCACTCTTGTCAATACAAAATATTTAAATTTACATGGTGTCTGCAATTTAGCACTAAAGCGTGTAATGTGATCTAACAATTTTTCACAGTAGAAATATAAATGTCACAAAGAAATCAGTAACTTAAAAGCTGTTCTCATGTTCTCTTTGCATTTACAAAAGGCTATGACATCATATACCAAGGTTAGTCTCAGGCTGATATCTCTCATTCAATGTATCTGTATGGATTATCTATGTTGAATAGGCTAGAATATCAAAATTGCAACATATGCCAATGACATGTAATTACATATTAAGGTGTGTAGCACATATTTTTAGGTTATTAATCAGGTGGTTTTAACAATATATTATTACAATGTATTTATGACGACCTTGAAAACAAACACTTCAGATGTTAAAGTAAGCAGCAGTGTGTGATATGACCTTGAACGAGTTAATATGTACATTCTTTGAAAGCATAGTATCAGCACAAAAGTATCAACTTTATTACTTTTAACTAGAAAATAATACCTGTGTCGTGTAGATCTATGTCTTAAACATATTTTGAATTGATTACTTGTTTGGGTTCAACCTGTTGTATATGTTATATCTGGGCAGATAGTGAAAGGGGTGGAGGAAAGCCGAGCATACTAGTTTTTCAAGATTCTGCATTGAATACCTTTGAGTACCGGCAAGCAATTGCTTATTCCCATCTCCGGTTTAGTTGGGACTCAAGTCCAAATCTTGAGAGATAGGAGGAAAGTGTGCTGCCAATTACACCCCGTGTGTTCCACAATCATATTTAGGCAATAATATGTAAGCACAAGTAAGATGTTTTAGCTTGAAGTAGCTTGATAAATATGTCATTAGACTGTCATAATTAACACCATCAATAGTAATGTACATGTGTTTCACTCCACCTAACTTTTAAGTTGTAATTTACAATTCAGTCTACGAGGGTATTCCCCGGGGTTCCCCCCACCCAGTAAAATAAGTGCTGGGAGTTAATGATCATTTATTCTAAAATCTTTTCTCGGGTGACAACACATTTTGACCACGATGACTTACACGAGCAAGTTATTTGCTACATTGCAGCAAATGCGACAAAATTTACAAGTACAACAGCAAGTGGAAAATAAAGTCGAAGTTTTTGGCTGTTTTGGTGGTTTCCTTTCTATGCTTATCTTGCTCTAGCTTTTAAACTAGGCCTAGAAATATGGATATATTACTCCTTCATTCCATCGAGAAAGAATCTCTCGTGATTGTATCAAGTTAGTGATATAAACATTTTCAAAAATTCCACCTCTTACAGTAATATAAGCCCAGCCAAACCTTGGTCAAATCAAATATATTTCAAAATTATTCTAGCATTAGATCTATTTTCCTTTTTAAGTAGGATACCATGGTTTTCTTTTGGCTTTGATTTTGACCTTTGTTTGGCAAAATTCTAAATTTTGACCTTTCGGTCTTGAGAGGTGAAGGAAGTCGACTGCAGGGTCGGTTGAATTCAAGTAATAAAGTGTTTGTTATACAAATCCTACTAATATTTCCATTTTTAGTCATATAAATTGATGAACTTTGACCTAAGGGTCATTTTACATATTTATTGATATGACCTCTGATGAACTATGACTGTTAACTGTATTTAATTGTTTATAGTAACATAATACAAACAAACTTGTTATAAATGTTAAAATAAAATAGTGTATCCCAATTGCTGGGTTTTACGATTGGGTGGGCCCCCTGGGGAATGTAAAACAATAGCTTGGCCAGACATACTAAATATCTGATCCCTGGAATGGACCTTGGTGGCACCTAGATGCCATCATATGAACTCTGTTTTATAAGTCAGTTAAGAGCCACGGTGGTAACACACTTGCCTTCAACCTCTGAGGTCTGCAGTTTAAACCCAGACCCTATGTGGGACAGTTTGCAGCTGCTTACCGATGATTGGCAGTTTACAGTACAGAACCTTGACTAATTGTATGTACTGGTTTCCTCCGCCCACTAAACTACCCGTCGTGATATTACCTGTACAGTGTTGAAAGTGAGGTTAAACCCCCCCAAAAATAAATAAATATAACACAGTTATTCATAGATATTTAGTCGAAAATCAGTCACACAAGTAATAGCCGATACAGCTGTATCTAGACCTATACAATGTCACTGGCTTTCAGCAAATGGATCTTGGCCAACTATTTCTCTCAATTCATTTCCTCCACAAGGGAATTACTGTTAGAGCACAGCTCATATCAAATGGAGTTAAGATAGTATTAAATATTTAACATTTTCAAATGTTTGCTCCAGAAGAAAATATTAAGGGTTGTCATGACCATATAGAATAAAAAGATGAAAAATATTCGGTAAATTCTAAATAAGAATATCAATCAGTCATGGCCTGATTACAGAGCAACAATATTAGGAGATTGTGATTTTTATTTTAACACAACTTACGTTGTGATAACGAGAAAGTCTTGTGAACATGACTTTTATGGAGATCACTAGAATATCTCACTTGATCCTCCCCTTGTAGGCTGGAAGGCAAGACATCGCAACATGCGAAACTCGCCAAGGGTCTCTTTTAATGTGACCTCACCAGTGAAGATAAATGTATTTTTTTAATTTATTTAGTGTTTTGCATCACGCCTAGTACCTTATCGGTAAAATAATGACTGGTATGTTGGAAGGGCAAATGAAACAAGTACATACAGTCGGTCAAGGTTCTATACTCTAAACTGGCAGCCAAAGGCAAGCAACTACAATCTTTTCCACACGAGGTCAGGCCAGGATTCAAACTCTGATCTCAGATGTCAGAGGCGAGTGTGTTGCCACTGCACCATCGTGGCCTCCTGAAGAGAGATGTAAAACCAAAATTCAGCCTAAATGTTATGAGAACTGAAGGTATCTCTGATGTCCCAAATTTATTTATTATAGTCAGTGAGATTCCCTGATTCTGGCTTCTTAATAGATCCACCAATTATCTTTTCATATTTTTGCCTTTTCGATGTTGCACCTGTTTTGTGTAAGGCATTTGATCAGTCTTGGCCAGTTTGTGTCTCTGTTGTTAAAATGAAGTAGATACATAACAAACATCTTACACTAAACTTCCGGTGCTGGTGAGATTGTTAGTTGGGACTCTTCATAATATAATTAACGGGTTACCAGTACATGGGAATACAGATATGTTTGTCTTTCATTCCAGTCACCAGAAGTAAACTTTAGATGTACTGAGAATTGAACCCGGGTCTCATTTATTTCACACACCCAGAGGATCAGGTGTTGCCATGGCACTTTCTTCCTTTGTGTCACCTCACATGATCAGTCAGCATCTCATTGTAAACTCATAGTGCAGTCAAGCTGGCCAGGGTACATATATATATACAAGTACAGGTGTCATCAAGTGTCCATTAAAGGTAATGTAGCAATTGAACCCAAGGTTTGTGTCAACTATGGTAATGACTGGTCTTGGACAAGAGGTCAGAATTTCCCGCCTTTGTCCAGCGTGGTTGTTTCTTATTTTGGTTTTTAATGTGAAAGGTTTAAAAACCCCGCTCTCCTCCATGTCAGGTTCGACACTACATCTTATCAAAAGTTAAGTGCATAAGTTCACTACACTGTAATACGGTCATTTTAACCTATGCACATTTTAACATATATTTATTTGGGCCTTTGTTGTCCAATTAGTTGTATTTAACATTTCAAGTAATTTGTATAATTATGTGTGGTATTGTCTGTAACAAAAGACTCAGCTCCCAAAAGATAAAACACTTGTCTTAATGTTACAGTGCTTGGTTTACATCTTATCTGCTTGGCCTTGTTTACTAATATGTTAAGGTAATAGTACATGTATTAGATTGAGACAAGTTATTTCACATGTGTCACAAGTTTATAACATCTTTCTTACAATTAATGTCTCAACAAGTTTATACCATGTCTGCTATGGCTGAAAAAAAGTTACAACAATTTCATTTTATAGAGTTATACCATGTGTTATGAGGGAGACGGTTATGACATGTTTTATGGTCGAAAGGGGTTTTGTAACATATGTGACACTGTTAAAGAAGTTATAACATGTGTTAGAGTTAACATAGTTACATCAGAATCATAATATGTCAACATATACGTTGTATTTAAAGGGTTTTAACACTTGATTTGTTAACTACGTTTTAGATTGGTTTAGGTGTACAAGTATAACTATGAATGTTTTGCTTATTAGTGTGTAGCTTATGTCTTGTTGATATCAATACATTGAGTCCCGAGCTTGTGCCTTACTCTCAACCTTTGCAACATAATTTTCTGCCATGTTATCTCAGCATGAATCATTCTTGCTGAGCATGTATTTGTATGTCCATCAAGTAACATCAAAAACAAACAAAATATTAACATAGTTTGGTTATAATTGATTCGAAATGATCAGACATCATTTGTGAAATGGGTGGTTCAAGGAATCGTTGGTGTTATCTGGCTGGCTTCTGGGATAAAAAAAAACCATGTCAATCAAAGCTAGTTTATTTCATTTGATTTACAAGCAACACCATTTTTGCAGAGGTAAGTACTCTCGGAGGGCTTCTGCTATTAGTTAGTTCTATTAGTTAGTTACAAGAAGTCTCAATTAACGTTAATTTGATGTAAACATCCCCCAGCCTCTGTTGGTAAATTGCTCTCACTTTAGGTTTTTGATGGGGGCTTCTCTGGCCAGTTACCATTACCACAGTCTTCATACTTGGGGTGGTTGGGACCCAAATCTGCTGGATTAGGTCCACATCTGTATGGCATCACGCAGAACGGATCGTCGGAACTGTCAGAGGTCGGCTCACCATACAGACATCCCAGGGTGTACGGAAACTCATATGTCAGCCTGAGAGAAATAAAAAAAAAAATAGATTTTTGTGGAATATTTTATAATTGATATAACCTTCTCAAGGCTACTGCTTAGCTTGGCAAATATGACACAAAATTATGAGAATAATTAATACAACATCTGACCAATAAAAGTCTATTGGTACAAAGTATTTGTAAGATAGTTTTTTATTTTTAATTTGCCAATTTAGGATATTGATTTCAAATACAACTTGTATTACCACAGTTAAAGAGCACAAAAAAGTTTTCGACCAGTGACCACACATGCCGTGGCCAGAAGTTAAAATTTAAATTGTATTAACAGCTTTAGTGGGGGGGGGGGGGGGGTAGTAAATTGTAGCACAATTAGGCCTGATCTTGCTTATGCTTAAATTTGAGCCATATCTTTTTCAAACATGTACACAAATACTTGGTATTCAAACAGCACTCATACATGTAAAGAGATAAAAGCTCATCAGACAGTTTCTGTCCTAGCAGTATGCTGATGCAAAAGCCAGTAGATGTACTAGTACACTACATAAAAGTTCATTATGTGAACTGAAAGTTTTCCCAAGTCCAAAGAAATATGAGCATTTAACGAGGCTAGATGAGGTCCATTACCGTTAAATGACCAACCTGTATCTAAATGATGTTTCTCCCTCATCATTTGTGTAAGTCTCTCCGTTGCAATTGTTCAGCTTGTCTTTGGTTATAACCTCCCCATTGTCATCATAAGGCCCATAAATAGGGAATCCGTCCAAGGCCACTCCAATGAACTGGTCCGGTTCACCTGGGATCACCACATCTTCACAGGTAGGACATCCGTGGTAGTGGTACGCCCCATTAGGACTTACATGGCCACCACACTGATCAAAACCCACCGCTTCAGCTTCCAATGCATCAAAACCTGGGGGAGAATTCATTAAACGTCATCAAAATTCCAGTCCATTCCATATTTCCTGAAAGTTTGTATCCTAAGAATTATTCTTATTCTGAGCATATTTTAAGAAAACAACCATTTCTAAGTAAAGGTTTCAGAATAAGAATTTCTCCCTTTGGTTTCTGACATTTAGGTATCCAGGGGCTCATTCCTAGGGTCCCACCCCAAAACATTATTTTAGGTTCAGTGCTAATCTAATTTCTCTGTGATTTGTTATGTTAAATATCAATTCAGAACCCACTGGGATTAATAGATCCTTGGTTTGTGTTCTAACTCTCTAACTCTGAGATTGTGGGTGTGGGGGCATTCCCCTCGTGTGACCTTTTATTATTGCAAAGCCATCATAATGCTCGCATGTATGCATTATATTTATTTTTGTCTGTAATGTTATTGCACTACAATGTGTTTGTATGGTGTAAATTACATAATGAATTAGTAGTCAAATGGCTCTATAATTTCGTGAAATTTAATAAATATTTAATCCCACTTACTGGCCCTTTCGTAATTTGGTGGATATAAGGAATGCTTGTACATTTTTAGAATTTTATAAAGATAATAACTCAATTTTGAAAAAAAGCTGTATCCAAATAAAACGGACAACAACAGTATTTAAACTGATGATTAATTCGAATATTTTGTTTGTGGACAAACTTTATTATAAATATATCTTTAAGAAATTTAACAAAATTCTTATATAGTTTTTCTCTGAAAACATCAACTTCTATGAGAAATTTCTGAGGGTAAGAATAACATAAGGTTGAGAATATAAGTGTATGCCGATTTAAAGCATCTAAAAATCCTAATTTTTTCATTTAAAATGTCTAAAATGGTCTTTTGGGGGCAATGTCAAGACATTGTACCACTCAGTCCTCAAGAACCTAATTCTAAATTTGAAAGGTACCAGACTAATTCGCAGGCAGAATTTCTAGCAATCGACATAGGATTCAAAAATAATGTTGCTCAGTAACAAGGACTAAAAGTTGTATTGGTTAGGCGTAGATTGTTTTCTACTAGGAATTTCTTGGCATATTTCGTCTGCAAAGAGTCCAGTAAACACGAACTTTAAACCGCCACTATCCGAGACCCTCAATTACAGTTTTTTGTAGGTTGAGTGATATATTGGAGAAGCTTGGTAGTTGTACTAAGTTATCCATAGTGTCACACAAAGACTCTTTACTGATAACACCATGTTGGGCTCATTAAGGTGTGCTGCATCTCAAGCCTGCAAACCAAAGCCTCCATTCTGCTAACAAATTTGTCAGCTCTTGGTTAAATCTCTAAGTTATAAAACTCTTTTGTAAATCAAAAGCTTAGTTTATTGTTGGCTGAATTTCTTGTAAAAAACCCTCAAATTTAAAGATAACTCAGACCCCATAGTTAAGTATTAGCTATGTAAACCTTCAGTTTTTTTTGTATATATATAACTGAATAGAAAGTTATCAGTATTGTTTAAAGCACAGTTACTGAATGTCTTACAGTAAGGTGATGTGTAACTGATCTAAAGTTTACAATAATTGAGACATTTCAATTAACATTTATGAGCTGTAATAAATCTCTAACGACACTGTATTGACTATTGACAATATAATGACTACTCAAGGAAATCTTCTATTTATTCGCTGAATTCATTAATAAAAGCGTTGTTGCATTGTCACTGAGTATTAGTTAAGTTTGCTATTTCAAGAATGCTTCCATTTACAAGTCCCTGGTTAAACAACAGTTTTGTGTGAAAATAAGTGGTAATTGTGGAATTCCTATTGGACTTCCCAATGTGTTTGGCGATATGTGCATCTCCCCTCATCGGGGGCTTCTAGAGTTGCTGAGTCCTTTCGTGCCCACCTAGCTCTCTAGCCCTACTTCCTACTGGGTGTTTGGGTGTCCTTTATTGCTTTATAACCGCCATATGACCTTGAACTGTGTATTTGACCTTACAAGGGTCATGAGGAAGTTTGGTCAACTGTATTTGTTTCACACACTGACCTTTGCTCATGATGGGGGGACCGGCCTGCCTGATGTGCTGCTTCTAATATTATCATTCTTCATAGGGCCATAACTTTGTATATGGTTTACAGGAACTTAGATGTCATAATGTGCTCATTAACTGTTTGCTAATGGAACTGTGTTTACAACCTTCTCGCTTGTGCTTCATCTATTATTAGCTGGAACTGTGTATAACTGGAAGTTTGTGGAATGTAATTTGTCTAAGAATGTCTATGGAACTTTTATTCACCTGCAACTTTTAGTGATAACTTGGAACTGTGTCAGTGATTGTGAATTACTCTGTGATGTTAACATTCTTCGGCTTGCTTTACTGTGTCACTGACTGTACATATTAACTGTAACATTGTAGTTATAACATATATGTGTTATTATCATAACAGTTTCTACATACAATAATTTACAAATGATTTTAGATGAATAAATATAGTATATAATCCCAATGTGGGGTTTTTCATTTATCTTGGGTGGACCTGGGAATGATGGTAATTCCTATACATTGTAGTTTATGGATTGGGGAGTGTTAGTTTTCGGTATTGGAGAAAGGGTTAAATTATCAGGTAGCAAAAACGTAGCAAATTCATACATCATTAGGTGTTGTAAATATATTTTAGATGGTTTTATATGTTATTTTTACATAGTTTACATTTACATACTTGTATGTAATGAACTGATTTTACTCTCACTAGACTTATTCACTGGGTTGCTGCATGAGACTGCCAAGTAAAGTTACACACATGCAATTTGTGTCAATGAATCTTTTAATCAAATTAAAATTCATAAAGAAAATAGAGAGAAGCTAAAATGTGAATGTAGCCATGTTCATCCAATTGATTAATCTAGTGTTTTACGCCATGTCTAGTACCTTTGCATTGGTTATATTGTAATGGGTAGTTGGAAGGGCGGAGGAAACCAGTACACACAGTTGGTCAGGGTTCCATACTGTAAACCTCCGACCAATGGCAAGCAACTACCAGCTTTCCCACTTGATGTCGGGTCAGGATTGAAGCTGCACCACTGTGGCCCCTTATTAACACAGTCACAAAACATTAACCAGAACAAAGCAATTTGTGTTACCTATGAAAGCTTAGACTTATTTTGTTCTTTTCCCAATTAGTTTGACAAAAAGTGTCAGAATATCTTTCTGCACATATATTTACACCTCTGTGCTTTGAAAATGCAATGGCTTTCACTGAATAGCAAAATTGCGTTTGCAATTAATAAATCATTGCGCAATTTTTTTTTTTTTTTGGAAATACACAACTTTCACTGAATATCGAAATTGTGTTTACAATTAATAAATCATTGCGCATTTTTGGAAATAAATGTATATAACTTCACATCCCAAGAGCTTTTGTTTTAAACCAAATTCTCATTTACTTCAGAATTAGAAAAAAATCTGAGTACTATAACACTTGGTCTGTTAAACCCGAGAAGGCAAAATGCTTTAATACATATATACAGGCATAACATTGGAGTATGTTTTACAGTGAGTAACAGTACCTGTAGAGGTGTAGACGTTGAGAAAAGGTACACCATTCAAAGCCAGACCAATTGGTCCCTGTTTGAGACAGCCATTGGAGGCTGCCTTCACAGGGTTGGTTAAGACTCTGAACGTGATGGGATGAGTCCTATCGATTTCATCGTATTCTGATGTAGCATAGTTAGGCAGACCCAAACTGGTAAACACAGTGGTGTCCTGCTTCAGTTTCCTGTAAGTGTGAAACAGGGTTGTATATTTTATAAAGTCAATGATCAGCATGTTATTGTCAGATTATATTTTATATAAGGTTTAGCATATAACATAACGTTTAAAAATACAGGCTAATTCAAATTGATTTTATTAGTTTATTACATTTAAATGTCATTGTTGTATTTGTAGCTAATATTTAAACAGTGATAGAGCAAATAGCTTCAATAAAGGTGAAAGGGTGATGAAATAAAGTCCCCAAAAACTTTGCAATTGTTGAATTACTATGTAATAGAAGTAATACTTTGCAATGGTAACTGTACTCTGTAGTGGTGGTCGTAATATTTAATGGTAAAAATACCTTTTAATGGAATTAGTTCTTTGTAATGGTAGTGATAATTAGTAATGGTGGCACTATTTCGAGATGGAGCCGGTACATTGTAATGGTACTGGTACTTTGTAATTGTAGTACTACCTTCTAACAGTGGTAAAACTTTGTAAAAAATAGCAGTATTTCAGTATTTTTGTGTTACTTTGAAAATACATTTTTATTTTATAGCGGTTGTACAACTGGATAATAGGAGCTATGCTTTGTAATGGCAGTTGCCACACTAGGCAAAACCTTGACCCAAAATACCATAGCTGTGAGATGTTACACCAGGTCATAGATGTGACCTGGGGTTCATATTCAAGGTCAGATATAAATTGATAGCAAATATCTTATCTGCCCTTCCGTATCAGATAGTCAGTCCTCCTTGACAGTAAGACAGGCCTGTTGCAAACCCATAACAACCTACAAACGTTGTCACTGTAGTAAAAGTATAAGCATTATTGTGGTAAAATCATACTTATTGTAGGAGATTTCGTAGGTGATGTTCTCTTTGTAGGCTTCAAATTTTGAGAGTTCATAAGCTGTTAAAGCAGTGCAGTAAGACACCCAGCACAGGAGGAAGGCTGCAGACATGAATATCTTCATCTTTAATATCTATAAATAAGCATAATGTTAACACTGT
The DNA here is from genome assembly GCA_964017235.1 of Sabellastarte sp. h YS-2021. Lineage (NCBI taxonomy): Eukaryota > Metazoa > Annelida > Polychaeta > Sabellida > Sabellidae > Sabellastarte > Sabellastarte sp. h YS-2021. The sequence continues at coordinate 31,823,596 of OZ024936.1, forward strand.
TTAATATGCAGCAAATACAGTGTGCAAATATAACAATGTCACACGAATCAATGAAATGGAAAGTATAACAACAGGAAATGTGCTTTTATTTTGTACAAAGTAAAATTTTCTTGTTCATTTGTGTAGCTATCCCACACACCATTTGTTGTCTGTATTACATATCTGTTATTTCATTTGAGGAAGTTCAGTGCTGTATTGCATGTCTTGCAGGCAGACTGATGTGTAAACAAACCAAACATTGTGACACTGGGTCATCTTTATTCACTTTTGAACAGCAATTGCTAATAGAACCGACGTTCCATCAAATTGTCGACTTGGTCTACCTCTCCGACAATACCTAATGTATTCATATTTCTTTCTTCATTTTGTTGACTTTGTTGACCTGTCGACCTTGCACTTTTTGTACTTCCATCAAATTGTCAAGAAAAGGGAAGTAAACTAGTCCCCCAGGGGCTTTTCAGTCTCACAGGTTGGTAGTGTCACTTCAGAAACCCTGTGCAGGTTTTTTTGCAGTTCATGGTTTAACTGTTATGACTGTTGCTTGCAATTTAACATCTAATATGAAATCTGTATGGATATTTGCATTAACGAAGAGCACAAAACACACATTTATTAATATTACTTCTCAACAACAGAATACAGTCTTGCTCTTATTGTAAAACTATATTTAGTTAGCATTTTTGAAACCAAGATGCGTGGCTTTTTCTGAGGTAAGAGAAGAAAACCAAAAGACCTCTCAGTGTTAATTTTACACAGTCAAACTCTTTATTAAAGCCTAGTGAAGCTTCCACTGCTAACAATTGATTTGACAAGGTTGGCTTCTTCAACTACAGCAATTATTGTGAATTTGAGAGTCAATTTTAGAGTAATATCAGCATTAAAACACAATACTATTTCTGTTATAATATCGAAAAAATAAGTATCATGTATTATAAGGCAATAAATGCCACTCTACTGATCAACGCTACATTTATTAAATTTGAGTATACTTTTGATATTGTATTGCTCTATAACTGATATAACTGTTTAAACGATTATTATTGAATTGGTTCCTTGAATTGTACCCTAGAGTCTGCCTTGGGCAGAGATTAAATGTAATAAAAGGCTAGAACAGAAAAGAACTACTCTGCCCCCCATTTTTGTTTGTCTATCTGTTTGTTTAGGGGTCTTCTTGCGACTTGGTCTTCCTGTAACATGATCCGGAACCGTGTTGCAAATTCAGAATTGCATGCATTACTCAACACTATTCATTATACATCAGGGTTATGTTATCATATAAGACATGTCTATCCATTTCTTGATCCTCCTCAAACTTGAATCTGATCTGGATCCGGATAAAAAAATCAGCATCTTTTAAAAGTAAGATAAAATATTCAAAATTTGTGCCAGTTTTCCTTAAAGGGATTGTAGAGGCCTAATAGAGTCTAATAGTGTCACAAAGATCACAAATATGTAAAGTATTGCCAACTAGTCAAAGAATAAAGGAGTATTTCCTCATGGGCGGATTTCCCTCACTGTGACAAATGTTACACCTCTTACTGTCTTCAATATTCCACGTAAAAAGACATTGTTGAACTTAATGCAAAGTCAAAGACAATGACTCATATTCACATGATAAACAGCAGTACATAAATGTTTAAAGATTGTTTTATAGATTTAAGTTAATTTCCTGTCACGACAAATATTATCTTGGATTTTAGTTTCTTTCAAACACACCTGTAGCACGTCAACATGCATGTCTTGTTTGAAGAATACACTAATCAACTTCAGTGAGAGGAAATTACAAAAAAATTATTGCAAGTTATTTTATGATTGATGTATAATTAATTGGAAGTCTTTCCAAACACCTTTGTGAAATGTAAACTTTCAAAAGTTATAGTTTCTTACGCCCCGGAGTCCTGGAAAAAAAGTCAAATCGTGAAATAAGTTATGCAATCTCAAAAGTTATTTGAAAGCATAATCAGATGTGAAAATAGCATCAAAGATGCCCATACACCACAACCTGGGGAAACAGCAGTGAATCCTATGAGATATAGTAGGAGAGAGAAAACAGCATAAGGTCAGGGGACTTTTCATAATAGCCAGTATAAGTTTTACAAAGGTGCAGAAGAAAATAATACAGCAAATATGTATGTCAAGTCAAAGTAACAAAACAAGGTAATTCAATAGCAAGATGACATCTTTAATTGATAAACTAAAATATATGATGTTGCAAAATTTCTTACTTTAATTGAAGCTGCCAAAGGAACAGTGCAATTAGGTAAAAGTACATATAATAATCGGTTGCAGCAATCCATATATCCTTGTAATAGAAATATGTCTTAAATCTGGCAGGAGAAAACATTTTGGCAGAGCCAGAGTGAAACATTACACCAACGTCCCACCATAATGTTGCACACTTTTCCACTAAGCTTTCTACACCTAACGGTTTCTGAGATATAGCCTGGACAAGATTATAAAGTTGTAAGATGGCATTTGGGTGCCATCGGGCTCATTTCGGTTTCCCTTCTTTCTTCATTTAGCATACACCAAAAATTTGCATACACTGCCCCTATTGGTCAAGACTGGACAGCGGGAGACCTCTCTGAATTGCCATATTTATTCTGCCATTTCAATATTAGGAAGCAACGAGGACACACATACAGAACTTTATGCTGAAGATTGTGGGAAAACAAACGCGTGGTTGCAGATATTGTATGGTTTTCTTTTTATGTTTTAGTATTTTAGTATTTTATATCATTACATTGTTTTATTCAATCTTTATCCTCGTTATATATTAGTTATATGCTTCCCAGTTGTATATTATACATGTGTTTCACATATAACGTGTGCAACATTACTGTTTTATGACACATATTAATGTCATATGATACACACGTGTGTGTTCATACTATTTTAGTATTGTAACCAATGTCTCGTTATGTACAATCTTAGATCTAGTAACAAGGATACGGTTCAGTTCCCTGTTCAAATTGAAATAGCAGATGATAATCGAATTTTCACAGATTTGTTACATCATAAAGCGACATCCCTTAGTACTGAAGCAAATATGTCGGATTCGTATGAAGCATCAGATAGTGACATTGATTGTGATGCTTTAATTCAACATTCGGATGAGGAAATTCAATCCACATCTCTTGGTGTTAATAACCAGAGTAAACAGTCTCATGGTTCAAATCTTGAACCAACTGATGTTGTATCGGATTTGCAAGTGCAATCGGTGATTAACTCTCAGATTTTGCAGCAATTGCAACAAATAGGAAAAAGATTGGATAAAATAGAGGGTGATGCTTGTAAAAAAACTTCGGATAAAGCAAAGATTAAGAAAACAAAGGTCAAACAACAACAAGTGGTTAACACAACTGTTAAGCAACAACCAAAAACTTTCGATGATCTTAAACTGCCCACATTGCAGTCTGTGAAAGAGGATGCCCTTATACAACTTAAAGTTGAACAACGCTTGCAAGAACTTACAGATCTTGCTAAGACAGGTATGAACCCAAAGCTCAAATCTCAGAGAGGCGGCACTGTAGAGGTCATGGTTAAAAATCGCATTAAATGGCCTCATGAATACATCTTGTCAGGGCTTTCAAAAGAACGTGTCACGTATGACCAACTCTCTGTTACACAGTGGGTGGCTGGCTTTGGTCGGACCATGAGGGACGAATCAGATCCGGAAATCAGAAAACATATGCTTGACTACATGATCTCCCTCATGGATGATGCTAATGATTTTTCTTGGATTTCGGCCAAAGCCAGCCATGCAGTGTTGTTATGTAGGATGGAACAAGGAGAGGTGGCTTCATATGCTGATATCTCGGCCATAGATCGGATTAGGAGAGCTAATGCTCAAAAACATGTTCCGCATTCTCAAGTGTCCCCTCCAAAATTTAATAATGGCAAAAAATTCACAAAAATCACCAAAACAATGCCTTGTACTTATTTCAATCAGGGCACATGTCTCCAGAAGAAATCCCATGAGACCAGGGGGGTCTTGTATAAGCACTTCTGTGCTTCTTGTTTTGCATCTGCAGGAAAAACGTTTCCTCATTCAGAAGTAGAATGTAAGAACAAGCAAAAAGGCTCAAAAAACGAATAGCAATGGGTGAACACAGTCGAGTGCTCACCCATGGAAATAGAATATTTGTAAATAACAATGTTTCTAGTGATACTGTAAATAAAGAATTACAAGCCCCACGTGATCAGTGGATCAGATGGTTTATGGTTAATAAATCATTTAACACAAAAGTCACAAATAAAACATTTGCTCAAGTTCTGTCAACTACAAAGTTAATTGACAAAACACAAGGATGCGTTCTCAGGCAGGGCCTTAAATGCAACGGCCAATCGCAAATACCTAAGAAACCGTATCACAAGTATTCTCAATGCGTTCCTACCAAATGCGTTCCGACTAACAGCAATGCACAAGTAGTACACAGAAAGGATACTTTTTCCTCAAATGCTGGTACTGGGAAATTGAGATTAAATAGTAGTACTCACGATTACTACTGGCCTGTAAGCAATAAATTTCAATTATTGACAAATACATCCGATGACATTGTGAAAAATCATCATCTTGTATCACATGATACTTTTAGAAAGAAATTGGAAGGCAATAAAAACAAAACTGGGCTAACATTGGGAAAATCATGTGATTACAAACATGGTATGGTCCATTCTACTTCTGTACAAGGTACAGAAAATAAAACCTTGAAAACATTAGCTCCGACTATACAAGTGAATTGCACCAAAGCCACAGAAAATTGTCACAAGGCACAATTCAAATTCAGGGGCAATAAAAACGGAATTAGGGCTAAATTGGGCACTGAGCCTCAGGATGACAGTGGCAAGGATGATAAAGGACCTAAACAAGAAATCGAACAAAATGTTCCAAGTTCTCATAAACAGACAAAAGCTGCAAGTCATGATTTAGCATGCAGGCAGCAACAACTGTCAGACAATATGTCTATGATTTATGATACGATGGGCATGGCCCATAAACGTAAACGTAATATACCAGAGGCTATTCGCCTTAATGCATTTTACTCTAAAGATTATCGCAACTGTGTACAGCAAAATGGCAGAAACTTTGGTTTTTTGCCCATGAATGATTTGTTAGTTTATTCGGGAGAACAAATTGTCTGGGGTGATGTACCCAATATAATACAAGCACATAAAATTATTCGCAATTCGAATATGCCAAATTTTATGGCAGCTAGGATTCCTGTTAATGCTCAGTTTAACATACCAGCATGGAAGTCACACTTATCCGAATATTGGGATAAACAAATTGTGGATCTCTTGCAATATGGGTTCCCCCTTGACTTTAATCGTTCTAAGCCTTTGAATGCCACATATCAAAACCACTCCTCGGCAATTAAATTTCCAGAACATATTAATAAATATATTTCTACTGAAATAGAATATGGGGCGATATTAGGCCCTTTTACGGAATATCCTTTCCCTTGTCATGTATCCCCCTTTCTAACCAGGGAGAAACCTCACTCAGAAAACAGGCGTGTCATTTTAGATTTAAGTTTTCCAGTAGGCCAATCTGTTAATGATGGCGTATCAAAAGACAAGTACTTAGACACATACTTTGAATTAAATTACCCTTCAGTGGATACTATAGTTAACAGTTTAAAATCTCTGGGTTCCAAGGCACTTCTTTATAAGATAGACATTAGCAGAGCATTTAGGCACATCAGGATTGATCCTGGGGACTTGGATCTCTTAGGAATTCAGCATGAAAATCTTTTTATCGATCGTACGCTGCCATTCGGTTTTAGGCATGGTTCAGTTTTCTTTCAGAGGTGTACGGATGCAGTACGGTATATAATGAAGAATAAATACAAATTCCCCTATCTTTACAACTATATTGACGATCTGGTCTATACAGGGCTCCCGCAGGATATTCACCAATCTTACAGTACTCTGCTCGGTTTGCTACAGGAACTAGGCCTAGAAATCAGCCAGTCCAAGTTAATTGCCCCGACTTCATGTGCTGTATGCCTTGGTATAGAGATTAATACGGTAACTAAAACGCTTAAAATACCTTCAGAAAAATTACAAGAAATTCAACAGATTTGCTCAAACTTTGTCTTTAAATCTAAAGTTACAAAAAATCAGTTTCAATCTCTATTGGGGTCTCTTCTTTATATCACTAAATGTGTCCAACCTGCATGTTTTTTCTTAAGCAGAATGTTGCAATTATTGAGAGATAATACTACCAAGCCTGTAATTACATTAGATGAACGATTTTATAAAGATTTAAATTGGTTTAATACTTTCTTAAGTCAATATAATGGAGTGACCTTCTATGACCATCAGAAACCACAACATACAGTGCATTTGGATGCTTGCTTGACTGGTTTTGGAGGTTCTTTTAATAATATGGTGTATCATTTGCAAATTCCTTTAGAATATAAAAATTACACTATAGTGCATTTGGAAATTTTAAACATTGTGGTCGCTTTAAAAATATGGGGCAAATACTGGCAAGATAAACTTATAGAACTTAAATGTGACAATCTAGCAGTAGTAGAAGTGTTAAGGGCAGGTAAAGCTAGAGATAATGTACTAGCAACATGTGCTAGGAATATCTGGCTCTTAACATCATTATTTAACATACAGTTAACTGTTAATCACATTTCAGGTGCTCAAAATCAGATGGCAGATTTATTGTCCAGATGGAAGGGCACCCAAAGGCAATTTCAGACGCTGTCCAGTCTTGTCCCACATTATATATGGATGCCGGTCCATCTGGATCACACTCACCTTAATATGAATATTTAAATATATATTATATTTTTAGATGCTTCAAGATTTGCTACTGCAGCAATAAGTAGGCTACACAAAGGCTTTCGTCCAGCCACATGGTTACAATATCGTAGAATGTTCACACTCTTCCTAGCTTTCCTGGAGATTGAAAATCTTCAACTGCTGCAGGTGAATACTGTCATATTGTTGTCCTTTATGGAATTTTGCTACAGCAATGGCATGACACAGTCCAATATTTCAAACCATATAGCTGCAATTAGGGCCATGTTTATTATTCATGGTTTGAACACAGACCCTTTCAAAGACCATAGAATCACTTTATACACCAAATCCCTTAAGATCAACGCAGTGTTCAAACCCAGAACAGTTACAATTATTTCCATTCACATGTTGCAAGAAATTGTAAATATGGCTAGTTTATTACAACAACCTGTAGTATACAAGGCTCTATATTTGTTTTGCTTCTTTTCCTTCATGAGACTCTCAAACGTTCTTCCACACTCTGCATTAGCTTTTGACATTACAAGGCATTTATCTCGTGGGGATCTAATTTTTGGTGACAAATTCTGCACAGTGATAATTAAATGGTCAAAAACAATGCAAGATCGAAAAGAAACCTCAACTATATCTATTCCAGCCTTAGGTGATTCACCATTGTGTCCCATTGCAGCTTTGCAAAAAATGTTTCACGACATTCCTGCTCCTAGCAATTCCCCTTTATTTTTATGCAGGCACCAACAAAAACTTGTGACATTGGCTGATTCGGCAGCTAGGAAGCATTTGAAAATGATCTCCAAATTGTTGAATGTTTCTCCACCATTAACTTTTCATTCTTTCAGAAAATCAGCCACTACCTGGGCATTCCAGAATGGGGTTCCTTTACAAGAAATTATGAAACATGGCACTTGGTCGTCAAATGCAGTGTGGACTTACATTAAATCTGTACCTTCCTCCTCCTCTCAAGTTTCTCGCACCTTTCAGCAACACCTCTCACTTTAGCTTGGCATTTGGCACTTTCTATATCACAGAAGCTCATACATTTCATGTGTGTAAACATACAAATACAATACTAGCTGATACTAAGCCAGGCATTGCTCTTGTTAAAGACAAAAGGAAAGTAGCAATAGTCCTATTGGCTTCTCTGTCACTTGTTAATTGGGCAGTTCAAAAGATTTTGTAATTAGTCATAGAAAATTATGGTCGGATTCACAACTGTGGTTGGGTACCCGACCAAGTTTTGGGCTGTTATATAGGTTACTGGTGTGTATTTTTATGTTGGGGAGGGTTAAACACTGTATTGTGCTATTCATATTTTAGTGACAGGGTTTTTGGCAAATGTTTAGTCATTCATACATTTGCATAATGTGCTAGTATATATTGGCTGTGCAATATCTATGTTAAAAAATTTTATAGCATGGCATCATAGCTATATTTAGGATATTTTAACAATTTATGGCTTTCGGGTTAGCAAAGAAATTTGTGTCCCTGATTAAGCCTGGGTTACAAAAAATTTGGGTAAACATTACTTGGGGAATAAGGTTATGTTTACAAGTTTTTTTGCCTGTTTAACGACACTTCTATACTTTATAATTGTTGATATGTTTCAAGAAATAAATGATTTAATGTTTTATAATAAATATAATATATTATCCCATATCTGCATTTCATTGTCTTGGGGGGAAGGGTGACTTGAAATGTGTAAGATGGCATTTGGGTGCCATCGGGCTCATTTCGGTTTCCCTTCTTTCTTCATTTAGCATACACCAAAAATTTGCATACACTGCCCCTATTGGTCAAGACTGGACAGCGGGAGACCTCTCTGAATTGCCATATTTATTCTGCCATTTCAATATTAGGAAGCAACGAGGACACACATTCAGAACTTTATGCCCCTCCCCTCTGGTCTCATGGGTTTCCCTACCCCTCATGTAATGGAACAGAGTACTGCCTTTGATTTTATTTTCAGATTAACAATGCTGAGGACAGTGGTCAGTGTTACTTCCCTTGGCAAGAATGGCATTGGATAAAGTCACACACTCTGGCAGTGATAGCTGTGTCTACCTCACGAGTCGGATCCGATTGATGTTCGGATATTTTCAAGTGAACCTGACTTATAGTCATATTATGGAAGTGCCTTTTATATCTGGCGTTATGAACAGTCTGGTAGCCAGCAGTATCTTATTGATATTGACACTAGCCTATACCATGTTCATCAATTAGTATCATATCAGTATTTTTTCATTGATTATGACTTATAATTTGTGTGATGATCACAGATTCATCATATGTAACTACATTAACATAATTATATATTGCATGTTATTGCTATTATTAATATTGCTAGTACCTACCATGACGAGGCATTGTTTTAGTAGTGTCTTTTATTTTACATTAGTTTATATTGGCATTGGGCACTTTCTATATCACAGAAGCTCATACATTTCATGTGTGTAAACATACAAATACAATACTAGCTGATACTAAGCCAGGCATTGCTCTTGTTAAAGACAAAAGGAAAGTAGCAATAGTCCTATTGGCTTCTCTGTCACTTGTTAATTGGGCAGTTCAAAAGATTTTGTAATTAGTCATAGAAAATTATGGTCGGATTCACAACTGTGGTTGGGTACCCGACCAAGTTTTGGGCTGTTATATAGGTTACTGGTGTGTATTTTTATGTTGGGGAGGGTTAAACACTGTATTGTGCTATTCATATTTTAGTGACAGGGTTTTTGGCAAATGTTTAGTCATTCATACATTTGCATAATGTGCTAGTATATATTGGCTGTGCAATATCTATGTTAAAAAATTTTATAGCATGGCATCATAGCTATATTTAGGATATTTTAACAATTTATGGCTTTCGGGTTAGCAAAGAAATTTGTGTCCCTGATTAAGCCTGGGTTACAAAAAATTTGGGTAAACATTACTTGGGGAATAAGGTTATGTTTACAAGTTTATTTGCCTGTTTAACGACACTTCTATACTTTATAATTGTTGATATGTTTCAAGAAATAAATGATTTAATGTTTTATAATAAATATAATATATTATCCCATATCTGCATTTCATTGTCTTGGGGGGGAAGGGTGACTTGAAATGTCACGGTTAATACGGTCTGATCAAATGTCAAATCAAGGTCACATCATGATGCTGCATACCTACACCTCCCAACCAATATCTCTGCCAAGTTTAAACTTTGTACACCATACGGTTTGTAAAAAAAGCCTGGGCAAATTTTAAAATTAGGTTGCTAAAGCAAGGTCAAAGGTCAAAATCCAGATCACAATATGACGTTAAACACATTAACCTCCAAACCAATATCGCTACAAGGTATCAACATTCTACAGCTTATGGTTTCTGAGATATAGCCCAGACTAGATTTTTTGCTACGGTGAGGTCAATGGTCAAACCAAGGTCACACAATAACGTTGTACACCTACACCGCCAAGCCAATGTCCTTACCTACTATCAACTTCCAACATCTTATATTTTCTGAGATACAGCACAGACAAGATTATGGGGCTTGCTGCCCGATCTCACAGCCGGACACTATGGGTGAAAACACAGCCTTTAAAAGTCACGTCAAAGGTTTTATTTTAATAACTGTGGGGTAAAAATGAATGGTATTGAAGTGATTTAATATGTTTATTTTCTATTTTAAATCCAAATATAGAGCTACACATGAGATATATAAACATGATACGGGTAAAATAGTTTGAGTAAACCAAAAATACCAGACCACCTTTAAATGATTTTAAGTAAGGAGGAAAGCATTCCAGCATTGTATCAATTTTGCGCTCTATAAATTCTACTATTATTATTTATTATTATTCCATAGAGGTTACCCACTTGTGTTTAGAATGAATGCACTCATCCACATTCAATATTCGACTCCTTGGGAGTCACATTCGCAGTTCATCAAATTCTACTGTGCTTTAGGTAAAAAAGGCCAGATGTCTTGGTCCCCTAGCATGAGCACAAAGCCATCAGAGACACAAGTAGTGCACTAGAATTTAAGAAAGTCTGGTGACAGAAAGAAATTCCAACTTAGATACATCCCACAGCTGGTCCCGAACTGAGACGGGTCACCCATCTAAGTACTATCATAGCCCATTGCCACTTAATTTCAGTGAGCAGACACATAGTCATCACTCTGTGCCACAATTTTTGAAAGTCCGATGCAAGAAGGACATATGTATGGGAAAAAGGCAAAAGGACAAGTGTCCTTTTAGTTATTGGAGAGCAACAGAGGGAAATTCAGAATGCACAGGTGTTGTCAATGTCATCAAAGTCTGGAGACAAAAAGAAATATGTATGGGCAAAAGCTGAAAGGACATGTGTCCTTTTAGCCATTGGAGAGCAAGAGAGGGAAATTCAGAATGCACAGGTAAATTTCATCAAAGTCTGGAGACAAAAAAAGTGATCTATTGAAGCGCGAGCTCTTCTTGTGCTTAAAAAATCTTACATCTCTTTTCCTTATTTCATCCCTTATTGAGTGGACTGGAACAGACCGATACCACTACGGGAGTTTCTATCTTATTGGAGAGCCGTTGGATGGTTCCCCTGTGCATATACTTTCAATTCAAGCTTCCATTGTTTGGAAGCATAATGGCTCCAAATATAAGAAAATACTGTAGTTTATAAAGTACAGTAAAGTTTCAATGTGCTAAAAATGTAAATAAAGAATTCTAAACCACATCCCATTATCTTTTGGTTATGGGGAATGTTAGAACCCACATACTTAGGTCATCCTGTGAACCAGATTCTAATTTTAGATCTCACCATGACACAATTATTCCCCTGCTGATTGGCCAAACCGCACTCTCCTTGTCATTCAAATTTCAGCGGCAAGTTGTTGTATCAATTCCCCCCCTAATGATCATTGTAGGTTCTAGATACTTCCAGTATCTATGCATATTTTCAGGTTAGTTTGGTGGCCCTGACCGCTTTACTCTGGAATAAAGGATCGGGTATCAGCCGTCATTTTGGACAATTAGCCCTCATCATTATACCTAGATATTATAGAGAAAAACATAAATATAGCTTACTTCTAGTCAACTCACTTGGTGCACACTTTGGCATTTTATCCCCCTTTTACCATGTAATGACATCTTATAATCATTAACAACATTTGTGTTGAATAAAGAATGTGGATCAGTTTAATTGTTTTAGATATTCTATTATCGCTAAATTTGCGATTTTCATTTTAAATGCAAATAGACGATCCAAACACTATTTTATTTTACATTCCCGCACCCCAAATAAATAGTCAAAATTTTGAATGCCAACACATCTGGTACCAGCCAGACATTTTAAACGCACATTAAGGGGCAGAAGCCAAACATGCAGTAAAGGTCACAGAGATGAACTCAAGGTCAAAGGTCAGACTTGAGGGCAATAAAACCAAAATCCAGCAACTGTTGTCGAAGGCAATACCAGTCTCTTTATTGTTAAAGTTAACTGGTGTCCCCCTTTTCAGGTGTCACGTGGACATGATCATTTCAAAATTTGAGGTACTGTTGACCTCAAGCTGCTGTGTTGGCTGCGCAGAAGCTCCTCCAGTTCAGCTCTTCCACCGGCCTCAATACCAAAGGACACAATAGTTCTATTACAATGTCATGTTAATGTAGTGGTAATTGTATGTCATTTTCTAAGAAATGTGACTGCACTGTCTGTAGTTATGCAACTACATTACACATGTATACCCGGTAGTTTGTTCTATGAAAATTAGTATATCACGAATGCATAATTTATAATCTTTTCTGCTGTAATACATTATAAACATTGTTTCCTGACTTATATATGAAACTTTTATAATATTTATACTGCGTTATAACCTATATGTTCTGTAATTTTTAAAGAATTTAATACACCCAAGGGCCCTTGTTTTTTTTGTTGGGATTGTCATATAAAGGGCCATAATTTACGGTCTAAACAGAGAGTAGAAAATATGTGAAACATCAAGGTGTCCCGATGGGAGAGTTGTTTACTCTTTCTTACTGATCATTAAAATGTGGTCATATTGTTTTGGGTAAGGGAAGATGGATAATTTTACAGAATTTTACAGAATTTTACAGAAATGTAAAAGTAGAACTACAGACATCTCACGATCTGTTCGAAAATACATTGTTTCAAACACTCCATACATCACCAAATTAAGGTGGATACAAAAAAGTAAATACACCACTTGCCTTGACAGAAAGATGACTACATTTTACACCTAAATAAGATCAACTGCCACATGTTGAATCTAATGAGCACGACTTCAGAAAAAAAACAGGAGATTGTATATAAGAGATAACAATATTTTGATCACAAAACAACCTGTTTCATTTTTGTTCACAAAGTTAGGTTACATTAATCAGTACTTATGCAGTACTTATACAGTCCAGAATCAGTAATTATGCCTTCTACTTTTGTGGCCTGTCCCAACTCCACCCCACCCCCACCCCCGCCAAGTCTGTTCACATATGGCAATGTAAATGAAAACACAATTCTCTATGCTTAGCCATTTTATTTTGGTCAGGTTATTTTATTGCCCCATGTGGACAACTGATAACTGTTTTTTTGTGTAAGTGATCAGTTAACCATGACCTAAAACTTGGTCCACATACATGGTGTTTTGTGTGAGGTCCTCAGTGGCCTAGTGGTTAGCAAGTTTGGCATCTAATCATAGGCTGTCACCTCTGTGGGTTCGAGTCCCACAAGTGGCAATTCTGAGGACCTGTCCCAATATGACCCTAGCTGTTGAACGGGACGTAAAACCCCAACTTTGACCTTTGACATGGTGTTTTGTGATAACATTCAGTTGATTCCTGATGGACCTTCCACTGATCTTTTTGTCAATATGGCATCAGAGTTATAAAATACCAAATAGAATGACCAGTTACTCAATCTAGCAATTACTTTCAAAAGCAAATGGGGCATTACTCAAGAAACAAATGTCAGGCTAAATGGCAAATGTGGGTAAATATGAGGTCTCACCATAAGAATATACTATTACTCTGAACAAAAGAAGCTTTTCATATGGCAAAAATTAATGCTGAACAGAGAAAGATTGTTCCTAATATGGTTTAATAAGACCAGGGCCTGTAATCACAAAGATTCTTATTCTTAGAATTAGTCTTATAGAATTTTTCTTAGAAATGTCATTTTTCTTGGAAAAATTCTAAAAATAAAAATTTTCCTATTAACAAAGATTCTTATTCTTAGAATCATACTTATTCTTAGAATTTTTCTAAGAATGGCTTTTGTTCTTAGATTTCTTCTAAGAATATGAAATTGCTATATGCACAAAACTTTTATTCTTGACACCACAATTGCATCCACATACAGAAGTCACTTCTGGGTCTGTATTCACAAAGATTCTTAAAATTTTTCTTTGAATTACACTTTGTCTAACCTGTGCACACATTTCTTTTTACCTTTATTCCTAGAATTATTCGTAGCTAAGAATTGTTTTGTGAATAGGTTTTTATTCTAAGAATAAGAAAATTCCTAGCAAAGAATTTGTCTTAAGACTCAAGTGTAATTCTAAGAAAAAGTCACTACTCATTTCATATAGTTTTGCAATCATCTTACATAGTCAATCACCAAACCTAAAAAAAACAGAGAAAAAGTCTGTACTGAAACAATCTCTCCATTGACGGTACTAATTACAAGCTAAATATAAAAATGTTAAAAGTTTATATTTTAGATTTATTACATTAACATAAACATATTAGGCAACCGAGCCATGTAGCCTCTACCGCAGGTGGACACAACAACCTCCTTGGTCAAAGATATTGAAAAGGATAAATGTTACCTTTATTCTTGAAGATTATCTCAACCAGTTTCAAATGCTCTCTGAGATGGATTTGTCAGCTAGATATTTGGCTTGCATAACACACGACACTGAAACCTCTCTGTTCAGAATGTGTCCTTTTATATCCCTATAGAGGCAATTTTCCAAAAGATTCTTGTTTGTTCTAGTTAAACAGGCATCCCATATTCACGAGTTGGATGCTGAGTTGGATATGAACTTAACCTTAAATAAGATCAAATTAATTCTATGAAGTTTCAAGATAAGCATGTAAATTTGGTGTTTGTGGTTCACGCCTATATTTCCTCCAACAAAATGAAACCACATTTGAAACATATTTTGCATCAAGGTTTTAAAAATGAATGTTAAATTGTTCTGTTCTATTGTAAGAATTTATCAACATGTCTGACAATTTTAAGACTGTTAACTATCTAATAAAAAACCAATGTGCCTAACAACTGCAAACTTTATGCAAGGAATGTATGAAAGACAAATGTAAGTCTTTTATGTCCAGGTCACACTGCAGGTGCTATTTCAGGTCAGTCATAGATGTCAGAAGGAAAGGGAGGATGAATGATGTACCTTCTGTGAAACACATCAACGGACAAGGTCAGGGAACTGCGTGTCTGGGAGGTTCCTTTTGTTTGGGTAGCATTACTCTCCTTCACCTGGTTAGCAATTACAGTCCTTTTAAAAATATCTATGTCATTAGTAGGCCAAATTTCCACCTAGGCCACGCAATGGCATATTTATGGCTAATATTGTTAAGTAGTAAAATACTCTCAAATTTTGCTTACATGGTGTTCCCCGGCCGCATCCACCTTGGTGTATAGGCTGCCTTATCACTAGTTAACTCGACAAAATTCTCACATCTGCCTCTTGCAACTTGGTGGCTTGGCAGGTTGTAAGAGCAGGTAGTATTAGCTCATGTCCATCTCAGTGTATTAATCTGTGTTGGGGCTTTTTGTCCTATTTTACGTGTAGTTTAACAGTACTAATTTCATTGTAGATATGGTAATGTATGTCCTTTGTAAAATAAAAGGCTCTGTCTCCCATTCCCCTTTTGTTATTTGCCATGACACTATCATCATCAAATTCGTTCAACTGTAACCTCACCTTTATATTTACTATCTTATCTCTTGGCTGGACTGAATCATTATACTAACGTCTGGCATCCTGGTACACCTTATCAGATGACCTATTTGACCTGGTAGTTTGACAGCAAATGTTGATCTTGTATGCCTTGGACTTTTGAGTCAGAATTTGATAACCGGGTTGTACTGAGATATTCCCCCTGTTAAAGAGGTGATCTCTGGCTACAATGTTATTTCATAGCAAATAAAGTGTAATTTAAATGTTGATACAAATATTATTAGTAGTTGCTGTAGCATGTCAATGGTAATGTTAATAAATATTTTAATCCTCATTGCTTGTGGCGCCTAGGAGAATGTGTGTACTTCCTGTCCAGACCTAAACAATTTCAATAAGTTTTTACTGTGTATATTCCTTTGTAAACTTTTACTATAAATATATCACCTAACGTTTGGCTCACCTGCACTTGCAACTACAAAATTAAACTAAATCTACAAATATGGCTTACTGAGATATTTGGCCAGGACATGAAAACTTCAGTGTATCCCACCACTGTGTTTTGATGTATTTTGAATTCCTGTTATCAAAATGTGAGTTTAAGGACAGAAAGTGTCAACATCCAGATATAACAACTCGTGGAAATGGGTAACTATTTTGATCTCATTTTATTAGCACTTCTGTAACATCAACATAAATTAGAAGTGGAAGTGGACAAACTTGTTTATGTAGTATTATTTTTGTTGAAAAGACACTTGATCTGAGTTTTTGATTATTAATTTTTAAGTACATGTTAATAAAAACGTATAAATCGCTAATAAATGTATTTATACAATATACACTGAAAAACATTTATTTTCAACATTTATTATGTTGTCAATATACTTAGCACTCATCTGTGATTGTGTTTACAAAATACAAAATGTTTAAGAGCGGTATGTCAACATTCAATTCATTGAGGGCCTCAAACCATGTATTATTCATAAAAACATAGACTTAATGTCAATCAAAATATAAGCACAAAATCTTTTTTTTAAAATCAAAGCCGACATACTCGATGTGAGAGTTAAGCCCTGTATTATTACTCATTGAGATTCTATACATTGAGACCTTTCAAGTGATATCGGATCTGTGTGTGTGATTCTAAACGTTAAAGTGTTAATGTCCATTCCTTATATACCATGTGGAACAGAAATCATGACTGATGTTCACCAGAATGGGGGGCCGTTTAAAAGTAATATGGCCCTCTATACTATAATAATCTTGCAGTGCTTCCATGTAGAAAGGGTCATGTGACCAGATTTGAACTAATCAAATTGTTTTATTTAGCCCTTAGATAATAATATATGATATATGTACTGGCAAATAAAATAGGGTAGTTGATATCATCAATTTTCCGCAAATAAGTCAAATATCTTTGTAAACTAATGCACTTGTTCCACCAAAGGATTAAGCCCCGATCCTGTCGGCGACCCTTAATCGTGGGTAGTCTTGGAAAAAATGGAAAAAAAATTGACCAATGGGGTGGAAGACAGAATCGGTATGAAGGTCTGGGATTAACTACAGATCGGCCTCAGGACGCCCAAGGAGGCCCCAGACAGTCCCTAACTGGTCTGGGACTAAAAACAGACTAAGCCATTTTTCTGGTCGGTTTGAACCACGATCCTGTCGTAGACAAACCGACTGGGTCCCAGGACGCCTCAGGCCTCCTGGGACTAAGCCCCGACTAACCCAGGATTAAGTCCCGACCCCACAAGGTGTCCTGAGGCGTCCCCAGGCGTCCCCAGACTGAGATAGCCGATTTTTGCTTTGCAATGGGACTAAGGGTCGCAGGAAGCCTGGGACTAAGGTATAGAGGGTCTGGGACTAAGGGTCGGCGACTAAGGGTCGCAGGCGGCCTGGGACAACATAGGACTGTGTAAATTTGATCTGAGGAGGCCTGAGGAAGCCTGGGACTGTACATTTTGTTTATGGCGGGAAAAAATAATCGGTTGGGGTCGGGAGAAATATCAAACATGTTTGATTTCTCACACGGCCTCAACCGACCACAACCGACCCTTACAGGAAGCCTGGGACTAAGCATATTTTTGAAACCGACCCTCAAAAACCCTTAATCGGGAGCCTTAGTCGTGTGGTGGAACACCCACATAATAAGACGACGTTGAATATCAAAATTAGGTTCAACAACGTAACAAATAATTGGTTTCATCAATGTTTGGTGTGGACGTAAACATTGCTTTAATAACTTACGAGTCCCGGGTTTGCAAGGTTTTACCCAGTTTCTCCACAATGCGGGCCCACTTTCTCATACCCTGTTGCAAGCCTTGATTTTTACCCACTTCTAGTTTGTTGCTGAAACCCTGTCCACACATATCTGTTCTAGGTCCTTTTACAATCCCTAAACAAAAGACAGTTAGTGAAGCAAATACGGGCACTTCTTTATTAATACGCATATAGTTAACAGTATATATAAGATATATAAAACTTATACCAAAATATATTTACAGATCTTTGTTAATATATGTAAATTGTGATAGTAAGTAAGTAAATATAATTTATGAGTCCAAAGAGCAAAACACACAATTTAATAATATAAAAATGTAATTGTGTAACAAAATGCATTCATAAGGATTGCATGGAATACTATGATAAAACAGTTAAAATGATCTTAACTTAAGCAGCTATGCCAATAAGGTCAAGGCAAGCCAAAGCAACATTACGTCGTTGAAATTACCTAGTGAATTTTTTTAGCTACAGAAAAGTTAAGATAACCTTAAGTTCACAGGAAGCAGGATTTATAAAGACAATACATATGGAGATGCCCACAGAAATCTAACAAGTTCTGAAGCCAAAAAAAGGGGGAGGGTGGGCAGAGTGAAATCTCATGTATTCCTGTGAGCTTCACAAATTCAAAGTGATTTTACACAGCTAAAACGTATGCCTCAACAGTTCTGTTGACCAATAACTTTGATCGGCTTACAAATAACCCAGTAACATAGTTCTTAGAAGTGTCAATTAGGGTTCAAAGTTCATGACCTATCGAATATTTTACTTGAGCAAATGATAGTCCTTTAGAACTGGATTTGTAATAGCATAATCAAGGTAACCAGAGAGGTCATTGTATGAAACCTAATTATTTGTTAACTGGAGAAAGTGCACTGGTACCCTGTACTGTGCCCCAAAACGTTTGGGAAGAAATGACACTTGGGATGCCCAACCGACAGTCCAGTTATTACATGATTTAGGCACAAACAATAAAGGGTGGTATAGGAAACCAACTCTTCCTTCAGAGCAATATTAATTCCAATAGGGGCAATGGTGGAAATGTTTCAAATGAATTCCAGTTTCAGTTCCAGACTAACAAAAAATCCTTGAACTGTGAACAACAACTTGCAATGCTTCAGCCGTATGAATAAATAGCCGTTTAATTAACTAAACAATCAAGCCATAAACCCTAAAATATCGTTCTCACGACCGCACTGGCGCATGAAACAATCCCTTCTTTTCGGATTAAGACATTTTTCTAAAGCTGATACACTATTTTTAGACTGAGACTAAACTCCATTGGTGCAAGCCTGAAACACAGCAGTTTGTGGGTCAGCAATTATCTCATGTTTCATAGAGGGATAGTTTACCCCTATATTACTCCAATTTTGAGTTTTGTATTGTGTTTGGGTTTAGATCATCATATTAATTCATTTGCTTCCTGTCAAATGTACAAGTATTATAATGTCACCACTTTTTAATTAAATCTGTGGTATTTAAGTATACGGTTGATGCACATGCCACCTGCAGACTCATTGATTTGGGTTTAACACTAACCCATTAACACTATGCATGGGTCATACCACTCCTGGTAGCTGAGTAGATGCAGGAAAGTAGTACATCATAGATGATCAAGACTCTGCCCTGACAGCCATTGGACACCAGCAAGTGGCAAGCGAGTACGAGCTTTCTTACTTGAGATTAGAATGAGAATTTCAACTCCAGACCTGAGAGATGGGATGTCACCAGACATCTCACTACTCATATATTGTTGTCTTTAGAATTATCTGTGTCAAGTAATTGATGCTCTGTGTTTGGTTGCTTGTCTATTCATTTGTGTTGTGCAAAATAACTTGAAAAGTTAAGGCCCAAATCTGACGAAAGTTTTAGGAAATGTCGACAATGACAAAAAGAACAGATGATTAGATTCTGGTGGTGATCTGGATCACAATCTGAATCCAGGAATTTTTTAAGCTATTTTTTTATTGCAGTCATAAGTAATATTAGAGGTGTTGGGCCTTGGTGGATATATGCACTCTTCAAATGCTCTTGTTCATCAATAGGTTTTCAGAGGAATTATGTCAGAAAACTCGGTCAAGGGTTTCGTTTCCTTTTTTGACAAATCTTGTTGATTAATGCCCTTGTTCCACCAAAGGATTAAGCCCCGATCCTGTCGGCGACCCTTAATCGTGGGTAGTCTTGGAAAAAATGGAAAAAAAATTGACCAATGGGGTGGAAGACAGAATCGGTATGAAGGTCTGGGATTAACTACAGATCGGCCTCAGGACGCCCCAGGAGGCCCCAGACAGTCCCTAACTGGTCTGGGACTAAGAACAGACTAAGCCATTTTTCTGGTCGGTTTGAACCACGATCCTGTCGTAGACAAACCGACTGGGTCCCAGGACGCCTCAGGCCTCCTGGGACTAAGCCCCGACTAACCCAGGATTAAGTCCCGACCCCACAAGGTGTCCTGAGGCGTCCCCAGGCGTCCTCAGACCGAGATAGCCGATTTTTGTTTTGCAATGGGACTAAGGGTCGCAGGAAGCCTGGGACTAAGGTATAGAGGGTCTGGGACTAAGGGTCGGCGACTAAGGGTCGCAGGCGGCCTGGGACAACATAGGACTGTGTAAGTTTGATCTGAGGAGGCCTGAGGAAGCCTGGGACTGGACATTTTGTTTATGGCCGGAAAAAATAATCGGTTGGGGTCGGGAGAAATATCAAACATGTTTGATTTCTCACACGGCCTCAACCGACCACAACCGACCCTTACAGGAAGCCTGGGACTAAGCATATTTTTGAAACCGACCCTCAAAAACCCTTAATCGGGAGCCTTAGTCGTGTGGTGGAACATTAGCTGTAAATTTGTCTGGACAAACAAAATTTATGGTTAAATTTATGTTTGTCTTTACATATTATGAGAAAAACTAGCCTTTCATCCCGTTTTTGTCAAAGTCATACTTGCGGTTTTAAATCCCGTTTAACACCCAGGGTCAGCCCTAAGCATTTCTACTTATGGGAATTGATCCCACACAGAGTTGTGGTTTCTATAATTAGATACCAAAGTTGACAAACAATAAGCCTTGTCGGACTTATCCTGTCTGTGATAATGTTTTATTGTGTGTTAATGTTTATGATTTATGGTGTTTACCAGGTAGATTTAAAATGAAATTAAATGAAGAGTTGCCAGATATAGATGACAAATTACACAATCTCAACTCCAAAACATCACATAATAGTTTGTCCATTCAAGGAAGTTCACAAGGTAGCAGGTGAGTTGCAAGATTTAAACCCTGATAGCATGAGCTTAGTGCTAAGGTCAGAGGTCAAGTTCAAAGAAAAAGTACAGAAACACATAGTTTGGTATATTTATTGTGTATGTTAGTAAAATACTTAGAGGATAAATGTTTGTTAAAGTTTTGAGCCCATGAAAAAAAGAATAAAAACACCTATATATAAACTTTCTACAAGTTGGTCACATAATAATATATTTGGTTAAAACCAATACCCATGTGTGTATAAAGTCAGCCTAAAACCAACAATGTTGTGTTGCATATATATATTTGGACACTTTTAAGCTTGATCCTTATACAACAGAAAAGTTAACAGAAGTTGCACTACAGGGTTACAATTACTAAATAAGTATATTTGGTAGGTAGCCATATCTGGTGCCTAAGTCCTGAAAGCTTTAGTAATTGCCAAGCTAAAGGGCCAAAGCTGCTGAAGGATCTGGTACTGCATGATTAGGTTCACTAATGCAACATCTCTTGTGTTTGTAATCTGTACACTGGCTGGTCCAATTACCCTTACAATCTAAATCTATTTTTCAAAGTCAAAGGCTTTTACTTCCGGTTTGATGCCTAAGGTGAAGCCCACATGTTGGCATGAGCTGGATTCGAACCTAGGACCACAGAATTGAGGGCCAGGTTACTAAACACCAAACGTATTAACAATTCGGTCATTCAGGCCCCTCTCTCTACTTTTCAGGCAAAATAAGACATTTTTATGGCAATTTTACATATAAGTGACACATGAGCAAATAAAGAACATGTAAAATGTCACCGTGGTTTGTGTGAACAATATTTAGATGATTTGAGCAAATTGCTCGACAAGCATGCACCATTGGTTACTCGCACTTTTACTAAGCAAGCTACTGGTTGGCTATCTGACACCTACAGGCTGGCAAAAACCATCAGGCGACAGCTGGAACGAATCTGGCGTAAAGATAAATCTGCCTATAATCGAGCTAGACTTCGAAGACAGATTGGTCGCTGCAATTCACTGGTCAACAAAGATAAGGCAAATTACTTCAGAAACCTGGTCAGAGAAAATACCAATGACTCCAAAAAGCTATGGCAGGTCTTGCGTTCCGCACTGCACTCTAGTCCTGAAGCAGTACTCCCTTCTCATGAATCTAAGAAAGGTCTTGCTGACCGGTTTGTCACTTTCTTCAGTGACAAAATAGATAAAATCAGAAACTCATTTTCCTCTAGTGACTCATTCACTCTGCCTCCTCCACCTGTTATACCCAATTTCAGCTGCTTTAAACAAGTTTCTCAAGAGGAAATTAGAAAAATTATCATGAAGTCACCCACTAAATCTTGTTTGTTAGACCCATGGCCTACATTTCTTGTTAAGGAATGTATTGATATTTTACTGCCCTCTATCACCAGGCTTGTTAACTGCTCGTTGTCAGAAGGTGTTGTACCTGATGAGTTCAAGAAGGCTATTGTAACCCCATTGATTAAAAAGTCATCACTACCACCCAATGACTTAAAAAACTACAGACCTGTTTCTGGGTTGGGCTTCATATCCAAACTGGTTGAACGTGTTGTTGCTTCTCAGTTGAATGACCACGTTAGTTTGAACAGACTTGAGAATGTCAGGCAATCTGCCTACAAACTAGGTCACTCAACTGAATCTGCATTGCTTTCAATTAAGAATGATGTTCATTTGGCTTTTGCTAAAGGTGAGGCTACTGCTGTCGTTCTCTGGGATCAATCAGCAGCGTTTTATACTATTGATCATGATACGCTACTTAATTCTCTTAGCTCCTGGTTTGGTGTGAGCGGGGTTGTCCTCGATTGGTTTAAGTCTTATCTCTCAGACCGTGTTCAGTGCATTAAGATTGGGTCAATTTTATCTGATGCCAAAAAGTTATTGTATGGTGTGCCTCAAGGCTCTGTCCTGGGGCCAATCCTTTTTTCACTCTATACTACTCCACTGAGTAAAGTCATACAGAATCATCCTGGTATTAGTTTCCAGTTCTACGCTGATGACACACAATTGTATGTACACCTCACACATAAAAATGTTGCCTCGGCCCTTGATAAGCTGTCACACTGCCTTGAAGACGTAAAGAGATGGCTCTCTACAAATAAGCTCAAGCTAAATCCAGATAAGACCGAATTCATTGTGTTTGGCTCAAAGTCTCAGCGCGAAAAACTTAATCAGTCCTTCCCGGTCAACATACTTGGTAATCTCATATCACCAACAGATGCAGTTAGGAACGTTGGTGTCTGGTTTGATTCTGATTTCTCATTCTCTTGCCATGTTAGGAAGGTCTGCAAGGCTTGTTTTGCTCATGTCCGGGATCTTAAGTGACTCCGAGGACATCTGACACATGAAGCTACTCTTATGGCTGCCAATGCTCTGGTCGGAAGTCGACTAGATTACTGTAACTCTCTGTTCAGAGGTCTCTCAGCTCTAGATCTGTGCAAACTTCAATGTGTTCAGAATAGCCTTGCCAGAATTGTTGCCAACACCACCAAGTACTCACACATCACTCCAGTTAGAAAAGCACTACATTGGTTGCCAATTAAGTACCGTTCTATCTTTAAGACTGCCATGCTGGTATATAAGTTCCTACACAGTGGTAACCCCAAATACTTTGAACCCTTCCTCATTCCCAGACATAGTGCATATAACACTCGTCGAAGTCAATCTGATGGCATATTTCTTGAGGTTCCCCACTTTGGTTCAATTTTCAAGTCTCGAAAACATTTTGGACTCAGTTTTGCGTATGACGCACCAATGATTTGGAATGACCTTCCTGATGAGGTCCGCTCTGCAAACTCACTTGCCTCTTTCAGGTCAAAGTTGAAGTCATACCTCTTTGGAAAAGCATACCCACCCTAAATTTCCAATCTCCTTTCTGCTTTCTCCGCGGTGCTGACCCCTGCAATGTCTCTGGTTTTTGAATATTGAACAATGTTTTTGTGTGATGCGCCTTAGAGTCTGTCTTTTGACGGAGATTAAGCGCTATAAAAGTGCTATTAGAATTAGAACTAGAATTAATCACTGATATATGTTTATTTACGTTAACAAACTTTTAAGGTCATAGCTCTTATTAATACAAATTAGTGTTGAAGTAACATACACTTGTTAAAAAATAAACATTTTAATTCTTAGCAAGACATATTATTCCATAAACTTACTCAAAAACTTTCACATCTACAAAAATTAAAAATAAATGTATAATATTTCAAATATAAGTATTGGGAGGTGATAACTATTTAAACTGAATTTGCCTTCATCTGGGAGAATCTAATTCAAAAAAGCAATCATGTGACAGAAGTTTCAAAGCAAGTGTTAAATTATCCAGAATAAATGTCAGAATCAAACCACCGCAAATTGTTTCCCTTCTCAATCAGTCTCTTTGAAATGGTCTATTCCAATTGTTGATGGCATGGTTAGACTACAGGCGGTATTTCCAGCGACTACAGACAGCAGGAAAAGTAGAGAAATAATGATGTACTGATACCCTTACAATAACATTAAAACAAACATTTAAATTCACCCGGAGACACAGAAAGAGACAGAATAGCAGAGAATAAGGGGGAAAGGCAGCTGAAGAGCAACAGAAATGATGAAATGATGACTACTTACCGCCAGCCTTGAGAGGTGAACTTAATATCACCTATGGTGGGCAGAACGTTTTGACATTTCAAAACTTCCACGTAGAGTAGCCACGGAAACCAGGGAATTCCACAGTATGTAAATTTTACTGATAGATGGCTGGCAGTGCATGGCAGAATGAGGGGTTATATAAAACGCCTTTAAACAAAGCCAATACAACCTGTAGTGTGATTAAGGAATAAAGGACATATATTCATGAGAAAGCCAAAATTTATGGCACCTAGTTTGGCATTGAATCGCAGGTTATCACACAAGAGGCAGTGCTGTGGGCTTGTCCCAATTTGACCCAGGTAAAACAATTAATTTGACTGGAAGTGTACCATTTAGACGTGTAATTTGGTAGCAGAAGGCTAAATACTCATTTGTACCCGTTATATGTAAGTTAGCATTGATTTCTTTTCATACCAGTAAGTATTGATGCCAGGGTAGCTTGTATGTGTAAATTAACACAAAATGTCCCACTAATTTTCCTTCAATGCGAGTTGTTAATGGCCCAGTCATATATCTTTCCTTAGGGTCATATCTGTATGTACATATTACATACTTAAGATGAAAGTAATGTATTGCTCTAAGTAAATGTAATCACAAAACATTTCAAGAGACGTATTTACTTCTATTGGCAAAGCTATAGATAATTTTATAGTTCTTGACAGAATGTTTCAATAGTTTTGCTGTTATGACATATAACTGCATATTTCACTTTCTGAATGGTTCTTTCTGTATAGCTCTTGTTCGAATGTTTCAGTAGTTCTGCTTCTTCCTGTTACACCATTGTATTTGAGTCAAAAATCAATAAATGAAAAAAAAATGAAAAATAAAAATCTGTTTGTAACCTCATACGCTTGTGGCTCTAAAAAGGTACCCTCGTATCTGGGTAGTGTATGTGAAAGATAAAATCAACCCTGAATGTACACCCCCACTTCACCCCCTCCAATGTATATGTCTTAATACAACCCATGCAGGATCTTAACATGTTCAAATATTTGAAAAAAGCTGTCCTGAATAGAAATTACTTTCCAAGTTGTTTTGACTCACACCAAAAGCCAACGACATCAAATTGCACCGTAGATGTTCTTCCAAAATATGATATGGATTATACCAAAAAATGGAGATAAGACCATGTGGTTGCACCTCCTGACTACTGGACAGAAAGGTATGAACTAGGTATAAAAGACTATTATGAGGGCCTCAAGCTGGCATAAAACGAGTCAACATACAACTTGCAAACCATATTGTTTTTGTGTCAGCAATCCTGATACGTTTGAGGTTAGATAATGTGCTAAAATGAAATCTGCACCAAAGCAAAGAGATACTTTTTGAGGTCCAGATGGCAGCTTGGGAAGAATATTTTATCACCCGACTCTCACAGAAATGACGTTAGTTTGCAAATGTAGAAATTGACCCAAAACTTAGTGAAGCAACATATGTACCAGATTAAAAGCAAAGGTTATCAAAATATGTGGCTTTGATATTAAAACTTTGTGAATGTCTTGTTGGTGTTTCAAAGTGTTGTAGCTAGGAATAGCAATGTCGATTTTATAACTTCTATAGTGTTGGCATGATACAGATCACCATCACTCGCATTAAGTAGGGTAGAGCTAGAAATTTCATCGGAACATTATACCTTCAGGTAATCCAACCCATGGGTGTTGATGTTCTCAGCGTTTGGGTTTACCTTTTTTCCAAATACAAAAGTAAGTCAAAACTTAACAGAGAGAAAGATTGAGACAACGCAAGACTTAGTTAAATGTCTAACAATGACATAAGACGTTTTCCTGAATCCCAGACTTGGGCGTTGATGTTTTAAATTCATGTCATCAAAGGCTGCATTTCAAAAATGATATTACACAAGACACCTTAACTGGAACACATGGGAGTGAAGAACAATGGTAGCCCCATATTGGCTTAAATTTTATTCACATATTTTATTTGCTACATTAACAAAAACTTGAATTGTAGGTTCATAAAAATGTTTATTTTAAAGGTGTAGGAATAATATTCTTATTACTTAGATAACATTTTGTCTGAATTAATTTATCATAAATAATCTTCAGGTAAACAGTTAAGAGCAGTATAAATAGAACAGTCACAGATATCGTCATAGTGTAATCAACACATAATCAACACTAAATTTTTTTATATTGACATAATCTATTGACATCAATTCAAAATTGGTGCAAAGTGGAATTTCTTGCTTGCATTTTTTTCGATAAGGTAAAAACAATGATCAGTTTTTGTGTCTAATTTTTGTACTTATAACTAAGCCTGAATAACCCTATTGGCGGATTCAAACTAGGTTGCGCTCTCTATTTAGTCACCTTTTTATTGGGAAACAGTAGGCTGATAATTCGATTACTACCCAAAGATAATAGTAGCATCAATGGTAATCTTCAAATAGTTGAAGTATCCCTTTACTGTTTGCCATTTCTCGAAAAAGACCCATAAACTGACTGGATGGTTTTCAGGAATTACATTCAGAAAGTATTGTGAGTAGAATCATTAATGAGATTTACAATACTCCATCCCCTGACAAATATTGTATACATATTACACATGACCACATTTTTTTGAAAAATCAGGGTGTACGATTTATTTATTT
The DNA here is from genome assembly GCA_964017235.1 of Sabellastarte sp. h YS-2021. Lineage (NCBI taxonomy): Eukaryota > Metazoa > Annelida > Polychaeta > Sabellida > Sabellidae > Sabellastarte > Sabellastarte sp. h YS-2021. The sequence goes on from OZ024936.1 coordinate 31,851,045, forward strand.
ATTTGTTGTTTTATGTCGTGTTCAACAGCCAGGGTCATATTGCATCGAGTAGTTTACAGGTGGAGGAAACCAGTGCATACTGCACTGTAAACCACCGGGCATTGGCAAGTAACTACCGCTTTCCAACATGAAGCTCCCGGCCTGAGATTCAAACCGACGGCCTCAGAGGTTGGAGGCGAGAACTCTAACCGCTACACCACCGACAAATAAAAAATTCTAGTACAAATAAAAAATTCTAGCTCCATTTTTCCGACTTTGGCCCAACTAGTAAAGTTCACTGTGGTCTAGTTGCTAGCAAGTTTGGTATCTAATCACAGGCTGTCACCTCTGTGTGGGTTAAAACCTGACAAGTGACAATACTGAGGATATTTGTCAGTGAGTCCTTGAAAACCTGTCCTTAGTGCTCACAATACTTATATTTTGTTATAAGGCACGCATGACCTATTTTATTGTGATATGACTCATCATATGGCTTCTATGGCCTATATTGTATACTGTCTTGTCCTTATAGAGGATTAGTTGCCATTCTATTACAGTACAAGAGTGGTCGGCCATTTGTTTTATGAATGTTCTTTATAAACTGTAGCAGTTGGGAGTAGGTTGTAAACTTTGGGATGTACCACTCATCATTTCACTTGGGACAAATCACATGTTTTTTTTTTCAGTCTTCCTACTCTATATGACAGGATCAGTGATAGCAGTGGTTCAAGTTTAACACAGGCTATGTCTTAGAATTCATGACAATTTCATGACAATTTTAGGGCAGAGGAAACCACTCCACACTAATTAGTCAATATCCTGTTCTTTAAACTATATTCTAAGAAGAATCAACATTAACAGCAAAAACCCTTCTTTTTTGGACTTACACCAGGTCCGCAATGCATTCTTGATCAAAACAGGCAAATGATGTTAATGACTCTGTAAATATGTCAAGATGTCTTGTCATCAAACTTTTTTATGTTAGCCTATCATATCACACTAAACATGAAACAAACTATACTTGATAGACCCTTAATGTGTCTAGTTGAAAAATAACTTATTGAAAATACTTACTCTTACATGAAAACACCTCCTTTTGAATGAGGCAATAATAAAAACCCAGACAGTATTATCTTTCAAGTGTTTGCTGATATAGGTAATAAACTGTAACTCTGTCATACAGTATATAGGATGTACATCTTAATTTGTTTAAACAAAATACAATGTCCAAATCAAGGTTTTATTTCTCTTTAAAATATATAAACAATAAACAAGTCACACAAAACACAAATTCATGATTCACGTGTACAGTTATTTGTATTAATAGTCCAAGCAGCTGTGACAGTTTAATTGTGCAAAAATACATTATGGGTAATACAAAAGTGCTCATTTTATGTTGTGAGAACACTTCTATGCTGGTCTCTTTTCTCTTATCTCTCGTGTGCTTAAAAAAATTCTCCTGCTACGACATGTGATGGTAGAAATGTGTAAATGCTTCTTGACATGTCATTTCAAATGATATGAAAGGTTCTCTTTTAGGTTTAAATTTGAGATTAACATTATCTTGTGGCTGTGCAGAAACATCCAAAATTCCATATTCCTTTACCGAAATATGACTGAAATCTGTATTATTTCAACATTTCAAGTCTTGTAATGTTACTTTCATCTGAGGATGAATTGTTTGATATGACACCTGTGTTTCTGGACAAGTTCTTACTTTCGAATAGTTGCAGTTAGGGCTTAACTTTCCTCTGTTTGTTGAGTGTATGGAAGGTCTGCCCACTCTCTTCTCCATCACAACAAATATGTAAAACTCCGTCTTGAGTTTCTGCAATAACTGCTCCTCTTCAGCTCTCATGAGGCTCTTCATTTTGACACTGATTTGTTCCATCACATGCAATCACTCCAGAAACATCGACAGTTTGTCTCTTTACATGGGCTCACTGCAAGGATTATCAACAGTTCCTGCCCTCATAAAAAATTGATGTCAATGAAAGCACTATTAAAATAGAAGGGACTGTTTTGTATAGTACAAAATTTTGGTTAATTCAATGCTTTGAATCAAAAAGGTGTGAGTCTTCAACTGAGTAGAAGTCATTACCCAGCTAGTGCCCGAGGGGGGGTGGGGTGACTATGGTGGTGGGTAGGCCAGTTCGAACAAGAGCGCTTTCAGTTGGCACCTGAAACTCATGATAGTATGCTGCAATCAAAAGTCATTTGAGTATAGCCTCCTTGAGTGATGTTTTCTCTGTAAGATTTGTATGGTGAGGTTTTCAGTATTATGTCTGTATTTGTTTATGAACAATGAAATATATAATTCTTGGTCCATTCCGTTGGCAACACTAAAGCCTGCCAATAGCCTTTTTAGACAAATTGAGGAAAATGATAACCTATTTTTATGAGTCAGACTGCTAGATTTGATGAAAGATGACAAATCAGGAGGCTGGGAAAAATTAATGGGCTTAAAGCTAAGGCGGTTATATTTAAAGAGAATACTATGGGAAGTCAGTGGAGTTTTCCAAGGTAGGGTGTGACCTGAGTCATTGTATCTAGTTTGTAAACAATGTGACAATCTTTTCTATTTTCAGTCATCATTGTCACAAAGTTTGCTTAATCATATTGATTATAAGGTAAAATAGTCACATCTAAAGTTTAACAAAGTATAATTCCTAAGAACAAATTTAAAACGGGTTCAAAACTTATTTGATATTTCATTCCTCATTTGTCAATAGCTATTTTTATAATGCTAAACATAAATGAATACCCAATCTACCCAGAGACAGAGCAAGGGTCAGGGCCTCGACATTGCCACTTGTGGGAGTTGAACCAATACAGAGACGACAGTGTGTCAGAAGATACCAAAGTTACCAATCAGTATGTCACTGAGGACCCCCTACCCAAATTCGTGCAAAGGATTGAACTGAATTGCATGTGAACAACTTCCCAACAAGTGGGGTGGTATTTCCAGGAAGAGCCTGACAGTGATTCACCTATCACTGTTCAATAAACTTAGAAACATAATTACATTAAAAAAACTTCTTTCCATTCCTGTAATGCATGTTACATGAGATATTTTAATAGCATGCTTATTGTGAAAGTAACCGGACTCTAAGTTAGATGTAAAAGCTTTAAAAGGTTTTGAAAATTACTTTAAGTTTATAGGGTATGCCGTTTGTGCAAACCGTCTTGTGTTTAAAGTAATCCATAATCATTCTTGCATCTCAGCAAAACTTGAGCAATATGTAGAAGTGATATCTGTATTACTTAGCTTGGTAATCTGGCAGAACACAAAATCCTCATTTGTGCTTGTTACATATACATGTCTTGTTTCTTTGTTACAAATATTGATGAAGTGAAACAGATTACTCTGGTCAATATGAATTATAGATTGTTTTATTCAATGGCATTCTGTCAAGATAGCCCCAAAACGGAACAATGTTTACATTCCATGAACTTAAACTGTGATAAAAACTAACTGTTCCAATGCATTATCAAAACATCTATAGTTTAGCAAAGAGGACAAAAAATCATAAGAGGGGTGTTTTTAAATCAATATTTTAAAGGGAACTGTATTTTTGAGTAATTTTTGAATGACAGAAAGTGTTGCTATGTAGTTAAAAGTTAGATAAAAATATCAGCGACATGGCCTTATAGAAACCCAAGCCCAACTAAATGTGATCTTCACTTTGAAACTTTTCTTGTCTTTAAAGCTTTCTAAGAATCTAAGAATATTTCTTTATGTTGAAGATTTTCTAAGCTTTGAGTATTACATTAATTTGAAGTTATTTCAACTCTGACTACCTCATTGCTATTGTTTGTCACATTCTCATCATTTATTATATAGTAGGGCTAAATGACTCCATGGTAGCCCCATTTTTTTAATGTCCCCAGACTTTCATGAATTGTGGTGCAGTGGGATGAGTATCTGTATGTTCACTGGAGTTAAGTGGCAATGGGTTACGTTAGTAGTGGGATGGGTGACCGCTTTGGTGCACTACTTGTGTCTCTGATGGCTTTGCGGCTTGCACTAGTAGACCACATTAAGACAATATAGGCGTATGTGGATGGATTTTCTGGTGTTTCAGGTGGTGGCTGGGCTGCAACCCCCGTTAGATGAATGCAGAATTTTTACTTTCTTTCATGGAATTTCTCCACCAAAACCACCTCATATTGCAAATTACATGGCTGCATTAAGAGCATTTCACATAGTACATGGCTTGGAAACACAAGCATTCAGAGATGAGCAAATTCCTTTATTTTTGAAATCTGTAAAAATTGAGGCTCCACTCCGTCCAACAGTAAGATCTTATATAGATGTCACCATATTGAAATCCATAATTCATCAATGTCTCACTCTCCCACACCGAAATCTTACAACCATTATACTTGTTATGCTTCTTGTCTTTCCTTCGATTGTCAAATTTTCTGCCACATACCACTAAGTCATTTGACCCAAGCAGACAGTTAGCCAGATGAGAATTCATCTTATCGGGTAAAAATGCTGTTCTTCTTATCAAATGGTCCAAGAACATGCAAGATAGGAAGCAATCGGTAACTGTCTCACTTCTGAACCTAGGGGCTTCACCCTTGTGTGCCATCAAAGCTATCACCAACATGACTCGTCTATTTCCTGCTGAAAACAATGAACCTTTGTTTGTTATCCCTAGGCCTTCTATGATGGTCCCACTTACTGATTCAGTGGCTAGAAAGCATTTAAAGAAAATTTAAAATAATTTGGGTCTCCAGTTCCCCCTTACCTTCCTTGCCTTCAGGAGAGCAGGTGCTATGTGGGCCTTTCAGCAAGGTGTTCCTCTAGAACACATAATGAAACATGGCACCTGGAAGTCAGATGCTGTGTGGGCATACCTTTCCTCCACCCCGTCATCTATGTCCCCTGTTTCTCTGGTCTTCCAGGCCTCTCTACGCTCCTAACACTACTTGGGGTTTGGGTGAACTTATGATCTACTAATAAATAAAAATATCATATTTATAAGTCTATCTGATAGATTTATCATGCATTATACATAATGTATAGTCACATTATACCATTGGCTTTCGTGTGTGTAACACACCTTTGCTCCATTAGCTAGTAACAGCATTTATCATCTGCCATTGGAACGAACTTCCAACTATGAACTCACCATTGGATAAGTGATGGTTCCCTTGCTAGGTATTGTTATTCACCTTCCTTTCATACATGTCATTGCAAGGTCACTCCAACTTTGACCTTTGTGTACTTCCTGTAAAGTGGGTTATTTGTTTAATTCTCAAAGGTCAATTATTCAAGGCGATTGCTAGACCTTCACCTTTAAGATGTATGTGACCTTGGTTAATCATAAATGAAGTTCATTCCAATGTCAGAGCTAGTTTTGATCAGAATTAACATATTTGTAAATAAAAATTGTGCATATGTCAAAGAAAAAGTAGAAATAGAATTATTAAAACCCAATCTGTGTGTTCTTTCTTGTTTTGGGACTCCCTTGTGGCTGGTCTCCAAAGATGTCTGCAAACTCATTTCAAGAAAGACATCATATCATCAGATAGCAAAAGAATGTTTATTTTATGTTTATGTTTTATTTAATGTTTATGTTATGTTGAGAGATCCTTCTATCATTTTCTCATCAGATATTCTTTCAGTCAAAACTTGTTTCTCTCGAATCTCAAACTATAGTGTTGTACATCTGTGCAGAACTTTAACTTTTAAATTCTACTTGTACACATTTTCAAATATAAATTCTTAAACATATATAACAACAGATATTTCAAAGTTACAAATTTATTTACATATCTAAAGAAGAATATACATTAATATAATAATTGTGATATATAGTTCTTGTTTAGTTCCCAGCATTCCTCAAAGGTGGTTTTCTCCATTGTCATACCTGCAAGAGGTGCACTTCTATGTTGGTCTATTTTTCCCAATTTATCATGTGCTTTAGTGAACTGACCTGCCACAACAGAAGTGATGGTTGAAATATCTAGCGCAACTGCAAAGGATGCTATGATCTCTGCAAATTTTCGTACTTTATTGGGACCATAGCAATCCATTAACTCCAGACACTGTCTTTGAGTGGGCAGCTCAATTCCATTGTGTTGGCTGTTGACAACCAGAGAAGGGATCCACAAACTATACTTCACCCCTCCTTCTGGACCATCATTCACTGTGAATTGTACCTTGGTGGCTGATGAATCCACAGAGTTTCCCATGTCTTGCCCTGTTGCTGCAAATATTGCAGACGTGATGTTGCCTGTGTTGCCATTACTGCCCATGGATAAAGCACGGTCAGACCAACGCTCAACTCTTCTCCAATATAGTCTCAGGTCTTCTGATGAAACTCCTAGGGATTTTTCTAACATTTTTTCTGTTAAAATAGCTTCGGCTCCACATGAGAGACCATACCCTACTAACATATTCATCTTAGAGCATTTTTTCTCCCCTGATAAGTACCCTTCTTTCCAATACCTTCTTATCTGCAAGTTCTTTGGTGCCTAGAGAATATAAACAAATGTTTATGGTTTTGACTCTGTTGACTTCATTTCACTTTAAAGATTTATTATTTGTAAAAATATGAATTAAAGTAAATATAATTGAACCAGATTGTATATTTCATATGATGTTAGGCAATGTATGTTTCTTGTTTAAGTTTAAGACTAAGACCAACCGACTATCTATCAACCACTTTTCTATATAAGAACAAGTAAACCCATGACATTAATCTAATCTAATCTAATCTAAATGGGAACTCAGTGTGGCAGTTAATATAATACATTAATCAGTTGTGGGTTGACCAAAAGGGAAGGAGACTAAGTTGGAAAACTGGAGTTAAACAGGTGGGTTTTGTGGTGTTTCCTGAAGGTTGTGACAGAGGGGCTAATTCTTATTTGGAAGGGGAAAGAGTTCTAGAGAACAGGTGCATAGTTAGTGAAAGAATCAGAAAAGTGTTTATTCGATTTATGAACTCTATTGTCAAAAGTGGGGGTATGAAGGAACTTAAATTAAGGGCTGCTACTTCTTGTATTTCTAGAAAAGGTGTAGGGGTGAATTAATTCACTTAGGTAAGCTGGTTGACCATGGTTTAGAATGTTGTACGTAATGAGGCCTATTTTAAATTGTACCCAGTACCTGACTGTGAGCCAATGGAGTTTTTTCAATTGAGGGGTAATGTGGGAGAATTTGGAGGAATGGGTGACTATCCTACAGACTGAGTTTTGGACCCACTGCAACCTTCTAAAAGGTGTAGGATGAGTATATTATCCAAAATGAACAACTGAGGTTCTGCTTATTTTTGCAAAGATCTGTCTTTAAAATTGGAGAATATAATAACGTATTTCTGTTAATAAATTATAGCTGGTCATATACAATACTCAATTCATGATTATTATAAAGAAGTTTAAACTGTAACAGAAGAAATAGTTGATAGAATCTTTCATACAGGTAGGCCTGTGAGTTACATATTATTTCACTGTATTTATGTTTCTACAGATATTACTGTCTCAAAATAAACTATGTATATAACATTTTAATATAAATTTTTGAGCAATAATAAAATCGAGAGAATATGTAAAATTACCTTCTGTGAAATCCATTTGGCCACCTGTGATGACGCAACTTGCACTTTGTCAGGACATACATCATTTTCTGTCTCAAAGCTCAGGAGAAAATGCACAAAATACAGAAATGCAAAAATGAATGAATGATGAGAATGTGCTGATATTTCATCCTCAAAAACGTTTGGAGATGTTAGTGAGTAAGTGGTTAGTAAGAATCAAGTACCAGACTATGTCAGTATATTTTTATCGAATCAGATATAAAATACTGTTCAAGGCACATAAATCATGCATATGTGTGCTTGTTATAAACACAGGCCAGTGTGTAATTTGGGAATTCCATCTGACTGTAACCTTAATACCAGGAATTTCCTTAGCATGTATCTAACTACAGCCATGTTGGTGGTGACCAGAATTAAGTATAACATTTTCCAGTGTTTAATCCACTTACTTGTAAGTCATAAGCACTGGATATCTCCTTTAAAGTGACATCAGGGGAAACCTGCGTGACTACTTCCTGGTGTATTTGTTGCCGTTGTTCTTTCACCCACTCTCCTAAACCATGTGCATCTTGCGGGGTAAATGCCTCAAACAAAGGGCTACTGTTCACTCGTAGCTGAGATGTAAATGCTGTCACACCACCAGATTTATTCAGGGTTGCAGCCCCTCTGTTGGTAGAGGCTACCACTGCACCTTCAGTAATAGCTAATGGGGCCAAGAAACTTCCTTGTGCAAACTCTCCATTGATTTGTAGGGGGCCAGCCACAGCCAAGGGAATTTTAACAAGACCAATCGGCATATCTATGTGGTGCTGCAGTATGTCAGTATTACCTTAACACAAGTACAAATACAATTATACATAACACTATTTTATTACATATTTATATACACACAAGCTAAAGCCTTAGTAAAGCTAGTTAACATCAATATTTAATTGTTTACTATTAGGTATTTTAACATGATTTGTGGCATTAAATGAATGAATGTATATATTTGAGAATGTCTTCTGTTGAACAGTGTACATCAGGCAAGGCAGGAAAGTGACGAAAATGGTTATTTTCTGACAGGGTTCAGCACAATTCTAACATGCTAAAATGTCACTCTTGTAAATCAAACATTGACATTATAACGGTAAATAATCTAGGCAAGTTCAGAAACAGGATCCTTGCCTGATCAAAATCAGCTATGCTTAGGGTTTGCATCACAAAAGTTTCAAACAGTAAAACTAATCTCTAGAGTAATTTTATTGTGTTTCCAAAAGATTGTTGATCATAAACTTTATGAAATATTGTGACATTGGTCCAGATTTTGCACTCATTTCAAAAGATAAGTATATTGTTGTACCTCATGTAACATGTGTGATAGCGAACGAAATATTTTATTGTAAAGTTTGAAAAGCAGCTGGTTTTTTTCCTAAGATGCTCCTAGCCTCTAAATATCTGAAACGACACTGTTCTTAATAACTGTGATGCTGCCTTTAAACAATCATGAAAGTACTGAAAATCTATTTTTAATCTGATTTACCGCCTACTATAAATGTCTCCATGAATTTTAAACTGTTACTTTATTTCTGCACCTTAAAATCTCAGACATTAAGCTGTAAAAAAGTATAATGATTAGATTCCCTCTATTTGTGTAGTATACCTCCATTCCAAAACTGTGCTATGTTTTTCAGTTTGGATCCGGTGTACTGTTCAACCCACTGACGTCTTAGATGGCATTTCTCCAGTGAATATTCCCCTGGATACGGGATGATACTATTTGAAGCCTTGGTAGCAACTGCCGCTTCTGTTGAAAAGAGAACTTTAGCAGAAGTGAATTCTCTTGTAATCTGCTTGGACACTTGCTTCACTGGAATTTTGGGTATCCGAAACATTTTCTGCTAAACTGCGTTTGGGCTTTGTTGAATAAAGGGGCTTTAGATGTAGAGTGATAACAAATCTCACTTTCCAACCTATCTTATAATACCTGCATCAAAATATTGTTATCACTTCTCAAAATGAAGGTTCTCAAAAGATTATCAGGAAAGATAATAAAAGATATGCTATCTGGCATCATTTCAATATTTCAATTTAAATAATCAAGTGTTACAGAGATAAATATATATCTTTTCACTATCTCTTAAAAATTATCATTTAATCTTCTTGAACTATGACACAATATTGATAGAAACAAATTAGAATATAAGTATAGAACTGATGATCTGACAAAACAAGGATTATCTATCAAAGTCATCGCAGTCAAAAGTTGATAGTGAATCATAAGTATCTTGCACAAATTAATTCTGTATATTGAGGTATATAAATAAATACTGGTTTTGAGACAATTAATCTGACATCACTGTACCAGTTAAAATCTTTACGAGCTAACGATGATGCAATCTAAAGGTGTAGTTGGAGCAGCTGTGATAGTTTGTCTATACCAACCAGAATATGAAAGAAGTATTTGGAAGAATCCTTCAAAGTTTACATGATGAGTAGGCATCAACAGCATGTTGGAAGGATTTCCAGTTTAAGAACAAAGCATAGCTTACTTATTTCTAGTCCAGTGTTGAAAGTAGTTTTCATCATTTTCTTTGATTTAAAATTTTGATTGTATCATAGCCTTACTTATCAGATTGTTTTAGTGTGTGTGTACCTTTAGTGTACGTATCTACGTCTACATTTACAGAGTGTTTGCCAAACAATTCACACAGAATGTTCAGTTCAGTCAAAACAACTGTAATTTATTTGATTTTGGACAATCTGACCTTGGGAAAAATCCATTGATATCATTTACGAAAATTATGAAAATTTTAAATAATGACATCTGAATTTAACTTCCACCACTTTCTGTGAAGAACAACAACATTGTATTAAATTATAAGACACTTAACTTTAAGGTCAATGTATATAAATACTTCATTTATCTTCTTTCATCATTCAGCCATTATTACCTCTGCCAAGGAGGTATGGTTTTGGTTATGGTTTTGTGTGTGTTCATTTGTCTGTTCATCTTGTTTATCCAGGTAGACCGGGCCAAAAGAAGAAGTGATTAAATTTTGGGAAAGATCCAGGTCATATTCAACAATAGCATAGAACTGACTCTCCTGATGGAAGTATGCAAGAATATTGTCTGGTTATTGACAGGTCGATGCATTAATAACCCTGCATATGATAATCTTTCATAAGCAACTCCTCCAACAATTAATGTTGCTATGCGACTCTTTTTCAACTTCCCTTTCAGGCACTTAAAGTCCAAATTCCAGATACTTGTATCTAAATTTCACTGCAATTTTTATTATTTCTGTTTTTTCTAATGTTAATGTTACTTTCATCCGTGGATGAATTATTTGACATGTTTTTTCCATTTCTGGACAAGTGTATACTTCTAGCCAGGGTTGAATCATTTTATATAATACTAGTGTTTTTATTTTTGGTGCTAACAGTAAAAAATGTAGTCAGTACTTTTTAACTTTCCTCTGTGTGCTTTGTGTGCTGAAGGTCTGGCCACCCTCTTCTAAACCTCAACACTTCTTGAGTTGCTGCAACATCTGGGGTTGTATTCACGAAAGGTCTTAGCCAAGTCTTAGGCTTAAGTTGGCTATATTTTTATACAAAAGTTAAGCCTAAGACTTGGCTAAGACCTTTTGTGAATATGGCCCCTGGAGCTTTTAACACCCAGTTAATGTTTATGTGTAGTTCTGATAGGACCCAAACTGGACCATTTGTTTGTCCCATTGCATGCAGTTACTCAAGAAACATCGACAGTTTGTCTGTTTACATGAGGGCATTGCAGATGTATCAACAGTTCTTCATGTGGTGGTGGTGTGGGTTTTTTCATCAGATCCTCCTACAGACCCCATATAATTGAAACTCCTTGTTATCAGTCATTTGAAAATATAGTGGTATCAATCGGGCTTCATGGCCATTCAGTGTTGCTTGCCTGCATCTATCGCCCTCCAGGATCATGTACCTGTAATTTTCTGGAAGAATTCATGTCATTTGTTGGTTACCTTTCATCCATTAATTCTTCATATTACATTTGTGGCGACTTCAACATTCATGTTGATGTTCCAGTTGGTGACGGTCAGAAATTCACTACCTTTCTTGATTCATGTGACCTCAAACAGTTAGTCAATAAACCTACTCATCTACATGGTCACATATTAGACCTGATTTTATCTCCCTGTGATCAGGACACCATTGCTGATGTTAAAATTTGTGACTTTGTTTCCGATCACGCATTAGTCAAATGTTCAGTTGCCTTCCCTTGTCAAGTGTCTCATACTCCAAATGTAGTTCAATATAGAAGGTTCCACCGTATCAATATGTCTGACTTCCGCTCAGATCTCAAAAATACGTCCTTCGTCAAGTCTCCAGCTGATGCTGTTGTCGATCTGTATGATCAATATGTACATAATTTGAGTGATGTTCTGGATAGGCATGCACCTCTTATATCTAAATTGACGAAAAAGGAGTCCGCCGATTGGATGTCTGATGATTATCGACGTGCAAAGTCCCTTAGGCGCCAATTTGAGAGAACCTGGCGTAGGGCTAAAAGTACACTTAACAGGAGTAGGCTTCGTCGCCAGATTGCTCGGTGCAATGCACTTGTAAATAAAGATAAATCAGACTACTATAGCAAACTGATCTCAGACAATAGTCATGACTCTCGAAAACTTTGGCGTGAGCTCCATAAGACCCTGAACAGGGTTTCTGATGCCACACTTCCATCTCATGAGTCCGAAAAGTCATTGGCTGACCAGTTTGCCTCCTTCTTCACCAACAAAATCAAGAAGATTAGAGATAATTTTGCTTCTTCTGGCACTGAATATGATGTTAACCCTCCTTCAGATCCTCCCCAAATTACTGTCTTTAGGCAAGTTTCTGAAGATGCTGTTGATAAAATAATTAAAGCATCACCAACAAAATCATGCCTGTTGGACCCTCTGCCGACATTCCTGATTAAGGAATGCATTGATATATTGCTACCATCCCTTACAAAGCTGGTCAACTGCTCACTCATGGAGGGATGCGTTCCTGATGCCTTCAAATCTGCTATGGTCACTCCACTTATTAAAAAGCCAAATCTTCCCTCAAATGACCTTAAGAATTATCGCCCTGTATCAGGTCTCAGTTTTATATCTAAATTGGTAGAACGTGTGGTTGCTAAGCAGCTGTTAGAACATATTAATGCCAATAACTTAGACAACCCGTACCAGTCGGCATATAAGGCGGGCCATTCAACTGAGACTGCTCTTCTCTACATAAAAAATGAGGTTCACTTATCATTGTCAAGAGGTGAATCCACTGCCTTGGTATTGCTTGACTTGTCTGCTGCCTTCGACACCATTGATCACTCTACTCTTCTGGGTTGCCTCCAAAACTGGTTTGGGGTCAGTGGCTCGGTTCTGAAATGGTTCACATCCTACCTAATGGACCGTTACCAATCAGTAAAAATTGGTTCTACTTTGTCAGATGTTTGTAAACTCCTATTTGGTGTTCCCCAAGGTTCTGTCCTGGGTCCTTTGTTGTTCTCATTGTACACTACCCCCCTCAGTTCCATTATCAGTAAACATAATGGAATAAAGTTTCATTTCTATGCAGATGATAGCCAACTTTATATACATTTATCCCAGAAGAATGCATCTGCTGCCTTTGAAAAGCTAAATAAGTGCCTAAATGATGTTAAAGAGTGGATGACAACTAGTAAGCTCAAACTGAATCCTGATAAGACTGAGTTTATCATCTTTGGTTCGAAGAGACAAAGGGATAAGTTGAAAGCATGTTTTCCAATTGATATCCTGGGCAACTCACTCTGCCCTGCAGATTCAGTAAAAAATCTGGGTGTGTGGCTTGATTCAGATTTCTCTTTGTCCAAGCATGTTCAGAATGTCTGCAAAAGTTGTTTTGTTAAACTCCGTGACTTCAGACATGTCAGGCGGTTTCTTACTCATGATGTTTCTGTGCTTGTAGCCAACGCTCTTGTTAGTAGTCGGTTGGATTACTGCAACTCACTTTTCAGGAGCCTGTCCAAGTTCAATCTACGCAAATTACAGTGCATCCAAAATAGTGCAGCTAGAATTGTATCAAACACCAGTCGATACACCAGCATAACTCCTGTGCTAAAGAAACTGCATTGGCTTCCTGTTGAACAGCGCATTGTGTTCAAGACAGTCACACTTGTTTATAAGTATCTTCACACAGGTTTTCCCAGGTATTTTTCACCACATCTTTCTTCCTACAGCAGTTCTTATAGTACCAGGCGCAGTGAAAGTGGTGGTAATTTCCTAGTTATTCCAAAGTTCTGCCCCTCTGTTCATAAATCTGTCAAACAGTTTGGTAATAGTTTTGCGTTTGATGCTCCTACTGTGTGGAATACTCTCCCTGATGTGATTCGTGCCTCTCCATCCCTGGCCTCCTTCAGAAAACAGCTTAAAACCTACCTGTACACCAAAGCATATCCACCCTAGCATGAATCATCCTCCTGGCGTTCTCCGTGGTGTTCGACCCCTGTTATGTCCCTGGACACAGAATTTTGTTGACTGCTTTTTGTTTTGTTGCGCCTTAGAGTCCTCTTGTTTGGGGAGATTAAGCGCTATAAAAGTCCAATTAGAATAGAATAGTAACCAATAATTGATTTCAAAGCACTATTATTCTCCTTATTGTCGAACTTTTCCTATTTTTCAGTCTTCACTTTCAATAAGAGAGCTTAATCATACAGAGTATAACAAACTAAAATCGCCAAAACAGAGGTAAAAATATGAAAACAGATTCAAAAGAAAATTACATATTTTCCTTCCCTACCTTGTCAATTGCTATTTTCATAATGTCAAAAATCTAATGAATACCCAAGCTAGAGAAAAACTAATTTCAAAGTTGGTGTTTCATGTCCTGTTCATTAGTCATGGTCATAGTGAAACAGGTCTTCAGCATTGCCGCTTATGGGGGTCAAAGCCATATAGAGGTGACAACCTCTGATTAGATGCCAAACTTGATGCCACTAGGCCAATGGGGACCCCTTACCCAAGCAAGCACAAAAGACAAATATTAAATTTTAGACTACCCTTACAAAACGTGGGATATTATTCCACAAGTAGTTTTCCAGTGATTCACCAGAGGTTAAGGTAATTTCAAAATTTTAAGAGGGGGTGCAAGAATGACAGTGGTGGCACCTAAACACCCAAACTCAAAAGCATGTTATGTCAGGTCCTCAATAAACCATATGTTGCAACAGGCTGGACACAAAATCTTTAATATATTGGAAGCAAAAGAGGCAAAAGATCAGACTGATATTTATGAAAAAAGGAATAGGTATATATCTCTAACTGCTAAAAATACTGCCTTTTTAAGGGGCATTATTTACTGTTGTCAGCATGAACAATTGAATATGGGATATCATAATGAGATAAACCCTTTTAATATTTCTCCTTAACTTGCAAATATATATATAGTTTAGCCAAGATACTGGACTTTAAACCATCCAACACAGTGAACACTTACCAGGTTTCTAACTTCAGATCAGGGCCAGGGTTAGGACCCATAAACAGACGAGTAGGAGGAAAATGTGTCACTGGTGACGTCACAATGTACTGTTCTATCCATAGATTATAATAGAAGTTTGGATCAGGATGTTTTTTGGCTTCACGTTTTGTAATTTAAGTGTCTGGATCACCAAAGTATGAATTTAACTTCAGGCTTGTCTTTTTATATTGTATGAGGGGGCCATGGTGGCAGAGTGGTAACACTCTCGCCTCCCACCTCTGAGGCTGGGGTTCGATTCCTGGCACGGCCTCAAGTGGGAAAGCTGGTAGGTGCTTGCCGTTGGTCGGCAGTTTACAGTACAGAACCCTAACGAACTCTATGTACTGGTTTCCTCTGCCCTTCCAACTACCCGTCGTGATATGACATGTATAGTGTTGAAAGCGATGTAAAACCCCAAATAAATAAATAAATTTTATATTGTATGAGATAATATAACCATTTCATCCAACTTTTTATCAGCGTTTTATGGGTTTTTAATGTTTATATTTTATGGATTATATTTCTAAACACCAGAGTTTACTTAATAGATTTGATGTGCTCTATAGAGTTACGAAATACAAATGACAAACTCTACATTATCAACTCCAAAAACCATAACATTCTGGTTTTGAATATATTTTCCACATCTGCGTCCATAAAATGTTTATAAACTGTTTGGATTCTGGGATATAGAAAGAGAGGTGTTCCCCACTCAGTCCAATCGAACAGAGCTCATAACAAGAAGGGGATATTATAGAGACCAAACTTGTTAATCCAAATCACTTATTAAAGCTAAAATATCTGCATATATACAGGATATATAAAGGATTATAGTGTCTTCACCTATATTATCAATTTCTCATACTTTTAAAGAAATTATTGTCCATGAGATGCTAATCTTTTATCAAGGTATTGGAATTCTTCACTGTGGTATTCTAGAAAACAAGGCCGAAAGGTGTTTCGGTCTACTATCGAGAGCTGCAAAGCCATCAGATATGAGTAGTGCATTGAAGCGGTCACCCAGCCCAGTGCTAACGTCGCCCATTGCCGTTTATCAGTGAAGAGACAGGCACTCATCACACTACACCACAGTTCACGAAAGTCCTTAGACAAAAAAGTGATCTCTAGAAGTGCGAACTTTGCTAGAGCTCTTGCTTAAAAAATAATCTCAATACCAGGATTAAGGCGCTACTGACTCATCCACAAGAAGGTGACCACTATATTGGCATCACCAACCATTTGTGCTTGCACAAATGCCTATTGTTTGACAGTTGTAAAACAACTTAAACAAGAATTGAAATAAAATATCGAATTTATGCTAAAAGTTTGTGCTTAAATAACTGGATTTAAATTTTAAAAATATATGAATTGACAATAATTGTCGTAATAACATAATTACTTGCCTATTATTACTTATCAAGCGGGATAAATTGATTTACTCTGTATTTGTTACCAATTTTTATAAACTGGATGAACCCACAAAATCAATAGAAGATATAAAGTACTTTATTACTGAAACTGACTTCATAACCAGTGAATTCGGGCTGTGGGTTTCCAGTCCTGGGAGTGACCCTGGGTTTATTTTAACTTCATTTTACTCCTGCGGGAGACCCCCTGTTTATTAATATTTTACCTTTGGCATCTTATTCATGTATCCATGCGCCACTTTCACAGTATATAAACCCCAGCAAAGGGATTAAACTTTTTAGAGAACAACTTTTTCCCCTTCCCACCCTCTAAGTTTGAGGTTGGTAGAGTTTCATACAGTGGTCTTCATACAGTGCTCAGCTCTCAGATTAATAACCACTCACAAGGTCAAGTACATGTCTTTTTGCATAAGAGTGGTGGCAGTTTTAATTTTTCATGCTGTAGGTATTCTGAATGGGCGCCTTTTAGCCCAACTGCTTTTGGTCCACAATGTTTACACGTGTTCCTCACTAGTGAAGTATGTTTAAGATATTTTAGATAGAACTATGTGTGTTGCATATATTTCAAGTTATATCCTCAAACAACATTTTTTCACAATTAATTTACAGTAAAATGTATGCCTAATATAGTTTTGTACTTTGGTGTTCATATTACAGAGCTTGTGCTGATGACAATGTCATTCCGTATTAATAGATTATCTTATATTACAGTCATCAGCATTAGTATGCAATTAAGCAATCAATTATGTGGATTCATGACAACAGCCACACAGTAACAATAATGAATGATTCTTAAATCTGGTAGTTTAGATTTTGATGTTGTAACGTATCTACCTCATATCCCTATTGGCCTTCCAAGTCTAGCTTCTTGGACTGATAATATCACCTTGAATTGAAATTAAGTTAACAGTCAACCAGTGAGTATATTATAAGGTTACCTTAAGCTGAGATCAAGCACAAGACTAGCATTTAGCTTCGGGAAGCGCTTAAGGTAAACTTCACAAACTGACAATAAGGTGGTCTTAAAAATAGTTACAAAGGGTAAGTTTCAAGTTTCAAAGTGAACTTTAACCCCATGGGATAAAAGGTCAGTCAAATCTCGATGTTACGTGAATGAAAATGTAGAAATAGTTTGGACATTTTTGGATAGTTTGGATATTTTTCTGTAACCATAAAATCTTCCCCAAATTCCAGTCTTGGCATAAAGCTGATTTTTTTAAATATTTTTTTAAAACTTTAAAACTTTTAGACAGACCCGTTTATTTCTTTTGGAGTTATAGAGAATACAGATATACAAACAAATGCACACCAAAACATAACCTCTTGATGGAAAGGAAATGAATAAAAATAACACTAATTAAATGAGAGGAGAGTAAAATAAAAAAAAAGCTGGGCCTTTCAACTTTCTGCATTTGACTCATCTGTACAACTTATTTAGGTCAAAATATTTTTAGACAGCTTTGTTCCTTCAAGTGTATGCAATATATTAGGTAAGTGAAACAGTAATGCTTATTTTATATTGAGAGAATACTTCATTCTGTCACGAGATATTCTTTCAGTCAAAAACTGTCTGAGAAACCATAGTGCTGTACATCTATACACAACTTTATTTTAAACTATATCTTGCATATATTGGGCAATATAAATTCTTACATATACATATCATTGGATATTACATAAATTACATGTTATTTACATAGTTAAAGAAAAACATGAATATATTTGTATATACAAATGTTGTGATACATAGTTCTTGGTTTATTCCCAGCATTCTTTGCAGTATCTTTGAAAGTTTTCTTTTCACCAAAAACACGCCTGTCAGTGGATGCTCTTTTATGTTGGTCTATTTTTCCCTAACTTCTCATGTGCTTTAGTAAACTGTCCTGCTACAACAGAAGAAATGGTTGATATATCTAACGCAACTGCAAAGGATGCTATGATCTCTGCAAACTTACGTGTTTTATTGGGACCATAGCAATCCATTAACTCCAGACACTGTCTCTGAGTGGGCAGCTCAGTTCCATTGTGTTGGCTATTGACAACTAAGGACGGGATCCACAAACTATACTTCACCCCTCCTCCTGGACCATCATTCACTGTGAATTGGGTCTTGGTTGCTGATGAATCCACAGAGTTTCCCATGTCTTGCCCTGTTGCCGCAAATATTGCAGATGTGATGTTAGCTGTGTTGCCATTACTGCCCATGGATAAAGCACGGTCAGACCAACGCTCAGCTGTTCTCCAGATTAGTCTCATATTTTCTGATGAAACTCCGAGGGATTTCTTCAATATGTCTTCGGTTAAAATGGCTTCTGCTCCGCAAGACAGACCATACCCAAGTAACATATTCAGCTTGGAGCATTTTTTCTCCCCTGACAAGTGCCCTTCCTTCCAATACCTTCTTAACTGCAAGTTCTTTGGTGCCTAGAGAATATAGACAAATAGAAAACTAATTGTAATTTTAATGTAGGATATTTCATATCAGTTTGAAGATATGGTACTGGTAAAATGTAAATTTTAGTAAATGTAACTAAAGCAGATTTTACAAGTCACATCATGTTAAGTAATTGTAAGTGTGCATCTTTGTTTTTTTTCTTTTAGATGAACCATTGGGCAGTCTATTATCCACTTTTGAATTTAAGAACAAGTGCCAAGATTTGAACCCATTATATCATAGGTGAAGGGTAAGTATATTATCCACAATGTAATTGAAAATATACATATATTATATCCAGAGAAGATCTGGTTTTAAAATTGAAGAATGTGATATTGATTTTGTGTTCAGTTATAGTTTTTGTCTACACAAATCCCTGTTCATGACATTATAAAGCAGCTTAAACTGAAACTGAATACATGTTAACAGGATTTTCACTGTTATTCATAGTGGTGAAAGAGAACATTGTCTCAAAATAAGTAAAATATCTAAAGTTTCAATGGAAATTTGTGAGCAAAAACGACTAGGATAATATGTAAAACAAGTCTCTGCCAAGGCATATAATAATAAGTAAATGGGAAAATTTGGATTATTTTTTCTTGCATCCAGATAGTGATCCAGATTATTCACAGAATTCATGGAATCTAAGATTGACCATGACCTATCATCTGATTTTTTCATGAAGTTCCAACTAATAGTAATTGCATAATCCAACTAACAAACAGACAAATTGAGAAGCAGACCAAGAGACAAACAAACAGTCATGAAAATAATACCAGGTTGGTGGAGTTAATTACCTTCAGTGAAATCCATTTGGCCACCAGTGATGAGACAACTTGTACTTTGTCAGGACAAACATCATTTTCTGTCTCAAAACGCAACAGGAAATGCACAAACTAAAAAAGAGAAAACAAATATTGATGAAAAGAATGTGCTGAGTAATGGTAATCCACCCACAAGAACAAAACATTGAGAAACGTTGGTCAGGAAGTGATTAACGAGAAACAGTTAATGAACTCCTTCAGTGTATCTTTGTGAACATGTACACATATTCTGCATGTGCTCACTATGAACTGAGGACACCTGACTGGCCTTATTAACAGGTGATTTCCTCAAAATATAATAGGAAAACTTCCCAATGACACGTAAAATACATCATAAATGAAGATGACAATGTAGGAGAGTGTAGAACTAGTAATATATTGTTAATCTTTGTGATTGATATAATGTTTTGTGTAAAATGAGGGACATGTTTCTTTTTATCCAACATTTTGTGCGATAAAATGTAAAATAAACCCACATTTAAAGAAAGAATGTAAAACCTTTGGTGTATGTAGGGGAACTAATGGATACTGAAAATTTTTATTTTATCTTGTGATTTGTCGAGTGTCCTTTCTGTACCAATTTTGATGCAACAAAAACTAGCAGAAGCTCTGTAAGTTATCTTTCTAAATAATTTATAAATATATTTCCAGCTCACTTAGATACTGAAATATTCACAAAAAACAGCACTTATCGACAAATCTAAAACACTAATTTCCCATAAAAATTGGAAGAGCACTTTGCGACGACTTGGTTAACACTCTCGCTTTCCACGTCAAAGGTGGGTGGTTTGGACCTCAGATCAGATCCCATGTTGATAGTTACTTAGAAAGTTGATAGTTACCACTTACCACTGCCTGACAATTTACAGTACAGAATTTTGAACTACTATGTACTGGTTCAGTGTCCTATTTGTATAATTAACACACTGGGGGGTTTATATATTTATTGGATTTAATATGTTAACCTAAAACAACAATATCTAAAAATATTTACATTCTATAATAAGCACATCATTTGCATTGGTTAGTATAAGTCCATAATTAGATTAACACAATAATATGATAATTGTGTTACTATATGTTCCGAAGGGGGCTCGGTGGTGTAGAGGTTAGAGTTCTCGCCTCCAACCTCTGAGGCCGCCGGTTCGAATCTTGGGCCGGGCACTTCATGTTGGAAAGTTGGTAGTTACTTGCCAATGCCCGGTGGTTTACAGTGCAGTATGCACTGGTTTCCTCCACCTGTAAACTACCTGTTGCAATATGACCATGGCCGTTTAAAACAACAAATAAATCTAAATCTATATGTTCCGATCACCATCTCTATACTTAAGGTGACCTTATTTACAGTTTTACTAATTATGACAATATGGCCCTAAACAAGCATGATAAGTTTAAATAATTCTAAATACATGAATAAGATCACAATATGTTTCATGGCTCCTTAAGTTGGCCTCAAGTAACCAAATTACAAGTTTCTTGGTTCTATGCCAATTTGGCCCTAAAGCTGTACCATAACTTAAAATATGCCAAATATCTCAATTTAAGATTATATTAATGTTGCATGGGCCCATTAAGGTGGCCTCAACTAAAATACTACTTTGAATGTATATGAGTTTCATATGGCCAATTTATGATGGCCTCAGAAAGTAGTTACAGTTAAAATTATACATGTGGTTCAGAGCCACGTTCTTTGATATTAAAACTTTGGCAAGCCAGTGTTTAGTGAAAGTAGCAGATAAATGGACCCTCACACAAAGCAAGGTCACATTATGACATGTCAACATGGAATACACGTCAGATTGTAAAAGTTGACCACACTTTAAAAGACTAAGTTTAAAATGCAAGAAAGTTCTGCCGTTGACCAATGAAAAATTAGACCATAAGAAACAAGAATAACCCGCACATTGCCACTGACTGGATCGGCACGTGATATGCCACCCCCACATACTTGGTCTTTAAAATTACCCATCGTGATATTACCCACACAATGTGTTGAAAGTAATGCTTAACCCAAATAAATCAAACCATAATAATTAGAGTCGGTAATATTTTTTAAAAATATCCCATTCTGCATGTAGTTCAATATACTCCCTATACAGCTTGTGGGGTATGATATATTTAAAAGCAATTATGCTAATTAGTGCATGAAATTAATTATAATATTTTCTGATGTATAAACCACTTACTTGTAAGTCATAAACACCAAATATCTCCTTCAATGTGATATCAGTTGAAACCTGTGAGACTACTTCTTGTTGTATCTGATGCTGTTGTTCTTTCACCCATTCTCCCAAACCATGTGCATCTTGCGGAGTAAATGCCTCAAACATAGGGCTACTGTTCATTCGTAGCTGAGATGTAAATGCTGTCACACCACCAGATTTATTCAGGGTTGCAGCCCCTCTGTTGGTAGAAGCTACAACTGCACCTTCAGTAATAGCTAATGGGGCCAAGAAACTTCCTTGTGCAAACTCTCCATTGATTTGTAGGGGGCCAGCCACAGCCAAAGGGATTTTAGCAAGTCCAATTGGCATATCTGTATGGTTCTGCAGTATGTTGGTATTACCTTAACATATGTACAAATAGAATTATCACAAATATCACCTGTGAATTAACTATTTATAAGCATACAGTGTCAATGAGTTAAAGCCTTAGTAAGGCTAGTTAATATCAATATTTAATTTGTTGAATACTGAAATGATTAAAAGTAATACTCTTATGAGAATCTGTAGTTTACATGAATAAAACGATAATAAAACTCAGTATTTCCAAACAGATTAGCTTTTAGATTATATTTGTTAGATTAAACAGCTTATTTTTCAGGGGGTTGAATGAAAGCGCTTGAGGTAGATTCATCATGCTCTGGATAAAAGGATTTCATCTTTACCGAAGTACATAGTTGGTGTTTTTCGTCCCTTTTAACATCCAGGGGCATATTGGGACAGTCCCACAGTATTGCCACTGGTGGAAGTTGAAGGCACATAATAGTTTACAGAGAGTGATCGAATGGCAAATTTACTGACGACTATGCCATCAAGGATCATAATATGGCAAACCAGATGGACAGTAAAGTAAGTAAAAGAAAATGTCTTATAAAAATTTGATTTGTGGCATCATAGTGAATGAATTGGTTCTTTTTAGAATGTCTACTTTTTATCAGGACACACCAGACCAAGCAAGAAAGTGGTGAAAATGTTTATTTTGACTAACACGATTCAACATAATTGTGGCATGATAAAGTCTATAATTCATTTAGATAAAACTTGGCACCATAATGATAATAGATCTCTGAAGTTCCACTTTCAGATAAGTCCAGAAACATGACCTTACTCAACTCAAATCAGTTACAATTAGGATTTATGTGACATTGTTCCTGATTGTTTATGTGACATTATTCCTGATTTTACACGTGTTTCAAAAGATACGTACATTGGGGGTACCCGATCTAAAGTGTGCAAAAATAATATATTTTTTTTGCTATCAAGGTTGAAAGACATTAGCTTGCCCTACCATGCTTCTAGTCTCCGCAATGACATTGTTTCCTGATTACTGAGGTGCTGCCTCTTGAAATGTTTCAGGAAAGGATTGAAAACCTATTCATTTGCAGGGCTTTTCTGCATTATTTTTCCTTACTTCCTCTGGTTTACCATCCTCAAAAAGTGGCTTAAAATCTTAATCTATTCCCACGTTCCTGCACCTTAGAATCTGCTAGGACAGGGATGAAGCTGCATGAAGGTATAACGATTAGATTCATATGACATACCTGCATTCCAAAACTGTGACATATTTATTAGACTGGAACCAGTATATTGTTCAACCCACTGACGTCGTAGATGGCATTTCTCCAGTGAGTATTCTTCTGGATATGGAATGATGCTCTCTGAAACCTTGGTAGCAACTGATGCTTCTGTTGCAGACAGATGTTTTGAAGAAGTAAAACTCCTTGTAATCTGCTTAGCTGCATCTCTCATTGGCAATTTATGTAGCCGAAACATTTCCTGCAAAGACTTTGGTTTGGTTATGTTATATGGAGGCACCCTGGACATAGATTCCTTGTATGAGTTGCTGTGAAACCTTTTTTATAATGCCTCTATCTGGAGATAAGACTGATATCACTTCTAAACATAAATCCCTCCAAGAGATTATCAGAAAAGATTATCAAACAGGACACCTGATATGATTCTGAAATGTGATATATAGTGTGATAAATAATGATGCATTTTTGGTGATAAATATGTAGTCTATCATTCCTTCATCTCTGATAATAAAATTATTTGGTGTTCTTGAGGTAGTTGAGTCATGACATTATAGACTGAAGTGAGAAATTAGATTGTCAGTGTTGTCCTTAGGATTTGATAAAGCAAAGATATGTTATCAAGACCATTTTGTTCAAAATATGATAACAAACCACAGATGATTTAGATCAGTGAATTAGATGTATTGAACGTTATAAATGTGGACCAATATTGAGATAATTGACGTAACAGCTTTATCGCATTAAGTATAAGTGCTCATGTCTAAAGTAAAAATTATAAGTCAATGCATTTCTCTGGAATGCAATGTTCAGTTCAGCCCAAGGGACTTTGATATATTTGATTTCTGATGGTGATTGAATGGAAAAGCCATTGATAACACTTTTGCTGATCGATTTTGCTTGATTTAATTTCAATTTAGTTTCTATCACAATTACTGAAGAACAGCAACATTGCTGAAATAAATGATAATTTGAAGGCCATTTGAAGGCCATTGGTTTAAAGTTTGCTTTTTTTTTCCTGAACATATTGAAACAATATTGTCACCCAACTATTATTAGCCTTGGGTTGTTGGCCATGGTCCACCACACTCTGTGTAGAGGGGGTCAGTTGAGCTCATGTTTCCCGGGTTCTCTCCACACATGTATGGTTTGATGCAGTACTGACCCCCCAAAGTGGCAAGAGTTTTGCCATACACACAGCCCAGTGTATATGGGAATTCTCTTGTGAGTCTGAAAATGAAAAAGAAGTAAAGTTTACTCTCTATTGCAAAAGCAAAGGTTTCATTCTTCCAGGTAACATATTATCAACTGATACACTGACATTTTTTTTTGATACAATAACATTTTAATTTGTTCTATGTATATATGTTACAGGCACACTGTGTAATCAGGCATTTCGCAAACTCCCTGATTCACTTAGGCATTTCACGAAATTTACAATAGTTTACAGTAATATATGTTTAAATATGTTATTAACCTGTAGCGCATTGCATAGCTGATTAATAGCTACTTTCAGGTTCTCACTGTTGAGTAAATCAGATAAACTATTGCATTTACAGTATTTCTTAAAATATGTTATTCACCGAATTTTGGGTGAGCTACACCATAGTAAAATTGCATCCCTTTAATTAATTGCATAGCTGAGCAAAAGGTACAGTATGTTTTTAAATGGTTCCGATTATCATTAAAAATCAGTCTGATGAAATCACCAGTCATTTATCCACACAGTAAAATGCCACAGTTGAATGCAAAGAATATGATACAACTTTCTTAGTAAATGTTGGAGTTCTCATGGCTTTAAGTTTTGGAGATATCAGATTTTTTTTTAAAATTAGAAATTTGGGTCACGTGACCCGAGGACACCCCAAGTGGTAAAAAAGTTGAATGTTTGCAGATTGTATTCATTTTTAACCTGGCAGAACCATAGTTGATAAAAAATCACTCAAAGTCACTCCGTCTCTCTCCATTTTGAGATATCAGCCATTTTCTAAAAAAAATCGCTTTCTGGGTGGGTGTGAACCTAGGACACCCAATATGAAAAAAGTGATTTTTCACATATGATGCAAAAACCAATAAAAAAAACAAACAAAAAAAAACTATTCCAAAGCCCAAGAGGGTCAAAAATTCACGTCTTGGCATTTTGTCAAAAGGCATTTTGTCCTGGATTCTAGGTCTTCACCCTTTGCTGCTACTTTTAGATGTGAAGCCAAGGTTAGTTTAATAACAATAAGTCTACCACAGGAGGTTATCGAACATCTTGAGACAGAAGATCTTTGAAGATGTAACTATTCACTCTATGGAAGAGCAACCTGGGATCAATGGGTCAGAGCCCACTGAAATAAATAACTCTGACCCTCTGATCCTCTGATATGCCTACCCCACTTCCAATACAGGCCGCTTAAACACTTGTAGTAACAGGAGACAAAATAATAATGATTGGAGCATCTGATTTAGGCATTTTGCGAAATGCCTGGACCTCAAAACCAGGCATTACATGAAATGCCTGAAAATTGTAGGCATTTCACGAAATGCCTGATTACACAGTTTGCCTGTAAAATATATAAGAAGAAGATGAAGACATACACATGAATAATTGTTACAATAACTCCATTTTGTCCTGTACATAAAACACAAGGGAGGGCAACTTTCTACCCTTACATATTTTGGGAGCCTAATATTCTGGTAGGTTAATTTTCTAGGGGATTAGTTTTCTGGGTTCGTTTTTCGTTTTCCTCAATTAAATACTTTCAGGTCTGGATAAATAGAGTAAGAAATCGGCACAGTTTTAATGCAAAAGAAAGTAACTACCAGGATGTGTTTTAATGTTGAATATTCCATCACGTCTTGGCATAGATAAATAATTTGAAGTAATTTTAAAGCATGGTGATGTTTGTCCAATGGTTCAGTTGAACGTCATTTTTATGGCACAGAGTCCCTGATTTGAACCCAAAACACCTGTATCCAAGGGATGTTCATCATCCATCACTGTCATTTAAATATCTCTAACTTTTTCATCAATAATCTTATCACTATTTGCAGCCTGCCTCGTGGTGTGAAACCTCTCCGTTTTATCTTTCTCCACTTTCCCATTTAGGCATATCAAAACACAACCCTTCTGTTGAACATTGAGCCATGACATATATAGCCACTATCCTGTCAACATTTTGAGCTCTCTCCACTCTGAGAATGAAAAGAGGTTTTGCTTTAATTCCCTTTAGCTTTGCAGTGTAAAAGTCAAGCTTGACTTTGAATCTACAACCCACCTGTATCTAAATGATGTTTGTCCTTCATCATTAACGTATGTCTCTCCATGACAGTCATTCAGCTGAGAATTGGTGATTTCATTCCCAGTTGCATTAAAGGGACCATAGATAGGAAAACCATCCAGGGCCACACCCATGAACTGGTCTGGCTGAATGTTCACTTCATCCACCATCTCTGAACACCATGGCACACCATGCACATGGTACATGCCATCAGGGCCCACGTGACCCTTACATTGATCTACATTGGTGAACTCAGCTGCCACTGAGTTGTACCCTGGATGTGTGAAAAGAATGAATGAATTTTAAAACTGAGTTTAAAATGAAGATACACGTGAATGAAACGTGCTATCAGAAGTAACCTTTGTACTGATATTCAGTTGTGAATTTAAATGCTACTGAAGTGAAAGCTGGACAGGGGAAAAGAAAAGAAGGAATTGGTACGGACTTTATATTTGTAAGCAAAGTGGATGATACATCTTATTAGCACTGAGTTGGACATGGAAAAAGAAAGAATGAATTTACAAGAGACCATATTAAAGCAATTTTTACATCTAATTCATCTGCCATGGTCATACTGGGACAGGTCCTCAGCATTGTCACTTATGAGAGTCGAACGTATACACAGGTGACAGCATATGAAAAGGTGCCAAACCTACAAACAGCTAGGACACCAAGGGTTTCTGAGTTTATAAAAATGAGCTTTATGTTCATGTATATACAAGGGTATTGTTTTCCATCAATACCAAACATGCCAACACATTGAAAATCAACTACAGTTGGGAATTCAGGTACTATTAAAACTGTCTAAAAAAGGTTTCATGGACCCCGGTTTGATACAATCACCAAGATCCAAAACTTATCTGATATGTATGTTTGCGTGCAATGAAAGCCTAGCTGCATACTCCATTGCGTTACTTTTGGTATATAAAAGGTTTAAGTCACATGCACCATCCATTTCTCAAGTACGGAAATATCTCTTTAATCTGGTCAATCTTTAAAAACGTATAACTTTGGTTTACAAATGCTACCCGTAATATTCTTGCAGTTTTGCTTACACTACTTCTAAGTGTATTAAATGCTGCTATGCATTGGGTTTGTAGGACTTTGACTTCGCTTTTGTCTGTCACATTTGGAACTTAATCTGATATCTGAAGTTTTATCTATACCCTCCAGACATACTGCAGTCCTAAATGTTGATAGGATAAAATGGGCGCCTTCAGGTCCAGTTGGCCTCAGTGCCTAAGTGATTCACCAGATGATATTAAAGTGCTCAGCTTCCACCATTTTAGTTGTGGGATCGAAACTGGCTCATGATAACTTGGGGTTTACTGAGGGTCTGTCATGATATGACCTTAATCATTAAAAGGAATGTACAACCCCGAAACCTCAGCTTTGACCAATGGGCCCTCTACTCTGTTCTACATTGGCGAATTTCTTGGTACTGATTTATAACACGGATGCAAAAATGAAAGACTAGGTCGGGATGGCTTTACACTTGAATGTGCATGTGTAATACTAACCACGAGCATAAATAAAGTTGATTCAAATTTATTGGATAAACATAACTTGAGTTAATGTTGCATCCAAATTGTAGTTTTTTTATTGTAGTTCCTTTTCATTTTGTGTTCACATTATTTAATATTAATATTTTAAAATACATGCTTAAATATTTTTAAAAGTTAATGTTTCATGATAAAGTAGACAAAATCAAACCATTCCTCAGGGTACCAGTGTAAACTGATGGGAATTTAACAGTGGTAAAAGAATATATGGAATACTTCAAGAACACCTATCTTAAAAGAAGCTTTAAATGATAAACTAATGCCTCAGTGCAGAGTCATTAACAAGTTTTGTATTTATTGATTTAGTTGTACCTTTTTGCGTGTCAAGGGTTCGGGTCCAGTTCATTGCAACATGTGTGATCTCCCCCTCCCCTCCCCAGAGAATATGTCATTACACATGTCCGAAGTGTCCCATAATACCAACTCGAATGTACAAACCTGTGGTGTAGTAGACATTGAGAAAAGGCACTCCATTGTAAGCCAGACCAACTGGTCCTCTCTTCAGGCACCCGGTTGCATCAGCCACCGCAGGGTTGGCATACACAGTCATGGTGGTGATGGCAGTCAGGTCAATCTCAGGATATTCAGTGGTGTAATAATGCGGAAGAGATTTTGTTCGAAATCTGATTACACTTGCACCTATTCTCCTAACAAAACATTGAGATAAATCTGGCTGTAAAACATTTTGTAAAGATATGAATTTTGGTTTGATGGTACTGTCAACAATTGTACAGGTCATACTAAAATGTGCACCTATTGGGTCAAAGGTAAAGGCTGGGGCATGACCTTTGACCACACATGGTCAAAGCATGGTATGACTTGAACTATTCTAGACAGATATAGGACAAAGAAATGTTTTAAAATTCTGCATTTCAGAATACAGTGTAAGGTTTAGTTTTCTTTTGTCTCCCAGATCACTGAATCTCTTTCCACAGATTTTAGGAAAAACAATTATATTTCAATTTGGCATGTTTCTCAAATAATATGACAAAACTTGACAAAACTGAAATTAAACACATAATGCATTTCAGCAATATAATGCCTCGCTTGGTGAAGCCTGCTACTAATTTTGATTAAGTCTACAGCAATAAACTTTTAATTGCTGTGAAACAGAATAGTTGACAGAAGTTGAAACTGTAATTTAATTTACCCCAATAAAAGTTGAAGTTGGGGATTTGTGTCCCCTTCCACAGGCTAAAGCGAAGACTCATTTTTAAAAGTATATCATAACACACTTTCCTAAGAAATGTGGCTGTTCTAGGATATTTCTAAAATAATATGGTTTTATCATACAAGGTACTTTATACCATTTGCAATAGCATATGCCATACAAGGTACTATGTACCATTTGTAAAGCTATGCCTCATACAGGGTAACATGTAAAATTTGTGAAAGTGTATATCATATAAGGTACTATGTATCATTTAAAATAGCGTATTTCATACAAAGTACTATGTATCATTTGTAATAGCTTATTTCATACAAAGTACTATGTACCATTTGTAATAGCGTATTTCATACAAAGTACTATGTATCATTTGTAATAGCGTATTTCATACAAGGTACTGGTACCATTTGTAATGGCATATGCCATACAAGGTACTATGTATCCATACACATGCAGTTTATTCAATCTAAAAGTTAAATACTGATAAAGTACTGGTACCCAGTACCTTATATGGAGTAACCTAGTACAAAGGGTACATAATACCTTATACTATGGGCCGTATCTTTTATGACATACATAGCACCTCACAGGATGTACCCTTATATAAATGGAGTCCTGCGCCGTATTTACGAAAGGTCTTAGCCAAGTTTGAGGCTTTACTTTTGTACAAAAATACAACCAACTTAAGCCTGAGACTTGGCTTAGACCTTTCCTGAATACAGAACCCTGGCTTTAGATGTTGAAAGGGAATGTAAAATCCAAACTTACTGTAAAATATGATTACAAAGTATAAGATCATATGAGGTTATCCACTAGGTGGAGTGCACAATTTTCTGTGGGCTGGATTTACACTATCACAGAGCTGAGAGTCAAGTGATGAAATGCCAAACGCCTCAATTAGCCGTAAACTGAACCTTATTTGGCATATAAAGTACAATGGACATGTGAAGGACCATATAAAAGTGTCAGAAATATAGTTTAATTTTGCTGCTGAAATAAACCAGTCAAAGTTAGGGTTTTGTGTACCATTCAACAACCAGGGCCATATTGAGAAGGCTCTCAGCATTGCCACTTGTGGGAGCCAAACCCATACACAGAGGTACCAGCCTCAGACCAGATGCCAATCTTGCTGACCACAAGGCAACCAGGCATCTTTTTGAAGCTAGTCAGAGTGACACGTGAGCATATTGACACTAATAAAAGAAGGGTAAGTAATTACCTGTTGAACGACCGTGTGTAAGTAATGTTTGGAGAAAACTGGGCAAACTGATCCAGCTCCCATTGTGTCAAGGCTGTTGCATACTGTATGATCAGTATACAAACCAAAGTAGTAGCACGCATGGCTGAGCTGGAATTGGAAAATGTTACAAGCAAATCAGAATAATGATGAACCTTCAATCTGGGTTTCAAAGTCCAATGGGCTATTTGGTCTCTCGCATGGATTTTAACTAGTGTTTCCCTAGATTTGAACCAAGGGGCCAGATTCATCAAAGAGCCATAGTGGCTAAACTTCAGCTGAACCATATCTCATATTTGTATTTATTTCTTTATGTGTATTTTTAGTTGCAATGAGATTATTAGAACAAATCTCAACCGAGGTGATATATGTCTCCGAGATTTTACCTGTTGATAAAATTCTGACGCAATTCACATCTGACACAGAAATCTTACACATATATTTTCTACCTTCTCAATTATGTTCGAGTGTTTACATGTGTCAGACTGCAATTTGCAATGCAATAATACCAATGACCTGCAGTGATTTTTTGGCTCCGAGATGGAATATAAAATTGCACATCATTCGCACTTCAATTAGCACATGTACTTAAAGTCAAAGTTAGAGATTCTTGTCTTATTCAACAGCCACGGTTATATTGGGACAAGCACATAGTATTGTCACTTGTGTGAGTCAAAACCACACTAAATTGACAGCATGCGATTAGATGACAAACCTGCTAACCCGCAAGGCAATCCAGGTCCTCTAATCGGCTCCAGCAGGGCATACCATTTCAATAATCAGATATGGGAAGTAAACAATAACTTCTAACTTTAACCAGTCAGGTTCCCTGATACAATATATTATGTATTTGCAATCTATGCAATAACTGCAGTAGATCTAGAGGGTGGTGGTGGTTCAGTGGTAACATTAACCCCCCACCTCTGAGGTCAGTACTTCGAACCGTAAACCCTATGTGGGAAAAATGTTAGTTTTTAAAAAAAAAATGTTGGCAGTCTACAGTATAAAACCTTGATCAACTGCATGTACTAGTTTCCTCTGCCCATAAAACTACCCGTCGAAATATGACCTATACAGTGTTAAAAGTGACGTTAAAACCCCAAATAAATAAATAAATTGTAGATCTGGGACACCCAACTAATCTTTAAAAAGTTAATTATATTCTTAAATTCTTATTTTAATTTGTGATACTACATATTCACACAAGAAGATGATTGATCTCTAATTTACATTAAAGCTTACAAGATTTTATGCTCAAGTTGAGCAGAAATCTCACATGAAGCACTATAAATTCTAAAATAAAGAAACTCACCTTGTATTTATCGCTGTGCTTCAAGACTTCTGAAATTGTTGTACCAAATGGGAGGCTCTGAACTAAAACCCAGCTGCCAACCCTCTTTTTATCAACAATATTTCAGTGACACATTTTTGTCTTTTGTCTGGAGTTTCCACCCACCCCTATTATATTAAACAGTATTTCAGTTACACATTTGTGTGCATTGTCATTGAGTTTCCATTCACTCTTGTTGTCCAGTTATCACATGGTGTATTGTGATACGCAGTGGTGTATTGTTTTACAAAACTTACACTGAAATGTAAACCACCAATCAATATAAAAATTACTGAAAAAAAATTGTGGAAACTAGTAACGTACAACTTTAAAAAAAAGAATTTTAATTCAACTATTAACATGCAACTTTAAAAAAAAAAAGAATTTTAATTCAACTATTTTATCCGTGAAATGAAAAGCTGAATGTATGAATAGTGAGTTGTGTATTGTAAGATAAAATTCCTTACAACCTCCCACATTCTAAAAACAGAAATCTGTTACATTTCAAATATAAATAACAGAATAAACTTCTATGTTTTCCCCGGGAGGTGTTAATTATTGAAACCGGGCGTCTCCTTAGAGGATCTATTTCAGAAATCAACATTTCTGTCACAGAAGTTGTGTAAACTAGGGTAATACATCTGAAAACTCTCGTCAGAATTAGCATTTCAAACTACCATCTATCCTACTTCTCAACATGTCAACAAGTCTGCATTCATTGTACACAGTTTTAAAGGGTGTCTTCAAATGTGTGTCTTCAAAGTACCAACATTTGAACATTACTTGAAAGTAAAAAAGGTTCAAATCCAGTTGATAGTAACAGTTGGGACACACTGCCTGCCTTATATGACCCGAAATATTTAACCTTTGATAGTCATAATAATACTCTGGATCTGGGAAAATGTGGGAAATTTGATAGTTGCTTACAGATGGTCGGCAGTTTACAGTACATAACCTTGACCAAATATATTTACTGGTTTCTTCTTGGCATAAAACTACCTGTCGTGATATGACTGATACAGTGTTGAAAGCGACGTTAAAACCAAAATAAATAAATCAACTAGTGGGTGACATAACCTTTAGAGGTAAAAGCAGAAATATCCAGAAATTTCTGATATTACTTTCAGAAGTTAAAAGCTCCTCAGTTCCTCAGTGGGTCGGCAAGTCACAGACTATCAGTCTGACTTCGATTCCCATGAGAGGCAATGATATGCACCTGTCCCAATATTATATTGAACAGTATTTGAGGTGGAAGAACCTTGTACTACATGTTTTTGTGCATTTGCTCTTCTAATTCGATCAATTCGATCAACTTGGTCATAGCCTGTAACTTCTCCCTGCTCCATGCGACACAAGAGGACCGCATGGCTGTCCTTGGCCACACTCTATGAGAAATCATTTGCATCATCCATCAAATCCATGAGGTAATTTAACATATGATCTTTTAAATTTTGATTGGTCTCCTCTCTCATGGTGCGGCAAAAGCCAGCCATCCACCGGGGCATTGTGAGTTGATCATAAGAAATACGCTCTTTAGAGGAGCCCGACAACACAAATTCATGGGGCCATTTCACACATCAACTTGACCTCCACGCTGAGATTTGACCTTATTGGAAGTACCTGTTTGTGCAATATCTGCTAATTCTCTGAGTCGGGGCATGTGAGACCTTGGCTTTAGATTTTTAGCCACGACTACTGGCCTGAGGCACTGATTGACTCAAGGGCAACGCATTAACTGCACCAGATGTACTGGCCAGTTCCACATTTTGTTTTGACTTTTTAAACGTTTTATTTTTGATTTTTGAAGTCTGAACAGATTTTTTTGCTCTAAAGTGTCTAACCTAGCACTAATTTTCTCAAGTTTGTCTAAAATTGTCTGATTGACCATTTGCTGAACACTGCTACCATTTTTATCATCCGGAAATTGATTTTCAGAACTAAATTTTTCATAGGACCTATGCTCTGTATCAGATACATCTGCTTCATTGTCGGATGATTGAACCAGATCCGAAATATCAAAATCACTACTGGATGATAAATCAGAATGGACTTGCCGTTGAGCAGGGGTAGGGTGACTACCCCCAGCACTTGAGACATGAAGTCCTGGGCCCGGATTTACAAAGATTCTTAAACTTAAATTCATGTTAAAACTCACCTATAAACTCATCTTTATGAGTTTATGCTCAAACTCAAACTTTTCACATTACAGAAAATTCTTAAACTTAAACTCACCTATAAACTCAGACATAATCTCATTGTCTGAGTTTATGCTTAAATTCACATTTGTTGGTAGTTTTGAAAATTCTCAGGCTGAGATTATGCTTAAACTCAACTAAAAATTTGAGTTTGCACCAGTGTAGACTCAAGAAATGAGTTTATGATCAATTAATGACAGTAAAGCTGAACCATAATACCTGTGGTAACCTTTTGGAGAAATTTACTCCTGCAATTTGATTATGGGCCATATTGACAAAGATGTTACTTGTTATGTGTCAAGATTCACCCATTTGTCTTAAATTACTACTAAGAACAATGCAAAAATTAATTTCTTGTGCACTTCAAAATAAACCACAGTGGCGATTATTCATAGAGAACACCCTTATGGCACTCAGGTTAGATTCATATGTATACATAAGCTGAAGATTGTAGTTTTTTAATTAATTGAGAAAACAAAAAACATAACAATAATGATAAGACTCGAAACATGATTGAACTTGTAAGATAACATTTGTACAGTTTTGCAAAAAAGTCAAACAAAAATCTTTGTACATACATAAAAAGACCAAAACATAAATTAATGTAGTCATTCTAAAATCCATGTTAAAAAACATCATGGTCTTGGGTTTTTTTAGTATTTGTAAAATTTTAAGTGAAGTTTACAAAAAAATTTGTGCAGATGCTGCAATGTAACATGAAAACCCTCTACTGTAATTAGTATAAAGCCTCTGTGTTGTTCAGCAGCTATAAACTCTAGACTGAGTTTATGCATGAGTTTATGAATGAGTTTATGTGTGAGTTTAAGAATTGCTTTGGTATTAACCAATGAAATGCTTGCTTACATATAAACTGAGTTTAAGTTTATTCTCACCTGAGATTACTTTTGAAAATACCAATTTCAGCATAATCTCACGTGAGACAAAAACTGAGATTATGTGTCTGAGTTTAAGCATGAGTTTAAGAATCTTTGTAAATCTGGGCCCTGGTCGTCACACAACTGTAGCTGCACTGGCAAAACCGTCTCCTTCTTCCCCGATCTGAGGTTGTATTTCTGAGCCATGTAACAGTAGTGTAGTATATATAAACTGAAGAAAGTTAACAAAAACAAGTGTGTATAAAATACTAAAAACCTAAAATACTAGTACACGTGGCAGCATGTAGACAGTGCTGAGCAATTCAAATGTAGATGTGACCCCTTCAGTGTCTGTAGAACAAATGGCAGAATGAAGGGCCAATGTTTTGGTCATCACTACCTGGACCAATCAAAAGCTGCCACACACTTTACACATTGGTAATACTAAAGGACATAAAATTTTCAAACCCTAAGGCTCCCCCAAGCAATGATCTCGCTGGCACCCGAATGCCAGCCCGAAAAATGAAACCCAAATAATGTAAGATTACATGGTTGACTATAATGTACTAGTATAATGTCTGTGTACAAGGTGTCTGCTGGGAACCAGAGGAAGCCTTGGAATGCACAACCCAAGGAGCAAAAGGGAAACAATTTTGAAATTAGGAAAGGGTCAAAGACCCGGAAGCCAAAGGTCAAATTAGATGACAAAGTACAGCCCGTATAATGGTGTAAGAATGTATCTACACCCAAAAATTACATAGGTTTTAATTTTCAATGATTTAGAATAGAATTTTGTAATAGAAAACAGGCAAGTGTTCACCACATGGCGCCTGGGATAAACTGTGGGGGAAACTGTGTAAAGAAAGAAGCCCCAGGCAGCCAAAATCTCAAATATGTAGGTGCTGTTTGAAGGTGGCAGCAACTGGTGACAGATGCTGAGGTAGGGTAGATACATAGCGCCAGATACAGTTGGAGGTCCAAGTACTATGGGACATAATGTCTTGTATAGGAACCCCATGTTGAAAAGTCCAGGTGGTACCGGATTTTCGAAATAAATGGAATGTTAAAGGTGGTCGCAACTGTAAAACTGTGGAAACCTTCTTTAGATGCTTTCTTGCTAGAGAGTCAGTAAGGGGGACAAAAGCCCTACCCTTGGGAATTGGGAATAAAGGGTCATTCGGAGAGCTTGGGATAACCAAAAGCATGGTTTGAATAGCCTGAAAAGGGCATAGAGGAGAATTACCAAACTCTTGGACACAAATACTAGAAGTATCCCTCCTATTCTGTATTGTTTTTTGACGATTTAATAATAATAATAATGGAACCCTGGGGAAAAAAATCAAGTCACCTCTACAAAGCTGTCTAGTAACATCGAAAGTTTTAGTGGTATAGGGAAGAATATTTGGAAGTCCCCAAAAGGAAAAGAGACAGAGAACTTAGAGAGCCCCGATGATGCAGGGAAATTGCAAGGTCCCAATCACTGATAAAATACGCAATAATAAATCATTATCAATGATAAAAGTGGTTCTTGGTGAAAATTTTCCTGTATACTTCAAAGAAACAAGTGAAACCTATCATCCCTGAAGTAAGCAAGGCCATGTACAATAAAATATGATCTGATCCCAGCCATGTAATTAACTATGGTGGACACTGAGAAATCTTGTTGCACTAGGAATTCCATAAATGCTAATAAAGCAAGAGTTGTGACCAGATAAAATATAGAGCCTAGCCGCCACAAGGAAGTAATGAAACATGCGTGCATATGCCTTCTTTGTGGCAGGCCTAAAAGCATTAAGTAACCTGACAGAGGCCCTGGTGGACAGCTGGGCTGTGGTTGCATCAGTATCTGAAAATAAATTATAAGTGCTAGATATTCTGATTATACTAACTAATTTTTGTTCCCTATCATGTGTGATCCACCAATGCGATAGGAGGTCTGCAATATGATTATCTTTACCAGAGATACCAGAGACTTTAAGCTGAATATTAAATATAAATGTAAGAAGCCAGTTGCTAGAATAGAGTCCCTTGCCCTAACTTCTTGTAACACCAGAACTACAGCCAGATTATCACATCTGATCTTGATAAATTTATTTTCCAAATGTTGTCCCCAATCTTTAGGGGGAACCATAATATTCAACATTTCAAGATGTACAATAGTGTAATTGCAAAAACTTTAGGAATGGGCAGTGCATAAACCATGTCATTATATACTGCCCCTAAACCTGAAAGACATGCATCAAGAGCAATGGTGGCATGGACATGCTTGGTATCATACAAAGTAACTCCATTATACGAATACAAAAAGGTGTTAAACCAATTGAGATCTTTATGAAAGTCACTTGTAACTTCCGTGTGCATGACCATCCCTAAGTACCTGTAACATTGTGTTCAGGAAAAATCTCGCTGAGCACACACACTTTGCCATATATAGCAATGATCCTAAAAGCGAATCAAGCTGATTTTTTGTACAAGTACTTTTTGTTGCCCAACATTTGCATAACTCGACAATTTCTCGATTAACTGAATCTACCAATATGCCCAGACATATGACAGCCATAGAAGGGGCTCTCAATTTGTGGTGGCTAATTTCTAGACCCAGCTGTTGAAGAAGGTCCAATAGACATTGATAAAATGTCTGTATATTGGAGGGCAAACCAATATATATCAAATCATTTATATAATTCAGAAGGTTCGGATAACCGAATTTTTTCATTATATACCTAACAGCATCTGAATATTTCTGAAAGAAAAAAGAACCATGTCTAAAGCCAAAAACTAAAGATCCATCAAGGTAGTAAAAATTATGCTTTGAACCTAGCAGATCCAAATCCCCAGGGTCGATTCTGATGTGGCAAAAAACCCTACTTATGTCGACTTTATATAAGAGGGCACCTGGACCTAGTGGGGGCCCAGGGGTTGTGATCTGGTAGATAATCCCCCCATTGTAGTGGTTTGGTGAGAATTCACTGCTTGTTGCTCAATCTTCTCAATCCTTTCGATGAGAGATTGGTTAGATTGAGTCAGTTGATGCAACATGTCAAACATCATGTCAGATTGGTTGTTCATATTGGGTTGATTAGGTGTAGTGGTCAAATTGGGGTGATTTGAGTCGGCCATGGTGGCCAAAGGTGGGGAACTCTGTAACAATGATTCCTCCAGATGAGATTTGGTAGCTTTCCTTACCCTAGAGGTCGAAACCCTGGCTCTGGCAGACGCAGTCACCTTTTTCCTTTGTAAGGCTGGAATCTGTTTCTTTCTTGTGGAAGCCATCGTTTATGCACTCACATATACCAATAAAATCCAATCAGTTAAAATGAACACTAAAATCAATATAATTAAAATCACATCGTGTACCATTCAAATTTTTCATGTGTAACCATTGCCTTCTGATTTAGAAATGAAAGGCCCCAGCACATTGGAACCAATGATGCATAACTAATGATTTTGATGGGGGTGACCCCTAATTAACCAGGTGAATGAATACAGGGGAAAAAATCTTAAGGTAAGTAGAATCTATGTTGAATAGGGTAGGGCTACAACTGACACAGCAGGCCCCTACATGGCCATGCTTGCAAGACAGAATAGAGAGGTGCATAAGGGTAGAGTACTAAAATAATAAAGAAAGATGGTTAAGATAAAGTACTAATATATATAAAAATATGTATATACTATATACACAGGGTAAATACAGGTTTATTATATGCATTGCGGCTAACACTGAGATGACCCTGAGGTCATATACTGATATCAATACTGGTTACAGTAACCCCAATGACCTTGAGGTCAAAGTTCATGATAGTTACACTTTGATGACCTTGAGATCATCTAAGGAGAAGGCTGTGGTGAAGCTCTTGGGACTCATACCCCGACCCCTGATAGCTGCCCCCATTAGGTCAAAAATGACAAGCTAGCTCAAAGGTCAAATCAAGGTCACTCTAACCCCACACTCGGGTCAGAGTGAGCAGTAAGAGAAGTTATGGGTAAACCACCAGCCAGTACTAACTGAGATGACCTCAAGTTTACAATACAATGAATGCAACAGGACATGTATTCTATGCTATTGAGATATAGGAAATGCTGTGACAAATTAATGCTTGTCTTTCTTTTCAAATATAAGTTTGAAATCAAAAGTTAATTAAATAAAATAATAATTAAAATATTTATAAGAGTGAGTAAAACAATGGCAATTTTCTATCCTGATAGTTAAAATTTGGTGATTATGACAATACACTGTGTTACATAATGTGTTTGAAGTACTCTGTGAGTGTGAACACACAAAGGTGTCAACTATCAGTTATTGAAAGTGCTGTGTGAATGTTAATAGCATAATAGGATTATGCAAGTACAACGTGGTCTGCAAAGACTGGAAGTTTGGACCTGGGTCCTTTTTTGTAGAACCAGAGACCCTGGCTACTTGTTTTTTG
This sequence comes from Sabellastarte sp. h YS-2021, assembly GCA_964017235.1. Classification (NCBI taxonomy): domain Eukaryota; kingdom Metazoa; phylum Annelida; class Polychaeta; order Sabellida; family Sabellidae; genus Sabellastarte; species Sabellastarte sp. h YS-2021. The sequence goes on from OZ024936.1 coordinate 31,890,576, forward strand.
CCCTTGCTATACATGTGTTGCACTACTTACCATGATAAAATTTTGATTTTCATATATTTTCAACATAATGATTTGGATAAAACTTTAGCACATAATATCTAAGGGACATACCTATCTAATGAGCTATTAGACATTAAAATATGTTGAGCAAAAGTCAAGATATAGAGGTTTAAAGTTCAAAAAGTGTCAAAATATAGAATCATAATTGATTTTTTCTTCTATGTTTAAAATGTGTTGACACACAACGAGTGTGAACATATAAGAATATCAATTACCAGTCTTGACAGAATTGTGGATATATTTATGGTATAACATTATGCACCTATAATGTGTCACACACAGGTATGTCAGTCCTGTTATTATTGTTAAAATGGATAAAATATTATGCAGATAGAACGGGTTTACATAGATGTTTGAAATAGAATTAATCTCATGTTGAACAATGGCAATTATCTGTCAGGACAGTTTATAGATTTGCAAACCGCTGGGTATTGAATCAGCACAAAAGTGTTGAAGTAGAATTGATTTCATGTTTACTTTAGAAGTCTAAAATATTACAATATGTCAAACCATTATGGGAAAGGGATTTTCACTTAATGTGGTAAAATTTTGTTATTATATATCTTCTTTATTAATTTAAATAAGGTTCTCCATTTTGTCTGGCCATACTAAAATCTTATTCACTGCAAAGTTTTGGTTTTGTTTACTTTTTGATGTTTTATGGAGTTACTCAACAAGAATTTTTTTAAATGTTACCCGACTGCAATTGTTACAAATGTACTTCTTAATGTATGAACTAAAGTTCATCACAGACTGCATATGCAACTTGCACTTGTACATATTTACAAAAAGCTCAATCTGCACGTATTGTGATGGAAAACAATTGTATTTTAGTTTTGAGTGGTCACTCTTGGAAAACATATTTTTGGTAAAAATGAAAAATTAGTAACAATCTAAAAATATGTAGTATGAACGTCAGGGGATTAAAAGAAAAAAACTTGTGTTTAACTAAAGGATAAAAAGTATTCAATTTGTTGTTTACAGGACATCCATGCTGTTGAGAAAAATAAACAATTGTTTGATTGTGGATTTGAAGTAATAATTCATCAAAGTCTTCTGAAAGCTTGGGTGTAGAGATATTATTTCAGGAAAATCTTAATTTTAAAGTTATTGAGATAGACAAGGATGTAGTGGGTAATTTATTGCTCCTACAGTTACATGTTTTCGAATTTCATTTTATCTATGTGTAATATATGGTCCCAATGTGTAATATATGGTCCCAATGTGTAATATATGGGTATCGTATCTATGTTATCGTTATCTATGTGTAATATATGGTCCCAATGTGTAATATATGGGTATCGTAAAGAAAATCCTGTGAAAGCTAGAATGGAGGTCCTGAATATGATTGAAGGATTGGATCTGGTAGATACATGGAGATCTGAAAATAACTATTCTAAAAATTTACATGGGTAAGTGGAAAAAATGTGAAAATGGCAAGGCTTGATTACGTTTTGGTAATCCCTCACATTCATGCTAAGATAAGCAAACACATCAATAGTTTTGGATATAGGAGTTATGACTCTTTAAAAGGTATTGATCTTGATGTTAAACATATTGAACCTGGTAAAGGTTTTTGGAAATTTAATTCTTCCATCCTGCAGGATCAAGAATATGGAACATTGGTGAAAAATGAAATAAAAAATGTAATTAAAGATTTGACAGAGGGTCAAGAACCACAGAAAACCTGGGAACTTTGTTGAGAATAATATAATTTCAGATATTGAAGTAATGAAAGAAGAATTGAAGGTTTTAAGAGAAAACCAGTTGAAAGTTAATCTGTTAAGGGCTAGACTTTCCTCAAGTCCTTTTGTCTTAGGTATTATATGAGGACAGAATGACTTTTTACCAGAATGTGGGGCTGACATTTCAGATAAGTCTTGGCATTGTATGAATTCATAATGATTCCATGTATGTCGGATTTCGTGGAATAAGAAATACAAAGACTTGGAGCAAGTCTAGGCCAGGAGCAAGTTATTTTGATTTTGAGAAACCCAAGACGTTTTTTTTTTTTTGTAATTTGGAGGAAAAAAATTACATTAATAAGGTTGTAAATAGAGTACGGACAAGTAAAGGGGTATAAATTAGCAGGGGATTTTGAAAAAAATTGAAAAAAAAAATTTATAAAAGAATTTTGAGCAAAGTAAACATAAAGAAAATCAGCTATTAGATAAAAATCCATTCTTAGATTATAATAATATTAAAAAGTTAAGCATAATAAAGTGAGAGGGTCTTAGTAATGAGAAAGAGATCATAAAAGTGCTTAAATATGAAAGGTGGTAAATACCCAGGAGTAGATGGTTATACGGCAGAGTTCTATAAATGTTTTTGGAAAGATATTGGTAACTTTGTTCGAGAGAGCTTGAATGAGTCTTTCACTAATGGGATATTGTCAATTACACAAAACAGGGTTTAATTACTCTACTCCTAAAAGAAAATAAGCTAAGAGAATTAATAAAGAATATTTTATATTTTTATAGGAATCTGGCCTGCTCTCGAAAAATACGTCTTTGCTTCTCCCGCCATTTCTGCAATGTATTGTGGGTAATCCAATCTACTGAATCCACCCTCGTGAGATAGATTCATGGATTCCTAATCCGTTTGGTGAATCTGTACACTCCGCAAGTGAATCCGTTAATCTGACAAATCTAGATTTCTTGGATTGCACCAAAGGAAAATGCCTAGTGGTTTTCAATACCTCCTTTAAATGTCACTTGGTATTTTGAAGGATCAACATTCAAACATAAACAAATGATTACACAGTTTTTCTTAAATCGAATTTCTTAGTCAGAGAGTAGATGTTTGTTATGCACAACCTCGATCAGAACAACATGATTTGCACTTAGAAGCAAGGTTGAGTACAGCAAGTGTAGAGTCAGTAAAGGAACCTGACTGTCTCCTCCCTCCCCTGTCCAAAGAAAAAAACAGCACTAATTCCCATTGGCTGTGGCATTATTTCTTCTTGCAACCCAAAAGTAATACCAGAGCCACACACTTGCAGCTATTTGATTTTCGTATTTCAGTCATTATATTCCCAACGTTTGAAGCACTTAAAATATTATTGGAAAATTGGATAGAAAAGTTGTGCACATTCCAATGTATTGTTTTATTATTTTTATGTTTGGATGATCATTGACATCTGATTTATTGTAAAAATAAACTATGTATGCGCGGACTTTATTGGCGATTCGGCCCGAGTCCTTTATTTAGAGGGTATTTTTTGATTGAATCGCCAATAAAGTCCAAGCAAGAGTAGTTTATTTCTATTATAAAACGATTATTGATGTTGTATCCAATGTTCCCTGGTTTTTAACTTGTTTTTAAATTTAATTTTGAGGTTATATTGCACAATCATGTTTGTAGAATGGAACAGCGGACATTTGTGTCTCTATAATGGACTCTCACGAAGTGCGCAGAGACGCATTTTTGTTCACTGTGCAGCTCTCCGTTTTGTAATTGGGAAGCAAACTTTATAAAATCATTTTAAATACATATAAAAGCTTACCAGTATAAGTGTATTGTTACAACCCTTGTGGCACACTGACATCTACTTGTGTGTCTCTATTTACAAAAAATCTAACAAAGATAATGTTTCACTGAGATATAATTATTGTACTATTGATAAATAAATATCACTGAAAAACTAGAGTTAGAGTCACTTAAAGATAATAAATGCAGCACAATATCCGTTTTAGTTGTGTATTAGTACTGATCATTAACTAGGTTGTGTCCTCGCATTTCATTGGTGGTCAAGTGGTCACCTTGTAGCAGACCTTCATGCTCTGCCATTTGCATTTTGGAGGTGAACGGGGTCACGCTGCAGTTTTCACCCACCCAATAACCCTCCCTAGAGTTGCATATTATGTATTGCATTATTGTTGTTAGAACATATTACTGCCATATCTTGTTTTTCAGATTGATATTATTTGTCATGGCTGATGTAGATGGTCACACTCACATTGCTTGCTCACTCAAGGGTAAAGATCTAGCCCTATTGGGCTGCTTCCCGACTGGAGCCTCATAATGGATACAGTATAGTGGCATACCTTTTCTGGCTTCAGCTGTCATGTCCTGCAATGTGGTATTATATTTATATTATGAACTTTACCTTATTGCTTTGTCTTCGGTAGTAACTGTCTTATTATGCTTATTGCTATTTACATCATCACTAATGATAACCATTTATTCTCTTGTGTTATATTGTATCAGTTAGTGTACAGTTAGTGTTATATTACATTATCAACGTTAGTATCAGTTAGTGTACAGTTAGTGTTATATTACATTATCAACGTTAGTAATATTCATTAGTAACCATATTGTATTATTTACTAGCTATTTAGAAGATTGCTTTCCATTACTTCTTCCCTTGAATCTATTCGGCTACTTTTATAGTAGCCATTTGTAACTTAACTAACTGCTTGTATATTTTGCCCCATTCTCTCCAAAATTCAAGATGATGTCATCTGTTACGACTTTAAAACTCTTTTATTCACTTGCTTTTATTCATGCTGTGGTTTGTAACTTGTGATTTGTCCTGACAAACCATTTGTGAAGTGTGCTTTATGATAATTATGTACTGCTACTGCACTAGAATTATTGTGATAATGTCCCATTATAGTACATCTTGTTATACATTATATTTACTTAACTTTTTAGTATTTTATATTATTGCAGTCTACGTTGCTTGTATATAACAATTTTAACTTGATTTTACATATGCACTTATTCTGGCAATCAAGTTAATGCAATTCTTGAGTTCTTTTATGTTAGTGTTAAGGGGCCATATTATTCGGTCACGTAAGGGTTGCCATTCTGTAGCTAGATGAATTACAGGCCTAATATCATTTATTAATGCTATTGTTTCTCTGTCTTCCTCATCATCTGGTTTACATCTTGGATCTTCCCTGGCTGTAACCTACCTTTCCTCTTTAAAACCTTTATTACAGCTTTCTCCTCTTATGGCTGAAATTTTAATCTTAAATTGTAGAATTAAACATTTTTTTCACATCAGTACTGTTCATCCAGATATAATTCATAATAATTCTCCTCACTGGTGGGTGAACTCTTCATCTGAAAAATTATATAATTATACACTTAATAATTCGCTTTATATCATCACCAGCCATGTAGATATAATCCATAGTCGTATTTTGATCACTGATTTACGTGTGTGCAACACACCTTTCCTCCACCATGACCTGGGAACATCAGTAACTTCTGGCATTGCAACGAACTTTTACATGTATTCACTATTGGGTAAATAATGCTTCGTCAGTTGGGTATTGTTTTTACCTTCACTGACGTGCTGGTCATTTCAAGGTCGACAAACACTGACCTTTCACCTTTGTATATTGATTATGCTATGTTTCTGTTTTCCTCCAAGGTCATGTGATCAGGTCAGTTTTAGACCTTGACCTTAATGTGGAGGTCATGATTAAGTTCTTTCTAATGCCAGATCTTGCAGTATTACAAACATTTTAAATTAAATATGCATATGTCAAAGAAGTAGAAATAGAAATATAAAACCCATTTATTGTGTTATTTCTTGTCTTGGGACTCCCTGGGGGCTGTACAGCATAATATCCATTTTTTCTGTGGTGGCGTTTAGGAGTGGCGTTATGGGGTGGCGTTGTGGTTTGGTGGCGTTTTGACTGTATTTTACTTTTTCATTATTATTATTGGCATCAGACCAATATGTTTAGAGCTTGAATATTCCTCGTTCCACTAGAGAGATTTTGTGTCATTCTCGTGTGACAATGACGCATAGCATTACACTGTCTGGTATAAACCATGCTTGTCTGTGTCATGAAAATGAAAAATGAAATGCACTGGGGCATGATATTATTCTTACCAAATACTGCAAACGGGTGAACATTTTAGCTGAATGCATATTTTGTTTATTTTCAGGCCTAAAGAAATTCACTTGCATGAGTTATCACTGACGACCAATTTAATATATCCTTGATTATGCTAGAAAAGGAAGGAAATAATATGCGAGTTATTCAATGATAGGCTTCTTGCTAGGCTTATATGGCACTTTAGTCCGACCAATAATATTAAGGAGTAAATACTTAACCTGAGAACATATGCGTGTGATGAATAAAGGTGAGGTCAGAGGTCACATGAAGGTCTGTTAGCCCATATACCCGACAATTCAATCTGACCAAGAATGCTCAAGTTCCATAACCGAGATATATTTTGTACTTAGAAAATAAAACTATAAAGAGGTTCACTTGACTTATACAACATGGGTAATGACAAAATATGAACCACTGTAGGTTTAATATCAAAAGTATAACAGATTTAAAAGCCTAAGTTTGATATTTTAACTTGTTTGTCTTCCTGCTAAATATATTTTACCGGAAAAATAGAACTCTTCCCATTAATCATAGTAATACCATATAGAAATGACAACTGACTTATCATGGGAGATAAATGGATTGGCCATCTGTAATTCATTTAGTCTGGGTTAACCAATACCAGATACTACTACTAATAATAATAATAAGCTCACTGAAAACAATTGGTAAATACGAGTATTGACTGAAATTTTTATTGAATTACTGAATTCACCAGCAATGTGCATAATTCCCAAAAAGCAAAGTCCCTTATTGTAACAAAACTTATAATCCCCCCAAAAAAGAAAGAAAGAAATTATATTACACCATAAAACTCTAGTAAATGCTAAAACAGATGTTACTGGTCTCTCATCTCTTTTCTTAAAAAGTGGACTAGTATCCCCATCTACCAGCGGTATATCGTGGCAACAGATAAAGTGTACATATAAGTCACATGACTTTAAAAACCAACTGGGGGCCACGGTGGCAGAGTGGTAACACTCTCGCCTCCCACCTCTGCGGCCGGGGATCGATCCCCGTCATGGCCGTAAGTGGGAAAGCTGGTAGTTGCTTGCCGTTGGTCGGCAGTTTACAGTACACAACCCTAGCGAACTCTATGTACTGGTTTCCTCTGCCCTTCCAACTACCCGTCGTGATATGACCTGTACAGTGTTGAAAGCGACGTAAAACCCCAAATAAACAATAAACAATTTAAAAACCAACTGTGGTTAAACCAAAATTCAGTCTTTACCGTTATCTTAACTTTGAGGCCAATGTTTTAGCTAAGTCATCCTCTATGATATCTTTGGAAGCCCAGTATTTAGCTAAGCAGAAAAATCAAATTTAAATCCATGACTTAGCCAAAGACTGGCTAAGTTGAAAACCCTTTATTGACTCGTATTTATAGGACACCACAAAGGTGTGAGTACTCTTCACGTTACTGGTGAGATCAAACCAAACCCTAAGATATCAGGACTTATGTAACGATTTCTTGGAACAAAGGGAATAAAAAATTACAGCCTATGTATCTACATATCATGAGAAATACAACAAAGGAATCTCTTATCCATTCTGTATCTTGACACGAAATGTCTATATTATATAGACAAGACACGGAAAAAGATATGAAAAATGAAATCTGGTTCAAATGAAATTGAGAAACAATCTTTGGAATATATCATCCTTCACTGAAAGTATTTCAAAGGTACCTTTATTTGTGTTCAATGTCACTCGTAGGAGATTTTGTATAGCTTCTGCACGGATAGCTGGTTGAGGGGAGTTGAGGATATTAGTGCAGACTGGTTAGTCAAGATTCCATAGTGTGAACCATAAGGCATTAGCAAGCTACCTTCATATTTTCTCAATAGTCTACCTACACATGTATGGGAGGCTTACAACATCCAATGCCTGATTTGCAACAGCAATTTTTTACCACCTTCCCAATTCTTATCAAGAAATATTGTTTTATTTCAACAAATGACACTGCAATCCTACATTTTACCTTCTCAGAAAAAATATCTGTTGCAAATCAGATGTTAGGTGTCTCAAATCGCACTGGGATATATGTAAACAAAGGGGGGAACAGCGTCACAAAATTGGGTGTCGCAAGATACAAACTGAATACATGTGTGCGTAGACTTGATGTTGAGTTGGGATTGGTTCTCATAAAATGTGTGAAAATCCCCATCTTTTATTGCTAAACAATTGTTAATGTATCTTTGCTCTATTTAATAATATATATATGAGAAGTATGATAAGAACAATATAGGGGCCACGGTGGCAGAGTGGTAACACTCTCACCTCCCACCTCTGAGGCCAGGGTTCGATTCCCGGCACGGCCTCAATTGGGAGAGCTGGTATTTCCTTGCCGTTGGTCGGCAGTTCACAGTACAGAACCCTAACAAACTGTATGTACTGGTTTCCTCTGCCCTTCCAACTACCTGTCGTGATATGACCTGTACAGTGTTGAAAGCGACGTAAAACCACAAATAATAATAAATAATAACAAATAATAATTATAAGAACAATAGAATATCCTATATTATCAAATTGTATTTTAGAAGGAATGTAGTTGGATTTTAGTTTTTAACTGAAGCAAAGTTTCTTATTGCTTTATACATCATTGCATGAATATGTAACATTTTAACATGAATAATATATAATATCTAAATAAAACATTACACATGAAAACTTCATGTTGATCAAATACTCGTACAAGGCACAAATGACACTGCACTCGTACAAGGCACATAATAATAAGTAAATGGGAAAATCCAGATTTTTTGTGTATCCAAACAATGATCCAGATCACTCTCAAATTTGATGTGATCTAAGTTGGACCTAGACCCTTCTTCTGATTTAAAAAAAGAAAGATCCAACCAGTAGTATTTGCATAATCCTGCTAACAAACAAAGAAACAAACAGACAAATAATCATGAAAAAATAACACCTCCTTGGCGGAGGTAATAATCTGTTGCAGTAATCCATTTTTCTTTGTGATAAGAGAAATATGTCTCAAGCATGACTGTAGGAAACATTGTGGCAGAGTCACGGTCAAAGGTCAGACTAAGGTCACACTATGACATAGCACATTTACAATCCCTAACCAATTTCCCTACACCTTACAGTTTCTGAGATACAGCCTGGACAGGATACATTTCCCGCCTCCCACCAACCGACCGGCTGTCCATTTTATTTATTTATTTATTTGGGGTCTCCTTTTTTTGGTCGCTTTCAACACTGTACAGGGCATATCACGACTTGTAGTTTGGAGGGAAGGTGAAACCAGTGCATACAGATGATCAAGGTTCTGTACTGTAAACTGCCGACCAGGCCGGGAACTGAACCCCAATCTAAGAGATGGAGGCGAGAGTGTTACCAGTCTACCATCGTGGGCCCGCCTGTCCATTCAGATGGATGCCATGGGTGAAAACAATGCCTACATTTAAACAATCTAGAATCATAATTTGGTCACTCTTCAGTGACTACAAGTAAAGGTACAAACATGGTACACCTTTGAAGGAATCAATGAAGTGTGACAATCAAGTTTTTTTTTTCTCAAAATAGACCCATGGACTGATCTAAGGATTTTCAGCAATTAGAGACAAAGAAAGCAATGTTTATAATATTTGTAGAAATATTTAGGAAATGATATCTGGTCCAATAATAAGGGATGACATCTATGCTATCAATATTAAAATTTATTAAATATGGTATGTATTATTAAGGTTCAAAGTTAAAAGTTCATTAAATTAGACCCATTCACTGATCATTACTACCCTCAAACAACACTTCATTTTCTTGGACTAGAAACATGCAGAGACACTACTCCACTCTTGATTTGGGTAAAATAGGCTCTTTATTTGATTACTAGCCAACATATATAGTACACTTCAAATGGGTGAATTATTCAGCCAATGTTTACCATTTTGTCGAAAAATAGTCCCATAAAGTGATGCCAGGGTTTTCAACAATTGGAGACAGAAAAAAATAACAGTTTTAATATTTTCACCAATACTAGAAGGGTAATATGTGGCACAATGATAAAGAGGTAACGCGTCTATTATTTGAGCCCTTATATGTAAAATAGTGTTTGAGGTGTTGAGGTTCAAAGTATAAATTCACTAAAATAAGACCCCAAAACTGATCCACGCTTCTATTTACAATTGCCAAAAGGACTACAATGAAAAGTTCAATTTGGAATTTTGGAAAAAAATTGTGCATAGACATTAAAAAATGGTCCTTTACAATTAGAAATAAATAAATTTAGAAAATATTACATAAGCAGTTCCCGAGTAAATATATGGTGTCACAAATTGGGGCCATAATTCCTTATTAAACAGATAGTTAATTAATCAAAAACCTGGGGCCGATTTCACTAAAAGACTTAAACTAAGTCCCTTTATTGGCTAAGTCGGGGACTTAAATCTAAGACTTTGGTCTTAGCTAGGTCTGGGACTTAAATGGATTTCACAAAGGGGTGACTTAGTTAAGCCCAAGCTTATCAAATAACCACAGTGGTTTTCTGTGTCATGTGACCTTTTATATCTATTCAAAATATAATATTGGTGCCATGAATCCTTCATTTGATGTATTTTATCTAAGGGAAAGGGCTGTTTTGAAATGGAAAACCTTGTTGCCACATATAAACTTCCAAAAGACCACTTTAGTGAGGTGTTCTGTGTAATTATACTTTATTTACAGCCATTTCAAATTTTGAAGTGGAGAAAAGTTTATGGCGGCCATATTTAAGTCCTCTTTACAAAATTTAAGCCCACTACCAACCAGACTTAAATCTAAGTCCACTGACTTAGCAAATCCATGGACTTAGCCCCTTTGTGAAATCCACTAAGTCTAAGCCCGCTGACTTAGCACATTTTTGACAGAATTTAAGACCAAAGTCTTAAACTTAAGCCCAAAACCAGGCTTAAGTCCGTTCATGAAATCGGCCCCTGGAAATATTGACAATTGAGTTTTCTCCAGAACAGTCACATATAATCATGTGTTCCCTACAGCAGTTTATGTGAAAGATTGTGGTTATCAATAAAAACTGAATAATAAATCAAAATTAAATAAATCAGTTAGCCCCAATCACCCTCATGAAGTGAAAGCATGGAGGTAATATAATTGCTGTAAACTTTAAATTGAGGTAAAGGTCAATGTGAAGGTCAGCTGAGGTCATGAAATGAGGTCAATGATATGAAGTGAGAAGTAAGAAATGCAAGGTTTTATTTACATGTTAGAAAACAATAAAGATATTTATATTTTACATTAAAATGGTTTAAAAACTTTGCACCAACAGTGGGCATACCAAGATATAAAACAGTCATAAAATCAGTGTTAACTACATGAACATAATAAGTTAAACATCATGCACATCTACACTGGGTTTCAGGATATAAAAAACTTCTCCCCAAATTGTAAATCATTCTGAACATATATATATGTCTATAGATAGTTCTCTTTGTTTCATGGGTCTTTTTATTGGCACAGGATTCTAGATTGTAATAGTTGCAGGATATTGAACGAGTAATTTTACTTACAGTTTTCTTGACACAAATATTTTGAGAAGAAACAATGCCGGGAAGTATGTTTTTTGTGCATTTGCACGTCGGATCTTATCACTTTTATGGATGTCAGAATTATCTGTGATCTCATCCTGTCCCATACCACACAGTAACACTGCTTTGCTGGTCATTGCCCGCACTCCATGAAAAACCATTGACATCTTCAAGACATGCTAAATTTTTCTCCACTTTCATAGTGCAACAAAAGGCAGCCATCCACTGTATTGGGGTCAGCTGGTCATAGGATACTCTTTCTTTAGTACTCCAGGGCCCATATTCACGAAAGGTCTTAGACTTAGCCAGGTCTTAGGCTTAAATCCAGTCTTAAAGTTAAGACTTTTGTCTCAGCTAAGTTTTGTCTTAAAACCGTATTCACAAAGGGTGACTTAGCTAAGTCCAAGATTATCAAATAACCACAGTGGTTTTCTGTGTCATGTGACCTTTCTTTTCTATTCAATCTATACTATTGGTGACATATATCCTTCATTTAATGCATTTTATCTGAGGAAAAGTGCTGTTTTAAAATGGAAAACCTTGTTACCATTAATAAACTTCTAAAGACTGCTTTAGTGAGATGTTCTGTATTACAGCCATTTCGAATTTTGAAGTGAAGAAAAGTTTATGGCGGCCATATTTAAGTCCGCTTTACAATATTTAAGCCCACTACTAACCAGTCTTAAAGTTGAGCCCTTGGCTAAGCCTAAGACCTGTCTTAAATTCTTTGTGAATACCACTAAACCTAAGACAAAAGTCTTAGCAGGTTTTGGGCAGAAACTTGAGACAAAAGTCTCAACTTTAAGCCTAAGCCCTGGCTAAGACTTTTCGTGAATACGGGCCCTGGTAAGTTCAAACTCATGGGGCCATTTTACTCTATTTTTTACCATGACTTGATCCCCCCCTGAAATTTTATATTATTTTCACTGCCTGATTGCAAAGCAGTAAGTTCTTTCAACCTTGCTCGACTTGGGCTTGTATGAAAAAGTCCTGTCTCAAGGCAGCAAGATTGGGTAACTGATCAATAGGGGAAGGATTGCACTCTTGGCTGGAACCCGTGACATGTGGTGTCTGAGTACTAGTTTTTTTGTTCCTAAAACATGGGTTTTTTATTTTCTCACTGTCACTTGTTTTCTTTACGGATGCAATTTCAATATTGTCAAGCCGTTTACTATAAGTACTTTGAGCTGCTGGAGAATTTGCTGAGCTATAAGGGTTGGGGCACCCCGATCCGAACCAATATCTTTGTGGGTAGAAGGTAAAACCTTCTCTGTGTCAATTTTTTATTATAAGTCCAAACATCTGTCTGATTCGAATCCGCCTCATTGTCTGACTGAGAAATCATGCCTGTACAATCAAGCTCACTATCCGAACCAGCCAGATCCAAATTATTTGACAAAATCTCTCCCAGACCCAATTGTTTTCCGAACATTTCTCTATCATCACACAATTGTCTATGTACCAGCATGTGTACTTGCCCCTGTTTGTTAGAGTGTAAACTGTACTGCTTTGCCTTTTTATCCGACATAAGTCGAGAAGAAGGGAAACACCAGTGACAAACTAAGAAAATATAAAAACTAAAACCAACGTAACTTAAAATCTGATGCAGCACTACTATTTAGCATCAAGTGATGTTACCCCTTTGCTGCCAATCATAAATATGGCAGAATGAAGGGTACTTCTTGAGGTCAAAAATTAGGCAATGCAAACACATTTTACAAAACAGCATGGTCAGACATACTAAAACCAGATCCGAAATTATCAAGTTACAACTTGTACAGTCTATCTTGTACGAGTTGCAACTTGTACAGGTTTTTGTACGAGTTACAACTTGTACAGAATCTCAACTTGTATATCACATTTTTAGGGCTAAACTAAAGCTGAATTTAGGCTCAACTGTTAAACAGAAACTTATGCAATGCATCATGAGTTATAATCTTTTCCAAACCCAAAATAACCTTGACTTTTTGATGTTTCAAAATAATACGGGGATATTACTGTTAGGTCCTGTACATAGATGTGTCAGCACATTTATCTCATTGTTCAACATACATTAAAACCAAACATCAACAGCAAAGGTATGAGATTCCCGGAATATAGGATGTTTTATATACATAGTAATTATGAAACATGGCAGGTTTCAATCATTGGTTCTACCATTTTTCTTAAACAGAGATATTTATAACATTATATGACAAAGATTCAAAATTGCTTCAGCTGAACAAAATAATATATGGTTGCCTTGATGTTTGTGAACCAGGAAGCTACCATATCCACATGTTACATACAACCTGATGTAGATAAACATAATCACTTGGTTCTCACTTCTATTGTAATGGGTTTTAATCCACCTCATGGCATCCTATAGAAAACTACTCCTGGTATAGCCTCAGCTGTAGCCAGCACGGCCCAATGGAGGGCCTGGTGTAGCTGTTTCATTAAACCTAGGGGCTAACATACAGTAACCTTTGACCTCTCCTCAGCCACCGATACCACTGGTCACGATTCATTTGCCTGGGGGTTTGAATTGTGGGGTCACATCGATCTTGGTGGCCACTGATAGAGTACCAGAACAGAATTTTAGATAGTTGATCGTGAATTAAATCCTTATTTGAATGCTTTTGAACTTATCACAGCTTGACACATATGTGGAAGCTACCTCTTCAATCAGTATCTGGACCCTTGAGCTTTTCCCATCTCGTGGGATGTCTGCCCTGGAAACAGGATTGATATGGATACTGTGGCATAGGGATATAAGGCAGGGCCCAGACTGACACTATAACTGTCTAGTGAAAGATGACTGGGATTTTTAGACACAGATTAAATCAAGAGGCAAAACAATATTGGTGATCACAAGTAATATGTGACAATACTAACATCAACGCATTATTGCTTATCAAAAACTTAATATGTTAACCTTCCAGATATTTTTATATTTAACCTCTTTTGAGGTAATTGTATAGTTATAGTTGTTTCTTGCTCCGAAGTAAAGGCGGTTAAAATCATGTACTGAAATTTGAAAATGTATTTCTTTTACTAACTTGTACATAAACATTCCTAAATATAACCTTTGACCATTCTTTGACCTTCTGATCTGACCTTTTAACACGTACATTACAAACAAATAGAAGACTGAAAATTGTGTTTAACTGTCTTTGCTATAAAGAGGAAGGTTCTTCATGAAACTGTTAAAAGTAATGTAAAACACACCTTTTACTTTCATATCTGGGGCATAGCTCATATGTAAGCCAGTGCGCCCAGGCATGCCATTTTGTTATTAGAATGATTTATGACATAAACACTAAAGAGGTTTAGTGTTACGTTTTTGGCTATTAAAACGTAAACACAAACTTATTTACGTCAGCAGTAGATGTGTATCAGGTGATATTTAGCGTTTTAGGGGTTCATTACGTTATGTTTTATACGTAAAGAGTGACTTCCTTACGTTCACTCACCCCTATCTATTTTATTTAAAAACTACATGTTACAAATAAATATACCACAGCCACATATGTAGATAAATATGTACACCACATTTTGGTTAAGTGTTAGTTCGCTATATTTTGCCATGTAAATACCAGAGGCATATTTACAAAGCATGCTTCTTTTGTTGTTCACCAAAGAAACAACGTGGGCCTGCATTCCTTCATATGGACGTATTGCTAAACCCTAAAATGACAAACGCATCCACTTAACGTATCTCTTACGGAAATTATTTTACGTTAGGTGGCTGTCAAACGCATCACTAAACCTCTCTAATACCCCACCCCCTAACTTATATTGCATATATATGCATGTTAGAGTAAGAAATCTAAAATTCGCCAGGAATCTAAAATTCGCCACCTCTAAAACCTTAGTTAATTTTATGAAGAAAATGATGTTTTGTCTTAAAATTGGTATTTTTCAGTTCAAGAAGCCTTAATTTACTATACCTTCAACAAATCTCACCTCAATTAATTTATTTTCTTAGTATTTCAACATGTGGCGAATTTCAGATAAGTGGCGAATTTTAGATTTCTTACCACTACACTAAAATCAGGACATACCATATAAAATTTCTAGCTTCTCCTCTGTGTCTGTACAGTCATATATTTGATTTTAATGCATGGAAAATTCCACATGTACTCTCAGAGAGTTGGCGGTGAAGTGATCATTTACTAAATTCTTAGCCATCTGGCCCTGCATTCACAAAGATCTTTATTCTTGGAATTCTACTTTTTCTTGGAATTTTTTTATACGAATTGTGTTTTATTTTTCTCAGCAAAAGAATTATCTTATTCTTATAAAAGTTTTATTCTAGGAATCACTCTTATTCTGATTTGTGCCTTTTCTTAGAATTTCTAAGAAAAAAGAATTTATCATTCACAAAAAGCTTATTATCAGAATATTCTAAGAATATAATTTAAATTTAAGGCTGGTACATAGCGTGCTTAAGTTAAGAAAATAGCTAATTTGATGATAATAGTGCAGCAACTGATTCTAAAAACAAGATCTATACCTGAGTATTACATACTTAGTTTTTCGTTGTATATGCTATTGTGAACTACAGCCTCTGTATATATATAGCCTGGAGGCTGTAGTTCTAACCTGTGCATGTTTCTACATACATTTATTCTTAGAATTATTCTGATCTAAGAATTGTTTTGTAAATAAACTTTTGCTGGAATTCTAAGAAAATTCTTAGCTTAGAATTCCCTTAGACTTTACTGGAATTCTAAGGAAAAAATCTAAGATTCGTTTTGTGAATACAGGCTCAGAACTCAGATGTAGCTCATTTGATGTTAATGACTTGTTCCTTATTAAAAATAAATCCAAAATTTAAATATAAAAAGCACGATTTGTAAGATATCTAGTGATTTTCTTGTCTTTATTTCTTTCAGAAATCAAAATGGCAGTCACATACAGGAACTTGAAATATATGACCATATTTCAAATACTCCTAGTGCTGGACACTATCTTGATATTTGGCTTCTTTTTCCTTTATATATACAAGACAGTGATCACATTCAGAGAAATACCAAGTGTGGATTATTTTACTAATTCCCCATTCTTCAAAAACAATAATGAAAACGTCTTATACTGGGAAGAGCAGACAATGTATGGTAAGAATATTGTCAAAAGAATGTCTCAACAAGGAAACAAAGCCGAGTCTACAGAACAAGATGCCAGAGGGTGTGCTGATGAACAACACTATGGAATAAAAAATATGAAAGAGCCAAAGAAGTTTCAAGAAATACTAAAGTATACATGGGTAGCCACTAAAGGTAATGATATTCACAGTAAACTCGATGAGTTTGGGGAGTTTCTAACTTCCACAAGACAGAATGCAAGTGCTCAGAAATCTATGAATTTTAAAGCCTTTGCAAAATACACTGAACTGTACGAAGGAGACTCTGTGTTCTTCCAAAAGGTCCATTCCTTAAGGAACGCCAGGCTATATTTTCTTCCATGGACGCATACCATAAAGGAATGGCTCTGCATGGACTTCACTGCTAAACAGAATATTGTCAATCAATTTCTGCCTGTAAAAGAGTATCACCCCACCTTTTTATCACATCATTTTATGGCAAAACTTGGAAATGATATGAACAGAAGCAGCTCAATAATTCCTGAAGCTGTCCCATTAAGAGCTAAAGCTGGTACACTCAAAAAGAAAGTCAATACATTCTTCTTTGGCTATCATGGTATGACACCACACAAACCCAAGTTCTATGCCCCTCTGGCTTTATCAGGGGGGTGGAATCTCACGAAAGACTGTATTCTACAAAAATGTAACAGATTACCAGATATGTTAACCTATTTGATAGTTCTGGAAGCGGATAAGTACAGGATAAGTGTTGGGACATATGGTAGGATACATATTCCAGATACAGAGCAAAGGATTGTAATGTCTTGTTGTTATTCAAAGCACACAAGGCTGTATTCCCAGAACAATAAGTATGTTTTTGTGAATGCACTGTTTGATATGACGCAGAATTGGGTAAAAGAAATTTATCATGGGTTAGCAGAATCATTGACAAAATTAGCTTTATTTGCTCCATTCCTCAGACAAAATCCAGACATACATCTGCACTTTACACCCAATAAATATTCCAAAGCCCTCATTGAAATAGTGACAGATATGTTGAATCTTAAGAACCCCATTTTGATGTATGAATTTGAACGAGTTGAGGCAAACACTGTGTATGTCCCACCAGGCATGCACTGTTTAAGAGGAGGAGACTTGATGAGTGTGCAATTGACCTCATACTTCTTTAGACAATGGACTGAAAATAGTTTCAAAGGAAATACCACACAGAATGTAGTGATTATTCTGAAAAGATCAAAAAGACACCTTATAAATTATGATGATATATATAGGATGGTTGAATCTGAGGTAAAACAAACTGATGGTGTACTTCGGTTGTATGAGTTTTATGACAAGAACCTCCCTCCAGTAGATGTGGTGGCTCAGCTGTTTTACAGGGCTAAAGCTATAATAGGAGTCCATGGGGCAGGCCTTACAAACATGATCTTTGCCAGACCTGGGACTCATCTTTTGGAAATCCTGTGCCCTTCAAAGAGTCCAGTGTATAAAGAAATGGCATATAAACTAGGACTGTTCCATTATGCTTCTCTATCTTTAAGAGGAAGTAGTTGTTTTTCTAAAGGGCCTTTGGCAAATGTTACTGAAATACAGGATATGCTGTCTGTTGTTTTTGAGAAAATTAAAAAGCTTAATAAAAAAGTACTTTAATCTTATAAAATATTTTATATATCTTAGTTATAATATGTCATGAACACTCTGTGATATCCTGATGCGCAAAAATTAAAACGTTTTAATCGCTTTGTGAAAGGTCTGAGGACTATTGGGCAGGAAGAGGATGAATTAAAATGTTATTATTACTTTTTCTAAATTTCTGTTACAGAAACTAATATGTAAAATTTAACACTTAATAGCATATATAAATCACGGTAGAGAATACAGTTCACATTATATTTGTATCTGTTTCTATGTCATTTTTGTATAACAACAGACAGACTTTTCCTATTCTTATTATATATGTATATATATTATTTATTATAGTCACGTGCAAATACAAATTTACAGTAACTGTAATTGAAAATATCAATGTTTGCCAAGCACCATAGGGCTTATAAGTGACTTAAAACATATAATTACTAAGTACCGATGTATGTGCTTTTCATTCAGATATCTATACAAAAAGATAAACATAAAAATAAAAGAATTCAAGCACCAGTTGATTTGGTTGCACTGGAATAATTACATTAAACAGATTGATAGTTTTCCAATTTAACTGCAAGATAACACTATTTGTTGATTATATTCTGTCTTATATCCCAACTGTTATGCAGGTAACTAATCAATGATTTTTCAAAATGTAACACAATGATTGTTAATTTTCTACATCAGAGAGATTATCAAAATTTTGTATTTCCAATTTAACATTGTTATACAACACCTCTCTTGGCTCAATATAAGCAATGCAATTGCATAAAATTGAACCTCATCTTCAACAGCATTACTGTTATAAATAAGACATGTTAGGTCTTCTATATTTAGTTTTCTATACAATTTTGTGACTGGATCCTTTATCAAGTGAAATCTGACAGTTTCTATTCGCAGTGATAGGACTCCGTTTCTAAATTGGGCCAAAAGTGACCTTTTATATCGCGAAAAAAAATTTAAAGATAGCTTTCAGTCTTAAAGTTACATTTAAATGTCTTGTACAAACAGAGTTTTGATTTTTGTTCAACTTCTTCTTTCCACTCCTTCTCTGCTATCTGATATAGTTTTACTTGTACATCTTTTATATTATGACACATAACTGCTGGTATTTAGAATGTCACATGCTTCCTTTAAAGTTTTTGACCAACTTGATTTGGAACTGTTAAGGTCACATGGAAATACAAGTTTTGGGAGTCTGTTTGATTCCATTGTAATAAGCCTATTCTACAGTCTGAACATACACAAATATCTTCTGTTTTGACAAGATAACCACCCCTTATCCCCCATCCCCAGCAACAGGTGTGAAACCATGTACACCCATAAAATACCGAATAGCCTTATTTTGAACCACATAACATTCATTTGCCTTTTTATGACCCCAGACTGGTGAACAGTAATTTAAAATTGACAATATTTGTGTGTTATAAAGGGTTGAATAAGTTTTATATCTCACATCTTTTAGATGCTTTATTTTAGATATTACTGACCCCAATGCCATGGATCCCGAGTCTGCTAAAGATCTTATACAATCATTGAAATTCAAATGTTGATCCAGTAATAGT
Source organism: Sabellastarte sp. h YS-2021 (assembly GCA_964017235.1). Lineage (NCBI taxonomy): Eukaryota > Metazoa > Annelida > Polychaeta > Sabellida > Sabellidae > Sabellastarte > Sabellastarte sp. h YS-2021. The sequence continues at coordinate 31,910,326 of OZ024936.1, forward strand.
CCTAAATATTTATATGTATTAGTAACAGTAGATTTATGTTACAAAAGCTAAATTTAAATTCTGATTGTTTTTCCTGAAATTTCTAAAATGCATTATTTTTTATTTTTCAATATTTTTTTTCAACTTCCATTTATGACACCATTGTTGTGCAACATCTAGGAGCATTTGTAGACCCTCCTCATTTTCTGCCAATAAAACCAAATTGTCTGCATAAAGTAATGAGGATATATATTAATACCAATTCCTTTTTCTTTGAGTCTTATTGCCTAATCATTAATGTAAATGCAAAACAATGCGAGTGACAAAGTGTCACCATGTTTTACACCTGATGTTACTAGGAACACATTTGTAAAGTAATTATTCACATGCACACAAGATGTAGTACTGTTTTCAATCATTGTATTGCCCTATATATTTTACCAGTAATACCATAAGTGAGTAAGCAGTACATTAGTAAATCTCTGTCAACCCAGTCAAACGCTTTCTCCAAGTCAATAAAAGAGGCAAATACTGTTTTTGATTGTACAAGTTGATTCTCTATTATAGTTGTAAGTGTAAAAATGTGATCCTAACAAGATTGACCAGAATGAAAACCATTTTGTTCATCAACAAGCATATATGTTATGTTACAATACAGCTGTATTCTGTTATTTATTATAGATGAGTATACTTTTGCTACACATGACAAAACTGATGCCACTGTTGTTGAGTGGAGTATATGGATCTTTTTGTGCATTCTTCAGGATAGGGGTAGTAATTGACTTTAACCAAATGGTGTTGACTAAACTGCTGTCAAAGCATTTTTGAAAAAACATTTAAAAGTAGTGAAGTAATTGACTTATTCTTTATAACTTCATTTGGCATTTTACCCCATCCCATAGATTTCTTAGTTAATTATAAGTATAGTTGATAATTAAGTATTTTGAGCAATTATCTGGTAAAAGACCAGAAAAAATGTTGATTTAGAGTAATTTTTAACAATGGGCCCATTACAAAGATTTATTACCTTGTAATTTTAATGATTTTAAAATGTCTCACACTTGGACTGTTACATGACAAGTATTTACAAAATATACAAGCTCAAAATCAGCTCAAAATTAACGTCAGTGGAATTATCTTCAGTCCATTTATTATCTTTTTAAATGGCACTGCACAGGTTCTCACATGACATTAGTACTATATATTATCATAAACTCTTAGAGATATTTACCTTTACCTGTGAGGGTGAGAGATTAAACTCAATCATAGAATTACATTAGTACACTGGCTTACAAAACTGCAGTATTATTTTCCTCTGCTACTAGATCTACCTGGTGCAATTTGACTTTTTAAGTGCGAGCTCTCTCCAAGACTTTTACTTTTAGAGATCAAATTTTTGGTTTCACTTATGCACGACTCAAAAGCACTACTCTAGTGCACTGCTCGCGGTTCTGATTACTTTGGAACTTGTGCATGTAGACTGAAACAAATTTTGGCCTTTTTTTAGCTTTAACACCAAATATATTCTATGCTGCAATACCTTGTAATATCTTAATGTACAGACTGCCTTGGGCATTCCTTTATATGTTACCTAATGACCATGGCCTTGATGTAGTCTCTTCATTATGCACTTGGTGGCCAAGTGGTTTGTAAGTTTAATTTCTAAATCATTGTTCCACTTAAGTTCAGGGCTGAGATTTGAACTAATACCTCTGGTGGTGTGTGATGAGTGTCTTATCATTGTTTACGTAAAAGGAGTTGTTTTGCCATTGCTTAATTTACACAGAGTGCCCTGTCACCACTGAAGTCACATGGGTTGTCCTATCAAACATTAATTTGCAAGGAATGTTTTAGAGTAACTTAATTCACGGGGAATGCCTTATCCTTATTTCCTTTACATGACTATCTTATCATCACTTAATTCATAGGGAGTGTCTTATCATTACTAAATTTAAAAGGAGTATCTTACCATCATTTGATTTACAAGGTGAGTCTTACCATTACATTATTTACAGAGAGTGTCTTGTCATTACTTAATTTTCAGAGAGTGTTTTTCAGTTTTTTAATTCACAGTGTCTTATCATTATTTAGTTTACAGGGAGTGTCTTACTATCACTTAATTTACAAGGAGTAGCTTATTAGCCAGTAGCTTATTAATACAGAGTCTCCTCATTACGTTATTTGCAGAATTACTTAATTTAAATGGAATGTCTTATCATTACTTAATTTATGGAAACTGCCTTATCCCACTTTATCATTATCTCATCCACATATCAATATCACATTTCTCATATTTCAACATTTTAGACATAAAAATAACATAACTGCTGAACTACCTATCATATCACACGAACCATGCAATGCTCTTGGAATTAATACAACTAGTTAAAGCCTAAGAAAGGCTAACACAACCATCACATTCAATATCTCCTGAAGGAGAATTGCAAAGATATTGACAAATAAGAAATGTGGTTCTCCTGTACGATTATGACATGCATTTAATTAAGAACATTTATCATAATTGGGTTTTGTTACATTTGGATTTCTTTGCCCCAGGCAATTTAAATAGGTGACATAACCACTTAACAAAGCCATAGTTTAAAGAAGCACGCAGGTGTGCAATCCAATTCAAAACTGTTATCATGCATTCTATGGCGTTATCGTATGGTATATTTATCTTTCACAAGATTTATCCTGATACATAGTTTATGGTACATTAAGGTCAACTTTTATGAGACTATAACTGAACAATTGGAAAAGTGTCTCTTAAATACATAAAAAAGTTTCAGAATAAGTACCCTTGTGTTCTTGAATATGTGTCTCCAATATATATCATAAAATTATTATGTGCCATTGTGGTCTAATAGACAATATTTCATTTTGTCAAAGTAAATAACATTTTTCAAACACAATTGATTTACAACCATTAATGGAAACGTTAGATCTCTGTTAAGTCCTCAGTATTTTTATATCTCTCCAAAGTTTTACAAATGACTATTGATACCCCCAGTCACACTACACAAAATTTGCAAACTCAAAAAGAGTCTCTCAAGTTCATAGACAGAAGTGCATCAGTAATTACAGGAATGAGGCATTTAAAACCGCATATAAACGTAAGTATTACCGCCTATAGGGTGACTAGAGTATAAGGTTTTACCCCCAACTACAGGGGCAGTACACCCTTTCATTTGTATCATATGTTTAGGATCTTCGGGCCTATTTATTTACTGTAACCTGGACATATTATATGCCGTATACCCTTTATAAGTTATACTAATTATAGGTTAACAAGATCAGAGAATGAAATTAGGTCTAAAGGAGTGTGAAAATCTTACGTCTGAGATCCACCATTCTATTCAAATGAGCTGTGTGAGGAGATATTTTGATATTCCTACATGTTGTGTCATGTAACACTAAGTAATCCACATTGTTGCACACATAATTACTATACAGGGTTCATTGAAATTTCAAGCACCTCCAGGATTCCATTGTTTTTGTGGTCATTCAGCCAGGATAATATATTCATAGGTAATGGATGACTATGCTTTGTCGGTATTCTTGCATAATTTATGGTTATAGTTTAAAGCTGTTTGGAATATATGCACCTTATAATGTATAATCGGGGACCAGATAAGATAAAACTGCCACATTCTAAGTAAAAGATAAATAGGACATAAACTGTAGTGATTAGACAATAACGGATAGTCTAATATTATAATCAGCAATAATTTATCAGCAATTGACAACAAAAGTCGTAAAGCTCAAACTGTCACACGTGATTTGATTTTTTGCCTAATATGTCTAGTTATTTTGCTTTCTATAGGTATTACACTTGTGAGATCAGAGTTCAATCTCGGCCTGACCTTGAGTCAGAAAGCTGGTAGTTGCATGCCGTTGGTTGCTAGTTTACACAACAGAACCTTGAGCAACTTTGTGCAATGGCTTCCCCTGCCCTTCCAACTACTCACCACAATATCAACAGCCAGGGTCATATTGGGACAGGCCCTCAGCATTTTTACTTGTAGGGGTCGAACCTAAACAGAGGTGACAGCCTTTAAAGAACTGGCCAATTTGCCAACCACTAGACCACCAGAAATACCTTTCTGTGTGGTCATTTCTGTATATATTTGATTTCCACTTCATGACCTTATCCTTATGCTTCTGAAAAGTGATGTTTTGTATGGCTACAACACGTTAAAGACGGAGTCATACTGTATAGCCACCCCCTCTTCCACCCATCCTGTATGCAATACAGCCTTTGAGGAGGTCACAGCAGCTTTTTTTTTTAAATTGAAAAAAAAATCCTAAATAAAAATCACATTCCATGTCTTGCGTTGAATGCGTCCTACCTAAATATGAATCACACCAAATCACACCATCCCACCACCAAGACTTGAAGAAGACTAAACCAGAAGGATCCACAAGCGTCCATTCACATTTGTACCTCATGACCCCTAGCATGGACAAAGTGTGTGACCTAGGTATTAGCACTTAGAGTTTAAAGGTAGAAATGTATTTCTGTTTTAATGGTGTCACCAATCAGTACAATACATATCCGTTTAAAGATTTTAAAACATTATTTTTATCAGGTATCTTGATAGGTTTGATAGTTTGAGTTTTAACTTACTCTCTATTAGTGTTAATATAGTTTGCATGCTTTATATCCTTGTGGTAACAACCAAGTTTTCTCTTACTACCATAATGATTACAGAAGTTTCTATTGGTTGAACTCAGTTGATTCATGGCCATAATGATTAAATAATGGTAAGGCTTAGTAAAGTGCACTCAAATTATCATAGAATTAGTTTTGTTATGACTGAACAGTTATAAAGGCTCACTACTATATCATCCAATATGTCGAGACCTGAGTCTACATGTACATGAACAAAATGAATCAAAAATAAGAAAGTTCTAGTCATTTAAGTTGATACATTGGAAGTTATATACTGAGGAATAGCTGCCAATCCTATAAAAGTTTTAGAATTCTTAAAACAATTATTTCTCAGTATTTGTCATATTTTCATTAATACATAAAGGTAGGAATGGGTGGGTAGGAAAAATGTGTAGATAGGGAGGTTGCCAATGCAAAACAGTTACTCAGTTGCCTGATAAAAAGCCAAGTGAGAGGGAAAGTGACAAGACACAGGTGGGGTTTATTAGTTTATTACTATATTAATACTATTAAAATATGTACATACTGTAACATTGTAAATACAATCACAGACTTAAGGCCACCTTAACACCAGACTTTATTTCCTCCATTAACAAAAGGTGGCCTTAGTTAACGCAGGCTGTGAAGACCAAATGAAATAGGAAAACACCTTAGGCATCACGAAATGTTAACTGAGCAAGAATAAAATAAATTAAAATAAAAACTATAAAATACAAAATCAATAAAATATAAAGTAAAATAAAGTAAGCTCAGTTCAAATTCTTTTCTGGTATTCCAAAAATTCAAAGAATGCAGGCTTTTACAGTGGCCATCAATGAAATTGGACCAACTACAACGCATCAGACAAGACTGGTGCTTCCCTCATTTCTCTCAGAGAATCAATAGGAGAAACAAGATCTCTATGGATCCTGGCATGTTAATGTATTAAATGTGTACAAAACATTGCAAACCAAAGAAATCAATATTCAGTTTAAAACATTTATCACTGTATCACTTGGTGTCCATTCTCCCCAATATAAACTTCATCAGTTTTATTTTAGAAACCAGAATATCAATGTTATTGTGGGATAACAGCAGATATTTACCATTATTTGAGGTGAAGACTGAGTAGTACACCATGGTTTGTTTTATGCTATTTCTGTTGTTACGTGACAAAATATTCTATTTTTGTTAATGTGATTATAATGTTTTAAGTAGGAAAATCAGGTTGTTTCACCCGTTATGTCCTGCAGGATGTGATAATTGAATAGCACTGTATATAGAGTTATTTATTTATTTCTGTCACTACAACATCATTATAGTGTTTTACACAAATTCTGTTACAATAGTATTATAGTTCCAAGCCCCTAGGGTTTTGTTAGTAACAATGTAACCATTTAAAAGCAGTTGACAAATTTAGTATGTAGATATGTATAACAAATATCTATTGTCAAAGAGTATATGTGTTGTATTGAATGTGGATCACAATTGAATGTATACAATGTATACATTCAATGGGCAAATCATTGAATGTGTACATCCAATGGCCCAAGGCATGGAATGTGAGAAAAAAATTAATATAAACTACTAATGTATAGTAAAAAAGACTTATTTCATACGATAGTAAATTTTAAAAGTAAATAACTTTAATTTATAGCATATCTATTACATGATTCATAAGAGTACAAGGAATTTTAACACAATTCCTGGCCAGTTAGAATTAGAAACACAATTATGCAATGTTACACTACGTTCTTTTTGTGTGTGCTGATCTGTATCATCTGCCAACATAGAAAGCATAACATTTTCTTGGACTAAATTTCGACATTAATCAAACATGTGACTTTTTACACAGTTAATCGAAAATTAAGTGTCTTTTTTATATCATAGAAAAAAGATATTTTATATTCTACCGCAAATATTTGCTATAACTGATGGTGAGAAACATTTCTTAAAATCTGCAAGATCAAGACTCAACTGTATAAAGTTCACCTTCTTGTTTTTTCCTGCAAGAAACTTTTTAACGAGAACCATTTGTTTTTCTCTTGCCTGATTTAAAATGGAAATGCATGCACGTGTGTTGACTAATGAATAAAAATAATGACCCGACATCCAAAAGTCATTAATTTTTATAGAAAAGCAAAAGAATAGTAAAAAATAATATCGCTCCTTCATGTACACTAACTTGTACATTTAAATATATTACGTGGACAGCCAACATAAAAAACTTCTGGCATGGCTATTGTCAATCAAGAAATCATTTGCATATCCCCGCCTACTTTCTAAATGTACTTTTCTTTTATTTTGATCAGCAATTGATAACAAGTGTTAATTATTTTTTTTAATTTTTTAAATAGCATTTCATTTTTTACGTAAGTGACATGTGAAATAATAGAGAGGTTTAGTACCACGTTTATAAGGTCCGCAACGTTAAATAATTGCCTTAAGAGATACGTTAAGTTTGAAGGAGATACCTTTGTTAAATAAAGGTTTAGCAATACGTCCATATGAAAGAGTGCAGGTCAACGTAGTTTCTTTGATGTGATAAAAAAGAAGCATCGTTTGTAAACAGGCCTCTCGTAATCATATGGGAAAATATAGTGAACTGAAACCTGACCAAAACGTGGTGTACATATTTATCTGTCTATGGGTTTGCGGCATATTGATATGTATTATGTAGTTTTAAAATAAAATAGATAGGGGTGAGTGAACGTAAGGGAGGCACCCTTTACGTATAAAACGTAACCTAATAAACTCCAAAAATGCTAAAAGTCACCTGATACACTTCTACTGCTGACGTAAATAAGTTTGCGTTTACGTTTTTCATGACCAAAACGTAACACTAAACCTCTCTAATATGCACAATCACTGTAAAAATGAAATGTTGCTTCATTGAGAAAGTCCCCAATTAAAGTGTAAAAGAAATTTGTACATTCTTATCACATTCAAAAAAACCAGACACAGAGCATCATTAGATGTATCACGTGATGTCTCGACCATCTTGAGACATTTTAAAAAGTTGATGGTTATGTAAAACAATGTCATAGTGTAATGAGATTTCAACACAGCAGCTTTTACATTGGAATATTTTTTTCAGTCTTAAATAAAAATGTAAACATTCAGTGAGTAGGAGTTTGTTTGTGAAAACATCAGCTAATATGCGAAAGGCTGACTAGGACATAAAATTAAAGGTTTCAAATCTTACAGAGACCATTCAAATATTACTTAAAATTGACATTTAAAATAAAAGTTCATTAGATATATTTATTTTATAATACCAAGCGAGATAGATGAAACTCTGATGTCAAACATTTGACACCAAGTTATTTTCAAGGAAATATATGTATCCAAAATTACATCAAAATGTACAATTGGAGTTGCATTTTCTGGATATTAAGTTTTCCGGTAGCCTCTTCCTTCGATCTGGCTGATAATGTACTGGATGAACTTACAGCTTACAGTTCTGGAGATCAGAGCAACCGAATGGAGGAGAGTTCCAGTGAATATTGGAATCTGATCAGTAAGTTATAGAATTTAGATGTCGTTGTGAATGTTTTATGAAAGACACTGAGGTTCTAAAATAATGTATTTTGAAATCTATTGAACCTGTCGATGGTGTCAATCAAACTTACTACTTCCTGTGAAAGAGTGTACTAACATCCAATAAAACAGCAGCATTTCTGAACGAAAGGGGAAAAAACATTAATACCCGTTTAGGTGATTCAAGCTCCGCCCACGTGTGCAGTAACTATCAGTACTGACTGAAAACCCTACCAGAAAACTGAAAAAAGTAAATAATTTGACATGATGTCATTCGTACCAAATCTGATTTTTTTTTTACAAATGGGGTTGATTACCAAAGTATTTCAAATATGCTCCAAACTTACTATGTTTTTGTTTCATTTTCCTACTTTAAATAAGTAATTTAACATACAAATTTATAACCTGCTGGAATTATTACATAAAGTAATTACATAAAGAATTCCATGTTGAGTGTGAAAATTTCTGCATAAAGTCTTATTTAGTTTTTGTAAAGGTTAAAAAAGGTTCAATAGGAAACAGGTGATTTTGTGAGCAAGGAGCTATAAGATGTTAATTATCTTGCATATTTATCCTTTATCCTTTTACTCCATTTAATAATTTGTCATACTTGTCATACATTGTGAGAACTAAACTATGGAAATTTAGTGAGGGGATGATGTAAATGGGATGATCAATGATATGGCTAGTCCAGTAGAGCAGACAGAAAGCACAAATAAAACTCAATGATAATATTACGCAGTGGAAAAAATGAATGATAAAATGAATATCACATCCTAAAAACAGGTTCACTAAAGGGTTTCACAAAAATATTACCTGAAATAAAACTAAGTAAATTCCCCCACCCTTATAAAACTTGTACTTAACACAAGGTATTTAATTAAATGCAATTGAGGACAAAAATCTCAATGTACTAGACATATCTTATATTTTAGAGAAGAATATCGGATTTGAGACTTTATAAGTTGATTCCTGTTCACAGATTTTACATAATGTTCTTTAGATGGTATAAACATACCAGGTAATTTTTATGTGGTTATCAAGATCTGTTCAGGGTAAAGTCAAACTGTACGTTTCTCTTGACACCTCATGTGATTCGCTGTTAAAAGTTGTATTTTTGTAATTTACTTAGAATGAAAATAAAACTTAAAACTTTAAATTAAAATCACCAAAAATAACATCTGAGATATATTACTGCATATTTTTCTAAATGGTGTTCTATCCGTGATAACTTGAGTTGAGGGTAATTCTTTTTAAATACTATTCTTATGGTTGTCTGATGATGCATCACAAAACATATAATTTGTAATATCTTTTCTACAGTGAAGTAGATAAAAACTGGCCTCACTAGACCTCCTTCACTGACATTATAAAACTACAAAACCACACTACATTGGTGGTAAAATGTGTAAACATGACTAGAATGAAAGAAAGTGAAGTAACATTTGCAACTTGCATATCCTTTGTCAGAAAGAAAAAATAGACAATTAAAAAGCATGCTGGGGGTTAATATAATGTATCTGAGCTCCAATACAATACACCTAGATTCACCAAACAATTCAAGTAAGTCTTGGGGCTTAAGTCCATGCTTGTTTCTGGTTTTTGAATTCATAAAAAATGGACTAAGGGCTTTAAGCCTAAATTTTGAGCCTGACACAAAGTGCACATAACTCTACCAAAATAATCCAAATGTTTAAGCATTGCACCCATATCTACGTCATTATTGGCCAAAGGTAAATATAAACCAAAATAATTAAGACGATTAGCGAATCCTGTTTTATTAAAATAACCCAATGGAAAATCAATCATTTTGTAATAAAGTCTTTGGGCGTTAATATTTGGACATGGTTGCACACACTTATTATGTTTTGGCGATATATAAAATTTATCATTGAATATGTAAGACTTTTGTAAGACACAAAGTACTTGAGATGTTCTGTGTTGACTTAAACTATAACCAAAGAAATAACGCCAATCATTTTTGTTTTAATTTTTAGGAAGGTAATTTTATTGATCTTTAGAAGTTACAGCTCACAGAAGATTTTCAACGTGCTTTTAAATTTTCAAAACTGTAATTTAATTAAGGGGTTTAATGGAATAAACATGAGCCCAGATCAAGAACTGCTCAAAGGAACAGCTTTACTGAAGCATTAATGTGTAACTGAGTTATCAGAGGGTTCTAATTCTAATTCTAATTGGACTTTTATAGCGCTTAATCTCCCCAAACAAGAGGACTCTAAGGCGCAACAAAACAAAAAGCAGTCAACAAAATTCTGTGTCCAGGGACATAACAGGGGTCGAACACCACGGAGAACGCCAGGGGGATGATTCAGGCTAGGGTGGATATGCTTTGGTGTACAGGTAGGTTTTAAGCTGTTTTCTGAAGGAGGCCAGGGATGGAGAGGCACGAATCACATCAGGGAGAGTATTCCACACAGTAGGAGCATCAAACGCAAAACTATTACCAAACTGTTTGACAGATTTATGAACAGAGGGGCAGAACTTTGGAATAACTAGGAAATTACCACCACTTTGACTGCGCCTGGTACTATAAGAACTGCTGTAGGAAGAAAGATGTGGTGAAAAATACCTGGGAAAACCTGTGTGAAGATACTTATAAACAAGTGTGACTGTCTTGAACACAGGGTGCAGTTATAGAGTCATACCTTTCTTTATTACAGCCAATTTACTTCTTGAACTGGCCTCTACTATCGGTGTTGTCTCTGATGTTAGTGGTCCAAGCCAGCTGGAAACCAGTTCTAGCCAGATTGGAACCGGTTACAACCATATGGATGCTGCTGCTCGCATGCTTCAGTCTGGTTATAGTTCTGATAATGATGGTTATCATGACCATATGCCTGTACAGCCATATGATGGATATGGATACCAACAGCAACAGACAGACATGGAGGGCTATGGTATGAGTGGGTACATGCAGTCACAGCAGACAGGATACAGCATGCAAGATCAGAGTAAGATTTAATTAATATGTTTAACACTTAGTCCTGTTTAACAGTTCAGGAGATATTGAGATGTCTACACATTTATTGTTCTAACTCTATGTGGAAGACTTTTTTAGTTCTAGTGAACCTTGTTCTTTGAGCAATCACTTTTTTTTTTCATTTTTAGCACAGTCTAGCAAGGCTCACGCTTCTAGAGATCACTTTTTTCCGTTTTTATTTTTGGTGTCTGGACTTTCATGAATTGTCAAGGAGCATGATGATTATCTGTCTGTTCACTGAAGTCAAGTGGCAATGGGTTACGTTAGTACTGGGATGGGTGACTGCTTCAGTGCATTGCTCGCGTCTCTGATGGCTTTGCACTGACACTAGGCCAAACCCCTTTCAGCCTTGTTTTTTATCATCGAAATTCCACGGGAATTGGCGAACCCATCTCAACACTGAAGTTAAGCAGCATTGGGCTAAGTTAGTACTTAGATGGGTGACTGTCTGAGCTTTAGGCTAGATGTGGAATGGATCTGACTTGGAATTTTTTTTTCGTCACCAGACTTTCATAAATTCTAGTGCCCTTCTCTTGTCTCTGTTGGCTTTGCAGCTCACGCCTGTAAACCAAAACACTTTACGGCCTTGTTTTATTTCTGAAGGTCTCAAATGCTTATCAGAAGCCATAATAGGTGAAACTGTTCAACATTTCAACCGTGACTGTATGTTTATTAACCCCAAATTCTACCAGCCGAAAGATATTACCTAACTTGTAAGCTTTACTGCGTTTTAAGTTAAAAGATGACAGATCAAGGAATAAGGGTAAATATATGAATGTGTTGGATTTGTGATTTTGGGTTCAGTTAAAAAGGAACAAGCACAAATTGTGATTCCCGTATCTCCCATATAAGATTCAGGCCATAATAAGTTAGCCTTGTATACAATTATACAATTTCAGAATCAATATACAATTTTTTTTTACTTTTTTCATCTCTTGAATTTAAAATAAATCCAACTGCTTTTTATAACTGACTGAGAGTTCTTAAATAACTGATGCAGTTTTCAAATTTGTCACAATTTTTTTGACTTGTTTGTTTTTGCTGCTGTATTTGCAACAAGTAATTGTACAATGTGGACAGGTTGGGAATGATTGAAATTCATAAAAAAATCGCCTTTAGACATATGGTATTTTGAAAATCCACATCGACATTTAGCCAAATTCACCCCCCCCCCCCCCCCCCCAAAAAAAAAAAAAAAAAAACTTAAGTTCTGGGGGTAAGTCTCAAGTGAAGACTTTTTTAAAACATAAGAACTTTTGGCCAAACTTTGAGCCTGATCAAAACGGACTTAAAGCTTCCACTATAATTCTAATACATGTACTTATGCATTGTCACTTTCAGAGATCAAGAAGAAAGGCTACAAAGAAAAGCCCAAGAAGGTGTTTGTTCCTGTGGTGATCAGAAAGAAGAAAAAGAAGAAAAGTAATTTATTAATTGCAAACATTAAAACACACAGACTTCAGTTGTGAATACAAGCTCTGGGCTACTAGTTATTTTCTTATATTAACTATACCTCTTTACAACTGTGCCAGTTGTTAACTTTACTAGTCATTAACTATACCACTTAATAACTGTATCGGTTAATAACTTTACATGTTTAATTACTTGCAACAGTTTCCTGATGAGCTGAATGTTTCTTATTAACGATAACCTATGAGTATCACTTCATCTGAACTACTCAAATTTATTTTGGAAAGTAAAACCCAAATTTCACTCTGTTTTCTATTGCTGTATATACAGTGAAGACAATAGCTGTTTACAAAGGATTTTACATTCCTGGAGGAAGCCAAGTGTTTGGGAAGTTCAAGAAACTCGCCGACTGTAAGAAATCCTGTGCCATGTCACCAACCTGCTTCACAGGCGATTACAATCCTTGGCTTAAGAAATGTTACCATCACAACAACATCACTGCTTGTGCTAGCAAAAGAACTCATCCCAAACTGGTCCACTTTGCAAAAATACCATGTGGTAAGTGCACAAGTACTTTTGTCATTTGAAAATACACGCACACCTTAATTTCGTGAAAGTGCTTTAGTCTGGTTCTGTATGCACAAATGGGATCAAAATCAAGTTGAGCTAAAAATCAGCTCAAGTTTAGTATAAACAGCTGTAAATTTGAGCTGATTTTTGGCTCAACTTGAGCTTGATCCCTTTTGAGAATACCAACCCTGGGCCCAGACTCCAATCTGAAATGAAACCAGTAAATCAAGTCTTTCATGATATCTGTGTTAGAATTTTACCAAGTCTTTGTGTATTTGGTGTAATATATGGGTACTGTATGACCTTTGGAAGATTTATTTATTTGGGGTTTTACGTCGCTTTCAACACTGTACAGGTCATATCACGACGGGTAGTTGGAAGGGCAGAGGAAATCAGTACATACAGTTTGTTAGGGTTCTGTACTGTAAACTGCTGACCAACGACAAGCAACTACCAGCTTTCCCACTTAAGGCCCTGACAGGGATCGAACCCCGGCCTCAGAGGTGGGAGGCGAGAGTGTTACCACTCTGCCACCGTGGCCCCTGACCTTTGGAAGAAACAGTCAGTCCTGATTTGTATTTAAGAAACTGTCAACCTTATTCCAAAATACTTGAGGTATAATGAACTCTTGCAAAGATCAAGTTGAAATTAAACTGCTCAGGTTTATTATTGATAACAACCCAAAGACGTGGAGCAAGTCTATATCAGTGTAGACCTTGTGCATAATCCTTTCATTCTAGCAACCATACATCAGAGCATTATGATTTCATAAGTGATTTGAATTAATTCAGATCCTGACAAATATCTATTAGTATTGGTGAAAATGGGAAAATTAATAATATTCTTGTCTAGATACTCGACATTTGTACATTGTTTATGTGCAGACAAAAAGCCACAGACATTTTTTAAGACCAGTGGTAAGTCTACCAGCACTGTCCAAAAAGAAAGAAACTGCCTCACATTCTTACATTTAATGTGAGCCAACAGAAAGTCTGTGACCTTCAGAAAATGCCATCTCAGATCATAGTTTTCGCTTGAAACCTGTTAGACCTCCTCTACCACCTCTGAGATCGGAGTTCGAATCCTAGCCCGACCTCAATGGGAAAGCTGGTAGTTGCTTGCCGTTGGTCGGCAGTTTACAGTACAGAACCTTGACCAACTGTATGCACTGATTTCCTCTGCCCACAAAACTACCTGTCGTGACATGACATATACAATGTGTTGAAAGCGACGTTAAAACCCAAATAAATAAAATAAATGAAACCTGTTATATAATTATTAGTGTTGTATTTTCTCACAGAAATTCTGGAGACTCCAAGAGGTGTACTAACTTTAGGCACTCACATATTTGGAGGACTGGAACAGAAAGGGATCAAGTCCTTACAGGATTGTATCAAAGTAAGCTGCGGTAATGGTCAGTTATAACAGACTGTCATTATTGCTTATGTTATAATTATTCATTCATCCACTTGCCAGTAGCATTTGGCATGGACTGCTCATCTGGAGGCAAATCTAATAATAACTACGTGTGTGCCAAGAATTGTAACCCTGTTCTGACAGCTTTGGAAATTTGGCATTACGAGAGAACCTTTGGATTTGTGCTTGTAATACAGATCCATGCAAAAACATAACTTCAAAGGCCTTATAAGAGCTAGTTTTATGTGCAATAATGTGGATTACTTTTGATTGAAATATGCGATGATACAAGGTTACATGTCAGTAATTGGATTTTACCCACACAAAGTCAAATGAATTAACCTTTTTACAGTGTTTTTTATAATGCATATAATAACTACTACTAAACTCTGTACACAAAACAAAAATTTACCACAAAAATAAATACATAAACAATTCCCGAAAACAATTACTGTATCTCCGTCATCACTTCGGCTGCCGTCATCTTCTCCTAATATGGTGTGATAAACTCCCTCAACTGCATGTTTGTTGCCAGTGACAATCAGCTGGCAATACTTTATATTCCGGTTTATGCCAGACTGGAGCGTGAGTCACATTAACGAGAATGGTGTAACTTAGTTCGGATTTTTCTCCAATAAAACATGTCTCTAATACCATAATTGAAGGTAGTTGAAGAAGTGAACGGAAGGAGTATGCAAGGTCACATTTGGGTGTCATTACTGGAGCCCTAAACCAGTTTTATCACATACCCACTGACACATATTTCTACTATTTGGTTTGTCACACTTCACTGCACCAGACAATTGTACTTCCCGGTGTCATTCAAACTTCAGCTGGCAGTGGAGTCACATTGTAAACAGCAGACATCTTGCTTTCTGGTAACAAGAGAACCTTGGTTTTATAACTTCATTTTACTATTCTATTTTATGATTGAATTTTATTGTTTACTTAGCATTATTTTATTTGATACACCGTTTATACACCTATCTTATGTAGTGGTTTAAATTCTATATGTAATGATGTACCGTTAACGCACATAGGAATTTGCACTGAAAACCAAAGGGCACCGGCAAGCAACTACCAACTTTCCCACTTCAAGTTTTGACGTAAAACCCCAACCGTGAACACATTATAGTCATTGTACCAGTAATAATAGATATGTTAAAGTTGTGTTGTTTACTTTTTTTCAGAAATGTGCCACAGCAGGACAAGGTATAGCCCCCAACACAGCTGCTATTAACATGCAGACATGCTTTGCCATTGATTATGACTTTGCCACCCACAAGTGTTACTTCCACACAGACTCTGCACTGTGCCCAATGCTTGTCGTCACCCCAGCTTCACTCAGTCCAAAGCCTTCCAGCATCAACCTTCTCATGTGTAAGTACAAAGAATGTCCTTATGTTTACACAGACCAAGACTGACATTCAATTACAGCTCTTAAGTCTTGCCAATATTGTATCTCAGCTAAAATTAGACTTAAATTTGCAATTACGAAAACCTAAGCTCATACTTTTATCTCTGCCATGTCCTGCATTACTAATGCTCATATTCATACAACAATAGTAAAACGACAAATTTATGTTAAAACATTTGCACAAGAAGCAAAAATGAAATTTTTATACAGATGGACTAACGAGAGAAATCCAAAAGTTGCACTGAGCGAGAATGTCAGTTTATTTCAAAAGTTCTAGTGTCAGACAGATCCTGTTTAACCACAAACATGTACTTACAGATCTTCTGGTATCAAACTTGTCATGTTTAACTACAAACATAAACCCACATATATTCTTTTTTTCATTGCTGTAGTGTATAAATTCGTGTTTAAGCACACGGTACCATTGAAAAGGGGGACGAAATACCCCAAGAAAAACATTCAATATGACAAAATACGTAGAAAAAGAAACATTTAAAATCAACTACACTTAATTAAATATCTTCACTAAAAGCAGTTACAGACGGATAGTTAAATCATCAACAATAGTTTTATCAGCTAATTTATCTTCACTAGCCATGATGTTTCTGCTCACAAGTTTCTGATTTTTTGGCAGCCAATTCTGTGTAATATGTAGTTTCCATATATGTCCCCATTTCAACTCAAAAAGGTAAAATACATAACATAATGAAATTACCCTTTCAATCATCTAATAACACCAGGCTAATTTGATGTGATGACTTGGGGAACGAATAATATAAAGAACCTGCTTTAGGTAGACATGCTATCTACTGTCATTTTTCCTCTTTTTTTGTCATGCTCAAACGGGCTGTTGTGGTGAAATGGAATTTTTTTTTGCAAATTAATATTAAAATGGATAAACGCATTGTACATGTGTCACTTATTATCACTAAATGAATTATTTACCAATGTCCTGTAATCCAATAAGTTTTCATGGAAAAGCTCTTTGTAGGATAACTATGGTGAAACAAAGCTTGAATTGGGGCTATAACAAAAACATTTCACTGGTGCAAAGGCAATATAATTTTTATCAATTTTATACATTTTGTCAAAGGGACATTAAACTGACACTAACAAAACTATGTATATAAAAAACAACATATTCTCTTGCTCCACTGTCACGAGTATGCCTCTAGACTGTCCACATAGTCATATCCTGAGCATATGTTAACTTGTAGTCTTACCTTGTCACTTATAAGTTACTAGAGAGGTTTAGTACTACGTTTGAAAAGGCACGTAACGTTAAATAATTTCCGTAAGAGATAAGTTACGTTTCAAGTGGATATGTTTGTCATATTGGGGTTTAGCAATACGTCAATATAAAGGAATGAAGGTCAACGTAGTTTCTTTGATGTACTGCAAAACAAGTCTGCTTTGTAAATATGCCTCTTGTATGTATATGGCAAAATATTGTGAACTGAAACTTTACTAAAATATGATGTACATATTTATCTGCCTGTGGGGCTGTAACATGTTTATTTGTATCATGCAGTTTTTTTAATAAAACAGATAGAGGTGAGTGAACATAAGGAAGTCACCCTTTACGAATAGAACATAACATAATAAACTCAAAAAACGCTAAAAGTCACCTGATACACATCTACTGCTGACGTAAATAAGTCGTACGTTTTGGCTATCAAAACGTATCACTAAACCTCTCTAATGTCTAGAGCATAATTGTACATGCTCATCAAAAATGTAAAACATGTTTTAAAACCTTTACAGGTAAAATTTTCTGTCTCAAATACTCTTGACTAATATCTTCGGTCATAATGCAGTTGTGTATAATGACTAATCTTTAGGATGTGTTAACTTATCTTTTGGTTGGTATAATATAGGAATAACCGCCGACCAAACCATAGTATATGCAGAATTTACCATGGTTTGAGGTTATAAACCCCAAAATCAAAGACATAGAGGTTTATTGCCATAAACCACGATCAAATTCTGAGTATACCATTGTTTTGGAGGGGGTTATTCCTATTCTTCTTAGCTGTTGCAAATGTTACGGTAAAACGGTTATTGTTACGACAGCCACGATAACCAGTAATTTGGAGCTACTAGGTTATGCTGATTTTACCAGTGAAGAATTTCATCATTTAGCCATTTAGAACCGAGGACACATCTGTGTCATGTTAGAATTCTATTTTTGTAACAGAGTAAGCTTGTGCCAAGAACAGACTTGCTTTAGGAGTCACTGGATTATTACGGCTTTGTGATGCAATTTATCTTTATGGATCCTATCACTAGGGTGCAAATCGTATTGGTGGATCTTTATGGTCATAAGATTGAGCTCTCCACTTGGGACAAATCAAATGGTTTGTCAGTCTTCCAGTCCTTTTTTACGGGATCTGTCACAAGCAGCAGCATGAGTTTTATCTTGGCTAGGTCTTATGATTAGTCGAGGCTGTGGGACAGTGGGATCAGTATTAGTTTTGTCCGCAGTGTATTTCATGATGAATGGAATAGTGATTTAATATTCTCAGGGAGAGACAGGCAGCAATAACACAAATAACTAAACACCCCTAGTGTCCAGACCTCCAGCAAGTCAGCCTGGTATCCCTGCATTGTAATTTTACCCAAATACTCTTCTTTTTTTCATTCTCTGGTGTTATCTCAACTACAGACCCAAAATCATTGAAATTGGGACATTTTTGTAGCTAGGCTATAGTTAGGATCTTTCCCAAAATTCCATATTTTTTTCCTCTGGTCAGGCCCTAAACACTCCAAAAAATCCATTAAGATATGCTCATTAGTACAGATGTAATCATAACGACAAGCGGACAAGCAAACAAATACACCATCACTTGTGATAACTTGGTCATGGATGACTTCATCAATTGCTGTTTCTTTGAGGTTTCTTTTTGTTAGAAATGTGATCACGTGACAATGCTGATTTGGTCCACATTGGTGGTATTAAATACAAGGACTGATATTGCTCTATTTGAATTTTTTGGAATTGTAAACTTCTGAACTGGATAGATTAACTTTTTAAGTCTAAAATTCGATCTTTCAAGGTCATTCAATCGACTTCTAAGATCAGTTTGATTGACCGATACTCACAGTCCCCAGCCCCCCACAAGCCAATAACAAGTACTGATGGTAAAATGGTTTATTAGTAAAATACAATAATAAAAATAATACATAAAATAATACATACTAAACTATAATGTATATACAACTAAATAATACCAATACACATCATTATATCTAATACTAATACATGCTCTTATGAATGATTAAATACAGTTAATATCACACATGCTTACACACATGCTTACACAGATAAGATTAAGTTCAACACAAGTAGCCAATACTGATTCTGGCTTTAAACTGGCAATGTTACTGACATTTTCCCTCTCTCTTATGACCCACCAATGAGCTTACAGCATTTAAATTTCACCATGGTAACCCCCCAGTCTGTGTGCTTTACCACTTCACTAGTAGTCTGGTTACCTATACTTTCTAAGTGAGGGGCTCAGGACTGACCCATGCAATGCCCGAACACTGCAGCTGAATAAATCCACTTCTATAAACAAATTAGTTTAAAAGCCTTTTTCTGGAGTTTGAAGGTCAATTAAATGAGTATGAATCGTATGAGTACGATTTGTTGAGTTTAAAAATGGATATTTTAGGAATTTAACGTTTACAGTTCAAATATCCAAACTGTCTTTAATACTCTCCCGTTATTAAACACCAATGGTTAAATTGTTTGTACATCTGGGAATACAGAGTAGCTTCTTCCCATAGCAGTAGTCATGATCACTTACAGAGATAACCCAATACCAGTCTAGGAAATGTCTCAGACTTGCTGTATATTTTAAACCAGAGGAGATGTCTGTTTTCTTTCTCTTTTTTTGACAGACCAAAAGAAACACAGCACACTTTTTCATCTCTTCACAGAACTGACAGTTATTTGGGCTGATTCAAACTGGGCTGATGTATTTTTGTACATATATATTTTCAGGTCCTGTTGCAACTTAAGAAGTCCTTGATGAGTAGAAGAAGGCGTTTCGTGTATAGTATATAAAATACATGATTTGAGATTATTCCCTTATTTTGTGGACATTAGATAACTATAGATAAACAATATGGTTAATTTTGAAAGGCATATTTTCAAATGTCTCATTTCGTAAACAATCGTGAGTTAATCTACACATGTTTAAAGAATGAAAAATGGCCTCCTGTCTCGAAATATCAGAAAAATAAAGAAAAACTTAAAAACTGTGTTTTCAATACCGTTGAAGCTACTACCCCCTCCCCCGGCCAAAAATTGGCTGACAACGTAATTTGGCACAGAGCTGAATATAGAATACTTAAGCCTGATTGGTTGCCTTCAGCAATACTTGTGCATTTCTGGGAATTCAAAATCGCATGTCTTGTGAAAATTACTGCAACCAAAGTGATGACAGCACAAATCAACTGTTTAGATCTCTTCTGGAAGTAAATTCTGACTTTTGTGTCAGTTTGTAGAGCTGATTAAATGTGAACAGGGTTGGGGGGATTTGGTTGTCACCTGCACTTGTGTCAATACATATTTTGATCAAAAGAAACCCATGTTCATACATTTGACACAATCAACCATACGGTTTTCAAGTTGTGCCAAACTATTGTGTGCAACATCAGCACCACAGACCCAAAAACTCCAACGTGAAAACATAAGAAGGTAAAAAATAACAGCATTTATAATTACCCTACACAAAAGCAGCTATAATGGGAACAGGCCGAAGTATACACTATAATAAACTATCATTTCATAATCAAATAAGGAAAAATAAATCAGAATGAACCTCATAATTCATCAATTGTTGATTCTCCTTTCTTACAGTACTTTATATATTGTCATTTATATTGGTTCTTCTGGACTCTTCCTTTTTTAATGAATGTGCTTATTTCTTTTATTAGTTAATTTCTTCAATAAGCACCTCACTTTTAATGTGTGGAGATTTCAACATTCACTTAGGTATAAACTAATAAGACAGTGTGTAATCTTTAACTAGCCTTGAATCTTGCAATCTCACTCAGCTTGTACAAACCTCAACTCACATTCATGGACACATTCTTGATCTTATACATACTCCATGTGATTTAGGCTCTACTTCACTTGTTAGAGTTGGTGAGTTCATCTGTGATCATGCCTATGTCTGCTGAAGGCAAGATCGTTATAGCTTTCCTCCTTGTATGTCAAATAATGATACTTTTAATTGTAAAATTAAAAGGCTAGTCTTATAATTTAACTCAGTAATTGTTCATTTGTCCAGTATCCTGGAAACACTTCCAGTATCCTCCTTAAGGAATACATAAACAATCTTAGTGACTTGTTGGATGAACATTCACCAAAGGTAAGTATATCTTTACTAAAAACCTGCAAAAGTCTCACCAACTCTTGCCAAAATGTTACAGCCATAAGGAATGAGTTTCGAAGCACCTGGCAGGGGGAAAAGTCCTCACACAATAGGTCAAGACTGCACAAAAAGATTCAGTGATGCAACTGACTTGCAACAAGAAAAAGACTAAGTTCTATAGAAATTTGGTCTTTGAAAATGGTCATGGCTTTAAAATACTGTAGCATGTCTTAAGACCTGCAATACATAGTGTCACTGAAAAAGTGTTCTTCAATCAAACAAAAAAAACATTCCCCCGAAAGAACAAGCAAAGATAGCAATGAGATTAATATATATTTATTTTACTAAAATATTTTGTAAAAATTTTAACACTATTAACATGTTATAATACATATGATAATTCACAGATAGTACTCTCATTAATATCTTACCTTGATGAGTTACACAATCCAAGCTCACTGGTAAATCCAACTTATTAAAGTGAAATCCCCCAAGCTTAATAATTCCAAAACAGTTATACAAAGCCCAATACCAATGCAAATGCATGACACTACGCAGCTGAGGGAAGGGATAACCAGTGACCTTGGATGTTGAGCCAATGACCACTATCACCCAAGGTCATGTGAGGACTACAAAGGTCAAAGTTGAAAGGTGAAGTTAATTAGATGGTAATGTAAGGTGAAAGGTCCACCTTTACATAAGATCCAAATGATCCGAGACACAAGCGCCACATTCTGTGGCCAGACGTGGTTTCCCCGTAGGGGTTCTGCAGAATCTAACAGCAACTAGCGTTACAACTCAGCTGAGAGAGAGAGCAGAACAAATATATTGTGACTGGAATTTATAACATATCAGGGTACAATTACCAATTTAATGAAGGGAATAAAAGAAAATTAAGGGTAAAATTTAAAGGGCCACTGCAACCAAAATTTACCAAATATATTTTTCAGATGAAAAACACAGTGTTATTCATACAACACTGCTGACATAAATACCAAGCCAGAATACACCGACTTGTTTATTATCTGCACTTTTATCTGTTGAAGTGTATGTTTCTGCTACAGACCTGGAGAAATTGGGTCAGGTTACTACTTCTGTGTACACATCATCAACAGTACTGGCTGTTCTGTTGTTTATGTATGCAGAGATCAGTTGCTTTGTGAGTGTATTCTTAGTGAAAGTGATCAGGACCAAGATGAAATAAGACCTTATAATTTTGAGTCTTATTTATCTGACCTCCCCTCAGAAAAAAATGATAGCTGCAGCAGTGAAGAAGGCCTATCTGATAACATTCCTCACACTGTTGATAGAATAAGTAACACACAATGGTAAGTTTAACATTTTATTTTTATCTAAACTGTTAGTTGTGAGAAAAAATGACTAATTTAAATTATGTATTTATCAGTTTGCCAGTTAATTCCTATCTAAGTAAAAAAAAATACTTAGAGACTATGTCTTAGTTATGAGATACCCAACAGACTGAGTGGGATGAGTAAAAATCTATTTTACAATATGTACACAAAATAATTTCTTAATTGTTATATCTACATACAAATGGACAGGTGTCCATATCTGTAGGTGCACCCGCAGAAAATGCACAGCAATGTTGACTGTAGATGAGTCTATAAAATCGCTAAAGAAGACTCCCCTATCTCATGCATCACAGAACACTCAGGTTTTGATCCAGTTTGCCTTAACACCCATGATGTACTACAAAACTGCTTGCTTATAAAGAGATTCATGGAGTTTTGGAAAAACCAATTGAGGAAAAATACAGATATACTGCATACAGACAGTTTGTAAGAAGGTGGTTCGAATATCTAGGAAAAAATATTAGAGATCCTTTCTTTTCTTGTGTTACAGATGTCATTTGGCACAAATTTAATTCTCCTGACTTTGTTGGGTTCAAAGATCCACAAATATGTAAACTTCAAATTGACACTGTTTTACATGGACACATGTTTTATTATAAATTAGCATTCTGTTGGTGATATATACCATTTTTTACATAAACAAAAACAAACAAGCTGTGAGATGTTTTGTTTTTATGATATTCATTGTTACAATAGTTTTCATAAATCTAAATGGACTGACTGTTTTTAATAAATTGTGAGATCATTGCTTGTATAGCTTTTATGTCCCAAATTGCAAAGACTAGTCTGTGTGGCTGTCAGTCAATTACAATTCATCTTTCCCTTGCTTTTTAACTGCTATGACTCATTTGATAATTTTATTTCTTTTAAAACTTTTTTATGAATAAAGACACATGCATATGTGAAGCCCAATCCACGAAATTGTCCATTTTGTGAAACAGGTTAAGAGTATTTTAGTCAAATAAGACATATAAAAATCCAAGGAAAATATGCAAGAAAATAAAAAATTACAGTTAACTGTTAATTATAAACAGTGAAGACACTGAAGACACTGTTCTAATACTGTTCATATGCAATAAATATATGTTTAAATGTATAGCTGATGTTTGAGTTAATAAGAGACATGTTTTATTTAAATTAATAAATGTCTAATTGTATGAAATATGTCTGTTTTATTGCAAATCTAGAACTACGATTATCAATTTCTGCTGTAAAATAGGATTTTTATGCATGAACATTTGAACACAAAGTGCAAGTTAATGTTCACAGTAACAGTGAAGCAATAGAATACTTTTATGCATGAAACTTTCTTTTTCATACATGGTATTGCCTATTTTATGGACAAGCAAAACTGGACAAATTGCCTCTTTGTGATCATTATATGACTTCAAAATGGCTGCAAAAACTGGTCTGTATATTGCAGATACTGAATATAAAGAAATTCCAAATAATGATGCTATAAATACTTTGTAATATAAGATATTTATATATATTGTCATTTCCATGGGCTCTCCTGGACTTTTTCCTGCTCTGAGGCCTTCTTCAATGAATGGACTTATTTCTTTTAGTTAATCTCTTCAATTAGCACCTCACTTTTAATGTGTGGAGATTTCAACATTCACTTAGATATAAACTAATAAGACAGTGTATAACTTTAACCAGCCTTATATCTTGCAATCTCACTCAACTTGTACAAACCTCTACTGACATTCATGGAAACATTTTTTATCTTATACCCACTCCCTGTTATTTAGGCTCTATTTCATGTGATAGAGGTGGTGAGGTCATCTCTGATCATGTCCCAGTCTGTTGAAGGCAAGATCTTAGCAGTCCTCCTCTTCCTATGTTAAATAATGTTACTTTTAATTGTAAAAAAGGCTAGTCTTATAATTAAATTTAGTAATTGTTAATTTGTCCAGTGTCCTGAAAACACTTCCAGTATCCTCCACAAGCAAAAACAATCTTAGTGACTTGCTGGATGGACATGTACCAAAGTTAAGTGCATCTTTACTAAAAATTTACAAAAGGCTTTCTGATTCTTATCAAAATGTTAAAGCCATAAGGAATAAGTTTTGAGAATAAGTCCTCACACAATAGGTTAAGATTGCACAAACAGATTCAGTGATGCTACTCACTTGTCAACATGAAAAAAGCTAAGTACTACAGAAATTTGGTCCTTGAAAATGGCCATGACTCTGGAAAACTGTAGCATGTCTTAAGACCTGCAACACACAGCACACAGTGTCTCTGAAAAGGTTCTTCCTTCTCATCAACCAAACAGAAACAATCTGCCGACTGCTTGTGTCAATTTACTCTGGCATAATGTCTGAGATTAGTGATTCTTTTCTAGCAATGATCTTATGATATTCCTTCTCCAGCTGAACACCCTATGTCTTTTTTGTTTTCAATAGGGTTTCTGGCTTTACATGATTATACACCCACACAATCCTATCTGTTGGACCTGTGGCCAACAGACTAAAAATGTTATATTACCATGTGAGGTAATGAATTAATGTGAGTCTGACTTGTCTTTTATTTTCAAAGTTGATGAGTGGGAAGTTGCCTCTCAGTTAAATGATTATGTCAATTCAGATGGATAACTAGATAATGAAAATCAGTCTGCTTACAAGGTGGCCACTCGATTGAAAACCCACTGTTATCAATAAAGAACGAAGTTCATTTCTCTGTGGCAAAAATTGAAGACACTGCCATACCACTGCTTGACCAATCTGCAGCTTTTGACATAATTGATACACACCTCTAAAAATTGTTTGAAATCATGGTTTGTTATGGTGGCATGGTGCTTGGGGTGATTCAAGTCTTTCCTCACTGATCACTCTCAATGTATTAAGATTGGCATTATGCTTTGTGATTCAAGAGAGCTCTTGTATGGTGTTTCCAAAGGTCCAGTTCTAGGCCCAATACTGTTCTCATTATAAACCACTCCACTTTGGAAGGTCAATGGTGGTCATCCTCATTTCAAGTTTCAATTCAATGCTGACAACACAGCTCTATATACATCTTACCCACAAACATGCAGTATTCCTTTTAACAGTTAAAATAGTTACCAAGATGATGACAAGAAGCTTGATCCAGATAAAACAGAATTTATCATATTTGGTTCAAATGTGAAACATGAAGAGCTTAAGATATTTTTTACTGTCAACATACCTTTTTATTCATTTCTATTCTCAAGTAATATTCATAAAAAATAAAAAGGATAAAAAAAATTCCTTTCTAGTAACAGGAACTTTACTCTATACTTGAAGATATAATAAAGTCTGTTCTCAGTGGACAATACAATCAGAGTATTCGTGGTTATATATATATATATAGAATAATAATGATTTAATTCAATGTAGTAAGCTGTATACAACATTTATCCGAGAGCTGTTACAAAAAAACAAGGGGATCTAGATCTTCCAGAAAGCAAGAGAAAGGTATGATGTTTATTATGTGTGGCTAATTTTAAAATTTAAATAACTTATTTAAATACTTATTTAAATTTTAGTTAAACTCTTTTAAATTTCCACATTTTTAATTAAAAATATTTTCTGCATTATACCACACAATTAAACTTTGAATTTTAAATACTTCCTCAGGATGATATTTTAAAATTACAAAAAGTTAGGACACTCTTTGAATCATATTTCAATTTTTTTGTGTCTAGGAAAAGTGCTTTTAAAGGTAAAATTTAATTTTAATTGTTTGCCATAATTGTGCTATTTTAATACATGTGCAATAAAGTTTCATCTTCCTTGCATCAATCAAAGAACTAGTCGTATTTTATTCCCGATGTTAAAAGGTAAGATTCTGTAGCCAATATTCTATACAGAATTTTTATTTAACACCAGGTTAGATTGTTGCAATTTTCTTAAACGAATTTTGAAGATACTTTCCCTGTCTATTGACAGAGTAATTCTTTTACCACATTTCTTCATTGTGAGACCATTACCCTCAGCTTGTTTTACCAGCCTGTAATATCCCCTTACAATTTTTGCACATATATTCAGAATCTGAATACTGACTGGCATAATAGGGCCAACAAAATATGATATTTTGACAATACTAGTCTCTTTTATGTATTTTGTCTTCGCATGTACATAATGAAGAAGTTCTATATTGTTGAATAAATATCAGGTGTTTTTCGTTCAAATCGTCTCATGTTAGAAAGTTACCAATTCAGTCTAGTACATTAGAAAGTGTAATAATGTCCGTTTTATACCATATGGGAAACGCTGTGGCTTCAGAACAGTCACTGACGGATCAGAAAACAATCCCTTTCAGAACCGCCAATGGAAATGGCTCACAAATTATTTACTTTAAGACCCGTTTTAAAGAAAAATGTCTTTACCCTTGATATATTTTATAAATGTTTTCATAACAAAATCGGAACCGCAAAATTTCTATTCTAACATGACATTTTAGAATATCTTTAGTTTTGAAGCTATTTTGTAGAAAAATATACAAACTTTGTTATACTAGGTCTCAAGTGAGGTTTCAGTAACAAATTATTTCATTGGTTAATGAAATTAATCACGTTTGCAGATGATAAGTAGACTGGTTCCCTGGTTTTATGTATCTACTTTCATCGACAGCATGCTTTAATTCAACAGCCACACATCAAATAGTTATAATATGAACGTGACGGTTCTGAAATTAAAAGAATTGTGACCCGTCCTTGTCGGTTCCGAAGACACTCTGTATGGGAAAATATAAAAATTCTGCTGCTGATATGGAACAAAACCATATTGGTGTTGCTAGAATTTGTTTCACATTTGATGGTGTATTTATCCTAAGCCTGTAATACTGTAATCCAATATATGTACAATCTGTTCAGTGGCAAACACAGAACCTACTTTTTATGTAACATTTGGCTGTATATTTTCTTAGTGAAAGAAATTTTGCTACCAAGGGTGAATTATTTCTATATACACCTTTTAACCACTTAAGTTTGAGGGCTGTTATGAAATTTTTTAGACCTATAATTTTTATTCTGCCTCTTTTACTATATGATGTTAATGTTTTATTACCTATTTTGTCAGAGTCATTTGACTATGTGAATTTGAAGAACGTTTTATTTAAGTCTTTTAAAAAGATATGTCATGATTAAGTAAACTTTAAAACACGTGATTAAGTTTTCCTAATAAAAATGGTTTAATAACTCATAATAAAGCTTTACCATTAGGTGTGAGAAGGCTTTTCCCAATCCTTTATTTACTCTTTCATTTCTATCATTTAGCCCCATAACGTATCTGTACCATTCTGGATAAATCTACTGACAACTTTAGTCCTGAATTCGATTTCATTCAACTGAAACATTTGATCAAATAATTTTTCATTTGAATATTTCTTATTAACTATCCAAATAATTTTAGTTTTATCTGTATTAATTTTTAATTCGGAGATAGAACCTAATACCTCTGAAGTATTAAGGACTGATTTATGTTGACGACCATTAAGAATTAAAGTGGCATCACATGCAAATTGGGTAATTTAAACTCCGAATCTTTAATTTGCATTCCATGCATTTTATCATTCTCATGATCTGAACAGTAAATATTTCTGCAACCATTATAAATAAATATGATGAGATAGTACCTTCTTGTCTGCAGCCCCGTTCTATTGTCATAAAGTCAGATAAAAACATTTTGTATTACTGCAGTTTGTACATTATTATTATTACAGAGTTTTATCCAGCATGCGAACTGTTAGTAAAGCCTAAAAAGATAGAGCATTATACATAAATTTCTGAGATGTTGAATCATAGGCTTTTCCAAAATTTAAGAGTAAGCCTGGTATTCTGCAATGGTAGCCGAAGTAACGGCAGGCATAAATGAGTTATTTTCCAGAATTTTGGCATGTAAATTTTAGTTTTGGGCAACGTTGAGATGTTGATTACATACTGCAAATTTATACACCTCTTTAAGAATACTGTAATATATTGTGTTCTACAGCTTAATTAAGTACATTTATATCTTGTGCTTATGTCATGAACATGTTACCAAAAGAAACCCAAGTTACTAGACGTCAAACAAGAACAATTAAAGATTTGGTGGCCAAGTTCTGTCAAGTTATGGTGGTCCACAGGACTTATGTTTCAGATATATCACTGCAAATAAGTTCAAATGCTAAGAAAAGCAGTATACGTTACGTGGAACCTCGATTATCTGGTCTTCTATTATCCGAATCTCCAGATTAACCGAACCAAAATCTTGTCTCCCTACATATAATGCACCGTTTAGCGTGAGCGATAATACAGGATTTTACACAGTCTCGGAAACTATTAACTCTAATGCTTTATAAAACGTACCATTCACAGAAACACCTAACTTCTTTTATATTTATAACCATTGTTACAGTAGGGGATGGATTATTTCAATTACACGACCCCGCAACACAACTTCTTTGATAATGTGCTTACAAATGAAAGCATGTTCGATTGGGTTTCGCAATTTATTATCTCCCAGAGTAGGTTCACAGACTGACAACATGTATTAAAAGAAAAGAAGTCAACAATGCATTACCAACCAAACACACCTATCACTGAAGGCGTGTTTGCTTGGGATTTTACAATAAATAATTTCCCGGAGTTTTTCAATTGACAAAATGCGGAATGATGTTAATCTAAAATTAAAAGGTCAACAATGCAAGTACCAACCGAACACACCCAGCTCTCAAGTCTGCATATTATTTTGAATAAAAATAATAATATCCATCGATATAGAGCAAATAATTAAGTGACAGTTCGAGGGTCCCTTATATGACACAAATATATTAAATTATATTTTATCAATGACCACCAACATATATGTTTAGGGCATAAAAACGATATTTGTTCAATTATCACCCACTCGGTAACCCATAGACAGTGAATTTCAGCTTCCTTCATCTATCCGAACCCCTCGATTATCTGACCGGATTGTATGTCTCCCATGGGGTTCAGATAATCGATGGTCTACTGTAATTAGCCAGGATTCTTTATTGCGAACTACCATACATTCTCAACATTACCACTCAAGGCACTCTAGATGTATGAATACTAATGCAATTCCATTTTCACCATCAGATTATGAAGTACTAATTCCTCTGCAGTAAAATTCTTTTGCAGCTCTCCCTAAAGGAGGGCTTACACAGAAGATAGATCACAAAATTCACACTACAATTCAAATGAATAGCAACATTGATCATGTTATCAAGGAGTCTACCGTAGCATATGTTATGCGCAAAGAAATCGTTAAGTTCTGGGTTGATGTAAGAGAGTGCATATGTTCCATATGGTAGATAAGTGACCAGAAATACTGCGACTATTGCAATCACGGATTTACTGACTTCGTAATACTCCTGTTTCAGGGTGGGGTGGCATGTTATGTATCCATTTCTGATCCTTCTTAGTGCAGCAAGTAGAGCTGAACTAAATATGACTAGAAAAGTAGCTGGAAACAGAAAAAGTATCAGACCATAGTAACCCGTTTCTATCCTTATGGTGGATTTTTTCACAAAATCTTGACAGTACTTGCAGCGCGTTTCATTTGCAGAGTTCATTACTTCCTTTTCTAGAACAAGCGACCACCTTAGAATCTGCACAAAGATGGCCATTAATACAGTTGCAAGCACCGAATTGTGGATGACCTTGCGTGTGTTTCGGGCCTTCATCACAAACGGTTTGTAAAAAGCCATAAACCGCGAAAAGGCCAACAGGACAGCCACCCAAATAGATACAAATTGTGCAAGTTCTGAAAAGACAACAATGAACAGTAACTCCAAGATGGCTTTGAAGTCATTATAGGTTTTCAAGATAAACTGCAAAATCGTCTGTATCAATGCACATGCCAATACTCCAGTATCCGCCACTGCCAAGGTTTTCAAGTAAAAACCAACCACCGTAGGAGGCTGTCTCATTGACAAAACTACAAAACTGAAGATGTTGCCAAATATTCCAAAAACAGACATTAGTATTAATATGACTTGACCAATTGTTTTCCATTGGTCGAGAAATGGACAATCACTCTCACTCATGGTTTTCAAATGTGAAGATATAATATGCTGATTATATTGTGCTATATGTTTATAATACACTATCTATTTATTTCATAAAAAACATAAATATTTCAAATCAACCAAGGTAAAGACAGATACCTTATTTTTTATATCGTGTATTATATATACAATCCCACAACAACTCTTCTGTGATATGATCAGACAAAATTGTTATTTTTTTCTCAAAAATTGCACTTAATGATATCCTCTATTTTGTTGTATATGTGTATGGTGTTATTTTAAATCTGAGAACTCATCAAGCCATTGTGGTACACAGGCCACATTATAACTGGAAATTGTCCTCAATTTGTCGCCTTTAATTTTACATGAAAACTGATGATATGTTTCGCCTGTCACTTTTTGTCCATGTTTTCACTGCAATGAGAACAACTGTAAGGGCACGCTTTTAATGGCACACGCAACCCTGTAGAACTGCACGAGTCTGACTTTCTGTTTGATCTATCCATTATAATGATATTTCATTTTCAATCTCTGCTTTTAAACAAACATGGCTAAGTAAGCTACAGTTTTAAGTTACACAAACACTCATTGTAGGTAGATATCTAAGCCAATGGAATAAACTAGTATAACTGTATTTCATTCCTATCTTTACAAATAAAATCTCCACAATAAAATTTGCTTTCTAAATACTAACTGTTTATAGTAAATACAAAGCAAAAATATAATTTCCTTTTGATTTGTTTGATATCATGCACTTGTTTAATCAAACAGAGAAGTCACATATGGCTTTGTGATACTGTACATTGCAGTTCCTGGTGGTGTGGGATGTACCTAAACATCTTTATAAATATTTATTTTTAATAATAGGCAGTACACAAAACAATAGAAATATATCTGTTTACAAATATCATGAATAAATCAGTGGATTGGCCAGATAACCTATATTTCTTTTTTTTTCTTTCTTCTTAGATGACCCCAACTGTCACAACAGACTGACAAATTTTGCTATTCTGGTGAATCAAATCTTAGTTAATGTACTAACGTCATGCATTAAAACAATCAATTAATGTAATCAATGGTGTTAGTAAAACTTTCTATTAATTGTGAAGAAACTGGACATAATAACACTCATTACACTTCCTTCACATTCCAATGTTAAAATGCTAAAATAAAAATGTTTAAAAATTTGTCAATCCCTAATAATTTCTTACGATATTTTTTTTAGCTAGTACGCTCCTTAGATAGGGTTGGTCATATTGGATTTTAAAAGCTAGCAGTGCACAAGGTGAATTCAAAGTCAGAAATCAAATTTTGAGAACACGGAATATTTCTGTTTAGTGTTATTTTAGTGTTTTAAATACAACTGAATTTGTCACCAGGGGAATAAGAAATCGTCACTTACAACTGGCAAGAGAAGAAGCTGTCGACAAGAAGTACAAAAAGTGTGAAGACGAGTGGGACTAAGAAGGGTAACATAATGGACATTTTAATGGTTAGTGCAGACAACGGTTCCTATTTGAATGACTTATTAGCCGATCCCAAAGGTATCATTGCAACTATTGAAAGTAACCAGCAAGAAGCAGGAGCTGATGGTTCAGTGAATCAGTATATTGAGCAGATTGGAGGTATCGAATCATGAAATTATTAAGCAAATGGACAAGCTGGAGATGAATAGTGCAGCTGTGTCAACTCTCACTGGTTCTCCTGTGGCAGGTCATAAGGACAATGTAACATTTCGGTTTCAGCCGTTGAGATCACCAGGGAGAGATGTGTGTGTGTGTGGACAGGTCCCCATGGGCAACATAGATGAACTCATATAGATGGCCAGCAAGGGAGATGGATACAACTCAGTTATATCAGAAAGAAACGTCAACAAATACGTCACAGACTGCACGGGGCATTACACAGGAATCTGAATGTCAGGGTTACAAGCCAGATAGCAGCAGGGATGCTATTGTACCTAGTTTGGACAGAATCATCAGAGCTTTGCCTCATGTGTCGTCAGCTGTGACGGATTTTCTAGGTCATTATGATGAATGTTTGCAACAGGAAGTTGTCCCAGGTGTGCCTCATTCCATAAGGAGAAAATCTGGGCGTTATAATACCACAGAGACAGTCTATGGACGACCTGAGGTGAGATGGCCTTATGAAGGCTTTATTGTTGTGTCACATGCAAAGAAGCCTCCATATGACGAGATGACACTTCCCCATGGGCCTCAGGTCAGTTGAATAACACTTTATTTGTCCAAGACAATATGTTACTGCATCAGGTGCTTACTCAGGTCACGCTGGCATTGCATGACGTGACAGTCCTTCCCTGGCCAGCTGGGAGGGCTGCTTGGGCAGCTTCGATGACAGAAGTGGAAGAGGGGAGGTTGACGTGGGACAACACGATGCAATGGGCCCTTAATAAGATTGGATCTTGACAAATCGCAGTGATGAACAGTCAAGCGCTTACTGAACAACACAACGCAATGGGTCCTTAATAGGATTGGATCTTGACAAATCGCAGTGATGAATAGTCAAGCGCTTACTGACAATGCTTACTGGGAACAGATTGTGTAAATTCTACAATGAAGGTGTGTGTGCCCAGGGGGCAACCACGGCAACTATGGGCATGTGTGTGTATTCTGTCACTGACAGGGAAGAGTGTTGAATCTCCCGGAAGTAATGTGTAATTTTAAAATAAATAAAGTGCAGGAAGGGAGACCTACAGTAGCAAGGTAGAGACATTAATGAAGAAAGACAATTAGTGGAGTCAAACAGTTGAATTTTAGTGAGCAAATTTGTAAAGCTGTGTGTGAACCAGACACGGAGTTGAAGCAAGACTTATACTTGTGTGGTAATAGGAAGAGACATTGTTCTAATCAAGTTACATTAAATGTTAACAGTAAGGGTTGTTCAATGCATGACACTGGGCCATGGTGGCAGAGTGGTAACACTCTCGTCTCCCACCTCTGAGGCCGGGGTTCAGTTCACGGCTCTACCTCAAGTGGGAAAGCTGGTAGTTGCTTGCCCTTGGCCGGCAGTTTACAGTACAGAACCTTGACCAACTGTATGTACTGGTTTCCTCTGCCCTTCCAAATACCCGTCGTGATATGACCTGTACAGTGCTGAAAGCGACGTAAAACCCCAAATAAATAAATACATGACACGGGGTGCCAGTTGCAACCCACGAAGTGTGAATGCTGAGATCTCCAATCATAAAATTTGTATCCTGGTTAGTAATGACGGAGTGATATGGGGAGTGGAAAGCAGGAAGTGAAATTGGATGTTTTGAACTGGTGGGGTAGCCATGATGCTGAGGCAGGTCCGATGTGTGTATGTGAGTGATAAAAATAACAGTGTTTTTGCAGGGTTTTATATTTGGAATGATAAAGGGCATGGAATTTTGAATATGGCGCTTCTGGGGAGGTAAACTTGTCAGTTGTAGGTAGTATACATTTATGTGTTGATTCTGTCATTCAATACAGGTCTTGGGAGGACAAAGAACAAGCTAAATTGACTAGGATAAATTACTATTCAGACCTTAGATATCAAGAATATCATGATTGGTCAGATCACACCTTTATTGAACAAAAAATTGATCAGTTATGTATTGAGGTAGATGTTTTAGTGCCCGAACACTTTCACAGAAACAACAGAAGGCAAAATGTTCGGTACTAGGGAATTTAAAACAGGGGGCACACAGTTTGGGTGAAGAGGACAGGTCACAACAGATTGAAGTGGTGGAAAGATCTGGTGTTTATAAGAGTCGTATTGGTGACATAACTTTATAGGGTACTAGTTTGACATTTATAGGACCTGACAGAAAACTTGTCCAGTTAGCTACAATTGAACAGTACCTGAAGGTGGCGGATATTGTCCAGGCAACTGGTTGCCCAATTATCATGTTATTAAAATTCTCATAGAATTTGGATTGAATGTTGAAACTTGGGAACATTAACTTGAGAGATTTTTCGGATAAAAGATTAATTGATTGGTTTCTAACTATAATATCAGTGTCAATCTATGGTCAGATCTGTAATTAATTTTATGCCTTACGGGGCTGTTAATGGTGGCTCGGAGGTGTAGCGGTTAGAGTGCTCAACTTCAACCTCTGAGGTTACCGGTTCGAATCTTGCCCCTTGCCAATGCCTGGTGGCTTACAGTGCAGAATCTGGACCAACTAGTATGCACTGGTTCCTCCATCTGTAAACTATCTGTCGCAAAGTGACCCTGGCAACAGATTCTTCGAGAACAATGTGTTTGACTGTAACTGATGTAAGAATTTTCTCGCTACTATGCTGGAATTCTTGGAATTCAGTTAATCTACTGGATAGTGTCTTTTTCACCACACCAGTCAGGTTCTTTAGTTAAAAAGTCCTTGGACTGCTTTTAACACTCTTTCTAAGTCTTGAGTCGGCAATACAATTTCATCTGGGGTAGAGAACTCCTTTTCCAACAATGCTAATCTGCAATTGTGAGGTGTTCAGCTTATATAGATAAGTGATCAGGAACCTTACCATTACAACATGTACACATTTTCTGAGAAATTAACATCATAAAACTTAGACTTATATTGATCACTAATAATAAACATTTCTTGGAAAGAATCCTATTTTGAAAAACTGCAACTCAGGATATGAAATTGTAGGTCATTAACTGGAACACCTCTCTGCTGTAAACAGCTAGAATGTTCACTCATACACACACCTGCATTTTTGTTATTCCATCACCACTGTAAACCTGAGTTTTCCCTCCCCCTGGCCATAAAGAACTATAACTTATCTCCTTAGGTCTCCTAGGTAAGGATGTGCTCGGGGAGTTTCATATAGATAAAGCTGTGATTTTCTGGGTTTCAGACGGTCCCAGGCTGACGCAAAGTACAGCCTCTTGAATTAACATGTATGATGCTAATATATTAATTTCAAAACAGGGCCAGGCAATACCATTGTAGCCCCTTCTCAAATTTTCATTCGGGCTATTGAAATGACGATTATGATTAGGCACAGTTGGGCAAGACACTAAGTTACCTCTTGAATGTGCAGCTACTAAGTCTGTGAAACATGGTTCTTAATTTAATGATTGCAGTTTTTGCATGAGGTGCCATAATAATAATAATTATGAAGGACCTGTGATATAGTTGATACTGTTGTATCTTTTATTAATGTGGTGGTTTTTAAAATTTAAAGTTTTAACCAATGTAAATTTATACTGATATGTAAATACAATTTCTCAAACTACACATCAGCTTTCAGTTTGAACTGTTTTTCTTGACCTCTGACCTGTGACATCTAGCAGGAAACAGACCTTTGAAAACCCGTCTATTTAATGTTGAAAATTGATCCTGATGTTGATGTATGTATTTTCAACAGGAAATCGTATTTTTCAAGAATAATCAACATTAAATCTAGCTTAGTTTTCTGACATGAAAAAGATATTCATATTTTAGTACAGAAAATATGTTCAATATTGGGAAATATATGGCTGGCGTATGATAATTGATCACAAGGAACAGCTGATTTAATCAGGAAGTTAATTATTTCTGTATAAATATGTTTTGCTACAAACTAATGAAAAAAATATTATTTTTGTTGGTGCCTATAGTTCACAAAATTAATGCATTACCTTAATTTATTGAAATGTTAATTTACAGTTACATTTTAGACCTGTATCAGTCACAATGACTTTAGTCTTTAAAAATTGTTGGTTGTGTTATGCATATGTGTGAAATTTTCAATATTTCAATATTTATTATATCTATAATATTTTAAGTGCAGAAAAAAATCTTAAAAGAGAAGAATCAGACTTGAATATCGAGTGCAGTAGAATCAAATCCATAATATTTACTCTATCAGCAATAAAAATATTGCATATTGGTGGATATTGGTGGATATTGGTGGATATTTGTATAATTAAAATAATTAGTACGTAATGGATACATAAATGTATAAAGCCTATGTGGAACAAGCATTCTCACAAGACAAGAATATTTTAGAAAAAAGGAAATCGCCTCACAAAAAGAGGCAATGTTATACACGTTAAGCTATGTGGTTTTCTTCAAACAACAAATAAAAAATTTGAACTCAGAATATTTTAATAGAGAAACTGGGAAATCTTGTATCTTTTGAACAAAATTGCGTGCTCTCAAAAACAGACACATGAAGCAAAAGGGGTTTGTACAGGTAAATTTGAGCAGCTTGCTGGGCGGCCGATAATAAAGCATTTGCCCACTCTCAAATTGACTCTCATTGTTCCAAGCCAAAAAACGAGGAAAGGAGGGCATGATGACAAAGAATGTTGGTTATGATGTCCATAATACTGTTATTTGTATATAAAATTATGCAACTGCAGTGATTGACAAACTTCCAAATATGTCCTAACAAAATATCAAAAGGTTGTTTCTAATACCCCAGTTACACATAGCCGGATGTACCACTGGATCGCGGCAGGTTACCTAATATGAAAAATTGTGAATGATTTACGGATCATATTTTTTATCTGTGAAGACATCCTTATCATCTGTAATGTCCTTGTGGCATCCACCACAGATGAAAGGTGTCCGTGGGGACAACCTGCTGCTTGATTTTTCAATAAAAGGTTTGCGGATCTTAGGTGTAATTAATATCCATAACTGATCTGTATGTAATCCATAAGTCGTTCCTAATGTCCTTGAAGCACCCGTATATGATATCCGCCACATCCTTGACTCATCCGCACCAATAAAGGCTCGCAAAACTTCTGTGGATATTCCCGGAGGGTGTTTGGAGGCTGTAAGGATGCCACCGGAAGTTAACAGACATTGGCAGAAACCACAAGGACCAATAGGGATGGTCCGTAAAGAAGGCCATGGATATGTAATTTGTCTGCGGATATCCACTAATATTTACGGATCTATCCATGGACAATAGGGACGGGGTTTACGGACGATAAGGACATCTCAAGGACGGGGTTTACGGATAGATTTTTAGTTTCACACTACACTCGGGAACTTACGGAAAGACGCTTTGTCATGGACAAAAGCCTATATAAGGGCACTTAACCTGGCTTTTTCCTCAATAACTTTCTGCAAAAATTCGATGTAAATACATTGATTTATGGAACTTTATAGCTTATACTGTATATGTTTGAGGAAATATTTTGCTGGCATATTTACCAAAAAATAAGAGGAGAGGTAGTCAGGAGATGGAGAAGATGTCCACACAGGTCCAGGCAAGAAGTCCAGAGATGGATGAGTTGACTTGTGTTACAGAGACTCAGCAGACCCAGCTGGCAGTTGGGGTGGAGGAGGTGGTGGTGGGAGTTGACGATCCTCTGCAGATGTCAGATACAGAACAGGGTGACATTGCTCAAGGGCAAGGGTAAGTCAACAGCAAGGGAGGGGCAATATGTATCAGAAGAGAAGGCTGAAAAAAGAGGCAAGAAAGCCGCTGTTCTGTTCAGTGCTGAGAAGGAGCAGAAATTAGTGGATTTTTTGCATGACAATGAAATTCTCTACAACAAGCGTTTAAAGGACTACACAGATAGATCAAACAGGGAGGCTGTGTGGGGTCAGTTTTGTGAGGAGAACAACTTGGACAAAGATGCCTGCCAAAGATGGTTTCAGAGCCAGTGCACACTCTTCAGCAAGGTCACTCACATGAAGTCGGTCCTGGGGGAACCACAGCTGACAGAGCGGCAAAAATGGACCAGAGACAATTTTGACTTCCTGAGGGACCACATCGTGCGCCATCTTAAAGGAAAAAGTGAATTCAGGGCTCCAAAGGGGTCAGCTTCCCAAGCCAGTGCAGCAGCAGGCTCAGCATCCAGACAGGAGACTATGCACATAGAACCATTCCAGGATACTTCTCGTCCAGAATCCACATGTGACCCAGCAGATATGTCGCACCTGGATACACATACGCCAACTCCTAGATCGTGTGGTGTCAGAGTGACTTCAAGCTTAGCAGACCTCCAATCAACTCTCGTGGAATCTCGGAGGGGCATAACAAAGTTAAAAGACATTGTGGTCAAAAAAATGACTGATGACAAACCCGATAACCCAAGACTGGGCTGCTGTGACTTTCTAAAGGTGGAGGTGGTACAACTAACCAGCGACTCGTATGACGAGTTTCAAAAAGAGACATTCAACTTGGTGCTGAGACTTAACTGAGTGACAAGCAGAAAGGTACCACCACGGAATGGGCATGAGTACCGCCACATACAGCCCAGCCTCAAACCAGTACCCATTGTCTCACACCCAGATACAGGCCCCACCACAGCAGATGCCACAAACATTTACACCACAAGGACATCCACAGCTGCAGCATTTAAAACATTCACTGCAGCACTTCGAACAGACACAGCCAAATGCACCGGCGCAACAGCAGATCCAGGGCCAGGGTCCACAGCTTAGTATGCAGTCACAACAGAAAATGCCCGCCATGTCAGCACTGTAGCAGCCAATTCACCACCAGCAGCAGCAACTCATTCACCATCAACAGCAGCAGCAGCCCTTACAACAGCAAAAGCTGCAACCCATACAACAGCAACAGCAGCAGCCCATACAGCAGCAGTAGCAGCACCAGCCCATACAACAACAGCATCAGCATCAAGAAACTGCCCCAGGTTCAGAGCAGCAGCACAAGCAACAAGGCAGCCAACAAACAGCACAACAGCAAGCATCACAGAGCGCAAAATTCCTTCCAGGAGCGGGTCATCTCACCACCAGTCACAGGCACTAGGAGAGAAAGCAGCCCATTACCACTTACCAGCACACCAGCTGGATTCAGTTTCTCACCACCACCAAATGCACCCTCAGCCCATACTTTACCAACATACTGAACACATCAAATGGTGTCAACTTTGGGGCCATCCACACACCTCAC
Source organism: Sabellastarte sp. h YS-2021 (assembly GCA_964017235.1). NCBI lineage: Eukaryota > Metazoa > Annelida > Polychaeta > Sabellida > Sabellidae > Sabellastarte > Sabellastarte sp. h YS-2021. Next base: position 31,949,917 of record OZ024936.1, read on the forward strand.
TTCCAGCCAGTTGACAAAACATCCACCACCCCAACAGACCACCCAGCCGCAGGGGACCAGTAGCCAGCCACCGCCAGCTGATATCTCAGTGAAAGTTGATAGTATTTAAAGGCTCTTTTAAGGACCGACAAATTTTTCCAAAACAATTATTTGAGCCATGCCGTTGTTATATATAAAATTAAAGAAACCCACCAACAAATGAAATAAAAATTCCCCACACAACATAAAACCCCTTATAAAATGGAAAAAGCAAATAACAATAGACAATGATCAGGTGAATATTAATATAACCAGAATTGTACTATCCAGCAAGATAGTTAATTAAATTTGTATTCAGCCAGAACCCCCTCCAGGTGAAGTCACAGGAGAAAAACTCCCCCCCCCCCAAAAAAAAAAAAAAAAAAATGTACAAAATGACTTAATTCAGTAACACACCTCAAAGACACCTCCCCAACCCCAAAAATAGGAGGTAAAGGGGTGCTTGAACCTGTGTTCAGTTAGTTGGGGTTGATGGGGGATCCCTTCAATGTCCCACCCATATATACATTTATGCTTTCACTTGCTTCTTTCAGGTGGGGGAGGTACATTTGCCCTCAGTACTGGTGCCTTTGAGGATGGCTTGTGTGCTTAATTCCTTGACTGTCTATTGTTCCAAACCAATGTATGTCCTTCCTTTGAACCCTTCCATTTTGTCACCACACAGTGGGGGTGACACATATTTGTGCACATAAGCAGAGGAAAAGAAGGACATTGTTTGCCATTTTAACAATAGGTGTTTGATTTTATTTGCTGTTCATTGCTTCAGCATTATAAAGTTTCTAATGACTGCAAATTAAAGTTTGTATGTTAAGCTATTGAACAAGTCAATATTGACCACACAGATGAATTTTTTAGTAGGCATATTAAAATCACAATAATAAATATAAGAATATCAAGCATTTTATTGCAAAAAGTGTAAACTGCACACATTATTACATAACAGAAAGGACAATAATGTTTGACAAAAAATACACAATTAATACTTGAGCTTATCAACAAGTGTCCATGTAAAACTGTAGTAAAATTATATAGTCCATGAGGTAGCACATACATTTTAGTGTTCCATTGTAGTATTTAGTATTTACATTGAGAAAGTCACTGTATCACAGTATTTACATTCACACCTAATGTTTTTGTTTATTTACATAACGTCTAAATTCTGTCCATTTGCCAAGGCACCTGGCCATCGGTCATGAAATAGTCCCTCAGAATATTCCTCTGTGTCTTTGCTGCCTCCAGTGGGTTTCAGCCCTCATGTGGAATGTCATTGCCCTCCAGCACTATCGGGGGATCGGCCTCTGTCCCAAAGTCATCCTGTTGACCTGTGGGGTATCGCATCCTCAGCAGGTTATGGAGTACTAGGCAGGCCATGACCACCCTGGCCACCATGGAAGGCTCCTGCTGCATTGGCCTCTGGAAGATCAGGAAGTGGGATGTTAGTATCCCGAAGGCGTTCTCTACCACCTTTCTTTCCCGGCTGAGCCTGTAGTTAAACACTCTCTGGTTCAAGCCCATACTGCATTTTAAGTAGGGCTTCATTAGCCAAAGCTTGAGGGGGAAAGCATCGTCCCTGAGGATGAAATAGTTCACCTTTGGCCCATAATCAACAAGGGATTCACTCTGTGGAAAGCTGATGGTGCCATCCTCTATTTTGTGCCTCAAATCTTAGCTCTTGAAAATCTGAGCATCAGAGCTTGACCCGGCAGCCCTCAAGTTCACCCACAGAAACTTGTAATCTCCATCCACCAAGGCCAGGAGTACAATTGAATGGAAGCCCTTGTAGTTGTGGTAGAGGCTGCCACCCTGTCGTGGACATCTGATTGAAATGTGCTTTCCATCCAGGGAACCCAGGGCATGTGGGATGTTCCACCTCTGATGGAAAACAGACTCGACCTCCAACCAGTCTTCTGGGCTTGTGGGGCATGTCATCACCTCATTTTGAGAGGCCCTGATGATAGCATCGCAGACCTCAGGTACAAACTTATTGATGGTCGACCTTGCCACCCTGAAAGCATACTGTGGGGTTGGGTAGCTGTCTCCACTGGCCAGGTGTCTCAGGGTGACTACCAACTTGAGTCCTGGACTCAGAGGGTCTCTCATCCCAGTCCTCTCCCTCTGGATCGTGGGGCCGAGTCTCTGCTCCAGCTCTTGAAAGAGCTCGGGTGGCATCCGGATGAAGTTTCGGTATGCTATAGGGTCATCTAACTCGAGCCTTGGCATCAGTCTGGTGTACTGACCCTCTTCTTCATGCTCTGCCTGGCTTATCCATGCCTGACCCAATATCTTCTGTGTCTCTCCATTTGTAATATTACAAGTTGAATTTGCATAAGATCTCTGTTCTGTCTGTTCACCCTGGCTTCTAATCTGGCTAGTGGCTTTACCCTTACCCTTTGTATAGCAGGATCCAGGGATCCAGTGGTCACTAGCTCCCACCAGGACACCTTAATGTTATCATAAAAATCCCTGATTGATAAGCTGACATCTGTGAGAGAAATAAAGATCCATAATCCCCATCCGTGAGTGTCCACAAGGTCCATAAACTGATCTGGGGGTGTCCTTGGGATGTCCTGATGCATCTCTATGTTGTCCTGGTGTGTCCTGGGGTGTTTCCGCTTCACTGCAGGTGGTCACAGATGTGTATCCGAGGGACATCCACAAGCAACAAAACACATCCCTAACGTCCTTGTGGCATCCTTTTTGTCCATAGACCGATCCTTGACACGTCCGTAAATCACTCACTTTTCTAACATTCCCCCTCCCCAAACTCCACCATCCGGATGAGATCCTTGACAGTTACCATATATGGAACCATGGCCTATATCCATGGGGATCCGATAAAGTGTAACTGGCCCCTTTACAAGCGTGTTTTTATCAAATATTGTGGATCTACACTCACATGCCAAAATGGTTAAACAACCTGCATGTTGGTAGGCAATAACTCGTTATGGTTAAACCATAAGGCATGATAGCAGGTGTTTCAAATCTGGTATTCACACTACTGGTGGTTTGCATAGAGTGGAAAGATTGGGCAGTAAAGTTAATAAAATTGAATGTCAGAAGGTTCAGCCAAAACTTTCAGTAAAATGCATGTAAGTACTGTCGCTGACATAACTGAAAACCTATCTCTATGCAAAGGCATATCCTCCTTAGCTCATTTTCTCTTATGGCTTCTCTGTGGTGCCGACCTGTTTTTGTCCCTGGACTTTGAGTTTGTATATTTCTATTGTCTTGTTGCACATTAGAGTCCACTACTCAGTGGAGATTAAGCACTATAAAAGTTAAATTAGAATTAGAACTGTTTATCCGGAAATAGTGCAAATGTACCAGAGCTGGGAATTGCTTTAACAAATCGTTTTGATGTCCCCCAGAGCTATAATCTTGAGGACGCAGAGGCTAGTATACTGTCTGATACTGTAGCTGTTCTGTAGTCGGGCACTGCACTTGTGAAAAAGGAATAAAAATACTAACAGAATTTTGCAGTTTATGCCTAAACATCAGGTGCCATGCAAATTTGATGAACCTTGTTCTGATTTTAAGAATTGTCAGGACCAAATCGGAATACAATTTGGTTGTGAGCCTTTGACTTCTATTGCTTTGTTTGATGGTACTCATACTTATTGGGAAAAATGCCTTTGACAGAGTGGGGGTACAATGTCCTAGGCCTGCAAATCCCTGTAGAAACTCAATTTAATGTTTGAGGGTTGGAGTCATCATTTGGCTGATTAATTTGACCAGCAGCTTCCGGACTTAATGGAATTTGGGTTTATGCTTGACCTTGATAGGGGTTGCCAATTGGAGGTCACTGAAACCAATCATAAATTGGCCTTGACCTATGATTCGGATGTTTCTCAGTATATACAAAAGGAGATGGCGTTTAAAGCTATTATATGCCCTTTTTCTGAGCCTCCTTTTCCTTTGCATTTTTCTCCATTTTTGACTAGAGAAAAGGCTAATTCATATAGTAGGCGCACCATTATGGATCTCAGAGGACCTAAAGTTCAGTCTGTTAATTATGGGGTCAAAAGAATGAGCTATTTAGGTATTAAATTTCAGCGACAATATCCTTCTATTGATCACATTGTTAGGCAGGTTAATGCCTTAGGCCCTTTGGCAAGAATATTTAAGCTAGATACTTCTCGTGCATTTAGGCATATTACAATAGATCCTGGTGATATTGAACTTTTGGGATTGCATCATCGGCAGGATATTTTCATTGATTTGTTGTTGCTTTTTACATTTCATTTAGGTTCTTTTGTTTTAAGAAACTAAGTGACTCAGTGCATTATATTATGAAAAATAATGGTTTTTGCTCTGTATGGAATTATGTTGATGATTTATTATAGTGTGATCTTCTTTCTGACATATACCAAGCTTATGAATTTTTATTAAAATTATTGCAGGAGCCAGAGTAAGCTTACTCCTCCATCTACTCAAGCTACTTGCTTAGGTATCATGTTTGATACAGTGGCCAGGGCCATTTCCATTCCACCTATAAAGGACAAGAAATTGTTAACATTTGTACCAAGTGGTCTCTCACAAGATCTTGTGCAAAGAGTGAATTACAACCCTTACTGGCTGTGTCATTATATCAAACGAAATGTGTCAAACCTGTGCAATATTTCCTTAACAGAATGCTTAAGCTCCTTAGGGATAATGTGGAAACAACCAGATTTCAATTATTTCGCGAGTTTCACAATTATCTCAATCGGTTTTTAATAAAGTTGGTGACTTATAATGGTATTACAATGTCTAATGTAAGACCTTTTTCATGTAAGCATATATTTTGAGACCTGCCTTACTGCTATGGGTAGATGTTTGGATAATTTTGTGTACACGATTAAAATTCCAATAAATTATTGAGGCTATAATATCATTCACCTGGACATGGTGAACATAGCCTTTGCTCTGAAAATTTGTTGTAATATCTGGCAAAATAAAAGAATTAACATTAATTGTGATGTCAGGGTTGTGGTGGATGTTTTACAGTTCTGATGGTGCTTGTGACCAAATTTGCCAGGAATATTTGGTTGTTGACAGTTATATATGTACAATATTGCAATAGTTGTTTCTCATATTTCAGGTATTGAAAATAATGTCGCATATTTGCAGATGCAGATAATAAGAATTTACTGTGATGTGTGCCTAACCCCATTTGCGTCCCAGTTCATAATGATCTGCTGGAACTCAATCATGATATATGATGTGTTGTAGGTTTGGGGTTACCCACATATTCCCTGTCTTCTGATGCTAATGCTAGACTTTTCAAAGCTTTCAGGCCTACAACTTTGACAGCATACCAACAAATGTTTAGGGTTTTCCTAGCTTTTTTGTGTTTGTTGGTTTATCTGTGAGCCAGCTCTTCACTTTCATAGAATATCTAGCTCAAGCACGTTTGTCCTCAGTTGACATCACTTATCTTATTATGCAGGTAGGATTTTGGCTATAGTATATGGCCAGTCAATGAATTAAACTCATGTTTAGATTATTTCCCTCGCAGAGATATGATTCCATCTTCTATGGGATTTCAATACAAGATACACAGAGGCAAGGAACTTGGTCTCTGAATGTGTTTGAAGGTAATTTAACTTCCTCCTTTTTCTTCCTCTCCTGTATTCCAGGTGTTTTCTACATATCTGTCACTTTGATGTATTTCCACAGGATTCCTGAGTAGATTTCATATTTGGACTTGTTTATATGGCCTTGCTTGCCCCTTTAACTTAATTTCACACCTCTCAGGTGTGGTTTTGATGCAAATGATGTTACCTTAAGGGATCTAGTAGTGATAATTATTGTATGTTGTGGCACTGACCTTTAAGCAAGGTTGCTTAGGGGGAGCTTAATTTTGCCGGACTTTGACCTGGCTTGACCCTTTGTAACTGTCATACAAGTAACTCTCATAGAAAGGAATTGTTACTTTATTAGATCTAGTCGTGTTAATGAATATTAGATTAAGTCCTTGACCTTTGTAGTTCAAGATCAGTTGGTTGGTATGGGCCGTGCTGCTGCTGATATGTATAATATGTATGGTAATATAAATTAGCATTGTGTTGTATTTATGTAATGAAATGCTGAATTGATAAACACCTACATTAGTGCAGGTTAGTTGTATTTTATCTGTTTATGTATAAATAAATTTATAATCCCATATCAGCTACTTCTTAGCCCTGGGAATAATGTAACTTTTTAAACTTTTTTCTTATTGTTTAATTTTACCCTTATTGCATTAGCTTTTTAGTTTTTTTTTCTTCTTTTTTCTTACCTTAGTGGGATCACCATTATGACCTGGCAAAGATTTATGTTCATTTCTGGATTTGAATCCATAAACTGTGTACAGCAAGGCCCAGTTAGGGCGGGGTTATAGTTCAATGATTTCCCTCAAAATGCTTGGACATTATGAACTGTACTGCCATATTGTTTGGATCTAGAAGAAGTTTCACCCACCTCCCCCCACTAGTAAATAGATTATTATGGGGCTGTAAGCAGCTCACTTACTAGGTGGTCCAGACCTCTTGTGCTTGACCTACACTTGAGAGTTCCCCTAGGGTTGATATAGCCCCCCCCCCCCTAGTTTCGGTCTTCTGAGATTTATCTCATCAGTATCTGGACCCCGAGAGTTTTTCCGACCCCCAGTGAGGTTTTCTTATGATAGACATATGTGCTGTGATTTAGGGCTCCAGGCTGGACCCAGCTGACCCGGGTCCCACATCTACCTTGACTTTTATTTCAGATTGGTGAACCAGACCTCTTGTAACTTGACCCTCTACTTGAGAGTTCCCCTCGGGTTGATATAGCTCACTATGGTATTTGGGGTCCTGAGATTTCCTCATTAATACCTAGACCCCGAGCTGTGTTCCATCCTAGGGAGGTCTCCTTCATTGTAAAAATGTGGGTGTTGTGGTTTAGGGACTTGCAGACTGGACCAGCCTCCCCCTACTGATTTTGACTTCCTAAATGCTTACTATTTGAATATTGGCATACTTACAGACGAACTTTCACTGCTGTGGCAACTACATGCAAAACCTTGGGGTATTCTTAACTGTGATAACACATATGTATGCTTATATATTAATACTTTGTAATATTCTGTGATGTTGCCATTCAATATTATGTGCCCCCAGTTGGGGCCTTTTAAAATTGCCTCATGTGTAATGTTAAAGGTTCTGATCCTTGCTTTTATGTACCAACATGTGAATAAAATATTCCAAATTGTTTCAATGTGTTCACGTCTTTAGTTTGACCTTTGACCTTGAATGACATAGGATTATGCAGATACCCGGTATGACCATTTATCTTCATCTCTGGGTTTGAATCCATAAACTGACCCCTACAATCATTCCCAAGGACATAAAAAATTCTCTTCAAGAGACCACACAATAGGGCACTGATAATCAATGGATGGGTCATATATGGTGAAGTGTCACCATTGTCCACTTCCTTATACATGCCAATTAAAGATCTCCACCTAACAATAAACACAGATTTAAAATATATTGAAATGCCTGCCTATTTGCTTTGATCATCAAAAACAAGGGATTTCTATAATCCTTTTACAGAAAGTGTGACACACGAATAGTTAAGAGCGAAAAGGGGTGTGTGTAGATCAGAACACTGCGGGTGAATGGAAAACTGAACTGGCTGAACTTTGCAAGGACTATTTACCATTAGACATTTACCATGTGGTCTGTGTGTAAAATAAAAAAAAACAACGTTTTAACTGGGTATTACAAATGAAGGAGAGATTCAGGCAGAATCAGTAATGGCCAATTTTATTTAAGCCAACTAAAATAATCCCACAAAGACAGTTACATCACTCTTCTCTTATTTGCTTCATTTTAATTGATCTCTAACATGCTAATGTTAAACAGATCGTGGATTGCAATGGTTAATGAATGTAAAGCGAAATTCTGTGAAAGGAAAGGAATTCATACAATGGTTTCATATAAAGACTGGTCCCTATGAAAGACTGTTTTTAGCATTTCCCTTTGGCGATCTTAAAACACAAGTTTCACTGTACATGTTTGGTTTCATTTTAATGTCTCACTGTATGGCTTCAAATACAAACAACAGATGGTCAATAATACAATACTTTTGTAATATCCTCACGTATATCAGTTCTATTAATACCTGGGCTTCCGGGATTCCTCTTTAGCTCAGCTGGTTAAAGAGCTAGACTTGTGTTTTTTCTGTGTGTAATCAGAAGGCTGTGAGTTCGAGACACATCAGAACCAATCAATAATTTCTCCCTTCCCACTACACTTTGTAACACTCATGATTCTGGAATTGAATCAAGCATTTTGCTCTCTCCGAGTGCTTCTTGTTACTCTAGCGTTATACTCATGCAAAAATTCCTGGCTGTTGTACAGGATGTAAAACCCCAACTTCGGGGCGTAGATTATACATAAGCAAGTTCGCCCAGGTGTACCATTGTGTTTGTAGAATCATTAATGAGATATAAGATTCACAGCTTCCCTAAAAAGCATATTGATCGAAAGCGAGGCTACCTTTTTCAGCATTTTATACAGACACCTCCCCATCATCATCATAAAACCACAACATTTTGATAGGGAGTACCAGTTTGAAATAAAACTTGCAAGCAACTCCTCTGAATTTTGACCTTTTACACAACATTCACTTGTGACAACTCGGCTCCACCTTTAGAAAAGATTGTACAAGATTGTACGTAAGTTGTACCATCATAAAGATGGGAGTTCGTCATCACCAATGGGTACTGACACTGCTGATCCTATGCATTTGTTGTTATAAGCCGCAAAGCCATCAGAGACACGAGTAGTGCACTAACACTGATGAAATTCTGGTAACAAAAATTCCCAGTCAGATACATCTCATACCTTGCCTAGAACTCAGACAGTCACCCATACAAGTACTGGCATAGCCCATTGCTCCTTAACTTTGGTGATGAAACGGGTACTCACTATGCTACGCCACAATTCATAAATGTATGGTGACAGAAAAAAGCTAAAATAAAAAAGTGATCTGTGTAAGCCTGAGCCTTGTTATGGCTTTAAACTAGCCAATCAGATTCTTCTGTGTTACAGTGTTCATTGCTAAACTCATTATGTACTCATGTAGGTTAAATATATCAGTTTTTTTAACTTGTATAGTTTTAGTTTGTAGTGTAGTATTACCCCCCCCCCAAAAAAAAAACAAAAAAAAAACTATCTATGGTAATAAAAACGTTTTAGTAGTCACATTCATCTATTATTAATGATTAAATAAAATGTTTTGATCCCAATGGCTGATTTTTGGCTTTTAATGAAACTAGCCAACCAGATTCTACTGAACCAATAAAAATAATTTTATATAAATAAATAAAAAGTATGAAATCCTGATGTTCGAGAAGATTTGTCTTCATATATTTTTTTCAAAAAATTTTTTCAAAAATTTTTCGGGTACTTCTCATAATGTTGTTAACATTTTTTTCCTCATACCTTAAGTCGTACCCCCATTTATTTTATGCGAAAACACACAAATAGGTTTGAATTGGTTGTTACAAAACAAATACAATAGTTTAAATGTTTAATACAACCTCTCCTCATACCTTATCAAATGTCAATTGTTTCATGTAGATAGTCATAATGCCCTTGTGTAAGAAATAAATTGAACCAGTTGAGCAAAGATAAAATTTAGGGAGTGGCTCCATTTACGGCATCGTAACTCAAGCATTTAGGCTTCAGTTATGTCGCTGTATATGAAGACTCAGGACTCCTGTTACGGCATCATATAATATTCCGAACATGTGGGGGATGTGGTAGATGGATTGGTTTGACTGTTAATCCTTAATGTTTTCAAAAGAACATAGGGTGGGCCTTGGTGAGATGTATGATGTTGTGATCATTAATTGAAGGGTAGTAACACAAAAGAGGAACCACACCACCTTTATTTATCAGAAAACATTCAAAACATTAACAGTCATACCACACCACTAAAGTAGCCTGTATATACAAAATATTGTAAACCTTTGCAACACTGAGTAATAATAGTGATACAAAACATAAAGAATATTGTGTTAAACATTTTGAACAGATCCATACCTATTAGCACATTTTACAGTACCAAAATTTTTGCGTTGTCTTTGTCTTTACACCTGCACAACTCCAGTGTTGCCAATTTAGACAAGAGTCACAGGCAATTGATGATGCATTTTCATCTAAGTAGCCACTACATACACTGCAATCTAATGGAAGTCCTTTTCTCTGCTGAAATACATTTTGTACTACCAACCATCCATCCTCATTAAAAAAATTCTAATGGCATTGAGATCAATGTGTGGGTCTAGAACCGCAGTAGGTACTTCTTCTGGTGTTGTTTGCACAACCTCTTCCCCAAGGAAGGCACCACCCTTACAAACATTGTCTCTGGCTGTGTCATTCACAAAAAAAGGACAGAACATACTTTTGGCGGATCAATGTGGATTTTCTGTGGAATGGCATGACATCTCCTAATTTTTTAAGACGTTTCTTCTTGGGAAGCCCAATCACTGTTGTGCAACTTCCTTTTGGTCGCCCACACTTTTTAAGCATAGGAGCAAATGTAGCACCCAGCAAGGATTGTGAACCCTCATTATCCAATGGTGTTTCAGGCACAAACAAGTCATGCAACACATTTGATTCAACAGATTTATTACATTCAGTTCCTTGATTGAGAACATCCACATTCTCATCATTTTCAGTACTGGTGGCCTCAGTTCCTGGGTGGAAAGCTGCATATGACACATCATTCTCAGTACTGGTGGCTTCAGTTTCTGTGGGGATAACTTCAACTTCTGGAGCTTGCTGAATGAATTCACCAACAAAAGCTTCCTTATCTTCCTGCCATAAGGATAAATGCTTCTTCACACAGGACAGGTGTTCTTCAAATTGATCAATGCCACATCTCGAGAGTACTGTCTGGACCACTGCAAACACCTCCCCTGCTTTCTTCCATTTTTTATTTTCAGACACTGATGGCCTGTGTGCAACAGGATTTACTGAAATGCTAAGTCTCGGTCTAACTGCTGACAAGAACCTATGGCCTTTGTAGTAAGCTACTGTCCATCTGTCTCCTATGAGGGAAGGGCAAAACAGATCCTGGCCATTGTGCTTCCTAATGACAAATATGTGCCTGCATGGCAGTTTCATATTCGTAAAGTATGTGAATTCACACTCTTCATTTGAAACTCTCCTGATGCCACTTGATGTCTGTACTGAAGTTCATCCAAAACAGTAACCTGCTGGATATACTTGATTTGATTTTGGATGTGTGAAAAGGCATATGGTGTCACATGTGTTTGGAGCAACTTCTCAAAGTCATTGATAGGCTTGGTGGAAAATGTTGACATGTGTTTCAACAAACGATAGCTGTGTTCATTCCTCAAGATACTCAAAGTAGACATGAATCCTTTGATAAGATCTTGTAATGCACCTCTTCTTGAAAGGTGAACCTTAAGATGTTTGAAAAAGTTCTCCATGTGGTTGTTAGGTCGTATACATAAATTCATGGAGTTTTTTCAAACCATCGACCCATTATTCCCTGATTGAATGTCAGTTTCTGTCATAATAATCCCTCACATTATCTGGCATAACCTCATAGAACTTGCGATACTTGGCCTGGTATGATTCTTCATTCCATGCATAGGCAATGTCTTGAATTTGATCTAGGATAGTTGACTTCTCACCAGTGGTCACATCCATTTTGTCCACAGTGATTTCCCTGCCGAAACTTCGAAGCACGTGAAATAGGAATATCTCTAACTGAATCTGTGGAAGCTCACTTTTGAACACCTCCCTCTCAGCCATATCCTTGTCAGTGAGAATAAAGAGTCTCATCATACACCTTGGTGTTATACAGCACCATTATAATTAATAAATACATTAACAACATATGAAAACACAAAAATATAAATAAAACACACATCTAGATACAAAGAATAGATTGTATGTATAAAAAGATAAAATAAAATATAAATATAGTATTACAATACCAGCATTACTGTAAAATAAAAGACATAAAAAAGAATACAAATATCACAAGAAAATTAACATGAAACACAGAGAAAATTAACTCACTAGAATTTATAGAACAATCCACATTCTTTCAAAAAATTACAGGGGGCCACGGTGACAGAGTGGTAACACTCTCGCCTCCCACCTCTGAGGCCAGGGTTCGGTTCCCAGCACGGCCTCAAGTGGTGGGAAAGCTGGTAGTTGCTTGCCGTTGATCGGCAGTTTTCAGTACAGAACCCTGACAAACTGTATGTACTGATTTCCTCTGCCCTTCCAACTACCCGTCGTGATATGACCTTTATAGTGTTGAAAGCAACGTAAAACCCCAAATAAATAAATAAATAAATAAAACATTACATGTACTTTTTACATTACCATTAAATAAATACTTATTTATAAAATACTTACATTTCTATGATATTTTTGGCTGACACACTATACAGTCTTCATCATTGCCTGGTATGCGGTACTTTAAAGGTTTGTGATGATTTATGTGGGTTAAACATTGCCTTCAACACATTGTGTAGGTAAAATCATGACGGGTAGGATTAGGGGCAGAGGAAACCAGCACATACTATTTGGTTGAGATTATGCTCTGTAAACAGCTGGGCATTGGTTGGAAACTACCAACTTTTCCACGTAAAGTCTGGGGATTGAACCGCAGACATCTAGAAAACATCCCATTATGGGTCAGGATGAGGGAAAGCAGCTCATAATACAATCAAGATACAAAGTATCGGACTTAACATAACATACATATTATATTACATTCTGTGTAGTTTCTTGGTTTTCATTGGACACTCTTTGGAACACGACACCTGGAATGTGTTCAACTAAATATTTACAGTAAAGTGTCTTGTTCCCAACATGATCATCGTGTCATGTCATTGGGATATCTTGCTTTGTCATATGTCAATTTGCTTTGTTGCATAATTTTGTTGCATAATGATCATTTCAGGACAGTAGGACATAGTTAGGTTTGTCAGTAGGTCATTTGTTCAAGCACTTCTAACTATATGGCTGCTTTTTGCCAATTACCCAGCGAGATACTATTGCCAATAGGTTGATTTCAGGAATTTCGCAAAGTTACTGATACACATCTTTACTGTAATATATATATATTTGTGTGTGTGTGTAATAAAAAATAATATCCCTCTCTTATGCATGTCTTATGAGTATTGGACTTGGAGATACTGAAATGCCTGAACAAATATCTTTTGTATGTTGTTTTTCTAATAGTTACAGTACTTTCAATGTGGTCTACCAAACCAACAAGTAAAAAGAAAATGACAAATTAGTAATATTATTAAATACTATTAAACCACTTTGAAACTACACTATTGTTATATACAGTAAATATTAAATATTATTAAAACCACTTTGAAACTACACTATTGTTATATACAGTAAATATTACTGTTGTATTCTAGTTTACTACTCCAATATTAAACAATACATTCACCATGACGACAAAATCAATGCATAAGATCTTTTATATCAAGGATCATTAAGGCAGGAGATTTGTCGCTTTTGTAAAACCACGTGCAAACTTGACAAAATTTCCCTGGATTGGTTTCGATAACAAGTTCCTGTCTGTCACCCCGAAACTAGAAAACGTCATCTTTCGGTGTATTGCACAACAGAATAAACTAGTTTATTTGTGTGGTCGGCCATAAGCAAGATAGAAGAGATCACACACTGCAGCCATTTTGTGGGATAAAACTTTCACAAAAGACAAATTTATTTACGTGAGACTTGATTTTGAAAGTCATTTAGAAAGGGATTAGTTTGGTGAAGATTTTGTCAGCAGCATTCCAAGATGTCTTGGCAACTTTTTGTGAAGGGCGTTGCAGGGAATACCACGGTGCTTCATGATGTGAAACCGGTAAGGAATACTGATATTTTAAGTTAAAATTTGATTTATTTGCCTTTAACGTAGTTTTAAACGCATTGTATCAGGATTAAGAACTGTGTGAATGTATAGTATTATTTAATAATAAACTTAGAACAGGTGTAAACAGAAAAACAAAAACGGCTGTAAATTCCGATTGGTGGGAACGAATATACTGTTGGATCATTATATTCCACTACATGTGGTTTGTGCACCCAGTGTTTTGTGATCCTCCAGTCAATTTGCAAACATTATTGAGGTAGTTTCCCTGTTCCAATGCCTTTTTCATAATTATTTAAAACATCTTAAGTATTCTTTTGTGGTTAAACTTGTGTGAAATAGTTTTTGTGTCATGGTGTCTGTGTATTTGGATTAATAATGACAGTTATATTAATTTAATCATTTATCAGGGGTTTTTTTACAAGTTTTAAGCAGATGACTGAGGGTACAGAACAAACCTTAAGTATTAAACGCAATTTAGATACCAAGTTGTGAATATTTTTATTGTGAAAACACATACTATGTATTTATTTATTTATCCATCCATTAATTTAACCACAAATAGGATAATATATGAAAAGTTAAATCTTGCTAATATATTCTACAAATATTCTGAGACTATGCCATGTATCTTGAGTATATTTCACCATAAACCATTGACAACCTGCTTTATAGACTTTCCATATACCTTAAACTAAATGCTTACTTGTTTATCACTTTTAATACACTACCAAAGTAAAGGTTTTACAAACATATCGATTTCCCTGTTAAAAACCAGATTCTTAGTATTATGAAATAGCTTAGTAAAAATGTAAAATGCTTATGTCACTGGAACATCTTCAGAACAGTGGCAGCCAGATCAATATTTGTTGGGTACACAGAAGGTTTTTTTATCAAATCAATAAAGAAAGTGTTAAATGCTGTGATCCCACAAAGACCCAGAAAGGTTTAATATACCTGAACGCTTTTGTTTATTTCTCAGGAGTGTTCTATCGATGATCTGATGGCAAGAATTGCTGAAAAGCATGGACTTAAGACAGATGAACTGCGTGTTATATTTGGAGGTACTATTCTAGTGATTGATTATAGTATATACACGACTCCCTATTCTTCCATGTACTGCCAGACATATTTCTCTATTTATTTGTTTATTTGGGGATTTTACGTCGCTTTCAACACTACAGGTTATATCATGACGGGTAGTTGAAAGGGCAGAGGAAACCAGTGCATGCAGTTGGTCAAGGTTCTGTACTGTAAACTGCTGACCAAGGGCAAGCAACTACCAGCTTTCCCACTTGAGGTCGGACCGGGAACCTGAACTGCCATCTCAGAGGTGGGAGGCGAGAGTGTTAACACTCTGGCACCTTGGCCCAATACATTTCTCTAAGTTTGCCTACTGAGGCATTTTGTGCATTTTGCGGATACACAAACAATCCACCTGCTATAGGTATTATGAAAGCCACTGCCAACAACCTGAAGCTACATGCAAGAATACTATTCTTATTTTGACAATTGCTTCCAAACTATAGTGCTGACATCAATATACAGCATGTGTTGTGTGCTTATGCTCCTGGAGTAAGTCAATTTTATGGTAATCTTAAAGTCCAAAAGTTGAACTTAATTGTAGCAACTTTAAGGTTATCACTACCTCTCCAATGTCTAATATTCCAAAACTGCATGGTGGCTTTCCTTTGTCTTTCCTAATGTTCCAGAATATCCATAGATAAATTCTATGGTAGTGGTTTTGTTATGACTGTTGACTCTTTTAAACATGTAGTTGGTATCACAATTGTGTAACTGTGTTGTGTACTGTTGATATTATAATGGACATGTTTTAGTAAGCGCCTAGTTCAAGGCTGATGTACCGATTAAACAAGTGTGGCCGGCGGCCTGTTTATCTTGTGAAATAAAAATGTTTGTGTTAACTCCAGCTTAGAGTGTTATTAAACATGTACCTTTTGAATTGTAGTTAAATGTCACTTTGGGTGAAACACAGACACAAAGATAAAAGGTGTAGAAAACCACACATTCATTGTGCAGCATTTTGACAGGATGATTTACAATACAACATGTGACTACTAATAATTTAAGTTTCCAAATTAGTACTTTCTGCAAAAACAATATTTGGATTTAAAATATATATGCCAGAAATATTTTAAGAAAGTTTGTTTCTTATTAGATTAAAATAAAAACGTTTCAAGTATTTCAGTAAAGCAGAACATAATGCAAAATGTTCAAAATGCAATTATAAATTTGAAAAAGTTGAATTACAATTACTTTTTTCTTCAGGGAAACAGCTGGAATGTGGGAAGGGTGAGGTACTGTCTGACTACAAAATTGTTAACATGTCAACTCTATTCATTGTACTACGTCTGCGTGGAGGGTGGAATCCATTTCTTGCTGCGAAGCAGAAAAAGAAACAACTGACTGCTTTGCCGGGGTACATAGAGCTGACCACTGAACCCTGCATGATTAGTTTTGATGATGATCCAACTACTAGAAGGGCCAAGATGCCATGTGGTCATGTGATCGGTAAGTTTTATAAGTGAATGATTTACTTTTATTTTCCTGGAACAAGGAACTTAGGTTTTTCACAAAGTCACAGACATAGTGGCATGGTTTTGTAACAGTGATGTGAGCATCATCATCATCTCCGCCAAAACTGCAACATCTTCAGGAATACTGATAAACATGGCATCTTTTGTTTCACGTTTGGTGATTTCTAAATATTTTGTGGGGTCTGAACTTGAGATTGCCATCACAAAATAAGAATGACATGCATAATTATAATTGATACCAATATAATCTCATTCAGATATTTATCGTTAAGTTTTCTAATAATTGAACAAAACTCCTGCCACTTTTTGGCAAAGTAAATTTTGTTCAGATGATATTGTATTTTGTTTCCTATAAAACACCTCTAACATGTTATTATAAGATAAGATGTTACTAAAAATCATAAACTTTTAGCTCATTATATAACATTTGAAAAGTACATTACTGGTCTACTCATGAATGAATTGTAAATTACCTAATTGTTTTTTTGTTTAAATCTTACCAAGGGCTTCTTAATCAATAGTAAAACAGGTTGAATAGTATAACCACAAATCTTTACGCTAAAATATTTTTTGTTTCAGATCCAGCTTCCATGTCTGAGTTGGCTAGGAGCATCCTTTCTGCTGGCTTCTACATATTCCAGTGTCCCAATCCAACATGTAAGAGGGAGTGGGATTACTTTCTTGTCCGACATGTTGCTGCGCTGTCTGAGGAAGAAATGCAGGAAATTGAAGGGAAGCTTGCAGAAAATTATGCCCAGAAAGCAATGGGTGTACAGCAATGTCCCGGATGTAGGTCATTCTGCATGAGAAATGACCCCAAACTCAACTGTGTCAAATGCCCAGTGTGTGCCCAGAAAAATCTTCTCAGTGAGTTTTGCTGGAGCTGCTTACATCCCTGGATTGCGGCGAAAAAAGATCAAAACAGATGTGGTAATCCAGTTTGTGATGGTGGGGATCCTAGGCTGCGGTACCTGAGGGAAGCACCCAAGACCAAGATTTATGAAGTGATGTGTCCATCAATCCGTGCATGCCCTAACTGTGGCATCCTGATACACCACGAGTCTGGATGCAAGCACATGCAGTGCACTGGCTGCAAGAAGCAGTTCTGCTTTGTTTGTCTAGGAAAACCAGATGAAAAAGGCAACTGGATGTGTGGCCGTTACAACAGCAAATGTAACCCTGCTGAAGTACAGACACAGCTTGTGGATTAAAGTAGAAACTCTTGTTAAAAGCTATAAATGACTCTAAGCTACAAGTTCAGTTTAGTTACAATATTTTTCCTTCATATCATGGTTATTTGCACTGGTTATTTGAGATAGTTTTAATTTTTTATTTTAATAGATATTGGTTGATTGAGACAGTTTAAAAAGTGTCTTTGCCTATGGGTTACAAACAGGTGTTTATCCCTTTTTTCAGATTTATTTTAACAGTAGAAATTAAGCAATAGTATAGGTTTTAAAGCAATTAATGCAAGTAAACTTAAAGATGTAAATTTCCTTTCTATAAAAAAATAGTCAACAGCCTACGGTCACAAATAAGTAAATGTAGGGTGAAAACAAATCAGTACTTACTCAAACAAAAAAGCTAGAAAGAGAGAGGATTTTTGAGTGACACTGAATGCATTTATATTAATACCTAACAACTAAAATTCTAGTCTAGATTGTGTAAGAAATATTAAATACCTTTACTTTTGTAACAGTACCTTCCTGTCATTTTAAATTCCATGTAAATGCATTTTTCTAAACTTGTGTTTGTTAAGCTGTCTGTAGTGTAACACTATGCATAAAATTGTGACTTTTTATGTGTTTTAAGACTACCATAAAATTATTAATCGCACTTGCTTAAACTCTTGGTAATGTTGTTCCGATATATATGAAAAACGACAGAAATATATTTCTGAGGTAATCTTCTACATTTGGCATCCACTACAATTTAAAGTGAAATGGTATAACTGACACTTTTGTGATTTATTTTGCAATACTTACTTAACTTAATCCCCTGGACTCCTTGTGGAGCATAGGGCCACAATAATCTACCTCCATTTTCCACGGTCCTTGGCGTGTCTCTTTGCTGTTTCCCATGTCAGGCCAATCCTCTTTAACTCGTCCATGGTGCTCCATATCAGGGGGCTCAGTGGTTTAGCGGTTAGAGTTCTCGCCCCTCCAACCTCTGAGGCCGCCGGTTCAAAT
Source organism: Sabellastarte sp. h YS-2021 (assembly GCA_964017235.1). Lineage (NCBI taxonomy): Eukaryota > Metazoa > Annelida > Polychaeta > Sabellida > Sabellidae > Sabellastarte > Sabellastarte sp. h YS-2021. The sequence goes on from OZ024936.1 coordinate 31,968,596, forward strand.
CTCGGGCCGGGCGCTTCATGTTGGAAAGTTGGTAGTTACTTGCCGATACCCGGTGGTTTACAGTGCAGTATGCACTGGTTTCCTCCACCTGCAAAACTACCCGTTGCAATATGACCCTGGCTGTTGAACGCGACGTAAAACAACAAATAAATAAATCCACCTCCATATCTGCTTGGGGGTCCTTGTTTCCTCTTCCCTTGTGAGTTCCAGTCTAAGGCTTGGCGGGTCACATTTGAGGGGCCTTTCTTCGGTGTATGTCCCATCCATTTCCGTTTTCTACGCCTGATCTGGATAAATAACGGCTTAGTGTTTGGAATTCTGTCATGCCACTTTAACTGGAGGATCTGGTGGAAACACTTGTTGATGAAGGTCTGGATCTTCTTTGAGCTGCCGGTGGTGACTCGCCATGTTTCTGAGCCATACATAAGGACAAACTTAACATTAGAATTAAAAACTCTCAGCTTAGTATGTGTCGAGATGACTGGACTTCCAAACTGGACAAAGGATGGCAAAGGCTTGTCTGGCTTTCCTGCTCCTTTCTGCAATGTCCTCGTCTGTTCATCTTTCCTTGCATGTCCTACAAGTGGTGTGTAAGTAGTGCAAGGTCATGGCAAAGTCCAGGTCATTAAGTTTCTTTATAAATGTCCACCGGATGTCTTTCCCAGAGCTGGCATATGTTTGTCTTGTGACCCAGTCCAACACAATAAGGAAGGAAGGGGTGACAAAAGACAGCCCTGTCTGACTCCTGTAGTGACTGCGAACTCATCTGATAGTCTCCCTTAATGTATCACTTGACAAGTGAGCTCTTCATAGAGAAGACCAATGATGTTGACTATTTTTTCAGGAACAATAGTGTCGTAAGATCCTCATGATTGACTGTCGATCCACGCTGTCAAATGCGTTCTCAAAGTGATGTCTGCCATTCCAGTGTCTGCTCTACTATAATTCTGAGGGTAGCTCTGCAGGATCTCTCCTTCCTGAAACCTGCCTGCTCATCCCTGAGCTCCTTGTTAATGGCATTCTTCATCCTCTCTAGAATGATTTGGGTGAGGATTTGGAATGGATAGCAGAGTGATTCCTCTCCACTTGCCACACTGTGATAGGTCTCCGCTCTTTGGAAGTTTCACTAGGAGGCCTTTCTTCCAGTTGGTAGGTATCTCCTCTCTTGTCCATACCAGGTTCAGCAGCTGGTGCAGTTGGTTGACTATCTCATCACCTTCCTTCAGGGCTTCTGCTGGAATGTTGTCCACTCTTGTGGCCTTGCCGTTCTTTAGGCTCTTCAGTGCTTTCCGGACTTCTATTTTGGTGATCCCTCCTGTGTGGATGTTAAGAGAGGTTCCGGACTTTAGCTGTGGTGGGTCTTGTGGCGGTGGGCGATTATTGTTTGCTGGAAGTGTTCTTTCCATCTAGCCAGTTGTTCTTCAACAGAGGTCAGGAGCTGTCCTTTACAGGCCTGTTAGGGTTGCTTTTCCTTCCACTCGGCAATCTAGTGGTTGCATACAGAGCCTTCAAATCACCTTTCCCTGCTGCTTCTTCAGCTTGGTCCGCTATTTCGTTAAGAAAGGCTCTCTTGTCTCTTCTAAGCTGTTTCTTTACTACTCCCCCCACCTCGCTGTACTTGCTGGCAGCAAGCTGTTTCTGATTGCGGGTTCTGGCTTGATTCAACTCTTCTTTTGCCCTCTGTCTTTCTTCCACCTTCTTCCAAGTCTCGTCACTGATCCATGGCTTCCGGTTTCCTGGTGGTCTTCCTAGCACCTCTTCACATGACCCTACTGTTATTTTGCAATAACAGTTGAATAATTTTTCTTTTTATATATTGGATGTCATCAACTAGATAATTTAATATACAATACTGCGTATGACAAATCAAATCTGAAATGATTTTTGCTGTATTGTGCTTCACGCTTCAAGCTCACATCAAAACAAAATACCCTCCACCTCACCAAGAGGTGACTTCTGTGTAACTTAAATGTTTGCTTCTGATCACACACTAAATACTGAACAATGTTCAAAACAGCTGTTTTGGTTTCATAAATTCCAAACTAGAACCTCCCTAAACTATTTTATTCTTTGCACCTTATACAAGCAACAACACAAGGCTTAAGGCCTGTCTATATCAAAGTGATATGGTTCGATGCACATCACCTCAAAGTAAGCAAAATGGTGAAAAACATCTTTTTTAATCGGTCCAGAATTGATAAAGTTGTCATTTTAACTGGAATCCTATGTTGTTTGTTGGAGATACCTGCCAATTGCAAAAAAGTCGAGAATTTACAACATCAAATCATTTTTATCAGCTCATTTTATCACGATATGCTAATAGCTAAAAAAATTCTTAGTGGTGTCATCTTTTAGTTATTGGATTGGATTGTTTTTACGTTCAAAGGCCTGTGATTTGTTTTGTATTTCCTCCTGCACTAAATCACATACATTGATGCTGGCATCACACTAGCACAGTCTGAAGTGAGCTCTTGTACAAGTGGTGCTAGTTCTATTACTAGTTACACACGTGGATCAGGCCTTTGATGGTGTAAATACCAAATAATGTGACTAATGTCTAGATCATACCTTTCCTTATGGCCGTATCTGCATGTATTTGCTTGACCTTTAACGACCTTATGGCTTCAAAAAGAAATGTGGTATCTAACAAGGATATGGTGAAGAATGAGCCAACATGTATATCCCCCTTTCCTTCTTTATGTATATATTAATAAAACTCTTTGAGATGTCATAACTGCTATTTAAAACATTTTTAAAAAGGGGGTCCCAGACGTAAAACTGCAGTCCAAGTTCCCTTGAATTGCCATGAAGGCCATATTGCCAAAACAAGAATCCCACCAAATACATGTTACCAAAATAAAAAGTGGATCAAAAGTAGCTGAAGGTACCGAAGGTAGATGAGCCAGTTCAGTTGTAACTCGTGATCCCAGCACGGAAAATATGACCTAATTCATAGTTTAGGGTTGTCAAGTAAACACAAACATTTATATGCCAAAAGCAATGAGGTATTTGTTTATTTTTTATTCATAGAATGTATTGTTAAAATATACACTGCAAACATTTGTCTTTTGAATTAGTTTCTGTAAACCAGGTTGACTTCCGGTAGAGAAGCCTCGGTGGCTGACTTGTCAACGAGTCGGATTTTTTAATCACTTGTCTCTCATTTCTGTGGCCCTGGGTTTAAATCCAACTCATGACAACATATGAGATTCACTTAAGTTTGATAAAGGTCTATAAGACAAATGCAACCTGTTTTGGCAGTTTTAATAGATATCAATGATAATTTGGGAAACCTGATTAATCAATTTGAGATGCACTCTGAGCAGTCGCCCCTTTTTGCAAGATTCTCAAGCTGCCATACACATGGAAGGTCGTGTATTCTTGCTCCTCATTATAAAAATATCAAGGTTTCATCATATTTCTTTGAACTAATATGTTTTGATACATTATCAGTATTTTCAACCATTGTACCACACTCTAGATCTTCCAGTGAGCGTCCATTTGATATACATACAGAAGCATTTGCCCTTGAACACTAACAAAGAAATATAATATGGGTATTCACTGGAAGGTGGCGTTAAGTGGTAGCATGACAGTATTTTGCAAATAAAATTGGAGAACATTGTTTGAAAACCTGAGAATGAGCCAATAGACAATTAAGGAAACATTTGATGTGAGCTTATGTTTTTGCTGCATGTCATTTGGCAAAAGAATTGGCAGAGTAGTCGATCTACACAGCTGATCTATATTATCATTTTTCACAATAAAATATTGTTTAAACTTAATAGAATTGTCCACAGTAGACAAATATATTTTCAATTCAAAGAATTCCAGACAGTGAATTCGATTCAATGGGTATGCTTACTTATATGCAGTAACTTTCAGCCAACCCTATATTTGTTTTCTTTATGCTCAGTGACTTCACATGGTACAATCGCCTCCCATGCATGTAGATGCACAGTTTTGCAATAGCTGCTCCCACTGAATGGAACAAGCTTCCTCAAGCCATCATAGGATGATTGTATTACTGGATTTAGACAACATTTGAAGATTTACATATTCAAATTAGCCTACCGTCCACATGGTCTTTCTCCCCTTTTGGACGCTAACATGGATATGGACATCCTTCTAGAAATTAGACTATCCTTTCTTGGACATCAGCGCCTTAGAGGATGTCTACATCAAGTTTGTGCTATATTAATACTTCAATTGGTCTAAAGGCGAGGATTTGTTGCACCAGTGGTTTCAGATGAACAGAGTTTCACATTTTATATTGATATAGGTTTATTATGAAGACAAAGAGCAAAATTCCCAAAACCTTGCTGAAATATATAAAGAAGCACGGGAAGCAAGAAGCATTATATATCAGGCACATACATGCATAAAATCCAAGTAAGACACACTCAAAGCACTGCACACAATGACATAGCATATAACAATGATATATGAGATGATAAGTGTAAATACTTATGTAAATTCAAAACCACGTCTAAAAGGAGTAGCCATACTATTTGAGACAATTTTTTCTAGTGAAGCTTTGAACTGCCTCTTGTTATCTTATGTTATCTGATACTACGATTTATTTACTGTTATATTAAAGCTGTAACCCAACAGTTACAAGGTACTACTAGCTCGTTACCAGTTTATTTAGCTATCTTGTATATTCCAGCTATGAAACCGTATATTCAATTTATTAAGTAGTCTATTTTAATGACAGAGGTGTATATTAAAGATAGTAACTTGTTATTAAATAATTAAATGGTATACCGAAACTGAGTTTATTCAAGCTAATAATCTTAATGTTCAAGTTATTAAGTCACATGTTGATAATAAGATGCATTTGAACTGGAAATAAACTGGATAAAATTTCTTTGTCAGGATTTTACTAGGGTCCATATTGACTGACTACAAGCCCTTTGCCAATATTAATGCTATTTTACCTCAATTTTGAAAAAAAATATCATATTCTTATTAGAATTCTTTTCTTATTCTGAAAATTTTCCTTGGAAAAAATCATTTTGTCTAAGATATTCTAAGAACAAGAATGTAAATGAACATGTGGCCAGGACAACAGCAAATGGCTTATTTTTAAAATGAATTGGAATCACAAACTCCTGGGGTTTCATACCCTTGATCTTCACCAAATCAGTTTCTCAATAAAATCATATCTGTCAGACAAACCTTTGCTCTTTTGGCAGTGCTTGCCGCGGAATCCTTTAGCACATTTACACCCATGTGGTGCAGGGTATTGACATTCCAAACACATAGGGCAGGTTGGACTGCCTCCGTTTTCACACACGATATTTTCAGTTGGATCACAGTCAGCTGTATTGTTGAAGAGAAAACAATTTTCAATTAATTTGACAGTGGTAAAAATGGCTGTTCCAGTATACCAATCCTCCCCGCCCCCAATCCAATTGGGATATAATGTGCAACTCACGATCTTAACGTTCGAGATTGACAGCTGAACTTTGTGAACATTCAGGAGAAAATCGAGTGGGTCCCCAGTAAGTTCAAACTGTTTTAATTTGTCAGAAACCTTCTGTGATCTTCAACGGATCTAGCATTTGTGAACTCATTCAGGAACATACATCAAGGCATTGTGGTCATATCTATCATATAAACCTTTGTAAGGTTCACAAACTCATTTTAAATCATTAAATGATTGTATCCTGAATCACAAACTCGCTCGAAAAGCTATGTTATATTTGGCCATAAAATGTCATTTCAAAAACACAGTCTTTTCCATATGGCTCACTGTCAGCTACAAGGTACCAATCACGAATGATTGTTAAATATTACTTTTAATTACTATTAACGCAAAAATACACTGGCCTGATTACTGTACATATGTTCACTGTTTGTGACCTTTTTAAACGCTCTCTGTTGCATATGGGAGGTAATTACAACATTTTGAAGTAGTTTGAAACAGTCTGTATTAATTAAGGAAATTAATGCTGAAATGTGTTCTGAAATGTTGAAATACACTATACAGGCTAAGGAACCAATACTTCTGCAAATGAACACACAGTTTGCTGCGGTTTTCTATGGGGAATCTGTTGTGCTTTGGGCTGCCTACCCTAGGAAATCGTGCAGTGCACATAAGCTGGTGATATGCCGGGCCAAGAAATGGCATTAATGTCTTATAAAACATTCTTCACAATCTTGCCATTGTTGTGTGTTCTGTTTGAAATCGCAACTGTGGTGTTACTAAGGTGTATCTAAGTCAAGAGCTCCAGCTGTAATGCTGACACCTGCTTTGCAATACTTTGCTGTTTAGATTTCAGAATGTTGACAAAATTTTAATATATCCGATAAAGTAGTCCTTTGTAATGAGATGCAATGTCAATAAATTGAATTCAAATAAATTCAAACGTATACATTGCCAGATGGCAGAACTGCAAAAGCTGTAAAATTATTTGTTTGATTGAGTTCTTATTTTGGAAGCCATGAACTATTTTGTAAAGCATACTTACCCATACACATTCGATGCCATGTCGAGATGTTATATATTCTGTAACCTGACTGACACTTGCACTTAGAGTCTATACACTCAGCAAAAGGAATTCTGCAGTCTGAATCAATTTCACAAGCATCTCCAATCTTCATACCACCTATGTGAAAAAACATTTCCAATCGACTTTGTTCAACTATTACATTTATATACTTATATAAATACATTTTGCTAATTATATTTACTGATAGAAGAGATTTTTCCCCATTTTGTTTCTTGATTCTTGTTACCATTGTTTGTTTTACCATTGTTACACAGTGAACCAATACAGCCCTGAGTATCTCCTGTTTTATCAATGTGCAAGGGATCTGGACAAGGGGAGCCAGTGTACTAGTGAGATAGCAAAGGCTTAGGGTGATTATTAATTATTGTACCTCTGTTTCACTGTCATGAGTTTCCCTGCAGACCGCGCAGATAATATAGTAATCAGATTTCTTCTGTGGCTTATATTTTCAGCCGTAAAAATTAGGAACATAATCAGGGTCACTGTGGACCCTGGTGCCATGTTCAAAACTTGTTTATAAATTAATTTTTCATATTAAGAAGTAGTCAGTTTATTTTTTATAAACTACAAAAAAGGTTTAGCAATAAAGTATGATTCGGTGTAAATGCGTATGTTATTTGAAACATCTCCTAAATTCATGCTGCATCAATTGACAGGCAAGTCTAACCCAGATTTTGATGTAATTAATATACTTGCTTCAGGCCAGAACCCCCTTACATAAAGTCAGTTAGAAGATGTATTGTGGTTTCATGTTCTGTGTACAAAAGTTACCAATAGCTGATCTTTTGAATGGGAGCTGGACGAATCGGCCCTTTGCCAAATCGGCCCTGGGCAAATCGGCCCCCTAAAAAAGTTGGCCCTGGGCAAATCGGCCCCCTTAAAATTCGGCCCTGGGCAAATCAGCCCCCAGTTGAAATACTTTTGTAATAGAACTTAGACCTGCAGAAAGCATTTAACTGGGTTCATGAAGCTGTTTTTTCAGGATTATTAAAACAAAAAGTAAGGGGTCTTTTGCAACAGAGACTGTTTGTGTGATTAACATTTGTGTATTTCTTTAAGTTTTGAGTTTAAGCTGAATATCCTTAATGCTTTTCACTTTAATATGGGTCAATTTGACAAGATTAATATATCCAGGGGCCGATTTGACCAGGGTGTTATTTCCAAGGGAGCCGATTTGACTAGAATACTTTTTTCTGGGGGCCGATTTGACAGGGGCCGATTTGGTATTATTTGGTGGTATAACAACATGCTGGGTATAAGTCAAAAGTCAAATTTGGGATTTTACATTCCTTTCAACAGCCAGTATATTGGGACAGGCCCACAACAGTGTAACTTGTAGGAGTCAAACCCACACAGAGGTGACAGCCTGTCATTAGACCTGCTAACCCACTAGGTCACTGAGGAGCTCTCTCTTGGATGTAAGAATAAATGGGCAGGCTAATATAAACATATACATGGTGGAATATATGTGATATTCTAACATGACACGGCTGTGTCCGTGATTCTGATTGGCTAAGACACAAAAATTTATGCTAATATTATATAAAACAGTGGTTTGAATGTCAAGTTGAACACATATGGCGAGACATGTAAAATGTAAGCAACCACAAGATTTTGTGGACCAAGTTTCAAAACTCCAATTACATAAGTAAATGAAATTATCTAGAGTTCGGAATTCATTAAGGTCCTTAGGGGTGTTAAACAAAATTTTAAACATACCCACTTCACAGGAAGTGACTGCTCCCATTTTGCCATCAAACCACAGATCACATGACAGCATGTTGTTTTCATGACTCAGTTCAGGCACTACGCGAACAGGATTAAGATGAGTCTGAAATATAGTTGTTGTAAATAATATTAAAATAACAGTATTAATAAGTAAGTTTAAATAACATTTTGCTAATATGAGTATGTGAACAGTATTTACAGGAGTGATAAATAACATTAAGTTGCCAGGATTAGTGTATTTGAAAGTTACTGTAGTAAATAACAGAGTGTGGATGAGTCAATCAGGAAGTGTTGATAGTATGTGACAGCAGCATTAATAATCAAGTTGCAAAAACAGTAAATCCCATTACTGAAGAGTGTACACGATTAGTTATTGCAACCAAAATGTTAGTTGTAGCAGGCCAAAGATATTTAGTCATTTGCAGCTGAAAAGATCGCCTATTACTACTAAGTACAGCAATGCTAATTCAATAACGTATTTTTAACATATTTATCTCCTTTACTTGCTACTCAGACCACCATAATTTAGCTCAATAATTTATCTTCCAAACATATAAACTTACAACTTGCAAAAGTGGGTGTAAGATATAGGTTGTGCGATTTACAATTATATCTAACGGAAATTCCCGTATGTGCTGTGCTACTGATTGTGGATTTAGTTATATATGTTGTTATGTATAATATCATCAGTCTGTTCATCCTTTGCAATATCTAGCTCCAAATATGTCAATCAAGATTTTGTACTACATGGTGCAGTGATACACGATATCACTAATTATATCATATGTGATTTATGTGATTCATACAATTGAAGAAAACACTGAATCCACTTATTAGCTAATTAATGCCACTGTTCCACTGTCAGGAGTTACCAAGGCCTTGCTGTGAGCGATTATTTAAGCTACCATTGCTTTACCATTAAAAAGATAAGTTGTGCTTCCCATTAAGATAACTCTTATCACCTAATCCAGCATGGTATGATTTAAGAACATAACTGGTGATACCAAATTGCAACCACAGTTGGTAAGCTGGGGAGATTAAGCAGGAAACTCATAAGATCTGTTTTCTTCTTCTGGGACATGCTTACCTGTAGCAGAAAGATTAGTGGTATCTTAAACCAAGTAGAGAGAGCCCTGTGGTGCATTGGGAAACACACCTGCACCTGGATCTGCCATCCAAAACCCCGGACCCTATGTGGGACAGTTGGTAGTTGCTTACCAATGCCAAACAGATAACAGTGAAGAATCTTGACAACTATTATGTGCTGATTTCCTAGGTCCTTATAACTACTCGTTGCGACATAACCCATACAGTGTGTTGAGAGGGAAGTTAAACCCAAATAAATCAAACCTGAAATTGAGTAGACTAGATAAATGGTAAAGTTGATAAAAATAGGTTCTATCACTGAAAACATAAGTCATAATGTTTTAAAACATCTTTTTAAAACTGGGACTGAGACCTACGATCACGATAAATCAAAGAAATAGTTCTATAACCAAAAAGATATGGGCTATACAATTAAGAAAGTACCTGAAATATTTATTTGCTATTGAACTGGTTATTCAAAGAGCCATTCTTTCAATAGAACTGGTAACAATAAAGGCAGTCAAAAAATCTGAATGGCATACATCAATGTATGTTTATGTACGCTTCTTTGAAATTGCTGTTTTTGAAATGTTATGCATCTTTAGACTGACGATGTTTATCATAACAAAACTTGAACATCTACAAAAAGATAAACATCTTTGATAGGCTTGTTTTCTTTGCAAATACATTTATCATCAGCATTGTTGGTGTAAATGTATCACTAATGTCTGTAACGGTTATAGACAGTATTCTGTTGCAGTTTTATATTTTCTTTTTGTAGCATGACGAAGGTTTTAGCAACTTGTCCATTTATGTTTTGCATTGAAACCGCTGTTATTAGCTATTAATTTACAAAAGTGACATATAGATGGCCGGGCAAATTGTTTTCTAATACATTTCATTATTGTATACATGTCAATATGTGCATGCCACTATAATGAATAATATATCCTATTTAATTCTACAAAATATGCTGCAAACCAGTATGGTGGGTGAAATCTAATCTAATGTGTACTTTTATAGCGCTTAATCTCCATCTATTGACAAACTCTGACAAACTCTAAGGCACAAATGAACAAACCAATGTGAATAATCATAAGTCCAATAACTTAGCACAGCCATTACCAAAGAGAGGTAGGAGTGACAGAAATATCAAAATATCAAAAGAAAAACCAAGGCCAGTTTGGATGGCTTGTAGAGTGTGGATTGAAAGGGAGGAACTGACAAATATTGATGTTCAGGGTGACTACCCCTGGTGCTGTAGAAGGAAGTGCTAAGAAACAAGGTATGGTCCCAAAATAACTAGGAGAACCACTGTGTAAGAATTTATAAACCAATGTTGCGGTTTTGAAAATACAGCAGTCATTTACAGGCAGCCAGGCAGCCACTGAAGTCACTTAAGGATGGGGTAACATTATTGTACATTCCCTGATTTGTAACAATACTTGCAAGAGTGTTCTGAACACTCTACAGCTTATTCTGATTGAAACATGACAAACCTCTAAACAGAGAGTTACAGTAGTTCACACGACTGCTAACCAAGGCATTTATCAGCAAAGACACAAGGTCTTTGGCACATATCTTGATCACCTCAAGATAAGTGAGGATGCTAGAGGTATCAGGATGAAGACTGTTCTTAAGGTAGTTGGGACCTCATGATCACTGGTGCTAAATACTCTGGACATCTTCTTTTCAGCAAACAGCTATTATCACTATTATTATTTGTTGACACATAATTCTTGACATACAATCAATTGTTCAAAAGTAATTTTACATAGATAATTCACAAATATAGATTGTTCACAAACATCAACATATTGAACATATTGGTTCCGTATTTGTTTATTACTTTTCACTTTTTGTATAATCTCTTTTCTCTTAGATTCCAATCATGTATTTTTCTAATTAAGTTGCTTCTTATCTGTTCTTTCTACCATTTATTGGACCGATTTCAGTCTCAAATCTGAGCCTTCTGTCTCAGATTTTGCCTATTCTCAAATCTGAGCCTTCTGGCTCAGGTAAGTTTTCGTCTCAATTAGTTTTCACAGAAGGGGTCTCAGTTGTGACCAAGCTCAAATTACCAGAGATTGCACGATCATTTGAACCTGTTCCCCGGACTTCGAGAATGATACAAAAAAACTTACCACAAAACTGTAGTTTCCTGGCCCCACATCAGTCATGTCAATCCACTGACAGTCTGTTGTGTGATCATATAAATCCCCACAGCCAACAGCTAAACCTACAGTATACAGTTTGCACCTGGCAGGTGTGTTTACTGTTTAAAGCCTAAATGTGATGGGTTAATGTCACTGAGAATCATTCATTTGCTGGTGTTTGTATATTAACACCTCCATGCTCTAAATTCATTCCAAAACCACATGCAGAATTATGTGATATACTACCAGCAAGGAAACTGTATTTAAAAGGCTGAATTGAATAAAAACTCATGTGCATAAAATAGTTTCCCAGTACTGGTAAAATAACATTTAGCAGATTCAGGTTTTAAATGACTGGAAATTACTCACTGCGCAGACAACCATTAGGGGACATGTCCAGAAACTTGGATTTTTTTTGTTTTTTTTTTTGTATCCAGAATATGATCCAAAATTCACTTACTCCTTTAGTCAAGGTCTACCATAAGAAAAAAATAAGAAAATATCTTTGTTGTCAGGGAGACAGAAACACAAATAAAACAGACAAATGAATGCACCCAAAACATAATGGTGGAGGTAATGAGTATTTAGTTTTGAGAGTTGACATGTAAAATGGAATATAACATTTTTTCAACATTACAAAATGCATTTGTAAATCAGCTGTTTTTTTTAATATAATTAAATTCATGTGTGTTATTAAGTAAATGTGTTAGCTATGATATTGGTTATTCTTAAAACACAACAGAAGAAAAATATATATTGTGTCGGAGAAAGTAATTAATGACAATAATCAAATTTAGCAGGACATATTTGTTATCATTATTGAGATTCACATCTATATGCCTATTAGAGTAAGAAATCTAAAATTCGCCACATATCTGAAATTCGCCACATGTGAAAATACTAATAAAATAAATGAATTGTGGTGAGATTTGTTAACTGTATAGTAAATTAAGGCTTTTTGAACTGAAAAATACCAATTTTTGGACAAAAACATCATTTTCTTCATAAAATTAACTAAGGTTTTAGAGGTGGCGAATTTTAGATTCCTGGCGAATTTTAGATTTCTTACTCTATGTACTTATAAAAGCAAAACAAATATAGGAGGACACTGGCGGACAAGATATGTGTAACCCTTGTGCAAAAATGCATTGTTTATTACCTTGATCATCATTCTCATCACAGTTAAATGCCCCTTTGTAGTTTCTGAGACACAAGCTGTCCCTGAGACAGTAGCTTGCTTTATGTCCCTCTGCTGCCAAGTTACCCTGGGAATCCAAGATATCATAGGAAGCAAAGTTCTCAAAACTGTGATAGTGCCTGTAAAACATACAAAAATAACCTGAACAAAATTATATATCCAGTCTTATATTTCAAAATTATAAAGTGTTGGTATGTTCATTCACATTAAAATGTTTTATCAGTGCATGTAGCATTTGACTCTTGGCCAGGCCATGCATATATATAACAAACGGTGGCTTCATAACTCCCACCCAAGGGTAGTTAGTGTAGTGGTGAAAAAAAACTGGATTATCGATCCAGATAAACTTTAAAAAGGACCAAACCATGGGTAAACCACAGTGTGAAAATATAACCCTGATCAGATGAATATTTGAGAGTTATGTATTCAGACATTGCCCAACTCTTAGCCAGAAGTAGGACCCACTTTGTCTACATATATGACTCTGATCCAATGTATAGTTTTTGTTTCATGCAAGTGGACAAAGAAACAGGCAGACAAACAGGTGAACTTACATGATTACAACACCTTCAACCCTCTCGTTCGGGGTAATACAGTGGGTAAAATAATTCTGTTTTTTTTAACGTTTTGACTAATTGACCTGCACTGCTTTTAACCAGTATGACAAACATATTTTCAAGTTTACATATGCACTAAAAACTCCTAAACTTCCAAACATCAATTGACATGGGTTCATGAAAACTTTATATGTCATATACCTCATAACCTCAAAGTTAAACTTGTTTGGATAAACATACACATTAAAAATTTTACAAAGTATAGATCATCTACTAGGGTAGAATGGCTTTGTTTTTATCGTTTGCAACATCCTGTTTTTACTATTGCTTGTCAAGTTTTATTCCTCTCACCTACACACTAAAAACCCAACACTTTGAAGTTTGAAATTTTAAACTTTCTTTTAAAACATTTGGTAACCATGTATCCACTACAAAAGCTTTATGCAAGAAGATTATCCATTGTAGTATTTAATATGCAACTAACTCATGACACTTATGCCATATCCAGCCTCCAGGATCCACCGGAGAATAAAAGGTCCTGCTTCCAAAGTTCCAGATAATGCTGGCAAACACCAACAAGACACGCTTGTGTTCAAACCAGTCTGTCAGCAAAAGAACCACAAAATATGCTTGAAGCACTCATCAAGAAAACTTCCATTGTAACATTTTTGGATTTCGAATGAGACTAATATTTTGACACTGCACATTACCTAAGGATTGATTTTGTATAACATAAAATAACAAAACATAACAAAACAACCTGCTTAGTTTTACTGTTTTATTTTTATAAAATTTAATTTAATTTAATCTATGTTTTTAGAGTACACAGCGTCTCTTTATTTATTTATTTATTTGGGGTTTTACGTCGCTTTCAACACTGTACAGGTCATATCACGACGGGTAGTTGGAATGGCAGAGGAAACCAGTACATACAGTTCGTCAAGGTTCTGTACTGTAAACTGCCGACCAATGCCAAGCAACTACCAGTTTTCCCACTTGAGGCCGTGCCAGGGACCAAACCCTAGCCTCAGAGATAGGAGGCGAGAGTGTTACCACTCTGCCACCGTGGCCCCCCATATACAATGTCTCGGAAGAGCATCAAATCTGTCAGTCTTGAAGGCTAAAACAATATAGCTAATATCTAAAGAATTTGTTCTTGATGTAGATAAATATAATTTCTATTTCTGTGGAATTATGTGTCTTGTTTTTCTGCGCTGAAATTTACAAGTGTTACCCCAAGTATATACAGGAGTAAAACATTAAAAGCTCATACTTTGATTTAACGATTGTGCCAAGACTGGAAGAGGTAGCTTAGCAAGAGTAGGATACTATGATTTTATGAGAGTCGAAAGGAGTTGATAAGATGACATATTTAAATAAAAGAAGTTTGGATAAAAGAGGTTATCTTGTATATACCAGTAGAGTTTGGTTTGATCTTGAATGCAGAAGAAGATGCACATCCTTCTTCCAGTGCACAAGACATTTCCTCCAGAGACCTGTGTTGTATGTTTGCTGTGACTAATGTTATCAAAGGATCAGGAACCAAGTCAGGAAGATTCGCTGAAAGCAGTTGTTACACTTAGATGTTTCACAAGTAATTGCAGGTGATGCAATGTGTCAAAAATACAGCTGATATGTCATGTCTAAGAGCATTGCAATGGTTAAAAATATATTCATAAAACTGTATTCATAAGACTGGAATACTTGTATTCTTTGCAAATCATAAAATGCTGTGCAGGAAGTATGTGGATAACACAGCAACTATTCTATAGCTTTAATAAATCGAGTCATATTAATACAGACAAAATTTTAGATGTAGCTTACCCGTACTGTGAGATATTAAAGATGTAAGCATCTGAAAAGGAGAGTATTTGACAACATCACTGAACAAAAAAAAACATTAAAGAGAAACATACTATACGTGATAAGAACTTTTTTAAATATGACTCTGTTATAAAAATTGTTATACTCACTGTGACAAATTACTAGTATTTCTCGTTCATTTTCTTTAACCTTTGAGTCTATCAATAAAAAGAAAAAAAGTCAAATTATGTTTAAAAAAATTAAACATAATATACTGCATAATACTCACCAAAATTCTTGTAAACATTTTGGTAAATCTGTAGCAATATCTGCCGTAAACTATAATTTTTCCAATTTCTGATATATACCTTCTCTTTCTTTAACTGACGCGCTGTGTAATTCCTCGTCGGACTTGATTTATTGTTGCAATACTTTCACTTATTGTTCAACTCATCTGAGTGTTTTCTTAGCCTGATTCAAGAACATTGTAACAGGAGTTACAGGAACACAAAGGTGTTTATGAGTATGAGATTGATAAATTAATTGCATGTGTGAGACGTATTTGAAATATTTAGGAGAGGCTATGGCAAATAGAATAACACTTCTTTATGGTCAAAATGCTTTAATAACATGTTGTACCAGTAATTGTTTTTATACATAGCGTAGACACATTAAGTAATGTTAAAACACTAGTTGATAATAATGTCACTACTAAATCATTTATCTGTAACTTTGCAATCTTAACACAAACGATACTCTTGTGCATCCTAAATAACTCTATTTGCTGTACCTTTTTACTAATGCACTGTTTTCCTCATAAAATATCTCAGAGCGTAGTTTTAACACCAGTATCAAATTTCGGTATCTTTAAAATTGTGTTTCTATAAAACCAAAATAATAGGACATCTATTATTCGACCCTCTATTATCCGAATTTTCAATTTTCCGACCTCAAACTCATTATCCCCACTCCATTTAAAGACCACAGTGCATGAACATTTTTTTTCATCCCTGTGCAGATTATGTGTGTAACAACACACCTGCCAAGTCCCATCTTCAAACTCCCACCAGAAAGCACATTAAAAGCCAGTTAAATCTGACACTTGGGAAAAACACACAGATCCCTCTCTGAAACTGTGCCACATCATACAAGGTAATTTAGAACTCTGATCTCAATGTTTACAAGGGGCCACGGTGGCAGAGTGGTAACACTCTCGCCTCCCACCTCTACGGCCGGGATTCGATCCCCGTCATGGCCGTAAGTGGGAAAGCTGGTAGTTGCTTGCCGTTGGTCGGCAGTTTACAGTACAGAACCCTAGCGAACTATATGTACTGGTTTCCTCTGCCCTTCCAACTACCCGTCGTGATATGACCTGTACAATGTTGAAAGCGACGTAAAACCCCAAATAAATAAAATCAATGTTTACAATACAAAATAGTGTAAAATGAAGTGAAATTAGTGTTTTATAAACTGTAGTGGAAAGGGTCAGCTTCAGTCCAAAAAATAAATTTTTTTCCCAGTACTTAGTGGAAAGATTCTTCTATCAAATGAACTTGAAATATATTCTGGTCACACACAAATAATAGTCTTATAATTAATAATTGACACTACAATTTGACTGTAACTTGTGTGCAAAATAGTGAATAAGTGTGTAGTTTTATAGTGTAACAATGCAGCTTTTGATAGTGTGTCAGTTTTTAAATGTATTGATAAGCATGTTCTTCACCCAGTTCTTTTCCACATTTTCTCAAATTGGGATCAATTTTACGGCATTCATGATTATCCAAACTCCTTATTATCAGAACAGCAAAAGTTAGCCCAAGGTTCAACAGTAAATGGTACATTGTATTATTTTTGAATGAACAGATCAATATTCATTACTAGCTCTAGTTGATCATTAAGAACTGACAGTGACAATTTATAAAACCATCCTGTCATTATATTGGGCTACACGGCTGCCAATATTGAAAGTAAGCAGTCTGAAATGGTTCAGTACCAGGATATAGAGTTTAATACACTGGAGATCGGAACCACATTCTGATATTTTATTGACAACAGTGTGTCTTTCATACATCTACTTTTAATAACTGTAGGCATCAGATTGTAATGATCATGTAAATTTGCACCTGAAAGTTTGGATTTTTAAATGTATAAAATTCTTGTAGTCAAAGAGACGAGTAGTGTACTTTGTTGATTATAAAACATTTTAATGTAATTTGTTGGAATTGTGTGCAAGAAATAACCAAGTTAAAGACTATACTTAAAGGTTTCATTAAAAGTTTTGCAATCCTAGCCAAAAGAAAAAAAACTAACAATTTACTAACAATGATTGATACACATTCATATATGTATGACTGTAACCAAACCATCTCTTAGAATCACATTACTTATGGTCAATATTTGAAATGTTATCTCTACAGAATCCTCATTCTCACACACTTTCTATTCCTCTCTGTCACTGACAATTTTAGATGGAGTCTGATTGACAGCTTTCATATTAAAGAATATATGCCAATTATCGTGTTAAATTATAAAAACTTTTCAAACAAAATTATCCTTATTCAAAAAAAAAAAATCACTTCAAAATACAATTTAATCAGCTACATATTTAATTACATCCAATCCTTCCCAATACATTTATAACAGAAACCATTTCAAATGTGCAGTTGTGTACCTTTTATTTCATCACAACAGCTCCACAAATGTTTTCAGGAATGTTATTCTATATGCCACTTTGAGAGGCTGTATCTCAGTGGGGGATGCTCTGATTGATGTCTGGTTTTCTTTACTGGGATTGTCTTATTCTCTGGCACACACATACAAAGTTTTAAAGAAACTTTTTTTTTCATGCACTGTGGACTTTAACCTGTTATTTTACCCCTTCTATTATCCGACCTAATTGTTACTCCCACTGTACGACCTGTAGCTAGTCCCAGTCTGTTCTTAAATATTCAAGTATTGATATTCTTGTTGGTAGAATACACCTTGTTTGCACGTGCAAATTTCTACTACCCCACTACCATCTCTACTACCCCCACTATTGAATATCCCAGAATAGACTGCGACTACCAACAGGCCATACAGTGGTTGACACCTTCTGCTGGATAGAATGGACCCAGAATATCTGCTACCACACTTAGTATGAGGTGTCCAAAGAATAATAAAGAATAACAAAGTGTAAACAAGGATTTAATTTGGGTCCTCTTTTAGGAGGACTAAGCCATATGTAGATCCTCATTGTGTTAAGATATGATCAGATAAAAGTTTAGTGTCTTTGCAGACAGGCAAACAATTGCACCTCTGAGGTGTCAGGGTAATCACTCAGGACACACTAGTGTACACTGTCCTAAAGCAGCAAAAGCTTCTGCTAGGTTATGTTTATGATGCTTTATTTTGTTGATAAATGTGTTTGTCATAATCTCAAACCATGGTAAAATTCTGCGTATACCGTGGTTTTGGAGGGGGTTATTCCTATTCTAACATGACAAATTATTTTAAGATAAATAATTATTGCAAATTTTACTGTAAGACGTTCATTGTTACGACAGCCATAATGAGCGATAATAGGGAGTGACAGGGTTACGCTGTATTTTACCGTTGAAGTATTTCGTCGTTTAGCCAATCAGAATCGAGGACACATCCGTGTCATGTTAGAATTGTCATTAAATAATGGAGAAATGCAGGGAGAAGTTGGATTATCTGTTATCTCCTTGAAAAGGCTTTTACACCTTAGCATATAAACTATCCAGCGTCTCCATGGTATCCACCTCACTAGGTCTATGGAATAGTGATAATTGATTTTGGACCTGAATATTAAGCACTATAAAATACAGAATAGGGTAGAATTACTGAAGCTAAATATTCTATTCATCAGTTTGCATTCCCTTTTTTCGTTTTCTTTGCTTTATCTCATTGATGATGGTTGCCTACCAGGTGTCCAGATGTAATTTGCCTGAGAGATTGATTTCGCTTTATGGTATAGTGGAACTGGTGATACCATGTGACACTTTATGGTATATGTTGCCACATACACTCTTGCTTAATAGTAAAATGTAATACATATGATATCATGATAACATCATGAAAACATTGGAAAGGTATTATAATGGTGCTTCTGCACGTTTTATTGCCTTAAAATCCAAGCAGAGATCAGGGAGAAATCGTAAGTCAGAAACTGTAATATTTGTATGACAGAATTTTGTCCATTATAGGAATAACTCCCGACCATGGTATACGCAGAATTTTACCATGGTTTGAGGTTATAAAACACGAAGGTGAAACCCGAGGGGTTTATTCATTCAAACCATGGTAAATGTTGTCTATACTTGGACCATTTATTTCTTGCAGTTTGCAACTAAAACAGAACTACATTCTTGGAAGATAAACTTTAAATTTTATGTTTTATAAAATTTAGTTCTTGGCAGATCAATGATGTTTCCAGGGGATCTCATGGGTGTAGTGGTAAAGCAGCAGCCGCATGTCTCTACCATTGGGGGTTCAAATCCTGATCACAGCAGAATGGCAAAGATTACAGTAACTTGCCAATGACTTCCAAAACAAAGTCCACAAGGAGCTATATATATGATTTTTCTGAGCGATATAATTGTTCACTTTTATTGGACATATTGGCGTCAGTGATAGTGTTAAAACAAAACTAAAGTTGTCTTTTATCAGATTGCACATGTTAAAACCTTCCAAACATAGCAAAGCTTTCTGGTAAATCAATCATCCAAATTTTTCAGATAAAGCTTACCCATAGTGTGAGATATTAAAGCTGTAACTATCTGAAAATAGACAATGTGACATTCTTCAAGATGTCTGATGAAAGTGTAAAAGATGTAAATACAAAATTCGAATATAACTATAAAAAATATTTCAATTATACTGCAAGTTAAGATCCTTCACCAACTTCGATGAATTAGCCGAATACTCAGATCGTTTTAATTGCCACAATTAAACAATTTATTTTAAGCTTCATTCAACTAAAGCTATTGTTGATTAGCATGCAATAACTCTAACATTATCAGTATTAATTCCGTTGTATATAGGAAACAAAAATAACATGAGTTATAAAGATTTATTTCATGTTTCTGCAATTAAGGATTTACTTCACATTAGACAAACCAACGCTTGTTTTCAAAAAGCTGAAGTGGACTTTGTGTTAACATATTTCTGTGGAAATGTTAAATAAATTAGCCCAAACAATATGCAAATGTAAATATGTTCAAAATGTTCATATATCTATGTTCTTAATACATGTCAGGTGCATTTTTGCCTAATTTTTTCTATTGTATTATTAAATTGTATATACTTTGTATATGATTTGATTAATAAACAAGTAACAATTAAATTATTGACTAAAATTAATAAGCACAAAAATATTACATTACTCACCAGAATTCCTGCTGTCAAATTGAATGTTCTATACCCTGGGTATATTTGATGGAAAACTTTATCTACATAATAATGCCAGTCACCAAAATTATAATTGGCATTTTGCAAACTATTATTGACTAAAATTAATAAAATATTACATTGCTCACCATAATTCTAGCTGACGTAATGTAAACAATTAATTCATACCCAGCCAATCATAATCACTGATACAATAATATTATCTGTTAGCCATATGTTGATTGGTTAGGTAACTTTCTTTTTTGTTATGCCTGTTTTGATGACTGTAGCGTTGTTGTACATGTAGCACCATCTCAGTTTGAACAAAGTCCAACCTCTTGTGTATTGTCCACCCTTTCAAAAGAGGATTTGAAGAGCTACCGATGGGTGTCTGGTCTGAGCTTCTTGTCAAAGTTGGTGGAGCGAATAGTGGCTGCCCAAATTAGATCTCACATGGATTCTCATGATCTTGGAAACACTTTCCAGTCAGCCTATAAGGTGGGGCACGCAACAGAAACTGCCTTGTTGTGCATCAAAAATGAGATTCACTTATCTCTGTCCATGGGCATGCCTACAGCACTGGTGCTACTCGAACTGTCCGAAGCTTTTGATACTATCGATCATGACACACTCCCTTCCTGTTTGTCAGCTAGGTTTGGCTTTGCTGGATCTGCACTAAAATGGTTTAGATCCTACCTCCAGGATCGTTTTTAGTCAGTCAAGATTGGTTCTAGTCTTTCAAATTTGTTCAAATTGAAGTTTGGAGTCCCCCAAGGTTCTGTCGTAGGTCCTCTTCTGTTTTCCCTCTATACAACACCTCTTGTCTCAGTCATCAGAAAATATGCTAAGTTCTTTCTTCGTATCAGGAGGTTTCTCTCTGTTGCTCTGGTCAGCAGTCATTGTCTTCTCTATTTCGCAGTTGTCACCCAGTAATGCTACCAGGCTCCAATATGTTCAAAATGTTCTTGCACGGTTTGTCACCAGTGCTTCTAAGTACACTCACATCACATCCAGCCTTAGGACATTTCATTGGCTACCCATCAGACAATGAATTATCTTCAAAACCTTAGTTCTGGTGTATAAGTACCTCACCACTGGCCAGCCTAAGTATTTTGCACCATATCTCTCCTTGTACAAATCTGCCGTGAATAAAAGATGTTCCAACCCCAAAATTTTGTTCCTCCAGGTTCCTCATTATTGTGCTTGAGTTTTAGATTCTGTCAAATTTTAAGTTCTGTCATGACAAATATATTTTATTTCCCTGATTAGTTATATAAACATGATTTTAGGTTCTGTCACCGAATTTTAAGTTCTGTCAAATTTTAGGTTCTGTCAAATTTTGAGTTCTGTCACGATATATATATATGTCGTGGCAGAACTTGGGGTTTGACAGAATTTGAAATTCTGTCGACAGAACTTGGAATTTTAAGTTCTGTCGACAGAACTTGGGATTCCGGGTTCTGTCGACGGGATTTGGAATTCTGTCGACAGAATTTTAAGTTCTGTCAGAATATCTTGACAGAACTTGAAATTCTAAGTTCTGTCGACAGAACTTAAGGTTCAATATTCTGTAAACAGGATTTTAAATTCTGTCAATAGAATTTAAAATTCTGTCAAAATACCTTGACAGAACTTAGGATTCTAAAATACTGTTGACATAACTTAAAACCATGATAAATATCCTATATTTTGTTAACTTCTTTTACAGTGATTTAGTATTTTATATTTTAAAGGGGGCTCAGTACTTGTGCCAATTTAAAAGTAAAAGCAATGCATAAGACAGATATTAAATAGATCCTTTACTGGCATAGATCCTTTACTAGCATCCACTTTCATTTATAATAATACATTAACATGCAATAATTTCACTAAAAATTTCTATGATCACAGTGCTAAAGTCAGTGGTGACTGTAAACAAAATGTACATAATACAGGTGTTTGCTGGTTTTGTTTTTCAATATATGTCTCTTTATGTTTATTTACTGTTTCTTTACTGTAAGTGCAGTGCTAAACTCAGTGAATAATATATGTGTTTAATGTTGCATATCACCAATAAAGTTTGAAATACGTCTAAAAATGTCTAATGTCTTGATGATTTATGCCTTACGAACTGGATGGTGTGCCTTAGAATTAGTAGATATGGAGAATAAGCACTTGGACAACTGATTGATTGATATCTGGAAATAAAGGACCCAGCAAATTAGAAAATTTAATAAATCACTTAGATTTTTATAAGTTTTTGCCTAACAGACCAATGCACTAGCGGATCCAGAAGGGGGGGTTCACCCCCCCCCCCCCTCCCTGAAAAATAATGTAAAGGGGTTCAACCCAAAGTACAAAATTATTTCTTGAGAGTGGTGTTAAATTTACAGGAAATACACTATATTTTTTCCCGGGGAGGCATGCCCCTCGACCCCCTTAGTTATGTTATGTCTGATGTGAACCCTCACCTGACTCTGATGTAAACCCCCACCTTACTTAAAGGCTGGATCCGCCCCTGTAATTCCATTGGCCTGGCAGGTTGGAGGGTGGGTCTTTCCAGTCTGTTTGGTAAGATATTACCTTACAGAAATTTAATTTACTCATTATATATTATACTTTGTTGCGTTAATATATCTTACCTAACAGACTAATGCCAGAATAGCTACCATAAGGATGGTGGGTAGCTTACTGGAGGGACCAACTGGAATTCTATGAGGAATTTATTCAGAAAAACCCCTCATATTAGGTCCGGGTCTGACCAGTTAACTGGGTTTTATTGGACTGGACCAGGTACCTCTTCACCCATTTTCCCCAAAATGGGGAGAGAGGGGAGAAAGAGTCCAGTCCCTCGGAATTCTCAGATGAAAGACATGGG
This sequence comes from Sabellastarte sp. h YS-2021, assembly GCA_964017235.1. Taxonomy (NCBI): domain Eukaryota; kingdom Metazoa; phylum Annelida; class Polychaeta; order Sabellida; family Sabellidae; genus Sabellastarte; species Sabellastarte sp. h YS-2021. Next base: position 31,991,893 of record OZ024936.1, read on the forward strand.
AAAATTGGCAGAACTTCTAACTCTAGTTGAACAAGGTGGAGAGGTTCTATATATAAATGATAACCGATAGAGTAAATAGTTATTGGCGAATTTTGCTGAGCTGTTACTATTCAGCCCAGGCAACCTCCTTTAAGTACAATTGTCTGAAGGTGTTGAGGGAATTCCAGTAACTAGCCGAGAGGATCTGCTCTAGGGAGACTCCTCCTTCAAAGGCTTTGGAAGCAGCAAAGGCTCAAACATCATGAACCTTCACCTGATGGACTTGCAGTGCCTCTTGGTCTGATATCTTGTAACACAAGATTTTTTTTTTCAAAAATCTCTGCGACAACCTCCCACGGGTAGATCTGTGCAACATTGTGAACATTTTCTATGGGAGGAACAGAAGACAAGTGATTTACAAAGAAGTATGTTTTATATATTTTATTTTTATCTTTCTCACTGCGGGGTTTACTCTTTTCTTTTCTGGAAAAAAAAACACAAAAAGTACATGAATTACGACATGAATGCAATTTACAATGTCTTTTCTGATCTATAAACTTATTAGTCTTAACTGAGTTTGCAGTTTCAAGAGTGTCCAAATAATTTTGCACTACTTTGAGAGTGTCAACATTGTCATTTGAACATGAAGTGCCAGTCTTAAATGTTTCAGAAACAAAAGAAACAACACTCTTAACTTTTGTATGAACACAACTGTTATGTACAATGTCATCACACTCCATGGTCTCAGACAGAGATGTATTCTTAACAACGTCACTATATACACTGTCATGACAGTCCATAGCCTTAGTGGGAGATGTATCCTTAACACCACTATATACACTGTCGTAACGTTCCACAGTCTTAGAGGATGTATGCTTGTCCACACCACTTACAACATTTTCTGAACAATGCATAGTCTTTCATGGAGATGTATCCAAAGTTAATTGTCATTTATTGGGCTTGTTCTTTCTCCTGAAGGAACCATGCCTTGCAGCAGATGAACCCCTACTCTTGCCGGGAGTAAAGTTGGACCTGTTCCCAAAACTATGCCAAGTGGGTACATCCTGTAATTGTTTCATTTCTTGGGTACATCTATTCCTGGATCCATCCTTGCAGCATGACCAATCAGTGCAGTAAGGTTGGAAGCTGTTGCCACCACATCCACCCCTGCCAGAACCAGAGCTCAATTCTGCTTCAGTCTAGACAATGTCTTCCTCTGCTTTTGCAATCATCTCCCCAGAGAAGAGAGCTGTATGATGAAGAGGGTGATTTCTTAGGGCACACCATGTGTCTGATTTTACCCCTGATTGAGATATTCCAGATATGAGTCGCTATGGATCAGGGTAAGGTTAGCAGTGTGAACAAAAATGGTGTCCACCATAGCTGCATGGATTGCCCCAAAACAAAAATGACATTTTGCTGGAAGGTGGATAGGTCAGATTGGCCATTGCTGATGGATTCTGAGAATAAGGTCTTGATGAGGTCTTGCATATCATCATGTACCTGATTCACGCACCTATTAAAGGCTGCAGCTTGGTTGGTGATGACTGTGGCCCTTCTTCAAAGACTTTTCCAACTTTCTCAAGGTTTCCTGCAAGAGAAACCTGGAGCACAATGAGATCCCACTGAGAGTCTTGGAGATTCTGGTGAAACAGTTGTAAAGGGGAAACATTTCACCAGACCATTTGTTGGCAGATTTTCAAGGATGTGAAAATAAGTGATCTAGAGATGGGTGCATCACATACCATTTAACTTGAGATTTTGGAGTTCCTATCACCTGTTCTCGTGACATGGTCCTGAAGAAGGTGAAGATCCATTTGCTATATTTTGGAATAAAACCAGTCATCAGCAGGCATGCCTACCGACACTTTGCCTATGAAGTGTGACCTGCTGCCTGTCCAAGGGTTTACCTGATGAGAAGAGCACACATACTAAAGTTCTGGGATGAATGTATGAATATATGACCTGACCGCACAAACCGACTCCCTACAGCTCTTGTACTCACTGCAGATAGATTCCACCTCTGCTGGATCAGCTTCTGTACTGGAGGGAGCATCCAAAATGTCCTCGTAAGATACCGGTTCCTGGTCTGCAGGACTGTCCTCGCATAATGCCTCCAGATTTGAGTCCCGTTCTGGGTAAAGATCTATGACAGGAGAAATGTAGCCTTGATCACCAGTCTGTGGAGAAGGATCCCAATTGCTGGCTTGTGAGGGTGGAGCGGTAGTAGGCCCGGTAGTAACACTGGCAGAGAGCCCCAGTGTATGGGGCTTGAAAGATGCAGTTTGTGACATATGTTTAGGAGGTTGCAGGGTGTGAAACACCAGTGCAGTGGAACTGGCAACCTGAGTGGTAACTGGCGGAACTGGTTGCCAAACCGGCTGAGGGCAGCTAACCACACCGGTAGCACTTGCAGCACCGGAGCTAAATAAAGGTTCTCCGAGTTTGTCAGCCAAACTGGCTGAACTGTACAAAAGAACCAATTGAAGTACTTGGGGCTTTTGTGCACCCTGAAATGAAGAATCCCGGCCAACCAAAGCCGTTGAACTAGGATCCTGGAGAGGGTGAACAGCCGAAGTGTCAAAATGAGATTTATGCTAACTAACCATAGTCAGCAAGGATTCCAGTTTGATGAAGCCAGAAGCAAAGAGTTTATTAAACCTCTTAAGAGCTTCAGAAGGGTTTTGTGTAGTGGAGGAGTGCGGGGTAGACATATTCATTTGCTCCACATGGTTGTCAGAATATGCTGGACCAAGAGTAGAAACTGAAGAAGTGTCCACAAGCTTATCTGTCTTCTCAGACTTTTCCGACTTGTCCTTTTTCTTTTTCTTTCTCTGCTTATATGAAAGAGCACTGAGCCTTCTGTTCAGAGGTTAATGCTGCACATGCAGGGCATGACTCTTCACCAGACACACATGGATCATTTTCGACTCCTTTTTCATGCAACTCGCACATTTTTGGTGTATATCAAAGATGGCCATAATGTGACCACAAGAACCTTTCTTTTGTCCTGGCTTTGTTAATGCTGGTTTTATATCACACACAGATATTGCAACACTAGTTTATGTAGTCGAAAGTTAATTGTAAAGATATATATCCGAAAGAAAAGGCACACAAAGAAAACTGCATTTCATTTTACTGCACCAAACGAAAAAGAGGTCACTAGCCCCTCTCGAGTGAAGGGGAAGCTAGGCCCCCTAGCGAGTGGGGCAGACACCAATGCTGGTTCTGTTGGAAGCTTGCGCCGGGCCAATGGCAATAGTCTGTATAATATATTAACGCAATAAAAATATAAAATTATCAATATGACAGAGACACATTTTGCAGACTTATAACTCGCAATAACATCGGACATCAAGTTTCCCCTGTGGCAAAACATTTTCTTTATCACCTTATAAATATTTTTACAACAAACAACTTTTACACAGAATGTCAAGTTTCTAATTGTAAGTAAAATGTTTCATATATTGTCAAATTTTGTTAATTTTGTCATTTTTGCTTCTTTAAATTTCCGTTTGATTACCTTTTGCAAGTCAAATATGTCAGGTGAAAGTTGATAGGCAAACAAAATGTCTCTTGCTTTGATGCACAATATAGTTGCGATTTCATTCAAATTAATATGAATACTCAGAACATTAATAATCCATTGTTTTAAGTTATGCCACAGCACCATAATTTCCACTCAAAAGTACGTTCACATGGATAATCTGTATCTGAGTTTGTAGTAGAACTCCGGGAACTATTGGAAAAGTGCAAGTTTGGGGAACAATTGAAGATATGGAGAGAAATCGATTTGTTTGTGAAGTGGCTGATGTAGTTATACAGAAGACACACCTAAAAGAAATAACTTATCTGAGACTATCTGAGACCGGAATGCGGCTGAAGAAATCCAACTGTACTTTCTTTTCTCCCTGGCTGATTTTTTTGTGGTCACATTATTGAGAAAGAAGCATTACACATATATAGAAACAAAGTAGAGGCAATAGAGATGGAACCTACACCAAAGAATGTTACAGAACTTTGCCTTTACTTGGGATAACGTAATTTCTGTGTGAAGTTCCTGAGAAACCTGTCTTCAGTCTTAGCACCACTTTATCAGCTATTGAAGACAGATGCCACGTGGATATGGGGAATGAACCAACAGAGGACATTTGGCAAAACAAAGAAATGTTGCATTTTCACTAATTATAAATCACTTTTGGGGTTTTCTGGATCAAACACAACACCAGTTATGGCCTCATCTAAGTTACAGAGATGAGTACTACTTATGTTAAAGACTTACGTTCTAAGACTTATGTTCTTATGTTCTTACATTTTCAGTTAAAAGACTACTGTTCGCAGTGGTAAGACTCTTTGGTCTTGTGGCAATACTTGTCATATTTTACCATTTTCATTTATTTTCCATTTCCATTTTTCCAGGAATGATACAAACAGGGCTACTTGTTTTAAATTAATTGAGTCTTATGGTTGATTGTTTACGTGGAACAACATCCTGACTATCCTGACTGTTCTTTGGTGTGAAATCATTCAGAATCCAATGTGGAAAACTGTAAAGTTTTAAACCATTGCTATATTTCTATTAGTTTCCTTTTTATTTTGCTTTATGTTTAAAATCCCCTTTAAAGACAGAGGGAAAAAATAACATATAATCCATCACCAATAGTTATAAATGTAAATAGTAACCATAACCCCCTTTAAAATATTACCCAAACCTAAAGGTTAAGGAGACTTCTTGTTTCCTTTATTTGTATGTATATATTTAATGTAATCATAAATTATCTTCCCCATTTTCTACTTATTTTCATTGCCTCATTTTATGCCCTTTTAGTATTGTGTTTGATGATACAAAATACTACACCAAAAAGGTATTTCACTACAGTGTTTATACTGTTCATTTCAGTGGCTTTGGTGATTTGGATCTAGATGTTGTTAGAGGTAATAAATAAGAAGAAAATAATGCAGTGTAAGTCTATGTACATTTGTATGCATCTTGTGACATTGAACACCTGATTTGCAACTGTGATTTTATTCCAGATTGCTTATTTTTTTTCGAAATGCATCTGATTGTTTTACAAATCTTTTACCGCCCAGAGTAAAAGAAAATGCTATCCCAATCAGGTGTCGCAAATTGGACTATGACAGATGTAAACAATGTTACATGAGAAGGTGACAAAAAACCACAGCCACAAATTTGGCATTGAATGTTGTAAGCCGTATACATGTGTATCTGAACCAGTAATAATATAAATATAAAGCATAATATACCAAAAAGAACTAGGGAAATATTTAGACATATAAACACATAAAACAAAGTAACCATTTGCAATTGTTTATTTACAACATATTTTGTTCAGCAACATAAACACTCAAACAAGAAATCAGTTTGAACAATACAAATACAGATTCAGACAAGAATAATCTAAATAAATGTGTCACGAAACATTCATTTTGCTATTTTGTTTATAATTAAGTGGAAATATTTCCAAGACAGGTTTTAACAATAAGTTGTTACATACATACTTTGGGGTATACTAATAATTTATAAGTAGGTAGACTTTTTGTAGAATTATAGTTCGGTTGGCAGTTTTAAACCACAAAGTTTGATGGAGTATCACTTTTGTACAGCAAAACTTATGCAAATATTTTTTTTAATTTTATATATTTAATTATCTAATAATTTTTGTTTACTTGGTATATCTTTACACAGATTTATAATCTGGCCATTTTTTCTGCTCAACCAATAATATATTTTTAAGACATAAGTGTGTCATATCAGAATAAGTGTTAAGAGTATCACATTGCACTTACCAAGGACTTGTTCACACATCTTTCCACTGAAACCTTTGACACATTTACACTGATATGGTGCAGGATATTGACATTCCAAACACATAGGGCAGGTTAGACTGCCTCCATTTTCACAGACAATCTTTTCATTTGGGTCACAGTTAGCTGTATCATTGAAACAAACAACATTTTTCTGTTAGTTTTACAGTTGTGATCCTCTTTATTCATTGCAAATATAAGCCTGCGCCTTCACCAAAGAATCTGCGGGGTAATTGTCTGATTTGTATTGGAAATTATCTTATTGAGTTTGGCTTTAGTTTTACTTATGGCATATGCAATGAGTTGCCTGATTCGTATTGGGTAATTATCTGCTTTGTGTTGGAAATTATCTTACTGAGTTTGGCTTTAGTTTTACTTATGACGTTCCTGATGGAATGACTTGCCTGATGAATTGCACTATGCCACATCTCTCCTATTATTCATGAAGAAACTAAAATTTATCTCTGTACAAAACCTGCCCACCATAAGTTTATTGTATTCTGCTGATGGTTTCTGTCGTGCCCCCCCCCCCCCCCCCCCCCCCCAGCTTTAGAGTATGTATTCTGATGATCTGAGAAAAGTAAAGGGTATGGGTAGCTCAAAATAACAATATAAACCTATCTCATAAATTTAAGACTATAGCACAATTACATGATAGAGTGAACTCATAATGGCTGTCCCATAAATCAAAGATAAAGCTAACAGATAATTGCAGGATAAAAAATATCTCAAAACAGCACAGTAAATCTATCTCGCACTTAAATAATAATAAGGCTATCTCATAACTACATGATAAGCCTATCTCATAATGGCAAGAGAAAACTATCCCATAGTTACAAGATATACCAATCTCATAATTATGTGTTGGCTTGAATACCATTAGAGCGATTAACTACAGAAATGGAAGTCATATTCAATCACTGTAGCCTCAAGTATATATAGAGTGTAAATAATGATAACAGAATAATACTTTCCTCGAAGTTAAATATTTTAAATTTATTTCACCATGTCATGCATCATAGGTTCAACAGCCTAAACAAATCAATTCATCTTAGGGTAAACAGACAAGTGGGAACAATTTTTGCATTTAAACCATCAGGTTTTCACCTGCTCATGGAAACATATGATGCATACTAAGAACCTGTGTTGACATAACCTCAGCTGTTGAAAGATCCCAACTGGCAAGCTGTCTTTATATTGTGCTGTTAACAGCCAATATTCCCAATCTTTGTACTACTGCTTACCAATACACCTTTGATGCCAACTGTTGACACTGCGTATGCTGTAGCCTGGCTTGCACAGGCATTTAGACTCTGTACACTTAGAATGAGGAAATGAACAGTTCAAGTCTGTTTGACAATCTTCTCCAATGGCCACGCCACCTGGAAAATGTTTTCTAGAGTTAAAAATTTTAACTGATTCCATATGCAAACCAGAAACACTCACCAGTGTGTTAATTTATTGTCTTATTTGTGAATGTAACTTGCTCAATGGATGAAAATTGTACAAGAATGTGAGAAAATTGATGATTAAATATTTCGGTCTACCTTGCTTTCAGCGCTTTATATAGGTCATATTTTAACAGGTAGCAGAGGGGACAGAGGAAAACAAAGTATGCTTGTTTGTCAAGATTCTGCACTGAAATTAGAAGGGCACAACAACTAGCATCTTTCCCACTTCATGTGGAGACAAGGATATGAGCCCACGACCTGAGAGATATGAGACAAAACTTGTGGCCCCTTAGAAAATTGAGTATGGTATACAGTTGGTGTTAGACCACACTATAAGTAGAACCTTTTAAGTAAGAAAAGACAAATTCACATTATTATTTGATTAATTTAAATGCATAACTTTGCATAGAACACATTTAACGCCCGAGGAGTTAAGGGTTTAGCTCATTGAAAGGCATTAAAAGATAATTCATCACCACCTTACAAAGGTGTTTCAAGTGAGGTGTGCACACAGATTCTCACAAAGTCTAATGAAATTTCCTTTATGTAAAAATACATAAGATCATATTTGGGATATAATATTCTAAAATGAGATTCGTCAATTCAAATATGTGCACTTGTTACACATATAACATTGTGATTTGTATCTCTTCAGATATGTTCAATTTCCAAACATAATAATAAATACCTAGACCTGCTCCAAGTCTTTGTATTTCTCAATTCAGCAAATCTGACATACATGAAATCATTATGAACCCACTTGGTGAGTAAAAAAAGCTTCTGTCTAGAGAAATACAAATATCAGCCCCACATTCTGGTAAAAAAGTCATTCATTCCTCGTATAATACCTTAGACAAAAGGACTTGATGAAAGTCTAGTAAATACCCAGAGTACTGAATCTTTCTTTCTTAAAACTACGAACAGCAGCACCTCAAGTGACATGGATTTGAATTCACATGCCTTTCATATGAGATAAATTTCCACATTTTGTAAATAAAAAGAATCAACATTGAACAAGTGATTCAATGTTTTCAAAATCCAAAATATGGTACAGTGCAAACTATTGGGAGGAATGATATAGTAAGAACACATACCCAATGTACAGAACAAGGGTTTTACTGAATTGCCACCAAACTCTAGATCACACGAGAGGATGTTGTTCTCATAATCAAGTTCAGGTACTCTAGATCCTGGGTTAACATGTGTCTGAAAAACAAACAAAAAACAAACGCTTCAGCTTTTTTGTGTATAATGTCTAAGTATAAATTTAAGCTCTCAGCAAAAAGTGAACAATTGGCTGGGAGTGGCGGGAATAATCAAAGATTTTAGTGGCCCGAACAGGCCAAACAGAAATGGTTTTCAAAGACAATCTCATTCCATTATTGCTGGCATATCAGACTTCGATGCACGATTGATTTTTTTTCAAAGGTTTCAAGCTGCTAAAACACATAGCACCTGAGCTTTTCCACTGCATTAAGTCCTCTGTATCACTTCTACAATGTTGATTAATTTACCGTACAATATCACACAAATGTTAATGCTACTAATTAATCTACTGTAATATATAAGAAAGCATAAAGAAGTATTTGTAAAGTGCCGAATTGATATAGACATCCTTAAAGGGAATGAAGTCTAAAAAAGGGTAGTGAAACTGCTGTGTAAAACTCAGTGACACTACAGTGGGTTCTGATGTATTGATTGAGTTTGTTCCATTCAGTAGGAGCAGCTACGACAAAACTGTACATCCCCAAGTGTTTGGTCTACTCTAGGAAACAGAATGGTGACTATTCCAGGTGGGGTAACTAGGTTTGATGGGAAACAAAAAAATATGCAGCTTATTTCAGATTGACTTGCCCTATACGTGAGAAGTATGCAATACTTAGTGCTTATATTAGAGCACATACAAAGCCTTAAACCAGTCTACTGACAACCGTTATTGTACATATTTTAACAAAAACAGATGTGTATGAAACATATATTGCATCCCCATCTCGAGTACACATTATCACAGATTACAAGCAGACAGAACTTACCACAAGTGTATATTTTCCTGGTGCCACATCTGTCATATCTATCCACTGACAATCCGTCTTGGCTGAGTAGTAATCCCCACAACCAACAGATATACCTGAAACCGTAGTAGTAGTAGTAGCAGTGGTAGTAGTAGTAGTGGTAGTGGTGGTATTGGTAGTGGTAGTGGTACTAGTAGTGGTGGTAGTAGTAGTTTTGGTAGTGGTGGTAGTGGTAGTGGTAGTAGTAGTAGTGGTGGTGTTATTAGTAGTAGTAGCAGTAGTAATAGTAGTAGTAGTAGTAGTGGTAGTAGTGTTATTAGTAGTAGTAGCAGTAGTAATAGTAGTAGTGGTAGTAGTGGTGGTGGTGGTAGTAGTAGTAGTGGTGGTGGTAGTAGTAGTAGTAGTGGTAGTAGTAGTAGTGGTAGTAGTAGTAGTAGTAGTGGTAGTAGTAGTGGTGGTAGTAGTGGTGGTGGTAGTAGTAGTAGTAGTGGTGGTAGTAGTAGTGGTAGTAGTAGTAGTGGTAGTAGTGGTATTAGTAGTAGTGGTAGTGGTATTAGTAGTAGTGGTAGTAGTAGTAGTGGTAGTAGTGGTGGTAGTAGTGGTAGTGGTAGTAGTAGTGGTGGTATTAGTAGTAGTGGTATTAGTAGTGGTAGTAGTAGTAGTAGTAGTTGGTGGTAGTAGTAGTAGTGGTAGTAGTAGTAGTGGTAGTAGTAGTGGTAGTGGTAGTAGTAGTAGTGGTAGTAGTAGTGGTAGTGGTAGTAGTAGTGGTGGTAGTAGTAGTAGTGGTAGTAGTAGTGGTATTAGTAGTAGTAGTGGTAGTAGTAGTAGTGGTGGTAGTGGTAGTAGTAGTGGTGGTAGTGGTAGTAGTAGTAGTGGTAGTAGTAGTGGTAGTGGTAGTAGTAGTGGTGGTATTAGTAGTAGTGGTAGTAGTAGTGGTGGTAGTGGTAGTAGTAGTGGTGGTAGTAGTAGTGTTGGTAGTAGTAGTAGTAGTGGTATTAGTAGTAGTGGTAGTAGTAGTGGTGGTAGTAGTGGTGGTGGTAGTAGTAGTGGTGGTAGTGGTAGTAGTAGTAGTGGTAGTAGTAGTGGTAGTGGTAGTAGTAGTGGTGGTATTAGTAGTAGTGGTAGTAGTAGTGGTGGTAGTGGTAGTAGTGGTGGTAGTAGTAGTGTTGGTAGTAGTAGTAGTAGTGGTATTAGTAGTAGTGGTGGTAGTAGTGGTGGTGGTAGTAGTAGTAGTGGTAGTAGTGGTAGTAGTAGTAGTAGTGGTAGTAGTAGTAGTAGTGGTAGTAGTAGTAGTAGTGGTAGTAGTAGTAGTGGTAGTAGTAGTGGTAGTAGTAGTAAACACTTATAAAGTGCCAAAATTGATGTCCCGTTCAGAAAAGAGGCTGCTTCCATAGAGTAGCGTCCAATAGACATTATTCAATAAGCACTGTTTTACCCTGGTTTTGGTGTTTATTCAAAACACTGGGAGAAACACCAAAAATTTACATAATTGGAAGAGGCAATTTTTGTTCAAGGTTTGCAAGACTTTACTATTGAATAGACAATGCATGTCATTTTACAAATTAATTAGTAATAGGATGGCTTAGTCTTGGAAGTTTTTGTCTGGTTGAGGGATAACTGATTTTCAATTTCTCTCTATTTTTAGGCACATTTTTTTTTCAGAACAGATCTTAAGCTCTAAGTTCCAGGATAATATTGCCATTTTGAAATCATTTTGTTATAGATCTATTTTCTTTTTCAGTTTAAGGAAAATAGTTGCATATTTGCTAAGATGTTAGATAACATCTTGTGTATTTTAAAAGGCAAGTATGTAGCTTAAAGCAAAACTTAACTTTCAATCAAATAGATCTTCTGTTTCTTGAAATAGACTGTTCCAATCTAATCCAGCAGTGTATGTGTACATTAAACTTGTGACTATGAGCGTACTCAATATAGCAGATTCTATGTGAAAAATACCCGTGCTTGGTTAAAAACAAGGAACATAGCCCAGGAGCCAGTGTCAGAAAAGAACTTAGTCTGGATTTAGACTTAAAAATTGTCTTTAATTCAAGCTGAGTCTGTGGTCTTTCACTTTGTGGATTTGACAAAATACCAAACCCTAAAGCTTTGGCCAAGTCTTGGGCTCAAAGTTAAGTCCATCTTTGAGTGAGCTTAGCTTTTGTAAGTAAAGACTTAAATGTCGCTGCCATATTTTTTTCCATTTCAAAAATTTGAAATGTGTCAAACAAATGATTTATGTCACTAATAGTATATTTTGAATAAGAATAAAAGGTCACATGACACATGAAACCACTGTGGTTATTTGATAGATAAGCTTGGTCTTTGCGAAGTAACCCTGTGTGTAATCTATTTAAGTCCCAGACCTAGGTAAGACCAAAGCTTTGGATCTGAATTCCTGACTTAGCTAAAAACTTGGCTAAGTCATGTGCCTTTTGTGAAACCCGTCCCAGACTTGGATTCAAATTCAACACTTTTGTCTTAAACTCAGGCTAAGGGTATTGTCTTAGACTTAGAGGGTTTCACAAAGATGCTAAGTCTCAGTTCTGACTAAGTCTTTCTGGAGTGGGATTAACTTTTGCCCACATACATGATATGAACCTTCATTAATACTGGTTCAGATTTTGCAGTGAACCATGCATAACAAATGACAAAGTTAAAAGGTCAAATTTAGGGTTTTCAGAACTTATTTAACATCCAGGATCATATTGGGATAGGCTGTCAGCTATTTGTGAGATTATATCTGACATTCATTTGGAACATGTTCAGTGATAGGGATCAACAACATTTTGTTTCAGATTGCTCCTGAAAATAAGCAATCTACTGAAACAATTAAAACATACATACTATTTTTATGTTTTCATTATTGACTGATTCTGTTATAGATTTAGATTTATTAGTTGTTTTACGTCGCATTCAGCAGCCAGGGTCATATTGCGACGGGTAGTTTACAGGTGGAGGAAGCCAGTGCATACTGCACTGTAAACCACCAGTGCATCGGTGAACCGGCGGCCTCAGAAGTTGGAGGCAAGAACTCTAAGAATGAGGGGACCTACCGTTAATTTGTGTTCCTATTACCTATATTGTTAAAATTTTCCAGCAGAGTGTGGTCTACCTTTTCAATACCTATGACTTCATTAGTTAAAAGTTGGGAAACTGCCATTTACTCTTTTTCTACCCTAACCTTTAGAACCTCAAACATACAGATGTTTTATAGTTAATGTGGCAATTGATAAATGAACAAACAGTTGAGCTAAATCATTGCGTGGGGGGACCAACTGTTAATTTAATAATCATACCATCTCTCAGTATACAGTGTAAAGGAAAACAGCCATTTACAGTGTTTCAGACTGCCCTGAAGAAAAAGTAAATCTTGTTTTATTTATATCCATCTGATAGAATAATACCTTGACAAAGATTAAACACAGAACAAAATCCCTCCCATTTCCCATTTCCTGTTACCCATTACCTATTTTGTGTATGTGTGTGGTACATGTCCAGGTACCTGAAAAAATGTTGGTGTTGAGGTGAGGGGGGGGGCATCTTTTTGTGCGAAATAGAAAAATCTAATGCCCTTAGAACATTAGTTTATGGTGACCTTAAACTTCTGACAATAATTATGTTATGCTGACTTTAAGGTTATCTCTTAAAGGCCAGAAAGAAAAAAAACTACTTTGTGAACTTCAGTTTATATGTTAATACATATTATTTAATTTTTTAATCAGTTTCTAAGAAAATGGAGGGTGTACAAGGATGCTAATGCATCTGGTACCAATATTTTTAAAATTGAAATTTACTGACAGGTATATACTACATAATAATTGTTATATTAAATCATCTGTAATGTATGCTACTGCATTGCAAAATAAACATATTTTCAGTCCTGGGTTTGAACCACAGACCTCAGAGCTGGGAGGTGAGTGTGTTACCGCTGTACCACCATACTGTTAAATCTCCATGTATAATATGAAGTACATTACATTGTGACATCATCAAGATGTGTGACATCACAGGCCTTTGAACTTTATAAGTGTTAATTCTCACCAACACTTGGCCCTCCCTTTGCCCCCCCCCCCCCCCCCTCCTCAAAAATTACTAAAATCTTTGGCACAAAACAATTAAATGGAAAATAGATAATTGAAAGTTGAAGTGTGATTCATTGTCAGAGATGGATCAATAATAAGTAATACTCTGCTCTACCTATTTCCTATTTTCATGTTGGAAGTCAAGAACGGATAACATAGGCTAAATTTATCTTTTAATTTTAATTTTGACCTCGTTTAGAAGAGAATATAATTAACAGTTAGTCCCCTCAGTAAAGTTCAGCTGTTAATTATATTATCAGCTACTGTTTGTCTGATTTCTATGCATAGCATTAAAATAGGTAATAAGTACATTTCATATATTTGGAAAAGGGAAGCAATGTGGGAAGATGCCTGTTTACCCATTTTTCTAAAAGTAATGCCGGTTTTTAAGTAGGAAGACAGTGTTTTTCCAGATAAAAAATATAAAATAGGTAATAAGAATGTAAATTAACGGTAGGTCCCCTCATTTCTAACCGCTACACCACCGAGCCCACTTGATTCTGTTATAAGATTGTCATGAAAAGAGCATTTATTAAATGAGAGACATTTAATTACAAATATTACGGTATCTGTAATGATTTGTATTCAATCTCAGATGTAGGTCAGTATTGTGAAAGGAAGGGATGAATGTAAAGGCAATGAGGATTCAAATCTTTAATTATTAAATACATTATTTATGCAAGATTATGACAATAAGAAGATTAAACAATTTTATTTCCATGTACATAGTTGACTTGCATCACACTCAACTATTTGGTGTGTGAGGCTGATTAAATCACTAAAATTTAAATGCATTAGAATATAGGTTTTTAAATTTAAGTTGCAACTTAAAGAATTGGATTTTGCCAAAGGTCAAAAACTGTGTAAAAGTGTATTTTTGTCAATATGTCACATTTGTTCACTAACAGTTTCTAGTTATTAAGGGAAGAAAGAATATTTTATATCATATGCAGAAGTTTGCTGATCTTTGGTGATCTTTGGTTTTGCTTATTGAGCTTTAAAAAATAGCGATTAAAAATTAGTTAATTATTTCAAATGACATACATAGATATTCATATTTAAGTAAGTCAAATTGTTCATTAGAATAACTTTTCAGTTGAGCTTTCAGTTTCAGGTCATTTTACATAAAATTAAAAACCAGTCTGATTCCCATGCATCCCTAACATAATTAATGTGGGTGTTCCACCACACGACTAAGGCTCCCAATTAAGGGTTGTTGGGGGTCGGTTTCAAATATTTGCTCAGTCCCAGACCTTCTGTAAGGGTCGGTTGTGGTCGGTTGAGGCCGTGGGAAAAATCAAACATGTTTGATATTTCACACGACTACAACCGATTCATATTTCCCGCCCTCAACAAAATGTCCAGTCCCAGGCATCCTCAGGCCTCCTCAGTCAAAGTCAAAGTTGGGGTTTAACGTCCCGTTGGGGTTTAACGTCCCGTTCAACAGCTCAGGTAACCGACCCTAACCGATCCAAACCGGCCTCCCCAGGACGCCTGGGACCGCACATTTTTAGTCTGCGACGGTCTGAGGACACCCCAGGAGGCCTGGGACTAACAACCGATTAAGAATCGACTGTTTTCCGTGCATCTGAAATGAAAGCGAGGCAATGAGGGGGTCTGGGACTATATAAGCGACCGCGCACACATTCTCGTTGTTACTGACTGTTTGACTACTGAGAGACGTGTGTCACTGATTTGTAGGGGTTTTCAGTTTTTATTTTATATATTATATACTTGAGCTTAGGGCAAATTTCACAGTTAGGAGACACATTTTACTATTTTTTTATTGTTTTGTCGACTGGATTATGAGGAAAGAGAAAGGAGGGAAGAGAGGAAGGAAAAAGATGGATGAGAGAGAGAAGGAAAGTGAGGTAGAGGAGAGGAGTGAAGTCATTGCAGAAGAAGGAACTGAGAGGAGAGAGGAGGAGATTGAGGAAGGTCCAGCTATTGGGGAAGCTGTGGCAGAAGAAGAAGAGAGGTGTGAAGAAGATCCGGAGTGCCATTCTTCAGCCAAGAGAGCCAGGATGTGTGCCACTTTTACAGACAGTCAGGAAGTTTCCATTGTAGAATTTGTAAAGCAGCACCCTGAACTGTATGACAAGAAACATCCACGTTTCCACGACAGGACCAGAAGAGAGCCTCTCTGGGCAGAAATATCTGCTGAACTCAAGCTCCAGCCCTTTGATGTGAGACGTTGGTTCGAGTCCCAGCAAACGCGTTATGGCAAGCTGTCTAAGCTCCAATCTGGCCAAGCCCCGAGGGAGATGACCAAGAGACAGTCCTGGGTCTACCAACAGATGGGTTTTCTTAAAACCCACATCAGAAGAAAGGGGGCCAACAGAAGTTCAGGGTTCGAGGCTAGTCCGAATACCAGCAGGCAGGACGAATCACGTGGTTCAACTACTGACACAGAACACCTCGAGTCAAGTGTCCTGAGGGAGAGGAGTCAGTCCGTCATTACATCTACACCCGTTTGAACAACAGACTCCAAGATTCTCGAACATTTTGAGCAGATGAGGACACTTATCTCAGGTTTTCTGCAGCAGAAGTCTGACAGGCAGCCCTTCTTCGACTACGTGGCATCAGAGGCCGAAAAGATGACTCAAGAAGAATTTGAAGAATGAAAGAGTATGATATTCAGAGACATCGAAAGTATTAAGAGCAACCGTAGACGTCAGCAATTGCCCAGAAGATCAGCCACTATTACCACGGAGTCGCAGAAGGTTGGGACACTGCCACCAACCACTCAACAGGCATCTAGTTCCACTCAAGCAGCAGCTGGCAGCAGTTTTGTCTACTACACACCAAGCCCCATTGGCTTCAGCAACCCTACATCTGTCCTAACTGTACAGGACAAAGGGAGCAGACATAACCTGAGTAGAATTTTAAACCAGCTACCTGATCTGACATCAACACAGATCGTAGAGCAGCCTCAGCAGCAGCAGCAACCGCAGCAGCAGCTCTTTACTATCACCACTTCAACACTGCCTCAACAGCAGCAGCAGCCTCCTCAGTAGGCATCCAGTCAGGGCGGGTCTTTGACCTGCCAGGCCCTTTTCAGGGCCATCAAATCTTCCAAAAACAATTATTCAGCTGCAAGTTATTCCAATTCCCCTCCCAAAACAAAAAAAACAGTACAAATACTTATCACAAGAAAAAAAAGCCCAACACTTACACCACCCCAAACATGAAATAAATAACCCATGGTACCACACATAACAAAAAGGCCACATAAAAAATATAAAAAAAACTCCCAATATGGCCATTATTCAGCCCATTCTTAGATGAAAATCCATGGGATAGTTTAAAATCTGTAATTGAAAAGTCCAACACTTGCACCTTCCCTAGAGTTACAAGGCATTATCACAAACCAACCCACAAACACACAAACCCAATAACAAACATAACTCCCAACTGACAGGCAAACCCAATGACAAACATAACCACCAACCGAAAAACTGACAAACTCAATAGAAAACAAAACCCAAACCAAAAAACTGACAAAGTGTTTTGCAAACATAATCTCCCATTATTAAAATCAGCTTAGTAGTTATATCGAATAATTATTTGTCAAGTGGAGTAGAAGAATTTATTTTTAAGATTTCCAGGAAAACATTTCTGTTTCAAATATATTTCCAAAATAGATCCCAAATTAAGTCAAATGAGGATGTAGCTTTCGTATTATATGCAATATTTATTCTATTTAGCAATTCATGTTTGCGTTTTGGTCCTGTTTTTTAGATTATTGTTTAGCACTGGTTTTGTCTGTTTGTCAGTTGGGTGACTTCTGTTTGTCATTGGGTTTGTCTGTTTGTGCGTTGGTACAACTTATGTTTGTCATGGGGTTTGTCTGTTTGTGTGTTGGTACAAGTTATGTTTGGCATGGGGTTTGTCTGTTTGTCCATCGGAACAAGTTATCTTTGGCATGGGGTTTGTCTGTTTGTCCGTCGGAACAAGTTATGTTTTGCATGGCGTTTGTCTGTAGCAAGCATAGCTCATTAATTGTTTTTGGAATATTTGGTAGTCCTGAAAAGGACTGTTTCTTAGTCCTGAAAAGGACTGATTACTGCAGCAGGAGTTATATTCTTCCATCTTGCCAGGCCACTGCTCCCTCATTGTTGAAGTAGTCCTTCAGGTAATCCCTCTGCCTCTTGGCTTCTCTAGCAGGGTTTCTGTCTTGGCCACCACCAGCAGCACCACCAATCAATCCACAATCACCAGGCACATCATCATCATCATCCTCCCCAGGCTGCTGACCACCAGGTTGACCTTGATACAGGCTTCTCAGTATGTTGTGCAGAACCACACAGGTGAAGACCACTTCCCTGACTGTTGCTGGGGGTAGTTCAATGGTGGTCCTCATCACTCTGAATCTTGACACCAGGATGCCAAAAGCGTTCTCCACAAATCTCCTGCCCCTTGAAATTCTATAGTTGGCAATCCTTTCCTCTCTGGTTAACATCCTTCTGCCATAGGGTTTCATGAGCCAGGTCTTCAGGGCAAAAGCATCATCTGCCAGGATGAAGTAGGGTACATCTGGACCACCCTGGATTATAGGAGCTGGGTCAGGGAAGCCTATCCTGCCATCTTCAATCCTCCTCTTCAGCTGAGAGGTATTAAATATCTGGCCATCTGAGCAAGATCCTTCTGTACCTGCATCCACCCATCTAAACTTATACTGTCCATCTACCAGGGCCAACATGACAATGGAAAAGAACCCCTTGTAGTTGTGGTAGAGGGCTCCAGTGTTCTTGGGTTTCTTCAGGCCCACATGCTTCCCATCCAGGGCTCCCAGGGCATGTGGAACATTCCACCTGATCCTGAATAATTCCCTCTCCAGTTCTTTCCACTCATCTGGGGTAGTAGGACATTTGAGGTACTCTCTGGTGAACTCATCCTGGATGGCCCTGCAGACCTCTGGTAAAAACTTTGAAATGGTGGATCTTCCAACGCTAAACTGACAGGATAATGATGTGTAGGACTCCCCAGTGGCCAGATATCTGATGGTGAGGGCTCACTTCTCCCCAACACTGACTGGTGTTCTGTAGTTGGTGGCCTGCCTGACTATATGTGGTTCCAGTCTGGTCTTTATCATTTCCAAGAATTCTGGGGTCATCCTCATGTAGTTGGTGAATCCTGGAATATCTGTGGCATACAGATCAGCCACAATGTTGTGGTAGCCCCCCTTTCCTCTCTCTGCAGTAGCCATGGCCTGACCCACATGTTGTGCCTTCTTCTAGGTCTCTGTATGGGTGCTGGTGGTGGTGGTGGTGGTGGTGGTTGCTGTGGTCGATGTAAAAATTGGAAATACATGATTATTTGTAACTGAATAAAAACCAAAAAAGCCCAAAGTTGTTGTTGAATCTGTCTTCCTTTAAAAGGTGGCATCCTGCTGTGTTCCTAGAAAAGCAATGGTGATTAGATCGCGGACCCAGAAAATCCAGCAACTTTGCAAAACAAGAATCAGCGATCCTGGTCTGGGGAAGACTGAGGAGGCCTGAGGACGCCTCAGGACGCCAGGACTTAATCGTGTGTTAGTCGGGGCTTAGTCCCAGGAGGCCTGAGGCGTCTTGGGACCCGGTCGGTTTGTCTGCGACAGGATCGCGGTTGAAACCGACCAGAAACGCGGCTTAGTCGGTGCTTAGTCCCAGACCAGTCGGGGACTGTCTGGGGCCGCTTGAGGCGTCCTGAGGCCTCCTGGGGACGATCTGTACTTAATCCCAGACTTCACTACCGACCCAGTATTCCTGCCCATTTTTGCTTTTTCTTCACCGACTGTCCACGATTAAGGGTCCCAGACAGGATCGGGGCTTAATCCCTTGGTGGAAGAGGGGCATAAAGAATCGCCTTTCCCATTTGTGACACATGACCGATTAGCATACTAATACACAGGAGTTTTGGTGGAAACTCTGGCAGAAACACCACATTTACATTGACTTTAATGGACTGGGGGATATGCAAATTACATTGGAGTGGGGTAAAACACCGGTTATTGAATAATGTCTACTAGAGGAGATATGTTATGGTGGAGGATAGGCTAATCTGAAAAGATGTGTTTTCGACTGTTTTCTGAAACCAGAAATGCTTTCTATGGTTTTAATGGCTTGAGGAAGCATGTTCCATTCTGTGGGAGCAGCTACTATGAAGCTGCGCAACCCTGAGCGTTTATTTGGTTTAGATGAGGAAGTTGACAGGCGATATAAGGTATGAAATTTGTGCCCCTGAAATTTGTTCCGTGCACAAAAATGGCTGAATTGCCAGCTGATAAATACAATATTTTACTATCCGTAGTTTAGTTTCAATTTTGAGGAACTTATTTCACGAGGGGATAAATTTTATCTGACACTGGTTCTACCAACAGCTTCTGGGTATTCCACTTTGATTCTAACTGTGAATTTGTGAAACATGTTTTTGTCATATGAACTGAAAACATAATCATATTGTTTAAATGCAACAAAAAGGGTGTGTTTGTAGCTCCCTATCTTCACTAACAAAAAAAAGAAAACACATAAAATATAGCAGAAAATAAGAGAAATAATTCAACCTAGTGACAACAATGTTTAAATTACTAGTCACAACTAGCTGAAGTTTTGTTTTTCCATGAACAACAAAGGTTATAAAAGGGCATTTTTCCTCCTGTTTCCCATCAATATGAATTAAATGCACAACTAAAGTGCCCCAAGTGATTATTTGGCAAATTTCATTACTATTTAGCCAATGAGCTCTTACGGAACTTCACAAACAGAAATGTGGAGATTTCACCTGCATTTTGTAGGGGTCACTGGCCTTGAAGAAGTGGTTGACCAACTTCTCTGATCTTATTTCCCTCCATCACTAAATCACCAACCTTGACTAAACAACCAACTGCAGATATTTCCAACCATGGCCGAGAAATAAACGTTTACGTTAAAATGGTGTAATTTTCTGCATCATTTACCTTGATCATTCTTCCCTTCACAGTTGTAGGTATTTAGACTACTCTCCATACAAAAGCTGTCCCTGAGACAGTAGCTTGCCTTGTGCCCCTCTGCTGCCAAGTTACCCTCTGAATCCAGGATGTCATAGTAAGCAAAGTTCTCCATACTATGAAAATGACTAGACAGAGAACATACAATATCACATAAAACATGGAATTCTGTAGTTTTTTTGTCATACTAACAATTACAATAATATAAAATTATTGGTATTCATAACATTTTATCTTCCAAATATCTGTCAGGACATACTGCCAGTAAATGCTTAATAATAATAACTATCCTTCTTATGTTCAATATTTAAATAACCTTCACTAATGTGTTATTTGGAAATAGTTATTTCATCAAATTTACATAACCTTACATTTATTTTATAAATCTTCAGTGCATTCTGAGTAACACTGTTGATGGGATAGTTTATAGGAAGTGCTAATACGTGCAATAACAAGTAGTCGAGCAGGTGCTGCTTTGAATGGATCAGATAGAAACTGTGCATAAGAACATTTCAGATTCCACTAGAATAGATGGAACCTCTGGTGCATAAGGTGTAATGCTGGCAGAAATGAGAGAAGATTATGCTTCAATCGCTTAAAAGAAGAGGTAACTCAAAATAGCAAAGCACTATAATTACACTGGTGAAGGGCGGTAACATGAAACATAACTTTAATCCAAAGTAAGTTACTATAAAGATAATGGCCAAGTGATGCTCCATTATGTAATCTTAATGACCTGAGGCCCAACGGGCCGACGGGTCATTAAGTTTACATAATGGAAGTGTCAAAAGGCAATTATCTATTATAAAATGCTGTAAATGAAAACCATTTTATTAATTCAATAATTTAAGACCTTGTACCAAATGATCAACCAAGACAATCTTTGCAATGTTTCCTTTGGTGTGCATACCACATGGGGCTTTCACTAAATTAGTTCTATGGTTGTTTTTATTTCAATACAAAATCAACATTGTTTCACCATGTGTACCACTGGTTTTCCTTTATGGAAAAATGTAATTTTGGATAAAGCTTGAAAAGTTTTAATATAATCTGACTGCCACAAAGTTTAACTATGGATAATGCTAATCAATAAAATATGGATCTGTAACTTACAGAAAGCACTTTCCAAAAAAAATTAGATTGGTCATTTAACAATGCTGTGAACAATTTGTTGTGGTGAGTGTTTCATGTTACTTTATTGATATGTGCTTATTTTAAGATAGTAAGCTATTATTTTTGTGTTTCAGGCATCGGAAGTACTAGAAACTGGAGAATTACTTATTTTATTTTGTGTTGAAGTTTTTGGGTTTCTCAAGATTTTTTTTGTGTGTGTGCTTCTTTGTCTTTTAATTTTGAATCAAGGAAAATGCCTCCTGGAAAGATTGTCTCCTGGAAAAAAGCCTCATAGAAAGAATGCCTACTCCACAGTTTCTATTTCAGAAATACCTCCTATGAAAATAAAGCCACACTATTAAGAACAAAATTTACTTCAACCACAAACAGTGTATCATTTTACAAGTATATAACAAACTGTAATAAGGTAAATTAAAATGTTTTGAACTTAAAAACATTGAATATTTAAATCAAATTTAAACCCAGCAGTAATTTATTTCAGTACTGCATTTTTGCATTAGGCTTTTTTTCTCATTTTACTTGAGTAAATTTTGAGCCACTAAAAACACTCCTTTTGATATAGTATGCTGGTTTAGAATTTAACAGTGAGTTTGTTTGAAAGGTAGCTGAACCTTTGATTAAGTTCACAGAAGATTATTGTAAAGTGAGATTGTTAAGAAAATGCAAAGAATTAAAAAATACCCAACTTCATTAATTAAATTGCTTTTTTTTGTATTTGTCAGGAGGTATTTTTTCAGGTTAGCACTTTACCATGAGGTGTTTTTCTATGAACTCTGAATGTCATTCTGAATTAAAAAACACTTTGTAAATATACCCACTGAACTAATTAATATGAAAGAAGTTGTGAAAAACATTTCAATATTGAATGCATTGTGCTGAGGATGACTGTCAAATACTAAGTACCCTTTTGTTCTTGGCAGACTATCCATTGAACTAAACCACAATCAATTGTTAGAAAATAATGTAATTTAACTCTCCATTGTGCAAAAATAATAGAGAGTTGAGAGAATGGAAGGGTCAGCCGTCTGGGTTTTATTGGTATTATAATTAACCCCAGTAGTTCATGATTATCAGTGGGGGCCACGGTGGCAGATTGGTAACACTCTCGCCTCCCACCTCTGAGGCCAGGGTTCGGTTCAAGGCTCTACCTCAAGTGGGAAAGCTGGTAGATGCTTGTCGTTGGTCGGCAGTTTTCAGTACAGAACCTTGACCAACTGTATGTACTGGTTTCCTCTGTCCTTCCAACTACCCATCTTGATGTGTCCTGTACAGTGTTGAAAGTGACGTAAAAACACAAATAAATAAATAAATCACGTTTATCAGTTTACAGAGCTAAATTTATGTTAAATGGTGTGTCAAAATTCCAACCATTCCAATCAAATATTAATTACAATCAATTAATATATGATACACAGTGCCCTTGTATAAAATATTTTTAAACTTAGACCACACCTCTCCTAGCTGGGATCATGACATACCATAAAACAGGATCATCTATCTTGATTTGTGGTTCAGTCTGCCTACTTTTGGGGGTAGGACACATTTTGTGCGATCAGTTGTGATTTACTTTTGGGCAGAATGCTTTCAAGGTGATACATAGGAAAACTTCCAGAATGACATACACAGAAACAAGACATACAGTATTGTCATTAATGTTTTTACCTACAATCATCAAATCTATCTTCCTCTATTTCCACACGGAGAACCTTTGTGACTGTTTTTATGTAGATCACCAGTTCGACAGCAAAGATTCCACTAATATTTTCTTATTTTTTTGTGCCAACATGGTTTGGCCACAATAAATCATACAGGACCCAATACCTTCTGGTATTTATGTAAAATACCTTCTCTGACATTGGCTACATTATAGAACTAATAGAAGTTAAGTAAAATGAAGATGTACATATACCTAACCAATATTATGGACAAAGATCTTAGTGTTGTTAATATATGTTATTTTAAGTGCAGCCTGTATTTTAACAGACATGATGCTGGCATTTTATGTAGAAGGAACTGAAGCAACTCAGTCTGAGTTTATGGTTATTTGAATAAGATACTATGACAAATATGTGTTGAACTCACTCATGACACTGATGCCATTCCCATTTACTCGGGTCAGTAGGTGAGAAGAATGTCTTCTTTCCAAAATTCCAAATAATTGTTCCAAACACCAGCAAGACACGCTCATGTTCAAACCAGTCTGTACAAAAATACAAAAGCAGATATAAATGTATGACTTTGAACATAGGCTAACAAGAAACTGAACTAAACTATTTGAAGTCAGCTTTCAAAATTATTATCAAAGTGGAATGCAAGCCGCTCATCATGCCGTATTGTTATAAGTATAGGTTAATGCCCAAGTAAGTGTCCAATATTGCAAAATAATGGCCTGTTTACGAGGTCCCGAAGGGACCGAGTCAACAGTCCATTATTTTCCAATATTGGACACTTACGAGGCTATTGACCTATTTAAATTACACCTCTTCTTTAATTTATAATTTTTAAGATATTATTTAACATCATTACTTTTCATTTCAATATACCTGTTGTGTACTTTTTTTTTTATTTTTATGATCATTTTAGTTGAAATACATGTAAAAGGGTTTCTTTGGAATTGTGCTAAAAAGACTTCTACATATGGTCAAAATCACAAAGTGGCCAATAGTGAAAGATATTGACACTTTTAACAAAAGAAAAACTCTCAGGTGTAATTTAATTTGCATTAACAGCCTTGTATCATTAATCAGTCTGAACAATTACAGTTTACAATCACCATTCACATTTAGCTCCGCCCTATAACCTTTAAACTGTTCAATTCTTGCTGGTTAATGCTAGTTATTTGTTCATATGTCTGACTCAGAAAACAAATGCGTAAATAAGATCACTCAACGAGTGCAAAGGTTCGCCAACTCCTTAATAATTCTGGATCTAGAATTGGTTGTGGGTTATTCTTAAATTACTTCTGTGTTTAAAATGGTTTAAATGTTTACAAAATGTTTTTAAATACTATTTAAACCCCATCTACTAAATGTTTCGAAATAAACGTTTACAATGTTATATTTAAAAGCGTTTGATAAATATTCTCTATACAAATGTTTTTTGGTGAAAACATTTACACAATAACTAAAAAAACTGATGTTTAACTTGAAATGATTTTAAACATTTATAATATATCTGAAGAAATGAAGGTTATGCTGGAAATTTTTTTCAAACATTCATCATGAAATGTGTATACAGAGCATACATAAAATGTTAAACATTTGTTGACAATGTTATGCAAATGTTTGCTCTAAAAATGTTTTACTAACATTAAATATCAACTGGTTGTCATACGTATAATTTTAAAACGTGATTGGAAACATTTTCTATCAAATGATGTGACAACATCCTGTCGCAATGCTTTTTGTACCTATATTTTCAAAATACTTATTAAACGTTTACCTTCAAACATTTGCAAACAAAGAGGGCAGTGAGCAAATGATTTTTGAGGTAATTTGAGGTCACATATCAGCCCACATGCAATGAATGGGGAAACACTTTATAAAGCCACGAGCTTACAATTTTAGACAAAAAATATTTTCATTACTGATCAACATAAAGATATGTTGAATTTAACATCTGATCCCAATTAGGGTTAATATTGCTAAGTAATGCCCAAGTAATATTTTTGAGATATTGTAGTAAGTAATATTGTCGACCTCTATGCAAACTATATGTTTGACATAATCTTTTACAGTTGTTGTAAGGCAGCTTTTGATATTTTTATTTCATTGTCATTTAATCTTTTTTATTTGTTATCAGCTAATTTCTATCACAAGAGTGCCGAATTTATAACATGAAATGGACCGAGTTTGTAACTTGCAATTCGCATTACTGTTTCTTACTCAGTTCATGAAATTTGTAAAAATCTTAAATGCTGCTTTTTATATAGTCATTTCTGTACCCTGATATTAAATATATGGTAAATACAACACCACAAGGTACTAATCTGAGCCATAATCTTTTGTGCATTAAGATACGTGGGCGTGCAATTATTGGTGGAATTAAAAGATAGCAGGTACGCTCAACGAACTGCCCCAAAGAACCTGATCATAAGTTATTGTAACAAAAAGAGCAGGACTGGATGTATGTACACTGAACCCCAAACAATAAGATTGTACCCCAATTGTACCCCATTACATCGGCCCCATCCCTAACCCTAGCCACCTATTTATCTGATTACTCTTGTCTAAAGCGACAACAGAAATACCATATAGCAATGAATTCTGCCAATTCGTCTCCAGAATATACTTGCCAGTCGAATTGATCTTAATCTTGAAGGCAGAGGAGGATGCACACCCTTCCTCTAGGGCACAGGCCATTTTTGGCAGAGTCTTGTGTACTATCCTCATGGAGGCGAATGTCGTATAAGGGTCAGGTACCAAATCAGGAAGAAGATTACCTGCAAACAAAAAAAATTCTTTACTTGAGTAATGGACGTAAAGCCTTGGTTTAAAATGGTTACCGAAATCGGACCCTTTTTTCTGTAGAGATATGTAGTACTTTAACTAGACCACCAAGACAAATGTAATGAAAAAATTGGAAATTTGGTCTTTATTGAAGAATTTCTCATATTTGGTATATCTTTACATAAACAACGTCATTATTATACATATTTCAACTATTTTGAAGTTGGTTATAACGGTGCAATGCATTAAAATACCAAGAAGGTGAAATTGCATACAGTAATCAGTTGCAGCAATCCATGTATCTTTTTTATAGGGGAAATATGTCACAAATATGGCAGCAGAAAATATTTTAGCAAAGCCAAGGTGAAAGGCTACACCAATGTCACATTGATATTGCACACCTACAACCTAGAACCAATACACATACATAGTAGCAATTTCCTACAATTTATGGTTTCCAAGATCCACTGTCAAGTGGAGCAACAATTGGTTGATTTATATTTATTGTTTGTTGGTTGTAATAAATTTTATCTCTTCACAAAAATATACAGATAACAGATTATACTTTATGTATATCGGAATTTTGTACCTCTTGTTGCCTTCTTTTAAAAGAATTTTACATCAGCCCAGGAAATTTAAATAAGAAGAATGTTAGTTTTACATATACCGGATAATTTTTTTTTTTTAAGGAATTTTTCTTAGTATTTACTGTTTACAGGAAAAATCTAACTTACCCATAGTGTATGATGTTAAGATTGCCAAAACCTGAATAAAAGGCAAGAAAAATGTAACTAAGCAATATAACTCTATCATTCATCCATATCAAATTATCTCTGCATAATATATACAAAACATACAAACTCCAACACGTACATGACACACAAATAAATATTTATTTTGTATCCCTCTTATTGAACATGCATGTTAACACATTCCTATACATAAGTCATCACATTACGTAAGTTTTCATCAAAGAGGTTGCTCACTACATTTTACTGTTCAGTTCACAGCCCCCCCCCCCCCCCCCCCCCCCTAAATAAGTTCCAGTTACGCTTTCACTCATAGAAATGGTAATATTATATACCAAAAATACTCACACATTACATAACATGTGACACATTTGTTATTTATTATAATTTATACATTATAATTCCTAAACAATCATGAAACAACAAAAGGGGCAGCAAGAATAGTGTCTATCCGTGGTTTAGTATAAATTTTTGGACAGAGGCAGACAGAGCTATAGAATAAAGTAAGATTTTTAAAGCAAGTTAATTATTTAACTGTATATTTTTAAAAAATAAATGTACAGATGCCTAACCATATAAATTGGTATAGAACATTATCAGGGATATGTAAATGGGGAATTTAAATTTTATTTACTAACTCTTAACTCAACTATGCTTATTTACATTTGTAACATAATAGAAATCTACAAAGTCTACATATCAAACTATTGCATTACAAAACCCTTTTCATTGTGTTTTTGAGTGTATTATATATGATTACAGTTTTTACTGAAACCAAAGTCTACATATCAAACTATTGCGTTACAAAACCTTTTTCATTGTATTTTTGAGTGTTTTATATACGATTACAGTTTTTACTGCAACCATAGTCTAACAGGAAGTGTTCCCTGGGAATCAAAAACTAAGCAGAAAGGGGTTAAAAAGGTTTATTACATAAACTATATAAATGTGACTATTAGTTTTGCAATGAGTTTAGGCTAGTTTTAGAAATTACACTCATATTACTGGAATACAGTGATAAGCTTTAGTAATAAGATAAACAAGTGAATAACCTCCATGACCGAAAATTGAAAATTGATTTGGGTTCGATGCTCCTTTAAAATGATTGTATTGGTCATATCATAACAGTTAGTTGAGAGAATGGTAGGAAAGCAGTGATAACTAGTTGATTATGAGTCTACACTAATGGGGTTCCACTGGAACTGCCTCTAACCGACCCTTTCCAACTCAACAGTCGATTAGCTGAGTTGGTGATTGGTGGGACAAAAATCAAGAAAAAACAATGCCGGAAAAATATAGGTTAGTTTCGCCTCCCCAACAGAATATGGTACGTCCCATCTTGTCTGGATCCAGATCCCGACATGACTTGGGGTATGGGATGTTAACTACCATCTTTCCCACTTCAGGTTGAGAAATTTGCCATAAAAGGTCACCTTAAGCAAAGGTTCCGCTAGCTTTGAAGAAAAATATGTCAGAGCCAAGTAGAATTTTGACAGGAAATAAAAGGTTTTCAACTATCTAATTTGCAAATAGCAACTTCACATGAGTGACTGCCATTTCTTCATATCAAGAGGGACATATTGCTTCAGAATCACTTATGATTTTGTCAATACCATGGCATACTAGTAATTATTCAAAAGTGACAGAATTTGTGGTTGGATACTGTTGCAATTAACACTGAATTTGTACATGGTTAGTTTTTACCGATTTTTTGTATCTCAATAAATTTGTGTTTTAAGATAAAATTGTCAGATCATGCACACTAACAATAACAACTCACCCAAAGTCTGGTAAACCTTTTATCCATCGCTCTTTTCACATTGACAAAACTTCTAAGTCATTCCTTTACAAAATAAATTGCCTAAGTATTGTAGTATTGATTTGTCAAAGTGATACTGAACAATGGTACAAATCAATAGTAAAAATGGCATTAGTAAGCCACGTGTTGCTATTTCAAAAAATAAAAAACAAGGACAGATGTATTGTTTTATGGCATAAAGGAGCTTTAATATTTGTGTTCTGAGAAAAGTGTCATTGTATTTCCTGTTTATAATCAGACTAAGTGCAGTTGAAGAATACAAATGAAAAACAAATTCATAAAAAACTACATGGTAGCCACTATTTAATGATGTATAAATTTGAAAAAGACAATAATGTAACATTGTGGTTAACATCTTCATGTTTTACTAAAATATATTGATTTATGAACTAAGTTATTACACGGTAGAACTAAAAATACAACTCCAGTTTGATGTATATTGAGATTATTGTATTGAAATGGAGAATGAAAAAATAAAATAAAGAAATATAAAAAAATATTGCAGTTCATGATATGACAGGTTTTTCACCTTCAATTATTCTAAATAGTTGGAATAATGAATGCTGTACAACTATTTCATGCAATTGATTTTCTCTTAACATTAACAATTCTATGACCTTTTATCTATGACTTATAAATGTCACATGACCTCACGTTGTCAGCAGGCTGGTGTCACAGCTGTGTTGTTTATCATCCTAATTCAAAAACATACAGAAGCCATTTCCGACTCACTGCCTCAGGTGAGTGAAATATACACGGCAGTCACAGTTTTTTTTATTTGAACCCAGAGAGTTAAGTTTTGTAACCAATGGGTGAGATGAGGTAATGTGTGTTGTTGAGCTGTGATTGCCATTCCATACAGATGCGTGATTAAACGTAAGGATCAGTTGGAGGTAATACATTTGAACCCAACGTCTGAGAGGTGAAGGTCCAGTGTGTATACCAGTTAATAAAAGATAGGTTTGATAATTTTATTTTACATGTTAGTACATAGTATACAGTGGTAAGCTTGTAAAGAGGTTTAATATTGACATAAAAGGAAATTTTAAAACACCAAGCCCAGCTACAGAAGTTGGGGTATGATGGAGGAGAAAGTAGTGGGAATGATGGAAGGGGCTTGAGAGACATTTTGCAAGTAGGTCCATATGGCCGAACTCCGCCATAGGACATGATAGTTTGCAGTGGAATGTTATGATCATAGGCTAGGGTGGCACCTGACCTCCTGAATGTATGAAAACCATGTCCTACATGATTTGTATTTCTCCTTGTAATGACTGTTTTAAGGGTCTGTCTACCATGAGTATCAATAATCTGGTGAAATGGAGGGGTGTTGGTAGCAAATAAAGGGGTGATGGAAATACTTCTAATATATCTGGCAACTGAAGGTGGAAAACATCTTGGTGGTCAATTTGGTAGAATTTGGCCATAGTAGAGATAGAGGACAGGTAGTTCTTTATAACTTTAGGAGAAATTTGATTCTGATAGAGGTACTTTAAGAAGACCAAAATGTTGGTAAGAGTGATGGCAAAAGAAGAATATGTGAAGAATAAGAAAGATAAGAGTGTCTTAAAGTGAGCCCTGTGGGCTGCTGAGGTGGATGGTCGATAAGCCTGATCAATTCTGTTCCATGCTGCTGCCACTAGAGAGGAAGTGACATCATTGGCTCCTAGAATTTGACGTTCATATCTATATTGAAAAAAAGTCATTGGTATTTTATCCCAAATATAATTGGTCTGCAAGTGTTGAAGTAGCTTGTTATTGACTGGATCTGGAGAATACAACCTAGATAAAGGATCTGCAATGTTATTCTGCTTGCCTGGAATATGCTGGATGTCTAATTTGATGTCCCATGTGGTTGAAATAAACCATATATTCCTAATGCATGCTGCAAGAAATTGGTCTTACTGGTCTTCACCACCTGAACAACTGTCAGGTTGTCATAATGTATTCTAACATATGAATGTGCCCAAAATTGTGCCCACAGCCTAAGAGTAATGACAATATTGAACATTTCCAAGTGAACAATTCCCAGTTGAAAACCAGGAATGCCTAGAACAGCGTAGCATATACTCTGTTACACCACTTGCCTCCAAGGCTGGTGAGGAATGCGTCCAAATGCATGTTGTCAAAGTGGGGTATTGACACTTTCCTAAGGTATGTGACACCATTGAATCTGGGGAGGAAAGATATAAACCATTGAATATCCTTATGAAAGCCTGAATCCAAGTGAATTTTCCTAGCTTAGTAATTACGCCTAAAAAGGTCCAAAATTCTGTTAATGAAAGTCCTGGCCGGGAGTACACATTTATGGATGTATAGTAGCCTCCCTAAAATTGACTGCATGGCTTTCCTCCTTATAGTAGTTCTCTTACTAGCAAGGATGCATTCCATATAAATTTGCTCAAGCTTGTCACTTTCAATACTCAAGGTATTACCAGCTATATCAATATGAATTCCTAGGCATGTGAGGACTCTGGTCTGGGGTTCTTTTATCTGAGTTCATAGGGAGGACTAATTCGGTTAATAGAGAGGAAAGGTCATGAAAGGCTTCTTCTGTTTACTTTCTTGGACCCTCAGATTCCTGAAAGCTCTGGCTACGTCAATTTTACTAAGGTATACGTCACCTGGAGTGTCCAGAATTTTTCCAACAATATCATCTACTGAGGGGAACCTAAGGACAAATTTTAAACCATCAAAATGACATTTATTCACCTTGCCATTAAGGGAATTGCAATAAGGGTAGGACAAGTTAAGGATGACCCTACACTACGTTTGCTCACGTCCTTAGGTCTTGTGTTGAACAGTGAAAATGAGGTAATCTTATCTACTGGGCCAATCATGGCTCCATGGGCTATTTCCATTGTCCAGGTATTGCTGTACTGCAAGAGGGTATTGTAGAGCCGAAAATATTCTGTATTATTAAGAGCATCAGGATTCTCAATAGATAAGGGAAAACCGAATTTGAGGGAACCTGGCCTGCTGATAATTGGGTTTATTAGTACCTCTTATTATGTCAGCGATACTAATGCACTACTCAGCCGTTTCAATGTTTATAGCATCTCCATCCGGGCCTAAGAACTCAAAATCACCTGATTCTTGGAATAGAAAACCCCTGGTTTTATTGGGTATGGAATAGTCTGAAGTGGGAGGCGCCCCCATACTATCATATATGGCTAGGGCAAAGTTACCTTGTATTTTGCCCAGGAAATAGCATGAAGCCTGATCTGAACAAAGTGACCTATCCTCGAGAAATCCTCACAAAAACCTCTCCTGGAAAAGAGACATGAGAAAGTTTGGAGTCTACCTTACTCAATTGACACCACTGAACAAAAACAGCGCACTTTTGCTTTATAGAGAGGTCTGTTTGAGCATCTCTGTGAAACTTCAATTCTCTCTCCCAACAGGACAAAGATGTCCTGTCCCTGATAGTCAAGGCTCTAGGAGCATGGCTTCAAAATTCAAGTTAAGCAGGTCTCTGTGAAATTGCCATTAAAGGGTTAGGATAATAAGTTTGGCAGTTTGGGTAGACACAACAAAAACTCATCGCTGTGCATCGTTGCTAGCGTACATTATAATGTTAGGGATCTTATTGTAAAAAATAGTTCCACAGACTGGTTAATGGCTACAATTTAGCAAAGATATAGTTCCTACAACAACTACATTTACTGACAAAATAAAAAGACGTTAAAATGTTAAAATCATACCAGTCTTTATAATAGCAATAAAGAACCTGATTTGAGTATTGTATCGGCGAATAAATCACAAGCATCTGGCCATAATGGACTCAGCCCTATCCGGCTTCGTCCATTATTCCCCCCGGATGTTTGTCATTTATTCGCCGATAAATACTCAAACCTCATCCTTTATTGCTACGACATCAGTATAAAAGAGATAGATATACTTTTATCTGACTTTTGTCTAATTGGAAAGGCTTTGGCATTGCAACGTTTTTCAGTGGTCAATGGCTGTGGTAAGTATAATGTTAAGCACTGTACCATGGAACATGAAAATAATTATTCAGAATAAGTTTTGTCACGACACTCAAATAAACTTTTTGTAAGCTGTAATTAATGATCAACTTTGAGCCAAACTTACGTCTTAAATGGTAGTCACTCATTGGTATCTCCACCTGTATGGTTGTAATTATTATTACCCATGTTTTAAATAAATATAGTATTTTTACACTCAACATCACAAGACCTTTTGAAATAAATTTAACTCAAGGTAATGCTATTTTTATTTTAGTTGAACCAGGATAATTTCACTTTTTCATGGAAGAATTTCTTACCTTTTGCTGGTACAAAGACTGCTATTTCTTGCCATATGATCCAGATCTGATTTTAAAGTTTTCGAGATATTCACATAGACAGATTGCCAGACTGACCTGATTAAAATATCCTCAACCCCTCAATATCCTCAGTATTTGGTTAATAAATAAAAATTTATACTTATAAAAACAAATGCTTATAATGAAATGAAAGACTATTTGGTTTGCTGATATATTTAAAGGGAAATAACTTTTTGAGAGATGATGAAGGATTTAAACCTTTATGCACATTTTCCATTTAAGAAACTTTTTTTAGTTTGCAAAGAAAAACATTTTAGAAAAAGTGGTACAGAAATCAAAGTTAACACCAGATTAGTTGTTTACGAAATTTATTTTATTACCGTTTATCCCTTTGTTGGTAAGTTTAACTACCAACGCTAATAATTAAGCATGGTGACCAATAAAGATTCTTTTGTACATAGAAAAGTGGTCCTGGAACCAGATTATGCCAATAAAATCTTGTAGAGTGACAAGCATATGATACTTTTTGTTCAGCTTTATTATCAATTATCCAACAACAAAACTTACAAGTTAAAATTCTGTATCTGCTGTCCCCAGGTTCCACTTGATGTTAAAATTTACACATTCTGATTGGTCTTGAAGAAAAAGTTAAAGTGGCCATTGTGCTCAATTTCAGATCTGTGAGCTTCTGTAAAACATATCTCCTTGGATTTGTTACTGGATTACATATTAAAGACAAAAACTACATACAGATGATTTATTTCCAATTTATTAGTAACTTAATCAAATGATTGACTGTATAAGGAAGAATGGTTTATTAGTAAAACGAACAAGAGCAACAGTAAGCTGGTGCTTACATCTAGGTGAAAGCTCCACATACACTGCTTTTGCCAACTGAGTTCCGATTCTCTATTCCTTCAGATTAAATCTTATATTCTTTTTAGACAAGCACACTCCAAGTCATCGTTCAGCTCATCCTTCAGTCATAGGGAATGACTAAATCTCACCAATGCTGACCCAGTGAGAAGCACCACAAGTGTTCTGCTTCACAAATTAAAACACATGAATATTCTAGGGATATATTATGCTTTCATTTACATTTCATATAAATGCCTTTTTGTTATTGTTTTTTATACTTTATCTCACGGTTTTCTAACATTAAATATGCATTGTAACCAGTAAACTGCTTATTTTTCTAAAATTTTAATGTATATATGGATAAGTTGCAAAAAATCTTGTACTTTAGGACATTATTCAAGGCAGATGTACTTACATATTAGACTATGCAACAAGAAGGAGTTTTACGTTTCTTGTTTTGAATAAAATGCCTTGCAAGGGAAAATATGTAATTTGATTTTTACATATGTAATTCTTCATACCCTTTATGTGCCAACACAAACCATCTCATTGTCTTGCAGCTATTGCTTCTGAGGATCATCCATATTTTTCATATTGTAAATCTCTTCTTTGGCAGAATCTCCTTTGGCCTACTGCAAAGGCCATTCACCTTGAAACGATTTCTTATTACACCTTTTCATTATTTTCTTTAGTCAGACTACAGAATATAGCCTTGTGAAAACATTATAAATGTAAAAACATCGTTCCCTTAAAGTCTCACACTCAGAGGTGACTCAATTTTAGATCAAGCAACACTTCAACCAATGTTTTAGTCGATTCACCACTGATTAATATTTACTTTTACCACATTTGAGATTTAATGTAACTGTAAATAGATTATAATTTCCCGTTTATTTGCAATTCACTTACACAAACGTATAAATTACAATGAATTTTGCTACTCTCCAATCAACATGTAATTATATTTTAAATAACATTAGGAAAAGGGCTTCCACCAAATAAACAACACTGATGCCACCATATGACATGCAAAGAGAAGCAACAACAGCATAAAACTTCATAGACAAGGCAAGGCTACCATGTCACATATACCCTCATACAAAGGTGACAGCCTACGATTAGAAGCCAGACTTTCTTACCACTAAGCTAGTCAGAAGCCTAGGAAATCATTGGGCATATAGCTTTTGGCTGCTTCTTGGTAACCAATATCAAAAAGGGATTTTGGTCTACTAGCGCGAGCTGCAAAGCCATCAGAGACACAAGTAGTGCAATTTTTCTGTGTCCAGAAAATAATCTGCATTTTTTTCCTTAAATTTTATCAATTCTTCCTTTGGTCAGGGCCTACCCACATAAAAATTTTAGAAAGTTATCCTTGTTATTTTTAGAGTTATCACAAACACAGAAAAAAGACAGGCAATTGGCAAAAAAAAATAACCCCCTAGTGGAAGTAATAAAAATAATGTGCAAAATAAAATGAATCCACAATTAAAATAGAATTTCTACCATAAAAATGACCCCCCCCCCCCCATCCCCCCCCCCCCCCCCCCCACACACACACACACAATAAATATACAGATTTTTAACAACCACATGCATATTAAATTGTGAACATGATGTTAGCATTGCCATATTTGGTATCGTGCAATTTACATTAAACATATATATTTTTACAGACAAGGTGAAATTAGGCATACCGCTGTGTGTTGTGCACTGCAAACTGATACTGACAAGTGACTGATGACTACACACTTACCAAGATCTAAACCCGGATCGGGAGAATTTGGAAGCAAGCTTTTTGTCACTGTGCTTCCAAGATCACTCCCTAGTGTACAAAAACAGACATAACAGTGTCAACACCATAACTCGATTATTTTTTTTATTGTAGTGACAAAAAGCAGAGAAATGGCAAACATCATTAGTTGTTGATGAATAACCCCCCCCCCCCCCCCCCCCCCCCCCCCCATCTGTTTAGAATGAATGATAATGTTTAGTAGTTTTTTTTTTAGTTTATAGTATGTTGATTGCGAGTTCATAGTAATTATGTATTGTCTAGGCTTACCTTTTAGCATTGGTTTTATTTGCAAATTTTGGTTAACTGAGTATTAAGGAGAGGTAGTGACATCCTACCTTTGTGGGTTGTTTTACTGTCATGTGGCTTTTATGCCCTACTGGTATATTGGCACTTTGTTATGCTGCACCAGGTCCTGATAAGGTATGTGTTTAGTGTAACTGGTTTTTGTGTAACATGGTCTTAAGTTTAGCCTTTGTGCATAACGTATGGGAACTAGTTTTGTAGTTTTAACAAATTTTAATTTTCTCCACACCTGTCTTACTTTGGTCTTGTGGGTACCTGGGGGATGGGGACTGTATGATAGCATACACATTCGTACTGCATTGTGTCTATACACATATGTGTGATACTGTGCATGCTTTCAATGTGGTAACAATGTGTGTATATTCATCTCAGCCCACAAATGTATAAATACTAAAAATAATGTGGATAAGATAATTATGCTTATAAAAAGGCACATCAATAAATAAACTAATGTATGTGCTTGCTGGATTCTTTTTTCTACAACAGATGTCTGGTTCTCATGTAAGTTGAACAAAAACAGAACTTAGACATGCATGTGTTAGTGAAGTTGTAATACACAAGGCCATTACAACCTGGACATACATACCTTCCTCACATCTCTCTCCACTGAATCCTGTTGGACACTCACACGTCCTCGGAGCAGTGGACTGACATTCCAAACAAATAGGGCAGACTGGAGTGCCTCCATTTTCACATGTGAATTCTTCATCTGGATCACAATCGGCTAAGAGCACAGGATTGACAAATTGATTTTTTTATGGTGCTGCAAAGCTGTGCAAGGAGATGTAGTGACCGAGTGATTAACAAGTTTTGCAAATAATCGCTTTTCCTATTGTTGTGGGGAACAATGACACAAGCTGTCAAAAGAGAGACAGGAGAACTCAACTTTTACACTTCACCTCAGCTGTGGAACGTGCTATCATGGACTAGCGAACATACTTTGGCAGGTAATCACTTGCTGTCATTTTGGTGGTCTTGCATTCAAATCTTGTTCATAAAAAAATGTGAGAAATGCTAAACGCCAATTCTACTTACACACTAATTACCATCGCCTGACATTCAATGAGTCACATTAATGACATTTTTTTAAAATAGAAGTTTAGAACATTGTCTCGCAAGTATTTGGTACTTGAGTAAGCGATACCCTAAGTAACATTAACCTTACACGTCTGAGTATACAGATTCAAATCTATGTCCCAATTTTTGTAATGTAAAAAGTGGCAAGTGCTTGCTGATGCTTGTAAGTAGGTTTCTTCAAGTTGTTTTTACAGGTTTGCTAAGTGGCTAACTAGAATTCGGTGTATTCCATGGTCAAGGGTATCCTTGGCCATGGCTTCTATATTTTCTTATAACTGTTTTCAGTGGTCTTTTGGTCATGTATTTTGCAAATTAATCACCTGGATCTTGTCTCTATGCTTTTGGGTTGGAATTCAACTCAAGACTGCGTGTTAGGTGAACTAGGTTACTGTCACGACATATGTCCTGTCTTGGCATTTAATGTTAAAAGAAATGTAAAATTTCCCACTTTGACATTTGGTCCTTAGAAAAGATTGTCATTAAATTCATGAAGACAGAGGTGGGGAAAATTGCAATTGTAAGTAAGATAACGTGCTATATTTAGATAAAAGGGGCACCATGATGTAGTTGGTATGTACTTGTGTCCTATCTCTCAGATCCTGGGTTTTATTTCCAACCTGGTGGGACAGTTGTTAGTTGATTGCCACTGCCTAATGGTTTCAGATCTTCATTTAACAATGAGAAGATGGACCAACTTAGATCCCATTAAATGTTTAAGAGTGATCTGGATCACTGCCCGGATACAAACAAACTTCAAACATCCGGATTTTCCCATTTAACTATTATTGAGCCACTTTCAAAAAATCGTACATGCCTTGGCTGAGGTATGCACCCTGCAAGTGTTGCTGTTTGTCATTTGAAAATGTAAAGCCTATTTCAACGAAAATTATTTAATGGGTGCTTCCAGTTATCAAGTAGATAATTGATGAGCAAATTATTACAATAACAAGCATCCCTATAATGAGATTAGCCACAGAAAACTTACGTATACATCCAGTGTGGAAACCTTTCACATCATATGACCGGTATCCTTCTCGACAACCACAGATAGAGTTCTCACAGTGAGAATCAGGGTAGCGGCAGTCTGATGTAGATTTACAACTATCCCCCACTTGGACTCCAGCTAAAATATATGTTGCATTGTCATTTCACTAAATACTGCATCATCCAAATATTACAACAAAATAACGAATGTAGCCTGTTATGGAACACACTCGCCTAGCAACAAAGGATCTGGGTTCTATACCAAGTAGAGGCAAAAACATAGCGGCTCAGAAGACGAGTTAGAATGGCATTTCCCTGTCTTTTGGTCCTATCCAAACTGACAGGCTTAAACAATTCAAGGTCAAGGCCACCAATTATTCCAAAATTCCAACTGCATAATCATGCTTTTGCTAATTACAATGTGAAAAGGGTTTATTCCTCCTTAGTAATGCATAGCGAATTATTTTGAATGAAATATAAATTGTTAATGGTACTTTAATGTATGCACCTGGGCTGTTGAAGTGACTGCAGACTTTGAATCTTCATACACAATTCCATTTGTTTCATATAAGTCATTTTTCATGTGGTATTTTGACATTGGCATGGATGCAGCCTATGAACTTTTGTTAAATGTTAATTTTGCTTTATGATTTCACTGGTATGTTGCAGTTTGGTCTGTATATTTATGCAAGATACTAAATTTTTGAATAATTGACTATAATAATTGATTCACATGACTATAGACGCAATCTCTTTGTTAATATTTGTTTAAATTTCACAGGATGGATGATTCTACAATCTATAGTTCATAAATAAAAATGTGAAAATCGATTGCCTCATGGCAACAAAAATATTTTATAAACAAACTAACATATTTCCAAAATATTTTACCTGTATTAACATTAATTTACCCTTTAATACATGCTTTTAGGACTCTTGCTGTATTTTTCAACTAGTGTATTAACCTTTAAAGAAACCTTACCTAATTTACAACTTCTTGCTGTGACTGAAGTACCATCAAAGGTGATGTCACAGTTGATGACGTTATTTTCAAAGTTCAGTTCTGGTACAGTCCTCTCTGGATTGATATGAGTCTGTGATACATACAATAAGAACTTAATATTAGTGGTCATGAAATAAGGCAAATAATCACTGGCCCTTATGTCTGTCATAACTGAGTTGATTTCAGCTCATGATAACTGTATGGAATGTTAATGCGCAATGTCTTGATAACCGTGGTGTAAAATGGTACTAACAATCAACTTTGATGCCATGCACAACTTGTGCATCCACATATAGTTCCTTGCTTTCACCCAAAGGTCAAGATTTTGTGTCAAAATTTCTCTCAAAAGCATTGATTGGTTGCCAATAAAGAACAAGATAAAATAATATTGATACACATTTCAGTTGGTTTTGTTACATTAACCATGTTGTTCTTACCAATTTTGGATTTACAACATTACACTGTCATGGAGCATTAATCATTAAAATCACACAGTATGAAATACCCTATTTCCTGAGTCTATTTTAGATTTTATTTATATTTTTCCCTCCACTTATTAGATGAGCTCTATCCTACCTGAAAGGTGTAATCACCAGGTGCCACATCAGTCATGTCAATCCACTGACAATCTGTCAAGCGGTCATAAACATCCTTACATCCTGTTGATATGCCTGAAAACACAGTTGGTTAAAATCAGCATAAGATTGTAATTTGATGCAGAATCATTATTGTTACATGCCATTTTGACACATCCCGACATATTAAATGGCGGGATCACCGTTTTAATTGATGGGCCGCCATTTTAAATGGTAAGCCGCCATTTTAAATGGCTCAGCCATTTAGATCAGGAAAAAAGCACTGCAAATTAGACATTAATTTATTTACAGATACATTTTCACAAATTAAAAATAAGATGCCATTACAAATAACATATTTAAGTAATTGTTCAAAGTACAATTTATTATAGCTAAGTAGCTTAATTAGAATTATACCGAACCTAATACATAACTTGTTATCAGGCAATGAAAATTATTACAGAATGTTTCTTTTTATGTAATGTTCTTGTTGACTGTAAGCACCAGTACATAGTATATACGAAGTATATATAATCTTTTCATGAGTAATTCAGTTTAAATAAATTTTCATTATCAATCACTTAGCCCGTTTTCACAATGGTCTTAAGTTAATTGTTATAGATATTGCAATTTTCTTACAAATATTTGTGTTTTGTTATGAATCTAAAACTTTAAATATAAAATGTATTTTTCTTGTTTCATCGTTAGTTTAGATTCTTGTTTATTTAACTGATTTAAATTAATTTGCGTTAAAATTAAACTTAGAATTAATACTCATGCTATTAAAATGTAGCCACCATTATTTAGAAAAAATTATAGTGACTATTGCATTATATATTTATACTAAACATAATATCTCCTTTACCAATGGATTCAGATTGTTATTTGTGCAACTGAAACTGCACAAGTACACCCTTAGCTCTATAGTGACTGACATCCCCCAAACGAAAAGACAGAATCAAAGGAGGAATGACCATTTATGAATGTCACTAGGTTTTTTTAGCCTGCTACTGGATATATGACCCAATGACAGAGGAATGCCATATCATAGATACAGGTTGTCATACATATAGGTTGACTCATTTTTTTTTTTTTTTTTTTTTATTTGATTGTGCCTCCATTTTTATTCTCACCCACTCTTTCAAAATGTATGTTTCTTGACCAAAAAAATCCAAGAAAATACAAACGAAAAAAGTGAAAATAACATCACATAAGTACAACGGTTATATTGGTCACCATTGTTCCTAAAGGGAAAGTATATTTTTTTGGTAGAGGTAAGGAGGTTTATTTTTCTTATTGTTACAACAAACAATGATAATAATGTTAAAATAAGATCTTGGACAACCAGTATCCACTGCTTTACGACCACCCATAGTGATATGCAATGTCTTAAAAAAACAAATCAATCAGTCAATCAATCAATTATCATACGTTCTCACTTATACAAATTCTTTTGTCCATATACCTGGTATCTTAATTTAAAGAACACAATCTTTGACACATCAGAAAATGATGATAGGAAGGAACATACCTTGGTGGCTCCTTCCTTTGCAGTCATAGTAGCTTTTGTACTCAAACATACAGGCAGTATCTCTCAGACAGTAGCTTGCTTTATGACCCTCTGCAGTCTTGTTTCCCTCAGCATCCAATATATCATAGTAAGCAAAGTTCTCCATGCTGTGATAATGTCTGCAACATTGCAAAAAATGATATTTCATTTTCTTGTCATATTGAATATTTTAGTTCCTTTAGGATATTGGTGACTATTTCTATGTGACGTTTCAAAGGTCTTGGACAATTCAGAATGTCCTCATTAAAAGTTTAGTATATCTGTTAATGTTGTAAATTCATTGAATGTGTTGGACTTGAACAACTTGATGTTTTGTATTGTTTTCTCCAATTATGTATCTGTCCATTACCATGTTTTCCCAACCTTTTTTCTTCAAACCTTTTGAGATACATTACTACCTTATTTATTGTATCTTCTATACATTTTAACCATCTTCCACTTTTTTGTCTTTTGTTGATAATTTAAGTATTTGGAAGTAAGTCACTAAGTGACATTTTCCTATTATGTATAGATGATTAAATGTGTCAGTGTAACAGACGGGGGGCGAAACAATTGCTTGGTATGACAAGTAGTTAAATAGTTTTACTCAGGAACAGCGTTACCCCTTCCATGTTAATAGGAAATCATTCGTTATATGTTTATTTGTTCTGTTTTAACCAGTAATAAGTAGAAAGAGCGCATGTAATATGTGTTTGCATCTGGTCAGTCAGCATTGGACAAAGCTACATCTTAATCTATTGGACCTTCCTTTTTCACTTCTTTTCACTCTGGTCTTCCCCACAGTTTGTAAAATATTACAAATTGGAAGTTAATACATTATTCACATTTTGTTAAAGTCATTCATGTTCTTTATTGTATTACATATCCAAATGAAATATTATTAAAAGATTTACTACCTAATTCTTCGATGGATTTATTGCCAAAACTTACAAATGACTAAAATTTAATTTAAAACTGCCCTGTAAAATATCCCATCATTAGATGGGAGCTAGTACCATCTCAAATTGGCTGCAAGCGTTACTTGCATAATTAAGTGAAGGACTTACTTGTGACATTTATGCCAGAGCCACTCTTTAGGGTCTGAAGGAAAGGTAAAGGCCTTGCTGCCAAAATTCCAAGATGCTGTTCCAAAGATCATCAATGTTCGCTCGTGTTCAAACCACTCTGTAAAAAAGAGTGGTTGACCAGATTCTTTACATTAATGTCCATAACACATTCTATGTTCAAGGCTAAAGATGTTAGAAAGCAAATCATGGATGTACTACTGTCACTTTGAGGTAGCAAAGTGTTATTAGTATATTGTGATGAATGCTATGCAGCTTCTTGCAGGTAGTGTTGAACATTGCAATCAGGAATTTTTAGGGTATTAATTAGATTAAAAGCAAATTTTTGTTACTTCATTTCAATTTTATTTATATTGGACAAGGACAGTGAGAGAAAAACACTAGAATTAGTAATGTACAAGTCCATAGTGTGAGTTACGGTGTCTCAACACAAAACATTCTCTTATCTCTGGCATTGTACATTTATACTCCGTCTAATACTTTTTTATACTAAGGGAACTGACCTCAGTCCAATCTCAGAACAATATTCACATTACTGAAAGACAGATCCTCAATCTTTTTAACTTATCATTGGGGAGAGGACCCAATGACAGAGGGCCACCTTTTCAAGTGTTCACCTCATCCACTATGTATTTGCCTGTACCTAGGATTGAACCCAAGTTATCTGTTTCGGCAGGGGAGTGTGTTTCCCACTTGGGCGCAATGATTATAAAATGTTTTGACAAAAACTACATCTAGCCAGGCATCTAGCCAAATTGGAAAATTTAATAAGTAACTTATTTTTTATTAGTCAATATCTTACCTAGCTGACAAATGCATATGCCCAGTGCACTGTCGGTCTCGCCAAACATTAGAAAAAAGATCCTGGGCTGGGCTCTGGCTGGGACCAGCAGTGGCCTGTTCATTTGCCAGGTGGCAGTGTAACTCCAGCTCATTTGCTGTGCGTGTGCACAAATGCGTCCTTTTGTTTCCTACCATTAGTATGTCCCTTTGTGCAATAAATTGCGGGGAAGGTAGGGTGGGAATCCCTTTGTCCACTAGGTAAGGTATTAACTTATAAAAAATTAATTAACTTATTAAATTTTCCATTTTATTGCGTTAATACATCTTACCTAGTGGACAAATGCAGAATAACTACAGAGTGGATGGAGGGTAAATTGAAAGGGGTTCAAATAAAAACCGTGGTTACCCGTTTACTTCCAATCTCTCTTAAGCCTTGGGAGAGGTTGTACCGATATCCTATAAAGTTGAAAATTTACTGGGAAATTAGTTTTGACTTCTTTACGTCACCACCCAGCCCAAATCATAGCATAGGGCCAAAAGGGTCTTGGTATGCTGTAGGTAAGATTCCTGGGAAGGGGCTCTGAGTAACCAGTCCTCATGGTACTGGTGGATTCTT
Organism: Sabellastarte sp. h YS-2021; assembly: GCA_964017235.1. NCBI lineage: Eukaryota > Metazoa > Annelida > Polychaeta > Sabellida > Sabellidae > Sabellastarte > Sabellastarte sp. h YS-2021. The sequence continues at coordinate 32,035,273 of OZ024936.1, forward strand.
AAACCCTTTGCTTGAGCAATGAGTTTTACTTCCTTCATAACCTTTGTGAACTCCAAAAAGCTGTAACAAGGATGAAAAGGAAGGCTTGTAACCTGGTAAGTCTGACCATTCAGGTGAAACCTCAGATATTTTCTGGACCTTGGGCTTATTGAAATGTGGAAGTAGTGTCGCTGAAGTCCAATGAGGTGACCCATTCGCCTTTTTAGAGGGGGATTCTTATAGTTTCTGGGGTTTCCATTTTGAAGGTACTTGTTTGCAAGTACATGTTCAAAGTACTCGGGTCCAAGACGGGGCATCCACTTCAGTTTTGGAACCAATAACAACCCTTTTGTATTAGGCTAGTGAGGACCAAACCATGACCTTTTCTACTGCTTTTTTCCACCAGGAAGTGCAAAGCCTCCTTCAAAAAGAGGTTTTTGAGAGTTTGTGAATATAAACTGGTGATCAGGAGTAACCTGGTCAGGGGATGTCAAGGGAAGAATGTATCCTCTTTCAAGATGGAGACCACCTGTAGATATGAACCCAGGGCCTGCCATACCTGCCAAAAGTTTTGAAGCATGCCCCCTACAAGAAGATTTCCTACAGCATTGTGACATTTGTTACAGAGGGCATAGGGCCCACAGTGGCAGAGAGGTAACACTCTCGCCTCCCACCTCTGAGATCGGACATCTTTGACATGTTTTATTCCTGTCATAGGTACTGCGGGCCTTACACCCTTCTTTTGCAAATGCCCATGTAAAGGAACAAAATGTACAGGAATTGCAACAGTTTGACAACGCACACTTGGTTTTAGAACTTGACTCTGAGTTATATAGTTCTGATAGTCCATTGTCTTTCGAAAACTGCTTATCACTGGGCTGTAAAACTCGACTACTCTGGTTGGCCCTACTAAAAATGATTGTCTTTTATATTGTTTTGACCAGTGGGCCTGCTTTGAAAATCGCAGAACTGATCCACGGCCATGACCCAGGCTTCTGCCACGTCATCTAGAAAAGTGACGCCATGACTGTTGCTGCTGTTTAGAAGGATTAGTAACCTTATCCTCCTTCTTCCCATAAGTTTGTACCAATAGTTCTGCCTTTATGTAGCACACTGCGTAGCACCTGGACAGGGTCACGGAGCCATGCTGGAGGACTCAAATTTCAAGATATCATTCTCAGCCGTTCATAACACAGCATCAGGAAACATGCCATATCCGAACATAGGAGTAATCCTTAGTTGAGTTCATGTGTCCAGTCAAATACCTGGTTTAACTGACTAAGAGTCACGTCTGATCAAAACCAGGTTAGCTAAATGTACAAACAGAGAATCAGCCAGATGCTGAAGAGCTGTGCCAATGACAATGGAAACATTTTGATGGAAAGCCAAATAGTCCATCAAATCTCTCAAGGTATCAGCTACATCTGTAGATGATTTGCCCTTCCTAAGGTGAGTCTGTAAGAAAGTCACATGTTGAAACATCCAGTCTTGCAACTCGTTTGTGCAGCGATTAAAGCCAGCTGCTTGGTTGACCACAAAACTACCCTCTCTGGCACAGTTCTCCCAACATCACAATGACTTCTGAGAGATTGGGCGTCAAGATAGACCAGTAGGGGCATAAGCAGATGCCTTGGCTATGCGTGAGAATTGAGTTTAGTCTGTGTTCCTTCAGCTAAAGACCGTCCTACCAGACCGATGAGGAACATCCAATTTTATGGTATGCTCTGTGCACCATTTAACTTGTGATTTTTAGAAACTGGCCCCACTTTAGTCCACCTAAATCCTGTGATGGGTTATTGGATTTGTCAAGTTCTGTGAGATCAGGCTCGAAGTCCGGATTATGGTTCCAACCCATAAAGGCATGTACATAGTGTACTATTTCTCTGTAGTTTATCTTTTTATTTTATTCTAACTTATCCTGACTGTCCAAAGTGTACTGTTCCTCTGTAGTTTATCTTTTTATTCTGTTCTAACTTATCCTGACTGTCCAAAGATAATCCACCCTCCTTATCACAAGACTCATCAGTATCTGGTTTATCATAAGACTGTCTATAAGAGCCACCGGTGCAGAGTGAGAAGACTCTTTAGGTTTGTCAGACTTTGCTTAGAGCCTTTACTAGACTTATGTTCACTCTTTGTCTTTTTATTTTTGAAGGCCTTGGGATCAGAACCCTTACTAGAATCTGCTGACAGCCTCATCTCCGGTGGGTTGGGAAGAGGGTTTGATAAAAGGCTTGTCTTGAACAGAGGGATGAGCTAAAGCTGGAGAAACTACCATTTTTAGGTATTGAAAACATACTACCTCTGGTAAGTAGTGCCTCGAACTCTGCAAATTGCTCTGCCCATTTATTGTTCATAGCAGCAAAGTCCTGCATAGAGACAAATTAAGTACTAAATGAGGCTGGTGCGTCAGCAGGTGCATGTGCATCAGGCTGTGCAGTAGATTTCTCTTGCAACACGCTACTAAGTACTTGAACTTTTGATTGAAGGAACTCCAGACTTTTTGTCCTTTTGGGTCTTATATGAGGGTGTCGATAACATTTCCTTCTGAGTATCTGACAGCCCATCACAAATAATATATGGCTCTTCCACAAGTTTATTGTCCCTGCAGCTTGCACATTTATCGTGTCCATCAAAAGACACCATTATGTGGCCAGAAGAACCCCTGTGGTGATCTTTCCTATCTAAACTAGAAACCATGACACAATAGAAACTTTGTACACACAAAATCTTTTGATTTCAAAGATAATCCTAGCAAAAAAGAGCAAAATAAGTCCTCTCCCACAAAAATATGTCTGAATACTTTTGCATAAAACAATGCACTACCTGTTCCAGCCAGGGGCCAAGTCAGGACGTTTTTTCTAATGTTTGGCGAGACCAGCAGCGTGCCTGGCGTATGCATTTGTCCACTAGGTAAGATGTATTAACACAATCAAAAATATTTTGTATTTATCTATATATGTCTTGCACTGCTTAATTGTTTATATACTTTGGTAAAAAATCAGGAAATTAAGTTTTCATGCTGAAATAGTCATTGTATAATCGAAGTTCCACTATATATACATATCATACGAACAAATAATGTAAATTTGTTAAAATCTTATCATGACAAATTTAACTTAACATACATGGTAAAACCATGAAATTAAGCATTGGAAGCACTGACATGGTAAGACTTACCAGAACTATTTTTCACCACTTTAAAAGCTGAGGAAGATGCACATCCTTCCTCCAGTGCACAGGACATATCCTTTAGTTTCCGCTTAAAAACGAACATAGATTTAAAAGTTATCACTGGGTCAGGAACAAGATCTGGCAGTGGTTCTAAAATAAGCACAAAAAATTAAGATTTAGTACAGGGAAACCACAGAGAAACAACAAAATGTTTGTGCACAAATTAACTTCTGCCTGGCTTTGTTTGACTAGATCACATATGGCTTGATCATACAACTGACAGGATATAGTAATTGAAATAGACGGAATAACAAAGACAATGGTCATGGTATGACATCAAGAAGGTAAACCATAATAAAAATGGTATGGATACATTGCAGAAAACATTTAACTTACTTAAGAAACAGAAAGAGAACGATTGATTTAGAATTGGGAGGATAAGCAGCAGAACAGCTGCAAAACTGACAGGACACAGTTACAGATGCTGGATTTCATACCAAAGATTTTATTTCATATACAGAAATTGTGAACATTTTTCAAAACTTCAGTGTGGATGGCAACAGAACCAGGCATAAAGGGATTTTGGTCTACTAGCACGAGCCGCAAAGCCATTAGTGACAGCAGCAGTGCACTGAAGCAGCCACCCATCCCAGTAATAACTTAGCCCATTGCCACTTAACTTCAGTGAAGAGACAGATACTCATCACACTAGGCCATAATTCATGAAAGTCCGGAGACAAAAACAAAGTGATTCCTAGAATCATGAGCCTCACTAGAGCTTGTGCTTAAAAAAAGAATGCAATGCAATGGAGGAATAAGTCATTCTACAAAAGATTTCAAATGTCGGGAATGTTGACCATAGTCTGATTATTGTGAGGCATTATTGGCAACAGGCATAAAGCAAAGAAAGGTGTGCCAATAACTTGACCACTTTTACAATTTGTAAAGGTGAGAGGTTTCAGTATAGATAACTTACAAGTTCAGCATTTGACCACAAGGATTTCATCTTTGTGATCATCGGTTCGAATAAACCCAAGAGCACCATAAGGGTGCAATAATGTCCTGTTCTGTATTTTTTAATATTGTGTATTTATACTCAGTGCAATATCTCCATTACTACAGGACTCAAAGTAGCCCTCTAACTCTCAAGTTACTGATATTTCCCTAACTGAAAGACAGAGGCTCAAGGATGGCTCAACATCCTTGAGGTTCTTTAACCTGCCACTGGGGATAGGGTCCAATGACAGAGGACAGCCATTTTAAGTGGTCGTCCACTATGTATCTGCCTGTACTGGGTTTGCACCCATATCCTCTGTGTTCCTAGGCAAGTGTCTGTTTCTGTGGTGTGACCTTAATTAAGTAATTATAAACCTGAAAGTAACCCCTTGCATTCATAGAGCAAGCACACTTTGAAACCTGAAATGAGGGACAGAATTCCTGGTAAAATTTTTATTGTAAATTAAAAGCCAAAAAGAATTAACAATAACTGAACATAAAAACCTGAGGTCATATTGCAAGGAAAATAGATAAATAATTCTCAGAAACATTTTTTGATCCACAATTTACAGTAGCAAATTGGCAATGGAAATAAAATATGTGCTATACAGTTGAAACAAATACAAAATATGTAACCAGGATATTAATATTTCTGTATGGGGGATTTTTATGCATTACTTTTCAAACAGCTCCTTAAATGTAAACATATTTGAAAAAATCCTTACCACTTTCCACAGCTGTTGTTGACATCATGAAAATAAGCTGAAAAGGACAAAAATGCCATTAATTGTATTTTCACTATTAGCAAAGTCAACTCTCGTATCTCATATGTTGGCAAACCAACACAATAGATCACCACGTACAAAAACAATAGGAACAAAGGTACTCACCGAGTGCATACCTCTGCAAACAGCTCCAATTTTGATTATGAGTGCAATGATTGAATAAAAACTTTAAAAATTCCTGGATCAAGACCTGGATCCCCACCAAATTCAGATCATCATTTCCTCGTGCTGTGTCAATATTTCCTAACATTTTGTACACAAACAGACAAACAAAAGCTGCCAAGAATATAACCCCCTTGGCAGAGAAGATGAAAATCCAAAAGATCGCCAGATAAAAGTTTATTTTGTCCAACTTTGTGATTTGTTTGGGTTATTTTACAGGCACAAAACCTCAAGCCAAAATATATTGTTTTACAAAGGTTAACATATTTTTGCATATACTGCAAAAACAGAAAGAAGTATATTCTGTTGTTTAATGCAGTATCTAATTGTACTGCAGGACTCAAAAACTATTTTAAGTATCTTAACTGTGTAAGTACAGCCCAAGCTCTCAAGTTACTGACATTCCCCTGAAAGACAGAGACTCAAAGATGACCATTTATCAACATCCAGGCTCCTTTAGCCAGCCGTGGTCGACCGGACCACCACTTAAACTGGTAGTCTGTGCCAATTTATATATGGCTGTACCTGGGTTCTAACCCATGTATTCTGTGTTGCTAGGCGAGTGTTACCCACTAGGCCACAGCGTCAGGTGTTGCTACTTTAATCTACCTGTACGTCTTCATTAATTAAACTGTTTTCAGGTATTTGGAAACACTATAAGTAAAAAGTTTTATTAAATAATGGTCATTTAAGTGACATGATGAAGGCAGACAATAAATTACAATTACATAAGCTTGGGGGCAACAAATGATGATTGATTAATGTTGTTGTGAAAATAATATACCTTGCATTTCGATCGAGTAGGCAGTTAAATACTAGTTGAATCCTGACCTACATTATTCAGTGACTTCAATTGTAAAAGCAGTTCCGAAGCTGTGATTGTTGCACATATTTAACATATTTAAAATATGTGCAACAATAAATTCAATAAATTACTCATCTCACAACAGATTTTAGCTTACTAAAATCATAACCAAACTAATTTTACAATATTTATCTATCACTGGCAGATTGATTCATTTCATTAGGTCTTTCACAGGTATTTGACAAAATAATTATGTCATAACATTATCAAGTTAATATAAATGCTTCAGTTCAGCCAGTTTTGTGAACCAGAATTAAACGTTAACTTTGTAATAGTTTAAGTCATTCTCTGAGCAGTTTCTGAGGTTTGAACATCATGACGTCTCCCCTGAGCATAATACCAGCTTGATACAGGTGTATCTCCCCAATAAATTTCTGAGTATAGAAAGCATCTATACCCCTAGATGAAGAGGAACACGCATGTATAAAGAACAATATCCATGCGCAGACAAGGATCAACCTCAGACCTAGAAGCGTTAATCAGTTTATGGGTCTAATTTTGGTGATTTGTTTTACTTTGAACCTCAATAGCACAGAATATTTCATATATTTTCAATGTTAATACCTCAAATAATAGGTGTGTTACTGTGTCAAATATTAATCCCCTAATATTTATGCAAATATTAAAATTATAACTTTTTCTGTCTCTAATTGATCAAACACCTTGAGTCAGTTTATGGGCCTATTCCGAAAAAAAATGTCACACTTGACTGAACCCCCAGCTGATTCAGGTTCACCATATATATACTGTAACCCAAGGACACTTTGTGAGCCTATTTTGGCCAACTATTTGTGCAGTGGTGTGTCTTCAAGTGTTTAGTGTGTTTGATGTATAATTACAGATGTAAACATTTTTTTTCTGTTCATCACTCTTAATAAAACTTACCAGCCCAGGGCTTAGCATTGGGCACCATTACATATAGTACTTACATTGTAAATTATACTAATGTGCAAGACAAATAACACCTAAGAGAGATAAAATGTATGCAAAGTATCAAAACAAGGCAATTCAATAGCATTATTAAAATCATTAATTGGTAAACTAAAAGTTGTAAAACTTTAAAATTTATTAATTGAAGTATTGCTGTCAATGGGAATAACAGAATTAGGTAGAATTATCTATAACCAGAGCACTTGGAGAGTGCAAACCTCTGCCAATACATGTAATAATACATGTATCCAACTGATCCAGATCACTCCAAAAATTTAACGGGATATAAGTTGGACACAACTTCTGATTTTTTCAGGATGATCCAACTAGTAGACAAAGAGACAGACAATAATAAAATAATACCTCCTTGGCGGAAGTAATAATCAGTTGCGGCAATGTATATATCATTGTCACAAGGAAAATGTGTTTCAGATATTACTGTAGAAAACATTTTAACAGAGTCAAGGACAAAGGTCAGAATAAGGTCAAAGTATGACATTGCGCATCTATAACCCCTAACCAATACCCCTACCAAGTATCAACATCCTACAGATAATGATTGTTTATTTGGGGTTTTACGTCGCTTTCAACACTGTACAGGTCATATCACGACGGGTAGTTGGAAGGGCAGAGGAAACCAGTACATATAGTTCGCTAGGGTTCTGTACTGTAAACTGCGGACCAACGGCAAGCAACTACCAGCTTTCCCACTTACGGCCATGACGGGGATCGAACCCCGGCCGCAGAGGTGGGATACAGATAATGAATACAGGCCAGATAAGATATTACCCCTGCCCACCTGCCCACCCACCCATCCACTTGTCCGCACACTAGATGCCATGGGTGAAAACTATACCTGTATTTGGACAATTTGAAATTATAATTTGGTCAGTCCTATGTGACCACAGGCAACAGTACATATATTGTAAATCTCTGATTAAGTTAAGTTAAAACTTTTTGGTGTTTGAACACCTTGGTGTTATATAGCAACGTTAGAACTAATAAATACATTAACTAAAGTAAAATATATACAACAGTAATAAATACAAGTAAAACTGATAACTACAGAAAAACAATAAATAGAAATATAATAAACTTCACTGGTCAAAATACCAAAACAACTGACTAGATAAGGAACGCAAAATTAACATACAAAATGAAAAATGTAAAATATATCATAATACAACAGAATACAAATATGACTAGATTACACAAAATAGGTATACACATATCACAGACAAAACAAGAAAAATAGAAAACTCACAATAACTTAGCATAAATTAAGACAATACAAAAAATATAAATTAACATTCTAAAATTTATAAAATAATCCACTTTCTTTTAAATAATCACATATAATTTTAATATTTCGATAAAGTAAGTCTTGAAGTTGTTTATATTTCTATAGTATTTAATTCTTGTGTCACGTAGGTCAATACAGTCCAGTCCATTTTTCAACCTTACTGAGACACAACTGAAGTTGCCTTTCTATTGAAGCCATATTTCTAGAAGAACAACTGATTGAGAAATCATCAACAAAAAGAGACTTTTCAAAGCTAGATGGAATTACATCAGCAATACTATTAATCTTCAAAATAAGCAAAGTAACAGAGAGGATGCTGCCTTGAGGGACCCCCATCTCTTGTTCATGTATGTTAGAAAGGACAGATCCTGAATGAACTCTAAAAACTCTGTTTGATAAAAAATTGTGAATAAACATGTGCATTCCGCCCCTTAAGCCTACTTTATGTAGATCTCTAATAACACCATGCTTCCATACCATATCATAGGCTTTTTCTAAATCAAAAATACAGCGACTACATGGTTGCCTTTTAAAAAGGAATCTCTACTAAAAGATTCAAGTCTTATTAATTGGTCTGCTGTAGTTCGACATTTTCTAAAATATTATTTTTCTCAAGGAACCAAACTAATCTAGTATTAATCATTCTTTCCACGGTTTTCCATAAACAGTAAGGCAGGGATATGGGACGATAATTGGATGGTTTTTGTAGTCTTTGCCTGGTTTTAGAATAGGTATCACAGTGGCCCCTTTCCAGCATTCAGGAATTCTGCCTGAAGCCCATATATCATTAAATATATCAAGTAAAACCATAACTGAGTCTCTTGGTAGATGTTTTAACCGTTGATAATGGATCTCATCTGGGCCAGTGTGTCATGAGACTTTTTCAGAGCATCACATAGTTCTCTAATGGTAAATTGTACATTGTAGTTTTCAGAATTGTCTGTATTAAAATCCAGGTGTTCTTTTTCAGCTCTCACTTGATATTTTTGAAACTTTGTACAGTAATTGTTGCTGCTGGAATTCTTGCTAATTTCTTGGGCCAACCTATGTGCTATGTCTACTCTTTCTGTTATCTTGGTTCCATCATTATTTTCCAGATGGTGTATTGTGGTGTTACTTTGTCTGCCACTTATTTTCTTGATCATTTCCCATCCCTTCTTTACTGATGTTTTTACATTTAGTTTTGATACATATTCATGCCATGATTTCCATTTTACTTTCTTTAATTACTTTACGGGCATTGGCTTGACAGTTTTTATATTCATTTATGTTATCTGATGTAGGATTTATACAGCATTTATCCATTGCAATTTGACAAGCTTTAACAGCTTTAATGCATTTAATGTTGAACCATGGTTTGTAGCTACAAGTGGACTGTCCAGTTGACTTTGGCACACATTTTGTTGCTTTATCATTTAATTTATTTTAAAATGCAGGAAACTTTTCTGTTATGTCAGTAAAACTATGCCTATTGATATCTAAAGAACAATAAAGTTTGAATTTTGGCCAATTGACCTTTTAAGATTCCAACAAGGAACATTATCCTTAGGCATACTCTTAACTATATCAATAAAATAGGAAAATGGTCACTACCACACTGATCTGAATGGACCTGCCATGCACAATCAAGAAAAACAGATGCAAAACATAAAGATAAATCTATTGAGGTGAATCGACCTGATGCAGGATGAAAGTAAGTAGGTGACTTATTGTTAAGTAAACAAATATTGGAGGATTCACGAAGATGTTCAACCTTATTACCTAAACTATTGGATGAGGAACAGCCCCATAGATCACTATGTGCATTTAAATCACCAATAAAAACAGGTACAGGTAATCGGTTGACAATATTATCAAGATCACTTTGTGCAACATTAAAACGTGGTGGAATATATACATTACATACAGTTATAGTTTTATGCAGATACTTTTACAGCAACTGCCTGCAGTTCTGTATCTAATTCAAGTACCTCATGGGGTATACCTTTCTTAACAAAAATAGAGCAGCCACCAGTGGCTCTCACATCTACTTCTGACACACATATTTTAAAATAATGATCAAATCCTCTAATATTTACATTATCTGTATCTATGTGTTTTCTGCAATGCTAAAATGTAGGGTTTAAAATTGGAAATTAAATTTTTAATTTCTTTAAAGTTTGGCCTAAAACCATGACAGTTTCACTGTAGTATACTTTTATTTATGTTTGATTCCATTATTTACACTTTTATTCACACTCCACCCTTGTGAATTTGTGATTGGGGATTCTTCGCAACTCATTTCACTGTCACTCAAACCATCATATTTGTTGTATTGTACAAAAGGGTCATTAGATCCCTTATGTTGTTTGGTCAAATATACTTTATTTTGGCTTATTTTTAATTTAATGGTTTTAATCACTTTAGTTGTCTGTTTTTCAACTGCACACTTTTTGGGTTTCTTTGAACCATCTGGCCAAGTCATTTCTGTTTGCGTTTCCACTGTTGCTGTTTCACCACAGAATTTGGTTGCTGCAGCTGCCTGGGCATTTGTTGTTTTCACACAATTAAATATGTCCATTTGTTTCTTGGCTTCTGTGTATGAAATTCCGCTTTCTTCCTTGATTCTCTGAATATCCTTCTCCTCTTTCCATTTTGGACATGTTTTATCATTAGAGGCATGATTTCCTTGGCAGTTAATACATTTGGCTTCATGCATACATCGTTGAGTCTGTATGATCTTCTTTCCCACATTTATTGCAAACTTCATTTTTTCTGCAGTTGAATTTAGGATGACCAAACTTTTGACACTTATAGCATCTGATGGAATTTGGGATAAATTGGGAAACAGTCACTCTGTATTAACCCACCCTGATGTATTTTGGCTAGGTCTGGCTTTGGAAGGTCAATATAAATGTCCCTGTTGGTTTCTTTTGTCCATCCCTAAAACCAATATCCTGTCCAGCTTTAAGACACCTTCATCTTTTAGTCCTTCTAATATTTCCTCATCAGAATAGTCTTTTACGTAATGACCCATTTCTTTGTGTTCAGGCGGTAGTGTGGTGATACAGTGATGGGAACGACATTGTCCATAGTCAAGTTCAGTTTGGTTATTCTCAGTAGTTTGCTGCTTTGAGTTTCCTTGTCAACTTCAATCAAGATGTTTGTGCGGAATTCGAGTTCGTAATCATGAATTCAGGCAAAGTTCGATCCTTTTTCTATCAGTCATTTGGGAATTTTGTGAAGCCATAATGTTATAGTGGTTATTTGTTGCCAGTGCTCTCCACCCACCCTTCAAGCCCAACAAGGGGATATCATAATAGTGTAGAGCTGAGCCCTGCACACTGATATCAGAGATACATTAGCAATATACTCAAACAACACAAAAGTGAACCTTGATTGACCTGTTAAGCAGCCGCCTTCTAGATACTCCAAACAAAAGCACAAACCAAACACCAGCAGAATACAACAATCAAGAACAACAGTATAAACCTTTAGAATCAACAAGCCATCATTAATTTGGAGCACTAGGGCTTGGCACTACCAGCCAATTGATTAAGCCAGGCATCTTAACCTTCTTCCTAAGTGAAATTGAGGCCAAAGATGTGTATTGCCTCCCCAATGCTGCAACCAAGTATTGGCTCAACAGCCAACCTCTCTTCCACTGACACGGATTGCAACCCACGGCAAACAGACTGCCCCAAATTAGTCGGCTCTTATGACATGCAGGAAGATACGTTGGGCCTATTCTACTTCCCCAGACCCACAGGGGGATTTAAATCTCTGAAGTGATAAGTCAAATGTAACATTTTTGCCAAAATAAACCCATAAACTGATTGCAGGGTTTTCAGCAATGAGGCAAAGAAAACAATGTGTTTAATATTTCTACAAATATTTTTAAAATGATACCTGACACAATTATAAAGAGATAACATCTGAGCTATCAAAATGAAAGCAAATAAACTACTGGATGTGTTATAAAGGTTTGAAGTGAAAAAGACAGCAAAATTAGACCCATTAACTGATAATTACTCCTCCCAAACAACACTTCATTTTCTTCATACTGTTGAAGTATTCATTCAGTGTTTACCTTTTTTATAAAATAGACCCATAAACTGATTCAAAGGTTTCAGTCAATTAGAGACAGAAAAAGTAATACATTAATATTTGCATATAAATTAGGGGGTTAATTTTTTACAGAATATTGAAGGGATAACACAATTATTATTTTAGGTATTTACATTGAAAATTTTCAAAATACTCTGTATTATTGAGGTTCAAAGTCAAAAATTCACCAAAGACCCATAAACTTATTAAGGCTTCTGCTGCTTTAAAGTTCACCCTGAAGATAAGGCCATAGAGATTTTTGTTGTAGGTTTGCCAAAAACATCCCAGGTAACTATTATGTTATATAGTGACTGGGCCATAACTTGATGCAAATTATATACATAAATAACACCGATGACCTCAACATCATTCAAAAGAAACCAACCTGGAAAAAATGTAAAATACATTTTTAAAATGTTGAAATGAAAAATAAACTTAAGAAAAAAGAAAATATCTATGGCAAAATATTTGTTTTCTTCAAAATATCTTTCTTTAACTACTTGAGTGAAATTATCAGTGTAGCAAATTTTAAAAGTTCAAATTTTTCTCTGGTTTTGTGTAACTTTTGTTTGATTATCTGTCACAAATTGTATCTGGCCAATATATAAGGAAAATAAGATTAGTGTAGTGCGAGATAATGACTCCCGAGATTTCTGACTAGGGAGTCAGTATATTACAAGGTGGATTTGACATATTCTGACCCCCCACCCTGGGAACCAGGAAGATTATGACTCCCCCTTAGTCCTCCCACTTCCCACTAAATTGAGAGCCATTAAAGCACATGTTGGTGGGGTTTTGTACTCATGTGCTAAATAATAATTTACTTATTATTACATTTATATTTTAATAATGAATACTACAATCAATGTTGATATTAAATATCCAATCAAATATACGAAAAGCAGATAACATAATTTTTGGTTTGGTGAATGGACTGTTCATATCTTATATTTACTGGTGTATATTTGTATAATGTGATACTTATTGTGGTTCTTATCGTTTACCTTTGTGTTTTTTTCTGTAAATAAAATTTTCAAAAAAGTATAAAAAACATATTTTTTGTTGATCTTACTTTGGATAATTAGTGTTATGAATGTATAAGTAAGTGCCAATAAACCTAGAAATTAATTTTTAAATTCATCGGTGTCTTTTACTATGAATATGTCTTACAGCTAATTGGTTGTTCTGTATTTTAGGTAAATATTGACATATCTACTTATTTTTCAGACAAAAATGCTCTATAATAAATATAACCTTGAAAATACCAAAACGTAATACCATCGTCTTATCAATTCAGACATTATTAATGACATGACCTCGTGAGGGGGCTGTCGTGGCAGTTAGTGTACCTTAATGTTATTTTAGGCACTCTGTGCATATCCTTGGCTACAACCACCCAATGTTTGGCTTATATTGTCCAATCACCAATACCTCACGCTCCATTGATTTCAATTCTAGAACCCTATTTTACTTTGTCATTGAAGGATACACACGTTTAAAATTAAATGTAGCGATTGATACTGATTTATTTTATGTACTAACAAAATTTACTTGGCGTTTGTTTGTGCGTGAAAGAATTTTTACTTTGTGCTTTTAGTCTTTTTGTGTACAATTTGCCGTCAAACAACAGTAAAAAGACTCCTATTACTCCAGCAAGGAAACGGGTCACTGCTTCAGCACGAGCTAGGACTTCTAGGAGGTAAGGTAAATGCAATATAGACTTGAATGGTTCTTACTTACATTCCAAAGCTTCCGACCAGTCATTTAGTACTTTCGCTGCTGACAGTGTCAATAACAATGTCACACAGCCAAGTGACAAAAATGAGGAAATTTTGGCATATCTTAGACAAATTGAGGAGTCTAACCAGTCCCTAGCAAAACAGGTAGACAGTCTGGAGGAGCAGAAATCGCTTGCTGGTACTCCCCAGCGATCCAGAAGCCATACACAAGTAACTGAAACGGATCTGGCTTCACATGGCTTCCCACTTCAACAAGACAGGAGAATTTTGCACTCTACAAGGTCACAAGACATGTAAGTAGATTCTTCTTTAAATCCTTCCAATGGATTGCAAATACCTGGTGTTAGTACAGAATCTCAGTCAGTACCTCAAGTCTCCACACAGGCAACTGGCGTCACTTCAACCAAATTTCTTCATCACACAGATGATAGATCCAAGGATTCGGTGCTTCCAAATTTAGATGTTTTGCGACATAACCCGACAGTGGCACAATCTGTCTCTCGTGTTTTGGCTTCCTATGACGAACAGGCATGTCAAGATGTGTTTGAAGGTAAGACTTAACTTCCTAAGCGTTCAGGTCGTTACAATTCCACAGACACAATCTCACCACCCTATACGACGACCTCACTTTATCTGAATGGGCAGTGGGACAACTCACAAATGTGTATCTTATGAAAGATTCGCACACATCGAAACAGGCCTTACTCCAAGTCATCTTATCACTCAAGGATTCAACTTTGTTACCATGGCCAGCAGTTAAAACAGCTTGGGCGCACTCTATGCATGAGGTTGAACAAGGAATGTTAGGGTGGGACAACTCCACACAATGGTCGTTGAATAGGCTGTTTCATATAGCCATGGCAAACAGCCAAGTCGTCATGAATTCATCAGTTTCAAAAAAAGTTTGTAAATATTATAATGAGGGATCTTGTTCCCACGAAAGTCACCACTCCAATTACAAGCATTCATGTTCTTTTTGTGCCAGACATGGAAGGCAGTTACAGCATCCAGAATTCAAGTGCAATTTTAAACAGAAGCAACAAGACAGAGTGTCTACTAAATAGGAGGACTTGAAGCCACCTGGACGTCAGTTATATGGACACAATATTAAATTTCAATTTAGTGAGGGGGGACTATTTGTTTATGAAGAGGAAACTGCTAGTATAGGGCAACAACAGCAACATATTAATACAAATATTGATGCACAGAACAACAGAAATAGTTCAAATTATAAAAGTGTTAATGAACCTTTCAATTTATCTGACAATAACTATATTTCATGATATTGATTGTGTATATACTAACCATGATACTGTACATATTACTAGCACAAATCAACCTACAAAAATGCAGCAAGCCAGTAGGGTGACTAGGCTTCAGCTTGATTCTTCCCAAGCCAGAATACATAAAGTAGATTTTCTGGACTGTTATAACAGTAATCCTCTCGAACCAAGATGTTTGGTTTACATTCACCCTTCTCAGAAGTCTCAAGTCAGAGGTTTCTTCTATATGTATCTTATTTCACCACACCAGGGCACCCTGGCTTGCTGCACCTATGTACCTGAAGGTTATTTGACAAGTTACATGTCCAGATATATGTATATTCAGCTCGATTTGCCAGTGACATATTTTACATATAGTTGCCAAGACATGGAAAATGCTAAGGTAACTTATGAAAATTTCAGGCAAGATGAATTTGTGTGGGCCACATGTGGCTGCTCTGTAGAAAATTATTTGACAGACATTATCGATCAATTAATCTGGCATCAGGACAATTTAACGCTAGCTAAAACTGAATCTAAGGTACTAAAGACTGACAGTCAAGTACTCACTGTAGCAGAGCATAACTGTGTGGTAAACAACCACCAGGACCTGCAGTTTGACACCTTGGAACACCTGGCCATTCACAGCGAACTTGATATCACTGTTGCTGGCAAACGTACTGTTAATTGTGATATAGTCATTCCACATAAGACCAGAGGATTTCTGAATCATGAAACAAAAAAATTTAAGTTCATTGGTCCTGACAGACAACCTGTAAAGATACAAACCATCGATCAGTGCATTAACTTAGCCCAGATTATCAGGGCCACGGGTAAGCCCAATTATGTTTCAGCTAGAATTCCTTTAGTTTCTGGGCTTAACATTGATGCATGGGAATTTCATGTATCATGATCCATTTGTATTGCAATACCTCAGGTTTGGCTTTCCTTTATCACTCACCCACCCTGATTATCTCTCTAACACTTCTGTCGTTAATCACTATTCTGCCACCGCCTACCCTTCAACTATCAATGATTACATTGCTAAAGAACTTGAGCATGGGCCCTTTTAGGTCCTACCCCTACTGTGTCCTGTCAAGATTTTTATTGTTCCCCCCTGCTGTCAAGACTAAAGGACGGTGACAAAAGGTGGGTAATCTTAAATTTATCTCACCCTAAGGGTGGTTTACTGAATGACAATGTGGATAGGGCCAAATTTGATGGCAGGCAATTTACCTTACGCTTTCCAGTAATTGATGATATTGTTGAAGAGATTCTCAAGAATCCGGAGGATACTCTTATTTTTAAAATTGATGTGGCCCGCGCCTTTCGAAATGCACTCAAATTTGGCATTTCTTGGGCTAATAACTTCTATCTGGATCTAGAGATCACTTTTGGGTGGATCCATGGCAGTTCAGCTTTTCAGATGGTTGCCGACGTCATTACCCATGTCATGGCCAAACATAATTGCAAATGTGGGCCTACATTAATGATTTCATAGGGGTTTCACATAAAAGCGTCACACACCGTCATTTTGGCATTTTGGAAGATCTATTGACAGATTTAGGCCTTCCCATCAACAAGGACAAGAGAACCCCCGATTTCAAAATCCTTACATGTTTTGGCATACAGATTGATGTTAATTTCGGCACTTTATCTATTGACCCCCCAAAATTACAAAGTATTTACAATGAGGTGTTGCAGATATCCAACAAGGAGTTCCTCAGTAGGAAGGCATACCAGAGCTTACTGGATAAACTCCTTTACATACATAAATGTGTCCCCCCCTCTCAAATTTTTATAAACAGAATTTTGGAATTATTTAGGGAAAATTATGATAAGAGGGAAAATCCATTTGACTGTTGAATTCTTTCAGGACATAGATTGGTTTAAGTCCTTCCTGCCTACTTTTAACGGGGTTACTTTTTTTCTCAAACAAAAGGTAATTTCGGGTACCCTCCACCTTGACGCATGTTTGACAGGCTTGGGTGGTATTTGGACAAACAGGGTATATTCCACATCAGTTCACCCTATTCCCAACTTTAACCTTACTATAGTTCACTTAGAAATGTTCAATATTCTTATTGCCCTTCGTCTTCGGGGCAAATCCTGGCAACACTCAATTGTGAATATACTTTGTGATAACATGGCTGTTGTCCAGGTGGTTGCCACTGGTAAGACTAAGGATAGGCTTTTAGCAGCATGCTTACGTAATGTATGGCCCATTACAGCAAACTTTGATATAGACCTTAATATTAGTCACATTAAAGGTTCAGACAATGAAATAGCAGATCTTCTGTCCAGGCTTTATTCTGACAAGGCTGTGGACAGAAACCTATATAATTGGATTTCACAAAATTACATTTGGGACAAAGTTTCCATCCAATATTTTAACCTTGACCTTTCTGTCTGAGGTTCGAACCAAGGGGCTTCAGCCTTGCTATCTTCAGCATGGGAGAGGCTCAACTCAGCTTACAGACCTTCAACCACCAGTGCACATCTTAGACATTTCAGAACATTTTTAGCATTTTTAATTTTTATGAACTTAACTATCACAGTGAATGTCCAGAATTTACTGGCTTTCTTGGAATACCTCCATTCGAATGGACTATCACCAAAAGTCATTCAGACTTATCTGTCCTCAATTTCGAACTTAGCCAAACTATATGGCTTGGATCACTCAGCTACTTCCAGTCATCTCATTTCTAGGTTCATGCGAAGTATTTCCATAAACTCCAAATTCCTACCAACTGTAAGGGGCATCTTTGACATAAAGACCTTACATGGCATTTCAATGGCTTGTGATGTCTTATCTGACCCTCTTTTGTTTAGATCCATCTTTTTAACTGCTTTCTATGGCTTCCTGCGTATGTCAAATATAGCACCCCATAGCTTAAAACAGTTTAATCATTCAGTCCATTTGTTGAGACAAGACCTCATTTTTGGTCCTCCCGGGGGCCCATTTAATATTAAAATGGACTAAAACCATGCAGGATGAGAAAGCTTGCCATGTCATTCAACTTTCGGAAATTAATAATTATTTCCTATGTCCTATTAGAGCCCTTAAGGCTCTTCTGGCTTCCAGAATACTTCCACCAACAGCTCCTCTGTTTGCCAACTTATTCTACCCTAACAACCAGGTCATAGACACCCATATCAGGGATGCGTTGAAAACAGTTTTAAACCATAGGAACATCTCCACCACTGGTCATGGTTTTCACACCTTTAGGCGTTCTGGTGCTACTTTTGCATTTGACAACAATGTTCCTTTACAAAATATTATGTCCCATGGTTTATGGAGAAGCTCTGCAGTCTGGACATATTTACAAAATGCATCCCAGGCTGCATCCATCATTCCTACCACCTTTGCCACCTCTATTCCCTCTTCTTTCTGAATAGGGCTTGGTGGTTTTAAAATTTTATCCATCCTTTTAAAATTTTAAACTTTGAACATACTTCAACTAACATGTAAATAAAATTCCTCAAACAAAATTCACTTTGCACCAGAGCGTCTACCAATACTTCAACTTGACCTTGGTTTAACCTTTTGACCTGTCAGGTCATTTCAGCTTTGACCCTACTCTCAACCTTGCACTAACTGTTAACGACATGACCCCGTGAGGTGACTGTTGTGGCAGTTGCTGTACCTTAATGTTATTTTAGGCACTCTGTGCATGTCCTTGGCTACAACCACCCAATGTTTGGCTTATATTGTCCAATCACCAATACCTCACGCTCCATTGATTTCAATTCTAGAACCCTATTTTACTTTGAACTTTGTCATTGAAGGATACACACGTTTGAAATTACCCACCAACCCTACCTCTTGCACAAGATTGAACCTGAGCACCACTGAATACACCAGATAATCCTGGCACCCTGAATAGATTTCCTCATTAGCTCTGACCCTGCTCTTTGTCCCAGGAACAGGAGTTCTCCTCGGATTGATATAGGCTAATGTTGTATCGAGATAGGCTGACTTAGGTTTCCCTCTCAACTATGACAAATGCCCTACCATATTAGGCTAGGTATTCAACTCACAGATCTGGACCTCTTGTCATTATCCTGTGGCAAGGGAGGTCTCTCCGGATTGATGTGGATCTGTGGTTTATTTAGGGATAGGCAGGACCCGGCTGACCCTGCCCCCCCCCTTCATGAATTGACATCTCTACTTAGACAAAGCTTATTGACCTTGGTGGACAATATCAGGCTAAGAATAACCTCCTTATGACACTTGTGTGAGACTATTATAACAGTCTCATGTTTACTCATACTTATGTAAGTCTGTGATATTCTGTTGTATGATGCGAGTCCTGTACTGTTTTATGAAGGTGGTTTTAAAATTTTATCCATCCTTTTAAAATTGTAAACTTTGTACATACTTCAACTAACATGTAAATAAAATTCCTTAAACAAAATTCACTTTGCACCAGAGCATATACCAATACTTCAACTTGGCCTTGGTTTAACCTTTTGACCTGTCAGGTCATTTCAGCTTTGACCCTACTCTCAACCTTGTGCTAACTGTTGTTCAACTTTACTTGTGATAAAAAAATAATAAAAAGTACAACAATATCTGTTATTTTGATTTTAAGTGTTTTTATATATTATGCAGAAATTGAGATTATACAAGTTACAACTTGTACAAAATCTAAACTTGTACATAACATATACACATTTTTTATGTTCTTGCATTGTGCTACCATAATCTGTTTGATTTTATCAGTAAGTGCTTGTAATGCATGGAAAAATTATAACCTTACTTCAGTTATATATTATACCACATAATCTGCAGAAACAAAAATCTGAACATAGCAGTTACTTTCCAATAGCCACTGTGAAAAACTGGGTCAAAGGTCAAAGGACAAGTAAGGTCATTAGATTAATGAATGAAATAAATCAAGTCGTTTGAGATTTTTATTATACAGTGTTATTTAAAAGAAGTAAAGATATTTAAAAGTTTGAAACTCAGGTAAAAATTTTAAAATCACCAAGCCCTAAATTATTACATCACCTTGTATCTTTTCATCACCTTTTACAAGAAAATAAGGTGCTGTACTGTGTTTAGATATGTTATGTACAAGTTAAAATTGTACAAATTTCAACTTGCAGAAAGAAAACCCTACCTACACATATTTCTGTTTCCTATGCTCTTGTGTTTTATAAGATGTGGTACTGTAATCTTTGTGTTTTATCATACAATTCGTGTAGTATATAAAAAAATTATTACTTCATAAAAATATTATTGAATTATTCTTTATCTCACAAGGAAATCAAATGCTAGTGTTAATTCTTTATTTTGCAATTTCATTTACTGTCTAGAAGATGGACAAAACTGTTTTCAATGTTTAAAAAAATAACTATAACAAACATTCAATCCCTTTCTCTTACCTTTTACAGAGTATCCTACCTGTATGCCAAAATACTTATTAAAAATATACTCACACAAGCAAGAGAAATACACATATCCATCATTTCCGGGTTTTTTTAAATAAGTAAAATTACACTAAGATTTAATTTTGAAGTTTTCTTCTAAACTTTTTGTCAAATACTACTAAGAATTCAGAGCCAATGCATCAATTGTGTTCTAGTAATACTTTCAACCAACGAGTTCTTTCAGTGCTTTAATTGCAGTGGCTTTGAGAAGTCCTTTTACTTAGTCACATGTGATTTATGAACAGCCAGCATGGCCCAGTAGAGAAAAGCCAACCATTAATAGAACTTTCATTACATATTTTATTGGTTATTGAACTCAACTCTTGTATTTCAGCCAAAAATTGACCAACAAAGGATTCATTTATGTCAAACATGACAATATAGTGTCCATTATATTTTTGTGTCAATATGATGAGCATTGAAGCAATTATACGTCACACAAATTTTCTGATTTGAAATATATCGCCAGGCCAAAATTGATGCCTTGTTTAAATAAATGCCTGAAACAGAAAATATTGATTTCAATTTTGGTTCCTTGGCTAATATTGATCAAACCTGATGACATTGAATTTTATCTCAAGTATTAAGTTTTTATTTCCTGTTGGAACTATTTTGGACCCCAAACTAGTTGCCTATTCATAAAAAGTTGAGATCAAATTTAGTCTAGGAAAATTTGACCTATTTATTTGTCACAGAATATAATCCAAATTTTACTCTCAAAAGCACCTTACTTTGAAACAATATTCTACACTTTTCTGACAGCATTGCAACAGAGAATTAGATTATCTGGCATACAAATGAAAAACAAAAATACAAAAGATTAGAAATACTTTATTTTAAAAGACAGTACAAATTTGCTTGTTAATTTTAACACACAACTATTGCTTTCTAACATTTAAAGAATTTTGTACGGTTTCTTGATAAAGACATGAGACCGGTTTCAGCTTAAGTTTCAGTTAACAATCTGTAAGTACAAAGTTTAGGTTTAAAATCTCAGACTATTTCTTGCAGCATACACAGGATATCTTTGTGAATTATTTCAGAAAAATGCTTTGATCAAATAAACGCCTGGAGTTTGTTCTTTGTACACAATCAATTGACATCCGATTCTTAGTAATGTCCCTTTTCACCATAGATTGACTTTTAGGGATTTTTTTTCTATTCAACTTAAAACATATCTGCATATCAGAAGCAGAGAGTGGCAAAATATATTTGCTGTGACATTGTTGGACTTGTTCAGGTTCTGAGCACTGCAGACATAACTTTAAAAGCTTGTTCTGTTATTTGAAATGATGAATCAGTTCTTGTTCCAATACCGTAACAACTGTTAAAAGAAAAACTATAGTCTACACCAACCAACTTTGTTTATTGGATAGGACCATCATTAATGTGTTGTTTTTTTTGTGAATGACAGGAATTTAACTGTAGACAGTTTGACAGGATTTTTTTTTACATTTAAGCAAATCAAATCTAATTACGCCTTTGTTAATTCAATTAGGGGTTATAATTTTTATTGCCCATATCAACTATAATTGACAAAGTGGAATTTCTATTAACTTCACATTATCATTTGTAAGGTGACACTATTGTGTGATTTAACTGTATTTTGTTCAGACTACAAATTCATTTGTTTCAATAGATCAACAATTTGACTTTTCAATATTCCTACATCTGCTGCATCCTATTTGCACAAACACAAACAGTTATATATCTAAGTACAAGCAATGTAAGATTAATTGGTTGGAATGCCTGTTTCACACTTTTCTGTGTTGTTGTCTCTGATTTTTATTCCAGAGCAAAGTATGCACTATACAATACAAGAAGATCCAAAGATGAAACAACACTACAGTTTGAAACTCATTTGTTACATATTTGCTATTTGCACTGATGATAATATGATATGGTATAATATGAAAAGGTTTTTATTTAGATGATTTCTCGAAATTTTGTCAGATTGGTAGATGCCGTTAGCATACAATGGAATACCTCATGAAAATCTGATGAAAAGCTTAGCAGATGCAATGGCAGCATTTAGATTACAGTCATGTAATTACTGGCACTTACAGTGGCTCTAAAATCTATATATAAAATTGTCACTTTTAACTTACCATCTGATAATGTTCTATTTTTATCTGAGGAATATTTGTACAACCACTATGCATTTAACTATCTCTGGAAAATTGGATTACTTTAAGAAAGTGCATTAAAAACTTAAGAGCATTGATGAATCTGAAAAGCAAGGTACACTGATCTTTCTATGTTGCAGCACCCCACTATTGGAATAGCCTGTCAGATGATGTATGTATCATTTAAGCATGGCAGAATCCATTCTAACAAAATTACTACTGCCAGCCACATCTTTGTTTCCAACTCTGTCATGAGTCTGTCTTCATGGCCAAAGTCAAGCCTTCTGAACAGCCAAGGTCTGACCCAGTATCTTCTGGCCCTTGGTTGATCCCTTTTCTGCCTTTCAAAAATGATTCTGGGATCAATCCTCGCTGCTCTGCATTTCTCTGAACTTGAAATTATTGCTCATTAAAGATCAATCTGTCAATCTGATTTGCCATTTTTGAAATTAAATGCAGTGTATACTGTTGAAAAGAATAAAGAATAATAATGCATGAATAATAATGCATAATGCATAAATAGAAATCTGGATTTGAATGAAACTATCTACATGACACTGTAGCTGGAGTGGGGGGGGGGGGGGGGGGGGGGGGTAATCTCAAGCGATTCTCAGTTAATTCTTCACGTTCACAGTAAAATCTCTGGATCATCTTCCCTCCTCCAGGACTGAGATACAGTCTTAGCTAAAATCATTCTCCAAAGACTTTGAGATCATCTAAACTATGACAGGAGAGTCTCCATCATTCTTTATTCAATCATGTCATACCATAACTTGTTGCCTGTAGATTGTGACATCCATGATATGTAAATAATATCTCCATTGGGTCGCTTGGTATTCTCAGTAGGTTCATGTATGTTGACGAGGTTCCTTTGCAGCTTGGTTAAAGAAGAGTACATGGTAGAGAAATATGGATTCTTTATAATGTGATTATAGTTTTGCATCTTTCACCTGCGGTTGTTGGTGAATACCAATTCTCCATAATCCTTTCTTTTAATTCACAGGGGTCATCATAGTGTTCTCTTATATGTGTGACCTGGGTAATAGACAATAAACATACATTTTCAAATGTTGGTACTTTTAATGTCTTATCAGAAAAGTATGAATTGTGTTTAAGAAGCAAGCCATTACCGTTTGTGTTGCTAATGCTTTGTCTGACAAATGGGACACTCTCCTCTACTCACAGAAAAGACTGTATCGTGATTGTGAGCTATGTCAGAGTTAAGATCTATGGCTCCATTTATTGGACAATAGAAGTAATTTACTCACAGTCTTTTGCAACAGTTTATTAGGAGAGCATGTAAACATGTCTGCATGTTGTCGTAAAGTACCTTATAATTAATACATTAAACTAAACGAGTGTCAATGTTTATGGATAGATGATTGGCTCCAATGTAGCCAAACTATTACTTTTTGTATGAACCATTTTAAAGGCCACAATCAGATGTATTTGACCTAAATGTGGGAAATAAAGACAGCATAATAACATTTTTTATTCCCAGGAGCTCCTTTTATGGCCATACAAGTACCAAATTGTTGTAAATATTTCATGAATTATATAACCCAGAAATACACTATTGTTTTTAGAAAGGTACTTTTTAGAGAACATCTGTTTCTTTTCTCTACATAAAATCCATGCAGACATGGTGGAGAATGTGAAGTTAAAATTGAATTGTTTTTCTATTACCCCTTATTGCAGATATGTGTCACGTCTGTCGTTTTTTAGATTATTTTGTACCTATTTTAGTTATAGATCTATCAGTAAACCAAATAACCCTCGTGAAGCATTTTCTGCATTCTGTCACTTAGAAAGACAGACCTAGACTTACTTTTTACGTTTTTTTTCCTGGACGGATTTTTATATTGTCTTGTTTCGTAGTTTTACAAACGTTTACAGTAAACAAAATAAAATTGACATAGTGCTATCTCACATAAGTTCTACTGTGAAGGCCTGGTGTGAGGTAAAAATCACCACACAGTTTACATAGGTTAGAACATTGTTAACATGCAAGCATGATTAGAATATCATGCTGGCGCGATAGCAGTTTAGTATGGGCTACAATGCATTGGAAAGCCCGATGCCTTCAGGTCCAGCTTTGGTCATTTGCTTGGCATTAACATGGGTAGAAGGATTCAGAATCAGCTTGGTCAAGCAAGCTCATACCATCAGTTTCGAGTAGTCTTTCAGTAGTTATGGCTAAGTGAAAATAGATTCAGTCTGTGTTTTCTCATTGCTTGCAGAACCAAATTCAAAGAATCAATAGAAAGGGTAAAAAACAAAGAAGCCGAACAAGGAAGTTGATTGGATGTTGTTAAGAAGCAATGGCATTTTTCATGATATAGCATTTAAATACCTTCCGTTTTTGGGGCTGTAGTTAAACTACACATTGATACTAAATTCAACTGACATATCAAGTACCTTCCAGGCCATGCTACTCATTGTAATTACTCAATATTTTTTTATCTTATTACGATATTATTCACACTTGTTTTAATCATATAGTCTTATCTTGTAAGTATCGTACAGTTTCAGCTTGTAATTATCATGTAGTCTTACTTTGGTAATTTTCACAGAATTATGTCTTGTAATTACGACATAATCTTACTACATTGCTATCATGTTGTGTTATCTTGTAATTATCATATTGTTTTATCGTGTGAGTACGATATGCTATCTGTTTGTAATTACCATTATAGTCTTATTTTGGTAATTATCCGGATTTTATCTTGTAGTAACCACATCATCTTACCTTATAATTATCATTTAGTCTCTTTTTCTTCCATACATACAATAAACACAACAACAATGAAAAACAAAACACAAAAGGTGTAGGTGAAGAAGAAAAGGAACAAACATAGCGATAACGTGGGTAATCATTTTGGTACTGATTTAAAATTAAAATCCTTTATCTAACAATAAGTAAGCTGATCATAGAACCATCATGAACTAGAAGAAGTAAACCATCAATACAAAACTTCAGTTTCTGGCTCAAACTTCCTACTGAATCCTAACCAATTTCTTTCAAAATCTCCTGCTTTACCTTTTTCATAATTAAGTAATAGTTGTTCTTTGTTGTTCTTGTCTGGTAATTATTAAGGTAAAATTCCTTCATTATCATAATGTTAATACCTGATACTGTAATCTGTTAATTGTCAGATGGTATTATCCTGTGATCATAAAGTGATTGCTGAATTTACATCTCAGGCTTCAGTTTCAACTAATTGCTGTTGACAAAGGTTGTCACAAAGATACTGTTATGACAAAGCTGCACAGCTATCATCTCATTAAGTGACAAATTGTTATATGACCATTTTAGATTAATAGCTTCTCTTTGTTTTATCAATAGGTTTAATTTTATATTCCTAATCTGTGGGTAGAATTGGTTGGGTAATGTCTAAATGTTGTTTATATGACCTGTACAATGATAAATATCAAAAAGAGACATTTCTTCTTTATATATTTTATTTTCATTCCATACAAATAGATGTACATACATTACATACAAACTCATACAATCCATACATTGACAAATGTTTGCACTTGTTATAGGAATAACCAAAAATGATCTCTGGTATACTTAAAAATAACAAGAAAAATATCACAGTAGCTTAATATATATTAATTAGTTCTGCAGGGCAAGGACATCAAGGTGTCTTGTGAATAAGTACTTACTGATGTACAAATATTATGCACAACAACAACGACTGGGAAGACTACTGTTTCAAAACAGCAGTATCTATTTGTACAAAACTGGCAATATTTTGTTTAAATAGTCCATAAAGTAAAGTGCCATGACAAATGAAAATTGTTTCTAAATTTTCACTCCTGGTACCACGCAAATACATATATAGAACTATATGTCTTCAAGTCTTCACTACTGTCTACTATTTTAGTTTATCCCAGTCCACACATCTTGTTTAATCTTAAGTAGCTTAATTAACACACCTGAGAAGATTTGAGCAATGATTTTACCAGATTTCTACAACATTTTTGTGAGGATTAATGTCATGTACTTCTTTGGGAGAACAATATAAATCTTACTTTTGGTCAAAGCTGATAGTTGTGGTTTAAAAGCATTGTGCCATCTGACTTCAGATCAAGGGCATATTACCATGGGCTGAATTTGAATTCACGGTCAAAGAGGGGAGTAAATGCTAAAGTTTTCAGTCACTTGGCTACTTTAGGCCTCGAGTTTACAGTGTGTATGTGAATGCTTGATACGTTTATCTAGCCTTCTCACTTTATCTCAAATATTGGAATTTTATGAAAGATATAGTTCACAAGTTATCTCTCCTTAACTACCTTACTGCTTTATTAATTTATCCTGGAATTTTCAAAATAGTCCCTTGACAACTGGCTTTATGACGGCATTGCATCTTGCCACCCTGAACTATCTGGGATAATAAGCCCAGACTTACTTAAATTTTAGACTTTTGTTTAAAGCTGCTAAGTCCATGAAATTGTTAAGTCGGTGGACTTTGCTTTAAGTCTGGTAGGTAGCGGCTTAAGTTTTGTAACTTTAATATTAAGACTTAATATTATGCCTTGAATATGGCCGCCATGAACTGTTCTCCACTTCAAAAGTATAATCATACAGAACTCCTCACTAAAGTAGTCTTTGGGAAGTTTAAATGTAGTAACAATGTTTCTATTTCAAAACAGCACTTATCCTTAGATAAAATGCATCAAATGATGGATTTATGTCACCAATAGTATATTTTGAATAGATATAAAAAGGTCACATGACACAGAAAACCATTGTGGTTATTTGATAAGCTTGGACTTAGCCGAGTCATGTTTTGTGAAATCTATTTTAGTCTCAGACCTAGCTAAGACCAAAGTCTTAGATTTAAGTCCCTGATTTAGCCAAAAACTTTGCTAAATCTGAGTCCCTTTGTGAAATCGGCCCCTGGATTATATCCTACAAAACTTTATCAAAAATTTTGGTTTCATATTTAGTAAAGTTATGATAGATTGGGGTACCTAGGATTCCAACTTCTGGTTGGTGAGATACTGACTTATGTATTATCAAGTCTTGAAGTTAAAATGTAACATTTTTAGAAGGAACCGTTATCAGCTGTTATTGTTTGAAGAATTTAAAATAAGTTTTAAAAACCCATTGTTGAGGCTTTGGAGGCCCTTGTGGAATTGGAATTTTATGAAAGATATATATATATCATCACTTTAATTATTGCAGCTTAAAGTTCATCAAGCTAATGCAATATCAATGAAATAATCAGCAGCACTATCAGACTTGGTAAGATTTTCCCTGTACCTGAAAGTATAAAAAAAGTTTTATCACTTTGAGTTCGATTTCATGATTAAACAAAAAGCTTGTGACAATATGGAAAAATTAACTGAGTGATATGTAATTTTAAATTTTATCACAAGACAAAAATAACATCCCAGTCTGCAATATGACGAATTATTTTTGACTTAATAGGTTTTTTTTTCTTTTGAAACCATAAGTTGATGATTTGTCCTTGAAATATATGTCCCATCTGTTGACAATTCTTACATTTATTTATTTATTTGGGGCTTTACTTCGCTTTCAACACTGTACAGGTCATATCACGAGGGGTAGTTGGAAGGGCAGAGGAAACCAGTACATACAGTTCGTTAGGGTTCTGTACTGTAAACTGCCAACCAACAGCAAGCAACTACCAGCTTTCCCACTTGAGGCCGTGCCAGGGATCATCCCAGGCATAAGGCAACTATGACTAAT
This sequence comes from Sabellastarte sp. h YS-2021, assembly GCA_964017235.1. Classification (NCBI taxonomy): domain Eukaryota; kingdom Metazoa; phylum Annelida; class Polychaeta; order Sabellida; family Sabellidae; genus Sabellastarte; species Sabellastarte sp. h YS-2021. The sequence goes on from OZ024936.1 coordinate 32,063,841, forward strand.
CGTTTGAGTGCCTCGACTTATCATTTATATATTACTGGACCAAAACTCATCTACTGTGATGTTAGTAGTTTTCGTGCAATATTACTCACAAACAGAATCTAATCATGATGTAACCTCCTTGGCAGAGGTAATAATGATTTTCTGTTTCATATGTACAGAATTATCACTGAAAACTAGTTTAATGTTAAATCATACCTGACACAGGTGCAAAAGCAAGGCACAGACCTCCTTTGAGAGTCCCAGCACAGGAACAACTATAACTGGTGTCAGATGTACTGCAGGTAAAATCAATGCCACAGGGATTGCTTAAACAGTGGTCTACTGACCCTTCATCTTCCAACAGAAGCTCTAAAATATTATATAACAAACTGGCTTTTAATCATAGGACAAACCCGATCCATAAGCACATTCCTAGTTTACACCTTAGAAGCATGGAAGTGATAAAATGAGGGTGAGATGAGATTTTTAATCTGTGCCTTCAGGTAGCCCACCTCAGAAATGTATACGTCTAACTTTGGTTAATCACTGCATTGCAAAAATGGATTTGAATGTAATGGAAACTCAATGATAAGTCCAGTACAGACAAAACCAAACAATTGGGGTTGAAATGTTATCTAAACAAATAGCAATGCACATTTCCATTAATGATTGCATACAATTTTCAAAACTCCTAGTCTAATTGCAAGGTTTTGATTTTTTTTAATTTAGTTTAATACATATACTCAATTAAGAACGTGGTTTTAATGCTTAATCATCCTCTTAATGAAAAAGTACATACAAATACTTCTTTGTTACTATTATAAAATCTGATGACCATTAATTTCTTCCAGCTTTGTAATGCCCTAGATTTTAATACTTAGTCCTAGTCATTTTTAATACTTAGTCCTACCTTTCCCCCATCCCTATTATTTCAATCTTACTAACATTCATGACACATGCTCTCTATTGTTAGAGGAATGTTCCTACTTCATGCTAGCCACTGATAACTCTGATGACACTACTCACCTTCATTACACTGAGGTCCAGTGTATCCTGTGCCTGTACAGTTACATGTATAACTTTGTACACCGTCCACACACTTGGATTTGTTTTTACAATATCTATGTGCTGCAAAGGTGTGACAGTCATTGGGATCTGAAACCATCAGAACAGAAAACATCAATGATATGATCTGAGAAGGTAAGTACATACTGAACCACACCTCATAGTGCCAAATACAAATACTCTGCAAGCTTAAAAAATGAATGAATAATGAGGTATTCATTTTAATTTTTATAATGATGACATGTCTATAAACCTGATAAAGTGTTATTCCATATTACTTTTTTTTTTTTTTTTTGGGGGGGGGGGTGTGAACTATATTTTTATTGATCTAAGACATTGTAGTTCATACAATATAGATTAAAGAAGACAATAGAAAAAGTAGAAACATTATGTAGAAACAGACATAGCAATTGTGTTTTGTTTGTCTTATGTAAAGTGAGGGGTTTGTTCCATCCATAGGGCCCTGCTACTGAGAAGCCTCTTCTTTTGCATGTTTTTGGTTCACTTTTGCTGCTCACGATAAAGCAAATTGCTGATACATTTGGTGATTGCCTATGAAGAGATACTGCCACACTGAAAATAATCCTGTCTCTGATTGGTAACCAGGTCACTTATTTCAGAACTGAATGCAGTATGTGTTGTGTAGATCATTTTATTTTTTGTGTGTACGAAAACAGAAGAACTACAGAATAAGAAGAAAGCGAGGCACAGATAATATGAATGAGATAACAAGTATGACAAAGGACTAAATTTTGATTGATAAGTGTGTATAATTAACATACTCCAACTTAACCCGGTGTAAGAAAACATAACTTTGGAGAAGACTGCAACCATGACTGCACTTTTCAACAGAATAAAAACAAATTTAATGCTTCACAGATTGGGCTAAAAGCAACATTTCCTGAAAGTGAATGTGTTCTTCTTAATATTGAATTCCACAAGTATATCACACACTTTCCTTCATGGAGGAGCTTGTATTTAAGTCTTATATGACCACAGCACTATACCTAAATACATTTGCTTCATCAAAAGTTTTGAGAAATTGACCACCATAAAAACAAAGCAAGAACTGCTGGGATATGGTCCAGTGACATTTTGAATTATACAGGTTATATTCAAGTCTGGGGAAACTCCTTCAAATTCAAAGCACTGATAGCACGGATAAAAACTGATATCATATAGTTTCCCTGATGGGAGACCAGTCTTCAGTTGTTACATTAGTACATCCTAGTGCCTCAGCTTACTTGCCTTATCTGATGGCAGTCATGGAACATTGAACACATTGTAATCAAAGAAAGAATTACTGGGACATGATTATTTCAGTCTGGTGTGCACTTATTCAATTCTAAAGAAATTCCTAGAAGTTCAAGACATCAAGAGCACTGATAAATATTAATATCGCATATCTTTTCTGCTCAAAGACGGGTTTTCAGTGGTCTAGTGAATTAGCAGGTTTAGCATCTGATCACAGGCTGCCATTGTTGTGTTGGTTGGAGTCCCACAAGTGACTATGCTGAGGACCTGTCCCAATATGGCCCTGGCTGTTGAACAGGATGTAAAACCTCAATTCTTTCCCTGATGAACATTGGTCCTAGTTTTTTATATCAGCACACGACTATGCTTAAGTTCCTTCGGCGTATTTGGTGAGGTCATGGCACTTAAAAATAAGTTCAAAGCATTTATAGCACTGATATACACTTATATACAAGCAGCTAATGAAAAGCGGGTCCTCAATTACTATATGGCACTGTGGTTAAACGTATTGGTGGAGGACCTTAAAACCTCAATCACTGTATGAATAAACCCAGCTGACCTGCTGGAAACTGCTTCTTTTTTCTGTTAAACAAAAGCTTGTGACATTTTAAAATCCAATATCAGACTTTTTAACCTTAATCTTTAAGTTAACATGGTCTTATGTTGCTGTAGAATATTAGTCAAAGAAAAACGTGTTCTTCTACACAGTGGAAATATCATAAGATAGTATGTTTCATGATTTTTTCACCAACACAGAACGCCAATCATTATCATACAATAACTAGAAATAAAAGGCGTTTTGTATAACATGCCTATTAAGTATAGTTGTATTTTGTGGTTATATCCCGTGAATATCCCAACTCATAGAATACACCTTTGCAACATTACAAGCCAGAAATAGTGGGCGTTTTGATTCCAAAATTTCTTATTAGGACCTTCATTCATAGACGTTACAATGAGGACATGTAACTGTAGATACATGATATATTACCTTTTTCAAATTCTATCAATTGTGTTTAAAGCATATGTTAATGTCAGTATACAAGGTGATTTAACTTTGTGGTTATAAGGCATGGTTATTAATTGTGGTTGTACATGTTTTGATTTTATCACTTACCATATTCTACTTCACAGTATACACCATGGTAGCCATAAGGACATGTGCACTTGTAGGAAGCATGTGAAACACACTCCAAACATAAGGGGCAGGATCTCGTCCCTCCATTCTGACACACAAAAGCCTCGTTGTGGTCACAGTCCGCTGTACAAACATAAGTATTCATTTGTCGAGCAATAGAAAAATTAGGTATTTATTAGTCAGCTGTAGAAAAAATAGGCTTCAGTCATGTGCAGAAAAAGTAGGTCTTTATTTCATTAAGATATGGACAAACTGGTATTCAAAACAGTTATAGAAAATATTGGTAAGATATGGACAATAAGATATGGACAAATTGGTATTCAACACAGTTATAGAAAATATTGGTATACACAGGTATTTCATTAAGGTCAACCGCGGGATAAATATATCCACCAACTCTAACAGTAACACTTAATAAAACAATATTTACATTTGTAATACACATATCTATATACCGGTACAAGTGTATTGCAACTGATTCGTGTTTATTTACTAATACAAAGAACACATATTTACCCAGTAATTACTATTTTGGCAGCCAAAGAACTATGATGATTATTCAGCAAAGTTACATGCAAATTGTGGTTAGTTTTTAGTTTACCAATGTGAGATTTGGGTGATAGTATGAACTTTACATTTTAGCAATGCTCTCATTTATTAATGTGTCACAAAATACACATGCTTATTATTTTGGTGGCTAGAGGCTTGCCCCCATTTATAACTCATTTAATTTAATTTCAAATTTCCTTCAGAATTTCCTGTAACTATCAAATATGGCGGATTCCATGCCGGTTAGGTAAAACTGTTTCAAAACTTAAGCTTACCGCACAGAAGAATCACCATAAAATTATAAAATGAATTACATATGCTGAATTACAGCACTTAATTTCTTATATAATCTGAGTAGCTAAACAAGAGTACCTGTGTCATATTAGGAAACATTTGTCACATCCAGTAACTAGTACTTACCTGTACAGACTGTATACCAGTTTGTTACTTCATATGGCCTGGTACCTTCCTTACAGCCACATGTATTGTTTGAACACACAGAGTTGTGGTATGTACAACTTGAGTTTGTCTCACAACTATCACCAATGTTTGAACCAGCTGTGGGAAAACAACAAAGTTATTGAAAAGTGATTCCAAATCAACCGTCACATTGGAAAAATATATATCTATATCTGAATATATATTCTCCATAATTGGAGTAGCTTAAGCTTATTCAAAAATTTACCAAATTTTAAGGATCCATTAGGGAAGAGTTGGTTGGTTGGTTGGTTTGTTGGTTATTGTTCAACATTTGCTTAAAATGATTAAATTTAGGTGGCTCAAGCAGCAAGGTCATAGGAATCATCGTTGAAAAACAATATGACACATCCTCGAAATTTTATAAGAAATTAATGTCACAATAAGGTCAGCAACATTTTCCCTGATAGATCAGAAGGAGAACCCCCTCGGGAAATCCTGTGGATATTTTGAGTAATTTGAGTATCTGCCATTGTTTGATGGAATCACATCAAAGGAAAATGCATGTTGTATTGTGAAAGATTCTTTTACGCTGGTTATAATAAAGTATTCATGAAAATAAAATGAATGTATAATCTATCTAATCTAATGTATTGCTATGCAGGCACAGGATCTTGAAGAAGATTACTGACACAGAAAATTGAACAAAAAACAACAAAGTGGTAACTTTTCGTTTTAATATTGCAAAATGAAATTATAAAAATTGAAAATATTAAAATGAACCATATTGGTTAGTCAAAAAAATACTTAATATATTTTACATAAGATGTAAAATTCAGTTATGAGTATATGTGTAACTTATATTTTAAATCTGTAAATTAGAGTGTCACATATCAACAGAATTATACACAACTTAATCATTATATTATTGCAATGGCAAATTCTATGAATATACCAGGAAGAAATATATATAGATTTACAGTGGTGGAACCACAGAGCTTATGTACCTGTAGAAATCATACGATTTGCTGTCAATTTTTGTGCATGCCTTTCATAGTCTAATTAAGGGTTTTACATCCCTTTCAACAGCAAGCATATCATCAGGGTCTGTCCTCATTGACCCCACTTATTGGCATAGGATAGATGCTAACTCACCAGAACTTTATTTATTTATAAAGTGTTTTATGTCAGACCTACTACCTTGTCGGTTATACTGTGACGGGTCATTTTTTTGGGCAGAGGAAACCAGTACATTCAGTTGGTCAAGGTTCTGTACTGTAAACTGCCGACCAACAGCAAGCAACCACCAGCTTTCCCACATGAGGTCAGGCCAGGATTCAAACTCTGATCTCAGAGGTAGGAGGTGAGTGTTACCACTGTGCCACCATGGCCCACCCTCACTAGTACTTAGATGATAGCCAAATGATTACATGTGGAATTTGTTATGGCCAAGTCACACCTTTTCCCTTACATTTGTATATGCACGTTCTTTAGCCTGATGACTTTACCCTCATGGCTCCGAGATGAGACCATTGTATCTGGGTAGTATACATTGAAGAGTGAATATATATATTTCTGTACACTTTGTACAGACCTGCGGGAGGTTTTTAAACATTTCAGAAGTTTTTTAAAAAAAAACGTTTTCCAAGTTGTGTTGAATGCCAACCAGGACATTCTTATCAAAATATAAAACCCAATGAAGGTGTCTTACAAAAATCCAAAGCAGATAGAACCACAATGAAAGTATGAAAAGCAGTCCATTGAGTTATAGGTCCTGACACCAGTAAGGAAAGTTGTAAACTGAGTATTATCTACTTTGACCTAGCCTCTTCATTAATCCTGTGTCTTTAAAGTACCATAAAATTGGTTGGAATTATTAGTGGATTATTAAGGAGATTCCTAGCAATTTTCTATTTAGGTGAATTACCAATATTGCAACTGCCCACGTCCACATCCTCTCCATCAAAATAAATATCACAGTTGAGAATATTGTTGTCATAGCTTAGCTCTGGTACAATTCTGTATGGATTCACATGGGTCTGAAAATAACAGGAAAGAGCTTTTAGATTAATATTTAATTTGTTCCATAATCTGAATTCTTCTACCATGTATTTGCAGTCAAAATACTGTAAAAAGTAAGACTTTTTGTCCACTGTATTTTTATTTGATGTTGCAGGTTTGTGATCTTGTTTCTATGATTTTCATAGTAATGAGTTATTTCATAATTACGTTACTCAAAGAATGATGTAACTAGGCCATGTCACAATATATTATCACCATCTGTGACAAGAAACACTGTGGCAAACATACATTATACAATTCAAAGTGCTCTATCTGTTTAGGTATTATCATAGATGAACATTACATTTTTAAAAGACTAGCTGCCTGGGGCATTATTTTTTCATATACTTCCATAATTTGGTTGGAATATTTATTTTTAGATAGCTTTAGTGTTATATTGTTCTACATTTATAGTTGCGACAACCATTTCTTCAAAACATAGACGTGTAATTTATCATTAGTAAGCATTCTATTTCTGAAATGTACAGTGTTTACGAGCCCGGAATTAAGCACAAAAATGTAGCTCATACATTTGTGTGCATTATTTACCCGGAATGTATAAATTCCTGACACTCCTCTGTCAAATTAATTTTATCTTATACCTAAAATGTGTACTTTTCTGAAATATGTTGTATTGGTTTGAAGTTTAGCATTAGTAAAAAAACTATTTACCTGAAATGCATAGTCAATCTTATAAGTACTTAGCACATTGAATGTACGGTTATCCTGGGACAACTGTGTTGTATTGGTCCAAACTATATCATGAGTGAGTATTTGTCAAAACAAAATATAGTTTTACTTCGATCAATATCAATCTGAGCTTTACCATTGTTAAAAGCTATTTACCTGAAATAAATAGTCTCCAGGACCAATGTTTTATATTGGTCTGAAAATTTATACTTTACTGAAACTAATGTGCTATATTGGTCTGAATTGTATCATAAGTAAGTGTCACAAGAAATGTATAGTTTCCTAGGACCAATGTATTATGCATGTATTAGTCACAGTTTTATCATTTGTACATATTATTTATTGAAAGTGTACAGTTACCAGGGACCAGTGTGTAATATAAGTCTGACTCTTATCATTAGTAAGAATTGTTTACTTGAAAGGTATAGTTTCCGGGAACCACATCTGTCATGTCAATCCACTGGCAATCTGTCACGTCATTGTAGATATCTGTACATCCAACACTGATTCCTGTAATAAAAGATATATAATTTAGAAAGTCAAAATTACATTTTATGTAGCTTTTACGTTTAAGGTCATATATGTACTAACCACAGATATTTACCAGTTGATGCCATGAGCTGGATACTGGCCACGGTGGTGCAGTGGTAACACTCGTCTCACACCCATATGAGGTCGGCAGTTCAAGCCTCGCACTTTATGTGGGAAAATTGGTAGTTGCTTACCGATGGTCGGCAGTTTACAGTACAGTACCTTGACCAATTGTATGTATTGGTTTCCTCTGCCAACAAAACTACCCTTTGTGACATGACCCGTATAGTGTTGAAAGTGACGTAGAACTCCAAATAAATAAATAATTAAGCTAAATACAAACCCATGACTACAGATGTGAGAGAGATTATTTTCAAACATTTGTACTCTGTTTTTATTTAATTTTTTTTTCAGTTGAAGCTCAAATAGCAGAAATATTTTATTCTAGTTGAAAACAATTGCATGCACATGAAAACAAATGTACTCTGGGGGCAATGTGAGTAAAGATATTTCATCTGACTGGATTTTTGGAAGAATATGTTCCTGCAGTCTTTGAAAGTGGTTTTTTCAAACCTTGATAGCCATTAATCTGCTGGATTCCTTTCCGTAGCTGTACATTTCAGGATATTGTGCTGAGTTCTTTCACCATATAAGGACATTGAAGTATTGCTTTTTAACAGAATGGCCTAGTTAGTGATGATCTTTTCTGCACTCTGCAGTGGTTTTCTATTTATGGAAAACTATTAATTTGTTTATATCTTTCTTTCTAGAACCTTCTATAATCTCCAGATATATATAAAGGGTGGAAAGGCTGACCACAGTGTTAGTTTTGAACTGTTATTTTTTTATATTAAATAAATTTGTCAAATAAAAATATCTGTATTTTCCTGCCGTAGCTTGAAAACAACTGGTAACTGCTACTGTACGTATCCCATCGTCCATAACACTAACAGTAAAAGTACATTTTGGTAAACTAACCTACACATTAGTACCATCAAGAATGAAGTTAATGGACTGACTGAACTTAATTTCAATGTATTGAATGTATTCAATTAATTTCATGTGTATGTATGTTTGTATGGAACCAGATAAGGGACACAGAACTGTTTTCTTGGCATTTTTATCTTGTTCCCACAAGATAAGAAGTTGTGCCCACGAGTTAGCAACTCATTACCACAAGTTAACAGCTCATTACCATGAGATACTAAGTCATTCCTGCAAGATAGCAAGTCATTCCCACAAGTTAGCAAGTTGTTCCCACAAGTTAACAAGTCATTACCACAAGATAGCAAGTCATTGCCACAAGTTAGTAAACTATTACCACAAGTTAGAAAGTCATTACCAAAAATTAGCAAGTCATTGCCACAGGATAGCAAGTCATTACCACAAGATATGAAGTCATTCCCAAGAGTTACTAAGTCATGCTTTGATGCAGCTGTACTGGTAATTTCTTTGTATATGATACCTTACTTATATAGAGGTTACCCATCTAGTAGTATACCATTCAAGTTTACATATGCCTGTAGGCTTTCAGTGACCTTTGGATGTTGCATGTTTACTATTACTTTATATGTTGAACTTTTATACCATTATGGTCATCATTTTAGTGATTTTTATGGTTATTCTTCTTAGTTACCTACCTAGTGACCTTCAGAGGTCACCTACATGTATATAGCATTATTGTATTTTAGACGTTTACTACTATTTGGGTTGTAGTGTCGGTATGTGGCACCTTAGGGGGAACCGCACCATGTTTGTTGTAAATAATTTTCTATCTGTCTTTTATCTGGTAACAATCTTAAATGAATTTATCTATTATTAACTAGTTCCAGTAATAATTGATAATACTGCCAAGCTCTTAGTAGTCGCTGTTATAAAAGTTATGTATAATAAATAGTTTTAACCCCTGTTTGCATATTATTGGTCCCTGGGAATGAGTTAATATGTGGTGCGAACGAGTTACTAAGTGGAAACGAGTTACTAAGTGGTGGAAACGAGATAGTAAGTGGTGGGAACGTGTTAGTAAGTGGTGGGAGCGACTTAATAAGTGGTGGGAACGACTTAATAAGTGGTAGGAATGACTTACTAAGTGGTGGGAATGAGTTAGTAAGTGGTCAGAATGACTTAATCAGTGGTAGGAACGAGTTAGTAAGTGGTGAGAATTATTTAATAAGGGGTGGGTATGAATGAAAACAAGGATTTACTATCTTGTGTGTAACCACTTAATATCTTGTTCCCACAAGTTAATATCTCATTCCAAAGACTTAAAATCTCATCCCCACGACTGAGTATCTCATTACCATAACTTAGTATCTCATAAGCACAACTTACTAAGTTGTGGGAATGACAAAGTATCTTGTGGTAATGACTAAGTAACTCGTGGTAACTAAATAAAAAAAGATAATAAAACAGTTCTATGTCCCTTCCTGGACTCCATATACTTGTGTGTATGCATGCAGATATTTGTTCAATGATTACTTCATATAAGATAAAAAATATAACATAAAAACAAATCCTTTGTGATATATTATAATGAGACCCAGTTTCATGACTTATGAAAATTTTACAGAGAACTATTTAAAATATTTACATTATTATTAGTTTATACTTTGGTGACATCAGCTTTTTATGGTGACTTCAGTTTGCCTTTTGATTTATCAGAAATGCCACTCAGTGCCATTGTATTAAATAATTTATCAATTCAGTACCTTGAAGGTTATTTATGGGTGATGTTAAATAATATATGTCACAGCCTTTGATCATAAAAAGGTATTGTTTTTCTTAATGAAATTAACAGTGGTAAAAAAGAGCCTACGGTTGTAAAAGTTCTAACACATTTACCTCCAGCCTCTGAATGATTGTGGTTTGAATAGCAATAAATATCACTTGCTTCTATTGTGGGAAATACCTGGTATGCACTGCTTCCTGTCACAAACACAACTGTTCGTTATGATAATAACTATACAAGAGGTTACAGTAGTCTAGCAGCTAGCAGATTTTAATATTTAATCACCAGCTCACAACAATGAGGCATTGAGTTTGAGTAATGAGTAGAAGGTCATGAAAAATACAGGATGTACTGCAAGCAAATCCTTATAATACATTAACTGTTAAAGGGACAATTAACTATAAACTTTGTCTGATTTCCTGCGTAGTGTATTGAAAGACATATTAAACTTCAGTAAGCTAAAGGAATTAATGAATTGTATCAAATAAAACTAAGTTTACATAAATCCACTTATTTTGGGGAAAAACTCTCTTCCCTTATTCTATTGTTATTTTATTCTATTGTTATTTGAGTTTAAGGACACATTTTAGTATCTGTACTATCTTTCATTAAGTAGTGAGTTCAGCACAAGGCTAGTATATATGTATATATATATATATATATATATATATATATATATATATGTGGGTTAAGAATTGAAAAAATGTAGGTAAAAGGAGTTAACCAGTCAGTTCCATCTTTTTTGTCTGCATTTCATTGCATGGCATTGCCTCATTATAAAAAATCGATACAAGCCTGTTAATTTCTGGTAAGCTGAATAATTTAATGATTTCAGTCTCCCTGTGAAAAGTAGTTCTTATTACTTCATGTACATCCTGAAATATTATGTTACCTTATTCCATACTGATATAACTTCTACCTTAATTGACAGTATATATAATGTATACCTAAACATGAAACACAAGTATCTTCAACCTGCATGTTAATTTAACTTTTTTGAAACGCTAGATCGTGTTTGGGGGACCTTTTCTTCCTTATACTTAAGCCATTGTCAGCATTTCTTGAAAAATTCATCAGTAACTTTTCAAATTATTTTGCAGATAAACAAACAGTAAATGCAAGATGCCCATTACATAATCTCATGAGCAGAGGTACTGACAGGTTCTGTGTAATTTGTAAACTCTCTCCACCTAGACCCTTTGAGTATTAATTGATCCAGGGTAAACACATATATAATAGTCACGACCTAACTAAACTGGCATGCTTAAATATTTACCATGACAAAGACAATTTTGTACCTAATAGCTAGTTATCAAATGATATTTGAATGGTGAGAGATAAAAATCGAAAACAACACTTTCTGATCGATTAAGAGACACACAATGAGAAAGAACAACGTATTCAACTGAAGACATGACCAGTTATAAAAAGAACAATATATTCAGCTAGAGAATGTACTCAGCTAGAAACATAAGAAATGTATATATTCTGCTGGAGAAAAAGTGCAATATCTTCAGCCTGAAACACAGTCAATTACAAAGAGCAATATATGTAGCTAGAGAATAAAAACAAGAAGAAGAAGACAAATTCAGCTAGAGACACAGCCAATTGCAGAGTACAACATTTTCAACTAGAGACCCAACCTACTGCAAAGAGCCACACATTCAGCTAGAGGCAGTGTCAAATGCAAAGAGACAATGTCAAATACAGAACCAATTACAAAGAATGACATATACAGTTAGAGACATAGCCATTTACAAAGAATGACATATTCAGTTAGAGACACAGCCATTTACAAAAAAAAGAATGACATATTCAGTTAGAGACATAGCTAATTAATAAGAGCCAACTTTCAGCTAGAGGCTCAAGCCAATTGGAAAGAATAATGTTTTCAGCCAAGTGGAAAGGTTAACATATTCAAAATGAGAAACAGACATTTACAAAGAACAGCTTACCTTGTCCTGTCTTGCTATCACATCTGTGTCTTCTCCTGTATTTGGTTATACAAACGGTATCTGCCAGACAAAAACTGGCTTTGTGGCCCTCAGCAGCCATATCCCCAGTGGAGTTCAGGATGTCATAGTGTGCAAAGTTCTCCATACTATGGAAATGACTGCAATAAAAGATGCAAGGATTAAACGTTAGAAGGATTAAAATACCGAACAAGTCTTCCAAATTGTCAGGGACTAAATGGCACTTTACTTCAATTTTTTTAGTTACATCCTGTATTGTAGAAGTTCATGTGTGTGTGTGTTCTACAGTTTTTTTGATTATGTATACATAAATTAGACATTATTTATTTCATCTCAGCCAGACTAGATCTGCCATGTCTAAACAAAAAAAGACATCTTCAAGGTGGGATATGGTAACCAGGCAGTGACAGGTGCACAAAATCCACCTACTCATGACATTGATGCCATTCCCACAGACTGGGATCAGTTGTAGATACAAAGTCTCTCACTCCAAAGTTCCAAGCAGAGGTAGAAAATCTCAACAGTATACGTTTGTGTTTAGACCATTCTGAAAAATTAGAAACATATCATGCAACATGTCATGGTTTTATCATATAAACAATGTTTGAAACATATTAGTTGAAACTATACGAGCTGCTTTGAACATGGATGTCGATTTACATTTACAGACTGAAGATTGATTTAAAGAACAAATTACCATCTTCTGATACTAGATTATTTTTGTGTGAAGCCAAGTTTAATATACTTTTTGTTTGTTTTGGTCTTACATATCACAATGATGGGTCCTCAATAGCTGTGTGAGTTGGTAGGTTTGGCATCTAATGATAGGCTCTGTGTGGGCTTGACCCCTATTAGTGGCAGTGCAGAAAGCTTATCCCAATATGACCCAGGCTGTTTTGCGGAACATAAACCTTATATTTGACATTTACATATTGAAAATTTATTATTTTTTACCCTTTGATAAGTCACCGGAACTCTTTATCTCTCTTCCATATGCAAACTGCCCGTGCTGTAGACTATGCCCTCGTCAATTTATTTTACAGACACTACAACTACTGATTTCATTACTGCATATTTACCACAAAGAGAATAACAGCCAACTTACCTGTGCTGTTTGTCTTTATATCATATGCTGAAGAAGAGGCACAGCCCTCCTCCAAGGCACACACCATGTCTTTCAGCTTGCGATGTTCTACTCGCATAGATGAGCGAGTGCGGGCTGGCTCCACGGTCAAGTCAGGGAGGTACACTGAAAATATATATAAGTTATAGCTGTATTTATCTATTATGTGTTTAATAATAAATCTTTGCTCTTCCCCATGTTTTGATATCCGTAAGTAGAGGGAACTGTCTTATTTAAACGGTTAACAAGAAAACAATGCCATTTTAAGATAGTTTTTTGGGGGGAATGAGCGCAACAATTATAGCTGTGATGTCGCAATTCAATATTTCCTAATGACACCTAGCCTTGCTTAAGGCTCAAGTACCGTTGTTATTAAGAGAAAATATACAGAATAAAATGTTCATTTTGCATAATGTACTGTTACTTTTACATGTACTGGATTTAACACAGGAATATGGCATAGGCGAATATCTGTCTGCTCAGTTTATATCGCCTAACATGTATATGGGTGCTTTATGAATACCAAATATCTATGTACAAGTATGAAAACATATGGTACAAATTTGAGCCTTACGCAAGGCTAAATGACAACAATCATAGTTGTGATGTCACAATCCCAGGTTTCTTTATGACATAAGATACAAATGTGATTTAACAACCCAACATATTTTTTTTTAATTGAGCCATACGTATTTTGGTTAATTTAAGCTATACCTTGGTAAAATTTCTCTGCTCTTACCTCTACATTCCGGATCACTTCCATCCCAAGTCTGGTGATCGCCACAATCCCTGGTTTCATCCCCCAGTATAATATACCCAGAATCACACGTGTAGGTGGCTGTTAAGATAGCACCTGTAGTAGTGACTGTCACATTACCAAACTGTGGAGTAACTGGATTCGTACAGTCTGTGAGATAAACAACACTCAAACAGTTCAATATATTGTGTGTACAGCATTATGTTATGTAGAACTCTAAATAGAATAACATTGGGAGTTAAAATTTAAAAGAAAAACTGATTTATGGGGACATATCAGATTGTAACTGACCTTGTTCCGTGGAATTCCTGGCTATTATAAGTAGCAATTTTTGGTTGCTTTATATTTAACCGACCAGGGTTAATAACCATAATAATAATTTGTTTTAAACTAATGAACAGTACATAGAGTTTCTGATTCAATGGTGATTGTTTGGAATTAAATAAACATTATATAGTCTCACAAATTCAATGATAATTTGTTTGAAATTTAATGAACACTACATAGTCTCAGTAATTCAATGATAATTTGTTTGGAATTTAATGAATCTTACATAGTCTGACCAATTGAATGATTTTTTGTTTCGAATTTAATTAACATTACATAGTCTCATTAATTGAATGATAATTTATTTGGAGTTTGATGAACATTACATAGTCTTACTAATTCAATCATAGCCTGTTTGGAGTTTAATTAATATTATATAGACTCAGTCATTCAATGACAATTCCTTTTGAGTTTTGAGTATTAATGAGCATTATTAGGATGGTTAACCAATACACTTATAATTCGTATATGAGTAAGACATTCACTCAGTTTTGAGATAAGGTGATTCTCACCTGTACCGGCTAGGGCTCTGCATGTCATGGAACAAATCTACAAAATACAAGCAAAATAAATATCATTAGAGCACTAGGAGAATGTAGACCTCTCTGCAAGGCCCAACAAATCTATTAAATTTTCTTCATTCAGAATTGGTTGTGCATCATACCCGACATTAAATCAGTTCTATGTTAGATCAAGACCCACCTACTGTGAAAATTTGATGTAAATCCGACAAAGTAGGCTTTTTGTAATCTTGTTGATATACAAACAGAATCCAATAGCCATATAACTTACATGATTGGTGTAACATCTAGACTCTTGTCAATATATACCTGTGTAAAAATGGCAAAGGGTTATGTGTTTTTGTAACGTTAAGTAGCTTTACAAATCGATAAAAAACATTGTCTATATATTACATAAGGAACAACAGAATACAATGTCCGAACCAGCTCACTTCATGCATGCCAGTCTTCAATTGAATGAAATTATTATCAGTAAACTGGACTGAACTTTGTTAATAATCCTTTCCTTAATAATATGATTCACCATATTTTAAGTCAAATAAGAAAAAGTCCAATCTTTAACGTTCTTATTTCCCAACTAACAACATAAATTGAATACAATAGATAGTTTATACAGCCTTCATCCATATTGACTTTTTTCTTTGAGAAAGAGATTCAAGGATAAAATGGCTCTTATTCGGGTCATTATATTTATGTAATATTATCCATAAATATTTAATTACATTCATCAATGCAAAGATTAATTTCAGCTACCAAAATCATGAATTAAAATTGTATCACATTATTTCATCAACTGAAAATGTTGAATTCAAATGTTTCAGCAATTTTGTTTAAAAGTTGAGGTTTCTGATTTGCCAACTAACTTATTGATAAATACTGGATTAATGAATATTCCATAAAGTCAAATTTCTAAAATATTTCAATTCAAACAGTTCCTAAACAGCACACTAATAAATATAATAACTAACTAAATAGCTAATAACTAATAAAATAATAGCTAATAAGTTTTACTAATAAGTATTTCTAATAAAATATCTCTTTATTCTAATTTGAGGATATAAGTCATTTTAATGTAAACAGTTACGAATTGTAGGATTTACTCACCCAAATTAGAACAATACACAGACTATCCATTTTATGAGCTTAAAATTACATATCCATGTGAGAACAGTTACTTATTACAGCTATACGCTCTTTCCTTAATATTTTGATTATGCAAGTCTTTACTGAATATAACACTCTGACTTTTCGATATTCTAATAAGAAACACTCATTATTTTCTGTACACAAACTCAACCTTGTTGATATTATGTGTGTGGGTTTAACGGGGCAGTATTTATGTTTACTCAATTACCACGGCACATGTGTTCTCTGTTTACAGAATGCATGCACTTGGCTCACTGTTTAGATGGTATGCTCGATTGATCCACATGTTCTATTGATACACATTTAAATGTATTCGGAATGGGCAAGCTCTGACTGGACTTTGTTAATAATCCTACCAAGCTGAATTTGGAACAAATAAAGGAAATCCGCCAAAGGTGTGTTTTGTTATATTTTCATTAAGGTCACCATACATTTGATATTAGTGATTTGATTATCGTGATCTTATGATCTCTTTTAAATCAGTTTTTGAATACATATCAGTTCAGAACATGAATGGAAATTTATTACCACAAGAATTTATTGCTTAAATTTGAACTAATAAATCCATATTTATCTTAATACAAATTCTGAGTTTGACAATATTTCTGGCAATGTTGCTTTTACCCAAGGAATTGTTTCTTGGAGTAAACAAACCATAACATCCTGTTGGCAAAAAATTACTTTTCCAAGTGTAATGAAAGTTGGTTCATGATTCCATAGCACTGTTTTAGGCCAAGTCACAGTTATTTTGGATTTGTGGATTTTAGAGACTTCTAAACTAACAAAAGGTTTTTGTATTAAACTCTCTCCCATTACAAGTTTCTTTAAGATTAACTGTCCATGAAGTAAAGTAGATGATTACCTGTTTTGGTTACCAGCTTAGAACTATGTTGTATTAAGCATACACAGATGGAGATAGAGAGCGGCCTTTGTCAAGTGGTTTAAATAAAGTTATGTATGTAAATGACCTTGTGTAAAAAATATTAAGTTCAACGTCTAATTTCAAATAGCACCAGTAAAGACACACGGTTAAAGTTTGTTTCCCTTTAAGCGTATCATATATACTTGACAAAGTTATGTAACTGAAAACACTGTGAAAAAAACTTTCATATTGTAAAATGTTGGTACATGGACCATGTGAATCAATTTGTACAAGTTAATTATTTTTCAATTAATAACTATGTGTTTAGACCATCAAGACTGGAATAGCTGGTGGCCAATATTTCAAGGTTCAGCAAATATTCATAACAAACATATATCCTAGTCAGATATGTGGTTTAGATAGAGTGTTAAAGTAATAACCCATTTCAATCTTTACAAGTACAGTTACTGCAGTAAGTCATCCATGACATAAAGGCAATTTTAATGTGAACCATGTTGATTTAATGCCATTTTTAACCAGTCATACAACTACAGATAACATTCAGAAATATAGCCTAGTAAAGAGTCTACACTGCAAGCCACCAGATATCATTAAGCAACTGATAACTCTCCCACTTGGAACCAGAGCTTTGCATTAATGGGAAATTCCAATGCTTATCAGCTGTGCCAATATGACCCTGGCGGGGGAACATGACCTAAAACCTTAATTTTGACCTTTAAAGTCATGTGAACCATGAAGGATATAATTTAAGTGAACTAGATAACTGCAGCTACTGGAGAATTCAAATAAATTGATTTCTGCCTATTGGATGAGTTTCCCCAATATTCCACATCCATCACTATTCACGCATTCTCTAGTGAACAATCGATGGTGTGTTGTACTTGGGGGTGCACCCTTCCAGTACAGAAAACTGTGTATCCTACTAGAGTGGGATTTTTTCACTGAAATGTTTGGACAACTGGGGTCGATCTATTATCCTTTGGTTTATTTGCAGAGGATTTGTGTTCATAGGTTCTTGATTTGAACTCTCTGCCTGTCTCACCCACACAATATTTATTGCATTTTTGCATGTTATTAAATATACTATATCACTTAATTCACATGATAGATGTTTGAGTGGATGTTAGAGTTGGTATTCATTCCACCAATTTTACAGGTGATCTCATTGGGTTAATATCTTGAAGTCTCTCAAGTAAAGATTTAGCTTATTCTGTTGTTGAAAACACAGAGTCTTTCATTAATATGTAAGAAATTAAAATATCAATTTATGCTGATATAAATTCCCAGCACAGTATGGTGTTGTATGCGTGGTTGGGGTCAATTTCTTTCATCAATTACAATTACCTCTTCAATTTTCAGTGGCCAATTACAAATACAATTACAATTACTATAGACTAAGAAAAAATTACAATTACAACTACTTTCAGTCAATTACAACTACAAATACAAGAAGGGAAAGTTCAGTAAAATTCAATTAGAACAAGTGTTGTTGGGATTAACATAAGTAAGGAAATATAACATTTTTATAAAACTTACAAGTTTTATGTGGCTTTCTGATAATCTTTTATTTATATAAATTTTCTAACAGTGATATTGTACCTTATGTTAAATAAGGTGTTATGTTTATTTGTGCACTATTGATGAAAAAAATGAAACAAAAAACTTTGTATTAATATTATACATATCTATGAATTTTAAATCTACTAAGTTATTGTTGGGGGAGTCCATTATATGTTCATAGTGTAATTTCATTTACATAGATATTTCAGATCTATATCAATTAATGTGAACTAGAAATTGGATTTGCATGAGTGTTAAATAGCAAGCCCATGGTGACAGTGAAACCCCCAATAAATGTTTCCTTTGTTTCTGATAGATACACTGACCACCACATAACTGACCAATACATAACTTTGCAGTGACACTAACCTCCCTACAATACCTAATACCTACAATGTCCCATGTATAACAGATTATATTAATAATATGTTCATGAAGATATACATATACACTAAGTACTCAAAGCAATCCCTCTTGTTTACCTTTGTTAAAGAGACTTAATCTTAGTGTTAAATATGAGGGATGAGATTACTTTACATCATAGTTATATAAATTAAAGGTTGAAGGAAAAAATACAATGACATATATTACTGAATACTGAAGCTTAAATTCAGAATGCTGAGTAAAATATCCAGTGTAATTGAAATTCAAACTATTCAATTACAGTGTAAATTTTTCAAATACAATTAAAAATATTGTTACACAGTTTTTTGTTTTTTTTTTTTAATTAATTACAACTCAATTACAATTACACGAAAATTTTGATTAATTACTCAATTACTTGTGTAATTGACCGCAACCCTGGTTGTATGTGATGTCCTGTTTTGTCATTGTGTATTGTCCTTATTTTGTACTTAGAAAGAAGTATTAAAGTGTTTTGAGAATAACATAAGAGAATAAATAGATGAATGGATGGATGGATGGATGGACGGACTGACGGACCGATGGATGGATAGATCAAAGTGATAAATGTGTGCAATCAATTATAAAGTCTTCTGTGCAAGCCCACTTCCATACTTGTGATTAGAATTAGATTATGTGGCTAATATTGTTTTATCTTTTTTATTGTACTTTGAATCAACTCCTATAAAACCAAGACAAAGTAATTTAATACAGTAGTCAGTTTCACCACTTTTTACAGATAAATCATCTTGGCAGCCAAGTGGTGTAAGGCTGAAGTGCAACGGTGCTTGCCACAGTCACAAAATTATGTGACAATGTGGACAAACAACAAGACAATATACAGTGCCTAGTAAATCATAAGATACTGTGTTAATATTATTTATTAACAATAAATGTGCATTTCAATGTTCAGTAAAGAAACAATAGTCCATCTAGACACAAAAGAAACAGTTTGGGCTTAATGTAGCTTTTAATTATTTGAAAAAGTAGGATGGTTTTTTCTTTTATATCCAACAACGTGTTTTTCTCTTTTGTATAGGCTGGTTTATCTTTGTATCACTCCATTATACCCCTTTTCACACTACAGGCGACATGTCAAAATGTTTATAAGTTCAGCCTCTAAAAGATAAATTTTTCATACATTAACTGAAGACACGGTCCGTGATTTACATAAGGTTGTGACTTGGTCATGTTTCAGTAGCATGTGTTCATCCGATGGCCACCAAAGATGAGTTGAGGTTAATGCAGGTTGCCTCTCAGTGACAAGCATAGTACTGTCATCCTGCTGTTATTGGTAATTACACACCATGCCCATTCAGTGGCCACACCAGTCATACTTTATGAATACGGCAAATCTCAGAAGATATGAGGCGTCTTGGGAGTCGGTTCCACTGAGTAGAACTTTTAACTACGAAGCATACTGCCAGTAGTGTGAATGGGGCACAATGTTGAATTCCATATCCTTGGCATAATGTTGAATTCCATATTATTGTTTAATGAAAGGTGTGCTTTCTGGTGTGTCTCTGTACAGCTGTGTCTTTTTTCTACAGAAAGTTTACTCATTGATTCTTCCTCTGTATTGGGCACAATGTTTCACCCGCCCATGGCTATGGCTATAATAAGGGCATATCAATATCTGCATAGGAAAAAATTCTAAAAATTTGGAACCTATAAGTAGTATATAGTGAGCAGGAGACCCCCGCAACATGCTCCATTGGTTTACTTTCAGTTCATGATTGGTGGATGATGTCACATGACTAAATGCTGCAATCTGGCTAAAGTTAATTGATGGAGTCACATGATTAAATGCTGCTAATTCTGCCTTATCCCTCCCACCCATCCTCCTACAGGATCAATAACACACTTTCTCTGCAACCATAGGCTAACCACTGGACAAGTAAATGGATGAATCAGCTTGGGTAGGGCAACCACCTTACTGATACAGGAACTAACTTGGTGATGCAGAGGCTTTGGTTGAGGGACCGCCATGCCCACTTCTGATACCATTTTCTCGTGAACTTTTTTAATGCGTCTCTTCAAATTATCACTTTGGGTAAAGAACTTACATCTTATCACTCCACTGTCTAATCCAGGAATGAACTTGTTTGTGAAATTTTCTGGTATTTATATGTTTTTCTCCTTCTTCCCCCTAAAAATGTTTGGTAATTCTACATATTCTCTCCTCCTCCTTCTGCTGCATAAATAACACCTTTTTTATGTATAATCATTTTATTGAACTGTCTTAGACCTTAACTACCAAATAACAATAATGTAACAGTTGACTATCTTTTCACTGAATCACTTAAATACAAAAATGTACAAGGTTATGTTTTGATTTGGAACAATCAGTTTTAATACATAGCATAATTTAAACCAATTGAAATCATTTTTTTATTACGCTACAATAGTCCTACCTATTGTAACAATATGCTTTACCGGTGGTTGACCACGGGAAGCTTCCAACCGGAGTAAAAGTTGAAAACTTATTACCCGTGAAATACAGATAGCCGGGGCCATCCGGAACACTGGTCATGGGGAATGCCGGTGATATAGTACCGGTGCGGGTATACGCGCACCTGCTGGCTTGGCCACGTGACCTAGGGAACCTATCAGATGCTCTATAGAGCTCTTCCTCATTTTTTGTTGGAAGCCATCTTGTCAAGTTGGCTTTCTTGTAGCTCTCACTTTGGTGAATTGTTACAGCTATTCTACTGTGGGCATACAGTATATTTTTGTGTCAGTTGTTTTATAACACTGTATAGACACTTCTGGTAAGATGGTTAAGACTCCCCCTTACCAAAAACGGGACAAGTGTGGACATTTCATGCCCAGTTTGACTCTCATGGTTCTTGCTTTGGCTGTAGAGCCAAGTGTAAAGGTCAAGACTAGTGATCTCAATGGGTACCCGGATATCCGGGTACCCGAACCCTGAATACTTACCCGAATCTGAAATATCCTACCCGAGTACCCAAATCTAAGCTTATTTCTGTCAATATCGCCCACATTGGCTGACCAAGTACAGACGTATCTGGACTTCATTAATTCACTTTAAAATGAAAATATTCAATTAAAATGCATAATAATGTTGCTTTCTCACCCTTGTACACCATTTATAGTATTTTATTTGTCTTTTATTTTAGTTGTTTATACATTGTCAAATACCGCAACCCTTTGAAAATCGTCAGTATATTAACACAGTTACTTAATTCTGAGTCCATAAAATGCTGTATATTGGCTATATAGTGACATGCCCTCCTTAAATAAATAAAGAGTACAATATTTTCACACAGTAGTTAATAATTTTACATTAATAAAATTCAATTATCAACCCGATATAAAAATGAAGTTTCAATTCCGAAACTACATTCGAGCAGTCGTTAATGCTTTTGTGATAGGTCATGTGACTCCATTTTTATATAAACAACCGCGTTTTGAATGTACAGAAGTCTTTTTTTATTTAACCTTTCTTCCATGCAATATTGTTTTGAATGCAAAACCGTGGCCAACAAGAAATAAACAAATGGTTGCATCCCATTATTTCTGTAGGTTTTAAGTCTGTAAATATGGAGATATTTGTAGTTTCAGCTATTATCGCCCATCGGTGCGGGTACCCGAGTACCCGCCCGCTGAAACCACTGCATACCCGGTCCTAGTAAAAAGGGTTTATTGAGAACACTAGTCAAGACCCTTGTGCACAAGGGGCTAATGTAAACCAGTCCGCTCCATGTGCAGCCTTATCTGAGAAACAGTGGACTCACCTCAGGGAGAATTTTGCAAAGAGGTCTGCTTATTGAAGCCGTACCGGATCACGAGACAACTCATTTGAGGAGTTCGACACAGATGAACCGGTATTTACTGGCGAGGATCTCTCCCGGGTAGATGACACTATTCTTGACCTGGAACCTGAACAATCCGGCACAAGTGCACCAGTGACCAGCATTAGCCCTCTGACGAGCCTTCCGGCTCCTCTTCCCGGATCATGACAGGATATCCCCGCAACCTCTGTTATTTCCGGCTCCGGACCGGTTATTTCACCCCATGGTGAATCTTGAGGCTTTTTCAAGGCGCCGGCCCCTATGCCACAGACAATTACGCAGGATACTCTTCCTCCATCATATCCACACAGTCAAGGATGACAATCCGTGATGGACAGGATGGCATCTCTATCCTTTCCACAACCTCGGAGGACTTCATCTCTAATCCTCAAACCCCAAGGACTCAAATGATTCAGAGCCACTTGGAACAACAAAACTTTGAGCTCATGAAGGATCTCCAACAGCAAAATCAAGAGCAAATGAGGGACATTTCCGCTCAATTACAAACTGGACTTGAGGCTTTCCTCAAGCAGTCTATGGAGCAAATGTTTACTCGCATGGCGCCTCCACAAACAGCTCCTCCTCCGAAGGCATCAACAACACCGCACATTGTATCGATTACTCCGGTGTCTGCTTTGCCGCAAGCCACAAAGATGGAAGAACCAATGGACTCTGCTCCATCTCAACTACCCCCTGAAGTGAAGAAGGGCTTATCAAGGGTAAAAGGTTCTTCAGCCATTGCCTCACAATCCATCCACGCAGTGGCTTCAAACATCACGGTGCCCACTTCTGCCTCTTCCTCCCAACCTATGCAACAACCTTCAGTTGCTCCACCTCCAAGGCCTCAATCACCTCTTCAAGCCCTGAAACAAGAGGAATATGGAACAGACACCTCTGCTTCTTCTTTTGCAGCCTCCAGAGCAGAAGAACCATCTGACACAGGGGAACAGGCGGCCACTCCTAACCTCCCCTCAGAGAACTGGTCCAGAAGGTTAGAGAGTTCCTTTCCATTCCCGACCCAGCGGCAGAAGAGGATTACAAACTGGGTTTGGCATTGGGACGCGATCCACTCTTGTTACAACAAGAAAAAGCGGACAGACCACCATCCATAAAGCTTCCTATGGTGGCAGATTTCTCGCATCTCCAAAGCGCCCAAGATGACTTGGTTAAACCCAGCACATCAAGCACTTTGGATATTGGAAAGTACCCCGGCATTCCACCACACAAAGGCAGCTGGTATAGCGTAGTGGATGCAAAATACTCGCAGACCCCACAAATTATGCAACAAATGTTCAGCATAACCCAGCAAGAAGCATCCCCAATGCAGTTTATGTTGGATATCAGCAGGAGCATGTCCAAGGCCTATGCGGACTTAGTGGCCAATTTCATCCCTGATCAACCTAGTTCTGATCAGGAGGGACGCCTATCTTCGTCATGCACACCCCAACCTGGATGCATTCAGATTACGCAATCTTCGCTCTGCTCCAGTCTCAGGGGGTGACCTCTTTGACAGATCGCTCATGCAAGAGTACGAGCAACACCTCATTGGTCTGGGAGTGAAGACAGGCACCAAGAAGGAGCGTTTCCACCCCTATAAGAAAAAGAGGGGCAGAGGTGGAAATCAGCGTCATCACACTCCCCAGGGTATGTTCTACCCAACCATGCCGGCAACCCAGTACATGGTGCAACAGCCCTTTTACCCCCACCCTCAAGGGGGCCGCAGAGGAGGTCGAGGTGGCCGCAGAGGTCACGGCCGTGGAGGCAACACATCCAACACTAAGCAGCAGCAACCTCCTCAATGACACTCAAACAAATGTGTTAGCCTCACCTCACCCTGGTCAGAAAGGAATAATAGTTTCAGAAACTCTCTTGGATTATTTCCACCCACACACCCCTCCAGAGGGGGAAAAGACTCTGAGTGTATAGTCCCTTCAGGAGAGGGCAAAGACTCCTTGTACAAAATCAGACATACCAATGGGAGGCAGACTCAGGTGTGGGAACATCAAGGGGCCCACCGGTCTATATGCCTTTCAGAGAATGCCCAAACCTGTCCAGGGTGCCCTGCATCACCAGCGGTTACGCAGGCTCCGACAGACAAAGTGCCTTATTGACCTCTATTCAAGACCTGCTGCACAAAGGCGCTATCGAAGTCCTGCACACTCAAAACAGCCTAGGATTCTACAGTCGGCTGTTCCTGGTCACAAAACCAGGCAATCGCTGGAGGCCAGTTATAGACTTAAGTTCACTAAACAAGTTCCTGGTCATACCAAAGTTCAAGATGGAGACCCCAGAATCGATACGGGCGTCTCTCAGGAAAGGAGAATGGGTTACCTCTACAGATCTCACGGACGCATACCTACATGTACCTATCCATACCCACTCTCAAAAATATCTCAGATTCCACCACAAAGGCGTCACCTACCAGTTTGTCAGTCTACCCTTTGATCTGGCTACAGCTCTTCTAGTTTTTACCAGCCTTGTCAAGGAGGTAAAACTACTGCCACTACAACAAGGAATCAGACTACACCAATACCTGGATGACTGGTTAATCCGTGTCCCCTCCAAGGAGGAGTGCCACTCACAAACACAAGCACTACTCAGTCTGGTGAAGGACTTAGGCTTTGTAGTAAACCTTAAGAAGTCAGAACTCCATCCCTCCCAGAGGTTCGAATTCCTAGAATACCATTTTCTACTGGACTTGGCTCTTGTGAAGCCCACGCAAGACAAATGGACAAAACTTTAGGAAATGCTTCATCGCCTCTCAAAGAAGTCTGTTATCAGTGCAAGGACTCTTATGTCCACCATTGGATTGCTTGCATCAACTGAGAAGACTGTAAAATTGGGCAGGATGCATATGAGACCTTTTCAGTGGCATCCCAAGAATCACTGGAAATATCTGATGCCTCTGGACACACCAGTCCCCTGGAATCAGAAAATGATATGACACGGGGATTGGTGGTTAGACCAACAAAATGTGCTACAAGGAGAATTTCTCCATCCCAGGGAACACGAAAATCTAATCTTTACAGACGCCTCAAACGCAGGTTGGGGCGCTCACTCAGGTCAAGACTCTACAGGAGGTCTCTGGTCTCATCCAGAAAAGCATCTACACATTAACCTATTAAAAATGAAGGCGGTTTTTCTGCCACTACAATTCATCAAAAAGACTTGTCAAAACAATCAAGTCCTCATCGCCTCAGACAACACCTCAGTGGTGGCATACATCAACAAACAGGGCGGCACTCGATTGGCAGAACTTTGTGCCCTGATGTGGAGAATCCTAACATGGTGCAATCAGAACAATGTGACACTCAGAGCACGATACATCCCGGGATCACTCAACGTAATAGCGGACGGCCTCTCCAGGAGGAACCAGATCCAATCAACAGAGTGGTCCCTCTCTCCACAAATCTTCAGACAAATTTTTAAACTTTGGGAGAGTCCCCAAGTGGACCTATTCGCAACCAGCCTAAACACAAAACTCCCTCTCTACGTCTCTCCAATTCCAGACCCTCAGGCATTGGCTGTGGATGCCCTGAACATTCCATGGGAAAACCTGGTTGCGTACGCTTTCCCTCCCACTGCCCTGCTGCCCAAGGTTGTACAAAAACTTCAATCCCAGATCTGCAGGATAATTCTCATCACCCCAGGTTGGCTGACAAAACCATGGTTTTGGGATCTAGTGGAGATGTCTCTGGACATACCAAGACAACTACCACCCATTCGCACTCTGCTCAAACAGCCACTGAACAACCAATATCCTCAAAGAACGCGGGTTCACTGCAGAAGTGGCAGAAAGAATTGCTGCTCCTCAAAGACTCTCAACGAGAGCCATCCACTCCTCAAAATGGACAGTTTTTCAAAAATGGTGCACAGAGGAACAGGTGGACTTCAGGAATCCATCTATAAGTGACATATGCAACTTCTTCTGGTACCTTTTCAATGTGCTGAACCGTTGCCCTTCCACAATCGAAGGTTACAGGACAGCTATTGCAGACACCTTAAGTAATACAAAACAAAACATTAGCAACAAGATGCACTCAGAGAGAACAAAACGCTCGACTCCATGTGACCAGTCTTTCAAGTGATATGAAATATTGTAAGGAAGACAATAAAATAAAACCAAACATGTAAATTAATTTTCATAGAAATATCAAGTAGAAAGCTAAAGTCATTAAAATACATTGAAATGGGACCTCTGAAAAATCATGAATTTTTTGTATCTAAAATAAGATCCTGATCTTTCTTTTAGTAACTTCTGCCTTCATTCAGGTCCTACTCACAAATTTTTAAATAAAGATCTGTTCATTAGTTTTGGAGTAATCTAAACACCACCCCCCACCACACACACAAAAAAATAAATAAATAAATCAAACATATACAATTAACACACAAAAACATAAACTGCTGGTGGAGGTAAAAATTCTGCTTAAAGGTCACTTCTTGGTGAAAATCATGCATGGTAATTTTTTGTGATGGACTGTCAAAGAATTGAAAGAAAAAAGAGAAAATAAAACAGAAATAATAATTAATAAAAATGATGAATATACCACCTCCCTCTTTATTATGTTTATATCAATTTCAAGACATACAATGAGAAGAAATATTTTTACTTAAAGACATCAAGTATCACAAGCTAGGTTTGTGACCTCACAATGGCAGTTACATTGTGACATCACTTAGTAATGACATCATCAGAAAGCAAAATATTGATTTTTACGTATGTGATGAAGAGAAGCAGTTTCACTGTGTATTCCCAATTAAAATAAGAAAAACTCTCTCCTGGCTTTAATTTTCAAACAAATTAGACCAAATTTGGAAGAATCTGTCTGTACCCCATGAAATACCTTCCCACCAAATTTGAGATTGATTGAAGTTATAGTTTTTGAGTTATAAGGGCAAAATGGTGCACAGACAGAGAAGCAGATTTCACTGTAAAAGCCCAATTAAAAATAAGAAAAACTCTCCTGGCTTTAATTTTTACACAAATTACACCAAATTTGAAAAAATCTGTCTATACCCCATAAAATACCTGTCCACCAAATTTGAGCTCGATTGGTGTTATAGTTTTTGAGTTATAAGGGCAAAACGGTGCTCAGACAGACAGAAACAAACTGATTACAACTCATTGCCAGTTTCTATAGGGACAAACCTAAGAGCTCCAGGAACATTCCAAAGTGGAATTTATCTGTCGTCCTACACACATTATCTCAGCCTCCCTTTGAACCACAGGAGCAAGCTGACCTCAAATTCCTTACTTAGAAAGTAGTTTTCCTCCTAGCCCTAGCTTCAGGAAAAAGATGCAGTGAAATTCACGCCTGGACTCTTGATGGACTTTTATGCCTGGGCGATTGGGAACAGGTCCAACTAGTACCCTCTCCCTCATTCACTGCCAAAAATCAATTAGCAAAGGATGGACCGCAATCGATTTCTCCACTGGTAATTCCCACCTTGAAGTACAACCAAGACTCTAAGGACACGGATATCCTCCTCTGCCCTATCAGTGCCCTCAGGTGTTATCTGGACAGAACCAGAGACTTAAGAGGGGATAGACAATCGTTGTTTATCTCTTTTAAACAGGGCCACACTAAGGATATTCAGTGCTCCACCATCTCGTCTTGGATTAAAAACACCATAAAATTCTGTTACTCCAAGGTAGACAATGCAGACATGGACTTATTAGGGGTAAAAGCCCATGATGTCAGAGCGTTTGCAGCCTCCAAGGCATTTTACGGAGGGGTCTCCATGGATCAGATTATGCAAGCCTGCCATTGGAAATCACACAACACCTTCACTAGGTTCTACCTCAAGGACCTAGCCGGACAAGATCAGACAGAAGGCTCCTACCACCTGCGCGCCTTCATCGCAGCACAGCAGGTGATGCATCCTTCCACATCAGCTCCAGGGACAAAAAAGGGGGGACACAAAACTGGGAACCGTTTAGATGGGGCGTGTCAGAACCCTGACACCATAGAGCGGACCTTCCACCCCGCTTCAGGTAACTAATTTAGCTTTATGTTTTTTGCTTTTTTTACCTGCTGTATCATATTTCCTGCTCACCATTAAGTTACCAGGAGTAATTTAATTTCCATATTCTTATGAATTTAACTTAAGTTATACTTTTTCTATATCTCTTAACCTTATTTTCCTAAGAATTTTTCTTGTTCCTTAACACTTTTTCACCGTACTTTGTGTACTTTGTGTTTTTAGATTCTTTGCTGCTTGGAGTGCCTACACTGGCGGTGCCAGACCAAGACGATGCTTTCTCCCCTTGGTCCCTCATCTCAACCGCAGGAGAGCTGGAGAACTCCCCTCGGTCTTCGATGAGCTCCTATCATCTGAACTACATCGAGGCCTTCTTCCTCCACCCTGGTCTCCGAATGCTCGCCTAGATGGTTGCCGCCTTTGCCTGAAATACTTTTCTTTTATGCCAGTGCCAGTCTACCCAGCCATCCTAGTATGCTGGGATTCAGCATATTGTTACAATAGGTAGGACTATTGTAGCATAATAAAATTGGAAATTTTATTTTAAATGTAGCTTTTATAAGCTACAATACCTACCTATTGTAACAATAGTACAGGCCCTCCCTGGTCCTCCCCGCTTGTCAGACTTTCCACTGGCTTGGGGGCTTGGATCCAACAAAATATTGAAGAAGAGCTCTATCGAGCATCTGATAGGTTCCTTAGGTCACGTGGCCAAGCCAGCAGGTGCCCGTATACCCGCACCGGTACTATATCACTGGCATTCCCCGTGACCAGTGTTCCGGATGGCCCCGGCTATCTGTATATCACGGGTAATAAGTTTTCAACTTGTACTCCAGTTGGAAGCTTCCCGTGGTCAACCACCGGTAAAACATATTGTTACAATAGGTATTGTAGCTTTTAACTAAAATTTCCAAATTTGTGAGTCTTTATATTTCATCAATATTTGTTCTACAACGTTTTCAATCTGGTCATCAATGTATTTATCCATCCTATTGACAGTCATCTCCATGCTACATCTTGCAAAAGTGTGGAGGGCAAACAATGCGTAGGAATGCCAGTGAGAAATGTCTTTGCAGTTGAATATCATTGTAAGATGCAGTGTCTGGTGCGACCTTCAAAAATGTGTTGAATTCTTTGAAGACAGGAGGTAATCCATAAGAGTCAAAGTACAGACACTTGCCTTGGTCATAGATGCTGAGTGCCCCCCAGTGAGTTCCTTCTAATCTAATCTAATGTGGACTTTTATAGTGCTTAATCTCCATCACTGATGGACTCTAAGGCACAACTGAACATAAAGCAAAGCAGATAACATTAATCCAAGGACATAGCCAGGTCATACCAAGGAGACACAGGGTGACAGGAGAGGCTATGGGGGATATGCTTTTGCAAACAGGTAAGTTTTTAGCTTCTTTCTGAAGGAGGTAACTGATGCTGCACTGCGCACATCACGCGGGAGTTCATTCCAGATCGTAGGAGCATTAAAGGCAAAGCTGTGATCTAAATATTTGACAGACTTGAAGACTGATGAACGGAAAGGAGGAACAGTAAGGTATTGATGATCTGGGTGACTACGCCTGGTACTATAGGAACAGTTGCTGAGTGACAAGAATGGTTGAAAATAGGAAGGACAACCACTATGTAAAAATTTATAAACTAGTGTTGCAGTTTTGAACATACATCTAGGGCAGCCAGTGGAGTTGCTTCAGAATGGGTGTAACATGAGCATACATTCTATGATTTGTAACAATACGAGCAAGGGTGTTCTGAATGAATTCCTTCATTGTGAGACCAGTCTGTTTTGTAGATAAAGACACATTTCTGGCAGTGTCCCATCAAGGTGGCTTGAGGTCTTTAAAACTTTTCCAGTTCAAAATGTATTCACCAGTTCAGAACCCCATAGGGTAAAGTTGGTTGCAACAGATCTCTACTTGTCAATTTTAATGGTATTTTCAAATTCTCCAAACACAACAATGTTCACGGTTTCTGTCAATTTTCACGGTTTTCCTTATCTTGATACAGGGAACCCATGCCAGAGAAGAGAGTCCTGTAGCAATTCATGTAGTCTTCTGTCTCAAAATCATGTTGAAATCCCAAAATCATTGCAATATGGTCCATATCAAATTGTTCAAATTGGATGGGGTTTGTTTGGTACATTCCATTGATGCCACTATTTTGACAAAACCTCTGACAATACATTTTGGAATTTCTCTTATATACAAATTTTCTTTTGTCCCTGAACTGGTTGTGCATTTCATGCATTCATCTCAGGGGATGGGATATTTGGCTTTTCCCATTTCTAAGGCCTTTGCGTGGGCTACATGAATGACCAAATTAACTTGAACTTTTATGATCATCATTTTAATATGATCCAGCTTCACTTTGTAACTGGTATTATCCATTGGGCTAAGGCAAACTTATCTTTATTTCTGGTTAGACACAATTTGATGGGTGTGTGATTGAGTATGTAGCAATATTGAAACATGAGGCCCAAGTGCAATTTTCATGGGCAAGCTCCTTTCTTTTGATATGTCCTCATTGTGTTCATATCGATGCTGTGAGTTGTCTTTGGTTTCTCGCAGTCCCAAAACCGAGGAATGTTTCTGTTTATGCTTTTCAAGAATAGGTATTATTGGAGGTGGTGACTAAAGTGTCTTTCACAGTCATGTCTATCTGATTGAACAAAGTATGCAACCAGAAATTAATGGAGGCGACATCTTCAGTGGCAGCAGATGGCTCTCCAATTTTAACGTTGACTCAAATGAAGCTGTTTTTCAAATCTATGTATTCTGTGTAAGTCTCAGCAACTTTAAAATTCAATCATGTCATCACTGTCCTTGACTGCTGTAATTGGTCCATATTCTACCCATTTGTCTTCTTCAACACGGTTCTGAGTGAGTGACATAGCAAACAGGTCCAATTCACTTTTGATGCACGAAAATGGATGAATCAAAGGCAAGTTTAAGAGTATATGTCTTTTATTTTTTTTCCTGGGAGGTCCTCCTCTCTTTGCTGCTCTAGATGAAACGACATGTTGTTATCTCATAGATAATCGTGTGCCAGTTCCACACCTGCTTTGAGAGCTTTCTGTCCAAAGGATTTTCCCAATGCAGTGGCACCTTTCTTCAACAGAGGGGCAGCCACTCTAACAATTCCCTGAAACAGGTTTTCCAAACCATGACGACTTTGATATCACAAACTGTGAAACCCTGGTAATCCACTTCCTGCTTGACTTGTATAATACTACTCATAGGCTTGACGGGGTAGACTCATCACAGCAGCTATCCTGGTGCTTCATTTTTTATGACAGTGAAGTGTTACCAATGACTTTCCACCAACAAATGGAATCATTTCACCCATATCTCCCTTTTTTATTTCAACCGCTTTAAAAATCTTTCTCATCACTGGATAGAAGAACACTTTACTATAGCAGATGATGGCAATAGGACCCTTTTGGATGGGCACAATTCTCAAGTGGGGCACTTTGGCATTTCCCATAGCCACTGGTTCAACTAAATCACAATAGACATACAACTTGTGTGTGCCACCTCCAACAGATACTCTGGATACTCTGATTTTCTATCCCCATATGCAAATGGGGGTGTTTTAACATATCCCAACATGTCATTTAATTTCTTGGAAAGATACAAGTCTGGTGCTAGGTCCTCTGATGAGTCATTTCCTGTAATTTTTAAGTCTTGTTTTTTGTGCAGCTTCAGAGGTATTAAATTCAACAGTGATAGGTGGGTTTGCACCAAGGCCCTTTTTAATTTTTTTCTAAGGTTTTGATTAAATCCTTTATGTCAGCATAAATACCTTCAGGAATGAGTATGGTTGTATTCCCAAATTCGAACAAATTGATCTGAAGTGACATTATACCACATTATACTAAATTTCCATTAGTCCCACTTTTCATTCACTGAACAATTCATATAATTCCGCCAGTGCTATAATAAACTCTACGGGAACATTACCTATGTACTTTCTATTTGCTTGGTAAATAGAGATAAAGTCCTTCATAGTGTGTCTCTCTCATCATACTGAAAGCAAACAAAGGATGCTTCCCCTTTTATGTACTCTCCCATTTGTACTTTTTCTCAGATTCTTTCCTGGTTTAAATTCTTGGTCTGATTTCCATTCTGGTTAAATTCTGGTTTAGGTTTCCACACCTCTTGTGGGCACACATCAAACTGGGGACAACGACCTAATAACCTTCTCTGGAATGTTAACCTCTTGTAACTTTTGAGTAAAGTATCCCCAACCAGTTGGAAGTTTTCTTATTTTTCTCTGCATTCGAATGCTGTGTCAAACAAATCTGAGATGTGATTCACTAATGGTACAATTGTCTTTCATAAACATTTTGCCTTCATCATTCCACTGAAGCTCCCTTTTAACTTTTGATATATGTGCTGACCTTTCCTCCTCAGAGAAGTTGGCAAAGTAAAGGGCAAGAATGGGGCAACTGGATCTGGAAAAGGATCCAGGGGGGTCTTGCTTTCGATCTTATGTCAACAAAAGATTCATAAACTGATTGTGTAGCTTTAGTTTTTCAGTTGTTTCCAATAACGGAGGTCATACACCATGCCACTCATGTCCTCTTTTAATCTCACCATAGCTGTAGCTACACCATGCCACTCATGTCCTCTTCTAATCTCACCATAGCTGGCATCTCTTCCTACTGGTGCACAGACTCTGGTGTTCAAGAATTACTTGGGCACAACAATATTTTTGATATATTTATTCAACGTGAATGAAAAGCACTACCAGTTTTTTTTCCTCAAGTGGGGGGAATAACAGTTCCTAAAATAGGAGCCAATAGAGGGTGGAAACCACCCTCTTGTTTCTTTTTCTATCAGAGGTATTCCTTTTCCTTAATGCTTGCAGTTCTTCTTTATACATATAGAATAGAATAGAAACATTTATATAGCGCAAAATTGATGCAACATCCTCTAATGCGCTTGAAATCAAAAAGGGAAAGTCGAGGAACGTTCGAGGTCATGATCCAAGGTTAGCGCCCGCCAGGGAGATGTACGATGGTGGAGGATATGCTAATCTAAACAAGTAGGTCTTTAGCTGGCTACGGAAACCTGTTATTGTTTGTTGTGATCGTACTGATTGTGGGAGTCTGTTCCATTCTATGGGGGAAGCCACTGCAAAACCTCTCCTACCGATGGCCTTTTTGTGAGAGGCTGAGGAAAGAGAAAGACGATTTCCATGTGTTAGACAACTGGTTTTGATCAAGGATGATAGGTATATGGGTTGAGAGAAATTTATAGCCTTGAAAGTAATTAGATTGTACTTAAACAAGATACGGTAAGTGATAGGAAGCCAGTGTAGTTTTTGAAGAAAAGGAGTGACATGGCTAGTTCTATCAAGTCTAAAAACAATTCTACAAAGGGCATTTTGTATCTTTTGGAGTTTAGCAACATTGTACTTACTGATGCCATAAAGTAGGGAATTGCAGTAGTCAAGTCGACTACTGATCATTGAGTTTGCAAGCAAGGCTGCAGTTTCCACACTGAGGAATTTACGGATACGTCTTAGGTCCTTAAGGTGGTAGTAGCAGGCTCGACACATATTAGTTATGTGGTTGGAAAAGGTGTTTCCAGAGTCAAAAATTACACCCAGGTTCTTGACTGTATCGGTAGGGGAAATAGAATTTCCGAGAAGTTGAGTAGGGAATTTATTTATGAGGGACTCTCTGGCTTGTCTATCACCTATTATAATAAATTCAGTTTTCTCGGGATTGAGTTTCAATTTCACGCCAGCCATCCAGTATTGGATACATGTGAGACACTCTGTAAGCTCAGCGAAACTGGAATCAAAATTCCTATTGTCCAATGCTAGATATATTTGGGTGTCATCAGGATATAGATGGTGGGTGACATTGAAATTGGAAATGATATTACTGAGAGGGGTTGTGTAAAGGGTAAAAAGGAGGGGGCCCAGGACAGAACCCTGAGGCACACCATACGGAAGTGAGAACACAACTGAAAAGCTATTTCCTAATTTAACCTTCTGTTTCCGGTTTGAGAGATAGGATCTGATCCACCTCAACACAGTGCCATCAACCCCAAACCAATCTCTTAGAGAATTAAAAAGAATGTCATGGTCGATAGTGTCGAATGCCGCTGAGAGGTCCAGCAATGTGAGTGCAACAGCCTTACCAGAGTCCAACAAAGCAGCAATGTCATTCTGGATTTTCAACAGTGCTGATTCTGTGGAATGGAGTCTCCTGAAAGCGGATTGGTTGACATTGGAGAGCCCCTCGCTATCGATATAATTATTTAACTGTTTGGCAGCTACTTTTTCGATCAGTTTGGATAAAAAACTAAGGTTGGATACCGGTCTATAGTTTTTTAGGAGATTTCTGTCTAAGTTTGGTTTCTTGAGAAGAGGGGTGACATATGCTGTTTTAAAACAGTTTGGGAAACTCCCTTCTTTGAGTGAATAGTTTATAATATTGGTGATTGGAGTGACCAAAATGTCCGCACACTCTTTGACTAGTGCGGTAGGTATTGGGTCCAGGTCGCATGATTTGGTGTTGGATGACCTTAGGATTTTGAGGATGTCATCCTCAGATACAGGCTCAAAAGAGGTCAGAGCACTGCTATTACTCTTCGGTATTGTGAGGGAAACAGGCACTGATGACTCTAAAGCAACTCTGATTTTCACAATTTTGTCACTGAAAAAATGACCGAAAGTGTTAGGTAAATCAGTAGGACTAATATGATCGGGTAGGATGATAGTTGAGGTTTTGTGCAAGATTTTCTTGAAAGTGTTCCACAGAGCCTTGGGGTTACCATTATTTTCAGCAATGACAGTGGAATAGTGCCTGCGTCTTGATTGTTCCAGTAGGAAATTGTAGCGATTGACAGCAGCTCGATATCTTCTCCGGTTGATTGCAGAGTTGTTACTGCGCCATACTCGCTCACACTTGCGCTTCAGACTCTTTGCTGAGAGGATGTCTGAATTCACAAAGCCTTTGTCGGGGTGCACTGGAGCCATTTTCCTCTTTATTGGGGCATGCTTGTCTAGAATGCTGTGCAAGGTGTTGAAATATTGGTGACTGAGCAAACTGGCTGTTCTGTGAGGATGCTTGATTAGATCAGAATTCAGGATGTCCTCTTTAAAATCCGTGATGTTTATCTTGTGAATTTTCCGGGTATTAACTTGTCTAAATTTGCAGGGAACCTCAATAGGTATATTGACCGAAAAAGTGATGGCAAGATGGTCAGATAGCCCAGCTATAACCTTAGCGCAGAGTGCCTTTGAAAAGGTGTCCCTCACACATATGACATCTAATATATGGCCATGAATGTGTGTTGGGGAATCAATAATTTGAGTGAAATTATATTGGCAGAGGGAATCATTGAATTTCTGCGACCAACCATCCTGTTTATCCAGGTGTAGATTTAAATCACCTAATATTACATTTTCACAACATGATAAGGCAGCACCTTCGACAAAGGAACTGAAATCCTCAATGAAATTGGCTTTGGAAACATTGGGGGGCCTATACACAGTATGGAAAACAATATCCTGAGCATTGCCTGTGGATAGGTGAACAGATATGGACTCAAAGGTATTGAAACACGGTTGAGGCAGAACCTTAAAATCAATGTCATCACGGATGAAAAACCCGACACCACCACCTCTCCCCTGCTGGCGTGGAACATGAGTACATTTATAGCCCGGAGGAGTGACACTTGCTATAAAGCTGTCTGTGTCGTCTGGTCGAAGCCAGGTTTCAGTGACCGCAATAATATCAGACTTATTGCTATTGATAAATTCTGCAAGAGCAACAGACTTGTTTCTAATAGATCTAATGTTTATTAGACTCCCAGTTAGAAGGCTAGTATTTGGGCCAGGATTTATACTGACATCCCCTGAGAGGATCAACAAGATGGACACCCATGGGCTGACATGTTTATATGAATGTGTTACCCTACGAATATGTCCTTGTATAGCCAAAAAGGCATAACTGACCCCATTGAGACATGGGTGAATGCCAGAAGCAAAATATATGGTTGAATAGGTGGGGAAAGAAAAAGGCAGACTTGAGGCAACAGGAATTGGTGTTGTAGAAGGGTTGTCAGTGGTGGTATTGGTTGCTCGAGCAACCAGCAAAAAGTAAAGACAGAGCCAGAAAGTGCAATGCATGTCCAAAAGAAATACCAAAAAAAAAGAAAAAGAAAACTAGAAAAAGATGAACCTACCTTTCCTGTGTACCCACCTGTCTAAACAGCAAACCAAAGATAAGTAAGTTTAAGAACACTAAAAAGATTGGTGCAGGATTAGTATGGACAAGGTGTGATATTGTTTGGTTGTAATTTTATTTAAGTTATTGGGTTAACTAGTTATGGTGAGAAATGGACAAGGTGTGATATTGTTTGGTTGTAATTTTATTTAAGTTATTGGGTTAACTAGTTATAGTGAGAAATGTTGAAACAATGTGTGAGAATCCGCGGGAAATGTCCGGTGAGCGATAATACCCGATAGAGCACTATTTACAATTCTACCAAGTTGAAGGAGGTAGTATGTGCAAGCAGTGAATGTTAACTAAATATTTTATAAAATGACAATAAAAACAGATACAGACCAGCAAGCTGTGTAAAAATGAGAATATTAGTACCGGTCCGTTATGACAATATAAAAACACGTCTCGCCTGGCGAACGCTAAAACCATACCTTATACATGTACTTTCCCAGTCTTTTCTTTCAGTCCAAGAGGAATATTCCCCTCTGCAATATTGAGAGCATACTGTACAAAACAATGAAGGAGTGGTCACCTTCAGCTAAAATCCTAAATATATATTTGGTCTTTTTAATTACAAACATGTTTTCACCATGACTGTTCACATCTAAATGACAACATATTTTCGGGAGACCTTCTATTTTTAATAGCCAGTGCATCTGTGGCTGGTATCTAAGAATCATACTTCGGTGGACAATGTTATTACCTCACCAAGACCTCTTTCTGATGACCTTTAATTTTAAATTTCAAAATTTTTCCACCTTCTAGTGACATTTTCTAGCTCTTCCTTCATTAAAAATATCAATCAACTCCCCAGCATAGTCTTTGATCTTGTATGTGGGATACCTTTGACTTTTTTCCACCAAACCACCTCTGATCATCTGCCCTAGTGAACATCTTTCTGGTATGTGAGATCCTCCCAAAGTCTCAAATTTTAAACTTAAAAGTGTATTTTTCATTCTTATTTCTTTCTGAATTTAATTTGCCCATTGCCATTGGTGCTGGTGCCAATTTAATGGAACGTTGTACACTTGAGTTGTATTTATTTATTTATTTATTTATTTGTGGTTTTTCGTCACTATAAACCATGTACATGTCATAAACACGATGGGTAGTCTTCTGGGCTGAGGAAACCAGTATAAGTTGGTCAATAAAGTTGGTCAAGGTTCTGTACTGTAAACTGTTGACCATCAGTAAGCAACAACCAACTTTCCAATGAGGTCCAGGGTTTGAACTGCTGACCTCAGAGGAGGGAGGCAAGTCACTTAAGTTGTAAGTTCAAGCAATGTCTTGCAATGCATCAATATAACAGTAAGACATACTGTTTATATGCAAAGTACTTGTATGTTCTATTCTTTTGTTTTTGGTTAGTGGATAATCTCTGCTAGGCAGACTCTGAGGTGCAACACCAGAATCCAATTTTTAAAAAAATCATCATTCCACAGCAGTTGGCAAGTCAAAAACACACGAGACGCCAGATAGAGTATATCTTAAGTTGGGAATGACTTTTTGATGAGATACGATTTTAATTTTTTTTTTTTTTTTTTTTTTTTGAAACAGGTGAGAGTTAGGGCAGAACGGACCTCATCAGGTAAACTATTCCAAACAGTGACAGCATTTAAAACAAAGCTATGGCCAATGTGTTTTTGGATTTATGTACAGACGGATAGAACTGAGGAACTTCATAGAACATTTTATCCGGATGGTTGTATCTTGTACTATATCTTCCACAAGGAGTAGACAAAAGACGACAAACATATAAATTAAAGTGGCGGTTTTGAAGATACAGAGAAATTCAACTGGGAATCAATGGAATAATTTGAAAATGGGAGATGCCTGGGTGTAATTGTTCTAGTTTGTGGCAATCCTTGCAACTAAGTTATGAATACACTGCAGTTGCGATTGTTGAAACTGGACAGACTCCTGAAGAGAGAGTTGCAGTAATCAAGGCAACTACTCACCAAAGCATTAGAAAACAAGAACATCTTCCAGATACTGTCTAACCCCCTAAGATCACGCATTTGAATGAAGCATGTCTTACATATTTTAAAGACATGATCAGAAAGGGGAAATTGGCATCAAACCAGGTACCAAGGTTCCTTTTTTCCTTAAATGGTTTTAGTAGCTCTTTCTGTATGATTGATCTTTACTTCATTTTGCATGGGTAACAAAGTGAAGGATCAAGTGTGATTTGATTAAACTCTGAACTTTGTGTCATAAAAATTCTTTTGCCTTTGTCTGAACACACAATTTATGGTATTCTATACTTGAATATATTTGTAAGCCAAGAGTTACTTTATTTCCAGATTCATCCCTGTATAGCACCATCCATACATAACAAGAAAAAATATCTATAGCTAAAAGGATGTGATAATAACCATCATTGTATTTTGCTATTTTTGTCATGTGCATCAAGTCAATATCCCATTGTTGATCCATTATCCTGAAAAAGACTTTACTTCTTTTAATTTTCTTGATGACTTGCAAATGTGTATGTCCCCCACGAGATGCCACCCACTGGTGGAGAGGGTGGAGGGTGTTGACACATCCATGTTGGCCATCCCAATTAACCAATCAAATGACATTATTAATCTATCAGATGCCGGAATTACCCACCAAAGAATCAAATGCCTGTGACCTCCATTACCAATCAATATGTAAATCAAATGAATCAGATGTCTGCATCAACCACTTAACCAATCAATGACATTATCAATGAGATGCCTTGTAACATCCCCTAACCAATCAATATACATCATTAACCGATTAGATACCAGTGATGTGATTAAACCCTAACCAATCAATACACATCATCAAACCAATCGAATGCCTGCATCAATCAATACGCAAATGATATCATTAACCGATCAGATGTCTGTGATGTCCTCATCTGTCAAACAATCAGATTGCAACATTTAGTCACCTGACATCAACAACCAAACAAATGCCTGTATCCTGTGACTGTGAGGCCACCGCTGTTGTTCTGCTTGACCAATCGGCAGCATTTGATACAATTAACAATGACACACTCCTAGATTGTCTGAGTTCTTGCTTTGGTGTTGATGGTGTAGTTTTGAACTGGTTCAACCCCTACCTCTTTGAGCATTCACAGTGTGTTAAGATTGGTTCTATCCTGTCTGATGCAAAAAAAAGCTTTTATTCGGTGTGCCTCAGGGCTCTATCCTAGGTCCAATACTCTTTTCCTTGTATACTACTCCCCTCAGCAAAGTCATTCAAAATCATTCCAGCAAACATTTCCACTTTTATACAGATGATACACAGTCCATCTCACACACAAGAATGTGGCTCATGCCTTTGACAGATCGAAAAGTTGCTTGGATGATGTCAGAAACTAGTTGTCTGCAAATAAGCTGAAGCTAAACCCAGATAAAACTGAATTAATTATTTTTTGTTCAAAATTACATGAAAAACTCAATAAATATCTTCCAGTTAATATTCTTGGTAATTTCCGGTTAGGAACCTTGGCATATGGTTTGATAGTGATTTTCCATTTCGAGGCATGTCCAGAATATCTGTAAGTCCTGTTTTGCTCAAATCAGATATCTTAAGTGTCTGAGAGGTTATCTGACACATGATGCTGCTCTTATGGCTGGGAATACTTTGGTTGGGAGTCGACTTGACTACTGTAATTCCTTGTTTAGGAGTCTGTCATCTCTAGATCTTCGTAAGATTCAATGTGTTCAAAATAGGCTGGCTAGAATTGTTACAAACACCATAAAGTTATAACACATCACCCTTGTTAGGAAGACTCTCCATTTGTTACCTATTAACACTGTTCCATATTCAATACTGCCTTACTGGTCTGCAAGTTCCTACATAGTGGCTATCCAAAATATTTTGTACCTTTCCTTAAACCTAGACACAGTGTCTATAACACATGCAAAGCCAAGCTGACCGTGTGTTCCTTGAGGTCCCACACTTTGCCCCTTCAGTATATAAGTCCCCTAAGCATTTTGGCTTCAGCTTTGCTTATGATGCACCAAAGATTTCGAATGATTTGCTGGATGATATACGTTCGGGCTCTTCTCTCCACTCAGAAAGAACCTCAAAAGCTATCTCTTTGCACAAGTATATCCACACTAATTTCTCCTTTTCCTGGTTTTTCTCTGTGGCGCTGACCAATGCTATGTTAATGATTATAGTTTTCTGCATTTTTAGTATGGTGCACCTAGAGTCTGTCTTTAATTAGATGAAGATGAAGAGCTATAAAAATACTATTAGAATTAGAATCCTTCAACTTTAGCCAGATTGCAGCATTTAGTCATGTGACATCAACTAATCAGATTGCAGCATTTTATCATGTGATATGACGTCATGACCCCTCAACAAACAGATTCATTGTTCCTGTCTTGCTCCACTGTGCATACGCACCGCAACCAGAAGTGATCCACTGTGCTTTCCCACTGGAACTGGAATTAACCTATGAAGCATTTATGGGGATTTCCTGCTCACTAAATACTCCTCTTATAATATGGCATCCTAACTGTGATATTTTTAATGTATTAATGACTTATCAACGTATATTGCAAACAAAAATAACGATGTTCAAAATAAAATATTGAGAAACTACATTTCCAATTTTACTTTTGTTGATTGGTTAGTATATGCATAAAACCAAATATTCTAACAACAATTGAACATAGCCCTTCAGTTTTTATCACAAAAGGTAGAATGCTTTAACACTTTCAGATGATTTGGTTGCATCAAGCAAGCATACAAATGCCCCAGATCCATTATTTAAAAAATAGTAAATAGTTTCATTTTCAATTAGATCACACCGAGTGCCAACATAACTGGATTTCAAGTAAAACTGAAGTCATAATTAAAACTGGTAACTGGTAGTTTGGGTTCTTCTGTTTAGGATGCCACAAACTAAATTAAACAAGATTATTTGCTTATTTTATCAAAACACATAATACATAGTTTGACAAACTTCATGTGATGTTTTAATGAGATGGTGAACCTACTTGCAAAAGAAACTGATGTATAGTGTGTTGGCAGTAGTATATAACAATATAATTATCAATAGTGTAAGACTAGCCAGCAGTGTAATGTCAGACATCAATTTAAAATTCAGCATGGTATGTTAAATAGGATGAGTAAGTGACCCAGTGGTCAATATATTTGCAATTTGATTACCTGGCACTCACCTCTTTAATCTTGAATCCAGTTCATGGCAATAAATTCGATTTTTAAGGACCTGTTCTGATGCAAAATTACTTCTGAGTGATTTCTTTCCTTAACATAGACCTCACAACCAGTTAATCATTTTGCAGTTTCTATACAACAGTCATATAACTCCATGCTGCTACATGATTGGCCCATGCTATGGTGGGAGTACAATTCACACTGGCTTTTTTTTGTCATTGTCAGACTGACATGGTGTCCTCTGGACAGAAAATTGTTGGACAAAATGTGGCTGCCAATGTCGGACTGATGGATGTGATGACATTGGGTCAGTATTACTCTCTGACTAATACCAATATTTCAAATTCAGGAATTAAAGTGGTAATTAAACACAAAAATCCCTGTGAAAGTCCCTCCAAATAAATCAGAAGTAACATCACAAACTGATTTAAAATTGACTTCATTCATCATCCAGTACAAGGTACAGATTGAAGAAATACCAATTGTTTGATTGCTTTATATTGGAGTTTTAACCTACAAAAAGTACAAAAGTACAATTTGAAGTGTTTTATGCATACATTATGTTAATAATATAAAGTAGGATATTTACTTGGAAAAAACACAACAATTTGCATTAATTTTTATTTTATTTTTAGTATCTCAATATCTGTCATATGGTTTGTTCTTTTCTTCCAATGTTTACATTCACAGCACAAATGCATTTGAAGATTTTGTGACAAGCTATATTTGTCATTAAAAATGGGCATTGCCATGAGATTTTGCCAACGGGCAATATCATAAGATACTGCCTTCGAATAAAGTGTTCTGGTTGACTGATGCACACTTGATAAATATTAAATACATATAATATACATTTTATCAGAGGTAAATACAAGAGCACAACTTCTGCATATTACAACACGTTGGTCACGTCTTGTGACAATATATAAATTTAATAACCCTGTAGAGACTGTTTGGCCAAAATATCTTGAATTTGTTTAGCTCGACCTTATCTATATATTGATAAAAATTTAGAATTACCATACACGAGCCATAACTTCCAACATGACAGATGTGAATGTAGAACAGCATATTTTATATTATAAAAGATACTTAGAGAAGTATCTAGAGAAAAGACCTGACGAGGTTAAGGTACAGTCGCATTATGAATATTTTAAGATCACTTCACATGAACTTTTCCTGCTCCAATTTTGCGATTATTTTGGTTGGAGTCCGATATTGTCGAGTCAGGAATATTCGCTCAGCAGTTGTGTCCAGAAACTGCCACTCATACTCAGTGTATTATTGGCTTAATATTTCAGTTTAGTTAGAAATGTAATGTGACTGTCACACTACTCCCATCAATTTACCATTATAGAAGTTCTTGGTAGCGTCCTGTAGTGTACACGGGTGGTCAAAGATTAACGGTCTAGACTGAGATAAACGGTCTTCAAAGCTGTGATTGTTTTGGATAAATTTAGGGGTGGGCGTGAATTGCTACCCGGGCGTGAATTGGTCCACCACCACTAAATAACAAAATCGCACAAATTTAGTAACAACATACTTAAACAATGCTTACCATAACATTTGGTTTGTATCATATTGTTTACGAATTACGTGCAAGTTGCCGACAAAACAACTCGCAGACAGGAACTCGCCGACAAAACTCGCCGACAATTGATAAGTGCATAGATTATGCTTCTATTTTCATGAATATTAATGAGTTGGCTATGGCCGTGAGTTCTGTAGTTTAAAGTATTTGATTTTCGTCTATGCTTCTATTTTGTCAAGTATTGCAAGGAAATGCCAGGGTAAATCTGTGACCTCATATATAAATTCTCATGAATATTAATAACTTGAGTGTACTTGGCTGTGAGTTCTGGAGTTTAAAGTATTTGATCTTAGTTTATGCTTCTATTTTATAAAATATTGTAAGGAAATGCCAGGGGAAATCCATAACCTCATGTCATCTCATGAATATTAATGACTTGGGTGCTATGTCTGTGAGTTCTGTAGTTTAAAGTATATTCTAAAATGGTACGCTGTGCAGTGACCTTGGACACGTCTTTTGCGCAATGCTTGAACCGCGAATATAGAACGGTAAATAAAGCACGCTGTTGAAATCTGTTACATCGTCCCTTCGCGTACAAATGTCAACAAATGACTCGAGGTAAAAATATTTATAAAATTGTTATTTTTTCCTTGATTTTAATAAATAGCATATCGTTTTAAAGCTTACAACAAATTGAAACCATCTACAGTGACAATCTCGCATATATTTCATGACAAATTAT
Organism: Sabellastarte sp. h YS-2021; assembly: GCA_964017235.1. Lineage (NCBI taxonomy): Eukaryota > Metazoa > Annelida > Polychaeta > Sabellida > Sabellidae > Sabellastarte > Sabellastarte sp. h YS-2021. The sequence continues at coordinate 32,108,441 of OZ024936.1, forward strand.
GTGAAAATAGAGTAACAAATATCCTTTATTTTTACAACAGGTATCACTATGTATGTGGTATTGATGGAACAGCCAACATGGCGTTGGATTTGGGCTTCGTGGCTTTAATACAGCCGCTCGATAGTTTAAATCCATCATAAAGCACTCGAATACGTCTTTTATTCCTATATTAAAGTACGCATACTACGCTCTTATTCAAACGGATAAAATTGTCGGCGAGTTTTGTCGGCGAGTTGCTGTATGCGAGTTGTTTTGTCGGCGACTTGCTCATATACCTTGTTTACAGAGTGTCTTCGGAACTGACGAGGACGGGTCACAATTCTTTTAATTTCAGACCCGTCACGTTCATATTATAACTATTTGATATGTGGCTGTTGAATTAAAGCATGCTGTCGATGAAAATAGATACATAAAACCAGGAAACCAGTCTACTTTTCATCTGCAAACGTGATTAATTTCAATAACCAATGAAATAATTTCTTACTGAAACCTCACTTGAGACCAAGTTTTACAAAGTTTGTATATTTTTCTAGAAAATAGCTTCAAAACTAAAGATATTCTAAAATGTCATGTTACTGATGATGTTAGAATAGAAATTTTGGCGTTCCGATTTTATGAAAACATTTATAAAATATATCAAGGGTAAAGACATTTTTTCTTTAAAACGGGCCTTAATGCAAATAATTTGTGAGCCATTTCCATTGGCGGTTCTGGAAGGGATTGTTTTCCGATCCATCAGTGACTGTTCTGAAGCCACAGTGTATTGTTTAAACCCTTTGACCATTTTTGTATCATAATTTCTGAAGATTGTTTATTTCTATGACCTTTTATCCCAGTGACCACCCGTGTACTGTAGACATGGTTTCCTCAGCTCTACTGTACACCGGTGTCATTAATGTTAGACATTGATAAAAAACAGGTTGCTAAACACATTTTATTTGATACATATACACTGATTCATGTAAACTAGGGTTCACTTATTGCATTTCTTAATAATGTAAGATAATTACATAAAATCAGACAATATATTCACAACTCGTCTAACATTAATGACGTCTAGCTAACATTAATGACACCTGTGTACTTTACAGTACACGCAAGTAAAGTACAGGTGATGTAACCACGTCTACTTCTTGGCACCATATCATTGTACAAACTTTAGCTTGGCACAAAACAGAAGATAAATATTCAATGAAGTTGCTTTTCATCGCAACTTAATTAACTTTGGGAATTTCCATCTGCAGATTGTGCCAAGTTGTGGGCACTGATTTCTAGTAAAAATTATATTGTCGCCCATTAAAAACTATTCTAAAATGTAGGGGTGAGTCGGTAGTGGCAGTATACCGGTATCGAGACATGTTTACTGAAATACCGTGACCACTTATAATAACCGGAATCTCGAATGTCAGCTTATATAATTATTGAGAAACAAAAAATATTAAATGCCAAGCCTGAATCTGAAGAAATTATGAACTATTACCTCATATTTCATAAGATTTTAATGCATTTATAGGGATTTCTTGTGAGAAAAACTGCCATGTTTTGGATTACGGAAAATCACTTCCTGTTTGTAGGTCTATTCGATTGGGGAAATGCTGAAACTCAAACGTTTTCGGTATCCCGGAATCGGGGCGGTTTCGCATTGGCGGAATCCTGGACTAGAAAATCTGGTACCGTCGCACCCTTACTAAAATATTTATCTTTTAGATTTTATGTCAGTAAAATATATTTATAACTTGCACTTGTGTCAATGCATCTTTTAACCAAGAGCTATCATGATCCAATATATGGTTTTTGTGTCCAAGTTGTGCAAAGTTAAGGATAGCCAAACTTAAAAGTGCTTATAACCTGCTTATTATGGGTCCTAGAATTTTGCAATGTTAAACCAACTTGTAGGATATCATGGGCTGGGAATCTTTTGATGTCAGATTTGACCTTTGGTCAAACGATGGTTCACTGGCTTTGGTGAGTTGTCTTTCCGGTGGATACAAATTTGCATCGGTTCTCCGATGCGTAGGTCTTTTTCATATATGAGGTACTATTTAAGCGTCCCACAAGGGACGCTTGTTTGTGTATGGGAGAGCTTCAGGCTCCGCCGGCTCCGCATTTTGTTTTCCTTATAACTCTGTAACCGTTAGGCGGATTCTTTTCAAATTTGGCAGGATTAGGCAGTAGCCTTGGGGATTTTTTTTGAATATGCTGCAGTGACATTTCAACCAATCACAGAGGTCACATGACCAAAAATGTCTTTTTTCGATGGGGAAGCTTGTCCGGATGATAACTTGAAAGGAATTTTATCAATTCACCTGAAACTTGGCAAATACATTCATTCTATTAAAATCTGGAAATCATTAGATTTTGGCATTGATTGGTCAAGAAATGGCCGAGTAATTAATGATTAGTTAATCATTACGAATTTTCCAAATAAGGAAAACACAAAAATGCTTATATCTCGAAAACCGTGCTAGATAGAGCGATTTTGACGAAATTTTTGACCCGCAGGGTATCTCTGCGGAGTAGTTTTCCCAATTTTCAAAAAAATTTTGTCTTGCCCAAAATGGCGGCCATTTTGAATTTTCGAAATTTTCGCAAAAATTGCAAAACACAAAAATGCTTATATCTCAAAAACCGTGCTAGATAGAGCAATTTCGACAAAATTTTTGACCCCCAGGATATCTCTGCAGAGTACTTTTCCCAATTTTCAAAAAATTTTTGTCTCGCCAAAAATGGCGGCCATTTTGAATTTTCGAATTTTTCGCAAAAAATGCAAAACATAAAAATGCTTATATCTCGAAAACCCTGCTAGATAGAGCGATTTCGACGAAATTTTTGACCCACAGGGTAAATCTGCAGAGTAGCCATGCCAATTTTCAAAAAAATTTTATCTTGCCAAAAATGGCGGCCATTTTGAATTTTCGAATTTTTCGCAAAAATTGCAAAACATAAAAATGCTTATATCTCAAAAACCCTGCTAGATAGAGCGATTTCGACGAAATTTTTGACCCGCAGGGTATCTCTGCAGAGTAGCCATGCCAATTTTCAAACAAAAAATTTCTCGCAAAAAATGGCGGCCATTTTGAATTTTCGAATTTTTCGCAAAATTGCAAAACACAAAAATGCTTATATCTCGAAAACCGTGCTAGATAGAGCGATTTCAACGAAATTTTTGACCCACAGGGTATCCCTGCAGAGTAGCCATGCCAATTTTTAAAAAAAATTTGTCTTGCCAAAAATGGCGGCCATTTTGAATTTTCGAATTTTCAAAAAAAATTGCAAAACACAAAAATGCTAATATTTCGAAATGCGATTTCGACAAAATTTTTTATCTTCAGGGTATCTCTGCAGAGCAGCTATCCCAAAGAGCTTTCACTTGGTGAAGTTTCAGACCCATAGCTAATTGCTCACCTACTCAAAAAGAGTAAATGCGAATTACCTCTAAAAGTATTGCAGATGGCCAATTTTTCTCAAATAACTCATTCACCTACTTTTGGAAGAGCTTTCACTTGGTGAAGTTTCAGACCTGTAGCTAATTACTCACCTACTCAAAATGAGTAAATGCTAATTATCTCAAAAACTATTGCGGATACCCAATTTTTATCAAATAACTCATTCATGTACTTTTGGGAGAGCTTTCACATGGTGAAGTTTCAGACCCGTAGATGATTACTCACCTACTCAAAATGAGTAAATGCGAATTATCTCTTAAAAGTATTGCAGATAGTCAATTTTTCTCAAATAACTCATTCACCTACTTTTGGAAGAGCTTTCACATGGTGAAGTTTCAGACCCATAGCCAATTACTCACCTACTCAAAATGAGTAAATGCGAATTATCTCTAAAAGTATTGCAGATAGCCAATTTTTCTCAAATAACTCATTCACCTACTTTTGGGAGAGCTTTCACATGGTGAAGTTTCAGACCCATAGCTAATTATTTACCTACTCAAAATGAGTAAATGCTAATTATCTGTAAAAGTATTGCGGATACCCAATTTTTGTCAAATAACTCATTCATCTACTTGTGGGAGAGCTTTCACATGGTGAAGTTTCAGACCCATAGCTAATTACTCACCTACTCAAAATGAGTAAATGCGAATTATCTCTAAAAGTATTGCAGATAGCCAATTTTTCTCAAATAACTCATTCACCTACTTTTGGGAGAGCTTTAACTTGGTGAAGTTTCAGACCCATAGCTAATTATTCACCTACTCAAAATGAGTAAATGCGAATTATCTCTAAAAGTATTGCAGATAGCCAATTTTTCTCAAATAACTCATTCACCTACTTTTGGGAGAGCTTTCACTTGGTGAAGTTTCAGACCCATAGCTAATTACTCACCTACTCAAAATGAGTAAATGCGAATTATCTCTAAAAGTATTGCAGATAGCCAATTTTTGTCAAATTAATCATTCACCTACTTTTGGGAGAGCTTTCACTTTGTGAAGTTTCAGACCCATAGCTAATTACTCACCTACTCAAAATGAGTAAATGCGAATTATCTCTAAAAGTATTGCAGATAGCCAATTTTTCTCAAATAACTCATTCACCTACTTTTGGGAGAGCTTTCACTCTGTGAAGTTTCAGACCGATAGCTGATTACTCACTTACTCAAAATGAGTAAATGCGAATTATCTCTAAAAGTATTGCAGATAGCCAATTTTTGTCAAATTAATCATTCACCTACTTCTGGGAGAGCTTTCACTTGGTGAAGTTTCAGACCCATAGCTAATTACTCACCTACTCAAAATGAGTAAATGCTAATTATCTCTAAAAGTATTGCAGATAGCCAATTTTTCTCAAATAACTCATTCACCTACTTTTGGGAGAGCTTTCACTCTGTGAAGTTTCAGACCCATAGCTAATTACTCACCTACTCAAAATGAGTAAATGCGAATTATCTCTAAAAGTATTGCAGATAGCCAATTTTTCTCAAATAACTCATTCACCTACTTTTGGCAGAGCTTTCACTTGGTGAAGTTTCAGACCCATAGCTAATTACTCACCTACTGAAAATGAGTAAATGTGAATTATCTCTAAAAGTATTGCAGATAGCCAATTTTTCTCAAATAACTCATTCACCTACTTTTGGGAGAGCTTTCACTCTGTGAAGTTTCAGACCCATAGCTAATTACTCACCTACTCAAAATGAGTAAATGCGAATTATCTCTAAAAGTATTGCAGATAGCCAATTTTTCTCAAATTAATCATTCACCTACTTGTGGGAGAGCTTTCACTTGGTGAAGTTTCAGACCCATAGCTAATTACTCACCTACTCAAAATGAGTAAATGCGAATTATCTGTAAAAGTATTGCAGATACCCAATTTTTATCAAATACTCATTCATCTACTTGTGGGAGAGCTTTCACTTGGTGAAGTTTCAGACCCATAGCTAATTACTCATCTACTAAAAATGAGTAAATGCGAATTATCTCTAAAAGTATTGCAGATAACCAATTTTTCTCAAATCACTCATTCACCTATTTTTGGGAGACCTTTCACTTGGTGAAGTTGCAGACCCATAGCTAATTACTCACCGACTCAAAATGAGTAAATCCGAATTATCTCTAAAAGTATTGCAGATAGCCAATTTTTCTCAAATAACTCATTCACCTACTTTTGGCAGAGCTTTCACTTGGTGAAGTTTCAGACCCATAGCTAATTATTCACCTACTCAAAATGAGTAAATGTGAATTATCTCTAAAAGTATTGCAGATACCCAATTTTTCTCAAATAACTCATTCACCTACTTTTGGGAGAGCTTTCACTCTGTGAAGTTTCAGACCCATAGCTATTTATTCACCTACTCAAAATGAGTAAATGCTAATTATCTGTAAAAGTATTGCGGATACCCAATTTTTATCAAATACTCATTCATCTACTTGTGGGAGAGCTTTCACATGGTGAAGTTTCAGACCCATAGCTAATTACTCACCTACTCAAAATGAGTAAATGCGAATTATCTCTAAAAGTATTGCAGATAGCCAATTTTTCTCAAATAACTCATTCACCTACTTTTGGGAGAGCTTTCACTCTGTGAAGTTTCAGACCCATAGATAATTATTCACCTACTCAAAATGAGTAAATGTGAATTATCTCTCAATAGTATTGCAGATAGCCAAATTTTCTCAAATAACTCATTCACCTACTTTTGGAAGACCTTTCACACACGAAAATGAAAAATTGTGAATATCTCGGAAAAGCTATTTCTTCTGCTTTAATGCTCGGCGGGAGATACACACCACGGCAGTGGTCTTGACAAAAGTTTTTGTCTCCCCAAAAATGGTGGCCATTTTGAATTTTCAAAGTTTTTGCAAAACACAAAAATGCTTATATCTCGAAAACCGTGCTATATGGAGCGAACTCAACAAAATTTTGGACCTGCTGGGTATCTCTGCAGAGTAGCCATGCCAATTTTCAAAATATTTTTGTCTCGCCAAATATAGCAGACATTTTTAATTTTTTTATTTTTTGCAAAACACAAAAATGCTTATATCTTGAAAACCGTGCTAGATAGAGCAGACTGCGCTGACTTTGGTTGCCACAACAGTATAAGGCTAGAAACGAAGCATTTTCTTAATACTTTAGCACTCACCTTTATATCCTTTTCGGGACACTTTGTTTTTGCTATGCAAAAACATTATCTTTTTTTTTTGCGAGCGATCCTCTAGTTTCATTTGGTGACTCGCTGATTGTTAACATGAATGAGTAATATTGATCAGGCTTTGTGTCTTTCTGTAAGTTAGCAACATGAAATTTTTAGGCGGGTTGGTTACACACAACACATTAGATTGATGTGTCCGATGTCCGTCTGTCCGTCCACATTTTCGTTTCCGGACTCTAACTCGAAAACGGTTTGTCCAATCAAATTCAAACTTGACAGGGAGATAAATCACCATCATAGCTAGGTTCCTTTCGAAAATTGGTGTAATTCCGCCCGTTCATTTGTCCCTTTGTTTGTCCATCAACATTTCCGTTTCTGGACTCTAACTCGAAATCCGTCAAAATTTCCGTTTCCGGACTCTAACTCGAAAACAATTTGTCCAATCAAATTCAAACTTGACAGGGAGATAGATCACTATCATAGCTAGGTTCCTTGTGAAATTGGTGTAATGCCGTCTATTTGTTTGTCCATTTGTATGTCCGTCAACATTTCCGTTTCCGGACTCTAAGTTAAACTTGAAATCTGTCAAAATTTCTGTTTCCAGACTCTAACTCGAAAACAATTTGTCCAATCGAATTCAAACTTGACAGGGAGATAGATCATCATCATTGCTAGGTTCCTTTCAAAATTGGTGTAAATCCGTCTGTTCGTTTGTTCGTTTGTACGTTTTTTGTCCGTTTGTCTGCCCGTAAGCGTTTCCGGACTCTAACTCGAAATCTATCAAAATTTCCATTTCTGGACTCTAACTCGAAAAGGGTTTGTCCAATCGAATTCAAACCTGACAGGGAGATAGATCACCATCATAGTTAGGTTCCTTTCGAAATTGGTGTAATTCCATCTGTTCGTTTGTCCGTTTTTCTGTCCGTCAAAATTTCTGTTTCTGGACTCTAACTTGAAAACGGTTTGTCCAATCGAATTCAAACTCGATAGGGAGATAGATCACCATCAAAGCTAGTTTCCTTTGGAAATTGGTGTAATTCCGACCGTTTGTTTGTCCATTTGTCTGTCCCTCAACATTTCCGTTTCTGGACTCCAACTCGAAATCCGTCAAAATTTCCGTTTCCGGACTCTAACTCGAAAACGGTTTGTCCAATCAAATTCAAACTTGACAGGGAGATAGATCACCATCATAGCTAGGTTCCTTTTGAAATTGGTGTAATGCCGTCTGTTCATTTGTCTGGTTTTTTGTCCGTTTGTGTGTCCGTCAACATTTCCGCTTCCAGACTCTAACTCGAAATCTGTCAAAATTTCCGTTTCCGGACTCTAACTCGAAAAGGTTTGTTCAATCGAATTCAAACTTGACAGGGAGATAGATCACCATCATAGCTAGGTTCTTTTCAAAATTGGTGTAATTCCATCCATTCGTTTGTCTGTCCGTCAACATTTCTATTTCCGGACTCTAACTTGAAAATGCTTTGCCCAATTGAATTCAAACTTGACAGGGAGATAGATCACCATCATAGCTAGGTTCCTTTCAAAATTGGTGTGATGCTGTCTGTTCGTTTGTCCATTTTTTGTCCGTTTGTCTGTCCTCAACATTTCTGTTTCCGGATTCTAACTTGAAAATGCTTTGTCCAATTGAATTCAAACTTGACAGGGAGATAGATTACCGTCATTGCTAGGTTCCTTTCGAAATTGGTGTCATTCCACCCGTTCGTTTGTCCGTTTGTCTGTCCATCAACACTTCGGTTTCCGAACTCTAACTCTAAAACGCTTTGTCCAATCAAATTCAAACTTGACAGGGAGATAGATCACCATCATAGCTAAGTTGCTTTTGAAATTGGTGTAATTCTGTTCTTTCATTTGTCTGTTTATAGCATAGATACAATTATGTAACCTAGATTACAAGTTTTACATTTCTTAGCACGCCTAACACATTCACCTTAACTGGGTGACCTAACATTTCTTTCCTGGTTTCTAAATTTAATTACAGCAGTTGGTAACCTTATTGCTGCCTGCGCAACCCACCTTTTGGGGCATCTTTGACCCTCTTGTTAATGTGTGTCCTTTGGTTGGTAAATAATATAAATTTATCAGTTTTACAGTACTGCACAGACAGTAGATGAAGAGTTAATCCTCCATTGAAGTTCATCACGTACATTTTAAGACAATCTTGAAACTTTTTTTCATAATGAGGTGTTCTTTTAGAGTTCTATATTTATTTAGTACTTTTTTTCCAGATTCTTCATGTGTTAAAGAAACTGAGAAAGTTGCCAGTTGAGTTGGATCACTTGCAGGTAAACAAAATATAATTAGATGATGAAAATAAACTCAATGAATATCAAGGTTTTAGGTTCAATTAACTGTTATTAATGGTGTGAATGGCAAACTGGCATACCACATTTTGTTTAGGAAGAAATAATGAAATATGCAAAGAATATTTAAGTACCACTTGTTAAAAATATCATTATATTGGGCTTTCCGCTGGTTATTTCTTCATCAAAACAATAACCAACGTGTAAATTTGAGGAAATATCTTACATTTTTACTTTATATTCATTGTAAATAAAGTTTTTAAACTTCAAAATGTCTCTCGATCACATATTCAGTTTTGGCTCATGTACGCTTGCTATATATTTTCACTGTATCAGTACAAGCATTCAAAATCCCTGATTTTGTTTGGTTTCAAAGTCCCAGAAACTGGTTTTGATTTTCATAACTGGTCTGACCACTAACTGTTATCAGATCCTACCATGCATTGTTAGTTATTTTTGTTTTCCAGGACACAGGCATTGGTAAAATTGTAAACAGTTTCAGGAAGCATGAAGGCAATATTGGACCTAAGGCCAAAGAGCTGATTGCTCAGTGGAAGGCCTTAGTGCCTGCAGAAGTTCAAGGACAGGAAACCTCACAGAGTGGCCAGGAGGGTGGGTGCATCTTTGTGACAGGTCAAGGTCAAATCATCTCTATCACTCGCATTTTAGAAAAATGGGGCAAGAAACTGCCAGAGCATGTGGTTTATACAGAGTGAAATGATTGGTCAAAAGACCAATAAGATAGGCCCTCATGCTCCAGGTGGGCAAGATTGATAAGTATCACTTGCAATATCAATTATCTATCACTCTTGGATAATATTTGGCAGACTCATTTGGCTTACTTCTTCAAGGAACAAGGTCATTATACTTTATTTTTTCATGATCGGCCGTAGCACCCAAATCACATGCTACATCTGATAAGAATGGTTGTGTGTGTAGAGGTGCAAAGAGTGTAAATAATTGGGTTGATTAATTGTGGGAGAAAATGAATTTTTTTTTATATAAAAAATAGTGGTGTGAACGGTAATCCGGTATACCGCATTTCGTTTCGTTTAGGTAGAAATTACGAAATCCGCAAAGAATATTTAAGTACCGGTTATTGAAAACGTCATTGTATTAGGCTTTCTACTGGTTAATATTTTGTCAAAACAACAAAAAATATATATATTTGAAGAAATAACTTACATTTCCGCTTAAAATTCATGGTAAATGAAGTTTATAAACTTCAAAATATCTCGCGAATGCATATTTCCTATTGGGGATGTAGCTCATGTACGCTCACGAAAAACTTTTGACCATATCTCTGTACACTTTCGAAATCCCGGATTTCGTTCGGTTTCAAAGCCCCGAAAACCGGTTTTCATTTTCAGAACCAGGGGCCACGGTGGCAGAGTGGTAACACTCTCGCCTCCCACCTCTGCGGCCGGGGATCGATCCCCGTCATGGCCGTAAGTGGGAAAGCTGGTAGTTGCTTGCCGTTGGTCGGCAGTTTACAGTACACAACCCTAGCGAACTCTATGTACTGGTTTCCTCTGCCCTTCCAACTACCCGTCGTGATATGACCTGTACAGTGTTGAAAGCGACGTAAAACCCCAAATAAACAAATCATTTTCAGAACCGGTCCGACCACTAATAAAAAATAACCCGCTCAGTGGTAGTTTATGTACATTCTCGCTTTCTACACTTAAAATCGTGATCAGCTTTTCATAGAACTCAACTCGTTTAGCGAGCAATGACTGCTTGCTTGTATCCCTAGTTGTGTGCGTTTGTAAGAGAAGTGCTCACTTGCCAGGGTGTTGAATATTTGAATCTTGCAAGTGTAAATATTAGTTGTACAAATGATAATATTATGCTCCTGACCATCATATATTTAAAGATTATTCGTACAGATGACAATATTAAACTCTCCAACATCAGAAGTGTAAAGATAGTGGCAGAACCAGCATTGTTATACACCCAGCCATCATATATGTAAAGATTTGTTGTACAACTGACAAGATTATGCTCTGGAGCACATGAATCAGCCAGTTTGGAGGCAGAACAGCAGCAGTGGAACAGATATGTGAAGTATTGACTTTCTCAACAACCATCTCTTAAATATTCTCTGCAGTTTTATCATTTCGCCCATGAATATTGGTTTTCCTTCTGCATTACTACCACTGTTACCCCTTATGTTTGTATTCAGCTGAAGCCATGGAGATTGAGCGCAGCAGTCCAGTGATTCTGCCTGATGATCTGCCGCCACTGAGAGAAGAGGAAATGGGAGAGATGTGTGCAGGTTTGTGTTAGACGCCACTGTCTAGTATTGTCTTGCAGAGGGGATTGTCACAGCTATTTTATAATATTTCAAGTCTATTTTGTCAGTTTTTCCAAACTTTAAAAATAACCTTTTAGAACATGCATGTGAATCTGAATCCATTTTTAAGGCTGGTGGTCTGTAGCTTCTAACCATGCCACTCGGGCAAGTGGTTAGGCAGATGGAGGGAAAAATCTTATCTTGGCTTTATCTCTGAAACTTTGAGGTATAGCAACTCCAATCTTGGTGTGGTCATTGGTTGGGGCAAAGTTTGTTGGTGCGTGACCTTGATTTGTCCTTGTGTAGTGACCTTTAAAATAAAAAAACTAGTGCTCATTAACACAGAGAGAATTCTTCAAAAATCACGTGATGAAATACCAAAATGTATATCTGAAGCCTTGATGAGGTATTTTGTAGCTTATTATAAAGACCGGAAGTGCGCAGTGAACGAAAAGCCGTCTGTGCGCATAGAATCAGCACGGAGTAAAACCTCCAATAACGGCCCGCTGAGAAACGGAAGTGCTGTTTCGATTGCTCGATTGTATGTCGGTAGTAAAATTGTCTACTTTTACGAGAGCGATAATCCATTCAAAACAATATGGCGGCGTCCTTGTTCGTTTCACCTCATAAAAAGAAAGGCATGTTTCTTGAAACCAGATAGGCCGGTCTTTATAATAGTAATAAATACCTCATGCTCGGGCGTTTGTTACAGGATATACACCCGGCAAAAATTCTTTAATAATGCCCTCGCGCCTGACGGCGCTCTGGCATTATTTGGAATTTTTGCCTGGCGTATATCCTGTAACAAACGCCCTCACACTCAGTATTTATTACTACAATATATAGTGAAATATTTATGAAAAATCGCCACTTGCTTAAGCATTTGTTGAATTAATAACCCACAGAAAAGGATCCTGGAGAATAAAAGAAATATTCCAAGGATGTTAGGTCTTACACAGCTGTGATAGATAGTAAATCATGACTTGGTATAACACTGTAACTCATTAAATATTTAATGTATCTTTCCCTTTTAACAGATCCCTCAGGTCACAATGACATTGATAAGAAGTCACACAATCAGGAAAAGGCTCAACAGACAAGACAAAACCACATTGATTCTCCTTCTGTCTGTGATAACACACCTTGTGATAAATATTCCTCAAATTCTGGAGATAAGCATGCTTCTATTAAAGAGAGAAATTCTTCTTCTAAAGAAAAACACTCCTCTTCTTCCAGGGATAGGCATTCGTCTACTGCAGATAAACATTCTTCATCCCGGCATAAAGATTCTCATTCGAAAGATAAACATCATTCTTCACATGATAAGCATAGCTCTTCAAAAGATAAGCATATTTCTTCAAAAGATAAAGACTCTGTTTCTAAAAGTAGACACGAATCTAGTTCCAAACATAAACATTCCTCTGACAAACATTCATCTTCAAAAGACAGAGTCTCCTCATCATCAAAGGAAAAGCATTCTTCCAAAGAGAAACCTAGAGCAATAGACAATAGCAGTGATAGAACAGAAAATGCGGACAGAAAAGATAGGAAATCTGACAAAACTGACCACAGTGGACATGAAAGGAGAAAGGACTCTTCTAATAGACATGATACGAAGGAAACCTCATCCAGTGACAAGTCAAAGAATAGAGACCATGCATCAACCAGAATTGACAAACCTCATTCAGATTCAGATCATAGGAAATCTGACCATCAGATCAATCAAGACCATGATAAGCATGGTCTTCCAGAGAAGAGTCGGACAGAACAGGTGAAAAGAAGACAATGTCAGATACCATCAGGTGATGAAGATAAGGGCAGCAAGTCTGATTTGGACAGCAGTGCATCAGAGCATAAAGATTTGCAGTCCCTGAGTGATAAAATTAACAGCTTCAGAGCTCAGCTAAACAAGAACTTTGACATATTTGAAGATGAAGGGAAAGCGAAGGAATCAGAAAGTGATCAGATGGATTGGGAAATGTTTGAGAAACACAGTGAAACTAACTCTGGAAATACAAAAACACATGACGCAAAAGACATTCATTCAAAGATGATGGAGAGACAAATTCAGCAGGAGTTAGCAACAACAGCTGGAATTAAACAACTGGACAGGGGAAAAACTGGACAAAGTATTGTTGCAAAAAATATGGTCAGGTTTACAGAGGAAGAAAGTCAGTTGAGTGACGTAGACTCTCAGGATGGTAATAATACTGGGTCTTTTGCAGATGCTCTACTTGGTATTGATCCAGTGATACAGAAGAAAAAGAAAGTGAAAGCAGGAGGAAGTGGTGGAAATAGCTCTAAAGAGAAACATAAGGTCACAAGTGAACCTGTGACTTCTTCCAAAATGTCTGCCAGTGACTCAAGTAAGCATTCTACTGGTCATTCAAAAAGTTCCAAAGAATCATCTAAGCATTCTAGTGGACATTCAAAATCATCCACCAAGCATTCAAATGGACATTCTAAAGAATCATCCAGACATTCTAGTGGCCATTCAAAAAGCTCCAAAGAATCATCTGTGAAGTCTAGTGGACATTCAAAAGATCCGTCCAAACATTCTATTCATAAATCTGAAGGTTCTGATAAACATCACTCCAGAGAATCTTCCAAGCATTCACACAAACATGGATCTTCATCGAAGAGAGACAGAGAGGAAAGCTCTGGGAGGAAAGATGTGTAAGTTGTGTAAAATTACTGCTAGACTTACCTGAGACTCTAGATTTGTGTGTTACAGTAGAACCTTCTAGCAAAAGTGTTAAAATCGTGTGGCTGTGTGGATATCGATAGTGAATGTAAAAATGTTTCAATATCGGAGCTATCTTTCTAAAGATACAGGTCTAGATGCCCTGTAATTTAAGAAAATTATTCTTGTCTATATATCTTTAATTGCCAAATTTGTTTCTAAACTAGGGCCACTAAAACAAACATTTTTGCCATTATGGAAAGTAACATTAGACAATTTAATCTTTATCACTTGCCATTTGGTCAATTTTCAAACTTGGTATTGATTTAACCGACATTCAAATACAGACTGGTAAAGTTGCAGGTCTGGTGAACCTAGAAAGTTTCTAAGTAAACTTTGTACACTGGGTGTAATTTGGGTTAGTCTTCTCTATAGACAGTTTTGGCTAGCCTACTTTTACCCCAGGGTTAAATTTTTATGAGGTTATTTTGGCCTGTTAGACATGCAACTGATTTTGACTGTTCTGAATGGTCTCACCAGTTATAACTAATTTACGTATTTATTTATTCTTTACATCGGTTATAAGTTGCAAGAAATTTTACATTTTGTTATCATATATTTAGGAAACCAGGCACAGAATCTGAGAACAGTGAAAACAGGAAGAGGAAGTCAGAAACCATTATTGACATTCCGCGTCCAAGCAAAAAGGTGAGAAAATTATAACATCTGTAAAATGCCTTTCAATTGTATTCTTTTGTAAATAAAATATTTGTTTAAAAACTGATATCTAGTCATTGGGGTGACATTATTTAAAAGCAATACAAGAGATTTTTTTCACCTTCATTGTCTAAATATTAGAAGATTGTTTTATATCCCAAATGTCTTTTTCCTACCTTTCAACAATGTGATAGTAGGCACACTTGCCCCCTATCCCACTTCTTCATTTGACTCGGTCCCTGACCGTTTGTTGGAAACTTAGTAGTTGCTAGAGGAAGAGATTGTATATACTGTACAAGTTGAAATGTTCACTAGGCATTATAATTTTAGCTATTTTAGCTAATGAGCTTGGATAATGAAATTAATTTCATGTAAAATTTTCAGCCTGTATTAATTTCTCGAGTAGAAACTAGCCATAAGTAGAAGTTTTAAAAAAGTCAGTTTCTTAACAATGATGAGTAAGTGAAATTTTCATGTGGCTAAATCTTTGACTTATACAGGATTCTTTTGTTTTGGTATTGAATAATATGTCTCTAACACTGAAAATGTCAATTCAGTATCATATTCCAGGAAGAACTTTGGTGCAGTGTATCACTTTTTCATGTTTTGTTTATCAATATTTATACACAAGAATGATTGTTTTCAGATCTTTCTTGAAATTTAATAGCTTTTATGAAATTGTGTTAAAATTTTATTTAAAATTTGTTTTAATTGTGTCAAATTTTTTGTCAGTAATATATGTCTGATATATATTAACAGAGCTGTTTCTTAATAACTAAGGGATACTGAGATTCCAACCAAATGATACTCATCGTTAAAGGTCATGTCATAACCCAAACATATAAAATAACTGAAATCGGATCACAAAGTGGACAAGTGTAAGTTCAATATTTCAGCTGGACTCCTAGTCAAAGAATCAAAGAAATGATAAAGTCACTACCACTGTTTTGGCTACTAGGTATTTCACTTGTAGCTCGTCTGATAGTGTGTGGGCCTTTAGAGTGAGAGATCGTTATCAGTGCCCTTTGAATTGTCATTTCAGATGCTTCTGTCTCCGTCAGAAATTGTGGGAAATCTGCCTGAAATTACACCTAACTACAAACCACTTCCACACCTACCTCTTGATTTCACCAGTCCTCATAAGAAAGGTATAGTAAGAAATCTAAAATTCGTCACATATCTGAAATTCGCCACATGTGAAAATACTAATAAAGTAAATGAATTGTGGTGAGATTTGTTGAATGTACAGTAACTTAAGGCTTTTTGAACTGAAAAATACCAATTTTGAGACAAAAACATCATTTTCTTCATAAAATTAACTAAGGTTTTAGAGGTGGCGAATTTTAGATTCCTTGCGAATTTTAGATTTCTTACTCTAATATACATTTAAGCTTACATTATTAATTGGTGTCAGATTTTTGACTAGCTGTTTGAATGTACAGAAAGAAAAGCCATGTTAAAGTAAATGGTAAATTTTCCAAGTTATAATCTGAAATGGATAGTGCCTTCTGTACTGGAGTGTTCCTTTGCTATAAACTCAACAAATACTCCTTTAAAGAGGAGAATTACCCAGCATTTGCATGATTTTCTTGAATGGGCTCAGTGGTAAGTGGGTAACACCCTTGCATCCCAACTCTGAGGTTGGCAGTTTGAACCCAGTGTACCCTACTATATGCAGTAGTTGCTTACCAATGCCTGGCAGTTTACAGTGGGGAATCTTGACAAGCTAGTATGTACTGGTTTCCTCAGCCCTACCTGTCATGATATAACCTGTACAATGTGTTAAATGATAAACCCAAATAAATCAAAATCAATTCTTGTAAAATTTACACAAAGTGACCAACACAGCCAGGCAAAGAAGAACGGAGTTGTGTTTGATATTAAAATTACACTCTCTAGCCCCATTAAGCATCAACCGATATGTGTGACTCTTAATGGATATTATTTGTAGTGTTAGGAATCGCCTCCAATTTTCATGGTCGATTATTCGTCCATTTTTCCGAGCGATGATTGACCCATAATCAATTATTTTACTCCATTATTGTTTATTATTTAAGAAACACTTTCCGGGATAAAGTATAGGTCAATCCGGTAAGAATAACGGTGTTCCGACATTTAGAGTCTACCGAAAGCACCCACTTCCTGTAAATATGGCAGTAGACATAAACAAACTTGAAATTCAAGACAAAACTGTCAGTTTATTAAGTAAAAATACCTAAAATATTTTCAAAATATGTGGATATTGATATAAATTAGGAAAGGTAAGATATAAGCTTAATAATCGATCATTAGAAAACGTCAGTGACCGACCACGATTCTACATTGTCACCGACGATTAATCGAGCACACGTCTAATCGTCCACCCACTAATTATTTGGATTATCAAGCACTCAGTAATCCACCCTTACACCCTTTAAACGTACACAAAGTCACTCATTTTAGGTTACTTTAATCATATTTAAAATGCAAAGGTTCATGTACAATTTCTGAGACATAGCATCTGTAGTAAATGTTTGGTGTGAATTATTCGAACTATATAATGTGTACACTCTGAAGAAATGGAGTCATTTTGGGTTGATTGTAATTACAAATTTTGAAGTTACAATGGAGATTGTAAATTAACAACTGGGTTATCTGGATGTCGGTGTTTTCATCACAATAAACAGCAAATGGTTACAAACTAATCAAAAACAGCTGTTGAATTCAATATTGCACATGAATTTGTGTATTTTTTTTTAAAGTTTCAGTAAAATATTTATAATTGTAAGAATGTATAAATAGCATGATATCCAATGGAATATTATTTAAACCTTCTTAGCTTTTTTCTGCAAAAAAATTGTAACACAGATTCTCTAAATTAGGGATGGGTCGGTAGGCCCGGTATCTCGGTGTCGAGAACAATTTACTGAAATACGGTGATGAGATTTTATAACCGCCACTTCGCTTGTCAGCACATATAATGGAAGGAAGAGTTAAAATATAAGAAATATACGCAAAATCTGAAGAAATTATAAGCTTCTATCCCCAATTCTCATTCACTGGCAGACTTTTTACAGTAATAGCGATTATGTTGAGCAGAACTGCCATGTTTTGGTTACGACTATTTATAACTTCAATCTCACTTGTCAGCTCATATAACTGAAGGAAAACTTAAAATATTGCAAACAAACCAGAAATCTGAAGAAGTTATAAGCTTGCATCTCATATTTCGTGCATTTGGCCACTTTTATTGTGATTTCGTGAAGAGGAAACGTCCATGTTTGATTGGGATGTCTAAAACGCAGAGTCCTGGAATCGGTAAGGTTTTGCATTGACGACCTCCCGATGTACATATTTTCCATACCGACCCATCCCTACTCTAAATAGATAAATTCATTTCTATGTTTGAAGGGAAATTCTAATACAGTTTCGAAACCAGTCAATAACTGTTTTTCACTTGTTAGAAACCCACAACTGGTTTTGAAAAATTAAAACCAACTGCAGTTGTAAGTACAATATTACTGTCAGAGGGAATTTTTAGTATTTTAATGGCAATGTTTCAGCAGCTGTAGAGTTGGATGAGACAATGATAGCTACAAAAAAACAAGGCAGAACCATGGTGTACTCGGGGAAGAAGACGACCACTCTGACAGGTAGGAGGTTCTGGATATGTTGTGGTCTTAATATATTTGTGCAAATTTGGTTGCTGGATTGATTATAATAAGTGAATTTTGGTTTCAACCAGCAGTCAAAACAACAGAAATTCCCATTGTGGTCCATGATAATAGTCTATATATGAAGCAAGTTTTAACAAATAAAACACTGGCTAGAGGCACATATTGTAATAAGTTGAATCACTGCCTAACATTAAATTATTAGCAGTAAAATCAAAATAGGATATGACTTGGCTTTTAAACCCCAGGCTTTATGGAGGCGGGCATAAAGCTTGTGGGTGTTCCACAGCCTAAACCCATGCACAAATTTCCAGGTATGTTTTCCCCAAGAGGATCTAGAGCTGATTAGGTTTGGGGGGGGGGGGGGGGGGGGGATATCTGGCAAGAACTGTTACCATAGCAACACTTTTAAAATTTTTTGGGTCTTAAAGTTTGGGGGTGTTCTACAGCCTAAACCCATGGATTTTCACCAAACTTTCAGGTTATATATACCCTAAGAGGATGTAGATCTGATTAAGTTTTGGGGAGTATCCAGTAACAACTGTTGCCATGGCAACATTTCTGTGTCATAAAGTTTGTCGGTGTTCCACAGCCTAAACCCATACATCGATTTTCCCCAAATTATCAGGTTTTGTTTACTCCAAGAGAATCTAGAGCTGATTGGGTTTTTGGGGGTATCTGGCAACAACTGTTGCCATGGCAACACTTTTAATATTTTTGGGTTTTAACATTTGTTGGTGTTCCATAGCCTTAACCAAGGCATGGATTTTCACCAAATTTTCAGGATATGTTAATCAAAACAGGATCGAGAGCTGAGTACGTTTTGGAGGGTATCTGGCCACAACTGTTGCCATGGCAACACTTTAAATACTTTTCAGTCTTAAACTTCTTATTTGAAAAAGGGGCGCTGTTAAACCGATGTTACTACAGTTGGATTTTTATCCCCCCTCTGGCCAGAGTTGTTAGATTATGAAATGCCGTCCTTGCTTGCTTGCGTGTGTGTGTGCATGCGTGTGTATGTTTATCACATTTTTAAATCAAGCTTTATATCACATACATTTATGAAGATATCTTCACTAAATTTTCAGAGAATGTTTATGGCTGTGAAAACATGTCTGTAACAAATTTTGTACTCATTTTAAAAAACAACATGGCCACCATAGATAATTGTTTGAAAATTATTGATATGTTGTAAAATTTAAAATATTGCAGGTAGCTGTACAAATTTGCACAAAATGTAAATGACTAGGAAAGCTTACCATAGACTAATTTTGGCCTTGTTTTGACAACAAAATGGCCGCCATATCACATATTTAATGTCAATTGGGGGTCGTGACAAAAAGCCCTAATATCTTCCTTATCATTGGTGCTAGGGGTTTGGAATGAAAACAACAACCTATTGGAAATTGTGGTCTGCAAATCTTTTGCAATGTCAAATTTGACCTTTGACCCATGCTTCAAGGTCATGTGGGGTCATTATTCTAAAAGGGCCCTACAATTGGTTCTAGGGTTTCAAAATATGAAAATAACATGTAAGAAATCATGATCTGTGAATCTTACATCTGACCACATTTTGTGGATTCTTTATACCTCTTGCAACTGATGTTGTTGCTAAGATTTTCCCAAATCTCAATGTTGTTGCCCATTTAGTTGTACCTGTGCACTGGGCTTCTTGCCTCTCGAGGCTGGCTATTGTTTTATATTAACCAAAATAATGAAACAAATGAGTTGCCCCCCACCCCACCCCCCACCCCCCCACCCCCGAAAAAAAAAAGAAATAAATGAAAAATAGTTTATAGCAATTGTGAATCACACAAAATGGGTGCTATAAAAATTAGTCAGTGAATGCCAGTGGCATGAGAGATTGTGTGTCTGATTTTTTTTGTTTTCCTTGAATTTGTTACCTGATTTGAGTCTTCTACTTCGGGTTCTTAGTTGTATATCAAACAGTTATAGTTATGTACAGTAATTATCACTATAATAAATTTATAAACGTGATATCCTTTACCTGTTGTTTGCAGCTGTGCCTCGCCTTTTTGATGCCTGTATGAGAGTGCTAATGGACAACATAGATGGTATGTGTAAAATAATATTAAAGTTAAACAACCATAAACTTTGTCTATGTACTCGTAATATTGTGTAGTAAGTTGAATCTGAGGCCATATGATATCTCTGTAATGCCTTTATGAAAGTAATAAACAAAGCATTGTAATCATTTATTTATTTATTTGATAACATCAATCTTAACATGAACTACATTATGTGGTATGTAGTATTTGGAATGTTCTGGGTTAAATAATCAGCCATTTCTGTGACTGATGCTTTATCCACAATCTGTAATTTTAGTGTTTTACTGTTTTTTAATTGTTGATGATTATAACATAATACATTTTAAGGGATGAATAAATATAGATCTGATAAAACTTCAGAATATCTGGTTGTTCCTGAATATTTGACATGTAGTACCAGCTTCCAAGATAGTACAAACAAACCCATCATAATTTAAATACAAAATATGTAAATGTCAGAAAAAATAATTTGAAATTTAATACGAATATATATCATGGTAACATTTGTTTTTTTGGGGGGTAGGGTTTAGTAGTCAAAAGTAGAATATTGTTGCTGATAGGCATCTGTGGGTTCATTCACAGACAGTTGCTTGGAACTATATCCAAGCGTCTGGTCATTATTTTGTTATATCATCCAATATAATGAAAAAAATCTTGTGACAATTCCTCTGTTTTCAGCTATTGACTTTGTGGGAGATGCTCCATACATGTATGACATTATGAAGCCACTGCTGGCGAGATGTACAGCCACTCAACTACTTAACATTGAGGAGGCCAACCCAGTAAGTACTGTGGCTTATAGGTAAGCCAAGCCAGTAAATTCTGCGAGGTAAAGGTAAACCAACCAGGTAAATTTTAAGATAAGCTAATATTCCCAAATTGTGTTCGTTCTGGGAGATGGATATAACTTGGTGATAAAGCTATAAAATCTATGAGATAAAAATTGCACAATGGCAGAAAGTTTTTAAAATTGATGATCAACTTACCAAGTACTGAGAATTAAAGGTAAATCATCCTGGTTAATGGGCTGAATTAAAGGGTAGCCTTCTCAGTAAGTACTAGCTTACAGCATTTGCTGTAAATAAACCATATATAATGCGACTTGATCAAATAATGTCTACTGTACAGACTCTGTAAGTTAATGTATTTTGTGCACATATTGTAGGTATTTTAGCCTTCTGTTACAGTCCATCTATACTCTCTAAGCAAACTGTAGTTTCCATATTTTTGTCCACATATTGTAGGAGATTGTGTCCCTAGTTGCAGGTAATGTGACCTTTCGAAGTGTGCTGTAGTAGTTAGTTTATATTATAGATGTTCGTGGGCCAGTCTGATGAGTTTTGGGAGAAACACTGTGAGAAAGACTTCAGGGGTGCACGCAGAAATGAGGAGGACTTTGAGACTTGGAGGGAACTCTACTTAGTAAGAATCTTAAAATTCTTAATAAAATTCAACCTGGTAATATTCTTAGAATTCTCAACAAATGTGTACCTGGAAGTATTCTCCAAATTTTCCTAAATATTTACGTCCAAACATTTCTTAACAAACATCTACAACACATAGGTAAATAAAAATATTCTCGGAAATCTTACCTATGATAAACCCTGTCTGGCTTGCCAAGCAGTTATTGCCAATGCAATTATTTAATTATGGTCACCCATATATTTTAAGTCTATATCTATATCTTAATCTCAATTTATTAATGTCAGTTTGAAAATTGATTTTTATGTCAAAATTAATAAACCAGTGTCAAACGGAAGCTGTCTTTTCAAATTCGAGAGATTAATAAAATAAATAATAATTTTGTCCAGACCATAATTGTTGGGCAAGACATAATATTTTCAGAATTCACAAAAATTATGCAATAAATTTCCTTTCTAGTTGGCATAATGTCTCTGAAACATGATTTTATTGTGTTAATACATCCTATCCAATGGACAGTTGCTTTAGCGGTCGGCGCGACCAGTCCTGCCAAACTCCAGAAAATGACGTCCTGTATATAATAATATAATACCGGCAGGACCGGTCACGGAGTGTGCATTCGCTAGGTGGCGCATCGTACTTCCTTCCTGTCTAGACAGCGTGACGTCATAGCATCTTTTTCGTTTGACGCGTGGAGTGTGCAGACATGTTTTCTACAGTGAGATGTTTTTGAAGTTTATCAACGAATTTCACCATTTTATAAACTTTTAAGTTTACTTCTACAAGTTCTATCATCATTATGTCTTCCACTGGACAGTAAAGAGGAACTTGCAGGCACGTTATGGCCCTGTTCGACAGTCACAAGAAATGTGCCAGATGTAGGAAGAAAGGGGTGGGAGACAATCCCTGTGTTATGAAGCTTGATTGCCAGATTTGTAAGGCGTTTATGCCTTCTCAAGTTCAACAACTGGCCACCCCAACCTACAAGTCCAGGTAAGAACATGGAGAGCAGAAGAATACAGAGACTACCAGTAGTGCTACCCCCACTCTCGAGGACCCATCAGAGGTGACTCTGTTGGGACGGGTAAACACTGACAAGCTATCTTCTGTCGAATCTACACTTACCAAGAAGAAGAAGCGTTCTGATGGCTCTTCTAAATCCAGCAAGAGAAGGCACAGCAGTAAACCTACTTCTGATGACCTCAAGAGTTTAGATGAGAAGTGGAGTGTGAGAGGTTTTTACGACTTGAAGCTTTGCTTCTTTGTAAGTTGTTTGCTGTGCCGGTGGAACCTGTGAAGCCCTCTACTGTGGTGACCAGAGAACATCCCTTCTTTGACCCGGGTGCATCTTTCAGTGTGGAGTCTGCTGGTTTGGTCACTGAGCGTACTGGTCCCAGTCTTGTACAGACCACCGGTGAGGCTGCCCAGTTGTCTGCTACCCAACCTCCGCTGGGAGGTCCCGGTACGAATGCAGTGCAGGATGTCAGTAAGAGTGCTACCCGCCCTGTTCGGGGTCCTGGAACCTCAGATGTAGCCACCCAGCCTTTATAGGCTCCCGGTGCAGAGATAGCCACCCAGCCTTTACAGGCTCCCATTGCAGGGACAGCCACCCAGCCTCTACAGGCTCCCGGTGCAGGTCCTGAAGTGCTGCCAACCGGTAATGACCCTGCTCAGCTAGACCAGTCACTTTCCGGTGGAAGAACTGTGGAGATTGCCGGTGAATATGAGAGTGAGGCAGAACTGGATAGGGAACCGGCTTCACCAGCTAGTGCCACTGCCCAGGGTTAACTTCCTGAAGAATCTATTGACCAGGAACTCTCTGAAGAAGCCAATTACGGGGAGACAATCAGAGGGGTCAGATCCTTCATGCGCTGGCATCAGATCCCTGACTTTGACAGTGCCTCTTCCTCCCTGGATGATAATCCATTTGCCGGTTCCCAAGTCAAGCCAACCGGTAAATGTCTGTCGAATTACTGGTGGATAAGTGGCTGTGTCGAAAGTTTGAGAAGCTGAACCTGACTGTTGCTGAAGGCTACCCTTCTAGAAACACTGAAACTAGTGGACTGCTGCGTTACCAGTTTGTCAAGCCACCCAGGTGATCAAAGTGGTATGACATGCACACAGACAAGAAGGACTCTGCTTCTTGTGTGTAACTGGTCTCCGGAACCGGCAAAGTTGAACAGCACCTTTAGTAGAATGGCCAGACATAGTTTGCCCTCTGCCCCTGCCTCCTGTACTATCAGCCAGGATACCCTAAGGCGTTGGGAGAGAGCGTTCCGGGAACAGTCTGTGATGTGTAATCAGGCTGCTGGTCTGTCAAGATGTTTAACAAAAGTGCAGGACTCCATGGTTACACACTTAAAGACACTACGTGTGGACAAGTCCAAAGGCCAGAAGCCCACTACACCAGCCTGGAAGCAAATTAGAGACCGGCAAAGTGGACAGAAAGGTTGTAGCAAAGCCTCAAACTTCTCCCAGAAGGTGGCTAAGGGTTAAAGAGGAGTAAATGACAATTACTATACTTTAAATGTAGCCAGAGTGAAGGACTCTGTACATGTATCTGGCAAGAAAGAAGAGTTGAACCCTTCACCAGTGACCAGCAAGATCAAGACTGTATTTTTACATGTAAACTCTTTTGTTCCAAATGTTCATTCTGTCACCGGGTTGCCACAAAAGAAAGGCGTCAATCCCAATTATTGTTGCAATCAAACAGAAATAAAACATGTGAACGATGTTTCCTGTGTAGGTCACTTGAGTTCTGCAAATATTGTCACAAATGTCCCAACTGTTGCCATAAATCCACCTATAGGGGCAAGGTTACACCAGTTTTGGGAGAAGTGGGAAGCTCTGGGTTCGAGTCCAAAAGTAGTCACAGCACTCAGAGAGGGCTACACCCTCCCCTTCCGGTTCAGACTCAATTTGACCAGGTCACCAAATGTCAACCCACAAAGACAGTCCCACCTTTTGGAGGTACTGTGTCAGCTGGTGAACAAAAATGCAGTGGAACTGGTAGCAAATCAAAATTCACCAGGGTTTTACAACCAGCTATTTTTGGTACCTAAACCCAACAACCGGTGGAGACCGGTCCTGGACCTGAGCACCCTGGGAGTGGGTCACGTCCCGACTTCAAGGACGCATATTTCCATATACCAATTCACAGTCAGTCCAGGAAGTACATGTGTTTTCACATCCAGGGTCAGTCCTACCAGTTCAAAGCCCTATCCTGTGACCTGTCCACAGCACCCATGGAGTTCACAGTGGTGGCCAAAGAGGTCAAACTGATGGCTTTACAGAGGGGTATAAGAATCCACCAGTACCTAGACGACTGGTTGGTGAGAGCCACATCCCACCAAACTTGTCTCCAGCATACACAGACCTTGGTAGCTCTCTGCCGAGAACTAGGTTGGCTGGTGAACAAGCATAAGTCAGAACTGGACCCAAAACAGATTTTCAACTTCGTAGGTTACCAGTTCGACCTCAGGGAGGGTAAGGTCAGACCCACACCAGAGCGTTGGCAGACTTTAACAGACAAGATTTTGTCAATCCTGGTGTGCCCGGTCCGGCAGTTCATGTCCCTCCTAGGCCTTCTAACAGCCACAGAAAAGCAAGTCCACCTAGGTCGACTTCATATGAGACCCATACAGTGGCACTTGAAGAACAACTGGAGGGTACCAGAATCACTGGAAAATGTGATACCTGTCCCCAGGTCTCTCCACCCCCACTTAAGGTGGTGGCTGGAGGAAATATGCTTTCAGGTCAACTATTACACCCGCTAAAACATGCTCTGCAGATATTTACAGATGCATCAAAAGAAGGGTGGGGCACTCACTTAAACACACTGCAAGGGGAACCTGGTGCCTTCCAGAAAGCAAATTGCACATAAATCACTTGGAACTAAAGGCGGTCTTTCTGGCCCTAAAAGGGTTCCAAGACCTCTGTTCAAACAACATAGTCCTGATAGCCACAGACAACACAACAGTGGTTGCCTATATCAACAAAGAGGCGGGGGGGGGGGGGGGGGGGATGAAGTCGGGCTCCCTGTGTGCCCTACTGTGGAGAACCCTGTCCTGGTGCACCAGAAAACAGATAACTCTCAAGGCACGTCACATCCCCGGCCGCCTGAACATAATAGCAGACAAGCTATCCCGGCTTGGCCAGACCATTCAAACAGAGCGGTCCCTTCACCCAGAAGTGTTTCAAGCTATATGCTCCCGGTGGCACCAGCCTCAAGTGGACTTGTTTGCCACCAGATTCAACAACAAACTTCCACAGTTTGTGTCAGCGGTTCCAGACCCCCAGGCTTGGGCAGTGGATGCACTCAGCTTGTCTTGGGAAAATCTGGACCCATATGCCTTCTCAACAGCAGGCATCTTGGGCAGAATGGTGGAAAAGTTACAGGACTACCCCTGCAACAGGATCATTCTGTTCGCCCCAGGGTGACCCAACATGCCCTGGTTTTGGGATCTGGTGGCAATGTGCAGTCAGATCCCTCTGTGTCTGCCCAATCTGGTATCTCAACCATTCAACCAGACCCTGCACAGGAACCTGTCAAACCTGAACCTACATGCCTGGCTCCTAGAGCCACAGCAATCAAGGAGCAGAAATTCCCTGAGGCAGTGGCAGCACGAAGTGAGGCTCCTCAAAGAGGATCAACCAGATCCGTCTGTGAGGCAAAGTGGACCATTTTTACAAAGTGGTGTCTGAGTAATCAGGTGGACTTCAGGGCACCACCTCTAAAAGCCATAGCTGACTTCCAGTTGCACCTGTTTCATGACAGGAAGTTGCAACCTGGTACCATTGATGGTTACAGATCAGCCATTGCTAACAAATTGGGCAACTCTACCATTAATGTCAGCAAAGATGAAAATCTCACCCATCCCCTGGATAGTTTCCATAGAGACAGGCCCAAGGGCAGGAGGGGTATACCCTCCTGGAACCTGTCCCTGGTCTTGCACCAGCTGACTAAGGCTCCCTTTGAACCTTTAAAAGAGGCCTCACTAAAATACTTGACCTTCAAGACTGTTTTTCTGCTGGCCCTGGGTTCTGGTAAACGCAGGAGTGAGATCCATGCTTGGCTACATAGTACATAAGAACATCAGACACCAGTCAGACTGGTCTAAGGTGTCCTTGTACCCCTCACCCAGCTTTCTGTCCAAGAATCAGCTGGCTAAGGAGGGTCCAGATAGGGTGGCTCCAGTGGTCATACCAGCCTTGGCCCCCCACTCTGGATAAGTCACTCAAGGGTGACAGGTCCTTGTGTCCAGTCAGAGCCCTTTGCTATTACCTGGACAGGACCTCGGATTTTAGGCAGAACAAGGAGTTGGTCTTTGTCTCCTTCAAGAAAGGTTTTGATAAGGACATCTCACCTGCCACCATCTCCTCATGGATCAAGCAGACTGATCCTTTGCTATGAGCTCTCTGACCAGGAGGCCCTCACACTGCATCAGGTCAAAGCCCATGATGTCAGGGCCTTTGCTGCTTCTAAGGCCTTCCAGTCGGGGGTCTTCTTAGAGCAGATTCTCTCAGCCTGCCACTGGAAATC
Source organism: Sabellastarte sp. h YS-2021 (assembly GCA_964017235.1). Taxonomy (NCBI): domain Eukaryota; kingdom Metazoa; phylum Annelida; class Polychaeta; order Sabellida; family Sabellidae; genus Sabellastarte; species Sabellastarte sp. h YS-2021. The sequence goes on from OZ024936.1 coordinate 32,135,738, forward strand.
CCATGACACCTTTATTTGAAGGATGTGGCTTGCGCAGATACAGAGCTTTTTCATTTAGGGCCATTGGTGGCTGCCCAATAGGTCCACCATCAAGCCCCAAAATGAGGAAATATGTAGATATATAAATATGTATATAGCATGTGAATAAAATTTTAAAAAAAAACAAAAAAAAACCAAAAAAACTGTGACTTGCTTCCTGTGGGAAGTTTATTTCTTGGGACTAAACTCAGCCCCTCTCTCTGTCTTTGTTCTTCCTCAGAGCAGATCTGGGAAAGAAAAAAGGGGGGGAGCAATGTCGGTGGACTTCCGGGTAACCAGTTAGTTGGTATCCGACCTTGACCTCACAGGGTTCTCTGACCCTAAGTCAAAATGGGCCCTCTCAGCTTTTGTTCTGTTATGAGTTCACTTATGTCCCTAGCAGCTTACCCGCCTTCCAAGCGGTAGTTATTCAGCAATTGTCCATTGGATAGGATGTATTAACGCAATAAAATTGCAAATTTAATAAGTAAATTAAATTTTTATAAGTTAATACCCTATCCAATGGACAGGCAAGGCCCACCCATCCGGCCCCGCTATCACCTTACTAAGGGTGTTCATATGTTTAGACAACTAAAAAGATGCTATGACGTCATGCTGTCTAGACAAGAAGGAAGTACGATGTGCCACCTAGCGAATGCACACTCTGTGACCGGTCCTGCTGGTATTATATACAGGACGTCTTTTTCTGGTGTTTGGCGGGACCGGTCGCGCCGACCGGTAAAGCAATTGTCCATTGGATAGGGTATTAACTTATAGAAATTTAATTTACTTATTAAATTTGCAAAACAGTGTGTGTGACATAAAGCAATCTTCAAACAGAAATAAGGACAGTAGAAGCTTTACTGCACTTTTCTAAGTCACTATTAAAAGATGAAGCTATCTGATCTGGTGTTTCTGTTTAAAATCGGAAAATATATTCAAAGGTACTTAATTACACCTGTCTGTTTAAACTGTTTGGCTTTTACAAAGATTTGTCTGGAGTTGTTTAGTACTTTATTTCCCTTTCTATTTTTTCTTCAGAGAAAATCTGATGAGAGAGAATCTAAGCTGAAGAAACTCACTTCAAACATCAGCAAGTCCATGCAGAAGGCTAAGCCAGGTAAAAAAATGACATAGCTGTGATATGTGATCTTAACTGAGGAAAACCTGTTCATTTACTCAGAATGTTTTATCAGATGTGGCGTTTTCCTCACAATTTTTACCCCACAGCCCTTAAGGGCTGTTGGGGTATTGTTTTTACCCATGGTGTCTGGATGAGCGGGCGGGCGGGCGGGCGGCGGGAAATAGTTTGTCCGAACTGTATCTCAGAAACCGCAAGGTGTAAGAAGTTCATACTTGGCCGGGACATTGGTTGGGGGGTGTATGTGTGCAACGTCACTGTCTGACCTTGATTTCACCTTTGACCTTGCCGTAGTGACCTTGAGTTTTAAAATCTTGTCCGGGCTATATTTTGGTAACCATAAGGTGTGTGACGTCATGGTCTGACCTTGATTTGACCTTGCCGTAGTAACCTTGACCTTTAAAATCTTGTCCGGGCTAATATCGGAAACTGTAAGGTGTAGGAAGCTGATACTTGGTAGGGACATTGGTTTGGGGGTGCAGGTGTGCAACATCATGGTCTGACCTTGATTTGACCTTGCTGTAGTGACCTTGACCTCTAAAATCTTGTCCGGGCTATATCTCGGAAACCGTAAGGTGTAGGAAGTTGATACTTGTTAGGAACATTGGTTAGGAGGTGTAGGTGTGCAACGTCATGGTATGACCTTGATTTGACCTTGCCGTAGTGACCTTGACCTATAAAATCTTGTCCGGGCTATGTTTAGGCAACCATAAGGTGTAGGAAGTTGATACTTGGAAGGGACATTAGTTGGTGTTTTAGGTGTGCAACGTCATGGTGTGACCTTGATTTGACCTTGCTGTAGTGACCTTGACCTATAAAATCTTGTCCATGCTATGTCTAGGTAACTGTAAGGTGTAGGAAGTTGATATTTGGTAGGGACATTGGTTGGGGGTTGTCGGTGTGCATCATGGTGTGACGTTTAACTTTGGCTCTGGCAAAGTGTGTTCACCTGCAAGATTTGAGACATGTTTCTCTTTTGACAAAGATATTTTGATTGCTGCAACTGATTAGTTTATATACTTTTGTATAATTGTGCTATTTCCATCGACAGCTATACTCCAATTAATAAAATTTACAGTTTTGTAATTTTTAGTTTACTGATTAATGCGGTCATCCTGCTATTGAAATATCTTGATTTAATACTTTATCTTTACATACATTTTCTTTCTTTTAGATGTTATTTTCTCTACATAAACATTATTTGAAGCTTTATATAACTGACACTGCTCTGAAAGTATCTGCATCTTTGTACTTTCTTACCACTTCCATATTTCATGGTGTTGAAAATTATTTCCCCAGGCTGTGGGGTACGGGCATCTATGATGCTATTTTTAACCAATGTGTCTTATTGGTTGCAAAATTTGAGTAAAGTTTGATTTATTTATTTGGGGTTTTACGTCGCTTTCAACGCTGTACAGATCATATCACGATGGGTAGTTGGAAGGGCAGAGGAAACCAGTACATACAGTTCTTTAGGGTTCTATACTGTAAACTGCCGACCAACGGCAAGCAACTACCAGCTTTTCCACTTGAGGTCGTGCTGGGGATCGAACCCCGGCCTCAGAGGTGGGAGGCGAGAGTATTACCACTCTGCCACCGTGGCCCCCGAGTAAAGTTTGATGACAGTTGCCTAACTTAAAAGTGTCCTCAATGATGCATTTTAAATTTTAAACTGCTATTATTCACTTTAGTGTCTTTTACACCACAGCCCTTAAGGGCTGTCGGGGTATTGTTTTCACCCATGGTGTCCGGATGGGCGGGTGGCGGGAAAAAGTTTGTCCGGGCTGTATCTCAGAAAATATAAGGTGTAGGAAGTTTATACTTGGTAGGGACATTGGCTAGGATGTGTAGGTGTGCAATGTTATGGTGTGGCCTTGATTTGACCTTGCCGTAGTGACCTTGACCTATAGAATCTTGTCCGGGCTGTATTTTGGAAACCGTAACATGTAGGAAGTTGATATTTGGTAGGGACATTGGTTAGGGGGTGTAGGTGTGCAATGTCATGGTCTGACCTTGATTTGACCTTGCCGTAGTGACCTTGACCTATAAAATCTTGTCTGGCCTATATCTCGGAAACCGTAAGGTGTAGGAAGTTAATGCTTAGTAGGGACATTGGTTAGGGGTTGTAGGTGTGCAGCATCATGGTGTGACCTTGATTTGACCTTGTCGTAGTGACCTTGACCTTTAAAATCTTGTTGCACCTTTGGGTCTGTCTTTTGATGCAGATTAAGCACTGTTAAAGTCATATAAGAATTCGTTAAGAATTTTGCTTTTACAACTTCCCGTTGTAGCAGATGGAATTTCATCAAGTGAGCCACAGATTTTGCTCCAACACCACACATAAGCATTCATTGAATGTGTTACCACTTCTGTATGCTTGGTAATATTCAAAACATCTAAACCATAATTCGGCCATGCCAGATGTAGATAAAGAATGCATGCATTGTTTTTCTCTTAGACATTATTTTCTCTATTTAAACATTGTTTGGACCTTTATATAACTGACAGTGCTCTGAAAGTATCCTGATCTTTGTACTGATACAGTACTTCTATATCTCATGGTGTTAGAAATATTTCCCTAGGCTGTTTGGTACAGGCATCTCTTTTATGCTATTTTTTTTTCTTTTCATTTCGAGGTGAGCTTAAATAATTGCACGCATTTAACAGGTTATAAAATTTGACAATCCAAAAGAAACTTTGAATGTTTCAACAAATTGGAACAGACATTTTTGGTTAAATTCATAAAGTTTTCACAAATAAAACATTTATAATTTAATTTTTTTTCATTCATTTCATAATGCTATGTGAGTTCTAACTACCTTCTATTTAAAATGAACATAATTAAGCTGCTGAAAAGGCACCTAATTAAGTGGCCCGTCAGGGACGCTTATTTGTTTTCACTGAAGTTCGACTGATCACCGCCGCCGCCACCGGATTATGGTCTCCCTTGAATAACTTCTTAGCCTTTCAAATTTTTCTTTCCTTCTTATCTTTCTTTAAAACTATAGGGGCGGGAAAATTTTTGGGATACTTTGCGCAGACCTTAGGCTTTACTTAAGGTAGCCTTAAGCATAACTCCAAAACACCCCGTCATCGCGTTTCGGAAATAACCACACACACCTGTGCTATAAAATTTATCTGGTACATTCTAGACCAAATTTCCAAGGTCGGAAAGGATTTTCTCATCAATCGCACCATAGATACCTGAATGGGAGGCGTTTTATTTTTGTAAATTTTTTAAAAATGGGTACTTGGTCTGTATCTCAAAAACGGTTAGGATTTCGGCGTTTTGTTGGAATAACAGCTATAACATATTCAGCTACTTTTTGATAATCTTTCACATGCCGAAGTTTTAGCTCAGTATCTGCAAACTTAAGGTCACCTTACTGACCAAAACGTGGGTTTTATCCCTCCAGTTCACTTAGTTTTCCACACTTTTCAACCAAACTTGGCATATATATATTAAGATTCACCAAAGGATTATCCTGACTTTATGGTGACCTTAAACTGTTAATATTATTAGGGCTATGGCCCCCCCTAAAGTCATCAAATTGGAATAAAATTGTCTGGCCTGTTATTTTTCCATCTTTTTAAAAATTTAACATATATTGATATTGAGGTACATCAATAGAACACTCTTACTACCTTATGATTCAAATATTAATAATGTTAGGGCCATCTTAAACTTAAAATGTAGAGTTTTTCAGCCCTAAGCTTAGTTAATGTGTACATTTTTCAAATAAAACTTGCGACATTTATAAAGGTTGGCAGAAAGGACATTCTGCTTTTATGGTCATCTTAACCCTTTCGCTACTGAAGGAACATTATTCTCTGGGACTGTAGCCATATGACGTCATATCACGTCAGAAACGCCAATGAAGTAAAATAATAACTGACTACCTTATACACTTTATTTGCAGTATTTTTCGGTATATTTCATTAGGAATTGATGAAAGTCGAATGGGAAAATTTGTGGGGATTCCACAAATAAAATTAACCACGAGTAAACAATATGCAGCTATATGAGGTAAATACGGCAATATCTACATAAACCAGTTAAAATAGGTGAAATAGTGATTTTTAAAAAAAAATATAACATAACTTTCATATAAAATACTTTAAAAATCGGTTTAATACTGATACACCAAAGAAAACGTATAACAGTACACTGAAGGGAAAGAAGAAATATATATTATTACTGTCGACCCTTGGTCGAGAGACATGGTCCCTTGTTATACACATTGATGTCGACTGCTAGTCGACATACATGGTAGCGAAAGGGTTAAAGTCCCAATATGAATGAAGTTATGGTCACTTTTCAGTGAAAAAAGGAAGTTTTCGGCCTCCAGCTATCTTATTGTTCAACTGACCTCAGCTAAACTTTGTACACTTATAAAGGATGACAAAAGGGACATTCTCATTATATGGTCACTTTTAAGTCGCAATATGGATGAAGTTATGGTCACCTTGCAGTGAAATTATGGAGTTTTTAATCTCCAGCTATTGTATTGTTCAGCAGAGCTCAGTTAAATTTTGTACACTTTTAAAGATGACATTAGGGACATTCTTATTTTCTTTCCACCTTGGAGTTCCAATACAAGTACAGTCATTGCCATCTTGACGTGAAAATGAGGATTTTCAGCCCCTAACTGATTTACTGTTCAGTAACATCAGTTTAACTTGACATTGATTATACTAAAGTAAGATTTTGTATAACATTTCACTTAAAATTCCTGTACTTAAGAGGCTTTGGCCATCTTAACATGATAAATATATACTTCTTGCTCCCTCCTCATTTATTTTAACACTTTTTAAAACCACACCTGGCATATGTATACTTAAAAATATTTATACTGTCTGGCAAACCTAATCTCTTAGTGTTTATGAAGTTATGACATCTTCAAAGAAAAAATGAGCTATTTATGATGCACTGATGTGGTTAGTGTTCACATAATATAAATTCGCAATTTTAGGCAGATTGAAAAAAACACATTCTTCTGATTCTATTCTTTTGGAATTGTGGGGATATAACTTTTCCTTTTTGGAAAAAAAGCTTCAATTGATTCAACTTTTGTTTTGTAGAAGGATTTGATGATCTAGCTACTAGTTCACATAGACTATATAGATTGGTCAAATGTATACACCTGACTTCTTTCACAATATAAGATGCTTGAAAAAAAAACACTTTCTCATAAACAGTTTTTCTTGTACAGCATTTTATGTATCTCCAGCTGAGTGGAAATGAATGACTTGTCCTTTTCTTCTTCCTCCCCAACTCTGTATTTGCTTTTGTGTGATATCTATCAAAAGGCACATTCATGGAAAGTCTTTCTATGCAGAAAGAACCCCCCAACTCCCCTTTAGTGCACATAAAAAGCAAGTGGAAAAAAGAATGGCCTGAGTGGGGGAAGTGGGGGGTTGATGGAGGGAGATGATAGATATATATATATGTGTGTGTGTGTGTGAAGCAAAAGTGTAACAAAAATAAGTGGAATATTTATGCTATTCTTTGAATGTATATTGTGGACAAAAAGTCTAACGCACTTTGGTTCACTGGATTTTATTAGTGGTTTTGTTAAGTTTTTAGTTGAAACACAATCAGTAATTTTAAACAATAGTTCTTAAGCATCTTAGTCCACTGCATTCAATTAGTGTTTTATACTTAAGTCTGATACTAATGACATTTTGAACAGAAATGTCTGTGGTCAGTGTACCCTTTCAATTGAGACTTCTTCTCCGAGAACATTACCAAAGAATGTAGGACATACAGAATCCGAGAAAAAAAAAATGCCTCCTGGACAAAATGCCTCACAGAAAAAAATGCCTCCTGGAAAAAAATGCCTCCTAGAAAGAATGCCTCCTGGATATTTTGTGACTAGGAAAAAATGCCTCCTGAGAAAAAAAAGTTATTTCAACTTGTAAACATGTTACATATGAAACCTATAACGTATAATATCAAAAACATGTTAATTAAGCGGCCCTAATGGGCCGCTTATTTGTTTTCACCGAAGTTCGACTGATCACCGCTGCCGCCGCCGGATTATGGTCCCCCTTGAATAACTTCTGAGCCTTTTAAATTTTTCTTTCCTTCTTATCTTTCTTTAAAACTGTAGGGGCGGGAAAAAATTTGGGGATACTTTGCGCAGACCTTAAGCTTTACTTAAGGTAACCTTAAGCATAACTCCAAAACACCCCGTCATTGCGTTTCGGAAAAAAACCACACACACCTGTGCTATAAAATTTATCAGGTACATTGTACACCAAATTTCCAAGGTCGGAAAGGATTTTCTCATCAATCGGACCATAGATGCCTGAATGGGAGGCGTTTTATTTTCGTAAATTTTTTTAAAATGGGTACTTGGTCTGTATCTCAAAAACGGTTAGGATTTCAGCGTTTTGTTGGAATAACTTATTCAGCTACTTTTTGATAATCTTTTACATGCCGAAGTTTTAGCTCTGTATCTGCAATTTTAAGGTCACCTTAATGTCAAAAAACGTGGGTTTTATCCCTCCAGTTCACTTAGTTTTTCACTTTTTTCAACCAAAGTTGGCACATGTATTAAGATTTGCGAAAGGAATATCCTGACTTTATGGTGACCTTAAACTCAAAATGTTAATGGACCTATGGCCTGCTTAAAGTCATGAAATTGGAATAAAATCCTCTGGCTCCTTTCTTTTTCCATTTTTGTATATCAAAATTATCACTGGTATTAAGCTAGATAAAAATAATACTTATGGTCACCTTAAACTCTCAGTATGAATGGAGTTGAAGCCACCTTAAAGTGAAATAAGGGGGTTTTCAGCCTCCAAGTATCTTATTGTTCAACTGACCTCAGTTAAACTTTGCACACCTATAAAGGATGGCAAACCAAAGGGTTATCCTGACTTCATGGTGACCTTAAACTGTTAATATAATTTTGCAAATTACAACATAGGTTATCCCCTCTGTAAGGAGTTGATCGCAGTTAGATGCACTAGGAGGGGCAGAAATGTAATTACAAGAAAAACACGACACCTGTCATAATGGAAACCAAGGATGAGCAGCCAGCCAAAACACTGAGAAGCACCAGCAAAACCTTACAAGAGAAACTTACATACCTTTGTACAGCTAAGCAAAATGGGTAAAAGACTGTGAATTTTTGACAGGCATTGGCGACTATAAGACTCAAGTGGAAAAAATGAAGATGCCTCTGAAGTTGTAATGTGAACCTGTAGTGTTATAATACTTGAAAGAACGTTTTTTTTCTTAGGAGGTATTTTTCCTGGTCACAAAATATTCAGGAGGCATTCATTCTAGGAGGTATATTTCCTAGGAGGCATTTTTTCCAGGAGGCATTTTTTCCGCGCATCGGACATACATTCTTTTGAGAAGTAAATTTCACACCTACAATTTCTCTTCTGGCAAGCTGTGGTCGTTTTTTCATTCTTTAATATGGTAACATACACAATGCAATAAACTTTACATTTTCTATTCCTTGTGATGCATATCTTGACATCTTTTACGGCTTACTTCGCACTTTTGGATCCGGGCTGCTTCGTTTTTGTCAGCAAAAACATTTTTCTAGTTTGTTTTGATCCTGTTTTTTTATGCTGCCATTACATTATGGCCTCCCTTCAATGTCCACTACACTAGTGACAGAATTGAAATGATTATTGGCATGTTCCTTCTTAACTCGACCTTTGACCTTTCTGGAGGTCATATGACCCCAAAACATATTTTGTTGCACACATTAACAGTTTATTTCACTCTTCCCTTTCAGATGTAAAGAAAACGCGCCTTGCATATGTGGACGGTCCCGCCAAAGCTCCTAGAGAAGTGCGAAGAAAACAGCTTCAACACGGCACTGCGGGACCCAGTCAAGTGGATCATCTGGCTAAACTGTCCAGTCATAAAGGTAAGAGGACTAACAGTACAATTATATGTAATAGTAGTTGGCTCCATGGGAGTACGTCACCTGGTAGCATAATTATCATATAGGTTACCAGGTGAAAGATCATCACAAAGATCCTGTTGTAGTGGGACCCTGGAAATGGAATTATCTGGGGAAACCATCATGCCATAAGGTAATATAACAAGGTTTAAAAGATGATAAACTAATTTACTCTTCCCTTCAAAACATAATCCTAGATTTATGGATTTGAAATCTTTTACATAAATCTGTCTGCTGAATAGGCAAATCTGACAAACCTAGTTTGCTTGTATTTTTCTGTGGAAGACACCTAATGAAAGAATATTTGTTTTAAAATATAAAATATTTTGTTTGTCTATACTCTCACGATTTTTGAAAACGAATCATAATTTCATGATTTTGAGTGGCTGATAATGTCATTAATACAAAATTATTGTAACCTGATGTTTCTGTGTTTGCAGATTTCAATTCACCAAAACCACCTAAACCACCAAAGGTGCCAGTACCAAAGCCTGACACTCCACCAAAGAGAGGTAAGTGCATTGTGATTAGGGATGGGTCGGTATGAAAATTATGTACATCGGAAGGTCGCCAATGCAAAACCGTACCGATTCCGGGACTCCGCGTTTTAGTACACCCCAAACAAACATGGATGTTTTTTTACATGATATCGCAATAAAAGTCCCAAAATGAACAAAATGTGAGATAAAAGCATATAATTTCTTCAGATTTCTTGTTTACTCCCAATATTTTAAGTTTTCCTTCAATTATATGAGCTGACAAGCGATATTGAAGTTATAAATTGTCGTAACCAAAATATGACTGTTATGCTCAACGTAATTGCTTAAGTACTAGTGAAGTCTGCAAATGCATGAAAATTGGGGATAAAAGCTCATAATTTCTTCATATTTTGGGTATGTTTCTAATATTTCAACTCTTTATTCCATTATGTGTGTTCACAAGCGAAGTGGCGGTTGTAAAATCTCATCACGGTATTTCAGTAAAATGGCCTCGATACCGAGATACCGGGCCTACCGACCCATCCCTAATTGTGATCAACAAGTATCACATTTATTTTCACAATTTAAAACCAGTTGATATTTCCAAAAACAACCAATATCTGGTCACACACTTTTTCCAGAAATTTATAAAAAATGGCTTAAAAAAACTACTACTTTTGATTTTGATAAAAGATTACACAAGTTTTCATAGGTGGTGTAGTCATATAATGTTCTAATATGACCTTGATTTTGACCTTTGTGTATATTCCAGTGAAGACTGTTGCTCCTATGATGGTGAAATCTTTAAAGTTAATGAAAAACCTGAAAGGTCACAGAAAATGAACCTCCAGTGACCTCTCTTCATGACCTTGAGAGGTCAAAGGACAGTAGTCAGCCTGATTGTTATATGGTAGAAATATTACAGGCACAGTATGTTTTGAGATGCTCGCCAGATAGTGGTGACAAAACTAATATGAGCACAGTTAATGGTTTTACAGTAGACTTGTAAATTGTAAATCACAGTGTTAAAACTAGGTTGATATGCTTGCATTTAGATATCAACTCACTTAAGTTTGGGGGACTTTACTAAACCACAGCTTAAGTAAACTAGTAAATGCTTTTGGATAGTCGGGCCACTTTAAGGGTATATTTAAAGCTAACCTAGTTATGGATGCCTTAAGCTGGCTAGAACACCCGTTTGTTCTGAAACTCGAATAACATTCATGTTCCAATAGTGTATATAACTAGAATAGATCACATGAAATACAGATACTTCAAACATTTTATCTCTGTGAGGGATTTCGCATTGTATTCATATCTGAAAGTCTGAGGCAATAAAAACAAGAATTGCAGTAAACAATATCAGTAATTTTTTATAATCTTCGAGATTTTTACATCATTTACAAAATATTTTTTTCTAACTATTTAGTTGATAACAGCTTGAAATCATCATATCAAATACATGGTATTAATATCAGAATCATATGAAGTACTCCAGTCTTAGTCATTAGAATTATCATGATTGAAAATTAGTTGTCAGTATTATCATGTTGACCTGGGGGCCATGGTGGTGCAGTGGTAACCCACTGGCCACTCGCCTCTGAGGTCAGCAGTTCAAACCTCACATACGGTGTGGGAAAGTTAGTAGTTGCTTACCGATGGTCGGCAGATTACAAAACAGAACCTTGACTAGCTGTATGTACTATTTCCTCTACCCATAAAATAACCATTGTGATATGACCTGTACATTGTTGAAAGCAAAGTTAAAACCAAAATAAATAAATATCATCTTGACCTGTGTGGTTTGAGTGTTGTTGTCATTGTAATAAAGTTAATTTGTGAAATGTGTTTGTTCAGTAGTAAATGCAGAGTTAGTGGCATATGTTTGGTTTGTGATGTGTTTGTTTTAGTGTGAAATTTGATCCAGGTTTAATTTGTGCCTGAAAGTCCTTTGATTTAAAAATACATTTTTTTTTTAAATTGGACAAAGGTGGTATAATTTAATGTTTATGTTCCATTTAAATATTTTGTTCAATAAATTTTTTTGTCATACTTAAAGATTTGTGGTTAATTAAAAATCTATCCATGTGGAATGTATTTTATACTTATATAAAGTGCATCTTTGTGCTTCCGCCATATTCAAACTGCAAGTGCACTGATCTTTGAGTGGCAATTGGCTAATTGTAAGATGACACTTGGTTTTGTGACTCGTTGCAGTGCAATAGGTCAATTCTGATAATCAGCAGTCTCTAATATCCGTAGATTGTTATTGTGTTGTACATTCTGTTATTTATTCCAATAGATAATAGTAAATATGGCTAGAGTCAGGTGTTTTAACTCATACCCAAATTGTATTTACATTGGTTTTGATTATACAGACTACTGTAACAGCATGTAGTTCAGAACAGGTTCCATTTCTAACTTATAGTGGGTAAATCATTTATCGACAATGCCAATATTTATTGTTTTGGGAGAGGGTTACCGATAATGATGTAGAAGCTTGTATATCAATATTACCAACTGATGTATAACGTAAACCTTACACTTAAAATATATGAAATACACCCTAAATCTGAAGAAGTTATTAACTTTTATATCATATTTTTTTGTTTAGTTTTTTCAAGCGTTCTTGATCAGAACTGCCATGTTTGGTTTTGGTTAATTTAACTTTCTGTTCTGGTATCCATTCAAATGGCAATATGCTAAAATGAAACGTTTTCAGTCTCCTGGATTTGGACTGGTTAGTAGACAATATTACCCCCATCCCCCTCTCCCCAATATCACCTGATATTGAAATATTTTTAAGTTTAACGTTGATGTTCACACAGCCGAGCGATTTGTCCACTGCTAACTGAATGAGCTTAGACTGGTTTTGGTTGTACAGAGCGTAACGTATTAGTGTAAATTTAATTGTGATAGAAAATTTCTATGCTTAAATATTGTGAGCAATCAGAGCTGGAACCCAAACAAGTTTTCAACTTCGTAGGCTACCAGTTCGACTTGAAAGAGGGCAGGGTCAGACCCACCACAGAACGTTAGCAGACCCTACAAAACAAAATACGGGAGATCTTGTCAAAGCCAATATGTCCGGTCCGGAAGCTAATGTCCCTGATCGGTCTGTTAACTGCCATAGAGAAGCAAGTACACTTGGGCAGACTACACATGATACCCATACAGTGGCATCTCAAGAACAACTGGAGAGTACCAGAAACCCTAGAGAAGATGATCTCTATCCCAAAGTTACTCCACCCACACCTAAAATGGTGGCTGGAGGAAAACAATGTTGTTACAGGTCAACCCTTACACCCGCTAGAGCATGCTCTGCAAATATTTACACACGCATCAAAAGAAGGGTGGGGTGCACACTTAAACGAGCATATGGCAAGGGGAAGCTGGTCACTCCCAGAAAGCAAACTGCACATAAACTATCTAGAGTTAAAGGCAGTTCTTCTGGCACTAAAAGAGTTCCAAGCTCTCTGTATAAGCAAGGTAGTTCTCATAGCTACCGAAAATACCACTGTGGTAGCTTACATAAACAAAGAAGGGGGAATGAGGTCGGGCCCCCTGTGTGCCCTTCTTTGGAGGATCCTCACCTGGTGCACAAGAAACCAGGTGACCCTCAAAGCTCGACATATCCCCGGTCGTCTCAATGTGATAGCAGACAAATTATCTCGATTGGGTCAGACCATCCAAACAGAATGGTCCCTCAAGCCGCAGATTTTTCAAGCAATGTGCAACCGGTGGCACACCCTTCAAGTAGATCTGTTTGCCACAAGGTTCAACAACAAGCTCCCAAGTTTGTTTCACTGGTCCCAGATCCCCAGGCCTGGGCAGTGGATGCTCTAAGCCTGTCTTGGGAGGGACTGGACCCATATGCCTTCCCACCAGCAGCCATCTTGAGCAAAGTGGTGGAGAAGTTACAGGACTACCCTTGCAACAGGATAATCTTGATTGCACAAGGGTGGCCCAACATGCCTTGGTTATGGGATCTGGTGGCACTGTCCAGTCAGATTCCCTTGTGCCTGCCCAACATACCGGACTTAGTGTCTCAGTCATTCAACCTGGTTCTACACAAGAACCTATCAAATCTGAATCTGTATGCCTGGCTCCTAGAACCTCAGCAATCAAAGAGCATGGCTTCTCTGAGGCAGTGGCAGCACGAATTGAGGCTCCTCACAGAAGATCAACCAGATCTGTCTATGAGGCAAAGTGGACCATTTTTACAAAGTGGTGCCTCAGTAATCAGGTGGACTTCAGGGCACCACCTCTGAAAGCCATTGCTGACTTCCTCCTACACTTGTTTCAGGACAAGAAGTTGTGACCAGGTACTATTGATGGCTGCAGATCAGCCATTGCTGACAAACTGGGCAACTCCACCATTAATGTCAGCAAAGATGAGAATCTTACTCGTCTCCTGGATAGTTCCCATAGAGACAGACCCAAGGGCAGGAGGGGCATCCCCTTCTGGAACCTTTCCCTGGTACTACACCAGCTGACTAAGGCTCCCTTTGAACCCTTTAAAGAGGCCTCTTTGAAGCACCGGACCTTCAAGGGTGACAGGTCACTGTGTCCAGTTAGAGCACTACGTTATTATTTAGACAGGACCTCTGACCTCAGGCGGAATAAGGAGTTGGTTTTTGTCTCCTTCAAAAAAGGTTTTGACAAGGATATCTCCTCTGCCACTGTCTCCTCATGGATCAAACAGACAGTTATCCTATGTTATGAGCTCTCTGACCAGCAAGCCCTTACCTTACATCAGGTTAAAGCCCATGATGTAAGGGCCTTTGCTGCTTCTAAGGCCTTCCAATCTGGAATTTCCTTAGAACAAATCTTATCAGCCTGCCACTGGAAATCTCATAATACCTTCACACAATTCTATCTGAAGGATGTGGCTTGGGCTGACTCAGAGCTTTTCCATCTAGGGCCAGTTGTGGCTGCCCAGCAGATCCACCACCAAGCCCAATAGTGACGAGACACTCTTGTAAATATGTACATAATGTATATACTTAGATAAGTATAAATCAATCAAAAAAAACAAAAAAAAACTGTGACATGCTTCCTTTGAGAGGTTTATTAAGCGTCCCGCAAGGGACGCTTGTTTGTGTATGGGAGACCTTCAGGCTCCGCCGGCTCCGCATTTTGTTTTCCTTATAACTCTGTAACCGTTAGGCGGATTCTTTTCAAATTTGGCAGGTTTAGGCAGTAGCCTTGGGGAATTTTTTTGAATATGCTGCAGTGACATTTCAACCAATCAGAGAGGTCACATGACCAAAAATGTCTTTTTTCAATGGGGAAGCTTGTCCGGATGATAACTTGAAAGGAATTTTATCAATTCACCTGAAACTTGGCAAATACATTCATTCTATTAAAATCTGGAAATCATTAGATTTTGGCATTGATTGGTCAAGAAATGGCCGAGTAATTAATGATTAATTAATCATTACGAATTTTCCAAATAAGGAAAACACAAAAATGCTTATATCTCGAAAACCGTGCTAGATAGAGCGATTTCGACGAAATTTTTGACCCGCAGGGTATCTCTGCGGAGTAGTTTTCCCAGTTTTCAAAAAATTTTTGTCTCGCCCAAAATGGCGGCCATTTTGAATTTTCGAAATTTTCGCAAAAATTGCAAAACACAAAAATGCTTATATCTCAAAAACCGTGCTAGATAGAGCAATTTCGACAAAATTTTTGACCCGCAGGATATCTCTGCGGACTACTTTTCCCAATTTTCAAAAAAATTTTGTCTCGCCAAAAATGGCGGCCATTTTGAATTTTCAAAATTTTCGCAAAAATTGCAAAACACAAAAATGCTTATATCTCGAAAACCGTGCTAGATAGAGCGATTTCGACGAAATTTTTGACCCACAGGGTATCTCTGCAGAGTAGTTATCGCAATTTTGAAAAAAAAATTTTCTCGCCAAAAATGGCGGCCATTTTGAATTTTCGAATTTTTCGCAAAAATTGCAAAACATAAAAATGCTTATATCTCGAAAACCCTGCTAGATAGAGCGATTTCGACGAAATTTTTGACCCACAGGGTATCTCTGTGGAGTAGTTTTCCCAGTTTTCAAAAAATTTTTGTCTCGCCCAAAATGGCGGCCATTTTGAATTTTCGAAATTTTCGCAAAAATTGCAAAACACAAAAATGCTTATATCTCAAAAACCGTGCTAGATAGAGCAATTTCGACAAAATTTTTGATCCGCAGGATATCTCTGCAGAGTACTTTTCCCAATTTTCAAAAAATTTTTGTCTCGCCAAAAATGGCGGCCATTTTGAATTTTCGAAATTTTCGCAAAAATTGCAAAACACAAAAATGCTTATATCTCAAAAACCGTGCTAGATAGAGCGATTTCGACAAAATTTTTGACCCGCAGGGTATCTCTGCAGAGTAGTTATCGCAATTTTGAAAAAAAAATTTTCTCGCCAAAAATGGCGGCCATTTTGAATTTTCGAATTTTTCGCAAAAATTGCAAAACATAAAAATGCTTATATCTCGAAAACCCTGCTAGATAGAGCGATTTCGACGAAATTTTTGTCCCACAGGGTATATCTGCAGAGTAGCCATGCCAATTTTCAAAAAAATTTTGTCTCGCCAAAAATGGCGGCCATTTTGAATTTTCGAATTTTTCGCAAAAATTGCAAAACATAAAAATGCTTATATCTCAAAAACCCTGCTAGATAGAGCGATTTCGACGAAATTTTTGACCCACAGGGTATCTCTGCAGAGTAGCCATGCCAATTTTCAAACAAAAAATTTCTCGCAAAAAATGGCGGCCATTTTGAATTTTCGAATTTTTCGCAAAATTGCAAAACACAAAAATGCTTATATCTCGAAAACCATGCTAGATAGAGCGATTTCGACGAAATTTTTGACCCACAGGGTATCTGCAGAGTAGCCATGCCAATTTTCAAAAAAATTTTATCTTGCCAAAAATGGCGGCCATTTTGAATTTTCGAATTTTTGCGCAAAAATTGCAAAACACAAAAAAGCTAATATTTCGAAAACCGTGCTACATAGAGCGATTTCGACGAAATTTTTTATCTTCAGGGTATCTCTGCAGAGCAGCTATCCCAAAGAGCTTTCACTTGGTAAAGTTTCAGACCCATAGCTAATTACTCACCTACTCAAAAAGAGTAAATGCGAATTACCTCTAAAAGTATTGCAGATGGCCAATTTTTCTCAAATAACTCATTCACCTACTTTTGGAAGAGCTTTCACATGGTGAAGTTTCAGACCCATAGCCAATTACTCACCTACTCAAAATGAGTAAATGCGAATTATCTCTAAAAGTATTGCAGATAGCCAATTTTTCTCAAATAACTCATTCACCTACTTTTGGGAGAGCTTTCACTCTGTGAAGTTTCAGACCCATAGCTAATTATTTACCTACTCAAAATGAGTAAATGCTAATTATCTGTCAAAGTATTGCGGATACCCAATTTTTATCAAATAACTCATTCATCTACTTGTGGGAGAGCTTTCACATGGTGAAGTTTCAGACCTATAGCTAATTACTCACCTACTCAAAATGAGTAAATGCGAATTATCTCTAAAAGTATTGCAGATAGCCAATTTTTCTCAAATAACTCATTCACCTACTTTTGGGAGAGCTTTCACTTGGTGAAGTTTCAGACCCATAGCTAATTACTCACCTACTCAAAATGAGTAAATGCGAATTATCTCTAAAAGTATTGCAGATAGCCAATTTTTCTCAAATAACTCATTCACCTACTTTTGGGAGAGCTTTCACTTGGTGAAGTTTCAGACCCATAGCTAATTACTCACCTACTCAAAATGAGTAAATGCGAATTATCTCTAAAAGTATTGCAGATAGCCAATTTTTCTCAAATAACTCATTCACCTACTTTTGGGAGAGCTTTCACTCTGTGAAGTTTCAGACCCATAGCTAATTACTCACCTACTCAAAATGAGTAAATGCGAATTATCTCTAAAAGTATTGCAGATAGCCAATTTTTCTCAAATAACTTATTCACCTACTTTTGGGAGAGCTTTCACTTGGTGAAGTTTCAGACCCATAGCTAATTACTCACCTACTCCAAATGAGTAAATGCGAATTATCTCTAAAAGTATTGCAGATAGCCAATTTTTCTCAAATTAATCATTCACCTACTTTTGGGAGAGCTTTCACTTGGTGAAGTTTCAGACCCATAGCTAATTACTCGTCTACTCAAAATGAGTAAATGCGAATTATCTCTAAAAGTATTGCAGATAGCCAATTTTTCTCAAATAACTCATTCACCTACTTTTGGGAGAGCTTTCACTTGGTGAAGTTTCAGACCCATAGCTAATTACTCACCTACTCAAAATGAGTAAATGCGAATTATCTCTAAAAGTATTGCAGATAGCCAATTTTTCTCAAATAACTCATTCACCTACTTTTGGGAGAGCTTTCACTTGGTGAAGTTTCAGACCCATAGCTAATTACTCACCTACTCAAAATGAGTAAATGCGAATTATCTCTAAAAATATTGCAGATAGCCAATTTTTGTCAAATTAATCATTCACCTACTTTTGGGAGAGCTTTCACTTGGTGAAGTTTCAGACCCATAGCTAATTACTCACCTACTCAAAATGAGTAAATGCGAATTATCTCTAAAAGTATTGCAGATAGCCAATTTTTCTCAAATAACTCATTCACCTACTTTTGGGAGAGCTTTCACTCTGTGAAGTTTCAGACCCATAGCTAATTACTCACCTACTCAAAATGAGTAAATGCGAATTATCTCTAAAAGTATTGCAGATAGCCAATTTTTCTCAAATAACTCATTCACTTACTTTTGGGAGAGCTTTCACTTGGTGAAGTTTCAGACCCATAGCTAATTACTCGTCTACTCAAAATGAGTAAATGCGAATTATCTCTAAAAGTATTGCAGATAGCCAATTTTTCTCAAATAACTCATTCACCTACTTTTGGGAGAGCTTTCACTTGAAGTTTCAGACCCATAGCTAATTACTCACCTACTCAAAATGAGTAAATGCGAATTATCTCTAAAAGTATTGCAGATAGCCAATTTTTGTCAAATAACTCATTCACCTACTTTTGGCAGAGCTTTCACTTGGTGAAGTTTCAGACCCATAGCTAATTATTCACCTACTCAAAATGAGTAAATGTGAATTATCTCTAAAAGTATTGCAGATAGCCAATTTTTCTCAAATAACTCATTCACCTACTTTTGGGAGAGCTTTCACTTCGTGAAGTTTCAGACCCATAGCTAATTACTCACCTACTCCAAATGAGTAAATGCGAATTATCTCTAAAAGTATTGCAGATAGCCAATTTTTCTCAAATAACTCATTCACCTACTTTTGGGAGAGCTTTCACTCTGTGAAGTTTCAGACCCATAGCTAATTACTCACCTACTCAAAATGAGTAAATGCGAATTATCTGTAAAAGTATTGCAGATAGCCAATTTTTCCCAAATAACTCATTCACCTACTTTTGGGAGAGCTTTCACTTGGTGAAGTTTCAGACCCATAGCTAATTACTCACCTACTCAAAATGAGTAAATGCGAATTATCTCTAAAAGTATTGCAGATAGCCAATTTTTCTCAAATTAATCATTCACCTACTTTTGGGAGAGCTTTCACTTGGTGAAGTTTCAGACCCATAGCTAATTACTCGTCTACTCAAAATGAGTAAATGCGAATTATCTCTAAAAGTATTGCAGATAGCCAATTTTTCTCAAATAACTCATTCACCTACTTTTGGGAGAGCTTTCACTTGGTGAAGTTTCAGACCCATAGCTAATTACTCACCTACTCAAAATGAGTAAATGCGAATTATCTCTAAAACTATTGCAGAAAGCCAATTTTTCTCAAATAACTCATTCACCTACTTTTGGCAGAGCTTTCACTTGGTGAAGTTTCAGACCCATAGCTAATTATTCACCTACTCAAAATGAGTAAATGTGAATTATCTCTAAAAGTATTGCAGATAGCCAATTTTTCTCAAATAACTCATTCACCTACTTTTGGGAGAGCTTTCACTCTGTGAAGTTTCAGACCCATAGCTATTTATTCACCTACTCAAAATGAGTAAATGCTAATTATCTGTAAAAGTATTGCGGATACCCAATTTTTATCAAATACTCATTCATCTACTTGTGGGAGAGCTTTCACTTGGTGAAGTTTCAGACCCATAGCTAATTACTCACCTACTCAAAATGAGTAAATGCGAATTATCTCTAAAAGTATTGCAGATAGCCAATTTTTCTCAAATAACTCATTCACCTACTTTTGGGAGAGCTTTCACTTGGTGAAGTTTCAGACCCATAGATAATTATTCACCTACTCAAAATGAGTAAATGTGAATTATCTTTTAATAGTATTGTAGATAGCCAATTTTTCTCAAATAACTCATTCACCTACTTTTGGAAGACCTTTCACACACGAAAATGAAAAATTGTGAATATCTCGGAAAAGCTATTTCTTCTGCTTTAATGCTCGGCGGGAGATACACACCACGGCAGTGGTCTTGACAAAAATTTTTGTCTCCCCAAAAATGGTGGCCATTTTGAATTTTCAAAGTTTTTGCAAAACACAAAAATGCTTATATCTCGAAAACTGTGCTATATGGAGCGAACTCAACAAAATTTTGGACCTGTTGGGTATCTCTGCAGAGTAGCCATGCCAATTTTCAAAATATTTTTGTGTCGCCAAATATAGCGGACATTTTTAATTTTTTTATTTTTTGCAAAACACAAAAATGCTTATATCGTGAAAACCGTGCTAGATAGAGCAGACTGCGCTGACTTTGGTTGCCACAACAGTATAAGGTTAGAAACGAAGCATTTTCTTAATACTTTAGCACTCACCTTTATATCCTTTTCGGGACGCTTTGTTTTTGCTATGCAAAAACATTATCTTTTTTTTTTGCGAGCGATCCTCTAGTTATTTCTTGGGACTGAACTCATCCCTCTCTTCCCCCACTCAGAGCAGAAATGCTTTAAAATAAAAAAAAGGGGGGGAGCAGTGTCGGTCAAACCACCCGGTTAACCGGTTTCTGGCTACCGACTTAGGCCATTATTGGGTAACCTGTTTCAGGACTACCTGGGCCAGAAAATTTGTTAGTTTTTTTAGTTCATTCAAGGCCCTAGTAACTTACCCGCCGACCAAGCGGTAGTTATTCAGCAATTGTCCATTGGATAGAATGTATTAACGCAATAAAATTGCAAATTTAATAAGTAAATTAAATTTTTATAAGTTAATACCCTATCCAATGGACAGACAAGGCCCTCCCAACCGGGCCCCGTTATCAGCTTACTAGGGGTCTAATAGGTTTAGACAGCGAAAAAAGACGCGATGACGTCATTCTGACTAGACAGGAAGTATGCACGAGGCGACACCTGGCGAATGTACACTCTGTGACCGGTCCTGCCGGTATTTAATACAGAATGATTTTTTCTGTCGTTTGGCGGGACCGGTCGCACCGACCGGTAAAGCAATTGCCCATTGGATAGGGTATTAACTGATAAAAATTTAATTTACTTATTAAATTTGCAATTTTGCACAAGTTAATAGAAAAGGGTTTCCTCACTTGTAAGTTTCACAGGCCAATGTTATGTTGGGAAAGAAAAATGCTTCCATATAACCAGAAATTCCAGATCTATTTCTAATTGAACCTTTATAGCACTTAATCTCACCTTTATGTAGGTAACTCTGTAATGCAACAGCACAAAAACAATCAACCAGTTTCAGTATCCAAGGATGTACAAAGGATCAAGCAACATGGAGAATGCCAGGGATATATTGAGAATAAGGTCCAAGTATGCCTTGGTGTGGAGGTAAGATTTAAGATTCTTTCTGAAAGAGGAAATAGAGGGGGATGCATAAATCTCAGTGGGAATAGCTTTTCTAAACAGATAGATTAAATTTCAGTTGAGATGTTCACCTCTGAATCTGATGTTTACTTCAGCATGTAAAGGGAAATTCCACTGAATAGAATTACTTTTAAGGGCTTTGGCTGTACACAGGGTGTATCCAGTCATGGAAAACCTGGAAAAGTCATGGAAATTGACTCCAGGTTTTGGAAAATTCACAAAGAGTAATGGAAATTAAAAGGCATCCTCTTACAAAACGGCTTTGTTTCTTTCGTTCATCCAGCATTTCAAAACAACGATACATTATGTAATCACATCAAGGTTTGGTGCCTTCCACATCTTCCTGTACTATGACTGGAACCTTGTGCCTGGTTCTCGAAGGCAAAACCAGAGGGAGCTCGTTGCCTCACCGGAGCTCATGGCCTTGGTACATGTCTCCTTCATGCCATGAAGCATGTAAAAGATCCTTGATTTTAAAGCTAGGGTCATGGAGAAGTCGTGGAAAAAATATTGAAATTTAGTGGATACACCCTGTGTACAGCTCTATGTTGTTAAATAGAGTTTAACTCTGGTTATCTGTTGAATATCAATGCATATGCTAAAAGAGTTAATTAACTGTGATAGTTTATCTAAAAGTCAAGACTTCGGAATGTTTGAAGCATTTTGTGGTTAATTGGTTAACTTTTATAAACTAAGATGTTATGTACTCACGTAAGTTTTGTATTGTCTGAAATAAGTTGGCATTTACAGTTTTTTGGATGTGCATGATTAAATTATAAAAACTGATTTATGAATTATATATTAGAAAGATAAACTTCAGTATGAACTTAAGGTAGAGCCTCTATTATCTAAGTATGTTTGAGCATGTGTCATAGAAATAAAAGGTACACTGAAGTCAATTAATTGTGAACTGATGAAAATGGGTTCATAAAAATGAATATGTGGACAAGAGACATAGTAATGATAAAAGCTTTACTGTGAAAATGTTAAACGTGAATATTACATTTCAGTTTTTTTTATTTTAATGATTTTAACTTCGTAGCCCTCAGTTATCCATGAATTATGTGTTGTGTAAGAAATTTTGACAGAAATATATTAATCATTTTATTTATAGTTATTACTGTTGGCAAGAAAAGTGTTAAAATTCTATTTATAGTTTCAAGTGCAATTTTAAATGTATTTCATTTTGTTTAATGTTGTTTGTTCCTGTGGTTCTTCTGTGGTTCTTTATTATAATTCTACTTTTCAGTTTTTCAGTGGTCAGCCAAAGATCAACCGAAGGTTATCCACATTTTTAAGTCCATTTTTCTTTGTTTTCCAAATTCAAGTTCATTTGCTGCCAAGGGAAATGAATGAAGCCATCCCAAGGGTCATCCACATATCAAGTTTAGTTACATATTAAGTCTTATTTATCATCAATGGTTATGCCCAACCTATTCAACTCACTGCCACAAAATCACAACATATTCATATGACAGTGACAGCAGCAGCATGTTGTTATGTCATCACAAACAGACATTTTTTTTTCTTTTGAATTTTTTTAAAGTAATTAAAGTGACAAATGCAGTTATTAAGTCTTTCAATGATGTAAAATTTAAAAAAAAATAGGTACCAGTATGAAGAGTGTCAAGGTAGTTTTTACCCCACAGCCCTTAAGGGCTGTCGGGGTATTGTTTTCACCCATGGTGTCCGGATGGGCGGGCGGGCGGCGGGAAATAGTTTGTCCGGGCTGTATCTCAGAAACCGTAAGGTGTAGGAAGTTCATACTTGGCAGGGACATTGGTTGGGGGGTGTAGGTGTGCAACGTCATGGTGTGACCTTGATTTGACCTTTGTACTTGCCGTAGTGAACTTGACCTATAAAATCTTGTCCAGGTTATATCTCAGAGACTGTAAGATGTAGGAAGTAACACTGATTGACCTTTGACCTTGCTGTATTGACCTTTAAAATCTTGTTGCACCTTTGGGTCTGTCTTTTGATGCAGATTAAGCACTGTTAAAGTCATATTAGAATTCATTAAGAATTTCTTTTTGCAAGTTCCCATTGTAACAGATGGAATTTGATCAAGTGAGCCACAGGCTTTTCTCCAACACCACACATAAGCATTCATTGAATGTATTGCCACTTCTGTATGCATGGGTAATATTCAAAACATCCAAACCATAATTCGGCCATTTTGGGTTTACTGATAAGTGCTGTCATTTTATTATTGAATTGTTTTGTTTTAATACTTCATCTTTACATACATTTCTTTTCCTTAGATATTATTTTCTCTACTTAAGCATTATTTGGACCTTAATATAACTGACACTGCTCTGAAAGTATCTTGCACTTTGTACTTTAATACTACTTCTATATCTCATGGTGTTGAAAAGTATTTCCTCAGGCTGTGGGGTACGGGCATCTCTGATGCTATTTTCTATCGATTGTTTTGGGGGATATACATGTATGCTGTGAGATGTTATTTGTACAAGAAGACTGTTAACCTTTTGTGATAGCGATTGCCATGTTGTGATACCATAGCATCAGTTCCTATATTAGGACTATTATAGTGTTGCTACATGTGATTGAAAAGTTTTATTGTCCCCACACAAAATTTGTAGGGGATCTACTGGATTCAGGTCAATTGTGTCGCCACCAATGCCTTAGAAATTTGCTTGTATATGTGATAACTGAAAATGCATCAAGATTTTGTTATTTAACTTAATACACATGTTAAGGATGATCTATGTATGATCACTATTTTCAGATGAATTTAAACTCCCCATATTAAAGAAGTTATGGCCACCTTAATGTCAAAAGAAGGATTTAACCCCCCCTGCTCACTTAGATTATCATTTTGTTCTTTGAAATCAGCTTGGCACACATATTAATATTTGCCAAAGGAAAATCCTGACTTTTTGGTGACCTTACAGTGTGAATATTTTAAATGTAATTTGTCTCTGACATTGCAGATTACAAAAGAAAGGCCTTGGCTTCCTTAATATTTAAGTATTTATGAAGTCAAGGTCATCTTAAACTTTTAAAAAAATAAGAAAAACAACACATCAGTGGAGTTTATTTAAGACATTTATATATTATGTTCTTCATTGATCATTTTTGGTCTGTATATTAAATCTTTTACCGCGACATTCATGCAATAAACGTATTTAGAAATGCTGTGGTCAACTGACGTCGACTTCATTATAAAGCGCGACAGGCGACGGTAATCACCGTGACGTATTGAATCACAAAACACTACAGATGACGTCTATAAGTTGTACAAATGACATAATTTATCATGTAAACAGAAAGCCAAGTATTTCATTGGTAAAATCAGAAGCCAATTAAGTTTCTGTTTGTTTCTCATGATATATAATGTATTTCTCTTTTGCTGTCTATCCATTACTAGTACAACAGCCAGCCAATTAAAAACAAATTTCCCAGTTACTATGACTGCATATGTGTATGTTTATTTACAATATTTTATTGGATTAACATCAGGCTAATTAAAATGAAGTTCACTGTTGCCTAGGAGATATGTATAGATTGATTGACCCTTGTACTTTGCAAAACACTGTGAAATGTGCCATTTTGATTGACACATGTCTGGCGCAAAATAATTCCGCACTGAAACATTCACTTTTTATTGCGTAAAATAGCCTTACCTTATCCTCACAAATGCTTACTTGGTTTTGTGGAGGCAAAACGCGGCGACCAACAAGAATATTTAAAAATTATTCTTGTTCGAGAGGTGAACCCCGTAGTTAGTGATAGGTGCGCATGCGCAAAACACATTGTCGGTTGGACTTTGTCGAGAGATCTTCATTCAATTTTTGGTCGTCAAGGAGGCAACACGTGAAGTTTTTTCAACTCTGCCCATTTCTAAGACGGCAGATGCGTTCTTTTAGAATTCATAGAGTTCATGCTAAGAAGAAAAAAGTTTAAGACTTCCCATTCTACAGATCTGAAGTACAATATTACATGCTGAGGGTTGAGTAATCCATGACAACATTCTTAGACCCCCCTTGGCTGTTACTTGAAAACAGTTTTTGGGTAGAGGATCTATTACAGAAGATTCTTCAGTTTTTGGTTCAAGCTGCCTACCTCTTCATTTATGAGGGATGTTCATCAGAAGTCTTTGAGCTGGCCACATTTTCCTGAAGATGGCGTTAAGAGGTCTCCTGCGTTTGAAAAACAGCTAGCAGTAGAAGATCTACTAGAGTTTCCTTTTCCAACACCAGATGACATTTAGATTTGATAGCTGGTCAGATTAGAATTCGTTTTCTGGGATTAGTAATTAAACCTCCAGAAAGCTAGTAGCCTCTCCACTTGGTAGACACACAGAGGGTGACCCTTCATCTTGAATCGAAAAATGTACATCAGATCATCCAATGGCAAATCCCTTTCATGAAGTCCTGGTGGATTTTTAAGAAAGAACGCAGCAGTAAACCATTCCTTGTCTACATGTCCTTTCCTCTCTGAGAACACAGATTGCTTGCTTAGTGTGAACTTCAATAGTACTCTACCATACCAGCAGTTAGCAGATTTCCTGTAGCCTGAAAAACAGTCAGTCCTACAGGTTCTACTTCAGAAGTTTATCAACGTTTGCTTTCAACCTACAAACCAGGCATCAAGATGGTTAATTTCCTCCATTGCCTTGTCTTTAATCTACAACTGGCTGGTGGACCATTTATTTCTTCATTATAGAGAAGATAATACATAAGCTTTCCCACCAATATCCTCAATGAAATAGGGGATTCTGGTGTAGTAGAAGAAATACGTATAAATAGCTGGTTTAAGTGAAAATATTATTGCCATCTCAGAGTTGTGCAGTTTTTGAATGGGTACTATGTAGCCCTCCAATCGAAACTCCCCTTTCATGTAGCTCTACTGCAGGTGCTACAGACAGGAAAACAATCCGCCATGTTGCTGAAAATAGTGTGTTGCATTTAATATGTTTATTTACACACACTTTCTTCTGAAAAAGACTACAAGTCGCAGGATTTTCTCAGTAAAATAGTTTCCTCTATCATATCTGACACAATGCTGCTTGTTTTAGATGGAAACATTTGCTTTTTTTCAAGACATGGATCGTTGGTGTGTTGTGTGCTGTATAAATGTAAAGTACGGATAGCCTACACAAGAAGTTTAGTCTATTCAAGGAAGTTAATCAGCATTGGGCAAGGTTAGTGCGTGGATGGATGACCATTCCTGTCATTTTCTTTGCATTAATCTTACAATATCATTGGCCAGTGGGGATCTTTTATGAAGAAAGACGGTCACAAGAGGTTAATGGGCAGTTTCGACAGATCTCCATACCAAATATAAGGGTTGTGCAAATCTTGAGACAGCTTATCGAATAATTCCAGTCGAATCCGCCCATGTCTGTACATCCCATAATTTAAAGCGGTTACAGACAGGAAGAACATGGCTACCTAGAAGATTGCGTGCTGCTAATGCTTCAAAAAGCGCAATTTACCATCTCAAGGATTGCACAACTCCAGGTTTGACAGCAGATTATTTCTTGTACCAGAACCCAACAATAAATGGCGCCCTGTGATAGATCTCAGTGTCCTGGGAAATGCCTGCTAGTTCCAACTTTTAAAATGGAGATAGCAGAGATAATCAGAAACTCGGTCATAAAAGGCGAATGGCTAGTTTCGATAGACCTGAAAGATGCGTTCTTTCACGTGCCCATACACCCAGATTCTCAACATTGGCTATGTTTCCATGTAGACAAACAAATGTATCAGTTCAAACCATGGCCATTGGGGTTGGCGTCTGCACCCCTATAGTTCACGCAGATTGTGAAAGAAGCAAAGCTCATTCTTCAGTCTCGCGGAATTTGAGTTCACCAATACCTGGACGACTGGTTGTTAAGAGCAAATACCAGACACCAGTGCCAGCTCCGGACAAAAGAACTCCTCCATACGATTCAAGAACTCGGCTTTGTGATAAATTTAGAAAAATCAGAGCTCGAACCTACACAAAAAATCGACTTTCTGGGTTACCATTTCGATTTGATACAGGAAAAGTCTTTCCAATCGAAAAGAATTTGAAAATTCTAGAAAAGTCTGTTCAGGACATGGAGATCGCATCACAAACAACCCCAAGGTTGCTTATGTCCCTGATAGGTGTACTAGCATCCCTAGAAAAGACAATACCAATGGGTCGGTTATATATGCGCCCTTTCCAATGGTACCTAAAAACAAACTGGCAGGATCCCCAGTCTCTAGACCTGAAGATTCCTGTTTCAAACCTTCTGAAAAAGCATCTTCAGTGGTGGAAGATCCAAAAAATTCTAAAATGGGTTGTCCTTTTCTTCCACAGGAACACAATACCCTTATTTTCACAGATGCGTCAAATCAGGGTTGGGGAGCTCATTTACAAAACATGACAGTCAGTGGCTATTGGACAGATCAAGAGAAATTACTTCACATCTATGTCCTAGAGTTAAAGGCAGTGTTTCTGGCCTTAAAAAGCTTTTAAAACAAAATTCTAGATAAAAGAGTTCTGAGATTAACAGACAGCGCCACTGTGGTCAGTTATCTGAACAAACAAGGGGGAACACACTCATGGGACATGTGTTTCCTGGTTTGGCGCATCTTGGCCTACTGCAATCCTTGAAACATACTCATAAGAGCCAGTCACATTCAGGGTTGCCTCAATGTCATAGCCGACAGTCTCTCCAGGAAGGACAAATAATTCAAACAGAATGGTCACTTCATCCTCAAATATTCAGCCTAATTTGGCAAAGTTTGGCACAAACCAATGGTGGATATATTTGCCACCAAATTGAATCACAAACTACCAATCCATGTCTCACCAGTCTCAGATGCAAATGCTATGAACATAGATGCATTGAACATCTCCTGGGAGGGTCTGGACGGCTATGCCTTTTGTTCTGTAGCACTCATACCAAAAGTCATACAGAAAATGAACACCTACAGGTGCAAGATGATAGTAGTAGCACCAGGGTGGCCCAGAATGCTTTGGTTTTGGGATCTAGTGAATCTGTCAACCAAGCCCCATTACAACTACCTCAATGGCCTCATCTGTTAAAACAACCGTTCAGTCAGAAGTTCCATCAGAATCTCATGTATCTGAATCTGCATGTTTGGCACCTAGACACCACTCAGAATCACTTGAATCATTCTCCGAGCAGGTGGCAGATAGAATTAAGGCACCTCAAAGACCCTCATCTAGAAGATTCTATGAGTCAAGGTGGTCCATTTTGGAACTCTGGTGCCAACAGTACAAGGTGGTCAGCGCAGAGCCTTCTACCTCAGACATAGAAGAATTTTTGAACCACTTATTTATGGTCAAAAATTTGAAACCTGCCACAATTGCTGGCTACAGAACTGCAATAGCTGACCATTTGGGACCTTTTGGCCAGGAAGTAGGCAAGAGTTTGCACCTAAATAGACTCCTTGCAAGCTTTTACAGGGACAAACCCATTCTAAATAGGGGTTTTCCCTCTTGGGACCTATCTTTGGTTCTTATGTCTTTGTCTAAGGCTCCTTTTGAACCTTTGAATTATGCAAGTCTTAAGATTTTGACTTTCAAGACTGTTTTCCTGATGGCTTTGGCATCTGGCAAAAGAAGGGGGGAGGTGCACGCTTGGACATTCTCTTCCCTCAGGCATAAACCTCACTGGAAGGAGGTCACTATTTCTCCTTCTCCTGCCTTCTTAGCAAAGAATCAGTTGGCTTCTGATTGCCCAGATTCGCTAAAACCAGTGGTCCTTCCAGCTTTTAAACCTTTTTTGAGCCCAGACTTGACTGGGGATATGACTTTATACCCTGTCAGAGCACTTAGATACTATCTAGACAGAACTAGTGCTTTAAAGAAGGGCAAGTATCTCTTGTTTATGTCCTTTAAGGAAGGCTTTGACAGAGGTCTCATGGGATCTACTATCTCTTCTTGGATCAGACAGACTGTCTTATTGGCTTATCAGTCATCCTATTTTGATACACAGGACCTACAGGTTAAGGTCCATGAGGTTAGGTCCATGTCTGCTTCTTTAATATTCAAGGATGGGCAGATTTTAGGCTCCTGCCATTGGAAGAGCCACAACACATTTTCTACCTTTTAAGCTATGTGTCTTGGCAGTCCACAGACCAAACAGATTACAATTAGGCCCAGTGGTTTCTGCTCAGCATGTGATTGGCTTTGAGTATGTTCTTGCGTATTTCATATGGCTTACATACTTTTCTCTTCCTTCCATACCAGTATCTTGTATGGACATATGTCTTCTTCTGTGGCAGATGGCCTCATGACTGTATTTTGTAAAACACAGAAGCCAGCTTGGGGTGCCTTCTTGCTGGATGACAGCTCCCAGCTCGAGGGACCCAGGAAGCCATTCCCCACCACACAGTTATGGGTGATGGTTTAGATATAGGACAACTTTATGCTACATTGGACAAGTGTCAACTACAACAGTACATCATGAATATTCATGAGGTTACCTATCATTACTTATCTTTACAGATATTTTACAGTAATGGAAAATTCTGTTGTAGCATACTTAAGCTTATCTTATCCTCTCCATCAAATGCTTTCATGGTGAACCCCATAATCTATTAACAGGGAGGTTGCAAAACAAACCCCTCCTCCTGTTATGGTTGGAATCAAGCATTTGTGAGGATAAGGTAAGGCTATTTTATGCAATAAAATGTAACAAATTTTATTGTAATTTGACTTTTTGTAAGTTAAATACTTACCTTATCCTCACAAGGACAGACCCACCCTTCCTCCCCTCACACGTTTGTTTTACAGGGGACCAAAAATTAAATGAAGATCTCTCGACAAAGTCCAACCGACAATGTGTTTTGCGCATGCGCACCTATCACTAACTACGGGGTTCACCTCTCGAACAAGAATAATTTTTAAATATTCTTGTTGGTCGCCGCGTTTTGCCTCCACAAAACCAAGTAAGCATTTGTGAGGATAAGGTAAGTATTTAACTTACAAAAAGTTAAATTACAATAAAATTTGTTACAATTTACATTATATATAGTGTTTTATCTACGTGTCGACGGTAGTCGCCAACAGCGCCGAAAGAGTTAATGCAGTCACAAGTAAAAATAAAACTAACCAAATATTTGTTGTTGACAAATGCTATTTGAATAGTACTGACAAAAAATGAACAAATATCTGGTATTTTCCTTTCTATCTGGTGTCCCATACTGTGTTTGTGTACATAATGTCAGTGAAAGAACTGACAAGTGTGATTTTGATCAAAATAAAATCAATTCTTATGTGCTTTTGTAGTGTTAAGATTCTTCCTTGTAGAAAGGACACAAAATTTAATGTGTATTTATTTAGAAAAAATAAAATCAAAATTCTAAAAATGTAAGTTGACCTATTAAGTTCTGATCACAAATTTTTCATCATGTTTCATCTGTTCAATAATAAATCAGAATAATTATTGTAGAAACAGATGAAATTTAAGTGTTTTCGGATTACTAATTTAGAATGCAAGAGTGTCAAAGCTAATAAATTGAATACAACGTTTTTCATCATTGTTGTGTATTCATTTGGGGATACAGTGGTCCTTTTGGAAAATACACTTACATTGAATTGCTTGCGTTCTTCTCATTATGGCTGATAATGTCATGGTTTCATAATCATTATGGAGTACAGGAAAGAGTCCTATGGAAAACACCCAATTAAAGCCTGTGGCGTGAGGGATGACCTGTCTGGGGATATGTTGCCGTCGAGTTGGCAAACTCTAGTTATTAAACCTTAAAGGATGGTGTATCCTTATTTTAAATCTTTAGTTATTATGTCGATATTGTATAAAGAATTGAAAGTGTTGCAGTGTTTGAAAAACCACAAATAAAAAATAATTGTTATCTGGAATTCTATTTACATCACAAATGTATAACTTGGAGTTACACTGTGTACTGTAAATATGAGCTCCTCAATGGGCATTTTTAAGCTTCTAGAGATCCCTTTTTTTCGTTTTTTTTTATCTCCGGACTTTCATGAATTGTGGCGTGGCTTGATGATTATTTGTCTGCTCACTGAAGTTAAGTGGCAATGGGCTACGTCAGTACTTGGATGGGTGATTGTCTGGGTGGACGAATGTTTCGGACTAGGACGTTCCGGCCTAGGATGTATCTGACAGGCCTTTTTTCATGGGTGGACATTTCGGACAGATTGTTTTTATAAAAAGTATTTTTATATTCTGGTTTTTATTTTCACAAAAGAATGAATGTTAAAAACATTTATTAAGCGTTCCGCAAGGGACGCTTGTTTGTGTATGGGAGACCTTCAGGCTCCGCCGGCTCCGCATTTTGTTTTCCTTATAACTCTCTAACCGTTAGGCGGATTCTTTTCAAATTTGGCAGGTTTAGGCAGTAGCCTTGGGGAATTTTTTTGAATATGCTGCAGTGACATTTCAACCAATCAGAGAGGTCACATGACCAAAAATGTCTTTTTTCGATGGGGAAGCTTGTCCGGATGATAACTTGAAAGGAATTTTATCAATTCACCTGAAACTTGGCAAATACATTCATTCTATTAAAATCTGGAAATCATTAGATTTTGGCATTGATTGGTTAAGAAATGGCCGAGTAATTAATGATTAATTAATCATTACGAATTTTCCAAATAAGGAAAACACAAAAATGCTTATATCTCGAAAACTGTGCTAAATAGAGCGATTTCGACGAAATTTTTGACCCGCAGGGTATCTCTGCGGAGTAGTTTTCCCAATTTTCAAAAAATTTTTGTCTCGCCCAAAATGGCGGCCATTTTGAATTTTCGAAATTTTCGCAAAAATTGCAAAACACAAAAATGCTTATATCTCAACCATGCTAGATAGAGCAATTTCGACGAAATTTTTGAGCCGCAGGATATGTCTGCGGAGTAGTTTTCCCAATTTTCAAAAAATTTTTCTCTCGCCAAAAATGGCGGCCATTTTGAATTTTCGAAGTTTTCGCAAAAATTGCAAAACACAAAAATGCTTATATCTCGAAAACCGTGCTAGATAGAGCGATTTCGACGAAATTTTTGACCCACAGGGTATCTCTGCGGAGTAGTTATCCCGATTTTGAAAAAATTTTTGTCTCGCCAAAAATGCCGACCATTTTGAATCTTCGAATTTTTCGCAAAACTTGCAAAACATAAAAATGCTTATATCTCGAAAACCGTACTAGATAGAGCGATTTCAACGAAATTTTTGACCCACAGGGTATCTCTGCAGAGTAGCCGTGCCAATTTTCAAAAAAATTTTGTCTCGCCAAAAATGGCGGCCATTTTGAATTTTCGAATTTTTCGCACAAATTGCAAAACATAAAAATGCTTATATCTCGAAAACTGTGCTAGATAGAGCGATTTCGACGAAATTTTTGACCCACAGGGTATCTCTGCAGAGTAGCCATGCCAATTTTCAAAAAAATTTTGTCTCGCCAAAAATGGCGGCCATTTTGAATTTTCGAATTTTTCGCACAAATTGCAAAACATAAAAATGCTTATATCTTGAAAACCCTGCTAGATAGAGCGATTTCGACGAAAATTTTGACCCACAGGGTATCTCTGCAGAGTAGCCATGCCAGTTTTCAAAAAAAAAAATTCTCGCAAAAAATGGCGGCTATTTTGAATTTTCGAATTTTTCGCAAAATTGCAAAACATAAAAATGCTTATATCTCGAAAACCGTGCTAGATAGAGCGATTTCGACGAAATTTTTGACCAATAGGGTATCTCTGTAGAGTAGCCATGCCAATTTTCAAAAAAAATTTGTCTTGCCAAAAATGGCGGCCATTTTGAATTTTCGAATTTTTGCGGAAAAATTGCAAAACACAAAAATGGTAATATTTCGAAAACCGTGCTACATAGAGCGATTTCGACGAAATTTTTGATCTTCAGGGTATCGCTGCAGAGCAGCTATCCCAAAGAGCTTTCACTTGGTAAAGTTTCAGACCCATAGCTATTTGCTCACCTACTCAAAATGAGTAAATGCGAATTACCTCTAAAAGTATTGCAGATAGCCAATTTTTCTCAAATAACTCGTTCATCTACTTTTGGAAGAGCTTTCACTTGGTGAAGGTTCAGACCCGTAGCTAATTACTCACCTACTCAAAATGAGTAAATGCTAATTATCTCAAAAACTATTGTGGATACCCAATTTTTATCAAATAACTCATTCATGTACTTTTGGGAGAGCTTTCAAATGGTGAAGTTTCAGACCCGTAGATGATTACTCACCTACTCAAAATGAGTAAATGCGAATTATCTCTTAAAAGTATTGCAGATAGCCAATTTTTCTCAAATAACTCATTCACCTACTTTTGGAAGAGCTTTCACATGGTGAAATTTCAGACCCATAGCTAATTACTCACCTACTCAAAATGAGTAAATGCAAATTATCTCTAAAAGTATTGCAGATAGCCAATTCTTCTCAAATAACTCATTCACCTACTTTTGGGAGACCTTTCACATGGTGAAGTTTCAGACCCATAGCTAATTGTTTACCTACTCAAAATGAGAAAATGCTAATTATCTGTAAAAGTATTGCGGATACCCAATTTTTATCAAATAACTCATTCATCTACTTGTTAGATGAGCTAATTACTCACCTACTCAAAATGAGTAAATGCGAATTATCTCTAAAAGTATTGCAGATAGCCAATTTTTCTCAAATAAATCATTCACCTACTTTTGGGAGAGCTTTCACTTGGTGAAGTTTCAGACCCATAGCTAATTACTCACCTACTCAAAATGAGTAAATGTGAATTATCTCTATAAGTATTGCAGATAGCCAATTTTTCTCAAATAACTCATTCACCTACTTTTGGGAGAGCTTTCACTTGGTGAAGTTTCAGATCCATAGCTAATTACTCACCTACTCAAAATGAGTAAATGCGAATTATCTCTAAAAGTATTGCAGATAGCCAATTTTTCTCAAATAACTCATTCACCTACTTTTGGGAGAGCTTTCACTCTGTGAAGTTTCAGACCCATAGCTAATTACTCACCTACTCAAAATGAGTAAATGCGAATTATCTCTAAAAGTATTGCAAATAGCCGATTTTTCTCAAATAACTCATTCACCTACTTTTGGCAGAGCTTTCACTTGGTGAAGTTTCAGACCCATAGCTAATTATTCACCTACTCAAAATGAGTAAATGTGAATTATCTCTAAAAGTATTGCAGATAGCCAATTTTTCGCAAATAACTCATTCACCTACTTTTGGCAGAGCTTTCACTCTGTGAAGTTTCAGACCCATAGCTATTTATTCACCTACTCAAAATGAGTAAATGCTAATTATCTGTAAAAGTATTGCGGATACCCAATTTTTATCAAATACTCATTCATCTACTTGTGGGTGAAGTTTCAGACCCATAGCTAATTACTCACCTACTCAAAATGAGTAAATGCGAATTATCTCTAAAAGTATTGCAGATAGCCAATTTTTCTCAAATAACTCATTCACCTACTTTTGGGAGAGCTTTCACTTGGTGAAGTTTCAGACCCATAGATAATTATTCGTCTACTCAAAATGAGTAAATGTGAATTATCTCTTAATAGTATTGCAGATAGCCAATTTTTCTCAAATAACTCATTCACCTACTTTTGGAAGAGCTTTCACACACGAAAATGAAAAATTGTGAATATCTCGGAAAAGCTATTTCTTCTGCTTTAATGCTTGGCGGGAGATACACACCGCGGCAGTGGTCTTGACAAAAATTTTTGTATCCCCCAAAATGGTGGCCATTTTGAATTTTCAAAGTTTTTGCAAAACACAAAAATGCTTATATCTCGAAAACTGTGCTATATGGAGCGAACTCAACAAAATTTTTGACCTGCTGGGTATCTCTGCAGAGTAGCCATGCCAATTTTCAAAATATTTTTGTCTCGCCAAATATAGCGGACATTTTTAATTTTTTAATTTTTTGCAAAACACAAAAATGCTTGTATCTTGAAAACCGTGCTAGATAGAGCAGACTGCGCTGACTTTGGTTGCCACAACAGTATAAGGCTAGAAACGAAGCATTTTCTTAATACTTTAGCACTCACCTTTATATCCTTTTCGGGACGCTTTGTTTTTGCTATGCAAAAACATTATCTTTTTTTTTTGCGAGCGATCCTCTCTCTAGTTGTACATCATTTTTGTCAACATTTATCACTACAGTAAAACATTTATTGTATGTGTGCTCATTTTTGTTAACATTTATCACTTTATCTGAACATTGATCACAACAGTATACTTTAACTGAACAAATCCAGTCAATAGCATGGTTGGTAAAACACAAGACAAGATTCACGAATATTGAAACAAGTTTTTAAATGTTTGGCCGACCTCTGAAAGAGATGACTCACACCCCGAAGAATATCTGCTGTGGACTTGCAATCTGAAGATCTGTCCTCACAGAGATTGCACAAACTAGTTTGAAATTCTGTGTAGATTTCTTGATCTGCTTCTAGGTTTCTTTAATACAGGTGTTCCACTGGAGCCGACAGGCCGGTAACTATGCATTTTTTGAGAGTTGGGACCAATGTTTACATGGTCGGTTAGGGTCGGTTGCAAGTTCCCAGCCTGTCGGGGGGTGTCGGTGACCGTTACCGACTCTTATATCCAACCCTAATTTCAGCCCCCTAGCAACAGGCCTGTCGGTTAACTTAAAGGCCTGTCGGTTACACTTCCAGGCTTGTCATTATCACTTGTAGGCCTGTCGTAATATGTAGCCGGCTTGTCTTTTGTAACTTACTGCTCATTTGCAGTCCATTTCCAGCATGATGTGAGGTCAAAATATGATCAAAAATTATGTCGAGAATGACAAACAAACAGTGCAAGTGATCATATTTTCAAAGTTAAAGAGATAGAAAAGGTTCTCAGGTATGCTGTAAATAATTGAGAAACCTGAACAAGTGCTTTATTTGGTGACAAAATAATCAAATTCTCAGCCTATTTCACCAGTGCAATTTAAATAAAAGTTAACAAACTATTTGGATTCAATCACAAGATATTTCTTCTCACTGTAAAACCCATAAACAATTTTTGGGAAAAAAGAGGATCAAGTGTCAACCAATAAACAAATCTTAAACGAGGTCACTAATAAATAGTCGGATCCCATCATGTGACCAGAACTACAGCAAGTTTATTTCCTTCACGAGAATAGGGTCTTTCCCAGAAGCTCCAAATTGGAGTATAAAAGTCAGCAACAACCAGAAGGTTTTCATAGTCACGTGAGAGATTGTTAGAAGCACATCTCTCTCTGCTTCTTTCCACAGGATATAACATTTTAAATAGAAATTCCATATTTTAAGTGGCTTTTTCGCTTATAATCTGCAGCAGACATACTTTGATTGATTTCTTATATAATATTAAAGCAAAATCGTGAAAACTATGATTAAAATAACAAAATAAATAAATTTGGACATTTTGGTCACGTGATGGGATCCAAATATTTACTAGTGGCCTATTATAAGAATTGTTTATTGGTCGACACTTGATCCTCTTTTTTCCCAAAAATTCATCAAAAACTGTTATTATAATACCGACTTCAAGTCTGGTCGTGGGGTTCTGTATGTTTCTCCAGGCCTGTCTGTTTGTCAGTAAGGCTTGTCGGGACCTGCTACGGCTTGTCTGTTAGGGCTTTAGGGCTTGTCCTGGTAGTTTCTAGACCAGTCTTTATAAAACATCCCGACCCCACGGCAGGTCGGCCTCTAGATCCAGACAAGCCTGTACGTTTCAGATCCTGTCGGGGAGTTGAAGCCGACCCAAAAATTTCCCGCCTTTTTTTGTGGATTTTTTGTCCCCGACTTTTGCAGCCGATCTTATAATAATATAGAGTCGTAGGGTCGGCCTCCAGTGGAACACCTGCATAAGGATTTAAACAATTAACCACAAAATAGTCTCTCGTTTACCAGAGGAGCTAGCTTCATATAATTACCTCTGAGCAGTCCCATCCTGAGCAGGTTTCAAAGAATACTGGCCCCTTTATAACTTTATAAAGAATAAACTTTTTTTGACACAAAATTTAAAAGTACTTCAATTGCTCTGAAACCTTTGATCATCACCTAAGCTGCCCAATCCCGAGTTGGTTTCAATATTCACATGCTTGAGCATGCACTGACAAAGAAGTTTCACAATTTTTTTTTAATTTAGGCTTTAAAAAAAATTGTCCAAAATGTCCACCCTTGAAAAAGGGCCTACCCAAAACATCCTAGGCCAGAATGCCTGGACCGAAATGTCCTAGTCCGAAACATCCTACATTTGACTGTCTGAGATCTAGACCAGCTGTGGGATGTCTGAGTTGGAATTTCTTTGTGTCACCAGACTTGCATAAATTCTAGTGCACTAGTCGTGTCTCTTATGGCTTTGCGCTTGTGCTTGGGGACCGAAACACTTTTCGGCCTTGTTTGTGACGCATTTTGGTATGCATTTAAAAATCTCAATTTTTAACTCGCTTGTAGTCCCCAAAATTTAGGTTATCTACATTAAATTTGACTTTAAACTCTGACTGAAATTTGAGTTTTAATTCAAACATAATGCCTATTGGGAGTAGGTGTATGCTTAAACTTAGACTCAAATTCATTTACAATCCTTTTATTTTGGGGTTACATTTAAGTTTGAATGAAATGAGCCTAAAATATTTGAGTTTATAAAACATGGTTGCATTAATTATGGATAATATCTTGTTTGACCATGTTTTTCAGAAAAATAGAATTTTAAGAGATCAACAGCACCTTCTGGACTGTTTGGATAAGTTAATACTAATGAAGATGTGTGAGTTTGAAGGTTCAACTTTAAAATTTTGAGTTTATATATGAGATTGAGATATTTTATGAATATACCTAGTAAAATGAAACTATCCTGGCATTCTTGAGATTTGACTTTACAGAGTTGATGTGTCAAATAACTACAACGTTTCTGTTAATTTACTACTCGTTTACAAGTACCCCACTTTTACATTCAAGTTGTTAGCTTTGATAAACCTTGTAAGTCTGAACTTTTATGTGCAGCCATATACCGTATTTATCCGTACAAACACCCCCTCCCTATTAATCCCCCCCTCCCCTCAACCTTTGTAAAGTTCACGCTTTGGGGTTTTGCGTCTCTCTCAACAGCCAGCAACTTTGCGTTTCTGGGATTCTGAAAATAAGTGCATTTTAGCACTTCCCAAAACAAATATCGCTTATTTAAAATAAAGAAAATCAAAACACAATGTGGCAGTTTTCATCACAGACGCATTAAAATCTGCAAAAAAAATAAATAGATAAAAAATAAAAATAAAAGTTTATAATTTCTTCAGATTTAAGGTTTGTTTCTAATATTTTAAGTTCTCTTGGCATTATACATTCTGGCAAGCGACATCAAGGCTGAAGTGTCCACCATCAACCATTGCCCCTGGACTCGAGAGTTGATTTTTTTTTATCTGCAATAGTCACACCCCCCCAACCCCACCCCCACCCCACACGCCCCCTTTTTGAAAAATGCATTGTCTCGTGGGCATGTATATATATATATATAATTAATTTATTTATCTATTTGGGGTTTTACGTCGCTTTCAACACTGTACAGGTCATATCACGACGGGTAGTTGGAAGGGCAGAGGAAACCAGTACATTAAGTTCGCTAGGGTTCTGTACTGTAAACTGCCGACCAACGGCAAGCAACTACCAGCTTTCCCACTTGAGGCCATGACGGGGATCGAACCCCGGCCTCAGAGGTGGGAGGCGAGAGTGTTACCACTCTGCCACCGTGGCCCCCTATATATATATATATAAGTACGGTATGCAAATACTGATCTTGACATCCTGATCTGTACATATCTTAATAGGTTATCAGAAGATTGGTGCAATGTGCAATACTTAATCAATGTTTTGGCCATCAATACAATGTATTGGATAAAGCAGTATAATTACTATGTTGTAAATTTTTGATAAGTTTAGAAAACTTCTCAAATTATATACTGGTAATTAAAAATGATTAAACATTTCTTGCTTGTATAGTTAAAGACATTTGGTTATAATAGCCTTTATGAAATTTATTACAACACTCTTTATTCTGTGAAGCAAAAAGAGTTATAGCCATCAACAATTTGTGGCTTACTACATCAATGAAATAATTATGTTATCAGTTAATTTTTTTCTAGCTATAAAAAGTTGTACATAGTGGTATGTACAGTCAATTAAATGTCAGTGTTGCCTTTTGATAATATTTCAGAACTCCCCCTTTTTACCCCACAGCCCTTAATGGCTGTTGGGGTATTGTTTTCACCCATGGTGTCCGGATTGTCGGGCGGGCGTCCAGGCGGGCGGGCGGGTGGGCGGGCGGCGGGAAATAGTTTGTCCGGGCTGTATCTCAGAAACCGTAAGGTGTAGGAAGTTGATACTTGGTAGGGACATTGGTTAGGGGGTGTAGCTGTGCAACGTCATGGTCTGACCTTGATTTGACCTTTGACCTTGCCGTAGTGACCTTGACCTATAAAATCTTGTCCGGGCTATATCTCGGCAACCATAATGTGTAGGAAGTTGATACTTGGTAGGGACATTGGTTAGGGGGTGTAGTTGTGCAACGTCATAGTTCGACCTTGATTTGACCCTTCCGTAGTGACCTTGACCTATAAAATCTTGTCCGGGCTATATCTCGGAAACCGTAAGGTGTAGGAAGTTGATACTTGGTAGGGACATTGGTTAGGGGGTGTAGTTGTGCAACGTCATAGTCTGACCTTGATGTGACCTTTGACCTTGCCGTAGTGACCTTGACCTATAAAATCTTGTCCGGGCTATATCTCGGAAACCGTAAGGTGTAGGAAGTTGATACGTGGTAGGGATATTGGTTAGGGGGTGTAGGTGTGCAACGTCATGGTGTGACCTTGATTTGACCTGTGACCGTGCCGTAGTGACCTTGACCTATAAAATCTTGTCCGGGCTATATCTCGGAAACTGTAAGGCTTGGGAAGTTGATATTTGGTAGGGACATTGGTTAGGGGGTGTAGGTGTGCAACGTCATGGTGTGACCTTGATTTGACCTTTGACCTTGCTGTAGTGACCTTGACCTATAAAATGTCCGGGCTATATCTCAGAAACTGTAAGGTGTAGGAAGTTGGTACGTGGTACGGATATTGATTAGGGGGTGTAGGTGTGCAACGTCATGGTGTGACCTTGATTTGACCTGTGACCTTGTCGTAGTGGCCTTGACCTATAAAATCTTGTCCAGGCTATATCTCAGAAACCGTAAGGTGTAGGAAGTTGATACTTGGTAGGGATATTGCTTAGGGGGTGTAGTTGTGCAGCGTCATGGTCTGACCTTGATTTGACCTTTGACCTTGCCATAATGACCTTGACCTATAAAATGTTGTCTGGGCTATATCTCAGAAACCGTAAGGTGTAGGAAGTTGATACTTGGTAGGGATATTGATTAGGGGGTGTAGGTGTGCAACGTCATGGTCTGACCTTGATTTGACCTTTAACCTTGCTGTAGTGACCTTGACCTATAAAATATTGTCCGGGCTTTATCTCGGAAACTGTTAGGTGCAGGAAGTTGATATTTGGTAGAGACATTGGCTAGGGGGTGTAGGTGTGCAGCATCATGATGTGACCTTGATTTGACCTTTGACCTTGCCATAGTGACCTTGACCTATAAAATCGTCAGGGCTGTATCTCGGAAACCGTAACGTGTAGGAAGTTGATACTTGGTAGGGACATTGGTTATTGGCTATAGGTGTGTATTATCATGGTGTGACCTTAATTTGACCTTTTACCTTGCCGTAGTGACCTTGACCTTTAAAATCTTGTTGCACCTTTGGGTCTGTCTTTTGATGCAGATTAAGCAAAAGTCATATTAGAATTTATTAAGAATTTTACTTTCATAACTTCCCATTGTAAGAGATAGAATTTCATCAAGTGAGCCGCAGATTTTACTCCAACACCACACATAAGCATTCATTAAATGTATTAGCACTTCTGTATGCATGGTAATATTCAAACCATCTAAACCATAATTCGGAAATGGAGATGTATATAAAGAGTGTTGAATTTTAGTTTACTGATTAATACTTCATCTTTATACGCATTATCTTTCTTTTAAACATTATTTCTCCATTTAAACATTGTTTGGACCTTTATATAACTGCCAGTGCTCTGAAAGTATCCTGAAGTTTGTACTGGTACAGTACTTCTATATCTCATGGTGTTGAAAATATTTCCCAAGGCTGTGGGGTACGGGCATCTCTGATGCTATTTTTAAACCATACTTTTCTGGTTATTTTCTCAACCTACAAAAATAGGATTACTGTTGGTTTCAAAACAAATTGTTCAATTCTCACAAAACTACAAAAATTGAAGAAGCAGTATTTTCAGAAAGTTTTATGGAAATGTCTTTTAGCTCTTTTAAATTGATATCAAGCCAAGACATTCAGTATTCCTTGCACAAGATTCGCTGTTATGGTGAAAAATTGTGGACTGCGGCTTTGCATTCTGGGATAGCTGTATTTAACACGCAATGCCAGGAAGTGCAGTGGTTAAAGGATGATCGCTTAAAGTTTGTCTGTGGTTTGGCACAGCTGAATGGTGGGGATTTAATAGTTGCTGACACAGAAAGTGGACTGATGCATTTGGATAAAGAAGGCCACTACTGCAGCACTATAATGGAAGGGCGATTCTCTGATGTAGTTATATATGAGGATTTAATCTATTCCTTGCAATGGAATAACCATATGTTATATGTACACAGATATAACTGTAATGACTATTACAAGAAAGTTCTGGAACTCAGGCTCGAGTTTGAGAATGGATTTTGGGGGGACAAACTTGCCGTTAATGCAAGCCATATTGTTGTGGGTTCTTGGACAAACTACTGTATCTGCATTTATTCCATCGATGGAGTTTTTCTGTACAAAACTGGAGAACGAGGTTTTGGTAGTACTGCAGGGATGTTGGAATGGCCTTATGTATGTGATATGGACAGTAGAGGAAATGTATTGGTGTGTGATTGGGGTAATCACAGATTACAGGTAATCACATCAATCGTGACATCATCAAAATGTACTTACGTCTTCGGCATCATGTTTTCATTTTAAAGTCCTGAAATTATCACTACACAATTTATTCAATATTTTAGCAATTTTGTACCCCACAATCTTTATAAGTTGAGAAAGTGTATGTAAAGACAAGTATCAAAACAAGACAATTCAGATTACAGCATTAATTTATAAAAGTTAAAAAGCTGTGAAACTTTGTACCTTTTTACGTCTTTTATATATCATGGTGTCCCACTATTTCCCCAGGCTGTGGGGTACAGGTATTTCTGATGCTATTTTTTTATCCGATGAATACATTGATTTTAAACTGGTGAAATGCGCTATATTCTATTGCAAGTCAGTATACTTATGTTAAAACTTATTCACTGTTTATTGATGCAATATTTCATGGTACTAAAGTCACATCATTGTTTTCATTATTATAGTATTGTAATATCATGGTAAAATATTACATGATTTTCTGATGCATTTTTATCTGGTTACAGGTGTACAATACCACAGAGAAAGCTTGGCATATCTTGTGTGATCAAGAGGAAATAAAGCGACCAATATCTGCTGCAATAGACAGAGAATACTTGTGGGTGGCTAAAGGCACACCATACAAGTTACTTAAATATGGGATTTCAGTATAGTGTACTGATGTGGACATTGTTTTGTTTCTACCATCTTATACCCCTTTCACACTACAGGTGGTATCCCCCGCGGTAAACCACGTTTGGTGAAACGTCCCTGCCCTTAGATCGCTGTCTGACGTCCGTATGTGACCTTGCAAGTTAGTGGCAAGCCGTCCATTATCTTGCATATTCTACAGAAGTTTTAGACAGTTTAAAATTTCTGCCTCTGATTTCTGTACAATGAGCATGCGCAGACGATTTTGTACATCTGCATATGAATTTCTGATTACAGTAAGTGAAGGTGTGGTCCATGATGTACATAAGGTTGTGATTCAGTCGTCTTTTGGTGTAATAAGGTTAGTGTTGGAACGATTCGCCGAGAACTCTCGATTTCTGAACTCAAGTCCGTGTTTTAGCATCTACATGGATCCCATTGGAAACGTCGGCGATGAAAAAAAGAAAAAACAATGGAAGACGTTTTGAGTGGACGGTAATAGAAATACGACAATGTGAGATCATTTTTATGTCAGTCAGCTGACATTATGTCGTCACTCTGCAGCGTGGGCGTACGCATACGCGTTAACAACTTCTCCTCCTAAACTACAAGACCCAGAGACTTGCTGGTTTTTTTATGTTGTCACTCTGCGGCGTCCGCGTGAACAACTTCTTCTCCAAAACTACAAGGCCTAGAGACATGCTGTTTTTTTCAAAAGATACCTTGTCTATCAAGGATGAAAAATTGTTCAAGGCATGCAAATCTGTCTGTTCGTCTGTTTGCTAGAGACATTACAAGGGAGGTACCCCCACCAAAAGAGTGAAAATTTCAACACTTTATCACAATTTTCTCAGTGACTATTGCAGGGATTTCTCTCATATCTTGCATATATGTACTAGGCCAGAGGTAGATTCTCTTGTGTGAGCATTTTGTTAAAATATGTTATTCAGCTACTTTTTTCATAGCTACAACATGGTGAGTAACTTGGGTGTCTGTCTCAATAGCTAAGTGAGTAATAGCTACTTTTGGGCTTTTCAGTAACTACCATCATGAGTAAAATCACTTGTAACTTGAAATCTATTGCATTTAGAGAATTTCGTATAAATATGTTATTCAGCTACTTTTGGGTCAGCTATAACTAGTAAAATTTCAGACCTGTAGCTCATGGCATAGCTGAGTAATAGCTACTTTTAGGTTATCACTGTTGAGTAAATCACTTATAATTTGAAAACTATTGCATTTAGAGTATTTTGTTTCGATATGTTATTCACCTATTTTGGGGTCAGCTATAACATAGTGAAATTTCAGACCTGTAGCTCATGGCATAGCTGAGTAATAGCTACTTTTACGTTATCACTGTTGAGTAAATCACTTATAATTTGAAAACTATTGCATTTAGAGTATTTTGTTTCAATATGTTATTCACCTATTTTGGGGTCAGCTATAACATAGTAAAATTTCAGACCTGTAGCTCATGGCATAGCTGAGTAATAGCTACTTTTAGGTTATCACTGTTGAGTAAATCACTTATAACTT
Source organism: Sabellastarte sp. h YS-2021 (assembly GCA_964017235.1). Taxonomy (NCBI): domain Eukaryota; kingdom Metazoa; phylum Annelida; class Polychaeta; order Sabellida; family Sabellidae; genus Sabellastarte; species Sabellastarte sp. h YS-2021. Next base: position 32,180,277 of record OZ024936.1, read on the forward strand.
AAAAACTATTGCATTTACAGAAATTTGTGTAAATACGTTGTTCAGCTACTTTTGGGTCAGCTATAACATAGTGAAGTTACAGACCAGTAGCTCATGGCACAACTGAGCAATAGCTATTTTCAGGTACTGTATGTTGAGTAAATCAGTTGTAACTTGAAAAGTATTGCATTTGGAGTATTTTCTTAAAATATGTTGTTCACCTACTTTTGGGTCAGCAATAATATAGTGAAATTACAGACCTATAGCTCATGGCATAGCTGAGCAATAGCTATTTTCAGGTTTTCACTATTGAGTAAATCAGTTGTAACTTGAAAACTATTGCATTTACAGTATTTTGCTTAAATATGTTGTTCACCTACTTTTGGGTCAGCTATAACATAGTAAAATTTCAGACCTGTAGCTCATGGCATAGCTGAGTAATAGCTATTTTTAGGTTATCACTGTTGAGTAAATCACTTATAACTTGAAAAGTATTGCATTTAGAGTATTTTGTTTAAATATGTTATTCACCTATTTTGGGGTCAGCTATAACATAGAAAAATTTCAGACTTGTAGCTCATGGCATAGCTGAGTAATAGCTACTTTTAAGTTATCACTGTTGAGTAAATCACTTATAACTTGAAAACTATTGCATTTACAGAAATTTGTGTAAATACGTTATTCAGCTACTTTTGGGTCAGCTATAACATAGTGAAATTACAGACCTATAGCTCATGGCACAACTGAGCAATAGCTATTTTCAGGTACTGTATGTTGAGTAAATCAGTTGTAACTTGAAAAATATTGCATTTGGAGTATTTTGTTAAAATATGTTGTTCACCTACTTTTGGGTCAGCTATAACATAGTGAAATTACAGACCTATAGCTCATGGCATAGCTGAGCAATAGCTATTTTCAGGTTCTCACTATTGAGTAAATCAGTTGTAACTTGAAAACTATTGCATTTACAGTATTTTGCTTAAATATGTTGTTCACCTACTTTTGGGTCAGCTATAATATAGTAAAAATTCAGACATGTAGCTCATTGCATAGCTGAGTAATAGCTACTTTTAAGTTATCACTGTTGAGTAAATCACTTATAACTTGAAAACTATTGCATTTACAGTATTTTGTTTCAATATGTTATTCACCTATTTTGGGGTCAGCTATAACATAGTAACATTTCAGACCTGTAGCTCATGGCATAGCTGAGTAATAGCTACTTTGAGGTTATCACTGTTGAGTAAATCACTTATAACTTGAAAACTATTGCAGTTACAGAAATTTGTGTAAATACGTTATTCAGCTACTTTTGGGTCAGCTATAACATGGTGAAATTACAGACCTGTAGCTCATGACACAACTGAGCAATAGCTATTTTCAGGTACTGACTGCTGAGTAAACCAGTTGTAACTTGAAAAGTATTGCATTTGGAGTATTCTGTTAAAATATGTTGTTCACCTACTTTTGGGTCAGCTATAACATAGTGAAATTCCAGACCTATAGCTCATGGCATAGCTGAGCAATAGCTATTTTCAGGTTCTCATTATTGAGTAAATCAGTTGTAACTTGAAAACTATTGCATTTACAGTATTTTGCTTAAATATGTTGTTCACCTACTTTTGGGTCAGCTATAATATAGTAAAAATTCAGACATGTAGCTCATTGCATAGCTGAGTAATAGCTACTTTGAGGTTATCACTGTTGAGTAAATCAGTTTTAACTTGAAAACTATTACATTTACAGTATGTTGTTTAAATATGTTATTCACATAATTAAGCGTCCCACAAGGGACGCTTGTTTGTGTATGGGAGAGCTTCAGGCTCCGCCGGCTCTGCCGGCTCCGCATTTTGTTTTCCTTATAACTCTGTAACCGTTAGGCGGATTCTTTTCAAATTTGGCAGGTTTAGGCAGTAGCCTTGGGGAATTTTTTTGAATATACTGCAGTGACATTTCAACCAATCAGAGAGGTCACATGACCAAAAATGTCTTTTTTCGATGGGGAAGCTTGTCCGGATGATAACTTGAAAGGAATTTTATCAATTCACCTGAAACTTGGCAAATACATTCATTGTATTAAAATCTGAAAATCATTAGATTTTGGCATTGATTGGTCAAGAAATGGCCGAGTAATTAATGATTAATTAATCATTACGAATTTTCCAAATAAGGAAAACACAAAAATGCTTATATCTCGAAAACCGTGCTAGATAGAGCGATTTCGACGAAATTTTTGACCCACAGGGTATATCTGCGGAGTAGTTTTCCCATTTTTCAAAAATTTTTCTCTCGCCCAAAATGGCGGCCATTTTGAATTTTCGAAATTTTCGCAAAAATTGCAAAACACAAAAATGCTTATATCTCGAAAACCGTGCTAGATAGAGCGATTTCGACGAAATTTTTGACCCACAGGGTATCTCTGCAGAGTAGTTATCCCAATTTTGAAAAAAATTTTATCTCGCCAAAAATGGCGGCCATTTTGAATTTTCGAATTTTTCGCAAAAATTGCAAAACATAAAAATGCTTATATCTCGAAAACCCTGCAAGATAGAGCGATTTTGACGAAATTTTTGACCCACAGGGTATATCTGCAGAGTAGCCATGCCAATTTTCAAAAAAATTTTGTCTCGCCAAAAATGGCGGCCATTTTGAATTTTCGAATTTTTCGCAAAAATTGCAAAACACAAAAATGCTTATATCTCGAAAACCGTGCTAGATAGAGCGATTTCGATGAAATTTTTGACCCGCAGGGTATCTCTCCAAAGTAGTTATCCCAATTTTGAAAAAAATTTTAGTCTCGCCAAAAATGGCGGCCATCTTGGATTTTCGAATTTTTCGCAAAAATTGCAAAACATAAAAATGCTTATATCTCGAAAACCCTGCAAGATAGAGCGATTTTGACGAAATTTTTGACCCACAGGGTATATCTGCAGAGTAGCCATGCCAATTTTCAAAAAAAATTTGTCTCGCCAAAAATGGCGGCCATTTTGAATTTTCGAATTTTTCGCAAAAATTGCAAAACATAAAAATGCTTATATCTCGAAAACCCTGCTAGATAGAGCGATTTCAACGAAATTTTTGATCTGCAGGGTATCTCTGCAGAGTAGCCATGCCAATTTTCAAACAAAAAATTTCTCGCAAAAAATGGCGGCCATTTTGAATTTTCGAATTTTTCGCAAAATTGCAAAACACAAAAATGCTTATATCTCGAAAACCGTGCTAGATAGAGCGATTTTGACGAAATTTTTGACCCACAGGGTATCTCTGCAGAGTAGCCATGCCAATTTTCAAAAAAATTTTATCTTGCCAAAAATGGCGGCCATTTTGAATTTTCGATTTTTTGCACAAAAATTGCAAAACACAAAAATGCTAATATTTCGAAAACCGTGCTACATAGAGCGATTTCGACAAAATTTTTTATCTTCAGGGTATCTCTGCAGAGCAGCTATCCCAAAGAGCTTTCACTTGGTGAAGTTTCAGACCCATAGCTAATTGCTCACCTACTCAAAAAGAGTAAATGCGAATCACCTCTAAAAGTATTGCAGATGGCCAATTTTTCTCAAATAACTCATTCACCTACTTTTGGAAGAGCTTTCACTTGGTGAAGTTTCAGACCCGTAGCTAATTACTCACCTACTCAAAATGAGTAAATGCTAATTATCTCAAAAAACTATTGCGGATACCCAATTTTTATCAAATAACTCATTCATGTACTTTTGGGAGAGCTTTCACATGGTGAAGTTTCAGACCCGTAGATGATTACTCACCTACTCAAATGAGTAAATGCGAATTATCTCTTAAAAGTATTGCAGATAGCCAATTTTTCTCAAATTAATCATTCACCTACTTTTGGGAGAGCTTTCACTTGGTGAAGTTTCAGACCCATAGCTAATTACTCACCTACTCAAAATGAGTAAATGTGAATTATCTCTAAAAGTATTGCAGATAGCCAATTTTTCTCAAATAACTCATTCACCTACTTTTGGGAGAGCTTTCACTTGGTGAAGTTTCAGACCCATAGCTAATTATTCACCTACTCAAAATGAGTAAATGTGAATTATCTCTAAAGGTATCGCAGATAGCCAATTTTTCTCAAATAACTCATTCACCTACTTTTGGGAGAGCTTTCACTCTGTGAAGTTTCAGACCCATAGCTATTTATTCACCTACTCAAAATGAGTAAATGCTAATTATCTGTAAAAGTATTGCGGATACCCAATTTTTATCAAATACTCATTCATCTACTTGTGGGAGAGCTTTCACTTGGTGAAGTTTCAGACCCATAGCTAATTACTCACCTACTCAAAATGAGTAAATGCGAATTATCTCTAAAAGTATTGCAGATAGCCAATTTTTCTCAAATAACTCATTCACCTACTTTTGGGAGAGCTTTCACTTGGTGAAGTTTCAGACCCATAGATAATTATTCACCTACTCAAAATGAGTAAATGTGAATTATCTCTTAATAGTATTGCAGATAGCCAATTTTTCTCAAATAACTCATTCACCTACTTTTGGGAGAGCTTTCACACACGAAAATGAAAAATTGTGAATATCTCGGAAAAGCTATTTCTTCTGATTTAATGCTTCGCGGGAGATACACACCGCGGCAGTGGTCTCAGCAAAAATTTTTGTCTCCCCAAAAATGGTGGCCATTTTGAATTTTCAAAGTTTTTGCAAAACACAAAAATGCTTATATCTCGAAAACCGTGCTATATGGAGCGAACTCAACAAAATTTTGGACCTGTTGGGTATCTCTGCAGAGTAGCCATGCCAATTTTCAAAATATTTTTGTCTCGCCAAATATAGCGGACATTTTAAATTTTTTTATTTTTTGCAAAACACAAAAATGCTTATATCTTGAAAACCGTGCTAGATAGAGCAGACTGTGCTGACTTTGGTTGCCACAACAGTATAAGGCTAGAAACGAAGCATTTTCTTAATACTTTAGCACTCACCTTTATATCCTTTTCGGGACGCTTTGTTTTTGCTGTGCAAAAACATTATCTTTTTTTTTTGCGAGCGATCCTCTAGTTTTTGGTCAGTTTTTTTTTTATCATAGTGAAATTGCAAACCTCTATGTCATGGCATAGCTCTGCAATAGCTACTTTCAGGTTCTCACTATTGAGTAAATCATTGTATCCACTGGACAGCTGCAGTGTGTAGAGAGGTTTTGAACAACAAACATTGGCTGGAACAACAAACATTGGCTTTGAACAACAAACATGTGGGAAATCTGTGTTGGGGTTTTTAATAAAATTAACAAGTTTTGGTGTGAATAAATGTGTGACATTATGGATAAGATTATAGTGGATGTAACTGCCTATTAGAGAACGCTAAGTATATTTCTATATGAACTATTATTTATCAGTTACATTGATATTATTTCTAAAATCCTCTATTATCAATCACATCATAGACTTTGTTTGTTCCAGTTTGTAACCCTTCCACTTTATTGAAGTATTGTCTGAAATCAATTAGTAACACAGAATGGGGAGAAAATTTAACCTAATGAAATAAAAAGCTAAATGGGAATCTGAATTGCAAGGGGTAGAAATCTACATGAAATGTTATTTATAGCTAGATGTGTTGTGGAGTCAGTATTTACTAGATTGAAGACTTTTAGCCAGTGAATTGTTACATGGTGGGACAATTCAACATTAGGAAAAACAATTGTACATTATGGCATCAAGAGGTTCACATAGTAGTGCAAGGTCAATGAGTTCAGGAGGGCCTTCTAAACTGTACAAAAGGAATCATGGTTGTGCGTCTCCAGTCTCTCCCCAGATGACCACAGGAGATTTTAGAAAAATTCTCAATGAGGGACTGAATCCCCTAAGCACAGAGTTGGATGGAATTAAAAAATCCATAGATTCCCTTAAATGTGATTTTGGCAAGGAATTTGACTCTATTAGGGGCTCTATAGACACTATTAAGCAGGAGTTCAGTGAAGTTACTGCAGCCTTAGAACTCAAAGTCAGTGATCTCATATCTGAAAACAGTAGGCTTAAGGATGAACAGTGTCAATCTGCGTCCAAAATTGCCAGACTTACAGACCGTGTTGTATCACTAGAAAGTCACATGAGAAGGGACAATTTGAAATTTTTAAACATCAAATTTCAAACTGGCCAAAGAGAGAACTGTGAAGAAAAAATATTGGCACTGTGCCATGACATGAACATTCCACTTGAAAGTAAAGACATTGTTAGGGCACACAGAGTTGGACCAAAATTTAAAGAAAGCCAGGCAATTATTGTCAAATTCCAACATTTCAAGGACAAGCTACGCATACTAAGAGCAAAGAACAGTTTCAGTGCAATTGGCATTCTAATTGTTGAGGATTTTCCAGTGGAAGTCATGGAGAGGAGAAAAGTATTTTCACCTATTCTCAAAGCAGCATACAACTCAGATGGTAGATACAGAGCGAGATTAGTTGTGGATAAGCTGCTACTAAATGGGAAGGATGTATACCACTGATGATATTGGCTCTCTCCCGACTGAACTCCAGCCTGCCGCCACTTCAACCATCACCAGAGATGACATCACAGCATTTTTCCCATACAAATCGCCTCTTTCGAACCACCACCCTTGCAAAATGACAATTGAGGACAAACAATTCTCATCTGTTGAACAGTTTTTCATGTTCAAAAAGGCAACATTTTTCAATGATCAACCAACGTCATTGAAAATACTTGAAACCTCAAACCCAAAAGAAGCTAAGATGCTTGGTAAACAGATGAAAGGCTTTGACGAGGATTCCTGGAGCAGTGTGTGTGATGGGTTTATGAAGTCAGGACTTGAGGCTAAGTTTCATCAAAATCAAGAACTCATGAAGTTCCTGAAGGATACTGGTAACACCAAACTTGTGGAGGCCAATCCACACGATCAATACTGGGGTGCTGGACTTGCTATCCATGACAATAAGATCTGGGAGCAAAAGAACTGGGCTGGCAAAAACACTTTGGGAAAACTTTTGGAGGACATACGTAGGGAAACTTAAACTTCATGTGTTTTATGAATACCCTGGACTTGTCATAGGATGTATTGTTAAGACTAATAGTAGTATCTTTTCTACAGACACTAATTTTCATTTATTCCAATGGCAATATTCTATCTTTAATTTACACATGACAATATCACTATTTCAAGATAAAAGTTGTGTACATTCATTCTTTTGTCTATTACTATTACCTTTTTTCAGATATTCATGTGAGAAGTCTATATGTTCTTATTTTAATCTGAATATTTTGTTTTTCACTAATTAACAATGGCAACATATATTGATGTTAATTGGCTACAGTAGCTAATGTATAATAAGGAAATAGCAGAATATTATGGATTAAATTTTTTTTTTTTTTTTTTTTTTTGAAGCTATGCTAACTAATTCATTGGAAATGTTGTACATATATTGATGCGTATATTATCGATACATTTGAACAAAGTACTAAAATACAGGATATTCACTGTTGAAGTCTGGTCAGAGTCTGTGTTCTAATTCAAGCTATTTTAAGACAAGTGGATTCTGCATTTGCTCGAATAATTACATTGTTGTCTATACCCTGAGCTCTTCTGTCCCTTTCATTTTTATTATATATATACACACCACAATATTGTAAATTGATACTGGTTTTCTTTATTTTTTTTTCCTCTGTACAGTTTTAGTATATAGCTATAATGTCTTGTATTCTTCTCATCTCTTCTGCTTCACTTATATGTGGTCATGTGGCTTTTGAACCTATGGTAGCTACTCAAAATAGTTTATCATGGGTATCAGTTTAGAACAATATAGGGAAACTATAGGGAAGTTTTGCTCAAAACGATCACATCATTTTCCTTGCAGATGTTTTTGTTGCAATTATTTAAACATTGTTTTTAAGGTACTTTCTATGATAAATATAGTATATGTATTTAAAGTAATTGTACAAGTCTTTCTGGTCATACATTTGCTAATTATGCTCGCAGGTGACATAGAAACAAATCCGGGACCTCGTACTGATCAGGAAGAATATAGTAATTTGTCAATTTGTCACATAAATATAAGAAGTTTAAAGCCGAAACTTGATGGCATTCTGTATAAAATGGAGACAATAAGACATGACATTGCATTTAAATATAATGTTATAACTCTTAGTGAAACTTGGTTAAAGGACTCTGATGATATTGAAGACTTTACAATAAATGGATATCAAAAACCATTTATTCGTAATAGAGTCCAGACAGGTGGTGGCGTTCTTTGCTGGGTCGCAGATAATATTGCAGCACAAAGAAGGTTCGATTTGGAAGTAAACAAAATCGAGGCAATGTGGTTAGAAGTTAGAGAAAACATACATAAATTTTTATTATGTGTTGCTTATAGACCTCCTTCTTGTGCCGACTTCTGGATTCATCTTCAGATTTGTTTAGACAAAATCTATAGTTCTGGTAACGGAAGTCAAAATATCTTGTTGATTGGAGATTTCAATTCAGATTTCAACACACTGCAAGGTCAGCATTTGAGTGATTTTTCCATTGTAAATAATCTAAGTACATTAATTTTTCAACCTACACGAATTACAAATATTACCAGCAGCATTCTTGACCAGTGTTTAACCAATTTTCCTTATTATGTCAAAGAGTCTGGCATTGAACCTCCACTTGCAGACAATGATCATTGTTCTATATATGTTAAACTCCTTTTTAGAGTGAAGAAGTCAAAATGCTATACAAAAACCATGTGGGATTTCAGTCAAGCGAATATTCTTGAATTTAGAAATTCTTTTATAAATTTTGACTGGGATAATTTATTAAAAGAGGACATAAATGAATCATGCAGATTATTTACTGATAAAATTATGTACAGCGCTGGTGAATTTATACCCCACAAGGTGGTAACAGTTCGTACTTTTGATAAGCCTTTTTATAATGGATATTTGCGCAGATTAAGACGTAAAGTTAATCGCCTTCATCAGAAGGCAAAGCATACCAAAACTGCTGAGTCCTGGGATTTCTATAGACATGAGAGAAATTTTTATTTCCGTGAGGTTGCTCGTTGTAAGAATGAATATAACAACAGAATATATGAAAAACTTGATGCTAGTATAAGCCAAAATTCTTTTTTCAAACTAGTAAAATCCTGTTTTAAAACAATAAATACATCCATGCCTCCCATCTTATCTTCAGAAGGAAATATTTTAATAGATGATACATCTAAAGCTAACGCCTTCAACACTTTCTTCTCTGAGGCAAGTAAACTAAACCAAGCTGAAAGCTCATTACCAGTGGATGACTCCCCCATAAGTAATACTTTAGAAACCATATCAGTTTCTGAAAAGGAAGTTCAGGACCAGATTAGACTTCTTAAAGCAAATAAATCATATGGTCCGGATGGAATCTCACCGAAATTTATAAAACTTGCAGGTAACTCACTGGTTAAGCCCTTAACAAAATTATACAATCTTTCTCTATCATCAGGTAAAGTCCCTAAGTTATGGAAGCAAGCCAATGTTGTACCATTGCATAAAAAAGATAGCAAGCAGGTAATGGGTAATTATCGACCAGTATCTCTGCTCAGTATTCTAGGTAAAATTTTGGAAAGAATAATCTTTAAACATGTATACAACCATTTCAGAGATAACTTTTTATTATCTGTGTGGCAATCTGGTTTTTTACCAGGGTCCTCTACAGTAACTCAACTTATTGAGCTTTATAACAAATTTTGTACAGCAGTCTCACAAAATAAAGAAATTCGAATCGTCTTTTTGGACATATCAAAAGCTTTTGACAGGGTATGGCATGATGGTTTAATATTTAAACTTAAAAAATGGGGTATCAGTGGTTCTCTGCTTCATTGGTTTGAGGACTACTTAAAAGATAGAGTACAACGTGTAATCATTAACGGTCAATTCTCCAGTTGGACAGAGATAACTGCTGGAGTACCCCAAGGCTCAGTTTTGGGCCCACTCTTATTTTTGGTCTTCATCAATGACATAACTACTGTTGTTACCAATTGTAATCTGAGACTGTTTGCAGACGATACTTGTCTTTTTATCGAAGTTGATAACCGTCAACAAGCAGCAGTTTTGTTGAATAAAGACTTACATAATATACAGAAATGGTCATTAGATTGGCTTGTTACTTTTAACCCTTTAAAGACGGAGTCAATGGCTATTGGCTTAAAACAAAACAAGGGGGGCCATCCTGGATTGTACCTACATAACACACGAATCAATGAAGTAACAAAGCATAAACATATCGGACTCTGGCTTGAAAACAACTTAAGCTGGCATGAGCATATCCACAATATATCTACTAAGGCTGAAAAAAAACTGAATATAATTAAACAAATGAAATTCAAACTTGCAAGGAAAACCCTTGAAAAGTTGTATTTTTCTTTTATAAGACCAATTTTAGAGTATGGGGATGTAGTTTGGCAAGGTGCATCTCACTCTGACTTGCGTAAATTGGATGTTATTCAGGTAGAAGCCATGCGACTTGTATCAGGTGCTCCTTTTCGGTCAAATATTGATTCTTTATATATGGAACTAGGTTGGCAGAATTTACAAGAGAGGCGTCAGGAGCACATACTTATTATGATGTTTAAAATTATTAACAATCATGTCCCAGAATATTTGACATCTTTAATCCCACCCTTGGTGGGAAATAGAACCAACTATCAACTGCGAAATAGATGTGACATACAGGCACCATCATTTAGAGTAAAGTGTCATCAAAATTCTTTTTTTCCAGTTGGTATAAAACTATGGAATGAACTTGATATTTCTTTTAAGCAGGCCAACACATTACTTTCCTTCAAATCATTATTGCGTAAGAGAAAGGGTTCAGTAAATGTTAAACAGTTAAAGTTAAGGCAAAAATTATTTGGCTTAGGCGATAGGTATTGGAATATTACACACTCAAAAATGCGAATGAACTGTAGCTTTCTCAAAGATCATCTTGCCAAACATCTTCATGTTATAGAAAACTCAATTTGTGATTGTGGTATTTCAGTTGAAAACAATTCGCATTTCCTTTTAGAATGTATTCTTTATGATCAACATAGACAGTTAATGTTAAATAAATTACACGATTTTGGTCCAATAGCAACCGACTTGCTTCTATTTGGTAATCTTAATTTGTCTTTTGAACAAAACAAAACAATTTTTGAGGCTGTTCAATTATTTTTAAAGGACTCAGGCAGGTTTCTATAGTGTCATACTAGCCACATGGCCACACCCTCATCATTATCATCATTATCATCCTGTTTATATTCTTTTGTACATATTTCTTCCTGCGAGAAGGCTTTATAATAATCTTTTTTGATTTTGCCTAATTGCATTAATCAAATATTGTTTATGAAAAAGTGCTTATAACTCGCTTATTATTGGTCTTAGAGGTTTGGGATGGTAAACCAACATATAGGAAATCATGGGCTGGGATTATTTTGGTGTGGTCAGATTTGACCTTGGACCCCTCCTTCAAGGTCAGTTGAGGATAGCCAAACTTAAAATTGCTTATAACTCGCTTATTATTGGTCCTACAGGTTTGGGATGGTAAACCAACCTACTGGAAATCATGGGCTGGGAATCATTTGGTGTGGTCGGATTTGACCTTGGACCCCTCCTTCAAGGTCAAACAGAGATAGCGAAACTTAAAAGTGCCTATAACTCGCTTATTATTGGTTCTAGAGGTTTGGGATGGTAAACCATCCTATAGGAAATTATGGGCTGGGAATGTTTTTGTGTGGTTGGATTTGACCTTGGACCCCTTCTTCAAGGTCTTACGAGGATACTGCATTTGCAGTATTTCTTTAAATATGTTTTAACCTACTCTTTACACTTAAACAGTTACCTTGGTACTTTCCTTCATAATACCATTTGCAGGGCACAACTTTTTTGTCCTTTTCTTCTGTCAGTTTCAGAATTTCTTTTGAACATGCTGTTCAACTACCATTTACTGTACTTCTGTACAGCACTTTCCCTGATAATTATGCTTTCCTCTCATTATTACCTTCACAAATCAAAAACACTCAGTCAGTTGACACAGTGCCGTTCACGGGCACTCTCCTCTTGTTTAAAAATACCTTAATTATCTAGGATGAAAAATTGTTGAAGGCATGCAGATCTGTTCGTTTGTCTGTTCCCCAGAGCCATTACAAGTCAGGTACCCCCACCCAAAGTGTGAAAATTTCAACACTTTATCACAATTTTCTCATTCACTATTGCAGGGATTTTTCTCATTTCATGCATATATGTACTAGGCCACTAGTAGATTACCTTGTGTGAGTATTAGGCCTGGATCTATTTTAATTTTTTTTTATTAATTTTTTATGTCGTCACTCTGCGGCGTGGGCGTACGCGTCCGCGTGAACAACTTCTCCTCCAAAACTACAAGGCCTAGAGACGTGCTGTTTTTTTTAAAAGATACCTTATCTATCGAGGATGAAAAATTGTTCAAGGCATGCAAATCTGTCTGTTCGTCTGTTTGCTAGAGACATTACAAGGGGGGTACCCCCACCAAAAGTGTGAAAATTTCAACACTTAATCACAATTTTCTCAGTGACTATTTCAGGGATTTCTCTCATATCTTGCATATATGTACTAGGCCAGAGGTAGATTCTCTTGTGTGAGTATGAGACCTGGATCTGTCTTACTTTTTTTTTAATAAATTTTTTTAATAATTTTTAATGCATTAAAATTCATGAAATCATGCACAAAATCATTTATAACTTGAAAAGTGTTGCATTTAGAGCATTTTGTTAAAATATGTTATTCAGCTACTTTTTTCATAGCTACAATATGGTGAGTAAGTTCGGTGCCTGTCTCAATAGCTAAGTGAGTAATAGCTACTTTTGGGCTTTTCAGTAACTTCCATCATGAGTAAAATCACTTGTAACTTAAAAACTATTGCATTTAGAGAATTTCGTATAAATATGTTATTCAGCTACTTTTGGGTCAGCTATAACATAGTAAAATTTTAGACCTGTAGCTCATGGCATAGATGAGTAATAGCTACTTTTAGGTTATCACTGTTGAGTAAATCGCTTATAACTTCAAAACTATTGGATTTAGAGAATTTCGTATAAATATGTTATTCAGCTACTTTTGGGTCAGCTATAACATAGTAAAATTTCAGACCTGTAGCTCATGGCATAGCTGAGTAATAGCTACTTTTAGGTTATCACTGTTGAGTAAATCGCTTATAACTTGGAAACTATTGCATTTACAGTATTTTGTTTCAATATGTTATTCACCTATTTTGGGATCAGCTATAACATAGTGAAGTTTCAGATCTGTGGCTCATTGCATAGCTGAGTAATAGCTACTTTGAAGTTCTCACTATTGAGTAAATCACTTGTAACTTAAAACCTATTGCATTTAGAGAATTTCGTATAAATATGTTATTCAGCTACTTTTGGGCCAGCTATAACATAGTGAAATTTCAGATCTGTAGGTCATGGCATAACTGAGTAATTGCTACTTTAAAGTTCTCACTATTGAGTAAATCAGTTGTAATTGGAAAACTATTGCATTTAGAGTATTTCGTATAAATATGTTATTCAGCTACTTTTGGGTCAGCTATAACATAGTAAAATTTCAGACCTGTAGCTCATGGCATGGCTGAGTAATAGCTACTTTTAGGTCATCACTATTGAGTAAATCAGTTGTAACTTGAAAACTATTGCATTTACAGTATTTTGCTTAAATATGTTGTTCACCAACTTTTGGGTCAGCTATAACATAGTAAAATTTCAGACCTGTAGCTCATTGCATAGCTGAGTAATAACTACTTTGAGGTTCTCACTATTGAGTAAATCAGTTGTAATTGCAAAACTATTGCATTTAGAGAATTTAGTATAAATATGTTATTCAGCTACTTTTGGGTCAGCTATAACATAGTAAAATTTCAGACCTGTAGCTCATGGCATAGCTGAGTAATAGCTACTTTTAGGTCATCACTATTGAGTAAATCAGTTGTAACTTGAAAACTATTGCATGTACAGTATTTTGCTTAAATATGTTGTTCACCTACTTTTGGGTCAGCTATAACATAGTAAAATTTCAGACCTGTAGCTCATGGCATAGCTGAGTAATAGCTACTTTGAGGTTATCACTGTTGAGTAAATCGCTTATAACTTGGAAATTATTGCATTTAGAGTATTTTGTTTCAATATGTTATTCACCTATTTTGGGGTCAGCTATAACATAGTGAAGTTCCAGACCTGTGACTCATTGCATAGCTGAGTAATAGCTACTTTGAAGTTCTCAATGTTGAGCAAATCACTTATAATTTGAAAACTATTGCATTTAGAGAATTTAGTATAAATATGTTATTCAGCTACTTTTGGGTCAGCTATAACATAGTAAAATTTCAGACCTGTAGCTCATGGCATAGCTGAGTAATAGCTACTTTTAGGTCATCACTATTGAGTAAATCAGTTGTAACTTGAAAACTATTGCATGTACAGTGTTTTGCTTAAATATGTTGTTCACCTACTTTTGGGTCAGCTATAACATAGTAAAATTTCAGACCTGTAGCTCATGGCATAGCTGAGTAATAGCTACTTTGAGGTTATCACTGTTGAGTAAATCGCTTATAACTTGGAAATTATTGCATTTAGAGTATTTTGTTTCAATATGTTATTCACCTATTTTGGGGTCAGCTATAACATAGTGAAGTTCCAGACCTGTGGCTCATTGCATAGCTGAGTAATAGCTACTTTGAAGTTCTCACTCTTGAGTAAATCAGTTGTAATTGGAAAACTATTGCCTTTACAGAAATTTGTGCAAATATGTTATTCAGCTACTTTTGGGTCAGCTATAACATAGTGAAATTACAGACCTGTAGCTCATGGCACAACTGAGCAATAGCTATTCTCAGGCACTGACTGTTGAGTAAATCAGCTATAACTTGAAAAATATTGCATTTGGAGTATTTTGTTAAAATATATTGTTCACCTACTTTTGGGTTAGCTATAACATAGTGAAATTACAGACCTATAGCTCATGGCATAGCGGAGCAATAGCTATTTTCAGGTTCTCACTATTGAGTAAATCAGTTGTAACTTGAAAACTATTGCATTTACAGTATTTTGCTTAAATATGTTGTTCACCTACTTTTGGGTCAGCTATAACATAGTAAAATTTCAGACCTGTAGCTCATTGCATAGCTGAGTAATAACTACTTTGAGGTTCTCACTATTGAGTAAATCAGTTGTAATTGCAAAACTATTGCATTTAGAGAATTTAGTATAAATATGTTATTCAGCTACTTTTGGGTCAGCTATAACATAGTAAAATTTCAGACCTGTAGCTCATGGCATAGCTGAGTAATAGCTACTTTTAGGTCATCACTATTGAGTAAATCAGTTGTAACTTGAAAACTATTGCATGTACAGTATTTTGCTTAAATATGTTGTTCACCTACTTTTGGGTCAGCTATAACATAGTAAAATTTCAGACCTGTAGCTCATGGCATAGCTGAGTAATAGCTACTTTGAGGTTATCACTGTTGAGTAAATCGCTTATAACTTGGAAATTATTGCATTTAGAGTATTTTGTTTCAATATGTTATTCACCTATTTTGGGGTCAGCTATAACATAGTGAAGTTCCAGACCTGTGACTCATTGCATAGCTGAGTAATAGCTACTTTGAAGTTCTCAATGTTGAGCAAATCACTTATAATTTGAAAACTATTGCATTTAGAGAATTTAGTATTAATATGTTATTCAGCTACTTTTGGGTCAGCTATAACATAGTAAAATTTCAGACCTGTAGCTCATGGCATAGCTGAGTAATAGCTACTTTTAGGTCATCACTATTGAGTAAATCAGTTGTAACTTGAAAACTATTGCATGTACAGTATTTTGCTTAAATATGTTGTTCACCTACTTTTGGGTCAGCTATAACATAGTAAAATTTCAGACCTGTAGCTCATGGCATAGCTGAGTAATAGCTACTTTGAGGTTATCACTGTTGAGTAAATCGCTTATAACTTGGAAATTATTGCATTTAGAGTATTTTGTTTCAATATGTTATTCACCTATTTTGGGGTCAGCTATAACATAGTGAAGTTCCAGACCTGTGACTCATTGCATAGCTGAGTAATAGCTACTTTGAAGTTCTCAATGTTGAGCAAATCACTTATAATTTGAAAACTATTGCATTTAGAGAATTTAGTATAAATATGTTATTCAGCTACTTTTGGGTAAGCTATAACATAGTAAAATTTCAGACCTGTAGCTCATGGCATAGCTGAGTAATAGCTACTTTGAGGTTATCACTGTTGAGTAAATCGCTTATAACTTGGAAATTATTGCATTTAGAGTATTTTGTTTCAATATGTTATTCACCTATTTTGGGGTCAGCTATAACATAGTGAAGTTCCAGACCTGTGGCTCATTGCATAGCTGAGTAATAGCTACTTTGAAGTTCTCACTCTTGAGTAAATCAGTTGTAATTGGAAAACTATTGCCTTTACAGAAATTTGTGCAAATATGTTATTCAGCTACTTTTGGGTCAGCTATAACATAGTGAAATTACAGACCTGTAGCTCATGGCACAACTGAGCAATAGCTATTCTCAGGCACTGACTGTTGAGTAAATCAGCTATAACTTGAAAAATATTGCATTTGGAGTATTTTGTTAAAATATATTGTTCACCTACTTTTGGGTTAGCTATAACATAGTGAAATTACAGACCTATAGCTCATGGCATAGCGGAGCAATAGCTATTTTCAGGTTCTCACTATTGAGTAAATCAGTTGTAACTTGAAAACTATTGCATTTACAGTATTTTGCTTAAATATGTTGTTCACCTACTTTTGGGTCAGCTATAACATAGTAAAATTTCAGACCTGTAGCTCATTGCATAGCTGAGTAATAACTACTTTGAGGTTCTCACTATTGAGTAAATCAGTTGTAATTGCAAAACTATTGCATTTAGAGAATTTAGTATAAATATGTTATTCAGCTACTTTTGGGTCAGCTATAACATAGTAAAATTTCAGACCTGTAGCTCATGGCATAGCTGAGTAATAGCTACTTTTAGGTCATCACTATTGAGTAAATCAGTTGTAACTTGAAAACTATTGCATGTACAGTATTTTGCTTAAATATGTTGTTCACCTACTTTTGGGTCAGCTATAACATAGTAAAATTTCAGACCTGTAGCTCATGGCATAGCTGAGTAATAGCTACTTTGAGGTTATCACTGTTGAGTAAATCGCTTATAACTTGGAAATTATTGCATTTAGAGTATTTTGTTTCAATATGTTATTCACCTATTTTGGGGTCAGCTATAACATAGTGAAGTTCCAGACCTGTGACTCATTGCATAGCTGAGTAATAGCTACTTTGAAGTTCTCAATGTTGAGCAAATCACTTATAATTTGAAAACTATTGCATTTAGAGAATTTAGTATAAATATGTTATTCAGCTACTTTTGGGTCAGCTATAACATAGTAAAATTTCAGACCTGTAGCTCATGGCATAGCTGAGTAATAGCTACTTTTAGGTCATCACTATTGAGTAAATCAGTTGTAACTTGAAAACTATTGCATGTACAGTATTTTGCTTAAATATGTTGTTCACCTACTTTTGGGTCAGCTATAACATAGTAAAATTTCAGACCTGTAGCTCATGGCATAGCTGAGTAATAGCTACTTTGAGGTTATCACTGTTGAGTAAATCGCTTATAACTTGGAAATTATTGCATTTAGAGTATTTTGTTTCAATATGTTATTCACCTATTTTGGGGTCAGCTATAACATAGTGAAGTTCCAGACCTGTGACTCATTGCATAGCTGAGTAATAGCTACTTTGAAGTTCTCAATGTTGAGCAAATCACTTATAATTTGAAAACTATTGCATTTAGAGAATTTAGTATAAATATGTTATTCAGCTACTTTTGGGTAAGCTATAACATAGTAAAATTTCAGACCTGTAGCTCATGGCATAGCTGAGTAATAGCTACTTTGAGGTTATCACTGTTGAGTAAATCGCTTATAACTTGGAAATTATTGCATTTAGAGTATTTTGTTTCAATATGTTATTCACCTATTTTGGGGTCAGCTATAACATAGTGAAGTTCCAGACCTGTGGCTCATTGCATAGCTGAGTAATAGCTACTTTGAAGTTCTCACTCTTGAGTAAATCAGTTGTAATTGGAAAACTATTGCCTTTACAGAAATTTGTGCAAATATGTTATTCAGCTACTTTTGGGTCAGCTATAACATAGTGAAATTACAGACCTGTAGCTCATGGCACAACTGAGCAATAGCTATTCTCAGGCACTGACTGTTGAGTAAATCAGCTATAACTTGAAAAATATTGCATTTGGAGTATTTTGTTAAAATATATTGTTCACCTACTTTTGGGTTAGCTATAACATAGTGAAATTACAGACCTATAGCTCATGGCATAGCGGAGCAATAGCTATTTTCAGGTTCTCACTATTGAGTAAATCAGTTGTAACTTGAAAACTATTGCATTTACAGTATTTTGCTTAAATATGTTGTTCACCTACTTTTGGGTCAGCTATAACATAGTAAAATTTCAGACCTGTAGCTCATTGCATAGCTGAGTAATAACTACTTTGAGGTTCTCACTATTGAGTAAATCAGTTGTAATTGCAAAACTATTGCATTTAGAGAATTTAGTATAAATATGTTATTCAGCTACTTTTGGGTCAGCTATAACATAGTAAAATTTCAGACCTGTAGCTCATGGCATAGCTGAGTAATAGCTACTTTTAGGTCATCACTATTGAGTAAATCAGTTGTAACTTGAAAACTATTGCATGTACAGTATTTTGCTTAAATATGTTGTTCACCTACTTTTGGGTCAGCTATAACATAGTAAAATTTCAGACCTGTAGCTCATGGCATAGCTGAGTAATAGCTACTTTGAGGTTATCACTGTTGAGTAAATCGCTTATAACTTGGAAATTATTGCATTTAGAGTATTTTGTTTCAATATGTTATTCACCTATTTTGGGGTCAGCTATAACATAGTGAAGTTCCAGACCTGTGACTCATTGCATAGCTGAGTAATAGCTACTTTGAAGTTCTCAATGTTGAGCAAATCACTTATAATTTGAAAACTATTGCATTTAGAGAATTTAGTATAAATATGTTATTCAGCTACTTTTGGGTCAGCTATAACATAGTAAAATTTCAGACCTGTAGCTCATGGCATAGCTGAGTAATAGCTACTTTTAGGTCATCACTATTGAGTAAATCAGTTGTAACTTGAAAACTATTGCATGTACAGTATTTTGCTTAAATATGTTGTTCACCTACTTTTGGGTCAGCTATAACATAGTAAAATTTCAGACCTGTAGCTCATGGCATAGCTGAGTAATAGCTACTTTGAGGTTATCACTGTTGAGTAAATCGCTTATAACTTGGAAATTATTGCATTTAGAGTATTTTGTTTCAATATGTTATTCACCTATTTTGGGGTCAGCTATAACATAGTGAAGTTCCAGACCTGTGACTCATTGCATAGCTGAGTAATAGCTACTTTGAAGTTCTCAATGTTGAGCAAATCACTTATAATTTGAAAACTATTGCATTTAGAGAATTTAGTATAAATATGTTATTCAGCTACTTTTGGGTAAGCTATAACATAGTAAAATTTCAGACCTGTAGCTCATGGCATAGCTGAGTAATAGCTACTTTTAGGTTATCACTGTTGAGTAAATCACTTACAACTTGGAAACTATTGCATTTAGAGTATTTTGTTGCAATATGTTATTCACCTATTTTGGGGTCAGCTATAACATAGTGAAGTTCCAGACCTGTGGCTCATTGCATAGCTGAGTAATAGCTACTTTGAAGTTCTCACTCTTGAGTAAATCAGTTGTAATTGGAAAACTATTGCCTTTACAGAAATTTGTGCAAATATGTTATTCAGCTACTTTTGGGTCAGCTATAACATAGTGAAATTACAGACCTGTAGCTCATGGCACAACTGAGCAATAGCTATTCTCAGGCACTGACTGTTGAGTAAATCAGCTATAACTTGAAAAATATTGCATTTGGAGTATTTTGTTAAAATATATTGTTCACCTACTTTTGGGTTAGCTATAACATAGTGAAATTACAGACCTATAGCTCATGGCATAGCGGAGCAATAGCTATTTTCAGGTTCTCACTATTGAGTAAATCAGTTGTAACTTGAAAACTATTGCATTTACAGTATTTTGCTTAAATATGTTGTTCACCTACTTTTAGGTCAGCTATAACAGAGCAAAAATTCAGACATGTAGCTCATTGCATAGCTGAGTAATAGTTGCTTTGAGGTTCTCACTCTTGAGTAAATCAGTAGTAACTTGAAAACTATTACATTTAGAGTATTTTGTTAAATATCTTATTCACAGACGTTTTGGTCAGCTATAACATAGTGAAATTGCAGACCTCTATGTCATGGCATAGCTGAGCAATAGCTTCTTTCAGGTTCTCACTGTTGTAAATCATTGTATCCAACCTGTAGGAAATCATGGGCTGGGAATCTGTTAATATGGTCCGATTTGACCTTGGAACCCTCCTTCAAGGTCAAATGAGGATAGCCAAACATAAAAGTGCTTATAACTCGCTTATTATTGGTCCTAGAGGTTTGGAATGAAAACCAACCTATAGAAAATCATGAGCTGGGAATTTTTTGGTGTGGTCGGATTTCACCTTGGACCCATCCTTCAAGGTCAAATGAGGATAGCCAAACTTAAAAGTGCTTATAACTCGCTTATTATTGGTCCTAGAGGTTTGGAATGGAAAACCAACCTATAGAAAATCATGGGCTGGGAATCTTTTGGTGTGGTCAGATTTCACCTTAGACCCCTCCTTCCAGGTCAAACGAAGATAGCCAAACTTAAAGTGCTTATAACTCGCGTATTATTGGTCTTGGAGGTTTGGGATGGTAAACCAACATATAGGAAATCATGGGCTGGGATTCTTTTGGTGTGGTCAGATTTGACCTGGGACCCCTCCTTCAAGGTCAATTGAGGATAGCCAAACTTACAATTGCTTAGAACTCGCTTATTATTGGTCCTACAGGTTTGGGATGGTAAACAAGCTACAGGAAATCATGGGCTGGGAATTTTTTTGTGTGGTCGGATTTGACCTTGGACCCCTCCGTCAAGGTCAAACAAGGATAGCCAAACTTAAAAAGTGCCTATGACTCACTTATTATTGGTCCTAGAGGTTTGGGATGGTAAACCATCCTAAATTCTTTGGCTGGGAATCTTTTGGTATGGTCAGATTTGACCTTTGGACCCCTTCTTCATGGTCGAACGAGGATATTGCATTTATAGTATTTCTTTAAATATTTTTAACCTACTTTTTACACTTAAACAATTACCTTGTTACTTTATTTCATAATACCATTTGCAGGGCACAACTTTTTTGTCCTTTTTTTCTGTCAGCTTCGGAATATCTTTCGAACATGCTGTTCAGTTACCATTTACTGTATTTCTGTACAGCCCTTTCCCTGATAATTATGCTTTCCTCTCATTATCACCATCACAAATCAAAAACATTCAGTCAGCTGACACAGTGCCCGTTCACGGGCACTCTCCTCTTGCTAAATAATTTTTAATGCATTAAAATTCATGAAATCATGCACTAATTTAAAATCACTTATAACTTGAAAAGTATCACGTTTAGAGCATTTTGTCAAAATATGTTATTCAGCTACTTTTTCCATAGCTACAACATGGTGACTAAATTGAGTGTCTATCCCAATAGCTAAGTGAGTAATAGCTACTTTCTGACTTTTCAGTACCTCCCATTATGAGTAAAATCACCCATAACTTGAAAACTATTGCATAATACAGAATTTTGTGTAAATATGTAATTCAGTTACTTTTGGGTCAGCTATAACATAGTAAAATTTCAGACCTGTAGCTCATTGCATAGCCGTGTAATAGCTACTTTGAGGTTATCACTAGTGAGTAAATCAGTTGTAACTTGAAAACTATTGCATTTAGAGTAGTTTGTTTAAATATGTTATTCACCTAATCTTTGGTCAGCTATAACATAGTGAAATTGCAGACCTGTAGCTCATTACAAAGCTGAGCAATAGCTATTTTCAGGTTCTCACTGTTGAGTAAATCAGTTGTAACTCGAAAACTATTGCATTTACAGTATTTTTTTCAGTATGTTCTTCACCTCCTTTTAGGTCAGCTATAAGATAGTAAAATTGCAGACCTGTAGCTCATGGCATAGCTGAGCAACAGCTATTTCAGGTTCTCACTGTTGAGTAAATCAGTTGTAACTTGAAAACTATTGCTTTTATTGCGCTACAATAGCTTACCATGTGGGACTGAATGCTAACTCGGGAGGCCGCAACTCCAGCCAATGACCAAGAAAAATGGACGTTTGGATTTGGCCGAGTCCGTGGTTTACTATGTACCATAGCAGTGTCGTTTGGTGATTTGTCCTTCTCTTGTTGGCTGCCATATTGGAAAGTCATTTGAAATATCTCTCAATAATTTACTGTTTTCTCAGCACATACGTATTGTTGGATGTTCTTTTTCATTCTTTTGTTTTATTTTATTGTATATAACGTTCTGTAAAACTTTGGGAAGCACGGGATAAGTATTCTTTGAGTATTTAATGTTTTTGTGAGTTTTCTGCGTTTCCGACCCGGATTTTTTTATTGCAGTAAAAATGTCTTCCCACCAAACTAGCTTAAAACCAAGATCATCTAAATGCCGTCGCTTCTGCTGTCCATTCGATACACACAATTATTGCCCCACTTGTAGGGAATCTGATTCCAGGGGAATGGGTATCGTCGATAGACCTATTAGACTCTTATGTTCACATCCCCATCCACCCAAACTCAAGGAAGTACCTAAGGTTTTGCCACAGGTCACAGGTGTTCTAGTTCACTTCCCTTCCCTTCGGGCTAGCCCCTCAGGTTTTTACAATGATTGTAAAAGAGGTGAAGCTGATGGCCCTGTCAAGGGGAATCAGACTTCACCAATACCTGGATGACTGGCTAATCAGGGCCCAGTCTCAGGAATAAGCAAAGGTGAACACCCAGACAGTGATAGATCTGACTCAGTCCTTAGGGTGGATAATAAATCAGGAGAAGTCCGAACTAAAGCCAACTCAGGTGCTTTCCTTCGTGGGCTACGAATACCATCTAGATTCGGCCCTTGTAAAACCCACTCAAGAGAGATGGCTCAAACTTCAGGATTTGATCCTACATGTTTTGACTGCAAAATGTTTGATGTCACTAATTTGGTTGCTTGCCTCAATGGAGAAAATGGTCCCAGAGGGACGCCTTCATATGAGGCCCTTTCAGTTTCACCTCAAGGAGCACTGGAGATTTCCTCAGTCGTTGGACACCCTCCTTCCCTAGACAGAAACCATTTCAGCACACCTGGCAAAATCCCGCAAACGTGATGAAAGGTTCAGACCTTCATCTCAAAGACCACAGTATCCAACTCTTTACAGACACCTCAAAGAAGGCTGGGGCGCTCACTTAAAGCAAACCTCTGCAAAAGGTCTGTGGTCAGACAGGAAAAAAGGCTACACATAAATGTTCTAGAGCTGAAGGCGGTTTCTCTGGCCCTTCAAAGGTTCAAGGACCAGTGTCAAAACCAAACAATGTTAGTTGCCACAGACAACTCAACAGTGGTAGCCTACATAAACAAACAAAGAGGAACTCACTCGGCGGAGATGTGCCCTCTCCTGTGGAAGATCATGACCTGGTGCCATCATTACCAGATAACACTAAAAGCCAGACACATTCCAGGATGTCTGAATGTGATGGCCGACCTTCTGTCCAGGTCAAACCAAGTTCAGTCAACAGAATGGTCACTGCATCCGCAGGTGTTCAAACAGATTTGTCTCAAGTGGTTCACTCCTCATGTAGATCTATTTGCCACTCATCTGAACCACAAAGTTCCACTGTATGTGTCTCCAGTTCCAGACCCAAATGTTTGGGACATAGATGCTCTGAACATAAACTGGTCGGGTCTCACTGCTTATGCTTACCCTCCCACAGCTCTCCTTCACAGGATGATCCAAAAAGTCAGGGAATCCAATTGCCTGATCATCATATTAGCCCCAGGCTGGCCAGGGATGCCCTGGTTTTGGGACCTAGTGCAGCTCTCAACAGAGATCCCACTTCAACTTCCAGTGTCAAAAACTCTTCTTAAACAGTCCCACAGTTATGTGTTCCACAGCAGTCTACAGCATCTCAACCTCCACGCCTGCTGTCTAGGAGTGAACAGCTTCAAGAACAAGGCTTCTCAGTGGAACTGGCAGAGAGAATTGCTGCCCCTCAGAGATCGTCAACAAGGACCATGTACAAATCAAAGTGGGCCCTGTTTGAAAAGTGGTGCAGAGAAAATTTGGTGGATTTTTTCACTCCCTCTATAAAGCAAGTCTCAGACTTCTTTATGTACCTGTACCAAGATCTAACAGGCACCCTTCGACCATTGATGGTTATAGGACAGCTATTGTTGACACTCTGGGCCCAACAGGGCTCCATATCTCTCAGAGTTCCGACCATAACAGGTTGCTCTCCAGTTTTCATAGGGATCGTCCCAAAAGTTCCAGTAATCTTCCTAGTAAGTGGAACCTTTCTGTTGTTCTCAATGGTCCTTGAAAGACACAGACCTCAAACATCTTACTCTCAAGGCTGCTTTCTTGCTAGCTTTGGCCTCCGGCAAGCGCCGCAGCGAAATCCTGGGTTGCAAACAAAGTATCTAATCTAGGCCAATGGGAAAAGGTTGCCTTGCTCCCTTCTTCTGACTTCATAGCCAAAAACCAACTAGCAAGAGAAGGTTCTGAAACTGTTTCTCTGGTGACTATTCCTGCTTTGACTACCATTGTAGATAGACAATTCAAAGAAGATAGGAACTTTTGTCCAGTGCGGGCCCTGAGGTACTATTTGGATCGAACCAAAGACCTGAGATGGTCTCGATTCCTCCTTTTCATCTCCTTTAAGAAAGGACACACCTCAGACATCAGACCCACTACTCTCTCTTCTTGGTTAAAACAAACCATTCTACTTTGTTATAAACAAGCAGACCGACAAGCCTTGGACCTGGTCCAAGTTAAAGCGCATAACATTCAGGCCTTTGCGGCCTCTGAGGCCTTTTGTGGTGGGGTAACGGTGGACCAAATCATGAAAGTGTGTCACTGGAAAGCTCACAACACATTTACAAATTTTTACCTAAAAGACCTTACTTGGTCAGACAACAACAACAATATGTATCTGGGACCAGTAGTAGCAGCACAACAAGTCCTAGACCCTTCCCCTCAGCATCCTCATCTTCGGGAAGAAAAGAAGGGGGTGGGGGGCACACCCGCTGCAGCCAAGTCTTCAGGAGTCTATCCCAGGGTCTAGGTATTAATTACCTCTTCAGATGTTCAGGGTAAGGTCTCTTATTTTCTCAATTGTATTATGTTTTTCAGTGTACCATAATCTCATATATAGGGTGGCAAATTAATGAGATTTAAGCCTAGGGCTGTATTATTATAGCAGTGATACCCTTACGGGCTACAACCTTGAGTGAGCATGGCTGCACTCTCTTCTCTCAAAGATCTAGACAGTACCCGTCATTAAAAATTCAGTTTTTGGCTGCTTACAGACGCGACTTTAGAACTGGGGCTCTGTAACTGGGACTTAGACTGGTATTTTTGACAATATTTGGTTATTTGGTAATTCTAAATTCAAGAAAAATGGACAATGTTCCTCCAGTCTCAGCTGTAATCCCGTCACCGGGCGGTTGAATTCAGCATTCAGTCCCACATGGTAACCTATTGTAGCGCAATAAAATTGAAAATTTTGCTTACTTAAATGTAGCTTTTATAAGCTACAAGCTTACCATGTGGGACTGAAGAAAGTCCCACCCTGCCTCGCCGCTGTATTTCAGCTGAGGGGTACGGACTAAATTTACCACGAGAGAAGGACAAATCACCAAATGACACTGCTATGGTACATACTAAACCACGGCCTCCCAAGTTAGCATTCAGTCCCACATGGTAAGCTTGTAGCTTATAAAAGCTACATTTAAGTAATCAAAATTTTCAAATTTACATACTAAACCGCGGCCTCCCAAGTTAGCATTCAGTCCCACATGGTAAGCTTGTAGCTTATAAAAGCTACATTTAAGTAATCAAAATTTTCAAATTTACAGTATTTTGTTTAAATATGTTGTTTACCTACTTTTGAGTCAGCTTTTTAACATAGAAAAATTTCAGACCTGTAGCTCATTGGATAGCTGAGTAATAGCTACTTTGAGGTTATCACTGTTGAGTAAATCGATTGTAATTTGAAAAGTATTGCATTTGCAGCATTTTGTTTAAATATGTTATTCACCCAATTTTTGGTCAGCTATAACATAGTAAAATTGCAGACCAGTAGCTCATGGCATAGTTGAGCAATAACTATTTTTAGGTTCTCACTGTTGAGTAAATCAGTTGTAACTTGAAAACTATTGCATTTACGGTATTTTGTTTAAATATGTTGTTCACTTACTTTTGGGTCAGCTATAACATAGTGCAATTACAGACCAGCAGCTCATGCCATAGTTGAGCAATAGCTATTTTTAGGTTCTCACTGTTGAGTAAATCAGTTGTACCTTGAAAACTATTGCATTTACAGTACTTTGTTTAAATATATCATTCACCTACTTTTGGGTAAGCTATAACATAGTAAAATTTCAGACCTGTAGCTCATTACATAGCTGTGTAATAGCTACTTTGAGGTTATCACTGTTGAGTAAATTGATTGTAACTTGATAACTATTGCATTTACAGTATTTGCTTTAAATGTGTTATTAACCTACTTTTGAGTCAGCTATATTACAGTAAAATTGCAGCCCTTTAACTCATTGCACAGCTGAGCAAAATCTACTTTGAGATTCT
Source organism: Sabellastarte sp. h YS-2021 (assembly GCA_964017235.1). Classification (NCBI taxonomy): domain Eukaryota; kingdom Metazoa; phylum Annelida; class Polychaeta; order Sabellida; family Sabellidae; genus Sabellastarte; species Sabellastarte sp. h YS-2021. The sequence continues at coordinate 32,207,120 of OZ024936.1, forward strand.
CTCTGTTGAGTAAATCACTTGTAACTCGAAAACTTCTTTCATTTCTACTCTGAAACTCAAAACGCACAGTCAGCTGACACAGAGCCCATTCACGGGCACTGATTGCTTGTTATAAATTTCTTTGAGTTTTATTATATAATAGAAATACATGCACAAGCTACATTATGCGATCGTTTTTATGAACTTTTATTGTTTTATGAAGTACTTAGGGCGATAATCGGGAACATATGCGATCGCGGTACTTCGTTTTTATGTTCAATGTATGTTTAAGTAGCCATAACTTCCTTATTTCATGTCCAATTTTTATAATTTGTTTCACCATTATGTTCATTTTAATTAGCTCAATTCTGTCACACTAATGATATTTTTGTTTTTTCCAACACATTTGTCACTGTTACATATATGGGCAATATATAACTGCATTGTTTTATCTAAGCTTTATGTCTATATATTGCCATATAAGGTAATTGTGTGATTGATTCTTTTGATGTGTTAACATTTAAAGCAAGGAAGTTATTGATTGTTGTGTTATGATGTTTATTGATCTGTTTATCAATCCCTCAGTGGTTATGTTAGATTTGGGGAAACCCAATTGCCAGTTAAAGTCTCTAGAACTTCCTTGGTGAGTCTGGTAATTGGTGTTAAATTCAGGTTGGTTCTGTAGCTGTCTAAAAGTTTCCATCCATGTATATAAGCACTGTATACCTGACCACAAGTGAACTTAGTATTCGCTGGCAATAAGGAAGGCTATTGTGTCTTGGAATATAATATTCAAGTGGTTATATATATAAAGTGCTTGTGTTGCTGTGAACTTTTATTGGAGTGAACTGGATACATTGTCTGGATAGATTTACTGTACTTTGAATATTCTTTGATAATATACATCCATATAACAGTGTGTGGATTTACTGCTTTTTGGACATTGTCCATATCTTGAAGCAGACAGTACAGTTGTGCAGACTCTCTGAATATTTCTATGCAGATATTTGGTGTGATTGGATATCGAAATCATCACAGGATAAGAATATTTTGTGTTATCGGATACTGAACAGATCACAGGATACGGATATCTGTGTTAGTGGACATCAGACAGATCACTGGACAGATCATAGGACAGATTATTGGATACAGTGGACAAACTTTACTGTCAGTTATAGTGGCCAGGTCAGATTAGTTTCATTATTGTATCATTGTATGTATTGTAAACAGCATACCAGTTGACTGCAATCTTTATTTTTTCTTGTTAAATAAATTTGTTAACTTAAAGTTAAACTTCTTGTCTTTTCCTGTTGCAACTTAAAGGCAACTGGTAATTGCTACTTCGCTTGCCCGTGACCGTAACAGTCACTATTTGGAAATTTATATGTTGATTATCATCTAAGAAACATAACTGCAAGTTGTGAAACTTCTTGACAATAAAGTGACAGAACTTATGTCCATTTTATTCCAGAAAATAACTATTTTCTGATCGTAAATGAATTAAAGATAACATAGAACCACAGTGCAACATATATATCATTGAAATGTCAGGAAAGATTGATAGATTTCAAAGAAAATTACCGACAGTTATTTCTACCGGTAACTGAGATCAATATTTGTAAATCTGTCACTGACGGTAGCCCAGACACTTCGTATTTTTATGGAAGGAATTTTGTAAAATTCCCTGTATGACCCAAAAATCGATTCGACTCGATTAATCATCTGTGGACTTTACCGATTAATCGATTCTGATTTTCAAGTCTGATTCCCACCACTAAATAAGGTGACATAAGGTCAGAAGAGGCACATGGACATTTTGCCACTGTGACACAAAGTCGCATACGCATCTTGAACAGTAGTTGAAGGACAGGGGCGCTTTGCCAAACACATATAACCACAAATTATACTGTAGTGTGAACAACTCGGATGAAATGAGGCGACCTGGGAGGTGATCCCACTACCGAGGATCACCTATAACCGCAGGACGTACCACCTGTAGTGTGAAAGGGGCATTATACCTTCAAGTTGCTTCTGTTAACCTTCCTTTTTATTGCGCTAATACATCCTATCCAATGGACAATTTGCTAAACCAGTCTTCGCAGACTGGCCCGCCAAACGCCAGAAAAAGACGTCCTGTGTTTCCACTGGCTGGCCGGTCCATAGTACTGTGCACTCCCCAGATGGCGCCTCGTACTTCCTGTCTAGACAACCTGACGTAATAGCATTTTTTTTGTTTAGCACGTGTACTGTGCAGACGTGTTTTCAACATCTCCAGATATTTTAAGGAAAAGTGTGCATTATAATGGATTTTCAACCTTAAATGTGGATAGTTTCAGTGTAAAAGTGTTATCTACTGATCAAGCTTGGATATACTTTTAGAAAGCTGCAGGAAATGCTCCCTAGTTGACTCAATTTAGTGTTGATGATAGGGCAGTCATTGATGAGAAATATGAAGGCAGCCATTTTGCTAGTTTCCTCCCATTCAACCATTGTGTTGTTAGGTGCAGATCGACAATATTGAGGAATTATGGATACACTACTTACATGTATTTTTATCCGTGTCTATGTTTGAATGTATACCTTCTGCACCCTTCCAGCTACAGTCACCATAGAAACGTCTTTTCTAGTACTACAAATTAGAAATCACGGAAATCTTCAGTCTACGTAGTTTTGAACACTGTAAATAGAAGGAATTCCCCATATGAAAGGTGCATTCTTCATCAGCGCGGAAGCAATAGATGAATTCTTCAGATTTCTTCAGAGCGCACTGGTCCAGACATCTTTGCTGTAAAGCATTAGTCGACCGGCAAGCTCCAGTTCAACCGACTTCACAATAGAAGGTGATATCAGTCCCTCCCTTGCAGACCCGGCTTTGTTGTCGGTAGTGGGGGTTGTGGATGGCCAGTTCACTGGTTTTATCATAAAGAAAGAAGGAATTTCATCTACACATCTACAGAGCGCACCGGTCCAGGCTTCTCTGCTTTTAAGGCATCAGCCGACCTGCCAGTTCAAAAGAATGCGACCTCTGACGTCATATCCAGTCAGCCAATCGCGTGTCCTTCCTACCTAATCACGAAGCTGGTCACGTGTTGTCACCAACCAGGAAGGTTGGAAGTACGTTCTTCAGAACTCACGTCTACTGTGATTACAGTCCCTCAGCTTTGCATACCCGGCCTTGTTGTCAGTAGTGGGGTTTTTGTAGACTGTAAAGTTGCTGGTTAAGTATCACGCAAAGAACGCGACTAGTGACGTCATCTCCAGTCAGCCAACTGCGTGTCCTTCCGACCAAATCACGAAGCTGGTCACGTGTTTTCACCGACCAGGAAGGTCGGAACTGCATTCTTCAGAACTACTGTGACTCCAGTCCCTGCTTTGCGGACCCGGCTTTGTTGTCGGTAGTGAGGTTTTGTGGACAGTTCAGCATACTGTAAAGTTGTCGGTCAAGTGTCACACTAGAACGCGACCACTGACGTCATCTCCAATCAGCCAATCGCGTGTCCTTCATACCAGCAGACTGGTCATGTGACACGCCGAACAACAATTGCATCTAAAAATAGTTCACAAGGGCTTTCCCAGCAACTGTCCATTAATCTAGGAAACCTACAGTAAGCTGAATTCAACGCAAAAGGTTACAGAGTGTACCGACCGGTACCAGCTACAGAGCCCTGTACACTTGCTTCAACAACTGAGTGTACCGACTGGTACTGGCTACACAGCCTTGTACACTTGCTTCAACCTACAACCTACCAGTTACAAAGCCTACTAACAGGGTGCGGGCTACACAGTCCTTACTGTACAGTGCTTCACCCCAACTGGTTACATAGAAAAAGCTGGCTAAATGTAGACCAGTAGTTGTCTAAATTCATTGGTGACCCCAGCCTGCCAGTTTTTTGTGCCGGTTACAGAGTCTTACTGTTTACAGTGAATTACCGGTTATGGAGTCTTGGTATTGGACAGAGTTGCCTAAGTTAGATTTGGTTACAGAAAATTCTTAGACCAATCAGTGGCCTTGGTGATATGACTGTGTCCCCAGCTACTGCCAGGCAACCTTCCCTTATCACACCTTTCAACAGTCTGTTATCGGTGCTGGACTTGACTGGTAGGTAATAGATTTCACCTTTACAAACACAGACCTGAATAACCAGCATGAAAAGAAATAGCTCTTATCAAAAAAAAAAGGTGGTCGATTGTCAAGTTCTTCATCATGTCCGGCCAAGGGTCAGCCATCTCAATTACTGTGTAAATGCTGCACCTTGCAGGATGCTGGCCTGGGGCAAGAGTCTTTTAAATGTGAAAAGTTGTGTCAGCCCCACCGGACCGGACCACAGCAAGCACAGAGAGTCTGTTTTCTTGGATCATTGTCACCAGACCGGACCAGTGTCCGGAGGCCCGAGGGACAGAAATGTTTGTCAGACTAGCAAATGTCCCAAATGTGGTACACATCTGCCTGTAGGGTCCAGACTAAACCCGTTTCGGAACTTAGGAAGCCTTGGGGGGCTGGACCCTAGGTAGTACAAATATTGAAGGAGGACTACACTCTCCCTTTCCAGTCAAGTTTGGTCTTGACAAGGTCACCCAAAATTATCAACTGCTATGCACATCCTCACAGGATCCTATATTGGTTAGAGGCATTACATCAGCTTATGGACAAAGAATGGTGCAGTCGAGTCAGTTCAAAATCTCTGGGATTCTTCAGCCTTTCTTGGCTCCAAAACCACGCAACCATTGGAGACCTATTCTAGGTCTGAGCAGTCCAAACCTTTCGGAGATCATCAGGACCACCCTCCAACAATGGGAGTGGGTTACCTCAATAGACTTCCATATACCAATACAGGAACAGTCCAGGACATATCAAATTTCATGTCCAGGGTTGCATATACCGGTTCAAAGCACTGTCTTTCGGTCTGTCCACTGCACCCATGGAGCTCACTGTAGTAGCAAAGGAGTTGAAGCTGATGGCCATACACAAGGGTATAATAATCCACCAGTACTTAGACGACTGGTTGGTGAAAGCCACATCCCACCAGGTTTGTCTCCAGCATAAATTGAAACTGGAACCAAAAGCAGGTCTTCGACCTTGTAGGTTACCAGTTCGACCTCATGGCCGGTCGGGTCCAACCTATACCGGGCCGTTGGCAGAACCTTCAGGACAAAATACTAGAAATACTGTCACTACCGGTTTGTCCGGTCCAGCAGTTCATGTCTGATAGGTTTATTAACAGCCACAGGAAAGCAAGTTCACCTAGGCCGACTTCATAGGAGACCCATACAGTGACATCTCAAAAACAACTGGAGGGTACCAGAGTCACTAGAAAAGGTGATTCCAATACCAAGGTTATTGCACCCACATATACAAGGGTGGTTGCAAGAGGACAATGTCCTTATAGGCCAACCATTACACCCAAATAAACATGATCTGCAAATTTTACAGATTCATCAAAAGCAGGGTGGGGCGCTCACTTAAACGAATGCACTGTAGGAGGCACCTAGTCCCTTCTGGAAAGCAAGTTGCGTATCAATTACCTAGAACTCAAGGAAGTCTTTCTAGCCTTACAAGAGTTCCAAGACCTCTGCATACACAAGACAGTGGTGTCATACATAAACAGGGAAGGAGGCATGAGGTCGGGCCCACTTTGTGCTTTACTATGGAGAATCTTGACCTAGTGCGCCAGAAATCAAGTAACTGTAAAAGCCCGACACATTCAAGGCCGGCTAAGTGTGGTCGCAGACAAGCTATCCAGGCTAGACCAGACCACCCAAACAGAGTGGTCTCTCCTTCAGGAGGTCTTCCAAGCAATATGCAACGGGTGGCACCGGCCTCAAATAGACCTATTTGCCACGAGGTTCAACAACAAGTTGCCTTTGTGTCACCGGTACCGGATCCCCTGGCCACAGTAGTGGATGCGCTCAGTCTGCCATGGTAGGATCAGGAAGCATACACCTTCCCACTATCAGCCAAATTGGGCAAAGTGGTGATGTTGCAGGGCTCCCCATGCAAGAGAATCATTGATTGCTCCGGGGTGGCCCATCATGCCTTGGTTTTGGGATCCAGTGGCCATGTCCAGCCAAATCCCACTGAGTCTGCCCAATCTGCCCAACCTGTTGACACAACCATTCAATCAGATCCCTCACAGAAATCTGACAAATCTTAATATCGATGCACGGCTCCTGGAGCCTCCGCATTTGAGGAGCAGGGCTTCGCTGAGGCGGTGGCAGCAAGATTTGAGGCTCCTCAAAGGGGATCAACCAGATCAGTCTATGAGGCAAAGTAGACCATTGTTACAAGTGGTGCGTCACTAATCAGGTGGACCTCAGGGTACCCCTGTAAAGTCAGTTGCTGACTTCCTTATGTACCTTATGAGGACAGGAAGCTACAGCCCAGCACCATTGATGGTTACAGTTCAGCCATTGCTGATAAACTGGGAAATTCACCCTTCAACATCAGCAAGGACAACAATCTCATTCGTCTCCTGAATAGTTTCCATGGAGACAGACCCAAAGGCAGGAGGGACATACCCTCCTGGAACCTCTCACTGGTCTTGCACCAACTGAATAAGGCTCCGTTTGAACCAATGAAGGAGGCCTCCTTGAAGCATTTGACCTTCAAGATGGTATTCTTCTTGGCCCTTGGGTCAGGCAAACGCAGAAGTGAGATTCATGCTTGGCAAAACAAAATATTAGACCCAATCCGATTGGTCAACGGTGTCCCCGTATCCATTACCCAGCTTTCTATCCAAGAATCAGCTGGTCAAGAAGGTCCAGACAGTGTGGCCCCAGTGGTTATAACAGCCCTGGCCACCATCTCTGGATAGATCCCTAAAGTCTGATTGGTCCCTTTTTCTCGTTAGAGCATTGCGCTACTATTTTACAGGACCTCAGACCTCAAGTAGAATAAGGAGGTGGTTTTTTGTCTCCTTTAAGAAAGGTTCCGACAAAGACATCTGCCTCTATCTCCTCTTAGATCAAGCACCCTGTGATCCTATGTTAGGAGCTCTCTGACCAGGAGGCCCACTCTTTACATCAGGTTAAAACCCATGATGTCAGGGCCTTTGCTGCTCCTAAGGTCTTCCAGTCAGGAGTCTCCTTAGATCCAATTTTGTCAGCCTGCCACTGAAGTCACATAATACCGAGTGTGGTTTGTGGTGAAGAGTGTGGCTTGGGCTGACTCGGAGCTTTACCAATTGGGCTCGGTATGGGCTGCTCAGCAGATCCACAGGTGGCTCTTAGATTGAGGAGATTTGTATGTAGTATAAACAGTTTCTACATGTACATAGTAAAAAATGTGATGTGCTTCCTTTGGGAGGTTTATTGACATTCTGGGACTGAACTCATCCCTCTCTTCCCCCTACCTCAGAGCAGGTCAGTTAAAAATGGGGGGGGGGGCGACGTCGGGCTGCTGGAAACCGACCATGACCTTACAGGGTTTCCTGACCTTAAGGTCAACCCAGGCCTGGGCCTATTGGTCTCCTGACAAAGTCATCCTAGACTGTAGGTTAAAATTTGCTATTATGAGTTCACATATGTCCCTAGTAGTTATTCAGCAAATTGTCCATTGGATAGGATGTATTAACGCAATAAAATTGCAAATTTAATAAGTAAATTAAATTTTATAAGTTAATACCCTATCCAATGGACACACAAGACCCTCCCACCGACCCCGCTATCAGCTTACTAGGGGTCTAAGAGGTTTAGACAATGCAAAAGATGCTATGACGTCAGGTTGTCTAGACAGGAAGGAAGTACGAGGCGCCATCTGGAGACTGCACAGTACTACAGACCGGCCAGCCGGTGGAAACACAGGCCTGGACATCTTTTTCTGACGTTTGGCGGGCCGATCTGCGCCGACCGGTTTAGGAAATTATCCATTGGATAGGGTATTAACTTATAAAAATTTAATTTACTTATTAAATTTGCAATTTTATTGCGAAAAATACACTTACCATTTCCTGACCATTGCTATATGTTAGTGCCATCCAACTCACTGGCCAACGTTGAGAAACGTTTTAAGAAACCTTAAGAGGCCAGTGAGTGAGTGTGAACTAGCATGTCCCCCTAGTGGTCATGTGACCACGCTAGTAAACAACCTTCATTATTTTTGTTGGCCATCCTAGAGTGTGGATGTGTTATTTTCAATTCGGATTTTTGTTAAGTTTTATGGACTTCTTGTGGTTTTTTGAGTTCTGTGGTTAGACATCTGTGTTGACAATGTCTTCTCAGGACAAAATTAAAAAAAGCACAGAGGAAAAGTGCTTTTGTGGCCATTTTATGGCGGATTGAGGAAGACTATTTGTAAGATGGCGGCATTGTTTCTTCAATTCAGAATACAATTTATTCTTCAAAAGGCATGTGTTACACGAGAATGGGACAAGTTCTTTTATTTTTATGCAATTTTTCCACTAGATTGAAGATCTACAATTGCTACAATAATTAAAACACTGAAACTGTCGGCAGTCTTACTAGCTCCGGCATGGACAGTTTACAGGTTGCTAGGCAACCAAGGAAGTCGTCATGAAAAACAGAATATTCGACTGTTATAAAACCTGATCATACGTCGGGTTCTAATAGATAGTCGTTTGGAAGCATTTCTTCACTACGTACGTCTCAGTCGAATAGAACGACAAGAAGGAATTCCCCATGGAGGCAGACATCTTAATTTTCCGTTGGATGCATTATCGTGGAGAAGTTCCGAGTACAGGTCTGGGCTTTCTCTGCAATAAATTTTTCCGGTGAAGTTCAGTCGGAACTTTCACGGAGGAAAATACCTGCATGACGTCATCCGAAGACAATCGAATTTCCATACCTCCCAAAAGGTCTGAAATCGGGTTGTCAGATGACCGGAGTTGTATTTCATCTCAGAAGTTAGCTTTTCATTCTGTGGTGTAATGCAGGGTTTCTGCTGGAAACCGGCACCGGTACATAAAACCTATATGTACCCATTGTGAGATTTTGTTCAAGAGTACAGGTTCTCTGTTTACTTGCAGCATAATCATGTCAACATAATAATTTGGAGTTATCTAGCAGGAGGTCTTCAAGAATTTAAGGATTAACAGGATCTCATAGAATGTCTAGTAATGCTTTGGACTGTGTGTACAGTAATTGCAATTACAGTCCTCAATGATCCTGTATGTTTTTTGTGCAGTGTTACAAGTCTTACTTTTCTCCATCTTATCTCTTAGATGATTTTGGTAGAATAAGAAGTGCATTTTTCACTCTTAATGACTTTTTTCCTGTTGGACACATGGTCAAGATGCCCAGGGAAACTTCATTTTGTGATCTTGGGTGTATAGTGATTCTTATGTCTAGGAAGGAGCAAACTCCTACACATGGCTAGTATTGGGATAAGTGCCCCAGGGCAGTTATTTTTGTCCCTATTATGATAATTAATCCTCTTATACTGTTTCAAAACTCTCCTCTGTAGGACTTAGAGGTGTTAGGACTAATCTTTAGGTGGTATGTTTGTCCAGTATTGGAAGATATTCTGCACCTTACATCTTAAGATAGTAAGAGGATAATTTTTCAACCATACTTTACTTTCACAGAAGCGAGAGTAGCAGGAAGGAGTACTTAGCCATTTTCCTAAAGCAGTTGTGGACATGTCTTTTAAAAATATATATATAAAATGCGAGAGACAACAGTTTTCATAAAAGCTGTTTATGAAATGATCGACAAAAGGGCGATAACACCAGTAAGATGGTGATATCGCTGCAATTTTACAGTTTATCGGTTGTGATAAGCTGGGAGGAGATGGCTACCACTAATAGTTGAGGTCAGGTAAATAAGCTTTTACATGTACCTTAATTTCACAATGTTACAATATTCGCCTTTGTTTCTAGTAAGTGAATGGAGGTATGTTCACGTTTCCTTGCAGTTGCATTCTTTCGTAGCCGGATTCACGCGAATTTTAACTTCACTTCAGTGTTGATGACAATTCACACCGGTTCACAGCCTGTTTGCTGTGTTAGTACATGGTGAGTCTGTGGGATCTATAAGAACGCATCTTGATTTACCACTATATAGACCATTTCATTGCCTTGCTCTTGGAAATGGTTTATTTTCGACTTTACTATTATATCAACGGATAGTGAACCTGATGGCTGCAGTAGAAGGCATTGGGTGTCGCCAGCTTATAAAAAAAAAAAAAAAAAACTTCTTGGCTAAAGCACCAGGATTTTTAGTTTGGATTGCAGATTCCACCTTAGGGTACATCTTTACTCATAGCAAAGCATCTTCTCCGGCTAATGGTTTCTAAGGAAGCCATTTCTTTGGTGGCGGTATGTCTTCATAGGAGAAAACAGTGCCATTGGGTCATTTGTTTATCAGGTAACCCCAAGGCTATCTGCTAATGTACCACAGATACCACACATAATACACAGATAATGTACCAGTTTTTCTGTTCTCAGGGATCATCTTCAGTGGTGGAACGACTTTTCAAATTTGCAGGAGCTCCCATTACTTCATCAGAAGGAGCACAATCTCCTTCTGTTATTAGATGCTTTCTTTCAGGGTTGGGATGCACAATTCTGGCATCAAACAGCCAGTGGTCTGTTGTATCATGAGGGGTCAAGACTCCACATTACCGGGCTACTACCTTTAGAATCATTTGGAGGTCTGATTCGGATTCTGAATCTGTTGATTTCCCCAGATATTTCTTCAGTGGTTTCCTATCTGAACAGGTAGGGAGGTACCCACTTTCAGGAATGGGTTTCCTTATCTGAAGAATCTTCCTTGGACGAATGCCATGGGTTCAGATTCAGGCATATCACTTCCCAGGGTATACAAATATTCCAACAAATTCTTTGTTCATGAGAGTCAAGATGATTCAAATTGAATGTGTTTTTGGATGACTTTTGAATCTTCTATTCTGATTCAGGTGTTCAATCAAATTTGTCTTTGATTACAATCACCATTGATGGATTTGTTTTGCAATTAGTTGAACCACAAGCTTGTCTTTTTCAACTTTTCTTGGGATGGACTGGACAGTTTGTTTGGTCCTGTGACCTTGATTCTTCAGGTGATGCAGGTGAATCATTTGGCTTCTAAGGCTCCTTTGGTTTTTCAACCTGTAGTCATTCCTGCTTTGGAACCTTCTTTAGATCATGCTTTGGTGCAAGATAGGTTTCTTTGTCCAGTGAGAGCCTTGAGAGGTTATCTTGATAAGACAAAAGATCTCAGGAAAGGCAAGAAATTCTTTTTGTAGCTATTAAGAGGGGCTACTTCAAGATTTGGTGCACAATCATCTTGATTGCATCAGAGTGGCTAGGGATGTCTTATTTTTGGGATCTGGTGGATCTGTTCCACAAAGATTCCTTTTAAGGCTTCCCTTGTAGGTGAGTTCAATCATTATGCCATTGGTATCCAACAACCTGAATCTTAAGCTTCCAGTGTAGGTGTTTCCTTGCCTTAGACTGTGGGGCTTGGGGAACAGATGCATTACACATTTCTTGGGAGGATCTGGACAGCTTTGTGTTTGTTCCAGTGGCTCTCATTCCTCAGGTGACTCAAGATGATCACCTACAGGTGCAGAATCGTCATGATTGCACCAGGATAGCCAAGGATTCTTCAGGTGATTTAGAAGATGACCACCTTCAGGTGCAGATTCATCATGATTGAATCATGATGGTCATGGTGGATGTTCTTGGTTGTGGTGCCTGGTAGATCTATCCACAAACCTCCATCTGAGGCTTCTTTGTGGTGAACATCTCAGATAATACTTTTCTACATGTAGCAAATTTCCTTAACTATTTTTTTAAGGAAAAGAATCTAAAGCTATCTACGATTGCTGGTTACAGAATAACAATTGTAGATTGCTTTACTTGAAGGGTAATAAGTCTCCAGAACTCTTCAGTTGTATAGATTGTTGACATGTTTCTAGAGACAATCCAGTAGCCAATAGGTTAAGCCTTCTTTACCTTTTGTCTCTGGTCTTGTTTGGTCTCACCAGACAGCCTTTTGAGGAAGATTTCTTGGAGGTTATTAACTTTCACAACGATCTTTCTTTTGACTTTGGCATCAGGCAAAGGAAGAAGGGTAATTTTTGTTAGCATTGTCTTCCCTTACTTAAAAGGAGTATTGCTCACAAATGGCTCTGGCCATTTATTACCCAAGAATCAGTTGGATTCGGATGGGCCTACTTCAGTTAAGCCAGTCGATATGCCAGCTCTCAATCACTGGGACAGCAGTTTTACTCAAGATAGATCTCTTTGTCTTGTGAGGTTTTGAAATACTTTTACTTGGGACAAAGGATTCAATGAGGAATTATTATGTCTTGTCTGTGCCTAGTTAGGAAGGCTTTACAGCAGATATTTTCAGGTCAGCTATCTTATCTTGCTGTAGGCAGATTAGCTTTTTGACTGAGGAGAAGTCAAATTCTGACTCTCAACAGCAGCGAGTCAAAGCAAGAATCTTTAGGTTTTAGGGTAGTGTTTCGGTATATGAATTTTCAGATGTCTGTTACTGGAAACCATAACTTTTTTACCAATTTTCAGTCTCACCTGCTTGGTTTGCTTGTGGTCAGACTTTGATATTGTGTCCTACAGTTTGTTATCTTATAAGTATATGTGTGATACTTATTTTGATACTTTAGTATGCATTTGTATCTGTATGTCTGTCATACTATCTGTATTTATTAGGCAGAATTGTTGACTTCATTCAGGCTTAGAATTACACAATATGCTGATGACACTTCCAATATTTGTGTCACCTGTGTGGGTGTTGGATGTTTGTCTAGATACAGCATTCAACTGTGGCAATAACTGTCAGTTTGTGAGAACTTCAACTACGTACTATGATTTAGGGCATCTGTATGGTATGTGGTGACTGTTGGAAGTTTATATGTTGTTGTATGCATCTAAATTTCAATGTAAACTTCTCATAATGTTTTAGTTGTAGGCTAGGTAGTGAGTCTCTGTAATGATTACTTCCTTCCTACAACAGCAACAACAACAACAACAAGGCTGTGTTGTTTTGTAGTGCTCAACAGTTCCACTGCCTCATCTGGGAGGTGAGTTTGGATCTGAATGCCTATAGGTTTGTGCTGTGTATGATAGCTGTGCAGAGTGGTGTACTGGGTCTTTAAATTCTAGTACTGCCCTCCTTCCATGAAGGCTGCATTCAGCAATGGTCAGGAAATGGTAAGTGTATTTTTCGCAATAAAATTGAAAAATTTTGTTGTAATTTTAATTTTTATTAGATAAATACTTACCATTTCCTGACCAGGATAGTCCCCCCCCTACCTCCCCGCAGATTCAGTACTAGGGGAGTATTTTCTGCAACAAAAATAATGAAGGTTGTTTACTAGCGTGGTCACATGACCACTAGGGGGACATGCTAGTTCACACTCACTCACTGGCCTCTTAAGGTTTCTTAAAACGTTTCTCAACGTTGGCCAGTGAGTTGGATGGCACCAACATATAGCAATGGTCAGGAAATGGTAAGTATTTATCTAATAAAAATTAAAATTACAACAAAATTTTTCAAGTTTGGCTTCATTGATAAGTCCCAGTGAAGTCCCATTTTATTATGAAAAAGACACTTACAATTTCCTGACCAATGCTATATGTTGGAGCCATCTAACTCACTCGCCAATGTTGAGAAACATTTTTAAGGTACCTTAAGAAGCCAGTGAGCGAGCGTGGACTAGGAAGCCCTCCAATGGTCATGTGTCCACGCCAATAGGTGGCATTCATTGTTTTTGTTTGCCATCCTTGAGTGTGGATGTGTTTGTGGAATATTTTGTTTCTTGGAAGTGGATTATTTTGTGGAATTTTTCTGTTCTGTGGTAAGGCATCAGTTATTAGTATGGGACGACCACCATTATTGTCCAAAATGTAGGGATAATTTGAAAGGTGATGATCCGTGTGCTAACTCTTCCGATTGTGCTATTTGTTCCTCATTTTGTGATGAACAGAAGAGGAAAATTACAAATAGAAACAAAAATAAGAGCAAGAAAAATCAGAATTCTGCTTCTTTGTTAGATAATGGCGGTAAAAAGGGCACTATAAATGATTCTTGTTGGACGAAGATGTCAGTTTGTCTCAAAGACTGCAAAATTTGGAACAGAAGAACTCTGAAACTGCCGGCAGTCAAACTAGCTCCGGCAGGGACAGAGTACATGTTGCTAGGCAACCTGTGGCGAAATCTAAATCTCAACTGGCTTCTTCTGCGAGTTCTGTGGCTCCTGGTCGTTTGGAGGGGAGGTCGGTGACTTTGACCAGAGCAGAGTTTGAACAGCAGTTCTGGTCAGTTTTCTGATGACTCTAGGAATATATCTTTCTCTCAGTTATCAGAGGAGAAGGATCCGGATTTAGAACAGGGTGAAATCTGATCCAAAGAGAAAGATGCACCAGCTTATTCAGACTTTGGAGACTATTAAGAAATGGCTGGATTTAGTTTTTTGGGGTACACCCGCTCGTCATCACCACTCAGCAATATCTACTGACCATAGAGGCTTGTAATTATACACACATGGTCATACTATCAAAAATGCGAGCTGATTAGATTTTGGGAGCAATCCGATGAAAAATGACTGATTTATGAGTGATTTTCTCACCGGTACGAACTAGAAAGCTTAAAATTCATGTGAACCCCCTATTATATTTTTAAGTACTGCATTTAGAGCCATAAAATGTATTGGGAGGTAGTAGGAAACCCTATGTGGAGAGTCTAGAAAGCAAGTCAATCCCCCCCCCCCCCATGAGGCCCTTTCAGTTTCACCTCAAGGAGCACTGGAGATATCCTCAGTCGCTGGATAGCCTCCTTCCTTGGACAGAAACCATTTCAGCACACCTAGAGTGGTGGCAGAATCCCGCAAACAAAAGGGTCTGTGGTCAGACAGGGAAAAGTGGCTACACATAAATGTTCTAGAGTTGAAGGTGGTTTCTGTGGCCCTTCAAAGTTTCAAGGACCAGTGACAAAACCAAAGAGTGTTAGTTGCAACGGACAACTCAACAGTAGTAGTCTACATAAACAAACAAGGAGGAACTGTGGAAGATCATGACCTGGTGCCTCATTTCCAGATTAACTTGAAAGCCAGACACATTCTAGGGTGTCTGAATGTGATGGTCGACCTTCTGTCCAGGTTGAACCAAGTGCAGTCAGCAGAATGGTCACTGGATCCACAGGTGTTCAAACAGATCTGTCAAAAGTGGTTCACCCCTCATGTAGATCTATTTCCAACTCGTCTGAACCACAAACTTCCACTGTACATGTCTCCAGTCCAAGACCAAAATGCTTGGGACATAGATGCTGTAAACATAAACTGGTCGGGTCTCACTGCCTATGCTTATCCTCCAACAACTCTCCTTCACAGGATGATCCAAAAAATCATGCAATCCAATTGCCTGATCATTGTAATATCCCCAGGCTGGCCAGGGATGCCCTGGTTTTGGGACCTAGAGCAGCTCTCAACAGAGATCCCACTTCAGCTACACTTCAGCAGTGTCAACAACCCTTCTCAAACAGTCCCACAATTATGTGTTTCACAGCAATCCACAGCATTTCAGCCTCCACGCCTGGTGTCTAGGAGTGGACAGCTCCAAGAACAAGGCTTCTCTGTGGAGGTGGCAGAGAGAATTGCTGCCCCTCAAAGATCATCAACACACAACTCTATGTCCATCTCTCACACAGGAATGCCTCTGCTGCCTTTGATAAGTTGAATAGATGCCTTCAAGATGTAAAAGAATGGATGTCGTCTAGCAAACTTAAACTCAATCCTGATAAAACTGAGTTCATACTTTTTGGCTCCAAGAAGCAGAGAGAAAGGTTAAGTGCATGTTTCCCAATTGATATCCTGGGCAACCCCCTTCACCCCACCGAGTCTGTCAGGAACCTGGGTGTGTGGTTCGACTCTGATTTTTCCTTCTCAAAACATGTACAGAAAGTTTGTAAAGGCTGCTTTTGTCAACTGAGGGATTTTAGAAGTATCAAGCAGTTCTTGACTCAGGATGCTACTGTGTCGGTTGCCAATGCTTTTGTTAGTAGTCGGTTGGACTACTGTAACTTACTTTTCAGGAGTCTCTCTAAAGCCAGTCTCCATAGATTACAGTCAATCCAAAATTGTGCTGCTAGAATTGTTACAAATTCGTGTAGATGCACTCATATAACACCGGTACTCAGGAAACTCCATTGGCTCCCTATTCAGTTTCGCTCAGAGTTCAAACTGGCTACCCTGGTGTACAAGTTTATTCATACTGGTTTCCCTAAATATTTCGCTCCACATCTATCCACATACCACACTACTTACAATACTAGACGCAGTCAGAGTGTTGCCATTTTCCTCAATGTACCAAGATTTCAACCCACAATTCACAAGTCCACTAAGCAGTTTGGCTTCAGTTTTGCCTTTGATGCCCCCACTGTTTTGAATTCACTCCCTGAAGACATCTGTGCATCACCCACTATGGCCTCTTTTAGAAAGAAGCTCAAAACCTATCTCTACGCAAAGGCTTATCCTCCTTAGCTCTCTTTTCTTATGGCTTCTCCGTGGTGCCGACCTGTTTTTTGTCCTTGGACTTTGAATTTGCCTATTGCTATTGTCTTGTTGCGCCTTAGAGTCCACTACTCAGTGGAGATTAAGCGCTATAAAAGTCAAATTAGCATTAGAATTAGAATTTTGGGTCAGCTATAACATAGTAAAATTGCAGGCCTGTAGCTCATTGCATAGCTGAGCAAAGCTACTTTTAGGTTATCACTTATCACTCTTGAGTAAATCAGTTGTAACTCAAAAACTATTGCATTTAGAGAATTTTTTTAAAATATGTTGTTCTGCTACTTTTAGGTTGGCAATAACATAGTGTAATTGCAGACCTTTGGCTGATTGCGTAGCTAAGCAATAGCTACTTTCAGGTTGTCACTGTTGAGTACATCACTTGAAAACTATTGCATTTCGAGAATTATGTTCATGTTATTTAGCTACTTTTGGGTCATTTACAGTATTTTCTTTAGATATGTTATTCACTAATTTTCATTCAGCTATTTTGTTTAATATGTGTTTGACCTACTTTTGGGTCAGCTATAAGATAGTGAAATTGCAGGCCTGTAGCTCATTGCATAGTTTAGCAATAGCTACTTTTAGGTTATCACTGTTGAGTAAATCCGTTGTAACTTTAAAACTATTGCAATTACAATATTTTGTTTCAATATGTTATTCACATACTTTTGGGTCAGCTGCAGCATAATAGAATTGCAGACATGTAGCTCATTGCATAGCTAAGCAATAGCTACTTTCAGGTTTTCACTGTTGTTGTAACTCGAAAACTATTGCATTTAGAGAATTTTGTGTGTTATTCTTCTACTTATGGGTCAAAATGTACCCCAGACCAAGTTTCTTATCTTGCGTGATTTCCTTCTCTTATCATTTGTGGTCGATTCATTCGGTCACTGATTGCTTGTTTTTTATGAACTAAACAAAGTAAATTTTCAGACTGGCTGCTCAATGCACGAGTAATTAATTGCAGTTTTAATAATGAAAAAAGTCTTTTATTTCCTTTATTATTGATCTTAGAGGTTTGGCATTTGAAAACCACTTGTGGGAAATCATGTGGCTTGCATATTTTGATGGAATCGGATTTGACCTTTTGACCCCTCCTTTAAGGTCAAATGAAGATGGTTGATACTTCCAATCCCTGTATCTCTTTTATTATTGGTCCTACAGGTTTGGGATATGACGAGAGTTTACAGGAAATCATGTGGCTTGAAGCATTTGGTGGGTCTGATTTTACCTGATTTGCTTTCTTGTAGGTCAAATGGGGTCATTGATACTTTTAATACTCTGTATTTCTATTATTATTAGCCTCCAAAGTTTGGGATGTGAAGACAACTTTGAGGAAATCATGTGCCCCAAATTTTTTTTTTGGGGGGGGGGATTCAGATTTGACCTTTGACCCTCCTTTCAAGGCCAAATTAGTCCTTGCTACTTTTAATCATTTCCTTTACTGTCACTTGTACTCTGAAGCTCACGGGCACTGATTCCTTGTTTCATTATGTCTCATCACTCTACAAGCTGATATGTTTAAAGGCTTAGAAAAGAGAAGAAATTACTTTTGAACTAGTTTTATAATATAAAACATATCATTCATTTGATAAAGTATCAAGCACATTGTAGGAAGGTTGAAAGTGAATTAAATGCAAAATGATCTATACTGTTTGTGTATGGGAGAGGCGACTCCGCCGGATCCGCATTTTCTTTTCTCAATAGCTTCGCAGCCATAATGCGGATTCTTTTCATATGTGGCAGGTGTATGCAGTAGCCCTGGGAAATTTTTCTGAATATGTTGCGATGACATTTCAACCAATCAGAGAGGTCACATGACCAAAAATGCATTTTTTGGAAGGGCATCCTTGTCTGGATGATAATTTACGAAGCATTTTATCTATCCACCTGAAATTTAGCAAATACCTTCCTCATATAAAGATCTGGGCGACATTAAATTTTGGCAGGGATAGGTTAAGAAATGACTGAGTTATTGATGATTAATTAAGCATTAACAATTTTCTTCACGAGTAAATCACAAAACTGCTTGTATCTCCTTAACCGTGTGAGATAGAGCGATTTCGTCGAAATTTTCGACCCATAGGAAAAATGAGCAAACTACTCTTGTTAATTTTCAAAAAAATTTCTCCTCCCCAAAAATGGGGGTCATAAAAAATTGGAAGTATAGGCCCATAAGGTACACATATGGAACAATACTGATATATGAGTTCTTTTTGAAACCATTTTCTTCATAAATAAAAATTTTAAATTTTCGAATTTTTCGCAAAAATCTCAAAACCGAAAATCTCGAAAACCGTGCCAGACAGAGCGATTTCGGCAAAATTTTTTACCCACAGGGTATCTGTGAAGACTAGCCTTTCTAAGTTTCAACGAATATTTCACTTGCCAAAAATGGCGGCCATTTTCGAATTTTTTTCAAAAATGCTTGTATCTCGAAATACCTGCTAGATAGAGCGATTTCGATGAAATGTTTGACCTGTAGGATAACTCTACTGAGTAGGTGACACAATTTTCAAAATATTTTGTCCCACCAAAAATGGCAGCCATTTTGAATTTTCCGCAAAAATCGCAAAACACAAAAATGCTTGTATCTCGAAAACCATGCGAGATTGAGCAATTTCGGCAAAATTTTTGACCCACATGGTATCTGTGAAGACTAGACTTTCCAAGTTTCAACAAATATTTCACTCACCAAAAATGGCGGCCATTTCTTTGGGTATGTAAGCAAACTATTCTACCCAATTTCCCCAAAAAATTTACCCTTCCCCAAGTGGGGGTCATTGTCAATTTTCAAATTTGTGATAAAAAGTGCAAAACACCAAATTGCCTCTGTTTGCTTAACCATGCAAGATTTCACGGAGAGCAATTTCATCAAAATTTTTCAAGCACACTGTATCCAAGATAACTACCCTAAGAACCACTTTTCCTATATTCTGGCTTTGTTGAGCTATAAGCAGAAATTTCTTAATGATTAAGCTGCCATTATTTCTCCTTTTCGGGACACCTTGTTTTTGCCATGCAAAAACAAAAGCGATCCTCTAGTTATTATTATTTTTATAAACATTGAGCACTCTAGAGTGGGACCCTTTGTTTTACTTGACAAAAACTATTTGTTGATGTTGATTTCATTTTTTTGTGTGTGAAAAGAGTTTTGTCTAAATTGTATAAAAAGTGAAAGTATTTTCATGAACAAAACTATAAATCTCAATATTGAATGGACTCCTGGCTAAAAATACATAGTTGATGATATCCAGTGTTACAAGCAATTCAACTACTGACCTTATTATACTGATAAACACAAATTTACAAAAGTGGCAGAAATTGGAATAATAAAATGTATAAATTAACAAGGTTTCCCATTATAAAATTGGTTTATAATGATGATCAGTATATTGGTAGATCACTGATGTAACTTGTATAGATTATAGATTGGAAACCGAAACTTCTTTGTTCGAGAAAAAGCTTATCAGTCATTTGATGGTTGATAACACTTGAACTTTGTCCTCATCTTCCAGTGAATACTGGAAGACATTCATAAATATTTCTTAGTTTAAATTCTCCAACTTAAACTGACTTATTTTCTTCTGTTTTTAGAAATTTGGATTTAATACTTTGACAAACTTAAACAGATAAGATACAATTTTTCTAAAGCTTTAAAGATAGCAAAATGCTGAGGAATTTCTACCAGGAAAGGAGAGGAAATTGTATCTTCAATACATTGACGTCTGTAGATAGTTGCAACCTCTTAAGTCAAGTGTGATCCAAGTTTTAATTTTTATGTCAGCTGACTTGTCAGTCAGCTGACATTATGTCATCACTCTGCGGCGTGGGCGTCCGCGTCCGCGTGAACAACTTCTTCTCCAAAACTACAAGGCCTAGAGACATGCTGTTTTTTTTAAAAGATACCTTATCTATCGAGGATGAAAAATTGTTCAAGGAATGCAAATCTGTCTGTTCGTCTGTTTGCTAGAGACATTACAAGGGGGGTACCCCCACCAAAAGTGTGAAAATTTCAACTTTTTATCACAATTTTCTCAGTGACTATTGCAGGGATTTCTCTCATATCTTGCATATATGTACTAGGCCAGAGGTAGATTCTCTTGTGTGAGTATGAGACCTGGATCTGTCTTACTTTTTTTTAATAAATTTTTTTAATAATTTTTAATGCATTAAAATTCATGAAATCATGCACTGAATCACTTATAACTTCAAAAGTGTTGCATTTACAGCATTTTGTGAAAATATGTTGTTCAGCTACTTTTTTCATAGCTACAATATGGTGAGTAAGTTGGGTGTCTGTCTCAATAGCTAAGTGAGTAATAGCTACTTTTGGGCTTTTCAGTAACTTCCATTATGAGTAAAATCACTTGTAACTTAAAAACTATTGCATTTAGAGAATTTTGTATAAATATGTTATTCAGCTACTTTTGGGCCAGCTATAACATAGTGAAATTTCAGACCTGTAGCTCATGGCATAGCTGAGTAATAGCTACTTTTAGGTTATCACTGTTGAGTAAATCGCTTATAACTTGAAAACTATTGCATTTAGAGAATTTCGTATAAATATGTTATTCAGCTACTTTTGGGTCAGCTATAACATAGTAAAATTTCAGACCTGTAGCTCATGGCATAGCTGAGTAATAGCTACTTTTAGGTTATCACTGTTGAGTAAATCACTTATAACTTGAAAAGTGTTGCATTTAGAGCATTTTGTTAAAATATGTTATTCAGCTACTTTTTTCATAGCTACAATATGGTGAGTAAGTTGGGTGTCTGTCTCAATAGCTAAGTGAGTAATAGCTACTTTTGGGCTTTTCAGTAACTTCCATCATGAGTAAAATCACTTGTAACTTAAAAACTATTGCATTTAGAGAATTTCGTATAAATATGTTATTCAGCTACTTTTGGGCCAGCTATAACATAGTAAAATTTCAGACCTGTAGCTCATGGCATAGCTGAGTAATAGCTACTTTTAGGTTATCACTGTTGAGTAAATCACTTATAACTTGAAAACTATTGCATTTAGAGTATTTTCTTTCAATATCTTATTCACCTATTTTGGGGTCAGCTATAACATAGTGAAGTTTCAGACCTGTGGCTCATTTCATAGCTGAGTAATAGCTACTTTGAAGTTCTCACTGTTGAGTAAATCAGTTATAATTGGAAAACTATTGCATTTACAGAAATTTGTGCAAATATGTTATTCAGCTACTTTTGGGTCAGCTATAACATAGTGAAATTATAGACCTATAGCTCATGGCACAACTGAACAATAGCTATTCTCAGGTACTGAGTGTTGAGTAAATCAGCTATAACTTGAAAAATATTGCATTTGGAGTATTTTGTTAAAATATATTGTTCACCTACTTTTGGGTCAGCTATAACATAGTGAAATTACAGACCTATAGCTCATGGCATAGTGGAGCAATAGCTATTTTCAGGTTCTCACTATTGAATAAATCAGTTGTAGCTTGAAAACTATTGCATTTACAGTAGTTTGCTTAAATATGTTGTTCACCTACTTTTGGGTTAGCTATAACATAGTAAAATTTCAGACATGTAGCTCATTGCATAGCTGAGTAATAGTTCCTTTGAGGTTCTCACTGTTGAGTAAATCAGTTGTAACTTGAAAACTATTACATTTAGAGTAATTTGTTAAATATGTTATTCACAGAATTTTTGGTCAGCTATAACATAGTGAAATTGCAGACCTCTATGTCATGGCATAGCTGAGCAATAGCTACTTTCAGGTTCTCACTGTTGAGTAAATCATTGTATCCACTGGATAGCCGCAGTGTGTAGAGAGAGATTTCACCATTACTGCTCTGATGAAAAAAAATATTATAGCTAGCTTTCTTAAGTTTGCAGTATATATTAATAACCATAAAATGTTGTCTGGGAATATTTTTGGCCTCATTTTGAGAAACAAGATGGCCGCCACAGGTGTTTTTTGTCAGTCATGAAAAGTGCTTATATCTCCCTTATTATTGATCCTAGAGGTTTGGGATGATAAACCAACCTGTAGGAAATCATGGGGTGGGAATCTTTTGGTGTGGTCAGATTTGACCTTCAATGACCCCTCCTTCAAGGTCAAACAAGGATAGCCAAACTTAAAAGTGCTTGTAACTCGCTTATTATTGGTCCCAGAGGTTTGGGATGGTAAAAAGACAGGAAATCATGGGCTGTGAATCTGTTGATATGGTCCGATTTGACCTTGGAACCCTCCTTCAAGGTCAAATGAGGATAGCGAAAATTCAAAGTGCCTACAACTCGCTTATTATTGGTGACAGAGATTTGGGATGGTAAACCATCCCATAGGAAATCATTGGCTCGGAATCTTTTGGTATGGTCAGATTTGACCTTTGGACCCCTCCTTCAAGGTCAAATGAGGACAGCCAAGCTTAAAAGTGCTTATAACTCATTTATAATTGGTCCTAGAGGTTTGGAATGGTAAACCATAGGAAATCATGGGCTGGGAATGTATTTGTGTGGTTAGATTTGACCTTGGACCCCTTCTTCAAGGTCGAATGAGGATATTGCATTTGTAGTATTTCTTTAAATATGTTTTAACCTATTTTTTACACTTAAACAATTACCTTGTTATTTTCCTTCATAATACCATTTACAGGGCACAACTTTTTTATCCTTTTCTTCTGTCAGCTTCGGAATTTCTTTCGAACTTGCTGTTCAGTTACCATTTACTGTATTTCTGTACAGCCCTTTTCCTGATAATTATTCTGTCCTCTAATCACCTTCACAAATCAAAAACACTCAGTCAGCTGACACAGTGCCCGTTCACGGGCACTCTCCTCTTGTTATAGATAAAGTAGCAAAACAAAAGGATACACTCATTGAATTGTGCTACAGTTAAAGTGATTCAGCAAGATTGGTGCAGTTTATTTTCGTCTTATTCCTTCTAAAGGGTAAGTTACAATATTCTTTGTCTTTTTGTAGTAAGGGAATGTTGTTCATTTATTAATTATCTCCCGCCGGGCTTTAGTCCGGGAGGGAGATTATGAAATGATGCCTGTGTGTGCTACTTTGTCCTTAGCTATAAGATGGTACATAGTTTGGGGTCCCATTACATGCCATAAGTGAGTAATAGCTATTTTCTTATTTGTAACAAAATAATGACATAAGTAAATGTCGAATATCTTCAAAAGTATTAAAGTTAGGGAAATCTTTTCAATATGTTATTCATCTAGTTTTTCGTAAGCTATCACATAGTAAAGTTTCAGACCTGTTGCACATTGGATAGCTGAGTAATAGCTACTTTGAAATTCTGACTCTTGAGTAAATCCATTGTAACTCCAAAACTATTGTTTTTCAAACACACTGACTGAAATTCTGACTGAAGTTAGAGTACTTTCCTAAAATATGTTGTTCAGCTACTTTGTCCGTAACTATAAGATGGCATATAGTTTGGGGTTCTATTGCATGCCATAAGTGAGTAATAGCTATTTTCTTATATGTAGCAAAATAAAGACATAAGTAAATGTCAGATATCTTCAAAAGTATTAAAGTTAGGGAATTCTTTTCAAATATGTTATTCATCTAGTTTTTGATAAGCTATCACATGGTAAAGTTTCAGACCTGTTTCACATTGGATAGCTGAGTAATAGCTACTTTGAAATTCTGACTGTTGAGTAAATCCATTGTAACTCCAAAACTATTGCAGTTAGCGTACTTTCCTAAAATATGTTGTTCAGCTACTTTGTCCTTAACTATAAGATGGCATATAGTTTGGAGTTCTATTGCATGCCATAAGTGAGTAATAGGTATTTATTTTATATGTAGCTAAATAAAGACATAAGTAAATGTCGCATTATCTTCAAAAGTATTAAAGTTAGGGAATTCTTTTCAAATATGTTATTCATCTATTTTTTGGTAAGCTATCACATAGTAAAGTTTCAGACCTGTTGCACATTGGATAGCTGAGTAATAGCTACTTTGAAATTCTGATTGTTGAGTAAATCCATTGTAACTCCAAAACTATTGCAGTTAGAGTATTTTCCTAAAATAATTTGTTCAGCTACTTTTTCCTTAACTATAAGATGGCATATAGTTTGGGGTTCTATTGCATGCCATAAGTGAGTAATAGCTATTTTCTTATTTGAAGCAAAATAATGACATAAGTAAATGTCAAATATCTTCAAAAGTAGTAAAGTTAGGCAAATATTTTCAATATATTATTCATCTAGTTTTGATAAGCTATCAGATAATAAAGTTGCAGACCTGTTGCACATTAGATAGCTGAGTAATAGCTACTTTGAAATTCTGACTGTTGAGTAACTCCATTGTAACTCAAAAACTACTGCAGTTACAGTATTTTCCTAAAATAATTTGTTCAGCTACTTTTTCCTTAACTATAACATGGCATATCGTTTGGGGTTCCATTGCATGTCATAGGTGAGCAATAGCTATTTCTTTATTTGTAGCAAAATTATGATGGAAATAAATGTCAAATACCTTCACAAGTATTAAAGTTAGGCAAATTTTTTCATTTGTTATTCATCTAGTTTTTCATAAGCTTACTTTCCTGTGTCCTTTATATTTTTGTTGCTTTTGCAGATCTAGGTCAATAGCTAAGTGAGTAGATAGCAGAGTAATAGCTACTAAAATGAGTAATGTCTTTTATCTCTAAAAGTATTATAGGTAGGCAATTTCTTCTAAATAAGTCATTCACCTAGTTTTGGGTGATCTATCACATAGGGAAGTTGCAGAACTGTAGCTCTTTGGATAGCTGAGTAATAGCTACTAAAATGAGAAAACGTCTTTTATCTCTAAAAGTATTACAGATAGGCAATTTTTTTCTAAACAAGTCATTCACCTACTTTTGCCTGATCTACCACACAGTGAAGTTTCAGATCTTTAACTCTTTGCATAGCTCAGTCATAGCTACTAAAATGAGTAAATGTCTTTCACCTCTAAAAGCATTCCATACACGCAATTTCTTCTAAAAAAGTCATTCACCTACTTTTGGGTGATCTACCTAATAGTGAAGTTTCAGATCTATGGCTCTTTGCATAGCTCAGTCACAGCTACTAAAAAGAGTAAATGTCTTGTATCTGTAAAAGTATTGAATATACACAATTTCTTCTAAATAAGTCATTCACCTACTTTTGGGTGATCTACCACATAGTGAAGTTGCAGAATTGTAGCTCTTTCCATAGCTGAGTAACAGCTACTAAAATGATTAAAATGTCTTTTATCTCTAAAAGTGTTATGAAAAGGCAAATTCTTCTGAATAACTGATTCACCTTTTGGGTGATCTACCACATAGTGAAGTTGCACATCTATAGCTCTTTGCATAGCTGAGTCATATACCTGCTAAAATGAGTAAATGTCTTTTATCTCTAAACGTATTGCAGATAGGCTATTTTTTCTAAATAAGTTGTTCACCTACTATTGGGTGATCTACCACATAGTTAAGTTGCACAACTGTAGCTCTTTGCATAGCTGAGTAACAGGTACTAAAATTAATAAATGTCTTTTATCTTTAAAAGTATTGGACATAGACAATTTCTTCTAAGTAAGTCCTTCACCTACTTTTGGACGATCTACCACGTAGTGAAGTTGCAGAACTGTAGCTCTTTGGATGGCAGAGTAATAGCCACTAAAATGAGTAAATGTCTTTTATCTCTAAAAGTGTTACAGATAGGCAATTTCTTCTAAATATGTCCTTCACCTGCTTTGGATTGATCTACTACATAATAAAGTTGCAGAACTGTAGCTCTTTGGATGGCAGAGTAATGGCTACTAAAATGAGTAAATGCCTTTTGTCTTTAAAAGTATTGCAATCAGACATTAAAGTGCCTCTTGTCTCCTTCAACACTTGGCGTACATCTTGGATTTTAGCGGAAAATAGAACATTGAAAATATCTCTGAAACTGTAAGAGATAGAGCGATTTCGAGCATATTTTTTACCCACAGGGTAGTACTAGAGTATCCTCTGGAAAGTACTAGAGTATCCTCTGGAAAGGGGAAAAATTTGAATTTTTGCCACTTATGGCGGCCATCTTGGATTTTAGCGGAAAATGTAAAATTGTGAATATCTCAAAAACTGTAAGAGATAGAGCAATTTTTGACCCTTAAGGTGCTACTAGAGTATCTTGTACAAAAGGGAAAAAATTGCAATTTTTGCCATTTGGCGGCCATTTTGGATCCGTAAGAGATAGAGCGATTTCGAGCGAATTTTTTTACCCATAGTGTAGTACAACAGTATCCTCGGTAAAAAGGAAAAATTTCAATTTGCACTACTTTTGGCGGCCATCTTTGATTTTAGCGGAAAATGAAAAATTGTGAATATCTCGGAAACTGTAAGAGATAGAGCAATTTTCAGGCGGGTTGTTTACATGCAACCTTCCTAGATTGATGTGTCAGACGTCCGTCTGTCTGTCCGTCCACATATTCAGTTCCAGACTCTAAGTCACAAACACTTTGTCCAATTGAATTCAAACTTGACATTGAGATAGATCACCTTCATAGCTAGGTTTCTTTCGAAATTGGTGTAATTCCGACCGTTCGTTTGTCCATTTTTTGTCTGTCCATCAACATTTTCGTTTCTGGACTCCAACTCGAAAACGCTTTGTCCAATAGAATTCAAACTTGACAGGGAGATAGATCACCACCATAGCTAGGTTCCTTTCGAAATTGGTGTAATTCCATCTGTTCGTTTGTCTGCCTGTCAACATTTCCATTTCCGGACTCTAACTCGAAAACACTTTGTCCAATCAAATTCAAACTTGACAGGGAGATAGACCACCATCATAGCTAAGTTGCTGTCGAAATGGGTGTAATTCCATCTGTTCATTTATAGCATAGATACAATTATGTAACATAGATTACAACTTTAACACATCTAACACATTTACCTTAACTGGGTGACCTAACATTTCTTTCCTTGTTTCTAAATTTAATTACAGCAGTCGCTAACCTCATTGCTGCCTGCGCAACCCGCCTTTTGGGGCATTTCTGACCCTCTTGTTATTGAATTTTTCAACCCATAGGGTGCCAAAAGAGGATCTTGTACAAAGGGGAAAAAAGTTCAATTTTTGCCACTTTTGGCGGCCATCTTGAATTTTAGCAGAAAATAAAGCATTGAAAATATCTCAGAAACGGTAAGAGATAGAGTGGTTTTCGAGCAAATTTTATACCCATAGTGTAGTACAACAGTATCCTCTGCAAAGAGGAAAAATGTCAATTTTTGCGAATTTTGGCGGCCATCAGCAGAAAATAAAATTTTATTGCATTAATACATCCTATCCAATGGACAATTGCTTTACCGGTCAGTGCGACCGGTCCCGCCAGCCGCCAGAGAAAGACGTCTTGTATATACTTCCGACAGGACCGGTCACAGAGTGTGCATTCGCTAGGTGGTGCCTCGTACTTCCTTCCTGTCTAGACAGCGTGACATCATAGCATCTTTTTCATTTGGCACGTGGAGTGTGCGGACGTGTTTTCAACAAAGAGACGTTTTTGAAGTTTATCAATGAATTTAACCTTTTTATGAACTTTTAAGTATTTCTACTTAACTCTACGAGTTGTATCATCATTATGTCTTCAACTGGACAGAAAAGAGGAACTTGTGGGCACGTTATGGCTTCATTTGACAACCACAAGAAATGTGCTCATTGTAGAGATGAGGGAGTGGGTGACGATCCCTGTGTACAGAATAGGGATTGTCAGATTTGTAAGGCGTTTACGCCTGCGCAGTTGAAGCAGTTATCCACCCCTACCTACTAGTCCAGGAAAGAGCGAGATTTGATGAAAATGGCCTCAGATTCCCCTGCTAGTGTCATCCCCACTCTCGTGCACCCATCAGACGTTAGTGTGTTGGGACGGGTACACAAGGAATCTGATGGAAGTTCACCTGCTAGCAAGAAGAAGAGGGCAGACCCTTCCCCTACCCCCAAGGCTAGCAGTAAGAAGAAATCCAGCAGCAAGTCGAGATCTGATGACCTGAAGGAACTGGATGAGAAATGGTCTGAACATTTTGCCAGATTGGAGGCAATGCTGGTGTCCCAAGACTTTTATGGTTTCTGTGAATCCTGTACAGAATCCCCCTTCAGTGGTTACCAGTGATCAGCCCTTTTTTGATCCTGGAACCTCCACCACTGGCTTGTCCTCTGGTGTGACTGTTGGGGGCACCGGTTCCACTCTTGATCAGACCACCGGTGAGGCTGCTGTGAGAAAAGAAGCTGTCAACAAGACTGCTACCCACCCTGTTGATGGTCCTGGTACTGATGTGAAACAGCAGAATGCCACCCAGCCTGTTGAGGCTCCCGGTGCAGGGATGGTCACCCAGCCTGTTGAGGCTCCTGGTGCAGGTCCTGAGGTTCTGCTTTCCGGTGCTGGTGAGACGGTTCTGCAGGCTGATAGTGACTACGAACTGCAGAGTGAGCCCGGTTCCCTAGTGGATGCTAATGACCGGTCCAGCTCCCCAGACAGAGACTTCAACAGGGAAAATACCGGTGACCAAGACCTCTCTGAAGATGCTACCTACAGAGAGACAATCAGAGGGGTGAGGTCGATCATGGGTTGGCACAACATTCCTGAGTTCGACAGAGTTTCATCTTCAGATGACAACCCTTTTGCTGGTTCCCGAGTCCAGCCTACAGGGAAAGTCTCTGTTAAGCTGCCTGTGGACGAATGGCTTTGCCGGAAGATGGAGAAACTCAACCTCACCATTACTGAAGACTACGCTTCAAGAAATGCAGAAACTTCTGGCTTACTCCGGGACCAGTTTATCAAACCACCCAGATCATCTAAGTGGTATGACATGCACACAAATAAGAAGGACTCAGACATTTCTACAGTGTGTGCCTGGTCTCAGGAACTGGCAAAGCTGAACAGCACATTCAGTAGAGTGGCCAGACGAAGTTTACCGGTTGCCCCCCCCCCCCCTCCAGGACTTTCAGCCAAGAGATGTTAAGACACTGGGAGAGGGCTTCACGTGAACAGACTGTTATGTGTACACAGGCTGCTGGTCTGTCACGTTGTTTGACCAAAGTCCAGGATGCCATGTCTGCTCAGCTTAAGAACCTACACTCTGACAAGAGCAAGGGCAAGTCGTCTGAAAGAACGCAGCAAGCTGTTGACGAGTTGGAGTATTTGGTCATTTCAACCGGTCAATCTCCCTAGCCATGGCCAGAACAATGCAGGACTTATCTGAAGACGTGTTTATTAGCATGGCAAACTTCTCACTGGCCAGAAGGGACAGTTACCTAGGATATGTACATGCTGGTGTAAAGTAAGACACCCT
Organism: Sabellastarte sp. h YS-2021; assembly: GCA_964017235.1. Classification (NCBI taxonomy): domain Eukaryota; kingdom Metazoa; phylum Annelida; class Polychaeta; order Sabellida; family Sabellidae; genus Sabellastarte; species Sabellastarte sp. h YS-2021. Next base: position 32,236,852 of record OZ024936.1, read on the forward strand.
CACAGCACTATGTACTGCTCCCATTCAACTGCATTCACTTTTCCCGGACAATTTACTCATCAAAGCTGAAGAGGAAGTGTCCAGAAATGAAGAGAGGCATTCTGCTGGCCAGTCAAACAGGAAACCCGGTCGTTTCCATCCATATGCTTCCAATGAAAGGTCTTCTCATCAACCGGACCGGAAACCTTCTGTCCCAGCTTGGAAGCAGATCAGAGAACGCCAACAGGGAAGGAAAGGTCGTGGCAAGCCCTCCACCTTTTCCCAGAAACTGGCCAAGGGTTCCAAGTCGCATAAATGACAGTTACTATGTACAGTGTGTTACCGGGCTGAAGGACTGTGTATGTGTGCCCGGTCATTTAGACTTGAACCCTTCACCGGTGGTGGCCAAGGACAAGACACTGACCAGCAAGAACGAGACTGTATTTTTACATGTAAACTCTTGTGTTGCAAATGTTCATTCTGTCATCGGGTTGCCGCAAAAGAAAGGCGTAAATCCCAGTTATTGTCCAAATTACACAGAAATAAAATATGTGAAAGATGTTTCCTGTCTAGGTCACTTGAGTTCTGCAAATATTGTCACAAATGTGCCAACTGTTGCCATAAATCCACCTGTGGGGGCAAGGCTACATCAATTTTGGGAAAAGTGGGAAGCTCTGGGTTCGAGTCCAAAAGTAGTCACAGCACTCAGAGAGGGCTACACCCTCCTCTTCCGGTTCAGACCCAATTTAACCAGGTCACCAACTGTCATAAGCAACTATGTCAACCCACAGAGACAGTCCCACCTTTTGGAGGTACTGTATCAGCTGTTGAACAAAAATGCAGTGGAACCAGTAGCAAACCAAAACTCATTGGGGTTTTACAACCGGCTATTTTTTGTACCCAAACCCAACAACCGGTGGAGACCTATCCTGGACCTGAGCACCTTGAACACCTTCCTAAACACAGAGTTGTTCAAAATGGAGACCCCAGAGACAATAAGAACCTCCCTACAGGTAGGGGAGTGGGTCACATCCATAGACTTCAAAGACGCATACTTCCATATACCAATTCACAGTCAGTCCAGGAACTACATGCGTTTTCACATCCAGGGTCAGTCCTACCAGTTCAAAGCCCTACCCTTTGGCCTGTTCACAGCACCCATGGAGTTCCCAGTGGTGGCCAACCGGTCCTGCCGGTAGTATATACAGGGACGTCTTTTTCTGACGTTTGGCGGGACCGGTTGTGCTGACCGGTAAAGCAATTGTCCATTGGATAGGGTATTAACTTATAAAAATTTAATTTACTCATTAAATTTGCAAAATTGTAACTATCTCGGAAACCATAAGAGATAATGCGATTTCGAGTGAATTTTTGACCCACAGGGTAGTACATGAGTATCCTGTGCAAAGGGGAAAAATTTCAATTTTCGACACTTTTGGCAGCCATCTTGGATTTTAGCGGAAAATAAAACATGAAAATATCTCGGAAAACGTAACAGATAGAGCGATTTCGAGTGAATTTTTGACTCACATGGTAGTACAAGAGTATCCTCTCCAAAGGAGAAAAATTTCAATTTTTCCACATTTGGCGGCCATCTTGAATATTAGTGGAAAATAAAACATTGAAAATATCTCAGAAACCATAAGAAATAGAGCAATTTCAAGCCAATTTTTGACCCACAGGATATTTCTTCCCCTTTAATACTCAGCGGGAGATACATGCCGCAGCAGTGGTCTTATTTAGTCCTAATAAAATGAAAAAATACATCAAATGCACCTTCTCCCCAAAATAGCCAAACTTAAAACTTTGCATCTAAATGTCATTCACTAGACCTGTCCTAATATTGCAATTTTATTGCGTTAATACATCCTATCCAATGGACAATTGCTTATCGGCGCAGACCAGCCCGCCAAACACCAGAAAAAGACGTCCTGCATCTCCACCGGCCAGCCGGTCCCAGTACTGTGCACTCGCAACGTGGCGCATCGTACTTCCTTCCTGTCTAGACAGAGTGACGTCATAGCATCGTTTGGCGCATGTACTGTGCAGAGGTGTTTTCAACAATCTCCAGATATTTTAAGAAAAAGTGTGGATTATGACGGTTTTTCTACCTTATTTGCAAATAATTTATTGTAGAAGTGTTACCTACATATCAAGCACGGATATACATTTAGAAATCTGCTGGAAACGCTCCCTAGCTGACTCAATTTAGTGTTGCTGATAGGGCAGTAAGCGACGAGAAATATGAAGGCAGCCATTTTTGAAGTTTCCTCCCATTCAACAATTGTGTTGTTAGGGGCAGATCAACAATTAAGAAGAATAATTATGGATATACTACTTACAAGGTATTTTTATCCGTGTCTTTTGTTTGAATGTTCCTTCTGTAAGCTTTCAGCTACAACCACGAAAGAAACGTCAGTATTTATACCTATAGAAGGAATTCCCCAATAGAAGAGGTGCATTCTTCAGAGCGCACTGGTACCGACTTCTCTGCTGTTTAGCATCAGTCACACCAGCCAGCTCGAGTATTTAGTGTTTTTTCACCAGAAGCATGAGATGCATTCTTCAGATTTCTTCAGAGCGCACTGGTACCGACTTCTCTGCTGTATAGCATCAGTCACACCAGCCAGCTTGAGTATTTAGTGTTTTTCAGAAGCAAGAGTTGCTTTCTTCAGATTTCTTCAGAGCGCACTGGTCCAGACATTTTTGCTGTAAAGCATTAGTCGACCGGCAAGCTCAGTTCAGCCGACCTCACAATAGATATTCACCTTCAGAGTGCACTGGTACAGGCTTCTCTGCTTTTATAGCATCAGCCGACCGGCCAGCTCGAAAGAACGCGACCTCTGACATCATCTCCACAAAGTTGGTCACGTGATTTACCGACAGGTCACAAAGCTGGTCATGTGATTCACCAACCAGGAAAGTCAGAAGTGCGTTCTTCAGAACTCACGTCTACTGTGATACCAGTCCCTCCCTTGCAGACCCGGCCTTGTTGTCGGTAGTGGGGTTTTGTGGACCGTTAGTATGCTGTAAGGTTGCCGGTTAAGTATTGCAGAAAGAACTCGACCACTGACGTTATCTTCGTCAACTGGTTACGTGACACACCGACCTGCAATACCTTTCTAAAAATAGCTCACAAGGGCTTTCCCAGCAACTGTCAAATCTTCTCAAGAAGACATGCACTTATGAGAAATCCTTATTTAATACAGAAAACTATCTTTTTCAACACAAAAGATAGTTGTTAAATTGCTTCAACAACTGGTTACAGAGTCTACCGAACGGCTGCCGGCTTCACAGCCCTTACTGTACGGTGCTTCAACCGGTTACAGAGTCGTTTAATTAATGGTGGAAACCAGCAGTAAGCTGAATTCAACACAAAGGTAGTGGTAAAATTGTTTCAACAACTGGTTACACGACCGGGTACCAGCTATACAACCTCGTAGAGTTACCCACCCAACTGGTTACAGAGTCTCCCTACCTAGTCCATTCAACTCTGTTGATTTTGGAGCAGGCAGACAGCAAGTATGTACAAATATGGCTTCAACTGACCGGTTACAGAGTCCTCAAATCACCAGACAAGTTTCCCGGCTATACAGCCTTGTTTTTCACCAAACAGGTTACAGAGTAATCACTTCAATGACTGGTTACAGAGCCTACCGACCAGGTACCAGCTATACAGCCTTGCTTCACCAAAACCGGTGACAGAGTCTACCCACCTAGTCCATTCAACTCTGTGTTGATTCTGGGGCAGGTAGATGTGGAAGCATCTACAAATTGCTTCATCCAACTGGTTACGGAGTCTACCAGCCAGGGGCCGGTCTACACAGCCCTTATTTTGACTCCAGCCTACCAGTTTTTTGCCAGTTACAGAGAATTACTGGTTACAGAGAAAACTACAATTTTTACAAACTGAAAAAGCTAGCTAAATATAGACCGGTACCTGTTTAATTTCATTGGTGACTCCAGCCTACCAGTTTTGCCGATTACAGAGAATTACTGGTTACAGTGAATTACCGGTTACAGAGACCTGGTACCGGACAGAGTTGCCTAAGGCAACCTTCCTTCATCACACCTCTGACCAGCCTGTTATCAGTGCTGGACTTGACTGTAAAGATAATAGGTTTCACCCTTACAAACAGGTGGTCGACAGTCAAACAAGTTTTCATCACGTCCGGCCAGGGATCAGCCATCTTACAAATAACAATTACTGTGTAAATGCTGCACCTTGCAGACGGCTGGTATGGGGCAAAGAGTCTGTAAAATGTGAAAAGTCGTGTCAGCCCCACCGGACCGGACCACAACAAGAACAGAGAGACTGTTAACTTGGATCATTGTCACCAGACCGGACCAGTGTCCGGAGTTACAGAAAATGGTTGTCAGACTACCAAATGTCCCAAATGTGGAACACAATCTGCCTGTAGGATTGAGACTAAATCCTTTTTGGGAACCTTGGAAGCCTTGGGGGCTGTACCCTAGGTAGTACAAATGTTGAAGGAGGGCCTACACTCTCCCTTTCTAGTCGAGCCAGTTCAAAATCTCTGGGCTTCTTCAGCTGACCTTTCTTGGTTCCAAAACCACACAGCCTTTGGAGACCTATTTTAGATCTGAACAAACCAAACCTTACGGAGACCATCACAGGGCAAGATGTTACGAAAAATTGTCTGACAGTTGGCGTTAGGTAGCCCGGTGGCCAAAGGAGGAGCCCGAAATATTTATGATGAACTGTTCTCATCAAGGCTGCAAATAAACATGTCATAATAAGTATGTTAACCATCTGAATCACTTCTTTTATTGGCAGAAAAAAATTTAACAATTACACAAACCATTAACTCTTAACTAAAATTACACCAATGTCATTAAACTTAACTAAACCATAAAATTTTGTAAATCACTGTAGGCCCTGGCCGCCTCTCCTAATAAATTATTATTGCTGTCTAATTCCTCATCCGAATAGTAATTCCGACTCGGTGTTACTTTTGTAGCCGGTATCCAACTCTGGTTGTCCATTGTTTTCATTGTCTTCTAACACTTCAGGCTCATTATTATCCTCACTTTGATCTGTGTGCTTTTCTTTAACAGCTTCTTTATCCTGATCACCTGTTTCCTCTTCCAAGATTCCTCCATCTCTCACCTCTACCACCTCTGTTGCATTCCTTACTGTTTCCTGTAGCTGAAGGAGAGGCCTGTGTTTTTGCAGGATTTTCACACTTTGAACTGCCTTTCTGACAACTTTACCCTTTGGCATATACCATAGTGATATTGCGGACTGTGGGTCATAACTCCCAACTTCTGGAAAATGAAAATTAAAAATTTCTTTACAGTGTGTTTACAGTGTCACAACAATTATTTGTCTGATCAAAATGGTGTTTGTATAATTATTATGATAATGTATAATTAATTATTATAAATAATGCAATATGTAATGTTATTTGCTTTTAGCTAGTAGCAATGTGCCATGATGAATTAATGTCACTCCAGTATTTGAAAATTTGCATGTTTTCATATTCACTCCTGCTTACCACCAGTGCTATTTAATAATAATTGTAAGTAATGCTATAGCCTATAGGATAAAATGAAACCACTGCAGTGTTACCATTTCTTTGCATACCATATTTACAATTTCAGAAACCAAGTAAAAATTACAAACCAGGTGTTTCCAGCGAGGCAGTCATGAGATCACTCAGTTGTTTATCCCTTAGATTACTTCTCCAGTCTGTTTTCACTAGTTTCATTTTAGAGAAGCCTCTCTCTGCCTCACTAGAACTGCATGGAAGTGAAAGAATCAAGTCAACTAGATGGGTGACTTCAGGGCACAGATGAGCAAGCTTTGAGTTGATATCTTGCCAGCATGTTTCAGGAACAATGTCGAAGCTGCAATAAACATTTGCTTGTTTATTTATTTATTTGGGGTTTTACGTCACTTTCAACACTGTACAGGTCATATCACGACGGGTAATTGGAAGGGCAGAGGAAACCAGTACATACAGTTCATTAGGGTTCTGTACTGTAAACTGCCAACCAACAAACATTTGCTTGTTGTATCCCCGGACGAAAGTCGGGGATACTTAGGATTTAGTACGGTCACGCCGCCGCCGCCGCCGCAGAGATTTCCTTTTGGACGCGATAACTTAAAAAATAATTTAGTTAGAACTTTCAAATTTGGTATGTGGGTAGATATGGGCAATGCCACGAACGCTTTTTATTGCGAAAAATACACTTACCATTTCCTGACCATTGCTATATGTTGGTGCCATCCAACTCACTGGCCAACGTTGAGAAACGTTTTAAGATACCTTAAGAGGCCAGTGAGTGAGTGTGAACTAGCATGTCCCCCTAGTGGTCATGTGACCATGCTAGTAAACAACCTTCATTATTTTTGTTGGCCATCCCAGAGTGTGGACGTGTTTTTCTATTTGGATCTTTTTATTAAGTTCATGGTTTTTGGTGGCTTTTTGAGTTCTGTGGTAAGACATCTGTGTTGACAATGTCTACTCAGGACGAAATTAAGGAACCACAGAGGGAAAGTGCTTTTGTGGCCATTTAATTCATGGTGGATTGAGCGCCATTTTTTGTAAGATGGTGGCATTGATGTTTCGTTGTTGGCTGAAGATGTTTCCTGTTCTCAGAATTCAATTTTTTCTTCAAAAGGCTTGTGTTACATGAGAATGAGCCAAGTTCTTTTATATTTTTATATTATTGTACACTGGATTGAAGATTTACAGTAATATTCACTGAAACTGTCGGCAGTCTTCTAGCTCCGGCAGGGACAGTTTACAGGTTACTAGGCAACCAAGGAAGTCGCCATGAAAACAATTCGATTGTTATAAAACCTGATCATACATCGGGTTCTTATAGCCAGGTCGTTGGAGGCAAATTTTCTGTACGTACTTCTCAGTCGAACAGGACGACTACAAGGAATTCCCCGTGGAGGCAGACATCATTATTTTCCTCAAGAGGTATCAGTGTGGAGAAGTTCTGAGTACACGTCTGGGCTGTTCACTGCGATAAACTTGTCCGGTGAAGTTCAGTCGAAACTCTCAACGGAGGGAAATACCTGCATGACGTCATCCGAAGACAATCGAGTTTCCATACCTCCCAAAAGGTCTGGAATCGGGTTGTCAGATGACCGGAGTTGTGTTTCATCTCACAAATTAACTTTTCATTCTGTGGTGTTATGCAGGGTTTCTGCTGGAAACCGGCACCGGTACATCAAACCTAGTTGTACCCATTGTCAGATTTTACCCATTGTCAATTTATTATTCAAGAGTACAGGTTCTCTGGGTCTCTGCAGCAGCTAGAGAGCATGTCAAATCTTGGATAAGAATTATTGGAAGTTGTCTAGCAGGACCGCAGGCAGGACTTCTTCAAGGATCTATAAGGATTAACTACATCTCATACAATATCAGCAATTTCTTGGTTTGTTACCAGAGTATTTGCAATTACAGTCCTCAAAGATCCTGAATTTTTGCTCACCTGGAGTGTTTCAGGTCTTTCATTGCTCTAACTTATCTCTTTAAATATTTTTAGTGGGATAAGGAGTGCATTTTTTCACTGTTAATGAAGTTTTTCTTGGTGGACACATGTCAGATACCCGAAAAACTTCATTTTGTAATCTCATGTGTATGGGGATTCTTATGTTTAGGAAGGGCCAAATCTGACATATGACTGTAAACGTCATAAAAGACACTACAACATATACTTTTGTCCCTTTTATGACAATTCTTTCACTTACTCTGTTCCTCAGATAGTCATGGGGGAATTAGAAGTAATATAAGTTAGTAATGTTTTAATGGAGTAATCGTTTAGGAGGAATGTATGTCCAGTTTTCGCAGATATACAATTCCTTACTTGTTCAGACAGTTACAGCACTTTTTTCATCCATTTTTTTCACGGAAGCGACAGTAGCAGGAAGTAGTTTCTGATCCATATGCAGAAAACAGTTGTGGACATAGGTTTTGAAGTTAAAAAGGGCGAGAGACAACAGTTTGATAGAAGCTGTTTATGAAATGATCGACAAAAGGGCGATAACACCAGTAAGATGGGGATATCGCTGCAATTTTACAGTTTATCGGTTGTCATAAGCTGGGAAGAGATGGCTACCACCAATAGTTGAGGTCAGTTAAACAGGCCTTTACATGTACCTTATTTTCTCAATATTGGAATATTTGCTTTTGTTTCTAGTAAGTGAATGGAGGTATTTGTACCTTTCCTTACAGTGGCATTCTTTCGTAGCCGGATTCACGCGAATTTTTATCTTCACTTCAGTGTTGATGACAGATCACACCAGTTCATTGTCTCTTCGCTATGTCAGTACATGGTGAAACTGTGGGATCTATAAGAACGCATCATGTTTTACCAGTATATAGACCATTTCATTGCCTGGCTCTTTGAAATGGTTTATTTTCGGCTCTGCTGGTATCAAATGATAGTGAACCTGATGGCTGTAGTAGAAGGCATTGGGTGTCACCACTTTATATACATTTGGTACATGTCTAAAGCCAGGGTTGGATCATGATTTATTATATCAAGTTAAGTCCCAGTCAGGGTTTTTATTTTGCATTGCAGATTCTCCAGTTAATGGTTTCTAGGAAGCCATTTTTCTGGTTGGTGGCATGGCTTCATAGGATAAGACAAGGCCATTGGGTCATTTGGGTCAAGGCTATCTTCTAGAGTTCCAGAGATCTTGTGATATCCCAGTTTTTCTGTTCTCAGGTTCTCAGGGATCATCTTCAGTAGTGGACCGACTTTTCAATTTGCAGGAGCTCCCATTACTTCATCAGAAGGAGCACAATCTCCTTCTGTTATTAGATGCTTTCTTTAAGGGATGGGATGCACAATTATGGCATCAAACAGCCAGTGGTCTTGTATCATGAGGGGTCAAGACTCCACATTAACAGTGCTACTACCTTTAGAATCATTTGGAAGTCTGATTTGGATTCTAAATCTGTTGATTTCCACAGACAGTTCTTCAGTGGTTTCCTGTCTGAACAGGTAGGGAGGTACCCACTTTCAGGAATGGGTTGCCTTATCTGAAGAATCATTCCTTGGACGAATGCGATGGGTTCAGATTCAGGCATATCACTTCCCAGGGTATACAAATGTTCTAACAAATTCTTTGTTCATGAGAGTCAAGATGATTCAAATTGAATGTGTTTTGGATGACTTTTGAATCTTCTATTCTGATTCAGGTGTTCAATCAAATCTGTCTTTGATTACAATCACCAATGATGGATTTGTTTTGCAATTAGTTTGAACCAAAAGCTTGTCTTTTTCAACTTTTCTTGGGATGGACTGGACAGTTTGTTTGGTTCTGTGACCTTGATTCTTCAGGTGATGCAGGTTAATCATTTGGCTTCTAAGGCTCTTTTGGTTTTTCAACCTGTAGTCATTCCTGTTTTGGAACCTTCTTTAGATCATGCTTTGGTGCAAGATAGGTTTCTTTGTCCAGTGAGAGCCTTGAGAGGTTATCTTGATAAGAAAAAGATCTCAGGAAAGGCAAGAAATTCTTTTTGTAGTCATTAAGAGGGGCTACTTCAAGATTTTGGTGCAGAATCATCTTGATTGCATCAGAGTGGCTAGGGATGTCTTATTTTTGGGATCTGGTGGATCTGTTCCACAAAGGTTTCCTTGTAGGTGAGTTCAATCATTATGCCATTGGTATCCAACAACCTGAATCTTAAGCTTCCAGTGTATGTGTTTCCTTGCCTTAGACTGTGGGGCTTGGGGAACAGATGCATTACTCGTTTCTTGGGAGGATCTGGACAGCTTTCTGTTTGTTTCCAGTGGCTCTCATTCCTCAGGTGACTCAAGATGATCACCTACAGGTGCAGAATCATCATGATTGCACCAGGATAGCCAAGGATTCTTCAGGTGATTTAGAAGATGACCACCTTCAGGTGCAGGTTCATCATGATTGAATCATGATGGTCATGGTGGATGTTCTTGGTTGTGGGGCCTGGTAGATCTATCCACAAACCTCCATCTGAGGCTTCTTTGTGGTGAACATCTCAGATAATACTTTTCTACATGTAGCAAATTTCCTTAACTATTTCTTTAAGGAAAAGAATCTAAAGCTATCTACTATTGCTGGTTACAGAATAACAATTGTAGATTGCTTTACTTGAAGGGTAAGAAGTCTCCAGAACTCTTCAGTTGTATAGTTTGTTGACATGTTTCTATAGAGACAATCCAGTAGCCAATAGGTTAAGCCTTCTTGTTTGGTCTCACCAGACAGCCTTTTGAGCCTTTTGAGGAAGATTTCTTGGAGGTTATTAACTTTCACAATGATCTTTCTTTTGACTTTGGCTTCAGGCAAAGGAAGAAGGGTAATTTTGTTAGCATTGTCTTCACTTACTTAAAAGGAGTATTGCTCACAAATGGCTCTGGCCATTTATTACCCAAGAATCAGTTGGCTTCGGATGGGCCTACTTCAGTTAAGCCGGTCAATATGCCAGCTCTCAATCACTGGGACTGCAGTTTTACTCAAGATAGATCTCTTTGTCTTGTGAGGTTTTGAAATACTTTTACTTGGGACAAAGGATTCAATGAGGAATTATTATGTCTTGTCTGTGCCTAGTTAGGAAGGCTTTACAGCAGATATTTTCAGGTCAACTATCTTATCTGGCTGTAGGCAGACTATCATTTTGACTGAGGAGAAGTCAAATTCTGACTCTCAACAGCAGCGAGTCAAAGCAAGAATCTTTAGGTTTTAGGATAGTGTTTCTGTATATGAATTTTTAGATGCATGTTACTGGAAACCATAACTTTTTTACCAATTTTCAGTCTCACCTGCTTGCTTTGCTTGTGGTCAGACTTTCATATTGTGTCCTACAGTTTGTTATCTTATAAGTATATGCGTGATACTTATATTGATACTTTAGTATGCATTTGCAGCTGTATGTCTGTCATACTATCTGTTTTTATATTAGGCAGATTTGTTGACTTCATTCAGACTTGGAATTACACAATATGCTGATGACACTTCCAATATTTGTGTCACCTGTGTGGGTGTTGGATGTTTGTCTAGATACAGCATTCAACTGTGGCAATAACTGTCAATTTGTGAGAACTTCAACTACATACTATGATTTAGGGGATCTGTATGGTATGTGGTGACTGTAGGAAGTTTATATGTTGTTGTATGCATGTAAATTTCAATGTAAACTTCTCATAATGTTTTAGTTGTAGGCTAGGTAGTGAGTCTCTGTAATGATTACTTCCTTCCTACAACAACAACAAGGCTGTGTTGTTTTGTAGTGCTCAACAGTTCCACTGCCTCATCTGGGAGGTGAGTTTGGATCTGAATGCCTATAGGATTGTGCTGTGTATGATAGCTGTGCAGAGTGGTGTACTGGGTCTTTAAATTCTAGTACTGCCCTCCTTCCATGAAGGCTGCATTCAGCAATGGTCAGGAAATGGTAAGTGTATTTTTCGCAATAAAATTGAAAAATTTTGTTGTAATTTTAATTTTTATTAGATAAATACTTACCATTTCCTGACCAGGATAGTCCCCCCCTACCTCCCCGCAGATTCAGTACTAGGGGAGTATTTTCTGCAACAAAAATAATGAAGGTTGTTTACTAGCATGGTCACATGACCACTAGGGGGACATGCTAGTTCACACTCACTCACTGGCCTCTTAAGGTATCTTAAAACGTTTCTCAACGTTGGCCAGTGAGTTGGATGGCACCAACATATAGCAATGGTCAGGAAATGGTAAGTATTTATCTAATAAAAATTAAAATTACAACAAAATTTTTCAAATTGTTTTGTGACCTTGACCTTCAATCTCAAGGTCACTGGTGGTCACTTAAAGGTCAGATTTTGGCCATTTTTTCACTTTTTGGCCCAGTTCTCATATACAGAAAGTCAGATCATCTTATGGCTGGTATATATAATACATATATATGTCCTCTGTAAGCATGCAGAAATTTGACCTTGAAGCTCTTCATTGAAGGTCATCCACTGACCGCCAAAGTACCTGACCGAGGGTCATTTTTGGCCTTTTTGGAGATATTTTCACACTTAACTCATATACAGAAAGTCAGATCATCCTATGGCTGGTATATATAATACATATATATGTCCTCTGTAAGCATGCAGAAATTTGACCTTGAAGCTCTTCATTAAAGGTCATCCACTGACCGCCAAAGTACCTGACCAAGGGTCATTTTTGGCATATTTGGAGATATTTTCACACTTAATGCTGACTACATTGCATGGAAACTATTGAAAATGGCTTTGGAGGTTGAGTAAATGGAGTACCCGCATGCAGGCTTACCGGTTACAGATCTTCATTTAAGGTTATCCACTGACCGCCAAAGTACCTGACCGGGGGTCATTTTTGGCCCTCTATTTGTTTGTTTGTTTGTGAACAAGATAACTCAAAAACTGACAAATGAATTTTGATGAAATTTTCAGGATATGTCCAAAATGGTAAAAGGAAGATATTATTAAATTTGGGAGTGATCCGGATCACTGTCTGGATCTTCTGGATCCATGAAATTTAATTTTTAAAGACCGATGACTCAAAAACTTATGGGTGCATTTTGATAAAATTTTCAGGTAATGTCCTTAATGAGACGAGGAACAAGTGATTAGATTTTGGGAGTGATCTGGATCACTGTCTGGATCATCTGGATCCAGGCTGCCAGATGTGTTAGTGTACAGTATACCTCAAAAAGTTATGGATGGATTTTGATGGAATTTTCAGGATATGTCTCAAAAGGTAAAAGGATGAAATGGTTGAATTTTGGAAGTGATCCGGATCACTATATGGATCCTCTGGATCCATGAAATGTAATTTTTAAAGATAGATACCTCAAAAGTTATGGATGGATTGTGATGACATTTTCAGCAAATGGCCTAAATGGTACAAGGAACGAGTGATTACATTTTTGGAGTGATCTGGATCATCTGGATCCAGGCTGCCAGATGTGTTTGTGTACAGTATAGCTCAAAAAGTCATAGGTGGATTTTGATGAAATTTTCAGGAAATGTCCTAAATGGGACAAGGAACAAGTGATTAGATTTTGGGAGTGATCTGGATCATCTGGATCCAGGCTGCCAGATGTTTTGTGTACAAGATAAATAAAAAACTTGTGGACGGATTTTGATGAAATTTACAGGATATGTCTGAAAAGGTAAAAGGATGAAATGATTGAATTTTGGAAGTGATCCGGATCACTATATGGATCTTCTGGATCCATGAAATGTAATTTTTAAAGACAGATACATCAAAAAGTTATGGATTGTGATGACATTTTCAGCAAATGACCTAAATGGTGCGAGGAACAAGTGATTAGATTTTGAGAGTGATCTGGATCACTGTCTGGATCATCTGGTTTAGGCTGCCAGATGTTTTGTGTACAAGATAAATCAAAAACTTATGGACGGATTTTGATGATATTTACAGGATATGTCTGAAAAGGTAAAAGGATGAAATGATTGAATTTTGGAAGTGATCCGGATCACTATATGGATCTTCTGGATCCATGAAATGTAATTTTTAAAGACAGATACCTCAAAAAGTTATGGATGGATTGTGATGACATTTTCAGCAAATGACCTAAATGGTGCGAGGAACAAGTGATTACATTTTGAGAGTGATCTGGATCACTGTCTGGATCATCTGGATCCAGGCTGCCAGATGTGTTTGTGTACAATGTAGCTGAAAAACTTATGGACGGATTTTGATGAAATTTTCAGGATATGTCTGAAAAGGTAACAGGATAAAATGATTGAATTTTGGAAGTGATCCGGATCACTATATTGATCTTCTGGAACCATGAAATGTAATTTTTAAAGACAGATACCTCAAAAAGTTATGGATGGATTGTGATGACAATTTCAGCAAATGACCTAAATGGTACAAGGAACAAGTGATTACATTTTGGAGTGATCTTGGTCATCTGGACCCAGGCTGCAACAGAATTTTAGGATGAATTTTGATGATATTTTTAGGATATGTTACAAATGGTAAAAGGAAGAAATGGTTCAATTTTGCGAGTGATCTGGACCACTGTCTGGATCTTCTGGATCCATGAAATATAATTTTTAAAGACAAATAGCTCAAAAAGTCATGGGTGGATTTTGATGAAATTTTCAGGAAATGTCCTAGATGGGACAAGGAACAAGTGATTAGATTTTGGGAGTGATCTGGATCACTGACTGGATCATGTGGATCCAGGCTGCCAGATGTGTTCGTGTACAAGATAAATCAAAAACTTATGGACGGATTTTGATGAAATTTTCAGGATATGTCTGAAAAGGTAAAAGGATGAAATGAGTGAATTTTGGAAGTGATCCGGATCACTATATGGATCTTCTGGATCCATGAAATGTAATTGTTAAAGACAGATATAAGTGAAAGAACTAGTGATTAGCTTTTGGGAGTAATCTGGTACTATGGAGAATCCTGACCTGGTGCTCCAGGAAACAGGCTCAAGACCGACATATTCACGCCTTAACTATGTCCCGTCCGGGGATACACTGCTTCGAGACGCAATCTCTAGTTTATATATGTTATTGTTATCCTGTTATTGTTATTGTTACTGTTATATTGTTTATGAAGAAGTTAGGTGTAAGTAAATGAAAATGAAGGTATATAAAGAAATCATGAAAATATACCAGGAACCAAGGTCATTATCATCTCAATATTTTCAGAGTTGGCCATGCAAGAATTGAACATGGGTTTCATGAGATGATTGTAATTATGTCAAACCCCCAACATTGAAAGGAAAGTACCTATTGTAGAGCAAGACTTTGAACCTTGTCCAGGCAGGACAGATGCTCTCCGTATCCACACCTGCAGCTGCTAGAGCAGGACCAAACTCCTCCACCAGTACTTGGATATGTTGATCACCAAAATCTATTTTAAAACAAATTGTCATTATGTGTCAAAATTCCAAATTTATGTTAAATCTCATCTAGAGTGTGTAACACCAAATGTTTAGCTCAATATGTCACAGTTATTTGAATACATTTACATTTTATAAATTATAAGCAAATATAGTTACATGGAAGTGACTTATAAGTTATGATATATCAGAAAACAGATTATTTTTCCACCTGGCTGCTGGTCCAACTTTGTGGGATAATTTTTCAACACAACAACAGATGTTGCAGCAATGACCTCCTTCTTTGTGTCAAATCGCTTGTCCAGGTTTTTCATCAGGTTGTCTATGACTTTGATCCTAGCAGAATTAAACCTTGTGCAATCACCTTTCAGGGCTTCTCCGTCATAAGCATCGTAGGAATGTACCAAAGAAAGCTTTGGTCCATCTCTGGAAATATTTTAAGTCATTCAAGATGTTACGATCAAAATATCAGCTATATCTATGATATATGTTTACTGTGCATTTTTAAAATGATTTATATGTTTTTGTATGATATACACTGTATTTACAAATTACAGTTGAATATACATTTATTTTCTTAGATTACCTATATGATATACACAAAATTTGAAAAGTGTCCCATAACAAAGGTAAAAGTTGTAGTTTTACATCCTGTTCAACAAGCCATGGTCATATTGGGAAAGATCTTCAGCCTTGCCATTGCTGGGGTCTTACTCAGGCAGAGGTGACAACCTAGGATTAGATGCCAAACTTGCCAACCATTAGGCCACTAAGGACCCTGTGTCCCACAAGTGTTGCAGTAAAACAAATGTTTACCTTTCTTTGTATGTTAGTAGTACAGCTTTGGCTGCCTCCAGTTCATTACAGATGTCACAAACAGCTGTTTCTCTTTTTTGAAAAACAAGAGAAACATGGGCCAAACAATTTATGACATCAAGCATGAAGTGAAGGAACATCACCATGTCCTTCTGCTGTAGGTTCTTGATGAAGTTCCTCGCTTTGGCACTTTGTTCACCCCTGACAGAAGAATCGTCTGGGTTCTGAATCTATAGTTATAATATACAATTAAAGTACAACATACTCAGTAACACATCTGCCACTGTAGCCTAGTGGGTAACACACTCGCATAGGACCACAGAGGACATGTGTTTAAACCGAGGTACAGACATACATCGTAGCTGAGTGGCCACTTAAAATGGAGGCCCTCTGTCATTGGGTCCTTTTCTCAGTGGCAAGCTAAAGAACCTCAAGGATGTTGATAAATGGTCATTCTTGAGCCTCTATCATTCAGTTTGGAGAATGTCAGTTACTTGAGAGCTTGGACTGTATTTGTGCAGTCAGTTTAGTTAAATGGCTCGAGTCCTGTAGTATGTGGAGATATTGAGCTGTCAGTATAAGTACAACACATAGGTTTTAAGTTGGCTCCCGAAACCACTGATTACTGTTTAAGAATTTCATTTTTCAGGGAGTTGTTATCTAAAACTAATGCCAATGGATATCTTGGGCTCCACTTAAGCAAAATGATTTAGTTTGAAAAATCTGGGGTATGCACTTTTCAGGTCAAATTGGATCAAAATTTGTTATGTCTGTCGATGGCAACTTTCCCAAAATTTTATGGAGCCATAATTAATTCCCAAGTATTTTTATTACTTTTGATTGCCCTTACCTGCACCAAGTGCAACATGATAGGACCATATGCCTTGAGGATGTTATCTATGGCTTTCTTCATGTGGGCCAGCCACCTTGTCCCACTAGCTCTCACTGGCATCAGTGGCTCCCTGTTGAATGTTTTGAATGCCTCCTTGAGGTTGTTACGATTTAAAGGGCTGTTTCTGTAGAACAAATACAGGTTCAGCATCAAAGTGTCAAAGATCTTGAAAAGGGGGACCTCTTTGCATGATTCTTTATAAGCAAGCTCCAATCTGTGAGCAGAACAATGCATTGAAAATATGAAATCGCGCTCAGTGTAGTTTTTCAGTTGCATAACAAAGCTATTTCTACAACCCAACATAACAGATGCCCCATCTGTCCCTGTTCCCACAATTTTTGACATCCAAGACTGTCCAAAATACTGGTTAAGCATGGTGGTTGTAGCTCGTAAAATGTTCTCTGCATTGGCTTTTCCAATATTTGTTATCCCCAGGAAAAATACCGTAATATTTCCTTTTCTGCAAAGTCGTACATAGCAAATTTCTGCTTCTTGGCTTGATGTGTCAGTTGCTCCATCCAGTATGACAGAAAAAAAGTTGGATTCTTGAAATTCTTCTTTGATTTTGTTTCTTGCATCTTGTGCCATAGCATGTATGAACTCAGCTGCCTTTTTATCTGTCCGATAGCTTGTGCCAATATCCACCCCTTTGGCCTCATCAAGCTGACATAGCCACTCAAAATCTTTGTATGGGCGATTGTTTTTTGCTAAGGCATGAGCATTTTTAAATAATATACTCAGCTTTGCAAAGAGAGCTTTGTTCAGCTGTATGACACATTTCACTGCTTCGCTTGTTCCAGGTTTAGCTGTATCTGTTTTATATCTGGCCGTATGTGTAGTATGACCAAGGCTTCTGTCATGTTTCCTGATAGCTTCAATCTTGAAGTTTGTACAACCAGTTGAAAAAGTTCCGCTTTTTTTTCATATTTTATGCAAATCTTGCACCTTATTCCTGTAGTTTCATCATACTCAATCGAGTCAAATTTAGTTTTCCAATCAGGCTGAAAGGTCCTTTTTCTTTTAATTTCATACTCCTTTGATTTTTGTTTTCTCAGTAATTCTCCACTGTCTGACTCTTTTATTTTTTTTGCTGGTGGGGTGTCACTCTTCCCACTTTGCAAATCTAATCCTTTCTCTGGAGTATCTCTGTTTTGCTGGTCTCCCACTTTCATAAAATAGCTTTGTATAGTCTTTGATTTGTTCATATTGGAAGAAAAAAATTTAAATGTGTGAGCGAAAATATATAAGCACGTGCAGCCATACCGCGAAAAAACCAAAAAAGCGAATGAATCCATGGCTGAAAATAATTATTTTCGAATGAATTCGCGGCTGAAAATAGTTATCTTCGAATGAATTCACGGCTGAAAATATAAACTGTCATGGCAGACGTAAACAATATGATGAAGTTAGAAGTATTCCAACCATTTTATTGTAAATTAAAACTGCAATATATCGAAATATGTACGTATTTAGGTATTTTATTTGCTTGCCTAGACTGGTTGGTGAGAGCCAGATCCAACCAGGCTTGTCTCCAACATACACAGGAACTAGTAAAAATGTGTCAGCAATTGGGTTGGCTGGTGAACTTAGAGAAATCAGAGCTGGAGCCCAAACAAGACTTCGATTTTGTAGGCTACCAGTTCGACCTCAGGTCTGGTCGGGTCCGACTGACTCCGGACCGGTGACAGAACCTTCAAGAGAAAATACTGAAACTGCTATCCCTACCGGCTTGCCCGGTCCGGGAATTCATGCCCTTGATAGGTTTACTAACAGCTACAGAAAAGCAAGTTCATCTAGGCCGACTTCATATAAGACCCATTCAGTGGCATCAGTGGAAGGTACCAGAATCACTAGAAAGGTGATCCCAATCCCCAGGTCCCTGCACCCCCATTTACAATGGTGGCTGAGGAAGACAATGTACTTACAGGCCAACCATTACACCCAATATAACATGCTCTGCAAATATTTACAAACGCATCAAAAGAAGGGTGGGGCGCTCACTTGGACGAGCACACTGCAAGAGGAACCTGGTCCCTTCTGGGAAGCAAGCTGCATATAAACTATCCAGAACTAAAAGCAGTCTTTCTGGCTTTAAAAGAGTTCCAAGACCTTTGCTCAAACAAGATGGTGCTTGTAGCAACCGACAACACCACAGTAGTGTCATACATAAACAAGGAAGGAGGCATGAGGTCGGGCCCACTTTGTGCCCTACTATGGAGAATCTTGACCTGGTGTACCAGGAAACAAGTGACTCTAAACCCTGACACATTCCAGGCTGGCTGCACGTGGTAGCAGACATGTTACCCAGGCTAGGCCAGACCATCCAAACAGAGTGGTTTCTCCTTCCAGAGGTCTTCCACTCCATATGCAGCAGGTGGCACCGGCCCAAAATAGACTTATTTGCCACGAGGTTCAACAACAAGTTGCCTCTGTTTGTGTCACCGGTACCGGATCTCCTGGCCACAGCAGTGGATTCACTCAGTCTGCCATGGTAGCATCTGAAAGCATACACCTTCCCACCATCAGCCATATTGGGCAAAGTGGTGGAGAAGTTGCAAGACTCCCCATGCAAGAGAATCATTCCGATTGCTCTGGGGTGGCCCAACATACCTTGGTTTTGGGATCTAGTGGCCATGTCCAGCCAAATCCCACTGAGCCTGCCCAATCTGCCCAACTTGTTGACAGCCATTCAATCAGATCCCTCACAGAAATCTGACAAATCTTAATCTCCATGCATGGCTCCTACAGCCTCAGCAATCGAGGAGCCGGGCTTGTCTGAGGCAGTGGCAGCAAGAATTGAGGCTCCTCAAAAGGGATCAATCAGATCAGTCTATGAGGCAAGTGGGCCATTTTTACAAAGTGACGTATCACTCATCAGGAGGACTTCAGGGCACCCCCTGTAAAGTCAGTTGCTGACTTCCTTATGTACCTGTTTCAGGACAGGAAGTTGCAGCCCAGCACCATTGATGGTTACAGGTCAGCCATTTCTGATAGAGTGGGAAATTCGCCCATCAATATCAGTAAGGATGAAAATTTCACTCGCCTCCTGGATAGTTTCCACTGAGACAGACCCAAAGGCCAGAGGGGAACCCCCTCCTGGAACCTCTCCCTGGTTTTTACACCAGCTGACAAGGTTCATTTTGAACCAATTAAAGAGGCCTCCTTGAAGCATTTGACCTTCAAGACAGTTTTCCTCTTGGCCCTGGGGTGGGGCAAGCGTAGAAGTGAGATACATGCTTCGCAAAACGGAAATATTAGACACCAATCCGACTGGTCAAAGGTGTCCCTGTACCCATCACCCAGCTTTGTCTCCAAGAATTAGCTGGCCAAAGTGGGTCTAGACAGTGTGGCCCCAGGGGTTACAACAGCCCTGGCCCCAACTCTGGATAGATCCATCAAGTCTGACAGGTCCCTCTGTCCGGTCAGAGCATTGCGCTACTATTTGGACAGGACCTCAGGCAGAATAAGGAGGTGGTTGTTTTGTCTCCTTTAAGAAAGGTTTCAACAAAGACATCTCACCTGCCACTATCTCCTCTTGGATCAAGCAGACTGTGATCCTACGTTATGAGCTCTCTGACCAGGAGGCCCACACTTTACATCAGGTTAAAGCCCATGATGTCAGGGCCTTTGTTGCTTCTAAGGTCTTCCAGTCGGGAGTCTCCTTAGATCCAATCTTGTCAGCCTGCCACTGAAGTCACATAATACCTTCACACAGTTCTATCTGAAGGGTGTGGCTTGGGCTGATTCAGAGCTTTACCAATTGGGCTAGGTAGTGGCTGCTCAGCAGATCCACAAGTGGCCCTTAGATTGAGGAGATTTGTATATATGTACATAGTGTAAATAGTTCTTCATGTACATAATAAAAAAAATAAAAAAAATAAGTGTGACGTGCTTCCTTCGGGAGGTTTATTTGCATTCTGGGACTGAACTCATCCCTCTTCCCCCCTATCTCAGAGCAGGTCTGCAAAAATAGGGCGGGCGACATCGGTATAACCCCGGGTAACCGGCTGCTGGCAACCGACCATGGCCTTACGGGGTTTCCTGACCTTAAGGTCAACCCAGGCCTGGGCCTATAGGTCTCCTGACGAAGTCAGCCAAGACCATAGCCTAAAATTTGCTATTATTTGTGAGTTCACATAAGTCCCTAGTAACTTACCCGCCGACCAAGTAGTAGTTATTCAGCATTTGTCCATTGGATAGGATGTATTAACACAATAAAATTGCAAATTTAAATTGCAAAGTTAATACCCTATCCAATGGACACACAAGACCCTCCCACCGACCCCGCTATCAGCTTGCGCCACCTTGCGAGTGCACAGTACTGGGACCGGCCAGCCGGTGGAGACACAGGACGTCTTTTTCTGGCATTTGGCGGGCCAGTCTACGCCGACCGGATAAGCAATTGTCCATTGGATAGGGTATTAACTTATAAAAATTTAATTTACTTTAGTTATTAAATTTGCAAGTTTCTGTGGTTATCCTCTCAGTTTCCAGTTCTCTTGCAAATTCAGTGCCAATTATTTGTGCAGTCACATTACAGTGGCTTTGGTCTAAGTCAGAGTTGCAAAATATCAGTCATTTATTTCTACTTATGGCACCTTCTAGTTATAATCACTTTTGAGAAATATACGAAGTACTAAACCCACTATGTAATTTAACTCTCTTGCAATAATTAACACTTGTGTGATCACTCTGCTGTGAAATTTGTTCAGACTTAATAACACAAAAGTGAGGAATCAGGTACAGAGTGTCACAATGGTGCTATTTTATCACCTCTTTCATGGACATTGACACTTCTGTGCACACAGGATTTAATAGGTTCTACCTACACTTGTTATTCCCATTGAAAAGTAACACTTTGTGCATCAGATTAGGTTCTAGTTATGGCCACTTTCTGTAAGTGGAACTTCTAGTTATTTTGCACTGCTAATTGTTGCGACTTAGAAACTACTTCTACTTATGGCAATACTCTACTTATAGCAGTTCTGCTTATACCAAATATACTGCATTTACTTTAAGTGGCATATTTCTTTCCATCTCATGAGGAGTTTTTGTGTTTGTGTGCAGAAACTGACATTTCCATGTTTTTGTCACAGTATATATATTTTTGTAGCATTAAATACCCTTGCCTTATCCTCACTATTGCTATATGTTGGTAAAAGCAAACATCAATGACCAACCCAAGTATTATAGTTACCTTGGTTTCCTCTGATACTTCATATTTTATTTGGTGTCGAAGAGTAAACATTAGCTTTAGAAGCCATTTGCCATTTTGTTTATTTTCGTTTTTGTGTGTATTATTTAGTTGTAAGGTGATCTATAGGGCTTTTGTGGTGGTAAAAAATGAACCATAAGTATACAAATTTTACTAGAAAACTGGACCTGCAACTCATAAATTCCATAGAAAAAGTTGCCAGTCTGTATTTCAATATAGGTTAAATCAATTTTGAGCTTCAAAATTGACCAAGTGCTAAAGAATAAATAATTTAATGTTACGTAATAAATAAAGTGATTAATAAAATAAAATGACTTAATAAATAGGGGTCATTTATATTTTAAATACAGTAACTCTGTTTTCTAGAAATCCTGGGTGAATGTAATTATTATTCTAGTTACAGAGGTGTTTTCAGTGGCTGAACAGATATTCAATTGTAACTGTACTTTGGCTTTGCTTTAGGTACAACCGAGTGACATGGGCTTGCTGACAATGGTTGTAGGGGGTACAGTTGCAGGTGTGGCAGCTGTGGGTACTGTGCCTGTAGTTCTTACAGCAGTGGGCTTCACTGCCTCAGGGATTGCAGCCGCCAGTTTAGCAGCCAAAATGATGTCAGCGTAAGTTCATAATAAACTTTGGTGATCAGGGTGAATATTGTTAATTTGAACCTTGGTGATTTATACAGTATTCATTTTCTATTTTTGTCACTGCTAAAGCTGATAGATTTAGGATTACCAGTTGTATATTAATTAAGCATCCCTGAAAGGGCGTTTATTTGTTTTTGCCTCAGTTTCCTCGCCGCCGCCGCATTATGGTCTCTCTTGAATATCTCCCTTATTATTAGAAGGTTTCAAACCATATTTGGCACTTATATACCTTAGGCGTGGGAAAATTTTTCTGCATGCTTAAATTTGACCTTTATGAAGGTCACATGATCAAAAACAATTTTTTTAAGTACACCCCCCCCCCGTCATCACAGTTCAGGAAAAACTACTTGCTACACAGCCTTATAATTTGACACAACTGTTCATACTATCAAAAACGTGAGCTGATTAGATTTTGGGAGCAATCCCTTGAAAAATGTCTCATTTATGGGTGATTTCCTCACACCTTCCAATCTGAGAGTCTTAAATTTAGGTCAACCCCCCTATTATCTTCTTAAGTATTGCATTTAGAGCCATAAAATGTATTGGGAGGTAATAGGAAACCATATGTGGAGAGTCTAAATAGCCGGTCAGTTTTACCCCACGGCCCCCCCTCATGGGTCAAACTGGGGTCATAAAATGCTGATTTTGAGTTTTTGCCTTATATCTCCTTTATTGTCGCTTTTATAGCTTCAGAATGTATTAAGAGGTATTGGGAAAGCATATGTGGAGAGTCTAAATAGCCAGTCAGTTTTACCTCACGGCCCCCCTTATGGATCAAACTGGGGTCATAAAATAGCTGATTTTGAGTTTTTGCCTTATATCTCCTTTATTGTTGCTTTTATAGCTTCAGAATGTATTAAGAGGTATTGGGAAAGCATATGTGGAGAGTCTAAATAGCCGGTCAGTTTTACCCACCCACCCCACCCACCCCGACCTCCCCTTATGGGTCAAACTGAGGTCATAAAATAGCTGATTTTGAGTTTTTGCCTTGTATCTCCTTTATTGTTGCTTTTATAGCTTCAGAATGTATTAAGAGATATTGGGAAAGCATATGTGGAGAGTCTAAATAGCCTGTCAGTTTTAACCCCCGACCCCCCCCCCCCTTATGGGCCAAACTGGGGTAATAAAATAGCTGATTTTGAGTTTTTGCCTTATATCTCCTTTATTGTTGCTTTTATAGCTTCAGAATGTATTAAGAGATATTGGGAAAGCATATGTGGAGAGTCTAAATAGCCGGTCAGTTTTACCCCCCCACCCCCCCTTATGGGTCAAACTGGGGTAATAAAATAGCTGATTTTGAGTTTTTGCCTTATATCTCCTTTATTGTTGCTTTTATAGCTTCAGAATGTATTAAGAGGTATTGGGAAAGCATATGTGGAGAGTCTAAATAGCCAGTCAGTTTTACCCCCCAACCTCCCCTTATAGGCTAAACTGGGGTCATAAATAGCTGCTTTGGAGTTTTTGCCTTATATCTCCTTTATGGTTGCTTTTATAGCTTCAGAATGTATTAAGAGGTATTGGGAAAACATATGTGGAGAATCTAAATAGCTGGTCACTTTTATCCCCTGATCCCTCTCCCCCCCCCCCCCCCCCCCTCCCATGGGTCAAACTGAGGTCATAAAATAGCTGATTTTGAGTTTTTGTCTTATATCTCCTTTAATGTTGCTTTTATAGATTGAGAATGTATTAAGAAGTATTGGGAAAGCATATGTCGAGAGTCTAAGTAGCCGGTCAGTTTTACCACCCGACCCCCCCCCCCCTTATGGGTCAAACTGGGGTAAAAAATAGCTGTTTTGGAGTTTTTACCTGATATCTCCTTCATTGTTGCTATTATAGCTTCGGAATGTTTTAAGAGGTATTGGGAAACCATATGTGGACAGTCTAAATAGCTGGTTAGTTTTACCTCCTGACCCCCATGTATGGGTCAAACTGGGGTCATGAAATAGCTTTTGCCTTTATTGTTGCTTTTATGCTTTCACAATGTATTAAAACCTATTGCAAAACCCTGTGGACAATCTAAATAGCAATACATACTTGCACACATGATTATATATGAAGTTATCAATACTGGTTACTGAAATGCTTTGTAACATTTACACAAAATTTACTAAAGTTACATCCAATGTTGTACATCCAATGTACAACACTTTCTCCAGCTTGTCTATGTCTACAACGCTTGTTTATGTTAATTAAAGAAGACCTTTGTAGAATTTTCCCTGTCATGATATCACTAAGGGGGTTGGTTTATGTAACAGTACGGTACAGCTTTGTGCATTCTTAGCTTTACAGCATGCTTATTAAAACCACAAGGCATTTTAAACTCTCAGGGACGCTTCGCTTTTGTTAGCAAAAGCATTCATCTAGTTTTGTATTTTCACTGTGTTGCTCATGGTTTTGTAACAATTGCTTCTCAGTATAGTTGCATATTTTTTGCAGCTATTGCCAATTGACATTTGTCATCCCTGAGACTTTGTCTTTCAGTTCTTTGAGTGATATATACATTTTATTGCGTTAATACATCCTATCCAATGGACAATTGCCTTGCCGGTCGGCGCGGCCGGTCCGCCAAACGCCAGAAAATGACGTCTTGTATATAATACCGGTGGGACCAGTCACGGAGTGTGCGTTCGCTAGATGGCGCATCGTACGTCCTTCATGTCTAGACAGCGTGACATCATAGCATCTTTTTTGTTTGGTGCATGGAGTGTGCGGACGTGTTTTCTACAGAGAGACTTTTTTGCATTTTATCAAAGAATTTTACCATTTTGTGAACTTTTAAGTATTCCTACATAATTCTACGAGTTGTATCATCATTATGTCGTCACCTGGACAGAAAAGAGGAACCTGCGGGCACGTTATGGCTGTTTTTGATAACCACAAGAAATGTGCACGTTACAGGGACAAGGGAGTGGGTGATGATCCATGTGTTAAAAATTAGGAATGTAAGATCTGTCAGGCTCTCACACCTGCGCAGTTGAAGCAACTTTCCACCCCCACCAACCAGTCCAGGAAGAGAACGTGAATTGAAGAAGTCGTCTTCAGATTCCCCTGCTAGTGTTACCCCCACTCTCGTGGACCCAGTAAACGTCAGTGTGTTGGGACGGGTACACAAGGAATCTGATGGAAGTTCACCTGCTAGCAAGAAGAAGAGGGCAGACCCTTCCCCTACTCCCAAGGCTAGCAGTAAGAAGAAATCCAACGGCAAGTCGAGCTCTGGTGATCTGAAGGAACTGGATGAGAAATGGTGTGAACATTTTGCCAGGCCGGAGGCTATGCTGGTGTCCAAGACGTTTACGGTTCCTGTGAATCCTGTACAGAACCCCCCTTTAGTGGTTACCAGTGATCAGCCCTTTTTTATCTTGGCAGCTCCACCAGTGGCTTGTCCTCTGGTGTAACTGTTGGGGGCACCAGTTCCAGTCTTGTTCAGACCACCGGTGAGGCTGCTGTGATGAGAGAAGCTGGCAACAAGAGTGCTACCCACCCTGTTGAGGGTCCCGGTACTGATGTGAAGCAGCAGAATGTCACCCAGTCTGTTGAGGCTCCCGGTGCAGGGACGGCCACCCAGCCTGTTGAGGCTCCCGGTGCAGGTCCTGATGTTCTGCCAACCGGTACCGGTAGTGCTGCTCTACATGCTGAGTTTTCCGGTTCTGAGAGTGAGGAACAACTCCAGAGTGATCCAGGATCTCCCGTTGATGGCAACGTCCGGGATGGTTCCCCAGACCTCTCCAAGAATGAAGCAGCTGATCAAGAACTGTCTGAAGAGTCTACCTACAGGGAGACTATCAGAGGCGTGAGGTCGTTTATGGGTTGGCATCAGATCCCTGAATTTGATAGTGTGTCTTCTGCAGATAACAACCCTTTTGCCGGTTCCCAAGCTCCACCAACCGGTAAAGTGTCTGTGAAGTTACTGCTAGACGACTGGCTGTGCAGGAAGATGGAGAAATTAATTAAACCTCACTGTTGCTGAAGGCTAGCCTTCCAGAAGTACTGAACCTGCTGGACTGCTCCGGGACCAATTTGTCAATACGTCGTTTAAATGGTACGACATGCATGTTGACAAGAAGAACTGTGATAAATCCACTGTGTTCCTGGTCTCCGGAACCAGCAAAGCTCAACAGTACCTTCAGTAGGGTTGCCAGGTGAAATCTACCTACTGTCCCACCCTCCCGGGCCCTTAGTCAGGACATCTTGAGGCGTTGGGAGAGAGCAGCCAGAGAACAATCGTTTATGTGCAACCAGGCTGCTGGACTCTCCAGATGTTTAACTAGGGTGCAGGATTCTATGTCTACACAATTGAGAAGTTTGCATGTAGACAAAGGCAACGGCAAGTCTTCTGAAAAAATGCAGCAGGCTGTGGATGAACTGGGATATTTGGTTACCTTTAACCGGTCCACCTCCCAAGCCATGGGCAGGACAATGCAGGACTTGTCAGAAGGTGTGTTTAGTAGTGTCGCAAACTTCACCCTGGCACATAGAGACAATTATCTGGAATATTTACACGCCAGGGTTAAACAGGACACGCTTGCTGCACTGCATACTGTACCCATTCATATACACTCACTGTTCCAGGACCCGCTTCTCATGAAGGCAGAAGAAGAAGTGGCCAGAAGTGAGGAGAGGCGTTCTTCTAGCCAGTAACACTGGAAGCCCGGTCGTTTTCATCCTTATGCTTTCAGTGACAAGCCATTGCTTCAACAGAACCAGAAATCAACTGTGCCAGCTTGGAAGCAAATAAGAGAACGCCAGCAAAGCAGTAAAGGTCGTGGCAAGGCCTCCACCTTTTCACAGAAGCCGGCCAAGGGTTCCAAGTCACGTAAATGACAATTACTGTGTACAGTGTGCTACCGGGCTGAAGGACTTTGTATGTGTGCCCGGTCAGTTAGACTTGAACCCTTCACCGGTGGTGGCCAAGGACAAGATAATGACCAGTAAGAGCGAGATTGTATTTTTACATGTAAACTCTTGTGTTGCAAATGTTCATTCTGTCACCGGGTTGCCACAAAAGAAAGGCGTAAATCCCAACTAGAAAAATGTTTTTGCTGACAAAAACGAAGCAGCCCTGATGAAAAAGTGCGAAGAAAGCCGTAAAAGATGTCAAGATATGCATCACAAGAAATAGAAAATGTAAAGTTTATTACATTGTGTATGTTACCATATTTAACAAATGAAAGAACGACCACAGCTTGGCAGAAGAGAAATTGTAGGTGTGAAATTTACTTCTCAAAAGAATGTATGTCCGATGCGCGGAAAAAATGCCTCCTGGAAAAAATGCCTTCTAGAAAATATGCCTCCTAGGAAATATACCTCCTAGAATGAATGCCTCCTGAATATTTTGTGACCAGGAAAAATACCTCCTAAGAAAAAAAAGTTCTTTCAAGTATTATAACACTAGAGGTTCACATTACAACTTCAGAGGCATCTTCATTTTTTCCACTTGAGTCTTATAGTCGCCAATGCCTGTCAAAAATTCAGTCTTTTACCCATTTTGCTTAGCTGTACAAAGGTATGTAAGTTTCTCTTGTCAGGTTTTGCTGGTGCTTCTCACTCTTTTGGCTGGCTGCTCATCCCTGGTTTCCATTATGACAGGTGTCGTGTTTTTCTTGTAATTACATTTCTGCCCCTCCTAGTGCATCTAACTGCGATCAACTCCTTACAGAGGGGATAACCTATGTTGTAATTTGATAAGAATGCATATTGTAAGCCATAAAGGCCACAACTATTTCATCAAGAAACCTCACAGCCATAAATCCTGCTTTTAAACTGGTCCAGAGTACAGCTGAAGGGATACCCTTTCAAGAAGATATTTGTAATTTGTACTTCATGATATTGTACGTTCTGGTTTTGACTGTACATATCTGAAATTAACATGTTTTTGATATTATACGTTATAGGTTTCATATGTTTACAAGTTGAAATAACTTTTTTTTTTCTCAGGAGGCATTTTTTCCTAGTCACAAAATATCCAGGAGGCATTCTTTCCAGGAGGCATTTTTTTTCTGTGAGGCATTTTGTCCAGGAGGCATTTTTTTTCCCGGATTCTGTATGTCCTACATTCTTTGGTAATGTTCTCGAAAAGAGGTCTCAAGTGAAAGGGTACACTGACCACAGACATTTCTGTTCAAAATGACATTAGTATCAGACTTAAGTATAAAACACTAATTGAATGCAGTGGACTAAGATGCTTAAGAACTATTGTTTAAAGTTACTGATTGTGCTTCAACTAAAAACTTAACAAAACCACTAATAAAATCCAGTGAACCAAAGTGCGTTAGACTTTTTGTTCAAAAGTTACTGATTTTGCTTCAGTGTTATTGCTTACAAGAAAAATCAAGTTACAAACAAGTCAAGCTATAGCGCTAGAAAAATGTTACTGGATTTATTGGGAAAGAAAAGTATGAGTTTATATACTGCAATATTTATGAATGATTTAGCAATTGAAATTAAAAATCTAGGCTTAGGAATAAGAGTAGGAGATCATAATCCATTCCACACTTCAATAATGCACAAAATTAAGACCAAACAAGTTACTGGACTTGTTGTAGCTGTGGAAAAAGTAGCCTAATAACATATTTTAACAAAATGCTGTGAACACAATACTTTTCAAGTTATAAGTGATTTAGTGCATCACTTCAGGAATTTGAATGCATTGAAGTTTCAAAAATTCATTTTCCACTTGAGCTAAAATTAATTAAATGTAGAAGTCTAAGTGAAATGGAAGAAAGTAAAAGAAAACAATATACATTCGAAAGAATAGCATAAATATTCCACTTTTTTTGTTCCACTTTTGCTTCACACACACACATATATATCTATCTATCATCTCCCTCCATCAACCCCGCCCCACTTCCCCCACTGAGGCCATTCTTTTTTTCCACTTGCTTTTTATGTGCACTAAAGGGGAGTGGGGGGTTGTTTCTGCATAGAAAGACTTTCCATAAATGTGCCTTTTGATAGATATCACGCAAAAGCAAATACAGAGTTGGGCAGGAAGAAGAAAAGGACAAGTCATTCATTTCCACTCAGCTGGAGATACATAAAATGCTGTACAAGAAAAACTGTTTATGAGAAAGTGTTTTTTTTTCAAGCATCTTATATTGTGAAAGAAGTCAGGTGTATACATTTGACCAATTTATATAGTCTGTGTGAACAAGTAGCTAGATCATCAACTCCTACAAAATAAAAGTTGAATCAATTGAAGCTTTTTTTCCAAAAAGAAAAAGTTATATCCCCACAATTCCAAAAGAATGGAATCAGAAGAATGTGGTTTTTTAATCTGCCTAAAATTGGGAATTTATATTATGTGAACACTGATCAGTTGCAATATGTTAATAACCACATCAGTGCATCATAAATAGCTCATTTTTTTCTTTGAAGATGTCATAACTTCATAAACACTAAGAGATTAGGTTTGCCAGATAGCATAAATATTTTTAAGTATACATATGCCAGGTGTGGTTTTAAAAAGTGTTAAAATAGATGAGGAGGGAGCAAGAAGTATATATTTATCATGTTAAGATGGCCAAAGCCTCTTAAGTACAGGAATTTTAAGTGAAATGTTATACAAAATCTTACTTTAGTATAATCAATGTCAAGTTAAACTGATGTTACTGAACAGTAAATCAGTTAGGGGCTGAAAATCCTCATTTTCGTGTCAAGATGGCCATGACTGTACTTGTATTGGAACTCCAAGGTGGAAAGAAAATAAGAATGTCTCTAATGTCATCTTTAAAAGTGTACAAAATTTAACTGAGCTCTGCTGAACAATACGATAGCTGGAGATTAAAAACTCCATAATTTCACTGCAAGGTGACCATAACTTCATCCAAATTGCGACTTTAAGGTGACCATAAAATGAGAATGTCCCTTTTGTCATCCTTTATAAGTGTACAAAGTTTAGCTGAGGTCAGTTGAACAATAAGATAGCTGGAGGCGAAAACTTCCTTTTTTCACTGAAAAGTGACCATAACTTCATTCATATTGGGACTTTAAAGTGACCATAAAAGCAGAATGTCCTTTCTGCCAACCTTTATAAATGTCGCAAGTTTTATATGAAAAAAAAACTCTACATTTTAAGTTTAAGATGGCCCTAACATTATTAATATTTGAATCATAAGGTAGTAAGAGTGTTCTTTTGATGTACCTCAATATCAATATATGTTAGATTTTTAAAAAAATGGAAAAATAACAGGCCAGACAATTTTATTCCAATTTGATGACTTTAGGGGGGCCATAGCCCTAATAATATTAACAGTTTAAGGTCACCATAAAGTCAGGATAATCCTTTGGTGAATCTTAATATATATGCCAAGTTTGGTTGAAGAGTGTGGAAAACTAAGTGAATTGGAGGGTTAAAACCCATGTTTTGGTCATTAAGGTGACCTTAAGTTTGCAGATACAGAGCTAAAACTTCGGCGTGTGAAAGATTATCAAAAAGTAGCTGAATAAGTTATTCAAACAAAACGCCGAAATCCTAACCGTTTTTGAGATACAGACCAAGTACCCATTTTTAAAAATTTTACAAAAATAAAACTCCTCCCATTCAGGTATCTATGGTGTGATTGATGAGAAAATCCTTTCCGACCTTGGAAATTTGGTCTAGAATGTACCAGATAAATTTTATAGCACAGGTGTGTGTCATTTTTTCCGAAACGCGATGACGGGGTGTTTTGGAGTTATGCTTAAGGTTACCTTAAGTAAAGCTTAAGGTCTGCGCAAAGTATCCCAAAAATTTTTCCCGCCCCTATAGTTTTAAAGAAAGATAAGAAGGAAAGAAAAATTTGAAAGGCTAAGAAGTTATTCAAGGGAGACCATAATCCGGCGGCGGTGATCAGTCGAACTTCGGTGAAAACAAATAAGCGTCCCTGACGGGCCGCTTAATTGTTGTTACAATCACACAGAAATAAAATATGTGAAAGATGTTTCCTGTGTAGGTCACTTGAGTTCTGCAAATGTTGTCACAAATGTCCCAACTGTTGCTATAAATCCACCTGTAGGGGCAAGGTTACATCAGTTTTGGGAGAAGTGGGAAGCTCTGGGTTCGAGTTCAAAGGTGGTCACAATACTGAGAGAGGGCTACACCCCCCCCCCCCCTTCCGGTTCACACCCAATCTTACCAGGTCACCAACTGTCATAAGCAACTATGTCAACCCACAGAGACAGTCCAACCTTTTGGAGGCACTGTATCAGCTGATGAACAAAAATGCAGTGGAACTGGTAGCAAACCAAAACTCACTCTGTTTTTACAACCAGCTATTTTTGGTACCCAAACCCAACAACCGGTGGAGACCTATCCTGGACCTGAGCACCTTGAACACCTTCCTAAACACAGAGTCGTTCAAAATGGAGACCCCAGAGACAATAAGAACCTCCCTACAGGACGCATACTTCCATATACCAATTCACAGTCAGTCCAGGAAGTACATCCGTTTTCACATCCAGGGTCAGTCCTACCAGTTCAAAGCCCTACCATTTGGCCTGTCCACAGCACCCATGGAGTTCACAATGGTGGCCAAAGAGGTCAAACTGATGGCTTTACAGAGAGGTATAAGAATCCACCAGTACCTAGACGACTGGTTGGTGAGAGCCACATCCCACCAAACTTGTTTCCAGCATACACAGACCTTGGTAGCTCTCTGTCGAAAACTAGGTTGGCTGGTGAACAAGGAGAAGTCAGAACTGGACCCAAAACAGGTTTTCAACTTCCTAGGTTACCAGTTCGACCTCAGGGAGGGCAAGGTCAGACCCACACGAGAGCATTGGCAGACCTTAACAGACAAGATATTGTCAATAATGTCCTGTCCTGGCAGTTCATGTCCCTCATAGGACTTCAAACAGCCATAGAAAAGCAAGTCCATCGAGGTCAACTTCATATGAGACCCATACATTGGCACTTGAAGAACAACTGGAGGGTACCAGAATCACTAGAAAAGGTGATACCCATTCCCAGGTCACTCCAGCCCCATTTAAGGTGGAGGCTGGAGGAAAGCAATGTGCTTCCAGGTCAACCATTACACCCACTAAAACATGCTCTGCAGATATTTACAGATGCATCAAAAGAAGGGTGCTCTGCAGATATTTACAGACGCATCAAAAGAAGGGTGGGGCACTCACTTAAACGAACGCACTGCAAGGGGACCTGGTCCCTTCCAGAAAGCAAGTTGCACATAAACCACTTGGAACTAAAGACGGTCTTTCTGGCCCTAAAAGAGTTCCAAGACCTCTGTTCAAACAACATAGTCCTGGTAGCCACAGACAACACAACAGTGGTTGCCTATATCAACAAGGAAGGGGGGATGAAGTCAGGCTCCCTGTGTGCCCTACTGTGGAGAATCCTGTCCTGGTGCACCAGGAAACAGGTAAGTCTCAAGGCACGTCACATCCCCAGCCGGCTGAACGTGATAGCAGACAATGTATCCAGACTTGGCCAGACCATTGCGACCTTGATGTCAGTGTGGAGTACCGGACGAATGCCTCTCCTCACTCTTACTGATTTCCTCTTCAGCCTTGGCAATAAGCTGATCCGGGAACAGTGCGTTTAGATGAACTGCAGACGTTCTCAAGGCAGGGACTGGATTTCTCCACAGGCAGACTCGTATCAACAGGCAGATTGCTGGTGGTGGCACCAGGATCAAAAAATGGCTTCTGAGTGGGAGTCACATCTGAAGCTGGTTTCACAACCGGTTCAACCGGCACTGTGAAAGTCTTGGCTAGAAGCATCGCCTCAAGACGGGAGAACCTCTCTGCCCACTTGTCATCCAGCTGTTTTAAATCTTCAGCTGATGGTCTGCTTGAAGATCTCTTCCTGCTGGCAGAAGGCTTAGGAGACTCACTACGTTTCGTCTTCTTGGATGGGGTAGACTGCACAGCCTTCACCTTCTCCACTTTATCCAGTACACTAACGTGTGTTGGGTCCACGAGAGTGGAAGTGGATGAGGTCGTAGTTGTAGTCGTCGTCTTCTTCTCTTTTCTATCTCTATAAGTTAGTGTGGCCAACTGAAGGGTCTGCTCAGGGGTAAACCCTCTACAGATATCACATTCTTTCTTCTGGACGCAGGGGTTGTCGCCTAGCCCTTTGTCCCTACAACGCGCACACTTGGAGTGAGAATCAATCCTAGCTATAGCGTGTCCACAGGAACCTTGTCTTTGTCCTGGAGAAGACATAGTTGTAGAATAATACTTCTAAACTTCTAAAAGATGAATCAAAACAGTTGAATTCAGTGTAGAACCAAAAGTTCGCTTGTCGTGAAAACACGTCTTCACTCTCCGCGCGCCAAACGAAAAAGATGCAACATCACGTTGTCTAGACAGGAAGAGGAAGTACGATGCGCCCACCTGGCGAATGCGCTCTCCTGACCGGTCCTGCCGGTATTATATACAGGACGTCTTTTTCTGGTGTTTGGCGGGACCGGTCGCGCCGACCGGTAAAGCAGTTGTCCATTGGAATGGATGTATTAACGCAATAAAATGGTTCCTTCACCTAGAAGTGTTTCAACCTATATGCTGCCGGTGGCACCAGCCTCAAATGGACTTGTTTGCCACCAGATTCAACAACAAACTCCCACAGTTTGTTACCGGTCCCAGACCCCCAGGCTTGGGCAGTGGATACACTCAGCCTGTCTTGGGAAAATCTCGACCCATATGCCTTCCCACCAGCAGCCATCTTGGACAAAGTGGTGGAGAAGTTACAGGACTACCCCTGCAACAGGACCCCAGGGTGGCCCAACATGCACTGGTTTTGGGATCTAGTGGCAATGTCCAGTCAGATCCCTGTGTCTGCCCAACCTGCCCAATCTGGTAACTCAACCATTCAACCAGACCCTGCACAGGAACCTGTCAAACCTGAACTTACATGCCTGGCTCCTAGAGGCACAGCAATCAAGGAGCAGGGGTTCTCTGAGGCAGTGGCAGCACAAATTGAGGCTCCTCAAAGAGAATCAACCAGATCCGTCTATGAGGCAAAGTGGACCATTTTTACGAAGTGGTGCCTCAGTAATCAGGTGAACTTCAGGGCACCACCTCTAAAAGCCATAGCTGACTTCCTGTTGCACCTGTTTCAGGATAGGAAGTTGCAACCTGGTACCATTGATGGTTACAGATCAGCCATTGCTGACAAATTGGGCAACTCTACCATTAATGTCAGCAAAGATGAGAATCTCACCCATCTCCTGGATAGTTTCCATAGAGACAGGCCCAAGGGCAGGAGGGGTATACCCTCCTGGAACCTGTCCCTGGTCTTACACCAGCTGACTAAGGCTCCCTTTGAACCTTTAAAAGAGGCCTCACTAAAACACTTGACCTTCAAGACTGTTTTTCTGCTGGCCCTGGGTTCTGGTAAACGCAGGAGTGAGATCCATGCTTGGCTACATAAGAAGGTGTCCTTGTACCCCTCACCCAGCTTTCTGTCCAAGAATCAGCTGGCTAAGGAGAGTCCAGATAGTGTGGCTCCAGTGGTCATACCAGCCCTGGCCCCCACTCTGGATAAGTCACTCAAGGGTGACAGGGTCCTTGTGTCCAGTTAGAGCCCTTCCTTATTACTTGGATGGGACCTCAGATCTTAGGCAGAACAAGAAGTTGGTCTTTGTCTCCTTCAAGAAAGGTTTTGATAAGGACACCTCAAACGCCACCATTTCCTCATGGATCAAGCAGACTGTGATCCTTTGTTATGAGCTCTCTGACCAGGAGGCCCTCGCACTGCATCAGGTCAAAGCCCATGATGTCATGGCCTTTGCTGCTTCTAAGGCCTTCCAGTCAGGGGTCTCCTCAGAGCAGATTCTCTCAGCCTGCCAACGGAAATCCCATAACACAATTTTATTTGAAGGATGTGGCTTGGGCAGATACAGAGCTTTTTCATTTAGGGCCAGTGGTGGCTGCCCAACAGGTCCACCACCAAGCCCCAAAATGAGGAGATATGTAAATATGTATATATGTACATATAAAAAAAGCTGTGACTTGCTTCCTTTGGGAACTTTAATTCTTGGGACTGAACTCAGCAAATCTGGGAAAGAAAAAAAGGGGGGGAGGGCAACGTCGGTTGATTCCCGGTAACCCGTTAGTTGGTAGCCGACCTTGACCTCACAGGGTTCTTTGACCCTAGGTCAAAATGGGCCTTCTCAATTTTTGTTCTGTGTTCACTTGTGTCCCTAGCAGCTTACCTGCCTTCCAAGCGGTAGTTATTCAGCAATTGTCCATTGGATAGGATGTATTAACGCAATAAAACTGCAAATTTAATAAAATTTTTATAAGTTAATACCCTATCCAATGGACAGGCAAGCCCACCCATCCGGCCCCGCTATCAGCTTACTAGGGGTCTAAATATGTTTAGACAACGAAAAAGATGCTATGACGTCACACTGTCTAAACAGGAAGGAAGTACGATGCGCCATCTAGCGAATGCACACTCTGTGACCGGTCCTGCCGCTGTTATATACAGGACGTCTTTTTCTGGTGTTTGGCGGGACCGGTTGCGCCGACCGGTAAAGCAATTATCCATTGGATAGGGTATTCACTTATAAAAATTAATTTACTTATTAAATTTGCAATTTAGATTATTATTAATAAGATTATTTACATTTCAGTGCAGCTGTCACTAAGAGACTTTAGATAATTATTGTGTTAATACATCTTATGTCATGGAGAAATAGTTATAATGCCGGGGCCAGCAGGCCTTGCCAAATGTCAGAAAAAACATGCTGTGTCTCTACCGGCGACACTGGCCATGTTGTCACCATTCGCTACGTGGCATACAGTACTTCTTTTCTTGCTAGAGATTGTGACGTCATTTGGCGTATTTGCAGACAAGATGTGTTTTTGAAGAACTATCAATTTTCAAAGATTTTTGCAATTTTACAAAAGGAAGCAGTATAAGCAGTTTTTTACCCCACAGCCCTTAGGGGCTGTCTGGGTATTGTTTTTGCCTTGACCTTGGACCTTGCCGTAGTGACTTTGAGTTTGAAAATCTTGTCCAGGCTGTATCTCAGAAACCGTAAGGTGTAGGAAGTTGACACTTGGTAGGGACATTCGTTGGAGCTTATAGGTATGCAGTCACCTTGATTCACCTTTGACCTTGCTATATTGTCCTTGAGTTTGAAAATCTTGTCTGGGCTATATCTCAGAAACCGTAAGGTGTAGGAAGTTGATACTTGGTAGGGGCATTGGTTAGGGGGTGTCGGTGTGCAACATCATGTTGACTCTGTACACAGAATATTTAATATTTTAAATGATATATCCATTTGAAAAACAAAGAAACTTAGTAGAATTTAAACGCCTGTCTATCCAAGATGGCGGCCAAATGAAAAAAAGAGGCAAAACAACAAACCATCTTGGTCACCTTGCCACCATAGCCGCTGGTAGATTTTCCAGGCGGCCTTAAGATGACCCTACCAGATAGTAATCAGTCCCAAAGGGTAAGATATTGAGGTGCAATAAAAGTCTCACTGTGACTTTTTTGCTGCTGTTGTTAATGCATTTGAGATAAATTTATTTTGATATTTCAGTGCAGCAATTGCTAATGGAGGCGGTGTAGCTGCTGGTAGTATGGTGGCTGTTCTTCAGTCTGCAGGAGCTGCTGGAATTTCCACCGCAGTCTCAGCTGCCATTGGCAAGTCAAAAACTTATCAACATTTAATAAATCACAGTGTTACTTTTAAAGTTATTTTGGGTAAACCTATTATAATAGGAAATCATAGGCCTTGATTCTTTTAGAAGGGTCAGATTTGACAACTGCTTCAAGACAGTCTACACCCAAAAATGCCTTATATATTGCTTTTTATTGATCCCACAGTCTTCGAATGTTAAACAATCAGCAGGAAATCGTTGGCTGTAAATCTTTTCACCACACCTTCATGGTCAGTCAGGCTCTACATTTACAAAAGCTTTATATCTGCTTTATAATAGATTTTAGGGGTTTGGAATGTTATAACCAGAAATCATAGGCCACAAATAATTTTGAAGCTCAAACTGGGTTTACATTAAAAATACTTTGTTATGATGGGTCCTCGGGGTTTGGAATTGAAAACCTCAACATTTGGGTCTACAAATTCCTATGAAGAAATAGTGTTAGAAAACAGGGTATGATGCCAGTAACACCATGTTGACTCATTGAAAACAAAGTGCATACATGATCAAGTTTACAGTGATTAAAAACTTAATAGAAAACACCTCGAGAAGCCCCCAATTAACATCAATAAAACTTACAGTGAAGTGAATGTGAAAAAAAGAGAATAAATAAAGCTGTACATCACTTTCCTATTTACCTAGACTTGAGATGCATTTCACGATGTCCCCTCCATGGAATATGCTGTGTCAATATGACACAATTTCCAGTTTCATTGGCATTTGCAACCTTGGCAGACTTTAATCCTGCAGTACAACACAAATCAGGATGGAATGATGAGGCTTTGAGCAGTGGTCAAAATTGACAGCTGTTGACAAGGGGTCACCTCTTGAACAAGAATAATTTTGAAATTTTTATACATGCTTGTTGGTCAACACATGTTGTCTCCACAAAACCAAAATAAGCACCTGTGAGGATAAGTTAAGGCTATTTTATGTAATAAAAATCTTCAACTTAGAAACATTTTCTTGTAGCTCAATGGTGAATGTCTTATTTACATGCTATTACTGCCTCATACAGGAGACCCTGTATACTGGATAAGCAATTATTATTTTTAGGTATTTTCACAAGAGTATTTTAAAATCACCAAAATATTTTAGACATCATGGTATATTCACTTTTGGTAAAAGTTATCAAGCCAAACTATAAACTTTTTTCTTGAAAATTAGTTTATGTAGTCTGAATTTCCAGATTACTGGAATAAATTTAAGAATAAAAAATTACCTCTATTTAAAAGAGAATTCTGCTTATCACAGTATTAAACATCAAGGGGCTTTGACTGTACAGGTGCTTATCACCGTGGCCAGGTTATAATTGTGAACACAAGAAACCTTTTACATTTCTTCATAGCATTTCAGGTGTTATTGAATGTCTATGGTAAGTATGCAAAATAGAAGGTCAGCAAATATTTGCAATATCAGTAGTTATATAAAGTAAGAGTGTGAAATTCACCACACCATGTGAAATTCTCAATTGAAAGAGCGAGGAGGGGGGACACCTATCCAAAATAAGCCAAAATCAAGTGAAATTTTTGTCAGTTTTGTATCCAGGGAGATCAGACGCCTAATGTAGTCTCAAAAATCACAAATTTGTTAAAAAATATTCCAAGAAGCTAAGAAAATAGAAGGGGAGTTTCTTGATTGAGAAATTTTACATAGTGTGGTGAATATTACATTTCTCCCTGTACAGGCAAGTCCCTTAAAATTTACACCTCCCTCCCCAAATTATGGACCTTTTGTACAGTTCTGATGCCACTGTGTCACTTGTTTCAGGTGGAACCGCCTCAGTAGTGGGTGCTGCTGTTGGTTTACTGGTGTGATTTATTCCTAAAGCATGGGAGATGCTATGGAAAAGGACGGACTATACAAAGACTTTTAATGTACACCGAATTACTAATAAATGTTAGTCAATGACAAGAAAAGAACTGTGATTTAATAAAGATTTACTGAATATCAGATAATTTTTTGGTTTATTTCTGGAACAGTTTGGACTTGAAAGTGAATAACAGATAAAACTTGACCTTTAGAGACAGAACAAATTTACGCTAATACAAAACTCCAGATTTCTGCAGTAAAAATCTTTTTATTGCACAACAAATCTAACAGTGTGTATACTAATAGTAGTAATAACTAGATGTTGAATGTAAGTTAACATTTGTAAATAACATTGGAACCACTTCATATTGCAATAACAATAATAATAATGATTACGGAAAATGTAAATCTTGTCAAAAATATTTACAAAAGAAATTTTATCACTGAAAATTAACTTCTTCTGTAACCACAACACATTTTATAAAAGATATTAAATAGAAGAAAAAGGCAAAATGGCTCAAACTTGTCAAAGTGACGGCCACACACTCGGATGGCTCTTTTCATCATAAATGCACAAACTTGATAAAAAGGATACAGTTGTGTGTACATAACCACTCTTACAATAATTGAACTTTTACTGGAACCACAATAAAATTTTGATCTTGATAAGGTCCAAAAGTTTACATAACTTCCTATTTTTCAATCTACCCTTAAATACTGGAGACTTAGAGATTTAAAGCTGATCTAAAACCAATAAAATTAAACGAGTAGTGCCTCAGAATACACAGTCAAACTCTTGCCTATGGGTTATGCTGATAATCACAAACACAATCCAAATCATCCTTGAGTAGGATGGAGCCAAGATTAAACCCCTCCTAGTGTGAAAATATGACCCAGAATCAATATATAGATTGTGAATTATGTGCATGGACAGACAGAACCACTTACAGTAAATGATTTAAGATCAAAGCATCAAAACGACAGCAGATAATTAGATGTCCTTTTCTGTGATATGCTGCACAAAGACCCAATATCTAGTTATTGAATCTGAATTGTTCATTCATAACAATTATATCAATGTCAAAGGTTTATTACAGCTCTGCCATTTAGTACATCTACAAGCATGTTTAAGAAATTTGCTCTGGCATCTACAAACTTCCATGCTTACTTTTATTTAAAACAATTTGCAGAGCTGTACTTGTGTCTGTGTATGCATAGTGTACTGGATATCTCTGTTGTTTTGCCATATTAACTTTTTTCAATGTTTTTGCTCATAACTGAGGTGTACCATATATTCTGTAGAAGTGGTGGTTTATCGATGTACAGCTTAGCACTGCTGATGGTATTTATCACAATAGGTACTAAATAGAGTTAACTTCTTATTAGTTGTATCTTGAATGAATCAAACAGATTGATAGGATTATATATCTAACTTAAAGGACTCACAACCCTGTTACTTAGTTAATCACAAAGACCTGTTTCCAAATCCTCCATATGTGAATAAATGTAAATATTATGTGAAACTTGACAATGAATGGTATTGTATAAAATTAGTAAAAAAAATTTAATACAAGACATGACAAGACAGTTTTTTTATGCTAAGCAGTGCCCCAAATCCCGAGTTTTAAATACACTTTATCATGAGTAAAACTAGACATTTATATGGATGACATTAATCAGATTTCTTTATATAATAGATATGTTGTTAGTGCTGAGACTATTTTACTGAAACACCTAAACATCATATTACAACTTACAACCAGCATTACCTCTGTCGGCATAAAAAATTGATGGAACAAGACCACTGCCGTGGTATGATCTCCCACTACATCAAAAACAACATATTTGACAAAACTCCTTTAAATTGAATAGTTTTGCTTGAATGTACATTACCCTTACCCTGTGCTTTTCCACAGGTTGGTTTGAAGCTCTCCCAAAAGTAGGTGAACGAGTTATTTGAGAAAAATTGGCCATCTGCAATACTTCTAGAGATAATTCGCATATACTCATTTTCAGTAGGCGAGTAATTAGCTATGGGTCTGAAACTTCACTATGTGAAGGCCCTTGCAAAAGTAGGTGAATGAGTTATTTGAGAAACAATTGGCTATCTGCAATACTTTTCAGAGATGATTCGCATTTACTCATTTTGATTAGGTGAGTAATTAGCTATGGGTGTGAAACTTCACCAAGTGAAAGCTCTCCCAAAAGTAGGTGAATGAGTTATTTGAGAAAAATTGGCTATCTGCAATACTTTTAGCGATAATTCACATTTACTCATTTTGAGTAGGGGAGTAATTAGCTATGAGTGTGAAACTTCACCAAGTGAAAGGTCTCCCAAAAGTAGATGAATGAGTTATTTGAGAAAAATTGGCTATCTGCAATACTTTTAGCGATAATTCGCATTTACTCATTTTGAGTATGTGAGTAATTAACTATGGGTGTGAAACTTCACCAAGTGAAACTTCTCCCAAAAGTAGGTGAATGAGTTATTTGAGAAAAATTGGCTATCTGCAATACTTTTAGAGATAATTCGCCTTTACTCATTTTCAGTAGGTGAGTAATTAGCTACGAGTCTGAAACTTCACCATGTGAAAGCTCTCCCAAAAGTAGATGAATGACTTAAAAAGTAGATGAACAACTTATTTGAGAGAAATTGTGTAGCTGCAATACTTTTGAAGATATAAGGCATTTACTCATTATGGTTATCATTAAAAATTGACAAAGTAGCTATTACGGTTTGCGAGATATTTGTCATTTTTCACATTTTCACCAAAAGTAGCAATAAAGTAGCCATTACTCACTTGTACATTCAGCAACAGTTGTGAAACTTAAATATGTTACAGTTCACAAAAAAGTAGATGAACAACTTATTTGAGAGAAATTGTGTAGCTGCAATACTTTTGAAGATATAAGGCATTTACTCATTATGGTTATCATTAAAAATTGACAAAGTAGCTATTACTCACTTAGCTATGGAGATACACTTCCAAACTAGTGACCATGTTGTAGCTGTGGAGATAGTAGCTGAACAACATATTGGAACAAAATTGTGTAGCTGCAATACTTTTGAAGATATAAGCCATTTACTCATTATGGTTATCATCAAAGTAGCTATTACTCAGTTAGCTATGGAGTTACAGCTGTGAAAATTCACAATACAGTATATCCAAAAGATAGGTGAACAACATATTCGACAAAAAAAAATCCTCTATATTCAATAGCTTTTGAGTTATAAGTGACTTGCTCAAGGGTCAAATGTCAAACTTAGTATAGCTATTACTCAGTTAGCTATGGTGCTACACCTTGGACACCTCACCATGATATAGTACATGAAGGAGTTGTTGAACAACATATTTCAGGCCAATATTGTAAGTAACAGTTACAAAGACAAAATCAATTTACTCATTTTGCTCATTGTTAATAACAGAAAATAGCTATTACTCACTTAGCTATGAAGATAGAACCCTAAAAATGGTACCATCTTGTAGGCATGGAGAAAGTAGCTGAACAACGTATTTTACAGAAACACTCTAAATGCAGTCGTTTTGGAGTTATGAG
Source organism: Sabellastarte sp. h YS-2021 (assembly GCA_964017235.1). Lineage (NCBI taxonomy): Eukaryota > Metazoa > Annelida > Polychaeta > Sabellida > Sabellidae > Sabellastarte > Sabellastarte sp. h YS-2021. The sequence goes on from OZ024936.1 coordinate 32,279,242, forward strand.
CACTTTACTCAAAGTAGCCACCATTGCTATTACTCACTTAGCTATGGTCCTAGGTGTGAAATAACAGCATCAAATGAAAGGACATAAGCAATAAGGTCATAAAAACATTGAAAAGGCCAAGGAGAAACAACCAGTGTGATGTACAGCCCTTTATAAAAGCGTGACACACTCAATAACACACGAACACACGCACGGAATGCATTTTATAATCTCCCGCCCGCCCGGCGGGAGATAATAACTTAAAACACCAGAAACTGAACAACAATCTGAAAAACTTAGAACCTGTCACAATCATGTCGTTTCATCACAACAATTTTGATGAGAACAAATTGTTTGTTTTATTTTCATTAAGTCAGCTGCCTGCTTAACTTGGACAACAATACAAGTTAAGTTATTTTGTACATTGTAATGAAAAACCATCTTCCTTTGTCTGGATAAACTTATGGACAAAATTGCTCCCTATCCATTTCTACTTAATAAATGTATGGCTGCATTTATAACTAGACCTAGCGCATCGGAGAACTGATGCAAATTGTATCCACCAGAAGAAAACTCACCAAAGCCATTCTAACATCGCTTAACCTTGAAGGAGAAGCCCAAGGTGAAATCTGACCATATCAAAAGATTCTTAGCCCATGATTTCCTATAGGTTGGTGTGACACTGCAAACCTCTAGGAATACGAATAAGCAAGATATAAACACTAATTTTGGCAATCCTCATTTGACCTTGAAAGAGGGGCCAAAGGTCAAATCCGATCACACAGAAAGATTCCCAGCCCATGATTTCCTAGATTTTGGTTTACCATTCCAAAGCTTTAGGACCATTAATAAGCGAGTTATAAGCACTTTTAAGTTTGGCTATCCCCGTTTGACCTTGAAAGAGGGGCCAAAGGTCAAATCCGATCACACAGAAAGATTCCCAGCCCATGATTTCCTAGATTTTGGTTTACCATTCCAAAGCTTTAGGACCAATAATAAGCGAGTTATAAGCACCTTTAAGTTTGGCTATCCTCGTTTGACCTTGATGGAGGGTCCAAGGTCAAATCTGACCACAGCAATAGATTCCCAGCACATGATTTTGTGTACTATCCTCGTTTGACCTTGAAGGAGGGGTCCAAGGTCAAATCCGACCACACCAAAAGATTCCCAGCCCATGATTTCCTATAGGTTGGTTTACCATCCCAAACCTCTAGGACCAATAATAAGCGAGTTATAAGCACTTTTAAGTTTGGCTATGCTCGTTTGACCTTGAAGGGGTCCAAGGTCAAATCCGACCACACCAAAAGATTCCCAGCCCATGATTTCCTATAGGTTGGTTTACCATCCCAAACCTCTAGGACCAATAATAAGCGAGTTATAAGCACTTTTAAGTTTGGCTATCCCCGTTTGACCTTGAAGGAAGGGTCCAAGGTCAAATCCGACCACACCAAAAGATTCCCAGCCCATGATTTCCTATAGGTTGGTTTACCATCGCAAACCTCTAGGACCAATAATAAGCGAGTTATAAGCACTTTTAAGTTTGGCTATCCTCGTTTGACCTTGAAGGAGGGGTCCAAGATCAAATCCGACCACACCAAAAGATTCCCAGCCCATGATTTCCTATAGGTTGGTTTACCATCCTAAACCTCTAGGACCAATAATAAGCGAGTTATAAGCACCTTTAAGTTTGGCTATCCTCGTTTGACCTTGATGGAGGGTCCAAGGTCAAATCTGACCACAGCAATAGATTCCCAGCACATGATTTTGTGTACTATCCTCGTTTGACCTTGAAGGAGGGGTCCAAGGTCAAATCCGACCACACCAAAAGATTCCCAGCCCATGATTTCCTATAGGTTGGTTTACCATCCCAAACCTCTAGGACCAATAATAAGCGAGTTATAAGCACTTTTAAGTTTGGCTATCCCCGTTTGACCTTGAAGAAGGGGTCCAAGGTCAAATCTGACCACACCAAAAGATTCCCAGCCCATGATTTCCTATAGGTTGGTTTACCATCCCAAACTTCTAGGACCAATAATAAGCGAATTATAAGCACTTTTAAGTTTGGCTATCCTCGTTTCACCTTGAACAAGAGGCCCAAAGTCAAATCTGACCACACCAAAAGATTCCCAGCCCATGATTTCCTATAGGTTGGTTTACCATCCCAAACCTCTAGGACCATTAATAAGCGAGTTATAAGCACTTTTAAGTTTGGCTATCCCCGTTTGACCTTGAAGGAAGGGTCCAAGGTCAAATCTGACCACACCAAAAGATTCCCAGCCCATGATTTCCTATAGGTTGGTTTACCATCGCAAACCTCTAGGACCAATAATAAGCGAGTTATAAGCACTTTTAAGTTTGGCTATCCTCGTTTGACCTTGAAGGAGGGGTTCAAGGTCAAATCCGACCACACCAAAAGATTCCCAGCCCATGATTTCCTATAGGTTGGTTTACCATCCCAAACCTCTAGGACCAATAATAAGCGAGTTATAAGCACTTTTAAGTTTGGCTATCCCCGTTTGACCTTGAAGGAAGGGTCCAAGGTCAAATCTGACCACACCAAAAGATTCCCAGCCCATGATTTCCTATAGGTTGGTTTACCATCGCAAACCTCTAGGACCAATAATAAGCGAGTTATAAGCACTTTTAAGTTTGGCTATCCCTGTTTGACCTTGAAGGAAGGGTCCAAGGTCAAATCCGACCACACCAAAAGATTCCCAGCCCATGATTTCCTATAGGTTGGTTTACCATCGCAAACCTCTAGGACCAATAATAAGCGAGTTATAAGCACTTTTAAGTTTGGCTATCCTCGTTTGACCTTGAAAGAGGGGTCCAAGATCAAATCCGACCACACCAAAAGATTCCCAGCCCATGATTTCCTATAGGTTGGTTTACCATCCTAAACCTCTAGGACCAATAATCGAGTTATAAGCACCTTTAAGTTTGGCTATCCTTGTTTCACCTTGAACAAGAGGCCCAAGGTCAAATCTGACCACACCAAAAGATTCCCGGCCCATGATTTCCTATAGGTTGGTTTACCATCCCAAACCTCTAGGACCAATAATACGTGAGTTATAAGCACTTTTAAGTTTGGCTATCCTCGTTTGACCTTGAAGGAGGGGTCCAAGGTCAAATCCGACCACACCAAAAGATTCCCAGCCCATGATTTCCTATAGGTTGGTTTACCATCCCAAACCTCTAGGACCAATAATAAGCGAGTTATAAGCACTTTTAAATTTGGCTATGCTCTTTTGACCTTGAAGGAGGGGTCCAAGGTCAAATCCGACCACACCAAAAGATTCCCAGCCCATGATTTCCTATAGGTTGGTTTACCATCCCAAACCTCTAGGACCAATAATAAGCGAGTTATAAGCACTTTTAACTTTGGCTATCCTCACTTGACCTTGAAGGAGGGGTCCAAGGTCAAATCCGACCACACCAAAAGATTCCCAGCCCATGATTTCCTATAGGTTGGTTTACCATCCCAAACCTCTAGGACCAATAATAAGCGAGTTATAAGCACTTTTAAGTTTGGCTATCCTCGTTTGACCTTGAAGGAGGGGTCCAAGGTCAAATCCGACCACACCAAAAGATTCCCAGCCCATGATTTCCTATAGGTTGGTTTACCATCCCAAACCTCTAGGACCAATAATAAGCGAGTTATAAGCACTTTTAAGTTTGGCTATCCCCGTTTGACCTTGAAGGAGGGGTCCAAGGTCAAATCCGACCACACCAAAAGATTCCCAGCCCATGATTTCCTATAGGTTGGTTTACCATCCCAAACCTCTAGGACCCATAATAAGCACGTTATAAGCACCTTTAAGTTTGGCTATCCTCGTTTGACCTTGAAGAAGGGGTCCAAGGTCAAATCTGACCACACCAAAAGATTCCCAGCCCATGATTTCCTATAGGTTGGTTTACCATCCCAAACCTCTAGGACCAATAATAAGCGAGTTATAAGCACTTTTAAGTTTGGCTATCCTCGTTTGACCTTGAAGGAGGGGTCCAAGGTCAAATCCGACCACACCAAAAGATTCCCAGCCCATGATTTCCTATAGGTTGGTTTACCATCCCAAACCTCTAGGACCAATAATAAGCGAGTTATAAGCACTTTTAAGTTTGGCTATCCCCGTTTGACCTTGAAGGAGGGGTCCAAGGTCATATCTGACCACACCAAAAGATTCCCAGCCCATGATTTCCTATAGGTTGGTTTACCATCCCAAACCTCTAGGACCAATAATAAGCGAGTTATAAGCACTTTTAAGTTTGGGTATCCTCGTTTGACCTTGAAGGAGGGGTTCAAGGTCAAATCCGACCGCACCAAAAGATTCCCAGCCCATGATTTCCTATAGGTTGGTTTACCATCCCAAACCTCTAGGACCAATAATAAGCGAGTTATAAGCACTTTTAAGTTTGGCTATCCCCGTTTGACCTTGAAGGAGGGGTCCAAGGTCAAATCCGACCACACCAAAACATTCCCAGCCCATGATTTCCTATAGGTTGGTTTACCATCCCAAACCTCTAGGACCCATAATAAGCAAGTTATAAGCACCTTTCAGTTTGGCTATCCTCGTTTGACCTTGAAGAAGGGGTCCAAGGTCAAATCTGACCACACCAAAAGATTCCCAGCCCATGATTTCCTATAGGTTGGTTTACCATCCCAAACCTCTAGGACCAATAATAAGCGAGTTATAAGCACTTTTAAGTTTGGCTATCCTCGTTTGACCTTGAAGGAGGGGTCCAAGGTCAAATCCGACCACACCAAAAGATTCCCAGCCCATGATTTCCTATAGGTTGGTTTACCATCCCAAACCTCTAGGACCAATAATAAGCGAGTTATAAGCACTTTTAAGTTTGGCTATCCCCGTTTGACCTTGAAGGAGGGGTCCAAGGTCATATCTGACCACACCAAAAGATTCCCAGCCCATGATTTCCTATAGGTTGGTTTACCATCCCAAACCTCTAGGACCAATAATAAGCGAGTTATAAGCACTTTTAAGTTTGGCTATCCTCGTTTGACCTTGAAGGAGGGGTCCAAGGTCAAATCCGACCACACCAAAAGATTCCCAGCCCATGATTTCCTATAGGTTGGTTTACCATCCCAAACCTCTAGGACCAATAATAAGCGAGTTATAAGCACTTTTAAGTTTGGCTATGCTCGTTTGACCTTGAAGGGGTCCAAGGTCAAATCCGACCACACCAAAAGATTCCCAGCCCATGATTTCCTATAGGTTGGTTTACCATCCCAAACCTCTAGGACCAATAATAAGCGAGTTATAAGCACTTTTAAGTTTGGCTATCCTCGTTTGACCTTGAAGGAGGGGTCCAAGGTCAAATCCGACCACACCAAAAGATTCCCAGCCCATGATTTCCTATAGGTTGGTTTACCATCCCAAACCTCTAGGACCAATAATAAGCAAGTTATAAGCACCTTTAAGTTTGGCTATCGTCTTTTGACCTTGAAGAAGGGGTCCAAGGTCAAATCTGACCACACCAAAAGATTCCCAGCCCATGATTTCCTATAGGTTGGTTTACCATCCCAAACCTCTAGGACCAATAATAAGCGAGTTATAAGCACTTTTAAGTTTGGCTATGCTCGTTTGACCTTGAAGGGGTCCAAGGTCAAATCCGACCACACCAAAAGATTCCCAGCCCATGATTTCCTATAGGTTGGTTTACCATCCCAAACCTCTAGGACCAATAATAAGCGAGTTATAAGCACTTTTAAGTTTGGCTATGCTCGTTTGACCTTGAAGGAGGGGTCCAAGGTCAAATCCGACCACACCAAAAGATTCCCAGCCCATGATTTCCTATAGGTTGGTTTACCATCCCAAACCTCTAGGACCAATAATAAGCGAGTTATAAGCACTTTTAAGTTTGGCTATCCCCGTTTGACCTTGAAGGAGGGGTCCAAGGTCAAATCCGACCACACCAAAACATTCCCAGCCCATGATTTCCTATAGGTTGGTTTACCATCCCAAACCTCTAGGACCCATAATAAGCACGTTATAAGCACCTTTAAGTTTGGCTATCCTCGTTTGACCTTGAAGAAGGGGTCCAAGGTCAAATCTGACCACACCAAAAGATTCCCAGCCCATGATTTCCTATAGGTTGGTTTACCATCCCAAACCTCTAGGACCAATAATAAGCGAGTTATAAGCACTTTTAAGTTTGGCTATCCTCGTTTGACCTTGAAGGAGGGGTCCAAGGTCAAATCCGACCACACCAAAAGATTCCCAGCCCATGATTTCCTATAGGTTGGTTTACCATCCCAAACCTCTAGGACCAATAATAAGCGAGTTATAAGCACTTTTAAGTTTGGCTATCCCCGTTTGACCTTGAAGGAGGGGTCCAAGGTCATATCTGACCACACCAAAAGATTCCCAGCCCATGATTTCCTATAGGTTGGTTTACCATCCCAAACCTCTAGGACCAATAATAAGCGAGTTATAAGCACTTTTAAGTTTGGCTATCCTCGTTTGACCTTGAAGGAGGGGTTCAAGGTCAAATCCGACCACACCAAAAGATTCCCAGCCCATGATTTCCTATAGGTTGGTTTACCATCCCAAACCTCTAGGACCAATAATAAGCGAGTTATAAGCACTTTTAAGTTTGGCTATCCCCGTTTGACCTTGAAGGAAGGGTCCAAGGTCAAATCTGACCACACCAAAAGATTCCCAGCCCATGATTTCCTATAGGTTGGTTTACCATCGCAAACCTCTAGGACCAATAATAAGCGAGTTATAAGCACTTTTAAGTTTGGCTATCCCTGTTTGACCTTGAAGGAAGGGTCCAAGGTCAAATCCGACCACACCAAAAGATTCCCAGCCCATGATTTCCTATAGGTTGGTTTACCATCGCAAACCTCTAGGACCAATAATAAGCGAGTTATAAGCACTTTTAAGTTTGGCTATCCTCGTTTGACCTTGAAGGAGGGGTCCAAGATCAAATCCGACCACACCAAAAGATTCCCAGCCCATGATTTCCTATAGGTTGGTTTACCATCCTAAACCTCTAGGACCAATAATCGAGTTATAAGCACCTTTAAGTTTGGCTATCCTTGTTTCACCTTGAACAAAAGGCCCAAGGTCAAATCTGACCACACCAAAAGATTCCCGGCCCATGATTTCCTATAGGTTGGTTTACCATCCCAAACCTCTAGGACCAATAATACGTGAGTTATAAGCACTTTTAAGTTTGGCTATCCTCGTTTGACCTTGAAGGAGGGGTCCAAGGTCAAATCCGACCACACCAAAAGATTCCCAGCCCATGATTTCCTATAGGTTGGTTTACCATCCCAAACCTCTAGGACCAATAATAAGCGAGTTATAAGCACTTTTAAATTTGGCTATGCTCTTTTGACCTTGAAGGAGGGGTCCAAGGTCAAATCCGACCACACCAAAAGATTCCCAGCCCATGATTTCCTATAGGTTGGTTTACCATCCCAAACCTCTAGGACCAATAATAAGCGAGTTATAAGCACTTTTAACTTTGGCTATCCTCACTTGACCTTGAAGGAGGGGTCCAAGGTCAAATCCGACCACACCAAAAGATTCCCAGCCCATGATTTCCTATAGGTTGGTTTACCATCCCAAACCTCTAGGACCAATAATAAGCGAGTTATAAGCACTTTTAAGTTTGGCTATCCTCGTTTGACCTTGAAGGAGGGGTCCAAGGTCAAATCCGACCACACCAAAAGATTCCCAGCCCATGATTTCCTATAGGTTGGTTTACCATCCCAAACCTCTAGGACCAATAATAAGCGAGTTATAAGCACTTTTAAGTTTGGCTATCCCCGTTTGACCTTGAAGGAGGGGTCCAAGGTCAAATCCGACCACACCAAAAGATTCCCAGCCCATGATTTCCTATAGGTTGGTTTACCATCCCAAACCTCTAGGACCCATAATAAGCACGTTATAAGCACCTTTAAGTTTGGCTATCCTCGTTTGACCTTGAAGAAGGGGTCCAAGGTCAAATCTGACCACACCAAAAGATTCCCAGCCCATGATTTCCTATAGGTTGGTTTACCATCCCAAACCTCTAGGACCAATAATAAGCGAGTTATAAGCACTTTTAAGTTTGGCTATCCTCGTTTGACCTTGAAGGAGGGGTCCAAGGTCAAATCCGACCACACCAAAAGATTCCCAGCCCATGATTTCCTATAGGTTGGTTTACCATCCCAAACCTCTAGGACCAATAATAAGCGAGTTATAAGCACTTTTAAGTTTGGCTATCCCCGTTTGACCTTGAAGGAGGGGTCCAAGGTCATATCTGACCACACCAAAAGATTCCCAGCCCATGATTTCCTATAGGTTGGTTTACCATCCCAAACCTCTAGGACCAATAATAAGCGAGTTATAAGCACTTTTAAGTTTGGCTATCCTCGTTTGACCTTGAAGGAGGGGTTCAAGGTCAAATCCGACCACACCAAAAGATTCCCAGCCCATGATTTCCTATAGGTTGGTTTACCATCCCAAACCTCTAGGACCAATAATAAGCGAGTTATAAGCACTTTTAAGTTTGGCTATCCCCGTTTGACCTTGAAGGAGGGGTCCAAGGTCAAATCCGACCACACCAAAACATTCCCAGCCCATGATTTCCTATAGGTTGGTTTACCATCCCAAACCTCTAGGACCCATAATAAGCAAGTTATAAGCACCTTTCAGTTTGGCTATCCTCGTTTGACCTTGAAGAAGGGGTCCAAGGTCAAATCTGACCACACCAAAAGATTCCCAGCCCATGATTTCCTATAGGTTGGTTTACCATCCCAAACCTCTAGGACCAATAATAAGCGAGTTATAAGCACTTTTAAGTTTGGCTATCCTCGTTTGACCTTGAAGGAGGGGTCCAAGGTCAAATCCGACCACACCAAAAGATTCCCAGCCCATGATTTCCTATAGGTTGGTTTTCCATCCCAAACCTCTAGGACCAATAATAAGCGAGTTATAAGCACTTTTAAGTTTGGCTATCCCCGTTTGACCTTGAAGGAGGGGTCCAAGGTCATATCTGACCACACCAAAAGATTCCCAGCCCATGATTTCCTATAGGTTGGTTTACCATCCCAAACCTCTAGGACCAATAATAAGCGAGTTATAAGCACTTTTAAGTTTGGCTATCCTCGTTTGACCTTGAAGGAGGGGTCCAAGGTCAAATCCGACCACACCAAAAGATTCCCAGCCCATGATTTCCTATAGGTTGGTTTACCATCCCAAACCTCTAGGACCAATAATAAGCGAGTTATAAGCACTTTTAAGTTTGGCTATGCTCGTTTGACCTTGAAGGGGTCCAAGGTCAAATCCGACCACACCAAAAGATTCCCAGCCCATGATTTCCTATAGGTTGGTTTACCATCCCAAACCTCTAGGACCAATAATAAGCGAGTTATAAGCACTTTTAAGTTTGGCTATCCTCGTTTGACCTTGAAGGAGGGGTCCAAGGTCAAATCCGACCACACCAAAAGATTCCCAGCCCATGATTTCCTATAGGTTGGTTTACCATCCCAAACCTCTAGGACCAATAATAAGCAAGTTATAAGCACCTTTAAGTTTGGCTATCGTCTTTTGACCTTGAAGAAGGGGTCCAAGGTCAAATCTGACCACACCAAAAGATTCCCAGCCCATGATTTCCTATAGGTTGGTTTACCATCCCAAACCTCTAGGACCAATAATAAGCGAGTTATAAGCACTTTTAAGTTTGGCTATGCTCGTTTGACCTTGAAGGGGTCCAAGGTCAAATCCGACCACACCAAAAGATTCCCAGCCCATGATTTCCTATAGGTTGGTTTACCATCCCAAACCTCTAGGACCAATAATAAGCGAGTTATAAGCACTTTTAAGTTTGGCTATCCTCGTTTGACCTTGAAGGAGGGGTCCAAGGTCAAATCCGACCACACCAAAAGATTCCCAGCCCATGATTTCCTATAAGTTGGTTTACCATCCCAAACCTCTAGGACCAATAATAAGCAAGTTATAAGCACCTTTAAGTTTGGCTATCGTCGTTTGACCTTAAAGAAGGGGTCCAAGGTCAAATCTGACCACACCAAAAGATTCCCAGCCCATGATTTCCTATAGGTTGGTTTACCATCCCAAACCTCTAGGACCAATAATAAGGGAGATATAAGCACTTTTCATGACTGCAAAGAAACGCCTGTGGTGGCCATCTTGTTTTTCAAAATGAGGCCAAAAATATTCCCAGTCAAGATTTTATAATGAGGAACATATCCTGCGAATTTGAGATCTCTACCTATAATACCCTTTGCTCTAGAGGGCCACCAAAAGTCCTTGTTTAAAGTCGAAAAACGCCCGTGGCGGCCATCTTGTTTTTGAAAATGAGGCCAAAAATATTCCCAGGCAAGATTTTATGGCTATGAATATATCCTGCAAATTTGAGAAGGCTAGCTATAATATTTTTTTCGTTAGAGCGGTAACGGTGAAATCTCTCTACACACTGCGGCGGCGGCGTAGGTGTAACAAAGTCAAATCCATAGTATCCACCGGATGCTATCCGGTGGATACAACTAGTATTTCAGATCTGAAACCCACTAAATACTATAAAGAGACAGAAAAAATAGCATGCCTTCACAATCATTCTTTTGTGCATTAAATAACGCAATAATATATGAACATGTATACATGTAATTAGTAAAATATTGTTAATATCACAGTCTTTCTTTCGCGGATACACTCGCCTCTCACCATTCAGGCTGTGAATTTGAAGCAATACCAGTTACCACAGACATGTACTAGTTGGTAACACACTCAGCAGCCAAGTTCTGGGTTTGAGTCCTGGGGCCGTATTCACAAACAACAAGAACAACACTAATAAGTATTTATAACAAAACCTGTATATGTGTCAGGATTTGTTCAATTTGAATTTTTTGTAAACAAATACACCTAGCGAGTTTGGAGTGATCTTTGTCCTAACTTATAATCAAAGATAACCTTACTAAGTATTGTTTTGTGAATACTGACTTCAAGAAAACTTAGCAAAAACCTTCCATTACTTAGATCTAGGTTCACCTTATCTAAGATCAGTGCATAAATACAGCCACTGGTTCCTAAGTGTTAATTTAAAAAAAGTTAGTAGTTACCAGTTGGTGTTCCTACCTGTACACCAAGGCATACCCACCTAGTCTGCTCGACCTCTTTTCTGTCCCTGGATACTGAAATTGGTTGACTGTCTTGGTGCTGTTGTGCCTTTGAGTCCCCTTTCATTAAGGGGAGATTAAATGCTACAAAAGTCCAATTAGAATTATCCCATGATTTTCTGTGCAGAATGTTGACCAATTAGTATGCACTACTCTTGTTCCATCCCCTCAACTTTCCTTCACAATATGACCTACACATAGTGGTGAAAGACATGTGAAACCCACATTAATCTAATACAACATGGAAAAGTAAAACTGGTTGGTAGTTGTTGTCAAAAAAAACAAAGCAAATCCACTGAATCCAGCACTGTCTTTTTAGTAAGCATATCAGATTTGGTAATTATAGTTTGTATATATTATGTTGAACTTTGATGTAAGTCAAAGTTGGGGTTTTACGTCCTGTTCAACAGCAAGGGCCATACTGGGATAGGTCTTCAGCATTGTTACTTGTGGGACTTGAACCCACACAGAGGTGACAGTTTATGATTAGATGCCAAACTTGCTAACCAGTAGGCCAATGTGAACCTCTGAACATCTATATAGGACCTAGGCAAAAGTGAGAGACAGTAATTGCACTGCACATTGAACACTTGTTTCATTGACAACATGTGGATGTGGTAAATGAGGTTCTATATATACCTGCTCTATATAAATTGTTAAAAATATACACAAGACATAAGCACAAGTAAACTTTAAATTGGAATGTTACACAAAGATTTTTTCACTCTGATATGTACACACATTCCTGAGTACATAATACATCATACAGTTGATCTCTGTCATGTTGAACTTAAGGGAAGAAAACAATACTTTTCATTTAGGGTAAAACAGTGCATTGTAGGTAATCCTCTCTAAGGTTTTACAAACAAAACCAATATACACATTTTGTAATCAGTTAACTGCTGCAAGAACTCAGACCCGACAGATTCAAATGAAATATAAAACATATAAACAAAAATATATTCACATCAACACAAATATAACCACAACAAATTAATGAAATACTTTAAAACTGTTCACAAACTTCATAACAGATTTTAATTTTACTCTCCTATGATTGGCCACTTTTGTGATCACCTTAGTAACAGCAGCAAAAACACAAGGTTTGTTTTTAGGCGGGTTGCGTGTAACCAACCCGCCTATTAGATTGATGTGTCCGACGTCCGTCTGTCCGTCTGTCTGTCTGTCCGTCTGTCCGTCCACATTTTTCGTTTCCGGACTCTAACTTTAAAACGGTTTGACCAATCAAATTCAAACTTCACAGGGAGATAGATCACCATCATAGCTAGGTTCCTTTCGAAATTGGTGAAATTCCGTGTGTTTGTTTGTCCATTTTTCGTCCGTTTGTCTGTCCATCCATCTGTTTGTCCACATTTTCGTTTCCGGACTCTAACTTTAAAACGGTTTGACCAATCAAATTCAAACTTCACAGGGAGATAGATCACCATCATAGCTAGGTTCCTTTCGAAATTGGTGAAATTCCGTATGTTCGTTTGTCGTTTTTCGTCCGTTTGTCTGTCCATCCATCTGTTTGTCCACATTTTCGTTTCCGGACTCTAACTTTAAAACGGTTTGACCAATCAAATTCAAACTTCACAGGGAGATAGATCACCATCATAGCTAGGTTCCTTTCGAAATTGGTGTAATTCCGTCTGTTTGTTTGTCCGTTTTTCCATCCGTTTCTTCGTTTTTGTCCGTTTTTCTGTCCATCCATCTGTCCGTCCACATTTTTGTTTCCGGACTCTAACTCGAAAACGGTTACTCCAATCTAATTCAAACTTCACAGGGACATACATCACCATCATAGCTAGGTTCCTTTCGAAATTGGTATAAATCCGTCCGTTCATTTGTCTTGTTGTTTCATGTATTTTGTTCTATATTATTATCAATTTTTTTCTCTTTTTTAAATGTACTTTTTTATTTTCTGCCTTTTCTTGTCCAAATGTACATCTTTGATGGTTATGTATAAATGTTAGACAATGAATAGTATAGATTATTTTTAGGCGGATTGCGTGTAACCAACCCGCCTATTAGATTGATCTGTCTGTCCACATTTTCGTTTCCAGACTGTAACTCAAAAACGGTTTGTCTAATCGAATTCAAATTTGACAGGGAGATAGATCACCATCATAGCTAGGTTCCTTTCGAAATTGGTGTAATTCTGTCCGTTCGTTTGTGCATTTTTTGTCCGTTTGTCTGTCTGTCAAAATTTCTGTTTCCGGACTCTAACTTGAAAACGGTTTTCCAATCGAATTCAAACTTGACAGGGAGATAGATCACCATCATAGCTAGGTTCCTTTTGAAATTGGTGTAATTCCGTCCATTTGTTTGTCTGTCTGTCAACATTTCCGTTTCCGGACTCTAACTCGAAATCCGTCAAAATTTTCGTTTCCGGACTCTAACTCGAAAACGGTTTTTCCAATCGAATTCAAACTTGACAGGGAGATAGATCACCATCATAGCTAGGATCCTTTTGAAATTGGTGTAATTCCGTCTGTTCGTTTGTCCGTTTTTTGTCCGTTTGTCTGTCCATCAACATTTCTGTTTCCGGACTCTAACTCGAAATCTGTCAAAATTTCCGTTTCTGGTCCCTAACTCGAAAATGCTTTGTCCAATCAAATTCAAACTTGACAAGGAGATAGGTCACCATCATAGCTAGGTTCCTTTCGAAATTGGTGTAATTCTGTCTGTTCGTTTGTCCGTTTTTTGTCCGTTTGTCTGTCAACAATTCTAGACTCTAACTTGAAAACGGTTTGTCCAATCGAATTCAAACTTGATGGGGACATAGATCACCATCATAGCTAAGTTGCTTTTGAAATTGGTGTAATTTAGTCCCTTCGTTTGTCCGATTTATAGCATAGATACAATTATGTAACCTAGATTACAAGTTTTACATTTCTTAGCACGCCTAACATATTCACCTTAACTGGGTGACCTAACATTTCTTTCCTTGTTTCTAAATTTAATTACAGCAGTCGCTAACCTTATTGCTGCCTGCGCAACCCGCCTTTTGGGCCATCTTTGACCCTCTTGTTATATTTGCATTTACAACTGCTATTGTGATTTTAACTGGTTAATATTTCCAATTACAATAAATTATAATTCTTGTTGGTGTTTCAATGTGAAAAAATGTGCTTCAGATATTAAATTATTGAGAATTTTTAGTGAGTTTGCCATTAACCAATTTATCACTAGTCTCTGCACTGTTTCAGCCTTAGTTGAACAAGCCATTCCAGAAAACTAGACCACTCTACATATGAGAACTTCTACTTGCAGAGAAACTCTCCACACAGCTCTATTTTATTGCGTTACAATAGCTTACCATGTGGAACTGAATGCTGATCTTGGATGGCCGCAGGCATTAGGCCAACGTCTAAGAAAAATAGATAGATTTATAGTTGGCCGTAGGTTGTACTCTCCTGGAACTCTTCCTAATTCGTCCTCCTTTTCTCGTTGCAATTTTGAACCATACCCCTCAGCTGTAATACAGCGGGGAGGCAGGGTGGGAGTCTCTTCAGTCCCACATGGTAAGCTTGTAGCTTATAAAAGCTTCATTTAAGTAATTAAAATTTTCAAATTAAGGGGTTTGAAAAAAACTGGACTCACTGATAATATCAATGTAATGTCAGAATAGTATTTTATCAGCAGAGTGAGAAATCTGGGTCAGAACACCCAACAGTCCAGGGGTTGTATTTACAAAAGGTCTTGGCCAAATCTCGGCCTTAATTTGACTGTATTTGTAAGGAAAGGTTAAGCCAAAGACTTGCCCTAGACCTTTGGTGAAGATGGTCCTTGCATCCAAGTATGTTGAAACGGGATGATTTTGCTCACATCACAGATGCTTTCACAAAATAACAAACAACACTTGGTAGAAGAAAATATTAAGAAGCTGCAATATTAGCACAAATTATTTTGGACTACTGAGGTTCCAGTTTACCTAAATTATATACATACCACAAACAAGCAGACATAAATCAAGGTAACCATCAAAAGGTTGAAATTGTGAAAAATACTGTAACTATATAATGAGACTCATTATACATAATGTTGAAATACACACTACCTCAAAATATTAATAGAATTAAACAATTGTTTATACATCACCCTGTCAGTTATTTGGTTTCATTATTAAATTTTGAACTTGGCACGATACAAGATTTTAAAATATGCATGCAATAATAACATGGCATGTTATTTTATCTATAATCCAGATTTTACCATGAACTAAATTTTGAGCTGTAAGACAAGAATAATACTGAAGATGGAAATGAACATGCATTTACTTCCACAGCCTTGTAATCGCCTTTTCCTGATTTTATTATTATAAAATTATTATTCATATTTATTATTTTATTTATAAATAGGAGCGTGACTTGGGCAGTAAAGCAGTCTTAGTTGTAACCAACCCAAAGTACCAGAGAAGCATATATGGCGGATAATGTAAACAAATTTATCAAAAATAAAATGTTAAATATCTGTGAAAATATGGAAAATTAAGTAGGCAGACAAGTCTGGTTGAATATTGAGTTTCACAAGTGTAATTTGTGGAAGTAAGTACTACTTGAATAGTTGGCTCATCTGCAAGTTTTCAAAGCAGCTTTTAACAGTCAACTCTTTTTTTAGTATCTGGGGGGGCCTTACTATCAGCCCTATTTTATTAAAAGTGTCTCTGTACACAGAACCAGGTGAGGTGGGATATCCGGTCAGTGTTAACAAAACATATATTATGACAGTATTAAGCATCCTGTGCAATGTATTACATACTAGACATTATATTATTGAATACCAGTGGTTTACATAATGTGACTGAACTTTATGTTTTCACAAATCTAATGAAAAGCAGGTAACATCAATTTTGCAGACTTTTACATTACCATACCATAGTGTACAGATGTCCAACTGCCAGCTTTATTTTTCCTTTTCTTGCCGTCACTTTTCTGAGCCACATGACCCCGCATAGGCTGATTTCCATTACTGCCGCTACTTATCTGTGGCATAGTCCAATAGCCTTGAGTTGTATGTGACATCGGGACAAAGTAGGGTTGATAAGCATACCAATGCTGTGGCTGCATATAGGTGTGTGCTGTATTCCCTGGCCATCTATGACCTTGAGTAGCAGCTGATGAGGCTGTCTTAGCGGGCATGGGTGTCTCTTGGTAAAACATCCAGGGCACTGGCTCTTTGGATGGACTTTCTGCATTGTGGGAGTTTGTGGGTTGCTGCGGATGCTCTACATTTGGAGTGCCATCGCCTAGGAAACCACTATTGATGGTGCCTGCACCCAGCATAGAACCCTGGAAGATGGGGTCATGCGCAGGAACCTGACCATAAATAAAAGGTTTGAAGATCAAAAGCTGGGTTATTAGAATTAACTGCTTATTGTATGCAGAAATGATTCCTAAGCAAAAGGTGGGAGGTCAAAGTGGGGTTTTAACTGCTAATCAAGTTTATGAAACTGTCCAAAAACAAAAGTTTAAATGCCATCTCTTTTACATTGCTTTTAACAATAAAGTGCAAATTTAATTCACACACTTTTCCTTAATCTACATTTACGGTTTGTCATACATTACACTGTATTGACAGATATATTATTTTTGAATATTTCATAGTAACCGTTTTATTTTGTTAATATTTATCTGAAAAGTACCAAAGATTTTTGGCATAAAATATGGAAAGCATTTGATACAGTTATATATGACATCATTACAGAACAATTTGCAAATTTAATAAGTAAATTAAATTTTTATAAGTTAATACCCTATCCAATGGACAATATGCTAAACCGGTCGGCGCAGACCGGCCCGCCAAACGTCAGAAAAAGACGTCCTGTGTTTCCACCGGCTGGCCGGTCCGTAGTACTGTGCACTCCCCAGATGGCGCCTCGTACTTCCTTCCTGTCTAGACAACCTGACGTCATAGCATCTTTTTCGTTGTCTAAACCTCTTAGACCCCTAGTAAGCTGATAGCGGGGTCGGTGGGAGGGTCTTGTGTGTCCATTGGATAGGGTATTAACTTATAAAAATTTAATTTACTTATTAAATTTGCAATTTTATTGCATTAATACATCCTATCCAATGGACAATATGCTGAATAACTACCGCTTGGTCGGCGGGTAAGTTACTAGGGACTTATGTGAACTCACAAATGATAATAAATTTTAACCTACGGTCTAGGCTGACTTCGTCAGGAGACCTATAGGCCCAGGCCTGGATTGACCTTAAGGTCAGGAAATCCTATAAGGCCTTGGTCGGTTGCCAACAGCCGGTTACCCAGGGCTATACCGATGTCGCCCCCCCCCCTTTTAACAGACCTGCTCTGAGGTAGAGGGAAGAGAGGGATGAGTTCAGTCCCAGAATGTCAATAAACCTCCCAAAGGAAGCACATCACATTTTTACTATGTACACGTAGAAAATATTTACACTATGTACATATATACAAATCTCCTCAATCTAAGGGCCACCTGTGGATCTGCTGAGCAGCCACTACCAAGCCCAATTGGTAAAGCTCTGAGTCAGCCCAAGCCACACCCTTCAGATAGAACTGTGTGAGGGTATAATGTGACTTCAGTGGCAGGCTGACAAGATTGGATCTAAGGAGACTCCCGACTGGAAGACCTTAGGAGCAGCAAAGGCCCTGACATCATGGGTCTTAACCTGATGTAAAGAGTGGGCCTCCTGGTCAGAGCGCTCATAACATAGGATCACAGTCTGCTTGATCTAAGAGGAGATAGAGGCAGATGTCTTGTCGGAACCTTTTAAAGGAGACAAAACAACCACCTCCTTATTCTACTTGAGGTCTGAGGTCCTGTCCAAATAGTAGCGCAATGCTCTAACCGGAAAAAAGGGGACCAGTCAGACTTGAGGGATCTATCCAGAGAAGGGGACCAGGGTTGTTATAACCACTGGGGCCACACTGTCTGGACCCTCCTGACCAGCTTAATCTTGGATAGAAAGCTGGGTAATGGATACAGGGACACCGTTGACCAATTGGATCCATGGATTGGTGTCTACTATTTTTGTTTTGCCAAGCATGAATCTCAATTCTGCGTTTGCCTGACCCAAGGGCCAAGAAGAATACCATCTTGAAGGTCAAATGCTTCAAGGGGGCCTCCTTGATTGGTTCAAACGGAGCCTTATTCAGTTGGTGCAAGACCAGTGAGAGGTTCCAGGAGGGTATGCCCCTCCTGTCTTTGGGTCTGTCTCTGTGGAAACTATCCAGGAGACGAGCGAGATTTTTGTCCTTGCTGATGTTGAAGGGTGAATTTCCCAGTTTATCAGCAATGGCTGAACTGTAACCATCAATGGTGCTGGGCTGTATCTTCCTGTCCTTATAAGGTACATAAGGAAGTCAGCAACTGACGTCCACCTGATTAGTGACGCATCACTTGCAACAATGGTCCACTTTGCCTCATAGACTGATCTGGTTGATCCCTTTTGAGGAGCCTCAATTCTTGCTGCCACCGCCTCAGCGAAGCCCTGCTCCTTGAATGCTGAGGCTCCAGGAGCCGAGCATCGAGATTAAGATTTGTCAGATTTCTGTGAGGGATCTGATTGAATGGTTGTGTCAACAGGTTGGGCAGATTGGGCAGGCTCAGACATGGCCACTGGATCCCAAAACCAAGGCATGATGGGCCACCCCGGAGCAATCAGAATGATTCTCTTGTATGGGGAGTCCTGCAACATCACCGCTTGCCCAGTATGACTGACAGTGGGAAGGTGTATGCTTCCTGATCCTACCATGGCAAACTGAGCGCATTCACTGCTGTAACCAGGGGATCTGGTACCGGTGACACAAACAAGGGCAAATTTTGCTGAACCTCGTGGCAAATAGGTCTAGTTGAGGCCGGTGCCACCTGTTGCATATTGCTTGGAAGACCTCCTGAAGGAGAGACCACCCTGTTTGGGTGGTCTGGTCTAGCCTGGATAGCTTGTCTGCGACCACACCCAGCCAGCCTGTGTTGGGCTTTTAGAGTTACTTGATTTCTGGCGCACCAGGTCAAGATTCTCCATAGTAAAGCGCAAAGTGGGCCCGACCTCATGCCTCCTTCCCTGTTTATGTATGACACCACTGTGGTGTTGTCTGTCTCTACAAGTACTATCTTGTGCATATAGAGGTCTTGGAACTCTTGTAAGGCTAGAAAGACTGCCTTGAGTTCTAGGTAACTGATATGCAACTTGCTTTCCAGGAGGGACTAGGTGCCTCCTGCAGTGTGTTCATTTAAGTGAGCACCCCACCCTGCTTTTGATGAATCTGTAAAATTTGCAGATCATGTTCTATTTGGGTGTAATGGTTGGTCTGTAAGGACATTGTCCTCTTGCAATCACCCTTGTAAATGTGGGTGCAACACCTTGGTATTGGAATCACCTTTTCTAGTGACTCTGGTACCCTCCAGTTGTTTTTGAGATGCCACTGTATGGGTCTCCTATGAAGTCGGCCTAGGTGAAATTGCTTTCCTGTGGCTGTAAGTAAACCTATCAGACATGAACGGCTAGACCGGACAAACCGGTAGTGACCGTATTTCTAGTATTGTCCTGAAGGTTCTGCCACTGGTCCGGTATAGGTCGGACCCAAACGACCATGAGGTTGAACTGGTAACCTAAACTTGGCATATTTTCACTAGATCTAGTGTATGCCAGAGACATCCCCGGTGGGATGTGGCTTTCACCAACCAGTCGTCTAAGTACTGGTGGATTATTATACCCTTGTGTATGGCTATCAGTTTCAACTCCTTTGCTACTACAGTGAGCTCCATGGGTGGATGTCCGACCCTGGACATGACATTTGATATGTTCTGGACTGTTCCTGTATAGGTATATGGAAGTAGGTGTTCTTGAAATCTATTAAGGTAACACACTCCCATTGTTGGAGGGTGGTCCTGATGGTCTCCGAAAGGTTTGGTTTGCTCAGACCTAGAATAGGTCCCCAATGGTTGTGTGGTTTTGGAACCAAGCAAGGTTGAAGAAGCCCAGAGATTTTGAACTGGCTCGACTGCACCATTCCTTGTCCATAAGCTGATGTAATGCTTCTAACCAATATAGGTTCCTGTGAAAATGTGCATAGCATTTGATAATTTGGGTGACCTTGTCAAGCTTGGTCTTGACTGGAAAGGGAGAGTGTAACCCTCCTTCAACATTTGTACTACCTAGGGTAGACTTGTAACCGGTAGGTTGAAGCAAGTGTACAAGGCTGTGTAGCCAGTACCTGCCGGTACACTCTGTAACCAGTTGTTGAAATAAGTGTACAAGGCTGTGTAGCAAGTACCAGCCGGTACACTCTGTAACCAGTTATTGAAGCAAGTGTACAGGGCTGTGTAGTCGGTACCTGTCAGTACACTCTGAAACCAGTTGTGGAAGCAAGTGTACAGGGCTGTGTAGCCGGTACCCTGCCGGTACACTGTAACCAGTTGCAGGGCGTCAAGTTCCTATTTTTTCCTATTTTTAAACCAGTTCCTTTTTTTCCTATTTTCCAGGAAAATTCCTATTTTTTCCTATTTTTGATGATGATCATGTTAATTTTTCTTGACCACATTCAAAATGACTAGCTTTTTCACATCATACACAGTATAAAGTTTACAAGATCATATGTAAATTTGATAGGCACATGGTTCAAAGTGTTTAATCTAGTAAGTGTGAGTTATAGCTTCTAGAAAATATGATTTAAGCTATTGTATATGCTTTTTTCTTAATTTAGAAGCTTAGAGTAAAATGATATTACTGGCAAATAAAATTTGTAATTCAACTGTTTTATATGTGGTGCCTGTCTTTTTAACTGTTATTTTCAGATGTATGATTCGTGCATGTTGTTGCAAAGGTTGATCATTAATAATTAGATCTGTTCAGACTCTATGATAATAACACCTCACTTAATTAGTTCTTCCTTTTCAGCAATAATTGTTTTGACACATTTGAACTAAAGATGTGAAATATGCAGACTAAACACAAAGATTTTCAAAATTCACAGACAACGTGAATGTAGTATTTATTATAATATGGCATTTTCTTGAAATACGACCTTAGGTTAGAATAAATTCTCCTGTAGATAATGTTTTTTTTAGCGAAAGAATCATTAAAAGTCCTAATTTGATGTTCAAGTAATCCAATATAATCATTAATCAATCAAACTTTTTGGTTCTGTATTATTTGGAAAATATGTGATATTATTATTATTAGGTCCATTGTTAAATATTATTGAGAAGAACATTTATTTTCCCTGGGCGAGTATGTCAAGATAAGGCCAGTATATTTATTTTCTGTCTTTTCAGTAGTAACCTTGGTGGCAGCGTAGTTGTTGAAAAACTTCACTTACAACATATATTGATATTATATAAATAAATTAGTAATTAAAATGCCAGCAGGACATACAAAGTTCAGTACTGGTTGGCTCATACATATTGATGCTAATGGACAATCATTAAGTGAGTGGTGTAGAAAGGGAAAGGATGACTTTCATGCATATTGTCGATTTTGTCACAGTGATATTAAGTGTGACAATGCTGGTAAACAGCAGCTGCTGCAACATGCAAAAAAGGACAAACATAAACAAGCTATCAAGTATGTACAGGATGACAAGCAAGTTAAACTGCACTTCTGTCCAGCACCAGCAAGCACTAGCAGCAGTCTAGATTCTACCACTTCTAAACTTGAGATGATCAACTATAGCGACGCCTCCCTTGAGGCACAAATATATTGGATGGCAAAGATGGCTGTCTGTAATTTTAGTCTTCGTTCAAGTGACCACATTGGCAATACATTTCAGAAAATGTTTCCAGACAGTAAATTGCAACAAATTTTAATTTGAGCAGGACCAGTGCTTCATACATGATTTCCGAAGGAATGGCCCCATATTTAAAAAAAAGTATTGTTGAGGACCTGGTCAAGTCTGATCTGCCATTTACCCTTCACTTTGATGAAACAAGTACTGCGCAGGTTAAGAAACAAATGGATCTCACTCTCCAGTACTGGTCACCAACTCAAAACAAAGTGTGGGTTACCTTCTACACATCACTTTTTTTTGGCCATGCTGAAGGAGGCAAAGTGGCATCAAAGATGTTTGAACAGCTAACAGCAGACAAGATTCCAGTGAACAAGCTTATTGCACTTGTGCGAGATGGCCCTAATGTTAATAAGACAATAATGAGGAAATTACAGGAGTGCATCAGTGTGGAATATCTAGAATTTGGTGGATTTGTGGATCTTGGCAGTTGTGTATTACATACAGTCCACAATGCCTTTGGCAAAGGTCTGGAGAAGTATGGTAAAGATATTGATCAATTTTGCTTGGACCTACATTCTCTTTTCAAGTACAGTGCAGCAAGAAGAGAAGATTTCAAACAACTCCAATTAAGTTTAGATGTTGAGATGCACACATTCCAACAGCATACTGAAGTCTGTTGGCTTAGCATTGGACCTGCTATTCATCGCATTCTTGAGAAGTGGGATGAAATATGTGAGTTTATCAAACTCCTATCTGAAGATGAGAAGAAAGCACCTAAAAGTGTTAATTATAAAAGAGCAAGCGCCATGTTAACAGGCATTGAGAAAGACAATACAAAGGCTATGCTTGAATTCCTGAACAACACAGTTCCAATATTTCAAGGATTTCTAACACAATTTCAAAAAAGTGGCCCAACAGTGCATATTTTATATGACAGCATGTGCCAAAACCTTCTGAAGGTCCTGCGAAGGTTCATGAAAGCACGTTCGCTTGAAGGCAAATATGGCAGTGAACTTGCCGAAATACCATGTAATGATGTCAAGGTGCAACTTTCTGATAGCGAACTTAATATTGGTGATGACACCCGAAAAGCTCTTGGAAAACTGAAGACAGAAAAACAAAAGTTAGTCTTTCTAGGTATTCGATCATATTATGCAGCTATAGCATCTCACATGCAAACAAAATTGCCCCTTTCCAATACTCTGTTGAGAGATCTAGGTTGTCTCAACCCCACAAAAAGAACCAAACAATCTACAGTGGTATCCATTCAGAATTTGTCTCGCAAGCTTCAGCCTCAGATAGATGCATCAATTCTTCAGGATGAGTGGAAAGTCTATCAAACAGATACTGATGTGGATGCTCTGCAAGAGATCAAAGACATTGAAGAATATTGGAATGCAGTTTTTCAGCTGCTGTCTATTAATGGGAAAAGCCGCTTCCAGTCACTTCCTCTGGTAGTTAAATCAGGTCTTGTCTTGGCACAAACAAACGCGGAATCTGAAAGAAGCCTTTCAATCAATGCACGTATCGTTACCAAGGAAAAGGCTTCCCTCGAGGAAACAACTATTGTTGGTCTGCATTCAGTTAAGGAGGCAGTACGATTTCACGATCCTGTGCATTTTGCACCAGAGAACATACCAATCACAAAAGAGTTAAAATTGTCTGTTAGAGCAGCTCATGCAGCATATCAGGTGAGATTGGAGGAAGAGAGGCTGGAACAAGAGAGAAAGAAAGATGAAGCCAGGAGAAAAAGAGAAGAAACAGATCGAAAAGAAAAAGAAAAGGCAAAACTACAGGAAACAAAACTGACCCTGGCAAAGAGTGAGGAAGATCTAGTTCAAAGGGAATTAGCAGCTAGGGCAGAACTGAATGCTGCAGATGAACTGCTGAATGATGCCACATCCAAACTGCATGAATCTCTCTCTGGTTCAATTACAAATAATTCTGTTAATAAGCAAAGTGTGAATGTAGCCACTATGATGCTTGATGCAGCCAAAAATAAACGAGAACAAGCTATGCTATGCCTTGATGAAATAAGAAGAAAACATAGGTTATTGGATAGCAAAAGACACAAGTTGCTGGAGAAAGCCATACCATCAAAGCTGCCTGCTACAACAAAAAAGAAATTCAGTAAAAATAAATTTGATGCCATTCTTGCAAAAAAGGCCAAGAAATCTTAATTATAAAAACATTTTAATGTGTGAATTTGGTGCCATTCCTGCACAAAAAGGCCAAGAAATATTAACTATGAAAACAGCCTATTGTATGACTGTAATGCATGCCGTGTTTTAATCTTTTTACAAGATTGTAACACAAGTCTATAAGCATTATGTTTACCCAAGAGACATGTGTTATTGACTATTTGTTTCCATTTTTCTGAGATTGTTTTTATAAGCATGAATAAAGGTATTTGTGGTGGATTGGGATGGCTGTAGGGGTGTTGGGAGGCCATCTTGTTAAAAAAAAAATTCCTATTTTCACTATATTTTTTAGACAATATTCCTATTTTATTCCTATTTTTTTACTCTTGAAATTCCTATTTTCCTATTTTCTGAGACAAACTTTAAACTTGATGCCCTGCAGTTGTTAAAGCTACTGTATAAGGCTGTGTAGCCGGTCGGTGCACTGTAACTAGTTGTTGAAGTAACTGTACAAGGCTGTTTAGCCGGTAGTCGGTCGGTACATTCTGTAACCAGTTGTTGAAGTATTATTATGTACTTACAACTATCTTGTGTTGAAATCAGCTGGCTGTAGGTTTCCGCCATTAATAAAGTATTTCTTTTGAACGCACGTCTTATTTGTAGATTTGACAGTTGCTGGGAAAGCCCTTATGATCTATATTTAGAAACAATTGTGGGTCGGTGTGTCACATGACCAGTTTGCTGGTCGGAGGGACAACGTGATTGGCTGATTGGAGATGACGATCAGCTTCGTGACCTGGTCGGTGAATCACGTGACCAACTTCGGGGAAAAGCCCTCACTGGACGCGTTCTTTCTTTATATCACAGTAAACGTGAGCTGACTGGTCGACTGATGCTTGTAGCAGATAAGTCTGTACCAGTGCACTGGAGGCGAATTTCAGGAACTAAAAACTGGAGTTACAGTAGACGTGAGTGCAAAGAATGCACTTCCGACCTTCTTGTTCAGTGGATCACGTGATAAACTTCGTGACCTAGTCGGTACATCAGGTGACCAGCTTCGTGATTTGGTAGAAGGACACGCGATTGGCTAACTGGAGATGACGTCATGATTCGCATTCTTTGTGTGATGCTTTACAGGCAACTTTACAGTCCACAAAACCCCACTACCGACAACAAGGCCGGGTCTGCAAAGCAGGGACTGGAATCACAGTAGACGTGAGTTCTGAAGAACGCACTTCCGACCTTCCTGGTCAGTGAAAACACGTGACCAGCTTCGTGATTGGTCGGAAGGACACACGATTGGTTGACTGGATATGACGTCAGAGGTCGCGTTCTTTGTGCTGGCCAGTCGGCTGATGCTTTAAAAGCAGAGAAGCCTGGACCAGTGCGCTCTGTAGATGAAGTCCTGGCCGGTCTGAAGTCGATTCTTCTTCTCAGCCGGCTGTACACTCAAACCAGTTTCCTGGCCATCCACTGCCCTTACTACCGACACAAGTGCCGGGTCCACAAGGGTGGGACTGAGAGTGAATTAAGTTCCTTCTATGTAGCTCTGAAGAAATCTGAAGAATTCATCTTTGCTTCTGATGAAAAAACGCTAATACTCGTCTTTACCAGGGAGCACTGATGAAGAATGCACCTTCATGGGGATTCCCTTCTATTTACAGTGCTCAAAACTAGTAGATTGAGGTTTCCGTGATTTCTTGGTACTAGAAAAGATGTTTCTATGGTGACTGTAGCTGGAAGGTTATAGATGGCACATTCAAACAAAAGACACGGATAAAAAATACCTGTAAGGAAATATCCATAATTCCTCAATAATGACAATCTGCCCCTAACAACACAATGGTTGAATGGGAGGAAACTAGCAAAATGGCTGCCTTCATATTTCTCGTTGATTACTGCCCTATCATCAACACTAAATTGAGTCAACTAGGGAGCGTTTCCAGCAGATTTCTAAATGTATATCCGTGCTTGATACGAAGATAACACTTCTACACAGAAAAAGCCCACATATAAGGTTAAAAATCCGTCATAATGCACACTTTTCCTTAAAATATCTGGAGATTGTTGAAAACACGTTTGCACAGTACACGCGCCAAACGAAAAAGATGCTATGACGTCAGGTTGTCTAGACAGGAAGGAAGTACGAGGCGCCATCTGGGGAGTGCACAGTACTACGGACTGGTTTAGCATATTGTCCATTGGATAGGATGTATTAACGCAATAAAACTGACATTTATAAACGTGTGGCAAAGGATCCCTGTGTCAACTACATGAATTATTCCAACTTCCAGCAATAACTTAGCTATTTAAATGAATTATATTATAAATTATAGGGAAATCAGATCAATCTCATGTGCAGAAATCAGTCCAAAAACAACAGCACAAAGATGTTTTTATAACACTGCTTGTAACTGTTACTCATGTGAGGGAAATACATAAAAAAAATAAACATGCAAATATATATATAAATAGTTTTTTTAACAACTGGATGAATTTAAATATTGATTCTAAAAATGATACACAGAAAGAGCAAAGTACTTTGAGCTTTTAAATGATGTTCACTTTAAGTAACATACCCTGTTGGCATTTTGTATGTCATCAAACTGGCCATGAGTTGTATTGTCAGAATCTTTCTTCATCTCGTCCTCAGTGAGGTAAGGAGCTGGACCCACAAGACTCAATAATACAGGCAGGAATATCAGACCATGGAATAGACCAAACACAACCACTCCAAAAAACACCTGTAATAGAAACATGATAGGAAATAATACACAGAGTAACCACAGCATAGATAGAAATATCAACACCAGAAAAAGAAATATCAATACCAGAAAAATGCATTGGATTTGGTTATACAGGCAGGTATAGTGGGACAGTGGTAACACACTGGCCTCCCACCTCTGAGATTAGAGTTTGAATGTCGGCCTGACCTCATGTAGGAAAACTGGTCGCTGCTTACCATTGGTTGACAGTTTATAGTACAAACCCTTGACCAACTGTACATACTGGTTTCCTCTGCCCTTCCAACTACCTGTCACAATATCACCGATAAGGTACAAGGCATGATGTAAATCACTATATAAACTAGAGGATCGCTCGCAAAAAAAAAAGATAATGTTTTTGCATAGCAAAAACAAAGCGTCCCGAAAAGGATATAAAGGTGAGTGCTAAAGTATTAAGAAAATGCTTCGTTTCTAGCCTTATACTGTTGTGGCAACCAAAGTCAGCGCAGTCTGCTCTATCTAGCATGGTTTTCAAGATATAAGCATTTTTGTGTTTTGCAAAAAATAAAAAAATTTAAAATGTCCGCTATATTTGGCGAGACAAAAATATTTTGAAAATTGGAGATACCCAGCAGGTCCAAATTTTTGTTGAGTTCGCTCCATATAGCACGGTTTTCGAGATATAAGCATTTTTGTGTTTTGCAAAAACTTTGAAAATTCAAAATGGCCACCATTTTTGGGGAGACAAAAATTTTTGTCAAGACCACTGCCGCGGTGTGTATCTCCCGCCGAGCATTAAAGCAGAAGAAATAGCTTTTCCGAGATATTCACAATTTTTCATTTTCGTGTGTGAAAGCTCTTCCAAAAGTAGGTGAATGAGTTATTTGAGAAAAATTGGCTATCTGCAATACTATTAAGAGATAATTCACATTTACTCATTTTGAGTAGGTGAATAATTATCTATGGGTCTGAAACTTCACCAAGTGAAAGCTCTGCCAAAAGTAGGTGAATGAGTTATTTGAGAAAAATTGGCTATCTGCAATACTTTTAGAGATAATTCGCATTTACTCATTTTGAGTAGGTGAGTAATTAGCTATGGGTCTGAAACTTCACCATGTGAAAGCTCTCCCACAAGTAGATGAATGAGTATTTGATAAAAATTGGGTATCCGCAATACTTTTACAGATAATTAGCATTTACTCATTTTGAGTAGGTGAATAAATAGCTATGGGTCTGAAACTTCACATAGTGAAAGCTCTCCCAAAAGTAGGTGAATGAGTTATTTGAGAAAAATTGGCTATCTGCAATACTTTTAGAGATAATTCGCATTTACTCATTTTGAGTAGGTGAATAATTAGCTATGGGTCTGAAACTTCACCAAGTGAAAGCTCTGCCAAAAGTAGGTGAATGAGTTATTTGAGAAAAATTGGCTATCTGCAATACTTTTAGAGATAATTCGCATTTACTCATTTTGAGTAGGTGAGTAATTAGCTATGGGTCTGAAACTTCACCAAGTGAAAGCTCTCCCAAAAGTAGGTGAATGATTAATTTGAGAAAAATTGGCTATCTGCAATACTTTTAGAGATAATTCGCATTTACTCATTTTGAGTAGGTGAGTAATTAGCTATGGGTCTGAAACTTCACAGAGTGAAAGCTCTCCCAAAAGTAGGTGAATGAGTTATTTGAGAAAAATTGGCTATCTGCAATACTTTTAGAGATAATTCGCATTTACTCATTTTGAGTAGGTGAGTAATTAGCTATGGGTCTGAAACTTCACCAAGTGAAAGCTCTCCCAAAAGTAGGTGAATGATTAATTTGACAAAAATTGGCTATCTGCAATACTTTTAGAGATAATTCGCATTTACTCATTTTGAGTAGGTGAGTAATTAGCTATGGGTCTGAAACTTCACCAAGTGAAAGCTCTCCCAAAAGTAGGTGAATGAGTTATTTGAGAAAAATTGGCTATCTGCAATACTTTTAGAGATATTTAGCATTTACTCATTTTGAGTAGGTGAGTAATTAGCTATGGGTCTGAAACTTCACCAAGTGAAAGCTCTGCCAAAAGTAGGTGAATGAGTTATTTGAGAAAAATTGGCTATCTGCAATACTTTTAGAGATAATTCGCATTTACTCATTTTGAGTAGGTGAGTAATTAGCTATGGGTCTGAAACTTCACCAAGTGAAAGCTCTCCCAAAAGTAGGTGAATGAGTTATTTGAGAAAAATTGGCTATCTGCAATACTTTTAGAGATAATTCGCATTTACTCATTTTCAGTAGGTGAGTAATTAGCTATGGGTCTGAAACTTCACCAAGTGAAAGCTCTGCCAAAAGTAGGTGAATGAGTTATTTGAGAAAAATTGGCTATCTGCAATACTTTTAGAGATAATTCGCATTTACTCATTTTGAGTAGGTGAGTAATTAGCTATGGGTCTGAAACTTCAGAGTGAAAGCTCTCCCAAAAGTAGGTGAATGAGTTATTTGAGAAAAATTGGCTATCTGCAATACTTTTAGAGATAATTCGCATTTACTCATTTTGAGTAGGTGAGTAATTAGCTATGGGTCTGAAACTTCACCAAGTGAAAGCTCTCCCAAAAGTAGGTGAATGATTAATTTGACAAAAATTGGCTATCTGCAATACTTTTAGAGATAATTCGCATTTACTCATTTTGAGTAGGTGAGTAATTAGCTATGGGTCTGAAACTTCACCAAGTGAAAGCTCTCCCAAAAGTAGGTGAATGAGTTATTTGAGAAAAATTGGCTATCTGCAATACTTTTAGAGATAATTCGCATTTACTCATTTTGAGTAGGTGAGTAATTAGCTATGGGTCTGAAACTTCACCAAGTGAAAGCTCTGCCAAAAGTAGGTGAATGAGTTATTTGAGAAAAATTGGCTATCTGCAA
The DNA here is from genome assembly GCA_964017235.1 of Sabellastarte sp. h YS-2021. Classification (NCBI taxonomy): domain Eukaryota; kingdom Metazoa; phylum Annelida; class Polychaeta; order Sabellida; family Sabellidae; genus Sabellastarte; species Sabellastarte sp. h YS-2021. Next base: position 32,308,845 of record OZ024936.1, read on the forward strand.
TACTTTTAGAGATAATTCGCATTTACTCATTTTGAGTAGGTGAGTAATTAGCTATGGGTCTGAAACTTCACCATGTGAAAGCTCTCCCACAAGTAGATGAATGAGTATTTGATAAAAATTGGGTATCCGCAATACTTTTACAGATAATTAGCATTTACTCATTTTGAGTAGGTGAATAAATAGCTATGGGTCTGAAACTTCACATAGTGAAAGCTCTCCCAAAAGTAGGTGAATGAGTTATTTGAGAAAAATTGGCTATCTGCAATACTTTTAGAGATAATTCGCATTTACTCATTTTGAGTAGGTGAGTAATTAGCTATGGGTCTGAAACTTCACCAAGTGAAAGCTCTCCCAAAAGTAGGTGAATGATTAATTTGACAAAAATTGGCTATCTGCAATACTTTTAGAGATAATTCGCATTTACTCATTTTGAGTAGGTGAGTAATTAGCTATGGGTCTGAAACTTCACCAAGTGAAAGCTCTCCCAAAAGTAGGTGAATGAGTTATTTGAGAAAAATTGGCTATCTGCAATACTTTTAGAGATAATTCGCATTTACTCATTTTGAGTAGGTGAGTAATTAGCTATGGGTCTGAAACTTCACCAAGTGAAAGCTCTCCCAAAAGTAGGTGAATGATTTATTTGAGAAAAATTGGCTATCTGCAATACTTTTAGAGATAATTCGCATTTACTCATTTTGAGTAGGTGAGTAATTAGCTATGGGTCTGAAAATTCGAAAATTCAAAATGGCCGCCATTTTTTGCGAGAAATTTTTTGTTTGAAAATTGGCATGGCTACTCTGCAGAGATACCCTGCAGGTCAAAAATTTCGTCGAAATCGCTCTATCTAGCAGGGTTTTCGAGATATAAACATTTTTATGTTTTGCAATTTTTGCGAAAAATTCGAAAATTCAAAATGGCCGCCATTTTTGGCGAGACAAATTTTTTTTGAAAATTGGCATGGCTACTCTGCAGATATACCCTGCGGGTCAAAAATTTCGTCGAAATCGCTCTATCTAGCAGGGTTTTCGAGATATAAGCATTTTTATGTTTTGCAATTTTTGCGAAAAATTCGAAAATTCAAAATGGCCGCCATTTTTGGCGAGATAAATTTTTTTTCAAAATTGGGATAACTACTCTGCAGAGATACCCTGCGGGTCAAAAATTTCGTCGAAATCGCTCTATCTAGCACGGTTTTCGAGATACAAGCATTTTTGTGTTTTGCAATTTTTGCAAAAATTTCGAAAATTCAAAATGGCCGCCATTTTTGGCGAGACAAAAATTTTTTCAAAATTGGGATAACTACTCTGCAGAGATACCCTGCGGGTCAAAAATTTCGTCGAAATCGCTCTATCTAGCACGGTTTTCGAGATATAAGCATTTTTGTGTTTTGCAATTTTTGCGAAAATTTCGAAAATTCAAAATGGCCGCCATTTTGGGCGAGAGAAAAATTTTTTGAAAATTGGGAAAACTACTCTGCAGAGATACCCTGTGGGTCAAAAATTTCGTCGAAATCGCTCTATCTAGCACGGTTTTCGAGATATAAGCATTTTTGTGTTTTCCTTATTTGGAAAATTCGTAATGATTAATTAATCATTAATTACTCGGCCATTTCTTGACCAATCAATGCCAAAATCTAATGATTTCCAGATTTTAATAGAATGAATGTATTTGCCAAGTTTCAGGTGAATTGATAAAATTCCTTTCAAGTTATCATCCGGACAAGCTTCCCCATCGAAAAAAGACATTTTTGGTCATGTGACCTCTCTGATTGGTTGAAATGTCACTGCAGTATATTCAAAAAAATTCCCCAAGGCTACTGCCTAAACCTGCCAAATTTGAAAAGAATCCGCCTAACGGTTACAGAGTTATAAGGAAAACAAAATGCGGAGCCGGCGGAGCCGGCGGAGCCGCCGGAGCCGGCGGAGCCGGCGGAGCCTGAAGCTCTCCCATACACAAACAAGCGTCCCTTGCGGGACGCTTAATAAATACATACAGGGACTTGTATAAGACCATAGAATAAAATGACTTAAAATGAAAAACAAAAACAAGTAAAAGCAAAACCAGTGAACACACAACTCAAAATCACATCAAAAACAACCTTTGTTATATTCTAGAGCATCAAGTTACTCGTACAGATAGAAATATCAAGCCATAAAACAGACGGAACATAATCAAAGCAATGTCAAAGCAAAACTAGTGAACACAGAAACATGGAATGGAGAGCACACAAAACGAGATCATACCTGAGACTGGGAAAATTATGAGATGAAATATGTTTTACATTACATTTTTTTTAATTTCACATGTTACACAACAATAAACAACTGCCACATGAAGAACAATAAACTGAATGTAAAAGCCAGACAATGAAACAAGAATATATTTTGCCATGTTAAAAGCACATTGAAGGTCTTAGAGAATATAATAAAGATTTGTAAAATAAAAGACTGGGAACAGTTTAATGTTAAGTACAAAATAGGAAATGAACATGAGAACAGTGCCAGTACAACTGAGGTTCTGGTATATAAAGAATTTATTCGTGTAAGCTCTTACCCTGAAGAAAACAGTGAAGACATAGGAATTGGATCCAGCTAATAAGATGAAAGCTAGAAATGTGCTGAATCCACCATAGAAGACTGCGGGCCCCATAATACTCAGAGTGGACATTGTTCTCTCTGCAAAAAAATATACATGATGTCATAGTAATAATAATAATAATAATAGAAACATTGAGACACCATCAACATCAGGCAGAGGTAAGCATACCTGCCAGAGAGGGATGTCAATGATGATAGGTATGGCAATCTGAACAGGTATGTCTTGAGTTGGCTCCTGAAACTGGAGATGGCCTGTTGGGATCCAACCAATTAGTGGAAGCCTGTGCCATTCAGCTGGTGCGGCAGTGGTAAAATCATGCCTGCCTATCAACTTAAGATTTTAGAACAGATTGAGTACACTGACCAGACTATTTCCACAAGTGAGACTGCTAGACTTGATTTAATAAAGGGCAGCTTGGGTGAAATTTACGGCCTTAAAAGGAGGTTATATTTAAAAGGGAAATGATATGTAATGATGTGACAAAATTCATTCTGTCCAGCGTGTAAACAATGTGGCAGAGACCATTTTTACCTTAATGAAGATTAGCAATACCGACTTTGTTGACCCCATATAATAGGGAATTACAGTAGTCTAGTTGAGTACTGACCATGGTGTTTGCCATAAGAACTGCAATAGGAATTTACGAATGCGTCCAGGTTACATTCAGTATAATATCCTCAACAACAAAAAATCAATCAAAAAAAATCAAAAGTAAACAAGATAATGCCCCTGTTCCACCAAAGGACTAAGCCCCGACCCTGTCCCTGACCCTTAATCGTGGACAGTCTGTGACAAAAATGGTAAAATGGGCGGGACTACTGAAAGTCTGGGATTAAGTTCAGATCGGCCTGAGGAGGCCCCAGGCGGCCCCAGACTAAGAACCGATTAAGCCATTTTTCTAGTCGTAGACAAACTGACTGGGTCCCAGGACGCCTCAGGCCTCCTGGGACTAAGCCCCGACTAACCCACGATTAAGTCCCGACCCTCCAAGGTGTCCTGAGGCGTCCCCAGGCTTCCCCAGACTGAGATGGCCGATTCTTGTTTTGCAATGGGACTAAGGGTCGCAGGAGGCCTGGGACTAAGGTACTAAGGGTCTGGGACTAAGGGTCGGGGACTAAGGGTCGCAGGAGGCCTGGGACAACATAGGACTGTGTAAATTTGGTCTGAGGAGGCCTGAGGAAGCCTGGGACTGGACATTTTGTTTATGGCGGGAAAAAATAATCGGTTGGGGTCGGGAGAAATATCAAACATGTTTGATTTTTCACACGGCCTCAAAAGACCACAACCGACCCTTACAGGACGCCTGGGACTAAGCAAATTTTTGCAACCGACCCCCCAAAACCCTTAATCGGGAGCCTTAGTCATGTGGTGGAACACCCACATAAGAAAAGAGTTGGTGCAGGGTGCACACATTTTTAGATATCTTATTAGTGGAGACAAAACATCTATTGGTAAGTTGATGCGTAGATACTATTACATATTAATGTCTGTGTCTGGGAGCAGTTTCACAAAGCCTCCTTTGGAAAGAAACCCCTTAAATAAAGAGCAGTTTCTTTCCTTAGGGAAGATCACCTTAAATTTAAATTTCAAAAAGATTCCTTACCAAAGGTCTTCCTTGAGCAAAAATTATTTAACATTCCTTGGAGAATATTTCCTTAAATTTAAGGTAGGTTTTTTGCTTCTATAAGTTCAAAGTTGGGGTTTTACGTCCTGTTCAACAGCCACGGTCATATTAGGACAGGTCCATAGCATTTATCACTTGTGGGAGTCAAACCCACACAGAGGTGACTACTTTGTGATTAGGTGCCAAACTTACCAACCACTGGGCCACCGTGGACCTCCGTTACTTCTTTAAAATTTAAGTTAGTTTCCTTGAAATTTCAAGATCTCCTTTAAGGACAGAGGTTTTATCAAGGAGGAAGAAATTCAGGAAAACCACAAATTTATGGTGACTTTTCTTGAGGATGCTTTGTGAAACCAGGCAATGGTGTCATAACTAAAGAAAGAAGTATATATTGTGTATTTCTTACCCCATCTGAGATACTGATTATTTTTGAAAATATAGTTGCAAACAAGCTTTAAATAACTGTATTTCTTACGTTTTCTGAGATACTCATTATTTTCAGTCAAAAAATCACAAAAAATCCAAGATGGAGATTAAACAAGAGGGTCAAAGATGCCACAAAAGGCAGGTTGCGCAGGCAGCAATAAGGTTAGTGACTGCTGTAATGACATTTAGAAACAAGAAAGAAATGTTAGGTCACCCAGTTAAGGTGAATGTGTTAGACATGCTAAGAAACATAAAACTTGTAATCTAGGTTATATAATTCTATCTATGCTATAAACGAACAAACGAAAGGATGGAATTACACCAATTTCAAAAGCAACTTAGCTATGATGGTGATATATCTCCCTGTCAAGTTTGAATTTGATTGGACAAAGCGTTTTGGAGTTAGAGTCTGGAAACGGAAATGTTGACGAACGAACAAACAAACAAACGGACAGAATTACACCAATTTCAAAAGGAACCTAGCTATGAAAGTGATCTATCTCCCTGTCAAGTTTGAATTTGACTGGACACAGTGTTTTCGAGTTAGAGTCTGGAAACAGAAATGTTGACAGACGGATGGACAGACAAACGAACGGACCGAATTTTGCAAATTTAATAAGTAGATTAAATTTTTATAAGTTAATACCCTATCCAATGGACAATTGCTTTACTGGTCGGCGAGACCGGTCCCACCAAATGTCAGAAAAAGACGTCCTGTATATAATACCGGCAGGACCGGCCAGGAGAGTGCATTCACCAGGTGGTGCATCGTACTTCCTCTTTCTGTCTAGACATCGTGACGTCATAGCATCTTTTTCGTGTCTAGTCCTAGTAAGACCCCTAGTAAGCTGATAACGGGGCCGGTTGGGTGGGCCTTGCCTGTCCATTAGATAGGGTATTAACTTATAAAAATTAAATTTACTTAATATTAAATTTGCAATTTTATTGCATTAATACATCCTATCCAATGGAAAATTGCTGAATAACTGCCGCTTGGTAGGCGGGTAAGCAGCTAGGGACTCAAGTGAACTCATAACAAAACAAAACTGTACAGGCCCATTTGACCTAGGGTCAGAGAACCCTGATAGGTCAAGGTCGGCTACCAACTAACCGGTTACCCGGGAGTCTACCGACGTTGCCCCCCCCCCCTTTTTTTATAAAACATATGTACATTTCAACATATTTACACTATGTACATATCTAGCATATTTACAATATGTACATATTTACATATATATACAACATCTCCTCACCTCTGGGCCTGGTGGTGCACCTGTTGGGCAGCCACTACAGGTCCCAGGTGGAAAATCTCTGAGTCAGCCCAGGCAACATCCTTCAAATAAAACTGAGTGAAGGTGTTGTGAGATTTCCAGTGGCAGGCTGATAATATCTGCTCTAAGGAAGTTCCTGATTGGAAGGCCTTAGAGGCAGCAAAGGCCCTAACATCATGGGCTTTAACCTGATGCAAGGAGAGGGCCTCCTGGTCAGAGAGCTCATAGCACAGAATCACAGTCTGTTTGATCCATGAGGAGATGGTGGCAGGTGAGATGTCTTTGTCAAAGACCAACTCCTTATTCTGCCTAAGATCTGAAGTCCTGTCCAAGTAGTAGCGCAGGGTTCTAACTGGACATAGGGACCTGTCACCTTTGAGTGACCTATCCAGAGATGGGGCCAGGGCTGGAATGACCACTGGTGCCACACTATCTGGACCCTCCTTAGCCAGCTGATTCTTGGATAGGAAGCTGGGTGAGGGGTACAAGGACACCTTAGACCAGTCTGACTGGTGTCTGATGTTCTTATGTAACCAAGCATGGATCTCACTCCTGCGTTTACCAGAACCTAAGGCCAGCAAGAAAACAATCTTGAAAGTCAGATGTTTCAAGGAGGCCTCTTTTAGTGGTTCAAAGGAAGCCTTTGTCAGCTGGTGAAGCACCAGGGAAAGGTTCCAGGAGGGGATGCCCCTCCTGCCCTTGGGTCTGTCTCTATGGAAACTGTCCAGGAGACGAGTGAGATTCTCATCCTTGCTGACATTAATGGTGGAATTGCCCAGTTTGTCAGCAATGGCTGATCTGTAGCCATCAATAGTGCCTGGTTGCAACCTCTTGTCCTGAAACAAGTGCAGGAGGAAGTCAATGGCTTTCAGAGGTAGTGCTCTGAAGTCCACCTGATTACTGAGGCACCACTTTATAAAAATGGTCCAATTTGCCTCATAGACAGATCTGGTTGATCCTCTTTGAGGAGCCTCAATTCGTGCTGCCACTGCCTCAGAGAAGCCCTGCTCCTTGATTGCTGAGGCTCTAGGAACCAGGGATGTAGGTTCAGATTTGACAGGTTCCTGTGAAGGACCTGGTTGAATGGCTGAGACACTAAGTTTGGTATGTTGGGCAGACATGGTGGGATTTGAATGGACATTGCCACTAGATCCCAGAACCAGGGCATGTTGGGCCACCCTGGGGCAATCAGAATTATTCTGTTGCAGGGGTAGTCCTGTAACTTCTCCACCACTTTGCCCAAGATGGCTGCTGGTGGAAAGGCGTATGGGTCCAGGTCCTCCCAGGAGAGGCTGAGTGCATCCACTGCACATGCCTGGGGGTCTGGGACCATTGACACAAACTGTGGCAGTTTGTTGTTGAATCTGGTGGCAAACAGGTCCACTTGGGGCTGGTGCCACCGGGAGCATATAGCTTGGAACACTTCTGGATGAAGTGACCACTCTGTTTGAATGGTCTGGCCAAGTCTTGATAGCTTGTCTGCTATCACGTTCAGCCGGCTGGGGATGTGACGTGCCCTGAGGGTTACCTGCTGTCTGGTACACCAGGACAGGATTCTCCACAGTAGGGCACACAGAGAGCCCGACTTTATCCCCCCCTCTTTGTTGATATAGGCAACCACTGTTGTGTTGTCTGTAGCTATCAGTACTGTCTTGTTGCAGCAGAGGGTTCGAAACTCTTTTAGAGCTAGAAATACTGCTTCTAGCTCTAAGTGGTTTATGTGCAACTTGCTTTCTGGAAGGGACCAAGTTCCCCTTGTAGTGTGCTCGTCTAAATGAGCGCACCACCCTTCTTTTGATGCGTCTGTAAATATTTGCAGAGCATGTTTTAGAGGGTGTAATGGTTGACCTAGTAGCACATTGCTTTCCTCCAGCCACCACCTTAGATGTTGATGGAGGGAGTTGGAGACCGGGATCACCCTTTCAAGTGACTCTGGGACCCTCCAGTTGTTTTTCAAGTGCCACTGTATGGGCCTCATGTGAAGTCGCCCTAGGTGGACTTGTTTTTCTGTTGCTGTGAGTAGACCTAGGAGGGACATGAACTGTTGGACCGGGCATACCGGATCCGACAGTATTGATCTGATTTTGTCTGTCAAGGTCTACCAACGTTCTGTTGTTGGTCTGACCTTGCCCTCTTTCAGGTAGAACTGGTAACGTACGAAGTTGAAAACCTGTTCGGGAGCCAGTTCTGACTTCTCCTTGTTCACCAGCCACCTTAGTTCCTGACAAAGGGTCACTAAGGTTTGTGTATGCTGGAGACAAGTGTCATGGGTAGAGGCTCTCACCAGCCAGTCGTCTAGGTACTGGCGGATCCTTATACCCCTCTGAAGTGCCATGAGTTTGACCTCTTTGGCCACCACTGTGAACTCCATGTGAGCTGTGGATAGACCAAAGGGTAGGGCTTTGAACTGGTAGGACCGACCCTGGAGATGAAAGCGCATGTACTTCCTGGACTGACTGTGAATTGGTATCTGGAAGTATGCGTCTTTGAAGTCTATGGATGTGATCCATTCCCCTGCCTGTAGGGAGGTTCTTATTGTCTCTGGGGTCTCCATTTTGAACGACCCTGTGTTTAAAAAGGTGTTCAAGGTGCTCAGGTCCAGGACCGGTCTCCACCGGTTGTTGGGTTTGGGAACCAAATATAGCCGGTTGTAAAAACCCAGTGAGTTTTGAATTTCTACTGGTTCGACTGCATTTTTGTTTATCAGCTGATACAGTGCCTCTACAAGGAAGGACTGCTTGGCTGAGTTGCGGTAGTTGCTTATCAAAGTCGGTGCCCTTGTCAAGTTGGGTCTGAACTGGAAGGGGAGGGTGTAGCCCTCCCTCAGTGTGGTGACTACTTTTGGACTCGAACCCAGGGCTTCCCATTTCTCCCAACACTGGTATAACCTTGCCCCTACAGGAAAATCTATAACAGCATGTGGGGCATTGTTGACAAGATTTACAAAACTCAAGTGACCTACACAAGAAACATTTTTCACATATTTTATTTCTGTGTACATTTGGAAATAAGTGGGATTTACGCCTTGGTCAGCCTCATCCCTGGTGACATCCCTGTCTAGTGACCGGTCCCGGTGGATCTCATCATCCAGGGAACCGGTAACACTGAGCTGGTCAGCTTCACTGTCAGATGCTACACTCAGATCTCCCTCACCGGTGGGCTGAACATCAGGGACTGAACAGGCTGGGTTGCTGTCCCGGCACCGGGAGCCTCAAGAGGCTGGGTGGCTGTCTGCATCTCATCTACTGCTTCCCCGGTGGCCTGATCAAGGCAGGGACCGGAATTCACTGCAGTTTGACTGCTGGTGGTGGCACCAGGGTAAAAAAAATGGCTTCTGGCTGGTAGTCACATCTGAAGCTGGTTTCACAACCGGTTCAACCGGTACTGTGAAAGTCTTGGCCAACAGCATCGCCTCCAGCCGGGATAACCTCTCTGCCCATTTATCATCTAGCTGTTTCAGATCATCAGCTGAAGGTCTGCTACTGGAAGATTTCTTCTTGCTGGCAGAGGGCTTGGGAGACTCACTATGTTTCGTCTTCTTGGCAGTAGTAGGGGTTGACTGAGGCTGTGAAGCCTTGACCTTCTCCATTTTACCCAGCACACTCATGTGTGCAGGATCCACGAGAGTGGGAGCAGAGGAGGACGCAGTCGCCTTCTTGTCTTTTCATTCTCTGTAGGTGGGTGTTGATAATTGCTGGATCTGATCAGGGGTAAACCCCTTACAGACATCACATTCTTTCTTGAGGACGCAAGGGTCGTCACCCACCCCCTTATCTCGACAACGTGCACACTTGGAGTGGGAGTCAAACCCAGCCATAGCGTGACCGCAGGAACCTCGTCTCTGTCCTGGGGAAGACATAGTTGTAGATAATACTGTAGAACTTCTTTAAGATGAAATAAAATAGATGTGTACGGTGTAGTAACAAAAATTCGCTTGTCGTGAAAACACATCTTCACTCTCCACACGCCAAACGAAAAAGATGCTATGACGTCAAGATGTCTAGACAGGAAGAGGAAGTACGATGCGCCACCTGGCGAATGCACTCTCCTGGCCGGTCCTGCCGGTATTATATACAGGACGTCTTTTTCTGACAATTGGCGGGACCGGTCGTGCCGACCAGTAAAGCAATTGTCCATTGGATAGGATGTATTAAGGCAATAAAAACACCAATTTTGACAGGAATGATGGTGATCTATGTCCCTGTCAAGTTTGAATTTAATTGGACAAACCATTTTTGAGTTAGAGTCCGGAAACAAAAATGTGGACGGACAGACGGACGGACAGACAAATGGACAAAAAACGGACAAACGAACAGACAGAATTATAGTAATTTCGAAACGAACCTAGCTGTGATGGTGATCTATGTCCCTGTCAAGTTTGAATTCGATTAGACAAACCGTTTTTGAGTTAGAGTCTGGAAAAGAAAATTTGGACAGACAGATGGATGGACAGACAAACGGACAGACGAACAGACGTAATTACACCAATTTCGAAAAGATCCTAGCTATGATGGTGATCTATCTCCCTGTCAAGTTTGAATTCGATTGGTCACACCGTTTTTGAGTTAGAGTCCGGAAACGAAAATGTGAATGGACAGATGGATGCAACCTGCCTAAAAACTAGGGGAGAATCCAGTACAAAGAATAGATTTCCCTACAGAAGTGTTCAACGACAGAAAATAGTATAATAGCTAATCTATTTATCCACTGAAAATGTAATTAACTCCCAGAGTGAGCAACAAATATCCTATCTTTGCACACAATTCAAAAACATGTAAGACCCTCAGAAAAGCTGAATCACTATCCCTGACAACAATGCAACTTTACGTTGGAATATACACTAAACACAGCCATACCATTGCGAGAGCCTTTCACGGTCATAAAAGCATGTCCAATATGAGCTGCATAATCCACTGCCAAACCCACTGCAAGGATCAGATTAATAGATGTCACAGTGTCAATAGTCAGACCCCAGTAGAAGATCAGACCTCCAACATCCACCTGCAAAAATATGTATACCACAGTAATCTTATATACAATACAGTTACAACTGGAACTTTACTGTGTCATAGAACAGACCTCCAATATCCACCTGCAAAAATATGTATGACAACAGTCATGTGTCAACAGTCAGACCCCAGTAGTAGGTCAGACCTCCAACATCCACCTGCAAAAATAATTATACCATAATGTACTGTTATATACAATTACAGTTATACCTGGAACTTTACTGTGTCATAGAACAGACCTCCAACATCCACCTGCAAAAATATGTATACCACAGTAATCTTATATACAATACACTTACAACTGAAACTATACTGTGTCACAGAACAGACCTCCAACAAAGCCGCAGCATAACACTTCTGATCATAAAAGTTACATGCAACACATGCAATACAGTCTATGAATGTAGACTGTAATGCTGATGTTTCAGATTTTAGTGGACATCATTCTAATGTATGCCCTAAACTTGTCACGACACAAATTATCTTTACACATGAGTAAGCAAGTTCCAAGTACAGTAGAACCTGACAAGTTTGAATTTTCTATATTTTATATGAACATCCCACTTCCATTTTACCACCCTTCTATCATCTGAAATTAATCTTTACCCACCATATGTACTAAAGTAATAAAGCAGTTTTACTGTAATTATACTTACGAGAGTGCCTATGACACAGACAGAGACGAGGATGCAGGTCCAGGGATGAGCAATCAGGATAAGTGTCATGATAAACACACAGAGGAAAGCCAGACCCAAGTTCCTGAACAACTCATCTCTGATCACCTACAGTATATGGAACATAAAAATATGTCTCAAATTTGATCGTTTGTGACAGTTACTTAGTATTTAAACCAATCAATAACTAAGATCCTGTCAGAAATATTCATTGCATTCTCACTTGTACGAAATCTTTTTCTTCTTAAGGGTTTTCTCACTCTTACAAGGTTTCTCAAAAAATTGTAAGAATTTGAATATGGGTTCAGAACCAGAGCTTCACTCTTTTTGAATTATGACCATTGACCAACCTCATTCAGTGACATGACTTTTCACTGGTCTGATTCTGTCATGTGACTTTTGACTAATCTTACTACGTCATGTGACTCTTATTCTGTCTAAATTCTAGCTTTACCACATGATCTGCCTTTAAATATATTGTTTTCAGATTATTACAGAAGCATTTAATAGTAAATGTTGAGTAAGATCGTACACAATAAAAAATACACATATTAGCTGATAGGTATATAGTTGAGCAAAAATTATATTGGGGGCAGACTAGCAGAGATCTTTTCCAAGTCTTGATTTTTGCAAGTGTTTTAAGCTGAGCCCAGAAAGTTTTTACCTTTGCACAGTGGACAAACAGATGCCTAATGGTTGTGTGTGTTTGCATAAGCTGCAGGTATGTTCATCACTTAATTTAAGTTTACAAAAGTAATCCTTTGTTCCTATTATTTTGTATGTAATGCAATATTGCCTCCAAAAAGAATCCTTATTTTCTTATGTTTTACAGCACTGAAGCATCCATTTAATATAATTCTCCATGATTCTGATAATTTTACTATCAGAGTTTTTCCCCCCAAACAAGCTTTACTTAGCATATCCACAAGAATCCTTCATCATTCTTCCATACCAGTCTTTTCCGCCTTTCTTGGATTTTAGGAATAATCTTGTCTGATTGGAAATATTCGGCTTTGATGGACTTTGGAAGTAATTTTCAATTTATTGAGGTACACATGTAATAACTCTGGTATTCCAAAATTTTGTTTTTATATGATACATATTTTTTAAAGTTCTTTCTGCCATGAAGTCTCAGTGTGCATGAATTATATCAGCTGGTAGGTTAATCCTTTTCATATATCAAGTTGGGAAGAAAGAGGTGGGCTAAGAAAATATTGGGATTTAGCCAGAGAGTTGCACTTAAGGTACTCTGTATGTTTGAAGTTGGTATATTGACCATCACTCTCCTCCAGGAGTTAAGGACTTCTATCCAAAACTTGCTAGTTGTCCTTTTTGCAATTTTATTCATATTTTCTGGCCCAACCTTAAAAAGTCTATCTTAAGTTCTACATTGTAGAAAAATAAGCCAAATTGACCCAAGGGGCATTATTGCAAATGAACATTCTATGAAACCATGTTATTTTGAGAGCATTAATGAAATTTTTTAGATCTATCACATTATAACCTCTATCTTCCAATTGGTAATTTTTGTCTAAGTTTCCTTCAAAATGTGCTTGTTTGGAGAAGGGATTGAAATAAATATTAAATCGTTCAACTTAGATATTATTAGTGCTTTCACAACAGCTATTTTCCCAACTGGTGTAAGAAGCCTTTGATTCAAAACATGAAAAATTATATTCTATGCTTTTTAATGCCAGGAATGGAGCAGTCATTTGTTCAAGCTCAGTCTAAAGTTAATACATAAAAGTTTGAGACCTGCAACACCTCAGACTAAGTTGCTTGTGGTGTTAATTTTGTATTTAGAATTATGCACTTCTTCCCTATCCAGATCAGTTTATTATCTTTTTAGTGTTTATTTTCCATCCTAACAAAGTACCAAATATTTCTGGCGTATTTAACACACCCGCCAAAGATTCTTCAGTGCAGTCTAATATGAGGGTTGTGTACTTTATGTGACTTTTGACTGATCTTATTCTGCCTCTGATTTTTTACCTATTTTATTCCACTGGGTGACCTCTAGCTGAACTAATTTTGTCATGTGACCTGTGATTATTTCTGTCATATGGCTTCTGACTGACCCTTTCTATCATCACCTGGCATATGACTCCCCCAATTCTAAGATGTGATAGCTAAATGGCCATATTCGGTCACGTGATCTCTGACTAACTTTATGCATTTAATGCATAACTTAAACTTAATTGCAAAAAATACCTTTATCTGAAGGAATAATAAACTTTTATCTGTGTGTTTTTTTTTTTAGTTTTGGGGGTTTTTTTTTTGTAGACTTCAAGGTGCATTTCATCGGAACTGCCATATTTTATCCAATAATGTATCAAGTACTTTATTTAGTCACATGACCTCTGACTGACCTTGTTTCCCTCCCAGATGAGGTAGAAGAAGGAGTAAGGGAACACATCCTCTAGGTTGAGTGCTGAGATCAGATCTCTGATCTCCTCCATGGCAGCGATCTCCGCAGCCGCATCTTCTAGTGACGAGTGCTGGAATTGTACCTTGGACATCTGAAAAATACCAGTTTGCAATGAATTTAACAAATTAGTGTTGGTGTTTACCCCTTATGCATTTTGGCGTTCAATGTTGCCTTTGAATTCCAATTTTGCAAAAGCAATTGGTACGGGGTATTGAGTAAGACATATGCACCCTCTCAGAATATCCACTTTAATCATTCAACAATAAAAGTATTACGAGCACGCAATATCATTAGACATATAACTGATGACAAGTGAGGAATTATAAGAGATTTTACAATGAATAGCGATATTTGGATCACAAAGGCAAAGCCTGAGTGAGTCTGAGGAGCTATTCATTCTAAAATCTCTTATAAACACAAGATCAGAATCAGTTATTTCTATTCTAACATGACAAGCTTTTTAATATTATAAATCCTATTATTATTTTCATTTACTGAGAAAAACAGGCTGTTTCATCGATTTTACTTTGCATGGGGGCTATTGTTGGAACAGTCATAATTTCCTCAATTAGCCAATCAGATTCACTGACAGAGTTGTGTCTCTTTAGAATGAGTGATAATTTGAACTAATTAGGTTACGCTGATTTTACAGAATCTCCGACTCAGTGAGTGAGTGAGTGAGATGGAATGTTTCCTCGATTGACTAATCAGAAACACAAACACAACCATGCCATGTTAGTATCGGTGACACCCAAATTTTTAACCCTTCTTAGTAGTCTCTTCTTTAATAGTGCTATTATAAAGCCTAATCTTTGTAAAAATTAGAATCTTAACTGAAACTAATTTGAGTAATTTTCCTATTTCAATAATTAGCAAAAGTGAAGTGTCTTTGTGAAGGGCACAATAGAGAATGAACAAATCTCATCAGGCAGCTTAGTCTTTACTATGGGGATAGCAATAGCAAAACGGTAACCAGTTTGCTTTGCTGATTTATGAATTTACAAAAATAATCCTAACACTATTGTCAAAGAAATAGTCTTCCAACAAAATTGGTCCTTTCTTCTGCTTCAAGCTCCATTTTACAAATGAGTGAACATAAAACTAGAAAAAAAGTTTTTCCTGAAAGGAATGAAGCATCCCAAAACATACATGCAAAGCAGACAATGAAAAAAGTTAATTCTGTATATTTTGTAGACATAGCAATGTAAAGTATTTAAATGGTTGACAATGTTTTCTGAAATAGAAAACTTAGAACCTTTGGCTGACTGAAAATCTGACTGGACTGGCTTTCTGGATTCTCCTAATAAATATCAGTACATTCAAAAGCTCTAAAAGCAATAACAAAGGAAATACCAGCCAATAAAACAAATTCTTTGATTTCACAACAGTTTGATATATGTTGGGGGGCAGAGGGTACTAGGTTAATCTGACCAGCTTTCTAGACTCCCTATTAATGTAATCAAAAGCTCTAAAAGTAATAACAAAGGACATATAAGCCAAAACAGGGATAAATCTGATTGCTTTCTAGACTCCCTGCATCCCTGCACATGGTTTCCTATCAACTCCAAATATATTCTAATGCTCTTAAAGTAACAGTTAAGGAAATAAAAGCCAAAAACTCAAATCCCCAATTATATGACTCTGATCTGACCAATAAGGCAGGGGCTCCAGAGGGTAAATCTGACCGGCTGTTTTTTATACCTATTAATACACTACAAATCTCAAAAAGCAATAATAAAGGAGAGATTGATGGTGAAGGTAAATCTGATAAGAGCTCTAGAGTCCCTGCAAATGGTTGCCCATTACCTCCCAATGCATTCTAAAGGTCTAAAAGCAATAGATAAAGCAATAACAACCAAAAGTACAAAATTGCAAATTTAATAATAAAGTAAATTAAATTTTTAATACCCTACCCTAAAGTTAATACCCTATCCAATGAACAATTGCTTTACCGGTCGGCGCGACCGGTCCCGCCAAACGTCAGAAAAAGACGTCTTGTATATAATACCGGCAGGACCGGCCAGGAGAGTGCATTCACCAGGTGGCGCATCGTACTTCCTCTTCCTGTCTAGACAACATGACGTCATAGCATCTTTTTCGTGTCTAGTCCTAGTAAGACCCCTAGTAAGCTGATAGCGGGGCCTTGCCTGTCCATTGGATAGGGTATTAACTTATAAAAATTTAATTTACTTATTAAATTTGCAATTTTATTTATCTTATCCAATGGACAATTGCTGAATAACTACCGCTTGGTAGGCAGGTAAGCAGCTAGGGACTTAAGTGAACTCATAATAAAAACAATACTGAGAAGGCCCATTTGACCTAGGGTCAGAGAACCCTGAGAGGTCAAGGTCGGCTACCAACTAACTGGTTACCCGGGAGTCTACCAACGTTGCCCCCCCCCTTTTTCTTTCCCCCCAGGGTTGATCTGAGAAGGGAAAGAGAGGGACAGAGAGGGGCTGAGTTCAGTCCCAGAAGAAATAAACTTCCCAAGGGAAGCAAGTCACAGTTTTTTGTTTGTTTTTTTTATAATATATGTACATTTCAACATATTTACACTATATACATATCTAGCATATTTACAATATGTACATATTTATATATATATACAACATCTCCTCACCTCTGGGCCTGGTGGTGCACCTGTTGGGCAGCCACTATAGGTCCCAGGTGGAAAAGCTCTGAGTCAGCCCAGGCAACATCCTTGGAAAGCCTTAGATGCAGCAAAGGCCCTAACATCATGGGCTTTAACCTGATGCAAGGAGAGGGCCTCCTGGTCAGAGAGCTCATAGCACAGAATCACAGTCTGTTTGATCCATGAGGAGATGGTGGCAGGGGAGATGTCTTTGTCGAAACCTTTCTTGAAGGAGACAAATACTAACTCCTTATTCTGTCTAAGATCTGAAGTCCTGTCCAAGTAGTAGCGCAAGGCTCTAACTGGACATAGGGACCTGTCACCCTTGAGTGACCTATCTAGAGATGGTGCCAGGGCTGGAATGACCACTGGTGCCACACTGTCTGGACCCTCCTTAGCCAGCTGATTCTTGGATAGGAAGCTGGGTGAGGGGTACAAGGACACCTTACATCAGTTTGACTGGTGCCTGATGTTCTTATGTAACCAAGCATGGATCTCACTCCTGGGTTTACCAGAACCTAAGGCCAACAAGAAAACAGTCTTGAAAGTCAGATGCTTCAAGGAGGCCTCTTTTAGGGGTTCAAAGGGAGCCTTTGTCAGCTGGTGTAGCACCAGGGAAAGGTTCCAGGAGGGGATGCCCCTCCTGCCCTTGGGTCTGTCTCTATGGAAACTGTCCAGGAGACGAGTGAGATTCTCATCCTTGCTGACATTAATGGTCAGTTCTGACTTCTCCTTGTTCACCAGCCACCCTAGTTCTTGACAAAGGGTTACTAAGGTTTGTGTATGCTGGAGACAAGTGTCGTGGGTAGAGGCTCTCACCGGCCAGTCGTCTAGGTACTGGTGGATCCTTATACCCCTTTGAAGTGCCATGAGTTTGACCTCTTTGGCCACTACTGTGAACTCCATGGGAGCTGTGGATAGACCAAAGGGTAGGGCTTTGAACTGGTAGGACCGATCCTGGAGGTGAAAACGCATGTACTTCCTGGACTGACTGTGAATTGGTATATGGAAGTATGCGTCTTTGAAGTCTATGGATGTGACCCATTCCCCTGCCTGTTGGGAGGTTCTTATTGTCTCTGGGGTCTCCATCTTGAACGACTCTGTGTTTAAAAAGGTGTTCAAGGTGCTCAGGCTCAGGTCCAGGACCGGTCTCCACAAGTTGTTGGGTTTGGGTACCAAAAATAGCCGGTTGTAAAAACCCAGTGAGTTTTGATTTTCTACCGGTTCAAATGCATTCTTGTTTATCAGCTGATACAGTGCCTCTAAAAGGAAGGACTGCTTGGCTGAGTTGTGGTAGTTGCTTATTACCATCGGTGACCTTGTCAAGTTGGGTCTGAACCGGAAGGGGAGGGTGTAGCCCTCCCTCAATGTGGTGACTACTTTTGGACTCAAACCCAGAGCTTCCCATTTTTCCCAACACTGGTGTAACCTTGCCCCTAGAGGAGGATCTATAACAGCATGTGGGGCATTGGTGACAAGATTTACAGAACTCAAGTGACCTACACAAGAAACATCGTTCACATATTTTATTTCTGTGTACATTTGACATGCATTGGGATTTACGCCTTTCCTTTGTGACAACCCGGTGACAATATGAGCATTTGCAACACAAAAGTCTACATTCAAATTTAAAGTCACTTTGCTGTTCCCGGCTACCACTGGTGCTGGGTCCAAGTCTCCCTGACCGGTAACATATACAGAGTTCTTCTGACCGGTCACAGAATTTACACAGTGATTGTCATTTATGAGACTTGGAACCTTTAGCCCGCTTCTGGGAGAATGTGGAGGCTTTGCCATGACTTTTCCTTGCCTGCTGCTAGTCTTTGATCTGTTTCCAAACAGGGAGGTTCTTCCTGTCGTGATGGCCAGTCGACTTGTCACTTGCAGCATAAGGGTGGAAGCGACCTTTGTGTCAGTGTGATGTACCCGACGAACGCCTCTCCTCACTTCTACTGATTTCCTCTTCAGCCTTGGTGATAAGCTGGTGCGGGAACAGTGCGTTGAGATGTACTGGAGACGTTCTTAAGGCGTTCCCAGTATCTTGCTTCACTCCAGCATGTAGGTAGTCAAGGTAACTATCTCTGCGGGCCAGAGTGAAGTTAGCCATGTTTATAAAGACACCCTCAGATAAGTCCTGACTTTACAGGTTGGCTGAACACGTGCACCGGCAAAGGGGTTGTCATCTGCAGCAGAGGACACAGTTTCAAACTCTGGGATCTTATGCCAGTTCATGAAGCTTCTCACACCTCTCATAGTCTCTCTATAATTGGCCTCCTCAGTAGGTTCCTGGTCAGCCTCATCCCTGGGGACATCTCTGTCTGGTGACCTGTCCCGGTGGATTTCATCATCCAGGGAACCAGCAACACTGAGCTGGTCAGCTTCACTATCAGATGCTGAACTCAGATCTCCCTCACCGGTGGGCTGAACATCAGGGGCTGAACCGGGGTCTGAACAGGGTTGCTGTCCCGGCACTGGGAGCCTCAAGAGGCTGGGTGGCTGTCTGCATCTCATCTACTGCTTCCCTGGTGGCCTGATCAAGGCAGGGACCGGAATTCATTGCAGTCTGACTGCTGGTGGTGGCACCAGGGTAAAAAAATGGCTTCTGGCTGGTAGTCACATCTGAAGCTGGCTTCACAACTGGTTCAACCGGTACAGTGAAAGTCTTGGCCAACAGCATCGCCTCCAGCCTGGAAAACCTCTGCCCATTTATCATCTAGCTGCTTCAGGTCATCAGCTGAAGGTCTGCTACTGGAAGATCTCTTCTTACTGGCAGAGGGCTTGGGTGATTCACTATGTTTCATCTTCTTTGTAGTAGGGGTTGACTGAGGCTGCAAAGCCTTGACCTTCTCAACTTTACCCAGCACACTCACGTGTGCAGGGTCCACTAGAGTGCGAGTAGAGGAGGACGCAGTCGCCTTCTTTTCTTTTCGATCTCTGTAGGTGGGTGTTGATAATTGCTGGATCTGTTGAGGGGTAAACCCCTTGCAGACATCACATTCTTTCTTGAGGACGCAAGGGTCGTCACTCACCCCCTTATCTCGACAATGTGCACACTTGGAGTGGGAGTCAAACCCAGCCATAGCATGACCGCAGGAACCTCGTCTCTGTCCTGGGGAAGACATAGCCGTCGATAACACTGTAGAACTTCCTTAAGTAGAAATAAAAAGGTTGGGTTCGGTGTAGAACAAAAAATTCGCTTGTCATGAAAACACGTCTTCACTCTCCACGCGCCAAACGATAAAGATGCTATGACGTCTAGACAGGAAGAGGAAGTACGATGCGCCACCTGGCGAATGCACTCTCCTGGACGGTCCTGCCGGTATTATATACAGGACATCTTTTTCTGACGTTTGGTGGGACCGGTCGCGCAGACCGGTAAAGCAATTGTCCATTGGATAGGATGTATTAACGCAATAAAATCTGCAATTTTACAATCCTAGTATGATCAAAATGAGGCAGGGGTGGGGGGCACTGGATAAATTTGACCAGCTTTCTAGACTCCCTGTTTATGGTTTCCTATTACCTACTAATACATTGTAAAGCTCACAGTAAAAGCCATAATGAAGGCGATATAAGCCAATTTCATGTTTGATACATAAGTGGGGGAGCCAAGAGTAAATCTGACAAGTTTCTAAACTCTCTGAATATAGTTTCTTATTACCTAGTAATACATTCCAAAGTTCAAAAAGCAATAACATGAGATAAAAGCCAAAAACATGAAATTGCAAAATTAATTTAATAAGTAAATTAAATTTTATTGCGTTAATACATCCTATCCAATGGACAATTGCTGAATAACTACCCCTTGGTCGGAGGGTAAGTTACTAGGGACTTAAGTGAACTCACAAATGATACATTTTAAACCTACGGTCTAGGCTGACTTAGTCAGGAGACCTATGGGTCCAGGCCTGGGTTGATCTTAAGGTCATTAAACCTTGAAAGGCCATAGTCAGTTACCAGCAGCCGGTTCCCCAGGGCTATACCGACGTTGCCCCCCAAACCTGTTTTTCAGACCTGCTTTGAGGTAGGGGAAGAGTTCAGTCCCATAAGGCAAATAAACCTCCTGAAGGAAGCACGTCACTTTTTTTACTATTTATTGAGCTCTAAATCAGCCCAAGCCACATCTTTCAGATAGAAATGTGTGAAGGTGTTACGTGACTTCCAGTGATAGGCTGATAGAATCTGCCCCAAGGAGACTCCCAACTGGACATCCTTTAAAGCAGCAAAGGCCCTGACATTATGGGCTATAACTTGCTGTAAAGTGAGAGCCTCCTGATAAGAGAGCTCATAGCATAGGATCACAGTCTGCTTGATCCATGAGATAGTGGCAGGTGAGATATCTTTGTCAAAGCCTTTCTTAAAGAAGACAAAGACTAACTCCTTGTTCTGCTTGAAGTCTGAGGTCCTATCAAATACATATGTAGTAGCACAATGCTCTGACTGGACACAGGGGCCTGTCAGACTTGAAGGACTTATCCACAGTTGGGCCAGGGCTGGTATAACCACTGGGGCCACACTGTCTGGACCCTGTTTGGCCAGCTGATTCTTGAAAAGAAAGCTGGGAGATGGATACAGAGACACCAACCGGTGTTTGATGTTCTTGTTTTGCCAAGCATGTATCTCACTTCTGTGTTTGCCTGACCCTAGGGTCAAGAGGAAAAACAGTTTTGAAGGTCAAATGCTTCAGAGAAGCCTCATTAATTCAAATGGGGGCTTTGTCAGCTGGTGCAAAACCAGGGAGAGGTTCCAGGAGGAGATGAAAGTCCTAAAACAGGTACATAAGGAATTCAGCTACTGACTTTATTGGGGGTGCCCTGAAGTCCACCTGAATACTGAGGCACCACTTTGTAAAAGTGGCCAACTTTGTCTCATAGACTGATCTGGTTGATCGTCTCTGAGCCTCAATTCATGCTGCCACAGCCTCAGAGAAGCCCTGCTCTTTGATTGTCGAGGCTCTAGGAGCCATGCATACAGATTTAGATTGGACTGATTCCTGTGAGGAGTCTGATTGACAGGCCGAGTGAGCAGGTTGGGCAGGCTCAGTGGGATTTGGCTGGACATGGCCACTAGATCGCAGAACCAGGGCATGTTGGGCCTCCCCGGAGCAATCAGAATGATTCTCCTGCATGGGTAATCGTGCAGCTTCGCCACCACTTTGCCCAAGATGGCTGCTGATGGGAAGGCATATGCATTCTCCCATGGCAGGCTGAGTGCATCCATTGCCCAGGCCAGGGGGTCTGGTACTGGTGACACAGAGGTAACTTGTTGAACTTCATGGAAAATAGATCTATTTAAGGCTGGTGCCACTTGCTGCATACTGACTGGAAGACCTCTGGAAGGGGAGACCAATCCATTTGGATGGTCTGGTCTAGCCTGGATAGCATATCTGCTACCACATTCAGCTGGCCTGGAATGTGTCGGGCTATGAGTCACCTGCTTCAGGGACACCAGGTCAGGATTCTCCACAGAGGGGCATACAGTGAGCCCGATCTCATGCCTCCTTCCTTGTTTATGTATGACACCACTGTGGTGTTGTCGGTTGATATTAATTGCTGAATCAATTTTGCAACTATCTCTTCAGTGCCCGTCTTTCCTGTGTATATTTGACAGATGCCGTAGAAGCCCTTGTGAGCTATATTTAGAAATAACTGCTGGTCGGTGAATCATGTGACTAGCTTGCTGAAGATGATGACGTCATTTGAGTTCTTTTGTGATACTTAACCCGGCAACTGTATGTAATACTGGCCATCCACAAACACCACTACCGATAACAAGGACGGGTCCATGAGGGAGGGACTGGTATCACAGTAGATGTGAATTCTGAAGAACGCATTGCTGAATTATTTTTTAAACTATCTCAGTGCACGTCTTTATTGTGAAGATTTGAAAGATGCCAGGATAGCCCTTGTGAGCTATATTTAGCAACAATTTGCTGGTCGGAAGGTCACGTGACCAGCTTGCCAGAGAAGATAATGTCAGTGGTCGAGTTCTTTCGTGACACTTAACCAGGCAACTGTACAGTATTCTGGCCATCCACCAACCCCACTACCAACAACAAGGCCGGGTCCATAAGGGAGGGACTGGTATAACAGTAGAAGTGAATTCTGAAGTTGAACCACCTGGGGAGGAAACTAGCAACATGGCGGTCTGCATATTTCTCATCGCTTACTGCCCTATCATCAACACTAAATTGAATCGACTAGGGAGTGTTTCCAGCAGATTTCTTAATGAATATTAATGCTTGATATGTAGATAACACTTCTACACAAAAATATTTGCAAATAACATGTCTGCACAGTACACACACCAAACAAAAAAGATGCTATGACGTCACGCCGTCTAGACAGGAAGGAAGTATGATGCACCCCCTGGCAAATGTACAGTGGGACCGGCCGGCCCATATATTATATACAAGGCGACTTTTTTCTGTCGCTTGGCGGGCCGGTCTGCACTGACCGGATTAGCAATTGTCCATTGGATAAGATGTATTAACGCAATAAAGTCTTTGATTTTATGACCCCAGTTTTACCCATAGGACAAGAGGCCAAGGGGGTAAATCCGACCAGCTTTCCAGATTCCCTGAATATTTTTATTACCTACTAATAATTTCCAAAGCTCTAACAGCAACGGAGAGATAAAAAGCCAAAGACACAAAATCTCAGATTTTATGACTTCAGTATGACCCATAGGGGCTGGAGGGTGTAGTCAGGGGGAAAATCTTTACCAGCTTTTTAGGCTCTGCAGATGATGGTTTCCTATCGCCTCTCAATACATTTTGAGGCTCAAAATGTAACAGACAGAGAGATAATATAGGATTCTGATGGAGTTAAGCTATGTGATTACTACTTGGTACAATACTCATAACTACCTTAATCTTGGGCCAGTTGCGCCCACAATCTAATCAACTAGATAGAGATATTGATAGCCTTAACTTGTATGTAACATTATACCCTACTTCAGTACGTAGTTTTTCCTGAGCAGTGGTGACATGTGAGTGTATCTAAAAAAAACTGGTCTTTGTTCGTGCAACCTTGAAAAGCTCATAGGTTAAAACTAAGCAAATGGAAAAGTTCCCCCCATGCCCAAGGTATATAAGTACCAAATATGGTTAGAAAGCCCCCACCAATTAGGAATATATTGAAGGGAGACCATAATCTGGTGGCAGCAGTGGCAAGGAAACCTGACCCCAAAATAAGTTTTCTAAGTGCCCTTCTCCATGGACACTTAATTACCAAAGATAAGTCAAAAAATTTACTGCCAAAATTTTCTGTAAATTACTTACAATGTTATATTTGTGATTTTTGAACTATTATAATTCAGGTTATTGAATGATAAAGTGTTTTCATAAATCCTGCTACTTTATACTTAAGTTTAAGAGGTGCCAACAACATATAGATATGTCAGTATAAAACAATACAGCTCGCAGAATTTCAATCAAATGGCATGACAGTTAATTATCAATTTTACATTGTTTCATTAAGCAGTATTTTAAAATATATAATTGTTATTAACAACTATTTCATACTTATACCATCGATACTCATTAAATATTGTTAGAATTTCCACAATTTCATTGTTGTTCTCAGTGGAGATTTTCAGGAAATGTCTTACCAAAATGTATCTGGGCTGTGTGATGTTTGAAGTGTTGAAGACTATGTCTCTAATGAAGGCAGCTCCTGGTGTTGACTGACCAGTGGATGGATCTCCATACAGAAACATGTGGAGATGTTCATAGAACTCAGCATTAGAGCTTATATTCAGACCTACAGTGATAAACATAAATACTAGGTTAAGTTTACCAGAAAATAGAAATCCAACCGAATACGTGTGCCAATTTGACATTAAAAAGTTAAATACTCAATGAGCTGAGGGTAAAAAAAATTGTTTTCCTTTAAGGTAGCCATGACATCATTAATAATTAAATTTTAAGTAAGCCAGAACTTTCCTTAGGTAAACTTCAATATCAGTGGAATGTAGAGATTTATGAACCAGGGGGTTTAAGCTCAATTTTATGACATTAAGACAGCCTTCATTTAATTTATGTTCAAATATTAAGGTCTCCCATGTTAATTCCTTATTTTGACTTTAAGGTAGCCATACCTTCTTCAACATGGGGAGGATTTTGACAATTAGGATCTTCTTTAGGTCATCTTTAACAGGTGCACCACGTTTGATAAGAAAATGTCAATATGGTATTTATGCACTCTATCCACACTGAAATTTTGTGATTGGTATTCAATACTAAACTTAAATTTGACAATGATATTCCAAGCCTGCCTTTACTTGAAGGAGACATACTAGGACTATTGAAACTAGGGTGGACGTTCACCATTGTAAAGTATCTGTGACTGCATCATACAAACTTTTATACAATGTTAACCAATTAAATGCAACATTTTGCAAGTTCACACTGTGGAATAATGATCTTGCAAATTTAAGTTACAAATTAAGTTAAATTTTTATAAATTGATAACTTACATAATGGACATTTAGTTCTCTTGCCACTGCCAGCCGGCCCTGCCAAACATCAGAATAAGACATCCTGTGTCTTCACCGGCAAAGCCCGCTAGGTTGCCACCATTCGCTTCTTGGACAGAGAATGTGACAACATATTAGTCAGTCTCAGAGGGACATAAGCTGGTCCCATTGCTTGGTTGTCAGTGAAATAGTGGCTGGCACTGATCAAAGTTGCTCCCCCACCTCCTACTTAACAGACCTGGTGGGGGAAGAGATACGAGTTCAGTCCAAGGAGAGACCCTCTTCGGAAGGAATAGGAGCAGAGTTGGTGGTCTTTGAACAGGACCTGTCACCCTGAAAGCACTGCTAGACAAGGTGACAGGTTGCTTAAATACATATATATATTTGTTAGTGGTGGATATGCTGGGCAGATACCACTGGGCCCAGATGAAAAAGCTCAGATTCAGACCAGGACACATCCTTCAAGTAATCTGTCTGAAGGTGTTGTGGGATTTCTAGTGGCAGGCTGATAATAACTGTTCCTGGGTGAGGTCAAACTGGTAGCCTACAAAATCAAATATTTGTCTGAGATCAAGTTCTGATTTTTCTATCCAACCTAGTTAATGACACATAGCTACTAGAGTCTTAGTATGCTAAAAACAGGTTTGTTGGGATGTGGCTCTGACCAACCAATCGTCTAGGAACTGGTCGATTCTTATATCCTTGTTTTGAGCCATCAATTTGACTTCCTTAACTAACAATGAGAATTCCACAGGAGCAGTGGGCAGGCCAAATGGTAGAGCTTTGAAATGGTGGGATTGACCTTGGACATGAAAACTTCATGACCATGACCTTGGACATGAAAAAGTATTTCCTGGATTGTGGATTTATTGGGGTATGGTAGTAAGTGTCCTTGAAATTTATGGATGATATCCATTCGCCTGTTTGAAAGGAAGTTCTTATACTTTCTGGTGTCTCCATTTTGATTTTTTTTTTTTTGACTTCAGGAGTTTGTTCAGTCAGCTCAGATATAGGATAGGTCTCCACTTGTTGTTGGGTTTGAGAACCAAGAATAGTCAGCTAAAGAAAGCCAAAGGTGTCTGATTTTTTACCTGTTCTATTTGCTTCTTTCTACACATAAGTGCATGTAATGCATCCATCATGTAGCTGTTCCTGAGGGATGTGCATAGCCACTTTATGATTACTGAAGACCTTTTCAGAGTTAAAATTTAAGACTACTTCATGCGAGTCAGAGGTCAATGCCTTGTATAATCACTATGATTTACTAGTAATTGTATTTTGACTGTCTATAACAGTAAGAGCAGTCTCAGAGGCTAAGGGCATTGGCCTAATGTCAAATACAGGTTCAGGGATCCCTGAAGAATTTTTGGGCTAACCTATTGAATCTGTTCCTAGAACTGTTTCTGAACCTCTGGAACCAGTTCAGGCTTAAATAACAGGTTTCAGAAAACAATAGTCTTGTCACATTATAAGAAAAACTGACAGATACTCGTCTACATCTCCACTACACCTCTGCTCACCATGCACCTTGCAAAACTTAAGGACCATATGAGTACATGATCTTCATGATAACCCACCCTGCTGACCATTCACCATCATCCTCATAATGCTCAATGAGGCCATCACTTGAAGTACTTCTATATGCACATGTGTTATGAGTAGCACTAGTAGCACATGGATCCATAAACAGTATTTGTAGGCAGCAAGCAACTTCATCTCTGTTGAGAATATTAGTAATGTGTCCTTGGAAATTACTGCCTTGTATGAGCCTTTGTTGAGTGTGGTTGATCCTTTTCTGTTTAATCATGTCATCTATCTCCTTTCCATGTATCAAGTCTGGTTTTGCTTCCATCATGTTATTGTCTACCATTAGCTTTTCCCCAAACCATTTGACTTTATTACTGTTTTTTTGCCTTCTTATATATAGGCCAAAGTTTCCTCTTTCTGTCATTAACTTCAGGTGGAATTGCTCCACCACAGAGAAATTCTTTGAACGGTCTAGATTTTTTTGAATGGCGAAGTACCCAAATTTTATCTTGTATGGAGCTGAAGCATGCAACTATTTGTCTAGAACTCCTACTATTAGACATTTTTCCCATACTATGTGCATTTTCAATCACTACTGCCAGCACTTTCTTCAGACATTTTGAGTTCTTGCACAAAGAAATCTCTTAGAATCTTGTGGACATCTTCACCTCTTGACTCTGATATATTGTAGAACAGTGGACTTTCTCATGCTTCTTGCCATCTGTGGACATTTGTGACAGGCTTGACAGAAGGCAACTGATCCACACAGAAATTTCTGATTCAAAGCATAACAATTTATATTGAAAGTCTTTAGCCTAGTCATTCTGAATGATCTTCAGCTGACTCAACATATTGTCCTGCATTATGGTGAGGCATATTTATGATGACTCTCTGGCACATTTCTCTCATTTCCTGAGGGTTTCTTTGGAGATTGGATGGGAGGTCAGTGGGCTGGATGAAGACAAATCTGAAGCTTGACCAACTGATTGTACCAGAAGGACACATCATTTGAAGGGTTCTGGATGTCAGAGTGGATACATCGGTACTTCTGGAGTCATAGCCCTCCACTAGGGTAAGATTTTATCTTTCCAGTTTCTTACATATTTAATCGTCGGCTGGCAGATTAACAGAGATCTTTCCTTTAGGTTAAGGTCATGAACCGGCAAAGGGGTTGTTGTCTGCTGAAGAAGAGGCATTGTCAAAGTAGGAGACGTGATGCAAACCAATGTAAAATTTGATCCCCTTGCCTGTTTCCCTGTATGATTGCTCTTCAGCTAGTAGTTGGGCAGCCTCACTCGTAACAATGGACCATTGTCATATAGTTCACACTCTTCTTCTGCCAGCCTGTGTGGTGAAACAGAGTGCATATTGCCTTCAAAATCAGAGGACGGTTCTTGCTGTGGAGATCTGGCAAACGACGTACTTGGTACAGACTTCTTCTGCAGAGCAGGAGCCTCGTCAGTGTCGGCCTGGTTGGTCAGTGTGATCGGTGGAATAAATGGCTTTTCAGATACTGCACTATCTGGTGGTGGGTGAACTGGAGCTGACAACAGAGGGATTAGAAATAATCTTCTTATTAGAAATCTTATCTTTCTTAATCTTGTCGGTGGGGGTAGATAGCTGGGCATGTTGTTCAGTAGTTAGGACACTGCAAAACTGGCAACCTTGCTTCAAAACGCAAATGTCTTTGTCCCTGCATCATGCACAATGAGCATGTTGGCAAAACCCAGCCTTTCAAAAGGCCACACACACCCCGTTTTTGTCATGAGTTTTTATAGAAGTATTTTATGAAATAAGTTTGAATCTTGAGAGTTCCTCAAAACAAGTCTTGACTGCATATGTGCCAAATGCAAAAGGAAACAGTGCATGCCACCTAGCAAATGGTGGCAACCTAGCCGGCCTTGCCAGTGGAAGCACCGGTCCGGGATGTCTTTTTCTGAGGTTTGGCGGGGCCGGCTTATGCCAGCAAAATAGCTAAATGTCCATATATT
This sequence comes from Sabellastarte sp. h YS-2021, assembly GCA_964017235.1. Lineage (NCBI taxonomy): Eukaryota > Metazoa > Annelida > Polychaeta > Sabellida > Sabellidae > Sabellastarte > Sabellastarte sp. h YS-2021. The sequence continues at coordinate 32,337,506 of OZ024936.1, forward strand.
TTGATACATCCATGTATTAAGGCAATGAAATTTTACCTGCAGACAAAAGCAGGAATCTTACCAGAATTTTTCAGCCACATATCATAAAAGTAGTACCAGCTGTAAACAGACCCTGACTGTATTGTATCCATGCTCTCCATGTCTTTGTGAAGTTGTACTAGGTTCAGAAAAGCTTCGTAATAATCTATCTTACCTAAAATTAAACAGATTGTTTGGACAACATACATTGTTTTGGTTGTTAATAATTCCACTTCATACATACTGAATTTATTCATATGCATTTTTCAAAAGGGGGGGGGGGGTGACTATTTACAGATAAAAAAATCAACTCTCGAGTCCATTGGCAATGGGCAATAATGGACACTGACAGCCTTGATCTTGATTGCCAGCATGTATTATGGCAAGAGAGCTTAAAATATACCAATATACTTAAATCTGAAGAAATTACTCAGTTTTATCTTATATTTTTTGCAGATTTAAATGCATCTGTGATCGAAACTGCCATGTTTTGTTCTGATTTTCTTTACTTCTTGTAAGCGGTATTCTACTGGCGGAAGTACTTAAACGCATCTTTTTTTGGAATCCCAGAATCAAAAAGCTCTTGAGAGGGATGTAAAACCCTGAAATATGAACTTTGCAAAGGTAGACAGAAGGAGGGGCAATTAAAATGGAGGGGGCATTTGTATATGGATAAATACAGTATTCTAAAGTCAAATATAAAGTAAAAAAATAACATCGGAGATACCCGTACCCCACAGCCCAGGGAAATAGTTGTTAACGTCATGAGATATAGAAAAAATGAAACAATACAAACATTAGGACACTTTCAGAGTAGTACCAGTTAAGTACAGGTCCAAATAATGTTTAAGTGGAGAAAATAATGTTCAAGAGTGAGAAAATGTATGTAAAGATAACACATGATTCAAGATAACAGACAGCATTAAGCAGTAAACTAAAAATTATGAAGCTATAAAATTTATTAACTGACGTATAGCTGTCAATGGAAATATCACAATTAAGTATACATATATATAATGATAATAGTTACAGCAATCCATTTATCTTTGTCATAAGAGAAAATTGTCTCAAACATGGTACTTTAGCAGAACCCAGGTTTAAGGTCACACTATGATTTAACCAACCTACACTCCCCATCCAATGACTCAATCGAGAATCAACTTCCTACACCTTACAGTTTCTGAGATACTGACCCACCAGATTTATAAAGGTCAAGGTCACTACAGCAAGGTCAAAGGTTAATTCAAGGTTACACCACGATGTTGTACACCTACACCCCCAACTAATGTCCCTACCAAGTATCAACGTCCTACACCTTACGGTTTTTGAGACATAGCCAGGACAACATTTTCAAACTCAAGGTCGCTACGCCAAGGTCAAAGGTCAAATCAAGGTCACACTATGACTTTGCACACCTACAACCCACAATTGATGTCCCTGCCAAGTATCAACTTTCTACACCTTACAGTTTCTGAGATACAGCCCAGACAAACTTTTCCCAGCGCCCACCTGCCCATCCGGACGCCATGGGTGAAAGGGCTGTCAAGTCAAAACTACTATTACTACTTTCTGGATTGCACAGCTATTGAGCCTTATGTAGAGTGGAAGACTAGTGTTACTTTACCTAGATACACAGTAGCAGGTATTGAAGATGAATCGCAGAAGAATTCATCATCTGCTTGAAGGTAATCATACAAGTAAGTATCACTGGGAATGAACCAGTCTGGATCAAAATCCTGCTTTAACTGAGTCACTCCATACACTGCTGGGCCAAAGAGTGCTGCAGCCAAGAGGATTACAAGGACCTGCAATGAAATAGTATTGCTACGACTCTCTAGCTAACCCCAAGAAGATTGGGGTTCGATTATTGGTGGAATCATGGAAATTAAGGTACAATACACACATAATGAACTTTGACAGCAGTTGGCAAGGTAAACAGGCTGGCATCCTCTTCAGGGAAGTGGAAATCTTGTAGAGTAAGAAATCTAAAATTCGCCACATATCTGAAATTCGCCACATGTCAAAATACTAATAAAATAAATGAATTGTGGTGAGATTTGTTGACTGTAGAGTAAATTAAGGCTTTTTGAACTGAAAAATACCAATTTCTAGACAAAAACATCATTTTCTTCATAAAATTAACTAAGGTTTTAGAGGTGGCGAATTTTAGATTCCTGGCGAATTTTAGATTTCTTACTCTAAATGGACTCATGCTATAGAAATGAAAAATAAGCTTTACCCTTACTCAGTGATACTACAGGAAGAGAAGACATATATTTTCCATGAGAGTCCAAGATTGCCACAAAATAAAAGTCTTTAAAAGTTGGCCATTTGCCAAAAAAATCGCAAAAAGGCCAAAATTGACTGGGCCCGAGATTTCCATGTTAAAAATTTTGCTGTCAAGTTTCACTGCTGCAGTTACAACAGTATTTCCCAAACAGTGCTACCAAGCAAGTCCCTGAGAAAAAAATAGGTCAAAGGTCAAACACACATTTACTGTATCAGTATACACATTGTATATGAATAAAAAAATTTGAATGAAATCTACCCAAACAGTTTTAGAGTTAGTCAAAAATGAAAAGGCAGGAGATACATCGAAGTAAATTTTCCTCCATTATATAAACAAGTGTCCTACAGGTGCACAATGTTTAAAAAGCACCGTTTTGAACAGTTATCATATCAAGGTAGAGATGGAGTTCTTAGTGGCATCACTGGTAACACAGTTGGCAAATGATCATCTGGAACTTGCTACTGAGCTTATGCGTTTAGCATCTAAAATTATGGTAAATACTCATGATCCGCCACAATAAGATCGTAGCGATTTAAAATGAACATAAAAACCTCTAACGGTAGTTTTAATACTACATACATGATATACAACAGTACCCCAGTAATCAGACCTTCTCACATAAATAACCGACAATCGAACCACATTTAGCCAAATATCAAAGGGCTAGAAAAATAGTTGTAAGTACCCAGAAATTTGCAAATTTAATAAGTAAATTAAATTTTTATAAGTTAATACCCTATCCAATGGACAACTGCTTTACCGGTCGACGCGACCGGTCCCGCCAAACACCAGAAAAAGACGTCCTGTATATAATACCGGCAGGACCGGTCAGTAGTGTGCATTCGCTAGGTGGCGCATCATACTTGCTTCCTGTCCAGACAGAGTGACGTCAGTTCATCTTTTTCGTTGTCTAAACAGATTTAGACCCCTAGTAAGCTGGTAGCGGGGTCGGTTGGGAGGGCCTTGCCTGTCCATTGGATAGGGTATTAACTTATAAAAATTTAATTTACTTATTAAATTTGCAATTTTATGGCGTTAATACATCCTATCCAATGGACAATTGCTGAATAACTACCGCTTGGTCGGAGGGTAAGTTACTAGGGACTTGTGTGAACTCATAAAAGATAAGAAAATTCCCTCTGGCCTAGGTTAACTTTAAGTCAGTAAACCTGTAGGCCTATGGTCGGATACCAGTGCCCGGTTGCCGGGGCGTATACCGACGTTTCCCCCCCCCCCCTTTTAACAGACCTGCTCTGAGGTAGGGGAAGAGAGGGATGAGTTCGGTCCCAGAAGGCAATAACCTCCCAAAGGAAGGCATGTAGTTAGTTCCAAGAACTATTAACGCTACATATATACAAATCTCAGTATATATATGGGCCAATTGTGGATCTGCTGAGCAGCCACTACTGGGCCCAATTGAAGGAGCTCTGAACCAGCCCAAGCCACATCCTTCAAATAGAACTGTGTGAAGGTGTTATATTACTTCCAGTGGCTGGCTGAAAAATTGTTCTAAGGAGACTCCCAACTGGAATGCCTTAGAAGCAGCAAGGGGCCCTGACAACATGAGGTTTAACCTGATGTAGGGCGAGGGCCGCTTGACCCGAGAGCTCATAACCTAGGATCACAGTTGCTTGATCCATGAGGAGATAGTGGCAGGACAGAGGTCTTGTCAAAAACCTTTCTAAAGGGTGACAGACTAACTCATTGTTCTGTTTGAGATCCTGTCCCAATAAGAAGCACAGTGCTCTGGACACAGGACCTATCAGAATCGAGGGACTTATCCAGAGTTGGGGCCAGGGTTGGTATAATCACTGGGGCCACACTGTCCGGACTCTCCTTGGCCAGCTGTTTCTTGGAAAAGAAGGCTGGGTGCTGGGTACAAAGACACCTTTGACCAGTCTAACTGGTGCCTGATGTGTTTCTTTTACCAAGAAAGAATCTCACTCCTGTGTTGCCAGAACCCAGGGTCAAGAGGAAAACAGTCTTGAAGGTCAATGCTTCAAAGAGGCCTCTTTAAGGGGTTCCAATGGAGCCCTGCCAATTGGTGCAACACCAGGGGAAGGTTCCAGGAGGGGATGCCCCTCCGACCCTTAGGTCTGTCTCTGCAAGTTGTCCAAGAGACGAGCAAGATTCTCATTGTGCTGACATTGGTGACATACCCAGTTGTCAGCAATGACTGATCTGGTTGATCCTCTTTGAGCCTCAATTCCTACTGCCACTGCTTTAGAGAAGCCCTGCTCCTTGATTGCTGAGGCTCTAGGAGCCATGCATGCAGATCTAATTTTGACAGATTCCTGTGAGGAGTCTGACTAGATGGTTGAGAGAGCAGGTTGGACAGGTACCAAGGAATCTGACCTGACATGACCCAGAGATTTGGAGCAGTCAGTGTGATTCCCCTGCATGGGTAGTGCTGCAACGTCTCCACCACTTGCCCAAGATGGCTACCAGTGGGAAGGCATATGGGTCCAGATCCACCCATGACAGACTGATTGTATCATTGTCCATATTGGGGGATCTGTCCCCAGTGATGCACGTTGAGACAGTTTGTTTTGAGCCAGGTGGCAAAAAACAGGCTAATTAGGCCTAGTGCCACCAGAAGCATATTGCTTGGAAAACTCTGACAGGAGGGACCATTCTGTCTGCTCTGTCTAGTTGCGTGAGACTGGATAGCTTGTGTGCTATGTCATTCAGCCGCCTGGAATGTGTCGGGCTACAGTCACCTGTTTCCTGGAATACCAGGTCAGGGTTCCCCATAGAAGGGCACAAGGAGGGCCTGACTTCATCCCCCCCCCCCCCCCCTTCCTTCATACAGGCAACCACGGTTGTGTTGTCTGTAGTTATGACAGCAATATTGTTCGACCAGATGTCTTGGCATTCTTAAAGGGCCAAAAATTAATGACCACCTTAGTTCCAGATAGTTCAATGTGTAACTTGCTTCTGGAAGGGACCATGGTTCCCCTTGCAGTGTGTTCTCCTAAGTGAGAACCCCACCCTTCTTGATGCATCTGTAAGGATTGAAGAGCATATTTAGCGGGTGTAATGGTTGACCCTGAAGCACATTGTCTTCCTGCAGCCACCATTTAAGATCGGGGTAGAGGGAACTGGGGTCATCTTTTCTAGTGATTCTGGTACCCTCCAGTTGTTCTTCTAGTGCCACTTTATCGGCCTCATATGGAGGTGAGCTAGGTGCACTTGCTTCTCTATGGCTGTCAGTAACCCTATCAGGGGCATCAGGTGCCAGACCGGGCATAAAGGTCCGGGGAGAAGCTTCTGGATAAGCATTCAAGGTCTACCCACGCTCTAGGGTGGGTCTGACCTTAGGCTCTTCCGAGCTAACTGGAAGCCTACTAAGTCGAAGACTTGCTCGAGGTCCAGTTCTAATTTATTCATGTTTACCATTCAAGCTTACTCCTGACACTGATATCCTAGAGAATGTGTATGCTGGAGACAGGCTTGGTGGGAAAACAGGCTTGACCAACCAGTCGTACCGGTGGATTGTGGTACTCTGTAATGCCATAGTTAGACCTCCTTCGCCACCACTGAGAGAAGACTCCCTTGTACTGTGAACAGACCAAGGGGAGTGACTGAACTGGTGGGGAAGACCCTGGACATGAAAAATTCCGGTACTTCCTTGTTGGTGGAAAGCGGTGAGGAAGTAGGGAACCTTGAAGTTCTCCACTCCCCTGCTGAAGAGAGGTTAATATAGTGCTCAAAGTTTCCCAAAGTGAATTACTCAGGGTACTGGGCCACTTCTCCAGCCTGGAGATCTGGTCAAGCCGGTCATCTCCGGAAGGTGAGGGTGTAGCCTTCCTAGGAGATTTCTTCGAACTTGGGCTAGCCCCTAGGACGGCCCAAGTTTTGAGGAGGCATAGTTAGCCAAAAATAGTGTCAACACTGGTGACAGACTAGACTTCACTCATCCCCATAGCCATTTATAACATCGGTGACCCCTGGTCAGATTAACAGATATTTTACCCACTGCTTGAGTTTTGAAAACTGGCAAAACGGGTTATAATCTTGAGGGGGAGGCTGAGCTTACCAACTCAGGACCCCTTGAGGCAGCTGACACTGGTCACAGGTTGGGTACAAGACAAACTGGATGGCCAGTCTACGAGGTGTGAGGTCTGATAAGGGGAGGTTGACTGGTAGTGGACAATTCCTGCTTGACAGTCTCCCTCTTATCTCTAGCCACTGTCTGGCCAGCTGGGTCCCGAAAGGGTAGGCTGGCTGACTGGTCAGGTAGCTTGACAGGCATTTCACCGGGACCTGTGACTGGTCAAAGAATTCCTCTGTAACCAGTTCCTTAGGCTGCCACTGGTTGGCCTAAACAGCTGTTTGGGCCTTCTGCCGGTCTGTCAGTCAGTCCTGGAGACCTGCCCAGTACCAGGCCTTAAACGGTTATACGTGAGGCAATGCTCTGTAACCGGTTCCTGGTGGCTCCACAGTTCTGCATAAACTCACCGGAGTTGGCAGAACTGGGTGAACTACTTCCTAGCAAGGATAGGCTCATATGAAGTTGCCTTCTTCCTGTCCACAGTGGTGGTTCAGCAGCTTTTCTCTGCAATCAACAAGCTCTGTAACCGGTCAAACCTGTAGGCTCTGAGAGAAGGCTAACTGTTGAACCTGTTGTCAGCACTGAATTTGAAGCTGGTTCCTTGCCAGTAAGGCTGGGAACAGCAGCTTTCTTGTAACCAGCAGCATTACGGTTCCGGAACCAGCAACACTCCGGAACCGGCAATTCTCTGTAACCGGCAAACCTGTTGTCAGCACTGGATTTGAAGCTGGTTTCTTGCCTTTAAGGATGGGTACAGATTCCTCTGTAACCGGCACCACTCCGGAACCGGCAACACTCAGGAGCCGGTAATTCTCTGAACCAGTAGACCTACTGTATGTCACCAGCAACTCTGTGTAACCGGTAATCCTGTTTAACCGGTAGCCCTTGCTGGATTTCTGTGACCACAACCAGCAGTCTGAACAGAACTGGTGCCGGTATCCCTCATCACTGGCTGGCTAGTGACCTTACCGGTAGCCTGAACAGGACCGGTACCGGTCCAAAATTCTGCACAGGGAAGATAAGGGTCTCAATGGTCACCGCGACTTCTGGTAGGTGAACCCTCTGAGCAGCCGCACCGGTGGTCTGAACAAGACTGGAACCGGTATCCCCAACAGTCACACCAGTGGAAAGGCCTCTGGTGGAGGTTCCAGTATCAAAACAGGGCTGATCACTGGTAACCACTGAAGGGGGGTTCCTTGACAGCTTCACAGGAACATGGCTGGAACCGGTACCCCAACAGTCCCACCAGTGGAGAGGCCTCTGGTGGAGGTTCCAGGATCAAAAAGGGGTGATCACTGGCAACCACTGAAGGGGTTTCTTCACAGGAACAGCACCCACCGGTAGTCTGTACAGACCGGAACCGGTACCCCCAACAGTCCCACCAGTGGAAAGGCCTCTGGTGAAGGTTCCAGTATCAACACACGGCTGATCACTGGAACCACTGAAGGGGGGTTTCTTGACAGCTTCACAGGAACATGACTGGAACCGGTACCCTAACAGTCCCACCAGTGGAAAGGCCTCTGGTGGAGGTTCCAGGATCAAACAGGGCTTGTCACTGACAACCACTGAAGGGGTTTCTTCACAGGAACAGCACCCACCAGTAGTCTGTACAGACTGGAACCGGTAAAACTCATCACTAGTGCTCCCCACCGGTAGTCTGACCAGAACTGGTACCGGTAAAAACTCATCACTTCTTGTCAGCTGAACCAGCCACGCCTGGGGATTTGCTTGCCGGTAGTTGTCTTGAGATCTGTGAAGTCACATGACCGGCACCGGCAAAAAAACGCAGAGTTTAATGACCATTTGTCATCTAACTTCTTCAGGCCAACAGACGAGTTGCTGGATTTCTTCTTGACAGTTAAAATGTGGGTGTTGAGTAGTAAAAGCTCGTCTTTTCTTCTAAAACTTCTGTTGAAAACATGATTCCTCCATTGTTGAATGCGTATCACGTGACCAGGTACCTGTCACGTGATAAGCATAAGCTGGAAGTGATGACGTCAGACGATGCATTCTTCTTTCCTTCTAATATTTTCTCGTCGACATACACGCAGTGTTACTCGACTAAGTAAGAAGTAAATGGAGGGTGAGTCATGGACATAAAGACTTCTGATCAGAAGAAGAATGCTGCAGGGACGACACACGAGCTCTCACCCACGACTTCGTCTCGACGACAAGTACACAGAAATTCTTCAAAACTGGTTATAAAGTGCTGGATAATGCCTCGTTTAATCCTGGAGAGGCCATGATATGTAAGTAACACAATATATATATTGTCAGATGAAATTAAGCTTTAAATTCGTAGAATAAACCGCGTTTCCTTCAAACTTGGAGATAATTTCAAAACGCGTCTGCACACTACACGCGCCAAACGAAAAAGATGAACTGACGTCACTCTGTCTGGACAGGAAGCAAGTATGATGCGCCACCTAGCGAATGCACACGCACTGACCGGTCCTGCCGGTATTATATACAGGACGTCTTTTTCTGGCGTTTGGCGGGACCGGTCGCGTCGACCGGTAAAGCAATTGTCCATTGGATAGGATGTATTAACGCAATAAAATTGTAAATTCATACATTTCAATGAAAAGGAGCCCTCTAATTTCACAACATTTACTTCTTAAAAAATCCACTTTAGAGACTTCCCCTGAGTTCATTATCAACATTATTAATAATCAACAAGGAGGTATATATAATTGGTGGTGCATGTTTGTTTGCAAAATAACTCAAAAAGTTGCCATGGATTTCAATGAAAGTTTCAAGATATGTCAACATAGGCACAAGGAACAGATGATTAAAAAATACCTGGATGCAGATGGTTATCCGTATCACTACCAAAATTTAAAGGATTTTTTATCATTACACTCATAAGCCACAGTGAAAGTATTGGGCCTTGTGGGAGGTCAGCTCTCTCTGAGTGTTTTTCTGGTCATTACTACTATGAGAAATTTTAAGTATTTGTCTTATTTGTTTTTTATCCTTTTATTAAAAGAATCACTGTTGGATGTTGGCAACAGCTTGTCCCAAATTGCAACCCGAAACAAGTAAACCCCTAGTAAACATCAATCAGAAAGAGGATACAGATCTCTATGGCAAATTAGGCATCGCATGCAAAGAGCTACTTTGTAGACACTGTGTACATACATTTATAAGGGTATGACTGTGTATGTCTTAAACAACAAGGCCGAGAAGTCTTTTTGTCTACATGCATGAGCTGCACAGCCATCAGACACGAGTAGTGCACTAGAATTTATGAAAGTCTGGCGACAAGAATAAATTCCAATTCAGACACATACCACAGCTGATGCAGAACTCAGATGGTCACCCATCTCAGTACTAACATAGCCCATTGCCACTTCAGTGAAAAGACAGATACTCATCACATTACGCCACAATTTATGAAAGTCTGGGGACAAAAAAAATTATTCCTAGAAGTGCGAGCCTCGCTAAAAGCTCGGCCTTAACAAATTAATACAAGAGATCATTGTTACCTTGACTGGTATTTTGGTGAGAACTCCTCCAAGCATCCTGTCAAAAAATCCCTGAACAAACTCCCGCTGGCTGCATTTGTTGGGCTCGTAATTCTTGTGCACATAGCAACAGCAGCAGGCATTTCTATGGTTACTTGCCCTGCGGTTGTCGAGGGTAATACAGGCAACAAAGAAGGTGGCTTGGAGCAAGTAGATGGCAAAAATTCCAATACAGGCATAGATACAGAATGATCGCAAGGCAGGGATTTTCTAAAAAAAAAGTAGTTTTAATAAAACACATATTACCAGAGTGGGATATTTTTTCTTAAATTTTAGCCCGACCAAAGACAAAACCATAATGAAAGAGGATGTAAATTTTTAGTCATTTATTTTCTGTTACTATTTTTATTTTTTATTTTCAAGTGATAAAATGTAAAAGACTTTAGTACATTTCATAAGGGGTTACTTTACAATTAATATACACCATTTTCGATGGATAATAGATTACATATGTGAAGATTCATATAAGCCTTAAAATGTAAACACTGAAAGGGCACCAGTGACAATAAAGGCTTTAATTTTGATATTCTGATTCTTTACGGGTTTAAATGCAACAAAAACATGCAAAACCCCTGTAAAAGTACATTTCTGATGATGTACACAAGATATTTGTATGTTACATGGTTTTAGAAAACTTTTTTATGAATTTATAAAACTAATTTTCCACAGTAAGCGGGAATAAAAAGTATTCCTCAGTCTTTATTTACCAGCACTTAGGTAAATTGAGTTACTGAGTCATACAACAAAGAAGTGAAGCACGTGTAGGAAATGTCAAAGACGTTTTATGGTTGATAATCTGATATGGCTGATTTATGGGCAAAATCATTTGAATTCTGGCTTTGGATGATAAGGATTTCTATTTTCTGCACAGGCACAGATATAGTAAGACTATATGGGTTCAGTTTTGTAAAAGAAGATGAAAAACATTAATCAAAAACATAGTGCATAGGTCACATCACAAAGGCTCAATACATAGTGATTGTCACATCGCACAGATAACACAGGTCACAAACATAAAAGATTCAACAAATTATATAGGTCAAATCACACCAAATCAACACACTGTATCGGCTGTTTCTAAAGGAATTAACACACTGTTTTTGTAACATAAGAAAAATTCAACACTGTATATTGGTCACAAAGATTCAAAACATTATACCAGTCACATCGCAAAGGTAAGTAGCAGGGTTGGAGAAAGGTTGCACATTTTAGTTGGTTAAGAGTTTAAACCCTTGCTGTATAGACAATAATCAGTTGAATATTTGACAAATATCTGGACCAAATATTTGAATAATGATTTAGCTTTCAATTTTCAGCAATAAAATTAAAGGCATGGTTCTCAGTACCATGGGGTGCCTATTTATTCAAAATAGCCACTTCAAATGTCAAACATAAACTAAACACAGAGGTTTAATAGTACTAGCTATGAGCTATATTAGCTAACGCCTAATACAAACTTATATAGGCTTACAGTTCTTACTCCAGTGTTACAAGCAACTTCAGAACAAGCTTGCAGTGGCCGCCACAATGCCATTAATACAAATTCAGCATAGGTTGACAGTGGTCGCCCCAATGTCAAATGCAAATGCAAGACAATCTTACAGTGATCGCCCCAATATCAACTGTAAATGCAACACAATTTTACAGTGGTTGTCCCAATGTCAAATGTAAATGCAAGAGAATCTCATAGTGGTTGCCCCAATACCAAATGCAAATGCAAGACAATCTTACAGTGTTCACTCCAATGCCAAATACAAATTTAACACATGTTTACAGTGGTCATCCCAATGCCAAAAGCAACTTCAAGGCTTATAGTGGTCACCCAAGTTTCAAATACAAATACAACACAGGCTTACAGTGGTCGCCCCAATACCAAATGCCAGGATGTCGGTGAGTGATGTGACAGTGATGGAGACACCTGCATTCTTCATCATTTTACCAATACGTTCAGGCATGGGCAGGTCCTCTGTCTGAGCTTTAGTCATCTCCCAAGCCTGAACGATCACAAACATGTCATCCACACCAATACCTGCAGGCATAAGGCATAATTAATTCATTTTATGTGCAGTTGAACCCCCTATGCTTAGGATGCAATGGTTTACTGTAGGATGCAGCTGTTAGGTTTTACAAATGTTTCCATTACATAACTGTTATTACAACTCAGATCTAAAACTCTGAATTTTTAAATAGTAAAGGGAAGGGAGGAAAAGGAAAGTTTCTTTGATCAGAACAAGTACTGCACTGATAATACACAGGGATAATTAAATACTCGCCTGTCACATAATGATAACCCTAGTGATTTGAAACAGATTGTGTACAGATTTTAATATGGCTACGAAAAATATGAAATTGGCTGGAGATAAATAGTGTATCTACCTTAAACAGTGTATATAGACTGCAAGTACATACAAGTGGAAATAGTGAAAATACTCGTCTGTCTTGTCACCTGGTTAAACTGAAAAAGTCCCAATTTCAGGTGGCAGTCAACCAGCTTAACATTATACCTTCTGCTCTGACAACTTCATAGCACACTCAACAAATACCAAATAAAAGGGCGAAATTTGGGTCCAATTGCTTGCAAAACTCTAATAAGCTCAACATTTTTACAGCATTAACATGCATGTGAAATTACACCATTAGGCTACTAAAGTAAATAGGTTTTGCTAAGCAACGATGACCAGCAGGTACAATAAAAAAACAGGTACATCAGGGCCAAAATATGGATAGAAAGGATCAACTAATAACTAGTAATAAGGGAAATACTGAAGGGAGAGCAGAGGGAAAGCAAGGAAATCTATCAACACAAAGATAAGCAACATTTACAGGGGTGCTAAATTAAAAAGAGACTCTTTATGTAACTGATGATATGTATTAAGGCTGTGACTTTGTTAGAAAAGTGACACCAGGTATTCATCTTGAAAGTACCAATCCAAATTCAAGTAACCACAGTGGAAGAAGTATCTTAGAAGCAAACATGGCAGATGATGTAAATAGAATGTTGTGAAACATAATGTTAAATATCTGTATAAATAAGGAAAACTAGAAATAGGCCGCCCTGTTGATAGTAGATGCGAATAGAAACAGGATAGCATAGAAGAACACACATTATCATGTGTAATGTCCACCCATGAACCTTTTGCCCAAATTGTACAGCAGTCTTACAAGACCCTGTTTCATTTGTAAAATATATCAATGATGCTTAAATATTTGTTAGTGTAGATGTAAATTATTTCAGCTTCATGCCTTTTTGCATTGGTTGGGTTGAAAATTTTGACGAAATCACTCTATCTTGCACGGTTAAGAAGATAGAAGCAAATTCCTGTTTTTCTATTTTTGGCAAAAATTTGAAAATTCAAAATGGCCGCCATTTTTTGGAAAAGGAAATTTTTTTGAAAATTGCCAAGAGTACATTTCTTAGATACCCTATGGGTCGAAAATTTCAACGAAATAACTCTATTTTGCACGGTTAAGGCCAGTTTGTGTTTTTCCATTTTGGGCAAAAATTCGAAAATTCAAAATGGCTGCCATTTTTGGGGAGGGGAAATTTTTTTGAAAATTGCAAAGATTACATTTCTTAGATACCCTGTGGGTCAAAAATTTCGACGAAATTGCTCTATCTCGCATGATTAAGGAGATAGAAGCAAATTTGTGTTTTGCCATTTTTTTGGCAAAAATTCGAAAATTCAAAATTGTCGCAATTTTTGGGGAGGGGAAAATTTTTTGAAAATTGCAAAGATTGCATTCCTTAGATAACCTGTGGGTCGAAAATTTCGACGAAATCGCTCTATCTCGCACGGTAAAGGAGATAGAAGCAAATTTGTGTTTTGCATTTTTGGCAAAAATTCAAAAATTCAAAATGGCCGCCATTTTTGGGGAGGGGAAAATTCTTGGAAAATTGCATAGATTGGATTCCTTAGATACCCTGTGGGTCGAAAATTTCGACGAAATCGCTCTATCTCGCACGGTTAAGGAGATAGAAGCAAATTTGTGTTTTGCCAGTTTTGGCAAAAATTCGAAAATTCAAAATGGCCGCCATTTTTGGGGAGGGGAAAATTTTTGGAAAATTGCAAAGATTGCATTCCTTAGATACCCTGTGGGTCGAAAATTTCAACGAAATCGCTCTATCTCGCACGGTTATGGAGATAGAAGCAAATTTGTGTTTTGCCATTTTTGGCAAAAATTCGAAAATTCAAAATGGCCACCATTTTTGGGGAGGGGAAAATTGCAAAGATTGCATTCCTTAGATACCCTGTGGGTCGAAAATTTCAACGAAATCGCTCTATCTCGCACGGTTATGGAGATAGAAGCAAATTTGTGTTTTGCATTTTTGGCAAAAATTCGAAAATTCAAAATGGCCGCCATTTTTGGGGAGGGGAAAATTTTTGGAAAATTGCATAGATTGCATTCCTTACATACCCTGTGGGTCGAAAATTTCTACGAAATCGCTCTATCTCGCACGGTTAAGGAGATAGAAGCAAATTTGTGTTTTGCCATTTTTGGCAAAAATTCGAAAATTCAAAATGGCCGCCATTTTTGGGGAGGGGAAAATTTTTTGAAAATTGCAAAGATTGCACTCCTTAGATACCCTGTGGGTCGAAAATTTCGACGAAATCGCTCTATCTCGCACGGTTAAGGAGATAGAAGCAAATTTGTGTTTTACCATTTTTGGCAAAAATTCGAAAATTAAAAATGGCCGCCATTTTTGGGGAGGGGAAAATTTTTGGAAAAATTGCAAAGATTAGATACCCTGTGGGTGGAAAATTTCGACGAAATCACTCTATCTCGCACGGTTAAGGAGATAGAAGCAAATTTGTGTTTTGCCATTTTTGGTAAAAATTCGAAAATTCAAAATGGCCGCCATTTTTGGGGAGGGGAAAATTTTTGGAAAATTGCAAAGATTAGATACCCTATGGGTGGAAAATTTCGACGAAATCACTCTATCTCGCACGGTTAAGGAGATAGAAGCAAATTTGTGTTTTGCCATTTTTGGTAAAAATTCGAAAATTCAAAATGGCCGCCATTTTTGGGGAGGGGAAAATTTTTTAAAAATTACCAAGAGTACAATGCTTAGATACCCTGTGGGTCGAAAATTTCGACGAAATCGCTCTATCTCGCACGGTTAAGGAGATAGAAGCAAATTTGTGTTTTGCCAGTTTTGGCAAAAATTCGAAAATTCAAAATGGCCGCCATTTTTGGGGAGGGGAAAATTTTTGGAAAATTGCAAAGATTAGATACCCTGTGGGTGGAAAATTTCGACGAAATCACTCTATCTCGCACGGTTAAGGAGATAGAAGCAAATTTGTGTTTTCCCAGTTTGGGCAAAAATTCGAAAATTCAAAATGGCCGCCATTTTTGGGGAGGGGAAAATTTTTGGAAAATTGCAAGAGTACACTCCTTAGATACCCTGTGGGTCGAAAATTTTGCCGAAATCGCTCTATCTCGCACGGTTAAGGAGATAGAAGCAAATTTGTGTTTTGCCATTTTTGGCAAAAATTCGAAAATTCAAAATGGCCGCCATTTTTGGGGAGGGGAAAATTTTTTGAAAATTACCAAGAGTACAATGCTCAGATACCCTGTGGGTCGAAAATTTCGACGAAATCGCTCTATCTCGCACGGTTAAGGAGATAGAAGCAAATTTGTGTTTTGCCAGTTTTGGCAAAAATTCGAAAATTCAAAATGGCGGCCATTTTTGGGGAGGGGAAAATTTTTGGAAAATTGCAAAGATTGCACTCCTTAGATACCCTGTGGATCGAAAATTTCGACGAAATCGCTCTATCTCGCACGGTTAAGGAGATAGAAGCAAATTTGTGTTTTGCCATTTTTGGCAAAATTCGAAAATTCAAAATGGCCGCCACTTTTGGGGAGGGGAAAATGTTTTGGAAATTGGAAAGATTAGACTCCTTAGATACCCTGTGGGTCGAAAATTTCGACGAAATCGCTCTATCTCGCACGGTTAAGGAGATAGAAGCAAATTTGTGTTTTGCCATTTTTGGCAAAAATTAAAAAATTAAAAATGGCCGCCATTTTTGGGGAGGGGAAAATTTTGGGAAAATTGCATATATTGCATTCCTTAGATACCCTGTAGGTCAAAAATTCTGTCGAAATCGCTCTATCTCTTACGGTTTCTGAGATATTAGCAAATTACTCAAAAGTAGTACTGAAAATACACAATGAAGTACCTAAATGGCTATTACTCATGTACTGACAAAGCTATCAGTCCCAAATGCAATACCAAGCGAGCTATGGACATAACAATCTTGTATTCAAAATTGTAGTAAAATATCTTTAATTATTTTGGCTTAAATGCACGGAAACCAATGGGTACTGAAAATAGCTGTACTTAAGTATTACTCAGTAAGCAAAAGAGGTACAACAGCCAAAAGCAATCCCAAACAAGCTACTGACCCAATAAGCCTGCATACCAAATTTGGTGACAATAGCTCTAATACTTTTCCTTTAAATGAG
Organism: Sabellastarte sp. h YS-2021; assembly: GCA_964017235.1. Classification (NCBI taxonomy): domain Eukaryota; kingdom Metazoa; phylum Annelida; class Polychaeta; order Sabellida; family Sabellidae; genus Sabellastarte; species Sabellastarte sp. h YS-2021. The sequence continues at coordinate 32,353,860 of OZ024936.1, forward strand.
CGGAAACCATGCGTGACGCCGGACATCGGACGCCGGACGCCGGACATCGGACATCGGACAATGGACATCGGACGGCGCAAAAAGCAAAAATAATATATCCACCCCCCAGGGGGGTGGACATAATTAAGTGAAACACTGATGCCAGTTAGAGAAATCTGACAGAATACTAAGGTATTTTCTTACACAAGTTTTTCATTGATTTACAGTATATTATCTAATGTATGTATTTTTTCAGTTACCCGCTTTGCCACTTTATAATCGGTTTCTTAAATGGATACAGTAAAGTGGTTCATCTTTAGTTTATAAATGTTACATCACTATTATTATTTCTGCACACACATGCTTAGATGGTGCCTAGAGATTGTCTGGCTACTTACCCAACAATAGAAATGGTAGGATATTGTGTAAAGGTCCAAAGAAGACATCAGCATAAGAAGCAATTCCAATACTGACCAGTACAGAAAACCCTACACAGAGAACTCCAGAGATGGCCAGAAAAACCTGAAGGTAGTAACACATCAAACAAACATTGAAAATGTCTTCCTTTAGGTTTGATGGAGACCAAAGTCTGTGACAGATAGCCATACTGTACTGTTTTGTACTAAAACCAACAATGTCTTTGCAAACTTCTGTTTAACTAAAATCACTTTCCATTTCCCTGAGGGGTTCAAGGGTATATACTTATAAATATGAGCCATTTTGATCAAGCAGAAATAGTCTCTTCCAATCTAATGTTCCAAATGTAAACTCTGACAGAGAACACTAAACTTGACCAGTGTTTTCATTTGTAAAATGCAAAGTTTAACCATTTAGAAACAGTCTGGCTTAATCTAACAGAAGTACTCACTCTTACAAAGGACCACATTAAACTTACCTGCTGTATTTAATTATAAATGTATACAATTTATATAAATTAGAAACAGCCTTCTCTAATGTAACTCATCTGATGACGAACCATCTTGAACCTGCCCAGGGTACTTGTTGAATGCATACCCTTTATGCTAATTAGAAATTGTGATCCTAAATTTAGTGTATACATACAACACTCAGCGTCACCCACCCTCTGATAGAGCACACTGAATTTGCCCAGTATATTAATTTCAAAATTTGAACTATTCAAAAATTAGTCCGTTCAAATCTAACTCACCCTGTGATGAACCATGTTGAACTTGCCCAATGCCAGGGCCACAAACACAACTATTAGAATAATCCCAGCAAACAGGAGGTTCAAGTCTCCAAATATTGCTCCACTTCCAACATCTTGCTGACTGTAACATAAAATAATAAGAAATACTATGTGTAACATAATATTATTAATAACATTTTTTTCACATTCTTTATATATTGAAACTTTTATGAAACAAACACCATAGTTTCAGAAGAGCAAGAGAAACACTGCACTGCCAAAAATGAGATAAAACTAAGAAATAAAAACGAGATTTTCATTTTACTAATTTACCAAAAAAATTACTAAAATTTTGTGAGCATTTTTGCCTACATATTATTGATAACTGACAATAATTTTGATAAAACAAATATAAAATTGACAAGAACTTCATTAAGGCACTGGTATTAATACTTTTGTTCCACTTACACAAGTTATCATAAGAACAAGGAAATTTTTAATTTATCAGGCTACTACAACCAATCCTCTTGAAAACAGGTGACAAACCATGTGATTTGTTACAAGTAAAACCATGACAACACAGCCATACAACATGCTCCCAATGTAACAGTAAGCCCCGACAAGTCATGTACAGTACAGTAGGGGAATCGTACAACAAAACGTATTACTTGGCTCTATTTTTACAGAACAGTGTACCATAGGAAAACTTCCCAAATGACATATACACATAAAACATATCACAAAAGAAGATGACAATATTATACAAAATGCATAGCAGGAGTATTATATTGTTAATCTTCATGAGTGATATATTTTTAAGTGCGAGCCTTGAAGAGCATGTGTTTCTGCAGATCACTTTTTTTTTTTGGTCTCCGGACTTTGATGAAATTGACAACACCTGTGCATTCTGAATTTGCCTCTCTTGCTCTCCAATAGCTAAAAGGACACATGTCCTTTTGCCTTTTCCCCATACATATGTCCTTCTGAATTTGCCTCTCTTGCTCGCCAATGCCTAAAAGGCCACATGTCCTTTTGGCTTTTTACCATACATATGTCCTTCTGGCATTGGACTTTCATGAATTGTGGGGCAGCATGATGACTATTTGTCTGCTCACTGAAGTTAAATTACACAAGTCATGAGAGTTTTTCTTTTGTTAAAAGTGTCCAATATCTTTCACTATTGACCACTTTGTGATTTTGATCATATATATAGAAGTCTTTTTAGCACATTTCCAAAGAAACCCTTTTACATTTATTTCAACTAAAATGATCATTAAAGCAAAAATACACACCAGAAATTGAGGAATGAATAGCATGGATGTTAAATAACATTTTTAAAATTAAAAATTGAGGGAGGGGTGTAATTCGAGACCTCGTAAATAGTCCATTTTTATCCAATAGTGGATACTTACTATATTTAGCATATAAAGTGATCATTAACCTATACTTAAGCAGCAATGGGCTACGTTAGTATTTGGATGGGTGACCATCTGGGGCCAGATTCATGAAAGGTTTTAAGTCTCAAATCTGAGATTTTTGTCTCAAATCTAAGCTTTATCTTAGATTTTTCTCAGATTTGAGACCTTTGCTCAGCTGGGATTCATGAAACATCTCAGGATGAGATTTGGCTCAGATTTGGTCTCAAATCTAAGATTGCCTAGGGGGTGACTTAAGTTTTCATAAAATAGAGTATATGTAGTTACAAGTCTCGAAACAAAATGAAAATTGCCAAGTATGACATATTTATAAATTTTAACACAAAAACATGAATATATACTAAGACTTTGTATGAAAACAACAGTAAAACATTTACATTTAATTTAGTAATTTACATGAATGGTTTGCTTTGCAGTTTCAATCAGTTATTTTGTATGCCAGTACAAATTATAGTAAAAAGAAAACATTTTACTTGATAGAACATATTATAAAATGTGAGTACATGCAATACAGCTGTAAATATACATGTGTATGCTTTACACTGATCTCAACAGAATGTTACATCAATTTTGATTTGTCCACACTCAAAACATGTCTGAGATTTTGGTCTCAGCTAAGATCCCTTTCGTGAATCTCAACTTGAGCAGAATCTCATTCGAGACTAAACTCTCAAATTTGAGCAAAATCTCAGCTGAGATTTGGCTAAGACTTGAGACCTTTTGTGAATCCGGCCCCTGAGTTCTACACCAGCTGTGGGATGTGTCTCAGGTGGAATTTCTTTGTGTCCCCAGACTTTCGTAAAATTTAGTGCACTACTTGTGTCTCTGATGTCCTAAGCACCTCATAACCAAAAACTTCGATCTTTGTCATTTCAAGACAGAAATTCTCACTTGCTCACTTTACAACTGAATAAAATAAGTCAACATATGACCAATATAGATAATCTTGGCCCTACATCATTATGGGGAAGTTGTGTTTTGTACGCACAAAGATGAGGTTATAGTCAGAAAAGGTCACTTTTTTTTGTACCAGCAAACCTACAATAGTAACAGTGGGGTGTAACAGATGTGGTTCCATTCTAACGTACATGCACAAAACAGATAACGCCACATGGAATGTCAAATTGGCTCAAATATTTGTTTTACTAAAAATCCAGAATATCATCCCGAAAAACAGACATATAAAAAAATCTGTATAAGAACCAGTGCATGCTGAATTTAAGAACAAAGTAAAATTAATACTGAGACAATAACACCAGAATATTGACCTCAGGATATGAGTAGTTAGGAAGTGTGAAAACTTAATCACTTGCATTTCACATCTCTCAGAACAGATTTGAGTAAACTTTATCGCAGCATGACCTGTCCGGGTATGACCTTAGTTGAATATAAAACCCAACCCTTTGGCTTTGATCCAACAAAAAAGAGATAATTTTGCTTGGTACAGGTGAAAGCTGCTCATGACCTGACCCAATTTCTGTGGATATCGGGGCCTTTAGTTATACAGTGTTTACTGTACAGAAAAAAGACAGACAAGACTGCAAGGAATGTTAGTGAAGTTCCCGCTTACCTTCTTTCTGCTCTGTAGTAAACAGCCTGGACTCCTGAGTGACCTTCCTCACCTACTTTCAGGAAACCTTCTTCAAATAGTCGCGCCCTTTCATTTCCCTGAAATTAGAGCAGCATAGCTTGCAACTGAGAAAAAAGTTATATCGAAAAAATAGTGAACTATACCTTGGCATGTAAAATTGCAAATTTAATAAGTAAATTAAATTTTAATCATTTGAGTTAATTTAAAATTTAATTATTTAACTTAATACCCTATCCAATGGACAATTGCTAATCCGGTCGGGGCAGACCGGCCCGTCAAACATCATAAAAAGACGTCCTGTGTTTTCACCGGCCAGCCGGTCCGTAGTACTAGTGCACTCGCCAGATGGTATGTCATACTTCCTTCCTGTCTAGACAGCGTGACGTCACTGCATCTTTTTCATTGTCTAAGCCTATTAGACCCCTAGTAAGCTGATAGTGGGGTCGGTGGGAGGGTCTTGTGTGTCCATTGGATAGGTTATTAACTTATAAAAATTTAATTTACTTATTAAATTTACTATTTTATTACATTAATACATCCTATCCAATGGACAATTGTTGAATAACTACCGCTTGGTTGGCGGGTAAGTTACTAGGGACAAAGGGGAACTCATAAACAGAACTAAACAAATTTTTCTTTCAGGCCTGGGTCGACCTTGAGGTCAGAGAACCATTAAGGTCATAGTCGGTTATCAGAGACTGATTATTAGGTCCAAGCCGACTGTCCCCACCCCTTTTTTTACAGGCCTGCTCTGAGGTAGGGGAAGAGAGGGCTGAGTTCAGTCCCATAATGAGTAGGAATAAACCTCCAGAAGGAAGCACGTCACAGTTGTTTTGGGTTTTTTTTCTTTTTTTATATATATAACTATTCACATATTTACAACTATTTATGTATGTACAAAATCTCCTCTATTTCTGGGTTATTTGTGGATCTGCTGAGATGCCACTATGGGACCCAGGTGGTAGAGTTCTGAATCAGCCCAAGCCACATCCTTTAGATAAAACTGTGTGAAGGTATTATAATGTGACTTCCAGTGGCAGGCTGACAATATTTGTTCAAAAGAGACTCCCGACTGGAAGGCCTTAGAAGCAGCAAAGGCCCTGACATCATGGGTTTTAACCTGATGTAAAGTGTGGGATTCTTGATCAGAAAGCTCATAACACAGGATCACAGTCTGTTTGATCCATGAGGAGATAGTGGCATGTAAAATATCTTTGACGAAACTTTTCATGAAGGAGACAAAGACTAACTCCTTATTCTGTCTAAGGTCTGAGGTCCTGTCCAAATAGTAGCGCACAGCTCTGACCGGACAGAGGGACCTGTCAGACTTGAGGGATCTATCCAGAGTTGAATCCAGGGCTGGTATAACCACTGGGGTCACACTTTCTGGACCCTCTTTGGCCAGCTGATTCTTAGAGAGAAAACTGGGTGATGGATACAGGGACACCTTTGACCAATCAGATTGGTGTCCAATATTTCTGTTCTGCCAAGCATGTATCTCACTTCTACATTTGCCCGACCCAAGGGCTAAGAGGAAAACTGTCTTGAAGGTTAAATGCTTCAAGGAGGCCTCTTTAATTGGTTCAAATGGGGCTTTAGTCAGCTGGGGCAGAACCAGAGAGATATTTCAGGAGGGAATTCCCCTCCAACCTTTGGGTCTGTCTCTGTGGAAGCTATCCAGGAGACATATTTTTGTCTTTGCTGATATTAACGGGTGAATTGCCCAGTTTATCAGCAATGTTAGACCTGTAACCATCAATGGTGCTGGGATGTAACTTCCTGTCTTGAAAAAGGTATATAAGGAGGTCAGCTACTGACTTTACAGGGGGTCCCCTGAAGTGCACCTTATTAGTGAGGCACCACTTTGTAAAAATGGTCCACTTTGCCTCATAGACTGATCTGGTTGATCCTCTTTGAGGAGCCTCAATTCTTGCTGCCACTGCCTCAAAGAAACCCTGCTCCTTGATTGTTGAGGCTCTACGAGCCATGCATGGAGATTTAGATTTGTCAGATTTCTGTGAGGGATCTGATTGAAGGGCTGTGTCAACAGATTGGGCAGGTTGGGCAGGCTCAATGGGATCTGACTGGACATGGCCACTAGATCCCCAAACCAAGGCATGTTGGGCCACCCCAGAGCAATCAGAATGATTCTTTTGCATGGGGAGTCCTGCAATTTCTCCACCACTTTGCCCAGGATGGCTGCTAGTGGGAAGGCATACACGTTCAGATCCTCCCATGGCAGACTGAGTGCATCCACTGCTGTGGCCAGGAGATCTGGTACTGGTGACACAAACAGAGGCAACTTGTTGTTGAACCTCATGGCAAATAGGTCTATCTAAGGCCGGTGCCACCTGCTGCATATAGCTTGGAAAACCTCTGGAAGAAGGGACCACTCTGTTTGAATGGTCTGGCCTAATCAGGATAGCTTGTCTGCTACCATGTTCAGCCGGCCCGGGATGTGTCGGGCTTTAAAAGTTACTTGATGTCTGGTACACAAGGTCAAGATTCTCCACAGTAGGGCACACAGTGGGCCCGACCTCATGCCTCCTTCCTTGTTTATGTATGACACTACTGTAGTGTTATCGGTTGCAACAAGTACTATCTTGTCGATACAGAGGTCTTGGAACTCTTTCAAGTGCTAGAAAGACTGCTTTTAGTTCCAGATAGTTTATGTGTAGCTTCCTTTCTGGTAGGGACCAGGATCCTCTTGCAGTGCGTTTGTTTAAGTGAGCGCTCCACCCTTCTTTTGATGCGTCTGTAATGATTTGCAGAGCATATTTTATTGGGTGTAATCGTTGGCCTGTGAGAATGTTGTCTTCCTGTAGCCACCATTGTAAGTGGGGATACAGGGACCTGGGAATTGGGATCACCTTTTCTAGTGATTCGGGTACCCTCCAGTTGTTTTTGAGATGCCACTGTATGGGTCTCATGTGTAGTCGGCCTAGGTGAACCTGCTTCTCTGTGGCTGTTAACAAACCTATTAGGGACATGAACTGCCGGTCCGGACAGGCCGGTAGTGACAGTATTTCTGCTATTTTGTTCTGAAGGTTGGTCCAGTGTTGGTCGGACCTGACCGGTCCTGAGGTCGAACTGGTAACCTACAAAATCGAAGATCTGCTTTGGTTCCAGTTCTGACTTTTCCAAATTCACCAGCCAACCAAGATTTTGGCATATTTTCACAAGATCCTGAGTGTGCTGGAGACAAGCCTGGCGGGATTTGCCTCTCACCAACCAATCGTCTAGGCACTGGTGGATCCTTACACCCTTGTGTATGGCCATCAGTTTCCCCTCCTTTGCTACCACAGTGAACTCCAAGGGTGCTGTGGACAGACCGAAAGGCAGAGCTTTGAACTGGTATGTCTGACCCTGGACGTGAAATGTCGGATATTTCCTGGACTGTCCCTGTATTGGTATATGGAAGTAGGCGCCCTTGAAATCTATTGAGGTGACCCACTCCCCTTGTTGGAGGGATGTCCTGATGGTATCCGGTGTCTCCATTTTGAATTTCTCCGCCTTAAGGAAAAGATTTAGTTTGCTCAGGTCTAATATACAGTAGGTCTCCATTTGTTGTTGGGCTTTGGGACTAAAAATAGTTGGTTGAAAAATCCCAGAGATGTTTGGTTTTATACCAGTTCCACTGCATTTTTGTCTATAACCTGATGTAATGCCTCCAGCAGGTAGCTGTTCCTGTGGGAATTGACATAACAACTTATGACTGTGGGAGACCTTGTGAGTTTTGGCCGGTTCCGGAAGGTGAGGGTGTAACCCTCTTTCAAGATTTGAACAACTTTCGGACCGGCCCCCAAGTTTGCCAAAAGTTTTGAAGTCTGGCCCCGACAGGCAGATTTAAGGCAGCATTTCTGACATTGGTTACAGGATTGACACAAGACAACTGAGTGACACAAGAAACACTTTTCACATATTTTAATTTGTGATTTCTGAAATAACAACCTGCTGACCTGGGACTTAATTCTCTCTTTTGGGAATGCCCGGGTGCAGAATGAACAGCTTGAACAACATGAGAGTTTACATTTAAACTTTGACAAGTGTCTAATGTCTGTCTTGTTGAAATATGGCTCCAGGCCAGCAGTCCTCTCTGTAACCTATCTATACAGTAATTGTCATTTATAGGACTGCTGGCCCTTGTCTGGTCGCGATGAATAGCTGGAAGACTTCCCCTTGGGTTTCTTGTAGCTACTTTTCCCAATGTTCTTCCAAGCGGGTCTGTCACTGTTTGCATCCGACCTTTTATCTTACCTTTTCTCTGTATGCTCATATGGGTGGTACCGACCCTTACCCCTTGAGTGTGCAATTTTCTCTTCTGCCCGTTTGATGATACTATCCGAGAACAAAGTAGGGATGTGTGATGGAGCAGCCCTGAGTGCGGCTATTGTATCCGGCTTTTTGACACCTCCCATGACGTGGTTCAAATAAGAGTCTTTGCGGGCCAATGTCAGATTTCCCATAGAAATGAAAACAAAATCAGATAAGTGTTCCATTGTCTTGGCAGCTGCTTGGGTTATGCTGGCATTGAAATCCATAAGGAATTGGAGTTCATCCAAAGCAGAAGACACTTTTGCTGAACCTTTCCCTTTGCTTTCAGACCGGATAGTTTTCATCTGTTCCTGTATGTTTTGTTGCACTTTGAAGAGGCAACGATTGAAGCTGGCTGCTTGATTGCAGATAACAATGGCCTCCCTAGACGGCTTCTCCCATTTTCGCAGAGTTTACTGTGAAAGGCGACGCGATGCAGGTGGGGTAGATGTAAGGCCCGACTGTCTGGTGATTCTGCTAAAGCAACTATTCAACTTTGAGGCATCAGTACTCCAGGTGTTGACAGTTGATGAATCTACTTTGTGGTCAGAATAAAGTCCATACCACCTTGATTGAGATTTTGCCGGCCTCAGGAATTGATCCTTCAATAAGCCACCAGCCTCAGAGCTTCTTTTCAGATAACCTTTAGTCAGTGTCACATTTAACTTGCTGAGCTTTTTGCAAAGCCAGTCCTCTGTTGGCATAGTGACAGAAACCTTGCCGGGCAAAGGAACCTTGGGTCTGGAAAAGGGGTTGTCATCTGAGGGTGTGTTGGAGCTGTCTACATCAGGAATGTTGGTCCAACCCATGCATGACCTAATGCCCCTCATGGTTTCCTGGTAGGTCTGTTTGGCAGAAGGTGTCTGGTCCAGTTCAGCAACAGTCTGATCAGCCGACAGTTCACCTTCCTCCACGTATAAATCTACAGGTGGTCGGTCAGAGACGTCACTACCGGCCTCAGAACTGCAACTGGAAGCACTGTCCTTCCTGTGTCTGTGCAAATGAGGAGAGCCGGAGTCGGTAGGAACTGAAGATCTGGGTCGGTGAGAATGAGGTCGGTGATACATAAGCTGGCTAGTAGACTGATGCCTGGGGGCAGAGGAGTCGGTACCAGTGCACTCAGAAGTTTTGGGTCGGTGTCAGTCAGATGAAAGCTGGCTGGACGACTGATGCTTGACAGCAGAGGAGTCAGAACCAGTGCGCTTGGGTGAAGATTCCTGTTGTTGAAGGTTGGATCTGAGCTGGCTGGAAGGCTGATGCAATGAAGCAGAGGAGCCCTGTCCAGTGCACTCTGAAGTAACAGTAGTCTCTTGAGCGAGCTGGCTGGCAGACTGATGCATAGTAGAGAAGTTCTGGCCAGTTGAAAGTCGGTTGAAAAAAAGGTTCAGTGTCTTTAGCAATGGTAGATGGAGGAGAATGGGTTGGTGTCACTATCACAGCAGATCAGAAGGTCAATTGGAAGGTCTTTGCTTCCAGGTAATTGAATCTGTCTGATCACGTCTGATCCAGTTCCTCCATTTTCTGGTCAGTAGCAGATTTTTCAACCATTTTCTTGGACTTAAAGGTAGATGGCTTGTCCATCTTAGGTTTCTTATCAGGAACAGAGTCCGGAAATGGAAGAAATGGAAGCATTATCACTTACGGCTCCAATAACTGATATGGTAGCTGGGTCAACCAAAGTACCGTCCTTTGTAGGTGAAGACAGTTCTGCTTTCTTTGCATCCCTCTTTTCCTTTTTCAATTTGTAGGATGGAGTGGCGAGTTGTGCCTTCTGTTCAGTGGTCAATAATAAGCAGAACGTACATTCCTTAGCTGGAGTTTCAACACATGTGTCCTTCCCCTTTCCTTTCTCACAACAGAAGGAATGGCCATCAAAGCTAGCCATGACATGGCCGCAGTTACCCCTTTTTTGCCCTGGAGATGACATGATGTTCTATAATTACAGTAATATCCGTTTAAGTTTTTGAAATACTTAAAAACACAAAATTCTGGCAGTAAACTTCAAACAAGAGGAGAGTGCCCGTTCAGCTGACTGAGTGTATTTGATTTGTGAAGGTGATAATGAGAGGAAAGCATAATTATCAGGGAAAGTGCTGTACAGAAGTACAGTACAGTAAATGGTAATTGAACAGCATGTTTGAAAGAAATTCCGAAGCTGACAGAAGAAAAGGACCAAAAAGTTGTGCCCTGCAAATGGTATTATGAAGGAAAGTAACAAGGTAACTGTTTAAGTGTAAAAAGTAGGTTAAAACATATTTAAAGAAATACTGCAAATGCAATATCCTCGTTCCACCTTGAAGAAGGGGTCCAAGGTCAAATCCAACCACACAAAAAACATTCCCAGCCCATGATTTCCTATAGGTTGGTTACTATCCCAAACCTCTAGGACCAATAATAAGCGAGTTATAAGCACTTTTAAGTTTGGCTGTCCTCATTTGACCTAGAAGGAGGGGTCCAAAGGTCAAATCTGACCACACCAAAAGAATCCCAGCCCATGATTTCCTATATGTTGGTTTACCATCCCAAACTTCTAGGACCATTAATAAGTGAGTTATAAGCACTTTTAAGTTTGGCTATCCTCGTTTGACCTTGAAGGCAGGGTCCAAGGTTAAATCTGACCACACCAAAAGATTCACAGCCCATGATTTCCTATAGGATGGTTTACCATCCCAAACCTCTAGGACCAATAATAAGCAAGTTATAGGCACTTTTAAGTTTCGCTATCCTTGTTTGACCTTGAAGGAGGGGTCCAAGGTCAAATCCGACCACACCAAAAGAGTTATAAGGACTTTTAAGTTTGGCTATCCTCAATTGACCTTGAAGGAGGAGTCCAAGGTCAAATCTGACCACACCAAAAGAATCCCAGCCCATGATTTCCTATATGTTGGTTTACCATCCCAAACTTTTAGGACCATTAATAAGCGAGTAAAAGGCACTTTTAAGTTTGGCTATCCTTGTTTGACCTTGAAGGCAGGGTCCAAGGTCAAATCCGACCACACCAAAAGATTCCCAGCCCATGATTTTCTATAGGTAGGTTTTCCATTCCAAACCTCTAGGACCAATAATAAGTGAGTTATAAGCACTTTTTACTTTGGGTATCCTCGTTTGACCTTGAAGGAGGGGTCCAAGGTCAAATCAACAGATTCCCAGCCCATGATTTCCTACATGTCTGTTTACCATCCCAAACCTCTAGGACCAATAATAAACGAGTTATAAGCATTTTCAAGTTTGGCTATCCTTGTTTGACCTTGAAGGAGGGGTCAAAGATCAAATCTGACCACCAAACGATTCACAGCCCATGATTTCCTACAGGTTGGTTTACCATCCCAAACCTCTAGGACCAATAATAAGAGAGATATAGGCACTTTTCATGACTGACAAAGAAACACCTGTGGCAGCCATCTTGTTTTTCAAAATGAGGCCAAAAATATTCCCAGGCAACATGTTATGGTTATTAATATATCCTGCAAACTTGAGAAGGCTAGCTATAATATTATTTTTTCGTTAGAGCAGTAATGGCGAAATCTCTCTACACACTGCGGCTATCCAGTGGATACAATGATTTACTCAACAGTGAGAACCTGAAAGTAGCTATTGCTCAGCTATGCCATGACATACAGGTCTGCAATTTCACTATGTTATAGCTGACCAAAAATTATGTGAATAACATATTTAAACAAAATACTCTAAATGCAATAGTTTTCAAGTTACAACTGATTTACTCAATAGTGATAACCTCAAAGTAGCTATTACTCAGCTATGCAATGAGCTACATGTCTGAATTTTTACTATGTTATAGCTGACCCAAAAGTAGGTGAACAACATATTTAAGCAAAATACTGTAAATGCAATAGTTTTCAAGTTACAACTGATTTACTCAATAGTGAGAACCTGAAAATAGCTATTACTCAGCTATGCCATGAGTTGTAGGTCTGTAATTTTACTATGTTATAGCTGACCCAGAAGGAGGTGAACAACATATTTTAACAAAATACTCCAAATGCAATCTTTTTCAAGTTACAAATGATTTACTCAACAGTCAGTACCTGAAAATAGCTATTGCTCAGTTGTGCCATGAGCTACAGGTCTGTAATTTCACTATGTTATAGCTGACCCAAAAGTATGTGAACAACATATTTTAACAAAATACTCCAAATGCAATATTTTTCAAGTTACAACTGATTTACTCAACAGGCAGTACCTGAAAATAGCTATTGCTCAGTTGTGCCATGAGCTACAGGTCTGTAATTTCACTATGTTACAGCTGACCCAAAATTAGCTGAATAACATATGTACACAAATTTCTGTAAATGCAATAGTTTTCTAATTACAACTGATTTACTCAACAGTGAGAACTTCAAAGTACCTATTACTCAGCTATGCAATGAGCCACAGGTGTGGAACTTCACTATGTTATAGCTGATCCCAAAATAGGTGAATAACATATTGAAACAAAATACTCTAAATGCAATAATTTCCAAGTTATAAGCGATTTACTCAACAGTGATAACCTAAAAGTAGCTATTACTCAGCTATGCCATGAGCTACAGGTCTGAAATTTTACTATGTTATAGCTGACCCAAAAGTAGCTGAATAACATATTTATACGAAATTCTCTAAATGCAATAGTTTTCCCAATTACAACTGATTTACTCAACAGTGAGAACTTCAAAGTACCTATAATTCAGCTATGCAATGAGCCACAGGTGTGGAACTTCACTATGTTATAGCTGATCCCAAAATAGGTGAATAACATATTGAAATAAAATACTCTAAATGCAATAGTTTTCAAGTTATAAGTGATTTACTCAACAGTGATAACCTAAAAGTAGCTATTACTCAGCTATGCCATGAGCTACAGGTCTGAAATTTTACTATGTTATAGCTGACCCAAAAGTAGCTGAATAACATATTTATACGAAATTCTCTAAATGCAATAGTTTTCAAGTTACAAGTTATTTTACTCATGATGGAAGTTACTGAAAAGCCCAAAAGTAGCTATTACTCACTTAGCTATTGAGACAGACATCCAAGTTACCCACCATATTGTAGCTCTGAAAAAAGTAGCTGAATAACATATTTTAACAAAATGCTCTAAATGCAACACTTTTCAAGTTATAAGTGATTTAGTGCATGATTTCATGAATTTTAATGCATTAAAAATGATTAAAAAAAATTATTAAAAAAATAAGACAGATCCAGGTCTCACACTCACACAAGAGAATCTACCTCTGGCCTAGTACATATATGCAAGATATGAGAGAAATCCCTGCAATAGTCACTGAGAAAATTGTGATACAGTGTTGAAATTTTCACACTTTTGGTGGGGGTACCTCCCTTGTAATGTCTCTAGCAAACAGACAAACAGACAGATTTACATGCCTTGAACAATTTTTCATCCTCGATAGATAAGGTATCTTTTAAAAAAACAGCATGTCTCTAGGCCTTGTAGTTTTGGAGGAGAAGATGTTCACGCGGACGCATACTCGTACGCCCATGCTGCAGAGTGACGACATAATGTCAGCTGACTTGTCAGTCAGCTGACATAAAAACTCTGAAGCAAAATCTGTGTGCACTAGTTCATGCCAAACGAAAAAGATGCTATGACATCACGCTGTCTAGACAGGAATGAAGTACGACACGCCATCTGGCGAGTGCACTAGTACTACGGACCGGCTGGCTGGTGGAAACACAGGATGTCTTTTTCTGACATTTGGCGGGCCAGTCTGCGCTCACCGGATTAGCAATTATCCATTGGATAGGATGTATTAACGCAATAAAAACATATAATTCTAAGTATAATTGGACTTAATAGTGCATAATCTCCTCTTTATAAGATGATTCTATGGTGCAACATATTAACCAAAACAGTCAGCCAATTTGAAAAATTTTGTTGTAATTTTAATTTTTATTAGATAAATACTTACCATATCCTGACCATAGCTATTTCTTGGTGCCATCCAACTCACTGGCCAACGTTGAGAAACGTTTTAAGCTACCTTAAGAAACCAGTGAGTGAGTGTGGACTAGGAAGCCCCCCAATGGTCATGTGACCACGCCAATAATAATTCATTGTTTTTGTTGCAAAGCTCACCCCTAGTAGTCTAGTACTGAATCCGCGGGGAGGCCGGGGGGGACTATCCTGGTCAGGAAATGGTAATTTATCTAATAAAAATTAAAATTACAACAAAATTTTTCAATTTTATTGCGAAAAATACACTTACCATTTCCTGACCATAGCTGAATGCAGCCTTCATGGATGGCGGGCAGTACTAGAAATACAGACCTAGTAACAACCACATGAACAGTAAATAAAACACACCACAAGCATACAGGCATTCACACTCGGACTCACCTCAACCACGAGGAAGCCGGACTGCTGAGTAATGCTGTGGAAGTCATACTCCATATGTTGATACCGTTCACACCACCACCTCTAAACTCATGAAACAGCAAACTAACAGCTAACAAAACGGTCTATTTACAGCTGTACAAACACCTCAGAACACATCTGAAAACACAAGAAGCCAAATATAAGAACCTAAAACAAATACAGGCTTCAAAATAACATATTCCAAGTACAATGACATTATAATAACAAAATATTACTAATGACATTACCTATTAACAATTTACAATATGTTGAGCCGCAACTACAGGCCCAATCTTCATAACATCACCATTATGCCAGCACAAATCTTTGAGGTAAAAATTTGTGAAAGTAGAATGGCTTCTCCAAAAACAGCAAGTCATAATCTCATCCAAAGCAACTCCTCCCTTAAAAGCCAAAGAGGCAGCCAAAGCTCTAACCTCATGTGCCTTGACTTGGGAAACAGTTTGAACTTCCTGATCAGACTTTTGATATGCCAAAATGATAGACTGCTTAATCCAAGATGATATAGTAGCCTTTGAAATATCTTTTGAGTAGCCCTCTTTAATAGCTACAAAAGAAGTTTCTTGCCTTTCCTCAGATCTTTTGTCTTATCAAGGTAATATCTGAAAGACCTGACTGGGCAAAGAGACCTATCTTGCACCAAAGATGGATCCAATGTGGGTTTCAAAGCAGGAATAACCACATGTTGAATAGCCAAGGGTCCCTCCGAAGCCAACTGATTTTTGGCTAGGAAAGCAGTTGAAGGTGAAAAAGTAACTTGTGACCAATCCCTTTTCCGACTGAAGGAGTCAAAAGTCCAAGCATGAATTTCGCTACGCCTCTTGCCAGAAGCCAAAGCCAACAAGAAAACTGTCTTAAAAGTCAAAATCTTAAGATCAGCCTTTGCCAAAGGTTCAAAAGGTGGTCGAGTGAGGGCCAGTAACACCAGCGACAAGTCCCAATTGGGAATAGATCTATTTGCTGAAGGTCTGTCCCTATGAAAGCTAGCAATCAAACGATTCAAATCCAAGCTTTGAGAAACCATATTACCTGCAGAGCCCAACCCATCTGCTACTGAAGTTCTGTAACCCGCAATAGTTCTGGGGCCGGTTTCACAAAGGGTCTCAGACTTAGGCTAAGTCAGGGACTTAAATCCGAGTCATTTGTCTTTGCCAAGTCCTGGACTTAAATGGATTTCACAAAGGGTGACTTAGCGAAGTCCAAGCTTGTCATATAACCACAGTGGTTTTCTATGTCATATGACCCTTTATTTCTACTCAAAATATTTTAGTGGTAACATATATCCCTTGTTTAGCTCATTTTATCTTTGAAAAAATGCTGTATTTTTAAATGGGAAACCTTATAATCACAGACATGTCCAGAGAATAATTTAGGGAGGTGTTCTATATATTTATTCTTTATTTTCAAGCATTTTTGAAGTGAGAAAAATATATGGCGGCCATATTTAAGCCTTTGTTTACAAAAGTTAAGCCCACTCTTGGGTAGACTTAGCTAAAGCCTAGACTTAGCAGCTCTGTGAAATCCTCCAAGTCTAAGATCACAGACTTAGCCTCATTTTAAGACAAAAGTCTTCAATTTAAGTCTAAGTCTGGGCTAAGTCCTTTTGTGAAATCGGCCCCAGGGTTTCAAGTTCTTGTCAGTAAAGAGATAATTAAAAAAATCAGCTATTTGAGGAATAGTTGGTTTAGTGACATCCACCTGATTCTCCTGGGCCCACTTTTGAAATATGGCCCACCTTGAATCATACACTCGTCTTGAGGATTCTCTCTGAGGTGCCTTAATTCTATCTGCCACCTCATCAGAGAATCCTCCTTGACCTTCTTGAATGAGTCCAGATACCACGCATGTAGGTTCAGATACTCCAGATTCTTGTGAAATCTGAGACTGAAGGGTTGCTTCAGGAGATTGTGCACTTGAGGAAGCCTCAGTGGAATCTTGGCTGACAATTCCACCAGATCCCAAAACCAAGGCATCCCCGGCCACCCTGGTGCTATCACAATGACCCTGCACCTGTAGGTGATCATTTTCTGAACTAACTGGGGAAGGATGGCTACTGGACAAAAAGCATAGGCGTCCAGAGCCTCCCAAGAGATGTTCAATGCATCTATCTGCCAGGCCTTGTCGTCTGGGACAGGAGACACGTAGGTTGGAAGTTTGGCATTCAAGCTGGTGGCAAACAGATCCACCATTGGCTTGTGCCAAACTTGGCAAATTTCTTGAAAGATCTGAGGATGCAAAGACCACTCTGTCTGAATGGCCTTGTCCCTCCTGGACAGGGAATCTGCTATTACATTGAGATTCCCTGGGATATGTCTGGCTCTTATATGGATCTCCCTGGCATTGGACCATGCCAGAATTCTCCACATCAAAGCACACATTTCGAAGGAGTGAGTGCCTCCTTCCTTGTTGATATATGAGACCACAGTTGAGTTGTCTGAAGAAACCAACACTATTTTTTGCCTTAATTGTCTTGAAAATGTTTCAGGGCTAGAAAAACAGCTTTCAGTTCCAAAATATTGATATGCAAGTTTCTTTCTGATTGCTGCCAGACCCCACTTACAGTACAATTGTTCAAGTGGGCCCCCCCAACCCTTCTCTGATGCATCTGTGAACATCAGCATATTGTGTTCTTTCTGATGCAGATTCGAACCCTTGAGTAAGTTCCGAGGATCCATCCACCAAGCCAGATGGTCCTTTATCAACTGAGAAATTGGGACTACCTTGTCCAAGGACTGGGGAAACTGCCAGTTGGTCTTCAGAAACCACTGAAACGGTCTCATATGGATCCGACCCAAAGGAACTGTTTTCTCCATGGAAGCCATGACCCCAATTAGTGACATGAGCTTCCTTGGAGTAGTAGAGTGACCTTGGAAAATGGAAACTGCCAGAATTCTGAGTTTGTCTAGTTTCTTTTGATTTGGGTACACTAAACCTTCTCTAAGGTTGAACCGATAACCCAGAAACTCAAGATCTTGAGTTGGTTTGAGTTCCGATTTTTTCAAATTGACAATCCAACCCAACTTTTCGACTAGATTGACCAATTTTTGAAGGTCCCGAGCACAAGACTCTGGATCCTTGGATCTCACCAGCCAATCGTCCAAATACTGATGGATTCGAACCCCCTGTGAAAGTGCTATGAATTTGACCTCTTTCACAACTCGAGTGAACTCCAAAGGAGCAGTCGCTATCCCGAAGGGTAGGGCTCTGAACTGATAAGCCTGACCCTGTACATGAAAGTGCAGATATTTTTGAAACTTTTGGTGTATGGGTACATGAAAATAAGCATCGGTAAGGTCTATCGAAGCCACCCACTCGCCTGCTTGAAGAGAAGCCCGAATGACATCTGCAGTTTCCATTTTGAAGATGGGAACATGCAAAAAGGTATTTACAACACTGAGATCTATTACTGATCGCCATTTGTTTTCTGGTTTTGGAACCAGAAACAAATGACTGTAGAATCCGAGAGAGTTCTTGTTTTTAACCGGAACCACTGCCCTCTTTTGAACCATTTGTTGAACCGACTCCAGCAAAGCTTTTTGTTTTACTGGATCCAAATAACTGCTTCTGATTGTCGGATACCGGGTCAGAGGTGGTTTCTGTTTGAATGGAAGACAATAACCTTGTTTCAAAACAAGAACTACCCTCGGATGTACTTTGAAGTTTTCCCACACTTTCCAATAATTTCCTAAACGGGCACCAGGAGATTGTGTTTGTGTGCTTACCTCCATGTAGTCACTTCCTCCTGCCCCTACCCCCTCGGGCAGAGCCTCTATTGTTGTTGAAAGCACCAGATTGCCTTTTGTTTTGATCCCCTTGTTTGCTTTGCAAACGAAAATTCTGGAAAGCAGCATTCTGGTACCTGTTTTCTGTCGATTCCTTCTTAGAATCAGTAAAAGAACGGGAACCATAAGAATCTCCTCTGTGCTTTTTGAAAGCCGGTTCCCGGTTAATCTGGCTCCATTGTATGAAGTTCTGCTCCACTTCTGCCAGAACCTTGGAATTAAACAACTCCTTTTTAGTGAGGGATGAATTTCTGAGTCTAGCAATATCTTTATCTGTTACATCCCTATGACAAAGTTTGAGAAAATTATCCCTTCTGTTCAATAGCAAATTTGAAGCAAGGGTCATGGAGGTATCCAATACATCGTCTAAAGCTTTGCCCAGACATCCCATGGTGGTAGACTGGAGATGCAAACAATTCTGCATAAAATTCATGCTCTGTTGTATATCCTCCTGGTCTACAGACTCTTTCATTTTATCTAACTCTGCAAACATTTCATTTGTAGCCTTCTCCATTGCTGATTTGAACCAGAACACATGATTTAAAATCTGTATATTTTCCCTAGAAACTGTCTCCCAAGCCAAATATTGTTTCAAAGGTGTAGAAACTGAAGTAGGAGCTTGAAAAGGAGAAGCTGCAATGTTCTTAAATGCATCCTGAATCCTAGGGGCTGTCAATGAGAAAGATTGAGGAGAGACTTGATAGAACTTCATCTGTGGCTTTGGGAAAGAAAGGAAATGACCCTTAGACAAAGGTGGATGATGAGGGTCATTGTCGTCTACATCATTGCTTCCTAAAGCAGAAAACTCCTTATATTTCCATAACTCCACTAATGGTTGAGCAGGAGGCAAAGCCATAGATTGTTGTACAGATTTCTTAACCTGATCTCTGCTTGAAAAAACAGAAGGAGGAACAAAACATTCAACATTCTTCACCTCCAAATCCAGCCATTTTTTGATAGTCTCTAAAGTATCAGTGTAACCAGGTGAATCTTCCACTTTGGGATGAATCTCACCCTGTTCCAAATCCGGATCCGGCTCCTCTGAAGACTCTGAATGAGATCTTTTCCTAGACACACCGGATTCATCAGAAGCAAGACCGGATACAGCCTGTCGGTCAAATTCAGCCCTTGTAATGGTAGATGACCTTCTCTCCAACCGGCCCGGGGCGGCACGAGTCGCAGAAGAAGATGAAGGTTTAGAATTCGCCAGGGGTTGCTTGGCAACCTGATAACTGTCCCTGCCGGAGCTAATACGACTGCTGACAGTTTCAGAGTCTTTGTGTTCCAAATTCTGAATTCTTTGAGATAAATTTGCAAATTCAGAGAAAAATTTGTCCAATTTATCTTCTAAAGACCTACTTTTATTAGAAGCAGTAACAGAAGAAACTGAAACTTCATCCTCGTCCAACAAAGAGTCATCAATTCCACCTTCTTTACCGCCATTGTTCACCAAAGCAGAAGAATTCTGAGTTTTCTTGCTTTTATATCTGTTCCTATTAACCAGTTTCCTCTTCTGTTCCTCCGAAAATGAAGAGCAAATGGTACACTCTGAAGATTTAACACAGGGATCGTCACCCTTCATATCATCCTTACACTTAGGGCAAAAGTGATGATCATCCCATTCTGCCATAAAATGGCCACAGAAAGCACTTTTCCTCTGTCCTTTTTTAACTTTGTCCTGAGAAGACATTGTCAAAACATAGGCCTCACTACAGAACTAAAAGTCCACAATAAATCCACAAGAAGACTATACCTCACATTTATTATTATTTGTAAAATTTTAAATCGACATCAATCTATTACACAGAAACTAACCATTAAAATTAAATGGAAAAACGCCGTTTGGTGAAATTCTTAAAAGTTTTAAAATTATAGTGAAATTTTCCCACCTAAAATTTCCAATTTTACAGAAAACTCAGCAAAAATACAAACCAAGAGATCACACCCATACCTCTGATAGCTCCTCCTGAATGGAGACATTGCTCTTTAGCACATAGCTTAGGTAAGCTGCCTTGGCCCTCAGAATTTTCCCACTGCTGTCTCTAGTCAGACCACCAAGGTACCGAGTCACTTCAAATTGAACCTGGTACACCGGACTGTAAGAATACAATATGTGTCATACAGTGTCTTGTATTTAAAAATAGGCTGTATGAAAACATTAGTATGGTGGAAGAATGTTTCTGTACTCAGGTCTCCCAGGTACCAGGCGACTATTTACAGAAACTTCTTCACCAGACAGCAAACTAACATTAAGGCATGGGTACCAATACACTAACAAGAGGAAGCAAATCAGATGTATTGGTTGATGGTTGTAGTGACAATGCTTGGGACAATGAGAATAGATTATCTGAGCGAGTTGAGATATTAACCTATCTGGGAAAATCTGAACTGGGCAATACTCCACAAGCAGGCAATACTGAGCAATGCTAGTTTTTATTCACAAAACTGGGAAATAGTTTAAGTGATCTTTAATTCATATTAAATGTGCATATGTGCTTAGTTTTAGTACATAAGATATAAAACAGTATTAATTAGTACTAAAATAGGAAGACTTCCCGAAGGTCATATACAGAAAAAATATATCATGGATGAAGATAATATTTTAAGAGTGTGCAACATATCTTGAGTATTATGTTGTTAATCTTCATCAGTGATATATTTTTTGTATATGTCTAATGAGAGATGTTTTACTTTTATTATCAACCATTTTGTATGATTTATAGGATGAATAAGTAAATATTAAAGGAGAGAATGTGAAATACAGCTTGAGGTGGATAATAAATGACATGACATGTGGGGTCATAAATTACAGATTTAGTGTTTTGTTTTTCTTTATTATTGCTTTTAGACTTTGGGACATATTTATATTGGTAAAACTGTTGCAACAAGTAGATTTAAAACTTCTAACTAGGTTCTAGTTACACACACAGTCTTTGTAAATATGCAGACAAAATTTTCACCTGATTTCAACAGAGTTGACAACATCTAGGATGGTATCAGTGTCTAGTTCAGAAATGACAGAGCTGTTGAATGACCAGAGTTCAAGGACACTGTTTGACCAGCACTCTGACCCAAGTCTGAAATAATAAAGATGATCTGAAGAATCAACTGGGTTCATAATCAGTAACAATCTTATTCTTAGAAAGTTTTATTAGAATAATGAAACATTTCTAAGAATAAGAGTTTGTAAATTCATGAGAATTTATAGAATTCGAAAGGTTATAGTGGCAAACTGGGCCCAGTTTCACAAAGGCCTACTATCCCCTTAGTAGGCTACTAAGTGCTAGTAGTGTACTAAGCCTATACTATCAGCTTCACTGAGATAGTATTCACTGTGGTAATTAGTAGGCTCTCCCCAATAGAAGCCATGCCATCTCAGGTCACTTGGTAGATCCCAAGTAGCAGCTCAGTGGAACACTTTGGTTGTGACTACCAAGGCCCTACTAAGATATAGACTTAATAGTATACTATCTTCTATATTTAGTAGGCCTTTATGAATCTGGGCCTTGAATATAATAGCTGTGCCAAAGAGATGTACATTTATTAATTTACTATTTTAATAGTGATTCAATGTGAACGCATTATTTGTGGGGAAAAAATTGTTGTAATACACTGTTATAACAATTATGAAAAATTCTTATGCTTTAGTTTTGTGTTCTTATATTTTTTTTCAAAGACCATGCCTGTTATTACAGGAAACTTCAAAGAAGGAGAATATTGTAACAACAGACAACCACAAAGTCGATTTATTTATTTGAGGTTTTACGTCGCTTTCAACACTGTACAGGTCATATCACCACGGGTAGTTGGAAGGGTAGAGGAAACCAGTACATACAGTTCGTTAGGGTTCTGTACTGTAAACTGCCGACCAACGGCAAGCAACTACCAGCTTTCCCATTTGGGGTCGTGCCGGAAATCGCACCCCAGCCTCAGAGGTGGGAGGCAAGAGTGTTACCACTCTGCCACCGTGGCCCCTACCACAAAGTCGAATCTTTAGATTAAAGTTGAGTTAAACCCAGAATAATATATATCAATTTATTGTGTTTAGACAACAATATACATATACCACAAGGGCAAAAAGGAGAGAGCTCATTAGTACCTATTAATAACTTTCAAGATATTTAATAGTGTTTTTGAATAGAAACATGTCATTTACCAAAACTGTTAAAATGTGTTTTTATGATAGATTTACAAATGAAAATCCTAACAGTGAAGGCAACAACCTTTTCTGAGGGAGAAATTCTAAACAGATTTGCAGAACCCAAATAACTTTATTAAACTAGACTAAGGACGCATCTGTGGCCAGATGCAAGATGTATCCACCGGCAAAGGCAAAAGTACCTATTACTCAGCTATGCCACGAGCTAGAGGTCTGAAATTTTACTATGTTATAGCTGATCCCAAAGTAGGTGAATAACATATTTGCACAAAATTCTCTAAATGCATTAGTTTTCAAGTTACAAGTGATTTTACTCATGATGGAAGTTAGTAAAAAGTCTAAAAGTAGCTATTACTCACTTAGCTATTGAGATAGACACCCAAGTTACTCACCATGTTGTAGCTATGGAAAAAGTAGCTGAATAACATATTTTAACAAAGTGCTCTAAATGCAATACTTTTCAAGTTATAATTGATTTAGTGCATGATTTCATTAATTTTAATGCATTAAAAATTATATAAAAAAATTCATAAAAAAAACTTTAGCATGTGAAAGCTCTCCAAAATGTAGGTGAATGAGTTATTTGAGAAATACTGGCTATCTGCAATACTTTTAGAGATAATAGGCATTTACTCATTTTGAGTAGGTGAGTAAGTAGCTAGGGATCTGAAAATTCACTAATTGAATGCTCTCCAAAATGTATATGAATAAGTTATTTGAGAAAAATTGGCTATCTGCAATACTTTTAGAGATATTTTGCATTTACTCATTTTGAGTAGGTGAGTAATTACCTACGGGTCTGGAACTTCACCATGTGAAAGCTCTCCCAAAAGTAGATGAATGAGTTATTTGATAAAAATTGGCTATCCGCAATACTTTTAGAGATAATTCGCATTTACTCATTTTGAGTAGGTCAATAATTAGCTAGGGATCTGAAACTTCACCAAGTAAAAGCTATCCCAAAAGTAGGTGAATGGGTTATTTGAGAAAAATTGGCTATCTGCAATACTTTTAGAGATAATTCGCATTTACTCATTTTGAGTAGGTGAGTAATTAGCTATGGGTCTGAAACTTCACAGAGTGAAAGCTCTCCCAAAAGTAGGCGAATGGGTTATTTGAGAAAAATTGGCTATCTGCAATACTTTTAGAGATAATTCGCATTTACTCATTTTGAGTAGGTGAATAATTAGCTATGGGTCTGAAACTTCACCATGTGAAAGCTCTTCCAAAAGTATTTGTTTATTTGTTTGTTTATTTGGGGTTTAACGTCGCTTTCAACACTGTACAGGTCATATCACGACGGGTAGTTGGAAGGGCAGAGGAAACCAGTACATAGAGTTCGCTAGGGTTGTGTACTGTAAACTGCCGACCAACGGCAAGCAACTACCAGCTTTCCCACTTGAGCCCGTGCGGGAATCGAACCCCGGCCTCAGAGGTGGGAGGAGAGAGTGTTACCACTCTGCCACCGTGTCCCCTCTTCCAAAAGTATGTGAATGAGTTATTTGAGAAAAATTGGCTATCTGCAATACTTTTAAGCGATAAGCCACCTGCCAAATATGAAAGAAATGTGGAAAGAAATGTGGACTGTAGGTCACTAACAAGCAATATTCCACATTTTAGACATTTTAGTCTACCACAGGCCTAATTTAGACATAAAGCCTACCAAAAAGATAGGGTGGCGAGTTCTCTAGCATACCAAGCCACCTGCCAAATATGAATGAAATCTGGAAAGAAATGTGGACTGTAGGTCGCTAACAAGCAATATTCCACATTTTAGACATTTTTGTCTACCACAGGCCTAATTTATACATAAAGCCTACCAAAAAGATAGGGTGACGAGTTCTCAAGCATACCAAGCCACCTGCCAAATATGAATGAAATCTGGTAAGAAATGTGGACTGTAGGTCGCTAACAAGCAATATTCCACATTTTAGACATTTTTGTCTACCACAGGCCTAATTTAGACATAAAGCCTACCAAAAAGATAGGGTGGCGAGTTCTCTAGCATACCAAGCCACCTGCCAAATATGAATGAAATCTGGAAAGAAATGTGGACTGTAGGTCGCTAACAAGCAATATTCCACATTTTAGACATTTTTGTCTACCACAGGCCTAATTTAGACATAAAGCCTACCAAAAAGATAGGGTGATGAGTTCTCAAGCATACCAAGCCACCTGCCAAATATGAATGAAATCTGGAAAGAAATGTGACTGTAG
Source organism: Sabellastarte sp. h YS-2021 (assembly GCA_964017235.1). NCBI lineage: Eukaryota > Metazoa > Annelida > Polychaeta > Sabellida > Sabellidae > Sabellastarte > Sabellastarte sp. h YS-2021. Next base: position 32,378,879 of record OZ024936.1, read on the forward strand.
GTCGCTAACAAGCAATATTCCACATTTTAGACATTTTTGTCTACCACAGGCCTAATTTAGACAAAAAAACCTACCAAAAAGATAGGTTGGCGAGTCCTCCACCATATCAAGCCACCTGCCAAATATGAAAGAAATGTGGAGTGTAGGTCGCTAACAAGAAATCTCTGCGGACGCTGATGAATCCATAGTATCCCCGCTTTGCGCCGGGGATACAATTAGTCATGTGGTGTCTACCATCTATGAAACTGTTACTGTCCACATGCTTTCATGTATAGAGCCACCAGATGAATACTTTTTTTGTGATCAAGAATATCTCATCACAAAAACATATAATCCCCATGCATGGCTTTTTCAGTATACATTTTAAACAGTGACCTATAAATGAAGCTAATACTGATCATTACATATACCATATATTTTTTAATTAATGCACCTTAACTTTAATACCAAATTTGTAATGAGAGTGTCTGTAATATATACACCAGACAACACTGTTCCATGCTAATTTTTTATTTACAATGAGCAAAAAATATTTGAATCATGTGTTTTAATTTCTGCCTCATTTATGGTAGAAATTGATGCTGAATGATTGGGATTTCGTTGACACATGTTACATACAGTTATTTAAGATTTCTGTGTATACATGACACTTTCAAGACATATAATTGGCTCAGTTTCTGTTGCGTCTATTTGTAGAGTAATCAACACTAACTAAATCTAACTCTAATAGTATTTCTATAGCATTTAACCACCATCTAAAGACAGTCACTGGGTTGAAGTATGGATGGACTGGACCCCAGATTCCAAGACACATTAAACAGCTTCTGAGGAACATCAAACAAGAAAAATCAGAGATCAACAATTATTAAGGATGAGACATTGCAGGTGAAAAGCTGAAGGTTGTGACGTAAGTTTTAAATTTGTAAAATAAAACTATAGGAGACATGGTGGGTGAGCTATAAATCATAGTTCTCAGTATCAAAAATATAAGTAGATTTCTGATACAATAGTTAAAGGTAAATTTGTCTTTTATTTCTATATGGTTAACTTACATGAATAATATAATTGACTTTAACCCCTAAAAGACCTTATCTGTCGACTAGCAGTCGACAACAATGTGTATTCTACAGTACCATGTCTGTCAGCTAGCAGTCGACACCCCATATGAAATTCTAGCTTTCCCTCAGTACTGTAGAATTAAACGTCTTGGAATACAGAAATGCGTTATTTAAAGTATTATGTACGAGGACGTTATGGATGACAAAAAGTGCTTGTGGTATGTGTTTTAGCAACTTAAACTGTCTGTAAGCTATTCATCCCGGATTTTCTTTCAGTATAGTAGAGTACTGCTCCCTTGGTGGCGAAGGGGTTAAATTATTCAATAAAACAGAATTCATAAATATTGTATGATCAGTAAGCCAATAATGTGAAGGCCTTGTTCCAAGATTACATCATAAGTCAAATGTTAGTTTTCCCCATTTCATCATGTACTGTCATAAGGTTGGTAATTGCTTGCCTTGGCATTCATGGGCATATGTTCTACTTCTCTTTCGACATTAAAATATTACCTATACAATGGTGCAAGTGAATTTTAGACCAACAACATTTAAATTAGTATTTAAATTGGACTTAAGTTGTCTTAACATGGCTGATGAAAGACAGATTTTGGGGCTGTGTAATGCTTCAAACTGTAACTTGGAAAATGCCTCCACTTTGCACAAAACAGAAGACAATTTATATCTTCACATTCACTTGCCACTGCAAAAATTTACATGTTGCGACATAAGAAAGATTGATTTATTGCCTTGTCTGTTGTAAAAGTTACATTTGTACTAGAGCTAGGGCCAATACTAGTGTCACTATTTTGGTTCTACTGTTTCAACTCCGACAAATGACATTTTAAAGGTTCTGCTTAATATTACCATGGTTGACATATATGATGGAAACTTTACTTGATATTAAACAAAATCTAATCACAGAAAATATGTTGCCTACTGTAGCCTCTGTTACGTTAGTATTTACCCAAAGTAGAAACATCATGTTAATGTTTTATGACTATTCTCTAGTGTTTTGCAGATGGTAGAATGTTATCTGGGGCCTCTCCGTAATTAAGTGAATTTCTCTGGGTGTCAATTGAATGAATTATGGTATTTCATCAATTACAAGTTTAAAGGACAAGGTGTGATCTATAACAACTAGAAACAATTTAAACTAATTCTGCATATATGTATAACTTTATACATAACACACCCCATGACTTTCAAGTGCAAGCACCAGAGATCCTCAATATTGGTACATGTACTCTGTATTATCTTTAAAGAGGCTTACATGCTTTATACATATCTTTGATGTGGCTACACAAATGCACACAACAATAGATCTGTCCAAATATGACCCTGAATATTGCACACAACATTAAGTGCAGACTTTGGTTTTCCCTTTGGAATATTTTTACCAGGAGACAGATACAGTCTAGACAAAAGCTAGACAGTGTATTCATTTCATAAACTGCACATTAAAGAAAATATTGAACAAAAAACAAAATGACAGTATATAGAGTACCTCTTATATTTAATATATGTGTATAGATATTGCATATATCTTTTAGAGGATAAAATCGCGTTTTTTAAATAACAATCAGAACCCAATACATAACTCGAATCCAAGATTCGACTAATAAACATCACAGTGAGTGAAAAGGTTGAATTCTCTTTACATTAAAAGACAAGTACAGTGAAAGGTACTGTAAAATAGATATCTTAGTATTCAATACATATTACAACAAGACCACTGCCGTGGTATGATCTCCCGCCACACTACATCAAAAAGTAGGTGAACAACATATTTGACAAAACTCCTTTAAATTGAATAGTTTTGCTTGAATGTACATATTCCGCAGTTATGTACATGTAAGATATGCACTAAAAAGGTTTGGATATCTTCATTCCACCTCAAAGAAGGGGCCCAAGGTCTTACCCTTACCCTGTGCTTTTCCACAGGTTGGTTTGAAGCTCTCCCAAAAGTAGGTGAATGAGTTATTTGAGAAAAATTGGCCATCTGCAATATTTCTAGAGATAATTCGCATATACTCATTTTCAGTAGGCGAGTAATTAGCTATGGGTCTGAAACTTCACTATGTGAAGGCCCTTGCAAAAGTAGGTGAATCAGTTATTTGAGAAAAAATTGGCTATCTGCAATACTTTTAGAGATAATTCGCATTTACTCATTTTGAGTAGGTGAGTAATTGAGCTATGGGTGTGAAACTTCACTATGTGAAGGCCCTTGCAAAAGTAGGTGAATGAGTTATATGAGAAAAAATTGGCTATCTGCAATACTTTTCAGAGATAATTCGCATTTACTCATTTTGAGTAGGTGAGTAATTAGCTATGGGTGTGAAACTTCACCAAGTGAAAGCTCTCCCAAAAGTAGGTGAATGAGTTATTTGAGAAAATTGGCTATCTGCAATACTTTTAGCGATAATTCGCATTTACTCATTTTGAGTAGGTGAGTAATTAGCTATGAGTGTGAAACTTCACCAAGTGAAAGGTCTCCCAAAAGTAGGTGAATGAGTTATTTGAGAAAAATTGGCTATCTGCAATACTTTTAGAGATAATTCGCATTTACTCATTTTGAGTAGGTGAGTAATTAGCTATGGGTCTGAAACTTCACTATGTGAAGGCCCTTGCAAAAGTAGGTGAATGAGTTATATGAGAAAAAATTGGCTATCTGCAATACTTTTCAGAGATAATTCGCATTTACTCATTTTGAGTAGGTGAGTAATTAGCTACGGGTGTGAAACTTCACCATGTGAAAGCTCTTCCAAAAGTAGGTGAATGAGTAATTTGAGAAAAATTGGCTATCTGCAATACTTTTAGCGATAATTCGCATTTACTCATTTTCAGTAGGTGAGTAATTAGCTATGGGTCTGAAACTTCACCAAGTGAAAGCTCTCCCAAAAGTAGGTGAATGAGTTATTTGAGAAAAATTGGCTAAGTACAATACTTTTAACCCCTTAAAGACCTTATCTGTCGACTAGCAGTCGACAGCAATGTGTATTCTACAGTACCATGTCTGTCGGCTAGCAGTCGACACCCCCATATGATATGCCAGCTTTCCTTCAGCACTGTAGAATTAAACGTCTTGGTATACTGATATATGCTATTTAAAATATTATGTACGAGGACGTTATGGACAACGTAAATCACTTGTGGTGTGTGTTTTAGCAACCTAAACTGTCTGTCAGCTCTTCATCCCGGATTTTCCTTCGGTATAGTAGAATACTGCTCCCTTGGTGGTGAAGAGGTTAAGAGATAATTCGCATTTACTCATTTTGAGTAGGTGAATAATTATCTACGGGTCTGAAACTTCACCATGTGAAAGCTCTCCCAAAAGTAGATGAATGAGTTATTTGAGAAAAATTGGCCATCTGCAATACTTTTAGAAATAATTCGCATTTACTCATTTTGAGTAGGTGAGTAATTAGTTATGGGTCTGAAACTTCACCAAGTGAAAGCTCTCCCAAAAGTAGGTGAATGAGTTATTTGAGAAAAATTGGCTATCTGCAATACTTTTAGCGATAATTCGCATTTACTCATTTTGAGTAGGTGAGTAATTAGCTATAGGTCTGAAACTTCACCAAGTGAAAGTTCTCCCAAAAGTAGGTGAATGAGTTATTTGAGAAAAATTGGCTATCTGCAATACTTTTAGCGATAATTCACATTTACTCATTTTGAGTAGGTGAGTAATTAGCTATGGGTCTGAAACTTCACCAAGTGAAAGTTCTCCCAAAAGTAGGTGAATGAGTTATTTGAGAAAAATTGGCTATCTGCAATACTTTTAGCGATAATTCACATTTACTCATTTTGAGTAGGTGAGTAATTAGCTATGGGTGTGAAACTTCACCAAGTGAAAGTTCTCCCAAAAGTAGGTGAATGAGTTATTTGAGAAAAATTGGCTATCTGCAATACTTTTAGCGATAATTCACATTTACTCATTTTGAGTAGGTGAGTAATTAGCTATGGGTGTGAAACTTCACCAAGTGAAAGTTCTCCCAAAAGTAGGTGAATGAGTTGTTTGAGAAAAATTGGCCATCTGCAATACTTTTAGAGATAATTCGCATTTACTCATTTTCAGTAGGTGAGTAATTAGCTATGGGTCTGAAACTTCAGCATGTGAAAGCTCTTCCAAAAGTAGGTGAATGAGTTATTTGAGAAAAATTGGCCATCTGCAATACCTCTAGAGATAATTCGTATATACTCATTTTCAGTAGGCGAGTAATTAGCTATGGGTCTGAAACTTCACTATGTGAAGGCCCTTGCAAAAGTAGGTGAATGAGTTATATGAGAAAAAATTGGCTATCTGCAATACTTTTCAGAGATAATTCGCATTTACTCATTTTGAGTAGGTGAGTAATTAGCTATGGGTGTGAAACTTCACCAAGTGAAAGCTCTCCCAAAAGTAGGTAAATGAGTTATTTGAGAAAAATTGGCTATCTGCAATACTTTTAGCGATAATTTGCATTTACTCATTTTGAGTAGGTGAGTAATTAGCTATGAGGGTGAAACTGCACCAAGTGAAAGGTCTCCCAAAAGTAGGTGAATGAGTTATTTGAGAAAAATTGGCTATCTGCAATACGTTTAGAGATAATTCGCATTTACTCATTTTGAGTAGGTGAGTAATTAGCTATGGCTGTGAAACTTCACCATGTGAAAGCTCTTCCAAAAGTACGTGAATGAGTTATTTGAGAAAAATTGGCTATCTGCAATACTTTTAGCGATAGTTCGCATTTACTCATTTTGAGTAGGAGAGTAATTAGCTATGGGTGTGAAACTTCACCAAGTGAAAGTTCTCCCAAAAGTAGGTGAATGAGTTATTTGAGAAAAATTGGCTCTCTGCAATACTTTTAGCGATAATTCACATTTACTCATTTTGAGTAGGTGAGTAATTAGCTATGGGTCTGAAACTTCACCAAGTGAAAGTTCTCCCAAAAGTAGGTGAATGAGTTATTTGAGAAAAATTGGCTATCTGCAATACTTTTAGCGATAATTCACATTTACTCATTTTGAGTAGGTGAGTAATTAGCTATGGGTGTGAAACTTCACCAAGTGAAAGTTCTCCCAAAAGTAGGTGAATGAGTTGTTTGAGAAAAATTGGCCATCTGCAATACTTTTAGAGATAATTCGCATTTACTCAATTTCAGTAGGTGAGTAATTAGCTATGGGTCTGAAACTTCAGCATGTGAAAGCTCTTCCAAAAGTAGGTGAATGAGTTATTTGAGAAAAATTGGCCATCTGCAATACCTCCAGAGATAATTCGTATATACTCATTTTCAGTAGGCAAGTAATTAGCTATGGGTCTGAAACTTCACTATGTGAAGGCCCTTGCAAAAGTAGGTGAATGAGTTATATGAGAAAAAATTGGCTATCTGCAATACTTTTCAGAGATAATTCGCATTTACTCATTTTCAGTAGGTGAGTAATTAGCTATGGGTGTGAAACTTCACCAAGTGAAAGCTCTCCCAAAAGTAGGTAAATGAGTTATTTGAGAAAAATTGGCTATCTGCAATACTTTTAGCGATAATTTGCATTTACTCATTTTGAGTAGGTGAGTAATTAGCTATGAGTGTGAAACTGCACCAAGTGAAAGGTCTCCCAAAAGTAGGTAAATGAGTTATTTGAGAAAAATTGGCTATCTGCAATACTTTTAGCGATAATTTGCATTTACTCATTTTGAGTAGGTGAGTAATTAGCTATGAGTGTGAAACTGCACCAAGTGAAAGGTCTCCCAAAAGCAGGTGAATGAGTTATTTGAGAAAAATTGGCTATCTGCAATACGTTTAGAGATAATTCGCATTTACTCATTTTGAGTAGGTGAGTAATTAGCTATGGCTGTGAAACTTCACCATGTGAAAGCTCTTCCAAAAGTAGGTGAATGAGTTATTTGAGAAAAATTGGCTATCTGCAATACTTTTAGCAATAATTCGCATTTACTCATTTTGAGTAGGAGAGTAATTAGCTATGGGTGTGAAACTTCACCAAGTGAAAGTTATCCCAAAAGTAGGTGAATGAGTTATTTGAGAAAAATTGGCTATCTGCAATACTTTTAGCGATAATTCCCATTTACTCATTTTGAGTAGGTGAGTAATTAGCTATGGGTGTGAAACTTCACCAAGTGAAAGTTCTCCCAAAAGTAGGTGAATAAGTTATTTGAGAAAAATTGGCCATCTGCAATACTTTTAGAGATAATTCGCATTTACTCATTTTCAGTAGGTGAGTAATTAGCTATGGGTCTGAAACTTCAGCATGTGAAAGCTCTTCCAAAAGTAGGTGAACGAGTTATTTGAGAAAAATTGGCTATCTGCAATACTTTTAGTGATAATTCGCATTTACTCATTTTCAGTAGGTGAGTAATTATCTATGGGTCTGAAACTTCACCATGTGAAAGCTCTCCCAAAAGTAGATGAAGGAGTTATTTGAGAAAAATTGGCTATCTGCAATACTTTTACAGATAATTCGCATTTACTCATTTTGAGTAGGTGAGTAATTAGCTATGGGTCCGAAACTTCTTCAAGTGAAAGCTCTCCCAAAAGTAGGTGAATGAGTTATTTGAGAAAAATTGGCTATCTGCAATAGTTTTAGCGATACTTCGCATTTACTCATTTTGAGTAGGTGAGTAATTAGCTATGGGTCTGAAACTTCACCAAGTGAAAGCTCTCCCAAAAGTAGGTGAATGAGTTATTTGAGAAAAATTGGCTATCTGCAATACTTTTAGAGATAATTCGCATTTACTCATTTTGAGTAGGTGAGTAATTAGCTATGGGTCTGAAACTTCACCAAGTGAAAGCTCTCCCAAAAGTAGGTGAATGACTTAAAAAGTAGATGAACAACTTATTTGAGAGAAATTGTGTAGCTGCAATACTTTTGAAGATATAAGGCATTTACTCATTATGGTTATCATTAAAAATTGACAAAGTAGCTATTACTCACTTAGCTATGGAGATACACTTCCAAACTAGTGACCATGTTGTAGCTGTGGAGATAGTAGCTGAACAACATATTGGAACAAAATTGTGTAGCTGCAATACTTTTGAAGATATAAGCCATTTACTCATTATGGTTATCATCAAAGTAGCTATTACTCAGTTAGCTATGGAGTTACAGCTGTGAAAATTCACAATACAGTATATCTAAAAGATAGGTGAACAACATATTCGACACAAATCCTCTATATTCAATAGTTTTTGAGTTATAAGTGACTTGCTCAATGGTCAAATGTTAAACTTAGTATAGCTATTACTCAGTTAGCTATGGTGCTACACCTTGGGCACCTCACCATGATATAGTACATGAAGGAGTTGTTGAACAACATATTTCAGGCCAATATTGTAAGTAACAGTTACAAAGACAAAATCAATTTACTCATTTTGCTCATTGTTAATAACAGAAAATAGCTATTACTCACTTAGCTATGAAGATAGAACCCTAAAAATGGTACCATCTTGTAGGCATGGAGAAAGTAGCTGAACAACGTATTTTACAGAAACACTCTAAATGCAGTCGTTTTGCAGTTATGAGCACTTTACTCAAAGTAGCCACCATTGCTATTACTCACTAAGCTATGGTCCTAGGTGTGAAATAACAGCATCAAATGAAAGGACATAAGCAATAAGGTCATAAAAAACATTGAAAAGGCCAAGGAGAAACAACCAGTGTGATGTACAGCCCTTTATAAAAGCGTGACACACACTCAATAGCATTTACTCATTTTCAGTAGGTGAGTAATTACCTACGAGTCTGAAACTTCACCATGTGAAAGCTCTCCCAAAAGTAGATGAATGACTTAAAAAGTAGATGAACAACTTATTTGAGAGAAATTGTGTAGCTGCAATACTTTTGAAGATATAAGGCATTTACTCATTATGGTTATCATTAAAAATTGACAAAGTAGCTATTACGGTTTGCGAGATATTTGTCATTTTTCACCAAAAGTAGCAATAAAGTAGCCATTACTCACTTGTACATTCAGCAACAGTTGTGAAACTTAAATATGTTACAGTTCACAAAAAAGTAGATGAACAACTTATTTGAGAGAAATTGTGTAGCTGCAATACTTTTGAAGATATAAGGCATTTACTCATTATGGTTATCATTAAAAATTGACAAAGTAGCTATTACTCAGTTAGCTATGGAGTTACAGCTGTGAAAATTCACAATACAGTACATCCAAAAGATAGGTGAACAACATATTCGACAAAAATCCTCTATATTCAATAGCTTTTGAGTTATAAGTGACTTGCTCAATGGTCAAATGTTAAACTTAGTATAGCTATTACTCAGTTAGCCATGGTGCTACACCTTGGACACCTCACCATGATATAGTACATGAAGGAGTTGTTGAACAACATATTTCAGGCCAATATTGTAAGTAACAGTTACAAAGACAAAATCAATTTACTCATTTTGCTCATTGTTAATACCAGAAAATAGCTATTACTCACTTAGCTATGAAGATAGAACCCTAAAAATGGTACCATCTTGTAGGCATGGAGAAAGTAGCTGAACAACGTATTTTACAGAAACACTCTAAATGCAGTCGTTTTGCAGTTATGAGCACTTTACTCAAAGTAGCCACCATTGCTATTACTCACTAAGCTATGGTCCTAGGTGTGAAATAACAGCATCAAATGAAAGGACATAAGCAATAAGGTCATAAAAAACATTGAAAAGGCCAAGGAGAAACAACAAAAGTAGGTGAATGAGTTATATGAGAAAAAATTGGCTATCTGCAATACTTTTCAGAGATAATTCGCATTTACTCATTTTGAGTAGGTGAGTAATTAGCTATGGGTGTGAAACTTCACCAAGTGAAAGCTCTCCCAAAAGTAGGTAAATGAGTTATTTGAGAAAAATTGGCTATCTGCAATACTTTTAGCGATAATTTGCATTTACTCATTTTGAGTAGGTGAGTAATTAGCTATGAGGGTGAAGCTGCACCAAGTGAAAGGTCTCCCAAAAGTAGGTGAATGAGTTATTTGAGAAAAATTGGCTATCTGCAATACGTTTAGAGATAATTCGCATTTACTCATTTTGAGTAGGTGAGTAATTAGCTATGGCTGTGAAACTTCACCATGTGAAAGCTCTTCCAAAAGTACGTGAATGAGTTATTTGAGAAAAATTGGCTATCTGCAATACTTTTAGCGATAATTCGCATTTACTCATTTTGAGTAGGAGAGTAATTAGCTATGGGTGTGAAACTTCACCAAGTGAAAGTTCTCCCAAAAGTAGGTGAATGAGTTATTTGAGAAAAATTGGCTATCTGCAATACTTTTAGCGATAATTCACATTTACTCATTTTGAGTAGGTGAGTAATTAGCTATGGGTCTGAAACTTCACCAAGTGAAAGTTCTCCCAAAAGTAGGTGAATGAGTTATTTGAGAAAAATTGGCTATCTGCAATACTTTTAGCGATAATTCACATTTACTCATTTTGAGTAGGTGAGTAATTAGCTATGGGTCTGAAACTTCACCAAGTGAAAGTTCTCCCAAAAGTAGCCGAATGAGTTGTTTGAGAAAAATTGGCCATCTGCAATACTTTTAGAGATAATTCGCATTTACTCATTTTCAGTAGGTGAGTAATTAGCTATGGGTCTGAAACTTCAGCATGTGAAAGCTCTTCCAAAAGTAGGTGAATGAGTTATTTGAGAAAAATTGGCCATCTGCAATACCTCTAGAGATAATTCGTATATACTCATTTTCAGTAGGCGAGTAATTAGCTATGGGTCTGAAACTTCACTATGTGAAGGCCCTTGCAAAAGTAGGTGAATGAGTTATATGAGAAAAAATTGGCTATCTGCAATACTTTTCAGAGATAATTCGCATTTACTCATTTTGAGTAGGTGAGTAATTAGCTATGGGTGTGAAACTTCACCAAGTGAAAGCTCTCCCAAAAGTAGGTAAATGAGTTATTTGAGAAAAATTGGCTATCTGCAATACTTTTAGCGATAATTTGCATTTACTCATTTTGAGTAGGTGAGTAATTAGCTATGAGTGTGAAACTGCACCAAGTGAAAGGTCTCCCAAAAGTAGGTAAATGAGTTATTTGAGAAAAATTGGCTATCTGCAATACTTTTAGCGATAATTTGCATTTACTCATTTTGAGTAGGTGAGTAATTAGCTATGAGTGTGAAACTGCACCAAGTGAAAGGTCTCCCAAAAGTAGGTGAATGAGTTATTTGAGAAAAATTGGCTATCTGCAATACGTTTAGAGATAATTCGCATTTACTCATTTTGAGTAGGTGAGTAATTAGCTATGGCTGTGAAACTTCACCATGTGAAAGCTCTTCCAAAAGTACGTGAATGAGTTATTTGAGAAAAATTGGCTATCTGCAATACTTTTAGCGATAATTCGCATTTACTCATTTTGAGTAGGAGAGTAATTAGCTATGGGTGTGAAACTTCACCAAGTGAAAGTTATCCCAAAAGTAGGTGAATGAGTTATTTGAGAAAAATTGGCTATCTGCAATACTTTTAGCGATAATTCCCATTTACTCATTTTGAGTAGGTGAGTAATTAGCTATGGGTGTGAAACTTCACCAAGTGAAAGTTCTCCCAAAAGTAGGTGAATAAGTTATTTGAGAAAAATTGGCCATCTGCAATACTTTTAGAGATAATTCGCATTTACTCATTTTCAGTAGGTGAGTAATTAGCTATGGGTCTGAAACTTCAGCATGTGAAAGCTCTTCCAAAAGTAGGTGAACGAGTTATTTGAGAAAAATTGGCTATCTGCAATACTTTTAGTGATAATTCGCATTTACTCATTTTCAGTAGGTGAGTAATTATCTATGGGTCTGAAACTTCACCATGTGAAAGCTCTCCCAAAAGTAGATGAAGGAGTTATTTGAGAAAAATTGGCTATCTGCAATACTTTTACAGATAATTCGCATTTACTCATTTTGAGTAGGTGAGTAATTAGCTATGGGTCCGAAACTTCTTCAAGTGAAAGCTCTCCCAAAAGTAGGTGAATGAGTTATTTGAGAAAAATTGGCTATCCGCAATAGTTTTAGCGATACTTCGCATTTACTCATTTTGAGTAGGTGAGTAATTAGCTATGGGTCTGAAACTTCACCAAGTGAAAGCTCTCCCAAAAGTAGGTGAATGAGTTATTTGAGAAAAATTGGCTATCTGCAATACTTTTAGAGATAATTCGCATTTACTCATTTTGAGTAGGTGAGTAATTAGCTATGGGTCTGAAACTTCATCAAGTGAAAGCTCTCCCAAAAGTAGGTGAATGAGTTATTTGAGAAAAATTGGCTATCTGCAATACTTTTAGGGATAATTCGCATTTACTCATTTTCAGTAGGTGAGTAATTAGCTATGGGTCTGAAACTTCACCATGTGAAAGCTCTCCCAAAAGCAGATGAATGACTTAAAAAGTAGATGAACAACTTATTTGAGAGAAATTGTGTAGCTGCAATACTTTTGAAGATATAAGGCATTTACTCATTATGGTTATCATTAAAAATTGACAAAGTAGCTATTACTCAGTTAGCTATGGAGTTACAGCTGTGAAAATTCACAATACAGTACATCCAAAAGATAGGTGAACAACATATTCGACAAAAATCCTCTATATTCAATAGCTTTTGAGTTATAAGTGACTTGCTCAATGGTCAAATGTTAAACTTAGTATAGCTATTACTCAGTTAGCCATGGTGCTACACCTTGGACACCTCACCATGATATAGTACATGAAGGAGTTGTTGAACAACATATTTCAGGCCAATATTGTAAGTAACAGTTACAAAGACAAAATCAATTTACTCATTTTGCTCATTGTTAATAACAGAAAATAGCTATTACTCACTTAGCTATGAAGATAGAACCCTAAAATGGTACCATCTTGTAGGCATGGAGAAAGTAGCTGAACAACGTATTTTACAGAAACACTCTAAATGCAGTCGTTTTGCAGTTATGAGCACTTTACTCAAAGTAGCCACCATTGCTATTACTCACTTAGCTATGGTCCTAGGTGTGAAATAACAGCATCAAATGAAAGGACATAAGCAATAAGGTCATAAAAAACATTGAAAACGCCAAGGAGAAACAACCAGTGTGATGTACAGCCCTTTATAAAAGCGTGACACACTCAATAACACACGCACACACGCACGGAATGCGTTTTATAATCTCCCGCCCGGCCGGCGGGAGATAACTAGAGATCTCAAACTAAAACTGAACAATGAAAGTCTCAGTCCAAAATGTGGCTGTTAGTTTCTGAAAACATCCAATACCCAGTTAAAATGTATCTTAGAAATTTGTAACAATTATCTCCCACAAAGCATAAACCAGAGCACTGGGAGACCACATAATTCCACAAAGGTCAAACACCTCCAATATTGCTTATTAATGCAATAATAAAAAATCCTTTAACATTCTTGGTTCCAGGTGGTCATCAGGATCCCACCAAATCAAATCATCTGTTTCTTCTTCCATTGTCGACATTTTCTTAAAAATTTTAATCAAAATCTGTCCATAACTTTTAGAGTTATTTTGCAACAGACAAACAAATGCACACCACCAAAAATATAACCTCCTTGGTAATAATTTGCATATTGTTATTAATGTGATTCTTTGCAAAAAAAATTGTGAAAAAAAAACAAGCAAGGACGAGTGTACTTTCATGACATTACATATCTTGAAAGAAGCTACCTATTGAGTACTGAACAGACTACAAATGGCTTTGAAAACTGGTTGTTGGTTTTCATGATAAAACCAAACAATAACCAGTCTTGTATTTATATTACTTGCCAGTAAGCATGTTCTCACCTGGCACACATGTTGTCCCAAGTCACCCCATCACCCTCATCAATGGCCTTCACCTTTTGATCAATCTCCAATATCTATGTATGTGTAAAAGTGAATAAAATATGAAATGATTCTAGTGCTGTGATAAAATGACATAAATATAAATAAGTTGTAAGTTTTCAATAAAGCCAGCCACAGATTCTGATGATGCCTTTAATGATTAATATTTTACTATTTACAATTTGTAAACTGTCACAAGACACTAACTTGTAGAATGTTCAATAGTTCAGCATGTTTACTCCAATAAAAACTGAAATATAATCAGGTTTTCCAAAAACACCATTTGTAAAGTTTACGTAATCCTCCTGTGAGACTGACACACTGCAAAAATGGAGATTTTTTTTGACTATGTATTAGTGTCAGCTATTTCAGGAAATAAGTAATAGATAGGTACTGGTAAAATTTCAAACTGTGTCAAGCTCTTAAATACAAACTGACCATTAGTGAGATATCTGGTGAATTCTTCCTTCAGTTAAAATATCTACTTGGGCATTATTTACTTTCTCTCATCAAATGCAACTACCTTACTTTGTAACACCTAATCACTTACTGCAGCCAACACCAAAGGATCCAATACATTATCTGCCTCCACAATCATAGATTCAAATCGCAGGTAATCAGCAGGGTAGTTGTCAGTGATCCATTGCTGGTGTTCCTGCGCTAATGAATCAGCAGGAACCCATAGATTTCCAGGCCGACGTTCCTCATAGAAATATGAAATACCAGCCCCGAAAACTCCCGTGAACACTAAACATATGGCCAGTGTAGGAAATGGATACCTGCCAATAGTAAGCCCCAGCCTGGAAATTAAAAAAGAAGCATGTTCCATGTGAAAATGAATTCTCAAAATACTGAATTGGGTTTATACACTCTTTGTTAAAAAGACTTTTTACACACTGACACGGTTTGTGCAAAGTCAAATTTTTTTCTGTATTTCCAATGCAAAAGATCTTCTCTTATAAGCCAAATGAGTTTAGAGGTTATAAGTAGTCATATAAGACATGAATGTCCTGCCATCATGTACGTTAATATTCGGGTAGTTTGACAAGTAAACGGGGGGGGGATCCAGTTTGCGGTTTCATTCAGGGCGAATGTTGAACGAGGTGGGGGCGCATGGGGGAATAGGTACACATGGGCTGGCAGCTTGGGGCATTTGGACATTTGAATTTGAAGAGACAACATTATTTTAATATTGGCGTGCAGTGTCGCACATGGTGAAGTTTAGTTTTTGTGGTTGCATATGACTGTGAGTGGATTGGTTTTCACATTTTGCATGAAGTTAGCATTGGTACTGTTGGTTTCTAGTGTCATACTCATGAGTATGAAGAGTAAGGACAAAGAGAAACAGAAGAGTGCACAAAAAAGTCGGATAATAAGACAAGCAATGAAATAGCTTCACGGCGAGAAGTTGGTGCACAACATAACCTTAATCCAGATGAAGAGCAGTCATTGAAAACAACTGTGTCTCAGAAAGATTCTGTATCCGCAGTATTAGACCATCTGGTTACAGCTGTGGATAATGTAACGGGCAAGCTAGGAACTTTGGAAACACGACTAGTAGCCTTGGAAAGTGAGGCACGCACGGGCAATAATTCGCGGGAGTGTCTGACAGGGAGTGAGTTAGACAAACCTCTCTTCCAGAATATGGGAGGTGCTAGGCCAAAACACAGACGCATGCAACAGCTGGGTGGCGACGTGGAGATCTTAGACTCAGATTCTGGCGGTAAAGCATCTAAGCGTAAGAAGAAGTTGGATAAGAAGGCATCCAATGCCATCAAGGTGATGTCAAAAGAGTATATGCGCAGGAATACGAAAGCTCTGGATGTAATGGTGGTGGAGAGGAAGCCGCGGCTGCAGAAACTCTGACTTTAGGTGAGACGGGTCTCTTATCTCAGCAGGATATTGAGGACTTGGGTCAGATTGCATTAGGTACGATTCCCCCACCCTTGCAGCCATGGCAAGCGGACTTTTTGAACACTGAGTCATTGGGTGTGAATACAGCAGCAGTGAGATCAGAACCGTGGGGTGAAGGCAATCAAGCACAAGTACAGCAACCTCAAAGTGATCCTAAGAAGGATGACACCATGTGGAAGCAGGAGCCGCATATACAAGCGTTCACACTCAGGCGTTGGGTGAATGACAGTATTTTGGTAGAACCTGGTAAACGCAGAGTGACTTTTGACGAGCTCACACCTATCCAGTTTTGCCTAGGTTTCGTAAAAAACATTAATGATACTTTAGACAGTTTGACACGTAAATTCAGGAGGGCGGAATGCTATGAACTTCTCAAATTAATTGAAACTACCTTGTGGGAGACAGCCAAAGGAGCATATATTTCCATCATGCATGCCATCGAGGAGCGAGAACTGTCCTGGCACGATAGGGCCTCTTTAATGCAGCGGCGAATGACACACATGCACACTGTCGTGTTCTCGGGAGTACAGGGACCTAACAGGGGCGCACAGTCGCAGGCAAATTCCCAACCCACGGAGAAAAGATTGATCTGCAAGTTCCATCACACTGGAAATTATTGGGAAGGGGCTGATAGCCATACTGATCCCTTGACAGGCATTACTTATACACATGATAACACCCCCAAAAAATAGGATCAAGTGGACGACTGCAGAGCTGTCGCGCCCCCCACTCACCCACCCAATGATACAACGACAACAGCTATGGAAATGGACTTCGATCAATGGTTGTTAATGATCAGTTTACTGATGAGGTGGGTCCCTAGATAGGGGCTGGTGTTTCTAGTGTGGACAAATGTGTTGGTACTTGGAAATATTGTGATGGATATGAGAATATGTTAAGTTGTGCGAACCGAGTGGGTTCTAAATTGTTCATGTGTGATGGTCAAGTGTGTAGTGGGGCCCCCGGCCCCGCAGCTTGTTATGACAATGACTACTTAGTTAAGTGTATTTTTGACGATAATGATGATAATGTTATGATCAGTGTGATTGGTTATGGGGTGTATACCCATGCAATGAGAGTGGTATTTTACAAAGTAATTATGATCATCGAACATGTACAGAGGTCAACATGAGATGCCTGTGTACGTGACTGAACTAGAATTTAAAATAGCAAAGCTTTTTTTGAGATCTATTTTTTTTTAAAAAAAAGCCCCATTTTACCCCATTCAAGGAGAAAATGTGAGATACTTAACCAATTTTATAGCTTTTCATTCTTGTCATGAAATACTGGCCATAAAAAAAGAAAAATTACTGATGATTCAATAACATTCACTGCTGTTTTGCAATTTACCACAACCATGTGAACACTGAAGCATCAATTTACCATATCCAACACTACTATATATATATACACATGTACCTGTAAATATTGAGGTAGACGCTAATAGCCTAATTGGGGTGCTTTTTAGTGTTGTTTGTGTGACTGATGTGTCATGGGATGTGACATTGATGGTGAGTTGAGGGAATGGTGTATTCCCACAGTGCCCAAATGGCTGTTTGGGAAACGGTGTGCAACTTGTGGTTGCCAAATTCACCCAACCTGGTGTGGGTTCCAACACATGTTCCTGGTTTCCTGGTTTGTGAATACGGTGGTTGTGTGATCAGGCTTGAGGCTGGCCCTGATAGGGCCACTGGGGCCTGGTTACATGTGGAACTGATCTTATGGTGTGGATCAGGATGACCGAGTGCCCGTGTTATCTTTTAATTTTAAATTTTTTTAACGTGGCAAGTGATAACCCGGACACTCCAGGTTAGTCCTGTATGTTGAGGCCTTGTGGTGCATTAGAATGCATCCTGTATTGCCAATTTCTCTCGATTGTCCTGCAGATTTTGAAGGCATTAGTGGATTCAGGATGTGCATGGATGAAGTCCACAATGTGTAACTCTATATCGGAGGTACCATTGTGGTCCTGCTGGTTGAAATGATGTCCAACTGAGTCTTTGAGATTTTTACTGTTGACGTTGTAGAAATGGCCTTGAAACCAGGCCATAAGTCTACGTTTTGTCTGTCCAAAACATTGGATTTTGCATGTTTTGCGAGTGATATAGTATATTAGATTACTGCTCTTACAGTCCACTCATATTTTTGATGAGTACTCTCGGTTGGTGACACTATGATCCGGCCTGTAGTGTTCAGGCACGGCAGTATCTGCACTTCTTTATGGTGATTGGTGAGCAACTGGGGGTGGGGTGCCCCTATTGCTGGGTTTGGGTGGGTAGTTTACCTTTGCGCGTACCAGCATCTCACGTAGATTTTGGCTGCGTCTGTGACCAAAAATTATATTTGTGTCAAATCAGTCTTACAATGCACCGGGTATGATGAACAGTATAACAGATAATTATGTGAATCAGTGGGTTTTGTGTATAGGTCAGTGGCTAGTGTGCCATCTGGATCGATGCAGACATTAGTGTCAAGAAAGTTGACATTTGTCTTTGAAACATCAGAGGTGAATTTAATACTTTGGTGTCTAGTGTTGAGAGTGTTTATGAAATTTGTGAGCGATTGTTCATCATGGGTTCAGATCATAAAAATATCATCAATGAACCATAGCCATAAGTGGTTGTGTTCTATAGGTGTATACATGGGTCTTTTCAAAACCACTTTATCTGACCTTTTGTGGCCTCAACTTCATGTGAACTTAAGCTTTATTTCATGCATTGGTTTTATTCTATTTGATTCAAATTATTCATTCCCTTTTATCTGCTTTTCCTTGTTCTGGGTTTAAATCCATATGATATGACCTTTGACCTTGAGATATACCTATATATGGTGACCCATGGGGTCTTCATGCCATTAAAAATGTCTGATTTCTGTAAGTACTCTTACAAATTAATTTCAAATATATAACATATTAAATGACTAAACATTTGTACATATTTCAAAGCTACAGAATAGAAATAAACATTTTTTAGTTTTAAACATATTTTGAAGCCAAAAATGTTATGACAATAATTGACAGATAAAAATATTTACTGTGGAGTTTTTGTGCTACATGCCAATTTAGTCAATTTGCAGGTGCTCTGGATTGTATTTTTTAAAAATGCTGCTCATCAAAATGTAATTTATACAGATTATTATAGTTTCCGAATGGCATGGAGTCATGTGACAATAGCAAAAATACAATTTTTTTTATTTAAGTTAAAGAACCCATTAATCACGTGTCAAGCAGCACTTGTCTGTAAAATCATTTTTCCATGACATTTTTAGTAAAACACCTTTTTCCATTTTACTAAAATATTAATGCAAGCAAAATTTCAGAATATTACAATATAATTTATTTTCAAACCCATGGAAAACCGGATGCACGAAAACACCATTGACACAAGCATATATAGGTATATGACTATATGTGTTTACCCTAGGGGATTATAAATGCTATTAAATTATTTGATTTAGGTCATTTTGCTTAACTTTTTGAATAACAGATAATTGTACAGTTGGGCAGTTTCATATCCTCTGTATGTGTATATCATTACTTGACCTTTGACCGGTGGAACTTGGATCAGTGGAGGGTAGACTAGCTGATATACTTAGTGCACAATAGTTTGATATCATAAACATCTTTATAAATTTATATAATTCTATTAGAACAGAGAAAATTTTATATGGATCAAGAAGGAAGTATTGTTATACCTATAAAAGACATGCTCCAAAAAACTTTGTACCACGCTGCTTGTTTTTTGCAGACACGAAGGCTTGCTCTTTTTACTCTGTATCTGGTCGTGCTTATAAAGAATACCGGGTTCCTGGGTCTTCATTTTTACAACAGTTCTCTATAACTCTTCAGTTAAAGGGCTTTTCCTTAACTGGACTGTCGCTCTGTCCAATATGGCGAACCTACTCGTTCCTGCATTTCAGTATACTCAAACTTGTCACAGTAGAGTAAACTTCTTCCACGCCCTGTTGTTTACATACAAAAGATGACCGTCACCTTATATACATACTAAAACATCAACCATAAACTAAGAGGTCAGACCCGGATAAAATGAGAGGACGGGGTGGGGGGGTGGGAGGGGCTCAATGTTTATACTTCTCGGATGGTGGACAATACCTCATAGGACAATATCCTGGAAGACATTTCAAATCTGCTCAGATAGTTGTCTCTTAAATCTAGATGAAAAGAAAGCGGATTTAACAGAAATTTTGATTTTCAGTGCTCAGGGATTTAATTTCTAAACTTGCGACCATGTTTTAAAACCAAACTTGAAAAAAGAACAAATATGGTGCTCATATAAATTTTTGATTATATGATTTTAATGTATAATTAATCGTTTAACCAAGAATAAATAAAGATTTCTTTTAACATTTTTTATCTTGATAATTTCTCTAGAATTACAACTCCAGGGTTTTGTCCACTGAACACACAGTGCTTTTCTGGTGTTCTTCTATTCTTTTCAGGTTTCCATTAAAATATTGTCTGGACAGCATTTGATTTAAGGCGTCTGTTCTCCTTATCTGGTATGAAATCATCTGCCTTAAATGTACTGAGCAAACTTTATTTTTGTCTGGACTAAAAGCATCCCTTCTTATTTCAGCCAGCCAAGCCTGTAAAATGTTAACTTCAAGGTTTTACAATGCTGTGCAGTGCATATCTACCTATATTTAAATATTCCATTACTTATAAACTATGAATAAAATTTATTTTTCACTAAATATTGTTAATGCATGTATAAAGATGTGTTTATCACTATCAGGTGTCAACATAGATTGTTCAGCCTTCAATATAATTTATTGTACAAGTGGAGATGGGCGTCACACATTTTCCTGGTGTAATGTACTGGTACTTGTGAGTGTATGATGGGAAAACTATGGAAGTTATTTATTTATTTATTTATTTATTTGGGGTTTTACGTTGCTTTCAACATTGTACAGGTCATATCAAGGCAGGTAGTTGCAAGGGCAGAGAAAACCAGTTTTCCTTGAAAAGTTGAGGTTGTTGATGTTGGCCATTCCCAGACAGCCTATACATGCGTCTGCCAGAAATTTTCTAAGTTGAATATTTTCCTTTATATAAGGCCTATAAAATAATGATTCAGCAGTTTGTCAAGGTCACATGATCAAAAAACAATTTTTTTCTTGTACTTCCTTATCACCAGATTTTGTCAGAAATGCATAACATAGATCAACAAAATTTGGCAAGTGCTTTCCTCACATAAAAATCTAGGTTCCAGTTGAATTTCAGATGAATTGAGATTAACTGAGAGCGAAATGATTATTGTTATTTAAAAAAAAAACAGTCCAAAGTTAATAGATATCTACTCACATTGATGACAATACATAAGTTCAATATGCTATTGAAGCATGAGAATTAGGTTTATAGGTTCAAAAGCTACATCCTTTGTTAAGGCTACCTTAAAATCAACCAAAGGAGGAGTCTTTGGTATGTTGTATACAGACAGTGGAGATTTGTAAAATGTCAAATATCTCTTTTTTGTATTTCGAGTTGGGAGGTACGTTATGGTAAATCATGGCCTAGGATTCTAAAAATGTCATGAAATTTACACCTGAGCAATGAAATTGGTGGTATGTGGTTAAAAAATTCTCGAAGTTTATTTCTTTTTTTGGTATACAGGTAATAATCCCTTGCTGTTGTGTGAGTGATAAATGGCCTTGTGTAGTGAGTCATTGAAATTCGCTATTAAAAAAGTTCCAATATCCATACAGAAAAACTTCAAAAATTTACTAGGAAAACCCTCAGTCCCTGGAAATTATGGAAAGTTTTATCACCTCTTTCGATTTCTACATAGTGCACTGTTTCACTTACCAAAAATTCAATCAAGAAATTGCAAAGTTCAAAATATAGTTGCCAAATTAGTCTTCAACAGAAGAAGATATGAAAGCTCAACTGAATCTAGAAAGCTGCTTCACTGGCTTCCAATTGTTGCATGGATTGCAAAAAAAACTTTCTCTAATTGGTAAAGTAACAGTTATCAAGTATATGACCATCTTGAAGCTTGTGTACCCAATGTTGGTACTCCGAACACCATCAGGAGAAATACATAATTTTAAGACGAGAAGTCTTTAGAAAGTTTATTTGGGGTACATCAAAACCAAGAATGACGTACATTGCCACAACTGAAATGAGACTATATTTGACAAATCTGTTATGTTTAAATGATGTTTTAAAGCTGGTATGGACCAGAGTTTTATAAAACGTGGTGATTGACAAACCATTTTAAAAAAATGACTTTTATAGACTAAAATTAAAATTGGGAACTATATTGTTCTTCTCACGAGTACATGAAAAAAGAAAGGACAAATTAATTCATTTTGGAAAGAGGTTCTCAGGGCCTGAAAAAGTAGAATTTGGAAATGAAATAGATGTTTGAACCTACCCTTTCTGGAATACTTTTGACCTGGTGCATCCAAACCTGATTTTGAAGAAAAATGAATTACAAAAATGGGGTATGAATTGCATGAATCACTTGCTTGATGAGTCTGGAGGTTTACTTGGGTACTAATATTTTCTGCAAAGATCAACATTTAAACAAATTTTTTGGATTTTAACTCACTTACCCACTCTCTCCCAAGACCATGTTTGTTACGAATTGCAGAATTAAGAAAGAAATTAAATAACTAAAACATTTAAAAGGAAGTACTCCTAGACCTTTTACAGTTTGATAAAGTTTACAAAAAAAAACATAGTGGACCTTTCTGAAACTCTATAGTATTAAAAATGTCTATTGAACAGAAATGGAGCTACAAAGTCACTGAAAATATATGATAAAAAACTTGACAAAAATATCATGTGGCCAAACCAGTACAATTGACTGTAAACTGAGCAGTCCCCAATTTAAAATACTACAGAGAATTTTAATGACCAATAATTTTTTTTGAAGAACTGCAAGAACCAGGATGATGATCAATGCAGCTTTTGTGGCACAAAATGTGAAACTGTAGAACACACTTTTTGGGACTGTCCATTTGTCAAAAAATTGGGAACAACTTGGGGATAAAATATTAGGAAAGCTATACCTGAATAGTGTTCGTAATGCAAAGTGCTTTATTACAGAAGTGCTACACCAAAATAAAAATGATTTAATATATATTCAGTATTTGTAAAGATATGATTTGATTATATGTACATTTCTGCAATGAACAAGTTATTATTTATAAAGATTCCTCATCATAGTTAATTTTGTCAGTGTTTTTTGTTGTTTTTTTTAAATATGAAATATCAAAGAAAAAAATCTTCTAGGTTCACCAACAGTGAATTTCCATATGGCCGCCTATAGCACAACATTGTGGGTAGAATAATTAACATATAAACTTTAAACATTAATAATTTTGAGTAAAACTATTTGGTGTGTTTTGGTGCTTGCTATTTCTATTTGCCATTGTTCCATACCAGATATATGTAATTGGGGTGCAAATAGTACGACTAATACTTTGGTACTGGACTCATCTACTGTTTACAATGAGGTACATGTAATTTAGGTGAAAAATGTTAAAACACTAAAGATGATATATGATGCTGAGGTTTTTGTGTGTAATATTCATACTGCTATTATTAACATTCTGGTCATTGGGCATGACATCTTGTTGGTTTTATATTTGAAATACTACAGGTGAATAAGGCTAATGAAATATTTGATATGATGTATAACACTGATGTTTGTGCAATATTACAATATTAACACTATTATAATGAACTATCTGGTCAAATCAACAAACCACTCCTGTAGTTTCTTGCCTGTAAAATTTAATGGCGGAGTGGAACAAGGATAAAGCCTGATTTGTTGGTATTTTGGTATTGGACCTAATGTTACTATTTATTTGTGAAAAATATAAGATAATGAACAAATTACTAATAAAACAAGTATGACTGATCCTTCGGTACAGAACTTAAATACCTATTGTTTGAGGTAATTTTGAGGTCAACAATGGTAATGAAATACTTAAGAGGACGCATGATCTTGAAGTTCCATGTGTGTAACACTAATACTGTTATAATTAACTATTGGGTCATAGCATTTTGGTTATTTTATACATGAAGTACTTCAGGCGAACAATGATAATGATATACTAGACACACTGTATAATATTACTACAGTTAGAATTAACTTTCTTGTCATTTTATACATGAAGTACTCCAGGTGAGCAATGAAAGGATTTACTGGACACACTGAGGTGTGTGTAATATTACTACAGTTAGAATTAACTCCAGGTGAACAATGAAAGGATTTACCGGACACACTGAGGCGTGTGTACTATTACTACAGTTAGAATTAACTTTCTTGTTATTGCTAATACTTTTTGAATAATCCCCAATCTTCTTGTGTTGTTATAATAATACTGTTATGATAAACTATCTGGTCATTTTAGTACTTCAGGCTAACAATGATAATGATATACTGTACACACTAAGGTGTGTGTAATTAATATCCTGTCAGTTCTATAATGTATAGTACTGATGCTCTTGTATGAAATATTAATATAGCTATAATTAACTATATCTGGCCCAATCATATTTCTTGTATTGGTGTCACAGCTACATTTAGTTTTGCTTACCGGCCCTGATAGTACATTATACCGGTGCAATACTTGAGATAATGAGCAATGTTAAAGAAATACTCGAGATGATGCACAATGCAAAAGTTTTTGGTGCATAGGTGTGTAATAATAACACTGTTATAATGGTTCAGTCACCCTTTTTACATTCTTTCTTTGTATACTTTATATATAAATACTTAGATCTTCTGAGAGTTAATGTAGATTTAGATTTATTTGTTGTTTTACGTCGCGCTCAACAGCCAGGGTCATATTGCAACGGGTAGGTTTACAGGTGGAGGAAACCAGTGTGTACTGCACTGTAAACCACCAGGCATTGGCAAGTAACTACCAACTTTCCAACATAAAGCGCCAGATTCGAACCGGCGGCCTCAGAGGTTGGAGGCGAGACTCTAACCGCTACACCACCGAGCCCCCTGAGAGTTAATGTAAATCGAAATATACCTGAAACAGGCTGTAATAAAACCACAGTTTGTAATTAGTAAGCAATTTTTTTTCTGAAAAAAAAACACCAATTCTATTATACTTACCTTATGGTTATTGTTCCTTGACTCCACACTCTTGTAGCTACAAGTTGGTGTTTCACATGTTCATGTTTCTTTCTAAATTCTGTTACAAAAATACTGTTGAAGACTTACCTGTATTGGGGAAGAGCTCTCAGTGCTATCACTTTCACTTATCAGTAGATGGGCATTCAAGAAGTTCCTGTTTCTATTTCATTAATACACTTCAATGCAACATTAGTCATGTCGAACAAGCTTCAAGTGTCCTTTGTTTTAGGTCTAAGAGTGTCCAACTATGTCTACAGTAATCAGAGCACCACATTGTAATACACTAACTACAATAGAACTGAATTCCTTGAGTATCAATACACACCTTGCAGGTTTCAAGAAAAGGGGTATGCTTTTTGTATATTTTTCAAATGACTAGCAATGTAAAAATTTGTTCATTAAATGTACGTGGGCTCTCAGACAGCGAAAAAAGAAAAGATGTATTTGCTTGGTTAAAGCAAAAAATTTCAGTATTTACTGCTTACAAGATATACATGTTGGACCATCAAATGAGACTTACTTTCAGCAGGACTGGGGATATGGAGTATGTTTGAATACTGTTTCAAGTGAATCAAGAGGGGTTGCAATTTTGTTTAATCCAGACTTTGAATACAAAATTATACACACAATTAAAGATAAATCAGGAACTCAAATTGTTGTACAGCTGCAATTATTTGAATATATTCTTACTTTTATTGTAATTTATGGCCCAAATAAGGATGACCCAATTTTCGATGAGAATTTAAAGGCTAAACTTAAAACCAATGAAAACCCATAATAATTTGTGGTGATTGGACTTTAGTTTTAAGCCATAGTATGGATACAGTTGGTTATGTAAGGAAAAATAATATCTAAATAATATCTAATATCTAGGCTAAAAAAAAGTTATTAGAACTTATTCGAAATATTTGAACTAATTGATCCATGGAGGTGTACTTATCCTGCTGCTAGGAAATACTCTTTGAAAAGTGCCAAAAACAATTTCAGTTGTCAAGATTAGATTTTTTATTTTTTCTGTATATGTGTATACCAAAATTTTAAACCTGAAATATAAACCAGGATACAGAACGGATCATTCTTTAGTTTTCATAGAAATTAACTTAGGCAAATCTGTGAGAGGTAAGAGTTTTTGGAAATTGAATGTTTCCTTTTTGCATGATAAAGAACATGTTGATATCGTAAAAAGAAAAATATATGAAACTGTAAAAGATTACTCAAAGCAAATTGAAGTAAATACTAACAATAGTCCTCAGCATTCCATTTCAGGACTAGACATGTTTGAAATATTAAAATTGCGTATACGTGGAAGGACAATTCCTTATTCTATTCATAAAAATAAAGAAAAACGGCAAAAACTGTTGGAAGAAAAAATAGAACACCTTGAAAATGAAATAGTTAAAGATGTACAAAGCTCAAAAACAGATACATATATTCAACAAATAATCAATTAGTCTATGAAAAAGAAAAATTGCTGAGGAACCAACTGCTGAGGAATCAAAACTTACAAGCAGAAATTATAAGAAGTAAGCACAAAGTTATGAACAGAATGAGAAGCCAACAAAATATTTCTGTAACATAGAGAAGAAAAACTATGAAATAAAGGAACTGAACATTGGCAATAAGATTATGCTAGATCAGAAAGGAGATATTAAGTGAGATACAACAATTCTATGAACAACTTTATAGCTCTAGAATAAAAGAAGATACTACATTAGTTAAAAAACTTTCTGAACTACCAAAATATCACACTATCCGGACCCTCCTTGGCCAGCTAGTTCTTAGAAAGAAAGCTAGGTGAGGGGTACAAGGAAACCTTTGACCAGTCTGATTGATGTCTTATATTCTTGTTTTGCCAAGCATGGATGTCACTCCTGTGTTTACCCGAAGCCAGGGCTAAGAGAAAAACAGCCTTGAAGGTCAATTGCTTCAATAATGCCTCTTTAATAGGTTCAAATGGAGCATTCGTCAGCTGGTGTAGCACAAGGGAGAGGTTCCAGGAGGGGATGCCCCTCCACCCTTTGGGTCTGTCTCTGTGGAAGCTATACAGGCGACGAGTGAGATTTTCATCCTTACTGACATTAATGGGCGAATTGCCCAGTTTGTCAGCAATGGCTGATCTGTAGCCATTGATGGTGCTTGGTTGTAACTTCCTGTTCTGAAAAAGGTACAGTAGGAAGTGGACTATTGGCTTCACAGGGGGTGCCCTTAAGTCGACCTGGTTACTGAGGCACCACTTTTTAAAAATGGTCCACATTGCCTCATAGGAGTCAAGCGTGCATAGTTAGGTTGGGCAGATTCCTGTGGGGAGTCTGATTGAAGGACTGTGTAAGAAGATTGGGCAGATTGGACAGGCTTATAGGGATCTGGCTTGACCTGGCCACTAGATCCCAGAACCAAGGCATGTTTGGCCACCCTGGAGTGATCAGAATGATTGTATGGCAAGGGTGGTCCTGCAACTTCTCCACCACTTTGCCCAAAATGGCTTCTGGTGGGAAGGCATACACATCCAGATCCTACCATGGCAGGCTGAGTGTGTTCACTGCCCAGGCCAGGGGGTCCGTTACTGATGACACAAACTGAGGTAACTTGTTGAACCTCGTGGCAAATAGATCGATCTGAGGCCATTGCATATTCTCTCAAAGATCTCTGGAAGGAGAGACCACTCTGGATGGTCTGGCCTAGCCTGGATAGCTTGTCTGCTACTACATTCAGCTGGCCTGGAATGCGTCGGGCTTTGCGAGTCACCTGTTTGCTGGAGCACCAGGTCAGGATTCTCCACAACAGGGCATACAGTGAGCCCGACCTCATGCCTCCTTCTTTGTGTATGTATGACACCACTGTAGTGTTGTCGGTTGCTACAAGAACTAGTCTTGTCTGAGCAGAAGTCTTGGAACTTTTTCAGGGCCAAGAAGACCACCTTTATTTCTAGATAATTTATATGCAGCTTGCTTTTTGGAAGGGACCAAGTTCCTCTTGCAGTGTGCTCGTTTAAATGAGTGCCCCACCCTTTTTTTGATGCATCTGTAAGGATTTGCAGAGCATGTCTTAATGGGTGTAGTGGTTGACCTTGAAGCACATTGCCTTCCTCCAGCCACCACTTTAAATGGGGATGCAAGGACTCTGGGATAGGAATGACCTTTTCCAGTGATTCCGGTACCCTCCAGTTCTTCTTGAGGTGCCAAGGTGTAGCCAGCCAAGGTGAACTTGCTTCTCCGTGGTGGTTAGTAGCCCTATCAAGGACATAAACTGCCGGATGGGACAGGCTGGTCAGTAGATTAGTTCCTGTATTTTTTGTTGAAGGGTCTGCCACCTGTCCGATGTCGAGGTTGAACTGGTAACCTACAAAGTCGAAGACTTGTTTGGGATCCAGCTCTGATTTTTCTACATTTACCAGCCAGCCCAATTCCTGACACATCCTTACTAATTCTTGTGTATGCTGGAGACAAACTCGGTGGGATCTGGCTCTCACCAACCAGTCATCTAGGTACTGGTGGATCCTTATACCCTTGCGTATGGCCATCAGTTTTACCTCCTTTGCCATCACTGTAAACTCCATGGGAGCTGTGGGCAGTCTGAATGGCAGTGCTTTAAATGATATGACCTGCCTTTGATGTGAAATCTCATATACTTCCTGGACTATTCCTATATGGGTATATGGAAGTAGGCATCCTTGAAAGGTTCTGATGGTTTCCCGTGTCTCCATTTTGAATTTCTCCACCTTGAGGAATTGGTTTAGTTGGCTCAGGTCTAGTATAGGTCTCCATTTGTCGTTGGGCTTTGGAACCAAGAAAAGTTAGTTTAAAACCCCTAGAGATTTGGACCAGCTCTACTGCATTTTTGTTGATAATAATAATAATAGTAGTAATAAGCTGATGCAATGCCTCTAATATGTCTTTCCTGATGTCGGTGGTGACTGAACAACACTTAAGATTCTGCCCAGCTGTCCCACACTCAACAGATTTGCACAGTAATTGTCATTTACAAGACTGCTGGGTCTTGGCCGGTTGGGATGAATAGTATGTAGACTTCCCTTTGCTTCTCTTTCCCTTGTTATGTGTGTTGATGTTTTTCCAGGCCGATCGGTCGGATCTGCCACTGTCTTGATTTCTTTTCTGACTGTTTGTATGGGTGGTACTGACCTTTCCTGTAACTGGACCCTGACCGACCTTTACTACTGTAACTGGAGATATCCTCCTCAGCTTTCTTAAGCATACTGTCCAGAAAGAGGGTGGCACATTGCAGGGGAATAGTTCTCAGTGCAACTAATGTGTCTGGCTTGATCCCAGATCTCACAGATAAGCGTCCCTTCTGATGAGAGTCAGGTTGGTCATAGATAGAAA
Source organism: Sabellastarte sp. h YS-2021 (assembly GCA_964017235.1). Taxonomy (NCBI): domain Eukaryota; kingdom Metazoa; phylum Annelida; class Polychaeta; order Sabellida; family Sabellidae; genus Sabellastarte; species Sabellastarte sp. h YS-2021. The sequence goes on from OZ024936.1 coordinate 32,408,116, forward strand.
CACAAAGTCAGTGAGGTGCTCTTGGTCATGGCTTGACTGATACTGGCATTAAAATCCATAAGATATTGCAGTTCGTCACTGGCCGTTGGAATGCTGGAAGCAGACTTTCCTTTGCCTTCAGTCCTTATCGCCTTCAGTTGAGCCTGCATGCCTTGCTGTACCTTGAAGAGACAGCGGTTAAACTCTGCCACTTGGTTACAGATCACTGAGGCTTCCCTGGACTTTTCCCACTTCCGCAAACCTTGAAAGATAGGGCGCGACTGAGGTGGCTTTGAGGTGACACCGGCCTGTTTAGTGATTCTCAGATAAGAGCTGTTCAGTCCAAAAGCATCAGAACTCCAGGACGACACTGCAGTAGAGTCTCCCTTGTGGTCGGAAAACAGCCCGTACCACTTGACTTGGGACTTCGCTGGTCTCACAAACTGGTCCTTCAGTAATCTAACGGCCTCAGAACTGCGGGCGGGATAACCCTCAACCAAGGTAATGCTTACTGAGCTTTTTGCAAAGCCAGGCGTCCGTGGGCATCTTCACCGACACCTTCTCTCGAGTTTGTATCTTTGGTCCAGCAAAAGAGTTGTCATCTGAGGTGTTGGAGCTAGAGTCCATATCCAGAATGTGATTCCATCCCAAGTATGACCGAAGCCCTCTCATGGTCTCATTGTAAGTTTGTTCGTCAGAGAGGGATTGGTCCGGGTCGGCAAGTGTCACATCCTGGTCATCAGATAACTCACCTTTGAAGAAAACGTCAACAGGTGGCTGGTCAGATGAAGCACTATAAGAGTCTTAGTCATTGCTAGATATACTGTTCTTCCTGGTGGGATGAACAACTTTACTAGCTGACTGCTTCTTCTGTGTAGGAGGGTTGGTGCTGGACTCAGTGTGTGTTGGCTGATCGGATTTCTGAGGTTGGTCGGTGTGAAGATGAGGCTTGTTGGAGGAGGGTCGTTTGGTAGAAACAGTCCCCGGTCTATCTGAAGGGGTCGGTCAGCAGCCTGAAGAAGAGGTAGAGGGAAAGGTCTGATGAAAGGCTTGTTCTGCGTATGTGGGTTGGTGGAGTGTGAGATGTAGCCATCTTAAGAGTTTGAAAAGTCGGTTCTTCCTGTCTATCCAAAGTTCTGGCCAAAAGCAGTGCCTCCAACCGGTTGAATTGGTCCGACCACTTCGGAGTTCCTCAAATCTGGCATCAATGGAGGACTTGGTTGGTCAGTTCTCTGCTGACTTGGCCGGTTTCTCTGAAGACTTGGCCAACTTGGAGGTAGAAGCCTTGTCCTTTTTCACTGTCTTCTTCTTCTTTTCCGCCAGCTCACTCAAACCAGGGGACTATACAGTGCCCTGGCCATCCACGACCCCCACTACCGACACAAGCACCGGGTCCACAAGGGTGGGACAGAGTGTCTGTAGAAACTTTAACAGGAGTGGCAGCTTTCTTTGCTTCCTGTTTCTCCTTCTTAATCTTGTATGATGGTGCAGACAACTAAGCTTTCTGGTCAGAAGTTAAAATATTGCAGAACTTACAGTTGGAATCTGGCTTTTCTACAAAAGGGTCCTTTCTGTTTTCTTTGTCGTGACACATCAAGCAGAAACTGTGGGAATCAAACCCAGCCATAACATGTCCACAACCTCCACGCTTCTGACTTGGTGAAGCCATGTTGTTCTATATATCTTCAAATATCTGTTGAAGTAACAGAAAATAAGAAATTCACAGTATTCTCTCAAAATTCTGGCAAAAACTTGCTCTCACAAAAATCCATCTGCACAGTACACACGCCAAATGAAAAAGATGCTATGACGTAATGCTGTCTAGACAGGAAGAAGTATGATGTGCCACCTGGTGAGTGCACAGTACTAGACTGGCCTGTTGTTTGGCGGGCCAGTCTGCGCTGACCAGATTAGCAAATGTCCATTGGATAGGATGTATTAACACAATAAAAATGGCAGTTGTATGTTGAATGAATCAATCAGTAATGTGTGTTCATATGTGGATTGGTAGGATATATATCTTACTTAAAGGAATATATATACATTTTTTATTAATATCCATAAAGTAATATAGTACAATTTTTAGTTAAAAAGTAACTGCTCTTATAACAACTCCTAACATTACATCTAGACACATATTAGTATATGTTCCCAATAGACTGAAATTATTACTATCCCAGTTTAAAAATTTACCACAGTTAATTTTCTCTTTGCAACATTTTTTTTACCTATCCAAAGCATCCTAGTTTTTGATAAATTCATTTTTAACCCTGATAGTGATCCAAAAATTTCTAACACATTCAATGTATAGTGCAAGGAGCTCTCTGAACCATCCAAAAACAAAGTTGTGTCATCGGCAAATTGAGAGATTTTAAATTCATCTGATCCAATTTTTATCCCTTTGATATTTCTATTTGTTAATAACATTTCACACAATACTTGTGCACATATAATAAAAAGATAAGGCGCTATTGGATCCCCCTGTTTACAGCCTCTTTTTGATTGGGAAGAAATCTGACAAAAAACCTACTTGCAATACTGTAGCTGTTATCTCTGTGTTAAAAATGTTAATCCATTTAATAAATTCACTGCTAAAATTATAATGATTTAAAACTTTATACATAAATTTCCAGGAAATTGAATCGAAGGCCTTTTCAAAGTCAATTAACATTAGTAGCCCTGTTTTTTGCTTTTTTTCGGTGTAATTCATAATATCGTAAACTAATCTGGTACATTCCCCTATAAATCTACCTTTTATATAACCAGTTTGACAATTTGAGATTAAATCAGGAAGAACAGTTTTAAGACGTGATGCAATTGCACTGGTTACCATTTTGTATAAAACATTTGTTAACGAAATTGGTCTCCAATTTTTTAGATCATCCCTTGGTTTATTTCCTTTAGGTAAACAATTAATAACTGTTTGACAAAAGCTTGGAGGTAAGATCCCTTTTTGGTAACTCTCATTTATTGCCCTTAGTATAAAGTTTTTTAATTCTTTCCAGAATATTTGTAAAATTCGGCAGGAAAGCCATCTAGTCCTGGAGTTTTATTATGTTTCATGCTTTTTAGCATATTACTTAATTCCGTAATAGTCAAAGGGCCATTCATTCCTTTTGAATCTTTGGGCGAAAGTTTTTTTGAGTTTGGTAGGGTATTGTTTAGATCATTCAGATTGTCATCATCTTTGTCTTTGCATGAAAATAGATCTGCATAAAAGCATTTTACTTGATTAAGAATATCCCTTTGGTTATTAATAATTTTCCCTTTTTGCGAGGTATATAATCTTTTTAATAATCTTGTCAATATATTTGGCTTTTTCTAGGTTACAAAAGAACTTTGTCGGCTTTTTGTTTAATAAAATATTCTGTACTCTAAACCTAATCATATGAACCCCTGTAGTTTTGAATCTCGAATTTCTTGGAGTTTTTCCTTTTTGGCATTAATTTGTCCAAAGTTATCTTCATCTTCCCTGCTTTCAAGGTTTGCAATTTCTTCTTGTAATTGTTTTTCTTGATCATTCTGCTGCCTTTTAGCTCTACTAGAAAATTTGATAGAATTACCCCTTATATTCAACAGGAGCATTTCAAGAAACATTGTATCTGATATTGTAAACATAATATCTTTATCCTCTATTTTGTCTAAATTATCATATTGGTAGACCGGAATGGCATATTGCTGTCTGACTTCATTTATGCAATTTTTAACACATTCTAAGTATTTAGGATCTCTTAATAAGCTACAGTTTAAGCGCCAAATACCTTTGCCTTTTGTAAATGAATTAAGAAACAGATCAAGTTCTATTCTAGAATGGTCACTTCTATACCCAGGTAGTATCTTACAAGATTGGACTATATCCATTAAACTGTTTGTACCAATAGCATAATCCAGTCTGGCCTGCTTCATGGGATTTCTTCATCGCCATGTAAAACGTTTAACTTTTGGATGTAGCTGTCTAAAAATGTCTGTAGGATTATGTTTATCCATATTTTGTAATAAGACTTCTCTGGTCTTTGGGTTATTAATACTTACATAATTGTGCGAGTCCAGCTTAGGATCAAGAACAAGATTTAGATCCCCACATAAAAGGGATTATGTTTCTGATGATTGCTAAACAAAATTTGAAACTTTTTTGAAAAAACTTGGATTATCAGTATTTGGGGCATATATATTTATTAACCTCAGACTTATTTCCCCCAAATCCAGATCTAGAAGCAGTAAATTACCTGCATTATCACTCGTTGAGTATTTTACTTCGTATTCAAAGTTCTTTTTGAATAGTATTAAAACCCCTCTAGCATTAGTTCTATTGCCTTCAATAAATATTTCACAATTCGGAAAACTGGTTCTTAAGCAATGTGTATCTAACTTTGTTAAGTGTGTGTCTTGAAGGCAGATTATATTAGCATCCTTAAGTAGGTATGTAATCACATCAATCCGTTTACTCATATCCCTTATGCCTTCAACATTGGCCAATGACACTTTAATTGTGTTATGCAAAGACATTTTTAAAGTTGTGGTAGAGAGCTCCATGTAACACAATAGTAATGATACTTTTAATTTCAAGTCTTATCTCCGAGCAGCTGATTACATCGAGTAGATTATAGAATAACATAATAAAAAACATTTTTTTTTGACCATATAACAAAAACAGTATATACAAACAAAACAAACTGAGAAAAACAGAGATAAAATAGAACGACATAAAGTGTCAAAAAAGGTTTAACACATTGGAGCTGTATTGCTATGTACCCATTTATCCATGCTATTTTAATAAACAACAGTTCTTATCATACCCAAGGATTTTTTTACCATTTACAATTAAGTAAAAACTTTAACTTAAACCACTGGAAGAAAAATTCTTTTTTCACAACTAACCAAGATTAAGAGCAAACTACTGTGGTTTCCCCTGGAGGAAATTAAAGGAATATTACCGTTACTATCATAACCCCATTAATCAGTTAAGACTTCAGTTAATAACTCCATAATATACCGGTATTAACACATGTACTTTGTACAATATCATGGGAGGTTAAATTGCAATCTTTTTCCTGCTTACATGGGTAAATGCAGTCTCCTGCCACCTTTCAGGCCTGACAGGTATGATGTGGGAAGCACACCAATCATTTTACCAGGGTCTAAATTCTGGTCCCAACCTAAAGTATTAAGACTGGTAGTTACCAATGTAGAGTGATGTTCAGTGCAGAATCCTGACCAACTAGTATGCACTACTTCCTCCATCCCCTCAACTATCCTTCACAATATAGCCTATACATCGTGTTCAAAGCAGTGAAAAGCCTAGTAAATTAATCAAATGTGATATGAAAAGGTGGATCTGGTGGGTGGGCTATTACACCATGCAAATGCTGTGAAATAAACGCATTCCTTTCAGTAAACCAATGTTGGATGTGGTAATTTTAGTAGATATACATTAAATGTTCAACATCTAACACGACTTGAGCAAAAGAGAAAAACAGAAATTGTAATGCAAATGAGCACTCTTTTCAGAAACACATGATGGATATGCTAAATTTAGTTAAAAATATTAACCTTAATAATATAGAAAGCCTATACACAAGTGAACTGAAGTTAACATGAAATGTTTCGAGAGGATTTCTATTCTAAAATCTACATATATTCTTGAGTATAGAGATAACGTATCATAAAGCTGATCTCAAGGGACCAAAAAAACTAGAGAAAGCTTTTTGTTGGCAAAAGAAAATTGTCCTGTGTATAGGTGTGTCCTGTATTTCTTGATGACATGTGACCTTGAATAGCTGCAGTGGCTGAAGCTGTCTTAGGTGGCTTGAATGTCTGTATTGTGCGAGTCTATGGGTTGTTAAGGATGCTATACATTTGGAGTGTCATATCCTAGGAAGCCATGGTTGATGGTGCCTCCAACCAGCCGAGAACCCTGGGAGTAGGGGGGTGTGTAGGAACCTGTCCATAAACAATAGCTCAAGGTCAAATTTGGGTTTTTAACCCTCAATCATGTGCAGGAAACATATCATATATATAAGTTTAAAACTCACACATATGTTTATAAATACAGACTATGTGCAAGAACCTGTCCAATAACAACTAACCAAAGGGAAATTTCATTCACACACCTTTCCTCACTTTAAACTAGACATTGTGTCTCAATGCAACACATCCCGGGACAAGACAAACTCAGCAACAATATGGCATCAGCTTGTGTCAAAGGTGAAAGCAGACCCTTCAAAAAGATTCATAGGCCATCATTTGGCAACCACTGTAACAGGCTTTTCACATTCCAAAAATGAAACACCAACAACAATTGTTCCCCAGTACTTCTTCTTCATGTTTACGTATTTATGAGGCTTGAGTTGACATCTGACCATTCAAAAAGACTCAAAATTCCAAAAAAATGGTCCAAAAAAATTCAAAAAAGGTTGTTTTATCATTCCTAAACCTTAGGAACAAGAATATGCAAGATATAATACACACTCTTGTATACAGACTCTGTCTGACTAGGTGAAGTCTGAGTCTTCTGATAGATGATCTCGAATATGGTGTCTTCACATTCCAAACCTTCAGGATCAATCATGATAAAGATAAAAGGCTGTTTTATATGCACATCAGCGCCTTAGAGGATGTGTACATCAATTTGGAGCTTTATAAGTGTTTCTTACTTACTTATTTACTTACTTAATGTAAACCATGTTGCAACTTGAAGTAGGAGTGACAAGTCTTCAAAAATATTTGTGGCCTGTGACTTGTAGTTTTTTTTACATTCCTAAAGCCCAGAAAAAATAATATAAGCATAAAATAAGGCAATTTTTTGTAGGCAGATTCCATTTGACCTTAAAGCAGGGATCCAAAGGTTTAGTCAGACTCAGTTCATGGGCTGTGATTGCATATGGGTTCTTGTCACATTTCAAACCTGTAGGATCAATAATCAAGATGACATAAGATTGTTTAAAATGTGAAATCCATGTGATCTTGAAGCAACATTAAACAGGATCAATGATAAAGAATTTTAAACAATTTTATTGCGTTAATACATCCTATCCAATGGACAATTGCTGAATAACTACCGATTGGAAGGCAGGTAAGTTACTAGGGACTTTAAATGAATTCACCATAAAAAACAACAACTTTGACCCCAGGTCTGGCCTGATCTGGTCAGTCGACCCCCGGCTCCAAGGTCAGTTAACCAAGCCCGGTATCTGGGAGTATACCGACGTCGTTTCCTCCCTGTTTTTACAGACCTCCTCTGAAGGTAGGGGAGGAGAGGGATGAGTTCATTCCCAGGGGGTAAATAAAAACCTCCCGAAGGAGCACGTCACAGTTTTTTTAAAGACATTTTTCTTTGTTATGCACTTGCAACTACTGTTTACACTGTGTTTATATATACAGATTTCCTCTAATTAGGGGCTACTTGTGGATCTGCTGAGCGGCCACTAAAGGGCCCAGGTGGAAAAACTCTGAATCAACCCAAGCCACATCCTTCAGATAAAATTTTGTGAAGGTGTTGTGTGACTTCCAATGACAGGCTGATAATATCTGCTCCAGGGACACTCCCGACTGGAAGGCCTTAGAAGCGGCAAAGGCCCTCACATCATGGGCTTTAACCTGATGTAGGGTGAGGGCCTCCTGATCAGAGGGCTCATAACATAGGATCACAGTTTGCTTGATCCATGAGGATATAGTGGCAGGTGAGATATTTTTGTCAAACCTTTCTTGAAGGAGACAAAGACTAACATCTTGTTCTGCCTGATGTCTGTGGTCCTGTCCAGATAGTAACGCAATGCTCTGACTGCACAGAGGGACCTATCAGATCTGAGAGACTTATCCAGAGTTGGAGCCAAGGCTGGTATGACCACTGGGGCCACACTATCTGGACCCTCCTTTGCCAGCTGATTTTTGGAAAGAAAGCTGGGTGATGGGTACAGGGACACCTTCGACCAATCTGTATGGTGTCTGATATTCTTGTTTTGTCAAGCATGTATCTCACTTCTGCGTTTGCCCGACCCTAGGGCTAAAAGAAAATCCATCTTGAAGGTCAAATGTTTCAAGGAGGCCTCCTTCAGTCGTTCAAACTGGGCCTTTGTCAAAAACCAGTGATAGATTCCAGGACGGTATTCCCCTCTGCCCCTTGGGCCTGTCTCTGTGGAAACTATCCAGGAGACGTGTGAGATTTTCAACTTTACTGATATTAATGGATGAATTTCCCAACTTATCAGCAATGGCTGACCTGTATCCATCAATGGTACTGGGCTGCAACTTCCTGTCCTGAAACAGGTACATAAGGAAGTCAGCCACTGGCTTTACAGGGGGTGCCCGGAAGTCCACCTGATTACTGCAGCACCACTTTGCAAAAATGGACCACTTTGCCTCATAGACTGATCTGGTTGACTTCTCTTTGAGCAGCCTTAATTCTTCAGAGAAGCCGTGCTCCTGGATTGCTGTGGCTCTAGGAGCCATGCATGCAGATTTAAGTTTGACAGATTCCTGATTGAATGGTTGGGTGAGCAGATTGGGCAGGTTGGGCAAGCTCAGTGGGATTTGGCTGGACATGGTCACCAGAACCAAGGCATGTTTGGCCAACCCGGAGGAATCAGAATGATTCTGCTGCATGGGCTGTTTTGTAACTTTTCCACCACTTTGCCCAAGATGGCAGCTGGGGGAAAGGCATAAGGGTCCAGATCCTCCCATGGTAGGCTGAGAGTGTCCACTACACAAGCCAGGGAGTCTGGCACTGGTGACACAAACTGAGTCAGCTTGCTGTTGAACCTTGTTGCAAAAAGGTTGATTTGTGGTTGGTGCCACCTGTCGCATATTGCCTGGAATGCCTCTGGAAGGAGAGACCACTCTGTTTGAATGGTCTGGCCCAGTCTGGATAGCTTGTCTGCTACCACATTCAGGCGCCCCGGGATGTGTCAGGCTTTGAGAGTAACCTGTTTGCTGGTACACCAGGTCAAAACTCTCCACAGAAGGGTACACAGAGGGCCCGACCTCATCCCCCCCATCCTTGTTTATGTAGGCAACCACTGTGGTGTTGTCCGTGGCCATCAGAACTATGTTGTTCCGGCAGAGGTCCTGGAACTCTTTTCAGGCCAAAAAGACTGTGTTTAGTTCCAGATAATTGATGTGTAGTTTGCTTTCTGGAAGGGACCAGGTTCCCCTTGCAGTGTGATCGTTTAAGTGAGTGCCCCAGCCTTCTTTTGATGCGTCTATAAACACTTGCAGAGCATGTTTCAGTGGGTGTAATGGTTGACCTTGGAACACTTTGCTTTCCTCCAGCCACCACTTTAGGTGCGGGTGGAGCGATCTGGGAAGTGGTATCACCTTCTCTAGTGATTCGGAGACCTTCCAATTGTTTTTGAGGTGCCACTGTATGGGCCTCATTTGAAGTCATCCCAAGTGGACTTGTTTTTTGTGGCTGTCAACAGCCCTATGAGGGACATCCACTGAAAAACCGGACAAGTAGGTCCAGTTAACAAATTTCTGATTTTCGTTGTCAAGGTCTGCTACCGTCCTGGGGCGGGTCTGACCTTGCCCCCTCTTAGGTCAAACTGGTAACCTACGAAGTCGAAAACTTGTTTGGGAACCAGCTCTGATTTTTCTATGTTGACTAACCAACCTAAATCCTGACAAAGAGCTACAAGTGTTTGTGTATGCTGGAGACAAACTTGGTGGGATTTCGCCTGGACCAACCAGTCGTCTAGGTACTCAGTCTGGTGGATCCTTATACCTCTCTGTAAGGCCATTAGTTTGACCTCTTTGGTCACTACAGTGAACTCCAGGGGAGCTGTGGACAGACCGAATGGTGGTGCTTTGAACTGGTATGTTTTGCCTTGTACATGGAATCTGAGATATTTTCTCGATAGGTTTTGAATGGGTATATGGAAGTGGGCGTCCTTGAAGTCTATGGTCGTCACCCACTCCCCTGCATGTAAGGAGGTTTGGACTGTTTCTGGGTTCTCCATTTTGAATTTTTCTGCCTTGAGGAATTTTTGTTGGGTTTTGGGATTAAAAAGAGTCAGTTGTAAAACCCCAGGGATTTTTTACCAATTCTACTGCATTTTTGGTTGTCAGCTGACACGATGCCTCCACCAGGTCGAGGTTCCTGTGGGGAACATTTACACATTAATTGTCATTTAAACGAAGACTGACCCCTGGCAGGTCGCGGTGAGTACTTGTTGGCCTGGGACTTGTTCTTCTTCTTACTGAACCGACCAATGTTTTTCCAGGCTGGCTTTCCTGACTTGGGTTCATAATGCTGACCTCTTGTAGGGGTGATAACGGTTATCCTTGTGAGCTGAGGAACGAGTATGAGTGCGACCCCTGTCTTCAAACTTTGAGATATCCTCCTCTGCCTTCTTGAGAATATTGTTGGGAAATAAGGTAGCTATTTCCAGTGGAGCTTGACGTAAAGCAAGAGTGTCCTGTTTTATTCGAGATTTTGTATGGGCCAGATATGCATCTCTGTGAGCTAAAGTGATGTTATACATACTAACAAATGCAAAGTCTGACAAGTGTTCCATGGTTTTGGCCATACACTGAGAGATGGAGGAGTTGAAATTCAGGTACTGTAGTTCCTCCATAGCCATACCGACCTTGTTAACTGACTTGCCTTTAGACTGTTCTGATTGGATGATCTTAAGCTGAGCTGTCATTCCCTGCTGTACCTTGTTTATGCATCTACTCAGTCCAGCAGCCTGATTACAAACATACGTAGCCTTACATACACTCTTTTCCCATCCCCTAAGGGTGTCCTGTGAGATAGTGCGAGAAGCTGGAGCCGGGGAAGTTAATCTGGATGACCTGGCAATTCTGCTATATGAACGGTTTAGTTTTGCAAACATCACAATGTCAGAAGGCTACAGATCCGGCTGGCTTGTCCTGACTCGGGTGTAACCCATACCATTTAACTTGAGATTTTACTGGTTTCACAAAATGGTCTCTTTGTAGTCCTCCAGCCTCAGAACTCTTGGATGGGTATCCCTGGACAAGTCCTCAGTGGGTAAATTTACACTTTTCTTGCCTGCTAGTTGTTGTTTTGGAGCAGTAAAAGGGTTGTCTTCTGCATTGGAAGATGTGGAATCCATACCGGGAATGTGTGACCACCCCATGTAGGATCTAATGTCATGCATTGTCTCTCTATATTTTTGTTCTTCTGACAGGGCTTGATCTGTAGCAGTGAGAGATAAATCCTGTTCCAAGTCAGAGAGTTCACCCGCTTCTGCCTGTCCAGTTATATGAATAACGGATCCGGAATAAGAAGCAGAGTCAGTATCCATATCCAAGTCAGAAGGCTTCAGAACCGGAAGTACTGACTTTTTGTTGACATGAAGGGTCGGTAAGAGGTTGGTCGGTAGCTAAAGGTCGGCGACTTTGCATAAGTCCGCCTGTTGAAGGGGAGATTTTGGTCAGTTGGTCGGTTGAGCAGGCACAAAAAAAGAGTTCTGTAGAGTTAATAACACCAGCCGGTGGAGCCTTGACTGGAGTAATCTTCACCTGTTGAAAGGACGGTTCAGTCTGAGAGAGGGTTTTAGATAGAAGCATAGCTTCCAACCGACTGAATCTTTCCAACCATTTAAGGTCCATGGCCTCAAGTTTTGAGTCAGTGGTAGTTCTTGTAGATCTGGCCGGTGCAGAGGGGTTTTCTTTCCCTTATCTTTAACCACTCCATCTTCTGGGGATTGTTGAGATTTATTGGCTTTTGCAGGGTAGCTACTCGCCTCTTCTGAACTCACAGCAATCTTCTTGACTTTCGCACCCGTGGGGGTGCTACTTGCCTCTTCTGAGCTCCTAGATTCCCCATCTTTCGCCACCCCAATTTCTGACACAAGGGCAGGATCTATAAGGGTGCTACTCGATTGATCTGTCTGCATTTTGAGTTCACGCTTCTCCTTCTTCCTTTGATATGAGGGAGTGGCTAATTTCAACTTTTGATCTTCCGTGAGTATGTTACATGAAGGACAAGTTTGGTTTTTAACACAGGGATCAGTCCATTCCTTCTTATCCCGACAACGGGCACAATGCGCATGTTGATCATATCCAGTCATTGCATGGCCACAAACTCACCTTTGTTGCCCAGGAGACGCCATAATGGTCCACAATACTTACAGAAATAAAATATCACTAAATGAAAGTTCAAATCCATAAGGTAAAATAAACATTGAATTTCCCAAAAATCCTCGCACACAGTACAAACCCCAAACAAAAAAGATGCTATGGTGTCACGTTGCCTAGACAGCAAGGAAGTACGAGGTGCCATCTGGCGAGTGCACAGTAGGACCGGCCAGCTTGTGGGGGCATCATGCACTCATATAAGACGACTTTTTCTGTCGTTTGGCGGGCCGGTCTGCGCCGACCGGATTAGCAATTGTCCATTGGATAGGATGTATTAACGCAATAAAAATGTAGTGTATGTATCCTGTTACAACTATAACTCCAGCAATAGTTCAACTGCTCAACTACATCGTATCCTTTTTATAATATTAGATTAACATTTGATTAATTAAGTGACAGAGGTATGTTATAACAAAGATTTATGCCAAAGATTTAACTACCAAAATTAGAGTATCTGTTAAAATGGATTTTTCAAAACTATTAAAAATTCTTTACTTTAAAGTTAAGAAGGCATACAGAATTTTTAATAGATACCACCTTTGTGGCTTTCAACTTTGAGCATTTAAATGATGTTCACTTTAATTTACATACCCTGTCGTCATTTTGTATGTCATCCCCCTGTCCATGAGCCGTACTGCAAGAATCTTTTTCAATCTCTTCCTCAGTGAGGTAAGGAGCTGGACCCACAAGACTCAATATTACAGGCAGGAATATCAGACCATGGAAAAGACCAAACACAACCACTCCCAAAAACACCTGTAATATAGAAACACGATTGGAAATAATACACAGAGTAACCACAGCATAGATAGAAATATTCATACCAGAGAAAAGTAATAGATTCAGTTATACAGACAGGTATAGGGGCACAGTGGTAGCATACTTGCCGCCCTGTGCACCCCTGAGATCAGAGTTCGAATGTCGGCTTGACCTCATGTGGGAAAGCTGGTAGCTGCTGACCGTTGGTTGGCAGTTTACAGTACAAAACCTTGCCCAACTGTATATACTGATTTCCTCTGCCCTTCCAACTACCTGTCACAATATCACCGATAAAGTACTAGGCACAATGTAAACCACTATAAATAACAGGGTGTATTCACTAAATTTCAATATTTTTTCCATGACTTCTCCATGACCAAAGCTTTAAAATCAAGGAGCTTTTACATGCTTTGTGGCATGATAGAGACATGTATCGAGGCCATGAGGGAAGATGCAACAAGCCATACCTGTATTATTTGGAGTCGATTGGAACAGAATGCAATAAAAAAGATTAAATTATAATGATTTTAATATGTCATAATACAACCAACTCCCAATGACACTTGAAATCTAACAAAATCACAATGGCATATCAAGCTCCTCATACATGTACAAGTTTCATTTTGCAGAGTCCCAAAACATAATGAAATTACTATTGTGGCATATCTATCAGTCCAAACATCAAACAACTGGATTACACTTACAAAATTCTAAAACACAACATTTCATAATGAAATTACAACTTTGATTACACTTCTAAAACAATGACATAGCTAGCTCACAAAAGAAACATCCAACAGCTCGCTGGTCAAATATGTATAGTAAGAAATCTAAAATTCGCCACCTCTAAAACCTTAGTTAATTTTATGAAGAAAATTATGTTTTTTGTCTAAAAATTGGTATTTTTCAGTTCAAAAAGCCTTAATTTACTATACAGTCAACAAATCTCACCACAATTCATTTATTTTATTAGTATTTTCACACGTGGCGAATTTCAGATATGTGGCGAATTTTAGATTTCTTACTCTACCACTAGTAGAGGTATAGTCCAAGCCTCAGGGGACATTCAGTGACATTCAATGAATTTTCATGTTTAGATACATCTGTCAGAAGATATCTTGAAATTACACAGTCTTGAACAAAAATCTAAGAATCCTTATATTTTTGGACCAACTCGTATAGTTTTTTTCCACATTCTTAAGTTCCGTCTTCTTATTAGCAACTGAGCGTCTCAGACTATTGCTCTTAGCAATTAAGCTCAATCTGCTTTTGGCCTCCGCTTTCTCAGCTAGAGAATTAGCCGACTTTTTCATGCTGGCTATGTCTTCGTTCAATCCTCTCCTCTTATTCTTCACTTCACTGATCTCTTCTTCTATATCCTTCCTAGCATGCTTCTTTGATTCTACCTCTTTGGTCCTTTTTTGCTCGTCCAAGTACATTTGATACTTCTGTCGTGCGCCCCTCTCTACAGATGCCTGGTAATGAGACAACAGGAGAACTATCTGTATCATTTCCCCAAGTTTCTTGTATTGCTTTTTCAGGTGGAGAAGGTGATAAAAGAATGTCTCTACTCTAGCCTCATCTGGTTCGAAGTCAGAGAATGACACCTTGACACCTCAACATCAAGGAGGTTGATGTACTGTGATTTCACCTCATCACTGTCATCAAAAGAAATCATTTCCTTCTCCGCAAATATCTGAAAGAATAAGGACACAACCTGTACTCAAAGGCTCTATAAGATGTAACAAAATTTGGAGAATATCAAAGCTTAACCCTGAAAAATTCAATGAATTTTCACACCAACCTGAAGCACATTAACCAATCCGTGAAATGCGGTCATCTCTTTTGTGCACTATTTCTCTAGGGTCTAGACAGGATAAATTGCACACTAGGTTGTGCTTCAGTGGTAGCTTCTGTAGCATGTAGGCCACCAATGACATTATTGATGCCATAACAATCTGGCTTTCACTACGCAGTTGCCGCAGCTGTAACTCTGACAGAGACAGCTTCCTCAGAGATTCCTTGCAAGCTGCACCAACATCCACCTGCAATGAATGTACAATGAATAACTCATCCATCATCTGATCTAGTGACATACAATGTAGTGTACAAAATGTTATTTAGTTCTTGGAAGTTGCAACATGAATACAAGGATCTCCATTTTTTTTAACAAAGTCAGTGATTCCTAAATCAGAGATCTGATCAAACTATTTACTTCTTCTTCTTTACTTCTAATTGTTGCAATCCTACCTTTTTCACATCACACTTGCTATTTGGTGATTTGTTTCATATCATCAGGCTTTGCAAACCTCTGAATGAGAAGCCTGAGAAACCTGAGAAGCTTGAAAATGTCTCCACCAAGGAAAGGAATCATAGGCTTGTCACACTGATACTTAACAAGAACTAGCTGCAGTTTGTTGCAGATGGAGACTTAAACTACTACCACTGGATCTTTGGTGGCATCCACAATATCTGTGTAGCTCCTGCAACATGGCTTTGTCAACCTTTTGTCTTTCTTCTCTACAGCTTCAACGTATTTCTTGATATCTGACCAAATTTCCAAAGCATGCTTTGCCACTGGTAGATTCTCTACCCAACGATGTTTACAGAATTGAAGTCCGAATTTGGAGGAACCAGTCACAACAGTAAATTCATCTTTCCAAACTGGGGCATCATCGAACAAATAGAATAGGCTTTTGAAAACTCTCTGCAAACATTCAAACTGGAAGTTCTTTTCCAAAGCATTTTTGAATGCACCATGAATTTGGTGCAACCCACACGAACTAGTATCAAGCAGCTGTTTGTCATAGTTCTCCTCTACGTGAGACACCATTAATCGATGGAATTTGAGATTGTCCATCCATCCCGATCTGTAGAAGCTTACCAACACTATGTGTTTCAACAGTATGCAGGAACAATTGGACCAAATGCTCTGCATCCCCTTTCCCCAGAAACTCGGAAGCATAATATCTTGTTGAAACTTGGTCATGTCGCCAGAACCGCACATGCATGTCCATCTGTTTCTTCTGATTTTCACAGTTCAAGCTCTCATCAAACAGCACTGCAAATGCCTTGGCTTGGTTAACGTTACGTTCAAGGAGGGACTTGAAATGAAGGGAAATGCCAAATCTAGCCAAACATGAGCATTTGTCTTTCCACATGCAAACTCCTTTGCTATAACACTGTCCGGAAATATCTTTTCAAAGAGTTCATCAGTTTTCTCATTTGACCTGTGTGAAGAATGAGTAATGACAAGATGGAGGCACCAAGTAATTTCCACACTAAGAGTATCTGACTTTGTAACAAATGAATCCAAAGCACCTCTGCTACTCCTGACACTGGGAATTGGATCGTCACTCCTGATTTTGACACTTGAAGTGCTTTGTCTGGTGTTAGATGTGCCAGCTTCATTAACACTACTACTAGCGCTAGTAGCACACACTTCTTGAGCTTTCTTGGGAGCTGCCCAAGCAGAGATGGAAGTGGACTTTTTCCTGATCTCGTTCGCCAACCGGTGTTTCTTGCTCTCCATATGGGATGTGAGGGCAGCCTCCCCCACGTTACTTATGTCAAAAGTTTTGCTATTACATGCTATGCAGCTTGCCTTGTAACTCTGGCCCTGAACACGTCGCAACCATTCTTTGAATGGTGGCTTACAGAGCCAGAACTCATTAAAAGAGCAGGTGCCAGGCACTGCATTCTAGTTAATCTGAAATGAAAAACAGTATTAAAGCAACAAAACAAACAAGACCTCTGACACAGTCTATTATCTTTTGCAGAAAGAAATGAAAGTACTAAAATACTGTGATATAGCTGTAATATAAACTACCATAATTAGACCTTGAAGAAAGGGTCAAAGGTAATGCATAGCAAACCTCTAGAACCAATAATAAGCATGATATAGGCAATTTTATGTTTGGCTACCGCCGTTTGACCTAGAAGGAGGGGTTAAAGGTCAAATCTGATGGCAGCAAAACATTTGCAGTTTATGATTTCCCATGGGTTGATAATACATAGGAAATGTCTAGAAGCAACAGTTTTTAAGTTAGAAGTGATTTACTGGATATTGAGTAAGTCAAAATAGTCATTAACCAGCTATGCAATGACCTACAGGTCTACAACTTCTCCACATGATAGAATTCCTAAAAGTAGTTCAATAAAGTATTTACAAGAAATTGGCTATCTATAATACTTTCAAAGATATTTGATAGTTACTCATGTTACTATAATTTTGCTACAAATAAGTAGCTATTACTTACTTATTCAATGCAATAGAGCTTCAGACAATTACCATATTGTAGTCAAGGACAAAGTCCCTGAACAATGTATTTTACACAAATAGTCTAAATGCAATAGTTTTGAAGTTATAAGCCATTTATGCAAACAGTAAAAAGAGCTGACACAATGTTAGGTCAATGTCTACAAAACCTCAAAAATATTGAAGGGTATAAAAATTGATAAGGGCAATTCTTTGTCAAAAAATAGCATCAGAGATGCCCGTACCCCACAGCCTGCAACACCAACAACAATGAGATATAGAAGTAGTGAAACAGTACACAGATTGGGATATACTTTCAGTGTCAGTGTCCAAATAATGTTTAAGTAGAGAAAATAACATCTAACAGCAAGAAATTGTATGTTAAGATTAAGTATTAAAACAAGACAATTCAGTAAACTAAAAATTATGAAGCTTTAAGACTTCTCCCATTTTGATTTTCATTTGTATGGTCGAATTATGGTTTGGATGTTTTGAATATTACCCATACATACAGATGTAGCAATACATGCTTTTATGTGGAATTGGGGCAAAACCTGTGGCTCACTTAATGCAGTACCATCTGTTACAACGGGAAGTTGCAAAAGTAAAACAGTTAATGAATTCTAATATGACTTTAACAGTGCTTAATCTACACCAAAAGACACCCAAAGGTGCAACAACCAAGATTCAAGAAAAAAGATATAAGAGAGATAAATAGTATCAGATATCCTCGTAGAGACATAAAATAGCATAAGATATGCAAGATCAAAGGTCAAATCCAGGTCACACCATGCCGTTGCACACATATAACCCTTAACCAATGTCCCTACCAGATATCAACTTCCTATACCTTATGGTTTCCAAAATATAGCCCAGACAAGGTATTATAGGTCAAGGTCACTACAGCAAGGTCAAAGGTCAAATCAAGGTCACACCATGACGTTGCACACCTACACCCCCTAACCAATGTCCTTACCAAGTATCAACTTCCTACGCCTTACAGTTTCCGAGATATAGCCCGGACAAGATTTTATAGTTTAAGGTCACTATGGCAAAGTCACAGGTCAAATCAAGGTCCTGCCATGACGTTGCACACCTACACCCCCTAACCAATGTTCCTACCAAGTATCAACTTCCTACACCTTACAGTTTCCGAGATATAACCCAGACAAGATTTTAGAGGTCAAGGTCACTACAACAAGGTCAAAGGTCAAATCAAGGTCAGACCATGATGTTGCACACCTACACCCCCTAACCAATGTCCCTACCAAGTATCAACTTCCTACACCTTACGGTTTCCGAGATACAGCCCGGACAAACTTTTCCCCGCCGCCCGCCCATTCGAACATCATGGGTGAAAACAATACCCCAACAGCCCTTAAGGGAAGATTTTCAAACTCAAGGTCAATACGGCAAGGTCAAATCAAGGTCACACCATGATGTTGCACACCTACACCTCCTAACCAATGTCCCTACCAAGTATCAACTTCCTACACCTTACGGTTTCTGAGATACAGCCCGGACAAACTTTTCCCCGCCGCCCGCCCATTCGAACATCATGGGTGAAAACAATACCCCAACAGCCCTTAAGGGCTGTGGGGTAAAAATGTCTCACTGTAGTAGTGTGAGACACACTAATGCACACATCCCCTCACACACTCACTCACACACATGATGCATTTTATAATCTCCCTCCAGGGCTAAAGCCCCGAGGGAGATACAAAGCTAGAAGTAACTAGAAATTAGTGTACATGTAAATTATTTCAGCTTAATGCCTTTTTGCATTGGTTGGGTCGAAAATTTTGACGAAATCACTCTATCTTGCACGGTTAAGAAGATAGAAGCAAATTTCTGTTTTTCTATTTTTGGCAAAAATTTGAAAATTCAAAATGGCCGCCATTTTTGGGAAGAGGAAAATTTTTTAAAAATTGCCAAGAGTACATTTCTTAGATACCCTATGGGTCGAAAATTTCAACGAAATAACTCTATTTTGCAAATTTTCGAAAATTCAAAACGGCCGCCATATGTGGGGAGGGGAAAATTTTTTGAAAATTGCCAAGAGTATATTTCTTAGATGCCCAGTGGGTCAAAAATTTCGACGAAATCGCTCTATCTCGCACGGTTAAGGAGATAGAAGCAATTTTGTGTTTTGCCATTTTGGCCAAAAATTCGAAAATTCAAAATGGTCGCCATATGTGGGAAGAGGAAAATTTTTTTAAATTGCCAAGAGTACATTGCTCAGATACCCTGTGGCTCGAAAATTTCGACGAAATCCCTCTATCTCACATGGTTAAGGAGATAGAAGCAATTTTGTGTTTTGCCATTTTTGGGAAAAATCGAAAATTCGAAATGGTCGCCATTTTTGGGGAGGGGAAATTTTTTTGAAAATTGCTAAGAGTGAATTTCTGAGATAACCTGTGGGTCAAAAATTTCGACAAAATCACTCTATCTCGCACGGTTAAGGAGATAGAAGCAATTTTGTGTTTGGCCATTTTTGGCAAAAATTCGAAAATTCAAAATGACCGCCATTTTTAGGGAGGGGAAAATTTTTTTGAAATTGCCAAGAGTACATTGCTCAGATATCCTGTGGGTCGAAAATTTCGATGAAATCGCTCTGTCTCACACGGTTAAGGAGATAGAAGCAAATTCGTGTTTTGCCATTTTTGGCAAAAATTCGAAAATTTAAAATGGCCGCCATTTTTGGGGAGGGGAAATTTTTTTAAAATTTGCCAAGAGTACATTTCTCAGATACCCTGTGGGTCGAAAATTTCGACGAAATCGCTCTATCTCGCGAGCTGGAGATAGAAGCAAATTTGTGTTTTGCCATTTTTGGCAAAAATTCGAAAATTAAAAATGGCCGCCATTTTTGGGGAGGGGAAAATTTTTTGAAAATTGCCAAGAGTACGATGCTCAGATACCCTATGGGTTGAAACTTTCGACGAAATCGCTCTATCTCGTACGGTTAAGGAGATAGAAGCAAATTTGTGGTTTTTTGGCAAAAATTCGAAAATTCAAAATGGCCGCCATTTAGTAGCAGCAAAATTTTATCTGAAATTGATGTGAGAGTAACTGTTTTGACACGGGAATATACAGTTCTAGAAATGCAAGGGACATTTCCTTAAAATACAGGAAATACAGGAGAAGTTATGCAAAACACAGGAATTTTTCTTCTCCTTTAAAATATAGGACGTGGGTCTACAATATAGGAGAATACAGGATTTATGGAAATACTAACCATCACAGACTGCATCAGACATCAAAGGCTGTTGGTAGAAACTGCTCATCTCTGTTTTACCATTTGAGGTACTCGCAGGTACTAATTCCCACCAGTTTTGCCTTTGACAACCACACACAAGGTTCCAGTCACGATCTACTCAAAAAACCCAACCATAAAAACCACCACTGTTTCTGGACAACCCTTAAAAACCCCACCCTTAAAATTGACAGGAGCTTAAAAAACCTCACCCTGTTCATTTCTGAATGAAGGTTCATAGTAACTTTGTCTTCCCTACAAACAGTATGTCTCATTTCACTTTTTTTCACATAAATTAAAAAAATATCTTTTGAAAATTTATTACAAAATACCATGTGGGACTTAATGCTGTTCTCGGGTTGCCACACCCGGGGCCAACGTCTTAGAAAAAAAGATTGTTCTTGTTAGCCACCGGATATACTGGTAGTTGTCGTCACGTGATAACTTCTGACCAATCGCCCTACTTTCTCGTTGGCCACGATTGACTGGTAGCAGTTTGTAAATATACAGACATTTTCATTTATTTCTCAGTCTTTACGTATTGTTGGAGGCTAATATTTGGATATTTCTTTTCATATATTTCATAGATTATCCTGTAAAATTATTGATTTCACAACTTAAGTATTTTCCTTACAATCCGCGTGTTTTGAGTTTTCTCGGTTCAGGCAATTCCAATTGTACGTCTTTTTATTGCGTTAAAATGTCTCTCCATCAAGCAAACAAAGACAAACCGAGAGCTCAGAAATGCCGCCATTTTTGCTTCAGTTTTGATAATCATAATTACTGCCCTACCTGTAAGGAGGCTGGCAAGGGAGATGACCCCTGTGTCACTTTTGAAGCACCCTGCCATATTTGCACGTCTCTCACTGATGAACAATTGCAAAAAATTCAAAACAGGAAGCGGTACTTAAAAAAGCAAAAAGCGGAAACTAGTTCTAAAGATGAACTAGATCTCTTGGGTGAAGGCGATGGGGACTCTTTTACTGGTTCTAATGCAGACCTTGAGAGTGCTGCCGATAACCTCTTTACCTCACCCCCCCGTCCTCAACCTCTCGCCTCCAGTTCTTTATCATTGAAAACCCCAGCTAAAGCTGTCCCACCCACCCCAGGTACTGTTTTGCAAAATAAAATTCAAAGAAATTTAGAGAAATCCCTGGGTGATTCCTTAAATATACATATTCAGCAGCAAATGGGTTCCTTCCAGGCATCCATGTTAGAAGCATTTCAATCACTCCGAGAGGAGTTGGCAGTTAAAAAGCCAGCCGAGGTTGATCCCTCGCCTCATGCTTCAAAAGCTGGTCCATCCAGCAACATTGCTGCTCATCTGGACCTACCCCCTCCGAGGTCTAGTACTAATGCTCAGTCCGAGGCAATGGATGTGGACGTTGGTCCAGCACTCCCTCCTCGACTAGTACTTAACCAATCTACCTCGGATGAGTACGTTGCCCCTTCTGAGGCTATACCGAAGGATTCCTCGTACTCACACAAAAAACAAAGCCACAGACAAACAGTAGCACCGAGCTCTGCCTCGGATCAACTGGATGAGGATTCCGACGAACCTCGGATCCATCCTAGACCTAAGAAACGCTCTGACAAGAGCAAGCATAAATCTAGGTCCAGATATGTGTCATCTTCAGAGGAAGATCACTCCCCTGTTGCCAGACACAGGTCTTCTAAGCCCTCTAGGGCTCAGCTCAGCTTCTGATCAAGACCTCCCACAACATGATCCAGACCCCCCTTATTATAGGGAAGTAGCCCTGTCTGACATTCCCTCCCAATACTCTGAAGAGGTAGACACCTTCAGGCGCATTCTTTCTCTCCCTGACCCCAGGGACTCTATGCCTAGGTCTTCAACTTCAGTGTTGGGTCTGGATGACGAAAAAGGCCGTCAAGAGCTCAGACCTAGAGGTCCTTCCTCTATCCTACCACTTAGCTCAGTTATCAAGGACGCCTTTGATAAATTTCAACATGATTTCAAAGCTGCCAATTTAGCTGAGGGAAAATATGTCAAGCCTCCTCCATCCACTTCTAAGTGGTATAAGGTTGGACAGCCCACTTTTCAAGACAAAATCCAGGAGTTGAATACAGACTTTGCTAAGATCTGTATTACTCCTAGACCTCCTGGGGCACCAGTAGCCAAAGTCCCTCTGCCAGTTCTTAAGGAGCTGGAACATCAGGCTAGACAAAATATTTCAACCCTCAATTTCACCGCTGCCTTTGCCAAAACCTCTTCTTCTTGCAATGCTTCCTTGGAAAAGTGCCAACATAGCATTAAGTCAACTGTCAAGAAGATAAAATCTCAGATCCAGAAAGGTGCCAATCCTGAGAAAGCAGCAAAGCGCGGATATGAGGAAGTTGCTGAGTACTTGGATTTTTGGAACAAGACGGTTCTTGTTCAACATAGAGCTCTTACCTGTCTCAGCAAATCGCTAGCCCATATTCTCCAGAGGGAATTATATTCCATGGCTAATACCGGCTTGCTTAGGCGCGAAGCCGAAATGACTCTATTACATCCCCAGCTAGGGGAAACGAGACGCCAAGAACTTAGGAACTCGTCCTTCTGGGACTCCTCCTTGTTCGAGTCTCAACTTGTAAAGGAAGGTGAGGACTTCCTTCTCAAAAAAAGCACCTCAAAAGATTCTCAGGGTTTCGCACCCTACCAGAATAAGCCCTTTCGTGGCCCCCACAAGAAAAGAGGCTCCTACAGGAAACGCCCCTATGGGGGCAATACCTCTCAAAGCAGTAACCAATCCTTTCCCTCGGGAAGAGGAAAATCCAACTTCAGAGGCTCCAGGGGTCGTGGGGTCGTTATCCCCACAATAGGGGAAGGGGGCATGGAAACCCCCCTTCTCAATGACTCCTCCAAAGCCTCACTCAGTCCACCAGTAGGAAGTCGCCTCCGTTGTTTCAAGAGAGACTGGCTAATAAACAAATGTTCTCCAAACGTGTTAAACATTATCACCAATGGCTACGTTCTGCCATTCCGTTCAAAGCCAAACTTGATCAGATTTCCTCTGATTCTATCAGAGTACAAGGCCCAACAAAAAGACCAAGCCTTGACCACTTGCATCCAGTCTCTCTTGTCAAAGAACGCCATCGAAAGGGTGGAAAACGTAAAATCTCTCGGGTTTTACAGTCGCCTGTTCCTAGTACCCAAGCCTCACCAAAGGTGGAGGCCAGTCATAGACTTAAGCAGGCTCAACACTTTTCTACATGTAGAAAAGTTCAAAATGGAAACCCCGGAGTCCATCAGGACTTCCCTGGTCCCAGGGGATTGGGTATCGTCGATAGACCTGTCGGACGCATACCTTCACATCCCCATCCATCCAAACTCAAGGAAGTACCTAAGGTTTTGCTACAAGGCCCAGGTGTTCCAGTTCACCTCCCTACCTTTCGGACTGGCCACAGCCCCCCAGGTCTTTACGATGATCGTAAAGGAAGTGAAACTAATGGCCCTCTCAAGAGGACTCAGAATTCACCAATACCTGGACGACTGGCTGATCAGGTCCCAGTCTCAGGAGGAATCTCAAAGGGACACACAGGCAGTGGTAGACCTAACCCAATCCTTGGGTTGGATAATCAACCAAGAAAAATCAGAACTGAAACCTACTCAGGTGTTTTCGTTCGTGGGCTACGAATACCACCTAGATTCAGCCCTTGTAAGACCCACTCACGAGAGATGGCTCAAACTTCAGGATTTGATCCTACGACTCAAGTCAAACGTGTTTTGACTGCAAGATGTTTGATGTCTCTAATTGGGTTGCTAGCCTCAACGGAGAAAATGGTCCCGGAGGGACGCCTTCACATGAGGCCCTTTCAGTTTCATCTCAAGGAGCACTGGAGATATCCTCAGTCGCTGGACAACCTCCTTCCTTGGACAGAAGCCATTGTAGCCCACCTAGATTGGTGGCAAAACCCCTCAAATGTGATGAAAGGCGCAGACCTTCATCCCAAGGACCACAGTATCCAACTCTTTACCGACGCCTCAAACGAAGGTTGGGGCGCTCACTTAGATCAAAATTCTACAAAAGGGCTGTGGTCAGAGCAGGAAAAAAGGCTACACATAAATGTCCTGGAATTGAAGGCGGTCTCCCTGGCCCTTCGAGACTTCAAGGACCAGTGCCAGAATCAAACAGTGTTAGTTGCGACGGACAACTCAACAGTGGTAGCCTACATCAACAAGCAGGGGGGAACTCACTCAGCAGAGATGTGCGCTCTCCTGTGGAAAATCATGACCTGGTGCCATCACTACCATATAACATTGAAAGCCAGGCACATTCCAGGGTGTCTGAATGTGATGGCCGACCTCCTATCTAGGTCCAACCAAGTGCAGTCAACAGAATGGTCTCTGCACCCTCAGGTCTTCAAGCAAATCTGCCAGAAGTGGTTCACCCCTCATGTAGACTTATTCGCCACTCACCTGAATCACAAACTCCCTCTATATGTGTCTCCTATCCCAGACCCAAGGGCCTGGAACATAGATGCTCTGAACATAAACTGGACCAACCTCACGGCCTCACAGCCTACGCCTACCCTCCTACGGCTCGACCATTGATGGTTACAGGACTGCAATCGTTGACACTTTGGGCCCAACGGCCCAACACATTGCACACAATGCAGACCTTCATAGGTTACTCTCCAGTTTTCACAGGGATCGTCCTAAAAGTTCCAGAAATTTACCCAAGTGGAACCTTTCTGTTGTCCTTAATGAGCTCACCAAAGCACCATTTGAGCCCATGAAAGACTCAGACCTCAAACATCTTACTCTCAAAACTGCTTTCTTGCTAGCCTTGGCCTCCGGCAGGCGCCGCAGCGAAATCCATGCCTGGGTCGCAAACAAAGTAGCTAATTTAGGCCAATGGGAAAAGGTGGCCTTGTTCCCTTCTTCTGATTTCATAGCCAAAAACCAACTAGCAAGAGAAGGTTCTCAAAGTGTGTCACCAGTGACTATCCCTGCTTTGACTACCATTGTAGATAGACAATTTAAGGAAGACAGGACCCTGTGTCCCGTGCGGGCCCTGAGGTTTTATTTGGACCGAACTAAAGACCTGAGAGGGTCTCGTTCTCTCCTTTTCATCTCCTTTAAGAAAGGACATACCTCAGACCCGCTACACTCTCCTCATGGTTGAAACAAACCATCCTACTTTGTTACAAACAAGCAGATCAACAAGCCTTGGACTTGGTCCAAGTCAAAGCGCATGACATCCGGGCCTTCGCGGCCTCTAAGGCCTTTTACGGTGGAGTATCAGTGGACCAAATCATGCAAGCCTGTCACTGGAAAGCTCACAACACATTCACAAATTTTTACCTAAAAGACCTTACTTGGTCGGACACCGACAACAATATGTATCTGGGACCCGTGGTGGTGGCACAACAAGTCCTAGATCCTTCCCCTCAGACCAGTTGTCCTCGGAAAGAAAAAAAGGGGGGGGGGGGGGGGGCACATCCGCTACAACCAAGTCTTCAGGAGTCTCTCCCAGGATCTAGGTATTCCTTTACCTTCAAGATGTTACGGGTAAGGTCATTTTATTTTTTAATTATCAGGTAATTTCTATTAAGGACTTATTCAGTTGTCGTTAATCTCATATTTCAGGTTAAAAATTTCATGAGATGCCCAACCACTGGGTTGGTCAGTCACACGTGAAGGTCTACTAGGGACCCTTAGACCTCGAAGTGAGCACCGCTGCACTTCCGTCCTACTACCAAACATCTGGACAGTTTTAGTACTGTCCCTTTTTACTTAGGTTTTTTGGCTCATTACAGGCCCGATCTTCGGGATCGGGGCTCTGTAAAAGGGACTCAGACTGGTATTTCTGGCACTATTCTGTATATATTAATTCAAATCTTAGAAAAAATGACATATCTTCCAGTCTCAGCTGTAATCCTGCCACCAGGCGGTTGAATTCAGCATTAAGTCCCACATGGTAAGCTACTGTAGCGTAATAAAATTGAAAATTTTAATTACTTAAATGTAGCTTTTATAAGCTACAAGCTTACCATGTGGGACTTAGGAGAGTCCCACCCTGCCTCACCGCACAACGGAGTTTTACAGATTTAACCATGGCTTGGAAAATCATTATAACTTGGATATCATTAAAGTAGGTAAATATTTTAGTTTTAAATTAGATTTGAATGGAAGAGTTTACTGAAAAGCCACATATACTGCTCCTATACCCAGACTTGTAATCCATTATTCCCAGTTATTCTATTGAAGGATTAAACATAGCATTATGAATATTTGTTTTTTGAAAGAAACCACACACACGTCATATACCAGGACTCACTTGTTCATCTTAGTAATGCACTAGGATTAAACATGGTGTTATGAATGGTGGCTTCTTTTATAACAAGAGCATAGAGCATTAGATAGAGTAAGAAATCTAAAATTCGCCAGGAATCTAAAATTCGCCACCTCTAAAACCTTAGTTAATTGTTATGAAGAAAATGATGTTTTTGTCTAAAAATTGGTATTTTTTCAGTTCAAAAAGCCTTAATTTACTATACAGTCAACAAATCTCACCACAATTCATTTATTTTATTAGTATTTTCACCTGTGGCGAATTTCAGATATGTGGTGAATTTTAGATTTCTTACTCTATCATAAAACTACACATTTTAAACCTTCATTCAGAAATGAACAGGGTGGGTTTTTTAAGCCCGTCAATTTTAAGGGTGGGTTTTTTAAGGGTTGTCCAAAAACAGTAAAGTTTTCATGGTAGTGTTTTCTTATGGTGGGTTTTTTTAGGCTCCCCTCTAGTCACAGTACAGGAAGATGTGGAAGACACCAAAATTGATCTGATTACATTAAACATATCCTTTTATTGAAATGTTGGATGACAGAAAGGGTAAGGAACAACACTGTTTCACGAGAGGATGCCTTTTAATTTCCATGACTTTTCCAGGCCTGTAAAAAGAAAAAGTTATTCCATGACTTTTCCAGGTTTTCCATGATTGGATACACCCTGAAATAAATACATACAGGTACGTATATATAAGACCTTGAACAATTTTTTGTCCTCAATAGATAAGGTATCTTTTAAAACAAACACATGTCTCTAGGCCTTGTAATTTTAGAGAAGAAGTTTTTCATGCAGATGCCAATGCGATGCCATAATGTCAGCTGACAAAAACAGTTAATTGCACTGCAAACTGAACACTCTTTGTTATTGACAACACGTGGATACGGTAAATATGGTTATGTAAATGATATATAAATGTTAAAACTTTACACAGGACACAGGAAATGGAATGTTAAAAGAAGATTTCTAGTCTGATCTGTACATAATTATTACATTCCTGAGAACATGATGCATCATACACTGTCAGCTGATTTCTGTTGAATCTCCAGGGAAAAAACACAATACTGTTACTTGTCATTATGGAGGAAAGAGTGAACTGTACATATTCACATCTATACAAATATAATCAAAGCAAATTAACAAAACACTTTAACATTGTTCACAAATTTCTCCCTGATTTCTTACCAGATTTTATCTCTTCTCGCCTGTGGTTGGCCTGTTTTGTGATCACCTTGGTAACAGTGGGAAAAACACAAGGTTTGTTCATATGTTTGCATTTAGTAAAAATTACAGCTAGTAATGTGATTTTAACTGGTTAATATTTCAAATTACAATAAATTATGATTCTAGTGTTTTACTGTATTTTTCCTTTTCTTGCCGTCACTTTTCTGAGCCACATGACCCCGCATAGGCTGATTTCCATAACCACCGCCACTTATCTGTGGCATAGTCCAATAGCCTTGAGTTGTATGTGACATCGGGACAAAGTAGGGTTGATAAGCATACCAATGCTGTGGCTGCATATAGGTGTGTGCTGTATTCCCTGGCCATCTATGACCTTGAGTAGCAGTCGCTGAGGCTGTCCTAGTTGGCTTTGGTGTCTCTTGGTAAAACATCCAAGGCACTGGCTCTTTGGATGGACTTTTTGCATTGTGGGAGTTTGTGGGTTGCTGCGGATGCTTTACATTTGGAGTGCCATCGCCTAGGAAACCACTATTGATGGTGCCTGCACCCAGCATAGAACCCTGGAAGATGGGATCATGTGCAGAAACCTGAGCATAAACAAAGGTTAAAGGTCAAAGTTCAGTTATTATGATTAACTGGTAATTATGTACAGTAACTGTAGTAAACAAAATGTTTATAGTCAAAATTGGGTTTTTAACTGCTAATCATGTACCGGGAACAATAAAAAACAAAGGGTTAATGCAAATTTAATTTAAACACTTTTCCTTAATCTACAATTTAGTTTTACAGTTGGTCATATATTATACTGTATTGACAGATATATTATTTTGAATATTTTTATGGTTTAATTTGCCAATTTGTAACTGAAAGTCATTAAATATGGAAAGTATGTGTTATAATTACATATGACATTGCAACAGAACAATCTGACATCTGTAAATATGTGGTATAGGATTCCTGTTTAAATGCATCATATTATAAAGTACAGGGAAATTAGACATTTTTTGAACAAATACCATCATATAAGATACCATTAAAAAGTACCTTAAAGTTTTTGGCATTCACATTTGAGTACTTAAATGATGCTCACTTTAATAAACGTACCCCATTGGCATTTTGTATGTCATCAAACTGGCCATGAGCCGTACTGTCAGAATCTTTCTCCATCTCTTCCTCAGCGAGGTAAGGAGCTGGACCCACAAGACTCAATATTACAGGCAAAAATATCAGACCATGGAAAAGACCAAACATAATTACTCCAAAAAACACCTGTAATACAGACAGAAGTATCAATTTCAATAGTACTGACAGAAACATCAAACAACATCTACACAGAAAACACCTGTACTGACCAATTAATAAAGATCTGTGTTGGTGTAACAACTCGCCGAGAAAACCACATAATGCACAAAAATACTCACTTTAGGGAAAATGATCAGATTCAGTAGTACTGGGAGATATATCAGACCATACAACAGAACCACTTCAAATAAAAACAAAAGCTGAACCGGTGAACACACAATTTAAAAACCGCATTAAAACACACCTTTATTATATTCACAAGCATCAAAGTTACTAGTACAGACAGAAATATCAGGACACAAAACAAACTGAACAAAGCCAAAGCAATTTTAGAGCAAAATTAGTGAACAAAGAAAACATGGAATGGTGAGCACACAAAACAAGATCACACCTGGGGGCCTTGTAAAATTTGAAATGAAATATAATATTTCACAAAGTTACCTATTTTAAAATGATGTACACATACACAACAATTAATAACTGTAACATAAAGAACAGGCAGTTTAGGGTCTTAGAAATGTTGTTTCACCTTGAACAAGGAGTATAAAAAGGATAAAATGTATAGAAATCCCTGGAAAGTTCAAACCTGGAAAACAGGTTTGTTTCATATTCAAACCTCTAAGACCATTAATAAGCGAGTTATAAGCACTTTTAAGTTTGGCTATCCTCATTTGACCTTGAAGGAGAGAGCCAAGGTCAAATCTGACCACATCAGAAGATTCCCAGCCCATGATTTCCTATAGGTTTGTTTCACATTTCAAACCTCTAGGACCAATAATAAGCGAGTTATAAGCACTTTTAAGTTTGGCTATCCTCATTTGACCTTGAACGAGGGGCCCAAGGTCAAATCTGATCACATCAGAAGATTCATAGCCTATGATTTTCTATAGGCTGGTTTCACATTGGAAACCTCTAGGACCAATAAGCACTTTTAAATTTGGCTATCCTCATTTGACTTTGAAGGAGGGGTCCAAAGTCAAATCTGACCACATCAGAAGAATCCCAGCCCATGATTTCCTTAAGGTTGTTTTCACATTGCAAACCTCTAGGACCAATAATAAGTGAGTTATAGGCACTTTTAAATTAGGCTATCCTTGTTTGACCTTGAAGGAGGGGCCCAAGGTCAAATCCAACCACACCAAAACATTCCCAGCCCATGATTTCCTATAGGTTGGTTTACCATCCCAAACCTCTAGGATGAATAATTAAGCGAGTTATAAGCACTTTTGCAATAGTTTTTAAGTTACAATTGATTTACTCAACTGTGAGAACCTCAAAGTAGCTATTACTTGGCTATGCCAGGAGCTACAGGTCTGCAATTTTACTATGTTACAGCCGACCCAAAAGTAGCTGAATAACATATTTTAAATAATCCTCTAAATGCAATAGTTTTCAAGTTACAAGTCAAAATTATTGTTGTTTTTGACCCTACATAGCATAATTTTGACTCCTGCACTTAAAATAGCTATTACTTGCTTGATTTTGACCCTAGGCCTACAAAAAATAGGGTGGCGAGATGTCATACCCACCAACTCACGCACTAAATAAAAAATAAATCTGAAAGAAACTGCGCCCTACAATAGTCAAAATTTTAGACAATTTTGACTCCCCAGAGCCTAATGTTGACTCCGGGCCTACCAAAACAATAGGGTGGAAAGATCTCTGCCATAGTAAGCCACTTGCAAAGTTTAAAAGAAATCCCAAAAGAAATGTGGCTTGTAGGTTGAAAACAAGAAAATCTCTGCGGACACAGACACGGACGATGACGGTGTGTGATCCATATTATCCTCGCTTTCGGGGATACAATTATGCCATTTCTGGGAATTTAAGGTGACCTTAATGTAAACTTGGAACATTTCTATAACATCAGTTACATGTACCTGTAAAATATAGATCAAATATGTCATGCCATTTGTGGTATACTTGGTGGAACCATAGAAAAACTTGAGCTCAGTAACATTCTTTTACACACAGGAGTTTAAGGTCACATTAAAATAGGCCACACCTTCAGGACTAGATGCATCAACACACCAAATTCAAATTAAATCACTCATGCAGTTTTGAAATACTCTCTAGAAATTAAAAAATTTAAAGTCAATATAATTATGTTATCACTAGGAGTTTAAGGTCACCTTAAAATAGGCCACACCTTGAAGACCAGTTACACCCACATACCAAATTTGATTTGAATCTGTGAAGCCATCTTCAATCTATTGCCCACAAATCGCAAAAGTTAAATTTAATATAAATGTGTTATTAGTGGTAGTTTAAGGTCATCTTAAAATAGGGTAAATATCGATGACCGGCAACATCCACATGCCAAATTTGAATTTCACCCTACAAGCAATTTTTGACATATTTTCCAGTAACAAAGTGTGAAGACAATGCTAGTCATATCTGTGATCCATGACAGATGAGTGACACCAAACCGGTACAACCTTAAACTCATAAGTTTCTAAAATACCAGCAATTTGTTGTAACCTTACAAAAAGATATTTTTCTTTTTGACTAAATATATGTACATGATGAATATGGATGAAAAATCTCAATTAGCAAAACAAATATCTTCCAAACACCGAAACAATTGTTCAAACCTTAAAGTCAATGTTAGGTTAAGGTAAGGAGTTTAAGGTAATCTTTTCCTGAATGTTCTGTTCAAGGTTTGTTATATCCATAACTTAAACATGCCTAGAATTGCACAGTTTTTGAAATGCTCTTCTAAAATTGCCAAACTTAAAGTAAAGATAATTCTGGTATTACTGTGAGATTAAGGTCACCTTATTGTATGACACTTATCTATGGCCAGTTACATATACATCCAAAATTTCAATGAAATGTTTTGAGTTATTTTCAGTATACTCTAGGGAAAAATAACGTAAACTCAACATAACTTTTTAATACACAAGAGTTTAAGGTCACCTAACAGTTACAACCACATGCCAAATTTGAATTGAATCCATCAACCCATTTTTTGAGATACTGTCCGGAAACAAAAAAAATAAACTCTATATAAGTATGTTACTACTGGGAGTTTAAGGCCACCTTAAAATAGGGCACACCTTGAGAGCCAGTTACATCCCCGTGCCAAATTTGAATTTAATCGATCATGCCATTTTTGAGATTCTGTCTGGAAAGGAAAAGTGATAACACTGACCATGTATGTCATATATCTTCATAGCTGCTAGAGACACAAACTAATGCAACCTTAAACCCGTAAATTTATAAAATATCAGCAATTAACTATAACCTTACAAAAGAGAGCTTTCTGGGTGTAAATATATGTACATGATGAATATCAATAAAATAAAGTCTTAATAAGCATATAAAATATCTTCCAAACACTAAAAAAATTGTCACAACCTTAAACTCAATGTTAGTTTGCAGGTGTGCAGGAGTTTAAGGTAATCTTTTCCC
Organism: Sabellastarte sp. h YS-2021; assembly: GCA_964017235.1. Taxonomy (NCBI): domain Eukaryota; kingdom Metazoa; phylum Annelida; class Polychaeta; order Sabellida; family Sabellidae; genus Sabellastarte; species Sabellastarte sp. h YS-2021. The sequence continues at coordinate 32,440,667 of OZ024936.1, forward strand.
GAAGGTTCTGTTCAAGTTTTGTTACATCCACAACTTAAACATGCCTAGAATTGCACAGTATTTGAAATTTGATTGAAATCTGTCATTTTATTTTCAGTATACTCTACAAAAAAATAAAAAAAACGTAATCTCAAATAATTCTTTTATGCATACATGTTTAAGGTCACCTTACAATAGGACACACCTTCAAAACTAGTTACAAGCACATGCCAAATTTGAATTGAATCTGTCAACCCATTTTTGAGATATGGTCCGGAAAAAAAAAAACTTGAACTCAAGATAAGTATGTTACTAGTGGGAGTTTAAGATCACCAAACTATACAGCACACCCTGAAGACCAATTACATCCACATGCCAAATTTGAATTTAATCTGGCAAGCCATTGTTGAGATACTAAGCAATCCCTATATGCCATGCAGCATAAATGCTGGTGACACAAAAGACTGGCTAAATTTTAATAACAATGTGGCCCAAAACAATGTGGAGGCCAACGGGGAGAAGTAAGTATTTCACTGTCGGGGTCATCTCAGTGTTGAAGGCATCAGACCATTTTTCTTGGACGTTGGCCAGATGCCTGCTGCCATCCAAGATAGCATTCAGTTCCACATGGTAGCCTATTATAGTGCAATAAAATCTCTTTATTTAATCGAAAATCATTTGGACTTAAACAATTTCAAGATTGTTGCTTAAGCAAAACTCATCTTATTTCTAACAAAGTGCTTTCACCAATGGAAAATCTGCAATGATCTGACTTTTTTGAGAAGTGATAGGATAAAATTACAAATCAGTTACTAATAGCAGCATTTTGAGGTCTATTCTATTCCAAATTTTATAGCACTTTATCTCTGCCCAAGGCAGAGTTCTGAGGCCCAACACCAGAAACTAATTCAATAATCATTATTCCATAGATACAGCCAGGTCAATACCACCAAGACATCAGGTAGTTTATGGGCTAAAATGGGAAAGCCTTTTGAAAAGATAATGTTTTTTTCCTGAAACAGGGAAAAGTGGGGCAGAATGAACATGATCAGGTAAATCATCTTTGTAAATTAAATTTCATGAGGCTATATAGTGGGGTGAGACTGACTGCCTTGGAAACAAGTCCTTTAGGTTTGCGTGAATGTGTTTGAATGACTTGAATTGGTCAGTCATTTTAACCGAGGTAATGATTTTCTATATCCAATCCCATTGAGGTTTCTGGATAACACACAAATCACCATGCCCATTTTGTGAGGTCATAGTGATGTCATTATGTTTGGTGATGTCACAAACATAATGCTCATATACACATGAGTTCACAAGAACGATTAGGGATCTCTCATGGTTTTGTAAATTATCTGAGTGAATATAACATAAAACAGGAAATTTTGAATGTACGAACTGTGCTGATATCAGTGAATATTCCAAGGTTCTGGTTTACCGTGCAAATGCTCTTACCCTGAAAAACACAATGAAGACGTAGGAATTGGATCCTGCTAGTAAGACGAAAGCTAGAAATGTGCTGAATCCACCATAGAACACTGCAGGGCCCATCCTACTCAGAGTGGACATTGTTCTCTCTACAAATATACAGGTTATATTAGTATAATATCCCCGACAACAAAATCATCAACAGATAAAAATCTCTCTCAAAAAGTCAACAAGATCAGAAGGGAGTGGTGTAAGGTATATATTTTAAAGTATCAAACTATTTTTCAAATAGTCATAAAATCACAAAAATCCAAGATGGTTGCTTAAATTTTTTCTTTTAAATTTGTATATTGCATGTCCAATGGCTTAAGTATCATCCATAATAAAATTAGCACAACATTAGCAAGAACAAAGTAAACACTCAACTTACCTCAAATTTAAGTAAAATAAGGGTGAAAACCAGCACATAAAATAGTTTTCCCTGTGAAAGTGTTAATGACGGAAAACTCTAGATGGTATAATAATATGTAATCTAATCTAATTCATCCACTGAAAACAACAAAAAACAAGCAATCAGAGCCCATGAATGGGCTCAGTGTCAGCTGACTTTGTGCTTTGAGCTACAATCTGATAAATCCAAAACTGTGATGTATGACAACAAGCAATGAGTGCCCATGAACGGGCTCTGGGTCAGCTGATTTTGTGCTTTGTGCTTCAGAGTACATTGTCAAGTGAAAGTACAAAAGGACACAAAAGTTGTGCACTGCAAATGGTTTTGAGAAGTAAAGTACAAATTTAACTGTTAAGGTGCTTCGTAAGGAGTTACTGAGAACCTGGTTCATAACAAAGGTAAATTCAAAAAGTATTCAATCAAAAAGTAGGTGCATAGTGACTGAAAGACTTTAATGATGATATATGGGTTATGTAAACTTTGAAGTCAAAATAAGGGAGCTAAAGGACCCAAGTTTTAGAAAGATACATTACTCTGTTAGAATCTGTACACGGATGGAGTACTCCCCTCAGGTATACCAGGAAGACGTATTTTAAAACTTCATGAATGTAATATGTATTACAGTGTAGTCAAAAAATATGTAAACAAGGCCACTGTTGCCGTGTTTATCTCCCGCTGGGTATTAAGCAAAAATGGGGGGTAGTGTCACCACAAAACTGGGTTCAAAGCCCAAGAAGCAATAATATAAGGGAGATATTTTTAAAGACCTTTTACAAATGATAAACTAAGCTTTGAAGCAACTATACCAAGCAGCAGATGTAAAATTGCCAAAATCACTTTATGTTTTACAGTTCTCAAGATAAATAACATTTTCCATTTTCACAAAAATGCAAGACCGCTGTCAGAATTTTGAAAATTCAAATTTTTTTCCAGAAGAAATAGTCCTTACTACTAGGGGTGCACGGAATCATGAACTTGTGAACTGAATTGATTCGCGTATCAAGTTTTGTGAACCAAATCAATTGACTTGCTATAAAAAACTTTTTCAATCTTGATAAAATACTGTGCCAATAGAATATCAATGTCTAATCTAATCTAATGTGGACTTTTATAGAACTTAATGTCCATCAATGATGGGCGGATCTGAACATAAGACGAGGGAAATTAATGTTAATTCAATGACAAAGCCAGGTCAAACCAAGGAGACGCCAGGGTGACAGAGGAGGCTATGGCGGATAGACTTTTTCAAACAGTAAGTTTTGAGCTTCTTCCTGAAGGAGGCAACTGATGTTGCACTATGCACATCGTTAGGCAGTTCATTCCAGATCTTGGGAGCATCAAGGGCAAAACTATGGCTAAAATGTTTGACTGACTTGAAGACTGATGAGTGGAATGGAGGAATTGTAAGGTACTGACAATCAAGGTGACTACGCGTGGTACTATGGGGACAACTGCTGAGAGACAAGAATGGTTCAAAATAGGAAGGAAAACCGCTATGTAAAAATTTGTGGGCCATTGTTGCAATTTTGAAAATACAGCAGTACTTAACAGGCAACCAGTGGAGTTGCTTTAGTATGGGTGTAACATGAGCATACTTTTTATGATTTGTGACGATATGAGCAAGGGTATTCTGAATGCTCTGCAATTTGTGCTGATTGAAACATGACACACCTGTAAACAGAGAGGTCTTACTAATATATCAGGCATTAAAGAAAAAGGAGTAAGTTGTAACTCAATAAAAGCCTTTCTGAGGTCTTACTAATATATCAGGCATTAAAGAAAAAGGAGTAAGTTGTAACTTTTTTTTATATTTTTATTTCTTTTTTGAGTATATATATACAGTAGATATTCAGAAACGGCAGGTGATACACTAGCTGACATAGTCTTTTATAATATTCTCCTCAGATAGTAACAACATTGGAATACTTTATTGCTTTGACACATTTGCACCTTGAAATATAAATCTACTGGTTTTAAACAATGAGGTAAGGATCATTGGAAATATTAGGACTAGATACCATCAAATAGTTTGTTCCATATATTCCATTTTCTGTTTAAAATATGTTCCTTGGAACTGATTTTTTGTAGCATTTGCTCTTCTAAGTATTTCTTTTTAACCTGTAACTGGAGGGCAAAAATATTTAATGCACAGTTTTTTCTAGAAGACTGAAAAATATAGCTTCTTGCTATCATAAGAACAAAGTTGAGGGGCCAGAAATGGACATCATGCACTAAGTATCCCAGAATTTTCATTGATTTACTTATGATAGTGTTTATTCTCAGCTTATTTATAATCCAATTCTGTAGATTATCCCACAGCTGGGATACAATTTCACATTCTGAAAAAAGATGTTCAATGGACTCTGGATATTGAGAGCAAAATGAACACATCAGATCTGGATGCAGTTTAAGTTTGTATAAATATTTTTTGTGCCTAATATATTGTAGAGGATTTTATACTGGAACCAAATAATGTAATGATCCTCTATGGCTTTAAAACAAACTTTATATATTATGCTCCAAATATCTTTAGATAAAATTGCATCATATTGAAGAATAGATTTCCAAGTTCGTTCTGGAATACTTTTACCAATGTTATTTTTTAGTTTTAAAATATTACTTACCTTACTTCCATTTTGAGAACTTACAATAGATTTCAAGTGAGTTGGAACACATGGCCTGAGATAGTTGAAGTTGACAAGGCCTTTACATGGGAAATTCTTTAAGAAATCTTTCAATCCAGATTTTATTGTGAAGTAGTTTAAATAATTAATTTTAAAGTCATACTTTAGTTCAATTTCATTTCTTTCCATGATGTTTCCATCAGATGAAAGAATGTTTCCAACAACATAAATGCCTTTCTTTACCCAACTTGGAAAAAAGACATCGCTTTTAAATATTTTGGAATTATACCACAGACACGAATGAAGAATATCTGAATATGAAGTAATGGGTTGTTTTTGGCACATAAGGGTCCAGTCCTCAATCACATCTTTCCAAAAAGGGTTTTTTATTTTGTGTATTTTTTTACGGCACCACTGATCACCAAATTTTAAAACAGCATCTGTGATTTTATATGTTACACCAAATAGTTGATTCCAAAGGGATTTCTTTTGATACATTAACCTTTTTATCCAACTAACCTTTAATGCTCTTTCAAAGTTATATATATCAATCATTTTCATTCCCCCTGAGGTGTAGTCACCCATTAAACGAGATCTTTTTATTTTATCCGGTTTATCATCCCAAAGGAAATTAAAAATTGACTTGTGAATGTCTTTCAAAAATGTTTGAGATGATTCAATTGATGTTAATAAGTGAATACATTTCGATAATATATTTTTTTTAATTACAGTTATTTTTCCAAATGGCGTCAAGAGTCTTTTTTTCCACTTATCAATTTCAAGTTTCATTTTTGTCATTGCTTTCGTATAATTTAAAGAAGGAATCTTTTCTAAGGAAGTTGAAAATTCAAGACCAAGTAAACTGAACTGTGTTTCACCCCATGATAAATTTTCAGATATGTTTAATTTTTCCTTAACAAGCTTTTTGCGCCCAATCCAGATTAACTTTGTTCATTCTTAAACCGAATAAACTACCAAATATTTCCAATGTATTTAATGCTGACTGTAAAGAGTGCAAAGTGCCATCAAGCAAAAGAGTAGTGTCGTCTGCAAACTGGACTAGTTTAAATTCTTTTTCTCCAATAACAATACCAACTATATCTGGATTAGATATAATCATTATAGAAAGAATTTCAGCACCAAGTAAAAATAGGTATGCTGAAATTGGATCGCCTTGCCTGCAGCCTCGTTGGATTGAAATTTTATGTGATAAATACCCGCATTGTAGTACGTAAGCTGTAATATCAGTATTAAAAAGTTTAATCCATTTAATAAAATCCTTGCTGTAGCCAAAAGAGTTTAAAACCCTATAAAGGAAAGTCCAAGATAAAGAATCGAATGCCTTTTCGAAATCAATTAACATTAAAAGTCCTGGTATTTGCTTCATATCCGTATAATGCATAATATCATACACCAATCTGGTATTCTCACTAATAAGTCTGCCTTCAATGAACCCTGTTTGATACTGAGATATAACAGAGTCAAGGGTATCCTTTAATCTATTAGCAATTACCCCTGAACCAGCTTTTATATCACACACAGGAGAGAAATCGGGTGCCAGTTTTTTATTAGAGACCTATCTTTATTTCCTTTTGGTATGCAAGTAATTACACATTGGCGGAGAGTTGTTGACAACAGAACCTTTGAGAAGCAAAAGTTGATGGCATTGGTTATAATATACTTAAGTTTAATCCAAAAAACTTTTAAAAATTCTGATGTAATACCATCCATACCTGGTGTTTTATTGTGTTTGCACTTCTTAAGAACCATACCCAACTCCTCGACTGTGATAGGTGCGCCTAGATCAGGGCAGTTTACCTGGGGTATTTTTAAATTTTTCAGTACCTTACTTAATTCTTCAAAGTCGCGATTGCCATCTCTATTTTCGAAAAGCTTAGAATAAAATCTGCCAATGTGGTGTAACACTTCTTGTTCAACAATAAATGAACCATCAGAAAGTTTTATCTTCTTCATTATTTTTTCAACAAAATTTCTGTTTTCTAAATTGCAAAAAAATTAGTAGGCTTTTCGCCCTCTTTTAGCCAATGAACTCGTGCCCTGACCATTTCTCCTTTAATTTTTTGCTGCCTACGTGTCTCTAGTTCGGCCTTTTTATCCATGACAAGTTGTGGGTTTTGAATCATTTCGCTTTTTTCTAAAGTTTCAATATCTTTAATCAGTTGTTGCTCAGTCATATTGGTTTTTCGTTTTTCATATGATGCAAATTTGATAGTTTCCCCTCTGATTCGGAGAAATAATAATTCAAGAAATAAGTCATAACTAATAGTTAAAGTTAAATCTTTGGTTCCATTTTTGATATAGTCTAAGGAATAAACTGGTATAGAATATTTAATTAGTTCATCTTCTATTACTTTGTTTATAAGAGAAATATATTGTGGCAATTCTAGAAGACTATTATTGAATTTCCATATACCCTTTCCCAAACTGAAATTGTTAAGGAGAAAGCCAATTTCAAGTATAGAATGGTCAGACCTGTAACTTAGTTTAATGTCACATTTTGTTACAATATCACACATATTTGACCTAACAAGGGAAAAGTCTAATCTTGCTTGCTTAATCGGGTTTCTTTTGTGCCATGAATAACGTTTTGTTTGAGGGTGATATTGCCTGTATATATCTAAAAGACTATGTGATTCGATTTAACTCAATACTATGTTTCTTGCTTTTGGGTTGTTTATATTTTTGTATTTATACATATCCATATCAGGATTTAAAACTAAATTGAAATCTCCACAAGTAATATTATAAGTTGCATCAGACTTTTGTAGCAGCCCATCCATTTCTTGATAGAATTCAGGTTTATCTGTGTTTGGACCATAAATGGTCAGTAGATAAACAGTCATTGTCGAAAGCTTTAAAAACAAACCTAGATAATTACCATTTATATCCTTGTCACTTGACAGGACATTGTACTCAAAATTACTATTTAAAAGAATTGCAACGCCATGTGAATTTCTTTTACCATCTCATATAAAAATTTCATTGCCCCAAAGGCGTTTCATTCGAATTTTATCTACTTCCATCCAATGTGTATCTTGGAGGCAGACAATTTGTGGTTGCTTCTGTTTCAAATATGAAATCACATCATGACATTTTTCGTTATTTCTAAGACCCTGGCAATTTGCAGACAACACTAAAATGCTATTACCTATATAAACAGAGATGATTTGCACTCTCAACAAACCAACTAGAAATACAGATTATCATCTTGGAATCGCGGCAAAAATAGTATTCCAAATGTACATAGATATTCATGCTCTGGTTACTAAATATACAGAAATAAAAGTATTCCCAGCTTTGACCATAACTTTTCCTTTCATGATATATAAACTTAATTATGAACAACAATAAAAAACAAAATCTTTGTAAACAAAAAAAGTAGGAATTATAAATACACAATTCATAATTATCTAAAGTTGCATTTACCAAAATATCATTTATGCACCTTCTAAATCATAAGTAGATAGTTTCTTAATAGTCATAGAAATCATTTCTTAATAGTCATTAAAATAATTTCCTTTTAAAGTCACATTATGTGACACATGTGATACCTCACTAATTAAGTACCAAATTTGATACCAGATAGACTCTAGAAGCTTTTAACAGGTGAAATCAAGGAGGGATAATCTAGATATTCCTAAAAGTCTGATATAAGTTTTACTGATAATACACATTTTACAAAAATTAATGTGCTTACACTCAAAAGGTTTTCGATGAATCTAGTGTAGGAAGAAAACCTTTTACTAGATCACCACACACTATAGCTCATTGCAAAAGGAAGTTTTGTAGTTAGTAAGACTTGAAACATATGTTTCACTGATAACCGACTTGTAAATTAGTTGTAGTCTGTTTATTATGCATGCATGAGTGAAACAAAAAAAATATGATTAAGCTACACCTTTTAAACTAAAATAACCTCTGTGAAAATACGCCAATTTGTATTGCTCAATCAATGCTGTTTTTACTATTACTATGAATATAAATGTATTAAATCTCAAACATAAGGTCAGCAATGTCTTAAGCTGTATTTTGAAGTTACAGGATAATCACAAAGTAAACTCTCATTTTTGGGAGGCGCTGCTTCCATAAATGAGATAAAAAGTATGTATTTTCAATATGTGCACATAAGTTTGGTTTATGCTTATCATTTAAATCTATATTCTATATTAAGTTGTAACTTAATAAAAGCCTTTCTCAGACTGTAGCACATTTTTTGGTGTTTTTACATGAAATAGCTTGTCACTGCCGTAAATCAAAGCTACTATAATATAGTTCCTTTCATTTCGGAGGCTTTTGTGTAGAATACTGAGAATAGACTGAGTGATTGGACTGCAAAAGAGGTTGGGAAGTTCTAATTGTAACTTTGAAACTAATGCTTGAAGGGCGAACACGTTTTTCTGTTTTTTTATAAGAACTTTTATGTTATGTTTTATCTGTTTTAAAGTTTTAACTAAAACTCTTGTACATATATCACAGGACGGTCATTTATCCTGCAACAAGTTCTTTTATTGTGTATTTCACAAGGACTAGTGAAGTGTGATGAGACAATTGATTAATGCAGCTAATTGATCTGAGATTTTGTGGTCTACTTGTCAGCGTCAGGCTTTATGTGATCAACCACTGAGGGATGGTCTACCCTATATTTTTTCATTTCTTTGCATGGCTTGCCATGTTTTATGCCAATTTTGGTCAAATAAAGCCCAATTCTGATAATTGGAGCACCCAATCTTAGCGCCTGGGGCTAACAAAATGCCTGATCACAAACAAATGTGCAAGTACTGTAAAACCAGACATTTGCCTCCTACTGGCAAGAAGTGTCAGAAGAAGAAGGTTGAAAAAACTGAGGGAAATAATGAACTGTTGCAAGATGCTGCCGTTGCAGGAAGTATACCTGCTTCCCAAACTGACCAGGGAGACGGACAGCGGTTGCAGCTGGAGATCTTGCAGGAACTACAGAAGGTGACGCAGAGATTGGACCAGGTTGAGGAGAGGATGTCAACAACAGCTGTGACTTCCACACCTGACAAGCCTGAGTTAAGTAGTGACACTTTTCTTGAGAGTATTAAGCCAAGTAAAAGGTCAAAATATGTGTCAAGTAGTTCGTCCTCGGATGAGAGGATGTTCCTTCTGAATCTAAGTTCAAGGGCTACAGGTAAATTGAAGTATAAATCGTTGAGGGGTGGGGATGTTGATGTACAGGTCAGACACAAGGTTCATTGACCCCATGAGGCAATACTTGGTGGTGTTTCACGTCAAAGATTGGCATATGACCAACTATCCCTCACCCAATGGGTGCATGGCTTTTGTAAAAACATTCTGGAAGAAAAATCCGAATCTAGGAAAGATAGCATGATCGCATACTTAGGGGACCTGATGGAGGATGCAACCGACTTCTCCTGGCAGGGGGCGAAGGCGGCTCACGCCGTCCTATTATGCGAAATGGAGAGGGGGTCCTTGACCTGGGAAGATACTGATAGGATTGGTAGGGTTAGGAGGGCTCATGCCCAGAAGCACATCCCCTCAGGGAAACAAAATTGGGGTAGGGCAGATAAGAAGCCCTGGTTTTGCAAGAACTTTCAAACCAACTCATGCCTCTATCAGAAAGATCATGAAGTGAATGGTAAAGTGAATAGGCATATTTGTGCTTTTTGTCTGACCTTGGGCAAGCAGCTTAATCATTCAGAAAAGAACTGTAATAGTAAGTCAAATCACCCAAAAAACGAGCAAGCAGCTGCTCATCGTTAGGATGGAGCAGCTGTGTAACCGTTGGTGTCAGGTGTGAACCAACTGTAGTCACAAAGGTTTCCAGTGATTTGAATCACAATGATAATCATAGCAATGTCACTGTTAAAGCTGATAAAAGTTGTGTTATTGACAATAATGTCAAGAGAAATAGGTTTGTGTACAATTCTGGAGTTAATCCCACGCGTATTGAAGCCCTTATGGCCAAACACAGCCCCAGGGGTCGGGCTGCAAAGTGTAAAATACCTGTGGTTTATGGTCGTAGTTTTGTGGCCAGTGGCAGTGCTGTGCATGTCAGCAATCCAAGTGAGGGTTATGTGAAACCTAATGTGAATCCAGTGGACGGGGCTAATGCTTCACATACTAATGTGAAGCAAGTGATTGACAAGGACAAGCATGTGAAGCAAGCTTCTGCTGCTTCACATGCTCATGTGAATCCCAATTGTGACAATATAGACAATTGGCAAGGTAGTGAGGATATTGTTTCACCTACTGGCCAATCTGTTACAATGGTCATGGACTCCGGCTCTGGGTTATTCAGGCCCCTGATGTGTCAGACCCGACAGCTGAGGTCATATCTGCCCCAGGGGTGGTAAATGAGACTGGTCAAGGGTTTGAAGGTCAAAATATGGCAGCTAAGGTCATATCTGCCTCTGGGACTCAAGGTAAGTCCCATTCAGATCAGGTTATTGGTAGCCAGTATAAACAAGATAATCCAAGTGCAGAAATGGTACAGTCTGGCCTACTGCCATTGTATGATGTAAATTATACTGGTGTTGAAGACAAGTTTGTGAACTCTATTTTGCATATGCACCAGTTCTCCACTAGTGGGGATATTGGTGAGCTAGACAGTGAGATATAGTCTGATTTCAATTTTGGGTTTGTCCCATTGGGTGACCAAATGCTCCCAAAAATTGTTACTGTAAATGAGGCCAAAGGCAAGTCTCCTATTCAGATTCATGAAATAGTTAGATCAACTAGTAAACCAAATTTTATGCAGGCAAGAATTCAAATTGATTCACAGCTGAATGTTGAGACTTGGAAAAAATACCTAGAGGGTTACTGGGATCAGCAGTTATGTGAGCTAATTCAGTTCGGCTTCCCTTTAGACTTCAATAGATCTTGTATCTTGAATCATGAGCAAGGAAACCACAAATCTGCTGTTGATTTTCCGGCTGACATTGAAGCCTATATTGAGGAAGAGCTCAAGTATGGGGCCCTGTTAGGACCATTTCCTAGACATCCAATTTCAGGTCATTGTTCTCCCTTCATGACTAGGGCCAAACCCAACTCAGATGGGTGTCGAGTCATTGTGGACCTCAGTTGGCCCCCAGGGGCATCAGTAAATGCAGGCATAGACAAGACGTCATATTTGGATAGCGTTTTTTTGTTGACGTTCCCAACTGTGGATGATATTACTAGGCAACTCAAGCATCTGGGCAGGGGTGCCCTTCTCTATAAGATTGACGTCAGCAGGGCGTTTCGGCACGTCAAAGTTGATCCAGGCGACTATGATCTATTAGGTCTGGAGTGGCAGGGCGCGTACGTCGACACCTGCGTCCCATTCAGGACGCATCACGGGAGCCAGATCTTCCAGCGTTTGAGCGACGCCGTCAGATATATGATGCGTCAGAAAGGTTATGCAATGATCGACTATATTGATGATTATGTTGGCATTGGCGTCCCCAGCATCGCGTGGAAGTCATATGACGCCTTGACGGATCTTATGCATCAATTAGGTCTCACCATTAGTGAAAAGAAACTGGTCCCCCCTGTGACCCAAGTGACGTGTTTAGGGGTCCTTATTGACACAGTAAAAGGTACAATAGCCATTCCCCCAGAAAAGCTTGAACAGATCAATGAAGCAGTCTCTCACTGGCTGACCAAGGATATGGCGTCGAGGCGTCAACTTCAATCCATCTTAGGTCTCTTGTTATATGTCCACAAATGCGTCAAGCCAGCACGTATATTCCTCAACAGGATGTTAGAACTCCTCAGGGTTTCTCATGGGTAGTCAAAAAATTTTGTTGACGCCTGATTTCAAGAGAGACCTAAGATGGTTTGATAAGTTTCTTTCCAAGTACAATGGTATCTCAATGTATGATCACAAAAGGGTTGAGGCTACCTTAGAGCTGGATGCTTGCTTGACAGGTTTTGGGGGGTGCTGTGGCAACTTAGTGTACCATCTACCAATTCAGAGAGGCTATATTAACTGGACAATTGTCCATTTAGAAATGGTAAACATTCTCATAGCAGTTAGGCTGTTTCAGCATCAATGGGCGTCAAATAAGGTCCTCATATGTTGTGACAATGAGGCAGTGGTTTCTGTCCTGCGAACTGGCAAGACTAGGGATCCATATCTCGCAGCATGCGCGCGCAACATATGGTATGCGTCAGCAGCGTCAGATATCGAATTACAATATGCACAGATCAGGGGCTTAGATAACAAGATAGCTGAGAGATGGCAAGGTTCAATCCAACAAATTCAGTGGTTGCACTCACATGTCGTGAATCCAGTATGGCTTCACGTATCTTATGACTTACTGGAGTTAGATCCAGATTTGTAATATAAACTTACAGTTATTTGTGTATGGCAGCTATGTTGCTAGCATGTGTAGAGGGTTTTATAATTATATATATGTGTGTTATTAGCATTTGCATAGTTTGCATTTGCAGTTATAAGTGTTAATTGTATTGTCAGGGTTCCTGAGATGCAGGGGCCAAGTGTTTTAGAAAATGAAGCTCTGACATCATTGAATTCCAAGGCTTCTGACAGATTGCAGTTGGCCTTTCGTCTCAAGACAAGGAAAGCCTAAACCTCCATGTTTAGAACTTTCATTGCATTTTGTATTGTCACTAAGTCATGTATTGTTAATGTGAATGTCAAAGTGGTGTTGTCTTTTCTTGAGTGTTTGGTGTCAAACTCATGTTCTTGTTGTATGATAGCAAACTATGTCTCGGCTCTGAAAGCTCACTTTGTACTCTATGACCTGCCTTTTGAAGTGCTTGATCACCCTAAAGTCAAATATTTTGTAAAGTCAATAAGGACCAATAGGCCTTTGGCATTAACATCTCATAATGTTATTACCATTCCTATTCTCATACAAATATCACAATCTTGTGAGGCGCTAGATTGTGGTGGGGTTTACAGGACTGCCATACTGTTAGGATTTTTTGCCTTTATGAGGCTGTCCAACTTGGCCCCCCACGCCTTAGGATCTTTTTGATGAGACCAGACACCTTACTGGTGAGGATGTCATGTTCACCAAGGATCATGCCAAAGTCATCATTAAATGGTCCAAGACCATCCAGACTAGGGATAGGATCCAGTGTGTGACACTTCCTAAATTAAGGAACAAAATTATCTGCCCTCACAGGGCTCTCAGGATGCTATTTAGGTCATATCCAATGTCACCTCACACATCCCTCTTACAGATTTCCTCTAAGCAGGGTTACAATCCACTCACTGACTCTAGGGTCAGAAAAGCGTTTAAACATATCAGTGTCACTCTGGGCTACAGACCTGGTTATTTTACATTTCATGACCTTCGAAGGTCAGGTGCTACATATGCTTTTAATTCACATGTCCCAATTCAAGACATCAAAAGGCATGGCACATGGTCCTCAGACTGTGTCTGGCGCTATATCCAGTCTGATCATGCCTCTGGTGAGAGGTTAGCAAATGCTTTAGCTACATCCATAAATGTTATATGATATCCCTACTTCTAGCATTGGGCTTGAGGGTGGTTTTATAATGCTTTCACACATGTAACTTTTATTTTAATTCTAAATGTTTAAGTCATTTCTGTAAACTCTGGGGGTCCCTTCTTCCTTTGGCAGTTTAGGGGGCTTTGTGTTGACTCACCTTCTTCAAAACTTTAGATTTTGGTAAAGTTATCCTTTACCCAGTAATGAACTTCAAAGCCTCCCCTTCTGCCGGGGTTGAAGGTCACCTCAGAGGTCACTAGTCAAACTAGTCAACTCATCTTAGTATATGAACTGTGACCTTGTAATTTGACCTTATGAACTATGAACTGAACTCTAGTAGATTGATATATATGATCACAGTTCTTATTTATGGCTGCTTTGTACAATAATGCTAATTACTGCAGCCTTGTTTATACTAATGTTAACTGTATACTTACTGAAGAATTTTGTAACTTTACAGACCCGCAGTCCTGTTTTACTGTCTTGGGATTGGGGACTGCTAATTGTAGTTAATTTGTTCCCACAAACATGATTGACACCAAAGTTTCTTTTATACAATTGATGAAGCTCAAACAAGGTCAGGGAAAACACTCTTGAAAATAACAAGAGAAAAATTCTATCCTTCTTACGTCTAAATGGAAACAGATACTAAAATAGATGACTGCCTATATACACACACAACAGCGCCCCCCCCCCCCCCCATACCGCCCACACCCACAGAGGCAATTCTTTTCTCAGGTGCATTTTGTGTGAAGGATAGTGGGTGGGGTGATTCTGGCTGCAAAAAAACAGCACATGTATAGTTTATGTAGCTATTACATAGCTATAAAATGAGCTGCAAGTCTGAAATTTTACTATGTTATAGCTGAAAGTGGAATAGGTGAAAAACATATTTAACAGAATGCTCTAAATGCAATATTTTTCAAGTTATAAGTGATTTACTGCATGAATTCATGAATTTTAATGCATTAAAAATTATTTTTAAAAAAGTTCACAAAAAAAAATAAGAAAGGTCTGGGCCTGATACCCACACAAGGGAATCTACTTGTGGCCTATTACATATATGAAAGTTAAGAGACAAATCCCTTAAATAGTCAATAAGAAAATTGTGATAAAGTGTTGAAATTTTCATACTTTGGGTGGGGGTACCTCTCTTCTAACAGCTCTGGGGAACAGACAAACAGACAGATCTGCATGGATATTATGTTTTATCATCCTCAATAGATAACTTAAAAGGTATCTTTTCAAAGTAACAGGCTGAGAATGTCTCTGAGCCTTGTAGTTTTGCAGAAGTTGTTTACGCAGATGTATACGCCGCAGAGTGATGCCATAATGTCAGCTGACTGGCAAACTGACATAAAAAACTTCCAGAGCAAGCATTAACTAGAGGATCGCTCGCAAAAAAAAAGATAATGTTTTTGCATAGCAAAAACAAAGCGTCCTGAAAAGGATATAAAGGTGAGTGCTAAAGTATTACGAAAATGCTTCGTTTCTAGCCTTATACTGTTGTGGCAACCAAAGTCAGCGCAGTCTGCTCTATCTAGCACGGTTTTCAAGATATAAGCATTTTTGTGTTTTGCAAAAATTAAAACAATTAAAAATGTCCGCTATATTTGGCGAGACAAAAATATTTTGAAAATTGGCATGGCTACTCTGCAGAGATACCCAGCAGGTCCAAAATTTTGTTGAGTTCACTCCATATAGCACGGTTTTCGAGATATAAGCATTTTTGTGTTTTGCAAAAACTTTGAAAATTCAAAATGGCCACCATTTGTGGGGAGACAAAAATTTTTGTCAGGACCACTGCCGTGGTGTGCATCTCCCGCCGAGCATTAAAGCAGAAGAAATAGCTTTTCCGAGATATTCACAATTTTTCATTTTCGTGTGTGAAAGGTCTTCCAAAAGTAGGTGAATGAGTTATTTGAGAAAAATTGGCTATCTGCAATACTATTAAGAGATAATTCACATTTACTCATTTTGAGTAGGTGAATAGTTATCTATGGGTCTGAAACTTCACCAAGTGAAAGCTCTCCCAAAAGTAGGTGAATGAGTTATTTGAGAAAAATTGGCTATCTGCAATACTTTTAGAGATAATTCGCATTTACTCATTTTGAGTAGGTGAGTAATTAGCTATGGGTCTGAAACTTCACCATGTGAAAGCTCTCCCACAAGTAGATGAATGAGTATTTGATAAAAATTGGGTATCCGCAATACTTTTACAGATAATTAGCATTTACTCATTTTGAGTAGGTGAATAAATAGCTATGGGTCTGAAACTTCACAGAGTGAAAGCTCTCCCAAAAGTAGGTGAATGAGTTATTTGAGAAAAATTGGCTATCTGCAATACTTTTCGAGATAATTCGCATTTACTCATTTTGAGTAGGTGAATAATTAGCTATGGGTCTGAAACTTCACCAAGTGAAAGCTCTGCCAAAAGTAGGTGAATGAGTTATTTGAGAAAAATTGGCTATCTGCAATACTTTTAGAGATAATTCGCATTTACTCATTTTGAGTAGGTGAGTAATTTGCTATGGGTCTGAAACTTCACCAAGTGAAAGCTCTCCCAAAAGTAGGTGAATGAGTTATTTGAGAAAAATTGGCTATCTGCAATACTTTGAGATAATTTGCATTTACTCATTTTGAGTAGACGAGTAATTAGCTATGGGTCTGAAACTTCACCAAGTGAAAGCTCTCCCAAAAGTAGGTGAATGATTAATTTGAGAAAAATTGGCGATCTGCAATACTTTTAGAGATAATTCGCATTTACTCATTTTGAGTAGGGGAGTAATTAGCTATGGGTCTGAAACTTCACCAAGTGAAAGCTCTCCCAAAAGTAGGTGAACGAGTTATTTGAGAAAAATTGGCTATCTGCAATACTTTTAGAGATAATTCGCATTTACTCATTTTGAGTAGGTGAGTAATTAGCTATGGGTCTGAAACTTCACCAAGTGAAAGCTCTCCCAAAAGTAGGTGAATGAGTTATTTGAGAAAAATTGGCTATCTGCAATACTTTTACAGATAATTCGCATTTACTCATTTTGAGTAGGTGAGTAATTAGCTATGGGTCTGAAACTTCACCAAGTGAAAGCTCTCCCAAAAGTAGGTGAATGATTAATTTGAGAAAAACTGGCTATCTGCAATACTTTTAGAGACAATTCGTATTTACTCATTTTGAGTAGGGGAGTAATTAGCTATGGGTCTGAAACTTCACCAAGTGAAAGCTCTCCCAAAAGTAGGTGAATGAGTTATTTGAGAAAAATTGGCTATCTGCAATACTTTTAGAGATAATTCGCATTTACTCATTTTGAGTAGGTGAGTAATTAGCTATGGGTCTGAAACTTCACCAAGTGAAAGCTCTCCCAAAAGTAGGTGAATGAGTTATTTGAGAAAAATTGGCTATCTGCAATACTTTTAGAGATAATTCACATTTACTCATTTTGAGTAGGTGAGTAATTAGCTATGGGTCTGAAACTTCACCAAGTGAAAGCTCTGCCAAAAGTAGGTGAATGAGTTATTTGAGAAAAATTGGCTATCTGCAATACTTTTAGAGATAATTCGCATTTACTCATTTTGAGTAGGTGAGTAATTAGCTATGGGTCTGAAACTTCACAGAGTGAAAGCTCTCCCAAAAGTAGGTGAATGAGTTATTTAAGAAAAATTGGCTATCTGCAATACTTTTAGAGATAATTCGCATTTACTCATTTTGAGTAGGTGAGTAATTAGCTATGGGTCTGAAACTTCACCAAGTGAAAGCTCTCCCAAAAGTAGGTGAATGAGTTATTTAAGAAAAATTGGCTATCTGCAATACTTTTAGAGATAATTCGCATTTACTCATTTTGAGTAGGTGAGTAATTAGCTATGGGTCTGAAACTTCACCAAGTGAAAGCTCTCCCAAAAGTAGGTGAATGAGTTATTTGAGAAAAATTGGCTATCTGCAATACTTTTAGAGATAATTCGCATTTACTCATTTTGAGTAGGTGAGTAATTAGCTATGGGTCTGAAACTTCACCATGTGAAAGCTCTCCCACAAGTAGATGAATGAGTTATTTGATAAAAATTGGGTATCTGCAATACTTTTACAGATAATTAGCATTTACTCATTTTGAGTAGGTAAATAATTAGCTATGGGTCTGAAACTTCACCATGTGAAAGCTCTCCCAAAAGTAGGTGAATGAGTTATTTGAGAAAAATTGGCTATCTGCAATACTTTTAGAGATAATTTGCATTTACTCATTTTGAGTAGGTGAGTAATTGGCTATGGGTCTGAAACTTCACCATGTGAAAGCTCTTCCAAAAGTAGGTGAATGAGTTATTTGAGAAAAATTGGCCATCTGCAATACTTTTAGAGGTAATTCGCATTTACTCTTTTTGAGTAGGTGAGCAATTAGCTATGGGTCTGAAACTTCACCAAGTGAAAGCTCTTTGGGATAGCTGCTCTGCAGAGATACCCAGAAGATAAAAAATTTCGTCGAAATCGCTCTATGTAGCACGGTTTTCGAAATATTAGCATTTTTGTGTTTTGCAATTTTTGCGCAAAAATTCGAAAATTCAAAATGGCCTCCATTTTTGGCAAGATAAAATTTTTTTGAAAATTGGCATGGCTACTCTGCAGAGATACCCAGTGGGTCAAAAATTTCGTCGAAATCGCTCTATCTAGCTTGGTTTTTGAGATATAAGCATTTTTGTGTTTTGCAATTTTGCGAAAAATTCGAAAATTCAAAATGGCCGCCATTTTTTGTGAGAAATTTTTTGTTTGAAAATTGGCATGGCTACTCTGCAGAGATACCCTGTGGGTCAAAAATTTCGTCGAAATCGCTCTATCTAGCAGGGTTTTTGAGATATAAGCATTTTTATGTTTTGCAATTTTTGCGAAAAATTCGAAAATTCAAAATGGCCGCCATTTTTGGCGAGACAAATTTTTTTTGAAAATTGGCATGGCTACTCTGCAGATATACCCTGTGGGTCAAAAATTTCGTCGAAATCGCTCTATCTAGCAGGGTTTTCGAGATATAAGCATTTTTATGTTTTGCAATTTTTGCGAAAAATTCGAAAATTCAAAATGGCAGCCATTTTTGGCGAGACTAAAATTTTTTCAAAATTGCTATAACTACTCTGCAGAGATACCCTGTGGGTCAAAAATTTCGTCGAAATCGCTCTATCTAGCACGGTTTTCGAGATATAAGCATTTTTGTGTTTTGCAATTTTTGCGAAAATTTCGAAAATTCAAAATGGCCGCCATTTTTAGCGAGACAAAATTTTTTTGAAAATTGGGAAAAGTACTCCGCAGAGATATCCTGTGGCTCAAAAATTTTGTTGAAATTGCTCTATCTAGCACGGTTTTTGAGATATAAGCATTTTTGTGTTTTGCAATTTTTGCGAAAATTTCGAAAATTCAAAATGGCCGCCATTTTGGGCCAGACAAAATTTTTTTGAAAATTGGGAAAACTACTCCGCACAGATACCCTGCGGGTCAAAAATTTCGTCGAAATCGCTCTATCTAGCACGGTTTTCGAGATATAAGCATTTTTGTGTTTTCCTTATTTGGAAAATTCGTAATGATTAATTAATCATTAATTACTCGGCCATTTCTTGACCAATCAATGCCAAAATCTAATGATTTCCAGATTTTAATAGAATGAATGTATTTGCCAAGTTTCAGGTGAATTGATAAAATTCCTTTCAAGTTATCATCCGGACAAGCTTCCCCATCGAAAAAAGACATTTTTGGTCATGTGACCTCTCTGATTGGTTGAAATGTCACTGCAGCATATTCAAAAAAATTCCACAAGGCTACTGCCTAAACCTGCCAAATTTGAAAAGAATCCGCCTAACGGTTACAGAGTTATAAGGAAAACAAAATGCGGAGCCGGCGGAGCCGGCGGAGCCGGCGGAGCCGGAAGCTCTTCCATACACAAACAAGCGTCCCTTGCGGGACGCTTAAATATTCACTTTTTCCCCAACTATTTCCAAAACATGGGATTAATATAAGGTACACAGAAGGCTGCATCCCTATCCCTGACATGACTTCATGCCAGTATACACAGTACACTACGTCATACCATTGCGAGAGCCTTTCACGGTCATAAAAGCATGTCCAATATGAGCTGCATAATCCACTGCCAAACCCACTGCCAGGATCAGGTTAATAGACGTCACAGTGTCAATAGTCAGACCCCAGTAGTAGATCAGACCTCCAACATCCACCTGTAAAAACATGTATACCACAGTAATCTTATATACAATACAGTTACAACTGGAACTTTACTGTGTCATAGAACAGACCTCCAATATCCACCTGCAAAAATATGTATACAACAGCCATGTGTCAATAGTCAGACCTCAGTAGTACATCAGACCTCCAACATCCACCTGCAAAAATAATTATACTACAGTGTACTGTTATACACAATTACAGTTATGTCTGGAACTTTACTGTGTCATAGAACAGACCTCCAACATCCACCTGCAAAAAGATGTATACCACGGTGTACTGTTGTATACAATTACAGTTATGTCCTGGAACTTTACTGTGTCATAGAACAGACCTCCAAGATCCACCTGCCAAAATTTGTATACCACAGTAATCTTTTATACAATACAGTTACAACTGGAACGTTACTGTGTCATAGAACAGACCTCCAATATCCACCTGCAAAAATATGTATACAACAGTCATGTGTCAATAGTCAGACCCCAGTAGTAGATCAGACCTCCAACATCCACCTGCAAAAATAATTATAGTACAGTGTACTGTTATGTACAATTACAGTTATGTCTGGAACTTTACTGTGTCATAGAACAGGCCTCCAACATCCACCTGCATAAATTTACAGTAAAAACTAAAAATAGGCCTGCCCTGTTGATAGTAGCTGCAACATATGAATAGAAACAGGATTGCATAGAAGAACACACATTATCATGTGTAATGTCCACCCCATGAACCTTTTGCAAAAATAGTACAGTAGTCTTACAAGACCCTGTTTCATTTGTAAAATATATCAATGATGCTTAAATATTTATTAGTATACATGTAAATTATTTCAGCTTCATGCCTTTTTGCATTGGTTGGGTCGAAAATTTTGACGAAATGGCTCTATCTTTTGCACAGTTAAGGAGATAGAAGCAAATTTCTGTTTTTCAATTTTGGCAAAAATTCGAAAGTACAAAATGGCCGCCATTTTTGGGAAGAGGAATTTTTTTTTGAAAATTGCCAAGAGTACATTGCTTAGATGCCCTGTGGGTCGAAAATTTCAACAAAATCGCTTTATTTTGCACAGTTAAGGAGATAGAAGCAAATTTGTATTTTTCCATTTTTGGCAAAAATTCGAAAATACAAAATGGCCGCCATTTTTGGGAAGAGGAAATTTTTTTTGAAAATTGCCAAGAGTACATTGCTTAGATATCCTGTGGGTCGAAAATTTCAACAAAATCGCTCTATTTTGCATGGTTAAGGAGATAGAAGCAAATTTGTATTTTTCCATTTTGGGCAAAAATTCGAAAATTCAAAATGGCCGCCATTTTTGGGGAGGGGAAAATTTTTGAAAATTGCTCAGATACCCTGTGGTTCGAAAATTTCGACGAAATCGCTCTATCTCGCACGGTTAAGGAGATAGAAGCAAATTTGTGTTTTGCCATTTTTGGCAAAGTAGCTATTACTCAGTCAGTTATAAAGCTATTATCACTAAAAGCAATCCCAAGCAAGCTATCGATCTAACTATTGCTCATACCAAATTTGGTATGTCAAATATTTTTCCTTAAAATGCCCGGAAACAAAAGAAGTACACAAAAGTAGCTAAGTAGCTGTTACTCAGTTAGCTATAGAGCTATTTTCACCAAAAGCAATCCCACGCAAGCTATTAACCCAGTAAACACCCATACCAAATTTGGTAAAGATAGGATAAATACTTTTCCTTTAATGATACTTTGGATTTCCAACAAAATTTAAAAATTTAAGATGGTGGCTGAAATTCTGAAAATTTAAAACATTTCAGAGGAATTAAGAAACCAGTCCTTACCATACAGGGACCAATATTTGCCCCAAATTTATCTATCTGTTACAGTATTTGAGATAAAAAAAACATTTCAATTTCTGCCAAAATTCATGATGGCAGCTAAATTAAAAATATTGAAAAATCTGGCCGAAATCACTTTTATCCCCCATGGTATTCCAGAGAAAGGCAATTTTCTTTCTATCCCAAAATTCAAGGTGGTGGCCCAAATTCAATTAATCATATATAGTGATGAGTCTACCAATCCAATGAGAAAATTTTTCGCCAGAAACCAGGTTACTCACTCTTTTTTAACAACCATGACTTAAAGAAATGTTCTCTATTTCACATCCCTTCTATCCTCTGAACACAATCTTACATTTGAAGCATGGTGAGGTAACAAAGCAGTTTTACCGTTGTACTTACAAGAGTGCCTATGACACAAGCAGAGACGAGGATGCAGGTCCAGGGATGAGCAATCAGGAGAAGTGTCATGATAAACACAGAGAGGAAAGCCAGACCTAAGTTCCTGAACAGCTCACTTCTGATCACCTACAGCATATGGAACAAAAAATGCCTTACAGGGAGGCCTTTTGTCACAAATACTTAATATATAACTAACCAATAACTAAGATTATGTAATATTTATTCATTTATATTATGTGTAAGAATTATTCTTATTCTAACAAGTGGTTTTCTCAGGAAATGGATAAAATATAAGCATTTGAAAGTTTTGTAAGCTTGGATTCAGAACCAGAACTTCACTCTTTTTTCCATTTTACCAATGCCTGCTCTTATTCAGTCATATGACTTTTGACTGATCTTATCCAGTCAGGTGACCTGTGACCAATATTATTTTCTCTGTGATTTTTTACTGATGTTATTCAGCCAGGCGAGCTTTAACTGACATTAATCATATGACATCTGATTCTATTCTATTACGTGGTCGACTCTTTTCTGTCATGTCACATCTGACTTAATCTTTTTTCTCTCTTTTTTGACTGACCCTATTCTGTCATCTGACCTCTGACTGACCTTGTTTGCTTCCCAGACGAGGTAGAAGAAGGAGTAGGGAAACACATCCTCTAGGTTGAGTGCTGAGATCAGATCTCTCATCTCCTCCATGGCAGCGATCTCAGCTGCAGCATCTTCCAGTGAAATGTGCTGGAAATGTACCTTTGACATCTGAAAAATACAGGTTTGCAATGAATTAAAAAATTTTGATTACTTAAATGTAGCTTTTATAAGCTACAAGCTTACCATGTGGGACTGAATGCTTTTCTCGGATGGCCGCAGGCATATGGCCAACGTCTAAGAAAAAAAGACATTTATTGTTGGCCGTAGCCTCAGGTTTCCTGCTCATGGTACTCTTCTCTTCCTACTTTCTTGTTGTAATTTTAAACCATACCCCTCAGCTGTAATACAGCGGGGAGGCAGGGTGGGACTCTCCTCAGTCAATTTCTTATCAGTATAGTGTATTATGTATTAAGGACTTATCAAGGTTGTCATTAATCTCATATTAGGTGGTAGCTGTTTGCATAGCACACTCATAGCTACTAAAATGAGTAAATGCCTTTTATCTGTAAAAGTATTGCATACACGCAATTTCTTCTAAATAAATCATTCACCTACTTTTGGGTGATCTACCACATAGTTAAGTTGCAGAACTGCAGCTCTTTTTATAGCTGAGTAATAGCTACTAAAATGAGCAAATGTCTTTTATCTCTAAAAGTATTACAGGTAGGCAATTTCTTCTAAATAAGTCATTCACCTACTTTTGGGTGATCTACCACATAGTGAAGTTGCAGAACTGTAGCTCTTTGGATAGCTGAGAATTAGCTACTAAAATGAGTAAATGTCTTTTATCTCTAAAAGTATTACAGGTAGGCAATTTCTTCTAAATAAGTCATTCACCTACTTTTGGGTGATCTACCACATAGTGAAGTTGCAGACCTGTAGCTCTTTGGATAGCTGAGAATTAGCTACTAAAATGAGTAAATGTCTTTTATCTCTAAAAGTATTACAGGTAGGCAATTTCTTCTAAATAAATCATTCACCTACTTTTGGGTGATCTACCACATAGTGAAGTTGCAGAACTGTAGCTCTTTGGATAGCTGAGAATTAGCTACTAAAATGAGTAAATGTCTTTTATCTCTAAAAGTATTACAGGTAGGCAATTTCTTCTAAATAAGTCATTCACCTACTTTTGGCTGACCTACTTTTGATGCAATTATCTCCCGCCGTATAAATTAGATGTACTAAAGATAGTGGAATATAAATTTTCTTGTGAGATGGAGGCACATGTAAAAGTGACAACAAGCAAGAGGCACTTTAATGTTTGATTACAATACTTTCAAAAATAAAAGGCATTTACTCATTTTAGTAGCAATTACTCTGCCATCCAAAGGGCTACAGTTCTGCAACTTTATTATGCAGTAGATCAACCCAAAAGTAGGTGAATGACTTATTTAGAAGAAATTGCCTACCTGTAATACTTTTTGAGATAAAAGACATTTGCTCATTTTAGTAGCTATTACTCAGCTATCCAAAGAGCTAGAGTTCTGCAACTTCACTATGTGGTAGATCACCCAAAAGTAGGTGAATGACTTATTTAGAAGAAATTGCCTACCGCTAATACTTTTAAAGATAAAAGACATTTACTTATTTTAGTAGCTATTACTCAGCTATAAAAAGAGCTACAGTTCTGCAACTTCACTATGTGGTAGATCACCCAAAAGTAGGTGAATGACTTATTTAGAAGAAATTGCGTGTATGCAATACTTTTACAGATAAAAGGCATTTACTCATTTTAGTAGCTATGAGTGTGCTATGAAAAAAGCTATAGATCTGCAACTTCACTATGTGGTAGATCACCCAAAAGTAGGTGAATGACTTATTGACAAGAAATTGCCTACCTATAATACTTTTAGAGAGATAAAAGACATTCACTCATTTTAGTAGCTATTACTCAGCTATCTACTCACTTCGCTATTGACCTACATCTGCAAAAGCAACAAAAATATAAAGGACACAGGAAAGTAAGCTTATCAATCAATCAATCAATCAATCAGTCGTCCACGTGCTTAATCTCCGTATCAACGGATTCTAAGGCACACCATCCAATTCATAAGTCATAAGACATTAGACATGTTCCGAGTCGTTCCCAGAGAGGTCGTCCGGTGTTCGGTAGTAAGAAGCTATGGTGGGAATGATTTCTGAAATAGGTAGGTTTTGAGTCGACTTTTGAAACTGGAGAGATTTGGAGCACTGCATATATCATATGGAAGATCATTCCATAACTTAGGGGCATCATATGAAAAACTATTGTTAAAGCTTATCAAAAACTAGATGAATAACAAATGAAAAGATTTGCCTAACTTTAATACTTGTGAAGGTATTTGATATTTATTTCCATCATAATTTTGCTACAAATAAGAAAATAGCTATTGCTCACTTATGACATGCAATGGAACCCAAAACGATATGCCATCTTATAGTTAAGGAACAAGCATTCTGACGCATGCATTTATCTCCCGCCATATAAATTAGATGTACTAAAGATAACATATTTTAACAAGGTGCTGTAAATGTAATACTTTTCAAGTTATAATTGATTTAGTGCATGATTTCATGAATTTTAATGCATTAAAATTATTTAAAAAATTCATTAAAAAAATTTAGCATGTGAAAGCTCTCCAAAATGTAGGTGAATGAGTTATTTGAGAAATATTGGCTATGTGCAATACTTTTAGTGATAATAGGCAGTTATTCATTTTGAGTAGGTGAGTAATTAGCTACGGATCTGAAAATTCACTAATTGAAAGCTCTCCAAAATGTATGTGAATGAGTTATTTCAGAAATACTGGCTATCTGCAATACTTGTAGAGATAATTCGCATTTACTCATTTTCAGTAGGTGAATAATTAACTACGGGTGTGAAACTTCACCAAGTGAAAGCTCTCCCAAAAGTAGGTGAATGAGTTATTTGAGAAAAATTGGCTATCTGCAATACTTTTACAGATAATTCACATTAACTCATTTTGATTAGGTGAGTAATTAGCTACGGGTCTGGAACTTCACCATGTGAAAGCTCTCCCAAAAGTAGATGAACGAGTAATTTGATAAAAATTGGATACCCGCAATACTTTTAGAGATAATTAGCATTTACTCATTTGAGGAGGTGAATAATTAGCTACGGCTCTGAAAATTCACCAAGTGAAAGCTCTCCCAAAAGTAGGTGAATGAGTTATTTGATAAAAATTGGCTATCTGCAATACTTCTAGAGATAATTCACATTTACTCATTTTGAGTAGGTGAGTAATTAGCTACGGGTCTGGAACTTCACCATGTGAAAGCCCTCCCAAAAGTAGATGAATGAGTTATTTGATAAAAATTGGATATCTGCAATACTTTTAGAGATAATTCACATTTACTCATTTTGAGTAGGTGAATAATTAGCTACGGGTCTGAAACCTCACCAAGTAAAAGCTCTCCCAAAAGTAGGTGAATGAGTTATTTGAGAAAAATTGGATATCTGCAATACTTTTACAGATAATTCACATTTACTCATTTTGAGTAGGTGAGTAATTAGCTACGGGTCTGGAACTTCACCATGTGAAAGCTCTCCCAAAAGTAGATGAACGAGTAATTTGATAAAAATTGGATATCCACAATACTTTTAGAGATAATTAGCATTTACTCATTTTGAGTAGGTGAATAATTAGCTATGGGTCTGAAACTTCACCAAGTGAAAGCTCTTCCAAAAGTAGGTGAATGAGTTATTTAAGAAAAATTGGATATCCCCAATA
Source organism: Sabellastarte sp. h YS-2021 (assembly GCA_964017235.1). Lineage (NCBI taxonomy): Eukaryota > Metazoa > Annelida > Polychaeta > Sabellida > Sabellidae > Sabellastarte > Sabellastarte sp. h YS-2021. Next base: position 32,467,419 of record OZ024936.1, read on the forward strand.
CTTTTAGGGATAATTCACATTTACTCATTTTGAGTAGGTGAGTAATTAGCTACGGGTCTGGAACTTCACCATGTGAAAGCCCTCCCAAAAGTAGATGAATGAGTTATTTGATAAAAATTGGATATCTGCAATACTTTTAGAGATAATTCACATTTACTCATTTTGAGTAGGTGAATAATTAGCTACGGGTCTGAAACCTCACCAAGTAAAAGCTCTCCCAAAAGTAGGTGAATGAGTTATTTGAGAAAAATTGGATATCTGCAATACTTTTACAGATAATTCACATTTACTCATTTTGAGTAGGTGAGTAATTAGCTACGGGTCTGGAACTTGACCATGTGAAAGCTCTCCCAAAAGTAGATGAACGAGTAATTTGATAAAAATTGGATATCCACAATACTTTTAGAGATAATTAGCATTTACTCATTTTGAGTAGGTGAATAATTAGCTACGGGTCTGAAACTTCACCAAGTGAAAGCTCTTCCAAAAGTAGGTGAATGAGTTATTTAAGAAAAATTGGATATCCCCAATACTTTTAGGGATAATTCACATTTACTCATTTTGAGTAGGTGAGTAATTAGCTACGGGTCTGGAACTTCACCATGTGAAAGCTCTCCCAAAAGTAGATGAATGAGTTATTTGATAACAAGAGGAGAGTGCCCGTGAACGGGCACTGTGTCAGCTGACTGAATGTTTTTGATTTGTGATGGTGATAATGAGAGGAAAGCATAATTATCAGGGAAAGGGCTGTACAGAAATACAGTAAATGGTAACTGAACAGCATGTTCGAAAGATATTCCGAAGCTGACAGAAGAAAACGACAAAAAAGTTGTGCCCTGCAAATGGTATTATGAAATATAGTAACAAGGTAATTGTTTAAGTGTAAAAAGTAGGTTAAAAATATTTAGAGAAATACTATAAATGCAATATCCTCGTTCGACCATGAAGAAGGGGTCCAAAGGTCAAATCTGACCATACCAAAAGATTCCCAGCCAAAGAATTTAGGATGGTTTACCATCCCAAACCTCTCGGACCAATAATAAGTGAGTCATAGGCACTTTTTAAGTTTGGCTATCCTTGTTTGACCTTGACGGAGGGGTCCAAGGTCAAACCCGACCACACAAAAAAATTCCCAGCCCATGATTTCCTGTAGCTTGTTTACCATCCCAAACTTGTAGGACCAATAATAAGCGAGTTCTAAGCAATTGTAAGTTTGGCTATCCTCAATTGACCTTGAAGGAGGGGTCCCAGGTTAAAAACTGACCACACCAAAAGAATCCCAGCCCATGATTTCCTATATGTTGGTTTACCATCCCAAACCTCCAAGACCAATAATACGCGAGTTATAAGCACTTTAAGTTTGGCTATCTTCGTTTGACTTGGAAGGAGGGGTCTAAGGTGAAATCCGACCACACCAAAAGATTCCCAGCCCATGATTTTCTATAGGTTGGTTTTCCATTCCAAACCTCTAGGACCAATAATAAGTGAGTTATAAGCACTTTTAAGTTTGGCTATCCTCATTTGACCTTGAAGGAGGGGTCCAAGGTGAAATCCGACCACACCAAAAAATTCCCAGCTCATGATTTTCTATAGGTTGGTTTTCATTCCAAACCTCTAGGACCAATAATAAGCGAGTTATAAGCACTTTTATGTTTGGCTATCCTCATTTGACCTTGAAGGAGGGTTCCAAGGTCAAATCGGACCATATTAACAGATTCCCAGCCCATGATTTCCTACAGGTTGGATACAATGATTTACTCAACAGTGAGAACTTGAAAGAAGCTATTGCTCAGCTATGCCATGACATAGAGGTCTGCAATTTCACTATGTTATAGCTGACCAAAACGTCTGTGAATAACATATTTAACAAAATACTCTAAATGTAATAGTTTTCAAGTTACAACTGATTTACTCAAGAGTGAGAACCTCAAAGTAACTATTACTTAGCTATGCAATGAGCTACAAGTCTGAATTTTTGCTCTGTTATAGCTGACCTAAAAGTAGGTGAACAACATATTTAAGCAAAATACTGTAAATGCAATAGTTTTCAAGTTACAACTGATTTACTCAATAGTGAGAACCTGAAAATAGCTATTGCTCCGCTATGCCATGAGCTATAGGTCTGTAATTTCACTATGTTATAGCTAACCCAAAAGTAGGTGAACAATATATTTTAACAAAATACTCCAAATGCAATATTTTTCAAGTTATAGCCGATTTACTCAACAGTCAGTGCCTGAGAATAGCTATTGCTCAGTTGTGCCATGAGCTACAGGTCTGTAATTTCACTATGTTATAGCTGACCCAAAAGTAGCTGAATAACATATTTGCACAAATTTCTGTAAAGGCAATAGTTTTCCAATTACAACTGATTTACTCAACAGTGAGAACTTCAAAGTAGCTATTACTCAGCTATGCAATGAGCCACAGGTCTGGAACTTCACTATGTTATAGCTGACCCCAAAATAGGTGAATAACATATTGAAACAAAATACTCTAAATGCAATAGTTTCCAAGTTATAAGTGATTTACTCAACAGTGATAACCTAAAAGTAGCTATTACTCAGCTATGCCATGAGCTACAGGTCTGAAATTTTACTATGTTATAGCTGACCCAAAAGTAGCTGAATAACATATTTATACTAAATTCTCTAAATGCAATAGTTTTCCAATTACAACTGATTTACTCAATAGTGAGAACCTCAAAGTAGTTATTACTCAGCTATGCAATGAGCTACAGGTCTGAAATTTTACTATGTTATAGCTGACCCAAAAGTAGGTGAACAACATATTTAAGCAAAATACTGTAAATGCAATAGTTTTCAAGTTACAACTGATTTACTCAATAGTGATGACCTAAAAGTAGCTATTACTCAGCTATGCCATGAGCTACAGGTCTGAAATTTTACTATGTTATAGCTGACCCAAAAGTAGCTGAATAACATATATATATACGACATTCTCTAAATGCAATAGTTTTTCAATTACAACCGATTTACTCAATAGTGAGAACTTCAAAGTAGCTATTACTCAGCTATGCCATGACCTACAGATCTGAAATTTCACTATGTTATAGCTGGCCCAAAAGTAGCTGAATAACATATTTATACTAAATTCTCTAAATGCAATAGTTTTGCAATTACAACTGATTTACTCAATAGTGAGAACCTCAAAGTAGTTATTACTCAGCTATGCAATGAGCTACAGGTCTGAAATTTTACTATGTTATAGCTGACCCAAAAGTAGGTGAACAACATATTTAAGCAAAATACTGTAAATGCAATAGTTTTCAAGTTACAACTGATTTACTCAATAGTGATGACCTAAAAGTAGCTATTACTCAGCTATGCCATGAGCTACAGGTCTGAAATTTTACTATGTTATAGCTGACCCAAAAGTAGCTGAATAACATATTTATACGAAATTCTCTAAATGCAATAGTTTTCCAATTACAACTGATTTACTCAATAGTGAGAACTTCAAAGTAGCTATTACTCAGCTATGCAATGAGCCACAGATCTGAAACTTCACTATGTTATAGCTGATCCCAAAATAGGTGAATAACATATGAAACAAAATACTGTAAATGCAATAGTTTCCAAGTTATAAGCGATTTACTCAACAGTGATAACCTAAAAGTAGCTATTACTCAGCTATGCCATGAGCTACAGGTCTGAAATTTTACTATGTTATAGCTGACCCAAAAGTAGCTGAATAACATATTTATACTAAATTCTCTAAATGCAATAGTTTTGAAGTTATAAGCAATTTACTCAACAGTGATAACCTAAAAGTAGCTATTACTCAGCTATGCCATGAGCTACAGGTCTAAAATTTTACTATGTTATAGCTGACCCAAAAGTAGCTGAATAACATATTTATACGAAATTCTCTAAATGCAATAGTTTTTAAGTTACAAGTGATTTTACTCATAATGGAAGTTACTGAAAAGCCCAAAAGTAGCTATTACTCACTTAGCTATTGAGACAGGCACCCAACTTACTCACCATATTGTAGCTATGAAAAAAGTAGCTGAATAACATATTTTAACAAAATGCTCTAAATGCAACACTTTTCAAGTTATAAATGATTTTGTGCATGATTTCATGAATTTTAATGCATTAAAAATTATTAAAAAAATTTATTAAAAAAAAAGTAAGACAGATCCAGGTCTCATACTCACACAAGAGAATCTACCTCTGGCCTAGTACATATATGCAAGATATGAGAGAAATCCCTGCAATAGTCACTGAGAAAATTGTGATTAAGTGTTGAAATTTTCACACTTTTGGTGGGGGTACCCCCCTTGTAATGTCTCTAGCAAACAGACGAACAGACAGATTTGCATGCCTTGAACAATTTTTCATCCTCGATAGATAAGGTATCTTTTAAAAAAAACAGCACGTCTCTAGGCCTTGTAGTTTTGGAGGAGAAGTTGTTCACGCGGACGCGGATGCCCACGCCGCAGAGTGACGACATAATGTCAGCTGACTGACAAGTCAGCTGACATAAAAATTGGATATCCGCAATACTTTTAGAGATAATTATCATTTACTCATTTTGAGTAGGTGAATAATTAGCTACGGGTCTGAAAGTTCACCATGTGAAAGCCCTCCCAAAAGTAGATGAATGAGTTATTTGATAAAAATTTGGATATCTGCAATACTTTTAGAGATAATTCACATTTACTCTCCCAAAAGTAGATGAAGCAGTTATTTGAGAAAAATTATGTCATTATTTTGCCACAAATAAGAAAATAGCTATTACTCACTTATGGCATGCAATAGAACCCCAAACTATATGCATTTACCCTACAGTCACAATTTCAAAGTAGGTACTACTCGGCTATCCAATGTGCAACAGGTCTGAAACTTTACTATGTGATAGGTTATCAAAAACTAGATGAATAACATATTTGAAAATATTTCCCTAACTTTAATACTTTTGAAGATATTTGACATTTACTTATGTCGTTATTTTGCTACAAATAAGAAAATAGCTATTACTCACTTATGGCATGCAATACAACCCCAAAATATATACCATCTTATAGTTAAGGACAAAGTAGCTGAACAACATATTTGAAGAAAAAGCTGTAACTGCAATAGTTTTGGAGTTACAATGGATTTACTCAACAGTCACAATTTCAAAGTAGCTATTACTTAGCTATGCAATGTGCAACAGGTCTGAAACTTTACTATGTGATAGCTTACAAAAAAGTAGATGAATGACATATTTGAAAAGAATTCCGTAACTTTAATACTTCTGAAGATATTTGACATTTACTTATGTCATTATTTTGCTACTAATAAGAAAATAGCTATTACTCACTTATGGCATGCAAGAGAACCCCAAACTACATGCCAGCTTATAGCTAAGGACAAAGTAGCTGAACACCATATTTGAAGAAAAAGCTGTAACTGCAATAGTTTTGGAGTTACAATGGATTTACTCAACAGTCACAATTCCAAAGTAGCTATTACTTAGCTATGCAATGTGCAACAGGTCTGAAACTTTACTATGTGATAGCTTACAAAAAAGTAGATGAATGACATATTTGAAAAGAATTCCGTAACTTTAATACTTCTGAAGATATTTGACATTTACTTATGTCATTATTTTGCTACTAATAAGAAAATAGCTATTACTCACTTATGGCATGCAATAGAACCCCAAACTACATGCCAGCTTATAGCTAAGGACAAAGTAGCTGAACAACATATTTTACGAAAATATTGTAACTGAAATAGTTTTGGAGTTACAATGGATTTACTCAACTGTAGAATTTCAAAGTAGCTATTACTCAGCTATCCAATGTGCAACAGATCTGAAACTTTACTATGTGATAGCTTATGAAAAAGTAGATGGATAACATATTTGAAAAGAATTCCCTAACTTTAATACTTTTGAAGATATTTGACATTTACTTATGTCACGATTTTGCTACAAATAACAAAATAGCTATTACTCACTTATGGCATGCAACAGAACCCCAAACTATGTACCATCTTATAGCTAAGGACAAAGTAGCTGAACAACATATTTTAGGAAAATACTCTAACTGCAATAGTTTTGGAGTTACAATGGCTTTACTCAACAGTCAGAATTTCAAAGTAGCTATAACTCAGCTATCCAAGGTGCAACAGGTCTGAAACTTTACTATGTTTCTGTTCCTTTCAAGCTGTCACTGAGACTGAAGTCCTTAAGTTTATCAAGGAATCCCCTTCTAAAACTTGCTCCCTTGATCCATGCCCCACTCACATTGTGAAACAATGTATTGACATTCTTCTCCCTTCATTGACTAAACTTGTTAACTTGTCCCTCAAAAACGGCATTTTCCCTAATCCTTTCAAACAGGCTATTGTCACTCCCCTCCTCAAAAAGTCCACCCTTTCAAAAGAGGATTTGAAGAGCTACCGACCAGTGTCCGGTCTTAGCTTCTTGTCAAAATTGGTCGAGCAAATTGTGGCTGCCCAAATTAGATCTCATATGGATTCTCATGATCTTGGTAATACTTTCCATTCAGCCTACAAGGTGGGGCACTCGACAGAAACTGCCTTGTTGTGCATCAAAAATGAGATTCACTTATCTCTGTCCAAGGGCATGCCTACAGCACTAGTGCTACTCGACCTGTCTGCGGCATTTGATACTATCGATCATGACACACTCCTATCCTGCCTGTCGTCTAGATTTGGTTTTGCTGGATCGCCATTAAAATGGTTTAGATCCTATCTCCAGGATCGTTTTCAGTCAGTCAAGATTGGTTCTAGTCTTTCGAATTTGTTCAAATTGAAGTTTGGAGTCCCCCAAGGTTCTGTCTTAGGTCCCCTTCTGTTTTCCCTCTACACAACACCTCTTGGTCAAGTCATCAGAAAATATACCGGAGTCCGTTACCACTTCTATGCGGACGACACTCAGTTGTTCATTCACTTATCCCCCGATGATAGTCTCAAGTCTTTTGACCATCTTAAATCATGTTTGAATGATATTCAGGTCTGGATGTCTGAAAACAAACTCAAGCTAAATCCTGATAAAACAGAATTCATAGTCTTCGGTGCCAAAGACAGACACAAATGGCTCAGTGACTCACTACCTGTCAATATCCTGGGTAATTGCCTCTCTCCCGCAGATGTTGTACGCAATCTGGGCGTTCTGTTTGATGCAAAGTTTTGTTTCACCAATCACGTAAATTCTGTTATCAAATCCTGCTTTATCAGCCTCAGGGACCTTCATCGTATCAGGAGGTTTCTTTCTGTGGATACATCAGTGGTGATTGCAAATGCTCTGGTCAGTAGTCGTTTGGATTATTGCAACTCTCTTTTTCGCAGTTTGTCATCCCGAAATACTACAAGGCTCCAATATGTTCAAAATGCGCTTGCACGGTTTGTCACTGGTGCTTCAAAGTACACTCACATTACATCCACCCTTAGGACACTCCATTGGCTACCCGTTAGACAACGTATTATCTTCAAAACCCTAGTTTTGGTCTATAAGTACCTCACCACTGGCCAGCCTAAGTATTTTGCACCATATCTCCCCTTGTACAAATCTGCCGTGAATACAAGACGTTCCAATCCCAAAAATTTGTTCCTTCTGGTTCCCTCTTACTGTCCTTCCATCCATAAATCAAAGGTCCATTTTAACAATAGTTTCTCATATGATGCCCCTAAGTTATGGAATGATCTTCCATATGATATACGCAGTGCTCCAAATCTCTCCAGCTTCAAAAGTCGACTCAAAACCTACCTATTTCAGAAATCATTCCCACCATAGCTTCTTACTACCGAACACCGGACCGCCTCCCTGGTAACGACTCGGAACATGTCTAATGTCTCATGATTTATGCCTTACGGATTGGATGATGTGCCTTAGAATCCGTTGATACGGAGATTAAGCACCTGGACAACTGATTGATTGATTGATGTTATAGCTTACCAAAAAGTAGATGGACAACATATTTGAAAAGATTTCCCTAACTTCAATACTTTTGAAGATATTTGACATTTAGTTCTTCTGTTATTTAGCTACAAATGAGAAAATAGCTATTACTCACTTATGGCAAGCAATAGAACCCCAAACTATGTACCATCTTATAGCTAAGAACAAAATAGCTGAACAACATATTTTACGAAAATACTCCAACTGCAATAGTTTTGGAGTTACAATGACTTTACTCAACAGTCAGAATTTCAAAGTAGCTATTACTCAGCTATCCAAGGTACAACAGGTCTGAAACTTTACTATGTCATAGCTTACCAAAAAGTAGATGGACAACATATTTGAAAAGATTTCCCTAACTTTAATACTTTTGAAGATATTTGACATTTACTTCTTCTGTTATTTAGCTACAAATGAGGAAATAGCTATTACTCACTTATGGCATGCAATAGAACCCCAAACTATGTACCATCTTATAGCTAAGAACAAAGTAGCTGAACAACATATTTTAGGAAAACACTAACTGCAATACTTTTTTAGTTACAATAGCTTTACTCAACAGTCAGAATTTCAAAGTAGCTATTACTCAGCTATCCAAGGTACAACAGGTCTGAAACTTTACTATGTCATAGCTTACCAAAAAGTAGATGGACAACATATTTGAAAAGATTTCCCTAACTTTAATACTTTTGAAGATATTTGACATTTACTTCTTCTGTTATTTAGCTACAAATGAGGAAATAGCTATTACTCACTTATGGCAAGCAATAGAACCCCAAACTATGTACCATCTTATAGCTAAGAATAAAGTAGCTGAACAACATATTTTAGGAAAACACTCTAACTGCAATACTTTTTTAGTTACAATAGCTTTACTCAACAGTCAGAATTTCAAAGTAGCTATTACTCAGCTATCCAAGGTGCAACAGGTCTGAAACTTTACTATGTCATAGCTTACCGAAAAGTAGATGGACAACATATTGGAAAAGATTTCCCTAACTTCAATACTTTTGAAGATATTTGACATTTACTTCTTCTGTTATTTAGCTACAAATGAGGAAATAGCTATTACTCACTTATGGCAAGCAATAGAACCCCAAACTATGTACCATCTTATAGCTAAGAACAAAGTAGCTGAACAACATATTTTAGGAAAACACTCTAACTGCAATACTTTTTTAGTTACAATAGCTTTACTCAACAGTCAGAATTTCAAAGTAGCTATTACTCAGCTATCCAAGGTGCAACAGGTCTGAAACTTTACTATGTCATAGCTTACCAAAAAGTAGATGGACAACATATTGGAAAAGATTTCCCTAACTTCAATACTTTTGAAGATATTTGACATTTACTTCTTCTGTTATTTAGCTACAAATGAGAAAATAGCTATTACTCACTTATGGCATGCAATGGGACCCCAAACTATGTACCATCTTATAGCTAAGGACAAAGTAGCTGAACAACATATTTGAAGAAAAAGTTGTTACTGCAATAGTTTTTGAGTTATGAGCCCTTTACTCAAAGTAGCTAAGATTGCTATTACTCACTTATCTTTAGGCCTAAGTCAATAAAACCAAAAATTTTTTCAAGGGCATGAAAATTCATTGGGACAATTAATTTACAAAAAATCTGTAGTTGTAGTAGTTTTGGAGAAATCTGCGTGACTAACTAACGCACGCACACACGCACGCACGCACACACGCACGCACGCACACACAGACATCATTTCATAATCTCCCACCCGGGCTAAAGCCCGGCGGGAGATAAAAAGTAGCTGAAAAAATTATTTTAGGAAAATACTGTAACTGCAGTAGTTTTTGAGTTACAATGGATTTACTCAACAGTCAGAATTTCAAAGTAGCTATTACTCAGCTATCCAATGTGCAACAGGTCTGCAACCTTACTATCCGATAGCTCATCAAAAACTAGATGAATAACATATTTGAAAATATTTCCCTAACTTTAATACTTTTGAAGATATTTGACATTTACTTATGTTGTTATTTTGCTACAAATAAGAAAATAGCTATTACTCACTTATGGCATGCAATAGAACCCCAAACTATATGCCATCTTATAGTTAAGGACAAAGTAGCTGAATAACATATTTTAGGAAAATACTCTAGCTGCAATAGTTTTGGAGTTACAATGGATTTACTCAACAGTCACAATTTCAAAGTAGCTATTACTCAGCTATCCAATGTGCAACAGGTCTGAAACTTTACTATCTGATAGCTTATCAAAAACTAGATGAATAACATATGGGAAAAGAATTCCCTAATTTTAATACTTTTGAAGATATTTGACATTTACTTATGTCGTTATTTTGCTTCAAATAAGGAAATAGCTGTTACTCACTTATGGCATTCAATAGAACTCCAAACTATCTGCCATCTTATAGTTAAGGACAAAGTAGCTGAACAAATTATGTTAGGGAAATACTCTGACTGCAATAGTTTTGGAGTTACAATAGATTTACTCAACAGTCACAATTTCAAAGTGGCTATTACGCAACTATCCAATGTGAAACAGGTCTGAAACTTTACTATGTGATAGCTTACGAAAAACTAGATGAATAACATATTTGAAAATATTTCCCTAACTTTAATACTTTTGAAGATATTTGACATTTACTTATGTCCTTATTTTGCTACAAATAAGAAAATAGCTATTACTCACTTATGGCATGCAATAGGACCCCAAACTATGTACCATCTTATAGCTAAGGACAAAGTAGCTGAACAACATACTTGAAGAAAAAGCTGTAACTGCAATAGTTTTTGAGTTATGAGCCCTTTACTCCAAGTAGCTAAGATTGCTATTACTCACTTATCTTTAGGCCTAAGTCCATAAAACCAAAAAAAATTTTCAAGGGCGTGAAAATTCATTGGGACAATTAATTTACAAAAAAATCTGTAGCTGTAGTAGTTTTGGAGAAATCTGCGTGACTAAAACACTCACACACACACGCACGCACACACAGGCATCATTTCATAATCTCCCTCCCGGGCTAAAGTCCGGCGGGAGATAATAATAAGAGAGTTAAAGGCTCAATTTTAGCAAATTTCTTATCAACCGATAATCAATCGCCCGTCAATCAGTCAATTATGGCCCGATTGATCCCAATATCGACTGGTGCCTAGATTCTTATGTCAGGAATATGTATACCAAATTTGGTTGACCCGTATTATCTGAGAAAATCTGGTGAAAAGGAAGTAATTTTTTTTTGAATTTTTGATAAAGGTCAAATGTCAAATTTATGCTTGTCAAAAATTGTGCCACGCCTAGAGAAGTAACTGGCAAATATCATTTGGATAGGCTTAATATCAAGGGAGATATTCAAGGGAGATGATAAAGCGGCCGCTGTAAACAACAAACAATAAGCGTCCCCTTTTCAAGGGACGCTTGATTAGCAAAGATAAGTGAAAAATAGCATCAGAGATGCCTGTACCCCACAGTCTGGGGAAATAGTTTTCAACACCATGAGATATAGAAGTAGTGAAACAGAACAAAGATCGGGATACTTTCAGAGCAGTGTCAGTTATATTAACGTCTAAATGATGTTAAAGTAGAGAAAATAACATCTAAGAGAAAGAAAAGATAAACTATTAAAACAAGACAATTCAATAGCAAGATGACAGCATTAATCAAGTAAACTAAAAACTAGATGAATGCTTTTGCTAACAAAAGCGAAGCGTCCCTGAGAGTTTAAAATGCCTTGTGGTTTTAATAAGCATGCTGTAAAGCTAAGAATGCACAAAGCTGTACCGTACTGTTACATAAAGCAACCCCCTTAGTGATATCATGACAGGGAAAATCCTACAAAGGTCTTCTTTAATTAACATAAACAAGCGTTGTAGACATAGACAAGCTGGAGAAAGTGTTGTACATTGGATGTACAACTTACATTGGGTGTAACTTTAGTAAATTTTGTGTAAATGCTACAAAGCATTTCAGTAAGGAGTATTGATAACTTCATATAATCATATAATATAATCATATAATCATGTGTGCAAGTATGTATTGCTATTTAGATTGTCCACAGGGTTTTGCAATAGGTTTTAATACATTGTGAAAGCATAAAAGCAACAATAAAGGCAAAAGCTATTTCATGACCCCAGTTTGACTCATACATGGGGGTCAGGAGGTAAAATTAACTGGCTATTTAGACTGTCCACATATGGTTTCCCAATACCTCTTAATACATTCCGAAGCTATAATAGCAACAATGAAGGAGATATCAGGTTAAAAACTCCAAAACAGCTATTTTTTACCCCAGTTTGACCCATAAGGGGGGGCCATGGGGTAAAACTGACCGGCTATTTAGACTCTCCACATATGCTTTCCCAATACCTCTTAATACATTCTGAAGCTATAAAAGCAACAATAAAGGAGATATAAGGCAAAAACTCAAAATCAGCTATTTTATGACCCCAGTTTGACCCATAAGGAGGGCCGTGGGGTAAAACTGACCGGCTATTTAGACTCTCCACATATGGTTTCCTATTACCTCCCAATACATTTTATGGCTCTAAATGCAATACTTAAGAAGATATTAGGGGGGTTGACCTAAATTTAAGGCTCTCAGATTGGAAGGTGTGAGGAAATCACCCATAAATGAGACATTTTTCAAGGGATTGCTCGAAAATCTAATCAGCTCGCGTTTTCGATAGTATGAACAGGTGTACTTAAAAAAATTGTTTTTGATCATGTGACCTTCATAAAGGTCAAAGGTTAAATTTAAGCATGAAGAAAAATTTTCCCACGCCTAAGGTATATAAGTGCCAAATATGGTTTGAATCCTTCTAATAATAAGGGAGATATTCAAGGGAGACCATAATGCGGTGGCGGCGGCGGCGGTGAGGAAACTGAGGTGAAAACAAATAAGCGCCCTTTCAGGGACGCTTAATTATGATGCACACCTACAACCCCTAAGCAATGCCCCTACCAACTATCAACTTCCTACACTTTACGATTTCAGAGATATTGCCTGGACAAAATTTTAAAGGTCAAGGTCACTACGGCAAGGTCAAATCAAGGTCACACTATGACGCTGCACTCCTACAACTCTCAATCAATGTCCCTACCAAGTATCAATTTCCTACACCTTACAGTTTCTGAGATATAGCCCGGACATGATTTTATAGGCCAAATTCACTACGGCAAGGCCAAAGGTCAAATCAAGGTCAGACCATGACATTGCACACCTACATCCCTAACCAATGTCCCTACCAAGTATCAACTTCCTACACCTTACAGTTTCCGAGATATAACCCAGACAAGATTTTATAGGTCAAGGTCATTACGGCAAGGTCAAAGGTCAAATCAAGGTCACACCATGATGTTGCACACCTACACCCCTAACCAATGTCCCTACCAAGTATCAACTTCCTACACCTTACAGTTTCCGAGATATAGCCCAGACAAAATTCATAGGTCAAGGTCACTATGGTAAGCTCAAAGATCAAATCAAGGTCACACCATGATGTTGCACACCTACACACCCTAACCAATGTCCCTACCAAGTATCAATTTCCCGATATAGAGATATAGCCCGAACAAGATTTTCAAACTCTAGGTCACTGTGGCAAGGTCAAATCAAGGTCACACCATGATGTTGCACACCTACTAGTGTTGGTATCGAATAATAATATATATATCGATATCAAACCATATTTTTGCTTTCTGTATTGATCGATATTGAAATATTGGGTCATGGATATTTTCCCAGAGAACTTCCAAATGCTTTCGCAAGTTTTAGTAGTTTCCCGAAACGTAAACAAATATGGCGTTTCCGCTTTAGCGGTAAGTGAAATTTGACAAAAATGACAGGAAAACTAATATATTTCTCAAAATTTATATTTTATTTGATTGGAAAACAGCTATTTTAGGAAAATACTGTAACTGCAGTAGTTTTTGAGTTACAATGGATTTACTCAACAGTCAGAATTTCAAAGTAGCTATTACTCAGCTATCCAATGTGCAACAGGTCTGCAACCTTACTATCCGATAGCTCATCAAAAACTAGATGAATAGGTCAAGGTCACTACGGTAAGGTCAAAGATCAAATCAAGGTCACACCATGATGTTGCACACCTACACCCCCTAACCAATGTCCCTACCAAGTATCAACTTCCTACACCTTACGGTTTCCGAGATAAAGCACGGACATGATTTTATAGGCCAAGTTCACTACGGCAAGGCCAAGGCAAGGTCATGGGTATTTTCTGAGAGAACTTCCAAATGCTTTCGCAAGTTTTAGTAGTTTCCCGAAACGTAAACAAACATGGCGTTTCCGCTTTAGCGGTAAGTGAAATTTGACAAAAATGACAGGAAAACTAATATATTTCTCAAATTTTATATTTTATTTGATTGGAAAATAGCTTCATTGCATCTATTAAGTACTATGTTTCGATATTGATATTGTACCCTACATTATTGATATCAGTATATTTAGCATGGATCGATAAATATTTCAATATCGATAAACAATACCAGCACTAACACCTACACCCCCTAACCAATGTCCCTACCAAGTATCAACTTCCTACACCTTACGGTTTCTAAGATACAGCCTGAACAAACTTTTTTCTGCCGCCCACCCACCAGGACACCATGGGTGAAAACAATACCCCGACAGCCCTTAAGGACTGTGGGGTAAAAACTTGCTACCAAAAGCATACATCAGCTTTTAAGTCCCCCCAAAAAACTTCTATCTCAAACTAAAACAGTTACTAGGACACAACTTTTGCCAAAATTTTATTAAAACTACAACTAGAAGTCAACTTTTGTTTTGAATGTCTCATTAAGCAGTATTCTGAACATGTTTTTGTTACTTACAGTCTGGAGTATTTCACCCTTTAACCATCAATACTCATAAACTATTGTTAGAATTTCCATCATTTACACTGGTGTCCTCAGTAGAGACCTTCAGAAAATGTCTTACTCAATCTTACCAAAATGTATCTGGGTTGTGTAATGTTTGAAGTGTTGAAGACTATGTCTCTCAGGAAGGCAGCTCCTGGTGATGGCTGACCTGTGGATGGCTCTCCATACAGAAATGTGTGTAGGTGTTCATAGAACTTGGCACTAGAGCTTACATTCAGACCTACAGGAACCATACAAATTCACATGCTTATATAAAATAAATAGCAGGAGGTTAATATTAACAGAAAATTTGCTTCAGCTAATCTTAATATATGAGCTATGCTCAGGTGATAAATTTAAAATGTCCCCTTTTCAATACAATACACTAACACAAATTCATTTATACAACTAGCCATTATAACAAGTCAATGCTTTATTATGCCACCATTTAAACTTTTATCATAGTGACTTAAATTTCTCTCCATCTTGGAAAGAAAAATCTCAATGCCAGAAGTCTAAAGTTTGTGTGTACTTCATCATAGGAATGCACGGTTTATAGAAATGGTAAATATAGAATCAGAGATGCCCATACCCCACAGCCCTGGGAAACGAGCACTCAACACCTCAAGATATAAAGCAGGTGAAACAGTATAAAGGTCAGGAGACTTTCCGAATAGACAGTGTAAGTTATGTAAAGAGACAGGAGAAAATAGCATGTAAGTAAGTAAATGTAAAGACAAAGTATCAAAACAAGGCAATTCAATAACAAAATTTCATATTTTTAAATGTAAAATACATTTTTATGAAGAAAAATGTATATACCTACCATATGAAAACACTTCGGTTAATGTCGGCTTGGCGCCCAGTAACCACCATGTACACCGTACATAGAATTTAAAGTACAAGGGGAGACCCTATTTAAACCTATGTTACAGTACTACTTGCTACCCTTTGACCCCTGGTGACCTAATTCACTCTGCCATGTGCAGTAATACAGAAATATTTCATTTTATTGGAAAATGGAAACATTGTGAACATGCTGGAAAAATGTCTTTGAAGCAGGGCTGGTGGGAGGGTGATTTGCTGTTTTGATATGGTAGATACATACACTTTTTGTTCATAAAACGTATTTTACATTTAAAAATATGAAATTTTATTTCATAAAAATACAAGACCACTGCCGTGGTATGATTTAAATTGAATAGTTTTGCTGTTAAAGTGAAAGCTCTCCCAAAAGTAGGTGAATGAGTTATTTGAGAGAAATTGGCTATCTGCAATACTTTTAGCGATAATTCGCATTTACTCATTTTGAGTAGGTGAGTAATTAGCTATGAGTGTGAAACTTCACCAAGTGAAAGCTCTCCCAAAAGTAGGTGAATGAGTTATTTGAGAAAAATTGGCTATCTGCAATACTTTTAGCGATAATTCGCATTTACTCATTTTCAGTAGGTGAGTAATTAGCTATGGGTCTGAAACTTCACCATGTGAAAGCTCTTCCAAAAGTAGGTGAAGGAGTTATTTGAGAAAAATTGGCTAAGTACAATACTTTTAAGAGATAATTTGCATTTACTCATTTTGAGTAGGTGAGTAATTATCTACGGGTCTGAAACTTCACCATGTGAAAGCTCTCCCAAAAGTAGATGAATGAGTTATTTGAGAAAAATTGGCTATCTGCAATACTTTTAGAGATAATTCGCATTTACTCATTTTCAGTAGGTGAGTAATTAGCTATGGGTGTGAAACTTCACCAAGTGAAAGCTCTCCCAAAAGTAGGTGAATGAGTTATTTGAGAAAAATTGGTTATCTGCAATACTTTTAGCGATAATTCGCATTTACTCATTTTGAGTAGGTGAGTAATTAGCTATGGGTCTGAAACTTCACCAAGTGAAAGTTCTCCCAAAAGTAGGTGAATGAGTGATTTGGGAAAAATTGGCCATCTGCAATACTTTTAGAGATAATTTGCATTTACTCATTTTCAGTAGGTGAGTAATTAGCTATGGGTCTGAAACTTCACCATGTGAAAGCTCTTCCAAAAGTAGGTGAACGAGTTATTTGAGAAAAATTGGCTATCTGCAATACTTTTAACGATAATTCGCATTTACTCATTTTGAGTAGGTGAGTAATTAGCTATGGGTCTGAAACATTACCAAGTAAAAGCTCTCCCAAAAGTAGGTGAATGAGTTATTTGAGAAAAATTGGCTATCTGCAATACTTTTAGAGATAATTCGCATTTACTCATTTTGAGTAGGTGAGTAATTAGCTATGGGTCTGAAACTTTACCAAGTGAAAGCTCTCCCAAAAGTAGGTGAATGAGTTATTTGAGAAAAATTGGCTATCTGCAATACTTTTAGCGATAATTCACATTTACTCATTTTGAATAGGTGAGTAATTAGCTATGGGTGTGAAACTTCACCAAGTGAAAGTTCTCCCAAAAGTAGGTGAATGAGTTATTTGGGAAAAATTGGCCATCTGCAATACTTTTAGAGATAATTCGCATTTACTCATTTTCAGTAGGTGAGTAATTAGCTATGGGTCTGAAACTTCACCATGTGAAAGCTCTTCCAAAAGTAGGTGAAGGAGTTATTTGAGAAAAATTGGCTAAGTACAATACTTTTAAGAGATAATTTGCATTTACTCATTTTGAGTAGGTGAGTAATTATCTACGGGTCTGAAACTTCACCATGTGAAAGCTCTCCCAAAAGTAGATGAATGAGTTATTTGAGAAAAATTGGCTATCTGCAATACTTTTAGAGATAATTCGCATTTACTCATTTTCAGTAGGTGAGTAATTAGCTATGGGTGTGAAACTTCACCAAGTGAAAGCTCTCCCAAAAGTAGGTGAATGAGTTATTTGAGAAAAATTGGTTATCTGCAATACTTTTAGCGATAATTCGCATTTACTCATTTTGAGTAGGTGAGTAATTAGCTATGGGTCTGAAACTTCACCAAGTGAAAGTTCTCCCAAAAGTAGGTGAATGAGTGATTTGGGAAAAATTGGCCATCTGCAATACTTTTAGAGATAATTTGCATTTACTCATTTTCAGTAGGTGAGTAATTAGCTATGGGTCTGAAACTTCACCATGTGAAAGCTCTTCCAAAAGTAGGTGAACGAGTTATTTGAGAAAAATTGGCTATCTGCAATACTTTTAACGATAATTCGCATTTACTCATTTTGAGTAGGTGAGTAATTAGCTATGGGTCTGAAACATTACCAAGTAAAAGCTCTCCCAAAAGTAGGTGAATGAGTTATTTGAGAAAAATTGGCTATCTGCAATACTTTTAGAGATAATTCGCATTTACTCATTTTGATTAGGTGAGTAATTAGCTATGGGTCTGAAACTTTACCAAGTGAAAGCTCTCCCAAAAGTAGGTGAATGAGTTATTTGAGAAAAATTGGCTATCTGCAATACTTTTAGCGATAATTCACATTTACTCATTTTGAATAGGTGAGTAATTAGCTATGGGTGTGAAACTTCACCAAGTGAAAGTTCTCCCAAAAGTAGGTGAATGAGTTATTTGGGAAAAATTGGCCATCTGCAATACTTTTAGAGATAATTCGCATTTACTCATTTTCAGTAGGTGAGTAATTAGCTATGGGTCTGAAACTTCACCATGTGAAAGCTCTTCCAAAAGTAGGTGAACGAGTTATTTGAGAAAAACTGGCTATCTGCAATACTTTTAGCGATAATTCGCATTTACTCATTTTGAGTAGGTGAGTAATTATCTATGGGTCTGAAACTTCACCATGTGAAAGCTCTCCCAAAAGTAGATGATGGAATTATTTGAGAAAAATTGGCTATCTGCAATACTTTTACAGATAATTCGCATTTACTCATTTTGAGTGGGTGAGTAATTAGCTATGGGTCTGAAACTTCACCAAGTGAAAGCTATCCCAAAAGTAGGTGAATGAGTTATTTGAGAAAAATTCGCTATCTGCAATAGTTTTAGCGATACTTCGCATTTACTCATTTTGAGTAGGTGAGTAATTAGCTATGGGTCTGAAACTTCACCAAGTGAAAGCTCTCCCAAAAGTAGGTGAATGAGTTATTTGAGAAAAAATGGCTATCTGCAATACTTTTAGCGATAATTTGCATTTACTCATTTTCAGTAGGTGAGTAATTAGCTATGGGTCTGAAACTTCACCAAGTGAAAGCTCTCCCAAAAGTAGGTGAATGAGTTATTTGAGAAAAATTGGCTATCTCCAATACTTTTAGAGATAATTCGCATTTACTCATTTTCAGTAGGTGAGTAATTACCTACGAGTCTGAAACTTCACCATGTGAAAGCTCTCCCAAAAGTAGATGAATGACTTAAAAAGTAGATGAACAACTTATTTGAGAGAAATTGTGTAGCTGCAATACTTTTGAAGATATAAGGCATTTACTCATTATGGTTATCATTAAAAATTGACAAAGTAGCTATTACTCACTTAGCTATGGAGATACACTTCCAAACTAGTGACCATGTTGTAGCTGTGGAGATAGTAGCTGAACAACATATTGGAACAAAATTGTGTAGCTGCAATACTTTTGAAGATATAAGCCATTTACTCATTATGGTTATCATCAAAGTAGCTATTACTCAGTTAGCTGTGGAGTTACAGCTGTGAAAATTCACAATACAGTATATTCAAACGATAGGTGAACAACATATTTGACAAAAATCCTCTATATTCAATAGTTTTTGAGTTATAAGTGACTTGCTCAATGGTCAAATATTAAACTTAGTATAGCTATTACTCAGTTAGCTATGGTGCTACACCTTGGACACCTCACCATGATATAGTACATGAAGGAGTTGTTGAACAACATATTTCAGGCCAATATTGTAGGTAACAGTTACAAAGACAAAATCAATTTACTCATTTTGCTCATTGTTAATAAAAGAAAATAGCTATTACTCACTTAGCTATGAAGATAGAACCCTAAAAATGGTACCATCTTGTAGGCATGGAGAAAGTAGCTGAACAACGTATTTTACAGAAACACTCTAAATGCAGTCATTTTGGAGTTATGAGCACTTTACTCAAGTAGCCACCAATGCTATTACTCACTTAGCTATGGTCCTAGGTGTGAAATAACAGCATCAAATGAAAGGACATAAGCAATAAGGTCATAAAAAACATTGAAAAGGCCAAGGAGAAACAACCAGTGTGATGTACAGCCCTTTATAAAAGCGTAACACTCAATAACACACGAACACACGCACGGAATGCCTTTTATAATCTCCCGCCCGGCCGGCGGGAGATAATAATATACCCTACCATATGAAAACACTTGGGTTGAATGCCAACATGGAAGGATGGTGGAAAAAAGACAGACTGAGGAAAACCACCCTAAGGTTAAATTGCATAAAGAGGATACTTCCTGGTGCAATTGAACCCAAAACCTCTGTGCTGAAGAAATAACTCTACTGAGTTAAATGAGTAGAATTAACCACAAGAACTTCAGCGCAGCTGTCTACAAACTATTAGGTCAGCTCATAGGAGAAGGCATAAATATTCCACAGTGCTCAAAATAGGAACATGCCAAGAGGCACTAAGAAGCACGGTTCTGAAAATGGAGATGAAGAACTGATTCCCTAAAAGGGAAATGCCACCCCCCTTTTCCTGAAACTAAAAGTTTCAGATGGACTTAAATAGAGGAATTTAAGTAGAAAAGAGAGAAATGGCTGAGTGGAAACAAAAGTCCACTACACTTAAGAAATCACAGAGATTCTTAAGAACAACATGTCTGAAGGAAAATAACAGAAGTACAAGAATTCAGAGAGGAATTCCCCATGATGTGAAGCAGTGGCATACCACCTAAAAGACCAGGAAGAGGCCTGGGCAAAAACATCATGGGCTTCACAAGAGTAACAGAATTAGAGGGAATAAGGGATGAAGAGCTAATGCAAATAGATATTGTCTGTGCAGTAATATCACCCTCTTTGGACTTCAGAAGAAAGACAAAGAAGAAATCCTCCTTAAAATAGTCAGAATATGTAGATAGGAAGTGTTTAAGGAATCTGACAGAAAAAAAGGAAAAGTCCTCTAAGTCATTTTGACTAAGACAAAAGTCAAAGCAGGGAGAGCCTTCTGAAGGAAACTGACTTAAGCCAGGAAAGTAAGATCTGACTTAAATATGACTAAGGCCACCCCTAGAGAGTGAGAAGAGACCTTTAAGTAAAGGTATCAAAATCACTCCTTCTCCTTCCCTTGAAACAAGGGTACAGTAAGAAAGACGGTCTTATATGTGAAAAACATGGCTCAGCAAGAGAAAGGGTTCAAAAAGAGGCTAAGTGAGAACCTGCAGAACCAAGGTTAAAGTACCAAGCAGGTAGGTGATGACCATCTTTATCCTGGACTTAAAGAAGCTCTAAAAGAGTCTATGCTCCTTAAAAGAACCAAACTCCTAGTACTATATGGAGAGAATTGACCTGTATCCTTATTGCCTGAGGAAATAATTCCTAAATAGGAAAATTCAGCAATGAAAGGGACAGTTGAAGCATGGCAGAGTGGCCATGTTTCTCACAAGTTTTTGAAGCAGTTCTACCTTGCTTCATAGACGGTATCAGAGGATCAAAAAGTTTTTGACAAAAACCTTTCTGGACACCTCCTCAGAACATTCTTCTATATGGAGACTTCAGTCACAAGGCATGAAGAAAGGAACTCCATAAAATAAATAACCTGCAGATGAGGTTGTTATAGAAGAGTTAGAGGAAGAGCCACTGGCTTTCTTAAGGAGATCTTGATTACCTGGCCCAGGAAGGAGACCTCTTGAAGAAACAGATCTTAATAGTTCCTGCTAAGAACCACTCCAAGTTAAGAGTCAACTCTAAGGCAATAAAAATCCTCATAGTTATAAAAATGTAGGATAAAGGCTTATAATTTCTTCAGATTGATGACTTGTGTGCACTATATTCTAAGACTGGTATTTGGGTTCAGAACGAGATGAGAACCTCTACTCGCAACCCACATACTCGGAGAGAGGTTTGAGGCTGCTGAATCGGTGTGGAAGTGGGGTGTCATATTTGATTGTGACTTTTTCAAAAAGCAGGTGGATGCAGTTTACAGGTTACATTTTGTTGAACTTTGCAATTTGTGGAGATTTAGTCAGTACCTACAAAAGATGGTGGCTATCTCAGCAGAAAGTGCACTTATCAGTAGCATACTCGACTGTTGTAATTCACTATATAGGGGTTTATACAAAGGTAACCTGAGAACATTCCAGTGTCTGCAAAATACATTGACACGAGCTGTCACAGGTTCTCACTAGTGGACCCACATTACACCTGTACTGAAGTTTCTACACTGGCTCCATGTTAAAGAGAGAATCACTGTTAAAACTGCAACCCTAATTTACAAATATCTGCGTTCTGGCCTGCCACAGTACTTCTAGGAATATATCAATTATTACACATCCTCTGTCAATACCAGACGTGCTGTTGCTACAAAGAAATACTTAGTTGTTCCCACGCTTAACCCTTGGATTCATTAGTCTAAAACTCATTTTGATGGATCCTTTGCAAATGATGGATCCAGTTTTTAGAAAAACGTCCCACTTGCTGTGCATTCTAGCCCTTCACTGGCATCTTTCAGGTGCGAGTTTAAGGCTCACCTGTTTTATCAAGCCTATCCCCCTTAGCATCCTCTCCTCTGGCTGCGCAAATGCCTTCTGATGCTGCCATTCTTCTGCCCATGGACTTATATTTCCTCTACTCTTTATGTTTTATTGTACCTTAGAATTTGATAAACATCACAATTAAGCGCTTTAAAAGTCTGTAAATAATAATAAACAACATGAAGTTTTCTTTCTTCAATTCTATGTGTTGACAAGTGGCAGTTGTAAAATCTTGTCATGGTAATTCAGTAAAATGCTCCTGATACCGAGATGCCGGGCCTAAAATCCTTCTGAACCACTGAAATGTAAGGACTGGAAGTCAATTCTGTTAACAAAATATTAAGTTCTATCAGCTTTTGTTCTGTCATGACACGTGATATACCATAACTACTCTCTGAATTGCCCAGGGCCAATATGACCAAATATTTGTATGAGATGAGGATGGGCATTTACAACAATGACAATTTACGGGAATTCCGAAAAAATGACCCAAATTTAGGTACTCGCATTTTAGTATACACAACTGGAAGTAAAGTGCGGTTGATGTAAATAAATTTGTCTGCAATAAATATGAAATAATAAGGTATGTTTATTTATTTGGGTTGTTTTACATTGCTTTCAACACTGTAGAGGTCATATCACGACAGGTAGTTTTGTGGACAGAGGAAACCAGTACAGAGGCGAGTGTATTACCATAAAATAAAATAACATCTAAGAGAAACAAAATGTATGCAAAGATAAAGTATTAAAATGAGACAATTCAATAGCAAGATGACAGCATTAATCAGTTAACTAAAAATTATGATGCACACCTACAACCCCTAAGCAATGTCCCTACCAACTATCAACTTCCTACACTCTACAATTTCAGAGAAATTGCCTAGACAAAATTTTAAAGGTCAAGGTCACTACAGCAAGGTCAAATGTCAAATCAATGTCACACCATGACACTGCACACCTACACCCCCAAACCAGTGTCCCTACCATGTATCAACTTCCTACACCTTACACCTTCTGAAATATAGCCCGGACAAGATTTTATAGGTCAAGGTCACTACAGCAAGGTCAAATGTCAAATCAAGGTCACACCATGATGTTGCACACCTACACCCCTGTTACATATATTGGACACTATATTAGTACATTGTATATTACATATATTAGGCACGATATTAGTGCATTGTTTAATTTAAGCTTTATGTTTATAAATTGTCATAAAAGATAATTGTGTTGTTGGTTCTTTTTGTGTGTTAACATTTAAAGTAAGGGAGTTATTGATTTTTGTGTTTTAGTGTTTATTGATCTGTTCACAGACTGGGGGAAGTCCCCCCCTCAGTGGTTATGTTAGATTTGGGGAAACCCAATTGCCAGTAGTTTCTAGAACTTCCTCATTTGGCCTAGATGGCTCAATCTTCTTTTGAGTTGGTTCTGTACAATTCCAGAAGGAATCTGTGAATGTATATAAGGAATGTACATCTGACCACAAGTGAACTTTGTATTCGCTTGCTATAAGGAGAGCTATTGTGTTTTGGAGTATAATATATGCTTATATCACTGTGAACTTTTACTGGAGTGAACTGGATACATCATCTGGACAGATTTGTTGTACTTTGGATATTTTGGATATTGTACATTCATATAACAGAGAGTGAATTTACTGCATTTTGGACATTGTCCACATCTTGGAGCAGACAGTACAGTTGTGTTAACTCTCTAAATGTCTCCAGACAGACATTCTGTGTGACTGGATATACAAAGAATAGCAGGACAGGAACCTTTTGTGTTGTTGAGTGTGAGACAGGTCACAAGATATAGATATCTGTGTGTGAGTGAACATTGGACAGATCACAGGACAGACCACAGGACATTGGACAGACCACAGAATATATTACAGGACGGATTACGGAACAGATTGCTGGATACGGCGGATAAATTTAACTCATACTCTCTGTGGTCAGGTCAGCTAGATCTTATTATTGTATTAGTGTGTTTAGTTAAGAGCATACCAGTTGACTGTAATCATTATTGTTGACTATTAAATAAATTTGTTAAGTTCAACTTTTTGCTTTTTCTGTTACAACTTAAAGACAACCGGTAATTGCTACCGTGCTTGCCCGTGACCTAATATATGTAATACCCCCTAGCCAATGTCCCTACCAAGTATCAACTTCCTACACCTTATGGTTTCTGAGATACAGCCTGAACAAACTTTTCCCGCCTCCCCGCCCATCCGGACGCCATGGGTGAAAACAATACCCCGACAAAAAGGGCTGTTGGGTAAAAATTACTGAAATTCACAATATCCTAGCAATATACCACAAAAAGCTTGATCACACAAAAATCTGTCTGCACAGTACACGCGCCAAACGAAAAAATGCTATGACATCAGCTTGTCTAGACAGGAAAGAAGTACAATGCGCCACCTTGTGAATGCACAGTATTAGGCCGTCCCGGCTGGTGGCTTTTTCTGTCATTTAGCGGGCCAGTCTGCGCTGACCAGGTTAGCAATTGTCCATTAGACAGGATGTTTTAATGTAATAACAACTATATTTTAATAATTATTGGTCATTGAATCAAGTAACATCACTTTCCATAAAATTTATGTAAATAGAAACACTTTGTGCACTAATACCCAGGCAGGGCTGGATGTTAACATTTGCCCGCATGCCCCTGGCAAGTGAATTTCCAGTCTGGGTAAGTGTATTTTGTACTTCACTTGCCCGCATGGCAAGTAAATAAATAGTCAACCTTGGCAGGCAAGAACCCTAGCCCACAACTAAATGGGTAACAACACTGAAATTCAGGAAAATCACAACTTCAGTTGTGATAAGTATAAAGAACCTAGGAGATGTCAGATGTAAGAACTTTTTCATGTACTTGAAGAATGGGAAAACTTACATATTTTATTCATGCATGATGTGAGTTCCAAGCCCAAACACCAATATATAAGAGATATATGGCTGTTTTAGTTAGATGATCCCACTCAACCTTGAAGGTCATATCTGACGCAAAAGATTCACAGGCCATGACTTGCTGCAAGTTGTTTTATAGTTTTTAAATTTTTAAGCCCTAGAACCAATTGTAAGGGTGATATAGAAGGCCTTTTTAGCATGGTCACTCTACTTGACCTTGAAAGAGGGTCAAAGGTCAAATTTGACACTTGCTAAAGAAACGCAAGCCATGATTTCTTGTAAGTTGTTTTCACATCCTGAAGCTCTATGACCAATAATAAGGGACGACACCCATTTGACATTATAGATGTGATATGGTGGCCATTTTGTTTTCAAAACACAACCAAAATTACTCTCAAGCTTAGAACATATTAATGATTTTTGAGCAATCAGCTATGGCGGCCATGATGTTTTTTTAAAAATGAGGACAAAAGTTTTTACGAACATGTTTTCACAGCCATAAACATTCTCTCAAATTTATTGAAAAGATCTTCATAAATGAATGAGATATAAAGGTTTATGTAACAATATGACCCACGCACACATGCACACTCACCACCACATAGAAGGCGTTTTATAATCTCCAAACTCTGGCCTTTGGCCGGTGGGAGATAAAAATGCAACTGTAGTAACATTGGGTTAATAGTGCCACTTTTTAAATTAAGAAGATGAAGACCAAAAAGTATTTAAAGTGTTACCATGTCAACAGCTGTTGCCAGATACCCTCTAAAAGCAAATCAGGTTTAGATCCTCTTGAGGTTAACATATCCTGCAAATTTGGTGAAGATCCATGGATTGGTTTAGGCTGTGGAACACCAACAAAGTTTAAAACTCAAAAAAATGTTTGAACTGTTGCCATGGCAACATTTTTAGGCTGTAAAGGTTTATGCTGTAAAACACTCACAACTGCACTACTGCAGAGCTACAAAATGAAAGAATATGCTGCCTATGTTGCCTATGCTGGCAAATTAACATGCTGAAATTTAAAATTGCCGAATACCAGTGACAATTTTGAACATCAGTTTATTGTCGCCGTGAGATGGCAAAAGATGAAGAAAACTGAAGACAAAGGGGAATCCACCAAGAACACTAAAGAACATCAAAGAATTCATTAATCATTGCTATGGCAACATTTTTTGCTCAGATACCCCCGCAAAACCCAATCAGCTCTAGATCCTCTTGGGGTAAGTATGTCCTGAAAACTTGGTGAAAAGCTGTGCAAGGGTTTAGGCTGTAAAACACCCACAACTGCTGAACTTTAAAATCGCCAAATACCAGTGACAATTTTAAACATCAGTTTATTGTCGCCGTGAGATGGCAAAAGATGAAGAAAACTGAAGACAAAGGGGAATCCACCAAGAACACTAAAGAACATCAAAGAATTCATTATTCATTGCTATGGCAACATTTTTTTGCTCAGATACCCCCGCAAAACCCAATCAGCTCCAGATCCTCCTGGGCTGAATATACCCTGAAAATTTTGTGAAACTCCATGCATGGGTTTAGGCTGTAGGACTCCCAAAAACTTGAAGGCCACAAATCTTAAAATGCTGCCATGGCAACACTTGTTGCCGGATACCCCGAAACCTAATCAACTCCAGATCCTCTTGGGGTAAGTATGTCCTGAAACTTGGTGAAAAGCTGTGCAAGGGTTTATGCTGTAAAACACCCACAACTGCACTACTGCAGAGCTATGATATGAAAGAATATACTGCCTATGTTGCCTATGCTGGAAAATGAACATGCTGAACTTTAAAATCGTCGAATACCAGTGACAATTTCGAACATCAGTTTGTTGTTAAAGTTGTTGCTGTGAGACAGCAAAAGATGAAGAAAACTGAAGACAAAGGGGAATCAACCAAGAACACCGAAGAATTTATTATTGACAGATATTTGTCGTTAAAATTCGCCACTGTCTGACTTTGGCATAGTGCCAACACATTTTGCTAACAAGGATGTTTATTTTGAAAGCTTTAGGTAGGAGCTGTACATGTCAAAAGGGGAAACACAACACTTATTTCCCTCTTATTATATGGCACCAACGGCAGTTTTCGAAATGTTACATGTAGATGCTTTGTTTATGTACTTTTTAACTGGTAGTGTTAAGTTGCGATGATGGTGCTACAGGCTCTTTGAATTTGATATTCCAATTCAGTTTCTGACAAACTTTAAGTTCAGAGATAACAAAGCAGTCTTACCAGAACTTTGTAGCCACACATCATAAAAGTAGTACCAGCTTTGCACAGATCCTGATTGTACTATATCCATACTCTCCATGTCTGTGTGAAGTTTTACTAGCTTTGGAAAAGCTTCATAATAATCTACCTGACCTAAAATTAAAGAGACTGAATGGGTCATATGGTTTTTTGGACACAAATAGTTTAAGTTGTCAACAATTCCACTTAATTCCCATTCAAAGGGTAAATATACAATAAAATCTTATAAAATTCATCGTGGGTGACACTTTTCATACTCAAAATAAATTACTCTAAGTTCTTTTGAATATAAAGTGTTCCTCACATTAAAAAATATTCACATCAAATACCAAACAAACAATCAATACAAAAACAAATATAGCATCGGAGATGCCCGTACCCCACAGCCTGGGGAAATAGTTTTTGACACCATGAGATATAGAAGAAGTCAAAACAGTACAAAGGTCAGGAGACTTTCATAGTAAACAATGTCAGTTATATAAAGGTCCAAATAGTGTTAGTTGAGAAAATAATGTTTAAGGGAGAAAACTTCTGTAAATTCTGAGCTGTAAAATATATCAATTGAAGTAATAACTACCAACAGAAATAGCACAATTAAGCAAAAGTACATATAATAATCAGTTACAGCAATCCATATATCCTTGTCATAAGTGAAATTACAGCAGGTGAACACACTTTGGCAGAGCCAAGATTAAAGAGTCATGACTTTGCATACCTGCACTCATCAACCAAACGAACCATCCAAGAATCAACTTTCTACACCCAACAGTTTCTGAGATATGGCCCAAACAAGATTTTAAAGATCAAGGTCACTACAACAAGGTCATTGCTCACCTAAAGCCCCTAACCAGTTTCCTTAACAAATATCAACTTCCTACACCTTATGGTTTCTGAGATACAGCCCGGACAAGATTTTTAAGTTCAAGGTCACTACGGCGAAGGTCAAAGTTCAAATCAAAGTCACACTATGACATTCCACACGTACACTCCCTAACAAATGTCCCTACAAAGGATAAATTTTCTAACTTTACAGTTTTCAAGACATAGCCCAGACAAGATTTTGTAAGGTCAAGATCACTACAGCAATGTCAAAGGTCAAATCAAGGTCACACCATGTCACTGCATACCTACCCCCCTAACCAATGTCACTACAAAGTGTCAACTTCTTACACATTAGAGTTTCTAAAATATAACCCAGAAAATATTTACAAGATTTTCAAACTCAAGGTCACTTCAGCAAGGTCAAAGGAAGGTCACACCACAACATTGCACACCCGCAACCCTAAACCAATGTCCCTACCAAGTACCAACTTCCTACACCGGACAAGATTTTAAAAGTCAAGGTCACCATGGCAAGGTCAAATGTCAAATCACGGCCACACCATGATGTTGCACATCTATATCCCCAACCAATGTCGCTACCAAGTTTCAACTTCCTACATCTTACGGTTTCTTAGATAAAGTCTGGACAAGGTTTTTGCTGCCACCCGCC
This sequence comes from Sabellastarte sp. h YS-2021, assembly GCA_964017235.1. NCBI lineage: Eukaryota > Metazoa > Annelida > Polychaeta > Sabellida > Sabellidae > Sabellastarte > Sabellastarte sp. h YS-2021. The sequence continues at coordinate 32,496,484 of OZ024936.1, forward strand.
CCACCCATCTGGACACCATGGGTGAAAACAAAACCCACACAGCCCTTAACGGCTGTGGGGTAAAAATTAATTTCTTGTATTTAAGAGATATTAAAATTTAATGATGACATGGTAATGCCATGTTACAGAATTAAGAACATACTACTAAAATACTGAAAGCATTTTAACTGACAAGTCAACCATTAGCATATACAAGAATTCAGAAGAATTGTACTGTGTCACCAGCTTTGGTTAAAGACTGAAGCAGATGAAATTCAAAAGGACAAAATTTATACTGGACAGACATAGTCTGCTGACTGGCAGTATTTTTGCAGATCCAGACCATCCTTGAGAAGGACCGAGCCATAGTGAGGCCCCAACTTGTTGAAAAATATAAGCCTAGATCCAATGTACAGGATATGACAAATGCACAAAGGCAGACAGAGAGGCAAACACATGAAGTTATCACTGACCAAGTTTTTACAAGATGTCAGCACTCGGCAGGAAATTCAATAAAGTATCACTTGGGTAACCTACTGTTAAACTGATAGTCATATATCCATATAAGTTAGTGTTGTGAACGGTAAACCGGTATACCGCATTTCATTTCGTTTAGGTAGAAATGATGAAATCCGCAAAGAATATCTAAGTACCGGTTATTGAAAACATCATCATATCAGGCTTTCTACTGGTTAATATTTCACCAAAACAAGAGCATATACATTTGAGGAAAAACTTATATTTTCACTTTATATTCATGGTAAATGAAGTTCACAAACTTCAAAATATCTCGCAAATGCATATTTCCTATTGACAATATAGCTCATGTACGCTCACATAAAACTTTTTATCATATATCTGTAAACTTTAGAAATCCCGGATTTTGTTCGGTTTCAACACCCCGAAAACCGGTTTTTATTTTCAGAACCGGTCCGACCACTAATATAAGTTAATGCATTGTGCAATATGGGTCCTGCTTGTCTGTCTCCTCTGTTTATGGAGGAAAGAAGGAACTACTCATATTTGTCCGCCATTTTGTAAGACAGCAATCGAGCGAGATCATTGTCTAATCTTGAGGAGTATAAGGACACTTAACCCTACAGGTCTTCTTTAGGACTTTTTATATCCACAACCTAGAAACAGAATAAAGTTTTGCCATGGCAACAGTTGCCATGTACTGCCGAAAAACTAATCAGCTCCAATCCGTGCAGGGGTATGGAATGCAAAGAACCCATCAAATTATTTATGAGTCCAAGAAACAGAAAAAAGTGTTTTGGCAACACTTGTTGCCACGTAATTCCATGAAACTAGTCAGCTCCAATACATGCAGGGGTTTGGAATGCAAAGAACCCACAAAAATATTTATATATAGGCCCAAGAAACAAAGGTTCCCGTTGCCAGGTATTGCCGAAAAAACTAATCAGTTCCAATCCATGCAGGGGTGTGGAATATAAAAAAGCCAGAAAATATTTATCAGTCCAAGAAACAGAAGAAAAGTGTTGCCACAGCGACACTTGTTCCAGGAATTGCCAAGAAAGCAATTGCATACAAGCTCTCATGCCATTAAACCTCCACACCAAATTTTGCAGAGACACGTAAAAATACTGTATCTGTAAATGAGCAGCACTGAAGGATGGTTCAGAGGGAAAGCCAAAATAATATCCATGCCCATCAGGGTGGATATAAAAATCTGAAATGTTGTAACCATAAAGTCATAAGTTCTATATGATATCAGCAATTTATTGTAAACTTACAAAAGAGACATTTTTTGGTCTAGATGTATGTACATGATGAACATAAATGAAAAAAGCTCAATTACCACATCAAATATCTAACAAACACCAAAAAAAAATGTCCCGACCTTAAACTCAATGTTGGTATGCAGTTGTGAGGGAATTTAAGGTAATCTTTTAATGAAGTTTCTGTCAGTGTAGATTTGTTGAAAATTAGTGCAGGCCCGCAGGACCTGCTACACCAAAAAGTTGCAGGTTCAACTTGAAAGTTGCAGGTCCTGCAGTTAATTTGAATAATTTAAATTTTTTTCTTTCTTTTTTCAACTAGATTTGTAGCAATCAGCTCACAGGTGGTGTAAATGCAATACTTTTCAAATTATAAGAGATTTACTGCATGAATTCACAAATTTTAATGCTGTAACAATTATTTCAAAAATTGATAAAAAAAACTAGAAATAGGACGCCCTGTTGATAGTAGATGCGAATAGAAACAGGATAGCATAGAAGAACACACATTATCATGTGTAATGTCCACCCCATGAACCTTTTGCCAAAATTGTACAGTAGTCTTACAAGACCCTGTTTCATTTGTAAAATATATCAATGATGCTTAAATATTTATTAGTGTAGATGTAAATTATTTCAGCTTCATGCCTTTTTGCATTGGTTGGGTCGAAAATTTTGACGAAATCACTCTATCTTGCACGGTTAAGAAGATAGAAGCAAATTCCTATTTTTCCATTTTTGGCAAAAATTTGAAAATTCAAAATGGCCGCCATTTTTTGGGAAAAGGAAAATTTTTGGAAATTGGCAAGAGTACATTTCTTAGATACCCTATGGGTCGAAAATTTCAATAAAATAACTCTATTTTGCACGGTTAAGGCCAATTTGTGTTTTTCCATTTTGGGCAAAAATTCGAAAATTCAAAATGGCCGCCATATGTGGGGAGGGGAAAATTTTTTTTAAATTGCAAAGAGTACATTTCTTAGATACCCTGCGGGTCGAAAATTTCGACAAAATCGCTCTATCTCGCATGGTTAAGGAGATAGAAGCAAATTCGAAAAATCAAAATGGCCGCCATTTTTGGGGAGGGGAAATTTTTTTAAAATTGCCAAGAGTAGAATTCTCAGATACCCGGTGGGTCGAAAATTGCGACGAAATCGCTCTATCTCGCACGGTTAAGGAGATAGAAGGAAATTTGTGTTTTGCCATTTTTGGCAAAAATTCGAAAAATCAAAATGGCCACCATTTTTGGGGAGGGGAAAATTTTTTTGAAAATTGCAAAGAGTACAATGCTCAGATACCCTGTGGGTCGAAAATTTCGACGAAATCGCTCTATCTCGCACGGTTAAGGAGATAGAAGCAAATTTGTGTTTTGCCATTTTTGGCAAAAATTCGAAAATTCAAAACGGCCGCCATTTTTGGGGAGGGGATAATTTTTTTAAAATTGTAAAGATTACATTCCTTACATACCCTGTGGGTCGAAAATTTTGACGAAATTGCTCTATCTCGCACGGTTAAGGAGATAGAAGGAAATTTGTGTTTTGCCATTTTTGGCAAAAATTCGAAAATTCAAAATGGCCACCATTTTTGGGGAGTGGAAAATTTTTTGAAAATTGCAAAGATTACATTCCTTAGATACGCTATGGGTTGAAACTTTCAACGAAATCGCTCTATCTCGCACGGTTAAGGAGATAGAAGCAAATTTGTGTTTTGCCATTTTTGGCAAAAATTCAAAAATTCAAAATGGCCGCCATTTTTGGGGAGTGGAAAATTTTTTGAAAATTGCAAAGATTACATTCCTTAGATACCCTATGGGTTGAAACTTTCAACGAAATCGCTCTATCTCGCACGGTTAAGGAGATAGAAGGAAATTTGTGTTTTGCCATTTTTGGCAAAAATTCTAAAATTCAAAATGGCCGCCATTTTTGGGGGGGAGGAAAATTTTTTGAAAATTGCCAAGAGTACATTATGTAGATACCCTGTGGGTCAAAAATTTTGATGAAATTGCTCTATCTCGCACGGTTTAGGAGATAGACATATTTATGTTTTTTGGCTATGTAGCTATTACCTGGGACTAACAACCGATTAAGAACCGACTCTTTTCCGCGCGTCGGAAATTAAAACGAGGCAATGAGGGGGTCTGGGACTATATAAGCGACCGCGCACACATTCTCGTTGTTACTGACTGTTTGGCTACTGAGAGACGTGTGTCACTGATTTGTAGGGGTTTTCAGTTTTTATTTTATATATATTATACTTGGCCAAAGGTCAAATCTGACGACATCAGAAGATTCCCAGCCCATGATTTCCTATAGGTTGGTTTTACATACGAAACCTCTAGGAACCACTAATAAGGGCGATATAAGCACTTTTCATGGCTATCAAAGAAACGCACGTGGCAGCCATCTTGTTTTTCATAATGAGGTTAAAAATATTCCTAGTCAAGATTTTGTAATGACGAACATATCCTGCGAATTTGAGATCTCTACCTATAATACCCTTTGCTCTAGAGGGCCAACAATACTCCTTGTAGAAAGTCGAAAAACGCCTGTGGTGATCATCTTGTTTTTAAAAATGAGTCCAAAAATATTCCCAGACAAGCTTTTATCGTTATAAATATACCCTGCAAATTTGAAAAGACAGTGTAATGAAGTGAAATCCATAGTATCCACCGGATGCTTTCTGGTGAATACACTAAACTCTTGTGATTTTTCCACATCAGAAGATTCCTAGCCCATGATTCCTAGCCCATGATAGGTTGGTTTCACATTACAAACCATTAGGACCAATAATAAGCGAGCTATAAGTACTATAAGTGAGTATAAGCACTTTTAAGTTTGGCTATCCTTGTTTGACCTTGAAGGAGGGGTACAAGGTCAAATCTGACCACACCAGAAGATTCCCAGCCTATGATTTCCTATAAGTTGGTTTACCATCCCAAACTTCTAGAACTAATGATAAGCGAGTAATAAGCACTTTTAAGTTTGGCTTTCCTCCTTTGAACTTGAAAGAAATGTCCAAGGTCAAATCAGAGCACATGAAAAGATTCCCAGCCCATGATTTCCTATAGGTTGGTTTACCATCCCAAATCTGCACAACCAATAATAAGCGAGTTATAAGCACATTTAGGTTTGGCTATCCTCATTCGACCTTGAAGGAGAGGTCCAAGGTCAAATCTAACTACACCTGAAGATTCCTAGCCCATGATTTCCTATAAGTTGGTTTACCATCCAAAACCTGTACGACCAATAATAAGCGAGTTGTTAGCACATTTAAATTTGGCTATCCTCTTTTGACCTTGAAGCAGAGGTCCAAGGTCATATATCACCACACCAAAATATTCCCAGCCCATGATTTCCTATAGGTTGGTTTGCCATCCCAAACCTCTAGGACTAATAAGCGAGTTATAAGCACTTTTAAGTTTGGCTTTCCTCCTTTGACCTTGAAAGAGAGGTCCAAGGTCAAATCAGAGCACATCAAAAGATTCCCAGCCCATGATTTCCTATAGGCTGGTTTACCATCCCAAACCTGTACGACCAATAATAAGCGAGTTATAAGCCTTTTTAAGTTTGGCTATCCTCGTTTGACCTTGAAGGAGGGGTCCAAGGTCAAATCTGACCACACCAAAAGATTCCCAGCCCATGATTTCTTTGAGGTTGGTTTACCATCCAAAAACTCTAGGACCAATGATAAGGGAGATATAAGCACTTTTCATGACTGACAAAGAAATGCCCATGGCATATTCCCAGTCAAGATTTTGTAATGAGGAACATACCCTGTAAATTTGAAATCTCTACCTATAATACCTTTTCCTCTAGAGGGCCACCAAAAGTCATTGCTGAAAGTAAAAAAAACACCCATGGCAGCTATCTTACTTTTCAAAATGAGGCCAAAAATATTCTCAGGCAACATTTGGTGGTTATGAATATATACTGCAAATTTGAGAAGGCTATCTATAATATTTTTTTCGTTAGAGCGGTAACGTGAAATCTCTCTACACATTGCAGTGATGGCATGGGCGTAACAAAGCGAAATCCATAGTGTCCACTGGATGCCATCCGGTGGATACAATTAAAAGCTGCAGAATGAGACTACAAACACTAAAACATAAAGCAGACAACAAAAACTACTTCTATGTGGCATTGCAAAATCTTCTACTGAATATGTAACAGTTTGAGAAAAGCAGCAGCGTTCCTGACTAAAAATCTAAAAGTCAAAGATGATGATCAGACTAAATTTGCCAGAATACACAGACAGAGGAAACCATCTCATCTGATACCACATCTAGTCTCTCACCCGAGACCAGTGGTTACCAGACCACCGCAGTAGTAAGACTTCCCACTGGAGATTAAATAATAAATGACATAAAAACATGAACTTTATTGGCTACTAAAGAATTATTAATATATATGTAATCTTATTTGAAAAAATTGGTGCAACAATTTGACTACTGTTTCCCTACTGAAATGAATAACTATTCAGACTGGGAAGATGACAAACTGCCGCCCCTTTACGTGAAGGGATAACGATTACCACTTCAACAGAAGGGATAGCAACTCTAACTTTATTTGAATGGATGGTAATTGTTACTTTACTTATATGGAAATTTATATTGCTAATTTACTGGAATGGATTACTATTGCTACTTTACCAAAATGGATAATATTTGTTACTTTTGCTACTTTACCTAGATACACAGCAGCAGGTATTGAAGATGCATCAGAGAAGAATTCTTCATCGGCTTGACGGTAATCATACAGGTAAGTATCACTGGGAATGAACCAGTCTGGATTAAAATCCTGTTTCAACTGAGTCACTCCGTACACTGCTGGGCCAAAGAGTGCTGCAGCCAAGAGGATTACAAGGACCTGGAATGAGAACATATTGTTCTTAAAACAACTCTTAAAGGAAAAGATTGGAGTCTGATCATTGGCAAAATCATGGAGTTAATATCTTTGGACAAGGTAAAATACACGCATGTTCCTCTTTACCTACGATTACAAATGGATTTTGACAGAAGTTAGCAAGGTAAACCATTACCTACAACTGGCTGGCATCCTGTACAGTAGAAATCTATGAATTGCTTCATGCTACATAAACAGGGGGCAAAAGTTACACCTCACCCAGTGATAATAAAGGTGGAAAAAACCGGTGATGGCAGCAACAAGTAAACTAGAACCAAGACGTATTTAAGGTTGAAAAATAACCAGCCTCGGCAGGCAAGAACCCCAGCCCACGGGTACAGCTAAATGGCAAACAACATTGAGATTTGGGAAAATCTTAGGAACAACTTCTATTGTAAGAAGTACAGATAACCAACGAGATGTTGTACAAAAGATTCACAGGCCATGATTTCTTACAAGTAGTTTTCATATTTTGTAGCCCTAGAAGCAATTATAAGGGAGATATAAGGCTTTTTTGATATGATGACCCCCTATTTGGTATTAAAGATGTGATAAGGCAGTCATTTTGTTTCCAAAACAAGGACACATTTACTCTCAGGCAAGCTTTCATATCCATTTACATTTTGTGCAAATCTGATGAAGCTAGCTTCAATATTTTACTTACAGAAAATATCAAAGATTTCAGAAGAAAATTTAAGACCCCGAAATTTAAAAGTGTTGCCACCGGATACCCCCAAAATGTAGTCAGCTCTAGATCCTCTTGGGACAAACATATCCTAAAAATTTGGTGAAAATCTGTGTAGGGGTTTAGGCTGTGGAAGATCCACAAACATTAAGACCCAAAAATCTTACAAGTGTTGCCATGGCAACAGTGGTAGCTGGAAACCCCCCGAAACCTAATCAGCTCTAGATCCTCTTGGGACAAACATATCCTGAAAATTTGGTGAAAATCCATGCAGGGGTTTAGGCTGTAGAACACCCACAAACTTTAAGACCGTAAAATATTCACAGTGTTGCCATGGCAACAGTTGTTACCGCATACCCCCCAAAACCTAATTAGCTATAGATCCTCTTGGGGTGAATATCCCCTGAAAATTTGGTGTGAAAATCCATGCAGGGGTTTAGTCTGTGGAACACCAACAAACTTTGAGACCCAAAAATTTTAAAAGTGTTGTCATGGCAACAGTTGTTGCCAGATACCCCCCAAAACGTAATCAGCTTTAGATCCTCTTGGGGTAAACATCCCCTGGTTTAGTCTGTGGAACACCCACAAACTTTAAGATCCGAAAATCTTAAAAGTGTTGCCATGGCAACAGTTGTTGCCAGATACCCCCCAAAACCTAATCAGCTCTAGATCTTCTTGAGGTTACAATTCCCTAAAAATTTGGTGAAAATCTGTGCAGGGGTTTAGTCTGTGCAACACCCACAAACTTCGAGACCCGAAAATCTTAAAAGTGTTGGCCATTTACCAAAAATAAACCAAGTTTGCCTTAAAAAGTGCTGACAAGCAAGTCCTTGTAAAAAGAGTTAATTTGTGACCTTGTAAAAGGTCATGTACACAGTATGGGAACATTTTTTCTAGACCCACTGTATATGCATACCAAATTTGAATAAAATCTAAATGCATGCCAAAATGTTTTACAGTTAGTCAAAGAAGAAAAGGAGGGAACTAGGAGTGAATTTTCCTGCCATATACAAACAAGCCTCCTGCAGGAGCGGGAGACTTAAAAAATCCTCTTTGTGAAAGGATGCATAAATAGATTACAGTTACCGTATCAAGGTATAGGCGGAGGCTTCAGTGAATGGTTAACACATGTCAGGAGCAGGTCATTAGTCTACCTACACGGGTGGTCACTAAGATAAACGGTCACAGAGATAAACAGCCTTCAAAAGTTTTCAAATTTAAATAGTGTAAATAGCAAAATTGCAGAAACTAAACAACAAAATAGACTTAATGCTTTCCATGATTTTGGTTTGTGCTATATTGTTGTTTAAACCTTTTAACTTTTTTATGTGAGTATTTCTGAGGACCGTTTATCTCTATGACCGTTTATCTCAGTGACCACCCGTGTACATTTACAAATGACTCACTTTGCATGTCTTGCCCAATGATTATCACCCACCACCACCCACCCCTCCAACACACACAGAGAATAGAAGGTGGGTCCATCTGTCTGTGTGCATAACTCGAAAGTTAGGAGTACGGAATCTAAAAGTCGCCAGAAAACTAGATTTTGCCACCTCTAAAAACCTTACTTAATTCTATGAAAAAAAAGATGTTTTGTCTTAAATTTTGTCTTAATTTACTATACATTCAATAAATTTCACCTCAATTCATTTATTTTATTAGTATTTCCAAATATGGCGAATTTCACATGTGGCGAATTTTCCATTCCTTACTCTACATCAGATCTGGGTTATATTTTCACATAAGGTGGGGTATGTCAGTGGCTCAGTCCTCCTCAAAGATGATTCTCAGCTGGATCTAGATCAAGTCACCAGAATTGTTTTCCTTCTTCTTATTCACAGATATGTTGTACTTATTGCACACACAAAATGTGACAGCACAGAAGACTATATAGAAAAGACAGGCAGTTGTGTATCAGGGTCATTAAGTACAAACCAATTAATGAGGGAGTAATGAGAAGTCACAGTTAGAGCCTCTTCCTAAATTTCAAACATTCACAAAGATGCATCTGTGGTGTGGTTGATTATGTGGCTTTTGCCCCTGTTCCACCAAAGGATTAAGCCCCGATCCTGTCGGCGACCCTTAATCGTGCACAGTCGGTTGAAAAAAGACAAAAATGGGCGGGAATACTGGGTCGGTACTGAAGTCTGGGATTAAGAACAGATCGTCCCCAGGACGCCTCAGGACACCTCAGGACGCCTCAGGCGGCCGCAGACAGTCCCCGACTGGTCTGGGACTAAGAACCGACTAAGCCAGTTTTCGGGTCGGTTTCAACCACGATCCTGTCGGACACAAACCGACTGGGTCCCAGGACGCCTCAGGCCTCCTGGGACTAAGAGCCGACTAACACACGATTAACTACCGGCGTCCTCAGGCGTCCTCAGGCCTCCTCAGGCCTCCCCAGACCAGGATCCCCGATTCTTGTTTTGCAAAGTTGCTGGATTTTCTGGGTATATATATATAAAATTTGCGATCTAATCATCATTGCTTTTCTAGGAACACACCAGGATGCCACCTTTTAATGGAAGACAGATTCAACAACAACTTAGGGCTTTTTTGGTTTTTCTTCAGTTACAAATAATCATGTATTTCCATTTTTTACGTCAAGCACAGCAACCACCACCACCACCACCAGCACCACCAGCACCCATACAGAGACCTAGAAGAAGGCACAACATGTGGGTCAGGCCATGGCTTCTGCAGAGAGAGGAGAGGGGGGCCTACCACAACATTATGGCTGATCTGTATGCCACAGACATTCCAGGATTCACCAACTACATGAGGATGACCCCAGAATTCTTTGAAATGATGAAGACCAGACTGGAACCACGTCTAGCCAGGCAGGCCACCAACTACAGAGCTCCTATCAGTGTTGGGGAGAAGTTAGCCCTCACCATCAGATATCTGGCCACTGGAGAGTCATACACATCATTATCCTGTCAGTTCAGGGTTGGCAGATCCACCATTTCCAAGTTTCTACCAGAGGTCTGCAGGGCCATCCAGGATGAGTTCACCAGAGAGTACCTCAAATGTCCTACTACTCCAGATGAGTGGAAAGAACTGGAAAGGGAATTCAGGATCAGGTGGAATGTTCCACATGCCCTGGGAGCCCTGGATGGAAAGCATGTGGCCCTGAAGAAACCCAAGAACTCTGGAGCCCTCTACCACAACTACAAGGGGTTCTTTTCCATTGTCATGTTGGCCTTGGTAGATGGGCAGTACAAATTCAGATGGGTGGATGTGGGTACAGAAGGGTCTTGCTCAGATGCCCAGATATTTAATGCCTCTCAGCTGAAGAGGAGGATTGAAGATGGCAGGATAGGCTTCCCTGACCCAGCTCCTATAACACAGGGTGGTAGAGATGTCCCCTACTTCATTTTGGCAGATGATGCCTTTGCCCTGAAGACCTGGCTCATGAAACCCTATGGCAGAAGGCTGTTAACAAGGGAGGAAAGGATTGCCAACTACAGAATATCAAGGGGCAGGAGAGTTGTGGAGAACGCTTTTGGCATCCTTGTGTCAAGATTTAGAGTCATGAGGACCACCATTGAACTACCCCCAGAAACAGTTAGAGAAGTGGTCCTGACCTGTGTGGTTCTGCACAATATACTCAGAAGCCAGTATCAAGGTCAACCTGCTGGTCAGCAGCCTGGGGGGGGATGATGATGATGATGATGATGTGCCTGGTGATTGTGGATTGATTGGTGGTGCTGCTGGTGGTGGCCAAGACAGAAACCCTGCTAGAGAGGCCAAAAGACAGAGGGATTACCTGAAGGACTACTTCAATAATGAGGGAGCGGTGGCCTGGCAAGATGGCAGAATATAAGTCCTGTTGCAGTAAACAGTCCTTTTCAGGACTAACTATAACAGTCCTTTTCAGGACTACCAAATATTCCAAAAACAATTAATCAGCTATGTGGACAAACAGACAAACCCCATGCCAAACATAACCTGTCGAGACGTACAAACAGACAAACCCCATGCCAAACATAACTTGTTGAGACGTACAAACAGACAAACCCCATGCCAAACATAACTTGTTCAGACGGACAAACAGACAAACCCCATGCCAAACATAACTTGTTGAGACGGACAAACAGACAAACCCCATGCCAAACATAACTTGTTCAGACAGACAAACAGACAAACCCCATGCCAAACATAACTTGTTGAGACGTACAAACAGACAAACCCCATGCCAAACATAACTTGTTCAGACAGACAAACAGACAAACCCCATGCCAAACATAACTTGTTGAGACGGACAAACAGACAAACCCCATGTCAAACATAACTTGTTCAGACAGACAAACAGACAAACCCCATGCCAAACATAACTTGTTGAGACGTACAAACAGACAAACCCCATGCCAAACATAACTTGTTCAGACAGACAAACAGACAAACACAACTCACTCACCCAACAAACAGACAAACCCACTGTTAAACAAAAGCGAAACACAAAGTGACACATAATATCCTAAATTGAATAATTATTTTATATATTTTCAAATCCACATCATAATTTAAACATTTTTCTTTTTTCATTGCTGGGAAACTTATTTGTAGCAGAAATTTTTTTATGGAAATATTCAATTTTAAATAGTCATTTACAATCACAAAAATTTGGAAAATATAACCATGGAACTAGTTTTGCTTTCAATAATGGGGGATTGTGTTTGCTAAATAGTTTGTCAGTTCGTTGGCATGGGTTCTATTTACTTTTGGGTTTGTGTGTTTGTTGGTTGGTGGTTACTGGGGTTGGGTTTTTTTGGGGTGGTTGGGTATTAGGTTTGGTACTGGGTTTGTTATTTGGGGGTTATGTTTGGTATTGGGTTTGTCTGTTTGTGGGTTGGTAAGTATGTAATTATGCCTTTTAACTCTAGGGAAGGTGCAAGTGTTGGACTTTTAAATTACAGATTTTAAACTATCCCATGGATTTTAATCTAAAAATGGGCTGATTAATGGCCATATTGGGAGTTACTTTTAATATTTTTTTTATGTGGCCTTTTTGGTTATGTGTAGTACCATGGGTTATTTGTTTCATGTTTGGGGTGGTGTAAGTGTTGGACTTTAATTTTTTGTTTCTGGTGATAAGTATTTGTACTGAACTTTTTTGTTTTGGGAGGGGAATTGGAAGAACACGTAGCTGAATAATTGTTTTTGGAAGAATTGGTGGCCCTGAAAAGGGCCTGGCAGGTCAAAGACCCGCCCTGACTGGATGGCTACTGAGGAGGCTGCTGCTGCTGTTGAGGCGGTGCTGAAGTGGTGATAGTAAAGAGCTGCTGCTGCGGTTGTTGCTGCTGCTGCTGAGGCTGCTCGACGATCTGTGTTGATGTCAGATCTGGTAGCTGGCTTAAGATTCCACTCAGATTGTGTCTGCTCCCTTCGTCCTGTACAGTTAGGACAGATGTAGGGTTGCTGAAGCCAATGGGGCTTGGTGTATAGTACACAAAACTGCTGCTAGCTGCTGCTTGAGTGGAACTTGACGCCTGTGGAGTGGTTGTTGGCAGTAGGCCGACCCTCTGGGACTCCGTGGTAACAGTGGCTGATCTTCTGGGCAATGGCTGACGTCTGCGGTTACTCTTAATATTTTCGATATCTCTGAATATCTTGCCCTTTAATTCTTCAAATTCTTCTTGAGTCATCTTTTCGGCCTCTGATGCCACGTAGTCAAAGAAGGGCTGCCTGTCTGACTTCTGATGCAGAAAACCTGAGATAAGTGTCCTCATCTGCTCAAAGTGTTCGAGAATCTTGGAGTCTGTAGTTGAAACGGGCGTTGATGTAATGATGGACTGACTCCTCTCCCTCAGGACACTGGACTCGAGGTGTTCTGTGTCAGTAGTTGACCCACGTGATTCGTCCTGCTTGCTGGTATTTGGACTGGCCTCAAAACCTGAACTTCTATTGGCCCCCTTTCTTCTGATGTGGGTTTTAAGAAAACCCATCTGTTGGTAGACCCAGGACTGTCTCTTGGTCATCTCCCTCGGGGCTTGGCCAGATTGGAGCTTAGACAGCTTTCCATAACGGGTTCGCTGGGACTCAAACCACCTTCTCACATCAAAGGGCTGGAGCTTAAGTTCTGCAGATATTTCTGCCCAGAGAGCCTCTCTTCTATTCCTGTCGTGGAAACGTGAATGTTCCTTGTCATACAGTTCAGGGTGCAGCTTGACGAATTCTACAATGGAAACTTCATCACTGTCTGTAAAAGTGGCACACACCCTGGCTCTCTTGGCTGAAGAATGGCACTCCGGATCTTCCTCACACCTCTCTTCTTCTTCTGCCACAGCTTCCCCAATAGCTGGATCTTCCTGAATCTCCTCCGTCGGTTCCTCTCTCCTCTCAGTTCCTTCTTCTGTAATAACTTCACTCCTCTCCTCTACTTGACTTTCCTTCTCCCTCTCATCCATCTTTTTCCTTCCTCTCTTCCCTCCTTTCTCTTTTCTCATGATCCAGTCGACAAAATAATAAAAAAATAGTAAAATGTGTCTCCTAACTGTGAAATTTGCCTTAAGCTCAAGTATATAAAATGTAAAATAAAAATTGAAAACCCCTACAAATCAGTGACACACGTCTCTCAGTAGCCAAACAGTCAGTAACAACGAGAATGTGTGCGCGGTCGCTTATATAGTCCCAGACCCCCTCATTGCCTCGTTTTAATTTCCAACGCGCGGAAAACAGTCGGTTCTTAATCGGTTGTTAGTCCCAGGCCGCCGCAGACTGAAAATGTGTGGTCCCAGGCGTCCTGGGGAGGCCGGTTTGGATCGGTTAGGGTCGGTTACCCTTAGTCGGTTCTTAGTCCCAGACCTTGATTTTTGGGTCGCAGGACACCGCAGACGGTCTGAGGCTTCCGGGGACTAATGAAACCGACTCACTTTCAGACGCATGAAATTCATACGCATCATATTTGAGTCTGGGATTAAGAACCGGCCTCCTGGGACTAAGCTACGGAGGTCTGGGACTAAGGGTCGCAGGACGCCTGGGACAACAACCGACTCTGTAAATTTGGGTCTGAGGAGGCCTGAGGACGCCTGGGACTGGACATTTTGTTGACGGCGGGAAATAGGAATCGGTTGTAGTCGTGTGAAATATCAAACATGTTTGATTTTTCACACGGCCCCAACCGACCACAACCGACCCTTACAGAAGGTCTGGGACTAAGCAAATATTTCAAACCGACCCCCAAAAACCCTTAATCGGGAGCCTTAGTCATGTGGTGGAACACCCACATAAGTTACTTTTCTTTTTTTTTTTTTTTTTGGGGGGGGGTGTGTGTGGGGGGACTGGAGGCAGTGTGACAAAGGTTATTGCATGCTCAGGCACTACTTCTTTAGTAATGCCCCAGTCACACTACAGGCGGTACATCCGGCGGTTCAAGGTTTTACTTGGCGGCGGAACTTCCTCCCAGGACGCCTCATATCTTCCGAGATTTGGTGCTTCCATCTCACTACAGGTGGCATAACCCATGGTTATAACCAATGGGTGAAACGCCCCTGTCCTTCAAGTACCGTCCGAGGTTCATATGCAACCTTGTGACACAGTGGTGAAACGTGCATTTACCTCCAATCGCCTTATGTCGCCATGTTACACTGAAAGACGTCCGAGTCACAACCTTAGATACCTTCAGCTACGGTAACCGTAGCAAGAAATTCATCTATATATGCTCGTATTCGTCTGCGCATGCTCACGGTACCAAATTCAGAGGTGGAAATTTTAAACATTTTAAATCTTCCATAGGATGCGCAAGGTAATGGTCGTTTCACCACTGTGTCATAAGGTCGCATACGAACCTCTGAAGGTAGTTGAAGGACAGGGGCATTTCACCCAATGCCTATAACCACGGGTTATACTGCCAGTAGTGTGAATGGGGTTTTAGAGATCAATGTTACCTTGACTGGTTTTTTGGTGAGAACTCCTCCAAGCATCCTGTCAAAAAATCCCTGAACAAACTCCCGCTGGCTGCACTTGTTGGGCTCGTAATTCTTGTGCACATAGCAACAGCAGCAGGCATTTCTATGGTTACTTGCCCTGCGGTTGTCGAGGGTAATACAGGCAACAAAGAAGGTGGCTTGGAGCAAGTAGACGGCAAAAATCCCAATAGAGGCATAGATACAGAATGATCGCAAGGCAGGGATTTTCTGAAAAACATTTAAGTGTTTTTAACAAAATAGAAAAATCAACCAAGTGACGTATATTCCAAAATTTTATCACAAGAAGAAACATTGGATATATATCACAAGGATTAATTTATATTTAAATCTACAATTTTCCATGAATAATACATCAAATATGTAAATATAAACCATGCTTCTAGATATCTTTTTACCCCTTTTTTGGTTTTTGTTTTGTTTTTTTGCTATTATTGAAATACTATTGCTTTCCATAATATGTATGACTTTTAATGCTACTTAAGCAAGGAGCAATAGATGTGCAACTTCAACATGTTACAGTTTACCATATTAACCTGTATAAGTGCCCCCTCCCTAATAAATGCACCCTCCCCCCTTTTTCCAGGAGAAAACAGACTTCTTGATGGTTCTTGTGGAGATATACCCTCTATTCGCCCCTATGCATAATACTTCTCAATAACCTGTTCAGTGCATTCAGCATGAGATCTGGCAGTAAATTATGTTTTAAATAAATAACCCCCCCCCCTTGGAAAAATGTACTGCCCATGGGCCATTTATACAGATAAATACAGTACACCAAAGCAGATGAATAACATATTTGTGTTAGTCCAAGAGACCAAGTAACATATATTCGTTCATAGAAAAGTATACAAAGTAACACAGTGACTGTTGAATTCTATTTACTTTGTTTCTTGGTGTACAAAATTTAATGTATACCACTTTTCATTGGATTTTTTTATTTATTATATGTCTCACACATAAATGGCTTCTTGCTGAATTTATAGTGTCCACGCCCGGCGGGGGTGGACATATTATGTTTACTTTTTCCAGTGTCTGGCATCATACATCGTTTCCGCTCATTTTAAGGAAAGGTATTAGAGCTACCTTCACCAAAGTTGGTGTGCAGGATTATTGGGTCAGTGTCTTGGTTGGAAGTGCTTTCAGCTGCTTTAGCTATTTTGCTTACTGAGCAATACCTAAGTACAGCTATTTTCAGTACCTATTAGTTTTATTTAGTACCCCACAGCCTAGGCTAATATTTTTAACACCATAAGATATAGAAGCACTGTATCAGTACAAAGTTCAGGATACTTTCAGAGCACTGTCAGTTATATAAAGGTCCAAACAATGTTTAAATAGAGAAAATAATGTCTAAGACAAAGATAATGCATGTAAAGACGAAGTATAAAAACAAGACAATTTAATAACAAGATGACAGCATTAATCAGTAAGCTAAACATTACAACACTCTTTATCTACATCTGGCATGGCCGAATCATGGTTTAGATGTTTTGAATATTACCATGCATACAGAAGTGGTAATACATTCAATGAATCTTTATGTGTGGTATTGGAACAATAATCTGTGGCTCACTTGATGAAATTCCATCTGTTACAATGGGAAGTTGTAAAAGTAAAATTCTTAATGAATTCTAATATGACTTTAACAGTGCTTAATCTGCATCAAAAGACAGACCCAAAGGTGCAACAAGATTTTAAAGGTCAGGGTCACTATGACAAGGTCAAAGGTCAAATCAAGGTCACACCATGATGCTGCACACCTACAACCCCTAACCAATGTCCCTACCAAGCATCAACTTCCTACACCTTACAGTTTCTGAGATATAGCCCGGACAAGATTTTATAGGTCAAGGTCACTATGGCAAGGTCAAAGGTCACATCAAGGTCACACCATGATGATGCACACCTACACCCCCTAACCAATGTCCCTAGTAAGTATCAACTTTCTACACCTCACGGTTTCCGAGATATAGCCTGGACAAGATTTTATAGGTCAAGGTCACTACAGCAAGGTCAAAGGTCAAATCAAGGTCACATCATGACGTTGCACACCTACACCCCCTAACCAATGTCCTTACCAAGTATCAACTTCATACACCTTACAGTTTCCGAGATATAGCCCGGACAAGATTTTATAGGTCAAGGTCACTACAGCAAGGTCAAATCAAGGTCACATCATGACGTTGCACACCTACACCCCCTAACCAATGTCCCTACCAAGTATCAACTTCATACACCTTACGGTTTCTGAGATATAGCCCAGACAATATTTTATAGGTCAAGGTCACTACAGCAAGGTCAAAGGTCAAATCAAGGTCATATCATGACGTTGCACACCTACAACCCCTAACCAATGTCCCTACCAAGTATCAACTACCTATACCTTACAGTTTCTGATATATAGCCCGGACAAGATTTTATAGGTCAAGGTGACTACAGCAAGGTCAAAGGTCAAATCAAGGTCACACCATGACATTGCACACCTACACCTCCTAACCAATGTCCCTACACCTTACAGTTTCCGAGATATAGCCAGGACAAGATTTTAAAGGTCAAGGTCACTACGGCAAGGTCAAAGGTCAACTCAAGGTCACACCATGACGTTGCACACCTACACCCCCTTGCCAATATCCCTACCAAGTATCAACTTCCTACACCTTACGGTTTCTGAGATACAACCGGGACAAACTTTTTCCCGCCGCCCGCCTGCCCATCCAGACACCATGGGTGAAAACAATACCCCAACAGCCCTTAAGGGCTGTGGGGTACAAACAGAATCATATGTCTACTGATAAAAAATGAATGCAAGCTACATGGCAATATAATCACATTACATGTTACAATTAGCAAATCAAAATCACATGTTATCAATATAAGCCATTAAAGCATAAAGCAATACAATTATATAACTATTTGCTAAGCAGGAAAATCTATGATTACAGCATTATAGCCTAACAATGTCATCCTTACAGAGTCCATCAAATCACACTCCAGACTCCATAGATAGATTTTGCAATAGCGGATAATATTACAAATATAATGATAGTGTAAATATAATTTTCCCCACATAAATGTAACAGCTAGTAAAAGGCAAACAGCCAATAAAATACAGATGCTGTCAGTTCCACAGTCCATCCTTGCAGTAGTTCCAATAACCATTGGAGGATAAGCAAAAACTGCACTTATAAATGTCCATGATGATTTGCAAGATGTGTACGATTCCACAAATAGCCAGACTCAGAAGTCAAGAATCCCAGGCTAGAGGTACAACTAAATGGGCAACAACATTGAGATTAGGGAAAATCTTAGAAATAACTTCAGTTGTAAAAAGTATACACAATCTACCAAATATTGTCAGATGTAAGATTCACAGGCCATGATTTCTTACAAGTTGTTCTCATATTACAAAGTCCTAGAAGCAATTATAAGGAAGATACAAGGCCGCTTTAGCATGATGACCCTAAATGACCTTGAAACAGGGGTCAAAGGTCAAATTTGACATTGGCAAAAGATTTGCAGACCACCATTTCCAAGAAGTTGTTTTTCTCATTCCAAACCCCTAGGACCAATCAACTTTAGATCCTCTTGGGGTAAACATACCCTGAAAATTTGGTGAAAATCCATGCATAAGTTTGGGCTGTGGAACACCCACGCATTTTATGCCCGCCGCCAACTCCCAGACGGCACAGGAGATGACTATAACTCCAGCATTTATGGGCTAGGAATAAAAATCCACATCCAGTTACAATACACAAATGCCACACTAATGTATACAAGTTGACAAGTAGCATGGTTCTTCCATATTTGAGTAAAAAATGTAAATATTAATAATCCTTAAAATAGCATCAGAAATGCCCGTACCCCACAGCCTAGGGTAATATTTTCAACACCATTACATTACATTAACATTTATATAGCGCCTATTAAACTAAGCGCTTTACAATATGCACAATATACAGTAAATGCCTAGCAATTGTATGCTGATCTGAATAGATAGGTTTTTAATTTCTTTTTGAAGTCCAGGATGGCATTGTAACTTCTAAGTTCAGCAGGTAAGCTGTTCCATAGGCTGACCATGAGATACAGAAGCACTGTACCAGTACAAAGTTCAGGATACTTTCAGAGCACTGTCAGTTATATAAAGTTCCAAAAAATGTTTAAATGCAGAAAATAATGTTTAAAAGAAAGATAATGCATGTAAAGATGAAGTATTAAAACAAGTCAATTCAATAACAAGATGACAGCATTAATCAGTAAACTAAAATTCAACATTCTTTATCTACATCTGCATGGCCGAATTATGGTTTGGATGTTTTGAATATTACCATGCATACAGAAGTGGTAATACATTTAATGAACGCTTATGTGTGGTGTTGGAGCAAAATCTGTGGCTGACTTGATGAAATTCTATCTCTTACAATGGGAAGTTATGAAAGTAAAATTCGTAATAAATTCTAATATGAATTAACAGTGCTTAATCTGCATCAAAAGACAGACCCAAAGGTGCAACAAGGTTTTAAAGGTCAAGGTCACTACGACAAGGTCAAAGGTCAAATTAAGGTCACACCATGATAATACACACCTATGGCCCCTGACCAATGTCCCTACCAAGTATCAACTTCCTACACCTTACGGTTTCCGAGATATAGCCCGGAAAAGATTTTATAGGTCAAGGTCACTACGGCAAGGTCAAAGGTCAAATCAAGGTCAGATCATGACATTGCACAACTACACCCCCTAACCAATGTCCCTACCAAGTATCAACTTCCTACACCTTACAGTTTCCGAGATATAGCCCGGACAAGATTTTATAGGTCAAGGTCACTACGGCAAGGTCAAAGGTCAAATCCTGATCAGACCATGACGTTGCACAACTACACTCCCTAACCAATGTCCCTACCAAGTATCAACTTCCTACACCTTATGGTTTCTGAGATATAGCCCGGATAAGATTTTCAAACTCAAGGTCACTACGGCAAGGTCATAGGTCAAATCAAGGTCAGACCATGACGTTGCACAACTACACCCCCTAACCAATGTCCCTACCAAATATCAACTTCCTACACCTTACAGGTTCTGAGATATAGCCCGGACAAGATTTTATAGGTCAAGGTCACTACGGCAAGGTTAAAGGTCAAATCAAGGTCACTCCATGACGTTGCACACCTACACCCCCTAACCAATATCCCTACCAAGTATCAACTTCCTACACCTTACAGTTTCCGAGATATAGCCCAGACAAGATTTTATAGGTCACGGTCACTACGGCAAGGTCAAAGGTCAAATCAAGGTCACACCATGACGTTGCACAACTACACGCCCTAACCAATGTCCCTACCATGTATCAACTTCCTACACCTTACGGTTTCCGAGATATAGCCCGGACAAGATTTTCAAACTCAAGGTCACTACGGCAAGGTCAAATCAAGGTCACACCATGACGCTGCACACCTACACCCCCTAACCAATGTCCCTACCACGTATCAACTTCCTACACCTTACGGTTTCTGAGATACAGCCCGGACAAACTTTTTCCCGCCGCCCACCCACCCACCCGCCCATCCGGACACCATGGGTGAAAACAATACCCCGACAGCCCTTAAGGGCTGTGGGGTAAAAATGTTCTAAATTAAGATGACAGTGATATATACAGTTCTATAATGATTACTTCTGAGAAGATCAGATAATAGTCTTCACAAAGTTCTGCACAGAAAGCAATATAAGTGTCAACATGTATACATGAGAACAGCTGAACATAGTTCTTGCAATGTCTATACAGAATGCAGGATTGTGAAAGCCCATGGTACCTGGGAATAAATAATCCTAAGTGACAAACTATTTTCATAAAAGTTCCAAGACAAATAATCTTGTGAAGATCCAATAGCATATAAATAGGTCAGGTACTCTGGCATCAATTATGTAAATGTTAACTTCTTGAAGTCCTAACAAGTTTGAAATTCCAGTGATATAAATACCACAGTTCTGAGGCCTATCCCCCTAAAAACATAAGACAGGAGAGAGAGTGAAACAAGGTAAAAGCAAGTAAAAGCAACTACTTGTAAAACGGTGAGCAAGTATGCAAAGTTAAGCACATTTAAGGGAAAATGCAAGATAAAGCTGACAAACAGGTTAAAAGTGAGCATAACTTGATTTAGCAACAGGCAAAAAACCATTGTGACTGTCCAGCAAAGCAAAGCACAATGCATCCAGGCATTCCAAGAAATGCCGTGCCACTGACAAAACCACGGACGGGAAACATCAGCCAGGACAGCCCAACAAGCAAGGTAACATAGCACTGATCCAGAGGTGGAATCATCACAAGCCATCCCGGTAAAACAGGGCATCACACTGCATGACAAACAAATAGGCAAGCTGTTAGAGAGGCATAGGGTACTGTCTTTAATACAATACAGGATCTGCAGGGTACGGGTCTGATTTAGCTGTTCATTTCCCCCCCTTACTATGACACATGGTTCTCTGTACTATGAAGTACATTTTCGTTCAAATTCAAAACAGGTCTACAGTGGTCACCTCAAACTCAACACAGGCTTATACCAACAGTACTAACTCAAATGCAATATGCAAACTCAACAGAGGCCGAATCAGTGGTTGCCTCAATGCCATAGGTAAATAATTGATTTAACACAAGCTTACAGAAGTCACTCCAATGCTAAATACAATTTAACATAGGTTAACAGTGGTCAACTCAATGCCAAATAAAAATTTAACATTGGCTTACAGCAATTGCCCCAATACCAAATGCAACTTTGGAAGCTTGCAAAAGTCGTCCCAATGCCAAATGCAAAAAAGAAACGTCTTTCGCAGAGGTAAAAACAACACAGGCTTACAGTGGTCGCCCCAATACCAAATGCCAGAATGTCTGTTAGTGATGTGACAGTGATGGAGACACCTGCATTCTTCATCATTTTACCAATACGTTCAGGCATGGGCAGGTCCTCTGTCTGAGCTTTAGTCATCTCCCAAGCCTGAACAATCACAAACATGTCATCCACACCAATACCTAAAATAATTTAATGGAAGAAGAATCAACTTACTTTATATACAGTGGAATGACTTAATATGCTAAGGTTGAACTGGTTAACTGTTAGAGCTCAACCTTTAGATGTCAGAAACACAAACTGATGCCGACATTTCACAACTGTTTTAAGAACTGAGATTCAAATAAAATGTGTAATTAAAACAAGTCAAACACAAAAAATACACACATACATGCATAAGAAAGACAGTTAAACACTTTGGAACTTTTCGCAATCTCCATACTAACTCCAAACTCTATTTTACCTCTGCTCATCTGTCTTTAGACTGTTTATTACCTTGACAATATCGCAAGAATAAAGTTTTGCCTCTTCACTTTATTATTTGATCTATGATAAACTATGATTGTAGTGTTTTATTGTCCCAAATGTGTTTCAGATAACTATTTATTTGCCCGTTTGTTTGTTAGCAGGATTAAATTGAAAATTTTAATTACTTAAATGTAGCTTTTATAAGCTACAAGCTTACCATGTGGGACTTAATGCTGTTCTCGGGTTGCCACACCCACGGCCAACGTCTTAGAAAAAAAGACAGTTCTTGTTAGCCACCGGATATACTGGTAGTTGTCGTCACGTGATAACTTCTGACCAATCGTCCTACTTTCTCGTTGAAATTTTCTAAAACCTACCCCTCAGCTGTAAACAGCGGGGAGGCAGGGTGGGACTCTTCTAAGTCCCACATGGTAAGCTTGTAGCTTATAAAAGCTACATTTAAGTAATTAAAATTTTCAATTTTATTACGCTACAATAGCTTACCATGTGGGACTTAATGCTGAATTCAACTGCGCGGTGGCGGGATTACAGCTGAGACTGGAAGATATGTCATTTTTTCTAAGATTTTGAATTAATATATACAGAATAGTGCCAGAAATACCAG
Source organism: Sabellastarte sp. h YS-2021 (assembly GCA_964017235.1). NCBI lineage: Eukaryota > Metazoa > Annelida > Polychaeta > Sabellida > Sabellidae > Sabellastarte > Sabellastarte sp. h YS-2021. The sequence continues at coordinate 32,519,654 of OZ024936.1, forward strand.
TCTGAGTCCCATTTACAGAGCCCCGATCCCGAAGACCGGGCCTGTAAAGCCAAAAACCTAAGTAAAAAGAGGGACAGTGCTGAAACTGTCTAGATGTTTGACTGTAGGACGGAAGTGCAGCAGTGCTCACTTGAGGTCTAGGGTCCCTGAGGGACCTTCACGAATGACTGACCAACCCAATGGTTGGATATCTCATAAATTTTTGCCACCTAAATATGAGATTAATGACAACTAAGTAAGTCGTTAATACAAATACTTGATAATTAAAAAACAAAATGACCTTACCCGTAACATCTTGAAGGTAAAGGAATACCTAGATCCTGGGAGAGACTCCTGAAGACTTGGTTGTAGCGGATGTGCCCCCCCCCCCCCCCCTTTTTTTCTTTCCGAGGACAACTGGTCTGAGGGGAAGGATCTAGGATTTGTTGTGCCGCCACTACGGGTCCCAGATAGATATTGTTGTCGGTGTCCGACCAAGTAAGGTCTTTGAGGTAAAAATTTGTAAATGTGTTGTGAGCTTTCCAGTGACAGGCTTGCATGATTTGGTCCACCGATACCCCACCGTAAAAGGCCTTAGAGGCCGCGAAAGCCCGGATGTCATGCGCTTTAACTTGGACTAAGTCCAAGGCTTGTTGATCTGCTTGTTTGTAACAAAGTAGGATGGTTTGTTTCAACCAGGAAGAGAGAGTAGCGGGTCTGATGTCTGAGGTATGTCCTTTCTTGAAGGAGATAAAAAGGAGGGAACGAGACCCTCTCAGGTCTTTGGTTCGGTCCAGATAATACCTCAGGGCCCGTACCGGACACAGGGTCCTGTCTTCCTTAAATTGTCTATCTACAATGGTAGTCAAAGCAGGAATAGTCACCAGAGACACACTTTGAGAACCTTCTCTTGCTAGTTGGTTTTTGGCTATGAAATCAGAAGATGGGAACAAGGCGACCTTTTCCCATTGGCCTAGATTAGATACTTTGTTTGTGACCCAGGCATGGATTTCGCTGCGGCGCTTGCCGGAGGCCAAAGCTAGCAAGAAAGCAGTTTTGAGAGTAAGATGTTTGAGGTCTGTGTCTTTCATGGGCTCAAATGGTGCTTTTGTGAGCTCGTTGAGGACAACAGAAAGGTTCCACTTGGATAAATTTCTGGAACTTTTGGGACGATCCCTGTGAAAACTGGAGAGTAACCTATGAAGGTCTGCATTGTGTGCAATATGTTGGGCCGTTGGGCCCAAAGTGTCAACGATTGCAGTCCTGTAACCATCAATGGTCGAAGGGCGCCTCTTTAGGTCTTGGTACAGGTACATGAAAAAATCTGAGATTTGTTTCACAAATGGAGTGGAGAAATCCACCGAATTTTCTCTGCACCATTTTTCAAATACGGCCCACTTTGACTTATAGATGGTCCTTGTTGATGACTGCTGAGGGGCAGCAATTCTCTCTGCCACCTCCACAGAGAAGCCTTGTTCTTGGAGTTGTCCGCTCCTAGACACCAGGCGTGGAGGTTCAGGTGCTGGGGGTTGCTGTGGAACACATACTTGTGGGACTGTTTGAGTAGGGTCGTTGACACTGGGAGTTGTAGTGGGATCTCTGTTGAGAGCTGCACTAGGTCCCAAAACCAGGGCATCCCTGGCCAGCCTGGGGCTATTACGATGATCAGGCAATGACATTGCCTGACCTTTTGGATCACCTTGTGAAGGAGAGCCGTAGGAGGGTACGCATAGGCCGTGAGGTTGGTCCAGTTTATGTTTAGAGCATCTATGTCCCAGGCCCTTGGGTCTGGGATAGGAGACACGCAAAGTGGGAGCTTGTGGTTCAGGTGAGTGGCAAATAAGTCTACATGAGGTGTGAACCACTTCTGGCAGATCTGTTTGAACACCTGTGGGTGCAGAGACCATTCTGTTGACTGCACTTGGTTGGACCTGGACAGTAGGTCGGCCATCATATTCAGGTACCCTGGAATGTGCCTGGCTTCAATGTTATGTGGTAGTGATGGCACCAGGTCATGATTCTTCCACAGGAGAGCGCACATCTCTGCTGAGTGTGTTCCTCCTTGTTTGTTGATGTAGGCTACCACTGTTGAGTTGTCCGTCGCAACTAACACTGTTTGATTCTAGCACTGGTCCTTGAAGTCTCGAAGGGTCAGGGAGACCGCCTTCAATTCTAGGACATTTATGTGTAGCCTTTTTTCCCGATCTGACCACAGACCCTTTGTAGAATTTTGGTCTAAGTGAGCGCCCCAACCTTCATTTGAGGCGTCGGTAAAGAGTTGGATACTGTGGTCTTTGGGATGAAGGTCTGCACCTTTCATCACGTTTGAGGGATTTTGCCACCAATCTAGGTGGGCTGCAATGGCTTCTGTCCAAGGAAGGAGGTTGTCCAGCGACTGAGGATATCTCCAGTGCTCCTTGAGATGAAACTGAAAGGGCCTCATGTGAAGGTGTCCCTCCGGGACCATTTTCTCCGTTGAGGCTAGCAACCCAATTAGAGACATCAAACATCTTGCAGTCAAAACACGTTTTGACTTGAGGCGTAGGATCAAATCCGGAAGTTTGAGCCATCTCCCTTGAGTGGGTTTTACAAGGGCTGAATCTAGGTGGTATTCGTAGCCCACGAACGAAAACACCTGAGTAGGTTTCAGTTCTGATTTTTCCTGATTTATTATCCACCCCAAGGACTGAGTTAGCTCTACCACTGCCTGTGTGTTCACTTGGGTTTCCTCCTGAGACTGGGACCTGATCAGCCAGTCGTCCAGGTATTGGTGAATTCTGAGTCCTCTTGAGAGGGCCATTAGTTTCACTTCCTTTACGATCATTGTAAAGACCTGGGGGGCTGTGGCCAGCCCGAATGGGAGGGAGGTGAACTGGAACACCTGAGCCTTGTAGCAAAACCTTAGGTATTTCCTTGAGTTTGGGTGGATGGGGATGTGTAGGTAAGCGTCCGACAGATCTATCGACGATACCCACTTCCCTGGAATCAGGGAAGTTCTGATGGACTCTGGAGTTTCCATTTTGAACTTTTCTACGTGTAGAAAAGTGTTGAGCCTGCTTAAGTCTATGACTGGCCTCCACCTTTGGTGAGGCTTGGGTACTAGAAACAGGCGACTGTAAAACCCGAGAGATTTTACATTTTCCACCCTTTCGATAGCGTTCTTTGACAGGAGAGACTGGATACAAGCGGCCAAGGCTTGGTCTTTTTGTTGGGCCTTGTACTCTGACAGAATCAGAGGAAATCTGATCAAGTTTGGCTTTGAACGGAATGGCAGAACGTAGCCATTGGTGATAATGTTTAACACGTTTTGAGAACATTTGTTTGTTAGCCAGTCTCTCCTGAAAGAACGGAGGCGACCTCCTACTGGTGGACTGAGTGAGGCTTTGGAGGAGTCATTGGGAAGGGGGGTTTCCACGCCCCCTTCCCCTATTGTGGGGTCGAAAACGACCCCTGGAGCCTCTGAAGTTGGGTTTTCCTCTTCCCGATGGAAAGGATTGGTTACTGCTTTGAGAGGTATTGCCCCCATAGGGGCGTTTCCTGTAGGAGCCTCTTTTCTTGTGGGGACCACGAAAGGGCTTATTCTGGTAGGGTGCAAAACCCTGAGAATCTTTTGAGGTGCCTTTTTTGAGAAGGAAGTCCTCACCTTCCTTCACGAGTTGAGACATCGAACAAGGAAGAGCCCCAAAAGGCGAGTCCCTAAGTTCTTGACGTCTCGTTTCTCCTAACTGTGGATGTAATAGAGTCATCTCGGCTTCGCGCCTAAGCAAGCCAGTATTAGCCATAGAATATAGCTCCTTCTGGAGAATATGGGCTAGAGATTTGCTGAGACAGGTGAGGGCCCTGTGTTGAACAAGAACTGTCTTGTTCCAAAAATCCATGTACTCAGCGACTTCCTCATATCCGTGCTTTGCTGCTTTCTCAGGATTGGCACCGTTCTGAATCTGAGATTTAATCTTCTTGACAGTTGACTTAATGCTATGTTGGCATTTTTCCAAGGAAGCATTGCAAGAAGAAGAGGTTTTGGCAAATGCAGCGGTGAAGTTGAGGGTTGAGATGTTTTGTCTAGCCTGGTGTTCCAGCTCCTTGAGAACTGGTAGGGGAACTTTGGCTACTGGGGCCCCAGGAGGTCTAGGAGTAATACAGATCTTAGCAAAGTCTGTATTCAACTCCTGAATTTTATCCTGAAATGTGGGCTGTCCCACCTTGTACAACTTAGAAGTGGAAGGAGGAAGTTTGACATATTTGCCCTCAGATAAATTGGCAGCCTTAAAGTCATGTTGAAATTTATCAAAGGCGTCCTTGATAACTGAGCTAAGGGGTAGAATAGAGGAAGGACCTCTAGGTCTGAGCTCTTGACGGCCTTTTTCATCATCCAGACCCAATACTGAGGTTGAAGACCTAGGCATAGATTCCCTGGGGTCAGGGAGGGAGAGAATACGCCTGAAGGTGTCTACTTCTTCAGAGTATTGTGAGGGTATGTCAGACAGAGCTACTTCCCTATAATAAGGTGGGTCTGGATCATGTTGTGGGAGGTCTTGATCAGAAGCTGCTCCTGAGGGCTGAGCCCTAGAGGGCTTAGAAGACCTGTGTCTGGCTACAGGGGACTGATCTTCCTCTGAAGAAAAGGACACATATCTAGACCTTGATTTGTGCTTGCTCTTGTCAGAGTGTTTCTTAGATCTAGAAGAAGGGATCCGAGGTTGGTCGGAATCCTCATGTAGTTGGTCCGAGGCAGAGCTCGGATCAACTGGCTGCCTATGGCTTTGCTTTTTGTGAGAGTACGAGACCTCTTCGGGGTGACCCTCAGAGGGGGCTACGTACTGATCCGAGGTATCTTGGTTGAGTACTAGACGAGGAGGGAGTGCTGGACCGTAGTCCACATCCATTGCCTCGCTCTGAATGTTAGTACTAGATCTCGGAGGGGGCAAATCCAGATGGGCAGCATTGTTACTGGACGAGCCAGGTTTGGAAGTAGGAAGCGAGGATTCTACCTCGACTTTCTTTTGTGTAGCCAACTCCTCTCGGAGCGACTGAAACGCTTCCAACATGGATGCCTGGAAGGTACCCATTTGCTGCTGTAAGTGTATATTTAAGGAATCACCCAGGGATTTCTCAAGATTTTTCTGGATTTTATTTTGCAAAGCTGTACCTGGGGTGGGTGGGACAGACTTGGCTGGGGTCTTTAAAGACAATGAACTGAAGGCGAGAGATTGAGGACGGGGGGGTGAGGTAAACAGATTATCAGCAGCACGCTCGAGGTCTGCATTAGATCCAGTGAAGGAATCCCCATCGCCTTCACCCAAAAGATCTAGTTCATCATCTTTGGAACTAGTTTCCGCTTTTTGCTTTTTAGGTAACGTTTCCTATTCTGAATTTTTTTCAATTGCTCATCTGAAAAAGACATACACACTTGACAGGGAGTTTCGAAGGTGACACAGGGGTCATCTCCCTTGCCAGCCTCCCTACAGATAGGGCAGTAGTTGTGTAAGTCGAAACTGAAGCAAAAGTGGCGGCATTTGAGAGCTCTCGGTTTGTCTTTATTTGCTTGATGGAGAGACATTTTATACGCAATAAAAAGACGTACAATGTAATTGCCTGAACCGAGGAAAACTCAAAACACGCGAAAGCAAGAAAAATACTTATCCTGTGAAAATTAAAATTTTACAGAATGATCTATGATATATATTACAAGAAATATGCAAATATTAGCCTCCAACAATAAGTAAAGTCTGAGAAATAAATGAAAATGTCTGTATATTTACAAACTGCTACCAGTCAATCGTGGCCAACGAGAAAGTAGGACGATTGGTCAGAAGTTATCACGTGACGACAACTACCAGCATATCCGGTGGCTAACAAGAACTGTCTTTTTTTCTAAGACGTTGGCCGCGGGTGTGGCAACCCGAGAACAGCATTAAGTCCCACATGGTAAGCTATTGTAGCGTAATAAAATGAACTCTACTACTTGGAACATCATGAAAAAACATGAGAAGATGGGTCTTGGTGCCAACTTAGATCCCTTTAGATTTTAAGAGTGATCAAGAAGATCATCACCTGGATACAAAAAATAATCAACAATCCAGCTTTTCCTATTTACTTAATATTGAGCCATATACAACAAGCATTCTGCCGCATGCATTTATCTCCCGCCATATAAATGAGATGTACTAAAGATAACATATTTTAAAAAGGGGCTCTAAATGTAATACTTTTCAAGTTATAATCGATTTAGTGCATGATTTCATGAATTTTAATGCATTAAAAATTATTTAAAAAATTCATTAAAAAAATTTAGCATGTGAAAGCTCTCCAAAATGTAGGTGAATGAGTTATTTGACAAATATTGGCTATCTGCAATACTTTTAGTGATAATAGGCAGTTATTAATTTTGAGTCGGTGAGTAATTAGCTACGGATCTGAAAATTCACTAATTGAAAGCTCTCCAAAATGTATGTGAATGAGTTATTTCAGAAATACTGGCTATCTGCAATACTTGTAGAGATAATTCGCATTTACTCATTTTGAGTAGGTGAATAATTAACTACGGGTGTGAAACTTCACCAAGTGAAAGCTCTCCCAAAAGTAGGTGAATGAGTTACTTGAGAAAAATTGGCTATCTGCAATACTTTTAGAGATAATTCACATTTACTCATTTTGAGTAGGTGAGTAATTAGCTACGGGTCTGGAACTTCACCATGTGAAAGCCCTCCCAAAAGTAGATGAATGAGTTATTTGATAAAAATTGGATATCCGCAATACTTTTAGAGATAATTAGCATTTACTCATTTTGAGGAGGTGAATAATTAGCTACGGCTCTGAAAATTCACCAAGTGAAAGCTCTCCCAAAAGTAGGTGAATGAGTTATTTGAGAAAAATTGGCTATCTGCAATACTTTTAGAGATAATTCACATTTACTCATTTTCAGTAGGTGAGTAATTAGCTACGGGTCTGGAACTTCACCATGTGAAAGCCCTCCCAAAAGTAGATGAATGAGTTATTTGATAAAAATTGGATATCTGCAACACTTTTAGAGATAATTCACATTTACTCATTTTGAGTAGGTGAATAATTAGCTACGGGCCTGAAACCTCACCAACTAAAACCTCCCCCAAAAGTAGGTGAATGAGTTATTTGAGAAAAATTGGATATCTGCAATACTTTTACAGATAATTCACATTTACTCATTTTGAGTAGGTGAGTAATTAGCTACGGGTCTGGAACTTCACCATGTGAAAGCTCTCCCAAAAGTAGATGAATGAGTAATTTGATAAAAATTGGATATCCACAATACTTGTAGAGATAATTAGCATTTACTCATTTTGAGTAGGTGAGTAATTAGCTACGGGTCTGGAACTTCACCATGTGAAAGCTCTCCCAAAAGTAGATGAATGAGTTATTTGATAAAAATTGGATATCCGCAATACTTTTAGAGATAATTATCATTTACTCATTTTGATTAGGTGAGTAATTAGCTACGGGTCTGGAACTTCACCATGTGAAAGCTCTCCCAAAAGTAGATGAACGAGTAATTTGATAAAAATTGGATACCCGCAATACTTTTAGAGATAATTAGCATTTACTCATTTTGAGGAGGTGAATAATTAGCTACGGCTCTGAAAATTCACCAAGTGAAAGCTCTCCCAAAAGTAGGTGAATGAGTTGTTTGATAAAAATTGGCTATCTGCAATACTTTTAGAGATAATTCACATTTACTCATTTTGAGTAGGTGAGTAATTAGCTACGGGTCTGGAACTTCACCATGTGAAAGCCCTCCCAAAAGTAGATGAATGAGTTATTTGATAAAAATTGGATATCCACAATACTTTAGAGATAATTCACATTTACTCATTTTGAGTAGGTGAATAATTAGCTACGGGCCTGAAACCTCACCAACTAAAACCTCTCCCAAAAGTAGATGAATGAGTTATTTGAGAAAAATTGGATATCTGCAATACTTTTACAAATAATTCACATTTACTCATTTTGAGTAGGTGAGTAATTAGCTACGGGTCTGGAACTTCACCATGTGAAAGCTCTCCCAAAAGTAGATGAACGAGTAATTTGATAAAAATTGGATATCCACAATACTTTTAGAGATAATTATCATTTACTCATTTTGAGTAGGTGAATAATTAGCTACGGGTCTGAAACTTCACCAAGTGAAAGCTCTTCCAAAAGTAGGTGAATGAGTTATTTAAGAAAAATTGGATATCCCCAATACTTTTAGGGATAATTCACATTTACTCATTTTGAGTAGGTGAGTCATTAGCTACGGGTCTGGAACTTCACCATGTGAAAGCTCTCCCAAAAGTAGATGAATGAGTTATTTGATAAAAATTGGATATCCGCAATACTTTTAGAGATAATTATCATTTACTCATTTTGAGTAGGTGAATAATTAGCTACGGGTCTGAAACTTCACCATGTGAAAGCTCTCCCAAAAGTAGATGAAGCAGTTATTTGAGAAAAATTATGTCATTATTTTGCCACAAATAAGAAAATAGCTATTACTCACTTATGGCATGCAATAGAACCCTAAACTATATGCATGTACCCTACAGTCACAATTTCAAAGTAGGTATTACTCAGCTATCCAATGTGCAACAGGTCTGAAACTTTACTATGTGATAGGTTATCAAAAACTAGATGAATAACATATTTGAAAATGTGTCCCTAACTTTAATACTTTTGAAGATATTTGACATTTACTTATGTTGTTATTTTGCTACAAATAAGAAAATAGCTATTACTCACTTATGGCATGCAATACAACCGCAAAATATATACCATCTTATAGTTAAGGGCAAAGTAGCTGAACAACATATTTGAAGAAAAAGCTGTAACTGCAATAGTTTTGGAGTTACAATGGATTTACTCAACAGTCACAATTTCAAAGTAGCTATTACTTAGCTATGCAATGTGCAACAGGTCTGAAACTTTACTATGTGATAGCTTACAAAAAAGTAGATGAATGACATATTTGAAAAGAATTCTGTAACTTTAATACTTCTGAAGATATTTGACATTTACTTATGTCATTATTTTGCTACTAATAAGAAAATAGCTATTACTCACTTATGGCATGCAATAGAACCCCAAACTACATGCCAGCTTATAGCTAAGGACAAAGTAGCTGAACAACATATTTGAAGAAGAAGCTGTAACTGCAATAGTTTTGGAGTTATAATGGATTTACTCAACAGTCACAATTTCAAAGTAGCTATTACTTAGCTATGCAATGTGCAACAGGTCTGAAACTTTACTATGTGATAGCTTACAAAAAAGTAGATGAATGACATATTTGAAAAGAATTCCGTAACTTTAATACTTCTGAAGATATTTGACATTTACTTATGTCATTATTTTGCTACTAATAAGAAAATAGCTATTACTCACTTATGGCATGCAATAGAACCCCAAACTACATGCCAGCTTATAGCTAAGGACAAAGTAGGTGAACAACATATTTTACGAAAATATTGTAACTGCAATAGTTTTGGAGTTACAATGGATTTACTCAACTGTAGAATTTCAAAGTAGCTATTACTCAGCTATCCAATGTGCAACAGATCTGAAACTTTACTATGTGATAGCTTATCAAAAAGTAGATGGATAATATATTTGAAAAAGAATTCCGTAACTTTAATACTTTTGAAGATATTTGACATTTACTTATGTCATGATTTTGCTACAAATAACAAAATAGCTATTACTCACTTATGGCATGCAATAGAACCCCAAACTATGTACCATCTTATAGCTAAGGACAAAGTAGCTGAACAACACATTTTAGGAAAATACTCTACCTGCAATAGTTTTGGAGTTACAATGGCTTTACTCAACAGTCAGAATTTCAAAGTAGCTATAACTCAGCTATCCAAGGTGCAACAGGTCTGAAACTTTACTATGTTATAGCTTATCAAAAAGTAGATGGACAACATATTTGAAAAGATTTCCCTAACTTTAATACTTTTGAAGATATTTGACATTTACTTATGTTGTTATTTAGCTACAAATGAGAAAATAGCTATCACTCACTTATGGCATGCAATAGAACCCTAAACTATATGCATGTACCCTACAGTCACAATTTCAAAGTAGGTATTACTCAGCTATCCAATGTGCAACAGGTCTGAAACTTTACTATGTGATAGGTTATCAAAAACTAGATGAATAACATATTTGAAAATGTGTCCCTAACTTTAATACTTTTGAAGATATTTGACATTTACTTATGTTGTTATTTTGCTACAAATAAGAAAATAGCTATTACTCACTTATGGCATGCAATACAACCGCAAAATATATACCATCTTATAGTTAAGGGCAAAGTAGCTGAACAACATATTTGAAGAAAAAGCTGTAACTGCAATAGTTTTGGAGTTACAATGGATTTACTCAACAGTCACAATTTCAAAGTAGCTATTACTTAGCTATGCAATGTGCAACAGGTCTGAAACTTTACTATGTGATAGCTTACAAAAAAGTAGATGAATGACATATTTGAAAAGAATTCTGTAACTTTAATACTTCTGAAGATATTTGACATTTACTTATGTCATTATTTTGCTACTAATAAGAAAATAGCTATTACTCACTTATGGCATGCAATAGAACCCCAAACTACATGCCAGCTTATAGCTAAGGACAAAGTAGCTGAACAACATATTTGAAGAAGAAGCTGTAACTGCAATAGTTTTGGAGTTATAATGGATTTACTCAACAGTCACAATTTCAAAGTAGCTATTACTTAGCTATGCAATGTGCAACAGGTCTGAAACTTTACTATGTGATAGCTTACAAAAAAGTAGATGAATGACATATTTGAAAAGAATTCCGTAACTTTAATACTTCTGAAGATATTTGACATTTACTTATGTCATTATTTTGCTACTAATAAGAAAATAGCTATTACTCACTTATGGCATGCAATAGAACCCCAAACTACATGCCAGCTTATAGCTAAGGACAAAGTAGGTGAACAACATATTTTACGAAAATATTGTAACTGCAATAGTTTTGGAGTTACAATGGATTTACTCAACTGTAGAATTTCAAAGTAGCTATTACTCAGCTATCCAATGTGCAACAGATCTGAAACTTTACTATGTGATAGCTTATCAAAAAGTAGATGGATAATATATTTGAAAAAGAATTCCGTAACTTTAATACTTTTGAAGATATTTGACATTTACTTATGTCATGATTTTGCTACAAATAACAAAATAGCTATTACTCACTTATGGCATGCAATAGAACCCCAAACTATGTACCATCTTATAGCTAAGGACAAAGTAGCTGAACAACACATTTTAGGAAAATACTCTACCTGCAATAGTTTTGGAGTTACAATGGCTTTACTCAACAGTCAGAATTTCAAAGTAGCTATAACTCAGCTATCCAAGGTGCAACAGGTCTGAAACTTTACTATGTTATAGCTTATCAAAAAGTAGATGGACAACATATTTGAAAAGATTTCCCTAACTTTAATACTTTTGAAGATATTTGACATTTACTTATGTTGTTATTTAGCTACAAATGAGAAAATAGCTATCACTCACTTATGGCATGCAATAGAACCCTAAACTATATGCATGTACCCTACAGTCACAATTTCAAAGTAGGTATTACTCAGCTATCCAATGTGCAACAGGTCTGAAACTTTACTATGTGATAGGTTATCAAAAACTAGATGAATAACATATTTGAAAATGTGTCCCTAACTTTAATACTTTTGAAGATATTTGACATTTACTTATGTTGTTATTTTGCTACAAATAAGAAAATAGCTATTACTCACTTATGGCATGCAATACAACCGCAAAATATATACCATCTTATAGTTAAGGGCAAAGTAGCTGAACAACATATTTGAAGAAAAAGCTGTAACTGCAATAGTTTTGGAGTTACAATGGATTTACTCAACAGTCACAATTTCAAAGTAGCTATTACTTAGCTATGCAATGTGCAACAGGTCTGAAACTTTACTATGTGATAGCTTACAAAAAAGTAGATGAATGACATATTTGAAAAGAATTCTGTAACTTTAATACTTCTGAAGATATTTGACATTTACTTATGTCATTATTTTGCTACTAATAAGAAAATAGCTATTACTCACTTATGGCATGCAATAGAACCCCAAACTACATGCCAGCTTATAGCTAAGGACAAAGTAGCTGAACAACATATTTGAAGAAGAAGCTGTAACTGCAATAGTTTTGGAGTTATAATGGATTTACTCAACAGTCACAATTTCAAAGTAGCTATTACTTAGCTATGCAATGTGCAACAGGTCTGAAACTTTACTATGTGATAGCTTACAAAAAAGTAGATGAATGACATATTTGAAAAGAATTCCGTAACTTTAATACTTCTGAAGATATTTGACATTTACTTATGTCATTATTTTGCTACTAATAAGAAAATAGCTATTACTCACTTATGGCATGCAATAGAACCCCAAACTACATGCCAGCTTATAGCCAAGGACAAAGTAGGTGAACAACATATTTTACGAAAATATTGTAACTGCAATAGTTTTGGAGTTACAATGGATTTACTCAACTGTAGAATTTCAAAGTAGCTATTACTCAGCTATCCAATGTGCAACAGATCTGAAACTTTACTATGTGATAGCTTATCAAAAAGTAGATGGATAATATATTTGAAAAAGAATTCCGTAACTTTAATACTTTTGAAGATATTTGACATTTACTTATGTCATGATTTTGCTACAAATAACAAAATAGCTATTACTCACTTATGGCATGCAATAGAACCCCAAACTATGTACCATCTTATAGCTAAGGACAAAGTAGCTGAACAACACATTTTAGGAAAATACTCTACCTGCAATAGTTTTGGAGTTACAATGGCTTTACTCAACAGTCAGAATTTCAAAGTAGCTATAACTCAGCTATCCAAGGTGCAACAGGTCTGAAACTTTACTATGTTATAGCTTATCAAAAAGTAGATGGACAACATATTTGAAAAGATTTCCCTAACTTTAATACTTTTGAAGATATTTGACATTTACTTATGTTGTTATTTAGCTACAAATGAGAAAATAGCTATCACTCACTTATGGCATGCAATAGAACCCCAAACTATGTACCATCTTATAGCTAAGAACAAAGTAGCTGAACAACACATTTTAGGAAAACACTCTAAGTGCAATAGTTTTGGAGTTACAATGGCTTTACTCAACAGTCAGAATTTCAAAGTAGCTATTACTCAGCTATCCAAGGTGCAACAGGTCTGAAACTTTACTATGTCATAGCTTACCAAAAAGTAGATGGACAACATATTTGAAAAGATTTCCCCAACTTTAATACTTTTGAAGATATTTGACATTTACTTCTTCTGTTATTTAGCTACAAATGAGAAAATAGCTATTACTCACTTATGGCATGCAATAGAACCCCAAACTATGTACCATCTTATAGCTAAGGACAAAGTAGCTGAACAACATATTTTAGGAAAATACTCTAACTGCAATAGTTTTGGAGTTACAATCGCTTTACTCACCAGTCAGAATTTCAAAGTAGCTATTACTCAGCTATCCAAGGTGCAACAGGTCTGAAACTTTACTATGTGATAGCTTACCAAAAAGAAGATGGACAACATATTGAAAAGATTTCCCTAACTTCAATACTTTTGAAGATATTTGACATTTACTTCTTCTGTTATTTAGCTACAAATGAGAAAATAGCTATTACTCACTTATGGCATGCAATGGGACCCCAAACTATGTACCATCTTATAGCTAAGGACAAAGTAGCTGAACAACATATTTGAAGAAAAACTTGTTACTGCAATAGTTTTTGAGTTATGAGCCCTTTACTCAAAGTAGCTAAGATTGCTATTACTCGCTTATCTTTAGGCCTAAGTCAATAAAACCCAAAAAATTTTCAAGGGCATGAAAATTCATTGGGACAATTAATTTACAAAAAATCTGTAGCTGTAGTAGTTTTGGAGAAATCTGCGTGACTAACTAACGCACGCACACACGCACGCACGCACGCACACACAGACATCATTTCATAATCTCCCTCCCGGGCTAAAGCCCGGCGGGAGATAAAAATCATATATGGCTTCACAGTGATATTTGCTCTCCAAGTGCTCTTGTTTAGCATGATCACAAAATTACACAGAAGTTTTCAGGCCTTATCTCACATGAAGGGATATTTTCTATGACATTTTTCTTTTGTTTAAAACATTTTTATTGTAGCATTGTGACAATACATCTCCATAAAAAAATCATAACAACATATCATTCAAAAAACATAAATAAGCAATAAGTACCCGTGATTACATCTCCATAAAAAAAATCATTACAACATATCATTCAAAAAACATAAATAAGCAATCAGTACCCGTGAACGGGCTCTGTGTCAGCTGACTGTGTGCTTTGAGTTTTAGAGTAGAAGTGAAAGAAGAACGGGACACAAAACTTGTGCCCTGGAAATTGTATTCAGACGTAGAGTACCAGGTTAACTGTTAAGGTGTAAAAAGTAGGTGAATAACATATTTAAACAAAACACTGTACATGCAATAGTTTTCAAGTTACAACTGATTTACTCAACAGTGAGAACCTCAAAGTAGCTACTGCTCAGGTATGCCACGAGCTACAGGTCTGCAATTTCACTATGTGATAGCTGACTTAAAAGTAGGTGAATAACATATTTAAAGAAAATACTCTAAATGCAATAGTTTTCAAGTTACAACTGATTTATTCAACCCTGAGAATCAGAAAGTAGATATTGCTCAGCCATGCCATAAGCTACAGGTCTACAATTTCACCATGTTATAGCTGACCCAAAAGTAGGTGAATAACATATTTAAACAAAATTCTCTAAATGCGATAGTTTTCAAGTTACAACTGATTTACTCAACAGTGAGAAACTCAAAGTAACTATTGCTCAGCTGAGCTACAGGTCTGCAATTTCACTATGTTATAGCTGACTGAGAAGTAGATGAATAACATATTTAAAGAAAAAAACTCTAAATGCAAAAGTTTTCAATTTACAAGTAAAGAACCTCAAAGTAGCTATTGCTCAGCTATGCTATGAGCTACAGGTCTGCAATTTCACTATGTTATAGCTGACCCAAACGTAGGTGAATAAGATATTTAAAGAAAATACTGTAAATGCAATAGTTTTCAAGTTACAACAGATTTACTCAACAGTGAGAACATGAAAGTAGCTATTACTCAGCCATGCAATGAGCTACAGGTCTACAATTTCAGTATGCTATAGCTGACCAAAAAGTAGGTGAATAACATATTTAAGGAAACCCTCTAAATACAATAGTTTTCAAGTTACAAGTGATTTACTCAACAGTGATAACCTCAAAATAGCTATTGTTCAGCCATGAAATAAGCTACAGGTCTGCAAATTTACTATGTTATAGCTGATCTAAAAGTAGGTGAATAACATATTTAAAGAAAATGCAACTGCAAATGCAACTGTAAATGCAATAGTTTTCAAGTTACAAATCACTTACTCAACAGTGAGAAACTTAAAGTAACTATTGCTCAGCTATGCAGTGAGCTACAGTTCTACAATTTCATTATGTTATAGCTGACTGAGAAGTAGATGAATAACATATTTAAAGAAAACACTATTACTCACTTAGCTATTTGGGACAGACTCCCAATTTGCTCACCATGTTGTAGCTATAGAAAAAGTAGCTGAATAACATATTTTAACAAAATACTTTAAGTGCAATACTTTTCAAGTTATAAGTGATTTACTGCATGAATTTGTGAATTTTAATGCATAAAAAATTGTTAAAAATTCATTCAAAAAATAAAGATCCAGACCTGATACTCACACAATAGAATCTACCTGTGTCCTAGTAGGCCGAAGCTAGCAAGAAAGCAGTTTTGAGAGTAAGGTGTTTGAGGTCTGTGTCTTTCTTTGAGGCTCAAAGGGTGCTTTTGTGAGCTCATTGAGAACAACAGAAAGGTTCCACGTAGGAAGATTCCTGGAACTTTTGGGACGATCCCTGTGAAAACTGGACAGTAACCTATAATTAAGGTCTGAACTTTGAGAGATATGGAGCCCTGAAAGGCCCAAAGTGTCAACAATGGCCGTCCTATAACCATCAATGGTCGAAGGGCACCTGCTTAGATCTTGGTACACGTACATAAAGAAGTCTGAGACCTGCTTTACAGAGGGAGTGGAGAAATCCACCGAATTTTCTCTGCACCATTTCTCAAATAGGGTCCACTTTGACTTGTAGATGGTCCTTGTTGATGATCTCTGAGGGGCAGCAATTCTCTCTACCACCTCCACAGAGAAGCCTTGTTCTTGGAGCTGTCCACTCCTAAACACCAGGCGTGGAGGTTGAGATGCTGTGGATTGCTGTGGAACACATAACTGTGGGACTGTTTGAGAAGAGTTCTTGACACTGGAAGTTGAAGTGGGATCTCTGTTGAGAGCTGCACTAGGTTCCAAAACCAGGGCATCACTGGCCAGCCTAGGGCTATTACGATGATCAGGCAATTGGATTGCCTGACTTTTTGGATCACCCTGTGAAGGAGGGCCATGAGAGGGTAAGCATAAGCAGTGAGACCCGACCAGTTTTGTTCAGAGCATCTATGTCCCAAGTATTTTGGTCTGGGACTGGAGGCATGTACAGCGGAACTTTGTGGTTCAGGCGAGTGGCAAATAGATCTACATGAGGAGTGAACCACTTGAGACAGATCTGTTTGAACACCTGCGGATGCAGTAACCATTCTGTTGACTGAACTTGGTTAGACCTGGACAGTAGGTCGACCATCACATTCAGACACCCTGGAATGTGTCTGGCTTTTAGTGTTATCTGGTAACGATGGCACCAGGTCATGATCTTCCACAGGAGAGCGCACATCTCCACCCAGTGGGTTCCACCTTGTTTGTTTATGTAGGCTACCACTGTTGAGTTGTCTGTAGTAACTAACACTGTTTGGTTTTGACACTGGTCCTTGAACCTTTGAAGGGCCAGAGAAACCACCTTCAGCTCTAGAACATTTATGTGTAGCCTTTTTTCCCTGTCTCACCACAGACCTTTTGCAGAGGTTTGCTCTAAATGAGCGCCCCAGCCTTCATTTGAGGCATCTGTAAAGAGTTGGATACCGTGGTCTTTGGTATGAAGGTCTGAGCCTTTCATCACGTTTGTGGGATTTTGCCACCATTCTAGGTGTGCTGAAATGGTTTCTGTCCAAGGAAGGAGGGTGTCCAATGACTGAGGAAATTTCCAGTGCTCCTTGAGGTGAAACTGAAAGGGTCTCATGTGAAGGCGTCCCTCCAGGACCATTTTCTCCGTTGATCAAACAATTAGCGACATCAAACATCTTGCAGTCAAAACATGTTTTGGCTTGAGTCGTAGGATCAAATCCTGACGTTTGAGCCATCTCTCTTGAGTGGCTTTTACAAGGGCTGAATCTAGATGGTATTCGTAGCCCACGAAGGAAAACACCTGAGTTGGCTTTAATTCAGACTTCTCCAGATTTATTATCCACCCTACGGACTGAGAGAGGTCCACCACTGTCTGAGTGTTCACTTTTGCTTCTTCCTGAGACTGGGCCCTGATCAGCCAGTCGTCCAGATACTGGTGAAGTCTGATTCCCCTTGACAGGGCCATCAGCTTCACCTCATTAAAATCATTGTAAAGACCTGATGGGCCATGGCTAGTCCGAAGGGAAAAGAAGTGAACTGGAACACCTGTGGCAAAACCTTAGGTACTTCCTTGAGTTTAGGTGGATGGAGATGTGAAGGTAGGTGTCTAATAGGTCTATCGACAACACCCATTCCCCTGGAATCAGAGAGGCCCTGATGGACTCTGGTGTTTCCATTTTGAACCTTTCTACAAGTAGGAAGGTGTTGAGCCTGCTTAGGTCTATTACTGGCCTCCACCTTTGGTGAGGCTTGGGTACAAGAAACAGGCAACTGTAAAACCCGAGAGATTTTACATTTTCCACCCTTTCTATTGCATTCTTTGACAGTAGAGACTGGATACAACAGGTCAGAGCTATTTCTTTTTGAAGGGCCTTGTAACCTGACTGAATCAGAGGGGCTCTGACTAAATTTGGTTTTGAGATGAATGGAAGAATGTAACCATTGGTGATGATGTTTAACACATTGTCTGAACATTTGTTTGTGAGCCAGTCTCTTCTGAAAGAATGGAGGCGACCTCCTACTGGTGGACTGAGGGAGGCTTGAAAGGAGTCATTGGAAGGAGGGGTTTCCATGCCCTCGTCTCCTAGAGTGGGGTCGAAAATGACCCCTGGATCCTCTGAAGTTCGGTTTCATCCTAACTGAGGAAAACAATTGGTTACTGCTTTGGGAGGAATTGCCCCCATAGGGGTGTTTCCTGTAGGAGCCTCTTTTCTTGTTGTGGAGGGGACCACGAAAGGGCTTGTTTTGATTGGGTCCAAAACCCTGAGAGTCTTTAGGGGTGTTTTTTTAAGGAGGAAGTCCTCTCCATCCTTCACTAATTGAGACTTGAAAAGAGGAGTAGGCCAAAAAGGCGAGTTCCTCAGTTCCTGACATCTTGAGTCCCCTAGATGTGGTTAAAGGGTCATTTCAGCCTCTCTTCTCAGCAGGCCAGTGTTGCCCATGGTATAAAGTTCCCTCTGGAGTATGTGGGCTACAGATTTGGTAAAGCAGGCTAAGGCTCTCTGTTGAATAAAAATCCTCTTATTCATGAGATCAAAATAATCACAAGCATTTTCATAACCACGTCTGGCAGCTCTTTCGGGGTCGGCACCCTTTTGAATTTGGTTTTTGACCCTTTTGAAGGTAGCCTTGACACTGTGTAGGCACTTCTCCATAACAGTGTTACAAGAGGAGGCAGTCCTGGCGAAAGTAGCTGTGAAATTGATGGTAGAAAGATTCTGCCTAGCTAGATCTTTATGCCTAGCTAGATTCCTTAAGAACTTGTAGGGGAACCTTGCCCACAGGGGCCCCAGAGAGCTTTGGAGAGATACAGATTTTTGCAAAATCTGTGTTAAGTTCTTGAAGCTTATCTTCAAAACAAGGTTGTCCCACCTTGTAGTACTTGGCTGTTGAAGCCAGGAGTTTGATGTATTTACCCTTAGGTAAATTGGAGGCCAAGAAATCTTGTTCAAATTTCTCAAAAGCATCTTTGAGAATTGGGTTCGAAGGGAGCATAGCAGAAGGGCATCTTAGCCTTAGCTCCTGTAGGCCTTTCTCATCGTCTAGGCCTAGCACAGTGGTAGAGGACCTAGGCAAAGTTTCCCTGGGGTCAGGGAGATCTAGAATTTGCCTGAAAATTTCCACTTCCTCAGCATATTGAGAAGGGAGGTCAGACATGTCTACCTCCCTATAAAAGACTGGATCTGTGCTGTCCTGATGTTGAGGTTCCTGAGGAACCTTATGTTGAGGTTTAGTAGGCTTTCTAGCTGAGGCAGAGGACCCATCTTCCTCTGAAGAAGATGACTGAAAATAATATTTTGCCCTTGCCTTGTGCTTCCTTTTGTCAGAATGCTTTTTTGCTTTAGGAGAAACCTTTCTAGGGTGTTCCGACTCGGAATGATGTTCTGAGTGGTCGGATTCAATATCCGATTGCTTGGAAGCATGGTCGGACTGGACATTTTGAGAAGACTTGGGAGGAAGTGGAAGGTCCATAAAAGTCAGTGCCCAAGTGGTCAGATGTCCATGGAATAGAAGTACAAGTCGGAATAGGGTCGGCCTGAGTACTTGGTCCAGGTTTAGGTCCAGCTTGGGCAGAGTCGGACGTCTTAACTACATCCGACTCGGATGCTTTTTTGAAGGAAAGCATTTCATCTCTGAGAGACTTCATTGCCTCTAGCATGGACACCTGGAAGATCCCCCCTTTCTTGCTTAAGTTGGATGTTAAATGTATTACCCAGGCATTTTTCAAGCCTACTTTCTATTTTATTCTGCAATGCAGTACCTGGGGTGGGTGGGACAGTTTGTGGCATTTTTAATGACAAGGATTCAAAACGCAAGGGTTGGGGACGTGGAGGTGAAGAAAATAAATTGTCAGCAGCACCCTCAAGGTCTGCTTGAGAGCCAGAGAATACATCACCATTGTCACCCAACAGGTCAAGATCATCTTTACTAGTATTAACATCCGATGCCTTCTGCTTCCTGATATACTGACGTCTATGCTTAATTTTGATCTGCTGTTCCTCGGTGAAACTTAGAACAGATATTGCATGGTGACTGGTAGGTGACACAGGAATCGTCTCCCTTGCCAGATTCCCTACAAGTGGGGCAATAATTGTGTGTATCGAATGGATAGCAGAAGTGACGAGATTTAGATGATCTTGGCTTTGAACTAGTTTGATGGGAAGACATTTTTACTGCAATAAAAAATCCGAGTCGAAACGCGGAAAACTCACAAAGAATACTTATCCTGTGTTTCCTAAATTTTACAGAACATTCTATACAATAAAATTAAAAAATAGCATCAGAGATGCCCGTATGCCACAGCGTGGGGAAATATTTTTCAACACCATGACATATAGAAGTAGTGTAACAGTACAAAGTTCAAGATACTTTCAGAGCAGTGTCAGTTATATTAAGGTCCAAATAATGCTTAAGTAGAGAAAATAATATCTAAGGAAAAGAAATGTATGTAAAGATGAAGTATTAAAACAAAACAATTCAATAATAAAATGACAGCATTTATCAGTAAACCAAAAATGGCCGAATTATGGTTTGGATATATTGAGTGTGTGGTGTTGGAGAAAAGCCTGTGGCTCACTTGATGAAATTCCATCTGTTACAATGGGAACTTGCAAAAGGAAATTCTTAATGAATTCTAATATGACTATAACAGTGCTTAATCTGCATCAATGGACAGACCCAAAGGTGCAACAAGATTTTAAAGGTCAATACAGCAAGGTCAAAGGTCAATCAGTGTCACACCATGACGTGGCACACCTAAAACCCTCAACCAATATCCCTACCAAGTATAAACTTCCTACACCTTACAGTCTCTGAGATATAGCCTGGACAAACTTTTATAGGTCAAGGTCACTACAGCAAGGTCAAAGGTCAAATCAAGGTCACACTATGACATAGCACACCTACACCCCCTAACCAATGTCCCTACCAAGTATCAACTTCCTACACCTTATGGTTGCCGAGATATAGCCCAGACAAGATTTTCAAACTCAAGGTCACTACGGCAAGGTCAAAGGTCAAATCAAGGTCAGACCATGACGTTGCACACCTACACCCCCCAATCAATGTCCCTGCCAAGTATGAACTTCCTACACCTTACGGGTTCTGAGATACAGCCCGGACAAACTATTTACCGCCACCCGCCCGCCCACCTACGCCCGCCCATCCGGACACCATGGGTGAAAACAATGGCTGAATAATAACATCCAACAATACATATGTGCTGAGAAATCAATAAATTATTGAGAGATATGACTTTCCAATATGGCAGCCAATGAGAGAAGGACAAATTACCAAATGACACTGCTATGGTACATACTAAACCACGGACTCGGCCAAATCCAAACGTCCATTTTTCTTGGTTGTTGGCTGGAGTCATGGCCTCCCGAGTTAACATTCAGTCCCACATGGTAAGCTATTGTAGCGCAATAAAATCTGCTATTTTATGACCCCAGTTTGACGCCTAGAGGGGGGTTGGGGGGAAATTTCACTTGCTTTTTAGACTCTCCACATATGGTTTCCTATTACCTCCCAATACATTTTATGGCTGTAAATGCAATACTTTAGCAGATAATGGGTTGGCCTTCTGGTTGGTACCTGTGAGAAAATTGATAATAAATCGGTGAATTTGTATCGGATCGCTCCCAAAATCTCATCAGCTCGCGTTTTTGATAGTATGAACATGTGTATGAAATTATAAGCCTCTGTGGTTAGTATATTTTGCTGTACCCAAACTATTTTTTGATCATGCCTTGATAAGGATCAAAGGTCAAATTTAAGCATGTGGAAAATGTTTCCCATGCCTAAGGTATATAACTGCTACATATGGTTAGAAAGCTTCCAATAAAAAGGGTGATATTCAAGGGAGAGCGTAATGCCCAGCCCAATGGGCCAGCAGAACACTATGAGCAAAAACAATACCTACACACCCTGTAAAAATAGTACAGTATACCACAAACCTGAAAACAAGTAAGCACCCCCTGGAGAGGACCTTCATTTTTGTTTCTTTTTCTGTCAGATGCATTACAGTTATTTTGCTTTCTATGATCCAAATACAGATCCATTAGTTATTTTGCTTTCTATGATCCAAATAATCCATTTACTTATCCGCCATGAGCCATATTTGTCGTAAATAGGGGGACCTACAAAGTGGGACATATTTTTTTCAAATCTCACAAAGATTGACGATATTATACTCATGCTATGCACTTGTATAACATTGTCGCCTTCATTCATAATTTTGTTTTCATATTTCTCATTCAGAAAGCTTTCTTATTTTATCCTCCCAATTTAACCCTGTTCCAAAACATAACTGAAAAGTAGCTATTTTTAGCTTACAAATGTTACAATATTTCCTGCATATGCTTAGATAGCATGGATTGTTTGGTACTCACCCAACAACAGAAATGGCAGGATATTGTGCAAGGGTCCAAAGAAGACACCAGCATAAGATGCAATTCCAATACTGACCAGTGCAGAAAACCCTACACAGAGAACTCCAGAAATGGCCAGGAAGACCTAAAAATAGTGGGACAGAAAGTTTGGAACAAACAAACAACCATATGCACTTCACAGGGATGACTTGCAAAGTTAGAGGTGGATTAACCAAATGGATGTGCTAAACATGGCTCTTCATATGCAAACAAACGAGAACATACCTCACAATATTACAAACAAGAGGAGAGTGCCCGTGAACGGGCACTGTGTCAGCTGACTGAATGTTTTTGATTTGTGATGGTGATAATGAGAGGAAAGCATAATTATCAGGGAAAGGGCTGTACAGAAATACAGTAAATGGTAACTGAACAGCATGTTCGAAAGATATTCCGAAGCTGACAGAAAAAAAGGACAAAAAAGTTGTGCCCTGCAAATGGTATTATGAAATAAAGTAACAAGGTAATTGTTTAAGTGTAAAAAGTAGGTTAAAAATATTTAAAGAAATACTATAAATGCAATATCCTCGTTCGACCATGAAGAAGGGGTCCAAAGGTCAAATCTGACCATACCAAAAGATTCCCAGCCAAAGAATTTAGGATGGTATACCATCCCAAACCTCTCGGACCAATAATAAGTGAGTCATAGGCACTTTTTAAGTTTGGCTATCCTTGTTTGACCTTGACGGAGGGGTCCAAGGTCAAATCCGACCACACAAAAAAATTCCCAGCCCATGATTTCCTGTAGCTTGTTTACCATCCCAAACCTGTAGGACCAATAATAAGCAAGTTCTAAGCAATTGTAAGTTTGGCTATCCTCAATTGACCTTGAAGGAGGGGTCCCAGGTCAAATCTGACCACACCAAAAGAATCCCAGCCCATGATTTCCTATATGTTGGTTTACCATCCCAAACCTCCAAGACCAATAATACGCGAGTTATAAGCACTCTAAGTTTGGCTATCTTCGTTTGACCTGGAAGGAGGGGTCTAAGGTGAAATCTGACCACACCAAAAGATTCCCAGCCCATGATTTTCTATAGGTTGGTTTTCCATTCCAAACCTCTAGGACCAATAATAAGCGAGTTATAAGCACTTTTAAGTTTGGCTATCCTCATTTGACCTTGAAGGAGGGGTCCAAGGTGAAATCCGACCACACCAAAAAATTCCCAGCTCATGATTTTCTATAGGTTGGTTTTCATTCCAAACCTCTAGGACCAATAATAAGCGAGTTATAAGCACTTTTATGTTTGGCTATCCTCATTTGACCTTGAAGGAGGGTTCCAAGGTCAAATCAGACCATATTAACAGATTCCCAGCCCATATTTCCTACAGGTTGGATACAATGATTTACTCAACAGTGAGAACCTGAAAGAAGCTATTGCTCAGCTATGCCATGACATAGAGGTCTGCAATTTCACTATGTTATAGCTGACCAAAACGTCTGTGAATAACATATTTAACAAAATACTCTAAATGTAATAGTTTTCAAGTTACTACTGATTTACTCAAGAGTGAGAACTTCAAAGTAACTATTACTCAGCTATGCAATGAGCTACATGTCTGAATTTTTGCTCTGTTATAGCTGACCTAAAAGCAGGTGAACAACATATTTAAGCAAAATACTGTAAATGCAATAGTTTTCAAGTTACAACTGATTTACTCAATAGTGAGAACCTGAAAATAGCTATTGCTCCGCTATGCCATGAGCTATAGGTCTGTAATTTCACTATGTTATAGCTAACCCAAAAGTAGGTGAACAATATATTTTAACAAAATACTCCAAATGCGAGTTATAAGCACTTTTAAGTTTGGCTATCCTCATTTGACCTTGAAGGAGGGGTCCAAGGTGAAATCCGACCACACCAAAAAATTCCCAGCTCATGATTTTCTATAGGTTGGTTTTCATTCCAAACCTCTAGGACCAATAATAAGCGAGTTATAAGCACTTTTATGTTTGGCTATCCTCATTTGACCTTGAAGGAGGGTTCCAAGGTCAAATCGGACCATATTAACAGATTCCCAGCCCATATTTCCTACAGGTTGGATACAATGATTTACTCAACAGTGAGAACCTGAAAGAAGCTATTGCTCAGCTATGCCATGACATAGAGGTCTGCAATTTCACTATGTTATAGCTGACCAAAACGTCTGTGAATAACATATTTAACAAAATACTCTAAATGTAATAGTTTTCAAGTTACTACTGATTTACTCAAGAGTGAGAACCTCAAAGTAACTATTACTCAGCTATGCAATGAGCTACATGTCTGAATTTTTGCTCTGTTATAGCTGACCTAAAAGCAGGTGAACAACATATTTAAGCAAAATACTGTAAATGCAATAGTTTTCAAGTTACAACTGATTTACTCAACAGTCAGTGCCTGAGAATAGCTATTGCTCAGTTGTGCCATGAGCTACAGGTCTGAAATTTCACTATGTTATAGCTGACCCAAAAGTAGCTGAATAACATATTTGCACAAATTTCTGTAAAGGCAATAGTTTTCCAATTATAACTGATTTACTCAACAATGAGAACTTCAAAGTAGCTATTACTCAGCTATGCAATGAGCCACAGGTCTGGAACTTCACTATGTTATAGCTGACCCCAAAATAGGTGAATAACATATTGCAACAAAATACTCTAAATGCAATAGTTTCCAAGTTATAAGTGATTTACTCAACAGTGATAACCTAAAAGTAGCTATTACTCAGCTATGCCATGAGCTACAGGTCTGAAATTTTACTATGTTATAGCTGACCCAAAAGTAGCTGAATAACATATTTACACTAAATTCTCTAAATGCAATAGTTTTCAAATTATAAGTGATTTGCTCAACATTGAGAACTTCAAAGTAGCTATTACTCAGCTATGCAATGAGTCACAGGTCTGGAACTTCACTATGTTATAGCTGACCCCAAAATAGGTGAATAACATATTGAAACAAAATACTCTAAATGCAATAATTTCCAAGTTATAAGCGATTTACTCAACAGTGATAACCTCAAAGTAGCTATTACTCAGCTATGCCATGAGCTACAGGTCTGAAATTTTACTATGTTATAGCTGACCCAAAAGTAGGTGAACAACATATTTAAGCAAAATACTATACATGCAATAGTTTTCAAGTTACAACTGATTTACTCAATAGTGATGACCTAAAAGTAGCTATTACTCAGCTATGCCATGAGCTACAGGTCTGAAATTTTACTATGTTATAGCTAACCCAAAAGTAGCTGAATAACATATTTATACTAAATTCTCTAAATGCAATAGTTTTGCAATTACAACTGATTTACTCAATAGTGAGAACCTCAAAGTAGTTATTACTCAGCTATGCAATGAGCTACAGGTCTGAAATTTTACTATGTTATAGCTGACCCAAAAGTAGGTGAACAACATATTTAAGCAAAATACTGTAAATGCAATAGTTTTCAAGTTACAACTGATTTACTCAATAGTGATGACCTAAAAGTAGCTATTACTCAGCTATGCCATGAGCTACAGGTCTGAAATTTTACTATGTTATAGTTGACCCAAAAGTAGCTGAATAACATATTTATACGAAATTCTGTAAATGCAATAGTTTTCCAATTACAACTGATTTACTCAATAGTGAGAACTTCAAAGTAGCTATTACTCAGCTGTGCCATGACCTACAGATCTGAAATTTCACTATGTTATAGCTGGCCCAAAAGTAGCTGAATAACATATTTATACAAAATTCTCTAAATGCAATAGTTTTGCAATTACAACTGATTTACTGAATAGTGAGAACCTCAAAGTAGTTATTACTCAGCTATGCAATGAGCTACAGGTCTGAAATTTTACTATGTTATAGCTGACCCAAAAGTAGGTGAACAACATATTTAAGCAAAATACTGTAAATGCAATAGTTTTCAAGTTACAACTGATTTACTCAATAGTGATGACCTAAAAGTAGCTATTACTCAGCTATGCCATGAGCTACATGTCTGAAATTTTACTGTGTTATAGCTGACCCAAAAGTAGCTGAATAACATATTTATACGAAATACTCTAAATGCAATAGTTTTCCAATTACAACTGATTTACTCAATAGTGAGAACTTTAAAGTAGCTATTACTCAGCTATGCCATGACCTACAGATCTGAAATTTCACTATGTTATAGCTGGCCCAAAAGTAGCTGAATAACATATTTATACGAAATTCTCTAAATGCAATAGGTTTTAAGTTACAAGTGATTTACTCAATAGTGAGAACTTCAAAGTAGCTATTACTCAGCTATGCAATGAGCCACAGCTCTGAAACTTCACTATGTTATAGCTGATCCCAAAATAGGTGAATAACATATTGAAACAAAATACTGTAAATGCAATAGTTTCCAAGTTATAAGCGATTTACTCAACAGTGATAACCTAAAAGTAGCTATTACTCAGCTATGCCATGAGCTACAGGTCTGAAATTTTACTATGTTATAGCTGACCCAAAAGTAGCTGAATAACATATTTATACGAAATTCTCTAAATGCAATAGTTTTGAAGTTATAAGCGATTTACTCAACAGTGATAACCTAAAAGTAGCTATTACTCAGCTATGCCATGAGCTACAGGTCTAAAATTTTACTATGTTATAGCTGACCCAAAAGTAGCTGAATAACATATTTATACGAAATTCTCTAAATGCAATAGTTTTTAAGTTACAAGTGATTTTACTCATGATGGAAGTTACTGAAAAGCCCAAAAGTAGCTATTACTCACTTAGCTATTGAGACAGGCACCCAACTTACTCACCATATTGTAGCTATGAAAAAAGTAGCTGAATAACATATTTTAACAAAATGCTCTAAATGCAACACTTTTCAAGTTATAAATGATTTTGTGCATGATTTCATGAATTTTAATGCATTAAAAATTATTAAAAAAATTTATTAAAAAAAAAGTAAGACAGATCCAGGTCTCATACTCACACAAGAGAATCTACCTGTGGCCTAGTACATATATGCAAGATATGAGAGAAATCCCTGCAATAGTCACTGAGAAAATTGTGATTAAGTGTTGAAATTTTCACACTTTTGGTGGGGGTACCCCCCTTGTAATGTCTCTAGCAAACAGACGAACAGACAGATTTGCATGCCTTGAACAATTTTTCATCCTCGATAGATAAGGTATCTTTTAAAAAAAACAGCACATCTCTAGGCCTTGTAGTTTTGAAGAAGAAGTTGTTCACGCGGACGCGTACGCGGACGCGTACGCGGACGCATACGCCCACGCCGCAGAGTGACGACATAATGTCAGCTGACTGACAAGTCAGCTGACATAAAGATTGTCTTTTAATTAAACAACATAGTCACAGTATTTGAATTTATAACAAAAATACATGATCTCACAAATTGACAAACAATCAAATGCATTGTAGCTACCACATTCATGCCCAGCAAATCAAAAACATGACACTTAGTCAGTGTACTGCCTGGCGCCATAACTTGGCACAACTTGGACACAAAACCTTATTTTTGCTTGTTTTAAGTGTAGTTTCGTGGATTTATTTTTATTAAAATATGAATTGACACAAGCGCAAGTTATTAAACTATTTTATTAACATCAAATATAAACAATAAACCTGTTAGAATCGTTTTTAAGGGGCGATAATATAATTTCTACATGAAATCAGCGCCTCAAATTGGCATAATTTGCATACGGAAATTGCCGAAGATATTTAAATTATTTTTGTCGTCACTTCCACTTCCTTATTTGTTAGCAGAAATTCGTGAGTGTGGGCGATAAAGAACCATTGTTATTAAATATTTTAACTTCCGTTTTGTGCCAATTTGAGGTGTGTGCCATTATATGGCGCCACGCAGTAGTTACTTCAGATTATGCATATCAGCTTTAATAAACAACAGTTTCAGCACCAGTGAAGAAGGAAATAAAAATCAGGGCTAGTATTTACAAAGATTCTTAAACTTAAATTCATGTTAAAACTCACTTATATACTTGAAAATTTTAATTTCTTAAATGCAGCTTTTATAAGCTACATGCTTACCATGTGGAACTGAATGCTATCTCCGGAGGCCGCAGGAATCAGGCCAACGTTCAAGAAAAATAGATGTTTAGAGTTGACCAAATCCCTAGTACTGAAGGTGAACCCTGAAGTGAAAGACCACTTAAGCCTCCTTCTTTCTTGTTGTAAATTTTGCCCGTACCCCTCAGCTGTAATACAGTGGGGAGGCAGGGTGGGACTCTCTTCAGTTCTACATGGTAAGCTTGTAGCTACACTTAAGTAATCAAAATTTTCAATTTTATTGCGCTACAATAGCTTACCATGTGGAACTGAATGTTGAATAAAAACTGCTGGCAGGATTACAGCTGAGACTGGAAGTATTAGTCAATTTTTCTTTAATTTTGAAGCAATAATTAGAATGCTTATTAGAAATGTCAGTTTGAGTCCCATTTGCAGTGCCCCGGATTTGGAAACTGGGCCTGCAAGAAGCCAAAAACCAGAATATAAATGAAAATGATAGCATGATACTGTCTGGATTTGAAGGAGGACTGCAGCCGTGCTCACGATATGGCAGTTAGCCCAAGGGCTTCACTACAAATGAAACAAGCCCTGGGCTGAAAATCTCATTAATGTGCAACCCATGATGAAATTATGGGATCACAATAATAATACATAATATGTTATACATATTAAATCCTGTTTAATCAAATAAAACCTCAAAGACCTTGCCAAACATCCTGAGGAGGTACTCATATACTTAGACCCTGGGATTAGATTCCTGAAGACTTGGTTACAGCAGACGTGCTCCCCTTCTTTTCTTTCGAAGGATGACTGGTCTGAAGGGAAGGGTCTAGGACTTGTTGTGCTGCTACTACTGGACCCAGATACATATTGCTGTCGTTGTCTGATCAAGTAAGGTCTTTTAGGTAATAATTTGAAAATGTGTTGTGAGCTTTCTAGTGACAAGCTTGCATGATTTGGTCCACTGAAACCCCACCATAAAAGGTCTTACAGGCCGTGAAGGCCCTGATGTCATGAGCTTTAACTTGGACCAATTCTAAGGACTGTTGGTCGGGTTGTTTGTAACACAGGATAGTTTGTTATAACTAAGAAGAGAGAGCAGCGAGTCTGATGTCTGAGGTATGTCCTTTCTTGAAGGAGATAAAAAGTAGGGATCGAGACCATGTCAGGTCTTTGATTCAATCCAGATAGTACTTCAGGGCCTGTACTGGACACAGGGTCCTGTCTTCTTTGAATTGTCTATCTACAATGGTAGTCAAAGCAGGGATAACCCCTGGAGACACACTTTGAGAAACTTCTCTTGCTAGTTGGTTTTTGGCTTTGAAATCTGAAGAGGGGAACAAAGCTGCCTTTTCCCATTGGCCTAAATTAGATACTTTGTTTGCGCCCCAGGCATGAATTTCAGGCATGAATTAGGTAAAAATTTGAAAATGTGTTGTGAGCTTTCTAGTGACAAGCTTGCATGATTTGGTCCACCGAAACCCCACCATAAAAGGTCTTAGAGGCCGTGAAGGCCCTGATGTCATGAGCTTTAACTTGGACCAATTCTAAGGACTGTTGGTCGGGTTGTTTGTAACACAGGATAGTTTGTTATAACTAAGAAGAGAGAGCAGCGAGTCTGATGTCTGAGGTATGTCCTTTCTTGAAGGAGATAAAAAGTAGGGATCGAGACCATGTCAGGTCTTTGATTCAATCCAGATAGTACTTCAGGGCCCGTACTGGACACAGGGTCCTGTCTTCTTTGAATTGTCTATCTACAATGGTAGTCAAAGCAGGGATAGCCCCTGGAGACACACTTTGAGAAACTTCTCTTGCTAGTTGGTTTTTGGCTTTGAAATCTGAAGAGGGGAACAAAGCTGCCTTTTCCCATTGGCCTAAATTAGATACTTTGTGCCCCAGGCATGAATTTCACTGCAGCACTTGCCGGAGGTCAAAGCTAGCAAGAAAGCAATTTTGAGAGTAAGATGTTTGAGGTCTGTGTCTTTTATAGGCTCAAAGAGTGTTTTGTGAGCTCATTAAGTACAACAGAAGGGTTCTACTTTGGAAGATTCCTGGAACTTTTGGAACAATCCCTGTGAAAGCTAGAAGCAACCTGTTAAGGTTAGAGCTTTTAGAAATATGGAGCCCTGCTAGGCCCAAGGTGTCAACAATGGCCATCCTGTAACCATCAATGGTAGAAGGGTGCCTGTTTAGATCTTGGTACAGATACATGAAAAAGTCCGAAACTTGCTTCACAGTTGAAGTGGAGAAATCCACCAAATTTTCTCTGCACCATCTCTCACTTTGGGCCCACTTTAACCCTGTAAATGGTCCTTGTTAACGATTTTTAAGGGGCAGCAATCCTCTGCCACTTCTATAGAGAAGCCTTGTTCTAGGAGCTGTCCACTGCTAGACACTAGGCATGAAGGTTGAGATGTTGTGGATTGTTGTGAAACACTTAGTTGTAGGACTGTTTAAGAAGTGCTGTTGACACTGGTAACTGGAGTGGGATCTCTGTTGAGAGCTGCACTAGGTCCAAAAACCAGGGCATCCCTGGTCAGCCTGGGGCTATTAGAATGATGAGGCAACTGCTTTGCCAAAGTTTTTGGATCACCGTGCGAAGGAGAGCTGTGGGAGGGTAAGCATAAGCAGTGAGAACCGAACAGATTATGTTCACAGCATCTACAATGTATGTCCCAAGCATGTTAGTCTGGGACTGGAGACAGGTACAGTGGAACTTTGTGGTTCAGATGAGTGACAAATAGATCAACATGAGGAAACTTTTGACAGATCTGTTTCAACACTGGCGGATGCAGTGACCATTCTGTTGATTGGTCTCGGTTTGACCTGGACAGTAGGTCAGCCATCACATTCAGGCACCCTGGGATGTGCCTGGCTCTTAGAGTTATCTTGTAATGATGGCACCAGGTCATGATTCTCTACAGGAGAGCACACACCTCTGCTGAGTGGGTTCCTCCTTGCTTGTTTATGTATGCTACTACTGTTGAGTTGTCGGTCGCAACCAACACTGGTTGGTTTTGACACTGATCCTTGAACCTTATCCGGGCCAGAGATACCGCCTTCAACTCTAGAACATTTATGTGTAGCCTTTGTCCCCGTCTGATCACAGACCATCTGTACAGACTTGCTCTAAGTGAGTACCCCAACCATCGTTTGAGGCGTCTGTAAATATTTGGATACTGTGGTCTTTGGGGTGAAGGTCTGCACCCTTCACCACATTTGTAGGATTTTGCCACCATTCAAGGTGAGCTGAAATGGTCTCTGACCAAGGCAGGAGGCTGTCCAATGACTGAGGATATCTCCAGTGCTCCTTGAGATGAAACTGAAAAGGCCTCATGTGAAGGCGTCCCTCCGGGACCATCTTCTCTGTTAAGGCGAGCAACCCAATTAGCGACATTAAATATCTTGCAGTCAAAACATGTTTTGACCTTAAGTGTAGGATCAAATCCTGAGGTTTGAGCCATCTCTGTTGAGAGGGTTTTACAAGGGCTTAATCTAGGTGGTATTTGTAGCAGACAAACGAAAAATTCTGAGTAGGTTTGAGTTCGGACTTTTTTTGATTTATTATCCATCCTAAGGACTGTGTTACGTTTACCACGGTCTGAGTGTTCACTTGTGCTTCCTCCTGAGACAGGGCCCTGATAAACCGGTCGTTCAGGTATTGGTGAAGTCTGACTCCCCTTGTGAGGGCCATCAGTTGTACTTCCTTAACAATCATTGTAAAGACCTGTGGGGCTGTGGCAAGGCTGAAAGGCAGGGAGGTGAACTGGAACACCTGTGAATTGTGGAAAAACCATAGGTGCTTCCTTGAGTTTTGGTGGATGGGGATGTGAAGATAGGCGTCTGACAGGTCTATCGACGACACCCATTTCCCTGGAATCAGAGACGCCCTAATGGACTCTGAAGTTTCCATTTTGAACCTTTTGACAAGTAGGAAAGTATTGAGCCTGGTTTGATCTATCACTGGCCTCCACCTGTGAAAAGGTGACTATAAAACCCAAGACATTTTACATTTTCCACCCTTTCTATTGCATTCTTTGACAGAAAAGACTGGATACAAGAGGCCAGAGCTAGATCTTTTTGATGGGCCATGTATCCTGAGTGAATCAGAGGAACCCTGGTTAATTTTGGTTTTATGATGAATGGTAAAACGCAACCATTGGTTTTAATGTTTAACACGTTGTTTGAGCATGTTTGTTCGCCAGTCTCTTCAGAATGAACAGAGACGACCTCCTACTGGTGGACTGAGGGGGGGTTTTAAGGAGTCATTGGGAGGAGGGGTGTCCACCCCTCGTCCCCTTGGGTGAAGTCGAAAACAACCTCTGGAGCCTATGTTTCCTGTAGAAGCTGCTTTTCTTATTGTGGTGGGGACCACAAAAGGGCTGGTTTCAACAGGGTCCAAAACCCTGATTGTCTTTAGGGGTGTCTTTTTTAAGGAGGAACTCTTCCCCATCCATAACCAATTGAGACCAGAACAAAGGAGTGGGCCAAAAGGAGGAGCTCCTAAGTTCCTGACATCTAGAATCTCCTAAGTTAGGTTGAAGATGGGTCATTTCAGCCTCACATCTAATGAGGATTGAATTACCCATGGTGTACAACATCCCCCTGGAGAGTATGGGCTCAGGCCCAACTTTGACAGGCTAAGGCTCTCTGCTGAATGAGAATCCTTTTATTCAGGATATCTAGATATTCATAGGTCTTTTTGTAACCATGTCTGGCTGCTCTTTCTGGATTGGCACCCTTTTGAATTTGGCTTTTAATTCTTTTGACAGTGGCCTTGATACTGTTGTGGCATTTTTCTATGGTCGTATCGCACTCAGATGCAGTGTTAGTACGGCAGCCGAAAAAGTAACAGTGCAGAGGTTTTGTCTTGCCTGATGCTCAAACTATTTCACTACTTGCAGGGGAACCTTGGCCATAGGGAAGATACAGAGTTTTGCCAAATCTGTGTTCAATTCTTGTAATTTGTCCTCAAAGCAAGGTTGTCCCAATTTGTACTACTTAGAAGTGGAGACAGGGGGTTTTATATATTAACCCCCGGGTAAATTAGCGGCCTGAAAGTCCTGTTTAAATTTTTCAAAAGCATCACTCAGATTGAGGACTGAGTGGGATAGATAGATAGATAGATATTTAAAATTTTAAGTGCAACAACACCAATGTGTTATACTGCACTATAAAAACATTAACTACTATAAATATATTAACTAATATTCACAAACATATATATGTACAAACAAAAACTGGCAAAAATACCAAACAAAAACACAAGACTATACGAAATGACTAGAATAAACAATGTAAAAAATCAATCAACAATACATAAACAACAAACAAACTAAAGACTAGATATTGCAGAATAAATTAACATGAAGGACAAAACACAAAATAAATTAATTAAAACTTTTTAAACAGGCCACATTCTTTTAAATAATTAATGATATTAAAAACGTTTTCACAAAATAATTTTTGCATTGTATTAATATTTCTATAATATTTAATTCTGGTGTCACGTAGGTCGATACAGTCTAATAATATATGCTTGACTGTATCGGGACAATGACATGGAATGCACCAGGGCATATCTTCACCTTTCAACAGATAACTATGGGTGAAATAAGTGTGTCCTATACGGGTTCGAGTTATAACTATATCCTCCCTACGAGATAAACCCGTCCAAACATAAAAATCTCCTACTGTAGGGTTTATTTGGAATAGTTTATTATCAGGACACGCATTCCATTGAGCTTGCCACTTTTGTTTAAAAACACTATTTACATTCACTTTGAAGTCTGTATAGGGGACTTTCAAGTCTAACACATTAAAATTCAAGGCCTGTTTGGCAAGCTCATCTGCTTTTTCATTGCCCTTTGTGCCTACGTGACTTGGAACCCAAGCTAAAACAACTTTCTTATTCACTGACAAACAACCATTAAAAAGTTTTAAAATATCTTGAATGAAAGGATGATCACAGTTGTTGCTATTAAGAGCTTGGAGACTAGATAAAGAATCAGTGAATATGATAAAACGATCCCCATCACAATTTTTCACAATATTAAAAGCCATTTTAAGAGCCTGTAATTCAGCTGTAAATATACTAGCATTGCCAGGAAGTCTGACTTGGGCACTGAGGTTATTACACGTAGCAGCTGCAGCAACCTTATTTTCTGTTTTTGATCCATCAGTATATATAGCCCTATGGTCAGGATAACAACCTTTCAACTCAGCAAATAGACTTTGAAAAAGACAATCATCACCAAGATGTTTCTTTTGATGGGTGAGGAATAAGTCTATGTGAGGTTTCTGTATAGTCCAGGGTGGGTCATCTGGCAATGACACAGTCTGAATTAAATCCAGCTGAGGACAGACAGCAGACAAATCTTCCTCTACACGATGCCCAAAAGATCTGATTGCAGATGGTTTCTTGTCATAAAGATCATAAAATTGGGGGTTAAAAACAACATCGTAAGCTGGATTGTCAGGATTACATCTCAATTTCAAAGCATACTGAATACATAACTTATCAAACCTTAAATATAAGGGTGGTTCATTTGCCTCTACATACAAGCTTTGCATTGGAGAAGTCCTGAAGGCTCCTAGGCATATTCTTAAGCCCTGGTTTTGAATGGGTTCCAATTTGTTAAGATATGACTTACGAGCAGAACTAAAAACAGCACAACCATATTCCAATCTAGAACGAACAAATGAACGATAAAGTCTCAATAAAACACTCCTATCTGCTCCCCAATCCATTTTGGCAACTACTTTCAGTAAGTTCATGGCTTTTTCACATTTCTGGCGAATATAATCAATGTGTGCCTTAAAATTCAGTTTATTGTCAAATATAACACCAAGGAACTTAGTTTGTGAAACAACAGGGATTTGTGAATTATATATTGTCAATGTTGGGTCTGGATGAAGTTTTCTTTTATTACAGAAATGCATGCAAACAGTTTTGGTTTTAGAAAATTTAAAACCATTTTCATCAGCCCATTTTTCTATCTTATTCAAACATAACTGAAGTTGCCTTTCTATTGAAGCCATATTTCTAGAAGAACAAGTGATTGAGAAATCATCAACAAAAAGAGACTTTTCAAAGCTAGCTGGAATCACATCAGCAATACTGTTGATCTTTAAAATAAATAGGGTAACTGATAGGATACTGCCTTGAGGGACACCCATTTCTTGTTCATATATATTACTATAGGCAGACCCTAAACGAACTCTAAAAACTCTGTTGGTTAAAAAATTCTGAATAAACATAGGCATTCGCCCTCTTAAGCCTATTTTATGTAGGTCTCTGGTAACCCCATATTTCCATACCGTATCATAGGCTTTTTCTAAATCAAAAAATACAGAGACTACATGGTTACCTTTTAAAAAGGAATCTCGAATAAAAGATTCAAGTCTAATTAATTGGTCTGTTGTAGTTCGACTTTTTCTAAAACCACTTTGATATTGTGTTAAAATATTGTTTTTCTCAAGGAACCAAACTAGTCTAGTATTAATCATTCTTTCCATGGTTTTGCATAAACAGCTCGTCAGAGATATGGGACGATAATTGGACGGGTTTTTTGAGTCTTTGCCTGGCTTAGGAATAGGTATCACAGTGGCCTCTTTCCAGCATTCAGGGATTTCACCTGAAGCCCATATATCATTAAATATATCAAGTAACACCATAAGTGAGTCTCTTGGTAGATGTTTAAGCAGTTGATAATGAATTTCATCTGGACCAGTGGCTGTGTCATGAGACTTTTTTAGAGCATCACATAATTCTGTAATGGTAAATGGTACATTGTAGTTTTCAGAGTTGTCTGTGTCAAAATCCAAGTGTTCTTTTTCAGCTTTTTCTTTATATTTTTGAAACTTTGCAAGGTAATTATTGCTGCTAGAATTCTTGCTGATTTCTTGGGCCAACCTATTTGCTATATCCAGTCTTTCTGTTATTTTTGTCCCATCATTATTTTCCAGATGGTGTATTGTGGTGTTACTTTGTTTGCCACTTATTTTCCTAATCATTTCCCATACCTTCTTTGCTGGTGTCTTTACATTTAGTTTTGATACATATTCATGCCATGATTTCCTTTTATTCTCTTTAATTACTTTACGAGCATTGGCTCGACAGTTTTTATATTCATTTATACTATCTGATGTAGGATTTGTATGGCATTTATCAATTGCATTTTGACGAGCTTTAACAGCTTTTTTGCATTCACTGTTGAACCATGGTTTGTAGCTACCAGTGGACTGTCCAGTTGACTCTGGCACACATTTTGTTGCTATACCATTTAATTTATCTAAAAATTCAGGAAACTTATCTGTTATATCAGTAAAACTATGCCTATTGATATCCAAAGAACACTGAAGTTTGGCCAATCAGCCTTTTTAAGATTCCAATGAGGAACATTGTCCTTAGGCATACTCTTAACTATATCCATTAAAATAGGAAAATGGTCACTACCACACTGATCAGAATGGACCTGCCATGTAAAATCGAGAAAAACAGAAGCAGAACATAAAGACAAATCTATTGAGGTGAATGAACCAGATGCAGGATGAAAATAGGTAGGTGACTTATCATTAAGTAAACAAATATCAGAGGATTCAAGAAGATGTTCCACTTTATAGCCTAAACTATTAGACGAGGAACAACCCCATAAATCACTATGTGCATTAAAATCACCAATAAATAAATAAGGTGCAGGTAATTGGTTGACTAGATTTTCAAGATCAGTTTGTGCAACATTAAAACGTGGTGGAATATATACATTACACACAGTTATAGTTCTATGTAGAGATACTTTTACAGCAACTGCCTGCAGTTCTGTATCTAACTCAAGTACCTCATGGGGTATACCTTTCTTAACAAAAAAAGAGCAGCCACCAGTGGCTCTCCCATCTACTTCAGACATACAAGTTTTAAAATAATGATCAAATCGTCTAATATTTACATTATCGGTTTCTTTAAAATGTGTTTCCTGTAATGCTAAAATGTAGGGTCTAAAATTGGAAATTAAATTTTTAATTTCTTCAAAATTTGGCCTAAAGCCACGACAGTTCCACTGTATTATACTTTTATTTTTGTTTGGTTCCATTATTTAGACTTTTTTTACCACTCCGCCCTTGTGAACTTGTGATTGGGGATTCTTCGACACTCATGTCACTGTCACTATCACTTAATGCATCATATTTGTTGTATTGTGTAATTGGGTCATTAGATCCTTTATGTTGTTTGGTCAAATATACTTTGCTCTGGCTTATTTTCAACTTTATAGGGTCATTTTGAGATGCAGTTGTCTGACTCGATGCACTGGTTTTATTCCCTTTATTTATCTGTTTCTCAACTGCACACTTTTTTGGTTGTTTTGTGCCTTCTGGCCAAGTCATTTCTGTTTGTGTTTCTACATTCACTGTTTTCACCACAGGTTTAGTTGCTGCAGCTGCTTGGGCATACGTTGTTTTCACAGAATTAAATATGTCCATTTGTTTCTTGGCATCTGTGTATGAAATTCCTCTTTCTGCCTTGATTCTTTGAATTTCTTTTTCCTCTTTCCATTTCGGACATGTTTTATCATTAGAGGCATGGTTTCCTTGGCAATTGACACATTTTGCTTCATTCGTGCATTCTTGAGAGTCTGTATGATCTTCTTTCCCACATTTATTGCAAACTTCATTTTTCCTACAGTTGAATTTGGTGTGACCAAACTTTTGACACTTATAGCATCTGATGGGATTTGGGATGAATTGCGACACAGCCACCCTGTAGTAACCCACCCTGATGTATTTTGGCAAGGTCTGACTTTGGAATGTCAATATAAATGTCCCTGTTGGCAATTGACACATTTCGCTTCATTCGTGCATTCTTGAGAGTCTGTATGATCTTCTTTCCCACATTTATTGCAAACTTCATTTTTCCTACAGTTGAATTTAGTGTGACCAAACTTTTGACACTTATAGCATCTGATGGGATTTGGGATGAATTGCGACACAGCCACCCTGTAGTAACCCACCCTGATGTATTTTGGCAAGGTCTGACTTTGGAATGTCAATATAAATGTCCCTGTTGGTTTCCTTTGTCCATCTCTAAATACCAATATCCTGTCCAGCTCTATGACACCTTCATCTTTTAGTCCATCTAATATCTCCTCATAAGAACAGTCTTTTATATCTGGGCATCTAATGACCCCTTTCTTTGTGTTCAGGTTGTAGTGTGGTGATACAGTGATGGGGATAACATTGTCCATAGTCAAGTTCAGTTTAGTCGTTTTCAATAGTTTGCTGCTTTGGTTTTCCTTGTCTAATTCAACCAAGATGTCTTCATTCCTTAATTTCTTCATATTAAAGGGATCAGACCCAAGAACAGCAACAATGGCCTTGTTTACAGCAAATGGTGACAGTTTTGACAGAGGTCTCTCATTGTCTGTACCTTTTACTAACAGAAATCGCGGCCATGTACAAATCTGAATAGAATCCAAGTTCGAAGTCATGAAATCAGGCGAAGTTCTAATCCTTTTCCTATCAGTCGTTTGTGTATTTTGTGTAGCCATAATGTTATAGTATTTATTCATTGCCAATGTTCTCCACCCACCCTTCGAGCCCAACAAGGGGATATCATAATAGTGTGGAGCTGAGCCCTGCACACTGATATCAGAGATACATTAACAATATACTTAAAGACCACAACAGTGAACCTTGATTGACCTGTTAAGCAGCCGCCTTCTAGATACTCCAAACAAAAGCACAAACCAAACACCAGCAGAATACAACAATCAAGTACAACAGTATAAACCATTAGAAACAACAAGCCATCACTAATTTGGAGCACTAGGGCTTGGCACTACCAGCCGATTGATTAAGCCAGGCCATCTTAACCTTCCGACTAAGTGAAATTGAGGCCAAAGCTGTGTATTGCCTCCTCAATGCCGCAACAAAGAATTGGCTCAACAGCCAGGACCCTCTCTTCCACTGACACGGATCGCAACAGGCTGCCCCCAATTAGTCGCCTCTTACGACACGCAGGAGGATACGTTGGGCCTATTCTACATCCCCGGACCCACAGGGGGCAGGACTGAGTGGGAGCATAGCTGAAGGGCCCCTTGGCCTAAGCTCCTGTTGGCCTTTTGCCTCATTCAGAGCCCAGATAGTGGTAGAGGACCTAGGCATACTGTCCCTGGAGTTAGGGAATTTTAAAATTAGCCTAAATGTTCTATGTCCCCTGAGTATTGTGAGAGCAAGTTAGACATATCTACCTCCCCATAAAACACAGCATCTGGGTCTGATTTTTGTTTGTCATGTTCAGAAGATGCCCCTGTGGGCTTAGAAGACTATTGGACTTGCACTGAGGACTCAGATTCCTCTGAGGAAGGAGATGAAGTGACACATTTGGACCGAACCTTATGTTTCCTTTTATCTGAGTGTTTCTTAGGTTTAACCAAAGAAACACGCTCGGATTGTTCGGATCTGATCCCATCTCAGACTGAAACTAACAAGTGTAAAATAAGGTAAATACTTATCCTATCACCACAACAAGAGTACATTTCTTATATACCCTGTGGGTCGAAAATTTCGATGAAATCGCTCTATCCCGCACGGTTAAGGAGATAGAAGCAATTTTGTGTTTTGCCATTTTTGGCAAAAATTCAAAATGGCCGCCACTTTTGGGGAGGGGAAAATTTTTTGAAAATTGGCAAGAATACATTCCTAAGATACCCTGTGGGTCGAAAATTTCGACGAAATCGCTCTATCTCGCACGGTTAAGGAGATACAAGCAATTTTGTGTTTTTCCATTTTTGGCAAAAAATCGAAAATTCAAAATGGCCACCATTTTTGGAGAGGGGAAAATTTTTTTTGAAAATTGCCAAGAGTACAGTCCTTAGATACCCCGTGGGTCGAAAATTTCGACGAAATCGCTCTATCTCGCACGGTTAAGGAGATAGAAGCAATTTTGTGTTTTTCCATTTTTGGCAAAAATTCGAAAATTCAAAATGGCCGCCATTTTTGGGGAGGGGAAAATTTTTTGAAAATTGCCAAGAGTACATTCCTGTGATACCCTGTGGGTCGAAAATTTCGACGAAATCGCTCTATCTCGCACCGTTTCTGAGATAAACACATTTTTGTTTTTTCAGTGTTAAGAAAAATCGAGACATTTAGTAAATTATTAATAAGTCGGCCATTTTGTATTGGATCACTTTGAAAAGTTATTGATTTCCAGACATGTATATAACAAACCTACTTGCACAATTTCATGTGAATAGGTGAAGCGCTTTTTAAGTTATCATCCAGACAAGCACACCCTTTTGAAAAACATGTTTTTGGTCATGTGACCTTCTCTGACTGGTTGAAAAACATGCAATGAGGAAAAATGATAGTCCTCTACCCAAGGAAGCCCCATACCAAATTTCAAAGAAATCAGTGCAGTAGTTTCTGAGGAGAAGAGGCTGGAAAAAATTGTTGACGACAACAACAACACCAACAACGAAGACGACGCCAGGCCATGCCATTAGCTTACGGCCGTTGGCCAGTAAGCTAAAAAAGGGTACAGAATGATCTATAAGTAACAAAGAAATGGGCTAAAAATCCAACAATACATATATCCTGAGAAATCCAACAATATATCAGTGAGCGAAGATAGATGCTTCCTCGTCAAGTGGCAAGGAGAAAAGAAGGAGGTTTAAGCGGTATTTCACTACGGGGTTCACCTTCAGTACTAGGGATTCGGTCAACTCTAAACGTCTATTGGACATTGGAGGTTTAAGCGGTATTTCACTACGGGGTTCACCTTCAGTACTAGGGATTCGGTCAACTCTAAACGTCTATTGGACATTGGCCACAGGCCTCCCTAGACAGCATTCAGTTACACATGGTTAGCTATTGCAGTGCAATAAAATCACATTTGTTGAGATTTTTGAAAATTCTTAGGCTAAGTACTGCCTCTATCACGCTGCTGCAAAAAAACATTTCAGATACGTTTGTCCAATGCAATTCTTATCTGGAGTCATATTGAAGTCATCTCTAAGCACTAAATTGACTCTTGATGGTATTTCTTCGAGAAGTTTTTCCAAGCTTTGAAATGAAGCATTGCCAGGAACTGAAACATTGCCTCCAAACCAAGGAGAGTCACTTATATCTAGCAGAGTTACCCTAAGCACCACAGCTAACCCATGTCAAGAATTATTAGAAACAAACTTGTATCCATATATTTCATGACAATCTGTGTTACAATTTAAGTTAGTTTAGAGAATTTCAGTATAACCAGGAGAGACTGACTTACTGTCATGATTAACATATTCGGAGAGCTTTTTATACGATGTAAATTTAAGTGTGGTTTCAGGGTCAAGCATTAGCTTTTAAATACAGAAAACTTTTTCAAAGTAAACCAGTTACCATGGCAATAACTCTTGCCAGAATTTCTTTAATACTAAAAAAGACTGACCTTTCATGGTGAACTTATTGAAAAAGTTTCACAACAATAAAGCTTTAGATTTGATATCAGGAACATGCATAGCCTTCAATTACTGAAACTAACTAAAATTTCAAATTTTAAAGAAAAATTGTTGCCATGAACTTGGCCAAAGTGTCCCAGGTGAGATGTTTTGTAGAGATAAACATACTTGAAAATTTTAATTACTTAAAATAATGTAGCTTTTATAAGCTACAAGCTTACTATGTGGAACTAAATGCTATCTCGGATGGCCGCAGGCAAACGGCCAACGTACAAGAAAAATGGACGAATAATGATGGCTCGATGCCTTAGTATTGTAGGTAAACCCTGTAGTGAAATACCGCATGCTCCCCATCTTTTTGAGCTGAAATTTGCCATACCTCCTCAGCTGCAACACAGCGGGGAAGCAGGGTGGGACTCTCCACAGTTCCACAAAGTAAGCTTATAGCTTATAAAAGCTACACTTAAGTATTAATTAAAATTTTCAATTTTATTGCTCTACAATGGCTTACCATGGGGAACTGAATGCTGAATCCAACCATTAGGCGGAGGGGTTACAGCTGAGACGAAGTATTTTGTCAATTTTTCTTGGATTTTGAATTGATATATACAAAAGCATTTTCTAAATTACCCGTCTGAGTCCCCCTTACAGTGCCCTGGTTTCGGAAACTGGGTCTGTAAGAAGCCAAAAACAAGAATTTTATCAAATAACAGTATGGATACTGTGTGGATGTCTGGATTTTGAATGGGAGAGTGCAGCCATGCTCACTTCCAGGACTTTGTTAGGTCTACCACTATTTGGGTGTACACCTCTGACTCCTGTCAGGACAAGGCCTTGATTAGCCAATCATCCAGATATTGGTGAAGTCTGATCCCCCTTGAGACGGCCATCAACTTTACCTCCTTTAAAATCATTGTAAAGACCTGTGGAGCAGTGGCTAGGCTGAATGGGAGAGAGGTGAACTGGAATACCTGTGAGTTGTGAGGTATTTCCTTGAGTTTGGGTGCATGGGGATGTGAAGATAGGCATCGGAAAGATGTACCTGGGGTGGGAGGAATGGTTTTGGGGATATTTTGTAGCGTTTTTAGTGATAAGCTATTGAAACGCAATTGTTGGGGTTGAGGAGGTGAGGCATATAACTGTTGTACTGTGTTTTCTAGTTCTTCGTGAGAACCTGAAAATACCTTGTCCCCCTTGACATCCCCGAGGAGATCAGACTCGTCTTGAGAAGAGACGAGCTTAATAGACTTTCGAACATAACGTTTCCTGTTTTTAATTTTAAATTTTTGATCTTCTGTAAATGAAGAGCACACACTACATTGCCCTTCTTGTGTAACACAAGGGCCACCACCCTTGCCTGCCTCCCTACAGGTAGGGCAGCAGTGATGAAGCTCAAACTTGAAATGATGGCATTTCAGTGATCTGGACTTGTTTGTGTTGAGTTGGTGAGACGACATACTAGTCAAAGAAAGCTTGTCGAGGAAAGCCGAGGAGAAAAATTAAATGACAAATAAAAATACTTAGCCTACCCACCCAAAAATGGCACAGAATGATCTTTACTACATAAAAATAAAATAGCCAGCCTCAGCAGGCAAGGTCCCCACCCCGCAGGTACAGCTAAATGGCCAACACCATTGAGATTTGGGAAAGTCTTGGGAACAATTTCTGTTGTAAGAAATCCAGAGAATCCACGAGAATCCACGAGAATCCACGAGATCCATGATTTCTTACAAGTAGTTTTCACATTCGGTACCCCTAGAAACAATTACAAGGGGGATATAAGGCCAGGCCTTTTTGATATGATGACCCTCCTATTTGGCATTAAAAAAACAATATGGAGGCCATTTTGTTTTCAAAACAAGGACACAATAATTATTACTCTCAGGCAAGCTTTCCTATCCATTTACGTTTT
Organism: Sabellastarte sp. h YS-2021; assembly: GCA_964017235.1. Classification (NCBI taxonomy): domain Eukaryota; kingdom Metazoa; phylum Annelida; class Polychaeta; order Sabellida; family Sabellidae; genus Sabellastarte; species Sabellastarte sp. h YS-2021. The sequence goes on from OZ024936.1 coordinate 32,563,583, forward strand.
GTGCAAATCTGATGAAGCTAGCTGCAATATTTTAGGTTACAGAAAATATTAAAGATTTTAAAACAAACTTTAAGACTCTAAAATTTTTAAAGTGTTGACATGGCAATAATTGCCACCAGACACTCTCCAAAACCTAATCAGCCGTAGATCCACTTGTGGTAAACATATCCTGTAAATTTGGTGAAAATCCATGCAGGGGTTTAGGCTGTGGAACACCAACAAACTTTAAGACCCAAAAATCTTAAAAGTGTTGCAATGGCAACAGTTGTTACCGCATACCCCCCAAAACCTAATGCTGGGTTCTATCCTTCCACTTTTTCAAATTTGAAATCGATTAGCAGAAGCATCTTCAAGTTACAGTCTGTAAACAGAATTTCAAGATGGTGGCCATCTTGTTTTTTTTCCAAATGGCACTTATTTTGAAACCAACCTAACCTAAGTGGTGCCCTACCACCCTGTTAAGTTTTAAATCGATTGGCTGAAGTGTCTTCCAGTTAAAGTCTGGAAACAGAATTTCAAGATGGCGGCCATGTTGGCCATCTTGTTTTTTTCCAAATGGCACCAATTACGAAAGCAACCTAGCCGAGGTGGTGTCCTAACAGCCTGTTAAACCTCAAATTGGTCAGCTGAAGCGTCTTCGAGTTAGAGTCCAGAAATGGAATTTTAAGATGACGGCCATGGCGGCCATCTTGTTTTTCTACGTGGCATAAATTTCGAAAGCAACCTGGCCTAGGTGATGCTCTACCACCCTGTTAAATTTCAAATTGATCAGCAGAAGTGACTTCAAGTTAGAGTTCAGAAACAGAAATTTAAGATGGCGGCCATGGCGACCATCTTGTTTTTCGGAGGAAGCGTGTTTGAGTTAAAGTCCGGAAACAAGATTTCAAGATGGTGGCCATCTTGTTTTTTGAAGTGGCAACAAATGCCAAAGTAACCTAGCCTAGGTGATGCCCTACCACCCTGTCAAGTTTCAAATTGATCAGCAGAAGTGACTTCAAGTTAAGAGTCCAGAAACAGAAATTCAAGATGGCGGCCATGGCGACCATCTTGTTTTTCCAAATTGTACCATTTTCAAAAATAAACCTAGCCTAGGTTGTGCCTTACCACCTTGTTAAGTTTCAAATCAATCAGAGGAAGCGTGTTCGAGTTAGAGTCCGGAAACCAAAATGTTGATGGACAGACGGACGGACATCGGACCCATCAATTTAATGGGCGGGTTGGTTGTACGAAACCCTCCCCAAAATTTCACAGTTAAATGGATACCATGGCAACAACACTTGCCAGATTTTTATCAAAGCTTCAGGAAACTGACCTTCTGTTATGGTGAACATGTTCTGAAAGTTTGACAGCAACAAAGCTTCAGGTTTGATGTCAGGAGCAAGCATAAGTTTTAATAAGTCTTAAAGTTATCAAGGAACAAGTGTGGCAACAATTTTTTGGTGAAATTTTTGACTGGCCAGAGATACACATCCTGTGAAAATTTGCTAAGGATCAGTCAAGTATAATAGATGTGAGTGGACACTCAGTCTAGTTTCGGTGACAGCTGGACAGATAGATACTGACTATTTTTATATCCCCGTTCAATTTTTATTGACAAGGGATACCAAGTACAAGGTTCATTTCCACCAAAATTAACCATGTTATTAGAAATTTCTTGTGAAGTAAAAACATGTTTACATTCCTTTGAGATTGGATTTAATATGTTTCAAGTGTATTTGACTATATTGACTATACCACTTACCCTTTGATAGACCACACTGAATTTGTGTAGATACTGTGCATTTATCTCTAGATTTAAACCATGTACAATAGTTAATTGTTCCAATATAACTCACCTTTGATAAACCATGTTCAACATGCCCTCTGATAGTGCACACTGAATTTGCCCAGTGTATTAATTTCAAAATTTAAACTACTTCAAAAATAGCCTGCTCCAATCTAACTCACCCTGTGATGAACCATGTTGAACTTGCCCAGTGCTATGGCCACAAACACAACTATCACAACAATCCCAGCAAAGAGGAGGTTCAAGTCTCCAAATATTGCCCCCATGCCAACATCTAGCTGACTAAAATATATAATTGAAAGAAATACATAAAGTTTTTCACATTCTGTATGTACTGAATATTTTTCAAATATGTATGCATGGTTTCTGAAGGGATGACAGTAACACTGTGAAAAGAGGTAAAACTAGAAAACACTTTAGTTTTTCTAATGAAGAAGTGAAGTTTTTCGGATGAAGAAGTGAGCTGAAGTTGTTTATGTATAAGAATGTAAGCCGAATGTAATCTTTACTGGGTTCCATATGGCAGTATTTTTTATATTACGTTAACTTAAGAAAGACTATAAGTCTGCAGAAGCAATATTCTTGTTGTAAAATTTGCCTGCTAGAAAGACTGCCCATGGAGAAATTCCTCATAGAAAGAATACATCTTGTATGCTTTGTATTCTACAAAAGTGAGTCTTAAAAATAACAATCAAGTCAGTCTATAAATGTTGGAAAATGCTGTACTTGTGGCAAGAGGAAATTATGAGTCTAAATATTTATGATTATTTTTCTTTTCGGTAGTTTTAAGTAATTGCTGGTTTCTAGAGGCCTTTTTTCAATGTGAAAAATTTTCTGGGAGTGATTTTTTTCCAGTAGATATTTGTTCCCAGATTTTGCAATCACTATGGTAATGGTTAACATTATATTTTAGTGAACTATAATTAACTAGAGATACACACATCTGCACATTTAAATCTATGTGACTTTTCATGTGAATGTTCAATGTATGGACTTAGCCTAAGGAATTTAAGACTACAGTGAGAGTGGAAACAAGCATTCAGTGAAACCGAATGAATCGGTCACATCTCTAGAATGAAAATTGCCAAAAGTACATTGCTTAGATACCCTGTGGGTCAAAAATTTCGACGAAATCGCTCTATCTTGCACTGCAGCATTCCTTCTTCTGTTTAGAAGTGTTTGTTTACCACGATTCACCCTCCATTATATTCTACATTGTCGAGTAACACTGCGTGTATGTCGACGAGAAGAAATTAGAAGGAAAGAAGAATGCATCTCTGACGTCATCACTTCCAGCTTATGTTGTCACGTGACACAGACCTGGTCACATGATACGCATTCAACAATGGAGGAATCGTGTTTTCAACAGAAGTTTTCATCAGAAGAAGACGACCATTTAATTCTCAACACCCATTTTTAACTGGCAAGAAAAATCCAGCAACTCATCTGTTGGCCTGAAAAATTAGATGACAAGTCGTCACAGAAATCTGCGAGTTTTGAAGTGCCGGTCATGTGATTTCACAGATCTCCATACACGACCGGCAAGGCTAGCAGAAGAAATTGTGACTCCACAGATCCCCAAGTGTGACCGGTTCAGCTAGCAAGAAGAAGATGACCAGGTCTAAACCCCCTGTGCTGAATTTTACCAGTACCAGCTCTGCTCAGACTACCGGTGGGGTCTCCAGCTAGCCCTCTGATCCCCGCTTTGACCCTACCTTGGTACGGGTACTGGGGCAGGTTGAGAGTAAGAAGATCTACCAACCAGTTACAGAGGATGGGCCTACCAGGAACCAGTTATAAAAGTTGCTCCAGTTACAGAGCCTACCCACTGGGTGCCGGCTACACAGCCCTCATTGACCAGTGTGCTTCCCCTTAGCCGGTTACAGAGCCCACCAGACCAGTTTACAGGCAGAAAATACAGGTGAATTAACCAGACTGCCCCTGGCGGTTTCAAGAATCTGGTTACAGAGAGAATTTTTTTTTTTTTTTTTAACGGTTACAGAGAGAATTTTCTGGTTACACAGAGATCTGCTGCTCCCACCATCCCAGTGCTGACAGCAGCCTCACCGGTTACAGAGTTTACCGGATAGAGAGAATTTACCGGTTACACAGAGATCTGCTGCTCCCACCATACCAGTGCTGAGAGCAGCCTCACCGGTTACAGAGAGAGGTTACCGGTTACAGAGAAATCAGTTGTTCCCATGGGCAGAAGACAACCTAAATCAACAAGTCCAGTGAGGACAACAGGGTCACCAGTTACAGAGATTTGCCGGTGTCAGTCAGATAGACAGGAAGTTCTTCAGTAAATTGCCTCAACCAACCGGTTACAGAACCTAATGACCGGGTTCCGGCTTACAAAACCTCCATGGACCAGTAGCTTCATACCAAGCCGGTTACAGAGTCTACTGGTCTGGCTTATAGGCAGAGAAATTCCGGTGAAGAAACCTGATTGAAACTGGAACACCAGCTTACTGGATTGACAGATCTACTAAGTGATCAAATAATGATACAGACCTGTGGCTGTCTGATTTCTTGGTTACAGAGAAGCATCAGTTTACCGGTTCTTTACCAGTTAAGTGGCTTACCGGTTACTGAGAAGTGTTGGTTACAGAGAAAGCCTTCTGATTCCACCATTACGGACAGGAAGAAGGCAGTTCTTCAGATAAGCCTATCCCTGCTGAGATGTTGTCGCCCAGTTCTGCCAGCTCAAATGAGTTTTTCACAGAACTGTGGACCCACCAGGAACCGGTTACAGAGCATTGCTTAACCTATAACTGGTTAGGCCCTGTTACTGGGCAGGTCCACAGGACTGGCTAACAGACCTGCCGAGGCCCTTTAAGGGTCCAAATGGCCATCTTAGACCAACCAGCTGCTGCCTGAGGAAGCTGGTTACAGAGAAATTCTTAGACTGTTGAGATGACAGTATCTCAACCTGCCTGGCCAGTCAGTCAGCCTACTGTCAGGATCTCCTAGCTGGTTGAAAGTGACTATAAAATTATCCAACTACCTATCAGCCTTATCTTATCAGACCCACACCAGCCAGTTACTCTTGCCGGTGAGATGTCTAACTCAACCGGACAGGTTAGGCTACTGCCAACAAGAAGTCTGCTGTATCAGTTATTCTGGAGGTTCATCAGTTTTTTGTTACTGGTTCCAGGGAGATACCAGTGATCCAGCCTCCTAGACTGGCCACCCAGCTTGCCATTTACCCAGCTCGTGACCAGTATCAGCTGACACCAGGGGCCTGAATTTGCAAACTCGAGCTTCCCCTCAAGATTACAACCCTTTTATCTGTTAATCAGACCAGGGATCACAGTTCTCATAATGGCTCAGTACCCTAAATGAGTCGGATGGTTTTCCAGGAACCTCATAAACCTCTCTTCAGCCAGAAGAGTGGCTAACCTCAAGGTTCCCTACTCCCTCACCCCATTCAGCCAACAAGGAAGTGCCAGAGTTTGCTCATCCAGGGCGTTCCCTGCCTATTCATGCACTCCCGTCTGGTCTGTTTTCACAGTACACAGGGGGTGTCCTCTTGGTGGTGGCGAAGGAGGTCTAACTATGACATTACTAAGCACCACAATCCACCAGCACGACTGGTTGGTCAATTCCGGTTCCCACCAAACCTGTCTCCAACATACACAATCTAGTAGCTCTGTGTCAGGAGTAAGTTTGAATGGTATCATGGGAAATTAGAACTGGACCTTGAGCAAGAATTCGACTTGGTAGGCTACCAGTCCAGTCTGGAAGAAGGCCTGGTGAGATCAGTCCTAGGGCGTTTGCAGACGTTATCTGCAATCCAGGAACTTCTCTCCGGACCGACATGCCCGGTCCGGCGGCTGATCCCCTAATAACATTACTGACAGCCACAGCAAGGCATGTCCACATAGGTGGCCTTCCTCATCAGGCAGATACAGTGACAGTTGATGAACAGCAGGAGACTACCTGAATCACTAGAAAAGGTGATCCCAGTTGAGGAATTAAAGGCGGTCTTTTGGCCCTAAAAGAGTTCCAAAACCCCTGCTTGAACTATATTGCTGTTGTAGCTACAGACAACCCCATGGTGGCGGTATGTATAAAGGGGGGATGAAATCGGACCCTCTTTGTGCCTTCTTGTGGAGAATCCTGACCTGGTGTACCAGGAACAGGTGACTCAGAGCCCGACACATCCACGGCTGGCCAAATGTGATAGCAGACAAGCTATCCAGGCTAGGACAGACCATTCAAACAGAATAGTCCCTCCTTCCAAGGTCTTCAAGCAATATGCTGCCGGTGGCACCAGCCTCAAGTGGACCTGTTTGCCACCAGGCTCAACAACAACTACATCTCTGTCTCACTAGTTCCAGATCCACAAGCCCGGGCAGTAGAGGCCCTCAGTCTACCTTGGGAGGATCTGGACCCACATGCCTTCCCACCAGCACCCTTCTTGGGCAAGTGGTGGAGAAGTTGCAGGTCCACCCATGCAACAGACTCCTACTGATTGCACCAGGGTGGCCCAACATACCTTGGTTCTGGGACCTGGTGACCATGTCAAGTCAGATCCCACTGTGTCTGCACTTTCTGTCTGATCTTTGGCTCAGCTATTCCACCAGACCCTTCACAGGAACCTGGTAAATCTGAGTCTACATGCCTGGCCCTTAGAGCCCCAGCTTCCAAGGAAGCAGGGCTTCCCTGAGGCAGTGGCAGCTCCAATTGAGGCTCATCAAGAGGATCAACCAGATCAGTATATGAGGCAAAGTGGACCATATGTTTTACAAAGTGGTACCTCAGTAATCAGATGGATTTCAGCACACCATCTCAAAAATAAAAAGAAAAAAAAAAAAGCAAGCCATAGCTGACTTCCCTCTGTACTTTTTTCAAGACAGGAAGTTACAGCCGGGCACCATTGATGGACCATCTGTTTTACAAAGTGGTACCTCAGTAATCAGGTGGATTTCAGCACACCATCTCAAAAAAAAACAAAAAAAAAACAAGCCATAGCTGACTTCCCTCTGTACTTTTTTCAAGACAGGAAGTTACAGCCGGGCACCATTGATGGACCATATGTTTTACAAAGTGGTACCTCAGTAATCAGGTGGATTTCAGCACACCATCTCACACCAGCACACCGTGGTTAATGCAGCCCTGGCCCCCACTCTGGATAAGGCACTGAAGGGTGACAGGTCCATATGTCCAGTCAGAGCCCTGCGTTACCATCTGGGTAGGACCTCAGATCTTGGGCATAACAAGGAGCTGGTCTTTGTCTCCTTCCAAGAAAGGTTTCGACAAGGACATCTCTCCTACCACCATCTCCTCATGGATCAAGCTACTGTGATCCTATGCTATGAGCTCTCTGACCAGCAAGCCCTCACCTTACATCAGGCCAAGCCCATGATGTTAGGGCCTTTGCTGCTTCTAAGGCATTCCAGTCGGGAGTCTCCTTAGAACAGTACTCTCAGCCTGCCACTGTAAGTCACATATCACCTTCACACAGTTCTTCTGAAGGATGTGGCTAGGGCTGAGTTAGAGCCTCTTTACTTGGGCCCAGTAGTGGCTGCTCAGCAGATCCACAAATAGCCCTTATATTGAGGAGATTTGTATCCTTGTACATAGTGTAAATAGTTCATGAGACTATTGACATTTTTCCTCTGGGAGGTTTGTTTGCCTTCGGGGATTGAACTCATCCCTCTCTTCCCCTACCTCAGAGCAGGTCCGTAAAAAAGGGGGGGGGCAACACTGGTATAGCCCCGGCAACCGGGCTCTGGTAACCACCATGGACCTATAGGTCTCCTGACTAAGTCAGCCTAGACCGTAGGTTAAAAATTTTGTTACCATTTTGAGTTCACACCAAGTCCCTAGTAACTTACCCACCAACCAAGCGGTAGTTATTCAGCAATTGTCCATTGGATAGGATGAATTAACGCAATAACATTGCAAATTTAATAAGTAAATTAAATTTTTATAAGTTAATACCCTATCCAATGGACAGGCAAGGCCCTCCCACTGACCCCGCTACCAGCTTACTAGGGGTCTAAATCTGTTTAGACAACGAAAAAGATGAACTGACGTCACTCTGTCTAGACAGGAAGCAAGTATGATGCGCCACCTAGCGAATGCACATTACTGACTGGTCCTGCCGGTATTATATACAGGACGTCTTTTTCTGGCGTTTGGCGGGACCGGTCGCGCCGACCGGTAAAGCAATTGTCCATTGTAGAGGGTATTAACTTATAAAAATTTAATTTACTTATTAAATTTGCAATTTTCCATTTTTGGCAAAAATTCAAAATGGCCACCATTTTTGGGGAGAGTAAAATTTTTTGAAAAATTCCAAGAGTACATTAATTAGATACCCTGTGGGTCGAAAATTTCGACGAAATCGCTCTATCTCGCACAGTTAAGGAGATAGAAGCAAATTTGTGTTTTTGCATTTTTGGCAAAAATTTGAAAATTCAAAATGGCCGCCATTTTTGGGGAGAGTAAAATTTTTTGAAAATTGCCAAGAGTACATTTCTTAGATACCTTGTGGGTCGAAAATTTCGACGAAATCGTTCTATCTCGCATGGTTAAGGAGATAGAAGCAAATTTGTGTTTTTCCATTTTTGGTGAAAATTTAAAATGGCCGCCATTTTTGAGGAGAGTAAATTTTTTTAAAAATTGCCAAGAGTACATTGATTAGATACCCTGTGGGTCGAAAATTTCGACGAAATTGCTCTATCTCGTACAGTTAAGGAGATAGAAGCAAATTTGTGTTTTTCCATTTTTGGCAAAAATTCGAAAATTCAAAATGGCCGCCATTTTTGGGGAGAGCAAAATTGTTTGAAGATTGCCAAGAGTACATTGCTTAGATACCCTGTGGGTCAAAAATTTCGATGAAATCGCTCATCTCGCACGGTTTAGGAGATAGACATATTTATGTTTTTTGCTACGTAGCTATTACTCAGGAGGTTAAAGCTATTACCACCAACAAAAATACCAAGCAAGCAATTGACACTATAAACCTTCACACCAAATTTTAAAAAGATGAGTTAAATATGTTTCCTTTAAAAGAGTGAAAAGAGAAATGCAATTCAGAGTAGGCTCAAAGTAGCAAAACAGCTATTACTCAGATAGCTACAAAGCTATCATCGACCAAAAGCTATCCTGGCCAAACTATTGACCCAATTATTCTTCATATAAATTTTTGTGAAGATAGAAAACATTGTTTTATTAAAATGTCCAGAAAAAGTCAACTCAAAATAGCATAATAGCTATATAGCACAGTAGCTATTACTCAGTTAGCTATAAAGGTATTATCACCAAAAGCAATCCCAAGCAAGCTACTGATCCAATAATCCTCCATCCCAAAGTTTGTGAACATAGGTGAAATACTTTTCCTTTAAAATGCTTAAAATAAAAAAGCTACTAAAAGTAGCTAAGTAGCTATTACTCAGTCAGTTATACAGCTATTATCACTAAAAGCAATCCTAAGCAAGCTATTGACCTAACTATTGCTCATACAAAATTTGGTAAAGATATGTCAAATATTTTTCCTTAAAATGCCCGGAAACAAAAGAAGTACACAAAAGTAACTAAGTAGCTATTACTCAGTTAGCTATAGAGCTATCTTCACCAAAAGGAATTCCATGCAAGCTATTAACCCAGTAAACACCCATACCAAATTTGGTAAGCATCGGATAAATACTTTTCCTTGAAATGACCGGAAACCAAGCATGACGGACGGCGGAAAAAGCAAAAATAATATGTCCACCCCCTAGTGGGGTGGACATAATACTGGCGAATACTGCTTCTTACTCCATAAAAGTGACAAATATGTTGAATATTTGCAGAATAAATACCAATATTTTATGTTTCAAAATAGTGTAAATGTGCAAAATTAGCATTTTAATTCTGTGGGATATAAAATTTCTCCGCTATCCGTTTTGGAACAAAAACTTGCAGATGAAAAATACTCCCGAAATCGTCATTATAAGCTACATCAAAAATGGCCAGTTTTGTGATAAAACCAGGCGAAAATCATAGAAAAACAGTATAAAATCATTAATTTAGTTCAAATTATACCAGTAAAGTACAATTCTGTGACGATAAAAATTCGAATTCCTACACTGACATACCCCCAGTGTACCGGAAACAAAACGTAAACATCGTTTGTTTTGATTAGTTTCGCGAGAAGAACTGTCAACTCACGATCATCCGATTATTACAGTGACTTTTGCTCATTTTCATTGCATGAAAATCCATGAAAAATGGTGGAAAAATTGCAAGTTCAAAATTATAGTTCTTACTGCATAAGAAAATAAAAGAGAATAAAAGAAACATGCGAACTAAAACATGGCTTTTACTACCTTATGCAAATATATTTGCCATCTACACAAAAATCTACCCTATCAAAATTATACTTTGTGAAGTATTTCTGGCCACTATCCCTGTACAATCCTTAAAATATAAATGACAATAGATGGGCATTAATACAATCCTTTAAAACACTCGCAAAGTCTGGTCGCATTGAGTTGAGAATTTTGCTCTCTCCGAGTACATCTTGTTGATTCTGGACCGATTATCAGTTAGAAAAATGGCTGAATAGTTTACCATGACAACTGGAGGCAATTCCCAGCACTATATAGCACCACAAATGTAAATTGAAAGCAACTGTTTACCAAATGAATTCATCTTTTTGTTATTTGACCCAGTTACTGTGGATATTGGAGTCTCCAGTTATACAGAGTCTACTGTAGAGAAAAAGATCGATAAACAAGACCATACAGATTGTCAGCTGAATTCTGGCTCACCTTCTTTCTGTTCTGTAGTAAACTGCCTTGAGCACTGAGTGACCTTCCTCACCTACTTGCATGAATCCTTCTTCAAACAGTCGTGACCTTTTATTTCCCTGAAATCAGAGCAGTCTAGATGAGTGCTTGAGACAACAAGCTAATAAAATAGGATCAGAGATGCCCCGCCCTGTACCCCACAGCCTGGGGAAATATTTTTGAACACCACGAGATACAGAAGTAGTGAAACAGTACAAAGATCGGGATACTTTCAGAGCAGTGTCAGTTATATTAAGGTTCAAATGATGTTTAAGTAGAGAAAATAACATCTAAGAGAAAGAAAATGTATAATATAATTTTATTATGTAAAGATAAAGTATTAAAACAAGACAATACAATAGCAAGATGACAGCATTAATCAGTAAAATAAAAATTATGATGCAGACTTACAACTCCTAAGCAATGTCCCTACCAACCATCAACTTCCTACACTTTACGGTTTCAGAGATATTGCCTGGACAAAATTTTAAAGGTCAAGGTCACTACAGCAAGGTCAAAGGTCAAATCAAGGTCACACCATGACGTTGCACACTTACACCTCCTAACCAATGTCCCTACCAAGTATCAACTTCCTACACCTTACGGTTTCTGGGATATAGCCCGGACAAGATTTACCAACTCAAGGTCACTGCGGCAAGGTCAAAGGTCAAATCAAGGTCACACCATGACGTTGCACACCTATACCCCCTAACCAATGTCCCTACCAACCATCAACTTCCTACACTTTACGGTTTCAGAGATATTGCCTGGACAAAATTTTAAAGGTCAAGGTCACTACAGCAAGGTCAAAGGTCAAATCAAGGTCACACCATGACGTTGCACACTTACACCTCCTAACCAATGTCCCTACCAAGTATCAACTTCCTACACCTTACGGTTTCTGGGATATAGCCCGGACAAGATTTACCAACTCAAGGTCACTGCGGCAAGGTCAAAGGTCAAATCAAGGTCACACCATGACGTTGCACACCTATACCCCCTAACCAATGTCCCTACCAAGTATCAACTTCCTACACCTTACGGTTTCTCAGATACACCCCAGACAAACTTTTCCCGCCGCCCACCCGCTCATCCGGACACCATGGGTGAAAACAATACCCCGACAGCCCTTAAGGGCTGTGGGGTAAAAAAATATAAAATAAAAGGAAGTGACTTGAAAAGAGTCATATCTTGCCCTGTGAACATATATTGAAGTTTGTTGAAAAGAAAATTTAAATGGTATTCAAACAAATTAACTTCATTAATCCTATAATACGTTGAACTTAAATGTACTAGAAAAGCATTAATTTTCTACTTTACCAGAAATATCAGATAACAAGTAAATTCTATCTAACAGAGTTAAAGCATAGTTATACTCAGAAATACACTCATAAACTGACAAATGCAGACTATACCTCACATTGGTTAATCTCTATTACACAAAATTAATCTATCAAGTTTCAAATGTATATTAATGTACAACATAATGCCTAGCTGTTAGTCAAAATTTAATTTTGGTAAACTCACCTTTACAGTAAACTCAGCAACACTTCAACATAATAGATAACTGAGTCATACCTCTGCCAGCTCCTCCTGAATGGAGGCATTGCTCTTCAGCACATAGAGTAGGTAAGCTGCCTTGGCTCCCACAATCCTCCCACTACTGTCTCTAGTTAGACCTCCCAGGTACCGAGTCACTTCAAACTGAACCTGGTACACCGGACTATAAACAAACAATACGTGTGATACAGTGTGTTGAATTTAAGGCTGTAGGCAACAAGAGTAGAGTAGAATAATGTGTCTGTAGTCAGACCTTCAGGATGCTATTATGTGAACATAAACTGAAACTGGTACACCAGACTGTAAACAAATAGTACAGTCTGTTAAACTTACCATCCAGCTGTATTAGAACAACTAAAAATTCTGGAGTATAGTATTTCCCTTGTCAAAATTCCAAGGGTGTCACTACAAACTGAGCCAATGGACTGTAAAATAAACTCAACACTGGGCTGTATGAAAAAAGCAGTTTAATATATAAAAGTATACTGAACTCATAACGCATTGTTTTTCAAAATGAGGCAAAAAATATTCCCAGACAAGATTTTGTAATGATGAATATATCCTGCAAATTTGAGAACTCTACCTACAATATCTTGGCCTCTAGAGGTGTAACAGAAAAATATCTACACACTGCATAATCCATAGCATCCACCGGATGCCATCCACCTTGAGACCAGATTTGTCTGAGTCTATATTAAATTTTATAGCTAAGACAGTCTGCATCTTTTCATTTCCCAGTTGTCAGTGACAAGTCATGTGATTACATTTTGGTCACGGGAAGATTCAAGTCACATTTCTGGCTATCCAGTTTAGCTTTAATGGTACATATCCATACAGTCATATACAAGTTCCAACACACCCCCATCTACTTGTCCTTGAAGGAAGCTAATTATGCCAATCAGACTCTTGGAAAAGAACAATAATATTAGAAATAGCTGAAGCAGCATCAGAGATGCCCACACCCCACGGCCTGAGGAAATAGTGTTGGACAATATGAGATGCAGAAGAGGTGAAAGAGTACAAAGGTCAGGAAAATGTCAGAACAGACAGTGTAAGTTGCATAAAAAGGCAAGAGAAAATAACATATGAGAAACAAAATATATATACATATAAAGACAAAGTATCAAAACAAGATAGTTCAATATAGCAAGATGACATCATAATTTAGTTGGCTAAAAATTGCTCTAAAAGTTATGAAAGTATAGCTGTCAATGCGGATTAGTGCTCTCGTGGCAACTCGCCAACCTGAGTTTTATATCGTTTGTGTTCAACTCGTGAACATGAGTTTGTCTTATTGCAAACTCGAGTTCCTTTAAAATACTGCAAAACAATATATAAATAAACCACTTGCCAGTGTATAAAGATGCTATAAAAGCACAATTCGACTTGTTTACTTAATATTTTCCGTCTTGTATACCTATTATGATTCAAAGCCAATGATTTCTCTCCACACACCTTACCTGGTAAAACACCCAATCAAAACGTCCATTTTATTTATCAATATGGTGGGGATGTTGATCCTTATTTTGCAAATAAAATATGACAAATTTTGTTGGAAAATGGTAATTTATTCTGAAAGAAAGCATACTTAGTCTAGTGCATATATATTTTAGGTTTGGGTGTTTTAAAATATTGTTATTGAGTTCAACTCGAGTTGACTCGTCGGTGATGCATGAAACTCGAGTCAGTACTTGGACGGCTCGCAGGAGCACAAATGCAGACAGCGTAATTTGGCAAAAGTATGTATAATAATCAGTTACAGCAATCCATATATTTTTATGATAGAAGAAATATGTCACAAATAGAGCAGTAGAAACATTCTCGCAGAGGCAAAGTCAAAGGTCAAATCAAAGTCACATGATGATGATGCACAATTACAACCCCACAACCAATGTTCCTACCACGTATCAACTTCCTATACCTTCCAGTTTTGAGACATAGCCATGACATGACGCTGCAAACCTATACCCACAATTAATGTCTCTGCCGAGTATCAACATCCTAAACCTTGTGGATTCTGCACCACCAAGACAAGATTTTCCAGCCACCCGCCCAAAAGCCTGCCCTACCATCCATTCCAAATCGTTGAAAACAATACCCTTATCCATGGTTAGGGGTTCCTGTTGTATGAAAAATATATATAACATTCTGTATATCCATCTATAAAGGCAATATACAGTTTATAGTGAATAATAAAAAAAATCAGTACTGAATGAATGATAAGTAATATCTACACTGCTAAAACAGATGCAACAAATAGATTTAGAACTTTAGTTCTAGCTACATACACAGTTTTCAGCAGATAAAAGCCTCACCTGATTTCAACTGAGTTGACAACATTAATAATGGTATCAGTGTCCAGTTCAGAGATGATAGAGCTGTTGAATGACCAGAGTTCAAGGACACTGTTTGACCAGCACTCTGACCCAAGTCTGAAATAATTTGCCTGATTTGAAGAATCAAACTAACAACTGGGTCCATATTCAGTAACATTCTTACTCTTAGAAAGTTTTTAGTGTAACATTTCTAAGAGTAAGATTTTTTAAAGTCATGCGAACTTTTAGAATTTGAAAGGTATTTAAGTGACATCATGAGGCAACATAAGTATTTTTAATTATTTTTCAACACAAAGGAATTATTTGTGTGGCTCGAAAATCTGTATTGAAATGCACATTTATGATAATTTTGAAAAAAAAACTTGTACTTTCTTTTTTATTCTTAAAATTGCTTTTCTTAGAATAAGAGTATTCTATGAATATGACCGTGAATACAGTGATGTTTTGTCCAAACATATTCCATAAGATCCACAAGTTTCAACCATGTACCCAATACTCTATACAGTATGAAAAAATAGTTAAACAGCTCAGTCAGTGAAAAAGTAGAACTGCCTTTATGTTGAAAGCGAAGTTCTATGAAAGGTACTGTAAAATAGATATCTTAGTATTCAATACATATTACAACCAGAGATCTCAAATTAAAACTGAACAGAGGCTGGATAAGCCCACAAAGTCTATGTGTTAGTTTCCAAAAACACACTCAGGTGATATCTCGTAGAAAATCTAATATCTCGTAGAAGTATTTTCTGCAAACTATAAACAAGGGCACTGTCTCAGAGAGCATATAACTTGAACTTATACATCTTGAAAAAAAGACAAGCAAGGACAAGTGTTCTTCAGAGATATTTTATTGAAATCTTGACAGAAATTACATACTGAATACTGAATACATGGTTCTGAATGAAACTGGTTGTTGAATTTTTTTCTGATAAAACTAACAAATCACTAGATAAACCAGATTTATATGTACAAGACCTGACTTGACTTGCCAGTAATTACGTCCTCACCTGGCACACACGTTGTCCCAAGTCACCCCATCGCCCTCATCGATGGCCTTCACCTTTTGATCAATCTCCAATATCTATAATTTCATACACTAAATTCACTAATTACAATTGTTCAAAACAATACACAAGTTATCAGTAGCATGCTCATGAAAATTAGAGCAAGAAATTAAAATTTTCCACAGTAAGTAAAATTCACCATGTACCAGGGACAGAAACTCTGTTGAATTTCTATGACCTGTGTGATATTTTTGACATATTTGTGGCTTTGTGACTTACATTACAGGCCTTTGATCTCCCCTTATGGATAATTTTGTCTCACTTTTTAATGATACTGTCAGTGGTGGATGTTATATTCCTAAGCAACTACAGGCACTATTATCAGAACTCACATACAAGTATTAATACCTATCCAAAGTATAAGCTGGACTGAAAAACTGATCATATTAATTGATTATATTAATGACTGTTGAATCATTTCCTGGTGTTGTGCCTTAGAGTCAGCCCTGGGCAGAAATTAAGCACTATAAAAGTCTAGAATAGAATACAATAGAATATATCAGACAATAAAAATACAACAAGAATTTCTACATGATGGTAAAATGTAACAGTATTTTCAAAAAAGATATTTTAACATGACATTTTTTACCAGTGCATTTATAGTGCAACCACTCATTATGTCTGTTAAAGTGCTGCATAAAGGAGAAAGTTTTTTTTTTTTTCATTTGGTTTTTAAAAGAAAAAAATTGCCAATATCAATACATGTTAGTAGAACAGTTAAAATAGATATTAAAAGTACATCAGTAGTTACTACCAAACTCAGATAGATTAATTTTTTGAAAAAGAATATATTAGCCAGAGTTAGCAAAACGACTATCTGACATACTTAAATACACATACCTGGAACCTGATACAGTTATACTTATATTAGTCTGGAAAATAAATGTTGTAAAAATTAGCAAAATATGAAATGTTTCATGTGCAGTGGTAAAATGACATGAGGAAGTTTTTTTTCAGTAAAGCCAGCTATAAATGTTAATGATGGCCTCTAGATTAATACTTTACCATGACTTATAATTTGTAAACTTTCACAAGACACTCGTTTCTAGGATAGCAATTAACATTCACAAAATAAAAATGATCGTGACTTTAACATGTTTACTGCAATAACCAGTGAAATGTAACTAGAGGATCGCTTGCCAAAAAAAAAGATAATGTTTTTGCACAGCAAAAACAAAGGGTCCCGAAAAGGATAAGCCAGATAGATTTTCAAACTCAAGGTCACTATGGCAAGGGCAAAGTGCAAACCAAGGTGATACTACAATGTTGCACACCTACACTCCAAACCATCTATCTAGCACGGTCTTCGAGATATAAGCATTTCTGTGTTTTAAAATTTTTGCAAAAAATTCGAAGAAGTCAAAATGGCCACCATTTTTGGCGAGACAAAACTTTTTTTGAAAATTGGGATGGCTACTCTGCAGAGATACCCTGTGGGCCAAAAATTTCATCGAAATCCATCTATCTAGCACAGTTTTTGAGATATGAGCACTTTTGTGTTTTGCAATTTTTGCAAAAAATTTGAAAATTCAAAATGGCCACCATTTTTGGAGTGACAAATTTTTTTTTGAAAATTAGGATAGCTAATTCTGCAGAGATACCCTGTGGATAAAAAAGTTCGTCGAAATCGCTCTATCTAGCACAGTTTTCGAGATATAAGCACTTTTGTGTTTTGCAATTTTTCCGAAAAATTTGAAAATTCAAAATGGCCGCCATTTTCGGGGAGACAAAAATTTTCAAGATTTTCAAGATATAAGCATTTTTGTGTTTTCCTTATTTGGAAATTCTTAATGATTAATTAATCATTAATTACTCGGCCATTTCTTAACCAATCAATGTCAAAATCTAATGATTTTCAGATTTTTATAGAATGAACTGCATTTGCCAAGTTTCAGGTGAATTGATAAAATCCCTTTCAAGTTATCATCCGGACAAGCTTACCCAGGCCTGATACTTACACAAAAGAATTTACTTGTGGCCTAGTACATATATGCACAATAAGAGAGAAATCCCTTAAATACTCAATGAGAAAATTGAGATAAAATGTTGAAATTTTCTCACTTTGGATGGGGGTACCTCATTTGTAATGGCTCTGGGGAACAGACAAACAAACAGATCTGCATGTCTTGAACAATTTTTCATCCTCAATAGTTAAGGTATCTGTTTAAAAAACAGCATGTCTCTGGGCCTTGTAGTTTTGGAGAAGTTGTTCACGTGGGCGAGGACTCCACAGAGTGATGCAATACTGTCAGCTGACTGCTGACACAATACAAAATCGGCTATTTATGACCCCGTAGTTTTGACCCGTGACCCGGTCAGGGGAAAAATCTGACTGGCTATCTAGACTCTTCACATATGGTTTCCCAATACCTCGTAATACTTTCTAAATCTCTAAAAGCAACAATAAAGGAGATATAAGGCAAAATATAAAAATCAAGTATCAGGTATCCATGTGCTTAATCTCCGAACTTGCGGATTCTAAGGCAAACCATCCAAATCGTAATACATAACAGAAGTCTTAAAACATAACAGGGTAGTCACCAGTGGACCATCAGTGTTCAGTAGTAAGAAAACCCAGGGAGGGAGAGACTTCTGAAACAAATAAGTTTTAAGTCGCCTTTTTAAACATGATAGCGTAGGAGTAGTTTGAATTTCCAGTGGCAAATCATTCCAGAGTTTTGGAGCATCATATGAGAAGCACTTGTTGAAAAGAACTTTAGATTTACGAACTGAATAGCAATAGAAGGGAACTTTGACAAACACTTTTTTGATAACAGCAGCTTGTTTTAACAGCAGATGTATATAAAGACAAATAAGGGGCAGGGGAGTTGCGGGAAATTTAACTTGCTTTCTAGACTCTCCATATATTGTTTCCTACTAGTTCCCAATATATTTTAAGGCTCTAAATGCAATACTTAAGAAGATAATAGGGGAGGGGTTTCACATGAATTTTAAGCTTTCTGGTTGGTACCTTGGAGAAAATTGCTCATAAATCATTCAATTTTCATCAGATCACTCCGAAAATCTAACCGGCTTGTGTTTTTGATAGTATGAACATGTGTATGAACAAGCCTCTGCTGTCAGTACACTTTGAGAGCAGCGATGATGGGCGGGTGTATGCAAAAAAACTATTTTTTGGTCATGTGACCTTGACAAAGATCAAAGGTCAAATTTAAGCATGTGGAAACATTTTCGCATGCCACAGGTATATAACTGCCAAATATGGTTAGAAAGCTTCGAATAATAAGGGAGATATTCCAGGGAGACCATAATGCGGCTGTGGTGTCGGCGAGGAAACTGAAGTGCAAACAAATAAGTGCCCTTTCAGGGATGCTTACTTAAAATACTAAAATTTGCAGAATTTGAGTAATCCTCCTCACAGAGACACAGTGTACAAGTGGATATTTTGACAAAATACTAGTATCAGCTTTTTTGTGTTAATCTCTTAAAGAGAATCTACCCATTAGTGAGAATTCCAGTGAATTAATTAAAATATGAAAATAGCATCAACGATGCTCGTACCCCACAACCTGGGGAAATAGCACTGGACATCATGAGATACAAAAGACATGAAACAGTGTAAGTTTTATAAAGGTGCAGCAGAAACTAGATTGGCCCAACTCGGCGCCAACATATCCCCAGACAGGTCATCGCTCACGCCATATGGTTTGACTGGGCATTTTCCTTAGGACCCATCTTTGTACGACATAATTCTGAGCAAAAGATAACCACTTATGTAGGAACTTCAGCAATGTGAGTACTTTTTGAATTCCATACATTTCTGTATGTACATTTCAAAAAAAAAATATATATGGTGTAAATTGGATGCATGTTTTGTTCATATCTGAATGATATCATTCCTCCTCTACACCCCTCCCCCAACCCCCTCCCTTGTCTTATTAGATGACAACTTCAACTCAGTGGGGTGGGAATGGGTGGATCTTTTTTGTTCTGTAACAGCCTCTTAAGTATTAACAAATAAAATATACATTCAAGGGGCAATAAAATACTCACAAATCATAAATGGTCCAGTCTATCCATTTTACAAAGTTAACTTACTTAATCTCATGAGCAATAAAACAAATCAAACATATCAATAAGAAATGTCCATAGGGAAAAATATATTTGCGTGACGGACCCGAATCCAATACATAAACAAGAGGAGAGTGCCCGTGAACGGGCACTGTGTCAGCTGACTGAATGTTTTGGATTTGTGATGGTGATAATGAGAGGAAAGCATAATTATCAGGGAAAGGGCTGTACAGAAATACAGTAAATGGTAACTGAACAGCATGTTCGAAAGATATTTCGAAGCTGACAGAAGAAAAGGACAAAAAAGTTGTGCCCTGCAAATGGTATTATGAAATAAAGTAACAAGGTAATTGTTTAAGGGTAAAAAGTAGGTTAAAAATATTTAAAGAAATACTATAAATGCAATATCCTCGTTCGACCATGAAGAAGGGGTCCAAAGGTCAAATCTGACCATACCAAAAGATTCCCAGCCAAAGAATTTAGGATGGTTTACCATCCCAAACCTCTCGGACCAATAATAAGTGAGTCATAGGCACTTTTTAAGTTTGGCTATCCTTGTTTGACCTTGAAGGAGGGGATCCAAGGTCAAATCCGACCACACAAAAAAATTCCCAGCCCATGATTTCCTGTAGCTTGTTTACCATCCCAAACTTGTAGGACCAATAATAAGCAAGTTCTAAGCAATTGTAAGTTTGGCTATCCTCAACTGCCCTTGAAGGAGGGGTCCCAGGTCAAATCTGACCACACCAAAAGAATCCCAGCCCATGATTTCCTATATGTTGGTTTACCATCCCAAACCTCCAAGACCAATAATACGCGAGTAAAAAGCACTTTAAGTTTGGCTATCTTCGTTTGACCTGGAAGGAGGGGTCTAAGGTCAAATCCGACCACACCAAAAGATTCCCAGCCCATGATTTTCTATAGGTTGGTTTTCCATTCGAAACCTCTAGGACCAATAATAAGTGAGTTATAAGCACTTTTAAGTTTGGCTATCCTCATTTGACCTTGAAGGAGGGGTCCATGGTGAAATCCGACCACACCAAAAAATTCTCAGCTCATGATTTTCTATAGGTTGGTTTTCATTCCAACCTCTGGGACCAATAATAAGCAAGTTATAAGCACTTTTATGTTTGGCTATCCTTATTTGACCTTGAAGGAGGGTTCCAAGGTCAAATCGGACCATATTAACAGATTCCCAGCCCATGATTTCCTACAGGTTGGATACAATGATTTACTCAACAGTGAGAACTTGAAAGAAGCTATTGCTCAGCTATCCCATGACATAGAGGTCTGCAATTTCACTATGTT
The DNA here is from genome assembly GCA_964017235.1 of Sabellastarte sp. h YS-2021. Lineage (NCBI taxonomy): Eukaryota > Metazoa > Annelida > Polychaeta > Sabellida > Sabellidae > Sabellastarte > Sabellastarte sp. h YS-2021. The sequence continues at coordinate 32,584,452 of OZ024936.1, forward strand.
ATAGCTGACCAAAACGTCTGTGAATAACATATTTAACAAAATACTCTAAATGTAATAATTTTCAAGTTACAACTGATTTACTCAAGAGTGAGAACCTCAAAGTAACTATTACTCAGCTATGCAATGAGCTACATGTCTGAATTTTTGCTCTGTTATAGCTGACCTAAAAGTAGGTGAACAACATATTTAAGCAAAATACTGTAAATGCAATAGTTTTCAAGTTACAACTGATTTACTCAATAGTGAGAACCAGAAAATAGCTATTGCTCCGCTATGCCATGAGCTATAGGTCTGTAATTTCACTATGTTATAGCTAACCCAAAAGTAGGTGAACAATATATTTTAACAAAATACTCCAAATGCAATATTTTTCAAGTTATAGCTGATTTACTCAACAGTCAGTGCCTGAGAATAGCTATTGCTCAGTTGTGCCATGAGCTACAGGTCTGTAATTTCACTATGTTATAGCTGACCCAAAAGTAGCTGAATAACATATTTGCACAAATTTCTGTAAAGGCAATAGTTTTCCAATTACAACTGATTTACTCAACAGTGAGAACTTCAAAGTAGCTATTACTCAGCTATGCAATGAGCCACAGGTCTGGAACTTCACTATGTTATAGCTGACCCCAAAATAGGTGAATAACATATGCAACAAAATACTCTAAATGCAATAGTTTTCAAGTTATAAGTGATTTACTCAACAGTGATAACCTAAAAGTAGCTATTACTCAGCTATGCCATGAGCTACAGGTCTGAAATTTTACTATGTTATAGCTGACCCAAAAGTAGCTGAATAACATATTTATACTAAATTCTCTAAATGCAATAATTTTCAAATTACAAGTGATTTACTCAACATTGAGAACTTCAAAGTAGCTATTACTCAGCTATGCAATGAGTCACAGGTCTGGAACTTCACTATGTTATAGCTGACCCCAAAATAGGTGAATAACATATTGAAACAAAATACTCTAAATGCAATAATTTCCAAGTTATAAGTGATTTACTCAACAGTGATAACCTAAAAGTAGCTATTACTCAGCTATGCCATGAGCTACAGGTCTGAAATTTTACTATGTTATAGCTGACCCAAAAGTAGGTGAACAACATATTTAAGCAAAATACTCTAAATGCAATAGTTTTCAAGTTACAACTGATTTACTCAATAGTGATGACCTAAAAGTAGCTATTACTCAGCTATGCCATGAGCTACAGGTCTGAAATTTTACTATGTTATAGTTGACCCAAATGTAGCTGAATAACATATTTATACTAAATTCTCTAAATGCAATAGTTTTGCAATTACAACTGATTTACTCAATAGTGAGAACCTCAAAGTAGTTATTACTCAGCTATGCAATGAGCTACAGGTCTGAAATTTCACTATGTTATAGCTGACCCAAAAGTAGGTGAACAACACATTTAAGCAAAATACTGTAAATGCAATAGTTTTCAAGTTACAACTGATTTACTCAATAGTGATGACCTAAAAGTAGCTATTACTCAGCTATGCCATGAGCTACAGGTCTGAAATTTTACTATGTTATAGCTGACCCAAAAGTAGCTGAATAACATATTTATACCAAATTCTCTAAATGCAATAGTTTTCAAATTACAAGTGATTTACTCAACATTGAGAACTTCAAAGTAGCTATTACTCAGCTATGCAATGAGTCACAGGTCTGGAACTTCACTATGTTATAGCTGACCCCAAAATAGGTGAATAACATATTGCAACAAAATACTCTAAATGCAATAGTTTTCAAGTTATAAGTGATTTACTCAACAGTGATAACCTAAAAGTAGCTATTACTCAGCTATGCCATGAGCTACAGGTCTGAAATTTTACTATGTTATAGCTGACCCAAAAGTAGCTGAATAACATATTTATACTAAATTCTCTAAATGCAATAATTTTCAAATTACAAGTGATTTACTCAACATTGAGAACTTCAAAGTAGCTATTACTCAGCTATGCAATGAGTCACAGGTCTGGAACTTCACTATGTTATAGCTGACCCCAAAATAGGTGAATAACATATTGAAACAAAATACTCTAAATGCAATAATTTCCAAGTTATAAGTGATTTACTCAACAGTGATAACCTAAAAGTAGCTATTACTCAGCTATGCCATGAGCTACAGGTCTGAAATTTTACTATGTTATAGCTGACCCAAAAGTAGGTGAACAACATATTTAAGCAAAATACTCTAAATGCAATAGTTTTCAAGTTACAACTGATTTACTCAATAGTGATGACCTAAAAGTAGCTATTACTCAGCTATGCCATGAGCTACAGGTCTGAAATTTTACTATGTTATAGTTGACCCAAATGTAGCTGAATAACATATTTATACTAAATTCTCTAAATGCAATAGTTTTGCAATTACAACTGATTTACTCAATAGTGAGAACCTCAAAGTAGTTATTACTCAGCTATGCAATGAGCTACAGGTCTGAAATTTCACTATGTTATAGCTGACCCAAAAGTAGGTGAACAACACATTTAAGCAAAATACTGTAAATGCAATAGTTTTCAAGTTACAACTGATTTACTCAATAGTGATGACCTAAAAGTAGCTATTACTCAGCTATGCCATGAGCTACAGGTCTGAAATTTTACTATGTTATAGCTGACCCAAAAGTAGCTGAATAACATATTTATACCAAATTCTCTAAATGCAATAGTTTTCAAATTACAAGTGATTTATTCAACATTGAGAACTTCAAAGTAGCTATTACTCAGCTATGCAATGAGTCACAGGTCTGGAACTTCACTATGTTATAGCTGACCCCAAAATAGGTGAATAACATATTGAAACAAAATACTCTAAATGCAATAATTTCCAAGTTATAAGTGATTTACTCAACAGTGATAACCTAAAAGTAGCTATTACTCAGCTATGCCATGAGCTACAGGTCTGAAATTTTACTATGTTATAGCTGACCCAAAAGTAGGTGAACAACATATTTAAGCAAAATACTCTAAATGCAATAGTTTTCAAGTTACAACTGATTTACTCAATAGTGATGACCTAAAAGTAGCTATTACTCAGCTATGCCATGAGCTACAGGTCTGAAATTTTACTATGTTATAGTTGACCCAAATGTAGCTGAATAACATATTTATACTAAATTCTCTAAATGCAATAGTTTTGCAATTACAACTGATTTACTCAATAGTGAGAACCTCAAAGTAGTTATTACTCAGCTATGCAATGAGCTACAGGTCTGAAATTTTACTATGTTATAGCTGACCCAAAAGTAGGTGAACAACATATTTAAGCAAAATACTGTAAATGCAATAGTTTTCAAGTTACAACTGATTTACTCAATAGTGATGACCTAAAAGTAGCTATTACTCAGCTATGCCATGAGCTACAGGTCTGAAATTTTACTATGTTATAGCTGACCCAAAAGTAGGTGAACAACATATTTAAGCAAAATACTGTAAATGCAATAGTTTTCAAGTTACAACTGATTTACTCAATAGTGATGACCTAAAAGTAGCTATTACTCAGCTATGTCATGAGCTACAGGTCTGAAATTTTACTATGTTATAGCTGACCCAAAAGTAGCTGAATAACATATTTATACGAAATTCTCTAAATGCAATAGTTTTCCAATTACAACTGATTTACTCAATAGTGAGAACTTCAAAGTAGCTATTACTCAGCTATGCAATGAGCCACAGATCTGAAACTTCACTATGTTATAGCTGATCCCAAAATAGGTGAATAACATATTGAAACAAAATACTCTAAATGCAATAATTTCCAAGTTATAAGTGATTTACTCAACAGTGATAACCTAAAAGTAGCTATTACTCAGCTATGCCATGAGCTACAGGTCTGAAATTTTACTATGTTATAGCTGACCCAAAAGTAGCTGAACAACATATTTAAGCAAAATACTCTAAATGCAATAGTTTTCAAGTTACAACTGATTTACTCAATAGTGATGACCTAAAAGTAGCTATTACTCAGCTATGCCATGAGCTACAGGTCTGAAATTTTACTATGTTATAGTTGACCCAAATGTAGCTGAATAACATATTTATACTAAATTCTCTAAATGCAATAGTTTTGCAATTACAACTGATTTACTCAATAGTGAGAACCTCAAAGTAGTTATTACTCAGCTATGCAATGAGCTACAGGTCTGAAATTTCACTATGTTATAGCTGACCCAAAAGTAGGTGAACAACATATTTAAGCAAAATACTGTAAATGCAATAGTTTTCAAGTTACAACTGATTTACTCAATAGTGATGACCTAAAAGTAGCTATTACTCAGCTATGCCATGAGCTACAGGTCTGAAATTTTACTATGTTATAGCTGACCCAAAAGTAGGTGAACAACATATTTAAGCAAAATATTGTAAATGCAATAGTTTTCAAGTTACAACTGATTTACTCAATAGTGATGACCTAAAAGTAGCTATTACTCAGCTATGCCATGAGCTACAGGTCTGAAATTTTACTATGTTATAGCTGACCCAAAAGTAGCTGAATAACATATTTATACGAAATTCTCTAAATGCAATAGTTTTCCAATTACAACTGATTTACTCAATAGTGATAACTTCAAAGTAGCTATTACTCAGCTATGCAATGAGCCACAGATCTGAAACTTCACTATGTTTTAGCTGATCCCAAAATAGGTGAATAACATATTGAAACAAAATACTCTAAATGCAATAGTTTCCAAGTTATAAGCCATTTACTCAACAGTGATAACCTAAAAGTAGCTATTACTCAGCTATGCCATGAGCTACAGGTCTGAAATTTTACTATGTTATAGCTGACCCAAAAGTAGCTGAATAACATATTTATACGAAATTCTCTAAATGCAATAGTTTTGAAGTTATAAGCGATTTACTCAACAGTGATAACGTAAAAGTAGCTATTACTCAGCTATGCCATGAGCTACAGGTCTAAAATTTTACTATGTTATAGCTGACCCAAAAGTAGCTGAATAACATATTTATACGAAATTCTCTAAATGCAATAGTTTTTAAGTTACAAGTGATTCTACTCATGATGGAAGTTACTGAAAAGCCCAAAAGTAGCTATTACTCACTTAGCTATTGAGACAGGCACCCAACTTACTCACCATATTGTAGCTATGAAAAAAGTAGCTGAATAACATATTTTAACAAAATGCTCTAGATGCAACAGTTTTCAAGTTATAAATGATTTTGTGCATGATTTCATGAATGTTAATGCATTAAAAATTATTAAAAAAATTTATTAAAAAAAAAGTAAGACAGATCCAGGTCTCATACTCACACAAGAGAATCTACCTGTGGCCTAGTACATATATGCAAGATATGAGAGAAATCCCTGCAATAGTCACTGAGAAAATTGTGATTAAGTGTTGAAATTTTCACACTTTTGGTGGGGGTACCCCCCTTGTAATGTCTCTAGCAAACAGACGAACAGACAGATTTGCATGCCTTGAACAATTTTTCATCCTCGATAGATAAGGTATCTTTTAAAAAAAACAGCACGTCTCTAGGCCTTGTAGTTTTGGAGGAGAAGTTGTTCACGCGGACGCGGACGCGGACGCGGACGCCCACGCCGCAGAGTGACGACATAATGCCAGCTGACTGACAAGTCAGCTGACATAAAAAGTCGGGGAGAAAAAAAATATGACAATTCAACAGCAGAATGACAGCATTAATTAGTACATTAACGTTATGAAGCTGTAAAATTTATTAAATGAAGTATAGGTGTCAAAGCAGATAGCACAATTAGGTAAAGGTACATGTAACAATAAGTTGCAGTAATCCACACACCTTAAAGTTTATGACAGGAGAAATGTATCTCAAAAATTGCAGTAGAAAACTAGCAGAACCAAGGTCAAAGGGCAGACCATGAGACTGCACATCTACAACCTCAAACCCATACACCTATCAAGGAACAATCAGAGATATAGCCTTGATAAGAGTTTAAAGGTCAAGGTCACTATGGCAAGGACAAAAGTCAAATCAAGTCACATCATAATAATGCATACCTACATCCCCAACCAATGTCCTTACCAAGTACCTACATCCAACATCTCATGGATTATGAACTGTAGCCCATTGTATTATGCCACATTTTAATACCTTTATAAAGGTCAATTAAAGTTTGATTTTGTTGATTTCTTTGAATAATTAAAGTTTGCTTGGCTTTCTTTATTTTGGCAGAGTCTGTGAAGTTCGCTTGGCTAATAAATGTTTCTGATTGCTATGTGAGAGGAGCGACATCTACTTGCCTTATCCAACATAGGTGTGGACATTGGACAACAGTATCAACTAGTTTTCCATGGACTGTCAATAAGCACACAAGAATAAGGTTGTGCACATCGTTTATTTATAATAATCCATTCTGATGTATCTGATGTTTCAGTCACACAATTACAGTTCACGCGTATCCAATAACTGTTTCCTTGATAATTCATTCTGTTATACTTTAATAATAATATAACATTTCATTTGATTTCAGATATATGTATGAACATCCAAGTACAATTACACTTTATTAATACAAACACAAATTTTAGTATCAAATGTCTTAAATGTAAAGTTAAATTATTAAATATTTGAAGTTCAATCATAAATATGGAAGTAGAAATAATGTCTAATTTCCAAATAAAGAATTTAATTAACTTAGAATAAGAAATTCAGAACTGAATTTCTACATGGCCAAATGGAATTTAGATGCTATCTCTCCTGATGTTAATCCTAATCTGCTCTGTGTATGAAAAGTATCTCTGTAAGAAATACACAATGAATGTCTAGCTTGCAAAACTGTGATTGGTCGGATTGTCAATGTGCTGTCTGGAAAGATTTGGTGTGTGAGGTAAAGAGAGACAGGGAGAGAGAGAGAGCTGTTCAAAATTACTGGGCTGTGGTTACCATTACTAAGATAGGAATAGCAACGTATTGGTTGAATTTCACCACTTGTGTGTTGTTTTTCTCCTAATTAGTGACAGATACGTACGTCAGTACACCATACAAGATTTTCTCCCCAACTGACCACCCATCCAGCCAGGTGCCATGGTTGAAAACAATACCTGCAAAGCCTTTAAAGGCTGGGGCTAAAAATTACTGACATTCCTCTTTCAGTTAATATGTCTGCTTGTCTCAGTAAATGCAACTACCTTACTTTGTAAATTGTGACACCTAATCACTTACTGCACCCAGCACCGAAGGATCCAATACATTCTCAGCCTCCACAATCATCGATTCAAATCTCAGGTAATCAGGAGGGTAGTTGTCATCAATCCATTGTCGGTGTTCTTGTGCCACTGAATCAGCAGGAACCCACAGATTTCCAGGCTGAGCTTCCTGATAGAAAAATGAAATGCCAGCACCAAAAACGCCTGTGCACAACAAACATACGGCCAATGTAGGAAGCGGATACTTGCCAATAGTATGTCCCAACCTTGAAAGGAAAAAGAAACATAATACCATGTGAACATGAATCCTCAAAATAAAGTCAGCTCTTGTTTTTGCATTTTCATAACAAAAATGCCCTCTTTTATAACCCATATATTTATTATATATATATTTTCCACTTGCCCAGTAATTATATGGTCAAGTACACCTAATATACACACATGGTTTATCAACTTACCAAATACAGTTTCTAAATATCTTTCTAATTGCATAAGAATAATTTCTAATGTTAAATATGGGCCTGAATAGTTTCGTTACTGACAGAGTCTATTGTTAAACATAAACAATAGCAAATGTTTTCATACAACTCATATTGCTAATTTAATACAAATTAGCTATCTAAATTTAACAGACTGGTTACGGAAAAAAGTGGTATTAATTTTTATGTGCTAATTTTTGATACCACATAGGTCAGCATGAAGTGGGTCAATTTTTATGTTGTTTTTTTTTCAGTGTAAAAACTAAATTATCTAGAAACATGATATTTGGTTGGACTGTAGAAGAAAGTGTCAGAAGTAACATTATGTTAGATAGAAATTTCGACATAACCTGCTTTTAACAAATAAAAATCAGTGCAAGAAATTAAAACCAACCCATCCCCCACCCCCTACCCCTGTGTCTGCAACTTGTAAACTATTCTCATGGACCTATATCTCTCTACAGTGACACATCTAAATGTCCTTTAACTTAAGAAAACTTTTTATAATTTTTTTCCTGATCACCAAAATAGAATACAACATAAAACCATTTATTCTTTAGCACTTGACAGGTCCAGGTTGGTATATTAGGTTAATCAGTTTAATTGCCATCTAATCACAGGCTATCACCTCTGTGTGGGTTTGACTCCCACAAGTGACAAATGCTGCGGGCCTGTCCCAATATGACCCTGGCTGTGAAACGGGACATAAAACCCCAACTTTGAACCATGACTGGACCTGCATAGAACCTGTTGAGCTGCCACCACTGTAGCCAGGTACATGTTATTATTGTTCGAGCTAGGGCTAAGTGGGTACAGGAAGGCAATTTAAATAGTAAATTGTTTTTAAATCTTGAAAAGCAAAGACAAAGCATTTATGTTATTCATGAGGTTAAAACTGTCAATGACAATGTAACAACTGATAATAATATTTTAACTTATACAGTTAAGTTCTATGAAAACCTTTATACAGTAAGACAACTATTTCAAAGGAAGCAATTGAAAGTTACTTTCAAAAGCTAAGACCAGAAAATGTTCTATCTCAAAATGATATGGTTATGTGTGACAAAATTATTAATGAAAATGAACTGTCTCTTGTCATTAAGAACTTTTAAAAAGATAATTCTCCGGGGCTGGATGGCTTAACTGGTGAATTTTATCAAAAGTTCTGGGAGAAACTTAAATCATTGTACATAAATATGATTACAGAGTCTTTTTAAAAAGGTATTTTGCCTAGCAGTATCAAGGAATCTGTTATAACTCTGATTTTTAAGTCAGGGGACCATGCACTCGCTACTGTTAAAAAATTATAAACCTATAAGTTAAAAAATTATGACCACAACATTCTAGGATTCACTTTAGCAAATCAAATGCAAAATGTTATATCAAAACTTGTTTCACCAGATCAAAGCGGGTATTACTAATATATTAATAAAATAGCATCAGAGATGCCCATACCCCACAGCCTGGGGATATAATAGTTTTCAACACCATGAGATATAAAAGTGAAACAGTACACAGATTGGGATACTTTCAGACCAGTGTCAGTGTCCAAAAATGTTTAAGTAGAGAAAATAACATCTAATGTGGGTGTTCCACCACACGACTAAGGCTCCCGATTAAGGGTTTTGGGGGGTCGGTTTGAAATATTTGCTTAGTCCCAGACCTTCTGTAAGGGTCGGTTGTTGTCGGTTGGGGCCGTGTGAAAAATCAAAAAGTTTGATATTTCTCACGACTACAACCGATTCATATTTCCCGCCCTCAACAAAATGTCCAGTCCCAGGCCTCCTCAGGCCTCCTCAGACCCAAATTTACACAGTCGTGTGTTGTCCCAGGCCGCCTGCGACCCTTAGTCCCAGACCTCCGTAGCTTAGTCCCAGGAGGCCGGTTGTTAATCCCAGACTCAAATATGATGCGTATGAATTTCATGTGTGTGAAAGTGGGTCGGTAGCATTAGTCCCCGGAAGCCTCAGACTGTCTGCGGTGTCCTGGTCCTTTTCAGGGCCACTAAATCTTCAAAAAACAATTACTAGTATTCAGCTACAAGTTATTCCAATTCCCCTCCCAAAACAAAAAAGTTCAGTACAAATACTTATCACAAGAAAAAAAAAGTTAAAGTCCAACACCTACACCACCCCAAACATGAAACAAATAACCCATGGTACCACACATAACAAAAAAGGCCACATAAAAAAAAATTAAAAATAACTCCTAATATGGCCATTAATCAGCCCATTTTTAGATTAAAATCCATGGGATAGTTTAAAATCTGTAATTGAAAAGTCCAACACTTACACCTTCCCTAGAGTTAAAAGGCATTATTACATACTTGCCAACCCACAAACAGACAAACCCAATACCAAACATAACCCCCAAATAACAAACCCAGTAGAAACCCAAGATCCAACTACCAATAATGAATAAACCCAACCCCAGTAACCACCAACCAAGAAACACAAAAACCCAAAATTAAATAGAACCCATGGCAACGAACTGACAAACTATTTTGCAAACACAATCCCCAATTATCGAAAACAAAACTAGTTTTATGGTTATATTTTCCACATTTTTGTGATTAGAAGTGAAGACTTAAAATTGAAGATTTCCATAAAAACATTTCTGCTACAAATAAATTTCCAACCCATGAATAAAAACAAATTGGTGAAATTAGGAGGTGGATTTCCAAATATATAAAAAATAATTCATTTTAGGATATTATGTGTGACTTTGTGTTTGGCTCTTGGTTAACACTGGGTTTGTATGATTGTTGGGTAACTTCTGTTTGTCCGTCTGAAAAAGTTATGTGTGGCATGGGGTTTGTCTGTTTGTCCGTCTGAAAAAGTTATGTTTGGCATGGGGTTTGTCTGTTTGTCCGTCTGAAAAAGTTATGTTTGGCATGAGGTTTGTTTGTTTGTCCGTCTGAAAAAGTTATGTTTGGCATGGGGTTTGTCTGTTTTTCTGTCTGTACAAGTTATGTTTGGCATGGGGTTTGTCCGTCTGTAGCAAGCATAGCTGATTAATTGTTTTTGGTACAATTGGTAGTCCTGAAAAGGACTGTTTGGTAGTCCTGAAAAGGACTGTTACAGTTAGTCCTGAAAAGGACTGTTTACTGCAACAGGACTTATATTCTGCCATCTTGCCAGGCCACTGCTCCCTCATTATTGAAGTAGTCCTTCAGGTAATACCTCTGTCTTTTGGCCTCTCTAGCGGGGTTTCTGTCTTGGCCACCACCAGCAGCACCACCAATCAATCCACAATCACCAGGCACATCATCATCCTCCCCAGGCTGCTGACCAGCAGGTTGACCTTGATACTGGCTTCTGAGTATGTTGTGCAGAACCACACAGGTCATGACCACTTCTCTAACTGTTTCTGGGGGTAGTTCAATGGTGGTCCTGACTCTAAATCTTGAGACAAGGATGCCAAAAGCGTTCTCCACAACTCTCCTGCCCCTTGATATTCTATAGTTGGCAATCCTTTCCTCCCTTGTTAACAGCCTTCTGCCATAGGGTTTCATGAGCCAGGTCTTCAGGGCAAAAGCATCGTCTGCCAGAATGAAGTAGGGGACATCTCTACCACCCTGTGTTATAGGAGCTGGGTCAGGGAAGCCTATCCTGCCATCTTCAATCCTCCTCTTCAGCTGAGAGGCATTAAATATCTGGGCATCTGAGCAAGATCAAGCTGTACCTGCATCCACCCATCTAAACTTGTACTGTCCATCTACCAGGGCCAACATGACAATGGAAAAGAACCCCTTGTAGTTGTGGTAGAGGGCTCCAGAGTTCTTGGGTTTCTTTAGGGCCACATGCTTGCCATCAAGGGCTCCCAGGGCATGTGGAACATTCCACCTGATCCTGAATTCCCTCTCCAGTTCTTTCCACTCATCTGGAGTAGTAGGACATTTGAGGTACTCTCTGGTGAACTCATCCTGGATGGCCCTGCAGACCTCTGGTAGAAACTTGGAAATGGTGGATCTGCCAACCCTGAACTGACATGATAATGACGTGTAGGACTCTCCAGTGGCCAGATATCTGATGGTGAGGGCTAACTTTTCCCCAACACTGATAGGAGCTCTGTAGTTGGTGGCCTGCCTGGCAAGGTGTGGTTCCAGTCTGGTCTTCATCATTTCAAAGAATTCTGGGGTCATCCTCATGTAGTTGGTGAATCCTGGAATGTCTGTGGCATACAGATCAGCCATAATGTTGTGGTAGGCCCCCCTTTCCTCTCTCTGCATTAGCCATGGCCTGACCCACATGTTGTGCCTTCTTCTAGGTCTCTGTATGGGTGCTGGTGGTGCTGGTGGTGGTGGTTGCTGTGCTTGACGTAAAAAATGGAAATACATGATTATTTGTAACTGAATAAAAACCAAAAAAGCCCTAAGTTGTTGTTGAATCTGTCTTCCATTAAAAGGTGGCATCCTGCTGTGTTCCTAGAAAAGCAATGCTGATTAGATCGCGAATTTTAATATATATATATACCCAGAAAATCCAGCAACTTTGCAAAACAATAATCGGGGATCCTGGTCTGGGGAAGACTGAGGAGGCCTGAGGACGCCAGGACTTAATCGTGTGTTAGTTGGGGCTTAGTCCCAGGAGGCCTGAGGCGTCCTGGGACCCAGTCGGTATGTGTGCGACAGGATCGTGGTTGAAACCGTCCATAAAACTGGCTTAGTCGGTTCTTAGTCCCAGACCAGTCGGGGACTGTCTGCGGCCGCCTGAGGCGTCCTGGGGACGATCTGTTCTCAATCCCAGACTTCAGTACCGACCCAGTATTCCCGCCCATTTTTGTTATTTTTCCACCGACTGTCCACGATTAAGGGTCGCCGACATGATCGGGGCTTAATCTTTTGGTGGAACAGGGGCATAAGAGAAAGAAACTGCATGTAAAGATTATGTATAAAAACAGGACAATTCAGTTAACTAAAAATTATGAAGCTTTGAGACTTCTCCCATTTTGATATTCATTTGTATGGTCGAATTATGGTTTGCAAGTTTTGAATATTACCCATACATACAGATGTGGCAACACATGCTTTTGTGTGGAGTTCAGGCAAAACCTGTCGCTCACTTGATGCAATACTATCTGTTACAATGGAAAGTTGCAAAAGTAAAACAGTTAATTAATTCTAATATGACTTTAATAGTGCCTAATCTACATCAAAAGACACCCAAAGGTGCAACAACCAAGATTCAAGTAAAAGATATAAGAGAGATATAAGACAGATAAAATAGTATTAGATATCCCTGTAGAGAGATAAAACAGCATCAGATATGCAAGATCAAAGGTCAAATCCAGGTCATACCATGACGTTGCACACATATAACACCCGACTGATGTTCCTACCAAATATCAACTTCCAACCACCTTATGGTTTCTGAAATGTAGCCCAGACAAGATTTTATAGGTCAAGGTCACTACAGCAAGGTCAAAGGTCAAATCAAAGTCAGGCCATGATGTTGCACACCGACACCAGCTAACCAATGTCCCTACCAAGTATCAACTTCATACACCTTATGGTTGCCGAGATATAGCCCGGACAAGATTTTGTAGGTCAAGGTCACTACAGCAAGGTCAAATCAAGTTCAGACCATGACGTTGCACACCTACACCTCCTAACCAATGTCCCTACCCAGTATCAACTTCCTACACCTTACGGTTTCCGAGATATAGCCCGGACAAGATTTTATAGGTTAAGGCCACTACGGCAAGGTCAAAGGTCAAATCAAGGTCAGACCATGACGTTGCATACCTACACCTCCTAACCAATGTCCCTACCCAGTATCAACTTCCTACACCTTACAGTTTCCGAGATATAGCCCGGACAAGATTTTATAGGTCAAGGTCACTACGGCAAGGTCAAATCAAGGTCAGACCATGACGTTGCACACCTACACCCCCTAACCAATGTCCCTACCAAGTATCAACTTCCTACACCTTATGGTTTCTGAGATACAGGCCAGACAAACTTCTTCCCGCCGCCCGCCTGCCCATCCGGACACCATGGGTGAAAACAATAAAAAAAAAAGCTATTTATAGGTTTTAATGCTCGTCTTATAATAGACTTGGCAGAGTATTTTGATAACTAAAATTACCAGGCGCTATTGTATGCCTAGATTTTGAAAAGGCCTTTGATTCATGAGATTGGAACTTTATGGTCTCTTCTCTCAGACAGTTTGGTTTGGAAAAAATTTTACTCGGTGGATAAAAATTTCATATACTGACCCAGCATTTTGTATTAAAAAGAATGGGTGGCTGACAATGACCGCATACATGAAAAGGGAAATAAGGCAAGGGTGCGCTGTGTCAGCACTTCTCTTTATCATAGCTGTTGAATTTCTGTCAATTTAAATTAAGTGGAGTAAAAATATAAAAAGTTTGAAACACTAACACGAATCGGTAATATTGCAGTATGCTGATGATACCACACTAACATTGTGTGATGAACAGTCTATCACATATGCTTTGGAGGAGGTATCTCACTTCTCATCTGTACCTGGGATTGAAGGTCATACAATGAAATCTCATGGCTCAGAAGTCTTGTTGATAATCCAAAGATTTTTGCAGGAATAGAATTTAGTGATGGACCCATAAAATGTCTTGGCATATATATTGGAAAAGATAAAAATATGTGCAAACAAAAAACTGGGATCTAAAGACAAATGATCTTGAATTATCTTTATTAAGATTGAATAAATGTAACCTTACTTATTTTGGTAAATCTGTAATCAAGTGAATTGAAAAACTAACTTCTTCTTTCCTCTGGGGCAAAGTACACAGAATAAAGAAAAGTACAGTAATAGGGAAATATCAACAGGGAGGATTAAAGATAACTGATATTGAGTCAAAAATAATGTCTTTAAAGATATCTTGGCTTCCAAGATTAACAGCGGATAACAAAGTATCAGACTTGACTGATTTGTACCTCAGGCAATCTGGTTTAAAAATTAACACAATTCTAACAATGAATTTTAGAGACAAAGATTCTAGTGATTTTATGAAGACTATACCTAATTATTTTTACCAAGACAAAATACTAAATGTAAAAACTTGCAAAAACATAAATCAATTCATAAATTAGCAAACGCTGAAAAGCTATCCCAAGTCATATGGGGTAATGAATACTTCCAAACCAAAAACAAGTGCTTGTTTTTTTTCTAAATTGGATAAACAGTGATATTATCTGAGTATGTAAAAGACCTATTTGATGAAAATGGAGAACAGATTATCTGAAAAGGAAGTTTTAAACAAGCTAATGAAGCTATCCAAAAAATACACCTGGATTGTAGAATATACCCTCAAGAAAAATTGTAGGAAAGCAAATTAAAAAAAAATGATGGTAGTATTGATAAATACATTCAAAATCCAATGCTACAATGCACTAGCTTTTATGCACTGGGTAAATATTGGGAAATACAGGATATTAAATAAAATGTAATGTATAGAAGTTTTTGCAATCATACTAATAATGGTTATGGGAAAAGCTATGCACTATAAATCTGAATGCCAGTGACTGGACTTAAGTATATAAATCAAACATTTGTCATTAATAACACAAGGAATTTGCCGAATTCAAGTTTAAAATACTTCATGATATTTTACCTTCTCGTGATAAAGTCTCTAAATGGCAAAAAGATGTTTCGCCTAACTGTGAATACTGCAATGAGCCAGAAGATACTTCACCTATGCTTTATAAATGTCATAGAGTTTTGGATATTTGAAACAGAATAAGTCAATGCTCAATAACAAATATCAAACTAAAGCATGTTATTAAATTTAAGGCCTAAAATGTGATAATATTGCAAATAATAGACTATACATCCTGGTATTGTGAATATTAGTTCTGCTATTTATGCAGCTTGGCGTAAATGTTCTGTGGAAAGTGTAAACTATGGTAATATAAATTTAAATAATGAAATTAAAATGCAACTTTATTCTTTTTTCTCCAGTATCTTTGAAGGTACTTTGACTAGTAGAGGAAATAGCCACTATACAAAAGTAATGAAATATATGATTGGCCATTTGTGGGAAATGAGAACCTTGAATAATGTAATGTTGTTAAAAAAAAGGTTTTAACTTCGTTCACTGCAGTTTCTTTTAATGTATTGAATGTACACTAATGTTGTGTTATGTAATGGCTGGTCTCCTGTTCTCTTACACCTGAGGCTGTCTCCCTGCAGGTGGGAGATTTATGGTTGCCCAGCCAAGTTTAGAAATATTAGAAGAATTATATGATATATTTGATACCTTTTGTGTATATAACTGAAAAGAGTCTTACAAATATAGTTTCATACTGTGTATGAATGGCACTCTGAAAAGAGAACTGAGGGTGGGTTTGCTACCCTCACATGCACAGTCCCTGATGCACACTGTTACAAATGGTATTTATTTATTTAAAAAAAATGTTTTAAAGTATTAAATTTAACAGGTATCAAAATAACCAAAATATGTTGCAGTGCAGGTTTGTCTTGTGAATCATTTCAAGCACTTCTTATGCAGCCTTTTGTTTTGTCAGTGTAAATTCCTGAAAAATTGACCCACTTTACGCAAACCAATGTACTGTAAAAACCTTAATGTTCTGGATTTCCAATATGACAAAACATAAATAGAGAATGATAAACATTATAACACAAACAAATAAAATAAATCAATCTTAAATAATATCTTAAAATAATCTTAAAATAATCAACTTAAATCCCCCAAACACTCTGGTCAATATGAATATGCTTCATATTCATTCTAAAAATTTTGAAATTGTCATCTGAAAATGAAGCTTTCAGCCTACAGTTAAGATGATTGTAAACCTGAATATCTATTAAAAAAACATGTACATTAGCTACATTAGCTATACTGTATTCCTAGGAAGGAATCTATATGCAGCACCTTTATACATATATGAAATTATATTAGAATAAGGAAATATTTTCAATGGATTAAGATGGATTAAGTTTATGTAAATTTTATACCTGTAAAAAGTATGTTCCAAGAACCTCTGTACCACACTGCTGGCTCTTTCCAAACATGAAGGCTTGCGATTTTTGCTTTGTGCCTGGTCGTGCTTGTGAAGAGTACCAGGTTGCTGATTCGTCATTTTTAATAACAGTCCTCTGAAACTCTTCACTCGAAGGGCTTTTGAAGGGCCTTTAATGGGCTGTTACTCTGTTCAAAATGATGAACTGGCCAGTTCCTCCATTTCACTCACTGTTAATAAATTAGAATATTATGGTGTGTGGGGCAACAATGACCAGAGTATAGGGCAAGGACAATTACAGGACCAGGAAAAATAGCATCCGAGATGCCCGTACCCCACAGCCTGGTGAAATAGTTTTCAACACCATGAGATATAGAAGTAGTGAAACAGTACCAAGATCAGGATACTTTCAGAGTAGTGTCAGTTATATAAAGGTCCAAATAATGTTTAAGTACAGAAAATAACATCTAAGAGAAAGAAAAAGCATGTAAAGATAAAGTATTAAAACAAGACAATTCAATGGCAAGATGACAGTATTAATCAGTAAACTAAAAAGTATAAGACTGTAAAATTTATTAACTGGACAATAGCTGTTAAAGCCGAAGTTAAAGATCACACCATGATGCACACCTACACTGCCTAAGCAATGTCCCTACCAAGTGTCACACCTTACACCTTACGGAATCCAAGAAATAGCCCGGACAAGATTTAAAACTCATGGTCACTACAACAAGGTCAAAGATCAAATCAAGGACACACCAAGATGTTGCACATCTACAATCCCCAACCAATGTCCCTACCAAGTAGCAACTTACTACACCTTACGTTTTTCGAGATATTGCCCGGACAAGAATTTTCAAACTCAAGGTCACTATGGCAAGGCCAAATGTTAAATCAAGGTCATACCATAATGTTACACACCTACACCACTAACCAATGGTCCTACCACATATCAACTTCCTACACCTTACAATTTCAGAGATACAGCCCAGACAAACTTGTTCCCGTGGCGTGTCACCGCCCACCCACCCATCAGGACACTATGGGTGAAAACAATACCCCACCAGCCCTAAAGGACTGTTGGATAAAAATGTTCTAAATGTTCTAAAGGATTAGATGTGTATTCATACTCTTTCATATACACATATAATAACTGGTTAAAACTAGAAATAGGATAGCTGCAACATATGAAAAGAAACAGGATAGCACAGAAGAAAACACGTTATCATGTGTAATGTCCACCCCATTAATGTTTTGCAACAATTGTACATTAGTCTTTAAAGACTCTGTTTTGTTTGTAAAATATGTCAAAGATGATTGAATAATTATTACATGTAAATCATTTCAGCTTAATAATTTGCTCAAAATCCTTGTAACTCCAACGGTTTTCGAGATAAACAACATATTTGATTTCTGCAAAAATTAAAGATGGTGGCCAAAATTCGGGAAATTCAACATTTTTAAGAGTCACTATATCTAAGGTCTCTAGTACCTAAAACATCCAAAATTTGCTTGAAATCGCTCTATCTCTTGACGGTTTTCGAGATAGATGACATTTTCAATTTATGCCAAAATTCAAGATTGCGGCCAAAATTCGGGAAATTCAACCTTTTTAAGAGTCACTATATCTAAGGTCTCTAGTACCTAAAACGTCCAAAATGTGCTTGAAATTGCTCTATCTCTTGACAGTTTTCAAGATGGATGACATTTTCAATTTATGGCAAAATTCAAGATGGCAGCCAAAATTCGGGAAATTCATCTTTTCTCAGAGGCAGTATATTTAAGGTTTCTGGTACCCAAAGGGTCCAAAATTTACTCGAAATCGCTCTAACTCCAACAGTTTGGAGATAGACAACATTTTCAATTTCCACCACAATTCAAGATGGTGGCCAAAATTTGGGAAATTCAACTTTTTCAGAGGCACTATATCTAAAGTCTCTAGTATGCAACAGATCAAAAGTTTGTTCTAAATCGGTCTACCTCTAACGGTTTTCGAAAGGTGACATTTTCAATTTCCGCCAAAATTCAAGATGGCGGCTGAAATTCGGGAAATTCAACTTTTTTCAGAGGCACTCAAAAATGCTCTATCTGTAACGGTTTTCAAGATAGATGACATTTTTTATTTCCGCCAAAATTCAAGATGGCAACTGAAATTCGGATAATTCAAGTTTTTTTCAGAGGCACTGTATCTACGGTCTCTAGTACCCATGGGTTGAAAATTTGCTTGAAATCTATTACAGTTTCTATGATATTTGCGAATTACTCATGTTGATAGCTAATTTAAATAAAAATTAGCTTCTACTCACATACCTACAGTGACAGATTTGTACAGCAGTAAACACATTGAAGCTTGTGGAAAGTAGCTGAGTCTGTGACTTTAATTTACAGTAACCTGAATAATGATGACATATGTACTCAAAATAGCTAATTTAGTTATTAATAACATAGTTGTGGAGCTATAAGACCCCAAAGCAATACCAAGCAACATATGGACCCTATAATTCACTATACCAGATTTGGTTCAGATATCACCTGCACTTTTTTTAAGTGAACAGAAAAATAAGTGTTACTATAAATAGCTAATTATGTGGCTAAGTGGCTATTATTCACTTATTTATACTGCTATGACTCCCAAAAAGCAAAACTAAGGAAATTATTAACCCAACAATGTTCCATAGAAAATATTGTTTAAATATCTTGATTCATTTTTATGGAAACCAAATTGCTACTCAAAATAGCCAATTCGCCATTACTAAGCTACTATAGCCATGATAACCAATAGCAATACCAAGCAAGCTATTACCCCTATCACGCTGCATAGCATATTTGGTAAAGATAGATAAAATACTTATCATTGCAATGAGTTGAAACAAAGTGTGATGAAATAGTGATACAATATTTATTCAATATAGCTAATTAGCTACTATAACCTAATAATAGCATTGCTACTGAGCTATAGCACCCCAAAGCATTACCAAGCAGGCAATGGACCCCATAACCCTTCATACCAAATTGTGTTAAGATATCTCCCACACTTTTCCTTCAGGTGAGCAGAAAACTAAGTGAAACTGAAAATAGTTAATTAAGTAGCTAAGTGGCTAATACTCACTTAGCTATTGAGCTATGACTCCCAAAAGCAATACCAAGCAGCTATTGACCCAATAATCCTGCAAACTAAGGAAATTTGATAAAGATTGCTAAAATACTTTTCCTTAAAATGAGCAGAATAAAATGTGATGAAAAAGTGATAAGCTATTAGATAAAAATAACTATTTAGCTATTAAAAGCATAGCTATGGAGTTACAACACCCCAAAGCTATACCAGCAAACTATGAGTCCTATAATCCTCCCTACCAAATTTGTCTAAGATATATCCTTTAATCAAACAGAAAATTAAATAGTACTCGAAATAGCTAAATAAGTAGCTAAATGTCTCTTACTTAAAATTTTGATCAAGGTCACTACAGCTAGGTCAAATCAAGGTCACACCATGACATTGCACAGGTACTCTCCCTTACAATGTCCTTACCAGGTATCAACATCCTGCACCTTACAGTTTCTGAGATATATAAGCCAGATAGATTTTCAAACTCAAGGTCACTATGGCAAGGGCAAAGTGCAAACCAAGGTGATACTACAATGTTGCACACCTACACTCCAAACCAATGTCCCTACCAAGTATCAACTTCCTACACCTTACAGTTTCTGAGATACAGCCCAGACAAAGTTTTTACTGCCCCACACTCGCCCAACTGCCTGCCAGCCCGCATGCCCATCCGGATGCCATGGGTGAAAACAATACCCACACAACTGTTAAAGGCTGTGGGGTAAAAAGGCAACGACTTTAGCTCCAAATCTAACTAGAGGATCGCTCGCAAAAAAAGATAATGTTTAGCGTCCCAAAAAGGATATAAAAGTGAGTGCTAAAGTATTAAGAAAATGCTCCGTTTCTAGCCTTATACTGTTGCGGCAAACAAAGTCAGCGCAGTCTGCTCTATGTAGCACGGTTTTCAAGATATAAACATCTTTGTGTTTTGCAATTTTTGCAAAAAATTCAAAATGTCCGCTATATTTGGCGAGACAAAAATATTTTGAAAATTGGCATGGCTACTCTGCAGAGATATCCAGCAGGTCAAAAATTTTGTTGAATTCGATCCATCTAGCATGGTTTTTGAGATATAGGCATTTTTGTGTTTTGCAAAAACTTCGAAAATTCAAAATCGCCACCATTTTTGGTGAGACAAAAATTTTTGAAAACAAGACCATTGCCGTGGTGTGTATCTCCCACCAAGCATTAAAGGAGAAGAAATAGCTTATCCGAGATATTCACAATTTTTCATTTTCGTGTGTGAAAGCTCTTCCAAACGTAGGTGAATGAGTTATTTGAGAAAAATTGGCTATCTGCAATATTTTTAAGAGATAATTCGCATTTACTCATTTTGAGTAGGTGAGTAATTATCTACGGGTCTGGAACTTCACCAAGTGAAAGTTCTCCCAAAAGTAGATGAATGAGTTATTTGATAAAAATTGGGTATCCGCAATACTTTTAGAGATAATTCGCATTTACTCATTTTGAGTAGGTGAGTAATTGGCTATGGGTCTGAAACTTAATCATGTAAAAGCTCTTCCAAAAGTAGGTGAATGAGTTATTTGAGAAAAATTGGCTATCTGCAATATTTTTAAGAGATAATTCGCATTTACTCATTTTGAGCAGGTGAGTAATTATCTACGGGTCTGGAACTTCAAGTGAAAGTTCTCCCAAAAGTAGATGAATGAGTTATTTGATAAAAATTGGGTATCCGCAATACTTTCAGAGATAATTCGCATTTACTCATTTTGAGTAGGTGAGTAATTGGCTATGGGTCTGAAACTTAATCATGTAAAAGCTCTTCCAAAAGTAGGTAAATGAGTTATTTGAGAAAAATTGGCTATCTGCAATACTTTTAAGAAATAATTAGCATTTACTCATTTTGAGTAGGTGAGTAATTATCTACGGGTCTGAAACTTCACCATGTGAAAGCTCTCCCAAAAGAAGATGAATGAGTTATTTGATAAAAATTGGGTATCTGCAACACTTTTACAGATAATTAGCATTTACTCATTTTGAGTAGGTGAACAATTAGCTACAGGTCTGAAACTTCACCATGTGAAAGCTCTCCCAAAAGTAGGTGAATGAGTTATTTGAGAAAAATTGGCTATCTGCAATACTTTTAGACATAATTAGCATTTACTCATTTTGAGTAGGTGAGTAATTAGCTATGGATTTGAAACTTCACCATGTGAAAGCTCTTCTAAAAGTAGGTGAATGGGTTATTTGAGAAAAATTGGCTATCTGCAATACTTTTAAGAGATAATTCGCATTTACTCACTTTGAGTAGGTAAGTAATTATCTACGGGTCTGAAACTTCACCATGTGAAAGCTCTCCCAAAAGTAGATAAATGAGTTATTTGATAAAAATTGGCTATCTGCAATACTTCTAGAGATAATTAGCATTTACTCATTTTGAGTAGGTAAATAATTACCTATGGGTCTGGAACTTTACCATGTGAAAGCTCTCCCAAAAGTAGATGAATAAATTATTCGAGAAAAATTGGCTATCTGCAATACTTTTAAGATATAATTCGCATTTACTCGTTTTGAGTAGGTGAGTAATTACCAACGGGTCTGAAACTTCACCATGTGAAAGCTCTCCAAAAAGTAGATGAATGAGTTATTTGAGAAAAATTGGCTATGTGCAATACTTTTAGAAATAATTCGCATTTACTCGTTTTGAGTAGGTGAGTAATTACCAACGGGTCTGAAACTTCACCATGTGAAAGCTCTCCCAAAAGTAGATGAATGAGTTATTTGATAAAAGTTGGGTATCCGCAATACTTTTACAGATAATTAGCATTTACTCATTTTGAGTAGGTGAATAATTAGCTACAGGTCTGAAACTTCACCAAGACAGTGAAAGCTTTCCCAAAGGTAGATGAATGAGTTATTTGACAAAAATTGGGTATCCGCAATACTTTTAGAGATAATTCGCATTTACTCATTTTGAGTAGGTGAGTAATTAGCTATGGGTCTGAAACTTCACCATGTGAAAGCTCTTCCAAAAGTAGGTGAATGAGTTATTTGAGAAAAATTGGCTATCTGCAATACTTTTAAGAGATAATTCGCATTTACTCGTTTTGAGTAGGTGAGTAATTATCTACGGGTCTGAAACTTCACCATGTGAAAGCTCTCCCAAAAGTAGATAAATGAGTTATTTGATAAAAATTGGCTATCTGCAATACTTCTAGAGATACTTCGCATTTACTCATTTTGAGTAGGTGAATAATTACCTATGGGTCTGGAACTTTACCATGTGAAAGCTCTCCCAAAAGTAGATGAATAAGTTACTTGAGAAAAATTGGCTATCTGCAATACTTCTAGAGGTAATTCACATTTACTCATTTTGAGTAGGTGAGTAATTAGCTATGGGTCTGAAACTTCACCATGTGAAAGCTCTTGCAAAAGTAGGTGAATCATTTATTTGAGAAAAATTGGCTATCTGCAATACTTTTAAGAGATAATTCGCACTTACTCATTTTGAGTAGGTGAGTAATTATCTACGGGTCTGAAACTTCACCATGTGAAAGCTCTCCCAAAAGAAGATGAATGAGTTATTTGATAAAAATTGGGTATCTGAAACACTTTTACAGATAATTAGCATTTACTCATTTTGAGTAGGTGAACAATTAGCTACATTCTGAAACTTCAACGAGTGAAAGCTCTCCCAAAAGTAGGTGAATGAGTTATTTGAGAAAAATTGGCTATCTGCAATACTTTTAGACATAATTAGCATTTACTCATTTTGAGTAGGCGAGTAATTAGCTATGGATTTGAAACTTCACCATGTGAAAGCTCTCCCAAAAGTAGATGAATGAGTTATTTGAGAGAAATTGGCTATCTGCAATACTTCTAGAGATAATTAGCATTTACTCATTTTGAGTATGTGAATAATTAGCTACAGGTCTGAAACTTCACCAAGTGAAAGCTCTCCCAAAAGTACATGAATGAGTTATTTAACAAAAATTGGGTATCCGCAATACTTTTAGAGATAATTCGCATTTACTCATTTTGAGTAGGTGAGTAATTAGCTATGGGTCTGAAACTTCACCATGTGAAAGCTCTTCCAAAGTAGGTGAATGAACTATTTGAGAAAAATTGGCTATCTGCAATACTTTTAAGAGATAATTTGCCATCTAGCACAGTTTTCAAGATATTAGCATTTTTGTGTTTGCAATGTTTGCGTAAAATTCGAAAATTCAAAATGGCCGCCATTTTTGGCGAGTCAAAATTTTTTTGAAAATTGGCATGGCTACTCTGCAGAGATACCCTGCAGATCAAAAATTTCGTCGAAATCGCTCTATCTAGCATGGTTTTCGAGATATAAGCATTTTTATGTTTTGCAATTTTTGCGAAAAATTCGAAAATTCAAAATGGCCGCCATTTTTGGCGAGACAAAATTTTTTTCAAAATTGGAATAGCTACTCTGTGAAGATACCCTGTGGGTCAAAAATTTTGTCGAAATCGCTCTATCTAGCACGGTTTTCGAGATATAAGCATTTTTGTGTTTTCCTTATTTGGAAAATTCATAATGATTAATTAATTATTAATTATTCGGCCATTTCTTAACCAATCAATGCCAAAATCTAATGATTTCCAGATTTTAATAGAATGAACTGATAAAATCCCTTTCAAGTTATCATCCGGACAAGCTTCCCCATCGAAAAAAGAAATTTTTGGTCCTGTGACCTCTCTGATTAGTTGAAGTGTCACTGCAGCATATTCAAAAAAATTCCCCAAGGCTACTGCATAAACCTGCCAAATTTGGAAAGAATCCGCCTAACGGTTACAGAGTTATAAGGAAAACAAAATGCGGAGCCGGCGGAGCCTGAAGGTCTCCCATACACAAACAAGCGTCCCTTGCATGACGCTTAATAACACCAGCCATGGAAGTAAAGTGAATACACACAATGGCAAAAAGTGAGGGAAGTGTAATAGAAATAGATCCGACTAGCAATAAGGCTGACGTAGACCTTAGTGGCAAAAAATGTCATCACGAAAGTATGGCTTGAAATTACACTTTTGTCTATGCACAGGTTTAGGTGTGTTGTAATTCAGAGAACAGTCAGAACACCATACCCACACTGAGAAGTGCAGATCCCTACTGAGTGACCTGTATCAGTACAATGTATCAAATGATTTGCTCTTAATGCAGAGCCTGTTTCACACATATAATCCACATGTAATCGGGTAAACTGTGTCACTCAGTTCACAACTGATACGTGTTGGCAGTCTTGTGAGGTTGTGAGTTCTGTGTAAGACTTTGCACTTTACATTCTCTTCTTTCTGTATAAGAGGACAGTTAATGCATTTCACCAATCTTGTGCAGTGTGTGGGTAGCATTTTCTGCTTGATTGCAACTTACAAGTGGATAAGCTATAGCTGCTTCTGTCTGGATGTCCCTGAGATTTGGTAATCTTATAAAGCCTATAATGGGCCTCTCACTGAATGTTTTGTCACAATCATTGCCAAGTTCAATAACATTCCTGTTATGGTGAATGACCCCACAAATGTTTGGTTCATTGAGGTAATGGGTTGTAACCATCACTGGGGTTTCCAGTGGTGGGTTTTGAACTGCTTCTGGTAATTCAGCTTGAGTGAATTTAGTTACTTTGAGCAGGGTTGGGCTTTTGACATAATTAACCTGTTTTTGACATGACAACTGGTTAAAACCATCACGAACTGTCAAAAACTCAAATAAGGATCAAAAACAGGCAAAAAGCTATGTTCGGGTAAAAAAAAACAAATTAATCTATTGCAAATCAATTTTACTTTAAATTCTATCAGCAATTCTTTTACGGTGTTTTATGAAAGAAATGTGTATATATATTAAACTATGTAACAAGGTGTACACACACTTTCAGCACTGCTTTTTTTCCTGGATGTTGGTCCCACTTGATCTGAAAAGCTACCTCAAATGTCACAGTAATCCTCTTATCAAAATGCTTTAATTGTTTCACTTGTGTCAAACTAGTTTTTCCAGTGTCAAGCAATATTTCCCGTTGTTGTCCAATGATGGGCTCACTGACACTTATAGTTTTGAAAAAAAAACATACCCCAGTATCTGGTTAAAGGTTGTCAGGGGAAAACAGATTGTTGTAGCAAACTAGATGAATGCTTTTGCTAACAAAAGCGAAGCATCCCTGAGAGTTTAAAATGCCTTGTGGTTTTAATAAGCATGCTGTAAAGCTAAGAATGCACAAAGCTGTACCGTACTCTTACATAAACCAACCCCCTTAGTGATATCATGACAGGGAAAATCCTACAAAGGTCTTCTTTAATTAACATAAACAAGCGTTGTAGACATAGACAAGCTGGAGAAAGTGTTGTACATTGGATGTACAACATTGGATGTAACTTTAGTAAATTTTGTGTAAATGCTACAAAGCATTTCAGTAACGAATATTGATAACTTCATATAATCATATAATATAATCATATAATCATGTGTACAAGTATGTATTGCTATTTAGATTGTACACAGGGTTTTGCAATAGGTTTTAATACATTGTGAAAGCACAAAAGCAACAATAAAGGCAAAAGCTATTTCATGACCCCAGTTTGACCCATACATGGGGATCAGGAGGTAAAACTAACCGGCTATTTAGACTGTCCACATATGGTTTCCCAATACCTCTTAATACATTCCGAAGCTATAAAGGCAACAATAAAGGATATATAAGGCAAAAACTCAAAATCAGCTATTTTATGACCCCAGTTTGACCCATAAGGGGGGGGGGGGGTCGGGTGGTAAAACTGACCGGCTATTTAGACTCTCCACATATGCTTTCCCAATACCTCTTAATACATTCTGAAGCTATAAAAGCAACAATAAAGGAGATATAAGGCAAAAACTCAAAATCAGCTATTTTATGACCCCAGTTTGACCCATAAGGGGGGCCGTGGGGTAAAACTGACCGGCTATTTAGACTCTCCACATATGCTTTCCCAATACCTCTTAATACATTCTGAAGCTATAAAAGTAACAATAAAGGAGATATAAGGCAAAAACTCAAAATCAGCTATTTTATGACCCCAGTTTGACCCATAAGGGGGGGGGCGTGGGGTAAAACTGACTGGCTATTTAGACTCTCCACATATGGTTTCCTATTACCTCCCAATACATTTTATGGCTCTAAATGGAATACTTAAGAAGATAATAGGGGGGTTGACCTATATTTAAGGCTCTCAGATTGGAAGGTGTGAGGAAATCACCCATAAATGAGACATTTTTCAAGGGATTGCTCCCAAAATCTAATCAGCTCGCGTTTTCGATAGTATGAACAGGTGTGTCAAATTATAAGGCTGTGTAGCAAGTAGTTTTTCCTGAACTGCGATGACGGGGGGGTCTACTTAAAAAAATTGTTTTTGATCATGTGACCTTCATAAAGGTCAAAGGTCAAATTTAAGCATGCAGAAAAATTTTCCCACGCCTAAGGTATATAAGTGCCAAATATGGTTTGAAACCTTCTAATAATAAGGGATGATATTCAAGGGAGACCATAATGCGGCGGCGGCGAGGAAACTGAGGTGAAAACAAATAAGCGCCCTTTCAGGGACGCTTAATTATAATCTATGTAGAAGTTCTTGAATCACAATTGCGAAAAAATTGTTTAATACTAATGTAGAATTTCAGTTTTCATCTCACATCGTTTTGATAAAATGTCATATAAAGTTTACTATATTTTACTTATGATGAATAAGCGGTGGTGGACCAATTCATGCCCGTGTACTTATTCACACCCACCCTCAATTTTCTCAGAGATTTATAATTTTTCATAGAAAAGATGTTTACCAAATGAGTGATAATTATCAAACTGATCATATACGCTACTAGTTTTTTGTTTAACTGTGATTGTTTGGAATAAATTTAGGGGTGGGTGTGAATAGGTACACGGGTGTGAACTGCTCCACCACCACTAACATTTCCAAAGTATATTTGCCATGATTAAAGGGTGAAATGATTTTACTATGTAGCCTTTTGTCAAAATGAAATATGAATGGTGTTATTACAATATGTGTTTATATTGGAACTATATTGCATAACATTGATTTTGGTCTTTAAAAATGCAATTTTTGTGTTTTAAACAGAAACGATGCTTCAGCTTCTTCAGATAAAAACGTTTTGCACACGTTATCCAGTTTTTCACAATATCACCTGGACATTTTCAATGTTTTGGACACTTTGTTTTTACCTGCTTACCTGTTTTTGACATGGCAGTTTTAAACCAGTTAAAACCTTAGGTTTCAACCACATCCATCAAAAACCTGCCCACCCTGTCCCTAATATTGACCTTTTGAGGAACTGCACAAAATACGTTCACAAAAGACATATTTCATTTTATTTCAAAGAAAAGCTGAAATGTTTCCAAATAAAAATATTGATTTACATATGGACAATTTTAGGATTAATCAGATACAGTACACAAAATTCTTGGGAGTTACTGTTGATTCAAAACCACATTGCTGAAATTGAAAATAAAATTTCAAAAAATATTGGTGTCATCTCAAGGGCTAGTAAATTTCTCAATACAAAAGAATTACAAACACTATATTGTAGCCTAATCCTGCCATATCTTAATTATGGGGTTGTGCTATGGGGAAATAATTATCAATCAAGTTTGAATAGAACAATAAAATATATACAGACAAGACCACTGCCGCAGTATGTATCTCCCGCCGAGTACCGCAGGGAAAGAAATACTACATTGAAATTTTTCCCCTTTGCATAGGACACTGTTGTACCATCCTGCAGGTCGAAAATTCGCTTGAAACCGCTCTATCTGTTATGCTTTTCGAGATATTGACACTTTTCCATTTTCAGCAAAAATCCAAGATGGCCACCGAAAGTGGCGAAAAATGAAATTTTTCCCCTTTGGACAGGACACTCTTGTATCACCCTGTGGGTCAAAAAATCGCTCGAAATTGCTCAATCTGTTACGGTTTTCGAGATATTGACACTTTTTCATTTTCCGCAAAAATGTAAGATGGCCGCCAAAAGTGGCGAAAATTGAAATTTTCCCCCTTTGACCAGGAGACTCTTGTACCACCCTGCAGGTCAAAAATTTGCTCAAAATCGCTCTATCTCTTACGGTTTTCGAGATATTGAAACTTATCTATTTTCCGCAAAAATCCAAAAAGGCCGCCAAAAGTGGCGAAAATTGATATTTTACCCCTTTGCACAGGACATTCTTGTACTACCTTGCAGGTCAAAAATTCGCTCGAAATTGCTCTATCTCTTATGGTTTTCGAGATATTCACAATTTTTCATTTTTTTCCGCTAAAATCCAAGAAGGCCGCCAAAAGTGGCGAAAATTGAAATCTTTCCCCTTTGCATAGGACACTTTTGTACTACCCTGAAGGTCTAAATGCAATAGTTTTCAAGTTACAAGTGATTTCACTCATGATGGAAGTTAGTGAAAAATCCAAAAGTAGCTATTACTCACTTATCTATTGAGATAGACACCCAAGTTACTCACCATGTTGTTGCTGTGGGAAAAAGTAGGTGAATAACATATTTTAACAAAATGCTCTAAATACAATACTTTTCAAGTTATAATCGATTTAGTGCATGATTTCATTAATTTTAATGCATTAAAAATTATTTTAATAATTCATAAAAAAACTTTAGCATGTGAAATATCTCCAAAATGTAGGTGAATGAGTTATTTGAGAAATACTGGCTATCTGCAATACTTTTTGTGATAATAGGCAATTACTCATTTTGAGTAGGTGAGTAATTAGATATGGATCTGAAAATTCACTAATTGAAAGTTCTCCCAAAATATAGGTGAAGTGAGTTATTTGAAAAATACTGGCTATCTGCAATACTTTTAGAGATAATTCGCATTTACTCATTTTGAGTAGGTGAGTAATTACCTACAGGTTTGGAACTTCACCATGTGAAAGCTCTTCCAAAAGTAGATGAGTTATTTGATAAAAATTGGGTACCCACAATACTTTTAGAGATAATTAGCATTTACTCATTTTGAGTAGGTGAGTAATTACCTACGAGTCTGAAACTTCACCATGTGAAAGCTCTT
The DNA here is from genome assembly GCA_964017235.1 of Sabellastarte sp. h YS-2021. Classification (NCBI taxonomy): domain Eukaryota; kingdom Metazoa; phylum Annelida; class Polychaeta; order Sabellida; family Sabellidae; genus Sabellastarte; species Sabellastarte sp. h YS-2021. Next base: position 32,614,204 of record OZ024936.1, read on the forward strand.
TCAAAAGTAGATGAATGAGTTATTTGAGAAAAATTGGCTATCTGCAATACTTTTAGAGATAATTCTCATTTACTCATTTTGAGTAGGTGAGTAATTAGCTATGGGTCTGAAACTTCACCATGTGACAGCTCTTCCTAAAGTAGATGAATGAGTTATTTGAGAAAAATTGACTATCTGCAATACTTTTAGAGATAATTCGCATTTACTCATTTTGAGTAGGTGAGTAATTAGCTACAGGTCTGAAACTTCACCAAGTGAAAGCTCTCCTAAAAGTACATGAATGAGTTATTTGAGAAAAATTGGCTATCTGCAAAATTTTTAGAGATAATTCGCAGTTACTCATTTTGAGTAGGTGAGTAATTAGCTACAGGTCTGAAACTTCACCATGTGAAAGCTCTCCCAAAAGTAGGTGAATGAGTTATTTGAGAAAAATTGGCTATATGCAATACTCTTAGAGATAATTCGCAGTTACTCATTTTGAGTAGGTGAGTAATTACCTATGGGTCTGAAACTTTGCCATGTGAAAGCTCTTCAAAAAGTAGATGAATGAGTTATTTGAGAAAAATTGGCTATCTGCAATACTTTTAGAGAGAATTCGCATTTACTCATTTTGAGTAGGCGAGTAAGTAGCTATGGGTCTGAAACTTCACAATGTGAAAGCTCTTTCAAAAGTAGATGAATGAGTTATTTGATAAAAATTGGCTATCTGCAATACTTTTAGAGATAATTAGTATTTACTCATTTTGAGCAGGTGAGAAATTAGCTACAGGTCTGAAACTTCACCAAGTGAAAGCTCTCCCAAAAGTAGATGAATGAGTTATTTGAGAAAAATTGGCTATCTCCTATACTTTTAGAGATAATTCGCACTTACTCATTTTGAGTAGGTGAGAAATTAGCTATGGGTCTGAAACTTCACCATGTGAAAGCTCTTCCAAAAGTAGATGAATGAGTTATTTGAGAAAAATTGGCTATCTGCAATACTTTTAGAGATAATTTACATTTACTCATTTTGAGTAGGTGAGTAATTAGCTACGGGCGTGAAACTTCACCAAGTGAAAGCTCTCCCAAAAGTAGATGAATGACTTATTTGAGAAAAATTGGCTATCTGCAGTACTTTTAGAGATAATTCGCATTTACTCATTTTGAGTAGGCGAGTAATTAGCTATGGGTCTGAAACTTCACCATGTGAAAGCTCTTCCAAAAGTAAATGAATGAGTTATTTGAGAAAAAATGGCTATCTGCAATACTTTTAGAGATGTTTAACATTTACTCATTTTGAGTAGGTGAGAAATTAGCTACAGGTCTCACACTTCACCAAGTGAAAGCTCTCCCAAAAGTAGATGAATGAGTTATTTGAGAAAAATTGGCTATCTGCAATACTTTTAGAGATAATTAGCATTTACTCATTTTGAGTAGGTGAGTAATTAGCTACGGGTCTGAAACTTCACCAAGTGAAAGCTCTTCCAAAAGTAGGTGAATGAGTTATTTGAGAAAAATTGGCTATCTGCAATACTTTTAGAGATAATTAGCATTTACTCATTTTGAGTAGGTGAGTAATTAGCTACGGGTCTGAAACTTCACCAAGTGAAAGCTCTCCCAAAAGTAGGTGAATGAGTTATTTGAGAAAAATTGGCTATCTGCAATACTTTTAGAGAGAATTCGCATTTACTCATTTGAGTAGGTGAGTAATTAGCTATGGGTCTGAAACTTCACCATGTGAAAGCTCTTCCAAAAGTAGATGAATGAGTTATTTGAGAAAAATTGGCTATCTGCAATACTTTTAGAGATAATTCGCATTTACTCATTTTGAGTAGGCGAGTAATTAGCTATGGGTCTGAAACTTCACAATGTGAAAGCTCTTCCAAAAGTAGGTGAATGAGTTATTTGAGAAAAATTGGCTATCTGCAATACTTTTCGAGATATTTAGCATTTACTCATTTTGAGTAGGTGAGAAATTAGCTACAGGTCTGACACTTCAACAAGTGAAAGCTCTCGCAAAAGTAGGTGAATGAGTTATTTGAGAAAAATTGGCTATCTTCGATACTTTTAGAGATAATTCGCATTTACTCATTTTGAGTAGGTGAGTAATTAGCTATGGGTCTGAAACTTCACCATGTGAAAGCTCTTCCAAAAGTAGATGAATGAGTTATTTGAGAAAAATTGGCTATCTTCGATACTTTTAGAGATAATTCGCATTTACTCATTTTGAGTAGGTGAGTAATTAGCTATGGGTCTGAAACTTCACCATGTGAAAGCTCTTCCAAAAGTAGATGAATGAGTTATTTGAGAAAAATTGGCTATCTGCAATACTTTTAGAGATAATTAGCATTTACTCATTTTGAGTAGGTGAGTAATTAGCTACGGGTCTGAAACTTCACCAAGTGAAAGCTCTTCCAAAAGTAGGTGAATGAGTTATTTGAGAAAAATTGGCTATCTGCAATACTTTTAGAGATAATTAGCATTTACTCATTTTGAGTAGGTGAGTAATTAGCTACGGGTCTGAAACTTCACCAAGTGAAAGCTCTCCCAAAAGTAGGTGAATGAGTTATTTGAGAAAAATTTGCTATCTGCAATACTTTTAGAGAGAATTCGCATTTACTCATTTTGAGTAGGTGAGTAATTAGCTATGGGTCTGAAACTTCACCATGTGAAAGCTCTTCCAAAAGTAGATGAATGAGTTATTTGAGAAAAATTGGCTATCTGCAATACTTTTAGAGATAATTCGCATTTACTCATTTTGAGTAGGCGAGTAATTAGCTATGGGTCTGAAACTTCACAATGTGAAAGCTCTTCCAAAAGTAGGTGAATGAGTTATTTGAGAAAAATTGGCTATCTGCAATACTTTTCGAGATATTTAGCATTTACTCATTTTGAGTAGGTGAGAAATTAGCTACAGGTCTGACACTTCAACAAGTGAAAGCTCTCGCAAAAGTAGGTGAATGAGTTATTTGAGAAAAATTGGCTATCTTCGATACTTTTAGAGATAATTCGCATTTACTCATTTTGAGTAGGTGAGTAATTAGCTATGGGTCTGAAACTTCACCATGTGAAAGCTCTTCCAAAAGTAGATGAATGAGTTATTTGAGAAAAATTGGCTATCTTCGATACTTTTAGAGATAATTCGCATTTACTCATTTTGAGTAGGTGAGTAATTAGCTATGGGTCTGAAACTTCACCATGTGAAAGCTCTTCCAAAAGTAGATGAATGAGTTATTTGAGAAAAATTGGCTATCTGCAATACTTTTAGAGATAATTAGCATTTACTCATTTTGAGTAGGTGAGTAATTAGCTACGGGTCTGAAACTTCACCAAGTGAAAGCTCTCCCAAAAGTAGGTGAATGAGTTATTTGAGAAAAATTGGCTATCTGCAATACTTTTAGAGAGAATTCGCATTTACTCATTTTGAGTAGGTGAGTAATTAGCTATGGGTCTGAAACTTCACCATGTGAAAGCTCTTCCAAAAGTAGATGAATGAGTTATTTGAGAAAAATTGGCTATCTGCAATACTTTTAGAGATAATTCGCATTTACTCATTTTGAGTAGGCAAGTAATTAGCTATGGGTCTGAAACTTCACAATGTGAAAGCTCTTCCAAAAGTAAATGAATGAGTTATTTGAGAAAATTTGGCTATCTGCAATACTTTTCGAGATATTTAGCATTTACTCATTTTGAGTAGGTGAGAAATTAGCTACAGGTCTGACACTTCAACAAGTGAAAGCTCTCGCAAAAGTAGGTGAATGAGTTATTTGAGAAAAATTGGCTATCTTCTATACTTTTAGAGATAATTCGCATTTACTCATTTTGAGTAGGTGAGTAATTAGCTATGGGTCTGAAACTTCACCATGTGAAAGCTCTTCCAAAAGTAGATGAGTTATTTGATAAAAATTGGGTACCCACAATACTTTTAGAGATAATTAGCATTTACTCATTTTGAGTAGGTGAGTAATTACCCACGAGTCTGAAACTTCACCATGTGAAAGCTCTTTCAAAAGTAGATGAATGAGTTATTTGAGAAAAATTGGCTATCTGCAATACTTTTAGAGATAATTCTCATTTACTCATTTTGAGTAGGTGAGTAATTAGCTACAGGTCTGAAACTTCACCATGTGAAAGCTCTCCCAAAAGTAGGTGAATGAGTTATTTGAGAAAAATTGGCTATATGCAATACTCTTAGAGATAATTCGCAGTTACTCATTTTGAGTAGGTGAGTAATTACCTATGGGTCTGAAACTTTGCCATATGAAAGCTCTTCGAAAAGTAGATGAATGAGTTATTTGAGAAAAATTGGCTATCTGCAATACTTTTAGAGAGAATTCGCATTTACTCATTTTGAGTAGGCGAGTAAGTAGCTATGGGTCTGAAACTTCACAATGTGAAAGCTCTTTCAAAAGTAGATGAATGAGTTATTTGATAAAAATTGGCTATCTGCAATACTTTTAGAGATAATTAGTATTTACTCATTTTGAGCAGGTGAGAAATTAGCTACAGGTCTGAAACTTCACCAAGTGAAAGCTCTCCCAAAAGTAGATGAATGAGTTATTTGAGAAAAATTGGCTATCTCCTATACTTTTAGAGATAATTCGCACTTACTCATTTTGAGTAGGTGAGAAATTAGCTATGGGTCTGAAACTTCACCATGTGAAAGCTCTTCCAAAAGTAGATGAATGAGTTATTTGAGAAAAATTGGCTATCTGCAATACTTTTAGAGATAATTTGCATTTACTCATTTTGAGTAGGTGAGTAATTAGCTACGGGCGTGAAACTTCACCAAGTGAAAGCTCTCCCAAAAGTAGATGAATGACTTATTTGAGAAAAATTGGCTATCTGCAGTACTTTTAGAGATAATTCGCATTTACTCATTTTGAGTAGGCGAGTAATTAGCTATGGGTCTGAAACTTCACCATGTGAAAGCTCTTCCAAAAGTAAATGAATGAGTTATTTGAGAAAAAATGGCTATCTGCAATACTTTTAGAGATGTTTAACATTTACTCATTTTGAGTAGGTGAGAAATTAGCTACAGGTCTCACACTTCACCAAGTGAAAGCTCTCCCAAAAGTAGATGAATGAGTTATTTGAGAAAAATTGGCTATCTGCAATACTTTTAGAGATAATTAGCATTTACTCATTTTGAGTAGGTGAGTAATTAGCTACGGGTCTGAAACTTCACCAAGTGAAAGCTCTTCCAAAAGTAGGTGAATGAGTTATTTGAGAAAAATTGGCTATCTGCAATACTTTTTGAGATAATTCGCATTTACTCATTTTGAGTAGGTGAGTAATTAGCTACGGGTCTGAAACTTCACCAAGTGAAAGCTCTCCCAAAAGTAGGTGAATGAGTTATTTGAGAAAAATTGGCTATCTGCAATACTTTTAGAGAGAATTCGCATTTACTCATTTTGAGTAGGTGAGTAATTAGCTATGGGTCTGAAACTTCACCATGTGAAAGCTCTTCCAAAAGTAGATGAATGAGTTATTTGAGAAAAATTGGCTATCTGCAATACTTTTAGAGATAATTCGCATTTACTCATTTTGAGTAGGCGAGTAATTACCTATGGGTCTGAAACTTCACAATGTGAAAGCTCTTCCAAAAGTAGGTGAATGAGTTATTTGAGAAAAATTGGCTATCTGCAATACTTTTCGAGATATTTAGCATTTACTCATTTTGAGTAGGTGAGAAATTAGCTACAGGTCTGACACTTCAACAAGTGAAAGCTCTCGCAAAAGTAGGTGAATGAGTTATTTGAGAAAAATTGGCTATCTTCTATACTTTTAGAGATAATTCGCATTTACTCATTTTGAGTAGGTGAGTAATTAGCTATGGGTCTGAAACTTCACCATGTGAAAGCTCTTCCAAAAGTAGATGAATGAGTTATTTGAGAAAAATTGGCTATCTGCAATACTTTTAGAGATAATTAGCATTTACTCATTTTGAGTAGGTGAGTAATTAGCTACGGGTCTGAAACTTCACCAAGTGAAAGCTCTCCCAAAAGTAGGTGAATGAGTTATTTGAGAAAAATTGGCTATCTTCTATACTTTTAGAGATAATTCGCATTTACTCATTTTGAGTAGGTGAGTAATTAGCTATGGGTCTGAAACTTCACCATGTGAAAGCTCTTCCAAAAGTAGATGAGTTATTTGATAAAAATTGGGTACCCACAATACTTTTAGAGATAATTAGCATTTACTCATTTTGAGTAGGTGAGTAATTACCTACGAGTCTGAAACTTCACCATGTGAAAGCTCTTTCAAAAGTAGATGAATGAGTTATTTGAGAAAAATTGGCTATCTGCAATACTTTTAGAGATAATTCTCATTTACTCATTTTGAGTAGGTGAGTAATTAGCTATGGGTCTGAAACTTCACCATGTGACAGCTCTTCCTAAAGTAGATGAATGAGTTATTTGAGAAAAATTGACTATCTGCAATACTTTTAGAGATAATTCGCATTTACTCATTTTGAGTAGGTGAGTAATTAGCTACAGGTCTGAAACTTCACCAAGTGAAAGCTCTCCTAAAAGTACATGAATGAGTTATTTGAGAAAAATTGGCTATCTGCAAAATTTTTAGAGATAATTCGCAGTTACTCATTTTGAGTAGGTGAGTAATTAGCTACAGGTCTGAAACTTCACCATGTGAAAGCTCTCCCAAAAGTAGGTGAATGAGTTATTTGAGAAAAATTGGCTATATGCAATACTCTTAGAGATAATTCGCAGTTACTCATTTTGAGTAGGTGAGTAATTACCTATGGGTCTGAAACTTTGCCATGTGAAAGCTCTTCGAAAAGTAGATGAATGAGTTATTTGAGAAAAATTGGCTATCTGCAATACTTTTAGAGAGAATTCGCATTTACTCATTTTGAGTAGGCGAGTAAGTAGCTATGGGTCTGAAACTTCACAATGTGAAAGCTCTTTCAAAAGTAGATGAATGAGTTATTTGATAAAAATTGGCTATCTGCAATACTTTTAGAGATAATTAGTATTTACTCATTTTGAGCAGGTGAGAAATTAGCTACAGGTCTGAAACTTCACCAAGTGAAAGCTCTCCCAAAAGTAGATGAATGAGTTATTTGAGAAAAATTGGCTATCTCCTATACTTTTAGAGATAATTCGCACTTACTCATTTTGAGTAGGTGAGAAATTAGCTATGGGTCTGAAACTTCACCATGTGAAAGCTCTTCCAAAAGTAGATGAATGAGTTATTTGAGAAAAATTGGCTATCTGCAATACTTTTAGAGATAATTTGCATTTACTCATTTTGAGTAGGTGAGTAATTAGCTACGGGCGTGAAACTTCACCAAGTGAAAGCTCTCCCAAAAGTAGATGAATGACTTATTTGAGAAAAATTGGCTATCTGCAGTACTTTTAGAGATAATTCGCATTTACTCATTTTGAGTAGGCGAGTAATTAGCTATGGGTCTGAAACTTCACCATGTGAAAGCTCTTCCAAAAGTAAATGAATGAGTTATTTGAGAAAAAATGGCTATCTGCAATACTTTTAGAGATGTTTAACATTTACTCATTTTGAGTAGGTGAGAAATTAGCTACAGGTCTCACACTTCACCAAGTGAAAGCTCTCCCAAAAGTAGATGAATGAGTTATTTGAGAAAAATTGGCTATCTGCAATACTTTTAGAGATAATTAGCATTTACTCATTTTGAGTAGGTGAGTAATTAGCTACGGGTCTGAAACTTCACCAAGTGAAAGCTCTTCCAAAAGTAGGTGAATGAGTTATTTGAGAAAAATTGGCTATCTGCAATACTTTTAGAGATAATTAGCATTTACTCATTTTGAGTAGGTGAGTAATTAGCTACGGGTCTGAAACTTCACCAAGTGAAAGCTCTCCCAAAAGTAGGTGAATGAGTTATTTGAGAAAAATTGGCTATCTGCAATACTTTTAGAGAGAATTCGCATTTACTCATTTTGAGTAGGTGAGTAATTAGCTATGGGTCTGAAACTTCACCATGTGAAAGCTCTTCCAAAAGTAGATGAATGAGTTATTTGAGAAAAATTGGCTATCTGCAATACTTTTAGAGATAATTCGCATTTACTCATTTTGAGTAGGCGAGTAATTACCTATGGGTCTGAAACTTCACAATGTGAAAGCTCTTCCAAAAGTAGGTGAATGAGTTATTTGAGAAAAATTGGCTATCTGCAATACTTTTCGAGATATTTAGCATTTACTCATTTTGAGTAGGTGAGAAATTAGCTACAGGTCTGACACTTCAACAAGTGAAAGCTCTCGCAAAAGTAGGTGAATGAGTTATTTGAGAAAAATTGGCTATCTTCTATACTTTTAGAGATAATTCGCATTTACTCATTTTGAGTAGGTGAGTAATTAGCTATGGGTCTGAAACTTCACCATGTGAAAGCTCTTCCAAAAGTAGATGAATGAGTTATTTGAGAAAAATTGGCTATCTGCAATACTTTTAGAGATAATTAGCATTTACTCATTTTGAGTAGGTGAGTAATTAGCTACGGGTCTGAAACTTCACCAAGTGAAAGCTCTCCCAAAAGTAGGTGAATGAGTTATTTGAGAAAAATTGGCTATCTTCTATACTTTTAGAGATAATTCGCATTTACTCATTTTGAGTAGGTGAGTAATTAGCTATGGGTCTGAAACTTCACCATGTGAAAGCTCTTCCAAAAGTAGATGAGTTATTTGATAAAAATTGGGTACCCACAATACTTTTAGAGATAATTAGCATTTACTCATTTTGAGTAGGTGAGTAATTACCTACGAGTCTGAAACTTCACCATGTGAAAGCTCTTTCAAAAGTAGATGAATGAGTTATTTGAGAAAAATTGGCTATCTGCAATACTTTTAGAGATAATTCTCATTTACTCATTTTGAGTAGGTGAGTAATTAGCTATGGGTCTGAAACTTCACCATGTGACAGCTCTTCCTAAAGTAGATGAATGAGTTATTTGAGAAAAATTGACTATCTGCAATACTTTTAGAGATAATTCGCATTTACTCATTTTGAGTAGGTGAGTAATTAGCTACAGGTCTGAAACTTCACCAAGTGAAAGCTCTCCTAAAAGTACATGAATGAGTTATTTGAGAAAAATTGGCTATCTGCAAAATTTTTAGAGATAATTCGCAGTTACTCATTTTGAGTAGGTGAGTAATTAGCTACAGGTCTGAAACTTCACCATGTGAAAGCTCTCCCAAAAGTAGGTGAATGAGTTATTTGAGAAAAATTGGCTATATGCCATACTCTTAGAGATAATTCGCAGTTACTCATTTTGAGTAGGTGAGTAATTACCTATGGGTCTGAAACTTTGCCATGTGAAAGCTCTTCGAAAAGTAGATGAATGAGTTATTTGAGAAAAATTGGCTATCTGCAATACTTTTAGAGAGAATTCGCATTTACTCATTTTGAGTAGGCGAGTAAGTAGCTATGGGTCTGAAACTTCACAATGTGAAAGCTCTTTCAAAAGTAGATGAATGAGTTATTTGATAAAAATTGGCTATCTGCAATACTTTTAGAGATAATTAGTATTTACTCATTTTGAGCAGGTGAGAAATTAGCTACAGGTCTGAAACTTCACCAAGTGAAAGCTCTCCCAAAAGTAGATGAATGAGTTATTTGAGAAAAATTGGCTATCTCCTATACTTTTAGAGATAATTCGCACTTACTCATTTTGAGTAGGTGAGAAATTAGCTATGGGTCTGAAACTTCACCATGTGAAAGCTCTTCCAAAAGTAAATGAATGAGTTATTTGAGAAAAAATGGCTATCTGCAATACTTTTAGAGATGTTTAACATTTACTCATTTTGAGTAGGTGAGAAATTAGCTACAGGTCTCACACTTCACCAAGTGAAAGCTCTCCCAAAAGTAGATGAATGAGTTATTTGAGAAAAATTGGCTATCTGCAATACTTTTAGAGATAATTAGCATTTACTCATTTTGAGTAGGTGAGTAATTAGCTACGGGTCTGAAACTTCACCAAGTGAAAGCTCTTCCAAAAGTAGGTGAATGAGTTATTTGAGAAAAATTGGCTATCTGCAATACTTTTAGAGATAATTAGCATTTACTCATTTTGAGTAGGTGAGTAATTAGCTACGGGTCTGAAACTTCACCAAGTGAAAGCTCTCCCAAAAGTAGGTGAATGAGTTATTTGAGAAAAATTGGCTATCTGCAATACTTTTAGAGAGAATTCGCATTTACTCATTTTGAGTAGGTGAGTAATTAGCTATGGGTCTGAAACTTCACCATGTGAAAGCTCTTCCAAAAGTAGATGAATGAGTTATTTGAGAAAAATTGGCTATCTGCAATACTTTTAGAGATAATTCGCATTTACTCATTTTGAGTAGGCGAGTAATTAGCTATGGGTCTGAAACTTCACAATGTGAAAGCTCTTCCAAAAGTAGGTGAATGAGTTATTTGAGAAAAATTGGCTATCTGCAATACTTTTCGAGATATTTAGCATTTACTCATTTTGAGTAGGTGAGAAATTAGCTACAGGTCTGACACTTCAACAAGTGAAAGCTCTCGCAAAAGTAGGTGAATGAGTTATTTGAGAAAAATTGGCTATCTTCTATACTTTTAGAGATAATTCGCATTTACTCATTTTGAGTAGGTGAGTAATTAGCTATGGGTCTGAAACTTCACCATGTGAAAGCTCTTCCAAAAGTAGATGAATGAGTTATTTGAGAAAAATTGGCTATCTGCAATACTTTTAGAGATAATTAGCATTTACTCATTTTGAGTAGGTGAGTAATTAGCTACGGGTCTGAAACTTCACCAAGTGAAAGCTCTCCCAAAAGTAGGTGAATGAGTTATTTGAGAAAAATTGGCTATCTGCAATACTTTTAGAGAGAATTCGCATTTACTCATTTTGAGTAGGTGAGTAATTAGCTATGGGTCTGAAACTTCACAATGTGAAAGCTCTTCCAAAAGTAGATGAATGAGTTATTTGAGAAAAATTGGCTATCTGCAATACTTTTAGAGATAATTCGCATTTACTCATTTTGAGTAGGCGAGTAATTAGCTATGGGTCTGAAACTTCACAATGTGAAAGCTCTTCCAAAAGTAAATGAATGAGTTATTTGAGAAAATTTGGCTATCTGCAATACTTTTCGAGATATTTAGCATTTACTCATTTTGAGTAGGTGAGAAATTAGCTACAGGTCTGACACTTCAACAAGTGAAAGCTCTCGCAAAAGTAGGTGAATGAGTTATTTGAGAAAAATTGGCTATCTTCTATACTTTTAGAGATAATTCGCATTTACTCATTTTGAGTAGGTGAGTAATTAGCTATGGGTCTGAAACTTCACCATGTGAAAGCTCTTCCAAAAGTAGATGAATGAGTTATTTGAGAAAAATTGGCTATCTGCAATACTTTTAGAGATAATTAGCATTTACTCATTTTGAGTAGGTGAGTAATTAGCTACGGGTCTGAAACTTCACCAAGTGAAAGCTCTCCCAAAAGTAGGTGAATGAGTTATTTGAGAAAAATTGGCTATCTGCAATACTTTTAGAGAGAATTCGCATTTACTCATTTTGAGTAGGTGAGTAATTAGCTATGGGTCTGAAACTTCACCATGTGAAAGCTCTTCCAAAAGTAGATGAATGAGTTATTTGAGAAAAATTGGCTATCTGCAATACTTTTCGAGATATTTAGCATTTACTCATTTTGAGTAGGTGAGAAATTAGCTACAGGTCTGACACTTCAACAAGTGAAAGCTCTCGCAAAAGTAGGTGAATGAGTTATTTGAGAAAAATTGGCTATCTTCTATACTTTTAGAGATAATTCGCATTTACTCATTTTGAGTAGGTGAGAAATTAGCTAGGGGTCTGAAACCTCACTAAGTGAAAGCTCTTCCAAAAGTATATGAATGAGTTATTTGAGAAAAATTGGCTATCTGCAATACTTTTAGACATAATTAGCATTTACTCATTTTGAGTAGGTGAGTAACTAGCTACGCATCTGAAACTTAACCAAGTGAAAGCTCTCCCAAAAGTAGGTGAATGAGTTATTTCAGAAAAAATGGCTACCTGCAATACTTTTAGAGATAATTCGCATTTACTCATTTTGAGGAGGTGAGTAAGTAGGCCAAAGTTCACCAAACCATTTTCCCCTTAGCATAGGATACTCTAGTACTACCCTGTGGTTCAAAAATTTGCTCGAAATTTCTGATTTTTCACATTTTCACTAAAAGTAGCAATAAAGTAGCCATTACTCACTTGTACATCGAGCAACAGTTGTGAAACTTAAATATGTTACAGTTCACAAAAAAGTACATGAACAACATATTTGAGAGAAATTGTGTAGCTGCAATACTTTTGAAGATATAAGCCATTTACTCATTATGGTTATCATTAAAAATTGAAAAAGTAGCTATTACTCACTTAGCTATGGAGATACACTTCCAAATTACTGACCATGTTGTAGCTGTTGAGAAAGTAGCCGAACATCATATTGGAACAAAATTGTGTAGCTGCAATACTTATGAAGATATAAGCCATTTACTCATTGACAGTTATAAGTCATATAATTATTTTAGGTAAAAGCGCTATTACTCACTCAAAAGTAGGCCAAAGTTCACCAAACTTTTTCCCCCTTAGCAATAGGATACTCTAGTACTACCCTGTGGGTCAAAAATTTGCTCGAAATTGCTCTATATCTTACAGTTTGAGAGATATTTCTGATTTTTCACATTTTCACTAAAAGTAGCAATAAAGTAGCCATTACTCACTTGTACATTGAGCAACAGTTGTGAAACTTAAATATGTTACAGTTCACAAAAAAGTACATGAACAACATATTTGAGAGAAATTGTGTAGCTGCAATACTTTTGAAGATATAAGCAATGTACTCATTATGGTTATCATTAAAAATTGAAGAAGTAGCTATTACTCACTTAGCTATAGAGATACACTTCCAAACTACTGGCCATGTTGTAGCAGTGGAGAAAGTAGCTGAACAACATATTGGAACAAAATTGTGTAGCTGCAATACTTTTGAAGATATAAGCCATTTACTCATTATGGTTATCATTAAAAACTGAAAAAGTAGTTATTACTCACTTAGCTACGGAGATACACTTCCAAACTACTGACCATGTTGTAGCAGAGGAGAAAGTAGCCGAACAACATATTGGAACAAAATTGTGTAGCTGCAATACTTTTGATGATATAAGCCATTTACTCATTATGGTTATCATTAAAAATTGAAAAAGTAGCCGGGCGGGAGATAAAAAGAGTTATCAGGATAACTGCAAAGGCCGATCATAAACATAGCACATTACCATTATTTCACAATATGGGCTTACTCAAATTTACAGATATTGTTTTTAAAGACACAGCTATAATGATGTATAAAGTTGCTAATAGACAGTGCCCAATGCGATTTACCTCCATGTTTAAAAATTTTACTTCAGTTCATGAACACAAAACCAGGCAATACAATGATTTCTATTATCCACAATTTAAAACATTAAGAAATTTTCATTTAGTGTTGTTGATTGTAAAATATGGAACTCTTTCAAATGAACTTAAATCTTGTAAATCATTAGACACGTTTAAAAGAAATAGTAAAAAGTATCTTTTAAAGTTATATCAAACTAAAGATTAACTTCTATATATAACTGTGCTAATACTATAAATCTCATTGTAAATAGTGTAGGTAAGTTCCCTTCATAAATTTGGTTGGGGACCTTGTGAAAAGCACTATGCTTCTGTCCATAACCATTCAGTGTACTTTTATATATACTTGCTGTTCATGTTATATTGTAAAATTCTTGTTTACACTGAATAAACGTTATCTATCTATCTCCCTCCCCCCATCTATCTATCTCCCCCTGAATGGATCTTTTCAACATTTACAATGGTTTTTTATGCTGACCATTATCATGCATCAGTTCATCAATTCTGCAAGTTTAATAGTTCCTCTTATGTAAATTAGTAGAACGTAGATTGATTATTGAAATTACCAAGTGTAAAGTAGGAATCAAAGTATCACAGCTAACTACACCTGTCCTTACCCGTGCCCTTGAAATTAAGATAATATCTGCGTCAGTTCACAGATAGGATGGTGTCTGATCGTTCTTTCACAGATGAGGGGGGGGGGCAGAACTTCAACATTGTTGCTTGAGGAATACATGAAAATTAAGTTCCCCTCCCCATCTGCGCCCTCATCAGAACAATCTCAAATGAAAAACACGTACGCCATTGTCACTGACAAGGGCAGGGACACTGAAATCACGGACACACGCAAGGACAGGTGAAGTTCTTACTTAAATGTAGTTTTATTTAAGGGGCCATCAACGTAGCGCATCGTTTTCAAGGCCAACCAAATTAACAAATTGAATTACCATTTCTGTGTAATATTCAAAAGTGTTCTAATACCATAACAAACGAACAAACTCTTTACCACCAACCTTGGGTAATTTCAACAGCAACAATTTCAGTTTAAACAAGTTTATCTATTACACATTTTCTGTTGTTATTGTGAAAACAGGAAAAAAACATCTTTACTTTTTTTCTACTACATACCTGCTATTATGGCATTACTCCAATTCACCGCTCTACCGATCAGATTTGCAGTTTGTAATGTTTTGCCTATTTATGTTGATTGACTTCTTAGGTATTGACGGATTTTAACCAAACACACTAAAGTCCAAAAAAAAAATCGCAGTACTGGTATTAATACTTTATTTTTCAGCCCCCTTCTTCACTCCTTGTATGGATGTTTTACCAATACATGGTAATGTACACATGTATGTTAAGGAGGGGACAGCATTTCGCAGTGGACAGCGTTACACCAATTTCTATTGTACTTCATTTAAAACTAACATCTATGGTGATAGCGTTGCGCCAATTTCTATTGTACTTCATTTAAAACTAACATCTATGTCAGTGAAAAATATGCATTCCAAACCACATCTGACTGATGTAAAGAGCTCTGTACGTTCTCTAAACTGTGTCTGGAGTCAAAATAAATACTATTTATAACTTCGTCATATGCTAGAATACAATGAGAAGAATCCATCTTTGCCTTTTATTATTGTATGCAAAGTGTTTGTCTTTGTAACTTTTTGGGAACAGTTAGTCTTGCTTAAGGCTCCAATTTGCATGATATCTTTTCAAACATACACACAAATATGTGCTATTCATAAAGCAATCATACATGTTAAGAGAAAGAACTGCATCTCTTAGCTGTATAGTCAGTATGTGTATGAGTACATTATAAAAACTCCATTATCTGAACGGAAAACTTTCCCTAACTGCAAAGAAACTTGAGCCTTCTGCAAGGCTAGGGAACAGTAAAAAATAATTGGCGAAATGCTGTCCACTTTTCGACAGCCGTAATTGTGTTCCCATAGGTCAAGTTCGGTGGGGGTATTTGTTCTTATCACAAAATATATTTTAGGATGTTGAGAAACCTCATTTCATTCTGATAACTTTTGTGAAACCACATTGCATATTTGTTTACAAAAAACTGCACTTTAGTGTTTTTATGGGCGAAATGCTGTCCCCCCCTATATGAATTGTAACTACCATATATGTTTACGTAGTACTGTAAACATTCACAAGGTGTATCTACAGCTCTGGACTTGCTCCAAGTCTTTGTATTTCTCATCCCACCAAATTTGACATACATGAAATAATTATGCATCCACTTGAAGAGGGAAAATCCTTCTCTATGCTGAAATACATAGACCTACGAGAAAAGTCAGCCCCACATTCAGCCCCACATTCTGGTAAAAAAAGTCATACAGTCCTCATATAATACCTAAGACAAAAGGACTCGAAGAAAGTCTACTAAAGCTCGGAATTTCCGACGCATGAAACTAGATGGGACACCACTGTCCTTTAATCATAAAAGAACTAGTTTACCCATCAGGTTTAGTGTTACATTTTAGGCATCAAACCCTTAAACGCAAATATATACTTACGCCGGCAGTTATGGAGCCCTGGAAGTAAGTTGTTACCACAAGATACTAAGTCGTTCCCACAAGTTAGTAAGTCGTTACCACAAGATACTAAGTCGTTCCCACAAGTTAGCAAATCGTTCCCACAAGTTAGCAAGTCGTTTCACAAGATACTAAGTCATTCCCACAAGTTAGAAAAGTCATTACCACAAGATAGAAAGTCGTTCCCACAAGTTAGCCAGTCGTTCCCACAAGTTAGCAAGTTCTTCCCACAAGATAGCAAGTCGTTCCCACAAGTTAGCAAGTTGTTCCCACAAAATAGCAAGTCGTTCTCACAAGTTAGAAAGTCGTTCCCACAAGATAGCAAGTCGTTCCCACAACGGTAACTTGTGCTAACTAATTGTGGGAATGAATTAGTATCTTGTGGTAACGACTTTCTAGCTTGTGGGAACGAGTTAGTATCTTGTGGTAATGACTTGCTAACTTGTGGGAACGATTTTCTATCTTGTGGTAATGACTTACTATCTTGCGGTAACGAGATAAAAAATGAGGGAAAACAGTTCTATGTCCCTTCTTGGGCTCCGTAGGCAGTAGACGTGTATCACATGATCTTTTAGCATTTCCGAGGAAGAATAGAGAGGTTTAGTACTACGCTTGAAATGGCACGTAACTTTTAATAATTTGCGTAAGAGATAAGTTACGTTTCAGGCGGATGTGTTTATCATATTAGGGTTTAGCATCCATGTGAAGGAATGAAGGTCAACGTAATTTCTTTGATGTACTACAATACAAGTCTGCTTTGTAATTATGCCTTTGTTATTTACATGGTATAATATTGTGAATTGAAACTTCACTAAAATATGGTGTACATATTTATCTGCATGTGGGGCTGTGACATATTTATTTGTATCATGTAGTTTTTTAATAAAGTAGCTAGGGGTGAGTAGACCTGAGGAAGTCACCCTTTAAAAACCAAAAACAAGAACTCCTAAGTCGTAATTACGACTTATGAAATTTTTGAAAACGAAAAACAACAATATTATCTCGTAATTGCAACTTACGCAAAAGTTGTAATTACAACTTATGAAATTTTTTTAAAAGGAAAAACAACAAACTTGTCTTGCAATTATAACTTACAACTGGGACGATTTTAAAACAACCACAGAGGTAGCTAATGCAGAATAGAGTTGACCAAACATTCTTCCTTTATAACACAAATCTGTGCTAGTAGAGGGTGTGGTGTTTGATCAGAGCTATAGCTCTAGGTTGGGCATGATCTCCCTCGGTGGTCAAGTGGGTAACACACTTGCCTGGCGCGCTGTTAATCCGGATTCAAGCCTGGGTCAGGGAGATATATAGTGACTCAGATAATCAGTATAAAGGAGGTCCCTAGTCACTGGGCCCTATCCCCAGTGGCACGTAAAAGAACCTTGGAGACGTTGATAATTAGTCATCCCCAAAGCTCTGTTTCTCTCTATTGTAAATGTGATTGTCCCAGTATGACTCTGAATGGTTGATGTGGACATTAAACAACTGAATATCTTTAACTAAGTTGGGCATGACTGACAGGACAAGGCCACAGCCTACCTGACCATAAAATCTTTTGCTACATATACTCGAGGTAGGAAAGTGGCTCTAACTGACTTCAATCTATGTAGCCAGTACCTACAACTTTTTGTAAAAAATAGTAGAACATCTATTTAAACTATGCCCAGTAGCGTTAAAAAGCCTCAAACTGGTCTAACACAACTGTAATCAAGTGTACTCTCTATGACAAACTACTCTTTTGATTTGAGATTGTTGCACACTCACAATGTAAATTTGTCTTAATGTGATCGGGCTATATGAAAAAACTTAACTTACTAAGTCATAATTACGACTTACACAAGTCATAATAATGACTTACTAAGTTGTTATTACAACTTGCTCAAGTCATAATAATGACTTAGTAAGTCGTAATTTTTCAACTTTTGTAAGTCATAATTACGACTTAGTGAGTAAAGTGGGGTTTTTTTTCATATAGCCCTGGTCACATTAAAACAAATTTACATTGTGAGTGTGCAACAATCTTGAATCAATATAGAGTTATTACGACTTGTGTAAACAGGGGCGGATCCAGCCTTTAAGTAAGGTGGGGGTTCACATCAGAGTAAGGTGGGGGTTCACATCAGACATACCATAACTAAGGGGGTGGGTGGGTCTGCTATTGGTAAGATGTAATTACAACTTACCATAACTAAGGGGGTCGGGGGTCTGCTATTGGTAAGTTGTAATTACAACTTTTTTTAAAATGACCCTTATAGGCTTCCGTGCGATACACATCTGCTGCTGGTGTAAATAAGTTTGCATTTACGTTTTGACAGCAAAAAAGGTATCACTAAACATCTAACGGCTGGAACTATAACGTACACATCTATGTTACTTGCGCAGTACTGGAATTAAACATCACATCCGCGCATGTACTATAAATAGCACATAAAAGAGTCCTATCAAAAGCATAGCAAAGTCATATATGCAAGCACACGAACTGTCTGTGGTCAAGGACAACTATCTAGTAAAGTTTTAGATATATATTTGTCAGTACAATATTGTCTATGTACCAAAAGTTGTTTTCAAATTAGGCCAAGGGAACTTAGATATACATGTTTTTCAACATGTTACGTTGACAGTGTCAATTGGAGTATGTGTTAATTTGGGCCACTTTTTTATGTTTTGTCATTCTTCCATAATAACTGGAGTGAATTTTAGAAAGGATTAGAATTTATTAGAATGTGGGCCTAAATTAAATGTAATTAGACTATCCTGTGCTGCTATCCTACCCATGTCGCGAAGAAATCATATGAAAAGGCTAGCTTTTAAAACGATTTCTATGGCTTAATTTGAGCTAGCTTTTTAATATGATTTCGATGGTCGTGAGCCGGGGCCGCGGTGACAGAGTGGTAACACTCTCGCCTCCTACCTCTGAGGTCGGGGTTCAGTTCCCGGCCCTACCTCAAGTGGGAAAGCTGATGGTAGCTCGCCATTGGTCGGCAGTTTACAGTACAGAACCTAGACCAACTGTATGTACTGGTTTCCCCTGCCCTTGCAACTACCCATGCTGATATGACCTGTACAGTGTTGAACGCGACGTAAAAAAAAACTCAAATAAATAAATATGGTTGTGAGCCTTTTGCTCTCTATCTTTGACACAGGAGATTACATATGTCTCTGCATGTTTTCGGGCTGTGAACTCCAGTCGTTGATGGCTTTGTGTGCATTCAAAATATTTTTACAATATCTTGTGTTCTTTAAACTAGGTTTTATGTTATTGTTAATCCCCCCCCCCCCCCCCCCCCAGTCTACCCCTCCTTATAAGGTAGATAGAGTTGAGACGTTGAGATGCTAAGACTTTTTTGCACATAACATTAATACTTAGGCTGTGTGTTATATTTTGTGTAATATATTTGTGTAAGATTTTTTATAACACTCTCAGTGTCAGTATTACTGATA
The DNA here is from genome assembly GCA_964017235.1 of Sabellastarte sp. h YS-2021. Taxonomy (NCBI): domain Eukaryota; kingdom Metazoa; phylum Annelida; class Polychaeta; order Sabellida; family Sabellidae; genus Sabellastarte; species Sabellastarte sp. h YS-2021. Next base: position 32,633,569 of record OZ024936.1, read on the forward strand.
TACTTTCAGAGTTTACACTGGAAAAAAGATTAATTGTGCCACTCTGAACAAAAATAAATAAAACGAAAAGTATTTTATTGTGGATGATGACATGGTATAATTGTTAATAAAACTATAATTTAAGTGAATTCAACAGCCTTAAAATAAAAAATGTAAAAAGTCCTATTCTTAAGTTGTTGAGGAATATGTGATTGTCATCACCACATCTGTATTCTACGGAGCCCTTGAAGGGACATAGAACTGTTTTCCTTGCATTTTTTTTATGTCGTTACCACAAGTTAGCAAGATGTTACCACAAAATAGAAAGTCGTTACCACAAGTTAGTAAGTTGTTCCCACAAGTTAGCAAGTCATTACCACAAGATACTAACTCATTCCCACAAGTTAGCAAAGTCGTTCCCACAAGATAAAAAGTTGTTCCCACAAGTTAGAAAGTCTTTCCCACAAGTTAGCAAAGTCATTCCCACAAGTTAGCATGTTGTTACCACAAAATAGAAAGTCATTCCCACAAGTTAGCAAGTCGTTCCCACAAGTTAACAAAGTCATTCATAGCAAGTCGTTCCCACAAGTTAGAAAGTCGTTTCCACAAGATAGAAAGTCGTTCCCACAAGTTAGCAAGTCGTTCCCACAAGTTAACAAAGTCATTCCCACAAGTTAGAAAGTCATTCCCACAAGTTAAAAAGTCATTCCCACAAGTTAGAAAGTCGTTTCCACAAGTTATAAAGTTGTTCCCACAAGTTAGAAAAATTGGTATTAAATCTCTAAAAGACAGTATTGCAGTATACCTGTAACAATAAGTAGATGACCTCTAAAGGTCACTAATTAGGTAACTTAGAAGAATAACCATTAAAATTTATAACATGATAACCAGGCCTACGGGGATATGTAAACTTGAATGGTATGCTAGTAGATGGGTGACCTCTATAGAAGTTAGGTATCATAGACAAAGGAATTGCCTGTACATTGGCATCAAAGCATCACTTAGTAAAACTTGTGGGAATGACTTGCTATCTTGTGGTAACGACTTGTTATCTTGTGGTAACGACTTGTTAACTTGTGGGAACGACTTAGTATCTTGTGGGAACGACTTTTCTAAGTTGTGGGAATGAGTTAGTATCTTGTGGTAATGACTTTGCTAACTTGCGGGAACGAGTTAGTATCTTGTGGTAACGACTTTGCTAACTTGTGGGAATGAGTTAGTATCTTGTGGTAATGACTTTGCTAACTTGTGGGAATGAGTTAGTATCTTGTGGTAATGACTTTGCTAACTTGTGGTAACGAGGTAGTATCTTGTAGTAATGACTTTGCTAACTTGTGGGAACGACTTAGTATCTTGTGGTAACGACTTACTAACTTGTGGGAACGACTTGCTAACTTGTGGGAATGACTTGCTAACTTGTGGGAATGACTTGCTAACTTGTGGGTATGACTTTCTAATTTATGAGAATGACTTTCTAACTTGTGGGAATCACTTGCTATCTTGTGGGAACGACTTTCTAACTTCTGGGAACGATTTGCTATCTTGTGGGAATGACTTGCTAACTTGTGGGAATGACTTGCTAACTTGTCGGAACGATTTTCTAACTTGTGGGAATGACTTAGTATCTTGTGGTAATGACTTACTAACTTGTGGGAACAACTTAGTATCTTGTGGGAACGACTTGCTAACTTGTGGGAACAACTTAGTATCATGTGATAACGACTTACTAACTTGTGGGAACGACTTAGTATATTGTGGTAACGACTTACTAACTTGTGGTAACAAGATAAAAAATTGCAAGGAAAACAGTTCTATGTCCCTTCCAGGCTCCGTAGTATTGCCTCGCCTTTAAATCAAAACTGTTTGTGCATATTGCCCTTTCTTAAAATTCTGCCTTAAATCCTACCTTTCTTAAAATATTATTAAACTTCACTGATCATGCAGTGTTGATAAAACTTGAGTCCTTTCTTTCTATTTTCTATTGGGCACATCTTAAATAGGCTACTCAACTCTGAATCATAAGTTGGGCTATAGCCCATAACCAGCACCCAGACAACACATAAAACCAGACCACACAAGTACCAGCAGAAAGGGGGAATCCAAAATTGGGGTGGAGCGCCAAAAGGGGTGGAAAAATAAATTTGTGGTTTATGCTGTCTAAACTTAAAAGTCATAATGACAGCATTGCCTGCTAAGGACAAGGACGTGAACCAGCAGACGGACCAAACTAACACCAAAAATAATAAATTCGAAACTTACCAGACAACTCTTTCCTAATAATAAATGGGGTTCGTATATAATAATCATTATTTGGTACTAGTATAAATATTTTAAAATAGCACGGTCGTCTTGTAACATATTTTTAAATAGCCAAGACCATTTTGAAATGGTTGAGGCATTTTAAATGTGGCCAAGTATTTTACAAAGGCCCCAATGTTCATATTACTGATATTTGTCTACACACCTACCTACCTACCTATTTGTCTGGTGCTTCCTGATGAGATGTGCACTTCTGTCACCTGTTGTGGTGTGTTTTGCTCACCTGTTTTGCCATGGACTGGATTGTCGTTGGATGCTTGATATGCTTCTGCACTTGGTTGCACAGGATTGCCACTTGGTTGGCTCTTACCAGGAGATGCGGCTTGCTACTGAAGTTGCATCCTCAGGTGTAGTCACAATAACTCTGGTTACTTGGTTTGTTGTGGGTTATGTGGTTATATTCATCTGTATATAGTTGCTCAAGATAGCCACTTGTTTGGCTAGTATCAGAAGATTTAATGGATGTGTCACTTGGCTACTTCCTGTCTATGCTTACCAGGAAAAGTGGTTTGTTATTGGAGCCGTTGTACCCCCAGATGTAGTTTGATTTACTTTAGTGACTGGTTGCTGTTGGACATGCTTGTTATATCTATCTGCACATGGTTGCTCAGGTTGCCACTTGGTTTTCTATGATCTCAAGAAGTGTACCCGATGTCTCGCCTGTTTGACATCCAGGTGGTTACTAGGAACATATTCATTAATTATTGCAGTTGTGCTACCTTCAGCCAAAGTTACAGTGACTGGGCCTTCGTGTGTTTGCTTTTCTGTATTGGCTCTGCTATTTGCATCTGCATGTGTCCTGGGAATGTTCTACAGTTGCTGTTGCCACTTGGTTGGCCTGGATCTTGTGTCTGTGACAGGAATCCTGATATGTATTTTGGTTGCACTTGGCCGTGCCTGGATCTGCGCTAACTGTATAAGAATTGGCACTTGGTTGTCCCCAACCCCTTTCTTTGGAGGTTCATTCTAATAGTATTTTTATAGAGCTTAATCTCCATCTAAAAACAGACTCTAGGCGCACCAAAACAGACAAAGCAGACGACTATAATCATTAACCTGAGACATAGCAAGGGTCAGCTCCACAGAGAGAAACCGGGAAAAGGAGAAAATAATGGTGGATATGCTTGTGCAAAGAGATAGGTTTTGAGCTTCTTTCTGAAAGAATGGAGAGAAGTGGCCCATCGTACATCATCAGGCAAATCATTCCAAATCTTTGGAGCATCATAAGCACATCTGAGGCCAAAATGCTTAGAAGGCTTATTTACTGAAGTGGCAAAGTGTGGGACCTCGAAGAACACACCATCTGCTTGGCTTTTACATGTTATAAACACTATGCCTAGGTTTAAGGAAAGGTTCAAAATATTTTGGGTAACCACTATGTAGGAACTGGTACACCAGTAAGGCAGTCTTAAATATGGAACGGTGTTCAATAGGCAACCAATGGAGAGTCTTCCTAACAGGAGTGATGTGTGAATACTTAGTTGTGTTGGTAACAATTCTAGCCAGACTATTTTGAACACATTGCAGCTTACGAAGATCAAGAGCTAAAAGACTCCAAAATAAGGAGTTACAGTAGTCAAGTCGACTTCCAACCAAAGCAGTCACAGCTATAAGAGCAGCATGACGTGACAAATAGCCCCTGAGACACTTAAGATCCCTGATTTGAGCAAAACAGGACTTGCAGATATTCTGGACATGGCTAGAAAAGGAAAATCACTATTAAACCATACACCAAGGTTCCTAACAGCCCCTACAGGAGAGAAGAAATTGCCAAGAATATCAACTGGAAAAGATTTGTTGAGTTTCTCACGTTTTTTATCCAAAAATAATGAATTCAGTTTTATGTGGCTTTAGCTTCAACTTATTTGGGATCTAGGAGTGTGCCATGGTCATCCGTATCAAATGCTGCTGAACAGCGGTGGCCTCGCCTCAGCAAGCTGGACATCATTTTTAATCGACAGCAGTGTAGTTTCGGTCGAGTGACCTAACTTATAAGCTGACTATTCGACATTTTCAGGTCCATTAGAATTGACATAGTCATTTAATTGCGAAGCAGCCACTCGCTTGACAAGTTTGGAGATAAAGCACAGGCCTAGCACAGGTCAGTAGTTCTTGAAATCGTCGGGTGGTAGTGAGGCTTTTTAAGGGGTTAAGAGGCCTTGAATGGCTGGATGCACTGGTAGTGGATAGGCACAGGAATCACCTGGTTATCATAAGACTGTAATTTACTGTAAATATGAATTTTATCATTAGGAATTTTACAGCTTTATTCCTGATTATGAGCAATTTACTGTTTCACTATTACTTGCAACACTTTAAAATTAACCAATATGCTGCCTTTATAGGCTCTAGAGTGACTGTTACATGCCTTGTTTTCTTGTGTTGTTTTATTGTCATATTAATTACCTATCTACCTTTCACATTGGTCTTTGAGGTTATCTTGTGTCCAGTTCGTTTTTAACCGTTCACAGATACTTTTCTCTCTTGGGCAGTTTTTCTATATTCCACTTCGGCCTACACCACCTTTCTTTTTTTCACCATTTGTTTTGATATAAATTTTGCATAAATTGCAACATATGAATAAACTACTTGCTGCATCACTATTCATCTACTTACCTTTTATTTATTGATCAATTTTTGGATTTGTTAAAAAATATAGATGAAAACAGCATTACAGTCTAATCCAATTACACCAAATTAGTGAGGAAGAATAACTGGTCGGAGAGGGAAAAGCAAGTTATCACTGAACAATGCACTGAAAATTCCAATGTTATTCATGGAACAATTAGTTCCTCTGTCTTTGTAGTGGCTGATTAAAAGATCCACCTTAATCTGAAAGATAATCCATCAACGTACATGGACCAAATTATCAGAAAAAATCAGATCAAATGTTTCGTTAATACCAATCTTAGTTGATCCAAAAATCTGATAAAAAATTTATCATTTCTGCTCAAATTTGATCTGATCTTCACTGATCTGTGTTCGTGAATGCTGCCCCAGATGACCTACATACTGTTGGGTATCGAACCCGTGGGTATACTAGTCTTCGGGTTCTTGTCTTTTCTGCAGTCATCTTTTAAGCCCCATTTCCATATACACGTGATCCGGCATGTGGTATACGGCATGCGATATGCGGCTATTTTAACTTTGCAATAAAAATATAAGAGGTGTTTCTATATATGTGTGTACGGTATGCAGATCCGGTACTTATACTTTATGCAGAACTCATCAGGCTTCTAGCACTTTGAATAGCCGCATACCGCATGCCGTATACCGCATCACGCGTATATGGAAAAGGGGCTTGAGGGTTTAACTTTCAGTGACCTTGATCAAGTTTTTTTATTTTTACTTTTACAGTGCTTTAACTTATTGGGTTTCGGGACTTTTACCTTTCTGTACTTTCTCAGGTCCCTTGGTATTAATTGATCAGTTTGTACCTTGTATGACCCTAACCCCCTGGATGGGTGTTTTTTTCCCTCATACATTTTAAACTTTTAATTGTACATTGTCAAAGTGTCTCTTTTAAATATAATGTTGGTCAGTATGGACTTTTTTTCTTGTCTGCCTACCTATTGGCTTATATGACCATTGGTTGGCCGGGGTAACACAGTAGCCATCATTTTGACCCTACTCCTGTGTTCAACATGATTTATTGTAACCTTTCCATTGAGCTTATTAGCAGTGTTTATCAATTTTATATTTTACATGTTAAAGTCAGACATACTTCTATTAGTGCATTATGTCTTTGTAATCTGTATATTATAAAAACAGTAGAATTCTATGTAACTATAATACTAATTTCATGCTGTATTCTACTAAGGACGGGAGGATGTAGGAAAGAGTTACCTGGTGTAAACTAAGAGGCTATGTGGTCTGATATATAATTATGTTTGTAGTTATATATTTCAACCTTCTATTAAAAATGTCCTCATCATAGGCTAACTTCATAGAAATCGTACAAACTAAAATTTAGAATATTTATATTCTTTATGCTTTTATTTCAACAAATAAAGTAATTACAAATACATTTTTAAAATGTGAAAATGATAAAAAGGGGAAAAGGGGGTGTCTCCCAAAGTGTGTGAGCTTTAAGTTCGGGATCTCGTAAAGTGTGCATTATTTTCCCAGTGAGGCACACTTTTTTATACTTTACCTATCACGAAATCTATATTGGGAATCTGCCAAGAATGGTTTATTTTTGCAACAGTGGGTCGTGTAGACCATCAGTGTGAGGATGAACTTTTCTAATTGCTGGTAAACCTACATGTTTAATCAATCAGCCATACTGAAACCGACAGGCCGGTAACTATGCATGTTTGGAGGGTCGGGACCAATGTTTACATGGTCGGTTAGGGTCGGTTGCAAGTTACCGGCCTGTTGGGGAGAGTCGGTGAAATATCAAACATGTTTGATATTTCTACAACCGTTCCTGACCCTTGTATCCGACCCTAATTTCAGCCGTCTGTAACAAGTATCCGGCTTGTCCCAAATACGGACTTCCATACTGTATGTGATAACTCACCGACCGTATGGGAAGTGTTACAGTACAGTCGGTAACTTTAGCCGGCCTGTCTGTAACTGTTCCCGACAGGCCTGTAAAGTTTACCGGCCAGTCGGTAACTTTACAGACTGGATCCTAGAGTTGGGAAAATTTGTCGTAAACTGAAACAGACAAGCCGTAAACAATAACCGACAGGCCTGTAACACTAACAGACAAGCCGGGAAATGTAACCGACAGGCGGGCAATATTTTTGCATCTTACGGCCTCTCGGCTTCAAAGTCTGTGGGTATAAAAAGGCGAATCAGTAGACATTCTGCATATATTTGGGCTTGACTTGTCGAGAGACAACTTGGTGTGCAGCTTTGATTTTAGGTTTTTATTTTTTTGGAAATTAGCTTAAGTACTTGAGCTAGCTGGACTGGTTGGGAGTGAAATCTGTTCTGTGAGGTTTGACTTTTATTTTAAGTTTTTGTTTTTTAAAACAAGCTGTACAATTAATTGATTGATCATCATGCCAAGGGGCAGAAGGAGAAAGATTGAAGTACCAACTAGAGACACTCAACCACAGTTTGAGTTAGGAGATACAGCTGAGGATATAGAGAGAAGGAGGAGGGAGAGAGAGGACAGGGATGAAAGAGAGAGAAGAGAGGGACAGAGAGAGGATGGAGAGAGAGAGAGAGGGAAGAGAGGCCGGGAAGAGGAGAGAAGAGAGTGTGAACTGATGCGGATACTGATGTAGAATCAACTCAATCCAGACAGAAGAAGGGCCAGATGAAGTCCATTTTCCTGAGTGATTCAGACGAAGAAGCCATTGTGGAGTTCGTTAAACAGCACAGGGAACTTTATGACAAGACCAATGACAGTTTCAAAGACAAGCAGAAGAAGGAACAATTTTGGGAGCAGCTAGCAGAAACTTGCCCGTCAAGACTGTGAAGAAGTGGTTCAACACTCAACGTACCAGATATGGCAAGCTCACTCAGACAAAGTCAGGACAAGCAGCTGAGAAGAGCACAGAACATCAGACAGTTTCAGTTTTCTATGAGGTCACATCAGAGGGAAGGGAGTTTCCAAGTCTTCTGCATTCAGGTCACCCCAGAGGCCCTCTGCAGCCGCAGCTTCAGCTTCAGTTCCAGATACATCCCGGGACACAGAATCTGAGATAGAAATCAGCATAGCATCTGATGTTACTCATCAGCCTTCAAGCACCAGTCCCAAGCAATGACAGTCTCCAGTCACGACTACCACCATGTCTGCAGATTCAGTCTTAGATCACTTCCAGCAGATGAGGTTGATGATTTTCACATTTCTGGGTGCACGTCAGGACCCCACTCCAAGTCCAAGACAGTCGTTCTGCAACTATCTCCACTCTGAGATTGAACATCTTGAAGAAAGGGACATTTAACCTTCAGGTATGAGACAGTGAAGCTTCTCAGTGAAATACAGTACAAGGCCAAAGAACGCAAGAGACAGGTCTCCACAAGTCAAGAGGTCACCACATATCAACTTCCAGAAGCATCACAGTCCACAGCAGGACGGGAATACGGACTCCCCATACCGGAAACTCAACCAGTATCCATTCCAGTTCTGCAGCCTCAACAGACTACCACAGGACAGCCTGTTACATTGATTGCAAAAGTACAGCAACCATCGGGGCCTCCATCATCGTCAGCACAGCCAACTTCATACGTTGTTGTGGATGACCAACAGCCTGGGACTTCCAGACAGATGATTTTTAACCCACCTTCAGTTGCACCTTCACAACAGGAGGAGAATCAGCACAACACTTCTGGATTATCCAGTCTCTTTGCAGCTATTCCCAGTGTGCTCACGTATCAACAGATGGACACACCACAGCCATTTTCAGCCTCTCAACTTCAACCAGCACCATCACCAGTGCGTCTTCCATCGTCCAAAAACAATTATTAAGCTACATGTTTGTGCCCAAAAATAAAAAAGCACACCATCCAACACTTACACCTCCCCACAGTACAGAAAAAAAATTGTGTGAATGAATGTGTGAATGTTAATCAAATCTAAATAAACTTTCCCCACAAATATAAATAAACTTCCAACACAAAACACCAGAAACAAATTCCCTTAAAAAAATCATTCCCTAACAAATCAAAGTAAAACCACCACCACCACCCAAACAAAAAATTTTTTTTTAAAAAATCCCCCCACCCCAAAAAACAAAGATATGGACTCAAACCCACACCCCTCCCCCCCAAAAAGATATAGACTCAAACACACAACCCCCCTCCAAAAAAAAAGTTGTAGACTCAAACGCACGTCTCCCAAAAACCAAGATGTGGACTCAAACCCCGTCCCTCCTAAACCAAGATCCAGACTCAAACCCATGTCCCTGTCTCCCAAGCCCCACTTTAAATAAAAAGCCACATCCACACTGACACACCAACAAACGTGAGGCCTAACAAAATTTACAAAAATGTGAGTGGCAATGGATTGATAAACTGGAAAAAAAATTATTTAACTGGGACTGAAAAGCTTGTATAATTTTGTTTGGCAAAATTCCTAGCTTTTTTTTAATTCTTGTGAATTCTTTGCAGGAAATTTTTTAAGATATTTATTTGAAACTTTTTTTTAATACCACTTTGGAAATTATTTTTTACGGGGATTAAAGCCAGGTCATGTTTGGGTGGGATTGCAACTTTGTTGAGTGAGGACCTGGGTTTGGATCTGTAAGTGATTTATTTTACATTTTTCAAATGAGTGTCGGATGGGTTGGTATTTGTGATGGGGAATATTTTTGGTGAAATTCAATTTGAATTAAATAATTGGAAATTTAGGGTTATTTTGGGGAGGCAACACTTTGCTAAATAAAAGTTCTTGTATTATTTGGGTAGTCTTGAAAAGGACTGATATATGACAGCATCTTCTCCCCCTCAGTCTGCCCAGCCAGCGCCCCCCACATGATTGAAAATAGTCTTTCAATAGGTCTCATTGATGTTTAGCCTCCCTCGATGGGTTTCTGAAGTTCTCTTGATGTCCCTGCTCCTCCTGGTCCTCCTGAATTGGTTGTATGTCATCAGCTGGAGTGGGTGGTCTGTCTGCTGCCCCCTGATGGCTTCTCAGCATGTTATGTAGTACCACACATGTTAACACAATGTCTCTCACAACTTTTGGCCTCTGTTCCATGGTAGTCAACAGCACCCTGAATCTCTTGACAAGTGTACCAAATGAGCTCTGGACCACCCTCCTCCCCCTGGATATCCTGTAGCTGGCGATTCTCTCTACTCTGGTCAGTTGGCATCTACTGTAAGGCTTGACCAGCCAAGGCATCAGGGCAAAGGTGTCATCCCCCAACAGGAAGTAGTGTAGACTTGGCCCCCAGGTCCAAGTGGTTCAGGTGGTGGTAGTCCCAAGGTTTCATTTTCAATTTTTCTTTTCAGTTTGCGGTTGAAAATCTGCGCATCAGATGATGACCCACTGGCCCCCACGTTGACCCACAGGAACTTGTAATCTGCATTGACTAAAGCCAAAAGTACCAGGGAGAAATAGCCCTTGTAGTTGAAATATTCACTGCCTGGCTTCTTGGGCTTCTTGATAGCAATGTGTTTTCCATCTAACGCACCGACTGCATGGGGGACATTCCAGCTGTTTTTAAATCTTTCTTCAATTTTCTTACAGTCTTCAGGATCAGTGGGGCACACAAGATATTCTTGTTGAAATTCCTTCAAAATGGCTTTGCAGACCTGGGGGACAAACTTGCAGATGGTCGATCTTCCCACCCTCCAGTGGTATTGCAGTGAAGTGTAGCTTTCCCCTGTGGATAAGTGTCTCAAAGTAACTGCCAGTTTCAAGCCAACTTCCAGTGGCTTCCTGAAGTTAATGAATGACTTCCTGAGGTGGGGGTGATTCTTTCTTCAATCAAATAAAAAAATGCTGGCTCCATCCTGGTGAAATTTCTGTAGTCTGGTATGTCAGTAGTGATTAGCTCGTCCAAACGTGTTCTGTAGCAACCTCTCTCCTCTCTCTGCAGTATCCAGGGCAGGACCCATGGTGGGGGTGGGGGTGATGGTGATGCTGGCTGGGCAGGTGCTGGGTTCTGCTGTCTTCTGTGTCTTGAAAATATCAAGTACAATAAAAAAATAAACTCAATAAAAACCAAAAAACCCTCAAATGATCTATCAGTTGCTCTTGATGTGTTCCTGTCATCTTTGAAGTGTGAAATGAATGGTATTTCACAGGACGGGGGGTTTATATAGTGTGATATGGATCCCGATTCTGGATCCCGATCCACAAAAACAATCAGTCCTGTCGGGAAGGGTCAGGAACATGCTCCAGGCCTGTCTGTTTGTCTTTACGGCTTGTCTGTTTGTGATCCAGCTTGTCTGTTAGGGGTTTACGGCTTGTCGTAGAAGTTCTACAACAGGCCATGTGAAAAACGTCCCTGACCCTATGGCTTGTCAGGATGGCCATTACAACCTGTCTGTAATTTTACCGTCCTGTTGGGGATTTCATAACCGACCCACCATTTTCCCGCGCTTTTTCTCCCGACTCTACAACTGTTGCAACCGGCCGTAGGGTCGTAGGGTTGGTTACAGGGTAGGTTCCAGTGGAAACACTGCATTAGATTTGATATGTATTAATATAATAAAATTGTGTTTTAAAAGAGCTGTTTCATTTTACAATAGCTTTGTGTCTAAAAACGGCCAGATGGAAATCTTGGACCTTTTCATAACGGTCAATGTTATAAAATGGCAAAGAACATGAATCTTGTAAGGCAGAACTATACTGACAAAATAGCAATCCTATGTTCATAGCCATGTATTTCAACGTGTGTCAAAGAATTTGAGAATGGAAGAATTAGTTTGAAGCATTGGTTTAGTTTTTTAATTTGTTCAAATACAATGCATAAATAATACTATTTACATTTCATTGTAATGTATACTCTATTGCATTAATTTATTTTTCTGAAAACATTTCGTGGCAGCGTGATAGTGTCTAAAATTTGACATTATACTTGTATCTCTGTGTCTTTCGAGGAACTTGATTATTATTACATTTCAGCCTTTTTGTTCCTGATCAGTATTACAATTTTGACATTTCAACCTTGCTGTTCTTTTGGTCCATCCTGTAAACTTGTTCTTGTAGTTCTGTTGCTTTATTAAAGATTGTTCCAGATTTACTGAAATACACAATTTACACATGATGTAACACTTTAGAAATGCTTCAAACATTTTGGATTAATTTTACCAAGACAACCTAATTGAGTCTATACTAGGATATCATTGTTTATCTTACAATCTTGAAGGCAATATATTTGCATGTTTTCATTAATGATCATGGCTTTACTTAGCAATAGGTAGGCATCCTACTTAAAAATAGGACAATTTTACTGCTGTGGACAGATTGAAAGAATCATTCCTACTTGTACTACTTGGCAAAGAGTAGGTACCCATATGTTTATGATTGCATGCGTGAATATACTCATGCACATAAAAATACTGCTTTGCACAGAAATTAATATTATTTATGACAAGAATAGAACATACCCAAACTTTTCTATCTCCTCTAAAGTCTCTGGGAGTTTTCTGTTTAAAGTGTCCGGTGGTAAAAACATGAGCACACCGGATACCAGTGAAAATACAGCAAAGATCAATGAGGGCAGAGGAGCCCATACATCTGCCTATACAAATCACAAGGGATAAAATCTGCAAATGAATTTTGATGTATGTTTCATTGAATGTGTGGTGTTGCACTTTTTGAAAAGAAGTTTCTAAATGTAATCACAATATCCCAACCTCAAAGGGCCACGCGAGATTCAAAACCATTGAAGTTTAAAGCGGGATTGGTACTGTTGTGTTCTTACAGTCTAAAATTCACACTTTTTGGTAGATTGTTGCACATAGTTTACAACACTTTTGGTGGCACTTGTAATCTTTTTATTATTGAAGACACGTGGCATCTTGTTAAAGGTTTAAAGAAGCATGGACTTGAAGTGTATATGTACAGATAACTGACCAGTGGTACGCCAACAAAAGGAGCAGCCATCCCACTTATTCTGGCACACATTGAAGACGAACCAATACCTAGATTTCTAACAGGGGTTGGGAAAATTTCTATGGCATAAACGTAGGCACCAGAAAATGCCATTGTCATGCAACCTTTTCCCAAAATGGAGAAAATGGTCAACACTTGAGGTGGAACTGCAATGAAGAAACAGTAGTTTAGACATATTCTAACTATAATTTGGCATTTGCAGAGCTATGTGAAATCATTTGCATGATCATTGAGGAACACAAAATAACTTAACGCATTAATAACATCCTACAGAGGTGTTGATGGTTATGGACATCATGTTTACACTTAAGATGAAACTTGATTTTTACAGGATAATACTTGTAGTTAGAGTGAAATGGTGGTCCTTTGAGAGAGAGAGAATTACAACTAAATACCAAGAGCAGAAAATGTCAAAGCTGTTGCGTGCGGAAACTAGTAGTTTTGGACTTTGATAAAAGTTGTATATTTTAGACATTATCTTTGCCCTGTACACAGAAGACATTGTTAAGTGCAATGATGAAATGCAAGCATGGTATCACTGTATAATCTAACCAGGTGGCTGGGTATTAAATGATTAATGCTCACATGCTGTCCATAAATTGTGCAGAAATAGTAATGTTATGTGTCAAGCATTTTAAACATACCATCAAAGATGATGAGTATCACACAGATTAAACTAAAAATTCCAGCAAACACACATGACCAGCCAATGGTCCATGTTCGTCCAATTTTACCAATCAAATAAATTGCCAGGATATTTGCTGGGATTTCTACAGCTCCCATAAGAAATGTATTGATGTAGATATTGACGGCCAGTGCTCCAGTGTTCAGAGAAAGGCCATAGTAGACCAGACTATTGGCAAACCTGAAAAAAATACGGTCATTATACCTATAACATACTAATACATGTACATATGTATATGTATATTTTAATTTTTCTTACTGAATTTTGTGGAATATTTAAATTTCATTATTGTTTACAGTTCTTTTAAGTCTCTTGCAGAATTACCAATTATGGTAAAATTGCCTTTAATCTCAAAACAGTCAACAAAAAATTCCTCAATTGTTTCAAGTGAATACCCAAATTTTTCAGGCTATATAAAAAGAAAAGTATTTTTATGCAATAATCAGGCGATAGTAATAAATATACTGGTATATTTGAGTACTGACATTGGAGCTGAAGACTTACCAATTAAAATATACAATGAGAGTTATCTTCCTCATAGTAGGATGCGTAAAGAGATCGCCTAACCTCGCTTTACTGTGAGACGTGTTCTTTTCCTTTAATGACAAAAAGGGTATACTTTTTGCACGGATAGTGACATAACAATTTTATTTTTTCAAATACTACAAATTTTCAGGAACTTTTCAAAATCCAGAGATAAATAGATGAATGTGTACACAAAGAAAATGCTTTTGAAAACAAATTCTAACTGGACTTTTATAGCTCTTAATCTCCCCATACAAGAGGACTCTAAGGCACAACAAAATCTAAAAGGAGTCAACAAAATTTCAGTATCCAGAGACATGAGCAGGGTCAAGCACCATGGAGAACGCCAGGGGATGATCCAGGCTAAGGTGTGTATGCTTTGGTGTACAGTTAAGTTTTAAGCTGCTTTCTGAAAGAGGCCAGGGAGGGAGAGGCATGAATCTCATCTGGAAGAGCATTCCACACAGTGGGAGCATCAAGAAGAGTAGCACTTTGGAAGAAACTTATACACATGTGTGGCTGTCTTAAACACTGTGCGCTGTTCAACAGGAAGCCAATGCAATGTCTTAAGCACAGGGGTTATACTGGTGTATCGATTGGTGTTTGATATAATTCTGGCTGCACTTTTCTTGGATGCACTGTAATTTGCATAGATTGAACTTGGAGAGACTCGTGAAAATTGAGTTGCAGTAATCCAACCGACTACTAACAAGAGCATTAGCCACAAGCACAGAAACATCATGCCTGAAATCCCGGAGTGTAACAAAACAACTTTTGCAGACATTCTGAACATGCTTGGACAAGGAAAAATCTGAATCGAACCACACACCCAAATTTTTGACTGAGTCAACTGGGCAGAGTGGACTACCCAAGATATCAATTGGAAAACATGCTTTCAACTTGTCCCTCTGTCTCTTGGAACCAAAGATGATAAACTCAATCAGGATTCAAATTGAGCTTACTCGTTCTAGGCACCTGTTCAACTTTTCAAAGGCAGCAGATGCATTCCTCTAGGATAAATGTACATAAACTTGTCTGTCATCTGCATAGAAATGAAACTTTATTCCTTTATGTTTACTGATAATCAAATGTAGGGGGGTGGTGTACAATACGAACAACAAATGGCCCAGGACAGAACCTTGGGGACGCCAAATAGGAGTTTACAAACATCTGACAAAGTAGAACCAATTTTTATTGACTGATAAGGGTCTGTTAGGTAGGAAGTGAAGCATTTCAGAACAGAGCCACCGACTCACAACCAAATACGGAGGCAACTGAGAAGAGTGGAATGATCTATGGTATTGAAGGCGGCAGACAAGTCGAGCAATACTAAGGCAGTGGGTTCACCTCTTGACAATGATAGGTGAACTTATCTTTTATGGAGAGAAGAGCTGTCTCAGTTGAGTGACCGGTTTTATATGCCAACTGGTACAGGTTGTCTTAGTTATGGACATGGATACATTCTAACAGCTGCTTAGCAACCACACATTCTACCATATTTAATATAAAACTGAGGCCAGATACAGGGTGATAATTCTTCAGGTCATCTGAAGTAGGATTTGGCTTTTTAATAAGAGGAGTGACCACAGCAGATTTGAAAGCATTAGGGACGCATCCCTCCTTGAGTGAGCAATTAACCAGCTTTGTAGCGATAGTAGCAGTATGTCAATGCATTCCTTGATAAGGAATGTCGGCCAAGGATCTAACAGGCATGATTTTATTGGTGAGGTTTTTATTATTTTATCAACAGAATCTTCAGAAACTTGCCTAAAGACAGTAATTTTTGGAGGATCTGAAGGAGGGTGAACTTCATATTCAGTGCCAGAGAGAGTGAAACTATCTCTAATATTCTTAATTTTGTTTGAAAAAAAGGAGGCAAACTGGTCAGCAAAAGACTTTTCAGACTCGTGGAATGGAAGTGTCGCATCAGAAACCCTATTCAGGTTTTTATGCAGCTCGCACCATAGTTTTCTAGAGTCATGACTATTGTCTGAAATCAGTTTGCTGTAATAGTCTGACTTATCCTTGTTTACAAGTGCATTGCACCCAGCAATCTGATGACAAAGCCAACTTCTATTCAATGTATTTTTAGCCCTTCGTCAGGTTCCATCAAATTGGTGCCTAAGGGACTTTGCACATCGATAATCATCAGACATCCAATCTGCGGAATCTTTATTTGTCAGTCTAGATATGAGAGGTGCATGCCTATCAAGAACATTACAAAAATCAGGAACATATTGTTCATAAAGATCAACTATAGCATCAGCTGGAGACTTGACAAAGGAAGTATTTTTGAGATCTCAGAAGTCAGACATGTTGATACGGTGGTACCTTGTATATTGAACTATATTTCGAGTGTGAGCCACTTGACGAGGGAAGGCAATTGTGCATTTGATTAATGCATGATCAGATACAAAATCGCAAATTTTGACATCAACAATAGTATCCCGATCACTGGGGAATAGAATGAGGTCCAATCTGTGACCATGCAGATGAGTAGGTTTATTGACTGCTTCAGATCACATGAATCAAGAAAAGTAATGAATTTATAACCATCGCCAACTGGAACATCAACCTGAATGTTAAAATCATAATATAATGAAGAATTAATAGAGGAGAGGTAACCAACAAACAAATGAATTCTTCCAGAAAGTTACAGGTACATGATCCTTTAGGGCGATAGATGCAGGCAAGCAACAATGGTGTCAATCGGGAGTTGTGGCGTGCTCCTGTAATCCAGTTACTTGGAACTCAGGCTTCCAAGTAACTGGATTACAGGAGCACCCCACAACTCCCGATTGACACCACCATGTTTTCAAATGACTGATAAATAGGAGATTCTATTATATGGGGTCTGTAGGAGGATCTAATGAAAAAACCAGTACCTGAGGGACGAGGCTTGTGAGGAAAAAATAAAATCAGGAGGAGTTATAGACCGTAAAAGCTGTCCGAATCAAAGGGACGATTATGAGTTTCCGTGTGGCATAGAAAGTCAAGGTCATTCGAAGCAACCATATCAGCTAGGAGTGGACCCTTATTCCTTACGGAACTGAAACCCTGAAATGATAATATAATGTCTATTCTGCATTACTGATTTCTTCTTCTCGAAAACGACTCTTTTGCAAATGTTTACTGTACATCAATATAAAAAACACCAATCCACCTTTAATTTAAGTTGATATTTAGACACTTTATAATACCAAACTGTGTATTTCCACAATATCCATTTGAATTACTTTTGTCAAAACATCAACAACTCATTTAATACCAATATACTTTGTATAATTTAACACTAGGGTGGAAGGAGATATACCTTTTGAAAATTGCTTTTAATACGAGAAAAATCGAGTTCTACAGGGAGTTCCCTCTTGTTTACTTTAGCAATAAAATGGATGATTTCTTCAGCTTCTTTGTCCCTGTTTTTGGAGAGCAGCCATCGAGGTGATTCTTGTAACGTTCTGTTATTCAATTATAATAGTGATATGCAATTGGCAACAAAAATATAAACTCGTATAAAAATTATTACAAACATTCCAGTCCAAATAGGATTGCAAATCATTTCATATATCCAGTATGGCAATAGTACTTGAATATCCTTAATTCAATAAGAAAAGATAAAGCTTTAGGAGAGGAATTTATTGATAATTGACTTGCTTTTGTTTTATTTTACAGGATGTATTTAAAGAGCCTGTAGTCCCAAATTTAACATACCACTTTTTTATTTGTATATAAAGTACATTTACACTTCTCCCAGTTTTAACATGCCAATGCTTATGCCAAGTTGGTACTAGTGAAAATAAATTAAATTTTAGTGATCACAACAGTAATTATTAAGGCAACGATGTGCTTTTATAAATTTAACCATTTCTGTATTATGATGTCAGTATTACTGAAAGCGACAATATGAATTTTAATGATATCAATGGTTCTTATATCAGTAATATTTAGATTACAAACACTGAATGTTATGCAAACTAATTTCAAAGTTTAACAAGATTATTTTGATTTCTTCTCTCTAGAAAGTCATATAGAAGGCCAATGATTTCAAACCTGGGTATGTATAAAGCAGTTTTTAAAATGTTATATTGTTTTACTCAATATAGTTTCTTTGCAAAATATTTAGCACAATAATAATTACTTAGATGGCACCATTGCTATGTATAATGAAAAAAAGGATAAATAAACAAAATATAGTCTTACAAATAATCCATGCATTTACATATATAAGTAAAAGTTTTTTTATGAAACATCACTTCAAAGCTTGGTTTTGCTGGTTTTTAGAAACTCTGTTTGATCATAAAACGTGTGCATATTATACCAGATACATGAGAATTTCTGACATCAAAATTCAAACCATGGCTAAGTATGTTTTACTTGAACTACCATAGTTGACTTGATAAAAAGAAAAGTTGTATTAGCTAAAAAAAGAGGGGATAATTATAATTCTTCAAAGTAATCTAAAATCTGGACCTCCAATTTGATGTTGCAGAAGATTATTATGTTATAATTTAAATTTTGAATGAATCTTATTCAAAATGCATGTGGACAAAATTTTGAATACCGTAAATAAAGTTTGAATTAATTAAGTTTTGTCAATAGAATTATAAATTCTGTCTAAATTCTACTGACTGAACTTGATATTCTTCTAAACCACTGCAATACAAGGATTAGAAATTCTGTCAAAAGAATTGCAAATTGTGCCATAAGAGTAAGTTCTGTCATGATATTTTCATGTGATCTAAATGTGTACATGATCAAACTCATAGAAGTTGATATTCTTGTAATTACAGCATTTATTAAGAATTGTTTTATAAAACATAAACATAATCAAATATTGAAGCAAGTTATTATTGACTATATTTGAGTGGGATGTCAAATGGAAAGCGATATACATACTTTGATCTAAATATTATTTAATATCATGTTATTCCCAGAAATATTCCATGTCCATTGTCACTATTTTCAAGAAATACAAATTATAAACAAAACTTTTATTGTGTACTTACATTTGTGTTATTTTCCCTGTATGGGTTTCCAGTTTATAAAATGTGCAAGAAATACTGTCTCTGTGTAATTATTGGCCATTTACTAAAGTAGAATAACATTTTATGTAAATTAAAACAATTTGTGTGTACCAGACAAAAATTTTACTGTACACTTTATAATGCAATATTACTAGGATACAAGTGGCCCTGGGAAAGTAATCCATTCTTATATGTCACAGCATTCTGCTAACATGGCAGTTTATGTTTGAAAGCTGTGTCGAGGGAGCTGCATAAAAGGGAAATATATCCCCTATAACATGGCCAGTTTTTAAAATGTTGCATGCAGGTGCTTTGTTTTTGTGGATTTTTAACTAGTTGTGTAAAGTTGTGTTGAGGGTGCTACAGACTCTTTAAGTAATCAAAATGCAAATTTTCAAAATCTCTGAACAGTGAACACTATTTGATAATCAGTTAAATACACAAATAATAATGATAATAATAATAAATAAATTTCAAGACATACTTTGTTGAACATTATTTTGGGGGGTTCGTAAAATATACGCTTGGAAAGAAAATCATGTTCTTCATCTACAGATTCAGTATTCCATGCAACACATTTGTTCTTGAGCATTAAGTTTGCCTTGATTTTGCAGTATGCAAATCTATTGTTAGGATATATATTGTAGCATCTATTAACAGTAACCCAACTATAACGTGTGAAAGAAGATAATGGTAATTTTGTGGAATGTCGGATTTATCTAAACTAAGCTAATCTACTGCTTTGCAGGCACAATATCGTCCCCACAATGGGGAACTTAATGTGCTAAGTTAACAACAATTAAGTTAGCAACAATAATTATTCATTAGGATAGTCGAGGGGCAGGTCAAGGCCAGTGGTCTAGAGTTAAGGGTGTGACCAAAGGTAACGAGACTATGTGGGGAAACTAGCGTTAAAGAGGTGGTTTTAGGTGTGTCCTGAAGGATGTGACAGAAGGGCTATTTCTTATTTTGAAGGGGAAAGAGTTCCAAAGGGAATTTGCATAATGACAGAAAGATTTAATATGATTTATTAATTTTATGTTGGTTTTGAAAGTTTTTTGAAGTCTTGTAGTCCCTTTTCTAGTATCACTAGTCTTTTACGTAGCTAAGTACAGAAAATACTTGCCACACACACTCATATAGAATGGGACATATACACTTTATATGCAAACAAATCTAAAAGAATATATGCTTTCGTATCTTGTCAGTTTTAACAAAATCAAATGAATATCACATTTTCTTTAAAAATGTTCAGTTATAACAGGATCTATGTGTACAACAGATGTATCCAGGATTTCAGAGTGTCTTAACATTTCTTCAGCAAGTATGAACTTTAGTTATGTCACACTACAAAATCTCAACATCACTGATGTTACTTATGATCAAAATTATGAAAATAAAGACCCTATATGCAACTATAGCATAGGATCAAAAGATTACTCACAAGGCAAATAGGAAGAATGGAAGAAGAGTCCATGTGTACACCGCCTGTAAGCTGTCCTCACTTCTCAGGAAAAAAGCAAAGAGAGGCAGACTCATGTACGCCACAGAGAATCCTATATTCCAGACAACACCCAGTGAAGACCTGTACTTACTGCTCAGCACTTCTGTAACTGGTGAACATAATAATACACTATGAATCCTTTGAATTAAAAGCGAAGACCATAAAACAAATACCGAGCTTTTATTTGAAGAAAACAAAAAAAAATTCTTTCAGTTTAGAATAAGTAATATTATGTCAGAACCTTGGTTACATCATTTAAAATAAACCTTATATCATTAGTGTCTCACAAATTGCGGTTGCACATGTGGGTGTGCAAGCTCTCATTCTGCCTCCCACCTTAAGTTTTATTTTTGCAGATCTTTTAACTTTTTGTAGGTGACATGATTACTTGACCTTTAATTTCATTGGTTGCAGGGTCATGTCCTTCCCTCTAGTGATTCACCTCTGCCATGTTGTCATTGAACATGCAACAGAACAGACCTCTGAAAATTTTTCTTTTAGTTTCATGTTTTTAGTTTGTTTTTAGAACTTTATTTATTGCTGAGATGGAAGATAAGAGATATAACTTAAGGTCGAAGAAAACACAAAGCAGCATTCCTATAAAGCTCGAGCTTGCCAGTGATGAGGACTTCACGGCAGCGCTTAGAGCTTCAACTTCTGGGCAAGTTTTTGATTCTGAGCATACTGATTCAAGTGATTCTGACATTGATATTTTGGGTTTAATCAATCATTCAGATCAAAATTTGTCGGATCCGGTTTGTAGGGATGTGGAGGTTTTTGCTGGACAAGGGCAGGGCCCTGTAAATCAGGATGCTTTTGGTAATAATTCTGTTTCCCAGAATGATATCAATAAGCAAATTTTGACACAGCTTAGTACCTTTGGTGACCGTTTGGCTGCGATTGAAAATAGTACAAAGACTAGACCTAAGTATAAGATAAGATTAAGTCCCAGAGAGTTGGCCCCATGAACATGTTCTGGCAGGCCAGAATAAGGACCGTATTTCATACAATCAGCTGTCTCCAGACCAATGGATGGCTGGGTTTTACAGAAGTATCTAGGAGGAATCTTATAGCAAGATTAAAGAGCACATGTTAGGTTATTGCATTAATTTATTAGAAGATGCTACATATTTTTCTTGGTCCTCTGCAAAGGCCAGCCATGCAGTCCTCTAATGCTGTATGGTGCAGGGTGAGATAGGCATGTGGTTACTCATAATTCTGCATCTCGTTCAGACAAAGGCCACACCAGCAGTAAGAGCACTACTTGTGTGTACTATAATAATAACTCTTGTGTACAAAAGGCCACCCATGAGACCAAGGGTACCTTGTATAGGCATATAAGCTCTCTTTGTTGGTCAAAAGATGGTAAACAGTTTGCACACACACAGTCTGAATGTGGGAAGTATCAAGGTCAATCAAAAAACGAATGCCTGTACATTGGCATGTCCATTCTACAAGAATTATTGTGAATTCGAATGTGGCAGCAAATCTGGACAATGGTCCTTTTTCTTCACCATATACTTTGAAATTGGCTTTTCAAAAGGCCATGGCTTTTTGTAAGAGCCGGGACCATAGATCATATAGCCCATAGCCCCTTTCATGAAACTTTTAAATCTTCTGGTAGTACTACAGGCAATTACTCTGCCAAGAGTACTTCATAAATTAGTGGCTAGTACTTTAGGAAAACACACAAGTTTGATGGTAGCAAGCATGGTGTGTCCTATAACAGCAGTAAACAGGGTTTTTAGGTCATAAGGAACCGGATCTGGTTGATAATAAGCGTGGGCCTGTGAGTCCAAATCATTGTGGATACTTCTGCTAATGCCACGACTGACAGTTTCTCTCCTGATAGGGCTGGTGTGTTCAGATAATCACAATTTTATTTTGAATCCGGAAAAACTGGTCCTTTCCAACAGATTTGAAGTGCTGTCGACAGATTCGGATGTCAAGTCAGATTCTGACTCGATACCACTGCAATCTAATCATTTGCTTACCAAACAGGACCTTCAGAGGTCAACATGTTTGGATGACAGAAAATTCTCTCTGGTGGGAATAAAAGTATTGAAAAAACTTGCTTGTAAAAATATTTCTTGTAACAACAAATGTGTGCAGGAGAACACAAAGAATTGGGAATGGCAGAATTTAGATAATGATACTGTCTTAGTTCCTCTGGATACTATGGATCCTGCTTTTTCTCTGGATACCCTGGATTCTGTTCGGATTCAGGGAATGATGGGGTTAAGAAAGACTCTTATCTGGGCACAGATTTTCAATTGCATTATCCTTCTGTAGATACTATAATTCAACAAGTGATTACTACTGGTCCTGCAGCTAGGATTTTTAAAGTTGATATTAGTCAAGCCTTTTGTCATATTCGCATTGACCCTGGAGATATTGAACTTTTAGGACTTAATCATAGGGATCAACAGTATCTGGATCTAAGTTTGCCATTCGGATTTCATTTTGGAGCTTTTTTCTTCCATTCACTATATTATGCAACAAAAAGGTTATTCTTATCTACAGAATTATATAGATGATCTAATATATATTGGTCTTCCCTCTTCAGTAGACCAGGCTTACCAATCCCTATTGGATCTGCTCCAGGATTTAGGCCGAGATCAGCAGTAAAAAGTTACATCCCGCTGATACTAAAGTTGTATGTTTGGGGATTCTTATCGATACTGTCCAGCAAACTATGCCTGTTCCTGTAGATAAGCTTGGCCAATTTGTTAAAATATGTCACAGCTGTTTCTAGCAGGAACTTTAGTTTCTTCCCTCTCAAGTCCATTAACTTGATCGACAGCTTATTTCTCTTATCTTAACTCACTCATTACAGTGCATGCACATTGAGAACACACAGGTTTTGTGGGATGAAAATGTGATCTTTAACTTTCGATTTAATATTTAGTATCATTTCAAAAGTTTAATTCAGATACAGTCAGATACAGGGTACAATTTTAAAATTGGCCTTTTTACATACAAAATTCTTAACCAAGGTCAACCAGTTTACCTAAGAGAATTAATCCACCACTATACCTCTTCCAGAAATACAAGAAGTACCCCCAAACTCAAGTTTCTTCAAACCCCCACTTTCGATTGTAGAGTTCACAAATCAATCAAACACTTTTCTGATTCCTTCAGTCACTATGCCCCAGTCCTTTGGAACTCTTTCCCCTTTCAGGTAAGAAACAGTCCCTCTGTTACATCTTTTAGGAAGCACCTCAAAACCCACCTCTTCAGCTCTAATTTCCCAACTTAGTTTCTCCCCTCCTGGTCATGCCCATAATCCTGGATTAGTTCCCCTTTGTGGGGAAGATATTGCACTTGCAAAGCAGTAGATTAAATTAGATTTGATTAGATAATTGTAATAAAAATGCCAGCTTCTTAAAGCAAAATCTATGTTTTGTTTTATGGTATAAAAATTAACGGAATCAGCCTCCAATCAGTATGTTTAAAACATTGAATTCCATTCCCCATCATTTGGCTTTTTGTACACAAAGATAATCAAGATTTGTAATTTGCCCCATTAAATAATCTACAAGTTAAGCAATTTGTTGATTTTTAATGTAATTAAGATATATCAAACCAAAATTAGGATTATGCTTATTAACATGAATGAAATATTGTTTCAAAGGGATTGACAGAAAATGTGAAATGTAGCTACAAAGTTTTGATATTTTCTAACACAAAACAGAAGTATTCATATGTTCAGATATTAAGAAAACCATGCATAGTAAGAAAGGAACACTTTTCAGAAATCGAGCCCTTTAATTAATTTAAACAGAGAATAATTATATAGTATACTATATTTAAATAATTCACAGAGGAAGTTCTTTCTGGGAATGGCAAATTAGGTTAGTAAAACTTTTATTGTTTTATTCATTTTCACATTTTTTCTCATTTTTACAGTTAAATATGTGATTTGAATATATCAAACAGAGTTTGTTTAATAAAATTTCATATGTTCCCATCCTTTTATTTGAGGCTCCTGGTTTACACAAGACATTTGTCACTACAATAACTTTCAATGACATGTTAACTTTTCAAAGTGTCTTGTATTTTGTCATAGCTGTTATATATTTTAATGATAAGATTTAAGTTTCATCCCACAAAATACTCCAATATCATAATTTGAGGGAAAAATCTTTGAGCAACTTTCTTTTTTTTGCACAATATGTGCTTTCTTATTTTATATTATACAGAGTTCATTTAAGAATATTGTGTGTAAGTCAATTTTGTTTTAGTTCAGTATCATCAAATGAAGTGTTTATAACTTGTACAAAATTGATCTACACCACAAACATTTAAAACAGTAATTGTGTGTCAATTATTTGTATTAATCATAGTTACATGCTTCCACTTCTCAATGTTGTGGTGGTTAAAGCATAAAATCCCTGTCAAACAAATTTTTATATTCAAAGAACTCCTTTCAAACAACTACTACAGGTAAATAAAGTGTTAGTAAGTGGCCATTACAGTGTGGGACATAATGTCTAAACACACATTCCTTAATTACCGCCACAGGAGTGATAGATATGTAATAAACATAGGTTTATTTCATCACTGTTATCTTAAATTCTGCCAATTCCCTCCAGTTGTAAAATGTGGCATCTTTTTCAGCAATATTTTGCCTTTTTACTAATATAAATTCCTTAGACAGAAAAAAATCAACAAAGTACCCAAATGCACAATAAAGTTACCCTTTCCATGTGACAAAAACTCAAAAGAAAAACTAGGTTTTTTAAAACACTAACCACTCAAAGTAAGGATATTTTTAAATCTCTATATATTTTTTATTATTGTTATATACAGCAAATAACCAGTTTCAGATTATAATTTTACTAATTTGGAACAGTGCAAAAATGTTTAATATTTTGAGAAATTAAAGACCTATCTAAACAAAACTCGTGCATACAGAGATGCAGTGAGTGGTTACACTAAAGAGCATTCTCCTATCAATCAAAGTCTCTGGATTAGAGAGGGATTAACTAAAGTGCACAGAATCACTCTTTTTAAACAGCTGTGGTGTGCAGATTGGTCAGATAAAAGAGTTTGTACAAATAACCAATTACAATCTCTTTTAAGCTTTTTGCCTCATATAAGTAAATGTGTAAAGCCTGCCAGGTATTTCCTTATTCGCATGTTGTAGCTTCTCAGAGATACTTTTTAGAAGAATAAAATGCAGGAAACTCACTCCACACCGGACACCAAAAAAGATTGAGGAACTGCTGGGAATATCAAAAGATCTGGACATCACCAAAGTAATAATGACAGTTAGTAATGGGAGATTGCATCTTAGACAATAAAAGCATTATACTTGTTAAAATATACACACCAACCATAAATAACAAACATGATCAGAGACTCTTTGGCGAGTACTTGATACAGCGTTTAGAACATGGTGACATCAATATAAATATAGAAAGCACTCATAACTGTCATTATTATAAGAGTCTGATACAGCTCATAGAACTTTTTGATCTTACAGATATATGGAGGTTAAAGAATCCACACACTGTCAGATTTAGAAGAAGGGAAAAGACACTTTATGGTTTTAAGCAGACTAGGATTGATTTCTTCTTGATTTCATGCGGTTTAGAATATTATATAAATAAGGTTAATATATTACCAAGCATTAAGTCAGACCATAGCCTGCTATAAATTTCCATACACCAAACTAAGTTCTAGTTTATTACAAGGTGAAAAGTATATTGTCTTCATGAAATCTGTTATTGAAGAGGCAATCAATGATTCAACCTAAATGATCAATCAATGAATTTGAAAAGCCTACTAAGTACTTTTTTAAACTTAGAAAAGAAAAATCACAACACAAAAAGTTTCCATTCTCTTGTCTACAGTGGACAGAAAATAACAAAATCTGAAGAAATTATAAAAATCCAATATAACCATTTTTCAAGATTGTATTTTTCAAATGAGTTAGAGGATTTGGATTTGCAAAAATATCTAAACACAGTAAAAATCCCCCAAATCTCAGATAATGCTAAAGCAGAATGTGACAAAGCCATAACCATTGATGAGATAACTGAAGCAGTCAAAAGCCTAGCCAATAATTAAACTCCTGGATCTGATGGTGAGTTTTATAAAACCTTCTGGCCAAAAATAGGTATACACTTACATCAAAGTTTTCAAAATTCTTTCTTTTGTGGTGAACTTAGTTCCAGTCAAAAGGAAGGTGTAATCCATCTAATACCAAAAAAGGATAAGGACCTTACGGATCTAAAATCCTGGAGACTCCCTCACAATTTTGAATACTGACTATAAAATTATAGCTAAGATGCTGAGCAAAAGACTAAGAATTGCGGTAAAAGAAATCATAAATCCTGATCAGGTGGGATACATGTACTCCTAGCAGACTTTGAAAAGGCTTTTGATACTGTAAAATAGAAATTCTTAAAATCTGTCTTGAAATGCAATGGTTTTGGTCCAAACTTTAGAGAATGGGTCACAATTTTGTATAAAAATGCTAAAAGCTGTGTTACAAATAAAGGATATATAACATCATTTTAAAAATTATTTAAAGTTATTTGACAAGGATGCGCTATAAGTGCCCTGCTGTTTTTGTTAGTTGTTGAAATCGTGGTAATTATGCTACGGCAAGCACCAGAAGTTGGTGGAATAAGTGTAGCCCATCATCATATCAAACTCTGTCAGCTTGCTGATGAAATTACTTTGTTTTGGGGAAGTGTAATCTGGAGCATTACTTTTATTACTGTAAAGGAGTGAATACTTTCTGGGTCCAAATATCTGATTGGTTGAGTACATTATTCAATATATCTGTCATTTTTATCATTTTATCAAGCATTTTTATCTTATCAATTATGTTATACTAACTGATAAATATTTCATTGCCAAATGCAAGAAGAATGAAAGTAACATATTGTTTAATGATTATAAGTACACTCTGAAATGGAAACTGAGCTTAGACAAAAAAGTTTACCTCAAACGTTACAAATAACATGTATTCGAGGAAAAATTTGCAATTTTACATTATGCACTTCTACATACGTAAATATAAATATGTGTATCGTAAGTCTCGAGATAACATTATCCTTTTATTATCAAACCTTTATGTGGTGTTCTTTTACACAGAGCTAGTTATGTTCAAATATAATTGTTGCAAATGTAGTTTTGTGTTACTGTATTAGAAAAAAATGTATTTCTTTTTTTGTGTTACATACCACTATATAACCAGAAAAAAATAAAAAATAAAAAAAAGAATAAAATTAAGATTACTTCTGATTTTACAAAAGATCTAAATTGATTCACAGTATTCCTTACCTCCTACAATGGGGTAACTTTTTATGATATCAGACCCCTTAATGATCAAATTAACTTAGATGCCTGTCTTACAGGCTTGGGTGCAGCTTTTAATAATAATATTGATAGTTTTATATTGGCTATATAGTGACATGCACACCTTAAATAAATGAAAGTTCAATGTTTTCACACAGTAGTTGATAATTTTGCATCAATAAAATTCACTTACCTACCTGAAAAAAAATAAAGTTTAAATTCTAACTACAACCTTTGAACTACATTCGAGCAATAGTGTAATGCTTTCTTGATAGGTCCATTTTTATGGATACTGCAATAAACAACCGTGTTTTGAATATACAGAAGTCGTTTTTTATTTAACATTTCTTCTGTTTTGAATGCAAAAAAGGTGGCCGACAAGAAATAAAGCAAATGGTTGTATTTGTAAGTTTTAAGCTTGTAAATGTGGAGATTTTTGAAGAATCAACTATTATTACTGCGAGTACCCGGGTACCCGACCGTTAAAATCACTACCTACCCGGTCCCCACTAAAAAGGATATTTGAGAACACTAAATAATATGGTTTATTTTATTCCTATTACAAAAGGTTATATGGGGTATAATATTGGTCACCTGGAAATGATTAATGTGGTCATGTCCCTGAAAGTGTGGGGCCAATGTTGGGCCAATAAAGGAATTAAAATTCATTGTGACAATAAGGCTGTGGTAGATATTCTCACCTATGGTAGAGCCAGAGATGCAACGATGGCTACATGTGCTCGCAATATCTGGCTCTTAACAGCCATGTACAATACCTCTGTTATGGTGGTACATATTGATCGTAACAATTCGGAAGCCGACCTCTTATCTAGGTGGGCCTACACTGAAGATAACATTCATACTTTTCATAATTTCATATCTGATCCAGTTTGGATGAATACCCATATTGATTTAACTTTATTGAATCACGATTCGTAGCACTTTTAATTCTATGTTTCAGATCTTGGGGCTGCGACAGCTTCCTTGGCCAACAGAGCAGTTGATAGACTTTGGCAAGGCTTTCGACCAGCTACTTTACTAGACTATAAGTGGATGTTTGCACTCTTAATTTCCTTCTTCATGATCACAGAATTCCTTTATTTATCAAGTCAGATAAGATTAACAAACCTTTGAATCCTGTGTTTAAAACAGTCACAGATGAACATATCTTATTGTCTATGGTTTTGGCATGTGATCAATTCCCATGTCCAGTTATTTTTACAGCTTTATATTTGTTTACTTATTTCTCTTTCCTTAGGCTGTCGAATATTCTTTCACATACTGTTAGCATCTTTGATGCTTCTAGACACCTTTGTATTGGGTATCTTAGTTTTTCACAGCAGGCAGTAGTGGTAGTCTTCAAATGGTCGAAAACCTTGCCAGACAGGGCCAAAGTTGCCACTATTTCTCTTTCAGCTTTGGGCCAATCCACATTATGTCCCTGGAGAGCCTTGGGGGAAAAACTTGGTGGCAGCAACTTGGACCAGGACCTTCTTTTGTTTCAGGTGCCATCCCCCGCTGGTGTGATTCCCCTGACTGATTCGGTGGCTTGGAAACACCTTAAGGATGTTTCCAGGGCTTTAGGTTTTCATTACACCTTTACCTTCCATGACTTTAGGCGTGGGGGCCACCTGGGCTTGCAGGATATTCAGGCCCAGGGGACTTAGTCCTCTTCTTGTGTGTGGAGGTATATTCAATTACCTTCATCTGAAACCTCTCCTGTTGCATCTTCATTTCATACTCACCTCTCTACTTGACTACTTGTCTACTGGGTGCTTGGGACCTTGCTTTTTTCCTGTTTGCTTTCGGTAGCATGATTTATTTACATTGAGGTCCCATTATAGATAATAAGGTACTGTTCCTCTTATGGGGGTTGGAGAGAGATATAGATATATAGAGAGATATGTATGTTCTTATAATTGTGATTCCTTGCTAACCATTTATCTCCTGCTTAATTCGTCATAGGTTGCACACTGTAACCTGATCTGCTTACTGACTTGGTCCCGTTGTGATTTATATGACCCTGGGACCTAATATTTGACCTTGGAGTTGGAATTCTCTTGGTTCACTCGGCCACAGCTTGGCTTGGCCTATGGCCGTTATTGTGGTACATTTGAGATTTTGCTGGACCTGGTGAACCAAGATCCTATTTATATCTTCATCTTCCATTTAGTTCTTGCCTTAGATTTAAATTATGTGACCTTGGGAATATTTTCTGTGACCTTGTACTTCCTTTCCATCAGTTTACCTGGCCTTAGGCTCGGGTCTTGTTGTAATTGAGAGTTTGTTGAACCTGGTGAACCATACTTTTATATTTTTATTGTAACTGTATGTTTATTATTATTAATGGTTACAAAAATATATAATTTTACAAGATTTATTTGTATATATGACTACATTATGATGTAACCATACTATAGTTTTAGTAGTAACGTGTACATGTATATATGAATGTAATAAAAAATAGAATCCCATTGCTGGTTTTTGTGGGGGGTGGGTAATGGAATGATAATTGAAACAACCTCTACTGGTGCTTATATTAGTATTATAAATTTTTCCTAAACTTTCTCAACTGATGTTATCATATTTAGAAAACATAGTAAGCCCATGAGAGAGACTAGTTCCTCATATCTCTCAAAAACTTGTTGTCATAAGTTAGTGACACCCCCCCCCCCCCCCCCCCCCCTAAAAAAAATAAAGTTTGTCTTTAATCATGTTTCTGATACTTGTTCAATGTTCAGAGATTTGGTTTCCAGAAAAATATTCACAGGAAGTGATTCCGAGTCTGAAATGTCAACAAGTTCAAATATTCCATTAAGTGTCATAGTTCTAATCTGTGTTCTGATTTCAAGTCTCTTTTCTGCCAAAACTAGAGCCCTCATGACACCAGAAATACTGTAGGAGTTTTTCCTGAATGATAGATGGCAATATATTGTGTTCTCCATTGTTACCATCATCAATGTGGTTAGTTATAACACCATTTACTTGCTTTAATCTAATGTGGACTTTTATAGCTGTTAATCCCCATCAATTGACAGACTCTGAGGCGCACCTGAACATAAAACAGGGTAAGGGGTATGCATAGATGTAAGGTGCCCCCTTGCTACATCTGGTTTTAACACTACAGATGGAATTTACTGGATGAATATGGTCTTTTGAATGCCCTGAATTTTTAATGTGTCCTGTCTGCTTGGCAACAATAAGATGGCTTTGTTTGCTTTGCTAATGCCAGTGATGTTTCTACAAAATTGATCGAAATAAGATTCGGTAAGATTCCGCTTGAATAGCACTGTCATGGTGGGATTGATCTTTACAGTTAAGGAATTGTACATCTCTCCTTCATCTCAGTTAGCACTTGTCCAACTATCCCGCCTCCCTCGAGGTTCTTCATACATTTACAGGAATTAAATTAGTTTTTGCTCCAGGCTTGAACAATGAATCATTTGTACTTTACCTTCCATGACTTTAGGCGTGGGGGCCACCTGGGCTTTTAGGCATGGAGTTCTCTTGCAGGATATTCAGGCCCAGGGGACTTAGTCCTCTTCTTGTGTGTGGAGGTATATTCAATTACCTTCATCTGAAACCTCTCGTGTTACATCTTTACTTCGTACTCACCTCTCTACTTGACTACTTGTCTACTGGGTGCTTGGGACCTTGCTTTTTTCCTGTTTGCTTTCGATAGTATGAGTTATTTACATTGAGGTCCCATTATAGATAATAAGGTACTGTTCCTCTTATGGGGGTTGGGGGGAGATATAGATATATAGAGAGATATGTATGTTCTTATAATTGTGATTCCTTGCTAACCATTTATCTCCTGCTTAATTCGTCACAGGTTGCCTCAGATCTGCTTACTGACTTGGTCCCGTTGTGATTTATATGACCCTGGGACCTAATATTTGACCTTGGAGTTGGAATTCTCTTGGTTCACTCGGCCACAGCTTGGCTTGGCCTAAGGCCGTTATTGTGGTACATTTGAGATTTTGCTGGACCTGGTGAACCAAGATCCTATTTATATCTTCATCTTCCATTTAGTTCTTGCCTTAGATTTAAATTATGTGACCTTGGGAATATTTTCTTTGGCCTTGTAGTTCCTTTCCATCAGTTTACCTGGTTTTAACTTCGTTTGGCCTTATGCTCGGGTCTTGTTGTAATTGAGAGTTTGTTGAACATGGTGAACCATACTTTTATATTTTAATTGTAACTGTATGTTTATTATTATTAATGGTTACAAAATATATAATTTTACAAGATTTATTTGTATATATGACTACATGATGATGTAACCATACAATAATTTTATTAGTAATGTATACATGTATATATGAATGTAATAAAAAATAGAATCCCATTGCTGGTTTTTGTGGGGGTTGGGGAATGGGATGATAATTGAAACAACCTCTACTGGTGCTTATATTAGTATTACACCTTTTCCTAAACTTTCTCAACTGCTGTTATCATATTTAGAAAACACAGTAAGCGCATGAGAGAGACTATAGTTCCTCATATCTCTCAAAAACTTGTTGTCATAAGCTATGTGACGGAAAGTTTTAAAGACTCAATTTATATCATTCCATGTTATTGTAGATGATAGATGTGGCTGAACTGTTTGACCACACATTTAAGTGACACATTTGGATCCTCATTACCATATGCCATTTGCTCCAGGCTTGAACAAATGAATCATTTGTACTTGCACAGGAACGGCAGGATTTTAAATTTAAATTGATCAAATGATCCGAATTTTTAAGTTTTTTTAGACAGAGCACCCATGTAAAAATTGTAGATCAAGAAACTAAAATTCCTGAATCCTTATATTTAGAAATTAGCCTAACCATATCTTAGGACATTGCTGTCATCTGCCTTTCAGTTTTTCGTCTAATAAGTTTAAGTTGAAGATTTTTCTTTGATTTTCCTTCATTGATTTACTAAAGTCATGCTCAGTAGCCTGTGTTAAGTAAAGATTTGCATCATCTGCTTCAATAGACCTATCACCAACATGATCTGGTCTCACTATTCTAATCTTGACTGAGACCTGTGGTGCCCAATGTAGGACATTTTCACAGGTAATACTGGCCAATATGTTATTTCTGGAGATCTGGCTGACATTTCTATTTTTTATGTTCTTTGACACTCACTTGTGTCGAAATCATTGCACAAAAATTGGCACAATAAATAATATTAGAATTTATTGCAAAACACTAGTCACACATGGAAAACTCATTGTCTGTAAAGACAGCCATCTTTGCCTAAGACTTAGCTAGGTTCAAGGACTGTCCCGTTTTGGATTCCAGCGCATTACAGGATGTTCATCACTTTTATGCTATAAAAGTGTTTCAATTATTATTATTATCTACCCCAAGCATTGGTATCTACTCAAAGTAGAAATACTAAAGATTGAGTTGACAGTGTTAAGATAAAACAATCACAAAATTTACTCACTCAAAACAAAAGCACACAAATTAGAACCACTGACTCCAGCCCCCACCAAAACCCTGGCAAAGCAGTATGTGATGTATCCAGGAGAGAAGAGTGTCAGAAGACTGCCAATAAACATGACACCCAGGAAAATCAGAGTTCCAAGTAATCTGCCAAACCTGTGAATGTACACAGGTGACATTAACTGATATTCCATATCTTTATTGTTTTTCTTTTTATATATTTGGGTTTTAACGTTGTTATTAACACTGAATGGGTCATATCTAGTTTTTATTTTTGGACGGTAGAGGAAACCAGTATATACAGTTGGTCAAGGTTCTGAAATGTAAACTGACGACCATCGATAAGCAACTGCCACGATTCTCACATAGGAACATGGGTTTAAACCTCAGACTTCAGAGGTGAGAGGCGAGCATGTTACCGCTGTGCCACCGTGGCCCCCTTTGTTGTTACATTCATCAAACAAATCTTTAGATGGCAATAAACCTGTACAATAATGTTTTACCCATTGTTGTATCTGCGGATTTTTTTCAGATGTGTGTACTCAGCATTGCATCCTTTTAAAAGACCTTTGTTATTAAATTATCTGATATATCTTAAATGTGTGGATCAGAAGAAACTTTCTACCCCACACTGCACCACCTCATGTTGTCCCAGATATTTACATCACCTCTGTGGGTTCGAGTCCCACAAGTGGCAATTCTGAGGACCTGTCCCAATATGACCCTGGCTGTTGAACGGGACGTAAAACCCCAACTTTGACCTTTGACCTTTGGCCCAGATGTTTACAGCTGTCTTACCTATCAGACACGGCACCACATACTATTGATCCAACAAGTTTCCCTGCCATAGTGAAGGTAGAGACCATTGAAACCTTCCAACTATTATCACACACAAGATCCCACTGAAACAATAGAAATTATGATACTTCATTTCTTTCAATCACAAGAATTGTACAATACTATAAAAATTTCCATTGTGTGTAACTGATGTAAAGTAGAAATATTTGGAAAAAAATATACTATTAACAAGTGTGAAGCAATTTACCAAAATCATAACCATCTAAAATAAAGAATATTGGTTCTCTACCCTGCTGGTGATTGTTGACCTGTACACACTCCTGTCGTACACCCATTCTGTGCAAGGCAAATAGTCCCTAGGCTCTAAGCCCTCTGTCTCTGTATCTCTGCCCCAGCTCTGAAAATCTGCATCTATGAACAACATGAGTATCGTAGAATTTCTTAACGTGCAAAGCATTTCATTTCACTTAGAACAATCTAAGACATTACCTGTATCATGATAAAATGTAGCTACTTCTCTATGTTAAAAAAACAGAATTTAACATGTGGATTAATAGTATCATTGTATGTGCCAAAGCCATCTGGACATATTTATGTATAGGGCAATATCAGAGTGTGTATCCTCATGTGGGAATAATGGTAGTTGCCTGTCATTGGTAAGCAGTTTACAGTAAAGAACATTGACCAGTTGTATGTACTGGATTCTTCTGCCCTCCAACTACCCATCACAATATAACTGATAAGGTACTAGGTGTGACGTAAAGCACCAAATAAATGAATATATTTACAGGACGATAAGGACAAGGTCATGGATTAAAATTCAAACGTTGGTTCTTATGGCCACTGTAAACAGGCCATAAACAAGGAGCCACTGTGTTTGCTGGAATTAAGGACAACTGAGTATGTATGTGAGAGAATGCATATCCACCTGGTTCAGTTTTTCTTTGTGATACGATATGTAAAGTTTGTAAGTGATCGGAGCATGGCTTATTCCAAGGAAAGGTCTATCCTTCACAGGAAACTGAATTAAAATTACACACTCTTTTGGATTTTGTGTTACTGCAAATACACAAATTTATGATTATAAACTATTAAGTAATACTGTGGGCATAAAATTGCAAAGATATGTAAATAGATCCATACAGGAAATGAAGTGTTTTCACAATTAGTGCATACTTGCATTGGAATAACAATACTGTAATGCTGTTCATAAAAACCTGTGTAATTTTCAAAGTCCAGTGGAAAGTGGTAGCATTCATCAAAACCTGTGTTTGTATCCTCATCATTTGGTATGGCAATGTACTGTTGTTGAGCAAAACTGTACAAAGTAATGCAACATGAAATACTGATCAATAGTATATTTTTCAGATAAAATCAGGTAATTGACATTTGAGTAAACCAGGAAGAAAATTCCAAACAGTGTATGAAATCAACACCTACCCCCTGTCTGTCATGATATCACTAGTACAAAGTGTACAAAGTGCACTGTTTTCTCTCATCGCCTCAAACATCTATCATGATATCACTAGTACAAGGTGTACGAAGCGCACTGTTTTCT
The DNA here is from genome assembly GCA_964017235.1 of Sabellastarte sp. h YS-2021. Taxonomy (NCBI): domain Eukaryota; kingdom Metazoa; phylum Annelida; class Polychaeta; order Sabellida; family Sabellidae; genus Sabellastarte; species Sabellastarte sp. h YS-2021. The sequence goes on from OZ024936.1 coordinate 32,669,241, forward strand.
CTCTATCTACCATGATATGACCTGTACAAAGTGTGAAGTTTTCTCTTATCTCTTCAACTGTTTAACATGATATGACTAGTACAAAGTGTGCAGTTTTCTCTCATCCTCTGAACTATCTATCGTGATATCACCAGTACAAAACTGACGAAAACCAAAATCAATCAATCATCCTAGATCACAACACTGATGTTTTCAAGGAAGGTGAGGTCAATGTGACTATTTTTAGTCAAAACATTTTATCTTCAAAGATTAAAACACATACGAACCTGTAATTTTGTACTGAGTTGATTAAACACCAATGGTCCATTATTCCACCAAAAAAGATCATTGGTGTGGTGTCTACACTCATATAGACCATTGGAAAGAGCACAGCGAATAACCATATCTATAAAGAATGTAAAGCTGAACGTGAATAATTCTAATTCTAATTGGATTTTTGCAGCACTTAATCTCCCATTTACAAAGTGGAATCTAAGGCGCAACAGAACCAATGAGGCCTAAAGGGGTTTCGGTCTACTAGTGCAAGCCTCTATGCCATGAGAGACATGAGTAGTGCACCAAAGCGGTGACACATCCCAGTACTAGCATAACCCATTGCCACTTAACTTCAGTGAGAAGACAGATACTCATCACACTGTGCCACAATTCATGAAAGTCCAGAGACAAAAAAAAAAAAAAAAAAACCGAAAAAAGTGTAAGCTCTAGAAGCATGAGCCTCGCTGGAGTTCTCCCTTAAAAAACAGTTACCATTTTCAGTATCAAGGGAATGAAGAGGTCAAGCACCACAGAGAACGCCAGTGGATGATATAAGACTAAGGTTATTATGCACTATGATATCCTGGAAATCTACACTTATTGCTAGGAATCTTTTGAAAAATGGAGAATTATCGTGAAACCAGGAACAAAAGTACCAAAAAGCACTAGAAAGAATTTATTGATTTTATTTTATGTCGTTTAAAGGACACTTATTACGTCCACTTGTGTCAATGCACATTTTCATCAAAGGAAATCCACATTGCTTTTCTCATAACTAGTCCAAATAAGAATGTTACTGATTCATATCAAGTGTGCCCATTTACCAATTCTTTAATGCTGTGCTCACACTATAGGGGGTATGACCTATATTTATAGGTATTTTCAATACTTTCTGCCACTACCCACAAGATCCCCTAAGACAATAAAAGAATTTTGGGCTTTGTAGTTTTATTTAATTAATTCAATCTACAAAAAAACGTTGTATTGCAAGTATACATGTATGTCTTGCTGATCTGTGGGGCAATATTGTTGGTATGCATGAAATATGTAACCTGACAATTGTATCTGCCAGTCTACTATTTTAAGTTATTAACCTACCATTTTTTACCAGTTTTTAATTCTTTGGACCAGATATTTATCAAAAGGAATCCACTTTGCTAGAACAAGCACAGAGAATGATTAAGTGTGCTCATTAAACAAATATTTAAGACTGTGTTCACACTATAGTTGGCATTGCCTATGTTTTAAGTATGTTTTATAACTCTCTATTCTTTCATGTACTGCCACACTTCTCTTTGTGAAGTTTTCATACTGTTGCATTCTCTGCCTTCCGTGGTCACACAGACCGAAGTTTTGAACTCTCCAAAATTCCTGCAGGTAACTGCAAGGTGCCCTATCATTTCTGTAGTTCTTCTGTTACATTCTCACCACATTCTGTCTTTTTCTGTGCATCTAATTAAGTCATACATTTTGCTGTAACATTACTGTGTCGTTAAAGTGTCTTTTTGAATTTGTTCTGTATGCAATCGTGGCCATTGTCCTCACGAATTCTGATTGTCTTCTATAGCAAAACTGTAGCTAGAGATGTGTCGGAGGAGTAAAGCATTCTGTCTCCTTTTCCTGCTGTCTATAATTGTCGGATTTACCACCTGCAGTGTGGGATATTAAACTTTCCCAAGATTTCTTAAAATCATCTTAATTAGTAATCACATCTCTATACTGCTTAACAAGTACTTTTCTGGCAAGTACGGCACTAATATCATCGCACATTAACCCTCGACCAAAATATTGTCAAATTGTAGGACTAACACATTTTGTTGATTAACTGTGTGTACTTACTTGATATGTCCCAATATCTCCAGTATAGTGCAAAATATCACTAGGCCCTTCACTATTTAAATCCATTGCAAATGAAGCTTAATTGAAATTGCATTCATTCAAAATAGAACCCTGGAGCTATATTTTTATTGCAAACATCAAACGAATGGTATATAGATGTCATACATTTTGTAATTATGATTCATAATACTAATTGGAATGTTATAGGGTGACACCAGTTCAACGTCACAGTATCACAGCTGGGTCTATACCAGAAGTACATGTAAGGGCTTTATAGTTGTCACTTAAGTACCATAAATGTATATCTCCAGATAAATGTCTGGAGTGCATGAGAAAATCTTCTTGTTCTTAGTGGCTAAAATGTGAAGCAGTATACTATATGTATCAATATTCACATCAGGTTGGTGCTACATACATAACATAGTTACTTTATTCTTTACCTCAAAAATGTTTTGTTATTGTGGCACATTTTGATCGGTATCACTCCCTTCAGACGCAGAACACGTCGATGGTTTGTTTTCATGTCTTTTTGCGCAGTGGCCCAATGGTTGTTTTGCATGTCCACTTTTTACTTTTATGCTGACGACACGTAGCTATATGTTACATCTTACACATGCTTTGGTTTATTTGTTTATTTGGGGTTTTACGTCACTTTCAACACTGTACAGGTCATATCACGACGGGTAGTTGGAAGGGCAGAGGAAACCAGTACATGCAGTTGGTTAGGGTTCTGTACTGTAAACTGCCGACCAATGGCAAGCAACTACCAGCTTTCCCACTTGAGGCCATGCCGGGAACTGAACCCCGGCTACACATGCTTTGGACATGTCCCAATATGACCATTGCTGTTGAATGGGACGTAAAACTCTAACTCTAACTAAGTCTAAATATTTGACCATCATAATTCTCTGTGTCCATTTTACACTGCAATGTCAGTATAATATTTTTCTCCGGGTTTGCACAGCCTTATACTGAATCATGTGGCTCCTGATCAGCTTCATCAAACCAACTCACATTGTTTTCACCTTCTTGCAACTGTATTTCTTTTAAATGCTAATTGCAAAATCATTCTGTACAATTCAGGTTTGGTCTCATTTGTAATGTTTTTCTTTGCTGCAAACTAGCTGTGTTATTGGAAGTAACAGTTGATAATATGTTGTGCTTTTTAGATGTCAAAGCCTTTAACACAAATCTGTTTAAATCAGCTAGCATTTTATAAGTGAAGGGTTGCTTCTTATGTCCATTCATAGCTATAAATTTCATATAAAAATGCATGACAAAAAGAGATATGATAGCCCTATCTGTAGATAAACTCTTATAGCACACTTTGGTCAAGTTGCAGTGACACACGTCAAAATTCTAATATTGTAAACGTATCTAGTTCAAATGTAATATTATCTCCTTGCATTGTGGGGGTGTTCCGCTGGAGCAGACCCTTCAACTGACTCTATGACTCTAGGGTCAGTAGCAAAAAAAAAGCCGGGAGTCAGGGATGTAAATGCAGAAAAAAGCACACAAAATATTTGGGTCAGTTTTATCTCCCCAACAGGATGTGGTACATCCCGGCTTGTCTTGATCTACATCCCGACCTAACTTGGGGTCTGGGTGCTTTTCTCGATGACTAGACAGGAAACTATTAGGGAAAGCACTAAACCTCTAAAAGACAAGCTGTATAAAGCCCTGACAAGCCGTACTTGCAAACTGACAGGACTGGAGCATTTTTCTGACCCACTCAACTGGAATGATTAATTTCCAGTGTCAGGAGTGTGAGTCGGAATCAACCAACACTATATAAACCCCTTCTAGCTGCTGTAACTCATCATTTATCACTGCAAAGATACCAACTACACATCAGAATCTGAACCCAGGACCAGCATCCACCCTGCAGCCAGCACTTCACCACAGCCACCACCCAGGCGAAAAAGAAAGCCACCATGCCCTGGATCCTCCAAAGACAAGAAAGGGGATGCTATAGAACCCCCCCTGGTCGACTTAATACAGCTTGATACCTCTGGTAGCCAGAATTTTGTTAGTACGCCACCTGCATTGTTTTTACCTTATTGGCGAATGCATACACCACTGCATGAAGGAAGCCACCAATTTCAGAAAGCCCTTAGAAGTTGGTTTGAAACTGGCAATAATGCTGAGACACCTGGCAACAGGAGAAAACTAAACTTCCTTGCAGTATGACTGGTTGGCTGGCCAAACAACCATATGAAAATTTGTCCATCTTGTCTGCCAAGCCATCTTTGTTGAATTCCAGAAAGAATATTTGACATGCTCTACTAGTCCTAAAGACTGGAAATGGTGAAGGAGAAAGTCAGGACCAGATGGAATGTCCCCATGCTCTTGTGGCACTAGATGGGAAACATATCGCCATGAAGAAGCCAGAGATTCCTCTGGGTAGAAGTTGGGTCAAGTGGATCTTCATCAGATGCATTGATTTTTAACCGAAGCAGGTTGAGGAAGCGATGAGAATGGGATTTCACCACTTGAACCCCTGGGGGAGGGAGGACCACATTTGCACTATTTCTTGCTGGGTGACGATGCCTTTACCTTGATGTCATGGCTTGTTAAACCTTAAAGCAGAAGACAAGTCACAAGGAAAGAGAGAATGGCAAACTACAGGATCTCAAGAGTTAGGAGGGTTGTGGAGAATGCATTTGGAATCCTGGCAAGCACATACAGGGTCTCACTGGGCACAATTGAGCCAAGGCCAAAGGTTGTCAGAGACATCTTTTGACATGTGTGGTGTTGCGCAACATGCTGAGGGCACACCAGGGTGGAGCAAACTAGGTAACCACCCCAGCAGATGATATAGCAGCCCTACTAAATGAACAGGTGGTGTATATGCCCGGAGACAACTACAGATATCCTATGAGGGAGGTCAAACACCAGGGAGATTTACTGAGAGATTACTTCATTCATCTTGGTGCATTGGCTGGGTAGAAGGAAAAGTTCTGAGATGGGAGCTACCCTGGGAACAGAAGAAGCTGGCATCTCTCAGTCCTTTTTAGGACTACTCAATTCCAAGAACTTTTATTCACACTGGTGTTGCTCCAATTTCTTACAAATTTCCTATAATTTCCAGTGAAATAACAAGACCCATTATACTGTTGAATAACGTCATCACAAGTTATGTAAAAATGTCCATCATTAGAACTAAAATTTTGTAAACCTTCAAAGCGATTTTTTTTTTTCAAAAATTTTTTCTGGCAAATTTACGAGATATTTCAAAGTTGAAAAATTTTTGAAATATCAAAATCTTTGGAGATTTTTCAAATATCAAAACTAAAAAAGGTCGGGTCCAATGGTCAAAATCATTCCCAAGAATGTCAAAGATTCTTGAAAGTCAAAGTGTTTCCAATCAGATTTTTAATTCTTTTAGGGGGCCAAAGTTTAATTTTTTATCTAACTTTTGAGGGGGGCCAAATTATCTTTTGTCTCGGAAGTTCTTTTTCCAAAATTTTCTAATTTTTTTCTAATTTCCAAATATTTTAAGTCCATGTTTGAAATATTTGAAGTTTTTTAACTTCAACTTTTCAATCACTCGCTCACTGATTCACTCATTTTGTGTTTTTTGTCTGTTTGGGGGTCATGTGTTTGGTGTCGGGCAATGTTTAGCTTCTTGTTTGGGAATTTTTGTTTGGAAGATTTGGGTGGTCCTAAGAAGGAGCTATAAATTTAACAGCAGTGGACCAATTGTAGGGAAATGCAATTGTATGGAGGTGCAGTAGGTCTACTGCTGCTGCAACTTGCACTCACTGCTGGGGTGGCTGGGGGTGGACTGGCTGCTGCTGAGACTCTTGCTGTTGGGTGGTTGGAGGAGAGGCAGTATGTTGATGCGGGTCACTTGGTAAAAGCAGTTGAGGTGTATCCATCTGCTGGTAGCTCATGACTGACTGTAGATTCAAAAAAAAGCTAGAGTGTCTTGATATGTTGTGTGAACTTTGTTCACCTGTTGCAGAGGCAACTGGCATTGGGTTTAAGTGCTTTGTCGGGGTCAGTGTACAAGTAATCAGTCTTGAAGGCCCAGTGTGTTGGTCATCAAAAACTACGAAGGAAGTCAGCTGCCCTCTGGTCTGCTGCTGTCCTCTGGATGTCATTTGGCTTTGTTGAACTTGTTGGATAATCTAGCTTGCTTGTATCTCAGTCTCTGTAATAGCTAAGATATATTCCTACCATCTGGTGTTGGTTGCTGTGGCTATTGAAAAGTCTGTGGCACATATGGGGAAGTGGCACTGGGGCTCCTAGAAAGTGTAGGTTGCTGGGGCTGACAGGTCCTTTCCTCTTCCCTACTCTGGATCCCACTTAAAAGTTTCACAGCCTCGCTTCTGGATGTTTGAAAGTCTCTTTCTTCTAAAGCCTCAAATACAGGTACCAGGTAGTTGCAGAAGGCTGTTCTGGTGGTCTCTTGCCTTGGCCCAAGAAAATATGACAGCATGGTTTTCGTCTGTGCAAACTTGCCAGTGACCTGCTGGTCTACTGTTGAACACTGGGAAACTACACTGGGGTTTGCAACTGAAGGCTGTTGTGTGGTGTATTATCGCATACTGATTTGCATATTATCTATTTCGGTAGAACATTTGGAGATGTCATATGCAGAGGCAATTGATGCACAGGATCCTTGGGCTGGGGATTTGAAGGCTGAAGATTTTCTGAGTCTCTTGTCTCTGATGTGTCTTCAAGAAGTTAAATTTTTCCTGAATCCAGTTCTGCCTCTCTGTCATTTACTTGGAAGCCTGGCCAGACTTAGCCTGATGGGATTTCCATAGCGAGTCATTTGATATTTGCACCAAGGCTTACACACTTTGACAGAAAGCTTGCGAGTGCTGGCAAACCTCTCCCACAGGCATTCCTTCTTTGCCTTGTCCTGAAAGTGCTCATTGATCTTGTCGGAAAGCTCCTTGTGATCCTTGACAAAGTAAATGGACTCCCCATCTGAGTCTGTTAAGTAAATATTTGCCATATGTCCCTTCTTGTGCCTGGATTGCGATTGAGATGTGCCTGCCTCTCCTCTAGCCTCTGTGTCCATTTCATTGTCATTACTCTTAGTTGGTGCTCAATCTTCGACCACTCCTTCCTCTGTTGACTGTGGAGTTTCCACCCTCCTTAATGGTTCTCCCTCTCCTGCTATCCTTCTCTCCGTCCTCCCTCTGTTGTGTCTGTGCCTCTTCCTCCCTCTCTCTCTCTGTTCTCTCTCCTTCCCCCTCCTCTGTATATCAGCAGCTGCATCCCCCAACTCAAACTCTATAGGTGTGTGTTTGGGAACTTCTACCTTCCTCACATTCCTTCTGCCCTTTTTAGGACCCATCTTAGAAATCAAATAAAAGCAGTATAAACAGCAAAAAAATTATCCTCAAGTCAGCCCAACTTGTATCTCAACACTAAATCCTAGTTAACTTGTGTTATCTAAAACATTGCCAAGTTTATCTATCAGAAGCCAGATACCAAATGATTAATCTGGCAAACCAACTGACATGCCTTGGTTCAGTAACATGAAGCCATCCTGTCTTGTCCACTTCCCGGGTTGTTTGTTGCTTGTTTGTACTTTGTCAGTTTCTGTGTCTTGTTATGGTTTGTTCCTGGCTTGTCCTGCTCAGATGTTATCAACTCTGTAGTGAAAGATTTGGAGACTTCCCATATTGACGGATGCGACCAAGCCGGGTTGAAGATATTTACAACAGGCCGATTTCCTTTCCAGCCTGTCATGAAGTGGTGTCCAGGTACTTTCCATTACAGTCTGGCAAGTGCTTTCAAACAAGGCACTTACAGTATAGGACAAAATGGGAAGTGTGTCCAACAAGCCGTAGAGACACACAACAGGACAGTTACCAGGTGGATGGAGACAAGGGCAGGAGCAAGAGTTGTTTGATATTTTGCCGATCCAACGCGACAAGCAGGGAAACTTGAACCAATCTGAATTGATTCTATTAATGTTGCTCTAGACCTTCGAAAAATCAATAGTTACCGAGTGGAACACCCCTATTAACAGAGAATCTGTTACTTTAAGGGCCGGTCAAATGTTGTGCTAAACCTCTCTATTATGATAAGATAATATAGCTGTAGGTATCATGTGCAGAGATAGGAGATCAACGAGATTCAAAGATAATGAGCTGTTATTTTAATACACATTGTGTGTTGGCTATGTTGTATATATTATGTATTTAGCCATTTATGGTTTCTTCTTGTCACACTGTTTGTAAAATTATAAGAATTATATTTATATTTATTTATATAAACTAAATATATTTATTTATACAAAGTAAAGTGTATTTAGAAAGGGAAACCAAAATTAGATGAGTCATGTCATAGCAATCAGTGAAATCAGTGCAATATCTGATACAAATCATATGAAGTTTTCCATCATTTCAATAACATTTTTGTATCAATAGCAACACTAGAAATTTCTGTCTCTTAAAGTATCCTGTTTTGTATTTATCTTTTTTTTTCTTTTTGAACAATTGCCAACAGAATTTTTGCAATTTCAACAACAAAGATTGCTGTACCACAAAACAAAGATTTTCCTATGAAAATAAAAATACATGTATACCTTGATTTCAATACATGATTTCAAGTTTCATATAGAAAAACATAGCGTTTAGATTATTTGGGAGAGATTAAGGCCACACATGGCAAACCATGTTTGATATTTGGCATCCAGTGTGGTTATGTTGGGATTAAATACTGAAGTGTGAACCACAGATTCTCTCATTCTTCAATTCAGAAGGACGAGGTACATGTTATATATTTACCAATGTGACTCGATGCCTTGTCTAAATGTTCCCTTGGGGAAGGATCTCGAGTCCTGGTAAGGGTAACTTGACTGCCTAATGTTCACTGTTAATGTCTATTATCGCAATATGACCTGTACAATGTGTCCAAATTTGTTGTCAAACTTATTGCAGCCAATTAGTTTCATTGCTTTCACAATTTTTTGTTTGCTTGTTTCCTTGATTTGTTAGTCCATGCCCTTAATATATTTTAAGAATTTTGTGTACTTTCTTCTTGATTTGGGGCAACATGTCAGAATCTTACAAGTCTCAATTTATTTAATTGGGGTTTTATGTCGTTTTCAACAATGTATAGGTTATATCATGATGGTACGTAGTTTTGTGGGCAGACAAAACCAGTACATACAGTTGGTCAAGGTTCTCTACGGTAAACGGCCGACCATAGGAAAGCAACCACCAACTATCCCACATAAGGTCCAGGGTTTGAACTACCAAGCTCAGAGGTATGAGGAAAGTGTATTAACACTGCACCACCGTGGCCCCCTCTTACAAGCCCCAAGGGTATATCTTTATGTGGAATCAAGGCAACTAATCCCATTTATAACTCACCGTAGAATTTCTAAAGACATCTCACCCCCATATGAGAATTCTCACCCAAAATTATTATATACATGTGTTTAGAACGACTTTAGTCAGTAAACATAGCATTTTCAAAGGTATATGAAAAACACTATATACATGCATAATATCAGGAATGTCAATTACTTTCCACAAAGCTTAAACTATTGCAAATATATCAAAAGACTCCTTCTATGTTAAAGGTTAATTATAATCAACCAGAACAATTTTATGGTCTCATTGTAATTATTTTTTGAGAATTTCGATAGTTTGCAACCAGAAGACCATGTAAATCTGATTACAGGAAACAATAAAAAGTTAAGGGTATTTGCTAAATATTTAGTTTGAACTTAGGATTGCAGAGCGTCCACTTTATTTAAACAGTAAGACATTCGATCTTCAGGTTAATGTTACTTATATTATTATACACATTTTAAATTTTTTTATAAGACTTTGAAGACTCACCTGATAAAAGAATTAATGGCGGGGTCTTACTATGTTTTTGTTACTACATTTGTATAACACATTGTCAGTAAAGTAACAAAAAACTATTTATCCATCTTTGTTGATTATTATTATTATTTTTATGTTCTTATTTCACAGTATATTTATGGGGTGAGTTATCTTATGGGATTATTTTACTATGGGTGATTTGCCTTTAAAATCGGGTGATTTTTCATACGAAGTGATGTGTCTCGAAATCCTTCGAGTTTTTGAGACGTTCAATTTTTGCCTCCCGGGGCGATCCAAAGTTCGGAAAATGTAGTTGATTTTTTCATGTTCTAGTATATCTCCTAAAAATGGCTTCTGGTGCGCTGTTTGGTGGTTCTTCTACAAGAAGCCAGAGTAAATATCTGGTGGAATTTAAGGCAGGGAAGATGACTATGAGAGGAAAAATGGTTCATCCGGATAAAAGGAAGGGAATGGTGCATGTGTACCAGTCAGACGATTCTCTGATGCACTTTTGTTGGAAAGATCGCAGCAAGAATGTCGTTGAAGATGTAAGCAATCTTATTTTATCGCCCAATGACACAGCTGTTTTTTAAACTCAATAAATAAATAAAATTTCTTATTGTAGCTTGTTTAAACCAACTGGGATCCCAACAGCTGATGTTTTTCGTATTATCTGTGACTTTGGATTAATGTCAAGTTTTTAACTGCAAAAAGCCTAAATTTTTACGAACTGGTTATTTACACCACGGCTGTGTACATAAGGGTATTTCAGTTCTTTATGTACACCACGGCTGTCGAGTAATGCAATAATACACTACAATAATATAAAGTAAAACAAAAGCTGTTTTATCAGTGTTAGTTTGAAAATAAATGCAATTTCTCTCTTTTACAAGAATATATTTGATTAATGCTTATAAAGTTGAAACAGAAAGGCCAAAAACAAGTTGACATTGTCCTGTTCACTCTCCATGGATATGTATTTAGTGAGAAATATAGAATCTTAAGAATGTTTTTCTTTTTGTATTTTTGCTATATATCACTTTTTTGTAAGGTGTCTAGATGGCCGTGTGTAGAGGCTTTCATGCCATTAGAACCTGGTACATTTGTAATGTATGTTGCTTGTATGATTCTTGTTCCATGTGTATAATGAATAAATAATGAAACAATAAAAAATCACATCTTCACTGTCTTTGTCATCTAAGTGTCATCCAACCCAAGTTAAGCCACAACTATTCGACCTGTGGTGATCAAAAGGCTAATTATCTCCCGCCGGGCTTTAGCCCGGGAGGGAGATTATGAAATGATGTCTGTGCGTGCGTGCGTTAGTTAGTCACGCAGATTTCTCCAAAACTACTACAGCTACAGATTTTTTGTAAATTAATTGTCCCAATGAATTTTCATGCCCTTGAAAAAATTTTTGGTTTTATTGACTTAGGCCTAAAGATAAGTGAGTAATAGCAATCTTAGCTACTTTGAGTAAAGGGCTCATAACTCAAAAACTATTGCAGTAACAACTTTTTCTTCAAATATGTTGTTCAGCTACTTTGTCCTTAGCTATAAGATGGCAGTGTTCGCTGTCGTCAAAAATGAATGCGAGACAGACTGTCTCCCTTCACTTGAAAAGGCGAGACAACTGTGAAAAAATGTGAGACATGTTTTGCGTCAAGATATTTTGAAATATTTAGTTCCAATTTGGGACTGCATAAAATCTTCTTTATTTAAGTAATAAGAAATAGATGCTAAACTAAAAGTTCAGAAAATAAAATATTTAATTCTGTTTTTATTTGTCTTTTATTTTTTTTTTAATTTCACTTCTAAACCACATCTTAATGGCCTAATTGCTGGGTGCTACTGTTTTTTTTTCAAATTTTTTTTTATAATACTGTTATCTGGATTCATCAAATAAATAAATAAATTGCATTTCTTTTCTTTGAAGAAATATATATTTTGTCTCTTCCGATAATAGACAAATTTCTTTGGTCAGTAGTTGTTTCGACTGTTTCGCCTGTGACACAGTATGCAGAAGACGAGTTAAAAAAAATAGACATAAAGCACGGAAATCTCGTGGAAATACCCGAAATCTCGCGTGAATTACTGTTAGCTGGATGTATCAAATAAAATAAACTCACTTTCACGTCTTTCTCACCTATTTCTATGAGGAAATATGTACGTCGTCGCTTCCGATAATAGACGAATTTCTTTGGTCAGTAGTTGTTTCGACTGTTTCACCTGTGACACTATAAGCAGAAGACGAGTTTAAAAATCAATAAAAAGCACGGAAATCTCGTGAGAATGCCCGAATTCTCACGTGAATTACTGTTAGCTGGATATATAAAATAAAATAAACTGCTTTTCATGCTTTTCTCAAACATTTCTATGAGGAAATATGTACGTTGTCGCTTCCGATAATAGACAAATTTTTCCGTCAGTTTTGAGTGTTTCACCTGGTAGCGACAGCACAGACGCGTTGGTGAGTTGGTTTTGCGACAACTCGCCCCAGAGTGTGTACAAACTCGCGAAATCACGCTCGAGAGCGAACACTGAGATGGTACATAGTTTGGGGTCCCATTGCATGCCATAAGTGAGTAATAGCTATTTTCTCATTTGTAGCTAAATAACAGAAGAAGTAAATGTCAAATATCTTCAAAAGTATTGAAGTTAGGGAAATCTTTTCAAATATGTTGTCCATCTACTTTTTGGTAAGCTATGACATAGTAAAGTTTCAGACCTGTTGCACCTTGGATAGCTGAGTAATAGCTACTTTGAAATTCTGACTGTTGAGTAAAGCTATTGTAACTAAAAAAGTATTGCAGTTAGAGTGTTTTCCTAAAATATGTTGTTCAGCTACTTTGTTCTTAGCTATAAGATGGTACATAGTTTGGGGTTCTATTGCTTGCCATAAGTGAGTAATAGCTATTTTCCTCATTTGTAGCTAAATAACAGAAGAAGTAAATGTCAAATATCTTCAAAAGTATTAAAGTTAGGGAAATCTTTTCCAATATGTTGTCCATCTACTTTTTGGTAAGCTATGACATAGTAAAGTTTCAGACCTGTTGCACCTTGGATAGCTGAGTAATAGCTACTTTGAAATTCTGACTGTTGAGTAAAGCTATTGTAACTAAAAAAGTATTGCAGTTAGAGTGTTTTCCTAAAATATGTTGTTCAGCTACTTTGTTCTTAGCTATAAGATGGTACATAGTTTGGGGTTCTATTGCTTGCCATAAGTGAGTAATAGCTATTTCCTCATTTGTAGCTAAATAACAGAAGAAGTAAATGTCAAATATCTTCAAAAGTATTAAAGTTAGGGAAATCTTTTCAAATATGTTGTCCATCTACTTTTTGGCAAGCTATGACATAGTAAAGTTTCAGACCTGTTGTACCTTGGATAGCTGAGTAATAGCTACTTTGAAATTCTGACTGTTGAGTAAAGCTATTGTAACTAAAAAAGTATTGCAGTTAGAGTGTTTTCCTAAAATATGTTGTTCAGCTACTTTGTTCTTAGCTATAAGATGGTACATAGTTTGGGGTTCTATTGCTTGCCATAAGTGAGTAATAGCTATTTCCTCATTTGTAGCTAAATAACAGAAGAAGTAAATGTCAAATATCTTCAAAAGTATTAAAGTTAGGGAAATCTTTTCAAATATGTTGTCCATCTACTTTTTGGTAAGCTATGACATAGTAAAGTTTCAGACCTGTTGCACCTTGGATAGCTGAGTAATAGCTACTTTGAAATTCTGACTGTTGAGTAAAGCCATTGTAACTCCAAAACTATTGCAGTTGGAGTATTTCCTAAAATATGTTGTTCAGCTATTTTGTTCTTAGCTATAAGATGGTACATAGTTTGGGGTTCTATTGCTTGCCATAAGCGAGTAATAGCTATTTTCTCATTTGTAGCTAAATAACAGAAGAAGTAAATGTCAAATATCTTCAAAAGTATTGAAGTAGGGAAATCTTTTCAAATATGTTGTCCATCTACTTTTTGGTAAGCTATGACATAGTAAAGTTTCAGACCTGTTGCACCTTGGATAGCTGAGTTATAGCTACTTTGAAATTCTGACTGTTGAGTAAAGCCATTGTAACTCCAAAACTATTGCAGTTAGAGTATTTTCCTAAAATATGTTGTTCAGCTACTTTGTCCTTAGCTATAAGATGGTACATAGTTTGGGGTTCTGTTGCATGCCATAAGTGAGTAATAGCTATTTTGTTATTTGTAGCAAAATCATGACATAAGTAAATGTCAAATATCTTCAAAAGTATTAAAGTTAGGGAATTCTTTTCAAATATGTTATCCATCTACTTTTTCATAAGCTATCACATAGTAAAGTTTCAGATCTGTTGCACATTGGATAGCTGAGTAATAGCTACTTTGAAATTCTACAGTTGAGTAAATCCATTGTAACTCCAAAACTATTGCAGTTACAATATTTTCGTAAAATATGTTGTTCACCTACTTTGTCCTTAGCTATAAACTGGCATGTAGTTTGGGGTTCTATTGCATGCCATAAGTGAGTAATAGCTATTTTCTTATTAGTAGCAAAATAATGACATAAGTAAATGTCAAATATCTTCAGAAGTATTAAAGTTACGGAATTCTTTTCAAATATGTCATTCATCTACTTTTTTGTAAGCTATCACATAGTAAAGTTTCAGACCTGTTGCACATTGCACAGCTAAGTAATAGCTACTTTGAAATTGTGACTGTTGAGTAAATCCATTGTAACTCCAAAACTATTGCAGTTACAGCTTTTTCTTCAAATATGGTGTTCAGCTACTTTGTCCTTAGCTATAAGCTGGCATGTAGTTTGGGGTTCTATTGCATGCCATAAGTGAGTAATAGCTATTTTCTTATTAGTAGCAAAATAATGACATAAGTAAATGTCAAATATCTTCAGAAGTATTAAAGTTACGGAATTCTTTTCAAATATGTCATTCATCTACTTTTTTGTAAGCTATCACATAGTAAAGTTTCAGACCTGTTGCACATTGCATAGCTAAGTAATAGCTACTTTGAAATTGTGACTGTTGAGTAAATCCATTGTAACTCCAACTATTGCAGTTACAGCTTTTTCTTCAAATATGTTGTTCAGCTAATTTGTCCTTAACTATAAGATGGTATATATTTTGGGGTTGTATTGCATGCCATAAGTGAGTAATAGCTATTTTCTTATTTGTAGCAAAATAACGACATAAGTAAATGTCAAATATCTTCAAAAGTATTAAAGTTAGGGAAATATTTTCAAATATGTTATTCATCTAGTTTTTGATAACCTATCACATAGTAAAGTTTCAGACCTGTTGCACCTTGGATAGCCGAGTAATACCTACTTTGAAATTGTGACTGTAGGGTAAATGCATATAGTTTGGGGTTCTATTGCATGCCATAAGTAATAGCTATTTTCTTATTTGTGGCAAAATAATGACATAATTTTTCTCAAATAACTGCTTCATCTACTTTTGGGAGAGCTTTCACATGGTGAACTTTCAGACCCGTAGCTAATTATTCACCTACTCAAAATGAGTAAATGATAATTATCTCTAAAAGTATTGCGGATATCCAATTTTTATCAAATAACTCATTCATCTACTTTTGGGAGAGCTTTCACATGGTGAAGTTCCAGACCCGTAGCTAATTACTCACCTACTCAAAATGAGTAAATGTGAATTATCCCTAAAAGTATTGGGGATATCCAATTTTTCTTAAATAACTCATTCACCTACTTTTGGAAGAGCTTTCACTTGGTGAAGTTTCAGACCCGTAGCTAATTATTCACCTACTCAAAATGAGTAAATGCTAATTATCTCTAAAAGTATTGTGGATATCCAATTTTTATCAAATTACTCGTTCATCTACTTTTGGGAGAGCTTTCACATGGTGAAGTTCCAGACCCGTAGCTAATTACTCACCTACTCAAAATGAGTAAATGTGAATTATCTGTAAAAGTATTGCAGATATCCAATTTTTCTCAAATAACTCATTCACCTACTTTTGGGAGAGCTTTTACTTGGTGAGGTTTCAGACCCGTAGCTAATTATTCACCTACTCAAAATGAGTAAATGTGAATTATCTCTAAAAGTATTGCGGATATCCAATTTTTATCAAATAACTCATTCATCTACTTTTGGGAGGGCTTTCACATGGTGAAGTTCCAGACCCGTAGCTAATTACTCACCTACTCAAAATGAGTAAATGTGAATTATCTGTAAAAGTATTGCAGATATCCAATTTTTCTCAAATAACTCATTCACCTACTTTTGGGAGAGCTTTTACTTGGTGAGATTTCAGACCCGTAGCTAATTATTCACCTACTCAAAACGAGTAAATGTGAATTATCTCTAAAAGTATTGCGGATATCCAATTTTTATCAAATAACTCATTCATCTACTTTTGGGAGGGCTTTCACATTGTGAAGTTCCAGACCTGTAGCTAATTACTCACCTACTCAAAATGAGTAAATGTGAATTATCCGTAAAAGTATTGGGGATATCCAATTTTTCTTAAATAACTCATTCACCTACTTTTGGAAGAGCTTTCACTTGGTGAAGTTTCAGACCCATAGCTAATTATTCACTTACTCAAAATGAGTAAATGCTAATTATCTCTAAAAGTATTGTGGATATCCAATTTTTATCAAATTACTCGTCCATCTACTTTTGGGAGAGCTTTCACATGGTGAAGTTCCAGACCCGTAGCTAATTACTCACCTACTCAAAATGAGTAAATGTGAATTATCTGTAAAAGTATTGCAGATATCCAATTTTTCTCAAATAACTCATTCACCTACTTTTGGGAGAGCTTTTACTTGGTGAGGTTTCAGACCCGTAGCTAATTATTCACCTACTCAAAATGAGTAAATGTGAATTATCTCTAAAAGTATTGCGGATATCCAATTTTTATCAAATAACTCATTCATCTACTTTTGGGAGGGCTTTCACGTGGTGAAGTTCCAGACCCGTAGCTAATTACTCACCTACTCAAAATGAGTAAATGTGAATTATCTCTAAAAGTATTGCAGATAGCCAATTTTTATCAAATAACTCATTCACCTACTTTTGGGAGAGCTTTCACTTGGTGAATTTTCAGAGCCGTAGCTAATTATTCACCTCCTCAAAATGAGTAAATGCTAATTATCTCTAAAAGTATTGTGGGTATCCAATTTTTATCAAATTACTCGTTCATCTACTTTTGGGAGAGCTTTCACATGGTGAAGTTCCAGACCCGTAGCTAATTACTCACCTAATCAAAATGAGTAAATGTGATTTATCTGTAAAAGTATTGCAGATAGCCAATTTTTCTCAAATAACTCATTCACCTACTTTTGGGAGAGCTTTCACTTGGTGAAGTTTCACACCTGTAGTTAATTATTCACCTACTGAAAATGAGTAAATGCGAATTATCTCTACAAGTATTGCAGATAGCCAGTATTTCTGAAATAACTCATTCACATACATTTTGGAGAGCTTTCAATTAGTGAATTTTCAGATCCGTAGCTAATTACTCACCTACTCAAAATGAATAACTGCCTATTATCACTAAAAGTATTGCAGATAGCCAATATTTCTCAAATAACTCATTCACCTACTTTTGGGAGAGCTTTTACTTGGTGAGGTTTCAGACCCGTAGCTAATTATTCACCTACTCAAAATGAGTAAATGTGAATTATCTCTAAAAGTATTGCGGATATCCAATTTTTATCAAATAACTCATTCATCTACTTTTGGGAGGGCTTTCACATGGTGAAGTTCCAGACCCGTAGCTAATTACTCACCTACTCAAAATGAGTAAATGTGAATTATCTCTAAAAGTATTGCAGATAGCCAATTTTTATCAAATAACTCATTCACCTACTTTTGGGAGAGCTTTCACTTGGTGAATTTTCAGAGCCGTAGCTAATTATTCACCTCCTCAAAATGAGTAAATGCTAATTATCTCTAAAAGTATTGTGGGTATCCAATTTTTATCAAATTACTCGTTCATCTACTTTTGGGAGAGCTTTCACATGGTGAAGTTCCAGACTCGTAGCTAATTACTCACCTAATCAAAATGAGTAAATGTGATTTATCTGTAAAAGTATTGCAGATAGCCAATTTTTCTCAAATAACTCATTCACCTACTTTTGGGAGAGCTTTCACTTGGTGAAGTTTCACACCTGTAGTTAATTATTCACCTACTGAAAATGAGTAAATGCGAATTATCTCTACAAGTATTGCAGATAGCCAGTATTTCTGAAATAACTCATTCACATACATTTTGGAGAGCTTTCAATTAGTGAATTTTCAGATCCGTAGCTAATTACTCACCTACTCAAAATGAATAACTGCCTATTATCACTAAAAGTATTGCAGATAGCCAATATTTCTCAAATAACTCATTCACCTACATTTTGGAGAGCTTTCACATGCTAAATTTTTTAATGAATTTTTTAAATAATTTTTAATGCATTAAAATTCATGAAATCATGCACTAAATCGATTATAACTTGAAAAGTATTACATTTACAGCACCTTGTTAAAATATGTTATCTTTAGTACATCTAATTTATATGGCGGGAGATAAATGCATGCGTCAGAATGCTTGTTATGTAACAAATTTTACCTGGCTGGGTACACAACAAGGTGTGTATAAGAAATTTAATTTAGTTTCCACAGTACAATAGTGGGGAAGACTAATCATCCCATTTCTAGGGGGACTGACATAGCATGCACAATAAGGTGGTGTAGAAGACCATGTACATTAGCTTATCTACATTTTAGTGGTACACAAAATATCCCAAATATCTTGCATATGTACACAAGATATTCAATCTAGCTTACATAAACAGCGGTGGTGTACATAAGGGACATTATCTGGCTAATATACACAACGGTGGTGTACATAAGAGACATTGTCTGGCTAATATACACAACGGTGGTGTACATAAGAGACATTATCTGGCTAATATACACAACGGTGGTGTACATAAGGAACCATATGTAGCTTATGTACACAGCGGTGGTGTACATAAGACGACTTTTCGGCATTGCGTACACAGCGGTGGTGTAAATATCCTCTGCCAAATTTTTATCCTTAAGAATTTGGAGCAATTTAGGGCATCCTACCCAAGTGTTTTCATATTGTAGAGTATATTACATTTTTATGAAATAAAATATTGTATTTTTAAATGTACAATACATTTTTATGGAGAAAAATGTATATACTGCTCAGCCAGTGAATTTCGTCACTCCAGTGAAGTTCGTCACTCGTATTTTATGACAGTATTAAAACTTCTTTACTATGATCTTCCTGCAAACAATTATGCCTTGCTCTCCAAGGCAAGTATTCCACTTTTTAAAATGTGGATATTGCTAGTCCTTGAATGCTTTTATAGCAGGTGATGAACTTCACTGGGGTGACAAAATTCACTGGCTGAGCAGTACCTACAATATGAAAACAGCAGATCACCCTCCCACTGGCCCCACTTTTTAGAAAGACCTTTTTCCAGCATTTATGTTTATTCACAAAAAGAATGAACTATTTCTGTATTACTGCACATGGCAGGGTGAATTAGGTCACCAGGGGTCAAAGGGTAGCAAGTACACAGGTTTAAAGAGGGTCTCCCCTCATATTTTAAATTCTATGTATGGTGTATGTGGCGGTCACCGAACGCCAAGCCAAGCTTAACCCTAGTGTTTTCATATGGTAGGTATATACATTTTTCTTGATAAAAATGTATTTTACATTTAAAAATATGAAATTTTATAATAAGAATTTTGTCTAAACTCAAGGTATCACACTAAGTATCAGGCTCGACCATTCAGTTAATTTATTAGCGTTGGATGTGCTTGACAGTTGCATAGAATATATATGAGGTCACGGAAATCTGTGGGGCTTCCCAATAAATGTATATTTAGAAAATATTTTACTTCAAGATCAAAATTCATAGACAACTCATTAATTTTCATGAGGTCATGGATTTCCATGGGGGATTCATGACAGTATTTTCCGCTTTATGGTCAAATACTAGATAGACTATACAGCTCTTGAATATTTCTGCACACATAGGAAATATTTGACAATTCCAAGACATTTCTCAACAATATTTAACTTGAAGATCAAAATTTGCAGACTCCTTACTAATATTCATGAGGTCACAGTATTCTGTGGGGTTTCCCAACATATTTTAATTTATTTTATTTCTGTGAATCAATGCCCCAGTATACAAAAGAAATAAAAGACAAGAAAGGAGAAAAAGATGAAATAAAGTAAACCGGATGTGATTTGCGGGTGCGAGTTAGTGGTAGCGATTTGAAGTGGGTGCGATATGCATGTAAATCAAAATGCCAGATTCACATCAATGATCTTTTTGTCAGAGCAATCAGCTATTTTAGTTATTCCTTTGAATTCACCGATTAAGATTCATGGATGAAGTACCTCATTATACAGACCTCAAGTGTAGTTATCCTTTTGAATCTTGGTTTGATCGATTTGGATTAGTTGAAGCTAGGGGCCAAGTGTACATCAAAAGTCTATTTATTCTTTTGATGTCATAAATTGGGATTAGTTGAAGTTGGATCTCAGTGTACATCAAAATACTAGTTTTTCTTTGTTTTCATAAATTAGGATTAGTTGAAACAAGGCCTCAATGTATATCAAAAGTCCTGTTATTCTTTCATAATTTGGGATTAGCTGAAGCTGGGCCTCAGTGTACATAAAAATATGTTCCATCAATTTAACAGCCTAACAGGGTCTCTGTTGAAAAATCAGAATTACCAATGCTAATACCCAATCACGTCACTATTAGCTAATTTTCAACTAATAACTTGCCTCCACTATTATTAATGCATACTAGGGATGGATCAGTATGAAAAATATGTACATCGGGAGGTCGCCAATGCAAAACCGTACTGAAATCGGGACTCCGCATTTTAGTACACCCCAAACAAACCTGGATGTTTCTTCATAACAACGTCACAATAAAAGCTCCTAAATATCATATATCTGGTTTCTGGTCAATATTTTAAGTTTTCCTTAGAAAGAATTCGACCAAATTCAGTTAGCCACGTTTTAGTTGAAACCAACTGGAAATAACCGGTGAAGCAAACATGGCAATGAAAACAAACATTATGAAAGTTAAATGTTAAATATCTATATAAATGAAGTTATGTTAAAGAGGTAATATCATTTTGGAACTCTCACTGGCAAGGTTTACTCAAGTATTTTATTATTTAAAGTACATTTTAATATATATATATATATATATTTAATTGCATGCTACTTTTAGCTATTTATTCACTAATTTGTAGTAGTGGTGTGAACGGTAAACTGGTACACCGCATTTCGTTTCGTTTAGGTAGAAATTACGAAATCCGCAAAGAATATTTAAGTAGCAGTTATTGAAAACGTCATTATATTAGGCTTTCTACTGGTTAATATTTCGTCAAAACAGTAAAGAAGATATATATTTGAAGAAATAACTTACATTTTCGCTTTATATTAATGGCAAATGAAGTTTACAAACTTCAAAATATATCGCGAATGCATATTTCCTATTGAGAATATTAATCATGTACGCTCGCGTACAACTTTTTATTATATCTCTGTAAACTTTTGAAATCCCGGATTTCGTTCGGTTTCAAAGCCCCGAAAACCGGTTTTTATTTTTAGAAGCGGTCCAACCACTAATTTGTGGTATTTTGTACAGAGAATTCAAACTGTTTTCAGAAACCCTACAACAGCTTTAGTACAGACCAAACAAAAACTGGCCAATGAAGTTTGCGACTCACTGTGAAAACTCAAGGAAAAAACTGTATTTTGAACAAAAGTGAAAAATAAGGTTTACTGTTGTCATAAAATGCAAGTGATGAACTTCGCTGATGGAGACAGGCGTAAAATGCACGGACCTGAATCTCATAACATTAATGCCAGCCCGAATGTGGGTACTCGCATTAATTCTACATCTATATATGATGTAAACAAGTTAACTAAAAGTAAAATTTATGTGTAAATAAGAAAACTATATCAAGGGAAACATTCGGTAAACAAAATATGATTGAAAATTCAGTCATTTTTACAAACAATAGTTTTAAA
Organism: Sabellastarte sp. h YS-2021; assembly: GCA_964017235.1. NCBI lineage: Eukaryota > Metazoa > Annelida > Polychaeta > Sabellida > Sabellidae > Sabellastarte > Sabellastarte sp. h YS-2021. The sequence goes on from OZ024936.1 coordinate 32,691,204, forward strand.
TATTATGAAAGTAAGCTGATGGGGTTTGTTGTGGATTTATTATATTTGATTGGATTTTGATGTAAATACGTTTACAAGGACCTACAACACCATCAGCTTAACTACTGATTTTATGAGTGTGTGGTTCACAAAAAAAAAAAAAAAAATTCCTACCTTAATAAAAGCAAAATTTCTTGACAATGCAGTTGTTCTTATACTGCTGGTTTTTTCTCTCCTAGGATTTGATCATCTTTCCCGATGACTGTGAATTCAAGCGTGTACCACAGTGCACCACTGGTAGAGTCTACTTGCTCAAGTTCAAGTCTACAGCACGCAAAATGTTCTTTTGGATGCAGGTAACTTATGGCATTTTTAGAGGGCCTTGAAGAAACATTACAACTGAAATTTTATTATTCACCATGCATCGGTTTATATAGGGTGATGTACAGAGCGGGTTATATTTTGTTTGTATACAACAGTGCCTCTGTACCATGGATGAGTGTCGATATTTCATGAATATCTTAGAAACTAAGTAACCTAGAAATACATATTATATAAATCATTAGAAATGTGTTTTTGCAGTGCGTTTAAAAAGCCTTAAAATGTGCAAAAATGCTGGGTAAAAGGTTAGAATTTCTTTAGATTTTTGTATGTTAGGTATCGGTCAGTACCGAAAATGTGTACATGGGGAGGTCACCAATGCAAAATTTTATTGATTTGAAGTAGGGCAGGGTCGGTAACACCGGTATTTCGGTATCGAGACCAATTCACTTCAACACCGTGGTGATACTTTACAGCCGGTATTTCGAATGTCAGCATATAATATTGTGAGAAAACATAAAGTATTAGAAACAAACCTCAAACCTGAAGAAATTTCAAACGTTTATCCCATATTTTTATATATTCTAGCACTTTTATTGTGATTTCTTTCAGAACTGCAATGTTTTCTTTTCGCGAATTTTACTTTCGGTTTTTGGGCCTGTTCGATTGGGAATGTACTAGAACGCAATTACTTCTTTCGGTATCCCGGAATCGGTACGGTTTTACACTGGCGGGATACCGGAATGGAAAATCTGCTACTGACCCTGCCCTAATTTGAAGTGATTTCAGTACTCCACATTTTAGTACACCCAACCAAACATGAACATTTTCTCTCAACAACAATACAATAAAAGTCCCCAAATACATATAATATGAGATAAAAATGTCCATTTTCGTCAGATTTCTTGTTGCCAATATTTTTTGGATTCCTTCCATTGTATGTGTTGACAAGTGAGACTGAGGTTTTAATGTTTTGTGGCCTAAACATGGCAGTTCTGGTCAACTCTATCTCTATCAAGGTCTACTAATGCACAAAAATATGGGTTAAAGCTTATAATTTCTTAGTATTTTGAGTATTTATTGTTTTTTGGACAGGAGCCCAAGTCTGACAAGGATGAAGAGCATGCCAAAAAGATTAATGAGAACCTCAACAACCCACCCACACCAGGGCAGAGCAGGGCAGGGGCTGGGACAGGTGGGCTGGGAGGTCTGCCCCCAGAGCTTGCTTCAGGACTTGGGGGTGATGTATTCAAATATTTACACTCTGCTTGGTCCATATTCCTGTTATTCTGGCAATGTACTTTTAATTCATCTTACTCTCATAATATTTTTAGAAAGTAAGTATTTTGACGTAAAAATTTAAAACAAATGGAAGAAAAAGGGCCTTGATCAATGCAGTTGAAGCAGAAGCACTACATCCTTGTACATGAATATATATTTTCAAAGCAGATTACACAGGGAAAAATATAATTTTTTCTTATTGTTTCATCTCTTTTACTCTTTCTCTTGTCCGCAGGACGATCTGTGTGCTTTATTATTTTTTATTTAAATATTTTTTGTTGTTGACCAAATTGTAACAATTTAACATAGATCCAGTCAGGAGCTAGGATCTAATGATCATACTTGGTACTAAAGTGGTAAATGTAAAACACATTTCTCTTGGTACGTGGTAGTTACTTGCTGGAGTTTCCTGCAGATTCTTAACTAACTAGCCAACTAATTCTATCATACAAACTAAATCCAAAATCCAAATTGTCCATTTACAGGAGATAGTGACTTGAACAGTCTGCTGGGTAACATGACACAGCAGCAGCTGATGCAGCTGTTGGGTGGAATGGGTATGGGTGGAGGATTGGGTGGACTCGGTGGTCTCTCTAACCTCGTGGGTGCTGGCAGACCAGGCAGTGCCCAGTCTGAGTCTGCACCGTAAGTATACACATGTGTAGTGAGAAATTATTATTATGAAATGAACAATACAGAATTTACTGTGTGCACCAGAAAGGGAGTGGGAAAATGTGATGACTTTGTTTTTCGAGGAATGTGCACTAGTGTTGGGAATCGCCTCCAATTTTCATGGTCGATTATTCATCCATTTTTCCGAGCGATGATCGACCCATAATCGATTATTTTACTCCATTATTGTTTAGTATTTAAGAAACACTTTCTGGGATAAAGTATAGGTCAATCCGGTAAGAATAACGGTATTCCGACATTTAGACTCTACCAAAAGCACCCACTTCCTGTAAATATGGTGGTAGACATAAACAAACGAAGTTGAAGACGAAACTGTCAGTTTATTTAATAAAAATACCTAAAATATTTTTAAAATAGGTGGATATTGATATAAATCAGGAAAGGTAAGATATAAGCTTAATAATCGATCATTAGAAAACGCCAGTGACCGACCGCGATTCTACACTGTCCGACGATTAATCGAGCACACGTCTAATCGTCCACCCACTAATGTGCACTATGTGTAGAGTATCAAGTGGTGGTGAAAAGGGGTAAACCAACAATCAGAAGGGATGTGCCCGATGTGTAGAGTATCAGATGGTGGTGAAAAGGGGTAAACCAACATTCTGATTGTTGTTTCATTGTGGTAAACTTAAAACCACCGAGAATATTTAGGACCCTGTTATTTGAATGTCAACATATAAAAATTTTCGGCCACATAAATTTATAAAAGTATAAATAACCTATTTATTTAGTAAAGTATATTATGTTTTGCGGGTTTATAAACTTTCACAGTATCATTAATAAACATTACAAAATACTTCCACTTCAGTTGTTTCATAGCCAAAAAAAACAACTGATTTTTAGTTGCAAAAATAATTCAAGAATTTTATAATTGAATGATTACACAGACTTAAAGAATTGCCTCTGTACTTTGAGAAGCTGTATAGTTTTTTTGAGTATCTAGTAATTTATAGTGTAAGTGTAACTAAATGAGTGTGTTCTCTTGTGTGTACTGTGAGTGTGTAATTTTTTACAGTAATATCCTGGTAGCTTGTTGAACAATTCAAGATTTGTAAAGTCTAAACTGTAAGTAAAGAAAGAAATTTTTGAACATGATAGAAAAGATTGAAACTTTAATTTCAGTACTATAAGTGATAACTATTCGTCTATCAATACTGAAGTATTGTATATATTACACCAACTCTATAATTTGTATGTGTCCATATCTTCAGACCTTCACGTGTGCAGTCTTCCCCGGGTCCACGGGGCTCACAGAGAGGAGCGGCCACTGATATTGCCACCACCCCACTTCCCCCACGCCCTGTAACTGCTGCTGAACTGCCTTCCCAGACACCCAGCCAGACGGCTAGAACCGCTGGGGCTGCAGAAAATAAGGTAGAATAAGAAATGCTAAGTTTGCTATTAATATTAAGAAAGGAAAAAGCTTTTTCATAAGTAAGGTATAAATAAGGTTTTTATTTGGAGAAAAATGAAACCCCAGTACAGGATGCAAGTTTATCTTAGAAATGAAAGCAAAGACTCTTTTCTGGTTGATTAGCTGGCAGACTCATAGGACTAATATGCTGAGAGGACAAGATTGGTTGGCTCCATTTTTTTTACAGTAGATTTTATTTATTTATTTGGGGTTTTACGTTGCTTTCAGCACTGTACAGGTCATATCACGACAGGTAGTTGGGAGGGCAAAGGAAACCAGTGCATACAGTTGATCAAGGTTCTGTACTGTAAACTGCCGACTAATGGCAAGCAAATACCAGCTTTAATCCCACTTGAGGTCGGACCAGGAAGTGCACTCCAATCTGAGAGGTGGGAGGCAAGAGTGTTACTGCTCTGCCACCATGGCCCCCTTTTTTACAGTAGAGTGGAGAAGGTTTGTCGCAGCACCATAAATATAAGTCATACCACAAAGATAATTCATATCACCATAAATTTAAGTCCAAACACCACAGAGGTAAGTCCTGGCACCATAAAGATAAGTCAGAGCACCATAAAATAAGTCATAGCACCAGTAAGTTGTAAAGTTCTATTGTGGCTGATGGGTCAGTAATATTCACTTACAAAGGTTTTCAGACATACCTAAAAGGTGGGTAGAGCTTCTACAGTTGCCGTAATTATGCCCCATACCTGTAGAACTGTAAAGATAAGACATAGAGTCCTCTTGTGCCTCAGAATCCTCTTTGTATGGGAAATTAAGCATTATAAAAATGATATTAGAATAGAACCAATTAGAGTATATGTGATCCACATTCCTGGGGCAATCGGGGTAAATTTGCATGAGTGAAATTAGAGTATGTACTTTGATATTTGATACTATCATCTCATTCTCAACAAAATCTAAATTTGAGGTTGCCCTCAGAATCTATATAGAAACATGGGTTTTATTGCTCACAGGAAGAAGACCAGGAGGCCAAGTCCTCTGGTAGTGATGCCAGGATACAGCTCAGAGACCTGCAGACCATCCTCAGTGACATGGGTGGGAAAGGTTAGATTGAGTAATTGTACAGTATCATGTTTATAATTGTATCCGCAAGAAGGATCCAACAGTTATTATGGGTTAACATTCACACACAGTTCAACATGTAGAGAGATGTTCACTCTTAATCCTCTTGTAAACAAACGTATGGGAAATCATGTGCTGGGAGTCTTTTAATATGGTCAGGTTTTACCGTGGACGCTCTTTCAAGGACAGATATTGCAGCCAAACTGTGTCTCACTTTGTATCAACTTAAAAAGTGTATGCTGCTAGCAGAGGTAATGGATAAAGTGTTTGCTAATCATAAATTTTGCCAGTCCGGTGAATACAAATATGGATTGGTTCTGGAATGCTGTAGGTCTACTTGAGCATGTAGATTTATTGATGTTTTTGTACAAGCATTTGTCATTGATATTCTGAAGGATAGGAGGTTAGACAGCTGAATGTTTAGTATGAAGTTTATAATAGAATTTGTTTTGATGTTGGGGTGTTATAACAGGATTTATTGGTTGATTGAGCCAGGTATTAAATTTGCTATCATAAGTACTCTGAGAATGGAAGCAAGACAGCCAGCTTGTGTGGCATTAGGCTTAAATTGAATATCAGACTGTAGTGTTAATGGTTGATTTGGCTGACTCAACATGAAGCCATCAACTGGAGTATTGCAGTATTTAGTATTATTTGATGAATTAGAGGGCTCTGATCAAGATTTGTTCTCCTAAGGGTCAAGGTTCTTGTAGCCTATCTCCCTAACTCTTATACTTGAGTGCTGCATACTGCTTCCTTCCAACCCTGTCAACCACCCATCTGTCCCATCATGACAGTATGTTTTATCTTTATAAGCTGTATAGAGTAACATTAAAATACAAAGGAATTCTAATAAATCAATTACTGTTTAACAAAACTAACTTTAACTTAAATTTATAATTTCAGAGCTAGTGAACTCCGTGACTTTCAGTGTCATGCCCAAATAGAGTATGACATCAAAGTTGCAAAACCTGGCTTGAAATGTAATTTCAAGAAAGGATATATTAGATTTTGTGGTGTAACCACTCCCTGAGTCAAAGGTTTCCATCCTGTATGTGGTGAAAGCAATGTGAAAACCAAATAAAGTCACATGTGTTGGGTTTAATTATAACTTTAGAAGAGAAGGAGCCGGTAGATCTTGCCAGTGTGATAACTCCCGAGTCGATGGTTCCCATCCTGGCAAACAAAGAGGTACAGGAGCGACTGATCCCCCACCTGCCTGAGGGAAGCTCGCTGCCAAAAAGTGAGGAGGAGCTCAGAAACACCATCTCCACTCCCCAGTTCCAGCAGGTAAGTGTTAATGTACCTGTAAATACATGTAAATCTATCTCACCTCCAGAAAGGGTCCATATTCCCCAGAGGTCTTAGTGAAATCTCAGGCTTCACTTGGCTAGATTCATATGCAAACGTTAAGAATACGACTTGGCTCAGGCCGAAGGTATATGAGGCCCATGGCCCAGTATTAACTGACATTCTTTTTTATCCTTAAAATTTTATAAATAATTCTTAGAATTAAAAAAAAGTTCTAAGAATGAAAAGTTTTAGATTCACCGGAACTTTTAAAGTTGTATTTGTTACAATAGAATAGAATAGAATAGAAACATTTATATAGCGCAAAATTGATGCAACATCCTCTAATGCGCTTGAAATCAAAAAGGGAAAGTCGAGGGACGTTCGAGGTCATGATCCAAGGTTAGCGCCCGCCAGGGAGATGTACTATGGTGGAGGATATGCTAATCTAAACAAGTAGGTCTTTAGCTGGCTACGGAAACCTGTTATTGTTTGTTGTGATCGTACTGATTGTGGGAGTCTGTTCCATTCTATGGGGGAAGCCACTACAAAACCTCTCCTACCGATGGCCTTTTTGTGAGAGGCTGAGGAAAGAGAAAGACGATTTCCACGTGTTAGACAACTGGTTTTGATCAAGGATGATAGGTATATGGGTTGAGAGAAATTTATAGCCTTGAAAGTAATTAGATTGTACTTAAACAATATACGGTAAGTGATAGGAAGCCAGTGTAGTTTTTGAAGAAAAGGAGTGACATGGCTAGTTCTATCAAGTCTAAAAACAATTCTACAAAGGGCATTTTGTATCTTTTGGAGTTTAGCAACATTGTACTTACTGATGCCATAAAGTAGGGAATTGCAGTAGTCAAGTCGACTACTGATCATTGAGTTTGCAAGCAAGGCTGCAGTTTCCACACTGAGGAATTTACGAATACGTCTTAGGTCCTTAAGGTGGTAGTAGCAGGCTCGACACATATTAGTTATGTGGTTGGAAAAGGTGTTTCCAGAGTCAAAAATTACACCCAGGTTCTTGACTGTATCAGTAGGGGAAATAGAATTTCCGAGAAGTTGAGTAGGGAATTTATTAATGAGGGACTCTCTGGCTTGTCTATCACCTATTATAATAAATTCAGTTTTCTCGGGATTGAGTTTCAATTTCACGCCAGCCATCCAGTTTTGGATACATGTGAGACACTCTGTAAGCTCAGCGAAACTGGAATCAAAATTCCTATTGTCCAATGCTAGATATATTTGGGTGTCATCAGCATATAGATGGTGGGTGACATTGAAATTGGAAATGATATTACTGAGAGGGGTTGTGTAAAGGGTAAAAAGGAGGGGGCCCAGGACAGAACCCTGAGGCACACCATACGGAAGTGAGAACACATCTGAAAAGCTATTTCCTAATTTAACCTTCTGTTTCCGGTTTGAGAGATAGGATCTGATCCACCTCAACACAGTGCCATCAACCCCAAACCAATCTCTTAGGGAATTAAAAAGAATGTCATGGTCGATAGTGTCGAATGCCGCTGAGAGGTCTAGCAGTGTGAGTGCAACAGCCTTACCAGAGTCCAACGAAGCAGCAATGTCATTCTGGATTTTCAACAGTGCTGTTTCTGTGGAATGGAGTCTCCTGTAAGCGGATTGGTTGACATTGGAGAGCCCCTCGCTATCGATATAATTATTTAACTGTTTGGCAACTACTTTTTCGATCAGTTTGGATAAGAAACTAAGGTTGGATACCGGTCTATAGTTTTTTAGGAGATTTCTGTCTAAGTTTGGTTTCTTGAGAAGAGGGGTGACATATGCTGTTTTGAAACAGTTTGGGAAACTCCCTTCTTTGAGTGAATAGTTTATAATATTGGTGATTGGAGTGACCGAAATGTCCGCACACTCTTTGACTAGTGCGGTAGGGATTGGGTCCAGGTCGGATGATTTGGTGTTGGATGACCTTAGGATTTTGAGGATGTCATCCTCAGATACAGGCTCAAAAGAGGTCAGGGCACTGCTATTACTCTTCGGTATTGTGAGGGAAACAGGCACTGATGACTCTAAAGCAACTCTGATTTTCACAATTTTGTCACTGAAAAAATGACCGAAAGTGTTAGCTAAATCAGTAGGACTAATATGATCGGGTAGGATGATAGTTGAGGTTTTGTGCAAGATTTTCTTGAAAGTGTTCCACAGAGCCTTGGGGTTACCATTATTTTCAGCAATGACAGTGGAATAGTGCCTGCGTCTTGATTGTTCCAGTAGGAAATTGTAGCGATTGACAGCAGCTCGATATCTTCTCCGGTTGATTGCAGAGTTGTTACTGCGCCATACTCGCTCACACTTGCGCTTCAGATGCTTTGCTGAGAGGATGTCTGAATTCACAAAGCCTTTGTCGGGGTGCACTGGAGCCATTTTCCTCTTTATTAGGGCATGCTTGTCTAGAATGCTGCGCAAGGTGTTGAAATATTGGTGACTGAGCAAACTGGCTGTTCTGTGAGGATGCTTGATTAGATCAGAATTCAGGATGTCCTCTTTAAAATCCGTGATGTTTATCTTGTGAATTTTCCGGGTATTAACTTGTCTAAATTTGCAGGGAACCTCAATAGGTATATTGACCGAAAAAGTGATGGCAAAATGGTCAGATAGCCCAGCTATAACCTTAGCGCAGAGTGCCCTTGAAAAGGTGTCCCTCACACATATGACATCTAATATATGGCCATGAATGTGTGTTGGGGAATCAATAATTTGGGTGAAATTATATTGGCAGAGGGAATCATTGAATTTCTGCGACCAACCGTCCTGTTTATCCAGGTGTAGATTTAAATCACCTAATATTACATTTTCACAACATGATAAGGCAGCACCTTCGACAAAGGAACTGAAATCCTCAATGAAATTGGCTTTGGAAACATTGGGAGGCCTATACACAGTATGGAAAACAATATCCTGAGCATTGCCTGTGGATAGGTGAACAGATATGGACTCGAAGGTATTGAGCAACAGACTTGTTTCTAATGGATCTAATGTTTATTAGACTCCCAGTTAGAAGGCTAGTATTTGGGCCAGGATTTATACTGACATCCCCTGAGAGGATCAACAAGATGGACACCCATGGGCTGACATGTTTATATGAATGTGTTACCCTACGAATATGTCCTTGTATAGCCAAAAAGGCATAATTGACCCCATTGAGACATGGGTGAATGCCAGAAGCAAAAAATATGGTTGAATAGGTGGGGAAAGAAAAAGGCAGACTTGAGGCAACAGGAATTGGTGTTGTAGAAGGGTTGTCAGTGGTGGTATTGGTTGCTCGAGCAACCAGCAAAAAGTAAAGACAGAGCCAGAAAGTGCAATGCATGTCCAAAAGAAATACCAAAAAAAAGAAAAAGAAAACTAGAAAAAGATGAACCTACCTTTCCTGTGTACCCACCTGTCTAAACAGCAAACCATAGATAAGTAAGTTTAAGAACACTAAAAAGATTGGTGCAGGATTAGTATGGACAAGGTGTGATATTGTTTGGTTGTAATTTTATTTAAGTTATTGGGTTAACTAGTTATGGTAAGAAATGGACAAGGTGTGATATTGTTTGGTTGTAATTTTATTTAAGTTATTGGGTTAACTAGTTATAGTGAGAAATGTTGAAACAATGTGTGAGAATCCGCGGGAAATGTCCGTTGAGCGATAATACCCGATAGAGCACTATTTACAATTTTACCAAGTTGAAGGAGGTAATATGTGCAGGCAGTGAATGTTAAACAACTAAATATTTTATAAAATGACAATAAAAACAGATACAGACCAGCAAGCTGTGTAAAAACGAGAATATTAGTACCGGTCCGTTATGACAATATAAAAACACGTCTCGCCTGGCGAACGCTAAACCCCACTTTTTGGATGACAAATTGGATGCGTATAGATGTGTTTAAAACAGTAAAATTTTAGTTATTGATCAACATAAGTCAATTATTCATTAAAAACAAATGTTTTGCAAATACAGTTATATATATATTAAAGGCAATACATACTATTTAGTGAAAGTTGGTCAAAATTCTCTACTTAAAACCATCAGGTACTTGCAAGCAACTGCCAACTTTCACACTTAGGTTTAGGGGGCCAGGATTTGTACCCTGAACCTGATTGCTGGAAGCTAGTCTGTTACCAGTGTGGCACCGTATCCTTTGCTTTTTGTGCACAGTGCCTTCTGTGGGTCAAGTGACAAAGAGAAAATTCATCGTCTGTGAAAGCTGGATGCATAAACTGATCAGGTTGTAGAGGTCTAAACAAACAGGGCCCATTTTATTATAAGCATTTTTCATCTCGTAATGAAGTTGTCACTTGTCCCTTGTATTTCAATGTTTTACATTTCTTTCGACTGTCACTGTTTTGTGATTTTTTTCAGGCTATGCAGAGCTTCAGTGCTGCATTGGTGTCGGGCCAGTTAGGGCCGTTGATGGGCCAGTTTGGGCTTGGTGAGGATGTGGCCAATGCTGCAGCTGCAGGAGGTGAGGGGAATGGTATCAAAGAAATCATATAGTCATTGTTTGGGCTTTTCAGATTACTTGTTACCCAGATAAACTGAAAAAATGTATGATATATGTAATTTTAGAGGATGAATTGGAGGCTTTGATCAGGAAGGCAGGTAAACTCATCTTTATCATTGAAATATTTTGCTGTTTAATTGCCATTTTAGGCAAACCATATGGCTGTTTTTTCTGTACAGGGCATTCCACAGAAAAGCCAAAATTTGTGAAAATTTTAACCATTGTGTTCACACATTCAGATTCATGGACACTGCCTTGCTTTGGTAGAATTGAAGAATGGAGAATGAACTATTCTGTCTATAAAATTAACAAAAGATATTATTCACATAAAAATGACCTTAAATGAGTCACTATCTGTTACTTTGACAAGAAATTCACACTGTTTAATGCTTTTCCCAGACTGTCCCAAATTAATCACTGGAGTTACGCCCTTGAATTTACAAGATAAAAACAAGTGAAAATAAAGAGAAATCTGTATCAAAGTGGAGATAATTTGCCTCAAATAGTCACCAGAGCTACATCATTCAAGGAAACCCTGTGGGGCTTTCCTTACTGGTAAATTTCCAAACTGTGACTAGTTTCACATTGTCTCATGATGTACCTATTTCCAGTCTATCACAAAAATTGGACAGTATCATTTAGCCATCACTTCTGAAATATTGTATTTCAAACAACACTTCTATATAAGGAATATACAGTTTCTTTTAATATTTTGGCGCAAAAAAAACATGTTATTTCTGACATTAAAACTGTTTAGACCGATTCTGGTTTGAGAAGGATACAAAAAAAAATGTAATATGCCTGAGGGAAAAATCCTAGCTTTTTTTGAAGAAAATAAGAGAACCCAGACATGCTTTCAAGATTTTTGTTTTCCAAAAGAAATTTAAAGTACCTTTAAACATGTGAATTTTTAAAAGGAACGTCATTTGATGTTGTATTTGTACTGTGTTGACAGATGTGGAAGGTTTTGCTAAAGCTATGCAAGAGGCTGAGAAGAAGAAGAAAGAATCTGGAGAATAGGACCCTAAAGCAGGCAAAAAGAATTAATGGACAAAGTTATTATAGATATTGTATCTGTGAGCTTCCAAGTCTCATTGGATAAAGTCGGACAGGACAATTAACATTTCTCAAGACTGCAGATGTAACTGGTTATTTAAAACAGCAGTTTGAATTTTTAGCCTCAAGTTTGATCCAAATGTATACATATGAAATTGCTTTGTATTTTTGATTGAATGATGGTTGACATGCCAGATTTCTGTGTACATTTCACTTTGTATTGCAATGTATACATGAGTGATCAAGAATTAATTGTGTGAACTACCCTTTTTCTTACAGATTGATTTCGTTGGAAAGGTTATTTAAAACAACAGAGAATGAATTATAACTAGCATTTTTAGTTTTACAAAATCTGGTTAGGTTCCAATGGCCAACAGTCTCCTTATTACATTCTCAGTCTGTCATACTATCTATTTAAGATTTTTTTTTACCACTAAAACTGCCTGTTAACATATGACCAACACAATGTACTCAAATGAGTTAAACCACAGCAAAAAGTCAACTACAACCCCATTTAAAAATAATGCTCAATTACTTTTCTGTAATGAATCCCCAGTCTTCATGTGTGTGACATGCAGCATATTGCATTTCTGACAGTTCCACATTTCTAATAGTGCTGTAATATCGTTTAAAATAAATGTTGAACTTTATGTGTATGATTTCCTGGTTTCAGTGTATTGTAGACTTTCTACAAAACCACTGTAACATCCACATTACCCTTACCCTTTGTATATACCTTGTCTAAAGCTTCCAAATTAGAATGTGTATTTACAACTCCAATGGCAAGTTCCTGTCCTTAATATTTCACGATAATAAAATGACAGTGCTTTACATATAGAGACATATGTCTTGGAAAATTTTGTGATATAATGACATCAGTGTTGCATCTAATGACAACTGTCTTTGGCTCAACCAGTTAAAGTAACAAACTGACATGTTTTGTTGTGTGGATATCATATGCATTGATTAGATTTACCACAGTTCTTGCTTAATCACAAAAACCTGTTAATCTAATAAAATTATGCTGCTAAAAATGCTGAAGGCCAAATTGGACCAGAAGTTAACAAGTTTAGTCTTAAATTCCTGGCCTCTCAGCTCTGTGGTCAACCTGCTGTGTTCAAAGAGAGCTAGCTCTGATATAACCTAAAGGAATGAAAAGGAATCTGCACACTCCCTTCACACCTCTGAGGTCTGCGGTTCAGACATGGGAAAGTTAGTACTTGCTTACCGAGGATCAGCAGTTTACAGGACAGAACCTTGGCCAAATGTATTGGTTTCATCAGCCCATAAAACTGCCGTGATATAACCTATAGTGTTGAAAGCAATGTGCAAACCCAAATAAATAAAGGATTTTATTGCATAAAAACGTACTTACATAATCCCAACAAATGCTTACGTGACCTACCGTTCGGTCAAGGACACAGACAATGTGTCTCGCCATTTTTTTTCTACTGAAAGTACACACGTAAACCCCAGCGGGCACCTGCTGGAGGTTATATATCCTCTGTAAGTTGCCATTTCTTTTTTTGACCACCGTCAAGTGCACACACGTTCATTAGGCGCTTCAAAGATTCAACATGTCCGAAAAACAAAGAAAATGTACTATCTGCCCGGGTGAGATGTTGCCTTGGGATAACCATTTAGCTTGCCTGAAGTGTAGAAACGACAAGAAAGGGAAGCACAAATGTGTTATGGATAAGGAATCTGAGTGCACTATTTGTGCTGGTGCCTTAAAAATTCCTCACAAAAAGAAATCTAAAAGTAAAACTTCCGAGAAGTTTGATGATTCTCTGTTGGATGAGCAACGCCTTCAAAGTCCTCTCAGACTATTCCTTCCACTCATGATTCATCTCTACAGGACATGATTAAGGCTATGAACAATCAGTTGGCTTCCATGGCTTCTCAGTTTGAGGAGTTCAAACACAGTGACAAACCTTCAGCCTCCCATAAGAGTCTTCCTCTCTCTCAGGAGCCGGGTATGTGTGCCCCTGCCTCCCAATCAAGACCTGACAAATCAGAAAGGGAGCTGTCTGATGAAGAGTCCACCTTACTTGCTAGGAAGCGTCACAGATCCAGGTCTTCTCAAGGTGAGGCAGATATACACCAGCAGGAGTTGGACCCCTCTTATGTAGAAATGCTGAATGCAATCAGAGGTCTCCTGGGCTTGGAGGTACCACAAGTGGAGTGCCTTGTGGCCCCTTCTGCCTTTTCCAAGAAGCCGTCAAAGCAGGTGGTAAGAAAACAAAATCTGGCTTTACCCCCTGTTCAAGATATCCAGTCCATGTGGGACTACAGGTTTAGGAAGGCATCTGGAACCACAGTAAAATACAAGTCCAGCTCTGAATCCTTGTCTCGGGGTCAGTTTCTGGCTTTTGAGAGACCTGACATAATTTATTATACCACTTCTCCTCAGAATATGCCTTTGAGAGCTCCTAAGTTGCCTGACTCTTATTTCAATATAGCCAAAGTGAAATCCTTATCAGCTTCCATCTCTGTGCCTTCTAAACAACATATCATTCAGGAGACGGGTTGCAGAGAGAATGTCCAAATCTTAGGCCATGTAGTATGGTTCAAGATGGCCATTGAAGAGCTCAACAACAGGATACAGGAGTTAGCTACTGAAATTAGAAGTTCAGAAGATCTGGACAGTGTCAAAGAATCAGCAGATCTCATGATTAAATATTCACAACTCCAGGCTTCAGTTACTTCCTCCTTAGAGATAGCTCTGGACACAGTTCTGAAGCAAAACATGACTTTGGCCTGCAATATGCTCCTTGCAAGGAGGGGCAGTTTATTGAAGGACTGCAGTTCCAAGTTAGGGCCTAAGGACTTGGCAAGTTTACGTACAGACCACTTTGACCAGCAGGAAGTCTTCAACTCAGATATTTTGTCCCAGGTAGAGGACAATATGATCAAAAGGTTGTCAATTATGAAGGAGTCTGATACCAAGTCATACAGGGATTCTGTCAAGAACTTCGATTTCGGGAGATCTTCACATCCCAAATCTTCTCAGGAGAGCAGCAGGTCGTTTCGTGATAAAAGAACGCAGCCAAACACCTCTTACAACCACTTCTCTGCGCGCGCATCATGAGGAGGCAGAGGCGGAAAGAGGAAGTGACTCTCCAGGGACAAGATTGCAGGATTTTTGGCAGGTATGGGCAAAAAATCTCACACATCCCAGAGTAGTAAGTTTACTACAGCATGGTTATCGTCTAGACTTCAAAATTCTACCAAAATTGTCAAAAATTCCGCTCATTTTGAGCAAATATCACAACAAAAACAAAGATGGCGCAAAAAAGGCGATAACTCATGTCAGAAAACCCACTACTCTGGGATAATACAGCAGACTTTTCTGGTACCCAAACCCATGAAACGGTGGAGACCAGTGATAGATTTAAGTATGTTAAACAACCATTTACATGTACCGACATTCAAAATGGAAACAGCCGATATCAGGAAGTCGATTCAAAAAGGGGAGTGGGTCACCTCGATAGATCTAACAGACGCTTATTTCCATGTCCCAATTCATCCTCAATCTCAAAAGTATCTGAGATTTCAAACAGAAAAAGGGGTTTTTCAATTTCGGGCACTCCCTTTTGGTGTCGCAACAGCTCCCCTAGAGTTTACTCGCATTGTGAAAGAGGTAAAACTCATAGCTCAAGCCAGGAACCTCAGAATCCATCAATATCTGGACGACTGGCTTCTTCGGTCACCAACAGAGGAGCAATGTCTCAAAGATTCAAAAAGTTTAGTGAAATTGGTCCAAGAACTAGGCTGGCTCATCAATTTTCAAAAGTCGGATTTGGTTCCCACACAAAAACTAGATTTTCTGGGCTATCACTTCGATCTTCAGAGGGGTCTGGTCTTTCCAACCCAAAAGAAACTCGATCGGTTAAACATTCAGACTGTTTCCATCAGAAGGTCATTAGTCTTCAGAAGGTCATTAGTCTTGACTCCAAGAAAGCTCATGTCACTCATAGGGACATTAGCTTCCTTAGAAAAAAAACCGTACCTCTGGGAAGGTTACACATGAGACCTTTTCAGTGGTACCTAAGGTCACACTGGAAATTTCCCCAGTCACTAGACAAAAGGATCCCAGTAACAGGGAATTTTCTGAATCATCTCAAATGGTGGGAAAATCTTCAGAATCTTATGGCAGGTGCTCCTATACATCCTCATTTTCACAACACACTGGTATTCACAGATGCCTCCCAAAAAGGCTCGGGAGCTCACTTGGACGAATTAGTTCTCAGTGGCCTCTGGTCAAACAAGGAAGCTCAGCTTCACATCAATGTATTGGAGCTAAAAGCTGTTCTACTAGCCCTAAAGGGGTTTCAGGAGCACTTGCAAGGTCAAAGAGTGCTCATCTGTTCAGACAACAGTACAGTAGTATCTTATCTGAACAAAGAAGGAGGCACACATTCCATAGAAATGTGTGCTCTTATCTGGAGAATTCTGGCATTCACAAATTCCAGAAGGATCCAGATAAGAGCAAGACATGTACCTGGATCCCTAAATGTGATAGCAGACTCCCTATCACGAAGGGACAAGGTCATACAAACAGAGTGGTCCCTTCACCAACAGATATTCAACCAAATTTGCAGAGTTTGGCACACACCAATGGTAGACCTGTTTGCAACTCATCTAAATTACAAACTTCCAATTTATGTATCTCCTGTCCCAGACAAAAAGGCTTTGAAAATAGATGCATTGAATATCTGTTGGGAAGGCCTAGACGGCTATGTCTTCTGTCCAGTAGCCATCCTGCCACAAGTAATTAAAAAAATAATAACATACCCATGCAGCATGATAGTGCTGGCCCCAGGGTGGCCAGGGATGCCATGGTTTTGGGATCTGGTGGATCTCTCGACCAGGGTAACCCTACAGCTCCCTAACTGGAAGACACTACTGAAACAGCCACATTTTAACAGGTTCCACAACAACGTGGAGTACCTGAATCTACATGTGTGGCTTCTGGATTCCAGGAATCCAATTCTGGAAGATTCTCATCTGAGGTGGCAGAAAGAATTAAGGCACTTCAGAGGGAATCCTCAAGAAAAGTCTATCAATCAAGGTGGACCATTTATGGGCAATGGTGCTCACAGAATAAGGTGGACATCACCTCAGCAACTGTTCCCCAGGTAGCAGAGTTTCTAAACTACCTGTTCACAGTTAAGAATCTCAAACCAGCCACAACTAGACAAAAGTTTTTGTACACAAAAACAAAGCGTCCCTACAGCTTTTAAGTTTTATGTGAAATGCTAAAAGACCAATGTGAAGAGGTAAATGTTATTGGTGAAGAGAAATTTTCGTGAAAAGGACCATGTTAGGATCACAAGAGTGACGTCAAAATGAAAAAAGCAATCAGTGCCTATGAACGGGTTCTGTATCAGCTGACTGTGTGTTTACAGCTGCAAAGTAGAAGAACACTTTTAAGTTTGGCTATGCTTGTTTGACCTTGAAGGAGAGGCCCAAGGTCAAATCTGACCACATCAAAAGATTTCAAGCCCATCATTTCCTATATGTAGGTATACCATCCCAAACCTCTAGGACCAATAATAAATGAGTTATAAGCACTTTTAAGTTTGCCCATCCACATTTGACCTTTAACGAGGGGCCCAAGGACAAATCTGACCACACCAGAAGATTCCCAGCACATGATTTCCTATATGTTGGTATACCATCCCAAACTTCTAGGACCAATAATAAGTGAGTTATAAGCACTTTAAAGTTTTCCTATCCTCGTTGGACCTTGAAGGAGAGGCCTAAGGTCAAATCCGACCACACCAGAAGATTCCCAGCACATGATGTCCTACATGTTGGTTTACCAGCCCCAACCTGTAGGACCAATAATAAGCGAGTTATAAGCACTTTTAAGTTTGGCTATGCTCGTTTGACCTTGAAGGGGGGGGGGCCCAGGTCAAATCCGACCACACCAGAAGATTCCCAGCACATGATTTCCAATATGTTGTTATACCATCCCAAACCTCTAGGACTAATAATAAGCGAGTTATAAGCACTTTTAAGTTTGGCTATCCTTGTTTGACCTTGAAGGAGACGTCCAAGGTGAAATCTGACCACATCAAAAGATTCCCAGCCCATGGTTTCCTATATGTTGGTATACTATCCCAAACCTCTAGGACCAATAATAATCGAGTTATAAGCACTTCAAACTTAGCCTGTCCTCGTTTGACCTTGAACGAGGGGCCCAAGGTCAAATCTGGCCACACCAGAAGATTCACAGCACATGATTTCCTATATGTTGGTATACCATCCCAAACCTCTAGGACCAATAATAAGCGAGTTCAAGGCTTAATCTTAGTAAAATTTTTATGAACTTATAATCAATCGCCAGTCAATCGGTCAATTATGGTCCGATTGATCCCAGTATTGACTGGCGCCTAGAATCTTCCCTCAGGAATGTGCATACCAAATTTGGTTGACCCACACCCAGTACTTTCTGAGGAAATCTAGTGAAAAGGAAGTAAATTTTTCTTGAATTTTTGATAATGTGACCTTGATAAAGGTCAAAGGTCAATTTATGCCTGTCAAAAAATTTCCCCACGCCTATAGAAGACAACTGCCACATATCATTTGGATAGGCCTAATAACAAGGGAGATATTCAAGGGAGACGATAATGCGGCGGTTGACTGAAAACCAGGGGTGAAATCAATAAGTGTCCCCTTTTCAAGGGACGCTTAATTATATGTGATTAGTTTAACTATTCTAGCCACTTTGACTGTAGTTAAAAATATTTTTCTCAATTTAGTGAAAACTGCTGGGAAAAATCGCCCAAATGTGCAAAGTAAAGAAAATTCGCCTGCTTAGCATGTAGTAAAAATCGTACCGCACCGCATAAATGTGCAAGAGCCTTAACAGTTCAAACAAACACAGATATGCTATAAATAGGCCTGTCTTGGAATGTAGAAAGCATAAACATTTGTATGAGATATCACCTCCTCCCATTTTTTTCAAGGTTCTTAAACTGTGATGGGAAAGTAGCCTTTCACTAGTAAAATATTTACATAAAACTAAGGATCTGTTGATAAATTCAAAAGTTGTCATTAAAATGTACTGAATACTGTTTTTTTTTGCCTTTTATCACCGGTACTTCTATCAAGATAAAGTATGATGTAAAGTGAAATCAAAATATACAATTTGTTTTCACTTGCATAAATAATTTATCAAAGCATGATGTTGTAGTCAAATTTATTACATTTATTTGAAAGAATCCTTAAAGTTTTAATTTTTAATAGAAGTCTTTTATATTATCAGTTCATGAAATAATTCATTATATAGTGGTCTTTCCTTTAGATAGTAGTTTAGTACTTTTTGACCATATGTTTGGATAATTTTAAGCTTTGGAAATTACCTGGTTACATTTTTTTTTCAAAATTTTTAAGCCTTTGTTGAGACTGAGAAAATTATATGTGTTTGGTGAAAATTTTTATCAACACTATACACCATATAGTTTGGTAGCCGCATTCTGTGTACTATGATGAAAGCATTGTTTACAGCTTGGGTGGGAAACTTCTGAACTAATTTGGGGAACATTTGTGATTATCCTTGCTTGAGGCCCAGTTCTAAAGACATTTATGTTGTATTTATTTCATCTCCTAGCAATCATTAGTTTTCAAAATTAAAATATAACTATCAAAACTCATCTCACAGTTGAACTTGGTTGACTGCATTGTTTTGTGATTTTTATCCAACTTGCTTACATACCTCTCTAAATATTTTTTTATCTGAAACAAATATAAAAGATGTTCTCCAGGCTATTTCAGAAACTTACTGTGCCAGAATGATGTCTTATAGACAAATAAAATTCATAAAAACAGATAATACAATTTTTTAAATATATATGTATGTATTAAAAGGCTTACGAAAACGATAGTTTGTTTACATTGTCATGAACCTGTGACGTCAGGGCTAGTACTTTTTACGACAGGGCTAGTACTTTTTTCAGGAGTTGTCCAGTGAAAAATAATGGCTGACAGTTGTGAAAATCTTGAAAAAACAGCCAGAAAGTGACTGAATATACCATGTAACCTTGTCCAGATGCATCTTATTTTTACAAAAATTGAACTTTCATATGTATATGTAATTGTTGATGAATGATCTGAAAATATTTCCTATGACCTTTAATCAAAAATTTTGAAGTCCTTTTTTCAAATATAAAAGGAAGAGAACAAAGTAATATATGGTGTTGCTGCACTATGCAGGAAAAAGATCTATGTAACTTCAGTCAAAAGCAAGAGGTTTCAAACTAAATATACTTGTAAGAGATCTGAAGGCCAACTGCAGAAACATTTGCAAAAACACAAATGAAAAACAATTTTCATGTGATTGTAAGATGTGTTACAGTAACATGTGTATTGTGTCTTTACTCATTCACACATAAGCTATGACTTGTCAGAACTGAATTTATGACACAACTTATCTCTAGGTTAATATTATAATAGGAGCATTCCTTTCAGGAAAGCCAAAAGATTTCCCAATAGGTTAATTTCACATCCCAAATCTCTAGAACCAATTGTCTATCCTCGTTACACCTTGAAGGAGGGGCCCAAGGTCAAATCCGACCACACCAAAAGATCCCCAGCCAACCATCCCAAACCTCTAGGACCAATAAGAAGCAAGTTATAAGCACTCTTGACTTTGGCTATGCTCGTTTGACCTTGAATGAGAGGCCCAAGGTCAAATCCGGCCACACCAGAAGATTCCCAGCACATGATTTCCTATATGTTGGTATACCATCACAAACCTCTAGGACAAATAATAAGCAAGTTATAAGCACTTTTAAGTTTGGGTATGCTCGTTTGACCTTGAAGGAAAGGCCAAGGTTAAATCCGACCACACCAGAAGATTCCCAGCCCATGATTTCCTATATGTTGGTTTACCATCCATAACCTGTAGGACCAATAATAAGCGAGTTATAAGCACTCTTATGTTTGGCTATCCTTGTTTGACCTTGAAGAAGACACCCAAGGTCAAATCCGACCACACCAAAAGATTCCCAGCCCATGATTTCCTATACGTTGGTTTACCATCCCAAACCTCTAGGACCAATAATAAGTGAGTTATAAGCACTTTTAAGTTTGGTTATGCTCGCTTGACCTTCAAGGAGAAGCTAAAGGTCAAATCCAACCACACCAAAAGATTCCCAGCCCATGATTTCCTACATGTTGGTTTACCATCCCAAACATCTAGGACCAATAATAAGCGAGTTATAAGCATTTTTCTGTTTGGCTATATTCGTTTGACCTTGAAGAAGAGGCGCAAGGTCAAATCTGACCACACCTAAACATTCCCAGCCCATAATTTCCTATACGTTGGTATACCATCACAAACCTCTAGGACCAATAATAAGCGAGTTATAAGCACTGTCAACTTTGCCTATCCTCGTTTGACCTTCAACGAGGGGCCAAAGGTCAAATCTGACCACACCAGAAGATTCCCAGCACATGATTTCCTATATGTTGGTATACCATCCCAAACCTCTAGGGCCAATAATAAGCGAGTTATAAGCACTTTTAAGTTTGGCTATGCTCGTTTGACCTTGAACGAGAGGCCCAAGGTCAAATGCGACCACATCAGAAGATTTCCAGCCCATGATTTCCTACATGTTGGTTTACCATCCCAAACCTCTAGGACCAATAATAAGCGAGTTATAAGCACTTTTAAGTTTGGCTATCCTCATTTGACCTTGAAGGAGGGGCCCAAGGTCAAATCCGACCACACCAGAAGATTCCCAGCCCATGATTTCCTATATGCTGGTTTACCATCCCAAACCTCTAGGACCAATAATAAGCGAGCTATAAGCATTTTTATGTTTGGCAATCCTCGTTTGACCTTGAAGGAGAGGCCCAAGGTCAAATCTGACCACACCAAAAGATTCCCAGCCCATGATTTCCTATATGTTGGTATACCATCCCAAGGCTCTAGGACCAATAATAAGCGAGTTATAAGCATTTTTATGTTTGGCTATCCTCATTTGACCTTGAATGAGAGGCCCAAGGTCAAATCCGACCACACCAGAAGGTTCCCAGCCCATGATTTCCTATATGTTGGTATACCATCACAAACCTCTAGGACCAATAATAAGCGAGTTATAAGCACTTTTCAGTTTGGCTATGCTCATTTGACCTTGAAGGAGGGGCCCAAGGTCAAATCCGACCATACCAGAAGATTCCTAGCCCATGATTTCCAACATGTTGGTTTACCATCCCAAAGCTCTAGGACCAATAATAAGCGAGTTATAAGCATTTTTATGTTTGGCAATCCTCGTTTGACCTTGAAGGAGAGGCCCAAGGTCAAATCTGACCACACCAAAAGATTCCCAGCCCATGATTTCCTATATGTTGGTATACCATCCCAAGGCTCTAGGACCAATAATAAGCGAGTTATAAGCATTTTTATGTTTGGCTATCCTCATTTGACCTTGAATGAGAGGCCCAAGGTCAAATCCGACCACACCAGAAGGTTCCCAGCCCATGATTTCCTATATGTTGGTATACCATCACAAACCTCTAGGACCAATAATAAGCGAGTTATAAGCACTTTTCAGTTTGGCTATGCTCATTTGACCTTGAAGGAGGGGCCCAAGGTCAAATCCGACCATACCAGAAGATTCCTAGCCCATGATTTCCAACATGTTGGTTTACCATCCCAAAGCTCTAGGACCAATAATAAGCGAGTTATAAGCATTTTAATGTTTGGCTATCTTCGTTTGACCTTGAAGGAGAGGCGCAAGGTCAAATCTGACCACACCAAAAGATTCCCAGTCCATGATTTCCTATATGTTGGTATACCATCCCAAACCTCTAGGACTAATAATAAGCGAGTTATAAGCACTTTTCACTTTGGCTATACTTGTTTGACCTTGAAGGAGAGGCCCAAGGTCAAATCTGACCACACCAGAAGATTCCCAGCCCATGATTTCCTATATTTTGGTATACCATCCCAAACCTCTAAGAGCAATAATAAGCGAGTTATAAGCACTTTAAACTTTGCCTATCCTCGTTTGACCTTGAAGGAGAGGCCCAAGGTCAAATCTGACCACACCAGAAGATTCCCTGCACATGATTTCCTATATGTTGGTATGCCATCCCAAACCTCTAGGACCAATATTAAGCGAGTTATAAGCACTTTTAAGTTTGGCTATCCTCTTTTGACCTTGAAGGAGAGGCCAAAGGTCAAATGCGACCACACCAGAAGATTCCCAGCACATGATTTCCTATATGTTGGTATACCATCACAAACCTCTAGGACCAATAATAAGCGAGTTATAAGCACTTTTTAGTTTGGCTATGCTCCTTTGACCTTGAAGGAGGGGCCCAAGGTCAAATCCGACCACACCAGAAGATTCCCAGCCCATGATTTCCTATATGCTGGTTTACCATCCCAAACCTCTAGGACCAATAATAAGCGAGCTATAAGCATTTTTATGTTTGGCAATCCTCGTTTGACCTTGAAGGAGAGGCCCAAGGTCAAATCTGACCACACCAAAAGATTCCCAGCCCATGATTTCCTATATGTTGGTATACCATCCCAAGGCTCTAGGACCAATAATAAGCGAGTTATAAGCATTTTTATGTTTGGCTATCCTCATTTGACCTTGAATGAGAGGCCCAAGGTCAAATCCGACCACACCAGAAGGTTCCCAGCCCATGATTTCCTATATGTTGGTATACCATCACAAACCTCTAGGACCAATAATAAGCGAGTTATAAGCACTTTTCAGTTTGGCTATGCTCATTTGACCTTGAAGGAGGGGCCCAAGGTCAAATCCGACCATACCAGAAGATTCCTAGCCCATGATTTCCAACATGTTGGTTTACCATCCCAAAGCTCTAGGACCAATAATAAGCGAGTTATAAGCATTTTTATGTTTGGCAATCCTCGTTTGACCTTGAAGGAGAGGCCCAAGGTCAAATCTGACCACACCAAAAGATTCCCAGCCCATGATTTCCTATATGTTGGTATACCATCCCAAGGCTCTAGGACCAATAATAAGCGAGTTATAAGCATTTTTATGTTTGGCTATCCTCATTTGACCTTGAATGAGAGGCCCAAGGTCAAATCCGACCACACCAGAAGGTTCCCAGCCCATGATTTCCTATATGTTGGTATACCATCACAAACCTCTAGGACCAATAATAAGCGAGTTATAAGCACTTTTCAGTTTGGCTATGCTCATTTGACCTTGAAGGAGGGGCCCAAGGTCAAATCCGACCATACCAGAAGATTCCTAGCCCATGATTTCCAACATGTTGGTTTACCATCCCAAAGCTCTAGGACCAATAATAAGCGAGTTATAAGCATTTTAATGTTTGGCTATCTTCGTTTGACCTTGAAGGAGAGGCGCAAGGTCAAATCTGACCACACCAAAAGATTCCCAGTCCATGATTTCCTATATGTTGGTATACCATCCCAAACCTCTAGGACTAATAATAAGCGAGTTATAAGCACTTTTCACGTTGGCTATACTCGTTTGACCTTGAAGGAGAGGCCCAAGGTCAAATCTGACCACACCAGAAGATTCCCAGCCCATGATTTCCTATATTTTGGTATACCATCCCAAACCTCTAAGAGCAATAATAAGCGAGTTATAAGCACTTTAAACTTTGCCTATCCTCGTTTGACCTTGAAGGAGAGGCCCAAGGTCAAATCTGACCACACCAGAAGATTCCCTGCACATGATTTCCTATATGTTGGTATGCCATCCCAAACCTCTAGGACCAATATTAAGCGAGTTATAAGCACTTTTAAGTTTGGCTATCCTCTTTTGACCTTGAAGGAGAGGCCAAAGGTCAAATGCGACCACACCAGAAGATTCCCAGCACATGATTTCCTATATGTTGGTATACCATCACAAACCTCTAGGACCAATAATAAGCGAGTTATAAGCACTTTTTAGTTTGGCTATGCTCCTTTGACCTTGAACGAGGGGCCCAAGGTCAAATCCGACCACACCAGAAGATTCCCAGCACATGATTTCCTATATGTTCGTATACCATCCCAAAGCTCTAGGACCAATAATAAGCGAGTTATAAGCACTTTTAAGTTTCGCTATCCTCATTTGACCTTGAAGGGGGGGCCCAAGGTCAAATGCGACCACACCAGAAGGTTCCCAGCACATGATTTCCTATATGTTGGTATACCATCCCAAACCTCTAGGACCAATAATAAGCGAGTTATAAGCACTTTTAAGTTTGGCTATGCTCGTTTGACCTTGAAGGGGGGGCCCAAGGTCAAATGCGACCACACCAGAAGATTCCCAGCAGATGGTTTCCTATATGTTGGTATACCATCCCAAACCTCTAGGACTAATAATAACCGAGTTATAAGCACTTTCCAGTTTGGCTATCCCCGTTTGACCTTGAAGGAGACGTCCAAGGTCAAATCTGTCCACACCAAAAGATTCCCAGCCCATGGTTTCCTATATGTTGGTATACCATCCCAAACCTCTAGGACTAATAATAAGCGAGTTATAAGCACTTTAAACTTTGCCTATCCTTGCTTGACCTTGAACGAGGGGCCCAAGGTCAAATCTGACCACACCAGAAGATTCCCAGCACATGATTTCCTATATGTTGGTATACCATCCCAAACCTCTACGACTAATAATAAGCGAGTTCAAGGCTTAATCTTAGCAAAATTTTTATGAACTTATAATCAATCGCCCGTCAATCCATCAATTATGGCCCGATTGATCCCAATATCGACTGGCGCCTAGATTCTTCCCTCAGGAATGTGCATACCAAATTTGGTTGACTCACACCCAGTACTTTCTGAGGAAATCTAGTGAAAAGGAAGTAATTTTTTTTTTGAATTTTTGATAATGTGACCTTGATAAAGGTCAAAGGTCAAATTTATGCCTGTCAAAAAATTTCCCCTCGCCTATAGAAGAACACTGCCACATATCATTTGGATAGACTTAATAACAAGGGAGATATTCAAGGGAGACGATAATGCGGCGGCGGCGGCGGCTGACTGAAAACCAGGGGTGAAACCAATAAGCATCCCCTTTTCAAGGGACGCTTAATTACTGGTTACAGAACAGCAATTGCTGATGCTTTGGGATCACAGGGTGAACTCTTCTCAAAAAGTCTAGAACTGAATAGACTTATTGCCAGCTTCACCAGGGATACACCTAAACCAAATAGGTCCATTCCTACATGGGACCTCTCCTTGGTCCTCCTAGGTTTGACAAAACCTCCTTTTGAGCCTTTATCTGAGGCCCCTTAGAAGTGGCTAACTTACAAGACAGTTTTCCTGCTGGCTTTAGCCTCAGGTAAAAGAAGGAGTGAGATACATACTTGGACTCACTCTTCTGTCTCTTCAAGGAGAAATTGGTCAGAGGTCACTGTTTCTCCTTCTCCAGCATTCCTGGCCAAAAACCAGTTGGCTTTGGATGGCCATGATTCCATTAAACCAGTAGTTATACCAGCTCTTACTACCATGTTGGACAGTTCACTGGTGGAGGACAAGTCACTTTGTCCAGTTAGGGCCCTCAAAGTCTACTTAGACAAGACTAAATCCATGACAAAAGGCAAGGCCCTTCTCTTTGTATCACTTAGGGAGGGTTATTCTAAGGATATCACAAGAATAATCATTTCCCAGTGGATCAAACAGACCATTCACACTTGCTATCAGTCTTCAGATATGACTGATCAACAGGTCACTCAAGTTAGAGCTCATGATGTTAGAGCTATGGTGGCATCTCTTGCCTTCAAAGGAGGTATCTCCTTAGAGCAGGTCTTGAGCTCCTGTTACTGGAGGTCCCACAATACCTTCACAAACTTTTATTTGAAGGATATTTGCTGGGAGAATGAAAATATCTTTAAGTTAGGTCCCATTGTATCAGCACAGCATGTAGTGAACAATTGAGACTTAATAATATGATTAATTTTTATTTTCAGGATATATGGAATTGGACTGGAATGGAAAAGGACTTTGATTACGACTATGAATATATTTTCAAAATACGGTTGCTTGGCTTGAGGGACAGCTGCACTCTGTTGGAGTTCTATTCAACTGGGCGCAACTGACCTTTGACCCCTGCACATCTGTACAGACCGGGTGATGGGATATATGTTTATGTCATGTTTATGTATGGTACAGCATGCTGCTTTCATAAGTGGGTGAGTACCTTTTCAGTTACTTTATTACAACTACTTTATCACCTTATCAGTACTTGTAATAATAATAATAATAATTTAAATATGTGTAATATATTACAGTTGTTTGTAGTATAACATATTATGTCTATGCATTTTTTGTATCTGTATAACCTCGAGAACTCTCCTATAGCACTTGACAGTCCTCAGAAGTCTACCCACCATGGACCACCATGGCTGCATTCAGGCATTTGTTGGGATTATGTAAGTACGTTTTTATGCAATAAAATTGGTTAATTTTATTGTAATTGGAATTTTTATAAATAAAAATACTTACATAATCCCAACAAGGAGAGTCCCACCCTCCTCCCCTCTACCATCTTCTGAGGGATAGGGTCAAAAATTTAAGAATGGCAACTTACAGAGGATATATAACCTCCAGCAGGTGCCCGCTGGGGTTTACATGTGTACTTTCAGTAGAAAAAAAAGGGCGAGACACATTGTCTGTGTCCTTGACCGAACGGTAGGTCACGTAAGCATTTGTTGGGATTATGTTAGTATTTTTATTTATAAAAATTCCAATTACAATAAAATTAACCAAATCTGGAATATTTTAGTCTTTATCTTTTTGTAGAAAGGTGAATACCAGTGAGATCTACAGTTTATTTATTGCATCGAGTTTATAAATTTAGTTTGTACTGCACCCAGTGGATAATACCCATTCTCAGTTGCATGGTGTGACCTTCATTTGACCTTACTGCAGTGACGTTGACCTTTAAAATCTTGTCCGGGCCATATCTCAGAAACCATAAGGTATAGGAAGTTGATACTAGGTAGGGACATTGGTTGGGGGTTGGTAGGTGTGCAACGTCATGGTATGACCTTGATTTGACCTTGCTGTAGTGACCTTAACCTATAAAATCTTGTCCGGGCTACATCTTGGAAACTGTAAGGTGTAGGAAGTTGATACTTGGTAGGGACATTGCATGTGGTTTGTAGGGTTGCAACGTCATGGTGTGACCCGGAGTTGACCTTTAACCTTGCCTTAGTGAGCATGACCCATAAAATATTCTCTGGCCATATCTTGGAAACCATAAGATGTAGGAAGTTGATGCTTGGTAGGGACATTGGTTAGGGATTGTAGGTGTGCAACGTTATGGTGTGACCTTGATTTGACCTTGTCATAGCAACCACAAGTAGTAAATTCTTGTCTGGGCTATTTCTTGGATTCCATGAGGTGTAGAAGGTTGACATTTGGTAGGGACATTGGTTAGGGTGTAGGTGTGCATCATGGTGTGACCTTTAATTGTGGCTTTGCCAAAGTGTGTTCACCTGCCATATTTGAGACATAGTTTTCTTAACAAAGATATATGGATTGCTGATTATATGCACTTTTATCATAATTGTGATATTTCCATTGACAGCTGTTCTCCAATTCTCCAGTTCTCCAATAAATAAATTTTACAGCTTCATAATTATTAGTTGTCATCTTGCTGTCATCTTGCTGTCATCTTGCTATGGAAATGTCTTGTTTTAATACTTTATCTTTACATCCCAGGGTGTGGGGTATGGGCATATCTGATGCTATTTTCTTTTCTTGCTGCTACAGGTCAAAATGGTAGATAATTGTATCCTGGAATAAAATCAGATACATTAGTTTTGATCCTCACACCTTATCCTTCTCAGAGATTTGAATACAGTAAGTGAGAAATGGGTTTTATTCAGAGCTTTCTATTTGGTATGTTGGTAAGGGTAGGAAGCCTATTCAGTGATACTTTTGACCAATTTCCAGATTCATGGCAGCCTAGAGAAAACTTATTTTGGCCTTCTTTTCACATTTTTACTTGGATTTTCATGTACCAACTTGGAAAATCTTTTGCTTGATGTGTCTATATCTCATATATTTCCTTTATAAACCTTGATACTTCATCTCATATATTTCCTTTATAAACCTTGATACTTCTCATTGAAGAATGTCCAGGATATACAGAAGTACTCAACCAATGCCCCATTTAGAGCACCTGCATTTTGACATGGTTCACAGTAAAACTGTGTAAATCCTTGATTAATGTTAAATAGTTCATAGAGGCTTCAACTCGCAATACAACTTAAAGAAAGTCATGGGTTTGGAATCATTTCACAAGGCCAGATTTGATGTATAACATCTTCAAGGTCAAATAATGTTCCCATATTTAAAACTTTTTAGTTTTTGGTTTAAATAGACACTTATATTTTCAAGCATATTTATTTAACATGAAAATATGACACCTGTATTGGTCACACATGATTTAAGTTGGAGAGACAAAAGTTTTGTCAAATTTACAGTTGTAGCAACAGAAACATTAGGTAGAACTTCTGTTATATGACTTTGCAATCCATCAAAGCATTTCATTTTGTGACTTGATGTACACTCTGCCAAACTTCATTTACACTCTACCATACCTACTCCTAGTAGTTAAACTTGCGATCTGATGTCAAATTATTTTTAGCTTTGTGACTTTATTTACAATATGCCAAATTTACTCATAGTTTTTTCATACAAAATTGCTTACTTCTGTTCCCATCCTTCTACTAGTTCAATAATTTCTTTCTCCTCAGCTATCGAATAACAGATGTTCTATTGGATTTGGCCACCAGCAATCTGATACAGACTTTAGAAAATTTAGTCAGGAGAGCTGACAAGTCTTAACTCAGTGTTTTGCAAAAACACAAATTAGTCCTTTGTGAAATATATCAACATGTCTGAAGTGCACACAAATAAATGATGTCACTACAGAGGTATCTCGCATGTCACAGCATGTGTGGCCCAGCAAGCCACATCCACCCACCAGTAGTTTTCTGTGGAGTAGACCGCCATGCATGGAAACCTGTCATCATTGTGTTCAGTGGCTGAAAGGTGATAATATGTCAATTAGGCAACTGTCAGATCTGGACAGCTCTGTTCAAATTTTGTGGTGAACTATTCTTGCGCATTTTTAAGGCAAAGCATATGCAGGACAAATACTGAGCCTGCTATATAAAATTCAGCAAACTTGAGCCCAATGCAACCTAAAATAATTAACAGGAACTGTTGTTAGTAATTCTAATCAATCAATCAGACATGGATAAATGTAGATATTAAAATGAAAATATGAAAATCCACTGAATTGTAAACTACAAAAGGATACTGCTTTTTAGGTAGTTGCCAATATTTAAAAATAATTCAAGTTTCAAAACAACAACTGGTGGTAACACATTTGTTAGTTTGTTTCACATACTAAAGTTTACTTCATAGGTTTAATGTCTCTTGCATCACCTGTAGTGTTGTGTCTGGAAAGATTCTGTGTGAACTGCGCATATTGCCACACAATGGATTTGAACCCACAATCACAGAGGTCAGAGGCCACTTATTGTTAACTCATTCACTTAAGTGACCTCTATGTTCTGTACATATCACTATTTTAGATGCCGAGTAAGTAATTCAGACTGGTTGTCTTCTCTCTGGTTGCAACTTGTACAGGTTCAAAACTTGTGCATGTTGCAACTTGTACAAGTCAACCCATACAAGTTGCAACTTGAACAAGCTACTTGTACAAGTTGCAACTTGTACATATTTCTTGTTCAAGTTGCAACTTGTACAAAATCTCAACTTGTACATGACATATATATTACTAAGATAAATTTACGCCAATTTTAATTGAGGAAATATAGGCAGTCGAAACCTAACAATGGTTTTTGTAGAATGAACAAATGGACATCACATACTGAGACTGGGGCCACTCAAACATCATTAAAAGAAAACCAATTTTAGATGAGTTACTTACTGGGTACCCAGTTTTCATACTTGACCTCCTTTCCATATGGCCAAAGCCAGTCTCCATTTGTAAGTGATGCTGCAGTCCAGTATCTTGAGATGCTGCTCTGTCCTAGAAAATAAGAGCACTTGATTTTATACTCCTATGTACATGATCAGTTAAACTTCACTTTAATTGGTACATAGCCTGCTCAAGGACATTGTTACTTTTACTTAGCATGCACCAAGTTGTGATTAAGCAGTCTACAGAGACAATCTCGTGAACACCACATCTGCCACTGTGGCTTAGTGGGTAACACACTCACCTAGGAACACAGAGAACGTGGGTTCAATCCCAGATATAGGCATATACATAGTGGCTTGGATGACCACTTAAAATGGCGGTCCTCTGTCATTGGGTCCTATCCCCAGTGGCAGGTTAAAGAACCTCAAGGATGTTGATAAATGGTCATCCTTGAGCCTCTTTCTTTCAGTTAGGGGAATGTCAGTAATTTGAGAGCTGTAGTGTACTTGTACAGTCAGATGGGTTATATAGCACTTTGAGTCCTGTAGTACATGGAGATAGTGCGCTGAGAATAAATACAAATACAATACAATTTTGTGAGCACCAGCTGATATCTTGCTCACTACTTATTATGCGTTGATTTAGAAAACAATTTGATCATTTATTTTCAAGCTAATGCCTTTTGTAATTATCACTGAAAAATGAAAGATATTCGAAATACCATATTTATTTTTCCAGATGTCACGGAGAAAGCTCTGCTCGGCTTCAGACTCTATGGCCACCAGATGACTGTTTGGGGAGTAGGCCTGGCACATTCTTTCTGCCTGGGTGACATTCACCATCACTGAGCTTTAAGAAAAAAATGTGTGTGTTTTTTTTGTAATAACATCTGGGGTTTTCAGCATTTTCCACATATTGTCATATAAGTTGGATTTGAACATACAAAAAGAGTGAATAACCACAAAATGGTCAGTTGTAAATCTGATACCCACTGGGCCATACAGGCGCCTGAAAGCTTCAAAAATACCCAAATCTGCATATAAATAAAACTGACACACAATTATCCGGTACATTCTGATATTGTAGAAACATTTATCTTTGAGTTGCATCTGGAGTTGTAAGTCTAACTGTATTTTGATACCAATATTAGGTATGTACTAAGTACTTGCATATTTATAATTTTGATTATCACCAAAGACCAATACTTTCATAAATTTAGCAAAGAGTGTACAGGGTCTAAAATAAATTTAAAATAGAGGCTTCTAAAAAACTCTAGTAATTAACCTGCCATACTTGTTTGAAACAAAATACTTGCCTCATATCTCTGAGAGCATGGATTCACTTCTCGGTCTGCATCAAAAGTAATTTTTGAAGTTTACCTATCTTTGTCCCGTCGTTTGTGTACACTTTACAACACTAGCAGTGTGTGTAGCTTTCATCAACCAGTACAATTATTCAGTTATATAACCAAAACACCAGACCAAAAATATTTTGAATGTTTTACACCTTTTTACACCTGTGGAACTTCACTACCATATTGACTTTGAATATTTTTGGTCACAAAATGTTATATAAACATCAATTCACTCAGGGGGGCCTAAAGTCAAAGTTGGGGTTCTACGTCAAGTTCCACAGCCAGGATCATATTGGGACAGGGCCTTAGCTTTGTCACTTGTGGGATGCGAACCCAACTCAGGGCCTAATTAAAAAATTATTTCAACCAAAGTCTTAGCGGCCTCAATAGTTCAATATTTACATGTTTTCAAGGCGGTAGCATGAACCCAAGGATTGATGCATATAGAAGCCTGTGTTGCCGGGGCATTCAGGCTTGTCATCAAGATTGTTGACAGCTACAAATACAAGCATACACAAAGCTTAAATAAAACAGAGTATTGTGTGCATTGTTAATAAGCGTGTGCACAGAACATTCAAAGTGGCAAAGTAATGGAGTCTGGTATTGAGCATTCAGATTTTCAGATTTTTAAGTTTTTGCTTCAGCCAAAAACCAAAATGTGCACATTGGTTAAAGAATATAAGGGATGAATTGTTAGGGAATGATTCAGAGAAGAATAACAGGTAAATATTGTGTTTTCCATCTCTTGTAAAAGGTAGGTCATACTGCGACAGGCCTTCAGTGAATTCCACATGTTACCATGGAGTTGGTTGGATTTAAATTTATTTGGGTTTAACGTCACTTTCGACACTGTATAGGCCATATCGCGACTAGTAGTGTTAAGGACAGAGGAAACCAGTACACAGCAGTTGGTCAAGATGTTATTGCTGGGCCCCGGTATGTAACTAACAACTTTCCCACATAGGGTCGAGTCCACGGGTCAAACTGCTGACCTCAGAGTTGGGAGGCATGACACCTGAGGTTGGTTGGAACTTGTGACCACAGAAGTGAGAGCTGATCACCTAAACATCTTCTTTGTTAACCAGTCATCTACTGAGGCCTCTATAGATATGACATTTTATATCTTTAATTGTAAATTATTCTTACTAAGAAGAAAATAAATTAAACTTAATTACTTGGACTATTAGTATATAAGACAACAGTTGTGTTCAGTGATTACGATCTATGAGCCAGTTACTATCAGAAAAACTTGGTATATCTTACTGCTGTTCTCAATATCTTTCAATGTGCCTTCATGCAATGTATTTCATATTTTTATAATTATATTTAATACATAATACAATTTAAAAGACACACATTTCATTACATTGCAGTCTTCAGATTGTAGATGTCAATTGAGGAAAGTTGAATGTACAAATCCAGCAATAGATTTGTATATGGTCATATGTAAAAACTAAGCTAACACAAGATTATACACATTTGTAAATTTTAAATCACTTGAAAATAAAAGTTAAACCATCTTTTACTGTACATAGTAAAATTTAGTGACAAAAGAAACAAAGACAACTCACAGTGGCCCATATTTGCCATTGCTGTTTTCACCGACTCCAGTTCATTGCTGAAACCAGTCTGGTCATCTTGTATTTTTCGAAGTTCTCCCATCAAATTGTTCAGCTTCTTGCCTTGATTATTCACTTTCCTTGACAGTTTGGCCAATGTCTACAAAAGGTAATGATTTAAGAGTTACCTCAGAGACAGCATCATCCGAACGTAATCTCCCTGTTGTCTATGTAGTAAAACTTTCTATATTACTGTGGCATTATATTAAGGTAATCTCCTTGTTGTATATGCCATTATATTCTAGTCTAATATGACTTTTATAGTGCTTAATCCATGCAAACTGCAGATTCTAAGGCACAGCATCCAGTAGCCCAAGTCTAAAAAAATCATATCCGGGAGCATGGAAGAGATCAGCGACCACGGACGCACCAAGAAAGATCAGAAATAAAGGTGGATTTTATAAACTTTTAGAGAACAGGTAGGATTTTAATTTTGATTTGAAGGATTTAAAACAGGTGGCAGATTGAAATGTCATCAAGCATCATAAGTAAAGCTATGGTTGAAATGTTTCTTAAATCGGTGAACATATGGACATAGAGACATAGCCTGTGAAACAATCTGTCAAGCAAGTGTCACCTGGTTTATGTATATATTTATTTGGGGTTTTACATTGCTCTCAACACTGTGCAGGTCATATCAGGTACTTGGAAGGGCAGAGGGAACCAGAACATGCAGTTGGTCAAGGTTCTGTAGTGTAAACTGCCGACCAATGGCAAGCAACTACCAGCTTACCCACTTGAAGTCAGGTCGGGAAGCGAATCCCAATCTCAAGGGTGGGAGGCGAGAGTGTTACCACTCTGCCACTGTGATTGTGAAGGAAAAGTCAGAATCAAACAACACACCCAAGTTTCTAACTACGGGAGTAGGA
Organism: Sabellastarte sp. h YS-2021; assembly: GCA_964017235.1. Lineage (NCBI taxonomy): Eukaryota > Metazoa > Annelida > Polychaeta > Sabellida > Sabellidae > Sabellastarte > Sabellastarte sp. h YS-2021. The sequence continues at coordinate 32,725,619 of OZ024936.1, forward strand.
CTGTTCAGGTTACCTAGTATACTGATAGAGAAATATGTACTAGGTATGTCATGCTGAGGCTTTGAGCCAAACAGGAAAAGTTCTGTCATGAGGATCCAGCTTGAGCCTGCAAAAAGAACATCTACTTCTGAAGATTTTCAAGACACTCATTAATTTCTTAAGTGCATAAGTAGCATTCTTTTGAGAAAAAGTTTCATATATTTATGTGCCATTTGCATAGAAATGGAGATGTCAGATACAGGGCAATAGTTTTTGAGATCTTCACTAGGAAATGAAGCTCTTCAATGAGAGGCGTGACAACCTTTTTTAAATTCAGATGGGACAAAATCTTGAGAGGAGAAAGATTAACCTCCCCACTTATTGATGGCAGTAGAATGTCAGTAGAATGAATACAATCTTTCACAAGGAAGGTTGGCCAGGACTTGGGGGTGATTTATTGATAACTTTTAGATTTGATCCTTAAAAACCACATTAAAGACAGAGTGTGATGAAGGTTTGTGTGTAGGGTGCCCTTAGAAAAAGTAGATGAGGAAAATGATTGACATATTTTACTGATTTTATTTCATGGAAGAACATATGAAACTGATTAGCAAGATATTTGTCCCATATTATGGTAGGATGTTAGGAGGAAAGTATTGACATGATTTTTTCAGAGCCTGTCATAGTTGTCACAGTCACATTTATTTTTGTTGAGTAGCTTATTGCACCATGCCATCTTTTTGTGTAGTCTTGACCTTTTTGTTGTTCCTGTTTTCCTTGCGCCATGTTCTCTCATACTGCCAGTGATTTTGCTAACCCAATAAAACTCAGCCAGTTTGTAAGATTGAATTTAAACAGCTTTTATTATCATCAATGCATCTTTGATGCCCAAACTACCACGATCATGAGCATACTGATCATATAATTCTGATGCTGATCTTGTATTAAAGTAATCATCCTGCTATATGTGATAAAGCTATTTAACTATGCCATTATGTGAAAGTCTTTCCCAATTTGCAAGTAGTAAAACTCTCCAACTTTGCAATCATGAAAAAGTATATTGCATATGACAAAACCTAAACGTGTATAGTATTCTATCTAAGACCCAAAAATATGCAATATACACGTTGTTTGGTTATACTACAGCACTGTGGAGCATCGGGGATTACACCTGCCGAAACTCCCATTCACAGACTACACTACCAAACACTTTGGTTACAATTGTATTTTTGTTCATGTTTCAGGGTTAATGATCAAACTAGGGGGCTTTATTTCTCTATCAACAGCCAAGGATGCTTCCTGACAGGTCCTCAGTGACTCCCATGTGTAACAAGGAACTGTATTGGCCACAGACTGAGAACCAATTGACTCAATGTCCAAAACTCTGCCACTGACCACAATGATTGGTGATGAACCTTGGTTAACAAGGCAGCACGGTTGATTGAATGTTTTGACGCGTAGTACTAGGCTTTCTATGGAAGTCCAAAACAAACCTGGTGCAATATGTTTTAATATAAGTCCTTTAATATAATGGTGAATCTTTGTGAAGTCTGACAATCTCTCACTCTCTCTCCCTCCCTGTGTGTGTTAATGTGTGGAAAGACAGGATGATTTATATCAAGGTGTTACATGTGGATACCTGAGACTGTGGCATAGTTGATACTGTGTCAGAATATTTATAGTGGTGGTGGACCAATTCACGCCCAGGTACCAATTCAGGCCCACCCTCAATTTTCTTGAAGATTTATAATTTTTCATAGAGAATATGTTTACCACATCATAGATAATCATCACATGGATCATTTACATTTGTAATTTATTGTTTAACTGTGATTGTTTTGGATAAATTTAGGGGTGGGCGTGAATTGGTACCCGGGCGTGAATTGGTACCTGGGCGTGAATTGGTACCCGGGCGTGAATTGGTCCACCACCACTAGCTATTGTCTGACCATGGTACAGTAGATCAAATAAGACAACCATTAAATAAAAATATCCCCTCGACATTTTTGAAAACGTTAACCTTTACTAGAGTTAAGACTACAGTTAGGAGTAGACTTAAAATATGTTGTTGCCATAAATAGTGTTCTTGTCATAATTGTTTAGCAGGCAGAATTTCGACATAAAGAGACTGTTTCTCTATTCAGTCAAGACTATGCTAATGTCAAAGACACTGCTTCCACATTCTAGTGGTCAGTGTACTTGACGTTCGGATTCCTTTATGAATGAGAAAATGTCATTGTTATCTGTTGAAACTGATGTAAAACAGCAGCTTTGACCTGTACTATCGTTGTTTGGAATGAAAAGTGATGTACTAATGACATGGTGGTATCATCAAAGAGTGCTTTGTGACAATTCCAATATTAATAACAATAATATCCAATAATGGTCTTCAATAAGAAGCTGTGTTATGAAGTAATTGTTACAACATACTGTATGGGAAAAATCCTGCAGGAATTCAACTTATTCACAATACTCGGAATACAAACGTGTGAGATGACATTCTTTACCAAATAAACATTCTAGACTGGTGAAGGGATTATATCAGTAAAATTGGTTTGGTGCTAATGCATCACGATTCACTATAAATTTCACCCCAACTGAAATCAGCATTCAGGTAGGTCTTGTTTAATTTACATAATCGGTGCTGCCTTTCCAAGTTTTCTGTTATCAATCTTCTAAGATTGATTTGTTTCTTATCTTATTTGGGTTTAAACATTTTCAACATTGTTGTACAATAATTGGTGTACAGAAGTTTGTTTCACAAAAGTAAATATTACTTCAGCCATACATGTGAAGGTATGAATGTGACCTACTAAATTATGGTTTTAGTTTTCACCTTCCTTGACATAAATCCACTGGATATATTGTTTTGTGAAAAAAATCTATTATGCCTGTGAAATTTTATGATATAATGTGACCAAAGCCTTTTTGTTATAATGATGCCCATGGTCTTTAAATATTTTAAATATGGTATTAGCACTTTTCCCTTATGTTCCACTGCAATATTCATCTTGAGTACTTTCTGTTGAATGTCCTCATTTATATGAAGACACACTTGTCATAACACACTTGGCTACAATCTCTGACGTCATGGGTATAATTCTTGGTCCAAACACAGATAAAATTGGTGGTTTCCTGCTTGTGGCTTTCAGTACATTGACCAACAAGTATGACTGCCTTCCTGTATGTCATCAATTTGACATTGAATCAGATATTTTGTAGACTTTCCTCAAGTCGTTAGGTGTTATATGAGGACTGAATGACTTTTTTACCAGAATGTGGGGCTGACGAAACTTTGTATTTCAGACAAGTGTTGAGGGGCCACGGTGGCAGAGTGGTAACACTCTCGCCTCCCACCTCTGCGGCCGGGGTTCGATCCCCGTCATGGCCGTAAGTGGGAAAGCTGGTAGTTGCTTGCCGTTGGTCGGCAGTTTACAGTACAGAACCCTAGTGAACTATATGTACTGGTTTCCTCTGCCCTTCCAACTACCCGTCGTGATATGACCTGTACAGTGTTGAAAGCGACGTAAAACGTCAAATAAACAAAATAAACAGACAAGTGTTGGTATTGTATAGATTTATAAAGATCATGTAGATCTATGTCAGATTTGGTGGAATAAGAAATACAAAGACTTGGAGCAAGTCTAGCTTCTTTCATGATTCAAACCTCTGAGTCATTAACTGTTGACAGAGATGTCAAACCTCAACTTTGACCAAGCAGTAGATGTATCAATTTCTAACCCAATCAGATTATATTCAAAGGAAAATGTGTTCACAAAATAGGTGACTCTGGTGGCACAAAAGTGTCATTGCCAGCATGATTACACAAATGAAACATCTGAAAGAGCTCCAATTCTGTGGCCCTAAATTTGAAGACCAATAGCCAGTATTTTTATTGACTGAGTGCATTGTGACACCTTGTATCTATATTTCAATATTTGGTTTTGTCGTATTGTTAGATAATAAACACTTTACTTTACTATAAGTTTGTCTAAGATGAACAAGTAAATATGGTCATGAGTTGTTTCATTTTAGATTTGAGGAATGTAGAATAAACAAGGCTCAAAGGGATTTCGGTCTTAGACACGAGAATCTTAATCGAGACAATTGTCGCCGTTTTTATAAATACTAAGTCACTTTGTTTAGATAATTATCCAACTTTCTGTCAATCTAACCCCAATTTTTAAAAACTGAGATAACTATCCCATAAAGTTTATTTGTTACAGAAAAAAATGATATAATAATCTAGACATATTTACCCAGTATCTTAAAAATTGAGATCATAATATCGAAAAATTTACTTTGAATGCAGTTTCCAAGCAATTTTGGTTTCCACACTAATCATGGTGGAATAAAAATTATAGAAGTTTATTTCTGATCTGGTACTTCAGCAGTTACTGAAATTAATATACTATTGTCAGAAACAGGTGTCTGTTCAAACCTGAAATACTGATAGAAATAAAGGGGTACTGCTTTCCTGCATAAGTTGGCCGCAGTCATAAGTTGGCCGCCCTCACCACAGCTTCACGGGGCTTTAACATGAGTGGCCTACTACACTCTGAAACCATGTATTATTGTTAAACTTATTATATGCAACAGTTGGTAGTTGCTTGCCGTTGGTCGGCAGTTTACAGTACACAACCCTAGCGAACTCTATGTACTGGTTTCCTCTGCCCTTCCAACTACCCGTCGTGATATGACCTGTACAGTGTTGAAAGCAACGTTAAACCCCAAATAAATAATTATATGCAACAGTTTTCATTGGTGTACAATAACCTATTTGTCTTTCTGGAGCCTGTAGATGAGCCGCGGCCAACTTATGACTGCGGCCAACTTATGCAGGGAAGCAGTATACATCATTTTAGTTATGACAATTTTGCAGTTACAGATGCAGTTATCTTAGAATAAAAGTACAGTACTCACCAGTTGTGACGTCACATCCTGTACGCATAAAATCACACTGACCAATAGAACAAAGAAACACACGTTGAATTTCTCCATTGTTCAAATTATATACTGGCAATATGTGAAAACTTTGTGGAATAAATGTTGAAATTTTAACTTTATCTGTGGCTGCAGGTTGTTGCACTCCACAATGATATGAGCTGGGTGAGACGTGTCAGGATTGATTTGACTGATGAGTCATTTTACTGGGAGCCAGTGTTTCCAGAGATGGATCACTGTTTTCACACTCCACATGTCTTAGAATAGCCTTGTTCAAGGCGTAAACCATACTGTTTTAATAGTTATATTAGTGCAGGTGTTCTGGGCCATTTGGAGACTGATAACAACTTGAAATGGCACCCTGAGTCATTTGAAGACCAAGGTAATATAACTGGGTGTTCAAACAGCGCAGCCATTTCAACATAATTGAAATGAATTTAAAATATACAAATTTAAGTGAAATATCCAAAAATGTACTGGTTCATCAGCATTTTAAAAAAATAACATAAAAATACAGCTTTAATATAAGAAAACACGTATAAAATTTATCGATTAGCTTTTTTAAACAAAACCGCTCAATAATATTTTATCTGTCTTTTTCATAATATATTCCCCTTTGAAATATATATTCAACATAGATATATTTCTGTTTTTGAAAGTTTCAAATATATACAAATTTCTAATTATTAAATAAATTTCACATATAAAGTTTATTTGTTTTATTTGTTATAATATTTACAGTAGAAAAGTAACATGTGAATATCCAATTGATCTACATAAAGAATAGCTTATTTAGTGTTGAAACACCCTTGCCAACTTAACACTAGAGGCCAGTGTTAAACTGATGCACCTATATTCAGTGCTTCCATTTGAAAGAGCCCGTGATGATGATTTTTTTACAGTAATTGGATCCAGGTCTGACATAGAAATGATATAATTCAGAGAATGATCCATAACCAATAGTCAAGTGCTCTCCGAGTGTTTTGTTAACTATGCAAATGGATGACAATAAATGTGAAATGCTGATCTCACAATGTGGACCCCAAATTGTTGAAATAAACATAAAAATGAAACCGTAGATTTTTTCCATAAGCTCAAGCAAGTCAAGTTTTTGCTACTTCAGAGACGTCAATGATCTGTATACATCAAAGTGATCTGATATGAACAGATATGACACATTCAGATCAATCCTCTCCACACTGAAGAAAATGGTAAAAATATTATCAGAAACATTCTGGAACTAAAACGAATATGTTACGTTTACTTGGAGGGGTATGTTATACATGCTAATGATGTAAAGTTTAAGGCTTTCTATGGTAGAGTCTAAATCAGGCTAGTGTTTAGTACAGAATCAGAGTAAAACCAGCTGCAATCTTACAAACTTGTTGAAATTTTAAATTAAAATTAACTGTTTACTGGCCAAATTTCTTTACAAATATATACCAAAAAGGATTGTTTCAAAAATGAACTCTTTTAATACATTTTAGCTCTGTGCATTTTAAAAACTTTAAATGTCGATTCACGGCAATATAATTGGTGCTCTTGACAAGAATTGTCCATTCGGGCTAATTAGACACCCATATAGCAATTGAACATGTCCCAAGGAAATTTGGTTAATATACTGTACATCTGTTCAAAAGTAGGTGGTTATGGTGATGTTCAGTGTTTTGTTAAGAGGGTGGAGTCATCTGCAAGACATCAGATTTTTAGTATTATTTATCGTGTCATGCAATAGATTAGCCTTTTTCAGTCTCCTTTCTATTACAAAACACTTTCTGGGATTGAGTGGCCTAGTGGTTAAGAAGTTAAGAAATGATCATTTGAAAGTCACTTTCGTGGTCGTTGGTTCTAATCTACTTAATAACAACCTGTAGTGAACACTGATGGTCTCTTCTCAAATGACTGTAAAAGGTCATGTGGAAATAGTAAATACCAAAGTGGGTGAAGGGGAGAGAGCATAGTGGACAGCATTCCCTATTGCCTGAGAGTTTTCAATGCAGAATCTTGACAAAGCAGCACACAAAGCTTCCACCATGCCGTCAACTACCTGTGGTGATTTGACCTTGATTCTATGTAATTTGTGGAAAGCAAAAGTAAATCGAAATGAATCTTACCATATGTTTCATGAGATATGAAAAGGCTAATATTTTAAATAATTGTTGGGGAAGTTCTTTTTGCAAAATGATGGCAGTAGATAGTTTCTTTGTGTTATCAGTTATATACAAACCTGTGGTTTCTCTGTTGATGTAAGAAACTGAAATGGTTTGAGATGAATTTAAAAAATAAACACTCTCCGTGCAGTACATTTTCAGAGTGACAGAGAGCCTTTCTGGAGGCTCCAGATTCTCTGTATATAAGGAAAACTTTCAGTTCATATTATTAAGTTTCTGTGTACATAATGTATTTTTTCCATCTACTGGTTTTCATATGAGCATGCTTATAAGACACAGATTATTTCTAACATGTGTGTGTGATTCAGTTACACCAAGTATTTGTGGACTTAGTGGAAAGATATGGTACAAATTGAGCCATAGGCAATATCATATGGCAGAAAAAAGTGCAGGTCAGAAAAAGAATTCTTTCAAATAATATTTTCAAGTCTGTGTTTAAAATTATGAAAAAAAGGTTTATAAAAATGCTTGTATATTTTTATCTTTCAAATTGAATCGGAAACTACGTTTAATCATATAATTTGATCATCATTTTTCTACTTGTGTAGAATTGTATTATCCAAACTTTATTTGTAAATATATTGTTTATTTATCTTAAAGGCATTGTTTATGGCTTGTACAATAAGGCTAATTGCGTTAACATTGGCAACACATTATGCCCCTGTTCCACCAAAGGACTAAGCCCCGATCCTGTCTGTGACCCTTAATCGTGGACAGTCGGTGAAGAAAATGGTAAAATGGGCGGGAATACTGAATCGGTATGAAAGCCGGGGATTAAGTTCAGATCGGCCTCAGAAAGCCTCAGGAGGCCCAGGAGGCCCCACACAGTCCCCGACTGTTCTGCGACTAAGAACCGATTAAGCCATTTTTCTGGTCGGTTTGAACCACGATCTTGTCGTACACATACCGACTGGGTCCCAGGACGCCTCAGGACTCCTGGGACTAAGCCCCGACTAACCCTCGATTAAGTCCCGGCTTCCTCAGGCGTCCCGAGGCCTCCTCAGTGTTCCTCAGACCACGATGGCTGAATTCTTGTTTTGCAAAATAGCTGGATTTTCTGGGTATATATATAAATTCAGGGAAGTGATTATCATTACTTGTCTAGGAACACAGCAGGATTCCAGTTTCAATGGAAGACATCTTCAGCAACAAATTAGGGCTTTCTTATTTTTTATTCAGTTACATATACTGAGGTATTTGCTATTTCTACGTCGACCACAGCAACCACCACCACCACCACCAGCCATACAGAGACCTAGAAGAAGGCACAGCATGTGGGTCAGGCCATGGCTACTACTGAGAGAGGAGAGGGGGGCCTACCACAACATTATGGCTGAACTGTATGTCACAAACATTCCAGGATTCACCAATTTCATGCGGATGACCCCTGAATTCTTTGAAATGATAAAGACCAGACTGGAACCATGTCTAGCCAGGAAGGCCACCAACTACAGAGCTCCAATCAGTGTTGGGGAAAAGTTAGCCCTCGCCATCAGATATCTGGCCACTGGAGAGTCATACACATCATTATCCTGTCAGTTCAGGGTTGGCAGATCCACCATTTCCAAGTTTCTACCAAAGGTCTGCAGGGCCATCCAGGATGAGTTCACCAGAGAGTACCTCAGATATCCTACTACTCCAGATGAGTGGAAAGAACTGGAAACAGAATTCAGGATCAGGTGGAATGTTCCACATGCCCTGGGAGCCCTTGATGGCAAGCATGTGGCCCTGAAGAAACCCAAGAATTCTGGAGCCCTGTACCACAACTATAAGGGATTCTTTTCAATAGTAATGTTGGCCTTGGTTGATGGACAGTATAAGTTCAGATGGGTGGATGTGGGTACAGCTGGATCTTGCTCAGATGCCCAGATATTTAATACCTGTCACCTGAAGAGGAAGATTTATGATGGGAGCATAAGCTTCCCTGACCCAGCACCTATAACCCAGGGTGGTCGAGATGTCCCCTACTTCATCCTGGCAGATGATGCGTTTGCCTTGAAGACCTGGCTGATGAAACCCTATGGCAGAAGGATGTTAACCAGAGAGGAAAGGATTGCCAACTACAGAATATCAAGGGGCAGGAGAGTTGTTGAGAACGCTTCTGGCATCCTGGTCATGATGACCACTATTGAACTACCCCCAGAAACAGTCAGGGATGTGGTCATGGCCTGTGTGGTTCTGCACAACATACTGAGAAGCCAGTATCAAGGTCAACATGGTGCTCAACAGCCTGGTGATGATTATGATGTTCCTGGTGATGGTCGCTTAATTGGTGGTGCTGCTGATGGTGGTCGCGACAGAAACCCTGCCAGAGAAGCAAAAAGACTGAGAGATTACCTCAAGGACTACTTCAATAATGAGGGAGCAGTGGCCTGGCAAGATGGCAGAATATAACTGCTAGTGCAGTAACCAGTCCTTTTCAGGACCAATAACCAGTCCTTTTCAGGACTACCAAATATTCCAAAAACAATTAATCAGCTGTGCTTGTTCCAAATAACCTAACCATTTCCAAACATAAGTCACCCAACCAACAAACAGACAAACCCAATGCAAAACATAATTCACCCAACCAACAAACAGACAAACCCAATGCAAAACATAATATACCCAACCAACAAACAGACAAACCCAATGCAAAACATAATTCACCCAACCAACAAACAGACAAACCCAATGCAAAACATAATTCTCAAAAATAACATACAAACGCAATGCCAAACATAAGTCACCCAAACAACAGACAAACAGACAAACCCAATGGCCAACATAATCCCCCCCCCCCCCAAAAAAAAAAAAACAGACAGACAAACCCAATGCCAAACATAACTTGGTAAATGGAATAAATATTGCATATATTTGGAAATCGACACCCTAGTTTCACATACATTTGGTTTTTATTCTGGAAAAATAACTGAAAGTTTTTCCTTTATTGCAAATCCAATGGGGCCAATGGGGCTGGGTATCTAGTAGACATAACTGCTGGAACTGCTGCCTGCTGAAGCCTGGGTGGAACTAGACGCCTGTTGAGTGGTTGTTGGCAATATCCCGACCCTCTGTGACTCTTTGGTAATAGTGGCTGATCTCTTGGGTAGAACTTGATGTCTATGAGTGTTCTTTACTTCTTCAATGTCTCTAAAAATCCTGCCCTTGAGGTCCTCAAACTCCTCTTTGATCTTCTCTTCAGCCTCTGATGCCACGTAGTCAAAGAAGGGCTGCCTGTCTGACTTCTGCTGCAGGAAACCTGAGATCAGTGTCCTCATCTGGTCAAAGTGCTCGAGTATCTTTGAATCTGTAGAAACTGGTGTAGATGTAATAACTGGTTGACCTGCACTCTCCCTCAGGACACTGGTTCAAGATGTTCTGTATCAGTAGTAGAGCCACGCGATTCTTCATGCGTGCTGGTGTTGAGACTGGCCTCGAACCCAGAACTTCTGTTTGCCCCCTTGCGTCTGATGTGGGTCTTAAGGAAACCCATCTGCTGGTAGACCCAGGACTGTCTCTTGGTCATCTCCCTTGGGGCTTGGCCAGACTGTAGCTTGGAGATCTTTCCATAATAAGTTCTCTGTGACTCAAACCACCATCTGACATCAAAGGGCTGGAGCTTCAGTTCTGCAGAGATTTCTGCCCAGAGAGCCTCCTTCCTATGTCTGTCGTGGAAACATCCATGCTCCTTGTCGTACATCTCTGGGTGCTCCTTCACAAACTCAACAATGGCAATTTCTTGGCTGTCAGTGAATGTAGCACAAACCCTGGCTCTCTTGGCTGCTGAGTGGCACTCTGATTCTTCCTCACACCTCTCATCTTCTTCGCAAGCTTCCTCAGTAACTTCTAAACCTCCCTCTCTATCCTCTATCCTCTCTTCTGTACCCTCCTCTGTCCTTTCCTCTGTCCTTTCCTCTGTCATCTCCTCCAACTCTCCACCTTCCTTCCCCCTCTCCTCTTGCCTCTCCTCCATCTTCTTCTTTCCTCTCTTTCCTCCTTTCTCTTTCCTCATAACTCCAGTGAATATCACAAAAAAATGTAAAAACTGAAATGTGTCTCCTAACTGTTAAATTTGCCCTAACTGAAGTAAAATGTGAAATGTAAAAAAACTGAAAACCCCTAAGCAGTAAGTGACACACGTCTCTCAGTAGCCAACCAGTCTAAACACAGAAAGCGTGTGTGTGGTCACTTATATAGTCCCAGACCCCCTCATTGCCTCCTTTTGGTTTCAGACATGCGGAAAATAATCGGTGCTTAATCGGTACTTAGTCCCAGGCCTCCTGGGGCGTCCTCCGACTGTCGCAGACTAAATTTGTGTGGTCCCAGGCGGCCTGAGGAGGCCGGTTTGGATCAGTTTCGATCGGCTTCTCTTAGTCGGGGCTTAGTCCCAGACCCAGATTTCTTAGTCCCAGGACACCAGTCTGAGGCTTCCCGGGACTAATGAAACCGATTCCTTTTCACAAGCATGAAATTTCAAAGATCTGTTATGAGTCGGGGACTGACAAACAGGCTTCCTATGACTAAGCTACAGACGCCTGGGACTAAGGGTCGCAGGAGGCCTGAGACAACATAGGACTGTGTAAATTTGGGTCTGAGGAGGCCTGAGGAAACCTGGGACTGGACATTTTGTTGATGGCGGGAAATGAGAATCGGTTTGGATCGTGAGAAATATCAAACCTGTTTGATATTTCTCACGGCCCCAACCGACAACTACCAATCCATACCGAACACCTGTTACTAAGCAAATATTTGAAACCGACTACAAAAAACCCTTAATCGGGAAGCTTAGTCGTGTGGTGGAACACCCACATAAGTAAAACGTGCATTGATATTCAATGAGCGCATGATTATTTCTTCACATTTGCTGAATTTATTGAAACTTCTTTTACTTGTCTTTCATAACGGTCTCGTGATATTTACTTTAGATAAGCGTGCTTGAAACAATTTGTTAAAAATTGTCCCTGCTTATTTTGTTAACACTATTTCCTTTCCATTTTTAAAGATTAAATCAACAAAATTTCTTCATAAAATCATCCGAATGACTATTTTAGATGAAATATAGACTTTGCTTATCTGTAGTTCTTTCCTTTAAAATGATTAAAATACCTTTTTCCAGTATGACTTTACCCTGTAATAATTCCACTTGCATCCAGGGGTGAAACAACAGAAAAGAATAATAATAGAAAAGAATCAGTTGTTCATTTTTTGTATATTTTAAGACGAAATTGTTTGAGGCTTTAGTCATCATCATTTGCATTTTTCTGGCCGTATCCTATCTTTTAGTCTAGACTAGTTGCTCAAACATTTCTAGGTGTTTTTCATATATCCCATAAGAAGCTGACATTCGGGTGCCACAAAACTGGACAAAACCAGTACTTGGGATAAACCATCTTTTTTCTGTTCAAACACATAAGGTCCTTGGGTAATTTTGAAATTAAATGTATAGGGAGCAGAGTTGGTATTCAACATATCAGTCCCATCTACGCATAACATAGTCGTTGAAATCAGACACAAACGGAGGTCCTCAGTGGCCTAGTGGTTAGCAAGTTTGGCATCTAATCATAGGCTGTCACCTCTGTGGGTTCGAGTCCCACAAGTGGCAATTCTGAGGACCTGTCCCAATATGACCCTGGCTGTTGAACGGGACGTAAAACCCCAACTTTGACCTTTGACAGACACAAACGAGTGCATATTAATATATAAATTAATAAAATAGCTAGTTCTACATATTTAGTTAATTATGAAGTTACTTGTTATATGAGGAATTTGCTTTAGAATAATTAACGCCAATGATATTTTAAATCCAGATAAGACTTTAAATAATGAAAATATCTAAAAAAACGAGAACCTATCTACTTTGAGAACACTTCAACACATTGGTTGTCTTAATTTGGATTGAATACTTTATCCCACTTGTGTGAACTTGTGTGATGCGGGTCACAGGAAGTTGCTTGAACTCCATACAGTTGCGGGAATGTGGCCGAGACTGAGATCAAGCCACCCATATTGGCTGGATGGCCAGTCAACATTTTGTAGGAACCCACCAATAGATATCGATTCTGGGCAGCCTGCACTCTTTAGAACCAATTCCAATGAACATGTTTCTTCCACAATACTGTCCGTACACTACCTTGGATAATTCTTACCTGACTAGAGCTGATAAATTGTACTAAAACAATTCCAATGATGACACCATTGTAGCTGAAGCTGCTTGAAGCTTAAATTCAGTTGCAACGCAAATTCTGAGCTTTTTCCAATAATCTATTCCCTTGAACATAAAATAACTGATGATGACAACTTACCATATGTTCAACTGTACCCAACCAATCCAGTACCTGTCACAAATAACAAAATTACATCTATCTCTACCTACACTAGCCTACCAGGCCAAATCCTTATTCTTATAATCCTCTGATTTATAAATTATATATAGTTCTATTGATCACCCCCCCCCCCCCCCATTTTATATTTCACTTCCTTCACATAATTATTCATCTTCAATCTGACCAAAGCAATGGAGGTTCCATTGCCCTACAATGACAATAGGCAGCTCTGTTACAATGTATTCTCCAACTGATCTGTGCCCAAGTTCCGTACCATCCTAGAGTCAACTGGTAAGTCTGACAAGTGCTAGTATTATGCCTCCTACAAAATTTGTTTTGTCCATCACTGTGGTAGCCATTTACTTCTTTCTACCCCACTAAACATCTGTGTATGTGTTTGTATTTTTTATACTCAGCACAATATCTCCATGCACTACAGGACTCAAAGCGCTATATGACTCATCTGACTGTACAAGTACAATCCAACTCTCAAATTACTGACATTCCCCTAACTGAAAGACAGAGGCTCAAGGATGACCATTTATCAACATCCTTGAGGTTCTTTAACCTGCCACTGAGGATACAACCGAATGACAGTGGTCATCCGAGCCACTATGTATCTGCCTGTACCTAGGATTGAACTCACATCCTCTGTGTTCCTAGGCGAGTATGTTACCCACTAGGCCACAGTGCATGATCTATATCAGCGCAGGCTCTTCTCATCCTTAACCCTTCTGGTTTCAGATTGTCAAAAAAAAAATAAAATGACCTGTTGTTCACTCAAGATCAAATAGGTAAGTTACTTGAGTAACACACTCTATCAGTCATATCCTATCACCAATACATCTTATCTTATTATAGTAATAAAATTTGCATTGCTGTTAGGTCTAATCGTATTTAAATTGTAAACATTACAGACCCACTACACCTGCAAGGGTTAATTGCATGCTTGCCATCTGTGGAACCAGTTCTGATATTCGTTGTGACAGATCTTAGGAGTACAGTAAAGTAGATGATCTAGACCAATCATATCCTATCACCAGTACATCTAATGTACGCCTGATTGTTTTCAAATCAAAAGATCAGGATTAAAAGTCCAGATGACTCCATGTTCAGTTGGGATACTGTCGTTGCATTATTTACATCACCTTAAATGAATAAATCGTCATTTTATCCGTATAAATTTCGTCAAATGGTGGAACTGGAACCATTTACTGCATTGTCTTTCAGTCTACATGCGGCAGGTACAAAACCATCGCAGAGACAAGTAGTGTACTAGAATTTATGAAAGTCTGGCAACAGTGAACCTCTTCAGTGAAGAGAAGGGTACTCCTCATTCTGTGCCATAATTTAAGAAAATCCAGTGACAAAAAAAAATGAGAGAAAAAAAATTGATCTCTAGGGACCTTTATCAGCTATAGTGACCTTTACCCAGCCGATGTAAACCATGATGCATTGTGCTTTGGAGGTCTGAAAACAATCTGGATTTCCTGAACTGAAAAGTAAACATTGGTGGATTATAGGTGTCAGTTTGTTTGTAGTTTACATTGGAGACAATATTTTGTTGTCAGCAAAAACACTTTTTGTGAATAAAAGTATGAATTTCGAGATAACAGTACACTTATTGAATAAACGTGAAGATTGAAATTTACTTGAATTATCATCTTAAAACATAAGACCAGAGAGGAACTACTATCAAAATATGCACCATGTAAGTTCAGCACTGTAAATACTAAATCGGCAGCTACTGTGGAAAATTGGTACAGGAAGTAGATTATAGGCCAGTTCCATTTCCGCAGACATACTCCTGTGTTGTTCATGAACCCCCAAAATTTTTTTTCGCCAATAGTGGACAAAATGCATGGAGAGATTCATGGAGTGAAAATGATTCAAGAGTATTCTGGATGATTCTTGGTAATTTTGGTCCCATCCAGCAAAGCTCCTGAATATTTGGTGTGACAATTTCTGGGAGAAGCCTGCAGCAAAGAGATTTGTAGCTTGTCCAGGGTTGGTGTTTAAGCAATACAAGTGCTACAGGGAGGGTGGGGGTGGGGCTGCAGTAGATATTTTAGTCATAAGGGAGGCTCCCACTACTTTATCCTCCCAAAATGATCCAGAACATGTAATATGCATTTCCAAATGACAAGTGTTACTCCCGTATGTTCAAGCATCTGCCTCAGACCTGTGAAAGATATAGATGACGCCCTTAATTACACTTCTGGAATTCACCAGACCAGTCACATAGCAGGCACATAACTCCTTTAGGCCCTGACCAATCACATACTGCTCCCGAACATAGCTCGAGCCTTCCTGGACTGTGTGTGTATTACTCCAAGAACCTTGCTATTCTGTTGAATCATTCAATCAGATTGCCGCAGTCTAACTGATGCACAGGAGGAACCAGTGGCATACTGGCTGAAGGACGAAAACCATGACCTTCGGTACAACAATAGGGGCAAGGATTACAAGGACACTGAAAGAGGGATAGGGCTCAGGCAGAGCTTTCAAATCTTGTGAGAGTCACCATGCCACTGCTGAAGCAGTGGAATTCTATGCAAAGATTTATGTGCAAAGGACACTTAATAGGAAGCTGTGCCTCACCAAATCTGGGTATGACAGAGAAGAAATCACCAAAAGCCAGCAGTGAATCATGCACAACTTTAAAAAAAACATATCAAAAGACAGAGTATGTGAAGAAGAGGCAGACTTCCAATGCTGCATCATCTGTCGAGCCCACCCTGCTGAAGGAAGACATAAAGAGATCTGAGGTAGGTTAAAATAACTGAACAATTGGAATTATTGCTGCTAGTGATGGCTAAGAAATCTGGGCCAACAGAAAACCAACCCAGGGCATGGATGGGCTGGCTGTAAGACAAGGCTATTAAGATGGATGACGCAAACTTTCACCATTTTCAAAATGTGTGTAATCGGAAGGCTGTGAGTTTGAGACACAGCAGAACCAATCAATAATCTCCCTTCCGCATCTCCACCATGTCCTCCCTTCTTTGCCCTTGGTGAAGATGAAGTTAGATGGGATCAACCAAGGGGAGTCACCAATATATCTCTTGTTTACACAAGTGAAAGTCAATAGTAAGAGTTGATGCCTTTTATTGTAAGAACTGTCCCACTCCCATCCCCCTTCTCATTAGACTAGATTAGAACCTTGCTCTGCTATGAAGGGGCAAGTAAGGAAATCTCAAATGTTGAGAGATGTACACCCTACATACGGGTCTAAGTAAACCAAACTGGGCATGAGCTTGAACACGGACACAGTCAGCAGCATACCTCAGGTAAAACAGAAAGGTCTCGGGTTTGATGCTGACATCTATTAAGACTTTAAAGATGAAAATTTACAAATATTTTTTATTGTGGCAGATTGCATGTGTTGTAGCCAAACTTGAGATCTCACCAATCACAGTCACAGATGGAGAGGGCAGTGGAAGAGTGTGCTGACATCGACCCTCAGACCCACACAGGAGACCACCAGAACAGCCTTTTGCAACTATCTGGCATCTTGGAGGAAGGAGACTTTCCTACTTTTAGAAATGAGGCAGTTAACTTTTAAGTGGGATACAGAGCATGACAGAGGAAAGGAAGTATCAGACACAGCAACATACCCTTTGTTGGAGCTCTAGTACCACTTTCACATGTGTGCTACAGACTTATCAGCAGCAGTAGCCTCTTTCATGGAATACAACTTGACTATTCCAGAAACTCACATGCCAGCAAGCCAGGTCATGCAACCAGCTCAACAGACCCAAGTGGTGCCAAGAGGACAACACCAGCCCAAAGGAACACAGACTTTGTACTTAGTTGTCAACAAGCAACAACACACGACTCCAAGACAGCTACAGTTCACCATCAGCCTTAGCAAGAGTTTCAAACCACTGTCAGTAGCCTCTCTCACAGGAGAAGTAAGTTCACACATCCCAGGCCTCTAGCCCTTCTGGGAATATACAGTCAGTCACGCCCTACCAGCAGATGGATACACCTCAACTTTTTACACCAAGTGACCTGCACCAATACTCTGCCCCTCCTCCAACCACCCAGCAGCAAGAGCCTCCTCAGCAGCCAACCCAGCCCAGTCCCCAGGTAGTCATACGACCCCAAGCAGCATCAGCAGCTGACTTACTGCACCTACCTACAAAAGGTCCTTTTTAGAACCACTACTGTAAAATGTCCTTTTCATGACAGCTGCTGATATATAGGTCCTTCTTAGGACCACCCAAATCTTCCCAAAACAATTAATGAGCCCAGTGTTAAAAATTGCCAAACAAAACAACAAACATTACACTACCCCACACCAAACACAAGACCCCAAAAAAATGACTGAATGAATGAGTGAATGATTGAAAATTTGATCTTAAAAAACTCTGAAAACATGAACTTAAAACGTTTGACCAATGGAAAAACTCAGAAACTTTCTAAACATTTTAATCTTAAGAAACTTAAAAATTTTTAAATATGTGGACCTTTGAGACATTTCTCAGATTTCAAAAAACACTTTGACCGTATAAAATAATTTTGACTATTTTATGTGGGTTTGCAGTTTCAGAAATTTCTTGAAATTATTTTGTCCTTTGGATTTGACATTTGACTTTTGACCTTTGAGAAACTTTGAAAGTTATAAAAATATGTTTACACTGTAGAAAGTTTCAAAGTTACAGCTATTTTTAAAATTTCAAATACAAAATTGAAAAAAAAAATTAATTTTTGTAAACTTTTTAACTTAAAAAAGATGCACAAAATCTGAAGGCTTACAAATTTCGACATTTATTGGGGGACATTTAAAAAAAAATTGTGTTGAAGTTATAAACATTATTATGTGCTTTGCTTTGAAATTGCTTGAAAATTTGTTAGAGATTTTTAGGAAATTTTTGTTGGAAGTTATGGGACATTGGTGTAACACTAGCTCTAATAAAAGTTCTTGCAATAATTGGGTAATCCTGGAAAGGGCTGACAGGTGCCAGCTTTTTCTGTCCCCAGGGTAGTTCCTTTTCACATCTGAGATCCTGTCCTGCCCAGCCAATGCACCAACATGACTGAAGTAATCCTGTAGTAGGTCTTGCTGATGCATTTCATCCGGCACATAAACTACTGGTTCATTACTACTGCTTCTATGTCATCTGCTGGGATGGGTGCCCTGTCTAGTCTACCTTGGTGTGTCCTCAGCATGTTGTGCAAAACAAAACATGTCAAAACAATGTCTCTGACAACATTCAGCCTTTGTTCAATTGACCCTGAATATGCTCACTAGAATTTCAAATGCATTCTCCACTACATCCTATAGTTTGCTATTCTTCCTTCCCTAGTGAGTTATCTTCTGCTGTGGGGTTAAACAAGCCATGGCATTAAGGCAAAGGGGTCGTCACACAGCCAAAAATATTGCAAATCTGGTCCTCCCCCCCAGGGATTCAGGTTGTGGAAGCCCCAAAGTGCCATTCTCGATCTTTCTCCTCAACTTGCTGTGATTAAATATTTGTGCATCTGAATATCCATTTGATCCAACATCTACCCGGAGGTATCTGTAGTCTGCATGGACCAAGGCTAGCAGCACCAGGGAAAAAACACTAATAATTGTAAATGTCACTCCCAGATTTCTTTGGCTTCTTCATGGCGATATGTTGTCAAAGAGTGAGGGAGACATTCCATCCTAATTTTCAATTCTTCTTCTGTTCTCTCCATAGTGCTGACCTCTGCAATGTCTCTGGCTTATGAATATTGAGCAATGTTGTTTGGTGTGATGCACATTAGAGCCTGTCTTTTGACATAGATTAAGCGCTATGAAAGTGCTATTAGAATTAGAGTTTGGTTTTAAACTTCTCCTTGATATGTTTCCAGTATTCAAGTGTGGTAGGCCAGCTCAAATACTTTTCCTGGAATTCATCAAGGATGGTCCTGCAGACAATAGGGATGAATTTACATTCTCCTGTTGCTAGGTGCCTCAGGGTTATTACCAGTTTCAATCTAACTTGTAAGGGCTTCCTGAAATTGGTGACTTCCCTTTTTAATTCGATGGTTTATGCCTTCCTCAATGAGGTCAAAAACTGCAGCTGACATCCTTACAAAATTCTGGTAACCTGGGATATCATCCCATATTACTCGGTCTGGGGGGTACTGTAGCATCCTGTTTCTTCCATGGCATGACCCCGGTGTTTTGTGGCTTCCTTCTTCGACTGGGTGGTGGTAGTGAATGTCCCAGCTGTATGCAGGTGCTGGTCCTGAGTTCAGATAAGTCCTTTTCGTCTGCTGATTAGAATGAAAATATTTAACTCAATAAAAACAACAGGGCTCGAAGCTTCTATAGAACATCTCTGTGATGTGTAGTTGACATCTTTGCAATGTTAAATGATTAGTAACAACAACAACACTACGTTTATATAGTGTTGTTTTGATTCTGACTCATGATCCTGACTCCACTAATTAATCAGTTCAGGATGGATTGGGATACTGCTCCAGTCTTGTCATTTTGTCACTACAGTTTGTGGTGACTTGATATGGCTTGTCGGTTAGGGATTAATGGTTTGTCCAGATAGTTTCCCATCAAGTCATGGAGAAAAATGCCACAACTCCAAGTCAGGTCGGGATCTTGATCCAGACAAGACAGGATGCACTGTGCCTGTCGTGTAGGTGAAACCAACCGCACTTTTTCTGGATTTTTGTCCCTGGTCCCCAACTCAGCTAACTGACCCCAGAGTTGTAGGGTCAGTTGTTGGATCAGCTCCAGTGGAATACCCCCATTAGTTGAGCTAGGGACAATCTTAAGATTGGCAAAATGTCACGTGTGGCTCCAACACATGTAGCATTATGGGAGAGCCATAAGTACCTTATTTGATGGAGGGCTATCTGTTGTTTTTTGTGTGTGTTTTTTATGGTACATGACACTAGTCACATTTGTATTTGTTTGAGGAGACCATTTTTCTTATTATTGTCTAGCTAATTTCTTCTTCTTTTGGTATTAATTGCTCGTTCTCTCTGGTTTTTTCTTGTTTTTGTGTGTAATGTCTTGAGCCATCTTTTCATATCCACAATGCCTATTTTTTCTATGTTTAGATCATATTTATTCGGAAGGTAACTGCTTCTTTAGCAATCTGGCTGCCTTTAAACCTCTCGGGCCATGCCCATATCTGATTGTTTGTCTTGTAGCATTACCTCTGGCTGAATACTCCAGTCTTTATTTAAAGACCTGCTATGGAATGCTCACATTTCGGCGGCAGTAGGGTCTCATTAACCATATCTTGAGGGCAAATACATCATCACTCAGAAAGAAGTATGGGATGGCACTGATTTTCTGACACAATTTGTTCCAGCACTGGAATGCCAGGCTGTTGGTTACAATATATTCATAAAGCTGGTACTGGTTGAAGATGGTTGTGTCTGAATTTTCTCCACTGGTGCCCACGTCAACCCACAAAAACTTGTAATCCCTGTCTCCAGGGCTAACATGATAATAGAATGGAACCCTTTATAATTGAAAAATGGCTCCTGCCATATTTCACAGCATCTTCTGTCCAAGACTCTTAGGGCATGTGGCATTTTCCATTTTTTTCTGAAGACCCTCTCTATTTCTAGCCACCACGGTGTATATGTTGGGAATCACTTCAATCTCATCCTGGTACTCATCTGTGATGGCCTGGCATAGCTCGAGTTTATCTTGGTGATAATACTCCTAGCCAGGTGAGAATTGTGCTGGGGTAATGGATATGGTTTTTGGAGGTCAAATGCCTATGGTTCATAGCCAACACTGAAGAAGGGTCAGTGTCAATGAATTCTGGGTTGAATTATTTCCAATATTTCCCAGACAAATTCAGTTTATACATGCATCCCACAGCGTGTGTTCTGGCATCCCTTTGTCAGATGTCAGATGCTAGGCAGTTCCTCCAAGGCTGCACCCATACATGCTGATGTCTGACTCTCCTGACTCTTGGCATGAGGTATTGGATCAAAAGTACATCCATAGTGAACAAATTTCTTTGGAGAGAAGAATAATCATCATTGCTATACCTAGCATTTCATAGACACCCACTCTCATTGTTGACAATAAAAGACGTTTATGAAAAAGTGGATCCAGTTTTTGTATAAATCCTGTATCCTTGGGATGCATCCACATTTATCTAGGATCCAGATAAGATCCAAATGACCCAGGAATGGCCCCATACATGTCTTTATTCTGGAGCAATATCTGTTTATATGCAGGTGAAATGGGGACATTGTCGAAGGAACTTGCCACCCCTTATGTAGATCGTATGGGGATATATTTGGGGAGATTTGGTTGCATTTGGTTATATCCATAGAGCCATATGCATCCGAGACAAACTCCAATATCATCCCTGATTTTTACCCCTTATCCAGTAGTGACCCTGAATGAAGATGGCCTAAGTATGTAGAGTAAGAAATCTAAAATTCGCCACATATCTGAAATTCGCCACAGGTAAAAATACTAATAAAATAAATGAATTGTGGTGAGATTTGTTGACTGTATAGTAAATTAAGGCTTTTTGAACTGAAAAATACCAATTTTTAGACAAAAACATCATTTTCTTCATAAAATTAACTAAGGTTTTAGAGGTGGCGAATTTTAGATTCCTGGCGAATTTTAGATTTCTTACTCTAGTTGTATATGGCAGCACCAAGAACAGATCAGGAAGGTTTGAAAAAGAAAGTCCACTAAATTCAGGAGCAAGGTTCCTGGATTACAAGAATTGTCCCTATCCTGGTGTGTTCCCAGTCTACTCCCAGACCATCTGCCAAAGTTACCAAATGGTCAGCATGTTTGGCATCTAATCACAGGTTGTCCCCTCTGCATGGGTTGCACATGGCAATGTTGTGGGGGGGCCACGGTGGCAGAGTGGTAACACTCTCGCCTCCCACCTCTGCGGCCGGGGTTCGATCCCCGTCATGGCCGTAAGTGGGAAAGCTGGTAGTTGCTTGCCGTTGGTCGGCAGTTTACAGTACACAACCCTAGCGAACTCTATGTACTGGTTTCCTCTGCCCTTCCAACTACCCGTCGTGATATGACCTGTACAGTGTTGAAAGCGACGTAAAACCCCAAATAAACAAACAATGTTGTGGGGATGTTGCAGTATGACCTTGACTATGGAACTGGACATAAAACATTAAACTTTGTATTATTATAAGAATGTCTCCAGGATTTTATTATATTAACTTACTTTGGGTGAATTTGCATGACTGTTGCCCAGGAGTATTCGTTGGAATGGTGTTGCTCTTCCAGGATTCATTAATCATTGCACTTACGAGCAATGGTGAAAGTATTTTGCTTTGGCAGAGGTATAGCTTCCCTGAGTGCTCTTGTTAGTCATTTATCATATTTATCATTTCACATATTTAAGCCATTTTGTACATCTTTAACTGTCGTTGAACTTTCTTAGCCAACAAGTCATTCAATTGAATAGAACTTTTTATAAGCTGATAACCGTTTGTTTATTGCGATAGCAAGTCAGTCGATAGTTGGAGAAAATATCAAGAACACTTGACAGGTATTAAGAAGGTTAACTATTTTTGGATCCATTTATTCCCTTCTTCCTAATACATTTTTGCTTAAAATAGGTGCATGCATGACTAATGCAATATCTTATTTTTGTGTTATCACTTTAGAACTCAATTATCTTCCGCTTATCTTATATTCTGCTTTATTTTCAGTCTTATTTTGTTGCAGCTGATTTCTCACAGTTTAGCTAGCCAGTGTTGAAAACCACAGGTTTCACTTTCACAAACAAATCTGTTAATGTAATTACTCGTGTTTTGCGATAAGTTTGTGTGTCATTACTGGTAACACTGATTGATCCCAATGGTCTGGTGGGGAAAAAGATTTTTCCTTTTTTAACCACTTCGCTCTGGTATCTGTGAATATGGGTTCAAATTAATCTTATAACAACATACAGGGTATCTCTTATACCATTGGCCATTGAAAAGGATTTTACTGTCCTAAATTTAAATGTAATCGTATCAGTTGCAATGACATAGAGCCTCACCTTTAACCTCTGAGGGGGCCATGGTGGCAGAGTGGTAACACTCTCACCTCCCACCTCTGAGGCTGGGGTTCGATTCCCAACACAGCCTCAAGTGGGAAAGCTGGTAGTTGCTTGCTTGTTTATGTTCTGTTGGTCAGCAGTTAACAGTACAGAACCCTGACAAACTGAAGGTACTGGTTTCCTCTGCCCTTTCAACCACCCATCGTGATATGACCTGTACAGTGTTAAAAGCGATGTAAAACCTCAAATAAATAAATAAATTGACCTCTGGCCTTTTGGGTGATTCTTATTCACACTTGGCCACCTTAAGCCCTGGTCTTGTGAAGCTTATGGTTCAAAAAGTTAAATGGCATTCAGAAGCACTCACTGATTTGTGTCAAATATGATACTTAAGTATTATAAACCATACCCGGCAACAGCCAAATAACATGACTGTATAACAAAGACTAATACTGCTAAGAATATTAAGGTTTGTAGAAGATATCACTTTTCAAAAGATGATATGCAATACTTCAGCAGCCATGTTTATGTTTTGTTGACACTTTTTAATGACATCTCTGAATACGCGAACAGTAAATTTAGATATTCATCCGCAAATGAAAACTTTCCATTTATCCTTACTGTCTTATAGCTAACTGATGTAGTTGGTTGTGATTGTGAAGTCTTATGGGTAAATGTCACGAAGTGTGGAGACATTTGGGGTTTGTTGAATCTTGTATATAGAGTGAACCATTCTCTAGTGAGGAAATCCCCTTCTGTTTCCTTGACTTGTGAAAAGTTCTTGACACATTTGTGATTTATCTAACTACATAGGGCCACTGATCTCTCCTAATACAAACTTAGCACATACTGCATGGTATTTGTGTTGGTTTGTCTTACCTTAAAAAGGGTCGCCATCAGTGGCGAATTTCATGTACTCGGGGAATTTCACATTCCCTAATCTAACCTCTGACAATACATCTAAATGTGAAATTTGATAGGATTTCCCCCACTTGCTGTCCAGAGTGGCAGTTACTTTCCTATACATGTTGATTTTAAAATGCAGAATCTTGACCCACTGGTATTCAGTGGGTTGGAATTAACATTAACAATGTTGTTGGAATGGGGACCACGGTGGCAGAGTGGTAACACTCTAGCCTCCCATGTCTGAGGCCGAGGTTCGATTCCCGGCACGGCCTCAAGTGGGAAAGCTGGTAGTTGCTGGCCGTTGGTCGGCAGTTTACAGTACAAAAACCCTGATGAACTGAAGGTACTGGTTTCTGGTACTGATGAACTGAAGGTACTGGTATATACTGATATATATATCTATTTTTGAACTGGAACCAAAGTAATGTTTTGGACAACTTTCACAGGAATGAAGCTTTGAACATTATGTTGGTTAATATTGAAGTAAATATTGGACTTTAATCAATTAGGATCAGTGGACAATGTAACTATATGACTATCTCTGTTATGTGGGTGTTCCACCACACGACTAAGCTTTCCGATTAAGGGTTTTTTGTAGTTGGTTTCAAAAATTTGCTTAGTCCCAGGCATTCTGTATGGATCGGTAGTTGTCCGTTGGGGCCGTGAGAAAAATCAAACATGGTTGATATTTCTCACGACCCAAACTGATTCTTATTTCCCGCCATCAACAAAATGTCCAGTCTCAGGCTTCCTCAGGCCTCCTCAGACCCAAATGTACACAGTCCTATGTTGTCTCAGGCCTGTGACCCTTAGTCCCAGGCGTCCCTAGCTCAGTCCAAGGAAGCCTGTTGTCAGTTCCCGACTCATAACAGACCTTTGAAGTTTCATGTGTGTGAAAAGAAATCGGTTTCATAAGTCCCAGGAAGCCTCAGACCGCCTCAGGTGTCTTGTGACTAAGAAATCTGGGTCTGGGACTAAGCCCCGACTAAGAGAAGCCGATCCAAACCAATCCAAGCCGGCCTCCTCAGGCCACCTGGGACCACACAAATTAAGTCTGCAACAGTATGAGGATGCCCCAGGTGGCCTGGGACTAAGTACCGATTAAGTATCAACTCTTTTCCGCGCGCTTGAAACCAAAAAGAGGCAATGGGGGTCTGGGACTATACAAGTGACTGCGCACATGCTTTCTGTGTTTAGACTGGTTGGCTACTGAGAGACGTGTGTCACTTACTGCTCGGGGTTTTCAGTTTTTTTTTCAGTTTACATTTTACTTGAGCTAAGGGCAAATTTTACAGTTAGGAGACTCATTTCAGTTTTTTTACTTTTTTTGTGATATTCACTTTTGAGGAGTTTTGAGGAAAGAGAAAGGAGGAAAGAGAGGAAAGAAGAAGATGGAGGAGAGGCAAGAGGAGAGGGAGAAGGAAGGTGGAGAGTTGGAGGAGAGGACAGAGGAAAGGACAGAGGAGAGGACAGAGGAGGGGACGGAAGAGAGGATAGATGATACAGAGTAAGGATTAGAAGTTACTGAAGAAGCTTGCGAAGAAGATAAGAGGTGTGAGGAAGAAGCAGAGTGCCACTCAGCAGCCAAGAGAGCCAGGGTTTGTGCTACATTCACTGACAGCCAAGAAAATGCCATTGTAGAGTTTGTGAAGGAGCACCCAGAGCTGTACGACAAGGAGCATGGACATTTCCACAACAGACAGAGGACGGAGGCTCTCTGGGCAGAAATCTCTGCAGAACTGAAGCTCCAGCTCTTTGATGTCAGAAGGTGGTTTAAGTCTCAGAGAACTCGTTATGGCAAACTCTCCAAGCTACAGTCTGGCCAACCCCCGAGGGAGATGGCCAAGAGACAGTCCTGGGTCTACCAGCCAATGGGTTTCCTTAAGACCCACATATCAGATGCAAGGGGGCCAACAGAAGCTCTGGGTTCGAGGCCAGTCCCAACACCAGCAGGCATGAAGAATCTCGTGGATTTACTACTGATACAGAACATCTTGAGTCCAGTGTCCTGAGGGAGAGTAGGAGTCAACCAATACTTACATCTACACCAGTTTCTACAGATTCCAAGTTTCCTGCAGCAGAAGTCAGACAGGCAGCCCTTCTTTGACTACATGGCATCAGAGGCTGAAAAGGGCAGGATTTTTAGAGACATTGAAACAGTAAAGAACACTCATAGATGTCAAGTACTACCCAAGAGATCAGCCACTATTACCAGAAAGTCACAGCTCGGGATACTGCCAACAACCACTCAACAGGCGTCCAGTTCTACCCAGGCAGCAGTAGGCAGCAGTTCCAGCAGTTACGTCTACTACACACCCAGCCCCATTGGCTTAGGAAACCCTCCATCAGTGGTCACAGTACAGGACGAGGGCAGCAGACACACAAGTGGAATACTAAGCCAGCTACCAGATCTAACAACAACACAGATCATTGAGCAGCCTCAGCAGCCACAGCAGCAGCTCTACATCATCACCACCACAGCACTGCCTCAACAGCAGCAGCCTCCTCAGTAGCCAGCCAGTCCGAGTGGGTCCCCATAGGCCCTTTTCAGGGCTACCTAAATATTCCAAAAACAATTAATAGCTCCATGTTGTTCAAATTCCCCTCCCAAAACATAACAGTTCAGTACAAATACTTATCACAACACAAAAAAGCCCAACACACACACCACCCCAAACATGAAACAAATAACCCATGGTAATACACATAACAGCAGAAGGCCACATAGAAAACAAATAGATAAATGAACTCCAAATATGGCCAATAATCTGCCCATTTGTAGCTTAAAATCCATGGGATTGGTTTAAATCTGTAAAAAAAGTCCAACACTTACACCATCCCTAGAGTTAAAGATATTTCACTATCACATAGCCACCAACCAACAAACAGACAAACCCAATAGCAAACATAACCCCCAACCAACGGACTGACAAACCAATTTGCAAACATAAGTTCCCACAAGCAGCAGTCAGATAAACCATACTCTAAAGAGAACCACTTGGGCGGTTATATTTTCTAAATTTTCTTGAGGTGGAAGAAAAAAAAATATTTTGAGATTCACAATAAAGGAAAAACTTTTACTTTCAGTTATTTTTCCACAGGACAAAAAAAATGTAAGTGAAATTAAGGTGTAGCTTTCAAAATGTCTGCAATATTTATTCCATTTAGCAAGTTATGTTGGGCATTAGGTTTCTTTGTTGGGGGACTTATGTTTGGCATTTCGTTTGTCCATTTTTTTGTGGGACTTATGTTTGGCATTGGGTTTGTGTGTCTGTTTGTTGGTTGGGTGACTTATGTTTGGCATTGCGTTTGTCTGTCATTTGTGGGACTTATGTTGGGCATTAGGTTTGTCTGTTTGTCTGTTTTTGTGGGAATTATGTTGGGCATTGGGTTTGTGTGTTTGTCTGTTTGTTGGTTGGGTGACTTATGTTTGGCATTGCTTTGTCTGTCATTTGTGGGACTTATGTTGGGCATTGGGTTAGTCTGTTTGCCTGTTTGTTGGTTGGGTGACTTATGTTTGGCATTGCTTTGTCTGTCATTTGTGGGACTTATGTTGGGCATTGGGTTTGTCTGTTTGTCTGTTTTTTTGTGGGAATTATGTTGGGTATTGGGTTTGTTTGTTTGTTGGTTGGGTGACTTATGTTTGGTAATGGTTGGGTTATTTGGAACAAGCACAACTGATTAATTGTTTTTTGGAATATTTGGTAGTCCTGAAAAGGACTGGTTATTAGTCCTGAAAAGGACTGGTTACTGCAGTAGCAGTTATATTCTGCCATCTTGCCAGGCCACTGCTCCCTCATTATTGAAGTAGTCCTTGAGGTAATCCCTCAGTCTTTTGGCTTCTCGGGCAGGGTTTCTGTCGCGACCACAATCAGCAGCACCACCAATCAACCAACCATCACCAGGCACATCATCATCATCACCACCAGGCTGTTGACCACCATGTTGACC
Source organism: Sabellastarte sp. h YS-2021 (assembly GCA_964017235.1). Classification (NCBI taxonomy): domain Eukaryota; kingdom Metazoa; phylum Annelida; class Polychaeta; order Sabellida; family Sabellidae; genus Sabellastarte; species Sabellastarte sp. h YS-2021. The sequence continues at coordinate 32,753,867 of OZ024936.1, forward strand.
TTGATACTGGCTTATCAGTATGTTGTGCAGAATCACACAAGTCAAGACCACATCCCTGACTGTTTCTGGGGGTAGTTCAATAGTGGTCATCATGACTCTAAATCTTGAAACCAGGATGCCAAAAGCATTCTCAACAACTCTCCTGCCCCTTGATATTCTGTAGTTGGCAATCCTTTCCTCTCTGGTTAACATCCTTCTGCCATACCGTTTCATTAGCCAGGTCTTCAGGGCAAACGCCTCATCTGCCAGGATGAAGTAGGGGACATCTCGACCACCCTGGGTTATAGGTGCTGGGTCAGGGAAGCCTAGGCTGCCATCATACATCTTCCTCTTCAGGTGACAGGTATTAAATATCTGGGCATCTGAGCAAGATCCAGCTCTACCCACATCCACCCATCTGAACTTGTACTGTCCATCAACCACCTAGTGAAAAGAATCCCTTATAGCTGTGGTACAGGGCTCCAGAGTTCTTGGGTTTCTTCAGGGCCACATGCTTGCCATCAAGGGCTTGCAGGGCATGTGGAACGTTCCTGAATCACCTGATCCTGAATTCTGTTTCCAGTTCTTTCCACTCATCTGGAGTAGTAGGACATCTGACGCACTCTCTGGTGAACTCATCCTGGATGGCCCTGCAGACCTCTGGTAGAAACTTGGAAATGGTGGATCTGCCAACCCTGAACTGGCAGGATAATGAAGTGTATGACTCTCCAGTGGCCAGATATCTGATGGTGAGGGCTAACTTTTCCCCAACACTGATTGGAGCTGTGTAGTTGGTGGCCTGCCTGGCTAGACGTGGTTCCAGTCTGGTCTTTTTTCATTTCACAGAATTCTGGGGTCATTCTCATGAAATTGGTGAATCCTGGAATGTCTGGCATACAGTTCAGCCATAATGTTGTGGTGCCCCCTTTCCTCTCTCTGTATTAGTCATGGCCTGACCCACATGTTGTGTCTTTTTCTAGGTCTCTGTCTGGCTGGTGGTGGTGGTTTAGGTGCTGCTGGTGGTGGTTGCTGTGGTCAACGTAGAAATAGCAAATACATCATTATATGTAACTGAATAAAAACTAAAAAGCCCTAAATTGTTGCTGAAGCTGTCTTCCATTGAAAGGTGGTATCCTGCTGTGTTCCTAGAAAAGTAATGATAATTACATCCTGGAATTTATATATATATACCCAGAAAATCCAATTATTTTGCAAAACAAGAATCGGCCATCTTGGTCTGGGGAACACTAAGGAGGCCTCAGGACGCCTGAGGATGCCGGGATTTAATCAGGGGTCAGTCGGGGCTTAGTCCCAGGAGGCCTGAGGCGTCCTGGGACTCAGTCAGTATGTCTATGACTAGATCATGTTTCAAACCGACCAGGAAAATGGCTTAATCGGTTCTTTGTTGCAGAACCGTCGGGGACTGTGTGGGGCCTCCTGGGGCCTCCTCAGGCTTTCTGAGGGTGATCTGAACTTAATCCCAGGCTTTAATACCGATTCAGTATTCCTGCCCATTTTACCTTTTTTTTCACCAACTGTCCACGATTAAGGGTCGGGGACAGGATTAGGGCTTAGTCCTTTGGTGGAACAGGGGCATTAGAGGGTCATACCGAAGGACAAAGGTCTACATTTAATGAACATCAAGCTGACTGGCTCTGGCCTTTTGTAAACACTATGTGGAATACTTTTGGTGCAAAGTCTAGGGTAGTGTCAGTAACTAGGTTGCAGTACCTTTCTAAATAGCATGTCTAGGAGGAAAAAAGGTCAAGGAGGAAAAGTAGTACACCAAGTCCTAATCTTGAAAAAGTTGCCAAATGTCTCAATATGGAATCAGCTGTTGAGATGGATAATCTAACATTGGATTCAGAAGATAGGTCAGATTTACTGAAAGACATTTACATGAAGTTACGTTATGTTACCCACAAAGTAGAGGAAATAGACAAGAAATTCTGTCCAGGGCTGAGAAAATGGAAAAGCTGGTTGAAACCCATAATAAAGAAATACAAAAACTGAACCAAGACTACACAACACTGAAGTGCACAGTCGATGAAGTAAAAACACAAGTAAAACAAAAATTTAATCCTCAGGTGACCTTAGTTGTTACCAATGCCCGAAATATACCTGGTATGACTACCAGTGGGCAGTAGGTGTTATACTTGCTTTAGGAGGTCAACAGGATATGATTGCTGACACAATGAGAACACCACAGCGAAATGACAAGAAAGGAATATTGAAAATTCAGTTACAAACAGCAGAAGAAAAAGTAAATATACTTTGAAATAAATCAAAGTTAAACACTGCAAAGGGTTTTGGAAGAGTATATGTCAGATCTTCCAAATCTCAAATGGAGAGAGTAATGGATATCAATTTCAAGACATTATTATCAGAAATTCCATTGGGCAAGTCATACAGGATAGCTGGAAATGGCCGAATGATTAAGTGTATGGGGGAGGATCTGCAACAGAAACCGGGGATATTATGAAACACTGTCTCAGCAGACCACTTCAATAAAAGACCCATCAACACCCTCAAATTTACAGAAGCAGATACAGGCCACATCATCAAGTGTTGCTGAGCTTAGCAGTCAAACTACCTCTCATAGTTTATATCAGCACCCAGTGCTATCACAACAGAGGAATGTTTCACCTATACCCACTGGACAGCCTAGATTTGGTGGGGCGCAGTTTGTCACAGGGTTTCCCCAGTATCAACAAGTGGGACCTGACCAGAGACTAATGGAATCCCAGCCCTCAACTGATCAGCATGTTTTGAAACTCTTCTAGATGCACAAAATAGTCACTTGTCAGTTCAAGGACAGTCCCAGGGAGCACAAGTTTACTCCTTAGCTGGATTAAATACAACAGCCAGACTTACAGCATAAATCAGGACAATGTAGGTAATTATAGCTGGACACAACTAAAATAATGTAATACCCAGTCTTTAAATGGTGGTTGTTCGAATGTGAACGGATGGACAAACACTAATCAAGTTATTAGGGAAGCAATACTGCACAATCTTAACTTTGATATTGTATGTATTTCTGAAACTCACCTAAGGCAAACTAACAAAATATCACTTGATGAGTATACCTGGTATGGTCACAATAGACCTAAAATCCCATCTGCTGTATTGAAAGGTTCAAGTAGAGTTGGTGTCTTTGTTAAAAATGAATTATTTCATAGTTATCATATTCATGTTATAGATAAACTTATTGATGGTATAATGTGTCTTCAGTTCACAGATATTGTCAGTAATTTTACTTTTCTTGTAATAAGTACCTATCTGCCACCGGATGGTTCACCTTATGCAAATACTGATAACTTTTACAGTCACTTAATATCAATTATGTACTTGTATTCTCATATAAACTGTATTATAATTTGTGGAGACCTAAACTCCAGGATTGGAACTGAAAAAGATTTTATTTATTTATTTGTTCATACACAAGGTATACAAGTAAGTTACAAACAGAAAAAAAAAAAAAAAAACAGGGAGAAAAAAGAACAGTAACTGTTGAATATTATATATATGTTCAAACTGATCTATTTACATGAACTAAAAAAGCAGTATCATCATAACTTCATGCAGAAATACTCTAGTAACACATTCAGATCACCAATAGTGAAAAATCTCTCTGATCTTGCACAAAAATCGTTACGCAGACTGTCTCTCATATCTATTAGACATTTTATGTTTTCAATATTTATCTGATCATCAGTATTTAGTTTCTGTATTACAATATCTCTAACTTTAGACATAAAAACACCAATAGGTACTGGTTCTATTTCATCTTTTCTTAATTGATACTTGCTCAATACATAGTTAATATTTCTGCTAACAACAGACCTACTTCCATTTAGTGCTAATTTAGTACAGCATTTAATGACCGAGTTCTCACTATTGAATAAAGAATTAACAAATTTTATAACTCTCCTATGGAGTTGACATTCAACTGGTATATCATTGACAATTTCAGGTAAGTATTTACCATGTGTCATTCTAGGCAAATTAAGTAGTTTTCTTATTCCCACTCTCCAGGTGGTGTAAAAAGTTTCTATACTTTTATCTGAGAAATCCCACAGGACACAACCATATAGGCTCATGCAAAACGTTTTAAGTAGGCTATACTTCACATCAGTACAACAGGAACCAAAATTAGATATAATAAAGTTTAGCTTGCTTACAAAATCATTTTTACACCTTAGTAAGCACATACTTTTTTCGTTTGCCCCAACTGGATGACCTAAATGGTATGCATCTTTAGAAGAACATATATCTGAATCATTAAATGAGAGATTAGAAACTACATGATTATCTTTGGAACAAACTAATAATTGACTTTTGGCAGAGTTGAATTTTACATTATACTCTTTACTGAACTGAGTTACTACTTTTAACATAATTTTTAAACTGGTTATTGATGGGGCTAACAATGAACAGTCATCAGCATAACAAAATGCTCCCATAAACTTGCTACCAATATGGCAACCAAATCCTGATTTTTTTAGCCTTTCTAATAGTTCATCTATATACACATTAAATAAAATAGGTGACAAAACACCTCCTTGCTTGACACCATTTGAGACTTCTAAGGTACTTGAATATATGTTACCCCACCTAACGCACAATGTCTGATTTGTGTAAATGTTTAACAAAAATCTAGTGATTATAGGACACATTCCACGTTTTAATAACAACTGAAATAATTTAACATAATCTACCCGGTCGAATGCTTGAGAAGCATCAAGTAACATGAGATATACATCACTATTTTTGTTTCTGTAATACTGTATAACTTCTTCTTTTATAAAGGATATTGACACTGTAATGGAAAGACATGTTTTAGACAATGTTAAAAATTCATACTGTGAAAATTTTATAGACTTTCTTAAGGATAGTAAAATGTGTATATTAAATGGTAGAGTCACACCTGCTCTTGATAACTTCACATGTATTAATGCATGTGGTAAATCTGTTGTTGACTACATGTTAATACATCAAGAAAATCTAAATCTTGTATCTAAGTGTGAAGTAATGTTGGTCAATGAACTGCTCCATAAATACAAATTGTATCACTTAATTTCAGAAAATTGCAAAGCTCCAGATCACTCCATACTGAGTATGACTTTCTCCCCATTCACATGTACGAAATTATTCGCAGACAACACTTGCTCACCATCAAATGTTGAAAAAATAATAGGTGAAAAAAATCATATCACTAAGAAAAATTTATTTAAAGATAGTGATAATCATTATGTGAGATATAATTTTGATCATCCTAAACCGGAATGTTTTAACAATGAGGTATGGAGAAAGTCATTACTGGAGGTCATTTCTGGTTTGGAAGACAGATTGAAATCACAACATACCCTAGATAATATAATTACTTATAGTAAATTTTGTGGTGCTGTATTTTCTGAAATGAATAACTATTTAGATGTAAAAGTTATCACAAATAAAACACATAAATACTTTAAAAACAATAAACCCTACTGGGATTATGAGTTAACTCACTCTTGGAAAGCTATGGCTCACGCAGGGCAAGTCAGCAAATGTGAATATAAGAGATCAGTAAGAAACTGCCTTCATTCAAAATTTATAGAGGCAGGAAAGCTTTTTGATAAATTACTTTGTCAAAAGGAGAGACAATACAACAGGAATTACATTTACATTCTTAAAAAATTAAATACATCTAATCACAAAGAATTTTGGAATAAAATAACCAAATTTGGGCAGTAAAAAGAAAACCATACCTTTATTAGTTAGAGTAGGAGAGACCATAACCGACGATGTAGATCAAGTGTTACACAAGTGAAAAAATGATTTTAGCTTAATGTACAATTTTAATAGTGAAAACTCAAAGTTTGATGATGAATTTTATAAAACTGTTTGTGATCAGTTATATAAAAAAGAAGATATATCTGAGTCAAATAGCTTAAATTTAATATTAAATAAAGATATATCATACAGTGAAGTTGTTAAACAAGTACGTAAAGCTAAAAGGAATAAAGCACCAGGTTTAGACAGAATACCTAATGAGGTCCTGAAAAATAACGATGTAATGTATGCATTGTTTAAAATGTTCAAATATTGTTTCCATAATCATTGTCTACCTAGTGTATGGCTAAAAGCAGCAATTCATCCTATACCAAAGGGCTGAAAAGGACCCACACTTACCACTGTCTTACTGTGGGATCAGCCTATTGGCAACTACATGTAAAATCTATACTGGTATTTTAAATGCAAGAGTTATTAACTATCTAAACTCAAGGAAATTGATCTGTGATGAACAATGTGGATTTAGGAAAGGTAAATCATGCAATCAGCATGTATATAAGTACTATCATCAGACAGAGAATAAGTCAGAACAAATGTACATATGCAGCATTCATCGGTTTTGAAAAAGCTTTTGATGGAGTTGACCGTTCATTGCTTTTGTACAAATTGCTGAAGTACAACATAAGTGGTAATATATATTGGGCCATAAAGTCATTGTACTAATACCTACAACAGTACAAGGATTAAAAATTTCTGTACAGATTGGTTTATTTCCAATTGTGGAGTGCGGCAGGGTGATACCCTATCTCCCACATTGTTTAATATCTATATCAATGATTTGGCAATTGAGCTTAATATGTTACACCTAGGTATCAATTTTGGTGATAGTCATTTATGTATACTATTATATGCAGATGATATGGTCTTGTTGTCTGACTCAGAGGAAAAATTACAAAAAATGTTTAACTATTTAACAACCTGGTGTAACCAAGAGAGAATTTCTGTGAATATTGACAAATGTGGTATTGTACATTTTAGGAAAATAAATAGGTCCCAAACATGTTATGCTTTTAAAGTTAATGGAATTGAGGTGAAAATAAGATCTAGATATACAAGTACTTGGGGGTTATTCTGGATGAACACCTAAATGTTAAAGAATGCTCTGAAACACTTGCTGATTCTGCGGGGAGAACGCTTTGTAAAAGAATTGTGAAATTTAAAACACATAAAGACCTGAGGTACAATACATTTATAAAATTGTACAATACTTGTGTTTGGCCAATGTTGGACTATTATTCCAATGTTTGGTCTTTTAACAATTATCAAAACAGTGAGAAAATTCATAACAGAGCATTCAGATTTTTTCTAGGGTTACACCAAAATGCCCCTGTGTTACATATCAGGCTGACATGGGTTGGAAACTACCAAAGTATAGATACTATTTAACAATGATAAGGTTTTGGAATAATATGTGTAAGCTGGTTGGAAACAACTTAACAAAGAAAATTTTTGAATGGAGTCTTCAAAATTTTATACCAGATACATGGGGATTTAATATACTTACAATGTTAGAGACCATCAACCTTACTAATCATTTTGACAATTGTGATGAGGTTGATATAACTGAGGCACAGCATAGATAACAAGATTTAATGAACTTAGAATGGAGTGCCAAAATTCCATCTAAACCGAAATTACAGTCATATTCCTTTTTTAAACATAGTATATCTGCTGAACCATATGTACCCTCAAATCTATCAAAAGGTAAACGATCATTGATAAGTCAGTTGAGACTAGGAATTTTGCCCCTTGAGACTGAGTCAGGTCAGTATGTAAGGAAAAAGTTAACAGAAAGATTGTGTAAATTGTGTCATTGTAATGTGGAAGATGAAATACATTTCATATGTTTATGTCCAAACTTGAATAACATAAGATCATCTTATTTTTGTAAATTAAATATAGATGTTGGTAAAAATTATATGGAGCAATTTATTGAAGTTTTGTGTCATTCAGATTTAAAAACAATGGCTTCATTTATTTACGAAATGTGGAATGCAAGAAATAATATAATTTTCCAAAAATAGATGGTGAAAGGACATATTTCCAACACTTGTTTAGCATGTTGTATTTATAGTGACTAATAAGCCCAACAAGCCTGGATATATATGATTATGAACTATTATATTGTTACTGTTACTGGTGTTATACTTGTCACTTAAATAAATGAATAAAATAATAATAAAATAAAATTTACTGTCATAGTCCACCACATCAAAGTAACTATGCAATGTGTTAAAAGCAATGTTTGCAGCCAATCTGAAATTGTATTTGATCATATAAGGAGAGGTGTCAATGTGTTAGGTGGTTAACAAACGAAGCATTTTGCTGACTTGGTCCTTGCCACTGTGGTGTCAGGTTTAATTCCAGCTCATGACAACGTGTGGCATTCACAGGGTGGAGGGGAGGGGTGCTGTCTTGATGTGACCTTAGCTATCGTAAGAGAAGTAAATCTTGATCCTATTGTTGGCATTTCCAATCAAAGGCACCTGAACATGCTGCCATGTAAATATTGCTTCTATAAAGTGTGTATGGGTTTGCATATGCAAAGGTCATGGGTCAAAGTTGGGTTTTACATGCTATCCAATAGCCAGGGTCATATTTGGACAGGTTTGTATTTGCGTGTAGGGGTACAAGTATTGGTACTTCATGGTTTACAGGACATATTTCGTTGATAACAGAAATTTTATTGAATTAAAGATATATAATACTAATTTAAATGCATATTTATAATTGTATATTGCTTTATTTGCTATCAACATTTATAAAATTTAAATTTATAAATATATATATATAATTAAAATAAACTTTACTATTCTTTATATAGTCATCCATGATACAGATAAAAGGCATATAAATAGGTGTAAAAATATCATAAATAATGAAACTACAGTAGAATCTCAACAAAAATAAAACTGACATAAAGTGGGAGCAAATAAACTACTGAAGATATTATACAAATTCCTGATCAATATGAAAAAAGTGGAATATAGATATAAAGTATAACAAATGTTACAAACTTTTCAACTTAAAGAAATAAGTAAATAAAATATATAAATCTATAAATATAGATTGCAATAAAAAATATTTGAAATAAAATTAACATTCACAGCAATCATAAAGTAAACATCTGCAATGTTCATTATTCCATCAATGCCCTATTTTTCAATACCATTACTTATTCAGTTTCTGGAAATTTTAGACAATTTAACTCTACATGAACGTGCCTGCCAGGTTTCAGATACAGAAAGCATCGAAGATTTAATGCCATTTATAACGGTCGCATCTTTATGTAAAGATTATATAGAAAGTTTAGCAGTATTAAGCTCTGTTATTAATTTTAATAAATGAATAAAACTGATAAATTTCAATGTATCAAAAATAGCCAGAAAGGTCCGACAAAGTATTTACAAAATAACTGAGGAAAAAGTAAAATATCATAATTACTGAAGTTACTTGATTGACAGTAAGAAATTCAGGTTTGTAACTGAATTCGAACATCTTCAGCACCTTATGTTAAACAGTGACTTATAAACATGCAGGGCTGGATACCTTAAATACTATCATTGTATGACATGTCTTATATCTGTATATAAATGTCATAACAATGAAATAAACAATCTCTGTCTTTTGCCGATGTCCATTTTCTTACATTGAGTAAGGTCCCTGAGAACAAGTGCAAGCCTTGCCCAGCCTCTGCCAACTCTCCTCATACACAAACAGGCCATCATGACATCCCTCTGTCCTCCTCAATACTGGGACGTTGTAAAAGAGTCTCTGACAGGAGAAGTCTGAGTTGTCTTCAGGGGACAAACAGCCAGAACACTTACAGTGGGCGTCGTACAGTTCAGCCGGGTACCTGGTAAATGAAGTTAAAACACTATTAAATTAAACCTGAAAGTTTTTCTTATGTTAAAAGTGTCCAATATCTTTCATTAATGGACAGTTGTTCTGCTGTGATTATGACCTTATGTACACATAATTACATATATTTCCAAAGAAACCGTTTCACTTTTATTTAAACGAAAATGAGCCCATACCCTCCCCCCCCCAAAAAAAAAAAATATATATATATATATATATGCAAAAATAGAAATGAAGAGTAATGATGTGAAGCAACATCTTAATAATTACAAAATAAGGAAGAGGTGTAATTTAAATAGGTTAATACAAGTAAGTATCCAATATTAGAACATAATAGATTATTGACTCGGTCCCTTTGGGATATCGCAAACTATCCATTATTTTCTAATAATGGACACTAATTTGGCCATTAACGTATACTTCAGTGAAATCTTAGGGAACCGGGCCACCAGTAATTACCTCTGCCTAGAAAGTTATTTGGTCAATGGATTCTGTTTGTTACCAAATTACGAATAGGTAGGTCTTGGTCTCATGTAGAACTGACTCAATTACAACTGATCGTCAATCAATTCTGGATCCAGGATTTCCTAAACAGTTTTTAAATGGATTTTTTTCATTTCACTCAAGAGCTGTAGGTGTTGGTCCTTGGCAAAGGTATACACTGTTCAAGTGCTGATGTTTACTAATGTTTTAATTATGTGCTAATGTTTTACTACAACGTGAATATTGTCAAAATAGTATAATCAACTTACCGATTAGTATCCAAGTTTATAGCAAAATAAAAAGGGCAGGTAGCCGTTTCTTCTATAGGTAAAAACCCATTGTTATCCTTCCTCTTGACATGGTGGTTTCCAGACTTTGGACATTCAATATCACTGGATATTGGAAAGTACTTGGTTGTATTACTGTCATCTCCCTTTTTAAGCTCTCCCTCAATATCTGTTTCCACTGACGGAATCATGTAGAAAGAAGAATATGCCATTACTTCTGATGAGTAGGTGATCCACTGAGCATGCAAGGATGTGACATCAGGATCTTTGCAGTCGTGGGACATTGTGGAAGGAACAAGGCCAACTTTTAAAGGAAGCTTTTCAGGACTGCAGTTATGGATAACTAAGGAGACCAATACCACTATCTGGATCTAAAATAGAAAAAAATGTGATATATATATGTATATATTGTCATTATGTTTAATGTATAACCTGTTTGTATTTTATATATAATAGAAACACTTATTGCAAGATTTGTCAGTAATATTTTATACATAAAGTCCTGCACTGTCTCAATCCAGGAAGAGTCCAAACAATAAAAGCCAATAACTATACATAATGACAATACAAATCACCTCTGTCTGTTCAACTCCAACAGGTGGTAATGCTTAGGATCTGTCCCAACATAACCCTGGCAGTTTAACAGGATGTAAAATCTTACCTTTGGACCGATAAAAAACAAGTTTTAATTAAAAGAATTCTATAATTCGATTTTTGAGTATCATCAGAATATACCATAAAACTCCAGTTAAAATGACCAGCACTTTCTTATTTCTGATCTCATTTGTCCACATCTTTACGAATTCAATTGGTAAGATGAGTATGGGCCTTTTCAGAATGTTTAGAATGCATATTTATCGAAATGTTGACTGTGGGCCCTTTATTTCTTTTTGTGAAATGAATGGCTTGAATATCAGAACGACTGGCTGAACATTAGCAAGGCATAATATTTAGTGGACAAAACTGACAACTGGTGTTTGTTTACAGAAATAACAGCAATTATGATTAAGTTTAACATAAATTGTATATCAATTTCAAGCTAGATTTTTACCATTTTGAAATGCATTGTGAGATATCTATTACGTTGTGAATACCAATGTCTATTCCAAAAGTTAAATTGATGGTCAAGACACTGAACATTGGGGTTTATAAGGAATGTAAATGATTCACTTACCTATGATTAAAATAGTTTCAATCTTTTAAAAATATTTTGTACCAAAATTAGCAATATATTTTGGGCTGTAATTATTTTAATTATTCATTGGCTTTTATGATTGGTTGGTAAGTTTATGAGAGATTATTTCAACGTATTTCCTCTGGATATTTCTTGTTTCTTGATATTATGTTGTTCTTAATATTTAGCCAGTAGAGTTTCACACCACATTTGACGTCATAATTTTAATCCGCAAATCTTAATCACGAGTATTTATTTAGTCCCCCCCAAAATATTTTTCCCCATATTCTCAGTGACGTGATTTAATGTATTTAATCTAGCTTGAAAAGGGAATGCTAATTCAGAGCTGCTTTTGAATGGCCCTCAAGATATATACAGCACACATTTGAACATTCAGAATCAAAGGTATCATTACACTAACCTGTTAAAGATTACAAAGTAGTGATAAGAAACAACAGACAAATTTTTCCAGATTTATGTGGTACCATTCATTTTACACATTTCCTTGTGCATCTTTAAAATGAACCATGTATCTTATTGACAAACCATACTTGTATCTTTAAGGTTTAAGGAGTCTCCAGTTGCCCAATAGCCATCAGTAATAGCATTTAATCACATTGTTCTCATCTTAAACCTCGTATATTAAACATTTATTTATACATTTATTATATTAAACATTATATTTGATATATTCAAGGATTGAGTGCAACCGTTATTATGGCTGACGAACCTTTATTGTCACTGAGGGAATATAAATGGTGTATTAGCTTAAGACACTTACATTCCACCGGTGAGGTGACAGGGTGAAACCTTAGCCCTGATATTAGGCAGAAAAGTTAGCCACTGCCAGCCAGTTCTGTTTAGTTGGGTGAATGCAGATTCTTAACCAACCAGTAATATACCTGTTCCACGTGGCTGAGTGTACGACCTACTTAAACTCTGGGACTGATCCCAAAGTATACCGTGAGCTTAGATTATGGAGCCCACCAGAATATACCCTCTCCTCCCAGAATCTACCCGCTTGTGATCAGTAACATAGAGTTATGGAATATCAGTAAAATGTATTGTTAATGCTATTTAACCCTAAAATTAACTTTTGAGACAGCTTTGTGTGTTGTATATGGTAACATGGTTTTATTATTTTGTTTGCACACAACATAATTGTCACAATTTTTACACACAGTATTTTAACTAATAAACCCTTTTAGACTGTGTGTTATGCCACTGATTCACATCACTGATCTTTGTGTGAGAGCAATCAGCGATTTTAGTTATTCCTTTGAATTCACCAAGTAAGACTGGAAGCATAAGTCCAGTTATTCTTTTGATTTGATTGATTGAGATTATTTGAAGCCGGGCCACAGTGTAATTCAAAAGACCAGTTATTCTGTTGCTGTCATAAATTGTGATTTGTTGAAGCTGGGAAGTCCATGGTGGATTGTATGTCTTGTTGAAGCAGGGGGGTCCATGGTGAAATCAAAAGCCTAGTTATTACTTTGATTTCATAAATTTGGATTAGTTGAAACAGGGTATCAGTGTATATCAATGTCCAGTTATTCCTCTGATTTGATTAACTGGGATTAGTGGAAGCTGGGTCGCATTGTACATAAATTAAAATAGGTTCCTTCAATTTAAGAGCCTAACAGGGTCTCTGATGAAAAATCTGAATTAAACCTGCTAATACCCAATCACTTCACTATTAATTACTTTCACCTAATAACTTGGCACAAGTATTACTAATGTATATTTTACAACACAAATCACACACTTTGCATAAAGAATTATTTTCATATACAGTTGTGTACATCATAAAAATATTTTTAAAACTCAGATTGTAGTTTTAACCATATGACAATTGCTTGATATAGGTGTATATTCTGAAGGAACCTATTTTAATTTATGTACAATGCGACCCAGCTTCCAGTTTCAAAAAATCTATTGTCACTCCACTATTGAAAAAGAACTCTTTGAATCCAGAAATACTTAAAAACTACCGCCCAGTATCGAATTTGTCCTTTGCCTCAAAACTTCTAGAACGGGTGGTTGCACACAGACTGAACAATTATAAAGATTCAAACTGTTTGAGAGAAAAGTTCCAATCTGCGTACAGACGGAATCATAGCACAGAAACTGCCACTCTGAAGATCATGAACGATTTGCTCATGGCTGCTGACAGAGGGGAATGCAGTATTCTAGTCCTGCTAGATCTCTCAGCAGCATTCGACACTGTAAACCATCAAATTCTCCTTGAAAGGCTTCAAAACCAGTTTGGAATAGTTGGAAAGGCACACAAATGGATCAAGTCCTATCTCCACAACAGGTGTCAAAAGGTCATGGTAGAACACTTTGTCTCAAATGAAGTTAGACTAACACTGAATGTCCCGCAGGGTTCCATTTTGGGCCCTAGTGAATACTCCGATTTCACCGAGCCAGTGGGTCGAGTGATTAGGTCGAAATCAGTATCTCCTCATTTTTATGCAGATGATTCACAATTGTATGTCCATTGCAATCCAAAGGACCAAAACTCAGTTCAATCTGCTATTCATAAAACTGAAGACTGCTGCAAAGAAATCAAATCATGGATGACCACCAACTATTTAAAATTAAATGATGACAAGACAGAAGTTTTAATGGTTGGAACCAAATCACAGTTACATAAATCGAACATCCATAACATACTTGTTGGCAACACAAATATTGAAGTAAAAGACTGTGTCAAAAACATTGGTGTATACATCGACTCAGAACTGACAATGAAGCAGCATGTCAATCAAATAACATCAACAGCCTGGTTTCATCTCAGAAACTTGTTCAAGATCAGGAAATTTCTCACCAAAAGTGCATGTGTCACTTTGGTACATGCCTTTGTCACCTCTCGCCTTGACCTTTATAACTGCCTGCTCTACAATTGTCCCTCGGGTCTCAAAAATAAGCTCCAAAGAGTTCTCAACTGCGCTGCCAAGCTCATCTTTCACAAAAGGAAATTCGACTCTGTCACACCACTCTTAAAAAAGCTTCATTGGCTCCCAATCCAACAAAGGATAGAATTCAAAATTCTACTGATTACCTTCAAATGCATAAATGGACAAGGTCCAGAATACCTCTCTGAACTGCTCACTCCTTATACCTCAACACGTGCTCTCAGATCAGCTGACAGCTTCTTGCTGCGTGTTCCAAGGACGCGACTAAAAAACTACGGTGATAAAGCATTCGAAAAGGCAGCATCTGAACTCTGGAATCACCTACCAATTTATATCCGTACCAGTTCATCAGTCAGCTCATTCAAGAAACAACTAAAGACTTATCTCTTCAAACAAGCTTACTCAATACAATCTGTCAACTAGGAACTTTATCACATTCTTTGTACATAGATAAAAATCAGTTCTGTTAAAATCACTGCCAAAGCACTAATGCACAGGTTCTCTGAAATTAGCGCTATATAAATGTATATATGTATATGTAGGTTGGCTTCCTAGTGTAAAGCTACTCTTGCATCTAGCCATACGATTTATAACACATACGATCTGTCTGATGTTTTTTTAAAATTTGCAGTTGTATCCCGGTTGTAGAGAAAGTATATGTTTGCAATGGCGTCTTATTTACGACTCAAGTGAATCTTAATTTGAAAATTTTAATTACTTAAATGTAACTTTTATAAGCTACAAGCTTACCATGTGGGACTGAATGCTGTTCTCGGATAGCCTCAAGGCATCAGGCCAACGTCTAAGAAAAATAGACATTTATTGTTGGCCGTAGCCTCAAGTTGTCATCTCGTAGTGAACTTTGACCTCTCATCCTACTTTCTCGTTGAAATTTTTAAAACCTTACCCCTCAGCTGTAATACAGCGGGGAGGCAGGGTGTGACTCTTCTCAGTCCCACATGGTAAGCCTGTAGCTTATAAAAGCTACATTTAAGTAATTAAAATTTTAATTTTATTGTGCTACAATAGCTTACCATGTGGGACTGAATGCTGAATCTAACCGCACGGTGGAGGGATTACAGCTGAGACTGGAAGATATGTCAATTTTTCTTAGATTTTGAAGTAATAGAATGTTTAGAAATACCAGTCTGAGTCCCGTTTACAGTGCCCCAATCCTGAAGACCGGGCCTGTAGAGAGCCAAAGACCTGAATAGAATGAATGACAGTGCTAAAACTGTCAAGATGTTTTGATTGTAGGACGGAAGTGCAGCCGAGCTCACTTTAGAAGTGCAAGGGCCCCCCGGGCCCATCCACGAGTGAAAAACCAGCCCAATGGTTGGAATTCTCATAAATTTTTGCCACCGAATATGAGATTAATGACAACTTGATAAGTCCTTAATACATATATTCTTGATAAACTAAAAATAAAAATGACCTTACCTGTAACATCTTGAGAGGTAAACCTATATCTAGACCCTGGGATTAGACTCCTGAAGACTTGGCTGTAGCAGATGTGCCCCCCCTTCTTTTCTTTCTGAGGATACCTGGTCTGAGGGGAAGGATCTAGGACTTCTTGTGCCGCCACCACTGGTCCCATATACATATTGTTGTCGTTGTCTGACCAAGTAAGGTCTTTTAGGTAAAAATTTGTAAATGTGTTGTGAGCTTTCCAGTGACAGGCTTGCATGATTTGGTCCACTGATACCCCACCGTAAAAGGCCTTAGAGGCCGTGAAGGCCCAAATGTCATGTGCTTTAACTTGGACCAAGTCCAAGGCTTGTTGGTCTGCTTGTTTATAACAAAGTAGAATGGTTTGTTTCAACCAAGAAGAGAGGAGTGGGTCTGATGTCTGAGGTATGTCCTTTCTTGAAGGAGATGAAAAGGAGGGATCGATACCCTCTCAGGTCTTTGGTTCGATCCAAATAGTACATCAGGGCTCGCACTGGACACAAGGTCCTGTCTTCTTTGAATTGTCTATCTACAATGGTAGTCAAAGCAGGAATAGTCACCGGAGACACACTTTGAGAACCTTCTCTGGCTAGTTCGTTTTTGGCTATGAAGTCAGAAGAAGGGAACAAGGCAACCTTTTCCCATTGGCCTAGATTAGATACTTTGTTTGCAACCGAGGCATGGATTTCACTGCGGTGCCAAAGCTAGCAAGAAAGCAGTTTTGAGAGTAAGATGTTTGAGGTCTGTGCCTTTCGTAGGCTCAAAGGGCTCTTTTGTGAGCTCATTGAGAACAACAGAATGGTTCCATTTTGGATGATTCCTGGAACTTTTTGGACAATCCCTGTGAAAACTAGAGAGTAACCTGGGTTAGGTCTACCACTGCCTGAGTGTTCACTTGGGCTTCCTTCTGAGACTGGGACCTGATCACCCAGTCGTCCAGGTATTGGTGAAGTCTGAGTCCTCTGGAGAGGGCCATTAGCTTCACTTCCTTTACAATCATTGTAAAGACCTGGGGGGCTGTGGCTAGTCTGAAGGGAAAGGAGGTGAACTGGAACACCTGTGACCTGTGGCAAAACCTTAGGTATTTCCTTGAGTTTGGACGGATGGGGATGTGAAGGTAAGCGTCTGACAGGTCTATCAACGATACCCATTCCCCTGGAATCAGGGAGGTCCTGTTGGACTCTCAAGTTTCCATTTTGAACTTTTCTATGTGTAGAAAAGTGTTGAGCCTGCTTAAGTCTATGACTGGCCTCCACCTTTGGTGAGGCTTGGGTACTAGAAACAGGCGACTGTAAAACCTGAGAGATTTTACATTTTACACCCTTTCAATTGCATTCTTTGACAGAAGAGACTGGATACAAGTGGCCAGAGCTTGGTCTTTTTGACAGGCCTTGTACTCTGGTGGAATAAGAGGGAATCTGACCAGATTTGGTTTTGAAAGGAATGGCAGTACGTAGCCATTGGTGATAATGTTTAACATGTTGGATGAACATTTGTTTGTTTGCCAGTCTCTTCTGAAAGAATGGAGGCGACCTCCTACTGGTGGACTGAGGGAGTCATTGGGGAGAGGGGTTTCCATGCCCTCGCCCCTTGTAGTGGGGTCGAAAACGACCCCTGGAGCCTCTGAAGTTTGGTTTCCCCCTACCTGAGGAAAACAATTGGTTACTGCTTTATGAGGAGTTGCCATCATAGGGGCATTTCCTGTAGGAGCCTCTTTTCTTGTTGTGGGAACCACGAAAGGGTTTATAGGGTTCGAAACCCTGAGAGTCTTTAGAGGTGCCTTTTTAAGGAGGAAGTCTTCTCCCCCCTTTACAGGTTGAGACTTGAACAAGGAGGAGTGCCAAAAGGGCGAGTTCCTGAGTTCTTGGCACTCATTTCCCCTAGTTGTGGTTGTAAAAGGGTCATTTCGGCTTCGCGCCTTAGCAAGCCGGTGTTACCCATGGTATATAGCTCCCTCTGGAGTATATGGGCCAAGGATTTGTTGAGGCAAGTGAGAGCCCTGTGTTGAATAAGAACAGTCTTATTCCATAACTCTAAGTACTCACAGGCTTGTTCATATGGCTGCTTTCTCAGGATTGTCACCTTTCTGAATTTGAGTTTTGACTCTCTTGAAGGTTGACTTCAGACTATGTTGGCACTTCTCAAGAGTGGTGTAGCAAGGCAAAGGCAGTAGTAAAGTTGAGTGTGGATATTTTTGGCCTAGCTTGGTGTTCCAATTCCTTAAGAATTGGTGGGGGACCCTTGCCCATAGGAGCCCCAGGGGGTTTAGGAGTAACACAGATTTTAGCAAAATCAGTGTTCAACTCTTGTATTTTCTCCTCATAACAAGGCTGTCCCACCTTATACCACTTTGTAGTGGAGGGAGGAGGTTTGATGTATTTACCCTCAGGTAAATAAGCGGCCTGGAAATCATGTTCAAACTTATCAAAGGCATCTTTGATAACTGAGCTGAGAAGAAGCATAGAGAAAGGACCTCTAGGTCTGAGCTCTTGATGGCCTTTTTCATCATCCAGACCCATAACTGAAGTTGAGGACCTAGGCATAGACTCCCTTGGGTCAGGGAGGGAAAGAATGCGCCTGAAGGTGTCCACCTCTTCAGCATACTGGGAGGGAACGTCAGACAGAGCTACTTCCCTATAATAAGGAGGTTCTGGATCATAATGAGGTTGGTTTTGGTCAGAGATAGCCTCAGAGGGCTGAGCCCAGAGGGCTTTGAAGACCTGTGTCTGGCTACGGAGGACTGATTCTCCTCTGAGGAAGATGACATGAATCTGAACCTCACCTTATGTTAACTCTTGTCAGCATGTGTTTTGAATTTAGAAGATGACATCCGAGGTTCATCAGATTCATCATTGTATTGATCCTCGGGTCAACATCAAGCTTGCTATGAGGGTGTTTTTATAAGATGACATCCGAGGTACATCGGATTCATCATTGTAATGGTCCGAGGCAGGCCTCGGGTCAACATCACGCTTACTATGGGAGTGAGAGTGTTTTTAGGTCTATCCGAAGCCTTCTTAGAAGGCTCCTCGCATGGACTAGAGTGCATATCCGATGACCAGATGACCAACACTGAGATGAGGTGGAAGAGCAGGACCATAGTCCACTTCCATCTGTTCAACATTTGAGGTAGTCCGAGGTTGCCTCAGAGGAGGTAGGTCCAAATTTACAGCAGCTTGAGAGGTTCCAGGCTTAGAAGCTGAGGGTCTGATCCACCTCAACTAGTTTTTTAGAAGTCAGAGAGACTGGAAAGCTTCTAAGATTGAAGCCTGAAAAGAACCCATTTGCTGCTGTAAATGGATGTTTAGTGAATTACCCAGGGATTTTTTCTAGATTTGCTTCAATTTTCTGCTGTAAGGCAGTACCTGGGATGGGGGACAGTTTTTGCTGGCGTTTTGAGAGACAATGAACTGAAGGGTAGGGGCTGTGGACGCGGGGGTGAGTAAATAAATTATCAGCAGCACTCTCAAGGTCTGCATTAGAACCAGTAAATTAATCCACGTCATCCCCTAGAAGATCTAGTTCATCGTCCTTTGTAGTAGCAGTGTGGCACTTTTGTTTTTTAATGTAACGTTTTCTTTGTGAGATTTTTTGCATTTGTTCTTCTGTGAAAGAAGTACAAATTGGACACGGGCTCTCAAAAGTGACACAGGGGTCATCACTCTTGCCAGATTCCCTACAGGTAGGGCAGTAATTATGTGTATCGAAAGGAAAACATAAGTGCCTACACTTGCTGGTTTGTCTTTATTCGTTTGGTGGGTAGACATCTTGAAACACAATAAAAGCCGTAGAAAAATACCTGAACAACTCAAAACACGCCAAAATAATGAAAAATGCTTATCCTGTCAAAACGCAAATTCTACAGAATAGTCTATGATATATAATAAATGAAATGACCAAAAATAAACCTCCAACAATACGCATGTACTGAGAAATAGATGAAAATGTCTGTGTAAACGACAGATGCTACCAATTCACGCAGCCAATAAGAAAGTAGGACAAGAGGTCAAAGTTCACCACAAGACGATAACTTGAGGCTACAGCCAACAATAAATGTCTATTTTTCTTAGATGTTGGCCTGATGCCTTGCGGCCATCCGAGAACAGCATTCAGTCCCACATGGTAAGCTATTGTAGCGCAATAAAATGTGGCTTAGTTTCTTTTGTACAGTTGTGTGGTGTTGTCTGCATGATGAAACTACCTACAGACCATGTGGGCGACACTTGGGTGTAACATGGGCGTTACGTGCGTGTAACTTCAAGGTAACTCCATTTTTGGGGGGTGACCAGCATGTATTTGAACATACGTTGGAATGTAAAAGAGGCTAAAACTTCTAGCAACTTTGGTATATGACTAGCAACTTTGGTATATGACCAGCAACTTTGGTATATGACTAGCAACTTTGGTATATGACTAGCAACTTTGGTATATGACAATGTCAAGATATTTCATGTAAAAATATCAAAGGTGCAAGAACCCGAGTAAGGACAGTTACGAGCGTAGAAAGACATTGATCAGCATATTGGCACAGTCTGTCATTATCAATTTTTGAAAGAGGAATTTAAAACTGGGCTATTCAAAAACATGCAGCAGATAAGAAAGTTTTGAAACCAGACAGCAGTATACTACAATGACTGATCAGCTTAAATTAGTTGCCTTTTCTAGCAGAATATCAAGAAAGGGGAAACAAACTTACTTTCAAAGTATATAATTTAAAAATTGTAATTTTTTTAATATCAGAATATAATGCTTAAATGCAAAACAGTTTGTCTGTTTTTATATATTGGCACAGTTATGTAAAATTTTCACTGCTGATTATGGTCGTACAACAATGTATGTGTAATGACTTTTGCTCTATGGATGAGAAAAAAATATATGGTACATGTCTTGGTCAGTTAGGTCATTTTTTATTATATTACTATTAACATTCTATAGATTGCAAATAAGGGTGAACTATATAGAATAACAGGCGAACGGCTTCAGAATCCAAATAAGATGTAAGACAGAAATCTTTCATTCCAAGCTCAGGCTAAGACAGGTTAGTGACTAAAATAACATCTTTTGCTTTCTCGTTTCCTGTACTATTTTCTGTTGGGTATTGTCATGCAAATTCAGAACATGTAAGGTATCAGACTTTTGGAAAAAAAAAACCCATAATTTTGAAGAAATTCAAATACATATTGCAAATTCAAAAGACGGGCAAATTCAGGATTCGAAACTCACCTGTAACCATAACTGATTCGCCATTCTGTGAGGCAGAGTGTGTGTACTATTGGAGAAATATTTTGATATTTTATTATATTAAGATTGCCTTATTTATACTGCTTTGAAATACAGCTGCAAATGTTTTAACTTCTAATGATATTGCTGACAAACTATTGCTCATTATTGGTCATGGCTACCCCCTCTGGGTTGTCACTAGCAGTTAGAAAATAAATAACATTTATCACATTTTGAGAAAAACCTATTTAGAAGTTTGAAACCATAAAGTCAAATCTTAAACAAAACAAATCCTATCACATATTCTTTGAAATTCACCTTTTCGTAACAGGAGAGTGAGACCCAAGCATATCACAAAAGGAAAAAAGGAGTGTTTTTAAATATAAATTGATGAAACTTGAACATTTAAGCCATACTAAAAAGCCACAGTATAACTTGGAGTTGTCTTATCTTTCAATGATATACAGCAGTAACTTTGTCTATGTAACAAAAAATAACCAAATAACTATCATTATACTGATAAAGTTAATAAATCAGAACATTCCACAATAACTGGTCAAACTAAAGCTATGTATTACTGATAAAAGCTACAAGGATTGTCAACACTTTAACATAACTGGTTAAAAATAGTGAGCTTTATGTTTTTTGTTTATATTTGCAGCTGGTTGACATCACAGAGTCCTCGGACATTTTACGCCTACAATCTCATTGCTTCATTGTTCATAATTGTGATAAAACTTTGATAAATCACAATCTTAAAGCTTGGTGAACATTTAAAAACTAAAGGGGATTTTTCTTTAGAAAGCTAGGTTAACAATACTTCCGGGTTTGTGGCTCAGTCATAACATGACCGAAAAGTATTGAAATGACGAAACACAAGTGAACATCAATAGTGCTTAAGTCTTAATAACACTGTGTTTTAAGAATTTACACATTATTAATCAGATCACTAAAACTAATGTAAATTGTAAATATATATATAGATCGTTTGCACCACTGATTCGGAATTTTTGACAAATGTTTTAAGAATCAAAATTTATGGGCCTTAAATTTCTGTTAAAAACTTAATAGTTCTGTTCATGTTTATATGCAATTTAAAACTAGGTTGCACCGACTCGACGTGAACAAACACCCTAAGGCCACAGGCATTCATTGGGTATTTTTGTAGCACCCATTTTGCGTAATTCACAATTATTATGCACCATGATTTTAATATTTTTTGGTCATTACTCTTGGAATGATAAAATTGATCCTTTTTCAAAGTATTTAAATGGTTTTCCATACCTTCAGTACAAAATTTTTTGTAGAGCTTGTGTCCCTTTAATATATTAATGAAGACATGAAATCATAAAATACTGTGATTAGATCTTAACAGATTTACTTATATCTAAGAATTTGGACTTTTTTCTTATACATACAAAAATATGTACACACACATAAACAATCACACATTCAGATTTAAGTCACACTATCTGAAACCCTTATGGCTTATGCAAACAGAAGGTCGATTCATTGTGAGATATATCCCCGACAACTCCAAAAATTTCACTGGGTTAGGTGGTTATTGGCGTCTCACACAGGTTAAATTGAAAATTTCTAATTAGTTAAATGTAGCGTTTATAAGCTACAAACCTACCATCTGAGACTAAATGCTATCTTAGGCGGGGGCTTGGCCAAATCAAGAAAAATAAGCGTATAATGACCGAGTTGCCTACTCAGTAACAGCACAAGCAGCCTCAAGGTGACATAGATAGTGACATGGAACACAGCTTCCTTCTTCGAGTTGGAATTTTGCCCTTACCCTCACTTTTTATGAATAAATATAGTAATATGACACTAGTACCAGATATCCTGAAATCATGTCAGCAGTATCTGATGTTCCTGGATTATTAGACTCTGGAAGGCTTGGCTACTGAGGCTGAGCCCCCAACCTTCTTCCCCCAACCCCCGAGGATGACTATTCTGGGCGGAAAAGTCTAGGATTTGTTGAGGTGCCATTACAAGACCCAAGTACATGTTGACATCTGGCAATGTTAAGTCTTTTAGGTAAAGATTTGTGAAGGTGTTCCGTGCCTTCCAGTGACAACATGGTTCCCACTCTCTTTTCCGATTTAAATTCCCTGTGTTTTCCCTGTAATGTTTATATTTTTCCCTGAACAAACTGGTGAAGGATGAAAATGTCAAAATCGGTAAAAAATAAGAATGCTATGATTACTTAAAGATTCTTATTAAATATTCTAATTTAGCGCCAAAACATCAAACGTGACCTACAAGTCGCGACCCGCGGCGCATGAATGCAAATGGCTGTTACTCTTCAAAATCATTCTGAAGTTTTCAAATTCCCTGTGTTTTCCCTGTGTTTTTCCAAAATTTTCAAATTCCCCGTATTTTCCCTGTCTGGAATTACTTTTCACAATTTTTCCTGTTTTCCCTGTGCAGTGGGAACCCTGCTGACAAGCTTGCATGATTTGGTCCACCGAAACATCACTCTAAAAGGCTAAATTAGAAGCCACGAAGACTCTAATGTTGCGAGTTTTCACCTGGACCAAGTCCAGGGTCTGTTGGTCGACTTGTTTGTAACACATGAGGATAGCTTGCTTCAATCACAAAGAGAGGGTAGCTGGCCTGATATCTGAGGAATGGCATTTCTTAAAGAATATGAAAAGTAAGGATCTAGCACCTTTGTAAATCCTGAGTGTGATCCAGAAAGTACCTCAGGGTCCGTACTGGGCAGAAGGGTCCTGTCTTCTTTGAATTATCCATCTATTATAGTGACTGCAGCAGGAATAATCACTTTGGGAACCTTCTCTTACTAGCTGCTTTTTGGCTATGAAATCTGAAGAGGGAATCAAGATTACTTTCTCCCACTGGCCTGAAATCGACAATCTGCAACCCAGGAGTAGATTTCACTGCAGCACTTGCCAGAGACCAGACCTAACAAGAAAGCTGTTTTTAAAGTTAGATGTTTGAGGTCTGTGCCTTCATAGGCTCAAAGGTTGCTTTAGTGACCTCATTTATTCCTTTAAATGCTGTTGTGCAACCCGTTCAGCTCAGAGCTTTGAGAAACATTGAGGCCCACTGGGCCCAAGGAGTCAACAAAAGCAGTCCTATAGTCTTCAATGGTTGACTGGTGTCTCTTTAGGTGTCTCTTTAGGACCTGAAACAGGTACATAAAAAATTCTGAGACTTGTTTCAAGGAAGTTTAGAAGGCCAACGGATTCTCTCTACACCATTTTTCAAGTAGGGTCCACTTTGATTTGTAGACCACAGAAACATCACTGTAAAAGGCTAAATTAGAAGCCACGAAGACTCTAATGTTGCGAGTTTTCACCTGGACCAAGTCCAGGGTCTGTTGGTCCACTTGTCTGTAACACATGAGGAAGTTTAGAAGGCCAACAGATTCTCTCTACACCATTTTTCAAGTAGGGTCCACTTTGATTTGTAGACCGTCCTTGTTGATGATCTTTGAGGGGCAGCAATTCTGTCTGCCACTTCTACAGAGACACCTTGTTCTTGGAACTGTTCGCTCCTAGAAGCCAAGCATGAAGGTTCAGACATTGTGAAATACTTGGTTGTGAGACTGCTTGAGAAGTGTCACTGACACTTGTAATTGGAGTGGAATTTCCATAGAGAGCTGCACTGGGTCAAGGTCATCCCTGGCCAGCCGCGCGATATTAGGATAATAAGCATAATTGCACCGACAGATCACCCTGTGAAGGAGAGCTGTGGGAGTGTATGCTATGAACCTGACCAGTTTGTGTTCAGAGCATCTATTTTCCAAGCTTATTGGTCTGAAGGGTGAACCACTTTTAATAGATCCGCTTGAACACCTGAATGTGCAGGACCATTTGATCGATTGGATCAGAGTCGATTTGGACAATCAGTTGGCCATCATATTCAGGCACTCTGGAATGTGCCTGTCATGTAACAATATTTTATAAAGATGGCACCAAATCATGATTTTCAAAGGAGAGTGCACATTTCCACTGAATGGGTTCCTCCATGTTTGTTTATGTAGTTTACCAATGTTGAATTGTCTGTGGCAATCAACACTGTCTGATTTGGGAACTGAATTCAAAAAAAAATTAGGGCCATAAATATTGCCTTCAGTTCTAGTACATTTATGTTTAGCCTTTTATCCCCACCCAACCACAGATCTTTTACTGAGACTTGATCTAAATACGCAGCTTGTAGCTTATAAAATCTACATTTAAGTAATTAAAATTTTCAATTTTATTGCGCTACAATAGCTTACCATGTGGGACTGAATGCTGAATCCAACCGCACAGTGGAGGGATTACAGCTGAGACTGGAAGATATGTCAATTTTTCTTAGATTTTGAAGTAATAGATTAGAATGAATGTTTAGAAATACCAGTCTGAGTCCCGTTTACAGTGCCCCATTCCCGAAGACCGAGCCTGTAAAGAGCCAAAAACCTGAATGGATGACAGTGCTAAAACTGTCAAGATGTTTTGATTGTAGGAGAGAAGTGCAGCAGTGCTCACTTAAGGAGTGTAAGGATCCTTAGGGACCATCTACGACAGAAAAACCGGGGCCACGGTGGCAGAGTGGTAACACTCTCGCCTCCCACCTCTGAGGCCGGGGTTCGATCCCCGCACGGGTTCAAGTGGGAAAGCTGGTAGTTGCTTGCCGTTGGTCGGCAGTTTACAGTACACAACCCTAGCGAACTCTATGTACTGGTTTCCTCTGCCCTTCCAACTACCCGTCGTGATATGACCTGTACAGTGTTGAAAGCGACGTAAAACCCCAAATAAACAAACGACAGAAAAACCAGCCCAAAGGTTGGGATTCTCATAAATTTTTGCCACCGAACATGAGATTAATGACAACCTTGATAAGTCCTTAATACATATTATACTTGATAAACTAAAAATAAAAAATGACCTTACCCGTAACATCTTGAGAGGTAAACCTATACCTAGACCCTGGGATTAGACTCCTGAAGACTTGGCTGTAGCGGATGTGCCCCCCCCCCTTCTTTTCTTTCCGAGGATGACTGGTCTGAGGGGAAGGGTCTAGGACTTGTTGTGCCGCCACCACTGGTCCCGGATACATATTGTTGTCGTTGTCTGACCAAGTAAGGTCTTTTAGGTAAAAATTTGTAAATGTGTTGTGAGCTTTCCAGTGACCGGCTTGCATGATTTGGTCCACTGATACCCCACCGTAAAAGGCCTTAGAGGCCGCGAAGGCCCTAATGTCATGTGCTTTAACTTGGACCAAGTCCAAGGCTTGTTGGTCTGCTTGTTTATAACAAAGTAGAATGGTTTGTTTCAACCAAGAAGAAAGAGTAGCGGGCCTGATGTCTGAGGTGTGTCCGTTCTTAAAGGAGATGAAAAGGAGGGATCGAGACCCTCTCAGGTCTTTAGTTTGATCCAAATAGTACCTCAGGGCCCACACCAGACACAAGGTCCTGTCTTCTTTGAATTGTCTATCTACAATGGTAGTTAGAGCAGGAATAGTCACTGGAGACACACTTTGGGAACCTTTTCTTGCTAGTTGGTTTTTGGCTATAAAGTCAGAAGAAGGGAACAAGGCAACCTTTTCCCATTGGCCTAGATTAGATACTTTGCAACCCAGGCATGGATTTCACTGCGGTGCTTGCCGGAGGCCAAAGCTAGCAAGAAAGCAGTTTTGAGAGTAAGATGTTTGAGGTTTGTGTCTTTCATAGACTCAAAGGGTGCTTTTGTGAGCTCATTGAAAACAACATAAACGTTCCATTTTGGAAGATTCCTGGAACTTTTGGGACGATCCCTGTAAAAGCTGGTGAGTAACCTGTGAAGGTCTGAACTTTGTGCAATATGGTGGCCTGCTGGGCCCAAAGTGTCCACAATGGCTGTCCTGTAACCATCGATAGTCGAAGGGCGCCTGTTTAGGTCTTGGTACAGGTACATGAAAAAATCTGAGATTTGTTTCACAGATGGAGTGGAGAAATCCACCGAATTTTCTCTGCACCATTTCTCAAATAGGGCCCACTTTGACTTGTAGATGGTCCTTGTTGATGACCTCTGAGGGGCAGCAATTCTCTCTGCCACCTCCATAGAGAAGCCTTGTTCTTGGAGCTGTCCACTCCTAGACACCAGGCATGGAGGTTGAGATGTTGTGGATTACTGTGGAACACATAATTGTGGGGCTGTTTGAGAAGAGTTATTGACACCGGAAGTTGCAGTGAGATCTCTGTTGAGAGCTGCACTAGGTCCCAAAACCAGGGCATCCCTGGCCAGCCTGGGGCTATTACGATGAAATCATTGCCTGATTTTTTGGATCACCCTGTGAAGGAGAGCCATCGGGAGGGTAAGCATAAGCAGTGAGACCCGTCCAGTTTATGTTCAGAGCATCTATGTCTCAAGCATTTTGGTCTGGGACTGGAGACACGTACAGTGGAAGTTTGTGGTTCACATGAGTGGCAAATAGATCTATATGAGGTGTGAACCACTTTTGACAGATCTGTTTGAACACCTGCGGATGCAGTGACCATTCTGTTGACTGAACTTGGTGGGATCTGGACAGAAGGTCGGCCATCACATTCAGACACCCTGGAATGTGTCTGGCTTTCAATGTTATGTGATAATGATGGCACCATGTCATGATCTTCCACAGGAGCATGCACATCTCCGCTGAGTGAGTTCCTCCTTGTTTGATTATGTAGGCTACCACTGTTGAGTTGTCCGTTGCAACTAGCACTGTTAGGTTCTGACACTGGTCCTTGAAGCTTTGAAGGGCCAGGGAGACCGCTTTCAACTCTAGAACATTTATCTGTAGCCTTTTTCCCAGTCTGACCACAGACCCCTTGTAGAACTTTGATTTAAGTGAGTGCCCCAACCTTCATTTGAGGCGTCTGTAAAGAGTTGGATGCTGTGGTCTCTGGGATGAAGGTCTGCACCTCTCATCACGTTTGTGGGGTTCTGCCACCAGTCTAGGTGTGCAGAAATCATTTCTGTCCAAGGAAGGAGGCTGTCCAGCAACTGAGGATATCTCCAGTGCTCCTTCAGGTGAAACTGAAAGGGCCTCATGTGAAGGCGTCCCTCCGGGACCATTTTCTCCGTTGAGGCAAGCAACCCAATTAGCGACATCAAACATCTTGCAGTCAAAACATGTTTTGACTTGAGACGCAGGATCAAATCATGAAGTTTGAGCGATCTCTCTTGAGTGGGTTTTTCAAGGGCTGAATCTAGATGGTATTCGTAGCCCACAAACGAAAACACCTGAGTAGGTTTCAGTTATGACTTTTCCTGATTTATTATCCACCCCAAGGACTGGGTTAGGTCTACCACTGGCTGAGTGTTCACTTGGGCTTCCTCCCGAGACTGGGACCTGATCAGCCAGTCGTCCAGGTATTGGTGAAGTCTGAGTCCTCTGGAGAGGGCCATTAGCTTCAGTTCCTTTACGATCATTGTAAAGACCTGGGGGCTGTGGCTAGTCCGAAAAGGAGGGAGGAGAACTGGAACACCTGTGACCTGTGGCAAAACGTTAGGTATTTCCTTGAGTTTGGGTGGATGGGCTTGTGAAGGTAAGCGTCCGATAGGTCTATCGACGATACCCATTCCCCTGGAATCAGGGAGGTCCTGATGGACTCTGGAGTTTCTATTTTGAACTTTTCTACGTGTAGAAAAGTGTTGAGCCTGCTTCAGTCTATTACTGGCCTCCACCTTTGGGGAGGCTTGGGGACTAGAAACAGGCGACTGTAAAACCCGAGAGATTTTACATTTTCCACCTTTTTGATTGCGTTCTTTGACAGAAGAGACTGGATACAAGTGGCCAGAGCTTGGTCTTTTTGAAGGGCCTTGTATTCTGACGAAATCAGAGGGAATCTGACCAGATTTGGTTTTGAAATGAATGGCAGTACGTAGCCATTGGTGAGAATGTTTAACACGTTGGATGAACATTTGTTTGTTTGCCAGTCTCTTCTGAAAGAATGGAGGCGACCTCCTACTGGTGGACTGAGGAAGGCTTTTAAGGAGTCATTGGGGGGAGGGGTTTCCACATCCTCGTCCCCTATTGTGGGGTCGAAAACGACCCCTGGAGCCTCTGAAGTTCAGTTTCCCCCACCTGAGCAAAACGATTGATTACTGCTTTGTGAGGAGTTGCCCCCATAGGGGCGTTTCCTGTAGGAGCCTCTTTTCTTGTTGTGGGGACCACGAAAGGGCTTAGTTGGATAGGGTCCGAAACCCTGAGTCTTTAAGAGGTGCCTTTTTTGAGGAGGAAGTCCTCTCCCTCCTTCACCAGTTGAGACTTGAACAAGGAGGAATGCCAAAAGGGCGAGTTCCTAAGTTCTTGGCGTCTCATTTCCCCTAGATGTGGATGTAAAAGGGTCATTTCAGCTTTGCGCCTTAGCAAGCCGGTGTCACCCATGGAATATAACTCCCTCTGGAGTATATGGGCCAAGGATTTGCTGAGGCATGTGAGAGCCCTGTGTTGAATAAGAACAGTCTTATTCCATATGTCAAGATATTCACAGGCTTGCTCATATCCACGTTTGGCTGCTTTTTCAGGATTGGCACCTTTGACTCTCTTGAAGGTTGACTTCAGGCTATGTTGGCACTTCTCAAGAGTGGCATTGCAAGAGGATGAAGTCTTGGCAAAGGCAAAGGCAGCAGTAAAGTTGAGCCTTGCCCATAGGAGCCCCAGGGGGCTTAGGAATAATACAGATTTTTTCAAAATCTGTATTCAATTCTTGTATTTTCTCCTAATAACAGGGCTGTCCCACCTTGTACTACTTTGTAGTGGAAGGAGGTTTGATGTATTTACTCAGGTAAATTAGCGGCCTGGAAATCATGCTCGAATTTATCAAAAGCATCTTTGATAACTGAGCTAAGGGGGAGCATAGAGGAAGGACCTCTTGGTCTGAGCTCCTGACGGCCTTTCTCATCATCCAGACCCATAACTGAAGTTTAGGACCTAGGCATGGACTCCCTGGGGTCAGGGAGGGAAAGAATGCGCCTGAAAGTGTCCACTTCTTCAGCGTACTGGGAGAGAACGTCAGACAGAGCTACTTCCCTATAATAAGGGGGGTCTGGATCATGTTGAGGTTGGTTTTGATCATAGATAGCCCCAGAGGGCTTTGAAGACCTGTGTCTGGCTACAGAGGACTGATCCTCCTCTGAGGAAGATGACACGTATCTGGACCTAGCCTTATGTTCACTCTTGTCAGCATGTTTTTTGGATTTGGAAGATGACATCAGAGGTTCATCGGATTCATCATTGTATTGATCCGAGGCAGACCACGGTTCAACTTCATGCTTCCTATGAGAGTGAGAGTGTTTTTAGGTCTATCCGAGGCCTTCTTAGAAGGCTCCTCGGATGCACTAGAAAGCTGATCTGATGCCTGATGATGATCAGCACTGAGATGAGATGGAAGAGCAGGACCATAGTCCACTTCCATCTTTTCAACATTTGAGGTAGTCCGAGGTTGCCTCGGAGGAGGTAGGTCCAGATTTACAGCAGCTTGAGAGGTTCCAGGCTTAGAAGCCGAGGTCTGATCCACCTCCACTTGCTTTTTAGAAGTCAATTCGTCTCAGAGAGACTGGAAACCTTCTAACATTGAAGCCTGAAAGGAACCCATTTGCTGCTGTAAATGGATGTTAAGTGAATTACCCAGAGATTTTTCTAGATTTGCTTCAATTTTCTGCTGTAAGGCAGTTCCTGGGGTGGGTGGGACCATTTTTGCTGGCGTTTTGAGAGACAATGAACTGAAGGGTAGGGGTTGTGGACGTGGGGGTGAGGTAAATAAGTTGTCTGCAGCACTCTCAAGATCTGCGTTAGAACCAGTAAAAGAATCCCTGTCGCCATCACCCTGTCAAATCAAGGTCAGACCATGACATTGCACACCTACACGCCCTAACCAATGTCCCTACCAAGTATCAATTTCCTACACCTTACAGTTTCTGAGATATAGCCTGGACAAAATTTTATAGGTCAAGGTCACTATGGCAAGGTCAAATCAAGGTCACACCATGATGTTGCACACCTACACCCCCAACCAATGTCCCTACCAAGTATCAACTTCCTACACCTTATGGTCTCCGAGATATAGCCCGGACAAGATTTTCAAATTCAAGGTCACTATGGCAAGGTCAAAGGTCAAATCAAGGTCAGACCATGATGCTGCACACCTACACATCCTAACCAATGTCCCTACAAAGTATCAACTTCCTACACCTTACGGTTTCTGAGATACAGCCCGGACAAACTTTTTCCCGCCTCAACACGTCTGCACACTCTTCGCGCCAAACAAAAAAGATGCTAGGACGTCATGATGACGAGACAGGAAATGAAGTACTATTCGCCACCTGGCAAATGCACACTCTGTGACCGGTCCTGCCGGTAGTTTTACAGGACGTCTTTTTCGGACGTTTGGCGGGACTGGTCGTGCCGACCGGTAAAGCAATTGTCCATTGAATAGGA
Organism: Sabellastarte sp. h YS-2021; assembly: GCA_964017235.1. Lineage (NCBI taxonomy): Eukaryota > Metazoa > Annelida > Polychaeta > Sabellida > Sabellidae > Sabellastarte > Sabellastarte sp. h YS-2021. The sequence continues at coordinate 32,785,501 of OZ024936.1, forward strand.
TGTATTAACGCAATAAAAACACCAATTTTGAAAGGAACCTAGCTATGATGGTGATCTATCTCCCTGTCAAGTTTGAATTCGATTGGACACAGCGTTTTCGAGTTAGAGTCCGGAAACAGAAATGTTGATGGACAGACAGACAAAAAACAGACAAACGAACGGACAGAATTACACCAATTTTGAAAGGAACCTAGCTATGATGGTGTTCTGTCTCCCTGTCAAGTTTGAATTCGATTGGACAAACCAGTCCAGAAACGGAAATTTTGACGGACATACAAATGGACAAAAAACGGACGGAATTACACCAATTTCGAAAGGAACCTAGCTGTGATGGTGATCTATCTCCCTGTCAAGTTTGAATTCGATTGGACAGAGCATTTTCAATTTAGAGTCCGGAAACGGAAATTTTGACGGACAGACAGATGGACAGACAGACATCGGACACATCCATCTAATAGGCGGGTTGGTTACACGCAACCCGCCTAAAAATGGACCACTTTGCCTCATACACTGCTCTGGTTGACCGTCACTGATGAGCCTCAATTCATTCTGCAACTTCACCAGAGAAACCTTGGACTCTGATGGTTGAGGCTCTAGGAATCAAGCATGGAGGTTGAGATTGGAAAGGTCCCTGTGTAGGCTCCTGTTGAATGGTTGAGCTAGGAGATTGGGTTGGCAAGGCATGCAGAGGGGAATCTGAGTTGATAGACTCACCAGATCCCAAACCACGACATGTTTGGCCAACCTGGGGCTATTACTATTATCTGCCACAATCATGGTTGAGGATCTTGTTTATGACATTTGCTATCAGGGGAGAGGGGGGAAGGCATACCTGCCCATATCCTCCTACGATAGGCTCAGAGCATCCACTGCCCAGGTTTCTTTGTCTGGGACTGGGGACATGAACAGCAGTAGTTTCTTGTTGAACCTGGTGGCAAACAGGTCAATCTGGGGTGTGTGCCATGTCTGGCAGATTTGGTTGAAGATTCCTTGGTGGCGAGACCATTCTGTCTGTATAACTTGTCTGCTATCACGTTTAACGTGCCCAGAATATGGCGGGCCTTTAGGACAATGTTCCTCAGGTTGCACCTGACAGAAGTCTCCAAAGAAGGGCACAAAGAGAGCCTGATTTCATACCCCCCCCCCCCCCCCCCCCCCTGTTTATGTAGGCAACAAAAGTGGTGTTGTCTGTGGCTATAAGAACAGTCTGGTCCCTGCAAAGGTGATTATAGCATTTCAGGGTCAATAAAACCACCTTCAATCCCAGGAAATTGATGTGTAATTTGCTTTCCGAAACAGACCACAGACATCTGACTGTGAAGTCTCTAGATGAGTGCCCCATCCTGCATTTGATGCGCCGGTAAAGATCTGACATGCATGCTGAAGAGGATGTAGGGGTTGGCCTACTAGGACGTTGTCTTCTTATAGACTTTGGAATGGGGATAGACTTTTCAAAGGACTCTGGGATGTGCCAATTTGCTTTTAGATGTCACTGAATGGGCCTCATGTGCAAACGTCCTGAGGGAACCTGTTTCTTGGTGGCGGTGAAAAGGGCTGAACTCAGAGACATGAAGTGTCTCACCGTGGGCCTGACTAGTCCTTGCTTTAGATCGTACCGATATACTCGAAGTTGAAGATTTGCTGAGGCATCAGATCTGACTTTTGTAGGTTTGCAATCAAGCCCAGGTCTTGGCAAAGGGCCAGAAGGGACTGAGTATGATCACACATTTTCTCGTCTTTTGGCCACGCTCTTCACATTTCCTCATCTTTCGTCACACTCTTCACAGATTTCTGCTTCGTCTGCTTATTTACAGGCCCTAAAACCGAGACTACACTCGGATCTATTAGGTGAACTATTGTCATCAGCAGCAGTGGAGTCAAACTTTTCAGACTTGCTATCTCACTTTTTTTCAATTTGTAAGAGGGTGTGGCCAGTTGTGCTCATTGATTACCAGTCAGAACAGTGAGGACAGTTTTCTTTCAAAACATAGGCTCACTTCCCGTACCCTTGTCATAACAATATGTACACTGGGAATGGTCGTAAAAAGCTACCATTAAATGGCCACAGGCCCCTCTCTTCTGTCCTGGTGATGCCATGTTGTGTAGTAATACTCACAAAATATTGTAGAAATGAAAATAAAGTTCACTTCTGTAGAAATTCCACAATTTGAAAATTTTAATTACTTAAATGTAGCTTTTATAAGCTACAAGCTTACCATGTGGAACTGAATGCTATCTTGGGAGGCTGCAGGCATCCGGCCCACGTCCAAGAAAAATAGAGGCTTAGTACTGGTGCCTCAACACTGACCGGAAGGTGAACCTTGTAGTGAAAAAACGCTCCAGCTGAGACTGGAGGCATTTGTCAATTTTTCTTGGCTTTGGAATTAATTATATTAAAATGAATATTTTTAAAAATGCCCGAGTCCCACTTACAGTGCCTCGGTTCTGGCAACTGGGCCTGTAAGAAGCCAAAAACCAGAATATTTGAATGAATGAATGACAGTACTGATAATGTCTGGATTTTGAAGGAGTAAGTGCAGCCGTGCTCACTTATATGGTATATAGCCCCAAAGGCTTCACTACGAATGAAAACAAGCACTGGGCTTGAAAATCTCATTAACTTGCCACCAATGATGAGATTATGGGACCCCCCTGAATAAGTACCTAGTACATTTTACATGTTATATACTGTTAAAAGATAAAATACCTTACCAAACATCCTGAGAAGGTAGTCATATACCTAGACCCTGGGATTTAGACTCCTGAAGACTTGGCTGCAGCAGATGTGCCCAAGCCCTTCTTTTATTTCCGTGCATGATTAGTCTGAGGGGAAGGGTCTAGGACTTGTTGAGTTGCTACCACTGGAACCAGATACATAGTCGTTATCTGACAAAGTAAGGTCTTTTAGGTAAAAATTTGTAAATGCGTTGTGATCATCTTGATTGTAACAAAGTAGAATAGTTTATTTTAACCAAGAAGAGAGAGAAGCGGGTCTGATGTCTGAGGTATGTCCTTTTTTGAAGGAAATAAAAAGTAAGGATCGAGACCCTCTCGGGTCTTTGGCTCAATCCAAATAGTACCTCAAGTTCCTGTCTTCTTTGAACTGTCTATCCACGATGGTAGTCAAAGCAGGGATAGTCACCAGAAACACACTTTGAGAACCTTCTCTTGCTAGTTGGTTTCTGGCTATGAAAAGGGGGAGCCTTTTAGGGGTGCCTTTTTAAAGGAGGAACTCTTCTTCATCCATGACCAATTGAGACCAGAACAAGGGAGTGGGCCAAAAAGGGGAGCTCTTAAGGAGGTTGAAGATGGGTCATTTCAGCCTCACATCTGGTAAGGATTGAATTACCCACGGAGTACAACTCCCCCTGGAGAATGTGGGCTAAGGCCTTACTTTGACAGGCTGAGGCTATCTGTTGAATGAGAATCCTCTTATTCAGGATATCTAGATAGTCACAAGTTTTTTCATAACCATGTCTGGCTGTGTTTCAGGATTGGCACCCTTTTGAATTTGGCTTTGAATTCTTTTGACAGTATCCTTGATGTAGTCTTGGCATTTTTCCATGATCAGGTAGCATTCAGATGTAGTCTTGGGAACCGAAAAATTAAGGGTACAGAGATTTTGCCTTGCCTGATGCTCAAACTCTTTGACTACTGGTTGGGGGACCTTGCCCATAGGGGCCCCAGAGGGTTTGAGATACAGATTTTTGCAAAATCTGTGTTCAATTCTTGTAATTTGTCCTCAAAACAAGGTTGTCCCAATTTTAACCACTTAGAAGTGGAAGCAGGGGGTTTTATGTATTTACCCTCGGGTAAATTAGCAGCCTGAAAGTCCTCTTTAAATTTAACAAAAGCATTTTTTACTTGAGGACTGAGTGGGAGCATAGCTAAAGGGTCCCTTGGCCTAAGCGCATGTTGGCTTTTTTTCATTATTCACAGGATAGACTGTGGTAGAGGACCTAGGCATACTGTCCATGGGGTCAGGGAGGTTCAAAATTTGCCTAAAAGTTTCAGTGTCCTCGGTATATTGTGAGGGCAAATCAGAGATATCTTCTTCCCGATAATGTACAGGATCTGGGTCTGATTTTTGTTTATATTGTTCAGAAGAAGCCCCTTTGGGCTTAGAAGACTTTTTGTCTTGCACAGAGGCCTCAGATTGGTCTGAGGAAGATGAAGTAACATACTTGGCCCGAGCCTTATGTTTCCTTTTATCAGAGTGTTTCTTTGGTTTTGCCGCAGCAAAACATTCGGATTGTTTGGAGTTCGGATCCGAAGGGATCTTGTACTCAAACCTCTGGACGAACTGTGGTGGTAAGGGAGGACCAACAAACTCGGTTTTCATGGGTTTGTGCGATGGTTTGTTGCTCGGAAGATTAGTGCTTGGGGATTTTTGCAAGTCAGGTTATTTGCTCAGACCAGGCTATGAATACAAAGTCGAGATATGATCCACCCCCTCTTCGGAATTGTTTTTTTTGACAGATTTAATATCATCTCTCAAACAATGCAGAGTTTCCATAATAGAAACCTGGAACATCCCCATTTGTTGCATTAGTTGGATGTTCAACTGTGAACTCAGACTTTTCAATTTTATGTTGGAGGGCTGTGCCCGGAGTGGGAGAGACATTTTGAGGCGTTTTAATGGATACTGTTTCTAAATTAAAGTGCTGCAGGCGAGGCGGAGATGAGTACAACTGCTGAGCAGTGTTTTCCAGGTCCCCATGTGACCTTGAGAAAACTTCCCCCAAGTCTTGGTCCCCCAGCAGATCCAAGTTGTCTTTGGACGAATTTGCAAATTTAATAAGTAAATTTTAAAGTTAATACCCTATCCAATGGACAATTGCTTTACCGGTCGGGGCTGACCAGTCCCGCCAAACACCAGAAAAAGACGTCCTGTGTTATCCGCCGGCAGGACCAGTCAAGTAGTGTGCATTTGCAAGGTGGCGCATCATATTTGCTTCCTGTCTAGACACCGTGACGTCAATGTTTAGACCACTAGTAAGCTGATAGCAGGGCCAGTTGGGAGGGCCTTGTCTGTCCATTGAATAGGGTATTAACGTATAAAAATTTAATTTAATTATTAAATATGCAATTTTACTGCATTAATACATACTATCCAATGGACAATTGCTGAATAAGTACAGCTTGGTTTGGGGTAAGTTACTAGGGACTTCATAACAAAATTCTGGCCTACTGTCTAGGCTGACTAAGTCACGAGACCTATAGGTCCATGGTCGGTTACCAGAACCCTCCTGATCAGAGAGCTCATAACATAGGATCACAGTCTGCTTGATCCATGAGGAGATAGTGGCAGGTGAGATGTCCTTGTCAAAACCTTTCATAAAGGATACATGGACTAATTTCTAATAAGCCATGCTTTTTTTCCAACTTCAAAACACGTCTACACACTACATACGCCAAGCAAAAAAGATGAACTGATGTCACGCTGTCTAGACAAGCAAGTATGATGCGCCACCTTGCAAATGCACACTACTTGACCGGTCCTGCCGGTGGATAACACAGGATGTCTTTTTCTGGCGTTTGGTGGGTACGGTCGGTGCTGACCGGTAAAGCAATTGTATTAACACAATAAAACCTACTTTTGTTGCCAAACATATCGTCTTCAGTCCCACATGGTAAGCTATTGTAGCGCAAACTTCTTCATAAACTTCTGAGTGCTTCTCAAAAACATGTCTGCACAGTACATGAGATAAAAAAAACAGGTGCTATGATGTCACACTGTCTAGACAGGAAGGAAGTACAATGCACCACCTAGCAAATGCACAGTACCAGACTAGCCTTGCCGGTGGATAACACAAGATGACTTTTTCTGTCATTTGTTGGGGCCGGTTGCGCTGACCGCTATAGTAGTTTTCCACTGGGTTAGAAGTACTAACGCAATAAAAACTAGACATTGCATCTTGACGCAGTGTATCCCCGGACGGACATGGTTGAAGCGGGAATAGGTCGGGCTTGAGCCTGTTTCCTGGAGCACCAGGTCAGGATTCTCCATAGTAAGGCACAAAGAGGGCCCCTAACTTACCCCCCCCCCCCCCCCCCCCCCCCCTCCTTAAATAGGCAACCACCATGGTGTTGTCTGTAGCTATGGTAGCAATAAGGTTCAAGCAGAGGTCTTGGAACTACTTTAGGGCCAAAAGACCGCCTTGGTTCCAGATACTTTATGTGTAACCTGCTTCTGGAAGGGACCAGGTTCCCCTTGCAGAGTGTTCCCCCCTGACAGTAGGCTGACTGACAGGTCTGGCAGGTTGAGACTAGTGCTGGTATTGTTTATCAATATTGAAATACTTATCAATCCACGCTAAATATATTGATATTGATAATGTAGGGTACAATATCAATATCGGAACATAGTACTTAATAGAGAGAATAAAGCTGTTTTCCATTCCAATAAAATATAAAATTTGAGAAATATATTGGTTTTCCTATAATTTTTGTCAAATTTCACTTACCGCTAAAGCAGAAACGCCATATTTGTTTACGTTTCGGGAAACTACTAAAACTTGCAAAAGATTCTGGAAGCTCTCTCTCAGAAAACATCCATGACCCGATATTTCAATATCGATCGATACAGAAGGCAAAAATATGGTTTGATATCAATATATATATAATTATTTGCAACCAACACTAGTTGAGATGGTCATTTCACCGAGACCAATGACTGGTACAAGAATTTCTTGTAACCAATATCCTCGGGCAGTAACTGGTTGGTCTAACACTTTCGACCAGCTAGGAGGTCCTGACAGTAGGCTGGCTGACTGGTCTGGTAGGTTGAGACAAGTCATCTCACTGAGACCAATGACTGGTATACGAATTTCTCTGTAACCAATTTCCTCGAGCAGTAACTGGTTGGTCTGAGACGGCCACTTGAACCCTTAAAAGGCTTCTGCTGGTCTGTTAGCCAGTCCTGTGGACCTGCCCAGTACCAGGGCCTAACCGGCTATAGGTAAAGCAATCCTCTGTAACCAGTTCCTGGTGGCTCCACAGTTCTGCAAAATCTCATAGGAGGTGGCACAACTGGGCGAATTAGACTACATCTTAGCAGGGGTAGGCTTATATAAAACAACTGCCTTCTTCCTGTCCATAACTGTGGAATCAGCAGATTTTCTATGGAACCAACAATCCTCTGTAACCTGTAAGTCTGGATACTGCTACTTCATCATGTACTCAACCTCCAAAGCCATTTTCAATAGTTTCCATGCAATATAGTCAGCATTAAGTGTGAAAATATCTCCAAAAAGGCCAAAAATGACCTCGGTCAGGTACTTTGGATGACCTGTGGATGACCTTCAATGAAGAGCTTCAAGGTCAAATTTCTGCATGCTTATAGAGGACATATATATGTATTATACCAGCCATAGGATGATCTAACTTTCTGTATATGAGAACTGGGCCAAAATGTGGAAAAATGGCCAAAATCTGACCTTTAACAGGCCACCAGTGACCTTGAAATTGAAGGTCAAGGTCACAAAACAATAGCGTTCGTGGCATTGCCCATATATACCCACACACCAAATTTGAAAGGGCTAACTAAAATATTTTTATCGCATCCAAAAGGAAATCTCTGCGGCGGCGGAGTGACCGTACTGAATCCTAAGTATCCCCGACTTTCGTCCGGGGATACAATAAAGTTCAATTCCGTAGAATAATCCACAAATTCTTCAACTCGAGAGCTTCTTAAAAACAGGTCTGCAGAGTACATGCGCAAAGTGAAAAAGATAGCGGTCATGCTGTCTAGACAGGAAGAAAGTACCATGTGCCTAGCAAATGAACTGTACTAAACAAGCGCTGCTGGTGTAGGACTTTTTCTGTCATTTGGTGGGACTGGTTGCACCGACCGGTATAGCAAATTGTCCATTAGGTAAGATGTATTAACACCATAAATTTGAAAATTTTAATTACTTAAATTTGTAAATTTTAATTACTTAAATGTAGCTTTTATAAGCTACAAGCTTACCATGTGGGACTTAATGCTGTTCTCGGGTTGCCACACCCGGGGCCAACGTCTTAGAAAAAAAGATCGTTCTTGTTAGCCACCGGATATACTGGTAGTTGTCGTCACGTGATAACTTCTGACCAATCGCCCTACTTTCTCGTTGAAATTTTTAAACCTACCCCTCAGCTGTAAACAGCGGGGAGGCAGGGTGGGACTCTCCTAAGTCCCACATGGTAAGCTTGTAGCTTATAAAAGCTACATTTAAGTAATTAAAATTTACAATTTTATTACGCTACAATAGCTTACCATGTGGGACTTAATGCTGAATTCAACCGCCCGGTGGCGGGATTACAGCTGAGACTGGAAGATATGTAATTTTTTTTTTCTAAGGTTTTGAAGTAAAAGTATAGAATAGTGCCAGAAATACCAGTCTGAGTCCCATTTACAGTGCCCCGATCCCGAAAGCCGGGCCTGTAATGAGCCAAAAACCTAAGTAAATGAGAGACAGTGCTAAAACTGTCTAGATGTTTGATTGTAGGACGGAAGTGCAGCAGTGCTCACTTCGAGGTCTAAGGGTCCCTAGTGGACCTTCACGTGTGACTGACCAACCCAGTGGTTGGGCATCTCATAAAATTTTTAAAACCTGAATATGAGATTAATGACAACTAAATAAGTCCTTAATAGAAATTACTTGATAATTAAAGGATAAAATGACCTTACCCGTAACATCTTGAAGGTAAAGGAATACCTAGATCCTGGGAAAGACTCCTGAAGACTTGGTTGTAGCGGATGTGCCCCCCCCTTTTTTCTTTCCGAGGACAACTGGTCTGAGGGGAAGGATCTAGGACTTGTTGTGCAGCCACTACGGGTCCCAGGTACAAATTGTTGTCGGTGTCCGACCAAGTAAGGTCTTTTAGGTAAAAATTTGTAAATGTGTTGTGAGCTTTCCAGTGACAGGCTTGCATGATTTGGTCCACCGATACCCCACCGTAAAAGGCCTTAGAGGCCGCGAAGGCCCGGATGTCATGCGCTTTGACTTGGACCAAGTCCAAGGCTTGTTGATCTGCTTGTTTGTAACAAAGTAAGATGGTTTGTTTCAACCATGAAGAGAGTGTAGCGGGTCTGATGTCTGAGGTATGTCCTTTCTTAAAGGAGATGAAAAGGAGAGAACGAGACCCTCTCAGGTCTTTAGTTCGGTCCAAATAAAACCTCAGGGCCCGCACGGGACACAGGGTCCTGTCTTCTTTAAACTGTCTATCTACAATGGTAGTCAAAGCAGGAATAGTCAGTGGTGACACACTTTGAGAACCTTCTCTTGCTAGTTGGTTTTTGGCTATGAAATCAGAAGAAGGGAACAAGGCTACCTTTTCCCATTGGCCTAAATTAGCTACTTTGTTAGCGACCCAGGCATGGATTTCGCTGCGGCGCTTGCCGGAGGCCAAGGCTAGCAAGAAAGCAGTTTTGAGAGTAAGATGTTTGAGGTCTGAGTCTTTCATGGGCTCAAATGGTGCTTTGGTGAGCTCGTTAAGGACAACAGAAAGGTTCCACTTGGGTAAATATCTGGAACTTTTAGGACGATCCCTGTGAAAACTGGAGAGTAACCTATGAAGGTCTGCATTGTGTGCAATATGTTGGGCCGTTGGGCCCAAAGTGTCAACGATTGCAGTCCTGTAACCATCAATGGTCGAGGGGCGCCTGTTTAAGTCTTGGTACAGATACATGAAGAAATCTGAGATTTGTTTCACAGATGGAGTGGAGAAATCCACCGAATTTTCTCTGCACCATTTTTCAAATAGGGCCCACTTTGACTTGTAGATGGTCCTTGTTGATGACCGCTGAGGGGCAGCAATTCTCTCTGCCACCTCCACAGAGAAGCCTTGTTCTTGGAGTTGTCCGCTCCTAGACACCAGGCGTGGAGGTTCAGGTGCTGGGGGTTGTTGTGGAACACCAGCTTGTGGGACTGTTTGAGTAGGGTTGTTGACACTGGGAGTTGCAGTGGGATCTCTGTTGAGAGCTGCACTAGGTCCCAAAACCAGGGCATCCCTGGCCAGCCTGGGGCTATTACGATGATCAGGCACTGGCATTGCCTGATCTTTTGGATCACCTTGTGAAGGAGAGCCGTAGGAGGGTACGCATAGGCCGTGAGGTTGGTCCAGTTTATGTTCAGAGCATCTATGTCCCAGGCCCTTGGGTCTGGGATAGGAGACACGTATAGAGGGAGTTTGTGGTTCAGGTGAGTGGCAAATAAGTCTACATGAGGTGTGAACCACTTCTGGCAGATCTGTTTGAAGACCTGTGGGTGCAGAGACCATTCTGTTGACTGCACTTGGTTGGACCTGGATAGCAGGTCGGCCATCACATTCAGGCACCCTGGAATGTGCCTGGCTTTCAATGTTATGTGGTAGTGATGGCACCAGGTCATGATCTTCCACAGGAGAGCACACATCTCTGCCGAGTGTGTTCCTCCTTGTTTGTTGATGTAGGCTACCACTGTTGAGTTGTCCGTCGCAACCAACACTGTTGGATTCTGGCACTGGTCCTTGAAGTCTCGAAGGGCCAGGGAGACCGCCTTCAATTCTAGGACATTTATGTGTAGCCTTTTTTCCCAATCTGACCACAGACCCTTTGTAGAATTTTGGTCTAAGTGAGCGCCCCAACCTTCGTTTGAGGCGTCGGTAAAGAGTTGGATACTGTGGTCTTTGGGATGAAGGTCTGCACCTTTCATCACATTGGAGGGATTTTGCCACCAATCTAGGTGAGCTGCAATGGCTTCTGTCCAGGGAAGGAGGTTGTCCAGCGACTGAGGATATCTCCAGTGCTCCTTGAGGTGAAACTGAAAGGGCCTCATGTGAAGGCGTCCCTCCGGGACCATTTTCTCCGTTGAGGCTAGCAACCCAATTAGAGACATCAAACATCTTGCAGTCAAAACACGTTTTGACTTGAGTCGTAGGATCAAATCCTGAAGTTTGAGCCATCTCTCTTGAGTGGGTTTTACAAGGGCTGAATCTAGGTGGTATTCATAGCCCACGAACGAAAACACCTGAGTAGGTTTCAGTTCTGATTTTTCCTGATTTATTATCCACCCCAAGGACTGAGTCAGTTCTACTACTGCCTGAGTGTTCACTTGGGCTTCCTCCTGAGACTGGGACCTGATCAGCCAGTCGTCCAGGTATTGGTGAATTCTGAGTCCTCTTGAGAGGGCCATTAGTTTCACTTCCTTTACGATCATTGTAAAGACCTGGGGGGCTGTGGCTAGTCCGAACGGGAGGGAGGTGAACTGGAACACCTGAGCCTTGTAGCAAAACCTTAGGTATTTCCTTGAGCTTGGGTGGATGGGGATGTGCAGGTAAGCGTCCGACAGGTCTATCGACGATACCCACTCCCCTGGAATCAGGGAGGTCCTGATGGACTCTGGAGTTTCCATTTTGAACTTTTCTACGTGTAGAAAAGTATTGAGCCTGCTTAAGTCTATGACTGGCCTCCACCTTTGGTGAGGCTTGGGTACTAGGGACAGGCGACTGTAAAACCCGAGAGATTTTACATTGTCTACCCTTTCGATAGCGTTCTTTGACAGGAGAGACTGGATACAAGTAGCCAAGGCTTGGTCTTTTTGTTGGGCCTTGTACTCTGACAGAATCAGAGGAAATCTGATCAAGTTTGGCTTTGAACGGAATGGCAGAACGTAGCCATTGGTGATAATGTTTAACACGTTTTGAGAACATTTGTTTGTGAGCCAGTCTCTCCTGAAAGAACGGAGGCGACCTCCTACTGGTGGACTGAGTGAGGCTTTGGAGGAGTCATTGGGGAGGGGGGTTTCCACGCCCCCTTCCTCTATTGTGGGGTCGAAAACGACCCCTGGAGCCTCTGAAGTTGGATTTTCCTCTTCCCGAGGGAAAGGACTGGTTACTGCTTTGAGAGGTATTGCCCCCATAGGGGCGTTTCCTGTAGGAGCCTCTTTTCTTGTGGGGACCACGAAAGGGCTTATTCTGGTAGGGTACAAAACCCTGAGAATCTTTTGAGGTGCCTTTTTTGAGAAGGAAGTCCTCACCTTCCTTCACTAATTGAGACTCGAACAAGGAAGGGCCCCAAAAGGACGAGTTCCTGAGTTCTTGACGTCTCGTTTCTCCTAATTGTGGATGTAATAGAGTCATCTCGGCTTCGCGCCTGAGCAAACCGGTATTAGCCATAGAGTATAATTCCCTCTGCAAAATATGGGCTAGAGATTTGCTGAGACAAGTGAGGGCCCTGTGTTGAACAAGTACTGTCTTGTTCCAAAAATCTAAGTAGTCAGCTACTTCCTCATATCCGCGCTTTGCCGCTTTCTCAGGATTGGCACCTTTCTGAATCTGAGATTTTATCTTCTTGACCGTAGACTTGATGCTATGTTGGCATTTTTCCAATGAAGCATTGCAAGAAGAGGAGGTTTTGGCAAATGCAGCGGTGAAGTTGAGGGTAGAGTCCTTGATAACTGAGCTAAGTGGAAGGATAGAGGAAGGACCTCTAGGTCTGAGCTCTTGACGGCCTTTTTCATCATCCAGACCCAACACTGAAGTGGACGACCTGGGCATAGATTCCCTGGGGTCAGGGAGAGACAGAATACGCCTGAAGGTGTCTACTTCTTCAGAGTATTGTGAGGGCATGTCAGACAAAGCTACTTCCCTATAATAAGGGGGGTCTGGATCATGTTGTGGGAGGTCTTCATCAGAAGCTACTCCTGAGGGCTGAGCCCTAGAGGGCTTAGAAGACCTGTGTCTGGCTACAGGGGAGTGATCCTCCTCTGAGGAAAATGACACGTATCTAGATCTTGATTTATGTTTGCTCTTGTCAGAGTGTTTTTTGGATCTAGAAGAAGGGATCCGAGGTTCATCGGAATCCTCATTTAGTTGGTCCGAGGCAGAGCTCGGGTCAACTGGCTGCCTATGGCTTTGCTTTTTGTGAGAGTACGAGACCTCTTCGGGATGACCTTCAGAGGGGGCAACGTACTGATCCGAGGAAACTTGAGTTGATACTAGACGAGGAGGGAGTGCTGGACCGTAGTCCACATCCATAGCCTCGCCTGGGATGTTAGTACCAGATCTCGGAGGGGGCAAATCCAGAGGGGCAGCAGTATTACTGGACGAGCCAGGTTTAGAAGCATAAAGCGAGGACTCTACCTCGACTTTCTGTTTTGCAGCCAACTCCTCTCGGAGTGACTGAAAAGCTTCCAACATGGATGCCTGGAAGGTACCCATTTGCTGCTGTAAATGTATATTTAAGGAATCACCCAGTGATTTCTCTAAGTTTTTCTGGATTTTATTTTGCAAAGCTGTGCCAGGGGTGGGTGGAATAGTCTTGGCTGGTGTTTTCAAGGACAGGGAACTAAAGGCAAGAGGTTGTGGACGGGGGGGGTGAGGTAAAAAGGCTATCAGCAGCACACTCGAGGTCTGCATTGGATCCAGTGAAGGAATCCCCGTCGCCTTCACCCAAAAGATCTAGTTCATCTTTGGAACTAGTTGCCGCTTTTTGCTTTTTCAAGTACCGCTTCCTGTTTGAAATTTTCTGTAATTGCTCATCTGTGAAAGACGTGCAAATTTCACAAGGGGTTTCAAAGGTGACACAGGGGTCATCTCCCTTGCCAGCCTCCCTACAGGTAGGGCAGAAATTATGTGTATCAAAACTGAAGCAAAAATGGCGGCATTTCTGAGCTCTCGGTTGGTCTTTATTTGCTTGATGGAGAGACATTTTATACGCAATAAAAGACGTACAATAGAATTGCCTGAACCGAGGAAAGCTAAAAACACGCGAAAGTCAAGAAATACTTAAGGTGGGAAAATCAGAATTTTACGGAATGATCTATAGCATATAAATAAAGAAATATGCAAATATTAGCCTCCAACAATAAGTAAGAACTGAGAAATAAATAGAAATGTCTGTATATTTACAAACTGCTACCAGTCATCGTGGCCAACGAGAAAGTAGGGCGATTGGTCAGAAGTTATCACGTGACGACAACTACCAGTATATCCGGTGGCTAACAAGAACGATATTTTTTTCTAAGACGTTGGCCCCGGGTGTGGCAACCCGAGAACAGCATTAAGTCCCACATGGTAAGCTATTGTAGCGTAATAAAAGTAGCTTTTATAAGCTACAAGCTTACCATGTGGGACTTAATGCTGACGGGATTACAGCTGAGACTGGAAGATATGTCATTTTTTCTAAGATTTTGAATTAATATGTATAGAATAGTGCCAGAAATACCAGTCTGAGTCCCATTTACAGTGCCCCGATCCCGAAGACCGGGCCTGTAACGAGCCAAAAGCCTAAGTAAAATGAGAGACACTGCTGAAACTGTCTAGATGTTTGATTGTAGGACGGAAGTGCAGCAGTGCTCACTTCGAGGTCTAAGGGTCCCTGAGGGACCTTCACCAGTGACTGACCAACCCTTGGTTGGACATCTCATAAATTTTTGTAACCTGAATATGAGATTAATGACAACTAAATAAGTCCTTAATAGAAATTACTTGATAACTAAAAAACAAAAAGACCTTACCCGTAACATCTTGAAGGTAAAGGAATACCTAGATCCTGGGAGAGACTCCTGAAGACTTGGTTGTAGCGGATGTGACCCCCCCCCCCCTTTTTCTTTCCGAGGACAACTGGTCTGAGGGGAGGGATCTAGGACTTATTGTGCCGCCACTACGGGTCCCAGATACAAATTGTTGTCGGTGTCTGACCAAGTAAGGTCTTTTAGGTAAAAATTTGTAAAAGTGCTGTGAGCTTTCCAGTGACAGGCTTGCATGATTTGGTCCACCGATACCCCACCGTAAAAGGCCTTGGAGGCCGCGAAGGCCCGGATGTCATGCGCTTTAACTTGGACCAAGTCCAAGGCTTGTTGGTCTGCTTGTTTGTAACAAAGTAGGATGGTTTGTTTCAACCAGGAAGAGAGAGTAGCGGGTCTGATGTCTGAGGTATGTCCTTCTTGAAGGAGATAAAAAAGGGGGGAAAGAGACCCTCTCAGGTCTTTGGTTCGGTCCAGATAATACCTCAGGGCCCGTACCGGACACAGGGTCCTGTTTTCTTTAAATTGTCTATCTACAATGGTAGTCAAAGCAGGAGTAGTCACCGGAGACACACTTTAAGAACCTTCTCTTGCTATTTGGTTTTTGGCTATGAAATCAGAAGAAGGGAACAAGGCAACATTTTCCCATTGGCCTAGATTAGATACTTTGTTTGCGACCCAGGCATGGATTTCGCTGCGGCGTTCGCCGGAGGCCAAAGCTAGCAAGAAAGCAGTTTTGAGAGTAAGATGTTTGAGGTCTGTGTCTTTCATGGGCTCAAATGGTGCTTTTGTGAGCTCGTTGAGGACAACAGAAAGGTTCCACTTGGGTAAATTTCTGGAACTTTTGGGACGATCCCTGTGAAAACTGAAGAGTAACCTGTGAAGGTCTGCGTTATGTGCAATATGGAGGGCCGTTGGGCCCAAAGCATCAACGATTGCAGTCCTGTAACCATCAATGGTCGAGGGGCGCCTGTTTAGGTCTTGGTACAGGTACATGAAAAAATCTGAGATTTGTTTCACAGATGGAGTGGAGAGATTCACCGAATTTTCTCTGCACCATTTTTCAAATAGGGCCCACTTGACTTGTAGATGGTCCTTGTTGATGACCGCTGAGGGGCAGCAATTCTCCCTGGCACCTCCACAGAGAAGCCTTGTTCTTGGAGTTGTCCGCTCCTAGACACCAGGCGTGGAGGTTCAGCTGCTGGGGGTTGTTGTGGAACACATACTTGTGGGACTGTTTGAGTAGGGTCGTTGACACTGGGAGTTGTAGTGGGATCTCTGTTGAGAGCTGCACTAGGTCCCAAAACCAGGGCATCCCTGGCCAGCCTGGGGCTATCACGATGATCAGGCAATGACATTGCTTGATCTTTTGGATCACCTTGTGAAGGAGAGCCGTAGGAGGGTAAGCATAGGTCGTGAGGTTGGTCCAGTTCATGTTTAGAGCATCTATGTCCCAGGCCCTTGGGTCTGGGATAGGAGACACGTACAGTGGGAGTTTGTGGTTCAGATGAGTGGCAAATAAGTCTACATGAGGTGTGAACCACTTCTGGCAGATCTGTTTTAACACCTGTGGGTGCAGAGACCATTCTGTAGACTGCACTTGGTTGGACCTGGACAGTAGGTCAGCCATCACATTCAGGCACCCTGGAATGTGCCTGGCTTTCAATGTTATGTGGTAGTGATGGCACCAGGTCATGATTTTCCACAGGAGAGCACACATCTCTGCTGAGTGAGTTCCTCCTTGTTTGTTGATGTAGGCTACCACTGTTGAGTTGTCCGTTGCAACTAACACTGTTTGGTTCTGGCACTGGTCCTTGAAGTCTCGAAGGACTTCAATTCTAGGATATTTATGTGTAGCCTTTGATCTGACCTCGAAGGACTTCAATTCTAGGACATTTATGTGTAGCCTTTGATCTGACCACAGACCCTTTTTTTTTTTTTTTTTGGTCTAAGTGAGCGTACCAACCTTCGTTTGAGGCATTGGTAAAGAGTTGGATACTGTGGTCTTTGGGATGAAGGTCTGAGCCTTGCATCACGTTTGCGGAGTTTTGCCACCAATCTAGGTGGGCTGGAATGGCTTCTGTCCAAGGAAGGAGGTTGTCCAGCAACTGAGGATATCTCCAGTGCTCCTTGAGATGAAACTGAAACAACCTCATGTGAAGGCGTCCCTCCGGGACCATTTCCTCCGTGAGGCTAGCAAGCCAATTAGAGACATCAAACATCTTGTAGTCAAAACACATTTTGACTTGAGATGTAGGATCAAATCCTGGAGTTTGAACCATCTCTCTTGAGTGGGTTTTACAAGGGCTGAATCTAGATGGTACTCGTAGCCCACGAACGAAAACACCTGAGTAGGTTTCAGTTCTGATTTTTCCTGATTTATTATCCACCCCAAGGACTGGGTTAGGTCTACCACCGCCTGAGTGTTCACTTGGGCTTCCTCCTGAGACTGGGACCTGATCAGCCAGTCGTCCAGGTATTGGTGAATTCTGAGTCCTCTTGAGAGGGCCATTAGTTTCACTTCCTTTACAATCATTGTACAGACCTGGGGCTGTGGCTAGTCCGAATGGGAGGGGAGGTGAACTGGAACACCTGAGCCTTGTAGCAAAACCTTAGGTATTTCCTTGAGTTGGATGGGTGAGGATGTGTAGGTAAGCGTCCGACAAGTCTATCGACGATACCCATTGCCCTGGAATGAGGGAGGTCCTGATGGACTCTGGGGTTTCCATTTTGAACTTTTCTACATATAGAAAAGTGTTGAGCCTGTTTAGGTCTATGACTGGCCTCCACCTTAGGTGAGGCTTGGTACTAGGAACAGGCGACTGTAAAACCCAAGAGATTTTACATTTTCCACCCTTTCTATTGCGTTCTTTGACAGAGACTGGATACCAAGGCCAGGACTTGGTCTTAGAAGGGCCTTGTATTCTGACCGGGTCAGGAATCTGGCTGGATTTGAAAAGAATGACAGGATTTGTTGCCAGTCTTATCTGAAAGAACGGAGGCGACCTCCTACCGGTGGATTGGGTGAGGCTGGAGGAGTCATTGGGGGGGGGAAGGGTTTTCATGCCCTCGTCCCCTGCAGTGGGTCGAAAAGACCTTGGAGCCTCGGCTACTTGAATTCCCCCTACCTGGGGAAAACGATGGATACTGCTAGGGATGGAATGACCCCCATTGGGGTGGTTCCTGTAGGAGCCTCTAGATGTGGGGAATTGGAAAGGGTTGATTAAACCTAAACCCTAAGTGTTATTACAGGTGCCTTGATGAGGGACTCCTGTCCCTCCTAAAGTAGTTGTGACTGGGGAACTTTAAGATCTAAAGATCCAGTATCTCACCTGAATTCACCATACCCCTTCTGACTACTTATGTGCACCATGGAATTGAGTTTGACCTGTCTGGAAGTAGCCTTGCTACTGTCTTAACATAAATATATATAACCAGGTTGTATTCAGAAAAAAAACCTAGTGAAGAGCAGCCTGAAGCTCAACTCTTGCTGACCAGAAGGGGAGGAGGGGCTTACCCAAGGAGGCCCCTAAGGAGATACAAATTTGAAAACTTGTTCCATTTTAAGGGAAATTAAACAGCCCAAGTTCTTGTTGGCCTAGTAAATCATTCAGAGTCCAGACTGTGGAGGATCTAGGCATAAATTCCCTGGGGGCAGGGAGGTTAAAAAAAACTGCCTAAGTTTCAATGTCCTCAAAAATTGGTTAGGGTGAAGTCAGGCAACCTACTTCCCTAATGGACTGAATGAAGGACCTTGTTTAGAAGGCCTCTTGGGCTTCAGGACTTGGACTTAAACTTGGACCCAAGCCTCCAATAGGTGATATTTACTGCCAGGCTGGTGAACCATTAGTCCAAGTTTTTTTGTTTTTTTTTTGTGTGTGTGTGAGGATTGTTAGTGTTCTGATCTGGAATCAACATCCGAACATCAGATTAGATGATCCGATCATCCGAGGATCAGATCTACATACAATCCACCAAGCATTAGATTTCAGATGATCCGAGAGATGCAATGAAAACCGAGTATCAAATCATACTTGGGTGAATAGAAGTTGGGAATAATGCATCCGATTCTCGGATGCATTAAAAATCTCGGATGAACTAAGATCTTATCTGAACTTAAGCAGGGATCTGATCCACCCTGGAGAAAGAAGTTGGATATTATAATTTCTGTGTAAGCTTTCCTTAAGGTAAGCTTCCAAGTAAGCTTTGCCTTTCCTTCTTTGAAGGAACTACACAACTAGATTTACGTAAGTAAATCAACTGTGACACAAGGTCACCTGCCCCACCCGCCTCACTGCAGGTAGGGCTAGTTGTGAGATAAGGAAAGCAGAAATTACACAGAATTTGATTAAATAACATAGAATCTAAAAAACAAGTAATTATAATTTAAAACTGGATGAATTAAAATATAATTAAAATAATGGGTAACCAAGGTTACCTTATAGCCTAAAGAGACACAAATGTCTAGACGATTAATGAAGAATTCTATTCCTGTTTATTTAAGTAATAACCTTATAAATGGTCAATAATACAGGAAAGAAGGGATAAAATATATTATTTAATTTATTTTATTTATATTTATAAACGTACTGTAAGAAACCCGCGTCTCTCAGCACATGCGGTCTAGACGTGACGTCATCACAGGGGTTTCCCCGAGTATTCCCCCAGTTAGAATCGTGCTATATATCATATTTTAACCCTTAAAATGGACCAATAGATTAGAAGAACGGGCATAAACCCTTGTAAAATTTATTTGATTTGATTTCAACAGGCATATATTCCTGTATATAAACTACCTACACGAGACGTGCAAATTGCAAGAAATGCTGTCTCGATAAAAAAACGGAAGTGGGTTCGATTATTTCACTCGACAAGGACTTGTTTGTGTTACATTTATACACTTTTAAACCCTAAAAATGGTCGAATAATGAAGCAGATAGGGGTTAAATCTTTTATTTTATTTTACTGACAGGCATATATATATATCCTGTATTAGAAACCACATAAACGAGTCGCTGTTCTTTACAACGTGAACCCGGAAGTGGACTTCAGTTGTAAAATATGCTAAAATTACTTATCTGAACTATGAAAAGACATCGAATTGTGATTCTATGAAATAAAATAAAGAAACTGATGTAGTTTCCATATCCAACGACAAGTATATCCTTGTAAAAATGAAATAATATTCCTTGTAAAATAAAGCATTGTTAATTCGCGTGGCCAACGAGAAAGTAGGGCGATTGGTCAGAAGATATCACGTGACGACAACTAGCAGTGTATCCGGTGGCTAACAAGAACTGTCTTTTTTTTCTAAGGCGTTGGCCCCGGGTGTGGCAACCCGAGAACAGCATTAAGTCCCACATGGTAAGCTATTGTAGCGTAATAAAATGCAAATTTAATAAGTAAATTAAATTTATAAGTTAATACCCTATCCAATGGACAATTACTAATCCGGTCAGCGCAGACCGACCCGCCAAACGAGAGAAAGAGTCGCCTTATGTGTCCGTTATGAACCCACAAGCAAGCCGATCCCACTGTGCACTCGCCAGGTGGCGCATCGTCCTTCCTTTCTGTCTAGACAGCGTGACGTCATAGCATCTTTTTTGTTGTCTAAACCTAGCGGCGTCGGTGGGAGGACCTTGTGTGTCCATTGGATAGGGTATTAACTTATAACAAGAGGGTCAAAGATGCCCCAAAAGGCGGGTTGCGCAGTCAGCAGTAAGGTTAATGACTGCCGTAATTACATTTAGAAACAAGGAAAGAAATGTTAGGTCACCCAGTTAAAGTGAATATGTTAGACGTGCTAAGAAATGTAAAACTTGTAATCTAGGTTACATAATTGTATCTATGCTATAAACGGACAAACAAAAGGATGGAATTACACCAATTTCAAAAGCTACTTAGCTATGATGGTGATGTATCTCCCTGTCAAGTTTGAATTCGATTGGACACAGCGTTTTCGAGTTAGAGTCCGGAAACAGAAATGTTGACGGACAGACAAATGGACAAAAAACAGACAAACGAATGGACAGAATTACACCAATTTCGAAAGGAACCTAGCTATGATGGTGATCTATCTCCCTGTCAAGTTTGAATTCGATTGGACAAACTGTTTTCGAGTTACAGTCCGGAAACGTAAATTTTGACGGACAGACAAAGGGACAAAAAACAGACAGAATTACACCAATTTCGAAAGGAACCTAGCTGTGATGGTTATCTATGTCCCTGTCAAGTTTGAATTCAATTGGACAAAGCCTTTTTGAGTTAGAGTCTGGAAACAAAAATGTGGACGGAGACGGATGGACAGACAAACGGACAAACGAACGGACGGAATTACACCGATTTCGAAAGGAACCTAGCTATGATAGTGATCTATCTCCCTGTCAAGTTTGAATTCAATTGGACAAACCGTTTTCGAGTTAGAGTCCGGAAACAAAAATGTGGACGGACAGACGGACGAACGTCGGACACATCAATCTAATAGGTGGGTTGGTTACACGCAACCCGCCTAAAAATTTAATTTACTTATTAAATTTGCAATTTTATTGCGTTAATACATCCTATCCAATGGACAATTGGTTGGCGGGTAAGTTACTAGGGACCTAAGTGAACTCATAAACAAAACTAACAAAATTTCTCCAGGCCTGGGTCGACTTGAGGTTAGGAGACCCTTAAAAGGCCAGTCGGATAGTAGTGGCCGGATACCCGGGGCTATACTGACGTTGCCCCCCCCTTCCTTTTGACAGATGTGCTCTGAGGTAAGGGAGGGGAGGGATGAGTTCAGTCCCAGAAGAAGGAAATAAACCTCCCGAAGGAAGCACGTCAGAGGCCTTGGAAGCAGTGAAGGCCCTGATATCATGGGCTTTAACCTGATGTAGGGTGAGGGCTTCCTGGTCTGAGAGTTCGTAGCATAGGATCACAGTTTGTTTGATCCATGAGGAGATGGTGGCAGGTGAGATGTCCTTGTCAAAACCCTTCTTGAAAGAGACAAAGACTAACTCCTTATTCTGCCTGAGGTCCTGTCCAAATAGTAGCGCAAAGCTCTGACCGGACCTGTCAGATTTGAGGGACCTATCCAGAGTTGGGCCAGGGCTGGTGTAACCACTGGGGCCACACTGTCTGGACCCTCGTTGGCCAGCTGATTCTTTGATAGAAAGCTGGGTGATAGGTACAGGGACACCTTTGACCAATCAGATTGGTGTCTAATATTTCTGTTTTGCCAAGCATGAATCTCACTTCTGCGCTTGCCCGACCCAAGGGCCAAGAGGAAAACAGTCTTGAAAGTCAAGTGTTACAAGGAGGCCTCCTTAATTGGTTCAAATGGGGCCTTAGTCAGTTGGTGCAAGACCAGGGAGAGGTTCCAGGAGAGGATACCCTTCCTGCCTTTGGGTCTGTCTCTATGGAAACTATCCAGGAGACGAGTGAGATTTTCGTCCTTGCTGAGGGGTGCATTTCCCAGTTTATCAGCAATGGCGGACCTGTAACCATCAATGGTGCTGGGCTGCAACTTCCTGTCTTGAAATAGGTACATAAGGAAGTCAGCAACCGACTTTACAGGGGGTGCCCTGAAGTCCACCTGATTCGTGACGCACCACTTTGTAAAAATGGTCCACTTTGCCTCATAGACTGATCTGGTTGATCCTCTCTGAGGAGCCTCAATTCTTGCTGCCACTGCTTCAAAGAAGCCCTGCTCCTTGATTGCTGTGGCTCTAAGAGCCATGCATGGAGATTTAGGTTTGTCGGATTTCTGTGAGGGATCTGATTGAAGGGCTGTGTTAACAGGTTGGGTAAGGCAGGCAGGCTTAGCGGGATCTGACTGGACATGGTCACTAGGTCCCCAAACCAGGGCATGTTGGGCCACCCCAGAGCAATCAAAATGATTCTCTTGCATGGGGGGCCTGCAACTTCTCCACCACTTGGTCCAAGATGGCTGCTGGTGGGAAGGCATACGCGTCCAGATCCTCCCACGGCAGACTGAGCGCATCACTGCTGTGGCTAGGGGATCTGGTACAGGTGACACAAACAGAGGTAACTTGTTGTTGAACCTCGTGGCAAATATTGTTTGGAAGACCTCTGGAAGGAGAGACCAGTCTGTTTGGATGGTCTGGCCTAGCCTGGATAGCTTGTCTGCTACCACATTCAGCTGGCCTGGAATGTGTCGGGCTTTGAGAGTTACTTGATTTCTGGTGCACCAGGTCAAGATTCTCCATAGTAGAGCACAAAGTGGGCCCAACCTCATGCCTCCTTCACTGTTTATGTATGACACCACTGTGGTGTTGTCTGTTGCTACAAGAACTATCTTGTGTAGGCAGAGGTCTTGGAACTCTTTTAAGGCTAGAAAGACTGCTTTGAGTTCTAGGTAATTTATATGCAGCTTGCTCTCTGGAAGGGACCAGGTTCCTCTTGTAGTGTGTTCGTTTAAGTGAGCGCCACACCCTTCTTTTGATGCATCTGTAAAGATTTGCAGAGCATGTTTTATTGGGTGTAATGATTGGCCTGTAAGGACATTGTCCTCTTGCAGCCACCATTGTAAGTGTGGGTGCAAGGATATTGGTATTGGGATCACCTTTTCTAGTGACT
Source organism: Sabellastarte sp. h YS-2021 (assembly GCA_964017235.1). Lineage (NCBI taxonomy): Eukaryota > Metazoa > Annelida > Polychaeta > Sabellida > Sabellidae > Sabellastarte > Sabellastarte sp. h YS-2021. Next base: position 32,808,570 of record OZ024936.1, read on the forward strand.
CTGGTACCCTCCAGTTGTTTTTGAGATGCCACTGTATGGGTCTCATATGAAGTCGACCTAGGTGAACTTGCTTTTCTGTGGCTGTCAGTAAACCTATCAGAGACATGAACTGCCGGACCGGACAAGCCGGTAGTGAAAGTATTTCTAGAATTTTGTCCTGAAGGTTCTGCCAACGGTCCAGTGTCGGTCGGACCCGACCGGCCCTGGGGTCAAACTGGTAGCCTACAAAATCAAAGATCTGCTTTGGTTCCAGTTCTGACTTTTCTAAATTCACCAGCCAACCTAGGTCTTGACACAGTTTCACCAGGTCCCGGGTATGCTGGAGACAGACTTGGTGGGACCTGGCTCTCACCAACCAGTCGTCTAGGTACTGGTGGATTCTTATATCCCTGTGTATGGTCATCAGTTTCACCTCCTTTGCCACTACAGTGAACTCCAAGGGTGCTGTGGACAGACCAAAGGGCAGTGCTTTGAAATGATATGTCTGACCCTGGACATGCAATCTGATATTTCCTGGACTGTTCCTGTATTGGGATATGAAAGTAGGCGTCCTTGAAATCGATTGAGGTGACCCACTCCCCTTGCTGGAGGGATGTCCTGATGGTTTCTGCTGTCTCCATTTTGAATTTCTCCGCTTTGAGGAAGAGATTTAATTTGCTCAGGTCTAATATGGGCCTCCATTTATTGTTGGGGTTTGGTACCAGAAAAAGTCTGTTGAAAAACCCTAGAGATTTTTGATTGTGTACCAGCTCGACTGGATTTTTGGACATAAGCTGATGTAACGCCTCGAACAGGTAGCTGTTCCTGTGAGGGTTCACATTACGGCTTATGACAGTGGGAGACCTTGTCAAGTTTGGCCGGATCCAGAAGGGGAGGGTCTAACCCTCCTTCAAGATCTGAACTATTTTCGGACCGGCCCCTAGATTCAGCCAAGTTTGCCAAAAGTTTTGAAGTCTGGTCCCTACAGGTGGATTTGAGGCAACATTTTTGACATTTGTTACAGGTTTGACACAAGACACCTGAGTGACACAAGAAGCACCTTTCACATATTTTAATTTGTAATTTTTCTGGTGAGAAAAACAAGCTGCTGACCCAGGACTTACTTGTTTCTTTTGCGAAAGCCCGGGTGCAGTATGAACAAGAGGTACAACATTTAAGTTTACACAAGTGTTTATGAATTGTCTCTGTGTTGGATCTTGGCTCCCGGCCAGCAGTCTTTCCTGTAAACTGTTTACACAATAATTGTCATTTGTAAGACTGCTGGCCCTTGGCTGGTCTTGAAGAGTAGTAAGAGGCCTTGCCTCTGCCTTTCTTGCTCTGTCCTCGGTACCCAACATTTTTCCAGGCTGGTCGTTCTAACTTCTTGTTGTCTGTCCATTTGTCCGGACGCTCATAGGGATGGAAACGACCTTTCTTTCCTGTGTGAAGCTGACCCTTGCTTTCAAAGTTGGCTATGTCCTGTTCTGCCTCCTTGAGAGCTTCCTCAGGAAAAAAGTGTAGCAATGTTAAGTGGTGCTGTCCTTAGAGCAGCCAAGGTATCTGGCTGGAGGTTTGACAAATATGAGTCTCTTCGGGCTAGTGTAGTGTTGGCCACCATAACAAAGACGAAATCGGTGAGATGTTCTAATGTCTTGGCCATGGCTTGGGTAATGCCGGAATTAAAGTCCATTAAGAACTGTAGCTCATCAGCAGCACCGGAGACCTTGGTTGAAGATTTGCCTTTGCTAAGTTCTGTCTTAATAGCCTTCAGTTGTGACTGCATATTGTCTTTAACCTTGTATAAGCACCTGTTGAATGCGGCTGCTTGGTTGCAGATAGTGGAGGCGTCACGAGCTGACTTTTCCCACCTTCTCAGATTATCCTGTGAAATCTGACGTGAGGCTGGTGGGGTAGAAGCAATTCTGGCTGCTCTGGCAATATGACTGTAAGTGTTGTTAACCTTAGAAGCGTCGGTATTCCATGTCGGTATTCCATGTCGGTATTCCATTTTTGCAGTTCCCGTATCACTCTTCTGTTGGTCGGCGACAAAGCCGTACCACTTTGCTTGAGATCTGCCTGGGCGTACAAACTGGTCTTTGAGCAAACCGCCAGCTTCTGAGCTACGTGAAGGGTAGCCTTCCACAAGTGTTAGGTTGAGCTTTCCCATCTTTCTGCAAAACCATTCATCAATGGGCATCCTGACCGACATTTTGAAGGTTGGTTGAGTTTTGGGGCCAGCAAAGGGGTTATCATCCGAAGTGGAGGCTGCTGTGTCCATATCTGGATATGTGTCCACCCCATGTAAGACCTGATCCCTCTCATGGTCTCTCTATAGTTCTGGTCTCTGAGAGGGTCTGGTCGGTAGCACTAACATCAGGGTCCTGGTCGGACAATTCCCCCTCCTCCACAAAAATATCCACTGGAGGCCGGTCAGAGTAATCAGAGTCTGAGTCAGTATCCATGGAAGCTGAACTCTGCCTTCCGGCCGGTGCTGAAGACGATTTGCTGGAGACCTGGTGAGGAATAGGTGAGTCGGTGCCAGCTAAATCTGAGGTTCGGTCGGTGGATGGTTTGTCTTGAAGGGATTTGCTGGTCGATTGGCTTTTGGAGGCAATCTGAGAACTACCATGCAAATCTGAAGTAGACGGTTGCTTCTTAACAATAGATGTGAGTGATTTGTCAGAGGCCTGTCTCAGAGGAGAGTGGTTGGTACTAGACAAATCTGAAGTTTGAAGTCTCTCAGCCGGTCGGATGAATGGCTCTGAAGATCTAGCAGTACCAACTGGTGGTGAATGCGTTGGTGTCACTTTAACAGTAGTAAAAGTCGGTTCCGTCTTAAGTCTTTGCAAGTAAGAGAGCCTCTAATCTGTTGAACCTATCAGACCACTTCTGGTCTAACTTGTCGATTCTCGCGTCAGCTGAGGATCTGTGAGACTGAGGAACAGGCGATTTAGCAGGCTTCTCTGAACCGGACTTATGTTTAGTAGATTTCTTGTCAGAAGGGTTAGGCTTTTTCTTCTTTTTGTCACTGCCTGAACTCAAACCCGGGGATTGAACTACCGCCTGGGCGTCCACAGCTCCCACTACCGTCACGGAGGACGGATCAATGAGAGAGGAACTGCCGGAGTCTTTCTTGGGAGTTCTCGTTCTCCTTTTTTAACCTATAACTAGGTGTATACAACTGCAAACATTGTTCTTCAGTTAACAAGTTACAGGGTTGGCAATCATTATGAGAAATACAAGGATCAGAACCTTTACCTTTTTCTCTGCGACGCACGCAGAAACTATGGATGTCAAAACTTGCCATGATGTGTCCACAACTTCCGTGTTTCTGGCTCAGAGAAGACATAATGATCTGATATCCTGAGATAAAAACGTTCTATGAACTCCCAAAATAAAGTTAATATCACTTCCAAGCAAATACTGAAGTTTGTGTTTATAAATATTGAAATAACAATTCTGATAAAAAAACTCTGTGTACACAATGCACGTGCCAAACGAAAAAGATGCTATGACGTCACGCTGTCTAGACAGGAAGGAAGTACGATTAGCCACCTGGCGAGTGCACAGTGGGACTGGCTTGCTTGTGGGTTCATAACGGACACATAAAGTGACTTTTTCTGTCGTTTGGCGGGCCGGTCTGCACCGACCGGATTAGCAATTGTCCATTGGATAGGATGTATTAACGAAATAAAAATAATATTTTGCAAACCAGCACACAAAGGATTACATGGATACTTTTATTCTTTCTGCATCTAGCACATTGACCATGAGTCGAAACTGACCATTTTGGGGCTGCATATTCCACAGTTCTAACCAGAGTAAGGCAACAAATTTTAACTAGAGCTACACATCGGAGAACCAATGCAAATTTGTATCCAATGGAAAGACAACTCACCAAAGCCAGTGAAGCATCCGTTGATCTTGAAGGAAGGGACCAAGGTCAAATCTGTCCACATCAGAAGATTCCCACCCCATGATTTCCTATAGGTTGGTTTCACATTGCAAACTTCTAGGATCAATTATAAGTGAGTTATAAGCACTTTTAAGTTTGCATTTCCTCATTTGACCTTGAAGGAGGGCTCAAGGTCAAATCTGACCACATCAAAAGATTCCCAGCCCATGATTTCCTATAGGTTGGTTTACCATCCCAAACCTCTAGGACCAATAATAAGCGAGTTATAAGCACTTTAAAGTTTTTTTATCCTCGTTTGACCTTGAAGGAGGGGCTCAAGATCAAATCTGACCACATCAGCAGATTCCCAAGCCATGATTTCCTTTAAGTTCTTTTCACATACAAGCCTCTAGGACCAATAATAAGCGAGTTATAAGCACCTCTAAAGTATGCATTTCCTGATTTGACCTTGAAGGAGGGGTCCAAAGTCAAATCTGACCACATGAAAAGATTAAAGCCCATAATTTCCTATAAGTTGGTTTCACATTGCAACCTCTAGGACCAATAATAAATGAGTTATGAGCACTTTTAAGTTCGGGTATCCCCATTTAACCTTAAAGGAGGGGCCCAAGGTCAAATCTGACCACGTCAGAAGATTCCTGAAGCTACTCTCGGTGATGAGATTAATTTGAAAATTTTAATTACTTAAATGTAGCTTTTATAAGCTACAAGCTTACCATGTGGGACTGAAAGCTAACTCGGTAGGCCGCAGGACTCCAGCCAACAACCAAGAAAAATGGACGTTTGGATTTGGCCGAGTCCGTGGTTTAGTATGTACCATAGCAGTGTCGTTTGGTAATTAGCCCCAGTTCTAAAGTCGGGTCTGTAAGTAGCCAAAAACTGAAATTTAATGAATGACAGTACGGGTACTGTCTGGATGTTTGAGAGAAGAGAGTGCAGCTGTGCTCACTCAAGATAGTAGCCCCTAAGGGCATAACTGCTATAATAATACAGCCCTAGGCTTGAATCTCATCAATTTTGCCACCCTAAATATGAGATTATGGTACACTGATAAAGACTAAATTTATTATACAGTTAAAAATATAACAGACCTTACCGTAAACATCTGGAGAGGTAACCAATACCTAGACCCTGGATAGACTCCTGAAGACTTGGCTGCAGCAGGTGTGCCCCCCCCCCCCCTTCTTTTCTTCCCGAAGATGAGGATGCTGAGGGGAAGGGTCTAGGACTTGTTGTACCGCTACTACTGGTCCCAGATACATATTGTTGTCGTTGTCTGACCAAGTAAGGTCTTTTAGGTAAAAATTTGTAAATGTGTTGTGAGCTTTCCAGTGACACGCTTGCATGATTTGGTCCACCTTAAAAGGCCTGACAGGCCGTGAATGCCCTAATGTCATGCGCTTTGACTTGGACCAGGTCCAAGGCTTGTTGATCTGCTTGTTTATAACAAAGTAGGATAGTTTGTTTTGGCCAGGAAGAGAGTGTAGCAGGTCTGATGTCTGAGGTATGTCCTTTCTTAAAGGAGATGAAAAGAAAGGATTGAGACCCTCTTAGGTCTTTGGTTCGATCCAAATAGTACCGAAGGGCCTGTACCGGACACAAGGTCCTGTCTTCCTTGAATTGTCTATCTACAATGGTAGTTAGAGCAGGAATAGTCACTGGAGACACACTTTGAGAACCTTCTCTTGCTAGTTGGTTTTTGGCTATGAAATCTGAGGAGGGGAACAAGGCAACCTTTTCCCATTGGCCTAGATTAGATACTTTGTTTGCAACCCAGGCATGGATTTCGCTGCGGCGCTTGCTGGAGGCCAAAGCTAGCAAGAAAGCAGTTTTGAGAGTAAGATGTTTGAGGTCTGTGTCTTTCATAGGCTCAAAGGGTGCTTTTGTGAGCTCATTGAGAACAACAGAAAGGTTCCACTTAGGAAGATTCCTGGAACTTTTGGGATGATCCCTGTGAAAACTGGAGAGTAACCTATTAAGGTCTGAACTAAATCTTGGTACAGGTACATAAAGAAGTCTGAGACTTGCTTTACAGAGGGAGTGGAGAAATCCACCGAATTTTCTCTGCACCATCTCTCAAATAGGTCCCACTTTGACTTGTAGATGGTCCTTGTTGATGATCTCTGAGGGGCAGCAATTCCACAGAGAAGCCTTGTTCTTGGAGCTGTCCACTCCTAGACACCAGGCATGGAGGTTGAGATGCTGTGGAACACATAATTGTGGGACTGTTTGAGAAGAGTTCTTGACACTGGCAGTTGAAGTGGGATCTCTGTTGAGAGCTGCACTAGGTCCCAAAACCAGGGCATCCCTGGCCAGCCTGGGGCTATTACGATGATCAGGCAATTGGATTGCCTGACTTTTTGGATCACCCTGTGAAGGAGAGTCGTGAGAGGGTAAGCATAAGCAGTGAGACCCGACCAGTTTATGTTCAGAGCATCTATGTCTCAAGCATTTTGGTCTGGGACTGGAGACACGTACAGTGGAACTTTGTGGTTCAGGCAAGTGGCAAATAGATCTACATGAGGAGTGAACCACTTGTGACAGATCTGTTTGAACACCTGCAGATGCAGTGACCATTCTGTTGACTGAACTTGGTTCGACCTGGACAGAAGGTCGGCTATCGCATTCAGACACCCTGGAATGTATCTGGCTTTTACTGTTATCTGGTAATGATGGCACCAGGTCATGATCTTCCACAGGAGAGCCCACATCTCCGCCGAGTGGGTTCCCCCTTGTTTGTTTATGTAGGCTACCACTGTTGAGCTGTCTGTGGCAACTAACACTGTTTGGTTTTGACACTGGTCCTTGAACCTTTGAAGGGCCAGAGAAACCGCCTTCAGCTCTAGAACATTTATATGTAGCCATTTTTCCCTGTCTGACCACAGACCTTTTGCAGAGGTTTGCTCTAAGTGAGCGTCTCAGCCTTCGTTTCAGCCATCTGTAAAGAGTTGGATACTGTGGTCTTTTGGATGAAGGTCTGCACCTTTCATCACGTTTGTGGGATTTTGCCACCATTCTAGGTGTGCTGAAATGGTTTCTTTCCAAGGAAGGAGGGTGTCCAACGACTGAGGAAATCTCCAGTGCTCCTTGAGGTGAAACTGAAAGGGCCTCATGTGAAGGCGTCCCTCCAGGACCATTTTCTCCGTTGAGGCAAGCAACCCAATTAGCGACATCAAACATCTTGCAGTCAAAACATGTTTTGACTTGAGTTGTAGGATCAAATCCTGAAGTTTGAGTCATCTCTCTTGAGTGGGTTTTACAAGGGCTGAATCTAGATGGTATTCATAGTCCACGAAGGAAAACACCTGAGTTGGCTTTAGTTCGAACTTCTCCTGATTTATTATCCACGCTAAGGACTGAGTTAGGTCCACCACTGTGTGTTTACTTGTGCTTCTTCCTGAGACTGGGCCCTGATCAGCCAGTTGTCCAGGTACTGGTGAAGTCTGATTCCCTTTGACAGGGCCATCAGCTTCACCTCTTTTACAATCATTCTAAAGACCTGAGGGGCCGTGGCTAGTCGAAAGGGAAGGGAAGTGAACTGAAACACTTGAGACCTGTGGTAAAACCTTAGGTACTTCCTGGAGTTTGGGTGGATGGGAATGTGAAGATAGGCGTCTGCTAGGTCTATCGACGACACCCATTCCCCTGGAATCAGAGAGGCCCTGATGGACTCTGGTGTTTCCATTTTGAACCTTTCTACAAGTAGGAAGGTGTTGAGCCTGCTTAGGTCTATTACTGGCCTCCACCTTTGGTGAGGCTTGGGTACAAGAAACAGGCGACTGTAAAACCTGAGAGATTTTACATTTTCCACCCTTTCTATTGCGTTCTTTGAACAGAAGAGACTGGATACAAGAGGTCAGAGCTAGTTCTTTTTGAAGGGCCTTGTAACCTGACTGAATCAGAGGGGCTCTGACTAAATTTGGTTTCGAGATGAATGGAAGAACGTAACCATTGGTGATAATGTTTAATACGTTGTCTGAACATTTGTTTGTGAGCCAGTCTCTTCTGAAATAATGGAGGCGACCTCCTACTGGTGGACTGAGGGAGGCTTGAAAGGAGTCATTGGGAGGAGGGGTTTCCACGCCCTCGTCCCCTTGAGTGGGCTCGAAAATGACCCCTGGAGCCTCTGAACTTCAGTTTCCCCCTACCTGAGGAAAACGATTGGTTACTGCTTTGAGAGGAATTGCCCTCATAGGGCGTTTCCTGTAGGAGCCTCTTTTCTTGTTGTGGTGGGGACCATGAAAGGGCTTGTTTTGATAGGGTCCAAAAAGCTGAGAGTCTTTACGGGTGCCTTTTTAAGGAGGAAGTCCTCTCCATCCTTCACTAGTTGAGACTTGAAGAGAGGAGAGGGCCAGAAAAGTGAGTTCCTCAGTTCCTGACGTCTCGAGTCCCCTAGATGTGGTTGAAGAAGGGTCACTTCAGCCTCTCTGCTTTAGAGAGATACAGATTTAGTTCTTGAAGCTTATCTTCAAAACAAGGTTTACCCACCTTGTAGTATTTGGCTCATGAAGCCGGGGGTTTTATGTATTTACCCTCAGGTAAATTGGAGGCCAAGAAATCTTGTTCAAATTTCTCAAAACCATCTTTGAGAATGGGGTTTAAAGGGAGCATAGCAGAAGGGCCTCTTGGCCTCAGCTCCTGTTGGCCTTTCTTGTCGTCCGGGCCTAGCACAGTGGTAGAGGATCTAGGCAAGGTGTCCCTGGGATCAGGGAGATCTAGAATTTGCCTAAAAGTTTCCACTTCCTCAGCATATTGAGAAGGGAGGTCAGGCATGTCTACTTCTCTGTAAAAGACTGGATCTGTGCTATCCTGATGTTCAGGCTCATGAGGAGGCTTATGTTGAGGTTTAGTAGGCTTTTAATTGGGGCAGAGGACTCATCTTCCTCTGAAGAAGATGACGGAGAGTAATATTTTGCCTGTACCATATGCTTCTTTTTGTCAGAATGCTTTTTGGCTTTAGGACACACCTTTTTAGGGTGTTCCGACTCGGAATGATGATCCGAGTGGTCGGATTCAAGATCCGATTGCTTGGAAGCATGCTCAGACTGGACATTTTGAGAGAACTTGGGAGTAAGTGGAGGCCTATAAAAGTCAGTGTCCATTGGTTGAACATCCGAGTGGTCGGATGTCGGAGTCGTGGAAATAGAAGTCCGAGTTATAATGGGGTCGGGCTGTATACTGGGTCCAGCTTTAGGTGCAAAACATGGATGCCTGAACTACATCCGACTCAGAGGCTTTTTTAAAAGCGAGTATTTCGTCTCTGAGAGAATTCATAGACTCCAGCATGGATGCCTGAAAACCCCCCATTTCTTGTTTAAGTTGGATGTTAAAGGTACTGCCCAGAGATTTTGCTAGCCTACTCTCTATTTTATTTTGCAATGTAGTACCTGGGGTGGGACAGTTTGTGGAGTCTTTAATGACAAAGACTTGAAACGCAGGGGTTGGGGATGTGGAGGTGAAGAAATTTTCAGCAGCACCCTCAAGGTCTGCTTGAGAGCCAGCAAAAGCATCACCATCGTCACCCAAAAGGTCAAGATCATCTTTGCTAGTGTTAGGATCCGATGCCTTCTGTTTTCTGATATACCGACGTCTATGTTTAATTTTGATTTGCTGTGCCTCGAAGAAACTAGCACAGATATTGCAAGGAGACTGATTAGTGACACAGGGGTCGTCTCCCTTGCCAGATTCCCTGCAATAATTGGTGGGGCAATAATTGTGAGTATCAAATGGATAACAGAAGTGACAGCATTTACATGATGTTGCCTTTGCGCTTGTTAGGTGGGAAGACATTTTTACTGCAATAAAAACAATCCGAGTCGAAACGCGGAACACTCACAAGACACAGATATTTAAGGAAATACTTATCCTGTGAAAATTAAAGTTATGTCAGAAATGTCCATATAATAAAAAGAATAAAATAATAAAAAATGAATATCCAACAATACGTATATTCTGAGAAAACAGTAAAAATCTTGAGAGGAATTTCAAACGCTTTCCAATATGGCGGCCAACGAGAGAAGAGGGACGAATTACCAAACGACACTGCTATGGTACATACTAAATCGCGGACTCGGCCAAATCCAAACGTCCATTTTTCTTGGTTGTTGGCTGGAGTCCTGCGGCCTCCCGAGTTAGCAATCAGTCCCACATGGTAAGCTATTGTAGCGCAATAAAAAGTCTTCACATAAAAGATCAGCTTCAGTGCTAAATCCGCACCTGTTTTCTAATGAAAGTTTTAGACCAGACAGACACTCTCAACAGAAATGTGGATTTCACCACTGGGGATATCCTTGTTTATCTCTTGGGGAACATTCCTTATCAAAGTTATAATTCTTGAATATTTTATGCTAGTTTGTCAATCTTGCAGATTTTCCATGAACTGTACTTTTTGTGTGAATCGTGAATTTTACACATTGGTAAATTTCCCATACTGTGAAGAACTTTAACATAAAATGATAAATTTCAGATACAGTACTGAATTTAACATCAGATCATGACTTTAACATTAATTTTCTTACTGTATTACAACAATATCAAGACTGGCAAGGATCACAATTTTATTCTTTTTTATTTGTTATATGCAGTGTAAGTTGTACTTCTTTATGAACAAATTCTTATTTTCTCTGTATAATATAATTTTGTATTGTCTTCTTTTGTCACAATGATGAACTTGCTTTTAGATCATCTAGCAATTCTGACTTCTTTAATTTCTTTTTTACGGGCTCTGAAAACAGAAAATATAATAAACTTATTACAATGTAGTCGTATCATTGGTTTTACCCACATGATAACAGTTTAAATGGTGGCAGAAAGCACGGCTTCCCAGTTGGTCAATATTCTGCGTCCACTCCCAAGGTAGCTAGCATCTACAAGCAAATTGCAAGTTTCCACAAATGAATACAAAATTGAGATTCAAAGCAATGATATCACAGCCATCTGAAAGTGTCAGTGTCACATCTCACAAACAAGTTCCCAAGTCAGAGTTGGGATTTGAGTTCTAGAATCCCTTTACTAACCAGTCTTTCATTAGGACAGGCCCAATTGTTGCAATTAGTTCTAAATCTCAGGAATCCATTAGTATGACATATTATTTTTATTAGTGTTATTACATTGAATGTTTCTTATTAACAGAGACTATGGTTAAATTACAATAAATAAAAACAACTAGACCTAGCTTATCAGAGAACTGATGCAAATTGTATCCGCTGGAAAAATAACTCAACGAAGCCAGTGAGCAGTAGATCAGAAGATTCCCAGCCCATGATTACCTATAAATTGGTTTCACATTGCAAACCTCTGGGACCAAAAATAAACAAGTTATAAGTATTTTTAAGTTTGGCTATCCTCATTTGATCTTGAAGGAGGGGCCCAAGGTCAAATCTGAACACGTCAGAAGATTCTCAGTCCATGATTTCCTTTTGGTTAGTGGTGTGAACGGTAAACCGGTATACCACATTTTGTTTTGTTTAGGTAGAAATTACGAAATCCGCAAAGAATATTTAAGTACCAATTATTGAAAACGTTATTAAATTAGGCTTTCTACTGGTTAATATTTCGTCAAAACAATAATTTTAAAAGAACATACATATTTGAGGAAATAACTTACATTTTCACTTTATATTCATTGTAAATGAAGTTTACAAACCTCAAAACATCTAGCGAATACATATTCCCTATTGATAATGTAGCTCATGTACGCTCACATAAAACTTTTTATCATATCTGTAAACTTTCGAAATCCCGGATTTCGTTCGGTTTCAAAGCCCCGAAAACCGTTTTTTCTTTTTAGAATTGGTCTGACCACTATTATAGGTTGGCTTCACATGCCAAACTGTGGGATCAATAATAAGTGAGATATAGGCATTTTTAAAGTCTGCATCATGGGATACTTTGACACTCCGAGGATGACCTGGAATAAAGAGCTACAAGGTCAAATGTCTGCATGCTTATAGAGGACTTGTATAGCTTATTTTTTCAGAATGAGGCTTATTTCAGTCCTAGAGAAGCTTATCTACCAATGAGGACTCCTGCAAATTTGGTGAAGCTAGCTGGTGTAGTTTTCAGCTGAGAACATTAACATCGAAAATCTCTCTATGCATGGTGGCGGCATATGTACCGAAGTACTAAAATATTTAATACTCTCTAATCATACTGAAATCACCAAACTGCTCCACTCTCCAAGAGGGCAGCAAGCCAGTTAATGGAAGGAGTGAAGAATTCCAGAAGTTACAATGTACCCACTCTTGAAGGGAGGTTAAATAAAAATACTGTATTCTGAAGTCTTTCCTATCCCCTATTTTATACAAAAGTGACTTCCCAAATCTCGACAAATTTGCACCCATACCTGAACTTACAACTCAGTATTTACAACTCTGACACCTTCAAAATGGTTTCATCTAAATCTAAATTTCTTTAGTTCTACCATGGCATTGTTTTCCATACTTTTCAGCCAAATCTAGGTGATTTCAGACCAGTTCAACATAAAGCCTTATGCATACCCTCAATGTACATACCACTTACCTGGAGAGATGATATTCCAATGATCATTTTGCCATACTTGATAGTCTCTGGTTCACTGAAGCCCAACAATGTTAACAAAAACACTTCCGCATAAATTGATTTAACATTCAAAGTGACAGATTTCAAAACATTTAATTGAAATACTCCCCAATTTATTATGTGCAATTTGGAGACATAAAACTCATTTGCCAACCAGTTATATGCATTTGATGGCTAGGTAACACTTATGTGGTATCTGTACTATGTATACAGATAAGACAGATATATAGCTCCACAAAGACACAGTATATCTGGGTAATAGATCCTGAAGAATGAGCTACCCTTTATCAGTATCCATCCCCCATCTAACCCCCTTTCTTTTAGATATGAATATGACTCCGACTTATAGCTAATGCTAGGAAATGGTACATGTACTGCACTATGGAATCTTGTGTTTTTAGGCTACTTTTTATGATTGCTGACTATTTCAACAACAGATTCACATTCTAATATGACTTTTGCTTAATCTGCATCAAAAGACAGACCCAAAGGTGCAACAAGATTTTAAAGGTCAAGGTCACTACGGCAAGGTAAAAGGTCAAATTAAGGTCACACCATGATAATACACACCTATAGCCAATAACCAATGTCCCTACCAAGTATCAACTTCCTACACCTTACGGTTTCCGAGATACAGCCCTGACGATTTTATAGGTCAAGGTCACTATGGCAAGGTCAAAGGTTAAAGGTCAAATCAAGGTCACACCATGATGCTGCACACCTACACCCCCTAGCCAATGTCTCTACCAAATATCAACTTCCTGCACATAACAGTTTCCGAGATAAAGCCCGGACAAGATTTTATAGGTCAAGGTCACTACGGCAAGGTTAAAGGTCAAATCAAGGTCAGACCATGACGCTGCACACCTACACCCCCTAATCAATATCCCTACCAAGTATCAACTTCCTACACCTTACGGTTTCTGAGATATAGCCCAGACAACATTTTATAGGTCAAGGTCACTACGGCAAGGTCAAAGGTCAAATCAAGGTCAGACCATGACGCTGCACACCTACATCCCCTAAGCAATATCCCTACCAAGTATCAACTTCCTACACCTTACGGTTTCTGAGATATAGCCTGGACAAGATTTTATAGGTCAAGGCCACTACGGCAAGGTCAAAGGTCAAATCAAGGTCACACCATGACGTTGCACACCTACACGCCTAACCAATATCCGTACCACGTATCAACTTCCTACACCTTACAGTTTCTGAGATATAGCCAGGACAACATTTTATAGGTCAAGGTCACTACGGCAAGGTCAAAGGTCAAATCAAGGTCACACCATGACGTTGCACACCTACACCCCCTAACCAATGTCCCTACCAAATATCAACTTCCCAAGCCTTACAGTTTCCGAGATATAGCCCGGACAACATTTTATAGGTCAAGGTCACTATGGCAAGGTCAAAGGTCAAATCAAGGTCAGACCATGACGTTGCACACCTACACCTCCTAACCAATATCCCTACCAAGTATCAACTTCCTACACCTTACGGTTTCCGAGATATAGCCCGGACAAGATTTTATAGGTCAAGGTCACTACGGCAAGGTCAAAGGTCAAATCAAGGTCGGACCATGACGTTGCACAGCTACACCCCCTAACCAATGTCCCTACCAAGTATCAACTTCCTACACCTTACGGTTTCTGAGATACAGCCCGGACAAACTATTTCCCGCCGCCCGGACGCCCGCCCATCCGGACACCATGGGTGAAAACAATACCCCAACAGCCCTTAAGGGCTGTGGGGTAAAAACAACTAGACATAGCTCATCAGAGAACTGATGCAAATTGTATCCGCTGGAAAAATAACTCAACGAAGCCAGAAGATTCCCACCCCATGATTACCTATAAATTGGTTTCACATTGCAAACCTCTGGGACCAAAAATAAACAAGTTATAAGTATTTTTAAGTTTGGCTATCCTCATTTGATCTTGAAGGAGCGGCCCAAGGTCAAATCTGAACACGTCAGAAGATTCTCAGTCCATGATTTCCTTTTGGTTAGCGGTGTGAACGGTAAACCGGTATACCACTTTTTGTTTTGTTTAGGTAGAAATTACGAAATCCGCAAAGAATATTTAAGTACCGGTTATTGAAAACGTCATTAAATTAGGCTTTCTACTGGTTAATATTTCGTCAAAACAAGAAAGAACATACATATTTGAGGAAATAACTTACATTTTCGCTTTATATTCATTGTAAATGAAGTTTACAAACCTCAAAACATCTAGCGAATACATATTTCCTATTGATAATGTAGCTCATGTACACTCACATAAAACTTTTTATCATATCTGCAAACTTTCGAAATCCCCGATTTCGTTCGGTTTCAAAGCCCCGAAAACCATTTTTTCTTTTTAGAATCGGTCTGACCACTATTATAGGTTGGCTTCACATGCCAAAACTGTGGGATCAATAATAAGTGAGATATAGGCATTTTTAAAGTCTGCATCGTGGGATACTTTGACACTCCGTGGATGACCTGGAATAAAGAGCTTCAAGGTCAAATGTCTGCATGCTTAGAGAGGACTTATATAGCTTATTTTAGTCCCAGAGAAGCTTTTCTACCAATGAGGACTCCTGCAAATTTGGTGAAGCTAGCTGGTGTAGTTTTCAGCTGAGAACATTAACATCGAAAATCTCTCTATGCATGGTGGCGGCATATGTACCGAAGTACTAAAATATTTAATACTCTCTAATCACACTGAAATCACCAAACTGCTCCACTCTCCAAGAGGGCCGCAAGCCAGTTAATGGAAGGAGTGAAGAATTCCAGAAGTTACAATGTACCCACTCTTGAAGGGAGGTTAAATAAAAATACTGTATTCTGAAGTCTTTCCTATCCCCTATTTTATACAAAAGTGACTTCCCAAATTTCGACAAATTTGCACCCATACCTGAACTTACAACTCAGTATTTACAACTCTGACACCTTCAAAATGGTTTCATCTAAATCTAACTTTCTTTAGTTCTACCATGGCCATACTTTTCAGCCAAATCTAGGTGATTTCAGACCAGTTCAACACAAAGCCTTATGCATACCCTCAATGTACATACCACTTACCTGGAGAGATGATACTCCATTGATCATTTTGCCAGACTTGATAGTCTCTGGTTCACTGAAGCCCAACAATGTTGACAAAAACACTTCCGCGTAAACTGATATAAGATTAAAAGTGACAGATTTCAAAACATTTAATTGAAATACTCCTCAATTTATTATGTGCAATTTGGAGACATAAAACTCATTTGCCAACGCAGTTATATGCATTTGATGGCTAGGTAACACTTATGTGGTATCTGTACAATGTATACAGATAAGACAGATATATAGCTCCACAAAGACACTGTATATCTGGGTAATAGATCCTGAAGAATGAGCTACCCTTTATCAGTATCCATCCCCCACATAACCCCCTTTCTTTTAGATATGAATATGACTCCGACTTATAGCTAATGCTAGGAAATGGTACATGTACTGCACTATGGAATCTTGTGTTTTTAGGCTACTGCTGACTATTTCAACAACAGATTCACATACTCTCAAAATGCAATGCAAAACCTGGTTCTACCTTCGGAGCATAATTTTAGAAATTTTTATTTATTAGGATAGATTTCTTCCATCCTTCTTGTATTTTTAGCTAAATTTTGTACGATTTTGAAACAATTTGCAAAAGTTTCACACACCGTCATGGAAGTGTCTTGCAGTCTTCATCCTGAGTTCATCCAGACTCTCCTCTTCCTCTGCCCACTCCAGTACCAGCCGCCTGCCATACAAATGAGTGCTGTGACACAGGGAGTCAAAGGCTCGCTGAAACAGTACAAACACAAAGGGAAGGTCAGTAATAACATCTGCTAAACAAGGCTGAAAGGGGTTTCAGTCTACTAGCACGAGTGCAAAGCCATCAGAGACACGAGGGGTGCAACTAAGTGGTCACCCATCCAAGTACTAACGTAGTCCATTGCCGCTTAACTCCAGTGGACAGACATGTACTCATCATGTTGCTCCACAATTCATGAATGTCCAGAGACAAAAAAAAAAGTGATCTCTAGAAGCGCGAGCCTCGTTACAGCTCATGCTTAAAAATAGTTCAAAACACGACCACTTACAACTCAACGCCACCAACACCAAACATCTGTCAAACAATGAAATGAAACAAATATGGTAATTCTAGTTGCCTCAGCCCACGAGACAGATCGCAGAGAATAAGAAATTTGAAATTTGCCAGTAAGGAAACCTGTGTCATTTCTAAGTTTTGTGGGAAATTCTCCACATATTGGTGGTTTTTGTGGCTATCATCAGCAGAAATTGTAATTAGTTTTGCCTTGTGTTTTAAGCAACTGCTTTAGTGGTGTAGTAACGGAATTTTGAAGCCTCATAAATCATAAGTCAATAGCAAATATCAATCATGCATTAACACATGATGAAACAGTGAAGCCTCATTAACTTGAAAATTTTAATTACTTAAATTCAGCTTTTATAAGCTACAAGCTGACCATGTGGGACTGAATGCTTTACTGGTTGCTGCGAGGCATCACGACCAACGTCTAAGAAAAAAAGACATTTATACTTGGCCGTAGCCTCAGGTTGTTGTCACGTGATCTGCCCCTTATGTTACAACTTTTCTCGTTGAGATTTAAACCCATACCCCTCAGCTGTAATAGAGCGGGGAGGCAGGGTGGGACTCTCCTCAGTCCCACATGGTAAGCTTGTAGCTTATAAAAGCTACATTTAAGTAATTAAAATTTTCAATTTTATTGCGCTACAATAGCTTACCATGTGGGACTGAATGCTGAATCCAACCGTCCGGAGGAGGAATTACGGCTGAGACTGGCAGATAAGTCTGTTTTTTCTTAGAATTTTGATAATAATAGTAGAATGAAAGATCGAAAGTACCAGTCTGAGTCCCGTCTACAGGGCCCCAATCCCGAAGACCGGGCCTGTAGAAGCAAAAAACCTGAATGAATGACAGTGCTAAAAAACTGTCAGGGTGTTTGACGAGAAGGAGATGTGTACCCTAGATACACAGACAGGGTCAGTCCCAAGGAGGATCACGGAAGAACCCGAGCTTAAGGTTCGGGTACAGACTAAAATGACAACCTTAAGGTCCTTAATACAATGTACAATTATAATGATTTACAGATTAGATAGACCTTACCGGATACACCCTGATGAGGTAGACGTATACCTAGACCCTGGGCTTAGACTCCTGAAGACTTGGTTGTAGCGGATGTGCCCCCCCTTCTTTTCTTTCCGAGGATGACTGGACTGAGGAGAAGGGTCTAGGACCTGTTGTGCCGCTACTACTGGTCCCAGATACAGATTGTTGTCATTGTCCGACCAAGTAAGGTCTTTTAGATAAAAATTGGTAAGTAAAAGTGTTGTGAGCTTTCCAGTGACAGGCTTGCATGATCTGGTCCACTGATACCCCACCGTAAAACGCCTTAGAGGCTGCGAAGGCCCAAATGTCATGCGCCTCGACTTGGACTAAATCCAAGGCTTGCTGGTCTGCTTGTTTATAACAAAGTAGGATGGTTTGTTTCAACCAAGAAGAGAGAGTAGCGGGTCTGATGACTGATGTATGTCCTTTCTTGAAAGAAATGAAAAGGAGGGACCGGGAACCTCTTAGGTCCTTGGTTCGGTCCAGATAGTACCTCAGGGCCCGCACCGGGACACAGGGTCCTGTCTTCTTGAATTGTCTATTCACAATGGTAGTCAAAGCAGGGATAGTCACCGAAGACACACTTTGAGAATCTTCCCTTGCTAGTTGGTTTTTGGCTATGAAGTCAGAAGAAGGGAACAAGGAGACCTTTTCCCAGTGGCCTTGATTAGATACTTGTTTGCAACCCAGGCATGGATTTCGCTGCGGCACTTGCAGGAGGCCAAAGCTAGCAAGAAAAGCAGTTTTGAGAGTGCGATGTTTGAGGTCTGTGTCTTTCATAGGCTCAAAGGGTGCTTTTGTGAGCTCATTGAGAACAACAGAAAGGTTCCACTTGAGGAGTTTTCTGGAACTTTTGGGGCGATCCGTGTGGAAACAGGGAGCAACCTCATTAGGTCCTCATTATGAGCAATATGTTGGCCCGATGGGTCCAAGGTGTCAACAATGGCAGTCCTGTAACCATCAATGGTGGAGGGGCGCCTGTTTAGGTCTTGGTACAGATACATGAAGAAATGTGAGATTTGTTTCACACATGGAGTGGAGAAATCCACCAAATTTTCTCTGCACCATTTTTCAAATAGGGCCCACTTTGATTTGTAGATGGTCCTTGTTGATGACCGCTGAGGTGCAGCAATTCTCTCTGCCACTTCCACAGAGAGGCCTTGTTCTTGGAGTTGTCCACTCCTAGACACCAGGCGTGGAGGTTGAGGTGTTGCGGGTTGCTGTAGAACACGTAGTTGTGGGACTGCTTGAGGAGTGTTGTCGACACCGGGAGCTGCAGTGGGATCTCTGTTGAGAGCTGTACTAGGTCCCAAAACCAGGGCATCCCTGGCCAGCCTGGGTAAATTAGTATGATCAGACAATTGCATTGCCTGATTTTTTGGATCACCCTGTGAAGGAGAGCCGTTGGAGGGTAAGCATAGGCAGTGAGACCCGTCCAGTTTATGTTTAGAGCATCTATATCCCAGGCCTTCGGTACACACATCTCTGCTGAGTGTGTTCCCCCTTGTTTGTTTATGTAAGCCACCACAGTTGAGTTGTCCGTCGCAACTAGCACGGTTTTGTCCTGACACTGGTCTTTGAAGCGTCTCAGGGCCAGAAAGGCAGCTTTTAATTCTGGGACGTTTATGTGAAGCCCTTTTTCCTGGGGAGACCACAGACCTTCTGTAGAACTTGGTTCTAAGTGAGAGCCCCAACCTTCGTTTGAGGCGTCTGTAACGAGTTGGATACTGTGGTCTTTGGGATGAAGGTGTGAGCCTTTCATCACATTTGCAGGATTCTGCCACCAAACTAGGTGTGCAGAGATGGCTTCTGTCCAAGGAAGGAGGCTGTCCAGAGGTTGAGGAAATTTCCAGTGCTCCTTGAGGTGAAACTGAAAGGGCCTCATGTGAAGTCGTCCCTCTGGGACCATTTTCTCCGTTGAGGCTAGCGACCCAATTAGAGACATCAAACATCTTGCAGTCAAAAACATGTTTTGACTTGAGGTTGTATGATAAAATCCTGGAGTTTGAGCCATCTCTCTTGAGTGGGTTTTACAAGGGCTGAATCCAGGTGGAACTCGTAACCCATGAACGAAAACACCTGAGTGGGATTCAGTTGATTTCATTGATTGATGATCCATCCCAAGGACTGGGTTAGATCTACCACTGCCTGAGTGTTCACTAGGGCTTCCTCCCGCGACTGAGACCTGATCAGCCAGTCGACCAGGTATTGGTGGAGTCTAAGACCTGGAGAGGGCCATGAGCTTCACCTCCTTTACGATGGTGGTAAAGACCTGGGGGGCTGTGGCCAGTGCGAAAGGTAGGGAGGTGAACTGGAACACCTGAGACCTGTGGCAAAATCTTAGGTATTTCTTTGAGTGAGGATGGATGGGGATGTGAAGGTAGGCGTCCGATAGATCTATCGACGATACCCATTCCCCTGGAATCAGGGAGGTCCTAACGGACTCTGGAGTTTCCATCTAGAACTTTTCTACATGTAGAAAAGTGTTGAGCCTGCTTAAGTCTATAACTGGCCTCCACCTTTGGTGAGGCTTGGGTACTAGAAACAGGCGACTGTAAAACCCGAGAGATTTTACATTTTCCACCCTTTCGATAACGTTCTTTGACAGTAGAGACTGGATGCAATGGGCCAAGGCTTGGTCCTTTGGGAGGGCCTTGTATTCTGATATTATCAGAGAAAAACTGACCAAGTTGGGCTTTGAGAGGAATGGCAGTACGTAGCCATTGGTGATAAGGTTATACGTTGGATGAACAATTGTTTGTTTGCCAGTCTCTGCTGAAAGAACGGAGGCGACCTCCTACTGGTGGACTGCTTGAGGCTTTAAAGGAGTCATTGAGAAGAGGGATCCACGCCCTCTTCCCCTGTTGTGGGGTCGAAAAAACGACCCTTGGAGCCTCTGAAGTTCTGCTTTCCCCTGTTGGAAGAAAAACGACTGGTTACTGCTTTGTGAGGAATTGCCCCCATAGGGGCGTTTCCTGTAGGAGCCTCTTTTCTTGTGGGGAGCACGAAAGGGCTTATTCTGGTAGGGTCCGAAACCCTGAGAATCTTTGAGGTGCCTTTTTAGGAAGGCAAGCACTTGCCTTCCTTCACCAACTATGATTTAAACAAGGAAGACGGCCAGAAGGACGTCTTCCGGAGTTCTTAAAGGGCTTATTCTGGTAGGGTCCAAAACCCTGAGAACCTTTTGAGGTGCCTTTTTTAAGAAGGAAGTCCTGGTCTTCCTTCACCAACTAGTTCTTGGCACCTGGTTTCTCCTAAGTGTGGTTGTAATAGGGTCATTTCGGCTTTGAGCCTAATCAAGCCAGTATTGCCCATTGAGTATAATTTTCTCTGGAGAATATGGGACAAGGACTACTAAGGCAAGTCAAGGCCCTGTGTTGGATCAGGATGGTCTTATTCCACAGATCCAGAGACTCACAGACTTCCTCATAACCACATTTCGCTACTTTATCAGGGTCAGCACCTTTCCTGATCTGAGACTTGACCTGTTTTAAAAAGTGTTTCAGGCTATATTGACACTTCTCCAAAGTGACATGACAGAAAGAGGAAGTCTTGGCAAAGGTAGTAGCGAAATTGAGAGTGGAAAAATTCTGTCTTGCCTGATATTCCAATTCTTTAAGAATTGGAAGAGAAACCTTGACCATAGGAGCCCAGATGACTTAGGAGAAATACAAATCTTGGCAAAGTCTGTATTTAGCTCTTGTATTTTGTCCTCATAACAAGACTGGTCTAGCTGGTACCACTTGACAGTGGAAGGAGGTGGTTGGATGTACTTACCCTCAGATAAATTTGCTGTTTGGAAGTCCTGATCATATTTTTCAAAGGCATTCTTAATGATTGAATTGAGAGGCAACATGGAGGAAGGACCTCTTGGTCTAAGTTTTGCCTGCCTTTCTCATCATGAAGGCACATGACTTCCCTAGGTTCAGGCAACTTGAGGATGCGTCGAAACGTATCCACCTCCTCAGCATATTGAAATGGGATGTCAGCCAATGCTACTTCCCTATAATAAGGAGGGTAGGGGTCATGTTGGGGTTTCCTTCACCAACTGTGAATTAAGTGGTCCTGATCAGGGTATGACTTCCTGGAGGGCTTAGGGAACCTATGCATATGTTCAGGGGACTGATCCTCCTGTGAAGATGAGGGTACGAATCTGGCCCTCGACTTGTGTTGGCTTATGAGAGAGCTTTGGGCCTACTAGGGGCTGGTTGAGGGTCATTAGAATAGTCCAAGTAGTGGTCCGAGGAGCTCGGATCTACAGCATATTGTCTAGCAGAGTGTGAATATTGTTTTGGGCTGGTCGAGGCAACATTCGAGGGATCCTCGGCCGAAATACGAACTTGACCCGAGTCGTCTACGAGGCGACTAGAATACGAGTCGAGGCGAGAAATTGTTGAGTTCTGGGGCGAACTCCACCTCCAGTGACTCGATAGCACTACTGGATTCGAGGATTTGTCCAGATCTTGAAGGGTGCGTTCGTTTTGTGAGCAGAAGAGGTCTGATCCACCTCCCTTTGCTTTTGTAAAGATTTCTGAAAATCTTCACGAAAATTATTGAACGCCTCCAATATATGTATGTCGACGCGAGAAGACAAAGATTTTTCAAGATTAGCT
Source organism: Sabellastarte sp. h YS-2021 (assembly GCA_964017235.1). NCBI lineage: Eukaryota > Metazoa > Annelida > Polychaeta > Sabellida > Sabellidae > Sabellastarte > Sabellastarte sp. h YS-2021. Next base: position 32,830,805 of record OZ024936.1, read on the forward strand.
GTGACACACCGTGACACGGATCGTCGACCTTACCTGCCTCTCTGCAGGTCGGAAGGAAATAAATGCATTTGCTGTAGTTATTTTTACTAGTTTGGTGTGTTCCTCCTTGAGAAGACATGCTTTAACGCAATAAAACAAACGCGAGTAGACCTCGAGTCAACAACTCGCAGAGGAGAAGCCAGTCGAGGCGAGTTCATAAAACTTAAAATAAGGACAATTTACAAAAGCGGAAGTGCTGAAAATTGGCCAAAATGGGCTTTATACAGTAATAAATGAAATACATAAACAGGAACGTTTAACAATAACACTGCACTGAGATATAGAAAGAAAAAGGCAGTAAATACTTCCCAAAGATTGTAAGATGGCGGCGAGCAATGAGAAAAGTTGTAACATAAGGGGCAGATCACGTGACGACAACCTGAGGCTACGGCCAAGTATAAATGTCTTTTTTTCTTAGACATTGATCGTGATGCCTCGCGGCAACCAGTAAAGCATTCAGTCCCACATGGTAAGCTATTGTAGCGCAATAAAATGTCTATCTTATTTTAGCCACAGCAAGTTGGAAGCAAGGCAAAGTTATGACACCATCAATGACCAGCCAATGGATGATTTTAGGACACAAGGAAAACATTGGACAGAAATAGCATCAGAGATGCCCGTACCCCACAGCCTGGGGAAATAATTTTCAACACCATGAGATATAGAAGTAGTGAAACAGTACAAAGATCAGGATACTTTGAGAGTAGTGTCAGTTATATAAAGGTCCAACTAGTGTTTAAGTAGAGAAAACAATGTTTAAGAGAAAGAAAATGTATGTAAAGATGAAGTATTAAAACAATTCAATAGCAAGATGACAACATTAATCAGTTAACTAAAAATTATGACGCTGTAAAATTTATTAAATGGAGAACAGATGTCAATGGAAAATAGCACAATTATGTAAAAGCACATGTAATAATCAGTTGCAGCAATCCATACATCTTTGTCAAAAGAGACACATGTCTCAAATATGGCAGGTGAACACACCTTGGCCGGGCCAAAGCTAAAGATCACACCATGATGCACACCTACACCCCCTAACAGGGTTCGAAATTAACAAAAATCTGCCAGCCCACAACCGACAGAAATACCTTCAGGTCAAAAAGACTAAGAACCCACAAGTCTGTTTGTTCTGCAAGCTGTTTATATACACACATCTTGCACAGTGGAATTATGGTTGGGATGTTTTCAATATTGTCCAAACATACCAAAGTGACCTAACACAATTGTGTTAGGATTAAAAACCTTTCCCATCTTTATACATGTTTGCATGATCGAATTATGGTTTGAATTTTTTCAATATTATCTATACATACAGATGTGGCAATACCATGTCCCTACCAAGTATCAACTTCATATACCTTATGGTCTCTGAACAAGATTTTATAGGTCAAGGTCACTATGGCAAGGTCAAAGGTCAAATCAAGGTCACACCATGACGTTGCACACCTACACCCCCTAACCAATGTCCCTACAAAGTATCAACTTTCTACACCTTGCGGTTTCTGAGATATAGCCCGGACAAGATTTTATTGGTCAAGGTCACTACGGCAAGGTCAAAGGTCAAATCAAGGTCACACCATGATGTTGCACACCTACATCCCCTAACCAATGTCTCTACCAAGTATCAACTTCCTACACCTTACAATTTCCATGATTTGGCCCAGACAAGATTTTCAAACTCAAGGTCACTGCAGCAAGGTCAAAGTTCAAATCAAGGTCACACCATGACGTTGCACACCTACACCCCCTAACCAATGTCTATACCAATATCAATATCCCGCCACCCACCCACCCGCCCATCCGGACACCATGGGTGAAAACAATACCCCGACAGCGCTTAACGGCTGTGGTGTAATAAAAACACAAACTTTAACCGCATTTCTAGTAAAGGATGGCAGAACTGAAGCATTGTACACTATTGACTGTAAGCAACTTGTAAATCTGGCCACATGATGAAAATATTGAAGTATCAAACCCTTAAACTGTCTGTGCACCTTATACTTATCCATATGTTAATGTTGGAAGAGGACAGTGCTTCAACTAAGCATTATATTGTTAGACTCAGTAGTATTTCTAGTCAGTGCAATATCTCCTTTAGCACAGGACTTAAAGTGTTATTTGAAGCCAGCACAGAACTAGCTCTACTCACTCACAATCCCCCACCTGAAAGATAGTATCTGAGCGATGACCATTTATCAATGTCCCTGTGGTTCTTTAGCCTGCCACTGAAGATAGGAAAAAAGACAGAGGAATGCCATTTGAAGTTGTCATCTGAACCACAATTAATGTATTTGCCTGTAGCTGGGATCAAACCTGGGTCTATTGTACTCCTAGGTCAGTTTATTAGCCTTTAGGCCACAGTGGCATATAAACAACAAATCAATTATAAGTATCTGGTAAACATTATTGTATGGAAAACAAACCCAGGAACAAACTTAATATCTTGCTTTGTGAGAGAGTTTGACATCCGGCCCCACCAAGTACTGTAATCCCAGGTGGACAGCATGCAACTGGCACACTTTGTAATGAGGAAATCATTGACTACAAACCTGTGAAAGCTCAAAGTGGGAGTTATACATCCCTTCGACAGAATATAATAATATAAATAATATCAATAACCTATTAAGTACCTTAGCATCTTGCTTTGTGAGAAAGTCCACAAATGCAAATCCTCTGTGAGATCCTGTTCCACTGAGCTTCTTGGGTAACCTCACTGTTTTCAGCTCCCCAAATACACTGAAAGCATTCAAATAATTGACATCAATTTACTAGTGAAGCAAAGAGATTCGGAGATTCCTGGTGTTTTTAAGACTACTTGGTATATAGTAGGGCTGCGAACGGGTACTCGAGCCTCGATAGATAAGTCTATCTTTGCTAGTACTCGAGTCCATTTAAATACTCGGTTACTTGCGAGGTATTGTATTATCGCCCACGTAATGAAACGCTTTTGAAAATATGCTGCATTTCCGTCACATAATATCAATTAAAGTTGTTATTTTTGCTTGAAAATGTATAATTTACTCCATATTCTATAATATCTGGTCATATAGACGACGTTTTTCTTCAAAAGTTTCGTTTCCGGAACCGACTATTTGTTTACGGAAGACTTCTAATGGTAGATACTAAATCTCGCAGTTACTCGAGTTCGGGCCGGTTGTCACAGGGCGAGTACTCTATGCCATTTTTCAGCACCCATCACAGCCGTAGTATGTAGTAGATCTTTGTGAAACTAGCCCAAGGCTGTTGGGTATCTTTTGGTAAAAACGGGGAACATTGGATGAAATAAACTTTCCAATTTATGCTGCTGGCTGCTGTTACCATGACAATGAAGTGGTTGGTAATAAATATATTCAAAATTAAATGCCTCAATGTTCTGCTAGCTCAGAAAATCCATAACATGCATATTTTACATCAATAACCAAAACTTTAGGCTTGTCTAGATTTTCAAGTAAGAACAACCTACTTAAAAGCCACCAATCAAACTTTATGCTAACTATTTGTGAAGTATGTTAATATTCCCACATTACCTGAAGAGTTCACGTACTTCCTGTACTTTGGCCTCAAATGGCACGTTTCTGACAAGTATTTTGGAGGAAGTTTGTTTCTTCAACTTCTGACTTTTTTTACTCGTTTGTTTGGGTTTTCTGCAAAGAACAACACACATATTTTCTGAAATAAAATACAACAACTAAAAAACTAAATCAAAACTTGCCCACTTTGAAGAAAATATTAAGAACATAATATCAATAACCCATGAAGTACCTTAGTATCCTGTTTTCTGAGAAAATCTTGATAACTAAAATCAACATCTTGAAATTATAATCCCAGATTCTTTGTACAATTCTAATGTATTTTTAGTTATTTTCAGCAAAGTAATATCAACTACTAAAAAGATATAACCCAAACAGTGTATCTGATGTGTTGTGCCAATGAGCAATATTCGGGAACTTTTAAGGTTAGGTAAGTAAACTAGAAAGCATTCAGAGTGCAGACCTCAATCAAGGTGCGTTTCCAAAAAATCAGGATTTTTTCATACCCACAGCATCTCTGGATATTTACCAAAATGTAACCACTTCTTCCATTGCCAGGCCCTACACACATAAAAATTTCATGAAAATTCACCAATTACTATTGGAGTAAAGTCACCCAAAAGCCACAGCCATTGCATATATATTGACAATGGGACCTTTGAAAATTCTTAATTCTTTTTTTTTTTTGTTTATATCCAGAATATAGTCCAGGGACCGGTTTCACGAAGCCTCCTTTGTTTTTTCTTCCTTAAAGTAAAGGAAGGGGGATTTCCAACCTTTGGTAAGGCTTCCCTTAAATCCTGTTTCACAAAGCCTCCTTTATTCCACCTTACCAAAGGTTTTCCTAAAAACAAAGGAAGGACAATTCCCTGTATAACCACACTGCTTGGAATTTTCCCTCCATTACTTATATAACCTTCACACAATTTATTTTAAATATTAAGAGAGTAAATTGGATTTTAGCATTTTAACTATTTTAAACTTGGTACATTAGGTACATTTTGATTTTTAGATACATTATTTGCATTTTTATTTCTTTTGGGAGTTGTTTCCAAAACCTATAACCACACCAATGTTTTTCTTTCACTGTTAGTACATGTGTACTTGTGCACTTATTTTGTACCTAAATTACCTCATGGAGGCAATGTCCTTATTGTAACGCTGTTAAAGATCAGTAAAGTCAGTAAATCTATATTTTACTATATTTTAATAATTTTGTAAAATGCAGATTGGTTGTGAGTATATTTTGAAAATTAATGCAGTAGGTCACATGACAAGTAAGGGAGGGGCCCTTTATGTTCAAGGATACTCCCTGAATATGTTTCTCACTTCAAAAGTTTGAACATCAATTTTTCAAGAATTAAACAACCAAATTGTATGAAATAAACAGCAAAACATTGTTTGTGGATGTAGGTTTGACAATAATGTTTCAAGTTCTATATATTTAGGTGGATTCACCCTAAATTGAAAAATTTTGTTGTAATTTTAATTTTTATTAGATAAATACTTACCATTTCCTGACCATTGCTATACGTTGGTGCCATCCAATCACTGGCCAATGTTGAGAAACGTTTTAAGGTACCTTAAGAGGCCAGTGAGTGAGTGTGAACTAGCATGTCCCCCTAGTGGTCATGTGACCACGCTAGTAAACAACCTTCATTATTTTTGTTGGCCATCCTAGAGTGTTAACAATAAAAATGTTCATTAAAGTTAATAAGCATTTCTTGAAGGACACTTCGTTAAATCTAAGGTAGGTCCTTAGCTTCCTTGAAATTCAAGGGAGTTTTCAGGGTCTCCTTTAAGGAAGGAGGCTTCGTGAAACTGAGATTTTTTAAAGGAGGGAGAAAATCAAGGAAATCCTACAATTTAAGGTGACCTTTATCTTAAGGAGGCTTTGTGAAACTGGCCCCAGATCTTTCCCCAAATTTATTCTTTGGCCAGATTGCTACCAACATAAAAAATTTCAAGATCCATTCATTATAAAATAAATATACATAAATCATTATAAAATCCAGTATCAAATAAAACAGAATAGGCTATAATAACTTTTGGAGTTATCGGCAAAGACAGACAAACAAATGCACCCAAAAACATAACCACCTGGTTGAGGTAGTAAAGCTACTCACACCACCGTCCTGTTGGAACGCTTTAGTTCCAGCTGATGTCCATCCAGTCTAGACTGCTGCAGTGTTTTCAGAGCTTTATCTGCTGACGATTTCTTCTTGAACTGAACAAACCCATATCCCATTGACAGCAGCTGCCCTGGTGATGCAAAGTGTAAACAGATTGGTCATGTGACTTACTGACAGCGGGACGGAGGGGAGTAACTGGCTGCCCACAGTAACATAAATATGACATAAAAAATTGTGCATACTCAAGGCAAGAGTTAGAGTAACTCAGCAGTCAACAAAAGATGAGTTTTTCTAAAGAAAGAAGTTTATTTCCAAAATTTGGGTCAAGATTTAAAATTGTCCCGGTTTCCACTCGTAATGTAGAAAATTAGAGTGTTGAAATGGTATGACCACAGAATATTAGAGATATAATAAAAGCGATAATAAAACTGCGATTTTACTAATAATAGGCTATACTCTTTTTAAGAAGGCAAATAGTTCATGCTGTAGTAACATTACAAACTTTTTGCGATTTTCTCATTTCATTAAAATCACATTCCTGCAACAACCTCTTCACCAGCAATAGTTACTACTTACTCTTATCCTGATAAAATTGCAAATTTAATAAGTAAATTAAATTTTTATAAGTTAATACCCTATCCAATGGACAATTGCTAATCCGGTCAGCGTAGACCGGCCCGCCAAACGCCAGAAAAAGACGTCCTGTGTTTCCACCGGCTGACCGGTCCCAGTACTGTGCATTCGCCAGGTGGCGCATGGTATTTACTTCCTGTCTAGACAACATGACGTCATAGCATCTTTTTCGTTGTCTAAACCTATTAGACCCCTAGTAAGCTGATAGCGGGGTCGGTGGGAGGGTCTTGTGTGTCCATTGGATAGGGTATTAACTTATAAAAATTTAATTTACTTATTAAATTTGCAATTTTATTGCGTTAATACATCCTATCCAATGGACAATTGCTGAATAACTACCGCTTGGTTGGCGGGTAAGTTACTAGGGACTTATGTGAACTCACAAGTAATATCAAAACCTACGGTCTAGGCTGACTTCGTCAGGAGACCTATAGGCCCAGGCCTGGGTTGACTTTAAGGTCAGGAAACCCTGTAAGGCCATGGTCGGTTGCCAGCAGCCGGTTACCCGGGGCTATACCGCCGTCGCCCCCCCCCCCCCCCTTTTTAGACCTGCTCTGAGGTAGGGAAGAGAAGGATGAGTTCAATCCCAGAATGCAAATAAACCTCCCGAAGGAAGCACGCCACACGTAATTCTAATGTACGTGAAGAACTGTTTATACATATATATACAAATCTCCTCAATCTAAGGGCCACTTGTGGATGTGCTGAGCAGCCACTACCGAGCCCAATTGGTAAAGCCCTGAATCAGCCCAAGCCACACCCTTCAGATAGAACTGTATGAGGGTATTATGTAACTTCAGTGGCAGGCTGACAAGACTGTATCTAAAGAAACTCTCGACTGGAAGACCTTAGAAGCATCAAAGGCCCCGACATCATGGGCTTTAACCTGATGTAAAGTGTGGGCCTCCTAGTCAGAGAGCTCATAACATAGGATCACAGTCTGCTGGATCCAAGAGGAGATAGTGGCAGGTGAGATGTCTTTGTCGAAACCTTTCTTAAAGGAGACAAAAAAACCACCTCCTTATTCTGCCAGAGGTCTGAGGTCCTGTCCAAATAGTAGCGCAATGCTCGGACTGGATAGAGGGACCTGTCACACTTGAGGGATCTATCCAGAGTTGGGGCCAGGGCCGTTATAACCCCTGGGGCCACACTGTCTGGACCCTCTTTGGCCAGCTGACTCTTGGAGAGAAAGCTGGGTGATGGGTACAGCGACACCTTTGACCAGTCGGATTGGTGTCTAATATTCTGTTTTGCCAAGCATGTATCTCACTCCCACACTTGCCTGACCCCAGGGCCCAGAGGAAAACTGTCTTGAAGGTCAAATGCTTCAAGGAGGCCTCTTTAATTGGTTCAAAATGAACCTTATCAGCTGGTGCAAAAACCAGGAAGAGGTTCCAGGAGGGGATTCCCCTCCGGCCTTTGGGTCTGTCTCAGTGGAAACTATCCAGGAGACGAGTGAGATTTTCATCCTTACTGACATTGATGGGCAAATTTCCCAGACTATCAGCAACGGCTGACCTGTAACCATCCACGGTGCTGGGCTGCAACTTCCTGTCCTGAAACTGGTACATAAGGAAGTCAGCAACTGACTTTACAGGGGGTGTCTCGAAGTCCACCTGATGAATGATACAGCAATGGCTGACCTGTAACGATCAATGGTGCTGGGCTGCAACTTCCTGTCCTGAAACAGGTACATAAGGAAGTCAGCAACTGACTTTACAAGGGGGTGCCCCGAAGTCCACCTGATGAATGATACATCACTTTGTAAGAATGGCCACTTGCCTCATAGACTGATCTGATTGATCCCCTTCGAGGAGCCTCAATTCTTGCTGCCACTGCCTCAGACAAGTCCTGCTCCTCGATTGCTGAGGCTCTAGGAGCCCTGCATGGAGATTAAGATTTGTCAGATTTCTGTGAGGGATCTGATTGAATGGCTGTCAACAGGTTGGGCAGATTGGGCAGGCTCAGTGGGATTTGGCTGGACATGGTCACTAGATCCCAAGACCAAGGCATGTTGGGCCACCCCGGAGCAATCAGAATGATTCTCTTGCATGGGGAGTCTTGCAACTTCTCCACCACTTTGCCCAATATGGCTGATGGTGGGAAGGTGTATGCTTTCAGATCCTACCATGGCATACTGAGTGCATCCACTGCTGTGGCCAGGGGATCCGGTACCGGTGACACAAACAGAGGCAACTTGTTGTTGAACCTCTTGGCAAAAAAGTCCATTTTAGGCCGGCGTCACCTGCTGCATAGAGTGGAAAACCTCTGGAAGGAGAAACCACTCTGGATGGTCTGGCCTAGCCTGGATAGCTTGTCTGCTACCACATTCGGCCGGCCTGGAATGTGTCGTGCTTTAGAGTCACTTGTTTCCTGGTACACCAGGTCAAGATTCTCCATAGTAGGGCACAAAGTGGGCCCGACCTCATGCCTCCTTCCTTGTTTATGTATGACCCTACTGTGGTGTGGTCAGTTGCTACAAGTACTATCTTGTTTGAGCAAAGGTCTTGGAACTCTTTTAAAGCCAGAAAGACTGCTTTAAGTTCTAGATAGTTTATATGCAGCTTGCTTCCCGGAGGGGACCAGGTTCCTCTTGCCGTGTGCTCGTCTAAGTGAGCACCCCACCCTTCTATTGATGCATCTGTAAATATTTGCAGAGCATGTTTTATCGGGTGTAATGGTTGCCTGTAAGTACATTGTCTTCCTTCAGCCATCATTGTAAATGGGGGTGCAAGGACCTGGTGATTGGGATCACCTTTTCCAGTGATTCTGGTACCCTCCAGTTGTGTTTATGATGCCACTGAGTCTCATATGAAGTTGGCCTAGATGAACTTGCTTTTCTGTAGTTGTTAGTAAACCTATCAAGGACATGACTTCCCGGACCGGGCAAGCCGGTAGGGATAGCAGTTTCAGCATTTCTCTTGAAGGTTCTGCCACCGGTCTGGAGTCAGTCGGACCCGATCAGACCTGAGGTCGAACTGGAAGCCTACAAAAACTGAAGTCTTGTTTGGGCTCCAGCTCACCAGTCAACCTAGTTGCTGACACATTATTTACTAGTTCCTCTGTATGTTGGAGACGAGCCTGGTGGGATCTGGCTCTCACTAACCAGTCGTCTAGGTACTGGTGGCTTCTTAAATCCTTGTGTATGGCCATCAGTTTCACCTCCTTTGGGATCATGGTGAACTCCAAGGGTGCTGTGGACAAACCGAAAGGCAGGGCCTTGAACTGGTATGCCCGACCTTGGATGATAAATCTCAGGCCTTTCCTGGATTGTTCTTGTATAGGTATATGGAAGTAGGTGTCCTTGAAAACTATTGAGGTAACCCACTGATGGTCTCCGAAAGGTTTGGATTGCTCAGATCTAGAATAGGTCTCCAACAGCTGTCTGGTTCTGGAACCAAAAGAGGTCGGTTGAAGAAACCCAGAGATTTGAACTGGCTCGACTGCATCTTGTCAATAAGCTAATGTAATGTCTCTCAACCAATATAGGTTCCTGTGAGAATGTACATAGCAGTTGATGATTTTTGGTGACTTTGTTCAGCTTGGCTTGACTAGAAGGGAGAGTGTAGTCCTCCTTCAACATTTGTACTACCTAGGGTCCAGCCCTGAAGGCTTCCTAAGTTCCCAAACGGGTTTAGTCTGGACCCTACAGGCAGTTGTGTGCCACATTTGGGACATTTGATAGTCATTTCTGTCCCCCCCGGCCTCTGGTCCGGTCTGGTGACAATGATCCAAGTAAACAGTCTCTCTGTTCTTGCTGTGGTCCGGTCCGGTGGGGCTGACACAACTTTTCACATTTAAAAGACTAAGGTAAGGTTGCCTGGCAGTAGCTTGGGAGTAGCCTGTCATATCACCAAGACCACTGACCGGTCTAAGAATTCTCTGTAACCAAATTTACATTAGTCAACTCTGTCCGGTACCAAGACTCCATAACCGGTAACTCGCTGTAAACAGTAAGTCTTTGTAACTGGCACAAAAAAACTGGCAGGCTGGGGTCACCAATGAATTTAGACGGCTACTGGGCTACATTTAGCCAGCTTTTTTCTATGTAACCAGTTAGGGTGAAGCACTGTACCGTAAGGACTGTATAGCCAGCACCCTGTTAGTAGACTTTGTAACCGGTAGGTTGAAGCAAGTGTACAAGACTGTGTAGCCAGTACCAGTCGGTACACTCTGTAACCAGTTGTTAAAGCAAGTGTACAAGGCTGTGTAGCCAGTACCAGCCGGTACACTCTGTAACCAGTTGTTGAAGCATTGTTACAACTATCTTGTGTGTTGAATTCAGCTTGCTGTAGGTTTCCTCCATTAATTAAAGTATTTCTTTAATCGCACGTCTTATTTGTAGATTTGACAGTTGCTGGGAAAGCCCTTGTGAACTATTTTTAGAAACATTTGGTGTTCGGTGTGTCACGTGACCAGCTTACTGGTCGGAAGACACGCGATTGGCTGATTGGAGCTCGTCAGTTGTGGCGTTCTTTTGTGATACTTAAACATGCAAATGCGCAGTATTCTGCTCATCCACAAACCCCACTACCAACAACGAAGCCGGGTCTACAAGGCAGGGACTGGAATCACAGAAGACGTGAGTTATGAAGAACGCACTTCCGACCTTCCTGGTCGGTGAAAACACGTGACCTGCTTCGTGATTGTTCGGAAGGACACGCGATTGGCTGACTGGAGATGACGTCAGTATTCGCGTTCTTTGTGTGATGCTTTACCGGCAACTTTACAGTCCACAAAATTCCACTACCGACAACCAGGCCAGGTCTGCAAAGCAGGGACTGTAGTCACAGTAGACGTGAGTTCTGAAGAACGCACTTCCGACCTTCCTGGTCGGTGAAAACACTTGACCTGCTTCGTGATTGGTCGGAAGGACACGCGATTGGCTGACTGGATATGACGTCAGAGGTCGCGTTCTTTTGAGCTGGCCGGCCGGCTGATACTTTAAAAGCAGAGAAGCCTGGACCAGTGCGCTCTGAAGATGAAAGTCCTGGTCGATGCCGGTCTGAAGTCGGTTGCTCAGCCGGCTGTGCATTCAAACCAGTGTCCTGGCCATCCACTGCCCTTATTACCGACACAAGAGTCGGGTCCACAAAGGAGGGACTGTGAGTGATTAAAGATGAAGTTCCTTCTATGTAAATACTAGGTGAGGTCGGCTGAACATGAGCTTGCCGGAGGTACATTCAACAAAAGACACGGATAAAAATACCTGTAAGTAGTATATCCATTATTTAGTTAATATTGTCGATCTACCCCTAACAACACCATGGTTGAATGGGAGGAAACTAGAAAAATGGCTGCCTTCATATTTCTCGTCGATTACTGCCCTATCATCAACACTAAATTGAGTCAGCTAGGGAGCGTTTCCAGCAGACTTCTTAAGGTATATCCGTGCTTGATATGAAGATAACATTTCTACACTAAAATATTCCCAAATAAGGTTGAAAACCCGTCATAATGCACACTTTTTCCTTTAAAAACTCTGGAGATGTTGAAAACACATTTGCACAGTACACGCGCCAAACGAAAAAGATGCTATGACGTCATGTTGTCTAGACAGGAAGTAAATACCATGCGCCACCTGGCGAATGCACAGTACTGGGACCGGCCAGCCGGTGGAAACACAGGACGTCTTTTTCTGGCGTTTGGCGGGCCGGTCTGCGCCGACCGGATTAGCAATTGTCCATTGGATAGGATGTATTAACGCAATAAAATAGAGAATTGCAGCATTCCACTAAACTGTTATCGCACCAAATCTATATCAAGTTTGCACACGCAAGTGTGGTACAACCAAAATAGTGTTAAATGCAAGAGAGCACAATTGGCATTTCTTGAAAACATTAGATTTTTCTCGATCTCTATGGCTGGTAATTAATTTACACAAAATTATACCACTACTAGCCACTTAGCCTTGTGTGTGAATTTAAATCAGGCAGTAATAAAAAAACCAGCACTCACCTGTCTTCTTGGTATCCTTCTTCTTGGATATGGTTGCAGAGTGAAGTTTTCCACACTGTGCAAAATGCTGTAAACACAGTGTAATTACCAGATATCCAAATACACTCTCTTAAACACTTACAATCATTTTTATTCTGAGAATTTTCTGGAAAAACTGACATAATTGTTTTCTGATAAAATAAGTCTTTTTTAAAATAACACACAGCAAGTTTTTGTAACTGGAATGAAGCAATCAGCTTCTTATATCTTTGGCATTTTTCCTAATTAAGAAAATGCAGAAACATCAGTCCATCAGCAGACTTACGCTTATGGATTTGAGTAAATGTCTTGCAAAACTATGAGAACAGACATAAAACATCAATCAAACCCTTTTACTCACTTTTTTCAGACTCTCCTCTGTTGTATCAAAGTTCAGATTCTTCACAAACAGGACTGTGTCAGTGTCAGGTGAAATGTCCTCAGCCTCTTCTTCAGCCACACCCTCAGCCTAATATACAACCATACAATTAAAACTTCACACCCTAATACACTCAGTGAAATTCATATAAGTGTAAGTGGGGATTCTGAGGTGCAAGCATCGTGGAACTAGATACTTTTCGGAATGACTATATTGTACTTTTTTACCCCACTACAAATTCCTCTGCTGTAGCATTGAAACAAATTGGATTTAACAGATTTCTGTTCAGCTGTAGGGTCCACTATGATGCAGTGACAATGAAGTCCCAACATGCTGTAGACGTGTGGGTGTATCAGTGGAACTGGACAAAGGTCAAAGTTATGGTATAATGTCCCATTTAACAGCCAGGGTTATATTGTGACACTCCCACAGCACTGCTACTTGTAGGAGTCCAACTCACACGGAGGTAACAAAATGTGATCAGATACCAAAATTTGCTAACCACTAGGTCACTGGGGACTTTAGTGGAACTGGAATTAAGTCCTATACAAACTATCAGAACACAGAGATACTCGCCTTGCTATCTTTACTCTCATCCATTACATCCGCAGTCTCTTCCTCCTGTTTAGATCTTGAAGTGGGTCTGTCTTTCAGGGAACCCTCTGGTGCCCACTCCAAGTACAGCGGCACACTGCCAAACTGAAATAAACAGAAGTGAAACATTTATAGACCAGAGACAATGTGCCGAGTCATCGTTTCCTGTTGAGGAAATGTGGTTTGATATCTTATAGCCTCGCATTAATTTTACACTGCATGCATAAATGTCTTTACTGGTGTTTTTTTCTCTTCTTCTTCCAATTTTGTTTTGGAAAAGAACCTGCTTAATCACAGTCCATGTGTGAGGCATATCGCTTGATACAAGATGCGGTTTTGTACATTAGTGCTTAACCAATAGATATCCTTCAAGACATTAGGTGTGGAAATGGATTTGGACTGATTAAATGATTGACTGATAGATCTAACATCGTTCCTATCATCTTATTTCAGTTATATTCTGACAGGACTGACATTTAAGTGATCATCCAAGTCACTATATATCTGTCCATACCTGGGCCAGAATTCAGATGACAGTCTATCTGAGTACTAATTACACTCAATGATACTTAACTTCAGTGATCATACAGGAACTGGTCAAGCTACACCACATACGCAGATCAAACGGATCCTGAGAGAAGTGGGCTGTTATCTGACAGCCATCTTTAGTGGAGGAAGGGTATAGTCATGGGATAAGCATGATTAGATACTTTTAACCAAATTCTGTATATAATAGGAAAACTACCAGAATGATATGTATATATGGGAAATTATAAATACTGGAAGTGCGCAGTGAACTAAAACCCGTCTGTGCGCATAGAATCAGCTGAGAGTAAAACCTCTGATAACCGCCCGCTGAAAAACGGAAGTGTCGTTTCGAATTTCTCGTTTAGAAATTCATCCACTTTTACTAGGGTGATCATGCATTTGAAACAATATGGCGACTCCCTTGTTTGTGTCACCTCGTAAAAATAAAGGGATATGTCTTTCAACCAGGTAGACCGGTCTTTATAATAGTAATAAATACCTCATGCTCGGGCATTTATTACAGGATATACGCCCAGCAAAAATTCCTTAATAATGCCCTCGCACCTGACGGCACTCTGGCATTATTTGAAATTTTTACCGGGCGTATATCCTGTAACAAACGCCCTCACAATCGGTATTTATTCCTACAATTATATCAGCAATGATGATGACAGCATCATGACTGCATAGCGGGTGTATTATGTCATAATAAACTAGAAGTTTAAGAAACAGTACAGCTGGTTTTGAGGCCTATGGTTTATATATTTAGTTTTTGCAAGATACTTAATTCCTAAACCTACCTTTGTGTAAGCCAAGTTCCTGAATGCTGCCTTAGCTTCAGTGACCTCTGTGAACTCAATCAGTGCTGTTACACCACTAGGTGGCAGTATTACTCGTCCTAATTGTCCATACTTCTCAAATATCTCACGTAACTGGGAAGCCTGTGTACCTGCTGGAAGATTCTTCACCAGAATCAAAGTTTTACTTCTTGGGCCTCCAGCCTGAAAATATTAACATGGAGTAAAGATGAACAAAAGCATAAAGCATTTTAGTAAGACTCACAGCAAGCTTGTTAATTCTATTCTATTCTAGACTTTCATAGCGCTTTATCTCTGCCTGACGCAGATTCTAAGCCACAAAACCATAAACCAATTCAATAATCCTTATTCCATAGACATAGCCATGTTGATACCATGGATATGTTGGGTATTTTATGGTGGGAAAGCCTTTTTGAAGAGATAATAATTAAGCTTTTTTTCTCAAACCAGCAACAGTTGGGGGAGAACGAACAGCATCACGTATATTATTCCAAACTGTAGTAAAACTGTGACCGGCAAGTGTTTTTGTAACACATGAATTCTCTGAGTAAATCCTTTGGAATTTTCATCCATTTTGGCCCAGTGACATCCAAACGTCACACCTTTATAGAATATCTGGGTCGGTATTCACTCGTATGGATTAAGATCAGATCTGTTCCCTTTGATGAACTATTCTTTTACAAAACAATACATGATTCTACCCTTTTCTGTACTGTAAAATAATCACGGATTTGTAATTTTTGGACTAACCTGACTAAATGCATCGAGCACGACTCCATTCTCAGTAAGAAAGTCTCGTGTTTCTGACACAATCTGAGTCTCTCCCAGTGCCATGCGCACCCCTAGACTCTGCTTCCCCTCCTGCAAAAAAAGTGGTGTCATTAGATATGTTATCTGATAGTTCATTCATTTACTTACTGTTATATATTATACAAAAGTACCAGTTAATTAAATCCTAAACATACTCTACCAGTAAGCTGTATTTCTACAGAGTATGGGGTTGAAACATTTAATCATATTAACAAAATATAAGGTTACCAAAGCACTAATCCATGACAATATTGTCGGATTGGTTAAGTGCTTTTTTATGCATATCACCTTATTAATAGAATTTTTAATAATTTTAGTTAGAATCTCGAGAGGTACCAAATTATTTTATCTGCATATTACGTTAAAATTACAACATATGGCGTTTATCTGCCAGTTACCTAACAATTTATTTGAATTTTCTACTTTTCCAGTACCTCGTGATCCGCCATATTGTTTGTAATGTTTACATTTACAGTGCCTCAGCATCTGAGATTTTATTTGGATTTCATCAAAGATACAATACATCAAGCAAGTGGTTAAGTCAGCGGCTAATGCAATAAGCTACTCAGTGACTAAAATTAGCTGACTGTTTCAGCTTTGACAGGGTTTACTGTAGTACAAGCTGACAACTCACAGCATTGAGGATCTGGGTCTTCGAGGTTCTGTATTTTGATGCCATCACATCAGCGACTGCATTGGCTCCCAGAAATAAACTGTTCCAGTTGTGTGAACTGTAGGCAGTTACATATAAATATGTAGAGTACAGAATGTCTGCTTACTGAATTAATCACTGAGTGAAATGTCAACATTAAATAAATTCAAATGCTGCATTTAGTGGGTAAATAGTTTGGCTGTGTGGATATCAATATTGAACGTAAAATTATTTCAATATCGACCCGATATGGATATTATATTGTCTTCCAAATAGTCCGAATCAGGGATACCGAAAACATTTTGTTCTAGCATATCCCTAACTGCTAAAATTTTTCCAAACAAAACATTGCAGTTTTCACCAAAAACGCATTGAAAACTTGAAAAATGCAAGATACAAGTGTACAATTTCTTCAGATTTAGGTTTTAATCCAAATATTTGTAGTGTAAGTTTACAGTTTTACTTAAAATGGCGAGACTGATATACGTCTCTAGACATCAATATCGCCAAACCTGTCCCAAAACAATAAATATCGGCAATATCGACAAATGATGTCCCCATTAGCTTCATTCACTTGACATGGGCCTGTTGCATAATATAATTTATGTACTGTGTTACCAAGTGTGAAACTCTGTCCCATTATAGTTATTTTGCTGGATTGATTTCACAATTTCTTTTATGGTTGTTGAGGTTAAATTTACAATGATTTTAATGAAAACCAGTACCTGGCTGCATTTTTCTTTCTTTCCAGTTCTTGCTTCTGTTTGAAAGACAACTTGTCTGAAACAAAATAGCATTTCATTGCTATAATAATAAACTACTTAAAAAATTCCAGAAAACAAATTAAGCTTTGCTAATTTCAGAATTATGGAGCGAGCAAAAACTGAATACCAAATATGAAAACCAATTTTAAAATACTTTCCAGTGATAGATTCCTACAGTGGTAACCTTAAAGTCACCATGGGTGGAGAAACAGTAGTCAGTTTAAAGTAACATTAACATAAGTTCCTTCATGTACCAAAGAACAAAAAAAAACGAATGTAATCTATCTAGTCATTTTTTGAATATTGGCCATTCAAGCAGTAACCTTAAAGTCATTACAATTGAGTTTCCTTTGGGGCTTTAATGTTACCACAAAGTAGAGATCTCACTGAGGACCAAGTGGACCTACATGCCAAATAACATGGAAATCCATAGAGTGGTTCTGAAAAGAGTGGTGAAATATGAAAACTTGACACATATCTACAAGATGCACTTTATAACCCAACCGACCTGTGTCAATCTGTTCTTCTCTTTTAGGTTCAGCTGGCAAAATATGTAAGATACGACCCTGAAACATAAAAAATCAGCATGAAAATATCAGATTCATTAAAATATCCTGTTAATTAGAAAATCTCATAGAGTAAAATACTAGTGTACCAGTAATTTAACTGCAATTACCTTCAAATCTTAAAAGTCAGGCTTACATTAGATAAACATGCCGTTACTGTTGAGGTAGCAAGAAAAGTTAAACTAGAGGATCGCTCGCAAAAAAAAAAGATAATGTTTTTGCATAGCAAAAACAAAGCGTCCCGAAAAGGATATAAAGGTGAGTGCTAAAGTATTAAGAAAATCCTTCGTTTCTAGCCTTATACTGTTGTGGCAACCAAAGTCAGCGCAGTCTGCTGTATCTAGCACGGTTTTCAAGATATAAGCATTTTTGTGTTTTGCAAAAAAGTAAAAAATTCAAAATGTCCGCTATATTTGGCGAGACAAAAATATTTGGAAAATTGGCATGGCTACTCTGCAGATACCCAGCAGGTCAAAAATTTTGTTGAGTTCACTCCATATAGCACAGTTTTCGAGATATAGCATTTTTGTGTTTTGCAAAAACTTTGAAAATTCAAAATGGCCACCATTTTTGGGGAGACAAAAATGTTTGTCAAGACCACTGCCGCGGTGTGTATCTCCCGCCGAGCATTAAAGGAGAAGAAATAGCTTTTCCGAGATATTCACAATTTTTCATTTTCGTGTGTGAAAGCTCTCCCAAAAGTAGGTGAATGAGTTATTTGAGAAAATTGGCTATCTGCAATACTATTAAGAGATAATTCACATTTACTCATTTTGAGTAGGTGAATAATTAGCTATGGGTCTGAAACTTCACCAAGTGAAAGCTCTCCCAAAAGTAGGTGAATGATTTATTTGAGAAAATTTGGCTATCTGCAATACTTTTAGAGATAATTCGCATTTACTCATTTTGAGTAGGTGAGTAATTAGCTATGGGTCTGAAACTTCACCATGTGAAAGCTCTCCCACAAGTAGATGAATGAGCATTTGATAAAAATTGGGTATCCGCAATACTTTTACAGATAATTCGCATTTACTCATTTTGAGTAGGTGAGTAATTAGCTATGGGTCTGAAACTTCACAGAGTGAAAGCTCTCCCAAAAGTAGGTGAATGAGTTATTTGAGAAAAATTGGCTATCTGCAATACTATTAAGAGATAATTCACATTTACTCATTTTGAGTAGGTGAGTAATTAGCTATGGGTCTGAAACTTCACCAAGTGAAAGCTCTCCCAAAAGTAGGTGAATGATTTATTTGAGAAAAATTGGCTATCTGCAATACTTTTAGAGATAATTCACATTTACTCATTTTGAGTAGGTGAGTAATTAGCTATGGGTCTGAAACTTCACAGAGTGAAAGCTCTCCCAAAAGTAGGTGAATGAGTTATTTGAGAAAAATTGGCTATCTGCAATACTTTTAGAGATAATTCGCATTTACTCATTTTGAGTAGGTGAGTAATTAGCTATGGGTCTGAAACTTCACCAAGTGAAAGCTCTCCCAAAAGTAGGTGAATGAGTTATTTGAGAAAAATTGGCTATCTGCAATACTTTTAGAGATAATTCGCATTTACTCATTTTGAGTAGGTGAGTAATTAGCTATGGGTCTGAAACTTCACAGAGTGAAAGCTCTCCCAAAAGTAGGTGAATGAGTTATTTGAGAAAAATTGGCTATCTGCAATACTTTAGAGATAATTCGCATTTACTCATTTTGAGTAGGTGAGTAATTAGCTATGGGTCTGAAACTTCACCAAGTGAAAGCTTTCCGAAAAGTAGGTGAATGATTTATTTGAGAAAAATTGGCTATCTGCATTACTTTTAGAGATAATTCGCATTTACTCATTTTGAGTAGGTGAGTAATTAGCTCTGGGTCTGAAACTTCACAGAGTGAAAGCTCTCCCAAAAGTAGGTGAATGAGTTATTTGAGAAAAATTGGCTATCTGCAATACTTTTAGAGATAATTCACATTTACTCATTTTGAGTAGGTGAGTAATTAGCTACGGGTCTGAAACTTCACCAAGTGAAAGCTCTTTGGGATAGGTGCTCTGCAGAGATACCCTGAAGATCAAAAATTTCGTCAAAATCGCTCTATGTAGCACGGTTTTCGAAATATTAACATTTTTGTGTTTTGCAATTTTTGCGCAAAAATTCGAAAATTCAAGATGGCCGCCATTTTTGGCAAGACAAAATTTTTTTGAAAATTGGCATGGCTACTCTGCAGAGAAATGCTGTGGGTAAAATATTTCGTCGAAATCGCTCTATCTATCACAGTTTTCGAGATATAAGCATTTTTATGTTTTGCAATTTTGCGGAAAATTCAAAATGGCTGCCATTTTTTGCGAGAATTTTTTTTTTGAAAATTGGCATGGCTACTCTGCAGAGATACCCTGCAGGTCAAAAATTTTGTCAAAATCGCTCTATCTAGCAGGGTTTTCGAGATGTAAGCATTTTTGTGTTTTGCAATTTTTGCGAAAAATTCGAAAATTCAAAATGGCCGCCAT
This sequence comes from Sabellastarte sp. h YS-2021, assembly GCA_964017235.1. NCBI lineage: Eukaryota > Metazoa > Annelida > Polychaeta > Sabellida > Sabellidae > Sabellastarte > Sabellastarte sp. h YS-2021. The sequence continues at coordinate 32,850,722 of OZ024936.1, forward strand.
TTTTGGCGAGACAAATGTTTTTGAAAATTGGCATGGCTACTCTGCAGATACCCTGTGGGTCAAAAATTTCGTTGAAATCGCTCTATGTAGCAGGGTTTTCGAGATATAAGCATTTTTGTTTTGCAATTTTTGCGAAAAATTCGAAAATTCAAAATGGCCGCCATTTTTGGCGAGACAAAAATTTTTGAAAATTGGGAAAACTACTCCGCAGAGATACCCTGTGGGTCAAAAATTTCGTCGAAATCGCTCTATCTAGCACGGTTTTCGAGATATAAGCATTTTTGTGTTTTCCTTATTTGGAAAATTCGTAATGATTAATTAATCATTAATTACTCGGCCATTTCTAAACCAATCAATGCCAAAATCTAATGATTTCCAGATTTTAATAGAATGAATGTATTTGCCAAGTTTCAGGTGAATTGATAAAATTCCTTTCAAGTTATCATCCGGACAAGCTTCCCCATCGAAAAAAGACATTTTTGGTCATGTGACCTCTCTGATTGGTTGAAATGTCACTGCAGCATATTGAAAAAAATTCCCCAAGGCTACTGCCTAAACCTGCCAAATTTGAAAAGAATCCACCTAACGGCTACAGAGTTATAAGGAAAACAAAATGCGGAGCCAGCGGAGCCTGAAGGTCTCCCATACACAAACAAGCGTAATATAAGGTAGACATGTACACCGAAAGTCAAAAACAAAACTACATAAAATTGCAAATTTAATAAGTAAATTAAAATTTTATAAGTTAATACCCTATCCAATGGACAATAGCTTATCCGGTTGGCGTGGACCGGTCCGCCAAACGTCAGAAAAAGACGTCCTGTGTCTCCACCGGCTAGGCCGGCCCAGTACTGTGCACTCGCCAGATGGCGTGTCGTACTTCCTTCCTGTCTAGACAGAGTGACGTCATAGCATCTTTTTTGTTGTCTAAACCAATTAGACCCCTAGTAGACTGAAAGCGGGGTCGGTGGGAGGGTCTTGTGTGTCCATTGGATAGGGTATTAACTTATAAAAATTTAATTTACTTATTAAATTTGCAATTTTATTGCGTTAATACATCCTATCCAATGGACAATAGCTGAATAACTACCGCTTGGTCGGCGGGTAAGTTACTAGGGACTTGTGTGAACTCATGTTAGGTAATGAAAATTCCTTCTTTAAGCCTGGGGTGGACCTTGAAGTCAAACACCCTTAAGGCTATGGTCGAATATCATCATCCGGTTAACCGGGATGGAACCGTCAGAGTCGACCCTGCCCCCCCCCCCTTTTTACAGACCTGCTCTGAGGTAGGGGAAGAGAGGGATGAGTTCAGTCCCATAGAAGTAAGTCTCCCAGAGGAAGTACTGAGATTTTTTTTTTTTTTTTTTAACTATATGTGCAATATATACAAATATGTACAAGTATTTACATATGTACAGATCTCTAGGTACTGGTCTGCTGGTGGATCTGCTGAGCAGCCACAACCGGACCAAGATGGTAGAGCTCTGAGTCGGCCCAGGCCACATCCTTCAGATAGAATTGAGTGAAGGTATTATGAGATTTCCAGTGGCAGGCTGATAAGATCTGCTCCAAGGAGACTCCCGACTGGAAGGCCTTAGAGGCAGCAAAAGCCCTGACATCATGAGCTTTAACTTGATGCAGGGTGTGGGCTTGATGATCAGAGAGCTCATAGCATAGGATCACAGTTTGTTTGATCCATGAGGAGATAGTGGCAGGGGAGATGTCTTTGTCGAAGCCTTTTTTGAAGGAAACAAAGACTAGCTCCTTATGTTGTCTGAGGTCTGAAGTCGTGTCCAAATAGTAGCGCAAGGCTCTGACCGGACAAAGGGATCTGTCAGACTTGAGGGATTTATCTAGAGTAGGAGCCAGGGCTGGTATGACCACTGGGGCTACACTCTCCGGACCCTCCCTAGCCAGCTGGTTCTTGGAAAGAAAGCTGGGAGATGGAAACAATGACACTTTAGACCAATCGGATTGATGTCTGATGTTCTTGTGCTGCCATGCATGGATCTCACTCCTTCTTTTGCCAGAGCCTAGGGCCAAAAGGAAGACAGCATTGAAGGTCAGGTGCTTCAGAGATGCCTCCCTAAGAGGTTCAAAAGGAGCCTTTGTCAGCTGGTGTAGCACCAGGGAAAGGTTCCAGGAGGGAATCCCCCTCCTCCCTTTGGGCCTATCTCTGTGGAAACTTTCCAAGAGACGAGTGAGATTGTCATCTTTGCTGATATTGACTGTTGAATTACCCAGTTTATCAGCAATGGCAGACCTGTATCCATCAATGGTGCTGGGCTGTAACTTCTTGTCCTCAAAGAGGTACATTAGGAAGTCAGCCACCGACTTTACAGGTGGTGACCTGAAGTCCACCTGATTAGTGACGCACCACTTTGTAAAAATGGCCCATTTTGCCTCATAGACTGATCTGGTAGATCTTCTTTGAGGAGCCTCAATTCTTGCTGCCACTGTTTCAGAGAAGCCCTGTTCCCTGATTTTTGAGGCTCTAGGAGCCAGGCATGGAGATTTAGACTTATCAGATTTCTGTGAGGGATCTGATTGAAGGGCTGTGTCAGCAGATTGGGCCGGTTGGGCAGGCTGAGAGGGATCTGACTGGACATGGTCACCAAATCCCAAAACCAAGGCATGTTGGGCCACCCCGGGGCAATCAGAACGAGTTTCTTGCACGGGGAGTCCAATAGCTTCTCCACCACTTTGCCCAATAAGGCGGTCGGTGGGAAGGCGTATGCGTCCAGATCCTCCCATGGCAGAGTGAGTGCATCCACTGCTAGAGCCAGGGTATCCGGTACTGGAGAGACAAATAGAGGTAACTTGTGGTTGAACCTCGTGGCAAATAGGTCTATCTGAGGCCGGTGCCATTTGCTGCATAAGCTTTGAAAAACGTCCGGAAGGAGTGACCATTCTGTTTGGATGGTCTGATTGAGCCGGGATAGCTTGTCTGCTATCACATTTAGTCGGCCAGGGATATCCCGGGCTTTTAGAGTCACTTGTCGCTGGGAACACCAGGTCAAGATTCTCCACAGTAGGGCACACAGTGGGCCCGACTTCATCCCTCCTTCTTTGTTTATGTAGGCCACCACTGTGGTATTGTCTGTGGCCACTAGGACTATTTTGTCGGTGCATAGGTCTTGGAACTCTTTTAGAGCCAAGAAGACTGCTTTCAGTTCCAAGTAATTTATGTGCAGTTTGCTTTCCGGCACTGACCAGGAGCCCCTTGCAGTGAGCTCGTTTAAATGAGCGCCCCACCCTTCTTTTGATGCGTCTGTAAACATTTGCAGAGCATGTCTTATGGGGTGTAATGGTTGACCTTGAAGTACATTGCTTTCGTTCAGCCACCATTGTAAGTGCGGGTGCAAGGATCTGGGTAGCGGGATGACCTTTTCCAGAGATTCCGGTACCCTCCAATTGTTTTTGAGGTGCCACTGTATGGGTCTCATGTGTAACCGACCTAGGTGAACCTGTTTCTCTGTGGCTGTCAACAGACCTATCAAGGACATGAACTGTCGGACCGGACAGGCCGGTAATGACAGCAGTATTTGTATTTTTCCTTGAAGACTTTGCCATCGGTCCGGTGTCGGTCTGACCCGGCCGGACCTGAGGTCGAACTGGTAACCTACGAAGTTGAAGACTTGTTTGGGCTCCAATTCTGACTTTTCTAAGTTCACCAGCCAACCCAGATCCTGGCACATCTTGACCAGAATTTGGGTGTGATGGAGACAATCTTGGTGGGATCCGGCTCTCACCAACCAGTCGTCTAGGTATTGGTGGATCCTTATACCCTTGTGTATGGCCATCAGTTTCACCTCCTTTGCTAACACAGTGAACTCCATGGGCGCTGTGGACAGACCAAAGGGTAGTGCCCTGAACTGGTAAGTCCGGCCCTGGACATGGAACCTTAAGTATTTCCTGGACTGTTCCTGTATTGGTATATGGAAGTAGGCATCCTTGAAGTCTACTGAGGTTACCCACTCCCCTTGCTGGAGGGATGTCCTGATGGTTTCCGGTGTCTCCATTTTGAATTTCTCCACCTTGAGGAAGAGGTTTAATTTGCTTAGGTCCAGAATGGGTCTCCACTTATTGTTGGGTTTGGGTACCAGAAAAAGTCGGTTGAAAAACCCTAGAGATGTTTGATTGTGGACCAGTTCTATTGCATTCTTGTCTATAAGCTGATGCAATGCCTCCAGCAGGTAACTGTTCCTGTGGGGATTGGCATACCGGCTTATGACAATGGGAGACCTTGTGAGGTTTGGCCGGATCCGAAAGGGGAGGGTGTAGCCCTCTCTCAAGATTTGAACTATTTTGGGTCCGGCACCTCTTTCCAGCCAAATTTGCCAAAAGTTTTGAAGTCTGGCCCCTACAGGTAGATTTTGTACAACAAGAGGGACATTGGTCACAGTTTGGACATAAGGCAATTGAATGACAGAAGAAGCACCTTTGACATGTTTTAATAGACAATCTTTTGAAATTACAGCTGACAAGCCAGGACTTATTCCTTTCCTTTGCGGATGCCCGGTTGCAGAATGAACATGGTTTACAACATTTAAATTTACATGTCTCTCTAAAGATTGAACAGTCAATGTCTCTCTGGGAGTGCTCCCGGCCAGCAGCCGTGCCCGTAACTTTGTTACACAGTGATTGTCATTTATACGGCTGCTGGCCCTTGGCTGGACGTGAGGAATACTGGTGTTTTCCCTTCCCTCGTCTATATTGGCTGTGTGAGATGTTCTTCCAGGCCGGTCGGTCCTGCTTCTTGGGGTCAGATTTTCTGTCCTGTTTCTCATAGGGATGGTATCTGCCCTTCTTGTAGGCCGATCCAGACCTGTTTCTATCAAAGTTAGCAATCTCCTCCTCAGCCTGCTTAATCACTGAGTCTGGGAATAAGGTGTCCAATTCTAGTGGAGCAGATCTGAGAGCATTCAAAGTGTCCGCCTTTACTCCAGACTTGAGGTACGATAAGTATGAATCACGCCTTAAAAGGGTGGTGTTGGCCATGTTGACAAATACGTAGTCCGTTAGATGCTCCATAGCCTTAGCCATGGCCTGGCAAATACTGGAGTTAAAGTCCAACAGGAACTGAAGTTCGTCTGTTGCTGCAGAAACTTTGCTTGCTGTTTTGCCCTTGGAATCAGCCCGGATAGTACGGAGTTGGGAGTGCATATTCTGCTGTACTTTAAGTAGGCAGCGGTTGAAGCCGGCTGCTTGATTGCAGATTGTAGATGATTCCCGAGCTGATCTCTCCCATTTTCTTAGGCTTTCCTGGGAAATGGGTCTGGACAAAGGTGGATTGGATGCAATGCCAGCCTGACGAGCTATCCTCAAGTAAGTGCTATTAATGCGGGAAGAGCCAGTGTTCCAAGTTTTAGCTGTGGAGCTAGTGTCCTTCTTGCTTTCTGAGTGTACACCGTACCATTTGCTTTGGGACTTGGCTGGCCGGACAAACTGATCTCGTTGAAGAGAGCCGGCTTCAGTGGTACGAGAAGGGTAGCCCTGTACTAGGGTGAGATTGAGCTTTGACAATTTGTTGGAAAGCCATTCGTCCGCGGGTAGATTAACCGAAACTTTGCCCGGCGTCTGGAGTTTCGGTCCGGCAAAAGGGTTATCATCTGAGGTCTTGGTGCCTGAATCCATGTCGGGCACATGAGTCCACCCCATGTAGGACCGTATACCCCTCATTGTCTCTCTATATGATTGCTCTTCAGTGAGGGATTGGTCGGGGTCGGTCAGTGACACTTCCGGGTCGTCAGAAAGTTCACCCTCTTCCGGGTACAAATCAATAGGAGGTCTATCTGAACTAGTACTATCAGAGCAGAGTCCGACTCACTGGACGAGGTATCCCTTCTAGTGTCAAAGGCAGTAGAGAACGACCTCTTAGCAGGTTGGTCGGTTGTCTTTGAAGTCCCTGGTCGGTGGGCAGGCTGAGAAGAGTCAGATCCGGCCTTGGAGGCAGGCACACTAATAGTGGGGCCGGTGGCCGGTGACATAGAAGCAGCCGGTGGCTGTGAGGATGAAGAGGGTTGGCCAGGTGGTTTGATGAAGGGCTCAGAGCTGATAGCAGTGGCCGGAGGAGCATGTGTCGGTGCAACCTTGACAGTACTGAAAGTAGGCTCCCGGTCCAGAGTTTTGGCCAGTAGAAGTGCCTCCAACCGGTTAAACCGGTCCGACCATTTTTGCTCCATGACCTCAAGTTTCTGGTCGGTAGATTCTGCAGAGGGCCGGTGAGATGACTTGACCGGCTTGGAGCTGGAGACTTTCTTATCCTCTTTCTTCTTTTTCTTCTCAGCTGGTTTCTCACTCAAATCAGACGGCCCGGAGGCCGGCTGACCATCCACAACCCCCATTACTGTCACTAAGGACGGGTCCACAAGGGTGGGACTGAGAGCGACATCTGAAGGATTCTTTGCTGATGTTGAAGACTTTTGCTCCCGCTTCTCCTTCTTATTCTTGTAAGTTGGGGTTGACAGTTGTGTTAATTGTTCTGGGGTAAAAGACTTACATATAGGGCAGTCAGCTTCAGGTTTTTCCACACAGGGATCCTTCCCTTTCTTCTTGTCGCGACAGCGCGCGCAAACCCCATGCAAATCAAAACCAGCCATCATGTGGCCACAACTTCCCCTACGTTGACTGGGAGAAGACATAATAAGCTATAAGTCTTCTAGAATCCGTATATATAAAATGTAAATGAAAAAGGTAAGAGTTCTTACAAAAAACCTGAATTAAAACTTCACTGTGAAAATCCGTGCAACATGTACATGCGCCAAACGAAAAAGATGCTATGACGTCACTCTGTCTAGACAGGAAGGAAGTACGACACGCCATCTGGCGAGTGCACAGTACTGGGCCGGCCTAGCCGGTGGAGACACAGGACGTCTTTTTCTGACGTTTGGCGGGCTGGTCCGCGCCGACCGGATAAGCTATTGTCCATTGGATAGGGTGTATTAACGCAATAAAATGCTAAACTATCACTAAGATCTTTGGCCCAAATCAGAAACAAACTGGCAAAATATAAAATAAACCTATATATAACACTTTGTGAGATCTAAACTTATTTCCCTTTCAATAAGCAGAAACTATTTTTAAGATGGTCCCATTTGAAACATGGCTCAACATGGCTGCAGGCAAGGTTTCATGGTAATCGACACATGACCAAAGATTGTTAAGACTAGGTCAAAAACTACACAGGGCTCCCACACAATTTCAGTTTTAAAATTCAATGATTTTACAATGATCATTTAACAATTTAACAATCCCCCCCCACCCCCACCCCACCCCACCCCCCACCCCCCCAAAAAAAAAATCACCTCAGTCTTAAGAGATAATATTTGAGGATCCAAAGAGTCTGGTGAGAAACAGTTTTAATTGTATTAAGGTCTAAAAATTAAGGCTTTCTTACGTATACCTGCCGCTATTGTTGCTGTTACGGTTCATGAAAAATATAAAAGAAACAATATCAAACTGGATTTTCAGAAACACTTTAAAGATCCGTCAATCCAGCTGATAAAACATGGACTGGAAGCCATGTAGACACACCTTAAATATCTGTCCGTCCAGCTGGCTGAAGGCTTTTACAGCATGTTCTGGCATCATGTACATCACAAACGCAAAGCCTTTAATCTTCTTAGTGAGAGAGTCGATTGGCAGGTGTAGCTCTGACAGGGGACCTGAATGTCAAAACAACACAGACGCTGTGATAGGTTAGCCATTTTCCCCCCAAAACACAGACCTTGTTCAGAAACTGATTACTAGGTAATGAAGTGAGTACTCTACAAATACATCAGATTTCTGTCTGATTTGTACACTATATTTCATTTGATTCTTTATGACAAATTTTCACAGATATATGACATATCCTTTTTAACAATTTGTTAGCATCAACCATATTTGCTTCATGGTATTTCCATTGGTTACCAAATCTTGGTTACCAATACCGTTCTTGACAAATACCTACACTAATGGGGACATTGTTTAATGAAATGAGCGATATTTAATGTTTTGGGGGAGGGTTCCAATATCACTGTGCAAAAACATGCATCAATATCAGCATTACTATGAAATCACACAGCAAATATTTGAAATAAACTATAAATCTGAATAAATTGTACACGTTTATCTCTTGATTTTGTAGTTTTTAATGTGCTTTTGATCAGATATGACGTTTGGTTTTGATAAGCTTTACTTCCCATTAGCAACTGGGCATATTCTAGAACAAAACTTTTTCAGTATCCAGGATTCGGACTCTTTAGGAGACATATAACTACCATTCTATTTTACAAACCTTCTGTTGTATAAATAAAATACTGCTCTCACTACATTTCTGTAAAACAGAGTTTTGTTTTTTACTCATACATTTAACAAATACTTTCCACAAAATATTTAAACTTTTGAAAATTAACATATTAAGATACAATACCTCTTCCAGCAAAGAAATCACATCCATCAATTTCAGGACAATTAAAAATATATTTAAAAGGCACCATCTTATTTCCTTATTTGGGCAAAGATTTGGAACCTACCAAAGGGTTTAAAGAGTTGCTCTAAATCCTCTTCAGTACAAATGTAAGCCAGGTTTCTGACATAGAGTCGGCCTGACTCAGCTATACTCTCTGTCTCTTCAGATTTGGATGGCTTCAGCTCCCATGATCTGAAAAAACACAGAAAACATGCTTTATACTGGAGTAATGTTATAGCCTTAGGTACAATTATAGTGAAGCTGATTTTACTTTTCCCAACACACCATACTTGATGCAAATAGAGGGTGAGATATAAGAAAATGACAACATATGTCCACAAAGTCACCAACAGATATAAAGGCCATTTCATCAACAAACTGCACTGTAATTCCTTTGGTATACCCAGTTTATTTGCACATTTAAAAATAATGACATTATTAATATTTACAGAAGAACCTTGATTATCCGAACCCCATGGGAGACATACAATCCGGTCGGATAATCAAGGGGTTCGGATAGATGAAGGGAACCGAAATTCACCGTCTATGGGTTACTGAGTGGGCGATAATTGAAAAAATGTAGTTTTTATGCTATAAACATAGACGTTGGTGGTCACTGATAAAATAATTTAATATATTTGTGTCATATAAGTGTACCTTTAATTGTTGTTTATTTGTTCCATATCCACGGATATTATTATTTTTATTTTAAATATTACGCGGACTTGAGCTGGTTGTGTTCGGTTGGTACTTGCATTGTTGACATTTTAATTTTAGATTAACATCATTCCGCATTTTGTCAATTGAAAAACTCCGGGAGATTATTTATTGTAAAACCCCAAGTGAAAATGCCTTCAGTGATACGTGTGTTTGGTTGGTAATGCATTGTTGGCGTCTTTTCTTTTGATACTCATTGTCAGTCTGTGAACTGATCTACTCCGGGAGATTATAAATTTGCGAAAGCCAATCAAACACACTTTCATTGACTAGCGCATTATCAAAGAAGTTGTGTAGCGGGGCCGTGTAATTGAATTAATCCCTCCGCTATTATAACAATGGTGATAAAGATCAAAGAAGTTAGGCGTTAAGAAGTTAATCGGAGATTCGGATAATAGAAGGCCGGATAATTGAGGTTCTACTGTACTTTCAGGAATACAACATGATATCATCCAAGATATTAGGTTAATTCCTTCCTCTCCCTATAACACCTGAAATACACAGGGGGCTCTTGTAATATGTGTTGCTTAATTGCAAACATTAAGTTTCTGAATTTAATATCCGTCTCTCACTCTGCCAAGTTAGACCCTCTAGCACATTCAAGGTGAAGCATATTCTACTTTATATATTCATTCTCACTCACCTTTCCACCTTTCAAAATTTACATCTTTCATGGCCAGTAAACACAGGTTGTAATGCACAAGTTTATTTCAATCTGCAGAAAAAAGTGTAAAATTGTCAGTGTACTTTACCTAGGCTTGTTGCTGGCCTGTGTTTTCTCTGTCTGTATACACTTGTGTAAGAACACCCTCTTTGGACCGATGAAATTCTTATTCCTCCTCATTGCAGTGTCCTGGTCAGTCTCACTACCCACTTCAACTGTCACTATACCTGTATTGATAGTCACAAAACTTCATTACACTTGTAATATTGACCACAAAAATACTTGTAATATCATCAATAAAGCTACATTATACCTGTAATAACAGATAAATACTACATTTACAGCTGCAATAATATCAACTAAACTACATCTATGCCTGAAATAATACTTGCAAAAATAGCTGTAATAATATTATGTCAATTAAACTTTGTGATACCTGTAACAGCTGCCACAAAAATAGAGTATACCTGTAATATAGTCCACAAAACTACATGTCAACTAAAGTACATTTTACCTGTAAACATCTCAATAAAACTATATTAATACCTGTAATAACTGCTACAAAAATAAAGTAGAACTACAATTATATACAGACAACTAAATAAGTCCCCTTTGAATACCATATAACTGCACCACTCCCAAACAGGTGGATCAGCCAAGGATGAAGTAACTTATAATTTGGAGACAATTTATACAATCCCAACCTTTTTCCCATACCAAGTGTTGATGTTCAATGGTTAATTTGTCAATCGACATTGCCAACAATACGTTTGCAATAGCACTTACAAAAGTTTTTCTTTCCATGAGGAATCTTCACACTTTTCAAAGGAATTGGTTTGAAAAAATCTTTTATCATGGCCTACAAGACAAAAAGATAGGTGACAAAAAAGTAACTTTGCATTAAAGCAACACAATAACCTTAATTATAATTCATTGAAACAGATTGTAACAAATTTTATTGTAATTTAACTTTTTACAAGTTAAATACTTACCTTATCCTCACAAGTGCTTGTTTGGTTTTGTGGAGCAAAAACGTATCGACCGACAAGAATTTTTAAGGAATATTCTTGTCACAAGAGGTGACCCCTTTGTCTGCGCATGTCCGCGCTTGCGCAGTAGTCGTTGTCGACAGACGAATGTCGAGAGTTCTTCATTGTATTTTTGGTCCCCAGAAAACAAATTATGCGGGGAGGTAGGGTGGGTTTATCCTTGTGAGGATAAGGTAAGTATTTAACTTGTAAAAAGTTAAATTACAATAAAATTTGTTACATTTTATTGCGTAAAATAGCCTTACCTTATCCTCACAAGTGCTTGAATACAACCATAACAGGTGGAGGGTATTTGTTTTGGCCACACTGTTAGATGATTGTCAGACAAGGGGTCACCAAATAAAGCACTGATAAGAGGATAAGATAAGCTTCCCTAAGCCACATCTTAGGTTATATGTTACTTCTTCAACACAGAGAAGTAATTTGCTAACCTCAACAAGAGATCCATGATGTAGTCGTCATTGTTGCTGCTGTTGCTGTTGTAGAAAATTTTACAACAAATCACATAGCAGTATTAACCATCACCCAGTATTGGCTGGAGATGTCTGCATGACTCCCCAAGCAAGATGTCATCATCTGACAATGGGAATATCTCCAAGCAGGCAAACTGAACTGTATAAACTGCAGATATGGGGCCATATGTAAGCCAAGAAAGACATATGTCAGTGACACAAGACTTGTATAACTGGAGAGAACATAAAAATGTGAGTCATATCAATAACATGTATAAATACACAAAAATTGACTACATGCTGAGGTGAATCCACAAGGCCCAATTTGTTCATGGACTGGTCATGGGATTGCCAAGCTACATCTTCGAGTAGAATGTAGTAAAGAATTATGGGTCTTCCAATAACAAGAGTTTGATATCTGCTCAGGTAAGACCCCACTCTTGGAAACTAAAAAGGCAGCCATGGATCTAATATGTGTCTCAAAGTATAGATTCTGAGACTCAAAATCAAAGGACTGGCAATCTAATCATGCAGCCAGATTGATCCAGGAAGAGATAGCAGAACTCAAGATATCTCCATCAAGCCTTCCTTAAAAGATATGAGCAAGATTCTTCCCCTCCTTGAAGTACTTGTACTGTCCTGATAGTAACTAAGTACTGTAAGAGAGCAGAGTGTCACAACATCAGTCCAACATCAGCTCAAGAAAGGTTTGTGAGCTGGAATGACCACTGGTGTGAGCCATCTGGGCCATCAGAAGCCAACTGATTCTTGCTAAAAGGCAGGAGAAGGAGACTTTCCCTTTTCTCCAAGCAGTAGTCCTGTCCAAGAAGGATCTAAGTGCTGTAAGAGGACAATGAATCAAGTGTCCAGGCAATTTGAGTTCAGGAATGATCTAGAGCTGAAGTGACCACTGGAGGTAATCTAGACCAACTGAGGCTAATAGGTCCTTGCTGAAAAGGTAGGTAGGAGGGAGAACTGTAAACTCCTTCCTATGAGGCTTGTGTCTGAAGGAGCCAAAGTCCCAGAATACACTTCCAATGGCATTGCAACAGTCTTGCAAGTCAAACTTCTTTAGACTGACCTCCTTTTAAAGGTTAATAAGGAGCCTTTTGTGAAAACCAACAGAAGCAAAGGCAAATCCCTTGATGCTGCACCTCTGTTAGCAGTGGGCTTCTCTCTATAACACTTGCAATAGGCCTATAAAGATGCAGGCTTTGGCTCAACTCCTGCACAAAAAATGTAAATGATCAGCTATGGCTGCTGCAAAGCCAACAATAGTGACAGGTTTCAGATTTTTGCAAGTAACTGGATCAAAAAATCTGGTATATTTGAGACCGTAGGCTCTGAGATGGCCACCTTATTCTGTGGGTACCAGAGCTCAAAATGGCCCATCATGACTCATACATTCCAAGATGAGGGTCCTTGAGATGCCCTAAATCTCTCTATCCCTTGCCCAGAGAATGATACAAGAGATTCTGAGTGGTGTTAAGGTGCCAAGCATGAAGGTGCCAATGCAACAGATTCAGATGGTATTTCTGACTGAATGGCTGTTTCTGAGACCAGTGAAGTAGCTGTAATGGAGGTTTGGTTGAATGACTCACCAGACCCCAAAGCCAATGTATCATGGGCCACCAAGGGGCCACTACAATCATTTTGCACCTCCAACAAGATGTTTAATTCATATATGGTCAGAGCATTTGCATCCGGGACTGGCAACATAGAAAGGAAGTTTATGACTGATATTGGTGGCAAACATCTCTACCATTGGTATTTGACAAACTATGTAAATCAAATAGAATATTAAAGATGAAGACTCTCCTGTCTGTATTATTTCGTTCTTTGTGGAGAGGCTGTCATGACATCTAGGCACCCCTGAATATATCTGGCTCCTATGAGAATATTTCAAGGATTGCAGTAGGCCAAGATGCAGCATACCTGCATAAAACACCTATTGTTGATTTGTGCCAAACTTGCACGTTGTCTAGAACCATAAAGGGAGTAAGAACCATTCTGTACATATTACTTTTGTCACTTCTGTAGAGATCATTGAGCATGACATTTAAGTAACCCCAGAATATTTCTGTCTCTTATGAGTATATTTCAAGGATTGTAGTAGGCCAGGATGCGCCAAACCTTTATCCCTTCTGGAGATGATGTTGAGTATGACCTTTAAGCAACCAAGAATATGTCTGTTATGAGTATATTTCAAGGATTGCAGTAGGCCAAGCTGCGCCAAACTAGGAGGTATACGCTCCCCCCCCCCTGTTTGTTCAGATAACCGAACACAGTGGTGTTGTCTGATGCTATCAGAATTCTTTTGTGTGGAATTTGTCTTGAAGGTTTTTAAGGGCTGAACACACTGCCTTCAGCTGTATGACATTGAAATGTAATATATACATTTTTAACTGTCCAAAGCCACTAACTGTGATGCTTATAGATGGGATCATCAACCCTGGTTTAATGCATCTACGAAAATAAGGGAATTGTGCACCTGTGTATAGAAAAGGCATCCTATTTCCCATTTTTTGGCATTTTCCACCAGTGAATATGCTTTTTCAGAAGGATTTGAAACAGGAATTCTCACAACTAGTGACTGAAGATATTGCCAGTTTTTTCTAGATACCACTGAAAGGCACACATACATAACTGACCCATTGGTATAGTCTTTTCCAAAGATGCTAGTATCCCTACCTGGGATATAAGCAACCTTGAGGTTAACTGTGATGAGATCGCCATGACTTGAATAGATTCTCAGGTATTTAATTTTTTCGAGGTAGAAAGAAATTTCCTGGTACCAAAATGCAGTGGTAACCCAGGAAATCGATATCACGAAGCCCAGTTGATGAATAATTGGATGAGTTCTTTGGTTTGAACCCAATACTGGTGTCTTTTACGTACACAAACCACCAGTAGTCTAGGTATATGGTGAAAGAAATTTTCTGGTACCAAAATGCAGTGGTAACCTAGGAAATCGATATCACGAAGCCCAGTTGATGCATAATTGGATGAGTTCTTTGGTTTGAACCCAATACTGGTGTCTTTAAGTACACTAAACAACCAGTGGTCTAGGTATATGGTGAACTCCTATTCTGTGAAACTGAAGAATGAGATTTGCCTCTTTACTACTCGCATGATACTGTAGAGGTGTCGCTAACCCGAATTTCATAATGCTTTAAACTGATAGGTTTGACCGTGTACATTAAACTGAAGTAGATGTTGAGAGACCTGTGAATCGGTACATAAAAGAACGCATCTTTTGTAACCGAATTTTTAATAATTTCTGCTGTCTCCAGTTTAAATGATGCGACAAGCAGGTATTTATTGACATAGTAAACGAACTTCACTCGTGGGCAGTGACCGTTGAAGTTGTAGTTAGAAATCAATTCAGGACACTGAGATGTATCAGAGGTCGTCATTAGCCGAGTTTCTATACAAGAAATAAACTGCCATAGAAACCTGGAGTTCTGCAATTGTAGAGTGGATGAATTGCTTTCTTTTGAAGGATTTCCAGCAATATTTCAGCGGTATATTTACTGTAGCCATGTTTTCCTGTCTGACGTCATCGCTTTGCATTGTGGGTAGTACAGGCATTGGTGAATTCGATTGGGGAGTAATTCGACAACTCCGTCTCAAGATTCGCACAACTCTGGGATGGCAATGAAAATCTCCCATCACTGCCAGTAACTCTGCAAGAAGAGCCTCCATGGTGACTTGCATTAATGTAGCCACGTTCTTCTGTATCCCTCTGACCTGGTAAACTAGGCAGAGTGGTACGACGATCTTTTGTGGTTAGTAGGGGAAAATTACTGGACATAGCTCCTGTCCTGAATATACTGTGCAAAATACAGTGTAAAAGTTGGAAGCAAGGACTTCAACATATAATATAACATAAAATCTCATCTAGCCAGCTTGATCTTCGTTGAGTTTGCAGAAGAATTAACTCAAAAGTCACAGTATTCTTTCCAATGGAGACATGGCCATAGGAAGGTTTTATTATCTAGTAAATAGTTATTGCAATTCTTCAACAGGGCTGAACAGACAAGCAGTACACATACTGCCCCAAAGACGTCTGTTGGATCTTCATCCAAATTTACAGCAAAGGAAGGTAATCTGTCTATATTTTCATGTCTGTAGTCGTTCTTTTGGAGGGAGACCTGTTACTGTACCAGAGTGGCGCTCCACCCACAGTAAAGAATCTACGACCTCCGTTGCAAAGACAACTGCATTCTTTCTTCTTTGTTTTCGAGCATACGCTAATACTCATGTTCTGCCATCAATAAAGGGACAATAAAGCAGTTTTCCACTGAAAACTACGGGAGCTCTTCTCTGCATACCTTTCATCGACAAGGAGGTAGTTCCAATCGAATAATGGGCGAGTACAGCCGAAGATATACACGTCTTCCACTGAAGACTTTACAGCAACATCTTCTTGCACATCTTATTCTGACCCTTTTCAGGACAAGGGAGGCAGAATTAGTGGTAGTACCAGTCGAATAATGGATAAATACAGGTAGGTGCACGCTTGCACGCTTCAAAACTTCATAGATCTTCGTCTGTAAATGGACGATAATAAAAGAAAATATGTGTTGCTCCCATATCGACCAAAAATATAATGAAGAACTCTCGACATTCGTCTGTCGACAACGACTACTGCGCAAGCGCGGACATGCGCAGACAAAGGGGTCACCTCTTGTGACAAGAATATTCCTTAAAAATTCTTGTCGGTCGATACGTTTTTGCTCCACAAAACCAAACAAGCACTTGTGAGGATAAGGTAAGGCTATTTTACGCAATAAAAACAGGGATTACTTTGTTGAATAAAATAAGTTTGGATCTACTTTTTATGATAATTTAGAAAATGAACTCTGTGGTCAACACATTTAGACATAATGTGTTCTATGTGACATGAAAAAATGAACTTTTGAAGAAATTTTACAGTATTTAAACATGTGATAACGAATATCCTCTAGATATAAAACATCCTCCAGATAAAAATACAGTCGACTCAGTATATCTTAAAACGGTAATCACCCTAGGAATTGACTTTTTTAACCTTAATCTGATTCATACCCACCAAAATACAACACTTTCTTGTGTAGCCTCAGTTACAATCAAACTATAACTTGTACTGCATTCAATGTAAATACGTAACTTTTTGTCACAAAATCTTTAAATTTTTAAAAGGAAATTTTGACAAACCTCCTTGACATTACCCTGCAAGCCTTTCATTTTGATCAAGTATCTTTTCCCAGAACCACTCTCCTACAATACAACCAATGAAAGTACAGAATTTAAAAATAGCATCAGAGATGCCCGTACCCCACAGCCTGGGGAAATAGTTTTCAACACCATGAGATATAGAAGTAGTGAAACAGTACAAAGATCGGGATGCTTCAGAGCAGTGTCAGTTATATTAAGGTCAAAATGATGTTTAAGTAGAGAAAATAACATCTAAGAGAAGGAAAATGTATGTAAAGATAAAGTATTAAAACAAGACAATTCAATAGCAAGATGACAGCATTAATCAGTAAATTAAAAATTATGATGCACACTTACAACCCCTAACCAATGTCCCTACCAAGTATCAACTTCCTACACTTTATGGTTTCAGAGATATTGACTGGACAAAATTTTTAAGGTCAAGGTCACTACGGCAAGGTCAAAGGTCAAATCAAGGTCACACCATGACGTTGCACACCTACAACCCCCAACCAATGTCCCTACTTAGTATCAACTTCCTACACATTACCCTTTCCAAAGATATAGCCCAAACAAGATTTTATAGGTCAAGGTCAGTACGGCAATGTCAAAGGTCAAATCAAGGTCACACCATGACAGTGCACACCTACACCCCCTAACCAATGTCCCTACCAAGTATCAACTTCCTACACCTTACGGTTTCCGAGATATAGCCAGGACAAGATTTTATAGGTCAAGGTCATTACGGCAAGGTCAAAGGTCAAATCAAGGTCACACCATGATGTTGCACACCCACACCCCCTAACCAATGTCCCTACCAACTATCAACTTCCTACACCTTACGGTTTCCGAGATATAGACCGGACAAGATTTTATAGGTCAAGGTCACTACAGGAAGGTCAAAGGTCAAATCAAGGTCACACCATGACATTGCACACCTACACCCCCTAACCAATGTCCCTACCAAGTATCAACTTCCTACACCTTACAGTTTCTGAGATATAGCCCGGACAAGATTGTCAAACTCAAGGTCACTGCGGCAAGGTCAAAGGTCAAATCAAGGTCACACCATGACGCTGCACACCTACACCCCGTAACCAATATCCCTACCAAGTATCAACTTCCTACACCTTACGTTTTCTGAGATACAGCCCGGACAAACTTTTTCCCGCCGCCCGCCCACGCGCCCGCCCATCCGGACACCATGGGTGAAAATAATACCCCGACAGCCCTTAAGGGCTGTGGGGTAAAAACACTCCAAACACCGCTCTGTAGTAATTCTCAGTGGCACATTATTCAAAAAAGATCTCTGGCTGAAAACAGTTAACAAAGGCTTGTGTTAATCAAACTTGCACCATAGGTGATTTTTAAGATCTATCTATGGGTAACACTTTTTATAAAAGAATAACAATACAGCAATTTTAAGTAAGTTTTTTTACAGGATTTTAACAGCTGAGACAGGTTATAGTATTCCCCACTTGTTGTCAAACACTGTGTTTGAACCTAAAACCATGGCTGTGAGAGCCAAGCAGTCAATCCATATACATAGCAATACAATTTTTGTGAAATTAAACATCTTACCTTTAAATCCTCCGTTTCTTTGTCCAATTGATCCTTATCTTCCTGTTCCCCTGTGTCTGAATCTTCAGATACTTCCTCACCACTCTCGTCCTCACTGCTTGCATCACTTTCATTGTCCGAGTCACTGAACACTTGAGCTGACGACGATTTCTTGGACTTCAAAAACTGAAGTGAAAAATACAGAAGAGATTCAAAATTCATTCTAACATAACACATCTGTGTCCACAATTCTTATTGGTTAAGAAGCCATCTAAAATTCAGCACACTTCGTATGCCCTTCCATTATCTACCAAACAAATTACTTTCAGTAAAAATAGGCAGTTCTGGTTTATCTAATTACAAACACACTTGCGGTAATAAAGTGTCAAGAGTGTGTTATTTAATAAACAAACTTGATACATAACTATATAAGGATACTTATGACTAATTTTCACTGAATTGGAGAAGATTAGAACTTTAGGATGGATAGAAATATCAAGAATTCTGAATAATAAAATAACACCAGGGCTTTAAAAAGCAGATAATACAATGGCACTGAAACAAGAAAATTATTTCAAAATGCCGGGGGTTGGGGTTATTGCAGAATAGATGACACTGTTCTAGCAGAATTATTAAACAATGAATTAGAAGAAGGTATGGAACTACAGAGTATGTCTGAAGAGTTTGATGAAAATAATCTAGCAGATATTCTCATGATATTTTAAGGAGAGATGAATAGGAATGACTATCCATATTCACAGTCTGCTAGCTGTGATTGGCTTAAGATCAGGGTTGAACTGACATATCCAGGGACCACCTTTGAACAGAAGAATGAAAATTGCCCTGATAGGATTTTCAGGGCTGCAACTAAGCTTTGCACTGATAGGATGCGAGTCAACAGGAATGCAGGTCTTAATGTCACAAAACACAAGTTGGCAATTCCAGCTGGTGATGAGCAAAAACTAATTGTATAATTATTCTTATTAAGTGACCACCCAACAGAACTTCTAGGCAAGGTGTTCTTGGAGACTTGTTCTCTTTTTCAATGAAGGGTGGGGAGAAAAAAACAACAAGATTTTACTTTTATACATGATGATAAAATCTCTGCCACAGAATATGCCACAATCACTTTTAATGAAAGTACCGTGAATCATGGAATAGGATCCAATTAGGCAAAGGTCAAAGAAAGTACTCCTTCACCAATGATCCAAATAGTCCCATCCAATCCCTGAAACTTTATCTGTCAAAGCTGAGCCCTCCAGAGACAAAATTCTCAGTACAAAATTCGAAATCAGTTTCCTGGGTTTTGAAACACACAAAATCCAGTTTTTCATACACTGTCACTGATATAGTGAAGCTTAAACCCATGTGTCCATGTGCCACAATGTATAAATGGAAATGCTTTTTGTGAGATATTATTAAGATCAAAATGATCCAGGATATGAAAAACTAATATACTCCAAATCAGTATCTGCATAAAATCATGAAAGTGACATGATCTGGACTTACACAAAATATATAGTAACATTTCAGAAGATTTGCCTTCAGATTATAAGGAAGTTATGAAATGTTCAGGAGAAGCAATGGTGCACTTACTTCCCAACTTAAAAAAGGGTACTCGTGGTCAGACTGATATCTGCTTGGCACAAAGAGAAGGAAGAATCACATATTTAAAACTGTATGAAATCATGTAACACATGAAGAGACTCGTCAGTATATCTGAATAACCTTCTGGTTCTGTAATGTGATACAAATCATCATCTGAGTACTTTTAGTACGAGAGAACTTTGAAACCAGATAGAGGAATCATGTTCAAAAGTATTCATGAGGAGCCACAAGATAATCTAAGAATAACCCTTGACCAAACCACGGTATACGCAGAATTTTACTATGGTTTGAGGTTATAAACCCCGAAGGTGAAGCCTGAGGGGATTATTGCCTCAAACCATGGTAAAATTCTGCGTATACCGTGGTTTGGGAGGGGGTTATTCCCATTCTATCATGACAAATTATTTTAAGATGAAAACTTATTGCAAATTTTACTGTAAAACATTAATTGTTACGACAGCCATAATGAGCGACAACAGGGAGTGACCTGGTTATGCTATATTTTACCAGCGAATTATTTCGTCGTTTAGCCAATCAGAATCGAGGACACATCCGTGTCAAGTTAGAATATTGAAGGAATGTTGGTCATCAGTAAAAATACCCACTAAACAGATTCAAACAGACTGTGTTGTCTGTCGTAATACACGTGGTAAGGATAATGTTCCACACAGGATTTTATGATTTATGAATTTGAACATATTCTAATCTAATCTAATGTGGACTTTTATAGAGCTTAATCTCCACCACTGATGGACTCTAAGGTGCATCTGAACATAAAGCAAGGCAGTTAATCAAAGGACATAGCCAGGTCATACCAAGGAGATACAGGGGTGACGGGGGAGGCTATGGCGGATAGGTTTTTGCAAACAAGTAAGTTTTGAGCTTCTTTCTGAAGGAGGCAACTGATGTTGCACTGCACACATCATGAGGGAGTTCATTCCAGATCTTAGAAGCATCAAAGGCAAAACTATGGCCAAAATATTTCACTGACTTAAAGACTGATGAGTGGAAAGGAGGAACTGTAAGGTATTGACGATCTGGGTGACTATGCCTGGTATTATAGGGACAATTAAGACAATATAGAGACAAGAACGGTTCAAAATAGGAACGAGAACCACTATGCAAAAATTTATACACATATTGTCACCCAAGGGCTTAAAAGTATTAAAATATCCAAAAATGGTCAATACCAGACACAATTAAAATGTCACAGTGTAGGACTGTGGGTTATTTGTCAGTAAAAATGTTCTATAGGATGGACTAGAAAAAAAATGTCCTATCATGTTGACACGTTTCCACATTAGATTTCATGACATTTGAGATATTATCATTATTATAATCTTAAAAGAAGTCACAGATCTTTCTACACACACTGTGACAGAGGCCCATTGCACAGAATTATTTTGGTACAGTACCCATAGGCACATTTATGGAAGAAGAATTTTCTATCACATCTTTTGGGTGATGGTATCTTTCACTTTAACAGTATTCTGCAGTTTTAAAGCTGAAGAACTGATTACCCATAAAATTCAAAAGTGGAAAAAACTACTTCAGCAGTTTTCAAGCTGTTCTATCTTTGTGGATCATGAAAATGCAAATATGAAGATGTTATAAAGATGGTGCTCAGTGTATAATTCATATTCAGTTTCACTGGGATGTGTTCATTAAATTGGGACTCACCTAATCAAGTGGAAAATTTCTATTAATTCTATAACATTGCTACAATATTTAGAGTACATAGGTATCTTCAGTTGATATTAAATGTTGAAAAACTTAGAAACCACCACATTTATTACCAGACTGATGTAGATCTACATGCACCCCAGAAAGGGTTAAATGGTACACTGACCAGCAACATGCCAAAATAAGGAGAAAACTCTATCTCAATCTCTTGTGATTTAAACAGGCAATTATTTTATCTGGAAAATTTAGATTGATTCTCCACAGCACCAAATACAGAACCTGGATACGTTTGAGGGTTTATTGAAAAATACGAACTTCTGGGGGTCAATTTATTGTGGCTGAAATAATACATAAAACATAACACCAAAGATGCTGCCCTTCAAAGTTGAAGGTCAACCAATTACAACTCTCTCCAACATACTTAAGACTCACAAAGAAGCATTGTATTAGGACTAGTTTATGAGGTGTGGATTTACAATTTTGGAGTATTAAAATAAATAAAGTTTCTAAAAGTTTCATTTTTTATTACTTGTGTATAAGATACAAATATTCTTCCAAATTAGGTCAATATTTTAAAATGTTCATTATTATTTTAACTTTTGTGTGCAATTTATATGTGAGACAAAAATCAATTATTGTTAATTATCGCACAGTTTATCTAATATTCCTCTCCTTCTTCTTCCCCTTCACCTTCTACTGAGTCGACTCCCACCTCTTCATAATCCTTCTCGAGGGCTGCTAGATCCTCTCTTGCCTCTGAAAACTCTCCCTCTTCCATACCCTCTCCTACGTACCAGTGTACAAATGCACGCTTGGCATACATCAGGTCAAACTTGTGGTCAAGTCTTGCCCAGGCCTCTGCAATGGCTGTGGTGTTACTCAACATACATACAGCTCTCTGAACCTTGGCCAAGTCTCCACCTGGCACTACAGTGGGTGGCTGATAGTTGATGCCCACCTTAAATCCGGTAGGGCACCAGTCTACAAACTGGATGGTCCTCTTGGTCTTGATGGTTGCTATGGCAGCATTGACATCCTTGGGCACCACATCACCTCTGTACAGCATACAGCAAGCCATGTACTTGCCATGTCTGGGATCACACTTGACCATCTGGTTGGCTGGTTCAAAGCAGGCGTTGGTGATCTCAGCCACAGACAGCTGCTCATGGTAGGCCTTCTCAGCACTGATGACCGGGGCATAGGTGGCCAGTGGGAAGTGGATACGTGGGTAGGGAACCAAGTTGGTCTGGAATTCTGTCAGATCTACATTCAGAGCACCATCAAATCGGAGTGAGGCTGTGATGGAGGAGACAATCTGACCAATCAGACGGTTCAGGTTGGTGTAAGTTGGTCGCTCGATGTCCAGGTTACGCCTTGAAAATAATAAATACATGACAAAATTGAAACAAAGATGTGACTAATTACTTCTGGGGGTTTACATTTGCACTCTGAGAAAAGATAAATTTTACAGTACTGAGGGTGAATTTTATAAGCTTTAGAAAGAAACCATTTTATTTATGCCTGTAAATACCTTCAGCATGATTCAATTAAAAGGTTAACAAAATACGTTAATCCTTCAACAAAACAGCTACCTATGCTTTATTTTAACTTTAACGTTGAAAGTAAAAATTTGGAAATTTAATGATTGAGACAAAACAACACAAACATAAACTTGATCAAGATTTCAATGACATCAACACATTAACTAATACACAACATCAGCTATATATTAACATATTAGTCACTAGGTCACTAATGACAAATATATTCATTACTTCTTCATATTTTGAACCTTGTATACGAACTAGCCAAAATTGTGTTAATAACTTTGCTTCAAGTATTTAATTAATCTCATACACTACTCCACGGATATTTTACTTTATCCCACAGCCTTTAAATACCTGTGCAGGTATTGCTTTCCTATATTCTCACTCAGATTTACTTTTCTTACCTGCAGATGTCATAGATGGCCTCATTGTCCACCATGAAGGCGCAGTCAGAGTGCTCCAGTGTTGTATGGGTAGTCAGAATGGAATTATACGGCTCTACCACTGCAGTGGACACCTGGGGTGCTGGATAGACAGCAAACTCAAGCTTGGACTTCTTTCCATAGTCCACAGAGAGCCTCTCCATCAAGAGTGAGCTGAAGCCTGAACCAGTACCTCCCCCAAAGGAGTGGAAGATCAAGAAGCCCTGCAGTCCAGTACACTGATCTGCTAGCTTCCTGATACGATCCAGAACCAAGTCAACAATCTCCTTTCCTACAGTGTAGTGACCACGAGCATAGTTATTGGCGGCATCTTCCTTACCAGTGATGAGTTGTTCAGGATGGAACAGCTGTCTGTATGTTCCAGTACGGACTTCATCTACCACAGTGGGCTCCAAGTCCACAAAGACTGCTCTAGGGACATGTTTTCCTGCCCCAGTCTCACTAAAGAAGGTATTGAAGGAGTCATCACCACCTCCAATGGTCTTATCACTGGGCATCTGTCCATCAGGCTGGATCCCGTGTTCTAAGCAGTAGAGTTCCCAGCATGCATTGCCAATCTGACAACCAGCCTGGCCAATGTGGATAGAGATACATTCACGCATGTTGATGGTTTTGCAGGTTTTTGTAACTCAGAAAAAAATTAAGATATTCAAGAAATCCTTCTTTGACTGTAACTGCCACCGAAGATTGTTGAATGAATGATGAGACTTGAAAATACTGTCTTATTTATAGTGCTGGGTCTCCAGGGATTAATCAGTCCAGGTCTACACTTGTTTATTCTTTATTCATATGCAAATCCATTCACTGTCATCAGAACTCATCCAGCAAGATCAAGACAAATCCATCAATTCAATGCTCTGCCATTAGTGGACCAATATAATTGGTTATCAAAGAGCAGATCTATGTAAGACATAAATCTTTAGAAAGAATAAACTAAAGAAGGTAATTTGCCTCAATGCCACCTTTATCCCTCTTTTCATCCAAACTGAGTGTGTTTCTATATCTGCAGATTAATGGAAACAGGTCAATTTTTCCACAGAGACATGTTTGCCCAGTGTAAAAGGTGATATTGTTCAGGTAAATTAGCAGTGGATGGAATAACTCACATTTATTTACTATATTAACAAAGTGCTGTGTTTCTGTATCAAAAGGAAAGGTACAAAATGCAAATGCGCTGAAAAATAAGTGATTCATCAATAGAACAAAGAGTAAACATAAACCTATAGTTTATTGCCTCTAAAAATTTCTGACTTAATGTTTTACATCTAAAGCTAAAAAAAAGTTTTAAATACATGATAAACTTTCCGGTAAACCAATTGCAGTGGATACTGTTTATCATGTACTTTTAAAAGTCATGAAGAAAACTGCCTGATTTTCCAGAAAGTATAAAAATAATCATAAATTGTGTACAGAAAAAAAGAAATACTAACCATTTAAGCAAAGGAGAAATGAAAATGAAGTACTTTTGCAAATATTCTGCAAAATCTAATATTCTGAACTTTCTGTTTTAAAGTTATGAGTCAAACCTTGCTTTTACTTTTTGATTGTTGATGGGGATTTAGGAAAAGGAGGTTCATTAAATAGAAGAGATTGTCATCTATAAAAGATGCCATGAACAACTTTTCACCCCAATTCTTTTTTTTTTTACAAGTATCAAACAAAGTAATCAGGACCTCTGTAGACAATACCGGTTTATTAGAAAAGTGGACACAAATCCAACATTGCTTGACCATGACAGCATGTCAACATCTTGGTCAGCAGACATAAGCACAGTAGTGTACTACTGATTTGGCAGAATGGAAATGATTTCAAAAATAAATACAGATATTCAGGTAACAGATGGTCAGGTAACAGATATTCAGGTAACAGATATTCAGGTAACTGATATTCAAGTAACAGATGGTCAGGTAACAGATATTCAGGTAACAGATGGTCAGGTAACAGATATTCAGGTAACAGCACACATTACCTCGGCATCAGACGTGCAAGAGTCTTTGGTGACTTTTTTTTCTTCAGCATCTGAAAATTTGAAAAAGTACAAATATTTTGAGTGATAAAATACTAGGAATCACTGGAGCTTTTTATTTATTTGTATGCCTGAAACATTCAATTTCCATATCTTTAATCGGGAAAATGGCAAAATATTAGTAAAATAACAATGACCACGATTGTTAAATTGATAGTATTTGATACATTATTAAAACACCTTACATCTTCTGTCATTGTATTGCAATCCATTTCCATTTTATTATGATTTTAAAATTTCAGTAATTACCTGACATTTTGTTTTATCTTGATCATTATATTCAAATCACTTTCTACATTCAAACTAGAGTCGTGGTTCAAATACAATTTCAATACTGATATCCAGTTTAACTAGAGTGGAGTGGGTGTAAGAGAGGGATAGAGTAACGGTAGGAGCAGAGGAGCAGCGGAGTAGAGTAGGATAGTAAAGATGAAGTGGAGAGGGAGTATGATACAGAACAGTAGAAATAGAGAAGAAGAAATAAACTAGGGAGTACAAATATTGTAGGATTACGGTAGAGTGGGAGTAGGTTACAGAACAAAAGGGACTACACAGGTGTCATTAATGTTAGACGTCATTAATTTTAGACAAGTTGTTTTTATATTGTCTGGTTTTATGTTACTTCCTTAATATTATTAAGAAATGGAATAAGCAGTCCCTTGTTTATATGTATCAGTGTATATGTATCACATTAAATGTGTTTAGCTACCTATTTTTTTCATTGTCTAACATTAATGACACCCATGTAGTGTTGGGAATCACCTCCAACTTTCAGGGTCCATTATTCATCCATTTTTACGACCGATGATTGACCCACAATCGATTATTTTACTCCATTGTTGTTCATTAATTAAGAAACACTTTCCAGGATAAAGTATAGGTCAATCCGGTAAGAATAACGGTGTTCCGACATTTAGAATCTCCCAAAAGTACCCACTTCTTGTAAATATGGCGGAAGACACAAACATTCTCGAGATTCATGACAAGTCTGTTAATTTATTAAGTAAAAATGGGTAAAATATATGGAAAATATGAGGATATTGACATAAATTATCAAAGGTAAGATTTAAGATAAATAGTCAATCATTAGAAAACGTTAATGACCAACCACGATTGAACACTGTCACCGACGATTAATCAAGCACACGTCTAATCGTCCACCCACTAAAAGAGACACAGTAGAAGTAGGATACAGTCATAGTATAATTGAGTAGTAGGATAAAGTAGGAGTAGGAGAGAGTAAGAGTAGGAGTAGCTGAGAGCATGAATAGGATAACACAGGAAAGAGTACTGATATTGAAATTGGCTTTCTTAAATTCAGTCCAGAACTGACGACTTTTATTTTTAATATACAGTTTACCATCATTTGTGACTCATGAAAATGCTGCTTGTTTAGCATTCCTAATGGCATAGTGATAAGAAGCCCTTGCTTTTCTCCTTATTTCAGCCACGACTCCTACTCTTGGGCAACCTTGGCTCTGCCATATCCTATGCCAGAGTAATGACTCTTCTTTCTGACATTTTAACATATTATTCTAACCTGGAAATACCTTGCACTTGTATTTATATTGAAATTGGCATTTTCCATATCAATTAAGAAATCAAGAAAGCTGTTTTGATCATTTTTAAAATATTAATGTATTATCCAAATCAGCAGTAAGTTACCTGAGATTTCTTCTTCAGATACTTCACTCTGTTCTTCTGACTCGGAAGACTGGTTCCCAGTTTTATCATCTCCTTTGCTTGTTATGAGTTCTTCAGACTGATAGCCAAGATCTGCCACATCACTTCTGTTCTGTGTGGAGAGTACATCATTTCCCCAGGAAGATTTGTTGGAACGGGCTTGATGAACATCAAGAAACTCCTGGAATTCTGGGTCATCCTTGACCTTTATAATAAAGAAATACACTTAAGGAACTATTACCTGAAGTTCAGCTTTGGACCTTCTATCTGTGGAATTTCAAATGTTACCAGACTGAACTTTCAACCATGACTTATACTTAAGAATACAATTAACAAGCCAACAATATGGGTGCTGGCTAGTGCTTCTGTAACCTTATATTTGGTTGCTACAGTTAACTTTTTCAGCCTTACATATACTGGAAGAGATGTTTTAGTGTAGAACAGAAGAAAGTGAGAAATTTTGGACCAATTTACATTTACAAAATTAAATATTTAGAGAACATACATGTAATTTGGTTAACTAAGGTTCTGCTGTTTTTTTTTATCATGGCATACAAAACTAGATTGCACCAACTTGACACCAACATATCCCCTGGCAAGCTATCTCTCACAATACAGACATTCACTTGGTGTGGCAGCCATTTTTTATGTTGACAGATTTTATAAATAATTTCATTTTTTGGGGGGCAATCATACCGTAATGATAACCTTTGTCAAATATTTACATGATACATTTAACTGTAAATTCTTAAATAGTACCACAAAACTGTTGTAGGGATTGTATGCCTTTAGAGTAAGAAATCTAAAATTCGCCACATGTGGAAATACTAATAAAATAAATGAATTGAGGTGAGATTTGTTGAATGTACAGTAAGTTAAGGCTTTTTGAACTGAAAAATGCCAATTTTCAGACAAAACATCATTTTCTTCATAAAATTAACTAAGGTTTTAGAGGTAGCGAATTTTAGATTCCTGGCGAATTTTAGATTTCTTACTCTAATATATTACCAAGATGAAATTTCATAAAACATTGTGAGTAGATCTCAGGAAATCAGAGCAGAAGTTATATCTAGTACAGTCTGATGTCAGACTTACCATTTCAAATTTACAACACAAAATATATGAAAAATGTAAAAAAAGTCCCTGGGTGGGATTTTATATGCATTATACACAGTTTAAATGTCTACTTAAAGCCTTAATTTTTGGCATATGTAAAGATAACATATTCTCAGGTATGATATTAGGTGGGCGAGCCAATATAGTTTGTAAGGTATATGGCTTAGGGTGATAAAAAGTGCATATAATTGGTCTTTGTGAACATTCTTTTTGACCTAAAGGTGACCTTAAAATTTATAGTACATTGCTAAATTTTCCACAGACAAAAAAAAATGATATAAACAAATTAGATTTACATTTAGTACAGTGTGACATTGGTCAGACTTTCCATTTCCATGCTACAAAGCAGAAGTTGTGAAAAAAGCAGAAAAAAAGTCTTTCAAGTGGGGTCTGTATGAGCATCATGCACACGTTAGATGTACACTTAAAGCTAGGGCTGCAAGCGAGCCCGAAAATGCGCCTCGATTCCTCGTTTTAGAAGAATCTATTCGGACTCGGTTAATTGCTTGATTATCGCCCACGAAATAAACTGCTTCATATTTTGACATATCACGCCTTATAAAATGGTTACAAACCACACAACAGGAAGGAATTTTGATAATTTATTGAATTTGGGGGAAAAGACGCATTTATATTGCAAAATATAAGAAACTTTAACCATCTTTATATTGCGAGATTTGAGGCGTCTTTGAAATACGTTATAATAAAATGCCATCTTATAAAACGTTGTTACACAAAGAATTAAAGCTTGCAAATACTTAAAATATATAAATATTGAAATGGAAATGCCTTATATTAGTAAAATATATAAACATATTCATATATTTGTAGAAAAAATAGAATTTTGTGGTAGATTTTACATCTATGTTTAGTTGTTTTCGAAGATCCGGTTCACTTTTCTTGCCTCGAGTATTTAACTGAATCGTTTCGCTTCCGAGTAACCGAAGAATCGTTGCAGCCTTACTTAAAGCCTTCATTTTTGGCATGTAGAAAAAGAATATATTAATATATTATCAATAAGATATTAGTTGGATGACGGACATAGTGTTATCACACACACACGCTATAACGTATGGCGGCGGCAGCACAATTGACGTGAACCCAGTATATGACCGACTTTTGTTTGGGGATATTATAATTTACATTGTTACTATGAACAATAAGAAAGGTGATATTTAAAGAATGATGAACTTTAACAAAGCCAATGCTGATCAGTGCAGATTTGATTTGTATAACCTAGTTATACTAGTTTTACTGTGTATTACCTACAAACTTCAAATTTATCAGCTTTTTTGGATAAAGGGTAACTTCTGTGATAAGACAGGGTTGAAAAAATTGTTAAAACTAGAGAAGGGTCAGTAGCAGATTTTTATACAAACTTGTATTTTGATATCCCCCAGTGTGAAACCGTTCCGATTCCAGGATACTGATAAAAGCTGCAATTTAGTATATCCCGAATTGAATATTTTTGTTTATTTGGGGTTTTACGCCGCTTTCAACACTGTACAGGTCATATCATGACGGGTAGTTGGAAGGGCAGAGGAAACCAGTACATATAGTTCGCTAGGGTTCTGTACTGTAAACGGCCGACCAACGGCAAGCAACTACCAGCTTTCCCCAATTGAATAGGACCACTAACAGGAAGTAAAATATGTGAAAACAAAACAGTGACAGTTGTTCCTTAAAGAAATAGAAATGCTAAAATACACAAAAATATGAGGTAAAAATTTATAATTTCTTCAAATTTGGGGTTTGTTTATAATATTTTACATTTTCTCACAATATTATATACTGACATTCGAAATGCTGGTTGTAAAGAGTCGTCACAGTATTCAAGTGAATTGGTCTCGATACCGAGATACTGGTGTTACTGACCCTGCCCTAGTTAAGATTTGTTATTAAGCCAGAACATATTCACATTTGCTTGCATTTTTTCACTGGCTGCCATTTTTATTTTACTAACTACTTGTGTGACTGTTTTATTTTTAAAAATTAGAAATCATGACATCTAAGACTTTTTTCAGATCTTCCAATTAGTCCCTTTTTAGTTATGGGGGCCAAATTATATTCATAAATTTCTAAACACTGCTCTGTAGTACTTTAAAATTGTTTAGTATTTTGGGTTTAATGTTTAGCCTCACTACATACTAGCTGAGTTTGTTTTAGTTCCATTATCTAAATAACGCTTTCAAAACTGAACTAGATGTTTCACTTTCATAGTTAAGAAAAATTGCGGTGTTTAGTTAATAGTTAATAAGTTGGTCATTTTGTATCAGATCACCTCTAAAAGTTAATGATTGCCAGACATCTATATAACAAACCTACTTGCCAAATTTCATGTGAATAGGTGAGGCGTTTTTAAGTTATCAACCGGAAAAACACACTCCTTTAAAAAACACGTTTTTGGTCATGTGACTTCTTTGATTGGTTGAAATGTCATGACACCATATTCCAAAATTTTTCTCAGGGCTACTACATGCATGTGCTAAATTTGAAGAGAATCCGCCCAGTGGTTGCTGAGCTATAAGCAATAGAAAATGAGGGAGCCGGCAGTCCATCTCTTTCTCCCCACTCCCTTCAATGAAAACAAACGTCCCTTGCCGGATGCTTAATAAAAGTAAAGAAACTTCTATAAAATCTTGTAACATGTTAAAAATAATAATATGATAAAAACATATTCTCCAAAGATATGTCTGATAAATATCACTATATTCTACCATATGTTTTTGTGTTATAGTTAGGCGTTACATTTGTAATTTCTAAATGGTCTGTGGAGTCTGAATTTGAGACATTTGTACTAGTGCTGTAAGTCATCAAGAAATACTAGAGTCGATGCGTCGGAACTAATGGTCGATGGTGAACCGACGAAAGTCGCACTAGTGTTTGTCAAGTACTCCAGAAGAAATATATTTTATTAATTAGCCGGTTTTAAATAAAAAACAAATTTTTGTAGTTTGATCTTTGACCCTATCCAATGAATTATTGAATCTCGTGAGAATTTATATTTGCGGTTAAAAAATTGAGGGGAACAGCCATTGTTGTTTCCACTTGAAAGCTGTCAGAAATTAAAAATGTGATTGTTTTCTTTAAAAACGCTAATTATCATACTACCGACGCGTCGTAATTTCAACGCTCGCGACCGACTATGACCAAGTCGAGCCGCATCGTTACTGCACTAATTTGTACTGAACTTTGTTTTCAGGTCAGTTATCGAGCAAACTATCAAACTTCTTCAAACATCGTAAGAGTACAACCTCTCTGGTTCACTCACACCCACATTTCAGCTAACTTACATCTCTTAACATTTCTTCTGTGATGTCTGTCTTCTTTTTCTTTTTATTCTGAAAATACAGGGAAGAAATGCAACATGAATGAAAACATCAGCAAGTACAATTTTTGTCCATTTCTTAAAGATAACCACAATTCTGTCACAATAGCCAAACGTACTTCACTTTTGTACTTAACTTCAGTTTTGGACAAATTAATATCACTGAATGTGCTGAAATCTGTGAAAGACATTTGGTGAAAGTAATTTGTTTTACAACTATTGGCCAAATTGTAACCATCTACAACCATTACTGAATACTTAAGATTAGAAAAATTCAGTTCCATGCAACATCCACCACATCAACCTTCATGAATTCCATAGAAATTTAAATAATTTAAATGTCCACATTTCCTTCAATGGGAGCTACTGAAAACAGTTTCACTCAAATAATATTGCAATCTTAAAGCCAATTTAGTTTCATTTTTACAGATCTCAAACTACCACAGACAGAAAATTACACTGCTGATAGGGCCTAACCTTTTTGTCTGTCATATCAATCTGCTTGGCTCTGCCCTCTGTTGGTTTCTGCTTGAAAGCAGAGCTTTCGTTGGAGTATTTACTCCATGCTCTGGGCTTTGCACTGTCCCCAAGTCCAAATGCTGGAGCAACCTAAAACAAGACAACCAAAAGGCAATCACCATACGGAGAGAACGAATAAACCCAGTACTCCAAGTTTTTGCCAATGCAAACCTTTTAGATGCTTTCTTTTGCAAACTTAAAACAGGGAACAGGTGTATTTGATCATAGATCATAGAAGTACATGGACCTTGCAAAATAACTTGTCATTATACAATAAAGAAGTATTATTTTATGTACTTACATACACTTCAGTTAACTGACCACAAAATTAGACGGACTATTTTATCTTGAATCAACAAATCAATGGGCTATAAAGAGGATTAGAACTTTTGTAAATTGGAAATGGTCCCAAAAACTGTCTCGCCCTGCAGGGAACCGATCCCAGTGGCCTATTACACAATGACATGAAGCAAAGTCTTACTCTAACCATCTGAGCTAAAGTGGAATGCCCAGAGATCCAGATGTTAACAGAGCTATATATATTATGAGGATATTACACCTTTAAGAAGATAATAAAGATTTGGAGTACAAAACTGGGTAGAGTGACTCTACTTGTTTGCTCTTCTATAAATAATTGACCTCAAATTGGTTTCTTTTGTGTAATTTTAAAAAGAAAATCATTCTAATCTATCAGGCGTAAACAAGCAACTAGCAATATTCCCACCTGAGATCATTTCAATGAGATGAGACTTCAGCTGATCTGTGAAAGAGGAACTTATGTACATATTAGCACTAAAATGGGTTGATTTTTTTATTTGTGGTGCTGTGTATGAAACAACTATGTACACCACCAATATTTTGTGCACATATGCTTGCATTAGGGTTATTTGGAAGATATTCTTGACCATTTTGTCACT
Organism: Sabellastarte sp. h YS-2021; assembly: GCA_964017235.1. NCBI lineage: Eukaryota > Metazoa > Annelida > Polychaeta > Sabellida > Sabellidae > Sabellastarte > Sabellastarte sp. h YS-2021. Next base: position 32,883,688 of record OZ024936.1, read on the forward strand.
TCTTTAACGGACAATTACAGCAAAGAACTTCTTCTATTAAACTATTTTCCACAACTGTGTCGATAAATGTTCCTATTTGTCACAAAAGATGATCTTTATTGTTGCAAATATATTATTCCGTGTACAACTGAATAAATAAAAATCATAAAACAGCATTTCTATTGATACATTAGTATAAAAAAAATTCCACAGAATTCCATAACCTCCCATTTCCTCAGCATGCGTAGACAGTTGCTAGTGCGTAAAGACGACCAACCAATGGAAAAAATTAAATTTTTTTCTTGAAACCCATTTGCAAGCGATCAGCATCAAATAATCATACTGATAATATTTTATACTGGTTTAATAGTTTTCAACCTGCTGTTCTATCATAAACGTCATATTCTATGCTGTTAAAAATTTGTAAAGTTCAGAAGAATCTCTGAACTCTGTGACTAGACAGCTACACGTCAGTGTAAATAAGGAGGTTATAGTGACAAAAATCCAGTCTAAACTTTCCATTGTTTCCCATGTGAAAGCTAACCCATGTACTGCTCAGGATTAAGTATATTACAAGTACAACTTTAATTGAATTTTAAACATTCACAAACCTTGATTTTTGAAGTTTTCAGAAAGGTATGATGAAATCTCTTCACTGCTTCGTCAACCACGTTGTCTTTTTCAAAGCCAATAAATGCAAACTTGCGAAAGACGCCATCTTTGGTAAACTTCAAATGGCAATCCGTCACATGACCCAGAGACCCAAAGATATTGCGCAGCTCCTCCTCCGTAGTCTGCTCAAATTAATATATAAACATTTTCTTATTATCAATTATACTCAGTATACTGTGTGGCGTTTTCACATGAGTTCATCCCAATACTAGACATAAAATATATTTATTAAATTAATTTAGCCATAAAATGTTTCCAAAAGATTTCCTACTGAAACAGGAAAATTTACACCAATCATTAAATATTCATTTGGTATTAAACAACCAATTGTTGTGGGGAAAAGTAGAGACTTGTGTTGTAGAAGAAAACTTTCATTAGCTTATTTAAATGCCCAATGAAGATATCAAAAATAGTATATATTCAGCACTTATTTGATTCAAAAAGAAATGGGTTGTAGATTATAGATAGACCCTAAAAAAATTGACTTGACCAAACTTTTCCTGTTTCCAAAATTTCTGATCCTTGTCTGATGATTCTACTGGGTGATAAAAGGTGACTTTATTAAAACTAATACATTCTTAACTAAAAAAAAAACTTTTAAAAAAGCAACAGAGAAACCCGTCCTTCACAGCCTGGGGAAAAAGTGTTAGAACACCATGTCATTTTGACGAGGTGAAACAGTACATAGATCAGAAGACTTACAAAACAGTGCAAGTTATGTAAAGGTACAAGAGAAACTAGACTGCACTGACTTGATGACAATATCTGTAATAATAGCCCAGGGCTATACTATTGTTTCAAAGCGGGGGCTTTTATTAGAACAACATGCAGATGTATAAAAACACGCAAGTAAAGTAGAGCCTGCCAAGGGAACCATGTGTAAGCTGAACAGTGAATTCTTATGCTAAGGTTACTGCTAAATTTTCAGAATATCAACCGGTGAACTTCCAGAAAATCAACCGCTAATGTTCCAAATATACATGTATATTTATGATATCCTGCTCAGCCTGTGAATTTCGACGCCCCATGGACACTCATCACTCATAATTTATGACAGTATAAAACCTTTTTACAAACAAATTTCAGCATACAATTATACCTTGCTATCAGAGGTACTTATTTCATTTTTTAAAATGTGAATATTATTTGTCCATGAGCATTTGTAATGGCAGGTGACAAACTGACTCACATTTTAACTCGCAACCACGGCATCTCGCTACCAGTAACATGCTACCATATCTTGCTATCAATATATGATTACAGCCTCATTATTTTCTGCACATACACAATAGTAATGTGTTCCATTGGCGAATTTGAAGTATTTCATCTTGAAGCAGCATTTTTATTAACAGTTTAATATTTGTAAGGAAACCCCACACGATCCCATGACCTCATATTCTCAAAGCATGCATTTAATGAGTTGCAAAAGTCTCCCAAATAACGCTAATTCTATTAGTGGCATTCTAACAGTGAATGCCAGCCTACCAGTGAACGCCCGCCTTATATATCTTTATTAGAGGTCAAGGACAAATGCTTCTATCTGCAACAAAATGGGTATTCACTGGTATTTCCGGTTTGAGGTAAAAATGGTCGATAACAAAAGAAATATATTGTCAAAATATAACACTTTCAAAAAAAATGGTGAACAGCATAATCAAAACATTAATTGTATTTTATGTCATTTGACAACTTGGTTAAAGAATATAAGCTAAACCTGGAAATATATTATAAATTTTAAATGTTATCTAAAACATGGGCATTTATGGGTAGGATGCCAGTACTAGACTGTGACCTTTTAAATTATCTGATCTTCAAGCAGCATTTCTCAAGCAATTTAAGTACACAATCTGTGGTAGTGGGACAATGGTAGCGAGTTGCTGTGGTGTGAATTCTATGTCTTCTGATGAACTTCACTGGCTGACCAGAAGTGTTCTTTATCAGGGCAGCCACAGGATTTTCATTTTGAAATTCCATGATTTTTCCAGATTTTTTCCAAGTTTTCCATAAGCATTTAATGGCAATATCAACCCTTATTGACATATATATACTATGTATATTTAACTGGTGCATTACTGATCAATAACTGATATCATATACCCTTATAAAATACATTAAAAGAAACAACTATACAGCAATAAACTATATGAGAATACCCCTGTGACATAGTCTCAAGAGAGCTTTTCAAGGGGAAGGGGGAGGGGGAGGTTGGGAGAGTCGGGCAGCACAAGCTGCATAACACCCCAGAAATAATTATCACCAGAGCAAAATACATGTAGATAAAATATTTATATAGGCACTAACAATAGCAATCTAAAAATTATAGTGCTAACCCTTTTAATCCTTGTACCAAGCTATATCAAGCCATAACCCATTACTCCGTTTTAGGTACAATAAAAAACTACATCAAACACACTCAAAAATCATCTAGTATTCAAAAGAGGAAAGAGGAGTAGAGTCAAGTCCCAAGCATTTTTGAGAAAGCCTGTGGTGGTTAATAATAAAGTTAACTGGGGACTAAATTGTGACACTCCTGACTCTAACGTAAAAGGTACAAAAGGGAGATTAAGGATATTATTGCTAAGTCTTAAAACCTTTTAAGTTATATCAAGAAAAACACTAGACAAATATAAGGTCTAGTGGGCAAATATGCTGGACAGCAACCACAGGACCCAGGAGATAAAGTTCAATCAGGCCAGACCATGGGCCACATTCTTCAAGTAAAACTGTGTGAAGGTGTTCCAGGACTTCCAATAGCAGTCTGAGAGAATCAACTCTTGGGAGACCCCCTTGAAAGGTCTTAGAAGAAGCAAAAGGCTCTAACATCAAAAGCTTTGACCTGATGCAAGGTCAAGGATTCTGGTCACACATTTGGCAACACTGCAACACTCGATCCAAGCAGAAACATTTGAAGGAAGATATCCTTATTGAAATTCTTCATTAAATGAGACAAAAACAAGTTTCTTCTTGTCCCCCAGGACATTTGTCTGGATAATAGCAGAAGGCTCTGATTGGGCAGACCAACCCTCCTTGAGTGATTTGCAGAGCCAGTGCTGGAATGACCACTGAGGCCACACTCACTGGTTTTTGCTACTTGATTCTTTGATAAAAAACTATGTGAAGGGTAAAGGAACACTCTTAGTCTTTCTGATGTTTTTATTGGGTCATGCATGGGTTTCACTTCTGCACTTAGCTGATCTGAGGGCCAGAAGGAAAACAATCTTTAAAGTTAGATGATTGAAAGAAGAATCCTTGATTGGCCCAAGAAGAGGCTTTTTTATTTGATGCAGGACCTAACAGAGGTTCTAAGTGAGGATACTTCTATGACCTTTAGGTCTATCCCTGTAGAAGTCATCTAAGAGTCTAATCAACTCAAGTGATGTTGAGAACAGAATTGCCAGTCTTGTCTGCAATGGCTAACCTGTACCCATCTATTGAACTGGGCTGCAGGCTTTTCTCCTGGAAAAAATGTAAGAGGAAATATGTGATTTATTTTAAAGTGATGTTTTGAAGTCAATCGGATTTGACTCACAGTGACAAAATGGACCAATTTGCGTCATAGACAACTCTGTTTGAGCTTCTTTGAGGAGCCTCAATTCCTGCTGCCACTTGGTCAGAAAAGCTCTGCTGTTTGATAGTGACCGTTCTAGTAGCCAATCATATAGGTTCAGGTTTGAAGTCCTTTGAACAGTTGGGTTAACAGGTTCTCTGAAGGTGAAGGCATAGAGCTATCTGAGACAAAAACATCACTAGGCTACAGAACAAAGACATTTTGGGCCAGCTCAGGGATAAAGATTACCTTGCAATTATGGCTCATGATTTTCTGACCAATTTGCTCAGAAGGGACACTGGGGGAAGGTACACGGAATCAGACCCTCCTAAGACAGGCTGAGACCATCCATTGAGATACAAACTGTGCCGGCTTGTACCTGGTGGCAAACAAGTCTCTTTTGGGACGGTGCCACCACTTGCAGATCTGGTCAAATGGCTCCTTGAGGAGTGACTGAAAAATCTTCCTGTGTTGTGACAGATCATTTTCAATTACATTCAGTTGATGGATAACGTGCCAGTCTTTTAAAAGATCTGTCTGAGCTTGCAGCAGGAACCTCCACAGGAGGGCACACAGAGCCTGATCTCATACTTCCCTCCTTGTTTATGCAGGATACAACTGTGTTGTCTGTGGCAACCAGAATGGTCTGGCCAAAACACAAATGCTCAAACTTTCCTTCAACTCCAAAATGTTTATGACTGTGTAGTTTGCTTTCTGGAACTGACAAAACACTTATTGCAGTGCAATCTCCTAAGTGAGCTCTCCATTCAATTGATGTGAACTGATGCATCTGTAAAAATTTATGCAGCATGTTTAAGGGGGTGCAGAGGTTCATCAGGAAGCATGTTTGTGTCCTCTAGCCGCCAGTGCGAGTGTAGAGAGACCCATAAACTTGAAGACTTGCTCGGGTCCAACTTGACTTTAGGAGATTCTCAACTTGTGATAGACAGCCAGCAGGGTTTTGTGTCTTGGAAACATATCCCTTGCTGACAGATTATTCAGTTTTCTAGTTACTGGTGGGGATTTTTATACCCCTTGAAGTTTCACTTCTTTTATGACTATTGTGAACTTCACTGGCATTGCTGACTGATCCAAGAGGAGAGCCTTAAACTGGAATGCTTAACCTTGATAATAAAATTTTAAGTGTTTCCTTTGTTACATGTAAGGGTACTGTGTCAGAACATTGTTGTGTATGGGTCAAGAGTTCCTTTACTATATAAGGAAACCTAATTATTGATTCTCTCTGTATTTTGAATTAGTGACCTTGTCAGCACTGATCTTTCTTGTGCTCTACCAGTGTTCTATTTTTAGATCTAGGGAAAATATTGCTAAGATTCTAGAATCTTCTGTGCATTTGTTTTTCCTGGAAATGTACTGATGTGTTTTACATTTGTTTCTAGAACCTGCTAAAGTCTCCAGCTATAGTAAAGGGTAGAAGGCCTGACTACAGATAGTGTTGAAATAGTGTGCTATTTGAACAGAGGTCTCTCAAACTCCGATATCCAACTGGATTTATTTGCCTGTGGGTCAAGTGGATACAAACTGCTTCTATGCATTTTGTGGTGAACTCTAATAGGAGTGAACTGGATTTAGTGGCTGGATATCCTGGACAGTGGATTGTTGCTTCGTTGCTGAAGATTAGAAAGATCACCCACTTCCTTCTCAAAAAATGTGAACATTCTGGATAAAAGATGTAAGACGTATCTTCAGTGAGGACATGACATGCTTTATGATCCACTGATTTCCCTTTGTTCAGTTCCTGGATTAAAATTCTGACATTTCTCTGTATTTCATCCTGCAACTTACTTATGCACCTATTAAAACCTGCTGCAGAGTTACAAATGTAACTAGCTTCTTTACACTTTGGGGCAATCTCCAGGTGATGGACTGGAGGTGGAACAGTGGCCATGCCAGAGGGCTTCAAGCTCAGACAACCAGACTGTTAACCACTGCAGCATGTTTTTGCCACAAGACCGACCTGTCAGTTAGCTTAACTTGTGGGTTTTAGGCAGGATGCAAGATATACCACCTAAAATGTGATTTGGGTGGTTTTATGAACTGGTTGACGACGAAGCCACCAGCTTTAGTGGAACAGCTTGAGGATATGGTAGACAGCGTAAGATTCACACCCTCTAGCTTACAACACTGACTATGGGCACCAGTTCATGTGCTGTCTATAGATGTTGGGGTATGTTTGAGGGACCACCCCATGTACAACCCAATACCTCTAACAATTTCCCTATAGGATTTGTCCTCTGAAAAATAATTTTTTTCTGTGAATATTGATCTTTGCCTTCCTGATAGGAAAGGCGATCGTCATCTGGTTCTTCTGGTAAAGCGATCAGTTGAAGTGTATCCTATTCATAAATAATTACATACTAAGACTAACGTGCAAGAGTGTAAACATTGGAGAAGCTACACCACAGTAAAAAGCTATTAATCTGTGACTGTTGGACTCATGGCTGCAACACTTAGTGTGATGACATACTTTATACAGCTTACACTCAGCTACTGACCTGAATAGGGGCCTTGGCGTCTGCTGTCTGAAACATAATTTGTCTCACTGTATTTGCTATTCATTGGTTTTTACTAATCATGGCATCACAAAACTGTTTCACAATAAGTATGAAACAAATAGTGAACCAAGCTGAGCTCCAGTGAAAGGACAGGTTCTCAGTTCTCCTTCAGGTGTTCCACACAAAAAATCAATGAAATGGCTATTTAAAATTTTTGCGGGCTTTGGAAATAAAATTCCATGATTTTTCCATACCTGGAATGTTTTTTAGCTTTTTCCAGATTTTCCAGTTCCGTGGCTACCCTGATATATCATTTTTGCTGTAAATTTGGGATTGTAAACTTTTTCCAGGAAATATTTAATTCTAGATTTATAATGATAAAGATACACTGTAGTAAACCTCTAATTGGCTATAGATAGGGACATTCATATGTTGTATATCTTTGAGGCATTTTATGCCTTTGAAAATTCATTGCTATTTAATCTGCCTGTACCTGGGTTTGAACCCACGTCCTCTGAGCTCCTAGACAAGTGTGTTACCCGCTAGGCCACAGTGGCAGATTTCATTTTTATTATTTTTATTATTCCTACAATGAAGCGAATTTTCTTCCTCAAGGTAAACAAGAAATCGCTCAAATACTAGCTTTTTGTGACAAATAACATAACAACAAGAGGTCTGATGATACTTTTTACAAAAAACAAGTCCAAAACATACTGTTTTATGATTTATTTGTGCAATGTATTAATATACTGGGGCATTTTACATTTGAAGTGAGAGAATGGAAGCCGCCATCTTGGTGTGGTGGAGTTGTTTTTTAAAAAAATATTACAGATAAACCTCGCTCTGAGCAGTCTCGAGAAGTATGCCTGGTGAAAATTTAAATATATGTAAAAACAACCTTAAAAATCGTTTTTAATGTTAAGGGTTCTCACACTGTTCCAAATTTTTTTTTTTTTTTGAAAGAATAATGCAAGTTATTGGAGATAAGATTTAATATATGTGTCACAGATTGGAAAATAGTGTTATTTGTATTGTTTTGATAAATATAATTGGTTTGTAACTTTACCTAAAAAACACAAAAAAATATGTCACAGAGTGACTTCTTTAGTAGTAAGAGGTGTGATTGAAGTTTTATATGTTTATTAGATGTTAATGTTTTCCACAATATAACAATAAAACTATAACAAATCAACAAAAAATGTCTCAATCAACAGTGTACTGAAATGTCTCTTAATATTTATCTTCTATGTTAGATCTCACAATTTCTCATTTACCAAAGTTCTCTAATAATTTATGAATATCTTATATCACTTCACTATGATGTCTAGTTTATCTCTACAATCACTCTCCCTAAATTTTACTCTGAATCTATCTGTAGTCTGTACCTATATTTATACTCAAGCTCAACAATGTGGTTTCACAGGAATTCAATAGAATAAAGAATATACTTGTATAAATTGGGGGTGAGAACTATTCTTATCCCAAACCTCTAGGACCAATAATAAGCGAGTTATAAGCACTTTTAACTTTGGCTATCCTCGTTTGACCTTGAAGGAGGGGCCCAAGGTCAATTCCGTCCACACCAGAAGATTCCCAGCCAATGATTTCCTATATGCTGGTTTACCATCCCAAACCTCTAGGACCAATAATAAGTGAGTTATAAGCACTTTTAAGTTTGGCTATCCTTGTTTGACCTTGAACGAGGGGGCCCAAGGTCGAATCCGACGACACCAGAAGACTCCCAGCCCATGATTTCCTATATGTTGGTTTACCATCCCAAACCTCTAGGACCAATAATAAGTGAGTTATAAGCAGTTTTAAGTTTTGCTGTCCTCATTTGACCTTGAAGGAGGGGCCCAAGGTCAAATCCGACCACACCAGAAGATTCCCAGCCCATGATTTCCTATATGTTGGTTTATCATCCCATACCTCTAGGACCAATAATAAGCGAGTTATAAGCAGTTTTAACTTTGACTATCCTCGTTTGACCTTGAAGGAGGGGCCCCAGGTCAAATCCGACCACACCAGAAGATTCCTAGCCCATCATTTCCTATATGCTGGTTTACCATCCCAAACCTGTAGGACAAATAATAAGAGAGTTATAAGCAGTTTTAAGCTTGGCTGTCCTCGTTTGACCTTGAAGGAGGGGCCCAAGGTCAAATCCGACCACACCCAAAGATTACCAGCCCATGATTTCCTATATGTTGGTTTACCATCCCAAACCTCTAGGAGCAATAATAAGCGAGTTATAAGCAATTTTAACTTTGGCTATCCTCTTTTGACCTTGAACGAGGGGTCCAAAGTCAAATCTGACCACACAAAAAGATTCCCATCCCATGAGTTTCTACAGGTTGGTTTACCATCCCAAACCTTTAGGAGCAATAATAAGCGAGTTATAAGCACTTTTAACTTTGGCTATCCTTGTTTGACCTTGAAGGAGGGGCCCAAGGGCAAATCAGACCACACCAGAAAATTCTCAGCCCATGATTTCCTATATGTTGGTTTACCATCCCACACCTCTAGGACCAATAATAAGCGAGTTATAAGCAGTTTTAACTTTGGCTATCCTCGTTTGACCTTGAAGGAGGGGCCCAAGGTCAAATCCGACCACACCAGAAGACTTCCAGCCCATGATTTCCTATATGTTGGTTTACCATCCCAAACCTCTAGGATCAATAATAAGTGAGTTATAAGCAGTTTTAAGTTTTGCTGTCCTCATTTGACCTTGAAGGAGGGGCCCAAGGTCAAATCCGACCACACCAGAAGATTCCCAGCCCATGATTTCCTATATGTTGGTTTATCATCCCAAACCTCTAGGACCAATAATAAGCGAGTTAGAAGCAGTTTTAACTTTGACTATCCTCGTTTGACCTTGAAGGAGGGGCCGCAAGTCAAATCCGACCACACCAGAAGATTCCTAGCCCATCATTTCCTATATGCTGGTTTACCATCCCAAACCTGTAGGACAAATAATAAGAGAGTTATAAGCAGTTTTAAGTTTAGCTCTCCTCGGTTGACCTTGAAGGAGGGGCCCAAGGTCAAATCCGACCACACAGAAAGATTCCCAGCCCATGATTTCCTATATGTTGGTTTACCATCCCATACCTCTAAGATCAATAATAAGTGAGTTATAAGCACTTTTAACTTTGGCTATCCTTGTTTGACCTTGAAGGAGGGGCCCAAGGTCAAATCCGACCACACAGAAACATTCCCAGCCCATGATTTCTCATCTGTTGGTTTACCATCCCAAACCTGTAGGACAAATAATAAGAGAGTTATAAGCAGTTTTAAGTTTGGTTGTCCTCGTTTGACCTTGAAGGAGGGGCCCAAGGTCAAATCCGACCACACAGAAAGATTCCCAGCCCATGATTTCCTATATGTTGGTTTACCATCCCATACCTCTAAGATCAATAATAAGCGAGTTATAAGCACTTTTAAGTTTGGCTATCCTTGTTTGACCTTGAAGGAGGGGCCCAAGGTCAAATCCGACCACACAGAAAGATTCCCAGCGAATGATTTCCTATCTGTTGGTTTACCATCCCAAACCTCTAGGACCAATAATAAGCGAGTTATAAGCACTTTTAACTTTGGCTATCCTCGTTTGACCTTGAAGGAGGGGCCCAAGTTCAAATCCGACCACACCAGAAGATTCCCAGTCCATCATTTCCTATATGTTGGTTTACCATCCCAAACCTGTAGGACCAATAATAAGCGAGTTATAAGCACTTTTAAGTTTGGCTATCCTCGTTTGACCTTGAAGGAGGGGTCCAAGGTCAATTCTGGCAACACCAGAAGATTCCCAGCCCATGATTTCCTATATGTTGGTTTATCATCCCAAACCTCTAGGACCAATAATAAGCGAGTTAGAAGCAGTTTTAACTTTGACTATCCTCGTTTGACCTTGAAGGAGGGGCCGCAAGTCAAATCCGACCACACCAGAAGATTCCTAGCCCATCATTTCCTATATGCTGGTTTACCATCCCAAACCTGTAGGACAAATAATAAGAGAGTTATAAGCAGTTTTAAGTTTAGCTCTCCTCGGTTGACCTTGAAGGAGGGGCCCAAGGTCAAATCCGACCACACAGAAAGATTCCCAGCCCATGATTTCCTATATGTTGGTTTACCATCCCATACCTCTAAGATCAATAATAAGTGAGTTATAAGCACTTTTAACTTTGGCTATCCTTGTTTGACCTTGAAGGAGGGGCCCAAGGTCAAATCCGACCACACAGAAACATTCCCAGCCCATGATTTCTCATCTGTTGGTTTACCATCCCAAACCTGTAGGACAAATAATAAGAGAGTTATAAGCAGTTTTAAGTTTGGTTGTCCTCGTTTGACCTTGAAGGAGGGGCCCAAGGTCAAATCCGACCACACAGAAAGATTCCCAGCCCATGATTTCCTATATGTTGGTTTACCATCCCATACCTCTAAGATCAATAATAAGCGAGTTATAAGCACTTTTAAGTTTGGCTATCCTTGTTTGACCTTGAAGGAGGGGCCCAAGGTCAAATCCGACCACACAGAAAGATTCCCAGCGAATGATTTCCTATCTGTTGGTTTACCATCCCAAACCTCTAGGACCAATAATAAGCGAGTTATAAGCACTTTTAACTTTGGCTATCCTCGTTTGACCTTGAAGGAGGGGCCCAAGTTCAAATCCGACCACACCAGAAGATTCCCAGTCCATCATTTCCTATATGTTGGTTTACCATCCCAAACCTGTAGGACCAATAATAAGCGAGTTATAAGCACTTTTAAGTTTGGCTATCCTCGTTTGACCTTGAAGGAGGGGTCCAAGGTCAATTCTGGCAACATCAGAAGATTCACAGCACATGATTTCCTATAGGTTGGTTTCACATTGCAAACCTCTAGGACCAATAATAAGGGAGATATAGGCACTTTTAAAGTCCGCTATGTGTGTTACTTCGGCACTCCGTGGATAACCTTGAATTAAGAGCTTCAAGGTCAAATGTGTGCAAGGTTGTAGAGGACATGTATATCTGTTATATATATCACCTATGAAGAGATTCAACCTTCTACCTATGAGAAACAGCCAGTAGAAAAATGTCGATTACTTTCAAAGAAATGCCCGTGGCGGCCATCTTGTTTTTCAGAATGAGGCTATTTTCCTTCCCAGAGAAGCTTACCACCCAATGAAGATATCCTGCAAATTTGGTGAACCTAGCTGCTGTCGTTTTCCTCTTAGAGCGTTAACGCTGAAAATCTCTCTACGCGCGGCAGCGGGGGCGTAGCGAACGCTAAACCAAAGTATCCACCGGATGCTTCCGGTGGATACAATAAACAATGTTTAATCAAACTCAAACTATGGTTTTGAAGAATTACTGCCACAAAACATTCTACTGACCTGTAGGTGATGTCATTATGTGCACAATATATTAAGAATTGGTTGAGCACTCTTAGTAAAGACATCTTTGCCAAGTCAGACAATCTCTTTTGGTGTTCATGACAATGTCAGTCTGAGTGCAGAATTTGAGAACTGGCTGTGATTTCTTAAGAAATATGTCTATGTGTTGATACACTACACAGTAGTGTGGTAGAGTATCAAAAAGTACAGTTTAAATATTGTATAAATTTACATTAACTAGGAACTACATACAATTGTGTTAGATTGGCACAGGATTTCTGTGGAAAGTGACCCCAGTATGGGGGTAGGGGTTCTCTTGAGATCAGAAGTTACTTTTTGTGGTGGCTGATGTTCATATCATTAAGCTATGGTGTCTTGACTTACATAACTGGGAATCAATCCCAGGCTTTTTAGTCTGTGCTGACACTTTTACCATAGGCAGTTGAAAAAAATTAAATATAACATTATATTTCACAAAATATGGTCTTCACAGTTTCCAAGTGAAATGGATAAAAATTTTGTCTGCTAAGCAATTACTAGTAATGCTTATCTCTAATTGATGTTTATAACATGACATTTAAATAGATAAATATTCTTCTTTCATAATATTATTTGGAATAAATACAGCTACAGCATGGGCACTCCATTATTCACAACACCACAGTACATTTATAGGCATTAGATGCTCTCCCGAAAGGCTGAATTACGTATTTGTGTATATATTTGTTTTTGTTGTAAATATTAGTTATTGTATTTTATATTTTAGTGCATTATAACACATAAGTGTTTTTGCACTTAAATCTATCTATCTCTCCCGAAAGATTATTCTCGGTTATTTCCCGTTTCCAAATCCACCAAAAATGGCGTTAATAGAAGAAATTTTCCACTTAAGTTTTTAGGTGACTTTGTATGTAATGAATATAAGCCTTATTGGAGTTCCGTTCGTGGAAAATGTATGTGGATAAACAAACCTACATAGATCTTAACCAGGAAGTGATTTTTACATGATAAAACACGAGAAAAATCATATATTTTCTTAATAACACACATTGTATTTAATTTTTATAAAAAATATGAGTCTTGATCTACAAAATAGTCATTTTTACAAGGAAAAGATGCTTTAAAGTTTAAAATACTGTTTTAAGAATTTTAAATGGGCGAAAATGGGGGTTTCTAGACATGAATAATTTGTTTCATGCCTCAAGTTTTGACTGCTTATTTAAATTAGTTATAACATTAAAAGTGACATTTTTGTAGTTTCTGATACTTTTTAGTTTAATAAATTGGTAGGGTTTTGAAAAAAAAAATTTTAAAGTGCTGAAAAACTTTCTTGCAATTAAATTACATTAAACCTTCATAATGGAAGTAAAAATATGACATGTATTCAATATCTGATTACATTTATTGTAGTTTTAGTTTTCCTCTTAGTTTAAGGAATTTAGTTGTGAATATGATAAGATATTACATAAAATGGTGTGTACATCACAGGAATGTAAACTGTTATAAAACCACTAAAAAAATATACAATTTATTTTCTTTATTGTGGTTGGATTTAAATAGAGAAAAATAGCATCAGAGATGCCCGTACCCCACTGCCTGGGCAAATATTTTTCAGCACAATGAGATATAGAAGTAGTGAAGCAGTACAAAGAGCAGTGTCAGTTATATATAATGGTCCAAATAATGCTTAAGAATAGAAAATAATGTCTAAGAAAATAGGAGAAAGAAAATGTATGTAAAGATGAAGTATAAAAACAAGACAATTCAATAGCAAGATGGCAGCATTAATCAGTAAACTAAAAATTATGAAGCTGTAAAATTTATTAATTGGAGAATAGCTGTCAATGGAAATAGCACAATTAGGTAAAATGCAAATAATAATCAGTTCTAATTGGACTTTTTATAGCGCTTAATCTCCCCAAACAAGAGGACTCTAAGGCGCAACAAAACAAAAAGCAGTCAACAAAATTCTGTGTCCAGGGACATAACAGGGGTCGAACACCACGGAGAACGCCAGGAGGATGATTCAGGCTAGGGTGGATATGCTTTGGTGTACAGGTAGGTTTTAAGCTGTTTTCTGAAGGAGGCCAGGGATGGAGAGGCACGAATCACATCAGGGAGAGTATTCCACACAGTAGGAGCATCAAACGCAAAACTATTACCAAACTGTTTGACAGATTTATGAACAGAGGGGCAGAACTTTGGAATAACTAGGAAATTACCACCACTTTCACTGCGCCTGGTACTATAAGAACTGCTGTAGGAAGAAAGATGTGGTGAAAAATACCTGGGAAAACCTGTGTGAAGATACTTATAAACAAGTGTGACTGTCTTGAACACAATGCGCTGTTCAAAAGGAAGCCAATGCAGTTTCTTTAGCACAGGAGTTATGCTGGTGTATCGACTGGTGTTTGATACAATTCTAGCTGCACTATTTTGGATGCACTGTAATTTGCGTAGATTGAACTTGGACAGGCTCCTGAAAAGTGAGTTGCAGTAATCCAACCGACTACTAACAAGAGCGTTGGCTACAAGCACAGAAACATCATGAGTAAGAAACCGCCTGACATGTCTGAAGTCACGGAGTTTAACAAAACAACTTTTGCAGACATTCTGAACATGCTTGGACAAAGAGAAATCTGAATCAAGCCACACACCCAGATTTTTTACTGAATCTGCAGGGCAGAGTGAGTTGCCCAGGATATCAATTGGAAAACATGCTTTCAACTTATCCCTTTGTCTCTTCGAACCAAAGATGATAAACTCAGTCTTATCAGGATTCAGTTTGAGCTTACTAGTTGTCATCCACTCTTTAACATCATTTAGGCACTTATTTAGCTTTTCAAAGGCAGCAGATGCATTCTTCTGGGATAAATGTATATAAAGTTGGCTATCATCTGCATAGAAATGAAACTTTATTCCATTATGTTTACTGATAATGGAACTGAGGGGGGTAGTGTACAATGAGAACAACAAAGGACCCAGGACAGAACCTTGGGGAACACCAAATAGGAGTTTACAAACATCTGACAAAGTAGAACCAATTTTTACTGATTGGTAACGGTCCATTAGGTAGGATGTGAACCATTTCAGAAAGGAGCCACTGACCCCAAACCAGTTTTGGAGGCAACCCAGAAGAGTAGAGTGATCAATGGTGTCGAAGGCAGCAGACAAGTCAAGCAATACCAAGGCAGTGGATTCACCTCTTGACAATGATAAGTGAACCTCATTTTTTATGTAGAGAAGAGCAGTCTCAGTTGAATGGCCCGCCTTATATGCCGACTGGTACGGGTTGTCTAAGTTATTGGCATTAATATGTTCTAACAGCTGCTTAGCAACCACACGTTCTACCAATTTAGATATAAAACTGAGACCTGATACAGGGCGATAATTCTTAAGGTCATTTGAGGGAAGATTTGGCTTTTTAATAAGTGGAGTGACCACAGCAGATTTGAAGGCATCAGGAACGCATCCCTCCATGAGTGAGCAGTTGACCAGCTTTGTAAGGGATGGTAGCAATATATCAATGCATTCCTTAATCAGGAATGTCGGCAGAGGGTCCAACAGGCATGATTTTGTTGGTGATGCTTTAATTATTTTATCAACAGCATCTTCAGAAACTTGCCTAAAGACAGTAATTTGGGGAGGATCTGAAGGAGGGTTAACATCATATTCAGTGCCAGAAGAAGCAAAATTATCTCTAATCTTCTTGATTTTGTTGGTGAAGAAGGAGGCAAACTGGTCAGCCAATGACTTTTCGGACTCATGAGATGGAAGTGTGGCATCAGAAACCCTGTTCAGGGTCTTATGGAGCTCACGCCTAAGTTTTCGAGAGTCATGACTATTGTCTGAGATCAGTTTGCTATAGTAGTCTGATTTATCTTTATTTACAAGTGCATTGCACCGAGCAATCTGGCGACGAAGCCTACTCCTGTTAAGTGTACTTTTAGCCCTACGCCAGGTTCTCTCAAATTGGCGCCATAAAAGCAAATATTTATAATATTACAGTCTAATTTATAAACAAAGTCACAGAAAATAGGAAACATGGAGTCACAAAGTCAGTTGCAGCAATCCATATATCTTTGGTATAAGAGAAAGATGTCTCAAATATGGCAGGTGAACATACTCTGGCAGTATGGGGGTAAAAATGAGTAGAGGCACTGTTAAATCCTTTTCCAAAAATATGAGGTAAGTTTTAGAATATTTTAGAAATATGAGCACCTGTTGACGTGTCATGTTTTGCATAGATTACAATGAAACCTCTTTTATAAAATGTGATATTTTTTAATGGCAAATTATTTTTTTTAAATTTTTACTTGAAAAAATTTGAATTGCCCTGGTAAAATGTGAAAACTTTTTTACAAGTATATTTTCGAAACACCCAGAAATTAAGGTCCTTAGCCATTATTCACTGCAGTGTCTGTAGCCATTCAGAGGCCATTTGTTAAATTATTGTGACTGGGGAATATCCGCTCCCACACGTTCCTAGACATGTCTAATTTTGAAAGTGATCACTGAAAATAAATAACCTTTGAAGAACGTGTGGGGGAGGATAGCCCCCAGTGAAAACAGTAACCACAATCCTTTGTGTGTTTATAAATAGAAGTAAAAAGTGACATATCAGCTCAATAAAATATGTTCATAATTTTCTTGTTAAGTGGATTATCTTGCTCATGCATTATTTTATTCACAGTTGTTAATTTTATTTTGAAGTAAATTTAGATAAATCATTCTAGTGTACTATTCTACACTATTCTTTTTGTACTAAACTGTGAATTCATCTGTATTGTTAAAGAATACCTTTATGAGAGGAAACCATCTGTGACCTGTGCCTATTTTTAAACATTTGTGACTCCATGTTTCCTATTTTCTGTGACTTTGTTTATAAATTAGACTGTAATATTATAAATATTTGCTTTTATTCATCTTCCTTTTTCATCAAAAACTGATGGATTGGTGAAAATAAGACCAAAAAAACGATTTTACATGGGATATAATACTGTCAAAATATTGCAGATCATAAAATTATTGCTATAATTCTATATAAGTAGGATGGATGTATTTTTATTCTTTCCCATGACTCTGTTACCATTGCAAATCTGTTGACCTTTTAAAATTTACATATATATATATATATATATGTCTACAATTATAATTTATACATGTAGGCTTAACCTGGTCAAACTTCTAAAACAAAAAAAGGTTAAGCCTAAGACATATTAGTTGATATTATCCCAGAGCATTTGAAAGCTGGTTTATTAACATATGGACATGGCACCTATACAATGATTATTTTATCTTTTTCAATTTTTAAAATACTTTAGTCGCCAATATATATTAAAATAAAATCTGATCTAATTATTTCATTATTCATATTCAAAATATATGCATATGTCCAGGCTTTAAATAGAATTTTACATTAAAGACTATCCAAATGCTTTTACAAGAATTCATACTTTCTTCTTTGAAGTATATTAAAGTAAGGATCAAAATCATCACAAATTCACTATAAAACATAAAAACACAACAGGAAATTAAAATCTGTGTATTTTATGCTTCAAAATGATGTACAATTTGTTAAAATTAAGAAACAAATATTTTTACTATATTTTGACTGGGTAATTAGTGAATATTCTTGTTCGCACGTGGCCATTATTTTTCCACATTCTCGTTTGTAAACACGATTGCCGCACATGCGCACTCGGAACTCCAATAAGGCTTATTCCTTCAAATTAACCCACTGTTTTGAATATACATTAAAACTACCGATTTATATCATCACACTTTGTGTTGGTGTTATTTGTTACAAACCCCTGGTATTTGGGCGATTTCTTGTTTACCTTGAGGAAGGACTAAGGACCCTACTGCTTCCCTGCATAAGTTGGCCGCCCTCACCACTGCTTCACAGGGCTTTAGCATGAGTGGCCTACCAGTACACTCTGAAACTATGTATTATTGTTAAACTTATTATATGTAACAGTTTTCATTGGTGTACAATAACCTATTTGTCTTTCTGGAGCATGTAGATGAGCCGCGGCCAACTTATGCAGGGTACTGCTTCTAGGCATAAGTTGGCCGTGGTCATAAGTTGGCCGCCACTCATTTAAATGTGTCAAACAGACAAATGTGTGGTTACACAGGGTTTAAAAGCGGTCTTTATCATAAATCTTATTATAATAGACCATCCAATAATGATACAGGCCTTTAGACTTATAGAAATTTCAAAATATGATGATGGTGGCCAACTTATGACCGCGGCCAACTTATGCCTAGAAGCAGTAGTGGTGGTGGACCAGTTCACGCCCGCGTACCTATTCACACCCACCCCCTAATTTCTCCAAAGCAATCACAGTTACACAATATATTACCAATGTATATGATCAATTTGGTAATTATCTATGTTGTGGTAAACAGCTTTTCTATGAAAAATCATAAATCTTTAAGAAAACTGAGGGTGGGCCTGAATAGGTACACGGGCGTGAACTGGTCCACTACCACTAGCAGTACGGAGCGGAGCGTAGTCGGGTACTTGAGGCAAGGACTACTGTAGACGTGGTTACCTCGGTTCTACTTACTTGCGTGTAGAGCCGTGGCACTACCCCACATAAAACTAGAGATTTGCATAAAATAATTTTCTGTTGAATAAAACTTGATAAAATGACTCAAAATGGTTTGATATATTTAAAAGCAGTTGATATTAAGCCAAGGACACAACAAATACAGTATGTGTATAATATATATGACATTTTACACAGCTTTTATAACAAAAGAGCATTTTCAAATTTTTGGAGAAATGGTCAAAAAAGTATTGCAAATGAGGAAATGTAATTTATTTTTTTTTGTCAAATATGTTTGCATGTTGGCTGACAGTTACGGTTAATGTGACAAAATAGTTGTGGGAACAGTTGTGTGTATAATTTTTATGGTATTTTGTGTTTTATGCAAATCTCCAGTTTTATGTGGGGTCGTGCCACGGCTCTACGGTGTACGTGCAACTCGCTGACAAGAGAAGTCGCTGACACTAACTCGCTGACACAACTCGCTGACAATATGCAAATTAGATATGGCAGATTAAACAAACGTTATACAATATTTTATAAAATGGAAGCATAGATGAAGACTTTAAACTACAGAAATCACGGCAACAGCACCCAAGTCATTAATATTCATGAGAAGATATGAGGTCACGGGTTTCACCTTGCATTTCCTAACAATATTTTATAAAATGGACGTCTCAACGAATTTCAAATACTTTAAACTACAGAACTCACGGCCATAAGCAAATAAGATAACTTGTATATATACGTACATATATATTTCTTGTCAGCGAGTTGTGTCAGCGAGTTTCCGTTAGCGACTTCCTATGACAGCGAGTTGCACGTAAATCGGCTCTACACGCAAGTAAAGTAGAGCCGAGGTAACCATGTCTAGGACTACTGGTATCTCAAGGGGTGAACATCATCTTATGTCACTTTCCCCTTTATGCTTTTACGAACTGAATGGACACATCTGAAGAACCTATTTTAAAGTAAATATGGAAATTATACGTACTCCAGAAGGCAAATTTTTTACTATTATTCTAGACATTTTAAGCACCATCAAGAAACATGCTTATCAGAAATTTATGTATCGTGTACGATTGAATGATTGTTTTACATCGAGGGGCATGGTGCCTTATAAAACTCGGAGCTCCGGAGGTGCGGTCGGAGGGGTGCGGTGGGTGCGGGGGTGCGGTGGGGTGCGGTAAAATATTTGTACAATAAAATATTGCTGGATCATATATTTGTAAAATATTGTTAGAAACCCCATTGTAGCCTCACGTTTTTATCACTCTGTGTGTGTACAACTACCAGCTTTTGGTATTTTATTTGTTTTAAATATTGCGAGAAGACAGAGTGAGGTGCGGTGATAGTAAAATATTGCTGGATTATATATTTGTAAAATATTGTTAGAAACCCCATTGTAGCCTCACGTTTTCATCACTCTGTAGATGTACAACTACCAGCATTTAATGTTTTATTTGTTTTAAATATTGTGAGAAGACAGAGTGAGGTGCGGTGATAGTAAAATATTGCAGGATTATATATTTGTGAAATATTGTTAGTCTAGAAGTTCCAACTCCAGCTCCAGCTCCGAGTTTTATAACGAGCCGAGGGGCATCCTCATCGCTGAAGTGAGTGCGCGCGATGGTGGATGGTATGTACGTAGTGGGGGACGTCCCCCACCATGTTATGTCTGTAATGGGAGATGCCTCAAAGAGAAATCATTATTTGAACAGAAAAAATAGATCAATGAAATGTTAGCTTTTATTTGTCACTCAATACGAGTAAAACATTATAGAACACAAACATATCATTCAGAAAAGATAGTAACAGATTTGGTCCCCCTCTCCTCCCCCATCCCCCACTGGGGACATGTGTCACTGAGCGTCCCCCACTGGGTACATGCCAGAGCTCCTCCTCTCCTCCACCATCCCCCACTAGGGACATGTGTCACTGAGCATCCCCCACTGCGTACATGCCAGAGCTCCTCTTCTCCTCCCCCATCCCCCACTGGGGACATATGTGAGTGAGCGTCCCCCACTGCGTACATGACACAGATCCTCCTCTCCTCCACCATCCCCCACTAGGGACATGTGTCACTGAGCATCCCCCACTGCGTACATGCCAGAGCTCCTCCTCTCCTCCACCATCCCCCACTAGGGACATGTGTCACTGAGCGTCCCCCACTGCGTACATGCCAGAGATCCTCCTCTCCTCTCCCATCCCCCACTGAGGACATGTGTCACTGAGCATCCCCCACTGCGTACATGACACAGATCCTCTTCTCCTCCCCCATCCCCCACTGGGGACATATGTGAGTGAGCGTCCCCCACTGTGTACATGACACAGATCCTCCTCTCCTCCACCATCCCCCACTAGGGACATGTGTCACTGAGCATCCCCCACTGCGTACATGCCACAGATCCTCCTCTCCCCTCCCATCCACCCACTGCGTACATGCCAGAGCTCCTCTTCTCCTCCCCCATCCCCCACTGGGGACATATGTGAGTGAGCGTCCCCCACTGCGTACATGCCAGAGCTCCTCCTCTCCTCCACCATCCCCCACTAGGGACATGTGTCACTGAGCATCCCCCACTGCGTACATGCCAGAGCTCCTCCTCCCCTCCACCATCCCCCATTAGGGACATGTGTCACTGAGCGTCCCCCACTGCATACATGCCAGAGCTCCTCCTCCCCTCCACCATCCCCCACTAGGGACATGTGTCACTGAGCGTCCCCCACTGCGTACATGTCAGAGCTCCTCTTCTCCTCCACCATCCCCACTAGGGACATGTGTCACTGAGCGTCCCCCACTGCGTACATGCCAGAGCTCCTCTTCTCCTCCCCCATCCCCCACTGGGGACATGTGTCACTGAGCATCCCCCACTGCGTACATGACACAGATCCTCCTCTCCTCCACCATCCCCCACTGGGGACATGTGTCACTGAGCATCCCCCACTGCGTACATGACATAGATCCTCCTCTCCTCCACCATCCCCCACTGGGGACATGTGTCACTGAGCATCCCCCACTGCGTACATGCCACAGATCCTCCTCTCCCCTCCCATCCCCCACTAGGGACATGTGTCACTGAGCATCCCCCACTGCGTACATGCCAGAGCTCCTCCTCTCCTCCCCCATCCCCCACTGGGGACATGTGTCAGTGAGCGTCCCCCACTGCGTACATGCCAGAGCTCCTCCTCTCCTCCACCATCCCCCACTGGGGACATGTGTCAGTGAGCGTCCCCCACTGCGTACATGCCAGAGCTCCTCCTCTCCTCCACCATCCCCCACTGGGGACATGTGTCAGTGAGCGTCCCCCACTGCGTACATGCCAGAGCTCCTCCTCTCCTCCACCATCCCCCACTGGGGACATGTGTCACTGAGCCTCCCCCACTGCGTACATGCCAGAGCTCCTCCTCTCCTCCACCATCCCCCACTGGGGACATATGTGAGTGAGTGTCCCCCACTGCGTACATGCCAGAGCTCCTCCTCTCCTCCACCATCCCCCACTAGGGACATGTGTCACTGAGCATCCCCCACTGCGTACATGGCACAGATCCTCCTCTCCCATCCCCCACTAGGGACATGTGTCACTGAGCGTCCCCCACTGCGTACATGCCAGAGCTCCTCCTCTCCTCCACCATCCCCCACTAGGGACATGTGTCACTGAGCGTCCCCCACTGCGTACATGCCAGAGATCCTCCTCTCCTCTCCCATCCCCCACTGAGGACATGTGTCACTGAGTGTCCCCCACTGCGTACATGCCAGAGATCCTCCTCTCCTCCCCCATCCCCCACTGGGGACATATGTGAGTGAGCGTCCCCCACTGCGTACATGACACAGATCCTCCTCTCCTCCACCATCCCCCACTAGGGACATGTGTCACTGAGCGTCCCCCACTGCGTACATGCCAGAGCTCCTCTTCTCCTCCACCATCCCCCACTAGGGACATGTGTCGCTGAGCATCCCCCACTGCGTACATGGCAGAGCTCCTCTTCTCCTCCCCCATCCCCCACTGGGGACATGTGTCACTGAGCGTCCCCCACTGCGTACATGCCAGAGATCCTTCTCTCCTTTCCCATCCCCCACTAAGGACATGTGTCGCTGAGCATCCCCCACTGCGTACATGACACAGATCCTCTTCTCCTCCCCCATCCCCCACTGGGGACATATGTGAGTGAGCATCCCCCACTGCGTACATGACACAGATCCTCCTCTCCTCCACCATCCCCCACTACACACAAAATCCGGGCGAGTATTTTAACAACTATTTTTCTGGTTGATCAGTATTTTAACGGCTGAAAAGTATTGACAACTTTTTTAACAAGCAAATTCCTGGTCAAATTATTGCGAAGTTTACCACTGGAAATGCTTGACAAAATGTCTGTAATGTTCAACATTTTACTAGTATTTTGCTTGTCTTCTCAATCTCTTTAAGTACCAGTATATTTTAGTTGTCATTTCACAATGTTATTTCTTGAATTTTCGCAGCATTCAACAGTGTGACGTCACATGTCACCTGTAACGCCATTTTTAGATGAATGTGTGTTCATCAGTTTTACCAGGTAAATCCATTTGTATCAAAATATATACAAGCCATCATCTTTTATTTACTATGTAACATTAACAATTTATTGTTCTAGCATTTGTAGGACCATATTTCATGTGTTAAAATTTAGTGCAATTAGGTTTAGATCAGTGAAACAAATAAACACTTTATTGGTACCAGAAGTGTGTGAAAAACTCACATTTCTGTTACTTGATGCCAATAATTTTATTTATATTCAATTCTGTGATAGGTTGAGAGTTTATACACTGTTTTTTGGTTCATTTGAGTATAAATTCACGGCAATTTCGAGCGTGTAATTAACGCAAAATCGCCGATTTTTGAACGTGAATTTGCCGATTTTTGAGCATTAAATTCACTGTTATTTGACTCCAAATTGCTATTAATGGAATATTAATCAGTTATTGACCTCATATTTGTTGTTTTAACTGATTTTTGAGGTAAATTGCTGCATTATACAGTGTATGAGGCTTCGACAAGTTGAATTGGACTGTGTACTGCTGGTCCACTGTTGTCAGAATTAGTGGATATATGGTTTATTTACACTTTGAAGAAGATTGGACATATCCAGCAGGTTCAGAAATTTTTGTTGGTTGATACAGTCTGTATCCATGTGAATGTTGAAGTCACCACAAATAACAAAAGAAGGAGTAAAAGATGATAAGAAACCACAATAAAACATGAAGTCATCAAGAAAGCAGAGGAACATGAACCAGGTGTACGATAGACACAGCAACCACAAAAGATTTCGACAGGGTGGCAACAGATGTGACAACATTTTCAAAAGTCGAATAGGTAGGTGCATCAACATCCTTTGTGGGTAATTTTCTTGGTCAAAAAGCCCACACCACCACCGCCACCAGTCATCCCAGGTGTAGTTATAGACTTCAGCAGGCTATCAGAGAGTTGAATGTGTGTTTCTGCAAGGGCCAGAATGTCGAGATTATTTGAGTCAATTGTCTCACCGATCAGGGGCCCTTTATTCCTGATAGAATGACTGTTCACAAAGCCAACATTAACAGAACCTGGATTCGGGGCTATATTACCGGATAACATCAGCAGGATCGAAAGACACCTGACATTGGCATATGCAGGGAACCTATATGAGTAAAGCCTGTAGGAGTAATCCTTAACTGAGCCAGGAGTCCAGATGGCAAGGGGGGTTAGGGATAAGTGATTTTGGTCTGCCACTTTAAGCCAGAAGAGGAAACCGAAAAATAATATGCCAGACAGCTTCATGACTGAGACCCAAAGAAAGTGAGGACACCTATCACTAATTCGGGTGACTCACCACATGTGCACCCATTTGTATGGTCACATACTAGACTTGATACTCAGCCCAAGTGATTCAAATTTCAGTAGTGATGTCACAGTCAGCGATTTAATTTCGGATCACGCACTAGTAAAGTGTCGTCTTGATTTTGCATGTCCTGTGTTACCTAAGGTCAGCGGCATTTCTTACCACAGATATCATAAGATCGACATGCAGAAAGATTATCGTGATAATCTTGCAAATACCTCCTTTGTCTTGTCTCCTGCTAGCACTGCCACTGATCTATATGATCAGTATGTACATGACCTTGGTTACTTGATAGACAGACATGCACCATTGATATGTGATAGAATTAAGGAAGAATTTAACCAGCTGGCTGGTTGTCAGATATATATCGCAAAGCCAAATCAGTTTGGCGTCAGTTCGAGCATATGTGGTGCAAAGAAAGGTCTCAGTTGAGCAGACACAGATTGCACAGACAGATTGCCCGTTGCAACGCAATTATCACCAGAGACAAAGCTGAATACTGCAGCACTGTCATCACTGACAACAGCCGTGATCCAAAGATGCTATGGCAGGCACTATGACAAGTTCTTAATCAGGGTCACAGTCAGGGTTCCTCCTCACCAGTCTGACAAATCCTTGGCTAATCAATTTGCCTCTTTTTTCACTCAAAAACTCAAGAGAATCTGCGATACGTTCTTGGCATCTACCACAACCGTTGCACCACCACGGATTTCTCTGAGAATGACATATTGAAGATTATCCTTTTAGGCCCAGTGCCCACTTTTTTTCTCAAAGACTGTGTAGATATTTTACTCCCATTTATTACAAAACTTGTTAATTTGTTTTTGGTCGATGGCCTTTTTCCCCAACAGTTCAAGAAGGCAGTTGTTACCAGCCCCCCCCCCCCCCCCCCATTAAGAAGGCATCACTTCCTAATGAAGACTTAAAGAATTATTGTCCAGTATCAGGACCGTGTTTTATGTCAAAATTAGTCGAGCGGGTGATTGTTAAACAGTTTATGCAACACATCAATAGTAACAATCTAGACAATCCTCATCAATCAGCGTACAAAACTGGTCACTCAACTGAAACTGCCCTATACTTCATATTAAAAATGAGATCCATACGTCGCTGTCTCGTGGCTAGCCTACAGCACTTTTCCTACTTGATTTATTGGCTGCCTTCAATACAATAGACCATGATACTCTTAAATGTCTTAAGTCATGGTTTGGTGTGTGCAGCACAGCCCTGAAGTGGTTCTCCTCCTATCTCAGCCACTGATTTCAGGATATTAAAATTGGTTCAACCCTCTCTCAGAATTGTATGAGCTATTGTTTGGAGTACCCCAAGGCTTTGTCCTCGGCCCTCTGCTTTTCTCTCTGTACACTACTCCTTTGAGTAAGTTTATTCGAAGGCACTCCAACATCAAATTCCATTTTTAAGCTGACAACACTCAGTTGTTCATTTGTCTTACCTCTGTTATGCCACCTCTGACTTTGATCAATTAAATTCTTGTCTTCAGGATGTTCAAGAATGGATGTCATCAAGCATGCTTAAAATAAACCCCCAAAAAACAGAGTTCATCATATTTGGATCTCATACTCAGCTAAAGAAATTAGATTCTAACCTCCCTGTTAGGATATTTGGTAAACTTTTGGATCCATCAGATGTTGTAAAGAATCTGGGTGTCTGGTTTGATGCTAATTTTTCCTTTGCTGATCATGTCCGCAATATTTGTAAGTCTTGCTTCATTGAAATGCGTGATCTCAGGTGGGTCAGGCAGTACCTGACGGATGATGTTGCTGACCTAGCGGCAAACGAACTGGTGAGCAATCGTCTCAACTACTGCAGCTCTTTTTTCAGAAAATCCACTTTCAACATGCACAAACTGCAGTGTATTCAAAATCAGAATTATCAGAAATTGCAATAGATACTCACGGGCCAGTCCTATTCTCAAAAAATAGCATCAGAGATGCCCGTACCCCACAGCCTAGGGAAATATTTTTAACACCATGAGATATGGAAGTACTGTATCAGTACAAAGTTCAGGATACTTTCAGAGCACTGTCAGTTATATAAAGGTCTAAACAATGTTTAAATGGAGAAAATAATGTCTAAAAGAAAGATAATGCATGTAAAGATGAAGTATTAAAACAAGATAATTCAATAACAAGATGACAGCAATAATCAGTAAACTAAAATTCTCACTCTTTATCTGCATCTGCATGGCCGAATTATGGTTTAGATGTTTTGAATATTACCATGCATACAAAAGTGGTAATACATTCAATGAATGCTTATCTGTGGTGTTGGAGCAAAATCTGTGGCTCACTTGATGAAATTCCATCTCTTACAATGGGAAGTTATAAAAGTAAAATTCTTAATAAATTCTAATATGACTTTAACAGTGCTTAATCTGCATAAAAAAGACAGATCCAAAGGTGCAACAAGATTTTAAAGGTCAAGGTCACTACAA
Source organism: Sabellastarte sp. h YS-2021 (assembly GCA_964017235.1). Lineage (NCBI taxonomy): Eukaryota > Metazoa > Annelida > Polychaeta > Sabellida > Sabellidae > Sabellastarte > Sabellastarte sp. h YS-2021. The sequence goes on from OZ024936.1 coordinate 32,910,638, forward strand.
CAAGGTCAAAGGTCCAATTAAGGTCACACCATGATAATGCACACCTATAACCCTAGCCAATGTCCCTACCATGTATCAACTTCCTACACCTTACAGTTTCCAAGATATAGCCCAGAAAAAAATTTATAGGTCAAGGTCACTACAGCAAGGTCAAAGGTCAAATCAAGGTCACACCATGATGTTGCAAACCTATAACACTAATCAAAGTCCCTAGTACGTATCAACTTCCTACACCTCACTGTTTCGAGATATAGCCCGGTCAAGATTTTATAGGTCAGGGTCACTATGGCAAGGTCAAATCAAGGTCAGAACATGACGTTGCACAACTACACCCCCTAACCAATGTCCCTACCAAGTATCAACTTCCTACACCTTACGGTTTCCAAGATATAGCCCGGACATTCTTTTTATAGGTCAAGGTTCACTACAGCAAGGTCAAAGGTCAAATCAAGTTCAGACCATGACTTTGCACCTACATCCCCTAACCAATGTCCCTACCAAATATCAACTTCCTACACCTCACAGTTTCCGAGATATAGCCTGGACAAGATTTTCAAACTCAAGGTCACTACAGCAAGGTCAAAGGTCAAATCAAGGTCAGACCATGACGTTGCACAACTACACCCCCTAACCAATGTCCCTACCAAATGTCAACTTCCTACACCTTACAGTTTCCGAGATATAGTCCGGACAAGATTTTATAGGTCAAGGTCACTACGGTAAGGTCAAATCAAGGTCAGACCATGAAATTGCACAACTGCACCCCCTAACCAATGTCCCTACCAAGTATCAACTTCTTACACCTTACGGTTTATGAGATACAGCCTGAACAAACTTTTTCCCGCCACACGCCCGCTCGCCCATCCGGACACCATGGGTGAAAACAATACCCGACAGCCCTTAAGGGCTGTGGGGTAAAATCTCCATTGGCTGCCAGTTGAATTTTGTTGTATATTTAAAAACAGCCACTTTGGTTTATAAGTTTCTTCACAGTGATCACCCAAACTAATTCAGCCCTCATCTGTCTATTCGTTGCAGAAGGTATGACACAAGATACAACTGCCCAGATAAGAGGTTCCTGCAGGTTCCCCAATTCTACCCATCTGTACACAAATAAAAAAAACACTTTGGTCACAGTTTTGCTTTTGATGCTCCCACACTCTGGAATGATTTGCTTTATGATGTACGTTCTGCTTCAACTCTTGCCTGTTTCAGGAAAAAACTAAAATCCTATCTCTTTCATAAAGCTTTTCCACCTTAGTATTTAAATTTTCCGGCATCTCCGTGGTGTTGACCTGGCTGTGTCTCTGGAATGATGATTATTGAAATGTACTTGGTGTCACACCTTAGAGTCTCCCAAGGCACAGATTAAGCACTATAGAAGTATAGAATAGAATACAATAGAATAGAATTATCTTTTCACTGTGTGTCCTTTTCACCACAAACGTTATCACAAACATCACCAAAATATCTACAGCAACATTTAGCACCATTATTTGTAGAAACAAGCTATATAAGGATCATTAAGACAGGAATAGTTTCCTATAGGATAGTCAATGACATGACAACATTTCCATTTCTTATTAGGCTTACTAATGATACAGTTAGAGCTGTTTCAACATGCACAAACTGCAGTTTACTCAAAACATGCTAGGATTGTCACAAATTGAAATTGATACACATGGGTATACATATCTCTTAATATATTCTCCAAAAAGTTCATTGGTTGCCAGATGAAATTTACTGTATTTTCAAAACTGCCGATTTGGCATATAAATTTCTTCACAGTGGCCATATTACCTATTTTGATTATCTTTTGTCTATTCATGTTGGAAGATATGGCACAAGATACAACCATCCAGATAAAAACTTCCTGGATGTTCCTCAATATTACCATATTATATATGTATGGTGAATCAATACAACAGCTGCCTATGTCAGCTTCTAGATAAGCATGCTCCATTAAGAGTGAAAAAGACTGGCAATAGGAACATTAATCCTTGGTACAATGAAAACATTCGTACAGCTAAGCAAAAATTCCGTCGAGCAGAAAGGAAATGGAGAAAATACCACACAGATGAAAGTAATAGAGTAATGGTAGAATTGAGAAAAACATATTCAAAGGTGCTTCACAGTTCAAAAGTGGCATACTATAGTGAAATTATTAAAAAAAAATAAATCAAATCAGAAACAACTGTTTCAAATTATTAAAAAGTTGAAGCAGGACAATGGTCCAACTATCTACCCTGAACACTCATCAAAGACTCAGTTGGCAAATGAATTCAGTGACTATTTTGAAGAAAAGATCACGCAGATCAGAGCTAAATTTCCATCAACCAGTAAATTCAATGAGTATGACGAAACTGTTGATGTAACACCACTGACTTCTTTCCAACCTCTTAGCAATGAAGATATTAGAAAATTAATCTTATCAGCTGCACCAAAATCATGTAGCCTTGACCCAATCCCAACATCATTGCTGAAGGACTGTATTGAATTACTGTTATCCAGTATTAGCAAAGTAATAAACATGTCACTCATACAAGGTGAAATGCCAGAGGGGTTCAAACATGCAGTTGTTACCCCTCTGCCAAAAAAGACAGATGTGGATCCTACTTTCAAAAATTTTAGGCAAGTATCTAACTTGCCTTTTCTGTCCAAGATGATTGAAAAAGCAGTCTCAATCCAATTACTGGACCACACAAACAGTCATAATCTCTGCGAAAATCTACAATCAGCATACAGATGCCACCACAGCACTGAGACTGCTCTGATCAAAATCATGAACGACCTTCTATTGGAAGCAGATAATCAAAAAGTGATACTTATGGGTTTTCTAGATTTATCAGCTGCATTTGACACTGTTGATCATTGTATTTTGCTGCACCGACTTGAGAAAATGTTTTGAATTGAAGACAAAGCTTTAGACTGGTTTAGAACTTATTTAACAGGAAGAACTCAATCAGTAGTTGTTGGTGACTGTGAATCTCATAAAAAGGTTCTAGAATGCTGTGTGCCTCAGGGATCAGGTCTTGGGCCTGATCTCTACTGCAAATATACGTTACCTCTTGGTATCATCATCAGAATGTTTCACATACTTTACCACATGTATGCTGATGACACACAGCTTTACAAATCAATTGACAAAGTAATTTTGAAAACCAAAAACAAACTGCAGAACAACTCCATTTGTGTACATCTGAAATAAGCAACTGGATGTCTAATAACCGGCTCAAGCTAAATGAAGAAAAGACAGAGTTCTTAATTACTGGCACTGGAAGACAGCGCTCCTAAGTCATTATTGACTCATTAAATGTGCTTGGTATTGACATAAAGCCAAGCACAAGTGTCAGAAACCTTGGGGTAATCATTGACCAAGACCTATCACTTAAGGAACAAGTAAATGCCATATGCAGATCCTGTTATGGTCACCTAAGGTCCATTATTCAAATAAGACCTTACCTAACTAAGTCTGCTGCACACACAATAGTACAGTCACTCATATCTTCCAGATTAGACTATTGTAACTCTCTCCTAGCTGAACTCCCACAATATCTTATCCATAAGTTGCAGAAAGTACAAAATTGGGCTGCCAGGATAGTTTTGAATGTCAAGAAACATGATTCTATATCGGTTCACCTGCATCAGCTCCACTGGTTGCCTGTTAGGTTTCAGATCAAATTTAAAATAAATCTACTAGTATATAAGAGTTTGAATCGACAGGCACCATCATATTTGACATCAATGTTTAACTACCAGCAGCATCAACGCACCACAAGATTGGCAAGAAAATCATACATGCTACAAGAAAAAAGATCAAAACTCGTCTCTATGGGTGACCGTACCTTCAGTGTTGTGGCACCAAAGTATTGGAATGAACTGCCAGATGATATCAGGAACATTGAACTTCCATTGGACATCTTCAAAAATTCTAATTCTATTCTAATTCTAATTGGACTTTTATAGCGCTTAATCTCCCCAAACAAGAGGACTCTAAGGCGCAACAAAACAAAAAGCAGTCAACAAAATTCTGTGTCCAGGGACATAACAGGGGTCGAACACCACGGAGAACGCCAGGAGGATGATTCAGGCTAGGGTGGATATGCTTTGGTGTACAGGTAGGTTTTAAGCTGTTTTCTGAAGGAGGCCAGGGATGGAGAGGCACGAATCACATCAGGGAGAGTATTCCACACAGTAGGAGCATCAAACGCAAAACTATTACCAAACTGTTTGACAGATTTATGAACAGAGGGGCAGAACTTTGGAATAACTAGGAAATTACCACCACTTTCACTGCACCTGGTACTATAAGAACTGCTGTAGGAAGAAAGATGTGGTGAAAAATACCTGGGAAAACCTGTGTGAAGATACTTATAAACAAGTGTGACTGTCTTGAACACAATGCGCTGTTCAACAGGAAGCCAATGCAGTTTCTTTAGCACAGGAGTTATGCTGGTGTATCGACTGGTGTTTGATACAATTCTAGCTGCACTATTTTGGATGCACTGTAATTTGCGTAGATTGAACTTGGACAGGCTCCTGAAAAGTGAGTTGCAGTAATCCAACCGACTACTAACAAGAGCGTTGGCTACAAGCACAGAAACATCATGAGTAAGAAACCGCCTGACATGTCTGAAGTCACGGAGTTTAACAAAACAACTTTTGCAGACATTCTGAACATGCTTGGACAAAGAGAAATCTGAATCAAGCCACACACCCAGATTTTTTACTGAATCTGCAGGGCAGAGTGAGTTGCCCAGGATATCAATTGGAAAACATGCTTTCAACTTATCCCTTTGTCTCTTCGAACCAAAGATGATAAACTCAGTCTTATCAGGATTCAGTTTGAGCTTACTAGTTGTCATCCACTCTTTAACATCATTTAGGCACTTATTTAGCTTTTCAAAGGCAGCAGATGCATTCTTCTGGGATAAATGTATATAAAGTTGGCTATCATCTGCATAGAAATGAAACTTTATTCCATTATGTTTACTGATAATGGAACTGAGGGGGGTAGTGTACAATGAGAACAACAAAGGACCCAGGACAGAACCTTGGGGAACACCAAATAGGAGTTTACAAACATCTGACAAAGTAGAACCAATTTTTACTGATTGGTAACGGTCCATTAGGTAGGATGTGAACCATTTCAGAAAGGAGCCACTGACCCCAAACCAGTTTTGGAGGCAACCCAGAAGAGTAGAGTGATCAATGGTGTCGAAGGCAGCAGACAAGTCAAGCAATACCAAGGCAGTGGATTCACCTCTTGACAATGATAAGTGAACCTCATTTTTTATGTAGAGAAGAGCAGTCTCAGTTGAATGGCCCGCCTTATATGCCGACTGGTACGGGTTGTCTAAGTTATTGGCATTAATATGTTCTAACAGCTGCTTAGCAACCACACGTTCTACCAATTTAGATATAAAACTGAGACCTGATACAGGGCGATAATTCTTAAGGTCATTTGAGGGAAGATTTGGCTTTTTAATAAGTGGAGTGACCACAGCAGATTTGAAGGCATCAGGAACGCATCCCTCCATGAGTGAGCAGTTGACCAGCTTTGTAAGGGATGGTAGCAATATATCAATGCATTCCTTAATCAGGAATGTCGGCAGAGGGTCCAACAGGCATGATTTTGTTGGTGATGCTTTAATTATTTTATCAACAGCATCTTCAGAAACTTGCCTAAAGACAGTAATTTGGGGAGGATCTGAAGGAGGGTTAACATCATATTCAGTGCCAGAAGAAGCAAAATTATCTCTAATCTTCTTGATTTTGTTGGTGAAGAAGGAGGCAAACTGGTCAGCCAATGACTTTTCGGACTCATGAGATGGAAGTGTGGCATCAGAAACCCTGTTCAGGGTCTTATGGAGCTCACGCCAAAGTTTTCGAGAGTCATGACTATTGTCTGAGATCAGTTTGCTATAGTAGTCTGATTTATCTTTATTTACAAGTGCATTGCACCGAGCAATCTGGCGACGAAGCCTACTCCTGTTAAGTGTACTTTTAGCCCTACGCCAGGTTCTCTCAAATTGGCGCCTAAGGGACTTTGCACGTCGATAATCATCAGACATCCAATCGGCGGACTCCTTTTTCGTCAATTTAGATATAAGAGGTGCATGCCTATCCAGAACATCACTCAAATCATGTACATATTGATCATACAGATCGACAACAGCATCAGCTGGAGACTTGACGAAGGACGTATTTTTGAGATCTGAGCGGAAGTCAGACATATTGATACGGTGGAACCTTCTATATTGAACTACATTTGGAGTATGAGACACTTGACAAGGGAAGGCAACAGAACATTTGACTAATGCGTGATCGGAAACAAAGTCACAAATTTTAACATCAGCAATGGTGTCCTGATCACAGGGAGATAAAATCAGGTCCAATATGTGACCATGTAGATGAGTAGGTTTATTGACTAACTGTTTGAGGTCACATGAATCAAGAAAGGTAGTGAATTTCTGACCGTCACCAACTGGAACATCAACATGAATGTTGAAGTCGCCACAAATGTAATATGAAGAATTAATGGATGAAAGGTAACCAACAAATGACATGAATTCTTCCAGAAAATTACAGGTACATGATCCTGGAGGGCGATAGATGCAGGCAAGCAACACTGAATGGCCATGAAGCCCGATTGACACCACTATATTTTCAAATGACTGATAACAAGGAGTTTCAATTATATGGGGTCTGTAGGAGGATCTGATGAAAAAACCCACACCACCACCAATACCTGAGGGACGAGGCTTGTGTGGAAAGTTAAAATCGGGAGGAGTTATAGACCGTAAGAAGCTGTCAGAGTCAAATGGACGTATGTGTGTTTCCGTGAGGCATAGAAGATCAAGGTCGTATGAAGCCACCATGTCGGCAAGGAGAGGACCCTTGTTCCTTATGGATCTGGCATTCAAAACACCGAGTGTAAACGGACCAGGGTTGAGGGATACATCTCCACCCAGTAACAGTAACAACATGAGCCCTCTTCCATTAACCATGGTCGGAAATTTTCGGCAGGAACACAAATATGATAAATTTTTCGCAACCCGTGTCAAAGGAGGACATGATGTGTAAGATGCTCTGGTGCTGAACCAATCATGTCTGTGGGCCAGTGCCACTGCAAACAGTGCCATGAAGAGGAGTAACCGAGGGCTGAACATGACTGGTGGGGTTGTACATCAGTAAGAAAAAGAAACTAAAAACTCATTATTTTAAAACAGCATATTGTGGAGAAAAAGCGCAATGATTGTTTTTTCTTAAATAGAATTGCACTATATAAATATGTCATGTTATGTTATGTTATTACCCATCTGTACATAAATGTAAAACATTTAGGCCACAGATTTGCTTTTGATGTTCCCACAGTGTGGAATGACTTACCTGATGATGTTCCTTCTGTTATATCCTTGCTTGTTTCAGGAAAAAGCTAAAATCTTATTTCTTTGAAAAGGCTTTCTCACCTTAGAATATTAACTCTATGGTGTTTCCATGATATTGATCTGGCTATGTCTATGGAATGATGATTACTAAATTGATTCTGCTGTCATGCCTTAGGGTCTGCCTTGGCAGTACAGTACAGGTACAGTATATATGTTATGTACAAGTTGAGATTTTGTACAAGTTGCAACTTGTACAAGAAATCTGTACAATTTGCAACTTGTACAAACAGCTTGTGCAAGTTGCAACTTGTACGGGTTGACTTGTACAATTTGCAACTTGTACAAATTTCGGACCTGTACAAGTTGCAACTTGTACAAGCTGCAAATTTATCAGTTGAGAAATGTATTTTAATGAATTTATAATTTAAAATTCATAAAATCAACATATCAGATCTTCACGAATAACAAATTCACTGTAAATTATACTTTTTTAATGAGAAAGCTTATGTATATTTTCATAATTTTGTTGAGAATTACGACACTTTTTTAAATATATATCTTTTTCTTATTTTAAAAGTTTGAGTCACACTGGCTCACCTGAAGCCTACATCTGACCTTTGGGTTGGGGTTGGTAATCTTATAATTTATAATAATGTTTTTTGTCAACAATTCTACAAAGTTTATTTATTCCAAAACAAAGGGATAAATAAAATTAATTGTTTTCTGGTGATAAAACCACATCTGAATTTAAGACTATACAAGGATTTTATTATTGGAAAGCATGTGTTCTTTGATGCTTTCCCTTACACACTTGTGATCCTAGTTTATTGTCTAGAGGTAAGTCACAAAATAGCCGGATGCTATAGGAAGCCATACCAAGACAGTTGATTGCATTTAGAATATTTCTACTTCTTATAACTTTTTTAATTTTCATCTTTGAAGTCTGATTGTTTGCCTAAGTATTTTGTAAAAAAAGGAAAAAAGACCCCAGTTCAAAGTTCTACAACTCCATTGAGAACAAAGATGGAGTCTTATAAGCATCAATAAGGCAGAGCTCACACAGCTGGACTTAGTATTTACCACTTAAGTGTTACTAGTAATTTTTTAAGGTTTTTCTGTAAATTAGGGTTAATTTTTTATGAAAAAATGATATACCTATGACACTCACAAATTAATTTGCATATTTACACATATAAAATAAGAAATATTTTCAATAAAATTGTTAATTTAAAACCAAAGTTCTTTTAAAATCCAACTTGTACAATATTGTTGTACAAGTTGAGATTATATGATGGTGAAATTCTGTACAAGTTACAACTTGTATAACCAATCTTGTATGAGTTGCAACTTGTACAAACTACTTGTACAAGTTGCAACTTGTACAGTACAAGCTTTTTGTAGAAGTTGCAACTTGTACAAAATCTCAACTTGTACATAACATATATATATAGAACTGTATAGAGGAACATTTACAACAAAATTTTGTCATTAGTACTGGGATTAATATTATTGTTTTTTTTGCAACATCTGTCTTTTATAGCCATTCTATACATTCACTTTCCAGTGTATCTCAGATTAGCAGATGCACAAAAACATAACTTAAATTTAAAAAACTTATTTAAGATTAAAGGTCTCTTGGATTTTCAATCACTTTTGCTTGATGGTCTAGATCGTGAACTTAATTAAATAATCTAGTGCATGATTCATGTTATCACCTTTAACTCATTATTTTTAGGTTGGTCTTTCTGTTGTAGCACTCGACCTTCCATTGCCACTGAATTTTACTTTTTTCTGCATCAGTCTGGTATGACAAACATTTTATTTATTTGGGGTTTTACATCGCTTTCAACACTGTACAGGTCATATCACAAAGGGTAGTTGGAAGGGCAGAGGAAGCCAGTACATACAGTTCGTTAGGGTTCTGTACTGTAAACTGCCGACCAACAACAAGCAACTACCAGCTTTCCCACTTGAGGCCATGCCAGGGATCGAACCCAGGCCTCAGAGGTGGGAGGCGAGAGTGTTACCACTCTGCCACCGTGGCCCCCGGTATGACAAACAATAAGGTTTTCAGACTCAATTTGGCCATGCACAAGCCCTTGTAACTCTAAGGCGCAACACCAAAATCCAATTCAAAACAATCATCCTTCCTTATAGCCGATGCTTAGTCCAGTACCAGACAGAGATGCCAGATAGAGTGTATGCTAAGTTGGGAAAGCCTTTTTGAAGAGACACTACACTGAAAACCGAAATGACAAATAAGTGACAAAAAAAGTTAGCATTACTGTGCCTGAGATGACTACCCTAATGACTAGTGTTTATTTGTTTAAAACTCGTCAAGTATATCTAGTCATAAACTTGTCAGTAAACAACTTTTATTAGTCATTAGTTTGTCATATATTAGTCAGAAAAGTCACCTCTGATTAACTAATGACAAGTTAAGGACTAATTAATGACTAGCATACACTTGCTAGTTGTTAGTCAGAGATGCCTATTTTCTGATTAATATATGACAAACATACACTTGTCACTGTGCCAAAGGTAGTCATTTCAGGCACAGTAAAAAGTTTGTCCAATGATAGTCAAACATATTAGGCAATAGTATGTCATATATTAGTCACCACATAGTCACAAAATAGTCATCTCTGACTAACTAATGATCAGTATATTTGACTATTTTATGACAAACTTTTTACTGTGCCTGAAATGACTACCTCTTCCACATTGACAACGGTATATTTGTCAAATATAAGTCACAAGCCAGGGGTCAGTATCTGAAAAGTAGTCCATAGGCACAGTAAAAGCTTGTCATAAAATTGCTAAATATAAAGTTATTTTGTCAGGTGAGTATTTGATGACAAAGTATGTAAATTTCTCACTAATTCACTCGAAATTGCTCCATCTTTTTACTGTTACGGAGATATTTCCAATTTTTTATTTTATCTAAAATCCAAGACGGTCAGCAAAATTTGCAAAAATTGAAATTTTACCCTTATGTATAGCATACTTTTCCACTACCCTATGGATCTCTATCTCTTACAGTTTCCAAGCAATGGTTCAATTTTTTCTTTTCCACTAAACTACTAGATGGCCTCCAAAAGTGGCGAAAATCACTTTTGAATACAATACTACTCTAGCACCTTCTGGGTCAAAAATTTCCGAGCATACCTTAATAGCTCTTACTCGCTTACCCACAGAGCTAACAGTGCCAAATGCAATACCAAGCAAGCCAAATATATGCCTAACTTTAGCAAAATAACTTGAATCATTTTCTTTTAAATGCACAGAAACCAACAATAATAAGTTTCGCTATCCTCTTTTGACCTCGATGAAGGGATCCAAGGTCAAATTCGACAACATCAAAAAATTCGCAGGATATGATTTCCTGTAGGTTGGTTTCACATTGCAAACCTCTAGGACCAACAATAAGTGAGTTATAAGTACTTTTAAGTTTGGCTATCCTCGTTTGACCTTGAAGAGGGTGCCCAAGGTCAAATCTGTCCACAACAGAAGATTTCCAACCCATGACTTCCTAGAGGTTGGTTTACCATCCCAAACCTCAAGGACCAATAACCAGTGAGTTATAAGCACTTATAAGTTTGACTATCCTCATTTGACCTTGAAGGAGGGGCTCAAGGTCAAATCTGACCACACCAAATGATTTCCAGCCCATGATTTCCTGTAGGTTGGTTTACCATCACAAACCTGTACAACCAATAATATGCCAGTTATAAGCACTTTTAAGTTTGGCTATCCTCATTTGACCTTGAAGGAGGGGCCCAAAGTCAAATCTTTCCACACCAGAAGATTCCCAGACCATGATTTCCTATATGTTGGGGGGGCCACGGTGGCAGAGTGGTAACACTCTCGCCTCCCACCTCTGTGGCCGGGGTTCGATCCCCGTCATGGCTGTAAGTGGGAAAGCTGGTAGTTGCTTGCCGTTGGTCGGCAGTTTACAGTACAGAACCCTAGCAAACTATATGTACTGGTTTCCTCTGCCCTTCCAACTACCCGTCGTGATATGACCTGTACAATGTTGAAAGCGACATAAAACCCCAAATAAACAAACAAAAATCCTATATGTTGGTTTACCATCCCAAACCTGAAGGACCAATAATCAGTGAGTTGTACGCACTTTTCAAGTTTGGCTATTCTCTTTTGACCTTGAAGGAGTGGCCCAAGGTCAAATCTGACCACACCATAACATTCCGAGCCCATGATTTCCTATTGGTTGGTTTACCATCCCAAACCTCAAGAACCAATATAAGTGAGTTATAAGCACTTTTAAGTTTGGCTATCCTTGTTTGACCTGGAAGCAGGGGTCCAAGGTTAAATTGGACAACATCAGAAAATTCGCAGCACATGATTTCCTGTAGGTTGGTTTCACATTGCAAAACTCTAGGACCAATAATAAGCAAGATATAGACACTTTTAAAGTCTGCTATGTGGGTTACTTTAATTGGCACTCCGTGGATGACCTTGAATTAAGAGCTTCAAGGTCAAATGTCTGTAAGGTTGTAGAAGGCATGTATATCTGTTATACATATCAGCTATGAAGAGATTCAGCCTTCTACCTGTGACAACCAGCCAGTAGAAAAAGGTATATAATTTTCAAAGAAATACCCCCGACGGCATTTCACTCCCAGAGAATCTTTGCCCCCCAATGAAGATTTCCTGCAAATCTAGTGTAGTTTTCTTCTGAGAGGGTTAATACAAAAGTATATCTATGCGCAGCGCGTAGTGAACGCAAAACCAAAGTAACCAGCAGATGCCTCCGGTAGATATAATAATATGTTAGATTTTATATACCACATCTAAAACCTGAGATAGTTTAGGTAGCATATATATAATGGTGAAAGTAATGAGATTGACAATAGCATCAGAGATGCCTGTACCACAAAGCCTGGGGAAATAGTTTTCAACACCATGAGATATAGAAGTAGTGAAACAGTACACAGATTGGGATACTTTCAGATCAGTGTCAGCATCCAAATAATGTTTAAGTAGAGAAAATAACATCTAACAGAGAGAAACTGCATGTAAAGATTAAGTATTAAACAAGACAATTGAAATAAACTAAAAATTATGAAGCTTTAAGACTTCTGCCATTATGATATTCATTTGTATGGTCGAATTATGGTTTGTATGTTTTGAATATTACCCATACATACAGATGTGGCAATATATGCTTTTATGTAGAGTTGGGGCAAAGCCTGTGGCTCACTTGATACAATACCATCCGTTACAGTGGGAAGTTGCAAAAGTAAAACGGTTAATGAATTCTAATATGACTTTAACAGTGCTTAATCTTTATCAAGAGACCCTCAAGTTGCAACAACCAAGATTCAAGTAAAAAGACATAAGAGAGATATAAGAGAGATAAAATAGTATCACATATCCCCATAAATAGATAAATAGCATCAGATATGCAAGATCAAAGGTCAAATCCAGGTCACACCATGACGTTGCACACATATAACCCCCGATCACTGTCCCTACGAAGTATCAACTTCCTACACCATACAGTTTCCGAGATATGGCCTGGACAAGATTTTATAGGTCAAGGTCACTATGGCAAGGTCAAAGGTCAAATTAAGGTCACACCATGATAATTTACATCTACACACCATAGCCAATGTCGATATCTAGTATCAACTTCCTGCACCTTACAGTTTCCGTAATATCCCCCGGACAAGATTTTATAGGTCAAGGTCACTATGGCAAGGTCAAAGGTCAAATCAAGGTTATGCCATAGTGTTGCACACCTACACCGCCTAATCAATGGCCCTACCATGTATCAACTTCTGAAAACTTATGGTTGCTGTGATATAGCCCGGACAAGATTTTATAGGTCAAGTTCACTCCAGCAAGGTCAACGGTCAAATTAAGGCCACACCACACCTACACCCCCTAACCAATGTCTGTATTAAGTACCAACACCAACACTGTACAGTTTCCGAGATATAGTCCCGACAAGATTTTATAGGTCACTATGGCAAGGTCAAATCAAGGTCACACCATGATGTTGCCCCCTACACCCCTAACCAATATCCCTTCCAAGTATCAACTTCCTACACCTTACAGTTTCTGAGATATAGCCCGGACAAGATTTTCAAACTCAAGGTCACTACGGCAAGTTCAAAGTTCAAATCAAGGTCAGACCATGATGTTGCATACCTACACCCCAAACCAATGTCCTTACTACATAATCCAGGGGTAGCGATCAATCAAACCAACATGAAAACAAATAATCGCTCCCAAAACCTGCTTAATAATTGTTGGAAAGCCTGATTATAGTCCAGGTAACAAGCTAAGTACACTCAAAACAAGACCACTGCCGCGGTGTGTATCTCCCGCCGAGCATTAAATAGCCCAGACAGGATTTTATAGGTCAAGGTCACTACGGCCAGATCAAGGGTGAAATCAAGGTCCGACCATGACGTTGCACACCTACATCCCCTAACCAATGTTCCTACCAAGTATCAACTTCCTACACCTTACGGTTTCCGAGATATAGCTTGGACAAGATCTTCAAACTCAAGGTCACTGCGGCAAGGTCAAAGGTCAAATCAGGGTCAGACCATGACGTTGCACACCTACACATCCTTACAAATATCCTTACCAAGTACCAACTCTCTACACCTTACGGTTTGTGAGATAAAGTCTGGACAAATGTTTTCTCGCCACCTGCCCGCCCATCCGTACAACATGGGCTGTCGGGTAAAACATAGATGAATAACATATTTGAGAGAAATTGTGTAGCTGCAATACTTTTGAAGATATAAACCATTTACTCATTACGGTTATCATAAAAAATTGACAAAGTAGCTCTTACTCACTTCTATGGAGATACACTTCTGACCATGTTGTAGCTGTGGAGAAAGTAGCTGCACAACATATTGGAACAAAATACTCTAAATGCAATAGTTTGAGAGTTATAAGCCATATAATTATATCAGGTAAAAGTGCTATTACTCACTCAAAAGTAGGCCAAAGTTTACCAAACCCAAAAAATTTTTGAAGAGTGTACTAATTTATTAGGACAAGTAATTTACCAAAAATGTGTAACTGTAGTAGTTTCAGAGAAATATGCGTGACCCACGCATGCGCACACACATGGTACAAATTATAATCTCCCACCGGCGAGCCGGGAGGGAGATAATAGAATATGGGTAGCTGGGGTTAAAAAGGGGTATTTTAAACTCATATTTGATCCTCAGTAAGAGATATGTACCAATACAATTTAACACCCAACATATTAAACAATTGAAGCAAATTTCCTTTAAAATATATATAATTTTTTTGTTGTAGTATTGCAACAACAAATTAACAGACTGAGTGCTCTGTCACTGATCTATTATGTCTAGTTCCACAACACTGGGAATCAAACCCAGGCCTCCCAGTCCAATTTTTTGTTACAAGAATGGCAAAAAAATATTGAGACATGACTTTTAAAAAAAATTTGTCTTTGAGCAATATGTCTCAAATAATGGATAATTGTATCCACAGGAGGCATCCGGTTTAGCATTCGCTACGCCGCCGCCGCCACCGCAGCACGTAGAGATTTTTGGCATTAACGCTCTCAGAAAAAAACTACACCAGCTAGGTTCACCAAATTTGCAGGATATCTTCATTGGGGGTAAACTTCTCTGGGACTGAAATTAGCCTCATTCTGAAAAACAAGATGGCCACCGCGGGCATTACTTTGAAAATTATCTACATTTTTCTACTGGCTGGTTAGGTAGAAGGTTGAATCTCTTCATAAGTGATATTTATAACAGATATACATGTCCTCTACCACCTTGCAGACATTTGACCTTGGAGTTCTAAATTCAAGGTCATCCACGGAGTGCCAAAGTACCCCACATAGTGGACTTTAAAAATGTCTATATCTCCCTTATTATTGGTTGCAGAGGTTTGCAATGTGAAACCAACCTGTAGGAAATCATGTGCTGCGAATCTTCTGATGTGGTCGGATTTGACCTTGGACCTCTCCTTCAAGGTCAAATGAGGATAGCCAAACTTAAAGTGCTTATAACTCGCTTATTATTGGTCCCAGAGGTTTGGGATGGTAAAACAAACAAAAGGAAATCATGGGCTGGAAATCTTCTGATGTGCTCAGATTTTACCTTGGGCCCCTCCTTCAAGGTCAAATGAGGATAGTCAAACTTAAAAGTGCTTATAACTCACTTATTATTGGCCCTAGAAGTTTGGGGTGGTAAACCAACATATAGGAAATCACACCCTGAGAATCTTCTGGTTTGGACGGATTTAACCTTGGGCCCCTCCTTCATGGTCAAATGAGGATAGCCAAACTTAAAAGTGCTTGTAACTCACTTATTATTGGTCCTAGAATAATGGGAAACCATGGGCAGGGAATCTTCTGATTTTGTCACATTTGACCTTTAGCCCCTCCTTCAAGGTCAAATGAAGACAGTCATACAGTGCTTATAACTCGCTTATTATTGGTCCTACAGGTTTGGGATGGTAAACCAACATATAGGAAATCATGGGCTGGGAATCTTCTGGTGTGGTCTGATTTGACCTTGGACCTCTCCTTCAAGGTCAACTGAGGATAGCCAAACTTAAAAGTGCTAATAACTCGCTTATCATTGGTCCTAGAGGTTTGGGATGGTAAACGAACCTATAGGAAATCATGGGCTGGGAATCTTTTGCTGTGTTCAGCTTTGACCTTGGGCACCTCCCTCAAGGTCAAACAATAGTTCACTGGCTTTGGTGAGTTGTCTTTCTGGTGGATACAAATTTGCATCGGTTCTTCGATGTGTAGGTTTAGTTTTATTTGATTCCAACAGGCATATATTCCTGTATATAAGCTGCATGCACGAATCGTGCATTAGTTTGCAAGCAATTGCTGTGTAGACAAGGACAGAAGTTGTTTCCGATTACTTCTTTCAACAAGGATTCATTTTGTGCTTTAATTTATATTTTTAACCCTTAAAATGGTCAAATATGGAAGCAGATAGGGGTTAAATATTTTATTTCGACAGGCCAATGTCCTGTATGGTATATAAGCTCCAGCACGAGTCCTTAAGTCTTTACAACGTGAACCCAGAAGTGGACTTAAAGTTGTGAAATATGATAAAAATACTCGTCTGATCTGTGAATTGTCACAAAATAAGATTCTATGCTATAAAATAAAGAAACTGATGTAGTTTCAGTATCCAACAACAAGTATATCCACAGAAATAATAATTTTCTTTCCTTGCAATAAAAGGCACGTATTCTATTATTTGCAGCCAACTCAAAAAGAGGAAGTGGATGGCTTCTTCACTACTGGGGTCACCTGGATTCCAAGGCATCTCGCCACTATTATTGGACCATTTTTCTTGGATGTTGGCCGAATGCCTGCGGCCTCCCGAGTAAGCATTCAGTTCCACATGGTAAGCTATTGTAGCGCAATAAAATTTACGTTTCTGTGAATGAAAATATTTTTTCTTTTCATCCCGAATTTCTCACAGAGGCAGTTTTCTCGCGAGACCGTGAATTGGCTTATGGCTGATTATAATTTTAAAGCAATAAGTTCATTGAAATTTGTCAACTGAAAAACCTTGCCTAGTATAACGAACATCTGACAAACATTAATTTGACACAGATTGACAATGGCAGGGGAAGGTATAGTCAGTTTACAAACTTTGGTCTTTTCTGTGACTAAGTTGTCACAACTAAAATTCATGTGGCCTAATCAACTACAACAATTGCCCCATATTAAACTGGCAATTGAAATAAATAATATAAAGAAGATATATATTGTTATCTTACCCATTCTGGGTAAAGTTTTGGGTAAATTCTGTCCAAATCTTTACTTGAAAACCTGCAGCCCACTTCATGAACTTCCCGACTTTCCTGCATGCATCAGGTGATCACCAAACGTTCAGGAAAACAAACTATATATATGTATACGACAAATACTTTGACTGCGGTTTTCAGTGCAGGTAACTGTAAGTACGTAAACTACAATAGGTGTGTGGTACCTACAATTGGTATGTACCCATTAGCCACTGATTATGTTTCCAATGCAATAATTTTAATGAAATTTGTCACCTAACAAACCTTTAACAGTATGAGAAATATCTGATGAACATTGATTTGACTGTAGAATGACAATAACACAGGAAGTTAGTCAATTGACAAACTTTGCTCTATTTCGCAACTAATTTGTGACAACTAAAATACATACATGGTCAACTACAAAAGTAACACTAAATTAACAGTTGAAACATATAGCATAAAGAAGATAAAAATTGATATGCTACCCATTCCAAATAAGTCTATGCATCTATTTCTTTCCAAATTTTTTGGAAAACATTCAGCAGCAAGTCACTTTATTATGATGGGTGACAATAGAGGATTCTATCCAACTCACATTTACAACTGTCTGTAAATTGCCTATTTCTCAATTTCAGCTTCGAATATTCATTTCAATTCAACGTATACACCAAGTAGCAATTAATATTAGCTATTGCTTTACTGTATATGGAGATATTTTGTTTAAAACATACCTGCTTCATAAACTCCCTTCTGTAACTTCTTCCACCATGCCACGTGGGTAATACTAAAAATGAAATAGTGACAAACATTAATCGGTGACAATTTGAGAGACAAATAAATTACAGGTGTTAATTCGACCACGGTTTTCAGTGTATGTTAATGTTTTTTTCTGAAACAGATGAGAGTTGGAGGAGAATATACCTCATCAGGTAAATCATTCCAAACTGTGGGAGCATCAAAAGCAAATCTGCGGCCAAAGTGTTTTTTATTTATGTATAGATGGATAGAATTGAGCAACCTCCAAGGCCCTTTTATCTGGACAGTTGTATCTTATACTATATCTTCCAAAACAAGTAGACAAAAGAGAACCAAAGTAATTGGGATGACCACTGTGAAGAAACTTGTAAACTAAAGCGGCCGTTTTGAAAATACAGCAAAATTCATGTCTTACAAGCATGTCTTACAAATATTGTGGATATGATCAGGAAAAGAAAAATTAGCAGCAAACCAAACACCAAGGTTCTTTAAAACAACTGCAAATGAATATTACAACAATATTTCTTCTTCACAAATTATTGTCAATTGAGAACTGAAAGCTCTTGTATGACAGACAATGTGTAGTATATCCTAATAAAGTCACTTCATTCATTATTTATTCTTTACTGGAATATTTGTCACAGGGATAGAGCATGAGTGCCAATTTTTCATTACTTCGATTTCGAAGTATGTTATTCAGTCAGTTTGTATGTTTGTTTGTTTGTATTTTTAGCACATTCCAGGCCACAATTTTGAAGCTAGGTTCTCATTTTTTCCCCTATAATATTGTCAGGTGTCAGAATAGAGAAGGACTGCATTTCAACAAATCGGTAGCATTTTCACATAGCTATGGCCATTTTAGCTACTCTGAGTAAATAACTTATATAACTCTGAAATTATTGAATTTAGAGTGTTTCTATTAAATAGGTTGTTGAGGTACTTTATCTTTAGTTATAAGATGGTACATAGTTTGGAGCTCTGTTGCATTAGCTAAGCAATTTTTGTGCCATAAAAACTATCAGAAGCTCCGTAATAATACCTTTGTAATGATATAAATACATGATTTCTGAAATATTTATGAACAATTGACACTATTTTTCAAATATATCTGTACAAGTATATCCCGTCTACACAAGTCTGTCCTATAAAAATGTTTATGCTGTACAAAGTGTTGCTGGTCACTGTCTCCCTACACAGTTTCATGTTTAAATTAAAATAGATGGATGATGATAGAATATGTTTTAACACTGTGAGGCTGGTCACATCCATGCAGTTAAGCATTTTGGTCTCTTCGGGTGCATCTTGTTCTTTACTTGATTTGCTTATTCCAATGCTTTTCATGCAATCAGCAGAATCAGCAGCATCATTATAGCAAACCTTGACATCTCTGTTGGTAGAAGCTAAGGTGATATTAATATATAGGGTTATAGTTAGTAATCTCAGTTTTTGTTGTCAAGTATACCTAGACCCTCTGGATTCTGCTGCACCAATTTTGTTTTAGTGTTTGCATTTTAGGGAACTTGTACCCTCTTTTGCTTCTTCTTCTTTCGTTTCTAACAGGTTGACTACCTGATGAAAAGTGAAAAGTTGTTACCTTCTTTTCCATACCCAACTGATCACTGTTGTATTTATTTAGTGTCTATGCAATGTCTGTATAAGGTCTACATAAAATCACCATCCGTTTTATTTTCATAAGGCTGACTATATCCTTTTATTAACCTAAAATAATAGTCTATTACTATATCCGAGATTTAGTACAACAGTAATGCCAGAGTTATGATATCCAATGAAAATGCAGTTTACATATTGCCGGAACTGAAATCATGCATTGAGACAAAAAGATGGTTTTCTAAAATTAATTTTTGTTTTGTTTAATAAATAACGCAATCAACTTGACTTTTTCCTCTCCATTATGAATTCCCTGCATTTTATTGTGCAACCTGTGCCAGTTACAGAAGAACAAATAAATGAAAGGTTGGTTTCAGTTGCTTCATACAAATGTCATGAACCCACACGATGTTGTTTTATCAGGGACTTCGTAATTTAATCGTTATTTCAGTGTGCCCAGTTGTTGGATTTTCGACTATTGTTATGATGGGCAAAGTTAAACGAATAAAGTGAAATTGAAAAGAAAATCAAACCTTGCCAAATACATATGTGAATTGACGATTTGTCCCAGTTTTCTCCCCAATACTGAAGTACTGCTTACTACCAATTATCTCCGGGTACCAATATTATGGTCTATAGGCAAATTGCTGACAAGACAACTCACAGACATCAATTCGCTGACAAATTTTAAATTAACGACATTACCCCATTTTTGCCATTCTTTCGATGAAAAGATGTTACAATATTAAAAAAAAACCATCTGATTCTGTGGTAGACGTGGTTACCTCGGCTCTACTTTACTTGCGTGTAGAGCCGTGGCATGACCCCACATAAAACTGTAGATTTGTGCATATCTCTATACAGATAAAGCACCTTTTTGTTATCCAAAAGATGGAATCATCTGTCATTTTATGGTGAATGGTCTTAAGTAAGCACACATACTTTAAACTTGAGAAGTCTCATCACATTTTCGTAATATACTGGTCGGCCAGTGAATTTCGTCACCCCAGTGAAGTTCGTCACCTGCCGTAAAAACACTTGAGGACAGGCAATATTCACATTTAAATAAATGGAATAGCTTCTTTCAATGGCAAGGTATACATATATGCTGTAACTGGACAGTAAAAACTCTTTAATATTGTCATAAAATGCAGGTGACGAACTTCACTGGGGTGACAAACTTCACTGGCTGAGCAGTAACATGTTTTAATGAAGGGAATTTAATGATTGAAGATATATAATACTGTACTGCTTGGGGTTGTACTACTCAGCCAGTGAATTTTGTCACCCGCCATTTAATAGGGAT
Source organism: Sabellastarte sp. h YS-2021 (assembly GCA_964017235.1). Taxonomy (NCBI): domain Eukaryota; kingdom Metazoa; phylum Annelida; class Polychaeta; order Sabellida; family Sabellidae; genus Sabellastarte; species Sabellastarte sp. h YS-2021. Next base: position 32,931,488 of record OZ024936.1, read on the forward strand.
GGGTCGGTATGAAAAATATGTACATCGGGAGGTCGCCAACGCAAAACCGTACCGATTCCGGGATTCCGAGTTTCCTCTTCACGACATCACAATAAAAGTGATCAAATGCGCGAAATACGAGAAAAAAGCTTATAATTTCTTCAGATTTCTTGTTTGTTCCCAATATTTTAGGTTTTCCTTCAGTTATATGAACTGACAAGCAAAATTGAGGTTATAAATTGTTGTAACCTAAACATGGCAGTTCTGCTCAACGTAATCGATAGTACTGTATAAAGTCTGCAAATGCATGAAAATTGGGGAGAAAAGCTTATAATTTCTTCAGATTTTGGGTATGTTTCTAATATTTTAACTCTTCCTTCCATTATACGTGCTGACAAGCGAAGTGGCGGTTGTAAAATCTCATTACCGACATTACAGTATTTCTGTAAAATGCTCTCGATACCGAGATACCGGACCTACCGACACATCCCTACAATTTAAGCCTTTATAGTAAAGACCAGCAATATTTTTGTTTAAACACATGTAACCACAGTTTGCATTATTAAAATGTATTTCAGTGATGAAACTTAAGTATAAAATTGTGTTAATATTATCAAAACATGCAGATGACGAAATTCACTGGGTGACAAAATTCACTGCCCGAGCCAGTCTTCAAATGTTAAATGAACATTTTTTTCAGCACTTGTGTTGAACTTTGAATTGATTTGCTATTTTGAAGGAGTATGTAGCAGTCTTTCCCAATTGGTGATGGTAAAATGGAGATTTTCACTTTCCGTAATTGATTAGATGGCAATAGTAGCTGAAACCTGTACATCAGATTATAGGAGTCTGAAGTTTTGTACTAATAGAAACTCATAAAATTAACCAGGGTATATCCCAGGACTCTATCAATACTGATATTTCTAACTCCTCACATTAGTGTTGTTAACGGTTTTCCGGTATGCGGTATTTCGTTTCGTTTTGGTAGAAAAAACGAAATCCGCAAAGAATATTTGGGAACCGGTTATTGAAGAAGTTATTATTTTAGGCTTTCTAATGGCTGATACTTCATCAAAACGACCAAAAATATACATAATTTGTTAAATTTATCACATTTTTAGTTTATATTGAGCAAAAGTCATGTTTACATACGTTTTAATATCTCACGAAAGCCATTTCCAGTTGCAAGTTCTGGTTCATGTACGTCCCGCGAGAAATAATCACTGCCAGTAACAAGCATACGAAATACCGGATTTCCTTCGTTTCAAAGCCCCGGTAACCGGTTTTGATTTCTGTAAACGATGCCACCACTACCTCACATCAATATATGGTTGTTGTACCCATAGTTAACATGGGTGGACGCAAAGACAAACAAACATGGAGAGAAACAGCCTTAAGAAATTTTTTAAATGTGTTATGAACAACAAAGTTTATACAAGCTTGTCAAGGTGCTCAGTGGCCTAGTGGTTAGCAAGTTTGGTATCTAATCACAGGCTGTCGCCTCTGTGTGGGTTCACTTCGAACAAGTTGCAATGCTGAGGATAAATATTTATTATATAAAGTTATATATAAAAAGGCACAACTAAAACCCCGCTAGTTTAAATCTAGTGTTTATGTTGGTTAACTATGTCAGTGACATTAAAGAGTAAATTTTGATGATATCATGAATTAATATGTACAGATTTTGACAAAAAACTTTATTATTGCGATTGACGTATGTTAATAATTCTGATATTGAAATATTGATTGATACACCAACCTTAATTTTCATTCAATATTGATCCTTCATATATCGGCCATTCCCTATACTAGCATATATATATATATATCTGATATTAAAATCACTTAGACCAGAATGTGGAATGGACCGGATTATGGTACATCAATGCAAAATTCTGCATGTTGGTTGTATGCATGTGGTTTTGAACAACAAGAAGTTAATGCTTAGTTGTGTGCGTCTATCAGTATGTTTCCCTTCAGTGGCAAATTTAGAGACGTGAAACATAGCTTTCATGTACTGGATTTTTGTAATTATGTCCACCCCACTGGGGGTGGACATATTATTTTTGCTTTTTCCGGCGTCCGGTGTCCGGCGTCCCACTTGGTTTCCAGACATTTTAGGCAACAGTTCTTATCCTATCTTTACGAAATTTGGCATGCAGGTTTATTGGGTTAATAGCTTGTATGGGATTGCTTTTGGTGATGATAGCTCTATAGCTAACTGAGTAATAGCTACTTTGCTACTTTTGAGTAGCTCTTTGGTTTCCAGACATTTTAAGGAATGCTATTAAGCCTAGCTTTCTGAAATTTAGTATGGAGGTTCATTGGGTTAATAGCTTGTATGGGATTGCTTTTGGGGGGAATTGCTTCATAGATGAGTGAGTAATTCATTAATGAGTAATTAGCTATTTTGAATACTGAAAAAGGCAAATGTGCTCATATCTCCTAAACCGTGCAAGATAGAGCGATTTCGTCGAAATTTTCGACCCACAGGGTATCTAAGGAATGTACTCTTTGCAATTTTCAAAAATTTTCCCCTCCCCAAAAATGGCAGCCATTTTGAATTTTCGAATTTTTGCCAAAAATGGCAAAACACAAATTTGCTTAACTATCTCCTTAACCGTGCGAGATAGAGCGATTTCGTCGAAATTTTCGACCCACAGGGTATCTAAGGAATGTACTCTTTGCAATTTTCCAAAAATTTTCCCCTCCCCAAAAATGGCGGCCATTTTGAATTTTCGAATTTTTGCCAAAAATGGCAAAACACGAATTTGCTTCTATCTCCTTAACCGTGCGAGATAGAGCGATTTCGTCGAAATTTTCGACCCACAGGGTATCTAAGGAATGTACTCTTTGCAATTTTCGAAAAATTTTCCCCTCCCCAAAAATGGCGGCCATTTTGAATTTTCGAATTTTTGCCAAAAATGGCAAAACACGAATTTGCTTCTATCTCCTTAACCGTGCGAGATAGAGCGATTTCGTCGAAATTTTCGACCCACAGGGTATCTAAGGAGTGTACTCTTTGCAATTTTCGAAAAATTTTCCCCTCCCCAAAAATGGCGGCCATTTTGATTTTTCGAATTTTTGCCAAAAATGGCAAAACACAAAATTGCTTCTATCTCCTTAACCGTGCGAGATAGAGCGATTTCATCGAAATTTTCGACCCATAGGGTATCTAAGAAATGTACTCTTGCCAATTTTCAAAAAATTTTCGTTTTCCCAAAAATGGCGGCCATTTTGAATTTTCAAATTTTTGCCAAAAATAGAAAAACAGGAATTTGCTTCTATCTTCTTAACCGTGCAAGATAGAGTGATTTCATCAAAATTTTCGACCCAACCAATGCAAAAAGGCATGAAGCTGAAATAATTTACATCTACACTAATAAATATTTAAGCATCATTGATATATTTTACAAATGAAACAGGGTCTTGTAAGACTACTGTACAATTTTGGCAAAAGGTTCATGGGGTGGACATTACACATGATAATGTGTGTTCTTCTATGCTATCCTATTTCTATTTGCATCTACTATCAACAGGGCGTCCTATTTCTAGTTGTAAAATCCACTTGGTTTTCATGGTTGGTGTTTATTATGTATTTAATTCAGATTTAGAGAGATTGCAGATAAGATCAGCAGACATGGTCATCAGAATGTTCCTGCATTTCAACAACTTCAAAACATTGGTGTTCAACAAATAGTGATTGGCCCTTCATATTTGGCATTGCTACTTCAGGTATGTTGAATACTAGGGGTGTTGCAGTAGCGAATTTTTTCCTCCAGTTTCACGTCTTCTACTTCCCGGTCAGTTACCAGTTAGGTTGAGTTAACCATCTTTTATTTAACAAAACATGAGAACCAAATAGTTTCCATACAGTAAAACAGGAATTCTAACATAACAAGGATGTGTCCTCGATTCTGATTGGCTAAACGATGAAATATATGGTAGCTCTGAATTATCGCTTATCATGGCTTGTTGTTTTACAGTATAAAGCAAATAAAAGTGGATTATGACATTTATTTTGTATGTAAGGTTAGTAAAGTTACTTTATATTGAAGTGTAAGTGGAAAACCGGTAGCTGAATTTTATGACGGTTTGCAATAATTTATTTACCGTACCGACGATACCGGTACTACAGCAACAACCCTATCGAATACAGTATAAAAAGTTATTTTGTTCTGATAAAATGTTTTCAAAATAAAAGAACTACTTTTTATATTTGGTGATGTACTTTTATCAATTTTGAAAAGTTTTAAAAATCTTAAATAAATCAATTATCCATCAGTTTTTGCTACTTTTAAACACAGTGTAAAACTGATTGTTAAAAGATAAAAAAAAAAAAAAAAAAAAAAAAAAAAACAGAAGGCAACCCTATATGCAGCTTTTACTCCTGTTAGTATGTTTTCTGTCTAGGACGGCCGAGTGTGCAGAGTGGCCTACACCATTCATAGCGATAGATTGGATTTAAACAAAACAGAACCAAAGCCGTAAGTAATAAATAACTGCATTGTTAAACATTAAAACTACGTAGTGCAGATGTACACTTATGGTTATATTGTTAACATATTCAACGCTGAAGGTTGCGAATATGGATAGGGGAAATTAAATTAAAAATTTTCATGGTGTACTCAAAATGTTGGAAAATATAAAATGTATTTCAAATTATTTCTATTTTTAGTCGAATCTTTGATTCGAGTTATGTACTGAGTTGCGGTCGCGATTTTAAAAGGGCCGTTTAAGCCCTTAAATATCAAATTCTTCATAATATTTGTTCACATATCGGTACATTAAGGTCTATACTATACACTCTGCCATTTTGAAGATTTTTAATGCTTTTATTCAGTTATATTTTATAAAGTAAAAAGCTTGTCTAGCACTTCGTCTGGCTTTCTCCAAGGACCCGTATGTCCTAGAAACTATTGTGTTTGCCATTGTAATGGCCTACTCGAAAGAGTCTTTTTTAACGGTTTCGTCTGCTGGTTTCTAGAGGTGAAACCCCAATTAATTTATTTGTCTGCAGGGTTTACCACGCAGTCACTGTTAATGTAAAATTGCTGTCTGCGCATCTACGTGTACTCCATTATTTGTCAAACAAATAAACCGCAAAGAAATTAATGAATGAAGTGACGTCACGGTAGTACTATACATTTTTCGTTTAGCCAATCAAAATCGAGATCACCTCTGGCAGAGACAATGAAAATATTCAAACTCCGTAGTTCTACATTCAACCACTCGAAGGCGCTTTTGTATGTCCTAGAAGTTATCACGATGGGGGTTTCTAAACGTGAGGCTACGATGGGGTTTCTAACAACATTTTACAAATATATAATCCAGCAATATTTCTGTCTTCTCGCAATATTTAAAACAAATAAAATATCAAATGCTGGTAGTTGTACACCCACACAGTGATGAAAACATGAGGCTACAATGGTGTTTCTAACAATATTTTACAAATATATAATCCAGCAATATTTTACTGTCGCCGCACCTCACTCTGTCTTCTCGCAATATATAAAACAAATAAAATATCAAATGCTGGTAGTTGTACATCCACAGAGTGATGAAAACGTGAGGCTACGATGGGGTTTCTGGCATTTTACAAATATATAATCCAGCAATATTTTACTGTCACCGCACCTCACTCTGTCTTCTCGCAATATTTAAAACAAATAAAATATCAAATGCTGGTAGTTGTACACCCACAGAGTGATGAAAACGTGAGGCTACGATGGGGTTTCTAACAATATTTTACAAATATATAATCCAGCAATATTTTACTGTCACCGCACCTCACTGTCTTCTCGCAATATTTAAAACAAATAAAATATCAAATGCTGGTAGTTGTACACCCACAGAGTGATGAAAACGTGAGGCTACAATGGGGTTTCTAACAACATTTTACAAATATATAATCCAGCAATATTTTACTGTCGCCGCACCTCACTCTGTCTTCTCGCAATATATAAAACAAATAAAATATCAAATGCTGGTAGTTGTACACCCACAGAGTGATGAAAACGTGAGGCTACGATGGGGTTTCTAACAATATTTTACAAATATATAATCCAGCAATATTTTACTGTCACCGCACCTCACTCTGTCTTCTCGCAATATTTAAAATAAAATATCAAATGCTGGTAGTTGTACACCCACAGAGTGATGAAAACGTGAGGCTACGATGGGGTTTCTAACAACATATTTTACAAATATATAATCCAGCAATATTTTACTGTCACCGCACCTCACTCTGTCTTCTCGCAATATTTAAAATAAAATATCAAATGCTGGTAGTTGTACACCCACAGAGTGATGAAAACGTGAGGCTACAATGGGGTTTCTAATAATATTTTACAAATATATGATCCAGCAATATTTTACTGTCGCCGCACCCCACTCTGTTTTCTCGCAATATTTAAAACAAATAAAATATCAAATGCTGGTAGTTGTACACCCACAGAGTGATGAAAACGTGAGGCTACGATGGGGTTTCTAACAACATTTTACAAATATATAATCCAGCAATATTTCTGTCTTCTCGCAATATTTAAAACAAATAAAATATCAAATGCTGGTAGTTGTACACCACAGAGTGATGAAAACGTGAGGCTACGATGGGGTTTCTAACAACATTTTACAAATATATAATCCAGCAATATTTTACTGTCACCGCACCTCACTCTGTTTAGCGGGCGATAATACCAAGTTTACAGATTTCAACACCCACTGCTGTCCTAAGATTCGACTCCGTGGTTGGCAGAAGGCCAGCCACTTCACCCTAGTTTAGATTTATGTCATTGAACTGGAATAGGAATTTGTGTTTGCATACCTTAATCAACATCAGTGTTTATTGTATCCACCGGAAGCATCCGGTGGATACTTTGGTTTAGCGTTCGCTACGACGCCGCCGCTGCCGCACGTAGAGAGATTTTCGGCGTTAACGCTCTAAGAGGAAAACAACAGCAGCTAGGTTCACCAAATTTGCAGGATATCTTGGGTAAGCTTCTCTGGGAAGGAAAATAGCCTCATTCTGAAAAACAAGATGGCCGCCACGGGCATTTCTTTGAAAATAATCTACATTTTTCTAATGGCTGTTCCTCATAGGTAGAAGGTTGAATATCTTCATAAGTGATATGTATGACACATATACATGTCCTCTACAACCTTGAACACATTTGACCTTGAAGCTCCTAATTCAAGGTCATCCACGGAGTGCCGAAGTAACCCACATAGCGGACTTTAAAAGTGCCTATATCTCCCTTATTATTGGTCCTAGAGGTTTGCAATGTAAAGCCAACCTATAGGAAATCATGTGCTGCGAATCTTCTGATGTGGTCAGATTTGACCTTGGACCCCTCCTTCAAGGTCAAACGAGGATAGCCAAACTTAAAAGTGCTTATAACTCGCTTATTATCAATCCTAGAGGTTTGGGATGGTAAACCAACATATAGGAAATCATGGACAGGGAATCTTCTGGTGTGGTCAGATTTGACCTTGGGCCCCTCCTTCAAGGTCAAATGAGGACAGGCAAACTGAAAAGTGCTTATAACTTGCTTATTATTGGTCCTAGAGGTTTGGGATGGTAAACCAACATATAGGAAATCATGGGCTGGGAATCTTCTGGCGTAGTCGGATTTGACCTTGGGCCCCTCCTTCAAGGTCAAACGAGGACAGCCAAACTTAAAAGTGCTTATAACTCGCTTATTATTGGTCCTAGAGGTTTAGGATGGTAAACCAGTATATAGAAAATCATGGGCTGGGAATCTTCTGGTGTGGTCGGATTTGACCTTAGGCCCCTCCTTCAAGGTCAAACGAGGATAGCCAAAGGTAAAAGTGCCTATAACTCGCTTATTATTGATCCTAGAGGTTTGGGATGGTAAACCAACATATAGAAAATCATGGGCTTGGAATCTTCTGGTGTGTTCGGATTTGACCTTGGGCCCCTCATTCAAGGTCAAACGAGTACAGCCAAACTTAAACGTGCTTATAACTCGCTTATTATTAGTCCTAGAGGTTTGGGATGGTAAACCAGCATATAGAAAATCATGGGCTGGGAATCTTCTGGTGTGGTCGGATTTGACCTTGGGCCCCTCCTGCAAGGTCAAATGAGGATAGCCAAAGGTAAAAGTGCTTATAACTCGCTTATTATTGGTCCTAGAGGTTTGGGATGGTAAACCAACATATAGGAAATCATGGGCTGGGAATCTTCTGGTGTGGTCAGATTTGACCTTGGGTCCCTCCTTCAAGGTCAAATGAGGACAGGCAAACTTAAAAGTGCTTATAACTCGCTTATTATTGGTCCTAGAAGTTTGGGATGGTAAACCAACCTATAGGAAATCATGGGCTGGGAATCTTCTGGTGTGGTCGGATTTGACCTTGGGTCCCTCCTTCAAGGTCAAATGAGGACAGCCAAACTTAAAAGTGCTTATAACTCGCTTATTATTGGTCCTAGAGGTTTGGGATGGTAAACCAACATACAGGAAATCATGGGCGGGGAATCTTCTGGCATGGTCGGATTTGACCTTGGGCCCATCCTTCAAGGTCAAGTGAGGACAGCCAAACTTACAAGTGCTTATAACTTGCTTATTATTGATCCTAGTGGTTTGGGATGGTAAACCAACATATAGGAAATCATGGGCTGGGAATCTTCTGGCATGGTCGGATTTGACCTTGGGCCCCTCCTTCAAGGTCAAGTGAGGACAGCCAAACTTAAAAGTGCTTATAACTCTCTTTTTATTTGTCTTAGAGGTTTGGGATGGTAAACCAGTATATAGGAAATCATGGACTGGGAATCGTCTGGCGTGGTCGTATTTGACCTTGGGCCCCTCCTTCAAGGTCAAACGAGTACAGTCAAAGGTAAAAGTGCCTATTACTCGCCTATTATTGGTTCTAGAGGTTTGGGATGGTAAACCAACATATAGAAAATCATGGGCTGGGAATCTTCTGGTGTGGTCGGATTTGACCTTGGGCCCCTCGTTCAAGGTCAAATGAGGACAGCCAAACTTAAAAGTGCTTGTAACTCGCTTATTATTGGTCCCACATGTTTTCTGATGGTAAACCAACATATAGGAAATCATGCGCTGGGAATCTTCTGGCGTGGTAGGATTTGACCTTCGGCCCCTCCTTGAAGGTGAAATGAGGACAGCCAAACTTAAAAGTGCTTATAACTCGCTTATTATTGGTCCTAGAGGTTTTGGTGCATTGTCTTTACGGTGGATACAATTTGCATCGGTTCTCCAATGCGCTAGGTCTAGTTCTTTTGTGAAGTAACTGCAATTATCTTTTGAAGCTATTTAATTCTGTTAAATTGTTTTCAACTTTCAATTGAATACTGTTATAAATTGCTGAATTGGATTAAATTTGAATATAACAAAAAGTTGCATTTTCATGAAATCAAATGTGTTGATTAGCTTGCTTTTGGTGAAATCTATTTTATATTGTGTTAATGATGTAATATATGTTCTATATTTTGACGTATATATCTTTATACTCCTGATATAGACGTAGTGGTGTTAACTGTAAACCGGTATACCACATTTTTTTCCATTAAGCTAGAAACAACAAAATTCACAAAGAATATTTAGGTACTGGTAATTGAAAACGTAATTAACCTTTCTACTGGTTAATACTTTGTCAAGACAATCAAAAACATATATAAATTTGAGGAAATATTTCAGTTTTTACCCCACAACCCTTAAGGTGTCCGGATGGGCAGGCGGGCGATGGGAAAAAGTTTGTCCGGGCTGTATCGCAGAAACTGTAAGGTGTAGTGCTGGTATTGTTTATCGATATTGAAATATTTATCGATCCATGCTAAATATACTGATATCGATAACGTAGGGTACAATATCAATATCGGAACATACTACTAAATAGAAGCAATTAAGCTGATTTCCATGTAAATAAATCATAAAACTTGAGAAATATATTGGTTTTCCTATCATTCTTTGTCAAATTTCACTTACCGCTAAACCGGAAACGGCATATTTGTTTACGTTTCGGGAAACTTCTAAAACTTGTGAAAGCGTTTGGAAGTTCTTTCTCGGAAAACACCCATGACCCGATATTTCAATATCGATCGATACAGGAGTAAAAATATGGTTTGATATCGATATACATATTATTATTCGATACCAAAACTAGTAAGGTGTAGGAAGTTGATACTTGGTAGGGACACATTGGTTAGGGATTGTAGGTGTGCAACATCATGGTGTTGTCTTGATTTGACCTTGCCGTAGTGACCTTGACCTATAAAATCTTGTCCGGTTATATCTCGGGAACCATAAGGTGTAGGAAGTTGATACTTAGTAGGGACATTGGTTGTGGGTGTGCAACATCATGGTGTGACCTTGATTTGACCTTTGACCTTGCCATAGTGACCTTGACCTATAAATTCTTGTCCAGGCTATATGTCGGAAACCGTAAGGTGTAGAAAGTTGTGACTTGGTAGGGACATTGTTTGGGAGTTGTAGGTGTGCAACGTCATGGTGTGACCTTGATTTGACCCGTGGCCTTGTCTTAGTGACCTTGACCTATAATATCTTCTCCGGGTTATATCTCGGCAACTGTAAGGTGTAGGAGGTTGATATCTGGTAGGGACATTGGTCGAGGGTTTTAGGTGTGCAACATCATGGTGTTCTCTTGATTTGACCTTTGACCTTGTGGTAGTGGCCAGCAGTTTTAAAATCTTATCTGAGCTATTTCTTTGATTGGTAAGGTGTAGAAGGTTGACATGTGGTAGGAACATTGGTTAGGGGATATAGGTGTGCATCATAGTGTGACCTTTAACTTTGGCACTGGCAAAGTATGTTCACCTTCCATATTTGAGAAATGTTTCTCTTGTAACAACGATATATGGATTTTTCCATTATAATGAATTTACTGCTTCTTAAGTTTTAGTTTACTAATTAATGCTGTCATCTTGCTATTGAGTTGTTTTGTTTTAATACTTAATCTTTGCATGCATTTTCTCTACTTAAGCATTTGGAATGTTATGTAACTGACACTGCTCTGATAGTAACCCAATCTTTGTACTGTTTTAATACTTCTATATCTCATTGTGATGAAAACTGTTTCCCCAGGCTCTGGAGTACGGGCATCTGATGCTGTTTTTTACCTTATATTTATTTTAAATGAAGTTTATAAGCTTCAAAATATCTCATGAATGCATATATCCTGTTTCAATAATGGCTCATGTATGCTAGCGATAAATTTTCACCATATCAGTGCAGGCATTAAAAATCCTGGTTTCAGTATTCAGAACTGGTCTGACCATTAACAGTTGTCTTTTATGTATTCAGTGAAAGAAGTAAGAAAGAAGAATCTAACAAACCTGTTAGATCTGGATCAAGAAGCATTCGTATTGCAGATGGACCACTAATCCTAATACGTACTGAAGATGAACAAAGTGGCGGGTAAGTGCTCTGAAATTTACAGCCCTACTCAATGTCTGTTTTCACTGAAACTGTGAGGAAATTGATGGCAAAATAGGGTTGATCCAGGTTGATGCTGAAAGAAATAGAAAAAATACTAATTTGTTTCCAGATAACTGTAAATTTCAGTGGTATATGCCTTGGTAAGGACACAATGTGTAATAAACTGAGTGGAAGTTTAGCTGTTATACTTAACAAGGCTGGACTACAATGTTTTGATTTTCCAATGATTTCAAGTTTTTATTGTTAATAGTACCATAAATCAGACAAAATGTATAAACAGTTATAAAGTAATACCTCCACGAGGGTGTATGAACAGCTTGATGAGCAGTTTTTCTGCTTCAACTTCTTTATTTTTAGGAGTCGCTGGGGAGCTATATCCAGTGCCTCTACCACTGCTACCACAACCAATGTACGCAGTAGCACCCACAATGCTACAACCGCGGCTACCAGCCTAACCACAGCTGTCACCACAGCAACTGGCGGGAACCAACCCACCAACCGGCCACCTGCTGGACGACAGAGAGGGAGGGTCCTCAGAGCTGTTGGCAGGGGACGTGGCAGTGTCATTGTTGGGTCAAGGCCACTGGTACCAGCTTCAGTAGTCCCAGAGGAACTTATCAGCCAGGTGAGAAGTTAGGAGTTAAATTGAATTGTCTTGAGCATATTATAGAGGTTATTAGTGTGGTATACTAGAATAGGAAACAGTGCAGGTTAGTTGGCAATTTAATCCTATATACTGCTTTGCAGGTATAGTATTTTCTTAAAGAGATGTTGTGGCTTCACAAAAATTATGTTCAAAGGAATAGTCAAGGGTTGATTTACGTCAGTAATCCACAGTCTGGGTGTTATGGGTAATAAGTTTTACTTATCCAGTGGATGTAGGTGCCTTATGTGAAATGCTACTGTTCAAGTGATCATTCATAATACATAATAATAAATATCCTTTGAAGTGACATAACTAATTATTTTGTTCAATTTATTACTTTTACCACTTTGATGTGAGTCTGTACAAATTATCATGGTTTTTGATCCAAGCATTTTTTTGTTCTTCAGGTTCAAGTGGTCCTACAGGGAAAGTCCAGAAGTCTTATTATTAGAGAACTACAAAGAACGGTAAGTTGTTCTTGTACTGATTTATGTTTCTGCCTTGTTCTTGGTATAATTTGTGGCTCTAGTAAATTAACACACATTGTAAGATATATATGTTACAGGCAATCTGTGTAACCAGGCATTACGCGTAATGACTGAACATTTCAGTCATTTCACGAAATGCCTAAACAGTTTAGCCATTACGCGTAATGCCTGAACATAGTTTTTTATCATATTTGATGATTATTCATAAATTATTTTGATATTACATACATTTATCCTTGCTTGTGGTATACATAGAGAATATATTTTATGTCCATTCATGACCAACTGTAATGAAAATGGGATAATGATTAAAATATCTCATTTTACTGAAAATGTTTTGTTACTGATATGTTTATCTACACATGTAAAGTATACAGAAAACATAATAATACATAATACCTGTCTTGTCAAAAATTATATCAATTATTTAAACTAAAAGACTGCCCACAAGTGAGTTTTAACTCATTAAATCCTAACTCAGGTTCTTGCACCTTTGATGTTTTCACATAAAATATTTTGTCATATATCAAAGCTACTAGTACCTTTTATTGGGGGCATTTGTGCAGAATACTCACTTTTGTCAAAGAAACTCAGGCTGAGTGATTGAATGCTAAAATAGGCTGTGGAGTCCTAATTGCAGTTAAGCTTGTTTCATCAAACAGGATTCAAAATGTACCTTAATTACATGTCATACAGTTAAAACTACAACTTGAATTGCTTCTATTGGCAAGAAATAACACTTCCTATCAATAAAAGTTTTGAAAAGATAGTCACACAGACTGCTTGAAAACTCAAACCATAGTTTAAGTATTTGATATAGTTAAAGAAACCACATAATAACATTAGATGATATACTAAGAACTAAAAAATGATTTGAATGTAGTACCCTTCTTGTTAGTTAAATGAGACTAAGTATGAAATGTATCATTATGAATGATTATATAGTAAAACTGTTTCTTTACTAATTTATGCAAAAATGTACGAGATATATCAAAATATATCTTCATTAATTTTCATATAGTTAAAACTACATCATGAATTGCTTATAGCAAGAAAGAATCAGTTTCTATCAAAAAGACACTTTAAAAAGATGATTACACAGATTGCCTGAAATCTCAAATACTTGTTTAGGCAATCTGTGTAACACTGAACCTTATATTTCAGTCATTACGTGAAATGCCTAGGCATTTCGCGAAATGGCTAAACTGTTTAGGCATTTTGCGAAATGACTGAAATGTTCAGTCATTACGCGTAATGCCTGGTTACACAGATTGCCTGTAACATATATAAGACTTGTTTTGTCAGTTTGTATAAATGATTGATAAGAAGTTTCGCAAATTGATTTCCAATTGTGAAAGGTGTATATTGAAACTCTATTCACCAAGATTGTTCACATATGTTTTTTTTCCTCAACTTTGGTAAATTAACACCTGGATTTGTCAATGGGTTTGTTGATGCTTTGCTCGTAGTATTCTTCTAATGAAATATTTGACTGGGTTGCTAAGGTGAGGTTGCTATTGGGTCATATGTAAGATTTCTCAGCCCTCTTTGTACAGCGTATATGTCTGTACTGTCACAGAATCTGGATGTGAACCTGGCAGTGAACAACCTGCTGAGTCGTGATGATGAAGGGGATGAAGACGGGGACGAGGGAGATCCTTACATGTCAGGTGTGTTGTCGATTTCTTTGATATGGGTGTCATATATGTGTGAAAAGAATGATTAAAAGCTGAAAAGTCACAATTTTGGCTATTAATACAGTAGAACATCTATTATCTGGTATCCTATGATCTGAATTTTCTGTTATCCGACCTCAAACCCACTCCCAAGTGGGTCAGACAACAGAGATTCTACTGTATTTCATTATTTTAATTGACCTGGTGTCTGTGCTGGATGAAGAGATTGGTATTTTACTACTTTACTAGGGGGACATTTAGGTGTATGCTCAATTAATTGTCGGTGACTGTGTATCATTGCAGTGTTACAATGTTGAAGTTAAATAATAGATTCTGACTCGATCACTGGTAGGACGAAGGTAGTGTTATTGTTAAATAGGAATTTTAGAACTGGTTACTGAAAGTGAGAATTCGGCGAAAAATCGAATGTTTGATTTAGTAAACGCCAATGCATAACTTTTTTTAATATATACATGTACTTTTTGAAGAATTTTGAGAACAAAATTTATAATATGTTGTGAGAATATTATAAAATACTGTGGAATATTTGTTGAATATTTGGGTAAACCTACATTAAAATAATTGAATATGTGAACGGAAGAAATTTAAGTCGATCTGTGTCTATTGGTCAGCAAATAGGTTTCCAGTTCGCCTTCTTCAGCACTAGATAAAGGACAATGATGCAGTTTTTACCTGTAATATATTGTTGTTTCAGATGACCTGATGTCGTTACTGGACACTGGTATGGGACCTGACCATCCGAGTGTTATAATTGACTCGGAGTCAATGTTCTCTGAGGACATGTTTGGATACTCAAACCTACGCTCCAGGGTGGCAAGTCGTGCCAGGGCAGGTCAGTCAGATTGTGTCATCAATTAATTACAATATGTGAAATGGTGTTGTGGATACCTGTTCTAAAATGCTTAAAATAAATTTTTAAAAATTCACCAAAATTTGGCATCAAACATTGGCCTTTCCTTAAAGTACATTTATAAATTTCAGTTTTGACCAGTAATTAATGTTAAAATGGAAACTATGTCTTTCTTCTTTGAGTTGTGTTTATATTCCCCCAAAATAGCAATTAATCCATCGCTGCACTTGAAATCATTGTGTCGGAGACAAAAAGCGTTAAATATTCACAAAAATCACCATGTTTCATCATTCAATTTATTTGTTATAATTCAGATCATTAAAATGATTTAACTTTTCTTGCATTTAAAGTTACAGATGTTAGAATCAAGCTTAATCAGAAGTCTACAGTACTCTGGAATATGTAAATCCAAATAAGAAAAACCATTGTGCAATAATAAATAGGTTATGATTATTTTAGAATAATACTCTCATTCCTCAGCTACCAAAATTATGCACTTCAGTATACACATTTCCAACAAGCCATTGACACAAATTTGCAGTCATTGAATGTTAATACTCTCTTGATAGAGACACATTAATCCAAAATCCATTAAAGCTGGCAAACAGGGCACTGACCTGTTTTCCAAGAAAATTCATGGACTAATTTGAGGAATAAAAATATCAGTGAATGATGACCAAGGCAAATAATGACTTACAAAGACCTGCCTAAGTAAATTAATATTAAACACCTATTTTGTCCTGTTTGTCCAATACAGCTGACCGATTGGACACTGAACGGGACAGGGAGAGTGTTTTCCGGATCAGAGACCGCCGTTGGTTGGACTCTGCACTGAGAGACGATGTCACATTGACAAGACTTGAAAAAGACCGTACAGATGGGCTGCTAAGTGACCCAGTGAAGAAGCCAGTCTCTGGTGGAAACCAGAATCCAATCAGCTTTGCTGAGGATCTAATGTATTGGCCAGAAAAGGAAGGAAATTGTCCCAGGTATGTCCTTGAAATACAAGTTTACAGTATTCTATTAGTATGGTCCCTATGTGAATTATTCACCAGTTAAGTAGAAGCTGAAATATATGCAGAATTATCATTTAATTCTAAAGAGATTGTGTACGATGTTTTTGCACAAGGTCATAATTTAAACCCAGGCCACCATTTTAAAAGTTATGAATCTTTAGTGGAACTTCAATAGAATTTCCTTTGGAGAAGAAGTTGACTTTTGCTTGAAAGGTAGCCTTTTGTATTTAATGTTTCATCATTATTTAGGGGTCTTAGTTAAAATGTATTTTATGAGAGACTAAATATTGCATGAAATAGCTATTTTAAATGCTCAGGATATTCCATTTCTGCAAAAAGTCAGTCTGAAGTGGTGAGCCAAATAAGCAGGTCAAATCCACCACTTTCTGTTGAAGGAAAAAGTTCTTATCAAAGATAAGAAAAAGCTTTATCAAGATATGGCCTAATGTACTCTGTGATCAATACTCCGCTGTCGGGTTTGTTTATATCATCTCAGTTGTGAGGGATAGAAATCTGTGTTGGGTGGCAGTATGTCAGAATCACCTGTTCTGACATTTGTTGAAGAAGACATTAAATCACAGCTTTTATTTTGTTATGGTACAGGTTCACACACATTGCAGCTCTTCACTCAGAACTGGTAGCTGTCAATCAACAGGGTCAGCTGTGTCAGTGGAAGTGGGCGGAGCTGGAACCTTACACCAGCCACTTTGAGGTGAGGCCCATTAGCGTAATTGACCAGGCTTTGCCATACAAATTACAATCTCTGTTATCTTAACATGCCTGGTAAGCCTTTGTTGAGAATCAACTTGAGATATAAGAGAAACTTTGTAGAGTAGATTAGACATTTTTGTATGAAAGAGAAAGAATAATTTGGGCTCATGGCAATTCTTGCAAACTAGTAGTCTATCACCATCACTGTTCTCTGTCCTCGTCAGCAATCAGATGGTATGCTACTCCATATTAACAGCCTTCCAGTAAATGTTGGTTGAAGAATTGAAGACAAGGTCGTTCTTAAAATCTCATATATTTTAAAGCTTGATCGTATTTTTCAACTTTCAATTTTTTAAATTTGTTCAAAGTCATATATTGCCATAAATGTTTGAAGCTAAGTATTTATGAACAAGATTTTGCTGAAGTTTAGTAGGAGTAGGTGGGAAAATATTCCTAGTAAATCCACCCTGCTCATCTCTGTGTGAGATTTTCCCAGTAGGGGGAGAAAATTTCCTAAGGATCACACACCCACCGCCACCCCCATTCCTCCCAGTCGATGAGACTTTCTTCAGAGATCCCCCGCCTTCAACCTCTGAGGTCGCTGGTTCGAATCTCGACCTGGGCACTTCATGGTGGAAAGTTGGTAGTTACTTGCCGATGCCCGGTGGTTTACAGTGCAGAATCTTGACAAATTAGTATGCATTGGTTCCTCCACCCGAAAACTACCCGTCGCAATATGACCCTGGCTGTTAAACATGACAAAAAGCAAAAAATAAAATTTAAATCCAGAGATCCCCCTACCCTTTCCTCACAGGGAAGGATTTTTGTGGGGAAGATTCTGTGGTACACCAATACATAAGCTTTGAAACTAATACCAAATATTCAAGTATTTGCATAATTCCATAACCAAATATGTACATAATGCTTTTGCTATATCTTTTCAGCGTTAGATAATCAATTTATCATGTTTATTTTCATTTTTGTAGATGCCAGCTCACCTGCATCCCAAGACAGGTTTGTTGAACCTGGCTTCTGAGAAGGTTGTGGGTCTGGCTTCCAGCCATGTCAGGTGTTCTGTGTGGACTCAGTCAGGAAAGGTCAGTCAGAAGTTGGTTAAATTGTTTACTTATAAGAACACATGAAATGTATTCTAGGTTGCAAATGTAGTTGGTGATAATTATGAAAGGTTATCAACTTCTTGATGGATTAATTTGTTCATTGATATATTTGAGTGACTATGTATGTAATGTTGGATTCTAAAGAAGGTTTGTTCGGGTCTGACCTCCTCTTAGGTTATTTTTGTCAAGAAAGGCTATTATTGATTGGTTAATTTTTTGGTTAATTTCATCTGCCTTTCTAGGTTAGGAGCTAGAAATTTACTTTTGAAAAGACAGCTGTATGAACTGAGTAGGCATTAATGGATTCATTAATGTAAATTAGTTTGTGAGTGTATTGGAGGAGTGTATTATCATTAGGTGTGCGACAGTACCACATTTTTTAGTTCGGAATTCCGCCAATGCAAAACCGTCCCGATTCCGGGATACCGAAGAAGTTTGAGTTTCAGCATTTTCCCAATCGAATAGACCTACAGACAGGAAGTGATTTTCTGTAATCCAAAACATCACAGTTTTTCTCAAAGAAATCACTATAAATGCATTAAAATCTTGTTAAAAAATGAGCTAATAGTTTATAATTTCTTCAGATTCAGGTTTACTATTTAACATTTTACGTTTCCCAATAAGTATATAAGCTGACATTCGAGATTCTGGTTGTGAAAGTGGTCACAGTATTTCAGTAGAATTGTCTCGATACGGGCATACCGCCACTACCGACTCACCCCTAATAATCATAAATTAATTATTTGTTAGCACCTGAGCACAATCATCTTCCATCTTCCATTACAGTGTTTTCAAAATGTGCTCATTAGGTGGCGACATTTGTGGATGAGACTCTGAATATTGTTGCTGCAAAGTTGCAGCAACCAGCCCAGTCGTACAGTGACTTCCAGTCGGATAAAATTGTATCTCTGCATGTGTGTTCACTGTATACATGTGCCAGGCTGGAGAGTGGCGCCCTCTACTGGTGGTGAGTTATGTGTACTGGCAAGGAGCAATACAGACTCTTATTATACAATAAACATAGAGTTACATATAGATATATAATAGGTATGTAAGTACGATTTATCATGTACCTGAAAAAAACACCGTTGTATATGCTAAACTGAGAAAGAATTCAAGAGATATTCTGTTCTTTGGCAAATAGAATTCACCAATACTTTGAGAGATGTAAAGTTTCTAATGCGAACCCTGTAAGATTAATTATGAAATTGATGAATCCACACCGCTAAAGTGGGAAAAAATACTCCTCTTTTCAGAAAAGGCGATTCAGTTTAAATATTGGAAAATGTACTGTTTGAAATTGTCTTTGTAAAAAAATTAATGTTCAAATGAAAGAAGTTGAATTTAAAGAGATACACAACAAAACAGTTAACTAGATCAACAATATTGCTGCTGGCTAGTACTTGGTAACCTAATATTCGGTTAGTATGATTAAGTACAAAATGTCTACGTGATCAGTGCCACTGATTCAGTGGACATTGTAGTTCTCAAAAAAAATTCTTACAAGTGTATATTCTTGAAGCATCAAAATGGCACACAATAGTGAGAATTCTATATAACATTTAAAGCTTATAAAGTGGATTAAAGTTGCAATGCTCTATCCTTTCACTAGGGGTATCATGCCGTTTGGTCAGAGGAAGAAAGTGGTTGAGAAGTCTCGTTCTCGCAGTAAGAAGGGGAAATCTGACTCTAAAACGCCAGAAGTGTGTGCGGGCATGCAAGTCTGCCTGAGAAGCACCCCCATCTACCATATAGGTAAGAGACTGGTAGTTTGCATTCACAAGCTATTTTATCACTCGCAAGTTGGGATCCAGCAGTTCTTATTCTGGTAAAAGTGTAAAATTTGCTACAATTTGGATTTAGCACTCAGTAACATGGTCAGTTGGTGTGTGTCAACCATATTTATTATGCGGTGTATGGCCATATTTTCAACGGGCTAATCTGCTGGATCATATTTGAGTCTTGTCGGAGACTTCAGTGTTTGTTGGGTGTCCAAGGAGCAGAACAATCTTCCTTACACCGTGGATGGTGTCACCACGTACAAGCTAGTCGTTCTAGTTCAACATATTATAAATACCTATACCTTGTCTATATTTATCAAAATTCTTTAGTCCCATCTAGTCAGTGATATTTAATCTGTGTATTTTCAGGTGCCATTGGTTTCACTACACTGGATGGTGTGCCTAAAGTGGGTCAGCTGATGGAGTCAGCATGGAGTCTTAGTGACACCTGCAGATTCAAGATTAGAACCAGCCTCAAGTAAGTCCAGTAGATAGAAATAAGCCTTAGGGTGTGCCTTGGGGCAGAAAAACGAGACTATGTATCTATTATGTGGTAGTTGACCCAAAGCTGGATATGCATGTTTTAGTTGTAACCAATTGTGTGTACCAAAAATGAAGATGTGACAGATAAAGTTAATCGACTTATTGAAAATCAAATTTAAAATATTAATTAGTGAGGAAAGTCATGTTTAAAACATACATTGGATAGGCAAATCTGGTTGAATAGTTAGAAATTAAGCAATATTTTAACAGTTTTACAAGTGTTCGGTTCACTAGTTTGTACTGGGTTTGCTAAAGACTGCCGGTCTTCCAGTACACTGTGACCCTGCTACAGCCTTACAAATAAAAACCATTAGGTGATGTTTGATAAAGTAAGACCAGATTAGATTAGGAGTCAAGTAGATATAAACTAGCCAGTGTCTGTCATTTTAGTGTCCCAGCCAGTGTTATGCTCATGTAAGATCAAAGCCGCACTTATTTGAAGATGAGAGCTAGCCTAAAGTACCGTATTTTTTCAAAATATGGCCCAGGCGTTAATTATTTTCAAATGGCATCAGACCAGGCATTAAATTGAACCAGGCGTTCTTTTGAAATACAAAAAACAGTGTTATAAATTGTAAACAGTGTGCTCGGTACCAGGCGTTTATTTAAACCTGGGCGTTATTTTGCAAATTTACGGTAAATCGAGTAAAGCTCTGCATTTTAGCCAGATTTCTTTTTGTTTTCCAAAACTATGTAAAAATAATTAAAGAACAAGCTGTAAAGTCACGTGTTTCTTGTATTTAAAGTGTACTTAAGGACTACGTAAACTATTGACAATTTGCTGGAAAGTCATTGTCCTAAGTTTAGTCCATAGTGAAATGTTTATCTCACCAATTAAATATACATTCAACTTGTTTCAGTGAGCTGAAAACAGAACAGAAGCAGGAATCCAAGCCCTCGGAGACCACCAATTCTCAGACAAGTAGCTCCACCTTCAAGCCAGACATGCCTCCTCCACCCTCTCCTGCATCCTCCACTTGTAGTGACCACAGCGGTCCCTCCATGGTCAGCCCAGCACATGGACTCAGTTAGTATTTGTGAAGTGTCCTCGATTCAATTCAACTTTCCACACTACAGTTACTTCTCACCTCTGGGATCACAATATCAGATATAGGGATTTTATTTTACTTTTTTAATTTTTGATTTTCATGAACATTTGCAATAATAAATAATACATTTTTCCCGATCAGCCTTTCACAATATGTAAAGATTCTGAAATTTAATTTCATTATTATTGTTGAAGTTAAAAGTTAGGTCTGTTCATGAATATTTCCCAGTTTTTAGTAGGGCTGCGAACGAGTACTCGAGCCTCGGTGTACGAGGCGGTCTTGGCTTGTACTCGAGTCCATTTTAAAAACTCGGTTACTCGCGAGGTATTGTATTATCGCCCACGTAATCAAACGCTTGTGTAAAATATGCTACATTTCAGCATTTCCGTTACAAAATATCAATTAAAGTTGTTATTTTCGCTTGAAAACATACAATTTACTTCATATTCTACAATATATGGTCAAATAGAAGACGTTTTTCTTCAAAAGTTTCGTTTCCGGAACCGACTATTTGTTTACAGAAGACTTCTAATGGTGGGAACTAAATCTTGCGGTTACTCGAATTCGGGCCGGTTGTCAGAGGGCGAGTACTCGATGCCGTTTTTTTGTACCCGTCACAGCCCTAGTTTTTAGACTCGGGGACTGGTTGATTATTATCTTTTTAGCATTTTTTGACACTAAATAAAGTTACAAAATTGGTAATATTTATCAAGTTATATACGAGACATATTTGTCAAAACCATCAGTCATTAAAAACATTAACATGAAGAAATGTTTGAAATTGTTCAGAGCGCAAGAAGCAGGTGACACCGGTGAAGGAAATCCTTGAGAAGAAGGACGAGGAGGAATGGCCGCTGCAGGAAGTTATCTTTGTCGAGGATATCAAGACTGTACCAGTCGGGAAAGTGCTGAAGGTAAGCACATCTACCATCTGTCCAGCTCAAGATTAAATTTCAGCCTTAAATTTCTAAAATCATTGATTAAATGAGCTTGTATGCCAGACTGTTGTCGGTGGAGAGTGTTTAATTAATATAAAATATTATTGAATAAATGAACTGTATGCCAGACTATTGTACTATTGTAGGTGAAGAGTGTTTTATAAATTTTTGTGAACAAATGGAACAAAGATGTCTGCATTGAAATATCAGAAGAAACATGAAATAGCTTTTATTGTTAATACATGCATATTAAACATTATGAAAGTAATAAAATCCTTCAAATTAGTTATCGTAGTGACTTATGGAAGTCACTTGTTATAGTTTTGTGCATATGATGCTGTATGCAAAACTAAATTAAAATATTACACAAAGACAAAGTGAAGCTTTGTTTGACTAAACGTGCAGTTTTTAGTATTTTAGTGTTCTTTTCAACAGGTTGATGGATCGTATGCAGCAGTGAAGTTTCCACGTCATGATGATCATGTGACCAGAGTGGATGACGCTGCATCACTTCTGCAAGACTGCAGGTGAGTGTTGTAATTACTAGAAACAGGAAGTCTGGATTGAGACGGAGTATATAAGCATTGGAAATATTAAGACTGACAATATAAGTACATTACTTGATGTACTGAGACTGGTAATATAAGCATTGGAAATAGTGAGACTGATAGTATAACCATTGAAATTATTTAAACTGATAACATAAGCTTTGGAATTAGTGAGAGCTGAAAATATAAACATCAGAAGCATTGAGACTAATAATATAAGTGTTGAAAGTCTTGAGACTTGATATATTAACGTCAGAAGTATTGAGACTGATAATATAAGTGTTGAAATTAGTGAGAGCTGATAATATAAGCATTGTAAGCACTGAAACAGATACTTGAGGCATTGGAAGTATTGAGACTGATAATATAAACATCAGAAGTATTGAGACTGATAATATAGGTGTTGAAATTAGTGAGAGCTGATGATATAAGCATTGTAAGCACTGAAACAGATACTTGAGGCATTGGAAGTATTGAGACTGATAATATAAACATCAGAAGTATTGAGACTGATAATATAGGTGTTGAAAGTCTTGAAGGGTGATAGGGTGAGCTTTGAAAGTTTTATGAGACTGTTTATGAGAGGATATGAGAATGAATCAGTTTTCAAATATATGAACATGTGTTCAATTTCAGTATATAATAAAAAGGAAAAAAATAAAATAGTTGCATGTCAAAAATTTCAGATTTACAAAATTTTCTTTTGTCTTCCAGTGTAGGGATTTACAAATTGGGATTGCAGGTTTAATAAAACATTATCAACTGATTATTGTTTGACAACCTACTATTTTGATTTTTGTTGCAGGCTAAGCAGTAAGTTTTATCAAAGAAAATTGAATTCTGAACATATTTTTTTCTATTTTTCAGATTGTTACGTAAAGATGAACTGATTATTGTCAAGGGAACGGTTGCGCCCAAAGTTCCTGACTGTTTCCAGAAGTGTCCCCGCAAGATTCATCTCTCTGAGTCTGGTCAAATACTGACTGTAACCGTGGACACCCATGGTAAGTCATTTGAAGGATCTTTATAGACTGTTACTACCTAGAGTGTCCCATTGTATTGTGTGATATTTGTGGTCAAAAACACTTTCACTTACACTGTATATGACAACTGTAACACAACACCAGATTGGCGGAAAAATATGAACACCAGAGTGGCTGAAAAGGGAAGCCTGCTTAGTGGAATGCTGTCTATGTAGTTGCGAAGTGACAGATTACTGTGAGGTAGAATAAAAATTACAGGGATCCAGTATGAAGTACATTTATGGTTAGATAGTATTTAGTGCTTTGAGAAAAATGAACTATAAAACTTGTTTTGATATGACCTATCCCATGTGTTGAAAGTGGCATTAAACCCAAATAAATTAAACATTTCATTGCGTTAATACATCTTACCTAACAGACGATAGCTATTGTCCGGCGCCAGCCGGTCCCGCCAAACGCCAGAAAAAGACGTCCTGAGTTTCACCTCCGGCCGGACCGGTACACTCCAATCCACTCGCCAGGTGGCCTAGTTCCTGCTTTCTTCGCCAGAGGGACGTGACGTCATAGCATCTTTTTCGTTTGGCGCGATTAGGAAGTAGTGAATTTTTTCACAAAGTTTTCGAATTGGATATATAACCTTAATTTCAGTGTTTTGTGTTTCTTGGTGTGATATACGGATATTTTATCTATCATGGCATCACCAGGACAAAGGAAGGGAGCCTGTGGCCATATTATGGCTTCATTTGACCTACATTCTAGGTGTGCTCGATGCAGGGACAAAAGTCTGGGGGATGACGCATGCGTGAAGAAACTACCTTGCGAATTTTGTGAGTTGCTAACGCCGGAGCAGGGTTTACAACTTTCAACCCCTACTTATAAAATCAGAAAGGAAAAGAAACTAGAGCGTGAGTCCCTTATTGATCCCAGTACTGTTACTGTTTTGTCTTCAGTGGATCAGGACAAGTCGGTGGGTGCTTCATCTTCTTTATCTACTTCTCAAGATCTGTCCTTACCTCAGCCTTCCTTTAAGAAAGACTTACAGGATTTGGACGAGAAATGGTCTCTGCGCATGGCTAGGCTTGAAGCATTGATAACTATGGGACAGCGTCCCCAACAGCCTACATTCTCACCGGTCAAGGCACCGGTTTCTCATGCACCTCCCGCAGGCTCTCTATCTCAAGCCCCTTTTCTACTTTCAGCCGTTCCTTCTGGCCAGGCCGGTCCGGCCTCCGGTCCGGATAGAACTAGCTTTACTACAACTACTACAAGTGTGGGCATGACTTCTCCTCTGGAAAACCTTTACCCGGAACCAGAAGCATACATTGACTCTACCGAACCGGTGTTCTCTCAGCCCGGTCCGGTGTCTTATGGTGACCTATTATCTCACTCTGTTCCGGTCTCCAGTTCCAGTTACCTGCCTCCGGAACCTGTTGAGGAAGGGGAAGTATCAGACCCGGAAGAACAACCGGATTTTGAAGCCGGGGATTCTGACAAAGTACTGAGTGAAGAACAGAACTATAGAGAAACTGTAAGAGGAGTGAGAGCGTTCATGGGGTGGACACACATCCCCGACTTGGAGTATTCCCCTTCCTCAAAATCTGATAACCCCTGGGTAGGACACCGTGCACAACCAGTGGGAAAAGTTTCTGTAGACCTTCCACCTGAAGACTGGTTATGTCGTAAACTAGAAACTTTGAATTTAGTGTTGCTCGAGGGTTACCCCTCCAAGTCTAGTGAACCCGGAGGACTCCATGTGGATCAATTTCTTAGACCACCAAAATCATAGAATAGATGGTATGGCATCCATCCTGCAGAACCTACAGACCCTCTGAGGCCTAGGAAATCTGTAAATACATGGCCCAACGATGCGGCAAAATTAAACAGTGCCTTCCCCAGAATCTGTAAGCCTGCTGTTGCAAATTCCCACCCTCCAAGCCGTCCCATTAACCAGGACACCTTACGCAAGTGGGAGAAATCAGCTAAGGAAACAAGCTATGTATGCAACCAAGCTGCTGGTTTTAATCGGTGTATAACAAAGATCCAGGATTCTGTACAAGAGCATTTAAAGTCTTTACAAGCAGAATTATCCAAAGGAAAATCCTCTTCCAAGGCTCAGGCCTCCTTAGATGAATTGCACTACTTGGCTTCATTCAACCAAAACGTCAGTTTTGCCATTGGAAAATCTCTGCAACATTTGTCAGATTTTATCTTTGTTCAGATGGCCAACTTGACATTGACTCGCAGGGACTCATACCTGGAGAATTTGAAAGCCGGAGTTAAACCGGATACCTTCTCAGCTCTACGCAACTGTCCTCTCAATGGATACGCACTCTTTCCTGATGATATCATAAGGAAAGCTGAGGACGAAATCACTCATGTTGAAAACGCCAGGCGTACTTCCCAGCCCGGACCGGGCCGTGGGGGGTTCACTGGTGGCTTTAAAAAGCAACAGCAACAGGGGCGTTTCCAACCTTACCCTACAAACTGGACAAAATCTCAGGACACGACCAGATCTGGAGGTCCAACTGGCAAGGATATGCCTGCATGGAAATCCTTTGGAGGCAGAGGAAGAGCTAGGGGTCGTGGCAGGGGTGGTCAACCAGGACGCGGCACCCGCCCGGCCAAGGATAACCATCCATATAAATGACAATTACTGTTTACTAAGTCCGGAGCCGATGGCCCGGCCGGTCGATTGTGTACTAAGAGTGTTGGGACAGAACTTTCATGTACGTCAAGAACCTGTATTGTGTCCTGTTGCCAGTCCTGTACCTTCTGTCTTAAATGTGAGAGGGCAGCCACAAAAGAAAGGCGGAAGTCCCTCATCAAAAGTGAAAGCAGAAATAAAATTTGTGAAAAGTGTTTTTTCTGTAGATCATTGCGTTTTTGCCCCCATTGCTCCAAATGTCCACAATGTTGTCAATGCTCACCTGATAGGGGGACGTCTCCAAAAATTTTGGCAGAAGTGGTCCCTCCTGGGTGCAAATCCGAGAGTAGTGTCCATTTTGAGGGACGGCTACATTCTCCCATTCAAAATCAGACCCCCTTTGGTAAGGGATCCGTTGATAGTCAGTGGTTATGCAAACCCCCTCAGGAACCTCTACCTGAAGGAGGCTTTGCAGGCCTTGCTGCAGAAGGAGGCAGTAGAGATGGTGAGGGTTCGAACATCTCTAGCCTTCTTCAACCGACTGTTCATAGTTCCAAAACCAAACCAAAAATGGCGACCAATCTTGGACCTCAGTGCTCTAAACAAATTTTTGAGCGTAAAAACATTCAAAATGGAAACCCCAGAAACAATTCGGATTTCCTTGCAACAGGGGGAATGGGTGACATCGTTGGACTTCAGCGACGCCTATTTCCACATTCCAGTTCATATGCAGTCCCGGAAATATCTCAGGTTCCATTTCCAAAATCAGTCCTATCAGTTCAAGGCCCTTCCCTCCGGCCTCTCCACCGCTCCGATGGAGTTCACTTGTGTGGTCAAAGAGGTCAAGTTAATGGCTCAATCCCGAGGTATAAGGATCCACCAGTACCTAGACGACTGGTTGATTCGAGCCCCTACCAAAGAATCCTGCCACCAGGGCACTCAATCCCTCCTCGCCCTTTGCCAGGAGTTGGGTTGGATAATCAATGTACAAAAGTCAGAACTAGAACCCAAACAGACTTTCGAGTTCGTGGGTTACAAGTACGATCTCTCCCAGGGACTGGTCTTACCGACTCAGAACCGGTGGGAGTCGATCCTTCAAAAGTTGGAATCCATCCTATCCAAACCAAGTTGCCGAGTCAGGAACTTCATGTCCCTGATAGGCCTACTTACAGCGACGGAAAAACAGGTTCCCCTGGGGAGACTCCACATGAGACCCATCCAGTGGCACCTAAAACGACATTGGAGAGTTCCAGAATCCCTGGAAAAGGAGATTCCTGTACCAAGGTCACTTCACCCACACCTTCTATGGTGGACCAGGGAGACAAATGTCTTGACAGGACAACCCTTGCACCCTTTGAATCATGCAGTGCAAATCTTTACAGACACCTCAAAAGAAGGCTGGGGTGCTCACTTAGGAGACTTCACAGCAAGAGGCGTTTGGTCAGTTCCAGAAAGTCATCTTCACATAAACTTCCTGGAACTAAAAGCGGTCTTACTGGCCTTGAAAAGGTTCCAGCACTTGGTACACGGCAAAGTAGTTCTAGTTGCCACGGACAACACGACAGTTGTGGCATACATCAACAAGGAAGGAGGTATGAGGTCAGGCTCACTTTGTGCTCTTCTATGGCGACTCCTGTGTTGGTGCAATCTGAGACAGGTAGTCCTAAAGGCCAGACACATCCCTGGTCGTCTGAATGTGATTGCAGACAAATTGTCTCGTCAAGGCCAAGTCTTTCAGACAGAATGGTCACTGCACCAAGGGGTCTTCGACCTCATAGTTCAGACCTGGCACCGTCCCCAGGTGGACATGTTTGCAACAAAGTACAATTGCAAACTAGCCCAATATGTGTCTCCAGTGCCGGACCCCAATGCTTGGGCAGTGGACGCCCTAACAGTCTCGTGGGAAAACCTGGACATGTATGTTTTTCCCCCAGTATCATTACTGGGCAAGGTGGTCAGCAAACTATCGGACCATCTTTACAAGAGAGTGATTCTCATAGCTCCGGGCTGGCCCAACATGCCATGGTTCTGGGACCTGGTGGAACTGTCATCTCGGATCCCTCTTTGCCTACCCAGTCATCCCGACCTAGTGACACAGCCGTTCAACAAGGCGCGTCACAGGAATCTAACCAATCTAAACCTACACGCCTGGCTCCTAGAGCCGAGGCTATCAAGGAGCAGGGATTCTCTAGTCCAGTGGCGTCACGAATTGAGGCTCCTCAAAGAAGTTCAACCAGAACAGTCTATGAGGCAAAGTGGGCCATTTTTGTCAGATGGTGTGAATCAAGTCAGGTGGACTTCAGGTCTCCATCTGTCAAACAGATAGCAGATTTTCTCCTACATCTGTTCCAGGAGAAGAATCTCCAACCCAGTACCATTGATGGTTACAGATCAGCCATTGCGGACAAATTGGGCAATTCTTCTTTGAATGTGAGCAAAGATGAAAACTTAACTCGCCTTTTGGACAGCTTTCACAGAGATAGACCAAAGGGTAGACGAGGAATTCCTTCATGGAATCTCTCTCTGGTTTTGCATCAGCTCACCAAAGCTCCATTTGAGCCTCTCAGAAAGGCCTCATTAAAACATCTAACCTTTAAAACGGTGTTCCTCCTTGCCCTGGGCTCGGGAAAGCGTAGGAGCGAAATACACGCTTGGCTGAACAAAAATATTAGACACCAAGCTGACTGGTCAAAAGTGTCCCTTTACCCTTCACCAAGTTTTTTGGCTAAGAATCACTTAGCAAAGGAAGGACCAGAGTGTGTGGCTCCAGTGGTTATACCAGCCCTGGCTCCTACTTTGGACAAATCCTTGAAGGAAGACAGGTCACTCTGCCCAGTTAGAGCTTTGCGCTACTATCTGGACAAAACTCAAGATCTCAGACAAGGAAAGGAGTTGGTGTTTGTCTCCTTCAAAAAGGGTTTCACGAAGGATATTTCTCCTGCTACGATCTCATCTTGGATCAAGCAGACGGTTATCCTTTGCTACGATCTGTCAGATCAAGAGTCTCTAACCCTTCATCAGGTGAAGGCGCATGACGTTAGAGCCTTCGCGGCTTCAAAAGCTTTTCAGGGTGGCATCTCGTTAGACCAGATCCTAGCTGCATGCCACTGGAAGTCCCACAACACCTTTACTCAATTCTACCTTAAAGATGTGGCGTGGGCAGATTCAGAGCTTTTTCACTTAGGTCCAGTGGTGGCTGCACAGCAGATCCACCAATGAACATTCTAGGCTCCTAATTTGTAAATAATGTACATAATAATTAAGGTTTTTTACTAAGTTGCCTCAGGCAAGGAGTATGAGACCATTATTCCACTCTTACAGGCTAAATGGAATCTCTAGGACGGAACTATTCTCTCTCTTTCCCCTCTCAGAGCAGAAAAAGAGGGGGGGGGGGGGGGGGGGGAAGTGGCACTGCTCGGTAACTTAAGGAGCAGCCTTTGAGCTTCTTTATCAGCCGGGCCAGAGGTTACGTGCCTATTTATAGAATTCCTTCTAGTCCTGAGGAAGCTGCCCTCTTTCCACTGGGTAGTTATTCTAGCTATCGTCTGTTAGGTAGGATGTATTAACGCAATGAAATTGCAAATTTTAATTAGTAAATTAAATTTTCATTAGTTAATACCTTACCTAACAGACGGGAGATTCCCACCCGGCCTTCCCCGCTTTTCAGCTTCAGTTAACCTAAGTTGGGACAAAAAAGATGCTATGACGTCACGTCCCTCTGGCGAAGAAAGCAGGAACTAGGCCACCTGGCGAGTGGATTGGAGTGTACCGGTCCGGCCGGAGGTGAAACTCAGGACGTCTTTTTCTGGCGTTTGGCGGGACCGGCTGGCGCCGGACAATAGCTATCGTCTGTTAGGTAAGGTATTAACTAATGAAAATTTAATTTACTAATTAAAATTTGCAAATTATCCATATTACAGGGATCCATTGTATCCAGAAGCAGGGCTCCAAGCTACGTTACCTTATCCACAACCTGAGTTCTGGCAAGCTAGAACAGCAGTGCAACTTTCCAACAGACTCCCAGGCTTTTCTAGGAAAATCTGAACACAGTATTTCTCTGCATAATGGTGGAGAGGTAAGTAATTGTTTCAAATGAAACTTAGTATTCTGCCACAAGATTATAGTGAGTTTCTAGGAATGGCAAACACAGTAACTCTGCATAATGATACAAAGGTTAATTATATTAGGTCAAGTAACGATCAACCTTAGGTTAAAGTCATTGGTGTACTTTTTAGCTCCCAAGAAACTTGCACAGGCTATAATAATGGAAACAAAATCGTAACTTAGACCTTTGACCCAAAAGACTTGTAGACTTATCAAGGGAAATTAAAAAGCAGTAATCAGAATCTTTTTCCAAAGCTGACCTCTGTACTGTTAATAAGAATTCTCTGCCCTATTCATAATGGAATCTGGATGCCATTCTGGTGTATTTATTGAAGAATTAATGTTTGTAATGTTTACACAGTAGAAACTCTATTATCCGAACCTCTGTTATCCAAATTTTCAAGTATCTGACCTCAAACCCACCCTCCCAACTCCATTGAAGCCCATTATTTCAGTCTTTCTATTATCTGACTTTTCTATTATCCGACCTAAGTGGGTTGGATAAAGGAGGTTCTACTGTATTTCAAAAGCCTCTTTGTACTCCATAGCCAAGCCCTGTAGTGTTACGAGATGGTAATGGAGCAATCTACCCACTAGCAAAGGACTGCAATAAGGGTATCCGTGACCCCCAGTGGCTGGACTTACCCCCGCCCCAAAGCCTCTGCCTCTCTGTACACACACTCCCGGGGGTTGGCACAGGTTGCAAGAACAAAGTGGCCCTTCTGGCCTTGACCTTGGAGTCCCAGGCACTCATGCCCTACATCATGAGGAGTGACCTTGAAAAGGTCAAAGCACTGATTAGTGGCATCGAGGCCGAGGAAGGTGGGTGAAATTGATGTGCTTTATTTTGTTGTTTTGTTAATCATGTTCTATAGTTGAACAATGTAATCTAGTTGAAGCAGAGCTGTATTTGGTTTCCTTAAGATTACAGGGTGTATCCAGTCATGGAAAACCTGGAAAAGTCATGGAATTCCATTTTTTTTCCCAGGCCTGGAAAAGTCATGGAAATTGACTCCAGGTTTTGGAAAATTCATAAAAAGTCATGGAAATTAAAAGGCATCCTTTCGCGAAACGGTGTTGTTCCTTTCTTTCATCCAGCATTTCAATACAAGGATATGTGTATGTAATCAGATCAAATTTTGGTGCCTTCCACATCTTCCTGTACTGTGGCTGGAACATTGTTCTCAAAGGCAAAACCGGCGGGAGCTCGTGGCCTCGGTACATGTCTCTTTCATGCCACGAAGCTGATTAAAAGTCCTTGATTTTAAAGCTTTGGTCATGGAAAAATATTGAAGTTTAGTGGATACAGCCTGAGATTAGGCTTCAACTGTATTGTGAATCTTGACAGTATTTACTGATAGGCAGACTAAACTTTATAATATTACCGGGATTAGTTCTGTAAATTCAGGTTCAAATATTGCCTGTATATTTGTCACAATAGACCTAACAGTGAGGGAAGGTCGTATCCAGGAACTACTTCAGGAGCGTTGTGATGGCAACAAGAATATCTTGCATGCTTGTGTGGCCATGTGTGCCCCGTTGAATAACAAGGACAATGAAGGTGGTGAGTGGTATCAAGTGATCAACTTTTGGTTTAAATTTATTGTTACGTGTTACGTTGCTTCTTGGGATTTCTGTGGTTATAATATTTATGCATTAATTAATTTCTTTTGCTACTCAATGTAGTAACTATATTACAACCATTTCTTGTTTTTAAATTTATTCATTAAGTCAGGATTATATCTCTAGATTATTGGACATAGTTGTAGATTGATTATTCATAAACTTAATCTAATAGGTTTATCTTCTTAGGACTTTGATGTATATTATAAGCCTGATAAAAACTTAATTAAGACACTTTGTATGGTTAGTATTTACTCAGAAAGTCAAGGTTATCTTTCAGGATTTCGTTTTGACTTAAATAAATATGGAAGCCTGAGATAAGTGTCATATATACTTCTTAAGAAACTTTTTAAGTACTTAATTGATTTATATTTAATGTTATTAAGCAACTCAGTGTTAAAAAGCTTTCTTTGCTTTTCAGTTTGCTATTTTATCTCACATTTTTAGACCTGGGAGTGGGCCTTGGCCTGAGCTCTCCTCTGGATGCGGTCACTGCGGTCAGTACTGCAGTGGACGTGCTGATCCAATCACGTAACCCTGACCCCATGGACCGCATCATATCGCGGGGAGTGGGACTGCGTGAAATGATGCGACGTGCCACGGCAGTGAGATCAAATGTGGCGGGACTAGAGCCACAGGACAGGGAGGAGGCATCAGGCATCGCAATCCCTACCCTCAGCTGGCCACCAGACCCGCCCACTTTTGATACCAGTCTCAGCTCAGGTGAGTAATGGCTCTGTTTACACCTGGTTCAAGTACATAACTTGTGTGAAGTTTGATGAAAGTTAGTAGAATACTAATCCAGAGTGCAGATATCCAAATAGTCAATTAGCCTGAATTAACAGATGGTTTAATGACATTGTTAAATAGTTAATAACCAAAAAAAAATGTTTATTACAGGAAACTGTAATCCCATACATATTACATTAACTAAAGTTACATGCAATATACTTATAAATGTTGAATGTTATTTTCTGATCAAGGTGTCCAGGACAGAACTGCACACCATCCAGAATACATCAGGGATTGTTTAATAAGAGTTATTCTAACTTATGTTAGCTTCTAATATCTTACCCTGTTTCTAACACATAAACATAATGAATGTTCAGATAAATAATAAATATCCGTGCATTATTTTTCTAAACAGATCAGGGTGTCCCACCGAGACAGAGTTCTGGTGCGTCCACTTCTGGAGTGACGGAGAACCAAACTGCTTGGAACCTGTCACCAGTCAAGCTAGATGAAAAGGACCGCAAAGCCAATGCTGGACTCATACTGAAGTACTTGTGTGAGAGTCCATTGTTACAGAAATACCTGGTGGAACCCTTGTCTGCTAAGTAAGATTTACATGTCAGATTCTGTATTGCACATTCTTTTTATGTCATTGCGAAGGAACTTTGGTTCTCTGCTAAGTAGGGTGAGTCGGTAGCACATATAATTGTGGGAAAATTAAAATAATAGAAACACAAAGTCTAAAGAAATTAACTTTTTTTTCTTGTATTTTTGTAGATTTTACGACCTTTATAGTAATTTTTTTTAGGGGAACTGCCATGTTTTGTTTTCATGAACTTAACTTCCTGTTAGTGGGCCTATTCGGTCTGGAATATGCTACAACTTTTCTTGGTACCTGGGAATCGGAATAGTTTGTTTTGGCGAGATACCAAAATAAAAAATATGTTACCGATCCAATGCTCTATACATTGACAATGTTGTGAAGATGAAACTCCCTCTCTGTCCAGTAAGCAGAGTATATTAGGTTTTTGCTCGGTTACCTTCTGTTGACTCCAAAATTTAGTGCAAACAATTTGTTACTTCTTAAGCTTGATCTGAAATAAATTAATTTTAATATTTCAAATCTTTTGAATAGGAATGCAGAAGGCTGTACCCCATTCATGCAGGCTGTCTGTTGCCGTGGTTACAAGGCAGCTCTGATCATCCTTGATAGTGCAAGGAAGATTCTCACTGCGACCAGTAACAAACAGGAAGTAACCAAAGAGGCCCTACTGAGCATGCTCTATCCGCCTGGGTCGAGTCTGGACAATTGCCCGCTGTATGTTTTGTGTTGCAATGACACATGTAGTTTCACGTGGACTGGAGATGAACATATAAACCAAGACATATTTGAGTGTAAGACATGTGGACTCCTGGACTCCCTCTGTTGTTGTACTGAGTGTGCAAGGACTTGTCATAAAGGACACGACTGCAAGTAAGTCTTGAAACTATTCACATAAAGTGACATCTGATTCCATGTGAGTCTGTTGATCTGAAATCTGCCACAAAATACAGTAGATTACATTTTGGGGGGAAATCTGGCTTAATTGTGTCCACCGGAGGCATCCGGTGGATACTTCGCTTTAGCGTTTGCTACGCATGGAGAGATTTTCAGCGTTAACACTCTAAGAGGAATGCTACACCAGCTAGGTTCATCAAATTTGCAGGATATCTTCATTGGGGCGTAAGCTTCTCTGGGACTGCAATTAGCCTCATTCTTTGAAAATTATCTACCTTTTTCTACTGGCTGTTTCTCATAGGTAGAAGGTTGAATCTCTTCATAGGTGATATGTATAACAGATATACATGTCCTCTACAACCTTGTAGAC
Organism: Sabellastarte sp. h YS-2021; assembly: GCA_964017235.1. Lineage (NCBI taxonomy): Eukaryota > Metazoa > Annelida > Polychaeta > Sabellida > Sabellidae > Sabellastarte > Sabellastarte sp. h YS-2021. Next base: position 32,966,238 of record OZ024936.1, read on the forward strand.
ATTTGACGTTGAAGCTTTTAACTCAAGGTCATCCCCAGAGTGCCAAATTAACCCACATGGCGGACTTTAAAAGTGCCTATATCTCCCTTATTATTGGTCCTAGAGGTTTGCAATGTGAAACCAATCTACAGGAAATCATGTGCTGCGAATCTTCTGATGTGGTAGGATTTGACCTTGGACCCCTCCTTCAAGGTCAAACGAGGATAGCCAAAGTTAAAAGTGCTTATAACTCCTGTATTATTGGTCCTAGAGGTTTGGGATGGTAAACCAACCTATAGGAAATCATGGGCTGGGAATCTTTTGGTGTGGTCGGATTTGACCTTGGGCCCCTCCTTCAAGGTCAAACGAGGATAGCCAAACTTAAAATTGCTTATAACTTGCTTATTATTGGTCCTAGAGGTTTGGGATGGTAAACCAACATATAGGATATCATGAGCTGGGAATCTTTTGGTGTGGTCGGATTTGACTTTGGACCCCTCCTTCAAGGTCAATCAAGGATAGCCAAACATAAAAGTGCTTATAACTCGCTTATTATTGGTTGTAGAGGTTTGGGATGATAAACCATCGGAAATCATGGGCTGGAAATCTTTTGGTGTGGTAGGATTTGACCTTGGATCCCTCCTTCAAGGTCAAACAAGGGTAGCCAAACCTAAAAGTGCTTATAAGTCCAATGCGTAGGTCTAGTTTTCCCTTATTATGCATTGTCAGCCAAGAAAAAGGGATTGTAACAAATGGCAATTTTTTCGAACTGGTTTTGTCTTTGCTCTGTAGTGAGTGCTCCTTTGAGTGTAAAAATAGGCCGAATTTGTTTTATCTAATAGTTAATAAGTCCCTGCCACGTCTGGTGATTCTAAATATTACATTATATATTGATTCTAATAAGTGCATCTTATGCTTATTACATTTCTCAGAAGGGCATTATATGGTGATTCTAAGTAGTTCATCCAACAGTGATTCTAAGTAGTGCATCATATAGTGGTTCAAAATGGTGCATCATTTAATGATTCTGAGATAAGATTTTATTATAGTGACATGTAACATGAAAATCTGATAATTAATACACTATGAAAGGCATTACCATATGGGCTTATTTGTCACTTAAAAAAAATAATAACAATACAAAAACTATCTAAGAGAAAAAAAATAAGAGTATATTAGTTAATTTAGTTGAAACTTACGCTAAATGCAAACATTGAGTGCATCGAAGTAGTGTGTTCTATTGTGATGCTAAGGAGTGCATCATGTAATTCTAAGTACTCTAAAAATGGATATTTGAATTTCATTTTAGATCGGGTATCATCAGAGGTATATTAAAAGTATATCTGGCAGATGATGATCAATGAAAACGTTAAATTTCAAATAAAATACAATATAAAATTTCAAAGACACATCCAGTTTACTGCACTTTAGAACATTTGGAACCTAACACTTTTAAAATTTATGCTTAGCTGTTACAAGAAACTTAAATCTCAATTTTCACCTCTTTGCAAGATTTTGTTTGTTTTATAAAGTTTGGCAAATATAAGATATCGTATTACCTGATGAATTATTTTAATATATGTTGCAAAAATTCAAATTAATAAAAACTTTTAAAAAGTTTATATAAGATACATATATCACATCATTTATTCAGAATCATTGAAATTAAATTTTAACTCTAGACTCTTTAACTCTTAACTCTTAAAAATTGTTAGCATTTTATGTAAAGCCTGTTGCAGTTACCTTTGATTTGTCTTTTTCAAAGACTATTCTTGTTATGTATGTGATTTGTATTACTCAGGCTGAAGCGCACCTCGCCCACTGCATACTGCGACTGCTGGGAGAAATGCAAGTGTAAGAGTCTGGTTGCAGGAGTTCAGGCCGCTAGATACGAGCTGCTCAACAGACTGCTGGCAGAAACAGACCTCGTCAAACTCTGTAACTCCAGGTACAGAACATAATAAACAAATTCACTAAAAACTGACTCGGTTTCATCACACGCTCTTCTCACAAATCTATAGTTTCTTATGCCCCTTTCACACTACAGGCTGTATGCCCTGCAGTTAAAGGTGTTACTCAGTGGCGGAACCGCCTCCCATGTCGCTCGATTTTTTCTGTGTTGTGCACACTACAGGCGGTTTAATTTGTGTTTATTGTGACTTTGTGCCACAGTGGCGAATAGTGGTGGGATCGCCAGCTTAAATGACAGATCGAGCATCGCTTGTTAGAAGCGAGTTGAACTCGAGTCAAACTCGAGTAATTTCCGGGATAAAGTATTTCATTTGTTAGCGAAAATATTTTACATAACTGTACATGAGGCAAAACTTTGAACTGGAAATGGGCTTTCGCGATATAATTTAAGTTAAATCTTCGAATTTCATCATTGATTTAAGCCAGGATGAAGTAAAAATACAATATATTTTTGAAAATTTCAGATATTTCTATTGTTTTGGTGAAGTGTCAGCCTTAGATGGTGAAAATATATACGTTTTCAAAAACCCGAGTTTCACTTGCGCAGATCGATGTGACCCCCAATTATCGCCCATCGAGTTGTAACTCGAGTTTCCGTCAACTCGTCCCAGCACTAGTGGCGAAATGTGTACCTCCACTTGCCTCATGTTGCCATATTACACCAAAAGACGACTGAATCACAACCTTATGAATATGCCTATCCTCTCACTAAGTATTGGCCAATGTACCTTTGATATGGTATGCTAAGAAAACCTCCTAACTTGCATATGTTATGTCTGATCTGTATTTGCTCTCTGCTATTACAGTTTAACTGGATGTCAACCATCAATAGAAAGAAAAGTTGTTATATATTTAAATGCAGGTAATATAAATTTGTCATTATTTGCAGAGGGGAGAACATCCTGCTGTTCCTTGTGCAGATGGTTGGCAGACAATTGATGGAACAGCGGCAGTACAAGCCCACCACTCGTCGGTCAGCAGCCAGAAAACAAACCTCTGAACAGGGTGTGTGCAGTAAATACTTGATTATAAATCTTCAAATTGAGTATCGGGGATTGAAATATAAAGTACTCATAAACTAGGTTTTTTATTGGCAACAATATTGGAACTGACAGTTTAGATATTGATGTTAAAGCTATATTGATTTGGTACTAAAATATCGGTAAATAATTCCTCTTTTTATAACTCCGCATTGGCTTCAAGTCACTGTCTATGTTTCGTTGGTTCCAAGGCACAGCCAAGTTCAATTAGAATATGGTCTCTATTGCTAAAGACCAACAGGCCTATGCAGTAAATCATTGTTTACCATTTGTAGTAACTTAATAAAATGTACTTTACATTCAGATCCGGAAATGCCGGAACACAACCTGGAACCTCCCCGCTTCAGTCGGCGTGCACTGGAGAGGATTCTGATGGATTGGACGGCAGTGAAGTCTATGCTGCTAGCTGGGGTGCGTGACAAGAAGGGCGGATCTTCACAGGATGTGGTGTATGAAGATCAGCTCTACCTGAGTAGTCAGGGCGGCAGTATGAGGCTCGATAAGTTCACACACACGCTGCTGGTCAAGTGCAATGTGGAGGTGAGTGATAATACAAAATTTGTCAATTTAATGTTAAGTTTAGGTGATAATATTGGATTTATCAGGTTTAATGATACAGATTTGTAAAGTGTTATTTAGAGATGAGTGATAATACAGGATTTGATTTAGTTGGGTTTAACGTCACTTTCAGCATATTGTATAGGTTATGTCATTACTGGTAGTAGTTTTAAGGGCAGAGGAAACCAGCACATACTTGTTGGTCAAGATTCAGCACTGTTAACTGCTGGGCATTGTCGAGCAACTATCAACTTTCCAACACAGGGTCGAGTCACGGTTTTGAACCACTGACCACAGAAGTGGGAGGCAGGTGCGTTAACCACTACACCACCAAGCACCATTGATAATGCAGGATTTTTCAAGTGGAAGATGAATGATAATACAGGAATTTGCTAAAATTAATGTTGAATTTGGTGATAAAGAATGGATTTGTTAAGTGTAATGTGAAGGTGAGTGATAATTAAGGATTGTTGAAAAGTAATGTGGAGATAATTCATCATACAAGGTTTGCGCAAATGATGAATATCCTGTTATATCTTTCTTTCAGATGCTGGATACCCTCCTGACAACCCTGATCCGAGAGCTTCAGAATGAACAGACACCAGGAAGGAAGCAGGAGGCTCGCGAGGTAGCACGTCGCTTTGTGCGGGCTGTGGCTCGGATATTTGTGGTGCTTAGTGTGGAAATGGCACCACAGAACAGCAAGAAAAAGTGAGTCCATGTTTTCATGTGGTAGAAGTTTATCGTAGTGCCAAAAATGTCCTGTGTATCAATGCTTATAGTACAGATAATAAAATTCCAAGTATTATCTTAATTTCCCATATTTGAAGGAAAAATGAGAGTTTTCCCAATGGCATTTTTAGCATTTCAGACTCTACGAAAGTGCCAACCCCTGCAGGCACATATGAGGTACATATATAGATCTAGTGAGACTTAATTTTGCAGTCAAGGCCCCAGTCAGGTCATTACAAGATTTTATCAATTTGGCATATGTTCATTTGGCTCAGACAACAACAGTCATGAGGTCATATCTAGCTCAACAGAAAAGTGTGCTTGTAGTAATAGGCTGATAGAATATGAGTTACAGGACATAAAAACAAAAAACCTTTCACTAGACTCTGTCATCAAGGTCAAATTGATGTCATGTATGTGTCGTTTATTTATATTACAGAAGTGTGAGCACCTCTCAACCTATGATGAAGTGTAAGCGGGTGTTCCAGGCTCTAATAAACATTGCTATAGAGGAGCTTTGTGAGACAGCTGATGCACTCATTGCTCCAGTCAGGCTGGGTGTATCCAGACCTACGGCACCATTTGCACTGGTCACCTCTCATAATGAGGCTTTTCAGGTAAAGTCACTGGCTCGTTCACTTCTTGATTTTGTACTGAATCTGCTCATACTATGTGGGTTTTTTTTAAATGGTTGAAAAATTTTCGTGACAAGTGTTTCTTCTGTTTTTTCAAATTTTTTTTTTAAAAATCTATGATATGAAATTGTTTATAAGCATGATGTTGGTCATATGTCTAAGTGACTTTGTTTCTTTAGGGGAGTGAAGAACTATTCTCAAATGACCCTTTGCCTCAGCGTAACCCTGCAGCTGCCATGGCATCCACATCCCGAGGGTCACATGACCTGTCTTCCTCTGTTGTTGGCGGTGCGTCCTTTGTCCCTCCAACTCGTCCACTGACCCCTCCCCCGAACAGGATGGACAGACAGCCTCAGCTGGACAGAGATGATGATGCAGTGTCCACAGGAGACAATGAGGTGAGCAGTACATGGAGTTGTTTGACAGGAAACCGAGGAATAGTATAGTATAGCTGTTATAGTCCCAAGAAAATAAGGTGTATTTGTTTCAATTAATGAGGCCTAGTGGGTAACACACTCGTCTAGGAACACAGAGGACGTGGGTTCAATCCCAGGTATAGGCAGATGAATAGTGGCTCGGATGACCACTTAAAATGGCGGTCCTCTGTCATTGGGTCCTATCCCCAGTGGCAGGTTAAAGAACCTCACGGATGTTGATAAATGGTCGTCCTTGAGCCTCTGTCTTTCAGTTAGGGGAATGTCAGTAATTTGAGAGTTGGATTGTACTTGTACAGTTGGATGGGCCATATAGCACTTTGAGACCTGTAGTACATGGAAATATTGCTCTGAGTATAAATACAAAAACAAAAATACAAAATAAATACAAGGTGACGAGAAATCATGGAATAACGGCAGTTGTGTCGCTTCAAAGCGAAAACATGAGGGGTTTTTCTTTCAATTAATTCTGTCAAATGAGTTTAAAATTATTGTCTTGTGTATTAATATATTAGTCGGATGGACAGAGCTATAGTATCAGCTGGAGAAAATGGAGTCAGTGGAGTGTAAATACAGCATAACCTCTATTATCTGACCCCCAATATGGGGGAGGAACAGTTGGTTCGGATAATAGAAGGGTCGTATAATAGAAGGGCTGAAATAACAGGTTTAAATGGAGTTGGGAGAATGGGTTTGAGGTCGGATAATTGAAAATTTGTATAATAGAAGGTCGGATAGTAGAGGATCTACTGTAATGTAATGACTATTAATCATGTGTTGAAGATATCTTTGTATTGATTGAAGTGTGTCTAAGATTTAGTATTAGTGTATAAATAAATTAGATGGAAGGGTAGATATCTGTAGCTTTGGAAGGATATTAAACGTTATGCTCATGTAAGTAGTTGACTACTGACCAAAAAGTATTACAGAAATTGAATACAATCACTTGTTATAGAATTTACCTCAGATCTGGCAGATTCTGAGGCATATGAGATCAGTTCACTTTTTACAGTTCATTCAGTCATAGAACCTAAAATAACCTGAGTTCTTTCACTGTGAAGAGTCTGCTCTTTATATTGTGCAGCCAGTGGGTTTTTCACTTTGTTGTGTATTTCTTTCTGTTCAGGTTGATGTAGTGGAGAGTCTACACGGAGATGGAGTGGACTCGGATCATGGTGAGGAGGACAGACACTCTATTCATTCAGACCACGACAACCATCAGCAGGAAGAAGGTGAGATATTAACACCTGGCCTAATTACAGGTACAACACAGTTTTACAGGTGAAATGTGTATACTTACAGAAACCAGTCCCAGGAAGGTCATAAGTTGCCGTTATTAAAAGGGACCTCAGTGGCCTAGTTTGTTAGCAAGTTTGGTATCTAATCACAGGCTGTCACCCCTGTGTGGGTTCATCTCCCACAAGTGATCTTGCTGTAGACCTGTCCCAGTATGGCCCTGACTGTTGCACGGGACATAAAACACCAACTTTGAATTTTTTTTTGCAGAAACAAAAGTAAAAATTTCCAAAAAATAATGAAAAATTAAGCCAAAAGAAAGCCTGCGGTGAATGTTGTCATTTTGATCCTTAATAAATGGAAATTGATATCCTTATTTGTTCAGTAATCGTAGAACAAAATTTCTTTCAGGTCACCACGCTGAGAGTGACATGGACTTGGATCTGCTTGCCGAGTCGGACAGTGACAGTGAGAGTGACACCCACAGTAACCATGGCGACACAAACAGTGTACGCCGCAGTACAGTTTCTGCAAATGCCGGCACAGATCCGAGTGAGTGATTAAAATGATAAATCTTTACAAATGTGGAGTTATACCAGTGTTTCATTGACAAAAGTGGACCACCGTAAAATGATTGACAAGAAGCAAAACTCGGTGAAAACTCCGACACAAATCTGAAACATGGTTCAAAGTTATTTCCAAAATAGAATCACAAATTTGATCAGAGAGGTATATAATTAAATGAAGCTAAGATCTTTCCTCAGTCGCTATTCAAGGGTGTGTTTTAGTCAGGGATTTGACTGCAGGGAAATAATATTGCAGGTGTGTGATGATTGGCTACTGTAAGTGAAGTAGGGTATATAATTAATGTGCACCAGCCTGCAGAAACACTGAAGATGAGTATTTCCTGACTGAAGTTAAATAAACTACAGTCAGACTTGTGTATGAAGACCACTAAAGCTAAAAAGGATTGAAGTTGAATGCATTTGTTGAATAATATGCATTAAAGTCTCAATCTATATTTCATTGAGGCTGATAGTATCAGATAATTGTAGGTTGTCCAGATTCTTAAAAGCTAAAATAAATAGTAAGACAATGATTACTGCCATGAGCTACATAAGTAAGCGTCCCTGAAAGGGCGCTTATTTGTTTTCGCCTCAGTTTCCTCGCCGCCGCCACCGCCGCCGCCACATTATGGTCTCCCTTGAATATCTCCCTTATTATTAGAAGTTTTCAAACCATATTTGGCAGTTATATACCTTAGGTATGGGAAAAGTTTCTGCATGCTTAAATTTGACCTTTGACCTTTATCAAGGTCACATGATCAAAAACAATTTTTTTGAAGTACACACCCCCCACCCCCCGTCATCGCAGTTCAGGAAAAACTACTTGCTACACAGCCTTATAATTTGACACACCTGTTCATACTATTGAAAACGTGAGCTGATTAGATTTTGGGAGCAATCCCTTGAAAAATGTCTCATTTATGAGTGATTTTCTGACACCTTCCAATCTGAAAGCCTTAAATTTAGGCCAACCGCCCCTATTATCTTCTTAAGTATTGCATTTAGAGCTATAAAATGTACTGGGAGGTAATAGGAAACCATATGTGGAGAGTCTAAATAGCCGGTCAGTTTTACCCCCTGGCCCCTCCTTATGGGTCAAACTGGGGTCATAAAATAACTGATTTTGAGTTTTTGCCTTATATCTCCTTTATTGTTGCTTTTATAGCTTCAGAATATATTAAGAGGTATTGGGAAAGCATATGTGGAGAGTCTAAATAGCCGGTCAGTTTTACCCCCTGGCCCCTCCTTATGGGTCAAACTGGGGTCATAAAATAGCTGATTTTGAGTTTTTGCCTTATATCTCCTTTATTGTTGCTTTTATAGCTTCAGAATGTATGAAGAGGTATTGGGAAAGCATATGTGGAGAATCTAAATAGCCGGTCAGTTTTATCCCCCAACCCCCCCCTTATGGGTCAAACTGGGGTCATAAAATAGTTGCTTTGGAGTTTTGCCTTATATCTCCTTTACTGTTGCTTTTATACCTTCAAAATGTATTAAGAGGTATTGGGAAAGCATATATGAAGAGTCTAAATAGCCGGTCAGTTTTACCCCACGCCCCCCCACGCCCCCCCCCCCCCCCCCCTTAATGGGTCAAACTGGGGTCATAAAGTAGCTGATTTTGAGTTTTTGCCTTATATCTCCTTTATTGTTGCTTTTATAGCTTCAGAATGTATTAAGAGGTATTGAGAAAGAATATGTGGAGAGTCTAAATAGCCGGTCAGTTTTACCCCCCAACCCCCCCCCCCCTTATGGCTCAAACTGGGGTCATAAAATAGTTGCTTTGGAGTTTTGCCTTATATCTCCTTTACTGTTGCTTTTATACCTTCAAAATGTATTAAGAGGTATTGGGAAAGCATACGGTGCAGCTTTGTGTATTCTTAGCTTTACAGCATGCTTATTAAAACCACGAAGCATTTTAAACTTTAAGGGACGCTTCGCTTTTGTTAGCAAAAGCATTCCTCTAGTTTACCTGTTGCCTCTCTGCAATATTTCCAGGTGTGTCTAACCTGGCATACTTCTCTGATGAGGAAGAGGAGGAGTCAGGGGACGAGTCGAATCACGAGTCAGAGGGTGAGCAGAGTGAGAGTCCGGAGCAGGACGAACTCGTGTTGGTGGACGAGCAACTCGAAAGACGCAACACTGGTCCCGGACAGCATCTCAGAGTGCTGCAGGTCAGTGAAATGTTTAAAAAATGTCCATATTGCTATGCCGTGAACCATGTTGGCAGTGTATTAGTTTAGGATGGAATATATAATATTGTTTGTCTAAGCTATTTACTGCAAGCAGGAGTGAATATTTTTAAATTGCATGCATCTCGGACCTTAGGGAATGCATGTATTTCCAAATTTTTAATAATGATCAATATAGAATGTTTTTGAACTGCAGGTATCTCAGACCAAGCAATAGGCACTGTGTCAGTTTCACCAGATCTCATCCATGTATGAGGTTTAAGTCACTTTTATACATATCATATGGAATGTTTTTGAATTGTATCAATTTTGCAGCTGATGGTACAATGGAATATTTTGAATTTCAGGCACCACAGACTATGCAGTGGGCTGTACGTCAGCGTGAACAGTCTTCTTCCCGTACCACTGCTGCTACTGGAGGAGGAACCACTGCAAGTACTGGTGGTCTCATCTACATCGACCCCGCCACTCTGCGCAGAACATCTGCCTGTGCCATACCTACCACTCCGACCAACCAGGACAACCAGCTCACCATGGCAACAACCAACAGTCAGTTGGCCAGGGCATTTGGGATTGTGATCCGACAGATTGCAGATTTGCTGACCATGTTGCAGGATTACCATGCCCTAGCACCGAACTTGCCGCGGGTCCTGGAAGTGTCATATCAAGAGGCAATGGATCTGCAGATGTACCTGGAATTTCATCTGAAGGTGAGATTCACTTGTTCTTCAAATTGCTAAAACGCTGCCCATGCACAAAATTTGATGGTTCAAGTGTTGTTGCATATGTCTTTGGTATGGTAGTTGAAAACCTGGTTTACGGTTTATAGTGGGGCTTCTTATACTTATAAATATTGAACACCAAAGTTTGCAAGTGTAAAAGAAGGTTATTGAATCTTTATATTATGTTTATCTCTTCCAAACACACTTTTTTTTCAGCAGGGCCTAAGTGGCCTAGTGTTATTAGATTTCCCGTAAATATCACCTCTGGTTACACCACAACAGTAATTTGGAGCTGCAGCTGATTACTATGTGTACTTTTACGTTGTTGTCCTCGGGTTGTTGGATATGGGCATCTCTGATGCTATTTTTGTATCCACCGGAAGCATCCGGTGGATACTTTGGTTTAGCGTTCGCTACGCCGCCGCCACGCGTAGAGAGATTTTCGGCGTTAACGCTCTAAGAGGAAAACAACAGCAGCTAGGTTCACCAAATTTGCAGGATATCTTCATTGGGGGGTAAGCTTCTCTGGGAAGGAAAGTAGCCTCATTCTGAAAAACAAGATGGCCGCCACGGGCATTTCTTTGAAAGTAATCTACATTTTTCTACTGGCTGTTGCTCATAGGTAGAAGGTTGAATCTCTTCATAGGTGATATGTATGACACATATACATGTCCTCTACAACCTTGCACACATTTGACCTTGAAGCTCCTAACTCACGGTCATCCACGGAGTGCCGAAGTAACCCACATAGAGGACTTTAAAAGTGCCTATATCTCCCTTATTATCGATCCTAGAGGTTTGGGATGGTAAACCAACATATAGGAAATCATGTGCTGCGAATCTTCTGATGTGATCAGATTTGACCTTGGACCCCTCCTTCAAGGTCAAACGAGGATAGCCAAACTTAAAAGTGCTTATAACTCGCTTATTATCGATCCTAGAGGTTTGGGATGGTAAACCAACATATAGGAAATCATGGGCTGGGAATATTCTGGTGTGGTCTGATTTGACCTTGGGCCCCTCCTTCAAGGTCAAATGAGGACAGCCAAACTTAAAAGTGCTTATAACTCGCTTATTATTGGTTCTAGAGGTTTGGGATGGTAAACCAACATACAGGGAATCTTCTGACGTGGTCGGATTTGACCTTGGGCACCTCCTTCAAGGTCAAGTGAGGACAGCCAAACTTAAAAGTGCTTATAACTTGCTTATTATTGGACTTAGAGGTTTGGGATAGTAAACCAACATATAGAAAATCATGGGCTGGGATTCTTCTGGCGTGGTCGGTTTTGACCTTGGGCCCCTCCTTCAAGGTCAAACGAGGACAGCCAAAGGTAAAAGTGCCTATAACTCGCTTATTATTGGTCCTAGAGGTTTGGGATGGTAAACCAACATATAGAAAATCATGGGCTGGGAATCTTCTGGTGTGGTCGGATTTGACCTTGGGCCCCTCCTTCAAGGTCAAATGAGAACAGCCAAACTTAAAAGTGCTTATAACTTGCTTATTATTGGTCCTAGATGTTTGGGATGGTAAACCAACATATAGGAAATCATGGGCTGGGAATCTTCTGGCGTGGTTGGATTTGACCTTGGGCCGCTCCTTGAAGGTCAAATGAGGACAGCCAAACTGAAAAGTGCTTATAACTTGCTTATTATTGGTCCTAGAGGTTTTGGTGCATTTTCTTTACGGTGGATACAATTTGCATCGGTTTTCCGATGCGCTAGGTCTAGTTGGGATTTGAATCAAACATGGGCAAAATTGTCCTGGTCCAAATTTGCCCATAGCTTGTAAAATGAATGAAAGAAACCAATTTTGACTTTATAGTAACTTTTAGTGATTTGATGCCTTATCAGTTCATGGTTATCCATTTTGTGGCTTACATTCTACTCATTGCTGCATCAATGGAAGTCCAGCTGCATCTTTATGATTGCCTTAGTACTTGTTATAGAGTACAGGCTTTTGTGAGTACTTGTTATAGAGTACAGGCTTTTGTGAGTCCTTGTTATAGAGTACAGGCTTTTGTGAGTACTTGTTATAGAGTACAGGCTTTTGTGAGTACTTGTTATAGAGTACAGGGTTTTGTGAGTACTTGTTATAGAGTACAGGGTTTTGTGAGTACTTGTTATAGAGTACAGGGTTTTGTGAGTACTTGTTATAGAGTACAGGCTTTTGTGAGTACTTGTTAACGAGTACAGGCTTTTGTGAGTACTTGTTGTAGAGTACAGGGTTTTGTGAGTACTTGTTATAGAGTACAGGCTTTTGTGAGTACTTGTTATAGAGTACAGGCTTTTGTGAGTACTTGTTACAGAGTACTGGGTTTTGTGAGTACTTGCTATAGAGTACAGGGTTTTGTGAGTCCTTGTTACTGAGTACTGGGTTTTGTGAGTACTTGTTGTAGAGTACAGGGTTTTGTGAGTACTTGTTATAGAGTACTGGGTTTTCTTAGTACTTGTTATAGAGTACTGGGCTTTATGAGTACTTTTTACAGAGTAATGTTTTTTTTGAGTACTTGTTATACAGTACTGAGTTTTGAGAGTACTTGTTATAGGGTACTGAGTTTTGTGAGTAGTTGTTATAGAGTACTGGGATTTGTGAGTCGTTGTTATAGAGTACTGGATTTTGTGAATATAACTTGACTCTTTTTTCCACATTTGTTTCCCCATAAAAAAATGGTACATCTAATTTATATTGCAAAAAAAAAAAAAAAATTTAAAAAAATTATTTGTAAAGATGAAACAGTGCTTAAGTAGAGGCATTTTAGAATCTTCATTAAGTACAGTAATGTCCATGATTTTTACTTTCACTAAAGAGATTATATCATAGCCAGTTATTATTGTACTTTCAGCCGACGTGGGATTGGCTCATCACAGTTATGGATTCCACAGAAGCTCAACTGAGGTTTGGGTCAGCACTGAGTGAGAACACAGACACACCTACGCCTCATCACCATGGCAACCCACCTGCCCCAACACCCCAGATCCATACAGAGGAACAGAGGATCCTACAGAGTATTCCTATAGACACGCGCAGGAGAGGGCCTCGACTGCCTCATCACCAAAGTGAGTACACTTTTAATTATTTATTTCTAAGGATTTAACGTCACTTGTGACATTTTCTGAAGGTTGTAACATTATGCATTGTTTGAGGGTGTAGGAAAGCAATGAATACACATTAATCCTGACATTAACGAGCAACTCCAGTCCCTCAGTAGTTAGAAGTTGGGTATTAACAACAGCAACAATGAAATTAAAGAAGACATCATTGCACAAATGTAGCATCGCAATATCGCTACAGTAATGTGGTTCTATTTCTCGACACATAAGTCTAGTTCAGGACCAGTGACAGCATGTCATCAAATAGTAAAAGTAATATGTTATAGATATAATATACTGGTACATTCCACTTAAAAGCAATTTCAATACCATTTTGATTCATTTAACTTAGTACTAGGAATCGCCCCCTATTTCCAGGGTCGATTAGTCGTCCATTTTTCCGACCGATGATTGACCTCCGATCGATTATATTATTCCATTGTTGGTCATTAATTAAGAAACACTTTCCGGGATAAAGTATAGGCCAATCCGGTAAGAATAACCGTGTTCCGACATTTAGAATCTACCAAAAGTACCCACTCGAAATGCATGACAAATCTTGATTTATTAAGTAAAAATTTGTAAAATATATGAAAAATATGTGGATATTGAGATAAATCAGGAAAGGTAAGATTTAAGCTGAATAGTCGATCATTAGAAAACGTTAATGACCAACCGCGATTGTACACTGTCACCGACGATTAATCGAGCACACATCTAATCGTCCACCCACTAATTTTACTGCTATTTTAGAGAAGCTCATTACATTATGGGGGAAATACTGTGGGCCATCTTAATAAGAACCTAATTTTCAAATGAACAATAAAAAACCCAACCATGACTTTTGCAGTGTCTGACCTTTTCTTTGTGTGTTATTTCTAGGCAGCATGGACGGCCATTCTGCCCGCAGAGACTTCCTTACTTATGCCCTGTCATTGATGCGTAGTCATAACGATGAACACCTCGACAACCTGCCAGTGATGGACATATCTTCACTAAAGCATGTGGCTTACGTTTTGGACGCTCTTATCTACTATATGCGAAGTGGTACTGACCCAGATTCTGAAATCATGCGTGATGGGGCCTCTGTCCACTCCTGGCAAGATCCTGATGACAATAACGAAGATGCAGATGATGATACTGTCAATCAAAGTGTTGCCATGGAGACGGACAGTGTAGATGGGGAAGAGTCTGACATCGGTGGGAGGTCTGGTAGAAAGCATCCATTTTTCCAAAGGTCAGATTCAATGTCCATCTTAGGATGTCCACCCCCAGATCCTTTCCAGACATCTTTAGTTGAGTCTGTACCACTGGCTGACCAGCCTCATCTGTTGCAACCTAACGCCCGGCGGGAGGACATGTTTGGGATGCCTAGACGTCCAGTCAGTTCAGGCTCACTGGACACAGGAAGTTTACAGCCCTCTCCATTTGACCGTCTGCCCACCCACATGGCTTTGTCAATGAGAACTGCTGGGACTTCTTTGCCAACAGCTCCAGGTGCAATGCTGCATCCATACGCACCCGTTGCTATGGACGTTCCATCTACAGCAACCCCGGTACCTACTCAGCAGAACCCTACAGAGAGCAACCTAGCAATGCCTGGTAACCATGGCGCCAGTGTGATGGTTCCGGAAACCCCACCACCACCTCCATCAATGACAGCAGTGGCAAATAACAGTCAGCATGTGACAACAAATACAGAACCTGCCACCCTGGACCTGAGCCAGTCTCCTGGTCTGAGAACTGAGAGGGTAAATTCCCAGGAAAATCAGCCACAGAGTAATTCTATAATCCAGCAACAACCACCAGTGTCACCGTCAGGACATGCAGACATAGCCATGGACAGTCCAGTGCAAAATAGGGAATCTCCTAGCCTCCAGAATTACTCCTCTGGGAATATCCCTCCAGGGAATTCCAGTGCTGGAATAAGTAGCACAGAGGGCATGGGTGAAATTGTTGGAATAGCTTCTCCACAAGCTACCAGTGCCACAAACTTTGACAGTAGCAGTTTACTGCAGATTCCTTTCCCACCCATGCCGTCTGACAGGTATGCTGCTGCCACTAATGAGCCAGAGCCACATAGTTATAGCAGCCAGCCTGAACTGGTTTATACCAGTTCCACCACAGCAGTCAACCAGTCAGAACTGGTTAGCACTGGTGGTGGTGGGACTACTAGTGTAATTGTAAAACCTGGTACATCTGGCATTTCCACCAGTGTTGTTACATCTCTGTCTACAGTGGTCACTCCCTCTGTATCCAGAAGTTACTATTCTATGGATAACCCAGGAGTCTCATCCTCTATTATGCCACAACAGGACACTGCTTTAGAACTGACCACAAGTAGCACTAATGTTGGGGGTTCACCAAGTACAGAGGACAGTAGTGTTCACCATGTACAGCAGCCAAAGCCACCTGTCTCACAACCCAGTGTGATTGTCCACTCTAGTAGTGCCCCAGTGGTCATTCCGACGACTAGTAACGAGAGTAATGTAGCACAGCCACCCACAAGTAGCCATGGCAGCAGTAGAGACGGAGGAGAAGCTTTGGGAGAATTGGAGAAGAGTTACCCAAATGATCATGATCAGCGAGATGAAGATACAGAGGAAGAGGGTACAGAAGGAAGACAGTCGCCAATGGCAACAACAATGCCGAGGCAAGAAGAAAGGGAAGATGATGATGACATGGCATCAGTGGGTGATAATGGGGGACAGAGTGACAGGAACAAAACCACAGAACAGGCGGCCCATGAGTAAGTCCGGGTTACTCAATATATGTATGAGTCTGATGGTGTAGAATCTGTATTGTTTTATACTAAAGATACCTTCCATATTTTTTTCAACTTTTCTCTGTTATTCAAAATCTTTCCCCTGAAATGTTCTGAAATTATACGTTTTATTTCATGTAAAATCAGTTGCCAAAGTGCTGAAAAATTTAATGCCCAGCATTTTGAGTTTTGACCATCAATAAGTTTCAATCTTTTTTTCCATGAAAAATAATGTTTTTAAACAGCAATTCTGGTTTTCAGCAGGTTTTAATTGTAAAAATTTGCAAAAATTGACATAAATAAAGAGCGAGACAGGAATGTTTGTGACACATTTAATATTGATTAGAGCAGATTAGAAGCATGAACTAAAACCTCAGAATTTTCCTGTCAGTTGATAATGTAATTCTGTTCTATCATAATGTTTGTAGTAGTGCAGCTGAGGCCGACCCTGAAGACAGATCCATGGATGTTGCCGTGGAAATGATTAGTGCTGCCGACAATGTGTCTAATACAGTTGTCATAGAAACCTCTAATATCCAGCCCAGCACTACCACTACTGCCACTGTTACAATGGCAAAGTATGATGTGTCTTGGATTTAATTTTGTAATAAAGTAACAAAGAAGTTCATTGTTTTTAGTTGCAAAATGCTATGTGAGATGTAAAACATATTACACAGATGATAATTAGATGGAAAAATAATTAAACATCATTACTTATGAGGCAACACTAAATTATATTGAACATTTCTTGAAGTTACACATTTATGTTGTAGAAATAAAGTTTTCATAGTATCAGTAGAAATTCCAGAGATACCCGGAAATAGCCCAACTTAATTTCATTGGTGTTATAAACATAAATCACAAAATTGATCAAATCCAAAATGAAATTGTTGTTTTCCTGTACTTTTCTTTCAGGCCTCCAACGGTACTCTCGCCTTTAGTGTCACATGACCTGCTGCTGGGTAGATGGCGCCTCAGTCTGGACCTGTTTGGGCGTGTGTTTTGTGATGATGTTGGAGCAGAGGCCGGATCTGTGATCAGTGAACTAGGAGGATTCCCTGTGAAAGAGACTCGATTCAGGAGAGAAATGGAGAAACTGAGGAATTCCCAGCAGAGAGACTTGACTTTAGAGGTAAGAAGAGGATACATGGCTTTGCTACCATATATTTAATGAAAGCTGATGGTTTTGAGCAATCCTCTCTGTGTGGGTGCAGCAGTTGTAAGTGGTAATGCTATGGGCCTGTCTTAGTCTGACCCTGGCATTTGAGCAGGACATGACCACCCAATTGTGACTTTATTGTTGGCAGATACTTGATACTTATTCAACAATGGGTGTTAATTATTTTGATCAGAGATTCAACACTGAAGGTAATAGAATATATGGCTGATCCACTGTTTATTTAATTGTCATTACTTGTTTGCATTAGACACTTTACACTGGAGACAAGAGGATAATATTTGGTCAGCTACCGTGCATTGAGCGGCTGTCAATGGTTTATGCAGAGACCTGACTCTGGAAGTAGGGTATCAAATAGATATGGAGATGCTGAATTTAGATCTTAGATTAATTGACCAGTACTCTCCACTCTGACACTTGAGAAATCATTCCAACATTTCTAGTATACTTGTTTACACCATCCTCAGAGGGGCCACAGTGGCAGAGTGGGGAACCTCTCGCTTCCCACCTCTGATATCGGAATTCGAATCCTGGTCCGACCTCAAGTGGGAAAGCTGGTAGTTGCTTGCCGTTGGCTTTCAGTTCACAGGGCAGAACCTTGTCCAACAGGTTGTACTGGTTTCCTCTGCCCTTCCAACTACCCATTGTGATAGGACGTATACAATATGTTGAAAGCGACGTTAAAACCCAAATGAATAAAATACGACATCCTCAGATACCAAATATTGATGAGTGTACTTATTTGGCAGGTTGAGCGAGAACGCAGCCTATTATTGGTTCAGGCATTCAAGCAACTGAACACACACTACAGTCGGCGCAACACGACCACCAGCCCACCCCTTACAGTACACAGGGTGAAGGTCACCTTCAAAGAAGAGCCAGGCGAGGGCAGCGGGGTCGCCAGGAGTTTTTATACAGCATTTGCTCAGGTAAGCAGTGCATTAAGCTTACATACACAGCTAAGCAAAAGAGTAACTGGGAGAGTTTGGATCAGGTAGAAAGTTATACTGAAATCAAATTTTTAAGTAGACTATTAAAGTATAAATACTATGATATGTCTTGCAATTATAGAATAGTAGCCTTCACTCAGTTAAGTATTGGTTTTGCTGGCAGATAATACATTGTATCTGCTCAGGTAAGCAGTTTATTGAAGTAAAATAAAGGTCTACTAAATATAGAAGAAAGTATGCTATTAAATCTAGATCTTAGTAGGCCCTAAGTAGCCACTACAAAAGTGTTCCACTGAACTGATATTTGGGATCTATCAAGTTCACCACAGTAAAGAATTATCTCAGTGAAGCAGATACTATAGGCTTAGTAGACTACTAGCACTTAGCAGCCTACTAAGGAGATAGTAAGCCTTTGTGAAACTGGGCCCAGATTATTAATTGGTACTTAAACATCTAATTCACTTAGATAATGTATGTTAAAGTATAAAATACACAAGTTTGCTCAGATAAGCACTGTGTAAAAGTGAAATATACATAAGTTTATTAAATGCCAAAATTTGCAAATTTAGCAAATTTTAACAAATATGTCGCCCTGCTTTTTTGCTCCAAGTCTCACCCTTGGTTGAATTTACATTGATGCGATGTCTTCATGTCTCCTTCCAGGCTGTGCTTTCCCAAGAAAAACTACCCAACTTTGAAGGAATTCTGGTCGGCAACAAAAGTCTGCAGCTAAGTAAGTTCAATTTGATATGTGTTTAAAAGGAAAACTAGTTGGAAAACTTCTCTGTTAAATGAGTCTGTTTATTTTGTGCAAGTAGGCCTAATTCTCAATCTGCCTCCCCAGGTTCATGGCATTTTTGATTATATTACAGTATTTGTCTTTTTGTCAGAACAAACAGGCCTAATCCACAAACTCCACTGTGTTTTTCAGTGTCTTACTGTATTTACTATTTTTCTCGGTACAAGCAGGCCTAATCCATAAACTGCGTCACAAGGAGAAGGAGAGGGAGCGAGAACGCCAGCGCATGTTACGCCCACGCAGTCGTGAATTCCGACGCTCATTAAGTTACGATGCACCTCCTTTCCATCCAATGGGAGAAGCAGGAAATGCAGTAGCCATTGATGGGTCAGCGGGTCAAACTGGTGGTGGAGGAGGGACAGGCGGAGGTGGTGTTGGTCAACAGCAAGGGTCAGGTGACAGCACAATGACTCAACAAAGGAGGCAGCTTGGCGAGAGACTCTACCCCAAAGTGTCCATGCTGCAGCCGGTATATTAAGATTATTTGTAGTCATATTCATTAATCCAGTGTCCACACTACAAACAGTCTGTAAATCCTGTGTACAGTTTATATCCAGTATAGTAGTCCTATGTCTAACGTCTACAATTGGCAGTTGTATTCCATGCACACCAAAAAGCCAATTTATAAATCATATGTCTATATTGTGGTGGTTGTGGCAGTGTAGCAATGTTATAAAAACAAAAATGATCATAATTAATACCTGTTTATATCAATGACAATGTGAATTACAATACTGTTATAATTAGCTAATTACAATAATTATTACAATAAAATTACAATTATTGGTATAAAAAAGTAAGAAATTGTCAATTATATTTACATTATTTCTTTATTCATAGTCCCTGGCTGCTAAGATCACTGGTATGTTGCTGGAGCTGGCTCCCGCACAGGTGCTTGCTCTGCTCACAAATGACGAGTCACTCCGGTTACGTGCTGATGAAGCAGTGGAGTTGATAATGTCCCATGGGCGGTAAGATTTAAGTTTAAATATTCGTATAATTTGTTGGTATATTATGCTAAAAATAGCAATGTTTTGCTGTAAAACTTTTAATGAAATGAGAGTTCAGATTTTTGGTTGAATTATCTCTCATTCAAAATATAATTTTATTGCGTTAATACATCCTATCCAATGGACAATTGCTTTACCGGTCGGCGAGACCGGTCCCGCCAAACGCCAGAAAAAGACGTCCTGTATAGAATACCGGCAGGACTGGTCAGGAGAGTGCATTCGCCAGGTGGCGCATCGTACTTCCTCTTCCTGTCTAGACATCGTGACGTCATAGCATCTTTTTCGTTTGGCGCGTGGAGAGTGAAGACGTGTTTTCAACGACTAGGAATTTTGGTTTTTTTGACCGAACTCATCCGTTTTATTTCATTATTGAAGTAATTCAGAACTGTTATCTACAACTATGTCATCACCAGGACAAAGACGAGGCTCATGCGGACACGCTATGGCTGGGTTCGACACCCACTCCAAGTGTGCACGTTGTAGGGACAAAGGGCTAGGCGACGACCCCTGCGTCCTGAAGAAGGAATGCGTGATTTGTAAAGGGTTTACCCCTGAGCAGTCCCATCAGCTGGCTACGCCTACCTATAGAGACAGGAAGGACAAGAAATCTACCTCCAATGCTACGACCTCATCCACCCCCACTCTCGTGGACCCAGCACACGTTAGCGTGCTGGGTAAAGTGGAAAAGGTCAAGGCTGTGCAGACGACACCTTCCAAGAAGACGAAACGTAGTGAGTCTCCCAAGCCGTCTGCCAGTAAGAAAAGATCTTCAAGCAGTCGACCTACCACTGAAGATCTCCAGCATTTGGATGACAAGTGGGGAGAAAGATTTTCCAGACTTGAAGCTTTGCTTCTAGCCAAGGCTTTCACAGTGCCGGTTGAACCGGTTGTGAAGCCAGCTCAGATGTGACTCCCTCTCAGAAGCCATTTTTTGACCCTGGTGCCACCACCAGCAGTCTACCTGTGGAGAAGAGTCTGCCAGCTGAGAAATCCGGTCCCTGCCTTGACCAGGCTACCGGTAGTGCTGTAGAGGAGATGCAGACTGCCACCCAACCCCTTGGGGTTCCCGGTGCAGGGATAGCAACCCAGCCTCTTCAGGCCCCCGGTTCGTTCCCAGAGGTTCAGCCCACCGGTGATGTGGATCTGAGGGCAGCTTCTGACAGTGAAGCTGAGCAGTTCAGTGAAACCGGTTCCCTGGATGGTGACATCCACCGGGACCGGTCAGCAGACAAAGAACCTTCTAGAGATGAGACTGAGCCCACTGAGGAAGCAAACTACAGGGAAGCCATGAGGGGTGTGAGGAGTTTTATGAACTGGCACAAGGTTCCGGAGTTCGAAACTGTGTCCTCTACTGCAGATGACAACCCTTTTGCCGGTACCCGTGTCCAGCCAACCGGTAAAGTCAGTGTGAAACTTCCTGTGGACGACTGGTTGTGCAGGAAGATGTCCAGTCTTGACCTCACAATCAAGGAAGGCTACCCTACCAGGAATTCTGACAACACTGGCCTCCTCAGGGATCAGTTCATCAAAACCCCTAGACCTTCTAGATGGTACGGGATGCATGCTGAAAAAGACACTGAGAGTTCTACAGTTCGTAGCTGGTCACCGGATCCGGCCAAACTCAACCACTCTTTCAGCAGGGTTGCCAGAAGAAATTTGCCATCTGCTCCACCCTCTCGAGCCTTCAGTCAGGATCTCCTCAGACGCTGGGAGAGGGCAGCTCGTGAACAGACAATAATGTGTATCCAGGCTGCTGGTTTGTCAAGGTGCCTGACCAGGGTTCAGGACTCGATGAACATTCAGTTCAAAACCCTGTGTCTGGATAGCAAAGGCAAGTCATCAGGAAGATGAGACAGGCTGTTAGTGAACTGGAGTATTTGACCACTTTCAACCGGTCAGTATCTCAAGCAATGGCCAGGACAATGCAAGACCTTTCAGAAGCAGTTTTTATTAATATGGCCAACTTCACCCTTGCTCGCCGGGATAGTTACCTGGACTATCTACATGCTGGGGTAAAGCAAGATACATTGCACGCCTTGAGAACGTCACCAGTTCATCTGAATGCTTTATTCCCGGACCAGCTTATATCAAAAGCTGAGGAAGAAATCTGTAAAAGCGACGAGAGGCGTTCTTCCGGTACTTCACACCGACAGCAAAGTCGCTTCCACCCATATGCTGCAAGTGACAAGGTTACTAGCCATCACACCGACAAGAAGAACGTCCCGGCTTGGAAACAGATCAAAGACAAGCAGCAGGCTAGGAAAGGTCGTGGCAAGGCCTCAACTTTTACACAGAAACCTGCCAAGGGGTTCAAGTCTCATAAATGACAATCACTGTATATTTCCAGTGACCGGTCAGAAGAACTCTGTACTTGTTACCGGTCAGGGAGACTTGAACCCAGCACCAGTGGTGTCAGAGAACAGCAAAGTGACTTTAAATTTCAATGTAGACTCTCATGTTGCAAATGCTCATATTGTTTCAGGGTTGCCACAAAGGAAAGGCGTAAATCCCACCTTTTGTCAAATGTACACAGAAATAAAATATGTGAAAAATGTTTCTTGTGTAGGTCACTTGTGTTCTGTAAATCTTGTCACCAATGCCCAACATGCTGTTATAGATCCTCCTGTAGGGGCGAGGTTAAACCAGTGTTGGGAGAAATGGGAAGCCCTGGGTTCGAGTCCAAAAGTAGTCACCACACTGAGGGAGGGTTATACTCTTCCATTCCGGTTCAGACCTCGCCTAACAAGGTCACCGACTGTAATAAGCAACTACCACAATCCAACCAAGCAGTCCTTCCTTGTGGAGGCACTGCATCAGCTGATAAACAAAAATGCAGTCGAACCGGTGGAAAACCCAAACTCACTGGGGTTTTACAACCGGCTATTTTTGGTACCCAAACCCAACAACCGGTGGAGACCCATCCTGGACCTGAGCACCTTGAACACCTTTTTAAACACAGAGTCGTTCAAGATGGAGACCCCAGAGACAATAAGAACCTCCCTACAAGCAGGGGAGTGGGTCACATCCATAGATTTCAAAGACGCATACTTCCACATACCAATTCACAGTCAATCCAGGAAGTACATGCGTTTTCATCTCCAGGGTCGATCTTACCAGTTCAAAGCCCTACTCTTTGGTCTATCCACAGCCCCCATGGAGTTCACAGTGGTGGCCAAAGAGGTCAAACTCATGGCACTTCAGAAGGGTATAAGGACCCACCAGTACCTAGACGACTGGCTGGTGAGAGCCTCTACCCACGACACTTGTCTCCAGCATACTCAAACCCTGGTCACACTTTGTCAGGAACTAGGGTGGCTGGTGAACAAGGAAAAGTCAGAACTGGCACCCAAACAGGTCTTCAACTTCGTAGGTTACCAGTTCGACCTGAAAGAGGGCAAGGTCAGACCAACAGAAGAACGTTGGCAGACCTTGACAGACAAGATCAGATCAATACTGTCGGATCCGGTATGCCCGGTCCGGAAATTTATGTCCCTCATAGGGCTACTCACAGCAACAGAAAAACAAGTCCACTAAGGGCGACTACACATGAGACCCATACAGTGGCACTTGAAAAACAACTGGAGGGTCCCAGAATCACTGGAAAAGGTGATACCGGTTCCCAAGTCCCTCCACCCTCATCTAAGGTGGTGGCTGGAGGAAAGGAATGTGCTACTAGGTCAACCATTACACCCTCTAAAACATGCTCTGCAGATCTTTACAGACGCATCAAACGAAGGGTGGGGCGCTCACTTGGACGACCATACTGCAAGAGGAACTTGGTCCCTTCCAGAGAGCAAATTACACATAAACCACTTAGAGCTAAAGGCTGTATTTCTAGCTCTAAAAGAGTTTCGAACCCTGGTCTGCAACAAGACAGTGTTGATAGCTACAGACAACACAACAGTGGTTGCCTATATCAACAAAGAAGGGGGGATGAAGTTGGGCTCACTGTGTGCCCTACTGTGGAGAATCCTGTCCTGGTGCACCAGGCAACAGGTGACCCTCAGGGCACGTCACATCCCCGGCCGGCTGAACGTGATAGCAGACAAGCTATCCAGACTTGGCCAGACCATTCAAACAGAGTGGTCACTTCATCCAGCAGTGTTCCAGGCTGTATGCTCAAGGTGGCACCAGCCACAAGTGGACCTGTTTGCCACCAGATTCAACAACAAACTGCCACAGTTTGTGTCACCGGTGCCAGACCCCCAGGCTTGGGCAGTGGATGCACTCAGCCTCTCCTGGGAGGACCTGGACCCATACGCCTTCCCACCGGCAGCCATCTTGGGCAAAGTGGTGGAGAAGCTTCAGGACTACCCCTGCAACAGAATAATTCTGATTGCTCCAGGGTGGCCCAACATGCCTTGGTTTTGGGACCTGGTGGCAATGTCAAGCCAGATCCCACTGTGTCTGCCCTGCATACCGAACCTAGTGTCTCAGCCTTTCAACCAGGTCCTTCACAGGAACCTGTCGAATCTGAACCTACATGCCTGGCTCCTAGAGCCTCAGCAATCAAGGAGCAAGGTTTCTCTGAGGCAGTGGCAGCACGAATTGAGGCTCCTCAAAGAAGATCAACCAGATCTGTCTATGAGGCAAAGTGGACCATTTTTACAAAGTGGTGCCTCAGTAATCAGGTGGACTTCAGGGCACCACCTTTGAAAGCCATAGCTGACTTCCTCCTGCACTTGTTTCAGGACAAGAAGTTGCAACCAGGCACTATTGATGGCTACAGATCAGCCATTGCTGACAAACTGGGCAATTCCGCCATCAATGTCAGTAAGGATGAAAATCTCACTCGTCTCCTGGATAGTTTCCATAGAGACAGACCCAAGGGCAGGAGGGGCATACCCTCCTGGAACCTTTCTCTGGTGCTTCACCAGCTGACAAAGGCTCCCTTTGAACCCCTAAAAGAGGCCTCCTTGAAACATCTGACTTTCAAGACTGTTTTCTTGTTGGCCTTAGGTTCGGGTAAACGCAGGAGTGAGATCCATGCTTGGTTACATAAGAACATCAGACACCAGTCAGACTGGTCTAAGGTGTCTTTGTACCCCTCACCCAGCTTCCTATCCAAGAACCAGCTGGCTAAGGAAGGTCCAGATAGTGTGGCTCCAGTGGTCATTCCAGCCCTGGCACCATCTCTGGATAGGTCACTCAAGGGTGACAGGTCCTTATGTCCAGTTAGAGCCCTGCGCTACTACTTGGACAGGACTGCAGATCTCAGGCAGAATAAGGAGTTAGTCTTTGTCTCCTTCAAGAAGGGTTTTGACAAAGACATCTCACCTGCCACCATCTCCTCATGGATCAAACAGACTGTGATTCTGTGCTATGAGCTCTCTGACCAGGCGGCCCTCACCTTACATCAGGTTAAAGCCCATGATGTTAGGGCTTTTGCTGCATCTAAGGCTTTCCAATCAGGGATCTCCTTAGATCAGATCTTGTCAGCCTGTCACTGGAAGTCTCACAACACTTTTAACTTTTTATAAGTTAATACCCTATCCAATGGACAGGCAAGGCCCACCCAACCGGCCCCGCTATCAGCTTACTAGGGGTCTTACTAGGACTAGACACGAAAAAGATGCTATGACGTCACGATGTCTAGACAGGAAGAGGAAGTACGATGCGCCACCTGGCAAATGCACTCTCCTGACCGGTCCTGCCGGTATTCTATACAGGACGTCTTTTTCTGGCGTTTGGCGGGACCGGTCGCGCCGACCGGTAAAGCAATTGTCCATTGGACAAGGTTTTGCAATCTGTGGATGGTGTGTGTAGTTTTGTCATCACTGCTAGGCCAGTCAAATTAATCCTCTAATGAAATTCATCACTTGCACTTCATAATTGTACAGTAGAACCTCTATTATGCGACCCTCTGTTATCTGAATTTTCAATTATTCGACCTCAAACCCACTCTTTGAACTCCATTTAAACCCATTATTTTAGTCTTTCTATTATCCGACCTAATTGTCGGATAATAGAGGTTCTACTATATTAACTTCAGAGTGTTACCCTTTGATTCTAGAATCATACATTACTGTTGTAACCATTTGTTTAAATGTACATACTGCTTGTCTGTGAGAGTTTGTAGGATAGGCGGCATACTTTACTGTCTGGTGAATTTCTGTTGGCTGAAGACTACCTGTATTCCATTTCAGAGAGATGAGTGCCGATGCTATCATTGATCTGGACATTTTCAACCTCTCTGCTGAGAAGCTGAAGAAAGCGGCAAGTTCAGGCAACTTGGGTTCTGGGAAACGCAGTGATAATGAAGAGGAAGAGGAAATAGTGGAAGACGGCAGTCCCCTTTTCTGGCAGCCTGGAAAGCGTGGCTACTACTCGCCTAGAGCTGGCAAGTGTACACCAGAGAGGCTCAATGCCTTCAGAAATGTTGGGAGGTGAGAATGCAGAAATTTGTTTAAGTCATATTCAGTATAAATTGGTTAACTGTACACTAATTGATTCATATACATCCACAGATATAGGTAAAAAAACTGTTCAAATAATGTTGAAAATATCGACTAATTATGTCAGAAACATTGAATGGGGAGATTGCAATTAAATGTGTTAGTCCTGATGAGTATCAATTCTCTATTTATGCCAGAAACTGTTGTATACGAGGTGGAATTTGTACACATCAGAAGGTGAATTACACCACATAAAACTAAGTTTAATTCTTGAGAATCAACTAAATATGTGACAAGTGTCAGTATGTGTGGATGCAACCAAAAAAAAAAATAGAGAAAAAAACTGTAAAAAATAATGAGCTTCAATTAACTGAGTATATTAGAAACATCAGGTGAAGTTGAGTAGAATGGAAAATATTTAATAATTGATTTATGACAGGTAGTGACATTTAAATGCAAGATAAAGTCAAATTTGTACAAATCTATAAAAACAAATTTTAAATAAGCATATTATCAAAATTATTTGTATTCTATTTAAACTAAAAACAATACTTTAATACTGTATATTTTAATTTTTTGTAGCACTGTGGATATATTTTGTACTTTGCCCAGAGTACTGGGCTAAGTCTGCTATCTGAGGTATTTCATGTAGAGTACTGGGCCTGTGTCTACCAAGATAATTTATACAAAGGGCCATCTTCCCGTTGTGTTATGACCTAAACAGTGTTTTCAGATTTAAAGAAATGCTGTTAAAAATGATTGTTTTATGAATATTTAATCTTTTGTGCAGAGTACTGGGCCTGTGTCTACTTCAAAATGAGATCTGTCCCATCTACCTCAACCGTCATGTGATCAAGCACCTGCTAGGTCGTAAGGTCACGTGGTACGACCTTGCATTCTTCGACCCCATGATGTACGAGAGTCTGCGCCAGCTGGTGCAGGGTTCAGAGGGCAGCAAAGATGCAGCAGCTATGTTTACTGCCCTTGACCTAACGTTTTGTGTGGAATTAAGCTCTGAAGAGGTGAAAATATTGTTTCTACTCCACTAAATAAGCTTCAGTGGGATTTGCATCAGTGTTCATGACTCGTACAAAATTGTTGCTGGCCAGTAGGGTTAATGGCCCTACTGAAAATCTGCCGGCCAGATTTTAAAACTTAATGAAGTAAACTTTAAATTTAAAAAGTTCACAAATGAAAATCAAATTGAAAAAAAGAAACAAGAAAAAGTATCTTTATCAATGGCCAGGTCATTGGTCAATCAGTACATTTTTTCCCTTATTTTTATACATTAACCAACCAAATTAATCTGTTGCTTCATCCAACAGTTTATCCATGAACTTCAAAAATTTATCAAACAGTGTGTTAAATTGTATTAATGACATATAAACTGCTGTCAAACAGCCTAAAATGCAATAAATGGATCAAAACGACATATAAAAAAGATGGGAGTGAAAGCCTCACACAGAATATTCTTTCGATTTAAATGGAACATTAACAGCGGAAACATTTTGAATGTTTGTCGCAAAGAGGTATGATACAAGCTAGCACCTTGAGATGAAATATGGACAGAAATGGCAAGTTTTTGGTTCTTTTCTTTAAAATTAAAGAATTCTACATGTTATGTTTTGAACGCTGTTTTATATTGCTATTGTCTTGAGTACTTACCGTGAAAGTCAACTGGTACATGAGTAAAGTAAGATGCCTAATAATTTGAGGTTTCTAATCATTAGAATCCTGACGTAAAGCAAATTTTTGATTGCGCAACAGCATACCAAAAGATAGAATTGATTTTTCCATTTCCTTTGGTTGTTGGTAAGCGTGGAAGTTCCTCTATTATGCACCCTTCTGGTTTACTAAATACTTGACATCACCACACCATTTTAACTCTCCCAATTTATGTCTCCCTATTGGTTCATTGTAAAATGCCTCTGGTATCTTGGCCCCTTTCTGTTTTCAAGACAAAACCTTGCTATTGTTTTTCAGTAAAATAGCTATGTTAGTGTACTTCTAGTCAAGAATTAGTGTATGAATATTGATTCTTCTGTATGAGAGAGCAAATAGAAGATGAAGTGAAAGTTGAGTGTTCGTCAAAGTTGGTAATTTTTTTTTTTGTCCTGGTCAGCAGCCAGGGTCATATTGGGAAAAGTCCTCAGCTTTGTTGTTTGTGGGAGATTTTATCTCTTGGAAAATGGCACTTAAATTTGATTATAGTCCAATACAGTGATAATTTGAATGCAATAAACTGAATAAATTTAAAGACAATACATATAAATAGATTGTTTAAACATAGTAAATTTAATTGTGTGAAAATAATAACTTTGTCGTCGGTATTTTTAGGGTGGTGGACAGGTGGAGCTAGTGAGGGGAGGAAGTGACATCGAAGTAACACCGTCAAATGTCCACGACTATGTGAGAAAATACGCAGAGTTCCGCATGGTGAAATCTGCAGAGAAAGCTCTAGATGTGAGTGTATAATTATTAAAGTATTTTGTAATCAAGATTTGGGAAAATCTGTTGAATATTTATAGCTTTCTTATTTTTGTGTGTGTAAATCTAATGTTTTATTGCGTAAAATAGCCTTACCTTATCCTCACAAGTGCTTGTTTGGTTTTGTGGAGCAAAACACATCGACCGACAAGAATTTTTTAAGGAAATATTCTTGTCACGAGAGGTGACCCCTTGTCTGCGCATGTCCGCGCTTGCGCAGTAGTCGTTGTCGACAGACGAATGTCGAGAGTTCTTCATTATATTTTTGGTCGATATGGGAGCAACACGTACTTTTTTCTTATTATCGCCCATTTCAGATGAAAATCTATGAAGTTTTGAAGCGTGCAAGCGTGCACCGAGCTGTAGTTATCCATTATTCGACTGGTACTACCACTAATTCTGCCTCCCTTGTCCTGAAAAGGGTCAGAATAAGATGTGCAAGAAGATGATGCTGTAAAATCGTCAGTGGAAGACGGTGTATATCTTCGGCTGTACTCGCCCATTATTCGACTGGAACTACCTCCTTGTCGATGAAAGGGATGCAGAGAAGATTTTGCTGTAAAGTTTTCAGTGGAAAACTGCTTTATTGTCCCTTATTTGATGGCACAGCATGAGTATTAGCTTGTGCTCGAAAACAAAGAAGAAAGAATGCAGTTGTCTTGGCAACGCAGGTCCTAGATTCTTTACTGTGGGTGGAGCTCCACTCTGGTACAGTAACAGGTCTCCCTCCAAAAGAACGACTACAGAAGCGTATCCACTTATCCTTGCAGTTATTATTTTGCTTCCCAGCAGGTACAGTGAACTTCCTGCTTCTCAGACATGAAAATAGGGACAAATTACCTTCCCTTGCTGTAGATTTAGATGAAGATCCAACAGACATCTTTGGGGCAGTGCACTGCTTGTCTTTTCAGCCCTGTTGAAGAATTGCAATAACTATCTACTAGATAATAAAACCTTCCTATGGCCATGTCTCCAATGGAAGGAATACTGTGACTTTTGAGTTAATTCTTCTGCAAACTCAACGAAGATCAACTGGCTAGATGAGATTTGGTGTTGAAGTTCTTGCTGCCAACCTTTACGAATGTGTTTTGCACAGTATATACAGGACAGGGGCTATGTCCAGTAATTATTTGTCCTGTTACCCTGTGATATGTAGAAGGAAAACATTGAGACCCAGGACTAGCAGTAATTTTACAGATCTTCATATAATCACTCTTCCTAGTTTACCAGGAGAGATGGATACAGAGGAACATGGCTACATTAATGCAAGTCACCATGGAGGCTCTTCTTGCAGTATTACTGGCAGTGATGGGATATTTTCATTGCCATCCCAGAGTTGTGCGTATCTTGAGGTGGAGTTGTCGAATTACTCCCCAATCGAATTCACCAATGCCCGTACTACCCACAATGCAACGCGATGACGTCAGACAGGAAAACATGGCTACAGTAAATACCGCTTAAATACTGCTGGAAAATGCTTCAAAAAGCAGTTTATCCACTCAAGAATTGCAGAACTCCAGGTTTCTATGGCAGTTTATTTCTTGTATAGAAACCCGGCTAATGACGACCTCTGATAGATCTCAGTGTCCTGAATTGATTTCTAACTACGACTTCAACGGGTGAAGTTCGTTTACTATGTCAATAAATACCTGCTTGTCCCTTCATTTAAACTGGAGACAGCAGAAATTATTACAAATTCGGTTACAAAAGATGCGTTTTTCTATGTAACGACTCACCAAGATTTTCAACATCTACTTCAGTTTAATGTACACGGTCAAACCTATCAGTTCAAAGCACTGAAGTTCGGATTAGCGACCGCCCCTCTTGTATTCACACCAGTAGTAAAAGAGGCAAAACTCATTCTTCAGTCTCGCAGAATATGAGTTCACCAATACCTGGACCACTGTTGTTAAGTCTACATAAAAGACACCAGTTTTTGCTTCAAACCAAGAATTCATCCAAATTCTTCAACATCTCAGCTTCGTGATTATTTTCTGATAAAAATCCAAGCTCGAGTCCACACAAGGATCGATTTCCTGCGTTACCACTGCATATTGGTACGAGAAAATGTCTTTCTAACACAAATAAATTTTAAAAACTTGACAAATCTTTTCAGGAAATGGAGATCTCATCACAAATGACCCCAAGGTTGCTTATATCCCAGGTAGGGGTACGAGCATCTTTGGAAAAGACTATACCAATGGGTCACTTACGTATGTGTGCCTTTCAGCCGTATCTACAACAAACTGGCAATATCTCCAGTCACTACTTGTGAGAATTCCTGGTTCAAATCCTTCTGAAAAAGCATATTCAGTGGTGGAAAATGCCAAAAATGGGAAATAGGATGCCTTTTCTATACACAGGGGCACAATTCCCTTATTTTCGTAGATGCATTAAACCAGGGTTGATGATCCCATCTAAAAGCATCACAGTCAGTGGCTTTTGGACAGTTAAAATGTATATATTACATTTCAATGTCATACAACTGAAGGCAGTTTGTTCAGCCCTTAAGAGCCTTCAAGACAAATTCTACACAAAAGAATTCTGATAGCATCAGACAACACCACTGTGTTCGGTTATCTGAACAAACAAAAGGGGGGGGGGGGGGGGCACATGTACCTCCTAGTTTGGCGCATCTTGGCCTACTGCAGTCCTTGAAATATAATCAAAAGAGACAGACATATTCTTGGTTGCTTAAATGTCATGGCCAATATCATCTCCAGAAGGGATAAAGGTTTGGTGCATCCTGGCCTACTGCAATCCTTGAAATATACTCATAAGAGATAGACATTTTGTGGGTTGCTTGAATGTCATAGTCAATAACCTCTATAGAAGGGACAGAGTAATCCGTACAGAATGGTTCTTACTTCCTTTCTGGTTCAAGACAATGTGCAGGTTTGGTACAAATCAACAATAGGTTTTTTAATGCAGGTATGCTGCATCTTGGCCTACTGCAATCCTCGAGATATTCTTATATGAACCAGAGATATTCAGGGTTGTCTAAATGTCATGACAGTCAGCCCCTCCAGAAAGGACAAAATGATACAGACAGGGTGGTCTCTTCATCTTAAAATGTTCCATTTGATTTGCATAGTTTGGCAAATACCAATGGTAGAGATGTTTGCCACCAATATGAATCACAAACTTCATTCTATGTTGCCAGTCCCGGATGCAAATGCTCTGAACATAGATGCATTAAACATCTTGTTGGAGGTTCTGGACTGCTAGGCCTTTTGTTCTGTACCACTCATTCCAAAAAGTCATTGAACAAGTGAACACCAGGTGCAAACTGACTGTAGTGGCCCCTTGGTGGCCCATGATGCATTGGTTTTGGGATCTGGTGAATCAATCAACCAAACCTCCATTACAGCTACTTCACTGGTCTCAGAAACAGCCATTCGGTCAGAAATACCATCAGAATCTGTTGCATTGGCACCTTCATACTTGGCACCTTAACACCACTCAGAATCTCTTATATCATTCTCTGAGCAAGGGGTAGAGAGATTTAGGGCATCTCAAGGACCTTCATCTTGGAATGTATGAGTCATGATGGGCCATTTTGAGCTCTGGTACCAACAGAATAAGGTGGCCATCTCAGAGCCTACTGTCTCAAATATACCAGATTTTGTTATCCATTTACTTGCAAAAATCTGAAACCTGTCACTATTGCTGGCTTTGCACCAGCCATAGCTGATCATTTATATTTTTTGTGCAGGAGTTGAGCAAAAGCCTGGCTCTTTATAGGCCTATTGCAAGTATTTATAGAGAGAAGCCCGCTGCTAACAGAGGTGTAGCATCAAGGGATTTGCCTTTACTTCTGTTGGTTTTCACTAAAGGCTCCTTATTAACCTTTAAAGGAGGTCAGTCTAAAGTTTGACTTGCAAGACTGTTGCAATGGCATTGGCATCTGGCAAAAACAAGGTAAAGTGTATTCTGGGACTTTGGCTCCTTCAGACACAAGCCTCATTGGAAGGAGGTTACAGTTTCTCCCTCCTACCTACCTTTTCAGCAAAGACCCATTAGCCTCAATTGGTCTAGATTGGCTCCAGTGGTCACTTCAGCTCTAGATCATTCCTGAACTCAAATTGCCTGGACATATGATTCGTTGTCCTCTTACAGCACTTAGATCCTTCTTGGACAGGACTACTGCTTGGAGAAAAGGGAAAGTCTCCTTCTGCCTTTTAGCAAGAATCAGTTGGCTTCTGATGGCCCATATGGCTCAAACCAGTGGTCATTCCAGCTCACAAACCTTTCTTGAGCTGACGTTGGACTGATGTTGTGACACTCTGCCTTCTTACAGTACTTAGTTACTATTGAGACAGTACAAGTACTTCAAGGAGGGGAATAATCTCCTGCTCATATCTTCAAAGGAAGGCTTGATGGAGATATCTTGAGTTATGCTATCTCTTCCTGGATCAGTCTGGCTGCATGGTTAGATTGCCAGTCCTTTAATTCTGATTCTCAGAGTCTATACTTTGAGACACATATTAGATCCATGGCTGCCTCTTTAGTTTTCAAAGGTGGGGTCTTACCTGAGCAGATATCAAGCTCTTGTTATTGGAAGACCCACAATTCTTTACTACATTCTACTCGAAGATGTAGCTTGACAATCCCATGACCAGTCCATGAACAAATTGGGCCTTGTGGATTCACCTCAGCATGTAGTCAGATTTTGTGTATTTATACATGTTATTGATATGACTCACATATTTATGTTCTCTCCAGTTATACAAGTGTTGTGTCACTGACATATGTCTTTCTTGACTTACATATGGCCCCATATCTGCAGCTTATGCAGTTCAGTTTGCCTGCTTGGAGATATTCTCATTGTCAGATGATGACATCTTGTTTCGGGAGTCATGCAGACATCTCCGGCCAATACTGTGTGATGGTTAATACTGCTATATGATTTGTTGTAAAATTGTCTACAACAACAACAGCAGCAACAATGACGACCACATCATGGATCTCTTGTTGAGGTTAGCAAATTACTTATCTGTGATGAAGAAGTAATATATCAACTAAGATGTGGTGTAGAGAAGCTTATCTTATCCTCTTATCAAGTGCTTTATTTGGTGACCCCTTGTCTGACAATCATCTAACAGTGTGGCCAAAACAAATACCCTCCACCTGTTATGGTTGTATTCAAGCACTTGTGAGGATAAGGTAAGGCTATTTTATGCAATAAAATGTAACAAATTTTATTGTAATTTAACTTTTTACAAGTTAAATACTTACTAAATCCTCACAAGGATAAACCCTACCTACCTCCCCACATAATTTGTTTTCTGGGGACCAAAAATACAATGAAGAACTCTCGACATTCGTCTGTCGACAACGACTACTGCGCAAGCGCGGACATGCGCAGACAAGGGGTCACCTCTCGTGACAAGAATATTTCCTTAAAAAATTCTTGTCGGTCGATGTGTTTTGCTCCACAAAACCAAACAAGCACTTGTGAGGATAAGGTAAGTATTTAACTTGTAAAAAGTTAAATTACAATAAAATTTGTTACAATTTGTCATCATCACAGCAAGTGAAGCTGGAATTATTTAATTAATATTGTCCTTGATTTTTGTAGTGAAAAATATTTATAAGAGATTTGTAAAATATTGTACAATCATTATTATTTCAACGTTAAACGTACAGATGTTTCTTGTGTTGTCCAATTTCCTTTGAATCTTGAATTATTATTTTATTTTTGTAAGAATGCAACTGAAACTTGGTGTGTTCGAAACATTGCCCAAAACTATTTAGCTTAATGCGATTTCAAATTTATTCATTAATGACATGTACTTTGCTTTGTTTGTAGCAGCTAAAATAGGGTGTGTTTGAAAAGCTGCACAAGGCTTTTCAGTGTGTTGTTATTTCAGAATTTTGCATTAAATCCCAGTACCTTTCTGTCTTTGTAGCAACTGAATGTGATCATATTTGATGTGCTACCCATGGGTTTAAGTTTCCATTAAATTCTTTTAATTTTCTACCTTTGTAGCATCTGAAGCTGAGCTTGTTTGACATAATGTTATTATGCTCCATTCACACTATAGGTGGTATAACCCCCCCGTTAGAAGTTTTACTCAGCGGCTGAACCGCTGCCCAGGACGGCTCATATCTTGCAAGATTTGGTGTACCCATAAGGTATCGCATGCATGGCCAATGATTGGAAACAGTTTTTTAAACGTCAATAACAGTAGGATGATGGTACTACAAATGTTGGTCACCGAGAGGCAACCTCCGTTAATCTCAACTTACCTGTGGTAGCCATGGCACGAATACATGCTACCAAAAGCGCGGATGTCTCCTTCAGTTACTGTTTGAAAAATTTTTCAGTAGTAGGTCACAGTGAGAAATTCAAGGATGGAAGTTTTAAAAAAGTTTAAAATACCCATAGAACGTTCAAGGAACAGGACGGCAGGCCACTAAGGATGTCAGATGGTAGTTGAAAGACAGGGGCGTTTCAACCAAGCCTACTACCGGAGGTTATACTGCCTGTGAAAGGGGCATTAGTTATATCCCCAGACGAAAGTCGGGGATATATTGGATTCAGGTCCGTCGCACCGCCGCCGCCGCCGTAGAAATTTCCTTGTGGACGCGATAACTCAAAAACAAATTAATATTTTTTTTTCAAACTTGGTACACATGTTAAGGGTGCCCAAAGGAAGATCCCTATTTTAAGGTGACCTTAAACTCCCAGTAAAAAAGAACTTATGGCCACCTTAAGGTCAGAAATTGCACTTTTGGCCACTTAGAGCCCTGTAGGTCACAAACTATGATGCTCAGCTGGCTGAAATTTTACCTGACAACACATTAATATGTTCTTAGTACATGTGCCGAAAATCATGACTTTAAGTTGAGGAGAAAATTGTGTTTGAGGCCCATAAATACCCCCACTTAGGGATTTTTTGCTATACTTTACACATATTTTGCCCTATAATTTGGAAGTGATAATTCTGATGAGTCTCAAACTGCGCTAGGTATAACTTTGATATGTAATCCTTGTCTGTAGAAAATTTTAGGGCTGTAGGTTTACCCAAAGGGGTCGACTTAAGGTCTCAAAAGTGCCCACAGAGACCCAATTTATGCACTTTTTGCCACTTTCAAGCACTGTAGCTTTCAAACTATGTCTCTCATCTAAGTTAAATATCATCTGGGAATATATCTATGTGTTTTCTTATATGTGCCCCAACATTTAGGCCTTTAATAGACAGTTAACCTGTGTATCAGGACCATAAACACCCACCCGAGTGACCCTTATAAGACATTTTTCACATCTTTTTCCCTGTAACTTGGAAATGGTAAGTCTGAGAAGTTTGAAACTGTATTAGATATATATTCTGTGTGTAATCTTAGTATGTAACAGATTTTAAGTCTGAAGCTTTAATTTTGAAGGTCAAATTGAGGTCTCTAAAAGGCTCCCAAAGACCCAATATTTGGACTTTTTGCTACTTTTAAGCCCTGTGACTGTCAAACTATGTGACTGATAGAGCTCAAATCCTATCTGAGAAGATATTAGTATGTTATTTTTATATGTGCCAAAAATTAAGGCTTTAAGAAGACATTTAACCTGTGTATGAGGACCATAAATCCCCACCCGAGTGACCATTTTTAGACATTTTTCACATATTTTTCCCTGTAACTTGGAAATGGTAAGTCTAAGAAGTTTCAAACTGTATTAGATGCATATTCTATGTGTAATCTTAGTATGTGACAAATTTTAAGTCTGAAGCTTTAATTTGAAGGCCACATTTAGGTCTCTAGAAGGCCCCATAAAGACCCAGTATTTGGACTTTTTGCCAATTTTAAGGCCTGTGACTGTTAAACTATGTGACTGATAGAGCTGAAATCTCATCTGGGAATACATTATTATGTTCTTTTTACATGTGTCAAAAATCAAGGCTTCAAATAGACATTTAACCTGTGTATGAGGACCTTTAACACCCACCTGAGTGACCCTTTTAAGACATTTTTCACATATTTTGCTCTGTAACTTGGAAATGGTAAGTCTGAGAAGTTTCAAACTTTATTAGATACATATTCTGTGTGTAATCTTAGTATGTAACAAATTTTAAGTCTGAAGCTTTAATTTGAAAGCCACATCGAGATCTCTAAAAGGCCCACAATGACCCAATATTTGGACTTTTTACCACCTTTAAGCCCTGTAACTGTTAAACTATGTGATTGATGGAGCTGAAATCCCATCTGGGAATGCATTATTATGTCCTTTTTACATATGCCGAAAATCAAGGTTTTTAGTAGACATTTAACCTGTGTATGAGGGCCATAGACACTCGCCCAAGTGCCTTTTTTGACATTTTTTCCGTATTTTGCCCTGTTATTTGGAAATGCTTAGTGTGACAAGTCTTAAACTGTATTATATATGATTTTTTGTTTGTTATGTATGTCCCCCCAAAAAGTTTCAGATCTGTAGTTTAATTGCTAAGGTCTCTTTAACAATTGTAAAATGCTCACAGAAACCCAATTTATGGATATTATGCCACTTTAAAGCCCAGTAACTGTCAAACTATGTGGGTTATAGAGCTGAAATCTTTGAATTTTTAAAAGGAAATGCCTGTCTATTTAAATTTTGAATATTAATAATGTTATGGCTATCTTAGTCTTTTAAGAACTTATTTTTGTGTGTTATACCTCTGCTTGCTGAGTTTTTCACTTTTTAAAATGAAACTGGTGAAACATATTGAAGTAGACAAAATGGACACTTTAAGTGAGCTTTAAGTCCCAATATTAATGAAATTATATCCTTATGTAGTAAAACTAGGGGATTTTTAACCCTCAACTAGCCCAGTTTTATTCAACTTGCCTCAGTTAATTTTGGCACAGCTCCTACAGTTATGAACTCATTTCAGTTGATAATCACATACTTAAAATTCTCAATTCTTTTTGTATTTGAGTACCCCTTTTATATAGATTGTTTGTTTACCATTTATGCTCAACCCACATCCCCCCACCCGGATTCCCCCCACCCACCTCTGGGACCTCCAGCTCTATTGAGTGACACTAAATAAACAAAGGTATTTAATGATATCAGATGAGAAACAAAGAACTCAATGGGGTTGCAGATCTTGTGTAATAGTGAGAGAGGTGTGGAGAAGGGGAGAGGGGTGGGGGTGGGAGGTGGTGGGCTTCATTACATATAACACAAAGGGGAGTCAGAACTGAGATTGTGTCACATATTTAGGTTGCATATATATGGACCACATATATAGGTATAGAGGAAATGAATAACTGAAAACAATTTGCAAATTCTAAAAATAATATAATAAAATAATAATATAAATAATTTTTTTTTAAATAATATTTTATTTGTGAACAAATATAGAAACAGATATGCGCTTTTGGGATTATGAATTTTAGAATGGACATTGAATCATCAATCATTTAAATACTTTAAAGGAAGATTGAAAAATATGATGAGTTGAGTTAAAAATAATATTTTATTTGTCAACAAATATAGAAACAGATATGCTCTTTTGGGATTATTATTTTAGAATGGACATTCAATCATCAATCATTTAAATACTTTGAAAATAGGTTTAGAGTTATCATTGCAGGAAGATTGAAAATATAATTTGAGTTATGTATTCGGCGTCTGGGGATACACCATCTTCCTTGGGGAGATATAAACAGAGTAGATTGATGTGCTGAAGTTCATATAATAATGGGTAATTATGTTTTAAAAAATTCCCGATCAAAACCTGTGGCGTGAGTGATGACCTGTCTGGGGATATGTTGGCGCCGAGTTGGCCCAATCTAGTTTTATATTATTTTGGAATTTTCTCTTAAATCTATTTAATTTTCCATGTTTTATAGCAATTGAAGCTGGGCGTGTTTGACGTGCTGCCCAAAGGTTCACTAGATGGGCTGACTGCCGAGGACTTCCGCCTGCTGCTAAATGGAGTGGGAGACATCAACGTACAGACACTCATCAGCTATACTTCCTTTAATGATGAAAGTGGTCAGTATGGTTATGGCAACTATTGTTTTTATTGCTATAAATAGCTGTATCTTATTCTATGCACCACATTCAATGATGGAAGGAATCGGTATTGCCATGGCAACCCGTTAATGTATTGTAGAAGATATCCCCACTTTAATCTAACCCAATAAATTCAATGTGGCCAGTTTTCTGATGGCAACTAATGTTTTATTGTTATAGATATCTCTATGTTATTCATTCTTCATATTCAATATTTGATCCAAAATGAGTTCGTAAAATACTTTTAAGTGCCTGTTGTACAGGTTGCCAGCTAAAACCTGTATATTTCTACATTTGTATTTCATGAGAAACCTGATATATTGAAACATTTAAAATTGATACACACTTTTAAATAGATGATTTACCACATTAGAAAAAGATGTACAACTCAAAGAGAATTGTAATTTTACAAGAGATAACCAAAGCTATTAATTCTGTGCAAGTTTAATTAGTCTGCAGCACTTGCCACCAAGATATTCCCGGTGAGATATAGCAGCAGTGTACTTCATTACAGACCTGTAGTGTATATTATTTTGAAGGACCTCAGAATTCTTGTTATTAGCAAGTTTGCAATCTGATCATAGATTGTCACATCCGTGTGAGTTCAACTCACAGGTGACAATGCCTGTCCCTTCACAACCAATGCTGATCGGGACATAAAACCTTAATTTAATCTTTGTATATTATTTTGTAGAATGTCTAAAACAATGTTTTATATTTGAAACCAAACTGTATGAATGTTTTACAAGGTGAAGGAGGAGACAAACTACAGAGGTTCAAGCGCTGGTTCTGGTCAATTATTGAAAAGATGTCCAACATGGAACGTCAAGATCTCGTAAGTTTTTACTCATAGTAACTTGTACAGCAGTGTAGTCTGTACAAGTGGGCTCACTGTAAGAGCTTTTACCTTTCTTTATTCAAAAGAATCAATTTAAAGAAAGGTTTTTTCTATAACTTTTTGCCTGTATACTGTCACAAGATTAATTAGGTTGTTAAATTTTAATCATTGAAAACTGATAGTAATATTCCAAATGAA
Source organism: Sabellastarte sp. h YS-2021 (assembly GCA_964017235.1). Classification (NCBI taxonomy): domain Eukaryota; kingdom Metazoa; phylum Annelida; class Polychaeta; order Sabellida; family Sabellidae; genus Sabellastarte; species Sabellastarte sp. h YS-2021. The sequence goes on from OZ024936.1 coordinate 33,006,002, forward strand.
CCATTAAATGTAAGCTAGGGACGTCATCGTGTAGAAGTTTGCTGTCTCGATACCGTGAGCAAAACAGTGGGTGATATCACGGTATTGATTGCTAAGTTAATATCTACATTTCAACTTCATATCTTTTAATTCAAAACATTATAAACCCTGTAAATTTTTAGAAATAACAGAGATTTTTACTTTATTAAGGGTAAAATTCAAGAATCTTTACTTTAGAATAAACTTGAGAGCCATTTCCAGTTACAAGTTCAGGCTTATTTACACCCACATATTTGATTTTCACTAATGTGGTAACTAGACCCCAGAAATCGGGTTATGAAGACAATGCTCGATATCATGTGTGGACTTGAACCATCGGCGATATGATGATATCACGGTACACGATGACGTCCCTAATGTAAACCTTGATTAACCACTGCCATTAAACTCTTGGGTACTATAATCTTGTTGTAGGTATACTTCTGGACCTCTAGTCCGGCCCTGCCTGCATCTGAGGAGGGATTCCAGCCAATGCCCAGTGTGACCGTGAGACCAGCAGATGATAGCCACTTACCCACAGCAAACACCTGCATCTCCCGACTGTACATACCCCTATACTCCTCCAAAGCCATACTGAGAGCTAAAATATTGCAAGCCATTCAGACCAAGAGCTTTGGATTTGTGTGAAAAGAAAAGAACAATACTAAACCCACAAGTCAACATTATTCTCAAGTTATACTGAGAACAAAGAAATAGCAAGTTATTCACACAAAAAGCAAAAAATAGCAGTATCAACAGTACCAACCAACAGCCAACGCTGCTCTTAAGCCATGCTGATGACAAGCCCACTACAGACCACGCAGGCCAAAATAAAATAAAAAAATCAGTCAACTGAAGAGTGAATAATAAGTCTGACTATTAGGCCTGTCCCTGTTAATACACAGACTGAAAACTTTTGAGCTGTGTAAAGAAATACCACGATTGACTGAGAAGAAAATACAAAATCTGTTTTAATTGTTGTGTCTGTTTATCTGTCTTTTCCCACTTTAGACCAAGGCTAAAGTAATTTCAATATTGTGAAGAAAAGATTGTTATTCATTTGTGAAAAAATCTTACTTTTGCCTTGATAGTTTGTTCATCAGATGTTTCCACTTTAAACAAAAGCCTTTGATTAGACTAAAAGAAAACAATATGTCATGAAGAAAATATTTCTAATTGATTCCAGACTGCCATTATTGCATAAATTATTGACCAGGATAAATTTGTGTTCCTGGTTCTGATTAAAAACAGTTAATTAATGGTGCAAGTCATCCTACAGCTTTGGGTTTTGTGAACAAAATTTTCAATTTGATGCCATTACTTCTGGATACAGTCTGTAATCTTCTGCAGCAGTTGAAACTGTCTATGCATGAATAATTTGTAACTGTTTACAGCATCGTGTTGGCAAGGTGTTAACTACACACTAAAATATAGATCAAAAGCCGGAGAGTATTTATCTGAAGCAAAGCATCTGTTTCAGTATATGATCATTTGTGTTATATTTAAATGTTATTCTGTATGCTCTTTTTAGTGCAACTCCGTATTTTCATGCATTGTACATTTTACTTGCATTTTAAAGAGAAGTGATCTATTTCTTTCACTGTTTTCACTGTAGTGCACACTGGCAATTACAATTTAGAAGTACTAGGTTACTTGTTTTCATCAGCATATGCTTCAGCTCAATTAAGCCGTGAGAAATGTTATTCATAATGGTTTGCTCTTGTAGTTTAAAAAAGCTGTTATGCTGCATGTCTTGAAAATGACATGTGATGCAAAGCATGTGAAGATAGTTAGCTGAAACTAAAGTCTTCCATAATAGTGAATGACATATAAAAACTTGATCAGTTAAGACAGCATTTCAGATGATTTTGTAAGAAAATCACATTTTGAAGACATTTTTCATTGTGTGAATGAATTTTGTACATTTATCAGTGAAGGTACCAGTTATTTAGTTTTGGTAATTTCTGTTTTAGATTCATTTAATGTGATGATATCAGTAAGACATAACTCTAATTAAACATACAGCACGTTTGTTCCTAAGTACTATAAGTTTAATCATGTGTGAAAAGTTCCGAAAATGTAGTTATGCATCAGGCTAATAAAGTATATTTGTTATAATAATTTGATAAGGTAAAAGGTTCAGTTAAGGCAAATATCTCCAATAGAAAGCAATATTTTTGTTGCAATATGCATTGAGTACACTTGCATGCTATTGTGATATCAATTGGTAAAAGATTGTCATGTGGAGTGTTCAGGGTAATCAAACCTTCTTGTACTAAACTCCATCATATGCACAAAACAGTGCTATTTATGATAAAACAGAGTTGGCTAGAAAGCCACCTACTGTGTTCAGGTCAAAGAAAATTTGGTAGGAGAAATAAAAGAAAATCAATTCCACACTGTTTTTGGAAATGTTATTTTAGGATTCTTCTGATTTCTAAAGCTCCAAGTATGGCTTTGTGAATTTGATTTACAAAGTTTATTGCTGTATGTCCCTTTGTAAGATGTGTTTGATTAAACTGCTTCTTAAAGTGAAATATTTTCAGCTCATCAGTCAGTAATGTGAACTTTTGTGGCTTTTAATGGTGGTTGTTGTTGAAGAAATGGGATGCATTTAAAGTCTGAGTGCACATTTAATAAAGTAAATATTTAAATTTTTTAAGGTCTTGGGATTTTCCTGTGTGATTTTCAGAGATTGAAATTGTTTAACTTGCCAAAAATATTTGCCATTCAAAATATTGGCCATTATAATAAAAACTATTTGTTAAAAGGGTGAATTATGACTGTATAAAGAAAAGTTCTATATTTACTCTCTGTTGTCTTTGGAAAAAGGAAAAAAGGAAATTGTAATTGTTTGTGAACGACACTGTTAAGGAAAGAAATCAAATAAAATATGCAAGTATATTTATATTTTGTTTTTCATCTTTGTATATTTAATAAATCCGAGTAAGTTATTCATGAACATTTATATCCGTACCGGCCAACCTTACCCAGGTAAGATTTTTCCTTTAGTCATTGTATCCACCAGATAGCATCTGGTGGATACTATGGATTTTGCTTCGTTACGCCGCCGCCACCGAGGCAGTGTTTAGAGAGATTTCACCGTTACTGCTCTAGTGAAAAAAATATTACAGGTAACCTTCTCAGATTTGCAGGATATATTCATAACCATAAAATTTTGCCTGGGAATATTGTTGGCCTCATTTTGAAAAACAAGATGGCCGCCACAAGCGTTTTTTTTTACTTTCAGCAAGGAGTTTTGTTGGTCCTCTAGAGCAAAGGGTATTATAGGTAGAGATCTCAAATTCGCAGGATATTTTCTTTATTACAAAATCTTGACTGAATATTTTTGGCCTCATTTTGAAAAACAAGATGGCCACCACAGTTATTTCTTTATCAGTCATGAAAAGTGCTTATATCTCCCTTATTATTGGTCCTAGAGGCTTGGTATGTGAAGCCAACCTATAGGAAATCATGGGCTGGGAAACTTCTGATGTGTTCAGATTTGACCTTGGACCCCTCCATCAAGGTCAAACGAGGATCACCAAACTTAAAAGTGCTTAAACACACTTATTATTGGTCCTAGAGGTTTGCAATGTGAAACCAACTTATAGGAAATCATGGGCTGGGAATTTTTTGATGTGGTCAGATTGTCATGTCTTTGTTTGATGGCCACTACAAGTGTTCCAGGTGTTGGGGGGAGGCCTAGGATCAGATCCCTGTGTATTGCACCAGGACCGTCAAATATCCGCTTCACTTTAGAACAGCAATAACAGTTGGCCATTCTGTCTTATAAATTCAAAAAGAAGGAAATGGGTAACAAGTCTGTAGATCTGTATGAGGTGACTCTGGTTTCTAATTTTGCTGAATCATTTGACAATTGCAATCTGTGGTGCTGGTTTGACCCAGGTACGGTATAGGTCATCAGCGCCAGACAAGAAACATGATTAGGATTCAACTATGACTTTAACCCTACAGGGACTTTATCTGGCTCAGTTGGAACTGGCTCCAGATCAAAAGGCTCCAACAACCACCTGTTTCTGGTGAACTGGTAGAACTGTTTGAAGATATCAACAAAAGGACTTTTATTGCGTTACTACATTCTATCCAATGGACAATTGCTAATCCGGTCGGCGCAGACCGGCCCGCCAAACATCAGAAAAAGATGTCCTATGTCTCACCGGCCAGGCCGGTCCAGTACTGTGCACTCGACAGGTGGGGCATCGTACTTCCTTCCTCTCTGGACAGTGTGACGTCATGTGCAGAGATACTGTGCAGACGGATTTTTGTCTGTTCGTTTGTTCGTCAACATTTGTTTCCGGACTCTAACTCGAAAATGCTTTGTCCAATCGAATTCAAACTTGACGGGGAGATACATCACCATCATAGATAAGTCGCTTTCGAAATTGGTGTAATTCCATCCTTTCATTTGTCCGTTTATAGCATAGATACAATTATGTAACCTAGATTACAAGTTTTACGTTTTTTAGCACGTCTAACACATTCACCTTAACTGGGTGACCTGACATTTCTTTCCTTGTTTCTAAATGTAATTACAGCAGTCGCTAACCTTATTGCTGCCTGCGCAACCCGCCCTTTGGGGCAACTTTGACCCTCTTGTTGGAGAATATTGTGAGAATTATTTACTTTTTCATCTGAATTTTGTGTGAATAGATTGTTTGGAGTATATAGACTGTCATGGCTTCACCAGGTCAGAAGCGTGGAGGTTGTGGGCATTTGATGGCTGGGTTTGACACCCACTCCTGTGCGCGTTGTCGTGACAAGGGGAAGGGAAAGGACCCTTGTGTTGAAAAGCCAGACTCTGTAAGTTTTGTAAAGGTTTGACCAAAGAGCTCAACTTTCACCCCATCTTATAAAATTGAGATGGAAAAATGGGAAGCCAAGTCCTCATCTACTCCCGTAAAGAAGCTGATGCATCGGTCACTCTCAGTCCCACCATTGTGGACCTGGCACGTGTCGGTAGTGGGGGTTGTGGATGTCCAGGGCTCCGTTAGGTTGCCTGGTTTGAGTACACCACCTGCTGAGAAGAAAAAGAAGGTGGAGGATAAGAAATCACCATCTAAGTCAGACAAGTCCACCAAGTCTGCTTCTGCTGCTTCCTCTAGCCGACTGGCCACTGTATGTACCGACCATAGGATTGATGAACTGGATTAAAAATGGTCAGACCGGTTTAACTGTCTAGAAGCTCTTCCTATAGCCAGAACTTTGGACCAACCACAAGAACTGACCTTCAGTACTGTTAAGGTGGCACCGACTCACTCCCCACCAGCTAATGTGGTCAGGAAAGAGCCTTTCACGATAACGCGCACAGGAGTGGGTGTCAAACCCAGCCATCAAATGCCCACAACCTCCACGCTTCTGACCTGGTGAAGCCAGGTCCACAATGGTGGGACTGAGAGTGACCGATGCATCAGCTTCTTTACTGGGAGTAGATGAGGACTTGGCTTCCCATTTTTCCATCTCAATTTTATAAGATGGGGTGAAAGTTGAGCTCTTTGGTCAAAACTTTACAAAACTTACAGAGTCTGGCTTTTCAACACAAGGGTCCTTTCCCTTCCCCTTGTCACGACAACGCGCACAGGAGTGGGTGTCAAACCCAGCCATCAAATGCCCACAACCTCCACGCTTCTGACCTGGTGAAGCCATGACAGTCACAGGTCATAAAGTCCACTAGAGCTCATGCAAGAGACCTCTACAGAATACGCCCCCTTTTAGACCTTAAAACATCAGTTCTTTTAGCCAATGCCTTGGTCAGCAGCAGATTGGACTACTGCAATTCCCTGTTTCTATCACTCACAGACTTTGAGCTAAGAAGATTGCAACTAGTGCAAAATTCACTCTGCAGGGTTGTCACCCGTTCCTCAAAATTTTCTCACATCACCCCTCAACTGAAAAAACTCCATTGGCTTCCAGTGGATTATTGATTTTCTTCAGTCTCTGTCTAGAAGAACTTTGCAGTGATGATGTTAGTGGTGTTCGTTTGTGATGTCACATTTCATTTACTTAAATTTGGAGGGACTTTTGCAAGGGTTTGTCTATGCATTTGGTGCTAAAGAAAAATGAAAAAATAGTTAATAAACATCGGGCAATATCACTTGCCCTCGGGCTTCATAAATCACAATATTGCCCAGACAGAAGTGTTTTATTCTGTAAATATAAACTAGTTTTCAAATTTTATTTGTAACCTTTGATATCGCAGTGCTGGTTGCTAGTACTTTAATATCTTCTTCCTTCAAAATCAAAAGTCAGACTGCGCAGTTACACAAATGACCCCAATATTTATAAACCTTTCATTTCATGTTTCTTGTAACTACTAGCAATACCGCTCCAAAGAAATCTCAAATAAAAATGGCTTTTGCAAGCATTTTGCACTAAAGCATTTTGCCTGTCTGCAAAGTCAAAATTTAAAGGACAATAGATGGGAGATACTAGAATATTTTATAACACTTGTGAGTCTGGTCTCATTCAGTCGAGCATTCTGCTCTCTCCGAGTGCATCTTGTTTTAAAGTGTTTTTGGATAATTTATAAATATTTTCTGTTATTATGTTATAAGTTTATTTAAAGGGATTTTCTTAATTAATAAATGTACATAGAATTTAATCTAATAAATCAAAATGATAACAGAATTGAAAATAATCTAAAGACTGCATAAAAAATAGAATGTTATATTAAAATCTATCAAAAATAATCACTGACATGCAGGTGACTACAAGTTATAATATCGTAAAAATTTACTTTCGCTTCTCTGTTCTAGTCGGGATTTCGGGATGTGCTACACCACACATATATATCGAATAATATTTACCTTTAGAAATTTTCTATTTAATGTCAAGGACCAACATCTTCAAAACAAACACCCACTTCCTAGTTTATGAGTACTGATTAGAAACATTTCCCCTTTCTTTTTGCACCCTTCGACACCTTAGTTATTGGCGAGTATTCACTTTCAACATTAGCTATAAGGCATGTAGCTTGTTTTTACAAATAATTTTATTGGTTTTGTGTTAATTTTAGGTATACGAGCATCTCGTGACCACGGCAGCTCGTGACCAACACCTCGTACCCATAACTCGTTCCAAAGATTTTATTTTAAAATATTGCAGGAAACACCACGGACTTCTGTCTCCGGACGTTTTTTTTTCTAATTTGCATAATTTATTTTGTAACACTTCTACTGCTCAGCCAGTGAATTTCGTCACCCCGGTGAAGTTCGTCACCCGTTATAAAAGCATTCAAGGACTAGCAATATCCACATTTTAAAGGTGGAATACTTGCCTTGGACAGCAAGGTATAATTGTTTGCAGGAAGATCTCAGTAAAGAAGTTTTAATACTGTCATAAAATACGAGTGACGAAATTCACTGGGGTGACGAAATTCACTGGCTGAGCAGTAGGAAACCCCACGGAATTCCATGACCTCACGTTTTCTAATGTGCATATTTTATTTTATACGCTGTGGCTTCAGAACAGTCACTGACGGATCGGAAAACAATCACTTTCAGAACCGCCAGAGGAAACGGTTTACAAATTATTTGCTTTAAGACCCGTTTTAAACAAAAACGTTCGTCCATTTAAATAAGTACTACGTAGCATTTGATATTCTATTTGTTATTCTATTGGTAAAATATTGTTAGAAAACTTTAACAGTAGATGTGGTAAGAATTAAAATTTTGTCTGGAGTGAAGTTTCAGTAACAATTGTTTTCATTGGTTAATTATATTAATCACATTTGCAGATGAAAAGTAGACTGGTTGCCTAGATTCTCTGTAAAATATGGCTGGAAACCCAATCGTGGCCTCATATTTCCTTAAGTCTGTGTGTGCAAGAACTAGCATTTGACATTCTATTTGTCAAATAATGTTAGGAAACTATCAATAGAAGGTGCGATAAGAATAAAATGGTCGAAAATCCATCGTGGTCTCAAATTTCCTTAAGTCCTTAAGGATATATAGGTTACCAGCTTGAACTTCGTTTATAATATGAACGTGACGGTTCTGAAATTAAGAGGATTGTGACCCGTCCTTGTCGGTATCTGTATTTTATAATATGGCAATGAAACCTCCACGGAATTATGAGAATTTGATGTATTTGATCTCTAACTGAACAAACGTTCTTACATAAAATACTTGTTCTTCAAGCTGTATTTCTATTGATTAAATATAATATGTTACGGGCCGTTTCAGCTCCATGTGCCGCTTCGACCTGGCGCACTCAATATGTGCGCCGTTTCAACACCTTTTCTTGGTGAAAATGGCTCAAATTATAACATTTAGAGGTCATTTGAAGGCAAATGGCACATAACAAAAGGTTTTATCTATACATTTATGTTTTTCACGCCAGGCAGGTTTATTTCTCAAAAAAATCTCTCAATATAACATCCAAATAAAGACTCCCTTCAGAAGTTTCACCAGCCTGTCATATATATTTACCATACATATATGTATTTACCATATCATAACTTGAAGTGTAATGATAAGCTAGTGTTTGAAAGCCCCTTATATATTCATCCCATCTACCTACTCAGGCCTGTATAAAACAACGTAAATTAAGCATGGTGTTGAAAGGGCGCAGTGAGCCGTTTTGACCCGGCGCTGGTGTCTAAACGGCCCAATACAAATATATTGTTAGAAAATCTAAGACCCCACATTTTTTTTCTTTTTTTTTTTTAGTTTTAACCAGATAAGTGCTACTGTACTGAATATTTGTTTTCCATTGTGTTGAATCAGTGCACTAAAGTCACTTCATTGAATATATTATATTATTTTTGTATTTGAGTACAATTCATTTTCCCTTAAAAAAAGAAAACTACTTTAATTTAAAATCCAGCATGAGTAAAGGTTGCAAACCTCTTTACTGTGACACCTTGCAGTATGTGTTTCAACATTTAGCTTTATTCCTGTGTGTAAGTATACTGAAATAAACCGTCTGAAATAAACAAAGATTTTTTTTTAAATCAGAAAATAATATAGAATTAATAAATAAATTAGACTAAGTTGTTGGTATGTAAACTCTGATCAGTGAATAACTCTTCTTTGTTGTTTGTTTATAAAAGAGTTAACAATGGGAGAACAACGTCAAGAAGCAGAGAGTCATGCCTGGACTGTGGATGAGATGAGAAAGGGGTCTGGAAGTTGGTCTTTGGCAAGTGATGCTGGAGTATGTTTTATCATTTTTACGAGTGAACTAGGATTGGAACAAATAGTAATTTTTTTATTCCAAGTCTTCTGTTACTCTACTCTTCACAGTAAAATACTCAAAGTGGCATGATTTAATTCTGAATGTTACAAAAAGGTTTATTGAGGTCCATTTGGCAAATATTTTCATAGCTTCTTATACCAAGTACACAAAATATGTGTTCTTTTTATGTCAGCTGACTTGTCAGTCACCTGACATTATGGCATCACACTGCGTGTCCAACTTGTCCTCCAAAACTACAAGGCCTAGAGACATGCTGGTACTTTTAAAAGATACCTTATCTATCGAGGATGATAAATTGTAAAATCCAGGCAAATCTGTCTGTTCGTCTGTTCCCCAGAGCCATTAAAAGAGAGGTACCCCCACTAAAAGTCTGAAAATTTCATCACTTTATCACAATTTTCTCATCGACTATTGCAAGGATTGCTCTCTTATCTTGCATATATGTACTGGGCCACAAGTAGATTCCCTTGTGTAAGTATCAGGCCTGGGTCTTTCTTCGTTATTTTTTTATGAATTTTTGAAAATAATTTTTGATGCATTAAAATTCATGAAATCATGCACTAAAATCACTTATAACTTGTTTAATATGTTTTTCATGTACTTTTGTGTCAGCTATAGTATAGTTAAATTTCAGACCTGTGGTTCATTGCACAATTAAGTAATTGCTGTAAAACCTATACATTTTACTGCAGAAAATAATCAGAATTTATGCAGATCTGTGCAAAAAGACTGCCACCCCGACTCCTCTTGCTCACATAAAATGCAGGTGAGAAAAGAATTGCCTCTATTTGGGGGATGGTGGGAAGTGAGATTGTGTGTGTGGTTATGTGTGCCACTTTATTCAAACAAAGAGGAGAATATGTGTGTAATATGTGTATCTTTTCTGTCTTGCATATATAAGAAACTGAAGCAAAATGGAAAGGTTCATTTTCAGTGAGCTTTATCAAGTCTAGCTAGGCAATAGCTGCTTTCAGGTTTTCACTGTCGAGTTAAAATCAGTTGTAACTTGGAAGTTATTACATTTTGAGAATTTTGTTTAAATATGTTATTCACCTACTTATGGGTCAGCTATAACATAGTGAAATTGTGGATCTGTAAGTCGTGGCATAGCTGAGCAATAGCTACTTGAAGGTTCTCACTGTTGAGTAAATCAGTTAAAACTTGAAAATTGTTGCATTTATAGTATTTTCTTTAAATACGTTATTCATCTACATTTGTGTCAGCAACATAATAACATTGCATAGATGAGCAATAGCGACTTTCAGCTTTTCACTGTTGAGTAAATCAGTTGTAACTTGAAAACTATTGCATTTAGAGAATTTTGTTTAAATATGTTATTCACCCGCTTATGAGACAGCTATAACTTAGTGAAATTGCAGACCTGTAGGTCATGGCATAGCTGAGCAAAAGATACTTTGACATTCTCACTGTCGAGTAAATCAGCTGTGATTTGAAAAATATTGCATTTACAGTAATTTGTTTAAATATGTTTTTCACCTATTTTTTCACACCTTAACAGTTAACTTTGTACTTTACTTCTGAATACCCTTTGCACGGCACCTTTTTTGTGTCCTTTTCTGCTCCACTTCTACTCTGAAACTCAAAACACAGTCACGTTCACAGGAACTGATTGCTTGTTCTAATTTTGCTCTCTGAAAGTTCATTACATTCTGTTATTCAGTGTGTTCTTGAATATTCTGTTGAACCTTAATTGTTATCTTGTTAAATTGTGGAGCCTTACTGGAACACAGAAAATGATTCCCCTAAACCAAGTTTTCCACACAGTATCTTTTAAGGAGACGGGTATTTTGCAGATCATATACTCATTTACTGACAGCTTAATTATTGTCAAATGTTGTACACTTTGCGTGCAGATGTTACAGCACCTCCAGGAATACTCTCAGAAGATGATCTCCAGAACACATGACATTCAGACACAGGTCACGGCATTATTGAATGAAGCTAAGGTACTTGAATTTCCTCTTGCATTGCTCATTATTATAAAATAACAAAAAAGGTACACAGCCAGTATCTATGTATCAGTTGAGTAATGATCATTAAGTCAAGTGCTTTTTTAGATTAAATCTTTTAAATATATTTTTTTGTAGCCATAGTATAGACTTTTCTAAAATGCTAGATATTAAGATATATCAAATCTACATCAAGCTCTTTTATGAAATATTAATCTCAATTGAACCAAAACTTGTTATTTTCCCTTTTATGTTATGCTGAATGCTTGATGACATGAGTGCATCTTAAATAAAAAAAAATAGAATTCCTGTTGATTTGTTTTACTGCTTTCCTCAATATGTTTTTGAAGTGCTCAGTGGGTTACTAAATTTGGCATCTAGCCACAGTCCGTCACCTCTGCATGGGTTTGACACTGTGGCAATACTGAGGGCTTGTCCCCAATATGACCCTTGGTTTTGGCAGGATATACAGTTTTGAATTTTGGTCAACATGATTTGCAGTGACTGAGGTTTTAGGAATACACATAAACTTCGCATTCTCTCTCTGTTTTGTTTTATATAAATAAAATGAAGCTGGGAGATAACAACTAATGTTTTATTCCTCATATTATTTTGCAGCTGACCTCTGTGCGAGTGAATAACACCTTCAATGACTTCATCATGTTGGCAAACACTCAATTTGTGGAGAATGTAAGTTGTATTGTACAGTTTGTTTACTGAAGTTATATAAAAGCAAAGTACTATAATTACGATTATGCTTTACAAAGTTTTTAATTTTACACCTACACTTACTTGGTCAGCACTGATGTCTTTGAATTTGGAGGTTTGTTGTTATGAGCATTACTTGACATTGATGTAAAAGAGAGACTTACTATTAATTAATTTAATTAATTAGTAGCAATATAAGATTCATTGATCAAGATGACTTTAGTTGTTCTCTGAAGCAGTAAATAGACAAAAATAGGATTGAAACACCAAAAAAAGAAGTGTTTATACAAAATGTTTTAATATGTGTTTTATTTTTTATCTTCTGCCAGCAGCCAAAGGATGTGGTTGGGAGATTATAAAACGCTTTCTGTCCATGCGTCCATCGGTGCATCCGTTCATCACATTTTTACATAAACCTTAATATCTCATTCATTTATAAAGATATCTTTACCAAATTTGCAGGAAATGTTTATGGCTGTGTCTGTCCAAAATTTTGGCCTCCTTTTGAAAAACAAAATTGCCACCATAGCCGATTGTTTGAAAATCATAAAGATGCTCTTGCCGCTCTAAATCTTGAAATATTGCAGCTAGCTTCATCAAATTTTCACAAAAGATATATGGCTAGGAAAGATAGCCTGATTGTAATTTTGGCCAAATTTCAAAAAACAAAATGGCCGCCATATCATAGTGGTGTGAACGGTAAACCGGTATACCACATTTCATTTCGTTTAGGTAGAAATGATGAAATCCGCAAAGAATATTTAAGTACCGGTTATTGAAAACGTCATTAAATTAGGCTTTCTACTGGTTAATATTTCGTCAAAACAATAAAAACCATATAAATTTGAGGAAATAACTTACATTTTCGCTTTATATTCATGGTAAATGAAGTTTACAAACTTCAAAATATCTCGCGAATCAATATTTTCTATTGAGAGTGTAGCCCATGTACGCTTGTGTAAAACTTTTTATCATATCTCTGTAAACTTTCGAAAGCCCCAAAACCGTTTTTTATTTTCAGAACAGGTCCGACCCTACCATATCACATGTTTAATATCAAATGGCGATATCCTTTTAAAGAGGCCTGATTTCTCCCTTATTATGGCTCCTAGGGGTTCGGAATGTCAAACAAGTTATAGGAAGTCATGGCCTGGGAATCATTTCCAGGCATTGAATTTGACCTCTGACCCCTGCTTCAAGGGGGTCATCATACTGAAACGTCCTTATATCTCCCATATTATTGTTCTTAGGGCTTCAGAATGTGAAAACAGCCCATGGAAGGCCCTGGCCTGCAAATTATTTGTCTGTGAAAAATTTAGGTCTCATTTTGAAAAACAAAATGGCCGCCATAGCCGATTGTTTGAAAATCATTAAGATGCTCTAAATCTTGAAATATTGAAGCTAGCATCATCAAATTTGCACAAAAGATGCATAACTAGGAAAGCTAGCATGACAGTAATTCAATCTAGTTTCGAAAACAAAATGGCCATCATATCACATGTTTCATATCACATGGTGTTATTTTATTAAAAAGGCCTTATATCCCCTTTTAATTGCTCCATGGGGTTCCGAATGTGTAAACAACTATAGGAAGTCATGGGCTGAGACTCTTTTCCAGTTGCTGACTTTGACCTTTGACAACTTCTTCAATGACAAGTGGGGTATTCTTACTACAAAAGCCTTATATCTCCCTTAATTCTCCATTATTACTGATCCTAAGGCGGGAGATAACCACTGTGGCAGTAGTCTTGTTAAATGTTGAATTTGACCAAGGTAGCTTTTAATGAACATTTTAGTGACAAAGAAGAATGCCATTATAAATATTAGCATTTCTGGGGATGGGGGGGTTGGAGTTCATCAGTTTCATATTCACTACTCTACATTGTTAAATTGAAAATTTCTCAACAAGTCTGTGAAAACAATGGTACACAAGAGTTGTTGTGTCAGTAATATCAGCCTGAAATGCATCAGTTTCACTACCTTTAAAGATAGAAATGTAAACTTCAACCCATTATTTGTTATTCTAACATGACACGGATGTGTCCGTCATTCTGATCGGTCGAGAGCGATTTCTAAACCGTCTAAAATTCTGCATCAACATTACAGCTGTTATCAAATTCCCCATGCATAATTATTGACTGAAAAACAATTGTCTATACGGTAAGTTTGTTTTCATAATTATATTTAAAATACTATGAGATCGTGTATAAAGTTATGCATTTTTGAATTGTTTGCTTGTACCTTGATTCAGAAAAAATTTACAGTATATTTTTGGAAAATAAAATTACCCCTGTTCACTTGATGGAACAGCCAACATGGCGGTGCCCTATTGCGTTCACTTGGATAATTTTGTTAATTTTACAAGTGTTTTAGGGTATTTTATTTAAAACAGTCATGTTAGAATAGGAATATATCACTCAAAAACCGTCCAAACGCAGAATTTTATCACGGGTGGCGTTATCAAAGCACTCAGGCTTCGCCTTCGTGCTTTGACAACGCCACCCGTGCTAAAATTCTGCGTTTGGACGTTTTTTTCGTGATATATTCCTATAATAAGAACCAAAATCCGACAGATTAAACAAGTGTATAAAAATATAGTGTCAGATGCCACAAAGTTGATGAGAATTTCTTACAGTTTAAAGAAAATTAAGGAATTTCCTCAATGGCAAATTGGTTCTTCTTATTCTGCATTGATGGGTTGAAAATTTCTCAGAGAGTCTATGATGAAGATGTGACACAAGAAGAAGCCACTACGGAAGAGTCCACAGCCAAGAAAGAGAAGACTAAAGAAGAGAGAGAGGCAGAACTTGTGCCCAAAGTTACCATGGCAATGAAGCTGGGTCTGGGAGTGATTGAAAGTGCCTTTGAAAAGCTGGACATGAATGAAGCTAATTCAGATTCTGAGGATGAAGAGGTGTGCTACAAAGGAGATGCTTTACTGGAGGCAAAGGTAAGTGGTCAGAAATATAAGTTAGAGATTGAAAATATAAATTATATTTACAAGAAGCAGATTTATATACTGGAGTATATTGTCAATATATCAAGCTTTCTATCTTACTCTGTTTTCAAAAAACTACTCAAACATTTATTGGTATGCTTCTAAAGACATGCCTTAGAGTTTCATTGAGTTTTACAACGTAATTATATCCCCAGACGAAAGTCGGGGATATATTGGATTCAGGTCCGTCGCGCCGCCGCCGCCGCCGCCGCCGTAGAAATTTCCTTGTGGACGCGATAACTCAAAAACAAATTAATATTTTTTTTTCAAACTTGGTACACATGTTAAGGGTGCCCAAAGGAAGATCCCTATTTTAAGGTGACCTTAAACTCCCAGTAAAAAAGAACTTATGGCCACCTTAAGGTCAGAAATTGGACTTTTGGCCACTTAGAGCCCTGTAGGTCACAAACTATGATGCTCAGCTGGCTGAAATTTTACCTGACAACACATTAATATGTTCTTAGTACATGTGCCGAAAATCACGACTTTAAGTTGAGGAGAAAATTGTCTTTGAGGCCCATAAATACCCCCACTTAGGGATTTTTTGCTATACTTTTTACATATTTTGCCCTATAATTTGGAAGTGGTAATTCTGATGAGTCTCAAACTGTGCTAGGTATAACTTTGATATGTAATCCTTGTCTGTAGAAAATTTTAGGGCTGTAGGTTTACCCAAAGGGGTCGACTTAAGGTCTCAAAAGTGCCCACAGAGACCCAATTTATGCACTTTTTGCCACTTTCAAGCACTGTAGCTTTCAAACTATGTCTCTCATCTAAGTTAAATATCATCTGGGAATATATCTATGTGTTTTCTTATATGTGCCCCAACATTTAGGCCTTTAATAGACAGTTAACCTGTGTATCAGGACCATAAACACCCACCCGAGTGACCCTTATAAGACATTTTTCACATCTTTTTCCCTGTAACTTGGAAATGGTAAGTCTAAGAAGTTTCAAACTGTATTAGATATATATTCTGTGTGTAATCTTAGTATGTAACAGATTTTAAGTCTGAAGCTTTAATTTTGAAGGTCAAATTGAGGTCTCTAAAAGGCTCCCAAAGACCCAATATTTGGACTTTTTGCTACTTTTAAGCCCTGTGACTGTCAAACTATGTGACTGATAGAGCTCAAATCCTATCTGGGAAGATATTAGTATGTTATTTATATATGTGCCAAAAATTAAGGCTTTAAGAAGACATTTAACCTGTGTATGAGGACCATAAATCCCCACCCGAGTGACCATTTTTAGACATTTTTCACATATTTTTCCCTGTAACTTGGAAATGGTAAGTCTAAGAAGTTTCAAACTGTATTAGATGCATATTCTATGTGTAATCTTAGTATGTGACAAATTTTAAGTCTGAAGCTTTAATTTGAAGGCCACATTTAGGTCTCTAGAAGGCCCCATAAAGACCCAGTATTTGGACTTTTTGCCAATTTTAAGGCCTGTGACTGTTAAACTATGTGACTGATAGAGCTGAAATCTCATCTGGGAATACATTATTATGTTCTTTTTACATGTGCCAAAAATCAAGGCTTCAAGTAGACATTTAACCTGTGTATGAGGACCTTAAACACCCACCTGAGTGACCCTTTTAAGACATTTTTCACATATTTTGCTCTGTAACTTGGAAATGGTAAGTCTGAGAAGTTTCAAACTTTATTAGATACATATTCTATGTGTAATCTTAGTATGTAACAAATTTTAAGTCTGAAGCTTTAATTTGAAAGCCACATCGAGATCTCTAAAAGGCCCACAGAGACCCAATATTTGGACTTTTTGCCACCTTTAAGCCCTGTGACTGTTAAACTATGTGATTGATGGAGCTGAAATCCCATCTGGGAATGCATTATTATGTCCTTTTTACATATGGCGAAAATCAAGGTTTTTAGTAGACATTTAACCTGTGTATGAGGGCCATAGACACTCGCCCAAGTGCCTTTTTTGACATTTTTTCCGTATTTTGCCCTGTTATTTGGAAATGCTTAGTGTGACAAGTCTTAAACTGTATTATATATAATTTTTGTTTGTTATGTATGTCCCCCAAAAAGTTTCAGATCTGTAGTTTAATTGCTAAGGTCTCTTTAACAATTGTAAAATGCCCACAGAAACCCAATTTATGGACATTATGCCACTTTAAAGCCCAGTAACTGTCAAACTATGTGGGTTATAGAGCTGAAATCTTTGAATTTTTAAAAGGAAATGCCTGTCTATTTAAATTTTGAATATTAATAATGTTATGGCTATCTTAGTCTTTTAAGAACTTATTTTTGTGTGTTATACCTCTGCTTGCTGAGTTTTTAACTTTTTAAAATGAAACTGGTTAAACGCCGGTTAAACATATTCAAGTAGACAAAATGGACACTTTAAGTGAGCTTTAAGTCCCAATATTAATGAAATTATATCCGTATGTAGTAAAACTAGGGGATTTTTAACCCTCAACTAGCCCAGTTTTATTCAACTTGCCTCAGTTAATTTTGACACAGCTCCTACAGTTATGAACTCATTTCAGTTGATAATCACATACTTAAAATTCTCAATTCTTTTTGTATTTGAGTACCCCTTTTATATAGATTGTTTACCATTTTTGCTGTAGCACTCCATCTCTTTGAGAGAACATGTAAACTGTGTAAAAAAGATGTAGAAGATGAGATACATTTTGTTTGTGTTTGTCCAGCTTTAGAGCTGATTCGTATGAAATATTTCAAAATTTTAAATATAGATAAATCTGAATTATTAATAGATCAATTATCAAGGGTATTAACTCATATGAATGTCAATATGGTTATTAATTTTATTTTTGATTTGTGGCAAGAAAGAAAAAGTAAATTATATTGTTAATTTTTATGTATTGAATTGCTGTCTTTATTTACTGTATCTTACCTCAAAATATGTTTGCTCTGTTTGTTATTAACTCTCTATTTAAAGTGACTTATAAGCCCATATAGGGCTGGGTATTACTTCAATAGTTTTTGTATAATCCTTGTCAACATAATACATGTCACTATAATAAACTAATAAACTAAACTAAGTCCCAACCCACATCCCCCACCCGGATTCCCCCCACCCACCTCTGCTTGCTGAGTTTTTCACTTTTTAAAATGAAACTGGTGAAACATATTGAAGTAGACAAAATGGACACTTTAAGTGAGCTTTAAGTCCCAATATTAATGAAATTATATCCTTATGTAGTAAAACTAGGGGATTTTTAACCCTCAACTAGCCCAGTTTTATTCAACTTGCCTCAGTTAATTTTGGCACAGCTCCTACAGTTATGAACTCATTTCAGTTGATAATCACATACTTAAAATTCTCAATTCTTTTTGTATTTGAGTACCCCTTTTATATAGATTGTTTGTTTACCATTTATGCTCAACCCACATCCCCCACCCGGATTCCCCCCACCCACCTCTGGGACCTCCAGCTATATTGAGTGACACTAAATAAACAAAGGTATTTAATGATATCAGATGAGAAACAAAGAACTCAATGGGGTTGCAGATCTTGTGTAATAGTGAGAGAGGTGTGGAGAAGGGGAGAGGGGTGGGGGTGGGAGGTGGTGGGCTTCATTACATATAACACAAAGGGGAGTCAGAACTGAGATTGTGTCACATATTTAGGTTGCATATATATGGACCACATATATAGGTATAGAGGAAATGAATAACTGAAAACAATTTGCAAATTCTAAAAATAATATAATAAAATAATAATATAAATAATTTTTTTTTAAATAATATTTTATTTGTGAACAAATATAGAAACAGATATGCGCTTTTGGGATTATGAATTTTAGAATGGACATTGAATCATCAATCATTTAAATACTTTGAAGGAAGATTGAAAAGTATGATGAGTTGAGTTAAAAATAATATTTTATTTGTCAACAAATATAGAAACAGATATGCTCTTTTGGGATTATTATTTTAGAATGGACATTCAATCATCAATCATTTAAATACTTTGAAAATAGGTTTAGAGTTATCATTGCAGGAAGATTGAAAATATAATTTGAGTTATGTATTCGGCGTCTGGGGATACACCATCTTCCTTGGAAGATATAAACAGAGTAGATTGATGTGCTGAAGTTCATATAATAATGGGTAATTATGTTTTTAAAAATTCCCGATCAAAACCTGTGGCGTGAGTGATGACCTGTCTGGGGATATGTTGGCGCCGAGTTGGCCCAATCTAGTTTTTACAATGTAATTGTTGATATATAGTTTTATACCCAAACTTCTATCTGATTTGTATTTAATTTAATTTTACAAGGAAATCCTACTTTATTTAAATTGCTAATCTATGAAAATTCCTATAACAAATAATATACAATGTAATTAACAGTTACATGTAGCAGAACACCTGATACAAGTAACTTTTTGTGTAATGCATTGGTGAATAATTCCTGTGTATTATAGGATCCATACTTAAGCCGTCCATTGCCTTACATGATTGGAAGTGCATCCTTCATGCAGGATGATGATGTGGGTCTTATAGACTTTCCTTCAGGTAAATTACAGACTTCTCCTAAGGTAAATCTGTGACTTAGGTAAATATAGGACTTTTCTTCAATTTGATGTTAGACTTCTGTTTAGGTAAAAGATAGTCTTCCCTTGAAATAAATCACAGTCTAACCATCAGCTAAGCCTTAAGCTTTCTTTTGGGTGGAGTATAGACCTCTCTTCAGGTATGTCATAGGCTTCCATGCAGGTAATTCCTGGGCTTTTATTCAGGTAATTCATAGACTTTCCTTTAGACAAATCAGGTGAATCTCTTTTAGGCTAATCTTAGACTATCGTTCAAGGTAATCCTGTATTAAAAAAAATATACACAATTACAGATCCAATGCAGATGTATCTGATTTTATATATAGATCTATACTATCAATAAACTGCTTTGCTTTTGGCCTAGTCTTTAAAAAAGATGTCTGCTACCTTGTAAATAATTTCAGCTCATTTAAAGGAAACCATTCTTTTCATACTGGTAGACATAATATGCTTAAGTTTACAAAAAATATTTCTAGTTTATTTCAGTTTTAAGTTAATTTTACCCTTTGTATATTACAGAGGATGAAGAAGAAGCACCTCAGGAAGATGAAAGTGAAACTGAAACAGAAAGTGAAAGTGAAGAAGAGTCTCTTGCACCAGCCTCACAACCAAGAAGAAAGCAGTCAGACAGTGACGAGTACAGTGAGGTAATAATATTTTTTTGCCAAAAGTTATAAAAGAAAACCAGAGGGAAGCCCCAATACTGACTTCAAAACTCAGAAGAAAGGATTCCAACGGAGTCAAAAACAATGGTTTAATAATACTATGAATATTTGGTAAACTCTTCATAACTAGACCCAGTGTAACCAGTGTAGCATTAGAAAATGCAGCAATTTTGTAATGATAGGTGAAAGTTAACCACAGCTAGAACTAAGTGCAAATAGAGGTTTGAGTTATACAGAGTAAAATGTTTGACACATATTTATGAGATATGTTCAAATGTAAACTTAACATGGAACCCAATCACTGAGAAAAAATCTATTTGATAGAGACATAAAATCTGGCAGGGTAATATTGCTATTTACATTATGTAGTCTATGTCAATGAAGTAGGATGAAGTTTAAGTAGAATACTATTTTAGTAAGAGTCATTCTCCCCTGTGCTATTTATCCTACTGTGTGAACATTTCTTTCTCATTCCTGAGATTCATCTTGACAGATTCAAATCTGTATGATTGATTCACTTTGTTTACTCATGATTTTTCCAACAAACCATCACAGATATGTGGCATCAGTTAGGCACTTCTTATTCTACCCTAATGTCACGTCACATGTTGTAGGGGTGTAAAAGCTGGTAATGACAATAATTGTTATTATTTGTGGTTACTTTGAAGCTCAGGGTGCCACATATCCACATCAGACTTGTAAGCTATCACAGGTAGCCTAGTACTATCACATTTGCAAGTTTTTTTTAATCAATTACAATACTATGATTGTTACATTTGCAATTTTTTTTGGTCTCATTACTTTTACTTTGGCATCTATTACTTTCTGTTACATTGTCAATATGGCGTGAACTTGAGAGATCTTTTAACATACAAATAGAACAGCTGACAACCTACTTCCATATAGAGTAAGAAATCTAAAATTCGCCACATATCTGAAATTCGCCACATGTGAAAATACTAATAAAATAAATGAATTGTAGTGAGATTTGTTGACGGTATAGTAAATTAAGGCTTTTTGAACTGAAAAATACCAATTTTTAGACAAAAACATAATTTTCTTCATAAAATTAACTAAGGTTTTAGAGGTGGCGAATTTTAGATTCCTGGCGAATTTCAGATTTCTTACTCTAACCATAATTTATGGGATATCCATTTACCTGAAGTCAGTATGAATTATTACTTCACACAATAACATTCGCACCCCCTTAAGTAAGATTGTATTAAGTAAAGTTTTTTTTTTTAAATAGGACTAGATTTCAATTGAGAAATATGCCCTGTCATCTTGAACTTATGATTTAATTAAAAGTATCTTTCTGACCAATTGAGATTTCACCCAAAAGGTTTACCTTTATTCCTTTTATTTGCAGGGCAGTGACCTTTTTCATGGGGAGGATTCTGAGGATGACCTTGAGACAGCTGTGCGACCTTCTGCAAGGTCACGGGACAGTGAAGAAGATGAAGAGGCAACCACCGATGCTCCAAGAGATTTTGCCTCAGAACTCGCTGCCAAAATTACAGCAGCACCAGTGGCTCCACCTGACAGCAGTAAGGAGAAACAAGGTGTGATGTTCATCTTTGATCCTTGCTTTTTAAAATAGTAATGTGAAAGTTACAGCAGATGATGATCTGCATGTGCTTTCTCTGATATTGTGTGGTAATCATTGACTTTACAGTGCCGATGGGTTTACTGTTCTTGTGGTATTTTATCTAACAGTGTCAAAACACTGATTGCAAAATGTACTTACTTACGGGCTTGCAGTTAAAGGGTTGTTATGTTTGAAAAAAAGTAGAGTTTCACAGATGTCCTGACTTCCAGATTAAACTTTATTGTGTCTAAATTTTATGGAAAAGCTGTCTTATATCCTGCAGTGTGTTTGAATATTTGTGAAATACAGTATCATTTCCAAGTGAAGTATCTCAACAATAATCTATAAGTTATAACTATTGAATATTGAAACCCTTAATTTGCATCTTTTAGTTTGAGATATAATTTAATGCATTGAAACTTTATTGAAAAAGCTGTGTAAACCATTATATTACACCCAGTATGTTGTGTCATATTTGTTAACTAATCATGAGTTTAGCTATAAAGTGATAAAGTAACAGTGAGAAACAAGATTTCATCAGAGATCAATATATGGGGACACACTGAAGGTGGATATCAATATAGAAATTTCAATTTAATGCCTATACTTTCTTTGTGTAACAAATATTTCAGGTTCACCCAAGAAGAAGAAGAGTAAGAAGCAGGAAAGTAAGCCACCTGATGGTAAGTGTACAGGTACAATTTATTACAGTATTGTATGAAATTCAGCCCTGAGAAAATACCAGCCAGTATGCTGGGTGGGAGAGTATAAAATGTATCTGTGTGTCGTGTTTCCATATTTTGTCACATTCTTCAACAATACTTAATGGATTTTGGTCATATTTGGTATGTAGGTCTACTATGGCCTCAGTGGGATTACCTCGTTATGGTAACATTAAAGCGCCAAAGAAAAGTCAATTCTAGTAACTTTAAGGTTACTGCTTAAGATTAGCTAATTTCCATAAAATGACTGGATAGATTTCATTCATATTTGGTACATTTGTGTACATACACCGTATGAAGAAACTTATGTTAAGGTAACATTAAAATGATGACAGATGTTCTGCCATGGTGACTTTATGTTTACTAATTTAAGAGACTATAACTCTTAAAGTTTTTGAAATTTGGCATTCATGTTTGGTATGTAGTTGTACGTGGTCCTTAAGGATATGTCAACTTTATTGTAAGCTTAACATCCCAAATGCAACATGGTCATGGCAACTTTAACATCACTGCTACAAATTGCATTTTTTCTCATCAAATAGAGCTAGATAGAGTCATTGCAATTGAATTTATAAATACAGGTTCACGAGTTCCTCAGACACATTTAACCATGTCAGTCTTATATGTTTAGATTGTATTTGATTCTTTATTTTGAAGAATTTGTGTGTTTGATGAATGCTTATTTTGAATAATAGTTTGCCTTAAAATAAAACTAGATTACCCTTTAGCTAGCCTGTTCCTGGAATATATCAATGAATGTAAGTGAAATTATTCTTTATTATTACAGAACTCATGCATAGTACTTTTTACTTTGTTAATGGTAAAATATAAGATGCTGGTAAAGTGATGGTTGCATGTGCCGATCTAACTCATAAGGAAGTATGCTTGATAAAACAAAATTGTGCTGCAGAAGTAAGACTTATTGTGTGTGCAGTCATAATTATAAATTACATTATTTTATACAATTAATTAACTAAGAAAAAAAATATGTACAGTCAAGTAAATACGAAAAACAAGCTTCTGAAACTTTATTTTCTACTGCAAAAAATGATTTGTTGCACAACAGTGCATGACATCACAAACAAGAAAAACAAAATGAACCAAACTTGCTGCTTTCAGTGAATAATTGCTGACAGGGTTGTATTTTACTGCAGTCTCACTGATGAACAAGTAATAAAAATAATAAGAAATAATGTGAAGCATTTATAAAGCATTATATTCATGTAGAGTTGTAGATATTCTCTAAGGGGCTGATATCTGAGAAGGGATAGTCCAGTTGCCACAAAAAGCCCATGTCCATTAGCATCTGATAGGGGAGAAGACTGTGCTGGGCGATAATCTAATCTGAATAGGTGAGGGTGGAATGTAACCATCACAACTGTTTGGTCAAGGGTTTAAACCTTTTTTAGTCATTTTTATTGACTTACAAAAAAAAAAAAAAATCCCTCTCGAGACTTTAATCTTGCTTTTTCTCCAGTCTGTTATGTCTTGTCACGGTTACAGGAGATGGCTTGTTTGCACCTCCCACTCGTAGTGTGGGCATGATAGAAGAAGATGAGGACTCTCCGTTTGGACACGGAGGTGGACTGTTCTCCAGTAGCAAGGGAGGGGGACTGTTTGATGAAGAGGTACGTCAAATCTAACCAGTCAGCCAATTAATCTTTTGATCTGTCAATCAAGAAATCTATTAATTAATCAATTATCTGTCAAGCTGACAAAATTTGCTAAATTTAAATAGGTGGGGTTGCATTCCACTTGGACCCTTCTCATGTTATGGATGAGGTTATTTAATACCAAGTGTGTCAATCACTCAAACAAAAAATCAATTAAGCAAAAGATCAAGTTAGTTGAATCTTCTTTAACTTTTGTTATAATTGACAGAATATGCAAAAAAAATTAAACCAGTCAAACATGCTTTTCTAATATTAAGTAGTTGAGAAAAAAATTACTTGTTACTTTCAAAGTATTCCGTGCAGGGTTCGCGAAGTACCTCTAAAATATGAAGTCCAATGGACTACATGACCTGAGTCCCATTCATTTTTCTCCGAGTCTAGTGTTTGCGTTAGGGTTATGAAATGTTGGGTACCTTGTACCTTATGGCACATCAAAAATGGGGTACCATTGTGTGAAAATGAGGTGCAAATAATATTTTTTCTCCCTTATTTGTGGATACATTTAAATATATAGAAGCACTGTTCAGTTTCCTTTCTACTGACAAATAATATGTATTTGTCGAAAAATCAGTTTTAAAAATATTTTAAAAACCAGAACCCCAGTCAACAAACTTCATCTTAGTGCAATTAGAGTGAACTTTATTTTGTATGGATATTTTATTTAAGCTACAAATATGGTATTTATACTGTTTGAAAGAAAAATATTTGTAGTTTCTGATGCGTTTTGTTTGATAAAATTCAATGGGTAATTTCAGAGATATAGTGCTTTTGTTACGTTCCCTGTTGAATATTTGTTACAGCTTTTATTTTCCGAGTGACTTTTCCGGGTTAAATATCAAGCATTTCCGAGATTTAGTATAGTTTGTCTCCCACGAAAGTTCACTGTCCTGGCTTGTTGTTTCTATTGTTTCCGTACAGAGATCAGGCTTTCTTTCGATATACACATATAACGTTTTGAGTAGATTTACTAGTGTACGGCACCAGCACTCACTGACTGTTTTGAAGGATCTCGTCACACATGAAATCTTGCTTAACAATACACCAACTTGCCAGGAAATCGCTCAAAACTATTTAATTTTAAAATATAGAGCTTATCTTCAGTGTTATATATATATTGCATGCATATTTACACTTCCTGCCAACCAAAATTCACTTCTAAAGCAGAAATATTTTCTATATAAAAATCGTGTCCCGATGGACGCACTGACATCTGAAATTCACGTCCAAATTTGAATTACCACATGTTTCACATAGTCGGACGGCGTAATCGCGAACCCTGACTCCATGGATAGAGATCAGACTACCACTCTGATCTAATATCAGTGAAAAACCACAGACATAATTAAAGCCTTTTGCTTGAACAAGTTAAAATAAGGACTAAATTTGTCAACATAGCTATTTTGTTGAGACCCTGAGGCTGTGAAACTGACTGCTACAAGAAAAAAGAACTGTTCTAAACCTAAGATTAAAATATTATTACTCTGAACAACCTGTGATAATGAAACTGAGAGATACTCCCAAGTACGAAGGAGTACAACTGGCTAGAGACATACTCATACAGTAATAGTCCAACAATACTTGAGTACATAGGTTACAACTTGTGGTACCCCTCATGTTTTTTACAGTGGTGTAAAAGAGGACAATTCATTGAATTTAATATGTTTTGCCTGTCTTTGATACATAGTTCAACTTGTTTAATATATTCAGTATTTTTAATGAACTTGAAACATTGTCATGTTGGCTGTTTCTGGCTAATTTGTTACACTTCTAACTGTTTAAATGTATTTCCAGGATGATCTGTTCAGTGAAGTAACAGCCCCACCCAAACAGAAACAGAAACCTCCTACAAAGGTGACACAAGACAGCTCCAGTAGTGAAGGTAGGACTGTAAGAAGTAAATTCAGTGTTTGTTAAACAGTAGAATAATGGATCATTATGTCCACCCCCCTGGGGGGTGGATATATTATTTTTGCGCCGTCCGATGTCCGATGTCCGTTGTCCGATGTCCGGCGTCCGATGTCTGGCGTCACGCATGGTTTCCGCTCATTTAAAGGAAAAGTATTAGAGCTATTGTCACCAAATTTGGTATGCAGGCTTATTGGGTCAGTAGCTTGCTTAGGATTGCTTTTGGCTGTTGTACCTCTTTTGCTTACTGAGTAATACTTAAGTACAGCTATTTTCAGTACCCATTGGTTTCCGTGCATTTAAGCCAAAATAATTAAAGATATTTTACTACAATTTTGAATACAAGATTGTTATGTCCATAGCTCGCTTGGTATTGCATTTGGGACTGATAGCTTTGTCAGTACATGAGTAATAGCCATTTAGGTACTTCATTGTGTATTTTCAGTACTACTTTTGAGTAATTTGCTAATATCTCCTTAACCGTGCGAGATAGAGCGATTTCGTCGAAATTTTTGACCCACAGGGTATCTAAGTAGTGGAATCTTTGCAATTTTTAAAAAATTTTCCCCTCCCCAAAAATGACGGCCATTTTGAATTTTTCGAATTTTTGCCAAAAATGGCAAAACACAAATTTGCTTCTATCTCCTTAACCGTGCGAGATAGAGCGATTTCGGCAAAATTTTCGACCCACAGGGTATCTAAGGAATGCAATCTATGCAGTTTTCCAAAAAATTTTCCCCTCCCCAAAAATGGCGGCCATTTTGAATTTTCGAATTTTTGCCAAAAATGCAAAACACAAATTTGCTTCTATCTCCTTAACCGTGCGAGATAGAGCGATTTCGGCAAAATTTTCGATCCACGGGTTATCTAAGGAATGCAGTCTTTGCAATTTTCAAAAAATTTTCCCCTCCCCAAAAATGGCGGCAATTTTGAATTTTCGAATTTTTGCCAAAAATGGCAAAACACAAATTTACTTCTATCTCCTTAACCGTGCGAGATAGAGCGATTTTGTCGAAATTTTCGACCCACAGGGTATCTAAGGAATGCAATCTATGCAATTTTCCAAAAATTTTCCCCTCCCCAAAAATGGCGGCAATTTTGAATTTTCGAATTTTTGCCAAAAATGGCAAAACACAAATTTGCTTCTATCTCGGCGGCCATTTTCAACCCACAGGGTATCTAAGGAGTGTACTCTTTGTAATTTTCCAAAAATTTTCCCCTCCCCAAAAATGGCGGCCATTTTGAATTTTCGAATTTTTGCCAAAAATGGCAAAACACAAATTTGCTTCTATCTCCTTAACCGTGCGAGATAGAGCGATTTCGTCGAAATTTTCACAGGGTATCTAAGGAGTGCAATCTTTGCAATTTTCAAAAAAATTTCCCCTCTTCAAAAATGGTGGCCATTTTGAATTTTCGAATTTTTACCAAAAATGGCAAAACACAAATTTGCTTCTATCTCCTTAACCGTGCGAGATAGAGCGATTTCGTCGAAATTTTCGACCCACAGGGTATCTAAGGAATGCAATCTTTGCAATTTTCAAAAAATTTTCCCCTCCCTGTTACATATATTGGACACTATATTAGTACATTGTATATTACATATATTAGGCACTATATTAGTGCATTGTTTAGTTTGAGCTTTGTGTTTATACATTGTCATAAAAGATAATTGTGTTGTTGGTTCTTTTTGTGTGTTGACATTTAAAGTAAGGGAGTTGTTGACTTTTGTGTTTTAGTGTTTATTGATCTGTTCACAGACTGGGGGAAATCCCCCCCTCAGTGGTTATGTTAGATTTGGGGAAACACAATTGCCAGTAGTTTCTAGAACTTCCTCCTTTGGCCTAGATGGCTCAAGCCTTTTTGAGTTGGTTCTGTACAATTCCAGAGAAATCTGCGAATGTATATAAGGAATGTACATCTGACCACAAGTGAACTTTGTATTCGCTGGCTATAAGGAGAGCTATTGTGTTTTGGAATATAATATAACTTGTGTTGCTGTGAACTTTTACTGGAGTGAACTGGATACATCATCTGGACAGATTTATTGTACTTTGGATATTTTGGATATTGTACATTCATATAACAGAGAGTGAATTTACTGCATTTTGGACATTGTCCACATCTTGAAGCAGACAGTACAGTTGTGTTAACTCTCTAAATATCTCCAGACAGACATTCTGTGTGACTGGATATATAAAGAATAGCAGGACAAGAACCTTTTGTGTTGTTGAGTGTGAGACAGGTCACAAGATATAGATATCCGTGTGTGAGTGAACATTGGACAGATCACAGGACAGACCATAGGACATTGGATAGACCACAGAATATACTACAGGACGGATTACGGAACAGATTGCTGGATACGGCGGATAAACTTAACTCATAATCTCTGTGGTCAGGTCAGCTAGATCTTATTATTGTATTAGTGTGTTTGGTTAAGGGCATACCAGTTGACTGTAATCATTATTGTTAATCGCTAAATAAATTTGTTAAGTTAAGCTTTTTGCTTTTTTTTCTGTTACAACTTAAAGACAACCGGTAATTGCTACCGTGCTTGCCCGTGACCGTAACAGGAAAATTGGGGGCTCTTCCGGGATCCAACCATTTGATTACAACTATTTGATCAACCGTTCAATTAACATTTTGAAAATCCATTTGATTTAGTAATTGGTTACAGTCAACAGTGCTCAAAATGGCTAGTGCTAAAGAGTTTGTACAGTCACCATCTATGGAAGTTCTAGAAACTTTTAAAAAAGATATGTTAATACAGATAGCGCAAGAGTTACAGTTAGAAGTAAAAAGGTCAACACGTAAACATGAACTTAAAAGGCTTATTGTTGAACAGTTGGTTGATGAAGATGTTTTACCTGATAGTTGTTTAGAAGTGTATAAGCCTCTACCGATGGAACCTTCTGGGCAATATGAGATCAGGCGATTAGAAATTGAAAGAGAGTTAAGACTTAAAGAGCTTAAAGCTCAACAGCGAAAAGAAGAGCTTGAAGCTCAACAACGAAAAGAAGAGCTTGAAGCTCAACAGCGAAAAGAAGAGCTTGAAGCTCGACAAAGAAAAGAAGAGCTTGAGGCTCGAAAAGAAGAGCTTGAAGCTCAAAAGGAAGAGCGAGCGCTTAAACATGAAAGAGAAATGAGAGCTTTAGAACTCAATGCCCGTAGAATTGCCCATGAAGAGTCCATTGCTACCTAATTTGATTTGGGTAAAAATGTGCGACTGGTACCACCTTTTAATGAGTCCGAGGTTGATAAGTACTTTCAACATTTTGAAAGAGTAGCTCAAAATTTGAAATGGCCTATAGACCAGTGGCCTTTATTGCTGCAAAGTGTTTTGAGGGGAAAGGCCCAGGAGGCATACACGGCTTTGCCAATTTCTGAATGTGTGGACTATAACTCTGTCAAAAATGCTATTTTGAAAGCATATGAGTTGGTACCAGAAGCATATCGTCAAAAATTCAGAAATTATCGTAAACAAGAAAGTCAAACTCATGTTGAATTTGCCCATGAGAAAGAAGTGTACTTTGACAGATGGTGTTATTCTAGGGAAGTAGGTACAGACTTTGAAAAACTTAGGCAAGTTATTTTGATTGAAGAGTTCAAAAGGTGTGTTCGTGATGACATTAAAACCTATCTAGATGAACAGAAAGTTGAAAATTTGGCAAAAGCAGCAGCTTATGCTGATGATTATGCGCTAACTCACAAGTCCACTTTCAACAAGAATAAGTCCTTTGGTCCTGCTAAAAAGTCGTATCCAGAAATAGGAAAGAAATCTGAAAATGTAGCTCCAGAAAAGAGTTCAGATAAGGGTCAAACCTCAAATCAGACTATGAGTAAGGATAGGAAACCCAGATCCTTTGCTCCTGTTTGCCACTATTGTAAGAAACCTGGGCATGTTATGTCTGACTGTTGGCTCTTAAAGAAGAGAAGAGAAAAGGAGGCAACGCCCAACGCCTTTGTGTCTAGCAAGTCTAACTGGCGTTCAAATCCCAATAGAGCAGAGTCTAGTATTGGTTTAGACAAGTCTGAGATTATTAGGGAAGAGTTCAAACCTTTTGTGTCTGAGGGTTTTGTATCCTTGGAAAGTAGTTCCAGTCAGGTCCCCATTAAGATATTAAGAGACACTGGAGCTACTCAGTCCTTACTTTTAGAAGGTGTATTGCCATTGAGTGTAAGCACATCTACTGGTGAGAGTGTCATTGCTCAAGGTATTGAAGGAGGCTGTGTGAACGTTCCCTTGCATAAGGTCAAGTTAGTATCAGACTTAGTTACTGGTTCTGTTGTTGTGGGTACCAGGCCCACTTTACCCATTAAAGGGGTATCTTTGTTGTTGGGAAATGATCTTGCAGGTGGAAAGGTAGTTGCTGATCCTAAGGTTACTTCTAAGCCGATCACTTTGGTTAGCACTGAGAAATTAGAAGAGGTTATTCCTGGTATTTTTCCCTCCTGTGCTGTGACTCGAGCTATGGCCAAAAAGGCCCAAGAAGAACCAAAAGATTGTAAACAATCTACAGATGTCTTAGTTGATTTGTCAGATACATTCTTAAACAACTATGACCATGATGTGCAGAATTATGATACAAATCCCAAGGCCAGGGTAGATTCTGAAAAACAAGACTCAATTGACTGTCAAGATGTATCACTTTCAAAATCAAAATTGATTTCAGAGCAGGAAAATGACCCTGAATTAGCTCCTTTATTCAAGTTGGTCTTGCCACCAGTAGAGCTAGATAAGGTCCCTGTAGGCTATTATGTCAGAAATGGTGTGCTTATGCGAAAGTGGAGGCCACCAAATGTCCCTGCATCTGAAGAATGGTCAGTAGTACACCAGATTGTTGTGCCAAAAATGTACCAAAGAAAGATACTGAAATTGGCCCATGAGTCTCCAATGGGTGGCCATTTAGGCATCAACAAAACTTACAACAAGATAACCAAACATTTCTATTGGCCTCAAATTCGGCACTGTGTGGCAGAATTTTGCAAAACTTGTCACACTTGTCAAATGGTAGGGAAGCCAAACCAAAAAATTCCTGTAGCTCCTCTCAAACCCATTCCAGCATTTGAGGAACCATTTAGCAAAGTGATAATTGACTGTGTAGGTCCCTTACCAAAAACTAAATCCAGAAACCAATATCTTTTGACCATTATGTGCGCCTCAACCAGATTTCCCGAAGCCATACCATTGACCAACATAACAGCTCCCAAAATCTCAAAAGCTCTGGTTAATTTCTGTACTCTAGTTGGCTTACCAAAAGAGATCCAGTCAGATCAAGGGTCAAATTTTATGTCAGGACTATTTCAACAGGTTGTATTTCAGTTAGGTGCCAAACAGATCAAATCTAGTGCTTATCACCCAGAATCCCAAGGTGCACTTGAAAGGTTCCATTCCACTTTGAAGAATATGATTAGGACATTTTGTTTAGATAATGAAAAAGACTGGGATGAAGGCATTAGCTTATTGTTGTTCGCAGTTAGAGAGTCTGTTCAAGAGTCTTTAGGCTTTAGTCCCTTTGAGTTGGTCTTTGGCCATTCAGTCCGTGGTCCTCTCAAGCTGTTGAAGGAAAATTGGTTATCTGAGAACACCGAGAGCCTAAATCTGTTAGATTATGTCTCGAAGTTCAGAGATAAGTTGAAGAAGGCTTGTGAGCTGGCGCAACAAAATTTGAAAACTTCTCAGTCAAAAATGAAGATGCTTTACGATAGGAAGTCGCAAAACCGTACTTTCAAACCAGGTGACAAGGTTTTAGTGTTACTACCTGTCCAGGGAAATATGTTACAGGCCAGATATCACGGGCCATACAAAGTGTTAAAGAGAGTAGGTGACCTGGACTATATCATTGAAACCCCGGACAGAAGAAAGTCAACCCAACTATGTCATGTAAATATGGTAAAACCATACTTTGAAAGGGGTGTGAAAAAACCTGTTATGGTTACTGACTGTAGTATAGAAAGTAACAGTAATCAGGAGCGTGAAATATGGGACGACACTCCTGATCTTGATGTTGAATGTAGAATTAGGTTGAGTAATTCTGAGATCCTTGATGATTTGGAAACCAAACTGAGTCATGTACCACCAGATAAGAGGGTTCCACTCATTGAATTGCTCTTAAAGTACAAGTCAGTGTTCCCAAATGCCCCTAATAGGACAAATATACTCATGCATGATGTCGATGTCGGCGATGCCCGTCCGATCAAACAGCATCCGTATCGGGTAAATCCTATCAAACTCGAAAAATTAAGGCAGGAAGTGCAATATATGCTAGAAAAAGATATAATTGAACCAAGTCAAAGTAGTTGGACATCTCCTTGTGTTTTGGTCCCGAAACCAGACGGTTCAATCAGATATTGCACTGACTACAGAAAAGTCAATGTTTTGAGTAAAACGGATTCCTTCCCTATCCCAAGGATGGAAGACTGTATTGATCGGATTGGCAATGCCAAATACATCACAAAGTGTGATTTACTGAAAGGATATTGGTGTGTACCTCTTACTGAGCGGGCCAAAGAAATATCGGCCTTCGTGACCCCTGATGGTCTATATCAGTACAAGGTAATGCCATTTGGCATGAAGAACTCCCAAGCCACATTTCAAAGACTAATGAATATATGTTTAAAAGACTTAGAAGGTGTTGAAGTGTATGTGGATGATATTGTCATCTTTAGTGATACTTGGGAAGAACATTTAAAAAGGCTTGAACAAGTCTTGTTTCGGCTCAAAGAGGCAAACCTCACTGTAAATTTGTCAAAGAGTGACTTTGTAAAAGCAAAGGTTGTGTACTTAGGGCATGTAGTAGGTCATGGAGTTGTGACACCAATCAAAGCTAAAGTGAAAAGCATCATTGACTATCCCATTCCTGAAAATAAGAAAAGCTTAATGAGGTTCCTTGGAATGGCGGGATATTATAGAAAATTTTGCAAAAACTTTTCAGAGGTCACTGCTCCACTGACTGAACTACTGAAAAAGAATGTAAAATATCACTGGTCAGAGACTTGTCAAAAATCATTTGACAAAGTAAAGAACCTTCTCTGTTTAGAGCCCGTACTAACTGCTCCGGACTTCAGTAAACCTTTCCGGCTGGCTGTAGACGCCAGTGATGTGGGTGCAGGTGCAGTTTTACTGCAATGTGATAATGAAGATATTGAACTTCCCATCTGCTATTTTTCAAAAAAATTTAATGTTCATCAAAAGAACTACTCTACAATAGAAAAAGAATGTTTAGCACTCATTTTGGCCATCCAGCATTTTGACATATACATATCTTCATCATCAAAACCCACCGTTGTATACACAGATCACAATCCTTTAGTCTTCTTGCACAAAATGAAAAACAAAAATAGAAGATTATTGAACTGGAGTTTAATGTTGCAAGAACACAATCTTCAAATAGAACATGTTAAAGGAAAGGATAATATCTGTGCGGACGCCCTGTCCAGAAGCTGTATTTAATGTGTGATTTATATACCTGTAATTAGTAAGTTTATAAAAGTTGTACATGGTATCAATTTTACTTTTGTATTTAGATAAATATGTTTTGTAAAAAGTTATTACCTGTGTGTATATACCTGGTGAAAATCTCTTGTAAAATTTTGTAACCCCTTGGTTTCCAAAATTTTTCTTTAAGGGGGGGGAGGTGTTACATATATTGGACACTATATTAGTACATTGTATATTACATATATTAGGCACTATATTAGTGCATTGTTTAGTTTGAGCTTTGTGTTTATACATTGTCATAAAAGATAATTGTGTTGTTGGTTCTTTTTGTGTGTTGACATTTAAAGTAAGGGAGTTGTTGACTTTTGTGTTTTAGTGTTTATTGATCTGTTCACAGACTGGGGGAAATCCCCCCCTCAGTGGTTATGTTAGATTTGGGGAAACACAATTGCCAGTAGTTTCTAGAACTTCCTCCTTTGGCCTAGATGGCTCAAGCCTTTTTGAGTTGGTTCTGTACAATTCCAGAGAAATCTGCGAATGTATATAAGGAATGTACATCTGACCACAAGTGAACTTTGTATTCGCTGGCTATAAGGAGAGCTATTGTGTTTTGGAATATAATATAACTTGTGTTGCTGTGAACTTTTACTGGAGTGAACTGGATACATCATCTGGACAGATTTATTGTACTTTGGATATTTTGGATATTGTACATTCATATAACAGAGAGTGAATTTACTGCATTTTGGACATTGTCCACATCTTGAAGCAGACAGTACAGTTGTGTTAACTCTCTAAATATCTCCAGACAGACATTCTGTGTGACTGGATATATAAAGAATAGCAGGACAAGAACCTTTTGTGTTGTTGAGTGTGAGACAGGTCACAAGATATAGATATCCGTGTGTGAGTGAACATTGGACAGATCACAGGACAGACCATAGGACATTGGATAGACCACAGAATATACTACAGGACGGATTACGGAACAGATTGCTGGATACGGCGGATAAACTTAACTCATAATCTCTGTGGTCAGGTCAGCTAGATCTTATTATTGTATTAGTGTGTTTGGTTAAGGGCATACCAGTTGACTGTAATCATTATTGTTAATCGCTAAATAAATTTGTTAAGTTAAGCTTTTTGCTTTTTTTTCAGTTACAACTTAAAGACAACCGGTAATTGCTACCGTGCTTGCCCGTGACCGTAACATCCCCAAAAATGGCGGCCATTTTGAATTTTCGAATTTTTGCCAAAAATGCAAAACACAAATTTGCTTCTATCTCCTTAACCATGCGAGATAGAGCGATTTCGGCAAAATTTTTGACCCGCAGGGTATCTCAGCATTGTACTCTTGGTAATTAAAAAAAAATTTTCCCCTCCCCAAAAATGGTGGCCATTTTTAATTTTCGAATTTTTGCCAAAAATGGCAAAACACTAATTTGCTTCTATCTCCTTAACCGTGCGAGATAGAGCGATTTCGGCAAAATTTTTGACCCGCAGGGTATCTGACAATTCTACTCTTGCCAATTTTTAAAAAAGTTTTCCACTCCCCAAAAATGGCGGCCATTTTGAATTTTCGAATTTTTGCCAAAAATGGCAAAACAAAAATTTGCTTCTATCTCCTTAACCGTGCGAGATAGAGCGATTTCGTCGAAATTTTCGACCCACAGGGTATCTAAGGAATGCAATCTATGCAATTTTCCAAAAATTTTCCCCTCCCCAAAAATGGCGGCCATTTTGAATTTTCGAATTTTTGCCAAAAATGGCAAAACACAAATTTGCTTCTATCTCCTTAACCGTGCGAGGTAGAGCGATTTCGTTGAAATTTTTGACCCACAGGGTATCTAAGGAATGCAATCTTTGCAATTTTCAAAAAATTTTTCCCTCCCCAAAAATGGCGGCCATTTTGAATTTTCGAATTTTTGCCAAAAATGCAAAACACAAATTTGCTTCTATCTCCTTAACCGTGCGAGATAGAGCGATTTCGTCGAAATTTTCGACCCACAGGGTATCTCAGCATTGTACTCTTGGTAATTTTAAAAAAATTTTCCCCTCCCCAAAAATGGCGGCCATTTTTAATTTTCGAATTTTTGCCAAAAATGGCAAAACACTAATTTGCTTCTATCTCCTTAACCGTGCGAGATAGAGCGATTTCGGCGAAATTTTCGACCCACAGGGTATCTGAGAATTGTACTCTTGCCAATTTTTAAAAAGTTTTCCCCTCCCCAAAAATGGCGGCCATTTTGAATTTTCGAATTTTTGCCAAAAATGGCAAAACACAAATTTGCTTCTATCTCCTTAACTGTGTGAGATAGAGCGATTTCGTCGAAATTTTCAACCCACAGGGTATCTAAGGAGTGTACTCTTTGTAATTTTCCAAAAATTTTCCCCTCCCCAAAAATGGCGGCCATTTTGAATTTTCGAATTTTTGCCCAAAATGGAAAAACACAAACTCGCCTTAACCATGCAAAATAGAGTTATTTCGTTGAAATTTTCGACCCATAGGGTATCTAAGAAATGTACTCTTGGTAATTTTCAAAAAAATTTCCTTTTCCCAAAAATGGCGGCCATTTTCAATTTTCAAATTTTTGCCAAAAATAGAAAAACAGGAATTTGCTTCTATCTTCTTAACCGTGCAAGATAGAGTGATTTCGTCAAAATTTTCAACCCAACCAATGCAAAAAGGCATGAAGCTGAAATAATTTACATCCAAACTAATAAATATTTAAGCATCATTGATATATTGTACAAATGAAACAGGGTCTTGTAAGACTACTGTACAATTTGGGCAAGGTTCATGGGTGGACATTACACATGATAATGTGTGTTCTATGCTATCCTGTTTCTATTCGCATCTACTATCAACAGGGCGTCCTATTTCTAGTTTTTAACAGAATTTAAAAAAAAATCTCTTCAACCTTACATTGGCAGTTTTCAAATGAGTTCCATCAAAATTAACACAAAGTTGGTAAATTTGTGTTTAATTTTAAGAAACAATTGCACAATTTGTTGCTT
Organism: Sabellastarte sp. h YS-2021; assembly: GCA_964017235.1. Taxonomy (NCBI): domain Eukaryota; kingdom Metazoa; phylum Annelida; class Polychaeta; order Sabellida; family Sabellidae; genus Sabellastarte; species Sabellastarte sp. h YS-2021. The sequence continues at coordinate 33,042,477 of OZ024936.1, forward strand.
TTACTGCAGAAAAGAATTCTTATGCTGAAGAACAGAAATTATTAGTCATGGCATATGCAAGCTGCACGTGCATATTACCGTATATAGAAGGAAATAGTGTTTATATTTTTAGCATGCTTGATTCTGAACCTTGAGTGGTTGGCACATAGCGCATGAGCCACATACATGTAACATCCGTTAAAGGCCTCAGGCCTTTTATATGTACAAAGAACAAAAATGTGGTCAACTAACTAAACTTTTGGTGCGAGATATACAGAGTGTAATCACATTTATAATGTGGCTTCTTTTCTAAAGTACAAATAAAAATGACAACAGAAGTATTAGTTGAGGTTTCATTTTCATGAAATTACATTCCAAACTTCTATTTTTAGATGAGGTTGAAGCTCCACCTAGCAAACCAGCAAGTAAACCTAAACAGAAACCAATGGGTGGAGTGTCCATGTTTGGAGGAGGTAATTACAACTGTCAATCTCACTGAATTTTCTTTACATGTACATGTACATCATAACGGGTGGATTATCTATATTTAGTGGAGGTACTTATTGTCTAGATTTATAAATCTCACTTTATTTACAGTTGATTAATATAAATAAATAGTCAAAGTCTCCTTGTAAGAAGTATTTATGACTGTTAGTTATTATATCCCCAGACGAAAGTCGGGGATATATTGGATTCAGGTCCGTCGCGCCGCCGCCGCCGCCGCCGCCGCCGTAGAAATTTCCTTGTGGACGCGATAACTCAAAAACAAATTAATATTTTTTTTTCAAACTTGGTACACATGTTAAGGGTGCCCAAAGGAAGATCCCTATTTTAAGGTGACCTTAAACTCCCAGTAAAAAAGAACTTATGGCCACCTTAAGGTCAGAAATTGGACTTTTGGCCACTTAGAGCCCTGTAGGTCACAAACTATGATGCTCAGCTGGCTGAAATTTTACCTGACAACACATTAATATGTTCTTAGTACATGTGCCGAAAATCACGACTTTAAGTTGAGGAGAAAATTGTGTTTGAGGCCCATAAATACCCCCACTTGGGGATTTTTTGCTATACTTTTCACATATTTTGCCCTATAATTTGGAAGTGGTAATTCTGATGAGTCTCAAACTGCGCTAGGTATAACTTTGATATGTAATCCTTGTCTGTAGAAAATTTTAGGGCTGTAGGTTTACCCAAAGGGGTCGACTTAAGGTCTCAAAAGTGCCCACAGAGACCCAATTTATGCACTTTTTGCCACTTTCAAGCACTGTAGCTTTCAAACTATGTCTCTCATCTAAGTTAAATATCATCTGGGAATATATCTATGTGTTTTCTTATATGTGCCCCAACATTTAGGCCTTTAATAGACAGTTAACCTGTGTATCAGGACCATAAACACCCACCCGAGTGACCCTTATAAGACATTTTTCACATCTTTTTCCCTGTAACTTGGAAATGGTAAGTCTGAGAAGTTTCAAACTGTATTAGATATATATTCTGTGTGTAATCTTAGTATGTAACAGATTTTAAGTCTGAAGCTTTAATTTTGAAGGTCAAATTGAGGTCTCTAAAAGGCTCCCAAAGACCCAATATTTGGACTTTTTGCTACTTTTAAGCCCTGTGACTGTCAAACTATGTGACTGATAGAGCTCAAATCCTATCTGGGAAGATATTAGTATGTTATTTATATATGTGCCAAAAATTAAGGTTTTAAGAAGACATTTAACCTGTGTATGAGGACCATAAATCCCCACCCGAGTGACCATTTTTAGACATTTTTCACATATTTTGCCCTGTAACTTGGAAATGGTAAGTCTAAGAAGTTTCAAACTCTATTAGATGCATATTCTATGTGTAATCTTAGTATGTGACAAATTTTAAGTCTGAGGCTTTAATTTGAAGGCCACATTTAGGTCTCTAGAAGGCCCCATAAAGACCCAGTATTTGGACTTTTTGCCAATTTTAAGGCCTGTGACTGTTAAACTATGTGACTGATAGAGCTGAAATCTCATCTGGGAATACATTATTATGTTCTTTTTACATGTGCCAAAAATCAAGGCTTCAAGTAGACATTTAACCTGTGTATGAGGACCTTAAACACCCACCTGAGTGACCCTTTTAAGACATTTTTCACATATTTTGCTCTGTAACTTGGAAATGGTAAGTCTGAGAAGTTTCAAACTTTATTAGATACATATTCTATGTGTAATCTTAGTATGTAACAAATTTTAAGTCTGAAGCTTTAATTTGAAAGCCACATCGAGATCTCTAAAAGGCCCACAGAGACCCAATATTTGGACTTTTTAACCACCTTTAAGCCCTGTGACTGTTAAACTATGTGATTGATGGAGCTGAAATCCCATCTGGGAATGCATTATTATGTCCTTTTTACATATGCCGAAAATCAAGGTTTTTAGTAGACATTTAACCTGTGTATGAGGGCCATAGACACTCACCCAAGTGCCTTTTTGGACATTTTTTCCGTATTTTGCCCTGTTATTTGGAAATGCTTAGTGTGACAAGTCTTAAACTGTATTATATATAATTTTTGTTTGTTATGTATGTCCCCCAAAAAGTTTCAGATCTGTTGTTTAATTGCTAAGGTCTCTTTAACAATTGTAAAATGCCCACAGAAACCCAATTTATGGACATTATGCCACTTTAAAGCCTAGTAACTGTCAAACTATGTGGGTTATAGAGCTGAAATCTTTGAATTTTTAAAAGGAAATGCCTGTCTATTTAAATTTTGAATATTAATAATGTTATGGCTATCTTAGTCTTTTAAGAACTTATTTTTGTGTGTTATACCTCTGCTTGCTGAGTTTTTAACTTTTTAAAATGAAACTGGTTAAACATATTCAAGTAGACAAAATGGACACTTTAAGTGAGCTTTAAGTCCCAATATTAATGAAATTATATCCTTATGTAGTAAAAGTAGGGGATTTTTAACCCTCAACTAGCCCAGTTTTATTCAACTTGCCTCAGTTAATTTTGACACAGCTCCTACAGTTATGAACTCATTTCAGTTGATAATCACATACTTAAAATTCTCAATTCTTTTTGTATTTGAGTACCCCTTTTATATAGATTGTTTGTTTACCATTTATGCATCCCCCACTCGGATTCCCCCACCCACCTCTGGGACCTCCAGCTATATTGAGTGACACTAAATAAACAAAGGTATTTAATGATATCAGATGAGAAACAAAGAACTCAATGGGGTTGCAGATCTTGTGTAATAGTGAGAGAGGTGTGGAGAAGGGGAGAGGGGTGGGGGTGGGAGGTGGTGGGCTTCATTACATATAACACAAAGGGGAGTCAGAACTGAGATTGTGTCACATATTTAGGTTGCATATATATGGACCACATATATAGGTATAGAGGAAATGAATAACTGAAAACAATTTGCAAATTCTAAAAATAATATAATAAAATAATAATATAAATAATTTTTTTTTTAAATAATATTTTATTTGTGAACAAATATAGAAACAGATATGCGCTTTTGGGATTATGAATTTTAGAATGGACATTGAATCATCAATCATTTAAATACTTTGAAGGAAGATTGAAAAGTATGATGAGTTGAGTTAAAAATAATGTTTTATTTGTCAACAAATATAGAAACAGATATGCTCTTTTGGGATTATTATTTTAGAATGGACATTCAATCATCAATCATTTAAATACTTTGAAAATAGGTTTAGAGTTATCATTGCAGGAAGATTGAAAATAGAATTTGAGTTATGTATTCGGCGTCTGGGGATACACCATCTTCCTTGGAAGATATAAACAGAGTAGATTGATGTGCTGAAGTTCATATAATAATGGGTAATTATGTTTTAAAAAATTCCCGATCAAAACCTGTGGCGTGAGTGATGACCTGTCTGGGGATATGTTGGCGCCGAGTTGGCCCAATCTAGTTTTAATGTACCTTCATTAATGTGTTATGAATATTCATAATAGGTTGATTCTCTATATTTAAGGAAAAACTTGAAAGTATCAACATGTCGACATTTTATGAATATTTACAGTGTATGTTGTCTGCAATTGTGTTGTTGTCAGTTCGTTTGGCCAAACTCTATCAAATTCTACCGTGACATGAAACTATTGGAATTTAAATGACGAGTCATTTAATGTATCCCTTATTACCAAATAAATACCATTTACAGGTACTTGTCTGTCACGTTCAAAATTCTGTAATTGTGTTACTAGAGTTTTTTTGGGGAATGAACATCGTTTGTTAGGCCATTTTCTCCCCAACTTTTGATTGAAACATGTGCTGATTTTTGCTTCATCTTTCACTGATTCTTGGGTGTTGACATATTCATAATTACCTTTTGCTATTGTAGAAGACCCTGATGATTTATTTGCTATGCCAAGCAAAGAACCTGCACCCCCACAAAAACTGAACTCTCCTCCGCAGTCCAAACAGGCTCCGCCCACCACCCGTCAATCAGCTGGTCTCTTTGACAACAGTGATGATGATGAAGAGGACTTTTTTGCTGCTGTCAGCAAGTCTGCAAAGGTCAAGGACACCCTGCCAAATAAACCAGGTGTGGTATGGTTCTACTATTTGTCACTGCAAAACTATTATAAATCTACAGAAGTATCTGTTATATAAACTGTACAAACCACTGCCTGAAAGAGTGCATGGTGTGTACAGCGATTAAGGTAATTAATCATCTTAATGTACAAGAACATTCTTCATTAAGTTGCAAAGCACAGGTGTGTTATGCCTGTTTTTAACTGCAAATTATTTGATTAAACATGTAAAATAAACCAGCCCTAAACAGTACATCCACCCACTCTTTGAGGAAAACCACACAGTACTTGTGACAACTCTTGAATGGTAGCATGGATGTTTTCATTTAAAAAGTGTTTATGTGAAACAACTTATGCAAGGTGTGACCTGTGAGTCCCAAACTGTCAGAAACTGAAATAACCTTCTCACCCAGAATGCCAGGCCAGACATGTAGCTGTGGCTTTGTATGCTCATTTCCTCACTTTGAATTTGAGGTGTGTAGTTTGTTTTTGATATCCTGTAGATCAAAGTGAAGACTTTTGACTCACTGGTGTACAGTGAACTACCTGTCAAGTTCACTTTGTCATGTGACCTAGAAACTGAATGACAAGCAACATAGAAACAAAACGAATAAACGGTATATTATAAAGATCGGAAGTACGAGGACTACACAATTCAGTTCAGTTGATCTTCAATAATAGAGAACAAAATATAGTACAATACATAGGTGTGTAAAAAATCACAATTATAAAAATATAAATTTTTTATGGATTAATAAATGAAACCGGTTTTTATAATAGAAATGAAGTCCTCAGATTCGTACTTTATGACCTCTATAAAAGGAAGAACTTCCGGCATGATGGACTCCCGCTACCATGCTCGTCCATTAGCCATCGGAAATACCATCCTTTTATGAAGGTCATAAAGTACGCACCCTAGGACTTTATCTCTACATTATATACCAAAAACAGAACTTCTTTATGAAAGTCATACATTTTCCAGCATGTAAGTCTTCCCTTAACAAAAACATAATGTATCGGTTAAGTATATACCCAAGTGTGTAGTGGAATGTGTTTTCAGCTGAGAAGGCCTTGAGTAAGGGACTATTTGATGATGATGAGGGGGATTTGTTTGCGGACGATTCACCTCCAAAACCTTCCGCCATTACAGCTGCATCACAGGATGTGAAAAACAAGCCAGATAAAAAGGTAGTAGTGTCAGTGTGCAGTTGAACCAGTACAAGTAACATTCTGTGAAACAGATATTACTCTTTTGTTTTAAATAAATATCAGTGACTTAAAGGGTCTGGCATTTAAATTTACCTTGTTTTCATCCGAAGATATAGTGCAGTCGTTGTCAATCAAGACCATGTAAAAGCTGAAAGATTAAGGGTTAAAATAGCTGATACCTTGTTAAAAGTGATGCAAAAGTTAACGTGGCAAAGGCCACATAGTGGATCTGTATTTCACATTAAATATGTGAAATCAGTGGAGATATCTGTATGTACTTGAATTTTTAGGGAGTGCACATATTTTACTGACCAAATCAGTGCAAACCCTCACAAGAATTATGAGGAATTGTAGGAGAAAAGAGAGATCTGTTTACAACTTGTTTTGAAGGGTATTCTGTAAAAGTTGAGAAGTTGAGATAAACAAGACCAAAAGTGTTTTGGTCTACCTGTGCGAGCTACAAAGCCATCAGAGGCACAAGTAGTGCACTGAAATGGTCACCCATATAAGTACTAATGTAGCCCATTGCTGCTTAACTTCAGTGATGAGATGTGTACTCATCACACTATGCTGATTCTCATGAAAGTCAGGTGACAGAAAAAATTAAAATAGCATCAGAGGTGCCCATACCCCACAACCTGGGGAATAGGCTTTCAATACCATGGGGTATAGAAGTAGTGAAGCAGTACAAAGATCAAGATACTTTCAGAGCAGTGTCAGTTATATAAAGGTCCAAATAATGTTTAAGTAGAGAAAATAACATCTAAGTGAAAGAAAATGTATGTAAAGATAAAGTATCAAAACAAGACAGTTCCATAACAAGATGACAGTATTTATCAGAAAACTAAAATTTATCTAACTGTAAAATTTATTAATTGGAGAATAGCTGTCAATGGAAAAAGCACAATTATGTAAAAGTACATAATAATCAGTTGCAGCAATCCACGTATCTTTGTCACAAGAGAAAGGTGTCTCAAATATGGCAGGCGAACACACTTTGGCAGAGCCTAAGTTAAAGTCACATAATGCACACCTACATCCCCTAACCAATGACCCTACCAAGTGTCAACCTTCTACACCTTACAGAATCCAAGAAATAGCCCAGACAAGATTTTAAAACTCATGATAACTACAATGTCAAAGGTCAAATGAAGATCATACCATGTATCACCTTCCTACAATATATGGTTTCTCAGATATATTCCAGATAAGATTTTATTGGTCAAGGTCACTACATCAAGGCCAAAGGTCAAATCAAGGTCACACAATGATGTTGCACACCTATGACCCCTAACCAATGTCCCTACGAAATATCAACTTCCTGCACCTTACGGTTTCTGAGATATAGCCCAGACAAGTTTTATTGGTCAAGGTCACTACGGCAAGGTCCAAGGTCAAATCAAGGTTATACCAGGACATTGCACACCTACCCCCCCCCCCCCACCCCCCACCCCCTAACCATTGTCCCTTCCAAGTATAAACTTCCTACAGGATAAGGTTTCCGCGACACAGCCTGGACAAACGTTTTCCCGCTAACCTCCTGCCCACCCGCCCATCCGGACATAATGGGTGAAAACAATACACTGACACCACTTAAGGGCTGTGGGGTAAAAACTGAAAAAAGTGATCTCCAGAAGCACGAATGCTCATAAAAATTTACTTGTCCACAAAAAAGGAAGAAGCTGTGTTGAAATTTTCTTGCTTGCGTATGAATAAATATAAAAGGGTATGTAAGTGAACAATTGACATGGACACATCACAGATTGTTTTCATGGGATACAAGAGATTGCTTACACATAGCACCTCCAAAATTATACGAAAATTTAACTTGAGCAGTTTTTGGAACTTTGTCTTCTTATTTCAGGTTTTTGTTGGAACAATGTCCTTATTTCACCCCAACTAGTACCCTATTGAAGTTAAAGCTTATGTTCAGTTCGTCCCATTATATTTCTGAAATAATTCCTTCTCGTTTCAGCTTCCTGCCGGTGCAGTTTCCATGTTTGGAGGCAACAAGAACCCACTTTTGGATGCTTTGAAGTCCACACAGAAGCCAAATGTCACAGATTCTGAGGTAAACAAAGTCAACAAAATGGCATTTTGGATATTGTTGTAATTATTATTCTGATATAACACACTTATGTGAAATTTTGATTGGTTGAGAGGTGAAAATTATTGGATTAAAAACCTGTATAAAGTCTGTCCAATTATGCCCACATGAAAGATATCATTTAACAAGTTAATTTAAACATAAAAGGACATCTGTCGTCTTAGAATGGTAATAATCTATGGCTAGTGGGACTTTTTGCAGAATTTTAGTCTGATAAACACTTAAGAACCTCTTTAGCTTTGCCTTGGTGGTACTTAACTGCCATTCAGATTATACTTCTACACAAAGTCCACCTATAAAATGTGATACCAACCCTGCTCCAGTTTTAATAACTCAAAAGCTTGCTCTATGGTGTACTTAGTCTTTGTTTTGCTAACTTATACAGTTATGTAAAAAAAAATATTTTTATGGCATTATTGTTATTTTTATTCCTCAGGACGATGACATGGCTTGGTCAGATGAAGATAAGAAATCCAGCAAATCAGCAGCAAGTAAATCGAGTGCATCATTCAAATCAGCCAATCAGATGCCAAGCAGCAAGTCAGCCAATCAGATTTCTGGATCTAAGCCCAGGAGCAATTCTGCCTCTAGTAACAGCCTGTTTGCTGATGAAGCAGATGATTTGTTCAATTCTTCTACTGCTAAGCCAAGCAAAAAGTAGAGTAAAACTATTTTATGTACAAGAGATTTTGTGGAAATGTTAACCTCCTATATCCACAGGATTTGCTTTTACTTAGTATACTCTTCTACATATACATGCACAAATATTGCATTTTTTTAAATTTTGGAATCTTAAAACTATTAACACTTCCACTCAGGTTTAATTTGGCAAATTTTGTTTATACACAGTCAACTGATATAATCTTAGGAATCTGAAAAAGCATTTTTCATTAATATTTTAAAATCGCTTGTAAGTTAAAAACTATTGTATTTAGAGTATTTTGTTAAAATATGTTAGTCAGCTACTTTTGGGTCATCTGTAAGTTAGTTAAATTGCAGACCTGTAGGCCATGCTTAGCTGAGTAATAGCTACTTTGAGGTTCTCACTGTTGAGTAAATCACTTGTAACTTTAAAACTATTCTTTGTACAGTGTTTTGTTTAACCCTTTTGCTACTGAATGATCATTATTCTGGGGGACTGTAGCCACATGACGTCATACCACGTCAGAAATGCCAATAAAGTAAAACATTTACTCACTACCTTATACACTTCATTTGCGGTATTTTTCGGCATATTTCATTAGAAATTGATGAAAGTCGAATGGGGAAAGTCCAGGGAATTCCCCAAATAAATATAACCACGAGTAAACAATATGCAGCTACATGCGATAAATACAGCAATATATACAAGAACCAGTTAAAATAGGTGAAAATGTGGAAATATTTGAAAATATAGGATAACTTACATTATATTTTACTTAAGCAATCGTTTTAATACTGATACACCAAAGAAAACTTATTGCAGTATACTGAAGGGAAAGAAGAAATCCATATTATTGCCGTCGACCCTGTGACGACAGACATGGTACCTTGTAATACACATTGGCGTCGACTGCTAGTCGTCATAGATGGTAGCGAAAGGGTTAAATATGTTATTCACCTACTTTTGGGTCAGCTGTAAGATAGTAAAATTGCAGACATGCAGCTCATTGCATAGCTGTGTAATAGCTCTTTTCAGATTTGTCCTTTTCTACTTTCACTTGTACTCTGAAGCTCAAAACACAAAGCAAGCTGAGACAGAGCCTGTTCACAAGCACTGATTGCTTGTTAATGTTTCATGTTGTTATGTAAGTAATGACAGATCTTCATAATAGTGGAGGACCATATTAAATCAGAGCCTCTGTCCTGTTATGGCCCTGCTTTATCTGTATTTCTCAAGGGTTGTGTTGCCACATTTTAGCCACTCAAATGGACATATTTAGCACGGAGGTATAATACATTGTAATTAGTCAGACAACTGCTTTTTGCTCTAGAGCTGCAACAGTTCCTACAGTGGCATCAAATGGTCCGTCTAGTATGTTTGATGAAGAAGAAGATGACCTTTTTAAGGTCCAAACCAAACAAAAGGTAATTATTGTGCTAAGGTAATACCATTCTCTTGATCAGGGATTTTATTCTTGTATTGTCACTGTATTTCTCAGTACCCACTCCTCTGATTGTGGAATTAAGCTGGACGATTTAATGCTTTTGATTGTAGCAAAGCTGAGGAACTCTTTGGATTATTTATGTAAAGCATTGTTTGATACATTTATTTTGGAAATAGTGATGAGTTAGAATATATATTTTGCAACATTGCCATGTAGAGATAATAGTTTTTGAATGAAATTTTGATGTCTATAGAATGTTATCATTCATTAGGGATTTACCAGACCATCCCATATAACTTGTATATCAGTGAATTTAAACAGAAATCTGCACATTTCTTTGGAATATACATTATTTGTGGAAATATTATTGCCTGGTCTGTCTTTGTTCTGTCAGTTCTGTCTTTTTTTAACACTCCTTTAGGTAAATCTTAACCAGTTTTATGGTGATATTCTGCATATTCATGCTACCATTATTGTTTGTTGGAATAATAATATATCCTATAACATTTAATGTTTACTGTTGAGGGCTATTGTTTTAATTTTTGCTGCAGACTCCGGTAGAGAAATCTTTGAAACAGTCAGGTTTATTTGAAGAAAGTGAAGAAGAAGTCGATATTTTTGCCACAGAGCCTCCACCAATGACACAACAGTCAAGGTGGGTATTAGCCAATCAGAAACAAGGTTACATGTATTCAAACTGTTCCATTCTTTCTGATTGGTTTCATGAGTGCGCAACTCCAGCTATTTTTATTAAAAAGTTATATCCCATACTTGCAAATTCATGAAATACGAAGCCTCTTGCTAAAAATTTGTTGAAAGTGACATTATATCTTTTATTTTTCAATTGTTAACCTTTCAAATTTAAATGCATCCCGAATGCCTTACAGTAAGAAGAAGCCAGTTGGAGGCGTTTCACTTTTTGGGGGAGCTGACTTGTTTGGAGACTCCCTCCCCAAATCCCCACAAGCTGATGAGGACGCCAAACCTGTAAAGGCTGAGTCTCTGCCACCACAGCAACAGCAGCAAAAGAAGGTGGAGCCTAACAAGATTGACAGTGTTAACAAAGTGACAGACAAGGGGGTGGGGCCAAAGAAAACCTCTGGTTTCTCTTTGTTTGATGATGAAAATGAGGAAAAGGATGATATATTTGCTCAGGTGTCCACAGAAAAGACTGCCGCAAAGGTATAGAGAAATACAATATAGTGTTGGAAAAGATGTACTGTAATATTTGCTAATGCATAGAATGTCCGAATATTTGCAAATCGCAAGTTAAAAATTCAACTTTTTACATTCATTTGTGCACATATGTATGTGACAGTCTTTTTTGAATTTGGTCTTTGAATGCAGCTTAATTTTACTCATAAATTTTTAGATAATAAAAGTGAAACATCCTTCATTAGACATATACAAAAAAAAGTATATCACTCATGAAAGTTAACAATTTTATACTCGTGCTATGCACTCATATAATATTGTCAAATATTATGCACCCGTATAATATTGTCATCTTCATTCATGATATATATTTTCTGCATACGTCATTTGGGAGGTTTTCCCTTTATATTGTTAAATCCCAGAGGTAATTTTATATTGGAGAATTTTTCAGTAAGCCTATCTATAATTAGGATAAATTGATTTGGTGTAAAATGTTTTGAAGTAAAAAATGTGAAAGTAATATCTTTAAACCAACATAGAGATCTAATCCAAATCCAAGCAATTAGCCTTGGAAGCGATTAAACAAATGTTTAATAATATCTGCATCAATTTGTGGTAACACATAATTAAGGAGCAGTAAGTCTAGTTATGTGAAAACTTGTACTTAGAACTACTACAGTGATATTTCTTATGGGATCACATTTCTTTGCCTACAAATATGCAGTTGTAAGATGAGGGGAGAGTTTGTTTTCAGTCGGGTATGTGGGAGAGTTTTTGTACAAATCAAAATACTTCGTGGAATGAGAGTTAAATGTGAATGTAAGGTAGTTAGTTCTTTTATTTGAATAATCCCATCATATGACAGACTATAAGGTGCTGGAGCCACAATGATTTAAGGAAAAAAGTCAAGAGTCTAGAGACATAACAGACCAACAGTAGACACTCCAGGAAGAAGGTTTTTCTGTTTCACCAAAAAAATTCAAATACTGCTTGCTGACAATGTTATTTTGCAATCAGATATACTTTTGGAAGAAATTGTATAAACTCTGTATGACAGCCACAGTTTTGGTGTATAACAGCTACATTAGTGTGGGATCGAGTGCCATTTTGATGATCGATATCGAATGAAAATTTAGGGTAGTGGATTGATCGATATTTCAATATCGAGACTGTTAATGGGAAAAAGTTTGTCCGGGCTGTATGTCAGAAACCGTAAGGTGTAGGAAGTTGATACTTGGTAGGGACATTGGTTAGGGGGTGTAGGTATGCAACATCATGGTGTGACCTTGATTTGACGTTTGACCTTGGAACAGTGACCTTGAGTTTGAAAATCTTGTCCGGGCTATATCTCAGAAACTGTAAGGTGTAGGAAGTAGATGCTTGGTAGGGACATTGGTTAAGGGGTGTAGGTGTGCAACATCATGGTGTGACCTTGATTTGACCTTTGACCTTGCCGTAGTGACCTTGACCTATAAAATCTTGTCCGGGCTATATCTCAGAAACCATAAGGTGTAGGAAGGAGATGCTTGGTAGGGACATTGGTTAAGGGGTGTAGGTGTGCAACGTCATGGTGTGACCTTGATTTGACCTTTGACCTTGCTGTAGTGACCTTGACCTATAAAATCTTGTCTGGGCCATATCTCGGAAACCGTAAGGGTAGGAAGTTGATACTTGGTAGGGACATTGGTTAGGGGGTGTAGGTGTGCAACGTCATGGTGTGACTTTGATTTGACCTTGCCGTAGTGACCTTGACCTAAAAAATCTTTTTTTTTTTTTATTTGTAATTTTTATTCACATTTAAACATATAAAAGACAAATATTACAGTAAACAATACGATAGCAATAACAAAAAAGACACGATACAACTTACATATACATGTATATATGTGTGCTATTTCTACAATATTTTTGATATCATATTTTAGTTATAATTGTTATTTATTCATTTTTTTAACTTTGTTTTCTATTAGAGTGGAGAAGTCACAGTTACATACAATGCACACAAACAAAATACAAAACACATTACAATGGTACAATTTCTTATCAATTGTTATTCAAACTGGATACCAGCTATTCCATTTAAACATACAATGAAATTCACATATTTGTGATAAGCACTGATTATGAACACTATAAAATAATGAAGAAATTAGTTACATACCTACAAATATTTTACTAAGGCTCTGCCACTGTTTTAGGAAAACATCATGTTTTTCGTCCAGCCTGGCCACATATTCATGTTCTAGGTATATTTTTATCTCCCGCCCGGCTCGCCGGAGGGAGATCATAATTTGCACCATGTGCGTGTGTACGTGCGTGCGTGCGTGTGTCACGCAGTTTTCTCTGAAACTACTACAGTTACACATTTTTGGTAAATCACAAGTCCTAATGAATTTTTTTGCTCTTCAATATTTTTGGGGTTTGGTGAACTTTGGCCTACTTTTGAGTGAGTAATAGCTATTTTAGCTAATATAATTATATGGCTTATAACTCTGAAACTATTGCATTTACAGTATTTTGTTCTATATGTTGTTCAGCTACTTTCTCCACAGCTACAACATGGTCAGTAGTTTGGAAGTGTATCTCCATAGCTAAGTGAGTAATAGCTACTTTGTTAATTTTTAATTATAACCATAATGAGTAAATGGCTTATATCTTCATAAGTATTGCAGCTACACAATTTTGTTCCAATATGTTGTTCAGCTACTTTCTCCACAGCTACAACATGGTCAGTAGTTTGCAAGTGTATCTCCATAGCTAAGTGAGTAATAGCTACTTTTTCAATTTTTAATGATAACCATAATGAGTAAATGGCTTATATCTTCAAAAGTATTGCAGCTACACAATTTTGTTCCATATGTTGTTCGGCTACTTTCTCCTCTGCTACAACATGGTCAGTAGTTTGGAAGTGTATCTCCGTAGCTAAGTGAGTAATAGCTACTTTTTCAGTTTTTAATGATAACCATAATGAGTAAATGGCTTATATCTTCAAAAGTATTGCAGCTACACAATTTTGTTCCAATATGTTGTTCAGCTACTTTCTCCACTGCTACAACATGGCCAGTAGTTTGGAAGTGTATCTCTATAGCTAAGTGAGTAATAGCTACTTTTTCAATTTTTAATGATAACCATAATGAGTAAATTGCTTATATCTTCAAAAGTATTGCAGCTACACAATTTCTCTCAAATATGTTGTTCATATACTTTTTTGTGAACTGTAACATATTTAAGTTTCACAACTGTTGCTCAATGTACAAGTGAGTAATGGCTACTTTATTGCTACTTTTAGTGAAAATGTGAAAAATCAGAAATATCTCTCAAACTGTAAGATATAGAGCAATTTCGAGCAAATTTTTGACCCACAGGGAAGTACTAGAGTATCCTATTGCTAAGGGGGAAAAAGTTTGGTGAACTTTGGCCTACTTTTGAGTGAGTAATAGCGCTTTTACCTAATATAATTAATATATGACTTATAACTGTCAATGAGTAAATGGCTTATATCTTCATAAGTATTGCAGCTATACAATTTTGTTCCAATATGATGTTCAGCTACTTTCTCAACAGCTACAACATGGTCAGTAATTTGGAAGTGTATCTCCATAGCTAAGTGAGTAATAGCTACTTTTTCAATTTTTAATGATAACCATAATGAGTAAATGGCTTATATCTTCAAAAGTATTGCAGCTACACAATTTCTCTCAAATATGTTGTTCATGTACTTTTTTATGAACTGTAACATATTTAAGTTTCACAACTGTTGCTCGATGTACAAGTGAGTAATGGCTACTTTATTGCTACTTTTAATGAAAATGTGAAAAATCAGAAATATCTCTCAAACCGTAAGATATAGAGCAATTTCGAGCAAATTTTTGACCCACAGGGTAGTACTAGAGTATCCTATTGCTAAGGGGGGAAAGGTTTGGTGAACTTTGGCCTACTTTTGAGTGAGTAATAGCGCTTTTACCTAATATAATTATATGACTTTTAACTGTCAATCAGTAAATGGCTTATATCTTCAAAAGTATTGCAGCTACACAATTTTGTTCCAATATGATGTTCAGCTACTTTCTCCACAGCTACAACATGGTCAGTAATTTGGAAGTGTATCTCCATAGCTAAGTGAGTAATAGCTACTTTTTCAATTTTTAATGATAACCATAATGAGTAAATGGCTTATATCTTCAAAAGTATTGCAGCTACACAATTTCTCTCAAATATGTTGTTCATGTACTTTTTTGTGAACTGTAACATATTTAAGTTTCACAACTGTTGCTCAATGTACAAGTGAGTAATGGCTACTTTATTGCTACTTTTAGTGAAAATGTGAAAAATCAGAAATATCTCTCAAACTGTAAGAGATAGAGAAATTTCGAGCAAATTTTTGAACCACAGGGTAGTACTAGAGTATCCTATGCTAAGGGGAAAATGGTTTGGTGAACTTTGGCCTACTTACTCACCTCCTCAAAATGAGTACATGCGAATTATCTCTAAAAGTATTGCAGGTAGCCAATTTTTCTCAAATAACTCATTCACCTACTTTTGTGAGAGCTTTCACTTGGTTAAGTTTCAGATGCGTAGCTAGTTACTCACCTACTCAAAATGAGTAAATGCTAATTATGTCTAAAAGTATTGCAGATTGCCAATTTTTCCCAGATAACTCATTCATCTACTTTTGGAAGAGCTTTCACTTAGTGAGGTTTCAGACCCCTAGCTAATTTCTCACCTACTCAAACTGAGTAAATGTGAATTATATCTAAAAGTATAGAAGATAGCCAATTTTTCTCAAATAACTCATTCACCTACTTTTGCGAGAGCTTTCACTTGGTGAAGTGTCAGACCTGTAGCTAATATCTCACCTACTCAAAATGAGTAAATGCTAAATATCTCGAAAAGTATTGCAGATAGCCAATTTTTCTCAAATAACTCATTCACCTACTTTTGGGAGAGCTTTCACTTGGTGAAGTTTCAGACCCGTAGCTAATTACTCACCTACTCAAAATGAGTAAATGCTAATTATCTCTAAAAGTATTGCACATAGCCAATTTTTCTCAAATAACTCATTCATCTACTTTTGGAAGAGCTTTCACATGGTGAAGTTTCAGACCCATAGCTAATTACTCACCTACTCAAAATGAGTAAATGCGAATTTTCTCTAAAAGTATTGCAGATAGCCAATTTTTCTCAAATAACTCATTCACCTACTTTTGGAAGAGCTTTCACATTGTGAAGTTTCAGACCCATAGCTACTTACTCGCCTACTCAAAATGAGTAAATCCTAATTATGTCTAAAAGTATTGCAGATAGCCAATTTTTCTCAAATAACTCATTCATCTACTTTTGGAAGAGCTTTCACATGGTGAAGTTTCAGACCCATAGCTAATTACTCACCTACTCAAAATGAGTAAATGCGAATTCTCTCTAAAAGTATTGCAGATAGCCAATTTTTCTCAAATAACTCATTCACCTACTTTTGGAAGAGCTTTCACTTGGTGAAGTTTCAGACCCGTAGCTAATTACTCACCTCAAAATGAGTAAATGCTAATTATCTCTAAAAGTATTGCAGATAGCCAATTTTTCTCAAATAACTCATTCATCTACTTTTGGGAGAGCTTTCACTTGGTGAAGTGTGAGACCTGTAGCTAATTACTCACCTACTCAAAATGAGTAAATGCGAATTATCTCTAAAAGTATTGCAGATAGCCAATTTTTCTCAAATAACTCATTCACCTACTTTTGGGAGAGCTTTCACTTGGTGAAGTTTCAGACCCGTAGCTAATTACTCACCTACTCAAAATGAGTAAATGCGAATTATCTCTAAAAGTATTGCAGATAGCCAATTTTTCTCAAATAAGTCATTCATCTACTTTTGAGAGAGCTTTCACTTGGTGAAGTTTCAGACCCGTAGGTAATTACTCACCTACTCAAAATGAGTAAATGCGAATTATCTCTAAAAGAATTGCAGATACCCAATTTTTCTCAAATAAGTCATTCATCTACTTTTGGGAGAGCTTTCACTTGGTGAAGTTTCACGCCCGTAGCTAATTACTCACCTACTCAAAATGAGTAAATGCAAATTATCTCTAAAAGTATTGCAGATAGCCAATTTTTCTCAAATAACTCATTCATCTACTTTTGGAAGAGCTTTCACATGGTGAAGTTTCAGACCCATAGCTAATTACTCACCTACTCAAAATGAGTAAATGCGAATTTTCTCTAAAAGTATTGCAGATAGCCAATTTTTCTCAAATAACTCATTCACCTACTTTTGGAAGAGCTTTCACATTGTGAAGTTTCAGACCCATAGCTACTTACTCGCCTACTCAAAATGAGTAAATCCTAATTATGTCTAAAAGTATTGCAGATAGCCAATTTTTCTCAAATAACTCATTCATCTACTTTTGGAAGAGCTTTCACATGGTGAAGTTTCAGACCCATAGCTAATTACTCACCTACTCAAAATGAGTAAATGCGAATGCTCTCTAAAAGTATTGCAGATAGCCAATTTTTCTCAAATAACTCATTCACCTACTTTTGGGAGAGCTTTCACTTGGTGAAGTTTCAGACCCGTAGCTAATTACTCACCTACTCAAAATGAGTAAATGCTAATTATATCTAAAAGTATTGCAGATAGCCAATTTTTCTCAAATAACTCATTCATCTACTTTTGGAAGAGCTTTCACATGGTGAAGTTTCAGACCCATAGCTAATTACTCACCTACTCAAAATGAGTAAATGCGAATTCTCTCTAAAAGTATTGCAGATAGCCAATTTTTCTCAAATAACTCATTCACCTACTTTTGGAAGAGCTTTCACTTGGTGAAGTGTGAGACCTGTAGCTAATTTCTCACCTACTAAAAATGAGTAAATGTTAAATATCTCTAAAAGTATTTCAGATAGCCATTTTTTCTCAAATAACTCATTCATTTACTTTTGGAAGAGCTTTCACATGGTGAAGTTTCAGACCCATAGCTAATTACTCGCCTACTCAAAATGAGTAAATGCGAATTATCTCTAAAAGTATTGCAGATAGCCAATTTTTCTCAAATAACTCATTCACCTACTTTTGGGAGAGCTTTCACTTGGTGAAGTTTCAGACCCGTAGCTAATTACTCACCTACTCAAAATGAGTAAATGTGAATTATCTCTAAAAGTATTGCAGATAGCCAATTTTTCTCAAATAACTCATTCATCTACTTTTGAGAGAGCTTTCACTTGGTGAAGTTTCAGACCCGTAGGTAATTACTCACCTACTCAAAATGAGTAAATGCGAATTATCTCTAAAAGAATTGCAGATACCCAATTTTTCTCAAATAAGTCATTCATCTACTTTTGGGAGAGCTTTCACTTGGTGAAGTTTCACGCCCGTAGCTAATTACTCACCTACTCAAAATGAGTAAATGCAAATTATCTCTAAAAGTATTGCAGATAGCCAATTTTTCTCAAATAACTCATTCATCTACTTTTGGAAGAGCTTTCACATGGTGAAGTTTCAGACCCATAGCTAATTTCTCACCTACTCAAAATGAGTAAATGCGAATTATCTCTAAAAGTATAGGAGATAGCCAATTTTTCTCAAATAACTCATTCATCTACTTTTGGGAGAGCTTTCACTTGGTGAAGTTTCAGACCTGTAGCTAATTTCTCACCCGCTCAAAATGAGTAAATACTAATTATCTCTAAAAGTATTGCAGATAGTCAATTTTTATCAAATAACTCATTCATCTACTTTTGGAAGAGCTTTCACATTGTGAAGTTTCAGACCCATAGCTACTTACTCGCCTACTCAAAATGAGTAAATGCGAATTCTCTCTAAAAGTATTGCAGATAGCCAATTTTTCTCAAATAACTCATTCATCTACTTTTCGAAGAGCTTTCACATGGCAAAGTTTCAGACCCATAGGTAATAACTCACCTACTCAAAATGAGTAACTGCGAAATATCTCTAAGAGTATTGCATATAGCCAATTTTTCTCAAATAACTCATTCACCTACTTTTGGGAGAGCTTTCACATTGTGAAGTTTCAGACCTGTAGCTAATTACTCACCTACTCAAAATGAGTAACTGCGAATTATCTCTAAAAGTATTGCAGATAGCCAATTTTTCTCAAATAACTCATTCATGTACTTTTAGGAGAGCTTTCACTTGGTGAAGTTTCAGACCTGTAGCTAATTACTCACCTACTCAAAATGAGTAAATGCGAATTATCTCTGAAAGTATTGCAGATAGTCAATTTTTCTCAAATAACTCATTCATCTACTTTTGGAAGAGCTGTCACATGGTGAAGTTTCAGACCCATAGCTAATTACTCACCTACTCAAAATGAGTAAATGCGAATTATCTCTAAAAGTATTGCAGATAGCCAATTTTTCTCAAATAACTCATTCATCTACTTTTGAAAGAGCTTTCACATGGTGAAGTTTCAGACTCGTAGGTAATTACTCACCTACTCAAAATGAGTAAATGCTAATTATCTCTAAAAGTATTGTGGGTACCCAATTTTTATCAAATAACTCATTCATCTACTTTTGGAAGAGCTTTCACATGGTGAAGTTCCAAACCGGTAGGTAATTACTCACCTACTCAAAATGAGTAAATGCGAATTATCTCTAAAAGTATTGCAGATAGCCAGTATTTTTCAAATAACTCACTTCACCTATATTTTGGGAGAACTTTCAATTAGTGAATTTTCAGATCCATATCTAATTACTCACCTACTCAAAATAAGTAATTGCCTATTATCACAAAAAGTATTGCAGATAGCCAGTATTTCTCAAATAACTCATTCACCTACATTTTGGAGATATTTCACATGCTAAAGTTTTTTTATGAATTATTAAAATAATTTTTAATGCATTAAAATTAATGAAATCATGCACTAAATCGATTATAACTTGAAAAGTATTGTATTTAGAGCATTTTGTTAAAATATGTTATTCACCTACTTTTTCCCACAGCAACAACATGGTGAGTAACTTGGGTGTCTATCTCAATAGATAAGTGAGTAATAGCTACTTTTGGATTTTTCACTAACTTCCATCATGAGTGAAATCACTTGTAACTTGAAAACTATTGCATTTAGACCTTCAGGGTAGTACAAAAGTGTCCTATGCAAAGGGGAAAGATTTCAATTTTCGCCACTTTTGGCGGCCTTCTTGGATTTTAGCGGAAAAATATGAAAAAGTGTGAATATCTCGAAAACCATAAGAGATAGAGCAATTTCGAGCGAATTTTTGACCTGCAAGGTAGTACAAGAATGTCCTGTGCAAAGGGGTAAAATATCAATTTTCGCCACTTTTGGCGGCCTTTTTGGATTTTTGTGGAAAATAGAAAAGTGTCAATATCTCGAAAACCGTAAGAGATAGAGCGATTTCGAGCAAATTTTTGACCTGCAGGGTGGTACAAGAGTCTACTGTGCAAAGGGGGAAAATTTCAATTTTCGCCACTTTTGGCGGCCATCTTACATTTTTGCGGAAAATGAAAAAGTGTCAATATCTCGAAAACCGTAACAGATCGAGCGATATTCCGCGATTTTTTGACCCGGTGGTACAAGAGTGTCCTGTCCAAAGGGGAAAAATTTCATTTTTCGACACTTTCGGCGGCCATCTTGGATTTTTGCTGAAAATGGAAAAGTGTCAATATCTCGAAAAGCATAACAGATAGAGCGGTTTCAAGCGAATTTTCGACCTGCAGGATGGTACAACAGTGTCCTATGCAAAGGGGAAAAATTTCAATGTAGTATTTCTTCCCCTGCGGTACTCGGCGGGAGATACATACCGCGGCAGTGGTCTTGTCTTTAAATAATTGATAAAATTGTGCAAGAGTAGTTGACTATTATACTTTGAATTTTGAAATATGTAAGTTTTTGCTGCAAAATATATAGTATTAAGAGCAATGTTTGAACTATTTTCTATTGACCCAAAGATAATATCTTTTTCATTTACTCGAAAGTCAGCTTCAGCATTTACCTTAATAAAAGTTTGAATTTCCCCCAAAAAAGTTTTAACTTTTTCACAGTCAACAAACAAATGTTTAATTGTTTCAACATGATTGCCACAAATACCACAAGTTCCGTCAGTAGTTATCTTGACAGTAGCCAGATAGACCTTTGTTCCCAAGATTCTATATAAAATGCGATATTGAGTCCACACAAGGAAATTGTCTTTCACAGTTTTGAAGCATATGTTAAAGATTTTATGCCAGTCAGAGCTTGACATGGTTGTCCTAAAACATTCCTCCCAGAAGGAATAAATTGGCTTATTGTCTTGATTGTCAAAATCAGTAAGTACTTTATAAAAGTCCCTACTACCCTTTTTAGACTTTTTGAGCAGTCTTATATTATTTGGATAAATTGGTTTCACACTTACTGTGCATTTCAATCTTAGCTTTGCTAGTGTACCTTTGATACAGGTAATTACTCTATGGTATTCTAGGAAGTTTGTTTTAATGCCGAACATGCTTTGCAACAAATTCTGGGTCACAAAGACACCCTCATTGCTTATCATATCCCCAAGACATATTATTCCCTTTTTATACCAGTGCGGTAAGTATAAATGGGCTTTTGATATTTCCGGATTATACCACAAAGGACTGTAAAGTGCATTATTATTGCTATTCATTTGAATCCTGCTCTGTAGTTTACCCCATGCATTCAAGACTTGTGCCCAAAATTTGTTTGTGCATTTCCTTGCAACAGATTTGGCATATTCTGATCCCAACATGATCAGATTTGTAGGAGACTGAATGTATGGTTTTGCTGAATATACCCAATTTGCATCATGGTTTACGTACATTCTTCGAATCCATGTACATTTCAATGCGGCTATAAGATTATTGAGATCAATCATATTTAGGCCACCATTTAGATAGTTTTTTTTAAAGTTGATCTTTTGATCTTGTCTGGTTTATTGTCCCAAATAAATTTGAAGAAGGCATTTTCTAAGGTTTTTACCACATCCACCTCTGGGGATGGGAGGCAGAGAAATAAGTGACTTAATTTTGATAAGGCTAGTGTTTTTATGATTGTTATCTTGCCAACTGGGGTCAAATGTCTTTGGGTCCAAGTACAGATCATTTTTTTAATGCTCGCAATTACAGGCGTATAGTTTAGTTTTGTCATCTCCTCCAAGTTAACAAAAAATTTATCCCTAAGAGATCAAAAGAAGTAGCTTCCCATTTCAGAGTTTGGTCTGTGTCTAATTTTTCGGAAGAATAGCTTTTCTTACCTATCCATATTATTTTGGTTTTATCAGCATTTATAGTTAGACCTGAAAAAGACCCAAACATTGCGAGTGTGTTAAGTGCAGCATTTAGAGACTTTTTAGTGCCATTTAAAATGAGAGTTGTATCATCAGCAAATTGGGTAAGTTTGTACTCCCTCCCATCAATAAAAATTCCTTTGATATCCTTGTTGTTAACTATCATTAAGTATAATACCTGTGCGCAAAGTAGAAATAAGTAGGGCGACAGTGGGTCTCCCTGCCTACATCCTCGTTCTATATCAAATAAACCAGATAGCACTCCTCACTGCATTACACTTGCTTGAATATTGGTGTTCATAATTTTTATCCATCTTTGAAAACTATTTTTAAATCCAAAAAAATTCAATATTGAATCTAAAAATTTCCAAGAGACAGAATCAAAGGCCTTTTGGAAGTCAATGAGCATTAAAAGACCAGGTATATTTTCCTTTTTTGTGTAGTGCATGATGTCATAAATTAACCTTATATTTTCACCAATAAAGCGGTTTGCAACAAACCCAGACTGTGTTGGGGAGATAATTTTTTCAAGTACAGATTTCAGCCTTGCAGATAATGCTGATGAAGCAATTTTATAAATAACCGATAGAAGTGAAACTGGTCTCCAGTTTTTGAGTAAGTGTCTTGGCTTGTCTCCCTTTGGGAGGCAGGAGATAATACATTGCCTTAATGATATGGACAACTGTCCACTGATATAACTTTCATTTAATGCCCTCAGAACAAAATATTTCAATTTTCCCCAGAAGACCTTGAAAAATTCAGATGGAAAACCATCGATACCAGGACACTTGTTGTTTTTCATTTGTTTTAGAGAATTACTTATTTCATTAACAGTTAGTAAACCTTCAAGAGATTCTGCATCAGTTACTGATAGCTTATGTAAACTTGACAGAGATTCCAGATCCTTCAAATAGGATTCAGGTTCAGAACACTCTCTTCTTTTGAACAGGTTTTGGTAAAAAGTTTTTACTTCTTCAAGGATTTTAGTTTGATCATGTATAACCTTTCCATCATCAGTAACCAATTTCCTTATAGTTTTCTCCATATATAAATGTTTCTCTAAAGCACAGAAATATCTAGAGGGCTTCTCGCCTTCAGAAAGCCATTTTGCCCGGGACCGTATCATATTACCTTTTAGTTTTTCGGCGTGGATGCTTTCCAAGTCTTTTTTTTTATCTAAAAAATCTTGTCCGGGCTATATCTCAGAAACCGTAAGGTGTAGGAAGTTAATACTTGGTAGGGACATTGGTTGGGGGTTGTAGGTGTGCAATGTCAAGGTGTGACCTTGATTTAACCTTTGACCTTGCTGTAGTGACCTTGACCTAGAAAATCTTGTCCAGGCTATATCTCGGAAACTGTAAGGTGTAGGAAGTTGATACTTGGTAGAGACATTGGTTGGGGGTTGTAGGTGTGCAATGTCAAGGTGTGACGTTGATTTAACCTTTGACCTTGCTGTAGTGACCTTGACCTAGAAAATCTTGTCTGGGCTATATCTCGGAAACCGTAAGGTGTAGGAAGTTGATACTTGGTAGGGACATTGGTTGGGGGTTGTAGGTGTGCAATGTCATGGTGTGACCTTGATTTGACCTTAGACCTTGCCGTAGTGACCTTGACCTATAAAATTTTGTCCAGGCTATATCTCGGAAACTGTAAGGTGTAGGAAGTTGATACTTGGTAGGGACATTGGTTAGGGGGTGTAGGTGTGCACCGTCATGGTGTGACCTTGATTTGACCTTGCTGTAGTGACCTTGACCTATAAAATTTGTTGGGCTATATCTCGGAAAGCGTAAGGTGTAGGAAGTTGATACTTGGTAGGGACATTGGTTGGGGGTTGTAGGTGTTCAACGTCATGGTGTGACCTTGATTTGACCTTTGACCTTGCCGTAGTGACCTTGACCTATAAAATTTTGTCCAGACAATATCTCTGAAACCATAAAGTGTAGGAAGTAGACAGTAGGGGCATTGGTTAGGAAGTGTAGGTGTGCATCATAATTTTTAGTTTACTGATTAATGCTGTGATCTTGCTATTGAATTGTCTTGTTTTAATAATTTATCTTTACATACATTTTCCTTCTCTTAGATGTTATTTTCTCTACTTAAACATTATTTTGACCTTAATATAACTGACACTGCTCTGAAAGTATCTCGATCTTTGTACTGTTTCACTACTTCTATATTTCATGGTGTTGAAAACTATTTCCCCAGGTTGTGGGGTACGGGCATCTCTGATGCTATTTTGTTTTATTTTTCAGAAGCCTAGTGCTGGTCTGTTTGCTGATGAAGCTCCACCTGAAAACAAGGTATTACATTGAATTTTCAATCAATAAACTGTATTTCCAGAGCAACTATACAAATTTATATCAGGCATAGCATTCTTTAAAAAGATTGTATGTATTTTCAATGCTATTAAAAATCATAATAATTTTCAAAAATTTCAACAGGTAAACAGGAGATATGAATAATATCCATGTATGTTGTGATTTACAACCAAAATGGAATTTTTAACCTCAATAAAATCAGTTTTAGGAATCTTTCACTGAAAAAAAATTGGAGGAAAGACTGCAGGTTTTGTAGTACTGGCTTCGAAGATGAAATTTATTTTTTGGTGTTTTTCTTCTGCTTTAAATTCAACTAGAGAATTTGGTTATGTTGACTTAGGTTTTATTAACATTACATGTATTAATAAGTTTGATGTGCTTAATCTGTTTCAAGGAATATTATCAATTGTAAAAGTATAAAGTTGGGCTAATTTTATATTAGAATTGTGGGTAAAAAGAGATAGGTTACTTTAATCCTTACAGAATTTTAAATTATTTGTTTCACTGATCTGGTAGCTTCTGTATCTTCTATTGTAGAGACTAATAAGCCCCATAGGGCTTAGTATTATTTTATCTTGAATATAATTTGTCCTTTTGTTTTGTATTTATTTATTTATTTGGGGTTTTACATCGCTTTCAACACTGTACAGGTCATATCACGACGGGTAGTTGAAAGGGCAGAGGAAACCAGTACATACAGTTTGTTAGGGTTCTGTACTGTAAACTGCCGACCAACGGCAAGCAACTACCAGGTTTCCCACTTGAGGCCGTGCCAGGAATTTTTGTTTTGTATGAAACATACTATGTCTTTATAATAAAGTAACAAATAAAAAAATAAAATACTTTTCAAGCCACCAGTGGAGGTAAAACCAAAGCCTGCAGAAAAGCCTGTAACATCAAAACCCCACCTAGAGCCCCAGAAAGAGGTGACAAAAGTAGTCAATGGGAAGCATGACCTGTTCAATGAGGACAGTGATGAGGATCTCTTCGGGGACTCAAATCAACCAAAACAGGTACTAAACATTTACCAGCATCATATTACAGAAAAGTGTCCAAATATCTAACTAGAACCATTGTAAGCTGACTTTAGGTGTAAAAGTTCAGACCCCATGTCCCAACATCAGAAAATGTTGTATTTTTGTGGATAGAAGTTAACATGCAAGTAAAACACCAAGGCATAACTGAATTAAATCCAGTGAAAATTGCAAGTTCATCAAGTCTTCTGTATAATAGTATATTAGTCAAATATCAAGGGGACCCAAAATATGGCATAAAAGGACAGATTTCAGTTGAAAATGCCTGCTAAGGATGTGATCTTTATTTTAACCAAATGGGAAATTCTGCTAAAAATAATAGATATGAAATTAGTCACAGTATGTACATTTCTCTGTGGGGTTTACCGTTCATATGTAAGAAAAGTATATTCAAAATTTGTGCTAGTTTTTGCATCAGGAGCGATAAGAAGCCCAACAGAGTAAAAACAAGGCTGAAAGGGGTTTCTGTCGACTAGCATGAGCCGCAAAGCCATCAGAGACACAAGCAGTGCACTGAAGCAGTCACCCATCCCAGTACTAACGTACTTCAGTGAAGAGACGGGTACTCATCATGCTAGGCCACCATTCATGAGAGTCTGGAGACAAAAAAAAAACGAAAAAGAGTGATCTCTAGAAGCATGAGCAGCACTAGAGCTCGCACTTTAAAATATCAGAAATGGTTAAAGAGACACTGTGAATAAGAAGAAACACATTTCAAGATGAGTTCAGATTTCATAGGAAGTTTTTTGACAGGAGAATCTGTTTTTAGGGCAACAACAAAGAGATAGCTTGATTACCAATATTAGTTCACTGTTTTGGTAATGTTGTGCCTTAAAATAAAATCTACATGAGCTTCTACATTTCTGAACTATTTATTCACCGATATTTGTCAGATCAACTAGGTATCATATTTAATTATGCCCAAGGTTTGAAGTTGGATCATAAGGTAACTGGAAAATGTGTCTGTCAAATCAGAAATTCTAGATTACAAAGTAAATTTCATTGAGAAAGTACCATTAATCACCTTTTATTATTCTTTCAGAAAAAAAGCTTTACGGGTTACAGTTCTTTTTACGTCTGCCACAATAGCCTAGTGGGTAACACACTTGCCAAGGAACACAGAGCGCAGAGGATGTGGGTTCGAACTTAGGTACAGGCGGATACATAGTGTCTTGGATGACCACTTACATAGTGGTCTAATCTAAATGTTTGACAGACTTAAAGACTGATGGGCGGAAAGGAGGAACAGTAAGATATTGACAATCTGGGTGACTACGCCTGGTACTATAGGAACTACTACTGGGAGACAAGTAAGGTTGAAAGTAGGAAGGGGAGCCACTATGTAGAAATTTATATACTACAGTTGCAGTTTTGAACATACATCTATACTTCACGGGCAGCCAGTGGAGTTGTTTCAGAATGGGCGTAACATGAGCATACCTTCTATGGTTTGTAACAATTTGGTCCTCTTGTCATTGGATCCTTTCCCCAGTAGCATGCTTATGAACCTCAGAGGCATTGATAAAGGGTCATCCTTGAGCCTCTGTCTTTCAATTAGGGGAATATCAGTCACTTGAGAGCTTGGGTTTTACTTGTGCATTTGGGATCCTGCAATATAAGGAGATGTTGTGCTGAGTGAAAATATGCGATGCAATATACAATACTGGTTCAACTATACAGATGGTGTTCTTCCACTTTTTTACATTCTTTTAATTTATC
This sequence comes from Sabellastarte sp. h YS-2021, assembly GCA_964017235.1. Lineage (NCBI taxonomy): Eukaryota > Metazoa > Annelida > Polychaeta > Sabellida > Sabellidae > Sabellastarte > Sabellastarte sp. h YS-2021. The sequence goes on from OZ024936.1 coordinate 33,069,883, forward strand.
TGTTTAGGAAGAACCTATAAAGCCAAAGAAGCCTGCTGAGAAGCCTGCACTGAAAACGCCCATGGAGGCCCAGAAAGTACAGACTGTTACTGGAGTGACCAGTACTTCCTCTACCACCGATAGATTTGATGACTCTGAAGAAGAAGAGGATCTTTTTGGAGACTCAACAAAGTCCAACAAAATGGTTTGTGCAGACTATTTATGTATTTTCAAGCTAATTTAATCAGTTGGTTTTATGGCTTGTTCTCCATAACTACAGATGCAAAGTCTGATCTTATGTAATCGTATCTATGAATGGGACAATAGCATATTTATCCACATCTATCTCCCTAACAGGAATTAGAGTTTATAAATGTAAAACATAGTTTTCAAAATTGTGAAAATATATGATCATGGTTATAGTTTCTTGAGATTTATGTGAAATTTTCTCCAAAAATGTTTGTTAACAGTCGAGATAACAGCTAAAGTATTCTGTTCTGGTATTTCAGTAAACAAGTCTAAATTCAATATATTTTTGCGACTGCCGTATTTCTAATTGCATCTAGCTTTCAGGACTGTTGTATTGAGAAAGTCCTCTGTTGACATTCTCCAGTAAAACTTTTATTTTATTTGAAATTCTAGGTCATGTAAAAATTATTTTTGAGATTTAACTTAGTAGGGTTCAGTTGCAAATCTAAATTGAATAAAATTAATCTTCAGGTTGCTGAACCAGTGAAGCCTAAAAAGCCAGTGGGTGCAGTGTCTATGTTTGGAGGTATGGACCCGAGTGCTCTGCTGGGAAGGAAAACCACAAATACCACCAAACAGCAAGGTAACTGTTCAGCTGACACCTGGCTAAATGAGCGCACAGTGTGTGTGCTTCATCTCTTTAATAAACAGACTCAGTACAAGTGGATGATATCAGGAGGCAGTTAGTTTCCGCTATTTCTAACTAATGAGCTTGGATTGTGAAATTGATTCCTGATGAAATGTAAAATCTGTTGTTAATTGTTTCAAGTAGAAATTGACCATGATGGGAATGTTAATTCTGAATATCTATAAATTCTAATATTATTGCAATTTTCTTGTCTCTATTGCACATTGGCAAGTTTGTGTAAAAAAAGAAAGTATGAAAAATGTAAGAAATGCACATGCAAATCAAAACTGTAGGACTGATAGATTATAGGAGTGTCTACCTTACAGATATTATCCAGTCTAAGACTGACAAGTTGGCATGGATTGGGAACCTTGACAGAAGAAGTAAAACGGATGCAAATTGTGTTACACTTATATAAACCTGGGGTTTGGGAGTTGTAGGGAGTTTGTGAAAAACATAACACATTAAATGTTAAAGTTATTACTCCATGTCTAATGCATGTCTGCATTGTCTTTATATTAATATCCAAAATTACTTTAGTATGTAACGATAAACACTACAGACCCACTGGAGTTAGCAGTGTAAGGGGAGGTGTCCCCAACCTGATTAAGTGGCAAACTTAATAATCCTGTATGTACAGAGTGTTTGTAATAAATGTGATATATATGTTCATAATTAGCACACATTATTCTTTGTTTTCAGATCCAGAGTCACCTGATACTGTAAGCATACACCTTATAGATACACTTGGATCATTGTTTACTGCTTCTCCTGATTAAATAACCTATCTAATAAGCCTATTTCAGTACAGTGTTTGTAAATGAATGCGAAGTTCATATTTTGTGCATATTATTTTTGTTTTCAGATTCCGAGTCACCTGACACTGTAAGCACGCACCCTACAGATCCAGTTGGATCATTGTCTACTGGATCACCCACTGTGCAGAAGAAACCACCTGTGACTGCTCCCAAAGTGAAAGGCGCTGGTGTGCAGAATATACAGGTATGTCTCCTAGTCATACACAGGATCAACCTAAAACACAAAAAGTATTCGGAAACAAATATATGTACCTATTTCCCAACCAGTGTGTGAATCACATAGCAATATTTTTATAATGTACTTATTTACCTATCTCTTTCTACTTGTATTCCTCGTATGTACTCGGGAACGCATTTGATTGCACAAGTGTTTTACAAAAAAACAATAGCAAATGTATTTTGTATTTTCTAAATGGATTTCCGTATATCAAAAACTAAAACTGCTGTGAAATATGTTTCCAATGTTCTATAGAAGGTATTTGGCCTTGTCAGAGTTTTCAAAATATTTATAGTCATTTTCTTGAATCTGGATTTTCTGTTCTTCTTGCTAATGTTTTGGTGGAACAGCAGTATTTTATCTGCAGAGTTTTGAACTAACGTTAAAGTTGTCAGTGGCCTATTAACTAGTTTGGCATCTAATCACCTTTGTATCCCACTATGCTGAGGGCCTGTTTCTAACATAAACGTGGCAGTTGAACAGGACATAAAATCCTAACCTTTGACTTTACACAGAAATAGCATCCAGTGTCACTGTGGGGTATGTATTTCAGTCACGGCTGTCAATCAATCCCTCCTCACTCTTGCCTGGAGCAGCACCCCCTATTCAGGAAGTGACAGATGCTGGCGTTGGGTTTGATGATCCTCCTCAGAGCCAGACTCTGCACTCTGTTGTCAAGGTAACAGTGAAACATATGTTTCATAACTAACGTGTAAGAATAAACATGTACGTTAGAACTAAGTGATATTTAGTTTATATGCACTGAAAACAAATGTAAGTGTAGATTGAAATATAATTGTGGATTTGTCTACCCAATTATCCAGATATCTATAATATTTTAATCCTGTTACTTCTTCACCCTGATTTCAAGTCCCTGACAGTTTGAGAAGAAACCCTGTACTAATTTTCATAAGTTATTCAATTGAGTTTATAACTTTCGGTCCTTTGTTTTAGGATCGTGTCAAGCTCCGTACAGGTCGACGCCCACCAACCAGACAAGGTCGTAAATCTAGAGCCACTGAATCGGGCCCAGAATTTGCAAACAATGCAAATGAACCTCCCCATAATGTATTAGGTGCTGATATAACAGACAATACAAACTCCAGGGTAACATTACCAAAGCCAGAAGCAGGAATGCATCCACAGCACAGGGATGAGCCCAGTCAAGATGACATTAATGTGTTCATGGGGAATAGACAATCACAAGAGAGCAGTATTACTGTTAAACACCAAGATGCAGGCACAGTCAATAAAAAGGCAGCTTTATTTGATAATGAAATCAATGAGGAAGAGGATATATTTGGCATATCAACAGGGAATCAGAGAACTGCACAGGAAATAGTCCCAGATTACACACATTCTGATGATGTCATCAAAGTCGGTGCACAAGATACCACAGAAACTAATGATGTTAATACTACACAGAAAGTCCAGTCCTGGCTGGAAAATAGTGAACCAATAACAAAACCTTCTAGTAAAAGTGTCTTTGAGGAAGGAGATGAAGACATCTTTGATGCTTCAAAAAAGCCAAATCAGGATAGTTCAAAAGTGCTGAGTCATGATGCGCCAGCAAAATCTGCAAGTCAGTCTAGTCCATCGGTACGGACTGAGAGATCAACTACAGTATCAAGTCACCATTCTACAGTATCCAGTAAGTCTTCAAGTAAAGGAAAGGCTGTCAGCAAAGGGGACAGTGTGAGAGATAGTCCTGATTTGAACCCAGTAAAAGCAGATTTCATTAATGATGCTCCTCCAAGACCCACCACACCAAGCAAGCCTGTGATTGAAAACCATGATGATGATATATTTGTGGAAACTAAAAAGCCTGGTGTTAAAACAAAAGCAGTAGATCAAGACGATGACTTATTTACCAGTTCAAAATTAACTTCTTCCAGACCTAAGCCTGCTGTAATGCAGGACAATGATGATGATTTGTTTTCAAGCTCCAAACTCACTGCACCTGTAAAACCCAAAGCCAAGCTTGATGATGACATATTTTCTACCGATGTGCCTGCCACCAAAAAGAAGGTGGAGCAAGATGACGATATTTTTGCAGACATAATGAAACCTGCAGAGCCTCCTAAGCCAGTGAAAAGGGTGGAAGAGGTAGATGATATATTTGAGCAGGGCATGGGACAAGCAGAAGCTAAGAAAACAAAGACTAAACACGCTGGTAAGTCTTGTGATGTCATTCAGGTTGGACATAAGAGTGAGAATACTATCTGGTGTCAGATGACCTCAGTGGTCAACAAGTTAGGCAACGAATCACTGGGTGTTCACCACTCTGGTTGCAGGTTCAAATCCAGGACGTGTTCAAACGATCATAAATACTGATAGCCTGTAATAAGATGACTGTAACTGTGAAAAAAGATGTTATTCAGTGCATCCATGTAAGCAGGTGTGGTGTGCAGCTTGCAAGTGTGGCTTACGGTTATTATTTGTGTAATTTTGCAGTAAATAGATTAACTTAGATGATGAGCCAATCTTAAATGACCACAACTTCCTTATTTGCTGTCCAATTTAAAAAAAAATCTTTCACCATTGTCTTCAGTTGAATAAGCTGTAAATTTGGATACCAGATAACGTTATATGTCTTCCAGAATATATGTCCATCTTGCTTGTGGTAAGTTGTGGCAAAATTCGATACCTGACTGCAGTTACTGTGTTAATCTTAGTTACTTAAATTATGGCACACTGGTATGTATGTGTTTTTTCAGAAGTGGATGATATTTTTGCAGACATTTCACCTCAGCCTTTGGTACAGCAACAGGTATGAACTCTCAGATTGATATACCATATTTTTTCAAAATATGGCCCGGGCGTTAATTATTTTCAAATGGCATCAGACCAGGCGTTAAATTGAACCAGGCGTTCTTTTGAAATACAAAAAAACAGTGTTATAAATTGTAAACAGTGTGCTTGGCACCAAGCGTTAATTTGAACCAGGTGTTTATTTGAAACTGGGCGTTATTTTGGAAATTTACGGTAATCTCACAAAATACAGTGAGGTCCCATTTAAGAAGGAATTTGTTGTGTAGACATTCCTGTTCAAGTAGAACTAATTATATCAGATCTTGGATGTTCTTGTTTAGTGGAAGTTTTTTTCTTGGAAAACTAACATAAATTTAACATTTTGTGCAAAGTTTTTGGTGAATATTTAGAAAGTTGTTACAGTTTAAGTTCACTTCTACACTTCTAAGATAACCTGTCACTCTTCTCTCAGGCGAGGCGTTGAGAGTACACTTTATCTGCCTGCTTTCCTCCATTCTCTCAACTACCCATTATTGTAGGACCTTCACACTTTGCTAAAAATGATATTAAATATAAATGTATCAAAAAAAAACCCAATGTATTTCCAAATTGGATCTATGTACTAGTGCTCTAATGAAGTTTGAAGAAGTTTGACAGTGCACTCGATAAGTGTCCCAAAAACAAAGTTTGGTACAAATGTCTCAAATTCGGACTCCACAAAACGTTTAAAAATCACTAACACGACTTCAATTCAGTTTTTGCCCAAATATAAAACATATGAAAAATATGTAAGAATATGGTGATATTTAGCCAAAATATCTATCAATAATATATTTTTATCATATTTTGACATAGTTTTTTTTGGTCAATTTCTCTACTTTTATTTAGTTTTGCTTGCGTTAGTTAGATGTTTTAATGAGATTGATCTTTCCTAGCCTGTAGTGCCATCGAACACTGAACTGAGAATTCTGAACAATTTCACAGCACTAGTATGTACAGACGTTTCAAATGTATTTGCAAACTGCTATTCTCAGGACCCAGCTGAAGATGTGGAGGCAGCAGTGAAACCTGCTGCCAAGAAAAGCACAAAGAAGTCTAAGAAGGCTGCTGTCAAAGATGAGGACATTTTCAAAGATGATACAGACATCTTTGCCAACATCCCAGCAGCCAAGCCTAAACAGCCTAAAACTAAGAAGTCTAAGGCTCAGCCTAAGCCTTTGTTTGGAGGGGAAACAGGTAGAGTAGTACTTCTTGTGTTAGTTCCTAATTTGTTGAGGAAGACAAGACACAGTTTATACATGTCTTACTTGTGCATCTGTCTGTCTCACAGGAGTTCATGTTTTGGTGAGGTTTTCATCACAAAAATTTTTGAATTTATAGCAAGAGAATTGTCTTTTATTCCTATTCTAAAATGGTTACATTGATATTTTGTTCAAAATAAGGGGTAAATCTTACGCAAAAATGAAAACAAATCCAATGCCATGTTGGCTGTTCCATTAACTAAACATGCATAGTGATGGATGTGCAAACAGCCTTTTGGTTAAAAGATTGTTAGGAAATCCCCCGCAGAAGTCTGTGATTTCATAAATATTAATGAGTAGTCGATCTTTGTAAGAAGTATTGATAAAAATCCCCACTGAATTATTTGACTTCATATTTTCTGCATATAATTTATGTTTTATTGTACCACGAGTTGTTCGTTTACATTTGTACGAATGGGGACGATGCACGCAGAATTCAACAGCATTGTTTTATTTACCATTCTATATTCGTGATTACAGCATTGCGCAAAAGACATGTCTAAGGTCACTGCGCAGCATACCATTATAGAATCACAATTAAAGCCCATCTTTTACATGATTACAGATGACATTTTTGCTGATACGTCGTCAGTAGCAACCAAGCCCAAAAAGACCAAGAAGATGCAGAATTCCAGTGCGGCAGCCACAGCAGCATTTGAGAAAGATGCTCCAAATATATTTGACGATCCACTGAATGCTCTAGACTCTTAATATTACAAACATATGTAGCTCAAGTCTTTGATTTGTTGTCACTGTACAGTATTTTCGTTTTTAATTTGCAAATATCTCAGACACAGTAACAGATTGAGCAATTTTGGGCCTTTTTTCAGTTCTACACACAAAGTACTCAAGATTGCTCTTACTTCTTAATAATATTCAAAATTTTGAAAATTTTTTTTTTTTGTTTTTTGCATCTGTTATGGTGTTTTTTAAAAATCATAGGCTCTGCAATAAAATTTAGGTAAATTGTAAATATATTGTTCACCAATATAATCGGGTAACAACCTAAATCTGCATCCCACTGTAGTCTGATTTACATCTTCCTTACAAAATTTATCCGCTTGGGGCTGATTGTTGGTTTCTATGTCAGCTAAGTGTTTAGTTATGGTGATACAGTTTATCTTAAGGGACAGTGTTTTGTATTTTGTGTTGTGTATTTATAATCAGTACAATATGTCTTAGTACAGGAATCAAAGTGCTATTTAACCCAGCCTGACTGCACACACTGACATTTTCCCTAACTGAAAGACAGGAGTCTCCGGAATGAACATTTATCAACATCCTTTAGGGTCTTTAGCCACTTGAGATAGGACCCAATAACAGAGGTCCAAAGTTTAAGTTATCATCCAAGCCACTCTACATCTGCCTAAACCTGGGTTTATACACAGGTTTTCTGTGTTCTTATGGCACTGTGTTACCACCAAGCCACAGTGCAGACTGCCAATGTTTCTGTTACCTGTTGTAGTATCTTGATCTAGGAAATTATCCTAAAAATGGCAAGGGATTTATTTTTGCCCTGTCTTCTGCTTTTTTTTGGTTATTGTGGACTCATGATTTTGAACATAAGAGTACAAGGTCTGGGGTTTTATCTTTGACAGAGTCATGGAGACCGTACCTTTGGATAAGCTACTTAACGCATCTTTCCCTCTTCCATTTAGCAATACAAATGGAAACCAGCACTGGTGGAAGCAACCCTGTGACAGGCTGGTATCCCGTTGAGGGGAGTATAAATACTTGATGCCACTTTATTCCATGGAAACCGGAAATAAACACCAATCAGGTGGGCCTCTCAGTCCCAAAGAATGGCTTTACCTTTTACCCTCTGTTTGGATTGTCTTGTGGTATGGTGTACTATTTGCAGTTCTTGATGCCTTTGTACCAGTGTCAGCTGATAGAGTGCCAGTGAATCAAGCTTCTGCTTTGCTTAAAAGCTGTATCGTGGTGTATCTGTCAGATTTAGTATGATTGTTATCACATGTAAACATATATACCTGATGGATTGGTTTTCGATGTATTTACCATTCAATCATTTTAAACTTTAAGCTTACAGCCTCAGTTTTGATGGCATTATCATGTTATTTTAGAATGAACATGCAGTCACACTGAACCAGAGAGTTTGGAGATTTAATTTTGTTGTTATATTTCTGATAATTTGGTTCACATTTGTTTTGATATTCATCATTGTCTGTTTACATTGTCATATCAAAAACCCGTCCATTGAGCAAAAATTTTTCACTACAGTATTACCATGGATAACTGGTACTTTTGGAGCACTTAGCCTCTGATATCAGAAGATTCTGAGGTTCACAATACAACATGATTGCTCAGAATTCACTGAGCCATTGGAAATGTATGAATTGGCAACTAGTGATGCTGGGAAACCAAGGTATGAAGAAAAAGTTATTGGTAACATAATGTCTTGCTTAATAATTGATTGTCAGGAGGAATAAATAATTATGTTTTAAACTGTCACTGGCATTTACAGTTGTTTCTGGTACATTATTGAATATGTTAGTCTGTACCGTAGTACGGGAAATGTGTCTTGCATGTTTGTTGTTGTACAAAGAAATTTATTTGTTATAAATGAAGTTTTAATAAACTTTAAACTGTGCCTTACTCAGAGTGTCTATGGAATATGTAATATATTATGATGATGTTGCTTTTTTAAGTTTGTGCACATGTGTGGGTAATTACTTCACTGATAATAGAGTTTTGTTTGGATTTTATGAGACTGATAATTTTTTTTTGGTGGGGAACAGTTAACTTTGAGAATAAGAGAATAGATTATGAAGTTCCTTTTGACTTGAATGATGTCATCCAAGTGTGTATGAAAAGCATTGCAATGAAAATGTGTTCCACGGGTATTTGGCATCTTGTAACTTCATCCAAAATACACATTCCAAAGCTTTAATAGTTATTTGCTGTATTTGTGTAAAAACCAGGGATGTCCTCGCTTTGGTGTGTGAAAAGACATATAGAAACCAACACTTTAGAACTGTCCATTATAATTCTTTTTCTCTCATCTACCAGATAAAACATGCATTTGCGCTGAACTTCCACCCATTTGCCATTTCTTGGAAATGAGTGCATTGTTTGTTGCCGATCTATCATGGGGATCAAAAACAATTCAAAACTGATAACTATACTTACAGATCAGGTGGAATCACATCACTGGACATGGATCAGTATTTTATAGAAACTACAATCCCTTTTTGTTTCCAACATAATTTGCTCTCAAAAAAAGGTTCCTTTATCTCTCCATCTGAAATATTAAAAGGCCTGTCACATGAGCAGAAGATCCTGGTTTTCAAAAATATAAAAGTTATGAAATTGTATAATTAGAAATTGTCATGGCTTGCTAATAATACCAGCAGATACCTTGACAATGTAATTTGTTTTCATGTATGTCATTCATTTTACTTGTTTTTTCCCACTTTAGAATCTTTCAAGTTGTGATGTGAATGGACAGACTGACGACTGATTACTTGTTAAATTTAAGTTGTTCCTTTATCTGTGATTGAATGAAGTATCTGTGGTTCACCCAAGCCCAAGAGGTTGTACACATTTGTTTCTGAAAAAATAAGGTTATTGTTTCACATTTCCAATGCATGTATCAGCCACAAGTAAGTCTTGACATTTTGTTGTTATTTTTAGTGTGTGTTAAGGAATATGTTTTACTTAAAAAAATTAGTCTTATTGTGGGTCATATTGTTGAGTTCATTGAATGTTTTGATAGAAATACCTGAAGGTGTCAACTTTATGAGAATGTTCTGTAAGTTAACCGATATCCAAAAAATGGAAACTCATTTCCAAGAAAAAGATTAAATGTAAAACGTAATTGTCTTTATTGAATAATAAGTATGGTCAGCCTTCAAAATGTAGTTATTGTCAGAAAATTACTTTTCGGAAAAAGATCACTTTTGAATTGGATTTTGAGCTTCTAATTAAAATGAGGAAATGCTGTAGAATTACTGGATCCAGCAGAAAAGCAAAAGTCATACAGTTTTAATTGATTTCTACCCCCACACCTTAAGGGCTGTCGGGGTATTTTTTCACATATGGTGTCCAGATGGGCGGGTGGGCGGCGGGAAAAGTTTGTCCGGCCTGTATCTCAGAAACTGTAAGGTGTAGGACGTTGATACTTGGTAGGGACATTGGTTAGGGGGTGTAGGTGCGTAACGTCATGGTGTGACCTTGATTTGACCTTGCTGTAGTGACCTTGACCTATAAAATCTTGTCCGGGCTGTATCTCGGAGACGGTAAGAAGTTATTATATGAAGTTGATATTTAGTAGGGGCACTGGTTAGGGGTTGTTGGTGTGCAACGTCATGGTGTGACCTTGATTTGACCTTTGACCTTGCTGTAGTGACCTTGGTCTATAAAATCTTGTCCGGGCTATAGCTTGGAAACCGTAAGGTGTAGGAAGTTGATACTTGGTAGGGACATTGGTTAGGGGGTGTAGGTGTGCAACGTCATGGAATGACCTTGTTTTGACCTTTGACCTTGCCGAAGTGACCTTGATCTATAGAACCTTGTCTGGGCTATATCTCGGAAACCGTAAGCTGTAGGAAGTTGATACTTGGTAGGGACATTGGTTAGGCTGTGTAGGTATGCAATGTCATGGTGTGACCTTGATTTAACCTTTGACCTTGCTGTAGTGACCTTGACCTATAAAATCTTGTCTGGGCTATATCTTAGAGACCGTAAGGTATATGAAGTTGATACTTGGTAGGGACATTGTATTGCCACATCTGTATAAAGATGGGAGAGGTTTATTTGTGTTAGGTCACTTTGGTATGTTTGGACAATATTCAAAACATCCCAAACATAATTCCACTGTGTAAGATGTGTGTATATTAACAGCTTGGAGAACAAGCAGACTTGTGGGTTTTTAATCTTTTTGACCTGAAGGTATTTCTGTCAATAGTGGACTGGCAGATTTTGGTTAATTTCAAACCCTGTTATAGGGTGTAGGTGTGAATCATGGTGTGATCTTTAGCTTTGGCTCTGCCTAAGTGTTTTCACCTGCCATATTTGAGACATTATTTCTCTTTTGACAAAGATACATGGATAGCTTCAACTGATTATTTTTATTAAGTACTTTTACATAATTGTGCTAATTTCCATTGACATGTATTCTCCCGTCAATAAATTTTACAGCGTCATAATTTTTAGTATACGGATTAATGTTGTCATCTTACTATTGAATTGTCTTGTTTTAATACTTGATATTTACATACATTTTCTTTCTCTTAAACATTATTTTCTCTACTTAAACATTAGTTGGACCTTTATATAAATGACACTGCTCTGAAAGTATCCCGATCTTTGTACTGTTTCACTACTTCTATATATCATGGTGTTGAAAATGATTTCCCCCACTGGGGTACGGGCATCTCTGATGCTATTTTTTTGTCTCTGTTTGTATCTTTATCCAAGTTTGTAGTAAATATTGAGATTTGTGGAACCATGATGTAAAGCTTTTATGAACAACATTCATACTCCTGAAAATAGAGACATATATTTTATAATAAAATGTGTGAACAACTTTGGCTGTGTCTTCATTCTGCCAAAAATAAATAAAAAATAAAACATGCGGTTTATAAAATATTTCACCCCAGCCATCCTTTATTGTTTTTTTTTTTCTTTTCTGGAAAAAGGAATGTTTAGAAAGCCCTGCTGAATAAATAGATTTTAAGATTTTATTGCGTTAATACATCCTATCCAATGGACAATAGCTTATCCAGTCGGCGCAGACCGGCCCGCCAAACGTCAGAAAAAGACGTCCTGTGTCTCCACCGGCCAGGCCGGTCCAATGCTGTGCACTCGCCAGGTGGCGTGTGGTACTTCCTTCCTGTCTAGACAGCATGACGTCATAGCATCTTTTTCGTTTGGCGCACATGCTGTGTACACGGAATTTTTCTGCCAGTGGAACTTTTTATTATTTTGCTACCTATTTTACAGAGTGTGTCTATTTAGTGATTTTATTTTGTTACGGGGTGCTTATAGACCTTTATGGACTCATTTGTTATCAGTTACAATGTCTTCACCTAGCCAGAAACACGGAAGCTGTGGACACATCATGGCGGGATTTGATAGCCATAATTTCTGTGCAAGGTGCAGGGAAAAAGGTAAGGGTTCAGACCCTTGTATATCCCATAATGACTGTAATGCTTGCAACTCTCTTACTGAAGAGCAGCGCACCCAACTATCTACGCCTTCTTATAGGCTCAAAAAAGAAAAGCGTGACTCTAAGAAAACTGCTGAAACCCCTAAACAGGACGTCAGTTCCTCTCTCATAGACCCGTCCTCTGTGACGGTAGTGGGAGTAGTGGACGATCAAGGGATTGTGAAGTCCCCTGGTTCAAGTTCTGAGAAGAAAAAGAAAGCAAGTGTGGATAAACCTAACCCACATACATCCAAAGAACCTTCAGCTGACAAGCCTTCTAAGTCGCTTTCTAAATCTCACGAATCCTCTCAGGATGCAAAGATAGACCAGTTAGACCAGAAATGGGCTGAACGCTTTAATCGACTAGAGGCACTACTGTTAGCTAAATCTTTGGAGCAACCAGAACCGACCTTTTCTACAGTGAAAGTCACTCCTACACACTCACCACCTCATAGTTCGGTTGTTTCTTCAAAACCGTTTATCAAGCCATCTACCGACCAACACCGACCGGACAACTCCAAATCTTCAGATTTGCCTGGTATTACACAGACTGTCTCCAAGTCGACCAGCAAATCGACCACCGGAAGGGTGTCCACCGACCAACCAGATCTGGCAGGTACCGACTCACCCATCTCTCAGCAGGTACCCAGCAGGTCGTCATCTGTCCCCGCAAGAAGACAGAGCACTTCTTCAATGGACACCCAATCTGACAGCGACCTCTCTGACCGTCCCCCTGTGGAACTGTTCGTTGAGGAGGGAGAATTGTCCGAACAAGACCCTGACGCCTCTACTGTTGATCCAGATCTGACCCTATCAGAGGAACAAAACTATAGGGAAACCATGAGTGGAATCAGATCGTTCATGGGGTGGGGTCACATCCCTGAAGTAGACACAGCGGCCTCTAAGTCAGAAGACAACCCCTTTGCCGGCCCCAAGGCTCAACCAACAGGGAAAATTGCAGTGTCCATGCCGACAGACGAGTGGCTCTGTAATAAGATGGGTAAATTAAACCTCACACTCACAGAGGGATACCCTTCGCGTAGCTCAGAGGCAGGCGGATTGCTGAAAGACCAATTTGTCCGCGCCCCTAAGTCTCAGGCCAAATGGTACAATTTTGTTCCTAACCGACCTTCAGGGGATCAGGATGCAAAGACAGTTCATACTTGGAGTACAGACGCATCAAAAGTTAATAGCACATATAGCCGCATTGCCAAAGCGGCCGGTATTGCATCAACAGCCCCACCCTCAAGACAGATCTCTCAGGACAATCTGAGGCGTTGGGAGAAGTCGGCCCGCGAAGCCTCTATCATTTGCAATCAGGCGGCCGCCTTCAACAGATGCCTGTATAAAGTTCAAGATAGTATGCAGACTCACCTCAAGGTTGTGAAGTCAGATCTGAGTAAGGGCAAGTCTTCAGAGAGGGTGTCACAGGCTTCAGATGAACTTCAGTTTCTTCTCAACTTCAATTCAAGCATCACACAGTCTATGGCCAAGACGCTTGAACATTTAACTGACTTTGTTTTTGTCACAGTGGCCAACACAACTCTCACAAGACGTGATGCCTACCTTTCTCATCTCAAAATGGGAATCAAACCGGATACTCTGGCTGCCTTACGTACTGGGCCTCTTCACATCTCCACTCTCTTCCCTGATGCCGTTTTGAAACAGGCCGAACAGGATATTGCAAATTTTGAGAGTAAAGGGCAAGTACAGTCCGGTAAGAAAGGACGCTTCCACCCATATGAAAGACAAGACAAACGTTCTGATTATAGAAAGTCCGACCGCCCTGCCTGGAAAAACATAGGAAACAACAGGGGACAAAAGAAGAGTAGAGGCAAGGCCTCTTATTATTCCTCCCGACCAGCCAAGGACCAGCAGTCATATAAATGAAAATCACAGTTTATGCCAAGGACTGCTGGCCCGGCACCAGGGTGTACTACAGGAAAAGACTTTGAACTTTGTAAATTGTCATGTTGCCAAAAGTGTACCTTCTGCGCCCGGGCACTCGCAAAAGAAAGAGTTAAGTCCCGGGCGGTCAGAGTGTCAGATACCAAGAAATTACAAATTAAAATATGTGAACAGTGTTTCTTGTGTCACTCAATTGTCTGTTGTCCAACCTGTAGTAAATGTCCCCAATGTTGCACAAAATCCACCTGTAGGGGCCAGACTTCAAAGTTTTTGGAAAACTTGGCTAGATCTAGGGGCCTGTCCGAAGGTAGTTCAAATCCTGAAAGAGGGTTACTCCCTCCCCTTCCGGATCCGCCCCCAACTCACACGATCCCCTACAGTCATAAGCCGGTATGTCAATCCCCACAGGAACAGCTACCTGTTGGAGACATTACATCAGCTTATAGACAAAAAAGCGGTAGAAAGGGTTCAAAATCCAAGGTCACTAGGATTCTTCAACCGACTATTCTTAGTCCCAAAACCCAACAACAAATGGAGGCCAATACTGGACCTAAGCAACTTAAACGTTTTCCTCAAAGTGGAAAAGTTCAAGATGGAGACACCGGAAACCATCAGAACATCCCTCCAGCAAGGAGAGTGGGTCACCTCAGTAGACTTCAAAGATGCCTACTTTCACATACCGATACAGGAACAATCCAGAAAATATCTACGTTTTCATGTCCAGGGCCGGACTTACCAGTTCAAAGCATTGCCTTTCGGTCTGTCCACAGCGCCCATGGAGTTCACTGTATTAGCCAAAGAGGTGAAACTGATGGCCATACACAAGGGTATAAGAATCCACCAGTACCTAGACGACTGGTTGGTGAGAGCCAGATCTCAACACCTTTGTCTCCAACATACCCGACTCCTGGTCCAGATGTGCCAAAACCTCGGTTGGCTGGTGAATCTAGAGAAATCAGAGCTGGAACCCAAACAAGTATTCGACTTCGTCGGTTACCAGTTCGACCTCAGGTCCGGCCGGGTGAGACCGACTCCGGACCGGTGGCAAAGCCTTCAAGACAAGATACAGGCACTTCTATCACTACCGACTTGTCCGGTCCGACAGTTCATGTCCTTGATAGGCCTCCTTACAGCCACAGAAAAACAGGTTCACCTCGGCCGACTACATATGAGACCTATACAGTGGCACCTCAAAAACAATTGGAGGGTACCAGAATCTCTGGAAAAGATTATCCCTCTACCGAGGTCCCTGCACCCGCACTTACAATGGTGGCTAGAAGAAGACAAGGTGCTTCAAGGCCAACCTTTACACCCAGTAAGACATGCTCTGCAAATTTTTACAGACGCATCAAAAGAAGGGTGGGGCGCTCACTTAAACGAGTTCACTACAAGAGGGTCCTGGTCGATACCGGAAAGCAAGCTACACATAAACCTTCTAGAACTAAAAGCAGTTTTCCTAGCATTGAAAGAGTTCCAAGATCTCTGTGTAGGAAAAATAGTTCTAGTAGCAACCGACAATACTACAGTAGTATCTTACATAAACAAGGAGGGAGGAATGAGGTCGGGCCCACTGTGTGCCCTACTGTGGAGAATCTTGACCTGGTGTTCCCAGCGACAAGTAACTCTCAAAGCTCGACACATCCCAGGCCACTTAAATGTGATAGCCGACAAACTGTCCAGGCTGGGTCAGACCATCCAGACAGAGTGGTCCCTCCTTCCGGAAGTCTTCCACCAGATATGCATCCGGTGGCACTGGCCTCAAATAGACCTGTTTGCCACGAGGTTCAACCACAAGTTACCTCAGTTTGTCTCTCCGGTACCGGACTCCCTGGCAGTTGCAGTAGATGCACTCACTCTGCCTTGGGAGGACCTGGATGCATACGCCTTTCCACCGACAGCCATATTGGGCAAAGTGGTGGAGAAGCTTCTGGACTCCCCGTGCAAGAGACTCGTTCTGATTGCCCCGGGGTGGCCCAACATGCCTTGGTTTTGGGACTTGGTGAACATGTCCAGCCAGGTCCCTCTCAGCCTGCCCATCCTGCCCAATCTGCTAACACAACCATTCAATCAGATCCCTCACAGAAATCTGACCAACCTAAATCTCCATGTCTGGCTCCTAGAGCCACAAAGATCAAGGAGCAGGGGTTCTCTGAGGCAGTGGCAGCAAGAATTGAGGCTCCTCAAAGAGGATCAACCAGATCAGTCTATGAGGCAAAGTGGACCATTTTTAAGAAGTGGTGTGTCTCTAATCAGGTGGACTTCGGGTCACCACCTATAAAGTCGGTCGCTGACTTCCTTATGTACCTCTTTGAGGACAAGAAGCTTCAGCCCAGTACCATCGATGGATACAGGTCTGCCATTGCTGATAAGCTAGGTGACACAATAGTCAATATCAGTAAAGATGATAATCTCACTCGTCTCTTGGAAAGTTTCCACAGAGATAGACCCAAAGGTCGCAGGGGAATACCCTCCTGGAACCTCTCCCTGGTATTACACCAGCTGACAAAGGCTTCACTGAAGCATTTGACCTTCAAAACTGTATTCCTGTTAGCCTTGGGCTCGGGTAAAAGAAGGAGTGAGATTCATGCATGGCAGCATAAGAACATCCGACACCAGTCTGACTGGTCCAAGGTGTCTCTATTTCCATCCCCCAGCTTTCTTTCCAAGAACCAGCTGGCCAAAGACGGCCCGGGAAGTGTAGCTCCAGTGGTCATACCAGCCCTGGCCCCTACTCTGGATAGATCCCTCAAGTCTGATAGATCCCTTTGTCCGGTCAGAGCTTTGCGCTACTATCTGGACAGAACTTCAGACATAAGGCAGGGCAAGCAACTGGTTTTTGTCTCCTTCAAGAAAGGCTTCGACAAAGACATTTCACCTGCCACTATCTCCTCTTGGATCAAACAGACTGTGATCTTATGCTATGAGCTCTCTGATCACCAGGCCCACACCCTACATCAAGTCAAAGCCCATGATGTCAGGGCCTTCGCTGCTTCCAAGGCCTTCCAATCCGGAGTGTCCTTGGAGCAGATTTTATCAGCCTGCCACTGGAAATCTCACAACACCTTCACCCAATTCTATCTGAAGGATGTGGCTTGGGCCGATTCAGAGCTCTACCATCTCGGTCCGGTCGTGGCTGCTCAGCAGATCCACCAGCGGACTGATATTTAAAGGGGATTGGCACATATCTGTATATATTGCACATTTAGTTAAGAAGCAAAAAAAAAAAAAAAAATCTTCTCAGGTACTTCCTCCAGGAGGCTTACTTCTATGGGACTGAACTCATCCCTCTCTTCCCCTACCTTCAGAGCAGGTCTGCTTAGAGAAAAAAAAGGGGGGGGGGAGCCAGGTCGTTTCTGACGGTTCCCTCTGGATAACCGGATGATGATATGCGACCATAGCCCTAAGGGTTTTTTGACTTTAAGGTCTACCCAGGCTTTATGGGAATCACCACTATTGCTACACGAGTTCAACTTTAGTCCCTAGTAACTTACCCGCCGACCAAGCGGTAGTTATTCAGCTATTGTCCATTGGATAGGATGTATTAACGCAATAAAATTGCAAATTTAATAGGTAAATTAAATTTTTATAAGTTAATACCCTATCCAATGGACACACAAGACCCTCCCTCCGACCCCGCTTTCAGTCTACTAGGGGTCTAATGGTTTAGACAACGAAAAAGATGCTATGACGTCATGCTGTCTAGACAGGAAGGAAGTACCACACGCCACCTGGCGAGTGCACAGCATTGGACCGGCCTGGCCGGTGGAGACACAGGACGTCTTTTTCTGACGTTTGGCGGGCCGGTCTGCGCCGACCGGATAAGCTATTGTCCATTGGATAGGGTATTAACTTATAAAAATTTAATTTACCTATTAAATTTGCAATTTTTTTTAAAAATATGTTTGAGAGGCAGCTCTACAGATACCAGATTGCAGTTCATTCCAAACACAGTGAGAGATAATTAAGCATCACTGTAAATGGTGCGTGTAGTATCTCTGTGAAGAAAAAGACTTGGAATGTTGCCAAATATAGAAATGAAACTAAAATTGCCAACCACTATACCGCATAGAAAATCCCATCTGTATACAATGTACCTCATTTAGGAATTAGGACTATGAATTTAGGACTACGGCTATTTCCCATTTATTAAGTATTGGTAACAAGTTAGTAAGTTGTTGGAATGACTAATCTTTTAGGTGTTACAGCTTATCCTCATGATGTTACAACTTTTTGGTTGCAACGAGCTCCTGTAAAAATCGAGGCAAAGTGATTTTTTGCAAAAGATCAGTCATAGGAGTCCCCTGATTACTATAAAACAGTTGTCTAGGCATATTTTTATGACTGATTTAAGTAGTAATTAAGCGTCCCTGAAGGGGCGCTTATTTGTTTTCGCCTCAGTTTCCTCGCCGCCGCCGCATTATGGTCTCCCTTGAATATCTCCCTTATTATTAGAAGGTTTCAAACCATATGTGGCAGTTATATACATTAGGCGTGGGAAAATTTTTCTGCATGCTTAAATTTGACCTTTATGAAGGTCACATGATTTTCTGACACCTACCAATCTGAAAGCCTTAAATTTAGGTCCACCCCCTATTATCTTCTTAAGTATTGCATTTAGAGCCATAAAATGTACTGGGAGGTAATAGGAAACCATATGTGGAGAGTCTAAATAGCCGGTCAGTTTTACCCCACGGCCCCCCCTTATGGGTCAAACTGGGGTCATAAAATAGCTGATTTTGAGTTTTTGTCTTATATCTCCTTTATGGTTGCTTTTATAGCTTCAGAATGTATTAAGAGGTATTGGGAAAGCATATGTGGAGAGTCTAAATAGTCGGTCAGTTTTACCCCCGAACCCCCCTTATGGGCCAAACTGGGGTCATAAATAGCTGCTTTGGAGTTTTTGCCTTATATCTCCTTTATTGTTGCTTTCATAGCTTCAGAATGTATTAAGAGGTATTGGGAAAGCATACTGCGCAGCTTTGTGCATTCTTCGCTTTTGTTAGCAAAAGCATTCCTCTAGTTATTGAAGCAGTTAGGAGGTCACCTTTTTCAAAAGGATCAGTCAAAACAGTATACTGAGTTTGCTATGGAGCTCAGGAAGGGATATAATACTGTTATAATTTATCTCATTCCCACAGTTTTATTTTATTCCATTGAGTTAGCAAGTCGTTCCCTATGATACTAAGTCATTACCAGAAGATACTAAGTAGTGTTACTGAGACACTAAGTTGTGGGAAGCAGATATCAAGCCTTGGAAATGGGATGCTAAGTTGTGGGGATGAGATCCTAAGTTGTGGGAATGAGACACTAAGCAGTGGGAACAAAATACTAAGTTGTGGGAATGAGATATAAATTGGTTACCACAGGAAAGTAAATCCTTCTTTTTTTCTTGTGCCAACTTGTTACTGCCACATAATTATATCCACAACTTACTAACTCATTCCAACAACTTACTAAGTTGATGTCACTACTTAATAACTCATTAGCACCATTTACTACCTCATTCCCACCACAGACTAATTTTTTTTACCGCTTTTATCCCCAGACGAAAGTTGTGGATTTAGTGGTTTCACCTCCGTTGTGCCGCTGCCATACATTTTGAATTGTGTGCAAGATAACTAAAAAACTCTTTCACAGATTTCATTCAAATTTGGCACACACATGTACTAGTATTTGGGTCAGGAGAGGAACCCTATTTTAAGGTGACCTTGAACTCCCAATAATAAAAAAGTTACGGCCACCTTGAGGTGAGAAATCTGACCTTTGGCCACTTAATGCACTCTAGGCCAGACATTGTGTGCTTATCTGGCTCTAATTAAGCCTGGGAACACATTAATATATTTTTCTTCACTAGGCCAAAATCAACACATTATGTTGAAGTTAAAATTGTGTTTGAAAATTCAAAGTCTGTAATTTTAATTTTAAGGTCAGCACAAGGTACCTACAATGGCCAGCAGAGACCCAATTTATGGACTTTTTGCCAATTTTTAGCCCTAGAGCAGTCATACTATGTGACTTATAGAGCTGAGATTTCAGCTGAGATTTCATCTGATAGAGTATATTAATATGTTTTGTATGAACCAAAACTCTTTAAGGCTTTAAGTAGACATTTTATTGTGTTAATACATCCTACCCAATGGACAATTGCTAATCTGGTCGGCGCAGACCGTCCCGCTAAACGACCGTCCCGTGTTTCCACTGGCAAGACTGTGCATTCAATAGCTGGCTCATGATACTTCCCTCTTGTCTAGACAGAGTGATGGCACGTCATCTTTTTTGTTTGGTGCGTATACTGCGCAGACAGATTTTGGAGAAGCTCTCAGAAGTTTGAAGAATTTTGTGGAAATACTGTGAATTTGAACTCTATTTTATATTCACAGGAAATGGTTATTGTTTTGACTCATCATGGTGTCGTCAGGACAGAAGAGGGGACGCTGTGGCCATCTTATGGCAGCTTTTGATAATCGCAACTACTGTGCTAGATGCCATGAGAAGGTTAAGGGCAGTGATCTCTGATTGTCTAAAAAGGACTGTAGTTTCTGTAACTTACTGACAAGCAACCAATGCGCTCAGCTGACTACCCCCCATTATAAACTTAAGAAAGAGAAGCGAGAGTTGAAAGACAAGTCTGACAAATCTGACCCTTCAGAAGCTGTTGACACTAGCTCCTGGGGTCAGTAGTGGGGGTTGTGGATGGCCAGGACACTGTTAAGTCCCCTGGTAAGAGTGCCACAAAGAGAAGAAGAAGAAAGTTCCTTCTCCTTCTGGAACTATCAAGTCTTCAGGTGACAAACCAAACAAGGCTTCTACAGACAAACCTGCTAAGTCTTCTACTGAGAGCAGGTCGACCAAGTCTTCAGGCAAGATTGAAGCCCTGGTCCAGAAATGGTCTGAATGGTTCAATAGACATGAAGCTCTGTTACTTGCCAGAACCTTGGAAAGACCTCAGCAGGAACCGACTTTTCTGACTGTGAAGGTGGTACCAACGCATTCTCTCCAGTTAAGTCGAATGAACCCTTCATCCAGCTGGTTGACCAACCTCAGTCTGCTTCACAAATATCTGCTGACCGACATGCTCCAGTAGACCGACCTCAGATTGTGGACCGACTTTTCTAACACTGACCCTCCTGTTTTGCATTGACAGGTGTCCAGCATGTCGAGTATGGAGGCAGCCAGGCAGAGATATTCAGATATGGACACTGACACTGATACTTCCAACTGACCCCGACTGATATTGTTGAAGAGGGTGAAGTGCCCGACTCAATCAGGACTCTACTGACTAAAAAAAAAAAAAAAAAAAAAAAAAAGGACTCTACCGCAGCCGACCCAGACCAGGCCCTCTTGGAAAAACAAATTTATTGACAACAGAAAATGAGGGGCATCAGATTGTTCATGGGTTGCTCACATAACCCATACACTGATACTACTGCCTCAACTTCTAAAGACAACCCCTTTGCTGGGCGGAAGCTACAGTCAGCTGGAAAGGTGTCAATCAACGTGCTATCTGATGCACTTCAGTACCTGATGGACTGTAACCGAAGTATCAGCCAGGCCATGGCCACTTTGAACATTCGAGTGATTTGGTTTTTGTGGCCATGGTGAATCTCACTGTGGCTAGGTGGGAATCATACCTTACTCACCTGAGATCCGGCATCAAGCCCGACACCCTTGCTGCTTTGGAAACATCACCTCTCCACATGGCCACGTTGTTTCCAGATATCGTTCTCAAGAAGACGAAGGTAGGCATTGCTAGTTTTGAAAGCAAAGGACACTCCAGCTCATCTCACAAGAAGGGTCATTATCACCCTTTTGAAAGGCAGGAGAAACGTCCAGACAGTATCAAGTCAGACAAGCCGACTTGGAAGAACATAGGATCACATGGCCATGGAAACAGACAGAAGGGCAAGGAAAACTACTACTCTTTACGACCGACCAAGGGTCAGTCATCATACAAATGACAATTAGTGTCTAAATGCTCCAGTTTGTGTACAGCGACTGGCCTGGAGCAAAGACAATGTAAATGTCAGTATCAACAGACTGTAAAATTGTGTAGAGAGAAACAGTAAAATCTTGTCAGGTAAAACAGCAGTAAAATTGTGCAGAGAGACAGTAAAATCTTGTCAGACAAAACAGACTTTAAATGTGTACTCAGTCCTTGTAATTAATACACATATTATAAAAGGGCAGCCACAAACGAAAGGCTAAGTCCTGATATTGTTCAACATCAGAAATTCAAATATGTGAAAAATGTTTCCTGTGTCAATCACTAATGTCTTGAGTTTTGTCTAG
Source organism: Sabellastarte sp. h YS-2021 (assembly GCA_964017235.1). Classification (NCBI taxonomy): domain Eukaryota; kingdom Metazoa; phylum Annelida; class Polychaeta; order Sabellida; family Sabellidae; genus Sabellastarte; species Sabellastarte sp. h YS-2021. The sequence goes on from OZ024936.1 coordinate 33,092,192, forward strand.
AGTGTAGCAAATGTCCCAACTGTTGCTAAAGATCTACCTGTAGGGGCAAGACTGCACCAGTTTTGGGAAACATGGGAAACCTTGGGGGCTGGTCCAAAGGTCATAAAAATCCTCAAAGAAAGCTACACTCTCCCGACCAAATCCGACGAGGTCACTGACCATCATAAGCTGTATCTACATCCTCTCAGCAACAGCTACCTGAGAGAGGCATTGTATGCAATTATGAAGAAAAATGCAGTAGAATTGGTCAAAAATCAGAAATCTCTGGGATTTTCAACTAACTAATTTTGGTACCAAAGCCCAACAATCAGTGGAGATCCATCCTAGACCTCAGCAATCCAAACCAGTTCCTCAAGGTAGCAAAATTCAAACTCGAATAACAATAAGGACCTCCCTTCAGGCTGAGGAATGGGCAACAACCCTAGATTTCAAGGACACTTACTTCCACATACCCATTCAAAACCAGTTTGGGAAATACCTGCATTTTCATGTCCAGGGTCAGTCCTTCCTGTTCAAAGCACTACCATTTGGTCTGTCCACAGCTCCCTTGGAGTTCACAGGAGTGGCAAAGGAGGTCAAACTGATTGCATTAAAAAGGGTATAAGAATCCACCAGCAGCTAGAAGTAGAAGTAAGAAACACTTATAAAGTGCCGAGATTGATGTAAACATCCTCTAGCGCACTGATTTCCAAAAAAGGGATAGTCCAGTTCCAAAAAGAGGTCAGTGTCCATATTAGTGTCCAATAGGGGCGAGGATAGGCTATGGTGGAAGATAGGCTAATCTGAAAAGATAGATGACTGGTTGATCCCACAAAACCTGTCTCCAGCATACACAAACTCTAGTAGCTATTTGAGAGTTAGGTTGGTTGATGAACATGTCAGAGCAAATCAGAACTGGGCCCCAAACTTTTGACTTCATCGGCTACCAGTTCAACCTGAAAGAGGGCAAGGCCAGACCCACTCTAGAGCTTTGGCAGACCTTAACTGCAAAGATACAAGATCCACTCTCCAGACTGACCTGGAACTCCAGGCGGTCTTCTTGCCCCTAAAAGAGTTCCAAGACCTCTGCTTAAACTGGATAGTTCTTGTAGCAACTGACAAAACCACAGTGGTGGTTCATATAAACAAGGAAGGAGGCATGAGGTTGGGCTCACTCTGTGGAGAATCCTGACCTGGTGTTCCAGAAAACAGGTCACTCTCAAACCCTGACACATTCCAAGCAGCTGAATGTGGTAGCAGACAAGCTATCCAGGTTAGGCCAGACCATTCAGACAGAGTGGTCTGTTCTTCCAAAGGTCTTCTGATTGATATGCACCAGTAGGCACAGGCCTCAGATAGACCTTTTTGCTGTGAGGGTCAACAAGAAACTAGCTCAGTTTGTGTCACCAGTTCCGGATCTTTGGCAGTCAATGCACTCAGCCTGTCATGGGGGGATCTGCACCCCTATGCTTTCCCACCAGTAGCCATCTTGGGCAAAGTGGTGGTGAAACTGCAGAACTACCCATGCAGGAGAATCATTCTGATTGCTCCAGGGTGCCCCAACATACTTTGGTTTTGGGACCTAGTGACCATGTCCAGTCAGATCCCTCTGTGCCTGCCTAATCTGCCCAATCAGCTAACAAAGCCTTTCAATCAGACCCCTCACAGGAATCTGTCACACCTAAATCTCCATGCTTGGTGTTCCAAGATCTCAATTCAGGTTAAGGTAATAGATAGAATACCGAGTATGTTTTAATTTTATTCAAGGCAAATGTATATTAACACGGAGATATTAATTCACACCATCAATTGAAATAGCTCACATACACAATTATACAAACATACACACATACACCAACATACACACCCCCATTACTGCTTTCACACAACCCTGCAATTACATTAATAAAGAACAACTAAATTTATATAGATATATAACATATGATATAAGGTTTGTTCATGTATTTATATAAGTAATTTTTCAAGTTTAGTTTATCTGAATATTAACATTAGGTTGATATTATTATGATCACAATATCAATTCATGACATATGTACAAGCAATTATACTGTGGCAGGCATCGCTATCGCAAAACTCAAGAAAGTTTGTCACTTTAAAGAATCAGTCCATGTTCTGTAAAATATATCATCATCAGACTTCCACCTCCAAATAAGATAGACATCAAAAGTTGTTCCGCTTACTCCTGGAAAGATGATACCAAGTGATAACTAGAGGATCGCTTGCAAAAAAACAAGACCAATGCCGTGTGTATCTCCCGCCGAGCATTAAAGGGGAAGAAATACCTTTTCCGAGATATTCATAATTTTTTATTTTCCGCTAAAATCCAAGATGGCCGCCAAAAGTGTCGAAAACTGAAAGTATTCCCCTAGGCACAGGATACTGTTGTACTACCCTGGAGGTCAAAAATGCGCTCAAAATCGCTCTATCTCTTACCATTTTGAAGATATTTTCAATGTTTTATTTTCCGCTAAATCCAAGATGGCCGCCAAAAGTGCCGAAAACTGAAATTTTTACCCTTTGCATAGGACACTCTTGTACTACCCTGCGGGTCAAAAAGTTCGCTCCAAATCGCTCTATCTCGTATGGTTTGAGATATTCACACTTTTTCATTTTCTGCTAAAATCCAAGATGGCCACCAAAAGTGGCGAAAATTGAAACTTTTCCCCTTGGCATAGGATACTCTTGTACTACCCTGCGGGTCAAAAATTCGCTTGAAATTGTTCTATCTCGTACGGTTTCGAGATATTCCCACTTTTTCATTTTCCGCAAAAATCCAAGATGGCCGCCAAAAGTGGTGAAAATTTAAATTTTTCCCCGCTGCACAGGATAATCCGGTACTACCCTATGGGTCAAAAAGTCACTCAAAATCGCTCTATCTCGTATGGTTTTTCGAGATATTCACACTTTTTCATTTTCCGCAAAAATCCAAGAAGACCGCCAAAAGTGGCGAAAATTGAAATTTTTCCCCTTTGCACAGGATACTCTTGTACTACCGTCCGGGTCAAAAATTTGCTCAAAATCGCTCTATCTCATACGGTTTTCGACATATTAACACTTTTTGATTTTCCACTAAAATCCAAGATGGCCGCCAAAAGTGGCGAAAAATGAAATTTTTCCCCTTTGCACAGGATACTCTTGCACTACCCTGAGGGTCAAAAATTTGCTCGAAATGCCTCTATCTCTTACGGTTTTCGAGATATTCACACTTTTTCATTTTCCGTTAAAATCTAAGATGGCCGCCAAAAGTGGCGAAAATTGAAATTTTTCCCCTTTGCACAGAATACCCTTGTACTACCCTGCAGGTCAAATATTCACTCGAAATCGCTCTATCTCGGTATGGTTTTCGAAATATTCACACTTTTTCATTTTCCGCTAAAATCCAAGATGGCCGCCAAAAGTAGCGAAATTGGTTAATTTTATTGTAATTGGAATTTTTATAAATAAAAATACTTACATAATCCCAACAAATGCTTACGTGACCTACCGTTCGGTTAAGGACACAGACAATGTGTCTTGCCATTTTTTATTACTGAAAGTACACACATAAACCCCAGGGGGCACCTGCTGGAGGTTATATCTCCACTGTAAGTTGCCATTCTTAAAATTTGGACCCTACCCCTCAGAAGATGGTAGAGGGGAGGAGGGTGGGACTCTCCTTGTTGGGATTATGTAAGTATTTTTATTTATAAACCTATTAACCAATTTTATTGCATAAAAACGTACTTACATAATCCCAACAAATGCTTGAATGCAGCCCTGAGGTCCATGGTGGGTAGACTTCTGAGGACTGTCAAGTGCTATAGGAGAGTTCTTGAGGTTATACAGATACAAAAAATGCATAGACACAATATGTTATACTACAAACAACTGTAATATAGTACACATAGTTAAACTGTAATTATTATATTATTGTTATTACAAGTACTGATAAAGTGAAAAAGTAGTTGTAATAAAGTAACTGCAAAGTACTCACTCACTTATGAAAGCAGCAGGCTGTACTATACATATTATGATATCTATGAATCCCGTCACCCTATCTGTACAGATGTGCAGGGTTCAAAGGTCAGCTGTGCCCAGTTGAATAGAACTCCAACAGTCAGAGTGCAGCTGTCCCTCAAGCCAAGCAGCCATAACATGAATTCTTATCCATAGTCGTGTTCAAAAATCAAAGTCCTACTACATTCCAGTCCAATTCCATACATCCTGAAAAATAAAGGCTGATTAAATTATTAAGTTTCAATTGTTCACTATATGCTGTGCAGAAACAATGGGACCTAACTTAAAAATATCATCATTTTCCCAGCAAATATCTTTCAAGTAAAAATTTGTGAAGGTATTGTGGGATCTCCAATAACATGAGCTCAAGACCTGCTCTAGGGAGATACCTCCCTTGAATGCAAGTGATGCAGCCATAGCTCTAACATCATGAGCTCTGACCTGAGTGACCTGTTCATCAGTCATATCTGAAGACTGATAGCAAGTGTGAATGGTGTGTTTGATCCACTGGGAAATGGTTATTCTTCTTATATCCTTGGAATAACCTTCCCTAAGTGATACAAAGAGAAGGGCCTTGCCCTTTCTCATTGATTTGGTCTTGTCTAAGTAGACTTTGAGGGCCCTAACTGGACAAAGTGACTTGTCCTCCACCAGTGAACTGTCCAACATGGTAGTAAGAGCTGGTATCACTACTGGTTTAATGGAGTCAGGGCCATCTGAAGCCAATTGGTTTTTGGCCAGGAATGCTGGAGAAGGAGAAACAGTGACCTCTGACCAGTTTCTCCTTGAAGAGACAGAAGAGTGAGTCCAAGCATGTATCTCACTTCTTCTTTTCCCTGAGGCTAAGGCTAACAGGAACACTGTCTTGTAAGTTAGCCACTTCAAAGGAGCCTCAGATAAAGGTTCAAAAGGAGGTTTTGTCAAACCTAAGAGGACCAACGCGAGGTCCCATGTAGGTATGGACCTATTTGGTTTAAGTCTATCCCTGGTGAAGCTGGCAATAAGTCTATTCAGTTCTAGACTTTTTGAGATGAGTTTACCCTGAGAACCCAAAGCATCAGCTATTGCTGTTCTGTAACCAGTAACCAGTAATTGTAGCTGGTTTGAGGTTTTTGACTGTGAACAGATAGTTTAAGAATTCTGCTACCTGCGGAACAGTTGTTGAGGTGATGTCCACCTTATTCTGTGAGCACCATTGTCCATAAATGGTCCACCTTGATTGGTAGACTTTTCTTGAGGATTTCCTCTGAGGTGCCTTAATTCTTTCTGCCACCTCAGATGAGAATCTTCCAGAATTGGATTCCTGGAATCCAGAAGCCACACATGTAGATTCAGGTACTCCACGTTGTTGTGGAACCTGTTGGAGTGTGGCTGTTTCAGTAGTGTCTTCCAATGAGGGAGCTGTAGGGGTACCCTGGTCGAGAGATCCACCAGATCCCAAAATCATGGCATCCCTGGCCACCCTGGGGCCAGTACTATCATCCTGCATGGGTATGTTATTATTTTTTTAATTACTTGTGGCAGGATGGCTACTGGGCAGAAGACATAGCCGTCTAGGCCTTCCCAACAGATATTCAATGCATCTATTTTCCAAGCCTTTTTGTCTGGGACAGGAGATACATAAATTGGAAGTTTGTAATTTAGATGAGCTGCAAACAGGTCTACCATTGATATGTGCCAAACTTTGCAAATTTGGTTGAATATCTGTTGGTGAAGGGACCCCTCTGTATGACCTTGTCCCTTCTTGATAGGGAGTCTGCTATCGCATTTAGGGATCCAGGTACATGTCTTGCTCTTATGTGGATCCTTCTGGAATTTGTGAATGCCAGAATTCTCCAGATAAGAGCACACATTTCTATGAAATGGGTGCCTCCTTCTTTGTTCAGATAAGATACTACTGTACTGTTGTCTGAACAGATGAGTACACTTTGACCTTGCAAGTGCTCCTGAAACCCCTTTAGGGCCAGGAGAACAGCTTTTAGCTCTAATACGTTGATGTGAAGCTGAGCCTCCTTGTTTGACCGTGGGCCCCTGAGAACTATTTCGTTCAAGTGAGCTCCCCAGCCTTTTTGGGAGGCATCTGTAAATACCAATGTGTTGTGAACATGAGGATGGATAGGAGCACCTGCCATAAGATTCTGTAGATCCTCCCACCATTTGAGATGATTCAGAAAATTCCCTGTTACTGAGATCCTTTTGTCCAGTGACTGGGGAAACTTCCAGTGTGACCTTAGGTACCACTGAAAAGGTCTCATGTGTAACCTTCCCAGAGGTACTGTTTTTTCTAAGGAAGCTAATGTCCCTATGAGTGATGGTATCCAGATCTTCTGACCCTCTAATTTCAGAAGCTAACTCCTGGATTCTGTTGTTGAGCTCCTCAATAGCCATTTTGAACCATACTACATGGCCCAAGATTTGAACATTTTCCCTGCAAACCGTCTCTTGAACAATATGTTGTTTGGAAGACACAGAGATGGAATTTGACAACGATTTCACTCTAGCTATGTTGAAGTAGGAGTCGGGTAACTTAGGAGCTTTCAAAGGCGTATTTTGTGGAGAGGTAGTGTAATAAATCATATCAGGCCTCGCAAAGGCCAAAACTATCCCTGAGACAATGATTCAGAGCTGGACTTGTCTTTGACTGTGGTTTCAGAAGCCTTCCTAAACCTGTAGTCCCACATGGACTGAATATCCTGAACAGGAGGTAAAGCCAAATTTTGTTTCCTCACCACCTGCTTGGAAGGCTTCAGGTACCTCCAGGTCAAGTAGACCTCTGATGGCTCAAATTGGCTTCTTTTCTGGAGTTCGTCAAAGATAACAATGCTGATCTTATAGCTGTCACGGAGACATGGCTTAGGCCAGAGGATACTGAAAGTTTTATCTCTAGTATCACACCTCCTGGTTATAAGTTCACTCATGTACCTCGAAATGTCAAGAAAGGGGGCGGAGTTGGCTTTTTCATCAAGGAGGACCTGAGTTTTGAGAGAGTTTCAAAAAACAGTTATCAGGCTTTTGAAAGTATCTCCATACAGATTAGCACTGAGGGTGCTAAAGATGTTATATTTCATGTAGTCTATAGGCCCCCAAATCTCTCACAGTCGCAGTTCCTGGACGAATTAGGCATGTTCTTCGAAGGTGCTGCTTTATCAGGCTATGAAAATATTCTCCTTGGTGATCTTAATTTTCATCTGGATAAACATGACACCTGGACACTGAAATTTTATGATATCAGACCACCAGGCAATAATATTCAGCTGTATCGTCCCTGTCAGAGAATCCTGTAAGTTCCAATGTGTTCCCATCCATAAAATTCACAAGATAAATACTTCAGATTTTAGAATGGATATCCTGAATTCCGACCTCATTAGATGCCTGTACAAAACTGCCAGTCTTCTCAGTCATCAATACTTTAATACTTTGAGAGAAGCCTTCTTGACAAGCACGCCCCAATCATGAAGAAAAATATACCGAGACATGGCGAGACTGGTTTCATGAATTGTGACATCCTCAAAGCAAAACGACTCAAGAGGAAATATGAGCGGGCATGGCGTCGTGAAAACTCAGCCAGTAATCGTAGCCGATACCGGGCTGCAATCAACCACTATAATTTCCTGCTTGAGAAGTCCAAATGCAATCATTATTCCAACATTGTGGCTGAAAACCAAGGAAATCCCAAGGCTCTGTGGAACTGTTTCAAAAAGATCTTACATAGGTCCTCTGTTGCTGTTCTACCAGATTACACAAATAAAACCGACCTTGCAAACACTTGCTGTAAGTTCTTCTATGACAAAATCCTCAAGATAAGATCCACATTGCAGTCATCAATACTATCTTCAGTTACTAGACCCAACCCCACTAAAAATACTCTGTCCTCTTTCACACCTGTGTCAGAGGAAGAACTACTCAAAATTCTAAAGTCCTCACCATCCAAATCATGTGACCTTGACCCGATTCCGACGTCACTGGTCAAGGAGTGTGCTGATATTCTCATCACCCCCATCACTAAAATTGTAAATTATTCAATCACAGAAGGTAGTTTCCCCAACTGTTTTAAGATGGCATATGTCACCCCCCTTCAAAAGAAGCCGAGCCTTGACAGAAATATCCTCAAAAACTACAGGCTGGTGTCAAACCTCAGCTTTATATCTAAACTTATTGAGAAGGTGGTGGCAAAGCAGCTAAATGAATTTATTTCACACGAGGGGCTCTTAAATGTCAACCAGTCTGCTTATAAGAGTTCCCACTCCACTGAAACCGCATTGTTGAAGATTCAAAATGATATAGCTCTCTCAGTGGACTCAGGAAAGGCAGTGGCCCTAACATTATTAGACCTATCGGCGGTGTTTGATACGATTGATCATTCTCTTTTATATGACTGCTTGCATGACTGGTTTGGTCTAGATGGTACTGTTTTGTCATGGATCAAATCATATCTTTCAAACCGTAAACAAAAAATTAAAATAGGTGACAGTTTCTCTGAGGCCGTAATTCTCCCTTTCGGAGTCCCCCAAGGCTCTGTACTGGGTCCCCTCAGTCAAGTTATTTCAAAATTCAATGTTACTCATCACCTGTATGCCGATGACACCCAGATCTACCTAGCAGTTGACTCCAGGAATTTTGACTCTAGCATGGAAGAGCTGACCGAGTGTCTCAAGTCTGTACAGGAGTGGATGGACGGTGTCAAACTAAAACTAAACCCAGAAAAAACTGAATTTATCATAATAGGTCAAAAAGCCATCAGAGAGTCGCTTGCACCAAATTTTTCTGTTCCACTCCTCCAAAACAATATCTCTCCGTCGGTGGAAGTAAAAAATCTGGGTGTTATTTTCGACTCAGACAACTCCTTTGACAATCATGTTGCCAAGGTTTGCAGAGCATGTTACTATCATCTTCGTGATTTGCGACGAATTCGCAAATTCCTTGGAGTTGAGACAGCCATACTTCTGGCAAATGCTATGGTAAGTAGTCGTCTAGACTACTGTAACTCTTTACTCTATGGGGTAAGTAAGTCCAACATAGCCAAACTACAGAGAGTCCAGACTGCTCTTTGCCGCATCATCTTCAGACTTGACAAAATGAGTCATGTTACACCCTTTTTGAAAAAACTCCACTGGCTCCCAATTCAACATCGCATCCTCTTTAAGTATAATCTTTTGGTATTCAAGGCTATTAATCTTTCACAGCCCCCGTATCTCTCAGCTTTAATAAGATCGAGCAGTCTCACTCGCGGCAACAGGCTATCTATCTCCTCAACCTGCCCTAAGAAGCACATAGGCAGGCGTGGCTTTGCAGTAGCTGCACCAGCTGAATGGAACAAGCTGCCACAGACTGTCCGATCTCAGCAAACAATAGATGGTTTCAGAAGCCAGCTAAAGACCTACTTGTTTAGGCTAGCTTACCCGCCACCTTAGTCTTACCCTGGCGGGCGCTTTTTAGATGTCGACCCATGCCTGTCCCTGGACTCTCCCTTCTTGGTCTCAAGCGCATTAGAGGATTTGTATCAATTTTGCGCTATATAAATCCTACTATTATTATTTTTATTATTATTGAGCATCTCTACATAGGAGGGATCTAACTCCTGTGAATGAGAGTCTGCATCCCCTTGAGGAAATTTAGATCTGTGTCGTTTGCTGGCAGGCAAAGAGGACTCTTCATCAGACAGCTCCCCTCTGATGGCTGAGTTCTCGTCTGGGAGACAGGGGCACTCATACCCTGCTCCTGAGAGAGAGGAAGACTGTTCTTAGAGGCTGCGTTTGAACTCCTCAAACGGGGAAGCCAAGGAAGCCAACTGATTATTCATAGCTTTAATCATGTCTTGAAGCGAGGAATCAGGTTTGGAAGTAGAAGGCTGTGAAGATTTTGAATTATTATTATTATTATTTATTATTTCATTATGTCATTTCTGCATTTCAAACAGGCTTGGTGATTATCCCATGGAAGCATATCACCCAAGCAAACTGAGCATTTCCTTTGTTTTTCGGACATCATGAATCGCTAAAAAGAACGTGTGTGCACTTCACGGGGGTCAAAATAAGAATGGCAACTTACAGTGGAGATATAACCTCCAGCAGGTGCCCCCTGGGGTTTACGTGTGCACTTTCAGTAATAAAACTAGACCTATTGCATCGGAGAACCGATGCAAATTGTATCCACCAGAAGAAAACTCACCAAAGCCATTCTAACATCGCTTAACCTTGAAGGACAAGCCCAAGCTGAAATCTGACCATATCAAAAGATTCTTAGCCCAAGATTTCCTATAGGTTGGTGTGACACTGCAAATCTCTAGGAATACGAATAAGCAAGATATAAACACTAATTTTGGCAATCCTCATTTGACCTTGAAAGAGAGGCCAAAGGTCAAATCAGATCACACCAAAAGATTCCCAGCCTATGATTTCCTAGATTTTGATTTACCATTCCAAAGCTCTAGGACCAATAATAAGCGGGTTATAAGCACTTTTAAGTTTGTCTATCCTCGTTTGACCTTGATGGAGGGTCCAAGGTCAAATCTGACCACAGCAATAGATTCCCAGCACATGATTTTGTGTACTATCCTCGTTTAACCTTGAAGGAGGGGTCCAAGGTCAAATCCGACCACAGCAATAGATTCCCTGCCCATGATTTCCTATATGTTGGTTTACCATCCAAAAACTTCTAGGACCAATAATAAGCGAGTTATAAGCACTTTTAAGTTGGGCTATCCTCATTTGACCTTGAAGGAGGGGTCCAAGGTCAAATCCGACAGCAGCAATAGATTCCCAGCCCATGATTTCCTATAGGTTGGTTTACCATCCCAAACCTCTAGGACCGATAATAAGCGAGTTATAAGCACTTTTAAGTTTGGCTATGCTCATTTGACCTTGAAGGAGGGGTCCAAGGTCAAATCCGACAACACCAAAAGATTCCCAGCCCATGATTTCCTATAGGTTGGTTTGTCATCCTAAACCTCTAGGACCAATAATAAGCGCGCTATAAGCACATTTAAGTTTGGCTGTGCTCGTTTGACCTTGAAGGAGGGGTCCAAGGTCAAATCCGACAACACCAAAAGACTCCCAGCCCATGATTTCCTATAGGTTGGTTTACCATCTCAAACCTCTAGGACCAATAATAAGCGAGTTATAAGCACTTTTAAGTTTGGCTATCCTCATTTGACCTTGAAGGAGGGGTCCAAGGTCAAATCCGACCACACCAAAAGATTCCCAGCCCATGATTTCCTATAGGTTGGTTTACCATTCCAAACCTCTAGGACCAATAATAAGCGAGTTATAAGCACTTTTAAGTTTGGCTATCCTCGTTTGACCTTGAAAGAGGGGTCCAAGGTCAAATCTGGCCACACCAAAAGATTCCCAGCCCATGATTTCCCACAGGTTGGTTTACCATCCTAAACCTCTAGGACCAATAATAAGGGAGATATAAGCACTTTTCATGACTGCAAATAAACGCCTGTGGCGGCCATCTTGTTTTTCAAAATGAAGCCAAAAATATTTTCAGTCAAGATTTTATAATGAGGAAAATGTCCTGCGAATTTGAGATTTCTACCTATAATACCCTTTGCTCTAGAGGGCCACCAAAAGTCCTTGTTTAAAGTCGAAAAACGCCCGTGGCGGCCATCTTGTTTTTCAAAATGAGGCCAAAAATATTCCCAGGCAAGATTTTATGGCTATGAATATATCCTGCAAATTTGAGAAGGCTAGCTATAATACTTTTTTCGTTAGAGCGGTAACGGTGAAATCTCTCTACACAATGCGGCGGCGGCGGCGGCGACGGCAGCGTAGGCGTAACGAAGTCAAATCCATAGTATCTACCGGATGCTATCCGGTGGATACAAAAATGGCGAGACACATTGTTTGTGTCCTTGACCGAACGGTAGGTCATGTAAGCATTTGTTGGGATTATGTAAGTACGTTTTTATGCAATAAAAACTGATATTTTTCCCCTTTGCAGAGGATACTCTTGTACTACCCTGAGGGTCAAAAATTTGCTCGAAATCGCTCTATCTCTTACGGTTTTCGAGATGTTCACACATTTTCATTTTCCGCTAAAATCCAAGATGGCTGCCAAAAGTGGCGAAAATTGAAATTTTTCCCCTTGGCATAGGATACACTTGTACTCCCTGAGGGTCAAAAATTCGCTCGAAATCACTATGTCATACGGTTTTCGAGATATTCACACTTTTTCATTTTCCGCAAAAATCCAAGATGGCCGCCAAAAGTGGCGAAAATTGAAATTTTTCTCCTTAGCATAGGATACTCTGGTACTACCCTGTGGGTCAAAAATATGCTCGAAATTGCTCTATCTCTTATGGTTTGCGAGATATTTGTGATTTTTCACATTTTCACTAAAAGTAGCAATAAAGTAGCCATTACTCACTTGTACATTGACCAACAGTTGTGAAACTTAACTAGAGGATCGCTCACAAAAAAAAGATAATGTTTTTGCATAGCAAAAACAAAGCGTCCCGAAAAGGATATAAAGGTGAGTGCTAAAGTATTAAGAAAATGCTTTGTTTCTAGCCTTATACTGTTGTGGCAACCAAAGTCAGTGCAGTCTGCTCTATCTAGCACGGTTTTCAAGATATAAGCATTTTTGTGTTTTGCAAAAAATTCGAAAATTCAAAATGTCCACTATATTTGGCGAGACAAAAATATTTTGAAAATTGGCATGGCTACTCTGCAGAGATACCCAGCAGGTCAAAAATTTTGTTGAGTTTGCTCCATATAGCACGGTTTTCGAGATATAAGCATTTTTGTGTTTTTCAAAAACTTTTAAAATTCAAAATGGCCACCATTTTTGGAGAGACAAAAATTTTTGTCAAGACCACTGCCGCGGTGTGTATCTCCCGCCGAGCATTAAAGGAGAAGAAATAGCTTTTCTGAGATATTCACAATTTTTCGTTTTCGTGTGTGAAAGCTCTTCCAAAAGTAGGTGAATGAGTTATTTGAGAAAAATTGGCTATCTGCAATACTATTAAGAGATAATTCACATTTACTCATTTTGAGTAGGTGAATAATTAGCTATGGGTCTGAAACTTCACCAAGTGAAAGCTCTCCCAAAAGTAGGTGAATGAGTTATTTGAGAAAAATTGGCTATCTGCAATACTTTTAGAGATAATTCACATTTACTCATTTTGAGTAGGTGAGTAATTAGCTATGGGTCTGAAACTTCACCAAGTGAAAGCTCTGCCAAAAGTAGGTGAATGATTTATTTGAGAAAAATTGGCTATCTGCAATACTTTTAGAGATAATTCGCATTTACTCATTTTGAGTAGGTGAATAATTAGCTATGGGTCTGAAACTTCACCATGTGAAAGCTCTCCCACAAGTAGATGAATGAGTTATTTGATAAAAATTGGGTATCCGCAATACTTTTACAGATAATTAGCATTTACTCATTTTGAGTAGGTGAATAATTAGCTATGGGTCTGAAACTTTACGGAGTGAAAGCTCTCCCAAAAGTAGGTGAATGAGTTATTTGAGAAAAATTGGCTATCTGCAATACTTTTACAGATAATTCGCATCTACTCATTTTGAGTAGGTGAGTAATTAGCTATGGGTCTGAAACTTCACCAAGTGAAAGCTCTGCCAAAAGTAGGTGAATGATTTATTTGAGAAAAATTGGCTATCTGCAATACTTTTAGAGATAATTCGCATTTACTCATTTTGAGTAGGTGAATAATTAGCTATGGGTCTGAAACTTCACCATGTGAAAGCTCTCCCACAAGTAGATGAATGAGTTATTTGATAAAAATTGGGTATCCGCAATACTTTTACAGATAATTAGCATTTACTCATTTTGAGTAGGTGAATAATTAGCTATGGGTCTGAAACTTTACGGAGTGAAAGCTCTCCCAAAAGTAGGTGAATGAGTTATTTGAGAAAAATTGGCTATCTGCAATACTTTTACAGATAATTCGCATCTACTCATTTTGAGTAGGTGAGTAATTAGCTATGGGTCTGAAACTTCACCATGTGAAAGCTCTTCCAAAAGTAGGTGAATGAGTTATTTGAGAAAAATTGGCTATCTGCAATACTTTTAGAGATAATTCGCATTTACTCATTTTGGGTAGGTGAGTAATTAGCTATGGGTCTGAAACTTCACCATGTGAAAGCTCTTCCAAAAGTAGGTGAATGAGTTATTTGAGAAAAATTGCGTATCTGCAATACTTTTAAGAGATAATTCGCATTTACTCATTTTGAGTAGGTGAGTAATTATCTACGGGTCTGGAACTTCACCATGTGAAAGCTCTCCCACAAGTAGATGAATGAGTTATTTGATAAAAATTGGGTATCCGCAATAGTTTTAGAGATAATTAGCATTTACTCATTTTGAGTAGGTGAATAATTTAGCTACGGGTCTGAAACTTCACCGAGTGAAAGCTCTTTGGGATAGCTGCTCTGCAGAGATACCCTGAAGATAAAAAATGTCGTCGAAATCGCTCTATGTAGCACGGTTTTCGAGATATTAGCATTTTTGCGCAAAAATTCGAAAATTCAAAATGGCCGCCATTTTTGGCAAGATAAAATTTTTTTGAAAATTGGCATGGCTACTCTGCAGAGATACCCTGTGGGTCAAAAATTTCGTCAAAATCACTCTATCTAGCACGGTTTTTGAGATATAAGCATTTTTTTTTTTTAATATTTTATTGCCTCATTGTTATACAGTATAGCAAAATAATAATACGTAAAAATAAAGTAACAGTATAAGTTTAGCAAAATTGTACTTTTTGTTGCTATAGCAAGATTGATTTTAGATATATACATACCATATAAATTTAATCATTTAAATTTGCATTATTTATACACAACATTTAGTGTAGAAGATAACAATCACTGAGTAATGGTTACAGGTTTACACCATTGACATTTACTCTTAGTCTACAAACATAAGTATATGTTAATACAATAACATGGTACTGTTTCATAATCATTGATCTACATTTCTTTGAGTCCTTATTAATCAAAATAATTGTATAAATTGCCAAAAAGATTGTCAAATGCTTCTAGTTTTTCATGTAAAATATAACTCGTTCTCAAAATTTCTAGTTTTTCTTTTACTAAACATAAAAAGTTGGGAAATTCTATTCGCTGATTATTAGATCGTTGTTTATTAATGTACCATTTTCCTAACAATATAATGTAATTAAACACAAACTGTACATACTCATCAGTGAAGGAGGTTCTGAAGAATCCAAAGATTATTTCACATATTGTGAAGTTGAACTTTATATTAGTTATGTTATATAGCCATACGCTAACTTCCTTCCAAAAGTTATTTGAGTCACTACAGTAGTAAAAGTGGTGCTCTATAGTGTCAGTTTGAATGCAGTAATTACAAGTTTTTGAAGAAGTTATCTTCCATTTGTAGAGATTATATCAGCAATTAATGGTTCTATTTAAAACTTTGTATTGGAATGACTGTAAGTAGGGTTCTTTGGTTATTTTATATATTAATATAAACACAGAGTTCCACTCAATATGTTCCAAAAAAGGGAATAAGTCCAACCAAGTTTCTATAGCTGTGGGTTCTTTTACCATATCTCTTATTAATTCGGAATGTACTTTCCTACTTGTAATTCTGGTAATTTCTGTCACTCTATTGTTAAGAATTAAACTGAATTTGGGGATTGCTGTATACTTACATGTTACATTATTTATTTTAAATTTCCAATATTTTGGAATAGCATCCAATAGGGAGTATATATTAATAATGTTTGTGTTCCATTCTGGCCTTGCTCTTAAGTTTTCGGCTGTTGCCAATTTTTTCTCACTATCTAAGAGATCAACTATTTTTAGATTGATTAAGTCAACATCTAATCTTAATTCTTTTGGGTGTACATGTGATTTGTTTATAGTGATCTGATTGTTTAAGAATAAATACTCGTTCAAAATGTTTTGCAAATTTTCAGGCGGTTTGTTTTTTATTTTAAACCATGCCTGTAGGGTTTGCTGATGGAACTTTGAACTTAAACTTTTACTGATGTCATTATATGCTGGTTTGTGGTCTAATATAAACTTTCTAAGGCCACATACATTTAAAAATAGATTCAAGCACTTACCATCTTCTACAAGTAAATTCTTTATGAAGGATATTTTTTGAGCTTCTTGAAAAGCAAACACCTCCGGCATTTTTAAGCCGCCGCTGTCTATAGGTGCTATTACAGTTTCTCTCTTAACTCTTGGAGGTTTGTGGTTCCATAAAAAGTTAAAAATTGTTTTGTCTAACTGTTCTAAGATGTATTTTGGTGTAAAAGTAGTGCCAAAAAGGTGTACAACTTGAGATAGTATTAAAGTTTTGATTATCATGATGCGTCCTTTCCAAGATAAGCTTCTTTGTCTCCAGATTTGTAAGATATTGCATATTTTTTTCAAGCGGTCGTTATAGTTCAAGTTAATACTTTCACTCAAATCTGAAGAAAACCAAATGCCCAGTGTTTTGAAAGGACCTTCATTAATCTTAAGATTTGATAATTCACTTGGTAAGTCCGATCTTTTTAATCCTGTAGGTCCCAGTTGTACAATTTCACACTTCTCAAGATTTAGTTTTAGACCTGATATTTTTTGAAATTTTAGAAATTCAGCTATTATTAATTTTAGGGAGTCAACGTTCTGTGTTAAAATAGTAGTGTCATCAGCTAGTTGAAAAATCTTGTATTCCCAATTGTCAATAGTTATACCTTTGGCATCTTTATTGGCTCTTAATTTAATAGACAATATTTCTGCTACCAGTATAAATAACAGAGCTGACAATGGACAACCTTGACGAATTCCTCTTCCTAGTGTAAAATTTCTTGAGAAGTGGCCATTGTTGATTGTACAGGAGCTTATGTTAGTGTGTAAAAGCTTTATCCAAGCTCTAAAGGTTTGGCCAAAATTGTATGCTTTTAAAGATTCAAATAAAAAATCCCATTCAATAGTGTCAAATGCCTTTTCAAAGTCAATTAGGACCAGAAGACCTGGGATGTTATATTTTTTGCTTAGGAACATGATATCTTCTATGGATCTTATGTTTTGACTTATAAAACGTCCTTTTATATATCCCACTTGATCTGGATTGATCAAATCTGAGATCACTTTTTGTAATCTTGTAGCTAAAGCTTTGGCAAGTATCTTGTAGTCTGTTGCTAAGAGTGAGATAGGCCTCCAGGATTTTAAAAACCTAAGGTCTTTACCATTTTTTGCAATTAGAGAAAGCACTCCCCTTTTTTGACTATCGCTTAATTCACCATGTTGTAAAGAATACCTAAAACTTTCAAACACCATATTTTTTATATCCATCCAGAAGAACTTGTAAAAGTTGGTTGTGAAACCGTCTAGTCCTGGTGACTTGTCATTTGACATTTCTTTTAAAGCTGATGATAGTTCCATGACAGTTAATAAAGAGTTTAAAAATTTATTCTGTTCTTCATTTAATTTTGGTATATCATCTGTCTCAAGAAATTCAGTTGTCAGAGTTTTACTTTCTTCTATGCACTTATTCGATGTATAGAGTTTTTCAAAAAAGGAGGCCTGCTCTTCTAAAATATTTTTTGGCGTATTTATCACAGTACCTTTAGAATCAATCAGCATTTTTATGTTTTGCAATTTTGCAAAAAATTCGAAAATTCAAAATGGCCGCCATTTTTTGTGAGAAAATTTGTTTTTGAAAATTGGCATGGCTACTCTGCAGAGATACCCTGTGGGTAAAAAAATTCGTCAAAATCGCTCTATCTAGCAGGGTTTTCGAGATATAAGCATTTTTATGTTTTGCAATTTTTGTAAAAAATTCGAAAATTCAAAATGGCCGCCATTTTTGGCGAGACAAAATTTTTTTGAAAATAGGCATAGCTACTCTGCAGAGATACCCTGTGGGTCAAAAATTTCATCGAAATCGCTCTATCTAGTACGGTTTTTGAGATATAAGCATTTTTATGTTTTGCAATTTTTGCGAAAAATTCGAAAATTCAAAATGGCCGCTATTTTTGGCGAGACAAAATGTTTTTCAAAATTGGGATAACTACTCTGCAGAGATACCCTGTGAGTCAAAAATTTCGTCGAAATCGCTCTATCTAGCACAGCTTTCGAGATATAAGCATTTTTGTGTTTTGCAATTTTTGCGCAAAATTCGAAAATTCAAAATGGCTGCCAGTTTTGGTGAGACATAAATTTTCTGAAAATTGGGATGGCCACTCTAGAGAGATACCCTACGGGTAAAAAATTTCGTCAAAATCGCTCTATCTCGCACGATTTTCGAGATATAAGCATTTTTGTGTTTTCCTTATTTGGAAAATTCGTAATGATTAATTAATCATTAATTACTCAGCCATTTCTTAACCAATCAATGCCAAAATCTAATGATTTCCAGATTTTAATAGAATGGATGTATTTGCCAAGTTTCAGGTGAATTGATAAAATCCCTTTCAAGTTATCATCCGGACAAGCTTACCCATCGAAAAAAGACATTTTTGATCATGTGAACTCTCTGATTCGTTGAAATGTCAATGCAGCATATTAAAAAAAATTCCCCAAGGCTACTGCATACACCTGTCAAATTTGAAAAGAATCCGCGCAACAGTCACAGAGTTAAAAGGAAAATGAAACACGGACGCCGGCAGAGCCTGATTTTCTCCCATACACAAAAAAGCGTCCCTTGTGGGGGGGGACGCTTAATTCCCACACACCATCAAGGGAACACAGGTAAGGCATTTACATCAACACAGCTAGCAAATGATAACAGTTCCATCACACCATCAAGACCAACAGCCATCAAGTCAACATAGACTAGTAATCAACCACAACATGGATCCATCAGAATAAAATCACCATCATAACCTTGTCAACAATCAGCAATGGAAATATCTTTCCCCAACAAGAAACCAGCTAAAATATAACAGCATTTATATAACAAACCTTCAAGATAGAATTAACTATAATATATATATCTTCTATAATGAATAAGACAATGATCTAATTGTAATAAGGTACTGCTCAGCCAGTGAATTTCGTCACACAGTGATTTCGTCACCTGCATTTCATGACAATATTAAATCATTTTTACACATAATTTTCATCGCTGAATTACATGTTAATATTACAAGTTGTGGTTAGATGTGTTTAAACACAAGTATTGCTGTTTTTGAGGGTTTAAATGGCAGGTGACGAAATTCACTGGGTGACGAAATTCACTGGTTGAGCAGTAATGTATTTCATCCATTATGAACTGTATTATTATATTCTTTGTAAATTAAGAAACAACAGAAAAAGATTTACCACAATGCTGGTTCACCATGTGTAAGCCAAAGCCCAACACTTCCATCCACCACAAAGGACTATTTCACACTGTACTAACCCTCACAAATACTGACCACTCTGAACTACAAAGCCTCACAAATACTGGCCACCTTGTCTAGCCACATAAAGTACATGTTCATCTATGCATGAAATGCAGGAGTATAAACCACAATGACCTTATACAAAACAGTTAAAGAACAGAGGTCCAAAATCATAATGTCCTTAGTATAAACTACATATAGGTTAATGGCCAAGTAAGTGTCCAATATTGGAAAATAATGGACTGCTTACGAGGTCCCGAAGGGACCAAGTCAACAGCTCATTATTTTCTAATGTTGGACACTTACGAGGCTATTAACCTATTTAAATTACACATCTTCCTTGATTTATGATTTTAAAGATGTTTTAACATCATTACTTTCATTTCTGTATTCCTGGTGTGTATTTTTTTCGGTTTTATGATCATTTTAGTTGAAATAAATGTGAAAGGGTTTCTTTGGAAATCTGCTAAAAAGTCTTCTATATATGGTCAAAAGCACAAAGTGGCCAATAGTGAAAGATATTGGACACTTTTAACAAAAGAGAAACTCGCAGGTGTAATTTAAAATAAAATAATATTGCACTTTCAACAACAAGAATAATTTTTAAATAGCTTTGTGACACTTGGCTCCTAGGGCCTCAGCAATTAAAGAACAAGGCTTCCCTGAGGCAGTGGCAGTACGAATTGAGGCTCCTCAAAGAGGATCAACCACCTCAGTCTACGAGGCAAAGTGGGCCATTTTCACAAAGTTGTGTCTCAGTAATCAGGTGGACTTTAGGGCACCCCCTATAAAGTCCATATGCAACTTCCTCCTGCACCTATTCCAGGCCAGGAAGTTGCAGCCAAATACCATTGATTGCTATAGGTCAACCATTGCAGACAAACTGGGAAATTCACCCATTTATGCCAGCAAAAAAATGAGAATCTCACTCACCTCTTGGATAGATTCAACAGAGACCGACCCAAGGGTCGAAGGGGCATCCCCTCCTGGCTGGAACCCTTCCCAGGTGCTGCACCAGCTGACAAAGGCTCCTTTTGAACCCATTAAAGAGGCCTCTTTGAAGCATTTCACCTTCAAGACTGTCTTCTTTTTAGCCTTGGGTTCAGAAAAAAACAAACAAGAACATCAGACACCAGTCAGACTGGTCAAAGGTGTTTCTTTACAGGGGCGGATCCAGCTTTTATGTAAGGTGGGGGTTCACATCGAGAAAGGTGGGGGTTCACATTGAGTAAGGTGGGGGTTCACATCAGGCATATTATAACTAAGGGGGTAGGGGGGCATGCCCCCCTGGAAAAAAATTAATTTTGGGTAAAAATAGAGTGCATTTCCTGTAAATTTAACACCACTGTCAAGAAATAATTTTCTACTTTTGGTTGAACCCCTTTACATTATTTTTCAAGGGGGGGGGGAGGGTCGAACCCCCTGAACCCCCCCCCCCCCCCCCCCCCCCCCTGGATTTGCTAGTGCTTTACCTCTCACCCATCACCCATCTTTCTTTCCAAGAACCAGCTGGTCAAACAGGGTCCGAACAGTGTGGCCCCAGTGGTGATTCCAGCACTGGCCCCAACTCTCGATAAGTCACTCAGGTCTGACAGGTTCTTATATCCAGTTAGAGCCTGCGCTACTATTTTGACTTCAAAGTTCAATCCTCAGGCAGAACAAGGATTTGGTCTTTGTCTCCTTCAAGAAAGGTTGCGATAAAGATATCTCTCCTGCCACAGTCTCCTCAAGGATCAAGTAGACAGTGACCGTATGATATGAGCACTCTGATCAGGAGGCCCTCACCTTAGATCAGGTTAAAGCCCATGATGTCAGGGCCTTTGCTGCTTCCAAGGTCTTACAGTTGTGCGGCTCCTAAGCAAAAATTTTATCAGCTTGCCATTGAAAGTCACACAACATCTTCACACAATTCAATATGAAGGATGTGGCTTGGCTGATTCAGAGCTTTTTCATCTGGGTCCAGTAGTGACTGCTCAACAAATCCACCAGTAGCCCTTATGACTGAGGGGATTTGTATATATGTACATATTTTTGAGTATATTTGTATATAGTTACAAAAAAAGTACAAAACACTGTGACATGCTTCCTTCGGGAAGTTTATTTCTTGGGACTGAACTCGCCTCTTTTCCCCTACCTCAGAGCAGGTCTGTAAAAAGGTGGGAGGGGCAACATCGGTATACTTCCGGCAACTGGGACACTGGGAACCAACCTATTGTGCCAACTGGAGCCCTGTTCAAGACCACCCTTGGCCTTAATTTTTGAGTTCACTTAGAGTCCCTAGTAACTGATCCGCCTACCAAATGGTAGTTATTCAGCAATTGTCCATTGGGTAGGATGTATGAACGCAATAAAATAGCGAATTTAATAAGTAAATTAAATTTTTATAATTTAATGGCTTACCCAATGGACAGGCGAGGCCCTCCCAACCGACCCGCTATCAGCTTACTAGGGGTCTAAATGTGTTTATACAATGAAAAAGATGCTGTGACGTCACTTTGTCTAGTGTGTAGACAGGAAGGAAGTACAATGGGCAACCTAGCAAATGTACAGTACTTGACCGGTCCAGCCAGTGGAAACACAGGATGGCTTTTTCTGTCATTTGGCGGACTGGTCTGCACCAACTAGATTAGCAATAGTCCATTGGGTACAATATTAACTTATAAAAAACGTAATTTACTTTTAAATTTGCAATTTGACCTGTATATGAGGACCATAAACAAAAAATTAAGATGATATCTAAAAAAAATTGACTTAATATCTCAAAAAATTGAGATAATATCTCAAAAATTGTCTAAATATCTCCAAAAATTGAGATAATATCTAAAAAATTTGAGATAGTTATCTAAACAAATTGACTTAGTATCTCAAAAAATTGAGATATCTAAAAAAATTTCAAAGTATCTAAAAAAATTGGCTTATTACCTCAAAAAATTGAGATAATTATCTAAAAAAAATTGACTTAATATCTAAAAAAATTGAGATAATTATATGAAAAAACTGGCTTAGTATCTCAAAAAATTGAAAAATTGAGATACTATCTCACTAAATTGAAAAAAAAAAGTTTTTTTTTTACTTGGCCCTAATACTCTTCCGTAGTAAATATGTACAGTGTATTAACAGAAATTATTTCATAAAGATTCCAAGCTATATACATGTTACAAGACTGCATCCATTTTACAACTTGGTAACTCATGGGAAGGACTTAATATCTAGTGGTAACGACTTGCCAACTCATGGGAATTACTTAGTGACTCATGGGTAGGACTTAAAATGTCTTGTGAGGATTTGCCAACTCGGGGGAGATGAAAAGTTATAGGAAAATATTTCTGTGTCCCTTCCCACAGCCCTAGTTTACAAAGTGTTTGGTTGAATAGAACATTAGTTGCATATCATTGTTTTTTTTTATAAGTGCCCTCTAGTGACACATCAAAATTTTGATTATTAATATTCTACCAATTCACGCCCACGATATGTGGTTGTACTTCAATGTGAATGCTCTATTACCTATATTTAGTTCAGTGTGAAAAATATTATGGTTACAAAAGTTTGAATATTTTACAGGGTATTTAAAATCATAAGTAAATTTGTTCGTAAAAAATTTATTTTCCTAGCAAATGTATGCACCCTCTTTTTATCTTGCTGTTTTTGTTGGGGGGTTTTTTTTTTGTACATATTTTATCACTTCAGTCTTCAATGCCACATTTTTGTCAGTCAGTTTATTAATTTTTTTTTTTTTTTAAATGAAGTTATTTGCATTCAATACCTGAATGAAATGGTGTAATTAAATCGTATCTAAGATGGCTGAATCATTTAAAAGTTAGTTGACTGTATTATACCCTCAATTCTTTTGATCTATTTTTGTTTTTCAATTTATGTAATCTCAGATTACAGATGTTTACCCGGTAACTATCTTTTCAATTGACCACACAATAAATACATCATAAAATAATATTCAATTTTAGCCATGTTCATTTTAACTTTTATTTTGCCCTGGAAATACCTTCAACATCTGACTTTAAGTTAAGAAGCATAAAATGAGGAAAGTACTCTGATTTGGGGCTAAATTCACGAACAATACTTAGATTATTCCTAATTAGTTAACTTAGTTAAAGTATTTCTTAGATTTCAAGTAACAAATTATGAAACTGAACATTTCCTAACTTTTGACTTTGAACTTGTGAATTTAAACTCCAGGAAAAACTTGAGAGAAAAACCTTCTTTTACCTAAATCTAAGGTCACCTTATCTAAGTATTGTTGTGGTATACGCGTCCCCTAGACTTGGTCCAAGTCTTTGTATTTCTTATTCCACCAAATCTGACATACATGGAATCATTATGAATCCTTTTGTATCATGGGAATCCTACTGTCCCATGAAATACAGAACCAAATTCTTTTTTTAAAAAATCATTCAGTCCTCATATAATACCTGAGACAAATTGGCTTGAGGAGAAGTCTATACGGTGCCAGGGCTGTTATCCAATGGAAGTGGGAGCAAGGTAGACTTTCCTCAAGTCATTTGTCTTAGGTATTATATGAAGACTGAATGACTTTTTGACCAGAATGTGGCCGGGCTGACAAAAGTATTTGTATTTCATCCCTAAGTGATTTCCCCACCCATCATGATGGGTTCTTGATGATTCCATGTGTGTCAGATTTAGTGGAATAAGAAATACAAAGACTTGGAGCAAGTCTAGGAACAAGGGGGTTTTGTTGCAAGATCTGGGGTAAAGCTGATGGAAGAATTGGGGTTGGGAGGGGGAAAGATGAACATGCACGTATTAAAGGGCTGGGTGAACTTACTGAAGAAGCTCAAACTAGTTGTGGTTGAAAAGTGGCGAGAAAGAGTGGTAATATAATAGCTCACCATCCTCAGGTGGGACCTAATCACACCATGGGTGTACCTTGGAGAAGATATATGATAGGTTAAAGCATTGAAACAACTGGTGAGTGAAGGCTCGTCAATGTGGGACGATTTATGCTGTGCTACTTCTGTGTTGGGTAAAATCAATATGCTTTATCTTACAGATTGCTGGAAAATAACAAATTTCCAAATGAGAGTTTTTACCAAAGCATCACACTTACATTTGCAAGACTTTTGTGATTTAATGTACCATAGAACACACAGACAGCATAATATTTGCAAGACTTTTTTGATTTAATGTACCATGGAACACACACAGAGCACAATATAAAAACACAAAGTTCATACTTCTTTCACTTTATGTGTCTTGTAAGAGACACATCAAAATTTAGTTTCTTTTATACCAATGAACGCCCACGCTGTGGTTAATTACAGAGTTCGAGACTTAGCCAGACATATACTTATGTGCATAGACACAATTATGGTTACCAAAGTCTGAATATCCTCAACGGGGAAAAATTCACAATTTTTCCTGGACCAGTGCAAACTGTTACTTGGTTGAATTTCAGATGGTTTAATCTTATGTTGCATTACATTTAACATCAAATATAAATGTAAAATTACAGCTATATAGTACTTATGATTTAGGCCCAAAACAAATTAACTTAATTAATTGTCACTGTTAAATATCTATATAAAATATCTAGGATGACTTTATTTGTTTGTTTATTTGGGGTTTTACGTTGGTTTCAACACTGTACAGGTCATATCACGAAGGGTAGTTGGAAGGGCAGAGGAAACCAGTACATACAGTTCGCTAGGGTTCTGTACTGTAAACTGCCGACCAACGGTAAGCAATTAACTACCAGCTAATTCCCACTTGAGGCCATGATGGGGATCGAACCCCGGCCTCAGAGATGGGAGGCGAGAGTGTTACCACTCTGCCACTGTGGCCCCCTAGGATGACTTTAGGATGTGTTCCTGATGCATAACATTTTTCCCAATAGCTTCCCGATTAGCATTGCCATTGCCTCAGAAAATTCATTCAATTAAACTGGTATCCGATTGTTTATGATAGACTTAAGATGAAAAAGATAGGTTTACGATCACTACGTACATATATAAGGTGAAAAATATTTGCCGTACAACTGTAAGACCACTGTAAGATTAAAAATATGACAACATGATTGATTTATGATGTTATAAAATTTGATAAGAATCAGGAAAGGTTTGCGACCATTTCAAACAGTGTGAAATTCCCGTAAACTGTTCCCGACTAGTGCTGTACGTACTCATAAACCTATCGGCAAGTACCGTATTTTCCACAATAGAATCTCTGTACAATGGCTTTAAGATCATTGCGATTGAGGATATTTACCTCCGGAACCCAGTATATTGGGAATCTGGAGCAAGGTTTATAATATATCTCAGAAGTGGAACAGTCCTCTTAGCTCCTGAATTTATTATGGTATTGAATGAACATTGCAGAACCAACTCTTGCTAAAGGCTTGAGTAATTTCTTTGTAATTAGGGAAAACTTTCAGTTTACATTATATGTCAAAGCTTCAGTGTGTATACTTACATACACTGACTTTTAAATCAGCATACTGCTAAGATATAGGGCTCTGTCTGATGAGTGCTTGATGGATACCAAATATCTGTATACATCCTAGGATGGAGGAGAGCAGTGCATACTAGTTGGTCAAGATTCTGGACTAAAAACCAAGGGACATTGACAATTACCACAAAGATATTGGGTTTCCAAATCACTGGATATACTTTTTGTCACTTTAATAATAAATTGAAATTTGAGACTGGTCTTAGGTATCCTGGTGAAACATCCGCATGTGTCAAGAAAATTGGAGTACATCATGACAAATTATGTAATACAAAGGTGAATTCTACCTTATATAATTTAAATCACCCAGGTTTAGTGGAGTAAAAAGCTTATTATTAGTATTCTAATTAGACTTTTATAGCACTTAATCCCCCCTATTCAAAGGGACTCTAAGACACAACAGAACCAAAAACAGTAAACCAATGTGAGTATCCAGGGACAGAAATGCAATTGTATACAAATTATGATGATGAGGTATCATATCAAATACCTCGTCATCATTGTTAGTATACAATTGCAGATTATATCAAAGTTTGCTTATTTAAAAGAATTTTTTTTTTTTTTTTTAGATTTTGCTTCATGTTTTCCAGATATAATAGCGTCAATAATGTCGTTTTCTTTCAGCTGTTGTAGGTTATTTGGGTGTAACCTCACTGTCAACACATTGCATAGTCTGTATTTTACGGATGCCAAACATTATGCACGTTGTACGTATATCAGGTGTCATAAGAATGACACAGCAAAATTTTTTATTTTCAGTGTAAAACACTGATTACGTACTGCCTTCCGAGCAATTATCTATGGAGAAAAGTCACTTTTCCCTTTATGTCATGGAACAAAGTATTCGTATTATGGTTGCCAAGGTTTGAATATATACGGACACCAAGACGGACATTTAGTAAGAATTATATCAAATCATATGAACTAATATTTCCTAAGTTTGCCATAAATAACTGCACATATATTTCAGGCATCGCATACATTATAGTCCTGGGAAGATATGGGGCAAAATGGGGTCAATGGTCCAGTAATTGATTGAAATAGTTTTTCAGTTAAGTGTGCAAGATTCTTCATTCCTCTAGAATAATATAGTAAAAGTCTAGAAAAGTATGATAAATTTTCTTCAATCACAGCTAAAACACCATATCCGTAGTCACCACAATTCCGTATGTATTTTGCAAACAATTAAAGTATTTACATTAGAAATCAGCAAACAGGTAATTTTTTTTAAAAAATTAGTTCTTTTTCAATTACACTGTCATATGTTTTATTGTATGGAAAAAATTATCCGGCTCTTTCCCCAAATATAAAACAATACATTGCAGCTAGAAAGTACTCCTCAGATAACAGTCCACTGGTGGCCCAAAGGTGGGGCATCAGCGGCAAATCTGTTGGCTCACCGGAGGCTGCCACCAGTGGGCCACCGTCTTTTTGTCTGTTGGGCCAACTCTGGCCCACCGGTGGTAATATGCGGGTTGAAATTCTGCAATCGCGTCAGCCAATCAGATTACAGCCTATAGTTATGTGGCCATTTGTGGATAAGGCAAATGATTGACAGGTTTTGGGCAGATCTTAACTAAGAGAATCAGTGATAAGACACATGACCAATTATGTATTCTAACATGACACCCTTGTGTCCGCGATTCTGATTGGTCAATCTCAGTGGTAAAACCAAGCATAACCTCACGGCTAGTTTATGGTGATGCATGGGGTTTTCGTGTTAATAAATTATTAATCATGATTTCTGATAGTTTTACAAAAGTACTTTGATTTTTGATAACTAAAATGTATAAAATAGCTGGATTTAAACAAATATATTTGTGGAGAATGAATATTTTCATCTTTAACACTTGATATTAACATCAATAAGATTATATCTGTGGAATGTCACTCAGAGTATTTACTGTGGAGTTTTCATGCTACATGATCTAGGTCTCAATAAAAGGTGCTTTATTATTGTTGAAAACATAAAAACCCTTGGAAGACATGTAAAAACATTATTTATGCTAGAAAATAATTAAAATGTAACACTTGTTCTATTTATGTATCTATTTTTGCCAGTTAACTGAGATATAGTCTCTAAAACTTGAAAAACAATAAATATTTTGCTAGAAATTTCAAATAGCATTTATTTTTGCTTCTCAATAAAATTCAATTTTTAAAACAGCCTAAAATCGCATTTTTCATCAAAATTCAATAATATATGGCAGGATTTGATCATAAACCTATGGTAAATAGAAAAAATAGCTGTAGCACGAAAACTCCACAGACATGAAAACTCCACAGATGACCATACATAGGTGGGCGATAATCCCACTTCACTTTTTAAAAGTCAAATTACAAAGAATATACTCTACAATTCTTAATCAAATCTTCATCAAATATAAAATGTCATGTTAGAATTGCAATAACACACTCCTAGCGTGGGGTTATGCGGGGTTTTACAACACATAGCTCATTAGAAACACTCAGGCTTCACCTTCGTGTTACTAACATTGCTATTCTTTGTCAAACCCCGCATAACCCCACGCTAGTCGTGTGTTATTCCTTAAATCAATCCTACATAAAAATGATGGATGACGGTCCTAAGGTGATATTCCATAATTCATTGATAAAATTATAATATGTCCAATGACAACTTTTCTTTTGTAAATTTTTTATAGAAGTATTGTTTGTACGTCTAAAATTGTTAAATAGTGAGTCAAAAATTGTGGGTTCACTGAAATCTCATTATTTGACACACACTTATGAATAAATGTTTACTAAGTTTCTGCAAATCCCTTATTATTGCTCACTGCCATCTTGAACAAAAATCCACTGTTGGCCCACTGGTGGCCCACCAGTGGCAAATTCTACAGACATGAAGATTGGTTGGAAAGCCACCATTGCCCCAACAGTGGCAAACTGCTGATCATACAACCAAAAACCTCAGGTGGGCCCACAGTAGCATAATCTGCAGACCATATGCTGTTGGGCCAATGGTGGAATGTTATTTGAAAAAAAAAAAATTATCCGGCTTTTTCCCCAAATATAATCAGTTCTCCCTTTGCCCAAGTCCTACCCACATGCAAAAAAAAAAAAATTATGAATTTCATGAAGATCTGATCGTTACATTGGAGTAACTTCAACCCGAAAGCCAATGTCATCCATTAAATTCATCGATATTGCAAAAAAAAAAGAAAAAAAAGGGGGCCCTTTGAAGTTTCAGGATTTTTTTTTGTGTGTCCAGCTAATACGATCCAGATCTTCTCCTAAATTTCATCACTTTTTTTCCCTTTGAACAGGCTCTCTCCACAAGATATCCAGAAAGATCCGCTCAATTACTTCTGGGGCGGGTTTCACAAAAGGTCTTAGTCCAAGATTTGTCTTAAGTCTAAGATAAAAGTCTTGAATGTTAAAAACTTTGTCATAAAGATAAGACAAAATTTATGCTTAGACAAAATGGGATTCACAAAAGGTCTAAGCCAAAATTTTGTCTTAAGTTTTGTCTTAACTTTAAGACCACTGCAGGGCAGACTTAAGTCATTTTTAAAATATTCCATTGCATGTATTTACATTTTTCCCTTTGTTATGCCAACAAAAAATATACTATGGAGACCTATACTTCCTATAAAAGTAATTGCTGTGCATTGTAATAGAAATTTACATAATTTAATTTACTACAAATTTCCACATTTTACCTTCTTGTGGTAAAAATATTGTCATAAAAATGGCTGACTCACAATAAAACAGAAAGACTACTATTTATGCATAATTTTACCAAAAAAAAAATAACAAATCTGTTTTATAATTTTGAAAAGCGTGTTTGGTGTAGATCTATTTATCAGTGAAAAATATTTTTGTTTTACTAAAGTTTGTTAATTTGGCTTCAAAACAGTTAAGACTTTTTGCATAAATTTTGTCTCAGCTAAGATTTTGCTAAGCCCTTTTTGTGAATCTCAATTTAAGAGAAATCTTAGCTAAGACAAAAGTCATAACTTTAAGACTGGGCTGAGCAAAAAAAAATTGTCCAAGACCTTTTGTGAATCCCGGCCCTGGAATTAACACAACACAAATACAGCAAGAGACAAATGATGAACAAACGCAAAAAAAAAACCCCAGAAGATCCTGGGATGGGCAACAATACTTATTCTACTGTAACATATTGCACATAATTCTTAACTAAATTGGATATAACACTTGACATCAAATTATTAATAGAGCGCATAATTTAACACATCAGTGTTTTTCTCGCGCCTCCAAAATATACCTAGCGAGTAGTTAAAAACTACAAACAGGAAGGAAGTAGACTGATATCTCCCTGTCCCAGTACTTAAACAATACAGTTAGTGCTGAATTATGGTGTGCATCGTTTGAATATTTTCACGTGAGAACTCAGTCAAATTTGCAGATTATGAAAGAAGCATCATTAACAACGGATGTCAAGGTGAGCACATTGGTAAAAAAAATCATTTAAATTTAATAATGAGCATATTTATTACAATTATTTTCAAAACACGGATCAATCTTTATATGAGTGAGCATTAAATTTACTGTCCCAAGTAACCTAGCTATAGCTTGATCAATCTTTTAAGTTGCAAGGCATGCAGCTACAACTTAATCATCTTTATGGTACAGTACGTGACTTATATTTGTAGTGCATGGATTTTTTGCCAGTTTCTTTCTGGTGAACATTTTTTTGTGAACTTTTAAGTATAATAAATCCAAGAAACACATTGATTTGGTCAAGATATGAATAATGGAAAAGTTTTTTGGACTGAAAAATTGACCCACTTCATGAATGTTTGGTGCAGATATATTTCAAAGATTTTGTACAAATTTACATTTGAGGGAAAAAGTTATGAAACAATTTTTGCATTTTGTTGCCGCTATCACGTTCTTTTGTATGGCTGCCAAACATAATGTTTCTGGACAATATACTTTTTACAGAGCACTAAAAACACTTGAAAATTCGATCCACTTCATGCTAACCCATGTATATTTTTGTTACCCTCCCATACTGTCCTAGGTGGTCGTAACAAGTGGTTTTTCAGTGTTTCCATGGTGTGAATAGTATGGTACACAGACACTGGGGCTTGAGAAATCTATTTATTCATGCTCAGTAGGTTTAAAATATTTTTACATTTTATCATACAAGTATAATACATTTCATATTGAAAAGTATTTATTGGCTTTTTATAACCAGCAGCCATTTTAGTTAGACTTCCACCAAGTGCTTTTGTGAAAATTTTTTGGGTAGTGTATGACTTTTGAAGAAACAACCAGCCCTGACAAAAGTTTGTTCAGAGACTATCAAAGGTCAAAGTTGGGGTTTTACGTCCCGTTCAACAGCCAGGGTCATATTGGGACAGGTCCTCAGAATTGCCACTTGTGGGACTCGAACCCACAGAGGTGACAGCCTATGATTAGATGCCAAACTTGCTAACCACTAGGCCACTGAGGACCTTGTTCAGAGACTATATCCCCTAACTCCAGAATGCTTGTGGTATAATGAACTGTAAGCCTCCAATTTAAATTTAACTATTCAGGTTACTGATGGATACAAATACAAAGATTTGGAGCAATTTTAGTAGACTGAAACCCCATGGATCACTGTTTATCTATGTATAGCTTTACTTCATACCCAACAGCTTGAATCTATTGATTTCCATGTACCCAGTAAACATTACAAACGTTTATAAACGTTTATAAACCTAACTATGAACGGTTTATTTAAGGTTTAAAATGATGGGCTCCTAAACTTTCGCCTATAAACGTTTATCAACGTTTATAAACGTTCAAGTATCCAGCATGATTCAAGGGAGAATGTAAACAAACTTCATTTTATGAATAATTTCCCTGTTTACATTAATTTAAACTTGTACAGTGCATTCTATGATATAATGTACTTTTATATCTCCACTTATAATTTAATGATGGCTTCAAACAACAGTGATACAGCAAGATATAGTAACCATGTAACAGAAATATTTCTCCAGTTTCTCTCAAAATGGCTGTGCTGATATCATCAGCCAAAATGAAAGCGAGGTTAAGATATTCTTCGCTCTTTGTAAACGTTTAAAAATGTTTATAAACGTTTATAAACCAAACTAATGTTACTGAAACATTTATAAACCCATAATATTGAATAATTGTCAATATTTAGGTTTATATTTGGTTTTAAAAATATTTATACGTTTACTAAACATTTATAAACGTTTGCTATGTTTACTGGGGTATATATGACCAAAAAATCGCTATGGCACAACCTTTTTTCCCCAGGTGTATATCTTATCCTAGGACACTATCTATAATAAGTATAGTGGCCTTATTTGATTCGGGACTAGACAACAAACGAGTGTTATTTAACAAACAAACAGAACACAGGTTAGTCTTAGGCTATACCAAAGAATTACACAATTGCACAAAGAAGCACCAGTTCAAAGTCACTGTTTAATGTCACCATTACTGCCATTGTGATGTTGTTGAAGTAGTCTCTCTCTTTCATAGCCCACAAACAAAGGTTATCGCTAAAACATTTTTACTTAATTACTGTTTGCCAAGACTATACCTTTGGATTATATTCAGTTGCATGCATAAGTTATAGTCTCTAAGGCTTCTAAGGATTCTTTTTGTTGTATCATTATTCCACACACATACAAAAGTCAGCTTTTTACAGGGGTTGTTTAAAAGCAACTTGATCTTTTAAAACAAAGACAAAACAAATATAAAGAAACATAATTAATTGTAATATCTCTCTACATAACAACAAGACTTGTGTATATTATTAGAGTCAGAATCATACCAAAACTATCCTATTTAATAATGCTGGTACTACAGTTTTTAAATTTTGTTGATGGGGAAGATAAAAATCTCTGCTGTAAGAGAGTAGATTTGCTCCAAGTCTTTGTATTTCTTATTCTACCAAATCTGACATACATGAAATCATTATGAACCCATCTGATGGGTATAAAATACAAACACTTATCTGAAATATTGCACCAAATTATTGAAAAAAGTCATTCAGTCCTCATATAATACCTAAGACAAAAGGACTTGAGGACAGTCTACTCAGAGAGAGGGATGTCCCTTTGTCAAATGTAGTTGTGGCTAGGGGCAACTCTCCCTATTCCTCAGGGGTGTTTAAAAATGGTAGGGGTATGTTAAAAAGCTTATGTAGATTAATGTTAGTAATTGTTAGATAGTGCACGTAAGCTTTCACTTTTAGATTCTTAGTGGTCAAGAGAAAGGATATCGTTAATGCTTGATGATAGGGGAGGGTTATTGTAATCAGTTTAATATGTCTCTGTCCTTCTTTCTGTACATCTTTTCAATCTTATAATTAACGCTCGACTATAGGAGAGGGTTATTGTGATCAGTTTGTTTCTGTCTGTCTGTCTGTCTGTGCACCGTTTCGCCCTTATAACTCAAAAACTATAACACCAATCAAGCTCAAATTTGGTGGGTGGGTATTTCATGGGGTACAGACGGATTCTTTCAAATTTGGTGTAATTTGTGTGAAAATTAAAGCCAGGAGAGAGTTTTTCTTATTTTTAATTGGGCTTTTACAGTGAAATCTTTTTATTTTTTTTATTTTTCCTTCCTGCAAATCTTTCATTTCACAATTTTCCATATGTTGCCATTACAAACACTGGGGTTACAAACACCCTTTGCAAGAAGGTGGCCCAGTATTAAATTAACATTTTGGGTTTTTTTTTTAATAATTTTTAATCAAACAGTTTTACAAAATGTTTCCAGTCTTCATTAAACACATCTTCTTTAAAATTATATATAGCAACTAACTTTTGTTCTACATATACATTTTTAACATCCTCCTGTAAGTTTTTGAATATATGTGGAATACCTTTTCTAGAATTTTTAAATAGAAATTTCTTTGTAACCATAATGATTGTGTTGATTGGAAGGAAATACTGGTCCTTATTAAAATATCCTAACATTATATCTCTTGGTTGTATATTCATAGTAAAATTAATCTCGTTTTGAATCCATGATTTAAGTTCATTCCAAATTATTTGAGATTTAGTGCAGTGGTAAAATAAATGTAGGAGAGTTTCAGGAGAGATATTGCATTGCAGACACAGAGATGATTTAGCTTTGCCTATTTTTTGAAGTATGTATTGCGTACCTAGTATTCTATGTAAAAGCCTGTATTGGAGCCATATTATATCATTATCTTGAACAGTTTTAAAACATATCTGGAATGTAAGTTCCCAATTTTTTTCCTGTATATTTATTCCTAATTCCTCACTCCATCTATATTTAAACTTAGCATCAATGGTTGTGTTGTTTAAAATACTATAAAAGGTTTTTGTTACATTTTTTGAGTGGATTATTATTGAAATATGATGAGGGATACAAGGCCGCTCAAATTTTCCAGCTGTGATTTTCAGTTTGTTCAAAAACCTAGTGATATCTGCTTCTCTGTCTGTGCACCATTTTGCCCTTATAACTCAAAAACTATAACACCAATCTCTCTCAAATTTGGTGGGCAGGTATTTCATGGGGTACAGACGGGTTCTTCCAAATTTGGTGTAATTTGTTTGAAAATTAAAGCCAGGAGAGAGTTTTTCTTATTTTTAATTGGGAATACACAGTGAAGCTGCTTCTCTTCATCACATACGTAAAAAATCAATATTTTACTTTCTTATGATGTCATTACTCAGTGATGTCACAATGCAACTGTCATTGTGAGGTCACAAACCTAACTTGCGATACTTGCTGTCTTTAAGTAAAAATATTTCTTCTCATTTTATGTTTTGAAATTGACATAAAGATAATAAAGAGGGAGGTGGTATATTCATCATTTTTACTAATTATTATTTCTGTTTTATTTTCTCTTTTTTTTTCTTTCAATTCCTTGACAGTCCATCACCAAAAATTACCATGTGTGATTTTCACCAAGAAGTGACCTTTCAGCAATATTTTTACCTCCACCAGCAGTTTATGCTTTTGTGTGCTAATTGTTTAATTGTCTATTTGTCTGTTGTTGTTTTTTTTTTTTTTTTTTTTTGTGTTTGTTTTTTTGGGGGGTGTGTGTTTAGATTATTCCAGAACTAATGAACAGATCTTCATTTAAAAATTTGTGGGTAGGACCTGACTGAAGGAAGAAGTTAGTAAAAGAAAGATTTGGATCTTATTTTGGATATAAAAAAATCATGATTTTTCAGAGGTCCCATTTCAATGTATTTTTAATGACTTTAGCTTTCTACTTGATATTTCTGTGAAGATTAATTTACATGTTTGGTTTTATTTTATTGTCTTCCTTACAATACTTTATATCACTTCAGAGACTAGTCACATGGAGTCGAGCGTTTTGCTCTCTCTGAGTGCATCTTGTTCAAAAACTATAACACTAATCAACCTAAAATTTGGTGGCAGATATTTCATAGGGTACAGATAGATTCCTCCAAATTTGGTGAGATTTGACTACAATTATAAAGTTGGGAAAGAATTTTTCTTATTTTCAACTATGTGTATACAGAGAAATCAGCTTCTCTTTGTCACATACATAACAACTTGATTGTTTAACTTGCGATTTCGCCACTATTTCTGCATGAATTTTTACACAATAAAACCAGCAGAAGCAGTGTAATAATACCTTTCTTACAATATGAATAACTTATTTGTAGGTTACATAGAAAGTCATGAAGAAAAAAAAATGTTGTGATATTGATTTAATATTCACAATTGGGATATATTATTCAAACATCAGAAACAAATCACTGCCACTGTAGCTCTGCATGTAGATTATTGGGTTTGTGAACTTAAGGGCCTGGGTTCAAATCCCATTTGGGTCTGTGTTTTTATGTGTATATATGTAGTGTCAGAAAGACCAACACATCAGAATTTCAAATCCTGTGATCAAAAAGTCCAATTGGAATTTCTGATGACAGAAAGTTCAATCCTGCTATTGAAAAAGAAAATTACTCTGAGGTATGATCTTTTAAAACAAAGACAAAACACACTTTCTGATTCTCCTGTGTCAGAAAATCCAATCTATCAGACAGTCCAGTTCTGTCTTTATTATGAAATTGCTCTGAGGTACGAAATTCTGTTATCAAGATTTGAAATTCTGATAGATTGGACTTTCTGATTCCCCTGTATCAGAAAGTCCATCCAGCAGGAAGTCCAATTGTGTTATATCTTTAGTATGAGAAAGTCTAATCCATCAGAAAGTCCAATTCTGTTCTATTTTTTTATGAGATTGCTCTGAGGTACGAAATCCATCAGGAAGTCCAATTGTGTAATTTCTTTAAAAAGACGTTTCTTAATAAGGTGCAAGTTTGAGGTGCAAAGTATATGGCCATATAATTACAGCATAATAACGATAATAATAATAAAGATATTAATAATAATACTAATAAGCTTCATTACACTGAAGTCTATATTAGTATCTGCATTAATGAAATTTTGTGCTTTCATTTGTGCTTTCTGAATTTTGTATTTTCTTGATATGTTTTTTTTTGTGCTTTTATTGGTGTTCTTTATGATAAATGTTACAAATAAAGTTTTGTATTGAATCAGCAGATGTGCATTAAATAAAGTTTATGGAAAAATCGCTTTCATCTTTATCCCTATTAGTTGCAGTCATATACCAAAAGTAACATAATTAGACTTTCTGATGGATTAGGCTTTCTCCAATGTCGGAAAGTCTAATCCATCAGAATTCGAAATTTTATAACTTTTAATTTCGAACCTCAGAGCAATTCTCTAATTAAATAACAAAATTGGACTTTCTGACAAATAATTTTGTCATAATTTCAAATTATGACAAAAAAATCCATTAGAAAGGCCAATTGGACATCTGACATCAGAAAATCTAATTGGCAGAATTTCAAATTCTGATGGATTGGACTTTCTGACACAACATATCTTTTATTTACTTTTTTTTTTATTAATGCTCGATGATAGGAGTCTTGTCCTTATAACTCAAAAACTATAATATCAATCGAGTTTAAATTTGGTGGGAGATACTGCATGAATCAGGGGGCATTCCGTTAATTTGGTATCCTATATATAAATAGAAAAAGGTCATAAGTGAAAAGTATACATTTCTGATTTCCTATTTGTTATTTGTCTCCTTATCTATTGTACTTAGGTCATTTCTTAAAATGATAAAACATGCAAACAAAAAATAAGATATGGGATAATGTTCAAGAAAAAACGTACAAATTCC
Organism: Sabellastarte sp. h YS-2021; assembly: GCA_964017235.1. Classification (NCBI taxonomy): domain Eukaryota; kingdom Metazoa; phylum Annelida; class Polychaeta; order Sabellida; family Sabellidae; genus Sabellastarte; species Sabellastarte sp. h YS-2021. The sequence continues at coordinate 33,129,151 of OZ024936.1, forward strand.
CTTTATAGTTTGCCACACAGAACCAAAAATATTATTGAATTTCAGCTCATTTTTATTCTATTGGATCTAGGCAACTATTTTAGGAAAATGGAAACTACACAGTATTTCCTTTTTCCTTTTGAGTTTGCAAGGAATAAAAATAGGATTCACAGGGAACTAAATCAATAAGACACCTAGGAATTTGATTGGATAATTGAGGTGTCAATCAAATTAGAGAAGCTACAGCTGGAGTGGGATGTTATTGGGGGGGATCCACGTGCTAGTCAGTATTGGCACTTCAAAGACCTGTGACGTCACACTTTTGATGATGTCACAATACAGTGTACTTTGAACTATGCTTTGACATTTGTGCAATAGTACTTGTATTTTCAATATGATTATGTCTCAGAAAAACAATTGCATTCTAGTGAATATTAAATAAAATTTATCTAACTCTGAGTAATGATAGTTCATATTTTAATATGTGCATATTTATCTTATACAGCTATTGCAGTAAATCTCATTACTTTGTTTTCGTCAAAGGAAATAATCCATTTGTTTTATGTCACTGAATTTTATCATATCATAAATACTTTTATTAAAATCTTAATATTTAATCATCCAAGGGCATCCACAGTGTAGCTATAAATCTTGAATACGGGACATAAAACCAGTGGCCTGTAGGTGATGGTATAACCATTGGCAAAGCCACAAATATCTATTGCCAGGAGTTTAAGGTCGCCATAAAGCTGATGTACTCTCCATTTTTGTACCATCCACTTACCAAATATTAATAAAATTTATCAAGCAGTTTTGAAGAATAATTTATTTTGTTCCAAAGTAAATCTTTAAAAGAATTCATATTTTAATTTTGCACTGTGACGTCACAATCAAGACCACTGGGATTATCAGGGAAATGACCTTCACATAATTGGATGTAGCAAAGTATGAAGGCCTAAAATATGTCATAAACAGTCAAAAAAGGAAATTGGCCATTTTCAGGTATAATAGATATTGTTAGGGGCTTGTGGTCACTATAAAATAATGTTCTCCTAAAACCTTCAGATATTCACTTACCAACTGTGTAGTGACCCTATCATATGGTATTGGAATGGTATGTGTTATTTTGATCATATAAAAATTATAATTCCCAAGTCACTCTACCAATCCTTCATTGTGACATCACTAGCATGTATGACATCACAGGCCTTTGAAGTGACAGGGGAGGGGGAGGACGTGGGGCTAATTGGTGAACTTTTTGGCCCCCAGAAGCCCCACCCACAGAGACAAAGAAAGTCGCCAATCAAAGGGAGTCATTAATTAGTAAAAGTTTCAAGGTTTTCATTCATACATTTTAAACCTAAAGTACAGAAACTGTGTACTTTTCACTTATGTTTTTTTATTTTGAAATTAAACCTGTAAAAGCAAAATTGAAATGTTTTTCTTTATTATTTCTAAGAAAAAAAAACAAATGAGAAAAATATACAAAGGCTTTTAACAAAACAGAAAATGGACCTTTGCCCTTATTTCATTGATACAAAAACTTAAACTTAAAAAACACAGAAAACCAATTTCCAGAAGATAACCATAGAGACCAATAATGAGAAACAGCTGTTATTTACTTTTCCCTTTTGAATATTTGCAATACACAAAAAGGAAAACGGTCACTTTCTGTTTTTCTTTTTCCGTTTTATAAATGGGAAAACAAATTAACGGAATGCCCCCTGATTTGCATGGGGTACATATCGATTCCTCCAAATTTGGTGAAATTTGACTGAAAATTCAACTCAGGAGATAGTTTTTCTTATTTTCAATTTGACATATACAAAGACATCTGCTTCTCTTCCTCACATACAAAAATCAATATTTTGCTTTCTGATGATGTCACTTAATGATGTCACAATGCAATTGTCATTCTGAGGTCACATACTAGCTTGTCATTTTTGCTGTCTTTAGTTAATATTTCTTCCAATTTTATGTCTTGAAGATAATCAAGAGAGTGGTGGTGTATTAATGATTTTTATATTTTTTGTAATATTTTGTCTTCATGTTTTTTTTTCCTTTCATTTCCCTGACAAGCTATCACAAAAACTCTATCCTGTGTGATTTTCACCAAGAAGTGTTTTTTTATCCAATATTTTTACCTCCACCAAGAGTTTATGTCTGTCTGCTTAATGTTTTGATAATTCCCGAAGTAACAAACACATATTTGTCAAAAAATTTTATATGGGAAGGCCCTGGCCAAAGTAATACGTTCAGTTGAAAACACTTGTTTGCAACACTTTCATATTTTTCATTTTTTTTTAATGTTTACAGCGCATTATTAACACGTTAATGTTTTCTTTCGCGCCTCCAAAATATTACAACGAAAAAGATGTTACCATTGACCGAACGTCGCAGGACTTATACCGCATTGTTACTGCTGAATTATGGTATCAATCGTTTGAATATTTTCTCCGTATATCATGAAAGAAGCTCCGTTAACAATGGATATAACCGTGAGCATATATGGTGAAAATTATTTAATCAATGAGCTTATTTATAAGAAATCATTTTCAAAGCATAACTAAGTTTTAAAATACCGGGTATACAAAGTTAAACATGGTTATATACAAGGTTGCAACACAAAATATAGCTTCATGCAATTTTCTATTATAGTTAAGGTAACGTGTATCTATTACATTTATATATTTAAAATATTTAATTTATTTAGTGTTTCCAGTGTTTTCCATTTATCACTTCCTTATTTTCTTTTCTTCTGTATATATCCTCTTCATTTAGTTGATTATTTGTTCTTCCAGCCATTTCCTATCTGGGTCAATAAGTTGTGTGTCAATAGTGAAAGTACAGTAAGCCGTACGTACTAGTATTGTTTGGTTAATGATATATGGCGTGTTTTTCTTACGTTTTATCCTGAAGTATAGATCTACGTAACACAAAAAAATATCAAAGTGACGCAATCTTTTTCATCAAGGAAAGACAAAAACACCTTACAGGTATGATCTATTAATTTTCTTTTGAAAAATATTTTTAATTAATATGTTGATATGTTCACACCCCTAGAGAGAAATTTTGGTTATTATTGTCGTGGCCGTTAATCTGTTTTCTGACTAACGTCATTTGTAGATGTGACAAATTATAAGTTACAATAGTGCTAATATTCAAACCATACATACCATAAATCAACACTCATGGTATAGTATAAGATTGTTCTATCAACGTATGAAAGTCACCTTACCAAGTGGAACTAATTGCTATCGAGTTTTTACTCGTAAAACTATTGTTTTGATGGCGCGAAAACACTGTTTTGTGTTACATGCGCTATATTTAAAAATATTAAAAGGTTTGAGAAACTACACGTGTATAAAGGACTTACATCGGCTTCTGTGAAGAGAATTATAAAGGTGACGACAGGAGGCATTTCATGGGCTGATACCCATTTGTCTAAATTCCCTTTTAGTTTGACTAAAAAGCGATAGTTCGATTAAATATAGATAGATGTGTGCCCCAAAGTTCACCGAGTAGTTGGCATTTTGGTAACCATTTGAATCAACATTTTTGTTTGTTTATAACAGTACATGGGTTAGCATGAAGTGGGTTGATTTTTTTTAGGTTTTTTGGGTGCTGTGTAAAAAGAAAATCAGCTAGAAACATTATATTTGGCAGATATACAGAAGAAAGTGATTATAGCAACATTATGTAAAACTTTGTTCATGACTTGCTTCCTTCAATTGTGAATATTCACAAAATCTTTAAAAAATAACTTCACTAAACATTCATGAATTGGGTCGATTTTTTAGTCAAAAATACTTCTCTAATATTCATATTTTGACCAAATCAATGTGTTTCTTGGATTTATTATATTTAAAAGTTCACAAAAATGTTTACGAGGAAGAAACTAGCAATAAACTCATGATCAATAGATTTGGTTTGTGTGACCTGATGGAATTACAGTAAGGCTCTTCCCTCCCATGAGAAGGGCAAAAAAAAAAAGGATTTAATAATTTAAATTATTAAATTTAACAGACAACAAAACATCCAAATCTGATCTTTTGTAATGTAGCTATGTACTGTGATACTCATCCAAAAATTTAATGACACAGGAATAAAGCATATTTTTATTTTGGTTGAAATTCTTGATAAATCGACCCACTTAATGAATCGACCCACTTCATGCTAACCCATGTAATGTCTGCTGCTTCTTGAGCTCTAGCTTTAGTTTGCTGGTGGTATAAACTCTCTTTTCTAGCTGTCTCCTGTGCAAGTCCCATATAGTTGAGTCAATGTTGGGATCGAGCTTGACTATATCCCTTCAGCAAGATAATTTGGTCATATTAATGTTAACTGCCTTGCTTTATGTTCAGTTGCGCCTTAGAGTCCATCAGAGATGGACATTAAGCGCTATAAAAGTCCACATTAGATTAGATTAGATATTAAGGAACTGAATACACCTTTGTTGCTAACTTGGGACGGTTTTAATTCAGGACACCCAAACATAAAAGGGATAAAAACTTCATAAAAATAATCACACCACCAATGTATCAATAATACACATATGTGTCTTTGTCATAACCCCACCAAAATAATATATTTTTGAATAATTTTTTACCATATTATTCCTGAGATGATAGAGTGACACTTTTAAAATGCCAGCCAGTGCAGATATACAGGGACATTGCTGAAATCAATGCCCCTTAGGCACACCGTATGTCCTTGTTAATTTGTGCAATGTTTTGTTTTATATGACATAGTATATGTAAAAATACATCAATAAACACAAGATATAATAAAAATCACTTTAACCTTTGATTTAAAGAAATAGCATATCTTTTAAAAGTGTCCTGAGTTAAAAACAGAATGAAAATCCCAGAAATACATATTTATTGTTGTTTAATTGACAAGGAGGCATTTTATACAGGATAATTTTTTTGTGACTGCTAGACTGTCACTGTTCTTCTCATATGATAAGGATAAGCAGATATTCCATTATTCTTTGTTGTGTATTTACACTATTTGTTCAGAACACAGGTGTACTCATGAAGTGTGTCCCACTTTTTGTTGTGAGCTGGATTGTGTCAACGATTCACAAACCAGAGGCGGTACCTACGAACAACACTTGGACCATTTCAAACGTTCTAAACACCACCAACAACAACAAGATTTGCAATTTTATATACAACCAGACCACGTACTGCCACATTTGTAAAATATTCACAGATCATGATTTCCTATGGATTATTTTCACATTTCAAAACTTGAGAATAAACAACAAGGTAAGGCCTTTTAAGTATGATGACCCTACTTCACTTTGAAGCACAGGTCAAAGGTCAAATTTGACACTTGCAAAAGAATGCAGGTCAATTGGTTGTTTTCACAATTTTGAGTAGGTCATTTTTTAAGTAGGTCAAAATTGATCAGAGGCAAGCTTTTCCAACCATAAACATTAAGTGCAAATTTGGTGAAGCTAGCTTCAGTATTAAACTTTTAGCATATATTAATGATTTTCAAACAATTGGCTATGGTGGCCATTTTGTTTTTCAAAATGAGGTCAAAATATTTACAGACATGTTTTCACAGCAATAAACATTTTTTTTCTCTCTCATGAGACATTACATTTTGATTGGTGGATTTGGGATGTACATCACTTTTACACACTGTATACGTCCTAACATGATTGGTAGGTAAGTTGATGGATGAGTGTCGACTCACTGGACTCATAGATTCTGCACTGAAACCACAGGTGTTGCCTACCATACCATCAATCCCCATTGTGAGTTTGAATTTAAAGTTAGAACCTGCATCATTTATATCCATTGGGAAGAGCTTGGGTTACATGGATCAGACCAGCAATATTTCCTGCATGTTGTCATGATCTGTTTACAGACATATGAGGTATTCCAAAATTTTACTTTGATTCAAAAAGATTTTTCTTTTGTAATCGATGTAGATAATTTACAAAAAGACACAGTATTTTCCATTGTCATTGGTATCTTGATTGTTGAGTCTGTCCTGTGCATCAAAGTCCTGTGCATTTTGAAACAATTTTATTCTGTTCTATTCTGTTCTATAATTCCATTTCCCAGACTTTTATGGCGGGAAAAAGACTCAAACCCCTCCTCATAGACCTAGTGCAAGGTGTAATCTGCTACTGCTTTGTAAGTGTTGGGCGCGAAGTACCTTTGAGCTTCTGATATCATTCATGGCTATACCAAATCAAAGACCTTTTCAAAATCAATAATTAAAAATCATCCTTAGTTGGAGCAGCTCCGTCTCGAGATTGTTTGAGCAATCTTGAGATGGGTGCGCGATCTCGCTATCAAAAGAAAAAGTACAATCTCGAGATGGCGCCGGTCGGTAGTTTGCGCCCACCACAGGCACAATATCTTCCCCACAATTGGAGAAGTCATGACCAGTGCACTTGGTTGGCAAAACTATTGTTCAAATGGATAGTCAAGGGATGATCTAGGTAAATAATCTAGGGTTGTGGGTGTGACCAGAGGGAAAAGTACTATGTGGTGAAGCTTGAGTTCAAAAGGTCAGTCTTAAGGTGAGCCCTAAAGGATGTAACATAAAGGCTATTTGTTATGTGGAAAGGAAGAGACTTCCAAAGGGCTAGACATAATAATCTTTATGGTCAAAAGAGGGGATATAAAGTAACTTAAATTTTGGGCTGTTATGTCTAGTATTTCGAGATGAGGTGTATGGGTAGATTATTTCACTAAGGTATGCTGGTTGGGCGTGTTTATGAATTTTGTATGTGATAAGGCCTATTTTAAATTGTATCTTGTATTTAATGAGACGCCAATAAAGTTTTATCATTTGGGAGGGGGCCGATATAGAAATGCCTGGAAGAACGAGTGACAACCCTGCAGAGTGAGTTTTGGATATGCTGCAATCTTCTAAATTCAAAGTCAGTGAGTGATGCAAAGAATTGCTAGTCTAATCTACTGCTCACTAAACTGAAGTTTTAAGGTCGAAAAGGTGACAGATTCTGTAAAGGTCTCTGGTGGATTTTATGACTGTCCTTCCTCTGAGAACATTTCCCTCTGGAAGGAAGAGTGGAAAATATAAAATGCACCCATTCATTGTTTAAAAAAAATACCCAAATTAAAGACTTGTAAGTACGTTTGTCCTCACAGAGTTAACGAATTTGTTCTATCTTCATATTTGGTGTTTGTCCAATTTGTATTTGTAAGGGGAGGAAACCAAAACGAGTAGAAGTGTTGTAAGCAGTCAAAAGCTTTGGTAACTCTTCCGTGGCCACAGGTAACAGTACATTTTGGTAAATCTTTGAAGTAATCAATCAAGTGTGACAATTCTTTTTTCAAACTAGACCCATAAACTGACGACAAGGTTTTCAGCGATGAGAGACAAAGAAAACAAAGTTTTTCACATTTCTACAAATATTTGGGAAATGCTATCTGGCATAATGATAAAGGGGGTGATATCTGAGCTATTAACATTAAAATACGTGAAATACTGGATGTGTTATTAAGGTTAAAAGTCACCAAAATGAGACCCATTAACTGATCATTATACTTCAACAAAACAGCACTTCATTTTCTAGAACTAAAAACATGCAGAGTGTAATGGTGCAGAATTTAAATAAAACTTTTTAATTATTAATAAACTTTGATAAATAGGTAAAGAAAGTGCCTCAGTAAATTAGTCCTCATTGGACTTAGCAGTAGAGATCAATAATCATATGGCATACCACCTCTAATAAGAACCTCAACCAATCCCTGCATGTCTCTTTGAGATAGGCCTGTTAGAAGAAGACCTAGTAAAGGGCCATTTCCATACATACGGCATCCGGTATCCTGCATGCGTGATACGGTAAACAGCAAAATTCAATTTAATATAAAATGTAAGAGGTGTTTTTATGTATGTGGTATGGCTATGGCACGGAATAATGCGTCCGGTAAACCTTTCAGTACTTGGTTTGAATTAGAGCCGTATTCTGTATAAAAAATCAATAAATTGCGTCCAAATGACGTTACTGAAAAGTACTTAGTGGGCTATGTAAAACATGCGGTTATATAAATTAGATTAGAATATCAATAAGAATTAGTAAAATTGCCATTTCTTGGTTGATTTTTACGGAAGCCTATAAGGGTCATGTTAAAAAAAATTAAGTCGTAATTACGACTTACACAAGTCGTAATTACGAGATAGTAAGTCGAATTTTTTTTAAAACAAAAAACAACAACTCCTAAGTCGTAATTATGACTTACTATCTCGTAATTACCACTTACATAAGTCGTAATTACGACTTACTATCTCGTAATTACAACTTATGAATTTTTTTTAAAACCAAAAACAAGAACTCCTAAGTCGTAATTACGACTTACTATCTCGTAATTATGACTTTCACAAGTCGTAATTATGAGATAGTAAGTCGTAATTATGACTCATGAAATTTTTTTAAAACAAAAAGCAACAACTCCTAAGTCGTAATTACGACTTACTATCTCGTAATTACCACTTACATAAGTCGTAATTACGACTTACTATCTCGTAATTACAACTTATGAATTTTTTTAAAACCAAAAACAAGAACTCCTAAGTCATAATTACGACTTACTATCTCGTAATTACGACTTACACAAGTTGTAATTACGAGATAGTAAGTCGTAATTACGATTTATGAATTTTTTTTAAACGAAAAACAACAAAATTGTCTTGCAATTATAACTTAAGACTGGGTCACATTGGGACGATTTTAAAACAACAATGGATGTAGCTAATGCAGAATAAAGTTGACCAAACAATATTTCTTTATAACACCAATCTATGCTAGTAGAGGGTGTGGTGTTTCCTCAATTTTTTTTTTCATTTATTTATTTGGGGTTTTACGTCACTTTCAACACTGTACAGGTCATATCACGACGGGTAGTTGGAAGGGCAGAGGAAACCAGTACATACAGTTTGTTAGGGTTCTGTACTGTAAACTGCCGACCAACGGCACGCAACCACCAGCTTTCCCACTTGAGGCCGTACCAGGATCGAACCCCGGCCTCAGAGGTGGCAGGCGAGAGTGTTACCACTCTGCCACTGTGGCCCCTAGGTGTTTGCTCAAAGCTAAAGCTCTAAGTTGGGCATGATCTCCCTTGGTGGTCAAGTTGGTCACACACTTGCCTGGTGCACTGTTAATCTGGGTTCAAGCCTGAGTCAGGGAGATACATTGTGACTCGGATGATCACTATAAGGGAGGTCCCGTGTCATTGGGCCCTATCCTCAGAGGCACATAAAAGAACCTTGGAGATGATAATTAAGTCATCTCCAAACCTCTGTCTTTCTATTGTAAATGTGAGTATGACCCTGTGCAGTTGATGTGGATGTTAAACAACTAGATATCTTTAACTAAGTTGGGAATGACTGACAGAACAAGGCCACAGCGCCTAGCTGACCATAAAATCTTTTGCTACATATACTCAAGATTGGAAAGTTGCTCTGACTTTAACCCAAGTAGCCAGTACTACCAGCCTACCGAACACTGACTAATAACATTCAGTTAGAGCCAATGACATTAAACAACTAGCTTACACTCTCAATATTGTGCACTGGGTGTAGCCTGTTAGTAACTGGTCATAGAGCCACATGGACTTCAATATTGCCTGACATAATTTTCCTTGCTTAGGCTAAAGTGGGTGTTCCATTGTACTATCTTTTCCAGTGGCATGCCCACAACCCTAGAATGTTGTTTATTTTTGGGTGAGGGTTGTGGGTAACTTGTGGAGTGTAGGGTTGTTGGTTGTCTTGGCTTGTTGTGAAAAAATTACACATCTTTGATATTTGCACAGGCTAGCTACAACTTTTGGTAAAAAAACAATAGAACATCTATTTTAAACTATGCCCAATAGAGTTAAAAAGTCTCAAACTGGAAAACTGTAATCAAGTGTACTCTCTATTACAACCTACTCTTTTGATTTGATATTGTTGCACACTCACAACATAAATTTGTCCTAATGTGACCAGGGCTATATGAAGATAACTTTACTTACTAAGTCGTAATTACGACTTACACAAGTTGTAATTACGACTTATGAAATTTTTTTTGAACAAAAAACAACAACTCCTAAGTCGTAATTACGACTTACTATCTCGTAATTACCACTTATGAATTTTTTATAAAACCAAAAACAAGAACTCCTAAGTCGTAATTACAACTTACTATCTCATAATTATGACTTATGTAAGTGGTAATTACGAGATAGTAAGTCGTAATTATGACAGGAGTTGTTGTTTTTTGTTTTAAAAAAATTTAATAAGTCGTAATTACGACTTGTGTAAGTCGTAATTACGACTTAGTAAGTAAAGTTATTTTCATATAGCCCTGGTCACATTAGGACAAATTTACGTTGTGAGTGTGCAACAATATCAAATCAAAAGAGTAGGTTGTCATAGAGAGTAGATTGATTACAGTTTTCCAGTTTGAGACTTTTTAACTGTATTGTTTTTTACCAAAAGTTGTAGGTAGCCTGTGCAAATATCAAAGATGTGTAATTTTTTTCACAAGCCAAGACACCCAGCAACCCTACACTCCGCAAGTTACCCACAACCCTCACCCAAAAATAAACAACATTCTAGGGTTGTGGGCATGCCACTGGAAAAGATAGTACAATGGAACACCCACTTTAGCCTAAGCAAGGAAAATTATGTCAGGCAATATTGAAGTCCATGTGGCTCTATGACCAGTTACTAACAGGTTACACCCAGTGCACAATATTGAGAGTGTAAGCTAGTTGTTTAATGTCATTGGCTCTAACTGAATGTTATTAGTCAGTGTTCTGTAGGCTGGTAGTACTGGCTACTTGGGTTGAAGTCAGAGCAACTTTCCAATCTTGAGTATATGTAGCAAAAGATTTTATGGTCAGCTAGGCGCTGTGGCCTTGTCCTGTCAGTCATTCCCAACTTAGTTAAAGATATCTAGTTGTTTAACATCCAGATCAACTGCTCAGGGTCATACTCACATTTACAATAAAGAGACAGATGTTTGGAGATGACTTAATTATCATCTCCAAGGTTCTTTTATGTGCCTCTGAGGATAGGGCCCAATGACACGGGACCTCCCTTATAGTGATCATCCGAGTCACTATGTATCTCCCTGACCCAGGCTTGAACCCAGATTAACAGTGCACCAGGCAAGTGTGTGACCCACTTGACCACCAAGGGAGATCATGCCCAACTTAGAGCTTTAGCTTTGAGTAAACACCACACCCTCTTCTAGCATAGATTGGTGTTATAAAGGAATATTGTTTGGTCAACTTTATTCTGCATTAGCTACCTCCATTGTTGTTTTAAAACCATCCCAATGTGACCCAGTCTTAAGTTATAATTGCAAGACAATTTTGTTGTTTTTCGTTTAAAAAAAAATTCATAAGTCGTAATTACGACTTACTATCTCGTAATTATGACTTGTGTAAGTTGTAATTACGACTTAGGAGTTCTTGTTTTTGGTTTTAAAAAAAATTCATAAGTCGTAATTACGAGATAGGAAGTCGTAATTACGACTTATGTAAGTGGTAATTACGAGATAGTAAGTCGTAATTACGACTTAGTTGTTTTTTGTTTTAAAAAAATTTCATAATTCGTAATTACGACTTAGTATGTCGTAATTGCGACTTAAATTTTTTTAACATGACCCTTATAGGCTTCTGTAGATTTTGACAAGGAATATATATCATTTTAAAGCTTATAACACACAGAAAAAGCATCTACAGTGGCAATACCTCAATATTTAATCACAAACGACACAAAAATTGAGTGTAAATGATTAGTTGCAAAAATGAAAATCAGATATTTTATTATTACTTCTTCATTTGTGCAAGTGTTTTATTTATTTTTGGGGGTTTTACATCGCTTTCAACACTGTACAGGTCATATCACAATGGGTAGTTGGAAGGGCAGAGGAAACCAGTACATACAGTTGGTCAAGATTCTGTACTGTAAACTGCCGACCAGCGGCAAGCAACTACCAGATTTCCCACTTGAGGCCAGGCTGGGAACCGAACCCCGGCCTCAGAGGTGGGAGGCGAGAGTGTTACAACTCTGCCACCGTGGCCCCTGCATTTATTTTAAGACAATAAAATAACTGGAACCTCTGTTCAAATACATTTACTATTTAATAACAATGTAATATATATATTATTTTTATTACACACACAGACTTGATCTGAAATGGGCACTTGTTTGAGAACCTACATCTTGTTGGGATTTGGTTGAAAATTGCTGTACACTGGTTTTATTATTTAACTTATTAATACCATTTGACGGGACATTATTGTAGTTCATTGTGCTTTTCATTAGAATCAACTGGGCGTAATGATGGCCAAATAATTATAAAAAGTCTTGGCTTAGTGTAAAAAATAACAAATTTTTGGGCAATGAAAATATATAAACATTGGTATCTAAAAATATTGAAGTAAAAATATGATATTCATGTCATTATAAGAGGACTTTGGTTGTATGTTTGCTTAAATTGTTGTGTATGCCTGGTCTAAGTAAAGTAATTGTTAAGACCAGACTTTGAACTTTTTTCTTTTATTTCTGGATAGATTTTAATGCAATAAAAGCAACATAAACATGATTCAAATACCTGTCTTATAGTATTTGCCATTTGTTGTTTTTTTTGTGCGGGGGTAAAGTATTTTTTAAATATTTGCAAAAGATTAACATCTCATGCATATTCTCTCCATCATATTTGTAAAATCATATTTGGTTGAAAATCTTAAATGTTCAGCTAAGTAGCAATTTATGTCAGTACATATGGAAATACACCAACCGGATGCCAGACACCGGACCTGCATGCTGTATCCGGATGCCGGATACCCGATTCTGCATGTATGGAAACAGCCCTTTATTGGTAACAGGTAATATGTGTTTGTGTACAGTGACAAGAGCCTCAGTCTTTCAGCTGATGAGATATGGAAGAACATGAGACAGTATGAAGAAGGGGAGAGTTTAGTTGACTCTCTCACTCATGTGAATGTGTTGGATTGTGACTTGTGTTTATTGAACTAGAATAAACTATAAAGGAATAATCATATGTAATTGTTTCACTTCTGTCTTTGTGGACCTCTCGTAAAAAACAGCCAAGCGAGTCTAGACAGAAAGTGGAAATAGTGGAGATCTGGTTGTCCACAGTTACTGAAATCAACCCCCCCCCCCCCCCCCCCAAAAAAAAAAAAAAAAAAAAAATCAATTGCACACAGAGCCACTACTTCAAACTTGAAATTCGTAAAACAGGTTCATTATTTGATTACTGACCAATGATCACAGTACCACTTGAAGTGTTCATTCATTCAGTGTTTACACTTTTTTCAAAATGGAGTCCTACAAACTGATTCAAAGGTTTTCATCAATTTGAAACAGAAAAAGTAATATTTTAAACATGTGCATATAATTATGAGGGGATTAATACCTATAATTTGCGCTATTATCATTAAAAATATACAAAATACTGTTTGTGTTATTGAGGTTCAAAGAAATAAATCACCAAAATTAGACCCATAAACTTTCTTATGAGTGGCCCTCACAGGAGACCATACATGAAAATGACACAATTACAGAGTACATGCTAAATATAAACTACACACTGTACATCCATTGGGGTGACTCTGACAGCATATTCAGTACTTTGGTGTACTTCTTGTTCAAAGTGCTGAATGAAAACGTTGAATCAATTCAGTAATATTTTATGACATGTCTGAATGGACAAATAGTCATTGCTTTATAATGGTGTTTTGACATGTTGGTGCAGGATGTAGTTACTAAAAGAAGGACACATGTATGTATGTGAGAAACTACATATGTTTACTGGTACATATGTTTATTACACGTTGAAGCCATTCAATGCATTCGTGTGAATTGTAAGGCATGAAATACACTGACTAAAAGTTGAGGGATTGAAGGCAGTACTGTAGAGTAACATACAGATAGCTGAAAAAAGTGGATATTTACAAGTGTATTCTGTGGAACTTTTTATAAAAGTACGTAAGTACATGTCTAGTCACCAATAGAACCTGTCTTGAATTGTTATTGACTGATAGTGCACTACAACAGTATACTATAATCTGGGTTGATAAATACATGTAATAACACAACATGCAATTGTTCAATATGTCACTGACTTGCACCACTACTGAGATTGGGATCACTAAATAATCTGGTCCTGACCTGGAAAATACTAGACAAGGAAAAATATTTTATTTTTTAAAGTACGTTGCTTTTGAGATACACTGTCAGTGGTACATAAATGCCCTAAATTGGTTAACCTAATATAACTCTATAATATATGTGAAGTGTTCAGTTGGCAAAGCAATTAATAAGAAACATTAATAAAATCACAAATATGCAATATTACTTCATTAGATGTCATAGTTCATGTATAAACATAATGTACATATTGTATAAAACATGATGCATCAAAAATAATTTCAGTAAAACTTGACATGTAATTACGGAGCCCAGGAAGGGATGTAGTATGGAGCCCAGGAAGGGTATGGAGCCCAGGAAGGGACTAGAACTGTTTTCCTATCATTTATTTATCTCGTTACCACAAGATAGTAAGTCATTACCACAAGTTAGTAAGTCGTTACCACAAGATAGCAAGTCGTTCCCAAAAGATAGCAAGTCCTTCCCACAAGATAGAAAGTTGTTCCCACAAGTTAGAAAGTTGTTACCACAAGATACAAAGTCGTTCCCACAAGTTAGAAGTTGTTAGAACAAGATATTAACTCGTTCCCACAAGTTGGCAAGTCATTACCACAAGATACTAAGTCGTTCTCACAAGTTAGAAAGTTGTTACCACAAGATAGCAAGTCGTTCCCACAAGATAGAAAGTCATTCCCACAAGTTAAAAAGTTGTTACCACAAGACACTAAGTCATTACCACAAGACACTAAGTCATTCCCACAAGTTAGTAAGTCGTTCCCACACAATAAGCAAGTCATTTCCACAAGATAGCAAGTCGTTTCCACAAGATAGAAAGTCGTTTCCACAAGTTAAAAAGTTGTTACCACAAGATACCTAGTTGTTCCCACAAGTTAGAAAGTTGTTACCACAAGATACTAACTTGTTCCCACAAGTTAGCAAGTCATTACCACAAAATACTAAGTCGTTCCCACAAGTTAGCAAGTCGTTCCCACAAGATAGCAAGTCGTTCCCACAAGTCAGAAAGTTGTTACCACAAGATACTAACTCGTTCCCACAAGTTAGCAAGTCGTTACCACAAGATAGCAAGTCATTACCACAAGATACTAACTCAATCCCACAAGTTTTACTAAGTCATGCTTTGATGCCAATGTACAGCCAATTTCTTTGTCTATGATACCCAACTTATATAGTGGTCACCCACCTACTAGCATGCCATTCAAGTTTACATATACCTGTAGGCTTTTAGTGACTTCAGAGGTCGCATGTTTCCTATTACTTTACATGTCAAACTTTTAAACCATTATGGTCATCGTTTTAGCAATTTTAATGGTTATATTTCTTAGTTACCTACCAAGTGACCTTCAGAGGTCACCTACTTATTATTACAGGTATATTGCATTACTGTCTTTTAGAGGTGCCTGTTTTATGGCACTTTCCTTTGTCTTTCTAAGATATTTTAGTATGGTTCATTGGATTGAATGCTTTTTGGCACAGCATATCCTGCAGGATCTCCATCAGATTCTCATATAAGCTATACCTGGATGCAGCAAAACTCGTATTTGATGTGCTGCAAATTGCATAGTCTTTTCATACTGTAAATTGCATAGTCTTATCATTCTCAACCCCTTCTTTGTATACAGCACACTATAACCTACATTTTCTTTCTTCACAGACCTTTCTTTTTCTTACAAAAAATTGCCATTTTTGCCCTAAATTTCTAAATTCTTCTAGTATGGGCATTGGCAATGTAGAGGTTTACTGCTAATTGGGTTGTAGTGTCTGCATGTGGCACCTTAGGGGGGAACCACACCATTATGTGCTCATGTGTAATTTTCTGTCTTTTATCTAGTAACAAGCTTAAATGGATTTATGTATTATTAACTAGTTTCTGTAATAATTGATAATACTGCCAAGCTGTTAGTGGTCACTATTATAACTATTATCTATAATAAATATTGTTAACCCCTGTTTGCATATTATTGGACCCTGACAATAAGTTAATAAGTGGTGGGAACGAGAGGGTAAGTGGTGGGAACGAGTTAGTAAGTGGTGGGAACGACTTAATTAGTGGTGGGAATGAGTTAGTAAGTGGTGGGAACGACTTGATAAGTGGTGGGAATGACTTGATAAATGGTGGGTATGAGTTAAAACAAGGATGTACTTTCTTGTAGTAACCACTTAGTATCTCATTCCCACAAGTTAGTATCTCATTCCCACGACTTAGCATCTCATTACCATGACTTTTAATCTTGTGGGAACGACTTGCTATCTTGTGGGAACGACTTTCTATCTTGTGGTAACGACTTGCTAACTTGTGGGAACGAGTTAGTATCTTTTGGGAACGACTAAGTCTTTTGTGGGAACGACTGTCTATCTTTTGGGAATGACTTTCTATCTTGTGGGAATGACTTTCTTTCTTGTGGTTACCACAAGAAAATAAGTCATTTCCCATGACTTAGCAAGTCATTACCACAAAATAGTATGTCATTCCCACTACTTAGTAAGTTGTGATACTAAGTTGTGGTAATGAGATGCTAAGTTGTGGGAATGAGATACTAACTTGTGGGAACAAGATACTAAGTGGTTACCACAAGATAGTAAATCCCTACTCTTATTAAGTCATTCCCACCACTTAGTAAATCGCTCCCACCCCTATTAAGTCATTGCCACCACTTACTAACTCGTTTCCACCACTTATTAAGTCATTCCCACCACTTAGTGACTCGTTTCCACCACTTACTAACTTGCTCCCATCACTTATTAAGTCGTTCCCACCACTTACTATCTCATTCTCACCACTTATTAAGTCATTCTCACCACTTACTAACTTGTTCCCACCACTTATTAAGTCGAACCCACCACTTACTAACTCATTCCCACCACTTACTTACTCATTCCCACCAATTATTAAGTCATCCACATCACTTAGTAACTCGTTCCCACCACTTATTAACTCATTTGCAGGGACAAATAATTTGCAAACAGGGGTTAAAAATATTAATTATACATAACCGTTATAGCAGTGACTGCTAACAACTTGGCAGTATTATCAATTACTAAAACTAAATAACTAAAACTAGTTAATAATACATAAATTCTTCTAAGATTGTTACTAGATAAAAGACAGATAGGAAAATTATTTACAACATACATGATCACATAATGGTGTGGTTTCCCTCTAAGGTACCACATGTGGACATTATATTCCAATTAGTAGTAAACTTCTAAAAGACAGTAACGCAATATACCTGTAATAATAAGTAGGTGATCTCTGAAGGTCACTAGGTAGGCAACTAAGAATAATAACCATTAAATTTTTTTAAATAATAACCGTAATGGTATAAAAGTTGGACATGCAAAGTAATAGGAAACATGCAACCTCTGAAGGTCACTAAAAGCCTACAGGCATATGTAAACTTAAATGGTATGCTAGTCGATGGTTAAGTTAGGTATCATAGACAAAGAAATTGCCTGTACATTGGCATCAAAGCATGACTTAGTAACTCGTGGGTGTGACTTCATATCTTGTGGTAATATCTTACTATCTTGTGCTAACAATTTGCTAACTTGTGGGAATGACTTGCTATCTTGTGGGAACAACTTAATTGCTATCATTTTGGAAGGACTTGCTAACTTGTTGGAACAACTTGCTAAATTGTGGTAATGACTTGCTAACTTGTGGTAAATACCAATTCACTTGTGGGAACAACTTGTTAACTTGTGGTAATGACTTGCTATCTTGTGGGAACGACTTACTAACTTGTGGGAACGACTTACTATCTTGTGGGAACGACTTGCTAACTTGTGGGAATGACTTGGTATCTCTTGGTAATGAGTTGTTAGCTTGTAGTAATGGGTTGCTAACTCGTTGGCATGACTTATCTCCTGGGAATGAAATAAAAAATGTGCTTAATCTCTGAGACATGCAGATACCAAAGCCTAACATACCCATAAACCAGTGTCCTAAATCAGATATTGGGGGCATAAAAAGGTCAGCAGCCCAAGGACACATGAGGAAAAAGGAAAAATTAAGTTGGAAAACATTTGGGGAACACTTAGAATTTTCGAATTTTAATTTTAGTGCAAGAGAGGTAGCAGTTCCATATGGTCGATCAAACTAGAGTTGAAATGCTTCTTTGATCGGTGTGTATGGAAGGAGAAGAAGTAGGAACCCATAGAAATAATCTGTCATCATATAATAGTGAAAAGTACTGTGATAATAAAATGAGTGTTCATATGTTTTGGAAACCTTCATATGGAGCTATAGATGCAAGCTTTGCAGTTTCTTTCCAATATGTCTGCACTTTTGCCCCTTTTATCATCCTTGAACTTGTGGCTGACATTGTGTGACTTAACTGGTGTGATGATGCCTGTCATCAGCACAAGATGCAAGATTCAAATTTCAACAAGTTATTGATATGTGTTTTTAGGGTAGCTCTTTCCTCAATTTGTCCTAAAAAGGCCATTGGTAGGCAAAGTTGTGGCTTCCCCCACTGAATGAAACAGACTCCCACAATCGGTCTGATCACAGCACACAATAACAGGGCCCCGAAGCCAGTTAAAAACCTACTTGTTTAAACTAGCATACCCTCCGCCATAGTATATCTCCCCCCGGTGGGCACTAAATTGGATCTCCACCTGACATGTCCCCAGACTTTCCATTTTTGACCTCAGGCACATAAGAGGATGTTGCCTCAATTTTGCGCTACATAAATGTTTCTATTCTGTTCTATCTAGATATGTTACTATTTTACTTCCAGAAACACACTGTTGGACCATGACATATCACCATGCACACAAGCACTGGCACTTGCCGCTGGGTGTGTGCGTACACCTGATTGGCCTGTTGCTGAGTGCACTGGGTCTGGGCTATGGCTTCCTGTACATCAGTGAACACGGAGAGGGAATGCTCTACTACAGGGGCTGGCCAGGCAAACTCAAGTACATGACATTCTGGAATCAGGTGAAGACCAACTTAATATTAGCCAATCAAACTTTCATCATCTCTATCAGGAGGTGGTTTTTTGGGTGCCTTTGTCTGTCTGCAAAAACTCCAAAATTAGTAAATGGATCTTTGTTTTTCATGTGGGCAGGGCCTGATTTTTTCCATGATTTTGGCTTTCAGGACATCCCCCACACTGCCCCCAGATTATACAGATGGTTTTTGTTGGTAAATGGTCCATACGTTTCAACTATAACATCCTTGTAGATAAAATTTTCAGCAAGAAATTTTAGTGTATCAAAATGTGTAATTTCCCTTTAATGAAGGAAAGTAATGACTAAAAAACACACAGGGTACCAACTGCGAGCCAACAGACATGGCCAATGCACAGCATTATTTGTTGCAACCTAGCTAACAGACAAAGGGGTGAAGCAGTTAAAAGTGTTGTTTGAAATAGGGGGTTGGAGGTTTGTTTTGGTGTGTTTGAAATAGGGGGTTGGAGGTGTGTTTTGGTGTGGTTGGATAATAACAGTTTTATGAAGGCCAAATCTTTGTAAGTTTAAACTCTTTCAGTATGTAACTGACCTGTTATTATTTATAACACTACTTTTCTTCAGATTAAACAAATCATCTACTTCTCTATAATTAAGTAAAGAAGAACAGTGGTCCTAATGGTGTAGTGATTTGCCAGTTTTGCAACTGTTACTGGGCTCTCGCATTGTGTGCTTGAGTCAACAGAACATTTCTGTCAGTAAGTCAGTAGTCAGTAAGCCACTGAATCAGCAAGTCAGTCAATCAGTCAATTAAATAAATCACTGAATTAATCAATCAACCTATCTCTTTGTTCAGATGATTCAGCCGGCCTACTTTCTGCTATGTGTTGTGAATGACATATTTGGCAGTAATACCACAGATTTACAGCAAGTGGTACATAGAGGAAATCTGCAGAGACTCAGGGACTTCCTACACTGTACGTTGGTCTATCCACTGGGAATGGTAAGTGTAATACAGCCAAAATACATTTCAAAACCATGGAATGTAATATGGTATTCTATATATACTCTGGATGGCCATTTATTAAAACATACATTGTGATCTGCTATTTAAACTCAGTGCAATATCTACCTAATGTAGAAATTCACAACAGTGGTTGACCTTTCCTCACTGAACAAGTACAGTCCAAGCTCTAGTGGCTGAGATTCCCTAAGCTGAAAGACAGGGCTAAGGAAGACTATTTACAAAACTGTATGATGGCATAATGTTTATACTCAATATTCTCAGGCCCAATATTTCCTAACTGTAGGAGTCAAGATGTTGTATGACCTGTACTGACTACACATGTACAGCCCCTATAATATGTTAGTCATTGTAATTGTCAAATGGATGGTAAAATGTGTCAGATTGTCAGGAAACAACAGTGTGCGGGTGTCAAATAATACCCATTCATCACACACATTAGATGCTAGCCACATATAGCAGGCTTTGAGTCTAATTTATTTACAAACATAATGTACAGTAATGGAGGTTTTGTTTTTTGCTAATCTTGTAGGATAACTCTAAAAGTCAAAACCAAAGCTATTTTCTAGCAGACTTCAAAAGAAATGGTTGAATCTATTGACTATAATCCATGCTACAATGCAGGCTTTATGTTAGTGCAGACAACGCAGATGGCTGTCTGTACTCTGCTTTAAGAAATTCAAATTATTCTATTGGTTTTAAAATTGAGCAACACAATACAAACATGTGCTGAGGAAATTGAGTAACAACATTAAATTGCAATGTGGCATGTGACTGAAATCAATAAATGACTTATTAAGCAACCGCAGATTATGTACACAAAATGACCTAGTATATTGGTGCCATATTGTAGATTGTCTTTCTATGAGTCACTGCGATGGCTTATATCCAAAATGCATGGAGTCCCCATATAAGTATAAATAAATTTTCCTGACATTTAAAATCGTTTGAATATTCAAAATACACTGCTTTCAGTGTAAGAAATATGCCTTTTTCTTTTACTTCCAAATGCAAAATATGCAGTTTTTCAGTCACTATAAAGTGATGTAGATTTCTAAATGATCTGGGCATCTCAGATCCCTTCACTTCACAAACTTGTTAAGTAGGATTTCCTTGTACGTAGAAATTCAGACAAACCCCTTTAAATGAAACCCTGATAAGCAGATTTTCTCTTAAAGCAGCAGTAAATTGCAGGTCCTCCGAGTTCCTGTGTTACTGAATGTAATCTGTTATTAGTAAACCCTGGTTACATATAGAAATAGTTCTTTGGTCTGACATGGTTTGACTTAACAGAGTTCAACTGTATATAACAAGTTCATTGAGCATTCTCTACTGTCATCTGGAAACCCGGGTTGAGCAGAAGTATATGGCCCCACAAGATTGACTTCACTGGGTTCAACTGTATATGTTTTAAACAATGCATAGTATTTTTTCTAGTGTCTTCAGATTCAAATTAATTTAACTGCATTCTCTCTATTTAAAACATTGTACATAGTGTTATTAGAGAACCCTCCCTTAGTGAGGGAGATAAAAAGTTCTTTTTAGTACAGTATGCTGATTCGACCTGACCTTGAAGCAATGGTCAAGGGTCAAATTCAAGACTTGCAAAAATACGCAGGCTATGATTTCCTTGAGATGCATGGATTTTCCTTGTATTACGGAAGTAACTACTTTTTATTACAGAGTTGATAAAATGAATCACCTACAGTCAAATAGTAATAGTACTCAGTTATTGCGTGAAGCTATCTTCATCCTTAGACCTCTTTGACACCTGTTCAAGACTATCATGATGTACAGTGACCAGAAGTCAATCCATGAATCCATTACTTCATCTGATGAAATGAAAGAAATACGTACATACAGAGGAATCTCTGTTATGTGACCTTCCACTGCGTGCTAATTTGATTTTATCATCTTATTTCTACTCTCTTAAATTTGTATTTATCTTCTGTGTTATACTAAACCACCTCTTCTGTTATCTGACCAACTGCTTACTGTCTCAACATTGTCGGATATCAGTGATGTACTACTGTATATACTTGGATGCAAATTGCACATGAAAAATAGATATTTAAATGTATTTGAATGCAGAGTATATAGATCTGGGTTTTTGTACGTTTTTCTTGTAGTTTGTGGTGTGTTGTTTCTGGGGTATTTATGCAGTAGACAGGGAGCTTGTGTACCCAGCGGCATTAGACAAAATCATTCCAGTCTGGCACAACCACATCACTGTGAGTGTTCAAACTTATTCCATAGTGTTATTTCATGGTCTACCTGTGTCTCAGTACTGTCCACTTTTTCTTCCCCTCATGAAATTTTGAAACTGGAAATTTGTACTTTCATGTTGGAACAAAGATTCTGATCCTTTTAGTGGATATTAAATGCTGTAACAGTTGGTAAGAATAAGAAGCAAATAGAATTTGTTAATCATGTGAAACTTACCATTGGATGCATCACTTATTTTAAACACCAACATGAAGTGAAATAAAGCAGAAAGAGAAAGAAATAGCTTCATGTTTTCACAACAATCATAATTGAAATAAATTCTCCATATTTTAAGGAAAATGAAATCTTGTATAATCATTGATAAATTTCACATATCACAAAGAACATTATATTTCTTGCTCTAACTGGCTTTATTCAGTTAAGGATTCAGTTAAGTAGTTTCATAAAGGCCTACTATCCACTTAGTAGGGTACTAAGTGCTAATAGGCTACTGAGCCTATACTATATGTTTCACTCAGATTGTATTCACTATGGTAATTAGTAGGCTGTCCTCACAAGAAGCCTTGCTATCTAAGGAACTTACTAGTTCCCAAGTATCAGCTTAGTAGATCACTTTGGTAGTGGCTACTAAGAGCTTAGTAAGATCTCGATTTAATAGCATACTATCTTCTATATTTAGTAGGCCTTTGTTTAACTGGGCCCTGTACTCTATTTTGCTTATATTGCGTGCATCTTTAGATACCAAAACATAATAGGCATAAAATTGACACAAAAGATAACAAGAACCAAGAAATTATGTCAACTTTAACCTCTTGAGGTGGTCAGTTGCTGTACATTGTACAACACTTGCCTCCACCCTGTGGATTCTCGAATTCAAACTATTCACTTGGCCATGTGGGGTAGCATGGCAGTTGTTTGGTGATGCATGCCAAGTTTAACATTTTTGTACCATTCCACGTTCAAATTTGGCACAGGGAGCACTGTGGATAGTACACTCACCTCCAATCTTTTAGTACCTGAGTTTGATTTCCAGACCCACCTGAAGAGGAAAAGTTGGTAGCTGCTTTCTGGTGGCAGATGGTTTTCAGTGAAGAATGGTGAACAACTAGTTTGCACTGTTTTCCTCCATCCCCTGGTCACCCATTGTAATATGACGTGTGTTGAAATCCCCCATCAACAATCAGTCAACCAAAATAGTTAATCAATTGCGAAAAATTCTTATCAAATACTATAGTTTTGTATGCCAAGTTTATGCCTTATTAATTATTTAGACTTTTGTAAAATTTTGTTTCAAAGTGATATCTTGCCAAATTTATTTCAGCATCTTATCTTCATTTATCTGTGTTTTTCTACTCAGCATACATCTCCATTAGTTTTCTTGTTGTTGGAGAAGATCTTTGTGAACATTACGTATCCAAGGCAGCGAGATGGCTTATCTGTGACCTTGTTCATTGGAATGTTGTACCAAATCTGGTAGGTCACTGTAAATAACTGGTAAAATCTCATATTTACCACTTCTAGTTTGTGTTGCTACATGTATTTTGTAAAGGCTGTTATTTCATAAAGTAGCAATTATTTACACATTCTGCCAGGGTGATTGTTTCCCAAGCTTTTTGTAATTGCACTAATAATCACCAATGGAAAAAAGGAATTACTTTCATTTAACTTGAGTTTTCATCTGAACCAAATTATTCTTTATAATTATTGTAGCACAAAATTACAAAATATTGTATTATTTTGTGTAATATTGCCAATTTTGCAATTAGTCTCATAAAACTGACCTCGTCCGAGTTATGTTATGTAAATTATGTTAAACAGGACATCATTACAGTCAGTCAGGTAATTCAGATTTCATATGAGCTAAAATAAGCTGATAATCTAAGAAAAGTTTGAAAGCCGAAATAAAATTGTCACTACAAGAGATAATCCCAAAATATATTTTAATTATCAGTAAAATTATTTTGGGTCCATTGATTTCTTAAAATCCTGTATTAATCTATGTTTGCATGTTGTAATGGATTGCATCCTTTACTTTTGAGTGTATAACCTGTGGACCTATAGATGTTTGTAAGTCTGCTGTATGCCACATGACCTGAAGTTTTTGGTTGCTTTGATTTTTGACCATTCCAGCACCACATGGTCCGAAATATATTTTTCAAAGAGTGGCTAATATCTCAAGAACAGCAAGATAAAGAGACTTTGCTTATAGTATTGGTTCATTAGGGCTCTGCACAGTTGATGGTGCATCTTTTGCCCAAAGCCAAATGATCCAATTTTCATCACATTTTGCCTTGAAAAGAAAAGTTGATATCTTAGAATACAGAAGTAGGTATTCATTGGGTGGACATTATACTTGATGATGTGTTTCATGTCATCCTGTTAGTTTTCATCATTCCAATTGCTGTGAATATTCTATTACTTAAGGAATAACACACGACTAACTTGGGGTTATGCAGGGTTTTATAATGAATAGCGATGTTAGTAACACGAAACCGAAGCCTGAGTGTTTCTAATGAGCTATGAGTTGTAAAACCATGCATATCCCCATGCTAGGAGTGTGTTATTCCAATTCTAACATGACATTTCATATTTGGTTACTGATTTGTAGAAGATTTGTATTGCATATTTTTCATAATTTGACTTTCTAAAAAGTGACGTGGGATTATGCCCCACCTATGTAAAACTAGGTGTGAGGTTATACTCAGTTTTACAACGGCTATTGACCAATCAGAATCGCGGACACAAATGTGTCATGTTAGAATAGTGTTTATAACATGATAAAGCAGACCCCACTGTTTTCAGGTTACTGTGGATTATTTTCTCCCATAACTTGTCTGTGTATGCCATATTTATGTGTATACTGTTGTGAAAGCCATACTGCTGTGTGTAGGTTGCTATGGATAGCATTCTACCTGGATGTGTGGGTGTACCCTATCCTCAAGGTGCTGAGTGTGCCACGCCGCTGTGTGTTCCTCGCTATGATGTGGGGTATGCTGACGCTGATTTACCTCAGTGGACAGTGGCTCTCCAAACAGCTTTGGTGGGGTAAGTATCTGGTTTAAGTCAACATTCCCACAAAGATGAAACTTTACGTTTTCACAAAATTTGTGAAAACTTTCCTTCTAAGGAATTCTCTTTATTACACTTACTTGAGGTAATAAATGTGAAAGATCAGTTGGTCTATTTTTGGAAGTGGTCCCAAAAGCTGATCACATCTCTTAACATGTTTGTTATCAATATAAATACAATATATTGAAACCTTCTCATTCTTTGTAATTATGTGATTTATAAGATGTTACATAAAGTCTATGTCAGTCACCTTATTTTTTTTGCATATTTTAAATAATATTATGGTTATAGAATACAACATTACATATTCTGGCTTTCTAATATAAAGCAAATGACAACAGGATTTTGAAGCATTTTCATTGGTACACATTTCCTGTGATGTTGGTTTTGTAGGTCCTCCACACCATTTGAAGAAGCTCAAATAAAACAGTGATAGTTTGTAGCAATGGGAAGATATATGCTGAGCATATGCTGGTATTTTTGTTAATGACTGAATAAGTGTTACTATTATTCATATATTCATGATGTTGTTGTTAGGTAATGGTTGTAATAAACTTCATTTGTGCCTTCAGGGTCAAACCATACCAATGATCATTAATATTAAAATATTATAATTACATACTGTAATAAGAAGTATTGTGTATATGTCTGTCAGGAAGGTATCATAATATGTAACCATATTGTATGTATATATTAGGCATTTTTTCAAGAATTTTGGTGTAATACCGTAATAATGCAAAAAAATCTTTTGAAGATAGAATTTTGTTGATCTTTAAGTGGACAAATGTTTTTACACCACAGCCTCTAAAGGCTGTGCAGGTATTGTTATCACCCATATGGCGTCTGGGTGAGTGGGTAGATTGTGGGAAAAAGCTTGTTTGGGCTGTATCTCAGAAACCATGAGAGAGATGTTGATACTTGCTGGGGACATTGGTTGGGAGGTGTAGGTGTGCAGCATCATAGCATGACTTTAATTTGACCTTGCCATTGTGACCTGGAGTTTAAAATTCTTTTTTTTTTTTCAGTTCACTCATTTTATTTGCCCTTTCTTACATCGTGCAAGCACACCTGGGGGGCGAGGACAGCCAACCCCCCATCAGGCACATGTACATGTACAACCACGTATGTAGTATATATATATACATAACAATGTGGTTATACATAACAATACGGTATTCCTATTTCATATTTTAATATAAAAGGGCTGAGAAATATTAGTCTATTGTCTGTTGTCTCTGCATCATTTGGTACACGTATATTCTGGATCAGAAGTTTTACTTTGTCCCAATCTCTTTCAAATTGAACTGCAGTGAAGTTTGAAGTGGCAGTGAGTTTTTGGTCCATATATACAGACTCCACTTTTTAATAGACCTAGTAAATTAGGATTTTTGTTGGTCTTTGAGTTTAAAATTCTTGTCTGGGCTATATCTCTGAAATTATAAGATGTAGGAAGTTGATACTTAGTACGGACATTGGTTTGGAGGTGTAGGTGTGCAGCATCATACTGTGACCTTGATTTGACCTTCGAGCTTGCCATAGTGACCTTGACCTTAAAAATCTTGTTTGGGCTATATCTTGGAAACTGTAAGGTGTAGAATGGTGATTCTTGGTAGGGACATTAGTTAGGGGTGCAGGTGTACAATGCGATGGTGTGACCTTGATTTGACCTTTGACCTTGCCATAATGACCTTGAGTTTGAAACTCTTGTCCGGGCTATATCTCAGAAACCATAATATGTAGGGAGATGATACTTGGCAGGGATATTGGCTGGGGGTGTAGGTGTGCTATGTCATGGTATGACCTTGATTTGACCCTTGACCTTGCCGTACTGACCTTGACCTTAAAAATATTGTTTGGGCTATATATCAGAAGCTGTAAGTTTTCGTGTGTTTTCCTGCTATACTTGAGATATATTTCTCTTATCACATATGGATTGTTGCAGTTGATTATATGTACTTCTACTTTCTTTTGCTATTTCCATTGACAGCTATACTTCAATAAATAAATTTTACTGCTTCAGAATTTTTAGTTTACTGATTAATGCTGCCATCTTGCTATTGAACTGTCTTGTTTTAATTCATTATCTTCACATATAATTTCTTTATCTTTGTTTGGATTTTTACACAACTGACACTGTTTGCTTTGAAAGTCTCCTGATCTTTACAAAATGTTTCATTTGTTCTTTATATCATGGTGTTGAAAACTATTTCCCCAGACTGTGGGGTAAAGGCGTCTTGGATACTATTTTTTGTGTGATAATGTACAACATGCATGTATGCTACAGTCAATCTATGAAACCAGTCACTATGTATAAAAACTGAAAGCTTTAGTCACTTCACATAATGGCTGAAATGACCAGCTTTTATGTGTAATGACAAAAATTTTCAGTCATTTTGCGTAATGACTAAAATCTAGTGTTCATTTTCACATAGATTGACTAAAAGAAATTTCATTCAGTGTGTGTAATTGATTGACTCTCTCTCATAGTGGATGTGTCTATCAGTAATTTGATCTTTGCCTGTGATATGGTCTATGGATGTCTCAGAAGATGCAGTTTGACCTTTGCCCCTGTACCACCATTGTAACATGTGTGTCCGTTGTTTGACCTTTGACCATCCCTCATTATGAAATAGGTCAGCAGTTTGATCTTTGACTCTCACTCATGATCAATGGTTGTGTCAGCAGTTTGAAATTGTTTTACAATGTTCCTTTTGGTTAACCAGTTTCTTCACAATTTTCATTGCATTGTAAACTAACTTTTTTATGTCTTATTTTTCAGCTCCCTGATTTACTTTTCCCCAACTTCATCCGAGTTGAACATAAATGCAAAACAGATACCATATGTTTTATATTTCTGTGGAAGTCTGTTATTTGTAGTTATGTTTTGTGATAATACCACATGTCTTGTGCTTTACATATTGCCCAGCTAGTTTACTCCACGAAGACTGTAGTTACATAATTGCTGGCTTCAGTGCAAGTAGAATAATGTGTATAATAGGAAAACTTCCTGAATAACATAAACAGAAAAAAATGTATCACGAATGAAGATGACAATATTATATGAGTGCGAAGCACGAGTATTATATTGTTATTCTTCATAAGTGATATATTTTTTCTCTGTATGTCTAATAAGGAATGTTTTGCTCTAATGATCCATCATTTTAAACAATTTATGTGGAAATTTAAACTATTTAAGACAAAATGCAAAAAAGACTGCCATATACATACGTGCACAATTGAACATATAAAACTTGAATATTTAACTTGCAATATCTCCGCCATTTCATCATGGATTTTTATGCAACAAAAAGGAACAGAAGTGCTGTCAAAAGATCTTTCTAGTGATACAGAATAGATATTTGTTTGTTACATAGTTTAAGAAATAGTTGTGAAAAACTGGAACTTCTTGATGCTTTTATCCATGATAAGGAGGTGCCGCTGTATGAAAAAATATATCCTGCTCTATATATCCCCCTATAGGGGTCAAATACAACTTGCAGTGGATAATATTTATAAATTATATAGTTTTCCTTTGTTTAACAAGATCTTTCTTAACAACAAAAAAAATATATATATACTAAGTGTCATGTTCAGAGTTTTGTGTAATGGGGCCATCTGCTGCTCATTTGCTGATATTTGTGAGCCTTATTGGGCAACATGCTTTTGCCTTATAGTAAAGTGTTTTATTATTCTGTGCTGGTTTTCACTGAAGTAGAACCATTTATATACTATTAGTAAAAGCATACATGTACAAGTAGATTTGGTTCAAGTCAAAGATGCAAAAAAAAGTCAGCAATTTACTTCTACTTATGGCAACTTCTAGTAATATCCACTTCTAGAAATAAGTTCTGAGAATATACTTCATGTTCTAAGGGAAAAAATTAAGCATGTTTTTTTTTGTAATCCTACAACTGTAATAGTATGATGGTCTTTTAAATTTGTATTTTATGTCAGTTTCTTTCCATTTTAATTTTTTTTTGTTGAAAAAGATAAACGTTTAAATTAATGCTCTTTCAAAACTTAATTCTTGTGTAATCCCACTTATGTATAGATTTAAACATTACTTCTGCTTATTGCAATATTCTGCTTCAACCAAATCTAATGTATTTTACCCAGAGAAATATCAACCATTATAACCTTTCAAACAGCTGTTTACATCTTTAATTTGACATGTGATCTGTTTCACTATGCAAACAAATAGATAAATAAATAAATTCTTCACACTTTTTCATTTTTTTTTTATATTTAACAAGTAGTCATGGAAAGGTTTATTAATATTTACGACATTCCAGACGATTCCACCTCTAAATCAGTTTCTATATTAGGACATTATGATATGGCAACTCGGATTTTAAAAACTATTGCGATTTCCAGAGTTCAGATCAAAAAGGAAAATGTTGGGGATTTTTTTCTAATAAAGTATGTAAGGACTGGCCCTCAGTGAATCCTTCATCATGCCATGGATTCAAACCCATAATGTTGGTTCTACTCAAAGTTGATCAATATCTGGATTAACACTCAGGAAGTTTTTAAAGATTTTTTTGACAATAAGTTCTCCATAACTTCAAAACAATATCAGTTATATTGAGATCTTACTTTACACAATGTGGTTCTTAATACTATCTGTGTAATTAATTGCCTCACTTTACCAATTCGTGGAAATTCCAAGACAAATTTCTACCACATTGTTGTCTCAGACATACTGTATTGTGTATACATTTGTAACTGATTGCTTTATGTCATAATTTGAATCAAATACTTCCACTAAAAAAGAAAACCTTTTCTTGTATCAGCAATCAAGACTGAGAAATTTTAAAATAATGCAAAGACGAGTTGACTGGTTACTGTAAAATGGTTCTACAGCAAGTTTAGCACACTGGTAATGTGTCTTTAATATCCACATAGCTGAGATCAAATGTGTTATCCATTTTAATTCCTTGGGTAACCTGTGGTAACTTGTTTGCAATCAAGATGTGTATTCAAGTGACAGACTTTTTAAGTTAATTTTCTTTCAGCTGCAACTGATTAACTTGAGATTCCTAACATTTTCGCCTGAATAAATCAATGCATTCATTAATTTCATTAGAGTGAGTTATATTACGCATTACTGTATAAATGAAAATGTACAGAAAAGATTACTAAATACCAAACTCTAATTTGGGCTTAATAAGGTGCTTCTACAAGGAAAAAATTCTATGATTAGTGTACATACTGGATCCTACAGCTAAGAAAGATATAGAGGGTTCATGATTATAATCATAAATAAATATTAGTGAACAATATTCACTAAAAAATGAAAATATTTTAGTGGTAACAAAATTCATTTTATTACTTTATATTGTTTTAACATATTTAGCAAGATACTTTATGCCATGATGGAAAAGCATTTTATTCAAATCATAATATAACTATTGTTACAATATAACTACTGTATTTCAACTTCAAACATTGTGACATATTGTATGTGTACATATATACTGGTCTGGCTTGTGAGTTCTACATGTGACTTGCAGGCATGCTGCAATAAGTCACCAACTACTTTTGTGTCAGTGTGCATATTTTATATTTCTTGGTTTCAAAATATTACTGAAAAAAATACTGTAGTGGCTATGTTAATATATTTACTCCAAAGATTTACAATACAAATTGGAATCATTCTTCCAGGTGCAACCCTCATATATTTGCACACAGTAAGTCTTGAAGTTCTCCGGAACTTTGAAATATCTTTCTATCTATCTTATATTTTTCGCCAGTATCAGTAAGGTGCTTTGTACACTGCAGGCATGGGTATACCATTAGCATCCACTGGGTGAGTCTGTTCTGTAGGCTGGAGCATGTTGTTCTGTAGAGGAGCAGTGGTCTGACTGGTCACCACAATGGTTGCCCTACCTGCATACCCCGTGGTTGGGTACCTCTGTGTGGCACAATAACCTTGGTTGGTATAGCTCGTTGGTTGTCCTTTAATAATCGTAAAAATACAATGCTGTTTTGTACATGTCAAGTAATTTTATGTACAGAACTTTAATTACATAAATAGTATGACATTTTTAATTTGCTTTACAACATAGTGTTAAAGACCTTAAAACTTCAATATCTTCACTGAACTTGGGCTTTCAGTTTGAATATATTTGGGGTTTAGACTTACTTTAAGTATTGGTAATAAGAATGAACAGCAGTTTATGTGGTGGGGTTATCTATAGTAGCTTGTAACACCTAGTTTACACCATTCTGTGGTGGCTTCATGAGCTACATATGAGCAGAAAATATTTAACTTGTCAAAGATTGGTTTTGGCTCGATGTATTTCATGTTATGGTATTATCCATTGAGTTTCATAAGTAAAATTAAGTTGGTTGTTCTTTATTTGGGTTTTAACGTCGCTTTCAACACTGTATAGGTCATATCACGACAGGTAGTTTTGCTTGAAGAGGAAACCAGTACATACAATTGGCCAAGGTTCTGAACTATAAACTGCTGACCATTGTTAAGCAACTACCATCTTTCCCACATAGGGTCTGGGGTTTGAACCACCGACCTCAGAGGTGGGAGGCGAGTGTGTTACCACTGCACTACCGTAGGTCCTGTAATTAAGTTGAGATTCATATTAAGGTAGGATACATGTGCCACAATAGAGACAGTATTTTTATGTACATAGCAAATTTTAAAAAATGTTTGAATAACCTATCACAAGATATCATAACCAAAACTAAAATGTATTTGCCCAAGAAGTGAAGGATTGCCGGAATGGCAATGTGGCGCATCTGGTTTTTAAATGTTAACAAGGATAAGGTTGTGAATCAAAACTTCAACAAGCTATGACTCCACAGAACTGTGTGAACAGACCTTTTAGTTACTGTATTATGTTGTACAGGACACCAACAAGCAAATGCTAAGTTTTGTACTTATAATCAGTGCTACTCTGTTGACTAAAGTGAGCTCCTTGAGGATATGAATTACACATATGGTATTTTACTAGTTTATTAAAGCATAGAATTAAGGCATCATTTACGTAGTCTTAACTAAATGGACAATGAAAACTAAATACCAGTCAGTAATGATACTATCAGTACTGCCATGGAATTGGGAAAATATTGACAAGTACACACACTTCCTTAAACTTTGTTTCTGTTTGAACAACTTAATATTCACATGAAAGTAAGAAAATTAATTAATATTGAAATGGCAGTTTGACTTCCTTCATTTCTGAAAATGATTAGAGTGAGATTGTTGAGATAACATTGTCACTTATTGGTCCTGTTTTAATCTTGCAAAGACATCATCACAATATAAAACAGTTAAACGGCTGACAGTATGACAGTAAGAGACCTACCCCCAACTGGAGTGGAGTGGACTTTTCCCCCCTTTTGTTTGCAAGCCACAATGACAACGATGCAGCAGACAATGCCTCCAATAACCAGAGCTAGAGCCACCAATGACCCAATAACTATGCCAATAATTGCTCCTGCAGACAAACCACTATCTTTATCTAAAAAGCAGCCAAAGTATTCATATACAGTATGAAGCTGTTCCAAATCTTGTATAATTTTTTTTCAACTCTATTGCACCCAAAGTAAGTTTATTTAAACTTTCTCTTTTCACTCTGGCTAGCTAGAGATAATGTATGTAAAGAATATGTATAGAGATAAAAAATATACATAATATTATAAAGATAAAATTGATAAATGTAAAGACAAAATGATTAATATATGTAGATATTAAAGTAGCAATGTATATAAAATTGAAAGAATTAATATTTGTAAATATCAAAGTATTAACGTAAAGATTTAAGAATTAATGTAGTGTAAAGACAATGTATTAATATATGTAAATATAGAGTAAGTTACTATTCCTGTATATCCATGAGAATTAATCATCAGCAAAATCGCAACAACAATAATAATAAACTGCAAATTTTCTTTAATTATAAGTAAAACCTTTCTAAATATTGACAAAATATCTATTTCCAATGAACAGCAAGCAGTTCCCCAGTAAGTACAAACTCTTGCCCTGGGACCCATAACCATAAAACAATAATCCCTAAAAACCAACTGGAGTTACAATACTTATCCGGATCATCTCAGAGGAGGACTGAGCTCTTGGTGGGTTCCACCTTGTGTGAAAACATGACACTAATCCGA
Organism: Sabellastarte sp. h YS-2021; assembly: GCA_964017235.1. Lineage (NCBI taxonomy): Eukaryota > Metazoa > Annelida > Polychaeta > Sabellida > Sabellidae > Sabellastarte > Sabellastarte sp. h YS-2021. The sequence continues at coordinate 33,162,677 of OZ024936.1, forward strand.
TTTATATTTCCGAGTTATGTAGACAGACAGACAAACAGACAAATGGCTGAGATCGCAATAATCTAAGTATGTAATAAAGTAGGACATTTTGTAAACCTCGTGTGAATACACTTTTCTTTCGTGTTAGAAAATCATGTTTTCAGATGATTGTCTATCGTGGATCATGTACATTCATAGGATATACACTTATCTGCTATAACATCACTTTCAGCACCTGCTATAGTCTGTATCATCATCGATAGTTGTATTGAAGGAGGTGGTATATTTCTTATCGCAGTAGCATGCAAAACATTTTATAAATCTACAACAATTTTAAATTCAGGACAATACTTCAACAGATTCCCTACCCCACCCCCGGGTGAGTACATGAAGACGTTCCTCTCAATAAAGCGTGATAAATACACACCTGATATTAAAAAATATAATATTTAAATAAAATCTTTGCTGATAATGACATCGGTATTTTTAAAGATGCTGTTACAAATGCAGGCTTGCATGTGATGTGTTGCATGTGATGCTAAATAAAATATGCACCACACAAAAGTCATGGTAAGATATATATTAGTGACAAATCACCTGCATTTTTGTAAGACATCCTGAATCCTGATGCTTGGATTGAGTCATCAGTTTTAAACTCTACGTAAGCATATTGGCCACTGCTTTTGTAAGAGTCTACACCTTCACTACCACATCTGGTGAGATCTGGACTGCCAATGGCTGGGAATACAATACAAAATTTGTTCACATTGTGACCATATTTTGTTACTTAAAAAGTCAGACGACAATTGTGTGGCTAATGTCATCTAGAAATCCAATCCAACATGGAATAAGTATAGGATAGTATCTTTCTGTTTGGCAAGTACATGTATAAGTCAAAATTTAAGATAGCTTCACCAATTTCTTGGCTTTTTGAAATACATTAAATTATTTTACAAAAATTAGATTGCATTCATTGCTAGCTTCTACTAAAAGTACTTATACAGATATTTAGTTTCAGTAGGATTTTATTATCGAAGATTACTTGTTAAAGTATCTTTAAAATATTCATTCCTTTATTCATACTCTAGGTATACCACAAAAAAACATTGCAGGTTATAAAAATAAATGAAGGGACAAGAAAAATAGGTGACACTGGTTGAAAGCATTTGTTTTGGAATGATTCAGTAAATCGAGGCCTTTGTACCAAAATCTATAGCAAGTATGGTATTTCCTTTTGCTCTCATCTCTGGGTTTAGAAAAAGATGTTAAACACCAGTTTCTGAACTTACATGTATCTCCATCATAAATATTGACCATGTCTCCAGTGTACTGGCTAGGGCAATAGTTTTCCAAATCAAAAGTCTCTGTATCCAACTCCACTACTTTGCCATAACTAGCTACAACCACCCAACATCGGTCCTCATGTCTGAAATTAGTGAGTGTTCAAAATCACAGTAACTTGCTACAATCATCCAGTACATGTCCTCATAGCTGAATTTAATGAGTATTCAAAATCACAGTAACTTGCTACAATCACCCAGTACATGTCCTCATAGCTGAATTTAGTGAGTGTTCAAAATCACAGTAACTTGCTACAATCATCCAGTACATGTCCTCATAGCTGAATTTAGTGAGTGTTAAAAATCACAGTAACTTGCTACAATCACCCATTATGTGTCCTCATAGCTGAAATTAGTGAGTGTTCAAAATCACAGTAACTTGCTACAATCATCCAGTACATGTCCTCATAGCTAAATTTAGTGAGTATTCAAAATCACAGTAACTTGCTACAATCACCCAGTACATGTCCTCATAGCTGAATTTAGTGAGTGTTCAAAATCACAGTAACTTGCTACAATCATCCAGTACATGTCCTCATAGCTGAATTTAATGAGTATTCAAAATCACAGTAACTTGCTACAATCACCCAGTACATGTCCTCATAGCTGAATTTAGTGAGTGTTCAAAATCACAGTAACTTGCTACAATCATCCAGTACATGTCCTCATAGCTAAATTTAGTGAGTGTTCAAAATCACAGTAACTTGCTACAATCACCCAGTACGTGTCCTCATAGCTGAATTTAGTGAGTGTTCAAAATCACAGTAACTTGCCGCAATCACCGATTATGTGTCCTCATAGCTGAAATTAGTGAGTGTTCAAAATCACAGTAACTTGCTACAATCACCCAGTACGTGTCCTCATAGCTGAATGTAGTGAGTGTTACAACAACTATTTATAAACACTGTGCACTTGTTTTGTCCTCTTACCTGAAATTAATCTTCATTCGAAATCTGTAACTACTGACAGTCACCTAGTACCTGTCCTTATAGCCAAAATAAGTGTTCAAAATTCCAGTAAATAGTAACTTGCTACAATCACCCATTATGTGTCCTCATAGCTGAAATTAGTGAGTGTTCAAAATCACAGTAACTTGCTACAATCATCCAGTACATGTCCTCATAGCTAAATTTAGTGAGTATTCAAAATCACAGTAACTTGCTACAATCACCCAGTACATGTCCTCATAGCTGAATTTAGTGAGTGTTCAAAATCACAGTAACTTGCTACAATCATCCAGTACATGTCCTCATAGCTGAATTTAATGAGTATTCAAAATCACAGTAACTTGCTACAATCACCCAGTACATGTCCTCATAGCTGAATTTAGTGAGTGTTCAAAATCACAGTAACTTGCTACAATCATCCAGTACATGTCCTCATAGCTAAATTTAGTGAGTGTTCAAAATCACAGTAACTTGCTACAATCACCCAGTACGTGTCCTCATAGCTGAATTTAGTGAGTGTTCAAAATCACAGTAACTTGCCGCAATCACCGATTATGTGTCCTCATAGCTGAAATTAGTGAGTGTTCAAAATCACAGTAACTTGCTACAATCACCCAGTACGTGTCCTCATAGCTGAATGTAGTGAGTGTTACAACAACTATTTATAAACACTGTGCACTTGTTTTGTCCTCTTACCTGAAATTAATCTTCATTCGAAATCTGTAACTACTGACAGTCACCTAGTACCTGTCCTTATAGCCAAAATAAGTGTTCAAAATTCCAGTAAATAGTTACGGCAGTCACACATTACCTGTCCTCACAGATGATATTAATCAGTGTTCAAAATATGATCAATATTTTTCTTCTTAAACATAGTCAGTTGGTTTTATTATTATTTTTTTTTTTGGTTTTACGTCGCTTTCAACACTGTACAGGTCATACCACGACGTGTAGTTGGAAGGGCAGAGGAAACCAGTACATACAGTTCATCAGGGTTCTGTACTGTAAACTGCCGACCAACAGCAAGCAACTACCAGCTTTCCCATTTGAGGCCATGCTGGGAACCGAACCCCGGCCTCACAGGTGGGAGGTGAGAGTGTTACCACTCTGCCACCATGGCCCCTACGAAGTCAGTTGGAGACAGGATCATCTTTTTTACCAATAAATATGAACTTTGCCATCTTTCCTCAAATCAGACGTTGGTGATGACGTGGGTATAGCCCTCCCCTCCCAAGTATGAAACTCTGTGTTTAAAACCTAATGGGAAACTTGACAGTCGCTAACTAACCCCTGTTGGTTTAAACTGTAACCAACTGGTTATTTCCTTATTGAGTTAGAATTTACTTCTTTCAAACCATGGAAGGGGGACGAAGGCATGGTGGTTGTATAGTTCATACAAACTCGGCTACTCCCCCGCCCCCCACCTGCCAAATGTTTTGGACCTGTCCCAGTATAACGCTGGCTCTCGAACAGGACATAAAGCATCGACTCTCACATTCGTCTCCCATCACCCAGGTTATGAGTTTGAATCTTGGCCCCATCTGGAAGTGAGAAAGATGGTAGTTGCCTGCTGGTTTTCAATGCAAAATCTTGATTTCCTCCAACTGCTGCTGGTGATATAACCTATACAATGTGTTGTAAGTAAGCTAAAGGGGAAATGTTTCGTTTCAGAATAAAAAAAAATCTTATTAAATTTTACTCTTGGTACATTTAATTATAGGTGTTGTTTACAAGAATAAACAAACCCAACTTGCTACTGAGGAATTGCATATTGTATCACATTTATCTGATGAATAAGTGATATTGAATGTTCTTTGATCTCTTGATTTCGGGCCTTAAACCCAAACAATGAATCCAGATTATGGCAGAACAGTTGCGTCTCTCTGAATATTACTTTTTTATCTGCTGCAGAAATTTTATGAGTTTGACATATTATTTTCTTTGTGAAACACCATTCTTAGCTTGCACACCATAGTGTATGTGTAGGTTACTTACCTGCTGTAGTCAGAGGATCCATAAGAAGGATGAGAATCAAAGGTGGAGGTAAAGTCTGATGCACGGAGATAGGTGCAGACCTGTCCAGACACTAGAACAAAGAATTATTGTATACGTAATTAGGTGAATCAGGTGAATTTTATCATGCAAGCATATATAAGTCTTGCGTCTGAGCACATAGTGATATGTGTGATATATTAGTACATACATATGGCATAAATATATAAATACACTACAATATTCTTAGGTTGGGTTTTTAACATGACTATTTTCTAATTTCACAAAAAAAACAGTTTTAAACTGTTTAAAATTTCCGCCTCTGATTTCGGTACCGTGAGCATGTGCAGATGATTTCGTGCATGTGCTTATGAATTTCTGACTACAGTAACCAAAGGTGTGGTCCACGGTGTACATAAGGCTATATGATTCGGTCATCTTTCAGTGTAATACGGCGACATAAGGGGAGTTAAGATATTGGTCATTTTGCCATCTGTTCATATCACGGCTACCGAAGGTGACTTGAGGTTGCTTCTTGGTGACCAACGTTTGTAGTACTGTGGTTCTACTGTTACTGACGGTTAAAAATCCATGTCCAATCAGTGGCAGTCCATCTTTAGTGTGAACAACCCAGACGAAATGGAGCGACCTGGTGATGGGTCCGCCGCTAAGTAAAACGTCTGTATTGTGAAAGGGGCATAATGTCAATACATTACCAATGAATTTTTGTGGGAGAAAATATAAAATTCTAGAACAATTCTTAATGTTTCCAGAGGCTTCATCTGATAATCAACTGTTGTTGTATACTATTAATCATATCTGCATAATATAAAAAGGAACAATATAATCTGCTGTTATGTTAAAGTGTGTTTCACTTTACAAAGACCATAAGCTGAGATAAAGTTGTTTATCAGTGTTATAGTGTGGATTTCCCCCGCTATGTATAAAAATGCAACATTTATTTAAAACGATGTATTCTCCCAAAGATATGTATGCAAATTTCCCTCCATAAATACTACAGGTTACTTTTCAAAAGTGTTTTGCGCATGCGTGAGATTGCTGGATGACAGCCAAAGAGAGGGTGCCACGTCCTCTACAAATAGATCCTGTTGGTCAATTACATGTATTTAATCACAGAATTAATAAATTCTCTGATCATTTTTAAGGAATTTGCAAATTCCATAAAATTTCTATAGAATTCGTGAAACTCCTTAAACTTCTGAGATTTTTTTCATAAATTCACTCAGTGTGTTGTAGGGAATTTGTGAAACATATATTTTGAGCACTGTCAATTATGTGAGTCAATTTAAGCAAAAAGAGAGAGGTGAGACACATAAAGAGATATAAAAATAGAACCAAAAATGTGTTTTAACAATTCCACAGTGCAAGTAGTATAACCTCCGCGGAGGAGGTTATATTTTGGGGGCATTTGTTATAGTTTCTTTGTTTGCAAAAGAACCTGAAAAGCTTTCATCCGGATCACTACCTAGATCTATGAATTTTAGAAAGATTTTTTTGTCAGCACATTCATGAGTAAAATTGCAGGTGTTGGACCTTGGCGGAGATATGCACTCTCCCGAGTGTTCCTGTTAATAATATGGCCTGAAACACACAAAATTGCAAAAAAATTTCTTGGAGCCGTATGAATTTAACGATTCCATAAGTGGGGACTCATTGATGCTAATGCCAGAGTACAGCAGTTAAAACTGTTTTAAATTGCCAAACTAACTTAAACAAGAACACTCAGAGAGTATATACTCTGCCAAGGCACGTAAAGACTATAGAAATTGAGTCACTTTGATGCAGTATATCTCCCCCGGACTGGACATGGTTTTATAGCACTCACACAGGATTATGATTCCTTGCTTGATCATGTGAACAACAACAAAAAGTAACAATGACACCGAATATTAAACAAAGGAACGTAATAATAAGTAAATGGAAAAATCTGGATTATTTTTAGTTTCTAGACTCTGAAAATTTAATGGGATCTGAATTGGACCAAGACCCATCTTCTGATTTTTTTCAAGATGATCCAAGCAGTAGCATTTGCGTAACCTTGCTAAAACAGACAGAGAAATGGACAAACAAACAGTCATGGAAGTAACACCTCCTTGAAGAAGGTAATAAAGATTTATACAATGTTTACTCAAGACATTGTAATGGTTATAATTCTGATGAATAATTTATTATCTTTTCCAAAATTCTACACCCAAACTCACCCAAAGCTTAGCACTTTCAGAGAAATAAAATATCAGATACCTGATAATAATTTGATATGATACCTGATAATAATTTGAATATATTTAGTAAACTAACCAGTGTTTAATGCTAAAAATAATCCAAGTAAATACAGAGATTTCATTTTCATGTTGTTTTATTCTGAATTTGTTTGTTATATGTTTATCTTCACCTATATCCTGGGTGACTTCTGTGTGATATATGATTTTGCTATGTAATGCCTGAGATTTGTAATGATTTCATTGTTTATATCTATGTTATGGTGAACATACAGAGTGTTGTATTTACATATTCTTAAGCGAAACTCCTGAAAATCAGAACAAACAAACGAGGAAACCAAGTCATAAAGAACTGCATATTTACAGTCCCCAAGCTTTTAAATCAGATTATACAATCAATAAGTCCGACAGATTTCCAGATATATGCATTGGGCCTGTCCTGAGGCCATAAAATCTTTATTTACCTTGTTGTGCATATATATTGTGCATTTTAAAATATCTAAAATCATGTCAAAAGGGTCATGTTAAGGAAGTTAACATGTATAAACTATTTGACTTGAGGCTATATGAACTAAACTGTGAAGTATTACATAACAATATATTAAACGTTGGACATATTATTTTCGCAATGATTGAATGAATTATATTTTATTAGCATCTACCAGTTCCATAAAAGTCTCATTATATCAGAATGTTCAGTATTAATTTACACAATGAGCCACTGAGGCTTGCTTGGTTTAAACAAATAGAGTTAATATTTATAACCTTTCAATGAGATAATATCCTTGATTATCCAGTTATGTTAATTTATAGAATCTTTTTTTGAATTTGATTGAAAAGATAAAAATGACGCAGTATCAACAAGCGGATCCTCAAGCAGATAATTGGGAAAAAATCCTCCATAAATTCTGTTCTCCCAATGATGACCCTAGATTATTTTTGAGAACCAAGCCTAGGGTAGACTCCATCTTTTTTGCATAGACAAACAAATAGGGCTGAGGTTTTAGGAGAGCCAATTTGCTGAGGGCTGAGTTTTTAGGGGGGGCAAGTGCATGAAAAAAAAGTCTCTTTAAAATTTTGTATGTGTATGCCAGTGAGTAAGGCAATCCCAACAATGAAAACTAGACATCAAACAGAGCATCCCCCACTGAGATACAGCCTGTCAAAGTGGCATATAGAATAACATCCCTGAAAACATGTGTGGAGGAGTTGTGACGAAACACAAGGAACACAAGTGCAGATTTGCTGTGGTTTTTGTGATAAATTTATTGGAAAGAATTGGATGTAACTGAATATGTAGCTGATTTAATTGCATTTGGAAGTGACTTGTGGAAGTTTTTTTTTTTTTTTTTGAAGTTTAACTTTAACTGAACAAGGATAATTTTGTTTGAAAAGTTTTTATAATTTTATATGATAATTAGCATTTATTCTTCAATATGAAAACTCTCACTCAGACTCCATCTAAAACTGTCATTGATAGAGTGTGAGGATTCTGTAGAGATAACATTTTAAATATTAACCATAAGTAATGTAATTGTAAGAGCTGCTTGGGTTACAGTCATATATTTATTAATGTGTACCAGTCATTGTTAGTAAAGTGTTATTTTTTTTTCTTTTGGCTTGGGTTGTAAAACGTTCAATGAAATTTTTGAGTATAGTCTTTAACTTGGTTATTTCTTGCATACAATTCGACCAAAGTACATTAAAATGTTTTATAATCAACAAAGTACAGGTACACTACTCTTCTCTATGAGAAACAAGAATTTCATCAAAATTCATTCTTTCCTGTTGGAATAAAATTATGGAATACATTAGATTATTCTTTTAAATGTGTAACTACATTTTCTAGTACAGGTGATAGACATTGGAACTTGATACACTCAAAAATGCGAATAAACTGTAGTCCTCTTAAAGAACATCTTGCACATAATTTACATGTTATAGAAAATTCAACTTGTGACTGTGGCTTTTCAGTAGAATTTCAATAGAAAACAATTTTTATTTTCTTTTAGAATACAGACTACATACTCAAAATAGGCAGTCAATGTTTATGAATTTTACCGACAATAACCACTGATTTTCATTTAATGGAGATTATAACTTGACTTTTGAACAAAAAAAGGTAGTTTTTGAAGCAGTACAAGAATTTTTTAAGGAATCAGGATGGTTTTCAGTTTTATATTAGTCACATGTCCACAACTTCATCATCATTATCATCTATTCATATTCTTTTGTAAATAGTTCTTCCTGTGAGAATGCTTTGTTGATTTTGCCTAATTGCTTCAATAAAATATTGTTTATAAAAAAAAAATTCATACTTTAAAAGTACTAACTTTCAGGTGCAAATTTACATGAACATTGCAATCTGACCCCTACACAGCTATTAAAAGTAGATATCATGAAATACACACTGTTGTCAATTAAATGTCGGAATGTGGTTCAGATCTCCAGTATATTAAACTCTACATCCTGGTACTGAACCAGAGTGCTTAAACATTTGGTCATTTCAGCCTGCTTACTTTTAATATTGGCAGCAGTGTAGCCCAATATAAAAGAGCCTAATACACTGAGTCTTTTACAGTGTGTTTTGACCAGCTGGTTTTACAAATTGCACTAGCAGATCCAGGAGGGTTCGGGGGGTTCGAACCCTCCTCCTTGAAAAATAATGTAAAGGGGTTCAACCCAAAGTACAAAATTATTTCTTGAGAGTGTTGTTAAATTTTCAGGAAATGCACTATATTTTTACCAAAAATTAATTTTTTTCCCTGGGTGGGGGTGGGGCAAGCCCTCTGACCCCCTTAGTTATGGTATGTCTGATGTGAACCCCCACCTTTCTTAAAGGCTGGATCCACCCCTGAATTGTCACTGTCAGTTCTTAATGGTCAACTAGAACTAGTAATGAATATTGATTTGTTCATAAAAACTAATACATTGTAATATTGACTATTGAACTTTGGGGCTAACTCTTTCTGCTCTGATAATAAGGAGTTTGGATAATCAAGGGTGCCTTAAAACAATTTATCACATTTTGAGAAAATGTGGACAAGAACTGGGTGAAAAACTTGCTTATCAGTTTAATATTTAAAAACTGACACACTATCAGAAGCTGCATTGTTACACTAAAAGCTGCACACTTGTTCACTATTCTGAACACAAGTTACAGTCAAATTGTAGTGTTAATTATTTTTAAAAAGAGCATTATTTGTGTGTGACCACACAATATTCCAAGTTCATTTGATAGAAGAATCTTTGCACTAAGTGTAGGAAAATTTTTTTTTTATTTTGACTGAAGCTGACCCTTTCCAAGCCAGTTTATAAAACACTAATTTCACTTCATTTTACACTATTTTGTATTGGACACACAGAAATCAGAGTGGGAAATCCCCTTGTGTGACGTGGCACAGTTTCAGAGAAGGATCTTTCCAACTGTCAGATTTAACTGGCTTTTAATGTGCTTTCTAGTGGGAGTTTGAAGATGGGACTTGGCAGGTGTGTTGTTACACACATAATCTGTACAATAATGCAAAAAAAAATTTTCATGCACTGTGGTCTTTAAAGCGATAATATACTCTTTACTGCACATTTAACATTTAAGCTCATACATATGGTGATCTTATTTTTCCTCCACCATCACAAAAAAATCTTCTCAATTAGCCCTGCTTTGCAGCAACTAAAATAATTTGAAATAAAGATAATATGAAAAATTTGTTACTGTATATACATTTCGCTGCTTTCAGTCAGAAAACCCACTGTACAGCCAAATAGAACAGCATATGTAATGGCTCTTCACACAGTTTTATGCGGTCATAAATTTTGCTTCTCGATCTGTTCCGTTAAATGAACCTCATGTGTGGATAGTTTATGCTTTAAAACCAGCTGCCCCATGTAGCCCCTCCAAATTGCATAGATTAGTTTAATATGTAAGAGCTCACACTAGCGGATCCAGTGGGGGGTTTCAGGGGGTTCAAACCCCCCCCTTGAAAAATAATGTAAAGGGGTTCAACCCAAAGTACAAAATTATTTCTTGACAGTGGTGTTAAATTTACAGGAAATGCACTCTATTTTTACCAAAAATTAATTTTTTTCCAGGGGGGCATGCCCCCCGACCCCCTTAGTGATAATATGTCTGATGTGAACCCCCACCTTACTAAATGTGAACCCCCACCTTACTCGATGTGAACCCTCACCTTACATAAAAGCTGGATCCGCCCCTGGCTCATCAGAGATTTTTTAAACATTTTTAAAAATTCACTACGAGCTGGCATTGCTCTCTGTGTTGTAGCAAATGCATCTGACTTTAATACAAACCTTGACTCATGAAATCTAATGGATACTGCCAAAAACCCAAAATGAGCCACAAATGAGCCCTGATGAATGAAATATTTTGCATTCGTTTGCAGCTCTTGCGGTCAGCCCCGACCTATGTGAACTCGGTGTAGCATAGGGCAATAAGACTGTAGAATACAATATTTTAACTAATCTGCTATCTTGGTAAGAGATTTAGTAAAGGCTATGGCATACTGTGGCACAGTACAAATATAAACTGAACCTGAAATCTATGGTGGAAGCTCCAACTTGGCTTTGATTCCTCAGATATTACACACTATCCATCCTCTGTCTGTGGTGTCCTTATAACCTCCACCTCCAAACTCATCAACTCTGGTATGACGTTAGATGAAAGCCATACTGTGTATGTCTGTGTACATACTTCCAAAGGTAAGATGTCTTAAGATAACAGAATGAGGCCTGGCTATAACTGTATCCCTTTTCTCTCAGGAAGTCTGGAGATGTTCGGAGTTCTTTGGATATGTGCTTTCATTCTCTGTAATATGAACTGATGTCTGGTGCACATTAGGAGAAAGAAATGGTATGAATGTCTCGAAATCTTCGATTATGTTCTCGTGGGGACCATATCTAATTTTCTCAAATATCCAAGCTCTGAGTCTTTTCTGTCACCACATTCTCCTGTTAGCTGCAAGATGTATCCATAACCAGAATAGCATCTGGATATTTTGTTTTCCAGCAACCATAGTAGAATTTGCACAGAAAAAACGTTTACTTCATTGGCTACCCATCAGACAACATATTATCTTCAAAACCCTAGTTTTGGTTTATAAGTACCTCACCACTGGCCAGCCTAAGTATTTTGCACCATATCTCTCCTTGTACAAATCTGCCATGAATACAAGACGTTCCAACCCCAAAAATTTGTTCCTCCAGGTTCCTCATTATTGTGCTTCCATCCATAAATCAAAGGTCCAATTCAACAACAGTTTCTCATATGATGCCCCGAAGTTATGGAATAATCTTCCACATGATATCAGCAGCGCTCCAAATCTCTCGTGTTTCAAAAGTCGACTAAAAACCTACCTATTTCAGAAATCATTTTCACCATAGCTTCTAACTACCAAACACCGGATCGCCTCCCTGGGTACAACTTGGAACATGTCTAATGTCTTGATGATTTATGCCTTACAAACTGGATGGTGTGCCTTAGAATCCGTAGATACGGAGATTAAGCACTTGGACAAATGATTGATTGATTGATTGATAGTTTTGCCTGTCCATCTTTTTGACTGGTAAATTTAGAGACTTGCAATAGCTTTAAGAGACTGGAATTCAATAGAGTGACATTTAAAGTGACAGAAAGCGACGATAATAGTAGGTTTTGGGGAGACTCTTGGATGATGAAGAGGGTTATTTTAGAGATTTGCAATTTCCCAAATTCTCATGTTGATGTCCAGATCATTTACGATGGCTATTCGCTTAACACAATTTGCAATATATGTGTATGCATGTGACTCAGTCGTTGGCACTCTTTCTAAAGTATTAAATCATAATTTTCAATTAATATGCCTTAAATATCGAAAACACAATCACCTGTGCTCAAGTGATGTTGTGGCACCTTTTGCTGAACAAACCACAATAAATAGTCAATTGTTGCCTCTGACACATTATATCACATCCAGAAAATAGAACATACTTTTCATCATTTAGATAATGGAAACTTTTGTTGGCAGACTGCACACATGAAAAGATACACATATGCATATAAACAGCAAATGTTGTGCATTATAAAAGAATAAAGGTTAAAATTTACTTCCTGTTCAACAAGCAGGGTCATTTTGTGAAAGTTCCACAGTATTGTCACTTATGCGAGTTGAGTCCATAAAAAGGTGATAGCCTGTTATTAGATGCCTTGCTTAACCACTTGGCCACATTGAAGTGTGTATGTTTGTATAACACTAAAGATAACTTGTATAATTTATTACATTTTATTGTACAAAACTGGTAAAATCAAATAGGTTTTCAAATCTCCAAAAACAATTAAAAACACATACATAAAATAATTATCACAGATTGAGTTATGCATCTCAAAAGAAATAACATACCATACTTTCTTTTGCGTCAGAAGATCCAACCTTAAATTTAAAAAAAAATTATGTAATGACTGATATTGAAATTTGCATTGCTTAAGTCATGTCATATCTTTACTCATCTATGAGGCACAGAAATATGTCCAAACATTCAGTCTATGACAAACCCTGTATGTATATATGTACATACTATTACATTAAGTTGGCAATGCCAGTTACTCCAGTTATGTTTAAAAACTAGCATTCAGTAATACTTGCTTAAATTATGCTGAGAAAACAGTATTTCCAAAAATTCAATTGTTGCTTTCAATATGTTTGCAATATTTCGAATAAGACCAAAAACTCAGTACAAATTGCTTTTAGTATCTGATAATGCATAAATTTTGCCCAAACATTTAGTCGCAGCTGCCTTTAATTATGTTTATGAAACCCCTCATTTGACCAAACATTCAGCATTAGTTGTTTTATTTATGTATTACTAAACACCCAAAATATGACGGGTGTTTCTTGACTTATGTTGATGGCTGTACAAATGCGCCAAAAATCCTATACTGGTTGCTTTAACTATGTTAACAATAAGCATAGTATGGTCATATGTTCAGTCAGTTGTTTACATTATATTGATCACACTCAAAATAATCCAAAGATACAGTGTTAGTTGCTTTAACTATATTGACAATTCCAAAGGTATGGTCAAACATTCAATCACATGTTGCTTTGATTGTGTTCACAAATGTCCACACATCCAGTACTAGTTCCTCCAATTAGGATGGCAGTACCCAAAATCATTAGTATTAAGTCCTAGTTGTTCCAGTTATGTTGACAAGGCCCTGGGTTCATTGTAGATTGCAGCCAAAGGTATTCCATTTGCATCCACTGGGTGGGCTGTGGCCGAGGCTTGTTGAGGTGGTGGAGGTGGAACAAAAGCTTTATGTTGTAGAGTATTGGCTTGTGCTGGCACTGCCATCGTTACACCAGTGGCATATCCTGCAGTGGGGTAGCTTGCTTGTTGCCTGGGGTAACCAGCCTGGTTGTTGTACACTACATTTTGTCCTGCAATTATGAAATAGACCATGTGTGGATTATTAAAAATTGGGCATTAGTGGTAGATTTCCAAAGACTCGTAAACATTAGCTAATATAAGCTGTAGTTGAAATTTGAATTTTGAATTGTATCAGTTTGCTGTGAAAATTAACTTAACATTAAAACTTTATATTAGATGAGGGTAATGGGCAAAACATAAACTCTGCAAGAAAACAATGTCATATCAGTTGTTGAGTTCGGGAGATATTGTACATATGGGTTAAATGCGAGTACTGAAAAATAGTCTTATAACTGTATAAGTCTGAAACAAGGCGTTAAAAATTACCCACACCAACACCAATGTATATTTCAAGCATGTAAACTGAAAAGCAATGGTTCAATAGTGTTAATATTTATTGTAATAGGACAGTATTAATATGGTAATATGTATGTTAAATATTCATTGATAATGTTTAATATCATACCGTGTATGATAGAGCACTTATGCGGTTTTAAAGGTGGGATTAATTCCCTCTCCTGTACATTTGTTAAAAAGGATGATGAATTTTTCGCCTCAGAAAAAAAACTTTCATTTTATGGTAATGTGTTTAAAAAAACTGATAAATCTTTGCTTAGATAGATAGACAGATTGATGTTTTATTTGTGTATCGCATGGGATAACTTTCAATCATTAAATAAAAAAAAAACACTTTAGTATTTACATCCAGCCTATATTGGCTTATGAGATACATTGACACTTTCAGACATTACATTTTACTGTTAATTTGACTGTTAAAGTAACAATAGTTGGATCACTGAGCAGCTTTTCCATTTTGTGTTTTGGACAGAGAAAAGTGAAAATATGATCAAGTTAACAAACCTTAGAAACAGTTTGCTTTCTTTCTTGAGAAAATTTGCTACAGTATAATAATATGTTTTTATGGCAAGCTTATCCCAATGAAATGTTATCACACATGTATTATTTATGTGTAAAACTGAATGTCCTTTTAACATCTTGTATGAAAACTAAACAGCTTTAATTAATATTTTGAAGGTAAGTTTATAACTAGAGGTTTAGAGTGGCCTATCTACATTCCATACCCTCACAACATTACACTTTGATGACCATTTTAAAATTTACGGTTTTCCCTACTTTAGGTTTTGTAGCACTGAACATTTTGCAATTCTATGTTTTACAGCACATTTGTGGCCTAACCATATCACACATAAAAGAACAAGTATTTCCATTCACCTGCAGGTGTAGTGGTGTGAATTTTTCCTCCCCTTTTCTTCATGGATCCAGCACACACTACACAGCAGATAATCAGTCCAATGATAAGACCAAGTGCCAGTAGTGAGCCAATAATAATCCCAATAAGTGCGCCCACTGTCACGCTACCTACCACGTAGTACTCGTCATCATCATAATTCTCTGTCAAATCACAGTAAACTAAGTTAACGTAAGTAATTTTGTTGGATATACACTGTGCGAGTCACGTCAGGGGTGGACAGTCTTATGGAAAGGGCAGTCAGAAAGGACATAATGGGTTTCTAATGTATGTCCGCTTGACTTTTAGACTGTCCATCCCTGTATAAGTGACGTGATGAGAAAGAACATTGTATACAAGGATTCTGAAATGTTAAACCATAATAACATGATTGGTTTACCAAGACTTTGACACCTGCTAACAAGTATGTATGGGATGGTTTCTAACATTAATTTAGTTATCTGGAAACAACATCATCGGAAATGACTTTAGAAACTGTTGTTTTTGTTTTACATCACTTATCAGTCACAATTCAGAGTTATGAAGCTGTTTATAGTTTAAAAACAATTTTTAGATGTTAACCAGATTTTTTAACAATATAACCAGAAACCAGAAAGAGGCTTTTCCCGAGCATGACCTTTATAGGCTTTCATATGTCATAGCTCACCATCTTTATTTGTGTAAGATATCCTGAACCCTGAGGCTTGAACGTCTCCATCTGTCTTGAACTCCACATAAGCATACCTTCCACTACTTCTGTATGAATTCACTCCATCATAACCACAGTGTGTTGCGTCCAGTTTGTCACGTGAGGCTGAAGGATATGAAACAGTTCAAGTAAATGACAAGGGTTTTGACAACAATTGTAACCAACATTTACCCCGCTTGTTACACCCCATTCTCACTTATCTGAAAACATATCTCTACATGTCCAAATTTAAACATATTCATAAACATTATGGCCAATAATCTCACCATTTGATCAAATCTAGAAATAGCTGTCCAGACCTATGCAAAGCTACTAATGTGGTCTGGAAAAAAATGAAATTATACAGGTCACAGGTGTGCAGTGGTAACACACTTGCCTTCCACCTCTGAGGTCGGTGGTTCAAACCCCAAACTCTATGTGGGAAAGTTGGTAGTTTCTTACCTATGGTCAGCAGTTTACAGTACCTTGATCAACTGTATGTACTGGTTTCCTCTGTCCACAAAACCACCCGTCGTGATATGACCTACACAGTGTTATAACTGACGTTAAAATCCAAATAAATAACTAACTAAACTTGGAAAAATGATAATGATATGTCACAATTCTTTAAGGATACATTATGTCCTAGCCATACTACAGGTGGCAGTTCTGGTGGTTACAGACAACATGGCAGGAAAAAGAGAGAGGTGTAACACTGTATCTCCTGTGAAACCCAACGATACTACCCCTAGCTATAGTTTTGCTACAGCACAGACATAGAGAACCTCCTGTAAAAATATTGTAAGTATATGGTAATGTTACAGCACACATACCACTTTATTGGAGACACAGAATGAGAACCAGTAACATAGAATTTGCGGAAGAGGTAGCGACCAGCTATTTAATAGTATAGTACACCCTGTAGTCAACTTGTCCCGTTCAAATTTTTAACATTACATTTAAAGAGTTGCTTGTGAAGAATATGCAGTGACAATGATGTTATTAGCGAGTTTTACCAGAAATAAACTAAAAAAAAACAGATTTAGTAAAAGGATGCAACAATTTTATATGTTAGAGAAAACAAGTTCAAAATATTCTATGGACAAACACCACAAGGGGTTTTAAATTACTCCAATAATCTTGGTATAAAATGTTTCAAATAAATCAAACATTAATCTTAAAGGGTGCTAATCACTGCATCAGTGAAATACATATTGAACATCAGTCACATCACATTGGTTTAACAAAATATTGTTTGCATAATATATTTATACTCAGTGCAATATTTCCTTAACTACAGGACTCAAAGCGTTATTTGACCCACTCCTAGTGTTCAGGCACTCAAGTGACCCGGCCTTTCACAAACTGAATGACTGTGTTTCAGGGATACCTATCAATGTACCTGTTTTGTTTTAGCCTGTCACTGCGGATATTATCCAATGTCATATGACCTCCATTTTAAGGGATCATCCGAGCCCCTATAAATCTGTCTATCCCTGGGATCGAATCCAGGTCCTTTTTGGCGAGTATGTTACCCTCTAGGCCTCTATGTTTTGTTATCATTTTATGGAATGATTTATTATGTCAGTACCTTCTACTAGTGATCCCTTGGATCTAGCCTGTTCTGTCATGGGTTCCACTCAAATTCATGACAACATACAGGAAATATTGCCAACCATTCTAAATATGACTATAGCTGTAAAAATAGATATACAGCAGTAACACTGAATCCAGATAACTGCCCTGAGGTAGTATTAAATGATTACCTGATGAGGTCTGTTCTGCCCCAACTCTCACCTGTTTCAGAAAAAAGGTTAAAATCATATCTCTTCAAAAATGCATTACCAACTTAGCACACAATCTACCTGGCGTCTCTATGGTACTGGACTTGGCAATGACTATGGATAGATGATTTTTAATTGGATTTTGGTGTTGCGCTTTAGAGTCTGCCTGGCAGAGATTAAGTGCCATAAAAATACAGAATAGAATATAATAGAATCTACTCACGCCAGTCTGCACTGTATAAATTCACCCTGTCTCCTGAATTGGAATCAGGACAGTAATCTTCAAGCTCAAAGTACTCTGAATCCAGGTGCACTACCATGCCATATGGTGCTTCTATGATCCAGCAATTATTTTCATATCTACAATACAAACGCCATTATCTTCATATATGTAATGACTTTACACAGGCAGGTGTGTGGGTGTGAAAAACTCAGGGCTATGGTGGCACAGTGGTAACACACTCGAATCCCACCTCTGAGGTTGGCGGTTCAAACCCCGAAGCCTATGTGGGAAAGCAGGTAGTTTCTTACCGAGGGTCGGCAGTTTAGAGTTCAGAAGCTTGACCAACTGTATGCAATGGTTTTCTCTGCCCATAAAACTACCCATCGTGATATGACCTGTACAACGTTGAAAGCAATGTAAAACCCCCAATAAATAAATAAAATGATATAAAACCCTTATTTTAACAGTATTTGTAACATTGAACATTGGGTTTGAAATGTGGTTTTGATCATTAGTGCAGAGATGATTAATTTTCCAGATTCCCAATAGCTTTCACTACAGAGTCCTGATCAACTGGTTTGTAATATAGGACTACTCAACATTATTTATTGAAAGCTACATTATATTCCATATATATGAATTCAAATTGTATCTATGTTTATATGTCAGTGTGTTTTGTGTATTGTTGCGATCAACATGGATGTAAAAGTACTGTTTGACTGTTTGGGGATGCTTGTTCAAACTCAGTGTCCAATGTGACTCAGTGTCCAATTTAGTCGAACTATAAATACATTCAGTAAACAGTGTATCTTACAAGGTACTGATGAGTATACATAGTATAAATTTAATGTCCAAATTAGAGAGAATTCAAGTGTTTATCCCATGCAACTTACGGGTTGTAATCCCAAATTCCAAAGAATGTGTGAGAGTCAAATGTAGAAACGTAGTCACTTGTGTAGAGGTAGGTACAGTCTTGTCCTTTCACTGAAATCATATTGACATAAATTACTTTATATATCATTCTATATTAATATATACAAAAGGTCCACAACGGTCTATTGCGATAGCTGGTTTGGCATCTAATCACAGGCTGTCACCTCTGTGTGGGTCCAATCCCCACAAATCACAATGCTGAGGACCTGTCTGAATATGACCCTGTGCTGTTGAACGGGACGTGAAGCCCCACCTTTGACTTTTAACATGTATAGTTACTTTTGTTTGTGTGAAGTATAAAAATTATATATGAACAAAGTAGTTCAAATAGGAGAAGCATCGAACCGTATGAAATGAATTAAGAAGCCAAATATTTTTGTTATTTTTTTACTGTTCACTGTGTGGACTGGTTAGTAGTTGACACATGATGAGATATCACAATAGTGAGAAACAGAACGTGCACTTTCAGCTTGAGGACACAACCAGC
The DNA here is from genome assembly GCA_964017235.1 of Sabellastarte sp. h YS-2021. NCBI lineage: Eukaryota > Metazoa > Annelida > Polychaeta > Sabellida > Sabellidae > Sabellastarte > Sabellastarte sp. h YS-2021. The sequence continues at coordinate 33,181,958 of OZ024936.1, forward strand.
TATTTTGTTGTGGAGTGCAGCGAGTGCATCTTTTTATTAGCTAAAAATAAATCTGTATATATATAAATATATATATATATATAGCTTTCTATTTGTTAAGTGTCTCCAGTTAATTCTTTGGATTTTCAACAAATAAAAGTCTTAATAAATGTATTACGTTTCAATAAACGCATTAAATGTTATATCTATATCCATGTTACAAAAAATAGACTCTACTTTGTAAATGTAAAGGAAATCATAAAATAAAACTGATATACTTACCAATATTTAACAGGATACAGAAACAGGCAATACGAATGGAGAAATTCATCTTGTTTGCCATCATGCTATATGCTACATTTGTCTGTTTGCTCACTCTTTATTTGACTAACACATTAACACACGTCACGGTTCACTGGAAACTGTAAACATTGGTGTTTACCATGTAACAAACGATCCGGTCATCAGCATAATGCACTACCTCGCTGATACCATTACTATGGATTCTAAGGATCATTTTCGCCGAGTTTGGCTATTTTCCATAAAGGTATACTTGAGTAAAGCTTTTTTTTTAAATGTATTTTTTATTTTATGCATGTCTGCAAACGTTCAGTATTTTTATGATATGACCATGCATTCAGAAAATATTAAAATGATAGACAATCAATTTATTTATGAAATACAGAAAAACGATTATCACAGAAAGGTAGATTCTGGTGACCCTAAGCTGGTGACCCGTATTTGGTGTTAAAGGTATGTGTGATTCAGTGGAGTAGCCTTTTCATGGGTGTTTGAATGGATGTAGAGCATATATTGATCCTTCTGTTAATCTATCAGAAATAATTCAGCACACATAAAACTGGATGAAAATCTACAAGAAAAGGATTGTTTACATCAACAAAATACGCTTAGTTATTTGCAGATCTATCATTTGTCTGATTGTACTTTTTCCATGTCTTTTGAAACCAGATTATATGGTCAGACAAATCAACATCTAACAATGAGAAAAACGAAGTTAGAACTTGTTTTGGAGATATAGTTTATGGATCTCTGTATGCATATTACTGATTTCCGGCTTGTTATTGGTTGCAGTACCCATTCTTAATGACAAAGAAGTCAGTTCATTTTAATTGCCGTAAACGTGAAAGAAAAAAAGTACAAGTTTGACAAAATTAAGAAAGTTCAATTGAGTGGAACTCATTTACTGTGTAAAACACAATTATATTGTTACTGAAGAGTTTAACATTGTACTTTTTTACTAAATGTTGGTTGCCAGAGATAAGTGATCATTTACCAAATTTGAAAAACACCAGACCTCTGATACATCGACAGGTGTGTTTCTGGTTTCAGATTTAACACTAAAAGTAAAACAATATGACAAAATACAGATGGGTTCCATTGTCCAGGATAGTCTTATTCAGCACAGTGTCTCCTCAAGCAAAGTCTTTCTGTCACTTAGAAATACTGGTGCTTGTTTCCGGGGTGTCATTATCATCATTAAAAAGCTACCGGTGCAGGTTTTAAGGAGTTTGAAAAATTCTGAGATTTAAAGATATAGCAAGAATTAGGAATGTAAGTAAACACATGGACCGGTGAGGTTTTTGGCCCATAAATGTTATGCCATAGTATGACATACCACAAGTCTAAAACATATAGCTTCTAATTTCACCATTTTATTTCCAACAAATTCTATCGCAGGTAACTTTTATCACAACATATAACTATTCACTGTATGTATAAAACATATAAAATAAGTATATAAGCAATATTGTGGAAAACTTTGAGAGTACAGACTTCCGTCAAGCCCTTATATAACCTTGTAAAGCTAAAACATCTACATTTAACCTATTTTATCTGTTTATGTTAAGATTTATTCCAGATACTACTGGGGCAGTAATTTATTGTTTTATCTTCACAAAAAAGCATTGTTGAAAGCACAAATCACAAAAAGCTCAATATATCCACAGAACCTGAGCAGATTGCCACCAAAATTCAATATGATATTCTACATACTACACCACACCAGTATCACAAATGTCATATTAAGCTTAAACTAAGTGGTACATATCAATTATACCCAAGTTGGCAACGTATAAACCATTCAAAACCATTGCAAATAAAAATTTACCTTTTTCATACAGAACCTTAACTTTACTGGTTCATGAAAATTAAAACCTACCTTAACCTCAGGTGGAAATCTGTAAACAAGCATAAAAGTAATATCACACTTAAGGTTCAATCTTAAAGTAATAACTTCTTTAGATAAGGGTGACCTAACTAACCGCTGTAAATAAGCTTACTCATCTTGTATCATATATACTTGAACCTACAGAAGTGACCATCCCAGACAGCTAAGATCACCTTAGCTTAAATGTTTCAATTGTTTAAGGTGACCTTCGTAATAATTTCATTACGGTCACCTTTTCTTTGTGTCTCAGTCAGTAAATATACAGTAGTAAACTAATATATAAATCAATTAATTTCACACTCCACTTCTGTGTTGCCTGTATTCCAGTAACTACATTTTGGAATTTGACACTGTCTACAAGCTACACCACTAGCAAAATCACACCGCTCCCAAAATCACACCCCTACGAAAATCACACCACTACTCAAATCACATCACTACCAAAATCACACCACTACCAAAATATCACACTGAGATCAGGAATAAATAATTTATTTAATATAAACTTAGGTTCATGTTTACTATATTATTTTTCTTACAACATTACTATTATAGAATTGTCTCAGTGAGCAGAGGTTTTCAATACAGCAATTATAAAAGTAAAAAACAAATCCAAAGATAATTTTTTAAAATTGCCTCAAAAGTGTATTTTCAAACTAAAAAACTATTATCTAAAACTATTTCAAACTATTATCAACAAATAATAACTTCATATTATTCACCAAGTAATGCTTTACTCATAATGTCTGCTAACTACACAGCTAAATTATCAAATTTGTCAATAATTCCCTCAAAATCCTGAAAGGTTAAAAGAATTAGCAAAATTAAAAAGGCCATAAGAATACCAGCAAATATGGTCCAATATAAAAGAACATAGTCTATCTTGCACAAATAATCATAGCAAATATTGTATACTAGAAATATATTTTCAACAGTAATAAACTAGTAAGACAAGATGCTGCAACAAAGATTCATTACAGTCCCGCATTTTGTCTTGTCTGCCTTGGGTAGTAACACAAAGGAAAGGTATTTACAGTGAGGAAGTTTGTTTAAAACCACTTTAGTAAGCTAGTTTGGATGATCTGTAGTAGTGATAATTTAAATTTGTACTACTAATTAAAAATGTCAAATTTGCTATATTATGTGAAGATTTACTAGCAAGGAAAACATCTTTCTATTTCCTTGACAAGTGAGAAATTATTTACAAATTTGACACTTCTGTCACATTACTGGAGCCTCCGATCCCCCCACCCCTCTGATACAAAGATTGCACAATTTTAATTATTTTTTTCACTTTCAATGGGCGACTCCTATAGTGAAGAATTTCACCTTTCTTGCAAGTTATAGTTGAGTGATGACAAAAAAAATTAAACTATATCAAACTATATCAAAAAGCCCCGTATTGCTGGATTGGGTCAGTGTTAGTGTCTCCCACAGATATACTCCCCACACAATTACTGACAAAATACAGTTCCTAGTGCTGTTTGTGTTTCTTTTCATCTGAGGTTAACTTTTACATTGATAACATTAATTAGTATTATTAAAACATGTCACAGCACACTTGTCTTGCAACTGAATATTTATGTAAAGCACTTCGTAAACTGCAGCAATTCTATACTGGCATGCTCATCTGTCCAATCCAGTGATTACTACACTGCTTATTAGTAACACTTGTGGATTTTAATTTTGACAATCAGGAAACCAAAGTCCCTCTACACTGCCAGAATTGGTACTGTGGGGGCTTTTTATTTAAGGTATCATTTTGGGGAATACTTTTTTCTTGTCATTTGTATGTCACACTTAACTTTTATGAGTGTAAATATGCTATTTTTACATTATCTAAAATTTTGTTTTCATTTCTGAAAAATAGACATTATATAACCTTTTTCATCCTACATATGACTTTAAACGGTGTACATACAGAGAATAGGTTGTATTCACAAAAGCTCTGAACCAAATCGCAGACTTTCCAATACTAATATTGGTACAGAGGCCATGGTGGCAGAGTGGTAACACTCTTGCCTCCCACCTCTGAGGCTGGGGTTCAGTTCCTGGCACGGCCTCAAGTGGGAAAGCTGGTAGTTGCTTGCTGTTGGTCGGCAGTTTACAGTACAGAACCTTAACCAACTGTATGTACTGGTTTCCTCTGCCCTTCCAACTACCCTTCGCGATATGACCTGTACAGTGTTGAAAGCGGCATAAAACCCCAAATAAATAAATAAACTAGGATTGGTACACAAAAGCTTTAGCCTAAGACTTAGCTGAGACTTTTGGTAGATATGGGCCCCTGGGTACATACATATTTTTTTTTATATTCGCTGGTACCACTTGCTATGCAAATTAACTTAACAAATTTGACAAGTGCAGTTTTTTTGTTAATTCTGCAACCTACTAATATGTCATATACATCATTACAAAGGTATTTTCTCGTTTTTTACTGCATTAAAATCCATGTAGAAATGAAAGAAATATATCCTGTAAAAATTAAATCTTTATATTCACTGTTGTCATTATACATGTAATAACAGTTTTCTTTTGGCATTCTTCCTCCAAATATGGAATTATGGCACATATAATTTGTATGAAATGGTGGATAATAAAAATAAAACATGCCTCATCAGAATAATCCGAAAAAAATAAAATACTCATGAAATTAAGATTACAATACTTGTGCACTGCATTAGTATAACATTATCATCTTCGTGATACATGATACATGTATGTTTCTATATGTCGTTCAGTAGGTTTTCTCTGTTATATATTTCGTTTCCATTCTGACACATTGTTTTATCACATCTTATTTTTGCAAGTTGCATTACTGACTGTTCAGTTCACATTGTCTATCCCACACTAAGGTTCCTTGTACACGGCTGGGACTGGTACACCATGCGAATCCACTGGGTGTTGTTGAGCTGGTGGTGCATTGGGTGGAACACTCTGTCCAGTATGAACAACCTGGCCTGCCATCACCACACCAGCGCCATAGCCTGTGTAACCTGGGTTACCATACAGCTGCTGTTGTGGTTGTTGCTGTTGTTGATGTGGAAAGTAGCCCTGTGTTGTGTGCACTGTGGTATGAGCTACGTAGATAAAACACAAGTGATTCCAGGTGTAAGCAAACGGTGCCATGAGGTTTGAGGTGTACAATTGACAAGTAAAATCGGGTATTAGTGTAGAGTAACTTTGTGTGGACTTAATTATGTGATATGTTATTGATAGGTGAATTAGTGCAGTGTGCTTCATATTTGAAAAGAACATCATATAAGTGTTTTAGCTGCAAAATATTAATGACATAGATCTAGCCTGAAATGTTTTACAGTTAAATAAAACATGGAAATAAATTAATCTTGATCTGCAATACCTTAAAGCTATTATAAACATGAAGAAACATTTGCTTTATCGGTCTACCTTTAACAATTACAAAGGACCAATTACATAAAGGAAGAATAACATGTTCAACACTCTTATTCTTTCTTATAAAAATACAAGCTATTGAAACAAATAGTTGCTTTTATAACATTTGTCGGTTACACAGGACTAAGATTGTATTTTGTCACTCAGCCACATGTGTAAGACTAAGACTGCGTTTTATCACTGCCCACATGTAGACTCTACACAATTTTCAAGACTATGGTTGTATTCTGTCACTCACCCATGTGCGCATAATTTGCAGGACTAAGATTGTGTCTTATCACTTGTGTGCAAAATTAAGATTGTATTTATTATGTCAATCACACACATGTCCATTATATGCAGGACTAAGGTTGTATTTTGTCACTCACCCACATGTGTAGGAGTAAAATTGTTTTATCAATTACCCACGTGTGCAGGACTAAGATTGTATTTTGTCACTCATTATGTGCAGGACTAAGATTGTATTTCGTCACTCATTATGTGCAGTACTAAGATTGTATTTTGTCACTCATTATGTGCAGGACTAAGATTGTATTTCGTCACTCATTATGTGCAGTACTAAGATTGTATTTTGTCACTCATGATGTGCAGGACTAAGATTGTATGTTGTCACTCACCCACATGTGCATTATGCACCTTGCCGCCTCTCTTCTTTGTTGATGCGACCACCACAATACAACAGATGATGATTCCTATGATGATAACAATGCCCACCAAAGAACCAATAACGATTCCAATGATCACTGCTATAGAGAGGCCTGTAGAGACATCCGCCTCTGCACCTAGAGGATAAACAACAAAATCAAATGAAACATTTTACAGAGATGAACACCTTGATGTTAAAGGGCAAAGTTTTCGTTCCAGTAGGAAAACGCAGGTTATTTTTCTATTACAACTGCTGTTACTTTAATGTTCAACAGCTAATTCTACCTTTGTGAGCAATAGTTGTAGGTTTTTGAGATCGCTGTAAATTTTAAGGCAATTGCCATGCATATATTGGTGTGTTTGTTTTATCAACACAACTAACAGAGAAATGTCTGATTTCAGCTGTCAGACTTGGGTTTTAGCAGTCCACTGAAATAATAATAGAAATTGCATCTTTTTCTGCAATGGGCAAATTATCAGATTAAATGAGCATCTCCTGGTGGACAAACACATCAATATTGAATGAAGTATCAGTTTAGGATAAATGTTATGGTAGTGATAAAATCTGCCAGAGAACAAAGAGATGTTCAAGCCATTGATGATATGTACATATCAGCAAGGGTGTGTCCTAATAGTTAAACAGAATTATTAAATGAATGACTGATATTCACAACCAAAGCCATCCTTAACATGGTGAGGTCATCAGAGGTGCCTTTTTCATCAATTAGTTATTATTAACAACACCACTATATAGCCAACATTATTCCCAGATATCACTGCAACACACAAGCAGCAAGTGATACACTCTTTACTATCTGTTGGTTAAACTAAACTGCTTAGTAAATGTTGTTTACTATTAATGATTATATTATAAAAACCCACTGAAAAAAGCCAATAGCTACAACTGCTTTGGATATTTATCAAGAGGTCTTCCTAAATGCGCAACCTAGATGGTGTAACTTTACCACTTCCTGTCTGATCACTGAGGTTATCCAGCAATAGGCTTGGTTAGTAGACTATTTGGGTGGGTGACCATGTGATCTGACCCATGTATACGCATCAATCAATCAATCAATCAATCAATCAATCAATCACTCCTGGATGCCCAGTGGATGGGAAACACAATTTTTCAATAAATCACTCAACAAATATGCATGTAACATAACCTTTCAAACATCATCTTACTGGTTTATTGTCAATACTTTTAGAGCAACTGCAGGGAATTCTGGGAGCAATTTGTTATATATATATTATTGTAGATATCACTATATGACATGAACATCAATACAGAATTACTTGAAATACAGGGGCATAGATCATGTATACGCCAGTTCTCACAGGTACTACCGTTTGTTAGTAAATTTCATTAATGAGATATACAATACACCATCCCCTAACAAATATTTCATTTAAGATATAACTACGAGTTTCTAAAAATCGAAAAATCAAAAAAAAAAAATTCTATCTTCTACCCTGGAATATATTGTATTTTCTAATATAACTATTGTTACATATGTTCAAAGAAGATAAATATAGGTTAAGTAGTTAAGTCGTATGTACATATATAATGGTCCATGGCCACTACAGTTTTAGATAGACAAAAGTTCATCCCAAAATAAGAAATATTACTGGGGAATAAATTGTAAGGTGTGTGGAAAATGACGTTCAACCCCAATCAATCACAGCAAACTATATCTTGGAGGGTATTTGCATTTTTGTGTTAGTATGGTTATATGGCTACCTATGCTCAGGAATGATAGGCAATCCATATAGGTGTACTCTGTATAAGCATATGTTTTGATCAAATGCATGCGGATGACTTACTGTCTGCATTCTTGTAAGTCATCCGAAAGCCAGAGCCTTGGATGGAGTTGTCTGTCTTGAATTCTACATATGCGTATCTGCGGGTGGTCTTGTACGTGTGGACTCCATCATTTCCACACACTGTCTTGTCCAGGGTGTCAGTGGCTGAAAAAGTATAAATAGCAGACTGATTACACTTACTGTAAATGGTATAACAGATGAATGAACTATTCTCAATGGAGACAATGTCAAACAGGGCAAGCCCACCATGTTTACAGTAAAATAAATCAAGTGTACTTGGGTAAATCATATCACAGTTAAACCCAACTACTATGAACACTTTACACTTAGTAATCTTTGTGGAACATATACTCCAGAAAGGCTGGTAGAAAAGCCTGGGTGATTTATATTTGTATACAGCAAAAAATTATTTATTGTACATTTTAACTAATCGAAAACTCAAGTATTAGTAACTTTTATTAGTTTTAGTAACTTAGTAATCTTAACAAGTTCGCTCATATCTGTTATACTTAGTATAAATAGTAACTTTCTTAGTGGTTAGTTTTAACTTAGTTTCTTAGTATTGTTTTAGTATTAATGTTAGATGTTAGTATAGGTTGTTTGTACAGTGTATGTCGTTATTAATAAATAATTTTTATCCCAACCTGGCTTACTTCTTGGCTTGTGTTGGCTTGGCCTAATAGGGGCTTAGCCTCTCAAGCCAGAAGTTATGACAGTATTTGTAGACCCACCTTAAGCCCTTAATAGGTTGGGATGTTTGTCACATGACCATAGTTTGGCGCCTTATGTTGTTTACTGTGGAACTTGGAAGGGATCAGACGTGGAATATTGGAAAGGAAAATCTCCCTCCCCCCCCCCCCCCTAATGTGCCCATCATGAATACCTAGGTCATGTAAAGGGGTAAATCATATCACAGTTAAACCCAACTACTATGAACACTTTACACTTAGTAATCTTTGTGGTACATATACTCCAGAAAGGCTGGTAGAAAAGCCTGGGTGATTTATATTTGTATACAGCAAAAAATTATTTATTGTACATTTTAACTAATCGAAAACTCAAGTATTAGTAACTTTTATTAGTTTTAGTAACTTAGTAATCTCAACAAGTTCGCTCATATCTGTTATACTTAGTATTAATAGCAACTTTCTTAGTGGTTAGTTTTAACTTAGTATCTTAGTATTGTTTTAGTATTAATGTTAGATGTTAGTATATGTTGTTTGTACAGTGTATGTCGTTATTAATAAATAATTTTTATCCCAACCTGGCTTACTTCTTGGCTTGAAATCAAGTGTTGAATTATTTTTATTCAAAAGGTCAAAAAGCGGAGCATTCAAAGTGTGGCTTTGAATTTCCATTTAATTTCCTTTGCAAAGAACATCTTGTTTTCATGACTATTTATCCATTTGTCTGTTGGTTTGCTTGTTAGTCAGATTATGGAAATACTGCTGTTTGGAACTTCATTAAAAACAGAAGATGGGTCTTGATCTAACTTAGGTCCCACTAAATTTTGACAGTGATCTAGGCCACTGTTTGGATAAAAAAATCCGGATTTTCCCATTTACTGGATTACACAAATGCTACTAAATGGAACTTCATGAAAAAAAATCAGAAGAGGGCCTTAGTCCATTTAGATCCCATTGATTTTTGAAGTTATCTGGATCACTGTCTGCATTCAAAATAAAAAGTCCGGATTTACTCATTTACTTATTATTTCATACATTGGCAGAGGTCTGCACTCTCTGCGTGTTTTTGTTCTATGTTACCTATGTTAGGGTTGGGCACACTATCAGCTTACCAGAGTCACCATCATATATATTGACCCTGTCTCCACTGGTAGCACTGTAGCAGTTATCTTCCAGGTCAAAACTCACAGAATCCAGGTAGACCACTTGATCATAGTCAGCATGGATGACCCAGCACCTGTTTTCGTTTCTACAGCAAACATTGAAAAAAGAATTGTAAGATTTACAACCATGTGTGACCTTCGCCACTGAATCTACCTGAAAATTATTTGGTCATCAAATAAATACAAAAGCCCGAAATCTGACAAGGGTTAATTTTGACATAAGCAAGGTCACCCAGATTGGGAAGAGTACAATACTATAGCTGCTGACAGAATAAAAAACACAGCTGTTGTTACCCGGTGTTCCAGCGGGAACACGACGAACTAAACTAAACTAGGTTACCTTAAGTTAAAAATTACATCAGTTATCAGGTGGTAAGTAACCTGTGGTCATTTTGTGTGTTTTTTTTGTTATTTCAGTTGGGTGCATTTTTATTCATATGTATAAGCACAAACCTTAAATGATGGGAGTTTTCAATGACTTGTTTTTCTTTTAAAATTAGATTTGGGCTTTTTAAGTACAGTTTAGGAATAAAATTAGAGTTAAAAATAAATGCAAAAGTGTGCATAGTGTGATTTAATTCAATTGAGAAAGACCAGCTATACAACATTCAATAAAAGTTTAAATAAACTCAAATATGTTTACTATTTTGTGCATACACTTACGCACTGTAGTCAAAAATTCCATATAGGAAATGAGAATCAAACGTCTGGCCTGAGTCTGAGGCATACAGGTTTGTACAGCTCTGCCCATAAGCTGAAAATAAAGTAAAATATATAGGGTAAATTGATGTTCTGACCTGAAACAAATATACCCCCAGCTATGGCAGTCAGTTCTCTGTCAACATGTATGTCAGTACCCCACAGCCAGGAGAAATAAGGCTACACACCATGAGATGAAGAAGAGATAAAAATGTACAAAGACAAAGAGTCTTTCAGAACAGACTGTTATGTAAAAGTACAGAAGAAAAATACAAAAGAAAGAGAAAAGTATGTAAAGAACAGATGTCAAAACAGAGATATTTAGTAACAAGATGGCGACATTAATTTGTGAACTAAAAGCTACAAAGTATCAAAATTTATTGATCTGTTTTTTTTAAAACTGAAGCATAGCTGTCAATGGAGATATTTCAAATTTGGTGATAAAACATTCTGGCAAGAATGAAGATCAAATGTCACACCAAGGTTACACCACAATACTGCATCACTACACCAATCACCAAATAATCTACCAAGTAAAACTTTCCTACACATTACAGTTTCTGATTATAACCTAGGCTAAAAAATGTGAAGGTCAAGGTAACTTCAACAAGGTAAAAGATCATATCAAGGTCACACCATGACGTTGCAGACCTCCACTACCAAACCAATATCCCTGATTATTATAAACTTCCTATACCTTAGGGTTTCCATGGTATAGCCCAGGCAAGATTTGTAAAGTCAAGGTCCCTTAAAAGGTCAAATGTCTTATCAAGGTCACACTCTAATGTTGATCTCCTACATTCCCAACCAATACCCATGCTAATTATCATCTACCTACACCTTATTGTTTTTGAGATGTATCCCAGAAAAGATTTTAAAGATCAAAGTCATTGCAGCAAGAACAATGATAAAATCAAGGTCATTCCATAGCGTTACACTTACACCCCCAAACTAATGTCCCTGTCAAGTATCAACTTCATACATATTATGGTTTAGCCTGCACAAGGTTTTAAAAGTCAGGGTCACTACAACTAGGCCAAAGAAAGGCCACACCATCACGTTGTACATCTATATCCCCAACTTTTTTTTATATATAAAATTTCAACACTTTATTTGGACTCTAAACCTTTTTTTTTGTTATTGGTACTCAACATAAATACAATGCACAATATAATACATTCATATTGAAGCACAAACAATTTTAGACTGAAAGACAGACAGACACACATGCACACACATCACACACGCTTTCATTCATAGCTACAGGTAACTCTTTTGGATATTATTATTATTATTTGAATATATATTACCACTTGTATTGGCACTATAGCTTTTGTAGAAAATTTAGGAAATCTAAATAAATTTCATGAAAGTTCTCTATGTTTCTTTCCTTTTGATTGGACATTTGGCACTTTTCTTGTTATTCAAGAACCATTTTCCCAATAAAATGAGGTAGTTTATACACTTTATTTTTGGATTGGTTTGTAAATGTAGGCCAAGCAGAATTTCACATACAGTGAAACTGATCTCAAAATTGAGTACTGTAACAATATCATTTGACAATTCCTTCCAAAATTCCAAACATTTAACACAGTAAAAAGTGATCCTCAATAGTATCAACTGAGGTGCAATAAAAGCAGGTTGGGTTGTCCAAAATTTTCCATCTGAAAAGATTATCATTACAGTTAATTATTCTGTGTAGCACTTTAAATTGAAAACTTTGAAATTATGGTTCACGCATGGTTTGGTATGGTAGTACGTAAGTGTTTTGCCAATCATGGGATTCCAGAAAGGGATACAGGTTCATCCAAGTGTTAAGAGACACTGGGGCTTTTGAAAATCTTTTTACAAGTTCTTGATATATATCATTTGTCTTTGTTTTATTTAGTAATTGCATTTTATTTTTAATTTTTATATGATTTCCACAAGCCAGGTGAGAAGCATTGATAATAGGAGATTGGATTAAAAGGTTGTCTTCTGAGGGTAACAGTAAATGGAAAATGTTGATGCTCCACATGCTTTCACTAAATAAATGTATCCTATCATATAAAATACCAGACATCTTGATAAACAAATGCAAAAGTAGTTTTCGTAGTTTCCATTTAATTGATTTTCAATTACTGTAGTTTTGGGAACTTTATGTGTTTTACCCCATAAGAAGTTAAAAAACATACTATCAATTTTTTAAACAATAGTATTAGGTACATTCAGAACAGTCTTGTAATAAACTAGTTTTGGCATAACTAAGATTTTTAGGACTACTGATTTCCCAATTAGAGTTAGTTTTCGCTTCTTCCATTTTGAAAGGAGTATGTCTATATCATTTACCTTTTTATCCCAGTTCAAGCTAGAACAACTTTCAATATTTGTTCTGACATATATACCTAGACATTTTATTGGGCCTTCACTGAAAGATATACCTTCAAAATTTAATTTATTCGGTTTTAAAGTTCCAAGCAATAAACCTTAACATAACATGACATATTTATATAGCACAATTCTATTTAAGAAAAAACAATCATTGCGCTTTTTCTCTACAATATGCTTTTTTAAAATAATGAGTTTTTAGTTTCTTTTTGAAGATGTCCAATGGAAGTTCAGTGTTCCTGATATCATCTGGCAGTTCATTCCAATACTTTGGTGCCACAACACTGAAGGCACAGTCACTCATAGAGACGAGTTTTGATCTTTTTTCTTTTGTAGCATGTATGATTTTCTTGCCAATCTTGTGGTGTTGCTGGTAGTTAAGCATTGATGTCAAATATGATGGTGCCTGTTGATTCAAACTCTTATATACTAGTAGATTTATTTTAAATTTGATCCGAAACCTAACAGGCAACCAGTGGAGCTGATGCAGGTGAACCGATATAGAATCATGTTTCTTGACATTCAAAACTATCCTGGAAGCCCAATTTTGTACTTTCTGCAACTTATGGATAAGATATTGTGGGAGTTCAGCTAGGAGAGAGTTATAATAATCTAATCTGGAAGATATGAGTGACTGTACTATTGTGTGTGTAGCAGACTTAGTAGGTAAGGTCTTATTTGAATGATGGACCTTAGGTGACCATAACAGGATCTGCATATGGCATTTACTTGTTCCTTAAGGGATAGGTCTTGGCCAATGATTACCCCAAGGTTTCTGACACTTGTGCTTGGCTTTATGTCAATACCAACCACATTTAATGAGTCAGTAATGACTTCGGAGTGCTGTCTTCCAGTGCTTTCTTCTAGCATTAAAATCAATGTATCTTCCTTTGATGTAGCCACTTTGATCATTTGATATCAGTTTCGGTATAATTTTTTTAATTCTCCTTACTAATACAAAAGTTAGAATTTTGTAGTCACAGTTAGTTAAACTTATTGGTCTGTAGTTTTTAGCAGGGTTCTATCACCTTTTTTTAAATATCAGTGTAATAACTGCTTTTTTAATACTACAAGGTAAGATACCCTTATTAAAAGATTCATCTATCATTTGGATAAATATACATTGTAGATCTTCCCAGAATGTTTGATAAAACTCAGAAGTTAAACCATCCAAACCTGGTGATTTATTTCGTGTTAAACTTTGAACGATATCTGAAAATTCTTTTTTTGTTATTTTTGCATCACAGAATTTTTTTCATGATTATTAAGAGTTACTTTGGGTCTAACATGTTTAAAATAACTCTCTATAGTCCTGTTGTTGACATTGGTCTTACTATAGAGATTGTTATAAAATTTAACTGTTTCATTTAGAAAATCCTTATCATTTACATGACTGAATAAATTTCAATGGATACTCCTGTTTCCTTCATATGGGATAGGACATCAATACGTTTTTCATATGTGCGTAAACCCTGACAATTTGCGGCTAACACTGTGATGTTATTCAGTGAAAACATATTTTATTTGAGAGATATCCTTGAAGGTATAAAATCTTTTAGAACATATTTTATCAATCAAAAATAACACAAATAATAATAAAGGAGAATGGAACACATTTATAAATTGATACAAAAGAATAGATTCTTGAAGCATCTTCTTGTGCCTTAGTAATGTAGTCTTATGTACCTGTTTAACAATCAGAATACAGGAAGTCTTTGTAACAATGTAACAACTATATACAGAAAATGTGTTATGCTATTTAAACATAAAAATGAATGACAGTGTGGGTCCCATTTAACTTTAAATAATCATAAGAAACTAGCAAAGATAATATGTATTGAGCAATTTATTTCAATTTTAAGATTGCAAATGAAAAAAGTAGCATCAAATATGCATGTACCACACAGCCCCGGGAGAATAGTTTCAATGTCATAAAGAAGAAGTGAAACAAGTACAAAGATATTGTATATGGCCTGCCCCCCAAAATTTTAAAGGTCATGGTCATTGTGACAGGATCACAGGTCAAAACGAGGCTATATCCTGAGATTGCACCTATACATCCCCAAAACTAATGCCCCTATCAAGTATCAGTCTTCCACATCTTATGGATTCTGAGACATAGACAGGTAAAGGTCACTCGGACAATGTCAGAATCAAGGCCACCTCACAATGTTGTACAGCTACATCCCCTTATCAATGACCTTACCAAGTAACAACTTCCTACAGCTTACAGATTTCGAGATACAGCCTGGGCAAGATTTTAAAATTCAATTCCACCACCATAAGGTCAAAGTCAACTCAAGGTCACGGTATAACATTTCACACCTTCATGCCGCAACCAATGTCTCCACCAATTATCACCTTCCAACATAGTGCTGTTTTCAAGCTATAGCCCAAATAAGATTTTAAAGGCTAAGGTTACTACAACAATTCACACCAGGGTGCTACACAAATAACACCTCCAACCAATGTCCCTACCAAGTATCAACCTTCTACACCTTATTGATGTCAAGACATAAAATGGATAAAATTCCAATAGTCCACCTATTTCAGACACCATGGGTGAAAACAATAGCTTGACAGTGTGAAAGGCTGTGGGTTAAGAAAGCTAGCATTTTAACTTATTTGTATATTCTGATACTGAATAATGCTTAGTCTTCCAATGTAACATTTTATTAAGTTTAAACATAAAGTGACTATAGGTTAAAGACACTAACATCAAGTGATTTTAAGGTGAGGTATATTTATTTTTTATTTATTTTTTTTCTCCAGAAACTATTATTTCATCAAACTAGAAAAGGAAGAGAAAAAAATATCATAATCATACAATTAGAAGTTACTTTTTAGTTTAAGTCAAAGAATGAATATTGTACAAGCTTAAAGTTTAGTACTCTCTGTATCTTACCAAAAGTCAAGTAATGTGCAATCTACTTGTCATCTACACAGATTACAATTTGTCAGATGTTTGTGGTAATCATATCAAACTTATAAAAGACCTATACATTTATTTAACATATCACATGAAATTTTGCATTATTTCAAGATTTTTAACCAACTTATTCAATGCAATATTATATAATAATATAATTTATTTATTTATTTATTTGGGGTTTTACGTCGCTTTCAACATTGTATAGGTCATATCACGACGGGTAGTTGGAAGGGCAGAGAAAACCATTACATAGAGTTCGTTAGGGTTCTGTACTGTAAACTGCCAAGCAACTACCAGCTTTCCCACTTGAGCCCATTCGGGGATCAAACCCCGGCCTCAGAGATGGGAGGCGAGAGTGTTACCACTCTGCCACCGTGGCCCCTTATAATAATATAATGTTTAATGTGTAATTTACTAAACTTAGTTAAAATTGGAATGTGTCACATGTTTTCCTTTAACCATTTAAAACATACAAAAGACAAAATATACTATTTTAACTGATCAACTTAACTTTTGTAATTCTTTGGAATATGTCACATGTTTTCCTATAACCATTTATTACAAAAGATAAATTATATTAGCTGATCATTCTAACTTTTGTAATTTTTTAGCCAACTTGTCCAGTATAATATGCAGTAGTATATTTTGACATCCAATATGTAATCCACTCAATAAAGTTGCGTTAGAATAGTCACATATTTGTCAACTATTTAAAACATGTTAAAAACATATACAATCGTTTACTTGATCAATTGAAAGTTCTATAGTATTTCAAAAAAAATTTTAAACCAATTTATACAGTGTATTTGTTTGTTTATTTGGGGTTTTACGTCGCTTTCAACACTGTACAGGTCATATCACGATGGGTAGTTGGAAGGGCAGAGGAAAACAGTACATATAGTCCGCTAGGGTTCTGTACTGTAAATTGCCGACCAACGGTAAGCAACTACCAGCTTTCCCACTTACGGCCATGACGGGGATCAAACCCCAGCCGCAGAGGTGGGAGGCGAGAGTGTTACCACTCTGCCACCATGACCCCCTTATACAGTGTAATATTAAGTAGTAATACAAGTATAATCATTCAAAACACACAAAACACAAATGAATTTTTAACAGATCAATTGAACTTTTACATTGTTTAGAGATTTATAGCCAACTTATGCAGTGTAATATTCAGTAATATAACATAATTCTGCAACCTTTACATTAAGTATGATATACAGTGTGACTATATTTGTATTTTAAATCCTGATACAGGCACCATTTTAAATCTGGGCACATTAAATTTTAAGTTAAACTGGAACCTAAACTTCTTACAACACATGAGGCTTAAAAGCATTGTCTCATCAATGATCCAACAAATAAGACAATCTCCTATATCCCCAACTATTGTCTCTACCAATTATCAACTTCTTCCTACACCTTACAGTTCTGAGCCTGGCCAAAAAGTAAAAGTCAAGGTAAAGGTTTAAAAGTCAAATAAAGATCTCACCATGACACTGTACATAGTCTCAACTTATATCCCCGCCTTCTCCTACATCTTTTAGTTTTCAAGATATAGCCCAGACAAGATTTTAAAGTCGGGGTCGTTATAGCAAGGACAAATATTAAACCAAGGTCACACCATGATGATTGCATCCCTTCACCCCAACCAGTTTCCCAAACAAGTGAACTTCCTGTTTTTCTAGCCCAGTTATGGATGGGCATATTGCCCCTACACAGTTAAAAAAATTTCTAACTAAATATGTTGAAAATTGTTGGACTAAGAGAAAAGATGTTTTAAATATTACCTTGGATTAAAATCAATTTTTTTATGCAGTAGTAAAACATTATAGTTATTGCTGAGTAAATCTTATTATTTACATGTAACAGTAAATCAAAAGTAAATTAAGTTTAAAAATTTGTGTTGTACTCTAATAATTTGACTTTTGTTTGTGTGGTTAATTCTTTATAATGTGACATAAAAGCCCAACAGAGGGCTGGGTATATTGTGAAAAATATTTGATTATGTACATTTTATAATTACATGTCACTATAATAAATAAATATATAAAAAATTAAGTTTAATATAAAGGCTTGAGCCTTTTTCTGAATGAACCAATCGGTTTTGGGTGTTTAGGCATCTCAATCTTATTATTTACATATAACAGTAAGTCAAAAGTAAATTAAGTTTAAAAATTTGTGTTGTACTCTAATAAGTTGACGTTTGTTTGTGTAGTTAAGCCATTCAAACTTGTTTCTTTATAAAGTGACATAAAGGCCCAACAGAGGGCTGGGTATATTGTGAAAAATATTTGATTATGTACATTTTATAAATACATGTCACTATAATAAATAAATAAATGGGTAAATAAATAAATAAATAAAAATTTAATATAGAGGCTTGAGCCTCTTTCTGAAGGAACCAATCGGTTTTGGGGTTTAGGCATCTCAATGGTCATGACCTTAAAAAGGTTTCCTGGTGTTTAATAAGAACCATTGGTGTCACACAGTCTGATTAGGTAAGATATTTTTGGGCTTCACTATGATCTTTGACCTGTGGTTAATACTTATGGAAGTTGAGTTGTTGGGCCTTCTAGTAAACAAACTTGAATTCATTGGCACCTATTGTTGAGGCAAATCGTGCACCTATCAAAAGCTCACTTGAAATCCAGAAAGTAAATGGAAGACATGATCAAATCTGAGTTTCCTTCCCTCCCTCCCTTACATTAATCATTTGAAAGTCCTTCTCGGGAGAGTCATTCTTATATTTCTTTTCTTCTATGTTTGTAGTTTACTTGTATTTGTAAACTTAAGGGGTCTTTATCTTGCTCTGCAGCTCTGAAATCTTCAAAGATAAGTTGCAAAAACTCTCAACCTTATTTGGATTACATGGTCTTTGTTTACAATTTTAATTATTAGATTGGCTGCCCGAATTAAGCCTCCTCAAGGTTTTTAGCTGTAACAACTATTTTATAAATATTTTAAATTAATTTGATATGAACTATTCTGTAAAATATATTGAAAATTATTTGCACCGTATTAGATGTTTTTCATGTTACATATTTTTTTATTCCAGTGCATTTAACTTTAAATAAAACGGACTTATACAGATATATATATACATTCAAAGGATCTGTAAATAATTTTAGTCGGTTGTAGTTGATTTTACATAATTGTTTTGTGTAATGACTATATACATGTGTTAATGTATTAATACTCAAGTACCCTCAGTTGGTTTTTGTCTTCAAAAAACGTATTCTGCTATGTTGGTGTATCAAAAGTGAAACTTTAACCAAAATGTTTCACTGACTTATGAATGGATGAACAACATGTGGAACCCCAGGATGTTTACCATCCCCTGTGCACCATCTAGTGTTATACAGACTGATATAAGGAGACAAATATGCAGACTGATATAAGGAGGCAAATATTTATTGTAACCAGTTCAAAAAACATATAGACCAGTGTGGCAAGTTTGAACACTGAGCTATATTTAATGGATAACCAATTAAATTTCTTGACAACATGAGTGATTCTAGTAGAATATCTACTTGCATTGGGTGCCATTCTCGCAGCACGTTGTTAAATATATTGCAGTTAGGGTAGATTTGATTTGGAAAGATACCTGAAAGGTAAATAGCAGGAGTCCAACAAGAGCACTGACCCACAAGCACAGAAGCTTGATAGCCAATTCTCCCAACACATACCCAGAATAAAATATAGTAAATTTATCATTTAATGCTTTTACCACAAACTTAAATACACTGCTTAGAATGACTAATAGATTTAATTACTGAATGAATTTTCAAAAGTTATTAAAGATTTTTGTGTAATCTACTTTTTACAGATTTATTTGCCACACTATCACATGTGTCTTGACCTGAAAAGCAATATGCATCTAACATTGGAGTGACTGATATTATCAAAAACTATTTGTACAAGATATTTAGTATGAAAAATTTAAATACTCACCTTTGTCGGCAAGTATACTGCAGAACACAATCAATAATGCTGATTTTAAATTAAAACCAGTGTCATAGTCTACACATTTCCACATTTTTAATCCTCTTGTTTCTTTTAAAAGAAACTGAAATAAATGGTGAACTGGTATCCCACAGAATTCTGTTTTATCTGAACAGTTATTACTTGAATGGAGAATTAAATAGACTCAGTCATAGACAATAATACATCAAGACATTGTAATAAATATATTTGTTGCACAACAAATAGGCCACAATTTGAAAATAGAGCTCAAATCCGTTTCATATCAAGCCACACTTCAACTGACAACAGCAAAGGCATGTATTGATGTTTTATATGACGCAAACATTTATTCCAATATCAAGTTTAAATATCAAGCTAGTTGTAGTGTTCGAATGTTTTCCAAAGATTTGGTTAACTCATTTTCTAACAAAAACGTCAGATTACCTTTTGAAGTGTAAAAGGAAATTCCTGAAAAACTCTGAATTTTATACAATTATTTCAGCTTAATCATGGCTATATATATCTAGCTTCATTTGCATGTGTGTCCATCAAAAAAGGATTCCAAATTCATTGACAATGTGCCATTTCAGAAACTGTGTAGCCTTGAAAAGATTCAGATAATGTTTTATCAAAATATCATTCTTATACACCAATTGAGGGTTCAACAAATAAAAACCAATGCGACAAAGGAAGTATAGTATCCACTCTCTGAAGCATCCATGAGCAATGTGATTAAATGTTTGTAAAAAAAAATTGGGATTGGTCTTTTACCAGCCGGACATTCTGATAAAAAGTGATCTGAACTTAAGTACTCACATTTTTGGTACACACCAGCTGGAAGTAAAGTTTTTTTTTTTTTTTTTTTTTTTTTTGGGGGGGGGGGGGCGCTGATATATGCTTATATGATATGGCATATGGAACTGTAGAGCAGACTGCCGAAAATGTATGTGTAAGTGTAAATATTATGGTGTAAGCACATTATTGTGTGTATCAGTTACTTTGTTACTGTTTCGTTATTAGTTTAAACCCAAATACACAAGAAAGGGAATAGAATTTGTAAAACAAAATCTAAACTAGAATTATTGTCTGAAGACAGACAGAGAAAACCCCGATGGAAAACACAACCTTATTTGATGAACATGGTACACTTCTACACACAAAAGAGCTTAAAAGTATCAATACTCATTGTAACTTGTAAAGCCATTTTATTTTTAAAGGTGTTATTTATCAGTTACTTGGAATATAAAATATAAAATCTTAAATTAAAGTATCAACACTCACTGTAATTTGTAAAGCCATTTTTTTAAAAATGTTATGTATCAGTTACTTGGCATATAAAATATAAAATCAGCAAATTTGCCATTAGAGTAAATATAAACGATAGTTTCATATGATACAAATTTGCATAAATCCCTGCAAAATGGCAAATTAATCCTTGATAACACTTTTATGAAACAAATACCTTTGGTGTAAAATGGTCCATCATAAACAGATTTCCATTTTAAAATTGCTCCAATCTGTAAATGGTGTCCGCAGAGACATGCCTATTGATTATTTACAGGGAGGCCATTCAGCCCAGTATTTCTTTTCCCCTCCAGTGAACGCACATAACTGGAGCAAAACTATCAACTAAATCATTACCAACAATCAGCCAGTCTTGTGCAATAGTTAAATGACCATGATATTGACGTAGATTTGCTGGAGACTCCATGAGCTCAGAGACTTTATCTCCAGTGCATATGGTGTCCTATTATGAGTGCACAGTATAACAACATTACAAATACAGGGATCCAAAGCAATTACTGATGTATAGTTTTCGGGTTGTGCATTGGGACAAACAAACAAATTGACATGATAAACAATATCTCTCTTGTCCGGTTTGGTTCGGGGAGGGGTAATAAAACCGAAAGTATATTTTTTTGATAAGACAGGATCATACTCAATCTGTTTGTTTTTGTTTTTTTTTACCAAAAGAAAAGCCTAAGACAAAAAACTAGAAATTGTTTGATTTAACATAGATCTGGATCTACCTTTGAGAGAAACTTCAACAACTTAAGAAATCTACTGAAAATCACCAAAAATTGACCAGAGGGAGTATTGGATGAAGGAATACTTCTAAACTAGTACGTAAGTGTACAGTGAGAAGTGGACACAACGATTTCTAAGATAAAAATGTCCATTTTTCTAAAATTATTTTTCATAAGATAGCGAGACAGGTTCTGTTCCACTCATACTTTCGTATAGCATTGCTGAAGGCTCAAGTTTCTTTGCAGTTAGGGAAAATTTTCAGTTCAGATAATGAAGTTTCAGTTTCTATAACATACTCATACATGTACTGACTTTTATAGCAGCATACAGCTGAGAGATAAAGTTGCATCTGTTAACATGTATGAGTGCTTTATGAATACCAAATATCTGTGTGCATATTTGAAAAGATATCATGCAAATTTGAGCCTTAAGCAAGGCTAACATATGTATAAGGTTTAATTGTAACATGCATAGTTGTGTAAACTATCAGTTTTCAGAAGGCCTGTGACAATAATAAGATTTTATATGTAAATCATTTGTTTGTTTATGTGACTATCTTTTCCAAGATAAATTTGATCATAATAAACAGTAAAGTTTTATTATGATGATTTTGTTGATGATTTACATGAATCAATGAAGTAAATTGTTCACGTTACAGTGACACTGCTTGTGAAACTTTTATTTATTGTTTAATAGGAAAAAATAGAGATAATTACATGCAAAGGTTCTTGGATGTGGATAGATATCAAGCACTGCTATCTCCCAAATATGACCCAAACAGGCTGCCATGAGCTTATTGGTTTGTGTGTTGTAAGAAAGTTTTTGTATTCAGAGTAAACTGTCTCAGTTCTTAAGGTGAAAAAAATGTCGGGATATTGACGTCACTGTATTTGTGTGTTGTCAATAGCATAATCAGAATCTTATTTAGAACTTAAAGCAAAGTGTACATGACTAAGTGGGGCCACGGTGGCAGAGTGGTAACACTCTCGCCTCCCACCTCTGAGGCCGGGGTTCGATCCCCGCTATGGCCTCAAGTGGGAAAGCTGGTAGTTGCTTGCCGTTGGTCGGCAGTTTACAGTACAGAACCCTAACAAACTATATGTACTTGTTTCCTCTGCCATTCCAACTACCCGTCGTGATATGACCTGTACAGTGTTGAAAGCGACGTAAAACCCCAAATAAATAAATAAATACATGACTAAGTAAATACTAATTTGATAAAAAATACAAAATTACAATAGAAATAAATGGTGGCAACAAAGGTGTATAAAATACAGAATATGTATTAATCAAGGGGGTATAGAGATCAAGGCCCTGCAAAGTACCCAGGTTCTCACCCCTCTTGACATGGGTTTGTATCTGACTCTAGACAACATGTGGAAATACTGGGAATTTGTTCCTTTAGAACCCAGAGAGCAGAGAGCATTAGGCTGACCAATATGTGCAAATATTAACAGGTAAAACTGCAGTAAACCCAATGTATACATTTAACCAACCCTATCAATAAAACCAACAGGTATAGGGTCAAAGATTAAGATTAGGGGATTTTAACAAAGCCTCATATCAGGAGGGATCCTCACTATATCCCACATGCGATTATGATCTGAATTTGAACCTATGACCACATGCATGACTTTCTTACACCACTAACAGTTCTGACAGCAGTACCATTATCATAAGTACATAGAATACCACTGCCCACCATGGAAACAACGATATTTTACAAAGATAAAAAATCCATTAGTGGTGGTGATTTGCACTCTTGAAAGGTACCCTCAAAATTAAATCTGTATTATGTGTTTGCCTCTAAAACACAGAAAGCCTAACAGGAACACATTATCTGAGGTACATGATGTCTGTTCTGAATTGAGAATGATGTACTGACCCTCACTTTTGTTGTGTATATAATAGAAATCGGAGCTTCAAGGCAATACAACCTGCAAAATTAATTCCTGTGATAACTTTACATGTACATTTATTACCTCCCCCAAGGAGATATTACATTCGTGACCATTTAATTATCTGTTTATTTCTTAGTAGGAATACACACATTGACTGCTTGTCAGATCTTCATGAAAAAAATGAGATGGGTCTTGGTCAAATCCAATTATATTCTGAAAGTGATCTGAGTTACTGAAATTGCCTAAAATTGCTCAAATATTGGTTAATTTAAAGGCTGTGTTGAAATCCCTGTAAAATGCTTAATCCACCAAATTGTTCATTATTATGAGTATAATACTTCTTAATTGATAATAAAACTAGAAACGTAATATAAGATGTCTTAAAAGTAATATATCTAGTACATGTAGTAACATTCACAGAAATTATTGCCCAAATAAGTAACAGTGGAAAATCAAAGGCTGTGGTAAAATCCCTTTAAAATGTTTAATATCTGATAGATTTTAATAAGTGACCACCAAATTATTCATCATTATGTGTAGAATTCCCGTCTATAGATAATTAAGCTTGAAACTTTGCATAAGATATCTTAAGAGTATGATACTGAGCATTGGCATCCACAAAAAATAAATCGCCCCATTAGAAAACACTGGAAAATTCAAGGCTATGCAAAATGAATATTTTAAAAGTCCAGTAAAATGCTTAATATGTGTTTGATTTTAAACTGAAAACCACCAAATTATCAATTATAGATAGATATTTAGATAGATAGGTTCTTTATTACACTCTCACTTGGTATTAGTGCAATAAATAAAGTAATCAAAGTTTATATAAATTTCACATTACTGACCCAGACATCCAATTTTGGCTTATGAGAGGGTCTCAATAAATTTATAGGTGACATATAGCTGTAGAGCTATACTGGTTAATGCCATAATTATCTTACACTTTTACACTTTGACACAGTTGCCAGGGCAACTGATAAACAACCTTACATAACTGGACAGACATATTGTTTTTCAAAACACTCCATCTTGTCACCTTCAGTTTTAAAATTTCATTTGCCTACATCCAACGTGACCTTTGACGGTCCTTCTATTAGACTGTGTTTTATCTTGAATGTTTACACTGTAACCACCTTGTTTTATTTACAGTCTATAACAATTGCCACTGTACAATTTAATTATATGATTATGGACTTTAATTTAGGGCTGATTTCACAAAGGGCCAGCTCCCTGTTTATTAGTACTTATCTGGTCCTGTATCTCCTTTATTATAAGTATGTTTGTCATAGTTAATCTGTGGATTTGAGGAACCACATCTGCCCTTGCCATATCTGCAAAGAAGTACCAGGGGCAACAGGCTACCTACTGCTAGTGTTGCACCAATCACTCCACACCCCTCTGGACGTTTGACATTCACTATGTACAGTTTCTCTACAAAAAAAATCATTAAGGACTTAACACATATAAACCACAGTCATACAAAAATATATGAAAATTATATTCATTTCACAAAACAAAATGATTGAAACTTGACACTGACTTTGAAACAATCTTAACACATATAAACCACAGTCGTACAAAAATATATGAAAATTATATTCATTTCACAAAACAAAATGATTGAAACTTGACACTGACTTTGAAACAATCTTAACACATATAAACCACAGTCGTACAAAAATATATGAAAATTATATTCATTTCACAAAACAAAATGATTGAAACTTGACACTGACTTTGAAACAATCTTAATATTTTGAACAAAAATGGCTTTTAACATTTATGAGTAATTCTACAATCCCTGAGTGTATTTAGCGATGTGCTGCAAGTGATTAAGTTGTAAAACTATCCTGTGAGAGAAATATCCAAATGTAAGACGGAGCATCACAAAGCTTCACTGGTAAACAAGCTTCTTTGGGTGTCCTGTATGATTGAAGTACAATTTTTCTTTATCCAACAATCTAAAACATTTTGTAAATAAGCAATATGTGACCCACATTCATTTTAAATTATTTCCATATTGCTGTATCTGAATTGAGATATCACGCAAATCCTCAGAAGGAAAATCCTCCATCCAAAGTGAAGCAGCAAATGAAATCCATTTTCTTTACAGCAGTAACCTCAGACTTGGTACTCGGACTAAAATTGAGATCCTGACCTTTCATTACTCTCTGGTTTGTTGTACCCCAAGTTCTCAGACAGCTTTGCTACCCAGTCCAGCAAGACTGAAAACAATTTTAGACAATACAATAAAACATTATTTGCTGCTAAATCAATTTTGGGAACAACATTTAACAATGGTGTATTTTCTGAGAAATTAGTGCAGAAATATGTTTTTGCCATTTGATAGTGCAGTCAATAATTTGTATGTCAATATTTATATTAACATTTTGACATATAATGTAAAATTTAATAAAATGTACAAAGAACACAGTAAAATGCAATAAAAAATAGCAAAAAGGTGAAATACTTTATCTTTTAACATCACTGTGCACAGTCCATTTCTGTTATGTATGTTTTTTTCCAAATCCTTTCAACCTGTAATCACTGAAATTTTTATATTTATTTTGAATAATAAATAGGCTTTGTCATGTACTCTCACTGAACATAGTTGCAAAACTGCAAGTTTGACACAATAAGTGCTAAGGACAAATGCACCAGCAGAATACAAAAGATTTAATTAATTCTTTTTCAATGTTTAGGTCACTGCATTCAATATAATTAGAGATTTGGGGCCACGTATATGTAAACATTAGTTTTTACATAGCCTCTTTTGTGGTTTAAGCCAGAGAAACCACTCGAAAGTGTGAATTCGTGAATCAGATAATTACTCAGCCTTCGGCCTCGTATTTTCTGATTCACAAATGCACACTTTCTCTTGATTTCTCCTACACATAATCATCAGGCTGAAATGTAGCCTTCTTGACCATGCCCAGAGTTAATCGTTTTTTTTTTATTGTTTAGCTTTGCAATCTTGAATACAGTGAGCACTGATTTTACCACCCTGAGCAAAGCAGGCGCCACACATGCGTCTATAAAATACACCTTTGGTCATGATACTTTGAAAAATTACATGAGTTACTATTGTAATAAACGCATTGAATTGCCCTTTTGAGCTGGCTGATTTTTGTGAAATTTTTGAGAATTGTTTGAAGCCTGAGAAGGTACTACATGTCTTTGAGCATTAACACGTCAGATCGGGTTAATTTTTCTTTATCTGACCAAATGGTCACCTCACCTTCTTCCATTCAACATAACAACACAGCATGACTAGCTTTCGCCGCCTGCCATAAAAAATCATTAGAATCATCAAGGAGGGCAATAAGGTAGTCTAACATCCAAGTTTTTGTTTTTTTTTTTGACAATTTTCCCCTCATAATCCTACAAAAACCTGCCATCCAATGTGTGATGTTTAACTGGTTATACATGACCCTGTCCTTAGTATTACCCACCAACACAAATTCATGGGGCCATGTAACTCTTTGTTTTAACATAAAGATCAACAGAACCAAGCCGTTGTGATTTGTGTTTCAAATCCATACCTCTTGTATCATTTTCTGACAATTGTCTGATCCTAGCTTCAACTTGGTCCTGAATAGATTTATCATGTCTCAAGGTGTGTAATTCTGGCAATTTTTGGTACAAATCACCTTCAAGTAAACTTTCAGCTTTTTTGGCCTTAGGCAGGGCAGCAGAAGCCGAACTTCATTCAGTTGCAGTCAAGCACTTAGCAATTACATCCAGTTGAGTGAAAATCCACTCATTGATCAGTGCCTGATCTGGTTCAGTCCTGCTACTAACCTCCATGGGTCTAGAATTCTTTAAACGAGGGGGTCTGTCTGATTTTTTGAATTCTTGTGACAAACAACAGGTGATTCTTCATCAGAATCCTTGCTTTCCTGTGTCACCAATGTGTCAATATCCAAATTAATGCTAGAATCACAATCAGACCCAGATTTTGAACCTGATTGATCCGATTCTGGTTGGGAGGCAAATTCATTTAAGAAGGTACTATTATTATGTAGCTAAACTTCAATGGCGATCTCAACTTTTCTGTGCAATTTGTAACAGTTACCTGCAGTTCTGTGCTTCTGTTTAGCTGCCATGTGAATCATTCAGTAGTGAAATCAAAGACAAGACCAAAAATTAACACATTCATCTTTTTGCAAACAAAGACGATACTTTAGACTTTGATAATATTTACAAAGCATTAGAAAATTCACCTACTAATACAGTTAGAGATAATAACCTTGGTGATCCAATTACAACTTTTGAATTAGCTTCTGTATTAAAAAACAGAAGAATGACAAATCGCCAGGAATTGACGGCATTAGTTCAGAATTTTTAAAAGTCTTTTGGATAAAGTTGAAATATATTATCACCAATGGATTGAACACTTGTTTTAAGAAAGGCAAACTGTCAACAACTCTACGTCAGTGTATCATTACCTGCATTCCAAAAGGGACTAAAGATAGAAAACTCATCAAAAACTGGAGACCTATATCTCTATTATCTGTAGTTTACAAACTAGCATCTGGGGTAATTGCCAATAGGTTAAAAGGAACACTGGACAATATAATAGGGAAAACACAAACAGGCTTTCTTGCTGGATGACAAATAAGTGACGATACTCGACTGACTTATGATCTTATGCATATCACTGAGCAATATAATATTCCAGGTACTATTATGCTTATTGACTTCAAAAAAGCATTTGATTCAATTTCGTGGAAATTCCTGTATATTGCACTCCAACATTTTGGTTTCAGTAAGAACTTCTTAAAATGGATACAGTTGTTTAACGGCATTTGTAGTACAATGTGGTATATTATCTGAAAAAATAAAGAAAGAAAGAGGTTGCAAACAGGGAGACCCTATTTCACCATATTTGTTTTTAACTGCAGCAGAAATTCTTGCCCTACTTATTAAAATGAACCCAGAAATAATTGGAATAAAAATCAATCCAAAAGAATTTAAGTTTATGCAATTTGCAGACGACAACGCGCTTTTTTTAAATGGCACACAACACTCTTTGCAGGCGGCATTAAATACACTGGAAATTTTTGGTAATTTCTCAGGATTATGAATGAACAAGGAAAAGACCAAGATAATCTTGATTGGAAGGAAACGCTCTTCAAAGTTTAAATTAAATGTATCGCAAAAACTCGACTGGGGCTGTACCAATTTCACCTTTCTAGGTCTCCATTTCTCAGTGAATATTGATGACATGTGTAAAATTAATTATGGTAAAACAATAAAAATAGCTGAAACTGAAATCATGAAATGGCAATCTAGGAATCTCACTCCAATTGGTAAAATAACAATTATAAAAACAAAAATCCTCTCTAAATTTTTTCACTTATTCTTGTCAATTCTAATAACAAAGTGTTTCCTTGAAAAACTTAACAAAGTTCTATTTTAGTTCCTATGGAACAAGAAACCAGACAAAATAAAACGTACTACTATTTGTACTAAGTATCAAAATGGTGGGCTAAATATTGTTAATATTTATAATATTGAAAAATACTTAAAAGTTAGCTCAATGCGTATACTACCAAGCCAGTCGCAATGGTGCATTCTACTACAGGAGACTATTAATGAATTTGAGCGAATTTTTGATATGGGTCCAGAGTGGGTGTAACTTTTTAAAACAAAAAGTTTCAAATAAATTTTGGTTAGATGTTTTTCAAAGCTGGGCTTATGGTGGTAAAGAATTGAGAATAAATTCAAACTCCGATATTATGCAATCTTGTATATGGTATAATAAGCATATATCTGAAAATCAAATGTTCCTCCCTCTGTGGTTTAAGAAGGGTATCTGTACAGTTGGCAATATTACAGACTCATCTGGCAAAGTATTAGGTTTGGTATAAATAAATGCAAAATTCAACTTGACAGTTAACTTCTTACACTATTTTAGACTGAGAACAGAAATACAAAACTTCATTTGGAAAAACAAAAAGGACAACTTTTTTCCTCACAAAATCCTGTTTTTCCCCCCACACCTACATTTGTTAATGCATCAGAAATAAGGTTGTAAGAACATATATTTAATCATAAATGAAACAGACAAAAAGAAAAGACAAACTGTGAATTAAAATGGTCACAAGCTTTAAGCATCAACCATGAGGACATTTGGCCAAATGTCTATAAAATCCACTTCAAAAGTAGTTCTGATAGTGCCCTTGTGTGGTTTCAGTACAGGCTTCTTTATAATATATTAAATACAAATGACTTCCTCCATAAGGTGAAACTTAAAGAAAACAATATGTGTAATATGTGCAATGGATACACAGAAACATGTCTCCACTTATTTAGCAATTGTATTAAAGCTGAAGAGTTGTGGGAAAAAACTTGGTTAAAAAATAAAACCGGGATACCTCTTGTGTTCATTGCCAAAATGAAGATACTTGGATATCTAACAATTTATCAGTTCTTTTGGCCCATGAATTTCATACTTCTCATATCATGGAACTATATTTTTCAAACATTGAGAAAAAACAGCCATCTTAACATATTTTGTCTGCAGAAAGAAAAAAAAGAAAATTTTTAGAGCAAAAATATTTGGCAGAAACAGGTACTGGTATAAACTTATTTAAAACAAGATGGGGACAATGGGTAGATATTTTTTTAGAAATTGAACTCTAAATATTTTACGTGTTTATAATTTTGCAAAAGTGCTTACAGTAGCAATTATGACACTGCTTCCTCTCCTCCCTCTTCAGATTTTTAAAATTACCCTGTTACATTATTCTACAGTTTTACCTATCAATTGAAGGTTTATCTTTAATATCTTTTACTTCTAATTTTCTTTTAGTATTAGCAGCTTATTTGTATACATTGTACATGTAATTACAGAAAAGCACTAAAATCTATATAACAGAAAAGCACTAAAATCTATATAACATGTGAAAAGTTGTATTGTGTATATGTTATCGCTTTATAAAAATAAATGAAAATAAAAAAATTAACACGTATGACACTTCAACATAAAAACAAGTAAATAAATCAACGAAAAAAAAATATATATATATTTTTTAAAGGTCATAGGCAACATTTTTCACAAAAACTGTGAAAACAACTTCATTGCATGCTTAAACATCTTTCTAAATACAAAATGTGGTTTGTTTTATAAAACATATGGTATGAGAGCCACAGATTACATTTCAAAAAAAATATCACGAAGTAAAGCTGAAAAGCGTACATTGTTGTTTTTCCTGCAATGGATGAGTGATGATGTAATAGGTTCATAGTGAACTTTGTTGTCGTAAGAGTTAAATGGAGACAGACGGTAGTGATTGGTGAAAGACTGAACATTTAACTTTTGGTAGAAAAAATACAGGTTTGTGATCTTATTCTTGTATGAAAAAAGTAAAACATTCTAATTCTACAGTTTTTTTCTAGTTTCACCTAATTGTACTGGTAATTTAGATATTTATGTTGTATTTATTTCATCTCCTAGCAATAGTTAGTTTTCAAAATTGAAAAAAATAACTATCAAAATTCATCTCGGAGTTAAACCTGGTTGACTGCATTGTTTGGTGATTTTTATGCAACTTGCTTAATACCTCTCTAAATATTTTTTTATCTGAAACAAATATAAAAGATGTTCTGAAGGCTATTTCAGAAATTTACTGTGGCAGACTGATGTCTTATAAACAAATAAACTTCATAAAAACAGATTATGCAATCTTTTAAATATATATGTATGTATTAAAAGGCTTACGAAAATGATAGTTTGTTTACATTGTCATGAACCTGTGACGTCAAGGCTAGTACTTTTTACAAGAGTTGTCAAGTAAAAAATAATGGCGACAGTTGTGAAATTCTTGAAAAAACAGCCAGAAAGTGACTGAATATACCATGTAACCTTGTCCAGACACATCTTATTTTTACAGAAATTGAACTTACATATGTATATGTAATCATTAATGAATGATCTGAAAATGCTTCCTATAACCTTTAAATTATCATTCTCCCCTTCACCAATACAGGGGTCAAGATACAGGGGTGTTACAAAAATAGAGGTGCAGCAATGATAAAGGTTGGCACCTCAATGCTAACAGCAAAAAACATGCACTGGTGAGGCTTTTGGCCCATAAAAGTTATACCATAGTATGACATACCACAAGTCTAAAACATATAGCTACTAATTTCATCATTTTATTTCCAACAAATTCTATCACAGGTAACTTTTATCACAGCATATAATTATTCATTATATGTATAATTTATACATAAATTAATGTATATAAACAATACTGTGCAAAACTTTGAAAGTACATACTTCTGTCAAGCCCTCAAATAACCTTGTAATGCTAAAACATCTATATTGAATCTATTTTATCTGTTTATGCTTAGATTTGTTCAAAAAACTACTGGAGCAGTAAGTGATAGCTTAGTCTTAACAAAAAATGTATTATTGTCATCAAAATTCAATAGGATATTCTACATACTACACCACCCCACTCTCAAAAATATCATGTTAGGCTTAAACTAAGTGGTACATTTCAAGTATCCTCAAGTTTTCAATGTATAAACCATTCAAACCCTTGCAATTAAAAATTTACTTTATTCACACAAAACCTTAACTTTACTGGTTCATGAAAATTAACCTGAAAGAATATATTGATATAATTCTACCATCGCTAACAAAACTGGTCAACTGCTCACTCATTGAGGGCTGCGTCCCCGAGGCTTTCAAAACTGCTGTGTTGACTCCTCTTATTAAAAAGACTAATCCTCCTTCAGACGATCTGAAGAATTATCGCCCTGTATCTGGCCTCAGTTTTATATCAAAATTAGTTCAACCTGTGGTTGCTAAGCAGCTGTTAGAACATATTCATGTCCATAGCTTAGACAACCCATACCAGTTGGCATATAAAGCTGGCCGCTCAACAGAGACAGCTCTCCTCTGTATAAAAAAATTAATCACTCCACTCTTCTCAGCTGCCTTCACTTTTATGCAGACGACAGTGAATTTTATGTACATTTATCCCAGAAGAATGCATCTGCTACCTTTGAACAGCTGAACAGGTGCGTAGAGGATATTAAATAGTGGATGTCAACTAGTAAGCTCAAATTGAATCCTGACAAGACTAAGTTTATCATCTTTGGTTTGAAAGTACAGAGGGACAGGTTAAAAGCATGTTTCCCAATTAATATCTTGGGAAGTGAAAATCTAATCCAGCATACTATATTAAAAGGAGTGTTTTTAGTGGCTCAAAATTTACTCAAGTAAAAGGAGAAAAAAATGTAGCGCAAAAATGCAGTTCTAAAATGCATTACTGCTGGGTTTAAATTTGATTTAAATTTTTAATAATTTTAAGTTTAAAACAAAGATTTTAATTTTTCTTATTACAGTTTGTTATATACTTCTAAAATGATACACTGTTCGTGGTTGAAATGAATTTTGTTCTTAATGTTGTGGATTAATTTTCATAGGAGGTATTACTGAAATACAAAATATGCAGTAGGCATTCTTTCTATAAGGCTTTTTTTCCAGGAGACAATCTTTCCAGGAGGCGTTTTTCCTTGATTCCAAATTAAGAGACAATGAAGCACAAAAAATAAAAATCTTGATAAACCCAAAAACTTCAACACACAATAAAACAAATAAGTAATTCTCCAGTTTCTAGTACTTTCAATGCCTGAAACACAAAAATAATAACTTACTGTTTTAAAATAAGCACAGATTATTAAGGTAACATGAAACACTCACCACAGCAAATTATCCACAGCATTGTTAAAAGAAGTCTATTTTTTTCTGGAAAGTGCTTTCTGTGAGTCACAGATCCATATTTTATCGATTATCATTATCCATGGTTAAATTTTGTGGCAGTCAGATTATATTAAAACTTTTCAAGCTTTATCCAAAATTATATTTTCCCATAAAGGGAAATCAGTGGTACACACGGTGAAATAATGTTTATTGTGCATTGAGATAAAAAAACAACCATAGAACTAATTTAATGAAATCCCCATGCACACCAAAGGAAACATTGCAAAGATTGTCTAGGTTGATCATTTGGTACACGGTGTTGAATTAATAAATTGGTTTTAATTTACAGGGTTTTATAATAGATAATTGCCTCGTGGCGCTTCCATTATGTAAACTTAATGACCCTTCGACCCTTTCAGGGCCTCAAGGCCATTAAGTTTCAGGGCCTCAGGCCATTAAGTTTACATAATGGAGCGCCACTTGGCCATTAAATTTTCAGGGAATATGTGTATTGTCTAGATTTGTCAAGTAATTGCTTCACATATATCACTAAACTAAATCAGTGAATATGTGTAATGTTATAGAGAAATACACATATAAATGTAACAATTTAATGTCTCACTTCTCTTCACATGCTACTTTTTGTAAGTTTACTAAAAGGTATACTTAAAGACGCTATAAAAATATTAGGTTGGACAAGTTACAAGTTATGGAGGTAAATGTGCATTTTATAGTGGAATATGACAACCTGATAACTAATACGTGATAATGCTTAAGAAGTAAAATGTGTATTATTGTGACTTGTCAGTTTCTCATATTTTAAGAAAGCATTAACTTTTAAGTTACTTTAGTTATTTATGTTAGGTGTATACACAACCATTTAAAATGATTATTTTTTTTCAGATTATTAGAATTTTTACTTATTCATATCTGACCAATATTTTTGACAAAAGACATTTTAGTTGCAACATGAATAGCTTCCTTATGATAAGTGCAGAAACATTTCTTTAATGTTAATCACCTGTTTTGATCACTGAAGCATGGATGGCTTCTTTCTGCTTGAAAGTAGTAAAGATCAAAGAGCTAAGTAAAGACAATAAGTCACAAGACAGGGAAGCCAGACAGGGAAGCCAGTTGGATTATCTGAAAATGTATGATATATAAACACATAAAGCCTTGAGAGAAAATTACTACGACAAGCTGATATCTAATGAATTTTATGTATATTGATTAATAAATAAAATATAGAATTTTGTGAATAGTCAGCTTTTTATTTTATTTTTGCCAGAAGTATATTTAAATTTTAAGCTGAATTTCATGTAGTTGTGTTAGCTGCACATTTGATTATTGTGTGCCTTTAAATTAAAACTAAAATATTAGGTTGTTTCAAATAAGTACAGTTTTTACTTCATAATTCTTTACCCAATATTTTCCATACAGAACACATTTTAGTTGTAAGCTGCATGGCTTCCCTTAAAATAAAATGCATAATAATTGAAATAATTCTTTAATCAGAGAGATCATAGAAAGTACAATTAATTCACAGGACCTTAAAAACTAGAATACAAAATCATACACTGTACTACACTGTCTCATAGGAGTGAAGTATGACGGATACTCAAGGTGTGGATAGATTTAAACAAGAACTATGATAAATACCAAAAAAAAAAGAATTTTATTCCAAAAGATAAGTATGTATTAAGTTAGTCCATAAGGTCAATGCTAACAGCAAACAGACAAATTTAAAACAAACATGAATATTGAATACTACCTTCTGTCCAAGTTGTATTTTTATGTTTTCAATTATGGTGCAGCAAAATTAATCCAGTGAGTCTTGTACTGTGTCACATTACTTGCAAACAGCTCAGTTTAAATTGTGTCTATCCCACACTAAGGTTCCTTGTACACGGCTGGGATTGGCACACCATGCGAATCCACTGGGTGTTGAACTGGTGGTACATTGCTTGGAACACTCTGTTCAGTATTAACAGCATGGCCTGTGATCACCACACCAGCGCCATAGCCTGTGTAACCTGGGTTACCATACATCTGCTGTTGTGGTTGTTGCTGTTGGGGTTGTTGTTGTGGAAAGTAGCCCTGTGTTGTGTGCACTGTGGTATGAGCTGTGTATATAAAACAAACGAGACTCAGGGTATAAGTGAAAGGTGACCACGTGTACCATGGGATTTGATGTGGTACAGAGTAAATTTGTGTGCACTTTGGTTTGTGTAATCAACAACTGTTTATACATATCTGTTGACTAAAAGATATTATGTTCAAGGAAATAATGATAAAAATTAAACAAATATGCTTCATATTTCAAATGAACCTTATCTAACTGTTTTTAGTCACATAACCTGGAATGTTTTACAGTTACCTTAAACATATAAATAAATTAAATTTGATCTGCAATACATTGAAGGTATTAATTAACATGAAAAAACATTTGTTATATCTGGCAACCTTTTACAACAAAAAAGGTTCAAGCTTTTATTCTTTGTTTCCAAATATAAAAATAATAACTATTAAATTAAATATTTACTTTATAACATCTGTAGATTATGCAGAACTTAGATTTTTGTCACTTGCCCACATGTGAACAACTAAGATTGTGTTTTATCACTTGGCCACATGTACACTGTGTCCCGGCCTGTGGTTGTATTTTGTCACCCACCCAAATGTGCATTATGTGCTGAACTAAGATTGTGTTTTATCACTTGCCCACATGTACATTATGTCCAAGCCAATGGTTGTATTTTGTCACTCACCCATATGTGCAGGACTAAGACCTATCACTTACCCAAATGTACATTGTGAACAAATCTAAGATTAAATTGTGTCACTCAACCACTTATGTGTTATTTTCAGAACGAAGGTTGTATTTTGTCACTCACCCAAATGTGTAGGGGTAAAATTGTGTTTTATCAATTACCCACTTGTGCATTCTGTGCAGTACTAAGACCTACTGCATTTTGTCACTCATTATGTGCAGGACTAAGATTGTATTTTGTCACCCACCATCATGTGCATTATGCACCTTGCCGCTTCTTTTTTTTGTTGATGCGACTGCCACAATACAACAGATGATGATTCCTATGATAACGGCAATGCCCACCAAAGAACCAACAACAATTCCAATGATCACTGCTATTGAGGGGCCAGTCGAGTCACCCACCTCCTCACCTAGAGGATAAACAACAAAATCAAATGAAAGATTTATCATGTAACCATTGGCATTGCGACCAATTTGAAAGGTTATTTTTTTAGTTTGTTTGGCTGGCTAGAGTAACACGCTTTTGTTGTGGAATAGAGGTTTTGTTTGTATGAAAACCACGGGAATATAACTAACAGACCACTTATGGCTTTTGTGTGGTGTACATGTTGATTAGAACGGACTGATTGCATACTTATTAAAATAGTTAACTTGTCCATTAAAACTTGTGAGATGCCAAATGACTTTCAACATGCTGTTACTACTCTGCTCCTCAAAAAATGGTTTGCCCTGTATCTGGATTACCCTTCTTATCCAAAGTCATTCAAAAGGTTGCATCGCAGCAGTTAACTCAACATGTCAGTGCCAATAATTTAAATGAACAATATCAGTCTGCCTATAGAAGTCAGCATCACACTTTTGAAAGAAATGAATGATTTATTGCTAGTTGCTGATAATCAGCAATTGGTATTGATCACTTTTCTTGATTTATCTACAGCCTTTGATACTGTTGATCATAGCATACTAATTTCGAGACTTCAATCCATGTTTGGTGTCAGTGGAGTTGCACTTTCATGGTTTGTCTCATATCTAACTGGTAGGACACAGTCTGTCAAGATAGGCAGTGTATGGTCTAAAGAAAGAGTTTTAAAATGCTGCTTCTCTCAAGGTTCTGTTTTTGGCCCACAGCTATATTGTGATTATACAGTACCTCTAGGGATTATTATCAGAAATTTTCTGATTTCATTCCACATGTATCTGAATGATTCTCAGTTGTATAAGTCAGTATCACCAAATATCGAGGAAGACCAACTGACTGCTGTAATGCAGCTTCAATTGTATATCTGTGATAAGTGACAGGATGTACATGAACAAGTTAAAAATTAATGAAGATAAAACTAAATTCTTGATAGCTGGAACATCTTAACAGCATGCTAAAGTGCTGTTTGACCCTCTCAATGTTAGTGGAACAATTATACAAATCACGGAATGATATACA
Source organism: Sabellastarte sp. h YS-2021 (assembly GCA_964017235.1). Taxonomy (NCBI): domain Eukaryota; kingdom Metazoa; phylum Annelida; class Polychaeta; order Sabellida; family Sabellidae; genus Sabellastarte; species Sabellastarte sp. h YS-2021. Next base: position 33,219,685 of record OZ024936.1, read on the forward strand.
GAAACATAAATATCATGGAAAAACAACATATGTTAAGTAATATCCCTTCAGAATTCATGAATTCAGATATCTGGCACAATACTATTCATAACTAAGCTGAAAACATTGAAAAAATTTCTAATACACAACAGGAGTTAGATAAAATGTATAAAAACATGTGCGATTGTTTCTTTAAAGAAATGGATAAATACTTAGAGATAAAAAATGTTAACCCCAAGTCCCGTAAATTACTTAAGTTCTCAAAACAGTTCTCTGGAAAAATATGTGTAAGCATGAAAAACTATATCTGAAAGCTAAGGGCTCTAAATTAGAGAAGCGCAATGCACAAAATCTTTTTAAAGAAGCAAGAAATAAGTTTGATAAAAATCTACGTAAATGTGAACGTAACTATAAAAAACACATGGCAAATAACATAGAAAGTTTGAATGGTATAAAGCCACAAGAATTTTGGAAACACATTCAAAATCTTGGTCCTACCAAAAAACAGCCTATTCCAATGATCAATAACACAAGCAATGTTCAATCATCAGATGTAGATATAGTGCTTAATAAATGGAAAAATGATTTTTATACGCTCTATAATAACCCAAATGACGTAAGGTATGACAAGAATTTTTATGATAAAGTGCTAGAGCAAAAATCAGTGTTGGAAAACTCTTCATACTCCAGGTACGAAATACCCAATGATCCCCTAAATAAGGATTTAACACTTGATGAATTAGAAAATGTTATAGCAAAATTAAAAACTAAGAAATCTATTGGATGTGATAAAATACCAAATGAAGTTATAAAGAATAAGTCAATTACTTCACTACTGTTAAATTTTTTTCAAAAATGCTTTGACAGCAGCTTAGTTCCATCTGTATGGTTAAAGTCAATTATTACCCCTATCCCGAAGAATGCACAAAAAGATCCATATACTCCACTGAACTATCGTGGCATCAGTTTATTATCATGTGTATCAAAAGTATACTCATCCTTAATAAATAACAGAATACAGCTATATTGTAACATGACAGATATGCTTGTTGATGAACAAAATGGTTTTCGTTCTGGTCGATCTTGTGAGGAGCACATTTTTACACTTATCAGCTAGTACAATCAAAATCAGTATATGCCTCCTTTATTGACTTAGAAAAAGCATTTGACTGGGTTCACAGAGATTTACTAATGTACCGCTTACTCACTTATGGTATTACTGGTAAAATTTATAGGACAATACAATCTTTGTATCATAATACTACATCGTGTGTGCGTGTGAATAATTACTTGACGAATGTGTTCCCAGTATCATCAGGTGTGAAAATAGGTGACACTTTGTCACCCACATTGTTTTGTATTTACATTAATGATTTAACAATAACACTTAAAGAAAATGGAATTGGTAATAATGTGAATGGGCAATATATATGCTTATTACTTTATACAGATGATTTGGTTTTATTGGCAGAAAATGAGAAGGATCTACAAATGCTCTTAGACATTACACAACAATGGTGTCATAAATGGAAGTTAAATATAAATATGGAAAAATAAAAAATAATGCATTTTCGAAATGCAAGGAAAAAAACAATCAGAATTTAAATTTAGCTTTGGTAACTTAACTTTACAGTATACTAATACATATAAATATTTAGGACTATTACTGGATCAACATTTGAGTTTCAATGATTGTATAAGAACTTTAGCAGACTCAGGATCCAGGGCATTAGGGTCAGTGATATCAAAAATAAAAAGTCTAAAAGATGTGAGATATAAAACCTATTCAACCCTTTATAATACACAAATAGTGCCAATTTTAAATTATTGTTCATCAGTCTGGGCTCATAAAAAGGCAAAAGAATGTGATATTGTCCAAAACAAAGCTATTCAGTATTTTATGGGTGTACATGGTTTCACACCTGTTGCTGCTATAAATGGGGAAATGGGGTGGTTACCTTGTAAATACAGAAGACACTTGTGTATGTTCAGACTGTGGAATAAGGTTATTAAAATGGAACCAAACAGACTCCCAAAACTTTTTCTGGGACTTTAACAGTTCAAAACCAAGTTGGTCAAAAACTGTAAAAGAAACATGTGGCATTCTGAATATCCAAAATCACTACCAGCAGTTACGTGTCATAAATGTAAAAGATGTAAAAGTAAAACTATATCAGAGAGCAGAAAAGGAGTGGAAAGAAGAAGTTGAACAAAAACCAAAACTCCGTTTGTATAAGACATTTAAATGTAACTTTAAGCCTGAAAGCTATCTTCAAAATAATATTCCACAATACAAAAGGTCACTTTTAGCCCAATTTAGAGTCGGAGTTCTGCCACTGCGAATAGAAACTGGCAGATTTCATTTGACAAAAGATCCAGTCACAAAATTGTATAGAAAACTAAATATAGAAGAACGAACATGTCTGATTTGTAATAGTAATGCTATTGAAGATGAGGTTCACTTTTTATGTAACTGCATTGCTTTTAGTGAGCCAAGAGAGGTGTTGTACAACAATGTTAAATCAGAAATACAAAATTTTGATAATCTCCCTGATGTAGAAAAATTGGCAGTCATTGTGTTACATTTTGAAAAATCACTGATATGTTATCTGCATAATAGTTGGAATATAAGACAAAATGTAATCAGCAAATAGTAGCGTGGTTTACTTCAATTTCGCCCCCAGCAATTTCGCCCCCATCAGTTTTGCCACCAAAATAATTTGGGCACCAATTTTGCCACCATTTTAAAGTAGGACATTTCGGCCCAAAATATTTTTTACTCAAAATGAACAGTATGTTGGTTTATTTTTTTAAATTTTAAATTGACAAATTAGGTAATTGTGATACATAAGTGTACCTTACTAAGTTAAATCACAGAGAAGTGAATCTATAGGAATGGCTTCTTATGTTAGGCTTTGGGATTAGCATTATCAGATGTGTATACATTGACTTGAATCCAGGAAAAAAAGCCTGGTGGAAAAAATGGCAGTGGAAAGAAGTGGAAAGAAAGCCTGGTGGAAAGAAAGCCTGGTCTGTTTTCAACCAATTACCATTGCAACCATTGTTTTGATTTAAAAATGTTTTTTGGTACTTAGAATTTACTTTTCTAGTAAAATTTATTTTTATCAAAATAGAATACAAAGTATGTAAAATTCATTTGCTTTTTCAGAGGGTGGTTTAAAATAATGTTAGTATATCACTAAAGGAACTGGAACTTTTTTCTAAACATGCAATTATGGTTGGATTCCCAGGAAAATGTTGGATGTGTATGTCACTAATTGCAAGTAGGTATTACCAAGTTGAAGAGCCAATCCTGAGTAGATACAAAAGTTCATTTTAAGTGTGCTCTGGTGCTCTGTTATCACCTTACTATAAAGGGTTTCTGCATTAGCAATTAAACTTTGTTTCACAGGCTAACCGTGTAACACCTAATTGTGGGATGTATAAATTACTAATTGTAACTATATCCAGCCACTGCTTTTAGTCTAAATTTTTTTGTGCTGAAGTCCACAGTAGGTACTTGAAAGACTTCTCAATCCCTTTGACAGTAATGAAAGGTTTTAATCCATGTCCATGCCCAATCCTAAGCAGGTATATATATAAAAGGATAGGTTTGTAGAGCATGCATGAAGCGTTAGTTTGTATTTCTTGTTTGAATAAAATGATCGGAATAAATAAATGTTTCAGTTTCATTATAATCTTTATATGTTTAGAAAAAAAAACACCAGGCTTTTTTCCATGTTTTTCAAAACACACCAGGCTTTTTTTCCACTGTCATTTTTTCCACCAGGCTTTCTTTCCACTGTCATTTTTTCCACCAAGCTTTTTTTCTGTGCACCGACTTGCCTTCTGGATCAATGCAAAACTATTATGAAGTAAAACCCTTTGACTTATATTACATGTGGCTTCTTTTTGGTATATTAGGTGTAGCTCCACTGTCTTTGAACTATTCTTTTTAATCAAACAACAGTTTGGCCATTATTCTTTTTACTACACAAAAGCAAATTGTGTATGAAAAGAAAACAAAAGTGTAATTGTAATTAATTCCATCTTTGAAATGGGAACACTTGAAATTGTAATTGGGATTAACACTACAGGAGACATTATTAAGAATTCCTTGACCAAATTCCTTTTCAAGTGTGCTCTGGCTAGTGTTAGTTCACATGTTTAATTCACACCTGTATAAATTACTAAAGATTACTAAAGAATGTTTAATTTTCTGGCTTCTGTTGGACATCTGATAGGACTGAATTAACAAGAATTTAGTCCATGTTGACTGGACAAATGATATACTAGTACAGTTCTAATCAAACTGTATTGAATTTGTAGTTGATGTTTGATGTTAAATAGTTGTCCATAGTAATAAAATGAAACTTTTGACTTTTATTTGACTGGATAAACTATATATTAGTATTGTGCTAACCAAATTGTATTGAGTTTAAAGTTGATGTTTGATGTTGTTAATTTAGTTTGACTACTTTGCATTGAAATAATAATTGTGTACATGTTTTATATGTGTTAATAAAATATATATTTTCACTTTGTTAAGTCATATATACTGTCACTCTGTGTCTTAATAAATATGCATGTCAGAAAAAAATTTGGGGGGCGAAATGTCCTACTTTATAAAGGAGGCAAAATTGCTGGGGGCGAAATTGATGCCTAAAATATTTTGGGGGCGAAATTGATGGTGGCGAAATTGCTGGGGGCGAAATTGATGTACCCCGAGGAGCGTATATGAAATAATCACATATCTTGCATTTGCAAATCCTGCAATCATTACCTGAGGAATATTCTTACAGTTTATCCATATTTGACCATATCATCAGCTAGAACCATTGTGCATTCAGTTATGTCTGCAAAATTAGATTACTGCAACTCTTCATCGATATCTCAGAGGTTTTTATCACAAAGTGTACAAAATGCTCCTGCTAGGATTATCCTGAATTTGAAGAAGTACGACTCTGTAACACCTTATATGATGAAACTGCAATGGTTACCTGTAAGACAGCCCATTATCTACAAACTGAACCTCATTGTGTTCACATTCTACATTCAATTCTTGCTTTCGATAAACTAACCACCAACACCCCTACGTTCAGGTGACAAAATGTATAAACTAATAGTGCATCGATGGAAAATGAAAAGTAAGGGATACTAATCTTTCTACATGCAGCATCTCGCTATTGGAATAGCCTACCTGATGATGTCCGCAACATCAAACTGAATTTCAATGACTTCAAGAAAAGACTTAAAACCTTTCTATTTAAAAGTGCTTTTGTTGGAGTCGAGCAGTGAATAGCCAATGAGTGACTATAATGGGAGCTGGACAAATCGGCCCTTTGTCAATTCGGCCCTCGGCAAATCGGTCCCCTAAAAAAGTCGGCCCTGGGCAAATCGCCCCCCTAAAAATTTTACCCTTGGTAATTCGGCCCCAATTTAAAATTTCTGTAATTAGGACATATTTATAGACCTGCAGAGAGCAAATGATAAAAACTATTTCTTGATAATTAATAAACAGAAAAATAAGGGGTCCTTTTCAACACAAACTGTATGCCTTAATCAAAATCAGGCTCTTATTAAAATAATGGATGGATGAATATGTATTACAATGTTATCACAATAGTACCAATTGTTTATGTGTTTGACTAAGTGTAATTAACACATATGAAATATGTCAAGATAAATCCCTTGTAACCTTGTGCAATAAAACTATCTTTTATGTTAGAATTATTAAAAGTGCAATTACATTGTCTGAACAGCCTCTGCTGATGGGATTATAACTTTAGTGGTCTTTAGTATTTGTTTAGTATAGGGATTACTAGCTAAAATGTTAAACAAGCAGACATTAAAAGGTGATTGTTCCTTTTGATATCCATACAGAGGATTATATCATCCCCCTTTGTGGGCATCAAAGAGAACAATATGAGAACTATTATTATGATTAATTATATATATTTTAAAGAGATAATATTTTGGCTATTGTAGATACATAAAATTCACAAGTAACCCCAATGTCTTGGGGCTGTGAAATTGTGAAAAAATACATAAATCATATGTACACTTATCTATCTATATCTAGGGGGCCGATTAGGGGCCACGGTGGCAGAGTGGTAACACTCTCGCCTCCCACCTCTGAGGCCGGGGTTCGATCCCCGTGATGGCCTTAAGTGGGAAAGCTGGTAGTTGCTTGCCGTTGGTCGGCAGTTTACAGTACACAACCCTAGCGAACTATGTACTGGTTTCCTCTGCCCTTCCAACTACCCGTCGTGATATGACCTGTACAGTGTTGAAAGCGACGTAAAACCCCAAATAAAATAAATAAATAAATAAAATAAAACTAGGGGGCTGATTTGACCATAAATTATTTTATAGGGGGCCGATTTGACCAGCTAATTTTATTTTGGGGGCCGATTTGACGGGGGCCGATTTGTCAAAGGGCCGATTTGTCTATGATTCACTAGAATTGTGCTATATAAGAACTAACTATTATTATTATCACTTAGCTTGTGTGTGTGACTGTAGCAGAGTGCAGGTTGGTTTGATTACATTGAAACAGTGTATTTTACAGGTTGCTTCTTAGTGACTGTATTTGTATCAGAGATTGGGTTTTAATTTTGGACTTGTGAACAGTTTGTTGTATTTATGTTCACTTGATTGGGAATTCTTGGTGATAGTTATATTCCCTTTATTTTATAGTCATTTATGTTATCGTGTAGTTTAAAACTAGTACTTATCTAGCCATTTAGAAAGGAGTGGTGTTTGTAGTCGTCATATAGTAACTATTTTATTTTGTATATAGTAAATTAACTTATTTAATTCATTAGTATGACTGTGATATCTTGACACCTAATTATCTTACAAGGTGATGCAGTAGTATTTGGAATGACAATTTCTGAGAGTCAAAAGTAGTAATATTTAATTATTTTAATTTGTTCAGTGTCTTACCGATCATTCCACTTAAAGGTTAATGTTTTGTAGGTGTTTTTGTCTGTCAAATTTGAGATTCATTGACTGCTGATGGTGTCAAGGCATGATGTCAGTGATTATAAACCTTTTAGTTAAGACTGTCGCTTTTCTGCTCCCCTTCCCCAACCCCCTGATTTCAGCTGTCAGATTTATGCTTTAGAAGTCCACTGAAATAATAATAGAAATTCTATCTGTTGCTGCAATGGACAGATCATCAGATAAAATGACCATCTCCTAGTTGACAAACACATGAGTATTGAATGAATGATCTGTTTGGGACAACTGTTTTGGTAGTGATAAAATCTACCAGAAAGAAACAAAGATCTATTTAAGCCATTGCTGATACAAACAAATCAGCAAAGGAGTATGTTAATGGTAAAACAGAATTAGTGAATGAATGAGCAATATTCACAATCAATGCCATCCTTAGTATGATGAAATAATCAGAGGTGTCTTATTCATCAAATGGTTATTATTAACATCTGGTGGTTTAGCAAAACTGCTTGGTAAATGAGTTTTGCTATGCATCCTAATGAGTTTATTATAAAATCCACTGAAAAGCCAATAGCTACAACTGCTTTAGACAGTTATAAAGCAGTCTTCATTAATGCACAACCTAGGTGGTGTAACTGTCACTTTCTGTCTTATCACTGAAGGTAAGCAGCACTAGGGGTTGGTTAGTACTTAGGTGGGTGACCGTCCGAGTTGTAGACCAGGTATGGGCAGATAGTGACTCAGATGATCACTTAAATGGCAATCCAATTCCAGTATAACCAACACAAGTTACTAGGTGCAACATTAAATCAATCAATCAATCAATCAGTCCTAAATGTCCTGTGGATGGAAAGCACAGTTACTAAATGAATCATTCAACAGATAGGCATGTTGCATAAGCTTTTCAATATCCTTTTACTTGTTAGTAATCAACACTACAACAAAACTGTAGGCAATTGTGAGGGCATTTTTTTATGCTTCTTATTGTAGATGTCATTATATTATCATTTTACATTACATTTTAATATTTATATGACCAATACTCATTTTACATTACATTTTAATATTTATATGACCAATACTTTTTAAAAATTAAGGTGTACCAGGTCAAAATCTTAGCTTCTCACTGAAATATATATAAATACCCAGTCCCCTAACAAATATTTATATGACCAATACTTTTTAAAAATTAAGGTGTACCAGATCAAAATCCTAGCTTTTCACTGAAATATATAATACTCCTTTATATAGTTATTGTTACATATGTTCAAATAAGTTAAATATAGTTGAGAATTGTAGTATGTATATACAATGGACCACAGTCTATACTGCTTATATAGAGATAAGTTTATTCGAAAATATAAAAATATCACTGGAGAATGAATTGTTTAGTGTGTTTAAAATGACTATAAACCCAAATCAGTAATGGGGGTGTTCCACTGGAGACGACCCTATAACTGACTGTACAGCTCTAGAGTTGGTTGCAAAAATTGGGGACCAAAATCCATAAAAAATGTGTGAAAATGTTGGGTTGGTATGATCTACGTGACAGGACATAGAACATCCCGGCTTGTCTGAATCTACCTCCAAACATGACTTGAGGTCCAGATGATTTTATCTACGACAAGTCAGAAAACTACCATGACAAATCGTAAACCCCTAACAGACAGCAAGCCAGGACAAATTGTACTGACAAACAGACAGAACTGGAGCATTTTATCGATTCACCCTGACTGGAGTGATTAATTCCTGGAGTCAGGATCGAGAGTCGGGATTGAACCAACACTATATAAACCCCTTCTGCCTGTCATAAATCATCATTTGTCAATGCAAATATGCAAGCTATACATCAAAGAAACTTAGGGTACTTCTGTTTTTATTGAGTTTAATATTTTGACCTTCCTCATGAACTGCAGGCAGCAAAGGACACATCTGAACCAAAAACCAGCACCTGTCATACAGCCAGCACCACAGCCACAGTGCCAACCAGCCCTCAGGGGAAGAAGAAAGCCACCAAACCCTTGGGTCATGCCCTGGATACCACCGGCTTAATACACACTGACATCCCAGGACACCAGAATTTTGTCAGGATGCCAACCTGCCTTTTTGACCTCATTGAAGAATGCATACACCACTGCATCAAGAAGTCAGTCACCAATTTCAGGAAGCCCTTAGAAGTTGGATTGAAACTGGTAATAACACTGAGACACCTGGCAACGGGACAGACCTACATCCCCTTACAGTACTGATGCCTGGTTGGCCAAACCACCATCTGTAAATTCATCCCCCAAGTCTGCCAAGCCATCCTTGCTGAATTCCAAGATGAACATTTGTGCTGCCCTATTAATCCTGAAGAATGGAGAAGGGTGGAGGAGAAGTTCAGAATCAGATGGAGTGTCCCCCATGCTGACAGAAAGCACATCACCATGCAGAAACCAAAGAAATCTGTCAGTGACTATTACTACTACAAGGGCTTCTTTTCCCAGTGCTGCTATTCCTGGTTGATGCAGAATACAGATGCCTCTAGGGCAATGTGGGGTCAAGTGGATCTTAATCAGATGCGCAGATTTTCAAGAGAAGCAATTTGAGGGAGAAGATCGAGTATGGCAGCTTAGGGCTTTTGCCACTTGAACCAATGGGGAAGGTGGGACCAGATTTGCATTACTTATTGCTGGCTGAGGATGCTTTGCCCTTATGCCAGGGATGATGAAACCCTACAGCAGAAGACGCCTTACAAGGGAAGAAAGAATAGCATACTACAGGATCTCCAGAGACAGGAGGGTGGTGACGAATTTTTTTATTTTTTGGAATTTTAATGAGCAGGTTAAGGGTACTACTGGGCACCATGGGGCAAAGGCCAAGAGTTATCAGAGGGGTGGTATTGCACAACATGCTGAGGACACACCAGGGTGGGACAGACAGGGCACCAACCCGAGCAAATAATGTAGCAGCCCTACAAAATGAACACGTGGTGTATGTTCTAAATGACAACTACAGGAATCCTTCAAGGTAGGCCCAACATTAGTGAGAAAATACTGAAAGACTTCATCAATCATGTGGGGGCATTGGCTGGAGAGGAGGACAGGATCTGAGAAGTGTCAACCAACAGCCCTGGGGATAGAAGAAGCTGGTATCTATCAGTCCTTTAAGGACTATCCACTGATTCCAAGAACTTTTATTTAAGCTGGTGTTACTTAAATTTCCAACAAATTTCTAAACAAAATCCAATCACTTCCAACAAGTTTAAAAGCTATTTCAAACTAAATCACAAGTTAAAAGGTTGGATCCGAAGGGCAAAATACATCCCCCAAATGTCACATCTTGTTTTTCATTTTTTGCTATTTTTAAATTTGCCATTTTTAGGAGAAGTTTTATTGCCTTTTACCCTATTTACTTTTATTTATTTATTTATTTTTTTTGTGGGGGGAAGTTATTTTTTTAAAATCTAAGTCCAAAATTATTTTTTTTGTCCTAAGGTTTTAATCCAAAATTTTATTTTTTTTCCTGAGCTTTTAATGAAAAGTTTTTTTTTTCATCTTTTTTTCTTAATCTAAATTTTTTATGTAAGTTTAAAATATTTAAGTCTAGTTTTGAAAGATTTGAAGTTGTTGTAACTTCAAATTTTGTTCACTAAATGTTGCTTGGCTGGGTTGGTGGCTGCTGCTGTTCTTGCTGTGTGGTGGTTGGAGGAGAGGCATCTTGTAGTTGTGGGTGAAAATGGTGGTAAAAATGGCTGTGGTGTATTGATCTGTTGGTAGCTCAGCACCGATGTTACATTCCCAAAGAAGCTTGACAGTCCTGATATGTTGTGTTGACTTCCTTCACCTGTGGCAGAGACAACTGACGGTGGGTTGAACTGGTTTGTCGGGGCAGTGTGAAAGCAAGTGGTCTTGAAGGTCTGGCCTGTCTGGCCAACTACTTGGAAGAAAGTCGGCTGCCCTCTGAGTTGCTGCTGTCCTTTGGTTGACACTTGGCTCTTCTGAGCGGGTTGGATGACTTGGTTTGCTGGCATCTTTGTCTCTGGGATAGTTAAGAGGTGTTCCCTTGCCGCTGGTGTTGGTTGCTGTGGCTGTTGAAATGTCGGTGGCACAAATGTTCAAGTTGCACTTGAGCTCCTAGAAAATATCTGTTGCTGTGGTTGCTGGGGCTGACGGCTCCTTTCCTCTGCCCTGCTTTGGATGCTGCTTAGAAGTTTCACAGCCTCGTTTCTGAATTTTTAAAGTCTTTCTTTTCTAATTCAATTAAATCAAAGAAATTTGGAGGGTAAGCATGGTTACCTATGTTCAGGAATTATGTGTAATCAATGCTTTTTCTATATAAGCACATGTCTTGATCAAATTGCAGGGTGGCATATGGGAGCCATCAAGTTCATTTCTGGCTTCCCTCCCTCTTTGATGTTTATTATTGCACCTTATTTGCATAAGGAATTGATCAAGTGGTCAAGCGTGGGACCTCCCTGAATTAGACCCTGAATTCCGTCATTTGCAATTGGAACACACGAGGAGACACATCAATTTTTGTTGATGACCTGCATATATTCTGTAATGTATAGTTTTCTTTTTATAACTTTTTATGGTGAATATTTTAGTTTTTATGTAACATATGTTGATTTTATACAAGCATTTTAATTTTCAACGCAACATTTAGCTTTCTCGTGTGATTCATATACATTTATGAAGATTTTGTTCTGGTCATATTACACTTTGTAAATGTGTAAAATTTGCGTTCAAGTAAACAGGGTACCATTCACTTGCCTGTGGAGTTAAGCTTACTGAAAATAAATTTATTCAACAAAGGCTGAGTCAGGATCGGCATCTCCGGATGTTAGGAGAGACATGTCTGATTCTTGTTCAAGAAATCAGGATAGTGAGATAGATTGTGATGCTCTCATCCAAGATTTGGATAGTGAGGCTCCGTCTACATCTAAGAGTAACAAAAACAGTGCACATTTATTGTATAGGCTGGATAATGAATCTGCCGTACATAGGTTGTAGTCAGATGTTCTGGCAGTTATAAATTCTCAAAACCTTGGACGGTTATGCGGGATAGGTAAATGCTTGTCATAATTGAAAATAGTGATTGCAAAAAGACTACCAACAAAAAATGAAACTAAAAATTCTAAAAGTAAAGAAACATTGGAATCAAGAAAGTGATTTATATATCTGTTCTGCTATACCAAAGACCTAGTGAGCCCAAAATTCATCATGTTGGCCCTATGACGGATGAAACACTTAGAGTAGAACACAGGCTTCAGGAGATTTCAGACTTAACAAAGTCAGGTACAACTATCAAATTTAAATCTCAAAGGGACAGAAATGTAGAAGTGCTGATAAAATATAGGGTCAAATGGCTCCTTGAGTATGTTCTGTCCGGACCAAACAAATAGGGTCACATACAACCAATTGAATGTAATGAATTGAATTGTATTAGAGTATCTTGTAGCAATTATCGATTATGCTATTGACTTTTCATGGACTTTGGCCAAACCCAGCCATACTGTTTTATGTCATATGGAACGGGGAAATCAAAGACTTTGCAGATACCTTGGCAATCGACAGAATTAGGCGAGCTAATGCACAAACACATATTCCCAATGGTCAGGCCACCGCTTCTTGACATTCTAACAAGGTTAATAGGGCAATGCCTTGCACATACTATAATCAAGGCTGTTGTATACAAAACAACAATCCCACGAGACAAGGTGGGTCTTGTATAAACACATTTGTGGTGCATGCTTTGCAAAAAGAGGTAGGATGTTTCCCCATGCAGGAAGTGAGTGCATAAAATAAAAACAAACAGGGTGCAAAAAACGAATAAACTTGGATGGAAGTCTAATCCATTAGTCTAGAATCATTTTAACAGCTATGTACAGAAAGGTAAGTTCAGTACAAAGTTTCATGCTAAACTTCCCTTGTCACAAAGAGTATGTTTGCAAACATGGTCAAATACAGTAAGGTAGTAGTTCAGTTTGTTCATAAGGATGACATCCATACTACTTCCTCCAGTAGGCAACGTACTTCAAAAAGGTTAGATAATAATCCTTTGAATGGCAACAGACACTTAGAACAAAGACATCATGTTCTTATATAAGTCAGTCTCTTAAGCTGGCTAATAGTTTTGATTGATTTATTTTGACTCATTTGGATCTTTTTTCAGGGTCAATGAAAACAAAACTGGGAAAAATTGAGACAAGAGTTCGACACAAACAAGGCTGAGATTTCGCATTTACTTCAAGTATGTAAGGATGCTACACTTGGTGTTTAAGAACCATGCTTCTTTCATTTCAAGGGACAATAAAAATGGAAATGGGTCCAAACTGGATAGCATGAATACTACTATGGTCTCTCGAAACTGTCAAATTGGAATACAGAATGAATGCCAGGATCCAGAGACTAACAATTCAGTAGAAAGGCATGCCAATGTTTGTTCCAAGGGCCATAAAAACGGAAACTAGGCAAAATTGAGTAAGATGACTATCTCACATCATGAGTGTAGCCAGGATACTAATGTATTTATAGCAACTCATCACTCATCTTATATGGATAGTGCTTCTCCTAATACCTGTAAATGTAAAACTACACATACCCGAGGCTGTTCAAAGAAACAGATATTTGTCAGTTGATCATAATAATTGTATATCTTAAAATGACAAGAATCTTTTTAATCTTAATGATCTCGTGGTTTATTCAGGTGAGGATATTGTATGGGGTAATTTACCAGATATTGTACAAGCTCATAATATCGTAAGACAGTCGGCTATGCTTATTTTCATGAAGGCTAGAATCCCAGTCTAAACTCAGCTAAAAGTGCCTGCTTGACAGTATTATTTGAGGAACTATTGGGAAAAGCAGTTAATTGAACTAATACAATTTGGATCCTATTTGGATTTTAGCCGTAACACCGTTATCTCCTCTACTGATATGAATCATGAGTGCGCCTTGGCACATCCAGATCTTGTGTCTAGGTATATAGGAAAAGAAATCAAGTATGGTGCCTTACATGACCCATTTTCTGAACTACCTTTTCCTTGTCACATACCACCACGTCTTACCAGAGACAAACCTAACTTTACCGATACCAGAGTGATTCTGAATCTAAATTTTCCTAAAGGCCAATCTATTAATGACATGGTACCCACAGACGAATATATTAAATTCTTACTTTGAATTAAAGTATCTTTCAGTGGACTACACAGTGCAAAGTCTTAAGTACCTTGGCTCAGATGCTATGATCTATAAAATTGATATAAGTTGGGCCTTTAGGTATGTTGGAATTGATTTGCGGGGATCTATTTGGTGTTATGCTTTTCATACTGATGGAATGTTGCTGTTTGGCTTTCGTCATGGGTCTGTAAGTTGTATGGACGCCGTACCCTATATCATGGATACTTTTGGTTATCCAAACTTGTACAACTACATAGACGATCTGGCCTTCTGGGTGACATCTATCAGGCTTTAGTCATTTTAATGACCTTATTGAAGGAATAGGAACTGGAAGTTAGTACTTCCAAACTCATTGAACCTACACATGTTGGCGTTTGTCTAGGTATCGAAATACAGTCAACCAAACTTTGTATATACCTGATACAAAGCTTAAATAATACTAGATGCTTTGCATTCTTATGTTAAGAAGGTTAAGATCACTAAGAACCAGTTTCAAACTTTATTGGGATTATTGCTATACGTCACCAAGTGTGTTAAACCTGCGAGGTATTTCTTAAATATAATGTGGCAAAATGTTAAGGGACAGTGATAAGTCCAAGACTATTCTTCATCAAAACGTCAAACAATATCTCAACTTGTTTAATACTTTTAGTGCAATATAATAGTATAACCTTCTATGACAATAAGAAAACAGCCAATATACAGTGTTTCTAGATGCTTCCCTTCAAGGCGTAGGAGGTAATTTGATACAAAGGAGTATGTTTAACCATTGCCTGGAGGGTTTAAAATCATTCACTTGAAAATATTTAACCTAGTGGTAGCACTCAAGATTTGGGGTTCCTATTAGAGGATAGGGTAATGTTATTGCTGACCTCTAGTCCATATGGCAGAGAAGGGGAGCTGGACAAATGGGTCCTTTGCCAAATCGGCACCTGGGAAATTCGGCCCCTTAAAAACTCAGCCATGGGCAAATCGGTCTCCTAAAAACTCTACCCCTATATATTTGGCCCCAGATATAAAATAATAAAATGTAATGCAATAAGAGTACTTTTGTTGCATTTAATCTCCATCATACAACAGACTCGAAGGCTGACGGACATTTATTTATGCAGTGTAATCACGAAAGCATGTATCAGGTTATTAATGACAAATAATGGGGATATTTCTTTGCTGTAATGTTATATTTCTTCCATAAGGGTGACAACTTCTCAAGTGATAATTTGTGAAGTGTACTTCACACCTATTAAACATACTAGGAAGTCCTTTTAGCTTATACCCTTTAGACACTTGAGTATGTCAGGTAAAGTGCAAGTGGATGATCACATTATGTCACAGTTGTTAACTTCTTTAGTGTTTTTAGCAAAAGTAAAATTAACATATATCAAATTTCTTTGGGTGCTGTAATCAATACATTCAATCCTCTCTCCTTTATCCAGTTGTGTGTCTTAGAATTGTAAAAAGTGCAACTGATTTGAATATTAAGTTCTTTAAAGTTGTTATTGGATTATATGTCAGGTAAACCCCACGACTTCTGTTCACTAGAATATAATTTTGTGATTTTTGTCTTTGAGAGTACAGTAACTTTCTGGAGCCCAATTTGACTATGGTATTTTATCATGGGGCCAGTTTGGTAAAGGGACGATTGGGCTATCATTTCAGAGATGTACTGAAGATTTTTACAGGCTAAAACAATTGTTGCCAGAATATCAATGGGTACCAATTCAGACTGAATGAAGATATCTAATTGTGGAATTTATGTGCAGAAGTACTGGGATACCTTACATCTGACAAAATGGCTTTCGGCCAGCCACATTACAACAGTATACCAGTATGCTCAGGGAATATTTGTACTTTGTGGAAATTTCCCCATCACGTGAATACTATCATAGTCCTTTCATTCATGGAATATTTGAATCACAAAGGTGCTTCTCATTTCAATACATAAAAATAACATAGCTGCTGCCAGAGCTATGTTCATCATGTATGGTTTAGATACTACTCCATGCAAGGACGAAAGGTTGCCATTGTTCATAAAATCTTTGAAAAGCAAAGACACTTTTCCCCCTAAAAGAGTCACAATTATCACTGTCCAGCTTTTTCACCCACCCTTGGCTAGGTATCAGCAGAATACTACCTGTTGTTTTATTTTTAGGTGACACTGTGTTACTGTCAAAGGTTGGAGTTTCCACTTGACAGTTATGAGCCAGAGGAGTAAGTGCCAAGTGGTTGGCTGCTTGGACTGTATCACCAATATAAAGTCTACATTTCTGGCTTGGGCAGTGGTAGCTGGGATATTTAACATCTGGATGGCCTCAGATCTGACTACACTCTGGTTACAAGGTTGTGTGTCTGACGTATGTCATATTTTGGAAGTTGCCCTCCAAAGCTTTGCTCGTGTAGGCAGAGTTAGAACATTTAGAAATGTCAGGTTGTAAATTTAAATATAGACACTTGCCCTGTCATTCACGAGAATTTTTCTTTTGTTTACTGATGTTTAGTTTGTGGACTGTGTAATTAGTACTTTATATGCTATTACATTCATGTAGGTTGGATTACTGAGAGCTATGTTAACATTTTTATTGACAGTCAGATTGGATTTAATTCTTTGAGTATTTTAATGTCTTTTCATTAGTGGGTTAACAAGGCACCACGGTAGTCAGTCCTCTCCATGGGATTTTTCTGTGAGGTACCTTAAACCCAGTGTTAAAAGATTTACTGGTTAATAACCTTGTCGTTGTTCATTGGAGACCCCATGCATTGCACAGAATTCTAGGAATTTTCCTCAGTTTAAAATTTGAATGTGAAGGGAGAATACATGCTTTGGCTCCCTAAATTTATGATTTTTCTTTTAACTGATTTTAATGGCTGTTTTAGTGTTTATTATATCATGTTGAATTTAACATGGAACTGTATGAATTGAAGATAAATGGAACTGAACATTTGATGATATTGATATTCCTTTGATTATGCTTGTAATCCTGCATTCTTTTCTGCAAGCCAGACGCCTTCTTTGACAAAACACTGCCTGATTTGGGCTTTTTCAGCCTATGACTGAGGGACGGTCTACCCTAGTTTCTTTTTTTTGTGCTTTGAAAGCCGAATTGAGTCGTGAGTCCTGTCAAATTAGGTGTGAGCAGGTTCTGAGGACCTGTGTGTTTGTTCTTTCAGAAACATAGACAAAAATAACATTTAAAATGGGAAAAGGGAAAAATTATTGTAACAAATGTGAAACAAGACATTTTCCTCTAACAGGGTAAAAGTGTGCACTGAACAGTGACCAGGACTTGACCAAAGGACAGAGTAGTAAACAAGAAGCTAATCTACATGTGGTTAGTAAAAAAACTGCATAAAACCAACTCCAAGCCCCACCAGGACGTTTTGTTTGATTCAGATTCATCTAGTGATGACGAGGCACCTTTGGTGTAGAGCGTGAGTGGGGTGAAGAAGCAGTTAACAAGATGATGGTGACGTCCACAGAAGCTTCATCTGATGATGAGATACAAGAGAATGTGCAACAACAAATGTTGCTTCAACTGCAGTGTATGAACCAGAGGTTGGAAGAAGTGGAGCAATGTGTGACTGGGGTAGAGCAACACAAAGGCAGCAAGGACAGTTTGAAGTTAAGTAAATCTCATTGTTCTGGCAAAGACTCTGTATGTCATAAGTCTAGAGTGTCCTCATCTTTGGATGAATCTGATGTACCTGACATGTCATATTTAAAAACTTCAAAGAGCATTCAAAGACAAGTTGACCAAATGTTAGTTCAGCTAAATCAGTGTGCACAAGTGCAAGGTAAATGTTCTCAAAAAGTCAAATCAAAACATGGTGGTGTAGAAGTATTAGTTGAGAAAAAAGTGTTGTGGTCTCATGACGTCATTCTTGGAGGTAACACTAAGCAAAGGGTCTCATATGACCAGTTATCGCTTACACAGTTCGTGCAGGGGTTTGTTAAAAATGTTTTGGGTGAAAGTAACAACACGACTCGTGAGAATATGCCCATCCACCTGGATGATTTTATGGAAGATGCCAGTTATTTTTCCTGGATGAACGCAAAAGCTGCGCATGCAGGTATCTTATGCAAGATAGAAAGGGGGTTATTAGACTGGAATGATACTAACCGGCTAGATAGATTGAGATGGGCGCATGCACAGAAGCATAACAGTCAGGACTGACATCATGAGGAAGCCTTGGTTTTGTAAGGCATTCCAGCAGAATAGAAAAGATCATGATAATAATGGTAAAATACAGAAACATATTTGCACGTTCTGTCTTTCTCAAGGGAGACAGCTCCCTCACCCTGAAAAAGACTGTCAGATCAAAAAGAAAAATGCAAAAAACGGCCAAAGTGCTGTCCATCACTAAACAGTGAGATGGGCAGCAACCCAAAGCAGAAAGTTGGTAATCATGAGGTAAAACAACATGATTGGTCACGGGTCCAAATCTGTGATAGTGTTAGTGAGAGTCAGTTTACTAAACCAAAAGGTAATACTGTTCCGCCTGTCATGCAAGATGT
Source organism: Sabellastarte sp. h YS-2021 (assembly GCA_964017235.1). Taxonomy (NCBI): domain Eukaryota; kingdom Metazoa; phylum Annelida; class Polychaeta; order Sabellida; family Sabellidae; genus Sabellastarte; species Sabellastarte sp. h YS-2021. The sequence goes on from OZ024936.1 coordinate 33,238,303, forward strand.
AAAAAACAAAGTATGTACCAGAGTTGTGTATAACTCTGCAGTCAGTAAATCAGTGGTTCAAGGTGCATTTGTTTTGCCAAATTGTGACAGGGAGGGCGTTCGTTTAGAATTTCCCATTGAACAACACAAATGTGTTAGAGCTAGCAACGTTCAAAATTTTATGGGAGTTAGTACTCCCGTCGCTTCCCAGTTGAATGTTGAGGCCTGGGAAAAGTATTTGAAAACATATTAGGATCAACACTTGATAAAATACAGATTTCCTCTGGATTTCAACAGAGCTTGTGCACTAGAATGCTATCCAATATCCAAATGATATACAGGCGTATTTGCTAGAAGAACGTACTCATGGTGCCATATTGGGACCTTCTCAAAAGAATCCAATAGAAAAATCCCATAGAAAAAAAATCATAGAGTGATAATCGATTTGTCATGGCCAAAGGGCAATTTTGTGAATGATAGCATTCATAAAGACTCGTACCTCAACACAAATTTCTGTTTGACTTTTCCCACAGTGGACACCATCACTGACATGTTGAAAGAACTAGGCAAGGGTGCTCACCTGTTTAAAATTGATATAAGTCGTGCCTTTTGCCACATGAAGGTAGATCCTGGTGATCATGATCTTTTAGGTCCACATTGGGGTGTTTCAACTACATAGGCACTTGCATTCCCTTCGGGAGCAGGCACGAGATGCAAATCTTTCAAAGGCTCAGTGACGCTGTACGCTTTATCTTGAGAACTCCTGGATTCAAAGTTATAAACTATGTGGATGATTTTATCGGAGTTGGCGTGCCCAGTGTTGAACATAGGTCATTTGCTTGTCTTCAGATTCTTCTCTGTGAACTAGGATTCACCATTAGTGACAAAAAACTGGTTGAACCTACTACCAAAGCAGTGTGCTTGGGGGTCCCAATAGACGCTGCAGCAGGCACTATTGCAGTCCCAGATGAAAAATTAAAACAAATTTCAGATCTTGTTGAAACTTGGGTTACCAAGCATTCTTGTACTTGTAGGCAACTACAGTCACTGCTGGGTCATTTGATCTACATACACAAGTGTGTAAAACCATCTAGGTTCTTTGTGAATCATATGCTTATATCTTACAAGAGAATTATGACACAGAACGCACCACCCTTACCAGTGACTTCCACAGGGACCTTAGGTGGTTCAAGAAATTTCTAGTCAAGTTCAACAGCACTGCTTTTTACGACGACAAACCAGTAAATGCAATTCTAAATTTAGATGCCTACCTCACTGGCTTGGGTGGCAGATTTGGTGATTATGTCTACCATTTACCAATTCCCCTAGGTTATCACCAATTCACCATTTTTCACCTTGAAATGGTGAACATTCTGTGTGCATTAAAATTGTTTGGACATTTATTGGTGAAACAACATGTGGTGGTTAGATGTGATAATCAAGCTGTAGTGCAGTTGCTGGCTGCTGGCAGAGCTCGGGACGCTTTCCTTGCTGCATTTGCCAGAAACATCTGGTAGATTGCAGCTGTACAAGATATTGCCTTAACATATGTGCACATTTTAGGAAAGAACAACCAGGTTGCTGACCTGCTCTCTAGGTGGCAGTATTCAGAGAAGAATATGTTTAATGTATTGCAGCATGTTCCCAACCATGTGTGGGTAGCAGTCTCTCTGGATACTTTAACTTTTGATAATGACATTTAATAAATGAATGTACATATTTGTGGCTGGTGCTGTTGATATTATACTTTGTTGTAGAGAGAAAGGCCATGGTGCAGCTGGTGGATGGTGCAGCTGCAAGAATACACAAAGCATTCAGGCCAAAGACCCAAAGGTCTTTAGGAATTTTGTGCCCTTTTGTGTTTTTATGAAAATAAAGTTGTGTAAAGTTGATGTTGCATGCATGCTTGCATTTTTTTAATATCTGGCTACTCAGTGTGTTTCCATTCACCTGTTGAGCAATTATGTGTCAGCCATAAAGGCAAAGTTTATTATTTATGATCTAAATTATGCTGTAGCAGATCACCACAGAGTAAAATATTTCTTAAAGAGTGTCAGGATCAACAGGCCTTTGTCCATTCCAAATAGGCATATCATGGACTTGAAGACTTTTAAGCTCTTGATTTTACTATGTGATACAATTCCTTATGGCTTTGTATACAAAGCAGTATTTTTATTGGGTTTTCTGGGATTTTTGTGACTTTCTAACATTGCCCCCGACTCTGCACTTGCATTTGATGCTAGTAGACACATTACAGCAGGGGATGTATCTTTTGTGGGCAACTTTGTAAAAATGTCCTTAAAATGGTCAAAAACCATGCAAGATTGTCCCTCCCAAGATTTCATGCTTCCCAACTTTGTCCCTACAAAGCTCTCAAAAAAGTTTTGAAGTTTTTCAAACCTGAACCTTCTGACCCAATATTTTGTGTTTATAATGCACAAGGTTCCAGCTTATTACTGGATACCAGAATTAGAAAGGTTTTGTCTAAGTTAAATTAGAAAATGGGCTTTCACAAGCATTACTTTACATTTCACACCTTCCGGCGTTCAGGAGCCACCCTTGTTTTTAATGTGCATGTTCCTATCCATAAGATCAAACAGCATGGCTCCTGGATGTCGGAATGTGTCTGGAGATACATAAACCAAGATATAAAACAAGGGGAAGCTATTGCTTCTACACTTGCTTCTGTCCTACAAGTTGTGTGAGTTTCATGTTATATTGCTGCTGTTGGGTTTGAGGTTGTCTTAGTGTTTCTCAAGTCTTTTACATACTCATATACATACATATACTGATATTATGCTTTGTTGTAGGGAGAAAGGCCATGGTGCAGCTGGTGGATGGTGCAGCTGCAAGAATACACAAAGCATTCAGGCCAAAGACCCAAGGTCTTTAGGAATTTTGTGCCCTTTTGTGTTTTTATGAAAATAAAATTAATATATATATATTAATAAATATATATATATACATCCATTAGAACTATAATCTATAATTGTGTGTATATAAACTATTAATGTATATTTCATAAAATTCATAACCCGCAGCAACACTGTTTATGAGTTCCCAGGGAGGAGAGGACTGACAATTGTATTAGTGGCGGCTATTTCTTCTGCATTTCATTTCATCAGACTGATATACTATTCACAATGCTAATTTATATTTAGACCCATGTAACTTTTTCTATTGAAATATTATTGTACTTCCTACATATTCCATTACTCATCGGTTGCAAATGGCCTGCTCTGTCACTTCTTGAGGGTTGTAGCCTTTACACAATTCGTAAATATGTTATATAAATTTGGGCCTTTTCAGGCCAGCAGCTTCGGTTGCTACCTCCAAATATGGCCTGTTGAGCATTCGAATTAATGGGATTAGTTATTAACTTGTGGGAAGATTTTATTTGTCTAAGCTTTTTCCATATTATGGGTGACAGGGTTTAAGGTATACCGCCAAATAATATAATATATATTAATAACATGTGTTTAAAAAGGTTATAAATAATGAATAATAATTATTTAACCTGTAATATCTTTTGTCTCTATGGAGGGAAGCTGGGAAATGCTACGCCATGATATAATGTCTGCATTCTTGTAGGTCATCCGAAAGCCAGAGCCTTGGATTGAGCTGTCTGTCTTGAATTCTACATATGCATATCTGGCTGAGGTCTTGTAAGAGTGGACTCCATCATTACCACACACTGTCTTGACCAGAGTTGCAGTGGCTGAAAACATAAATATGTGGCTGATTACACTTACGATACAAATATAACAAATAACTGAATCATTCAAAAGGAGATGTGTGGGACAAGTCCACCACGTTTACAGCAGAATATTTTATTTGCTATTGCCTGGCAATCTGATCCACACGACTGGCAAACTATAAATATATATATTACTGTATTTATTTCCTTTATTATTTCATTTATATTCTGGAGGTTGAAGACAATCGAACTTTTGATGTCACCCTCCAAAAGTCCTTTATTTCCTCAATTAACATACCTTCGAAGATCCAAAAAATATAATTCCTGTATCAAATACATATAAATATATGAAATAAAATTCACTATTAAATCGAAAAAAAATAAAGAAAACCCTGCCAAAACTCCTTGTAATTCCCAAAGACGTACATAATTACCTGCACTTCGCCGACAAACGACTCGCAGACAGCATCTCGCTGACACCTCGCCGACTTTATTTCAGAACCGCTAATATGTTGGTTTCACAATCTGATTTAATTTTATTTTAAGTTCATTTTTAAAATGTATTTAAATCTAAATGTATAAATAATGTTGTTAAATAGAATATCTGCCATTACCAATTAGTTTATTGACACCTTCATGGATTAAAGGCCTGGTTTTGCTTGCAAGTATAATTACAATCTGATGCATCTGGTGGGAGATTAGGAGAGGGGGGTTAGGGTGGTAGGACCAACTTGCAATCAGATGCATAACAACGGAGGGTGACAAGTGAGGGAGATTAGTGGGATTGGACTAACTTTAGGGATGAGCAGGTAGGGGGATTAATTACTCTTCCTAACTTTATTCATGCTATAGTTGGCATGTTATAGTGATTGCAATATCAAACAGGGGATAATGTGTATAAATACCCCCACATTCTCATGGAAATCATCAGTCCAGTTTTGTTCTAATACAAGTATGGACAGTAACAGTTGCATTGTATGTGGGAGAGAGGTGAGGCCAAGGCAGCATGGGCTTTTATGTGAGCTATGTAACAGATGGCAACGTAGGACCTCTTCCTCTGGAGTATCTCTTGCTGATTACAGACAGGCTGTTAAAGGTATATATTTATACTTCATTATTAATTAGTTGTATTCATCTTCAATTTATAAAACTTTACAATTTTTTAAACTCTTTAAAAATTGTTAAAACTTGTCAAAACTTCAAAATTTATAAAACTCTAAATCTCAACCCTAGGCAGGACAATAAATCCTTCCCTGGTTTCCTTTGAGGTACCAGAGCCTGTGGAAGAGTCTTCTATTGCGGATGAGGCACTGGATGCATCTATTCATGCTGATGAAGAAGTGACATATGAACTCGTTGAAAAATAATCTCTCAAAGAATGAAGGACAAACTGATAGATAGTTTAGGCTACTCATATAATGTGAGCAGAAGGAGAGGGGCCACCGTGTATTGGCAGTGCACTGTGAGAAACAAAGTGAACAACTGTAAGGCCACTGTGATTGAAAAAGCAGGGTTATTCACAGCAGGGATGAACCCACACATTCACATGGCCCAGCCAGGGACAGCCGTGGTTCACAAGATTCGTGCAGATGTGAAGAGGAAGGCAGCATTAGATCATTTTCGATCATCTGCTGCAATTGCAGAGGAAGTACTAGCTTCCCAAGTGGGACCTGAACCCCTACCTTCACTACCCAGTGTTGATAATTTGGCACTTTGTGCAAACAGACTCAGAAAAAATATGCGCCCTCCTGAGCCCAAAGACCTCAACTTTGAAATGGACACTGCATACATGCCACAGAAGTTTTACTGGATGATGTCAAAGTTGATGGAAGGAGGCATCTGATTTTTGCAACTGACCACCAGCTGACACTACTAGCATCCTGTAAGACATGATATGTTGATGCAATTTTCAATGTTGTGAAATCTCCATTCAGTCAACTGTTTTCCATCCATTCGTTCATAAAAAAGGATGGAAAGGCCAAACAAATCTGTCCTTTTTGTGCTCATTTCTGGGAAGAGGAAGGGTGACTACAAGAAGATATTCAAGAAAATTAAGACACTAATAGTGGGAGAAATCCAGTTTCAGAAAATGGTGGCAGACTTTGAGGCTGCAGTCTGGAGAGCATGCATAACAGTCTTTCCCCATGTCAGGATTCAAGGATGTCTTTTCCACTGGTGTCAGGCTCTTAGGAAGAAAATTGGAGAAATGGGGTTGCTCAGGTGCTACAACAAGAAAGGTGCAGTCTACACCTTTCTGAAAAAAGTAATGGCATTGCCTTTCTTGCCCAAAGAGCTCATTCCTGGTGCATTCTATGAATTGAAGGGGCTAGTCAACAATGAATGCCTGCAAGAATTTTGCACCAATGTGGAGAGACAGTGGATAGTGTCTGATTTCTTTCAGCCCAAGAGATGGTCCATCTACATGGAGGATGTCCGTATCAATAACGACTTGGAAGGATGGCACAGGAGGCTGAATTATTCTGCAAAGCGGGGACAGCTACAGATGTATCTCTTTATTGAGCTGCTGAATAAAGAAGGGTCATGTGCAGATGAAACTTCTGTCAGAAGGAAAACTGAGGCGACAGCAATGCAAAAAATACAGGAAAATACAAAAGAATTTGAAGAAGCTCTGGAAAAAGTACAATAGAGGCCGGTTATCTCTGAACAAGCTCCTCTCTGCATGTAGCCATCTACACTAGAACTCAATTTGTCCAAGATTTATATTTTACATGTGTACTGCAATTAATAGGTGTTCTTTATGTTATTTTTGTTTATTGCTTGTCTTATATACTCTGCAAGTGCTTTTAATTAGTATATTTCTAGTATCTAGTTGAAGTATTGGTTTGAAGGTGTTCTTTTATGTTATTTTTGTTTTTATTGCATCTCATATGTACTCTGCAAGTGCTTTTGATTAGTATATTTCTAGTATCTAGTTGTAGTGTTGGTCAATTAAAATATACACCCCATAATTGTTTATGCATGCCAGAATGTTTGTGTTTTGATTAGTTTGAAGGAGCATGAAAATAAAATGGTTACTACTTTTTTAAAAATAATATTTGTAAATGCATGCCCGAATGTTTGGGTTTTAGATTCAAGCTAACGAATCTGACATATAAGTGGTTCTTAAATAGTGTCGGCGAGTTGTGTCGGCGAGATGCTGTCTGCAAGTTGTCGTGATGGCGAAGTGCTCATATACCCTGTTGATGGCCAAACAAAAATAATGAGGTAAACAATGTGGTCATGTGACCTATTTGGCGGGATGACGGACTACTGTAACCCAGTGGCTTGGTTAAGGTTGTTCTATAACCTTAAAAATCGCATCTCTGCATTGGCCATTGGGTTGGATGGCTCCAACAAATAGCTACTGTTAGTGCTGCAGAGAACTTATGGTTCTGGATATCCGTTTATAGCTTTATAACATACTTCGTTTCAGGCACACTATTAGCTTACCAGAACCCCCGTCATATATGTTGACTCTGTCACCACTGGTAGAACTGTAACAGTTACCTTCCAGGTCAAAACTCTCAGAATCCAGGTACACCACTTTATTGTTGTCAGCACTGATGATCCAGCACCTGTCCTCATTTCTACAGAAAATATTTATAAAAAGAATTGTAAGATGTACAACAACGTGTGGCATTCGCCAAATGAATCTACCTAAAATTATTTGGCCATCAAATATTCACAAAAGCCAGAAATTTGCTAAAGGTTAATTTTGACAGAATCTAGATTACCTTTGGTTAAATTACTTATTTATTATGGTTTTCATGTCGCTGTCTACACTGTATAGGCCATATCATGATGGGTAGTTTTACAGGCAGAGGAAAAAAGTACATACAGTTAGACAAGGTTCTGTACTGTAATCTGCAAACCTATTTGAGGTCAGGCTGGGATTCAAACTCTTGATCTCAGAGGTGGGAGGCGAGTGTGTCACCACTGCGCCACAGTGGCCCTTCAGGTGAAAAGCTACACCAGATATCTTTCTTTATCAAGTGACACATAACCTGTGATAATTTTGGTTATTTTAGTTTTATTTATAACTAAGTTAAAACCTTGATTGAAAGAAGTTCACAAGGTCTTATAATTCTTTTCAAATTAGATTTTGAAAGTAAAGTTAAGGAGATAAAATTAAAAAGTATAATTCTTTCGATAATACCACACACATATGCAAGAGTGTAAAATAATTTAACTGGGGAAAACTAATTAGACAAAAAATGAACAAAAGTTTAAATTTGCACAAAGTTGTCAACTATTTGGTGTGGTCACTTACGCACTGTAGTCAAAAATTCCATATAGGAAATGAGAATCAAAAGTCTTTCCTGAATCTGAGGCAGACAGGTATGTACAGCTCTGCCCATAGACTGAAATTAAAGAAAAAAATATTGGGTAAGTTGATGCCATAAACAAAACTACCACTAACTATGGGTCAGTACACCGTCAACATACTAAAAAAAACAAACAATCAAAAAGCAGCACAGATACCCATACCCCACAACATGGAGCAAAAATATAGCATGATGAGACATAGAAGGAATGAAATAGTGAGGCTTTCTAAAGGTCAAAAATAATAAATTTTGTAAAGGGGCAATTTATCAATTTATTTTTGAAGTTGAAGTATAGCTGTAAAGGTGAAAACTTACCTCACCATACATTTTTCTGAAATATAGCCCAAGTAAGGTTTTAAAGGTCACGATCTATTAACCAAACAAATCGGAGTGTTCTGAAAGGAAGTGTTTAGTAGGTAGAAACACATTGTTTTTGGTGTGAAATAATATAATTATTTCAGTGGAATGCAGTAGATATTAAGAATGGAAATATAACTATTTGGGAATTAAAAGTATGTATGTTATGGTGATTAGTGTGAATAAACTTAAAACAAGGTGGAAAATGTAAAATCTGCAGTTTTAACTTATGAAATCAAGCATTTAATATGAAAAGAAGGATACATGCGTGATTGACAGGCGTATTCAACATAAAAAAGTGTACTTGGTGAAACCAATATAGAGAACAGGAATGAACACTGACTCTGTTGACAGTCCTACCAATTTATTTATTTGGGGTTTTACGTCACTTTCAACACTGTACAGATCATATCACGATGGGTAGTTGGAAGGGCAGAGGAAACCAGTACATACAGTTCGCTAGGGTTCTGTACTGTAAACTGCCGACCAACGGCAAGCAACTACCAACTTTCCCACTTGAGGCCATGCTGGGGCTCAAACCCCGGCCTCAGAGGTGGAAGGCGAGAGTGTTACCACTCTGCCACCGTGGCCCCTGACAGTCCTACCAAAGAGTGAATATTGATCTATATTTCACAGACTTAAACAGTGATCATTTAGATTTGGATGATATTAATGTCAAAAAGGAGCAAAAACATGATGAAGTTCATCTGCATCCATGGTTGAAGCAAAACAACATAGAATAAGTAGTTCTTCAAAGTACTATCAAAGGACTATCCAAAGTACTATCAAAGGACTATCCAGTGATGAATATATCCAGTAAACTTGAAGCATACAAGGACACTCTGGATATAAATATTAGTGCTATCCTGGATAAGGTCGAGGAGAAAGTATCTAACAGCATGGATAAGTTCAAGCAGGACATCCTTGGTGCCATTGATGAACAAAATGAGGAACTCAGTAATAAATTACATGCTTTTCAGGAACAGTTTACCCAGGCAAAATTATCTCAGCAGCTACTTGCCAAAGAGATTGAGGAACTTAAAAAATAAAATAACAACTTGGTACGAAAATGTTAAAAACAAGCAGGCTAAATCGCCTGACATTCAGTATCTGAAGGGTGATGTTATACAACTCCAGGCAAGATACATGATGACTAATTTGATCTTTTACAATATTAAAGAAGCTTCTAATGAATCGAGTGAGGTCACCAAAACACTCCTAAAAGCATTTATGAAGGATGAGCTAAAATTGCTGAGGACACTTTGTCAACTGTGAAAACAAAAACTTCACAAGACAAAGACCTATAGTTACAAAGTTCAATCCTTACAAGGGAAAGAAGATTGTTCTTAGCCATCTGAAAAATTTAGATAAAAAGAAAAAAAATTGGTGTTAGCAAATCCCAGAAGAAATGAGGAGTAGAAAGGAAACTCTTATTCCTAAGTTTCAAGAGGCTTGACAAAATATGCAGAAACCAAAGTGAAGACAGGATAGGCTGTTGATAGGCCAAGAAGTATTTGAGCCCAGACATCAATATATGTGTCCTTGATCATGCCTTGGGTTTTAATGTGACATCTGCTCCACCACTTACCTACAATTGTAGTACTTTCCAAGGCCATGTTGTGGATATAAAATCGCAGGATGATGTCATCCTAGCATTAAAGGCTATTTCCATGAACACAAGAGTTGGACAGGCAGATCACAATGTATACACCTGCTGTGTAGACAGAGGCAGCTCATGTGTGGAACATTGCAATGATGATCGTGAGTGAGGTGCAGGAAAAAGACTTTTGTCAATACTGAAGGAGAAAGGAACAAATTATTAGTCGTCACATGCTGGTTTGGTGGAACACACTTGGAACCAAAAAGGTTTCAGTTGATCACTGAAGCTGCAGCTGCAGTATTGACAAAAGGAAAGCTAGGTATATTGCAACAGTTTTAATTTTAAAGAGTCAAATCAAAGTTATAAATCATTCATAGCTTATGGTAGTTAAATGAGATTTTATAATGGCATAATGGCGTATTATTTCTGTAACTACATGGGGTAATTTAAATCAACATATTAATCTGGAATATGATATAATTATTTAGTAGCTTATGATGCTCATACTACTTTTATAGGTGATGACACTGTTAGTAACATGTACAATCATTTTATGTAAGACTTAACAGTTATTATGAATAGATTATATCATAGATATGGTCTTCAAATGGTCATGTTAATATGGAATATGATATGATTATTTAGTAGCTATTCCCATGCTACTTCTACATGTGACAATGTCATTAGAACATCCACAAGCATGTTATATACAATACAGTTATTAAAAATAGATTATATTATAGATATAAAAACTATAAAAGTTACACCACTGATAATTGATTATTAATACATTAAAAATTCTGTGAACAACTTTACTTTGGTTAGTATCATTCATTTTTTTCCACCAGCCATACTATGGATGAAAATACTAATCTCAAATGTGACATCAATCTTATACAACGTTTATATCATAAATATAAAAACCCTAAAAAGTTGCACCACTGATAATTGATGATTAATACAATAAAAATTCTGTATACAATTTTACTTTGGTTAATATCATTTTTTCCCACCAGCTATACTATGGATGAAAATACTAATCTCAAATGTGACATCAATTTTGCAACAAGAAGTAAGCACAATTTATAATCTATTGAATAAAAACTTAGTAAATGTAGTGTCAATGTAGTGTTTCTAATATGTGATGAAAAACAAATCTCAAATGTGACATCACTTTTTATTAGCATTGCTGCAAAAATAAGCACAATTCATAATCTATTGAGTAAGAACTTATTTAATATAGTGTCAGTGTGATGTTTTCGTGGACACAAGAGTGATATATGACTTATTAAAATGTTACAATGGTTGGTTTCCTTGTAAATCGAGATTAATATTATGACTGTTTAGCTTTCTGGATATAAGTTGTTTTTAGAAATATGACTAAAGCATGATGTGTATCTAATACCACTGATTAAAGGAATGTAGCAAATTACAATGGTTGATTTCCTTGTAAACCAGAGTAATATTATGACTGTTTATCTTTTTGGATTTAAGTTGTTATTAGAAATATGACTAAAGCATGATGTACTTCAAATACCACTGATTAAATATGTTTTAGAACTGCTTCCAACTTCAAGAATTAAGAGAGGAAAAAACAAAAGGCATCTATGTTAGGTCAAGAGTCCAGTGGCTTGGAGAAGGTAAAAAACCTTCATTTTTTTTTGCTCATTAGAACAACAAAATTATCTGGAAAAGACAATAAAAGAATTCACAAAAATAATGGTGACATATTAACAAAACAAGAAGATCTCCTTTAAGAAGTGAAGGACTTCTATCAAAAGTTGTTTAAAACAATGATAATACTTTAAACGAACTGACTCTAGATAGTCTAAATGAGCTATTTCAGGAAAATGTAACAAAATTAACGCCTCAGGAGTCTATGGAAATCAAAAGGATCTTTAAATATAAACGAGCTGAGTGATGCACTGAGAGTGATGAAAAATGGGAAATTTCCTTGCATAAATGGTTTTTCTTCTGATTTCTTTAAGTTATTTGGGGTAAATTAAAGTACTTTATAGTAAGAGCCTTAAACCATGCATATGAAATAGGTGAAACGTCAATATCATTTTGGCAATGTATCATCAGTTGCCTTCCAAAAGGAAACAAACCTAGGCATTTTCTAAAGAATTGTGATCAATTTCTTTGTTATCAGTCATATATAAGATAGGTTCTAGTGCAAATGCTAATAGAATTAAGAAGATTCTTGCCAAAATTATTTCTCCTAACCAATCCGGTTTTGAATCAGGACGTTATATTGGGCATAGTGCCAGGCTGATCTATGATATTATATATTACACTAAGAAGCAGAATATTCTAGGTCTTTTAATGCTCATGGACTTTGAAAAAGCATTTGATTCCGTATCATAGGGAAATCCCATGTTCCACTCTGAACTTTTTTAGGTTTGGAGAAAGTATTTTAAGATGGGTATGTACATTTAATCAAAATACAAAAGCTGCTGTTTCGCAAAGTGGCTTTTTATCTGAATTCATTAACATTGAAAAGGGATGCAGACAAGGTGATCCCATTGCAGGTTATTTTTTATTATTAGTACACAAATACTTATTCTTTTGGTGGAAAACGACAAATGCATTGACAGAATAAATATTGGAAAAGCCAACTACAAAATTACTCAATTCGCTGATGACACTACCCTAATTCTAGATGGTACATCTGTGTCTCTGTTGGCAGCTCTTAACACATGAGAAATATGCAGATCTTATTCTGGGCTTAAAATTAATACTGACAAAACCAAGCTTATTTGGATTAGTCAAAAAAGGTTCTCAATAGATAAACTTGTAGATGAAAAAAAATTAACTTGGGGCAACATTGAATTCAACTTGCTGGGATTAACTTTCTCAGTCAATTTGGCCAGAATGGTGTATAACAATTATGCTCAAATGATAAATAAAATAAAAAGTGATCTGAGAAATTGGGAAAAATTATATTTAACCACTCTTGGTAAAATATCAGTTTTGAAAACCCTTATACTTCCAAAATTAAATAATATTTGTGTTTCTTTACCAAATCCTGACTCCCGCACTATGCAAGAGATAATTAGCATATGTTATAAATTTATTTGAGATAGAAAACCAGATAAAATCAATCAAAATCAGTTGTGTATGAGTTACTTGGATGGAGGTTTGAGGATTGTAATATACACTGTTTTATTAAAGCACTCAAAATTTCTTGAATTCAACATATGTACATAAGGCCTGAGGCTCCCTGGTCACAGCCATGCACATCATTGATCAATAATAACTTTTGAAAGGATACTCTACTTGCATGGAGTGAAACATTATTAATCTTGACCAATTCAGCTCTACGTCAAAGTAAAATGTGTGTACCACTGTGGTACAATCAAGAGTTCACTTTGTCAGATCTGGATATATCCGGGATCTATGAAAATGATGTGCATTGCCCACTAGATCTTGTGACTAACAATTGTCACATAATGTCTCAGGGTAAATTGCTATGTACTACCATTCCTCATTGGACTTCTTATTGTATCATTGACTATATTTATGCTTAAAGAAATATATACAAACCTATATGCTGAAACCTCAGGCCTACCAGCGACCAGGTTTTCCAATTCAAGTCCAATTACTGTCAAAGTCAAAAAAGGAACCAGGGACTTCTATAATGTATTAATGAAAGAGTGTAATACTCGAGATAATTATTTTAAGAAATGGAAAGAAGATTTGGATATATTGTTCAACTTAGCATGTCGGAAAAATATTTTCAGAAATTGCTTTTTTTCTATACAAGACAATGGTCTCATTTGGTTTCAGTAAAAATTAATCTATCGTCTAACTGCTACTAATGCATATCTGTATAAAATTGGACTCTCTGAAACACCTAACTGTTGGCTATGTAATGAATATGAAGAAAATCTTGTTCAGTTATTTGTTTCATGTTAAAAAAGCATTGATCTTTGGACCAGTGTAAAATCTTGGATATCCGAAAAGGGAAATTATGGTATTAATTACCCAGTGACTATAATATTTGGATATTGGGGATATACTGTGTCTAACATGTCAATAAATACTATTATAATGACATGTAATTTCTACATCTTGAAATGTGCAAGATTGAATAGGCGGTTAAAATTTCTTGAGTATAAAATTATTTGACCAAAATATATAACAAACAACTCTTGTTCTGTTCTCCATTCTAACAGCACTATGTGGAACTTGATAGTAATGTAATGTGCTAATGCATGGTTGATTAATATTTAAGCAGATCTAGTTAGTCCTGCATGGATAAAGATAATATTAAAATGTAATTAAAAGTTAATGTGTCAGATATCGTTGAGATTTTGTAAAAACATGTACTGGCACTCATACTGTGTATGAGTATTTTTGTATTTAACCCTGATTGGGGGTTGGCTGCCCTCGCCCTTCCAGGGTCATGGTATCAGATATTGTAAAAAAAAGGGACAAAAAAATAAAAAAATATATATTTAAGGTCTATTAACCAAACAAATGTCCCAGCCAAGCGAAAACTTCCTACACCTTACAGTTTCCAAGATATAGCCCAAACAAGACTTTATAGGTCAGGGTCACTTCAAAAAAGATCAACAGTTTCTAGAGGTCGTAGATTAAAGCCACAAGGTCAGAATAATGTAAGCTGCTGAGTGTTTGGGCATATTTTATTTTACATGTTAGTATATGTTTAAAATATAAAGTTTGCAGATTTTATGGATGAAATCTGAAAAACCACCAATCACAATATGCTCTCTGATAAAATGAATACAACTCGTGTAAAAGAACCTGATATCACATAAAATAATAAAAACTGTTACAACTAGTGAACATAAAAGAATTAATTTTATTTGGCAACTAGTACCCAAACCCATGCACCCCATCATAATACAATCGTTTAGCCTGCTGGACGTGGGGGTGGGACTGGAGGGCTATTTTTAACTTCTATCTATAACCTTGTATGTCCTTCGATTGCAGAATCCAATATGATGGACCCTATCGTTTCAAACGCTTCATGAAGCGTGAAGTGACCTGCTATTGGTGGAGAACTACGAACCAGAACAGCAATAGTAAATTCTATTAAGGTCGACCATAAACTGACTGGACAGGCCCCTATACAGGCCGTGTCGTACACAGTTTCTAGAGGTCGTAGATTAAAGCCACAAGGTCAGAATAATGTAAGCTGCTGAGTGTTTGGGCATATTTTATTTTACATGTTAGTATATGTTTAAAATATAAAGTTTGCAGATTTTATGGATGAAATCTGAAAAACCACCAAGCGCCAATCCGAGCTAAGATGAAATGACCTTGGCAAAGGTGAGAGGGATAATGGAGGGAGCCACAGATGCGTTTTGCAAATACTGCCATACCGCCGAGCTCCGCCATAACCCGTGGGCCATAATGTGTTGGAGCTGAACATTATTATCAAATGCCATGGTAGCTCCAGATCTTCTGAAGGAATGAAACCCATGCCCTCTAATAGGAATGTGTAAATGGGTAAGGACGGTTTTCAATGCCGCTCTGATGGTGGTGTCTATAACCACGGTATAAGGAGAATTTTTGTGAACGAATAAGGGAGCTTGAGAATGGAGGGGTCTAGACTCAATCAATTCCTTGATAGCCCTGACAGGACATAGTCGGGGATTTTTAAGGTTTGGAATCTGAACAAAGTGATGGGCTGATCGATCTTGCAAGGTTTTTGTCCATTTCAACAGAATATGGGCCCCTGGATGAAGGAACAATACGTCCTGACGGAGAATGTGGCGGTATGGATCAAAAGCCGCCTTGGAATGGGGGGCAATGTTTGACATGCGCAGAAATGCAAAGAAAGCTATTAAAAAGGCAGCTCTGAAGAGGGGGGGGTCTGAGAGAATGTCGCAAGCCGCCGAAATAGAATGCATCATATTAATATCAAACACACCTCTGACTGTTGGGGAATAGGTGAAGTTAATTTTTATACTCCTAAGATACGCCCCCACCAGGGGGCTCTCTAAAGGGGCTATGTCCCAGTGATAATTTTTTGCCATGAATCTTAAAGATGACATGTAATTTAACATGACCTTATAAGAAATCTGATTGATGAACAGATATTCAAGAAAAGTAATGATGGAGTGAATTGTGAATTCCAAGGGTAAATCCATAAATAACACAAATGCCAGGTAAGTGGAGAAGTGGACTCTATGAGAAGCCCTGGTGGATGGTCTGTATGCTATCCTGATTCTGTGAATTGCTGCTTCTGCCAAGGCATTGGAAGGAGCTCCCAGATTTCGATCTACAATTATATATGCAAGGTCAAGTCAAAATAAGAGTGGAAAATCGGTTCCCAATGATAATTTTTGACTAAATGCTTCAATATATTTTCATCCACCAATTTATTAGAATGTATGCGAGATAAAGTATCAGCAATCCTATTTTCTTTACCAGCAACGTGTTCAATGATTAAATGAACATCATATATTGCTGTGTGAAGCCAAATATTCCTTATGCACAGTGCCAGAAAAGGGTCCCTAGTCTTGCCATTTTTGACCACCTGGACAACGCTGTGATTGTCACAAAAAATTTTGACGCTTGAATGACGCCAGTGTTGACCCCAAACCCTCAAGGCCAACAAGACATTGAACATCTCCAGATGTACGATTGTTAGAACAAAGCCTGGTATCTCCCTCACTGGAGTCGCATATACACGATCTCTCCAGACTGCACCCAACCCAGTAAGGGATGCATCCAGGAATAGTGACTGGGTGTCATCGACCGCGTTCTTTTCAATGAAGGTGATCCCATTGAATGAAGGGAGAAACTTAATAAACCAGTCTATATCTGCGTGAAAGGCCTTGTTTAAATAAATTTTTTGTTTATGACTCCCTTCCCTAAATGTGGCCAAAATCCTATTAATAAACACTCGAGCCGGTTTCACTATCTTCTGTATGTATAAAAGTTTCCCCATTAACGCCTGGAACTTGTTTTTAGACAGGTATTTTTGACCCCTGACCTTAACACACTCTGCATAAATATCCTGTAATTTTTCTTCGTTTATGGCCATTGTGTTACTATCAAGATCAATGTCAATGCCCAAATATGTGAGGCGTTTGGTGGGGGGGGTGAGCTTCGCAATATTCAAGGGGAGGCCCAGCTCTTGCAACAGTGAACATAATTTATCAAAAGCTACGTCTGCTTTAATTTTAGGTAAAACTGCTACATAATCGTCTATGTAGCAGTGAAGATTACAATAATCTCTCATGAAGTAAGCTATGGAGTCTGATAATAATTGGAACGAAGCTGTCCCGAAGATCCAGCCGAACGCGACCGACTTATCCAGATAAAAACTGCCCTCCCACTTAATCCCCAACTTAAGGGCATCGACTGGGTCTACAGGTAGATTCCTGAAGGCTCGGGCCACATCTATTTTAAACATAACTGGGTCTTCCTTGATACTAACAATGTCTTTAACAAAGTCATCAATAGAAGGTAGTTTCAGTACTAAAGGAGTACCATCAAATTTTTCTTTAGTTACCTGATCATTTAATGCATTACCCTGGGGGAATGAGAGGTCCATGATGACCCTTCTACTATCCCCATCCTTAGGTCGTGACATTAAAGGTGAACAGTGGAAGTCCTTAGAATCCACGCTATCAACAGGACCCAGCATGGCCCCCAAACTAATTTCTTTGTTCAAGTACTTCTGTATATCTTGTGGATACTGTCGAGCCGAAAAATGATTGGATACCTCTTGGTTATGCAACCTATCTGGAGATATCAGGGACAGAGGGAAGCCAAATTTTATGTATTGAATTAATCTGTCATCTGGATAACCCTGCAATTGTCGCTCCCAAGCTGGGATATTCAGGCCTGATATCAGGCCGCGAATTAACCCGAACGCGCTCCCTAATACAAGTCCCCATCTTGTCCTCGACAATACCATCAGTCAATGGTTGTGATTCGACCTTTATACTTTCATCATCACTTTCTACATTAATATTTTCCATCTGATGTATAAGACCATCAATTACATACTGCATATATTTCACATACGAGCAACCATGGCGCTCCCAAGCTATTTTTTCTCTCATATATTCCCAATAGGCTTGCTTTGCCTCCTGCTTCAAATCCTTTGTGATAAACTGGAATTTTGAATTAGTTCGTATTAAAAAGTGACCCCTTCCTACGACTTCCATGTACTGTTCAATATCCCTGTGCAAAATTTGTAATCTTATATCTCCCTTTTCCTGAAACCACCAGAAGAAACCCTGGAGGTCAGATCCCTCTTCTCCATCTATATGCAATAGCTGCCGGTGGCGTTCGCCATGGTTACTCACAATGCGAAACACAGTGTATGGTATACTATCGAAGTTTACCATCTGAATCCCCCTCACTTTTGTTTGTTCTTCCCATGGCCCGTCCATGGAGATGGCAGCAAACGACAATTTCAATTCACCCCAGGCATTGAAAACCCGAAATTTTTTGAACTCTGGTGCCCGACCATCACTGCTGCCACCCCCCTGGACAGCCCCAGACAATATATCATGCTGTAAATATTTAGCATTGTTCATATTACCGTAATACATATTTTCACAACCATTATCATAAGCATTAGTATCATTTTTACACTCTTGCTTATTAACTAAATGCATTCTGTTCATATAAACACCACTTAATTGTTCATTATTGTTATCTTCATTTAATTTAACTTTATTGTCTGTAACTTTATACACATAGCTCTGTTTTGTCCTTGCAGGTTGTCCAGGTGATCCTGCTGGCTCCTACCTTGCTGACACTGCCTTGATCTCTTGTGATCTGACGTTCACACGAAAACTACATTTAAATTCTGGATGTGATGAAGTACGACCTTGCTTGGAACACAAGGAACAGATATGTCTGTAGATACCGTGGTTACCTTCATTGCTGCACGATCCCTCATTGTAAAATTTGCAAATACGACTCTTCTGTCCGAAGGAAGACACATTCTGACTATTAATGACTGCAATTTGAGAGGAACTGACACGATTCAGGGCCCATTGTGTGGTATCATGCCATTGAAGCCTACCTTCCTCAACCTCCGTCATTGAGACAGCCCAGGCGGCCCTCACGGCTGGCCACGGCAAGGCTACGGAATCGTTCAGTGCCAACATCATCTACCTGAGAACATGTCGCAGTAAGGTGTTATCGTCGATTTGCAAAGCATTATTGAGCTGACCTACCGCCCACTGTTGCAGGTTCATCTCATCAAATGCCGGTTTCTTGCTGTTTGAAGAGGACACAAACCCCTCATTGGGCCACCTCACCTCAGGTCTACCCACTGGCATATCTGTTATATTATATCTACCAGATTTTTTCCT
Source organism: Sabellastarte sp. h YS-2021 (assembly GCA_964017235.1). Classification (NCBI taxonomy): domain Eukaryota; kingdom Metazoa; phylum Annelida; class Polychaeta; order Sabellida; family Sabellidae; genus Sabellastarte; species Sabellastarte sp. h YS-2021. The sequence goes on from OZ024936.1 coordinate 33,257,575, forward strand.
ATGTAGAAAGCCCTTACCTTGCAGAACATCATGGTGTGATTGTGTTTCAAACTGGGCCAGAAGGTCAGAAACCGTGGACGCCACGTGAGGCATTGCCCTCAACCGCTCCAAACTGGGGACAATCGCGTCCTTGTCGTAGCCTCGCCTCTGCTCCTGCTCTGCTGGTGGCTTATAATTCCCAGGATATCTACTGTCCCGTGACTGAGGATGCAGTGAAGTTGGTGCTGGCATTCCTTCCCTGGCTGGCCACTTATAAGCATTAAGTAGGCTCGCATGAGGAGTGAGATCTCCCAACTTCTGAGCGCCAGGCGATGTGACCTTGGTCTGTGGTAATTTGAAGGTCACATTGTCCCTAGGTCCCGACTGAGGTGATGATGCTGGGGTTGAGGTGATAGTATTGTTCCGCTCCAGTCTTTCCAACCGCTTCATAACTTCCGAGTTTGACTGCTCCAGCCGGGCCAACACACTCAGTACTGTGTGATCTACAGAAGTTGACGACGCTGCTACAGTATGGGGCGGACTTGCTACAGAAGCTAACATGGATTGACTATCGTCATTAAGGTACGAACCGTCTTTGCTATTCACCAAGTCCTTACTCTTGCCCTTCTTCGCAGCCCCATTCTTCTTATTCTTGCCTGGTACAGGAGTTGCCTTCTTTTTCTTAGTCGTAGTTAATGGTGACTTCTTACTAGAAGCAGGCATTCTTTTGATTTAAAACCAACTAAAACAACTAAAACCATAAAATAATTTGATTTTTCATTCACTATTTTTAACTTCTATCTATAACCTTGTATGTCCTTCGATTGCAGAATCCAATATGATGGACCCTATCGTTTCAAACGCTTCATGAAGCGTGAAGTGACCTGCTATTGGTGGAGAACTACGAACCAGAACAGCAATAGTAAATTCTATTAAGGTCGACCATAAACTGACTGGACAGGCCCCTATACAGGCCGTGTCGTACAAAGTCTAATGTTGAACACCTAAATCCCAACTACTAACCTTGTCAAGTTTCTGAGATATAGCCCAGTTAAGGTGACTATGGAAAGATCAGTGATGAAGTCAAGGTTATACTACAGCTAGGTCAAAGGTCAAATTAAGGTCACACCATGATAGTGCACAACCCCCCCCCCCCCCCCCCCCCCCCCCCCCCCGTAACTATTGTCTCTACCAGGTAGCAACATCATACACCTTACAATTTCTGAGATATAACACTGGCAAGCTTTAAAATATAGTGTCCCTGTAGCAAGGTCAAAGGTCAAATGAAGGTCCCACTATGACTTTGATAACTATACCCCAATTAATATCCCTGCTTCTCTTTACACCTTCAAGTGTTCAGATAAGGCCCAGACAAGATTTTAAAATTGGGGTCAGTATGGTATAGCAAAAGGTTAAATCAAGGTCATATCATGTTTGCATTCCTTCAACCTCAACCAATGTCTCCTCCATGTATGACCTTGCTATACCTAATAATATAGCCCAGACAAGATGTTACCACACCAAGCCGGATGCCATGGGTGAAAATAACCACACAGCCTTTAAAGGGATAATAGGCAACCTAGCAACTAAGGAATTAATTCTTTGTCCATCAACATACATAAAACTTTCGATAATTAATATTCTGTCTACAAACTAAATGACACTTATATGCGGAGACTAAATCCACTGTCCGAAAATTAAAAATTCATGTATATAAAAATGCTGATAATTAAACCTCTGACCAGAAACTCAAAATACACAAAACTGGTGAGAAGGAATTGGCATCAAATTGTTGAAAATAAATCCTCTTCCCACGAACTGAAGTTAACAAAAATCAGGGAATTAATTCTCAGACCGCAAACTAAAATATGGTAAACTAATAAAAATCTCAGTTCTGGCACACACTGAATGCACAACAAACTAAAATATGTTACTCTGTGATGGTTAATTTAATTGTAATAAATTTACATAGTGCTTGATCTCAACTGACAAGCACACTCTAAGCAACAACCAGAAAAAAATACATGAACAATTTCCAAACTTTTTGGTCTAAAAGATCTGCAGATATAGAAGATTAATACCGAGGCTGTGGCGGACACTCTTTAAGAAAAACATAAGTATCTTTCTGAATGAAGCAATGGAGGAAATGCAAATCTCATCAAGGGACTTATTTCATAATGTAGATGTATCAAAGGTAAAATTTTAAGTTAATTGTTTCACTGATTCGTGAAATGGACCAACAGAATTGTGGAACCACAAGATGTTTATCCTCACATCAACAACACCTAGTGTTGTGTAAAATAATATAAGGAGAAAACTATGCAGCAAAATCTTTAAGGGTAATCAGTTTGAAGAAACCAGTGAGGCAAGCTTGAAAACCGAACAATATTCAGTGGGCAACCAATACAATATCTTCAGACCAGGAGAGATTCTATTAGATCTACTTGTATTGGATACGATTATGGCAGCACTGCTTTGAGTACATTATAGATTTCGTAGGTAAAAGTTGGAAAGACTCCTAAAAGGTATATTGTAGCAGTCCAAGTGAGTACTAACAGCAGCATTAACCACAAAAAGGCTTTGTGAGTAACTTCCCATCCACCACCCTACACACACAGCCATAAGTAAATACAACAGCTTTGGCAGTTACCACAAATCTATGATAAATACATATCAAACTTTGAGGAACTCGCAGATTTAAATACTGAATTAAAAAAATATTAAATAGTAATATGTAATTTTCATTTTTCAGCTTTATTGACAAATTATCGCATGTACCATGACCTGAAAAAACAATATGCTTCTATCATTGCAGTGACTGATACCAACGGGGATAGTTATAAAGATATTCAGTATGAGGAATAACATTTAAATACTCACCTTCAGAAAGGAAACAACAAAATACAAACAACAATGCTGGTTTGAAGCTAAAACCAGTGCCAAAATCTACACAATTCCACATTTTTAATATTCTTGTTTCCTTTTGTCGAAACTGAAATAACTGGTGAACTAGTATCCCACAGAATTCCTCAGTTGAGAATCGAACAGGCTTAGTCATAGACAGTACAACACTAAGTGATTGTAATAAATATATTTGTTACACAATTTGACAAGAAAGAGCTCAAACCCGTTTCATATCAAGCCACACTTCAACTGATACCAACAAAGGCATGTATTCATGTCGTATATAAAACAAACATTTATTCTAAAGCCAAGTTTAATGAACTCGTTGTAGATTTGGTTTACTCATATTCTAACAAAACCGTCAGGCTGCCTTTGGAAGTGTAAAAGGAATTTCTTGAAAGACCCAGTATTTTTTAATACAATTATGTCAGCTTAATCATGGCTATAGCTTCAATTGCACGTGTGTCCATAAAAAGGGATTTTAAATTCATTGACAATGTGCCATTTCAGAAATTTGGTAGCTTTGAAAAGGCTATGATGGTGTTTAATCATAATATCTTTGTAGTACAAAAATTGAGGCTTCAACTAACTGTGACTAAAGCGGCAATAAAAAGTACAGTATCCGCTTTCTGAAACATCTATGAGCAGTGTGACCAAATGTTTTGTAAATATTTGGGATGATCATTTACCAGAAAGACAGTCTGAAAAGAAATTGACCTGAATTTAGGTATTCAAATTTTTGTTATACACCAACTGGAAGTAAAGTGAGGTTGATGTAAGCAAACCTCTCTGCAATAGAATGTGAAATGGCTGCTAGAATATTTGTTAAAAACGGATAAAAAATGAAATAAGACATATTGGGTTCTAATGGAGACAATTGCCTTTACATGTTAATTTATTATTGATAACGTAAGTTTGTGTGGGGCATCAACAAAAACATGGACGATACAGAGCACAGCACTAGTACAAATTACAGTCTGTGTACACCAAAACTCTCTGATACAGTTGGTTCAGAAACAAGCCCATTATAAACTGAACAATATTGAAAAATGAAACAAGGAATTATTGTAACTTTAACTTTAGATCTTTACAATATTATATGACAATACATCCTGATGCAATAAAATTTAATAAATTCTTTGAACAGTTCCTGTCATATTATTCGTAGTATGTACAGTTAACCTGTGTCAAACGACTTCCATCTATACTATCCGATCATATCAGATCCTATTGTTGTTTCCTTTAAGAAGATGTGTCATCTACTGTTTAGTAGCAAGTGAGGAAGCCAATAAAAGCAAGATATCTTCAACAATGCTTGGAGTTTATTAAAATAAAGTTAAAATAATGTTACATACATTCTGTACACACATAACTTGTTAGTCCTGATAGGTTTAGTAACACCAACTGCAAAATACCTGATAAGTATCTACTTAATAACTTTTTAATATGTGTATAAATTTCAAATACCAAGCTTCTGCATTACTGAACAACAAATTAGTAGAGCTATTACTCAGTTATACATAACCTGTTATCAATAGGTAATCCTCATTACTACTATGTTACTACAGTTATTAGTACTACTAATCAGTTAAACACCAAAGCACAGTACTTGCTGACTACTAACTTAATAACTTTTGAATTTCAAGTGTATAAATGTTCATTAACAAGAACCTGTACAACTACTTTAAGAAACTTAGTTGACCTACTGCTACTGGATCTGATTACATGTTCATATTAAGCAATCCTCACAACTACTAGGTTACTATGTACAACACCAACTATGAATTGCTAGGTAGTATAAACCACTACAGTTGTCATTATATTTCTTAACAAGACACCAGGCTGGTTTAAAAATTACACCCAACTGTTTAATGTGTTGGCCAGTGGCTCTTAGCATGCAATGAATATCCTTATCTGATTTCAAGAGGTTAAAGATCAGCCTCAGTGACCTTGTGAAGGTCAGAATGTATAAGTATATTTTCAACAAAAAGGACCCCACCCTAGTAAAATTAATTATTTAAAATTCTATTAGCCAGAGGGAGGGGGGAGGGAGCTTTCACGTGCACAGGCAACATGAACCTCACTTGGGGTTACTGAGAATAATCATAAGACGGCTATCACTTATGCTCATGATGTTGATAAGTATAAACTAGAGGAGTTGACTTTTAAGAACATGTTGGGTCCTTTTACTCAACCCCCTTTTCCTTTATATTTCTCTCCATTTTTGACCAGAGAGGAGGCCAACTGAGATAGTTGGCGGACTATTATTGATCTGATTAACAGGCCATTGCAGCCAGTCTTGCATATTGCTTTAGATCTGAGTATCCTGAAGAAACTTATTGAAGTATGTGACAAATTGTCGTTCCCATCTATTTATAGAGCCCCGTACTTGTTATGTTTTCCCTCATTTCTTAGGTTATCCAATATTCTTCCCCATAATATGGCTAAATTTGATGTTTCTAGACATTTATGCAGAGCAGATGTTTTTTTCCAGATAATGCAGTAATAATTTTAGTAAACTGGTCAAAAGCTATGCAAGATAGACGACAAGTTACAACAATTAATATTCCTGCTCTAGGTAGTATTCCTTTAAGGCCAGTTAATTTTTTGAGTACTATGTTTCAAATAGTCTCTTTAAATTGAAATGCTCGACTTTTCTCATATGTAGTCAAATGTAACTGGCTTCTCCTTTGTGATTCTGTGGCGATTAAACACATAAAAAGTGTTTTGCTCTTTTAGGGCTACATGTGTCACTGACGTTTCATGACTTCCGTAGGGCAGGGGCGGCATTGGGCCTTTCAACATGGGGTTTCAATTCAAGATATTAGAAAAAACAAGGGACTTGGTCTTCTGATTGGTTGTGAAGGTATATTCAGGTACCCATTTTTTCCTCATCTCCTGATCTTGTGCTTTTTCCATGCATTTTAGGCTTGATTATTTCACTACCTTTCTTGGGTGCTTGGGGTATCTTACATTTTTACTCGTTTATATGACCTTTGACCTCATAAGTAAAATTTTTAGCAATATTGTTATCTGTCTTTTGCAATGTTGATGGAAGTGATTGCATTACCTTATGGGTTTGGTCATTGAAATGAATCATATGGTATGACCTTGACCTTTGCCAAGGTCACTGATGGGTAATATGTGAGTTGGGCTTGAATGGGCCGGGCTGCTACTGGCTTTTGTAACTAAATAATTTCAGTGTTATATATGTGTGTCTTGTGAAAGTTTTGTTATGATGAAAACATACATTAGTTTCTATTAGTTTATATGTTGTATAATAGATGTAAAATAATAATAAATTTTATAATCCCATATATTTTTGTTATTGGCTCTGGGAATGACTCAGAACAAATTCTACTGTTTCACAAATCTTGTGTAACAAGTTTCATATAGCTTTCTTTCAATGATTGACAGAAGAAACTGGTTTAGTGTAGATATTTTATATGCTTAGATGTTACTGGATATGGACCTTGAGAACAGACTCCCAAAATGTATGTATAGGTTTTAAAATGGTACAGGTGGTAAATATTCTGTTGTAAGCACACTGCTGTGTGTATAAGTTACTTTGTTTTTGTTTCATTTTTAATTTAAAGCCAAATACCAAAAAGGGAATACAATATTCTTTTCAGTCGAAACTAAAATGATTAAGTCTGAAGACAGGCTGAGTAAAAACTGATGAAAAACACCACCTCATTTGATGAACATGGTATACTTTTACACACGAAAGAGGTTAAAGTATCAATACTTTGACACATGTTGTATTTTGTAAAGCCACTTTATTTTAAAATAATGTTATTTATCTTTTGCTACTTGGAATATAAAATCAGTAAATTTGCCATTAGACTTAATATAACCGCTAGTTTCAAATGATACAAATTTATTTAAATCTTTGCAAAGTGGTAGATTGATCCTTGATAACACTTTTATGAAACAAATGCCATTGGTGTAAAATGGTCCATCACAAACAGACTTCGATTTTGGACTTGTCCCAATGTGTAAATTGTGTCTACAGATACATGCTTATTGATTATTTATAGGTTAGTCTTGTTCAATAGTTAAATAGCAATGGTTTTGACGTCGATTCTATGGAGGCTGTATGAGATCAGGGATTTTACTTTCAGTTTATATGGTTTTTCCTATTCTGAGCGCATAGCATAACGACATTTCAAATACACAGATCCTACCCCCCCCCCAAAAAAAAAAAAAAAAAAAAATCTTTGTGGAGGACTGAGATTCGTCAGATCTCATCTTGTGTAAGAATATAACACTGGCCTGATGTATAGTGTTTTGGATTGTGCATTGGGACAAACAAAAAAAATGGACATGATAATGGTGGTGGCGGGGGGGGGGGGGGGGGGGGGGGTAATAAAATTTTAAAAAATTTATGGCAAGACAGGATCATACCAAAAGAAAAGCCTAAGAGAGAAAATCCTAAGAGAAAACACTAGAAATTGTTTGATTTAAACATAGATCTGGATTTAATTTTGAGAGTAACTTAAAAACTTGTGATATCTACTGAAATTCACTAAGAAATGACCAGTGGGAATATTGGATGGAGTTTGTTCATGAAGGAATAAGTGTAAGCTAGTATGTAGGTGTACAGTGAGAAATTGACATGACGGTTTCTGAAATAAAAGTGTTTTTCTGAAATGATTTTTCATAATACAATGCGACAGGTTCTATTCCACTCACACTTATGTTAAAATATTAACTGTAACATGCATAGTTGTGTAAAGCATCACTTTCCAGAAGGCTTGTAGCAATCAAAGATCATTAGTCATAATTTTATCACAATAAACAGTGAAGTTTCGTTATTGTGATTTTTAATGATGATTAACATCAAACAATGAAGTAAATTGTTCACTCTAAAGTGACCGGTGAATGTGAATGTTTTATTTACTGTTTATTTATTGTTTAGTTATGAAATTAAACAACAACAAAAATACTTACTTACACTGGTTACAAAATGGGTTACAAAAAGCGTCTATAATCATTACAGTTTTGCTTCAAACCTCCATAACCAAAAAGATAAGATATGACAAATAAAATTGCACTTGTACCTGAATTACAAGAGAAATTAGGAGGCAAACTTATGACAGTAGATCTGGGATGTGGACAGAATTCAAACACTGCTATCTCCCAACTATGCCCTAAATAGGCTTCCATAAGTTTATTGGTTTATGTATTGTGAGAAACTTTTTCTATTCAGAGTAAACCTGTCTGAGTTCTTAAGGTAAAAACATCTGGGGATATTGACGTCACTGTATTTGAGTGTTGTCAATAGTATAAGCAGAACCTTCTTCAGAACTTTATGTCAAGTGAATATAACTAAGTAAATACTAATTTGATAAAGAATACAAAAAAATACAATAGAAAATAATGGAGACAAAAAAGCTGTAGAAAATGCAGAATATGTATAATCAAGGATACACAGAGACCATGGCCCTCCAAAAGACATAGACTCTCAGCCCTATTTACTTGGGTTTCTATCTGACTCTGGGCAATATGGGGGAAATATATGAACCTTGATCTTTTAGAAACCCAGCTGTTACAGGGAAGTGAAAATCCAAGTTTTACTTTTTGCATTGCAACAGACTAGCATATAGATTATTAGGCCTGGGTATATATTTCTAAACATTGCCATTGTTACAATTATTTTAAAAATTAGGGATTTCTAAACCAGAAGTATTATTTGCAATGAAAGGTTTAAATGTGTCTGAATTTTGCTTCACAATTTTGTCCATATTCTTCCATCAATAGACCTCATATGTTGGTAAGGCACATTTGAGCTTCCCCATAAAGCAATACGGTCACATTCATTCCTCTTGCATGTACATTTTAGTATAGCTTGTAAGACCCCAAGACAGGTTTTTAAACATTAAAAAAATTTGCTACGTACTCAGTAAGGTTTTCATTCTGTGTCCAACCCCAAATGAATCCTGACTTATTAAACCTTATGGATACATTTAAAATACGAAATGCATCAACCACAAATTAATCCAGACAAGTTAACTGGTTTGCGCTTGTGTGAAGGTTGCAAGACTAGTAGCATGGAACAGTGGGATATGTGTGTAATGCCCAGGTCCCACAGTTGCGATGTTTTCTAGCAAAAAAAACGCGAATATCAAATTAATCACTGTTCTCAGCCAATTCCTCTTTGTTCTCCTTTTGTCTTCAAGAAACTGTGACAATTGAAGAGGATTGGCAAATGGGCTGCCATCTTTCCACTAATTAGCATAGAGATGCGGTGAAAGTTGAAAGAACTGGAGAACATTCTACAAGGGCAGGGAGGCAGATCGTTTGCAATTTCAATTTTCTTTTATTTCTTGGATCAATACTTTGGAATTTTTGGAAAAATATCAAAGATGGTTTAGAGGACAGGATTAGGAAAAAGAAATAGGTAATCACTGGCAGATGAATCAGAGGTACCTGACAGTATTGCTGGCACAGATTCCACACAGTCTCCCGATTAATTAGTCAGCACTCAGTCAGCAGTTAGCACTCAGTCATCAGTCAACACACATTCAGAAATCACCACACAGTCAGCACAGGTAGATGATGACCTTCAGGCAGAAGACATTGAGAGAGAACTTCTGACCGATGAACCAGCCCGGAAGAAGAAACTGGTCAAACTTAGTGATATAAAACTTTTTCAAATTAAAAATTAAAAAAAGCTTTTTGTTGTTTAATTGTCTTGGGAGAAAGTTTCCCTTCAAATTTACGGTGTGGACTAATAGGAAATAGATGTTTACATGTATTTGTGAATGTACTTAATCATTTAAATTGGACCTGTTTCTAACCTAGAATGTAAATACTTGTTATACTCAAAGTTATGCCTTTTTTACTTACTTATTTCGGGCTTGTTACATTTTAACCTTGAGAAATATGTGTGCTCTCATTGTTTGTTAAATTTGATGTCTAATTATGACTTAATAACTTAAGGAACTTAAATCATTTATTTTTAGTTTTATTTCATTTTCCCCTCATTTCTTGTAGCTACTGACTCGAAGATATGGTTTAAGGGCATGAGGACCCGGTATCACAAGCTGACTGCAGATAAGTCTGGTAATGGGACTGAGGATCACCAACTTTGAGGCACAGGCGAATGAACATACTGCATAGGGCAGCTGGGTGACCAGCATAAATTGTAAGATACATGAGGACGTGTGGTCCAGCTTACAACAGCGAAGCATGGACCTGGTAAATATTGCTTAGTGAAAAGCCAAGGCTGTGGCTGACAGGGAACAGCAGAAGGCATCTCTTCAACTGGAAGAGAGACAGAGATAGCTAGATCAGGGACAGCATGACCTGGAGATAAGACAGAGACAGGTGGGGCTATAGCATAAGCAGTTGGAGCAGCCGAAAATACAGGAGGTCACAAAACAGCAGCCAATACAAACCTCAGGCCAGCAGACATTACTTTTTCAGACAGTGGCATCAGACCCTACGCAGTCACTACAACTGGGGCCTTCTTCATCCACACTGACAACTTGCTCCTTCATGGGATGATGACCTTGGCTGTTCCATAATTGGATTCATGGGAGCTCCAAGAGTACTAAACTTTCAGATGACGTTTGAGATCTGTGTTTGACCATTAATTCAATGAAGTTTGTACAGCCAAGCATTTTGATGACCTTCGTTATCTGTAAGAGATCACTTTTTGGATGTCTGCATAACTATGTATTTCAGTGCCAATAAAGAGAGATTTAGAACGTGTGATATGTGCAGTACATAACAAGACAATACAACTGAGGTGATAGTGTCTGTATTTTGATTCATAGGGTGATCAAACATCCAAATCTTTTTGGCCATGATGCTGCCATGATAATGTCCTTAACCCATTGTGCACATGAAAGTTTGTAAATGAATATTTTCTGGTCATCTGGAAGCCCACGTAGCTGAAGGGTTTCATCAGCCACATGCAATGTAAAAGGCATCCTCCCCAATCAGAAAGTACGGCATTGGACACTCATCACTATGAAGTGGTCCAGCTGCTGGTACCGGTAAGGTACTTTCGATGATGCTTGACCTCATTTCCAACCAGTTAAGTATCTGAGCATCAAAACTTGATCCATTGACACCCACATAAACTTGTAGTTGGCATCCACAAGGGGAAGCAGAATGATTGAGTGGAAACCCTTGTAGTTGAAATACAATTCCCCAGGGTGTGGTGGAAATTCCACCGTAGAAAAAATTCTGTGGCCACAGATTTCCACTGGTCACTAGTCCTCAGGCAATGCATTACCTCAGCTGAGTATTCATCAAAAATGGCATCACATCACTCATATACAATCCTGGAAATGCTGTTATGGGCCACATGAAAGGCATACATTAGGCTTCAGTATCTCCCACCAGTTGCCAGGAAGCAGAGAGTAATGACAAGTCTGCAACCAGGGCGGAAGGCATTGCTAATGTCAAACGTCTCAATCCTTGGATCCACTCTTCTAAGAATGTCTTGAAACATAGCAGGGTCTATACTAACATATTACGAAAGGGTGCCACATCTACATTCTGCAAGTCAGTCATCAGTCTGTTATAGTACCCATAATCTAGCCATCTGGCCAGCCAAGGTTTGATCCGGTACCTTAGGGCCCTGGGTTCAAACCTTCTCCGCCTCTCAATAATAATTCTTACTAAGGGTATGTCTTTCTCCCGGGCATCTGTCTGAATCTCATGAATCTGGTTCAAAAGTATAATTCTGCCTAAGGTAAATGCCTTTCTCCTGGGCATCTGTCTGAATCTCATGAATCTGGTGGAAAAGTCATTTCCCCCAAGATACTCAATGTGTTATGAATGAATGAAATCTGGATGTGAAAGCAGCTATAAGTATCTGGTCGATAATACATTATCAGAACTCTCTCAATGGATCCTCACTCTTTGAAGTAGTATCTCGAGATATCAGCTGTCCATTGCTGTGGATCTCAATGGACTCCTATGTAGCTGCAAGCAATTCCCAATAACACGTAGCACATTCTCTGGCTCTCATACTTCCATCCTCTAAGATCAAAGAGATTGTACAAAATTCTCAGGAAATCCCATACTATTTGCAAGGTGTTTGCAGAGATCTCACAGGGACCTCACAAAGCCGCGTGGAATTATAATGGAGTAAAGGCAGTGTGTCATAGATTTCTGGATTTTTAACCACGTGACTACAGTTTCACGCTTCTCAGTGAACTTCTGGAATTCTTGGCTATTCTACCACACTTGCCATAATATTGTGCAGATGCCTCGCCACTGATGGACCTGAGCATAAGAAAAAGAATTTCTATAAATCATTAAATTATATTTTGGGGGAAAATCTTTTGAGGATTGAAATGCGGTGAACCACAATGAGCCCGAATGAGTTATATATGTACAATTCATATACAGCACACGACATTAGCGTCAAACTGTGTCAACTTTGTGTAAGGAATGATTCCACATGTTCTCAACTCTAAAACGATAGAAGAATCTGCCCATATCTTATTAAGGATGTGTATTTGGGAGAGTGGCAATGTCTCTTTTATGGGTTAAGTTGAAAATTTGCAAGGGAAGCAGATTGAAAACAGTAGATCTGATAGCCCTACCAAAACTTGTCAATCAAAAATACCATGTTATGTTAAGCAAAAGGATTATAAATTTTATTCATCAAATACCGCTGTAATACAATTTATTTACAACATTTGAAACAATATTATTCTCACTTCAGCTGTGTATATACTATATGGAAAAATAGAGCTCTTTGTGTTCAAATAGATAAAAATAATACATAGAATACTATCACATATCAAAGATACTACTTAAAATGCAGACCAGTTTTCATGCAAAATATCACAGACTTCTGCATGGATACTTAATACTGAAGAATATTTTATAATATACAGTTACCGATGAAATGTATTCATCTTTTATCACGAGATTTTAACCAGAGTTTTAGAAACATGTATTTTTTACACATACTACCATTCCTTCTCACAGAAAGAGATCATTTCTCATTTTGCAGATGCCAGAGAGGTCGAAAGTATATAAAATTATACCTTGATACGATTATACATGTATAAATATTACTGATCTTTAGGTGAGTATACACCAACAGTGATACGAGACAACTGGGTACAATCCAGTGAAGAGTTGGAACTCACACTATACACCTTTCCTATTGACAAAAACATGATACAAGCTAACATGAAACAATTTCATGTTGTAGAATCCTTCTACTTGTATGTGATTTGTTGGGATTATCAGCAAAGCACATTCAACTTCATTTTGAATTAACTTCCTTACATCTGGGGTGATTATAAGAAAGATTCTGTCTTTAGGTTAAAGTGACTTATGTCTGACCTTACAGTGTCAAGTAAAATTGTATCAGCCTGGTGCGGCCAATAAGTTCAGCAAATGGTCCTTTTTATTTCCACACATGTAACACAATCACAATAGAATAGGCAGACATGAAAATCAAAGATGTTATTCAAAATAAGTGTGTAGCTCCTTGCACTGCCGACAATATGTCCTATTTTAAGCATATCAGTTGAATAGAAGGTATAGTTAGTTCAAGTTAAGGATTCATCTTTTTACTTCAACTAAGAAAAAAAATTGCAGTTCAATAATGCCATGATTCTATGTACATTGTCAGCCATTCATTTAATGTCTATAAGGTCTGTATGTTCACGACTCTATCTAGATGACTTATGGTGGAACTTTCAATAAACTGTATTTGAATAAAGGTCAGCCAGTCAGGCCTATGAAGGTCCACTGTTTCAAGGTTCTATCTAGAAGTATATGTCTCATGTTCCGACATAATGTCAACTGGTTTACAATTTTATGTGGAAATTTTATGCAAGATTACTGACAATGGTGTACGATTAGTTCAAAATATAATAAATGTACAGATTAAAGTTGAGTTGTTTCATAGTCCCGTTTAAATAGATGGTAGTGACACTTTTTAAGGTTCTATGTAGATGGGTTGTATATGTTCGGCTCCGAATATTGCATCGAGCTGTGTCGGAGGATGCAAAAACCCTCATCCAACCGTAGTCCTGAAAAAAGCTTCAAAGAGAATCAATCATTTTGTCAAAATATAACCCTGCTTTAATGAATATTTTCTGAGTTATACACGTGGATACTGCTGAAACATTACGAAATGAATTTTGAATTTGTGATCTGGATCAGGAGTGAACACAGGTAAACCTCCCCGTTTGTGAAAATATGACCCCGATCCAATGCCTAGTTTTTTCAGTTATGCACATGGACCAAAAACCAGACAAATAGATAACTTGATTAAAAAACCCTGGGGCCGGTTTTACAAAGGGTCTTAGACTAAAGCCAAGTTTTGGGCTTAGTCAGGGACTTAAATGTAAGACTTTGGTCTTAGCTAGGTCTGGGACTTAAATGGATTTCACAAATGGTGACTTAACTGAGTCCAAGCTTATCATATAACCACAGTGGTTTTCTGGGTCATGTGACCTTTATTTCTATTCAAAATTTAATATTGGTGACAAATATCCTTCATTTGACAGACTTTATCTAAGACTAAGTGCTGTTCTGAAATGGAAAACCTTGTTACCACATAAAAACTCCCCCCCCCCCCCCAAAAAAAAAAAAAAAACACATTAGGGAGGAGGTCTATATATTTGTACATTATTTACAACAATTTTAAATTGTGAAGTGGAGAGAAATTTATGGCGGCCATATTTAAGTCTTTGTTTACAAACGTTAAGCCCACTCCCAGGTAGACTTAACTTTGTGGCCCAAAGCTTAGACTTTGCTGATTTGTGAAATCTGCTAAGTCTAGGACCACAGACTTAGCCTGAATTGAAGATAAAAGTCTTAATTTTAAGTCTAAGTCCAGGCTAAATCCTTTTGTGAAACCGGCACCTGGCCCCTTCCATTTGGCAGGCGAAGATATAAATAATCCACTTTTAAGTACATCTGTTTCGGGTTTAATGTAGACAAATCAGTAATAATACTCCCCCAATGAATAAATAAAATATGATAAACAAAGCACAGTTTTAAGGTAATAGCACTGCTTAAAACATATAACTAATGATTTTTTTTCAGTAGTTTCACAGTTCTATCGACATGATGCTCTTTCCTTTAGAAATATGTTTTAATATTGAACTTTTATGTTATTTAGTTTTATGGTTCTTTGTAGATGGCAGGAAATGGCACACCCCTTTCATCCACTGGATGACTCTGAGCCATTGTTGGTGCAGGGGGTGCCTTGGATGTAGTATACACAGCTTGTCCTGATTGCATCACAACTGCACCACCAGCATACGTGTGATTTGAATACTGCTGTGTGGGATAGGCCTGAGTGCTGGTCTGGTACCCTGTAGTCTGAGCTAAATGTACAAATGAGAGTAGGTTAGGTGGAACATTTCCACTGGAACATGGAAAAGGGTACATTGTACATTACACTCACAAACTTGTATTTTTAGTAAATATTTAAATCCAGACTACATTTGGAAATCAATGGTCTCTGCAATAATGTGTGCACAGGAAAACCGGGCCAACTTAAGTGTGTGTCGGGTCATAGAAACCAATGCATTATTACCCACGTCCAATCGAGAAACATTTTATATAGCTTAGCCACAACCACAAGTGATATTGCCTAGGTTTCTATGCATCAAGTTATAATGTTATCAGCAATGTTAATAAAAGTATTAATTTGGAGACAACGCTACATTAATTTAACAAAATGATGACGATGATCATAGAAGAATAACAACACTTAAATTGATGCTCATTTCAGTTCCATATAAATTTACTTAAATTTTCACCTTATAACAATAGGCCAAACAAGGAGGGGGGCTAATAAATGTGTACCATATAAGTGAAGATGAAAACCATTTTATCAAGTTTTTTCTGTAATGTAACTACTAATGTTTTTTATATAAATATCTTTATTTGCTCTTTTAGTGCCAAGGACCCGGGGGAACAAGGGTAGAAGCGTTAGTCAGTTTATGGGTGTAATTTTGGTGAATTTTTGATTTGGAACCTCAACAATATGAAGAGTATTTTGTATATTTTTAATGCTGATGGCTGAAATAATAGGTGTGTTACCCTTTAATCACCTTGTCGAATATTTGCCCACCAGTATTTATGCAACTATTAAAAACAATAATTTGTTTGTCCTAATTGATGAAAAACCTTGAATCAGTTCATGGGTCTATTTTGGAAAACTGTTACACCTGAGTGAATCCCCCAGCTATATCAGGTTCACCATATATGGACTGTAAACCCACTGAGAGTAATCACATTGTGAGCCTATTTTGTAATATAAACTTAATGTAAATAAAATCTACGCATGGGGTGTTTCGTAACAATATTTTAATTTTTCTGTCCATCCTTCTTAATTAAATTTAACAAGTGACAGAAAAGCATCAGGGATGCCTGTACACCACAGCCCAGGGAAACAGCTTTGGACACCGTTAGATATAGAACTTGTAGTGTAAGTTATATATGAGGATGCAGGACAAATAATACTTAAGAGAGAGAAAATGTACGCAAAGACTGAGTATCAATACAAAACAAGTCAATTGTAGGATTAAATTATTAATTAGTGAACTTAAAGTCATGAAGCTGTACAATTAATTGACTAAAGTATGGCTGTCAATGGAAATAGCACAACTAGGTAAAATGGCATATGTCTCAGAGATTGCATACCTCTACCAAGGCATGTAATAATAAGTAAATGGGAAAATCCAGATTATTTTTTTGTATCCTGAGTCAGATCACACTCAGAATTTAATGGAATATAATTTGGACTATGACCAATATTGTGATTATTTTTTCAGGAAGATCCAACCAGTAGTAGTTTCATTATCTTGCTAACAAACAAGTAAATGAACAACAGACCAGTTTTCATGAGTTAAGATTTATTTATTTGGGTTTTTATATCGTGTTCAACACTGTACAGATCATATCATGATGGGTAGTCTTGTAGACAGAGGAAACCAGAACATACGGTTGCTCAAGGTTCTGTACTGTAAACTGCTGACCATCATTAAGCAACTACCAAATTTCCCACATAAGGTCCAGGGTTTGAACCGCCGACCTCAGAGGTAGGAGACAAATGTGTTACCACTGCGCCACCGTGGCGCCCTGGTTGCATCGATCAGTTGCAGCAATCCATATGTGTTTGGGTTAGAGAAATATGTCTCAAATATAACCACAGAAAACATTCTGACAGAGTCAAGGTCAAAGGTCAAACTAAAGGTCACACTATGACATCGCATGTGTACAACCCCTAACCAACATCCCTTCCAAGTATCAACATACTACAGCTTACAGAAATACATTCTGAGATACACCAAGACAGAAATACAACCAGCTGCCTGTGAAGCTGGATACCATGGGTGAAAAGAATACCTACATTTGGACAATGTAGAATCATAACTTAGTCACTCCTCAGTCACAACAGGTAACAGTACACACATAAATATTTGAAGTACTCAGTCAAGTGTGACACTTTTTTCAAAATAAATCCATAAACTGATAACAGGGTTTTCAGCTATGAGAGACAAAGAAAGCAATGTTATATTTCTTTTTCTAGAACAAGAGACATGCAGAAACACTACTCCACACTTAATTTGGGCAAAATAGGTTCATTATTTGATTACTGGCAACAGATAATATTTCCTTAGTTGGTACACTTGAAACAGCTGGAGCATTCATTCAGTGTTATAATTTTTTTTCAAAATAGACCCATAAACTGATTCGAGGGTTTTCATCAATTAGAGACAGAAAAAATGATAGTTTTAATATTTGCGTAAACAGTAGGTAAATAATATTTGGTACAGTGATAAAGAGATAACGCACCTATTATTTGGGCGAATAACATTAAAATATAAGATATTTCCCAGTACCCCCAAGACGTTAATAGATAAGGATGGGATTATAAGGATATATATATAGTTATAAAAGTATGGCAGTAAGTATAACTCTGTCACCTAAAATATAAACTGTATAATTCCCAATTATAATAATAATAACCCAAATAAAGGTCAACCCTGAAGCCTAATTGGGGCAATAAGCAAAGTTATTGCCCGACAGGGTGGCATATAGATTTGGAACCAAATTTTGAGAAAGGAAGTGTATAATTGCAAGAGGGTGACAGAGAAGCCAATGGCAACAATTTAAAACAATGCATAACGTACTATTATAGAGTTTCTATCCAAAGTTGCGCCACTTTACAAGCCAGAAAAAAATATATCAAGTTGCATACAAAATCCTACTAAAAGGGGGGAGGGGTGTGATAACTATGATAAATGTCTGATAAATGTCTGTCATACTGCATACTAAATGAACTGAAAAATTTACAAAAATTAAAGAGAGAATGAACCCCTGATACCTCAAGGCTATAATAAACTTACAGCCTTGAGGAAGCGAAAAATTTTGAATTTAGATGAAGCTGTTACCCCAATACCTAGGCAAGTATGCTTTAGTGATCGATAATTTGTAATGAAACCACTAAAATAGATTACTAAGAACTCTAAAACTTATAAAATAGAGTTTATAGCATATATGTAAAGAAAGTGTTATTGAGGTTCAAAGTCAAGAATTCACCAAAATTAGACCCATAAACTGATTAACGCTTCTACATGGCCCCCATCAGGTGTCTTACAAGTGCCAATCAAACTTGTTATCACATTGTCCCTAACTTCGCCATATGTTTACTTGGCTCACCTGGCTGTATATAAAACAGGGGAAAGTACAATAAAAAGTTGATCTATCTACGTACAATGTTTAGCTATGTTCAATCACCCTATCAACACAATACATGTTTGCAAACACTTGAAGTTAATAGCATTAAGGGTTTTAAAAATATATTATGATAAAAGAGCCAAATTTACAGCGACATTACAATTGTAACTATCAAGGCTAATTAATTATTCAAAATGGCAGCCAAATAGACATTTTTAATCAGCACAAAGAAGTACAGGAACCAGACTAATAAACTGCAATAATAAAACGAATAAACTGAAAACACCTGCAAATGCATACGCAAAATGTTGAACAGTTTGAAACTGTACTGAATTCAACAGTTTGTTAATTTTACTGACAAAAGTCTGGCAATAAGTGGAGAAATGAAGTGCTGTAAAAAAGAATATAAATGTGAGCCACTCTGTAGTGTGGCAAGGGCAAATAAAAATTTCTTCTGACTAAAAGATACACTGAGGAAGTTTATAAATGTATTTTTAAAATGCTGAATCAATAACTTTTCACAGTTTTTCGATATATAAATAATTTTTACTTGAAATCAATATTACAACTTTCACTTCCCAGTTTTCGACTATCGAACAACGGTGGTGTCCTTTACGACCCTTATCATGTATCATGACTTTTGATTTATGTCTTTTTTTAATGGTGTGCCTTAGAATCCGCTAGTTCAGAGAACTTGGATACCTGATACTTGAGATTGGTAAAGACTTTAAATCTTAACAGAGAAATTCATGAATCTAATTATGTCTTTAGTCATATTGGCCACCAGTCCCCTTACCTTATATGGTATGACACATCTCTAGACACATATTCCTAGCAGTTCAATTTGTGTATGCTGTGTTTTGTGCCAATGCAAGGTGTAGTCAGAGCTTCAGAGCTTCAACTCCAAGCATTAACCTAATAACTACATCATAGTCAAACATAATTAGGCCATAATTTCATTATCGGCTGTCTGACATCAGTTAATTAATGTGTCAAGGTGGGCTAGGGCAAAGTTTTGCCACTACATCATATTTTCTCTGTTATGTATGACTAACCTGGGTTGGTGGAGTGGACCTTTCCTTTGGAGCTTTGATTACAGCACACACAGCAGATCACAATGATACCTATAATCAGAGCAAGTCCCAGTATGCACCCGAATACTATTCCGATAATCGCCCCAACATCGCCATCCTCTTCCACATCTGAAAACAAGAGAATATTTGTTAGTGCAAGCTCCAGCTTTTTCGTCCCTGGACTTTCGTAAATTGTGGCACAGTGTGATGAGTATCTGTCTGTTCACTGAAGTTAATCAGCAATGGGCTACGTTACTACTGGAATGAGTGACCGTTCAGATCACTACTTGTGTCTCTGATGGCTTTGCAGCTCACAATAATAGACCGAAACCCCTTTTGGACCTTGTTTTATAAATTCTTCCACACAATCATATCATAATGTGTACTAAGGAGTACTTATTGCACCCCATGGAAATTGGTGTAAGATGGAATGTATCGCACAATAAGTGTAACTATAGTTTTGATTGGCTAAGCATAATTTATTATTATAATAATATATGGTATCTTTTATAAATGTTATTCTTAGGGTATCACCGAGTACTTTTACTATTTGGAGCCCAAAAAACTACCTAGCCATGCCCAGATTCGTCACCAAATGTCACGGGAGAATATTTTCAGGAAACTTGAACCCACAAACCATTTAGCCCAAAAAAAAACAACAATCTACAAAGTCAGCTATAATAAGGAAATTGCCCGAGCAATTTTTATATTGCATATTTTGTATATTTAAAAAAATTAATTCCACATTGACCTAAAGAATGAAAAAAGAAAATTAGCTGTGTAACATTTCCATACTAAAGGACACCAGTGAAAATGTATAAAACGTTTTCTCCATTATTTATGCATGGGCATCAATGCAACAAAATGAGCAAAAGCTCTGTAAATATACCATTCTAATAAT
Organism: Sabellastarte sp. h YS-2021; assembly: GCA_964017235.1. Lineage (NCBI taxonomy): Eukaryota > Metazoa > Annelida > Polychaeta > Sabellida > Sabellidae > Sabellastarte > Sabellastarte sp. h YS-2021. The sequence goes on from OZ024936.1 coordinate 33,278,119, forward strand.
CAGCAATTTTTTTGACAAAATCAGCAAAAATATACTCATACTAAGCAGTGGTGTGAAATAAAGAAAAACTGTTGCTGAGTCTTTATTTCCTGGTATTAAGATGAAATACATTGTGAGGTAATAAAACAGAAATACCTGCAAGCCAAGCCAGTGGTCGTGATTTTAGGAAATTTTTATAGTTACCAAAATAAGTGCTTATACCCCTTTCACACTACAGGCAGTATCACCCGCGGAAGGCCATGTTTGAGTTACTGTCGCAGTCCTTGAATCGCCGTCTGAAGTCTGTAGATGACCTTGTGGCAAACCGTCCATTACCTTGCGACTTCTACATAAGTTTTAAACTGTTTAAAATTTCCGGCTCTGGTTTCAGTACCGTGAGCATGCACAGACGATTTCGCACATATGAAATTCCTACTACGGTAACCAAGGGTGTGATCCACTGTATACATAGGATTGTGATTTGGTCATATTATGGTGAAATACGGTGACATAAGGTGAGTTAAGGTATTAGTCATTTCATCCAGTGGCTACCAAAGAAGAGTTGAGGTTGCTTCACAGTGACCATTATTTGTAGCACTGTCATTCTACTGTTATTGACGATTAAAATATCATGTCCAATCAATGGCTGTTTGCTTGTAATGTGAACAACTCGGACAAAATGGGTCAACCTGGGGGGGGGGGCGGGGGCAGTTCTGCTGCCGAGAAAAACCGCGGGACGACCGCCTATAGTGTGAAAGGGGCATTACGTTCACTCCAGTAGTTGACTTTGAATCCTTTGTCTTCAACAGTCTGATCACTGATGAACTCTATGTAAACAGCACTATCAGATGTATGGTAGTCCCTGAGAGAACCATCTCCACATAGGACATAGTCAAGGTTGTCATCCCCTGTGTGAAACAAGAAGAGAATGCCAGGAATAATAAATCACCAATATAATGGAAATCTGCCCTTGGATATTCATGCAGAATTACATTGCAAGTATTATTGGAATTAATTGGGATCTTCTCAGTTTCTTTAAACTACCATATAATTTTATCAATAGTAATAAATAGATTATTAAAAGTTTCATTCTCTTTATCCTTCTTAATATTTTATACACAGTAATATTTAAGAAGCCTTAAATAGGTTTACGACTAAATCCACTTCGCTTTTGATCAAATTCCGTAGTTGTGACTTGATGGAATGACTTGATGTTTGATGAAATTTGCTAAATTATGATCCAATATATTTGTATTCTGTTGCAATAGTTGCATTAGATCTACAAAAGCATCAATACTTTTGGTTATATTCTTACTTACTGCACATAAAATATTTAAATATGTATTTACAAATTTGTCACATTGGAAATGCTGATTATTTTAGTTGTAACATTTCAGAATGCATCACTAATTTTCATGAAACATTTAATTGTCGCTGAAGTATTAGGAAAGTCTAAGAAATAGGCAACCACATGTCATTTAAGCAATTATAAGACAGCTCACCTTAAACATTTGAACTTGAACAGTTGAACTTGGCACAATAGAGAATCTAGAATACTATTCTTGTTTGTATTAAAACGTTTGATAACTTGCACCAAGTTAGAGCTGGGAACTGTATGTAAACGATGTAACACTAAGTCACCCTTTAATAACTCACTCTTATAGATGATGATAGAATAACTCTAGTCCGCAGATTGTATGTTTTACCAGACACAATTTGAATCACAAGAAACTTACAGGTTTCTCCATCATGGATTTTGATTCTGTCTCGGGTAGCTGCTGTGCAATGATCTTGTAGCTCATAATAAACATCTAAGAACACCCGTTGTCCTTCTGGGGCATAAATCAACCAGCATTTGTGCTGGTCCCTATAGTGAAAGGTAAAAGGTAAAAGGTAAAAGTTAATCTTTTTCTGTCTCCTTCAATAGCTAAAGGCCTGGTTCCACATTCAAGGACTGTCAGGACCGAGTCCCCAATTTCAAAGTTGGGTTGAATCGGGAAGAAAAGTATCAAAAAATAAGAAAAAAGGAGGAAAAATGAAAATGTTTCCCAAACATTAAATCCTTGATACAGACTAAATAACAGATCTGTGAACCCATCCCAGCTTGACACAATTGAACATATACTTTCCCATAAATTTGATCCTGACCTATCCGGATGCATCCTGATCTCAAGATGATGCAATATAACAGTGATCTGACTGAATACCTATCAGTTAGGCCCTAATTAATATAGAAACTGGTCCAGGTCATTATGACAAGGTCAAAGGTCAAATCAATGTCAGACCATGACATTGCACACCTATACCCCCTAACCAATGTCCCTACCAAATATCAACTTCCAACACCTTACAGTTTCCGAGATATAGCCCGGACAAGATTTTATAGGTCAAGGTCACTACAGCAAGGTCAAAGGTCAAATGAAGGTCAGACCATGACGTTGCACACCTACACCCCCTAACCAATGTCCCTACCAAGTATTAACTTCCTACACCTTACGGTTTCTGAGATACAGCCCGGACAAACTTTCTAACAAAAAATATCTTTGTATTACACAAATAGACATAAAGTTTTAAGTAAAACTCTTAATTGCCACATCAAATATCGTCCACACAGCATAAACGTTTGTGCCAACCTTAAATATAGGTTTGCAATTGTGAAAGTGGTCAGGTCATTTTGCCAAGTAGGTTTTGCTCAAGGTTTGTTACATAGCATAAATATGCAGAGTAGTTTAGATATTGTCCAAAACTTAAAAATTGGATAACTTAAAAGTGGATATAATTATGATGTTTGAGGGGGTTTATTTTCCCCTTAATGGTGCTCCTTTTTCTCTAAGTAGAGTTACGTGTACGTAAAAAAGTTAGGATGAAATCTGTGGAGCCATTTTTCAGGAAACTGTGTGAAAACATACAAAAAAACCCCTCAAAATAGCTATGTTTTACATATGAGTTTAAGGTCACCTTAAAATAGAGCACATCTTCAAGACCAGTTACATCAACAGGCCAAATTTGAACTTAATGAATTAAATTTCTTCACCAATTTTTGAAAAACGTGATGGTAACGAAAAACTTTAATGCATTATTATTGTGTTATTACTGGGATTTTTAGGTCACCTCAAATAGGGAATACCCCTTTGACCAGTTATCTGTACATGCCAAATTTAAATGTAATCTTGAAAGTGTTTTGGAGGATAATTGACGGAAACAAAAGTGGTATTATGACACCATTGAATGGAAAAGCAATCCCTATTTCCAGAAATGTAGATATGGAAAGCAAAAATTTGTCTCGTAATTACATGATAGCATAATTTTAGAGGTCGGAAACAAAATTCCACTTTTTTACCTTAATTTATGTTACTAATGAGAATCCATGGGACCCAACATTTAATCAATTCTTCCTCAGGTCAGCTCATACCCACATAAAGTAATTCAGAATGATCTGTTCATTACTTGTGGAATTATCGTGAACACAGACAAACAGAAAGACAGACAAACACACCCAAAACATAACCTCCTAGTGGTGGTAATACAAAGTATAAATTCAAATTCACTTACGAATTGTAATCGACGGTTTCATAAAATGTGTGTGATACAAAATCTTGGACATTTTTTTCTTCTGCATGAAGGGTGATTTTATCAACACAGGTTTGCCCGTAGACTGAAAAGTAGTCAACAGTTTACATGTAATATATATGTATTTTTTGGTTTTATTAAATTGTCGGATGTTCTGGAGAAAGCAGGTTATACACATTGATTTTGGAGGCAGCTGGTGCATACCCTCTGTTCCACTCTCTCAGGTTTTCCTCCTGTCACCCTAGATCTACTCCAGTGTCCACAATGACATCTTGTTGGTCACATAACTTGTCGTTTAGTCACAAAGGTTGGGAACATAATCATAGTAATGGCAGATGCTCTTTTCATTTTTAAACATGTGTAATAATTCCAGTTGTAACTTGCTTATCTTTATCGTGCTTTGGCTTAACTTTGTGGTACTACAACTTATCTTTATGGTGCTACAACTTATCTTTATATCACTATGGTACTGCATCTTATCTTTGTGTTGTTACAACTACAGGTAATGAGGGGTATGCTCTTTAATATGGAGGAGAGCAATCTTGTTCAACGAGAATATTAGTATACAAGTTCACCAATTAATGTACATGATCGAGTTATGAGACTTAGTGTTTTCCTACAGGTTATGAATCCTTGCAGTTGGGAGCAGGTCAGAGATTAATCTTTACAGTCATACAATGCATCTTTTACTCGAGAAGAAATGCATGAATTGCTAGTTTGTCCACTCTTTTTTCAATAGGTATAGTCCTAGCAGCCTGCAAAGATACATGATGGCCAGGCCTTATCATAACTGTGAATATGGAACACGAGTTTAAGCTAATTACCCCTGTTTCATATTTAGCTCATACCACAGTATGGGAAACACTTGTGGCTTGTTTTACTTACACCACGCCCAGTGCCTTATCGGTTATATTGTGATAAGGATTTGGAAGGGCAGAGGAAACCAGTACTTACAGTTGGTACAGAGGTTCTGCCGACCAACAGCAAGCAAGTGCTTAATATCATTTATAATGTTCTCTTGGTGTAAGCTATTTCCAAGCTAGACTGGTCAGTTAAAATGAATAAATTTTTCGTGTCCATAGCTGTTCTCCACCTTATCAACTACCTGTCATACCATGACCTTTACATTGTGTTAAGAGAGTTATTGAATACTCACTTTTTAATATTACTTTATTGAAAGAGAATATGATTGAGCCAATCAAACTGCATGCCTCACTCTGTACATAAAAAGGAATATTCCAAAAGCATCAAATCCATTGGCTGTCTTATAGTACAAATCCTTCCACACAGAACATTATCTTTTGTTTTTATATATTTCTATATTTCCTGTAAGTTTGTTTTTCAATAAAAAAGCAATGTAAAATGGATAAAAGACTGCCAGTATAATAGAAATATTATATATCAGTGGTTATCTTTTGAGTAAGTGTTTCAACGTGTTTAACAACTTTCTTTCATTTATTTATTGGGGTTTTACGTCGCTTTCAACACTGTACAGGTCGTATCATGAAGGGTAGTTGGAAGGGCAGAGGAAACCAGTACATACAGTTCGTCAGGGTTCTGTACTGTAAACTGTCGACAAATAACAAGCAACTACCAGCTTTCCCACTTGAGGCCGTGCTGGGAACCGAACCCCGGCCTCAGAGGTGGAAGGCGAGAGTGTTACCACTCTGCCGCGGTGGCCCCTAACTTTTCTTTCAACTCAAAGGACTATTTTGTTCAAGCAGATACTTTATGTGTGCATTTTCCATGTCAGTATTAGTATTGAGAAGTTATTATGTTGTAAATGAATTAGAAAGGTTTTAACATAATCACAATAAAATATAGGTATTTAGAAATGTTTACGATTTTCGTGAACAACTGAAAAACTAAAAATAAGTTGTTTTTTTTCGTCATTATTAATGAAAGTGTAAATACATGTAATTTTGTTTAGAAATCTACCGCAAAATACCCAAAGATGTAAAATTTTATCTTTACTATTTGTAAAGCATCTTCACATACAAAACAGTTTCTTTGAAGAAATACAAGAAAACTAAAAAATACCAACCAGCATTGGACAACATTCCGACATAGAATACTAAAATTATAGCACGCATTTTCTTGCCAATATCTTCCTGGGTTAATAAATGTTAACTATTCCCAGATAAACTGCCTCTGTTTTCTGTTTTTGACAATATTTAACTACTGTTTTAACTAACTTTATGAAAAGAACATTGAGTTTGTTATATAAACGCCTATAATATACTCCAGCTTATGACATATGACATGTTTCATACGTGAGTTAGTGTAATACATTGAATCTCCATTAACACCAGCAAAATATTATGAATTGGTTATAATTTGTGTCCTTAAGTTTAAGGTAGTCCTAAAAATCCACTGTAGTAATACATATTGATTTGCTCTATTACTATTTTCTATGGTATTGTGAAATGGTGTCAGTTTAAGGTTAGTTTGAGCTACCTGATATTACTTATTTACCGTGTAGTTTCGGAATTGTTGTGGATAATCCAACATATGCTTTTGTCTATTGATCTGATAGGATACACGGCAGAATGCACTAAACAGACGTAAATACCGATAATAATTGGGAGTTAATAAATACAGGCTTATAAATTATAACGTATCCAATCAATTGTATTTTATATAGTACAGGGGACAATAATGGCTTACTGTTTGTTAAAGTTGGTGTTAGAGTGTCCATCATTTTAAACCACAGTTTTGGTAACAGGCAATAGAAAAAGTGTGAATTCTTTTTCACGAATCCACACTTTTTATCTTCAGAATCCACACTTTTAAGCTTGAAAATTCATACTTTTTAGTTTAAGAATCCACACTTTTTAGATTAAAAATTCACACTTTTTAAATTGTTTCATTTAATGGCCCTAGCTGATTATAATGTAATCAGGTAAATATAGTCTGACAATTTTAATGTTGATTTTTTTAAAGAAGTGTGTTTTGTAAGACATCATTTTAAGGATTTAACACATATAAACCACAGTAGTACAAAATATATGAAAATGATATTCATTTCCTAAAAACAAAATGTTTCAAACTTGACATTGACTTTGAAACAATCTTAATATTTGGAACAAAAATTGCTTTTAACATTGATGAGTGATTTTACAATCCCTTAGTGTATTTAACGATGTGCTGCAAGTGATTAAGTTGTAAAACTATCCTGTGAGAAAAATATCCAAATGTAAGATGGAGCATCTCAAAGCTTCATTGGTGAACAAGCTTCTTGGGGTTTTCTGTAGGACTGAAGTACAATTTTTCTTTATCCAATGATCCAAAACATTTTGTAAATAAACTTCATGTGACCCACATTCATTTTAGATCATTTCCATATTGTTGTATTCGAATTGAGATATCATGCAAATCCTCAGCCGGGAAAATCCTTCATCCAAAGTGAAGCAGTGAATGAAATCCATTTTCCTTAAAGTAATAACCTCAGACTTAGATACAGTACAGTACATAGATTTAAATTGAGATCCTGACCTTTCATTACTCTCTGGTTTGTTGTACCCCCAAGTTCTCAGATAGCTTTTCTACCCAATCCAGCAAGACTAAAAACAATTTTAGACAATATAATAAAATATTATTTGATGCTAAATCATTTTGGGAACAATATTTAATGATGGTGTATCTTCTGAGAAATTAGTGCAGAATTATATTTTGTCATTTGATAGTGCAGTCAATAATTTGTATGTCAACATTTATATTAACATTTTTGACATATAATTTAAAATTTAGTAATATGTACAAAGAACACAATAAAATGCAATGAAAAAGAGTAAAAAGTGAAATACTTTATATCTTTTCACGTCACCGTGCACAGTCCATTTCTCTTATGTATGTTTTTCCATATCCTTTCAACATATAATGACTGATATTTTTATATTTATTTTGAATAATAAATAGCTTTGTCATGTACTCTAGCTGAACATCGTTGCAAAGCTGCAAGTTTGACACCATAAATGCTAAGGACAAATGCACCAGCAGAATACAAAAGATTTAATTAATTCAGTTGAACATTTTCAGAATCAACACTTTTTTTCGATGTTCAGGTCACCACATTCAGTATAATTAGAGATTTAGGCCACATATATGTAAACATTGGTTTTTACATGGCCTCTTTTGTGGTTTAAGCCAGAGATTCAATAGTGGTGTCTAGGCATCACGCCTGTCAGTCCCCCACCCCAGGAAAGTTGAAGGTTACCTTAAATCTGTTTTCTCTGTGTACAACTTAGCACATTCTGGGGTTTCCCATAGCAATTTGTATCCTGCAATTTCATTGGTCAGCATTAGTCACATAGAGCTTCTTGGTCTCTTATTCCTCACTTTAAATTTTGAAACCAAATGGACAAGAACTGTCAAAAAATTTGTTGTGCTATTTGAAGGACTTATTTGCAATGGATTTACTTTTATGTTTTTAATTTTGTTTTTAATCACAGAGACGTTTTAGATTTATATGTGTTTACACAAAGTACTTAATGTTACTGCTTTTAACGCCTCTGATGACGCTATTGGGATTCTAGTTGACACTAATTGAACATTGGCTGTGTAATTTCTACAAATGACCAGAACTGTGCAATTTTCATCTGACGTTTCCTCAGAGTGCTGGTTATCTGACAACCTCAGGCTTACTTTGGCTGAACACAAAGGGATGGTCAACCCTAAGTTTTTATAAATTCCTTGATGCAGTGTATAGCCAAATTAAGTGTGATAAGGTCAGGGCAGCACTCTCAGGATTCCTGCTTATGTGTTTCAGTGCATATTAAAAACAAACACATATATATATACGTATAACTGACATAAAAATGGGAAAACAAAGGAAACTGTGCCACAGGTGTAATGAGAAACATTATCCCCCCACTGGGAACAAGTGTTCGAGGCCATTGGAGGACCCTACCACAGACCAAGAAGTGGGAAAGTCAAAACAGGAGAAGAGTGGTGCTATCAGGAAATCTAAGGACTACCAGTCGGACATTAATAGTAGTTCTAGGTCCATGTCTCTACATGGCCGCTCATCCGTTGCTCAGCAGCCGGACTGTTCTGTCAAGAGGGCCTTGGCCCCAGGTCTTGAGGACCAGAGCAACTCTGAGGAGAGCTTTGAATCGACTGGTGAAGACTCATCTCAACATGTCCAGCTCAGAATCCTGGAAGAGCTTAAGAAAGTCAATCACAGACTGGATGCAGTAGAAGACCAGGTAGCTGAAAGAAGACAGCGAAGGGACAGTAGCAGAGACACTAAGTTAAGTACTGTTAAAACAAAATGTAAAAAGAAAAGTAAAATTGTTCTCAGTGAAAGTAGTGAATCGTCTGATGATGGTGAAATTCCATTACTTAGCAGTATAAGATCCTCAAAAGCCATACAAAAGCAAGTTGATCGATCTCTGGCTGACCTTGAAAAGGTCAACTCTGTCAAAGGTAATGAACAAAAATTGAAGTCAAAAAGGGGAGGTCCGGTGGAGGTTTTAGTATCACACCGGGTGAACTGGCCTCATGAGTATATTCTGGGGGGTTCAAGCAAGCAACGCATATCTTATGACCAGTTGAATTTATGTCAATTTGTTCACGGCTTCGTAAAAGGTGTCTTAGACGAGGACAATCCAAAATATAAAGAAAAAATGTTATCTTATCTCTGTGATTTGATGGAAGATGCGAATGACTTTACTTGGGCCAACGCAAAAGCATCTCATGCTGTTCTCTTATGTGAGATGGAGCGAGGTGGGGTTACATGGTCGGATACTTCTCGCATTGATCGCATTAGAAGGGCTCATGCCCAGCGTCACACAGTTACAGCAAGGTCAAATTGGGGCAAAGGTCATGACCAGTCACGTAAGCCGTGGTACTGTAAACCCTTTCAAGCAGGTTTGTGTCAGTTTGTCAAAGACCATGAGGTCAATGGAAAGTGGCACAAACACATATGTGCTCATTGTTTGGGTCAGGGAAAGTTGTTGAACCACTCTGAAAAAGATTGCTATTTTGTGAAATGTTCTCAGCAGTCAAAAAACGAGCAAGGGGCTGCTCAGTAGCTCACCTGAGCAGCAACATCAGTGATCTCACAAAAAAGGTAAAATCACTCAGTATTTACACTTCAGGTGTACACCTTGGTACAGAAATAGTGGAAGGTAAGAATAATTCTCATACTGTTGTCCATGACTGTACACTTGAGGGTGGAGGAGACACTTACCAACAGCGACCAAAGGTATTCACTAGGGTTTTTTATAACTCAAAAATTGATAAGAAAGACTGTGAAGGTTTGTTCGCTCAGGGCAATAAACAAAAAGTCATGAATCATCTGGCAATGACCAAAATGGACCTGGGTTCAGGTAATCAAAAACACAGAGGTCGTGTCTTTAAGCACTCCCATACAAGTAAAAAGGTAATTTTATCTGAAGTTAAAAGAGAAACCCAAGACCAAAGTACTGTAAAAACAAAATCAGCTGATTCTGATTGTAAAAATGTCAAGGTTATGGAACAAACTTGCAATGACAGATACAACACCCCCGTGGTAGTGCAAAATGATCAAGGGTTCATTAACTCTGTTGCACCTCGTGCTTCAATGTCTGATGATGCCAGTTTTTACACCTCTGACGGGGGGGTTATTAACAAGGGTGACAATGGGTTGGAAGCCCTTGAAAAAGTAAAACCTCAAGACAATAGGGTCCTCCCTAATGATTCCACAGATTGCAAACTATTGTTTGACATTAACAATACATGGGATGGTGACAAATTCTTGAATACAATGGTTCCAAAACATCTTGATAAGTACCTCAATGGCAAACAACAACCAAACACCAAATTATTCTATGAATGGCGTCACCAAAGTGCTTTTGACTTTGGCTTTGTTCCATTGTCAGATTTCATTATGCCTAATAATAGTGAATTTGATGTTAGTGGTTTACAGTGTCCTTTTCAAATGCACGAAAAGATCAAAGCCAGTGGTTCATTGAACTATTTAGGTTGTAGAATACCTTTGAAATCACAACTTAATATCTCAGAATGGGCAGAAGTATTGAAAGGGTATTGGGACACCCAGTTGATTGAACTCTTGACCTTTGGTTTCCCCCTTGATTTCAACAGGTCTTGTCCTCTCCAATGTGAAAAGAAAAATCATGCTTCTGCTATTGAATTCCCAGATGATATTAGGGCATATCTTGAAGAAGAGGTTAAGTTTGGTGCTATTGTAGGCCCATTTGAAAGGGAACCAATAGTAAATTGTCATACTTCACCTTTCATGACAAGAGAGAAACCCAATGCAAAACATAGGCGGGTCATAATTGATCTTTCTTGGCCCAAAGGTACCTCAGTAAATGCTGGGGTTGATAAAAATTCATATTTAGGAACAGACTTTGCCCTAACATTCCCTATGATTGATCATATTACATCTGAGATCAAAAAAGTTGGTGCAGGAGCTCACCTTTACAAAATAGATATAAGCAGGGCTTTTCGCCATATAAAAGTTGACCCTAGGGACTATGACCTCTTAGGCCTGATATGGGATGACGTCACATACGTCGACACGTGCGTCATGTTTGGGACGCGTCACGGGACGCAAATCTTCCAACGCGTCAGTGACGCATTGCGTCACGTCATGCGTCAACGCGGTTTTACCGTTGTAAATTACGTCGACGATTTCGTCGGAATTGCGACGCCTAGCGTTGCCCAAGCATCATATCAATTTTTGACTGACCTCCTCTCCAAGTTAGGCCTTGATATCAGTGTTAAAAAACTAGTACCACCAAGTCATAGGGCTATATGCCTGGGTGTTGAAATAGATACTCATGAACGCACAGTGTCCATTCCAGCAGAAAAACTTGAACACATTTGTGAACTTGTTCAACAGTGGTCCACTAAGAAAATTTGCACAAAAAGGCAGTTGCAATCATTATTAGGTAGCCTCTTGTACGTACACAAGTGTGTACGCCCAGCAAGAATTTTTCTCAACCGTATGTTGGACCTTTTAAGACAGAACTATGACTCAAAAAACATAACCATTACTGAAGAATTCAAAAGGGACCTCAGATGGTTCAAAAATTTCTTGAAAAACTACAATGGCATCTCATTTTATGATCATGTCAGATCTCGAGATATTCTCGAGCTGGATGCATGTTTGACTGGCCTGGGTGGCAGGTGTGAAAATTTGGTGTATCACATGTCTTTACCACAGCATTGCAAAAACTTGGGAATAGTTCAGTTAGAAATGATTAACATTTTAGTGGCTATCAGAATTTTCTCAAAGATCTGGAGTAAAAAACATGTTCTTGTGAAATGTGATAACCAGGCAGTGGTTACGGTACTCACCTCTGGAAAAACCAGAGATGCCTTCCTGGCAGCATGTGCCAGAAATATTTGGCTGGCCTTAGGCCAAAATGACATTGATGCATCTTATGTACATGTGCTAGGCAAGAATAATCAAGTTGCCGACCTCTTGTCAAGATGGCAAAATACTGTAAATCAACAATTGCTTCTAGGCACATTAGTCCAGAATCCAATATGGTTGAAAACTGATGAAGCTTTGTTGCAAATTGATTGTGAAATATAATGTAATCACTACAGATGCTGCACTTTGTTTTTAGGTCACAAGGCCCTGGAGAAGTTGTCAGAAGGGGCTCAGGCCACAGTACATGCAGCCTTCAGACCAAAGACAAGAAAATGCTATCAAATGCTGTTCCGAAATTTTGTGGCTTTCTGTCATTGTGCACAGATTGCATGGGCAGACATTAACATACAACACATAATGGCGTATTTGCAGTTCTTAATTGAAAATAATGTGTCAGTACACATGGTGGCAAATCATATCTCAGCTCTCAAAGCTAATTTTGTCATGTACGGTTTAGACTACACAGTGTTGAACAATCCTAGGGTGTCATATTTTTTGAAATCAATAAAGATAAACAGGCCTTTGGCTATTCGTCCAAAAAATATTATCACACTACCTGTCCTGAAGCAAATGGTAAGCCTCTGTGATCATATCTACTGTGGAAAAGTGTTTAAAGCTGTATTTCTCCTGTCATTCTTTGCATTTCTTAGAATTTCCAATATTGCTCCACACTCTTATTCTGCTTTTGATCCTACAAGAAATCTTACCCCCAAGGATATCAGAATCACCAAAAAATACATGCATATTACACTGACTTGGACAAAAACCATACAAACCAGAGACAAAACTCATGTAGTAGTAGTTCCACGTCTTCCACAGTCTCCTCTCTGTCCTGTTGCAGCTCTGCAGGAAGCTGTAACATTATACAGTCCAAATCCTGATGATCCACTCTTCCAAATTAAATCCTGAACTGGATGGAAAGTCCTCATTGACTCCAGAATAAGGAAAGTATTGTCCAAATTAAACTTAAAGATGGGTTTCACCAAGAATCATTTCACTTTCCATGCTTTCCGGCGTTCAGGGGCCACCCTTGCTTATGATTCTCATGTCCCCATTAGGAGTATTAAGAATCATGGCTCCTGGACATCGGACTGCGTTTGGACCTACATTCAAAGTAGTCAAAACTCCAGTCGAGATATTGCTTCTTCCTTTGCTCGCCTATTGCATGATGCTTAACTACAGCTACTTTGGGCTTTTGAGGGTCATTTACTAGGTGTATGCATGTGCATTATTCATATATACATCATAATATTTACATCTGTCTGTATCATATGTTATTAAGGTCATCTTAAAGTGTTGAATTACAAATTCTCGTATTAACTGTTATGGTGACCTTAAATATCTTACTTATATTGTATCTTTATTCATTATTTCTCGTGTATTACTCATGCTTAAGGTCACCTTAAGTGAACTTTAATGTTGAATGTAACTATGGATGACTTTAAAAACTCTTAATACTAAATGGTCTTGTATGTGTATACTTATATGAAACAATGGTCTGTAAATAGTCTTAGTAGTCCTGCATAGTAATTGTAATAGCATTGTAATAATAAATTTGAATGTATTATAAATAAATTAAATTTCCTCAGATGTGTGTTTCCTTTCCTGGGGTGGGGGGGACTGTCGGCCTAGTATTTTCTGATTTACGAATCCACACTTTCTCGTGATTTCTCCTACACTGAAAGCGCTTCATTGTGACAAGTTGATGTAGAATTATATAACCTTTAAAAATACATAAAATGTATATTGTTCGGGCTGACAGGGGTGTGTCGAAAGGTTAGCACTGGGTTGGTCAGTAATTTGGAATTTTTTAATAGTCCAGAATGTACCAATTTCTTGAGGTGTGGCAAATTCTGATTGGTTTAAAAATGGTCATTGGTAATAACTGATCATGCTTCTTCCATTTGAATGTTTGAAGCACAAGTGGTCACATTTGAAAAATTACAGCACAGAATTTATTTTATTCCAAGCTTGATTTTAATTCATATCTTAGGTTTTTAGTTTTTTATTTAGTACTATTATTATGCAAGCCCATTAGTAACATTAACTAAAAAAATTCTCAAATTTTGTCACCAGTTTCTAAATTTTTGCTATCTCATAATTCAGAGATAAGAATTGAATTCCTGTTTTTAAGCTTATGCTATCTTGTAATTATGAGATAGGTATTTGGTTTCCTGTTTCTAAAGTTTGCTATATCTTTTTTATTTTTATTTTAGAGTCACACTGTAGAAGTCATATACAATACTATGTATACAAATAATAATATTATAAAACCATAACCAACAAGTGAGCAAACCATATATAGCAAGTTGCTTGTACCTCTTATTATCAATATCTAGTTTTAAAAACATTTTGTTCATTAACCTTATAAACTCATAATTTTTCAATTTTAATTTACGTGAATATACTCTGTCTCTATGCTGCCATGTAAAACTTCACAAAATATGTACTCTGAAAGGAGATTTTCATTCTTTTTAGACAGGTAAATTAATTGTTTTGTAAATAACATTATCAGGTTCAACAAATGTAAGGCACTATTTCTCTGGCATGGAATACCTTGGAGAACTTCTAAAAAAGTACAGTCAAAATGTAAGTTCCTTTTAGATATAATTTTTGACAACATTCCACAAATTTTGAACACATTCACAATAAATGAAGAAATGCTTGATGGAATCAGTTAGATTACAACTTTGACACATTTGGGATTTTATTATATTCCACAGGTATAGATTATAATTACAAGCTGTATATCTGTGCATGATGCTAAACTGTAGGCTTTGGAATTTTAAATCGTTTGTCACTTTACCTGGAAGTAGGTAAATTTTAGATCAGTTAAAGTTGTCCATGAAAGGCTAGTATACTGCCCATTTGTGTTATGCTGGTGGAGTTGACAAATTACATGTTAAACTGTTATAGATATCTTTAGTGCTAAGTTTTTCAACATTTAATTTCAGGGGCAGAATTTTCCAGTTTGATGGTATAAATTCTAAAGTTGTATTACTTTTGATTTTGGTTTTTCAAGGCATTGGAATAGCTGACAGAACAGAATGATATCTTAGGTCTTCTATATCACAGTTGAATTCTATTTCCATTTCTTGTATACTTTTAAAATTGCCACTTTTAACAAGCTGCCCAACTTGTGAAAAGTTTGTCTTCTTTATAAAGACTGATTCGGTCTAATTATTTTTCCACCAACTAAAATATACTTTTTATAAACTAGTTTTTCATTTAAAATTTCCTGTATACCATTAGGGGAAACAGTATAAAACTTATATCATGATTCTGTGATCTGACTATTAAATTTTGACAAACTTGAAGGCAACTTTATAGCAGGAAGCTTATGCAACATATATCTTTAATACCAGCACAGTGCAGAGCAAGGTTAGTTGATTTTAAAGTTGAGCTCAGAAATCTTTTTATCCATAATGCTTTCATAGAACAGTCATGTTTTAAAAATCAATCATTTAAGCTCCACCTAGGGTTTTAGAATTAATCATCACTTCTCTTTTCACTTTTTCCCTCTTTCCTGGCCTCCACAAAAATTGAAAAACTAATTTATCATTTTATGCTTTATAAAGTAGTCTGGCACATACACAGTGCTACATACATTTAAGATTTGGCTAAGAACTGTTGTTTTAAGTACTGTTATTTCTCCAAACATTGTTAAATGTATGTTTGACCATGTTGTGATTGTACACATATTTTTAATTCTTTTAACTTTGTCATTCAAATTTAGCCAAATCATCTGATCTTCATTACTGCTAAACCATATGCCAAGCATTTTAAAACTTCCTTTTTGCCAAGATATACCTAACTTATGCTTATCAACATTTTGCCAATTCAGAGAAATAACTTCTGTTTTGTCTTTATTAATACAAAGTTCAGAACACTGAGAACTTTTCTAATAACAATAGTGAATTTTTCAGGGCAGAAATACCAGTAAGATAAAGAGTGGTGTCATTTGCAAGTTGGCTTATGTTGAACTATGTTTTGTTTAATAATGCCATTAATATCTTTATTATTTCCAATGCTTATGGTTAAAATGTCCACAACAAGAATGAACAAGGGCAGAAAGAGGATCTTGCCTTACCGCTTTCTAGAGTGAAAAATTCTGAGGATTTACCATTATTTCTCACACAACTTTTAATTTGTGTATATAGTATCTGTCTTATAATTATGAGATAACAATACTTTAGAAATGACAAAATGGCTATTTTGAAATAAGGAGATAACAAAAATTTAGAAATGGGATCGAGAAACGAAACTCCTGTCTCGTAATAACGAGATAGCAAAAATTAAGGTACGGGAAACAAAAATAGGAATAGTTTTTAGTTCATGGTACTAATGGGCTTCCCTAGTTATTGGATAAGATGACTGGGAAGAGATTGTATAATTTGCGTTCTGGTGACAGTGATCTGTTGAATCTACCTGTGCAGTTTCAAATGTTCATAGTGAATTTTATGTTTCGAAGAGTTTGGCTCATTCTTAGTTTAGGAAATGGCGTCCTTTCTTTGTCATTACACCTGGAAAAAATTATCCACAGACACTCTTGTCTAGTACAAAAAATACACTTCAGAACAAACAGGGGCTTGGGTTAAAATATTGCAAACCAAACTTGGCTTCAGTAATAGAAATTTCTTTGGCAACTGATTTTTTTTATATGATATCAGTAACAAGTCAAAAGTACCAAGCACCTCTTAAAACAGTTCTGTACTCTCTGATAATCAGAATTGTCGCAGTATGGTCGGAGTTGAGCAAAATCTCAAAGAATGCAGCTTGCATAATGACCTTTTGCTATCTACCAAATTCCAAGCTCTGCAAGACTTCTCAGAAAACGTGCATAATGACAGTGAAATTAACGAATCTGAAACAGACACTGTAAGGAATAAATTGGCAAAATTTAGTCAAAACGTATCAAAAACAGGAAACAGTCTAATGAACTTGTTAATTTGGTCGACAATTATTATCTATTGTGCCTTATCAGGGTCATTTCAATAACATTGTGAATAACAATGAGACTGGGCTTTTGTCAAGGGGACTTCCGACTGCCACCAAAACAAGACTATCACAACAAACGTCCTGTTGCAAGTGATGAGAGTCATTTTACTGGGTTGACACTTGATGAAGACAGAAACTTTGACACAAATAATGATATTGCAACCACACATAGAATTTTGGATGTTAAAAACACAATCAAAAGTTATTTTCCAATGGTTACACGCAAAGAATACATAGTATGGCACAAAGTAGGGGGGACACTTTGGTTTTGTCAATGAAACTCCACTGAAATTATATATGGGTCCACCAGTGCACTGGTACAACGTAACTAGCATCTAACACACATTTGTTGGTAAAAATAGTGGTTGCCCAGGCTATCTTAACTGTAGGATACCAGTCAATTCTAATTTAAATTTTTGACAGATGGGTTTATTATCATAGACAATATTGGGACCAGCAACTCCCTGAATTATTTAAGTATGACTTCCCTTTGGATTTTGATAGGGATAGCAAATGACAGTCCACAGAATCAAATCACACTTCAGCTCAGATAGATACTCACCATGTTAGGCTATATGTAAAAAATAAAATATATGGCCATAATTAGCCCTTTGGATAAAAAACCCTGTGATTTGCACATATTATTTTTCGCCAAATATTCTTTTTACAAGATTTGAGTAATAAAAGGGCCATTATGGACTTGAGCAGGCTAAACATATTTTCAGTTAATGCAGGTGTACAGAAAGATATTTATTGAGATACTATTTATACATTACAGTACCCTTTCATTGATAATATTACAGCATCTCCGGTACAGTTAGATCCTTCAGCTCAACGGTACAAGGTCAACATAAGCAATGTATTTCAGCATATTAGGGTTGACCCTACAGACATTAACATCCTGCGCTTTAGCGTTGACCAGTAGTACTTTATTGATGGCTCGACCCTGTTTGGCTCTTTCAGAGATGCTTGGACGCTATTTGTTACATAATGGCAAGTTATGGTTACTGAGGCTTATTTCCCAGTAACTATTTTCATATGTTTAAGGTTTTATACAGATGACTGCAAAAGTTAACACATTGACAATATTCTTTAAGTGGCTGTTTATTTATATTCTTTGATTTAAAAATGTAAAAATTATATCCTAAGGTTACAAAATTTATCCTTTTATATGAGATGACGGGTAATGGTGCTCCTTCATTTCTTAGTCTAAATACATTGGAACAGACCACAGCCAGTCAGTTCAGTAGGTTCTGAAATACTAGCGTGAGCTGCAAAGCTATCAGAGACATGAGTAGTGCACTGAAGTGATCACAAAGCCCAGTACTAATGTAGCCGATTTTGCCGCTTCAGTAAATAGATAGGCCATCATTATGCTACACCACATTTCATGAAAGTCCGGAGACAAAACAAAAGGGAAAAACAAGGCCAAAAGGTGTTTTGGTCCCCTAGCGCAAGTGCAAAGCCATCAGAGACATGGGTAGTGCACTAGAATTTACAAAAGTCTTTTGACATAAATAAATTCCAACTCAGACACATCCCTAAGATGGTCTAGAACTCAGACGGCCACCCATCCAAGTACTAACATAACCCATTGCCGCTAAACTTCAGTGAGCAGACAAAAAAGTGATCTCTAGAAGTGCAAGCCTTAAAAAGTGATCCCTAGAAGCGTGAACCTCGCTAGAGCTTATGCCTAAAAAGTTGTGGTTGTTTTTTCTGGATGTCTATGGCATAGGCTGGTGATACCATTCATGCATACAGACCTTTAGAGCATCCAGTTTTTTTTTGACAATTTGAGCATGGCTGTTACTTACATTACCACAAAGTTTACTTTTACCATGATGACAATCCTGTGGTATATATTACCAGAAAATGTTGAAGTTCACCAAGTTTCACAGTTCTCTATAGATAGTTGGTGATGATGACAACCCTTCAGTGAAAGTGGGATAACATTAGCTTTTAAATTAACAAAATACAAATCTTTCAGTGAAATGTTTAATGTCCATTTCAACAATGGACAATTTCTTGGTTTAGCTTAGACGATTGACAAGTAGGCTCTTTTCACGTTTTGTACATTTGATAGATAATGATATGTCTTAAAAACACAACTAATGCATGAGCAAGCACAATTTTGAAGTAATAGCACTCTTTCAGTAAAACATTTAAATTATGTACAATTTCAACAGTTTTGCACGATTGTCTCTCCTTTAACAAATGTTTTTAAAAATATTTAGCTTTTAATATTAAGTCTCATGGTTCAATGTATACTGCAGGCAGGGGTATACCCCATTCATCTACTGGATGACTCTGAGCCATTGTTGGTGCAGGGACTGCCTTTTTGATGGGATATACAGCTTGTCCTGATGTCATCACCACTACACCACCAGCATAGCCAGCGGTAGAATACTGCTGTGTGGGGTAAGGCTTAGTTCTAGTCTGGTACCCAGTATTCTGATTTTGAGCTATAATGTAAAAAAAAAAAAGAATTAGCTAAGTCAGATATTTTTAGTGGAATATTTCAAGGCAGTGGGCACATTTTACTGGACACAAAACATCAAAAACATCCAATGTCTATATGATTTGGGTATGTTTGTGACTTAATTTCAGCACAACCACAAAGTTAGTTTTGCATGCATTTAAGTTTGACTGAGTGTTTCTAATTCTTACTAAGATACTGTAGATCACTTTATTTGGGGTGATCTTTTTTTTAAAATGTTTCATTTACCCTTTTAAGGGTGATCGTGACTGTGGTTGTAAGCAGTTGATAGGTTTGCAAATACCATTGCCAGTAAGAAAGTAAGAAATACTTGGAATATTTCATCCTTCTATTGCACATGCATCAGTCGTTTTAGCCAAAATATAATTGATGTCACATTAAATGTTTAGAGTGTACATTCATGACAAAAATTTAACAGTAGCTTTCATTTACAAATAACATACACAAATATACAATTACATAAAAACATTTTCAAAAAGTAAAAATCTAAAAAGAATAAATATCAAATGCATTTGTGTCTAATAAATCTAAAAAGCTAAACATTCATTAATTTCAATGACCCGTGACCTCACAAACTCTAACATATGATTAAACATTTGTCTACTTTCACTGATATTCTACCTTATACCCCTGTTCCATCGTCACTAGACTGGTTCCCTACTCTCATGATGAAGCAGTTCTCAGACTAATCTTATGGGTCATACTTCTTTTTCCCATATACTTACAAATGATTTTGTCAGTCTTAAGGCAGTTATGGCTAACCTTATGAGTAAGAAGACTGATCTTTATGGTGATACAACTTATTTTTAACTGCTACAGATTATTTAAGTTACTCTAATGTCAAAATGGTGCCGAGTGATCTTTATTTATGCATAGACGATTAGAGTTAGACGTTCGTTGATTATTTCCTATGTTCAATGTAATTTTTTACAGTGACAGGATATATGATCCACTGTATACAATCAATCAGTTTGGGGGTGGGGTGGGGGGGTGGGGGGGGGGGGGGGGTTGAGGGGATAAATGAGCCGTTTATGTATTCCTTCCTATAAATATTAAAATATTAAAAGTGAGAAGTCCTTATACTTCTTGTTTTAGCATCAGGCCGTCCTCCTTTAGTGACCCACTGTTTTTGTATGTCTCTAGATGTTCATAACTGGAGGACGATTCTCTGGATTTGTTCAAAACTGAATTTATTATTCAAGCGACAGGCATAGACGATTAGAGTTAGACGTTCGTTGATTATTTTCTATGCTCAATGTAATTTTTTACAGTGACAGGATATATGATCCACTGTATACAGTCAACCACTTTGGGGGGGGGGGGGAGGGGGGGGGGTTGAGGGGGTAAATGAGCCGTTTATGTATTCATTCCTAGAAATATTAAAATATTAAAAGTGAGAAGTCCTTATACTTCTTGTTTTAGCATCAGGCCGTCCTCCTTTAGTGACCCACTGTTTTTGTATGTCTCTAGATGTTCATAACTGGAGGACGATCCTCTGGATTTGTTCAAAACTGAATTTATTATTCAAGCGACAGGCAATATACAAGACTATGCATATAATAGAAAATAAAATCGGATTTTTTTTTGATAAGCTGCTGAACTTTTGTCAGCACAGCAGTTGCCCTTCAATTCGAAAAGGGAATGGGGGTTGGGGAGTCTCTGTGTGAAGCAATAACCATGGTTTCTGGATTATTTCATCATTTCAGCACTTTCTTTTCAATCAAACTTATTATAATTTAAGAGCTACTGCAAATATTAGGGTTTCCTTGAAACCTAAAAAAATTAGTTTACTTGCAGTTTATATATTTTACTGAAAATTGGACTGAAAAAAGAGAGAAAGCACAGAAGAAATGAAATATGGTGGATTCTCCAGAATCTTAAGAATAATTAAAAGTAGAATTCACTCCTGCAGAACTGAAACAATCATAGATGTAAACTGCAGACACAGCTTCAACCACTCTGGGTGCTTGCCTTCAACATCTGAGGTCGCTGGTTTGAATCTCAGCTGGGGAGAAGCTTTATGTTTGAAAGTTGGTTACTTACCGATGCCCAGTGGTTTACAGTGCAAAAGTCTTGACCAACTAGTATGTACTGGTTCCTCCACCCGTAAACTATGCCTCGAAATATGACCCTGGGTGTTGAAAGCGACATAAAACTACATATAAATCCAAATCAATTACTTGGGACATATCTATTATACCTGGCATGCAGGAATCACTGATGATTACCCAAGTGGCTGAGAATGTTCTCATGTGTTCAGAAATGCCCCTGCTGTTACGAAAATCATCCCGCAGGTGGATTTTTGAAAGATAATTACATTTTATAAAACAGGGGACATAGGTTGCACAGAGAATATACAAGAATCAGCAATTTCTGCTACCTATATGTATATTGGTTTAATTTGTCACAGAAACCATACATTATTTCTGTCCATTTAGGCCACTGTAAATCTTGGGCCAGCTATGTAAAATTTTTGTGCCAGATGTCAAAACTTAGTCCCTCAACGGAGGGCTAGAAAAGGGCTTTTAACCACTACATCACGGGTCTATCTGTCATGTGTACTTTACCTGTGGTGGTGGAGTGGACCTTTCCACTGGAGTTATTTTTCTGAGCTTTACAACACACACAGCAGACCACAATGATGCCTACTATCAGAGCCAGCCCCAGAATGACTCCAACCACAATCCCAACAATAAGTCCAGGATTGTTTTCCTCCTCATCTTCATTTAAATCTACAAAACAGCCTATTTTATTATAAATTCTTGGTAACAATCAATCTTGTCAAAAATTTGTATATGATAAACTAACGAATACGTAACGTGTTACTGGTGAATGTGACAGGATGATGTGTAACACAATGTAATTGTAACTCTAGTTTTTGTTGACTGCATAATTTATATTTTTTTGTGGCAGATGGCCAGGATTTACCATGACGTTACATACCATACTTAGCAAATGGACTTTCTTACCTGGGCAGTCCAACTAGGACACCAAATGTCACAGGACAATGTTTTCCACAAATTTAAACCTACAAACCTCCTGCTCTAGAGACCAACACTGTACTGAGTGGGCTCTAATGGAAATTTCTGTTCACCTATCTAGTAGTAGTTTCTTAAGAACCCTTTGCTAATTATCCAACTGTGTACTTACATTCAGTCCAGTAGTTTATTTTGAATCCCTTGCCCTCCGTGCTCCCATCAGTGATGAATTCTACGTAAGCAAACTCGCCAGATGTACTGTAACCCGTGACAGAACCTTCTCCACACAGGAAGTGGTCAAGATGGTGATCCCCTGTGTGAAACAAGCACATGAGTCTTATTAAACTATATCAGGAATAATAATTCCCCAAATCAATGGAAATCTGCAGTTGTTTTTCCCATGTAAAGCTAGAAAAATAGTTTTTAATAACCTGCAATGCTCTCATACAATACCATGAACGATAAGGCAGGTTGGGTGGATAGAGATTTGAGAAAATCAAGTTGTCCAGGGCACGTGATTGTAATTCAGAGGTCACCAATACCCAATCACAGAATCAGACATGATTCACAAGATTAGATTTTCCAAGAGTCCACTTATAATGGTGGTACCTTTTCCAATAACCCCCCCCCCCCCCCCAACCCAAGGTAGACCTTACTTGTATTGTTCCAACAGGGACTTGCATAGATAGCAGGCCTAATAAATATTGGTATAGTTTTACACTCAGAGCAATATTTCCTTTAATATAGGACTCAAAGTGCTATTTCACACATCTAGACAGCATAAGTACAGCATATGCGCTGGTGAATAAAATTCCCACAAAAGACAGAGACTCAGGGATGACCACTTATCAGTGTCCCTGAGGTTCGTTAGCCATTTGAAGTGGCCATCCATCCCACTATGTATCTGCCTGTACCTGGGATTACACCCAGGTTTTTCTATATTCCTTGATGATTGTTTTACCCACTGGGCCAACTAGTAGATTATTGTTGATATGATCCTTTTTGGGGAATAAATGTATTTTTAATTCCACAAATATGTGCAATATTGTGGCATCTTTTTAAAAGAGCAGTGTAAATTTAGTATTTTAGGATTAATGTGCCCCAGATGATGAGGTTTTACTAATACTTAGAAATTAACAAGTTTGTAGGATTTTTTCCTTTTGTGAAGCTCATCCACCCAAAGTTTCCCAAACTGTGATAAAACAAGCTGATCATCCATTATGTGTAAAGAAATACAATAGAGTTTTGGAGTGATTGATCATATGTATTACCAAATGATGTGACAAAGTTCTAGAACAGCTGTTCATACACTGTATAAAATTGCAACACAGTGCCAGACCAGCTGACCACATGCTATATAAAATGATGTAACACAGTTCTAGACCAGCTGTTTATATGGTATATAAAAGGATGTGACAAAACTCCATACTAACTGATCATATGCTTTTTAACATGGTGTGACGCATTTCTAAACTAGCTAATCATATGCTATATGAAATGATGTGCCATAGCTCTAGACTAGCTGCTCATACTCTACATAAATGATGTGACACAGTGTCAGGCTTAAACAGTGAGACAGTGTCGGGCTTAAACAACACATTCCCAGATTTGGATAGAATAAATATGCCATAATCCACAAACTGTCTCTTGTGTCAGCTACAAAAACAATCACAAAAAAACTTACAGTCATGTCCATCATAGAGCTTGATTCTGTCCTTACTGCCAGCTGTACAATGGTCTGCTATGTCATAATACACATCCATGAACACTTTGTGTTGTACCTGGGCCACAATCGACCAGCAGGTGTGCTTGTTCCTAACCAAAAGTTCAAGGTCAAAACTTGTGTTTAATGTCTCTTTCAGCAGTTAATGTCACACCAAGACAAAACTCTCAAATGTATATCACATCTTGGTGTGACCCAGACTCAACACCACGACTCTAACAGCCAAATGGGGCAGTGTCATCAGGTATTATTTAAAATTCTAATTCATGTTTATAATTTGTTTTTGTACAGAGGTTGTTTCAGTGACTTATTTTACTGTATCTTTAAGCTTTAAATCACTCTGTGCTTACACATTTGGTGTTGTGGGTTTAAATTTAGCTTATGACGATATGTAACATGCATCAAAGTCTGTCCTGATTTGACCATATCAGTTTAAGGGGAGGTTTAAATCTCTGAGTTTGAGTAATTTTGCCATTACCTAGTGGACAAACCAAGGATTGTCACTTGCAACTCTTGCAATTGGTGTTATGGGAAATCTTTAAACCAAAAATATTAAATCATTTCAGGTTTTGAGCTTAGTCAAAGAATTTACATAAGAAAAGAATTGCACATTAATGTTAGAAAATAGAACATTCCAACTGGAAATAACCCTGCACGTTGACCATACTGGGTTTGCTTTCATATTTTCTGGACAGAAATTAAAGGTTATATACAATTAATATTAGTTTAAATTGTTATGCAACCTATACTGTCATATATGATGTACTGTGTCATGTGACAACATGGTTTAGCGTGCAGAATTAAGACCAACTGTTTTGTTAAACCATTGCCACACTCAAATTTCTGCCAATACATTTTCAGTGCACACTTAGGATTCACAAGTGTACACAACTTTCTTCTGTTTTTGATGTGATGTGTACAGAATGCCAAAAAAGCACCATCAAATAATTCATATGAATTCAAATTCGCTTACGAGCTGTAGTCAGAGACACCATAGAGTGAGTGTGAGGTAAAGGTTTGCATCTCGTCTGTTGCATAAAGATGGGTTTTGTTGCTACAGGTGTTCCCACTGTCTGAAAAGTAGTCAAAAGATTTCACATTAATATTGCATGATAAATCATAGACAGAGATATTCTGTAGACTGGACACCGGTAACTAATAAAGGAACTGGTATTGCCTGCAGTGACCTTCACCTATTAATGATGCATTCTTTGACATGTTATTAGGTGGTGTTTACTACCCATGACACAGTTATTGGCATTTTTAATTGCATTCTTGATGGGCCGTGAATTTGTATGTACCAGTCGTCAATAGACAAAAGAATGCAGCATTAATCTGTATGTATCGTGAAGGCTGGTCCGGATATATTTTCAACAATTTAATTATTTATCTCAATTTCATATTTGCTGAAATTACTTTTACAATGAGACATCCAGTTTCCACGTGGTTTATTGTTAATGAAATACAAGACTTAAACCGATGCACACTTTTCATTCAACACAAATGTTATTTAATTATTAATGTGATATCATTATATCGTAAAAGGGGGATAAAATG
Organism: Sabellastarte sp. h YS-2021; assembly: GCA_964017235.1. NCBI lineage: Eukaryota > Metazoa > Annelida > Polychaeta > Sabellida > Sabellidae > Sabellastarte > Sabellastarte sp. h YS-2021. The sequence goes on from OZ024936.1 coordinate 33,303,807, forward strand.
CCAAAATGTGCAACAATGAGCTGACTAGAAATATATGATATTTTCAGATTTTCTCCACTATTACTTGGTGTAATTATGATCGCTAATTGCCCAAAATGGTGGCTGGTACCTCCTGGCTGGCCATCAGACAAGATATTCTGTAGAAATGTTGTTTTTACACATACATTTCAGTTTACCATACCACAGGCATATTTGATAATGTGGAGTGTAACACAAAGATTCTGTAACTATATGTTTCATTATCTGAACACACTTTATCTGGTTTTGTGGCAAGTGGCCAGGAATTAATTTGAGAACATCTGTTATCCTTAACACAAAGGGTTTCTTTGATGATTACAAATTTTCATTATTTTCAGCTTAATAAATACCTAGTAATTCTCACACTGAATCCACGTGTCACTCACTGTAGAGAGTAACACTCTAACAAGTGACCTTTAGAGAATTCTTTCTTACTAAGCCGGTGTATACATTTAAAGACATTTTTATAATCTCTTGGGTTAATACTTACGTTCACCCCAGTAGCTGATTGTGAATCCTAAGGATTCCGTCATCTCATTAGTGATGAATTCTATGTAAGCAAAATTGTTATAGGTATGGTAATCCAGGATAGAACCGTTTCCACACAGGACGTGGTCCAGATTGGCATCCCCTGTGTGAAAACAAGAACACGAAAATAACCTGTCTCCACATTATAGTAATCTGTAGTTGTCTATTAATGCAAATTTAGATTAATAGTGTTTAAAGGTGTGTCTTGTGTCTTATTGGGGCTTACTTTTAGCGCTTTTTCCTTGTTCAGTCCTAGTTTAATTTCTCTGTTGTGTTTTTTTCACTCATTTTAGGAATGCTTATGTATACTTTTAGCTTCTGGCTGCTTACTTGTAGTTTTATCAAAGTTTGTGTTTAGCTCACTCATAGTTTAACGTGTTTTTACCCCACAGCTTATAAAGGTTGTGTTGTTGTTATTTTCATCCATGATATCCGACTAAGTGGGTGGGTGTCCAGGCTGGCAGTTGGAAATATCTTGTATTGGCTATATCTTGGAAACCATAAAGTGTATCAGGTTGATACTAGGTAAGGATATTGGCTGGGAAGTGTAGGTGTGCAGCGTAATGGTGTGAAGAAATAGCCCCAAAAAGATCTTAAAAATCAATGTCACTACACCAAAGTCAAAGGTCAAATCAAGGTGTAACCATAACATAGCACAACTACACCCAAAACCAATGTTGCTACAAAGTGTCATAATCGTACATCCAAGGGTTTCTGAGAAACAGCCTGGCTACCATCAAGCCCAGCCAGACACCTCAGGTGAAAACAATGGTCACACAGCCTTCAAAGGCTGTCAGGTAAAAACTGCTTTGTGTTCAAAATAGTCAGACTAGAATAATACAATATCATAACAAAGTTAAATAATAGAATTTGTCCTTTATGATATCAGTTGTCTGTTGAACAGGGCTGCATTTTCAAGGTGGACTGTGGTATACAAGCATCTTATACCCCTTTCACATTACAGACGGTATCACCCGCGGTAACCTGCATTTGGTGAAACTTCCCTGTCCTTTGGGTCAACATCTGATGTCCTTATGCGACCTTGTGAGTCAGTGGCGAACCGTTTATTACCTTGTGGGTTCTACTGAAGTTTTAAAATATTACAAATTTTCACCTCTGATTTCAGTACCGTGAGCATGCGCAGATGATTTTGCACATGCTCATATGAATTTCTTTCTATGGTTACTGGAGGTATGGTCCACAGTGTACATAAGGTTGTCATTTGATTGTCTTTCGGAGTAACACAGTGATATAGGTGTGAATTTTTAATCTAAAAAGGTGTGGATTCTTAAGCTGCAGTGTGAATTCTCAAGACTTAAAGTTTGGATTCTGAAGCTTAAAAGTGTGGATTCGTGAAAAATAATTCACACTTTTTCTATTGTGCATTACCAAAAGTATATTTTAAGATCAATATGATAAGTTCAAAACATATCCCTTTTGTCAGCCACAAAAACATAAAAGAAACTTACAGTTCTCTCCATTGTAGATCTTCAGTCTGTCCCCGCTGTCTGCTGTGCAAGGCTCTGCCAACTGGTACTGTATATCCAAGAAAACACGGTGTCTATCTTGGGCGTTAATCAACCAACACTTGTAGTCATTCCTAACAAAGACAGAAGGTCAAAATTTGGTTTACTTTTCAATAGGTAAGGGCACACAGGGACAAACCCTGTTTTGCATCACTTATCTTTTGAGCTTAAAAAGGGCACCCAGGTTGTCGTCCAAATCAATCAACTGATATAATATACAAAAAAATGACAAAATGCACATTTACATGAGAAATTTGAAATTATTCAGACTAAAAATAGTTTTATTTTGGCACATGATGTGCCATCATTAGTGCAAATAGACAGGGTATATGAGTTCCTACTTTATTAACAGATGGTACAGTGTCATCAAATTGCCTATGGGCCTTTTAATATGACAGTTATGTTAACCAATTCACAAGCACATGTAATAATCACTGAAACCATTTTAAGTTAAAATTCCATATGTAAGAATACAAATTTCAGTAATATTTTATATGACATATATTCTTAATCATTTTCAATTTTTTATCCAGCTGAATATTTGATGTTCCTAAAACTTATTCATTTATTCCAGCAATGGTCAACGTTTAGTTATGTTACTGAGTTATTTTATGTTACTGAGTTATTTTACTTATTGAGTTTTTAAAGACCTGTCCCACTGTTCAGGTTTATGCCAGTTTTAACAGATTAAAGTATTAGCATATTCCACTCATGTTTACCCGCTGTCCTGTCCTATTTGATGTGGCAGTATATTACAGGACATATCTCTAGTAACTGTTTAAATTCAGAATTATGATAAACTGGTAAGCCCTTCTTTTTTGCATTTTTCATATTATTCATACTCATATGAGCCCTTCCAGTATGAACTGCTTTACTCAACCCCCTTAGCCGACCACTGTGGTGTGATTTCTAACCCAAATCAAAGGTCAAATTTAAGGTTTTACACCCCCTTTCAGCAGCCAGCAAACCCAAATCAAATAATAAATCCAAATGAACTTACGGGCTGTATTGAGTGGTCCCACGACCTGAGTGTGAAGTAACATCTTTTACAATATCTTCTGTATAAAGAACAACTTTGTTCTCACAAGTCTGACCGTACACTGAAAAGTATACAATATTTCATATTAAGCTTGCATTCATATGGCTTGGAAAGACATTGACACGAGCATTCTATAGATTGGTTGTATTTGCACATGTTGAGAAGACATCTACCCAGGTGGTTTTCCAGTTTAATAAGTGACCATTTGGTTCTCACCTCTGTTGGAACGACAGATCATGGCAGGGTATAGTGGCCTGTTTGAATATAATCCCTAAGTAGCCTTGCCACAGGCGTTAATCTGTATTGTATAGACACAACTGTTTGCATTTTATCTATCTATCTATCACTGGATATCTATTTTGTAAAAGTTTCAGCTTAACGAATGGTCGGCCTCAGAAAACTAAGGACTTGGGGGTTTAATTCAACAAGCCAATTTATATGGGTATTTCCCACTTCAACAGTACCACAATACTGTGTCTGGAACCATTCTAAAGATTATTTGTAGCATCATTTTTAAAATATTGAATGTGGTGTAAAGTCCTATGAAGTGCTTATTTTAACAACATATTTATTTTTACAAAAGAATTGAAAATGTTTTGACATCAGGTTGAAATAAAGGTGTCACACTATGAATGAATTTTACCATAAAATTTAAAAGTAAGCATGTAAAAATAGCATCAGAGATGCCCGTACCCCACAGCCTTGGGAAATATTTTCAACACCATGAGATATAGAAGTACTGTACCAGTACAAACTCAGGATACTTTCAGAGCACTGTCAGTTATACAAAAGTCCAAACAATGTTTAAATGGAGAAATAATATTTAAAAGAAAGATAATGAGTATAAAGATGAAATATTAAAACGAGATAATTCAATGACAAGATGACAGCATTAATCAGTAAACTAAAATTCAACACTCTTTATATACATCTGCATTTCCGAATTATGGTTTAGATGGTTTGAATATTACCATGCACACAGAAGTGGTAATACATTTAATAAATGCTTATGTGTGGTGTTGGAGTAAAATCTGCGGCTCACTTGATGAAATTCTATCTCTTACAATGGGAAGTTATGAAAGTAAAATTCTTAATAAATTCTAATATGACTTTTGCTTAATCTGCATCAAAAGACAGACCCAAAGGTGCAACAAGATTTTAAAGGTCAAGGTCACTACGGCAAGGTAAAAGGTCAAATTAAGGTCACACCATGATAATACACACCTATAGCCAATAATCAATGTCCCTACCAAGTATCAACTTCCTACACCTTACGGTTTCCGAGATACAGCCCTGACGATTTTATAGGTCAAGGTCACTATGGCAAGGTCAAAGGTCAAATCAAGGTCACACCATGATGCTACACCTACACCCCCTAGCCAATGTCTCTACCAAATATCAACTTCCTGCACCTAACAGTTTCCGAGATAAAGCCCGGACAACATTTTATAGGTCAAGGTCACTACAGCAAGGTTAAAGGTCAAATCAAGGTCAGACCATGACGTTGCACACCTACACCCCCTAATCAATATCCCTACCAAGTATCAACTTCCTACACCTTACGGTTTCTGAGATATAGCCCAGACAACATTTTATAGGTCAAGGTCACTACGGCAAGGTCAAAGGTCAAATCAAGGTCAGACCATGACGCTGCACACCTACACCCCCTAAGCAATATCCCTCCCAAGTGTCAACTTCCTACACCTTACGGTTTCTGAGATATAGCCTGGACAAGATTTTATAGGTCAAGGCCACTACGGAAAGGTCACAGGTCAAATCAAGGTCACACCATGACGTTGCACACCTACACCCCCTAACCAATATCCGTACCACGTATCAACTTCCTACACCTTACGGTTTCTGAGATATAGCCCGGACAACATTTTATAGGTCAACGTCTTCTTAGCACAGCTGCATTTGCTTCAAAACTTATTAATAGAGGTTTCTGGCCACAGACCTGAAATGTTTTGTTCTGTCTAGAATTAATTCTAATAGTACTTTTATAGCACTTAATCTCTATTTTAAAGACAGACACTAAATCCATAATGCAGAAAAATAGAGATCCATAATCATTTAACTGGGAAGAGAGTTGGGGTCAGAGCCACAGAGAAACAGAGAATTCTGGTAGATCATTCCAAATTGTTGGAGCATAATTTGCAAAGCTGAGGCCAAAGTGCTTACTCGACTTATACAATGATGAGGCAAAGTGTGGGACCTCAAGCACCACACCATTGGCTCTACTTCTACAGGAATTGTACTCACTTACTTTAGGTTTGAGAAAAAGTTCAAAAGGCAGCTAGTGGAGATTCTTTCTAACAGAACTGATACATGTCGGTATTGGTAACATTTCGAGCAAGACTGATCTGGACATATTACAGCTTGCAACGATCAAAACCAGAGAGACGCCTAAACAAAGAATCATAGCATTTGAATTGACTACTAACCAAAGGGTTTGCTTGGGTGGCAAGTGAGGTGCCACCTAATTCAGTGCTGTCCCTCGAAAATTGTTCTTGTTGGGAATTGACCTATTTAGTCATTGGTCACCCCTGCCCTAATTAATTAAGAATTTTCCCGCCTTGGGGTGGCCATATTCATATCAAATTCTGCAATCAAGCTGGCAACACGCCATTTTAAATACTAAAAATTTTGTGCTAATTCTTTTTGAAACTTGCGAGTTTCACTACACTGAAACTCCCAAGTTTCAGTGTTTTTCAGAGCCAGGCGTCATCTTACTATCTGCATGGATTAGCTGGGAGGATCTCTGGCTGTGGATTACTATTATATGTTGCTCTTTTGAGTCATGCTCGTATAGCTCACTTGTGGAGCGCAGGCTGAGGGCTGTTTTCATTTATTTTTAGTCATTTTACGTTATTTTACCAAATTTTACAAATTTTAACATTTTTAACCTCTACCATTATACGTGCATGTATCAAGGGAGATATACAATTTGTGTGTAGAAAAATGCCGAAGAAACTGTTTGACTGTGTCAAGTGTGGGGGCGTCCATGAAAGGCCCATAAACTCAAAATGTAAAAATATTATAGAGAAGGACATTGCCTCTATAAATGAAAGTGAAATGACTACCCAGGACTCTAATGCGTTGATATTACAAGAACTTAAAAATTTGAGCAGCCGGATGGCAGCCATGGAGAAGAAGGTTCAGGACAAGGATTCACAGCAAGCGTCGCCTAGCGTCAGATCAAGCGTCAGCCGCACATCAGATACAGAAGACGAGTTTTTGCTGCCTTCCATTGCAACGCTGAAGCAGTCGCATCAGATACAAAGACAAGTGGACGAGAGGGTCAAGCAGTTGCAGACCATAAACGAACAAGGCAAGTTCAAGTCCCAGAGGGGCGGTAGTGAGACCGTTTATGTTAAAAAGGAAGTCCCTTGGCCCCATAATTTTGTATTGGGAGGTTCCAAAAAATCCAGAGTCTCATATGACGCCCTATCTCTAAGCCAGTGGGTTGCAGGTTTTAGTCAGATAATAAGGGAGGAGCCCAATAATGATACCAGAAACCAAATGCTTGATTATTTAACAGACTTGATGGAGGACAGTCATGACTTCGGGTGGCAGGCTGCCAAGGGAAGTCATGCTGTCCTCCTGTGTCGAATGGAGGATGGTAAAATCACGTGGGATGAAACTAGTAAGATAGATAGGGTAAGGCGAGCCCACGCCCAAAGATTGACCAGTGGTCACCCTCAGAATGTCCAAAGCAAGAAAGGTGAACGTAAAGATAGGGCTATCCCCTGTAAATTTTTTCAAAAAGACTCATGCTCTCACACCAAGGACCATGAGACCAATGGTCAGTTATACTTGCATGTATGTAGTATATGTCACTCTCAAGGCAAGTCACTCACACATACCAGCTCCACCTGTAGAAATCGTACAAAAAACGATTAGGGCACTGCCCAAGGGCAGTGCCTAAAGATGGTGTTATTGAACAGAAAATAGACCATGTCAAAACCAGAATTTTCTACAATACTAGCAATTGTCAAGCCAGTGATAACTGGAAACGTGACTATGTCAGAAATGTCAAAACTTATGCAGAAATAGTTAAAAGCAAAAGCTCTGGTGTTTACAGTAAAACCAAGTTGCATAATGTTACAAATGTCGAGAAACAATACAGACCACTTGTTGATACAAAACGTGCAAAAAACAACATGTATCAAGGTGTTAATGTTGCTCTTGACCACGTTGCCAAAACAAGAAATATTGGCAAGTTTCCTCACACCTTGCATAAACAAAACAACGTCAGATTTGCCAAAAATTTTAACCAAATGGTTTCAGTTGTAAATACTCGGGAAAAAACTGGCAAAACGTGGTCAAGGGCTGATAGAATTCACTCCGCCAGCAGTCATGATCAAATAAAAGTCAAAGGTAAGACTTATTCTGATGATTCAAATGATTTTGTGTCAAAAAATAAGTTTGACGTCTTAGTCAATCTCGACAATGATGTAAATGTTACTCAAACCGACACTGATTGTAGGGAGGTGACTGCTGGTGGACACGGTCACACCAACAAGGTGAGTACTGGTTGCAAAAACAAAGCAACCCTTGTGAGTGAAGGCGTCGTTTCACGCGTCATGGCCACATTCCCCCTCACTGAAGACAAATATATATTACAGGCTATGTTTCGTCCACGTCATAGGGACACCATAGCTAATGCTAGTACTATCAAAACATTTCAAACTTGGAACGCACAGAACAATGACAAATTTGGATTCATCCCCTTGGGTGATCTGATGTTACCTGAATCAAATAAGAAGAATACTAATAAAGACTCCATCTTCAGTATTCATGACCGAATATGTCAGTCAAATACTTTTAACTTTATGCAAGCCCAGTTTCAAGTCCAAAGTCAACTTAATCCTGATGTTTGGGATAAGTATCTCACTAATTATTGGGACAAACAGTTAGGATTCCTCATTCGTTATGGTTTTCCTCTGGATTTTCACCATAATACACCTCTCAAGAGTAATGAAGTAAATCACAAGTCAGCTGTCGACTTTCAAGAGCATGTTGAACTTTACCTGCAAGAAGAAATGGCCCATGGGGCCATATTAGGCCCATTTAAAGACCCCCCCCCCTTAAGCAACTGCACGTCTCCCCCTTCATGACCAGAGAAAAGGCTGACTCAGACAAAAGAAGGGTCATCATAGATCTTAGTTTCCCCTCTGGTCACTCTGTCAATGACGGCGTCACTCCTGAAATCTACTTAGGCACTCCCTTTCTTCTTACCCTCCCCACCATTGATGATATTACCAGCAAAATTATTAAATTGGGGAGAGGTTCACTTCTTTACAAGATAGATGTCTCCAGAGCTTTTCGTCATGTTAAAATCGACCCTAGGGATTATTCTTTGTTAGGCCTCAAGCTTCAGGACTATTTTATTGATACCTGCCTCCCCTTCGGATTTCGGCATGGTTCGGCGATTTTTCAACGCCTCAGCGACGCTGTGCGTCATTTCATGCGTCAGGAAGGGTTCCAAGTCACAAACTACATTGATGACGTCATTGGGCACGCCACAGTAAGCCAGGCAGGCCCCTCATTTCAATTTTTGAAGGCCCTCCTCAGGGAGCTAGGTTTTGACCTTAGTGCCAAGAAAATGGTACCCCCCACCACTAAATGTACATGTCTGGGCATTGATCTGGATACAGAGACATTTGAAGCCTCAATACCAAGGGATAAGCTGGCCAAAATACTCGAGACCTGTTCCCAGTGGAAAGACAGAGTCACCTGTAAGAAACGTGAACTCCAATCCCTCCTAGGCAGTCTCCTCTATGTGTCTAAATGTGTACATTCTTCTAGACCCTTTCTAAATAGAATGCTGGATCTGCTTAGGGCTGCTAACAAGCAGGAATCTGTTAGATTGAATGATGAGTTTAAGAGGGACTTAAACTGGTTCTGTGCATTTCTTCCTGAGTTTAATGGCTCGGCTTTTTTCAAACATGACCAAATCGATGGTGAAATTGAGTTGGATGCTTGTCTCGAAGGTTTAGGGGCCATTCATAACAACCACATTTATGCCATCCCCATCTCTAAGGGTTGCATGCACATGGACATAGTTCACCTAGAAATGTTGAACATCTTGGTCGCCCTCAGGGTTTGGGCTAAACAATGGGCTACCAAAACAATTTCAGTGAAATGTGACAATCAGGCAGTAGTTACTATATTGCAATCAGGCAAGACAAGGGACCCCCTCTTAGCTGCCATTTGTCGAAATATCAGTATGGAAACAGCCAAGGCTGACATCAGACTTAGAACCATACACATACCAGGAAAGATCAATATCATAGCGGATTCATTATCTAGATTCCATATGTCTCCCATACACAAAAATAAAGTAAATCAATTGCTCACAGGAGCTCAATGGGTTCATCCTACTCCTGCACACCTGTCCATTAACTGGCAAATATAACACTGTTCTGTAGGTCACCAACCTCGCTTCCAGAAATTACTGGCTTCAGCCTCGCATCGACTGGGAGGGGCCTTCAGGAAGTCCACTACAAGAGCGTACAATCACATGTTCAGAGTGTTTCTGGCTTTTGCTATATTTTTCACCATTGACATCACTCAGCTGAATGCAGACCACTCACTGGCCTTCCTAGAATTCCTGGTCTTCAACCAAATCTCTCAGGCCAGTATTAATAATTATCTCTCTGCCATTAAAACCATGCTGCAGATCTATGGTATTCAAACCTCAGCTTTTAGAGATCCCAGAGTTTCTTACTTTACAAGGGCCCTTAAACTTCAGGCTCCCTATCGAGTGGCCCTTAAGAGTATTATAGATATTCCAACACTTACAAGAATAGTTTCAACATGTGATTCCATGTACATGGGCCAAGTTTATAAAGCATGTTTCCTCACGTCTTTCTTTTCATTTCTCAGAATCTCCAACTTGGTTCCCCACTCCCTCTCCACCTTCAACCCCCTGGAGCAGCTGGCTAGAGCTGATATCTTCTTTGCACCCCCTGGGGCCCATATTCTCATTAAATGGAGTAAGACCCTCCAAAGTAAAAATGCAGTTAAAATTATTAAAATTCCCGCATTAGGTAAATCTCCCTTGTGCCCAGTTACAGCCCTGAAAGTCATCTTGGCTATAACCCCGGGGTCTGACAACTCTCCCTTGTTTCAAGTTAAGCTTAAAGCCAAATGGTTTCCCCTTACAGACTCTAGGTTGAGAAAGAATCTTGCTATAATTTTGTCAAAGATAGGCCTTTCTAATGCTAATATCACATTCCATTCATTCCGACGTTCAGGTGCCACCCTGGCCTTCAACTCCAGTGTCCCTCTGCAAGACATACAGAGTCATGGCACCTGGACGTCGGACTGTGTTTGGTCCTACATCACCCAAGACCATAATGCCTCCCAAGCTGTGGCTCAGGCATTTTCATCCCTACTTACCTCCTAACTACTTCTATGGGGCGTTTGGGCCTCTCTATCTCAACATTCAAAATTATTTACATTAAAACATACAACTTACCTGTAAATTTCTCTCTAGTAAAGTTAAATCTATCAGTAAGACATTAGATGTCAAAAACCTTTCAGTAAATTCTAAAACCAAATAAACCCTAGGGTCAACCACAGGGATGACCCTAACCATAAAGTCAAATTTTAAGGGTCACCTTAAGTGACCCTTCCTAATCTCAAGCTATTGTTTCAGTAAGGTCACCTTACATTTAGGTTCCCATGTAAATATCCCTAATTGCGTAAATCATTTGACTTAGATTCATTAACTCCTACATCACTTTAAGGTCATCTTAAATGACCTCCTCCGTCTAATCACGTAACTTTATTCTATATTTACCATACTAACTTTGTATAGTTGTTGGGATAGATGTAATTGCATATAGATATATATATATACATACTTACAGTCGTCAGCCACTTTAAGGTGGCCTTAAGTCTTTTGTGTAAAACGTCTATCAAAGTATGTAAATATCAAGTTAGAGGCTAACATAGAATAAACTAATTTTATTCCCAACTGTAGTATCATTCATGTTGTTGTCACACTCGGGGGAGGGGCACTGTGCTTGGGTGGCAAGTGAGGTGCCACCTAATTCAGTGCTGTCCCTCGAAAATTGTTCTTGTTGGGAATTGACCTATTTAGTCATTGGTCACCCCTGCCCTAATTAATTAAGAATTTTCCCGCCTTGGGGTGGCCATATTCATATCAAATTCTGCAATCAAGCTGGCAACACGCCATTTTAAATACTAAAAATTTTGTGCTAATTCTCCCTCCCACCCATGTAACCCTGTATAGAGGTGAGCATGGATTAACTTTTCAGTACTGTAGTTTCAGATTTGGTGACACACATCACGATAGCACAGCCTTCCTCCCTGTGGCAGATGACCTTGGCAGCAGCAGCATCTGTTCATGGGATAGTGTTATTTGAGTGTCTGTTAGTGATGGCTTCCATCTGCATGGTGTGAACAGTCTTGTGTGTCTACCTTTATCGCGAGTTTAGTGTTGGAGGTTATGCTAAGCTTCACATATCCTGCATTCACATACCAATAGACTTCACATGCTGTGCTTCACATCAGCTGATGGGAAGCGGCAAGGCTTCACATAAGTTACGTGAAGTTATCATCAGCCAATCAGTGTCGCCTCTCATCCAAAGTCGAGACAGTACTCTTCACATGGCCGGTCAACACGAAGTTCTCCCTTGTCGCCACTGACTAGCTGTGGCAGGAACTGTGTACCTACAGAGACAGACTCTGGCATTTAGGCTATTGTAAAATGCCATATTACATACACCATCAATTTTAACATGCATCATATACATATATATTAACGTTATTACTGTAATTGCTGCCATAAAAGTGCATTTGTTGTGTTTTACTATTGCTTTTAAACATATATACACAACTTTGACCTTTGACCTGAATCTTACCTTAGGCCCGTACACTGTATCTATTAGGATGTTTTGTTTTTTCTTGTAGTTCCCAAGGGGCTGCATTGCGCTAGCCACGTAAGGCATCTATACTTTGAGCTAGATGGATACATTGGCCTTGGATTTTATATTTCAACCATTTTAACAGGTTCCTTGGTCTTTTATGTTGGCCTCTCTATCTCAACATTCAAAATTATTTACATTAAAACATACAACTTACCTGTAAATTTCTCTCTAGTAAAGTTAAATCTATCAGTAAGACATTAGATGTCAAAAACCTTTCAGTAAATTCTAAAACCAAATAAACCCTAGGGTCAACCACAGGGATGACCCTAACCATAAAGTCAAATTTTAAGGGTCACCTTAAGTGACCCTTCCTAATCTCAAGCTATTGTTTCAGTAAGGTCACCTTACATTTAGGTTCCCATGTAAATATCCCTAATTGCGTAAATCATTTGACTTAGATTCATTAACTCCTACATCACTTTAAGGTCATCTTAAATGACCTCCTCCGTCTAATCACGTAACTTTATTCTATATTTATCATACTAACTTTGTATAGTTGTTGGGATAGATGTAATTGCATATAGATATATATATATACATACTTACAGTCGTCAGCCACTTTAAGGTGGCCTTAAGTCTTTTGTGTAAAACGTCTATCAAAGTATGTAAATATCAAGTTAGAGGCTAACATAGAATAAACTAATTTTATTCCCAACTGTAGTATCATTCATGTTGTTGTCACACTCGGGGGAGGGGCACTGTGTAGCATCACGTTAAATCCTGATTTAAACAAAACAAGTCTGACAGGTATTCTGAATGTGCCTCGAGAAAGGGTTCACACATCAATGTTCCTGACCTCCTCAGCAAGAGAGAGGAATTACCAAATATGTCAACTGGAAAAATTTTCACATTGTTTTTCACATTACATCTTTAAACCAAATATAATGAAATTGGTTTTATCAAGATTAAGTTTCAGCTTGTTTGCAGATAACTGCTTTTGACATCATCTAAGTAAATTTTCAACCTAGGAAAGAAGCCATATCCTTGTATTTAAAATGAACATTTAGTCGTGTATCATCAGCATAAAGTTGCAAGTTATGCCAGGATGACTTTGAATAACTTTTCTTAGGGAGTGGTGTATCATAAGAAGAGTACTGAACCAAAGACAGAGCCCTGGGGCACACAGTACAAGTGGTTCTTCAGCATCAGATAAAACAGAGCCAATATTAATGTACTGAAGGCAAATTGGAGAGGAAAGACTTGAACCAATCTAGACCACTGATACCAAACCATGAACTCAAACAATCTCTGAGCGTGCCATGATCCATGGTATCAAAAGCTGCTGATTGGTCAAATAACACAGTAGAAATGGCTTTACCCCTAGTCAATGTAGTTTCAGATGAGTGACCAAGCTTATAAGCTGGCAGATTGACATTTTCAAGTCCATTGAAAATGACATGGTCATTTAAGTATGAAGTGATCACTCGTTCCACAAGTTGGCTGCAATGAAAATGTTTTATCACTGGTAATATGGTTTATATGCAATCATAACCATTTTTGGGCACGTGTGCCTTGTTGAAATGGACACATTTTGAATATAGCCCTGTATATCCATAGGTAGACAATAGTCTAAATTCTCAAGCAATATAGACTATTGTCCAATGACTTTAGTATTACCATCTACCAGATGTCTACCAGAGGATATTAATTATTGTGTTACTGAATGATTCAACTGTGCATTCGTGTTTCTGAGATGAACAATAACATAAAAAATAAGGACGAAGAACAAATATGTCAGAACTTGTGAAGTGATGATGTAAAATCAGAAACCGTTAAGAATACATTATGAGGTCTAATACGTATGAAATAATAATAATTGTGTATGGAGTAAGACAAGGATCAATATTTGGTGATAAACCTGAATCAAGAGATCTTTTAAGCAGCCCAACGAATTGCAAAAGGATTCCTGCTACTATAAATTATTTTATTCAACACAAACGTCAGAGTGATTTAAATTATAAAAAACAACAATTTCACTAAAATGAAGTACCTCTCATTCTCAATATCTTAATAACATTAAGAGCTGTTGCAGATATCTTCTTTTATTTTTATCAATTTGTTTTTTGTTTGGATTTTCAACAATGTAATATCTTACAAGTAAACAGACAAAGCTATGAAAAAGGAAAATTGATTATCTTCATGAAAGAAAATGTTCTATAATTCTGTTGTTGTTGTTTTTTTCTAGTTGCTGAAAGTATAAACATTTTTTTGTGAAACGAAAATGATATCTGTGATCACAAAAGACACATACTAACTTCAAAAACATATCTTATCTGTTCCAACTATGGATGTTAATATGAGTTATCACAGGAACCTAAACTAGATAATTTACCATCTAATCCCATCTAAACAACTGGTTTAATGTAAAGTATAGACACTATTCTTGTGATAGATAAAACACAAGAGACCAAGTGTACCTGTTTAAACATTATTGCTATTTATTTTTTTCACAAATTTGAACATAAATGCAACATATGGAAAAAAGTTAAAACAACCCAGTGTATTAATAATAAATGCATTGTATATTATTGTAGACACCCTGTTTAAGAGAGACATGTTCAATACAATTCACAACTCAATCATTAACAGTCACATACACATGAAGACTTTATAAGCCAACACTCAGTGTCAAATTTCAATAACTCTAGTTATCAAAATTTTGTACAATCTAATCTAATGTGGACTTTTATAGCGCTTAATCTCAATCGCTGATGGACTCTAAGGTGCAAATACTATATACTATATTTGTTATTTACTATGGTATCTTTTTTGAATGGAGAGAAGTGATAGCTAATCTTTTCCCTGAAGTGGTCAAAGTAGGGCCCCAAATTTAGAATCGACAAGTTCTTATGACAACTTGTACATATGGAACAGTAACATTAGAACGTATAATCACAACTGCCTCACATGTTCTACATCTCTGAGTCTCAGCATAAAACATTTTGTACATTAGTATTGTACCAAAAGAAGTCTTTCCTTTCTCATGTATTCTTTGCACTAGTATTTTGATACAATTACCCAATGTGGAGAGCTTATTAGCCCCCATCTCTTCATCTTTAATCCAGTTAACCCTTGTTAGTAAATATCACAGATTCTAGTAAAAATACCTTAGAGTTTACAAAATACTTAGAGTACACATAAGTCTTCATATCTGTATAATGTATGATAACCAGTCTTTTAAACATTGGTGTACTGTGAAATAAACGTACACATAAGACTACAAATAATATTATAAACTGGAAAAATGAATTACAATTTAAATGACAGTAGCAGTTTGATTTGTATTTTTGAATCGAGTAAATTTGAAACACTTCAGCCATTAAGGGCGTAGCCTTTGTTATTTCTATCATGTGTAACCTCTATCTCAATGGACACAATTATTGCACAAGATAGTGCTTTTCAAAGTATTCAGTGTATATACATTTTGATTCAGCAGTCCAATGGGGTTAAAAACTTCAGCTAATTAAGGAGTATACTCTGGTGGAAAGTGTGCAGCATCTACCTCCACTACTTCAGAACTCTTGGGCATGGTTTTGATCTCCCCTCCTGTAGCAGACTGTGCTGTGCTGAAGATGGAACCACCTCCTGCTCTTGTATCTCTGTTGCCTGTGAAGAACTGTGGAGCCTGGTCTTGTGGAGATGAACTGGATGCTTCTTGGACAGGAATATTACCATCAGCTGTTCCTGTGGTAAAGAATTGTGGAATTTAGACTGGCCATATACTCTTGAATCATTCTCACTGAGTATAGAAGTTTTACTTAAAAGTACATATTTTCTTTGCCAATATTAAATGTATGATGCTTGTTTAGAACAAGTAATCCTGGTATTTTACTGTATGATTATGGCAAGTCACAGTGATGGTACATCAAACTCATCTACCACCACCTCTAAGGTAATTTGGTCAAATGTTGGCAAGTGGTGATGCCAATAGGTTTCAACTGTAGTCTATTGACCAACTAGTACACAATGCTCTACTCACCCAGCTGCCACTTATAACATGACCTACTCACTAAAATATTACATTTAATGAGTCAAATCAAAATTGACAGTTCACTGAATGTTTTCAGTGTATGAAGTAAATGTATGCTAATAAGAACATAACACAAATGTGCTTACTGTGCACCACACCCTGCACTCTGGCAGTGTTCTTCTCATTCCAGGCTATGACAATACATGTGATGACACAAGCGGTAAAGCCAACAATGATAGCAAGTCCAAACAGAGAGCCAACAACTATTGCTGCAATGAATCCAGCGTCAGAACCTCTATCTTCCCCTTCATGAGTCGGAGCTTCTTCTGTGAAAAATATTAGAATAATTAACAGAATATTCAATTTAAGTAAAAAATTTGACGAAAAAAATACGTCACTTACAACTCATTGCAATAAGCTTGTAATCTTTCTGTGAACATCTGCTAGGGTGAACCTTCATCTGAAGAATATTTACACCAGAATTATTAACACAAGTATTTGGTGCCTTGTTATCTATGATAGTGAAACTCTATTCCTTAAAAAATCTGTATTAATATCCTTTGTAGATAAGGATTGAAATTATATTGGAAAATATGTTAGATCATAATTTATGTATCTCATTGAAAATGTGGAATAGGTTATCGAAATTCATGAGTCCGCCTCTTGCAATGGTATGAAAATTTACTTGATGATATCAAATATGGTGTATTGGTTTATATATCCATGAACATTTTCAAGTTCAACATAGAAAGTCTGCAGGAAAAACATTATAAATGTAAATATGTAATTCTATCTGCTGAGACTGCAATGCCGGATGTTTACCTGCAATTGTGTATGACATCTTAAACCCTTCATCCCCACCCTGACTGTCTGTGATGAACTCTACATATAGGTACCTGCCCGTAGAGTCTGTTTTATAGGAATCCCTGTCTTCACAGATAGTTTCCAGCAAATCTCCCTCATCTGACAAAGTAAACAAGTGTTCCATATTATCATTTTACTCGTACTTCCATGATGTCTTCTTCTATGTCTATGGGATTCACTGAAAGTCTGCGCTAATATTATCTGTGTTGTCGAGAGGGGCAAAAGTCTATATTTTATTTAATGTACATAGGTAATCATGTATTAAAAGATAATTTAGTCTATAATACTATGAAAAAGTACTCAGATGTGAGATATAAACCATCAAGCAATAATACACTGGCAAAGTATGAAGCAATGGGGGCATTGGTTGGTGTTGTATTTCAGTTTTGAGGTCAAAAGCCATGTCCAGTACATTTATTACTGAGGAAAACGAAAACAGTGATTCTGTTTCTGTCTGTCTCAAGTGTATTCATAAACATGAAAGAGGCATAACGGAGTTGCCAGAGTGATCATTTTACAATATAATCATTTTATGCCTAATATGTCAGCAATAGTATTCCTCTGTGGATCATATTAAATATGTAGCTAAATATGTGTCTAATGACTGTTACAATTTGGGTAAATCTTTAAATATATTTACACAGTGTCATATATTGTTCTGTAATGTTATATCCTATGATTACATTTTAGCAGTTTGAGGAGGTTTTAGTGGTCCTGAGTTTGCATCCAGCTCATTGTTATTAACCAGATATATTAACCTTGCATCAACTTTAACCCTTGCAGATTTTATCGTACAAATATTTCTGCTACAGTATATCTCAAAGTAACATTCATAAAATTATTAAATGAGTGTCAGGGACTATGTGGTGTAGTGGATTATGAACTATTTTCCCTCCTTTGGCTATGTGGAATGATTTAGAAGTTTTGGCTTTTATATGTATATCTATAAACTTCCCCCAGTAGTTTATGACTTTTCCATACAAAAATTTTAAAGATATGATCCATACAAAATAACAAAAACAGCATAAAGCATTATTTAGGCAAACAAATCAATGGGTTTAGCTTTTCATCACTTGCCTGAGTCTCCATTGTAAATGTTCACCTTGTCACCTGACTGAGAGTTGCATCCACCATTCAGATTAACTTCATCGGCATCTACCTCCACTCTTTGATCTTCATCTGCTTGTATGATCCAACATGTATGCTGGTTACTGTTATAAAATACAGGAACACTTTACATTTGAAGAATATGAAGAGAAATGCATGTTGCTCCCAATCGCTGACACAATACTAGGGTGGTCATATCCAGGCTATCTAATTTAAAATGTAGGAAAAGTTCATGGTTTGTGAGCTCTTGGCACTAAGTCCTGATTATTTTGTAATGTTGCTTTCTACATAAAACTGTGGTTGTGTTGCTTAAACTTGTTTCGAAAATTTATCAGGATTAAGTAAAGGGAATTGGTATTTAATTCTGCATCCTATCATTTAATGTTGCAGGTTATATTGTGATTCTGTTCTAGTGGTTTATCCGTTTATTTAATGTTTTATCTCACGCCTTGTACCTTATCGGTTTTGTATTGTGGCGGGTAGTTCGAAGGGCAGAAGTCACCAGTACATACAGTTGGTCAAGGTTCTGTACTGTAAACTGCCGATCAAAGGCAAAAGCTTTACCAGCTTTCCCACATGTCAGCAGGCCATTATTCAAACTCTGGTCTCAGAGGTGGGAGGTGAGTGTGTAACCACTGCATCACTGTGTCCATCTTATGTCCTATAGCTTCAAAGCAGCGTCTTCAGAGTGGTTTGTGACAATTTTAGCATTCAATCACTCGGATCTCACTTTTGTTGTCGTGGGTTCAAGTCTAGCCCAGGTTCAGCCTTCAAGATTCCCTATGGGCCTGACCTGATATAACCTTAGATATAAGAAGTGGTGTAAAACCACCAAACTTGATCTGTGGTTCAACCGGTTTTCAAAAAAAAAATGTGTCGTTTGAAGTAAAGAAGCATGTTTAAGGGCAAGGAGTAGTAAAATATATAATGTTGATCCGAATATATTTTATAATTTATTTTCAATTCTATTTTTTGGGAAATGAACAGACATGTTTGACAAGAACTGGAAAATTTACATGAACAAGGTTTGACTTAAATAGATACAAAATGGCTAAAACTCACTTTTCATAAGATGCTGTGCCGTAGGAACTGTGAGACAGAAAGTACTGGGTCTCTGTAGTAGCTTGCAGTCTCACAAGGTTCAAACAGGTGTCTCCATCAACTACACAAAGAGTCATCAAATATATTGATCATTTAATCAAAATCATAGAACGGTAGTCATAGAAATATACTGCTAACGTGATCAGAATCATAGAAAAAAGGTGAATTCAGAATCATAAAAAGGGACTTAATGGTGACTATAAGAATAATAACAGGCTGAGAGTTGTTTTCATTCTATATTTTCACAGGTTGAACACAAAATCCGTCCTTGTGTTTCAAGTATAATTATGTCTTTATGTACCAAATTCCACAAGTGGCAATTCTGAGGACCTGTCCCAATATGACCCTGGCTGTTGAACGGGACGTAAAACCCCAACTTTGACTTTGACTTTATGTACCAAATTATTATGTACGAACAGATGATGCTTTGCCATTATGCACACACTGATTATACCATATGAACATGTACACCATGGTTGTACTAAGTCATAATATTCCCATGGATTATGCTTAGTCATTATGTGCTAAATCATTATGTACAGATTGACTCGAATATGTCATTATGTAAACATTAATTGAGTTAAGTACTAACTTACACACTGACTGTACCAAAAAAAATCATTAAAAAGAACATCACAAAATACAATTTATATATTTTACCTGGACTAAATTGGATATATCTGAAGCTAAAGATTTATGTACTTTGACATTTCCATCTTGTGTGTGCAATTCTTATTTGTTTATTACATTAATACATTATTTATTTACTTATGATTACAAAATGTATTAAAACATTTTAAAATAATCAAACCATATGTGTAATACTCACTGCAATAGATTAAGCCACAAAAATAAGCCAACATAAAAATAAACTTCATTTTCAATCAATTTCTGTCTTATATTTTATACTGATCTTTCCCTGGTTTTACTGGAATATTATAACTATCTAATCCTTCTGTGTGTATGGATAACACATTTACAGGATTAATAAATCAATTCACTGGTTAGACTGTTTATTTTATATTATAATATTCCTTGCTCACTGTTTGTATTTGCTTGTCAGTGTGAGTCTGTTTTCTTGCTACCCAGAGTCATTGATTTATCGGAGCTAGGTTAACATAATCAAAATTGTCCTCAGATTTTATGGTACAGAAAACTTCTATATGGATAAAACCCGAGTGTTTGGATCCAGCATATGTCGCAATAACATTTCACTGTTGGTTACTATACTTGCTTGAAATCAGTTTTTCTCTGTTGGATAATCAAAATCCTGATTTCATAACTTTAAAAATATTCAGTACTGTTTAGAATTTTATATTGCTTCAGACACTAGCATCCTAGAATTTCATTACCAGTTGTTGCCAATCTTTTATATCTCCAGTTTAGTTAGTTCGGCAAACCTACATGACAATTATATTAATACAATTTACATGTGTAAGAAGCACTAATATTTAACCAAAAATTCTTATAAATTACATGTGACAAAATTATGTAACAATACAGATGTATTTTATTTTATCCTTTTTATATGAAAATCCATACTCATAACCACATTTTCTGTATATGAGTTCATATTTTGTGGAAACACAAGAAAACATATACATTGTTGTATTGTATTTATATTTATACTCAGTGCAATATCCCTATGTACTACAGGATTCAAAGCACTATATGATACATTGGCCTGTACAAGTACAGTCCAACTCTCAAATTACAGACATTCCCCTAACTGAAAGACAGAGGCTCAAGGATAACAGTTTATCAACGTCCTTGAAGTTCTTTAACCTCCCAGATAGGATGGAACCTAATGACAGAGGACCGCCATTTTAAGTGGTCATCCAAGCCACTATATATCTGCCTGTACCTGGGATTGAGCCGACGTCCTCTGTGTTCCTAGGCGACCTTTTATCAGACAGACTCACGCCAGAAGCAAACACAACAAAACTTATTGACTAGGTTATACATAGGTAACACCATTCTGTGATGAGAAGCTACAAGTTGTGTACTTTTGGTTGTGGGGTTATTGTGATACACTCCACATTTTGTATTGATAGCATATCTTCAAAATGATTCGATGGGATTCGCAATTAATGTAGGACACCATCCACACAACATAGATTGTGATTTACATTCAGCAGCACTGCTTTAATTGTTTGAAAAGTCTCCCGCGACCCCTCACAATCCACACCAAAATGTGTATGCTGGAGGAGAGAACACCATAAATATATACAGTCTGAAGTTTGTCAGCTTGGAAGTAAATACTCACAGAAACCACCATATGAAAAGGTATGACCTAGGCATAAGTAGTTGTATTGCTAATGCAAATTATGAAAAGATTACCAACCATATGTCACACGGTACATATTACAATTTCTCCCTTATATGAATCACAGCCATATGTGATAGAACCTAAGTATCAATATATGTTCCATTGATGTAACACAAAAACAATTATTGCAGCAAATTTACCACACTAATTATATTGAATGATATTAAGCAATACTATAACAAGAAACAGAACAAAAGGTATACAACATAAACGCAATAATGTCACTCCGTTATAAACTGGATAGATTTTACCATATTTTATTTTGTAGCGCCTTCACAGACTGTGATATTTTGCAGTTCTGTTTCGACTTATAAGCAATCCGGGGATGATTTACACTAGGTCTCAGGATGAGCCAGGTTACAGGCTAGGCCGCTGGTTCAAACCTTTTAGGCTCACAATCTGTTTCCCAAAAGTTGATTCGGCTGAAACTGAGCTGAGCCAAAAGTCTCAACTATAAGTCACTTAAATTCTATAAAATTACATTGTTTTCCACAAATGTACTTTGGAATATACGAAGTTTAAAAATATAAACATTAGCATGATCATGGATGACTGACACAATTTTTTTCATTTCATTTAAATGAAAACAAGGGCACTCAGAGTGCACTCTGCCAAGGCACATAATAATATGTAAATAGGAACATCCAGATGTTTTTTTCTGAATCCAGATCAAAATTTAATGGGAACCAAGTTGGACAAAGACCCATCTTATGATTCCAACAAGTCGTATTTACCTAAATCTGATGACAGACAAATAAAAACACAAACACAGGGGCGTAGGAAGCAATTTTTGGTTGGGGGGGCGAGAAACCAGATTGCACCGACGCGACGCAACACCAACAATTTTGGTTAATTTTACAGAATGTATTGCATATAGGTAATATTCAAATGGTCCAATTAAAATATTTTAAAGTTCCTTTACCAAAGGAAATCTTTGTGACGACATCAATCCTAAGTTGTCCTGACCTTGTATGGGTATAGAAATACATATAGTCACCTCTGCATTTGAAAGGTATTTCTAATATCTTGACTACATGTTTCCAGAACCTGTGACCTTTCCTTCAAGTGCTGAGCTGATACAAGATCTAATTTTAGCAAGGTTAATCCCCAAATTAAGGGGGATGTATAATCGTTGGACTGGCCAGGTCCAATAAACACACAGTAAAGAAAGAAGAGATTTCTGGAAAAAATCTTATCAGCTGACAAATTGCTGTGCTAAGCAATTGCTCTGTGTGAATTTGAAACTACATGTCTAGGTTCTATTTTAAATTAGTAACATGGTAAATTAAATGTAGAAGATTACTATATGTATGATTTTGGTCTGCATAAGTGAAACATTTCACAGAATTTTACAAATCCCATGACAGGTTAACTGAAAATGTTCCTTTTTACAAATCATAAAAATAAATATTTTACAGTTCAAATGGTAGCTTACACAATGGTGCATGTGAGCAATGAACAAGGTAAAAGTGTAATTTGACCACATATTATTGAGTTACCTGTTAAAATTTACATAAACGTCAAAACTGGAGTTTAGTTCTTTTGCAAAAAGTTGGGGGGGGGGGGGTGAAAAGATATCCCCCCCCAACTTTATGGTTGGGGGGGGCGGCCGCCCCCGCTGCCCCCCAGTTCCTAGGCCTATGAAACAGACAAATCAGACAAATGGTTATGAAAATAATGCCTCATTTGAAGAGGTGACAAGCTTAGGGGTTGGCAATGAGTAAGGATTTGTCACAGCAGAATATTTGAAACGTATGTCAACTTTGTGGATTTCTATTGAAATTGCTGATATTGTCAGTACATCCTTATCCACTGGCAAAAAGGGTGTATGTTGGTTTGTACAGCAGGTGGAACTGATTAAATCCTCAACTGTTGGGCAAACTTAATAGGGCGTTCTGTGGCGGTACATTCCCACATCAATTCAGCTCCAGGAAATCTGATTGTCTTAGCACTGTATTGTCTCAGAGACCCATAAAGTAAAACTGACCATGTCTCAACCTGACCCTGAGAATGATGCAAAACTGGAACTACAGCATGGATACATGATTTGACAGCCATTACGAACTGTATACTAATGTTATTTACATTAATTACAATAGATTTTGAAAAAAAATACACAAAAAAAAACAATCTTCTGGAGTGTATACAAAATCGACTGGAAGGACTACTTATCTGTATTAGTCAATAGATATTTGGGTAAAAACATTTTTGCCAAGCATAAACATAGCAACTGAACTGTGACTAGTATTCTATTGGTGAAGTCAGAAGAAAATTAATCACAAGCCAAATATAAATATACTAAACTCTACTTCCCCGTTTTTTGTGTCTAAATAAAGGTTTGTTTTATGTCCATGCATTGGGGTACATTTCTAGAATCGGTGAATATATAATATTTATTATTTCCTCATTGTAAAGCTCTAACCAACACAAAAAGTTTTCACTCTAAGGACGATAAGCTTTTGTCATATGATTTAGCATTTTTATGTTTTTAATTGGATTTAATATGGCACTTTCACGACTACTATTTCAAGGCAGTTTGTGAAAAAGGTAGGGATAGTTACAAGATACTGAACTTCTGTTCTGCGGTTTGGATATGATATTGTTTTAGGATTAGTCAGGTTTCTTCCATTAAATTTTTAGAAAGTTCAATTGCTTTATAAAGAGCTATCTAACCCTGTATTTACAGCTTTGTAAAGGGGTATTTTATTTTATGTTTGTTTATTTTTCTTCTCTGCAAGTCAGCTGGACTTCTTGTAAATTATATTGCAATAACATTGTCGATATATGCAGTAAATTGTCAGGAAGAATGTTAATAATTGTTTATCTTTCTGAAAAATGCAAGGATAAATATCTAAAGCAGAATATATTGCAAGATGTATATAATAAAATGATCGACCAGTGCCTAAGATGTGTCAATAATATTTCTTATCTGGTCTCATACTGTTAAAAATTAAGGTATTTTAGTAACTTTCCGTAACCTAAAGTTTTCTGAGTTTTTTCTATCTTGTCGATTGCATGTTACCATACAATGAGATACAGTGAACCAATACTTTCTAGCTCTACTTGTTTCTATATTATAGACAGCACAAAGATACAGTAATCCAATGCTTTCTGGTTACTTGCTTCTGTCTCACAGGATGGAATTTTGTCACACAATAATACATTGGTCCAATGCGAATTTGTTTCTATCTTATAGACAGCATGCTAAAACACAGTTCAAAATATTGTTATTGCCACTGGTTCAGCTGCCAGACTTTTTGTGATAGTGTGTGTTTATCGACACCCTGTCCCATGTTCTGAAGTCTTTTTGATCAA
This sequence comes from Sabellastarte sp. h YS-2021, assembly GCA_964017235.1. Lineage (NCBI taxonomy): Eukaryota > Metazoa > Annelida > Polychaeta > Sabellida > Sabellidae > Sabellastarte > Sabellastarte sp. h YS-2021. The sequence goes on from OZ024936.1 coordinate 33,328,567, forward strand.
TTCTTTACTCTCTCTGAGTACTGTCTTCAGTTAGTTTCTCATTCTTTTTGTGGTGATTACAATATTCATGTTGATACAACGTCCAAGGATGGTGTTTAATTTCAGAATTCAGAGTCATGCAATGGTACCCAGCATGTTCACTCACCAGCATGTTCACTCACCAAGCCACCTTCTTGGACACATTCTTGTTCTCTTGAACTCCTACTGAGCCCATTGTTGTTGCAAAATGTTCGGTTTGGTGGGTTTATTTTGGATCATGCCCTGGTGCGTGATTTCATTAGCCCTTCTGCACCCAAGTCATGCACAGGTACTTTTAGAGGTGTCATAAGATACAAATGCAGAGCCAGAGGAGGGATTTTGCTGATTGCTCATTTGTTACATGTCCTGGCAATACAATGCCCTCTATGAGCAATATACAAAAGATTTAAGAGGCTTGCTTGCTGCTATGGTGTCCTGAACTTTACCAAAGGCTGCTGCTGGATGACTTTCAGACTCCTATTTACTGGCAAAGGCTGTCAGCTGTCAATTAGAATGGATCAAGCACAAAGACAAGTCTCCACAAAATTGAGCTAGACTCTGCAGATTGCCTGGTGCAACTCACTAATCAACAGGGACAAATACAATTACCTTGGACCAATCTGCAGTGTTTAACACTATTAATCATAGTACGCTCATGATTATCCGAATTCCTGGTTTGGTGTGGGTGGTGTGGTTCTAGACTGCTTCAAGTCTTACCCCTCTGACCGATATAAGAGCATAAAGATCGGTTCTGTTTTATCTTATAATAAAAATCTGTTCCACAGGGTTCTGTCCCGGGACCAATCCTATTTTTATTATATACTACTCCCCCCAGCAAAGCTCTTTTAAATCATCCTGACATAGGTTTCCACTTTTCACATGAAGTTATATGTTCTTCTTACACACTAGAATGTTGCTTAAACCGTTGATAGCTGTAAAACAGCTTAGATTATGTCAAACAGTGGCTCCTTTCAAGCAAGCTTATATTTAATCCTGATAAGACAGACTTTATTATGTTTGGCTCAATGACTACATCTGACAAAAACTCATGGCATTTTTCCCATTTAATATACATGTACTTGGTAATCTCATCTCACCTGCCAAAGTAGTTAAGAACCTGGGTGTTTGGTTTGACTTGAATTTTTCCTTCTCTTGCCATGTCAGTAATACATGTAAGGCTTGTTTTGTTCATATCAGGGATCTCAAGCAACTCAAAGGGTATCTCACATACGATGCTGCTCTTTTGGCTGCAAATGTTTTGGTTGGAAATTGTCTTCACTACTGTAATTCCTTGTTTAAAAGTCTCTCTGCTTTTGCTCTTTACAGGGTCCAGTACATCCAAAACGTTCTTGGTGGAATTGTTGCCAATACCACCACGTACTCACATATCACTCCTTTCTGTTTGAAAGGCCCTTCTTTGGTGACCTAGCAAGCATTGTGGTTGAGTTCCCACACTTTGCATCAATATATAAGTCTAAAAAAGCATCTCGGCCTCAGCTTTGCATATAATGCCCCCAAGGATTCGGAATGATCTGCCTGATGATGTATGCTAAGCCAAAGCTCTTTCATCATTGAGGATCAAATTGAAAACCTAACTCCTTTCAAAGGCATACCCACCCTAGGTTCCTGGTTTTGTCTTGGTCTTTCTCTGTGGTGCTGACCGCTGGAATGTCTCTGGCTTAACGATTATGGCTCTTCACTTTCTCGTATTATGAATCTGTCAATAATAGAGATTAAGAAATATAAAAGTACCAATAGAATTAGAATGATATAGTAATCCAATGATTTTACTGTTTGTTTCTATCTTGTATACAGCATGTTACCACACAATGATGCAGTCTTCCAATGCTTTATTACTGCTATCTTCTATCTTGCAGATAACATGTTACCCCACAATGATGCTGTGATCCAATACTTTCTTATTGCTTTCTTCTATCTTGTACATGGCATTTTACCACACAATGATTCACTGATCCTATGTTTCTGACTGTTTTGTCTTCCAGGCAGCATGTTGTTACATTGGCTCACGCCACAATGACACAATTCCTACAGCAACTTTCCAAATTCCGGAAGAGTATACATACAAGCTTCACAAGTTGGAAGAAGGTCCCTCCACTTCTGTGTCTATAACCAGAGATGAAGGTTTGGCTTTCTACAAAGAAATGGAGACAATTCGTAAGATTGAAAGGACTGCCAAACCCATGTAGATGAAGGCAAAGATACGAGGGTTTTGCCACCTGTGTACAGGACAAGAAGCAGTAAGTGTAGGTATGACAGCTGCAATGTCTCCTGATGATCAAGTCATCACATCATACAGAGCTCATGGCTGGACATTATCGATGGGTGTTTCTCCTTATGAAATATTTGCAGAATTGACAGGGAGAGCATCTGGATGTTCGAAGGGGAAATGCAGTTCCATGCATATGTATGGGAAAAATTTCTATTGAGGAAATGGGATAGTTGGAGCACAGGAACATCTGTAGAGAGGGCTGCAGCCAGTCCTGAATTGTACACCAGAGGAGATTACATACCTTGACTCCAGGCAGATGGGATAAATGTTCTGGCAGTAAAAGAAGCCACAAAATTTGCCTTGGAGTACATAAGGTCTGGACGAGGCCCCCTAGTGATGGAGCTAGCAACATTTAGATATGATGGACACAGCCCAGCAGATCCACAAAAATATATTGATCCTGAGTGCAAAAAGGAGATAATAAAGAAAAGGGATCCTATAAGTACTTTCAAGAAAAAACTGATTGATTCTCTTTTGGCTACTGAAGAAGAGCTCAAAGAAATTGAGTCTTCTGTCAAAGCTGAAGTGCAGAAAGCAGCTGACAAGGCCCTATCAGATCCACAGCCACTTCTATCAGAGCTTTACACCCACATTTACAAAGATCCTGTCCTGGATTGTGAGATCAGAGGATGTGACCCATTTACATGGATCAAGGCCAATTAAATTGCTGCAGTATACAAACCTATGAAACAAGCACGCTAAATATCAAGACAGGTGTGTTTTTTTTATTTCATCAAAGACAAATACACAATCATTTTTAATATATTAAAGCCACTTTTAAACAGCAAAGCCAAATCTTTACATACATCGATTAAAGATTCTTTGATATGTCATTGTCATATATACATAAATGTCAAGGTTATGTCTTTGTAAATATCAGAGTTTGTTTATCTGTAAAAACAAATTGAATCTACATGGACATATTTTGTACATACTAATATGATCGGATTGGAAAGATTCAATATCTTCAAAGTCTTAAATTTCACATAATAAGAACTACCATGGAGATACAAATGAAGTAATTATACAATCGTGACATATCACCTAAATCTTGTAAACTACGTCCCGGCATCTAGGTGCCGGGTAGTTCAGCCCTTAGGGGTCCCAAAAATTTCGGTTTCTACAGGTATTAGCACATAGCTTGCCCTAGTTTCTGATTGATCAGTGACTGGTCACCTTGGGGCTTGACCAGACATTCGGCCATTTGAAACTTGGAGGTGACAGGGGTGACATTGCAAATCATCAGAAACTACTTACATTCAGTTTTACAAGTTATTGTAGGGTTTTTAGTTTTTAGTTCAATTGTTTTAAATTCTTCTGACGACATGGCAGCATCCTTTCGTCAGTACAACTTACGATCGGCTGGTCAGGGCACTGTAGAGGTACCTGTGGAGCTTCACATGTCAGAGGACAACACCTTCATGAAGGAACTTCTGGTTTCACAGCAAGAACCAACAACCGGGCAAGTGTCGGACAATGATTCTTCTATACATGAATCAGATTGTGAAGCGTTAATTGCTAGTTCTGATGATGATAATGATTCTCGGCAACAAGTTGTAAATCGACATAAATCTGTCAAAAAATCGGATCCGATAGCTTTGGATTCTCAAAGTACCTCCCAAGAAGCCATTAATATCCAAATCCTTGCACAACTACAATCTTTTGGCAAACGGTTACATGATATGGAAAAAAGATCTTCTAAAAAGAGTACTGACACTACAAAAATCAAGAACAAAAGTTACAAATCAAAGTCCGAGCTCAACCAGCGGTCACACCCTCCCCTGTTCACCATGATGCTAATGTACATGACTTACATTCTTTGAGGCAAGATGCTAACTTACAAATGCAAGTCGAAAGACGTCTTCAGGAATTGGCTTCCCTCAACAATCAGGTACCAAAGTTAAATCTTTGAGGGGGGGGGGGCCCAGTTGAAGTATTAGTACCAAATCGTGTAAAATGGCCACATGAGTACGTTCTTTCTGGTAATTCAAAAGAAAGAATATCCTATGATCAATTGTCAATTACACAATGGATGGCTGGCTTTGGTCGCATCATGAAAGAGGAACCAAATTCTGAAATTAAAGATTCTATGCTAGATTATTTGGTCTCATTGCTTGATGATGCGAATGACTTCTCTTGGGATGCGGCCAAGGCCAGCCATGCCGTTCTACTATGTAGAATGGACCAGGGGGAGATAAAAGACTACACTGAGTTACATAAGATTGATAGAATTAGAAGGGCACATGCTCAAAGACACAGTTATTCATCTCAAAACCATCAAAATGTGAACAAAATAGGTCAGAAAAATGTCAAGTCCATGCCCTGCATTTTCTACAACAAGGGCACATGCAACCAGCCCAAAACCCATGAAACAAAAGGGATTTTATACAGACACATATGTTCTGTTTGTTTCACCAATGGCAAGGCTTTCAATCACAGTGAAGTAGAATGCAAAAACAAATTGAGAAAATTGTCAAAAAACGAATAACTTTGGGTGCTCAACCTCAGAGTACCCACAGTTATTCTCACAGATTTGTCTTTTCTTCTAACAATCCAACTGCTAAGTCAGAAAGTCAAATCCACAAAAATATAGCCTTCCATTGGTACAGAAAATGGGCTAGCTTCAAAAACACATCACCTGACATGACATATGCTCAGGCTGTGTTAAAAAATAAGGCAAATAATTGTCATATTGCTAGGGATCAGAAGGTCTTGCTTGCATCTGCCCTCAGTAATCACAACAATGCTCGGTTCCACAGTAAACACCCCGTGCATGTGAACATTGCTAGTGATAAATTTGTGTACCGTGCTAGGAAAACAAAAGCCTTGCATAAACAACAGAATGTAGCCGTTCCTTTGTCGAATAGATTTACAGTATTGGCTAGTACATCCGATGACAATACTGCTTGTAGTGATCAAAGTATCTCTCCCCATTCAAGCGGGCACAACATTGATTTAAACGACGGGGATGCAGGCAAGCGTTCTTTTCAGCACTCAAACGAGTGCGAACATCCCTCCAGTCTTGGTACACCTCAGCCCGGGTTGGCTGTACAAGCAAATTCACTTTCTCATGCGAATAAAAACGAAACTGGGGTTTTTATTGGGGATAAGGCACATACCAAGACAGAATCCGACAACTGTATTGTAACAAATTTGTCGGATTCACATGTAACTCCTCGTGGAACGTCACAAGTGGTTACCAACTCTTCGCAGCTACCACAAGACCTTGGCATTATCCAACAGCCTCAGCTGGCTGAAACAAACCAACTTTTCTGTGGGAATAAAAACAAAACTGGGCATTTTGATGGGGATGTCATAAATGCCAATGTCTTACAAGATTTCAATGTCATGTGTGAGAATAATGGTGATGTCATTGACATTATGGACACTGCAAATTTAGATCAGGAATCAAACCGAAACTGTAGCCTTAATATCATTGCTGACCCAAGTCACGTCCAGAATCTATCATGTGATACTGTTGATACGACACAAATACGGATACATTTTGGCTTCAAAGCCAAGGGTCCACTGAAACTGTATGATGGCAATCCAGGATTCTGTAATCGCATCCCGGATATAATAACTGCACATCTACTAATTAGGAATAGTGGTCTCCCTAATTACCTTGGCTGTAGAATACCTGTTATGTCTAATCTTAAGTGTCATATTTGGTCTCAATATCTTACAAAATACTGGGATAGACAGTTAACTGACCTACTCAAATTTGGATTTCCTCTGGATTTTGACCGTACTTGTTCTCTACACTCTACAGAAGAAAATCACAAGTCTGCCCTATTAAATGCTTCCCATGTAGGTAAATATATTGCTGAGAAATTACACCATCAAACCATTCTTGGCCCTTTTGATAAGAAGCCAATAAATTTACATACCTCGCCGCTCATGGTTAGGGATAAGCAGGATAGTGATAGCAAGAGGACCATCATGGATCTCAGTTGGCCTGAGGGCCATTCAGTAAATTTTGGTGTTGCCAAAGATGTTTATTTGGGTACCGAATTCATATTGAAATATCCTTCTATAGATAGTATTACTTCTTCACTCAAAAAACTAGGTCCTGCTGCAATGATATACAAAATAGATATCAGCAGAGCCTTTCGTCAGATTAAAGTAGATCCTGGGGACATTGATCTCCTAGGTTTTAAAGTTGATAATCACTATTTCCTGGATCTTTTGGTCGCTTTTGGATATAGAAATGGGAGCCAGATCTTCCAGAGATGTACAGATGCAATTAGATACATAATGTCCCAACATGGTTTCCATAATCTTCACAATTATATTGATGATCTCATATATACTGGTCTCCCATCAGAAATTCATGCTTCATATGACTTCCTAAAACATCTCTTATCCCAGCTAGGCTTAGATATTTCTATGAAGAAGTTAGTTGCCCCTAGTACATCAGTAACATGCTTGGGTATACAAATTGACACTGTCAAAAGAACTCTTTCACTTCCGGAAGGTAAATTGCAAGAAATTGTCGACTTGTGCAGAAGTTGGGCTTCCAAAACCTATTGCAGTAAAAAAGACCTTCAATCCTTACTAGATAGTTTACTATATGTAACTAAATGCGTGGCCCCTGCCAGGTCATTTCTCAACCGAATGTTACTTTTGCTACGCCAGAATGCTCATGTATCAAAAATCTTACTCACACAAGATTTCTTCCAAGACCTTGCATGGTTCAACAATTTCCTCCAACTTTATAACGGTGTAACTTTCTATGATCAACTCCCTTCTAACATTGAAGTCCATCTAGATGCATGCTTAACAGGACTAGGTGGCCATTTTGGAAATATGATATCCACTTTACCCATACCTCTAGGGTTTCATCAATATGATATCACACACCTAGAAATGGTCAACATAATAATTGCTGCAAAGATATGGGCTTCACACTGGTCCAACCGAATAATAAGAATATATTCTGACAATATGGCTGTAATACAGGTCCTCACTACAGGCAAAGCTAGAGATCAAATGTTAGCAACATGTGCCCGCAACTTATGGCTAATCGCAGCTCTCAACAACATTCAATTTCAATTCTCCCATATTCCTGGTAAGCACAACAATCTTGCTGATTTATTATCCAGATGGCATATGGCTCATAACAAAATTGAAAAATTAAACTCACTCATCACCAACTATGCATGGATTCCCACCCACCTTACCCTAACATCCCTTAATACTTCAATATAGCACTTCTTACTGTATTTTCAGATCTCAAGGGTTCTGCAGCCCAGTTGGCCACCTTGGCGTCTTCTCGCCTGCTGCAGGGCTTTAGGCCTTCCACAATTAAGCAGTACCAAAGGATGTGGCAGGACTTCCTTCTTTCTCCCAGGTAGATATTCATTTTCTGTTGTCTTTCATGGAGTTTCTATGTCAGAATGGTCATTCTAGGGCTAACATAGAAAATTACATGGCTGCTATCAGAACCCTCCATATTCTATATGGTCTGTCAACACACCCATTCAGAGACCAAAGGATTCAGTTATACCTAAAAGCACTCAAAATTAGTGCCCCCCTTGATACCACCATTCGTCCTATTCTAGATATTCAAAAATTACAATTATTGCTCATGTATTGTGACACAGTTCTACATTCCACAATCTTCAAAGCATTGTATGTAACATGTTTCTTCTCCTTCCTTAGACTTTCCAATATCCTTCCACAATCGGTAGCCACATTTGATAACACTAGACACCTTGCAAAGGGCAGCAATTCACTGTCCACATCACTGCTTCATCTTGACTTCTATACACCTTTGCCTTTGCATCTTGGATTTCCTGGCTGTAAGACTTGCATCGGATGTATTTTAAACATGGGTGTCTCTCTCTATACTTCAATTATCTGGAAAATCTCCCAAAAATTTCAAAAAATTCTATTTATTAGCATCTCGGCACTAAATGCTGGTTTACAGTTGTGTATCACGACATTCCTCCACTTACCTCCTTATCCACTAGTACTGTAACTTCATATCAGAAGTCAATAATTCTGGTGTCGCTTTGGGCTTGAACCACCTCTCCTCTACCTACAACATTACAGGCCTATGCCTTCAATTGTCAGTTTGACCTTTAACCCTTGAGCAAGGTCGGCCTAAATTGCTTGACCTCAGTCTCGTCATTCTGACTCAACCTTTTGACCTTTGGTCTGAGCTGGTTCAAACCCCTTGCATTTAGTAAATAGATGTGGCCAGTTTAACAAATGTTATAGACATGTATCTGAAAGAATAAAATGTGCATTTAAAAAATAAAATTAGAAGAATATATTTTAAACCCAATCTGGTGTCTTACTGTCTTGGGGCTCTGGGGGGCTGTAATTATAATTGAAGTAAACTTTCTTGTCAGACACAATACTTTGTACACCATCATGTGTACATAACTTTTTATCTTTATTTAATTTATTTTTTGAGTGCACGATGCAACAGAGTAAGGTAAGAATGAACTTTATGTGGGTGTTCCACCACACGACTAAGGCTCCCGATTAAGGGTTTTTGAGGGTCGGTTTCAAAAATTTGCTTAGTCCCAGGCATCCTGTAAGGGTTGGTTGTGGTCGGTTGGGGCCGTGTGAAAAATCAAACATGTTTGATATTTCTCCCGACCCAAAGCCGACTATTTTTCCCGCCATAAACAAAATGTCCAGTCCCAGGCGTCCTCAGGCCTCCTCAGACCAAATTTACACAGTCCTATGTTGTCCCAGGCCGCCTGCGACCCTTAGTCCCCGACCCTTGGTCCCAGACCCTTAGTGCCTTAGTCCCAGGCCTCCTTCGACCCTTAGTCCCATTGCAAAACAAGAATCGGCCACCTCGATCTGGGGACGCCTTGTGGGGTTGGGATTTAATCGTGGGTTAGTCGGGGCTTAGTCCCAGAAGGTCTGAGGCATCCTGGGACCCAGTCAGTTTGTCTACGACAGGATCGTGGTTCAAACCGACCAGAAAAATGACTTAGTCGGTTCTTAGTCCCAGACCAGTTAGGGACTGTCTGGGACCGCCTTTTAATAGAAGTAAGCTCATTATAAGACCATATACAGGAGTAAAATCTAAAGATTTACCATTTAGGTTAAAATATCTTGCTGCAGAGATTGGTGCACTTTTGTAGTATGTGAGTTGTGTCAAAAACATTCTGTGTTGTATTATAATGTATTTTTGTTTTGGTTTATAAAAAATACCTACACTGAAGTCTTTTGTTATATGATAAAACATATATATGGGATTACTAAAACTGTATCCTACCTTGTACATTTGATTTGGTATATGGAAAAAAAAACTTGTACTAAATACTGTTTATATAAAAAAAAACATGTATAGGTGATTACTAAAACTGTGCTGTTAAAACTGTATAACTGATGTAATACTGAGTGCACTATTGATTGTGACCTCTACATAGAAATAAAGTTTAAAAAAAAAATTAAAAAAAATAAATAAAAAAAAAAATAAAAAAAAAATATCTTGCTGTAATTTTAATTTCCACCTCAACATGCTCAAAAAATTATCAAAATTTTAAAGTTAACAATGCTTCTTACAGTAGCATATGAAATTATAGCCAATTTATGTAACAAAATGTATTATATAATAATAATTCTTTTGTAAATTAAACATGCAAAGTAAAATTTCTAAAACAGAAAATAAAGAAACTTTCAAAGTATTTTGATCGACATAATTTTTAAAGTTCCCGCCAATTTATTAACAGAAATCAATTTCCATCCATCAAGCTAGTAGGGCAATGACAGGACATCAGATGCTTTCTGTTGCTCGACACAAAGTTAAGAAGCAAGGTTTCTAAATTAGCTATAGTTTTGTTTTACTTAAGGACAAAACAATAACTACCTGTATTATGTTATTCCTGACGGGAGCTGGACGAATCGGCCCTTTGCCAAATCGGCCCTCGGCAAATCGGCCCCCTAAAAAAGTCGGCCCTCGGCAAATCGGCCTCGACAAAGTTTTACCAATCCAGTTTATACAAATACTTGGATATTTTCTAGAATAGTGTTACCCTGTATATATAATGTATATTTCAATATATTTTTCAACAAGTCCTTCTCATATGATGCTCCAAAACTCTGGAATGATTTGTCACTGGAAATTCAAACTGCTCCTACACTATCATGTTTTAAAAGGTGACTTAAAACTTATCTGTTTCAGAAGTCTTTTTCTCCTTCAGTTTTCTCACTACCGAACACTGATGATCACTGGTGACGACCCTATTATGGTTTAGGACTTTCTGATTTATGTATTTTGATTTGGATGGCGTGCCTTAGAATCCACTAGTTCAGAGATTACGCACATGGATACCTGATACCTGATGTATGCAACAATTTTTCCTTTATTTAAGCCAGAGAAGACAGAAAAGATTACTATTCAGCATTGTTTTAGGGATATTGAGAAAATCCAGACTTATATTAATACTGTCAGTATTACCAACTTGGTCAATTGATTCAGAACATTTGAGAAGTAAGCCCTGTGAGCTTTATAATATCGTCTGGTTAAGCAGCTACGCAGTCCCATATCAATAGCAATAAACTTGATAATCCTCATCAATCTCCTTAGAAACTGGGTCATTAAAGTGCTTCACTGTCGAAAAATGAGGTCCATATCTCTTTCTGATACAAGTAGAACCCACTGCTCTAGAGTTGCTTCACTTGTCAGCAGATTTTGAAACTATCTCCTTGGCTATCTGAAATCCTGGTTTAGTCTCAGTGGAAATATTCTCAAGTGGCTTGTATCTTATCTGGGTAATCATTGCCAGGCCATTAAGATAGGTTTGACACTCTCTAAATTGGGCAAGCTCATCTATGGAGACCCCAAAGATCTGTGTTGGTTCCACTGGGTTTTTTTTTCCACTTTATACAACTCCACTAAGCAAAATCTTTTGCCTCCATCTTGATATAAAATTAGAGTTTTTTGTGGACAATACCCAATTATATGTCAATTTATCTACTAAGCTGAATGCCTGCCTTCAAGATGGTTATACACTTTCCAAGATACCACTGAAAACCGAAACTTGTTGACAGTAATCATTCGTGGTATGGGGGTACCAGTGAAAACTTTGAAAGTATACCCCCCCCCCCCCCCCTTCATTTTATACCAGGGCAGATTTGGGGGACATTGAGAATCTACCCTGGGGTAGATTCTGGTGGCCTCCCAGAATCTTCCCCGCCCTCCCACTTTACACACCGGGGTTGATTTAGGGGGGCTTCCCAGAATCTAACCCCCTCTACTTAGTTAATACAGGTAAAACTGATAATATATGTGACTAAGTATTTAAGCTTTTTAAAATTGGTCACCGAGAAATGAATTCATGTAAAAATTACATGATTTGCACAACTGTTTATCTAAATAATTTGTCATTGAAAGTGTGTGATTTGTATTTCAATAAATGCATTGGGAAGAGTTGAGCCAAGTTATTAGGTGAAAATTGGTTAATAGTGAAGTTATTGCGTATTAATGCTGGTAATTCTGATTTTTCAACGGAGACCCTGTTAGGCTTATAAATTGATGGAACTGAGGCCCAGCTTCAGATAATCCCAAATTATGAAGAATAACAGGACGTTTGATATACACTGAGGCCCTGTTTCAACTAATCCCAATTTATGGAAACAAAGAATAGGCTTTTGCTGTACACTAAGGCCCAACTTCAACTACTGCCAATTTATGATATCAAAAAGTTGACTTTTGATATACAGTGGGACCCAGCTTCAACTAATCCCGGTCAACCAAATCAAGTGGAAAACTACACTTGTGGTGTGTAAGATGAGGCACTTTGTCCACAAATCTTAATTGGTGAATTCAAAGGAATGTCTAGAATAGCTGATTGCTCTCACAAAAGGATCATTGATGTGAAAAAGGCTTTTAAATAGTAATAAAATAAACTGTATTAGTGTGAGGGTTGCTTAGAAGTTTGTATAAGTACATCATTTAACCCTAGTACTATCACTTGTCATAAGTCAAAAATGGATGATAATTATATGCAGATCTTTTGAAATACTTCAGCTCTATAAATAGTGTGATAAGACAGACAAATAAATATTTATTATGCAGTATTACAGAACTATTATTACACAAAGTGTAGCACACAGTCTAAAAAGGGTTATAATTCAATTTAAAATAATGTGTGTGATATTCTATGTTTTATATGTATTTAAGGTTTACTTTGAAAGGTAAATAGGTTTTGTGCAAACCAAAAAAAAACAAGAGGGTCAAAGATGCCCCAAAAGGCGGGCTGTGCAGGCAGCAATAAGGTTAGCAACTGCTGTAATTACATTTAGGAACAAGGAAAGAAATGTTAGGTTACCCAGTTAAGGTGAATGTGTTAGACATGCTAAGAAACGTAAAACTTGTAATGTAGGTCACATAATTGTATCTATGCTATAAACAGACAAATAAAAGGATGGAATTACACCAATTTTGGAAGCAACTTAGCTATGATGGTGATGTATCTCCCTGTCAAGTTTGAACTCCATTGGACAAACCATTTTTGAGTTAGAGTCCGGAAACGAAAAATGTAGACGGACAGACAGACGGACGTCGGACACATCAATCTAATAGGCAGTTTGGTTACACGCAACCCGCCTAAAAATAAATAAGTAAAACCTTTTCACCATATACAGTGCACAAAGCTGTCTGAAAATTAAGTTTACAGTTAAAACAGCATTAACATTCCTTTTATTGACATTCTAAAACTAATCACAAGGAGTAGGTTCTGGTGGTGTTCATAATCTACTCCCGAGGTATACTTTGGAATCTACCCCACAATAGATTTTTGGCTCTCTCAGAATCTACCCAGGTATAAAAATTAAGGGGGTATAATCTGGGGGCTTACACAGGTGTATAAGAAAGCATATCCCGCTCTGTATATAACTCTGTACAGGTCATATACGGCTTGCAGTGGATAATAAATGTTATCACTTTTGAGTTAATCAGCCTAATAAATATTAAATGCACTTATGTATTTCAATCACAATATTATAATTACAACACCAAAGAAAAGTTACAGATTGGTTTCATCCCGCTACACTGCCACCTCACACATTTCTAACTTGTGTGCGCAATAACGCTCAAAAACTTTCATGAATTTCACTCAAATTAGGCATGCATGTGTATGTAAGCCAGGAGAGAAATCCTATTTCGAGAGGAAATTACAACCTCAGTATTAAAATAGTTAAGGCTACTTGAATGTCAGAATTTGATTTTTGACCACTTGTAGTTCTGAAACTTTGCGGCTCATCCAATGCTGGAATCTTAACCAAGGTATCAGTAAAACGTAACATCAAGCCTACTAGAATATTAATCATTTCAAGATACACCATGACTAGATTCGATTCCTGTTTGGGTATAGGAAGGAAGTGCACAGTTCTTACAGTGGCCTCCAAGACCTGTCAACCATGCATCTAGCTCGACTGTAAAATTCAACAATCTATGGTTGTTTATATGGTTGAACAATTGCCAATCCTAGATAAGAATTCTTTTCAACCAACATGGATTTGTCCCAGGTAAATATTTTGGCGACTCGAGACATAATGCATTTTGCAGAAAATAATAAAATACAGGGACTGCTGATGTTAATCGATTTTGAATGGGTTTGTGGTTTGATATCTTGGAAATTTACTACGTACTATCACACCTGGGCTTTACAGAAGCATTTATAGCATGGATAAAGTTATTTAATACATATGTACAAACTACAGTTATGCAAAGTGGAATCATGTCTGAATTTATCCAAATAAGTTTTGCTGCAGACAGGGCAATCAATTTTCCTCGTATTTGTTCATTATGGCTGTAGAAGTACATAACATTCTAATCACTTATAATGATAAAGTAATAGGTATATCAGTGAATGGGTTTGAATAAAAATTGTCACAATTTGCTGATGACATTACCTTAACATTACATGGTTCTTGTCAATCGTAATAAAATAAGAGGGTAGACTACTGAGTGCTAGGTAGCCTGGATGATGCCCATAAATAATCAAACAAATTGGTTGATGCCAATTGATGTTAGGGAGTGCAATTTGAATATCCAAGATAGTTCAAGCCTTCTGCGCCTGACTGTGTTGGATGGATCAAATTTTGCTGTGCACCATTCTAACACTGAGAATATCATGTGTGTGTGGTTATGCCCCTCACGTTTAAAGTGGAGGGATACGGGGGTGATAATACCATCTTTTTGTGCTGAAACTTTGTGTTCATACATACGTTTTCTGATTGCTCTGCTGGTTTCACCAACATACTGTTTCTGGCATTTTGTACATGAGATTAGATAAATGACATTAGAAATTTCACAAGTTATGTGTTTTGGTAAGTCATTAAGTTGGTATGATTTATTAGAAAAGTTACATGTGACTCTGTTAATTTTCTTAATCTGGGGAGAGTATGTGCATATGCCTAATCTGGTGCAAATTGTGGCTCTTTGCGGTTCTTGGGTGGTCTCAATGGGAGGGTATCTGAGGGAAGCACTTGTTAGCATGTCTCTAAGGTTGGGAAGTCTTCTGAATCCTATAACTGGTTTTTCACTAAATAGTTTACCACAATCTGCGCTGTTACTTAGGATATTCCAGTTTTTATGGATTAATTGCTTAATGTTAGGATTGCATGGGTTGAATTTGGTAAACATGACAGGGGTGGTTATGTCTTTTTTGGGCATGACTTCTAATAGTTCGTCCTGGGTGAATCTGGATGCCCTTTTGTAATGTTTTCTAAGGGCCTTTGCTGGGTAATCCCTTATAATGTAATATTTGATGAGTTTTTCAGAATTTTGCTCAAAATCCTCATCATAGGTACATATCCTTCTAAGTCTTAGGAATTTTTCACAGCGGCCTTTTGTTTTGCTGTGGGCATGGTGTGTAGGGAGCTGGACGAATCGGCCCTTTGCCAAATTGGCCCTTGGCAAATCGGCCCCCTAAAAAGTCGGCCCCGGACAAATCGGCCCCCCTAAAAATTCAGACCTGGGCAAATTGGACCCCAGTTGAAAACTTTTGTAGAATATCTTTTATTACAGTGTCCTGTTTGCATATAATACTATAGTGTACAACAAATAACAATGAAGTAAAATTGATCGTAGCAAACCCAGCCTGATGTAGGCTTATAAGACACTACAAATCAAAATAATTATTATATTAACAAGATGTGAAGATTTGAAACATTCAACAAGTTTATGCATTAGTAATTAAACGTATCAAAAACACAATAATTATGAACTATATATTATAAATTAAACAGGTAGCATTTTCTCAAATGCCATGCTTTTTCTACATAATTCGCCAAAGAGTATATTTTTTCAGTTGACATGTTGACATAGGCAGTTTATATCTTATACATAGGCCCATTCTTATAGTGATAACATGCTACTTTGGACTTCCAAACCTGAATGATATTTGGAGAAATAAGAAGCCCTTTTATAGATTAAATGCATCAATTAATTATAATCAGGCTTATCAAATTACTGGGTTGGGTAATATACATGACAATGTTATGACAACAGTGTTGATGGTTTATGTGTTGTTTTACTAAGTGTAATTAATACATATGAATGATGTCAGCTCATGTCAAGATACTGTAATCAATCCCTTGTAACCTATGTGCAATAAAACATGTTTATGTTAGGATTATAAAAGTGCAATTACATTGTCTGCACAGCCTCTGCTGATGGGATTATAATTTTAGTGATCTTTGGTATTTGTTTAATTTAGGGATAACTAGCTTAAGTGTTAATCAAACAGTATTAGACATTAAAAGATGATTGTTCCCTTTGATGTACATGCAGAGGATTATATCATCTCCCCCCTTGTGGGCATTAAGTTCATATCTGCAAAATTTAATGCAAATAATTAATATTATTACTATTGTTACTATTAATTTTATAATTTATCTCACAGGTAACCCCAATGTATATGGGTTGTTGTGAAAAAAAACATAAATCATATGTACACTTATCTATCTATATCTAGGAGGCCAATTTGACCATATATTATTTTATAAGGGGCCGATTTGACCATAAATTATTTTATAGGGGGCCGATTTGACCAGGTAATTTTAGTTTGGGGGCCGATTTGACGGGGGCCGATTTGGCAAAGGGCCGATTTGTCTATGATTCGGTGTGTAGATGAGTAATGGAGATATAGGTGAGTATCTGTTGGTTTCCCATATAATGTATATAGCTCTCTTTTTTCATTGATTTTGACAGTGGTGTCCAAGAAGCTAATGTGAGTGTAGCTAAATTCATGTGTGAATTTAATAGTTGGATGAATACTATTCAGGTAAGTGATGAATTCCTGTAGTTTATCCTCTCCATGGGTCCAAATCATAAAGATGTCATCAATAAACCGTAGCCATAATAATGGTTTTAATGGCCAATTTTCTAGTGCTTTGGTCTCAAATCTGTCCATAAATATGTTTGCATAATTAGGGGCAGCTGCAGTAGCCATTGCTGTACCTCCTGTTTGGAGGTAGTGATTTCCATTGAAATTGAAGCTCATCGAATGTAAAACCAATTCCAATAGCTTTAGTAAATGTGGATCTGTTTTTTGTTTTTCAGGATCCCTTCTGAGGTGTTTGGCTACAGCTAATATTCCTTCATGATTGGGGATATTGATATACAAGGAACTGACATCAAGTGTGACTATAAGGGCAGTTTTTATAAGGGGAATTTTACCAAGTTCTTTCAGTCTTGATATGAAGTGTTGGGTATCTCTGACATATGATTTGGTCTTTGGTACATATTGTTTAATATGTTCATCCACAAACCCGCTTATGTGGCATGTGGGGTGGTTTATTGAGCTACATATAGGTCTACTGGGTATATCCTTTTTGTGAATCTTTAGTAGTAAGTAAAACCTAGCTTCTGTTGGGTTTTAATATTCAATTACTCAAAGTTTTTATCAGAAATCATATCTAGTGATCTTATTTTAAGTAGCTGTTGAGCTATTCTATCAGATATCTTGTTGGTGATGTCGTCTGGAATTTTTTCGTAAAAGTTACTGTCTTCTAGTTGCCTATATCCTTCTCTGAGATAGTCAGTAGTGTTCATTACAACTACTGCTGATCCTTTGTGTGCTTTTTTATTACCAGGTGTGGATTGTCTCTTAAGGCTTTTAGGCCTTTTGTTTCTTCCCTTGTAAGGTTTTTGTGCTTACCCTTTTTAGGTTTACTTTTCAGTATTTCCTGTTTAACTGACCTTTGGAATATTTCTAATGCTCTATTTGGTGGGTTTGACCTCCAACTAGATTTAGGTTTAAATATTTTTTTGTATTTCCTTGTTTTTAGAATCTTCCAGTTGTGATTCATTTATATCAGATTGAACGTTTTGGTTCATGAAGTCAATAATTGATTGGTTATTGAGTGGGTCAGGTGTCTCAGATTTTTCTCTATTGAAGAATTCCATCAGTTCTAATCTTCTGTGAAATTCTTTGAAATCTAGCCATATCTGTGATTTGTCAGGTGAGCCAGGAGTTGGGCAAAAGGTTAGGCCCTTCTCTAGCGCTTTGATCTGATGTTGGTTCAAAGGTGTGTTGGATAGGTTAATGACCATGTGTCCAATGTAACTCTCAAACCTGGTATCCTTAGGTAAGATGCCAGGTCATGCTTCTTTGGCCTCATTTCTGAGGTTGGTAAGAAACACTGTGTCCTCAATACTCGACATATTGATAGATTTGGAATGAGTTGTTGGTAGTCCCTAAGGTAGAATAGGGGTTTACAAATTGAACCTGTATTTGAACCAGTTCTGAACCTGTATTTCAGGGGTATTGCGGGGATATAGAAAGTCTATCATAAAAATAACTTTTCATTCATCAATACTTTACAGGTGTTAAATGTAGGTGTGTTTCATTTAATCAAGGTGATGTGAATTAAATTAAAGCATTAGTTGTTCTTGTCAATCGCTAGAAATTGCACTCAGTGCATTAGAACATTTGATACATACTCTGCGGCAAAAGTAAACACACAAAAAAGTATTGTTTGGATTGGTGAGAAAAAGATTTAATAAAAATTAATAAATCAAAGATTTCATTGAAATACCACTGAATTAGATTAAGATTAAGCAAACCATAAACAAAATTTCACATTTGGCCAATGTAACGGTGATCAAAAATTTCCGCTGGCAAAGTTGAATCATCTCTTCAACTGTGAGCAAAATGTCCTCACGACAAAGTTGAATCATCTCTTCTTAAGTCTATCAAATCTTGATGATACTTTTATTTAGTTTTTTTTTATTTACTTGTACGATATATTCTACAAATTTATATGGTCAAATAAAACTCCTAAAATAAATAAGCGTTGATATTAGATCATAACTTGGGAGGTATAAAAATTATGCAACTAAAACACTTTATAATACCACTTCAGGTTATTTGGTTAAGAAGAATAATTCAAAATAATATCCCATGTATTGAACTCTTTACACATCAAATAATCAAAGATATAAACAAACTCTTTTACCTCGGTTCCAAACTTTACTTTATCTGTAGTTTAAAAATTAAAAAAAAAATTCAGGATCGATGTTCTTAAAGCTTGGAATATATGGTACAATGAACAAATTGTACTTAATAATGAACAGATTATTTCACCATCCTTTATGGGTGTGTTTATCGATTTGTCTGGCCGGTTGTCATTTCCATTACCCCAGTAATGTGTGGATTTTCCTGAAATTGTGTGTCTGGATACGGCTTGATCAAAGATGGAAGTGATAAATTTTGCAAAAGATCTGGATGATATCCTGGATGCCAAAAAAATCCTGAATTTTCAGTGATCCCAAATTCACTTTAGTTTCAGTGACTTAGGTTTTTGGGTTGACATTGGTCCAATTAGTGGATCTTCATGAATATTTAAATTGGCAGGACCTGGCCAAAGGGGGGAAGTGATTACACTTTTGGAAAGATCCGGAACATATTCTGGACAAAAAATAAATTCCAAATTTCTGGAAACACTCCCTGCTGGATGTGTGCACCATTGCTTTCTAGTTTCATCATTTATTTCAGATGTTTTGTATCGTCTTATTGAGTATTTTGCCTAATATAAATTTTGTCCATCTTGTAAATTATATTTATTCATATATATTTCTTTATCCTTTCCATTTAACCGTTGTTGCAATACCTGAGTTTTTTTAATTTTAAAATTGTTAGCATATCTGTAGTATGCTCAAAATATGTTAATAAATAAATATAATATAGCTGGGAACCTACCGGCATCAAAATAATGGCACATGTGATGTTTAAGTCACTTAGCATAGTTGATAAATATTTGGGCTCACAGAATACCTTATTGTCAGGTAAATATTTAACTCCTAAACTCAGACTATATTGGTCCTTTTAAATAAATATTTTTAAAAGTTATCATTTTGGTATCTCAGCAAGAGAGGTAACGGTTGAAAGTGTTACATTAAACCCTCGTCACACTTCTCAGTTTGCGACTGTGTTGAGAGATATTTTAAAACGTTTCCTGGCCATGTGACAACAATCAATATTTTAGCATGGATTATGTAGATGTAGTGTGTTATCAGACATGTTTTTAGCACAGCTCAATTGCTTTTCTGGCCACAGATCTAAAATGTTTTGGTATGTTTTGATCACATGTCACCACTTTCCTGAAAGTTTATGACTGCAAGAAAACTATGATCACCTTTTCTCATCTGTGGAAATATGTTTCTGTTTTGAAATTACAGCTTACAACTGCTAAAAAAAATGGACACATTCATCTAAAATTATCCACTTTCCATCCATACTTATGTGTGTCCTGCTTGATTTTGCTTATAAGTTTTTCCAGTTGCTGAAAACATTGTCCTTTTTGTGAAAAAATGACATCCTTGGTCAATAAAACATGTATTTTATTAAAATTCAGAAAAATATCTTAACTGTTAAAAATATAGATGTTAACATGGATTATTACAATTACCATAAATCAGAGAAATATACCATCAAAACCAACCCAAAGAACTGATTTTAATGAGCATTATTAGCACTATTCTTGTAACAACTGAATGCGAGACATTTTTTTACCTTTTTAAAAGTTGTATATTTTAATAGAACTGAAATAATGAAATAAAGTTCATTAATAATAAAATGCAATGTGGAGTGATTTATAAATTTTTTCAGGGAGACAGGATTTAACTACCTTTAACTACCTTACCATTCTTATCCAATGCAAAAGATGAGACTCATGAGCTGTTTCAAGTCTGCCAATTTATCCTCTCTTCTATCAGTGATCCTCACTTATTAACAGTTAACCCCAACGTATCTACGTCATCAGTAGATGTGTATCAGGTGATTTTTAACGTTTTGGAGGCCAGTTACGTTTTGTATGTAAAGTGTAACTTCATTATGTTCACTCACCTCTATCTATTTTATTTAAAAAGTACAAGATGCAAATAAATATCTGATAACCTATATACAGGTACATATGTACCGCACATTTTGGTCAAGTTTCACTATATTCTTCCATATAAATATGACATTCCTGTGTCCAAGGCATGTCTGTTTTGTAGAACATCAAAGAAACTAATTTGGTATGAATTACTCCATATGGACTTATTGCGAAACCCTAAATACAGCAAACGCATTTACTTCAAACAGAAAGTATTTCTTAAGGGAAATATTTTATGTTGAGTGACTGTCAAACACATTACTAAAATTATTAACTGTGCAGCCACCTAAGTTAATCAATCAGTCAACCATTGTAAGTGTAAAAATTGTTCATCTGTTTTTAACAAAAATCATTTTTTACATTATCATTGTACAGAGAGAAGTCTTTCCTTTCCACTGTATTCTTTGCATTGGTATTTTATTATAGATGGTTTATCAGTCCCTACCTCTACATCTTTGATCCAGTTGACCCTTACAATGTTAATAAATATAACTGATTCCAGTAAAACACCGTAGAGTTCAGAAAAAAACTCAAGGTACACATACTATGACATATAATTTGATTTATAAATTTGTGAATCAAATAAATTTGAAACACTTCAGCCATTAGTTGTGTATTCTTCATTATTGACATTATGTGCAACCTTTCTCTCTGTCTGGTAACACTCAATGGATATAAGTATTTTACAAAAGAGTGTTTTTTTTTAAATCATTATTTGCATATGATTGAGGAGTCGGACTGTGTCAAAGACTTCGTCAAATTAGGGAGTATGCTACAGCAGCAACTGTGCATCATCTACCTCCACTACTTCAGAACTGTTGGGCATGGTTTTGATCTCCCCTCCTGTAGCAGGCTGTACTGGGCTGGACACGGGACCAGCTCCTGCTGTTGTGCCTGTGTTCCCTGTAAAGAACTGGGGAGCCTGGTTTTGTGAAGGAGATTTGGATGATTCTTGGGCCGGGATTTCGCCATCTTGCGTGCCTGTGGTAAAGAGTTGCAAGGGATTAAAGCAGTCTATGTATAATATTCAATCATTCTCACTAGATATATACTTACTACATTAGCTGTTTGCCAATATTAAATGTGCAATGCATATTAAAACTGGCCAATTATGAAGTTTCACTGTATCCTTCTGGCATGACACAGTGATGTTGTACAACACTCTCCTCCTATCTCAGAAGTCATATTTTTCAATATTGGCTTACGTTACTCAACTACCTGCTGTGATATGGCATACTCACAGTACCAATAGCTACGTTACTTTCAATAAATCAAATCACAACTGAAAATTTAATCAATATTTCACACCTTAATCTAGGAAGTAAATACATAAGGAAAAGTCCATAAAACAAATGAGCTTACTATGCACCACACCCTGCGCTCTGGCTGTGTTTTCATTCCGTACTTTCACAATACGGATGATGACAAAAGCAGTTGCCCCCACAATGATAGCAAATCCAAACAGAGAACCAATCACTATTACTGCAATACGCCCAGCGTCTAAGCCTTGATCATCACCTTTATGAGTGGGAGCTTCTTCTGTGGAACATACCAGAATAATTAACACAATGTTCTGTGTGAATGAAAGAGGCATTAACGTTTTCCTTTTTAGCTACTAAGCTTGCATACTGAAAATCAATTATAAGTGAAATATAAGTGATATATTTAGTAGAAACTGGTCAGTAAAATAACTATAGTGAATTTGGTAAATATACACGCAAACTGGTGACATTTTCTTACCAAAATTGTCAATCGTATGTCATATTGTATTTTATGCTGAGTGCAACATCTCCTTTGACCACAGGATTCAAAGCACTACTTGACTCCTTCTGTCTCTACAAGTCAAACCCAAGCCTTGTAGTGACTGATATTCCCCTAACTGCAAAACAGTTAATCTACAACCCAGAGATTTTCAAGGCTACTAATAGTTCTGGAGATGGTCCAAATTATGGAAGATCAATAAATGTCAAAAATGTATATCTAACTGCAGAGAATAAAGTTTACCTGCAATTTTATAGGCCATCTTGACGCTTTGAACTAAATCCGGATTACTGGTGTTGAAGTCTACATAGAGGCATCTGCCTCTAGAAACTGTTTTGCTGGAATGCCAGTTTTCACAGATAGTGTGCAGTAAGGTTCCCTTAGCTGAAAAGTAAACAGGTATTCCATTTAGTCATGTGGTCCTCACCTATGTGAATATGGCAAGAAATAGGATTTATTGAGCGACTGATTGTTAGAGATAGAGGGTTAAAAATTCCAATTTGACTAATTTTACAGAGGTGAAACAATACATAGAGAATTTGATCATCAAATATATCATGTTACAGTATATCTTAAGTTCACATTAGTACAAATTATTCAATGAGTGTTAGCTGGCTCCTTAGTATAGTGTATAGCATATTATTTTCCCTGCTTGGGAATTTAGGGTTTATGGACTTAAGTGAGAAATGTAGAAAAATATCCTTCTATACACATTGTTTCAAACATATGAATCACGTTGTATCAACAACATTATGAATAATTTAATCAAACCAATCAATAAGATTAGCTTTTCATTACTTACCTGAGTCTCCATTGTGAATGTTCACCATGAAACGTCCAGAGCTGCATCCGCTAAATATATGAATTTCTTCGGCATACACCTCCACTCTCTGCCCTTCATCTGCTTCTATGATCCAACATGAGTGCTTGTTACTGTTATAAAATACAGGAAAACTTAGAACAAAGCAAACTAAAGAGAAATACATGGTATTCGTATTTAAAACTGCATTTTAGCATTAAAAGTAAATGCCCACCCAAATTTGAACTCGACAGTTTTTGAGTTATAAGGACAAGATGGTGTACAGACAGAAGGGCAGAAACACGGGACGAAACAGATTACAATAGCATTCTCCTATCACCGAGAGTTAATACGACAAAATAAGATCAACGCATGTACTTCAAAATTGTCACTAGAATAAATGAAAAATTTCACTTGGGGACCAAATTTGCAAAGGCAGTGTTTTGAGAAAATCAATTTGCCAATGGCCAATTTGGTGAAGGGCCACCTTTCACTATCTGCCAATGGCTGAGTGTTTAATGGGTCCAGTATCTGGATCATCTTTGTGGTAGTAGGTTTAAAGATAGCTCATGACAGGTTTTGGGAATCATTGAGGACCTGTCCGGGCATGTCCTTAGCTATTCAAAAATAAATCTCTAAACTTTTACTGCAACAGGTTATGAAAATACATGATGTGTAAACAAACACATTTCAAGTAAACAGTCATAAAAATACATACTCTTGGTATGACAAGAGGTAATTTCCAAATGGTTATTTAATTTTGAGGGAGCCTTAAAATTTCTGTATACGCGCACAGATTTTAATTTATCTTGCCTGTACCCAATAAAACTATAATCCAGACAACTTAGACAAATCATACCAGTCTCCTTAAAAAATGGGCCATTCAACTGAGACAGCTCTTCTGTCCAGTACTTGGATAAGTCAGACAAGATCCTGAGCAGGCGGTTTGACTCTGATTTTTCGTGGTCTTCTCCATGGAGATGACGCTTTCAATACTAGATATTGAAAAGGCTGCTTTTGTGCTGTTGCACTTTAGAGTCAGCTTTATAAAGGGAAAGTTAAGTGCTATAAAAATCCAATTTAGATTAAATTAGATGTTTGGCGACAAATGAATAATTTGCATGAAGAACCTTGATTTTTAGTTGGTAAAAAGTCACAAAACTCACTTTTCATCGGAACCTCTGAAATAGGTGTCGAGGACAAAATACTGGGCCTCTGAAGTGGCTTGCAGTCTGTTAAGGTCCACACAGGTGTCTCCAATAGCTATACAAAGAGTCATCAAAATATGCGGAGATGCTCCAGGAAATAGAACACTGATTGCACTAAATCATTTTAAAGAAAATGAGTACACTATATCATTATGGTCATACTAATTCTACTAAATTCTTAGGTTAATACTGAATTTACTTAATATATATGCACTGATTGTACTAAGTAATTATGTATACACTGTAATACATCATTATGAACAAACTAATTGCCCTGAATCATTTACTATGTAAACACTGATAATAGTAAATCATTATGAAAAATAGCATCAGAGCCTGGTGGAATAGTTCTCAACACCATGAGATATAGAAGTAGTGAAACAGTACAAAGACTGAGATACTTTTAGAGCAGTATCAGTTATATAAAGCTCGAAATAATGTTTAAGTAGAGAAAATAACATGTAAGAGAAAGTTGACCTTGATTTGACCTGTTACCTTGCCGTAGTGACCTTGACCTATAAAATCTTGTCCGTTCTATATCTCGGATACCGTAAGGTGTAGGAAGTTGATACTAGGTAGGGACATTGGTTGGGGCTTGCAGGTGTGCAACATCATGGTGTGACCTTGATTTGAACTTTGACTTTACCAAAGTGACCTTGACTTTTAAAATCTTGTCCGGGCTATATCTTGGAAACTGTAATGTGTAGGAAGTTGATACTTAGTAGGGACATTGGTAACGGGTCATAGGTGTGCAATCTCATGGAGTGATCTTGTCATGGAATTATATCTCAGAAACAGTAATGTGCAGGAAGTTGATACTTTGTAGGGACATTGGTTAGGAGTAGTAGGTGTGCAACGTCATAGTGTGACCTCAATATGACCTCGGATATTGCCATGGTGACCTTGACCTATAAATTCTTGTCTGGGTTATATCTTGGCAACCGTAAGTTGTAGGAAGTTGATACTTGATAGGGACACTGGTCTGGGATTGTAGGTGTGCAGCGTCATTGAGTGACCTTGATTTGACCTTTGACCTTGCAGTAGTGGCCTCGAACTATAAAATCTTGTCCGGGCTATATCTCGGAAACTGTTAAGTGTAGGAAGTTGATACTTGATAGATATATTTTGTAGAGACATTGGTGAAGGGGTGTAGGTGTGCATCATGGTGTTATCTTTAACTTTGGCCCTGCCAAAGTGTGTTCACCTGCCATATTTGAGACATGTTTATCTGGTAACAAAGATATATGGATCGATGCAACTGATTATTATGTGTATGTTTAGTAATGAAATACATATTTTTTCACATGAAGGAAAGCGAAATAGTGTCATTACATTTATTTATTTATTTTGTCATTTGAGTTTGTGTTACATCCACCAATAAACATATAGCAATGAATAAGAATGGTTAAAGCTTCCCATTAATAGTTATGAACTCAAGAGCAGTGCGCACGGACTCACAACCTATCCAAGAATGCAGCATTAGTCATTAAGTACATGGAGGTTGTATAAACTGTCACTGTGTGCACACTGACTATACTATGGCTTTAATGTAGCTAATTTCACTTCGGGTGGACAAAACTCCGGAGAAAGAGTTCCATAGAAATTATCACAACGTAAAACACATTAAAAGTAATATTTATTTATTTATTCAATTTTAATTAATCAATTATACATTAAAATGAAAACACCGGTCGGCTATAACTATGCAATAACCAAAAAAACAAAACAAAAACAAAAGTGCATTGTGGATGGATACTGATTATTTAGTGCTGGTCTGGGCATTTTACAGAATCTGTTCAGTGAATGATTCTGTTTATTTGCTTTGGAACTTGTCTGAAGAAAGCAGGCTGGTTGGTGATCTCTTTGAAATGGTCATGCAAATTTTATTTTCCAAGTGTAATAAATTATTGAACTGCCTAACTTGCTAATTACCAATAGAAGCGTGCACCCCACATGAAAAAAAAATATTAAAGCACTTTTATTTTATATAAATTTTTTATGTCTACCTGAATTTAATGTGATTGTTTAACAAAGAATAAATATCATGTGTTTTAATTCATCTAGAATTACAACTCTGGGGTTTTGTCCACCCCACTTGAAATTAGCTCCCGCAGTTTTGTTTGTTGTTGCTTGCCACAGGAGGTAAGTATGGTTATAGTGTAAGTATGTAGCTACTAATGTTAGCAATTATGTGTTACATGAAGTAGTTGAAGATGAGTAATCCACAAAGGTTGGGCCACAGCCTTTTATTTTACAGACAATACTACAATGACGGTAAATGCTAAAAGTTAAGGGTTAAACTACACGTGTATGACGTAAAAGGCACAACAAAAGATGTAAATTACTCAAAGCAAATAAACCAAAAAATCAGACCAAACAAAAGACTGATGGTGTGTAGTTTTACAGGAGCTGCCTCCACAGAATGGAACAAACTCCCTATTTATAGAGTCATCAGAACCATGGAAAGTATCACTAGATTAAAAAATAGCTCAAGACTTGCCTATTCAACTTAGCCTTATCCTCAAGCACAGCCTATCTTCTCTATTGGACGCTTACACTGACACTGGCCTCTTTCTGGAACTGGACTTTTCCTTTCTGGACATCAGCACCTTAGAGGATGGTTACATCAATTTTGGTGCTTTATAAATATTTCTTCTTACTAACTACTTACTGTGTTTACATTCTGTATAATTACTTTCAGGTGGAAGTTACTATGTGTATGATGCCTCTCTGGGATTTTTGCCCGGAAATAAACCATGCTATCTGAGTTTATTGCTTACGCAGACCTACTCCTCTGGTCCTTCGACTGTACGAGTACTAGAGAATAGAGGTCTCCTGTCCCAAATTTCTCCTATTTCAGAAAAAGGTTAAAATCACATCTCTTCAAAAAGACAGTCCCATCTTAGCATACACTCTATCCGGCGTCTCTGTGGTACTGGACTTGACTATGGATAGATGATTTTTTTTAATTGGATTTTGGTGTTGCGCCTTAGAGTCTGCCTGGCAGAAAATAAGCGCCATAAAAGTACAGGATATAATAGAATAGAGCAATAACATAACTGCATTATGGGACATATAGCTACATTTAAAGTATATTTTACATTCTTTTTTCCTATTTACATACTTTTTCCTTAACATCATATATTTAATACTCACTGTAACAGATAAAACTACAAAAGCATCCCAACAAAAACATAAACTCCATGTCTTATACTTCACACTAAGCCTTTCCTGTGCTGGCTGAAATATTCTTACGATATAAAATGTTTGTATATATAGATATTACATTCAAATGATACATAAATCAATAAATTTGTCAGACTGTTGATTTCATATTGTCATATTCCTTGCTCACCGTTTGTATTTGTCAATGCCAATTCAGTTTTCTGATTATTCTGATTCATTGATTTATTGGGCCTTGGTTAACATGATCAAAATTAAACCATAGATTTCTTGATGTGGAAAACTGCCAGTATGAATTTCACCTGTTTGTCTTCACACAACCTCTACTTTTTGTAAATACATGTTGCATAATCACGTTTTCATAATTTAATATAATATCATTCCTGTTCAGAGTTTTGTCTTACATCATACACTAGCATTCTAGAAATTTCAAGATTTGTCCTGACCTTGATCATTCAAATCCAGGAAGTAAGAAATATTTTGAGTTACATTATTAGATATACATAATTAGATAAAAATGTTAAGTAAAGTTTGACCTTTAAGTGGCTGAGCGTAAATTAATTTACAGAACATCTTGGGGTGGCCTTTAAATATTTTTAAATTCAAGTAAGATGTATAAGAATTTACAACTGAAAGAGCACCTTATACTAAATCCACATGGAAAATGGTTACCCAATACGCCATAACAGTAGAAACCACGTAGGCTTAAATTACTCATAGGTTATTTTAACCATGAAGTTGTTAACAGTTAATCATTGAATTAGCCAGTTTTATGAATTAAAGTATACAAACAGTGATAAACAATTAATACAGTGATAGAACACAGTAAAATATATCAAGCTACATGTAAAATGGTGTAAAATAGCAATAGGAGAATATTTCCTATACATTACCGACATTTTCCTACACATACCGACTGGTTCCCAGGATGCCTCAGGCCTCCTGGAACTAAGCCCCGACTAAGTCCCCGCGTCCTGAGGCCTCCTCAGGCATCCTCAGTCTTCCCCAGACCACGATGGCTGATTCTTGTTTTGCAAAATAACTATCTGGGTATATATATATATAAATTCCGTTATCTAATCATCATTATCTTTCTAGGAACACAGCAGGATGCCACCTTTTAATGGAAGACAGCTTCAACAACAACTTAGGGCTTTTTTAGTTTTTATTCAGTTACATATAATGATGTATTTGCTATTTCTATGTCGACCACAGCAACCACCACCAGCACCACCTCAACCACCACCACTACCAGCAGCCAGACAGAGACCTAAAAGAAGGCACAACATGTGGGTCAGGCCATGGCTACTACAGAGAAAGGAGAGGGGGCCTACCACAACATTATGGCTGAACTGTATGCCACAGACATTCCAGGGTTCACCAATTACATGAGGATGACCCCAGAATTCTTTGAAATGATAAAGACCAGACTGGAACCACATCTAGCCAGGCAGGCCACCAACTAAAGGGCTCCAATCAGTGTTGAGGAGAAGTTAGCCCTCACCATCAGATATCTGGCCACTGGAGAGTAATACACATCATTATCCTGTCAGTTCAGGGTTGGCAGATCCACCATCTCCAAGTTTCTACCAGAGGTCTGCAGGGCTATCCAGGATGAGTTCACCAGAGAGTACCTTAGATATCCTACTACTCCAGATGAGTGGAAAGAACTGGAGAGGAAATTTAGGATCAGGTGGAATGTTCCACATGCCCTGGGAGCCCTTGATGGAAAGCATGTGGCCCTGAAGAAACCCAAGAACACTGAAACCCTGTACCACAACTACAAGGGGTTCTTTTCAATAGTAATGTTGGCCTTGGTAGATGGGCAGTACAGGTTCAGATGGGTGGATGCTGGTACAGCTGGATCTTGCTCAGATACCCAGATATTTAATGCCTGTCGGCTGAAGAGGAAGATTGAGGATGGCAGGATAAGCTTCCCTTACCCAGCACCTATAACCCAGGGTGGTCGAGATGTCCCCTACTTCATCCTGGCAGATGATGCGTTTACCCTGAAGACCTGGCTGATGAAACCCTATGGCAGAAGGATGTTAACCAGAGAGGAAAGGATTGCCAACTACAGAATATCAAGGGGCAGGAGAGTTGTTGAAAATGCTTTTGGCATCCTGGTCTCAAGATCCAGCAACAGTCAGGGAAGTGGTGTTTACCTGTGTGGTTCTGCACAACATACTGAGAAGCCAGTATCAAGGTCAACATGGTGGTCAAGAGCCTGGAGATGATGATGATGTGCCCGGTGATTGTCGATTGATTGGTTGTGCTGCTTGTGGTGGTCCAGACAGAAACCCTGCTAGAGAAGCCAAAAGACAGAGGGATTACCTCAAGGACTACTTCAATAATGAGGGAGCAGTGGCCTGGCAAGATGGCAGAATATAACTCATGCTGCAGTAACCAGTCCTTTTCAGGACTAATAACCAGTCCTTTTCAGGACTACCAAATATTCCAAAAACAATTAATCAGCTGTGCTTGTTCCAAATATCACAAACATTTCCCAACATAAGTCACCCACCCAACAAACAGACAAACCCAATGCCCAACAAAAGTCACCCACTAACAAACAGACAAACCCAATTCCCGACAGAAGTCACACACCCAACAAACAGACAAACCCAATGCCCTACCGAAGTCACCCAACTAACAAACAGACAAACCCAGTGCCTGACAGAAGTCACGCACCCAACAAACAGACAAACCCAATGCCTTACAGAAGTCACCCAACTAACAAACAGACAAACCCAATGCCCAACAGAAGTCACGCACCCAACAAACAGACAAACCCAGTGCCCAGCAAAAGTCACCCAACTGAAAAACAGACAAACCCAGTGCTAAACATAATTCTCAAAAAAAAACACAAACATATATTATGAAAGCTACACCCTAAAATTTGACTTACATTTGACTAAAATTTTTTCCTTTACTGAAAATCTTAAAATTAAATTCTTTTACTCCACGAATATTTAGAAAATATAACCACCAAACTGGTTCTCTTTACAATAATGGAAGATTATGTTTACAAAATAGTTTGTCAGTTCTTTGGTTTGGGTTCTATGTGCTATTGGGTTTGTCTGTTTCTTGGTTGGTGGTTATGTTTGGTATTGGGTTTGTGTGTTTGTTAGTTGGTAGCTATGTGATAATGCCTTTTAACTCTAGGGGTGGTGTAAGTGTTGCACTTTTTTATTACATATTTTAACCTATCCCATGGATTTTAAGCTAAAAATGGGCTGATTATTGGTCATATTGGGAGTTTATTTATTTTAATTTTTTTTCTATGTGGCCTTTTTTCATTATGTGTAGTACCATGGGTTATTTGTTTCATGTTTGGGGTGGTGTGGGTGTTTTTTTTTTTGTGATAAGTATTTGTACTGAACTGTTATGTTTTGAGAGGGGAATTTTAATAACGTGCAGCTTAATAATTGTTTTTGGAATATTTTGGTGGCCCTGAAAAGGGCCTGGCAGGTCAAAGACCCACCCTGACTGGATTGCTACTAAGGAGGCTGCTGCTGTTGAGGCGATGCTGTGGTGGTGATAGTGAAGAGTTGCGGCTGCTGCTGCTGAGGCGGCTCAATGATCTGTGTTGATGTCAGATCTGGTAACTGGCTTAGTATTCCACTTAGGTTGTGTCTACCTGTACTGTTAGAACTGATGTAGGGTTTCCAAAGCCAATGGGCCTGGGTGTGTAGTAGATGTAATTGCTGCTAGCTGCTGCTTGGGTGGAACTAGACACCTGTTGAGTGGTTGTTGGCAGTATCCCGACCCTCTGGGACTCTGTGGTGATAGTGGCTGATCTTCTAGGTAGTGGTTGATGTCTACGGTTGCTCTTAATGGTTTCAATGTCTCTAAAAATCCTACCCTTGAGGTCCCCAAACTCCTCTTGGGTCATCTTTTCAGCCTCTGATGCCACATAGTCGAAGAAGGTCTGCCTGTCTGACTTCTGCTGCAGGAAACCTGAGATCAATGTCCTCATCTGGTCAAAGTGCTCGAGTATCTTGGAGGCTGTTGAAACTGGTGTAGATGTGAACATAGGTTGACTCCTAGTCTCCCTCAAGACACTGGACTCAAGGTGTTCTGTATCAGATGTAGATCCACGAGATTCGTCCTGCTTGCTGGTGTTTGGACTGGCTTTGAACCCTGAGCTTCTGCTGGCCCCCTTGCGTCTGATGTGGGTCTTCAGGAAACCCATCTGCTGGTAGGCCCAGGACTGTCTCTTGATCATCTCCCTTGGTTCTTGGCCAGATTGTAGCTTGGAGAGCTTGTCATAACGTGTTCTCTGGCATTCGAACCATCTTCTGACAGCAAAGGGCTGGAACTTCAGTTCTGCAGAGATTTCTGCCCAGAGAGCCTCCTTCTTCTGTCTGTCATGGAAACGTGCATGCTCCTTGTCGTACAGCTCTGGATGCTCCTTCACAAACTCCCCAATTGCAGTTTCTTGGCTGTCAGTGAATGTGGCACAGACCCTGGCTCTCTTGGCTCCCGAGTGACTCTCTGAATCTTCTTCACACCTCTCATCTTCTTCGCAAGCTTCCTCAGTAACTTTCAAACGTTCCTCTGTCTCTTCTGTACCCTCCTCTGTCCTCTCCTCAGTTCTTTCCTCACTCCTTTTCTCCATCCTCTCCTCCAACTCTCCACCTTCCAACTCCCTCTCCTCTTGCCTCTCATCCATCTTCTTCTTTCCTCTCTTTCCTCCTTTCTTTTTCCTCATAACTCCAGTCAATGTAAAAAAAAAAGTTAAAGAATTAAAATGTGTCACCTAACTGTAAAATTTGCCCTAAGCTCAAGTATATTATATGATATTTAAAACAACTGAAAACCCCTGCAAAAAAACAGTGACACACGTCTCTCAGTAGCCAACCAGTCAGTAACAACGAGAACATGTGCGCGGTTGCTTATATAGTCTCAGACCCCCTCATTGCCTCGTTTTAATTTCCGACGCACGGAAAATAGTTGGCTCTTAATCGGTTCTTAGTCCCAGACCTCCTGGGGCCTCCTCAGTCCATTGCAGACTAAATTTGTGTTGTCCCAGGTGGCCTGAAAACGCCAGCTTGGATCGGTTAGGGTCAGTTTCTCTTGGTCTGGGCTTAGTTCCAGACCTTGATTTTTGAGTCCCAGGACACCTGAGACGATCTGAGGCTTTCCGGGACTAATGAAACCGATTCCTTTTCACACGCATAAAACTTCAAAGTTTTTTCGAAACCGAAATCACATACCCAAGTACCCGAAACTACTGTCAATATCGCCCACTTTGGCTGACGAGTACTACCGATATATCTGGAATTCATAAATTCTGTTTTCTCACCCTTATACACCATTTATATTATTTAATTTGTCTTTTATTTTGGTTGTTTATGCATTGTCAAATGCCGATACCCTTTGAAAAGCGTCAGTGTATTAACACAGTTGAATAATACATGTACATGAAACGTTGTATATATTGCTAATATGGTGACATGCACACCTTAAATAAATAAAAGTACAATGTTTTCAAACAGTAGTTCAAAATTTAGCATCAATAAAGTTCACTTACCTGCCTGAAAAAAATAAGGTTTCAATTCCGAAACTACATTCGAGCAACAGTGAATGCTTTATTGATAGGTCATGTGATTCCACTTTTATGGACACAACCGTGTTTTGAATGTACAAAAATTTCTTCTTGGTTAACATTTCTTCTGTGTTGTACTGTTTTGAATGCAAAAAAGGTGGCTGACGAGAAATAATTAGTAAATGGTTGGATCCCATTATTGGTGTATGTTTTAAGTTTGTAAATGTGGAGATTTTTGTAGAATCACCTATTATCGCCCATCGGCGCGAGTACCCGGGTACCTGCTCGCTGAAATCAATACCTACCCGGTCCCACCAAAAAGGGTATTTTGTGAAACTACTTCAAAGGTCTGTTATGAGTCGGGGACTGCCAAACAGGCCTCCTGGGACTAAGCTACGGACGCCTGGGATTAAGGGTAGCAGGAAGCCTGGGACAACATAGGACTGTGTAAATTTGGGTCTGAGGAGGCCTGAGGAAGCCTGGGACTGGACATTTTGATGACAGCGGTAAAAAAGAATCGGTTTGAGTCATGAGAAATATCAAACATGTTTGATTTCTCTCACGGCCACAACCGATAACTACCGACCCTATCAGGACGTCTGGGACTAAGCAAATTTTTGAAACTGACTCCCAAAAACCCTTTATCGGGAGGCTTAGTCGCGTGGTGGAACACCCACATAAGCCAATAGTCTCCAGACAATTCACTGAACTGATACTCTCAGCAAGTGTTCTGCGACTCCCTAAGACACTGTCACTCGTCGGAATGATGGGCCTTGACAGAGGTATGAGCTCTCCAAATGCCTTTGATTTGTCTTAAGCATTAAAATACAGTATAGTGACGTCATTCTATTGTTAAAACAATAGATTCATTCAACTGAATGTACTGTTTTTTTTCTACTGTTTTCGTAAAGGGAGCCAAAGTACAAAGTTTAGCCTAAGACTATTTACAGGTAAGCCTTCAAATGTCGCTACATTTTAAATTCCTGTATCAGTATTTTACATTCTTTTAAAAATGCAGTCAAACTATTTTGTGTGTGATATTCGTAATTTTAATGTAATACAAGTTGGGACTTAAGAACTATGTAGAATGTGCTGACATTTACCAATATTCATTTTTTGTTGTGTAAAAACTTTAAAGGGGAAATATTAAATATACCAATATTTAAAGGTTTTACGTTGAATATCAACCTCAGCCCAAATATAAATAAGCTAAAACTTACTTCCCTGTATATTGTGTCTAAATATAGGACGATTTTATATGCAGGCCTTGGATCCATTTCCATAATCAGTGCATATATAATATGTATATTTTCTCATTGTATGGCTCAAACCAGTGCAAAAGTTTTTCATCAGAAGGATGACAAGGTTTTCTCATATATTTAGCATTTTTTATGATCTTTCTTTTGACTTTAAGATGGCACAAGTTGATAATTAATAAAATTACATAAAAAAGACAACTTTCACAGTAACAAATTACAATGTTAGTGGTGTGTTAATATATTTCTTTTATTTTAAACTTTTTGTGTGTACATGCCATGATGAAAAAAAAACATTTGAACTATTTCACAGAGAACAAAAGGTACAAGAATATTTTCAGAACACTGTGTCATTTACAATGTGTTTTTAAAAAAGCTCCATTTCTTTAAATGTTTTTCTACATTGCCTAACTTATACAAAGCAATAGAAGAATGAATCAATCATGAGCCTATATTTTGACACTTTTTGAAATTTAAACCTCTATATCTTGACTTTTGCTCAACATATTTTAATGTCTAATAGCTCATTGGATAGGCATGTCTCTTAGCTATTACGTGTTATAGTTTTATCTGAATCATTATGTTGAAAATATATGAAAATCATAATTTTATCATGATAAGAAGTACAACACCTGTGAATCAATTAATGAGCCTAATTCGCACTATGTGAACCTTGGATGTGCAGTGTGAGTATTTAATTTACTTTCACACTTTACATGAACACTATATACGGAAACCTGAGTAGATTTGGTATTGTACTATGTGGGATGAACATATTTGTCATAATATTGTTTCACACACACACATATATCTATAAAACCGATTTATTAGTTTGAAGTGTACTGTAAAGGCAAGACTGTTTAAATCAGGAATAATTATGGGTAAAGAGAAGAAGAAAAAAACTGCAGAAGTCATGAAAAAGGCCAAAAGGATGGTATGGCAAGGAACATCAGCATATCGAGCTGCTAAATTTATTTATTTGGGGTTTTATGTCGCGTTCAACACTGTACAGGTAATATCAGTTTTATCAGTTTAAACCACCTTCCTCAGTTGCTTGGTTATGATTTTCACTTGTCCCTTTCCCCAGAGAAAATTCTTGAATAGATTTTTTATTTCTACCCATGTGTACTAGGTGAATATGTCTCTACTATGGCAGGTGAACACACCCTGGCAAAAACCAAGAAGTACTTGACTGATTTAGCATACCTACAACATCCAAGCAAAGAAACACCCAGTAATTTCCTTACAAGACTTAACAGTTTCTGGGATATAACCCAGACAAGATTATAAAGGCCAAGTTCACAACAAAAAAGGTAAAAGGTTTAATCAAAGCCACATCATGATGGTCTACACCTTCACACTAACCAGTGTCCATACGAAGTATTTACTTCCTGCACCCTACAACCTCCAAGACATAGCTTGAATTGGATTGAAGGGTCAAGATCACTACGGCGGGGTCGAACATCAACTGAAGGTCACACCATTGTTTTGCTAAAATGCCCCTACAACCGATGTCCCTACCTAGTATCCACATCCCACACCTCACTATTTGGAGACACAGTATAGTCACGCTGTTTCCCATGCCCGCCTGCCCGGTTGCTAACCTGCCCACTCACTTGCTCCCCTACCCACCCATTAGGATAGCACAAGTGAAAAAAACAATAGCCGTACTGCCCTTATAGGTTGTGAGTTAAATACTTATACTACTTAAATTTTATTTTTATATAGGTTTCATTTTATTACAGGTTTTACCTTTCTTGTACAGAAACATTATTTTCTGTTTATTTTCCATTCAAGGCAATTAAACATAAATCATAACATAACAGATATTAGATGTACAGGTGTTTAAACGATCATTTTATTGATCTAAATCCTGGATATTAGACACAGGGGCTTTTAAAAAGACCATTTTATCTATGTAGATTTATACCAGATTTTTATCATACCCTTACCAAAACTTTTTGAAACTATATTTTCCAGTGTATCTATGGTACATATTAATCTCTGACACTGAGCAATGTTAAAGCTGATTCATGCATATGCAAGATAAAATTATATATTACTTGAAACTTATTGTTGTATTTTTTACTATTTTAGTTCATTTTTTTAAACTGAACAACATACACCTATTCAAGCATTTGGGGGCTGGTGACAAGGTGATGAAATTTACCTTAATAATACTATATTAAAACTACCATATTTTTATAATCATAGCAATTATTTGCTGAAAATAAAGTAATGTGATTTACCTTTGTAATACCTCATTAAAACTAACATATTCATGTCTTTAATATCCTATCTGTAAGATTTTAAAACTCATGGTGATTTTGACAAAATCAAAAGTCACACCATAACTTTGCACACATACATCCCATAACCAATGTCCCTACAAAGTAAAAACTTCCTACACCTTACAGTTTCAAGATATAGCCTGGACAAGATTTTATGGTTCAGGGTCATTTCGGTAAGCTCACAGGTCAAATCAAGGTCACACCATGACATTGTCCTCCTACTGCCCCTAACCAATGTCCCCACCAAGTATCAACTTCCTACACCTTACGGTTTCTGAGATATAGCCCGGACATGATTTTACAGGTCAAGGTCACTACAGCAAGGTCAAAGGTCAAATCAAGGTCATATCATTATGTTGCACACTTACAAGCACCTAACCAATGTCCCTACCAAGTATCAACTTCCTACACCTAACAGTTTCCTATATATAGGCTGGACAAGATTTTATAGGTCAAGGTCACTATGGCAAGGTCACAGGTCAAATCAAGGTCCCGCCATGACATTGCACACCTATACCCCCTAACCAATATCTCTTCTAAGTATCAACTTCCTACAACTTATGGTTGCTGAGATATAGCTCAGACAAGACTTTCAAACTCAAGGTCACTGCGGCAAAATCAAAGGTCAAATCAAGGTCAGACCATGACATTATAGAACTACACCTCCAACCAATTGTCCCCACCAAGCATCAGCTTCCTACACCTTACAGTTTTTGAGATACTCAACCTGAGCCACATACAACTTCCAAGCTATCCACATTTGGCTTGTTTTAAATCATATTTGTCAATACCTTTGCCACACATTCTGGTGGACAGCCTTAATCTCTCCAAAAAATGCTGCTACATTATAAACATGTATTGAAAATTTGCACTCCACTAAAAATGAACTGGGTAGATTATTTTGATCATTTAATGAGCATTTTGAAGTTCTTTACGCTCATTCATCAAAAGTCCCCCAAGAAGTTTTTCTCCCCTCCACTGTTTTTTATCCCAAATCTTGTTATCGAAGAGACCAATGTCACTAGACCATACTGTGTCATGGGAGTGGCTTCTACCAGTTCTTTATCACCGGTGTCACCTTGAGATCCTGGTTCTGTGTGAACTTTGCTCGAATCACTTTTTCCATTGCTTCTTCCATCTTATTTCTCCAGTGTCCTGC
This sequence comes from Sabellastarte sp. h YS-2021, assembly GCA_964017235.1. Lineage (NCBI taxonomy): Eukaryota > Metazoa > Annelida > Polychaeta > Sabellida > Sabellidae > Sabellastarte > Sabellastarte sp. h YS-2021. Next base: position 33,366,440 of record OZ024936.1, read on the forward strand.
TTTGAAACCTTTTATGTTAGATCCTAGCCGTTTCTGCTCAACAGGGTCTGTCGCTTCCATAATTAGATTTTCCTGTTGCTTATCACCAAAAGCAAGGGCCTTTGCCAGCCTGAAAAACTGCTTCGAGCTTAAGAAAGTTTTTCCTTCTACCTTGAATTTTGCTGGATGGTGGTTGCTAAGTGGTGAGTACTTTGGGAAAAAGGCTGCTTTATCCCCTTTGGTCCTGGTAAAAATATTAGCTGGCTGCAAGTCTTCAGGCAGTTGGTGAAGATTATCTACTGTATAAGTATGCCCATTTAGTATTAGACTGTCATCCTTAAGCCACACATTATTCTTCTTTTCTGGATTATGTGCAGATTGTTTCTTTGCTTCAAACATAATCAGCTTTAAAACTTTCCAAGCTTGGAACACATCAGTCGGCACATCGTCCTCAAGCCTTACATTGAACCTGGACCTCAACTGCTTACTGTATTTCCACATCTTACTTTTAACATCCGGATGGGCAACCTGTGCAAGTATAGGGTTTGGTTTTTGTCGCAATGTGATGCACCTCTAACATTTCTGACAACTCAATGGGGGCTCCCACTGAGAGAAACAAATCAGCAATCACCATTTTACAATTCTCATCCTTTTTCTGATTGGCCCCTAAGACTTTAATGTTGTTTTTTCGGTGTGTTAATATTAAGTAAACACTTTCTTTATTTTATTGAAGAGTCAGTGACAGAAGAATCAAAATATAATTAATACTCATAAGATGTTGTCAGGCTTCATTCATTTTTTTTTTAATTTCATTAAAAAACAAGTATCTTACTTTGTAGTTACATCTTTAAAAATGAGCATTCGACTTTTATGTTTATATGCTTGTTCTTCTTGTGAGTCAGCTGGAATGGTTGGAATGCAATCTTTGAAATATCAAGCACAGATCAAGGAATGATATAAATATTTTTGTTTCATATTTTAAAAAAATCACAATATCTCGGCAAGAATTACAATAAAATCATTGGGCTGTGCCTTGGTGTCAGTAATCTGTATTGGTCAGATATTGTTAAAAATAGCATCAGAAATGCCCGTGCCCCACAGCCTGGGGAAATAGTTTTCAAAACCATGAGATATAGAAGTAGTGAAACAGTACAAAGATCAGGATAGGGATGAGCATTGTCAGTTATATAAAGATCCAAATAATGTTTAAGTAAAGAAAATAACGTCTTAAAGAAAGTGACAGCATTAATCAGTAAACTAAATATTATGAAGCTGTAAAATTTATTAATTGCAGAATAGCTGTCAATGGAAAAAGCACAATTATGTAAAAGTGCTTATAATAATCAGTTGCAGCAATCCATATATCTTTGTCAATAGGAGAAAGATGTCTCAAATATGGCAGGTGAACACACTTTGGCTGAGCAAAAGTTAAAGGTCACACAATGAGTCACACATTCAACCCTATCCAGTGTCCCTACCAAGTGTCAACCTTCTACACCTTATGGAATCCAAGACAAGATTTTAAAACTCATGGTCACTACAGCAAGACCAAAGTCAAATTAAGGTAACACTATGACGTGGTGTGACCAATGTCCCTACCAAGTATCAACTTCCTACACCTTACAGTTGCCAAAATATAGCCTGGATAAGATTTTATAAGTCAAGGTCATTATGGCAAGGTCAATGTTTAAATCAAGGTCACACCATGACGTTGAACACCTACACCCCCTAACCAATGTCCCTACCAAGGATCAACTTCCTTCACGTTATGGTTTATGAGATACAGCCTGGACAAACTTTTTCACACTGCCCACCCACCCAAATACCTGCCCTGCCCGCCCATTCGGACACCATGGGTGAAAACAATACCGAGACAGCCCTTAAGGGCTGTGGGGTAAAAGCTAAGGTATTTTAATAACTTTTCTGTAGTCTAAAGCTTTCTGAGTTGTTTCTATCCTGCAGATTGCATGTTACCATACAAGATGATACAGTACCCCAATATTTTCTTACTTTGCATGTGCCAATATTGCAGACAGCACGAAGATGCAATAATTCAGTGCTTTCTGGTTGCTGTCTTCAATCTCCTAGACTTTATGTTGTAACACAATGATACTAAATCCAATGCTTTCTTAGTGTTTGTTCTATGTAATGAAAGGCATACTAATATGGCAATCCAATACATTGTACTGCTTGTTATCTTGTATACAGCATCTTACCACCTTATGATGCAATCATCCAACAGTTTCTTACTGCTATCTTCTGTCTTGCATATAACATATTACGCTACAGTCACCCATTACTTTCTTACTGCCATCTTCTATATTGTACACAGCATGTTACCACACAATGATTCATTGACCAATGCATGTATAATATTTCTGTCTTCCAGGCAGTATGTTATTAAATGGCACAATTCCTACAGCAACCTCCCACATACCAGAGGAATATGGGTACAAACTCCACAGTTCGGAAGAAATTCCCTGTGCTTTTGTGTCTGTTACCAGAGATGAAGGCTTGCATTCTACAGGAAAATGGAGACAATACTGAGATTGACAGGACTGTCAAACCCATGTACATAAGGAAAAAGGTTCAAGAGATTGGTAATCTGTGTACAGGCAAAGAAACAATAAATGTAGATATGATGGCTGCAATGTCCTGATGATAATTTTATCACATTATACAGAACATATACCTGGACATTATCTATGGGTATTTCTTCACTCTAAATATTTGCAGAATTGACTGGGAGAGCATCTGGATATGTAAAGGGGAAAAGGCGGTTACATGTATTGGGAAAAATTCTATATTGGGAATGGGATAATTGGAGCACAGGTTTCCACCAGAACTGGTATTGCACTTGCTCAAGATAACAAGAGTATCTGTATCACTTGAGATGAAGCAGTCAATCAGGTACGAGTGTTTGAAGTTATGGGACCTGTCATGGTTGTGTCCAAGAATAATCATTTTGGTATGGGAACATTTGCAGGGAAAACCATAGCCCACAGTGAATTTTATACCACAGGATACTACATACATTGACTCTGGGCAGATGGGATGAATGTTCTGACAGTAACAGAAGCCACAAGGTTTGCCTTGGTTTATGTAAGGTCTGGAAAAGGCTATCTAGTGATGGAGTTAGAAACATTTAGATATAATTAATTTATTTTGTAAAATGTACAAGAAAAGTGGTATGTACACAAACTTTCAAAAAATGTTTAAAGTCAATTTATATAAGTTTAAACAATAAAGTAAGAAAGTGTTTGAACAAAAAAATGTGTATATAAACAGTCGCACAGTATCAGTATAAACAGTATCAGTTGTTGATAACAGTACATTACTTAATAGCAATGACCCAGAACCACTTCAGTTAGAGCTGTACACCTATCTACAAAGACCAACCGCTGGATTATTGGCTCAGAGGATATGACCCCTTTACATGGGTCAAGGCCATTAAATCGCTGCAATTTTGTAATTATTAAAACAATCATGTTAGATGTCAAGACTAGTTTGTAGAGTTAATGATATGATATTTTTGAATGTCAAAGCTATTTTAAGTAAAAAAGCCACTGTCTTTTATCATTGTCATATCTACACATCAAGATTATTTGTTTGTAAATACATGTACATGTATCATTGCTCGTTAATTTCTACAAAATAAAATGAATTTCTAGTAACATGTTTGAGTACGTACTAATATATTCAAGTTGGATAGATTCTCACTAGAATTTAGAGTATCACCATTTCCATCCCTTTTAACTGGTCTATTTGATACAACAGTCAATAACTAATGGCATGTTACATTACACTAATGTAATGTGATTGCCACACTTACAAACGCTTACAACATTTTCCATTTCTGCCCAAATCAATCTGACAGCCAAAAATTGGAAAATTCTAACTTTTCACAGAGCTGAAAGTAGTAGCCCTTAGTACCCAGGGCTCCAAAATATGCCCTGTGACACTATAGGTTAGGTTTGGAAGCGGCTACAATAAGATGCAGACAAGACAGGACAGTTTCCAGGTGAGTGGAACCACTGTTGGGATCAAAAGTCAGGGTCAGTGAAATATCAATCATGTTTTACAAGCTAGGAAATCACAACTGATCCTAATTGACTCTGTAAACCATAGTATCCACCGGATACTATCTTGTGGATACAACAACCAGCCACCTGAGATGTTGTAAATTGGGTTCTTCAACCTGTAAAGGTTCCCAAAGACAACACATCCTCCAGTTTTGGATGTGAACACCAACATTGATTACAGTAGATTACTGTTTTTAAATGAGTAATGTATAAATAGCACCTTAAAAGAATGAACAGAAGTTTATAAGTAACTGTAACTGAAGGATGATATTAATATAATTTTTCTTTTTCAACAGGAAATTCATGGGTATGTATCCAGGTTTTATACAAACAAAAGCTATCGTTAAATGCCAATTTGAGATGAGCTGAACCAGAACCCACAGTAACAAAAGTTAAAAACAAGCCTAACCTGTTCACTGCTAGGGTAAGGAGGCTGTTACATTCGAGGTGTTCCATTGTATAATCTAGTGCTTTGCAGGTGTAATATCTTCCCCACACAGAGGAACTCTCAGACAGCACTACACTAACAACAGAACTGACAAAAGCTATAGTGAAGGGACATTTTAGGTCAGTAATCCAGTGTTGTGGGTGTCACATGAGCAGAACATACTAAGTGGAGAAGCTTGAGTTAACAAGGCCGAAGGGGGTTTCAGTCTACTAGCGCGAGCTGCAAAGCCATCGGAGACACCAGTGGTGCACTGAAATGTTCACCCATCTTAATACTAATGCAGCTTAATGCTGCTTAACTTCAGTGAAGAGACCGGCACTCATCCCACTACGGGTGTAGGACATTTCGTACCCGGACACTTCGTACCGGGACATTTTGTACCAGAAAAATTCGTACCCAACCTAGGACATTTCGTACCCCAAACTTAAAAATGCCAATTATCATTAGAAAATTACTTTTCAAATATAAAATTTAAACAATTCTAATATTAATCATGAAGAGGATGTCAAATCCCTCAATTAGTTTGACTAATAGCCCAAGCAAAGCCTTTCACTATGGAACAATAGTCACTGTAATCCCAAATAAAACAGATTAGATATGAGGATGTAAAACTTGGAACTCTTGTCAAACAGAATAAGTATTATTTAGTCAAACATGTTTTTAAATAATTCAGGTTAATCTGACACTAGAATAGAAGTGATTATATGCAATTCAGGCCCCATTTAGTGTTCTTTTGATTCTACATTTCTTGAATATGAAAACTAATGAAAAAAGAAAAAAAGGGCCCCGGCAAAACTAAAATAACTAAAATAAACACTGTTATTAAGTTCAATCCAAAGTTTAATTACAAAACCCAGCTCTTTGTAGTAAAATTAATTACATATACTTATTAAGAGAAAAATGACACAAAGTTAATTCCCCTTTTAGATTTCTTATTTGTTGATTGTATTTAAGATTACCTGTACACATCAATGGAAATAGGGGGTAACTGTTTCTCTTTGAACTGTGGGGTTATAGGATTATGTCACAGACATCAAAGATTTGACTGGCCCTTTAAAATATACTCAGGAGTAGGTTTCAAGAATGGATTTTTATTATACGTTTTCAATCTTTATGTTACATATATGTTTTAATAAAATGTTATCTGGATGTGTTGTTTGCCTTTTAAAATATTTGGTATGAAATGTTCTAGGCTGGGTACGAAATGTCCCAGTACGAAATGTACCGGTACGAAATGTCCCGGTACGAAGTGTCCGGGTACGAACTGTCCGTACCCCTCCCACTACGGCAATTCTCAGAAAGTCTGAAGACAAACAAAAGTGATCTCTAGAAGCGCTAGCCTTGCTAGAGCTCAGACATGGGAAATGCATTTAAATGCATTTGCATTTGAATGTATTTTAAATACTTTTCAAAAGTATTTGCATTTGATTTGATGTTTTCAAATAAAAAGTATTTGCATTTTGCATTTGAAAAAAATGTCAAATACTTTCAAATACATTTTACAACTAGTATTTATTCTGCAAGTGATTGAATTTGCTACTTTTTCATTTTTTTTGAAAAGTTATTCTTATTATTAATATTAATGTTATGTAACAGTGAACTCAATTTAATTTAGATTTTTATAAGTACTTTTATAAAAGTAATAAGTTAAAATATTTTATTTTATTGACTTATTGGATATTACTAATATTATAAACATGCCTCTGAAGATATTTAACTGATAAAGAAACATGATCTGTTAAAGTGATATTGCAATTAACATAAACAAGTCTAAAACTAAACCATTGCCCTCCTTATGCAAAAGCAGGTTAAAGCAGTCCCATCATCAACACATAAACACAAAAACAAACATTCAGTAAAAGGTTACTGGGAAGATTCAAGATGTCAGGAAAGATTAAGCCTAATAACAAACAACACTCTTCTGTTATGAATGTACCTGATGAAAAAGGAAAGTATTGTGTGAGGTGCAAGCATTGTTCTACTGAACTCAGTACTCACTTAAAGGTTAACATTTTAAGCATTTCTTATAAATGCTACTGAAATGTAAAAAGGTTCAGTCCTTTGTAGTGTCATTGAGGGAAGTCACTGGTTTCCCGCAGTAAACAAAAGTCATTTTTCGGATATTTTATTGTGTATCAGACACAAAAACTTTGGTATTATATGAAAGCTAATTGTTTTGTGATCATATTGGATATAATTGTTTGTGAGAATATTGTGACAAATATATTTTTTTTAAGATTTTTTTATTGGGGAAAAGTGTATAAAATAAACATTTTGAAATAAATCGAATCTGTCAATCTGTGTATAATTAACACCTAATTAGGCAATCATACCAATTAAACAAAAGCTTACTGTTCACAATGGATTTATGACAAGTGCCACCAGTATTTGTGAAGGCAGGGGATATAACTGACTTCAAAAACATTAAGGAAATTGACATGTATCAAGTAGTGGTGGAAAAAGTCGACCCAGAACATGTGTTTGGTGTTCAGCGTATTGGCATGTTATGGAGAATATATCTGTCTAATCAAGAAAGTAGAATAGCATTGTTGACTCAACACATTACAGTAGGTAAACAATCTATTGACTGCTTCTCCAACAGCCCATTAAGGGCTGGGCCTAATGAATAGTGATTAAAGGGTGCCCCTGTCAAAAGGAAATTCGTCAATTGAAGAATTTCTAGGGGCCAACAAATTTACACTCAGAGGGGCAATTCAGAATGGAAAATTAAGAGACAAAAACAATATCTTGCTTAATGTAGCGACCCGAGCTAAATTATGTGTCAAGGCACAATAACACAGTTAATAAAAACCTATTCTCAACAAATGATTTTTATTATGCCAAACAAATAAACAAACTGGAACAGAAATTATGTCAACATTTTAATTCAACAAGAAGAAAATCATATAGCCCAATTCCCCAAACCTGACTCCCCAAGAATATTCCTAACCAACCAAGCTAATCCCCACCCAATACATCTTTAATATTCACCCAAAGTACAAAAATGCCATCTAAAATGCTAACCCCCAAGGACTAAAATTACTAAAAATGTGGTAACTTAACTAAACCTAAAACAGAACATAGTTGTTCAGTTACCTCTCCATGACTGACAAAGCTTTAAGGCTTAGTGGCAAGAACTAGGGCTGCCACAGAGTAGTAGAGTACTCGTCAAAGAGTAGAGTACTGGATTATTTAGAGTACAAATCAGGAAAAGAGTACTCGTCTGCATTAAAATTTTGAATTTTCCACTATATTTTTGTCAGAAATGATGTGCAATATATCAAATTATACAGTGAAATGGTACATTTTCTTGATTTCATTGTAAAAAAGAGTACTCGTTCAAGAGTAGAGTAATGGTTAAAGATTACTCGAGTAGTAAAATTATTACTCGTGGCAGCCCTAGCAAGAACAGTGTGTTCAATGAAAGGTCAGCCCAGAATGTGGGAAATGCACCCCCTTTTATAGCCAAAAAGTGAACTACTCAAGTCTTTGGTGTCAGCACCTTTGACCCACATCCTTGAACCAAATACCAGTTCCCTGATTTGTTTATAAAAATAGACCCAAAATACCAGGATAGTAAACAAGGTCAAACATGGCTACCAAAACATGTGAGTTCCCCAAATAGAAATAAAGACCAAATTCCCACAATACCCACAGGTTAGTAAAACAAATATTTAATACCATTACACAATCAAACCCCAAGAAACCATTTAATTATATCCAAAAACCCCTGAATATCGCCCGTAACTCCCGTAAACTCCCGATATTCATCATAGCACAAAATACCACAATAACGGTCGTCACTACATTAATGTCTACAGTGGTGACAGAATTATTTATGCTGAAAAGTTTGCAACACCACTTACCAGAAAAGCAAAAAAGAACATGCATACCAACATTCTAAGGCCATCCAGGGTGGCCAGGACTCAATTGCAAATACTATTCTCATTGCCAGGAATGGAAAAATAGCCAAGGATGAAGCATCCTTCTTACCCTACAATCCTGACTGGACATCCAGAAAAAGAGAGTGTAATGAAAGAAGTGCTTGAAGCTAAGGCTGAACAATGTCCAAAATTCAAAAAGGAATTGTTGAAGACTGACAGTAACATCCTTACAGAAGCCGTTAGGGGTGACACCCGATTACCACTGGTCCACTGGCCTAGACAAAGAACTTTTGATGACCACTAAGATTAAATTCTGGCCATGGAAAAATGTCATGGGAAAGCTCCTAAGTGATCTCAGGACAAAACTGAAACAAAAAGAGAAAGATGCAAAAAACACTCCAAGTCAATAGATGCATCAAATAAAAAGAATGAAAGAGAAAGTGACTATGACTATAATTACTGAAATACCTCCTAAAATTGTTCACTTGAATTATAATACCCTATCATGTTATCTCCGCTATCATAATGTATCCAACTAGTGACTTGTTAACAATACTAACCCTTAAAGTTAGAGGCCTAAATAATAGTCCGAAAAGAAAGAAAATGTTCCTTTGGCTAGACAATACAAAAGCTGACATTATATTACTTCAGGAAACTTTTTGTATGCCAAAAACTGATCATATATTAAGTCGAACTGGAAAGGGAAAATGTTTAATGCTTGCTCAAATCCTAGTCATAGTAGAGGGGTAGGAATTTTGTTTAAGGAAAATGTTGATATTAAGATTCTAAATATACACTACTGCACAACTGGTAGGTACATACTGATAAACTTTGAATTTAAATGCAGAGTGTTCTCAGTTGTGTCTTTGTACGCTCCAAATGTAGAAGGAGAAAGAATTATCTTTTTTAATGAATTAAACAACATTATTGAAGAACATGCTATTAGTAAAGACAATCTTATTATTGGTGGGGACTTTAATTGTTGTTTAGACATATCTGTATGCAAAATTAAGATTCATATAAATGATAAAAGCAGAAACATTTTTAAAAATGTATTACACAATTACAGTTGTAGAAATATAAGTACTACTATGTAAAAAAATTCTATACATTTATTTTGACAAAAGTACAAAACAATACAGTACATTAGAATATATCTTTATTTCTAATGATTTTATGTTTAAGCCAATTGATCTGGCAGTTTATCAACCTGTTAGGGATAATAATGTCATTGATCATAATGCGCTGGTTAGCACTTTCCAAGTTGAAAACAATAATACTCGCGGTTCTGGCTACTGGAAAATGAATAACCAACATTTTAATGATGAGAAATATTGTTGTAGTGTAAGATAAATTACTAATAATACAATAACGGATTGCCATCCATTAAGCTCTTAAGCAAATTATGTGGGAAATGATACAATAAATGTAAAAAAATTCACCATGGATTTAGGTGTTTCTTTCAGTAATAAATGATCAAGCCACATAAAATGTATACAACCAGATACACTGAATAGCAAAATCATATCACAAAAAGATAGTCACTGAACAGGACCTACTATTAAAACAAAAAATTGAGTCAGAAATAAATTGTTTTCATGAAGCAAAAGCTAAAGGAAGCTTTATTCGATCAAGAGCTAAATAGGTGAAAGAGGGTGAAATCGGATCAAAATACTTCTGAATCTTGAAAAATTACGCCAAAGCAACAATAGTATAAAAAACTGAAATTGCCAGAGGGACAAATTCTTGCAAATGATAGCGATATTCTTAAAGAGGCACATCGGTTCTATTCTGAACTATATACATCGAACAATATCCCATATTCTGAAGTGAAAAATTATATTGATTCTATTTCTGAAAATAATACCTTAAACCATAAAGAAAAACAGGAATGTGAAAAGAAACTGTCAGCTAATGAAATATATAAGGCTGTTAAAAAACTGAACAATAATAAATCTCCAGGACCTGATGGCCTAACTCCTGAATTTTATAAGACTTTCTGGTCCATATTAAAAGACCCTTTTATGGATATGCTGCATGAGACATATCAACTAAAGAGGTTACCCTCATCAACTTGCATGGCAATACTAACATTGATTTACAAAAAATGACAAAGAAATGTTGAAGAATTACAGGCAAGTTAGCCTGAATAACTATGATTACAAAATAATATCTAGTGCTCTGTCTTGTGGACTGCAAAAAGTTGTGTCAGAATTAATATCACATGACCAAACTGCATACATAAAAGGCTGATACATTGGCCACACAGCACGGCTTCTGCAAGATGCAATAAAATATTGTGAGACTAGTAATTTACCCGGTGCAATACTGAGTTTATATTTTCAAAAAGTGTTTGACTCAATAGAGTGGCCATTTATGTTGAAGGCTCAAAACAAGTTTGGTTTTGGAGAATATTTTCAAACATGGGGAGAAATCCTTTATAAAGACCCTAAACTAGTAGTACAAAACAATGGCTGGCTATCAAAAACAACAAAAATGAAACATGGTATTAGGCAAGCCTGTCCACTATCTGCATTACTCTTCATAATAACAAGTGAAATCCTAACACTGAAATTAAAAAGCTGTAACAAAATACAAGGAATAAAATTCAATGACTTTGAATGTCCAGTATGTCAATATGCAAATGATACAACACTTGTGTGGGAAATGTACAATCAATAAAAGAATCCCTTACAAACATAAAGACTTTAGCATTGTTTCAGGGTTAAAACTTAACATAGAAAAATACACCGGTTTATGGATTGGATCATTGAAAGGAAGCCCTGAAACGTATAAAAAAATCAATTTCACCAATAAACCCTTCAGATGTCTTGGTCTTTACCTGAGTACAGATTTGAATGAAGGTATCTCTAAAACCTGAGAGGAACAACTAAAAACATTTAAAATGTACTGAGTTCTTAGAAACAAAGGAAACTTACAATTCAAGGTAAAACCACAGTGGTGAACCACCTAACAATGCCAAAACTCATTCATAACCTCACACTTCTTCCAACATCTACAAAAATGTTAAAGTTATTTGAAAAGGAAATATATAATTTCCTATGGGGTAACAGATTTCCAATAAAAAAGGAATAGTAACAAGCCCATTAGAATTAGGGGGGGTTAAATCTGGTTAATGTTTTTTTGCAAAAAACAGGCACTGAAATCATCTTGGATAACAGAACTCTTTGATAATAATAATAGGTGCAGAAGCATCCTTGATTTCTATCTGAATAAACAAGGACTGTCTTATGAATTAGTACTGAAAATGAATTGTCACAAAAAAGATGAACTTGTGGCTTTACAATGTCTCCCTGAATTTTATTGATAAAATATTGGCTCTTAACCAATGTAAGTATATTAAATCAATCTATAATTTAAAAGATGTAGAACTATTGTCTCAATGTATCTGGGGTAATGAATATTGTAAAAATAAAGGGAAGACTATTTACTTCAAGCACTGGATTAGAAATGGCATAGTATATGTAAAAGACCTGCTAGATAATAATGGAAATATTTCACAAGAACATATTTTAAGGAAACTGGAATCAAAATCCAGCTGGATATCTGAATACATGACAATTATTTCACCAGCTCAAACTACATCCTGAATCAAAACACAAGACTGGCATTATTACAGAGTCAGGGTGTTGGCAATTTAGAAAACTCCTATTTGGACTTATGAACAGTCCTTCAGCCTTCAATTTGGTCATGAGCAAAGTGTTATCAGACTTATTTATTCAAATTTGCGTTGCCATATGTCGATGATATTTTATGCTATTCCTCTTCATTTGAACAACATCTTGAACATCTTCAGATCATATTTGACAAGTTTAGAAAAGCAGGCATAAAGTTCAAGCCAAGTAAGTGTGTCTTTACCAAAAAATCAGTCAAATATCTAGGGCACACTCTTACTAAAGATGGGATAAGTGTAGACAAAGACAAGATTGCAGTGATAGAAGATTATCACAGACCAAAAAATCAAAAACAAGTGAAACAATTTCTTGGGTGCATTACTTACTACAAAAAATTCATTAAGAATTTTTGCCACATAGCTGTGCCTCTCAACAAACTTTTGAAAAAGAACCAACCATTTATTTGGGACAAAAAAATGTGAGGACTCTTTTCAAATCTTGAAAAATGCCTTGGTTTCCACTGATATTCTAGTGTATACAGACTTCTCTAAGAAGTTTTTGCTTTACACAGGTGCATCTGATTACAGCTTAGGTTACATATTGGGTCGGAGAGATGAGCAAGGTAGGGAGAGAGTAATAGCCTATGGTGGTAGGGCTCTAACACCCAATGAAGTAAAATTTCCTGTAACACACAAGGAAGCATTAGCCATCATCAGTGGAATATGCAACTTTCATGTTTATTTGGCAAAAAGTAAATTTACTGTGTACACTGATCATGCTGCACTCTCATCACTGCCAATAAACAAGCATTATGAGGGAAGGTTAGCCAGATGGGCATTATTTCTCCAACAATACGATTACACTGTGCAGGCAAAAAAAGGCAAGCAAAATGCTAATGCAGATTTTCTTTCCAGAATACACTATCCTCAATGCTCTAGGGATCCACCAAGCAGTGAGTATGTTCCACCACAGATAATGAGCAATAATCACTTTCCAGCAGAAGCCCACACAACTGACCACATACCAGAGCAAAATGCTCCTTCATACACCACTGAGTACACACTTCACTACACCACTCACTCTAATGAGCATGCCACTACCAACACACACAATCATCACACAGTGAACCCCCTCACAAAACTTCTGCAGGCAGAAAATGAATACCAATCTGTGAAGCCCATTCATTACCTATGTGAAGTGCTCCAAACAACTGAAACTGACAAAGTCACTCCAGATGCAGGATTCGCAACTAAAAACTTACTTGGATTATTTAACAAAGGGAGTCTTGCCAGATGATAGTAAAACAGCTAGGACAATTATATTAGAGTCACCCGATTATGTTGTAGATGGAGGAGTTTTATACCATCTTTACTACCCCAGAGGTAAAGGACATAAATGGATAGAGTTGTCAAACAGTTAGTTGTCCCACACCAGTTACAAAATGATGTGCTTAGGTCATATCATGATGCCATTACTGCTGGTCACCAAGGATTAGAAAGAACATATCAAGCTGTGCGAATGAAATATTACTGGAGAACTATGTATTCAGATATTCAGACATATATTAAAACTTGTGAAGATTGCCAACAATTCCATGCACATAGAGCTCCCCTAAAACCTTTGGAAATTGAGGAACCATTTGCCACATTGCATATAGATCATATTGGTCCCTTACCAACGTCCCCTGAAGGTTACAAATACTGTTTGTTAGTTATTGACAGATTTACCAAATTTCCAGAGTGTTTCCCTACAAAATCCACAGATGCAGCTGAAACAGCTCATATTCTATATCATCAAATCATTTGTAGATATGGATTTCCAAGGACACTCCTTTCGGACAGAGCACAAGGTTTCATGGGCAAACTCATAGCCGAACTTTGCAAAAAAAAAACTTTGCACCAACTCTTATCATCCCCAAACCAATTCAATAGCAGAAAGGTTCAACCAACAAATAGCTCAGCACTTAAAGTTGTATTGTCATCAGAAACAAACTACATGGCCCGATATTTTGAGCTCAGTCATGTTAGCCTATAGAGCCACACTTGCAGTGAGCTCCCATAAATACAGCCCGTATTTCTTATTGTTTGGGAGAGAGATCACTTTAGCTTTGGACACCTCACTCATTCCAAACCTAAATATTCCAAAATTTGCACAAGCACATTTGCGTGACATTCTTTCAAATCATGAAGAAGCTTGCAAAATTGCATCACAAAATATTAAGAAGGCTCAAGAAAAGTACTGCAAGTACTATGACAAATCAGCTACAAATCCAAATTTCTATGTTGGCCAAAAGGTTTGGTTATATTGTTCAAAAATTCAACCAGGCACTTGTGCAAAAATGGCCCGCCTCTGGTTAGGTCCTTTTTATATTTGCCAACAGTTTCCCAAATATACTTACAAGTTACACAGGTGCAAAGACAACAAACTAGTCAAATCACTCTGTCATATCAATCGACTTAAACACTACTTGGATCCTGAGACACGACCAACAAATCCTCCGCAACAGCTTCAAAATTTCAATGCAAGTTACAGTCCAGAGCTCATCCCAAATGATGAAACTGATACTCCATGCACATTACACAGTGACACACATGACCAGTCTATTACATCAGACATAAATGATAATGGCAATGAACAGTTACTCCATATTCAGAAAATAATCTCATCTGCTATGGTACATGGGAAACGTTTGCTACAAAGTTAAGTTCGTTGGTCGGAGTAAAACTGAATGGATACCAGCATAAGATATTTCTGAAGCTCTCATTCATGAGTTTCATATCAAAACGACCTTATCAGGCCAAAGACATAAGCGTCCCCAAAAACACAATCGCTTCAAATGATAAGGCTACCAACATGAGATACAAGCATAAGAGTAAGTCTTTGCTAACTGTGGTTTTATGGAGAATCCTTCACTACCTTTAATTATTTTTGTTACATTTTATCTTTTACTGTTTAACATATCTTCACATACTTTCACCTAAATTAACTCAAAATTCTCATTGGCCAATTTTTTTTTTCTTTCGATCTGTGAATGTCTTAGGGGATATGTTTAACAGACCTTAGGCTTTGTACCAAGCACACCATACACCCTATAATAATTTTTAATATCACCCATAACTTACATGAACACCCTTTTCCAGTAACTATCTCAAAAATATCTCCATGTACCATTAGGGGTTGAGCTTAATATGCTCTGTTTCTGAAAGTGTATTTATGTCTAAGGTACAACTCTCTTCTGCAAATGTTAGTACCAAGACCACTGGATACATCCAAGTTGTGGCCAATATTGCCTCACTAAGAGCTTCTACAGCAAAGTTTGAATATTTTTTTTCTTTCCCACTTCTTTGTGAATTTGTATCAATATTTATGTACATTCAAGTTCATTACTTTGCCTGGTATGTGCTATTCAATTTGTCTGTGTGAGTACTCTCATAAAAAAACAGTGTGAATCTATCCAAGAGAAAATGGACAAATATTCTACAAACTTTGCATTTGGATAATCTTTGCTGATGGTGATTATCAAAAACATTATTAGACTACATAATAGACTACATACACTTGCATGCTGATAAACACTGTTTAAATTACATGTATTATGTAGTTTGGGTGCTGTTTCTTATGTGTTTCATATACTTCTATGTTAAATTTACTTGTTTGTGTAACTTTGCATATTTCTCTACATGCATATTTATTTATATATATTTCTTCTTTTTGTATAACATCATTATTCAAGTGATGTTTATTACTTGCAGTCAAATATAATTGCACCAGGTGTGACAATACACTAACAAGTTCTTCATAAATTCTTGCAAGTAAATTTGAACTTTAGTTAGTATGTCTAGTACGTTAACGTTGTGCATTTTAAGATTCATAGAATAGACTGTGTAGATCTTTTATCGTACATAGTTTGTTTTCAGTACATGTAGAATCTATGTCACTTCTGAGTACCTTACACTATTATTATGAGTACCACTACTGATTTTTCATTATTCAGAATTGTTTAAATGAGTGTGTAATGTCCATTGTAGATAATGCTACACCTGTGGGTAGCCTTTGTTAGACACAAATGTACATTTTCATGTTGCCTTCACTATTCATCTGTCATAACAACAACACACATGAAAGACTATTAATTAAGATTTACAAGATTGTCATGAATATAGTTATATCTTTTGCTTTACTTAGTAGTGTGACTACACATTTTCGTGCAATTACAGTATATTTATCAATGGGTTAAAGATTACTTGTCTAGTTCTTTCATATAGTGGTAGTAAAGTTTTGGTAAAACGTATAAATTACACTACATTGCAATTCGCAGTTTGACATCTTCTCATAAGTAGGATCAATTGTTATTATATTTCTGTATTCTTAATGTGTACTTGTTGCTGCACTCTGTCTTGAGCTCCAAACAAATGTGACTCTTTCTTCCGTTCACTTCTCTTCGCAACTGCTTTCGGAGAAAGCACTCATTTAAGGGGTAGGCAATTGTCACAGTGCTCAATTTTGATTTAAACTTATAACTATTGATCTCAAGTATTTTTACAGCAATTGGTCAGAGCTACTACTTCAAAACAAGAAATTCTATAAATAACTATGGATAAGCCTCAGCAGAACTTCACTACACACTGATAAGGAGTTTCATCTTGGATGCCTTCTAACATCTGGATCCATCACATTCTCTGAAATGCTACACAGATGTGGTGCTAATTAACTCTGGCTACTCACCCATGTCCACTACTAACTCATGTTTGACTCTGATTTCATTCTGTTTATGTATACTATTTATGTTGACCTTATCTAATAGTCTAACTTATTTCATTGTTTATTTCTCACTGATTTTGACAAGTGACATAAACTAACCTTACATCTACCTTGTGCTTTTGACTTCTTTTATAAATACAGATCTTGAATGTTGAAGACAATCTTTCCAAACAACTTATCACCTTAAGTCTTCTGTTTGAGCTCACCCTAACTTACCTAAACTTATCTGAACTCTGCCACCACCCAAGCCATAGAAATATGGATAGCTACTCCCTTTGTCTTCAGAAGGCTTTTACAAGCAGAGGAGTAAACATCTATCCTCTGGACAATGAGAAGGATTTCAGATACAGATCAGAGAACACCTTCTCACACAAAATAGTACAATAAACATGTAATTTGTTAAACTGCAACTTTTCTTTAATATATGTCATCTCCCCCTGGTGACAGTTGTCTGTTTAAGATATTCTTGTAACTTTGAGGTTCCTGTTAATGATTATCTTTATTACAAAGATTACTTGGCTTTGTTATCACATATGTCATGTATAGTCTACCTGTATTCAATGAAATTAATAGACCCTTATATAGAATGTAGTAGAATGTTGGTAGTCTTGACCTTCCTACACCAGAGGTTGTCCCCCCTGCTGGTGGGTAGGTTAACCTGGTGCACGGAAAAAATGCCTCCTGGAAAAAATGCCTCCCGGAAAAATTGCCTCCTGGAAAAAATGCCTCCTGGAAAAAATGCCTCCCAATTATTTAGTGACTAGGAAAAAATGCCTCCTAAAATAAATGGAAAAATGCCTCCCAGTTATTTAGTGACTAGGCTGTGATGTTGCTAGATGAAAACATTTGTTTTCTTTCAACTGTGTTCAGGACCAATTTCAAAGAAGAATATAAGGCTGTGATGTTGCTAGATGAAAACCTGTTGTTTTCTTTCAACTGTACTCAGGACCAATTTCAAAGAAGAATATAAGGCTGTGATGTTGCTAGATGAAAACAGTTGTTTTCTTTCAACTGTACTCAGTGTACAAAGTGACACTATTATACATTTCTATTAGTTTGTTTCCAGAGAACATTTAAAATTTATTTTGTGTGTTTTACAAGTTTTAATCTCCTTTTAATGTGCGTTATACTTTTCACATTTAAAGGTCATAGGCAACATTTTTCACAAAAACTGTGAAAACAACTTCATTGCATGCATAAACATCTTTCTAAATACAAAATGTGGTTTGTTTTATAAAATACATGGTATGAGAGCCACAGATTACATTTCAAAAAAATATCACGAAGTAAAGCTGAAAAGCCGACATTACTGTTTTTCTCACAATGGATGAGTGATGACGTAATAGGTTCATAGTGAACTTTGTTGTTGTAAGAGTTAAATGGAGACAGATGGAAGTGATTGGTGAAAGACTGAACATTTAACTTTTGGTAGAAAAACTACAGGGCCCGGATTCACGAACAATACTTAGATAAGGTGACCTTAGATCTAAGTAAGGGAAGGTTTTTCACTTGACTAAGTTTTTCTTAGAATTGGTATTCACGAAACAATACTTAGATAAGGTTACCTTAGATTTTAAGTAAGGAAAAAACCTCTCCTAACTCTTTAGTTACGGTTGTGTCAGTGAATCTGATTGGCCAAGTGGTATGGAAAATTTTGGTCTATACATTGGATTGTTTATGATAATGATCCTGTACAAAAGATTTTAGTCACAGCTTATTAAAGTGAGATTTTTAATTATTTTAGCTGATGAGCTTGGAGAGTAAAATTAATTCCTAGTGAAAATTTTAATCTGTTCCTTTCAAGTAGAATCTAGCCATTAGTGGAAATTATTTCTGAAGAATTAGTTAAAACTTCATCTTACTAAAATTTTGACTTATACACTAACCACGTGGATAAATAAACCTCCCCATCCAAATACAACACTATTATTGCCCAATGTTTACAAACTAAACCATGTAATATTAACATCCTGTCCTCTCAAGGTAGCTTTCAACTTAACTTAAAATCTAAGTATGGGTTTTAAGGTCACCTTAGAGTTAGGAACGTTCGTGAATAAGGTTTCATAATTTCTTACTTGAAATCTAAGTAATACTTAAAATTTAAGTTAGGAATGGTCTAAGTATTGTTCGTGAATCCGGCCCCTGGTCTGTGATCTTATTCTTGTATGAAAAAAAGTAAAACATTCTACAGTTTTTTCTAGTTTCACCTAATTGTACTGGTAATTTAACCAGTGAAGTTGTTACAGACATGGATGAAAGACATGCAGAGATAAAACAGTGCAGATGATTTGCCTTCCCAGTATGCAGTAATATAAAAAAAAACATTCTTCTACCTAAACCCATCCTGTCAAATCACATTTTTACAAACTGAAGGAAGATAACACTTTTCTGGGCCAAAACAAGCTCACTGTCCTTTATTTTTTCCAGATGATGTTTTTTTCTCAAGTTTTACACAATTTTTAACCACTAACAGTTCTAACAAACACCGATATACTATAAGTAGGCTTGTCTTGGAATGCAGAAAGCGTAACATATGTATGAGATATTGCTTCCTTCCATTTTTTTCAAGCTTTTTAAACTGTGATGGGAAAGTAGCCTTTCACAAGTTAGATAAATTTACACAAAACTAAGAACCTGTTGACAAATTCAAAAGATGTCATTAAAATGTACTGGATACTGTTTTTTGCCTTTAATCACCGGTACTTCTATCAAGAGAAGGCATGATGTAAAGTGAAATCAAAATATACAATTTGTTTTCATTTGCATAAATCATTTATAAAAGCATGCTGTTGTAGTCAAATTTATTGAATTTATTCTGGAAGAATCATCCTTGAAGTTCAGATTTATTGCTCAAAGCAAGCGGTTTTAATTGTGCAAGGTATTCATGATGTGATAGTGCAGTCTCATTTCATTTATCATTGTAAATAAATCCCATTGTGCAAGAAGGCTTGATATAATTGTTAAATCAATTGTTGCCTAATTGTGAATAAAATATGTTTAAACTAACTAAACTAACTTTTACATTATCAATTCATGAAATAATTCAGTATATAATGGGTTTTCCTTAAGATAGTAGTCAATACTTCTTGGCCTTAAGTTTGGATAATTTTAAGTTTTGGAAATTAGTTGGTGACATTTTATTCTCAATTTAAGCCTTTGTTGAGACCAAGAAAAAGGAAAATGTGTTTAGGGGAACTGTAATCAACACTGTCGATGGCTAGACGCATTATGTATGCTATGAAAGCAGCATTGTTTACAGTTTCAGTGGGAAAGTTCTGAACTAATTTGGGGAACATATATGATTATCTTTGCTTGATGCCCAGTTCTTAAGACATTTATTTCATCTCCTAGCAATAGTTAGTTTTCAAAATTGATAAAATAACTATCAAAATTCATCTCGGAGTTGAACCTGGTTGACTGCATTGTTTGGTGATTTCTATGCAATTTGCTTAATACCTCTCTAAATATTTTTTATCTGAAACAAATATAAAAGATGTTCTGAAGGCTATTTCAGAAATTTACTGTGGCAGACTGATATCTTATAAACAAATAAACTTCATAAAAACAGATTATGCAATCTTTTAAATATATATGTATGTATTAAAAAGCTTACGAAAATGATAGTTTGTTTACATTGTCATGAACCTGTGACGTCAAGGCTAGTACTTTTTATGAGAGTTGTCGAGTGAAAAATAATGGAGACAGTTGTGAAATTCTTGAAAATCAGCCAGAAAGTGACTGAATATACCATGTAACCTTGTCCAGACACATCTTATTTTTACAGAAATTGAACTTACATATGTATATGTAATCATTAATGAATGATCTGAAAATGCTTCCTATGACCTTTAAGATATTCATGTATACTAACATATAAAACTAGTAATTGAAAAAGTAATTGAAATACTTTGGAACAAATTGGCACTGGCATTTGCATTTGAAGAAAATAAAAGTATTTGCATTCAAAAAATTGAAAAATATTTGCATTTAAATACTTTTGAAAGTATTTGACCCCAAGTCTGCTAGAGCAGGTGTGTCTTAAGATGTTTCTGAAAGGATATCACTGAGAGATTGGTTCTATGAATAGAAAGCTCAAAAAAGTTTGTGCACAATAACTAAAGGGCTTAGAAACATGTTGGTGGTATTTGTGAATCTGTTAGTTGAAAGAGGGGACATGAAGGAGCTTAAGAAGGGTTATAACTTAGAGGGTTCTCTTTAAGGTACTTAATATCTGTTTTATTATAATTAAAAACACAAAGTTTATATTACTTTTTGCTTTATTCACAAAAAATGTAAAAACAGAAAAATGACTATTTCCTCACAGTACGACACATTTTAACACAAAAACGCAAGACAGTGTGAAATAAGTTAGAAATATGCAAAATAAATACATCAAAGAATGTGTAATTGTAAACTATGTCACACCTTGAGAGACAAGAAGCACAAATAAACAATAGTATAAACTACCACAAAGTTAGATATTACAAAAATACTTATACATCCTTGTAACAAATCATATACAATATGTTTGTACACGATCTACATCATTTACAAACTTATTTTCAAGCATGAGAAGAAAAGTTGCATTAAATGTGAATAATTGTACTGAACTTCTAATTCTAAAAGATTTTATGTACGTTGCTGGTGCTTCAAGTGCTGAGCCAACAGTTTTTGAATACCAATTCTTCAATTCAAGAGAATAAGAAATACAGATTTAATTCATTAATTGACTGATTTATATTCCAGGTCACTTTCAACATAATATTGTACAGGTCATACCACACTAGGTAGTTAAGAGGAAGGAGGTCAAGTCGGTCAAGATTTTGTACAGAAAACAATCGTGCACTGATAAGTAATAGCTTTCCTACTTCAGGTAATGCCAGTAATCAATTCATGAAATGATTGGTTGAGATATAAATATATATTGTATCCTCTTATACTGAGTGCTTAAAAATAGTTCCGCTCCTCCCTGAATTCAGCTTAATCAAAGTTCCCACTCCTTATACCAACTTAAAGCTTTGGGTCTGATTAATGCCTGAGTTTTACCTTTTTGTTGACAGGCTCATTTCACTAAGAGAGACAGCAATACATGGAAGTAAGTTTTAACCAGAAATACCAGTACATATACCCAGTCTTATACTAAAGAGACAGGAGCAATAACTGAATACATAAGACACTTGTATCAAATGATTTGACTCCTATAAAGATCACTTTTGCTGGTTCTATACATAGTTCATACAGAAAGCTAATGGATAAAAAGATGTACATTTAAAGCAATTGATACACGTAATTTGTGAAAAAAAAACAAAAAAAACACACCAGTTTCATGTGTTAAAATTAGAATACAATTTTTCACTAAGAAGTTTTAGAAGAATGGTTTTACAACAATACAAGGTAGGGTCACAACACAGTTCCACTAATGGTAACTTATTTTATGTTTTTGTGATGTATCACATCAGAAAATACGGACAGGCTTTGCGTAGACACAGCTAAAGAAATATGCAAAAAAAGGGTCTATTATTGACCCTTTGCATCGACGTCATTATGTGACGTCAGGATGACGTTTTCAGTGAACAACGTCCATTTTGGACGGCAAAAAAAGGATTATTACTGCTGAACTTTGACAAAAAAAATTAAATTTCTGTCTTTTATAGATCATATATTTGAGTTCTGTAAAAAGGGAAATAATACTAAATATATTTCCTTTATGAAGGCACAGCTTTTAAAAATATTAACAGTCATTTTGATATTTTATGCGAATATTTGTTAGATTTCACTTACAATCGAGAAAACCTTACACAAAATTATATATATCGAAAGTACACAACATTTAAATGAAAATTTCTCTTTGAATAATTTGTCCATTTTTGTTCTGTAAAAAGTATATTGATGAGTAGGAAATCAACAATTCGGTAAAATGAAAATACAGAATTATTCTGTGGCCTAACATATTTATATCTGTCTGTACTTGGGACAGACATTATAAAAAAACGGATATTTTGCATTTTACTACAAGTTCAATGCTCTATATTTCGACAAGTATGCATCCTAATGTTATTTTGCAAAATGGACCAGATAGACTAATGCTTGTACTTTCATGTGTGCAATTTTGAAGTCGATAAGATGCATATTTATTTTATAATCCATTTTTAAAATAAGGTATTTCTTCCAATATATCCCGTCTGTTTTACAGACATGTTCGTTCAAGCGTGATGTTTTGCCGTCCAAACGATGATGCGTAACATTGTGACGTAAGATGCAAAGGGTCAATAGACCTTACAAAAGTTATGATGGCAAAAACAAAGAATACCCGGTACCCCATAGACTGGGGAAATAGCACTGGACACCATTAGAGATAGAACTTTCAGTGTAAGACGATTCAACAGCAAGATCAATGTATTAATCAGTAAACTAAAAGTTATAATGCTGTAAAACTTATTTATTGAAATATAGCTTCTCAGTGGAGATAGCACAATAAGGTAAAACTACATGTAATAATCAGTTGAAGCAATCCATATTTCTTTGTGATAAGAGAAATATATCTCAAATATGGTGATAGACAAAGTTGGGTTTTAACGTCCCGTTCAACAGCCACGGTCATATTGGGACAGGTGCTCAGCATTGCCACTTGTGGGACTCAAACCCACAGAGGTGACAGCCTGTGATTAGATGCCAAACTTGCTAACCACTAGGCCACCGAGGACCTCAATATGGTGATAGACAACACTCTGGCAGAGTCATTGTGAAAAGTAAAACCAAGGTCACACAATAACTATGCATATCTACTGTCTCCAAACAATGTCCTACAAAGTATCAACTTCCTGCACCTTACAATTTCAAAAATATAGGCCAGAAAACATATAACTACCTTAAGGTGTAAGGTCAAATCAAGGTCACACCCAACACACTGCAGACCTGCAGCCCCTAACTACTGTCCCCATAAAGTATTAACATTCTATACCATATAGTTTCATAGAAATAGGCCAGACAAGATTTTAAAGGTCAAGGTCACTATGGCAAGGTCAAGGGCACACAACAATGTTACATATCTACACCCCTAATCAATGCCCCTAGTTAGTATCAACTTTCTAAACCTTACAATTTCTCAGATATAACCTGAACAGACTTTTCAAACTCAAGATCACTACAGAAAGGTCAAATCAAGGTCACACCATGACGTTACAAACCTATGCCCCCCAACCAATGTCCTTAACAAGTATCAACATCCTACACCTTACAGTTTCTGGGATACAGCAAAGGCAAGCCATTTCCTGCTGCCCATCCACCTGATCAGCCAGACTCCATGGGTGAAAACAATACTCACACAGCCTTTAAAGGCTGTGGGGTAAACACTATTCTGGTAAATCTAGCTACTAAGTTGCGCATTCTCAAAAATTGTACTTTCTGATTGTTTTTACAGTTAACTCCCCTTGTATTCTACTTACTAAATCAAAGCTTTCTTTACCAACATGGTCAGATAGAACAGGTGCCACTGTACACGTATTCACAAAATATAACCCACATTATCCTGAAGAATAATAAGTCTAAGGCACAATTTTGGTGACAAGGCTAAGTTCAAGCTAAAAAACCATTAATACAAAGTATTTTCTCTGTACTTAAGCTTCAGCCATCTAGGGACCAGTATAGGGCTTTATCAAAATACAACCCAGGGTTGAAGAGATGACAAACAGCTTTAGGTGATAAATTTAACACCACAAGTGATCCTGGACATTCCTTACTCTCACGTACATCACACCAAGAATAACAAACTTCCTCACAGCAGAGTTTTAACTAAAATAGATACAGTGTTTGACAAGAAAATCAATTACTAACAAATTACCATATTAACTGTAGCCATGTCTAGCTTTAGGTTTATCATTTTTTTCTACATAAGTATTAATTACCACATCTTAAGCCTTATTCAGTATTAACCAGCCTTGCAAACTGAAAAAAAATGCTCTGGTAATCCTGGGCTGTATTCACAAATAGTCTTTATCTATTCCTGGCTTTATATAGTCTTTGCTTATTTTAAGAGTTGTTTCGTTATGAAGAGTAATTCCAACTGTAGAATTATTCACTTATTTAAAAAAGAGCTATTCAAAAGCTGGAAATTCATTCAAAATGAAAAATCAATATGTCTTTATTTTATTTTTGCTAGCACTTGTCTTTTAAAATAATCATGAAACTTTGTACGGTAGCTTTTCTAAAATACTAAAATAATTAAAATGCATGAAAGAAAACTCTTTACAAATTTTGAAAAAATTCTTCTGATAAAGACTAATTTTTTATTGTCAAACTAGGATTAAATAAATTACCTTTTTGAATTTGTCCCCTGAAAAATCTAGTCAGCACATGGAGTACTACACTGACTAGGGTACTGACTCACCTGTAAACCTTACTTCTTACACAAACCCACAAGGACATTAACACAAGACCACTGAAAACAGTGGCCAGAATATGAAATATCTTATGAACCTTTTTGGAATGTTTATGATAAACTCAGATAAAGTAGCTTAAAACACATAACAGTTGAGTCTTAGCAGTATCAGGTGCATCACAATTCTCATATATATTTCTTCATGGAATGTTTATTTTTTAAATTCTTTAATTTAATAAATGCTAATAACAAAATACATGTGCTCTGCCAGATATAAATATATATTTAAACGCAAAGTATATAACCGAAAACTTGGCACACTACAGCATAATGTTTTAAACATGCTTCAAACAAACAAAGCAAGCTAAGTGTTCTAATATTCATATACAGTAGAAAAACCTATTATCCAATTGTGTTGGGGGAGTTGGATTCGGTTTAGATAATATCTTTATAAAATAGAAATGGTATATAAGAGTAACACTGCAGAAAAAAGTAAATTTGTTAGAACGGCATTGCGTTTATATAATCAAATATCCAAGAAAACATTAGTTTGGAAAATAGAGTTTCCACTGTATTAAGATTGGCTACTAGTGTTGGGGAATCACCTTCAATTTTCTACATTAGGTTATCGTCTACTTTACCAACAGATGATTGATTATTCATCTATTTGGCCACATTGCTGGTCATTATACCAGCCCATACAGCATGCCCTTTCATGGTGTGGTGCTATAGAAATATTCCAACATACATACCACAAAACATGTTCCAATGAGAACAATTTATCAATCCATTAAGAATTTTGGTGGTTTCAAAATTTATGAAATTAAGCATGTACCAAAACTACTCATTTCCTGTTAATATTGTGGTAAACACAAAACTAAAAATTGAATGAAGATCTCTTGACAAACAACAGCCGACAATGGCTTGTGCGTATGCACACTCATACCAAACTACAGGGTTCACCTCTTGGACGAAAATAAATTTTTAAAAATATTCTGGTCGTCATGTTTTGCCTCCACAAAACTAAATAAGCATTTGTGGGATAAGATAAGGCTGTTTTATGCAATAAAAATAGTAATTTCTTGGAAAAAAACTGCATAAAATATGTAAAAAGGTCATGGATATTCAATTATACATAGAAAGATATAACTGGCGTTGAATAATCAATCATTTAAAATTGACGATGATCAACCACGAATTAATCGAGCACATATCTAACCACTCCACCACTATTAGCTACACAATGTCATTTTAGGCAAGCTTGTATATACACAGTCCACAATATCTACTTCATAACAGAGTGATTGCGTAAATAATCAACACAGTACACAAGACTACCGGAAGTAAGTTATCTTCACACACACATTATATCAGATCACAATTTATGCTGAATAATTAATTAAATAAAGCTCACTTTACACTTTCCTTTTTGTTTGTCCGTGTAAATTTGATCCAGAATATATAAAGAGCCTCAACTAACTGACCTTTAACCAAAGCCTTGAATTTATGACCTTGTTTCCACTTTCCTAGGTTAGCACTTCTCTTTTATTGTATACTGAGCTGCCATTTCTACTTTACAACTCTGATTATAAAACCAACATCCAGGTCATGGTCAAATAATAAGGTATAACTTACTGTAAATCTACATACTACTGTCACTTGTCAATAGTATTTCAATAAAACCCAAACTATAACAGCCTAACTCTGAAAATAAGAACGCCCAAAAATAAGAATGTGGCCCAACCAACCTTACTAATTTTTACAAAAAATAACAACATGGGCAAAATAAGAATGCTATATTTTATCAATGATAAGACTGCCCTGACTTATCCCCACCTTTTTCACCAAGACATAAGAAAACTTTTGACCTTTAGTGACCTCCAACATACATGTATCCAAAGTATCACATTTAACTGTGTTTAAATATATTACACACATATAATTAAAAATTTTGTTACAATTGCATAATTATGTGGGTATATGGCATTAATTTTACAATTTTTATCTGGATTCTTGTATACAGAGTTTACAAAAATAATATAAGTCTGTTAACACGGTGGATTTATTAGATTTAAAGCTTTAGTACTACATAACTGTGTTTCTTAATCCATGAAAGTTTAACAAATAATGTTTGACACATACTTGGGGACAAACATCACATCAAAGACAACTGTAGACTCACAGATCTATTTTCAAATCCCTCGTCCACATTTTGATGGTCAATCTGTGGCATTAATCTCCGATACATTAAAAAACAACAATCCACACAGATCAATGTTCTTAATGATACAAACCTCCATATTTACAGGTTATCTTCACACTCATATATATTCTTAAAGATCCACGTCAGTGCATTTTCAGTGGTTATTTTCACGTGGTATTAACATTTCTCATATTTACAATATCCACAAAAAAGAGAAAAGTGTACTCTCACAGCATGAAATCCCTGATTAACATCCTCAGTTTTATAAGTTAAAATATCAGTGAATAATCAATAGGCTACTCCATAAACAACAAACAATAGCTTTCTTTACCCGTGAACAATATTCTTCTGTTGAATTTGTGAACACAAAATAACCACTAATACAGTGTCTCACTTGTAAGCTAAACCCTCTGACTACTAGTTTTCATCGTATGACAATCTAACATTTACAAGTCTTACTGTCGTCTTATTTATCCAAACACTGTGCAAAATTCCAACGGTGTTGTACACATCTGAACACTGTTATATCAAATCTAAAGTGACCAGACACACACCTTTACTAAAATAAGAATTCCAGATAAACAGTTAAATTTCACTGGCAGTAAAATAATTTCCACGGTCTGGGTACAGTAGGTTATGTATAACTAGAACTTCTTATATCCACAGGATTTAATTCTGGTGGAAGATGTACTTTATACTAACAAAAAAATACTGCATTTTCTAATACTGGGTCCTCAAACCTAGACCCATTTATACCCAAATATAACTTATCATGGTTCTAACTGTCTGGTCAACTGTATTTCTTCTTAATCGTGTTCAACTGTATATGTCAATACAGATCTAGTAATCTCAATTTATAATTGCATATTTCAATCTAGATTTAGCATGTCACAATATAATTTTAATATGAATTCCATATATCTCAGTCTAGATTAAGTATGTGTTACTATATCTCCATATTGACATAGAGTAATAAATCTAAAATTCGCCAGGAATCTAAAATTCGCCACCTCTAAAACCTTAGTTAATTTTATGAAGAAAAGGGTGTTTTTGTCTAAAAATTGGTATTTTTCAGTTCAAAAAGCCTTAATTTACTATACATTCAACAAATCTCACCACAATTCATTTATTTTATTAGTATTTTCACATGTGGCGAATTTCAGATATGTGGCGAATTTTAGATTTCTTACTCTAGTCTATCTCAATATACAAATTATAACATCACACTCTACACTTAATGGAGATGTCCAATACATCTCCATATAGATTCAGTACACCTCAAAGTAAATTTTCCATATCACAACTAAGATTTAGTGTTTCTCACTCTAACTTTAATATGTCTCAATATATGTCAACATAGATTAGTATATTTCAATGTAGATTTAGTAATAATCAATATATCTCACTATAGATTAAATATATTTAACTATATGTCTCAATTTATCTTCCTTTTAAGTAGTAGCAGGTATCAGATCTTCAGAAAACCTCCACTATTAAAGTTCACTGCTATCTGGCAATCCTCATAAGTAGTTAATTTACTGGTTACTTGAGATTTAACTTAACAATGTTCAATTCTATCTCCATAGAGATTCAGGACATCTCAATACACATAAGTACATCTGATTCTATGTTTTTTACTAGTCTTCATCAGATAAGCCTCCTCCCGAATTGATCATGGGTAAGGATTCGGGCAGTTCCGTATTCTCGTGTATCCTGTATTTCACGCTGCGTGTCCCACGGCCGCACTTCTTGTGACAGAGAATTCCCACGCAGAGTAGAAGCGACACGAGCAAGACAGACCCAACCAGGGTGATGAATACCACCTTACTCTGGTCTGGAAACATAACTACAGTGAAGGTATATATAAATAGCATGAAAACGTATTTAAATATGCATAGAAATGACAACAATAGGCCCGTTCCGGTGGTCAATAAAATACTATTGATCTTATCAAAACCATGCAGTACTTATTTTTTTGTGTTCCGGTGGTACCTTGCCATGAGTAAAATAAGTATTGAACTCATTGTTATATCTCGCCAAATTTGTATGAGAAGTATTTACAATACTTTATCACAAACATCACAAAAAATGAGCGTAAATAAAAATTTACAAAAATAAACAATATTTCTACCACTTCAAAGGAAATTTATTACATTTTCCGGTGCTTTTTATCTGGTAAAAATCCATAAAGTATTTTCAGAGATAGTCATTTTATTCATGAACTTCAAGATGGAGACAAAATTCACCTATCTTCGCCAACCATGTGCATTTGTTTATGTGCTGTCCGAGGTTTGTTTACACCGGAAGAACAAAACTACCAATAGGCTCATTTGGCGCCATTTTATATACCCAATACTTACTTATTTCATTCCAGTGGTACTTATTGCAAAGATTATCGTAGCTACTGCGCAGGTGAAACAATATATTTTGTAAATAATGCACAGTGTTAATAAACTAAAATATCTAGAGTCTGAAAGTCAGGCAATAGATGTCTGAATAGTGCACACAGTGGACTCTGCATAACTAGAATCAGTGTTAGTTGAATTTGGATATAAGTGGAACCATCCTGACATAGGACACTGCTGTTTTCGTAGGTATGACTGGAACCTAATCTAATGGATATTGAAGGACTTAGTTATAAACAGTCTACTCTTATAAAGGGTTCAATGGATAAATAATACATTAACACAGTGACACTCTTAATACAACTAGGAAAACCAACAACATTATATAATGCAAACAGATTAACATAGATATAAATCAGTCTGCTATGAGAATGTACATGAAACTAGAAATAGGACGCCCTGTTGATAGTAGGTGCGAATAGAAACAGGATAGCATAAAAGAACACACATTATCATGTGTAATGTCCACCCCATGAACCTTTTGCCAAAATTGTACAGTAGTCTTACAAGACCCTGTTTCATTTGTAAAATATATCAATGATGCTTAAATATTTATTAGTGTAGATGTAAATTATTTCAGCTTCATGCCTTTTTGCATTGGTTGGGTCGAAAATTTTGACGAAATCACTCTATCTTGCACGGTTAAGAAGATAGAAGCAAATTCCTGTTTTTCTATTTTTGGCAAAAATTTGAAAATTCAAAATGGCCGCCATTTTTGGGAAAAGGAAAATTTTTTGAAAATTGCCAAGAGTACATTTCTTAGATACCCTATGGGTCGAAAATTTCAACGAAATAACTCTATTTTGCACGGTTAAGGCCAATTTGTGTTTTTCCATTTTGGGCAAAAATTCGAAAATTCAAAATGGCCGCCATATGTGGGGAGGGGAAAATTTTTTGAAAATTGCAAAGAGTACATTTCTTAGATACCCTGTGGGTCGAAAATTTCGACAAAATCGCTCTATCTCGCACGGTTAAGGAGATAGAAGCAATTTTGTGTTTTGCCATTTTTGGCAAAAATTCGAAAAATCAAAATGGCCGCCATTTTTGGGGAGGGGAAAATTTTTTGAAAATTGCAAAGAGTACATTCCTTAGATACCCTGTGGGTCGAAAATTTCGACGAAATCGCTCTATCTCGCATGGTTAAGGAGATAGAAGCAAATTTGTGTTTTGCCATTTTTGGCAAAAATTCGAAAATTCAAAATGGCCGTCATTTTTGGGGAAGGGAAAATTTTTGGAAAATTGCAAAGAATACATTCCTTAGATTCCCTGTGGGTCGAAAATTTCGATGAAATCGCTCTATCTCGCACGGTTTAGGAGATATGAGCACATTTGCCTTTTTCAGTATTCAAAATAGCCAATTACTCATTTATTTAATTAATTACTCACTCATCTATGAAGCAATTCCCCCAAAAGCAATCCCATACAAGCTATTAACCCAATGAACCTCCATACCAAATTTCAGAAAGCTAGGCTTAATAGCATTCCTTAAAATGTCTGGAAACCAAAGAGCTACTCAAAAGTAGCAAAGCAGCTATTACTCAGTTAGCTATAGAGCTATCATCACCAAAAGCAATCCCATACAAGCTATTAACCCAATAAACCTGCATGCCAAATTTGGTAAAGATAGGATAAGAACTGTTGCCTAAAATGTCTGGAAACCAAATATAAACAATAGAATGAAACTGGAATGGTGCACAAATACCTATCCATAAACTACGGTGTATTCCACTTATTTCTCATTCTGTAATTTAACCACATCTTTGTGAGTGACAAACATATTAAGCATTGTTTGGTGTATATGTCACAGTGGAGACTTTGATTCAGGGAATCAGTGATTCCCCAAGTGGAGATCGCGATCTGAGTTTCCACTAGTGGAGACTCTGATCCATTATTTAAGGGCTGTAATCGCTATTTCCACTAGGGGAAACTATGATTGGAGTCTCCACTAGTGGAATCGCTGATTCCCCTGGCTCCAGGCTTTGTAGTATCAACACAATATGTAGTAATCAGATTTTTGTGCAACAGAATATAAAATGCTATTTCTGAAGATTTGCAGAGGCTTTTGCTGATAATGAACTATATGCCATTAATAACATATAAATAGCAGAATTATATCAAATTATGTAATATAACTTCACTATTCTAGAAAGCTAAGCTTATAATGGGACAAAGTATAAGTTTATGTCAATGTTTTAAGTTTTTAAAATTTCAACTTTTATGATATAAACAATAGAATATCCTATATTATGATACTGTTTCAAATAACTTTATTAGACTAGAAAGCTAAGGTTATACTGGGACAAAGTAACTGAAATTAAAAGAAATGCAATAAACTTTTGATCTACTAGCCTTTACTAAGAAATGATGGTTCCCCTTGAAGTTGAGATAAAATGGAATGAGGTGATGGTCAGTGAAATGTAGTGAACTATTGATCTTCAAGGAATGACTTTGAAATACCTGTTCCCCTTGAAGTTGGGCTCAGGTGAAATGAGATTGAGGTTCAGTGAAATGCATTCAACTGATGATCTGTTACTGATTTCAATGACTGTACCCTTTACAGCTTTACCTAGTACTCAAATCAAAATCTGTATCCTGAGCAGATAATCCCATTAATAGTTAAGTTTCCATTTATCTTTTACACTTTCATGCCTTATCTGTTACATGTTTTTGCAATTCAACAAGAGAAATATTACAAAAAATACAATGTTGTATTTTTTTGGCTCAGAACAAGAATAAATAATGTGACTTATTGATTTTGAAGGATTTTCTTTAGGCCAGAGGAATCGGCAATTCCACTAGTGGAGACTCAGATCAGAGTTTCCGCTAGTGGAAATTGTGATTACAGCCCTTAAATAATGTATCGGAGTCTCCACTAGTGGAAACTCTGTTCGGGATCTCCACTAGGGGAGTCGCCAATTCCCCTGAATCAGAGCTTCCACTGTGACATACATTTTCGTGTAAACAGCAGGAAACGATCAATTATAAAGACATTCATAAAATTTAATACATTCACAGTTTTTATTGTATTAGCAAGGAGAAAGTAAAGCTATTTACTGTCAGCAGGACTGCTAGATTCAAAATTTCCCTAAAAGATGTTATCATGGATAATATGTACATTCAGATATTCAGTTGGGGTTTTACGTCCTGTTCAATAGCCAGGGTCATATTGGAACAAGTCCTCAGCATTGCCACTTGTGGGACTTGAACCCATAGAGGTGACAGTCTGTGATTAGATGCCAAACTTGCTAACCACAAGGCCACTGAGGACCTATTATAGATATGGAGAGAATCCATGATACTCACAAGATGTGAATCCGAGTGCAGTGTACAGTACACACTCCCGATATCTGTCAGACACCATCATGGAACTAGTGAGATTCACAAACTTCTCCAGTGTACAGTTTGCCTCACATCCTATCAGTTAAAAATATAATTATAATAATAATAACAATGGTCATTTATATAGCAATATTCTATGTATAGTAACAAACCCACAGTGCTTTACAATCATATATAAATTAAATCGAATAAAATGTCTAATTGAGGAACAGGCAGTTAGGCAACATGATATACAGGTATGTCTGAAGAAAAGATATCTTTTAGACTATTTTTTAAGTAAGGTGGGGGTTCACATCAGACATACCATAACTAGGGGGTCGGGGGGCATGCCCCCGGGAAAAAATTAATTTTTGGTAAAAATAGAGTGCATTTCCTGTAAATTTAACACCACTCTCAAGAAATAATTTTGTACTTTGGGTTGATCCCCTTTACATTATTTTTCAAGGGGGGGTTCGAACTCCCTGAATCCCCGCTCTGGATCCGCTAGTGCACATTACTGTAGAACTACAACAAGGTTGGTATGATCTGGTGATCAAAATGGTTAATTTACGTACATGATGAAGGGAAGGACAGATTTCTCAATTAAAGATAAGATAAACTGTGTTATGACTTTTCATTCAAATTCCACCATCTTTGGAGGATACCTTGTGTGACACACAAAGTATCTCCCAACTAAATTTCAACCGGATTGCTTTTGTAATTTTGGAGTTATAAGGGCAACAAGGTGTACAGACAGAAGGGCAGAAGGAAACATGAGACTGACAGCAGTAAATCCTTCCTACCATCCAGTGTGAGAAATTCGTTGCCAAGCAATGGTGGCCCCATAGGGCCACTAGGTTCTGAAGTTCAGTGGCCCCTGTTAAAACTTGATGGCCCAAAACTTTTTAAAAAAATTTTTCTGACAAATTGTCTTTTTAATTTATTAAGTGACACATCAAAAAGATACAAAAGTGATTTATGTCAAATTTCTTTATTCAACTTCAAGCTTGAATACAAATTATACAAGATGCACTCAGAGAGAGCAAAACACTCGACGCCATGTGACCAGTCTCTCGAGTGATAGAAAGTATTGTAAGGAAGACAATAAAATAAAACCAAACATGTAACTTAATTTTTGAAGAAATGTCAAGTAGAAAGTCATTAAAAATGCATTTAAATGGGACCTCTGAAAACTCATGATTATTTTGTATCCAAAATAAGAACTAGTAAGATTTTTCTTTTTTAGCAACTTCTTCCTTTGGCCAGGTCCTACCCACAAGAATTTTTAATAAAGATCTGTTCATTAGTTTTGGAGTAATCTAAACACACACAAAAAAAAAACCCAGAGAGACAAATAAAATAGACAATTAGCACACAAGAACATAAACTGCTGGGTGAGGTAAAAAATATTGCTTACAAATCACTTTTTAGTAAAAAATCACTCATGGTAATTTTTTTTTTTTTTTTGATGGCCTGTCAAGGAATTGACAAAAAAAGAGAACATAAAACAGAAATAATAATTAATAAAAATGATGAATACACCACCCCCTCTTTATTATCTTTATGTCAATTTCAAGACAAAAAATGGGAAGAAATATTTTTACTGAAAGACAACAAGTATCACACCCTAAGCTTGTGACCTGACAATAACAATTGCATTGTGACATCATTAAGTAATGACATCACCAGAAAGCAAAATATTGATAATAATAATAATAATAACAAAAAAATCTCTCCTGGCTTTAATTTTCAAACAAATTACACCAAATTTAGAAGAATTTTTTTAACAGTTTTTGAGTTTTAAGGGGGAAGGCATATGTATCGATTGTTTTTCTGCAGTCTTACCACTTAGTGTACTAACTCTTGGAGGAGTGAGAGAAACAGTGTGGAGTTTAGCTGCTTATTAAGGGTGAACTCAATCTGGAATATGCAAAACACAATGCATAATTAAGGATCCAGGGGAAAAGAAAACCAATTTAAAAAAATGACAGCACACTGGATTGTATTACCACACAAGGCATGTTGTAGTCAATTTGGTGGCCCATTGGGGCCCATGAAAGTCAAGTTGTGGTGGCCCTAACTTAAAAAGGGGGGCCCCGGGCCACCGTGAATTTCGCACGCTGCTACCATCGAGTATTAAAAACCGATTTGTAAGTGTAGTCCTCTGAACATCAGTAAATTACATCAACTATAGTAATGGTAAGCTAGGTGAAACCAGTGTATGAAATGCACCACCGTATCACCACAGCGGAAACCCACTACTGTGTCCTTCACCTATGAGAAATTCTCTACACATCTGTGATTTTTATGATATCCTTCTGAGCTCCCTTGATGCAAATTTGCAGTGCTTTCTAAAGACAACTAAGTTTGAACACACAGAAACCTTAGCTTTGACTCGTGCTATACATTCAGGTTTCCAAGAGAAGTTATCTGAATATCAGTGATATACCTGGAATCTTCATGAGCTGAGGCACGCTACCCGGTTTATACCACACCTGCAAACACAAGCAACAATAAGAATCTGCCACTTACCTAAGTATTATTTTATGTGAATAAAGGGGTCAGGTATCCATATTGAAATAACAATCCCAAATCTCTGTACCGGCATTTAGCAATAATAGCATCAGAGATGCCCGTACCCCACAACCTGGGGAAATATTTTTCAACACCATGAGATATAGAAGTAGTGAAACAGTACATACACTGTGATACTTGCAGAGCAGTGTCAGTTATATAAAGCTCCAATTAATGTTTAAATAGAGAAAATAACATATAGGAAAAAGAAAATATATGTAAAGATAAAGTATTAAAACAAGACAATCCAATAGCAAGATGACAGCATTGATCAGTAAACTAAAAATTATGAAGCTGTAAAATTTATTAATTAGAGAATAGCTATCGATGGAAATAGCACATTTATGTAAAAGTGCATATACAGTAATAATCAATTGCAGCAATCCATATATCTTTGTCATAAGAGAAAGATGACTCAAATATGGCAGGTGAAGACACTTTGGCAGAGCCAAAGTTAAAGGTCACATCATAACATTGCACACCTACACCCATAACCAATGTCACTACCAAGTGTCAACTTTCTACACCTTGTGGAGTCAAACAAATTGCCCAGACAAGATTTTAAAACTCATGGTCACTGTGACAAGGTCAAAGACCAACTCAAGGTCACTCCACAACGATGCACGCCTACAACCCCTAACCAATGTCCCTACCAAGTATCAACTTCCTACACCTTATGAGAGATACAAGATATAGCCCAGACAAAATTTTATAGGTCAAGGTCACTTTGGCAAGGTCAAAGGTTAAATCAAGATCACACCATGATGTTGCACACCTACACCCCTATCCAATGTCCCTACCAAGTAACAACTTCCTACACCTTGCGGTTTCTGAGATTTAGCCCCGTCAAGAATTTATAGGTCAAAGTCACTATCCCAAGGTCAAAGGTCAAATCAAGGTCACACCATGATGCTGCACACCTACATCCCCTTACCAATGTTTCTACCAAGTATCAACTTCCTACACCTTGCGGTTTCCAAGATATGGCCCGGACAAGATTTTATAGGTCAAGGTCACTACAGCAAGGTCAAAGGTAAAATCAAGGTCACACCATGATGTTATGCACCTACACCCTCTAACCAATATCCCTACGAAGTATCAACTTCACACACCTTGCGGTTTCCCGGACACAGTAATATAAGTCAAGGTCACTACATCAAGGTCAAATCAAGGTCACACCATGACATTGCACACTTACAACTCATAACCAATGTCCCTTTACGGTTGGAGAGATATAGCCCAGTAAAATTTTATAGGTCACGGTTACTACCGCAAGATCAAATGTTAAACAAGGTCACACCCCATGATGTTGCACACCTACAACCCCTAACTAATGCCCCTACCAAGTATCAACTTCCTACAGGTTACGGTTGCCGAGATAAAGCCTGGACAAACTTTTACCCGGCGCCCGCCTGCCCGCCCAAATGCCCATCCAGACAATATTCGTGAAAACAATACCCCAACAGCCCTTAAGGGCTGTGGGGTAAAAAGTTAAGTCTGAAAAAACAAGAAAAACGATGTGAGAAAAAAGTATTTTGCAGACAATCTGACTGACTGTCATGTGTCACCAATAGTGTTTAAGGAAATAAACTCACTTTCTTGGTATAACCTGTTTAATTCAACCGACATATTGAAAGGATGTGTTTCTACTCCAAATGTGCTAATAGTAAGAAAATTACCTGAATAACACATATTTTCAAGTTTCATCTCACATACACACAAAAATATCATCCGAGTCCATAGGATGTCATTGTTTTTTGTCATTTTAAGTATCATTCTAATAATATTCATGTAGTTGATAACTTAATACTACTACTGTTGCCTCTGAACACTTAAATCTCTGATTACTTGAGTATCACTTACTTTGTTTATTAATGACATCACACTCATTCTGACTGACCTGTACATAAAACTCCTTGCTGTCTAGGTGTTGATGTAACTCTACTGTAACCATTGTGGAGTAAGGAATGTGGGTGTAGTTGTAGATATCTAAGGCTGAGAGTAAACTCATCACTGTGGTGTCGTGCTGTTCACAGAAATGCAAATAGTTTACTAAATAACAGGTACCTTGATAGCGCTGTTCAACTATTGCAAGACCAAGTCAATTTTAAATTTGGAGAATCTATAATGAATCCCATTGAAATAAGTCAGAAAAACTTTGTGAACTCTAAATAGTAAAAAGGTCCATAGACTTTAAAACACAATACTATACATTTGAACATTCACCAAAGACCATGACCAAGTATTCAAAACGTGATTTTGCTGTTCATATCAGTGGGATGGGATAAAGTAAGCCATATCATAATGTAGCTCCTTTACGAATGAAGCAGTAGTGTCCTACTGCACCAGAGCAAATCCTAGTAAATTAATAATGAAGAGTTTCCAAACAGTTTGAGTTGTCAAATTCACACCACAACTGTTCAGCTGGTCATCCATAGCCTCCCCATACATGCTATTTTCAACAACTTCCTATATACCAGAAGTATCAATACATTGTGAAAGCAAGTAAAACTAGAGGATCACTTGCAAAACAAAGCAATTGTTTTTGCATGGCAAAAACAAAGCGTCCCAAAAAGGAGAAATAATGGCAGCTTAATCATGTAACAAAGTTCTGTTTATAGCTCAACAAAGCCAGAATATAGGAAAAGTGGTTCTTATCCAGGGTAGTTATCTTGGATACAGTGTGTTTCAAAAATTTTGATGAAATTGCTCTAGGGTGTTTTGCACTTTTTGTCACAAATTTGAAAATTGACAATGACCCCCATTTTTGGGAAGGGTAAATTTTTTTGGAAAATTTGATACAGTAGTTTGCTTACATACCCAAAGAAATTTGAAAAAAAATTCAAAATGGCTGCCATTTTTGGCGATTGAGATATTCGTTGAATCTTAGAAAGGCTAGTCTTCACAGATACCCAGTGGGTCAAAAATTTTGCCAAAATTGCTCTATCTTGCACGTTTTTCGAGGTACAAGCATTTTTGTGTGTTGCAAAAAATTCGGAAATTCAAAATGGCCGCCATTTTTGGCAGGACAATTTTTTTTTTGAAAATTGGGTCAGCTGCTCAGAAAATGTACTCTGTGGGTCAAAAATTTCGTCGAAATCGCTCTATCTAGCACGGTTTTCGAGATACAAGCATTTTTGAAAAAAATTTGAAAATTCCAAATGGTCGCCTTTTTGGGCAAGTGAAAAATTCTTTAAAACTTGGAAAGGCTAGTCTTCACAGACCCCCTGTGGATAAAAAATTTTGGCAAAATCACTGTGTTGCACTATTTTCAAGATACAAGCATTTTTTATGTTTTGCAATTTTTGCGAAAAATTCAAAATGGCCTCCGTTTTTGACGGGACAAAATGTTTTTAAAAATTGGGTCTGCTACTCAGTAGAGTTACCCTATGGTTCAAAAATTTCGTCAAAATCGCTCTATCTAGTACGGTTTTCAAGATACAAGCATTTTTGTGTTTTGCATTTTTGAAAAAAATTCGAAAATGCAGAAAGCCGCCATTTTTGGCAAATGAAATATTCGTTGAAACTTAGAAAGGCTAGTCTTCACAGATACCCAGTGGATCAAAAATTTTGTCGAAATCACTCTATCTCACACGGTTTTCGAGATACAAACATTTTTGTGTTTTGCGATTTTTGCAAAAAATTCGAAAATTCAAAATGGCCGTCATTTTTGGCGAGTGAAATATTTGTTGAAACTTGGAAAAACCAGTCTTCAGATATCCTGTGGGTCAAAAATTTTTTCAAAATCCCACTAGTAAATTTTTATTTTATGAAGAAAATAGTTTCAAAAAGTACTCATGTATCACTTTATCACTTAGTATTGTTTTATATGTGTACCATATGAGCCTATATTTCCAATTTTGTGAAAATTAAACATGACCCCCATTTTGGGGGAGGAGAAAATTTTTTGAAAATTGTAGAGAGTAGTTAGTTTAGATGCCCTGTGGGTCAAAAATGTTGACGAAATCACTCTATCTCACACGGTTAAGGAGATACAAGCAGTTTTGTGTTTTACTCATTAAGAAAATTGTTAATGCTTAATTAATCATAAATAACTCTGTCATTTCTTAATCTATCCCTGCCAAAATTTAATGTCGCCCAGATCTTTATATGAGGAAGGTACTTGCTAAATTCCAGGTGGATAGATAAAATGCTTCATAAGTTATCATCTGGACAAGGACACCCTTCCAAAAAATGCATTTTTGGTCATGTGACCTCTCTGATTGGTGAAAATGTCATTGCAGCATATACAGAAAAATTTCCCGGGGCTACTGCATACACCTGCCAAATGTGAAAAGAATCCGCCTTATAGCTGTGAAGCTATTGCAAAAAGAAAATGTAGATCCGGCGGAGTCGCTTCTCCCATATACAAACAAGCATCCCTCGTGGGACGTTTAATAACCACACTTGAAAACTGACTGTTAAACAACACGGATCAATATACTTTGTGGTCAACAGCATGCAGATAGATAAGGTCACCATGGCTATTTAAGAGGTTAAAACTATGGAGGTAGAATAGGTGATAACGCAAGTAAAAAAGTTTAGTTGTGCTGATTTCACAGTTTCCGCTCTATCTTTTACAGAGCTGTCACAAGCAGTACTTTTTGTACTGAAGTAGAGTAAGAAATCTAAAATTCGCCACCTCTAAAACCTTAGTTAATTTTATGAAGAAAATGATGTTTTTGTCTAAAAATTGGTATTTTTCAGTTCAAAAAGCCATAATTTACTAGACATTCAACAAATCTCACCACAATTCATTTATTTTATTAGTATTTTCACATGTGGCGAATTTCAGATATGTGGCGAATTTTAGATTTCTTACTCTACCCCATACTCTAATCTACAACGAGCACACTTTTCAGCTAGTAAAACAACAAAAACTGCCATTTTCCTCTGAAAATTAACAGAAATTTGCCCATTTTATGTCACTTTTATTACAAATGTTTAAACAAGAGTCCAGTGGTTGGCCTTCACCCAACCACAGAGTCGAATCTTAGGACAGGACTGAGTGTTGAAATCTGTAAACTCTGTATTATCGCCCGCATTTGGAAACCGCTTTCACGGAAGTTTTCAGATTTGTGTCGCGAGATGGGTATTTGTTTACAAATATAAAGGGTCTGTAGGTGCGCAGTTTTACAAAGCTGGTTTAAGATGAAAACCACCAGCATATTTCCTGTCCACGGACTTGCCTCATTAATATTAATGAGCAAACATGCGCAGTCACGGCAGTTCTTTGTGGGGGCTTTCCCGACAATATATTTTACAAGGCTGGTTTAAGATGAAAACTACCAGCATATTTCCTGTTCACGGACTTGCCTCATTAATATTAATGAGCAAACATGCGCAGTCACGGCAGTTCTTTGTGGGGGTTTCCCCGACAATATATTTTACAAGGCTGGTTTAAGATGAAAACTACCAGCATATTTCCTGTTCACGGACTTGCCTCATTAATATAAATGAGCAAATATGTGCACGGCCGTTCTATGTCTTCCAAATTGTTTTATATTTACAAAATAAACCAGTTCGTCAGTAAAAGATCAATGAGCGAAAATTGGGAGGCGCAGAAACGGATTGACAGAAAAATGAAACGTGATAACTTCTAGGACATGCAAAATCGCCCTCGAGTGGTTGAATGTAAAACTATGGAGTTTGAATATTGTCTCTGCCAGAGGTGTCCTCGATTTTGATTGGCTAAACGAAAAATGTATAGTACTACCGTGACATCACTTCATTCATTAATTTCTTTGCGGTTTATTTGTTTGACAAATAATTGAGTACACGTAGATGCGCAGACAACAATTTTACATTAACAGTGACTGCGTGATAAACCCTGCAGACAAATAAATTAATTGGGGGTTTAAGGTCTAGAAACCAGCAGACGAAACCGTTAAAAAAGACTCGTTCGAGTAGACCACTACAATGGGTAACACAATAGTTTCTAGGACATACGGGACCTTATAGAAAGCCAGACGTAGTGCCAGACATGCTTTTTACTTCATAAAATATAACTTAATAAAAGCTCTAAAAATCTTCAAAATGGCAGAGTGTATAATATACACCTTAATGTACCGATATGTGAACAAATATTATGCAGAATTTGATATTTAAGGGCTTAAACGGCGAATTTAAAATCGCGGCCGCAACTCAGTACATAACTCGAATCAAAGATTCGACTAAAAATGCCTTTATTTGAGTGGAAAAAAAGAGTATTCTTTTGTACTTATTAACAACCCTAATATTTTATCTAATCCACTATGACAGTGTGGTAATGTGGTTGAAGGTGTCGTACGTGTACATTATTTGGTATCAATTCAATTTCATTGAAAGGTATTTAGGGGATCTAAGCCATTGTTTGTACATAAGTGAGTATTATTGGTAAAGGTCAAGTCTCTACCTCCGCTGATGATACATATACCACCACATTGTTTATTCTGGTAGTGACAGCATTTTGGTTATCACCATCAAGTTGTGTTATACAGTATGACTGTTTTATGACATGACTACCAGTCACTTACCTGTATTGTTCTTCCAACATATTGCTGTTTTGTTAGTAAATTATTTGTCTGGCAGAACCCATTTTTAACAATACACAAAAAAAATAAAAGCTTTTGAAGCTTTGTCAGTAATACGTGACACATAAAACATATAAGACACGATTGTGGCAGAGTTAACAGCTCATAATATCTTATTTATGTTGTATTAATAAACAGACTTACCGCTGAGTACATGAACATCTTCATGTGTGGTTCTAGAATTCCATCAGCTCGTAACTTCATGTCTGTCACCATCTTAGTCAGTAAAGGACCTGTAAGGACACAACAACTCTAAACTAGACACGATTTCTCCCCAAATCAGTGGTTAGATGGTATCAACTTATACAAATTGGTATCTCACAGATTCAGAGATAAAGAAAACATGCAAAATCAGAGAACTGTGTTCCAAAGCTTTGATAAAAATTCAAATCACAAACTTCATAATGTTTTGTGTGTTTCTTCAGCACTTTGTTGTTTATGTAAGTTACATTTACTCAGCAAATTTCTCTAAGGAATTCTCCAACATCAGTGATAAGATGGAATCCAATAGGTATATCTCAGATTCCAAGAGACAGAAAACATGTGGCAAGTATATCTGACACAAACTTCTGAAAATCAGGGATACTTTGGTTTGAGCACAGTCACGTCACTGTCACAGCCATAGCGATTTCCTGGCATACATGTTAACTTAAAAAATATTTTAAGTTGACCTTCAAAATTTGGTGTGTGGGTATATATGGTAACAGCTCAGAGCCTATTGTTTTGCGGTTCTGGCCATCCATTAGAAGACTGATGGTGCCTTATAAAATTCACAATTGGAGTATTTCTTCACATTTGGGCCTAGTACTTGCATATAGTAAGTCAGATCATCCTTGGTTAGTAGGTCATGGTTGGCCTTCAAACATTGGCCTTCTGGCCATTTTTCCTATGAAGATTTCCTTTCATATGCAATAGCTCAAAAAATATTTCAGGTAAAACTTTCAAATGTGTTATGTGGGTCAGATCATCTTCTACTAGAAGACTAATGGGACAATGGCAGCCTTCTGAAGGTCAAATTTGGGGTGTGTCTTCACATTTGGACCTTTCATATGCAACAACTCAAAAATAGTTCATGCAGAGCTTTCAAATGTGGATAGATCTTGAATTTTGGAGGAAATTAAGTGTCGATTATCTAACAAATTTTAAATTGGATAAATTTAAAAAAATTTTTGTATCCTTTGGGCAGTAGACCTCGGTATATAAAGTCCCTGAAAAATTTGAATTTTCTGAATTCTGGCCGTCATCTTGAATTTTGGCAGAAATAAAAATCTCAGAATGGCTGAATTCTATGTGTTAGATTATACCATGCCACATCTAGGAGTGCACTGTGTTGAATTGACACAATTATAGTTTCTCAATATTACAAAGTATTTCTGGCAGTGCTTACTCAGACAAGTTTTACAGATTATACCCTACCTCCCATGTACTTCCTGACCAGGTGATCACTGTTCTGAGCAGTACGAAGAATTGGTAGTATTTTGTCTAACTTGTCCCGGACTTCATCTGTAACCCAGGCTGGGAGGGTCTTATTGTGAATTGTCTGTGAATTTTATATACACCAGTTATAGTCATGGTTACTTGAACATTTTATTCACGCATTAAGAAAATCTGAATTACATTAAACTTGTGTTTTAAATGAGATTCCAGATAATGTTTGATTTTTTTTTTGGCTCTGATTTAGGTTTCCCAGTAAATCTTTATTTTAAACTTTCACAGCAGTTACTTGTAAAATGTAACTTACACATTTGTAAAAAAAGAGTAAAACTGCATCTTCCAAAATATATAACTTAATTAAAATGATAAATGTTCTTCCATATACAATATCCCAGGAGCAGATCACTTAAAATTTTTTTTAATATGGAAATAACATGGATAATGCAAGTATGGAGTAAGATCACATATATCATAAAATTATTTAAATTTAATTCTTTAAGTGCACCAAAAAGTACTCACACAAAATATTTCAACATACTGCAACTCTGTTTCTGTATTCAAATTCATTAATATAAGTGATGCAAATGACTTATTTATATTTTGTTGTGATCGAAACAACAAAATCCAAAAAAAAGCTAAATGAATTTTTAATAATAAGCAAAACAAGCCTGCATTTCATTGACATAATTTTACTTATTTAATTATTTTAATCATTTCTAATCATACTTTTACTGCAAAACTTGTACTAGGTCCAAAAATGTTGCAAAATTTAAGGGCAAAAAGGTCACCTTAAGCAGTAGAAATATACAATGGACTGACAGTAATGTTTGGCTGAAGAGAAACAGTCAGGATTTGTGCAGCACCTGGGAACTTCATCTGGCTCAGGAATG
This sequence comes from Sabellastarte sp. h YS-2021, assembly GCA_964017235.1. Taxonomy (NCBI): domain Eukaryota; kingdom Metazoa; phylum Annelida; class Polychaeta; order Sabellida; family Sabellidae; genus Sabellastarte; species Sabellastarte sp. h YS-2021. The sequence goes on from OZ024936.1 coordinate 33,411,002, forward strand.
GGTTAATAGCATATTTTCTAAATCAGTATCCTGCCAATGCAAAGCAGTTATGATTCCAGGACACCCACAATAAGTTGTGTTCTAGTATGTCCCAAACTCAGTGGCACTCCTAACAGGAAGGGAATTTCATGAAAATAAAACATGACAGTTTGTCTTAAAAACTTCTTAATGGTGTCGTAAAATATACAAAAATGTGGGATGAAAGCTGATATTTTCTTCAGCTTAATGATCTGTTGCTCATATTTTAAGTTGTTTTTCAAAGACATGTGCTGACAATCAAGAGACTGACTTTAATGTGTTATGGTATTCTAGATAAATGGGTCTTGATATCGAGATACAGAGAGCACCAACTCAATCCCGATCCTAGGTAACATCTGCATGAATTTTTACCAGGGTTGTTACACTTCCTGCGAAATACTAGCTTTTCCCAGGACAATGACAAATGAAAGGAAGAAAAGGACAACAGGTCTGTAACAGGTCAGGCATTATTACTGGTTCAAAGCTCCACAAAATGGGATAAACAAGTCTGGTGAGAATAAGTAAGCCCTACTACATAAAAACTGTTTTTCGCATCAATTACTAACCATACAACCATTTACTTATAAATTATGCAACCTGGAAATAACATGGGAATACTCCAATTTACCCTGATTATGATAACGTCTATTGTATGTCTCAAGTACTCATTATCAAACGTGTATGAAGAGTTGTCATCTTCATCAAAACTAAAGCCAGCCCTTGTCACCAGACTTGAAAGAAATTCCTTGAAAAACATAGAAAAAATACAAACAGAAATCCTTTAAAAACAAATTTAAACAGACTCACTGGGCGGCAGATAAATATATACGCCAAATGAAAGACGAGATGTATTATAAAGAAGCCTAAAACCAAAACAATTTAACTTGGTATAAAAAGAACATAAAAGGATCTGCTAATATTAGTACAATTTCAATATCAATCTCAAACTTCAATATTGGGTAACCATATTGATTGAAATTGACAGTGAAAGCCAGAACTGAACCCAAACTTAGGTATCATTTACCAAAATAGTTAATGTAAACTGCAGAACCTGGTTATTTATTTGATGATTTATACAAAAAAAATAAAAGCTTTGTAAGCCTATAATACAGCAGAACCTCCGTTATACAAACAAGTTAGCAGAATGAGATTTTCAATCAGATAATAGAACGTTCATAAAATAAAAGAGGTAATTCAACACAGAACAGTACCAGGAATTAAGACATCTCGTAGAGTAGTACACCTGTGTCACTTATGTTAGACGAGTTGTCATTAACTTGTTCCCTGATTTTTTGCGATTTCCTTAAAATATTAAGAAATGCAATCAGTTAACCCTGATATTATATACAAATGTATATTCATCACATAAACAGATGTGGCTATCTATTCTGTATCATCATCCAACACGAGTGACAGGTTGTACTATGTTTATAAAAGCAATTACTAGTATTTAGATAACAAAAGTTTGGATGAGGGGACTCTACTGAAAAGCTGAAGATATATATTTCCACGTTATCAATTGAGGGTCTTAATCAAAAAGTACTTATTATTGACAGTAATGTTTTTTACCAACTTATTGGAAATTATACTGAAATTGACACACTAAAATTTGGTTATATGACTACATTTTGTCGTTATTATGTACTTTTTTAAACAGCATAGACTTTTGTGTCTAAGTGTATGGCAACTGGTGATAAAATGAACCCACTAATATGTTGATTAGTAAAGACTGAATTTTTTTCAATTGTTAAACTTACAATGACAATTTTTATTTTTTATGTAATATCTAATCTAATCTAATCTAATGTGGACTTTTATAGCGCTTAATCTCCATCACTGATGGACTCTAAGGCGCATCTAAACATAAAGCAAGGCAGTTATCATTAATCAAGGGACATAGCCAGGTCGTACCAAGGAGACACAGATGTGACGGGAGAGGCTATGGTGGGTAGGCTTTTGCAAAGAGGTAAGTTTTAAGCTTCTTTCTGAAGGAGGCAACTGATGTTGCACTGCGAACATCTTGAGGGAGGTCATTCCAGATCTTAGGAGCATCAAAGGCAAAACTATGGCCAAAATGTTTGGCTGACTTAAAGACTGATGAATGGAAAGGAGGAACTGTAAGGTATTGACGATCTGGGTGACTATGCCTAGTACTATAGGGACAACTACTAAAAGACAAGAACGGTTCAAAGTAAGAAGGAGAACCACTATGCAAAAATTTATACACAAGTGTTGCGGTTTTGAAAATACAACAATACTTAACAGGCAACCAGTGGAGTTTCTGTAGAATGGGTGTAACATGAGCATACTTTCTATGATTTGTAACAATACAAGCAAGGGTGTTCTGAATACTTTGCAATTTGTGCTGATTGAAACCGGACAAACCTCTGAACAGAGAGTTACAATAGTCCAGACGACTACTAACCAAGGCATTTGTAGCAAGGACTGCCACTTCAGAAGTGAGATACTTTCTAATTCTACGGAGGTCACGCATCTGAAGGAAGCACGCTTTGCAAGTCCTCTTGATATGCTCAGAGAATGAAAAATCTGCATCAAACCACACACCTAGATTTCTAACAGAATCAACCGGAGGAAGAAGGCTACCAAGAATGCTAACAGGAAAGTGAGAGGAATCTTCTGACGTTGAGCCTTGGAACCAAAGACAATAAACTCAGTTTTTTCAGGGTTGAGCTTCAATTTACTGAGAGACATCCACTCTTGAACATCACGAAGGCAGGCATTTAGCTTGGCGAGAGCCGAAGAAGCGTTCTTGTGGGAGAGATGGATGTATAACTGAGTGTCATCCGCATAAAAATGGAATTTAATATGCGGCTGGAGGCGAATAATTTTACTGAGTGGTGTTGTATAGAGTGAAAACAGTAACGGACCCAGAAGAGAACCTTGTGGGACTCCATAGATGAGATTGCTTAATTCAGATAGTGTGGAGCCTATCTTAATGGCCTGGCAACGATTTCTTAAGTAGGAAGCAAACCACCTTAGAGCTGTTCCACCAAGACCAAACCAGGATTTAAGGTAACCAAGGAGAATATTATGGTCTATAGTGTCAAATGCGGCTGATAAGTCAAGAAGTACTAGAGCTGTGGGTTCACCGTGTGCCAGAGATAGATGAACCTCATTTTTATAGACAATAAAGCAGTTTGAATGTCCTGGCTTATATGCTGACTGATGAGGATTGTCCAGTTTGTTGTTATTAATGTGTGACGTTAGCTGCCTGGCAACGACTCGCTCAACCAACTTTGACAGGAAACAAAGACCAGACACTGGGCGATAATTCTTAAAGTCGTCTCTAGGAAGGGAAGCCTTTTTTATGAGCGGGGTGACAACCGCCTTTTTGAAAGAATTTGGGAAGGATCCTTCAATGAGAGAATAATTTACCAACTTGGTAATGGAGTTGTAATGTAATACCTACATTTATTCTGTCTTCTGGCTTAAACTAAGACTTTTACTGATGAGGAGGGCTTGTTTCATCTCACACTAAGGACTGGTTCTTTGCCTGAGTGTTCAGCAGATGTTCAAAGTGACTGATCATGTGGTCTGGTTTACAATTTCATTTAGTGTTTAACTCTGCTTATATATATTATTATTTTAATTTTCTTCTGTGATGTTATTTATTTTTCTTTTTAGCTAAACATTACAAGATAATGAAAGTAGTGACAGTAGAAAAAGTAAAAACTTAGTTTGAAGGTTATCTGGCAGATCTACCAGACACATGAATGGAGGCTATGATGAATTTAATTTATTTTTAGGTTTATTTGACTAAATACTCATTAACTGTGCCATTTTTCCTTTACAAGTAAACCAGATTTGTGAATATTAGAAAACTGTCAAATTTTTTAAGACTTTAAATGAGTTTTTTTTATTAATTCTGCACACTAATTGATCTACTCTCTAACAGCCCTCTTATTTTCACTATACTCTCTGAATAAAACAACCAAACCAAAAAAAAAAAAAAAAATGAAGTGTACCAGTAATCCAATATAAGCAGATATTAAATCACAGAATATCACAAAGCCTCCATTTACCCTGATACGAATATTATCTCTTATACTGCCAATTAGTGCAAAAGGGTTTGAACTATTCACAAGAGATATTTTGAAGCCAGACTTATTGTAGATGTCTTCTATAAATTCCTGAAAATTGTAATCACATTACACATTAAACACGTACACATGCGTAATACCATTATTACAATAGAGTAAGGAATCTAAAATTCGTCACATATCTGAAATTCGCCACATGTGGAATCACTAATAAATTAAATGAATTAGAGGTGGGATTTGTTGAATGTATAGTAAATTGAGGCTTTTTGAACCAAAAAATACCAAGTTTAAGACAAAACATCATTTTCTTCACAGAATTAATAAAGGTTTTTAGAGGTGGCGAATTTTAGATTCCTTACTCTACAGTTTAGAGATATTACCTCACAACATAATGTATGAAAAGTCAAAATCATGATATCATGGCTACTGGGGGTGTGACTTGGTATCCAGTGTGCAATAATAACGTAAACAAATTTATCAAAAATTCGCCAGAAATCTAAAATTCGCCACCTATACAACCTGAGCAAATTTACAGAAGAAAGTAATGTATTGTCTTAAAATTGGTATTCATTAGTTCAGAAAGCCTTAATCTACTAGTCTTTCAGCAAATTTGACCTCACTTTGTTTATTTTATGAATATTTCTACATAAGGCGAATTTCAGATATGTCGCAAATTTTAGATTCCTTACTCTTAACAAATTTATCAAAAATAAAAATTTCGCGTATCTGTAAAAATATAATATAATAAGTATCTGAAAATTGCAATAAAAACAATTAACAGCTAGACAAATCTGGTTGAATAAATCAAATGTGCTTTTACTGTTATACTTTATGGAAATTAGCAATATTTTAGTACTTTTACAAGTGGCATTAGACAATTAATTTATTAATTCATCTATTTATTGGCTGAAGTAGATTTATCAATGAAGATAGCAAGTATAGATAATAATCATTTGCCGCAATCCATACAGAGAAATAAGTCTCAACTGTGGCAGTAGAAAACATTCTGGAAGAGACAAAGGTTAAACCGAGGTGACACCAGGATTCCCCTAAACCTACACCCTCCAACCAATATACCTGCCAAGTAGCCCGGGATATAGCCCTGACAAGATGTCTAAGGTATAGGGCACTACAGCAAGGTTAATGGAAAATCAATATCAGGATATTGCACACCTACACCCGTAACCAATATCCATCCAAGCCATTCCAAGGTATTAATTTCCTCTACTTAATGACTTCCAAGATATAGTCTGAACAAGATTTAAATGTCAAGGTCAATACAGCAAGGTCAAAACAAGGCCACGTCATTTTATTGTACACTTACACCCCTAACCAATTTCTCTATTGAGTATCAAGCTCCTATGTCTACACCGGTTTGCGAGATACATCCTGCTTCCGACCCCCCCATCTAGACAGATGCCATGGTTAAGAACAATATCTGTGGGTAAAAAGTTTGTATTCTGGCAAAGTGTGCAAAAGGTTATTAAATTCTCTGTACATATTTTATCAAAAAAGTATTATTTTATTGTATTATTTTCTTTTCTCTTTAAGATAAAAAACAAAACTTTCATCATGAAACCAGCTGTAACAGTAGACAGATTACTGATTTCATCATTGTCAGATTGCCACTATATGAGCATTTTACAGTTAGAGATACTTCTTGACACTAAAATAATTATGTTATTACAATCTAAATCTTATATCATGATAATTTCTCTATCACTGCCAGAAGTTGAGCTTTTTTTTTACAATTTTTGCAAAGCTATCTATTATTATTAATTTACTATCAGTACATAAAGGAGTTTTTTTCATGTTGTTGCTATTTATTAAAATTATTTGATTACACTTTTCCAGTTTTTCAGATCACAACAGGGTTTCTTTAAGATAAAAAAAAAACTTTCATCATGAAACCAGTTGTAACAGCAGACATAAAATTCCCATGTGAAGCACAGAAAATCCACTGAGTTTACTTACACCATACTGTTGTCTAAGTTGATTGAACACCACAGGTGACTGTGCAATCTTCTGCCTCTGTTTATCCAGTTTTTCACAGCTGGCCTTTGCAAACATCTACCAAATGTACATAACACACATACATGATAAGTTTCTTAAAATAGCAAAAAATTCTAAAAAATGAAAATAAATTCTAAGAATGATCTCTCTCTCCTTTTTTCTTTCTTTTTGGAATTGTGATCAAAGTATATTTTAATAATTTTTTTCTTCATATTGGTCAACAAAAAATACCAGCCTTGGACTCTTGGCCACTGGAAGGCATTCATGCCTAAACAATATTTCAGCAACAACTGAATGGTTGTTAACATGTTATGACTTCTAAGGTATTGCTTTTGTCAAACAGCAAAATTCAACATTAATTTACAATAAAATGGGGGAAAAAGTAGTCTGTAAATGTACATAAGCAGTCAGTTTTAGAACGATGCACCAACCCTAAAAAATGTGGACTAACCACTCGGCCTCCAAATAACAAACATGGAGTTACATATGAAGTATTAGGAAGCCCAAATTGCTGTACATGCCCATGATATACTGTTGAGCATTGGTATGTAAACTTGATATTATAAGTACCAGATGACTAAATAACACTGTCAGTCTGTCAGTCACCATATTGACGGGGGGGGGGGGGGGGGGGGGCTGAATCCAATCACTAATTTGTCTCCCGAGTACCCTAGCAACCTATTTTAAACTGTTAAAGCATGTTCTTCCCGTTTTAAAAATTAAACCGTGTTTGAAAATATTTATGAGCAAGGATTTCTTTCTGACCCAACTATTTGCATCTCACCTTGTCAGTCACAGCCTGGTTATAACCTATATTTTGCTTGGAACTTTCTCTTGGAACTCTTGGAACATTTCTCTTTGTGACACATGTCATCCTGTATTAAAGTGATGAGCACACCATACATACCATGTCATTCTGTGCAGGAGTCGTATGTACAGGGATTGGCTGCCACTTGATGTCAGGGTTCCAGACTTGCTCATCAACAGGTGGATACAGGGAGGTGAGCACACACTGGGCACTCATCAGACACCTGTCCACATCTGTACTGCTCACATAGATCTGAAACAAGATACAAACTCCTTGGAATTTGTAGAGTAAGAAATCTAAAATTCGCCAGGAATCTAAAATTCGTCACCTCTAAAACCTTAGTTAATTTTATGAAGAAAATGATGTTTTTGTCTAAAAATTGGTATTTTTCAGTTCAAAAGCCTTAATTTACTATACCGTCCACAAATCTCACCACAATTCATTTATTTTATTTGTATTTTCACATGTGGCGAATTTCAGATATGTGGTGAATTTTAGATTTCTTACTCTATAAAAGCTTGTGTTTTGACAGGTAGATTAATGCTGCACAAAGAGGAAGTGTTCAATAAATGCTTACTTTAATAACCACTCAGGATCTCTGAAAAAAAAGTGAAATGTTGTAAGCAAGCTGTAGAATGACTTGCTTTCATTTAAAGTGCAATTTAATTTCAAAATAAAATTTCTCTGGAAAAATTGTAATTTTAATTATGAAGAAATAAATATTGGATATTTAAAACGGACATTGTATTGAAATTTACATTGCTGTATAAAATATTTAAATTCCTTGTTCAAAATGTACTGTTCTTTTAAAAGGACTTTCTTGTACCTTAAGAATTTACTAAAAGAATAAAAAGGGAACACTTTGAAGTGGGAACTTCACCTGTCCTTTTTTCTTCACCCGTATCTGTGTCCGTTATTGCCCGTATCTGTGATACCCTAGATCATTTGGTATAAAACAGTGCACTAGCTGCCCGTGTCCGTGAAGAACGAATTTTTTCCTTCCCAGTCACGGACACGCATGACTACACTGTTTTATACCAAAATATCTAGGTATCATGGGTAAGGGCAGTAACGGACACGGGTATGGGTGATGAAAAAAGGATAGGTGAAGTTCCTACATTAATCTGAAACAAATATAGTTAAAAAACTCTGAACTAAAAATTTTGTTAAAAACAATTATCCTTTTTTTTTGCCTTTTGTCAATTACAGTGGTAAACGGTAAGAATAAATACCTCATTCTGGAAATATTTCTTGTTGAGGTATCCATCATATCTCTGTCTGATCAATTTACCCAGGTTGTACTCTTGCTGCATTCCTACCTAAAATACAATAAAAACTTGAATGATTACACATTTTTTAAGCGCGAGGTCTAGCAAAGCTAACGCTTCTAGAGATCATTTTTTTCTCTTTTTTTTTTTTTTGTCTTTGGACTTTCATGAATTGTGGTGTAGAGCGATGAGTAGTGAGTGGAATCGCCTCAATTTTCATGGTTGATTATTCGTCCATTTTTCCGACCGATGATCGACCCATAATCGACTTTTTTACTCCACTGTTGGCCAGTATATCATGAACACTTTCCGGGATGAATTATATTTCATTCCAGTAAGAATAATGGTGTTTCCGACATTTAGTATCTTCCAAAAGCACCCACTTCCAGTAAATATGGCGGTAGTCATAAACAAACACAAAATTCGTGAGAAATCTATTAATTTATCAAAGGAAAGTTTATAAAACTGCTTAAAATATAAAAAATATGTGGATATTGAGACACATAAAGAAGGGTAAGATTTAATCGATTTCTAGAAGTTGTCAGTGACCGAACGCAATTGTACCATGACACCAACGATTGATCGAACGTTGGTCTAATCGTCCACCCACTAGTGATGAGTACCTGTCTCTTCACTGAAGTTAAGCGGCAATGGGCTACGTTAGTACTGGGAGAGGTGACTATTTCAGTGTACTACTCATGTCTTTTATGGCTTTGCGGCCCCTTTCGGACTGCTTAAAATATAAAAAATATGTGGATATTGAGACACATAAAGAAGGGTAAGATTTAATCGATTTCTAGACGTTGTCAGTGACCGAACGCAATTGTACCATGACACCAATGATTGATCGAACGTTGGTCTAATCTTCCACCCACTACTGATGAGTACCTGTCTCTTCAGTGAAGTTAAGCGGCAATGGGCTACGTTAGTACTGGGAGAGGTGACTATTTCAGTGTACTACTCATGTCTTTTATGGCTTTGCGGCCCCTTTCGGACTTGTTCTTTTTAAATGTTCTTTCTAGAATTCAACAATCGTGAGTTTGATTCAAAATTATTTAGGTCAAATAAAAATTGCTGGGTGGCATGATTATTTAGATTATATTCTGTGGCTTATTGAGATAAATACTGTGGCAAAACTTAACCCAAATTTGTCTTTTTTAAAAATATTGGCAATTTTAATGCAAAAGTTTCAAAAAATTTAAGTTGCTCTGACTGTTATAAGCTGCAACCAAAAATGTCTTCACTTACTAGTATTACCTGACACCCAAGACGAAACAAAATATGAACAGTTCGTAAATAACTTAATAAAACAAAACATCAGTGATTTGTCAGTTTGTTATCATCTTCAAGATAAATTTTGAATTTAAGAAAAGTGAAATTTCCATACTTTTTTAAAATATGATTGCTAGTTTGCCATTTTAGAAAACCTATTTAAATTTCTTAAATATTCCAAAAAAAAATTACCCAAAAAGTGTGATTTTCTGTAACTTTTAAATAAAAATTATACAAATTGTGGCTATGTTGATGCTAAAATGACTACATTTGAACGAGTCTTTTGAAATAATTTTGAAATAATACTTACTGTAGTCAGCTGTCCAAACCCTTGGGGCCAGTCAGCCACACTGTCATTGAATGACGGCAGACTAGTCATTGGTGTTCTGTCTCCATGCCTGTACAGCTGAAGTGTCAAAGAGAATAATTCACAACCAAAGTATTATATGACAATAGTGTTGTGGTTGATTGCATGTTTAGAAGTGGTTTCCAAAGTGGAAATTCAACAAAACCTAGTATGCTTGATTAATGAAACACCATAAGTTAATCAAATATTCACAAGATATATAAATTGTATATAAATACAAACTTTGATGTGCTTTTTGAAGAGCTTATTTATAAAATGGGTAATATGTTGAAAGAATGTAATAAAAATTATAAAATAGTTAAAAATACTGTAAATCACTTAAGTTGAAATTTTGGTTAACTTCTGTTAAAATGGAAAATGTGTGAAGAAACCAGTTATGATTACATGCAAATGGAATATAGGCAGATCAGGTCTGGGGTATTCGTATTCATATTGGTAAGTATCCGAACAAAAAAAAACAAAAAAAACAACAAAAAGTACACTTTTTCTGTGTATTCGTACTTGAATACTTTTTGTATTTGAAAAAAGCAGAGTAATTGTATTCCGCTGAGATGTCCTTTTCAAAAAAAAAAAAAAAAAAAAAAAAAAAAAAATTCACTTTGAGTAGTTCATGTTTATCAGATTGAATATTGAGATCTTGGAGCATAAATTAACTGTTGTCAAATATGATGTAAATATGAACCATTATTTACTGTATTGGGCTTTCATGTTTGTATATTTCATTCCAAAAGATAAAATTATTAAGTTTATTAAAAAACAGATTGTAGGAAATATTTTTAGGGTTTAGTTAAAAAGTATTCATAAATGTATTTGAATACTTTTCAGAAAGTATTTGAATTCAAATACTTTTGAATATGATGTATTTGTATTCATATGTATGGAAATGAAAAGTATTCGTATTTGTATTTGAATACTTTTAAAAGTATTCACCCCAGGCCTGAGGCAGATCAGTATGTTTTGGTTTGTACATAGGTTTCCAGTTCACAGTCTTACACCCTATATGATGGTCACATTTAAACAAACATTGTAATGGGTTGCTGATTTTTGACAGACTTATTGTACCAATTTAAGCCTAGCTATCTCTATTTAAATATTAAAAAATGCTGCACTTTCTTAAGTTTCTTTTGGTAAACCATGCAGAAGAATGTAGTGAAATTTCCAAGGTAGGAATATTTAAATACTACTAAGCAAAAAAATTAAATCTCCTTGATTCAAGTGTCTTGAAAATTTGAGTTTTGCCAATTTTTTTGGTAATTACATCATTATTTTATATTTTTCTGTTAATTTATAAGCCTGCTCAGTGTTCCCAAAAAGTTAAAACTATAGATAAGATTTATATGTTTTTGTTTAGGGTGTCGGCTACTATGCGAGCCAAGTTTGTAGGGGGTCCATTTTGAAATAGGCTAAGATGTTACTAAAACTTGGGGGCATGTCAAATATATATCAGTTTTATACAAACTAATGTAGAAATATATATAACTAATTAATATATGATGCTCAATTGGTGGTGGAACAGAGTTGATAGTTATGGTGCCAAGTTTGTTTTTTAGACAACTTAACCTATAGTTGGGGGTTAATACTTTCCTCACTACTTTGAGATGATGGCATATGGTACTCCCACATGGTGATAAATAGTTGGATAAAATTATGCTTGTTGTTCTAATGTATACAATTCAGTCATTATATATATTGTACAAGTCAAAAATCAATGCACTTTGCTGATGAATTTTCTTATTCTTCTTGTTTAGCATTACTGCTAAGGCCAAAATTGTGGTCATCTCTATTTTCCATACCCTAATTTATATCTTTTGTGTTCGAAAATGCAGCAGCTGTTTTGATATTTCTTTCCCGTATTTCTTTTAAAAATTATTGAAATATCACTTTTCAGAATGTAACAGCTATCATGCATGCGTTTTTGATTGAGAACTGACCTTTTAAAACATGCGCTATGACCATAATTAGCAGACTGGCCATAATTACAGGCCAAAAAAATACAGAGGGCCGGGGCTCGTTGACCCGCTTCCAGTCAGATTTGTGCAGTTTAACTGTTTAGCAACTTGTGGGTTCATATAACATTTTAGTTTTGACTACTTACCAGACTAACTAACTTCAACGTTTTAGGGGCTTCTGCGACAGCAATTTGCGCAAAATTTGCAGCAAAAATAACAAACAAATAAACAGCTGTCATGTTGGCAGGGCCTCATTCGATAAGTAGAGCAGGTTTTATCTACTAATAACTTCTACTAAAATATTTTATTGAAATATTCATCTAGAAACCATAAATTGTCTACACTATTACAGCAAACTCACTTTGAGTCAATGTGAATTAATTATGTCCTATCAATTTGCCCAGCGTTTACATAATTTCATTAAGTGTAATAAAATATGGTTATTTTCGATAGAGTAATGGGTGCTTGTTAAAGCACAAAAGAATAGAGGGTCATAAAATCGGTTTCTCATTCCATTTCTGTCACCTACCCGTAGGAAATGTGTAATTTGTGAATATGTCCTTTAGAATAAGACACATCCTATAGATGCTTTTATGTGTGTTATTTCCGGCAATAATAATAATGATGATATGTTGAATTTTGCTGCAATGTAGCATCATTGGTTTCTTTATGATTTTTTTTTTAAATACCACCCAGCAGGCACACGCCTTGAAATGTCGTTGATTTAGAGTTGAAAACAGGTCCTGACGTTGAAATGCACATTACCAACTATTAAATCTAAGTTAATTTTCTGACATGAAAAGTAGTGATATTTTGACCAGAAATCATGGTGATTTTTGGTTGAAAAACTGACACTGACACAATTTCAACACTATTTCAAAGCTGGATTTCTGACTGGAAAAAGTAGTGATACTTCTTAAAAAATCACCACTAAATCAAGTTAGGTTTTTCGACATGAAATCTTAGTCATGTTATTGAACAGAAAACAGGTTGAATGTTGGGAAATGAATGACTGGTGATCGTTGATTGAAAATTCTTTTTCTAGAGGGTGATATGGTGATTAAGTTTAACTCTTTGAAAGAACTATTATTGCATTGTTTTTGAATTTGTAGGTATTTGTAAAGCAAAGACTAATTTTTAAAGATTATAAAGATGATAAAGATTATGTGTGCATGTACTTGTACTTTTTTATCCATTCTCCTTATTAATTCACTGATGCATCCAAATATAATTTTTATAATTTATAATTATATTTTGATTAATGCAATTCCCGATAATTAAAAAAAAACATTTTGAAGTCACACTTATCTTAAATAAAAGAAGATAAATTCAAACTTATTCATCAAAACTTAGTAATTAGAATTTGTTACTCAAATTGTCCCATACACAAATAACTAGTTTTCAGTTTACAAGTTTACATTGAAAACTTCTCTACACAGAGAACCTAAGCTATAACATTTTATCACACAACAGTGAGGTTGGGGGGGGGGGGGGGTTCCTGGTTTTTTTTATCTGTACCCTGCTACACAGAACATTGGACCTGTGACTAAAGTAATTAGATAACACAGCAGGGGTGGAGGTGGGGGTTTACCCTTGCTCAATTGCATGCATGGTGTTTGCTTCTTTAAGTCTTTTTTGTGGTCAGCACTGGCAACTAATTAAGGTGGGGGGTAATGGGTGGAGTTTTTCAAATGTGGCTTTTCTTGTGTTTTTTTCAGTTTATATGACAAAGTTGTATGAGACACAAGTATCTGAACGGAGCATTGTGGCTTTGCTACATGATTATAGCTTCTTTCTAATTACAATATAATTATAGCCAACTTAATAAAACATTTAAAAGAAATTGATTGGATAAAATACTGAACATATAAACAATGTCACAATTGTTTGTTTTTTACAAAGGAAAAAGATATTTTAAAATTTCACAAAAAGAATTTCAATTGAAGACATTGAATAATACTGGTCCTATTAAAAACATAAAAATGGATATCTATAGTTGCATAATATGGATTTACATATCTTGAGCAATTATAATTATATTTGATGCAAAATTATGTATCATTACAATGTCATCAGAAATAGAATATTGAATATACAATGATTCATGAATACTTGTCATCTTGGAAAGAATGAATTACTTTGAAGTTGTATCCAAAGTGTAAAATATACATATGGATAGTTATTGTATAATATTATTAAGAAGCTATACTTATGACACACAAGCTACAATGATTCAAATAAAGAAGACAGTGTAAACAACCTAATTTCACCCATTGAATTCAACCCTATTTCATGCATTGGATTCAACCAAAATCTGTTTGCAAAATCTACACATATTTCAACCAGATTTCACACATAAATACAACCAGAGTTCAACAGTTGGTTTCAACATGATTTCACTGGTTGGATCCAACCAAAAACGATTTGCAAAATCTACATGTATTTCAACCTGATTTCACCCATTGAATTCGACCAGATTTCAACAGTTGGTTTCAACATGATTTCACTGGTTGGATCCAACCAAAAACAGTTTGCAAAATCTACATGTATTTCAACCTGATTTCACCCATTGAATTCAACCAGATTTCAACAGTTGGTTTCAACATGATTTCACTGGTTGAATCTAACTAAAAACGGTTTGCAAAATCTACACGTATTTCAACCAGATTTCACCGTTGGTTTCATCCTGATTTCAAAGTTGGGTGCCTGCTGGGCAGTTCTCAAGAAATAATACCACTAAATACAAGTCATTATACACTATTTTACTGCCAATTGATACAAATTAATTAATAACGATTGAAGTGTATAATTGAAAAGTATAACATATAATCACTGAAACAGCATTGTATTAAAATAGATAAATACATCAGAGGACTTCATGAATAAATCTATTTCATACCATCTATTTGAAACATACTAAACAGTCGACTGAAAACTATGAATGTTGATTCCATGTAAGGGTGGTGTTCCACTGGAGCTGACCCTACAACCGACTCCACAACTCTAGAATCAGTTTGAAAAGTCGGATATCAGAGACCAAAATCTAGAAAAAAGGCTGCGATAAATTTGGGTTGGTTACACCTCTTCAACAGGACATAAAACATCCTGGCTTGTCTAGAGCAAGATCCCAACCTGAATTGAGTCGTGAGTGTTTTTTCCCATGCCTAGTTGGGAAAATATCAGGACAAGCTGTAAACCCCTAACCAACAAGTCATATCAAACCATGACAAGCCATAGTGACAAGCCGACAAGACTGGACTTGTATTCTGATTCACCCCAACTGGAGTTAATTTCAGGAGTCGGGATCACAAGTCGGGATCCAACCAACACTACATAAAGCCCTTCTGGCTGCTGTAACTCATCATTTATCACTGCAAAGATGCTAGCTACACATCAGAGAGACTTTCTACAGAGGCTTAGGACGCTGTTGTTTTATTGAGTTAAATATTTTAATTTTCATCATGATTTGCTGACAGAAAAAGACTCGTCTCACCTAGGACCAACACTTGCCATACAGCCAGCACCTTTACCACAGGCTCCACCCAGATAGCAAGACGCTAGTGGGCCACTGTTGGCTATGGGTGGCAAAATATAGCTTGTGGGCCACCACTGAGCCACTGGTGGCCCACTGACTGCATTTTTTTCAAAATTTTAAAGCATTATAAACAACTTCAAAAGCAACCTCAAATACTGTTTCCTGACATATTATTTAACAATATTCAATGTTAAAAACATATTATTTCAAAATATAAATACATTGCGTGGCCCACAGTTGGCCCACCAACTACCAGAGTCAGTGGCTGTAGCTCAGGTACCAGCCTACACCCACTGGTGTAAAATCCTGGGAAAAATTAGATAAAATGTGTGTTTTCTTTCACTTAACATAAGTTAATGTCATTTTTTAACAAACTTATTCTGTATTCCTTCATTTTGCTCAGTCAGTCTTTTCTCCACTTTATTACTTTATATATTACTTGCTTATATATTTGCCACAGGTGGTCCATCAATGGTCCACCCACTACATAAGTAGTACATGACCCATGATGGGCAGCCAGTGGGCCACTGGTGGCACATATATATATTTTTTTAGTGAAGGTTAAAGAAAGATATTTTGATTTTTTCCTTTTGATATTAATTTGTTTTTTGATGAAACCTAAAACTATCGCAGAATTTGTATTTGTCTGACACATGCAACTATCATCTGTAAGAGCTATACTTAGTTGGTGGACCAATGGTGGTCCTCTGGTGGCTACACCTCAAGCTCTGCTGAACGGCATTTGTTTTGACAGATCTTGAAGAGAGGCTGTCTTGGCTTAAATTCATTTGTTTCAAGTGAATTACTTTCCAAAAGTAGCTGTTCTGAATTTTATTACATGAAAAAATTGTAAGATTTGCCACTGGTGGTCCATCAGTGGTCCACCTTCTGCCTGCATGGTACACATACTGTTGGCCCACCGGTGGCCCACAGACGGCAAAGTAATTGGATACTTTATGTATGTGTGTGTATATCACCGAGACACCAACATTTTTAAATAACAGATGTCACATCTCTGCCTTAATATATATTTCTTTTCTTCCCATTCTTGGGCCACAAATTTCTTCCAAGATTTACCACTGGCAGCCCACCAACTATATCAGTGATATATAAGCTATGATCGATGGGCCACTGATGGGAATTTTCTAATTTCCACCCGGATTTTAGATCTAATCAATAAAATCATCTGATAATTACACAGAAAAGTTAACAGAAGTGAAAGTTTCCCCTGTAAACAAACCATAAAACATGTACAGGAGAAAAATATGATATTCAATCAAAACCCTATTAATTGGGGTTGAGGTGTAGCCACCACTGGACGACCCTTGGTCCACTGGCTGCAATATGTATGTGTCCGATAAAATATAAAGTTTCTTAAGTTGAAAGGAATAATTACACTTGAAACATATTCCAATTAGTGGCTGAATTACCCTTGAAATATATTCCAATCAGTGGCCGAATTACCCATGCCAACGCTGGCCCAATGAAGGCTTGCCAACCAAAACTCAGGCTGCCAAGGTTGGGCCAACGGTGGGCCAATGGTGGCTTTTTATTCAAGATGGCGGCGAGCAATAATAGGGGATATTGAGACACTTAGTAAAAAATTATTTATTATGGTATGTCTAAAAATCATATTTCAGTGGGCCCACAATTTTTAACTAACTATTTAACAATTTTAGACATAAAAATAACATTCTCATTAGAAATTCACAATAAGAAAAGTTGTTTCTGAACATTATAATTTTATTATTTGACTATGGAACATATCATCCTAAGATACTGTTCCACCATTGTTTATGTTTGGTCATGTGACTTATCAGGGATTCCCTTAACTAAAATCCACCCACAATCTGTCAATTATTTGCTTTCTGTTAAACAATGGCCACATAACTTCATGCTGCAATCTGATTGGCTGATGCTATATTACAGTGGTAGTAAAATTTTACCAGTGGCTTGCCAATGTCAGACCGACACATCCACCGGCCAAAAAGCCAGTGGGCCACTGATGGGCCACTAGTAAACCTTATTGTTGTCTGCCAACAGTGGACCACTGTCTATCAGCTGGTCATGCCACCAGAGAACCACCACTGTTGGCACTCAACAGTGGGCCACTGATGGGCCACCAGTAAACCTTATTGTTGGCTGCCAACAGTGGGCCACTGTCTATCAGCTGGTCACGCCACCAGAGAACCACCATTGATGGCACCCAACAGTGGGCCACCGGTGGACCACCAGTCAACCTTGTCGGCTACTGAAGGTGGGCCACTGGTGGGCCAATAGAAAAGCTTATCATTGGCTGCCGACAGTGGGCCACTGACGGTCCATCAGAAAACCGTATTGTCGGCTACCAACGGTGGACCACTGCCTATCAGCCGGTCACGCCAACGGCTGGCCACCGCCTGCAGCCAACGTCGGACCAACAGCTATGCCGCCAGTGGGCCAGCGGTGGCCCTACAGAGTTTTGCTATCTGGGCACCACCACCCAGGAGAAGAAGAAAGCTACTAAATCCCTGGGTCATGCCATAAACCCTTCAAAGGGAAAAAAGGGATGCCATAGGAAGGTCCTGGCTGACTTAGTACAGCCTGATATCCTAAGTTACCAGAATTTTGTCAGGATTGACACTGGCAATAAGACTGAGGCACCTGGCAACAAAAAAATTGTACATATCCTTCCAGTATCACTGGCTGGTTGGCCGAACCACTATATGTAAATTCATCCCCAAAGTGTGCTGGGCCATCCTTGATGAATACCAAAAAGAGTATCTGAGCTGCCCTTCTGCTCCTGAAGACTGAAAACAGATTGACAAGAAGTTCAGAGCCAAATGGAATGTCCCCCACATGCTTAGGGCACTGAATGGAAAAAAAACACATATAGCCATCATGATGAAGCCAAAGAGTTCTGGGGGTGAAAAAACAATTACAAAAGCTTTTTCCCTGGTGCTGCCAGCCCTAGTAGACCACTGATTCCTCTGGGCAGATGTTGTTTCAAGTAGATATTCATCAGATGCATAAATGTTTAACTACTGCAACTGAAGAAGAAGACTGAGGATGGTACCTTGGGCCTTCCGAGACCTGAACCCTTGGGAGAGGAAGGACCAGATCTGCACCACCTTTGCTGGGTGATGATGCCTTTGCCTTGATGCCATGGCTTGTTAAACCTTACAGCAGAACTCACAAGGGAAGAGAGAATAGCAAACTACAGGATCTCCAGAGGCAGGAGGGTAGTGGAGAATGCATTTGGAATCCTGACAAGCAGATTCAGGGTCCTACTGGGCACAATAGAGCAAAGGCAAAAGGTTGTCAGAGCCATTATTTTAGCATCACAACATACTGAGAACTTACCAAGGTGGACTAGACAGGGCACCCAACCCAGCAGATGACATAGCAGCCATAGAAAATGGGGCAGTAGTATATGTGCCTAATGAAAACCACAGGAATCATTCAAGTGAGGCAAAACATCAGCAAGACCTACTGAAAGATTACTTCATGTTGGTGACTTGGCTGGGCAGGAGGACAGGATCTGAGATGTGAAGAGGAACTATCCTGGGTACAGAAGAAGCTAGCATCTATCAGTTCTTATCAGGACTACCCAATTATTCCAAGAACTTTTTTGTGCTAGTGTTGCACCAATGTCCCACAACTTTCCCGAAAATCTACAACCAATTCCCCACAATTCTCCAAACAATTCACAAGTCCCATAGTAATGTTAAATAACTTCAACATCCATTTTCTTAAAATGTCCCCCAGTAAATGTTTAAATTTGTAAACCTTTACATTTTCCTCCAATTTCAAAAGGGATCAAAGTTTAAAAACTTTACAATAATTACTCTTTTTTCTAAATTTTACCTTTAAAATTTTAAAAATATTTCTAACCTCTGAAACTTTGTGAAGTATCAAAATCTTTTTATAACTTTTAATGTTTCTCAAAGATCAAAAATGAAAGGTCAAATCAAAAGGACAAATATTTTGAAAACTATCATTTTCCAATTTTAGAAATTTTAAACCCACTTAAAATTAGTCGAACTTGTTGCAAGGTCCAGTGTTTTTTAAATCTGAGAAATTTCTCAAAGGTTTAAATATCAAAGTTTCTTAAGATTAAAATTTGTTAGAAAGTTTCCAAGATTTTACAAAGGTCAAAGTTCGTGAAGTTCACTTTTGAAGGTTTTTTTAAACTTCAAATTTTCAATCACTCGATTAATCACTCACTCATTCACTCATTTTACTTCTTGTATTTTGGGGTCATGTGTTCAGTGTGGGGCAGTGAAATATATTTTATTTTAGAAATATATTTTAACGTTTAACTGAATAATTGTTTTGGGAAGATTTGGGTGGGCCTGAGAAGGACCTATATAAATCAGCAGTTGTCCTGAAAAAAAATTGCAGCAGTGTTCCTGAAAAGGACCGATTGTAGGTAGGTGCATTAAGTCTACTGTTTCTACTATTTGGGTTGGGATGACTGCAGGGGGGGGGGGGGGGGGGGGGGGGCTTGGCTGCATTCTGAGGATTCTCTTGCTGCTAGGTGGTTAGTGGAGCAGCAACATGTTGATGCATGTCAATTGGTGTAAACGATTTGGTTGTATCCACCTGCTGGTAGCTCATGACTGTACATTCTCAAAAATGCAAGAGAGTCCTGTGGTGTTGTGTGCACTTTCTTTGCCTGCGAGTGGCTATTGACAGTGGGTTGAAGACCTTGCTTGGGCTGATGGTGAATGTAGTTGTCTTGAGGTGCCGGGTTATTGCTTATTAACTACTACAAATGAAGTCTGTCATCCTCTGGGCTGTTTCTGTCCTCTGGGCACTACTTTGTGCTGCTGAGCTGGTTGGATGGCTTGTCTTGTTGGCATCTGTGCTTTTGGATTAGACAAGATGTATTCTCTGGCAGTGGCTGCTGTGACTGCGGCTGCTGTGACTGCGGCTGCTGATAAGTCGGTGGCACATATGTCAAAGTGGTAGTGGAGATCCTAGGACGTGTAGGTTGCTGGGGCTGACAGGTCCTTTTCCTCTGCCTTGCTTTGTATACCACTTAAAAGTTTCACAGCCTCGTTTCTGAAAGTTTGAAAGTTAGATGGTTGCAGAAGGCTGTTCTGCTGGTCTGAGTATAGTCTTCGTCTGGGCAAATGGTGGCTTGCTGGTCGATTGATGAAGGCTGGGACACTACACTAGTACTAACAGTGCTGCAGTTGGATGGGTGGTGTGTTGTTTAAGAGCAGATGCTGGGCTGTAACTGTATTAACTCCTCTCTGTGGGGACTTGAAGGCTCTGTCATA
Source organism: Sabellastarte sp. h YS-2021 (assembly GCA_964017235.1). Classification (NCBI taxonomy): domain Eukaryota; kingdom Metazoa; phylum Annelida; class Polychaeta; order Sabellida; family Sabellidae; genus Sabellastarte; species Sabellastarte sp. h YS-2021. The sequence goes on from OZ024936.1 coordinate 33,431,560, forward strand.
TCCTTGGGAGCCTGGCCAGACTTGGACTGGGTGAATTTTCTGTAGCAAGTCCTTTAGGATATAAACTAAGTCTTGCACACTTTCACTGATAGGTTGCGGCAGCCTCTCCACCGTCTGTGTCCATTTCACTTTCACTACTCTTAGGTTTTGCTCTTTTTCAGCCACTGACTCCTCTGTGGACTGTGGTGTTTCCTCCTTCCTCCCTTTTCCTCTCCTCCCCCGTTGTTTCTCTGCCTCCTCCCTCTCTCTCTTTTCTCTGTCATGTTTGATATTTTGCAGACTCACCATGACAAGCTGGGAAACTACAACTGACCCTAACTGACTCTATAAACATTGCTCCCGACCCTCAAAAAATCCTTAGTTACCGACAAGAATTCCCCAGTGGAACACCCCATAAGTTATTGAAGCAATTATGCAACTTGTAGTAATGGGTTAAGGGCCAGTCATGTATAAGAATGATTATGTTTTTCATATATTTGAAGACCCCAAAAGAAGTAACATTTATAATTTCAAATAATAAGAGGTGGAAGTTATGCCCCTGTTCCACCACAAGACTAAGGCTCCCGTTTCAGAGTTTTTTTTGGATCTGATTTAGAGTCCTGGACAGTCTGATTAAGTCTGTTTGGATCTGTTTGGATCTGTATAATTATCAAATATGTTTGATATTTTTCATGACTGTAACCGACCCACTTTCGCCCCTACCCACAAATTCCCCAGACCTCAACAAAAATCGCCCATTCCTGTCTTAGGAAATCTGTTAATCGTCCCAGGAGGATTAGGAAGCCTCAGACCAATCTGAGACCCAGTTGGTATTTCCCTGACAAGATCTGGGTTGAAACCAATCACAAACTTAGCTTAATCACCTCATAGTTGGAGAACAATCGTGACTTGTCTGAGGATGTCTGAGGCGTCCTGGGGTCGATCTGTGCTTGATCCCAAACCTGGATGAAGATTCCATTTTCCCGCCCATTTTTCTAAAAAGATTTTCAGACCCTCAAGGATTAAGGGTCCCAGGACCAATCGGGGATTAATCCTTTGGTGGAACAGGGGTACAAAGAAATGAAGCACCCAGGAGAAGTTATTAAGACAGTAGTTGATCTTTTAGGTGAAAAGTAAATGCTAATTAGTCTGTTACTGCTAAGTATTCTTATTGATTTTTGGACGATTCTTTTGGTAGTAATGAGTTACGGTTTTGATATAACCATGTCACAGAATATACATGCTGTAAAGATTTATAAAATGTTATATTTACAATTGCGTTGGAAAGTACTTGGTTGGATTATTATAACCTTTGGGAGAATAATTTTCAAGAGGGAAAATGTATGTAAGCATAAAGTATCAAAATAAGAAAATTTAATAACAAGATGACAGCATTAATTTGTAAACTAAAATTACGAACGTTTAAAATTACATAATCTATTTATTAGTTAAAATCTAGCCATCAATGGAGACGGCAATTACATGAGAGTACATATAATAATCAGTTACAGCAATCTATTGCATTATTGTGGTAGGAGAAATATGTGTCAAATAACGCAGTAGGAAACATTCTGGCAGAGCCAAGGTCAAAGGTCACACCAAGGTCACACTGTGAGGCTGCACAACTTCAACATCCATCCATATAGTTACCTACTAATTAACAATTTTTCCTACACCTTATTGTGCTTGACAAGACAAGATTTGTAAGGTCACTGTGGCAAGGTTAAAAATCAAATCAATTTCACACCACGACATTGCCAACCGCCAGTATCAACTTCCTACAACTTACAGTTTCCTTAAAGTTGTCTGGTGACCTTGACCACTTTACTCTGCAATAATGGGTCAGGTACCAACCACCATTTTGGAAAATTGGCGTTCATAGTTACACCTTGCAATAACAGAGAAAAAAAGAAATATAATGTATTTCTAGTCAACTCATTTGGTTCACACTTTGACATTATATCCCTTGATTACCATGTAATGATATCGCATATTAATTTAATAGCATTTGTGTTGAATAAAAAATGTGCATCAGTTTAATTGTTGCAGGTCTTCTATTATGGGGGTGTTCCACTGGTAGGCGACCCAATAACCAACTCTACGTCTCTAGTGTTTGGTTGCAAAAGTTGGGAATCAGGGACAAAAATCTAGAAAAAAAGTGCATGAAAATGTAGGTTCAGTTTCATCTCCGCGACAGGATGTAGTACCTCCTGGCTTGTCTGGATCAAGATCCTGACCTGGCTTGGAATCAGGATGATTTTCGCCATGACAAGATGAGAAACTACCAGGACAAGCCGTAAACCCCTAACTGACAAGCCATATCAAATCACGACAAGCCGTACTGACAAATAGACAGAACTGGAGCATTTTCCCAACCCACCCCAACTTTACTGATTAATTCCTGGAGTTGGGATCGAGAGTCGGGATCAAATCCACACTATATAAACCCTCTCTGACTGTTATAAATAATCATTTGTCACTGCAAAGATGCCAGCTTAATATCAGATAGACTTTCTACAGAAGCTTAGGGTACTTTTGTTTTTTATTGAGTTTAATATTTTCATCATGATTTGCAGACAGAAAAGGACACATTTCAACCCAGGACCAGCACCTGCCCTACAGCCAGCACTACAGCCACAGCCAGCCCCCAGAAGAAGAAGAAAGCCATCAAATCTCTGGGTCAGGCCCTGGTTACTTCAAAGACAAATAAAAGATGCTACAGCAACCTACTGGCCGACTTAATACACACTGATATCCCAGGATACCAGAATTTTGTCAGGATGCCACCTGCCTTTTTTTGACCTCATCGAGGAAGGCATACACCACCGCATCAAAAAGTCAGTCACCAATATCAGGAAGCCCTAGAAGTTGGATTAAAATTGGCAATAATGTTGAGATACCTAACAACAGGAGAGACCTACACCTCCTTGCAGTATTTCTGGCTAGTTGGCCGAATCACCATCTGTAAACTCGTTCCTCAGGTCTGCCAAACCATCTTGCTGAAGTCTAGGATGAATATTTGTACTGCCCTACTGACCCTGAAGACTGGAAAAAAAGGTGGAGGAGAAGTTTAGAACCATATAGAATGTTCCCCATGCTGTAGGGGCAATAGATGGGAAGCATATCGCCATGAAGAAGCTAAAGAAATCAGGAAGTGACTATTACAACTGCAAGGGCTTCTTTTCCCTGGTGCTGCTAGCCCTGGTCGACACAGAATACAGATTCCCCTGGGTCAGTGTGGGGTCAAGAGGATTTTCATCAGATGCACAGATTTTTAACAGAAGTGATTAGAGGGAGAAGATTGAGGATGGCACCTTGGGGCTTCCACCACCTGAATAACTGGAGGAGGGAGGAGCCAAATTTGCACTATTTCTTGCTGGGTGACGACACCTTTGCCTTGATGCCATGGATGGTGAAATGCTACAGCAGAAGACAACTCACAAGGGAAGAAAGAATAGTCAACTACAGGATCTCCAGAGGCAGGAGGGTGGTTGATATTGCATTTGAAAAACTGGTACGCAGATTCAGGTTACTTCTTGGCACCATGGCAAAGGCCGAAGGTTGTCAGACACATTTTTTTACATGTGTGGTGTTACACAACATGCTGAGGACACACCAGGGCAGGCCAGGCAGGGCACCAACCCCAGCAAATGATGTAGTGGCTCTACAAAATAAACAGGTAGTGTATGTACCAGATGACAATTACAGAAGTCCTTCAAGGGAGGTTAAACATCAGTAAGACCTACTGAAAAACTACTTCAATCACATGGGGGCATTGGATGGGCAGGAGGACAGGATCTGAGATGTGTCAACCAAAAACCGTGGGGGCAGAAGAAGCTGGCATCTATCACTCCTTTTCAGGACTACCCAATTATTTCAAGAACTTTTACTTAAGCTGGTGTTGCTCAAATTTCCAAAGAACATCCAATCCATTTCCAACAAGTTCCAAAATGTGTAAAACCTTTAAAGAATAAACTTTTTGTTTTTTAATTTTAAATTTGTTCAAAGTTCTTAATCAAAAATCTAACTGTAGATTCCCAAAGGACGCTTGAGAGTCCTGATATGTTGTGTTGACTATTTTTTCCTATGGCAGAGGCAAGAGTTTTAGAGGTTCTTCTAGGTCTAATAAACCTGAATCCAAATTTTTTTATGTGTTCAATCTGGTAATACTAAAAGGGAAGCAATTCACAAGCAGATGTAAAAGAAATAAAAAGTTGATGCTTTTTACAGTATATTTAGAACTAATCAAAGACACCCTTATAGTAATGGAACAAACTGCAATTGTCAAGGATGAAAAGAGTCATTCATGGAAAAATTTATTTCGTTGAAAAAATGTTATACAAGATACAGTTATTACAGTATAGACGGTTGTATAATAAATTATTTTTATTTTCTTTGTTAACTTGTAATGTAATGTTGAACCTTAAAGTGAAATAAACATATAAAATAGAAAAAAAGGTTGCTCTATATTTAAATTTTTGAAGGTCATGCTGGAGTATACAATTTATCCCTGTCATTGTATTTAGTGGTTTAGGATATTAAAATAAGTTGTAAAATCACGAAATGTGAATCATTTGGCAGCTCTTATAGGGGCTTTAATCCATTCTTAATGTTTAACTGCATTTCCATAAAGAAAAGGCGTTGATTGAGTATCCTTCAGTATTCAACTCAGTAATAATACTTGTTAGTATATAAACTGTGTATCACTCGGGTTATATTATAATTAGTTCTAGATATTCGGAATATGGCAATGTCATTGGCAATATTTTATCAATCATATTGTGTATTTGATGCCCCGTGGTTTAGAATGATTTGCCTGATGAGGTCCGTTCTGCCCCAACTCTCACCTGATTTAGGAAAGGGTTAAAATCGTATCTCTTCAAAAAAGCATTACCAACTTAGCATACACTCTATCCGGTGTAAGCCCCCAGATTATACCCCCTTCCATTTTATACCCGGGTAGATTCTGGGAGGAGGGGGTAGATTCTGGTGGTGTTCATTATCTACCCCCGGGGTATACTTTGGAATCTACCCCGGGGTTTAAGGTAAATCTCATTTTAATATACAATTCTACTCATCCTAAACAGTCACTACAGGTTACATGAGATTTGAAAGCAGCCATGGAGCCACTGTTAAGATACAAGGACAGATGAGGCAGGGAAAGAAATGTTTTGTGATATTCATGGACTAGGTTATCAACACTCCTTATCTCATGTAATCGGTCTAGTGACCTTTTGGGAAGTGTAGAAGCTAGATTTAATTCCACAGCCAGTGAAGTGAAAGCTAAGTGATTAAGTGGCAAGCTTTAATCCAATCAGTTGAAGGAGACCTACTTTGCACCATCCAACTGTGAAAACTGGGATTCCCACAAAACTAACTCCACGGAGGAAGGACAATAACCATTTGGTCACTGAGATCCTGAAAAAGTCCTCAAAGGCGCAAACATCAAAGTTAGCAAAGTTTGTTGACATGATCCTGTGTGGATCAGATGCACTGAAGGGTTAAATATGTTTGGCGTAAAATATTTACACCACTGTGGTCTCTAATTCCATTTCTAGCCAGACAAAGTGTACTATAACTGTGTTGGGGGTATGTGTACACAAACAGTTACTTACAACTGGATTTGCTCATTTTTTTCACACAGTCAATTCTATCTCCAGAGAGTCAATAAGTGAAATTGTTAAACAACGTTGACTCATTAATTCAACCGAATCACTATGCAACAGTCAATATGTTCTCTGTACTGTGTGGGTTAACACTTCTAATTTCTAGATTTACAATGTTTGTTTAGATCCATACCCTTTAACATATGATTTGTTGTCAACATCCGTGAGCCGTCCAAATTCTGACTTTCATAACAAGTATTTTTAAATACAGTTTCCAAATATTTACAAGTTAACTAAGTTATAAATGATTTGAAAACATAAATATATTACAGTTTGCCACTACGTTACTGATTGTCACTACGTTTGCTGCAGACTAATGCAACTTGAAGACTAACTGCAGTTTGCTATAATTTATTAATTATGCTTTGTGTTTTTGGCAATCATGTTGTACATTTTAAAAGTTTTTCTACCAGTGAAAAATGTCACATTTAAGATAACATTACTAAGCACAACTGTCTCTTAGGTATCAAAGATTTAAAACATTTAATATGTACCAGTTCAATTGTTTGAGACATAGTCGAACTTTAAAAACAACTGTTTAACGAAAGAACATCTTTCATATTTCACCAAGCTGGGATTGATATCTTTATTTTGTCCTTACTTTATGCAGCTGTACTTTTAGAAATTCTGTAAGGAAATAGAGGCCCAAGGCAGCCTAGTGGTTAGCGAGTTGTTATTTAATCACAGGCTGCCACCTCTGCGTGTGTCTTGGACTGCAAAATGACAAAGCGTAAGGATTGTCCCAATATGGCCCTGGCTACTGAACGGGACACAGAACCAAAAACTCTGATGTCTGATATAGAATGAAATAAATGATCTGACTTGTAGAAGCAAAAATATGGTAGGATTAGTTTAACTGAGAGAAACCAGAAATCCAGAATTTTACCTTTGTCAATATACCCATATCTCTACATGTCCTAATATTTCATTAAGCAAGCACAGGCATTGATTATGAGATCCTTTGTAATGTAACACACAATGGACTCTCTGTCAATATTTGGATCCAGATTAATACAGCACAAAATGAGCCGGACTGGATAGGCCATTTTCCCATGGAAATAGCTGTGTGGACTGAATAATTGAATGGAATGTATAGATTTCTTTTGTACCTTGTCAGTACTTCACATTATAAAAATAAACAAAAACTCCCGATGAACAAATCATTGTATACCTTATTGTTTTGAGACATGTCAGGTTTGACATCTTACCTTTCAAAGGATGAATTTAATGAGAAAGATCCAATTGTATTACAGCATCAACAGACGTACAAAAGGAATAAAATGTTTGGTGGTCATGTTCTGTGTGGTTTTTACTTATATTTATTTCACTTATTTGGTTCACTACCCAACTGTGGGGGAATTTATAGATGAACACAGAAAACTCGTAGATACTGGTGCTAAATGTGATGTTAGAAACAGAAGCAAGGAGTTCAACAATTATCAGAGGAAGTACACCTTTTCTATCCATGACGTGAAATACAGGGATTTATATGATGGGACAAAACATGCTCTAGGATTTGTGCATATACAAAAGACAGGGGTTTCTCAATTTGCAGCATTCATTGAAGAACATTATGGGGTGAGTTGTCTTGTGTTATCTGCATTTGACATTTTTGTCTCAAACATGCACAGAATCCAGACCTGTACTGGGTGCCTTTCCAACAAATCTTAATTTTTTGTATCCAGAATATGATTTGGATCTTCGGGATATTTTATGCAAAATAATATACAGATATTTCCCAAACTTTTTTAACTTTGAACACGCCCTACCCTCACAAAAAATTATGCATATCCACTCTTTACTTTTGGCGCAATGTCAACCAGACTGCCAGAGTCATTGTAAACACCTGGAAAATGAGACATCTGACAGTTTGTGATTTTTTGTATCCAGAATAAGATCTGGTTCTTTCCAAATATTGAATCACTTTTTCATTGGGTCAAGTCCTTCCTACATAAAAAATCATAAACACTCATTCATTATTTTAGGACTCATCACCAACACAGACAAACAAACACACCAAAAAGATAACATCTTTATACATGTAACAATAACAATTACCTATTTTAGATCATGGAGAACAAAGTGATGTTTTTATATACACTGCTACTTTCATTACAAAGACACCCAACAGGTCAACTTTTTTTGTTAGAATATAAGATTTTATTTGTGATGAAAGCTACTATTACATTGATACTGGGGGTACTTACACCCTGGTAGTGGAGGTGTCCCAGTCAAAGTAATTGATATAAACCGCTTAACCGTAACAGACACAATTAACCACCAACCAAAAGTGGTACACATATTTAAGACAAGACATTTAGCAAAAAAAATTTAAATGGGCACATTAAGAAAAAAAGAAAGAAAATTTTCTTTTTCTCTTTTTTTTTTCCTTATAAAATAATAACTGAAAAGAAAGTTCAGTGTAACAAGAGTTCTATAAATTGCCATTTTTATTGTACATTTCTTAATTGTTGTAAGTCTAATCTATTCTTACTATTTGAATAAAATCGCAGCTAAATGTGGTTTTTTTATGTCAGACCAGGATGGATCTTCACTTCATATTCACTGTAAACACACTTGCCATAGGTAATACTTTAAAATTTTATGGTAATCTGAACAAATGTGAGAGCACACTTAAATGTTAGAAAAAAAATGTGCAGGAAATTTACTCTTGGTGATATTATTTGCTATTAAGCTCCAGGCACATTGATTCTCCCAAAATAACCAGACGAAATATGAGAAGAAGAAAATCAAATAGACTGTGTCTCTGCAACAAAGCCTAAATAATTATCTAATTCGGTATCAGAATATTTCAAAGTGTTACATACCAGTATAGGCCGCACGAGAGCATATCTAGATCACATCCAAAGTAGTTTATATCAATGTTACAATTTAATAGGCAAATGAATTATTAATTTAAAATGACATATATATATATAATATTTATATATAGTGATTATCTCCAAAACTACATGTTTGTTGAAAGTCCTATATTTCCACAGTTTATGGCTCTTAATAAATTGGCCAACTGAGTTTGTAAATGAAATAAGCTCCCTTCTTTTAAGGAACACAGCATCTTTTTAAGTGAAATGCATTTCATCTTCTGAATGAATGTTAGTATTTTTCAGCAGAGCAGAATTTTGTGGACTTTCTTAGCTTTAATATTTTATTATGCACTTAAGACATGGTCATACAACTCACAAAAATATTAAAACATGACACAACAAGGAAAAAGCTTACAACATCAATTGTTTCTTTCAAGGCTCCCACTGTAATTTTATATTATGTATTGATTAGAATAGTCTAGGTTTTAGTTTCATGATTAAAATTACTTCACAATTACCAGCAGTATTAAATGAATTTTAGTTTTTGACTTTCTGTTCTATTCTACTATATTTTGCACTTTTATAGTACTTAATCTCTGCCACGGCAGACTCTAAGGCGCAACCCATGGCCAATTCAGTAATCATATCATTCCATAGACAGAGCCAGGTGGATACCACGAGGACACCAGACAATTAATATGCTAAGGTTGAAAAGCCTTTTCAAAGAAATACAACTTTATACCCAGTAACTCTCACGGTAAAAGGTTTTACTCAGCAGCAGAACCGCCTCCAAGAAAACTTCAAAACTTCCGAGATTTGGTGTATTCATCACACTACACAAGGTGTCACAAGGTTACATATGAACTTGGGACAGTAGTGGAAGGATAGGCACATTTTACCCAACAACTATAACAACAGCAGGACGTACCGTCTGTAGTGTGACTGGGGTTTTAGCTTTTGCCTGAAACAGGCAAGAAATGGGACAGAATGAACATCATCAGGTAAATCATTCCAACCAAAAACTAAATCACTCCAAAAAGCCAAAATACATTCTTATGATTCCAAGGACCAACAAGGTCTACTGCTTATGAGCACAGTGATAAAAAATCCTTTAAAAAATTCTGAACCCAGAATTGTTTGTGGATCATTCCAAAGATTTAAATTGGTTTGATATTAGACCAAGATCCACCAACTTTGGATCAAAACCCTGTGCAGTAATTTTTTTCATAATCGTGCAACAACAAACAGAAACCAAGGATTACATAACCGCCTTGGCCAAGATAGTTGTGAAACCACATGATGACAATTTTAAGAATAGTGGTGGTGAAATAATTATGTGCACCATGTTTCTGGATCCCTCGAACATCAGATGTCTACAGCCCAGTTATCATCAAGTTTGAATTTGATCACTTAGCCCTCACCTCTATAGCTGTGGGTTCAAATCTTGCCCATGACAAAAATGTCGGGCATACTGTAAGCCTGTCATGGTATGACCTTATCTGTCAAAAGGGACGTATTCAGCAATGCACAATGGAGGAAAACCCAACAAGGCAGTACTTTACTAATAATGTATGAATATTTGATCATTTATGTAAAAAGAACCTATAATGCTAAAAGTGATCAAGCACGTCACTAGTTCATCAAGTGATAGTGTAACGAAAACTATTGTACAATTCAGCAAAACACACAAGAAGCTAGCTGAAATAATATCAGCCAGATAGCACAAATAGGTTACATCTAGCCATTTTTAAATTTTTGAAATGAAGTCTAAACTAATCTACTGCTTTGCAGATGCAACATTTTCCCTGTATGGGGAAAAGCAGTGTGGTAGACTAACAAAAAACTAGTTGAGGGAAGTTTAAGGTCATTCATCCAGGGTTATGGATGTGAACGAGGGCAATATATAATAAATGGGGAAGTTTAAATTTAAAAAGCTGGGTCTCAACATGCTTCCTAAAGGATATTACCTAGGGACTTGGTCTTATATGAAGAGAAAGAGAGTTCCAATAACATGGTGCATAATGAGTGAAAGACTCTGGAAAATGTTTGCGGGATTTTATGGACTTGATATTGGAAAGGGGAGGTGTGTGGATGTAGTTTTTACTGGGGCATATCGTTGGTCTTGTATGAGATTTTTGTATGTCAAGGTCAAGGGTTATTGCTTCAGTAAAATAATAATGATAATGGTCACAATTTTGCAACATTATTAGTGAGGTAATACGTCATTGTTTATTGACATAATGATCCTATGTTGACCTTTGTCTAGTGCATTTGAGTAATGTTTGTAATTCAGGTAAACATTCAAAAAGACGGTGCCAGATCCAGTTCTCTGTTCTACAAACTCTGTGGTATTCATGCAGACTGGCTCACAGTGCTAAGGTGAGTCTAAATATGTGATCTAATCAAACTTCTACAGGGCTTCATATCTGTTTATGGTAGTTTCTTTATAATAACAACTCTTGAGTCCAGACATTACATTTTCAGACAAATGTGGACAATCTTACCCTTAGGCTCAGTAGTATTTCGTGAAGCAAGATGGATTAAAAGAGCAAAGCTACATTTGTTCCCAGTAAAACAAAAATTTGCAAAACTTTTCAACATGATGTGTCAATTGCTCCAAAGCTGGTTTGGGTATGCTTTGCTCACTATTATTGTCTGACATAATATGTATACCAAGATAACAAAATTTAGGGAGGATTTGTACAAAGTGTAAATTCTGAAAACTCTGATTGTATTTGTCTCTGTATGCAGCGTCGGTGCAGTTTCAATTAGTCATTATTAGAAGTCACCTTTGTGTAAAATACGACCCGATGCCTCACAGGCATCAGACCAGGTACCCTGTGCTTCATCCCGAGTGGGATCAAGCTTAATACAGGTGACCTTTAGCCTTGTAGCAGAAGCTACGACCACCCATTTGACAACATATGGGTGATAATCACAGGCACACAGCTTGTGTCTGGCGTTGGCCCGGGGTTAGAGCAGCAGGCACCCAAGACCATTGGGACCATTTTTTTAATCTGGCCTTTTCTCTCCCTCCTCCTCAGGCCACAGCAGGTGTTCATCTGGGCACAGTGGGGCGTCTTACTGAATCAGGGATCCAATGAATGGGTCCTTGAATGTAGAACAGGGGCTTTAGATCATAATTAATATACATATCAGATATGTAACAGTGTTGTGAATACAAGGGTTTATAAAGAATTTCACTGTTACAAAGATGATATGCAATACCTCAGCAGTTAGTTGGGTTTGTTTACTCTTGTAGATAACACCTGTCAAAAGGGAAATTTAATAGGATTTTTATTCTTTAACAAAAACTGTCAACATATTATTATAGGTGCTTATATCATGTGATGAAGGGTCAGGATGATTCACCGAAGTACATCAACAAGAAAGGAGAGGTGATAGACAAGCTGTCCATGTCACCCATGTTACTTACCATGCTGAGAGATCCTGTAGACAGGTATATCAGTAAGTACCATTGAAAGCCCATAGCTAGTTAAATAATAATGCTGACATTTTCAAGGCAATTGCTTTCATTTTTTTTCCATTTTATAAGTCATGTATTTGATATAGATTAGTTGTAGTGGAACATTATTTATCCTAACATAAGATTTTGAAGTCAAATTGCAGCTCTGGTTGAGAATTTTGTAATTATTTTATTTCAATAACTACGTCCATGTAGATTTAATTTGTATAAAATTTATATCAAACTATCTATCAATACAGTACCAATGGTCAAACAAATAGAATAATGAATTAGTTTAAAGAAACAATTTTAATAAAATATTTTACATGGTAGATATCTCAAAGTGGCATAGCATCCTTAAAGTTTACTCTGTAGTAGTCACCCTTCCAATCCTAGGAGCTGTAACTGTCAAGTGAAACCTGCACCAATTGCAAACATTCTTTAAATGGTTCCAATCTTTTAACGAGGTTATAAATTAAAAATTGCTTCACTATAATCTACAGGTTAATAGTTGTACCTAAGTTATGGGTTGGGGATTCCTTTTTCCTTAACCTGACTATGGACTCCTCAAATATCTAAATCATTACAACGTCTTCTATAGACTGCTTTGGCCACCTGTAGTATACAATCATTGTATGGCGCCCTTCCATGTACTAGGGTTGCAGGAAACACCCAAAGAATTTTCAAACTGACTTAAATCACATCAAATTCAGAAGTATAGCAGATTTCTCTGCATGCAATCAAAAGGTGAATGGCTGCATCTTAGTCGTGGCTTGGACTGGCTCCCTGCTGTGGTTAGCTGTTCACACAAAGCAAAGGCTGCCATAGAATCCCCTCCTCAGTGTGTCACAGACCCAGGCAAACCTAGGTTCCAGCCTCTAGTCAACGCATTTCACAGAGATTTACTGATAAAAGAACAAGAGAATTTTGTATGTATATTGACTTTATACAATTGTTTCAAAGACAACTTAATATTAAGTCTGTAAAACAGCAATTAAAAGCCTCAATCAATGGGCTTTTTTGTTTGGTAAAGACATGTATTCATACCTTGCAAGTCCATATTATGATGGTAATGATAAAATGCTAATGTGACATTCTTCACATTATGCTTATTAATTATCTGTTTAGTAATACAGAATATTACATGGAAATTTTTTAGGATATATTCCATGCATAGGCATAAAAGGGTAATTTTATATCATAATGTAATGATTTTTTCCAAAGAGATACATATCCCATGCAAAGGCACAACAGACTAATTATAACTTGGATCTCATTTGATTTGAACAATTATGCAACAAGTGGGAAATCATGTTTTTCATACTGACATGAAGCAGACTGTCATACAAAGAGCCCACTTAGCAACAATGAGGGTTGTTGAGATAAAACAAGCATTTGACAAGGCCCACTGAAACCTTTTTTTATTGGTAAAATTGAATCTCTGTTTCTTGATAGAATGTAGAGATGTCAAAGGCTATATGTAATGTATAGAGATGTTTATGTCATGTGTCATAGTGGTTTGGCATCTTTAAACAGACTTTTAACAAAGTCAACGAAAACCTTCCTTTTCATTGACAGTATACAATTCATCTATATTACACTTCTGTTTGCTGATTTTGATTTTGACATACGAATGGTGTGACCAACAGTATCACCCAGTTGTTTGTGGACATTATACAGGCATTTGACAACAGTGAGACCAGTGTGTGGAGGTCCACCTCTAAACTCTATTCAGGACTGAGAGGCATCAGTTTGGAGAAGTTTATGACCTGCGGTCATAACCCTGCCACAAATAGAATGGTCAACATGCTGGCTGATCACAGGTTAATGGGAGAGCAGTGTGAAGGGGAGGGCATGTCTACAGAACAGATAGAGCACAGGTCAGTCTTAATTGGTGGGTTTAATGGCAGTTGCTAATTTAACATCGACAGATAAGATACTGAATGTAGTTACTGAAAATTTTAGTAAATACGCATATTTACTGAATTCACATATTTACTGTAACATATACAAGATGTAACATAAAACAGGATAATGTTGTACAATTTTAACTGGCCCAAACCCAATTATAAAGAAGAGGAAATAATGGAGGAGAAAGTAGAGGGACTGGTAGATCCATTCGGCAATGGTAACAAAGAACAATGGTAATTGTTGGATTTTACTGTATTATTGAAGCATTTCATCATCAATTGGCTGGTTGTAAGACACTGTTAACACAAGTCAGTGGTAACTGGTGGGTTTTATGACACTGATAACACAGACTGGTGATAATTGGTGGGTTTATGGCACTGTTGACACAGGTTAGTCGTAACTAATTGAAAACATAAAATTTATGAAGTAATGTCTTGTTAAAACTATCGAAGCAAACAATTCTATATCTGTGTGTAAGCTATTTTTGAACACTTTTGAGTGAATCTTTCCACTCATGCAAAATCAAACACTGTGAATCCAGCTGTGTACTAGAACCAGAAAATTTAATCACTGTAGGAATGTTTAGCAAGTTAGATTGTCTGCCAACTGTTTGCCATCAAACTTAGTGTTTGTAAAATTTATACAATGACAAACCTATCCCTTCCTCCACCAGCAAATCCCTGCTCGGATGATATTGGTTGAAATATCGGCTTTCCCTTTTTGGGTTACTTCATTTACTTCTGGTGACATATTTCACTGAGTTACAATTTTTTCAGACAATATCATCATTTTTGTTATAAACACATAATTTAGCATTCTCCAACATATACATATGTACTTTACAGATTACTGGAGAGTGCTAAAAATAACCTGAGGAAAATGGCATTCTTTGGTTTGACAGAACACCAAAAATATACTGAAATGCTATTAAAGCAGCTGGTTGGAATTGACTTTAAGCAAGGATTTTACCAGTACAGAAGTGACCATGCTTCCTGTTATTCTGTTACATCTGAACTGCGCCAGAAGATTGGGGAACTGAATCACTTAGATGTTCAACTGTATGATTATGGCCGTGACTTGTTCTATCAAAGACTCAAAGCAAATGGGTTGCTTTGATGCAGAGAGTCTGTCTCCAGTTGTTCATACAATTCATTTCACTGTGAAGGCAGGAATGTTATTTGGTGTAAAGCGCTTGTGGGATCACTATTCTATGAAAATTCAGTTTGACATAGATTGGAATAAAACTTTAAACTTTTTAAAGTTTCGGTCGTTGTTAAATACACTTGCAAACACCAAATATAATAAACAACCAAGAGGGGGAGGCTTTTCAAAGCTCAAATCATATTGTTTTTTGTTAATTTTTGGTGATCAAGGAACATGCCTCTGATGAGTATATGCTAACCATGCTACATTACTCAAATGTCAGGGCATTGAGAAATCAAAGGGGACTAATTCTAATGCTAATGTACTTTCATAGTGCTTAATCTCCATCTAAAGACACCAAACAGAAAAAGCAGAGAACTATAATCATTAATCTGAGACATAGCTGTGGTCAGCACCATGGATAGATACTGAGAAACGCAGAAATTACGGTCGATAGAATGGGACACAAGTCCAAAAGGTGTTTTGGTCCCCTAGCGTGAGCGCAAAGCCATCAGAGACATGAGTAGTGCACTAGAATTTACGAAAGTCTGGCGACACAAAGAAATTCCAACTCAGACACATCCCACAGCTGGTAGAACTCAGATGGTCACCCATCCAAGTACTAACGTAGCCCATTGCCGCTTAAATTCAGTGAGCAAATACTCATCACGCTGTGCCACAATTCATGAAAGTCCAGAGAAAAAAAACCGAAAAAAACCAGTGATCTCTAGAAGCGCGAGCTCTATCGAGGCTTGTGTTTAAAAACACAGCAGATGTTGGAATGGTTTGGCTTACGAGGAAACTCCCACATGACCTTGTAGTAAAGGAAGCATTTAAACTGTTGGTACAAAAACGTAGCTCAAGAACTGTAGGTTCAACAAGTAATATCTAGATTTCATTTCTGTGGCAAATTTCACTTGTCTTAAAGATATGTAAAATCAAATTCTGTCAACTAAAGTGAAAACAGCAGAGTTAAAGTATTATAACTTGTGATTTTTATGTTGTGTAAAAGAAAGTTTTTTAAAAACTCTATGTGTTCAAATAAACTGTATTTAATGACATTTATTTCATTATGTATCCACTGGATTCATCCTGTGAATACATTAGAATACACCTTGTTACACTGATTATTTATTATTGGTCCCAGATGTTTGGGATGTACATGTGTATAACCAATCTACAGGAAATCTAGGGTTGAGAATCTGTGATGTGGTCAGATTTGACCTTGTGCCCCTCATTCACGGTACAACATAGGTATCCAAACTTAACAGTGCTTACAACTTGACCTCTTTCAAGATCAAACAAAGGCACCAAATTAAAAACTTCTCACAACTCATTTTAATGGCCCAAGAGGTTTGGGATATGAGACCAGCCCAGGGGAAATCATGGACTGGGAGTCTTTGATGGAGTCAGATTTTTGTCAAAAGAGGGTGTCCACATTTAAAACTTCAAATGCCTATGTAACACTTATTAATGCTTCTAGCATGGGTGATAAGAAAAGTGCTTGCTAACCAGGGTTCTTTATCTTACTGGTTGGTATATTATGCATTATTTCTCTGATAAGGGGGATCTAGTTCAACCTTATTTTACACGAGAATTTTATTTATCCCTTTATGGATAATATGCACCATTTAACTTAGCTTTTTGACATACAATAGCTGGATAATTAAGGTGTGTCACTGTGTTTTGTGTTTATGTGATACTGCAAATTTCTTAAATATTTATATCAAAATAAATTTGAAAAATAAAATTGCTAATTTAAACTTTTATTGTGAAATATTTACCAATCTTAAAAAAAATATCCAACTTATTCGTCAACACAGACATGCAAATTTAAGGTTTCTTAATCTCAACCAGGCCAATGAGCCCACACAGTCAAATTTCCAATTCTGTCAAAATGCTATTGGTTGGAAACGGTATCGCTATTTCCCTGTAAAAATGAAAATCCAACCTCTTTTACTACCCAGCAGATCACTGTGAAAAGAGGCACGCATATATTTCACAGAGTGTTTATTAACATGAAAAAGCATATACATGTCACAGTGAAATTTTTGATTCATAGATATCTGCAATAGCAATCAGAGTTTCTACCAAAGAGGGCAGGATGGAGGGATTGTGATTATAAGTTTTTAAATATGGAACTGAGTTCAGGAATATCAGAGTTCCATTGTGGCATACAAATACAGATGCATTGATGTGCTTATCACAATACAACTAGGAATGTTAAATACTATTAGCTTATACTTTGTGAGGTTACCCGGAAACCTACATGATGAGCTTCTCCCCAATACTACTTTTAACAAAACCATTTCAATTTGATAACTAATTTCATAAATCAAATCTAGTTAGCAGTTCACCTCCCTCTAATAAGTGTCTGTTAAACTACCTTCTCCCTTACCTTTATATAAGGCTTCCCACAACCACATTTTAGCCTAGTAATCAGGGCAGGAATCTACCAACCACCCTCTGCATGGTTTCTTCTGCAAAACTTTTTCTTAACAACTTTAGATTGAGAGAGGTTGTCACTTGTAACAGATTTACACAAGAAAACTTCAAATACAATAGCACCTTGAGCAAATATAATTCAAACACATCAAGTAAATGACCTGTCACTTTACTTATACTTACAGTTACCTTTAGTTATTACAATGTCATGTACATGAAATAACGTACTGCAGTTCCAATAAATACACTTTTATTTTGCATTTAAAACTGAAGTATACATAGCTTTGGTATATTATGAATCACACTTGCATGAATCCCACTGACTCTAAATACTGAAGTATGGAAAAGAATTCCATAAATATGTACAACAGGATAATAAACGAAGTCATGGAAAGTCTTTATCATGACAGATGACAAGTCATATATATGTTACAGTGAATATGTGTAATCTGGGAATACGCGTATTCACTGACTAGACACATGCACTGTAACATATATATGTGAGCCTGTAGGGATGTCATCCTTGCCTCCCACCTCTGAGGCTGGGGTTTGGTTCACGCCACAGCCTCAAGTGGGAAAGCTGGTAGTTGCTTGCTGTTGGTCGGCAGTTTACAATACAGAACCTTGACAAAGTGTATGTACTGGTTTCCTCTGCCCTTCAAACTACCCATCGTGATATGACCTGTACAGTGTTGAAAGCGACATAAAACCCCAAATAAATAAATAAATAAACTAGAGGATCGCTCGCAAAAAAAAAGATAATGTTTTTGCATAGCAAAAACAAAGCGTCCCGAAAAGGATATAAAGGTGAGTGCTAAAGTATTAAGAAAATGCTTCGTTTCTAGCCTTATACTGTTGTGGCAACCAAAGTCAGTGCAGTCTGCTCTATCTAGCACGGTTTTCAAGATATAAGCATTTTTGTGTTTTGCAAAAAATAAAAAAATTAAAAATGTCCGCTATATTTGGCGAGACAAAAATATTTTGAAAATTGGCATGGCTACTCTGCAGAGATACCCAGCAGGTCCAAAATTTTGTTGAGTTCACTCCATATAGCACGGTTTTCGAGATATAAGCATTTTTGTGTTTTGCAAAAACTTTGAAAATTCAAAATGGCCACCATTTTTGGGGAGACAAAAATTTTTGTCAAGACCACTGCCGCGGTGTGTATCTCCCGCCGAGCATTAAAGCAGAAGAAATAGCTTTTCCGAGATATTCACAATTTTTCATTTTCGTGTGTGAAAGCTCTTCCAAAAGTAGGTGAATGAGTTATTTGAGAAAAATTGGCTATCTGCAATACTATTAAGAGATAATTCACATTTACTCATTTTGAGTAGGTGAATAATTATCTATGGGTCTGAAACTTCACCAAGTGAAAGCTCTCCCAAAAGTAGGTGAATGAGTTATTTGAGAAAAATTGGCTATCTGCAATACTTTTAGAGATAATTCGCATTTACTCATTTTGAGTAGGTGAGTAATTAGCTATGGGTCTGAAACTTCACCATGTGAAAGCTCTCCCACAAGTAGATGAATGAGTATTTGATAAAAATTGGGTATCCGCAATACTTTTACAGATAATTAGCATTTACTCATTTTGAGTAGGTGAATAAATAGCTATGGGTCTGAAACTTCACAGAGTGAAAGCTCTCCCAAAAGTAGGTGAATGAGTTATTTGAGAAAAATTGGCTATCTGCAATACTTTTAGAGATAATTCACATTTACTCATTTTGAGTAGGTGAATAATTAGCTATGGGTCTGAAACTTCACCAAGTGAAAGCTCTGCCAAAAGTAGGTGAATGAGTTATTTGAGAAAAATTGGCTATCTGCAATACTTTTAGAGATAATTCGCATTTACTCATTTTCAGTAGGTGAGTAACTAGCTATGGGTCTGAAACTTCACCAAGTGAAAGCTCTCCCAAAAGTAGGTGAATGATTAATTTGAGAAAAATTAGCTATCTGCAATACTTTTAGAGATAATTCGCATTTACTCATTTTGAGTAGGTGAGTAATTAGCTATGGGTCTGAAACTTCACCAAGTGAAAGCTCTCCCAAAAGTAGGTGAATGAGTTATTTGAGAAAAATTAGCTATCTGCAATACTTTTAGAGATAATTCGCATTTACTCATTTTGAGTAGGTGAGTAATTAGCTGTGGGTCTGAAACTTCACCAAGTGAAAGCTCTCCCAAAACTAGGTGAATGATTAATTTGAGAAAAATTGGCTATCTGCAATACTTTTAGAGATAATTCGCATTTACTCATTTTGAGTAGGTGAGTAATTAGCTATGGGTCTGAAACTTCACAGAGTGAAAGCTCTCCCAAAAGTAGGTGAATGAGTTATTTGAGAAAAATTGGGTATCTGCAATACTTTTAGAGATAATTCGCATTTACTCATTTTGAGTAGGTGAGTAATTAGCTATGGGTCTGAAACTTCACCAAGTGAAAGTTCTCCCAAAAGTAGGTGAATGAGTTATTTGAGAAAAATTGGCTATCTGCAATACTTTTAGAGATAATTCACATTTACTCATTTTCAGTAGGTGAGTAATTAGCTATGGGTCTGAAACTTCACCAAGTGAAAGCTCTGCCAAAAGTAGGTGAATGAGTTATTTGAGAAAAATTGGCTATCTGCAATACTTTTAGAGATAATTCGCATTTACTCATTTTGAGTAGGTGAGTAATTAGCTATGGGTCTGAAACTTCACAGAGTGAAAGCTCTCCCAAAAGTAGGTGAATGAGTTATTTGAGAAAAATTGGCCATCTGCAATACTTTTAGAGGTAATTCGCATTTACTCTTTTTGAGTAGGTGAGCAATTAGCTATGGGTCTGAAACTTCACCAAGTGAAAGCTCTTTGGGATAGCTGCTCTGCAGAGATACCCTGAAGATCAAAAATTTCGTCGAAATCGCTCTATGTAGCACGGTTTTCGAAATATTAGCATTTTTGTGTTTTGCAATTTTTGCGCAAAAATTCGAAAATTCAAAATGGCCGCCATTTTTGGCAAGAGAAAATTTTTTTTGAAAAGTGGCATGGCTACTCTCCAGAGATACCCTGTGGGTCAAAAATTTCGTCGAAATCGCTCTATCTAGCACGGTTTTCGAGATATAAGTATTTTTGTGTTTTGCAATTTTGCGAAAAATTCGAAAATTCAAAATGGCCGCCATTTTTTGCGAGAAATTTTTTGTTTGAAAATTGGCATGGCTACTCTGCAGAGATACCCTGCGGGTCAAAAATTTCGTCGAAATCGCTCTATCTAGCAGGGTTTTCGAGATATAAGCATATTTATGTTTTGCAATTTTTGCGAAAAATTCGAAAATTCAAAATGGCCGCCATTTTTGGCGAGACAAAATTTTTTTGAAAATTGGCATGGCTACTCTGCAGATATACCCTGTGGGTCAAAAATTTCGTCGAAATCGCTCTATCTTGCAGGGTTTTCGAGATATAAGCATTTTTATGTTTTGCAATTTTTGCGAAAAATTCGAAAATTCAAAATGGCCGCCATTTTTGGGGAGGGGAAAATTTTTTCTAAAATTGCCTAGAGTACATTGCTCAGATACCCTGTTGCTTGATAATTTTGACGAAATCGCTCTATCTCGCACGGTTAAGGAGATAGAAGTAAATTTGTGTTTTGCCATTTTTGGCAAAAATTCGAAAATTCAAAATGGCCGCCATTTTGGGGGAGGGGAAAATTTTTTTACAACTGCCAAGAGTACATTTCTTAGATACCCTGTGGGTAGAAAATTTTGACGAAATCGCTCTATCTCGCACGGTTAAGGAGATAGAAGCAAATTTGTGTTTTGCCATTTTTGGCAAAAATTCGAAAATTCAAAATGGCCGCCATTTTTGAGCAGGGGAAAATTTTTTTGAAAATTGCAAAGAGTATATTTCTTAGATACCCTGTGGGTCGAAAATATTGACGAAATCGCTGTATCTCACACGGTTAAGGAGATAGAAGCAAATTTGTGTTTTGCCATTTTTGGCAAAAATTCGAAAATTCAAAATGGCCGCCATTTTTGAGAAGGGGAAAAGTTTTTGAAAATTGCAAAGAGTACATTCTTTTGATACCCTGTGGGTCGAAAATTTCGACGAAATCGCTCTATCTCGCACGGTTTGGGAGATATGAGCACATTTGCCTTTTTCAGTACTCAAAATAGCTAATTACTCATTTATTTAATTAATTACTCACTCATCTATGAAGCATTTATTAGGCTTAATAGCATTCCTTAAAATGTCTGGAAACCAAAGAGATACTCAAAAGTAGCAAAGTAGCTATTACTCAGTTAGCTATAGAGCTATCATCACCAAAAGCAATCCCATAAAAGCTATTAACCCAATAAACCTGCATGCCAAATTTGGTAAAGATAGGATAGAACTGTTGCCTAAAATGTCTGGAAACCAAGTGGGACGTCAGACGCCGGGCGGCGGAAAAAGCAAAAATAATATGTCCACCCCCCAGTGGGGTGGACATAAATACTCATCGCGCTGCGCCACAATTCATGAATGTCCGGGGAAAAAAAACGAAAAAAAACAGCGATCTCTACAAGCGCGAGCTCTATCGAGGCTTGTGCTTAAAAACAAAGCAAATGTTGGAATGGTTTGGCTTATGAGGAAACTCTCACATGACCTTGTAGTAAAGGAAGCATTTAAACTGTTGGTACAAAACCATAGCTCATGAACTGTAGGTTCAACACGTAATATCTAGATTTCATTTCTGTGGCAAATGTCACTTGTCTTAAAGATATGTAAAATCAAATTCTGTCAACTATAGTGAAAACTGCAGAGTTAAAGTATTATAACTTGTGATTTTTATGTTGTGCAAAAGAAAGTTTTTTCAAAAACTCTATGTGTTCAAATAAACTGTATTTAATGACATATATTTCATTATGTATCCACTGGATTCATCCTGTGAATACATTAGAATACACCTTGTTACACTGATTATTTATTATTGGTCCCAGATGTTTGGGATGTAAAACCAATCTACAGGAAATCTAGGGCTGAGAATCTGTGATGTGGTCAGATTTAACCTTGTGCATTATTTCTCTGATAAGGGGGATCTAGTTCAACCTTATTTTACACGAGAATTTTATTTATCCCTTTATGGATAATATGCACCATTTAACTTAGCTTTTTGACATACAGTAGCTGGATAATTAAGGTGTGTCACTGTGTTTTGTGTTTATGTGATACTGCAAATATTTCTTAAATATTTATATCAAAATAAATTTGAAAAATAAAATTGCTAATTTAAACTTTTATTGTGAAATATTTACCAATCTTAAAAAAAATATCCAACTTATTCGTCAACACAGACATGCAAATTTAAGGTTTCTTAATCTCAACCAGGCCACTGAGCCCACACAGTCAAATTTCCAATTCTGTCAAAATGCTATTGGTTGGAAACGGTATGGCTATTTCCCTGTAAAAATGAAAATCCAACCTCTTTTACTACCCAGCAGATCACTGTGAAAAGAGGCACACATATATTTCACAGAGTGTTTATTAACATGAAAAAGCATATACATGTCACAGTGAAATTTTTGATTCATAGATATCTGCAATAGCAATCAGAGTTTCTACCAAAGAGGGCAGGATGGAGGGATTGTGATTATAAGTTTTTAAATATGGAACTGAGTTCAGGAATATCAGAGTTCCATTGTGGCATACAAATACAGATGCATTGATGTGCTTATCACAATACAACTAGGAATGTTAAATACTATTAGCTTATACTTTGTGAGGTTACCCGGAAACCTACATGATGAGCTTCTCCCCAATACTACTTTTAACAAAACCATTTCAATTTGATAACTAATTTCATAAATCAAATCTAGTTAGCAGTTCACCTCCCTCTAATAAGTGTCTGTTAAACTACCTTCTCCCTTACCTTTATATAAGGCTTCCCACAACCACATTTTAGCCTAGTAATCAGGGCAGGAATCTACCAACCACCCTCTGCATGGTTTCTTCTGCAAAACTTTTTCTTAACAACTTTAGATTGAGAGAGGTTATCACTTGTAACAGATTTACACAAGAAAACTTCAAATACAATAGCACCTTGAGCAAATATAATTCAAACACATCAAGTAAATGACCTGTCACTTTACTTATACTTACAGTTACCTTTAGTTATTACAATGTCATGTACATGAAATAACGTACTGCAGTTCCAATAAATACACTTTTATTTTGCATTTAAAACTGAAGTATACATAGCTTTGGTATATTATGAATCACACTTGCATGAATCCCACTGACTCTAAATACTGAAGTATGGAAAAGAATTCCATAAATATGTACAACAGGATAATAAACGAAGTCATGGAAAGTCTTTATCATGACAGATGACAAGTCATATATATGTTACAGTGAATATGTGTAATCTGGGAATACGCGTATTCACTGACTAGACACATGCACTGTAACATATATATGTGAGCCTGTAGGGATGTCATCCTTGCCTCCCACCTCTGAGGCTGGGGTTTGGTTCACGCCACAGCCTCAAGTGGGAAAGCTGGTAGTTGCTTGCTGTTGGTCGGCAGTTTACAATACAGAACCTTGACAAAGTGTATGTACTGGTTTCCTCTGCCCTTCAAACTACCCATCGTGATATGACCTGTACAGTGTTGAAAGCGACATAAAACCCCAAATAAATAAATAAATAAACTAGAGGATCGCTCGCAAAAAAAAAGATAATGTTTTTGCATAGCAAAAACAAAGCGTCCCGAAAAGGATATAAAGGTGAGTGCTAAAGTATTAAGAAAATGCTTCGTTTCTAGCCTTATACTGTTGTGGCAACCAAAGTCAGTGCAGTCTGCTCTATCTAGCACGGTTTTCAAGATATAAGCATTTTTGTGTTTTGCAAAAAATAAAAAAATTAAAAATGTCCGCTATATTTGGCGAGACAAAAATATTTTGAAAATTGGCATGGCTACTCTGCAGAGATACCCAGCAGGTCCAAAATTTTGTTGAGTTCACTCCATATAGCACGGTTTTCGAGATATAAGCATTTTTGTGTTTTGCAAAAACTTTGAAAATTCAAAATGGCCACCATTTTTGGGGAGACAAAAATTTTTGTCAAGACCACTGCCGCGGTGTGTATCTCCCGCCGAGCATTAAAGCAGAAGAAATAGCTTTTCCGAGATATTCACAATTTTTCATTTTCGTGTGTGAAAGCTCTTCCAAAAGTAGGTGAATGAGTTATTTGAGAAAAATTGGCTATCTGCAATACTATTAAGAGATAATTCACATTTACTCATTTTGAGTAGGTGAATAATTATCTATGGGTCTGAAACTTCACCAAGTGAAAGCTCTCCCAAAAGTAGGTGAATGAGTTATTTGAGAAAAATTGGCTATCTGCAATACTTTTAGAGATAATTCGCATTTACTCATTTTGAGTAGGTGAGTAATTAGCTATGGGTCTGAAACTTCACCATGTGAAAGCTCTCCCACAAGTAGATGAATGAGTATTTGATAAAAATTGGGTATCCGCAATACTTTTACAGATAATTAGCATTTACTCATTTTGAGTAGGTGAATAAATAGCTATGGGTCTGAAACTTCACAGAGTGAAAGCTCTCCCAAAAGTAGGTGAATGAGTTATTTGAGAAAAATTGGCTATCTGCAATACTTTTAGAGATAATTCACATTTACTCATTTTGAGTAGGTGAATAATTAGCTATGGGTCTGAAACTTCACCAAGTGAAAGCTCTGCCAAAAGTAGGTGAATGAGTTATTTGAGAAAAATTGGCTATCTGCAATACTTTTAGAGATAATTCGCATTTACTCATTTTCAGTAGGTGAGTAACTAGCTATGGGTCTGAAACTTCACCAAGTGAAAGCTCTCCCAAAAGTAGGTGAATGATTAATTTGAGAAAAATTAGCTATCTGCAATACTTTTAGAGATAATTCGCATTTACTCATTTTGAGTAGGTGAGTAATTAGCTATGGGTCTGAAACTTCACCAAGTGAAAGCTCTCCCAAAAGTAGGTGAATGAGTTATTTGAGAAAAATTGGCTATCTGCAATACTTTTAGAGATAATTCGCATTTACTCATTTTGAGTAGGTGAGTAATTAGCTGTGGGTCTGAAACTTCACCAAGTGAAAGCTCTCCCAAAACTAGGTGAATGATTAATTTGAGAAAAATTGGCTATCTGCAATACTTTTAGAGATAATTCGCATTTACTCATTTTGAGTAGGTGAGTAATTAGCTATGGGTCTGAAACTTCACAGTGAAAGCTCTCCCAAAAGTAGGTGAATGAGTTATTTGAGAAAAATTGGGTATCTGCAATACTTTTAGAGATAATTCGCATTTACTCATTTTGAGTAGGTGAGTAATTAGCTATGGGTCTGAAACTTCACCAAGTGAAAGTTCTCCCAAAAGTAGGTGAATGAGTTATTTGAGAAAAATTGGCTATCTGCAATACTTTTAGAGATAATTCACATTTACTCATTTTCAGTAGGTGAGTAATTAGCTATGGGTCTGAAACTTCACCAAGTGAAAGCTCTGCCAAAAGTAGGTGAATGAGTTATTTGAGAAAAATTGGCTATCTGCAATACTTTTAGAGATAATTCGCATTTACTCATTTTGAGTAGGTGAGTAATTAGCTATGGGTCTGAAACTTCACAGAGTGAAAGCTCTCCCAAAAGTAGGTGAATGAGTTATTTGAGAAAAATTGGCCATCTGCAATACTTTTAGAGGTAATTCGCATTTACTCTTTTTGAGTAGGTGAGCAATTAGCTATGGGTCTGAAACTTCACCAAGTGAAAGCTCTTTGGGATAGCTGCTCTGCAGAGATACCCTGAAGATCAAAAATTTCGTCGAAATCGCTCTATGTAGCACGGTTTTCGAAATATTAGCATTTTTGTGTTTTGCAATTTTTGCGCAAAAATTCGAAAATTCAAAATGGCCGCCATTTTTGGCAAGAGAAAATTTTTTTTGAAAAGTGGCATGGCTACTCTCCAGAGATACCCTGTGGGTCAAAAATTTCGTCGAAATCGCTCTATCTAGCACGGTTTTCGAGATATAAGTATTTTTGTGTTTTGCAATTTTGCGAAAAATTCGAAAATTCAAAATGGCCGCCATTTTTTGCGAGAAATTTTTTGTTTGAAAATTGGCATGGCTACTCTGCAGAGATACCCTGCGGGTCAAAAATTTCGTCGAAATCGCTCTATCTAGCAGGGTTTTCGAGATATAAGCATATTTATGTTTTGCAATTTTTGCGAAAAATTCGAAAATTCAAAATGGCCGCCATTTTTGGCGAGACAAAATTTTTTTGAAAATTGGCATGGCTACTCTGCAGATATACCCTGTGGGTCAAAAATTTCGTCGAAATCGCTCTATCTTGCAGGGTTTTCGAGATATAAGCATTTTTATGTTTTGCAATTTTTGCGAAAAATTCGAAAATTCAAAATGGCCGCCATTTTTGGGGAGGGGAAAATTTTTTCTAAAATTGCCTAGAGTACATTGCTCAGATACCCTGTTGCTTGATAATTTTGTCGAAATCGCTCTATCTCGCACGGTTAAGGAGATAGAAGTAAATTTGTGTTTTGCCATTTTTGGCAAAAATTCGAAAATTCAAAATGGCCGCCATTTTGGGGGAGGGGAAAATTTTTTTACAACTGCCAAGAGTACATTTCTTAGATACCCTGTGGGTAGAAAATTTTGACGAAATCGCTCTATCTCGCACGGTTAAGGAGATAGAAGCAAATTTGTGTTTTGCCATTTTTGGCAAAAATTCGAAAATTCAAAATGGCCGCCATTTTTGAGCAGGGGAAAATTTTTTTGAAAATTGCAAAGAGTATATTTCTTAGATACCCTGTGGGTCGAAAATATTGACGAAATCGCTGTATCTCACACGGTTAAGGAGATAGAAGCAAATTTGTGTTTTGCCATTTTTGGCAAAAATTCGAAAATTCAAAATGGCCGCCATTTTTGAGAAGGGGAAAAGTTTTTGAAAATTGCAAAGAGTACATTCTTTTGATACCCTGTGGGTCGAAAATTTCGACGAAATCGCTCTATCTCGCACGGTTTGGGAGATATGAGCACATTTGCCTTTTTCAGTACTCAAAATAGCTAATTACTCATTTATTTAATTAATTACTCACTCATCTATGAAGCATTTATTAGGCTTAATAGCATTCCTTAAAATGTCTGGAAACCAAAGAGATACTCAAAAGTAGCAAAGTAGCTATTACTCAGTTAGCTATAGAGCTATCATCACCAAAAGCAATCCCATAAAAGCTATTAACCCAATAAACCTGCATGCCAAATTTGGTAAAGATAGGATAGAACTGTTGCCTAAAATGTCTGGAAACCAAGTGGGACGTCAGACGCCGGGCGGCGGAAAAAGCAAAAATTGAGTGGGGTGGACATAAATACTCATCGCGCTGCGCCACAATTCATGAATGTCCGGGGAAAAAAAACGAAAAAAAAACAGCGATCTCTACAAGCGCGAGCTCTATCGAGGCTTGTGCTTAAAAACAAAGCAAATGTTGGAATGGTTTGGCTTATGAGGAAACTCTCACATGACCTTGTAGTAAAGGAAGCATTTAAACTGTTGGTACAAAACCATAGCTCATGAACTGTAGGTTCAACACGTAATATCTAGATTTCATTTCTGTGGCAAATGTCACTTGTCTTAAAGATATGTAAAATCAAATTCTGTCAACTATAGTGAAAACTGCAGAGTTAAAGTATTATAACTTGTGATTTTTATGTTGTGCAAAAGAAAGTTTTTTCAAAAACTCTATGTGTTCAAATAAACTGTATTTAATGACATATATTTCATTATGTATCCACTGGATTCATCCTGTGAATACATTAGAATACACCTTGTTACACTGATTATTTATTATTGGTCCCAGATGTTTGGGATGTAAAACCAATCTACAGGAAATCTAGGGCTGAGAATCTGTGATGTGGTCAGATTTAACCTTGTGCATTATTTCTCTGATAAGGGGGATCTAGTTCAACCTTATTTTACACGAGAATTTTATTTATCCCTTTATGGATAATATGCACCATTTAACTTAGCTTTTTGACATACAGTAGCTGGATAATTAAGGTGTGTCACTGTGTTTTGTGTTTATGTGATACTGCAAATATTTCTTAAATATTTATATCAAAATATATTTGAAAAATAAAATTGTTAATTTAAACTTTTATTGTGAAATATTTACCAATCTTAAAAAAAATATTTCTTTGAGGAATCCAACTTATTCGTCAACACAGACATGCAAATTTAAGGTTTCTTAATCTCAACCAGGCCACTGAGCCCACACAGTCAAATTTCCAATTCTGTCAAAATGCTATTGGTAGGAAACGGTATGGCTATTTCCCTGTAAAAAATGAAAATCCAACCTCTTTTACTACCCAGCAGATCACTGTGAAAAGAGGCACGCATATATTTCACAGAGTGTTTATTAACATGAAAAAGCATATACATGTCACAGTGAAATTTTTGATTCACAGATATCTGCAATAGCACTCAGAGTTTCTACCAAAGAGGGCAGGATGGAGGGATTGTGATTATAAGTCTTTAAATATGGACCTAAGTTCAGGAACATCAGAGTGCCATTGTGGCATACATATACAGATGCACTGATGTGCTTATCACAATACAACAAGGAATGTTAAGTGTGCTATTAGCTTATGCCTAGTGAGGTTACCTGGAAACCTACATGATGTACTTCTCCCCAATACTACTTTTAACAAAACCATTTCAATTTGATAACTAATTTCATAAACCAAATCTAGTTAGCAGTTCACCTCCCTCTAGTAACTGTCTGTTAAAACTACCTTCTCCCTTACCTTTATATAAGGCTTCCCACAACCATATTTTAGCCTAGTAATCAGGGCAGGAATGTACCAACCACCCTCTGCATGGTTTCTTCTGCACAACTTTTTCTTAACAACTTTAGCTTGAGATAGGTTGTCACTTGTAACAGATTTACACAAGAAAACTTCAAATACAATAGCACCTTGAGCAAATATAATTCAAACACATTAAGTAAATGACCTGTCACTTTACTTTTACTTACAGCTACCTTTAGTTATCACAATGTCATGTACATGAAATAGCGTACTGCAGTTCCAATAAATACACTTTTATTTTGCATTTAAAACTGAAGTATACATAGCTTTGGTATATTATGAATCACACTTGCATGAATCCCACTGACTCTAAATACTGAAGTATGGAAAAGAATTCCATAAATATGTACAACAGGAAAATAAACGAAGTCATGGAAAGTCTTTATCATGACAGATGACAAGTCATATATATGTTACAGTGAATATGTGTAATCTGGGAATACGCGTATTCACTGACTAGACACATGCACTGTAACATATATATGTGAGCCTGTAGGGATGTCATCCTCGCCTCCCACCTCTGAGGCTGGGGTTTGGTTCACGGCACAGCCTCAAGTGGGAAAGCTGGTAGTTGCTTGCTGTTGGTCGGCAGTTTACAGTACAGAACCCTGTCGAAGTGTATGTGCTGGTTTCCTCTGCCCTTTAAACTACACGTCGTGATATGACCTGTACAGTGTTGAAAGCGACATAAAACCCCAAATAAGTAAATAAATAAAAGTAAGAATGTCATCTGCTACAATAAACAAAGAGACAGCTGCCTGTTGAGGCATTACAAGTCAGCTATGTGAGTGTGACATCTCTTATAAACCGTTTTATTTATAGGAATATATTACTTTAGCATATTAATTATGTTGTCCAATGTACATTGGACTATTTACTTCAGAGAAAAGAGAACAAATATTTGCATACAACAAGAAGTAAAGCAATAACACAGTCACTTTCAACACATGATATTAAAACAAAACACATACATACAGAATATAAATTTTACAAAATTTTCTTATAATTTTCTATTTTGGAACACATCCGACCTTAAACTTGAGCTTTTTAGTGCTAAACTTTATAGACCCTGAGTTCAGGTTGTGTTTCACTTTGCACATTTGGAATTTTCACACATTTCTTTTAAGAGCTAGGGTCATATTGGGACAGCCTATCAGTGTATACAACACAGTGTTATAAACTGGGTTCAAACACATGACCACAGAGGTAAACATCAAGCGATTATATGGTACACTGATCACCACCAGGGCACTGTGGCCGTGAGTGTCATCATGTATTGGTGGAATGTAACATCACTTTCGACACATTGTACAGGTCTTATCACAGTGAGCACTATTTATAGGGGTTGGGGGCTTGCCCCCATTTATAACTGTTAATTTAATTTTATATTTTCTTGACAATTTCTTGTAATTATCAAATTTGGCGGATCCCGTACCGGTAAATTAAAATTGCCCCCAGTGTCCCTCCGACAGTTATATTTACCGTAAATTTCCAAAATAATGCCCAGATTCAAATAAACGCCTGGTTCAAATTAACGCCTGGTACCAAGCACACTGTTTACAATTTATAACACTGTTTTTTGTATTTCAAAAGAACGCCTGGTTCAATTTAATGCCTGGTCTGATGCCATTTGAAAATAATTAACGCCCGGGCCATATTTTGTACGGTAATTAGCCCCGTCACATCCATACTGATATAACGTATTGATGGACTCTATTGCAAATATATCAATAGCACTCCAAGGCCCAACACATCTAATATCGCTTATGAGTGAAATAATTACTCTTTTAAAGAATTCCTGGCCTGGTATTCTGAAGAGATCAAGCTCAAGTCGAGCCAAAAATGAGCTCAAGTTTACACCTATTAAAACTAAAACTTCAGCTAATTTTTGGCTCAACTTGGGCGTGCTCCCTTTTGTGAATACGGCCCCTAGATCTAGATGGTGACCTGAATCACTACGGAAATTGAATCATTTGTTCACTATAACATTGTGAACATTTCCTGAAAATTTCATCAAAAATTTTCCACAAGTTTTCAAGTTATTTGACAAACAAATCAACAAACACATGCCACCAAAAAGCATCCTCCTTGGTGGAGGTTATAACTCAAATGTCACATGATTTTAACATAATACAGAGGACTATAAGTAGACTAATTCATGAAACATATAGTTATTACAAAACTAAAGCCATTTACCATGGATGGGTTGATTTAATTTGACATATCAGTGTCATTAATGGAGCAACTTTCTAAGTTTTATACATATCAAGCACTTAACATATACAGCAAAGTGACTATATGTGTCAAGGCTTTTA
The DNA here is from genome assembly GCA_964017235.1 of Sabellastarte sp. h YS-2021. Taxonomy (NCBI): domain Eukaryota; kingdom Metazoa; phylum Annelida; class Polychaeta; order Sabellida; family Sabellidae; genus Sabellastarte; species Sabellastarte sp. h YS-2021. The sequence goes on from OZ024936.1 coordinate 33,463,174, forward strand.
AAGAGTACATAAGTACTTGTTAAACAGTATAGAAGTACTTGTTAAACACTACAGTGGCTGATCATTTAGAGCGCACAATACAGGAAACATTTTTCCCAAATGAATGTATGCACTCGGTGAAATATTCGTCCAAAACAACTAAGTAAAATGATCATTTTTTTCTGTCACTTTCTGAGGAAAAAACAAGGGTCAACTCTTGTTGCTATTTCACTCAAAACAGTACTTCTTAAAAAGTAGATTTACGGTGAGAGAGTACTTGACCACAAAACTTACGAGTCATAGTGTATAAATACATGTATTACTGTAAAACACTGGACCAGTTACCAGTCTGGGTTGGTATTCACAAAAGGCATCAAGCTCAAGTTGAGCCAAAAAATCAGCTCAAGTCTACAGCTTTTAATACCAAATTTGAGCTGATTTTTGGCTCAACTTGATCTTGATCCCTTTTTTGTATATAGCCCCAGTATTTCAAAGTAATTTCAATCAATATGGAGTTTCAAGACTGACCAAGTGGCAAGTGCTAAAGAATAAATGGTTTTAATGTTACTTTCCATGATGTCAAGAATGTCTGTTGTGGTAGCACCCCACTCTCAAAAGTATGTCTCTGAAGAATTCTGTAGATTATATTTATTACAATACAGTACTTTCTGCCTCATGCATTTTCTGTTTACGACATGCATTTTGAATACTAGCGTTTTGATTGAAATAGTAGCTTAAAATTAGCCAATCAAATTGTGGCTTATAAAGACAACAAAACAAAGACAACAGAAGCAAATAATTCAGCAATTAAAAATATATGAACAGTTTTGTTTTTCTTAGGTTACAAAACATCCGGACATGTCATTCTGGAAAGATAGAAGTCTGTGGGAAGAGTTACAAGTTACCAGGTGCTAATTTTGTCACTGACAGTTCAAGACTGTTTCTAATAGAATGTCCCAAAACCAATCCTATATAACTTCTGTCATTAATTAAATCCATGTGAGATTTTGGTTCACATATCTTTGTTTGCAAAAAGAAATCATTTCTATGGACATTTTTGCAGCAATTATATGTTTCTTCAAATACTCCACACCCTATAAGTTTAAGTAAATTTACATAAATGCATATTTCAGGAAACACCAATAAAAACCTCAAGCAACTCCAAGTGTTAATTTCAAGGTTGGTGGTTATTAGGAAAATTGCAATATTTTTAATTTAAATTTGTATACCTTTATACCAACTCTTACAATAAACATATATAAAGCTGGGGTCAGAATCACTTCTTCATATTAATTGGCTGACAGAATAATAATAACAAAAACAGACAATCAAAATATACTGTTCCAAAGTCATAATTTTACAAAAACAATGATCAAACCACATGTAACATGCTATTGCAAGTTCACCTCAGAAACAAATACATTGAGCACCTCTGTAACAAGCTGATAGCAGTGAACTCGTTTACGTCATCCCCGAGTTGTTAAGGACGCGTGATTGTAGATGCGGACGAAAGAAAACAAGGGCGACTACGTCCCGGGGACGAAACGACGAATATTCCTGTATTTTTATATAATTAGAATAAGAAAACTTGCGGATTTCGTCCAATTTGCAAATTCCTTTAATATCGCCCACTGCTAATCGCGAGTAAAAAGCTCACGAGAACTAACCGCGAGATCTCGTTCAATCGCGAGATCTCATTCCTCTCTATTTTACTGCGATTTTATGCTAGTTTGACACAGTGATATACGTGAATCATACATTTGTTTGCGTGAATCATACATTTTACCTCGTTAATCATACATTTTCCAGTGTAAAACATACATTTTTCTCTGCAGTCTGCTGCAATACTGTAATTATGTCAGAATTACCAGCTCTCAAGAAAAAAAAAATTAGACATTATAACCCATCTTGGTTGAATGATTCAACTTTTAAATCCTGGTTATTTGTTGGAAATCAATCACAGGGTGGAGCTGAGGCCAGTGCTTCTGCTTGTAGTTCAGATCCAAAAATGTTTTGTTCTGTATGTCAAAAAGCAGGGAAAAGCAACATTTTTACCCACGGTTGCCAAGATTATCAAAGGAGTCCACTGCTTCGTCATATAGCCTCCTCAAGCCACCAAGATGGCCTTAAATTTCAAAAGGCCAAAGCTAGTCAGGTGCTTAAAAAATCAGATGCACTAGAAAGCCAGCTGAAAACTGCTTATTTCATTGCACAAAATCATTTGCCCCTGACAATTTTTCCTGAACTAATTGGTCTAGTTGTTGTTTTTGCAGAGCTAGCTTTGGTAGCGCCTCTGAACTCTGCATCTTGCGAGGGGGGGTTCTCTGCCCAAAACAAAATCAAGTCCAAAAGCAGAAATAGGTTGAGAGATGAACAAGTGGACAGGCTAATGAAAATAACAATAAATGGCCCGCACTATGCAGAGTACGATTACACTGCAGCCAAGAACAATTTTCGGGCCATGAAAGACAGGATTCAGTGAACTTACATTGTTTTAGCCAGTTTTAGCCAGTTACAAAGTGTTGAAATTGACATTTAACATTGAAACTGGTTTAAGTAATTTACGTGAAATTGGTTTAAGTAATTTATGTTCAAGGAATTGAATAAAATATTGAAACTCCAAAAATGAAACATAGGACTCATTTTTTTCAAGTCTATTGAGTCCCAGGGACTTAACTTTACCACTTCCAAGTGAGCACGCTGTGATAGGATGATCTCACTTTCAGGTCAGGACCATTTCCATATAACTATAGATATAAAATTATAGCTCACTATTTTTCAATATTAACTTCTTTTTAACAAAAACAAAAATTCCAAACATACCCCTATTTACACAATTTCCCTACAAATCACAATCTGTCAAGCCCGGTAAAGCCCAGTTTATGGTTATCTAAGTTTGAATATTATTGTCATCATCTTGTCTGCCAAATATTAGCACCTCTTTGTCCTCCTCTTCTTCATGCTTTTGTCTCTTCTCTCTCTCTTTCTCGTCAAAATACTCTTTGGTCGCCCACTTCTGTTCTACTCCCGACCCAAACAACAGGAACACAAACGCTCCAAAAGTGTAGACTGCTGAGGAAATAAAGAATACTTTCCTCCACTGTGCTCGTCCTCCCTGTAACAAAGTTAAGCTTGTAAATAACTGATATTACTTTTACTAAACCCCTTTTATTTGTTCAATAAAATTCCCCCTTGAGAAGAAGTACATAAGAATGTTCAGAGAAGCTTGCTTTGCAACCTACTGGTTGGCAAGTTAGCATTTAATCACTGACTGTTACCTCTGTGTGGAACCAATTATCATGTCAGTTGAAAGAACTGCCACGAGTGGCAATGTTGAAGGCCTACCCCAATATGATCCTGGCAGTTGAAAACAATGTAAAACCCTCACTTTAATCTTTAACCTATTAGAATTTTCCATTAACTGCAACAACAGGTATTTTATTTGATAGCACCATTTGACCCTGAAGTAAGGGTCAAAGTTGACCCTTCAAAACTGACTCACACCCATGATTTCTTAAAAGTTGTTTCAACATTATAAACCCCTAGGACCAATAATAAAGGAGATATTAGGGTTTTTTTCAGTATGATAGCCCCATTTGATCTTGAAGCAGGGGTCAAAGTTTAAATGTGATCCTCCAACATGACTCCCAGCCAATGATTTCCTGCAAGCTATTTCCACATTCTAAATCCCTAGGACCAATAACAAGAGACACAAAAGCCTTTTTGGTATCTGACTTAAGTATTCAGATGCTTACATACTCTTCATGGAGCAGGCCTGGGGTCAAGTACATGGAGCCAAGTACAAGTACAATTACTTTGCCAAGTTGCAAGTACAAGTACAAGTACTGATCTCAAGAGTCAAGTACAAGTACAAGTACTTTGAAAAATTGCAAGTACAAGTACAAGTACTTTTATAGCGTACGACCCCAAAACTATAATAACTAGATAATCACTATTTATTTAAAATTAATTATTTATTGAGACATACAATTTAAAGCAATCATTCAATAAACACTGATGAGCTAAAATCTGCTCCATTACTTTTCTGGTTACACTTAATAAATACAGGTCTTTCAAACATTTTGTCTGTGAGACTCACAGTGTGAGTAAACACCTGAATGCATGGAAATCCTGTCTTGCAATGCTAAAAAATCTGATTTCAAAAGATCCACTTGGACATCAGTATGCTTGTGTTGACAGATAATGAATTATTTACTTGGGGCACATAAAACGTTTTTAAAGGGTTTGTACCAGTCCTTTATGTAAAACTGATATTACATATGGTTGGTGGTTGGAATACATTTATTGAATGAATGAACAAGTGAAATAAAACTTTATATTTAAGGGCAATTGTATAGTGTAAAAAGCAAAAGCAGATATACTAAACATTGATATTTGTTTATAAAGGGGTGTATTGAAATGAATGAGTCAACAGTTTATTTGTGTAAGGGATTAGCTTGTTTGTCTTTGGCCCTCCTGTCCACTAAGCTTGGCATCAACACTCAGGCTGAGTGGGTCTTTTGTGTGAAAATGAATAAGGGTAGGTATATGACAAAAGCAAAGCTATGCTGTGACTGAGTGGATCTTTTGTGTAAAAGTGAAAAAGGATAGATTAAATGAGGCACCTTTATGATTAAAACACAGCTATATTCTGAATGAGTGGGTATTTTGTTTAAAATGTAAAAAGGTGTTGATTAAATGCAGCCTTGTTATAATTAAAGAAAACCAAAGTTCTGGCTAACTAAACAGCCCTTTGTACTTTGACAAAACAACACAAACTATAATCTATCTACACTCTGCTGAAAGAAACAGTAAAAATTTACACCTAATAAGTCACTTAATTAAAGTTATAAAACTACAAAATCAATGTACTTGGAATGTACTTGAAAGTAATTGAAAAGTACTTGGATATTTTAGCCAAGTACAAGTACAAATACTTTTAATTTTCAGCTGTCAAGTACAAGTACTTGAAAAAGAGTAATTAAGTACAAGTACCAAGTACTTGTACTCGCCCCAGGCCTGTCATGGAGGAATCCAGGGCAAAACCCCACTGGGCAAAACCCCACTCAGACCAAACCCCATCAGGCAAAACCCCACTCAGACACAACCCCACTCACTTATACTAATTTCTGGACAAAACCCCACTTTATAAATTATTTAAAAAATTTGAAGATGTCAAGATGTTTTTTTTTTAATGTTAAGTTAAATCTTAGGTTTGATTTGGTTCAGTGGTACTAACTACTCAGGCTTTTATGATTAAAGGAACAGTTAAATTTGCTAGTGTTTGAAGTGGGCTTTGTGTTCAGTGGTAGTAGCTATTCAGTTGCAATTGACAGTTAATCTTGTTAGATCAATCTGTGTATATAAATGTGGGCAGCTATGGTAAGTAATCATTGTCTTCTAGATTTCATTATATTGCTGACAAATTCTGTGATATCTTATGACAAATGTGGGATATTAGGATATAAAGTGCTTAGAAATTTTGTGATATTTGGTGATACTTGTGAGACATTAGGATATTAGAAAGTGCATGACAAAGTGCTTACAAATTTTGTGATATTTTGTGAAAACTGTAGGACAGTAGGATATTAGAAAATGCATGACAAAAACCAGGCAACCTATGGGGAACTGGTGTGTTTGATGAAAATTAATATAACTGACCAAAGCAATTATGTATTTTGCTTAATGTAATGTGCTTAAATATTAGTGCTTAAAGATAATGTGGTTTTGCATTATGTTCTTCATACAAATGTCTATCAATGTCTATTTTTGTCATGACTTTGTATTTGTATCAATTAAAACGCTGCACATAATAAATATTTTGGTTTTTTTTTCATGAAGAGTGGGGTTTTGTCCTCATTCTTATTTATCTGAGTGGGGTTGTGTCTGAGTGGGGTTTTGCCCGATGGGGTTTGGTCTGAGTGGGGTTATGCCCAGTGGGGTTTTGCCCGTTTACCATGGAGTTTACATGTTATTTTAAGCATACTTAATATTTCTAGAAATGCTTAATTTTTAGTCCAGTATATGTATTATTTTACTCCCAAAAATTCAGCCCAACATTTAAGTGAGGATGAAACTGTACAATCCCTGATTATTATAAAATTAAAAGGTGCTACAGAGCTGGCTGAGAAATGAAACAGGAGACTCACATTTGTGCTTGTGATTAGACCAACCACTTGAGGACCCACAAAACCTGGAATAGTGGCTGCTGCATTGGTAAATCCAAGAAGTGTGCCTAAAATAACACAATTCTGATGCTATAGACACCATGAGGAGGTAAATTCAGACAAATAGTAAACCCACATCATCTTCTATTTTCTGATGATATGAACTAAAAAAAAACATCATCAGAGATGCCTGTACCCCACAGCCCGGGGAAATAGTTTGCAACACCATGAGATATAGAAGAAGTTATATGGTACAAAGAAAGGTGACTTTCAGAGCAAACAGTGTTACATGACATACAAATACACCCCCTGACCAATGTCCCTACCAAGCATAGACCATCTGCACCTTACAGTTTCCAACATGTAGCCAGGACAAGATTTGAAAGGTCAAGGTCACTACAGCAAGGTCGGAGCTAAAATCTAGGTCAAACCGTGACATTGCACACATACATTCCCAACCAATGTCTCTACCAAGTATTAACTTCCTACATCTTAAGGTTTTTGAGATATAGTCTGGACAAGAATTTCAAACTCAAGGTCACTACACAAAGGTCAAATCTCTAAATCAAGGTCACACTATGACATTGCACAGCTACACCTCCAAACCAATGTCGATACCAAGTATCAACATCTTATATCTAAACCTTTCTGATATATAACTCAGACAAGCTTTGTTCCCCCAACCACCCACCCATCCAGATATCATGGGTGAAACAATACCAGCTCAGCCCTGAAGGTCACACTATAACTTTGTCCACCTACACCCTCCCACACTATAACTTTGTCCACCTACACCCTCCCACACTATAACTTTGTCCACCGACACCCTCCCACCAAATGTCCCTACCAAACTAGGCCTAGTGCATCGAAGAACTGATGCAAATTGCATCCACCAGAAAGAAAACTCAGCAAAGCTAATCAATCACCAAAGCTAATTAACCCTGAAGGAGGAGTTAGCAAGTTATAAACCCTTTTAAGTTTGGCTATACTTGTTTGACCTTGAAGGAGGAGCCCAAGGTGAAATCTGACCCCATCAAAGATTCTTAGCCCATGATTTCCTATAGGTTGGTGTGACATTGCAAACCTCTAGGAACCAGAATAAGCAAGTTATAAGCACTTTTAATTTTGGCTATCCTCATTTGACCTTGAAAGAGGGGCCAACGGTCAAATCTGATCATATTAAAAGATTCCTAGCCCATGATTTCCTATAAGATGGTTTCACATTACAAACCTCCAGGACCAAGAAAAAGTGATTTATAAGCACTTTTAGATTTTGCTATCCACGTTTGACCTTGAAGGAGGGGTCCAAGGTCAAATCTTACAACATCAAAAGATTCCCAGCCCATGATTTGTTGTAAGTTGGTTTCACATTGCAAACCTCTAGGATCAATAATAAGTGAGTTATAAGTACTTTTAGGTTGGCTATCCTTGTTTGACCTTGAAGGGGGACCCCAAGGTCAAATCTGACCACAGCAAAAGATTCCAAGCCCATGATTTCCTATAGGTTGGTTTACCATCCCAACCCTCTGGGACTAATAATAAGCAAGTTATAAGCACTTTTAAGTTTGGGTATCCTCGTTTCACCTTGAAGGAGGGGTATAAGGTCAGACCTTACCACATGAAAATATTCCCAGCCCATGATTTTCTACAGGTTGGTTTACCATCCCAAACCTCTAGGACCAATAATAAGAGAGTTATAAGCACTTTCAGGGTAGGCTATCCTCGTTTTATGTTGAAGGAGGGGCCCAAGGTCAAATCTGACCAAACCAGAAAAATCCCAGCCCGTGATTTCCTATAAGTTGGTTTACCATCCCAAAGCTGTACAACCAATAATAAGCGAGTTATAAGCACTTTTAATTTTGGTTATCCTGGTTTGACCTTGAAGGAGGGGTCCAAGGTCAAATCTCAGCACACCAAAAGATTCCCAGCCCATGATTCCTATAGGTTGGTTTACCATCCCAAACCTCTAGTACCAATATTAAGCGAGTTATAAGCACTTTTAAGTTTTGCTATCTTCATTTGACCATGAAGGAGGGGCATAAGGTCAAATCTGATCACACCAGAAGATTCCCAGCCCATAATTTCCTATAGGTTGGTTTACCATCCCAAACCTCTAAGACCAATAATAAGGGAGACATAAACACTTTTCTTGACTGACAAAGAAACGCCCGTGGCGGCCATCTTGTTTTTCAAAAATGAGGCCAAAAAATCCCAGTTTTACCGATCATTGATTGGCCATGAGCCAACAAGTGATAATACCGAAGTTTGGAAACATCGTCCCAGCATTACTTTCTGCACGCTGTTCTAATAAAGGACCCCCCTCTTTGAAAAAAATGCATTGCTCTGGTGCGATTATTACAGAAATTATGTTGTGTCTATTTATTTTATATATTTGCATTTATGAGTAATACAGTGATTTTTTAAAAATATAACAAAATATAATTCTTGGTTATTCAGAATTTCTAGCGAGTAAGTGGTTAACTGATAAATATTTGGTCTCGTCAAAAGTTAGATGACCACACAGGTAGACTGTTACAGTCAGTATGCTTAGTCAGCTGATGTGTGTGGAGAAACTTCAGTCCAATATGTGTATTCCCTGATTTGTTACAGCATATTTGTATTACATGAAATTCCCTGATATTTTTACACAAGTCTTTCACAGATTCACTGAAGCAAAGTTTTATGTGAAAATGTGAAATAGATAAAAACATTTTTCTGTGGCTTTAACATCACGATCAACACACAGATTAAGATGACATCTAAGCACATCAAAATATGTATACACAACTGACACTCTAAAATGAAAGATGTTTTCTCTTCAACACACAAAAATCTGACTAATGTATGACAGCCATACTGGAACATGTTGCCTTGGTGTTCATAATGTAGCTTCAGCTTAACTATCTTTTTATATCCAAGTTTTCTGTTTCCTTGGCATCACTTATCATAAAATTATATAACGTTTTACATAATTATATGTGGAAATGTTCATATAGTGTATACAAAGGCCAGGGTCGAGTGTTTAGTCATGATTTCTGCATTGAAAACCACAGCATGGTAACTGGCAAGCCCTCTATTAACTTTTACACAAAAAGGATCACAAATACATGTATAAATATTCAATAATTAAAGTATCTATGAAACACCAAATTGATGAGAATGTACTGTATGGCAATGGTATAACAAATGAGGAAATTCTAAAACTAATGAAAAACTTTGTAAGTTTGTAACAAAAAACAATATATGAAACAACTCTTTCTTTGTTGGTTTCTGATTCAACATTACATTATTTCCCACCCTAACAGATCCTGTACTTATGTACCTGCAAAAGGTGGAGCTATGTCCAAGTGGTTGACTTGGTAACCAGACTGTGCCAACCCTCCAAACCCCACAGAAAGGACCACCATAATAACGGTTGGAATGCGGTGACAACCAAGATAACCAGTAACAACCAGACACACTGCCGGCAGCAAGAATCCTGAAAATGTTAAAAAGGGTAGACACAGAACGTTTCTAAATATATGCAAATTACCTGCAAAGGGAGGAGCAAGATCTAAATGATTGACACCAAGGCCTGACATGACAAGGCCCCCAATGGACACAGCGAGAGTTAAAACCAGAATGTTCATGGGTTTACTGCAGCCAGCATAACCAGCAATAAGCAGGAATATCGTGGAGCCAGTCATACCTGCAGTAATTAACATGGTGACAGGTGCAATAATATACAGGTAAATCATAGAATTAGTCATAACTTTGATGATTAGCTGATGACAGTGTGATCATGTACAGGTAAATCAGGAAGTAGGCCATACAAGAGGTGTAATAATTAGCATAATGACAGTGACAGCTTGATGGAACAAAAGGGTCAGAGATGCCCCAAAAGGCGGGTTGCGCAGGCAGCAATAAGGTTAGTGACTGCTGTAATTAAATTTAGTAACGGAAATGTTGACGGACAGACAAAAGGACAAACAAACGGACGAAATTAAACCAATTTCGAAAGCAACTTAGCTATGATGGTGATCTATCTCCCTGTCAAGTTTGAATTCAATTGGACAAAGCATTTTGAGTTAGAGTCCAGAAACAGAAATGTTGAAGGACAGACAAACAGACAAAAAACGGACAAACAAACGGACGGAATTACACCAATTTCGACAGCAACTTAGCTATGATGGTGATCTATCTCCCTGTCAAGTTTGAATTTGATTGGACAAAGAATTTTCAAGTTAGAGTCCGGAAACAGACATATTGAAGGACAGACAGACAAAAAACGGACAAACGAACGGACAGAATTACACCGATTTCGACAGCAACTTAGCTATGGTGGTGATCTATCTCCCTGTCAAGTTTGAATTCGATTCGACAAAGCGATTTTGAGTAAGAGTCCGAAAATGAAAATGTTGACGGACAGACGAATGTCGGACGTATCTATCCAATAGGCGGGTTGGTTACACGCAACCCACCTAGAAACCAGAATCACCCATACCCACAATACCAGTAATGTGATTATACCTAGTTAAATCAGGAAGCAGGTCTTGTATTTAGTAATCAATATAGATTGAGGTTAAAAATACCCAGTTAAATCAGGGAGCTTTGTAAAACTATGGCAATTCATGTTATGGCAGCAATGATAAATCACATCCAAATCAGGGAGCCAGTAATAAGTGTAGCAATTTATTGTGGTAGCCGGTTATAACTCTAGCAATTGCAACTGCGATATTTAATATACCATCATACTTCCTATTATCGTGTGTGTCTTATTACCGTGCACCAGTCTAATCATTGTTTTCCATGTGTTAATGAACCAATTTTGTAAAAATCAGTGATCTTCATGTGTCAAATATAAATCATGTTAACTTTTTCTAGTTTGTGCCACAAAATCTGATGTAAATGGGTATCTGAATATAACGGACAACAGTGTTTTAATATTTAGGCAATGTAGACCTTATATCCCCTGAATCACTCACTGCTGTTTTGTTATATTTTGCATTAATCCAGAAATTATTACACCTTTAATATTTGCTTTAAAGTTGGACTTTAGGGTTAAAAGTAATTACAGGAAAATCTTCTGCAGGTGCATGGTACTAAAAGTACCCTCTCCAGTGGAAACAGATATGATCAATTTTTAAGATGCTAAAAATAATTGAAATAATTTCTTTTATGTTCATACTTTTCAAGGTTTTTAAACAGATTCATGGATAATTTATGATATTTAGGCAAACTGAACCTTGTGAGGTCAGTTCTATGATGAATCCTGCACTTTGTCTTAGGTGCATGTTAATTGGTGGTTCGAGGATACATTATTAACACAAAGCCAAAAACATAAGGAATATCAAAGACCCTCACATTTCCCAGTGACAGGATATATTCTAGCTACCTGTATGTATTAGGTTAAAATTGGGGTTTTAAGTCACACAGTCAACTTATGTTAGGACAGGTACTCTCTGTGTTTCACATTGTCACAATGTGAATTCAAATCACAGAGGTCAGAGTCCAGTCATCAAAGGTCAGACTAATGAACCACTTGGAAACTAATGCCCCTTTCACACTACAGGGGTTATGTCCCGCGGCTACAGGTGTACCTCGGCGGTAGAACATCCTCCCAGTTCGCCCCCTTTCATCCGAGTTGTTCACACTACAGGCGGTGTAGTTTGCAGTTATAGGTGTTTGGAGAAACGTCCCTGTCCTTCAACTACCGTTCGAGATTCGTATGCGACCTTGTGTGACAGTGGCAAAACATTCATGTAAATCCACTCGCCTTATGACTCCGTATTACACTGAAAGACGACCGAATCACAACCATATGTACACTGTGGACCACACCTTTGCGTCCTTCAGTTACCGTAGTAAGAAACTCATATGCGCATGTGTGAAATCATCTGCACATGCCCATGGTACTGAATTCAGAGGTGGAAATTTTAAACGTCTTAAAACTTTTGTCGGACGTGCAAGGCGATGGATGGTTCACCACTGACGCACAAGTTTGCGAACAGACCTCAGACGGTGATCCAAGGACAGGGACGTTTCACCAAATGCTGAACACCACGGGTGATACTGCCTGTAGTGTGAAAGGGGTATAAATATACAGAAAAACCAATGAACTTGTCATACCTGCAACAGATCAACTTATATAGTGACAACAGTGATAACAATGATAACACTTGTTCCTCAAAAGATTATATTTTTGTTTTAAAAGTCAATATGGAGTTTATGTGATCCATTACTGAGAATTTATTACTAAGATATTGGAATTACTAAGATATCACTCTGACCGAGATATTGGTATGACTGAGTTATCATTATTACTGAGATACTGGCATTACAGAGATATCATTTTACTGTGATATTACTACATCTGTGACAGTATTATGACTTACTCATATAAATTAAATGAAACTACCTCAAATACCGAAGGTATTAACATGTTCAGTTGATTAACGATAACTAGCATATTGTTCATTTAAGAGCTATTTGAGTCTTTATTTTTACAAATATTCTGTGACATATATCAGCCATAAATTCAAACAATAAAAATTATCATTCTTACACACCTGTTGTATTGAACAGCTTCCTAACTGCAGTCGTGGAAAGTATCTTTCTGTATCTCAAAAAGTCAGCGAGCTGACCACCAATGTTTATGAGGATCCACATGACCAAATAAGGTAATGCTGATAACATCCCATCCTGAACATGAACAAACTTAAAATTAGTCCTTTTAATTAATTTTTGTGTAATATATAAAACAATAAAATGACATTCTTCTTTGAACCATTTCAGATCCTACCAATATTTGATACTGAATCTGCTGCAAACCTGCAGCCCTTTTGAATCTCAGCTAATCATATTTAAACCTTTTGAACATTTTTACAACATTCAATGTTTACACTAACAGATCTTACAGCATACAATGTAAATACTTTTGTCAGTAAAAAATCAAAAAGTGTGGCTCCAGACATGTTTAATGTCATGGCATTAACATCAAATTCAAATTCTGTAACACATAAACGAAATCATAGTTTAACTTTAAGCAAGGGTCATAAACCAGTGATTGAAAAGCATTGTTAAATATTTAGGCTATAAATGTTCTCAATATGTCGTTACAAACCTTTATGATCATGCTTTGTTTACTTGTAACATCTATAAAATTTAACACATCTACAATCTTGACCATACACTATTATCCAACTTTCTATTATCTGAATACCGGTACCTGATTTTATGAACTCATTTCCATTCACACAAAGGTGTAGTTCCCATTTTACACTAACAATTCTCCTCTATTATACAATACCTCTAAACTGGGGTTTGGGGGAGGAAGGGCCAGGCATCTACCACTTACAACCTTAACCCTTACTGGTTGTAGTGTGACCAGAGTATTACCTATGATAGTGGTCCAACCTGTTCTAAAAACAAAAACCGGTTTCCAGGGCTTTGAAACCAAACGAAATCTGGGATTTCAAAATTGTGAACTGATATGGTGAAAAATTTGAAACAAGCGTACATGAGCGTTATTTTTTATAGGAAATATGCATTAGCAAGATATTTTGAAGTTTGTAAACTTCATTTACCATGAATATAAAGTACAAATGTAAGATGTTTCCTTAAATATATATGTTCTTTATTGTTTTGATGAAGTATTAACCAGTAGAAAGCCTAATATGATGATGGTTTCAATAACTGGTACTTATATATTCTTTGCAGATTTTGTCATTTCTACCTAAACGAAATGAAATGCCGGTTTACCGTTCACACCACTTACCTGTGATATGTCAAAATGCAGCACGTCCTTCATGTAGGTGGGGAGACAGGTGAGCAGGGTGTAGAACCCCCAGTTATTACAGGTGTGAGCCACCAGTAGGGCCCAGAAAGGTACGGAGGTGAAGATAGCAATCCAAGGAGTGGGCAGCTTCTGTCAAAGTGTGAACAATTAATGTCAATTGAAACTGTGTTTTAAATTTTGTTGAAATATTGATTCATTTCTGTTAACAATACAGTTTACCAAAATTTCAACCTACAATTCACAAGTCCACTAAGCAGTTTGGCTTCAGTTTTGCCTTTGATGCTCCCACTGTTTGGAATTCACTTCCTGAAGACATCCGTGCATCACTCACTATTGCCTCCTTTAGAAAGAAGCTCAAAACCTATCTGTATGTAAAGGCATATCCTCCTTAGCTCATTTTCTCTTATGGCTTCTCTGTGGTGCCGACCTGTTGTTGTCCCTGGACTTTGAATTTGCATATTGCTATTGTCTTGTTGCGCCTTAGAGTCCACTACTCTATGCTATAAAAGTCAAATTAGAATTAGAATAGAATTTTCCTGGAAAAAAAAGTTTATTTTTTCCCCTGTTATTTTATGATTCATGTATGAACACACATGTTACACCATGAATAATTATATCCTTCTTGAACCAGAATCCAGTAGATTCCACATTCCGGTCCAAACAGTTTTAATGTCAGACGTATGCATGTTTTTGTGCAAGAATATTGCAGGGAACTGTATATTCTTAAAAATAGAAGTGTTGTTTGTTATTACACACGACATTGTGGAACAAGATAAATGCACTAAAATGTATCAAAAGTGATGGCTATATGACACTGTCCAATTTTTGTAGTAGACTGGAAATAGGTACAACAATCATAATATAAATAAATTTGATCTTCACCAAAGTTTTCATTATTACAAAAACTTTGTATAATTTGCAGCTGCTTGCGAATTTGTCATGGTTTAATCAAAATTATTTAATGTATAGGAATATTACATGAAGTAGTTACTGAAACAATAAACACAATCTAAAAAATGACATATACTTTTCACATGCAAGGTTGTAACATCATATTAAATGGAAAAATCCATTTTTTTTTTTTTTTGCATCCAGATCACTGTCAAAATTTAATGGGATCTAAGTTGGACCAAGACCCATCCTCTGACTTATTTCAGAAAGATCCAACCAGTAGTATCTGTGTAGAGTAAGAAATCTAAAATTCGCCACATATCTGAAATTCGCCACATGTGAAAATACTAATAAAATAAATGAATTGTGGTGAGATTTGTTGACTGTATAGTAAATTAAAGCTTTTTGAACTGAAAAATACCAATTTTTGGACAAAAACATCATTTTCTTCATAAAATTAACTAAGGTTTTAGAGGTGGCGAATTTTAGATTCCTGGCGAATTTTAGATTTCTTACTCTAACCTTTTATTTTTATCTAATGCCCAAATTTACAATCTGCATTATACTTTTCCCATTAACTATCCTAAAATATAAATGCACTGCTGAAGCTCCTCTATCGGATACTGTAACACTGCATATTTCAATACTGGAAGATTACAATATAGGGTGGAAACATGAAATATCATCCCTTATACACCTTGGGTCACACAAATTTGAATCAAGCATTTTATCCAAAATGGCTGCAACAATGACTGTTAATTTTGGGAGTCCCCCTCAATTTCAAGGTTATTTGCCTTATTTTATTGTTTCGTTTAAATTGTTTTCTACTCAATGAACGATTATTTTAAATTATTAGTGATCAAACACGACTCTAATACTATCACTAACAATTAACTGACAAAAACATTTAACCATCGACCACTACCTCCTTTTCTTGGTGACCAATGGTTGTCTCTATGTAGTTTTTCTCCTCTTCTGAGATCCGGGGATGCAGGGCTGGAGTGTTGGCTGTAAGGATCATCCAAAATCCAAACCACACACAGCCTAACACACCTGAAAAGTCCTCATAAGTAAACGTCTTTGTGTATATCAACTCCACTGACACTTTTTTTCTGGGGATTCCCCATTTTGGCCAGGGGCCGGATTCGATGACTTTTGACTCAACGTATACAACTTCAATACAATTTCACTATGACTGGATGAATTGCCAAAACAAACTGATAGGTTCATATGCCAGACCAGATTTTAGAATTGGTCAGAGTCAGGGCCTAAGTCAGGAATATGGAACCACAGCTTTAGCTCAATCAGTTGATGAGTCAGAATTAGTGCTCTCATGGCAACTCGCTAACTCAAGTTTCATATTGATTTTGTTGAACTCGTGAACGTGAGTTTGTCTTATTGCAAACTCGAGTTTCTTTAAAATACTGCCAAAAAATTATAAATAAACCACTTGCCACTGTACAAAGATGCAATAAAAGCACAATTCAACTGGTTTACTTAATATTTTCCTTCATGTTTACCTATTACAACTCAAAGCCAATGATTTCTCTCGATACACCTTACCTATTAAAACAACCAATCAAAATGTGTGTTTTCTTCATCAATATGAAGGGGATGTTGATCCTTATTTTGCAAATAAAGTATGACAAGTTTTGTTGGAAAACGGTATTTTATTATGAAAGGAAGCATACTTGTGCATAATGCATATATATTTAATGTTTGGGTTTTTAAAAATATTGTTATTGACTCGAGTTCAACTCGAGTTGACTCATTGGTGATGCATGAAACTCGAATCGGGGTACTTTGATGGCTCACGGGAGCACTAGCCAGACTTTTTATTGTTTTCTGTAGTTGAATTCCAGCTGAGGAATTGCTGTTAATTTCCTCATGTAAGCTCTTTGATAATTTAATAGAAGAACTGGTTAAACTATTTTAAGTTATTAATGGATTATTTATTGCTTTCATTTTTATCATGCCATAAACAGGTAAACACATACACAACACAATTAACAATATAATTGCACTGACTGATCAGTTTAACAGAATTACTGACTTGTCAGAATGACAGTAAGTGTGTCAAATTATTCTGTGACTCTAGAATGCAGGTCTATGATAATGCATGGCCGTACCAAGAATAAATTTAAATGTGTAAACTTTTACATGTTTAATAGACAAATGCTTGATTAACCAATCACTTAAAAGAAAAGAAAACTCAACAGACTGACTGCTTTTACCACCACTTCATGCATAATCTTATGAAGCCCCATTTCTTCATTTTCAAGCAGCAAAATTTATATGTTTACCTTTCTTCATTATGACTTTTTCTAACACTAAAAAATTATGCTGATCTCAAAAGATTCTGGGAAAACAGATATTCACTAAACAATAAAAAAACAGACAAACTTACCAAAGAGGTAGAAGACCGATGGCCAACCAAGACTGGAACCACAGAGCCAACCAGAGATAGGGAGAGCCACCACAGTGCCAAACTGAGAACCTGAAAACATACACAGTGCCAAACTGAGAACCTGAAAACATACACAGTGCCAAACTGAGAACCTGTAAACATACACAGTGCCAAACTGAGAACCTGAAAACATACACAGTGCCAAACTGAAAACCTGGAAATACTCAGTGCCAAACTGAGAACCTGAAAACATACACAGTGCCAAACTGAAAACCTGAAAACATACACAGTGCCAAACTGAGAACCTGGAAATACACACAAAGTTAAACTAAGAATCTGCAAATATACACAGTGCCAAACTGAGAACCTGGAAATACACACAAAGTTAAACTAAGAATCTGGAATATACACAGTGCCAAACTGAGAACCTGGAAATACACACAAAGTTAAACTAAGAATCTGCAAATATACAGTGCCAAACTGAGAACCTGGAAATACACAAAAGTTAAACTAAGAATCTGGAATATACACAGTGCCAAACTGAGAACCTAAAAAACATACACAGTGCCAAACTGAGAACCTGGAAATACACACAAAGTTTAACTAAGAATCTGGAATATACACAGTGCCAAACTGAGAACCTGGAAATACATACACAGTTAAATTGAGACTCTGGAATACGCAGTGTCAAACTGAGAACCTGGAAATACACAAAGTGTGCAACTAAGAACCTGTAGATACATGTGAATATAATAACCAACTGAGAACCCAGAAATAGACACAGTGTCATATGGAAAACTTGGAAATATCAATCAATCAATCAATCAATCAGTTGTCCAGGTGCTTAATCTCCGTATCAACGGATTCTAAGGCACACCATCCAATCCGTAAGGCATAAATCATGAGACATTAGACATGTTCCGAGTCGTTGCCAGGGAGGCGGTCCGGTGTTCGGTAGTAAGAAGCTATGGTGGGAATGATTTTGGGAAAAAAATATACATTGTGTCAAACAGAGAAACTAAGAAAACAGTATTGAAATGATTACTTGAATTTTCAGTGACAAATCTGAGAGTTTCCATATACAAAGACTATCAAATATAAAGCCTGCCTCAAACCCAGTGATACAAAACAGTGAATTATAAGCACAATGGCATACAAGAGCCACTTATAATAATATTTAAATACATCAGGAACATTTCACAAACAACACCAAGAAAACACATATTTTAATTTATTTGCAATTATTTATTTTCAACTGGCCTTGTGTAACAACTGGAAAACATTCCTAAGTGTTATTGGCCTTCATAAGGAGAAAAAAATAAGATTGCTGTAAAACCTGTGATGGTGTGATACTTACCAGCGTACACAAATGTACCAAGCTTGCTTCTTTCCAGTGGAGGAGCCCATTTGGCAAGTAGTGCATGCATAGCAGGGAATGTTACACCCTGGAAATATGACAAAAATACTCATAACGTTTCTCGCATGCTTTGTCGTCATCAACATCAAGACCCAACTACAGCAAACTTTCAACATACTATTGCTGAATGACATTGGTGATTATAAGTATAAGTCTGACTTATAAATAAATAATCAAGGCTTTAAGTTGAATCTGCCCTTTACCTGAAATAGAAATATAGAGCAAGAACCTACAATCTAATTGATCATTAATTTTAGTTTTAACTGTTCACAGATTTACACTCAAACAAACTGAAAAACAGTAATAAGATTTAGAAAGAGCACATCCCAATTAAGCATTAGTAGTCACTATTACTTTAAGGTGTCAATCTGGGAGAGTATAGCACTGACCACACAAAAATTTCAAATAGTTTATTTTAGCAAGAGTCTATCGACCCGATCCCTGATCATTAGAAACGCTACCTATCGATCGGGTTTCCTGTATTATTTTACAAGTGAGTATTTGATAATTTACCTGTGAATACAAGGTGCAAGAAAATTTAAAGTGAAAATCATCCCTTACTTGGATCTAAGGTCACCTTATCTAAGTACTGTTATAGAATACGGCCCCAGTAATCACGTCAGAATTTGTTAATGTCTGAATTGCTAATTTAATCCCCCCCAGTAATCATGTCAGAATGCAATTTACTACATTTTGTGTAGCAAGTATTCGTTAATTCAGATAATCCACCAATGAAATTAAAAGGCTAATTGAGAAACATACAGAGTTAGGGTAGCCATACTGACGATTTCAGCAATTAGTACCCACTAAGCAAACCAATTAGGTAAGGAACCAATGAAATTAAAGGACGAGATGAAGAATGCTTACATACAGATCTGTACAAAGAATAAACGTGACCCGTTCGATAGGTTCTACAGAGCTACTATTCTACCACTGACTGAAATTCCATGAGATGCAAACTGATCAAATTCTTGTAGAACTCAGGACACAAACATTCATAGTAAAATATATTTTAGTAGGATCCTGATCAAGTTCGCTATAAAATATAAGTAAATACCAGGTCCTTTCAAGCATAAGCAGGTCTTTTCCAACAGAAATTTATTCTAAAATCACGAAAGCCAGTGAAATTCAGGTTCACAGGTTTCAATTGAGTGTGTTTATTCTGAGTAGAAATCTCTGCTGGCAATACTGCATTTTATAATACTACTACATTCCAGTGTGTTTATAAGTTTACAAAACAGGAAATCCACTGACACTGATTCTTGTCTTGTACTCCCTATTGAATTCCTGCTGCCATAAAGAGATTCACACAAAACTATACTGCCAGTATAACTGCCAGTGTGGATAACTTGGCTTAGTTGAATCGATGACACAGTACCAAATTTATGTCAACATCCACTTAAGTGGTCATTTTCCAAGAGGGGACAGTACAAAAGCCAAAAAGAGGTCAAGACTGCAAAAAACATCCACCAGGGGGGGGAATAGTTATGGAGGTGGGAAAGTAAGTCTGAAAAGGTGAGTAGACAAGTTACAATAGGTAATCTATTCCACTCAGATTGTACCACAGCTGCAAAACTCCAACTACAAACTTGTATATGTGTACAGACACTAAATACTCTTATCAAGACTAAGCTGGCAGGAATTTACAACTGCAGAAATATGAGAAAGTTGATTGAAATATAGAGCCTTAAATACTAAAAGCTTGTACTGGATAAAGATGTGCTGTTGAATAAGAAGTAAGTGGAATTTTTACTAGAAAAGTAGTAATATGAGATCTAGTTTTCAACTGGCAGACAATTTCACAAAGGTAATTACTATCCAACAACATTCTATCTTAGCTTAAAAGTTAGAAAAAATAAAGGTAATAGAATGCCAATTGATGACCTTACCTCTCCGATCCCCTCTAGGATTCTGAGAGCCACAAAGAGGTAGACATTAGTTCTGGACACAAGTGGAGTGAGTAGAGTGAGAGCAGATGTACACAAAACACCCACCCCAAACAACAGCTTGCCCCCAAACTTCTCACCAAGCCAGCCTCCAGGCACCTATGGTAAAATCACATTGCAAGTTATGTGGATCCGATTTGATATGGCAGACTTTGTACAACCAAAGCTTCCAGACAATTACAATTAGGTGAAATTATGAGCAGATTGGAAACAGGAGAATCTGGACAATGGGAGTCTCCAATACCCTCAGGAAATGGTTGTGTTTATGACCAATACGTTCCTCTTATCAGTATCATTTGTTGTATTTTTATATCATCTGGGGATGGATGGCAGCATACCACTCACTTAATATTCAGGGACCTACAACAAAGACAAAAAGGATATTATTTGGACCAGTCACTGCTTTTATGATTATGCAGATTATTAGACGAAGTTTTATAGAGTAAGAAATCTAAAATTCGCCACATATCTGAAATTCGCCACATGTGAAAATACTAATAAAATAAATGAATTGTGGTGAGATTTGTTGAATGTATAGTAAATTAAGGCTTTTTGAACTGAAAAATACCAATTTTTAGACAAAAACATCATTTTGTTCTTAAAATTAACTAAGGTTTTAGAGGTGGCGAATTTTAGATTTCTTACTCTACCTTGCAACAATAAAAGTATTAAATATATTATATCACAATAGGCAATGAGGAGGTGAATGAAGGCACTACATAGCAGGTGGTAATGATTCTGTGTTGTAAACCATCATCAGGTTTCACCAAACAACCACTGTGTTTCCTGGATATAGGCCAGGGATGAGATAAGACCCCCAACTTCCAGAAAATTATAATAAATTTAAAATTCATTTGGGTTTCATGGTTGTTTTATAATGCAACCTTTTGCATCACACAAAGTGTATTTTTTAAACAGTGATTACAAAAATGACCCTATTAGAGCTGTATAATAATGTATGGATTGGTGTTATAAATGAACAGACCATACTTGTGTAATGATGTCTGTATAGCTGTAATCAATGATCAGACCATACCTGTATAATAATGTATATATTGGTAAAATAAATGACCTGATCATACCTGTGTAATGATGTATCCATAGAAAAATGATCCCAGTACCAAACCCTGTATTTTAGTATTCCACTCAAACTCACCATGCTAAAAATATAAAATAGTCACTATAAGGGGCACATGTTTTGCACAATATATCAACCTTGCACATTTTCACAAATTTTACTAAAATTTATCAATTTATAAACTGTTTGTAATAAGAAAATCTCATATGTTGTTTATCAATGCTGTTTATTTGTATAAATTTAAAATATCTCCTGGATAACTGATTCCCAATTTGCTTATTATTAATATTCACTTAATTTGCTTAAGTGCACCAAATACTAAAAGCAGGTGAAACTAAGTGAAAAATATTTTCCAGTATAATGCATTTAATATAAAATTAATTCTGAGATAAATATCCAAATAACTTATCAGGTAATATTTTCTACCTAATTTTTAAGCCCTAACCAATTATTACCTAAACTGTTGATTACACATCACAAGGCATTATCATTTTTGAATATTATCACATAATTATATAATTGCTGTTCTTAATTTACATTTTGACAAACTGTGCTGACATCATGAGTTTTAAGTGCTTATTTCATCATAAAAAGAAAGTAATTTCATTGGGGTCAAGGTCAAATAAATGAAACTTTTCATTTAAAGTTAAGTTTTAATTCTTTCAGATAGTTTATCAGTTTAATACCCTTACTAAAATACCTACTGAAGGATGGGAACCTGAGGTGCTGTTGACGTCTTCATTTGGACAGTCATCAGAGTGAGTGTTGTTTGTGTCATTGATGGGTTTTACCATGGATACAATGGCCACGCTTAAATTCACACGAAGACAGTACACATTCACAAAGCCCAAAAAGGCCAGGAAAGCCAGGACATGCCGACATTGTGGGAATTCTAAAAGACAAACACAATATTTATCAACAAAAGCACTAATTACAGTTTTTTTTTCTCAAAAAACTTCTTGAATTTACAAAACAAAAACTGTTAAGCAACAACATAAAGTAAACATCAGTGCACCAAATAAGGATTTGTGTTGGAAAGATGGTAGTTGGGGTCTGCCAAGTGAATCTATAACTGTGCAAATTTGTGTATTGACATAGACATAAATAAAATATTTAAAATTTCTTGCCCAAAGTAAAATATTTAATAGTTTCAAAGTGATACTTTCGGGTTTCATCTAAGGCTGATATCCAATAACTGCAGGCCCTCCTGAGGTACAAAGAGTATACTGAAAATTGTTTGCTGTTTGTATACTGTTTCTATGGCCATATACTGCACTCCCATCAGTGTTCATGACTCGTACAAAATTGTTGCTGTCACACAGGGCCAGTAACTTGAAAAAGTTAATGGCCGAATTGAAAAGTTGCTGGCCAAAATTTAAAACTTAGAAATGAAGAAATTTACGAATGAAAGTCAAAATGTTTTTTGATTCAACGTACTTTACAACTTACAAGATACCATAGCTTGTAGAAAAAAGAGATGTGAAACTATTGTATTTTTTTAAATCTTCAATGTCTATCTCTGGGTTAGAAGAGCCACAATTAGACTCATCATCAGACTCATAATCACAGTAACAAAGGTCATTAGTTACTGCCACATTTTTAACATCATCAATTGAAAAAAATAAGAAAAAGAAAAAAAAATAAGAAAAAAAACAGAACAAGAAAAAAATCTTTATCAATGGCCTGGTTAATCAGAATATTTTCCCTTTATTTTTATACATTAACCAACCAAATTCCTCTGTTGTTTGAACTTGTTTCATTCAATAGTTTACCCAAGAACTTCACCAGAAATATATCACACAGGCTGTTAAACTGTTCTAATGGCATAGAAAATGCAGTCAAACAGCCTAAAGTACACTAAAATGGACCAAACTGATGTATCAAGAAGATGGAAACGGAAGCCTCACACAGAATATTGTTTTGATTTGGACAGCTAAAATATCAACAGCAGAAACACTTTCAATGGTTGCCTCAATGAACAATAATACAAGCTGATAATGTGAGAAGAAATCTGGACAGAAATGGTGAGTTTTTATTTTATTTTCTTTAAAATTAAAGAATTTGACTGGTTGTAAATTGTTTTATTTTGCTGGCCAACCACGCCAAGAAGTCCTCAAAAATGTAAGCCTGTTGCAATACAAGATGGCCTCTGGCTTGTTTTCTTGGCTGGTTATATAAACATTTGTAGTTAATTTACATGTTATTACTACAGGTAAACAGAATCTTGTGTGACAAATAAATGTTATATATCATGATAATATTGAAATTATTGATCAGTGAAACAATAAATCCTTTGACTTGACTGGACTTGAGTATACAGTTCATACTCAGAAAGCTGTAGGACTTGTTCTAAGAAACCAAAACTTTTGAACAGCTTATTTTGTCATAATCTTCCTTGGTGATGTTTACAGAAGAACTGAAACAAGTATTGTCAGGAAGTAGAACTGCTTCATTTGGTATTTAAGTGAAGCAATGTGAAAGTTTCTGCTATGTGGCAGTTTATTTTACCTTTAAATGGCAGATACATATGATTAAATTACAATAAGTTTTTCTTCTTTGCCATTATTTTGCCACAGTTGGTTCAAGGTCAGTGCCATAATTTAAAATCTACCAACACCATTTTTTTTTAAATTTAATTTAGGCAAATTTAAAAGCTGTCTAGACAAAATTAAAATTTTAATTTCACCAAAGAGAACTCAAGGTCTGTACGTATAGGTAAATTCAAACTCCACCTAAACTAAATTAAAATTTTGACTTTCCTAGGTGAATTTAAAATCTATCTAGGCGAAGTTAAAACCAACCAAGGCCAAACTAAATTTTGATTTTATCTGAGCTAATTTAAACATCCATCCATGCAAATTCAAATTCCACCTAAATTCTTATTTTTCCTAGGCCTGTGACATAAATATATCAGTGAGGAATATTTAATGATTTGAAGATCACTTCAGCCCCTCTTACATCCCGTCGTACGTCCTGGTTACAGAGAAAAATCGCCTGATTTGCAAGGGACACTTAAGCTACACTTGTGATTTTATAACAGAATTTCAAGGTCGCACAGACCCCGCAATGGAAATTGACATGCACATTTTCCCTGTGTGCACGCAGTATGGCCATAAACACATCCATTTCTCATGGTTAACTTAAGAGAGACTTGCGCACGTGCATTTCCTTTGCAAGTGTTGCAAGATCTCCCCATTCACTGGCAGGGTTGCAGGGTACTTGCACATACTGTATAATACACTCATGTGTACCTTGCATCCATATTAACCCACTGTGGAACCTGTAGCTAGTCGCAGTCTGTTCTTTGATGTTCAAGTAGTCACAAGTGCTGACACTCTTGTCAGAAAAATATTCCTTGTTTGTACGTGCAAATCTTTGCTACCCCACTACCAGGCTAAGTTCATATTTTTCAACAATATTTGCAGCACACTTACGTGTATATACACGTACAATGGGATGTAAGAGAAGCTTAATACATGAGTAGCAGATTTTAGAAACTATTGTGTCTGGTGTCTCACTGTCTGAAAACGGAAATGGAAACTGGTTAATTTGGACCTCCAACTGTTAACCACATCTCTTCAAGACAAGAAATGCCACCAATAACTTCACTTAAGCCACAGAATAAGTCAAACAGAAAAAAATGAGAATGATTCTCTAACCCATATCTCTGTCAAACAAGGCAAATTTAAAATCCACCTAGACAAAATTAAAATTTTAATTTCACCAAAAGGAATTCAATGTCTGTATGTATAGGTAAATTCAAAATCCATGGTTTTTTTGCCAGGAGAGAATTAAAATCCAAATGTATTTCTATTTGTGGAGTGAAATTGTGGAACAAGTTAAATAGTAATATCAGTGGAATAGAGTCTTTTAAAAAATTTAAATTAGTGTTAAAGGAATATATGCTTGATTCTTAATAAGAATTTCTTATAAAGATTAAATCATAGTGATCAGTTGCTTTTAGATTTTGATTTATTTTTTTGTTTTACATTGTGTTCAACAGTCAGGTCATATTGCGATAGGTAGTCTACAGGTGGAGGAACCAGTGCATACTAGTTGGTCCAGGTTCTACACTGTAAACCACTGGGCATCGGCAAGTAACTACTATCTTTCCAACACAAATCTGCCAAATAGAAAAAAAAATTATTCATACTTAAATGTACTTAAATATTAAAGTCTTTCACTTTACAGTGTGCTCATGTTAAATCTTGTGGGGGCAGTATAATTAAAGGGCATGGCGGCGATATGGTAAAACTGTTCCAAAAAATATATTCTGCAGTACAGATTGCTATACTCCAGAACTTTGTCTCGAGTGAGGCATTCAGTAACAATTTTTTTCATTGGTTAATTAAATTAATTACGTTTGCTGATGAAAAGTAGACCGGTTGGCTTGATCTTCTATTTGTATTATATTGCAAGGAAACCCATTGTGGCCTCATATATTCTTAGTACCAGCATTTGATATTTTATTTGTAAAATATTGATGGAAACCCTCATCATGGCCTCATATTTCCTTCATGTGTACAAATTCAACCTTAAGTGAAGTGAGAGTAAAATATTAGCAGATCATAATGCACTCATACAATTCTTGGATCTTGTAGTGTGGTGAAAAAATATTGCTAGATCTTGTATATTTGACTATACTTGTAGGTAAATAAGCGTGTAAACAAATCAAAGTACTTAGTGAACATTCACAAATTTACAAAGTACAAGCATTTGGTATTCTATTTGTAAAATATTGCTAGAAAACTTCAACAGTAGGTGCAGCAAGAGTAAGATAGATTTCTGTTAGTAAAATGGCAGCAAAGTCCCATCGTTTCCTCATGTTTCACTCCATGAGATGTTTAGGATACCAGCTTGAACCGCACTCTAGCTAATTTTCTGGAATACAGCAAATGAATGTTGCCATATTGTAGAATTTCTTCTTAAGTGCTGTGATTTACCGTACTCGAGCCACTTCATAATTAGAAGCTATGCTTCAACTGCTTTATTTTCATCAAGCCTATGTTTAATGATTCATTCATTATCTACAATAAAATGTGAATCCGTAATTAAACTAAATTGTTTGTAATATATGTGCTGTTATTGTTCACATATATGGCTGAAATAAACATTTATTTATTCCTCTATTATAAATAGTATGCAGTGTCACAAGGCCCCAAAACGCCCACCACTGGGCGATAATAGCATACAAAAGAGGGCTAATTAATCATTTCTTCAAGAAACTATGCAATTCAAAGATTACCTTTCTTATGCACTAATTCTTGTGTATTATCCCTTTCATTAGTTGGATCCATTATTTCTTCTTCCTTTTTTCACTTTGGTTTCCAACTTCCAAGTTTTTAATCTTTGTTTTGTTTACAATGTTTAAAGCATACTAAAGCTAATATTTTCAATTTCCCAGAGCAGTATAATTCTATATGATGCCCCGCAAATATCTGCAAGCATTTTGAAATTTTTTTGTGAGGTTGTGAAACATTTGCCGTCTTATTAGCAAACGGGAGTAATCTTAGATAAATTGATGTATTAAACAACTTCATAAGTGGATATACCAATGCTTGTCAGATATTTTGAAACTTGTAAGAGATATTGTTCCATCAAATCCATAAGATTTGTTACAGTGGAAAATATTTATTTGATGAAGCACTCAACACTTTTCAGTTATGAAGAAACTTATGAGCAGTATAAGCTGCAATGGTATTGAGCATATTTTCGTTGCATGGTGGGATAGTTGGTGAAAATAAAAGTTTTTTTTAGAATATGAATCATCAATTACTGGTGCTGATGTACGACAATTTGAATATGTTGCTCTTTAACAAGTCATGAATTATAAGACAATGTTGATATGTTTATACAAACTATTGTATCATAGTTGCATGTAAGGGCCTTGTGCTGGGTCCTTTTACCATAAAATAACACTGGATCATGGATTTTCTCTCTACTCTGTAGTGGTTATCTATATTTATACATTGAGGAACGTTTCTGAAACCTTTTGTGCTCTACTGCTCTACAGATACAAAGGGTAAAAATACAGATATTTGAGTTTGCTACAACTAATTTGGAATATTTTATCTGTGTCAGGCGCTTGTGAACTATTTTGTTGTGAACTCTAGCTGACGTGTACTGGATTTAGTGTATGGCTTGTTGCAGATCAGCAGATATTGTTCATACCTCGGAACAAGCACCAGAATTATTTAGACATAGTAAATTATTTGGATGTAAACATGTTCTGCTGGTGAACACTGGATGGAACTTCAGACAGATTACTTGATAGAGTGAACAAACTGGTTTCACTTGTCAGTGGATAAATATTGTGATCAGGTCAAACACATTTGATTGCTGTATTTAATCTTAATTTATTAACCATGAGAGTATTTCAGTAGACTGTAAGTATTATTTTAAATGTCAAATGAATCTGTTAAGTAAAACTTTTTTACCTTTTGCCTGTTACAATTTGAATACAACTGGTAATTGCTACTCTGTGGACTGTAAAAGTTGTTATTACAATCATCTACTCACACACTCCTTGTAAATAACTTGTACTTCTACCAAACAATAAAATTTCAAGCACAATATATGAAATCATTAATCTGTTTACTTCACAAGGTTGTAAGCACACAATTTATCAACCCACAAGGCAGTAAAATGAAACCAACAAGAATGGCAGCTGCTTATTGATATCACCATGTACAGCAATTATAACAGGACCTACAAGATATATTACTTCTACAGTGGCTGGCAGTAATTATTTGAGAATGAGAAAATAAAGAATATGGAATATATAAAACACTTACCCAATGAAGGTGTTATTCAATCCAATATTGATGGAAATCATTACCTAATCATTATAGATGACTTTCAGATCTCAGTCTTAAATGATGGATTATTAGCCAATCTCTTTAGCAGAAAGTCATACAACAGAAACTCAGTGTTTTAGTGACCTTACCAAATTTACTTCATCAGATTACATTCATCAGATTTGATAAGACTGACGTTAAAGGCATTAGATAAGGGGACTTAATCTAAGAGAGAACCTTCCCCACCAAATTTTCTCTATGATTACACAAAATAAACTAGCTACAAACAGTCTGATAAAGCGCATAATGGAGGAACAGTAACAAAATTTGGATATAGAGGGACAAGCAACTGCCCAGAATGGCTCAGATTCTAGAACAAAAATAGAATAAAAAGATAGTAATTGCCTTCTCAGTAAATTATCAATGTGATACAGATGCTGCTGACATGACAATGTAAAAAGCATATATTGAGGTTTATGGGTATTTTGGTAGTTTTTTTATAGATATATCTTAAAGGTTCCTCTACATAGCGCCTAAGAGAAACATTGAATAGTAGTGAAAAGTTTTATACTCTCAATGACTTATTTAATAATATTCAAGTTAAATCTAAAAAGTAAGAAGTGATCAAGGGAGTAAATATCTGAACATATGTGATAAGAAATTTTAATGGAATAAAAATAAATAAAAAATTTGCATTTTATGAAACCTTATCTAACTAACCTAATCTTTGTGGGGAAGATATTGGGCCCACAAAGCAGTAGATTAGATTACATTAGAACTAAGCAGAACGTGTGACAAAAACTGTGAAATTAAACATTATTAAATACTTCACCTGCAACGAAATCTGTCAGTGGATCAACAATATTACCAGATCTCACATTTGGTTACAAGCAGTCATATGGGACTGACAAAAATCACATACACAGGCACAATATTGGGATATATTTCAGGTGTGGTAAAAAAAATATGTATGCACATAGGTTAAATGAAAGCAAAACATCCGAGACAGAAACCCCAGTGTTATAGATCCTATACATTATAAATAGAAATTTAAATTCGTAGATTAAGTGAAAATTAGTTACCTGAAAAAGAATTGACAGAGAGTACTCAGAAAAATGAACTAGATAGATTTTTACTATCATTGAATGAAAAATGAATAAAAATATACCAATGAACAAGATAAAGGATTACAACAATAAGGTTTTTTTTGTTATCAAATTTTTTTTATGAGGCAGAATTGCAATTGGTATGTATGGACAGTTTACTTTATATAAAATAGAAAAAATAGTCAGAAAGAGAAAGACAAATAAGGCCTTGCACTTTTAGTGAAATGTAAGGGATGGCCAAGTCAGTTGAACTCCTTGATTGCAGAGAATGAGTTGCAAAGGTCAAAGTTGGGGTTTTACGTCCCGTTCAACAGCCAGCAGAATGAGTTGCAGAATATAAGCTAGTTCTACACAATTTTATTGTTTTCAGTGTATGCAAGTTAATGACAGATTTCTGGAAAGTGTTATATGTAGTGTGTTATATACTTGTGTGCTTCTTGGCCTCTTGTATATATTTAAACTATTGTAACTGCATAGATATATGTTCAAAGTATAGATCTGTGTATAAATAAATAAATAAATAAAACAAACACACACCTTAAAAGGAAGAGTGTTAGAACTAAGAAGGATGGATCAAAATGATCTAGCTATATCCATTTTTTTTAAGGTCGCCACTTTTGGGGAAAGTGTACATGATTGACATACTCATGTCATACATTTTCTCACATTCAATATGTTTTTGTTCCAAAATATGACAACTTTTTCTGCCAGAAATTAAACTTGGATTTACTGTTGAAAACGTGTACATCAATTTTCGGATCAATTTTCACACCTACATCACCAAAGTTTAGTCTAAAACATAACCACTGTTTAATGTTAGAAATCTAAATGAGATTTATTGTTGATTATGCTTATGAAACATGAAAACTAATTTAGATTTAGTGTTGAAGTTATGCCAGGATCAGTTTTCGATGCTAAATCACCAGTATTTCATGTCTAAACTAGAACTATTTTTTTCACATTGGAAAACTAACTTAGATTTAGTTTTGAAAAAGTGTACATCAACGTCAGGATCGATTTTCAAAACTAAATCAATGTTTTTTCAAAGGTCTGTGGCTGCTGGGTGTGTACAAATTAATTACTTTAACTATGAAACAGCTTAGGCTTGAGTTTCACCAGATGAAAAATAGTTCAAACTTGCAACATTACTCCCAATTTTGTTGATGTCTGTATAAAAAATCCATGACAATACATATATAAATATATATAGTTATTGTGTAACAGAGGTCTTATTTCATTTAACACTGACTTCTGTTCACTGTTATTGTTCAAACAGTCTGTAATTAGCATGTATACAATATCCGTAAGAATCATATACTTTGTTCATTAGTATCCATACAGCACCCCAGATAGCATTCTGCCGTCGGACCGATGTTGGCTGTTGGTCGCATGGTCGGCAGATTTTGCCCACATTGGCCCAATGGTTGCTTACCGTCCTCAACTCAAGTTAGATATCTGTATATTTTGCCGATGTTAGACCAACGTAGGGCCAACAGTGGATTTTTATTCAAGATGGTGGGGAGCAATAATAAGGGATTTTGTGAAACTTAGCAAACAATTATTTTTATGGTATGTCTAAAAATCACATTGCAGTGAGGCCACAAATTTTAACTAACTATTTAACAATTTTAGACATAAAAATAATATTCTCATTATAAAATCACACTGAAAAATTTGTGAACATTATAATTTTATCACTGTATTATGGACTATCACCGTTCCACCACTGTTAATGTTTGGTCATGTGACTTATCAGGGATTCTAGCCATGGTGACAGAGTGGTAACACTCTCGCCTCCCACATCTGTGGCCGGGGTTCGATTCATGGAACGGCCTCAAGTGGGAAAGCTGGTAGTTGCTTGCCGTTGGTCGGCAGTTTACAGTACAGAACCATAACGAACTGCATGTACTGGTTTCCTCTGTCCTTTCAACTACACGTCGTGATATGACCTGTACAGTGTTGAAAGCGACGTAAAACCCCAAATAAATAAATAAAATCAGGGATTCCCTTAACTAAGATCCTCCCACAATCCGTCTATCACTTGCCTTCTGTTAAACAATGGCCACATAACACCATGCTGCAATCTGATTGGCTGATGCTATACATTAAGTAATTTTTTTTTACTGTTGGCTTGCCAACTTTGGGCCAACGTCGAACCGCTGGCCAAAAATCCATTAGGCCAATGTCGGACTGACGGATGTGCCGACGTTGGGCCAATGTTGGACCAACATCAGAATGCTCTCTGGGAGTTAACCTGGTAGGCTGTGTGGCTGTAAGAGGTACAGATGCAACAATTACGTTTTTCTTCCACAATATGCCACAACAATACAAAATAAAATTATTTTTATGCAATTAGGACATTATGCATGTGTATACCAATCCCACCAACAAACAGACAAATCAAAGTGAATACAGATGCAGGGGTAAACACACAGTAAAGTTTTCTAGATTGCAATGTACATCAGGGGCTGTATTCTTCAACAATACTTAACTTAGGTCACCTTAGATACAAGTTAGGAATGGTTTTCTACTTATAAAACTGTTACCTAGATTTTGTATTCATTAACCTCTACTTTGTTAAGTATTACTTAGATTCTAAGTTAGGAGAACTCCAAATACTTTTTAGTTTAAGTGTAAACTTTGAAACCAGCATATCAAAGTTAGGAACAGTCATATTCCACAACAATTCTCAGGTGAGGTCTACTTTGTTTTTTACTAAAAATCATTTGCTTTGTTAAAAATAGCGAAAAAGCCCATTTTTGTGAGTGACAATGCTGTTTTAATATTGTGGCACAATTTAATATCAATAAAACACAAGATTCTTTGCAATAATTGCATATTTCAAAATCATTCCATTATCTAAGGAGGGGCCACGGTGGCAGAGTGGTAACACTCTCGCCTCCCACCTCTGAGACCGGGGTTCGATCCCTGTCATGGCCTCAAGTGGGAAAGCTGGTAGTTGCTACTACTATAGGGTCTGTATAGGGTGCAGATCAATATTTGAGGGGGGTAAAATGGGGGTGAATTTATAGGTTGCAGATCAATGGGGGAGGGGGGATTTGCGGGTTGAAGTGTTGTGACACGTGTATTGGTTTATGGGATTAAGGGGTTTTATAATTTATAGGTTGCAGATAAATGGGGAGGGGGTTTTAGGGGGGAAGCAAGTGTGGTGGCATGTGTGTTTTGACAGGGATTGACGAGAAGGAAATTGTGAGACTGAGGACATGCTGAGGACATGCTCCCCCTCCCACAATGGTGCGGAGCACCATTGGGGGTTTGAACTTTGTTGTGCCTTTTATTTGAAATTATCCCTGTGTATTTTTTTCTGGTTAAAATCTATTTCCAAAGCATATTGTGAATCCTTGTTTTCACAGCTTTTAAATCATTTTATCGCTTTAACCATAAAACATCAGAATATTTTTATGAAAACCAAGATATTCTTTTTTTTTTAATTATTTGTCCAATTTATAACCTTTTTCTTTCTTGAGTCATTTCATAATTATCAGAATAAGTTATAAAATTCTAATTATTCTTTTTTCAACTGATTCAACCAAATAACTTTTTTTTTCCTGAGAAAAAAAAAACAGCACATCCTTACTGGTTGAGTTCCAAGCATGAAATGAAACACCAGACTGGCTTATTGACAGAAATTATTATGAGCCCACCCAATTGATTAACACCCTCACTTATTGATCTGCAACCTATAAATTTCCACCAGAATCTCAACACCTGTGTCCTCTTTAGTTTTGAATTTCAAAAGCCTCTCACATTAATTGAGGTTTGATCAAGAAAGGGGTGGGGGGGATTTAATATGAGAGGATTATTGAGCATTTAACTCAGATAAAAGACACACTTATTTAACTTACTGTGTGCTTTGTTTACAGCTAAGGGAGTGGGGGGATTTACCTTGTTATCACCAGTCAGAATTCCTGTACAGTAAAATTGGTAATGTATGAAAAAAAAACCCAAGTTATTTGAAATTTGTGAAAAAAGTGTAATTTTATTTGTAGATAAATGATCATAACATTTTCCTTTTAATGGTACTAAATAAACATTTATTCATATCAACACCTGGCCCACTATTGAATTGTCACTTACCCCCACTGTTTTTTATCCTGGTTATGTTATCTAAGGCAGAGCATAGAGAAAAAGGGGAGAGAGGGGACTTAGTGATAAATAAGATAAGGGCATAATCAAGATATAGTGATACTTTTTTTCTTACCCATGTCAACATGTTTTTCTTAGTAATAAACCCCCTGCTGTCTTAGGATCTTACTCCAACCTTATACAAGACTATATAATAAGGTGAAGTGGATATATTCATTAAATTCAAAGATGGAGTTGTTGTGTCTTGTAATGCTTGTGGTTTTTGCAAATGTCAATGGTGAAAATTGTGACTTGGGAGGAAACCCTTGTCAGTGTTCAGATAACATGAGTTTGGTTATGTGTACAAGGCTTTGTCTGAAAGACATAGCTGATCTTGACATACCAGAAAAATATTGGGAAAAAGTAAAAGTCTTGGACTTACAGCAGAACTGTTTGACAAAGATTAATCTGAAGCATGTAGAAAGACTGAAAAACTTGGAAATAATAAACATTAAAAATCAGAGATTTGCATTGTGTCACAGACTAAATGAAGTTAAAATTCAAAAACTGAAGGTTGTAAGTGACTGCAAGCTCACAACTTTACAGAGGATTGTAACCGCTTCACTAACCACTACTAAGGATATGGATAAATATACTGAGCAGGACCACTGGACTGAAAGTGCTGACCCTATTGAGGAGACAACTGTATCTACAACCAGGAGGAAGTTCAAGACACGAAAACCTTATCTAAAGTTTAAGATTCTGACATCTGTCATACTGAACATAACAACCGGATTACCTCAGAATCTCACTGTTTTTGACTCAACTTTGCCCACTGATCTACCACAACCAACTGATCTACCCCAACCAACTGAAAATCAGCTGAATATTGTAATAGCAGTTTCGACTACCTGTGCTCTACTCTCAGTAACTGTGATTGCGTGTGGTATACATGTCTGCTGTGATTGTCGGTATGAGCGTAACTGTAGCAAGAAGTGTAGTAAAAGGTGCAACAAACGAAACAGACGAACCTACCTGACACCCAGGATGCACTTCCCCAGGAACCAGGATGTCGAAACCCTGTCTGGTGATTCCATAGAACTGTTTAGTGTGCATGAAAAGTGTCAATGACAATTTTCTTTTTGAATATTTACACTCAGGACTATAATTAGTAAATGTTTCAGTTATAATGTAGATGTTAGTTTCTTAATGTTAGTATCTCGTGTATACCTTATCTGAAGAAATAGTCTGTTCATGTAGCTGCTGTAGGTTACCTGTATACTCAACTTTAAAATTAGTATCTTAGAATGTTTTTGTTTTCCCAAAAGTATTATATTTTTTATGGACAAGTTACTTAAAGTTTTATGAAATACACATAACTTTTATGCATTGTAACTTTTATACCAGCCTCTTAGAATGTTTTATTACAGCAAAGTTATTATAATTGTGTGTGCATGTGTCTGTACATTGTACATAGTTTTGTAAAATTAAATAAACAGATTTTTGTGGAATTTTTGTCAGATTCAAAACTATTCTATTGTTAAAATGAAAACCTTAATGTGAGCTATAGACTTTCCTGGTCCCCGGTAGTTTAAACTACCTATTATTCACTCAGCAGTGAGGGTTTCATGAAGGGAGTCCAACCTTCACTCATTGTCGCCAGGCAACTTGAAGATATCCAAAAAGTCCATTTCTGGTGTTTGCAGTGGACTCCACTCCAATTGTTGTGGTGGGGATTCTCCGTTGTCATCCTCCCCAAAGTTGAGGACCCTCCTCACATTTCCCTGGATGTCCTCATGTGGCCTCAATGGTGTGGACCCAGCTCCCCCATTGTTGTGGGATGGTATGATGTCCTATAAAATAAATAGACTATAATAAGGATCAAGGAAACAAAATCTCTGATATTGAACTTTGGGTTAGAACCCAGAACCATAATCTTTTAATTTTACACACACATTGGGTTTGAACCCAATATCAGAGACACATTTAGTACATTCATTAGTATGCACTCACCTCACTACATTCGGAGAGGTTTAACTGCCTTCTCACACTCTCCATGTCCCCATCTATCCGGGAGATAGCTCTTCTTCTTTGGGGTGGTGGTGTTGGTGGGGTTGGTGGGACCGCATCATTTGTTGGTGTTGTGGCCTCCCCGTTCTGATAATATAATAATATGTAACTTAAAATCACAACTATTTTTTAATTTGTGCACCAATGTACTACATACCTTTTTAAAATGTAAACCAAGCATGCTGATATTAATTTTAACTAACACATCATGAAATACTAGGCAGTGGTATTTTATAATCTACAAAAAAAAATAATTAAAAACTTTTCTAAACCAAAACCTCAAATTATATTCAAAAAATAATCATACTACTTACATTTCCTCCCTGAGTGATTGAACCATCCAAAAACATGAAACTATTTAGTGCCATTTTTGTTTTTTTGTTTTTTTTTTGTTTTTGTTTTTTTTTTGTTTTTTTGTTGTTGTTGTTGTTCTATTGGTAAAAACAAGAATCAAACTGATCCACTTCCAACTTTGGAACTAAATGCAGTGAGCAGGAACTCCAATACCTCACCCTATATGTATATAGGTGCATATTTGCTACCACAAAAGAACTACATATATAAAAGATTTTATTGTCCAGGCTACTTTTTACAGTAACTTCTATGACCACTTATGCGGCCATGTCTATTTGACAATTTCAGTGAAACAGCATGGGAGAGGGCTTTGACCTACCAGTCCCATATAATTGGTTTTTGCTCAATATGTGCCACATATGCAACAGGATAATTTTCATTAAGTACTTATCTCCTGCTCTTCTACTTCAAGTAGCAAAGATGTGTCATGCTAATTGATATAAGATAAAACATTCTAGTGTCCACATGGTGCTTTGAATTCAAGAATCTTTGGGTCTTTGAACAATATGTTACACCCCATATTAAATTCTCTTAAACTACCCTGTTTCAAAATACAAGATAAAAATTTAAACTCCATATTTAATACATTTATTTGTTTACTTTCTAAAATAAAAAAAGAGAGATACTGCTTTACTGCAAAATCTGATTTGTGAAATACATGATGTATACCCTTCTGAACACCTGTGAATTGATTTTGCATGTCTTTACCCCCTCCCCTCCCCCCCTCCCCCTTTCAAAATTTAAAATAAACCATCATTAGTGATTAGGTAGTGATGAATTATTTTTAAATTTTAAAAAATCACAGTTGGGGGCTTTCTATTGGTTACTAGAAGTCCTTGCTAGGGAGCCCAAAGTATAAAAGTCAGATATTCAGTATTTTTTTCACAGTTACAGTTTGAGTACAAATCTCTTTGGATATAAACTTCAAATTAAATATCTTCACATCCTGTGTACTTAATTGCAAGTTAGTTTTTCATCTTAATTTATTTTGAATGTAAATACTCATTTTTATATATATTTTGATGCAAAATTTGAAATTTTGATGACTATTTCGTGGATTTTTTTAACTTTTAACTGTTAGTTTGAGCATTTTTTCGTTTTTACTACCGTAATTGTGCATTATTTTGCTATTCTATTTCAATTTATTGCAGTAAATACTCATTTTTATATATATTTTGATGTAAAATTTGAAATTTTGATGACTAGTTCGTGGGTTTTTTTAACTTTTAACTGTTAGTTTGAGCATTTTTTTCGTTTTGTTACATATATTGGACACTATATTAGTACATTGTATATTACATATATTAGGCACTATATTAGTGCATTGTTTAATTTAAGCTTTATGTTTATACATTGTCATAAAAGATAATTGTGTTGTTGGTTCTTTTTGTGTGTTAACATTTAAAGTAAGGGAGTTATTGATTTTTGTGTTTTAGTGTTTATTGATCTGTTCACAGACTGGGGGAAATCCCCCCCTCAGTGGTTATGTTAGATTTGGGGAAACCCAATTACCAGTAGTTTCTAGAACTTCCTCCTTTGGCCTAGATGGCTCAAGCTTTTTTGAGTTGGTTCTGTACAATTCCAGAGAAATCTGTGAATGTATATAAGGAATGTGCATCTGACCACAAGTGAACTTTGTATTCGCTGGCTATAAGGAGAGCTATTGTGTTTTGGAATATAATATATGCTTATATTACTGTGAACTTTTACTGGAGTGAACTGGATACATCATCTGGACAGATTTATTGTACTTTGGATATTTTGGATATTGTACATTCATATAACAGAGAGTGAATTTACTGCATTTTGGACATTGTCCACATCTTGGAGCAGACAGTACAGTTGTGTTAACTCTCTAAATATCTCCAGACAGACATTCTGTGTGACTGGATATATAAAGAATAGCAGGACAAGAACCTTTTGTGTTGTTGAGTGTGAGACAGGTCACAAGATATAGATATCTGTGTGTGAGTGAACATTGGACAGATCACAGGACAGACCATAGGACATTGGATAGACCACAGAATATACTACAGGACGGATTACGGAACAGATTGCTGGATAAGGCGGATAAACTTAACTCATAATCTCTGTGGTCAGGTCAGCTAGATCTTATTATTGTATTAGTGTGTTTGGTTAAGAGCATACCAGTTGACTGTAATCATTAGTGTTGACTATTAAATAAATTTGTTAAGTTTAACTTTCTGCTTTTTCTGTTACAACTTAAAGACAACCGGTAATTGCTACCGTGCTTGCCCGTGACCGTAACAGTTTTTACTACCGTAATTGTGCTTTATTTTGCTATTCTGCTACATTGGTCATGGATGAAACCTTATGTAACCACTCCTTAAATTTGGTTTTGAACATATGAGGTAGGTGTACTGTTTAGAAAATGTCTGTTTTATAATAATACAGGGATAAGTTTGAGTTTTAGACTATGGATGAGATTTTTTAGTCCTCAATTAATTATATTGTTTATTATTTTCTAGGAATGGCTTCCTTTTTAGAAAAAGTAAACTCATTTACCTCAAGAGATGAGTTGAGACAATGGGCTGTGTCAGCTGGCCTAGAGTTTGATCCAAGTGTGGTCCAACGGATCACCGCCTTGGAAGAAGATTCATGGTTCGATGCTGTGAGTGACCCCATTCTGCTGGAGGCTTTGGATGGGGCACAGGCTGGGGAGGGTTCTCAACTGAATGATAGCGACCTCCAACTGATAGAAGCTGTTGAAGATATGGAACAAAACCCCATAAATGGTATAGCATACTACTGCAGTAGAACCTCTATTATCTGACACTCTTGGGAGAGTAAGAATACGGTCAAATACAGTCAAATAATAGAAAGGTTGGATAATAGGAATGCTAAAATAACAGGCTTAAAATGATTTTGGAGAGTGAGTTTGAGGCTGGATAATTGAAATTCGGATAATAGAGCTTTTACTGTATTGTAAAAAAAAAAAGAATGTTTTATTTTCATAAAATATAACCTCAAACACATTTACCATCATTAAAGTGTTCCTAATTATGTTTTTTCAGCAACCCCAGACAATAGCTTTGTGGCTGAGTTTGAGAATGGAAACATTCCCAATTCGGAAGATCTGAAACATGCTGTAGACACATTTGATGAAAACCTTTTCTATAGTGGTTAGTTTTAAAATGGTTATCTGTTAAAATAGAATTCATTTTCTCTTGTTATTTTTGAAAAGTATAAACTTTATGCGTATTACATGCAGGCTCTCTGATTAACAAACTTGATTTTGAATTGCTGATCTCCCATGCCTGAGGTTGTGGGTTCGAACTCACCTCATGATGGAGTAAAAGATTAGTGTGTCAGATTAAGCCACTGAAAAAATGATTTTAAATCTTTGGGTGTGTAAGAATAATGGATTTATATTGTAGATGAACCCGAAACCATAAATGGAATCCCATTAATAGGAGAAGCGGGACCATCTGGACTATCTGATCCGGTAGAACAACCCCCAGCAAAAAGGATGAGACCGGATCAGGATCAAGATGGATACGACATCGAACAAGATGAGGAAAAGAGTTACAGCATATCCTGCAGGGACAGCAAGAGTTTCAAAGGTGAGTACAGAATATCTTTGAGCTCCATATATTTTTGTAAATAATACCGGGATGGCTAATGTTGGCTTGATAGAAGTTTTTTTTTGATAAATATACTTTGGGATTGAAATGGAAAACTTAAAAAATAAGAAACAAAAAAAAGTTAAGAAACAAATTACTGATAATGGTGAAGTCCCCAATGGTTAGACCGGTATTTGTTCATTATAGGAGGCGTTGTCAAAGAGGTTAGCTACCAAGTTAAGTTTGACGATACGCACCAAGGGAAAGAAATTAAAGACTTGAAAGTGGAACTGCACCAGGCATTCAAAGATTTACTCGAGCAGGGGATGCAGGACTTTGCCAAAGAAGAGGCAGTGGGCAGGGTACACATCAACCATCCAGATCTGCATAAACCAATAATAGTACCTCCTCAACCCCTGGAAAAACTGAACCCAGAAGCTGTTATGGATGCAGTACAAAATGTGCTTCAAAGCAAAGAAAATCTTAATGTAGCAGAGGGGTTTGAAGTTAACTTGGGGGTTGCCAAAATGATGCATGGGGGTAAAGGTGTACCAATCACAAATGTTTCTTCTAATAGGATTTCGAAGCGGTCATTGGTGTCAATCAATAATGAAGATTACTTGTGCTTAGCTAGGTCCATAGCCGTTGGTATTGCCTTTAATCTTTTACAAGGAGCTTCTGAAAAAGATAGGCCTTCGATGCTTAAGCATTGTAATAACATGAGAAAGGGGGACAGAAATAGAAATAGTCTACAGAAAAAAAACTGCCTTGCATTATCACAATCTTGCTGGGGTACCTACGAATAGGCCCTGTAGTATTTTAGATATACCCATGTTTGAACAAGTATTAAACATTCATGTTGTTGTTTTTGCGGCCCATTTAAACAACAAAGTCATGTACCCGGACACTTCGCGACCAGTTGGTGATAAGCAGGTTTACCTGTATTATACCAGGTCTGGGGACAACGGTCACTTTGATTGTATCGTAAACATTAAGGGTATGCTTGCCATGTCCTACTTCTGTTCAAAATGTTTTCAGGGTTTTAATTCCATTAGCAATCACCATTGCACCCATACTTGTCAGACTTGTCAATCTATATCTTGTGTAGAATCAACACCAATGACTTGTCGTTCTTCTCAATCCGTTTGCCGTTCGTTAAAATAAGTTCGTATTTTTAGATTTTGAGTGCATCCAAAATACGGGGGTTCATGTCCCAAACTTTGCAGTCATTCAGACAGTATGTCAGGTGTGTGAAAATCAAGATCTGACCGATGATTCGGTATGTCAATCCTGCGGAGATTGGTGTCTCAAATGCGATAAGTGGGACTCTAAAAGCGGGGAATTTGCCAAGAAAGCCTGTAACGGTTGTGGTAAAAGACAAATTGTATTTAAAGGGGAAAATACTTCTCATCTTGTGGGAAAGTGGCTTTTTCAAAAGCAAAGAAAGGGATCTGCTGTTCTGGCCCACAATGCTAGGGGATACGATGGGTACTTTTTGTTGTCATATCTCACAGAAAATAGCATTACTCCAAAAGTGATCTTTAATGGATCAAAAATTATGTATATGCACGTCGAGAGGGGCCTCGATATACGAGTGTTGGATTCATTGAACTTTATGCCGATGCGTCTGTCTTGTCTCCCAAAAGCTTTTGGCTTAACTGAATTGAAAAAAGGTTATTTTCCACACTATTTTAATACTCTGGAAAATCAAAACTATGTCGGGCAATATCCTTCCCCAGAAATGTATGGGATTCAAGGAATGAGTGAGAAAGACAGAAACAATTTTCTCGAATGGTATTCAAATTTGGAGGGGGCTTTTGACTTTCAAAAGGAAATAAAAGAATATTGCGTGTCGGATGTTGACATTTTGCGAAGAGCCTGTATGAAGTTCAGGCATCTTTTATTGTCCATAACAGGTACCGCTGAAACCAAACTTGACCCAGAAACAAATGCTCTTGTCCATTCAATCAAAAATGGTGTTGACCCATTTTCATTTTGCAACATAGCATCCGTGTGTATGGGTGTATACAGAAGCCTACATTTAGAGGAAACTCTCGAAGTGAAACTTAAAGGCGAGACAACAGTTAGGGAGGCTAAGAGACTTAATGACAAAATCAGAGTTAAGAAGGGGTCTGATTGGTGCGTAGTAGAGAATTCTGATGTTGAAAACACAATGTTTAAAGGGTCAGATATAGGGGTGATACCGGCTGGTGGGTATGGGGTTTGCGATAACATTAGCAAGACTTCAATCCAGTGGTTAGAGTGGGAGAGTCGGCAGAGGGGTGTAGCTATCAGGCATGCTTTAAATGGTGGTGAATTTAAAATTAGGAAACCAGATGGGGGTATTTATAAAGTAGATGGGTATTTCGAAGATCCTAGTACCGGGCAAAAAACTGTGATGGAGTTTAATGGGTGTTTCTTCCATGGTTGTCCTAGGTCCTACAACGCAGATATTGTTCACCCTCATTTTAACCAAACTTTCAGTCAGAGATATGCTATGACACTGCAGAAAAAAGCTGACTTAATCTCAATGGGGTACGAATATGTGTGTATGTGGGAGCATGACTTTAACATGGCACTTAAAACAAACCCAGCCTTGATTGCCTTTGCCATAGAACTGGATGTTCAAACCAGGTTAGAACCCAGGGACACATTTTTTGGTGGACGCACAAATGCAGTGAAGCTGTATCACAAAGTTGGACCTGGAGAAAAAATCAAGTATGTTGATTTCACTTCTCTGTACCCAACAGTGAACAAGTACGATGAGTACCCAATCGGGCATCCAGAAGTCATCCTGGAGAATTTTCGGGGTATAGCAGAGTACTTTGGGCTGGCTAAGGTCAAAGTGCTACCTCCCAGATCATTGTATCACCCGGTGCTGCCATATTGCAACAATGGAAAGCTCCTGTTTCCCCTGTGTAAATCTTGTGCCGATGAACAAAACCAACAGCCTTGTCAATGCCACCCAGAAAAGAGGATGATTCTAGGAACCTGGACAACCATTGAACTGGTTAAAGCGCTTGAAATGGGGTACCAAATTGTAAAAATATACGAAGTATACCACTGGGAGAATACTTCAAAGTTTGACCCAAGCACTGGTTCTTCTGGTCTCTTCTCTGGATACGTGAACCAGTTCCTGAAAATCAAACAGATGGCTTCAGGGTGGCCAGAGTGGTGTCAGGGAGATGAGGCGAAACAAGCCCAATATCTCGCCAACTACAAAGAAAAAGAAGGGGTTGAGCTAGAGGGTCATCTGGTGGAGAAAAATCCAGGCCTGAGATCCCTCGCCAAATTATGCCTCAACAGGTAATGATTTAATTGCTATACCATTAAAGTATGCATATTTAGTAATAGTAATACTCCTAATGGTCAGTTATTTTCTTTTAGTCGTAATTTTTTTTTGTTTTTTTTTTGTTTTCAGTTTTTGGGGAAAGCTAGCGCAGAGATCAAACATGAAAAAAATTGTGATCACCACCGATGAAGCAGAATTTTTCCGCAAGCTGGCAAACCCTACCCTAAAAATTGCTGACTGGCACATTTTGAATGACATGGTGCAGTTAGAGTTCGAGAATGTGGAAGAATTTGTGCCAACAAACATGCAAACAAATGTAATTCTTGCATCTTTCACCACTGCCCATGCCAGATTGAGGCTCTACGATGTCTTGCAGCATTTGGGTCAGTCGGTATTATATTTTGATACGGATTTGGTCATATATAAAACAGATGAAAACCAGGACACAATTAAAACCGGTGATTATTTGGGTGAATTGACCGATGAATTACAAGGCCATCATATTGTTGAATTCATCTCTGCTGGTCCAAAAAATTATTCCTTCAAACTCGATAATGGAGAAACAAAGTGCACAATAAAAGGATTCACCCTGAATCATGAAATTTCAAAAGAATTGAATTTTGAAAAGATGAAAGAAGAGGTGTTTGCCTGGTACTTGCATGGCGGCACCACAAATACATGTGCATTGTATCCTAATCAAATCAGAAGAGATTTACTTAAGCAAAAAATCTACAATAAAGATGTCAGAAAAAAGTACAGGGTTGTATATACCAAAAGAGCGCTGAGTGAAAATTTTGACACCAGACCTTATGGCTACTGAAGTTCCAGCTACAATGAGTAGAGGTGGGTCCCTCTATGAAACCCCCGCCTTTAGAGCGGATAATATAGGGATAACATTGTGGTGAATAAATTCCTTTGATTGTCATTATTTACATAAGAACCAAGATATCCAATGTTGTCAGAAACACTTATTGTAACAATTTACACATATTTTTTTTTGCCAGATGGCAAGTAAATTCTACCAATAATTTGGGCATCAATATTTAAAGCTAATTATTCTGACATATTTGTCATATGCATACCAGTTATTGAAGAATGTTTAAACTTGGGGCATGTTCATGTTACGGTCACGGGCAAGCACGGTAGCAATTACCGGTTGTCTTTAAGTTGTAACAGAAAAAAAAGCAAAAAGCTTAACTTAACAAATTTATTTAGCGATTAACAATAATGATTACAGTCAACTGGTATGCCCTTAACTAAGCACACTAATACAATAACAAGATCTAGCTGACCTGACCACTGAGATTAAGAATAAGTTTATCCGCCGTATCCCGGAATCCGTTCTGTAATCCGTCCTGTGGTATATTCTGTGATCTGTCCAATGTCCTGTGGTCTGTCCCGTGATCTGTCCAGCGTTCACTCGCACACAGATATCTAT
The DNA here is from genome assembly GCA_964017235.1 of Sabellastarte sp. h YS-2021. Lineage (NCBI taxonomy): Eukaryota > Metazoa > Annelida > Polychaeta > Sabellida > Sabellidae > Sabellastarte > Sabellastarte sp. h YS-2021. The sequence goes on from OZ024936.1 coordinate 33,507,563, forward strand.
ATCCTGTGACCTGTCCCACACTCAACAACACAAAAGGTGCTTGTCCTGCTATCCTTTATATATCCAGTCACACAGAAGGTCTGTCTGGAGATTTTTAGAGAGTTAACACAATTGTACTGTTTGCTCCAAGATATGGACAATGTCCAAAATGCAGTAAATCCACTCTCTGTTATATAACTGTACAATATCCAAAAATATCCAAAGTGCAATAAATCTGTCCAGACAATGTATCCAGTTCACTCCAGTAAAAGTTCACAGCAACACAAGTTATATTATATTCCAAAACACAATAGCTCTCCTTATAGCCAGCGAATACAAAGTTCACTTGTGGTCAGATGTACATTCCTTATATACATTCACAGATTCCTCTGGAATTGTACAGAACCAACTCAAAAGAAACTTGAGCCATCTAGGCCAAATGAGGAAGTTCTAGAAACTACTGGTAATTGGGTTTCCCCAAATCTAACATAACCACTGAGGGGGGGATTTCCCCCAGTCTGTGAACAGATCAATAAACACTAAAACACAAAAGTCAATAACTCCCTTACTTTAAATGTCAACACACAAAAAGAACCAACAACACAATTATCTTTTATGACAATGTATAAACATAAAGCTTAAATTAAACAATGCACTAATATAGGGCCTAATACTGTATAAATGGTTTTTTTCGCGGGTACTTAAGTTCGCAAATGTACACTGTAGACCTGGTTCGCGAGAATTTATTTTCGCGGTGAAATATATTCAATTATCGCCCAAACTAACAACATGTTCAAATTAAAATATTACGCGGACTTCTGCTGGTTTGACTGGAAATGCATAGTTAACGTCTTTTCTTTTATACACGTTGTCAGTGTGTGAACCTACTCTGGGAGATATAAATTTACGAAACCCAATCGAACACACTTTCATTGATCGGCGCATGATCAAAGAAGTTGTGTACAGTAGCGGGGTCGTGTAATTGAATTAATCCCTCCCTATTGGTGAAAGATCAAAGAAGTTAGGCGTTTCTGTGAATGGTACATTTGATAAAGCAATGGAATTTATTGTTTCCGTGGCAGTGTCAAATATTGTATCTTGCACAATCTTGTATTATCGCTCACGCTAGACTGGTTCTACTGATAAATATTGGCTAGAAGTTATTTTCGCGTTTTGTAGTCACTCGCGAATATAGCGAAAATTAATTCCACGCGAAAATAACCACTTATACAGTATATGTAATATACAATGTAATAATATAGTGTCCAATATATGTAACAGTTCAAAACTACATGCATTAGTTCTGCACCAATTATTGTTTTAAAATATGCATTTTATCTGTTTAAAAAGCAAAACAATTTCTCAATGCTGCTTTCTTTTGCCATATAGTTTCATATTTTCATATTTTCCATAAAATAATGCCTACATGACACTTGAACACCCTTTTTTCCATTTCAAACTACCCATTTGCATTGGATGTTTTTAGTTCATGTGAAAATAATGTACAACAAATTGAATTTATTCCCCACTTTGGTATCTCTAGGAGACTGGAAAACCTGAATTCTTTATAAAAGCAATTAAAAAGTAATGCCTTTACAACCATGGTGCCACTACCTTTTGAGGCTTGTTCTACTTTTACGATTGCTGGGGCCACAAAATCTGGGAAAACAACTTTTGTATTTCGCTTGCTTAAAAACAAAGACGTCATGTTTTCCTCTCCAGTGGAAAAGGTTCTCTACTGCTATGGGGCTGAGCAAGAGCTTTTTAATGAAATGAAAAACCAAATTCCTAATATCACATTTCATAAGGGTTTACCGGATAATCTTGAAAGTTTTAGCAGAGGTTATAACCACTGTGCCATAGTTTTGGATGACTTAATGGATTCGGTAGTGAAAGACATAGAAATGCAGAGACTGTTTACCCAAGGGGCACATCATTTAAAATTGAGCATCTTATTTTTGACTCACAACTGTTTTCAGCAGGGAAAGTGTGCCAGAACAATTGCACTAAATACGCATTATTTAATTTTGTTTCGAAATATGAGAGACGGACAACAGATAGTGTCACTTGGTAAGCAACTTTTCCCGGGTAATGGTATGGCATTGGTCAAATCGTATAAAGATGCTACAAAACAAGCTTATGGATACCTAGTTTTAGATCTTACAGCACACGGAGATACTGTATAAGTGGTTATTTTCGCGTGGAATTAATTTTCGCTATATTCGCGAGTGACTACAAAACGCGAAAATAACTTCTAGCCAATATTTATCAGTAGAAGTGAGCGTGAGCGATAATACAAGATTGTGCAAGATACAATATTTGACACTGCCACGGAAACAATAAAATAATGTACCATTCACAGAAACGCCTAACTTCTTTGATCTTTATCACCAATAGGGAGGGATTAATTCAATTACACGACCCCGCTACACAACTTCTTTGATAATGCGCCGATCAATGAAAGTGTGTTCGATTGGGTTTCGTAAATTTATAATCTCCCAGAGTAGGTTCACACACTGACAACGTGTATAAAAGAAAAGACGTCAACTATGCATTTCCAGTCAAACCAGCGAAGTCCGCGTAATATTTTAATTTGAACATGTTGTTAGTTTGGGCGATAATTGAATATATTTCACCGCGAAAATAAATTCTCGCGAACCAGGCCTACAGTGTACATTCGCGAACTTAAGTGCCCGCGAAAAAAACCACTTATACAGTAATACCTATCGAATGAGAAGTAGAATATTCCCAGGGGAAGATCCTTGGGTGTATATCCCAAAGAATTTATAAAAGGGGTAACCTCCACTAGCTTATAATAATAATGGCTGAGAAGAGTAAATATTTCCTACTTTTTCTGAGCGAGGCCAATAAGAAACAGCTTAAGTTTTTGTTGCAGCACGCGTCTAAAGCACAGGTTTTGGGTCTAAGAGAGGTCGCAACAAATTTGTTACAGGGTAATGTACCAGTGGACAAGGCACTGAAAAACAAATTAAGACGCTACAAAGTTTTTACAGAGAGTTGGTTGCCAATAGAATTAGCAGGTGTAAATTGGGACGAAATAGCAATTCAATCAAGTTATTGCTTTCATCCGCCAAATCAGTCATAATAAGACTATGAATTCTGTAAACAAAATGGTGTTGGTACCTTATACGCCAGAAAACTGTAATGCTGGGCAAACAAAACAAATAAATGATGACATGATAATTCAGACTATTCCAAAGAAATTTAGAAGTAAGGCAAAAATGATATTGGAATATATAAAGGACAGTATTTCGTGGACCGATAAAGGTGAAATGGTGATTCGGGGTGAAATTTACCCAGAAACTCATATTGCCGATTTAGTATGATATAGTGTGAGGGAATATGGAAAATATCCACCAAAAGACTATGAAATATTTCAAGACTTCTTGAAAGAGCTCAATGCGCCTAAAGGATTAATTCAGCAGCAAAAGACAAATTTACCTATTAATAAAACAAAAGAGTGGTTGAAATTATTAAATACATGTCAACCATTTATTATGACCCCGCCCACCCAGCCAGTTTTGCCGGACCCAACAAACTATTTCAAGAAGTAAAAAATGAAGGGAGGTTTAACATAAGTTTAAATCGCATTCGAAAATGGCTACAAAATCAAGAAGTCTACAGTATACATAGACCTTTGCGTAGAAAATTTGCAAGAAACAGGGTCGTAGTTAATGGCATCGATGATCAGTGGGACTTTGATTTGATGGATATGTCTGCATTGGCCAAAAAGAATGACGGTGTAAAGTATCTGCTGTTAGTCATTGATATATTTTCAAAATACATTTTTGTGCATCCTCTAAAGAACAAAACAGTGTCCGAAGTAGTAAAAGCATTCAAAAGTATATTCGCTGAAGGCAGACGACCAAAACTGGCCCGCTCGGACAAAGGCTCAGACTTTAAAGGACAGCTTTTAAAACTGTTTAAAGATCTAGGTATACACCATTTTGTCACTCAAAATGAAGGAAAGGCTAATTATGCTGAGAGGTGTATCAGAACACTAAAAAACTCGATCTACTGCTACCTAAGTCACACTCAAAAAGAAAGGTATATCGAAAAGTTACCAGATCTAGTTTCCAGCTACAACCAAAGTTTTCACAGCACAATTTGTATGGCCCCAAGCGAAGTTAATAAATCGAACGAAAGAGGTCTTTGGTGGTACATGTATTGGCCAAAGACTAAAAATGTAAAACCTCATAAAATATCTGAGCCAAAGTCTACCAGGTTTAAATTTAAAGCGGGTGACACGGTAAGAATTACTGGCCTCAAAAACCCCTTTACTAAGGAATTTCACCAAAAATGGTCTTCGGAAATATTCAAGATAAGTAAGAGAGCTAGGAGGGACGGTATTCCCATATACAAACTAGTTGACTTCCTGTCCGAAGATATAAAAGGAAGTTTTTACCACTCGGAGCTGCAAAAGGTTTCCCTGAAAGAAGACAAGTTGTGGAAGATTGAGAAAATTCTAAGAACTAAAAGGCCCAAAGGCAAACCTAAAGAATATCTCGTGAGGTGGTTACACTGGCCCAAAAAGTTTGATTCTTGGGTCAAAGCTAGCGATATAGAAAACATATGAAAGATGACTTACTATTATCTCAATTGGCGTGACTCTGTCCATTTAAATAGTCAGAATAAACCAAATAATTTTATTATTAATCTTCCGAAACCGGTCTCATTAGAAGGATGCTGGGAGGTGGCCCTGACAGAACATAGAATTAAAACTTCTAGTAAGGATCCGATATACGTGTTTAGCGATATTTGTGAGGATAGTTATGTATTTGGGGCTTTATCACCAGTTTTAAGGAGGCTAGATACAAAAGTTGACACTTTATCCCATCCTAACTTTATAAAGGTGGCTAAACTAGAGTTTTCCACTATTAGAATATACTTGAAGGATTGTTTTATGAAAGAGCAAGTAGTTCAAGACTTTTACTGTACTTTATGTCTGAGACGGGCTGGAAACAACATTTCATGAACATGTCCGAAAGTAAGGTTTCAAAGAGAAGAAAGTATTATACTCTAAAAATGGTGGCCCCTACCGAACAGGCTGTAGAAATGGCAAAAGACCAGGTGAAAGTTATAAAAGCAGTAAAAAGGCGGACTGGACAAAAAAGGCGAAAGGCTGTTAGAAAAAAGGCCACAGTTAAAAGGAAACTGAATAGGAAAAATAGTAAAAGAAAACCTACACAGAAGAAAAAGAAGGCCTCCTTTGCTCTGAAGAAAGGAAGAAAACCAGATTTTTTTTCATAATGGATGTGCATTGTTCTAATCTAGAGAAGCCTCTGGTAGAGACTGCAGTTGAAAGCATTGATTGGGTGCATTTTGCACCAGATGTTATTCCCAAGAAAGATTCTCCTTTATCTTTTGATATACCTAGTAATGCCACTATCTACACAGATCTCGGGAAAACTTTGCTACAAGTTAAAGTGAGAGTAACTCATAAGGATGGGAGTGATCTAACTGAGGATGATCAAGTAGCACTAGTTAATTTAGGGCTGAGCTCTCTCTTTTCCCAGATGGATGTATCTTTGAATCAGAAATTGATAATGACTAGCGTTGGATCGAATCACCATCCACTACTGAACAGTACAGATGATGAATGCGCATCGAGACTCCAAAGCGAATTATTTTACAAAGATACTGCTGGTGCAATGGATGAAGCCGGACTCAACGGGGGCAATTTGGGCCATTACAACAGAATGTTACACACAAACCAAAGTCAGATACTAACCTTAGAAGGAGGTATAAGAGTGGATATTTGCCAACAAGACAGACTAATTGTGAATGGAGTTGCGATACACATAAAGATGATTCAAAACGAAAACTGCTTCCGGTTAACAGCTGATGGAAATAAGGAATACAAGCTTCATATTGAGGATGCGGTTCTTAAAGTGTATAGAGTTAAGGATAAGCCAGAAGTTCTCATTGCTCAGAATGAAATCCTGAAGACGCAACCAGCTTTGTACCCTTTTTGGCGGTCGGATATTAAAACCTACAGCGTATCAAAAGGCAATTATGATTGGTGTGTTGAGGATGTGTATCGCGGTAGTGTGCCAAATGTTATTGTATTGGCGCTCTACAGCACTGAAGCTTTTAATGGTAATTACAATAAAAACCCATTTAATTTCCAACATTACCACATTAATTTCTTAGAAGTTACTATTGATGGAATGTCAGCTCCGTCGGAGGCCCTTCAGCCAAATTTTCAAGAAGGAGAGTATACTAGTTCCTATTTGAACTTATTCGGTGGTGGATATAAAAAGTCTTGTATCATTTCCATGAAAGATTTTCCGAGTGGGTACTCTCTGTTTCTTTTTAACTTGCAAAGTCAAACTGGTGGCGATCTGTATTCTAGAGAAAAACACGGTAATGTTAGGGTCAAAGTCAAATTTGCCAAGCCATTGCAAGAGAATGTCACAGCAATAGTATATGCAAATTTTCCGGCAATGGCAACCATTAATGCCAGTAGAAATGTGATACTAGATTATAAAAGCTAGACTAGTTTGACCAAAAAATAACAAAACAAAATGTTGATCTTTGTCATTATATGTGTACTCGGTACAGCTCTAGCCGAACCCTGTGGTACGCCTCCGGTGTGTCTATGTCAGTTGGATTTGGGCATAATTTTATGTGCTGGGATGAATATTAATCAAATACAGACATTTTCCGATGAAGTTAAAAATGACGCGCTATTTTTGGACATTCTTTCGACAAATATCACTGAAATGCCTTTGCTAAAAGAATGGCCAAGTTTAGAATGGGTTACTCTCAGGGAAAATAGTAAATTAGATTGTAATTTTAGTATCGAAAATAAAAACGTCTATGTGGACACAGATTGTCATACCATACCCAATACTGTGTACTATGGTATAGATGCAGATTATTTTATGCCAGAACACGTAGAATTATTCAAACTGATATACGCTATAATATTTATCCCCTTTGGGTTTACTTTTGTTTCTGCATGCGCTTGCATAATAAAAAGTAAAAGAAATATATGCATTAAGGAAGCGAATAAAAAATCTAGTTTTAATGGAGCCAAGGAACGATCGATTTTTCCTGTGTGAAGTATGATGGGTTATAAAGACTTGTAGTGAACGATTAACATTCATTTAGACACAAGCTGCCATGGCGAGCATAACTCATACAGTGATTTATGGAGACCTAGGTTGCCCACTAGATCTGAGACATATTGCTGTAAATAGTAGAGATGTTGTGTACAAAACAAAACCATTCGATGTCATTAATTGGCATCACAAAAAAATTAGGTGTAGTTGTATGTTGTATAGTACTGGAAAAATGATTTGCCATGGGAATAAGAAACAGATGCGAAAATATGCCAGAATACTGTTTAAAATGGGTTATCCTGTATCATTAAACAAAGTGAAGATAGCGACGCATTCAGCAGTCTACAATTTGACCAATGAAGTAAATTACTTTAAAATGATGAAACTGCCAGGGGCCACATACGAACCAGAGATATATCACGCTATGAATATAAAAAGAAAAAGAGTACACTTTACAGTTTATAGGACTGGTAAGGTAGTCATAACTGGCATTACGAGTGAGCGTGTTATAGACGATATTGTGAACCCGACATTGTTAGAGCTGGAAATTTTATAAAGGCTGCTTAAAACCCATGGTGAAGCATAAAAAATTATAAAATAAAAAACTGAAAAAAAATGGATAGTCAAACAAAGGACAAATGTGAGAAGTATACATTCGTCATCGAACATATAAACCATTTACCAAGCAAGAGAAGCTACAACTCCGTAGAAGAGTGTGCCAGTGCTGGTTTAAGTTTTGGTCAGGCTAAATTTGGAGAAAAATTAGTCAACATTACAGTGCTACAAGATGGACGGAGTATAGTATCCTGGCGACAATGAGTGAAGGTTGGACTCCCTTCATGAAACCCTCACCGCTGAGTGAATAATAGGTAGTTTAAACTACCGGGGACCAGGAAAGTCTAGATTTTGAATGAAAAAAAAGGCTTTTTATTTCTATATCTGATTTATTTTCATTACACAAATAATAATAATAACTTTCACCACCATTTTTCACAATTACCAGTACAAATTCCAATTTACATATCGCTTTTGTGCAAAACAAATTTCGTTAAATAACTCTGTCCAGATTTCTGGTATATTGTCTTCCTTTAGAGCTGCAAGAACTTTTCCCTCATCCGGTTTATGATCCAATATGAACCCCCTGAATGACGACATCTGCAATTTATCCATCACTTTATTTAAAAAGTCTTTCAACTCATCGGAGCCAATTTCAAAATTCCCGTAATACTTATCCACAGAGTCTTCCAACGATTCCAAGCAGGAGTGTTCGATTTGACTGGGGCGATCGTATTGGCACCCGTAGCAGACTTCTTTCAGTAGGTTTTTCAGTTTATTACGCATCAGGTACGCTTTTGCATTGTGAACCATTGATTTTCCATCCGGAGCAGTCACTGTTTTCTTAACTACTGTACAGACACCTGGCAAGGAACTTGGGTAAGACTTGGCACCCTCCTCTGTGTAAAAAGACTTTGGAAAAGCCCCATCACAAATGACTTGGAAGATTTCTACCCTCGCATCTTTTGGAGTATAGACAAATCCGCAAACCCTGGGGAAAAAACTATCTGGAATAGATTCTTCGACGATACGCCATTCCTCAAATGCAGCATTTATGTAAAAAGTTCCTTTCTTGAAAACAACGTAAGCAATTCCTTTGAACAGAGTAACCTCCACATCGATTGCGTCGCTTAGTTTGACTGAGTATGGCAAACCATTCTTCACAGCTTCACTTATCTGGGATATATTTTCAATCAAAATGTTTATTGCTTTCATAGGGAGACAAATGAATCTACTCCCTTTTTTAATTCTTAAATACTTTCCGCCATCGAATTTACTGTCTTCCAAAATACACTGAAGTTGTTTTTTCTCCATAGTGTCTATCTTTGAAGATGAGAAAAATGTTTGGCTTTCCCCAAAGCAAAACGGCATCTTATATACTGGCAAAATCGATACCTAAATTTGATTCAACCAGTAAAATATTAGAATTTATAGGTTGCTCATTAATAAATCAATGACTAATTCAAACAGGCCAATAAGATTCATACATGGGTTATTGATAATTTACCTCTCAAGTTTTCAGTTCTGTTGAGTCATTTTCATTTTGGATGTTGGAGGATAACAATCTAGGCAGAGCAGATGACACTACCCCTAGCAGAAAATTTCAACCAAATGTTCATTTGTGAGAATAGTAGAAGAAAGTCTTGGGTTTACGAAATTATGCTCTAATTTTCCTGGCAGCAATGAGTGAAAGTTGGACTCCCTTCATGATACCATCACCCTGAGTGAATAGTAGGTAGTTTATACTACCGGGGACTGGGAAAGTCCAGGGCAAAAAAATTGCGGGTCAGCAAACAATTCCTCCACCTAACAAATACCCCTCCCCAATTCCTGCAACCTGTAAATTTTAAACCCTCAACAACACAGATAAAAACCAATACATCTGTGACCCATTAATCTGCAACCTATAAATTATAAAACCCCTTAATCCCATAAACCAATACACGTGTCACCACACTTCAACCCGCAAATCCCCCCTCCCCCATTGATCTGCAACCTATAAATTCACCCCCATTTTACCCCCTCCTCAAATACAGTAAAAAGATCCCTTAGCTGTAAACAAAGCACACAGTAAGTTAAACAAGTGTGTCTTTTATCTGAGTTACATGCTCAATAATCCTCTCATATTAAATCCCCCCACCCCTTTCTTGATCAAACCTCAATTAATGTGAGAGGCTTTTGAAATTCAAAACTAAAGAGGACACAGGTGTTGAGATTCTGGTGGAAATTTATAGGTTGCAGATCAATAAGTGATCAATCAATTGGGTGGGCTCATAATAATTTCTGTCAATAAGCCAGTCTGGTGTTTCATTTCATGCTTGAAACTCAACCAGTAAGGATGTGCTGTTTTTTTTCTCAGGAAAAAAAAAGTTATTTGGTTGAATCAGTTGAAAAAAGAATAATTAGAATTTTATAACTTATTCTGATAATTATGAAATGACTCAAGAAAGAAAAAGGTTATAAATTGGACAAATAATTAAAAAAAAGAATATCTTGGTTTTCATAAAAATATTCTGATGTTTTATGGTTAAAGCGATAAAATGATTTAAAAGCAGTGAAAACAAGGATTCACAATATGCTTTGGAAATAGATTTTAACCAGAAAAAAATACACAGGGATAATTTCAAATAAAAGGCACAACAAAGTTCAAACCCCCAATGGTGCTCCGCACCATTGTGGGAGGGGGAGCATGTCCTCAGCATGTCCTCAGTCTCACAATTTCCTTCTCCCCAATCCCTCAGTCAAAATACACATGCCACCACACTTGCTTCCCCCAAAAAACCCCCTCCCCATTTACCTGCAACCTATAAATTATAAAACCCCTTAATCCCATAAACCAATACACGTGTCACCACACTTCAACCCGCAAATCCCCCCTCCCCCATTGATCTGCAACCTATAAATTCACCCCCATTTTACCCCTCCTCAAATATTGATCTGCACCCTATACAAACCCTATAGTATTGTTGCTTGCAGTTGGTTGGCAGTTTACAGTACAGAACCCTAGCGAACTCTATGTACTGGTTTTCTCTGCCCTTCTAACTACCCGTCGTGATATGACCTGTACAGTGTTGAAAGCGACGTAAAACCCCAAATAAATAAATAAATCCATTATCTAAGGTACCTCTGCAGATAACTTGAAATCTAAGTAGCGGTCTAAAGTGACCTTAGAGTTAGGAATGTTGATGAATACCATTTTTATCTAGAAGAGAGAAGGGTGGCTGCTGAGTGCATTACAGCCAGGATAATAGCCATAAAATCTCACACAAATTGGTTGATGTCAATTGCGGCCAGAGAGTGCAATTTGTCTGAATCAAATTTTGGTGTGCACCACTCCATGCACACTGAACTTCATATGTTTATGGCTGTGTCCATCACCAGAAAAGTGACGTGAGACAGGTGTTGGTTTTTTACCATCCTTAGAGACTGAAGATATATGTTCATACATTCTCATTCTAAATGCTCTACATGTTTCCCCGACATAGTGCTTGTTGCATTTAGTGCAAGAAATCAGATATATGATATTCGACAATTCACAAGTTACGTGTTTTGGTAAGTCAATAGTGTGGAATGACTTTTTGGTGAAGTTAGATATTACTGGATCCACTTTTTTGATTAGTGGGCAGTATTTGCATCTACCCAAGCGTGTACAATAATGCTTTGGTTGATGTTGATGTCATCTTTTTTCTGATCAATATCATCTCTACTAAAGAACTCCATCAAGTTTAGTACGGAGCCATCACGGAGACGCCGTAAATTTTAACAGCTATTTTATTTTCGTTTCTGATCGTCACTATATACATATATTTCATATATTATTGATGGTTATTTGTCTTTTTACTGATATTACTTCATAAAGTTGTTGGTAGGAGTTTATCTATGTTGATTTACAATAATACTTCCTTGTACTGATATTTGTGGGTATTATCGCCCACTACCGGGAATTATTGTTCTACAACCAAGTTCTGTCACATTGTATTTCTACTTTCCTTTCACAACAAATTACTTGCACAACACCATACTCCAGAATTTCCATCTATTTTAGGTCCCAATAAGGCTTTCTTATGTTTTTCAGGCCCCTCTAAGGGTTTTATTTTTTATTTTTTTTTTGCAGTGGCTCCAGTGGGGTAGTTAGGGTGCCTGTGAGATGCCCACAGGACGAAGATTGACTTGAGTGTAAGTTACTGAACCGACTGTAAAGCTTAGTGGACACTAGCTATAAGGTCATTTTTATTTTAGACTCCCCACAGTCCTTTTGTGTGTTAAGGCTCTGGAGTATGAAAAATGTACCTTGTTCGCTGTCTGGTATTCATCAGTCTTTTCCTCATCAGTACGTCCGACCATAAAGTACAGGTCAAGGGTTGTTTTGTGGGCTCCGTACTACTTCGATCTTTCAGACTGGCTAGTTCTGTTACAAATGCAAGATGCTTTCCCTCATCAATGAAATCACGATCCCTCTGTGTTCTCTTGCTTTTATGTGGGGATGTGGGTTGCTAACTGTCGGTCTGTAAGAAACAAGGCTCCTATGATTTCTGACATTGTGTTCAATCACTCACTGGACATATTATCACTAGTCGAAACTCATATTCGCCCGACTGATACCGATTGTCTGCTTCAATCCATCACACCACCATCTTATAAATTGTGTCAAAGACGTCGTGCACATGGCTCGGGTGGTGGAGTTGGCTTTCTCATAAATAGCAGCCTGTCTCATAGAATTGTGGATCATCCCACTTTCACCTACTTTGAATGTCTGATAGTCAGTATTGGATCAAATGCTCATTCTACACTGGTTGCTTGTGTTTATCGTCCTCCAGGTTCATGTTCAAATCCTTTTTATGATGAGTTTCACACATTGGTTGAGTTCCTCTCATCTATGAATTCCTCCTTCATCATTTGTGGTGACTTTAATATTCATATTGACACAACCTCAAGAGACAGTGTTAATTTCCTTAATACTCTTGGCTCCTGCAATATTACTCAACATGTTCACTGCTACCCATCTTCATGGCCATACCCTAGATCTCATCCTTACTTCTGATAGTTCTCTGGTTTCAAATGTGGTTGTCAGTGACTACATCTCCGACCATGCAATGATCAAATGTCAAGTTGAAACTCCAACAACTGCTAAATCACAAGCTAACAGAGTGACTTACAGGAGATATCATAAAATAAACATGGACACTCTACGCAATGACTTGAGCAATTGTTCCTTTGTTGCTTGTCCGGGTGACACTGCGAAAAAACTGTATGATCAATACACTAATGATCTTTCCAACCTTCTTGACAAACATGCTCCAGAGGTTACTCGCTGTGTTGCCAAGGAGCCAGCAAAGTGGATATCAGATACCTACAAAAATGCTAAATCTATTCGACGACAGTTGAACGCATCTGCCGTAAAAAGAAAACTCCTCTTAACCTTGCAAAGCTGCGTAAACAAATTGCCAGGTGTAATTCACTTGCCAATAAAGACAAAGCCACATATTACAGAGCTCTTGTTAATGAAAACAGTGATGACCCTAAAAAACTATGGCAAGTTCTGCGTTCTGCCTTGCACTGTATCCCTGAAAAGGTTCTTCCATCAAATAGTTCACAAAAAAAATTGGCTGAACCGTTTGCCGCTTTTTTCACCAATAAGATTGCTAAAATCCGAGAGTCTTTTTCCAGTTTTTCATCTTTTTCCTTGCCATCTCCAGTGAATCTGCCAGGACTTTTCAAATTTGATGATGCCTCACCTGACGATATTGCGAAGGTAATCAAAAATTCACCTACAAAATCCTGGATCCTTGGCCCACTTTCCTAGTTAAGGATTGCCTTGATATACTGCTTCCTTCTATCACAAAACTTGTGAATTGTTCTTTGTTGGAAGGTGCTGTCCCAGATGGCTTCAAGAGTGCTGTTGTCACTCCACTGATAAAGAAATCTTCTTTATCAAAGGATGAACTAAAAAACTATCCCCCTGTGTCTGGGTTGAGCTTTATCTCAAAACTCGTGGAATGTGTAGTTGCCTCACAACTCAGTAGACATGTCTCTCTCCATGGGTTGGAAAACGAGTATCAATCTGCTTATAGACGTGGCCATTCAACTGAAACAGCTCTTTTGTCTATAAAGAACCAGATTCACCTATCTCTAGCCAGAGGAGAGGCCACAGCTGTGGTGCTGCGTGATCAATCTGCAGTGTTTGACACCATTGATCACGACAAACTCCTTGATTGCTTAAGAAAATGGTTCGGTGTCGGGGGTAGATGCCTTGACTGGTTCAAATCATACCTTTCTGATCGTACCCAATGCATCAAGATTGGTTCTGTTCTGTCTGAGGCTAGAAAGCTTAAGTTTGGGGTACCACAAGGTTCAGTTCTTGGTCCTATTCTTTTTTCGTTGTATACCACACCTTTGAGCAAAGTAATCTCTAAACATCCAGATGTCAAATTTCACTTTTATGCAGATGACACGCAGCTGTTTATTCACCTCAAACACAAAAATGCAAAAATTGCCTTCGATCAGCTAGGAAAGTGCCTCGAAGATGTCAAACTATGGCTGTGTGCAAACAAACTAAAGCTGAATGCTGATAAGACTGACTTTATTTTATTTGGTGCCAAGTCTCAACAAGAAAAGCTTAACCCACTCTTTCCAGTAAATATATTGGGTGAATCACTGATACCTTCAGATGCCATTAAGAATTTGGGTGTCTGGTTTGACTCAGACTTTTCCTTCACCAAACATGTTAAAAATGTATGTAAACTATGTTTCATCCAGATGAGGGATCTTAGACAAATTCGACAGTACTTGACTCGTGATGCTGCTCTTACAGCTGCAAATGCACTTGTGGGCAGTAGGCTTGACTACTGTAACTCCTTGTTTAGGGGTCTATCTGTTGCTAACCTACGCAAGCTACAATGCATTCAAAACAGTCTGGCCAGAATTGTTTGCAGAACCACATGTCTTTCTCACACCACTCCACTAAGAAAAGCCCTTCATTGGCTACCCATAAGGCACCATTGCATCTTCAAGACTGCCTTGTTGGTATATAAATACCTACATACTAACTGTCCAAAATATTTCAGCCCATTTCTCAAAGTTAGACAATGTGCCTATAATACTTGGTTGAGTCAATCTGATGGTATAATTCTACATGTTCCTCAATACCAACCATCTATTTACAAATCCACAAAGCAGTTTGGTCTAAGCTTTGCATATGATGCTCCCAAAATATGGAATGAACTCCCTGATAATGTAAGATCTGGCACTTCCATTGCTTCCTTCAGAAAAAAACTTAAGGCATACCTATTCTGCCAAGCTTATCCTCCTTAGTATTTTCCACCTCATATGGCGTTCTCTGTGATGTCGACCATAGCTATGGACAAGGACAATGATTTTTGAAACTATGCTTATGATGTTGCGCCTTAGAGTCTGTCACTTCGACAGAGATTAAGCGCTATAAAAGTTGAATTGGAATTGGAATCAGTTCTAGTCTTCTATGGAATTCTTTAAAGTCTTTAAGATTTATCAGGGGTTCCTGGGGTGGGACAAAATGTGAGCCCCTTTTCTAGGGCTCTAATTTGGTATTGATCTAAGGTGATGTTCGAGATGTTAATGACAGTGTGTCCTATATAACTTTCAAACTTGGTATTCTGTGGTAAGATACCATGCAGGTTGTGCATTTTTGGCCTCATTTCTGAGGGTATCCAAGAAGTTTGGAGACTCAATGCTAGACATGACTAATGTCTGGTAGAGACTCAACCAGGCGAGTAAGTGATTGAGTTGGAACTAGTGCCTTAAGGTAGTTTTGGTCAACTGGTGGTTAACCTGTGATGAGCCCCTAGTTTTACAGGCTCAACCTATATGGAACCTCTGCTTTGGGGGGTGAACCTGTGGTGTGGTGTTGCGAGGCAAATGAATAGTGTTCTTTGCTTAGAAGAAGACCATAAATATAGGTGAGTGACCATTTAAAGGTAATTTGCTTTAAACACACAAGACAAAAATAACAATATGATTTTATTCAGTCAAAAGTATATGTATGAGTATAGATTAAATCAATAGATCTGAAAAATATATTGGATTTACAGACGAAAGGGTGTACTTTGTTAAAAGTCAATTAATTATTTAATAAAGCTTTAAGGGTGTTAATGATGGTGTCCAATTTCTGATCCTTTTTTGGTCGTCTTGCTGGAGCACCTTGTTTTCTAACAGCCTGAGCCTGTCTCCTTCTGGTGGGGGCTACTGTAGCCTTGAACTGGTTGTTTTTTCTCCATGAAGACAGGAGCCATCTGTTTGAACTTCGAGGAGAGAGAATCTTTGATCCCTTGGAACTGCTCAGGTTTGAGTAAGGTTTCAAGTTCAGTTAGATCTTTTGCACTGGTAGCCTTGGTTCTATTATAGGTTTTTTGGATATCTTCAATCAGAGCTAAGGTTAACTCTGTTTTGCACTTTCTAACAGCTCTTGATCAGGCATCTTTTAGTATAGGATTTCTGGTACTATTGATATTAAATTTAAAGTCCACACTAGAAGGATGGTAAAAAACCAACACCTGTCTCACGTCACTTCTAGTGATGGACACAGCCATAAACATATGAAGTTCAGTGTGCTGGAGTGGTGCACACCAAAATTTGATTCAGACAACACTTCCAAAAGAAGGCGTATTGAGTTGTGTTGGATATTCAAATTGCACTCTCTGGCCCCAATTGGCATCAACCAATTTGTGTGAGATTTTATGGCTATTACCCTGGCTGTAATGCACTCAGCACTCAACCTTCTCTCTTCTATGTCTTATATGGCCATAAAACTCATCAGAGTTCAATTTACCTATAAACACAAAAAGTAGAATAAGTTAAAATTTACACTTAAAATGTTAATTAACGTTATTTAACGCATCCAGTAGGTGAGTAATTAATGGAAGAAAATTTATTCATTCAAATAAAGCAAAAATTCCAACCTATAATAATTACATAAACCCATAAATATGAAAATAATTAATTATAATTTTTTCATACACTTTAATTACCATATTTATGACATCACGCATAGTGTTACGAATAGCGCATAATATGCAATTACGTCATACACGAATTACGTATTAACAATACTATGACATCACATTTTATGTCACTAAGTTATCAGTTTTTATGAATAGGGCATAAAAAAGCATTATTCCAGTATGGATAAAATTAAATATTTGTGTGGGCAGTGCAATAGTGGATATGCGCATAAATCAAGCCTTAAAAGACATATCAACAGTGCACACAATAATAGGAGATATATTTGCTCAACTTGCCAGAAATAATACATCAGAAAAGCGGATTTTATTGCACATAGGAGCAAATTCCACCAGCCTTTGATTATTAAGCAATCAAAGGATAACATTTCCTGCACCCCACCCCCTGAGCATGCGCACAAGCAGCCAGAAACAAACCTACACTCAATCACAGCCACAACTAATGCTCTAACTGGTAAAACTGATTGGGAAACTATATTAAGGAGTGATCTTGCCCTGAGCGATGAGGATGAACCAGCCAATTCAAGGGTATCAATAGGTACACTAACAGATGTAACCAGAAACCCTGATGAGTCTAAGGAAGTCAACACCTCACCATTAACCATTTTGGATACCCAGCCGCCAATATTCCTGAATACCCACTCACTACCAACTGAGGCCAAAGTGGAATTAAAAATCCTTAAAAAACCAACAACACAAATAGGTTGTATATCCACCACCTTGGTTAAAAATACATCAAGCCAGACAGATTCAGCCACTAAGTGTGCACATTCCACTTCTCAAGCAGAACCAGTACCATGCAAGAGCTGTCTATATCAAGAACACATAATTCTGCAAAGACAATCTTACATTATTCGGGATGCAGAACTAAACACAGATCCCAACTATGAACCCCCTAATACTTCAAGAGAGGATAGGTCAGCCATGCCTATATATACCCGGTTCAACTCATACCAAGTGGCTCCATAGGTTCAATCCCTACATGAAACCAGCCAGCCCAGGACAGTACCAGAAAGCCAAAAGCCCTCCCCAGTTCACAAAACCAGAACTGAAGATTACTTCTGAGAAACCCATCAGTATCTCTAAAGTAAGGAAACGGGCTGCACTCACTATTGACCATGAGACGTATTTGGCCATATGCAGCAGGAAAAAAACAAGACCTACACTGGTGACCAGTCCCAGGAAATTGAACCTACCCCCTCCACCCACTAATAATGCCTGGAGCTACAGGACTCTTAATTTCTTAAAACTACCAGACTGATTAGTATTAAAAATAATAGTAATTAAACAAACTTTATTTTTAACTTTATTCTATCCATAGCATATGAACATTATAAATAAAATGTCAGTATCATAATTCAGTAGTATAGTATTAAATATACCATTGAATACCACCATCCTATGCAAACAATGGGATGATTACAAATATTAATCATAATAGAATAAAAGAATACACATACCTGAATGTGAAATGTTTTATTTAAAGTGCTTAGTTTATAAATTATTTAAAAACTAAGTAACATTACTATAACCATTACAACAAATATTATAATTAATAGTACAATCTGCCATTTAATTTATGTTTACCATATTAATATTCTACTTTAAAAAGAACAAATTTGTATTGGTTTCTTACAAAACCTAACAAATTAAACATAAATTCTATAAAATAATAGCAGATTTAACCTCCAGACTTAACATAGCTCTTAATATCCCAATAAGACCCTCATATAGTCTTAATAAGTCATTGGGCTTCTATACAGGTACATAAAACCAACAACCCCTTGTCACAGGCTCTTTAATTAGTGAGCCGGTTCCTCAACCGGTTCACAACCGGGGGTTAAGCACAGGCTCCCATAATGTACTTCAGGGACCCTATTTTGCCCAAAGTAATACCATAGCCTCTGAAGAGACTGATAAGAATCATAAACAGTCGAAATACAATTAAGCATATGTGCTGAATTATATCAGGCATTTAACTACTTTATTGTGCCCCAGTCTAACATAGTGCAGGAAGCAGTTTACCTAGTATCTTTACCATTTTTATCTAAGTTATTAAAAGCTTGAGAAAAACTTAGAATCCAAGTTAGGAACAGTCTAAGTATTGTTGAAGAATACGGCCCACATGTCTGTAAAGTTGTGCATGTCCTTAATCCCTTATCTCATTTTGTAATATAGGGCCTTTTAATAAGCTTTATTAAATGACATTGTCGCTAAACACTGTTACTCACACAGTTTATATGGGAATTTTTAACTTCCCGTTTGTTTTATGAAATAATATTGTGTTAGTTTACATTATGTCATTGTTCTAATTTGGGCTTAATTGAAACCGGAACAAGCGGAGTAATATATATAATGAGACATATATAGTTCTGTGAAATGTTTTTGTGATAGTTTGTAAATATACACTTTTACTTGGAGCTTACTTCTTTTCGGATAGCAGATCATAACTTTGTGGATATATAATATTATTTTGTCAGACTGGATAGATAATGAATAAAATTTTGTGCCTTTTAGCACTCTGTGCGCTGTTGAAAGGATATAGTTTAGCAGTAAGTGTCACTGTATCAGAAATGTTTTTCTCAGTCCATTTGCAGTAAAAGTTTGATTTTGTCTGTTATCATTATTTGTCAGCACATACGAGTGAGCATTTTGTTTTGTGGATATCTTTGTAGTTCAGTCACTAGCACTATGTGGCCCCTGCTCACCACAACAGCTTGGTACAACTTTATCAAAAATCCTTAAAATGATTGGTCATTGCTACCAATTATCGCCGGGTACCAATTAGCGCCACCGAAAAATAAAACATTCATATTTCAGTAACGGCCACCCATTTTGAATGCTTTTCATGGTGTATCTGTTCTATTGACTGTTGAAATAGTTTTACCTTATTTTCTAGACTTGGGATGTACTTTTGGTCAAGTTATATCTATTTGAATTTTGTCTGGCGATAATTGGTACCCGGCGATAATTGGTAGCAAGGCAGTACACTGGCGCATGCATGAAATTGATAACCGACTTTACCTGAAGACCGGGCCACGGTGGCAGAGTGGTAACACTCTCGCCTCCCACCTCTGCGGCCGGGGTTCGATCCCCGTCATGGCCGTAAGTGGGAAAGCTGGTAGTTGCTTGCCGTTGGTCGGCAGTTTACGGTACAGAACCCTAGCGAACTATATGTACTGGTTTCCTCTGCCCTTCCAACTACCCGTCGTGATATGACCTGTACAGTGTTGAAAACGACGTAAAACCCCAAATAAACAAATTACCTGAAGACAGTTGAATCAATTAAAATTTTACAGTGCTTTAATTTTAAGGGCCGACTGGAAGTTTTAACTTTGCCAGACAACTCGGAAATTCACACAAGGCAATTTGGTTTAGTCCTGTAAATACAGGAGTGTTGCAGATAACAACCAGTGTTCTGTATTAGGTCTTGTGCCAAGTTGCGGCGTGTGCAAAGTTTTGATGCCAAGTAGTGTATCCTCCTTGTCATTTCTACTAGTACCTGTTGTAAACCTTTGAATGTGCTAGTTGTCTCATCAGCCATCAATCCACAATTTATTCGGGAAACTGGTCAATAAATATGCTAACTTGGCACCCCGCCAACTCGGCCTTCTCTGTAACAAACTTGGTCCTATTCTATTACAAAGTTGGACCCATTCTTGAACTTTAAATTCACATGTGATTCACATAAATTCTTTATTGGGGCGACTTCATCTATGATGTTGTAGATTGAGTATTTTGGCGTTGTATACCAAGATTCCAGTCTCTACCTATGGCTTGTTTTTTTCTACCTTTGGTTGTGTAGAATAGTCTAGGAAAATGTTGGGGAAAAAAGAGAGAAATTTATTGAACATAAAGAATTACATCAAATGGGTATTCAACATAGAAATAACTGGAAAGGATGAAAATAAAGGAAAAAAACAATTTCTGCATACCAGATATCAAATAGACAGTTAATACAATTTCATTCAAGAAGAGTCCTTACAAAACCAAAACTCCCTTTTGGGTTTGGTTTTCAACCCCACACACCTCCAATGCTTCCAGTGGAGGCAACCATCCCATCCAATTGATGGGTCAGAATTCTCTAAGTTAGTATTACACTATGGCATTTCCATGGGAGTTGCTTCCTGGCTTCATAAACAGCACTTACAGCCAGCCACCCAACAGCATCGAAAAGTTTTGTATCATGTTAATGTCCACGTTTTCATCAAGTGCACTGGAGTAGATGTTTCCAGGAACACATCCACCATGTTTTCAGGGCATCTGAGTTGTTATTGGCCTTTTTTATTTTTTTGAGAGGTAACCCAATTGCTGTGGTACAGACCCCCTTTGGTCTTCCTCTGTTTCTGGGTACTGGTGCAAACCTAACCCCTTGCAAGTCAGGTGAGGATGGTTGATTATTGTGAACAGAGGCTGGTTGGTCCTCTGACTCTGCTGTGGGTGGTTGGTTGTCTGGTTGAACAGTGGCTGGTTGGTCCTGTGGGTCTACTGTGGTTGATTGATTTTCCAGTTCCATCAGATCAGGGAGGTCCTCATGGGGTTCTGGCAAATTTGGTAGTCGAAATGGACTATTTCTAATGCTTTGGTCCTCATCTGCTTGACTTTCATCATTGGTACTGGTGTTTTGGTCCTGTACCTTTTTATGGCAAAGATGTGACAGCAAGGGAGTCTCATGTGCGTGAAGAATGTACATGAGCACCCACTGTCATCCACAGTTCTCCGACCAGAGGAAGTCTCAACTGTACTGTCATTTATGATGGTCACCTTTGTGCTCTACTTCAGCTGCTCCTGCATGGATCTGAGTGAGTGCATATGGGGTGACGTACTTCTAGTACTCTGCTTAGTTGCACTCACAGGTTTGATGGGGACAGTGGATAGGTTTTTCAGCAGTTTGTCCACTTTCTTCTGTTGCTTAGCTCTGGTTGCTATGTTGTGAATGTCCTTCAATCAGAATAGACTTGCCTGTCTTAGAGGACATCTGCTGTATTTTCTTCCTGTTGGCATTCAAAGGAACCATGTCTGCAGTCTCCTTGTGTGCTGTCTTGTCCACGATCCCCTATTTTTTTGGGAGCAAAGTGGAATTCAATTTGACTGACCTCATGGTTGTGGTTGTTGTTCATGTGAAAAACTGTCAGTCCCTGGCCAGAAGCCTTGAATTTAAAGACAAAAGGACACTCCATTTTCTCTGTCCGTATTGTTTGCACACAAAATTGATTTCTGCAAAAACAATGTCTGGATTGAATGACTTATTAGACCCCCTTTTTATGGCATTTTGAATAGACCTAGAGCGTCTCTTAACCAGATTAACAAAAGACTCTTGCTCAAAAGCTTTGATCTCCTCCTTTAACTTTTTGAAAGAATTAAACACAGTTCCCACTTTGAATCTATCCATATTAACTTTTATACACACTCAATGCTTGTGATGAACACACTGACTACCCCATTTGGAGGAGCTCTATTTATACACAAAATGAGCCAGACAATTGAAATTCAACAGTGACACTTTAACTCACAGCACCCCAATGCAATAAATGACAGTTTTATCAATTTCAGGTCAATCTTTAATTGATATTAATATTATAATACCGTAATAGAAGCCTTATGACGCCATATACGACGATGTAAACAAAGAAAATATACTCGATCTACGGGGCCGTAGTTGGAGTTTCTTCGAATCTATATATATGGATGGATTTTGATAATATGGGTATCATTCTTTTCAGTTTTCAATCATGGATATAATGGTGTAAGATAATCTTAAATTAGATTTGCATAATAGGAATTAGTGCTGGGAATCGCCTCCAATTTTCATGGTCGATTATTCGTCCATTTTTCCGAGCGATGATCGACCCATAATCGATTATTTTACTCCATTATTGTTTATTATTTAAGAAACACTTTCCGGGATAAAGTATAGATCAATCCGGTAAGAATAACGGTGTTTCGACATTTAGAATCTACCGAAAGAACCCACTTCCTGTAAATATGGCAGTAGACATAAACAAACTCAAAATGCATGACAAATCTGTTGATTTAGTAAGTAAAAATTCGTAAACTAAATGGAAAATATGTGGATATTGATATAAATCAGGAAAGGTAAGATATAAGCTTAATAATCGATCATTAGAAAACGCCAGTGACCGACCGCGATTCTACACTGTCACTGACGATTAATCGACAATACGTCTAATCGCCACACCACTAATAGGAATAATATACTCTCATGTTCATTAACTATTCTATAAATGCATTCATCATTCATATAATATACTGTTCTAAATAAAGTTTTGGCCATTCTAAATAAATAAAAAGGTAAACTTGTATATCACTACAGGGCTGACTTTGTGCTGCCGAGTTTACATCAAAACGGGGCCGAGTTGCCGAAGGCCACAGTTCTCAGAAACTTGGATACAAGTTATTGTTGCTCTGGTGCCCTTTTCAACTTCTTTAAGTTGATAATGATCAAGTTTTTAGTACTTAAAATGTTGTTGATGTCATTATCACATGACATATGGAATCATGGAATTTTAATTTCTTCTCGAGTTGGGCCAAATTTGCATAGATGGGTCCGAGTTGGCGGGGGCCTAGTTGACAAAGGTCCGGGCTTACCAGTTTCCGGTATATGTACAGGTCACAAAGATGGCTGAAACTGTCAAAATTTATATGCACCAGTATTTTGTAAAAAATATAAGTTTGTATGGGGGTTATTTGAGGTAATATTCTTTATTTTCTTGATTTGGATGACTTGCTGTCATTTATTAGACATATGTTTATGACAAAAGATGCAGGCAGTTCAGTTATGTTGCACGTTTCTATTGATATCTCCATATGTGTTGTAAAAGTGAACACCTAAATTGGTTTTAGATAGCTTTTACTTGCTGTTTTCTCAGATTTTGTTTACTATACTGATATAAAACTTTACAATAGTTTGGAGTGCTCGTCATGTCATCCATATAAAAGTTCAGTAAAGGCTTTCATGGTATTTTATTCTACAATTTGCCTCACAATCTACTTATAAATGGTTTAAAAGCTCATTCAGGTTTTTTTCTGTCAATAGTGAAACTAAAATATTGTCTTCCCATAAAGAGTGCATATGATTCTGTTATTTCTTTCCCTAGCACTGACACATTTGCCACTGTAAGGGGGTAAGGCAATTTGTAAATCCATTCTTTACTTTGTGATGTATCGCCAGTATCGGTCATTTTCGCAAACATCTTTGGGGTTTTTTTTTTCGTTTTTACTGTCAGAATCTCATAAACGCCTAACACATTCTTTCACACGTACATGTATTTTGTGTGCACTTTAATTGTCACTTTTTATTAAAAGTAATATTTAACATAAGAGGGTCTTTGAAATGTCAGGAAATCCCAGGTTTAAATTGTACCAAATTGTCCTGCCAGAAATACAGACTCAGAATCCAAGGTACTCCAAATATATGTGCAAAATCAATGTTAATTTCATTATTTTCTTGATATATATGTCATGACGGAACTTAAAATTTGACAGAATTTAAAATTCTAAGTTCTGTTGACAGGAGTTTAAATTCTGTCGACAGGATTTTAAATTGTGTCGACAGAATTTAAAATTCTGTCAAAATATCATGACAGAACTTAAAATCCTGATTCTCTATATTTTGTTTAACTTCTTTTACAGTGAGTGAGTATTTTACGTTTTAAAGGGGGCTTAGTACTAGTGCTTAATTAAAAGTAAAACTAATGAATAAGACAAATATTAAATAGACCCTTTACTGGCATTCACTTTTATTCATAATAGTACATTAATATACTAACTTTTTAAAACATGTATTTTAAAATTTCCCCCTAAGTAGTCGATCTCTGAGTAGTGCTAAACTCAGTGAATAATGTATGTGTTTTATGTTGCATATCACCAATAAAGTTTAAAAAGAATATAGTACACTTTATTTCTCTGGTTACAGTTATATAAACATGATTTTAAGTTCTGTCGACAGAATTTTAAATTCTGTCAATGGAATTTAAAATCCTTCCAAACCAATGAAATCAATGGATTTTAAGTTCTGTCAGCAGAAAACGTTTATTTCCTAAACATTTATGTTGACAAATAAAAATTCAAAACTATTTCTTTTGTTAATATTTGTTCATATGAAGTATTCTTTCTTAATTTTACTTTTGACTTTTTCTTGACTATTGCATTTTATGTATAATTTGTTACATTTCTGTTCTGATGCATAATTTCTTGTAATTGCTTGGTGAAATTTAGTCTTTTTTCTATTCATGGCATAAATTAATTTTTTTTTCTTCAAATGGTGGCACTGCTTTAACATATAAATGTAATTTTGTAACCAGATATTAAATGTTTAGTGTTAAATGTGTGAGTTATATTTGGCTATGTGTACACTTTACCACAGAACTTCAAATCTGACAGACTTTCAAATCCCTTGTGCCAAGATAAATTAGAGTAAGAAATCTAAAATTCGCCAGGAATCTAAAATTCGCCACCTCTAAAACCTTAGTTAATTTTATGAAGAAAATGATGTTTTTGTCCAAAAATTGGTATTTTTCAGTTCAAAAAGCCTTAATTATATCCCCAGACGAAAGTCGGGGATATATTGGATTCAGGTCCGTCGCGCCGCCGCCGCCGCCGCCGCCGCCGCCGTAGAAATTTCCTTGTGGACGCGATAACTCAAAAACAAATTAATATTTTTTTTTCAAACTTGGTACACATGTTAAGGGTGCCCAAAGGAAGATCCCTATTTTAAGGTGACCTTAAACTCCCAGTAAAAAAGAACTTATGGCCACCTTAAGGTCAGAAATTGGACTTTTGGCCACTTAGAGCCTTGTAGGTCACAAACTATGATGCTCAGCTGGCTGAAATTTTACCTGACAACACATTAATATGTTCTTAGTACATGTGCCGAAAATCACGACTTTAAGTTGAGGAGAAAATTGTGTTTGAGGCCCATAAATACCCCCACTTAGGGATTTTTTGCTATACTTTTCATATATTTTGCCCTATAATTTGGAAGTGGTAATTCTGATGAGTCTCAAACTGCGCTAGGTATAACTTTGATATGTAATCCTTGTCTGTAGAAAATTTTAGGGCTGTAGGTTTACCCAAAGGGGTCGACTTAAGGTCTCAAAAGTGCCCACAGAGACCCAATTTATGCACTTTTTGCCACTTTCAAGCACTGTAGCTTTCAAACTATGTCTCTCATCTAAGTTAAATATCATCTGGGAATATATCTATGTGTTTTCTTATATGTGCCCCAACATTTAGGCCTTTAATAGACAGTTAACCTGTGTATCAGGACCATAAACACCCACCCGAGTGACCCTTATAAGACATTTTTCACATCTTTTTCCCTGTAACTTGGAAATGGTAAGTCTGAGAAGTTTCAAACTGTATTAGATATATATTCTGTGTGTAATCTTAGTATGTAACAGATTTTAAGTCTGAAGCTTTAATTTTGAAGGTCAAATTGAGGTCTCTAAAAGGCTCCCAAAGACCCAATATTTGGACTTTTTGCTACTTTTAAGCCCTGTGACTGTCAAACTATGTGACTGATAGAGCTCAAATCCTATCTGGGAAGATATTAGTATGTTATTTTTATATGTGCCAAAAATTAAGGCTTTAAGAAGACATTTAACCTGTGTATGAGACCATAAATCCCCACCCGAGTGACCATTTTTAGACATTTTTCACATATTTTTCCCTGTAACTTGGAAATGGTAAGTCTAAGAAGTTTCAAACTGTATTAGATGTATATTCTATGTGTAATCTTAGTATGTGACAAATTTTAAGTCTGAAGCTTTAATTTAAAGGCCACATTTAGGTCTCTAGAAGGCCCCATAAAGACCCAGTATTTGGACTTTTTGCCAATTTTAAGGCCTGTGACTGTTAAACTATGTGACTGATAGAGCTGAAATCTCATCTGGGAATACATTATTATGTTCTTTTTACATGTGCCAAAAATCAAGGCTTCAAGTAGACATTTAACCTGTGTATGAGGACCTTAAACACCCACCTGAGTGACACTTTTAAGACATTTTTCACATATTTTGCTCTGTAACTTGGAAATGGTAAGTCTGAGAAGTTTCAAACTTTATTAGATACATATTCTATGTGTAATCTTAGTATGTAACAAATTTTAAGTCTGAAGCTTTAATTTGAAAGCCACATCGACTTTGGACTTTTTACCACCTTTAAGCCCTGTGACTGTTAAACTATGTGATTGATGGAGCTGAAATCCCATCTGGGAATACATTATTATGTCCTTTTTACATGTGCCGAAAATCAAGGTTTTTAGTAGACATTTAACCTGTGTATGAGGGCCATAGACACTCGCCCAAGTGCCTTTTTTGACATTTTTTCCGTATTTTGCCCTGTTATTTGGAAATGCTTAGTGTGACAAGTCTTAAACTGTATTATATATAATTTTTGTTTGTTATGTATGTCCCCCAAAAAGTTTCAGATCTGTAGTTTAATTGCTAAGGTCTCTTTAACAATTGTAAAATGCCCACAGAAACCCAATTTATGGACATTATGCCACTTTAAAGCCCAGTAACTGTCAAACTATGTGGGTTATAGAGCTGAAATCTTTGAATTTTTCAAAGGAAATGCCTGTCTATTTAAATTTTGATTATTAATAATGTTATGGCTATCTTAGTCTTTTAAGAACTTATTTTTGTGTGTTATACCTCTGCTTGCTGAGTTTTTAACTTTTTAAAATGAAACTGGTTAAACATATTCAAGTAGACAAAATGGACACTTTAAGTGAGCTTTAAGTCCCAATATTAATGAAATTATATCCTTATGTAGTAAAACTAGGGGATTTTTAACCCTCAACTAGCCCAGTTTTATTCAACTTGCCTCAGTTAATTTTGACACAGCTCCTACAGTTATGAACTCATTTCAGTTGATAATCACATACTTAAAATTCTCAATTCTTTTTGTATTTGAGTACCCCTTTTATATAGATTGTTTGTTTACCATTTATCCCCACCTCTGGGACCTCCAGCTATATTGAGTGACACTAAATAAACAAAGGTATTTAATGATATCAGATGAGAAACAAAGAACTCAATGGGGTTGCAGATCTTGTGTAATAGTGAGAGAGGTGTGGAGAAGGGGAGAGGGGTGGGGGTGGGAGGTAGTGGGCTTCATTACATATAACACAAAGGGGAGTCAGAACTGAGATTGTGTCACATATTTAGGTTGCATATATATGGACCACATATATAGGTATAGAGGAAATGAATAACTGAAAACAATTTGCAAATTCTAAAAATAATATAATAAAATAATAATATAAATAATTTTTTTTTAAATAATATTTTATTTGTGAACAAATATAGAAACAGATATGCGCTTTTGGGATTATGAATTTTAGAATGGACATTGAATCATCAATCATTTAAATACTTTGAAGGAAGATTGAAAAGTATGATGAGTTGAGTTAAAATAATATTTTATTTGTCAACAAATATAGAAACAGATATGCTCTTTTGGGATTATTATTTTAGAATGGACATTCAATCATCAATCATTTAAATACTTTGAAAATAGGTTTAGAGTTATCATTGCAGGAAGATTGAAAATATAATTTGAGTTATGTATTCGGTGTCTGGGGATACACCATCTTCCTTGGGAAGATATAAACAGAGTAGATTGATGTGCTGAAGTTCATATAATAATGGGTAATTATGTTTTAAAAAATTCCTGATCAAAACCTGTGGCATGAGTGATGACCTGTCTGGGGATATGTTGGCGCCGAGTTGGCCCAATCTAGTTTACTATACAGTCAACAAATCTCACCACAATTCATTTATTTTATTAGTATTTTCACATGTGGCGAATTTCAGATATGTGGCGATTTTTAGATTTCTTACTCTAAGTCAAAATTTTTGACATAGCTCCCAGTTTGAAGTTCTGTTGAAAAAACCTTCCAACTGGAACTTGTAACTTTACTTGTAAGTAATCCTTGTAATTACATGTAACTTGCTATTTTGTATCGTATCATATTTCGGTTCACACATGATCTTGCAATTTCAAATGATGATTCCTTTTAAGTTAATTTCCAAGGTATGCACATGTGTTTTTGTAAAAGATTAAAATAAAGGTGATTTCGGGGGTGCTAGGCACCCAGAAAAAAGGTAAAAAAAACTCAATAGTGGGTAGGTTAGTTAAAACAAAAATAGAACATAAAATTGGTAAACTGCCTTAATGGCTGATTAAAATAAATGAGTAACTAGTAAGAAGGTAAATTCGAAGAAAAAGAGACAGGCAAAAATATAAATTTAACCAATTTAAAATCATTTGTGTAAACAATTTATCACTCTTTTCATATGTACTGGCAACAGTAGATTTCCAAGAAAATATATTAAAGAAATTTTCAGATAATGTTATGTCAATGATATTGGCACAATTTTGTTATCTACAGTCGACATTTTGTCAAGAAAAAAAAACTTAAAAATGATATACTTGGTATTGGATCTCAGTTTGACGTTATATGTTAGTAAGCTTGATATAAGTAAATAACAAATGATATTTTGAATAGTTATTTGGTTATCCAAAAACAGTGTGAATTTTCTGAGAAATCAAGTGCAAAGTACCACACTAGGTAGTAACCACCTAACTGGCAGTGTATGAATTTTGCAAGAAAATTTTTCAGGTCCCCCAGACCTTCTCAAAAATGATACGGATCTGTAGCAAAAGTTGCCAGTCCGTATTTCAATCTGAGTTAAATCAGTCCCGAGTTTCAAAATTGATAAATTGGCTAAGAATGAAAATGTAAAAAGTTCTGTCAAGTTTTTGATAAAAATGTTCATGAACAGTTTTCTCAAGTTACAGAACATTCAGATTTTTAATAGATACAGTTTCATAAGAATAGTTTCAAGTCTTGGACAGAGGGGTAGGTTTATATTCATACACTGGTACTGGTAGCTGGGTACTTTATACTGAAAAATATTAAAATATTATTAGCTCTTATGTTATTTTGGTAAACCTTAGAATGCAGTTAGATTTGTCAAACTTAATAGTTTTTATCAAATCGTTAGTTTCACAGGCATTTAATATTTCAATTTTTTACAATACTCACCATATTTGCTCCACTGGTACTGGTTCCAATTTTTATTAAATTATGGCTCATGTCTACAAGCACCTACAATTTTCATAATATTAGTGAAAAGTAAGCAAAATACAGAATTTCATTTCATTTTAAATCTTCCACAAAACCAGTTTTGCTGTATGGTATTGACTACCAGAATATACCATTGTGTAGTAGTGTTCCCAGTTGCACATAATTGTGGTGACTTTTGGTAGTGTAGTGGTACAATATACTTGATGTTGTGTTGTGTTTTTTTGTGATGTTCAGGCTGAGGAGGACGGCTTAGCAGCAGATATCTACATTGACGAGGAATCCAAGGTATTAATAGCTTAAAGTAATATAGGAAGTATGAAATGTGAAATTCACCACTTATATAAAATAAATTACTTCAAATTATTTGGGATCTTTATGAAAAAACATGATATTGGGTATGTATGTGGGATAATTTATTTAATATATTCATCCATATAAATGCCCCCTCCTATAACACCCCCCACCCTTCCTCTGCACCTTTGCAATTCCAGGATAAAAAAAAAGTGTTTTCTTACACCCCAATCAAGAGAACAAAAACAAAGAAAATCGAAACACAGGATGGCAGTTTAGATCGAAAACACTTTTAAATCAACAATAATATGAGATAAAAGTGTAATTTCTTCAGATTAAAGGTTTGTTTACAAAAGTTCTCCAACCATTATATATTAAGGCTGAAACGATTAGCAAATTTTGGTGGCCGGGTAGTCGCTTGCATTAACCGTCAACTAATCGATTAATTGTTTCTGACGTTTAGCATGTATGAGAAATATCGAAAACGTGTGTGTTCCGGATGGTTCCCGATGTAAACAAACAAAATGGCGGATCGCGAGATGCTTAAAACCAAAGAATTCACCAGATTATTGGATAATTGGCCAATAATGTAATATTTTGATATTTTAAAAATAAAATGCATATAAAATGCTTTAATTTGATAAGTTTTAAGGTCTTAACTCGAGATACCCATGGTTACAACGATTGCGTAAAATCCGCTATATGGTGATATATAAGGAAAACAATTAACCGACTTCATAACATTGGCGTCGACTAGTGCTTTGATAACCTACTAATCGACTAGTACGAATAATCGTTTCAGCTTTATTATATATGTGGACAATTGAGGCACAGGTTGTAAAGTGCCTTATTGTATCCACCGGATAGCATCCTTTTTATACTATGGATTACGCACGAGTACGCCACCGCCGAAAAACAAGATGGCCACCACAGGCATTTCTTTTCAGTCATGAAAACTGCTTATATCTCCCTTATTATTGGTCCTAGAGGTTGCAATGTGAAAGCAACCTATAGGAAATCATGGGCTGCGAATCTTCTAATCTGGTAAGATTTGACCTTGTGCCTTTCCTTCAAGGTCAAACAAGGATAGGCAAACTTAAAAGTGCTTATAACTCGCTTATTATTGGTCCTAGAGGTTTGGGATGGTAAACCAACCTATAGGAAATCATGGGCTGTGAATCTTCTGATGTGGTCAGATTTGACCTTGGGCCTCTCCTTCAAGGTCAAATGAGGATAACCAAATTTAAAAGTGCTTATAACTAACTTATTATTGGTCCTAGAAGTTTGCAGTGTGAAACCAACCTATAGGAAATCATGGGCTGTGAATCTTCTGATGTGGTCAGATTTGACCTTTGGCCTCTGCTTCAAGGTCAAATGAGGATAGCCAAACTTAAAAGTGCTTATAACTCGCTTATTATTGGTCCTAGAGGTTTGCAATGTGAAACCAACCAATAGAAAATCATGGGCTGCGAATCTTCTCATGATGTGGTCAGATTTGACCTTGAACCCCTCCTTCAAGGTCAAACGAGGATAGCCAAACTTAAAAATACTAATAAGTTATTATTAACCTAGAGGTTTGGGATGGTAAACCAACCTATAGGAAATCATGGGCTGTGAATCTTCTGATGTGGTCAGATTTGACCTTGGGCCTCTCCTTCAAGGTCAAATGAGGATAACCAAATTTAAAAGTGCTTATAACTAACTTATTATTGGTCCTAGAAGTTTGCAGTGTGA
Source organism: Sabellastarte sp. h YS-2021 (assembly GCA_964017235.1). Classification (NCBI taxonomy): domain Eukaryota; kingdom Metazoa; phylum Annelida; class Polychaeta; order Sabellida; family Sabellidae; genus Sabellastarte; species Sabellastarte sp. h YS-2021. Next base: position 33,539,320 of record OZ024936.1, read on the forward strand.
AACCAACCTATAGGAAATCATGGGCTGCGAATCTTTTGAGGTGATGAGATTTGACCTTTGGCCCCTCCTTCAAGGTCAAATGTGGATAGAGAAACTTAAAAGTGCTAATAACTCACTTATTATTGGTTCTAGAGGTTTTCAGTGTGCATCCTTGGTCTAGTTTATCACCCATTGTCACTGGACTCGAGAGTTTCTTTTGTGTCAGCTGACGTGTCAGTCAGCTGACATGGCATCATTCTGCGGTGTCCGCCTACATGTCTGCACAATGAACGATACTTTATCTATCAAGGGTGAAAAACTGTTCAAGGCTGTTTATTTTTCTGTTTCCCAGAGTCATTACAAGTGAAGTACCCAACCCAAAGTGTGAAAATGTCAACACTGTTCAATTTTTTCACTGAGTATTTGGAGGGATTTGTCTCTTCTTTGGCATATATGTACTAGGGATGGGTCGGTAGGCCCGGTATCGAGACCATTTTACTCAAATACCGTGATAGATATTAGAACTGCCACTTCACTTGTCAATACATGTAATTGAAGGAAGAGTTAAAATTTTAGAAACATACCCTAAATCTGAAGAAATTATCAGCTTTTATCCCCATATTTTCGTCCATTTGCAGACTTTTAGCGATACGTTGAGCAGAACTGCCATGTTTTGGTTACGACACCTCATATAAATGAAGGAAAACTTAAAATATTGGACAGAAACCAGAAATATGGAGATATAATACACATTTAACACATATTTTGTGCATTGGAGACTTTTATTGCGATGTCATGACATCCATTTTTTTGGGGTGCACTAAAATGCGGAGTCCAGAAATTGGTACAGTTTTGCATTGGCGACCTCCGATGTACATATAAATGCTGGAAAACTTAAAATATTGGACAGAAACCAGAAATATGGAGATATAATACACATTTAACACATATTTTGTGCATTGGAGACTTTTATTGCGATGTCATGACATCCATTTTTTTGGGGTGCACTAAAATGCGGAGTCCAGAAATTGGTACAGTTTTGCATTGGCGACCTCCGATGTACATACTTTTCATACCGACCCATCCCTAATATGTACTAGGCCACAAGTAGATTCTCTTGGAGTATCAGGTCTGGATCTTTTAAAGTTATTTTTAATGAATTTTTTAAAGTAATTTTTGATGCATTAAAATTCATGAAATCATGTACTAAGTCACTTATAACTTGAAAAGTATTGCATTTATAGCATTTTATTAAATATGGTGTTTTTCCATAGCTGCAAGATGGTAAGTTGGGAGGTTATTAGCCTGGAGCCTGTCATTTACCTACTTTTGGGTCCGCTATAACACTATAATTGCAGACTTGAAGCTCATTGCATAGCTGAGCAATAGTTACTTTCAGGTTCTCACTGTTGAGTAAATTACTTGTAACTTCAAAACTATTACCTTTACAATATTTTGTTGAAATTGGTTATAAATTCACTTAATTTTGGGAAAGCTATAACATAGTAAAATTGCAGACCTGGAGCTCACTGGATATCTGAGTAATAGCTACTTCAAGATCCTTACTGTTGAGTAAATCACTCCTAACTTGAAAACTATTGCATACAGTGTATTTTGTTTAAATATGATATTCACCTACTTTTGGGTCAGCTATAAGATAGTAAAATTGTAGACGTGTAGCTTATTAGATAGTTGAGCAACAGCTACTTTCAGTTTCTCACTGGTGAGTAAATCAATTGTAACTTAAAAACTATTACATTTACAAAATTTTGTTGACGTATGTTCTTTATCTACTTTTGGGTCAGGTATAACATAGTAAAGTTGCAGACCTGGAGCTCATTGGATAGCTGAGCAATAGTTATTTCAAGCCAGTGTTGTGGTTGAATAAGTTGAATAATGACTTTTGGGGACAAAATGTCGAATATGTTGATAAAATATTGCAAAATATTTGTTGTTGAATATTTTGGTATACTTATGTTAAAAAAATAATAAATGTATGACGAAACAGGTTTTGATAGAAGAAAACGGAACGTAACCGGATCAGTGTCTTTCGGTTGGCAAATGGGTTTCCGGTTTTTCTGTCTTCAGCACTACTTCCAGGTCCTCACTGAATTTGCATTTACAGCATTTTGTTGAAATACATTATTCACCTACTTTTTCCATAGCTATAACATGATCAGAAGTTTGGAAGTCTTAATAGTCTGATTAGTCTCCATAGCTAGCTATCTACTTTCACAGTTTTGAGTAGTTATCTAATGAGTAAATGGCATGTATCTTCAAAAGTATTGCAGCTACGCAAAGGTGTTATATGTCAACTTTTTGTTGAATAATAGTGTAATAGTTCCAAATTTGTTGCACAATATATAATTGTGGAACTGTTACTTTTATTATGTCGTAGTTGAGTAAATTGTATATATCTTGAACAACCAGGTCCCAGTACTTAGCTTCTTACGAAGCACCCTAACAGTTCACTTTGTACTTCACTTCTGAATACCATTTGCAGGGCACAAATTTTGTGTCTTTTGTTACTTTCACTTGTACTTTGAAGCTTTAAGCACAAACTCAGCCAACTCCGAGCCCACTTATTGCTTGTTCTTTTCTGTACTAGTCCTCCCCTTTTTATCCCACAGCCCTTTAGTGCTGTCACAGTATTGTTTTCACCCATGGTGTCCAGATGGGCCTGCGGGAAAAGGGTTTTCCAGGCTGTATCTCAGAAACCGTTAGGTGAAGGAAGTGCATGCTTGGTAGGGACATTTGTTTGAGGCAGTAAGTGTGCAACGTCATGTTTAACCTTGATTTGGCCTTGCCGTAGTGATCTTGACCTACAAAATCTTGTCTGGGCTATATCTCGGAAACAGTAAGGTGTAGGAAGGTGTTACATGGTAGCAGGGACATTGGTTTGGGGGTGTAGGTGTGCAACATCATGGTGTGACCTTGATTTGACGTTTGACCTTACCATAGTGACCTATAAAATCTTGTCCAGGCTATATCTTGGAAACCATAAGGTGTAGCAAGTAGATGCTTGTTAGGGAGATTGGTTAGGGGGTGTATGTGTGCAATGTCATGTTGTGACCTTGATTTGACCTTTGACCTTGTGTAGTGACCTTAACCTATAAAATCTTGTCTAGGCTATATCTCAGAAACTGTGTAGGAAGTTGTTACTTGGTGGGGACATTGGTTAGGAGGTGTAGGTGTGCAACGTCATAGTGTGACCTCAATTTGACCTTTGACCTTGCCGTAGTGACCTTGCCTATAAAGTTTTGTCTGGGCTATATCTTGGAAACTGTAAGGTGTAGGAAGTTGATACTTGGGACATTGGTTGGGGGGTTGTAGGTGTGCAACGTCATCGTGTGACCTTGATTTGAGCTTTGATCTTGTCATAGTGACCATGGGTTTTTACATAATTTTGCTATTTCCAGTGACAGCTATTCTCCAATTAATAATTTTACAGCTTCATAATTTTTAGTTTACTGATTAATGCTGTCATCTTGCTATTGAATTGTTTTGTTTTACTTTGAAAGTATTCCAATCTTTATACTGTTTCACTACTTCTATATATCATGGTGTTGAAAGCAATTTCCCCAGGCTGTGGGGTACGGGCATCTCTAATGCTGTTTTTTGTGATATCAGATTCATCTGGTTTTGTCAGTTTGTAGGCATTAGTTTCGTATTTATTCAGGTATTGGGTGTTTTATATTCATGGTTTGCTTTGCATCAAAACTTTTAAAATACAAAGTAAACTTGCAAATGCTGTTTGACTTTGTGAATGTGTTTTTTGTGGGTGGGTTATGTCCCCAAATGTAAAGGCATCATTGAAAGTGGCTTTCAATGTGAATTTACGTGTCATATGTCTTACATGTGTTTGATTTTATGAATGTGTTTTCACAAGTTACTTTTGTGTATCAAAAGGGATAACTTTGTTTATTTCTTGTTCATTTACTTTTATTTAATCACATGGTAATTTGATAATATTCTTTTATGTAAAGGTATCTCATATCTTGTAGATGTAATTAGTTCTTTAATATGTTGCAATTTCCTAACATTATTCTAAATATATTGATTATTTATATTTAAATTGCTGCACATATTATTTTGAAATTTGAATTTTTAGCTTTTTCTTTCATGATAAATTGCCAAAATTCTGCTTTAAAGTCTAAACATTTCTCCTAACACAACGGAAATGAGAACAAATGGAGAAAGATCTGTGCAGTGGCCTAGTTTAGAAAAATGGGTGTATTTTCAGAATTTTAGTAAAAGTGGTATTGCATATTCCCTGGTATCATGACTATCATGCCACAGTGACAGACCCCTTAAATTATGTATAGTAATATGATATCCCATACTTTCTCATTCAACTTCAGCCCATTTAGGAGTATTGAGTTTCCTTTCCCTGAGCTATGACATCGGCAAAAATCATTCTCTTTACATTATAATTTCAAACAAGTAAAAAATCTTCACCTTACTGAAATTAAATTAATAGTTAAATTATTTTCTAAAAATACTCAGATTACTGGAAAAAAAATTAAAATGATTTTAATTTATAAAAGGGTCCCAATAAAAAGAACGAAATATGCCTTTTGTTCTGGAAATATATTTTATGGCCATTTGATTGTTTGGAGTTCAAATTGTTCTATTAGATGTGTTTACTGCATGCCTTTTTTACTTTAATTGTTTACATTGTTTTATCTTATTTAGCTAACAATAACTTAGTTATAGAAGCTCTATAGCTTTTAGCCTGTACATGCACTAATACTTCCTTTAAAGTGATATGGACTAGTTAGTGATGGTCTGGACCTTGTTCCATTGCTATCTTTGTGTGACAGTCACCTAGGCTGGACTTTCTGTCACAGATGAGAAATTACTCTGATTTTGCTGTAGCTTTCCTGTCCTCTATCCAATAAACTTGCTTTCAGTCAGGACAAGCACTGAATCTTCTCATTCTGACACTCAATTTTGTGATAGGGTTAAGGGAGGGGTGGATTCTATGGAGGTGTCTGGCATGGGGAGGAGAATGATACAACATTGTGCCATTAATAAGCCCAGGTTTTTAAGGTCTCTTGCCAAAAAGTCTCAGTTCAACTCACAAGCATCTTCGATTACCATTGGGAGTGTTTGTAATATGGCTATAAAAGGGTACTGAATTAGCAAAAAGGCACATTTTATGCATAAATAGTATTAAATACTGTTAGTTTTCTGAATAATCACACAAGTATTCGCACAAAATACTTACTTTCTAAAATTTCAAACCAAAACATCTTATTTTATCGATTTTATCATTGAAATTAGGGATGGGTCGGTAGGCCTGGTACCTCAGTATTGAGATCATTTTAGTGAAATACACCGATGTGATTTTACAACTGCCACTTCGTTTGCCAACACATATAATGAAAGGAAGAGTTAAAATATTAGAAATATACTCAAAATCTGAAGAAAGTGTTAGCTTTTATCCCCATATTTTCATCCATTTGCAGACTTTTAAAGTGATATGTTGAGCAGAACGGTCATGTTTTGGTTTGTTTGAATCAAGTGGGATTTCCTTGCAATATGTTAAAATATGCAAATTAGAAAATGTGAAGTCACAGAATTCCGTGGGATTTCCTAGCAAAATATGCAAATTAGAAAAGATGGTTGAAATGTCTGTATACATGCTTTTAGTTGGGTTCAAATAGGGGTTTAACTTGGAGTGATCCCATGTGGTTACACCTTATGCATTGAAGGTGATGCCACCATTGATTGATGCATGGAACTGGCCACTAATCGTACAATCACTAATTGTTACTGAATATTGTTTTTTGGTGTGTTGACTATCAATCCACACAACTTACTATTTCAGTAGAATTACACATCTGGGTATTACCAAACATTGATAAAAGCATGTCATTTTGCTTGTGGACTGCTATACCTTTTAATTTTTAACCAATCATCTTTTGTTACAGAATTCGTTGGGAGACTAGGTCACTACAAAGGTTTTAAGTCTAGTGGGTTCTTCTATTGGTCACACAACAAAAACCTTCCTTTTTCAATCATCTACAAAATTTTCTTTCCTGTATCATTTCGCGATTTTTTTTTCAATATCAGTGAAGATAATTGACAAATAAAGAAAAGGTAAAATAAACACTAGAAGTAAAAATTATCTGTGAATTCAGATACTTTTGCTTTTATCCCATATTCATCAAATACTATCTTAATAACAACATTTAAGAAGACCATCCATTCCTCATGAGTTTAAAGTTAAAAACATTACTAGTACAAATGTATAATAGTGTTTTACCCCATTTTTTGTCAGTGACACCATATTCAAAATTTAATGCAGCATCTGATCAGAGTTCACATAAAAATGGCTATATACAAGTTGAAAATAGATATTGATTAATCCAGAAAGATAGAAAGCCTAATCCCACCTGTGTACATGTGGTTATGAAGTCAATACATTGTATCCATGTTCCTGTCTACACTCTACAGTGAGTTAGTGCATGATTGGTAAGCAATGTCAATATTGATAATTTGATATCAAATTCTTACTTAGCTTGCGTATTTGCTGATATTGACATATTGTTTCACTGCATGAAATGGATTAGTTTGTGGCTCCTGATCCCTGAATTACCATTTCTGTTCCATGATATATAAAACTAACAATGAATTTGACACAAGCTGGCTTAAAATAACCAATTTCATTTCTTGAAAAATACTGGAGTTGATCTTGATATGTAGGAATATCAATGATAGAACTATTGAGAAGTAATAAACTACCACATTTTAAAAATTCTTGCTGGCTTGTGCTGGAAATGGTATTGAAATTGACACTTTAGTATTGACACTGAAATTGAGACACTGAGCTCAGTCGATCAATATTGAAGCATTGGTATATGATCCCTTTAGTAATAGCAAGTGTATGCATGTTTTTAGGATTACGATGAGTATGAAGGCAGTGCTTATGATGATGAGGGGTCGGCAGCAGGAAACCTTGACATAGACAGCGAGTATGATGAAGAAAGTGAGGAGTCTTCAGGAGGCGGTGAGTGCATTCAAAATGAAGGAACAATTTGAAAACATTCTATTTACAGAAGTTAGCATACAGTGTCAGCCATCAGGCCAAAATATGTGGAGGCTCCTAAGGCTATGGTGAAGATATTATTGTGTGAAGGCTAGCAATTCAACAAACTTCATATAATGTTATTAAAGTTTCATTTTGTTAACCCCAGCCCATAAAGGCTGGGGTTATAGTCGGCGGCGGCGGCAGGCATAAAGCTTGTGGGTGTTCCAACAGCCTAAACTCCTGCACGGATTTTCACCAAATTTTCAGAGGATGTTTACCCCGAGAGGATCTAGAGCTGATTAGGTTTTGGGGGTATCTGGTAACAACTGTTGCCATGGCAACACTTTTGAGATTTTCAGGTCTTAAATTTTGTGTGTGTTCCACAGACTAAACCCCTGCACGGATTTTCACCAAATTTTCAGGGTATGTTTTACCCCAAGAGGATCTAGAGCTGATTAGGTTTCAGGGGGTATCGGGTAACAACTATTGCCATGGCAAAACTTTTAAGATTTTCAAAGCTTGAAGTTTATGGGTGTTCCACAGACTAAACCCCCTGCACCGATTTTCACCAAATTTTCAGGATATGTTTACCCCAAGAGGATCTAGAGCTGATTAGGTTTTGGGGGTATCCAGCGGCAACTGTTGCCATGGCAACACTTAATTTTCGGGTCTTAAAGTTTGTTCTAAAATCTATAATGTTTTCTGTAAGCTAAAATATTGCAGCTGGCTTCATCAGATTTGCACAAAATGCAAATGGATAGGAAAGCTTGCCTGAGAGTACTTGTGTCCTTGTTTTGGAAACAAAATGGCCGCCATATCATATCTTTAATGGCAAATAGGAGGGTCATCATATCAAAAAGGCCTTACATCTCCCTTATAATTGTTTCTTTGGCTTCATCATATGAAAACTTCTTGTAAGAAATCATGTCCTGTGAATCTTTTGTAGAATATCTTGTGGGTTCTCTATACTTCTTACAACAAAAGTTGTTCCTAAGATTTTCCAAAATCTCAATGTTGTTGGCCATTTAGCTGTACCTGGGGGCTGGGGTTCTTGCCTGCCAAGGCTGGCTATTTTATTCAGTTTATTGCTCGTGCTTTATTGGATAATTTAAAACTCAATTGCAAGAGAGTGTCACTTCCATCCTCATTGAGAGAATCCCTGGATGGATCAGATAGTCCGTTATAAAGGAAAATAATTCAAAATATGATCCATATTTAATAACATTGCATCGTCTCTCATGTCAGGTGTTTAATTATAGAAATCATCTTCCTCCTGGTACATGAAATCGAGTACATGAATTATTCTGTTACATATTTAGTGGAGCTAAGTGCATCTATGTTTTAATAACTTTTTCACACAGAATTGTACAATTTACAGAACATTCTGTGTCTTGTAAAAGAGTGTTATTCTTTAAAATTTCAAAATGATTTCTGACTACTTTTTGGAAATCTCAAAGTACTAGGGATGGGTCAATGTATCTTTTAAATGTTTAAACTGTTCTATTTGTTTGAAATGTGTAAAATGTTCTGAATTTTACAGTCGTTTTTTTCTCCTAAAACTCATGTTGCCTGTTACCAGTGATGATGTACAGATTTTGAGGCAAAAGTACCAACCAGTAGGTGTAATTGCCAAATTTTATAGCGAAATACCCTTACCATTTCCTAACAGTAGCTATTTGTTGGAGCCATCCAACCCAATGGCCAACGCAGAGATGCGATTTTAAGGTTATGTAACAACCTTAACCAAGCCATTGGGTTACAGTAGTCCGTCCTCCCGCCAATTAGGTCACATGACCACATTGTTTACTTCATTATTTTTGTTGGCCATCATCAGTAAGGACGTCTTTGGAAATTAGCAGAAGTTTTTGTCAAGGTTTTATTTATTTCTTGAGATTTTACAGTCAATCTCACTTATTATTTTAAATGTATATCATACAGAACTTATACCTTTGTTAAATCTTCGAAGGTATGCATTATATTATGCAAATAAAGGACTTTTGGATGGCGACTTCGAGGTTTCATCGTCTTCAACCTCCAGGAAATAGATTAACATAAAGAGGGTCATTATGCCAGTCATTCGGTTCAGTTTGCTGGACGTTGGAAGCTATAATTTTGCAGCATACATGTTTACAAAGAATGTACTCTTCAATAACAGAAGCGATCTGGAAGACGCCATCTTGGATGAGAATGACAATTCGAGTGGCCGTTATTGCTGTTCACGTCGGGTTCTAATAGCCAGGCGTTGAAAGCAGTTTTTTGATCACAATATACATCCCAGTCGAATTGATTGTCGACGAGTCAGTAGAAGGAATCTCCCTTGGGGGCGGCCATTTACGTTGCCATGGACACGGCATCGTGGAGGAGTTTTGAATGCAGGAAATACTACTTCTTCGGAAAACTCTTCCGTCGAGGTCCAGTCAAAACATTCACCAGAGGAAATACCTGTGTGAAGTCATGCACAATCGAGTATTCTATACCTCTCAGAAGGTCAGAATTCGGGTTGTCAGATGTCCGGGAGTGTCATTCATATCTACAAGGAGAGGTTTTTGATTCAATGGTTTTGCACAAGAATTTAGTACAATCGGGTTTCTATACCTCTCAAAAGGTTTAGAATTCAGGTTGTCAGGAGATGGTGATTATGATTCATCTCATTACAAGGAATCTATTCCTTATTTTACTTTTGCTTGACTGTTATTGAGTGGCTAGGGATTGATTTAACAGGCACAGTTTCTGTGAATGCTCCTTTGTTTGGTCACATTTACATTCCTTGGGTGAACAGCCAGCATTGAAATGTGGCTTTTATGTTGGCTTTCAAGGAGTTTGAAGCCTCTGATGTTTTAAAGAGCAGCTATACAGAAAGAAGTTTTGCTTGCACCTCCTTACATACATTACTTTCCTGGACAGCTCCTTAGTTACAGCAGGTCTGCAGGAGGAACATGACCTTTCAGACACTTTGCAAACAGGGTCCCTGGTAGGGGACTGTAAGAGAGAAGAAGCGTGTATATTCTCACTCCTTCAGTTCAGGTCATATTTAGAGGATCCTAGGGATCACTATGATATGTTATAGACTTCATTATGCTTTGGACTGGGTGCAATGATGTTTGCATTTCTAGTCCAGTCAACCAGTTGGTGTCCAAATCTTCTTGTTGCAGTTTGCCCATGTCTAAGAACATGTGACTCAACAGGAGGGATGTAAATTAGAATGTCTTTAGCAAACCTACAATGCATTTTTCACTCCTAATGATGTTCTCTTGCTGGGCATATTAGATGTTCAGAGGATTTTCATCTAGTGTTTTCATGGAAATATTTAACAAGGATTAGTAACTCTAGAAGTGAGCATGCTTCTAGTTCTGGTCTAATAAACCATGGAATAGAGTTACAAGTGCCTCCTACTCCTCAGCTAGTTAAAAGGGGAGTGGATCTTACTTATACAGGCCTATGGAAGCAGGGATGATAGCTGGCTTCCTGGGGTTTCAAGGAACCTTTCTCCAGTTTGGTACTATACAAGTCCTGGGAAAGAAGAATATTCAGCCAGACTTTTTAGAAGTGAGGTTGGCAGAAGTTTAAAAAAAAAAAAAAAAAAAAAAAAAACGGGAGAAACAGCAATTTTGATAAAAGCTGTTTATGAAATGATCGACAAAAGGGCGATATCACCAGTCACATCGCTGGAAGTTTACAGTTACAGTCTATTTCTTGGGGTTAGTGAAGAAGAAATGACTGTCAGTATAGTTAAGGTCAGGTAAACAAGCTTTGCATGTACCTTACTCAATATGAATTGTTTAATATTTGGAATTCGTCTATATAACGAGAGTGGATGACGTCACTCGACTCTTGGGTACACACTCGTCACCGGTAGACTCAGCTGGAGGCTACAGATTCTACCAGTTCACTGCCTTACCCTGCAATATGGCTACAGTTCCTCTCCAGTTCACCAAGGTAGCAAAAGTGGTGAAGCTGATGGCTTGTGCAGAAGGCATCAGTATTCGCCAGTATATAGACGGTTGGCTAATGAGAACAAATTTAAAAAATCGAATTGTTGGTTTACAATTCGACCTCAGGGTAGGGCTAGTCTTCCCAACTCAGAGGAAATCTATTGTCTTCTGGCAAGGACAGTTACCATGTTGGAAGCTTCTCGTTTATCTCCAGGGAAGCTCATGTCACTTTGAAAGCATGGCTTCAATGGAGAATACCATACCATTGGGTTATCTGAACATGAAGGCACTCCAATGGTATCTGGAAACACTACTGATATCTTCAGTCTCTGGATGTCCCATTTCTTGGGTTTTTTGGTTCAGGGATCATCTTCAGTGGTGGACCTCTAGTTCAATTTTGAAGGAGTACTCACCACTCCTTCAGGAGCACAGTTTTCTCTCCATTCACAGAAGCTTCCCTAATGGGTTGGGGTGCTTCTTGAGTCGTCCACAGCCATTGGTCTGTGGCATCAGGAAGAGTCAAGACTCCACATTACATAACATTGGAAGCAATGTTGTTATTTTAAAAAAATGATTCAGAAGTCAGTTTCTGGATTGAAATCAGTTTCATTTTCTCTGACAATTTATTAGTGGTTGCCTATATGAACAGCCAGGGAGGCATCCACTCTTAGGTAATATGTACCTTAATCTGCATAATCATGGTTTAATTAAATGCCAGAATGATTCAGATTCACGAAGTACATCCTAGGGAATCTAGATGTTCTGCCAGATTCCTTGTCTAGAGGTTAAGTTATTCAAACCAAAGGGGCTATGAGTCGCCAGGTTTTCAATCAATTAGACATGTTTTGCCCAGGGCCTTGGTCCTGCAGGTAATGTAAATGTGTCTGTCTCATGTCCCAGACAGTCGGGCTTGGGGAACAGATGCATTGAATGTCAGGGGGAGGGTCTGGTCAGTTATGTCCAGTGGCCCTCATCCCTCAGGTGATTCAGCAAATGACCACCTACAGGTGTAGAATCATCATGATTGGGTGGCCAGGGATATCTTGTTTTTGTGTCTGGTGAATCTGTTCCACAAAAACTCCTAAATGGGTGAATCTGTTTCGTTCAATTTTCAGCAACAGACTTCACAACAATCTAGGTTATTTGAATCTTCATGATTGGCATCTGGAGTCAGGCATGAATATTATGAAAGATTCCCAGAGGAAGTGGTGAAACAATGAAGGAGCACTCCTCAAGGAGAATCTGAGAAACAATTGTTCTTTTTTGGGAAGTGGTGTGAAGAGAGCCAGGTTTATATCTCAGACCCCACTATTCCACATTGAGCAAATTTCCTGAAATTCTAGTTTAAGGAACATACTAATACCATCCGCTATTGTGGGCTATAGAACAGCAATTACGGATGGTTTGGCGCTTAAAGGGTAAAAAGTATCTAAAAGTTGAGCTAAATATTAGATTAGCAACTTTTAGAAAGAGACAAACCAATAGTTTGGATTTTGTCATTGGTCCTTCAGGCTCTTATCAAACAACCGTTGGGCTTGTGAGGAAGGCTTTTTTGAAGTTATTATCTTTCAAGACGTTTGATCTTGGTTTCAGGTAAAGTAGTGACATTCATGCTTCCCTTACTTGTAGGGAGGATTGGTCACAAGTAACTTTGGTCATTAACTGCCTTTTTGGCCATGAACCAGTTGGCTTCAGATGGGCCTACTGCGATTACTGCAACTGAGTCAGTGGTCTTTGTCTCTGTGGATTCATGGTAATGGAGTGACTTTAATGCTTGGACATATTCTTCCTTTAGTTATAAGGAGAATTGGTCACAAGTAACTCTGGCCCATCAATTGCCAGATCCAGTTTGCTTTGGATGGGCCTACTGCAATTAAGCCTGTGGTCATGCCAGCTCTTAGCCTCTTTGGACATCAGTTTGACTCAATGTGGGTCTGTCTGTTCCTGTTAGGGGTGGTAATCAAAAGGTTTGGTATAGAACAAAATCTTTTGTTTTTACTGCCATTAAGAAAGTTTCTTAATAAGACTTATCTTTTGGCACCTATTTCATCTTGATTGAGTCAAGATTGAGTCACGGAAACTATTGATGTATGTTTTTGATTGCATCTTTAGTTTATAGGTGATTTCCTTACATGAGTTTCTAGATACATGTTATTGGAAATTGCATTGTATGTATACTAATTTCTGTCTGAAAAACCTCTGTTGTCATAGGGTCAGATTTGAAATTGGGTCCTACAGTTGCAGTTACAGTTTTGTTACTTTATAAGTATGTGTTTCATACTTATATTGGTACATTTGCAGTTTGTGGCTGGTATGTCTGCAATGCTGGATGTTTGTAGTTAGATATCAATGTTGCCTAAATCCGACTTGGAAAGGATTTGGCATTATGCTGATGACACTTACAGGTTGGTTTGACCTTGTTTTGGGGTCAGATGTTACAATGTAGATGGGCTATCTATTTATGACATCTTTTTGCAACACCAACATTGTCAGCAGTTGTGAGAACTACAACTACATACTGCCATTTTTTGGAAGTTGTATGTTGTGAATGTTTGGAAGTTATATGTTCATTAATGCATGTAATTCCATTATGAAGTTCTCATGATGTTTAGTTGTAGGTTAGGTAGTGGTTTTCTTAAAAAGAATTCCCTCCATCCTACAAGGCTGAATTCAGCTACTGTTAGGAAATGGTAAGGGTATTTCGCTATAAAATTGAAAAATTTAATAGTAATTTAAATTTTTATTAGAAATACTTACCATTTCCTAACACTCAAATTTCCCTCCCGCCTCCCCGCAAGTCATTCTTTTACTTGCAACAAAAATAATGAAGTAAACAATGTGGTCATGTGACCTAATTGGCGGGAGGACGGACTACTGTAACCCAATGGCTTGGTTAAGGTTGTTACATAACCTTAAAATCGCATCTCTGCGTTGGCCATTGGGTTGGATGGCTCCAACAAATAGCTACTGTTAGGAAATGGTAAGTATTTCTAATAAAAATTTAAATTACTATTAAATTTTTCAAATTTACTCGTTTTTTTTTCATTTAAACAATAAAATTTAAAGGAGTCATACTGCAGTTTTCTGCCAGACTATTTGGAGTTCAGACATTAAATTGTGAGTTGTGCTCGGAATATAGAATTCAGAAGTTCCATGCCAAATAATGACATGCAACCCTTTGTGGCTTGGTAAAACTAAGGATGGGATCATTACCTTGGTATAATCTCAGTATCGATAGCATTTTGCTGAAATACAGTGACACTTTACAGCTGCCGTTTTGATTATAAAACATAACTAAAATGAATCTTAAAATATTGGAAACAAACCCTATACAAATTGCACACTTTATGAAATTTTTTTTTGTTGGGGGACTTTGTTGGGACATACTTTTGCTCTATTCTAATAAGTGCTGAAGTCCTTATCACAGTGCCACTATCCCAGTATTCTCTCACTTGTTACATTTCTATGTGAATGTTGGTGGTCTTCACACATATGATTTCACAAAAGAGTAATTTTTAAGTCCCAGCTATTTAAAGTTTATACCATATTTAAATAAATTTGTTTCCAGTGTATGCAATAGGTTTGCTATTTTGCTTTTGATATTTCAGAAGTTATTTAAGATACTTGGAAACTTCTATTGCTGATCACAAGTTTTAAAGTTGCCAACTTTCCACGAAGAGTATCTGAAGTACATAATATCCAGTTCCTTTTTTATGTGTCCAAATACAGCATACGCCTTAACAATCCCAGAATTTAGAAGCAGAGATTGCGATTAAGGTTTCTGAGTATCATATTTTCCAATAGAAAGCAAAAAAAAAAAAAAAAAAGAAAAAAGCAAGCCACTAGAAGTAGGTAGGGGTGGGACGAGTACAAATAATTCGGGTCGATTACTCGCAGATAAAAACTCGACTCGACATCGAGCCCTCGCGACATTTAGTATCCACCATAACAGGAAACGACATCCAATATGGCGGCTCCCGTAAACAAAAAAAATATAAAGATAAAAGCTTTGAATCGCCTGAATTAACTATTGTCAGCACATAATATCATTAATTTTATGTTACAAATGGTGGATTATGCGATTTAATGAAAGTAAGGTATGTTATTTATGTTTTATTAACTAAAAAACGTAACCGGTTCTATAGGTTGTTATATATACACGAGTAATCGACCCTAACAATTGAGGTCGAATTTTCATGAAATTCGCCTCGCTCGGCGAGTGTCGACTGCTCGGTCACACCCCTAGAAGTAGGGTCACTTCAAAAATTTCAAAGGCTTTTAAATGGCAAGGACATTTGCCTGGTGTACCCTGTTGATTCACAGTGATGGAGACGTGAGGAATCCATATACTTTCTGCTTATCACTAGTGCTGGTATTGTTTGTCGATATTGAAATATTTATCGATCCATGCTAAGTATACTGATATCGATAATGTAGGGTCCATTATCAATATCGAAACATAACAGGTACAACTATGTTTTTTTCCATTCAAATAAAGGACAATATTTGAAGAATATAAAGGTTTTCATATTATGTTTGTCAACTTTCACCTACCGCTAAAGCGGAAACACCATATTTGTTTACGTTTTGGGAAACAATTAAAACTTAAAAAAGAGGACGGTCTCACCCAGAAAACATCTATGACCCAATATTTCAATATCGATCGATACGAAAGGCAAAAATATGGTTTGATATCGAAATACATAATATTATTCGATACCAACACTACTTATCACCAACACTTGAGCAAGCGCTTGGAAAAAACTGTCAATAAAATGAACAAAAAATTACCACAGATTGGACGCAGTATGTAACTGTAAATAACAGTAGGATGGCAGTAAGATGGGAGTAGTATAAAGGTGTGTCACCAAGACGTGACTACATAAACCTCCACTCTACTAATGTTGCTGTTATACTAACGTGTTGCACTGAAACATGACCGAGTCGCAACCTTATATAAATTGTGGGCCACATCTTCAGTTACAGAATGAAAATTTTTTGTGTGTATGCTCCCGGTTCCAAATTCAGAGGTGGAAATTTTAAACATTTTAAAATTTCTGTAGGATGCTGAAAGGATTGGACGGTTCACCACTGTGTCACAAGTTTGTATATGTCACAGTGGAAACTCCAATCCAGTGCCATTTCTAATTCCCCTAGTGGTAGTTCTAATTGGAAGTACCACTAGTGCTACTTCCAATTGGAACTACCACTAGTGCCATTTCTAATTCCCCTAGTGCTGCTTCTAATTGGAACTACCACTAGTTGTACTTCTAATTGGAAGCAGCACTAGGGGAGTTAGAAATAGCACTAGTGGTAGTTCCAATTGGAACTACCACTAGGGGAATTAGAAATGGCACTGGATTGGAGTTTCCACTGTGACATATACAACCATCAGACAGTAGTTGAAGGACAGGGGCATTGTGCCAATTGCCTACTACCGCTCGGTATACCACCTGTGGTGTGAATTGGGTATTATATTGCAAATTATCTCATGGACCTGTTGCCACTTAAATGATCATCAACACCTGGAGTAGTCGTGAATTGGGGGTACAAAATTAACATAAACATGGACTTTTTTCGCTTAATCACTTGCAGTTTTAAAATTATTCATATAAAGGTTTACATAAAAGTGGATTAGTTTCAGATAGGTTTTTTATGTCAGCTGACTTGTCAGTCAGCTGACATTATGTCGTCACTCTGCGGCGTGGGCGTCCGCGTCCGCGTGAACAACTTCTCCTCCAAAACTACAAGGCCTAGAGACGTGCTGTTTTTTTTTAAAAGATACCTTATCTATCGAGGATGAAAAATTGTTCAAGGCATGCAAATCTGTCTGTTCGTCTGTTTGCTAGAGACATTACAAGGGGGTACCCCCACCAAAAGTGTGAAAATTTCAACACTTAATCACAATTTTCTCAGTGACTATTGCAGGAATTTCTCTCATATCTTGCATATATGTACTAGGCCACAGGTAGATTCTCTTGTGTGAGTATGAGACCTGGATCTGTCTTACTTTTTTTTTAATAAATTTTTTTAATAATTTTTAATGCATTAAAATTCATGAAATCATGCACAAAATCATTTATAACTTGAAAAGTGTTGCATTTAGAGCATTTTGTTAAAATATGTTATTCAGCTACTTTTTTCATAGCTATAATATGGTGAGTAAGTTGGGTGCCTGTCTCGATAGCTAAGTGAGTAATAGCTACTTTTGGGCTTTTCAGTAACTTCCATCATGAGTAAAATCACTTGTAACTTAAAAACTATTGCATTTAGAGAATTTCGTATAAATATGTTATTCAGCTACTTTTGGGTCAGCTATAACATAGTAAAATTTTAGACCTGTAGCTCATGGCATAGCTGAGTAATAGCTACTTTTAGGTTATCACTGTTGAGTAAATCGCTTATAACTTCAAAACTATTGCATTTAGAGAATTTTGTATAAATATGTTATTCAGCTACTTTTGGGTCAGCTATAACGTAGTAAAATTTCAGACCTGTAGCTCATGGCATAGCTGAGTAATAGCTACTTTTAGGTTATCACTGTTGAGTAAATCGCTTATAACTTGGAAACTATTGCATTTACAGTATTTTGTTTCAATATGTTATTCACCTATTTTGGGATCAGCTATAACATAGTGAAGTTTCAGATCTGTGGCTCATTGCATAGCTGAGTAATAGCTACTTTGAAGTTCTCACTATTGAGTAAATCACTTGTAACTTAAAACCTATTGCATTTAGAGAATTTCGTATAAATATGTTATTCAGCTACTTTTGGGCCAGCTATAACATAGTGAAATTTCAGATCTGTAGGTCATGGCATAGCTGAGTAATAGCTACTTTGAAGTTCTCACTATTGAGTAAATCAGTTGTAATTGGAAAACTATTGCATTTAGAGAATTTCGTATAAATATGTTATTCAGCTACTTTTGGGTCAGCTATAACATAGTAAAATTTCAGACCTGTAGCTCATGGCATAGCTGAGTAATAGCTACTTTTAGGTCATCACTATTGAGTAAATCAGTTGGAACTTGAAAACTATTGCATTTACAGTATTTTGCTTAAATATGTTGTTCACCTACTTTTGGGTCAGCTATAACATAGTAAAATTTCAGACCTGTAGCTCATTGCATAGCTGAGTAATAACTACTTTGAGGTTCTCACTATTGAGTAAATCAGTTGTAATTGCAAAACTATTGCATTTAGAGAATTTAGTATAAATATGTTATTCAGCTACTTTTGGGTCAGCTATAACATAGTAAAATTTCAGACCTGTAGCTCATGGCATAGCTGAGTAATAGCTACTTTTAGGTCATCACTATTGAGTAAATCAGTTGGAACTTGAAAACTATTGCATGTACAGTATTTTGCTTAAATATGTTGTTCACCTACTTTTGGGTCAGCTATAACATAGTAAAATTTCAGACCTGTAGCTCATGGCATAGCTGAGTAATAGCTACTTTGAGGTTATCACTGTTGAGTAAATCGCTTATAACTTGGAAATTATTGCATTTAGAGTATTTTGTTTCTATATGTTATTCACCTATTTTGGGGCCAGCTATAACATAGTGAAGTTCCAGACCTGTGACTCATTGCATAGCTGAGTAATAGCTACTTTGAAGTTCTCAATGTTGAGTAAATCACTTGTAATTTGAAAACTATTGCATTTAGAGAATTTAGTATAAATATGTTATTCAGCTACTTTTGGGTCAGCTATAACATAGTAAAATTTCAGACCTGTAGCTCATGGCATAGCTGAGTAATAGCTACTTTTAGGTTATCACTGTTGAGTAAATCACTTATAACTTGGAAACTATTGCATTTAGAGTATTTTGTTTCAATATGTTATTCACCTATTTTGGGGTCAGCTATAACATAGTGAAGTTCCAGACCTGTGGCTCATTGCATAGCTGAGTAATAGCTACTTTGAAGTTCTCACTGTTGAGTAAATCAGTTGTAATTGGAAAACTATTGCCTTTACAGAAATTTGTGCAAATATGTTATTCAGCTACTTTTGGGTCAGCTATAACATAGTGAAATTACAGACCTGTAGCTCATGGCACAACTGAGCAATAGCTATTCTCAGGCACTGACTGTTGAGTAAATCGGCTATAACTTGAAAAATATTGCATTTGGAGTATTTTGTTAAAATATATTGTTCACCTACTTTTGGGTTAGCTATAACATAGTGAAATTACAGACCTATAGCTCATGGCATAGCGGAGCAATAGCTATTTTCAGGTTCTCACTATTGAGTAAATCAGTTGTAACTTGAAAACTATTGCATTTACAGTATTTTGCTTAAATATGTTGTTCACCTACTTTTAGGTCAGCTATAACAGAGCAAAAATTCAGACTTGTAGCTCATTGCATAGCTGAGTAATAGTTACTTTGAGGTTCTCACTCTTGAGTAAATCAGTTGTAACTTGAAAGCTATTACATTTAGAGTATTTTGTTAAATATGTTATTCACAGACGTTTTGGTCAGCTATAACATAGTGAAATTGCAGACCTCTATGTCATGGCATAGCTGAACAATAGCTTCTTTCAGGTTCTCACTGTTGAGTAAATCATTGTATCCAACCTGTAGGAAATCATGGGCTGGGAATCTGTTAATATGGTCCGATTTGACCTTGGAACCCTCCTTCAAGGTCAAATGAGGATAGCCAAACATAAAAGTGCTTATAACTCGCTTATTATTGGTCCTAGAGGTTTGGAATGAAAACCAACCTATAGAAAATCATGAGCTGGGAATTTTTTGGTGTGGTCGGATTTCACCTTGGACCCTTCCTTCAAGGTCAAATGAGGATAGCCAAACTTAAAAGTGCTTATAACTCGCTTATTATTGGTCCTAGAGGTTTGGAATGGAAAACCAACCTATAGAAAATCATGGGCTGGGAATCTTTTGGTGTGGTCGGATTTCACCTTAGACCCCTCCTTCCAAGTCAAACGAAGATAGCCAAACTTAAAGTGCTTATAACTCGCGTATTATTGGTCTTGGAGGTTTGGGATGGTAAACCAACATATAGGAAATCATGGGCTGGGATTCTTTTGGTGTGGTCAGATTTGACCTGGGACCCCTCCTTCGAGGTCAATTGAGGATAGCCAAACTTACAATTGCTTAGAACTCGCTTATTATTGGTCCTACAGGTTTGGGATGGTAAACAAGCTACAGGAAATCATGGGCTGGGAATTTTTTTGTGTGGTCGGATTTGACCTTGGACCCCTCCTTCAAGGTCAAACAAGGATAGCCAAACTTAAAAAGTGCCTATGACTCACTTATTATTGGTCCGAGAGGTTTGGGATGGTAAACCATCCTAAATTCTTTGGCTGGGAATCTTTTGGTATGGTCAGATTTGACCTTTGGACCCCTTCTTCATGGTCGAACGAGGATATTGCATTTGTAGTATTTCTCTAAATATTTTTAACCTACTTTTTACACTTAAACAATTACCTTGTTACTTTATTTCATAATACCATTTGCAGGGCACAACTTTTTTGTCCTTTTCTTCTGTCAGCTTCGGAATATCTTTCGAACATGCTGTTCAGTTACCATTTACTGTATTTCCGTACAGCCCTTTCCCTGATAATTATGCTTTCCTCTCATTATCACCATCACAAATCAAAAACATTCAGTCAGCTGACACAGTGCCCGTTCACGGGCACTCTCCTCTTGTTAAAAAAAAACTTTCATCTTTGTTGCTTATTCCCATTGAAGAGTTAGAGCACTATTGAAACTGTATTCATTGAAAAACTACAGCTTTTGCCAGCCTCATATTCTGATTAAACTGACCTGAAGTTAGTCTTATTCAGTGACTGAGAACTGAACATCAGGTATATTTTGGCCACATTTTTACGTTATACCTAGTGTTTAAAACGCATTTTAGAACCATTTTCTGAAAGCGAAAATTCAGCGAAAAACCGGGTACATTTGATGTACCACAAGGGACTTTTTGAAGACTTTCGAGGACAAATTGTGAGATATATCAATAGAATATTATAAAATACTGTGAAATATTTGTTGCAGTTCAATATTTTGGTGAACTTAAGGTAAAAGGAGCTTGGAAATCACTAAGACTTTTAGATTTGATGTTTGGTATCTCCACAAGCTAGTGAACTTAGATCTAGATCGATCCTCAAAACAACATTTTCAAAACCAATAAAAATAGAGAAGTCTGCCATAAAATGTCACTTCAGTAAAAATGTGACAAAAACACAATATCCATTAGTGCTGCGACGATGGTTGAAGAGGTTCGATAGTTTGCTCATTTACTGCTTCGATTTCGGAGTTCGGTTCAAACGTCTGAAATTCGGACTTTGCAAAACATTTAGAAATCCCCAACATCACATCACATCCCAACGGATCCTATTTTCGCCCATCTATAAAACATGTTTCTTTTATTGAAAATATGACAAAATTTATTCATAATATACATGGATTTTATATTTTTGCTATATTTTCAATAAAGTGACAAGATTTTACGACAGATTTCTGCGTTTAACTGGTTTTAAAAGTGTTGTTTCAAAGATCAAACTAGACCAAAGTTCGCTAGCTTTTACAGATACCAAACATCGAACCCGATATTCGAAGCGATTTCACAGCACTAATATCCATAGATGTTTGGGTAAAATTTCATCACATTCTCAACAAAGTGCAAGTTTTACAGATGGACAAAAATAGCATTGCTTGTGATGTTGGTGTTTTCTAAACGATTTGCAGAGTTTGAATTTTAGATGTGTAAACTAAACCTCGTGTTCAGGGGCACTCAATGAGCAAACTATCGAACTTTTACAAACATCGTCCCAGCACTTGTATTTACTTTAGTTTTACTTTTGACAGAGGAATGAATTATTTATATGTCATTAAACTTTAGGTGTAAGGTAATTTTGTGTATTTTTGTACAGGTAACAGTCTCTCTGAGTGTGAGAAGTTATTACTACATGTTCAGTCACAGAACTTATTGGGCGCCTATGAACCCAGGTGTACGGCCACTGGAGATTTTGAGGCAATGCAGTGCAGACCAAGCTCAGGTAAGACAGATATGATACACCTGTATATATTACAAAATTTCAAGGTTATCAAATCTTTGTCAGTATTTTTGAACATCCTTTCAACATTCAAAGTCAATTTTATTGTATTAAAGTCCATCCACACATAAAAGAAGTAAAAAAAATCAGAGTGAAGTTTGGTGTTAAGGGGATATGCAAGTTTTCTTCAATTAAAAGGGTCGAGAACTACAATAAAATTCTTCAAAATGTTATATGTACAACTTAGTTCTTACTTAGCTGTGAATGTTTAATGTATGTGTTCTGACAGAACTTCAAATCGACAGAATTTCATTAGTTTGGAGGGATTTGAAGTTCTGCCAACAGAATTTGAAAATCTGTCAGCTGAACTTCAAATCCTGTTGATAAAATTGAAGGTGTTGCTCTGAGGTCCAGATTTTGGATGGATTTAAAGTCCTGTCAGCAGGAGAATTTCAAATTCTGTCAAATTATCTTGACACAAGTTTCTATTGGAAGTTTTGTCAACAGAGCTTGCATTTGGAAGTTCTGTTGACAGAATTTCAAATTCTTTGAGATTTGAAGTTCGTTGCAACATGTATAATTTCTGTAAACGTTTGTTTCGATATTTGCAGTGCTTCAAAATTCCAAGATGACATCATTTTATAACCATGAAAAATTAAAATCCGTGTAGTATATTGGTTTGACAATTCATATTTCATGCTCTGGCTTTCCTTTCATAAGTGATAATTTTTAGGTGAAACTTAAAATTGTTTTGCAATTGTCAGGGCTTCAAATTAAGGCAAAATATTGATATAGCCTGGTAAACTACATGCCAACTACCATTCTGGTGATTGTCACAGGAAGTGTTGTGGTATGTATGTCTTGACAGAATTTACAATCTGACAGAATTCAAATTCTAAAAATTAAAAGCAAGGTTCTCACTAACTTTGAATTAAGCTACTGTTGACAAAAATTGAAAAACTGTTTTTTTTTTGTGTGTGAGGGCAGTGGCATTACAAACAGGTGGTATTGTAAAAAGAAAGAAAGACATTACCTGTTCAACTAAGTGACATTAAGAGCATGGCATATCAGAAGAGAATAAAGTAAATAGGGGTGAGTCGGTAGTGGCGCTATACAAACGGAATCTCGAATATAATATAATTACTGAGAAACGTAAAATTTTAAATGTCAAACCTGAATCGGAAGAAATTAAAAACTATTATCTCATATTTTACTAGATTTTAATGCACTTTTTAGTGATTTCTTTGAGAAAAACTGCCATGTTTTGGATTACGGAAAATCACTTCCCGTTTACAGGTGTATTTGATTGGGGAAATGCTGAAACTTAAAATTTTTCCGTATCCCGGAATCGGGAGGTTTTGCATTGGCGGAATCCCGGTCTAGAAAATCTGGTACCGTCGTACCCCTAAAAGTAAATAATCCTTGTGATGGCATGTGCCTTGCAAATTGTGTATTGTTTCCAGTGTTGGTTCACAATTGACATTACAATTTCAAGTGATGCTAAATTGATTATTTTTAGTCGAATCGTAGATTCGAGTTATGTACTGAGTTGTGGCCACGATTTTAAATTGGCCGTTTAAACCCTTAAATATCAAATTCTGCATAATATTTGTTCACATATCGGTACATTAAGGTGCATATTATACACTCTGCCATTTTGAAGATTTTTAATGCTTTTATTCAGTTATATTTTATAAAGTAAAAAGCTTGTCTAGTACTACGTCTGGCTTTCTGTAAGGTCCCGGATGTCCTAGAAACTATTGTGTTTGCTATTGTAATGGCCTACTCGAACGAGTCTTTTTTAACGGTTTCGTCTGCTGGTTTCTAGACGTGGAAACCCCAATTAATTTATTGGTCTGCTGGTTTATCACGCAGTCACTGTTAATGTAAAATTGTTGTCTGCGCATCTACAGCCTATTACTAATTTGTGAAACAAATAAACCGCAAAGAAATTAATGAATGAAGTGACGTCACGGTAGTACTACACATTTATTGTTCAGCCAATCAGATTCGAGAACACCTCTGGCAGAGACAATGAAAATATTCAAACTCTGTAGTTCTACATTCAACCACTCGAAGGCACTTTTGCATGTACTAGAAGTGAGTGATGAAAACGTGAGGCTACACTGGGGTTTCTAATAATATTTTACAAATATATACCAGTAATCCAGCAATCTTTTACTGTCACCGCAGCTCACTCCGTGTTCTCGCAATATTTAAAACAAATAAAATATCAAATGCTGGTAGTTGTACACCCACAGAGTGATGAAAACGTGAGGCCACAATGGTGTTTCTAACAATATTTTACAAATATATAATCCAGCAATATTTTACTGTCACTGCACCTCACTCCGTCTTCTCGCAATATTTAAAACAAATAAAATATCAAATGCTGGTAGTTGTACACCCACAGAGTGATGAAAACGTGAGGCTACAATGGGGTTTCTAACATTTTACAAATATATAATCCAGCAATATTTTACTGTCACCGCACCTCACTCTGTCTTCTCGCAATAAAATATCAAATGCTGGTAGTTGTACACCCACAGAGTGATGAAAACGTGAGGCTACAATGGGGTTTCTAACAACATTTTACAAATATATAATCCAGCAATATTTTACTGTCACTGCACCTCACTCCGTCTTCTCGCAATATTTAAAACAAATAAAATATCAAATGCTGGTAGTTGTACACCCACAGAGTGATGAAAACGTGAGGCTACAATGGGGTTTCTAACAACATTTTACAAATATATAATCCAGCAATATTTTACTGTCACTGCACCTCACTCCGTCTTCTCGCAATATTTAAAACAAATAAAATATCAAATGCTGGTAGTTGTACACCCACAGAGTGATGAAAACGTGAGGCTACAATGGGGTTTCTAACAACATTTTACAAATATATAATCCAGCAATATTTTACTGTCACCGCACCTCACTCTGTCTTGCGGGCGATAATAGCAAGTTTATAGATTTCAACACCCACTGCTGTCCTAAGATTCGACTCTGTGGCTGGCAGAATGTCAACCACTTCACCCTAGTTAAGTTATTGGTACATGTAAATAGTCTAAATTTCATGAAAGTTTGAAACTTAATTTATGGGTCGACGGCTTGCACATATAATTATATAAAACACATTTGAATATGGAAATGTTTTTAATTCTTATATATTAAAATAATAGTGACACTCCTGAAGTAAATTAACTCGTGTAATATACCATTTTTGACGTAATATTCACTATTTTTTATGGTGATATCAGCGAATTCCAACAAATCTAGGCTTTCATTAGGCGGGCTTTCTGTAACCAACCCACCTATTAGATTGATGTGTCTGATGTCCTTCTGTCCGTCAACAGTTTTGTTTCCGGACTCTAACTCGAAAACGCTTTGTCCAATCAAATTCAAACTTGACAGGGAGATAAATCACCATCATAGCTAGATGCCTTTCGAAATTGGTGTAATTCCGTCCATTCGTTTGTCCGTTTTTTGTCCGTTTGTCTGTCCATCAACATTTCTGTTTACGGACTCTAACTCGAAAACGCTTTGTCCAATCGAATTCAAACCTGACAGGGAGATGGATCACCATCATAGCTAGGATCCTTTCGAAATTGGTGTAATTCCGTTTGTTCGTTTGTCTGATTTTGTCCGTTTGTCTGTCAACATTTCCATTTCCTGACTCTTAACTTGAAAACGCTTTGTCCAATCGAATTCAAACTTGACAGGGAGATAGATTACCATCATAGCTAGGTTCTTTTAGAAATTGGTGTAATTCCGTCTGTTCGTTTTTCCGGTTTTCGTCCATTTGTCTGTCAACATTTCCATTTCTGGACTCTAACTGGAAAAAGTTTTGTCCAATCCAATTCACTCTTGACAGGGAGATCGATCACCATCATAGCTAGGTTCCTTTCGAAATTGGTGTAATTCCGTCCATTCGTTTTGTCCGTGTTTTGTCCGTTTGTCTGTCCATCAACATTTCCGTTTACGGACTCCAACTCGAAAACGCTTTGTCCAATCGAATTCAAACTTGACAGGGAGATAGATTACCATCATAGCTAGGTTCCTTTAGAAATTGGTTGATTCCGTGTGTTTGTTTGTCCGGTTTTCGTCCATTTGTCTGTCAACATTTCCATTTCCGGACTCTAACTGGAAAACGCTTTGTCCAATCGAATTCAAACCTGGCAGGGAGATAGATCACCATCATAGCTGGGTTTCTTTCGAAATTGGTATAATTCTGTCTGTTCGTTTGTACGGTTTTCGTCCGTTTGTTTGTCAACATTTTCATTTCCGGACTCTAACTCGAAAATGCTTTGTCCAATCGAATTCAAACTTGACAGGGAGATAGATCACCATCATAGCTAGGTTCCTTTCGAAATTGGTGTAATTCTGTCCATTCGTTTGCCGGTTTTTGTCCCATTTGTCTGTCCATCAACATTTCTGTTTGCGGACTCTAACTCAAAAACACTTTGTCCAATCGAATTCAAACTTGACAGCAGTGTTCGAAACTGCGCGGGCCCGGTGGCCAGGAACTACCAAGTTCTGCTCCGGGCCATCTCTTTTCGCAAATGCGTAGCCCGGCTGGCCATTTAATGCTCTGGTTCCTGATTAAATGCGAAGAAAAATATTGTACGACAACCAGTCGAAATACTCAAAACGCTTTGCAATCGAGAGAACTTCACAGAATTTCTGCTTCCCGATGATAACGTTTTGAAAGCAAACACGCTCTGGTTCCTGATTAAACGTGAAGAAAAATATTGTACGACAACCAGTTGAAATGCTCGAAATGTTTTAACATCGAGAAAACTTCACTGAATTTCTGCTTTCTAATGGTAACGTTTCGAATGCAAACACACTAGTACGTGGAACGTCTTCGTTTTTAAAGATTTGGAAATAAGATTTTTATCAATATGTAGCCTTTGAAAGCAAAGTCAAGACCTGTGTGATTTTGTTTTAAAGATTTCTTTGGGGTTTTTTTGTAGGAGTTGGGCAATATAACAATGTTTAATTTTTGATCAGTAGTGCACTACTGACTTTATGGATACTGAGTACTCTACAGTAGTGTTGAAAAAAAATGTATTGCAGACCATGTCGTTCTGTCTTTTGCCCACTTGCTTTAAAAATAAGGCACAAAGCTCAAAATTTTCAGGGGATAAATTTGATAAATACATGCATGCTCCTTTAGTCCAGTGCAGTGATAATTGCTTTGACTTTTTTTAAAATTTTGACAAAACTATTTTCCTATTTTTATTATATTTGAATATTTCCTATCTGAATGTCTTAAACCACTTGACGAGTGGTTAAAAATGGTAATTATTACAGAAAATAAAGAGATTTAAATTTTAATTTTATTTGGGCTATTTAAATTTCATACGGGCCATGAAAAGTGAAAAGTTAATGGCCCTGCTGGCCATCTGGCTTTCGTTAGGTAGTTCATACACTGCTTGACAGGGACATAGATCACCATCATAGCTAGGTTCCTTTCGAAATTGGTGTAATTCTGTCTGTTTGTTTGTCCGTTTTTTGTCTGTCAACATTTCTGTTTCTGGACTCTAACTCGAAAACACTTTGTCCAATCCAATTCACTCTTGACAGGGAGATCGATCACCATCATAGCTAAGTTGATTTTGAAATTGGTACAATTCTGTATGTTAGTTTGTCCGTTTATAGCATAGATACAATTATGTAACCTAGATTACAAGTTGTACATTTCTTAGCACGTCTAACACATTTACCTTAACTGGGTGACCTAACATTTCTTTCCTTAGTTTTAAATTTAATTACAGCGGTCGCTGACCTTATTGCTGCCTACGCAACCTGCCTTTTGGGGCATCTCTGACCCTCTTGTTTTTATAATTTTTTCGTTTATAGAAACTGTTATATTGGATGTTGTTTCCTGTCAGGGGATATCTTAAACTTCGTGAGGGCTTGAGTGGAGTCAAAATCTCATCTGCGAGCAATTGACACCAATTATTTGTATTTGTAATATCCCTAATTTCTAAAGTACATGCATGTTTTGTTAAAAAAAAAAAAATTAGGGTAAATGGAGTTATTAGAGGGAGGTAGGCTTTCAGAAAAAGATTCTAGTAAATTGATTTAATTTGTAAAACTATTGAAGAGTTTAAATTTCTTTAAAATAACGTAGAATCTGGACCTCAGGCCAATATCCTCAGTGTCATCAACAGGATTTGAAGTTTTGTTGACAGAATTTCATATTCTGTCAACAGGACTTAAAATCCCTCAAAACCAATGAAAGACGAGAATTTGAAGTTCTGTCAGATTTGAATCACAATTTGTCATTAAATTTAGTCAACAGGAAATCCTGTCAATATTGTTCTTGTCAAATAGATATGTTTAACTTATTAAATTTAACATGTAAAATTTGACAATGTTCAACCCCTGTCAAATTACAGATGACCTGGTTCTGCCAGCATATTAATTATCTGCCACCTCCCAGGCTTGTTTGTGGAAAAGATATAAAATAATATAATTTTGTACTTTTACAAAAGACTAAGATAGTATTTTATACATTGTACACACAACTACTTGTCTACTTGAGAGTTTACATGTGGAAAACCAGAAGCTGTATTTTTAAAGGGCATGATATCATATTTATGATAACTGAGCCAGCTTATTGAGGTTACTGGAATAGTATTATGACTGAGCGTGTTTACAATTGAGATTACTTTGGGGGGGGATTTAGATGTGCTCAGTCAAGCGCACTCGCTTTGCACCCACTCAACTTCCGATAGTTTTTAGTCAGAATTATGATACAGTTTTAACACTCAAGCCTCATCATGCATAGGTCCTATTTCCCCACTATGTTTAATTCCAGTGGGTTTATGGAGATATCACCAGGGATTATGTTGTAGTTTATAAAGGCATGCAATAAAATATTCAAAATGTACAGTATTTATACAATGTGACAAAAGCACTGATCTTAGACTTCCCTTGTCAATTGTTTAACATCTGACAGTTGTTTAAAAGGAATAAGGTTATGCTTTCAAGTAACCTATTAACAATCTGTGGCTACAATATATCGTCTTCACATGATTTTAATAGTTAATCGAACATCCCGCTCAAATAAGTGTACATTAACCAAGTATAGATAAAATCTAGTCTCAAAATGCAATGTTTTTTCCACTTCAGGAGTGACAAAAGTAGCTTTCAGAATTCAATGTGCATAGAAATTAGTGGTGGCATCGTTTACAGAAATCAAAACCGGTTACCGGGGCTTTGAAACGAAACGAAATCCGGTATTTCGTATGCTTGTTCTGTGCATTGAAAATATTATTCGCGGGCGTACATGAGCGATAACTTGTAAATGGAAGTGGCTTTCGCGAGATGTTTTTATGTATATGTCACAGTGGAAACTCCAATCCAGTGCCATTTCTAATTCCCCTAGTGGTAGTTCCAATTGGAACTACCACTAGTGCTGCTTCCAATTGGAACTACCACTAGTGCCATTTCTAATCCTTTGCTGATAAACAACAATTAGAAGTAGCACTAGTGGTAGTTCCAATTGGAACTACCACTAGGTGAATTAGAAATGGCCCTGATTCTTTGATTTCTCACAAAGAAGTTCATCATTGATCACAAACTGTTTATTTACATACAGTAAATGACAATACATACAATATACAACATGAGGTCTGTTCACAAGTTTTAATGTTTTATATCACTTGAGGAACCACTGGTTTGGAAGTCTTCAGACAGTACAACAGATTTCTATCACCAATTTTTTGTACTTTAAAATGTTTGGAAACCCAGTACTTAAAGAAGCTATAGCTTGGTCATATTTCTCTTGTAATACAGAGAAAGTACTTTTACTCTTTTCCACAAGTCCATCAATATGCTTTTCAAGCTGTCTCACAAACTCAGACTTCAGTTCATCCATACTTCTTAGTGTATATGAAACTTTAGACATAATAACTATTCACTGCTGTTACCAAAAGTTAAACTGACCATTTCCCAGATGGGCTGGTCTTATATAGACACAGCACCACAGTTAATTACAGAAATGTATTCCTTTGCTTTGATGGCCCCTTCTTTTATGTGTTCTAAAGAGAGATAGGTCAAATGATGGCATGGATTACCTGCACAACTATAATCTAGAAGATTAAAGCAAATTGCTGCTCTGGTGAGAGCTGCTCATTTGAGCAGATATCACAATTAAAGGGACAAAATGGGGTAACTGCAATTCAGATTAGAAATTCGTGTTGTCATAAAAATGTTGACTTGATGATTTTAGAAATTACACCTTTCAAAGATTTAGTGCCATTTCTAATTCCCCTAGTGGTACTTCCAATTGGAACTACCACTAGTGCTATTTCTAACTCCCCTAGTGCTGCTTCCAATTAGAAGTACAACTAGTGGTAGTTCCAATTGGAAGCAGCACTAGGGGAATTAGAAATGACACTAGTGGTAGTTCCAATTGGAAGTAGCACTAGTGGTAGTTCCAATTTGAACTACCACTAGGGGAATTAGAAATGGCACTGGATTGGAGTTTCCACTGTGACATATACAAAAATGGTTTTTCCTCAATATAAGGTAAAAATGTGACATATTTTACAAAATATGTATATTTTTTGTCGTTTTGATGAAGTATCAGCCATTAGAAAGCCTAAAATAATAATGTCTTCAAAAACTGGTTCCCAAATATTCTTTGCAGATTTTGTTTTTTCTACCAAAACGAAACGATATTCCGCATACCGGTAAACCGTTAACAACACTAATACAAATATAGATCTTGTGGATTGTAGTGCTGTGACGTCGTTTAGAAATTTTGGATTCCATTTTTGGTATCTCCCCAAGCTAGAGAAGTTTGATTGTCAAACCAATGCTGTCAAAACCAGTAAAATAAAGAAATCTTCCATAAAATCTTGTCACTATAATGAAAAGACAGGAAAACATATATTTTAGAAAAGCTTCACCATATTTTCAATAAAATGTAAATTTTATAGTTGGGTAAAAATAGCATCCTTGGGCCATGTTGGTGATTTTTAGATATTTTTGCACAGACGGCACAGTCTGAATTTCAGACATTTGAACTGAAATTTGTGTTTGGGGCAGTAAACTAGCATTGTCACAGCTCTAGTGGGGCGTGCTACCATAGTATCATAGTGCTGGGAGATCGCTAAGGTTTGACCTCCCAATGCTCGAATCAGAATAATGTAAACAGAGATCGATCGTTGCCGATCAATCAAAAGTGTGAACCAGATAATAAAAATCAAATATTAAAGAAAAACAAGGCAAATGGACACAAATTACTACAAATATAACCAAAATAATATAACCTAATAGATATTTATAAACGTCTACCTCACTCCCTGCCATGCGTTATGTATCCTCGCCTGTGGTTGGCTGTTTTTATGATCACCTTGACTACAGTGAGAAAACCCCAAGGTATTTTCTGTTATTTTGTGGTTTTGTATTATGGCTAGTTTTGTGATTTTAATTGATGAATGAATAATATTTTCACAAAATAATGTTTTAAATGTGACTAAAAGGCTACAAAAAATTGAAAGAAATGAGTTTAGCAACTATCGGTTGTTTTAAAATTTTACCCATCATTGCTTGACAATGAGCCAGCAAGCGATAATACCGAACTTTACAAACATCGTCCCAGCACTATAGTATCATAATCATAAAAACCCAATAACAAAAAAAAACTATTTTAAAATATGTACTCAGATACCAACCCTCGTTATTCTGAGCAAAATACCACAGTAAAAATGACCACTTCAGTTAAAGAATTCTGTGGTGTATGATGATGTTGCATGCTAATCTATTCACTTTTTAAGTTAAAATTCATGTTGTATCGAATTGTACTGTTTTGTGGTGTATATAGCAAGCTTTGTCATATCAGTTATAAGGTTATTGTCACTGATTTAGACTGTATTGGATAATTGACAGTGTATAAAGGCCTGAAAAAAACAGGATATCTGGCATTAAAATGAGAAATGTACACAACAGTGAAAACACACCGAGTTTTTCTGTGAGTCATATTGTTAACACACTTTCATGTTGTTTCATTGCCTATTTAATTACATGCTCTTTTTTGAAGTTAAATGTCCTTTACAGAAATAGGTTCATGAGAAACCTGTTTAAACTTCCGAATGGTTATACAAAGATGTTTTATAAAAATTCCATAAATGCATGAATAGACAAACATTTATAGCCCATTCACATTGTTCCGTACAGTCGTATCAACAACACATATTTAAATTCTGGTTTACTACCTTGACCTTATCCCTCCCACAAATGGACCTTGTGTGTGTGGGTAGTGCACTTTTAAGAGCGAGCTGCCTATTTTGCTTTTCTGGCCCCACTTCACCCTTCTGGCGTGTGGATTTTAGCTTGGCACATGAAAAAAACTGTCCCAAGGTTTTTCAGACATTTTGAAAGAGTTGTCATGTCCTGAAAGTTGTGTCTGTGTTGCGTCGAGCCGTCGACAGGTCCTATCCAAACACGAATCCTGGATTTTTAAGCCTTATGGATACTACTGAAGCACGAAATGCATTGAGCTGGAAACGAGTAATGATGACTTAAACACTCTGCACTCATTATGTAGCTTTTTGTGGGGCCAGCAGGAAACAGTATGACCTAGGGTTTAAATAAAAAATGTTTTCAGAAAATTAGGTTTAGTACACACTATGGCAGGGCAGAGTGAATCACACAGTTATCATTATTATGGACATATTTTGTTCATTGATACAGCAACACAAGATAGCAATCTACTGGGTTGAAAAGTCTTTCATCTCAGCAGGCCTTTGGATTTCCACTTGTTCAATCCTTTATTTTCAGTGTGGCTTTATTGCGTTTGAGGATATTACTATCAAGAAGTTGAGTCACTCCCTTTGAAACTGTGCTATCTGACTATACACTGGGGGCTTTTAGAGTACATTCCAATGAAACTTATCCTCATTTGTTATTCATTGTTATTTTGAAATTCCCAACACCCTGAAATTGCTTGCAATCTTGAATATATGATAAGCAGGATATGCACTGTGTAAACATTTGACAGTGTTTTCATTGTGTACAGTTGTTACATATATGTATAACTTGTTTATTTTACTATTCCCTAAAGGATACAACTTTAATTGTTTGAGCCACTATTTGTTGGATTTTTGTTGCTTGTTTTTGTGTGTGTTTTTGAGAGTATCCTGTGACAAGGAACACACACCATCAAAAACACATATGTTCTTTTATATGTTAAACTTTTATTGTCCAATCATTTTCAAACAAAAAAAATATATAAATGAAAGTTCACTGGTATCTCTCTTTATCTTGTTTTTGTGAAAACTACAATGAGAGAATAACTGCTATCAGCTTTGAGTGTCAGCTTTTTGTGCTTTGAATTGTTTCCTGTAAACACATTGAATGTAACAGATAAAGATTGTATTATCAAATGTAAAAACTCTCAGTTCTGTATGATATGTAGCTTGTTAAAATATGATCCACAGTGTTTATGTTTTGATTTTTGGTCTTGTTATCTTTGCTTACAAAGTGTGTTGACTTTTTACCCTTGAAAACTGACCCAGCACAGTTTTTATATACACTACAGATCATGTTCAGAAATGAGACATGAAAAGGAAGCAAAAATAAACTACAGAAGGCATTGCTGGCACTTTAAACTTTGCCTTCCCTTCTTGATAAGTAATAAGTTCTCAGGTTTCTATTATAGTCTCATTCAAGTCTCATGTTATGCTCACTTTTAAGTTACAAATGAACCTACAAAAATACATATTATAAGTAAAGAAGACAAAATAGTTCTGCCATTGTCTTTATTGTTTAATTTTATATCTGTAGTAGTGGTTACTGGTTAACATCACAGGCTGTTGTCAACGTGTGAGTTTGACTCCCACAATTGGCAATGAGGGCCTGACACAATAAAACCCTTATGGTTGAATGTGATGTAAAACTATTGCTGTAAAAGGCTGAAGAATTTTGGGTTCTGTATTTGATATCTCTATAACTTAGTGAACTTACATCTAGTTCAATCATCGATGTAACACTTTCAAAAGCAGTAAAAATACAGAAATCTACCATAAAATCGTGTCACTACATGGAAAATAAGGTGAAAACATACTCCATAGGTGTCTTGGAAAAGTTGCTCCATATTCTCAATAAAACATAAAGTTTTATTACTTGGGGGAAAATAGCCTCTCTTGTGTCATGTTGGTGATTAATCTAAACGTTGGCCGAGTCCAAGTTTCAGATGTTTGAACCAAAATTAGTTTTTGGGGCAGTGAACAAGCAAACTGCTGAAGTTCTACAATCACTGTCTCAGTACTGTAAAACCTTAACTTTGATCTTTGTTGTTTAATATTGAACTGTCAGACTAGGCCAGTAAAGGACATGGGACTATGGCTGTCGGGTGGAGAGTTTGACAATTAATGTATTAAAATTCAATTTCCTCTTGGTTCTCTTCTATTTTAAACTATCAACAACAAAAGTATAACAAAGTTCTTGGAACATGCTGGAGCTAGATGTTAAAATACTCGTTCAACAGCATTTTGGCACAAGGCTGCCCCTTCTGTATCTACTACATGATGTTTCTTCAATTATCAACACAACTAAAACAATATGGTTAATTGTACAAGTAACAATAATTTCAAAATTCAATAAATTAAGCTCTTTCCCTCCCCAGTACTGTACTACTCACTGCTGGATAGAGTAATGGACCATTCAGTTGTATTCAAAATACATTACAAATTGGGAAAGCGTGTTTTATGATGTGAACAGTTAATTGTAAATATTATCATAAGTCATTATCAAAAACCTTTAACAAGATGATTGTTAAGTCTAAAATGAGTAAAACTAAGGGAACACTTCATATAACTTTTATCCTCAAGTTTAGACTTTGAAGGGAATATTGGGACAAAATTTTAACTGAAGAGCTGCAAAAATCCCCGAGATGAATACAGATTTCTGAGTTGTTATCCATTAAGGCTGTGGCTTTGTTATCCACTGTGTCACGTTTTTTTAGTACGACAGAATATGGCAACGCAGTAAAAATTAAATGTTACAGATTATGGACATATATGTTCATTTTATTTCACATATTTATCATTATCTCTGCCTATTAGAATATGAAACTTAAGATTTTGGTAGTTTTATAAATTTGGCCGTTATTTGATGTTGACATGAAAAATACTTAGTGATTAGCCAGCATTAAATATGTTGGAGTCAAGACGTCTCTAATAATATTTATTATTTTATAATAGTATAATAAGTTTTGGATACTTTTCATAACTATTTTAATGCAAAGACATCATTTCCGGAAACCATCATTGTGTTTATGTAGAGGAAAAAATGCATTTTAAACCACACAATACCAAAATGCAAGATGAATTTTGTTAGCTCTGCTCTTGGGGTGTATTTTTACAACTTGTCACAGCCTCGTCAAAGTTGTAGTATATTTAAAATCTTTGCAATATTTAAAACATACTCATTTGCACTTCAAAGCATGAAGCATGGTATGTTTATGTTACATACTCAGAAGCCTTTGTTTACTATCCTTGCCTGCATTTAATGACCGAGTATGGCGGCATACCATGTTGCTGATGAAACTTTCAAAGATTGTGGGTGTTTTATGGGAAAGGCTGTTAATTTTTGTTTACAATTTAAAGGTCGGATATCCAATCACTAGTCTCAGTTTTCTACTCAAATATATTGTTGCTTCATTCTACAAGCCCACTTATGGTGTTTTTGTGTCAATTGCAGGGCATTGCTGGTGTGTGAACTATGACGGAGATGAAATCCCAGGCACAATCGCCAAATCACCATGGGAACCAGAATGTCAAAATGTCGGTAAGTTGAACAGATTGAAGGATTTATTCACAACGGCCAAGTCAGTGTCACGGTTAAGGATAATAGCAATATTGTATATCAGACTATCAGTGTGGTTGTTTGTGAGTTTGAGGATGGCAGCTTAATTGATGTTTATAGGTGATCAATACAAATGTCTGTTTGAGTACTATAAAATTGACATTTATTTATCTAGAATCATTCTTCAAAGAGAAATGGAGATATAATTCTCAGATGTTCTAAAACTTACAATCAATCTTCCTTAATAGTATCATACTATACAATAAGTATGTGTATGAGATTTATGGGGAACTCACTAATTTGTACAAATTTATCTTATTTGAAAAACAGCAGGTCTTTTTGTCTGAATCTGATGCACCTGTATATGTATTATATGGGGCCAGCTTTCTTCTCAATTAGCATTTCAACATAGATATCTACTCATTCTACTGTGGGTGTGGTGTACAGGTTTATGTATTTTGGAATACCGCCAGACCATTATATTTACAGGTAAATATCTCCCACTGGTGAAGTGTGTATTACATAGAGTGCAAACAAAGTGCTATGTACTGGATGTATAATAGAAATCTGTGTGTCCAGGTGTTCCTTTATCTCAAATAAATAACAAAATTTATAAGTCATTTATATTATCCAGTGTTGCCCATTGCTTTCTCTAATTGTTGTGTGACCCTTAAATATATTTAAATTACACCTGAGAGTTTTTTCTTTGTTAAGTGTCCATTATCTTTCACTATTGGTCACTTTGTGATTCTGACCATATATAGAAGTCTTTTTTGGCACAGATTCAAAGAAACCCTTTTACATTTATTTCAAGTAAAATGATCATAAAAACCGAAAAAATACACACCAGGAATATAGAAATGAAAAGTAATGATGTTAAACAACATCTTAAAAATTATAAATTAAGGAAAAGGTGTAATTTAAATAGGTTAATACTTGACCATTAACCTATACATATTTGCTATTATCATAAAACAGCTGACTCTCAAACATGTTCTGTGTGCACAGTAAGAAGAGTGAATGTCTGCCACAATGTGGGATATTCACCGCAGGGGGGCACCCTGTAACAGTAAAAGAAAATAATCAAATTTTGTCCCAGTATTGTCCCCAGAGGAGATCAAAGGCATTGTTATATAGTCACAAAAATCACAAGTGCATCACAAATTTCACACAAGTGAAGTAGATAGAACCGGGTTTCCTTGTTAGTGAATATCACAACTTGTACATTTCACATCTTTTACTCCTATAAATGTTTATCATCTCTTGCTTTTTTTTTACAGATAGAAACAGAAAATACAAAGTCAAGCCAGGTGTAGATTCGGTAATGTTTCAAATTCTAACTTACATTTTATTACATTAAGTTATTTAATTGTTGTTGTGTAAACTCGCATTATAAAGTAAAGTTACTGTCAGTTGATTGCGGGTGAAAGTGTAATCCATTTGAGGTCCAAACATCAGAAATGCTGTAGTTTGATTGGCATCAGTAAAAGTTAGCCATAACTTGAGGAAAATCCTGTGTATTGTGTCAACTCTAGTTATACAGAGCTTACTGTATACATAAATACGGTTAAAATGGTAGTAAATACATAAAAAAGTAAACTATACATGGAAAAACAGCCTGCATATATGGTTTTAAGTTGTGTCTGCTTACAACTTACGTCCTTATATGTTGTAAATTGTTATATTCTCTATTTTATGCAAACTTTATGCAGACAGAATATCCGTTTGCCCATATAAGGAGTGGGGACTTTTTACTTTGCATCTGAAAACACTGGAACACTTGTTTTTAGTGCTTTTTGAACAAAGAGAATGTAAAATGTTTCTCTTGGGACCTATACTTTGGAAAGAAGTCACAGAAATATCACCATTTTAGATATCTTATGCCCTATTCATACTACAGGCAGTTTATAAAAGATCAAATAGATCTCTCCAATTATTTTTTTTAATTCATTTTTAAAAATTTTTTTTTCTGTAATTGCTGTTTGTAGAATAGATCTTTATAACTTTTTTTGGGTTGTGCAAAAATCAAGTTTCTGTGTAGTATTGAACTCACAATTAAATTATATAGTGAGACTTTGCTCACTGTCTATTTTAGATATTAAATTTTATTATATATTGTTACACCCTGTTTGGTTGATTTTTATTTATTTGGGGTTTTACGTCGCTTTCAACACTCTACAGGTCATATCACAACGGGTAGTTGGGAGGGCAGAGGAAACCAGTACATACAGTTGGTCAAGATTCTGTACTGTAAACTGCCAACCAGCGGCAAGCAACTACCAGCTTTTCCACTTGAGGTCGGGTCGGGAACCGAACTCTGATCTCAAAGGTGGGAGGCAAGAGTGTTACCACTCTGCTACCGTGGTCCCCCCGTTTGGTTGAGTGTCAGTTGACTAGGAAGTAGTAGTTCTGACATTCAGGCCCAAATATAGTCTCAACAACTTTCTTATCAGTGTGAAAATAGTAAAGGATAAAAGCCATATATCTGAGAGTCTGCCAGTTAGAGTATTTAGAATATTGTTAATAAACTTGCTTCCAGAGTAAGCAGTGGCCGTGTTATGTTTTCCTTCCAAATACAAACCAGGGGTTATTTAATACATCCTCTATTACAGAAGTTCAGAACTCACTATGCCTGAAAACACTTCCACTAAACTAAGGATTATAACGAGGGAAAATTGCCAAGGAAACAGTGCTATATATATAAGGACCCTGATATTTGCTTCTACTTTGAGAAAAATCTATGATTCTATTTAAAGAGATTTTGCTCTATGTTATTGTTGCTTCCGTCACAGAAACCAGGAACAGACAAAAATCCAACCACGCCAGACGATGAGGGAGTCATCATGGTCACAGATGAAAATGGAGGGAAAATGGAGCACACCCCAGGTATGTGAACATTCATAAATGATGATTAGGGATAAGTTTTCACATGGTTACTTAAATTTTGAATTATTGCTTAAAATGGTAAGCTGAAAAATCATGTAAAATTCATTTGATAGTGTTTGAAATGGCGTAAAATTGCTGCAGAATACAGGAATAGTGAAAAGATAGTTGAACCCTTTTCTATAACTGATGTTCAGTGAAACTGAAATTTTGATCTTTTGATATTTTGTATCAAAATTAAATACCATTTAACTGCCCAAAAACCATTGGGTAAATTTGGCAATATTTTCTATCGCTTTGAATGCTCAGAAAGTGAGTCTGAATTGTTTCAGAGGTAACTCGCACTTTTGACATATACTTTTGATTATTTTAAGCAGAAATATTTCCCTTTATTTTTGAATGAATACAAAGAAAGAAAACTAAAACTTTAAAAATATCCCAAAAGTTTTACTTTTAAGCATATTGCCTCATAAATCTGATAGCAAACAGAAACTACACTTTCACAGGAAAATGTAGTACATGAGAAAAATTAGTATATGTTTCTGGTAAAAAAGGTGGAAAATATAATTAATGGAAATGACAAATTATCTTTTTTAAAAACTAGTATTATAGTGTCTTAGTTTTATGTCAATAACAGTTAAACTTTTCTTTTTAAGTTTTCTTGCATTTTGAAAAGAAAAATCTTTCTTTAAATTGAGTATTTATTGTATGTTCTCAAAATGCTTTGGTTGAACTCCTGAGTAAATATAACGATTAATGATCCAGCATTATGAGTAAATTTCACTAGACTCAGAAAAGACGAAACAGTTACATTGACAATATGTTTATTGCTGTTGTAATGGTTAATATTTTGTAAATATGAATATAGTCGCTTCATACTCAAATACTGTACAAGTGGAAACTTTAGCTAGAAGAAAATTTTACTTATTCTACATTATTAAGAAGTTCAATAGAACAAATCTTCACAGATGGCTAGTTTCTGCTTGATATATAACAGGTGTCACGCACTGTATCATCCATGTTTTTGTATGCACCCCTCCCTACAATCTTACATTATCGCCCATAAATTGCTAGTGTGTCATTCTGAGATTAAAACCGATTATTAGGTCAGATTTTAGTAGTTTATATCCATTGAAAAGTGAAAACAAAATTCATTACTTTTTTAGTATTTCGCATTTTATCGCCAACCTTGCCGTGCGTTCAGTTGTGTACTAAAAATGGAACGCCTAAATTCAAGTCTTTTTTTTTTTGAATATCTGAATATACATCTTCTTTGAAGATAATGCCCAGCCCCAAGTTTTGTGATATTTGGTCATGTTGCCCCTTGGCGCTTCACAGAGCAGATACGGTAATACGGGTTTAAATTAATTTTCACTATCCGGGCTCATTAGCAAAAATAGTTAAATTAAAATGTCTAGTGAAAATTTCAACTTGTACATTATTTCAGCTGCCCATTACAGCTTTTCAAAATCCATTGCTTAGTGCTGACTTTCCATCCACCTGTTGCTATATTTATGGCTTTAAATTACTTGCAAAAGCACACCAATTGGTCCTTTGATTCACAACCGCCTCAAAATCAGAATTAAATAAAGCTTTGTACCTATACTGTAAAGTCTGCGTAAGTTTCCTTGCATTTTACAACCAAACTGGGTGTGAGGTGCCTGCTGATTGCATGCGCTGAGGGACATAATAAATATTGATTAGTTTTCTATATTAATCCCCTGGGCTTAAACAAAATCTCTATTCTGTAAAGTAAAATAAGGGGAAGGCGGGCAGATATATCTGGGACAGTCCAGGTACCTGGTAAATATCTGTAGGCAATGAAAAATAGAATCCGAAACCCCTGACTATATTAATTGCTGGGGGCATAGGTAAACTATGGCTAGAATATTCCCCCTACTGTGGGTTTCCTAATGCAAGTGAATAATTGATGCAAATAAAATACTCCCACATTGTTAGTAATTGAAGGTACCATACTTAAACATTTTCTATAGCCAAGTGGTCATTGTTTTTGAAGTAAAGAAGAGAAAAATGGGTTTGAAATTGTCACAAAAAATTCCATTTTCTTGTAACTCGGTGTATAATATCTTCAAAGCTATTTAGGTCTGAATGATGGTATTGTCAAATTGAATCTTTGAAACACTATTAGAATCAACAGGGACACACATTGCTGTGATGCAGTGTATACTTACTGATCCAGTTTTCAAATTAGAAAACCATTAATGTTTAAATTGCTGTCCATAAAAGTGATATAAAAAAAACACATCACATTATAAAATCTATTTAACTTCCCTGTCACACAGTGCTGGCAACTACTCCCACTATAAGTAAACCGTTCAATATTCAAGATCCAATATTCAAACTTGAGTAACGGATTGTTGATAAGGCTTTATAAGTGCTGCTAGGTGATCTATAGATCACACAAAAACATTCTGAAATTTGATTGCCTCACTTCCTGCAGAATCGCCCGTGGACATCGATCGCCATGACCCAGATGCAGACAGTAGTGCAGAGGGAGAGGAGACATCTGGTGGTAATACACCTCAAAAACTAGAGCGCAGTGGCCTACTGGGCCAGCCACTAATCCTTGCAGGTTGGTTGTGTAGTTGTATGTTTGCTATCTGGTGACTAGAGGTTAAGGTTACTCCTGCAAGTGGTGAATAGTTGACTGGCTTGTCATTCATGAGGCCAGAACAATGCAAGAGGAGAATTGGAACTGCATCACTTGACTCTCCAGGTTGGTTATATTCAGTTGAACTCTAACAAGTGCAAGTCCTGTTGGGTAAATAATAAGTCTGTACAGAGCAGTTTCCACTGTATGCAGCCTGTTCTCTGGAAGTTATAGGTAAGTCAAATGGTTTTTATGCTCGCTTAGATCCTACTAAACATGGTGACACTGTATTCAATAGTAAGCTGAGGTTTTAGTTGAATGATTAGGTAAAGTTATCAGTGTTCAAACGCTGTTGAACACTATCACTGATGATTAATTGAATAAATGTCTAATTGTCCACCCACTGGTGCAAACTTAACTACATTCAGACCAAGTTATGTTATTTTTATCACAGGTGAGTTAACAATTAAAGTTAATTGACAAATGTTACTTACAATGAGAGTGATGATTGATTATTCATCTGAGACCTTGAGTTGTTGAAACCATGGAGCTGGCTGCTGGTTACGAAGCTTAATGAGAAGTCCTGGGTAGCATCTCTCGCTATGGGGCCTGCAAACACATAGTATTAGGTTATATAGGATGCCAATAACACAGTAATAATAATACAACGGATAGGCCCTTTGGGATATATCCCATAAATAAAAATAATAGAGTAGTTTTGTTGAAATCATATTTCGAGTACATAAAAAATAACAATTGGAGCACATCAAAATGAAAAGAAAAAGAATTTTTTTTTTTGTACACAAGTAGGAATTCTCAGGAAAAACCAAACACTTAGACAAAAACATGGCAATATTAAGGAGTGCTAGGACCATCGTTGAAGTCTTATAAAACTATACAGGGTGAAGTTGCAGGGTTATCATGGTTACAAGAGTGTTACAGTGAAAGAGGTGGTCTTAATCAGAGTTCTTGGAAATGTAAAGAAAAACAGTTGTTGCTAATTCTTTACCTTAAAAGCAGGAAAAATTAAGAGCTAGCATTTCTTCTGAGAAATCTGATAAATTGAACGTTTGTAGAATGTTTAAAAGTTTAATATAATACCAGTGCACTACAACATTAGGTATAACTTTAAGTGGAACTGATTTAGATCTCAACAATACAAAATGCAATATTACTCTGGGTATGAGTCAGCGTTAGTGTTATAATCAAAAGAAAATGAGGGAACTGGGTCCTGGTAAACAAAAATTCAAAAACTGGATTTGTTCAAATTAGTATATACCAAACTGTAAAACCTTCTTAGTGTGTTCATGAAAATTAAAGCATAACCAAAAATTGATGCTTTAAGTGTGACATTTTGGATAATAATTGAGTGTATATTACAAAATATAATACGAGTACACATTATTATATAGCATTTATGTGTAATATTTTATTTTTTTTTTATTGTGAAATATGTGGGTTTTTGAGGACTAATTCTTGGATGTCTGTAATCAGATTTCATTAGATTGAAATGAATCGAATAAAACCCAACTATCCAGTTTACCGTCTTCGCCTCTAGTAAAAGTTGACCATATGTAGGACTAGTGCTGGGACGATGTTTGCAAACTTCGGTATTATCGCTCGCTGGCTCATTGCCAATCAATGATCGGTAAAATTTAAGTAAAACCGATATTTGCTAAATTCATTTCTTTGCAGCCTTTTGGTCACAATAAAATGCTAACCTTAATAATATTTTGTATAAATCTGAAATATTCATCAGCTTAAAATCACAAAACTAGCCATGAATGCAATAAAACATAAAAATAACGTAAATAGAAACACCTTGGGGTTTTCCAACTGTTGTCAAGGTAATCATAAAATCAGCCAATCACAAGTGAGGATACATCAAGCATGGTCTGTTAGTGAGGGAGACGTCTGTGAATGGCTTTTAGATTATATTTTTGGTCATATTTGTGGTAATTTGTGTGTATTTTACTTGATATCATTTAATATTTGATTTTTCTGTCTGGTTTACACTTTCGACTCCATAATCGGAAATGTTCGAAGTTTGGTTACAAATGTCCGATACGAACATCGACAGGGAAAATCCAAGCGATCTCCCAGCACTATGTAGGACCAATCCTTGTGATTCTTGAGATTCTTCTTATACTGAGGCTATTTTACAACACATGATTCTACATAAGAATTTATTTTCTCTCACAAGTGATCATTTTATAAGAAAATTCAGAAGAGAAAAACTGATGTTTTGTGAAGCTGTAGAATACAATTATGCAAATAAGATATCACTTGATGAAGTGGCTTTGTACCTAGACACTGGTGTATGGTTTAACAGTATGGGAGGTTGGCAGTGCTTTATTTATAGCCAAGTTTTTTCTTAAGTTACAATAATATACATTATAACAGTTACTGCATGTCTTAAGTTCAAACTTCTGTGCAAATCAAATACTATTGAAGAAATAAAATGGGATCTTTGTTCCTTCTTTAAAAAAGTAACAAGTACTTAGTTCTGCTGATTATCACGATTGTATGCCAATATATTTGCTGATGATGGACACAGTACTTGACATGCTCTGTAATACTATTTTTATTCAGGTTTCATATCACAATTTTCAGCTGTAAGGCGATTTATATATTGAATTCTTTTATCCTTTTTAACCCTCTCACTAAGTACAACATTTGTTATATTTTCTTACAGCGTTATGGTTTCAATGTTTTTGTAAAGACTTCAAAACAAACTGTCTGTAGAACATTTACATCTCAACTGTACTGAATAGCAGGGGAGTGTTCTCCCATTGATATTGTACAGAAAAACCTCCACTTTGATGCTGAATGGAAC
This sequence comes from Sabellastarte sp. h YS-2021, assembly GCA_964017235.1. Taxonomy (NCBI): domain Eukaryota; kingdom Metazoa; phylum Annelida; class Polychaeta; order Sabellida; family Sabellidae; genus Sabellastarte; species Sabellastarte sp. h YS-2021. The sequence goes on from OZ024936.1 coordinate 33,583,451, forward strand.
AATAGAAGTAGAAAAGAAACATAACATCTGCTGATATCTTGCTCCATTATATTAGAAGATTTTATTTCCAGTGCATCTTTATGTCATGAAAAATCAAACTTTAGAAATTGATATAAAGGACCAAATATTACAACATAATAGAATCATTTGGTTTTACCCCACAGCCTTTAATGACTGTGTGGGTATTGTTTTCAGCCATGGTGTCTGGATGGATGGGAAGATCCTTGGTAGGGACATTGGTTTGGGGGGTGTTGGTGTGCAACGTCATGGTGTGGCCTTGACTTGACCTTTGACCTTGTTGTAGGGACATTGACCTTTAAATTCTTGTCCAGGCAATATCTCCGAAACCGTAAAGTGTAGTAAGGTGAAACTTGGTGTTAACATTAGTCAGGGGTTGTAGGTGTCTAGCATCATGATATGCCTTGATTTGACCTTTGACCTTGCTATAGTAAACTTGACCTGTAAAACCTTGTCCGGGCTATTTCTCAGAAACTGTAAGATGTAGGAAGTTGATACATGGTAGGGACATTGTTTAGGGGGTGTAGGTGTGCAGAATCATTGCACTGTGTGCTGTGAAAGTCTCCTGGTCCTTGTACGCCATCACTACTTCCATATCTCATAGTGTTGAAAACTATTTCCTTGGGGTTTGGGCATCTCTGATGTTATTGTAGAATTCTTAGTTGGAGAAATTTTAGTATTATTAACCAGTATCAATAACAGTTATTACTTCTTTGCACGATGATGCTTATTATTCATTTGCCAACTGTAACATGTGGCACTGTTATAACATTAACACGCGTTGATGTGTACAGTCTATAGTTTAATGTTCTTGAGGGGTATTGGGTCTATGTGGAACATGGCTGACAATTAGTTTTCGATGATGTAAATTAATTCCTTATTTAACATGAAATCAGTATTTATCTCTTAAATAAAGATTAACTATTTGTGGGTATTAATTGCAATGAATTTTCTTAAAATTTAATAAGTAATATATATGCGAAATTCTGTTCCTACTTAAATTTTCACCTGTGAAAAATTCTAAAGCAGAAGTGTCTTGACATAATGTAAATTCATTTATTCTGTAATTTTGCTCATGATTTGCCGAGTGTTGCTTTGTTTTTAGGCAGATGAGTTTATGTCTGTCAGGTAAAAATCAGTTGAGTGCAGTCTTGAAGTAAAACATCAACAATTTGCAACATACTTGGTAAATTTGACAGAGAAGAAATCCCCTTTACTGTTGTTAGAATTAAAGGAAATTCTGCTCACATTGGTGATATTTGTGACTATTTTAAGCCATTAATATTATCTTATGTGCAATTTCCAGAGGTCTTGTTTCTTGTTATTTAACTTAAAAGGAGGGATCTAGCTGGTGGTGAATTTCACAAACTGTAGCACATTTCATATTTGTTACTGTAATGGGGTAGTTTGCTGAATAATTTACCAGAATGAGCACCGCAAACTACAGGTGGACAGCCAACCAAGTAATTGGATCAACACTCCAAAACAACCAACAGCAATTTGACTGCTGCTAAGTAGCTGGCATCAGAGCCCTAAAAGACAAAATGACTAAGTCCTTGCTAAAATTCTCTTTGGAAGTAATATGTGCTAATTTTAATCTATCTAAAACACAACTGTCATTTATACAATTCATGTTTCACATTGAAATCTTGCACAAGTCGACCTTCATTACAGGTTTCCCATTTTATCTAGTAAAATTATATAAAATAGCATCATTGGTCTCAGGTATATTCTCTGTTATTCTAGTTTACCATGTCTTGTACTAAAATGTAGTCCACATGTTTATGTAGTTGTCTTTTTATGTCAGAATGGCAATAGTTTGTCAATTTAGCAAGTGTTAACAGTTTCAACAATACTTTCTGACCATAAATACATTTTACTTTGGAAAAAAACCCACCGAAATACATAGTGTTGTGGTTGAATGCAAATTTCAGAACCGGTTTCCGAAAGCGGAAATTTGGCGAAAAACCGGGTATGTTTGATTTATCAAATACAAAGAAATAAGTTTTCAAACGCGTACATGAGACATAACTCATATATAAATAAGAACAACGATGGGCTTTTTGAAAACTTTCGAGGACAAAATGGTGATACATTGATAGAATATTGTAAAATACCATGAAACATTTGTTGTAGTTTAATATTTTAGTAAACTTAAGTTAAAATAATGACTACATGTGGCAAAACTGGTTTTGGTTACAAGAAAACAAAACGTAACCGGATGAGTGTCTTTCGGTCGGCAAATAGGTTTTCAGTTTACCGTCTTCAACACTAGAAATACGTGTCATGGCTAAACACATATTCAGTAGGTTTACACTGTTATGGGATAAGTTAAGCCTAAAAAAAAAAACCTCAATATGGGCACTGTAAATTCCTGCAATATGACCCTGTTTTAAAAGGACCCCTTTTATTAGTGTCTTATTCAGATTTTTTTATTACAGTTTATAGTACTATTCTTATGCTGTTAAAATTGATATCTACTTCAACATTAAAGTTTATACATTTACAACCATAAATAGTTGAAGGCCTTGCAGTTTTAGAAAAAAACTTCAGTAATCTTTTTGTGGAGATAGTTTGTTATTGAACATAGGAAGCCCCTGTGTCTGTTCCATTTTACTGCTTTTATCTTGTGATTACAAGTGTGAAGATAACTAATGATTGTGAATATGGTCCAGTAATCTGAGGCTGCAGTAACATTGTGGAAACATCCTCAACACTGAAGCCAGATTACCAACACTACTGTTTTTACATTCCAAATTTCAAAGATCAGTCCTGTGCAATAATTTTTTTTAAAGTTTTAAATCATAACTTTCTTTTTTTTCTGAACTGATTTTTACAACTCTCTTACTTGGGGTACATTGTAGTTATGGGTAAATTGTTGTCTGTTGTCTACTAAATAGTCCGAATCAGGGATACGAGTAACGTTTTGTTGCAGCATATACTCAACTGCTAACAGGAGGTGAACTTTACCAAAACAAAACATGACAGTTTTCATCAAAAACACATTGAAACTACAAAATGGTGAGAAAAAAGTGTACAATTTCTTCAGATTTAGGCTTTATTTCAAACATTTGTAGAAAGTTTGCAGTTTTACCTAAAATAGCGATATTGATATACCTCTGTAGACATTGATTGTGGCAACCGTGTCCCAAAACAATAAATATCGTTTGTATTGATAAATAATGTACCCACTACATTGTAGTCACAGTTGCGTACTCAAGTTGATTTTTAATTTCACATGTGATATACTCATGAGCAGACGACTTCATACTGTTATTTGAGTGTATCCACAAATAGTCTGTACTGATGAATACAGTCAGTTTCAAAACAAATACTTTTTGTAAATTCCACTAAATTCAACAAAGCGATGAAATCGGCATTAACAGTTGAGTGTCAGTAGCATGGAAACATCAACTCACAAAAACTTTGTCTTGTAAAGTGTGGGGTTAAAATGAGTAAGTTGCCTGGTTCAAAGTATAGCTGAGTTGTATTGGATTTGGGGAGCATTATTTGTTTTTATTAGTTATATTATTGATAGAGGGAGAGTTATTGTGTTGTTAATCAACACAAGAAACATTGATCCAAAGTGAAGAAAAAAATTAGGTGGTGATTGTGAGTTATAGAACAGAGAGAAAAACACTTTCAGTGGACGGTTAGTTATCAGTACTCACTTAATGAAAATCCCATGTTTGACTGCCTTTGCCTTGAGTTTTGTGAGGAGAAGATACCAATTTACTCTGGTACAAAGTTATGCTGTTTTTGTTTTAGAGATTGAAGTTTTTGGTTCATTTCTTACGAAATTTTTTATTCATCAAGTTTTTATTACTGAAAGAAAATAGTAAAATATTTATGTGCATTCCATTGAATTAAAAAGTGCAATACAAGCTTCAACTATTGGACTGCATTAATTAACAAATATCCTTCACCATACAATGTAATGCCTAATAGTTTACAACAATGATAATACTACTTGAGCCTTGTTGATGCCTCTAAACTGAAATTGCCAAGATGGTTTGGTAAAAATGAGATATTCCTCCTATTGTGAGCGAGGAATTTTGAGCAGATTTATGGTCACTGATCAAGATTCGGTAATGGAAGAACTTTAAAAAAAAGAATGCTTTACACTTTTGGAGGCTTTTATTTTTAGAAAGAGTGTGCTCCCAAGGCACTACTATTTTCGGAAAAGTAAATAAATGAGAGTCATGAGGATTTGGGCAGGTAGAGCCTGAAAGCCTGTTCAATGTTGACAATAAAACAAGACGTATTCTTAATCTATATAGAGAAGTGGAATGACTTTGAAATGTAACATTATTAGGACTTTAAAAATATCATGGGTGAGAAATCTTTCACTGTCTGAATCTTCTCACTGCTGTTGTAAGTAAGCACCCTTGTTCAACCAGCATATCGCAGGAGAAATGTAGAGTGTTCAGAATAAACTGTCACCATCCATCTCTGCTCTGATCTCGTTAAAATGGGCACCATATTTAACCTGCATACCACGGGTGTTACAGAAAGTACACATCACATGAGGGACTGATGCTTGAGACGGGTCCTAATTGATTGGGTATTGGAAACAGTAATGATTTTCTCCCACTCAAGTTTTCCTGCATTCTTCAAGTCATGAAAGATATAAACTTGTTCTTGATTACAGTTATTAAATGCCTGTTCATTCAAATCCAAAGGAACAATAAATTAACTTCTACTAATTAGGGATTCCAGATAGCATGAAAAACCTTCCAAGGAGCCTGTCTCTATTCCATAGGTTGAGCTCTCTTAAGTCCTAAGTATTTATGAAAAAAAAATTAACCAAATAACTGAAGTATTATATCTTGTGGGTATATTGTTCGGCAGTTTGAACATCAGTGATGAACATAAAACTATTTCATTATCATCAATAAGTAATAATGTCTACAAAAAGTCAAAATCAGGATATCGAAAAAGTTTTATTCTAGTACAAGCCCAACTTCTAACGGGAAACAAATTTTATCAAGACATACCATGGCAGTAAAGAATGTACAATTTTTTAAGATTTTGTGTTTATTTTAAATATTTGCAGTGTTAAGTGCCGATATTAATACTTGTCCTGTACTGAAGATTTTATATATTGCCAGTATTGATAAAAATTTCTCCACTAATTATATCAAATGTATGCTGTGTTCTCTTCAGTCATTTTGATACAATGTTTCATTTATTTGAATGGCCTTTTTTGAAGAAAAAAGAATTTGATCACAAGCAGATTGATCGACTTGATTACCAAGTCCCATCTACTTGTGGTAACCAAGGGGATACAGGTTTTCTATCGGATGGTTGATTCTGGATAAATTCCATGTTGTGTTGTTTTTCATCAGTGGACAATAAAACCAGCATGCAAGCTGTTCTTTTATTATCATCAGATCTGATCAAAACCACTAGACATCTCTCTAGCAATGCATAACAGCCTGGAAGTTTTATAGATTTATCATCAGAGAGATGAGATGCTGATCGGTGAACAGGACTGGGTCTTTTCTCTTGGATGTTGGTGTATCAAAGATATGGGAGTCTTTTCTGTAATTTAGTAGTGCACCGCAGCGGTAATTGCAGGTTTGGGCGGAATAGGGAATATTTGTGTGGTTAATTAGATTATTAAGTGTGGTCAATACTAGCCAGTGATTGCTTCAAGTTGATTGGCTATTTAGAAATGTGCTGTGTGTAGATTGTTCCTTGGTGCTGGTGAGTATAGATTTCTCTGTGAATATTTCCCCTGCTTCTCCTTTTAGTTCCTTTGCCTCTGAGAGTGATTTATGTCTCGCAGTAACTCTTGATACAGAATAATTCAGATTGATTGCCATTATGTGATTTCAGCTTGGGTATTTCCTTTTCTGTGTCAATCAGTTTTAGTTTATGGAGGTATCATTTCATAGAAAACTGGCAAACAAGGCCCATTTTCAAGCCCCCACAGTCTTACAGCAAAGTTTTAAGCATTTGTTTTCATTTTGCTCCCCTTTCACAGAAATTCAACGAAATCAACAATCATGTACATATATTTTGTCCCAATGGTTTTTCCTCTCTCTTTCTTTCGTTTTATTACGATGGCGTACTGTGTGCCTTCAGGCCAAACTTCCATTGAATTTCTCACAGTATATTAGCCTCCTTAGAATAGCCTATTCTCGGTTCCTCTATAACCCGGGCTTCTGTATTAGTCACAGAGTCATTAATTGCCTTTTTGTACCAATGAGACATTCTTGTTAAACACATGGGGTTGAAGTATGGGTTTTCCCAGGTTTTTGTCTTTTATTTAACACAATGCTGATATAAATATACTATCATTAGACTCCTTTCAGTACTGTTGATTAGTCTTCTCAGTATCTCTCTCATAATCAAACTTTATCGCAATCTTTTGTACTTTTTTACAACACTTTCTCATATTGGCTGGTGATCGAGTGAGCAATTCATTTAGTATTCTTACACATTTTGGACCAGTAAGATTATTGCTATAAAATTGATAAAATTTCTGCAGGGGATAAGAAAGATTTCATTTTCCATTCAGCAATGATAATACTTATGAAACCTGGAAGTTATTAATAGCTTTTATATGTCAGTGATTAACTGTTTAAATACATTCAGTTTTGGTCCGGTAACCTGTGGGAAAATATTTTCTTAGAGATATAAAAAAAACCCATATTTCCAAAGTATTAGATCAGTTTTTCCATTTGATATATTTAAGTTACTGGATTTATGATTGTATCGATAAGAAAATGGAATTAAATGTAGTCACTGGAAAATCAGTGTTTCTTGCAGTATAAGTATGTGTCCCTGTACTTACCATATATCAATGATACTTGATGCAATGACATAAGTTGTTGTCATACCCCTACACATTACACTCGCATTATTTTTATCAGAATGATTTGGAGAATATACTAGTATTAACCTGTTTTTAGCAGGATGTGTGGAGTGTCATTTTATCAATACTTATGAAGCTTTTCATAGGAATTCAACCTTTTCAAGTATTTCTGAAACCAGACAAAGGGTTCTCGTCAATATAACAGGCTGTGTGATTCTTTTAGTGTATGTGAACTATTCTGCACTAATTAACCCCCCCCCCAAAAAAAAAAAAAAAAAAAAAAAAAAATATATATATATATATATATATATATATATATATATATATATATATATATATATATAATATTATGCAATTAATATTTGCTATATGAGATTTATGTTAGGCATATATATTTTATGACAAGTTTTGGGTTATTTATTTAATCTGTGACCATACATGGTGATTTTGAATGCTGTGATCAGTCTGCGACGTTTATCGGAAAACTTTCCAGTTCAACTGCAGCTCCCAATTCAAAAAAAATTACAGGTGTGTTGCAAAAGATGGCAGCTGTGGCCAGTCTCACATTTCTTACAACATGGTGGGCTGCATACTCCCCTCCCAATTATAAGGGCTCAGGTTCAAATCCAGGGAAGTTTGTAATTTACTTGCTGGTGTAGGATGGTTTTGACTGTAGAGTCTTTAATAATTAGTATGCACTGCCTTTCCTCCATGCTCTTTAACTATCCATTGTAATGGGACCTTTACAGTGCATTGACAGCAGCTTTAAGCCCTGACCAACCAATTTAATGCATTCAACTACAAACTCAACAATACATAAAATTACCCAAGATCAAATAAACACCTGGTTTATATACCTGGAACATAATATCATTTATATAATTATCGTTTGTCAGTATTTTTCAAATGGATGTCAGATTTATCTGTACGCCTGCTTTATCAATTGTTAAAAACTTAAAAGTCAATGCCCGGGACATATTTGGGAAGTGTCAGGTATGCTAGCTTGGGTCGTATTACATAGCCAGTCTTTAGAAATGAACTTCAGCCACTGACAAATTCATCTTATGCAACACAAATGTTTTATCAGACCACGTTGCATAAATTTTCATCTTCTTTCTTGATCTTGTTAAATTAAAAAGAATGCATTTAGACTCCTGAGCTAACTTAAGTATTATTCAGTGAAACTAGTTTAAACATTAAAACTTTAGGGCAACAAAACTTGTCAAATTATGCTGATGAATTACATTTAATTGATTTCAAGTTCAACATTTATGCTTTAGGATATATAACTAAAGGTTTGGTCAGTGATTAACTGTGCCTCCCAGTAAAGTTTATCTGTATTCTGAAAACCAGAACATTTTAAATTGAGTTCCTGCATGTTAAGAAACACAGCTTTCTATCCTGCGTATTATCATTTGGCCTATGCAGCTTAGCCATTAGGTGGGGGGCCTTTGTTATAGACATTATTATTAAACTTGGTGAAGTAAACAAGGTTTTTTCGATTTCCATAAAAAAGATTATACACTGAAATATAAACCTTGTATGGGAGTGATTTTGATTATTTTTTTCCTTGAATTGTGTTAAATGTACTGAAAGATACACTTCTAAAAAGTCAACTGGTATTTATACCAATGTCAGTTGAAAAAAAGTATATACACTAGAATAGTCGTCAATAATGAATTTAAGTGTGAAAATATTTGCCGGAAGTTTTACTGACTGGAACGCAGTTTTATTCTGGGTGGGTTGACAGCCATACCTTGTCTGAGTGTGAGGCTTATTACACATGATTGTGGTGTGGAGACCTACAGGGTGTCAGTCATACTGTCGAGACAGCTAAATTAACAGTGCAGTCAACATCAGCATAATGATCATCACTTTTTACAGCCTTTTCTACAAATCACTCGCCTGAAAAATTATTTCTAAAACTGATGTAATTGACAGATACAGAACTACAATACAATGTATGAAATAAATATTAGCCCAAGTTAGTTTGAAGTTTCAATAGTTAAGTATTGAAATTTCTCCTCCAAATATTTAGTGTTTAAGGCCTTTTCCTGATGTGATGTTAGCTGTTAAGGGAACCTAAAATTACTTCAACTTCACCATTTAATGAATTAGGGACACAGTTTAACTGAGCATATTTAGGTCACCATCCAACATATTTAAAAAATTCACATCTGTGCATGTAAGTTGAAATTATCGAAACCCCTGTAAACATAGTCAAAGGTAAAGTCCTAAAAAGGGCATTGATTGTTCTATTTAATTTTAACATTTCTTGAACCGAAACAGTTATCAAATTTAATGATTTTTGTTACCTTGCTTGAACCAATGTAATTGCAATGTTTACCATCATGTGATCTATTGTAGCAAATAATTGTCTCCTTTCTATCCATGTTAAAATGGTTTTACCAATTTCTCGTCTTGTGATCTGGTTGCAAAGATTTTGCTGTGTTTCTTGTCATGATATAACCTTTCTAGGGCCAATTACTTAATTTTTTTTTCCTTTTAGATTACTAGATTTTTTATTTGTCACTCTTTATTGAACCAATCAAATTTTCAAATTTCTTCATTGTGACTCTGAACAAATCAAATGGTCAGATTTCTTAGTGTGTGACTCCTAGAATCAATTAAATAGTCCGATTTATGTCTTGTGACTCTGAACAAATCAAAATGCCAGATTTCTTGCATGGTGACTGCTACAACCAATCAAAACTCTCAGATGTCTTGTCATATGACTGCTACAACCAATCAAAACTCTCAGATGTGACTGCTAGAACCAATGATACATCCTTCTTCGTCTAGTACTTTATCATACTTTAATATGTGTGGTTGGTTTTCACAAGTGACGATTTCTAAACTGTGCTCTGTACAGCTGTGGAGATAGTGACAGTTGGTCAGACAATACTCAAAGAAGATGTCCCAGACAGTGGCAGTTCATACAGGAGCGGTTCTGTCTTCTATGTGCCAGGGGTCTTAGCAGGTGCTTTGTCAAAAATGCATGTACTATAAATTTACTAAGTATTTCCCAGGTTCACATTTATGCCAGCTTTGGTACATAATTAACCGTCCCTGAAAGGGCGCTTATTTGTTTTCACCTCAGTTTCCTCGCCGCCGCCGCCACCGCATTATGGTCTCCCTTGAATATCTCCCTTATTATTAGAAGGATTCAAACCATATTTGGCAATTATATACCTTAGGCGTGGGAAAATTTTTCTGCATGCTTAAATTTGACCTTTGACCTTTATGAAGGTCACATGATCAAAAACAATTTTTTTAAGTACACCCCCCCCCCACCCCCCCCACCCCCGTCATCACAGTTCAGGAAAAACTACTTGCTACACAGCCTTATGCTTTGACACACCTGTTCATACTATCGAAAACGCGAGCTGATTAGATTTTGGGAGCAATCCCTTGAAAAATGTCTCATTTATGGGTGATTTCCTCACACCTTCCAATCTGAGAGCCTTAAATTTAGGTCAACCCCCCTCTTATCTTCTTAAGTATTGCATTTAGAGCCATAAAATGTATTGGGAGGTAATAGGAAACCATATGTGGAGAGTCTAAATAGCCGGTCAGTTTTACCCCACGGCCCCCCCTTATGGGTCAAACTGGGGTCATAAAATAGCTGATTTTGAGTTTTTGCCTTATATCTCCTTTATTGTTGCTTTTATAGCTTCAGAATGTATTAAGAGGTATTGGGAAAGCATATGTGGAGAGTCTAAATAGCCGGTCAGTTTTACCCCACGGCCCCCCCCTTATGGGTCAAACTGGGGTCATAAAATAGCTGATTTTGAGTTTTTGCCTTATATCTCCTTGATTAGTGCTGTAACGAGTTGACCGAAACTCGAGTCGTAACTCGGTGGGCGATATTTGGGACCACATCGATTTACGTAATTTAAACTCGAGTTTTTAAGAAATAAATTATGATATACTAGTCTTGTTATAAAACCAGTACTTTTACAATTTATCTAACCATAAAGACAAAAAAATCAATGAGCAATGGCCATTTTTTTATTTCCTTTTTTACGTGGATGTTCCATAATGTGCTCATACATACCTGTACAATTTAACCGGCAACAGAATATATTTCCTTGCAATAAAATGGTACTAAATACGTCAATGGCGGATCCCTTGATGACAATATTTGGACATTATTATTTTATTTAATATATATTTGTGTCATTTACTCGAGTTGAACTCGAGTTCAACTCGCATCTAACAAGCGAGCGTCGATCTACAGAAATCACTGTTGATTACAGCTCTGTCCTTGATTGTTGCTTTTATACCTTCAGAATGTATTAAGAGGTATTGGGAAAGCACATGTGGAGAGTCTAAATAGCCGGTCAGTTTTACCCCCCGACCCCCCCTTATGGGTCAAACTGGGGTCATAAAATAGCTGATTTTGAGTTTTTGCCTTATATCTCCTTTATTGTTGCTTTTATAGCTTCAGAATGTATTAAGAGGTATTGGGAAAGCATATGTGGAGAGTCTAAATAGCCGGTCAGTTTTACCCCCCGTTATGGGTCAAACTGGGGTCATAAAATAGCTGATTTTGAGTTTTTGCCTTATATCTCCTTTATTGTTGCTTTTATACCTTCAGAATGTATTAAGAGGTATTGGGAAGGCATATGTGGAGAGTCTAAATAGCCGGTCAGTTTTACCCCTCTACCCCCCCCCCCCCCCCCCCCTATGGGCCAAACTGGGGTCATAAATAGCTGCTTTGGAGTTTTTGCCTTATATCTCCTTTATCGTTGTTTTTATAGCTTCAGAATGTATTAAGAGGTATTGGGAAAGCGTATGTGGAGAGTCTTAATAGCCGGTCAGTTTTACCCCCCGACCCCCCCTTATGGGTCAAACTGGGGTCATAAAATAGCTGATTTTGAGTTTTTGCCTTATATCTCCTTTATTGTTGCTTTTATAGCTTCAGAATGTATTAAGAGGTATTGGGAAAGCACATGTGGAGAGTCTAAATAGCCAGTCAGTTTTACCCCACGGCCCCCCCCTTATAGGCTAAACTGGGGTCATAAATAGCTGCTTTGGAGTTTTTGCCTTATATCTCCTTTATCGTTGCTTTTATAGCTTCAGAATGTATTAAGAGGTATTGGGAAAGCATATGTGGAGAATCTAAGTAGCCGGTCAGTTTTACCAACCCCCCCCTAGGCCAGAGGTAGATTCTCTTGTGTGAGTATGAGACCTGGATCTGTCTTACTTTTTTTTAAATAAATTTTTTTAATAATTTTTAATGCATTAAAATTCATGAAATCATGCACTAAATCACTTATAACTTCAAAAGTGTTGCATTTACAGCATTTTGTGAAAATATGTTGTTCAGCTACTTTTTTCATAGCTACAATATGGTGAGTAAGTTGGGTGTCTGTCTCAATAGCTAAGTGAGTAATAGCTACTTTTGGGCTTTTCAGTAACTTCCATTATGAGTAAAATCACTTGTAACTTAAAAACTATTGCATTTAGAGAATTTCGTATAAATATGTTATTCAGCTACTTTTGGGCCAGCTATAACATAGTGAAATTTCAGACCTGTAGCTCATGGCATAGCTGAGTAATAGCTACTTTTAGGTTATCACTGTTGAGTAAATCGCTTATAACTTGAAAACTATTGCATTTAGAGAATTTCGTATAAATATGTTTTTCAGCTACTTTTGGGTCAGCTATAACATAGTAAAATTTCAGACCTGTAGCTCATTGCATAGCTGAGTAATAGCTACTTTTAGGCCATCACTGTTGAGTAAATCACTTATAACTTGAAAAGTGTTGCATTTAGAGCATTTTGTTAAAATATGTTATTCAGCTACTTTTTTCATAGCTACAATATGGTGAGTAAGTTGGGTCACATAGCTAAGTGAGTAATAGCTACTTTTGGGCTTTTCAGTAACTTCCATCATGAGTAAAATCTCTTGTAACTTAAAAACTATTGATTTAGAGAATTTCGTATAAATATGTTATTCAGCTACTTTTGGGCCAGCTATAACATAGTAAAATTTCAGACCTGTAGCTCATGGCATAGCTGAGTAATAGCTACTTTTAGGTTATCACTGTTGAGTAAATCACTTATAACTTGAAAACTATTGCATTTAGAGTATTTTGTTTCAATATGTTATTCACCTATTTTGGGGTCAGCTATAACATAGTGAAGTTTCAGACCTGTGGCTCATTTCATAGCTGAGTAATAGCTACTTTGAAGTTCTCACTGTTGAGTAAATCAGTTATAATTGGAAAACTATTGCATTTACAGAAATTTGTGCAAATATGTTATTCAGCTACTTTTGGGTCAGCTATAACATAGTGAAATTATAGACCTATAGCTCATGGCACAACTGAGCAATAGCTATTCTCAGGTACTGACTGTTGAGTAAATCAGCTATAACTTGAAAAATATTGTATTTGGAGTATTTTGTTAAAATATATTGTTCACCTACTTTTGGGTCAGCTATAACATACTGAAATTATAGACCTATAGCTCATGGCATAGCGGAGCAATAGCTATTTTCAGGTTCTCACTATTGAGTAAATCAGTTGTAGCTTGAAAACTATTGCATTTACAGTAGTTTGCTTAAATATGTTGTTCACCTACTTTTGGGTTAGCTATAACATAGTAAAATTTCAGACATGTAGCTCATTGCATAGCTGAGTAATAGTTCCTTTGAGGTTCTCACTGTGAGGAAATCAGTTGTAACTTGAAAACTATTACATTTAGAGTAATTTGTTAAATATGTTATTCACAGAATTTTTGGTCAGCTATAACATAGTGAAATTACAGACCTCTATGTCATGGCATAGCTTACCAATATCTACTTTCAGGTTCTCACTGTTGAGTAAATCATTGTATCCACTGGATAGCCGCAGTGTGTAGAGAGAGATTTCACCATTACTGCTCTGATGAAAAAAAAATATTATAGCTAGCTTTCTTAAGTTTGCAGTATATATTAATAACCATAAAATGTTGTCTGGGAATATTTTTGGCCTCATTTTGAGAAACAAGATGGCCGCCACAGGTGTTTTTTGTCAGTCATGAAAAGTGCTTATATCTCCCTTATTATTGATCCTAGAGGTTTGGGATGATAAACCAACCTGTAGGAAATCATGGGGTGGGAATCTTTTGGTGTGGTCAGATTTGACCTTCAATGACCCCTCCTTCAAGGTCAAACAAGGATAGCCAAACTTAAAAGTGCTTATAACTTGCTTATTATTGGTCCCAGAGGTTTGGGATGGTAAAAAGACAGGAAATCATGGGCTGTGAATCTGTTGATATGGTCCGATTTGACCTTGGAACCCTCCTTCAAGGTCAAATGAGGATAGCGAAAATTGAAAGTGCCTACAACTCGCTTATTATTGGTGACAGAGATTTGGGATGGTTTACCATCCCATAGGAAATCATTGGCTCGGAATCTTTTGGTATGGTCAGATTTGACCTTTGGACCCCTCCTTCAAGGTCAAATGAGGACAGCCAAGCTTAAAAGTGCTTATAACTCATTTATAATTGGTCCTACAGGTTTGGAATGGTAAACCATAGGAAATCATGGGCTGGGAATGTATTTGTGTGGTTAGATTTGACCTTGGACCCCTTCTTCAAGGTCGAACGAGGATATTGCATTTGTAGTATTTCTTTAAATATGTTTTAACCTATTTTTTACACTTAAACAATTACCTTGTTATTTTCCTTCATAATACCATTTACAGGGCACAACTTTTTTATCCTTTTCTTCTGTCAGCTTCGGAATTTCTTTCGAACTTGCTGTTCAGTTACCATTTACTGTATTTCTGTACAGCCCTTTTCCTGATAATTATTCTGTCCTCTAAAAACACTCAGTCAGCTGACACAGTGCCCGTTCACGGGCACTCTCCTCTTGTTAACCTGATATCTCCTTCATTGTAGCTATTATAGCTTCGGAATGTATTAAGAGGTATTGGGAAACCATATGTGGACAGTCTAAATAGCCGGTTAGTTTTACCTCCTGACCCCCATGTATGAGTCAAACTGGGGTCATGAAATAGCTTTTGCCTTTATTGTTGCTTTTATGCTTTCACAATGTATTAAAACCTATTGCAAAACCCTGTGGACAATCTAAATAGCAATGCATACTTGCACACATGATTATATGATTATATTATATGATTATATGAAGTTATCAATACTCGTTACTGAAATGCTTTGTAGCATTTACACAAAATTTACTAAAGTTACATCCAATGTTGTACATCCAATGTACAACACTTTCTCCAGCTTGTCTATGTCTACAACGCTTGTTTATGTTAATTAAAGAAGACCTTTGTAGGATTTTCCCTGTCATGATATCACTAAGGGGGTTGCTTTATGTAACAGTACGGTACAGCTTTGTGCATTCTTAGCTTTACAGCATGCTTATTAAAACCACAAGGCATTTTAAACTCTCAGGGACGCTTCGCTTTTGTTAGCAAAAGCATTCATCTAGTTTGTTTTAACTCGTATAACTGACAGGAAACAACAGTTAATATGGTGGCTCCGGTAAACAAAAAAAAATATATATATAGATAAAAACCTTGATTCATTTTGAATGATGTATTTTCCTCACGTATATCAGTTCTATTAATACCTGGGCTTCTGGAGATTCCTCCTTTAGCTCAGCTGGTTAAAGAGCTAGACTTGTCTTTAAATCCAAAGTTCACCGAATCAACTCCAGGCAGAACCAATCAATAATTACTCTCCTCCCACTGCAGTGAGCTTATGATGTTGCCATATAAAATACTAAGTATTATGTTAAAAATGGTCCATTAAGCAATTTAAAGTAAGGTATGCTATTTATGTTTCACTGCGTAAAATGTAAGCAGTTAGTTGCATTTTCTATATTTGCGAGCACTCAACCCATAAAAATGGGATGGAAATTTCTTTGACTCCCATATTGAGCATCAACTACTCGGTTGCTACCCTACAGATAACACTTCTATTGTTTGAGCAAGAATAAAAAGACGTGAAATCTCAGACTGGGAAACTTTACACATGTAAATGTTGTAACAATGTAACAGTATTTGAAGCACGTATAATAATACTGCAAGTTGAGTGATAAATGAGAAATAACAAGCCTTCTTCACATTACTTGGAATCATTTGTAAAGCAAGTCACTTTAGCTAATGGCTCAGTAGCTACATTTGAGGGTAGATGCTTGCAATTTTTAAATTGATCAAATGATACTTTCCAAACCCGAATATTCATCATGTAACTTGTATTATATATCTCCAGATTGTGGTTTGAATTTTTGATTTTAAAATATTATCAGACCTTGTGTTAATAGTTGGACCAGTTGTTACTTAAAGAATACTATCAACTCACTCGGAAAGTGCATACCTCTTTCATGGCCCAATACCTCCAGTATGGCTCATGAGTACAGCCACAGAAAATCCTTTTAAAAATTCTGTTATGCAAATGGTGATCCAAATCACACTAAAATTTAACCATCTCTTGCTTGTACCAGTGACGACATTTCCTGAAAATGTCTTCAACTTTTTGAGTTATTTTGCAAGCACATGCCGCTGATTACATATATCTCCCTTTTTGGGGTTAATTACCGTGGTATCATGGTCATTCTATATAAGTTGGCAAGACGCGAAAGGCATTACTGTGTAGCTAGGTTATACTTGTGAATTTTATGGTACCATATTCAATGTGTGAGTGACTTGAATGAATCAGTAAGGTAAGATTACAGTTACATAAAAAATGTTTTATGTTTAAAGGTGTCATCAGGAAAGATCAGAGGAATAGTCAGTCAGACCAGATTATTATTTGACGTATAGAATTCTATTTTTCACGCAAAACAGGAAAATACAATTTATATATGATAGAAAGTTCCGATTGATTCTAGTATGCATAGTGTTGTTTTAAGCACATGAAGTTTAAACATTTGTGTCACTGTTTTAAAGAAGTAAATTAGTTTTTAAGATTTATATAATTTAAGGAATTGGTATTCCTATATTTCTTGTGAAGACATTTGTCTTTTTAAATAATAATAATACTGAATCTTTATAGGTTGGTTCAAGTTTTCTCAAATATAAGAATGAGTAAATCCTTTAAAATAAACCAACAGTTCCTTATTTTAAAGCTTAGAAAAGATCTAAGTTTGTGAATGTGGCCCATGATACATCACAGTCATAGATTATGGGTAAGTAAAAAGTTGTTTGCTATTTAAATTTTGTAATGGTTGGTTATCAGATTTAGTAGGTATGTGTATTTTATATTTCGTTTTTTTTTTCAAAGTAAATTACAAGCCTTCAACTCAGGTAAGTTGCATATATTTTTAAATTTAGAAAAAAATCCCTGGTTCTGCACTTGTTAAAAGTTTATGCAAATATCTTGAAACCAAAATATTGTTGAAATGGTCAGTTAACCAGTTAACTACTAAAGTATGTAATGTTATGATAAGAATTTCATAAGGTGTGCATTTCACTTAAATTTCTTTTATAAACAGCAAGATTGTAAATGTATTTACATTTGTTAAGTTACATAATATTCAGTTTATTTATGGAATGACACTAAGTTAACTAAATCTACCTATCAGTTTCCAAGGAAGAACAGTCAAGAAAAAGTATTTGAACTTTTAAAAGTAATTGGTAGCATTCTAAATGACTTAAATGTGTTGGTATCCTCAGATGAGTGGTTAGGGGAAGTTCAGAAAAGTATTTCTAAAAGGATTTGCTAGCATTCTCCATGATTTTAATGTGATTTTATCCTCAGATTAATTAGTAGGGTATTCCTAGGAAATATTTGTCAGAGTTTATTATTTCAAAAAAAATAAAATAAACAAATAAATAAAATAATAAACAAACCAGATCCATCTATGAAACCTTGCATTTTGTCATAAATGGAAAAACATATTAAACACAGGAAGATGGTCATTTCTACAAACTCATTAATACTCATTGGGACGCTTTGTTTTTGCTTCGTAAAACAATTTCTTTTTCTCTTGCGAAGCAATACTGTAGTTTCAGTTGTATTTTATAAAGAGGTTTGACTGTATAAGTGTAATTATGATGAAGACTTGTTCTATGGATGAGGTGGCATTATGTCATAATTAAGTCTGATAGTCCTGACACTGGTGTGATTGCTTTGTACACATGTTGTAGATAAATGTCTTTATGTAAGTACAGAATGGGAAAGTGAAACCTGCCTCAGTAAGCGCAATTTCCCACTGGGGGATATACTTCAAAAAAGTAAGGTAAAATAATCATCATTTCTGCCGGTTTTTTATCTGGGGAGAACAGAGAACTTATGGTATCACAAAAATCTCAACTGTTTAAGAATTTCCCACAAGCCAAGGACTTACAAGGGGGTTCCCCACTATCAAACTTCACATGATGTAGCAGGTGTCACAATTCTTGTTCTGCTCAGAATTAAGATTATAGGTGTAACGTTCTGTATTGTATTTTCAGGGCTGATAGCCATTGCTGTGGTGTGCTTGCTATGTGCCGTCTTACTGGTGATGTTCATCGTTTATCGAATGCGTAAGAAGGACGAGGGTAGCTATGCACTGGATGAGCCCAAACGCTCCCCCTCCCACCCGTACCAGCGAGCTCCCACACGCGAGTACTTTGCATGAAAACACACACACATCCACTAGTGTGCAGGGACAATACAGACAAGTACTATATATAACCCAACAATCCCCTACACGTACACTCTGTTGTAAATTATTTTTTGATACAAATAAACACATGCGACGAAAAAAGATATATATGAAAGATTGTACACATACAATATCTACTTGTTTATATCACTCTCTTTCTCTGTGTGTGTAATCTGTGTGGAACATGTAAGTGGGACCCCTTTTGCAACTCATTGTTTGGACTTGTTACATATAAAAGAAAAATTCCCCCCTGCCTCTTAAAAATTCTTTAATGGTAGTTTTGTACTTGCAATTTTCAAATTTGTTCTTTGTGTCCAGGTTAACTTCATAAGGTGATATTAATGTACATATGTGAATGCCACAGCAGACGTGTTGTAGCTACTTGTGTTATGGTACAAGATTCAAGAGTGTAAAGATGTAGGCTAAGCCAACTTGAAGTAGTTTTTTTCTGTGCAAGCTTATCGAGTAATTCTTGTTGCTGTTTATATACTGCCAAAAGTAACCTTTGCGTAGGAGGTTGTACTACATGTGTACATTATAGATGGAGTGTATGTGTGCATTATGATATGTACATGGGTTTTATGATTACCTCTTTATTATGTAATCTAAATGTTGATTGCTTTGATGAAAAGATGGCATTGCATATCAGATGGTTGACCTATTTATGGAACATGTTACTCTTTATAGTATAGTGTTTGAGATCGGACAACTTAATCAAGTCTGATATGAGGTTCCCTATGAGTCTTCAAGTAAACAATGAGTTTTTTTATTATAATTTTTTGACTCGTGCTTTCATTTGGGGTTATTTTGAGTTAATATATTGTGGGCACTTGTAAGTATTTTACCCAATTTCTGTGACTTTCCATTTTGCTGAATTTCTGTAAGATTTTTACAAAGAGAGACAGTCATACTTTTACCTGTTGTAGAGTATTGGGTAAGTTAAAAAGGAAGTGCTATGACGGTGTTGGTGGATTGAGTAATGTACTGCCTGCCATTTATAACATATATGTATGAAATATAAAGATGTGTGCAGTAAATGTGTGTTCTTTTCTGGTAATTAAAAAAAAAATTGCAAAAACATTCACCACAAAATTGGTCGAACATAGCAGATTGGTGCATGCTTCTTATTCACTGTGTTTATGGTTTTTTTCTCGAAGTCTGAGGTGTTGAAGGTTTTATTGTTTCTTCCATGTTTTCCCAAAATATTGCCTGCATGTAAAATCTTTTGAGAAATTTTTGAAAAAACTTAAGAGCAAGCATTAACTTTTAAGTATTTGTAATGTTAAAATTGTGTCATTAATTCCACTCAAATGTTTGTGCGAAAGATTTAATTTGGAAATTCAGGATTTGTTTTAAGCCAGGCAATATATTGGAAACACAGTGGTATTTCTGTGTACTGACTGTTTTCACTGTAAGATATGATTGGTCCAGTGATTTCTAGTGTATGGTTTCAATGTAGTGTGCATAAGGTCGACCGGCAATTAGAAAAGGCGTCTTGCTTTGTAAAAATTTTCTGAAAGGGGCTTTGTAACTGCGGGGCAGTAGCCAGCTATCAGTGGACATGTTTTGAATTCATGAGTGGATGGAATTTTAGCATATTCTTGTTTGATGTATTTGTTGTATAAGTGGAAATTTTGTTGTGTTGAGAGACAATTGTGTCACAAATTTCTCCATGGGGCATAATTTAAAAGAATAATATACAATGTTTTACTATTAACTTACACTGCACAAATCTTGTAGCTTTATCTTTGGCTCACAAAGTGGATTGAAGTGCAAATAGATTTTTCTTTGTGGTTCGTATCTGATTAATAACAGTTGGGGAATCTAATATTTGTTTTTTTATCTGTAAGCTCCAAAATAAGTAAATAAGCATGGTGCTGTTAATTGAAGAAAATATCAACTCTATTCATAATATACAGGCTTCAAGTTAGTGTCCTGTTGAACCTGTAAAAGTCATTTGACTTTAAAACTATATATTGACAGGCTGTGAGATTTAGAATAGTAAATAGGACAGCTAGTTGAGACAGGAAACTCAGTGTATGACGTCCATTGACTTTGTGCTCGTTAGCACTTTGCTCCACTCCTTGCTCAACTCCAAAATTGTATTACATTTTTGTTTACATTGAACGCACACATTTTCTCTTTAAAATCAGAGAGAATTGAGGATATTTGATTATTAACTGAGCTTGTAAAGCTTACTTTATACCTGAATATTTATAATTAAGCTAAGTTTTGATAGAAAAACCCTTATTATTTTGCAATGTAAATCTGATAGGCTAGGGGTCTTAGTCTCTGGGGAAACTGATATGTGTAATGACAATACGAGTACTTGTAAAGTTGAACTGATAATGAATTGTAGATATTTTCATACAGCTCGTCAATACAGTTTAACCCTATTAAGTTGAGTCTTGAGGATTCAGAAAAAAATGCTTTCAATTAAACCCACAATTCCAGGTAACAGGTCTTTAATTTCAGTGGAATGTTACCTTATAAGGACCCAAAAATGACTGATAACACGAAAGTCTACTGAACAGAACTCCACTTAAAGGGTTGAAACTCTATCAGTGAATTAAGAGAGGAAGTAGATTTTGAAGCGATTTTTTCTCTACCGAGGATGTGTATATACATATTAGTATGTATTCAGTGTTTTTTGTACTCTTTGTATAACCGTTGTATTACCCACACTGCACATAATTTATTATATAAATTTTTTTTTTTTACTTTTGTTCAACTGTTGCTAACCTCAAATCCCCAAAAGGGCATCATGTGCAAAATAGTGGATATTTATTATAATTATTTGGTAGATTTCTGTCAACAGGGAACGTGAATGGATTAGGTGCTTTGGTATATTTGCAAGGAAAATACAACCTCTTAATGACATAAAAAAAATACTTTATTCTTTGGTTTCATTTTTTTTCTTAAATACTAGTTTCTTTTCCTTTGATAGACAATTGTCCTCAAAATTTTATCTGCTAGGCTATTGAAATTTTGTGGTTTCAAATTGAAAGTGTAAGTGTAAGTTTTTGTATACTTGTTTGGCTTAGTAATTTAATTC
The DNA here is from genome assembly GCA_964017235.1 of Sabellastarte sp. h YS-2021. Lineage (NCBI taxonomy): Eukaryota > Metazoa > Annelida > Polychaeta > Sabellida > Sabellidae > Sabellastarte > Sabellastarte sp. h YS-2021. Next base: position 33,604,959 of record OZ024936.1, read on the forward strand.
AAAGTTGTTTGTGTAAATTAATACAGTTTACTTTCAAAAATTCAGTTACGTTGTTGGATTACAATTGAGAAGCAGCGAGCACCTTATAGCAGTGTAGTTGATATATATTCAGCTGTTACTGGCTTGATAACATATTTTTGCCTCATATTTATAAACTGACGCATTTTGACAAAGGTTGACACATTCCTGTATTTTGTGCTATGAGTAAATAGTTACAATAGAATCTTGGTTCAATAAGTTATAAAATACCTGCTTTGCCTTATATGCGCCATTTAGACATACACCAAAAACTTTCAACATGTTGTTGATTGGGGGCAGTTAATACGTTGCATGGCCAGGTACACATTTGACTGGTCATCTCTATGTAAGGTTCAAACTGTTGTAAATTATATGTTTGAAATAAAGTTTTCCAAGTAATATAGTAGTTGAGATTTCTGGTGTAGAGTAAGAAATGTTAAATTTGCCACATATCTGAAATTCGCCACATGTGAAAATACTAATAAAATAAATGAATTGTGGTGAGATTTGTTGAATGTATAGTAAATTAAGGCTTTTTGAACTGAAAAATACCAATTTTGAGACAAAAACATCATTTTCTTCATAAAATTAACTAAGGTTTTAGAGGTGGCGAATTTTAGATTCCTGGCGAATTTTAGATTTCTTACTCTATGTACTTTTTCACTCAGTACTCCTGTTGATTATGATGATGCGAAAATTTTGAGACAAAAATACCAACCATTGGGTTTGATTGCCACAATTCACTGTAGTTTATTTTTCCCATAAACAAGGTACATATGTAATTTAAATCAATTCCACTGCATTTTCTGCCAGTCTCTTCAGAGTTTAGATATTAAGCATACAGAATTCCCAATTCCCAGGATGTGATTTACCATGCTACATTACATGTATCCTCCACAACTAATTTTCACTGTTGTAAAATAGCTCTTTGCTGCTCAAGTGTCAGATTATATCCCAGATGTCACTCAAGCTGGAATGTTTATCATTTTCATGTTATTCACAATGTTACCTGTACTCTCCATAGTAATTCTCACAGGTAATATTACGGTAAAAGTAGAAATTTTAGCAAGAAGAAAATTTCACCAATTCTTCATTTTCAAGAAGTTCATTTTCACTAATGGCTTGTTTCTGGTTGAAAGATATTTGTAGATTTAAAATTTCACTAGGAATTAATTTTTACTATCCCAGTTGATCAGCTAACTTAGCTAAAACTAATAACTAGTGAAAATTCCATCTTGTACAGTATTTCACGAATACTGATTTCAATAGTTGTTCTTGCTTTCTCAGCAGTGTCGTCCCACAGCAAGGCTTCCCATCCCAGCCCTAAAATTAAGTGTATTTGTCCAAAATTTAAAGGTTCATTCCAGACCCCAGTGGTTGGTACAAGTTATTTATTGCCATGGATACTCCTATACCTGACATAGATTTCTTATTGCTTCTATTTACTAAATCAAAAGTGATTGCATTGTAATTTCTTCATGTCATGCCACAAAAGAAGTTTTGCCTGAAGAGTTAGCACTTTGGACTCGTAGCCTTCTCCAGTCTTTTACTATGTCCGAGATGGTAAACAGTAAGTCATCAAAAAATGACTGAGGTCAGTTTCTTTTCTTTGATTAAAAGTAATCGGTAATTCTTTATAGCCCAGTTTATTGGTTTTATGGCTGAAGGTTTGTTGGCAATATAAAATGTTTAAAAATGAATGCATACAAAATTTAGGTTTAGCATACAATGGTAAGGTTCACACACTGTAATTTATTTTAGAAAAATACAGAAGTTAATTCCGCTGAAGAATGTAAGTTTATGACTCAGTGGAACATGGATGTAGTGATAGGTATGATCATCCGTTATTTCATGGTTTTTCCCAGTCACTTTTTGCAATATACAGTAGTAGTAAATGTACGGTCATTCTTGACCTTTAAATGTGTAGTTTCAGATTTTATCCTAGGATCTTTGAAACCGTTGACAATGTATTTCCATAAAAGCAGGATTTTAATTCTCTGAAAAGAGTGTGGCTTCATATTTCTGTGTTTTGTCGTGCCTCATTTGTACAGGTGAAGTTATTTTTTGAGGCTTTACCTTTATCATTGTACATACTCATAATGTAGACATATTTAACAAGCCCCCCAATACTACCACTCACTTGTATCATTTTGTGTTAAAGGATTTTGCATGGTTGCATTTTAGAGTTTTGTATTGTATCTTTTTATTTAACGACCGTACATTAAACATGCTTCAATAGTACATGTGCTGTACTCAATGTATTTTTGTGAAATTTAATGGCTTAGGAGGTAAAAGGATACAGTCTAGATATTCACATGTGCTTCTTATCTATTTTTATACAAATATTTCTTTCCCAGGATTGTCTTAACTTTTGAGGCACTGAAAGCATGTATTCGAATCATTCTCCTAAATGAATTTAGTGTGTTCCTAAAGTACACGTGTCTCACAGGATATGGTGTGGATATTTTCACTGTATTCTTTATCAGAAAAGTTTGTGTACTTGTGTTCCATGGTTTGTAAGAGGTAATAGTAATTGCAGAAACTAAGTGATTCTTAACTTTTATCAGAGCTATTGGGTTTTTTTTTCCATTCTCCTTTGGAGAAAAAAAATATGTCGTATGTTGTGCAGGTTTATTGATGCTTCTGACAGGAAAGAATTTCAGAAATTTTATTTTAAATATGCAGAAAAACTCATGCCATCTGAAACTTCTTTGTTTAAATTCTCATTAAAATTATAGTTTGATAATTCTAAGGACTTGCTTATTAATTAGATTATACGTCATACATTGGTCATCTTTGAGTTTTGCCATTGAGATTAATATGATTGACTTGAACCAGAGTTGAACTAACCTTTGTTAAAACGGAGTATGTCAGAAGCAAGTATGACCTTCGCCATAGTACACAGTCATCAATATGTATCCTTACTTTATTTCTTAATTCTCTCTATGAAATCAGTCAGAAATCTTTAATTTCTTTAAAAAAAAAAGATATTTTCTTGGAACAAGTGTAAACTTTTTTGTTTAAATAAAATACTTAACCAAATTTGTTTTTGTGATTTAAATACATTATGATCTTTATACCAAAGTCCCTTTCCTCTACAGATTGCTTAACATTCATAAGGTGTACTGGTTGTGGGATAGATACAGTCATTGATAGGGCACTGGTTTGACAAACCTCATTGGTGGAGTGGTTAACAAGTGTAGTATTAAATCACTGGCCTCAGACGTTTGTGTTCATGGGTTTGAATCCACCTATGGGCTATTCTGATATCCTGCGTCATTATATCCCTGGGTGTTAAAAGGGGAGTATTTTGTTGAAAAGGACATTAAATTCCAACATTTTGAAGAAGTGACTTGTACTTACAGTGAAACATTAAATAAGTTGACCAGAACTTTAATGTTAAGTTTTAGTTTGTTGTAATAACTGGTAAAGCAAATATTTTCCCAAATTAATTAGGTGAAATTTGCTGTGTATAATCATGATTATTTCAGTTTGAAAAATGCGTTTAGTGTCAATTAAACTTTAATCAAGGGCGTGTTACCATGTCTAGATTTACATGGTGGGTTAACAATTTTTGGTAATCCTGGCCTTTCACCTCTGTGTTTTCACCTTGATGAATCTTGAAATAGATTACACTATTGGTCTGTCTCAATATAACCCTGGCCGTTAAAATCCAACTTTGGCAGTTGGATGTAGCACTGAAAAAGTAAGGGAAACAGAACTGCAATTGGAACTCTTTTGCGAGGTTTTGCTCTGTTCGATTAAAATAATTATGTGCATCAGCTATAAAATTTACCTTGAATCTACTGATTTGGGTCTAACTTTACCACTTGTGGTTATGGCCAGGAACTGAACCTACCTTGAAAATTTTACCCAGAGGGCAAATAAGTTTATAAACTGAGCACAGAACAAAAGACATGGTTTAAAACAGAGCACCAGTTTATTGACAATTATATATAAACAATAAACACACCGAATCAATACTCTTTGTCATTAGACAAATCAACCAATGAAGTAATCGGATTGTCTTCACAATATGTGAAAATATAATATTCAGTATAAATACACCATATACAGAAACACGTAACAGTCAATTTCATAAATAAATAGAAGCAACCAATATGTAAATATTTAAGTACAAAATATCACAGTCTACAGTTTTATACTACACACATTTTAAATGTTCAAATTTCAAGTCAGTAAAGATAGTGGAAGTTCCAATAAAAACATGATGATATTAACATACCAGACTGGGGAGGCTCATTCAACATAAAATTAAGGCCAAATTTCTTTAAGTATAATAGTATAAGAACAGTTTGTTTTGCATCCAAAGCCTGCAGGAACTAAAATGGCATAATTTCAGAGAAAGCAAAGATCTTGGCTTAAATTAAATTCTGCAATCCAGTATTAAGTGCAAAAAGTTTTTAATAAAAATGAATGAGGTAGCTCCTATGGAACACCCTTTAGAACAGTCCAAATTGAGGATTTGATTGGCAAGGGTTTTCACAATCAACATATGGGCAGATTTTGGGATTTAAATACAGATGTTGCATGATAGTGACATATCTAGCATACATCAGAAATTATCATGTAAAAAAATTAGCACAGTATGATTTATTGATCTTAAAACTTGCGTTCTAGTCAACAGACTGCACAGATGAATTGCATGATCATTGTCATCTGAATGTTATGAATGTTCAAGAGCATTTATTTCAATGGAACATATAACTTCTGACAGGTCATATCTCCCCAAAATGAAAAAGTTACAGATACCATATTTTTGGTGCGTTAATAAATGTAACCTAATGGACAATAAGTTATATTGATAGCACTGGCCTGCCCCGCAAAACATCAGAAAAAGACTGTGTTTCCCCCGATGAGGCCAGCCAGGTTGCTACCATTCGCTAGGTGGTGTGTAGCACTTCCAGACTAGAGAACATGACGCAGCATCTTTTTCTCCTATGTGCCGACAAGACCTTGTTTGAGGAACTCTCAATTTTCAAGAAATTTCTTCCTTTTTTATCCAAAGGAAAACAACTATTATAGACTAACATATATATATATATATAGAAGCCCCTGTTGTCTTCTTCTATTGGCCAGCATTGCGGATTGTACAGATGCACCGGTGGACAGTGAATCGGACAGGACAGTGGCGTCAAACACCAATATAAATTGTACCAGAGTTCTCTTTAAAAGCATAAATAGTTTTATAGTATTGTTGTAGTTCTTTATTTCATTTTAACACTAATATTCAAGAAAAATACATTTGTCACTATTCATTTTGTGTCCTGTCTGATTCACTCTCCACAGGTATATATTGACATGAACTTTGACATGGCCATGAGATATTTGTTGATAAAGGCATCAGTACCATATATATTGCATACTACCAGCCTTTTCTGTGGGTTTCTACAAAGGACTAATGTTTCCTACCAACTTCACCACATAAAGACCTTTTTAGAAGAGTTTCCTTTGTATCTACAGACAAATGCATCATATTCATCTAACATTGCCGGCAAATGCTGTAAGTGGCAAGTCGCTGGTGTGATAAAAATACATTTTCTGTCCTCTGACATCTACCAGCCAATACTGTAAGTAGCTAGCACTTATGAGAAATCAATAATGGATGAAACTGACAGCATACTGACCCAATCACAGGGTGGCCATTTATACAGTAAAATATTTTATGGGCCAATTTTCTTCCCTGCCTAGCAAAGGTATGAATAGCATGTTTATTGCTTCATCAAAACCAGTTCTGTGCTGGTCATATGACTACTGACACCAACCAGACTGACAAATAAACACCATTTATACAGAAGAAGATTTACTTTATGGGAGATTCTTCATCCCTGCCTAGCAAATGTATAGATATCCCAATGCTTCATCAACACAGGACAGGTGCGCTCATGCGACTACACAGATAACCATACAAGGGTGTGACAGCCTACCAAGGTACCGGCTATACACCCTTCACAGAAGATTTCACCAACATCAGTACTATTTTTTGTAACAATAGACCGACCAACCAACACTGACCAGAATCCTGTTGAACAAGCAGTCTCCATCTATGTCGGTGACCGTACCAACTAACCAGGCCCATACCAGGCTCCTGTTTTTACAGAAGCAGTGTCTGCATCATTGACTGGACTGACTCAGCCTATACCGACCAGGCTCCTGTTATTACAGAAGCAGTGTCCATCTATGTCAGTGACCAGACCAACCAGGCTTATACCAACTAGGCTCCTGTTTTTACAGAAGCAGTGTCCATCTGTTTCAGTGACCAAACCAACCGACCAGACCTATAGCAATCAGGCTCCTTTTCTTACAGAAGCAGTGTCCATCTATGTCGGTGACCAGACTGACCAACCAGGCCTATACTGACCAGGCCCCTCTTTTTAAAGAAACTCTGTCCATTAATGTTGGCGACCAGACCGACCCCAACTAGGCCCCTGTTTTGACAGAAGAAGTAGGCTACCACGTCAACCCCACCACAGGAATCTCTTCATCTGACCACACTTTTCTTCCTGACTGCAATCCAAAAAGCTGAGGATGAGATACCTCCATAAGGCAGCAGGGACTACATGGGTGGATCTCACACCCTTATGCTCATTCCACCATGTCTTCACAGAACCCTGGCTGTTGATCTGGACAAGCAGCGTTTAAGACTATCAGTTGTCTTGGCCAGAAGGTTGGGGAAAAGCCTCCTACTACTTATCCTGACCGGCCAAAGCTCAGTTTGCTTATGAATGACAATTGCTGTATAGCTTATGTCTGGTCTGTATGACGAGCCAGGGTAAGAGAAATTTTTGTACCGTAAAGGAAAGGTTTTGGCCCTGTTATAAATTCTGAGAAAGTTTTTCTTTTGTAAATCTGTTGACAATTGTCAAACCTTCCACAGAGCTGCTCTGAATGTGCAAGTCGGGCCAACACTGCACAAGGTTTGGAAAACGGGCCACCCCAGGGCCAGTCTAAAGCTCAAAAGGATCCTCAAGGAAGGCTACACCCTCCCCTTCTGGAACCAGCCAACTCTGACAAAGTCTTTAGTAATCATAAGTGGCTATGTACATCCCCTCAGAAAGAGCTACCTGATGGAGGTATTACATGTACTTATGCAGAAACAAGCAATAGAAAAGGTCAGAATCAAGCATCTGGCTTTCTTCAAAAGACCTTGGTTCGAAAACCCAACAACAAGTGAAGACCTATCCTAGATCTGAACTCTGAACAAGTTTCTGAAGTAAGAAAAATTCAAAATGGAGACACCAGAAAGCATAATAAAAAGTCCATAGATTTCAAGCACAATAAACCCACAGTGTAGGAAGTACCAACCTTTTCATATTCTAGGTCAATCATAACAGTTCTAAGCTCTACCGTTTGGCCTGTCCATTGCTCCAATGGAATTCATTGTGGTGAAGAAGATCAAGCTGATGGCCCTGCACAGGGGTATAAGAATCCACCAGTACCTAGATGACTGGCTGGACAGAGTCACATCCTTCCAAGCCTTTCTCCAGCATATACAGACCCTAGTAGCTTTATGACCGAAGCTTGGCTGGATAGTAAACAGCGACAAAACAGGACTGGAATCCTAAAAGGTCTTTGACTTCGTAGGTTACCAGTTTGACCTCAGGGAGGGCCGAGTCAAACCCTAGAATGGTGGCAAAACAAAACTGAAAAATTCCGGAACTACACTAAAAATGGTACCAAAGTAATCAGGTGGACTTTAAGACACCACTTTTCAAATCCATAGCTGACAACATCCCGTACTTTTTCCAGGAAAGGAAGTTACAGCCAAGTACTATTGATGACTGTAGATCAGCCATAGCAGACAAACTGCGAAACTCGCCCATTAATGTCAGCAAAAATGAAAAACTAGCCTGTGTAGTTTCCACAGACAGACCTAAGGGTCATAGGGGCTAAGAGCTCACAGGCTCCTTTTGAACCCCTTAATGAGGCCTCCTTGAAGCATTTATCCTTCAAGACACTTTTCCTTAGCTCTGGGTTCTGGCAAACTCAGAAGTGAGATCCATGCTTGATACAATAAAAACATCAGACACGAAACAGGCTGGTCCAAAGTGTCTCTCCACCCCTTGCCCAGCTTTCTTTTCAAAGAATCAGCTAGCCAAAGAGGATCCAGAATGTAGGCCCCAGGGCTTCTGCCTACCCTGACCCATAAGTCACTCAAGGTTGATAGGTCCCAATCCCCAGTTAGAGCCGGCATTACTATTTGGACGGGACCTCAGACCTAAGGCAAAATCAGGAGCTGGTCTTTGTCTTCTTCAAGAAAATCTTCAACAAAGATATCTCCACTGCTACTATCTCTTCATGAATCAAACTGTTCAGGAGGCCCTCACCCTACATCAGTTTAAAGCCTATGATGTGAGGGTCTTTGCTGCTTCTAATGCTATCATTGGAAAACCCATAACACTTTCACACAATTTTACTTGAAGGATGTGGCTTGGACTGATTCAGAGCATTTATTCTCGACCCCGTGGTGGCTGGCCAGCAAATGCACCACTAACCCAGATATGTATATGCAGCCTGTCACCTTACCCAGCAGGGTTTTCAAGTTAGCAGGACTTGCCCATTGCCTACCAGCTATAATCCTCTTCTTTCTGAAGAGGATCTCTCCAGGGACTGAACTCACACTTGTGTTCCCCTCAGATCAGGTCTGTTAAAAAAGGGGGAAGCAAAGTCGGTAACTGTCCAGCAACCAAGATGCTGGCAACTGACCAATGGGACCGCCTCATGTCCTGTAAGGCCACCAATGCCCTATCTTAGTTCAATCTAGAGTCCCTAGTAAGCTACCCAACTTCCAAGTGGTAGTTATTGTAGGTAATTGTCCATCAGGTAAGATGTATTAACACAATAAAATTGCAAATTTAATAAGTAAATTAAATTTTTATAAGTTAATACCTTACCTAATGGACAGGAGAGGCCCTACCAACCAACCCCACATTCATCTTGCCAGGGGTCATCCAAGGTTAGAAGAACGAAACAGATGCTATGACATCACATTCTCTGGCCAGGATGAAAGTACTGCATGCCACCTAGCAATGGTGGCAGCCTGGCCAGTCGTGCTGGTGGAGACACAGGATATCTTTTTCAGATTGTCCATTAGGTAAGGTATTAACTTATAAAAATTTACAAAATTTAAAATTTGCAAATTTAAATATACAGTACACATTAACTAGTGTTCATCATTTGTCAGTCAAGATCAATGAGATACAGCAGACTAAGTAGAGAACTGCTGTCAGTCAAATTCAAGAACAAGTGGAATTAGTTTTGAAGTTGCATTGCCAGAAAGTACCGTATGCTTGTAGGAAAATGAAGTTAGGTATAACCAAATCTTGTACACATTGGGAGATTTTAGTTGTACAGTCTTCTGCAACACAAGACTCCTTCTGTTTTTTTATTCGCATGTGGCGTGTCTTTCACTCTGCTTCCATCTGTGTTTGTGCTTTGGTGCAGACAAGGAATTGCTTGCAGTATTAATCTGCAACACATATACATAGCTACATATTAGAATTAGAGAATCGCTTGCAAAAAAAGATAATGTTTTTGCACAGTAAAAACAAAGCGTCCCAAAAAGGATATAAAGGTGAGTGCTAAAGTATTAAGAAAATGCTCTGCTTATAGCCTTATACTGTCTGTTGTGGCAACCAAAGTCTGCGTAGTTTATTAGGTATTGAGCAATCACAAAAATGGCATATATTGATATATGGCATCGAAATTGCTCTATCTAGAACAGTTTTCGAGATAGAAGTATTTTTGTGTTTAGAAAATTTTGCGGAAAATTCAAAATGGATAACATTTTTGGCGAGACAAAAATTGGGGGGAAAATCGGGATAGCTACTCTGCACAGATAGCCTGCAGGTCAAAAATTTCATTAAAATCGCTCCATCTAGCACAGTTTTTGAGACAAATTTTATACAAATTTTTTTTTTTTTTAGAAAAATTCTAAAAAAAAAAATGGCCACCATTTTTGGTAAGACAAATTTTTTTTTGTAAATTGGGATGGCTACTCTGCAAAGATACCCTGTGAGTCAAAAATTTCATTAAAATCGCTCCATCTAGCACAGTTTTTGAGACAAATTTTATACAAATTTTTTTTTTTTAGAAAAATTCTAAAATTCAAAATGGCCACCATTTTTGGTAAGACAAATTTTTTTTTGTAAATTGGGATGGCTACTCTGCAAAGATACCCTGTGAGTCAACAAATTCGCCGAAATCGCTCCATCTAGCACAATTCTCGAGATATAAGCATTTTTGTGTTTGCAAATTTTGCGAAAAATTCAAAATGGCCGTTAATTTGGCGAGATAAATTTTTTTGGAAAATCCAGATGGCTACTCTACAGAGTTTTACAATGGGTCAAAAATTTTGTCGAAATCGCTCTATCTAGTACACTTTTCGAGATATAAGCATTTTTGTGTTTTGCAAATTTTTGAAAAATCTGAAAATTCGAAATGGCCGCCATTTTTGGCGACACAAAAATTTCTTGGGGAAAATCGGGATGGCAACTCTGCACAGGTACCCTGTAGGTCAAAAATTTCGCTAAAATCGCTCTATCTAGCACGGTTCTTGGGATATAAGCATTTTTTTTCAATTTTTGCGAAAAATTTGAAAATTCAAAATGGCCGCCATTTTGGGATGGCTACTCAGCAGAGATACCCTATGGGTCTAAAAATTCATCAAAAACGCTCTAACATGGTTTTCGAGATATAAGCATTTTTGTGTTTTGCAATTTTTGTGAAAAATTAGAAAATTCAAAATGGCTGCCATTTTTGGTGACACAAAAATTTCTTGGAAAATCAGGATGGCAACTCTGCACAGATACCCTGTGGGTCAAATTTTCGTCAAAATCGCTTTTTTTTTTTTTTTTTTAATGATACTGGTTTTAATTTTCCAAAATATAAACAAAACCCTCACAATGACAAACAGCATTGATACACATCATGGATGATGCATATGGAAACATGCAATGTCACGCTAAGTGTATGGTAGCATGTGCAGAACAATCTGCAAGGTTATGTCGCTTAAAATGAGTAAAGCACTCTAAAAGGGGCCACACAACCCCTCTATCTATGAACCATATAAAATGGGTGGTCCATGGAAATATTGTTAAAAATATCCAACTATGAACAAAAACTACACACTTGATAAACTGAATCCAACTCCTAACTATGCATTTACTGACAAGAATATAGTGGATTTTTTATATTAACTTAAGAGCCTCCAATATTTATTCAGTTGGTTGACTTGCTTCTGGTTATAGCTTACTTCTACTTACACATACAAAAATATACTGTTTTCAGATACACAGACCTCCAAACTGGTTCCATGCTACTTAAATTTTGACTCACATGGAATTTTGCCCATCAATTTTTTTACCCATCCTTTTTTTTACTTAAACTTTACTTATTTAAAGGTTTAATAATTTTTAAGTAAAGAATGCCTACTAGGTGGCCTTGGGTGCATTATCAACATCTTCATGTCATTCATAACTTCTCCCTTCAATAAAAGGATTATATTAATAGTTTATAGGCCACATACTAATAGATTCCCACTTAGGGCTACATAAAAAAACTTGGGGTGACCTACAATAGATTTAGTTCACACACAGTTTGGCCTTGGAAAAGTACTCAAGACCATAGAATTTACAAGGGTGATAACAAGATTCATAATTGCACTTTATACATACACGCTTCATTATAATCAGAAGGCACTACATACAGTTCACACACAGTATGATGTATATTGATGTATATTTTACCAATGTCAATAAAACCTATATAGAAACCATTAGTTTCATTAAGTTCAGTCAATCACACCTAAACTTAATAAACAATAAAAAAAGATGGGTAAAAAAAAAATGATGGGCAAAATTCCAGTCCTGAAAATTGGCTGATGGGCAAAGTTCCTGATGGGTATTGTTCTGACGAGCATAGTACCTGATGGGCACTGTTCCTGATAGGCATTCTTCCGTACACCGATTAAGATACGTGGTCATCAGGGTTCGCGAAGTACTTCTGAAAAATGGAGTCCAACGGACTACATGACCTCCTAAAAATGGAGTCCCGATCTTATTTTTCGGAGTCCAGCGTTTGCGTTAGGGTTATGAAACATAGGGTACCTTGTACCTTTGGCACATCAAAAAGGGGGTACCATGGTGTGAAAATGGGGTAGAAGTAATAATCTTCACATATTCCTCAATCAATTCTTTTATAGATAGCTCCAGTTTTTTAATTTTATTTCATAATATGCATCTATGGATATTTATTAGTTTTTAAAATATTAGAAAATCAAAAAGATGAACCCCAGTCATCAAACTTCATTTTGTTGTAATTCTGGTGAAATTTATTTATTTTTTTATTATATTATTTAAGCTACAAATATGATATTTTTACTGTTTGAAAGACGAATATTTGCAGTTTGTGTGTGACAAAAATTCATCGAGTAGTTCTAGAGGTATACTGTTTTTCCTGGGGACTTTCCGGGGTTAAAATATAAAGAATTTCGGAGATTTAGTATAATGCGTCTCCCCAAGAAGCACCATTCTGCTTTGTCGTTTTGATTGTTTCCGTGCAGAGATCACGCTTTCTTTGATCAGATGTATAATGTTTCGAGTGGATTTGCTAGTGTACAATACTAGCACTCACTGCCATTTCGGAAGGATCTCGCCTGGCTCTCGTCTCTTATGAAATCTCGCATAACAATGGTGGATGTAAACAACTCGCTTGGAAATCGCTCGAAACCATTTAATTTTAAAATATAAGGCTTATCTTTAGTGTTATATATGTATATTCTGTGCATATCTACGCTTCCTAGTTGGACAGCCAACCGAAATTTGCTTCTGAAGCAGACATAAAAATCGCGTCCTGATGGACGCACTGACAACCGAAATTCGCGTCCAAATCTGAAATACCGCGTATATAACATACTCGGACGGCGTAATCGCGAACCCTGGTCATCCTTGGCACTCCTCAAAGCTTCACTTGAAGGTTACAGAAACTGTAAGCCATTAACATTAATGACTGCACTGGCTACATTTAACAAAGGAAAGGCAGTATTTCTTCAATCTGTGTCATTGTGTAAATGGATCTGACTAATTACAAAAACAAATGTCTCATTTTAAGGTAGATTTTTTTTCATAAATTTTGAAATAAAAATACAGACAGACCTCTTTTTATAGGCATCCTTAGTCCGGAATCTTTGTTTTTTTTTTTTTTTTTTTTTTTTTTTTTTTTTTTTTTTTGCTCTCATATATTTTATTTACCCTTTTGCAATAAAAAAGAAAGAGTCTCGGGAGGGCGAGGGTAGCAAACCCTCCATCGAGACTATGTACAGTAATTTCTACATAAAAATATTACTATACATATACATAGTGAGTATATAAACACAAACAGTAATTACTGTATGAAACATTACATTTGCCTTCAATAAATAAATTCTAGTAAAAAAAATTGTATACACTCATTCTCATAATAAATTTTTGAGTCTTCTTAGTTACATAAACCTATTAACACTGACCATTTTTCAAAAAATTTTTCAACCAACATTTCTGTTTTGGCTAACAATAATTGTTCATTATATATATTACTTAGATACTTTTTATACTCAAACAAGTTTAAAGATCTGTTTGATCTTGCACATTTAAAGATATAATATTTTCCAGTGATAGTTATAATATTTACCGAATTATCTGAACAAACATCCTCCCAAACTCCAAAAATTATGTGTGATGGGGGACAAACAAAATTTTTATTTGTGTTTTGAAAGATCCAAGATTTTATGCTTCCCCAAAATTCATTACTTTTAGGGCAGAAGACAAACAGATGTATTATGGTTTCTTCACTTTCATGGCATAAGCGACATACAGAATTTTCTGATTGCTTCATCTTAAAAAGGTGTCGATTGGTCGCAATTAACCTGTAGATTATTTTATATTGGAACCAAATCAGAAAATTGTCCTTTAAACTGTAGAAACATATTCTATAAATATTTTTCCAGGTTAATGTATCCAGAATTAAACTTAAATCAGCTTCCCATTTTTTCTTAAAATTGTTGCCTTGGATGATTGATGGCAAGATTATGCTGTAGAAATCCTTTGTTCCTTTTCGTGACCTATGTAACAGTTGGACCTGAGTTGGAAATATTGGTCGTTGGTACGCGTTAGTGTTGAGATTTGTTAACCCAATAAGTTTTTTCAAGCATAGATACAATCTATGGTAAGTCAAAAAATCTAATGCGATATTATAAAACAGGGCGATATTTTCCCTAGTCATTATGTCACCATTTCTCGTAAGGTCTATAGGATATAGGATGCCCTGTTGATATAATTCAGGTATATAGAGAGTTGTCCGTGTTATTTCTGGGTTGTACCACAATGGTAGATGTAATATTTCATAAATATTACACTTTTGGTGAAAGTTCTGTAATACACAGGCCCAAGCCGAAAGAACATATAAGCATTATTTGTTTTTTGCAAAAAATTTGAAATTCAAAATGGCCGTCATCTTTGGCGACACAAAATTATTTTGAAAATTGGGATGGCTACTTATTAGAGATACCCTGTGGGTCAAAAATTTCGTCGAAATCGCTCTATCTAACACGTTTTTTAAGATATAAGCAAATTTTTGCAAATTTTGTGAAAATTTTGAAAATTCAAACTGACCACTATTTTTGGCGAGAAATTTTTTTAAAAAAAAATGTGTTAGTTAATATTCAGAGATACCCTGTGGGTCAAAAATTTCCTCAAAATCACTCTATTGCACACGGTTTTCGAGATACAGGCATTTTTCTGTTTTCCTTATTTGGAAAATTCGAAATGGTTAATTAATCATTAATTACTCGGCCATTTCTTAACCAATCAATGCCAAAATCTAATGATTTTCAGATTTTAATAGAATGAATGTATTTGCCAAGTTTCAGGTGAATAGATAAAATCCCTTTCAAGTTATCATCTGGACAAGCTTACCCATCGAAAAAAAGAAATTTTTGGTCATGTGACCTCTCTGATTGGTCGAAATGTCACTGCAGCATATTCAAACAAAATTCCCCAGGACTACTGCAAATACCTGCCAAATTTGAAAAGAATCCACTCAATGGTCACAGAGTTATAAAGGAAAACAAAACACGGAGCCGGCAGAGCCTGATTTCCTCCCATATAAAAACAAGCGTCCCTTAATGAATGCACAGTTTGTATTGTGTCCATTGTAAAGCTGAGGCTAGGGGTCTGATGGGGTAAGTCATTTTCCATATGTTCTCAAAACTCTTGGTCATGATGTTAGAATTAATTATTCAGTGTTGTACTGTGCACTTTAGCTTACCAAAACACAGCCCTATAGAATTGTATACAACTTTTGGCCTGTTCTGGTGACGAGGGGGAGGTAACAGGAAAATCTATACATACTGCAGCGGCTTTCCGTTCCAGTGGATACAATTAATGTTTACAGCTAAGAATGTTGACAAGTACAAAAAAAGTCACAATGCAGCCAATTTAGTTACACCACACACTGCTTGACTGTTACACCACCTAATAGTCCAATTCCACTCTTGTTAGTTTACCTCCCAACTGCCCTGATTTTGTTAGTTTGCCACCCAACTGCCCTGAGTTTTGTTAATGAGCAAATTCTTCTGGAAGTCATACTACTTACACTACCTTTTCACCTGTAGGAGCTGTTAATTGGCAGTAATGATTGCTGTCCCAACTCAGGACTACCGAGTGGCCATGGCTAATCTTTTCAGTTGTAAGTCTGTTATGGTGTATCTTAATCATGCTACAACTTATCTTTATGGTGTTCTGACTAATCATGTGCACTCTTCTATGAAAATGTGACTACATAATCTTGTCCAAAAAGATGAAACCCTGTGTCTCCCAAATACTGCCAAAGAGTTACTCAGTCTGACGCTTATCATTACCAGTATCTTTATGAATTGTAGCAGTCGGGAATGGATTTAAGACTTAGCTTTTTAGTCAGAAGACCTGTCTTTTCAGTGGTTGGACTCTTTTTTCACAAATCACTTGTTTTATCAGTTACTGCCCTTTTTCAACAGGATCAGTTATAACAGCCTCCCGTGTTATAAATCAGGCAGTTTAAGTAGAGTAACAAATCTAAAATTCGCCAGAAATCTAAAATTCGCCACCTCTAATACCTTAGTTAATTCTATGCTGAAAATGCTGCTTTGTCTTAAACTTGGTATATTTCAGGTCAAAAAGCCTTAACTTACTATACATTCAACAAATCTCACTTCAGTTCATTATTTTTATAAGTATTTCCACATGTGGCAAATTTCAGGTATGTGGCGAATATAAGATTTCTTACTCTATAGGTTTTATGGGAAGTCCTGGGATATAACCCTGTGTTAAAAGATTCTACTGTGCATGAAACAAAACAATCGTTACAAAATCATATAGCCAAGGTTAAAAACATGGGTTATTAACCATGAGTATAAGAATAAGAAATTGTACAAAGTTCTTCTTCACACAGAATATCAATGAAAGCAGTGTACGAAATTAACACCTACCTCCTGTCTAAGACCGATAATAATCACCAAAATTATTCCAAGCCTAGTGCCACCACAACAGAATTCCTTGCCATTTTCGAAAATAATATAAAACCATTTATCTTGGTAAATTTTGCAACTCAATATTGATTTAACCTACACTGAAACATCGAATGGCAACTGTAATATTTCTGAGTTGCAGGTCCATGGAAGTTTTCCGGAAATTTCATATACTGAATAAAACAGAGAAGGTGATAGTTACAAGGTGTCGGTGTATATTAAACCTAGTTGTATGCGATCTGTCAAATAAAATATTATAGTTTAATATGTATACTTATCCCATATGAATACAAAGGGTAATGGGCAATTAACATATTTGACTGTAATGTCAAGAGGGGAAAAAATAGAAAAATTAATTTTTCATGTTTTTCTCAATACTTTTTAATGTTTGTTGAAAGTGGTGGATTTTCCATTCATTGGCAGGTCAAACAGTTCACACAATTTACCTGGATAAGAAATATGGAATTTACCACAGTATATAAAAATCACCACTGGGAGTACCCTGTAAAAGTAAGACAACAATTTGTGCCAATTTCATATAAGAGAAGATCAGAAGTCCAACAGAGCCACAAAATTCAAGGAAACAAACATTCTGATGCATGCATTTATCTCCCGCCGTATAAATTAGATGTACTAAAGATAGTGGAATATAAATTTTCTTGTGAGATGGAGGCACATGTAGAAGTGACAACAAGTTTAATGTTTGATTGCAATACTTTTAAAGACAAAAGGCATTTACTCATTTTAGTAGCTATAACTCTGCCATCCAAAGAGCTACAGTTCTGCAACTTTATTATGCAGTAGATCAACCCAAAGTAGGTGAAGGACATATTTAGAAGAAATTGCCTATCTGTAACACTTTTAGAGATAAAAGTCATTTGCTCATTTTAGTGGCTATTACTCTGCCATCCAAAGAGCTACAGTTCTGCAACTTCACTATGTGGTAGATCACCCAAAATTAGGTGAAGGACTTACTTAGAAGAAATTGTCTATGTCCAATACTTTTAAAGATAAAAGACATTTACTTATTTAAGGACCTGTTGCTCAGCTATGCAAAGAGCTACAGTTGTGCAACTTCACTATGTGGTAGATCACCCAATAGTAGGTGAACAACTTATTTAGAAGAAATTGCCTATCTGCAATACTTTTAGAGATAAAAGACATTTACTCATTTTAGCAGGTATATGACTCAGCTATGCAAAGAGCTATAGATGTGCAACTTCACTATGTGGTAGATCACCCAAAAGATGAATCAGTTATTGAGAAGAATTTGACTTTTCATAACACTTTTAGAGATAAAAGACATTTAATCATTTTAGTAGCTGTTGCTCAGCTATGGAAAGAGCTACAGTTCTGCAACTTAACTATGTGATAGATCACCCAAAAGTAGGTGAATGACTTATTTAGAAGAAATTGCGTGTATGCAATACTTTTACAGATTTACATTTACTCATTTTAGTAGCTATGACTGAGCTATGCAAAGAGCTATAGATCTAAAACTTCACTGTGTGGTGGATCAGCTAAAAGTAGGTGAATGACTTATTTAGAAGAAATTGCCTACCTGTAATACTTTTAGAGATAAAAGACATTTACTCATTTTAGTAGCTATGACTGAGCTATGCAAAGAGCTACAGTTCTGCAACTTCACTATGTGGTAGATCAGCCAAATGTAGGTGAATGACTTATTTAGAAGAAATTGCCTACCTGTAATACTTTTAGAGATAAAAGACATTTCCTCATTTTAGTAGCTATTACTCAGCTATCCAAAGAACTACAGTTCTGCAACTTCACTATGTGGTAGATCACCCAAAAGTAGGTGAATGACTTATTTAGAAGAAATTGCCTACCTGTAATACTTTTAGAGATAAAAGAATTTACTCATTTTAGTAGCTATGACTGAGCTATGCAAAGAGCTACAGTTCTGCAACTTCACTATGTGGTAGATTAGCCAAAAGTAGGTGAATGACTTATTTAGAAGAAATTGCCTACCTGTAATACTTTTAGAGATAAAGACATTTCCTCATTTTAGTAGCTATTACTCAGCTATCCAAAGAACTACAGTTCTGCAACTTCACTATGTGGTAGATCACCCAAAAGTAGGTGAATGACTTATTTAGAAGAAATTGCCTACCTGTAATACTTTTAGAGATAAAAGAATTTACTCATTTTAGTAGCTATTACTCAGCTATCCAAAGAGCTACAGTTCTGCAACTTCACTATGTGGTAGATCACCCAAAAGTAGGTAAATGACTCATTTAGAAGAAATTGCCTACCTGTAATACTTTTAGAGATAAAAGACATTTCCTCATTTTAGTAGCTATTACTCATCTATCCAAAGAGCTACAGTTCTGCAACTTCACTATGTGGTAAATCAGCCAAAAGTAGGTGAATGACTTATTTAGAAGAAATTGCCTACCTGTAATACTTTTAGAGATAAAAAGACATTTCCTCATTTTAGTAGCTATTACTCAGCTATCCAAAGAGCTACAGTTCTGCAACTTAACTATGTGGTAGATCACCCAAAAGTAGGTAAATGACTTATTTAGAAGAAATTGCCTACCTATAATACTTCTAGAGATAAAAGACATTTACTAATTTTAGTTACACTTAGCTATTGACCTAGATCTGCAAAAGCAACAAAAATATAAAGGACACAGGAAAGTAAGCTTATCAAAAACTTGATGAATAACAAATGAAAAGATTTGCCTAACTTTAATACTTGTGAAGGTATTTGACATTTATTTCCATCATAATTTTGCCACAAATAAGAAAATAGCTATTGCTCACTTATGACATGCAATGGAACCCCAAACGATATGCCATCTTATAGTTAAGGAAAAAGTAGCTGAACAAATTATTTTAGGAAAATACTGTAACTGCAGTAGTTTTTGAGTTACAATGGATTTACTCAACAGTCAGAATTTCAAAGTAGCTATTACTCAGCTATCCAATGTGCAACAGGTCTGAAACTTTACTATGTGATAGCTTATCAAAAAGTAGATGAATAACATATTTGAAAAGAATTCCCTAATTTTAATACTTTTGACGATATTTGACATTTACTTATGTCATTATTTTGCTTCAAATAAGGAAATAGCTATTACTCACTTATGGCATGTAATAGAACCTCAAACTATATGCCATCTTATAGTTAAGGACAAAGTAGCTGAACAACATATTTTACGAAAATACTCTAACTGCAATAGTTTTGGAGTTACAATGGATTTACTCAACTGTAGAATTTCAAAGTAGGTATTACTCAGCTATCCAATGTGCAACAGATCTGAAACTTTACTATGTGATAGCTTATCAAAAAGTAGATGAATAACATATTTGAAAAGAATTCCCTAACTTTAATACTTTTGAAGATATTTGACATTTACTTATGTCATTATTTTGCTTCAAATAAGAAAATAGCTATAACTCACTTATGGCATGCAATGGGACCCCAAACTATGTACCATCTTATAGCTAAGGACAAAGTAGCCGAACAACATATTTGAAGAAAAGGCTGTAACTGCAATAGTTTTTGAGTTATGAGTCCTTTACTCCAAGTAGCTATGATTGCTATTACTCACTTATCTTTAGGCCTAAGTCCATAAAACCAAAAAAATTTTCAAGGGCGTGAAAATTCATTGGGACAATTAATTTACAAAAAATCTGTAGCTGTAGTAGTTTTGGAGAAATCTGTGTGACTAACTAACGCACGCACACACACGCATGCACCCCCGCACACACAGGCATCATTTCATAATCTCCCTCCCGGGCTAAAGCCCGGCGTGAGATAATAAAAGGGATTTCCTCGCTGGAGAATTTCACACATCGTGGCAAATTGCACATTTCTTACTGTATAAGAACACACAAAACACTTTAAATCACCAGTTGTTTTTCACAGACTAAGAACATATATAAAAAGTGATGTCCAGACAGAGATTATACCTGCACAGAGGTGTTGGTTCTCTTATGGTTTCTCAGCTTATTAAACAGGAGGTCTGTGTACTCAGGCTTCATGGTATTAAGTGCAGCAGTCGGAGCTGATGTGACTGGTTGCATGTGTTCCTGTACAAGTGCAGGGTTATACAGGTGAAAGAATCACTAATAATATCAGTCATTTAGTGCTGGAGTTATGCAGTGGAAAAATTAAAAGCATTGGTATGAAACTACTTTTCATTTAGAATATTTAAAAGTATTAAACAAGCATGCAGAGACCAATTGCAATAGTAACAAGTCTTTAATTCCGAGGATATGATCATGGTAAAAGTAACAACAATCAACAGTAAGTGAAAATAACAAGGCAAAAAATGGTGTATTTTACGGTTGTCATAGTCCTGGAGGAAGCAGTTCATGAAAATACAAACACTGAATATTTATACCAGTTATGTTTACTACTAGCAGCAAAGATAATAGTGACAGATGTCATTTTACAAATGTTTCCTGCTGAAAACAACATTCTATAATTCTGGAATAACATGTAATACATTTTATTTTTGACGTCAATCACCATTAACTAACAGTTAATTATCTGATGATATACACTGATAAAATGTGATTTATTGAAAAACACAAAGCCATGACTGTCGAAGGAAAGCCAACTGATCAAAAGGAAACTGGCTGATGAGTAATTAATGTGCTAAAGAGGAGGAAAGGAAGAAAAACTATTCATTGGATGTTAAACCATGTTAATTAATTACATTAATCTGCAAAAAGTACATTAATAAAACTAAAGACAGGTAGCTCAATTAATTTCAGGTATGTCAAATAGTGTCATCAGGTTATAATTGTATGCCATGACAAATGTGCATCAATATCAGTTTCAAAGAACTAACTAAAGGGATATATGGAGGATTTTGATCAATAAGCCAGCGCTGTAATGAAGTAAAGTGTTGCATTGGTAGTTTTGGTATTGCTAGTTGTTTTTTTGTTTTTTTTTTTGAAAACTAGTTATGATGACTAGCTTCTCTACTGCAACAAATGACCTTGAAACACCAACCACCATCTCAAACCTACCTTAGGCAATGAACCATTGGCTTGCTTAGTCTTGCTTGTTTGTTGAGTATTAGTTCCAGAGCTGACCACCAGGTTCTCTGCGGCGGCTGAGACTGAAGACCGGGGTGTGATGGTGATGTCCAGGTTGGAGTGTCTGAGGGGGATGGAACAGCTGTCCCCAGCATCAGAAGCAGGAGCATGTGACGAGGAAGTAACAGGTGCAGAGTTGGCAACAAATGTGTTTGAGTGGGAAAGACGTTGTGAAAGTGGCGGAAGTCTGTAAGGAATAGAATGTAGGATATAGAGGAGCTGAATAATGCTGAATAATTGTGGTGAGAGATCATTATGACACAACCATGGAAATAAAACAAGAGTACAAGTAGTTTAAGATTTATGTCTCTTGCAATTGACTGAGCAGTCAAATGCAGGCTACCTTGTATACAACTACTAACTAATGTAGAATTTCTGTATTGTCAGGGAACTGGCAATTGTAACTGTACACTGCACAAAACTGTATTCTTGAGAATAAAAAAAATTTTAAATATTAAATAAATAACAATATATTCGGAACACATTGGCTAGTTGACAGAATAGGAAGAGTGTAACATTATATTGTCACCTCTGATACAAGTAATCACTTAAGCATAAATTAAGGATATACTAGGATACTACTAAGTTGCATCATATTACAAAAACTACTGTTTATGTCCAGCCTTAATATGAAAACAAATGTCATTACTTCAGTTAAGTGCTAACTGCATATTTTTCACAGTTGAAAATATATTTTGGAAAATCGAAAAAAAAGGATAATTTAACTTAGGTTCTGCATTCTGGTACTAAGTATTAAAGGTTAGAAATTTTAAAATAGCATCAGAGATGCCCATACCCCACAGCCTGGGTAAATAGTTTTCGACACCATGAGATACAGAAGAAGTAAAACAGTATAAAGATTCATAGCAAACAATGTGAGTTATGTAAAGTCCTAAATAATGTTTGCAGAGAAAATGATATTTAAAAGAGAGAAAATGTCCGTAAATTATGAAGCTGTAAAATTTATTTATCGAAGTATAGTAACCAACAGAAATAACACAATTGAGTAACAGTTCATATAATAATCAGTTACAGCAATCCATATGTCTTTGTCAATAGAGAAATATGTCTCAATTATGGCAGCTGAACACACTTTATCAAGGCCAAGGTTAAAGATCACACTGTGACTAAGCATGCCTACACTCCCCAACCAATAATCCATCCAAGAATCAACTTTCCACACCTTACAGGTTCTGAGATATGGCCCAGACAAACATTTTAAAGGTCAAGATCACTACAACAAGGTTAAATCAAGGTCACAATATGTTCTTGCTCACCTACATCCTCTAACCAATGTCCCTAACAAATATCAACTTCCTAAACCTTAGGGTTTCTGAGATATAGCCCGGACAAGATTTTTAAACTCAAGGTCACTATGGTAAAGGCAAAGGTCAAATCAAGGTCACACCATGACACTGCATACCTAAACCCCTGAGTAATGGCCATACCAATATCAACTTTCTACATCTTACAGATTCCATTCCAAGATATAGGCTGGACAAGATTTTAATGGTCACGGTCACTACAAGTCAAAGGTCAAATCAAGGTCACACCATGATGTTGCTAACCTACATCCCCAAACCAATGTCCCTACCAAGTTCCAACATCCTAAACTGTACGGTTTCTGAGACATAACCTGGACAAGATTTTCAAACTCAAGGTCACTGCAGCAAAGTCAAAGGTCAAATCAAGGTCCCACCATGACATTGCACACTTACACCCCCAACCAATGTCCTTACCAAGTTTTAATGTACTACAACTTATGGTTTCTGAGCTCTAGCCCGGACAAAACTTTCAAAATCAAGGTCACTTCAGCAAGATCAATGGTAATATCCGGGTTACACCATGATATTGCACACCTCCATCCCCCAAATAATGTCTCTACCAAGTTTCAGCTTCCTACACCTTATGGTTTTTGAGATACAGCCTGGACAAACTTTTTCCGAAGGCTGCCCTCAAGCCCATCTGATGCTGTGGGTGAAAACAATAACCGCACAGCCCTTAAAGGCTGTGTGGCAAAAATTATGGCAAAAATGTTATTGCAAATACTTCACAAAATTTCATTGGTGGATTATGTCAAAGCTTGTCAAATAATCAATGATATGTTATTCACTGAAAAAAAACTACAACATAGCTTCTCACAAATTGTCACTCCACTAGAATTAGTGTTACAACTGTAATAAAATCATGAAAAGTCAAGATCAACAATACTATCGGCCTTACACACATCAGATAACAAACCACCCTAGCATTATGCAGAACCTTTCATCCAGAACCATCACTGAATCTTCTCAAAATGGTGGATAATGAATGTAAATTAACCTTTGTTACATAAAGTTTTTCACCTGTGAGACAAAATACACAAATCCCATGAAATAAATTACATATTGGAGAGACTGAAAAATAATTATTGCTACTTTAATTCATTATTCAGATCTGCCAATAATGGTTCTGAACTCAAAACAAAAAAATTAATAATATAAAAAAACATGTCATCAAGAATAAACTTCCAACACAAAACTGTCAGCATCTTATTATTTCAAAATAAAAGGGAAAAAAATGTATAAATGAGAAGTAGAAATTAATACAGTCTATTTGAAAAAGTTTACTAATTGTAATCTTATTTTGACACCGCTGTGTATCTTTGTATTTGTCTAGTTATACTGATGTCTGTTTCAATAAAGTACCATCTATTAGTTAGTGATAGAATATATACTATATTTTTATTAACAAGATAAAAATGTACAAAGTCATTTTAATTTAATGGAAAATCTAAGACTAAGTGCAAATTCAGTAAACATGTGCAAATAAATCTGAGATGTGCAGTGTGTGTTATTAATGTGTGTCCACTGTGCACATATGTGTGACACTCATTAAACACACCCCCTAATTATTGAAAGTAAATTGAAGGAAAATTTTTAAAACTTTTGCAAACACAGTTATTAGTTTGTTGAAATGATTAACAGTATTATTACACAACTTAACAAGATTATTCTTGTAAATTTCAGTGGGGTTTGTGTTTGTGTAAACCTGGATGCTATTCCTAATATACCACTATAATTTACAATGTCTGTTACTTTAAACAACTGTGCTGAACTCTTAGTTATAATTATTATTTCTCCTTTCAGTGCATTGTGCCTTTAAACAGGTGATCTGGATTTTTAAGTTATATTGTGCCTTGTGCGTTTAAACAAGTGTGCTGAATACTTATGTTATAATGATTATTTCTCAGTTCAGTGCCTTGTGCATTTAAACAAGTGCACTAAATATTTATGATGATTATTTCTCAGTTCAGTGCCTTGTGCATTTAAACAAGAGCACTAAATACTATGTTATAATGATTATTTCTCAGTTCAGTGCCTTGTGCATTTAAACAAGTGCACTAAATACTTATGTTATAATGATTATTTCCCAGTTCGGTGCCTTGTGCATTTAAACAAGAGCACTAAATATTTATGTCATAATGATTATTTCTCAGTTCAGTGCCTTGTGCATTTAAACAAGTGTGCTGAATACTTATGTTATAATGATTATTCCTCAATTCAGTGCCTTGTGCCTTTAAACAGGTGATCTGCACTCTTAAGTTATGATGATTATTTCTCAATTCAGTGTCTTGTGCCTTGTAACAGGTGATCCGAACTCTGAAGTTATATTGATTAATTTTCCACTTAGTATTTTGTGCCTTTATAACAGGTGACCTGGCCACTCACCCTCTTCTTCTGCGTACTCTGCGTATGGAACGCTTTACAATTTCTCGTGTTTTCCATATTGAAGGGATGGAAGCCTTACAGTGTGAGTCATAAATCTCTGAGCACGTGTCAAGCAGGCTATAATGTCAAAACCAGGAAATGAGTACTTGTAATTACACAATCATGTAGCTTATATGTGGCTATTACTTCCTTCTTTCTTGAACAATAGCAGCTAATTCCATATAATAAGAGATTTAGAGGTATATCATCTGGTGGACACACACTGTAAATGTCTCAAATAGCCTCATATCAATTCAAAGTGCTATTTTCTCCTGCCAGTTGAACATCGGGTCAGGAGATCATAAAATGATTTTTGTACTTCTATTTGTCACCCTTTTAGATTTCGCCAAATCTGAGGTTCTAAAACTTGAAAAATCACAGCTAGATTCATGAGATTTTCAAAAATGTATATGGCTAAGAAAGCTTGACTGAGAGTAATTTTGACCTAATTTTGAAAGCAAAATGGCAAAATCTTTTGTAAATGTTGAATTTTATCTTTCACCCCTGCTTTAAGGTCAACAATTGGGTCATCCTACTAAAATGATCTTATATCTCACCTATTACTGGCCCTGGGGCTTCAAAAAGTGAAAACAACTTACAGGAAATCATGGCCTCCGAATCTTTTCCAAGTATCAAGTTTGACCCTTGTCCCCTGTTTCAAGGAACCAGTTGGGTCAAAGTCCTAAAAGGTCCTTTTTATCCCCCTCATTATTGGTCATTGGGTTTCAAATCCTGTTTCAAAGTCACACTACTTCCACTTTTGCTTTATTTCTGGCAGAACATAAAACCACCTCCGCAGTGGTCTTGTTTATGCACTGGGATGAAGGTTAATCCAATTACAAGTTGTAGCCCCTTTCCAAGTTCAAATTAATAACGGGTTTACAGGTGTTTGAAAAAGCCAATAAAAAGGAAAAAAAAAATCAGGTGGCATCATCTTGTTATAAACTGATTCCTGTTAGCTGTTTACTCACTATTCTATAAAGTAGGGACATTTTTCACATTCATGTTTTCTATATCTGGTTCACTGCTAAGCTTCATAAGTGCAGTGAATTTACACAGTGCAACAATTTATGTACTGTTTAAAAATTTTTTAAGGGTTTATTTATTTTAAGTGGATCCTATAACTTATAAAAAAACCTTAAACTGGACAGCTTGATTAATGAGCTGATTTGTGTTTATCATTGCTTTCAACATATTACATAAGGATTACTAGGTCACAGTCTGAAAGATAGTTGAAATGATGGAGGAAAACAGTGTATACTAGTTCGTCAACATTCCGCACTAAAAATCATCCGACAATGGCAAGCAACTACCAAACTAATGACTTTGGGTCAGGCTTGGGTCAAACCCAGAACTTGCGAGGTGGTAGAGGAGTGTGCTACCCTTCTATGTCCACATGCACTCTACACTGTACTAGAAATCAGTAAAATACTTGCAAAGGAATACATAACAGATTTTTTTCAATTAATATCCATTTACGTTAGAAAATATATTCCCAGAACAAAGGTAAAAGATGCACAGATAGAAACAATTATAAGTGGATTACAGAATGCAATTTTGTATGTCACTGTAATATCACTATTATTTACTGATAATAAATCATGTAACACAAATGTATAACATAATTTTGAAATAGATGGATGTGTCTTGAAAATGCATGAAGTCATTTTAGAACATTATTATTCACTCTTAACAGTCTAAGTTAATGATCACAGCAATCTGAAAAGTAATCGAGCAGATAATTTTTCTGATTAATGGTTTTGTTATTTAGGTTATTTTATGACACCAGGTTTATCATATGGAGATTATTCACTCAATTTCACTGACATTCTTATTTTTACTCCTTGATTAGTCTCACAAAACAGATGTATTCGATGAAATATTCTTTAAATAAGAAAATTTGTCAACAAAATTCCAGATTTATGATGACATATTATTATTTTTAAAGTTTTAAGTCATGCCAAATTGGTTTCAGAGTGCCAAACAAAACTGATAGCCTTAGTAGTTTACTTGAGACTGTCATGGAGTATTTTCTTAGTATTCTCTCAGCACGTTTGATAGAATAACAACAAATTTAAAAATGAGAATGTAAATGAAAATATGACCAGCAATCATCATTTCACTCAAATAAAAGGTAATAACCTGCAAATGATTGGGGCTCACTATTTGCACTATCATTAGACATCATACAAACTATATACGATCATATATATAAAGAAGTAGTTCTCATTATGACTTATATGTTGGAGACAACACCTACAATGCACTCTACCCATCCATTTGTAACTCAAATTACATTTATCTTGTTTATACTTAAAACTGGTTTAATGAAATTTTGTATTTAAATTCACAATAGAATCAATGAGCCCCAATCTATTTTGTCCAGTGTCATTTGTATCTTGCCTTTTACACTTGTGTAATTTACGCTTCATCATAGCTTGGTAATAAGATGTTCTGAAAAGCAAGTAAATTAACAAGTGTGTGAAACAATCACACATTTAAGTGCATGATAAATGATTGTAAGCTTTTGTGTGAACTATAGTGAAATCTGATAAGGTAAAATAATATTCAAGAAAAACTCAGATTTTAGCTCATGGCTGAGACTGAGAATGGGCTGGGTCTCAGACCTTTTGTGAAATGGGGTATAAAATAAACCCCTAGCACAAAAACAATGAGCTTGGAGGGGGAAAAACCCTAAACTTCTAAGACTTGCACACTCCTCAGAAACAGTTACCCATAGTATGATAGACTCGGAATTTCTTCTGAAACACATTCGGGTCTTATGTAGCAAGCTACCCATGGTACATGAAAGGTTGAAAATTTCTGAAGAATTTCTTGGACACATATGTTACAGTGTTATGTGTTGTACCCTACTTAACAACTTGCTTCTGTACTTCCAAAAATGTTCTTTATTGCTACAAATTATTTTGTTAAAAACTGATTCAACCATGAAGTCTATTCTTGGATGAACCCTATGTTTTATGTTTTGGTCAGAAGTATACTTTAATCAACTTCAAAAACAAATGTTTAATTCAATTAAGGTTTTTTTCAATGCCCTTAGGGTTTTTTTTTCTACGCTGTACTATGAATTAGATTTATTTTTTTGTTTTACGTAGCGTTCAACAGCGAGGGTCATATTGCGAAGGGTAGTTTATGGGTAGAGGAACCAGTGTATACTAGTTGGTCAAGATTGTGCACTGTAAACCACCTGGCAAGTAACTACCAACTTTCTAACATGAGATTCAAACTGGCGACCTCAGAGGTTGGTGGCAAGCACACTCTAACCGCTACACTACCAAGCCCTCTACACTGGGTTTTATCTAAATACAGGGGTCAGTTTCACAAAAGAATTTAGCTTGGACTTAGACCTAAAGTTAAGTATTTTGTCTTAAAATGAGACTAAGTCTGTCATCTTAGACTTATAGGGTTTCACAAAGTCTCTATGTCTACCTGGGAGTGGGCTTAACATTTCTTAACAAAGACTTTAATAAGGCCGCAATATATTTTTTCACTTCAAAATTTGAAATGCTTGAAAATAAAGAATTAATACATAGAACAACATCCTAAGTTAGTCTTTGGACATGTTTATGTGGTTAAAAGGCTTCCCATTGAAAAGTAGCATTTTCTCAAAGATAAAATGAACCAGATAAAGGATATTTGTCAGCACTGTAATATTTTGACTATAAAGGGTCACATACCATAGATTGTGGGTTGTGACCATTGTGGTTATATGATAGCCTTGGACTCATTTGTGAAATCAATTTAAGTTTATCTTATACTGGTCCACTTTATGAATACAGAGCCAGGATTGTAAATCATGAAATATTTACATTTCAAACTGTGAACAATGCTGTTTTGTTTCTGTGTAGTTTGGAACTAACAAGTGTGCAATTTATTATTTGTATCAAGTCACATTACATGATTCATAGAGTTTCATGGCCGATGCTGCAATAACAACAACTTAAAATATAATTCCTATGTATAAAACATAGACATATATATTTACTCCTACTATTCTGAGAGTAAAGCTTCCGTTCTGATTCCTGATTGAAAGATAAGAGAAGATGATGTGCATCTGGTGTATTTCACATGCCATCCAACTACTTGTCTTACTCAACGAAAAACAACTAAAGAAACACGATCTAAAACCTAAAATATCCAAATGTATTTTAGTGACCTTTCAACTGCATTTTTGGCAATTTTTCAAACTTTGACATATCATTCCCAGATATATTTATTGTTTAAAGAATGATATGTGTGAACACAAAGAGTTGGATGATTTATGAGATATACACACATAAACATGAAAGGTTTTGTATATAGCTGTATATTCCATGGCACCAGCTTGTTAGATAAAGTCAAATTTGCATATTTCCAAATGGCTGGGATCTACAAAAAGCAATCGGCTAAAGACCAGTGAAAAATCAACACAAGTTTACAGCTTTTCAAATTAAACTTAAACTGATTTTTGGCTCATATCTGTTACTGATCCTGTTTGCTAACCAGCCACTGTCAGTTTATTTGTTGTCAACAAATGAAAGTGGTGATCTGCTTTAAATTCTTAAATATGCAAGCTTGACTGCTTAATTATCATATAAAGTTTGTATACAAAGTTTTTGGGTTTGTGTCCACAAAATGTTATGCATTATAGGATTTAAAGTACAAAAACAATATCAGATATCTCAAAAAGTATTATCTATGGTATCAGTATGGAATGAATCTGTATTCAGAACAGATAACAGCATCCTTTGGTAGCTTATGCCCTTCTTAGAAAATTGGAAACAAAGTTTTGCATAAGTTTGTAAAGGCGGAAAAGTAAATTGTAAGACAATATCAAATTTTGGACCTTAACTTTTTGTGAACAAATAACCCATTTAAACTTGTAAAGAAGATGTGATTTGTCGGTGAATATGTGTGCATTTTGACAGTACATGTGTACTGAAACTGTACTTTGGGTACTCACCCATAATCAAAACAGGAGCACATGGGTCACAAAATAATTGGGAGAAAAAAAAGAAATGATAATGAGCTTACAGCAATTAATGCATCAGTTTACAAACAAAATGTTTACATATTCCAAAGAAAAAAAATTCTGCAAATATCTTATAACATTTAATAATTTTCCAATGCACTACTGGGATAGTATTCACAAAAGGGGTCAATTTCAAGTTGAGCCACATATTCGCTAAACTTGAGCTGGTTTTTGGCTCATCTTGAGCTTGATCTTTTTTTTTTGTGAGTACAGCCCCAGTGTTCCAGTGCAATTCTCAAAATTATAAACTTGATAATACCTTTGATAGAATCTGTATTCTTCAGAAAGTACGTACAACACTTTTTTTAAAAATTTGTATAGAATGAAAATGTTACACAGTACCAACACATAACAACTTACAATAACACAGCATCCAACAAAACTAACTTTGAGGATATATGTTGTAAAATAATTAAGAAATAACAAATAAATGGGAAACATATAAGCCCTTGTAATGCATTTCTGCACGTAAGAAAACAGGAATATTTATAGTTATGGCCAAAATGTTAAACTGTCAAAACACATTAAATTTCTCATCTCACATTTAAAAATAAAATCAAGCCTCAACTTTCCTACCTGCTGATTTTAGTAGGCGCAAGATTTGGATGACTCTGATTGGCTGCAATAATGGAGAGATGGGACTGGGTGCTGCTGCCTGATTTCGATTGGCCAGAATTCTGGGAGGTGTTTCCACTTCCTCCAGAGCGCCCACTTCCTGTTGCATTTCCTGTTTGTCCACTTGGTGACAGGTTGCCATAGGGACTGTGTATCACAGCAACCGGATGGCGCTGGGTGTTGGGATGTGGGTGAGTTTCTCCAAAATCATCATCAGAATCTTCCTCATCACTGGAATCTGTACGACGGTTAGAACTTGTAGGACTAGTTGTAGCTGTGAAAGGGTTAAAAGTGAAAAAACACAGCAAAGAGGGTTAAAAAGTGTGTTAGATCTCTCTACACAGCAGTAGAAAAGTATGAAAGTCAGATTGCACATGGTTATTTTATGCAGTTTTGGTACATTTAAATAAAATATCTTTATTTTACAGAATATGGCCTGGTTTTTAGTTATCTTGGAACTCTGGCAGTGTTTCAGTGATATAAAAGTTAAGTGCTTAAACCATAATTATAGAGATCAGAGGTTGTTTTCATAAAAGAGTTCAGCCAAAGTTGAGTCAAAAAGATCACTTGACCAAAGAAGTTGTATCAGAATAAAGGCATGGATAAACAGAGAAGTTGAGCTGATTTTCTTCAATCCACTTTTGCATCAACTTTGATCAGAACTTTGAAAGTGGTTAAAATTTTGGTTTAAAAATGCTGGAATCTTCTGTACATAATCCAAAACTCAGTTTGACTTTATGAATACCATTCTCTATGAGCTGAACTGGAAACTCAAAAATGAGTTTTTTACAATTAATTTGAGCTTACAAATTTTCTATACTGTAAAAGTTTGAGTTTTAGCATAAATTTATAAAAGATGATATTATGAGTAAGTTTTAAAATGAGTTAAGAACAATTTAAATATGGGCTAAGGGGATGTATTTTACTCATAAAACATACAAAACGGTGGATAATAAAAGTAAAACATCCCTCATAGACAAATACAGAAAAAGTATATCAATCATGAAGATAACAATATAATACTTGTGCCACGCACCCATTTAATATTGTCATCTTCATTCGTGATATATTCTTAAGCGTTGGCTCTAGTGATGCTTGCGCTTCTAGAGATGGGGACTGTTGTAGTGCACTACTCATGTCTCTGTTGGCTTTGCAGTTCATGCATGTAGACTGAAACACTTTTTGGACTTGTTTGTGTTTCTGTCATTTATGAAGTTTTCCTATGTTTGCATTTTCACACTACAAAGGCAAGTCAGAGTACCAAAAACCACTGCCAGATTTTAAGGTTATCAACTTATCTGTTTTTATCTGGGAATAGTTAACTGGATTCAAACAAATATAGTCAAAATATGAATATATACAAAGGTATTTTCAAACACTTCCTCGTTTTTTGTTGGTGTTGTTCCATTAGTGGAAATCCATGATAAATGGTTATGGCTATCTAACACATTAATATTTATGAAAAAAACACAGCAACCTGATGTTATGATTAATTTTGAAAGATTATTTGAAAGACGAACAGTGAACTTTAAAGTATACTTAAGTTATATATTTTACTGCATACCAGAAAAACTGCTGAACTATGAGAAATAATGTGACATAGATAATGCGGGTGTTCCACTGGAGCCGACCCTACAGCCAACCCTAGGACTCTATGGTCGGCTACAAAAGTCGGGGGTCGGGGAGAATCTGGGGTGGTTTCACCTCCAGACATGACGTAATACATCCAGGCTTGTCTGGATCTAGAGGCCGACCTACCTTGGGGTCGGGATTTTTTCTACAGGACTGGACTGGAAACTACTAGGACAAGCCCTAAACCCTAACAGACAAGCCGTATCAAGTCCCAACAAGCCGTACTGACAAACAGACAGATCTGGAGAAATATACAGAATCACTACGACCAGATTTGCAGTCCGTATTGCCATTACAGTTTTGATGAATTTCTGGGAAAAAAAAGAGGATCAAGTGTCGACCAATAAATAAATCTGAAACAAGGTCAAGGCTGAATGTTTGGATCCCATCACGTGACCAGAATGTCCAAATTTACATTTTTGTTATTATGATTATTAACCCTTTCGCTACTGAAGGAACATTATTCCACCAGACTGTAGCCATATGACGTCATATCACGTCAGAAACGCCAATGAAGTAAAATAATAACTCACTACCTTATGCACTTTATTTGCGGTATTTTTCGGCATATTTCATTAGGAATTGATGAAAGTCGAATGGGAAAATTCGTGGGAATTCCCCAAATAAAAATAACCAGGAGTAAACAATATGCAGGTATATGCAGTAAATACAGCAATATATACAGAAACCAGTAAAAATAGGTGAAATGGTGAATTTTTTTTTAAAATATAGCATAACTTTCATATAAAATACTTTAAAAATCGGTTTAATACTGATACACCAAAGAAAACGTATAACGGTACACTGAAGGGAGAGAAGAAATATCTATTATTGCCGTCGACCCTTGGTCGACAGACATGGTCCCCTGTAATACACATTGATGTCGACCGCTAGTCGACATACATGGTAGCGAAAGGGTTAAGCATCTCTGAAAAGGGCGCTTATTTGTTTTCGCTAGAGTTTCCTCACTGCCTCCGCCACATTATAGTCTCTCTTGAATATCTCCCTTATTATTGGAAGCTTTTTAACCATATTTGGCAGTTATATACCTTAGGTGTGGGAAAAAAAATTTTCACACGCTTAAATCTGATCTTTGATCTTTATCAAGGTCACATGATCAAAAAATATTTTTTTGGGTACACACGCCAGTCATCGTCGTTCAGCAAAACTACTGACCACAGAGGCTTGTAGTTTTGCACACATGTTCACACTATCCAAAACTTGAGCTGATTAGATTTTGGGAGTGATCCAATGAAAATTGACTGATTTATGAGCAATTTTCTGAAAGGTACCAACCAGAAAGCTTCAAATTCATGTGAATCCCCTATTATCATCTTAAGTATTGTATTTAGAGCCATAAAATGTATTGGGAGGTAGTAGGAAACCATAAGAACCCCCCTCCTCCCCTCTAGGTCAAACTGAGGTTATAAAATAGCCAATTT
The DNA here is from genome assembly GCA_964017235.1 of Sabellastarte sp. h YS-2021. Classification (NCBI taxonomy): domain Eukaryota; kingdom Metazoa; phylum Annelida; class Polychaeta; order Sabellida; family Sabellidae; genus Sabellastarte; species Sabellastarte sp. h YS-2021. Next base: position 33,639,084 of record OZ024936.1, read on the forward strand.
TGTCTAGATAGCCAGTCAGATTTACTCCCCACCCCCTTTATGGGACAAACTGGGGTTACAAAATAGCGGATTTTGTGTTTTTGCCTTATATCTCCTTTATTCTTGCTTTTAGAGCTTTAGAATGTATTAAGAGGTATTGGGAAACCTTATGCGAAGAGTCTCGATAGCCGGTCAGATTTACCCACTGACCCCCCCTTATGGATCAAACAGTGGTCATAAAATAGCCGATTTTGTGTTTTTGCCTTATATCTCCTTTATTAATGCTTTTACAGCTTTAGAATGTATAAAGAGGCATTGGAAAACCATATGTGGAGAGTCTATATAGCCGGTCAGATTTACCCCCTGACCCCCCATTATGGGTCAAACTGGGGACATAAAATAGCAGATTTAATCCTTTTGTCTTATATCTCCTTTATTATTGCTTTTACAGCTTTCGAATAGGAGAGTCTAAGTAGCCGGTCAAATTTACCCCTCTTATGGATCAAACTGGGGTCATAAAAGAGCAAATTTTGTATTTTTGCCTTATATCTCCTTTAAAACTACTCTTCTTACAAACTATAGCATTTATTAAATTAACTTTTCGCAATTTATGACCATGGAAAACAAAATAAAGCTTAAATTTTTCTTTCATGTACTTAATGCATAAACCTCCACATTGTCTGCTTAAGATTCACTTCTTCTCTCAGCCCTGCATGTTTTTATTTTCAAAAAAATTTTTCTGCTTTATATTATATTGCATTTAGCCTTTTGGGACACTTTGTCTTTGTTAGCAAAAACATTTTTCTAGTTGTTTTCAGGTTTTTTTCTTTAATATTATATCAGAAATAAATTAATGTATTTCTGCTTCAGATTATAAATTTGCATTAAAAATGTTATATCCTGTCCAATCAAGCAGAGGTAGATATGCTTCTGACCATATCTCCTGTGACAATGAAAACCCCTCTTGCTTGTTGCTGCCTTTTATACTCCAATTTCGAGCCTCTGGGAAAGACCCCTTCAATATTTTGTATGTGTGAGCAATTTCCCTTCATATTTATACCAAATAATTTTGAGCATCTGGGGAAGTGATGGGATCCAAATATTTACTATTGACCTAGTTTTAGATTTGACGATTGGTCGCCACTTGATCCCTCTTTTTTCCCAGAAATTGTACTGTTCTAACTAAAATAAACACTTTTTCAGGTTTCTTAACATTTTAAAGCATACATGTGGACCTTTTCCATCAGATTATAATCACTTGCACTATTTTGTCGACATTCCTAACATAATTTTTGCCTCACATCATGCTTGAAATGGAGTGAAAATGAGCAGTACTTTAGTTGCAAAAGACAAGCCCGGCTTCATGATAGGACAAGCCTGGAAGTGATACAGACAAGACGGAAAGTGTCTAGGACAAGTCGGGTAGCAGATTGGCAAAGCCATGGTCTGTAAGAAGGGTAGGGGAGGGTCGGGAAATATAAAACATGTTTGATTTTTCACTGACCCACCATGACAAGCCAGGAAAATAAAACCGACCCTACAGACTATGCAAACATTGCTCCTGACCCTCGACAAATGCTTAGTTACTGACAGGTCGGCCCCAGTTGAACACCCACATTAAATTAAGATTTAAACATTTTATGTGCTGTTTTGAAGAAAAAACTTTGTTACATGTAGTTACAGCAAGCATACTATTTCCAAAGTGTTATTAATTGTAAATTAAGACACTAAGAAATATGAGATTTGCAATAGCACATGAAATTCACAAATGGGTCTATCCTTTAATAATTCAGCAATATATATTCATGTTTTCTCATTAGCATATTATACGTCTCACTCTTCACTTTAAACTGATTGAAAAAAATGTACTATTAATTCACAAAATGAAACCTTACATGATATTTGCAAACATGATATATTACTTAAATCAGTGGTAAGTTTTCGTATGTGAAATAATAACCTAGTCCACAAGTGACAAGGCATATAGTCCTCCTCAATTACATTTCTTAATTAACAACATGAGGTAAGTATATTTGATGCAATAAATCACTTTTATTTGAAAAGGTGTAAAACAAGATATTTAAGTTAGTGTGTAATTTCAATTTAAGCCTATAATTAAAAATCAACATTTATCTGTGTAGCTTGAAACTGAGTCCTATATGAGAATTTCCAACATTAAACTTACAACTTTTTTTTTCTCATGATTAAAATGTGGTTCATAAGTCCACAGCAAAAAAAATGAGTATGTTTAGATAGGTTATATTTAATCAATATATGATAATTTAAACTCTACATCCTCTCAAGATTGTGCTTAGTCAAGGTGCATATTCACTAAATTCCCACCCATCACAGTATCCCTGTCATAATGGTATACCCCCCAAATCACTTAGTAGCACCTATAAATACCCATGTACCCAGTTAGTCACCAAATACTTGCCCGGATAACTGGGCTCAAAAACCTCACCTCATGGGTAACTACTTAAGTAAATCTGCAACCTCTGACCAGATCCATTTTCAATAGATAGTAGAAATATACATGATTTTGTATTTGTATTTATACTCAGCGCAATATCTCCCTGTACTACAGAACTCAAAGCGCTATATGACCCATCCAACTGTACAAGTACAGTCCAACTCTCAAATTACTGACATTCCCCTAACTGAAAGACAAGAGGCTCAAGGATGACCATTTATCAACGTCCTTGAGGTTCTTTAACCTGCCACTGGGGATAGGACCCAATGACAGAGGACCGCCATTATAAGTGGTCATCCGAGCCACTATGTATCTGCCTGTACCTCCTCTGTGTTCCTAGGCGAGTGTGTTACCCACTAGGCCACAGTGGCAGATGATAGTGTAAAAATAATAATGTACACAAGGTACCAGTATGACTCCAGCTTCATTTTTGCCTATAAGATGAACAAAGTCAAATGTGGTCTTTTTGTGTCCCTGTTTAAAAGCCAGAATCATATTTGGACAAGTCCAATACTTGTCAAATGTGAGAGTCTAACCCACACAGATGTGACAGCCTGTGACTAGATCCTAAACTTGCTAACCCATTTGGCTTGTCAGGACCATTTTTACCAGAAGTCTACTTGAAGGGAATTCTAGTGTATATATAAACTCACAGCCGTGCATATAGCCGGTCCTGATATGCATGGGAACACCTTTCTGTATGGACTGCTGGAACTGACTACGGATGTCTAGCACTGTGTTGTTCTTTTCTGCTGCTTGTGGGTAAGACAACCGCCGGTTGTTAGAGATGAAGACTTTGGATTCAGGATCTGTACTGGTGGCAGGGGGGTCACTCTCATACACATCCTAGTATGAAAGTAAAACTGTCTAAAACATTTCTCAATAAAATGATGACAATTTACATGTGTTCAGAAAATTGTGTTCCTTGATGGACATCAAGTTTCAATGTAATGCTGACAATAATAAACAGCATATCTCCCTCATTAAATCCTAGCATAAAAGTTGCACTCTATAGAGTAAGAAATCTAAAATTCGCCACATATCTGAAATTCGCCACATGTAAAAATACTAATAAAATAAATGAATTGTGGTGAGATTTGTTGACTCTATAGTTAAGTAAGGCTTTTTGAACTGAAAAATACCATTTTTTGGACAAAAACACCCTTTTCTTCATAAAATTAACTAAGGTTTTAGAGGTGGCGAATTTTAGATTCCTGGCGAATTTTAGATTTCTTACTCTACAGCATTTAAAGGTAGCTCCTGTTGAAACCTTACACAACATTACAACAAATATTAAAACTGGGAACAACAATAACGTATTTACTGACACCCTACAATATCATATTTAAGTTACATATATAAACAAATTGTTGATAATGCAGTAACAATATGTGAAAAGAATTAAGATCACTGTGAAGCATATGATCACTTCCAGATTTGGCTCAAATAATTTGTGCACATATGAAAACTGCAGAATCAAACCTTTCCAGTACTATATAATATGTCCGCAGGACACGAATTACTCGACTAGACTGATATCTTGAAGGTTCATTGTTAGAAATTCTCAAGTAAAACCTCTAAAAGTAACCCAGATAACTGTAGTGGTGATAACCTAAGTGTGATGAAAAGACTAGTTTTGTTGGGCTAATACATTAATATTTAATGTATAAACAAACTATAATAAAGTTTAGAGAATAAACTCCAAACTACGAGTTGGTTAAAAAAAAAGTTCCTGTTTTATATGTAGGAATAGATATGAAAACTGGTAACAACATTAAAACATTTACTGATACCCTATAATATCATTCCTAAGTCACAGAATATGAGAGTCAAACAAATTGCCAATGCATGTAATGATATTTGAAAATAATTAAGATGCAATAGGATTATATATGATCATTTCTCCACATTTCCTGTGTTGAAGTTCAGGTATATTCATTTGAAATATTTCCTACTGTTAGAATCTGTTTTAGATTTATCATAATGAATTACAGAATTATTTATTCTGATCTTAAACCATCGAGAGGTAAATATAGTTCTACAGTTTGTTCAAGACTTATGGCAAAGAGTCAGCTAACAAAGAAACTCTCGCATAAAAAGGGACCTTATCACCATTATATAAAATTGAAAATTTTAATTACTTAAATGTAGCTTTTATAAGCTACAAGCTTACCATGTGGAACTGAATGCTGATCTCGGATGGCGCAGGCACCTGGCCAACATCCAAGAAAAATGGACACATAATACTGGCGAGATGCCTTAGAATCGAGGTGACCCCAGTAGTGATGTACCCATCTACTTTCTCTTATCACCACCATATAAAACAGGTCTTCCTTCATCCTAACTCTATAACAGGTGGTCACTCACCCCCATATAAAACAGTTCTACCTTCATCCTCACCCTATAACAGGTGGTCACTCACCCCCATATAAAACAGTTCTACCTTCATCCTCACTCTATAACAGGTGGTCACTCACCCCCATATAAAACAGTTCTACCTTCATCCTCACCCTATAACAGGTGGTCACTCACCCCCATATAAAACAGTTCTACCTTCATCCTCACCCTATAACAGGTGGTCACTCACCCCCATATAAAACAGATCTCCCTTCATCCTCCCCCTATAACAGGTGGCCACTCACCCCCATATAAAACAGTTCTACCTTCATCCTCATCCTATAACAGGTGGTCACTCACCCCCATATAAAACAGTTCTCCTTTCCTCCTGTACATCTCCTCTTTGAATCCTTCCTCCTCTTCCATATGTTTTCTCACTTCTGACATTCTCTGCAAGAGACAAACATATAACTTTTGCCAGAGGTGGGTCTATGATAATTAATATGCAAATAGTTTATGTTCCTCAGACAGAATATTTTAAAAGCAAATTACAACATACCAAGAGTCTTATAATTACACTAACGGTATCAGGGATAAAATAATCTGACAGGTGCAACAACTGCAATCTGACAGATATGACACTGATGAATACACCTACTAGCCAACAGATAGCTTTAGAAGGGCTAATTGTTAAGCAAAATGTATCATACATGGAATACAATTCCATAATAAATCTTGGAAAATAGTTTCCTTCAAATAATGTTGCTCTGAGAATTACTCTAAATCCAAGAATTTTTCTCTAAAAACTTGGACAAATAATATGGGACAGCAACTGTCTCAGGCATCTGAGGTTTTTGAAAGTTATGGAAGAAAAAACAGTTATCTTATTGCTAATACTGGTCTTTAAAGTTTATTTCCACTATTCTATAGAATTTCAAGGGTGGGAAATCTGAGACACTTAGCTTCTCAGCTAGTCTTGTTTACACTGATCGAGTTCTATGGACTTCTTATAACTGTGTCTGATCACAAGCACTGATAATATTTTGACAATGTATCTTTAACAGCTATCAGTCAGAGGTCAGTTTAACAATTCAGTCTCCAATCACCCTCGCTGCTCTCTCCATTAATCTCTTCTCTGACACCAGAGGGGACAGTCAGGTCATTACTCAGCAAATTTGACAACCACTTCCACTGAGACTTCCAAAACATAGCGATAATTTACAAGGCTAACTGAAAGTTGGGGAGTATGAAGTCTGATCAGTGTTGACCATTCACTGACCACTCACCTTGGCAGCTCTTTCCATTAGTCTCTCCTCTGAGAAGCAGGGGATGCCTCCATTGCTGCGACCAATGTACTTGTTGACAAAGCCAGGAAAGTGCTTGGCAAACTCTTTCTCTCTCTTTATAGACATGGCAGACTGGACAAAATAATTCACAATACACTAACAAAAAAAGGTCAAATTGTTCTGAAATACAGTTAAGAACCTCTATTATCTGTTTTCTATTATCTCCATATTCAATTATATGAACTCATTTCCACACTCCTAATTTTCTATTTCCCTATTGCTTTAAACTAAACTTCCTCCTCTATTTTATGACACCTGTATTATCAAAACCAATAACAATATTCCCTCAACATGGTTGGTTAATAGGGTTTGTATTATATAGTCTTTAAAAACAGTAGACAGGGCAGCTTGGACAATACATGTGAATATTGAGAAAACCATTTCAAAAATGTTCTAGAATGCAGATCTGTGAAGGCCAACAAACAGACAGTTTGAAAACAGACACAGACATCTAGCCATGATGACACAGGACAATACCTGGAAGTTAAGTGGCAGACCAGTTCTTGTCCACCTTTTGTTCCATTACACACGGTGAAGCTAATCAGCATTTCAGGAAAAGGGATTTCACTTTTACACAACTTTACATGTAAAATAGAGCATTGAATTGTGAAAGAAAACATTCTAATGTCAACCAGAATGCTGAATAAAAGTACAACTTTGATGTATAGTTTGCAAATTTGTTTCAAATATGAGATAAACTAAAATTTAAAATCAGAATTTAATTCAATTGAAACAGATTTAGCAGAATTGGATGCCTATGTATTGGTACTGCCAACATACAAGAGGCATGAAAAAGTGCACTGAATTGCTTCCAATTGATTTTAAATGTTTTTTTATCAAATTCACCAGATCATATGAAGTATCTTTCCTTGATTGACAACCTTGAAGAAGTACTGGTACCTTTGGAACTACATGTATGATAGTTCTATATACTATATGTATGATAGTTTTATATACTATATGTATGATAGCTCTATATACTAAATGTATGATAGTTCTATTATCTGCTCAAACTATTTAACTATGATGTTCAAGTTAAGATCACCTTAATTTCTGATATGTTTAAGTATACATCCAGCTGAGTTTAAGATTAGTACTTTTTTTTCTTGCTGAGCTTAAAAGTAAAATGGAATTTATGGTGATCTTAAATCAAATCAAGTTTCAGATCTCAGTAAATACCACACATATTGATTTGTGAGTAATAAGCAACTTGGTGAGAATATATAGTTATATTATGGAGAAGAAACACTTTAAATACAAGACATTCTGTTATTAAACTATAAAGTCTCATTTATTCAATCAGACCTTTCTTAATAAAAGGAACTTCATAAGTTTGAGTACAATCAAATGTGACATTCGGTATGGTTTTATTTTGAATTATATTTCAGTTGTAACTAAAGTCATGGTTTTTGTAACACTTTTTGGCTATGTATCCAATCTGTGGGAAAAGTTGAATTCCATTTTTATTGTAATTAGCTTCTTAAATGTAAAGAGTAACTTCAGCAAATTTCACCAACTGTACCGTGTTTTTACCTCTGTCAGGAGTTATGTTGTTTAGGTGTGTTTTCACTGCCTGTTTCTTTGTCTGTGTTCAGGATAAATCCAAAAGTAATGAATGGTTTTTTTTTATTTTTTTGATGTGGCTAGAACCTGATGAATGCCAGCAGTGATTCCATTTTGGGAAAGATACAGATCATATTCTGGACACCAAAAAAAATCCCAAATTTTTGGGTACATGCCCTGATGGAGGTTCGCGCTCTCTGAGTGCTTTCTAGTTTGTTTAATGACATCAAAACCACAGTTCCTGCTCTAAATAGAGTAAGATCTTTCTGCAGTATCTGGAACTGACCACCGGTCAGCAAATTTCACATCAGGGGAAATCAGGGTCCTAAAGCAGTCAGTAAAATCACAAATGGGAAATTTTAAAGAATTTTCCACAAGTAAAAGGAATAGAATTGGGTTTTCCTCACTTGTACATTTGATCTACTGTTATGAATGTCACATTTCTACCTCTACATGTAAAACCAGTGCCACAGTCTGAACAAAAACACTGAAATGACAAATCTAGAGAATGTGTTCACACATGATAAAAGCAATGAAAGATAAAATAGAACTGAGTACTTGTGTTTTTACTGCATGTGTATTTATAAACAGACCACAGTGTGTATAAAAAAGTGTTATCTTTTTTACATCATTCATGTCAAAGTTTGTATCCATGAAAGCAAGACAAATTCAGAAGATCTGGTGAATACTGACTTTTTATATCTTTGAACACAGACAGCAAGCAAGTATTGACAGCTATTTTACAAAAGCCTGTTTCTTGCATACATTTTTCATCCCTACCATTTCATTTAAGACCTTGTTCACTCCCAGTTGTGGATGTGCATAGTGTCATGATTAATGCTCGAGTAAAGGAGAGGGTTACTGTGATTAGTTTTGTTCCATCTTTCTGTGCTGTCTGTACACCTTATTGCCCTTATAACTCTAAAACTACATCAATCAAGTTAAAATTTGGTGGCCAGACACTTCCTGGGGTACACACAAATTGATACAAAATTTGCTGAATTTTAAGTGTAAATTAAGGCCAGGAGATTAGTTTCATTTGGCCATATACAGCGAAATCTGGCTTCCATTCCTTACTGTATATAAATTAAGATCATATCAGGAATTATTCTCCACAAATTTTCGTCCAATCAGAAATGAAGGCTCTTGTGATGTAACCAATTTGTAACATCACAATTTGCAGTATTCTAATTATATCACTTCATTCATTTATTTTTTTTATGGAAATATTTGTCAAAGGGATGCAGCAAAAGTACCGATTTTTCATTAGCATTTCGGAATCCATGTAACCTACAGATTTGTTATTTACATCATTAGAAAGGTAGTATTACTGCTTATTTTATTGCATAAATATCCATGTAGAAATGGCAGAGAAACTGCAATTTAAAATTTGTATTCACTGGTGCTCCCCGGTGGCAGAGTGGTAACACTCTCGCCTCCCACCTCTGAGGCCGGGGTTCGATCCCCATGATGGCCTTAAGTGGGAAAGCTGGTAGTTGCTTGCCGTTGGTCGGCAGTTTACAGTACACAACCCTAGCGAACTCTATGTACTGGTTTCCTCTGCCCTTCCAACTACCCGTCGTGATATGACCTGTACAGTGTTGAAAGCGACGTAAAACCCCAAATAAATAAATAAATAAAGTATTCACTGGTGCTCCAATATAGATCACAGTTTACGGAATGTTTTTACACCACTGAAATGGCATAAAGTACCCATTTTGTTCCTTAATATTTCGGAAACTATCCGACGTTTTTTTTATTATATAAAAATCCATGTAGAAATGGCAGAGTCTAGAGAAATCACAAGTTAAAAATTAGAGTTTTATTACTTAAAAATCCATACAGATAATTAAAGGAATCGCATATTAAAACATGGCTTTCACAGGCTTTTTGCAAATATATGTGTCATACACACAAAAATGAGTGCGCAGATGTTTAGCCGGTAGATATTTGGCCGGCGGACATTTGGAAAGTGACTTTTTTGGTGGGCAGGACAATTGGCTGGTGACTTTTTTATATGTTATTTATTTATTTTATTATCTTGTTTTATTATTTGGCCCAAATGAAAAAAAACCAACTTGTGTTCATATTGCAAAAGAAGTTTAAAATGTCATTTTTATGTTGTTTCTAATAAAATATTTTTAAGTGATAACTGCTCAGAATTAAATACACATGTATAAGGAACTAAAAGGCCATTGACAACCGCTCAGGATTAATTATAATGTTCAAAAAAGAGCCAAAAGGCTTTTGGTTCCTACTCAAAATTGCTGACTGCCTTTAGTTTAGTCTCTGATAACCGCTCTGCATTAAATATAAGAAACTAAAAGGCCTTTGATAACTTCTCAGGATTAAATATAATGTTCATAAAAGAACTAAGAGGCCTTTGCTTCCTACTCAGAATTGCCGATTGCTTTTAAGCTTAGTATGCCTTTGTGCATACCCTATTCTTACAATCCACCCCTGGACAGCCACCCATGAAAAGACAACACAAACATGCCCGTGATCTACAGAAGAAACTGCACAATACGTGCACACACATGGCAGAAGATGAAATTTCTATCGGTGAATACATGGTATTGGACACTGTATCTGACTGAGCAAATGAATGTTTTATGTTTCAGTGTTAAGACCAGTTAATGACAGTGCTAATGATGTTACAATGTTTAGATGTATTGCCAAAACAGTTTTGCTTTTTGAAGGAGACAACATAAGACCAGTTATTGAAAGTGCTGATGATGTTATAACGTTTGGGTGTATTGTTGTATTGTGTGTTCGTGACAATAAAAATGACAAAAAAGGTCTTTTTTGGTGGAGACAATGTAAAAATAACATATTAAACCTCGCTTGTATTGTTTACATAAGTTATTTCATTTAGGACCATATTAAAATAATGCATAAAAATGTCACCAGCCAATTGTCCTACTCCTCAAAAAAAGTCACCAGCCAAACGTCCCGGATTCCAAAAATGTGCCCTATCCAAAATTGTTTTTGAAGTATTGCCAGTGACTGTCTCCCTATATAGCTTCTATTTTAAGCAATAATAGAATAATTTACATCACCCAAGAGGTTGGTAACATCCAGTTGAGCAGTTTGCTCCAAGTGCATTTCGTTTAGTTTAAGATATAAATTATTGTTATGAAATTATTTTCTTTACATATATGGCTTATTATCTCTCCACTTTTAACCAAGCCAGGGGGAGGTCCCTATTCAGCTGTTCCATCTCCCATGTTACAATGTTTAGATGTATTGCCAAAACAGTTTTTCTTTTTGTTGGAGACAATATAAGACCAGTTATTGAAAGTGCAGATGATGTTATAATCTAATGTTTGGGTGTATTGTTGTATTATGTCTTCGTGAGCCTCGTCTGATGGGGGTGAGGTATAGTCCCGGTGAGAAGGGATAGAAGCAATGTGCAAAGGTGGAGTATTTATTACAGACATTAGGTATCTGTACTATATTTTGTCTATACTGTAATCTAATACAGGATATGGTGAGTTGGGGTATTCCTTTACACAATTTTGTGCAGGTTAGTACACGGCCTTAAAATACCAATCAATTATTGTTCCCTTCTTATAATGCTTTGGTTGATTTCCAGATTATGGATTCCAAGTTTTGAATATATTATTAATGGCCTTAAAGTTTTGAATATATTAGAATATCCATGGTATTTAGTCACATATTAAGTATACCAGTTATACAACAGCTCCGAGCTTCCATAGAATTCAAATGCCAGATAACACTTTTGACAATGAAAAGTCGACATAATGGGCAAAATGTTGAATATTAAAATTTTATTCTTAAATATTTAAGAGCATATAAATATATATTTGAAACATGATGACTGACAAAGACACAATTGCTTATATGTCAGACTTAATGGTAACATGTTCTATTGTTTTCTTTAATTGGTTGTGACAAGTTTGTCACATGATACATATATTGCAGCCTAGTACACAACTACCCAAAGTGCCTCAATATATCACAGCACATGGACACTTTTTAAATTTTGAATACACAGTTTCAATTCTATACAGACATTCAATTGTTCTTGATAAAAAGCTCACCCAGCCATTTGTTGGTCTTATTTCTCACTTTTAATTTTATTAATTAAGGAAAACAATAATACACCAATACACATGTGTGTGGTTACTGGTACAATCAATTTTGTTTCTCTCATAACTTTACAAATTGGAATGCTTTATATTGCTGACATTGTTATAAATACATCCAACTAAAGGTTATGTTTTCAGGCATGTTGTTTGGTCTGTGTTTGTGATAATTCCAAATGTAAGTAGACCTACGCATCGGAGAACCGATGCAAATTTGTATCCACTGGAAAGACAACTCACCAAAGCCAATGAACCATCGTTTGACCTTGAAGGAGGGGCCAAAGGTCAAATCTAACGTCAGAAGATTCCTAGCCCAAGATTTGGTATGAGTTGGTTTTGCATTGTAAACCCTAGGATCAATAATAAGCGAGTTCTAAGAACTTTTAAGTTTGGTTATCCTCGTTTGACCTTGAAGGAGGGGCCCAAGGTCAAATCCGACCACACCAAAAGATTCCCAGCACATGATTTCCTATAGGTTGGTTTACCATCCCAAACCTCTAGGACCAATAATAAGCGAGTGATAAGCACTTTTAACTTTGGCTATCCTCGTTCGACCTTAAAGGAGGGGCCCAAGGTCAAATCTGACCACACCAAAAGATTTCCAGCCCATGATTTTCTATATGTTTCTTTACTATCCCAAACCTCTAGGACCAATAATAAGCGAGTTATAAGCACTTTTAAGTTTGGCTATCCTCGTTTGAACTTGAAGGATGGGCCCAAGGTCAAATCTGACCACACCAAAGGATTCCCTGCCCATGATTTCCTATAGGTAGTTTTACCATCCCAAACCTCTAGGACCAATAAAAAGCAAGTTATAAACACTTTTAACTTGGCTATCCTCATTTGACCTTGATGGAGGGGCCGAGGTCAAATCTGAACACATCAAAAGATTCCCAGCCCATGATTTCCTATAGGTTGGTTAACCATCCCAAACCTCTAGGACCAATAATAAGTGACTTAGTTATAAGATCTTTTAAGTTTGGCTATCCTCGTATGACCCTGAGGGAGGGGCCCAAGGTCAAATCCGACCACACCAGAAGATTCCCAGCCCATGATTTCCTATGTGTTGGTTTACCATCCCAAACCTCTAGGACCAATAATAAACGAGTTATAAGCACTTTTAACTTGGCTATCCTCATTTGACCTTGATGGAGGGGCCGACGTCAAATCTGAACACATCAAAAGATTCCCAGCCCATGATTTCCTATAGGTTGGATAACCATCCCAAACCTCTAGGACCAATAATAAGTGACTTAGTTATAAGAACTTTTAAGTTTGGCTATCCTCGTATGACCTTGAAGGAGGGGCCCAAGGTCAAATTCGACCACACCAGAAGATTCCCAGCCCATGATTTCCTATGTGTTGGTTTACCATTCCAAACCTCTAGGGCCAATAATAACGAGTTATAAGCACTTTTAAGTTTGGCTATCCTCGTTTGACCTTGAAGGAGGGACCCAAGGTCAAATCTGACCACACTAAAAGATTCCCAGCCCATGATTTCCTATGGGTTGGTTTACCATCCCAAACCTCTACGACCAATAATAAGTGACTGTCTCCCTTTTTAGCTTCTATTTTAAACAATAACAGAATAATTTACGCCACCCGAGAGGTTGGTAACATCCAGTTGAGCGGTTTGCTCCAAGTGCATCTTGTTCAGTTTAAGATATAAGTTATGAAATTCTTTTCTTTACATAATAATAATATATGGCTTATTATCTCTCCACTTTTAACCAAGCCAGGTACTAGAGGTCCCTATTCACCTGTTCCATCTTCCATATTACAATATTTAGACGTATTGCCAAAACAGTTTTGCTTTTTGTTGGAGACAATATAAGTCCAGTTATTGAAAGTGCTGATGATGTTATAACATAATCTTTGGGTGTATTGTTGTATTATGTCTTCAAAAGGGCCATAGGCTCGTCTGATGAGGGTGAGATATGGTCCGAGGGGCCGACGTCAAATCTGAACACATCAAAAGATTCCCAGCCCATGATTTCCTATAGGTTGGTTAACCATCCCAAACCTCTAGGACCAATAATAAGTGAGTTAGTTATAAGAACTTTTAAGTTTGGCTATCCTCGTTTGACCTTGAAGGAGGGACCCAAGGTCAAATCTGACCACACCAAAAGATTCCCAGCCCATGGTTTCCTAAGGGTTAGTTTACCATCCCAAACCTCTACAACCAATAATAAGCAAGTTATAAGCACTTTTCACTTTGCCTATCCTCGTTTGACCTTGAAGGAGGTCCCACGGTCAAATCCCACCGCACCAGAAGATTCCCAGCCCATGATTTCCTATATGTTGGTTTACCATCCCAAACCTCTAGGACCGATCATAAGTGAGTTATAAGCACTTTTCAGTTTTTCTATCCTCGTTTGACCTTGACGGAGGGGTCCAAGGTCAAATCTGACAACATCAGAAGATTCGGAGCACATGATTTCCTTGAGGTTGGTTTCACATTGCAAACCTCTAGGACCAATAATAAGGGAGATATAGGCACTTTTTAAGTCCGCTATGTGGGTTAGTTCGGCACTCCATGGATGACCTTGAATTAAGAGCTTCAAGGTTAAATGTCTGCAAGGTTGTAGAGGACATGTATATGTATTATAAATATCACCTATGACGAGATTAAACCTTCTACCTATGAGAAACAGTTAGTAGAAAAATGTAGATTATTTTCAAAGAAATGCCCGCGGCGGTCATCTTGTTTTTCAAAATGAGGCTATTTTCAGTCCCAGAGAAGCTTACCCCCCAATGAAGATTTCCTGCAAATTTGGTGAGCCTAGCTGGTATAGTTTTCCTCTTAGAGCGTTAACGCCGAAAATCTCTCTATGCGTGGCGGCAGCAGCGGCGGTGTAGTGAATGCTAAAGCAAAGTATCCACCGGAGGCATCCGGTGCCGGGTGGATACAATTAATGGATCTTTCTTAAATGTTGTCTGTGGATAGGGCTGGCCAAAAGGAAACAGTGATTACACTATGAGGTCTATGAGGAGTGTTTACTCCTGCACAATGGCTTAACATGACAACTGAAGACTGAACTGCGTAGCGTATTCCAATGTTGACTGATGACTCTGGTGTTGATCCTGTGTAGCTGACTGCATGATACCCCAGTGCATGTAGAAGCCATAGAATCTTCCATTTCACGGTTTCCTTCTGCTGAGTTATCTTGGCTTGTTTTTGGGTAAAAACTGCTGTTACACAATGCACTGGTATAGTATTTATACTTCAAACAGTTGTTAAAACTTTTAACACTGTGAGCAAGAGTTGAAGCAACGCTCACTGATTTCTGCCTCAACAATGGAGGATGTTTTCTTCTGTTCCCTTTAACTTTATTGAAACAGGACTTGTCTGCATGTGATGTCTTCAGTGCAATTTCAGATATTGCAATAATTTTCTTCTCTTCATAAGTGTTACAAGTAAATTCTATTTCTTTAATACCTGTATTCCCTGTACACAGATTCAAGTTTACAGTCTCTTCATTTTGTATACTTTGACATGATACTGAATCAATATCAGCTGTTTCCTCAGATACACTTGCTTGTTCTGATACGTGTGTATCGTTTGGATTTTGACCTTCATTCTTTGATTTGGTGGATATCCTTAATTGGGAAGTTGCTGTACACAGACTTGGTACTGTCATACTACGTTTTACTGGCAATTTTGCTTGCTTTCCTAAAGATTTGTCAACTGTTGCGCCAGTGTTTCTGGATATATATTTTGGCTTGACAATTTGAATCATGTGTGGAAGTTTTGACAATTGCCGAATGTTGTCAGGGCAACCGGTATACATCACTGGGTCCAATCGTAACTGTAGGTTTGAATGTGCAAGGTCAATGTGTACATTGTCAAACAAAGAAAAAATATCCAAATATTAGGTGTGTGGTGTGACATTTAATTTACATAAAGATATTAATAAATGAAATGTGCAAATGACATGTAATGAAATAAAAGACAAATAAAAATTTCATATGAAAAAATTAGACATTCAAATAAAGTCACAAATAAGTATTATGTATTTTACCACACAAAATCCAAGTACGCAAAAGTTAGTAAATACAAGACATTTACATTAAGACTCTTAGACCTCCTCACATTCAGGTGGGAATCAATTGAAAAAAAGATGTAATAAATTTGGAAACTGCCTTATTTTTTCTTTAAAAGTATAGCACATGTAAGTGTTTCCATGAATTTCACTTATTGCAAACTTTTCATTCTTATTTTGTTATTCACAACACCCAACATAATTCTTCAAAATAAGGTGGGGGGGGGGCATACAGACAGATGTATGTATATTTTGTATTAACTGGAGTCACTTACTCTGCATACTTACTGTTACAAATTCATTGATAAGTGCCGATGTTTGTTAATATTTCACTAATTATATAAGCTACAAATGTGTTCTATACATCATTTGAAAGGTATTTTTACAGGGCATCTGCCTTTTTTGTTGTATAGAAATCCATGCAGAAATTGCAAAGGAATTGAAATTGAAAATTAAAGTTTTTATATTTACTGGTACCCCTAGATATGACAGTCTTTTTCAACATTGTTTCTTTAAATATACAGTTATCTAACACAATTTAAAGTATGCAGTAAAAATACCTTGCAATATTGATTTTGTTATAAGTAATATGTGTCATAGGTAATAAGTCTCAAAAATACTAGAGAACAAAAACTAAATGAAATATCAAGATACTTGTTTGCCTTTGGTATCTAAGAATGCTTTTTATTATTATAAATACCGTACTTTTAAAAATGTGTTGTTCCCGATCAGTTTTCACAGAAATCACAGTATCTTCTGCATATTTCATCAAATTCTGGCGAGTACTTCTGATTAATCCTAGGAAAAGCTAGATTACTTGAACACTGGCCAAAATCTCATTTATTAATGTTTAGCTGTTGATTTCAGTGTAGTTCCTTTATTATGCAAATTTATGCAGATTGTGTGCTCAGACAAAGAACTCACCTGATCTTGCCGCTTCTTTCCTGAGCTCACTTTTCCAGATATTGTGGGTAATGCCTGAAAAGGGGAAAATATTTGATCATAAAGTGTTTACAGTGGCAGACACCAGGATTTTCTAAGAAGGAGGATGGGGTGTGTGGGTTGTACCTAGATGTTTTATACTCAGCATGAGACATTTTATGTCAAAAGTCGGATATATATAGCAATTCACCATCATGAATAAAATAATGTCAAATAAACTTCAAAGTTCAACTTTAAAAATTGCTTGGCTATCATTATCTCAGTTGTCAATTGCAATAATTGATGGTTATTTATTTTGAAATTTGTCACTGACAATAAACAGACCAAGTTACTTTGTTATATTTGCTGATCATTAGCATTTACAAATCAATTAAAACTGTTTCAAAAATAGTTCAAGAAAGGATTTACTTTAACCTTTTCCCTTTTTTCACCATTTAACATTCAACAACATTTTTGTATCACACACAATTTTGCATCTTAAAAGTACTGGAGAATCCAACTGCAATGAATGTCTGAGTAGTTGTTGCCAGATTTACACCAGCAATCAGAATATTTTACCTCCATGTATTCACTATACAGTTCCACTAAAACTTTTCCTAGACTTGGGTCATACTGACTTATATTCATTTTTCCAAGAACTTTTAAAGAAAAATTATGAAAAAAAGAGAGACATTTTTATACAGAAGAATTTCCAAAAAAATTTCTATTTTTTATTAATTGCTCTTGGAAAAAGTATTATTCTAAGTATAAGAATGTCAGTGAATATAGACCTAGGCTCTGCTTTAGTGTAAGTTGGAACTTTCATGTGATTTCAACACAAACAACCAGCAGTAATCTATCTGTGCAGCCTCATTTCTATGTCATCTGTAAATACTTCATCCCGCAAGAGGGCTTAAAATAATTGTAATTTACGATTGTTGCCCAATTGTTAATAAAATATGTTTAAACCAAACCAAACAAAAGTCAAACTAGGTTTGTCTATTGCCATACTGTACATGCAGAGTCACAGGTTAACTTCTTGAAAAAGAACAATTAAAAAAGTTCTTGTTAGTCAAACAATAAGCACTTGTGAAGATAAGGCAAGTCTATTTGATACAGTAAACCTGTCACTTGGCTCTTATCTGTGTACTTACAGGATCAAATTTAAGTTATGGTAACTTAAAGGCCTGTCCCAATATAAATAATCAACAATGTTTTCACAAAACAAGAAGCACTGTTCCAGATTTATCAGAGGCTGAGTTGAAACACTCACAGAGGTGGAACTGGGACGCTCTTCTTTTGGCTGTTTCTTCTTGTTCTCTTTGCCCACTGCACTGGGACGCTCACTGCTGCTTTTACCCTTTTTATGCTTCTTTTTCTTGCGTCTTATTTTCTGCTCAGTGTACAGTAACTCGGGTTCAGACTCACTGTTTGAATCACTTGAACTCCTGTGACAAAAACCTCAAAGCTAGACCATAGCTTTTTCAAACAAAAGCAAACAAGAAAACTGTTTCTGGTAATGCAAAAGTGAAGCATCACAAAACAAATAAAGTATATAATAGTGAAAAAGGAAATAGTCACAATAAACGAAGTGACTTGGCTACTGATAATGGCGGTTTCACAGTATGCAGCTTTTGGCTACCGTCTTGTATTTCTGATGATTTGTCATATGTATCCCTTACTTATAAAACTGAATGTTAAATAATGCAGCCGGCGAAATTGCAATTAGCTAATAAGGCTGATTGAAGATTGGGATTAGGGTTGTCACTTACAATAACTGGGTGTTAATTACTGCGTTGGGTGTTTACATAAATTCTGACATTGAGACATTTCTTATCTCTTATTATGTATTCGTATCTGTCAGTTTTTTTTTCAGTTTTTTTTTGCATTATGTACCCATATATGTAGATTTTATATTGCCGGATGCAGAAATAAATGTTCAGTTGTGTATAAAAATACACAGGCTATTTATAGAAAAGTTTTCTTATTGGACAAATATTCCCTTATATATCTATGTTAAGTTGGTTTGCTATAACACACTCTATATTTCATTATATGTGTTATATATTATACGAGCCTATATTATATGCATTTCAGTCTCTCAGATGATTGTCGGTTGATTGTCGGGTGATTACAAAGACATACATATTTTACCGACATCGGTCACGCAAAGTAAAAATTTCTGTAACCGTTGGCGGTTACACAGTCACAGCCCACAATAAAAGCTAGTAACATACATAAGCATTGATAACTATATTTTATACAAGTGTTTTCTTTATTTAAAAAAAAGGACTTCACAACCCCATTTTCACCTCTATGGGTCATGTAGGGGTGTGGGGTGGGGGTGGATGTATTCTTTCGATGTTTTGGACACCCGAGGGGATTTTCATTTGATGTTTTGGAATCACAGGCCATGATTTGCTATAACCTCCCAAAAGCTTTCCAAAGTTCTAATAACTATGAATGTGTTAATATTCCTGAAGAAGTTTTCAATAGGACTACAGCCAATATTTTTGTATACTCACTGCAAAATACGAGAAAATCTACTTTATGACCCTATGCAGTTTGAGCATGAGTGGGGGGGGGGGGGGCAAAATTGGGTTTTTAAAATCCAAGGCATTGGTTTTCTATTACCTCCCAATACATTCCGAAGCTCTATATCCAAATTACAAGAGATATTTCCCATTTTACAAATCTCTTCTTACAGGTAACCTTACCATAAGGAAGTGATGTTTGCAGCTATAAACTAAAAATAAAGGGATATTTCTTTAAACCAGGTAGGCCGGTCTGTATTATAGTAATAAATACCTCATGCTAAGGCATTTGTTACACTATTTATGCCCAGGAAAATTCGCTCGGGCATTATGTAAAAACATTTTGTCGGGCATAATAGTGTAACAAATCCCCTCACACTCGGTATTTATGCCTACATTAAAGCTGTTTAAGATCCTTCATGTGAGTAGATATACACAAAATATGCCCAAAAGGGTCAGTTTTCAAAACACTGCTTAGACTTGAGACCTTACTGAATCCGGACCTTTTAATTGTCTTGCTAATGGTGTTGTATAAATTGAAATTTATCAAGTGTCTACAGGAATTTGATCCCAGTGCCTTTGAAAAATACACAGTAAAACACAAGTTTGATTCTTTAACTAGACATTAGGATAAGGGGGAATTTCAAGAGGTCCAGGTGTTTTAAGTGCCAATATATGCAAAGATATTGCAGTTATAAATTGTTTGCAGAATCGTAAATAATTAACAATAAATATATAATTTCTTTCACTGACTCTGAGCCATTTTCGTCTGCCTCTTCCTCCACTCTCAGGTTCTCCAGAATGTCAAGGTATCCCTCTCCACTCTCACCTGACATCAAGTCCAGTAGCTTGTTCAGGTTTGTTTTACTGAAATAGACATGAAAATACTTGAAAATATATTAGAAAAAAGAAAAATACTGCAAAAGGACAGGATTATAGGTTTAGTGTTAACTCTCTTCAAATGCAAATGAACGATACTTTTTGTTAGATTGATTGACTTTCCTGAACAGACATAATTTTTATTTTTGATAGGAAAGTTAACAGGAAAATGCCCTGTAATTATAACAGACTGGGTTGCAAGTAAACATCAAGACTCTGCCCTGACATCAGGTATAATAATTTTTCTTATTTATTTAACTACATGAGACAAGAAAAGTCTTCAAAAAGACTAGCTATAAAAGAGGAGTTTTTAAATATTATCAACCATATCCACTGCCTCCTGACATCAAGTTTATTTATCTTTTTAAGTTTAATTTACTGAAACAAACAAGAAAGTCATCCTTCGCAAGAGCACTGTTACAGCACAGATCTCTGCCAATGCCCTGTAAACTTCAGTCAAACATCTGCCCGGCTAATCCGATTTATAAGGTCTTTCAGTAAAAGCTCACACTAAACAATGTTGGGGTTTTTACGTCATGTTCAAAAGCCAGGGTCATATTGGGAAAAGTCCTCAGCATTGTTACTTTAGTGAGTTGAACTACACATGACATCCAATATAATTACTTATGTGTACAAGGTTAAACAATTCCTGGACATGGACAGTGAAGACACCACCAAAATTTAATCATTGGTTCCTTGTGCCATTCTAAACATTTCCTAATTTCATCAAAATTCATCATCCACAACGTTTTGAGTTATTTTGTAAACAAACAATTTCATACAAATATCCCCATTTGAAGGTAAAAATTTGAAAAAGAAAAATATCTTTAAAAGAGAGACAAATATTTTAATCTCTAAGAAATAAATAGCCCTAAGTTTGTAACTTTTTGAGGGTTATCTTCTCCATTGCAAAGCCAGTTTCTAAGTTGGGAAGCATTCCCTCCTTCTGTGACTTGGTTACTACAGTCCACCACTAACTGTAAGTATTTACACAGAGCAGTCATAATACCTGAGTTCTGTAGCATTTCCCCCTCCTGCTACACGGTGACTGGAGCTGTTCCCATCAGTGCTACTGTTTTGTGCTGCTGTTTTGTGAGTTTGTGCAGCACGGGTGATGTTATCACGCTCCTTCTTGACTAGGTTCATAAAGGCAAAGGCGTACTTCTCCGAGTGACTCAGACCCTTACGGTCTTTGCAGAAATCTGCAACAGCAGAGACAGACCATTTTAAAATCCTTAAGCATGAATGATGAAATGCTTTGCATGAATAGTGAAATTGTACAATTCACTCTGGATAAGTAGAACCTCTAAACCTAGGAAGAGAATTTATACAGATATTTCAATATTAATACAGCCCTTTATTCAGGTATTCATATACAAAATATACAAAATATCAAACATGTTTCTCATGATTCAGAAGCACTTTTTTAGAAATATTATTGTATATGTTAACTACTTATCCTTTTATGTTCCTTATTCATATATTGAAAAATCGACTCTGAGATTTTTAAGGGAATTTGATTGCTTGTAAATCAGTCTTGTCTTTACATTTATTATCTTGCTGCAACATTTCATGTATTTTTGTTACATGTGGCACTAGTAGCTGTAGCATGATCCATTCTAAATTACTTTTTGCAAAACGATATTTCATTATCATTCCATATTCAAATAAAAGTTTGATATTGATAAAGAAACTACAATCCTATACTCTCTGATACCCGTGATTCAAATAAATGGCACATTCATATATAACTAAAACATCCTTAACACAGTGAGAAGAGGCCAATGTGAAGCAGTTTATGTCTCAAATACATTTGAAAAATAAATGCCCCATTAACACTGCAGGCAGTACGTCCCGTGGTCAGAAGTTTTTCTCAGCAGCAGAAGCGCCCCTAGGTCGCCCCATTTTGTCCGAGTTGTTCACACTCCAGGCAGACGGCCACTGATTTGATCCGGATTTTAACTGTCAATAACAGTAGAATGACGGTATTACTAACGTTGGTCACCAAGAAGCAACCTCCATTAACCTAAACTCATGTTTGGTAGCCGTCGGACGAACACATGGCTAAACAACCAATACCTTAACTCACCTTATGTTGCCGTATTACACAGAAAGACAACCGAATCACAACCTTATTTATTTAAACATATTTATTTTCAATTGGACAATAATCGTAAAGGTACAATTATATTAAGTCCTTTTGCTGAATGAAATATTTACAAATGGAACATAATGGGATGATTGAAATGGTTGAAATGAATAAGCACAGAACTGATTAGCTGCTGGCATTAATTGTTCAATAATCGCCTAGATTTGTTGAGAAATAAATGGATTGCATCTATAATAGTCAGATTTTCTTCTGCACTTAAGTTGTAACTGCCAAATAATAACAATTCAGCTGATATCTCTACATTAATTACAGCCTGAACAGTATTTAATAAGTTTGTGCGTAGAGTGGCATACAATGGGCATGAAAAAAAGAAATGCTGTATATCCTCTGTTGGGTACCCACATCTGCAAGATTCATGGTCAATTACATGGAGGTTGTTTTAGGTGTGCATTAAGCTTGCTACATCCCATTCTTAAGTATGAAAAATATTCATTGACCAGTTCCCGTGACCAAATAACTTCTCATTAAATTTATGTTTTAAACTATCAGGGAAATACAATTTATATAGTTCTGATTTAAATGAGCCTATTAAGTTCAGTGATTTGAGTTTTGGAGGGAGAGCATTCCACAGCTTTGTGCCAATTGCTGGAAAGAGATTATCAAGCAGCTTCAGACATGTTCTTGTAGCAGGGAAGTCCCCACAATTTGTCCTCAAGTTGATATTCTGCCTTGTGGAGGAAGTTCTCTTCTAATTGGAGGCACAATATTTGATACATATGAAGAACTTAAGTTATTAGTAACATTAAACATCATCTTTAAAACATGTATTTCTCTTCTTTTAGATATGCCTCATTTGTTATATAATCTAGCTTAGAAAGAAGGTGTTGTGGTGCCCCTGACCAGATGATATCTGCATATTCCAAAATTGGTCTTATGTACAAAGTAAAGATTGTTTCAAGTGCTTTTCGATGCAGTTTATACTTTAATGTTTTGAGAATTCCCAGACATCTTGAGCACTTGTCAACCAAACTATTGATGTGATTTTCCTATTTTAAGTTAATCGAGATCCATAGTCCAATGTGCTTGTGGGATTGCACATTTGCTATTGATGTATTACTAAGTAACAGTCTTGGATAAAGTTTATTAGATTTAGTTTTTAGTGAGAGTACCATAGACTCAGTTTTTGAAGGACTAAATTTTACAATCCATTGTTTAGCCCATTCCTCAATATGATTTAAGTCTTGATTAACAAACATTGCTGCTTCAGTGTGGTTATTGGTTGATACAAATAGGCAAGAGGTGTATGGTGTAATAGTTTACCACTGATGTTATGTCACTGATATAAACTAAAAACAGAAGTGGGCCCAAAACAGAACCTTCAGGGACTCCAGCAAAAATTCTTTGCCAATCTGACACATGGCCATTTATGACAACTCATTGCACACGATTTGATAAATAGTTCTCAAACCACTTCAACAAACACCCCTGATTGCCAAATTATTGTAGCTTTAAGGAGACCCCTGTGCCATACTTTGTCAAAGGCTTTTGAGATATCTAGAAACATTATCCTTTGTCTTTACTTTATTCTGCTGCACAGGAGAACTGATGATATAGTTCTAACAACTGTGTGACCGTTGAAGAACCAGGAATGAAGCCTGACTGCCACGGGCTTATTAACTTATTACCCATAAAGTGATTGTATACATGTTTGAATACTATCTGTTCAAAAATTTTCCCCAAGATACAAAGCAATGATACAGGACGATAGTTGTCAGCATACTGCTTTGATCATTTTTTGTGCAATAGCGAGACATTGGCCTTTTTCCAGTTTGAAGGAAAAATTCCCTTGCTAAGTGACAAATTGAACAGTTTAGTTAATGGTCTCACCAATAAAAAATGATTGTCATGACATTTTAATAAATTTAGGTGAGATTCCATCTGGGCCATAGGATTTATTACACTGTAGAATTTTTATCTGGTCAAACACTACTGTTTCCTGGACTTCTATACTATTAAGTCTTTTTTACTTTGCATTCAACATTGGTAGGGAGCCATCCTGAAGATTCATCATTGGCTGATGAAGATACAAAAAAACTTATTAAAGTGTGTTGCTTTGGCATTATCACTCACTATGATTTCACGAATCACAACCTTATGTACACTGTAGACCATGCCTTTGTTTACCATAGTCAGAAATTCATACACGCATGCACAAAATCATCTGTACATGCTCACAGTACAGGATTCAGAGGCAGAAATTTTAAACTTTTTAAATCTTCCATGGGGCGCGCAAGGTAAGGGATGGTTTGCCACTGACTCGCAAGGTTGCATACAGAGGTCAGACAGTGATTCAAGGACAGGGACGTTTCACCAAACACAGGTTACCGCAGGTGATACCGCCTGTAATGTGAATGGGGTATTACAGCATTGTGTCTGTAAGACTTTAGAAAATAAATTCAATAACATTTTCAATGCAGATATTTTGTCAATCAAAAATGTAGATAGATACAAGTTATGTAATACAGAATTTCCATGTAACGTAACATGAAGATAATATGTTTAGTTCCTAATTTTAAACATACAAAAGGTGCTATTACAACAATTTATACATCACTATTTAACTGAACAAAGTAAAATAAAAATACATCTGAAATTGTAGATTTTTTTCCCTCTTGATAAAGGTAGGTTTTTCATTTACAAAAAAAAACAAAAAACTTAAATATATCACAGTCATAAAAACACATGAAATGCTGAAAAATATAATAAAAATGTATATACAAAATTCACTGATGATTGTTAATCAATAATCACTGCAAAAAAAATCAGGATTATATGACACTTAGTGTATGTACAATTTCATATTCATTTGAAACATGATTGTGTAAACATGACTTCTCTGAAACTATCTGAATTATAACTAAAAATATTCCACAATACCCACTGAGGGATATAATCTTTTGGATTAGAATAGTGGGCAGTGTAATGATGACCCTCATCAAGTGCATGAGGTTATGTGTTTACTGGTGTTTATGTCAGAGTAAAAGTAGTAAACCAAGTTTGATGACCTTTTCACATGACATTGGGTTTAGGTAAAACAGCTTGGTCAGTGAAGTCTTCAGTCCACCCTCCAGTCACTCTACCTGTTCAGTGTATTCTGGGTGCAAC
This sequence comes from Sabellastarte sp. h YS-2021, assembly GCA_964017235.1. NCBI lineage: Eukaryota > Metazoa > Annelida > Polychaeta > Sabellida > Sabellidae > Sabellastarte > Sabellastarte sp. h YS-2021. Next base: position 33,664,543 of record OZ024936.1, read on the forward strand.
CTACTCTCCAATTACTTAGAAGTGCAACTGCAATATCAACTTTATAATTATCTATTTTGGGGGTTTATCAATTTTATGATTATTTATTTGCAAAAATTTTTATTTTCTTTTTTTTTACAACAATTCTAATTCTAATGGAAATTTAGAGCTCTTAATCTCTGCTGACTGCAGACTGTAAGATTCAAAACAAATCAATATCAGAATCCAATTTAATACATCCTGAAAAGCCATAGAAAAGGGCTGACAACCATGGAGGGGCAAGAAAGAGAAAACTTAGGCAGATAACCTTTTGAAAACAAGTAAGCTTTTAAATCAGATCAAAATATTGCCAAAAAAGTAGCCAAACATATGTTAAAACAGGCAAGTAATTCCGTATAATAAGAAATTAGATTAGGTCCCATGGTAAAATCATAATCATTTCCATCTGTCATAGATCAGGGAAAGAAGGAGGTCACCAAGTACAGGCCCAATGAGAACAGAACAGAGTTATGGAGAATATGACATGTTCAAGGTACATGTGTTTCATTGGTTAAGAAACTTCACTGTTTACATTAATGTACAACTTACACTGTTACTTCTTGTAGAAGGTGGGCTTGGAGTAATTTTCACTTAACATTATACATGTACAATGAGAAATTTATAGATAATCCACACTTTGTTTCTAAAAAACACTACTCAACAGAAAGTGCTGGGCCACATGCTATGCAAAATTATACTGGATATGGATCTAGGTGGAGTGGTCGTGTGGTGTGCTTTACAGGGTCACAAAATGATTGCATCACACAGTTTTATACCCCAAAGAAGAATCCTTCTGTAATACAGATCTAGCTCATAATCAGTGATGGCCAAATACTGCTCATTTGACCGACTTTGAGCTTTAAAAATGAAAACAAGAAAATGACTTTAAAGATATCACATGTGTACATTGTGTTTCTTTTAATATGTGTAAATGTATAGGAGTGACAAGCAGCTGAAGCCCTTCACAACTGAATGCACATGACATATTCACAGAACTATTTCATGTTCCAGAGAGTCATAATATAAATATATGTTTTTCATGAAATGTTACATCAAACGTGAAATGCTTCATTCACTTCTGTGATATAATTACATAGAAATATTGAGACCAATATAAGATTTAAAAAAAATATTGTAGCACATTCAATTCCATTTAATCAAATACCCTTTTTGGGAAACAATTATCTGTTGATTACTAAGTGGGACCATTTTCTTAAATTTTGGCAGTTGTATTTTGGAAGGTATATTAATAGTGGTTCTACAAGTTAATGAACAGACTGCTTAATGGAAGGCTAATTAATCACACCATTAGTGGCAGAATTATTACCATACACCAACATGTCTTGGTATTTTTACAAAAGTAAAAATCAATTTCATAATCACATATAAAGGAAATAATGGAAATGGTTGATATCTGTGATACAGTAATCAGCCACTGTCAATGTAGAGTAAGAAATCTAAAATTCGCCAGGAATCTAAAATTCGCCACCTCTAAAACCTTAGTTAATTTTATGAAGAAAATGATGTTTTTGTCTAAAAATTGGTATTTTTTAGTTCAAAAAGCCTTAATTTACTATACAGTCAACAAATCTCACCACAATTCATTTATTTTATTAGTATTTTCACCTGTGGCGAATTTCAGATATGTGGCGAATTTTAGATTTCTTACTCTAACCACTAAAAGACTATATGGAAAGCATATGTTCTTCCACTTTTCAAATACTATATCAATTTCCAAAAGCTTCTGAATATAATACAAAATTTAAATGTAACCACCCGCGAATGAAAAACAATCACTCTGTATAAAATAAGACCACTGCCATTAGAGTGCAAACCTCCAGGATTTTCCTATGGTCACCATTCTTGGGGTAGACTTACCCACATACCAAAACATAATGAAGTCCATGTAGTTATTTGAGGATATTAACTGTAAGAGCATTTTATAATCTCACAACCCGGCTCAATTAGGCAAGGGATGACAAATCAAACTAGAGGATCGCTCGCAAAAAAAAAAGATAATGTTTTTGCATAGCAAAAACAAAGCGTCCCGAAAAGGATATAAAGGTGAGTGCTAAAGTATTAAGAAAATGCTTCGTTTCTAGCCTTATACTGTTGTGGCAACCAAAGTCAGTGCAGTCTGCTCTATCTAGCACGGTTTTCAAGATATAAGCATTTTTGTGTTTTGCAAAAAATTAAAAAATTCAAAATGTCCGCTATATTTGGCGAGACAAAAATATTTTGAAAATTGGCATGGCTACTCTGCAGAGATACCTAGCAGGTCCAAAATTTTGTTGAGTTCGCTCCATATAGCACGGTTTTCGAGATATAAGCATTTTTGTGTTTTGCAAAAACTTTGAAAATTCAAAATGGCCACCATTTTTGGGGAGACAAAAATTTTTGTCAAGACCACTGCCGTGGTGTGTATCTCCCGCCGAGCATTAAAGCAGAAGAAATAGCTTTTCCGAGATATTCACAATTTTTCATTTTCGTGTGTGAAAGCTCTTCCAAAAGTAGGTGAATGAGTTATTTGAGAAAAATTGGCTATCTGCAAAACTATTAAGAGATAATTCACATTTACTCATTTTGAGTAGGTGAATAATTATCTATGGGTCTGAAACTTCACCAAGTGAAAGCTCTCCCAAAAGTAGGTGAATGAGTTATTTGAGAAAAATTGGCTATCTGCAATACTTTTAGAGATAATTCGCATTTACTCATTTTGAGTAGGTGAGTAATTAGCTATGGGTCTGAAACTTCACCATGTGAAAGCTCTCCCACAAGTAGATGAATGAGTATTTGATAAAAATTGGGTATCCGCAATACTTTTACAGATAATTAGCATTTACTCATTTTGAGTAGGTGAATAAATAGCTATGGGTCTGAAACTTCACCAAGTGAAAGCTCTCCCAAAAGTAGGTGAATGAGTTATTTGAGAAAAATTGGCTATCTGCAATACTTTTAGAGATAATTCAACATATTTGACAAAACTCCTTTAAATTGAATAGTTTTGCTGTTAAAGTGAAAGCTCTCCCAAAAGCAGGTGAATGAGTTATTTGAGAAAAATTGGCTATCTGCAATACTTTTAGAGATAATTCACATTTACTCATTTTGAGTAGGTGAATAATTAGCTATGGGTCTGAAACTTCACCAAGTGAAAGTTCTGCCAAAAGTAGGTGAATGAGTTATTTGAGAAAAATTGGCTATCTGCAATATTTTAGAGATAATTCGCATTTACTCATTTTGAGTAGGTGAGTAATTAGCTATGGGTCTGAAACTTCACCAAGTGAAAGCTCTCCCAAAAGTAGGTGAATGAGTTATTTGAGAAAAATTGGCTATCTGCAATACTTTTAGAGATAATTCGCATTTACTCATTTTGAGTAGACGAGTAATTAGCTATGGGTCTGAAACTTCACCAAGTGAAAGCTCTCCCAAAAGTAGGTGAAAGATTAATTTGAGAAAAATTGGCTATCTGCAATACTTTTAGAGATAATTCGCATTTACTCATTTTGAGTAGGTGAGTAATTAGCTATGGGTCTGAAACTTCACCAAGTGAAAGCTCTCCCAAAAGTAGGTGAATGAGTTATTTGAGAAAAATTGGCTATCTGCAATACTTTTAGAGATAATTCGCATTTACTCATTTTGAGTAGACGAGTAATTAGCTATGGGTCTGAAACTTCACCAAGTGAAAGCTCTCCCAAAAGTAGGTGAAAGATTAATTTGAGAAAAATTGGCTATCTGCAATACTTTTAGAGATAATTCGCATTTACTCATTTTGAGTAGGTGAGTAATTAGCTATGGGTCTGAAACTTCACCAAGTGAAAGCTCTCCCAAAAGTAGGTGAATGAGTTATTTGAGAAAAATTGGCTATCTGCAATACTTTTAGAGATAATTCGCATTTACTCATTTTGAGTAGACGAGTAATTAGCTATGGGTCTGAAACTTCACCAAGTGAAAGCTCTCCCAAAAGTAGGTGAAAGATTAATTTGAGAAAAATTGGCTATCTGCAATACTTTTAGAGATAATTCGCATTTACTCATTTTGAGTAGGTGAGTAATTAGCTATGGGTCTGAAACTTCACCAAGTGAAAGCTCTCCCAAAAGTAGGTGAATGAGTTATTTGAGAAAAATTGGCTATCTGCAAAACTTTTACAGATAATTCGCATTTACTCATTTTGAGTAGGTGAGTAATTAGCTATGGGTCTGAAACTTCACCAAGTGAAAGCTCTCCCAAAAGTAGGTGAATGATTAATTTGAGAAAAATTGGCTATCTGCAATACTTTTAGAGATAATTCGCATTTACTCATTTTGAGTAGGTGAGTAATTAGCTATGGGTCTGAAACTTCACAGAGTGAAAGCTCTCCCAAAAGTAGGTGAATGAGTTATTTGAGAAAAATTGGCTATCTGCAATACTTTTAGAGATAATTCGCATTTACTCATTTTGAGTAGGTGAGTAATTAGCTATGGGTCTGAAACTTCACCAAGTGAAAGATCTCCCAAAAGTAGGTGAATGAGTTATTTGAGAAAAATTGGCTATCTGCAATACTTTTAGAGATAATTCACATTTACTCATTTTCAGTAGGTGAGTAATTAGCTATGGGTCTGAAACTTCACCAAGTGAAAGCTCTCCCAAAAGTAGGTGAATGAGTTATTTGAGAAAAATTGGCTATCTGCAATACTTTTAGAGATAATTCGCATTTACTCATTTTGAGTAGGTGAGTAATTAGCTATGGGTCTGAAACTTCAAGTGAAAGCTCTCCCAAAAGTAGGTGAATGAGTTATTTGAGAAAAATTGGCTATCTGCAATACTTTTAGAGATAATTCGCATTTACTCATTTTGAGTAGGTGAGTAATTAGCTATGGGTCTGAAACTTCACCAAGTGAAAGCTCTCCCAAAAGTAGGTGAATGAGTTATTTGAGAAAAATTGGCTATCTGCAATACTTTTAGAGATAATTCGCATTTACTCATTTTGAGTAGGTGAGTAATTAGCTATGGGTCTGAAACTTCACCATGTGAAAGCTCTCCCACAAGTAGATGAATGAGTTATTTGATAAAAATTGGGTATCCGCAATACTTTTACAGATAATTAGCATTTACTCATTCTGAGTAGGTAAATAATTAGCTATGGGTCTGAAACTTCACCATGTGAAAGCTCTCCCAAAAGTAGGTGAATGATTAATTTGACAAAAATTGGCTATCTGCAATACTTTTAGAGATAATTCGCATTTACTCATTTTGAGTAGGTGAGTAATTAGCTATGGGTCTGAAACTTCACCAAGTGAAAGCTCTCCCAAAAGTAGGTGAATGAGTTATTTGAGAAAAATTGGCTATCTGCAATACTTTTAAAGATAATTCGCATTTACTCATTTTGAGTAAGTGAGTAATTAGCTATGGGTCTGAAACTTCACCAAGTGAAAGCTCTCCCAAAAGTAGGTGAATGAGTTATTTGAGAAAAATTGGCTATCTGCAATACTTTTACAGATAATTCGCATTTACTCATTTTGAGTAGGTGAGTAATTAGCTATGGGTCTGAAACTTCACCATGTGAAAGCTCTTCCAAAAGTAGGTGAATGAGTTATTTGAGAAAAATTGGCCATCTGCAATACTTTTAGAGGTAATTCGCATTTACTCTTTTTGAGTAGGTGAGCAATTAGCTATGGGTCTGAAACTTCACCAAGTGAAAGCTCTTTGGGATAGCTGCTCTGCAGAGATACCCTGAAGATAAAAAATTTCGTCGAAATCGCTCTATGTAGCACGGTTTTCGAAATATTAGCATTTTTGTGTTTTGCAATTTTTGCGCAAAAATTCGAAAATTCAAAATGGCCGCCATTTTTGGCAAGACAAAATTTTTTTGAAAATTGGCATGGCTACTCTGCAGAGATACCCTGTGGGTCAAAAATTTCGTCGAAATCGCTCTATCTAGCACGGTTTTCGAGATATAAGCATTTTTGTGTTTTGCAATTTTGCGAAAAATTCGAAAATTCAAAATGGCCGCCATTTTTTGCGAGAAATTTTTTGTTTGAAAATTGGCATGGCTACCCTGCAGAGATACCCTGCGGGTCAAAAATTTTGTCGAAATCGCTCTATCTAGCAGGGTTTTTGAGATATAAGCATTTTTATGTTTTGCAATTTTTGCGAAAAATTCGAAAATTCAAAATGGCCGCCATTTTTGGTGAGATAAAATTTTTTTGAAAATTGGCATGGCTACTCTGCATATATACCCTGTGGGTCAAAAATTTCGTCGAAATTGCTCTATCTAGCACGGTTTTCGAGATATAAGCATTTTTATGTTTTGCAATTTTTGCGAAAAATTCGAAAATTCAAAATGGCCGCCATTTTTGGCGAGACAAAAATTTTTTGAAAATTGGGAAAAGTACTCCGCAGAGATATCCTGCGGGTCAAAAATTTTGTCGAAATTGCTCTATCTAGCACGGTTTTTGAGATATAAGCATTTTTGTGTTTTGCAATTTTTGCGAAAATTTCGAAAATTCAAAATGGCCGCCATTTTGGGCGAGACAAAAATTTTTTGAAAATCGGGAAAACTACTCCGCAGAGATACCTTGCGGGTCAAAAATTTTGTCGAAATCGCTCTATCTAGCACAGTTTTCGAGATATAAGCATTTTTGTGTTTTCCTTATTTGGAAAATTCGTAATGATTAATTAATCATTAATTACTCGGCCATTTCTTGACCAATCAATGCCAAAATCTAATGATTTCCAGATTTTAATAGAATGAATGTATTTGCCAAGTTTCAGGTGAATTGATAAAATTCCTTTCAAGTTATCATCCGGACAAGCTTCCCCATCGAAAAAAGACATTTTTGGTCATGTGACCTCTCTGATTGGTTGAAATGTCACTGCAGCATATTCAAAAAAATTCCCCAAGGCTACTGCCTAAACCTGCCAAATTTGAAAAGAATCCGCCTAACGGTTACAGAGTTATAAGGAAAACAAAATGCGGAGCCGGCGGAGCCGGCGGAGCCAGATGCTCTCCCATACACAAACAAGCGTCCCTTGCGGGACGCTTAAATAGCAGGATGCAATTATATAGAACACAAGCAAACGGCAACCTTTGCATCACGTTTTAGGCAATTCACTAAAATACTGTTTGGCATTGTAATTCACCACACACCTTAATTTGGCACAAATAGGAAATAAGCACTATGTATTTAACCAATTTACATGTCCCAAACAAGGCTTAAACATTTGTAAGCTGTGAGATGATTGGTTAATTGTTAGTTTCATACCAATATTGTATTATTTTCTCAAAAAAGCCCAATTAAAGGTTAGTTAGTTGACTGTTTTCATTTTGTATGTATATGATATACTATTAACTTAAACTTGTATCACGTATATTTAAACTTTTAATCAAATGAAATCCACTTTAATTTGGACAAAACCAGCACAAATGGCAATTGTGTGTTTATATGGTACTGAAGTAGGAAGCAAGTCTTTAACTACACTGTAAATGGCCTCCAACTGCAAATAAGGCAGTAAACTTTCAGAAATTCTCACTGGCCAAACAGTCTGTTTTAAATTTGTGCCAAACTACTGGCTGTTTTATTCTCCATGTTTAACTTTCATCCAAGCAGATATGTTGGCAGACTTATGGTATTGTAAAATGAAAATACTGAGAAAGTAAACTGTCATATTCAGACAGGAATTTTCTGAAAATGGAGTCATTATTAGTCTTGTACAAATGATACGTAAAAATGTTCACGACATAAAAATGTTCATGACATGTTAATTAAAATCTAGTATGATTTCAACTAATACCACTGTTCCACAATCACAAGTACCGATGGTACCCATAATGTAGTTCCGAGTATAATCCTATTGGTCAAACCATTTTTCTGGTACTTGTGAAGGCCTGAAGTGTAATCATAGTGATTACAGATGCTCATTGACAATATTAAACATGTTTAAAGCCATTGTCAGTGAGGATTTTTGTCCCGAGTACTCAGGCCCAATCCTTTTAGTCATGTGTAAGTTATGTTTAGAGTCTGCCTGGCACAGATTAAGCACCATAAAAGTACAGAATGAATAGAATGTTTATTCTTTCCCAAGAGAGGATTTGTGTTGGAAATACTCAATTGGGAGCAATTGGTAGCAGGTTGTAAGGGTGATCTATTTGGTCATATATGAATTGTCTTCTAGAGCAGGACATTAATAACATGATTGGTTAGTTTGCCTGCCCCTTATCAACAGGACCAGTTGTAGTGCCCTCCCAAATGTAATATTAGCCAGATCTTACAAGAACTTGTGAATGTGGAAGAGTTTTATATTACAAAAAAATCTACTTTTGGTAGAGAATCATGGATAAAAGAATTGCAGTCATCTTTGATCTGAAGCAAAACACAATAATGTATCAGAAGAAAGGTTACTGTATCCACTCAAAGTAATCAGATTCATTAACTCTTAGAATTATTCTCTTAAACAGAGGCAACATGTTAGATAATTCAGATTGTAATAACATTCAGTAATTTTTCATGGATGAATGTATTTTAGTCAATAAGCAATTTGGAAGGATGTAAAAACTCATGTTGTTTTATTATGAATATTGCATTGTATTCTGGGGTGCCTTTGGAACCACACATCAGGGTTTTGAATCAAATTACTTTCCAAACTATCATGTAAATGTGACGACATATCAATAGGTTTTTCCACAGGGTCAAACCATAGCTGAACATTTTTAATTAACTGCACAGTTAATAATGAAGAATTTTATGAAATTAGAGTTATTTGAAAAAATTAGTTTCAGTTAAAGTGTGCAGATGGCCATTTTCATAGAGATAATTTCTTTAATTTTAAACAAATTTATTTTGAAGGCTAGAAGTCACTTATGGTTTTCACATTTATTTTTCAAAACCACAGAGAATTTCTGATGACAAATGATCAATAAATTAAACAAGCGATATTTATCTGTGAGAAACTTGGAGAGCCAACAAGGGTAAATGTGTTGTTTTCAGTCCGACTAAACATCATTCTCATGCCATAGTGTAGAGTAAGAAATCTAAAATTCGCCACATATCTGAAATTCGCCACATGTGAAAATACTAATAAAATAAATGAATTGTGGTGAGATTTGTTGACTGCATAGTAAATTAAAGCTTTTTGAACTGAAAAATACCAATTTTTGGACAAAAACATCATTTTCTTCATAAAATTAACTAAGGTTTTAGAGGTGGCGAATTTTAGATTCCTGGCGAATGTTAGATTTCTTACTCTAGTTCTTGAGCTGTTACAATGGGTGAATACAGACTGCTGAAGAGATTTAAAGGTATGAAGCCACACATTCACACAATGGATACCTGCTCCACCCTCATTCTCTAGCTCTAAAAATCCATTTAAATACCATAGTATATAGTACAATAATTTAAGTGGTAAATGTAATCTTAACAATTACACATTAAGATGTAATAAATGATAATCCATTCAAATTCACCTGAAAAAGAAAATCAGGTGGTAAGACACTGCCACCTTTATTTAGCACTAGATTCCTTTCTACATAAATCATATCAGTCTAACTTTAACTGACATCTGAATGTTTATGATCCATTGCTTTATTTCGAATATTTGCATCAGTGGATGGTGTAGAATTTAAATTAATGTCTGAAATAACAAATTCAAAATGCAAAATAACTCAATATGACAGAGTTTGATTCTTTTTTACCTTTTTCACATTACCCTTGCATCTTACAATATATCTAGCATTGACAGTAACACAAAAGTCAAATAAAAGAGAAACGAGTATAATACCTTTGAGCTCCTCCCTCCCTTTCTCTGTAGTGAAGTCAGGCAGGTGGTTTGGCAGCAAACCTCGCGATTCAAGCACCTGTTGAGCCACAGCACGTGTCATGTCCAGCACCAACTCTGTCTGTTTTCTGGGTAAACAAACACACCTTCAGCCATTTCTCATTGGCCATTTAACAAGTTATAATTACATAAGACGAAGAGTTTAGTAGAATCACATCAAGAGTCTGCTGTTTGGATAAACTTAAAAAGTTCACAGTGACAAAGATTATCCTTTCCAGGTCCCATTAAAGATCCATAATGGTACTGTGAAGTTGTTTTCATTTTACTGATCTCCAATTTGTGGACAATTTAGTATGCCATTTTGAGATATGGCAAATTCCCTCTCATGTACAAGTGGCCAATGGAAAGGTAAAATAAATTTTAATACAATGTCATGCACCCTAACAATTGAAGTGTCTGCTGTTATAATTCTATTCTTGTGTTTTCTTTTCCCCAAGTCAACACATTATTTTACAGCCACTTACTATTTTTTGCTTGCTTATTTTATGCTTTAGACACTTACGCTGCACTGTCCTGGGTATTTCCATACTCTAAGACCACTTCACAGAAGTGTCGTCCCATCACCTCAAAGTCACGCATGTTGAAGTGACGTCTGTCTCCCCTACACAACAATACAGATAAATTCAGAAAATTAATAGGAATTTAAATTTTTATTAGAAATACTTACCATTTCCTAACAGTAGCTTTTTGTTAGAGCCAGAGATGTGAATTAAATTTTAAGGTTATATAACAACCTTAACCAACCCATTGAGTAACAGTAGTCCATCCTCCGGCCAAATAGGTCACATGACCACATTGTGTACTTCATTAATTTTGTTGGCAATTAATAGTGAGGACATCTTCAGGAACTGGAAGAAGTTTTGTCAGGGTTTTTTTATTTTTTGAGATTTTATGGAGAATCTCACTATATATTTTTACATGTATTTGGTACATAAGTGATGCATGATTATTCAATCTTTGAAGATATGTTAATACAGCATATGTTATAACTTGTGGTCGGTATGGCCAGTGGAGATAAAATAACACTCACTCATTTGTGATATAAAGAGACTATTGTCTCTCTGGCTCATTTCATTCTGGCGTATTGTACTGCACACTGAAAAATGCTAGTCTTAAACTATTAAGCTGGAAGTCTAAGGTACTATTAATGTCCATGTACAGAAGGATGTTACAAGCCAAGGAATGTCTAAACAATTATTGGCAAGTTTATCCACAGACAATACTCAACAAGGATGCAGAATCAGTTTTTCAATGCCAGTTATAGTGGTGAATATAATTGGCATGTTTACACATTTCGTTTCCACACTGTACAATTAACTTTTCAATGAAAACATGGATATTTCTGCAGTAATGAATTTCACATGGGCTTCAAACTTTCACACTTTATACTTTTTTACTCAGTGTTCTGTTACCTGCAGGTATCTATCGAATATACAGTATTTCATTAGTGTATATTGTAATTTTCCAATAGATGTGTGTTACCTGTAGAAATTTGCCCAATAGAAAATATCAGTATGTGTTAGCTTCAGGTACTTGTCCAATAGAATGTATTTCATAGGTGCATGTTACTATGCAGATATTTGTTCAATAGAATCTATTTTATTAGTATTTGTATATTTTTCAAACAGAAGGTGTTTCATCAGGGTAATATTATCCACAGATTATTGACTAACAAAGTGCATTGGTATATGTTACAGACAGACAATTGTACAATAGAAGGTAGATCATCAGTGTGTATTTTCTACGAATGTCTCTCTGGAATAATTAATTGCCCTCACCTGCAGATGTTAGTCCCGCAGAATGTTGCCTCCATAGTGAAGCTGTTGGAGACATTCATCTGCCTGAACATCACCACTCTGCCTGTAGACTCTTTGCATTTACGTATCGTGAAGCGGCACCCACGGAAAGAAAACTTATCTGGAGCCTGAAAAACATGGGAGAAGTTTGATGACTACGCTATTGCTTTAAACTCAAACTACTGATCGAGAGAAGTTAATAATCAAAGTAATTACTCAAGCTTACTACACTGAAAACCACTGGCTTGTTTAAAGTAAGCATTCAAATTTCTCCTTGTTGACTCTGGTGCTCTGTAATGTAAACTCTGGTTATCCACCTCCACAATAAACTCTAACTTGATATTTGAATTTTATTTATTTATTTATTTGTGGTTTTACATCGCTTTCAACACTGTACAGGTCATATCACGATGGGTAGTTGGAAGGGCAGAGGAAACCAGTACATACAGTTCGTTAGGGTTCTGTACTGTAAACTGCCGACCAATGGCAAGTAAACTTGATATTTGAAGTCTAGCAACATAAAATTTACTGTAGCATTAAACCATGGACGATCTACTCTTGGTATGCTTACCATAATTATACCAAATTATGGCTGCAAAAACATTTAAATCTGAAATTATATATAAAATTTAAGCAAATACTAAAGTGAACACGTCTTACTTTCTGTGCCATGAGCCATGGGAAGAGCCTCTCTTTGAGGAAGGACTCGGTTGGAGTAAAAGGGATAGCACCAGCAAAGAACTGCTTGCTGTCACTGTTGTTACAGCCATACATGAACACATTCTGGCGTCTGCTGTGACCATGTAAGTCGCAGTAGATCATTACCTGCAGGCACAAATTACAGCATTAAAAACAAAACGGGTGGTGTCAATCAGGAAGATTATGAAAATCTAGCCCTGTGTCATCAAAGCACTGAACATTAAAAACATTAACATTGCTTGTGATCTTGTAAGTCACAGGTCATCACCTGGAGCCAAATTCAGTTTGGGGGTTTGTAGAAAATACAAGAGTGAAACTGCCTTGTTCCTATGGTGTTGGTAAAAAGATTATTTGATATATCTTATAAGGCTGAAATGATAAACCACTAAGTCAACTTCAATATTGTTAAACCAGTTATAACTGTTTTTTTATGTGAATCACCTCACATGGATTTTACAAAATCGTTACACTTGTTAAAATGTTGAGACCTCATTGATAAATTTTCTACTTTTCTACAATCTGAGGATCAGCTGTATTCTTTGGTTATATTCGGGACACATGCTCGTGTAACATTTTCAGTATTTGCTCAAAGATACCATTCATCAGAAACAGTTATCCAGTTAGTCGACGGTTAATGCAAACAGTTATCCAGCTACCACATTTTGCTAATCACTTGAGCCCCAGTATCTTAGAATCTGTCAGTGCAGAGATTAAGTGCCATACAAGAGTGTGACAGATAGAGTGGTAAAAAGGGGATTATAAAGACCGGAAGTGCGCAGCGAACGAAAATCCGTCTATGTGCATAGAATCAGCTGGGAGTAAAACCTCCAATAACGGCCCGCTGAAAAATGGAAGTGCTGTTTCGATTGCTCGATTGTATGTTGGTAGTAAAATCGTCTACGGTTACGAGAGCAATCATGCATTCAAAACAATATGGCGGCGTCTTTGTTCGTGTCATCTCATAAAAATAAATTGATATTTCTTTCAACCAAGTAGGCCGGTCTTTATAATAGTAATAAATACCTCATGCTCAGGCGTTTGTTACAGGATATACGCCCGGCAAAAATTCCTTAATAATGCCCTTGCGCTTGACGGCGCTCTGGCATTAGTTGGAATTTTTGCCGGGCGTATATCCTGTAACAAACGCCCTCACACTCAGTATTTATTACTACAATAAATCCACCCAAGTGCTTATTGCTGTTCAGGACCTTGTGACATTGCTTAATTGTTCCAAGTAAAGATCTTTACTGCTTAACTTTGGAATCAGTTTTGGAAAATTTTTGATGATTACTGTAAATTGTGGAAAATCGTTAATTTATAAATAAAATCTCTTTTTTTCTATTTCTGCAAGGATTATCTATTTATTTTCTACCAGCAAGTAATTGTTGTGCCAGATACTTATTAACCAATTTACCTAAGGTCTCTAAGAATTCTTCCATCACATATGTGGTGTGCCAGATATGTATTAACCAATTTACCTCAAGTCTTTCAGAATACTTCCAGCACATAATTTTTGTGCCAGATACTATTTAAACAATTAACCTCAGGTCTCTGATAATTGTTAAAGCATGTAATTCATTAGCCAGATACTTATTATCTAATTAAGCCTCATGTCTCATGGAGACTTTCAGCATGTACTCAGTGTACCAGAGTTACTAGTCACTTCACCTCATGTTGCTTTGAGAATTCTTCCAGCATGTATTTAGTGTGCCAGATGGTGGGAAAGTTTTCTCTCCGGGGTCGGCGGTAATTTCGATTGAGATCTCTGGCAGACAGTGAGCATCGATAGTTCCCCACAATCACACCATCTGGGTTCAGCATAGGAACTATTTTGAAGATGTACCTATTCCGCAATTCCTACAATGACAAAAAATTTTGTTGATAAAATGCAAGGTCAGTTTATAAGTTAATTCAACTGACAGAAAAAGGAGACTTTTATACATACTAGTATTGCAATTAATTTCAATAGATTTCTACTTGGTTTTATTGCTGGTTTTTATGCTTAAAGACCTCATCTATCAACTAGTGTTTGACAGCAAAGTGCATTTATCTGTACCATCACTGTCTCCTATGTATAAAAGACAAAATGATTATGTTACAAAATTAGATCATTACTGCATAAAGATCAAAACAGTTTTGATGCATTTATAAATGTGTGGACTGCTTTACATATTTTAACATCTTAATCAGATTTCATTATAAAGTTACAATGTGTACAAAATGTTGCCACTAGGATTGTCCGGAACTTGAAGGAGTACGACTCTGTAACACCTAATCTGATGAAACTGTACTGGTTACCTGTAAGACAGCGCATTATCTACAAACTGAACCTCCATGTTTTCAAGGCATTAAAGGGTGATGCCCAGGACTACATTTAATCTTTGCTTTCCATAAACCAACTAGCAAGACCACTAAGTTCGGTGACAAAATGTATAAACTGAAAGAGCCTCAATGGAAACTGAAAAGTAAGGGATACCAATCCTTCCATGTTGCAGCACCTCGCTACTGGAATAGCCTCCCCGATGATGTCCACAACATCGAACTGGATTTAAATGACTTTAAGAAAAGACTTAAAACCTTTCTATTTAAGAGTGCTTTTATTGGAGTACAACAGTGATTAGCCAGTCAGTGGCTAGAATTGCGCTGTATAAGAACTAAATGTTATTATTATTAAGGCGCCTTGCCAGTGAGAGACAGTATGAAATCTGCATACCTTAGCACAGGGTGTCTTGCCAGTGAGAGACAGTATGAAATCTGCATACCTTAGCACAGGGTGTCTTGGCAGTGAGAGACAGTATTAAATCTGCATACCTTAGCACAGGGTGTCTTGGCAGTGAGAGACAGTATTAAATCTGCATACCTTAGCACAGGGTGTCTTGCCAGTGAGAGACAGTATTAAATCTGTATACCTTAGCACAGGGTGTCTTGCCAGTGAGAGACAGTATGAAATCTGTATACCTTAGCACAGGGTGTCTTGCCAGTGAGAGACAGTATGAAATCTGTATACCTTAGCACAGGGTGTCTTGGCAGTGAGAGACAGTATTAAATCTGCATACCTTAGCACAGGGTGTCTTGCCAGTGAGAGACAGTATTAAATCTGTATACCTTAGCACAGGGTGTCTTGGCAGTGAGAGACAGTATTAAATCTGCATACCTTAGCACAGGGTGTCTTGCCAGTGAGAGACAGTATTAAATCTGTATACCTTAGCACAGGGTGTCTTGGCAGTGAGAGACAGTATTAAATCTGCATACCTTAGTGCAGGGTGTCTTGGCAGTGAGAGACAGTATTAAATCTGCATACCTTAGTGCAGGGTGTCTTGCCAGTGAGAGACAGTATTAAATCTGTATACCTTAGCACAGGGTGTCTTGGCAGTGAAAGACAGTATTAAATCTGCATACCTTAGTGCAGGGTGTCTTGCCAGTGAAAGACAGTATGAAATCTGCATACCTTAGCGCAGGGTGTCTTGCCAGTGAAAGACAGTATGAAATCTGCATACCTTAGCACAGGGTGTCTTGCCAGTGAGAGACAGTATGAAATCTGCATACCTTAGCACAGGGTGTCTTGCCAGTGAGAGACAGTATGAAATCTGCATACCTTAGCACAAGGTGTCTTGCCAGTGATGAACTCCAGCAGACCTTTCATCATCCAGCTGCTGTTGGTCTCTCCAGGATGTACTCTGGCTGTCACCACGATACCTTTCTTCTCCTGCTGAGCACTTGACTCACCTAAACAGTAAAGGGTACAGCAATCAAAGAGTTTGTGGGTAATAACATGATTTCAGAACTACCTTACAAAGAAAATGTATTTGGTAAAACTATCTGGCTCTCGATTTTTCATTCTGTGAGTACTATTTTAATGCAAAAGTTATAAGTTGATCATTAACAGATCCCTAGATGTCTAATGAAGTTTAATGAGGTTTGTTATTAATACTATTATTTAGAATTGCCAATTTCGACTTAAAAACTTATAAGAGTGCATTGTGATTTATGATGTTTAAAATCATGTTAAAGAAACCATGTGATAGCATTATGGACAGTTTCAAAGGTGAAATCGCACATAAATACATTTCTACCCATGAGTATTTTGACATTCTATGGATGACTTTGAATGAGGAGCCTCAAGATACAACTTCTGCATTCTTGCACAGGACATATATATCTCTTACACATATCACCCATGAATAGATTTAATCTTCTACTTATAAGAACCAGCCAGTACGAGAGGAGAGATAATTTTTAAAGATGTCCCTGTGGTAGCCATCTTATTTTTTGAAATGAGGCTAAATTCAGTCACAAATATTCTAACCCACATTGAAGATATCCTAAAATTTTGCTGAAGCTAGGTGGTGTAGGTTTCCCCTAAGAGCATTGATGGGACAATCTCTCTATGCGTTGTTGTGATGTATTATAAACTGTGATCCATAGTATCCTCTGGTGAATACAATATATATAAAATTTGCTTGGGTATCTTAACCTATATGTTATAAAAGCCCCAGTCTTTACCTGTATTATAAACCATGCTATAAGAACCATAGCTTTACTCTATATAACCATGTTATACAAGCCCAAGATTTACCCTATATAACCATGTTATACAAGCCCAAGATTTACCCTATATAACCATGTTATACAAGCCCAAGATTTACCCTATATAACCATGTTATACAAGCCCCAGATTTACCCTATATAACCATGTTATAAAAGCCCCAGTCTTCACCTGTCTTAAAAATATAAAGACCATGTCATAAAAGCCCAGTCTTCACCTGTATTATATATATCATAAACCATGTTATACAAGCCCCAGCTTTACCCTATATAAACATGTTATAAAATCCCTGTCTTAATCTATAAAACCATGTTTGATAAAGCCTGTCTTAACATATATGTTTTATAAAATAACTCACTGAAGTTGGTGACTGTGAGAAGGAAGCAGCTGTTTCCTGCCTTAGTCTCACACATGACCTCCCTCTTAATGACCTTTGAGCGTTCATCATCATGCAGTAGATTCTCAAGGTCATCTTTGAGGTCAGTGAAAGTGTAAGGGTAGCAGTGAGCCAGGTAATAAGTGTCATCGGCATGGGGGAATTCCTTAGCAAAAAATCACGTAAATAGTACAACAGAAATTTATAAATGATAGATAGTTTTAAGCTTATCATAATTTGTGTTTAACTTATAAATATAAGCAATTGTTGTTCAGTCAAGATACTTGGCGTCACACTTATATTTTAACTACAGTGCATAGAGACAAGAAGCAGTAATGTTACACTGGTAGGTTTAAAGTGTGACCTTAAACTTATTCTTTTTAGAATGATTGCATTCTGCCTTATGAAATGCAAATATCCTTTCATTGTGTTACCTTTTGTAACTCAATATCTTTTCTCAAAGTGGTGTTAATCATAATACTTGATTTATTCAAAATGTCTGAGTAATTCTTATAAAACACAAAACACTTCGATTTTATTTGTATGACTGACTGTTTTAACACAAATCTCAATGACACATTCTCTTACAACTATGTACTACTATTACTGACTGATGATTATTAACCAGTGATAACTGCTTTCTGTATCAATACTGCACACAACAGAGCTGATTAATATTGAAATATTGATACATGACCCCTCCCGTAATTCTGAGTTTACTGTACTAACCATCTGCCATTCCAGTACATAGTGGCTCCTGTCTCTGGACAGTAGGGGACAGTGCAAGTTGTGTTCATTCTTGTAGTATGAGACATGATGGCCCGCCCTCAACCAGCCCATGTTCTTATCTGTGGCCAGTTTCTCTGAATACAATAGTGGTCTCATGCCTGTGTAAATAGCAGGCAAAATCATAACAAAACCATTCAAAGTTTAATGTTATATATTTTTAGAGATGCCTCCATATAATCATATCAGACCAGTTCATAAACTGACCACAAATTCACCAAAAGCTGACTTGAGGCTTTTAAGTGATAAGGTCAAACATGCACAGATAAATCTATTCACATTATGTTCACATTACTACCAATCCAGAAAAATCAGTTCATAATTTGTCAATCAAATGACCCCAAAATGAAGTACAACCTCCATTTTCAGGCTCAAATCGTATTAAAAATAGTCTGTACTCATTTTAATATTCAGATTATTAGAATTAAATCATACCAGGATTTGAACCTGATTTAGATTGATCCAGCAAGATTCCGGATGTTAATTATGACTCACTATATACACCTTAGCCTTTGCCCCATGATTGTATCAATTTGAGTTGACCAGGCGAAAATGAAAATGTATCCATTGGACCGAAGAAATATGAATGGGCCTTTATAGAGACCACTCACACAGGTCACTAGTTTGGTGTATGAAGTACCTTTTTTGACCAATTCTTGATCACTGGCTTACAGTATGATACTAATGATGGCCTTGACTCTGTTACATATAAAACCCTCATTATATCATTCTGAAATAAGTTTGATGTATTTGAAATGACTCACCAAAGTTATAGAGACTAGTTTTCTTGAGTAGGTTGATGATTTTGAACTTGTAGGTGACCCCGGGCAGGGCCCTGGCCACCTGGAAGTAGTACCACTGTGTATGTCGCTGTGTGTACAGATCTGTCTTCAGTACCAGCTCATACTCAAACTCTCCTCTACAAGCATAATGAAACGGGAATGTTATAACCAGTATGCAGTGTATAGCACAAGAAATTTTCCCACATGACATGTTAAAAAGAGTATATCACCAATGAAGATGACAATATCACACGGGTGTGTAGCATGGGAATTATAATAATACTGTTAATTCTCATTAGAGATATATTTAATGCGGGATGTTTTAATTTTAGTATTCATATTTAATGCAAAAAAGGCTATAATATATACATGTGCACCTGTTCAATAAGTAAAGATAATAAATACTTTCAACTTGCGATTTCTTTGTTTACCCTACATGGATTTCCAACAAAAAATGATCAGAAGCTCTGTTTAAAGACTGATCACTATTATTATATTCATACGAGGCTAAAAGTTGAGAAGGCTGCCAGTACAGGTCCTTCTTGTTTGCATGACCGTGTTCAAATGAACTGAAATGTCCAGTCATTAAAGGTTACCAAGGTGATGATTTTCTTTATTCAATCCCACTGGATAATGCACAAATCATCATGCCCGTTTTGTGAGGTCATGATGATGTCATACATGGGGTCATTATGTTTAGTGATGTCACAAACATGTAGCTCATACCAGGGGGTTGCATATGTATGGGTGTAGGACCCTTCAAGGTTTCGTCAAGGAGACTCATCAGATGCATAAGGGGTTGTTTTGTGGTTTGATGAAATAGGGAAATGTAATGGTTTAGGATGACACATGTAGTGGATTTTTATAGGTGTTAGTTGCCTACAAGGTGGTGACCTGCTAGAGTGACCACCAACTTGTGTGCTGGGGATGAGCACAATCCACTTTTCTCTGGTTGAGACTACCCTTTTACAATTAAGTTATTCTAAAAGGGGTTGATTGGAAAATCTTTGAAATCGGGTAGGTCTATCCCAATTGCCAGTGCAATTAGCCCAGTTACCTGATTGGCACCACAACTATTGATAGGTGTGGCATGACAAGGGACCTAGGGTATGCCTGATTCAATAAAATTTTTTAACGTGGCTAGGGGCATATCCCAGGTCCAGGATCACTCCTGTATATTAAGGCCCTGAGGGGCTATTGTGCGTAGCCTGCATTGCCAGTTTCGCTCTATGGTTCTGCGCAATTTGAATGCCTGTGGGGACTCAGGGTGTGCATGGATGACATCCACTATGTGTATTTCTAAGTCAGAGATACCATGGTGGTCACATTGGTTGAAATGGTGTCTAATTGTGTCCTTAACATTTCTGGATGTTATGTTATACAGGTGGCCTTGGAACCGGTCCATGAGACTGATCACATGGGAACCAATTCCCTACCCTTTGTACATTATTAATCTTATCTCATCAAAATTCTATAGCACTAATATTTGCTGTAGTAGCTTCTAAAGCACCATTTCTATATTTAGAGCAAGATACTTAAAATTCCATTGAGCATATGTCATTCACCATGACAATATAAATTAAAACTTGTGACAACTTTGCATGAGGGAGATCACAGGTCAAATTTGGTCACAAGCAATAATTCCCATCAGTCTGGGAAATAGAAGGTTTCCTTACTGGTAAACTTCATCTAATGTGGTAAATTTCATTCTTCTTACTCCACAGATTATCCTTCTCTGCCAGGCAGAGATTAAGCATCATAAAAGTACAGAATAGAATAGATTATTTAAACTGATTATTACCTTGCTATATCAGATCTCCACCCTTGAGTTTCTGTGAGATTTTCTTTACTTAATAGTTAATGAGCTCTTATAGGTATATATACTTTAGCACTGCAACATCTAGCAGCATCAGAAACTGTATCCACTTACATTCTCCGAGCCTGGCGCAGGTTTCCAGATTCAAACCTGGACTCGAAGTAGAGGCTTGGTGAGTGGTCTTGCAGTGGCACTGGTTCATAGTTTCTGCCACTTTTCTCTGAGTCGAATATAATCTGGACCCCACGCCACCGCTGTGTGTACTGTGTCTGCTGGTTCTCTACTGTCTGGCGGAATTTTTCTGAAAATATTCACAGACAATATCACAAAACTTAAAATGTATTTTTCATATGGCTAGTAATCTCTGAACTCAGTAAAATATATTTTCCATATGGCCATGAAACAGCTATTTCACAAGCATGAACTCAGTAAAATCACCTTTATTTTTCAGAAACTCAGTAGTTTCTGTCATAGTTGACTGTCAGTCAGTCTTAACTACTGTGAAAATATTCTTTAGCACTTTTTTTAAAATAGTATAATGTATTTTCCAAATGTCTGATGGAGTTTTTTTTAATGTTCTGAGACACTAATGAAGATCATAATCAGATATGACAACTGGCAAGAAAACAGGAAATTTTCAACTGCCAAATACTGTGTCTTTATTTAAATCATTTCTGATGATTCTCAGCTGCATATATACCTTTTCAGAAAATATTCCGAATGAATATTAAAATATTGTGACCATGTGGCAAACAAATTTACAGACTGGAAAATAACAGTCATATAAATTCTTCAGTAAAACTTCTACACTATGTTATATTGGACATAATATTAAAACAACAGCTTAAAGTGTAATATTTATAAAAAATATAAACCCAAGGATATATTGATATTAATATTTTATTGAACAAAATGTTATTAAATATATGTTAGTGGTAGTTTACATTAATTTTATAACCTTGAAGTTCTCACTCCCATAAATCAAACATTCTATTCTGAAATTACTTTATCTGTGTACCAACTAACAAAAAATGAGGAAATGAAAGCCATAGGGGGCATGTTAAAAGATATTAACATAACTACTGAATAGTAGTTTCAACATCCAATTTACACAGAATGAAAACCTAAGGACACAATTATGTGTTGTTACAGAAAATGTAAGTCCAATGCATATATATGTGAAATTACTAATTTCATAATCTTTAATATCATTTGTTCAAATATCTGAGTTTGAGGCCAAATTGAAGCTCAGTTCCAGCAATATATTTTCATGTTTCTGGATCATAGTTTCCAGAAATTTTCCAGGATCTGGATTAAAATTAGGTACATTACATACACTATTGTGGGAAAGCCTGTACTTTTTTGCCAAGTAGTCTGACTATTAATTACAGAAGTGTATAAACATGCACTGCAAATTGCTGTATTTATCTAATCCTTATGCGATTGTAATTATCTAGTCCTTATACCATTGTTAATATTTCCTAAAATTTTAATCAAAATCTTTCCAAAGTTGTTCTTCAAAAAGACAGACAGGCAAATAAACAAACAAATGCCGCTAAAACCATGGTGATAGGTAGAGTAAGAAATCTAAAATTCGCCAGGAATCTAAAATTCGCCACCTCTAAAACCTTAGTTAATTTTATAAAGAAAATGATGTTTTTGTCTAAAAATTGGTATTTTTCAGTTCAAAAAGCCTTAATTTACTATACAGTCAACAAATCTCAGCACAATTCATTTATTTTATTAGTATTTTCACCTGTGGCGAATTTCAGATATGTGGCGAATTTTAGATTTCTTACTCTATAAACCTCTGAAATGACGAGATTGAATGGTTTTGGTTTCATGTTGTCGTCAACTCATTGAAGTCTCAACAAAGTAAAATGTGAGGTGTAAGAAGGAAGCACACGCTACAATGTACTTGCATAAGATGCAACAGCTTAGCATCGAGCAAGTAACTACCAAGTTTCCCAATCACAACATTAGCTGAGCCGAGGTTAAAACCCATAACATCAGCCAAGAGAGACTGGTGTATTACCATAACACCACCTTGCCTAAAACTGGTCCACAGATTCTTACTTATGTGTTTAAACATGGCAACCTAACCTCTTTTATATACTTTATATATACACTTGAAAAGAATGACTTGTTAAAATTATTTGAATTAATATTAATCATTGTTATCTGTATGCAAAGGTTATGTTGGGTTTAACTGAGAATATGATAAAGTACAATCATCAGTATTCTAATACAGGTATATTTGACTCGCTCAGACATGTTTATTATCCAAAAATAAACATTTATTTACATATTGTGCTTAGAAATTACACATTATTTTCACGTTTAACATTCTGAATTAGTGAAACTTGGTCAATCATAAAAGTTCAGTACCAGAGACAAAATTATCAACAGTATCCTGAGCTCCATCCCTGCACCCTCTCAAAAAAGAAGAAGAAAGAGAAGTACCTCAAAAGAATTGTAACTGTGAGTTGCCAAGATTAACATATTGACATAGATCTTCTTGCTAAATTGTGAGCTTAATTGTCATTCCACATTATGAGAATTGAAAGACTTTCTGCATACAGTATCTCAAAGCCTTACAACCATTATTACTCCATTTCCATGGGTTTATACACTGTAACATGAAAATGTCTTTGGGCAAACCAACACTGACAAGACTTTTATCTCATATAAGGGATAATCCCCCAACATAACACCCCAAGTCACACTGTGCATTCTGAATACTGATTAACTCAGCCTGAGTCTCTCTTCATATTCAAATGTATTGGTCGACATTTTTCACATGCTGATTACCATCCCCCTGAAATATTTATTTGGGTTTTAATGTCACTTTCAACACATGGTACAGGTCATATCATGACGGGTATTTTTATGGGTAGAGGAAATCAGTACATACAGTTGGTCAAGGTTCTACACTGTAAACTGCCGACCAACGGCAAGCAACTACCAGCTCTCCCACTTGAGGTCGGGCCGCGAATTGAACTCCGATCTCAGAGGTGGGAGGCGAGAGTGTTACCACTCTGCCACCGAGGCCTCATGAAGGGAGGGGGAGAGGGAATTGTATTTTTGCAAAGGGTGGGATCTAACCATAGCTTGATCCTCCTTAATGAATTGGTCTGGACCCAGATCTTCATCATGAAAATAATGATGTACTGCTAAAAACATATAAAACCTACATATAATAATGTTATTACTATTGTTAGGTAAGTACTGTTACACTATAATAATTTATTATTAGATGACTGTCATATTATATTGAAAGTTGAATTGTCAAGTTGTGTTATCTTTCAACAATAAAATCATACATTTCTACAAAAATAAAGAACCTTTCACCAAATTATAATTTTTTTTAAAAAAAAAAGTCATCCCAATCAAAATGTATAATATTGTGACATCACATAAGCAAAAGACTATGGCACCATGATGTCTTATAGTGACATAGTTATAAAGGGTCTTGGAGGTGTTTGCTAGCTAATTTCTACTAAAACAAGTACTGGTTTTTGCATATATATTTTTAAAAATAGCTTGACTAATAAATTCTATCTATCACTTGAAGGCTAATTCCTATTCTCGTTTTTGTTTAGTTGAAATCCATGCAGTAATAAGGAAGATATCATAAGTTGAAAATTTCAAGTGAGTGTTAAATATTTGTAAACAATACTTGATGAGAGCTATTAATGGTTTAGTTCTCTCATTAACAACCCACCACTACGCGAAGCTTAAATTGTACTGCTTTAACACATATATAAAGTATCAGTAACATGCTAGTACTGCACACCTATCTAAATTAATGGCATTTGATCACTTGATCACTTGATCTCACAGATATGTAGTTGTGGGTTGGAGCCCAGCTCATGGCGACTGTAGAATACACTCGGTAATCTGTCTAATATGACCTCGGTTGATGATAGTGATGTAAAACCGCAGCCATGACCTTTACTTGCTGTGCGACTATGGTTATAGCTTACATTATTGACACCCTTCTCTTTCAACATCACCAACTGTCGCCTTTAAAACAGCTTTTTATGATAAAACATTTTAAAATTGTAGATCGGTTAAGGTTATTATTATATGTATCCATACTACTCTCTTTCCATTAAGATTTTAAATATACAAAGCGACAATAATTTGTAAGATAAAGTCATTCTTCAGGCCAATATGACCTGTGTTTCATTCTGGTTTCTGAGGTATGAAGAGACTTCAGAGTTTTTCTACCACTTACACAGGTGCCAGTCAGTCACAGGTTTAGCCTCCCAACTAGTGTCAGTACCCATTTGTACTCTGGGTGAAGAGGGATACATGTGTAAAGTAATAAACTTGTTCCAGAGTACAATGTCAATGACCAGGCCAAAGATCAAACCCAAGACCTTTCCCTCCAACACCACAACAACAAGGTAACAGATATCATAAATTGTACTCTGAGTATAATTACTTGGCAAGCTATACACACATGGACATGGCCTGAATGTATTTTACAATCTCCAGTCTGTACTGTGATATCATGGAAATGACTTTTTGAAAAAAAGGAATTTTAGAACATTAACTCATTCAACATGAACCAGAGAATGTTTGGTTCACTTAGTGAAGGATAATCTCTTTAATGTAAGTTCAAGGTCAAAGTTTGGGTTTTGCATCCCTGACAACGTTTACAGTCATACAAGGACAGGCTGTCAGTACATCCCACATGTTAGCTGGGTTTGAACCCACGACCACAGAGGTCAGAGTCAAGTGGTTAAACGGCAGACTTGTTAACCAGTCACTTGTTAAAGTAGACCTTATCAAAAAGAGGAAAAAAGTTACGGAACTTATGAACACACATTACACAGATAAGCCTCACACTACCTTAAAGATGACAAGTTTGAAAAGCATAAGAAAAAAGTACAATACACCCTACATAACTAGAACCATCCATAGGATCTAGTTGTAATTATCTCTGGCTTCCAGTCCTCTTGCCACACAATTACTGCATTTTCTAATGTTGGGATATCAAATCAGGCTCCACCTGAACGTTAATTCCACTTATATCCATTTCCACCTGTACCGAATCTACATTGTACTAAAATTACTCATACTGTAAAATATACCGTAATGCAAGTATATGTGTCGGTGCACAGAAAGAAGTTGAAATATATGACAGTAAGTAAACAAACTTAAACTAAGGCAAAAACATACTAGGTCATTTTAAGTTTGTTTAGTATTCCTCTTAAGATGTCTTCTTAAAATGGAACAAATAAAAATCACTTGTGCTGTCCTATTTTCACGGGCAAAAAGAGTACTTAATATAGTCTCAAAACATAGTTCCTCCTAAACCTTTATTCAGGACAAATAAAGTTTGAAATAAAATATCTGTAAGTTTACCTTCAATCGATTCTATTGCAAATTTCTCCATTTTTCAGATTAAGAAATCATAAAATTTCAAGATCATGACTATGGTGTGACGTGATAAACAAATTACAAGTTGATGGCCACTTCTCCAGCCCAATATTCAATGTTTACCAAGACATTTGCTGATCTCCTCACACAGATCCCCTCTGTGTGAAAAGAAATGAAAAACAACAAACTTCTGAAGATGGCTGTTTTGTTTTTAACCAGTGACAACAACTTCAGAACTTGATAGCTGTATGAAAGGCAAGGTGTCATGGGTCAAGCAGGCTTGTGATGAGTACCAACTATCACCCAGCAGAGAAACAAGAGAAAAACATGGTAATATTAAAACCTCTGCCTACACAGTATTGGGTCAATGAATGAACAGTGACGATTTGACAAGATACAATCAAATCATACAGTTGGAACTTGTATAATATAGCTAGGCTGTGTGTACCAATCGATCACATGATATAATACAAACCATTACAAAACTACCATTTTGAAGAATTCTCCAACTTTTATTGGATAGGTATCACCAGCATATGAAAATTACTCTTACATGAGCAGACATATCACACTATATTAAGTCAGTTTGGTGTCTACATGAGCCAACATATCGGGCTGTATTGGGTCAGTTTGGTGTCTACATGAGCCAACATATCGGGCTGTATTGGGTCAGTTTGGTGTCTACATGAGCCAACACATCAGGCTATATTGGGGCAGTTTGGTGTGTACATGGGCCAACATATTGAGATTGAATTTGGTTGGTTTGCTGTGTACATGAGCCAACATATCTGGCTATATTGGGTCAGTCTGATGTGTACATGAGCCAACATATCGGGCTGTATTGGGTCGGTTTGCTGTGTACATGAGCTAACATGTCAGGCTGTTTTGGGTCAGTTTGGCGTGTACATGAGCCAACATATCGGGCTGTATTGGGTCGGTTTGCTGTGTACATGAGCTAACATATCAGGCTGTTTTGGATCAGTTTGGTGTGTACATGAGCCAACATATCGGGCTGTATTGGGTCGGTTTGCTGTGTACATGAGCTAACATATCAGGCTGTTTTGGATCAGTTTGGTGTGTACATGAGCCAACATATCGGGCCGTATTGGGTCGGTTTTCTGTGTACATGAGCTGACATGTCAGACTGGGGTGGATTGGTTCGGTGTGTAACAATCACACCATTAATATAAGAGCAAGTGGTTATGGGAAAAAACATTAAATTCATATTCAAAAGCAGGTACACAGTAAAATTGGCTTAAACTATATCTATTTACATTGCTATATTGAAACACAATCATTTAACAACAGTTAACATTGTCAAGTTCTTCAGTTAATATATTTAAAATGCAAGACCATCTGCATCCAATACTGGCTCTTTAGTGTTGACGTCATGTAACTAACTAGGTTGATGATGCTTTAAACACAATGTATAAAGGGACTTCAGGGTTCAATTCCAACTTATACTAACATGTGGGAAATTATTTAATATTATTTATTTTATTAAAATGACAAAGTATACTGCAATTGGTGCTACATAATATAAAATATTAATGACACACAACCCTAAAGACTTATTAGTCATCATGAAACTAGTGGTAAGACAGCTTTTTTGGAGGATTTTTTTAAAAAACTAATTGAAGAAAGTTTTTTTCTTAGCATAACACCACAGTTTATATAAAGACTATTTCTACATTTCCAGAGATCATACACCAAAGTTAGTAATAGCTCTATATTTTCATGACACACAATACTCTGAAACTCTTCCAGAATACCTTCACACTTTTGTTAATATTATATTAAGTATATGATAGTACCTCCAAATATTTGTTTAAATTGGACAAACACACAAGAAATGGATTCCATCTACATAACCCACATACTCTTTCATTAAGTTTTTTCTAATAAAAACTTCCTGCTTCAATTTCAAGTGTAAGTATACCAATTTGTAACTGGCAAAACGCAGATCTCTTATGTTTTGGAAGGTAGAGAGTAGCACAAGCTTTGGTCATTAATTTCATTGTTAAATAACGAACAATACTGACCTGTCACGGTATGAAATTTTGTGCAGTTGTACGTATAAAAAATAATTTGATGTAAATAACTTAAAGTCATGTCATATATAATGGGCAGTTTTCTATTTGAGGAAATTATGCATACCATTTAATGATTTCTGTAATAGAAAATCACTGACCATTGGCTTAAGTATCTTGTCATTTTCATCACTTCGTGTATCCCTAACATTGGTTACCGTTGCACAAATAAAAGAACCAAATTGGTCATAGTTTTGTTTTTGATTCTAATACATATATATATGAACAGAATGTAGCCAATAAGACACTCAACCATTATCTGCTACTTGGAAGTTGTCACACCTGAACCTCAAAATGCACTTGTTTTGATGACCATAAGATTGATTGATTTTTGTTTTATTCTGATTTATTTGTATTCTAAGAATAAGACACTGTTCTTTTAACAAGATATAACAAGGAAGAAGTCCATTCATTGAATAAAACTTATGCCGTACATTAAGATATATTCATTGAATAAAACTTATGCCGTACATTAAGATATACAACAAAAGGTTTGCTGTAACTAGAAATGTCATGCATAGAATATTACCATAAGTAGTGTCACCTAGTCTTGAGTCTCGCTCCATAATTAAATAATACATAAAGATTTTTTAATAACAGTCATAGAAAATGTTAGCATAAAGATATTTGCATTTTGGAGAGTTAGAATGAATGTATTTAGTAAAGTTCAATATTTGAATATTACAAAGTAGGATTACAGAGGATTCTACAAAGATGTTGTGAACCAAATGAAGTGTTGTTGATTTTGTATGATGTGCAGGACATTTTTAAAACTAGTAGTCAAATGGTGCAAGTGTTCACTGACCAATAATACAATGACCGAATCACAACTAATGACAGTTTATACAATTAACGTAACTTTGGTTTGTAAAAATATACAAATGAGTACAAAAACTGATTAGAGTAAGAAATCTAAAATTCGCCAGGAATCTAAAATTCGCCACCTCTAAAACCTTAGTTAATTTTATGAAGAAAATGATGTTTTTGTCTAAAAATTGGTATATTTCAGTTCAAAAAGCCATAATTTACTATACTTTCAACAAATCTCACCATAATTCATTTATTTTGTTAGTATTTTCACATGTGGCGAATTTCAGATATGTGGCGAATTTTAGATTTCTTACTCTATGTCAACAGATCACGGAGTCCCACCCTGTAATGAACTACAAAATGTCATGCATAAAATATTTTCATAAGTAGAAATCGTTTAACTAGTCTTGAGTCTTGCTACATGATTAAAGAACAAATAGAGGTTTTTAAGTAATAGTCATACAAAATGTTAGAATAAAACATCTGCATTTTAGTGAGTGAAAATGAGTTTATTTAGTAAAATCCAATTTCAGACATTAGAAGGTCAGATTGTAGAAGTTTCTACAAAGGTGTCATGAAGCAAATGGACCGTTGTTGATTTCGATTTTGCATGGTGTGTGAAACATTTCTAAAAATAGTAGTCAAATGGTGCAAGTGTTGAGTGACCAATAATACAATGACCGAATCTCAACTAATGAGGGTTTACACAATTACTGTAACTTTGGTTTGTAAAAATATACACACGAGTACAATTATTATAACTGATTATGTCAACAGAATGAAGTCCCACCCTTTAATGTATTTCTTGATGCTTTGGCAACTAATTGCATGTCAGCAAGTATGACAAATACACATTAATTAGCAGCATTGATTATCAAAACTGTGGTTGTACAGGTCTGTAATTATCAAGCATACTCAAAGTGATTTCTTTATAATATCCAATTGATATTTAATGTGTTTGTATAACCTCAGTCTCTGATTATTAGTTCATGTTGACAATATCATTAGC
This sequence comes from Sabellastarte sp. h YS-2021, assembly GCA_964017235.1. Taxonomy (NCBI): domain Eukaryota; kingdom Metazoa; phylum Annelida; class Polychaeta; order Sabellida; family Sabellidae; genus Sabellastarte; species Sabellastarte sp. h YS-2021. The sequence continues at coordinate 33,694,472 of OZ024936.1, forward strand.
CAACATAGAAATAAATCTATGTGATATGTATAATATTTGATTGATTGTCAATGGTTTTGCATAATTGTACTCCCTCGATCATTACTATATTATGTAAATAAATATAATTTTGTACCTTGGTAACCAAAAAACCCAGAGAGACAGACTGGCTGTTACAAAAAAGTTTCTAGAGTGGCCTACTGTTTTAACAATAAAAATATTACACATTTCATATGTCACCCTTTTTGAGAAACTGTTCCAAGAGAGTAATACCTATTTTTACTGTCCTTGCCATACTAAACATTCTTTAACAAAGACACTAAATAAAATTAATTAAAAATATTATATTTATTATCAGTCACAACGAAAATCTTTGGGGCTTTATAGCTTCAACATTTCAAATGAAACATTTTGAAAATAAATAAAATCATAATCTGTGACACTTCTGAAGGCCAGGGTCCGCAGATTATGAAACGCCTTCTGTGTGGGGGTGGGGGCATGTGTTTGTGCATGCATGCATGCATCGGTTCATTACATTTATTCAGAAACCTTTGTATCTCATTCATTCATTTATATCTTCATCAAAATTGCAGAGAAAGTTAATGACTATGAAAACATGTCTGTGAAAATATTTGGTCACATTGTTCAAAAAGCATTAACATGTTCTAAAACTTAAAATATTAAAGCTAGCTTCATCAAATTTACGCAAAATGTAGCTGGCTATGAAAGCTTGCTATAAATAATTTTGGCCTTCTTTTGAAAACAAAATGGCCACCATATCACATCTTTAAGGGTCAAGTAGGTTTCATCATATTAAAAAGGCCTAATGTCTCCCTTATCAATTTGGTCCTAGGGGTTTGGAATATATAAAAACAACAAACAGGAAATGGTCTATGAATCTTCTCAACATGTCTCATTTAACCTTTGACCCTTGCTTCATGGTCAAGAGGGTCATCATGCTGAAAAGGTCTTATATCTCCCTTATTATTGGTCCATTGGTTTGGACAGATGAAAACAATCCATCAAAAGTCATGGCCTGAGACTCTTTTGCAAGTGTCAAATTATTCCCCTTATCATTGGTCTCAAGGGTTGTAAATGTGAAAAGACCTATAGGATGTTATGCACTGCTAATCTTTTACAAGTGTTGAATTTGACCTTTGAACCTAGCTTCTTCAAGGTGAAGTGGAGTCATCATTCCAAAACAGCCTTATATTTCCCTTATTATTGGTTCTAGGGCTTCGAAATGTGAAAACAACTTGTAGGAAATCATGGCCCTCAAATATTTTACAAGGTCAAGTGGGGTCATCATACTACAAAGACCTAATATCTCTTATATCTCATTTATTTATAAAGATATCTTCATCAAATTTGTTTATGGCTATAATAACATGTCTGTACAAAATTTCAGCCTTATTTTTGAAAAAAAAAATAGCCATCATAGGCAATTGTTTAAAAAATATTAAGACGTTCTAAAATGTAAAATATTACAACTAGCTTTATTAGAATTGCACAAAATGTATATAGCTAGGAAAGATTGCCTGACAGTAATTTGGCCTTGTTTTGAAAACAAATTGGCCACCATATCAAATGTTTAATGGCCAATAGGGATCAATTATTTTAAAAGGGCCTTGTATCTGCTTTTTTATTGGTCCTAGGGCTTGGAACTCTTTCAAGGTCACACTACCATTTTTACTGAATACTCGGCTAAAGATAACCACCATTGTTTTACAGCAAACAAGACACAAATCTGTTGTTTGTCTGTGTCAGTCCTTATTTTATATATTCTCAGCTCCGTTATATTCTAGTTTATAATAATATTCAAGTAGTTTCATGTTTGATATCTTTCTAATTTTGACACAATATAATGATTTCCACATTACACACATTAGTAAGCAAGAACAATAAATTAGGCCTTGTAGGCTGCAGGCCTTGGGACATCCTCCAGAGACATGCACAAAGGTCAGTTTTCATTATTTAACCGCAAGGGTCTATATTGGCCTTTTTCGACCAAGCCTTATGGTGTTTAGCATCGCATCGGCGGAGTCACATTTTGCAAAATTGCCACTGGTGGCCATGTTTTTTAACAACTTTGTCCAAATTCAATAGGATTCCTCTGGTAAGTAATATCAATGACTGTACAAAGTTTCAAGACAATCAATGAAAGCAGTCTGGACTTAGGGCACACACAAACTTTAAAAACGGATGATGGCCATCTTGGAAACAAAATATATTGGAAAAGTATAGTGCAGGGGGAAAAAAGGAGAAAAAAATTCCTAAAAAGTTCTACAAATAAGTAAAACATTTACAAATACTAAAGTACCTAGAACTTATAAGTTTTCCAAGGACTGTTCTGCATCTCAAAACTTTAAAATATATATTTTTATAGAAAACTTTGCACCCTCAGTGACATTAATACTATGACGATGTTAATTTAAAACCACCAATCTATGCCTTCCTTTCTATTTTCAATACGCATATTATGACAGCAGTTAATGAAATATTGTATATTTTATGAGGGATGGACCGATGACTTACCATCTTGTATGGAATTCCAGAGAGGTTCCACATATCTGGGGTTAGTGCGTATATGTTTCGGTGTCTCTAGCAAGATCCGCTGCCAGTTTTCCTCATGTTCATCATCACCCAAATCCTGGGGCCAGTATGGGCCATAGGGCCAATATTGTATATCAGGAGGTGGTGCTCTATGCTTGAATATATAGGTCTCCAATTCTTTAGTGTAGCTCACAAATGTCCTGATAAGTGTATCTGATCGACTCAAATTTGGCTGGACATTAGGCATAGCAGGTAAACTCTGCGACAGCCCAGGTTTGTTAGTTCCATGAGGTTGCGAGATTGATCTCAGGGTATGTCTTGGTGATGTCATCAATTTGGGCTGTGATGTCATCAAATGTCGAGGTGAGTGGACCATACTGTGTGGGGCGGGAAGCATGTGGTAAGGTGAGGACAAAAACTTAGCCTGAGAGGTTGTCATTCTTTCTGTAAATCGGTCTTCTTCTTGATAGTTTTTTCCCTGCTATGAATTTCATTTCTTTTCTATAGTCTTAACAAAATTTTTACATTACTACAAGAGTGTTGCTGCGAGGTCAAGTTTCCATTCTTTCCACAAGGATCAGAGAATAAGAAAGATTCATCCTCTTGAAGCAGATGTTTTTGTATATACTTCAGTTACTCTGATATTTCAACAATATAAACATAATTTCTTTCACCGCAAATTTCAGAAAATAAATGTAAAATGGAAGATATTATTCCACAGGAATATCCAATATGACAATATTATTATCCAGACTAATACCACTTTCCCGCCTTCAAGATGTTTTGCACAATTAATATTTCACCATGCCAAAAGGTACAACAACAGACTTTCAATACCTAGTTTCTGAAAATACTGTGACAAATGTCACTCTTTCAGAATCAATTCAAACGTTATAAAAAATCAGTAGCGTGTAAAGTATCACTAATATGAAACTTTAAACTTCCATTTAATGATAGTTTGAATCAAGTACTGCAAACTTTGTTAGTTTTTCTGTAAAAAAGAAACAACAAAATGTGTAATTTGCAATGATCACTGTATATATAATACAGGCTAATCCACATTATTCACTGGCATTATTGGTTTGACATTAGTTTATATGCTGTTCTTATCATTAAAACAACAAACTCTTTGTCCAGTCTCTATTTGCACCACTGAAAAACTTGACGAAATAGCTACCGTTTACCTTTCTATTACAGAATCATATCCACTTAATTATCTTTATACAAACTCTTGTAATAACTGTATCAAAAGTTAGCACTTTCACATGGTTATCACACAAACTTCTCCAAACTTAAGATTTTCATATTGTGAGTACTTCTGAGAGAGAAATGTTTTATGTTATCAAGATCCAGTTGATTATTTCACTCAATCCATTACCAAAATGATTACATGTTCAACCAAATGATGTTTTAAAAAAATTATAAAAAATCCTCTCAAATTTCTTTTTCATTTTGCTGATTACATTATAACTTCAATCCCAATTTTAGATTGTAAAGAAATGACCTTGTCATAATGGAATATGCCATTTCAATTATGGTAGCTCCAAGCCAAAATCTGCAATGGATAGCTTTAGTTCAAGTCCATTAATCCAGCCATCCCTTCTTTTACATCAATGCAGAAATATGACTGACAATGTTCTAGCACTTAACAGAGATTGTCACACGAAAACCCTGCAGAGAAAATTCACAGTCTGACAAAAAACTCTGGACCAGACAAACAACTCAATAATGATTATAATCAATAGTGTGGAAAACCATAAAAGCAAAAATGCTTGCAGTATTTTATTGTCTGAAGTACAAATACATGTGTTCTCCAAAATGCAGATATAAAAGCGTCCAACCCAGTTAGTAAGTCAATATTAATTACACTCTACACAGATTACATAAAGCATGAAAAACAGAATTGCTCTCACGCCTGTTAAAATTCTGTCCTCCCCACATTCTCACTGGGGGAGATTTCTTTTGTGAAGGCATTGAGTGGCACACTCTTACTTTTCTCACACTAATCAACTTGTAAGTTTATGATCAAATCAATCCATGTGCAAACACCACATAAAATACCCATTCTGAACCGTATAGGCTTCTATATAATGCTCACTAATCCCTTACCCAATACACATGACCACATAATTGCCTGCTTTTCTTTGAGGGCCCAAAGGTGATGCTTTCTTCTGGATTTGTTGTATTTCACAGCCCTGCAGGTTCTGTAACTGGGTACTTCTGTTTAAAGCCTATGACTTAACTGTATTCAAATGTAATCTGAATATTATACAGCTTAATCTACTTTCAAGCAGATTGCCAGGTTAAAAACTATGATCACTGTTTCCGAGTCACACAGCCATTTGTTCAAGCATGCTATTGACCATCATTAGTAAACACATGTATATAAATAACAAATAGTGAAAGTATTCTTCTGTCGGGTTACATGTCATAAGTGACCTACTTTGAAGTAGGTCGCATCGGTAAGGTAAAAACAAAACTAACCAAATTTAAATTTATTTCCTAATTTATTCCTCTATTTAAAGCATTAATTCTTACAATATAAATGGGTTTATATACAATACCCACATAAATTAATTTTTGGTAATTTCCTGGTTTCTCTGTCACAGATGTGGTTTGTTTTCATTTGAGAAGGAAAGGTCCCAGATTTGCCGGACGGAAGAATCAAGGGTAATGTGAATCAGTCAAAACACTTGCTTTGATGATAAATGGACACACTGTGTACATGTGCGCGGAACCACATTTTGATAATACTAGTGGATTTTTGATTGATTTTTGATCAGTTTTAACATTATACTTTCAACACATTGCACAGGTTTAAAACAGTGCTTACCCCAAATCATTGAATCAATCAAAAACTCACCAGTACTTCCCCTAATTTATGTGTTTTTGCACACAAACATAGCCTAGTGGAACACAAAATTCAAAGACTCATCTTTGAAATGGTTTTTGCTTCTGGCTCAGGCCTGCATTTCTGCATTATTGGAAATTTTCACTCTGCACTCATTTTATCTATTTTAGCTGATAACCCTAGATAATGAAAATTATTTCCTACTGAAATGTAATATATATTTTTATCTCTTCAGTAGAAACTGACCATTAGTGAAAATTACTTTAAACAAATTTCATAAAAGTTGAAAATTAGTGAACATTTATTGTAGCTAAATATTTCACTTATACAGTATTTTTAAACATCATTACCCAGAGATGTGTACTCAAAACATTTTTTATCTATTAACTATAAATAAACAAAAATTCTTGAAATTTTTCTATTTGTATGTAAAGAGCTGTTCAAAAGCTTTAAAACTGTTCTTTTTTTCATTTTGAGAGTCTGTGCACTTGTTCTGCAAATTCTCCTTCTTAAATTTTTCTAGAGTAGGTACTTCTGTTGAAAGCTGTTCTTTCATTTTTAGAGGAGGCACTTGTCTTGGAAACTGTTCTTTTTTATTTTTAGTTTAGGCAATTGTCTTGGAAACCATATATTTTTTATTTTAGTGAAATCTGCTGGGTTTTTTAAAATTTTTAATGTACCTGTACATGTGTATGTCCCTTGAAATAATAATAATGACAATTGTAAATTGGCTTTTATATAAAATATAAAACAAAGAGCCATTATCTAATATAACTAAAGAATATTCTTTACAACTTGAGAGAAATTCTTTAAAATGAATAAAGAGTCTCTCAAGACGTTGCAAGTTACACATAACCACAGTGTTCAGGCTTTCATTAAAAGTTTGATAGATACAGGTAAAGAGTTGTATAGGAGCTATGGCACTGCAGATTTAATGGGTAGGATTTAACAGAGAAAATATCCCCAAGTCATGCATGTACAATTAGCATTTACTCACAAGAACATGTTCAGAAATTCCTTCTTAGTACATGGTGTCAAAATATTGGATATTTTCATACGTTCTATGTTCATAAGATCCTACATTCAGCATGTGTATCGGAATGTTTGCCACCCTCTGGTTATTCATATTTTAAATTTATATATTTGTGGATACTGTCTCTTTCAAAACAATGTTCAGGTTGTTATCATGATGTGTAGTTCTTAAAGAGTGGAAAAAACAAATATTCAGTGGTTCATAAGTTTTTTACCACACCTTTTCTAAATTTCCACTGGCCAAATGTCTGCCTTCCAAATGTCCCGGATTCAAAAAAAGTATATAACATATGAAGAGGATAATGTACTCTTGCCACAAGTATAATACTGGTCATATATACAATAAGGGATGTTTTACTTTTACTTTTTAATTCAATTTTTTAGGAGCCAATTTCATCAAAACACCAGGTCTGTATTTCTCCCAATTGAAGAAAATACAGCCTTGAGGGGGTAATAAAACATATACACCCAAAATAAAACAGTGTTATATCATTTAAAGTAATGAAAGACATTATTTGTGTTTTATATTATCAATGAAGAAATTTAAACACTGTCAAACTGTAGAAAATATAATTATATAGAAATCAAACAAGGGTAAATTGTTGAGGGCCAAATTTTATCTTGATATATTTGAAGTATATAGGTCACTGAATATTCGTTAAGGCTCCCCATCCTCTAAGAGTTATTGGCCCAGCTGGCCAACTCCATCTTCCAACCCGTCTTTGCGCCTCTAATTTATTGCTATAAAAGTCTGATACAATTAGTGTGTAGAGCACTAGGCATCCTCCAGCAAAGGTCAGGATCATGATTTTAGGCCACAGGAAGTGAGTACATTAACCACCATACCGCCAAGCTGTTAACCAAGGTTACTAGCATTCATAATAAAATCTAGATTACTCAAACATGGTCATTTAAACCAAAACAACATTTTTGGGAAAAAATTAAAAAATTTTTCAGTGTTTTTTCATCACTTTTCACAACTGTGCTCAAATGGACAAAAAGCTGACATGAACAAATGCAGCAGAAACAAAAATGTACTCATAAAAATACTATTAGAGTAAGAAATCTAAAATTCGCCAGGAATCTAAAATTCGCCACTTCTAAAACCTTAGTTAATTTTATGAAGAAAATGATGTTTTGTCTTAAAATTGGTATTTTTCAGTTCAAGAAGCCTTAATTTACTATACAGTCAACAAATCTCACCACAATTCATTTATTTTATTAGTATTTTCACATGTGTCGAATTTCAGATATGTGGCAAATTTTAGATTTCTTACTCTATCAGTGTAAATATCTACCCAGGCTCTTACATTTTAGTTTCTTTAAGTAATTCCATGATGAATTTTGTGGAATTGATAAAGCACCAAATATACAGAAAGGCTCTAAGGTTAAAAGGACATTCAGTGTTTTGTTATGTTTTTTTCCTGGAAAAACTCAAATACAAAGAATACCATTACAGTTCTCAGTTTCCTGGTGTTTTTGTTTTTAAAAACTACTTTTATACACAGATCACATTCGAATTCAATTTACAGAATAAAGAGTATCAAAAGAGACAATGTCTGTTATGTCATTAAAAATATATTTTCATTGTCCCTTTACCCATGCAAGACCCTATACATTATATGCAGGGCTGAAAGGGTTTCAGGATAGCTTTTGAAATCAAGAATAGTGTCATTTGTTTTGAGTGAATGAAAACACATTGTGTTTATCTTGGACAAATATTAATTGTGGCCTATGAAGCATCAATATATTTGTTTATATATTTTTATTTAAGAATTATTCAAATGAAGGAAGGAATAAGATGACACCAAAGCGTACGTAAAGACAAGGAGTTCAACATGCAGATGAATCCCTCTAAGTTTTTTCATAAGTTGAAATGTTATGGGTTTACCAAATACAATATTTTTTTGCTAGACATTTCAAAGCATTACAGGCAATACAGCGTGAAGAAAGAAATGCCTATTTTAAATCAGCCAAAGGAATTGTTCATGAAGACTTTTTTGATCAATAATTTTCTTTAATTGCCAACAAAATATTTTCCATTACTAGATATTTAGTCACTCTTAAAAATTAATGTGTAAAGTTGTTATATTTGCATTCTGTTGACCTTCAAGATGATGCTGGTATGATATCCCAGCATTTTCACATGCTGCCATAAACCGCAGTCAAACCCATGGCTATAGGGATAAGGGACAGATGTTTGTCACAAATAAGGTCTGCAAACTCCAGGTTAGTTTTGTGTTATACAGGGAATACGAAACCCCTCTTCACTTTCTCTTTCATTGGATCATGCACAGTTGATTTTCTACCATTCAGATGCCTCAATACCAGCTAATGTACACGAGTAACCTATATGTGATAATTACCCCTACCTCCAAAAGGAGAGTGTTGTGAGTATTCTGATCAAGTTCGTCTATCTGTCTGTTTGTCTGCACACCTAACTAAAAAAACTACACATAGCAAGAACAGACTCCAGAATTTTTGAGGGATTTTTTAACAACATCTATAAAAATTTGAAGTAGACTGTTTGGAATTCCAAATTCATATTTTGAACTCCAAATATGTATGTGGAATTCTCAAAATCTCAAAAACTATTTATCGCATTGGGGTCTTGTTTTCATATAACAGTGAGGTCTACCTTTGGCTCAGTTCTCCTTAAAGATGATCTGAATTTGCATTGAGACTACAGTATTTTTTAGGTATTTCTCACCAATATCTGGTTCCAGATCCCTTTGTGAGGGTTTCTACCCCCTCATGTATTGCTTATCTACCCATTTCCACCCTAGTGAAAAGTTTGTACACTCTTTCTTAATGGGATAATATCTCTGATTTTAATAATGCAAAACTTTGTTTACATTTTTCCCAACAAACTGCATTAAATTTACATTAAAAAAAATTTAGATTGGAAATTTGTACTATGCCAATTTATGGTGTAATGGCTGTACAAGAAGTTCAAACTTTGACGCTTTTTTGTTGTTGTCAAAAGCATGATATAACAAGACCACTGCCGCGGTGTGTATCTCCCGCCGAGCATTAAAGGGGAAGAAATACCTTTTCCGAGATATTCACAATGATTTTATAGGTGAAGGTCACTACAGCAAGGGCAATGGTCAAATCAAGGTCAGACCATGACGTCGCACACCTACACCCCCTAACCAATGTCCCTACCAAGTATCAACTTCCTACACCTTACAGTTTCTGAGATATAGCCCGGACAAGATTTTTTAGGTCAAGGTCGCTACAGCAAGGTCAAAGATCAAATGAAGGTCAGACCATGACATTGCACACCTACACCCACTAACCAATGTCCCTACCAAGTATCAACTTCCTACACCTTATGGTTTCCGAGATATAGCCCGGACAAGATTTTATAGGTCAAGGTCACTACAGCAAGGTCAAAGGTCAAATCAAGGTCAGACCATGACGTTGCACACCTACATCCCCTAACCAATGTTCCTACCAAGTATCAACTTCCTACACCTTACGGTTTCCGAGATATAGCTTGGACAAGATCTTCAAAATTGGGTCTCTGCGGCAAGGTCAAAGGTCAAATCAGGGTCAGACCATGACGTTGCACACCTACACATCCTAACGAATGTCCCTACCAAGTACCAACTCCCTACACCTTACGGTTTGTGAGATATAGTCTGGACAAACTTTTTCCCGCCACCTGCCCGCCCACCCGCCCATCGGGACACCATGGGCTGTCGGGTAAAAAATAGATGAACAACATATTTGAGAGAAATTGTGTAGCTGCAATACTTTTGAAGATATAAGCCATTTACTCATTACGGTTATCATTAAAAATTGACAAAGTAGCTCTTACTCACTTAGCTATGGAGATACACTTACAAACTACTGACCATGTTGTAGCTGTGGAGAAAGTAGCTGAACAACATATTGGAACAAAATACTCTAAATGTAATAGTCTGAAAGTTATAAGCCATATAATTATATTAGGTAAAGTGCTATTACTCAAATGTAGGCCAAAGGTCACCAAATCCAGTACAATAGGATACTCTTGTACTGCCCTGTGGGTCAAAAATTCGCTTGAAATTGCTCTATCTCTTACAGTTTGCGAGATATTTGTGATTTTTCACATTTTCACTAAAAGTAGCAATAAAGTAGCTATTACTCACTTGTACATTGAGCAACAGTTGTGAAACTTAAACATGTTACAGTTCACAAAAAAGTAGATGAACAACATATTTGAGAGAAATTGTGTAGCTGCAATACTTTTGAAGATATAAGCCATTTACTCATTATGGTTATCATTAAAAATTGACAAAGTAGCTATTACTCACTTAGCTATGGAGATACACTTCCAAACTACTGACCATGTTGTAGCTGTGGAGAAAGTAGTTGAACAACATATTGGAACAAAATACTCTAAATGCAATAGTTTGAGAGTTATAAGCCATATAGTTATATTAGGTAAAAGTGCTATTACTCAGTCAAAAGTAGGCCAAAGTTCACCAAACCCAACAGCATAGGATACCGTTGTACTACCCTGTGGCTCAATACTTTTAAGAGATAATTCGCATTTACTCATTTTGAGTAGGTGAGTAATTACCTACGGGTCTGAAACTTCACCATGTGAAAGCTCTCCCAAAAGTAGATGAATGAGCTATTTGATAAAAATTGGGTATCCGCAATACTTTTAGAGATAATTAGTATTTACTCATTTTGAGTAGGTGAATAATTAACTACAGGCCTGAAACTTCACCAAGTGAAAGCTCTCCCAAAAGTAGATGAATGAGTTATTTGAGAAAATTTGGCTATCTGCAATACTTTTAAGAGATAATTTGCATTTACTCATTTTGAGTAGGTGAGTAATTATCTACGGGTCTGAAACTTCGCCATGTGAAAGCTCTCCCAAAACTAGAAGAATGACTTATTTAAGAAAAATTGGCTATCTGCAATACTTTTAGAGATAATTTGTATTTACTCATTTTGAGTAGGTGAGTAATTACCTACGGGTCTGGAACTTCACCATGTGAAAGCTCTCCCAAAAGTAGATGAATGAGTTATTTGATAAAACTTGGGTATCCGCAATACTTTTACAGATAATTAGCATTTACTCATTTTGAGTAGGTGAATAATTAGCTACGGGTGTGAAACTTCACCAAGTGAAAGCTCTCCCAAAAGTAGGTGAATGAGTTATTTGAGAAAAATTGGCTATCTGCAATACTTTTAGAGATAATTCGCATTTACTCATTTTGAGTAGGTGAGTAATTAGCTATGGGTCTGAAACTTCACCATGTGAAAGCTCTTCCAAAAGTAGGTGAATGAGTTATTTGAGAAAAATTGGCTATCTGCAATACTTTTAAGAGATAATTTGCATTTACTCAATGACATTTTGAGTAGGTGAATAATTATCTACGGGTCTGAAACTTCACCATGCGAAAGCTCTCTCAAAAATAGATGAATGAGTTATTTGATAAAAATTGGGTCTCCGCAATAGTTTTAGAGATAATTAGCATTTACCCATTTTGAGTAGGTGAATAATTAGCTACGGGTGTGAAACTTCAAGTGAAAGCTCTCCCAAAAGTAGGTGAATGAGTTATTTCAAAAAAATTGGCTATCCGCAATACTTATAGAGATAATTTGCATTTACTCATTTTGAGTAGGTGAGTAATTAGCTATGGCTCTGAAACTTCACCATGTGAAAGCTCTTCCAAAAGTAGGTGAATGAGTTATTTGAGAAAAATTGGCTATCTGCAATACTTTTAAGAGATAATTTGCATTTACTCATTTTGAGTAGGTGAGTAATTATCTACGGGTCTGAAACTTCGCCATGTGAAAGCTCTCCCAAAAGTAGATGAATGAGTTATTTGATAAAAATTGGGTATCCGCAATACTTTTAGAGATAATTAGCATTTACTCATTTTGAGTAGGCGAATAATTAGCTACGGGTCTGAAACTTCACCAAGTGAAAGCTCTCCCAAAAGTAGGTGAATGAGTTATTTGAGAAAAATTGGCTATCTGCAATACTTTTAGAGATAATTCGCATTTACTCATTTTGAGTAGGTGAGTAATTAGCTATGGGTCTGAAACTTCACCATGTGAAAGCTCTTCCAAAAGTAGGTGAATGAGTTACAGTATTTGAGAAAAATTGGCTATCTGCAATACTTTTAAGAGATAATTCGCATTTACTCATTTTGAGTAGGCGAGTAATTATCTACGGGTCTGAAACTTCACCATGTGAAAGCTCTCCCAAAAGTAGATCAATGAGTTATTTGATAAAAATTGGGTATCCGCAATACTTTTATAGATAATTAGCATTTACTCATTTTGCTCTTACGGTTTGCGAGATATTTGTGATTTTTCACATTTTCACTAAAAGTAGGAATAAAGTAGCCATTACTCAATTGTGCATTGAGCAACAGTTGTGAAACTTCAATATGTTACAGTTCACAAAAAAGTAGATGAACAACATATTTGAGAGAAATTGTGTAGCTGCAATACTTTTGAAGATATAAGCCATTTACTCATTATGGTTATCATTAAAAATTGACAAAGTAGCTATTACTCACTTAGCTATGGAGATACACTTCCAAACTACTGACCATGTTGTAGCTGTGGAGAAAGTAGCTGAACAACATATTGCAACAAAATACTCTAAATGCAATAGTTTGAGAGTTATAAGCCATATAATTACATTAGGTAAAGTGCTATTACTCACTCAAAAGTAGGCCAAAGTTCACCAATCCCCTTAGCATAGGACATTGTTGTATCAACCTGTGGGTCAAAAATTCGCTCGAAATTGCCCTATCTCTTACGGTTTGCGAGATATTTGTGATTTTTCACATTTTCACTAAAAGTAGCAATAAAGTAGCCACTACTCACTTGTGCATTGAGCAACAGTTGTGAAACTTCAATATGTTACAGTTCACAAAAAAGTAGATGAACAACATAGTTGAGAGAAATTATGTAGCTGCAATACTTTTGAAGATATAAGCCATTTACTCATTATGGTTATCATTAAAAAGTGACAAAGTAGGTATTACTCCCTTAGCTATGGAGATACACTTCCAAACTACTGACCATGTTGTAGCTGTGGAGAAAGTAGCTGAACAACATATTGCAACAAAATACTCTAAATGCAATAGTTTGAGAGTTATAAGCCATATAATTACATTAGGTAAAAGTGCTATTACTCACTCAAAAGTAGGCCAAAGTTCACCAATCCCCTTAGCATAGGACATTGTTGTACCACCCTGTGGGTCAAAAATTCGCTCGAAATTGCTGTATCTCTTACGGTTTGCGAGATATTTGTGATTTTTCACATTTTCACTAAAAGTAGCAATAAAGTAGCCATTACTCACTTGTACATTGATCAACAGCTGTGAAACTTCAATATGTTACAGTTCACAAAAAAGTAGATGAACAACATATTTGAGATGAAATTGTGTAGCTGCAATACTTTTGAAGATATAAGCCATTTACTCATTATGGTTATCATTAAAAATTGACAAAGTAGCTATTACTCACTTAGCTATGGAGATACACTTCCAAACTACTGACCATGTTGTAGCTGTGGAGAAAGTAGCTGAACAACATATTGCAACAAAATACTCTAAATGCAATAGTTTGAGAGTTATAAGCCATATAATTACATTAGGTAAAAGTGCTATTACTCACTCAAAAGTAGGCCAAAGTTCACCAAACCAAAAAGATTTTGAAGAGTGTAAAAATTCATTAGGACAAGTAATTTACCAAAAATGTGTAACTGTAGTAGTTTCAGAGAAAACTGCATGACCCACTCACGCACGCACTCACCCACGCACGCATGTACGCACACACATGGTGCAAATTATAATCTCCCGCCGGCAAGCCAGGCGGGAGATAATAACAAGGGGAAGAATTATCCATAATTTCTTGAAACAAGTACCAACAAGAAATTTAAGGTTGTCAGATGAACTTTATCGTGGTTATACATAGTAGGCAGAAAACCACTTTAAGGTGGCAAGATATTTATAAAATACCTGTACAGTGTTCCACAAATCAACCTTTAAAGGACCAAACAGCATTACATAAGCGATGAAAAAATCTAATTCAAGTTTTTATAAACATAATGAGGTTTTCAGCACTTAATTATCACATGAAAGAGAATTGAATGAAATTTGTATGGTAGGTCACACAATGCAATAAACTGAAAACGTGACTCGATTTTATCAATTTTCTATAGCCATGGATTAAGAATGATGAAACCCACTGGCACACAAAATCCACCCCACATGAATTTAATCTCTGAATAGTATAAAAAATAAGTAAACTCGTATAAAAATACAAACATTGTGTAATACAAACATTGTGCATCATAATAACTAAATAAACACTCACAAAAGCTACAAATTTGGCAAGAATTTTGCATAAATAAACTAGAAACAAGAACGTTATCGCAGCAAAAAATTTCAAATTTGGCAACAAATGTCATCAACTGTACACTGTTGCACTCTGAACAATAAATATCAAATATATAAGTAAACTAGGTTTGGAATGGCAAACTGGTGTACTTTATATCTGGTAAAAGCTATCAGAAATCATGTTAAAAAGCCTTGTATAAGTTAAATCACCTGTATAAAAGGAGTAACTGCATAGAATTGTTCTTTGTTCCACATAAATTCCATACTTTTTAGGGTAATTCTTGGATTACAATGTGTAACAGGAATTGACAAAGATAGTTTTATGTTTCAGGAACATGCCGCTTGAGGGTTGGGAAAACTTTGTTTAAATGCTTTCTATTGTGTTTACTGGTAGATATGACCATTAAGCATCACATTTCAATAGTAGATGACAGAATACAAACATAATAAAAGGATTAATGGTTACACTAATGGCAGCATTCTATGTGTTTATATTTCTTGTGACAAAACACAGCCAATCAGGCAGAAAAAAACTCAAATTCTGTGGCCACTTTCACTCAAAGTTTTGCTCAGTTTATGTTTAACTGTAAATGATGATAAATTAAAAATAAGCAACCTGTTTCCACTGAACTTATGGTTTACATACAGCCAAGACCTATTAAGTAGAATTTCAGTAGACTTGGGTTGGTACTCTGAAAAAAAACTCAAACTGAAGTCAAATATAATTCCTATTAATCTAGGGTTTCAACTTTAAATTTTAGTTTGAGTATGTACGTAGGTGGGTCTTTACTTGAGAATTCCAAACCTGAGTTTACACTTATGTATGACTGAGTGTGAGACTGAGTTTGAGATATTACATGAATACCAACCCGACAAAATGCTTCCATGAAACTAGACTTTTCAGATAAAAGGCTAAACGACAATAATTTTAAAAGACCCTCTACAGATTTTTATTTATGTCCGTGTGAAGGGGAGACTTCTACTGATCACTTATTTATTTGGATTTTTACTTCACTTTCAATGCTGTACAGGTCATATCATGACGGGTAGTTTTGTGGGCAGGAGAAACCAGTATATACAGTTGGTCAAGGCTCTGTACCGTAAACTGCCGACCATTGTTAAACAACTACCAACTTTCCCACATAAGGTTTGGGTTTGAACCGCTGACCTCAGAGGTGGGAGGCAAGTATATATATGTTACCACTGCCCCACCATGGCCCACTCCACTTCTCTACTGATCAGCACAGTGTAGAACATTCTTACTGCAATTTTAATACAAACACTGCCTAAGGGATCACAAACACCCAGCCAGGGACCTGGAGCAAGATACTGGTAAAAAATACCTGAAGAAATTCTGGAGTCTCAATACAGGTCAGAGTTATCTCTGAGGAGGACCAAACCTTGTGTGAAAATATGACAACAAATTGGAGGTATGGTTGTACAAACAAACAGACAATTGGACATAGATACAATACCCTCACCACCCCTCGGGTGACAACTCTATAGGTATATTTTAAATAAACATTTACTTCAGGTTAGTATCTTTCAATGTTTAGGCCATATTTTATTAATATTTTATTAATAAGACTCCAGAGTTTGTTACATAAATATACTATACTTCTTTGTCTCATCAAACCAAAAGTAAAATTTTAGATGATTTAACTAAATTAATAATGCTTTTATACTTCAAATAAGTAAAATTTGGTATCTGGTAATGTCACTGCCATTATAATTTACAATTTCTTAAGATTAAACAATTTTTTATGTTTTTTTATATTTCTTAATATTTGTTACACATAATACCATTGCGAAAGATCGGAGTTAAAATCTCATGGACACTTTGCCTATTTGCATGACAAATGCTATAATACTATTTTCAATCTGGTTAGATAATAAGAAAATCCTTCAAAAGGTACACTAGAAGAAAGGATCATCAAAAAGAAAAATTATCTTTATCAATTTAATTTAAATCAGATAACTGAGACAGAGAACCAGTTACAATGAACTCAGAACCCTAAATATGCACAGGATTTCTTTCCTTCATAAGCTACAAAAATGACACACAACACAATCTAAAATGTAAACTAAAGTTGTAAGACTACAAAATCCTATTGACCTAAATGCAAATATAAATTTTCTCAAGATATTCAAATACTGAAATAATCCTAAAGCCAATTAAAATATGCAACAACTACTTACACATGTTTAGTAAATGTCAAAACTGTCAATTGTTAAACTACAAATGAATTAGAAATCTCTACACTTAAATAATATCAAAAAATGTCATACCATATAATGAGATGATGTCTACATGATGTGTGATAATTGATAACAGTTGCTGATTTCCTGATTTACAACAATATTATGACGGCCAGTCCCTTATATTTTCAACAAAACAAAGTTCAAAGTTTGGGTTTTATGTCCTGTTCAACAGCCAGGGTCATATTGGGACAGGTCCTCAGCATTCCCCGTTGCCACTTGTGGGACTCGAACCCACACAGGTGAGAGCCTGTGATTAGATGCCAAACTTGCTAACCATAGGCCACTGAGGACCTCTATACTTTCGACAAGACATTAATTTCTGTACTGGGACCTGATAACTTATTCCACTTTCAATTGAAGTGAACTTACTAAATGCACCCATTCTAGTTACAGAGTTACAACGTTCTTAATAGACATACTTATTTGACTGTCAAACTGCTAAATCCTCCAGAAGATTCAGAGAAACCTTTGTGGCCTCCTTTCCAGTGTTCTCAGAATTGATTCACTGGATTGATTTTTATGCTTACACATTTCAGCATTGATGTGATTTTCTTTCATATGGAGTTTTCCTCCTTGCTACATTTTTTGCTGGTTACTGTAGAAGTTATTCATGCATAACATTTTATACAAAGAGGTCAAAGCTACATTTTTTACATTCAGCAAGTAAATTACATTTTTTTTCCACAATGAAAAACTATTTTCTTTGTTAAGACTTATTCTTCTCCAAGGTCATTTGGATCTTGTCGTAAGATAATTCACTTAATTTTCCTGATGGAAACTTGAATTGATAACTTTAAAAATTTTTGCTTTGCTTTCAAGGATTATATTGCAAGAAATCAGTGACATCAATTAGTTTAGTGTAACTAATACCAGTTGTATGGTTAAAACACAAAAAATGTTCTATAAGTGTATATATGTATGTAAATGTATAACAGACGTCTCCTATCACCAAATGTAATTGTATCCACCGGATAGCATCCATTGGATACTATGGATTTGACTTTGTTACGCCTATGCCGCCGCCGCCGCCACTGTGTGTAGAGAGATTTCACTGTTACCGCTCTAACGAAAAAAATATTATAGCTATCCTTCTCAAATTTGCAGGATATATTCATAGCCATAAAATCTTGCCTGGGAATATTTTTGACCCCATTTTGAAAAACAAGATGGCCGCCACGGGCGTTTTTTGACTTTAAACAAGGACTTTTGGTGGCCCTCTAGAGCAATGGGTATTATAGGTAGAGATCTCAAATTCGCAGGATATGTTCCTCATTATAAAATCTTGACTGGGAATATTTTTGGCCTCATTTTGAAAAACAAGATGGCTGCCACAGGCGTTTCTTTGCAGTCATGAAAAGTGCTTATATCTCCCTTATTACTGGTCCTAGAGGTTTGGGATGGTAAACCAACCTATAGGAAATCATGGGCTGGGAATCTTTTGGTGTGGTCGGATTTGACCTTGGACCCCTCCTTCAAGGTCAAACGAGGATAGCCAAACTTAAAAGTGCTTATAACTCGCTTATTATTGGTCCTAGAGGTTTGGGATGGTAACCAACCTATAGGAAATCATGGGCCGGGAATCTTTTGGTGTGGTCGGATTTGACCTTGGACCCCTCCTTCAAGGTCAAATGGGGATAGCCAAACTTAAAAGTGCTTATAACTCGCTTATTATTGGTCCTAGAGGTTTGGGATGGTAAACCAACCTATAGGAAATCATGGACCGGGAATCTTTTGGTGTGGTCGGATTTGACCTTGGACCCCTCCTTCAAGGTCAAATGGGGATAGCCAAACTTAAAAGTGCTTATAACTCGCTTATTATTGGTCCTAGAGGTTTGGGATGGTAAACCAACCTATAGGAAATCATGGGCTGGGAATCTTTTGGTGTGGTCGGATTTGACCTTGGACCCCTCCTTCAAGGTCAAACGAGCATAGCCAAACTTAAAAGTGCTTATAACTCGCTTATTATTGGTCCTAGAGGTTTAGGATGGTAAACCAACATATAGGAAATCATGGGCTGGGAATCTATGGCTGTGGTCGGATTTGACCTTGGACCCCTCCTTCAAGGTCAAACGAGGATAGTACACAAAATCATGTGCTGGGAATCTATTGCTGTGGTCAGATTTGACCTTGGACCCTCCATCAAGGTCAAACGAGGATAGCCAAACTTAAAAGTGCTTATAACTCGCTTATTATTGGTCCTAGAGCTTTGGAATGGTAAACCAAAATCTAGGAAATCATGGGCTGGGAATCTTTTGGTGTGATCGGATTTGACCTTTGGCCCCTCTTTCAAGGTCAAATGAGGATTGCCAAAATTAGTGTTTATATCTTGCTTATTCGTATTCCTAGAGGTTTGCAGTGTCACACCAACCTATAGGAAATCATGGGCTAAGAATCTTTTGATATTGTCAGATTTCACCTTGGGCTTCTCCTTCAAGGTTAAGCGATGTTAGAATGGCTTTGGTGAGTTTTCTTCTGGTGGATACAATTTGCATCGGTTCTCCGATGCGATAGGTCTAGTTTGTAATTGTAATTGTAAATTTTAAATACAAATATGTAAATATCTTATTCAATAAAAAGAGTTTTTAAAAGTAATCTTTACCAAATTTGAATAAAACTGAAATAATGAATAAGATCTAAGATACAAATTAGGTGTACATAGATAGTCAGAAGGAGATTCAGTCTGATTCTGGGAAATGTCTTCAAGTTTTGGAGAGAGAAGACAGTAACTATATGCATATCGACAAATTAGTGGCTTAATTGCTTCCCAGTAGCATTTTTATGAAAAGAATGAACCGATTAAACGTGGTCAGATATCAATATCAGTGTGTGTACACGCCGTAGTGTCTGTAGCACCATATCAGTTAACATCAGCCTCAGAGCCACCCATTGTCCACATTGTTTGCCAACCCTGAAACTGTTTGTTCCAGCCATCAGTGGAAACAATTATACCAATCATTTGAAATGTTCCAATATTTGCCAGTTAGAATAGCTTTTTGATGATTTTGTTTACACATTTCTTCAAATACAATATGAAATATCTACAATACACAAACTCCTACAATTAAATGAACGAACAAAAAGTCTAAAAATTTCCTAGAATTTGACAATGTATAAATAAGATTACAAATAAGATAGTTATTTAAAAAAACATATCAGAAGCTGTGAGGAAATTACCTCCAAATGGAGAAAGTTTCACATTTTTTTTTTTTTTGCAAATTTGGGGGTCTGTTGCTGAGGTTACTCATCAGCATAAAAGGCATAAATCTGGTACAAACCAATGTCCACTTACAACATTCACATTGTTGTCTTTGCAACAGAATTAGACCTAGTGAACAAGCACAGAACTTTCTCTAGAGAACATCCTTTTGAGGGCATGAATGAAAGCCCCCAATTTCTTAAAATTTTGATCACAATTAAGCTACTGAATCAAGTCTGAAAAAGAATAAAAATACATCTACTCAATAAGGATTTCTAAATGAAAGTGTTGACACTAAATACAATGAGAAAGTCCTATTACACCCATCATGTATTTGCACATTGTCAAGTAGTTGAAAAATGAGTGTAATTTACCAGTCATACTGGAAGTGTTATACTCTATATTATGTTTAGTGCTGAGTTCCCTCTCCAAATCTGTCCTACTAGTTTTCTCACCCTTTTGGTCACAGAATATTGTTGTATTTTTGTCTGTTAATTTTTGCAAAAATTAATGTCCACAATGAATACTAGCAATAAACACCAATGACAGAATTTTGTTAAACTTCGTCTGAAATTATTTAAATGTTTTTGTCCTTTGTAGCGCTCTGTCTAACTTTCATTTATCCTACAAGCTTAGTTTGAAGCCTGCTATCAAGTATAATGTACAATTGTGAACACACAGAGCAAAGAAAAACTTCTAAACATATATTTTCTTGGATGACATTTCCCAACCACTTCAAAATCAAGATAAAATATACATATTTGTTGCCAAAATAGAACTTGAGTAGTGAGAATTAATTTTCAATAATATCTTACATTACTGTTTATTTTATCTGACAGGACAGAATTTTTTCCATGTAATTTTTTGTCATCTGTATTGAGGACAGTGTATTGTGTAGGCTTACTTATTATAATGTACAGTAAGATGTGTAAAATCTGCTACAGTATGTGAAATTCACCACTTAAAATTAAGATAAAAGTAGAAAAATTCACTTAAATTCTGTACTGAGTAAATAAATGCTTTGCAATTGTCCCACTAAAACACAAAGTTTGTGAGAATTTCTCACAACTAAAAAAGGAGTAAAACCCTTCTCATCTCGGCGGTAGTGTAAGGCCGCAATTTATGGTCGAAATTCACAGACGACCTTGATCTCGGAAACATACAATAAAGGTCAGCTTTACCTCAGTGTGAGGTGGTCAGAAGTGATTTTCAACAACTAGACAGAAGTTTTGAACATAACCAAAGTTTCCATGGCAAGGACAAATGCAGGGAAGGTAGCTAAAGGTAGAAGGCGGAAGTATAAGATTTAAAGGAAATATTAGAAAGGTTTGGAGACGGCTTTATTACTGTCATTTGCCATCTATTGAAAACGTGTATATCACAGGGTGGCATGAGCAGCAGTGTCTGACGAGGTACAAACCCTCACCTACAGGAAGTGCTGACAAAATGTGGATTTTGAATCCAGATTAGGATCAATGTTTATTTAGACCAAGCCATGGGTAGACTCAACCTTGTGTGAAGAAATAACCCTGATGTGATGTATACTGTTAAACTATGCATGCATATATTGCCAAAAAAAATCACAAAAACAATTTTGGATTTGAATCAAATCATCTTTGAAGAGGACAGAGCCACAGAAAAAAAGGACCTGATGTATAGTTTTAGAGTTAAACACACGGACAAACAAACAGATGTGATTACACTACCCTAAGCCCTCTCATTCAAGTGGGGTGGGGTGGGGAATG
Organism: Sabellastarte sp. h YS-2021; assembly: GCA_964017235.1. Lineage (NCBI taxonomy): Eukaryota > Metazoa > Annelida > Polychaeta > Sabellida > Sabellidae > Sabellastarte > Sabellastarte sp. h YS-2021. The sequence continues at coordinate 33,716,459 of OZ024936.1, forward strand.
AGGTTAATAAAATTGTCTCATCCATGGTGAATTTCTGAGACTGTGGTGAATTTTACATGTTTTACTCAAACAACTGTAACTATATCTACAGCACATATTGATTGTGCATTCCCAAGAGTTAGGCAGGGTAAATGATGCATAGTTATGAGGACAATGATTACTTTATTGTATTTATCTGTTCTCGTGTTACACTTCTGAGATGTGGTACACCTAATTGAAAAGATTTTTTTTTGAGATGTCTAATAACTTTCATGTGTCTTTTTTCACATGAAATGGTTTGATATAGGAAGTAATGAGGGAGCCATTTGAGGTGAAAGGGTTTTAACATGGACCTTGTTTCAATATGTATATAGCTATTCTAATTCTAATTTGACTTTTATAGTGCTTCATCTCTTCAACATGCAGATTCTTAACGATGCAACAAATCCACAAGTGTGAGTCCAAGAAAAATCAAATATCTGGTGACATGGAAACGGGGAGTAACCATCGAGACACCAAGAACGAACAGGAAGCTAAACCTTAGTGAATAGCTATGATTTCAGTTCAATCTAAACAATCTGCTAGCTATCAACTATTTATGGTAGCTATCAGCTTTAACATATCACTATTTATTAATCCATGATTACAATATACAATAAACGGCAGGGTTTTATGAAAAAATGATGGAATATACTGGAATCTGAGAAATAAATGTATGAGTATTATACAAATGTTTCACACAGCAGTGAAACTGATGCACATCTTATGAAGCAATATAAATGCATGACTGGAGAATCATTTAACCATTTGGTTCAACAATCAACTTTGACTACCTGGTCTATCTTTGACAAACCTTATCTGAGATGTCAAAAGGTTTAGCGAAAGTCAAAGTTGTGATTTTATGTCCCTTTCAATAGCAAAGGTCATATCTTGACACACTCAGTTTTATGAGAACTGACTGATTAAATGCCACACTAGTTGATCACTTGGCAAGATGGCAGTGGCAAGGTCTCATGAATAGCCACAACAATGAGTCATGTCAATCCTCAAAGATAATGCAATAATGGAAAAAGTAAAAAAGGACAGAAAAAGATGGACAGTGAAAACTTCATCATTCTCCAGAAAAAAAATATAAATGTATATTATATAAAAATACCAGTTAAAAACACAGTGAATCAAACTAAATGGTGAATAATATTGCAAAACAAGACTTGAAAATTACGGGTTTGTTTTTTCAACTATTTAGGTCACCTCATTCATGACTGTCCACTGGTTTTGTAGTCTTTAAAGTCTGTGACTGGTAAGACCAAACACACTTCTTGACAGTAAAGGATCTGCTTTCATTTTCATCTGGTCAACCAGAAGAGGTGGGGTAAACACATGGTTTTATTTGGGGTCACTTGGTCCATTAGAATAGTTCATGGACCAGTTTTAATGGGATTCCAATCAGCATTGTGAATGGAGTGCTGTTCCCAGTATGCTCAGGAACAGATCCGAGTGTTTCAGATATTCTGAATTGTATCTGGATTCAACTCCTTCCCTTTCTCCCTGCATATGAATTAGTCCAAAACCCAATGTTTGGTCTAGAAGTTAGTCACATTATTTTTTTTTAAATCGGGGTGTCTTGTGATTCAGAAGCCAGTTATAAAGATCATGTGTACAAAAACATAAGTATGTCAGGGCACACAACACCATAAAGTGTGAGTACTGCTTAAAACATTTACCAAGTCTATACAACTACATTGGATTACTTTGAAACTTTATCACTGACACACCCTAGATGGTATTAATTCAAAAAAACAAAACATATGGGCTCTTTCTCAGGACTCTGTTGACAACACCGTTTTGGCATTGTCACTTCTTGGTACATGCTTATGTAATTTGGTAAACAATGGCACTGTAATGTAATACACAGTCCATCTGTGGCAGTATGAGCTCTCTTCTTTCAGGTAATAATAAGCAAACCCTAGATAAACTTCAATACAGATGTTTAAACTCACTACTCTATAACATATAAGTCCATGAGAAGAAAAAAATGGAAGCCAGTAATATGTTTTAACCTGCTTTTCTGGAATTTTAGCACAATTTTTTTAAATTCTGGAATTATTAAGAGCTTGCCAATCATTTACCAAACATTTAGCAACCATTATTATAAAAATTCATTTTGTTATGAAATTGCAAATTTTCTCACAAGTACCTCGAGGGTTTATCTGACATGATTTATGTTATTGCTGTATTTCAGTGGGCAGGTGGTCAGTGATCATTTTGTCAGTGAACAATTTATTACTAGGTAATTCACACATGGAAGTAAGGTCAGTGGACATTTCACTATCATACACTAGTTCAGTGGACACCAAGTCAGTGGAAAATTTATCAGCATACATGGTCAGTGGTGAGGCTTTTTGGTCATGAGACAATTCCACTGGCCAACTGTTGCCCAGCCAGATGTCCCAGATTGTTTCAACAGGTGCCTTTGGAAGTGAATTCAAAAGGCTGCCTTGAATTTCATTTTTCTTTCTTCAATATTTTGAAAACTTAAGCAAAAAAAATACTGTGGAAAGAGTTGACAACAGATAATCTAATGTAGTCATGAAATATTTTCTTTGAATATCTGTTTCAAAAATAGCATCAGAGACGCCCATTCCTCCATGTCTGAGGAAACTGTACAGGACACCATACAGAGATACAGTGATGCAGAAGAGGTGAAAAGGTACAACTGATCAGATTTCTGGCAGAACAGACAGTTTAAGTTTTGTAAGAGTACAGGAGAAATAACTCACAAGAAAGGGGAAATGTGTGAAGACAAAGAATCAAAAGAAGACAATTTAAGAGCAAGCTACAAGGAGAGATTAATTTGGAAACTAGAAGTTTATAAACTGTAAAATTCATTACTTGGAGTCAAAGTTTACTGTCCATAGAGATAGTACAACTAGGTATAAGTACAATGTTTAATAATCAATTACAGCAATCCGAATAGCTTTATGATAGGTGAAATGTGTCTGAAATGTACTATTAGAAACCATTCTGGCACAGCCAGGCTTAGTGGACACCAACCACCAAGATCACCCCATGATATTGCTCGACTACATTTCCTGAGGAACAACCCTGCAAAGGTTTGACATTCTACCTTACAGTTGTTGCAATCTGCAAAAGATAAGACTTTCAAGTCCAAAGTCGGAAATGTTTCAACTCCATGGTCACTGAGCCTAGGTCAAAGGTCACACCAAGGATACACCATGATGTTGTACAACTACATCCCCCAAGCAGTAGTCCCTGCTAAGTTTCAACTTTTTTATCTTTTCTAGTGACCTGGCCTGGACAAGGTTGGCAGCCTTTTTAGGCTGTGGGGTGAATCCATCAGTTAATAGAAAACTGTTGTGTGACTTGATAAGATACGCATTCACTGATCACTCAGCTGGACTTAATTGCCCATTTTATGAAATGGGCAATACCATGTATGAAAAAGAAAGTTTCATGCATAAAAATAGTTCATTGCATTAATACCACAGTAAAAATTTAATTCAACCTTATTTTTATATTTTTATGAAAACAACAAATTTTACTGTAAAAAATGTTATTTCTAGTATTAGAAACATCATAACACAGTACATAATACCCACAGTAAGTCATTAAGTAATTCCAATAAAAAACACATCCTTTATTTAACTGAAATATCAAATAGACATTAAAATAGATATTTATTGTTTCTAAACAATATTGAAATAATATAATAAGTGTTTATGATTTACATGTCAGGGTACCTTAACCAACCTTCACTACATTAACCAACTGTGAATACTCTGGTGACTTTTTTTTGCAAAACGTGATTAAAATCACTGCTTCATAATCTAATCTAATGTAATCTACTGCTTTGCAAGTGCAATATCTTCCCCAGAAAGGCAAACTCAGTGTTACTAAACAAAATCATTATCATAGAAAGTGTCCAGGGGTGTTTAAGGTCAGTAATCCAGGATTGTGGGTGTGACCAGGAGGGAAGAAAACTATGTTGGGAAACTAGAGCTGAAAAGGTGGGTTTTGAGGTGCTCCCTAAAAGATGCAACAGAGGGACTGTTTCTTACATGATAGGGGAATGAGTTCCAGCATAGTGACTGAAGGAATTAGAAAAGTGTTTGATTGATTAGTGAACTCTACAATCGAAAGTGGGGGTTTGAAGGAACTTGAGTTTGGGGGTACTTCGCCTTGTATTTCTGGAAGGCCAACTTTTTCTAAAGTTTTTACAGAAATAGATAACCAGTACTATGATCGCAGACCCAGCTAAACATTTGTAGCCACAGTACCCAATTGTCATCACACCTCGAAATATTTTTAGCAATTCTACCATTGTCTAATGATTAATTGCATTCTTGTAACTAAGACCGAAAAAACATCATTTACTTAACTCTCTTTTTACCTTTATCTTTTAAAATAACACAGTTTCAATCTTTCTTATATATTTGTAGGCCTTCTGTAACATACCGTATTTTTCCAAAATATGGCCCGGGCGTTAATTATTTTCAAATGGTTATCAGACCAGGCGTTAAATTGAACGAGGCGTTCTTTTGAAGTATAAAAACAGTGTCATAAATTGTAAACAGTGTGCTTGGTACCCAGACGTTAATTTGAACCAGGCGTTTATTTGAACCTGGGAGTTATTTTGGAAATTTACGGTACTGCACAATAGAAATTTTTATAAAGGTGTTGGCAAAGCTTTTCTTTTATCCGTGTATGAAAATATAATTTTCATGCATAAGATTGCCTATTTCATGAAATAGGCAAGTCACAATTGAAAAAAATTCATGAAATAGGCAGGACAGTGAACTATTTCATGAAATGGGCTTAACACATACAAAAAATAAAATAATCAATGATAAAATTAAAGCTATCTTCCATCTGTCAAAAGCCATTGAGAAGAAGACTATTCTACCCTTGAGTAATCCGAGCCCTATCTTCAAAGACAACACTTACAAACAACATTGACTGAAGTGCTAAGAGCCTTGTTGACCAAACCTTTCTTTGTATGGAGATCACTGACCCAATTCAGAACTTGGTAAATATAATGGCCATTCTCCTGTGAGTGAGCTGATATTCAGTTATGTCAATTTTTGTTTGTCTGCCATCACTCAAAGATAAATATCTTCTGTGGCATACACATCAAGTTAATTTGTTCTTTGTGATGAAGAAGAGTTCTAACAATGCTTGATATAAGCCTGAAGATGTCATTAACTGTCATTCATTAACTGAACAAAACTAAATTCAAAGTCTGAAGACTGAGCTTTTCTATCTGGTTTTTCTTCTATTTGATAAATCATAGGATTACTTTTAGCTGATAGTCAATCTTTTAGTGTGTAAATTTAGAATCCAGAACATTTGCCCACAGGATCTTTGCCCACACAGACCTATGCCCACAGGACCTTTGCCCACAGGGACCTTTGCCCGAATCACACCTTTGCCCACAGCAAATTTTACAGGGTAGGATGTTTGCTCACAATACTAATAAATATTTTTTATGAAAGCATAAACTTTGTCTGTTACACAAATAAGTTATCTTTAGTACAATTACAGTCCAACAACTGCTTTTAATTAGAAGTTTTCAGTTTTAAAAGAGACTAAGAAAAATACACACTTTACAAAAAAGTGAGTGAGTGATTTGTAACATTTAAACAATATCTATATAACTTTTTAAGATATATAGATTTAAAACAGCAGTAATTGCTTTTCACCCAAAGGTTCCTTTTTATTATTACAATTAGTATTGCCTTAGATATCTACTTAGGTCACATAGTTGTAAAATAGATCACACATTCAAAAGATTTCACTAAAGACTTCCTTTCCATTATCAATATTATAATTAGTACTGCCTTAAATATCTACTAGTGCAACTATCAGACCTAACTAAAAACACTAAATGCAGTAGACTAAGGTGCTTAAGAAGTATTGTTTAAAATTACTGATTGTGCTTCAACTAAAAAACTTAACTAAAACACTGATAAAATGCAGGAACAAAAGTGCTTAAGAGTTTCTGTTTAAAAGTTCACGATTGTTCTTCAGAGTTATTGCTTATAAGTTACAGATTGTTTTGATTGGTCATTATACTAACCAAAAGTTGATCTGAATGTTGTAGAATAATGTAATAAAAAAAATAAAAATGTTAGTGACCTTATTTTATTAGTATTGTGGGCAAACGTCCTACTCCGTAAAAATTTGCTGTGGGCAAAGGTCTTGTGGGCATAGATATGTGTGGGCAAAGGTTCTGTGGGAAAACATCCATACACCGAAAATTTGATACAAATATCTGAGATATGTGAAAAAGGTCATCATTAAAGTTCATCAATTTGAAATTGCAGCATCCATGGCAAAACAACATCTGTAAGACTGTGTCTAGTTGCATAATATTTAAATTTGTATATCCAAACAGATCTCTGAACCAAAATATCTGACATAGAATTCTACTTTTAAGTATTAAGTGAATGAGTTCAATGGAATCCTTGGTATTAATATTTATGCTTTTCTCTGGAAATCTTTGTTAAACAAAAGTACACCATTGGTCCAGTGTACGATGATGTTATACATGAAACTGGAAAAAGCTATTGTTCAATAAGATGTTGATTTTTCATAAGTAAACTTAAATGAGTACATTGTGTGATAGCAAACCACTGAATTCTGTTGTGCATGCTGTGAAGAGTACTCAGTAACTCTGAAACACTAGCGTATTTAATTATTACAAAAATAGAGTATTCTTATCTTGTTTGATACTGACATATTTTCCAAATATTCTGATAAAATGGACTTCAAATGAGTCACTTATGTAACTTTTACATTGAAATCTGGGCCTGTATTCACAAAGAATTAGTCTTATTCTTAAAATTTTTCTTAGAATTGTTGTTTTTCTTAGAATAATTCTAAGAATAAGAATTTTCCTATTCGCAAAGATACTTATTCTTAGAATTACGCTTGGTCTTAGAATTTTTCTAAGAATGGTTTCTATTTTTACAATTTTTCTAAGAATAAGAATTTTCTATTCACAAAGATTCTTATTCTTAGAATATTCCAAGAATTGATTTAAATCTAAGACTGACACACAGCATGCTTAACTTAAGAAAAATAGTTGTTTTGGTGATTTTTGTGAAGCAACTGATTGCAACTCGACATCCAGAACAGAGTGTTACATATTAAGTTGTATATTGTGTGTACTGTAATGAAATGCAGCCTCTTTATATTATTTCAAAATTTCTAGCTTTCTGTTCACATATTGCCAAAATCTGTATTCTTAGAATTTTTCTTAGAATTACACTTAGTCTAAGAAAAATTCTAAGAATTGCATACATTTCCTTTTATTTCTATTCTTAGAATTATTCTTAGCTAAGAATTTTTTGGTAAATAGGATTTTCCTCTAAGAATAAGAAAATTCTTAGCATAGAATTTTTCTCAGATTTAGGTGTAATTCTAAGAAAAATTCTAAGAATCTTTGTGAATACAGACCCAGGAAAAATTGGCTAATATGTTAACAAAGAGCATTTGTGAGAATAGGAATAATGGTAAAGTGTGTTCATGTAAAGAGTTGAAAAATATATAACTTTTAAAAAAAAAATATTTAAAAATTTGATTTTATTGACATAAGAAATTTTTTTTTCATAAACTGATGACTTTTTTTTCACTTTTATTGACAAGGCCAACAAATATTACAAAGAAAGAAGGAATAAAATTATTATTTTAGCATTTAGGTATTAAAAAAATAATAAAAGAAAGCTATCACAATATTTGCCAAATTACAAATTTAGTCAGTTCAAATGTATTTTATAAATTACAAATTTATTTACAATTCAAACACTTTCAAAGAAACACCATTGACTAAGATACCTGTACAAAATCTTCCACTGGTTCCTGTGCTATATGCTGTATACTTGTGCACAGTGTCAGAAGTGAAAAATCCTGTTTTAGTTAGCAGTAATATATGTCCTCATATATACTGTGTGAAAAATACATGAGGACATTGTAACCATGTTTGAGGTTCATGTGAATTCAATAAAAATCTGACAGATTTCAGTGTGTTCATATTTACTTGGTTTATCAGTGTTCAATAGGTGCTGTGTCATTTTATCTGTTATTGTGCACTCATGTATCTCACCTAATTTATTTTGTCACAACAAGTATTGAGAATAGTTGATTAGTAATTTTAATCTCTGGATATCAGTGAGAAGATAGAGACCAATCAAAGCGATGAGTCAAGGATGCTAATTTCTAATTAATATATCATACTTATGTATCACCAGTAAGCAAGTTTCAGGGGTTTTTTTTTGTTTTTACACAAAGTGTGCATATATACCCGGTATGTGTTGTGAACTTATTGAAATGAGCTGGTACTTTACTCTGTCACAGCAACTATTTGAAAAAATCTTGCACAATCTTCATCATCTGGTAAAATCTCTTTTCAGCTAGTTGGTTTAGTTAATATCTGTTCTGTAAATATCAACTTATTAATAAACAGAACTTCTGAGACTTAAACTAAATTTGGCCAAATTTTGGCTATCAGTTGAGACCTTTTATGAATCTGGGTCAAGTTCTGTGTATATTTTGCCATTTTCAATAGTCATTAACAATACTTCCTATTTTTTCACTAAAAGTATAACAAATACCCCTACACTCGATGATCCTATTTATAATGCTGCTTGGAAGCATATCATGGCACATACTTCATACAGGAAGTAAAGACAGAATATGTATTGACAATTGGATGTCATAGCAACACGCATGCATTCTGGGGGACCTATGAATACCATATAAAGTAGCTAAAGTGATGATCTAATCTAATCTACTGCTTTGCAGGCGCAATATCTTCCCCACAAAGGGGAACTCAGTGTGCTAATTAAACAGAATCATTATCATAGAGAGTGCCGAGGGGCGTTCAAGGTCAGTAATCCAGGATTGTGGGTGTGACCAGGAGGGAAGAAAACTAAGTTGGGAAACTAGAGTTGAAGAGGTGGTTTTTGAGGTGTTTCCAAAAAGATGCGACAGAGGGACTGTTTCTTACTTGAAAGGGGAAAGAGTTCCAAAGAACTGGGGCATAGTGACTGAAGGAATAGAGTAGTGTTTGATTGATTTGTGAACTCTATGGTCAAAAATGGGGGTTTGAAGGAACTTGAGTTTGGGGGTACTTCGCCTTGTGTTTCTGGAAGAGGTGTAGGGGTGAATTAATTCTCTTAGGTAAACTGGTTGACCTTGGTTGAGAATTTTGTATGTAATGAGGCCAATTTTAAATTGTACCCTGTATCTAACTGGGAGCCAATGTAGCTTTTTTAGTTGAGGGTTAATGTGAAAGAATTTAGAGGAACGGGTGACAAGTCTGCAGAGTGAGTATTGGACTAACTACAATTGCCTTAACTCAAAGTCAGTGAGTGATAGGAACAGTGAATTGCAATAATCCAATCTGCTGCTCACCAAAGCATTTCTAACAGAACTGATGTTTTAAGGTCTAGAAGGGGGCAAATTCTGTCGAGGGCTCTCACATTATCTCTAGTGGACTTTATGACCTGTGACACATGGTTTGAAAAATTGAAATTGGAGTCGAACACCACTAAGAGGTTCCTAACACTTTGTGCTGGTGAGACCTGATTTCCCAGAATATTGATGGACATAATTTGATTTCAGGTATTTCTGTATGCAAATGCTGCCAGGTTGGGGTGCTTATTCCAAGAAGAAATTGAAATATTACCCCTTAAAAAGCACTGTAAAAGATTAACTGATTTCATTTGATAATGATTAAGTAAATGTTTATTACTTGCACTTTTGTGAATGTATATTTTAATCAAAAGAAATCTATGTCACTACACTTCAAACAAGCAAAAATAAAGTTTTCAGTTCAAAGACAAATTATAATTATTTGTGACACTTCTTTTGAAGAAAAATTGGTTGTGTATTCCCTATTATGATAAACTGTTATGAAGAGTAGATTTGAAGTGCTGAAAAGAAAACTTCTGCCATAAAATTAAAGATTAAAAAAATATCCAACCAAGTACTTAAGCTAAAAAAATATCATATTGATATAATTTTGAAATATAAGTTATTGTTGTTTTTAACACTTTTGTTTGAAGTAAATTTGTGGAATACCATCCAACATATTTCATTTTCTTTTTTTCTCATTTTTCCTGTTTTTTTCCAGGAAATCAGTATGGACTGATCCACTTTACCACCAAGCACAACAGGTTTTAGTATCTACCAGGACAAGTCTCATGTCATCAGCCGCACAAAGGATAAAGAACTCGGCAGAAATGGAATGCAAATGGTGTGGAACTGGAAAAGAAATGCTTGTCAAAGGTTTAATTGCCCAGAAGTACAGTAGGATCTCTATTGTCTGACTGTGTTTGAAAAGCAAGATTTTGGTTGGACAATAAAGGAGTCATAAAGCACAGGAGGTAAATATAGGACATGCCAATGAAGAATTACAAATTTAGGAGACTGGATGTGAGGTCATTAATGAAATATTCAGATAATAAAAGGTTTACAATACCATTGTTATTCAAAGTTAAAACTACACAATTTTAACTATTAACAACAAGAAACAGATGCACATAATTTGCACAGTATCAAAAAATATGATTCAACAATCTCTCCAAAATTTCGTAGCTAAATTACCAACATTGTACACATCCATATTTGAATGATAACATTGTGTGAATTGTTTAATGCAAATCATTGATAGTGTTTTTGTAACTTATACAAAGCAATTACAAAATGTTAAACTTGTCACCTTTACAATGATGTTATAATACAGCTATATTAGAGTGCAACAAGGCCGAAAGGTGTTTCAGTCCCCTAGCATGAGCGCAAAGCCATCAGAGACAAGAGTAGTGCACTGCAGTGGTAACCCATCCCAGTACTAACATAGCCCATCGCTCCTTAAGTTCTGTAAAATACAGTGATTGTGGCTATGCCACAACTTCTGTAAAAGACAGTCATAGTGGCCATGCCACAAAAGTGACCTCTAGAACAAATAAATTTGAAACTTTGCAGAGGACAAGCATTAACTTGGTCTGGCATTCTGTCTCCATACTGTTTTCATATATTAAGTTTGTTGACATGGATAAAAGCTTTAAAATTAAATGAAGACAGTTTGTAAGAAATATGAACTTTGTGCCTCTGGTGATATTATGTATTTATATACCACAATGTCAGTTAAGTTGGCAATTTTTAGCTGGTGATCAAAGCCAAAAGTAACTTCAAGCAAGTACTACAAACTATGACACTTAATCTATAAACTATGAACTATTATGACTTATTGTCCAAAATGTAAAACAACAAAAGTATTCATTTCCACCCCACAATTACAGCAACTTGGTATCAAATTTACACTGGTTGAGAACACAAGAAAACTTGTTTCTGCTTAAATTAAATTCCAACATTTCCAATTCAATCTTTTCTGTACTTCATGAGAGAGAAATAGTCCAAAAAACTTTTTTCATTTAACAAATTTATTGATTGTTACCATATTGATAGTATATACATATATCTTTTGAATATGTCCTTCACAAAATTTTAAATATACTAAATCAAAAGGAAACATTGATACTGTAACAATTTGAACAGGGGAGACATATTTGTTACACAAAAATTGACCCATTTCACTAACTTTTTTTTTTCAAATGTTTTTCAAAGATTTGGTGCTACAAACAAGGTATGTATCAAGTATTGGTGTGATGTTACTGGTATCTCCTTCTTCTACAAGTCTGCCAAATATGAGATTACTATAAAATGTTTCCTACAACATTGAAATATACATGAAAAATCAACCAACTTCTTACTAACACTTGTAGCTTCTTCTGAAACAAAACTTGAATGATGTTCAAATAGCTACTGCAAAGAGTTGCCTGTATATTTTTCCAGAATATTATACTGCATTATACATTTTTATGCTGCAACGACCATTCACAAATTTCTGTATCAACAAAGTTACATACCGTATTTGTGGCATGTAAATAAATTAATAGTCTGTCTACGTGGAAAAAGTTTTCAATAAACATTAGTATATGATTCTGTCAGATAAAAAACACCTCCAATGCAGTCAATAATCTCTACTCTTAGAGGGCTGTTCCATTACTGTGATTGTGTCCCAGATTGGAATATGATCCATCAATTTTGTTGTTTGGGAGGTCCATCTTTTCAATCAGAATAATCACACAATTGGGACAATCAGGTTCAGAAGTACCAGTGTAAGCCTCCAGATTACTTTTATACCCAGGTAGATTCTAGGAGGGCTAATAACTATTAAGTAAGTAGAAGGGGTAGATTCTGGGAAGCCTCCTAGAATCTACCCCGGGGTGTAATGTGGGAGGATGCAGTAGATTTTGGGAGGCCATCAGAATCTAACCGGGTACAAAATGAAAGGGGGTATACTTTTAGAGTTTACTTTGGTACTTCCCAAGTATTTTCTGATAAGATACATTCAAAGTATATTGGAAATAGTTTACAGCAATATCAAACTGTTTGAATTTATCATAAACTGCTCCTGATCCTTATCAGATCTTGCAATTGGGAATCCATCTTAAACCTATCTTACTGTTCGAAAAGTCACCCTTTTTATTTTACAGTCATCTTAAACCTATCTTAACATCCACAAAGCAATTTTTCCCATCTTAAGTCAACATTTAAGGTTTGTAAACCAGTTGGATGGATTGAGAAACAATCGCTCACTATAGTATTCAGGAACGTATTGGAAGACGTCTTGAAGTAATTGCAGCATTAATCGGAAAAAATAACTGGAACCTATCTTAAACTACACACATGGATCAAAAATGTTTTCATTCTTTCCAATTAAGAAGTAGGTTAACTTTGCGATCAGTTCACAATACTGGAACAGCCCCATAATAATCTGGATGAGTGTACCAGGTTTGCTCAAAACCTCTCTACCTCTTATAGTTTCTAACATAAATGTGATTTCCATGTTCCATAAACATTCAAGATGACTGCAAAAATTTGTAATAGTCGAAGTTTTCAGAAATTTTAAATGCAATGTTGTAGCATCTCTTGTGGCTCCAAAATTTGCTTGAAATTATTCTATCTTGTACATTTTCAGAGAGAAATACCATTTTTGACAAGAAATTGTTTTGTTGTATTCATTACTAATATTTCAACAGCCCAGTATTTACATCACAATTTATTTATATAATTTGTGGTATTTCAATACCCTATGGATCCAAAATTTGATGTAACTTGCTCTAGCTGTTTAATGGTTCTGAGACATGGGTATTTCAATTTCTGTCAAAGTTAAGGATGGTAGCCAAAATTTTACAGAAGCTTGATAAATTATATTTTTACATCCCATTGATCCAGAATTTGCTCTAAATGTTTTAATGATAATAACCACAAAATAACATATACATGTAGAAATGATCCAAGCTTAGTTGTAGGTGGTTTCTTTTCATACACTGAATTATCACAATGTCTTACTGAAAAACTTCTCCACATAGATCAGATGTGGTGTTCATTTTTACCATGTCTTACTTTGAATTTTACAGAATCTATCTCTAAATCAAAAGCACCTGGCTTTAGTCTGAAATATTAAAAATTAAAGTTATGTCTGTATTACTATTCCACAACTGCACAAATGGTTACAGTTCATTTGTGTGAGTTTATGCCCTCTTATTTTACCCTTGATCCAAGCGTCCTTGTATTCATTGTCACAGCTCTGTACTTTTTAAAGTCCTGATTGGAATATTCCAGTTTAACACACAAATGCCCTGATTCTCATTGATCAAATGCAGATTTAGTCCTATAATACCCAGCCTTACCAACTGTCACCATAGTGTCCGTACTATCACCCACACCTGGCGTTTTACTTCTGGCTTTTCCAGAATGGCTGACTCTTCGTGGAGTCACATGGCCCACACTCTTTGTTGTTTTGTTATTTTCAGTCCAGCTGTGTCGCGGATGGTAAACACTGCTTGTATAGGGTCTTGTAAGTCTGCTGCTATCTCTCAGATAGCTGTTGTATTGGAAATCAAAGGAACTGATGCTTTTGATTTTGTCAGAACTTTCAGTACCTTGAACATCTATGGCTGGACTAGATTTGGAAGAAAATGCATCTGCATGACTAGATTTATCCCGACCATGATTGTCCTTATTCAATTCACAGAATGATGATTCATTTCGATACTTCAACCCATTGCTGTCCTCAATTTGCAGGGAGCGCAAGCAAACTCCTGAATTATCATCAGTATCACTATCAGCCTCATTCTCTGCATTGCTATGCTGAGATTGTCTACTTTCTGACCTTGAAAATGATGACCTTTTCAAGTAGAGATGAGCCACCTGCATGCGTGACTTGGGCCTGGCAATGCTTGCATGTGGCTGGTCATCTTGGAAATATTGTACTACAATACACTGTTTTTTGGTAGTTCCCGCAGAATCGGGTCTAAACTTGGCAACACTCATAGCCATAGTCCTGGGTAAGCAATATCAGCATTTCACTTCAACAATCACCAGTGTTAGAAGTTTTATGATCCATATATTCATATATTGCAACTGTGTATATATGGCCACTTTCTGAAATTGCTTTTATGAATTCTTCTGTGCATCATAAATTGAACTACATCCTTGGTCCTTGCAATGTGTAGACAATGTGAGCTGTTTCCTTTCATATAAATAGTCAAAGGTTTGGATTATAAAAATAATCACAATAATTTATAGATTACTGAACACAACATAAAATCTAATGAATATTCTCCATATTAAGTTCCTGTTTTTTATAAATGCCACTGTCATGTTATACCTCCATATAAAACCATGCAAAGGTGATCACTTTAATCTCTTTTATATCACAAGAATGAACAATCCATGGCACTGTATACAACTAGTTTAAGTAAATTTTATCTTAAACTCCTGGATAACTACATATACATATATGCTCACATATAACATTGTTAAGTTTATCAACAATTGTCAACAAGAACCAAAACAGATCCAATCACATAAACATTTATGAAAGTGAAAGATGTCAGTTACTTCACCTCTAATCAATTTATAACAATTATAGCTCTGTCTCACAAGACTCCTAATCCAGTTAGCAGAGGTGTAAGGTTCATTTGAACAAGCTTATAAAGTAGAATCATCGATAAGCTCTCAGTCTAGTTTTAATATTTATAATTCCTCTGTCATCGACAACTCAAGTAGTTTCTTCTCACTACTATAGGCAGTCCACATGTTGACACAGTCACAACACTTTACCAATGTCCACAATAACCCAAGACAGGATCCTGCACTGCAATTGACATCTTTAAGAGACAGACTGTTTAATAGAAAACTCTCAACAATTCAGTAAATATCCTTCATGTTGACACAATGCTAAAGAGGACATTTGCAAAGGACTTTACTTTCAAACTCATTCTTCATGACCTCACAATGCTGTTCTTATCTGCTCTTTTACTTCTTTTGCTAATCCTTCTTTGGCATCATTTACAAAATAGCCAAATATAGGATGGTGAAAAACACCATCCCATTCAGAGGCTTCTGCTTTAACTTCTATTCCCACAGCAGAAAATTACATTCACCTGTGCATAAATTAATGGTCACTCTATTCATTTTAGTTCTATAAAGAAATCTGTTGTATCTTTACACTGTATGTACTTCATGGTATGTAGACCTTATCTACTACCTTTTTGCAAATTGCTATTTGTGTCATTCTTATATTCCTTTACTGCATTAGTGAGCACCTATTAATTTACTTTATTGGAGTGAATGGCGTTCTGTGATATCTGTAACTTATCCTTTAAAACTGTTACATATACAATATAAAAAATACACTTTATATCTGACCGTGAGATAGCTATGTAAATATAAGGAGTTCCTAAGATTGCAGTCCCTCTGGCAAAAGGTAACCATTATTATGAGAAAGGTGGATACAATGCTATTCAGTCAAAGAAAACATGAAAAGTCCCGTAGATCAATTCATCAAACGATTTCTGCCTTTTGCAATATCAAACAATGGCAAACAAAAACATTTATTTTGCCATAAAAACACCAATTTTCCTTTGCATAGGGTATGCACCAGCCACTTCATTATGCACAGAAAATTGCAAAATTTTTTCCGCTTAAGTGACAGGAATTGTTTGGCATTAGTTTCAGGGAAATTACCTCAAATAGAAACTGTAAATATTACACTGGTAGTAACAGCAGAAATATAAACAAATTACAACCGCTTGGTGTTATGTTTTGGAAAGTTTATTTATTCCTTTTGGGCTTCAGTATTGTATTTAAAACCAAGAATTCCACATAATATGTGATTTTGAGTGGAAAGTGCCCTCTGATGAATTCCTACATGTTTCAAATTAATAATTCTTATTGTTCTAACAGTCAACACAAATATCACTCAAAGAGTGCAGGCCACTGCAACCAAATGATGGTGGCAGACTTCTGATAAGTACTGGTATCATAACTAGCCTATGTATTTGGAAAGATGGATTATTTACACATTTATTGATTTATTATAGACAATGGCTTGAAAAGTATTATACAAAGAAGACTTAGTAAAAGGAACAAGATGTAAAAAAGTCTTATGTTTTACATTCAGATGATAAAGCTGTTTTCTGTTGTATACTAAAGTTACTCAGCAGTTCATTAAAATTGCCACTTGCAAAACATCTATAGCTTAGTGACTCAAAACTTCAGAAGTGCCTATCTCATTTCCCAATTAAATACTTGATAATAAAAATGTTCCTATAATCTTCTATCTCCTTACTCCTCCTCCTCTCTTCTATCTCCTTCTATCTCCTACTGAACTACTGGTTTCAAAATTTCTGGTGAATCAGGTTTATCAACTGAATAACTTGTGTAAAAATAGTTTTAATTAATCTTTTGACAAATATCATTTGTTATGACATGGATTGATAGGCAGTGCCCTTTTTATCAATAACTTTCTGTATAGTAGTATTTGTTATGTTAATCTCAAGGAACTGAAAAATGCTTCCAATATTTTAGGTAACAGAATCCTTTTCAAGGAACATTTTACAATGAAAGGCCAGATACTTTTGGAGACAATCAATTTTTACTAGTACTTGGTTAATTCAATAAAGTTGCAATATAAATGTTTGGGAATTATTGACAATTAACAATTTTCACACCTAATAGAACCCTGGTAAGTTGAACCTGAAAACACCAGGTAAATACTTCCATTTTGCCAGCATTCCAGATAACAGGACAAAAGTCAATGGAACAAAACCTCCACACAAGGATCTGAAACCATATTCACAAAATATATCGGGCTCAAGAGAAGCCAAGATATCAGCTAAAAAGTTGAGCTAAAATTGGATCAGGATAATGTTTGTGTGCACAAAGAATTTGACCTGTGTTTTGGCTCAACTTTTGGCTTAATTTTGTTCCACCTGTCAGCAAGGTTGAAATATGGTTGAATCCACCTATCAACATAACCTAAAATATGGTTGAAACTTCTGCACTGAATCCAATGAAATTAAGCTTGACTTTGTGAATACAAATTTGCGCCAAAGATTAGCTGACCCATTTTCTGTAAAGTTTAATTATCTTATTTCTGTCGCAACTTAAATTATTTAGAATCATTTGAAGCATTCACAATGTTTATATTAATGAATCCAAATCTTTAAAAAAAATTTTTACGTCTTTTATTTGGGAGGGATGATTATATTAGCTTTCTGTTCAAACACAGAATTGTAGATTCAAACCAAAGCCACAAATATCCTTCAATTCTTGATTACTGGACTGTAAAACAAATCTAATCAATCAAAAAGAAATATTTCCTAAACACCAATGAACACAATCGTGTATATTTACAACTAACCATGAGAAAGGCATGCGAATTTATGTTTAAACAAGCCACAGAATAAATCAATTCTCATATTACTAGTACGTTGACAATGTCACATTATTTTGTACTGGAGACTTACTTTCCATTCAATATTGGGGAAAAGTAGGAGTAGAACTATTTCCATACACAACTGTGTGTACATTTATTTATTGTCAACAAACAAGAGATGGGCACATACACATATAACAATAAAATCTCGAATGTTATTGCCAGCATGTCTGTGACAAATTTAAAAGATAAAGTTTTCATACTCACTGGGACCAAAAATGTTATCAATTTAAATCTTAAATACATGTACTTAGAAAATAAAATTTTATTTCATAAAAATGTAATATACCCTACCATATGAAAACACTTGGGTTAAGCTTGGCTTGGCGTCCGGTGACCGCCACGTACACCGTACATAAAACTTAAAATATAAGGGGAGACCCTCTTTAAACCTATGTACTTGCTACTGTTTGACCCCTAGTGACCAAATTCACTCTGCCATGCGCAGTAATACAAAAATAGTTCATTCTTTTTGTGGTGGTTGAACTCTCAACAGGCATTTTTGCTACCTACATTAAGACCTGCATATACACATTTTTGGTGCTCTTTAAGTACTCTTAAGCTGTTTTATTCACTCTTCCTCCCTTTTTATTTACCTTTTACTTCGATTTCTGGTGTATTTATTGTCTACTTATTGTGCAATATTTTTACGTATTTTTCAACATTCATATTATTGCTCATCTGGTCACGTGGTGTCAGAAGGTGGAATTTCCTTTGGAAATAATCATTTCTGCAGTGAATTAATTCATTTATTCACTTCTACTGCCAATTTACAGTTTCCCATCATTCTTTTTACGAAATTCTTCATTTCACCACGTATTCTGACCTTATTTTGGAGCTTCATATGAATCCAAACACCAGGTCACATGACTATGATGTCACATCCAAAATGGAGGTCAACCGATCGGTTGTCAGAAAATATTCATTTTCTCAGTAAAATTTTTGAGAATTGAGCAGAGTATCTTGCATATATGCCATGTGGGCCAAAAATTTCGCCGAAATCACTCTATCTCGCACGGTTTAAGAGATAGAAGCAATTTTACGTTTTACCATTTTTGTCAAAAATTCGAAAATTCAGAATGGCCCCCATTTTTGGAAAGACGAAAATTTTTTGATATTTGAGCAGAGTATCTTGCATATATACCGTACAGGCCAAAAATTTCACCGAAATCACTCTATTTCGCACAGTTTAGGAGATACAAGCAATTTTAAGTTTTACCAATTTTGTCAAAAATTCGAAAATTCAAAATGGCTGCCATTTTTGGAAAGAGGAAACATTTTTGAGAATTGAGCAGAGTATGTTGCATATATACCCTGTGGGCCAAAAATTTCGCTGAAATCACTCTATCTGGCACGGTTTAGGAGATATAAGCAATTTTAAGTTTTACCATTTTTGTCAAAAATTCAAAATGGCCGCCATTTTTGGAAAGAAGAAAAATTTTTGAGAATTGAGCAGAGTATCTTGAATATATACCCTATGGGCCAAAAATTTTGCCGAAATCACTCTATCTCGCACGGTTTAGGAGATATAAGCAATTTTAAGTCTACCATTTTTGTCAAAAATTTTAAAATTCAAAATGGCCGCCATTTTGGGAATTTCAAAGAGGAAACATTTTTGAGAATTGAGCAGAGTACCTTGCATATATACCCTGTGGGCCAAAAATGTCGCCGAAATCGCTCTATCTCGCACGTTTTAGGAGATACAAGCAATTTTAAGTTTTACCATTTTTGTCAAAAATTCGAAAATTCAAAATGGCCGCCACTTTGGGAAGGAGGAAAAATTTTTCGAAAATTGAGCACAGTATCTTGCATATGTACCCTGTGGGCCAAAAAATGGCCACCATTTTTGGAGAGAGGAAATTTTTTTGGAAATGAGCAGAGTACTTAACAGAGATGTGGGTCAAAAATTTAGAACGGTTTAGAAGTTATTAAGGGATTTGTATTTTCCTCGTTAATAAAAATTTTAATGATTAATTAATTAGCCATTTTTTAATGGAAGTCTACCAAAATCTAATCATTTGCAGATCTTTATACCCTGCATCCATATATCAAATTTCAGGCGAATATTCTAAACGCTTCTTATGTTATCATCCGGACAAGCAAAATCCTGTTTTTCGTCATGTGACTTCTCTGATTGGTTGAAATGTCATGGCACCAAATTCAGAAAATTTTCCCAGGGCTACTAAATATATGTGCCAAGTTTGAAGAAATTCCATCCACTAGTAAAGACGCTATAGGTA
This sequence comes from Sabellastarte sp. h YS-2021, assembly GCA_964017235.1. Taxonomy (NCBI): domain Eukaryota; kingdom Metazoa; phylum Annelida; class Polychaeta; order Sabellida; family Sabellidae; genus Sabellastarte; species Sabellastarte sp. h YS-2021. The sequence goes on from OZ024936.1 coordinate 33,736,553, forward strand.
GGCAAACTTGCGGAGCCGGCAGATACGGCGGAGCCGGTGGACCCTTCCGCGAGAATTCCTCCCATATGCAAACAAGCGTCCCTCGCGGGATGCTTAATAAGGTCACTAGGGGTCAAAGGTTAGCATGTATATAGGTTTAAAGACGGTCTCCCCTTATATTTTAAATTCTATGTACAGTGTACATGGCGGTCACCAGACGCCAAGCCAAGCTTAACCCAAGTGTTTTCATATGGTAGGTATATACACTTTTCTTCATAAAAATGTATTTTACATTTAAAAATATGAAAATTAAGCAGCTTCTGATTACACCACACTTATTATTTACCAAACATAACCCATACCTAGCAACCTATAATTTGTTATGGTTATGTAATCATACCTCTTAACAAAAGTTCAGAAAATGCAAAAAACTCAAAACAGTATGCTGGAGAGGCAGGAGTGGCTCTGTTTAGCCATCCCTGTACACAACAGAGCAAGGGCCCGTATTCACTAAACCTCCTTTATGCCAAGGAACCCTTAAAAAGTAAGGATTTCCTTTTATTTTTTGCCCCTTCCTTTGTTTTTGTATTCATTAAACTTCCCTCAAACAAAGGAGCCTAACTTTTTTCCTAGACTTTCAAGGAAACCTTAAAAATCTAGGAAATCCTTAACTTTCAAGGGAATCTTGAATTTTGATATTCACTAACCTTCCTTTACTGAGGAATCCTTGGTTTTTTCCCTTAATTTTCAAGATAAGTGTGTGACTACCTTTATGATAAAGGGGAGTTTTGGTGGTTTGATTTTTTAAGTAAAAATTGAGGTAATTTGTGAAATGTTATGACATTTGCACCTTTTTTTGTCCATACTACATCATTTATATCACCATACGTCTTTCTTTGAAATTTTTGGGATATTCAGTTAATATGTCGTCAAACCCAATGAAAATGTATTTGACGTGTGTCACAATATCGGTGTGAAAAGTGGCTATTACCACAATAGGAAAACTTCCCGAATGACTACCATTTTTCTGTGTATGTCTGATGAGGGATGTTTTATTTTTATTATCCATCATTTTGTACGATTTATGGGTTAAAGTGTATGAATATTTAATGAGAGGATGTGAAAAAGCATGTCAAAAAGCATGGCCACCAGTGAATATAAAAACTGCAATCTTTAACCTGCAATATCCCAGTCATTTCTGCATGAATTTTAATGTAACAAACATGAGCAGAACTGCTATAATACAACCTTTCTAATGATATATAAATAAAATATATCCTCCTCCGTATTTCCCGCTATTTGGGTCAAATAGTATTAGCCTACGGTGGATAATAAAATATAGTATGCAATACAAAAATCTTTAAAAGTTAGATATTTATTTCTTAAAATATGAAATATCATCTTAAACTGCAATAGAAAACACACCACAACACTAATCTTAAACAAATAATAAACATGGAAAGAAGAAAATACAAAAGTAAGGAAAAGATAAAGGAGCCTTTATGAACAAACGTTTTTAACCAATCAGATGACTGAATGCACTCCTTTAATAAAGGATCCTTTATTTAAGGTCTCCTTTGGCAAGGAAACCATAAAGAAGGTTTAGTGAATAGCATTTTAAAGGTCACCTTACCAAAGGATATTTTTCACCTTCCTTTAATAAAGGGACCTTAAAAATATAGGAGGTTTAGTGAATACGGCCCCAGATATAGTCACATTTTCCACCTCAGAGCAGCTCTGGATTCTATAAATTATCCACTGATCAAAGTAGTATTATATTTAATTTAGCAAAAGAAGCTATAAATTTGAGAAAGAAGTTAAAACATTTCACAATTTGTGCACAATCTTATTCTGTGTCCAAAACTATTATAAGAAATGTTTGTTTGAATTTCTACAAGCAGACCAATATTGATGCATAAATACACTATTTAGCTCAAATTATAAGACTTTTTTTCTTGGTGCCTATTCTCATATTTTTCATGTGCATTATGCTCATACATAGACTTTCACCAAGTCCTTTTGTCTTTTGTGTAATATATGGGTATTGTATGACTTTTGGAGAAACAACCAGCCCTGACAAAAGTTTTGTTTTTTCAGAGACTATATCCCCCATACTCCAGATTGCTTGTGGTATAATGAACTCCTGTAAAAAAAGTTTCCAATTTAAATTTAACTGTTCTGGCTACTGATGGATACAAATACAAAGACTTGGAGCAAGTCTAGCTCATACACAATACACTATGCATTTCAGGTTGTGTGGTTTCTTATACGAGGTCATTGTGGATTTTAAGAAGTTGCAAATGCATAAATACACATGTATTACACATTATTTTATAAACATTATTATAAGAGAACACAATGGATCTGTTCTAATGGCTGTATGGTACACTAGTATTAAAATAGCCTAATTTTATGGTTGTTGGTTGTTGAAAATATGAAACTACTCAAATATTAAGTAAAAGGTCAAGAAATATCAATATATTATATCAACTTGTATAACTAACCAGCAGACTGATCCCATGATGTCTAGGACTGCATGCTGTGACATACTGAATTGGAAGTGCCAAATACAATGCATGGTACTATGTTATTTTAACAAGAGCTGCTGGATGAACTTTGATCAAGTGAAACGTGGAAATATTAAGATTGCCTAGGCAACCAGTATGTTCTATCTAACATTTCGCATTAATATGAAGCCATGTCACTGCTACTACATCATACATTTTAAATTAATTATATATTTTTTTTCAATCTCGAAATATGGGCGCATGTACTGTTGGTTACAACATAGACACAAATCAAAGCCATAACCAACAACTTAAGAAGTGGTTCCCAATCAAGGAAAGAATCAAAACAATTTGGTATGCATCAAACTCAAAGATGCATATTTTGTACAGAATTATTATGCCGGAAATATGACAACTGTACAGTTTGTACAACAAAAAAGGATTAAGTATATATATAGAGAGCCCCTCAATGGATGTCTTCATATAAAAGCAACATAAACTACAATTATTTGTCTTCATACTGATATAAATATCATATTTCTAACTTTAACATGCAACCATATAACACCATTTTCAAGCAAAATCCTGCCAAGATACTATCTTGAAGATAGAGGGTTGATTGGTGCTCATCTTTTGAAAATATTTTAAAAACCATCTGAGTCACAAATATATCCATTAAAAGGTATTTAAACAGTGATTGTGCTAATGCCTTATTGCATTAAAATCTATCCACAAAATAAGAAAGAAAACATATTCCAACTAAAGTTTATGAATTCTGTAAAATATATATATTTTAGTGCATGTCTTTTGGCTATATTGTAATGGCTTGAAAGTCCAAACACAAATTGTATAGTCTGGATCTTTTTGGATATACCTGCTTGAAACAAATAAAAATGTTTCAATTTCTTATCCTAGCAAGAGCTGTTTTGAAGTTTTGAGAGTGCATCTTAGATGTGTCAACAACTCCATTTTTTTAGTAAATTCCTCACTTTTTAAAATGTTACAGAAACTTATTTCTTTATTCGAGCAATGGAATCAATGAAAGAACAGGATATTTTTCAGTTAACAGGTATTACTCTACTGTTACAGGTTTCCCTTCTATGTGCATAGTTATGATCCCTGTAAAGGTGCTGAAAATGTGACCATAATATTGCAATTTCAAAAAATAGCATCAGAGATGCCCGTACACCACGGCCCTGGGGAAACAGTTTTCAACACCATGAGATACAGAAGAAGTGAAACAGTTCAAAGATCAGGACACTTTCAGAGTAAACAGTGTCAGCTTTGTGAAGGTCCAAATAATATTTAAGCCAAGAAGATAATGTTTAAGAAAGACAACATTTATGTAAAGATAAAGTATTACAATGAAAATTCAATAGTAAGCTGATGGCATTAATCAGTAAACTAAAATTATAAATCTGTAAAATTTATTAATTGAAGTATACCTGTCAATGAAAATAGCACAATTAAGTAAAAGTACATTTCATAATCAGCTGAAGCAATCCACATATCTCTGTGATAAGAGAAATATGACTCAAAGATGGCAGGTCAACACACTTTGACAGAGCCAAGGTTACAGGTCACACCATGATTGTGCACACCTACACCCCCTAACCAATGTCCCTACCAAGTATCAACTTCTTACACCTTACAGTGTCTGCGATATCGCCCACACAAGATTTTAAGGGGCAAGGTCACTACAGCAAGGTCAAAGGTCAACTCAAGGTCACACAATAATGTTGTACACCTACACCCTCTAGCTAATATCCATATCAAAATATCAATTTCCTACACTTTACATTTTATGAAACATAAAACAGACAAGATTTCCAAGCTTAAGGTCACTATGGCATGGTCAAAGGTCAAATCAAGGTCACAGAATGACGTTGTACAACCTACACCCCCCAATTAATGTCCCTACCAAGTATTAACTTCCTAATCCGTATGGTTCCTGAGACATAGCTCAGACAAGATTTTAAAGGTCAAGGTCACTACAGCAAGGTCAAAGGTCAAATCAATGTCACACTATCATATTGCACACCTACACCCCCAACTAATGTCCCTACCAAGTATTAACTTCATACGCCTTACAGTTTATGACACATAGCCCAGACAAGATTTTCAAACCCAAGGTCACTATGCCAAGATCAAAGGTCAAATCAAAGTCATATCATGACGTTGCTCACCTACAACCCCCAACCAATGTCCCTACCAAGTATCAATTTCCTACACCTTACGGTTTCTGAGATACAGCCCGGACAAACTATTTCCCGCCGCCCACTCGCCCATCCGGACACCATGGGTGAAAACAATACCCAGACAACCCTTAAGGGCTGTGGGGTAAAAAACTGTTATCAGGCAAATGTGAAGCTGACAGTCAATCAGGTGAGGCCAAATTCACAGTAACTGTCATAAAACATTGTCAAACTCAGAGTTAAATTTCCACCAGGCAATGTCAAACTGAGAGTAATTGTCAACAGGTATTGTCAAACTCACAGTAATAGCTGTGGCGTAAAAATCAGTATCTGGAATTGCTATGTCACAGGGTGACATCAATCCCATATAAAAACTGGCACAGAATACGCAATGAAAGTTGGTAAAATTTGCAATTTTAAAATAAATGGCCTCAGATGTAGATCCATGTAGATTCACAAATTAAATCCGGCAATTTTAAATCAAATGTATTTTACAACAACCAAAAGGCTGGGCTTTTCCTTTTTTGTCATTTGACAAGACACTTTAACCATTGTAAAGTACTCTTGTGTCTTTGTGGTGTTTTCATTACAGCCAGTGACTTACCTGAGTTAAGAGTATCAATGACTGGTTCCAGCCTGGGGAAGCCATTCTTTATAAATGCAGGAGCAGCAAAGAGTGGTCCATTTTCATGTGGCCAGAATGGCCCATGTTCATCCCGCACTATACCATAACGATCAACAAACTTCCCCTTGTCATTTGTCATGAGTTCAGAACCATCTGGAAAGCGTCCTATTTGTATGGCTTCTTTAAACCCATTCTTTGTAAATGCATAAAAGAATTCAAACCGTTCTACTGTGGACAAGGAGCCAAAGTTCGACTCTGCCTTTTTAGTAATCTGTGCATAATGTGAATGGGACTTGATGCCTCTTGTCAAGTTGCTGAAGAATGATTTTCCACCTTCCTGGTTGGGCGAACTTCTTCCCCCATACTGTAGTAAATCAGTGTCCAACATATAGTCCCCTGCTGAAAGCTCGGTTGCCATTGGTGCCTGACCGGGCCTGTTCTTCATCAACCGGCGAAGTTTGCGCTCTGTCTGTATCAGCTGCCATTGCTTCTTGGTGAAATGCTGGTCACGTTTACTTTGGTCAAAACTAAGGTGTGAGTTGAGACGTTCAAGTTTTCCTATTCCTTCTTTTGTTCTGATCTCTCCATCTTCATCTTCATAATCATCAAATGGTCTGAAATATGGACATAAGACAGTGTTCACAATATGTAACTTAAGAATTCGACACAGAGCCTGAAATGATCCAACTGGGGACAACCCTTTATAAGTAAGTCAAAATTATCAAAAGTTGTGCCAATTTTTATCACTACAGAACAGAGGCTGAATATAAAATAAAAAATCACAATTTTAAAAGAATTACTCACAATTAAAGAAACTGCATATAAATCTGACCATAACAATTATAACCATAACAAATTTCACACTTCCAACTTGAATAGAAAACTTAATGTACTAGTTAACTACATTTTAATCTTGTTTAGTCAATCTTCAGGGATCAGAATTTTCTTTATTTACACATAATTTTCTTGTGTTTTAACAAGAAAGACTCAAGTTTACAACAAACAGCTGAGCAAGTTGAAGTTTTGTTTGCTAATCTTACAGTCACTATAATAAATCTACTGTTAGTTACCTTAACGATTTAAGTATACCCATATACCAAAAATAAATTGAATATGTTAAGTTACTTCTATTTCACCGAACTTTAAGTGGTAACCTTAAAGTTTTTATAACAAATTTTGTTACAAATATATACAGACATCTTAAGCTAGGTGCCTTTCCAGTGTCTAGCTAAACCCGCACACCAATGCTGAATGAAATTCATGCGGTAATTGTTGAATATTCATCCTTTCTATGGTAACCTCAAAGTCAACTGAATGAAGTTATTGTTGGGAGTTTAAACATTAAAGCAGATTTCTGGTCTTTAATACAGTTTCCTATCATTTTGTAATGATTGTCCATAAAATAAAATGCAATACACAGGTACAAATACACCACTACATTATCTACATTTTATAATCTCTCGGTTTGCAGGAGAAAATAATTTTTGAACAAGACTACAACTGGAATTTAAAACACAGATAAATCAAGAGCTACAATAACAGATTTCAATTTTACAAAGATTTTGTATGCTATATGAATGGGGTCACTAAGCAAAACTAAATCATAAAGATTGAATAATAAAGGACAATATAAGAGAGTCTAAGAGAATATCTTTGGTAATGCTCAGTGAAAAAAAAATGTGAATGAATGCACTGATTGTGTTGAAAACTTTTTGATGATTGAATCATCTGTCACAGGTGTCCAATTGATAAAACCAACTTATAGGAAATCATGGGCTTTAAATTAAATGTTTTACAGATAATCATAAATCGACTGAAATGAATGCACAGAAGGTGATTCATTAAATCATCTGTTTGTTTTACTGGACATCTTGATTTGATTTAAATTAATGCTTATTATAATAGTGCTTGAATACAATTTTTACTAGATATTGCATCTCAATTCAGTGTATCCCCGGACGGGACATGGTTGAAGCGTGACATACAGAGTATTATGGTTGACACAAATATACCCCTGTTGGGAGGGGGCATAAGTGTTTATGGGAGCAAGTTGTACTGACACTAAGTAAACAAAATATTTGCTGAATGAAAGATACAAATGTAACTAGAGGATCGCTCGCAAAAAAAAAAAGATAATGTTTTTGCATAGCAAAAACAAAGCGTCCCGAAAAGGATATAAAGGTGAGTGCTAAAGTATTAAGAAAATGCTTCGTTTCTAGCCTTATACTGTTGTGGCAACCAAAGTCAGCGCAGTCTGCTCTATCTAGCACGGTTTTCACGATATAAGCATTTTTGTGTTTTGCAAAAAATAAAAAAATTAAAAATATCCGCTATATTTGGCGAGACAAAAATATTTTGAAAATTGGCATGGCTACTCTGCAGAGATACCCAGCAGGTCCAAAATTTTGTTGAGTTCGCTCCATATAGCACAGTTTTCGAGATATAAGCATTTTTGTGTTTTGCAAAAACTTTGAAAATTCAAAATGGCCACCATTTTTGGGGAGACAAAAATTTTTGTCAAGACCACTGCCGTGGTGTGTATCTCCCGCCGAGCATTAAAGCAGAAGAAATAGCTTTTCCGAGATATTCACAATTTTTCATTTTCGTGTGTGAAAGGTCTTCCAAAAGTAGGTGAATGAGTTATTTGAGAAAAATTGGCTATCTGCAATACTATTAAGAGATAATTCACATTTACTCATTTTGAGTAGGTGAATAATTATCTATGGGTCTGAAACTTCACCATGTGAAAGCTCTCCCAAAAGTAGGTGAATGAGTTATTTGAGAAAAATTGGCTATCTGCAATACTTTTAGAGATAATTCGCATTTACTCATTTTGAGTAGGTGAGTAATTAGCTATGGGTCTGAAACTTCACCATGTGAAAGCTCTCCCACAAGTAGATGAATGAGTATTTGATAAAAATTGGGTATCCGCAATACTTTTACAGATAATTAGCATTTACTCATTTTGAGTAGGTGAATAAATAGCTATGGGTCTGAAACTTCACAGAGTGAAAGCTCTCCCAAAAGTAGGTGAATGAGTTATTTGAGAAAAATTGGCTATCTGCAATACTTTTAGAGATAATTCACATTTACTCATTTTGAGTAGGTGAATAATTAGCTACGGGTCTGAAACTTCACCAAGTGAAAGCTCTCCCAAAAGTAGGTGAATGATTAATTTGACAAAAATTGGCTATCTGCAATACTTTATGAGATAATTCGCATTTACTCATTTTGAGTAGGTGAGTAATTAGCTATGGGTCTGAAACTTCACCAAGTGAAAGCTCTCCCAAAAGTAGGTGAATGAGTTATTTGAGAAAAATTGGCTATCTGCAATACTTTTAGAGATAATTCGCATTTACTCATTTTGAGTAGGTGAGTAATTAGCTATGGGTCTGAAACTTCACCGAGTGAAAGCTCTCCCAAAAGTAGGTGAATGAGTTATTTGAGAAAAATTGGCTATCTGCAATACTTTTAGAGATAATTCGCATTTACTCATTTTGAGTAGGTGAGTAATTAGCTATGGGTCTGAAACTTCACCGAGTGAAAGCTCTCCCAAAAGTAGGTGAATGAGTTATTTGAGAAAAATTGGCTATCTGCAATACTTTTAGAGATAATTCGCATTTACTCATTTTGAGTAGGTGAGTAATTAGCTATGGGTCTGAAACTTCACAGAGTGAAAGCTCTCCCAAAAGTAGGTGAATGAGTTATTTGAGAAAAATTGGCTATCTGCAATACTTTTAGAGATAATTCGCATTTACTCATTTTGAGTAGGTGAGTAATTAGCTATGGGTCTGAAACTTCACCAAGTGAAAGCTCTCCCAAAAGTAGGTGAATGATTAATTTGACAAAAATTGGCTATCTGCAATACTTTATGAGATAATTCGCATTTACTCATTTTGAGTAGGTGAGTAATTAGCTATGGGTCTGAAACTTCACAGAGTGAAAGCTCTCCCGAAAAGTAGGTAAATGAGTTATTTGAGAAAAATTGGCTATCTGCAATACTTTTAGAGATAATTCGCATTTACTCATTTTGAGTAGGTGAGTAATTAGCTATGGGTCTGAAACTTCACCAAGTGAAAGCTCTCCCAAAAGTAGGTGAATGATTAATTTGACAAAAATTGGCTATCTGCAATACTTTATGAGATAATTCGCATTTACTCATTTTGAGTAGGTGAGTAATTAGCTATGGGTCTGAAACTTCACCAAGTGAAAGCTCTCCCAAAAGTAGGTGAATGAGTTATTTGAGAAAAATTGGCTATCTGCAATACTTTTAGAGATAATTCGCATTTACTCATTTTGAGTAGGTGAGTAATTAGCTATGGGTCTGAAACTTCACCAAGTGAAAGCTCTCCCAAAAGTAGGTGAATGAGTTATTTGAGAAAAATTGGCTATCTGCAATACTTTTAGAGATAATTCGCATTTACTCATTTTGAGTAGGTGAGTAATTAGCTATGGGTCTGAAACTTCACAGAGTGAAAGCTCTCCCAAAAGTAGGTGAATGAGTTATTTGAGAAAAATTTGCTATCTGTAATACTTTTAGAGATAATTCGCATTTACTCATTTTGAGTAGGTGAGTAATTAGCTATGGGTCTGAAACTTCACCAAGTGAAAGCTCTCCCAAAAGTAGGTGAATGAGTTATTTGAGAAAAATTGGCTATCTGCAATACATTTAGAGATAATTCGCATTTACTCATTTTGAGTAGGTGAGTAATTAGCTATGGGTCTGAAACTTCACCAAGTGAAAGCTCTCCCAAAAGTAGGTGAATGAGTTATTTGAGAAAAATTGGCTATCTGCAATACTTTTAGAGATAATTCGCATTTACTCATTTTGAGTAGGTGAGTAATTAGCTATGGGTCTAAAACTTCACCAAGTGAAAGCTCTCCCAAAAGTAGGTGAATGAGTTATTTGAGAAAAATTGGCTATCTGCAATACTTTTAGAGATAATTCGCATTTACTCATTTTGAGTAGGTGAGTAATTAGCTATGGGTCTGAAACTTCACCAAGTGAAAGCTCTCCCAAAAGTAGGTGAATGAGTTATTTGAGAAAAATTGGCTATCTGCAATACTTTTAGAGATAATTCGCATTTACTCATTTTGAGTAGGTGAGTAATTAGCTATGGGTCTGAAACTTCACCAAGTGAAAGCTCTCCCAAAAGTAGGTGAATGAGTTATTTGAGAAAACTTGGCTATCTGCAATACTTTTAGAGATAATTCGCACTTACTCATTTTGAGTAGGTGAGTAATTAGCTATGGGTCTGAAACTTCACCAAGTGAAAGCTCTCCCAAAAGTAGGTGAATGAGTTATTTGAGAAAAATTGGCTATCTGCAATACTTTTACAGATAATTCGCATTTACTCATTTTGAGTAGGTGAGTAATTAGCTATGGGTCTGAAACTTCACGAAGTGAAAGCTCTCCCAAAAGTAGGTGAATGAGTTATTTGAGAAAAATTGGCTATCTGCAATACTTTTACAGATAATTCGCATTTACTCATTTTGAGTAGGTGAGTAATTAGCTATGGGTCTAAAACTTCACCAAGTGAAAGCTCTCCCAAAAGTAGGTGAATGAGTTATTTGAGAAAAATTGGCTATCTGCAATACTTTTAGAGATAATTCGCATTTACTCATTTTGAGTAGGTGAGTAATTAGCTATGGGTCTGAAACTTCACCAAGTGAAAGCTCTCCCAAAAGTAGGTGAATGAGTTATTTGAGAAAAATTGGCTATCTGCAATACTTTTAGAGATAATTCGCATTTACTCATTTTGAGTAGGTGAATAATTGGCTATGGGTCTGAAACTTCACCATGTGAAAGCTCTTCCAAAAGTAGGTGAATGAGTTATTTGAGAAAAATTGGCCATCTTGAATACTTTTAGAGGTAATTCGAATTTACTCTTTTTGAGTAGGTGAGCAATTAGCTATGGGTCTGAAACTTCACCAAGTGAAAGCTCTTTGGGATAGCTGCTCTGCAGAGATACCCTGAAGATAAAAAATTTCGTCGAAATCGCTCTATGTAGCACGGTTTTCGAAATATAAGCATTTTTGTGTTTTGCAATTTTTGCGCAAAAATTCGAAAATTCAAAATGGCCGCCATTTTTGGCGAGACAAAATTTTTTTGAAAATTGGCATGGCTACTCTGAAGATATACCCTGTGAGTCAAAAATTTCGTCGAAATCGCTCTATCTAGCACGGTTTTCGAGATATAACCATTTTTATGTTTTGCAATTTTTGCGAAAAATTTGAAAAATCAAAATGGCCGCCATTTTTGGCTAGACAAAATTTTTTTGAAAATTGGCATGGCTACTCTGCAGAGATACCCTGTGGGTCAAAAATTTCGTCGAAATCGCTCTATCTAGCACGGTTTTCGAGATATAAGCATTTTTGTGTTTTGCAATTTTGCGAAAAATTCGAAAATTCAAAATGGCCGCCATTTTTTGCGAGAAATTTTTTGTTTGAAAATTGGCATGGCTACTCTGCAGAGATACCCTGCCGGTCAAAAATTTCGTCGAAATCGCTCTATCTAGCAGGGTTTTTGAGATATAAGCATTTTTATGTTTTGCAATTTTTGCGAAAAATTTGAAAATTCAAAATGGCCGCCATTTTTGGCGAGACAAAATTTTTTTGAAAATTGGCATGGCTACTCTACGGATATACCCTGTGGGTCAAAAATTTCGTCGAAATCGCTCTATCTAGCAGGGTTTTCGAGATATAACCATTTTTATGTTTTACAATTTTTGCGAAAAATTCGAAAATTCAAAATGGCCGCCATTTTTGGCAAGACAAAAATTTTTTCAAAATTGAGATAACTACTCTGCAGAGATACCCTGAGGGTCAAAAATTTCGTCGAAATCGCTCTATCTAGCACGGTTTTCGAGATATAAGCATTTTTGTGTTTTGCAATTTTTGCGAAAATTCAAAATGGCCGCCATTTTTGGCGAGACAAAATTTTTTTGAAAATTGGGAAAAGTACTCCGCAGAGATATCCTGCGCATCAAAAATTTTGTCGAAATTGCTCTATCTAGCACGGTTTTTGAGATATAAGCATTTTTGTGTTTTGCAATTTTTGCGAAAATTTCGAAAATTCAAAATGGCCGCCATTTTGGGCGAGACAAAAATTTTTTGAAAATTGGGAAAACTACTCCGCAGAGATACCCTGCGGGTCAAAAATTTCGTCAAGTTATCATCCGGACAAGCTTCCCCATCGAAAAAAGACATTTTTGGTCATGTGACCTCTCTGATTGGTTGAAATGTCACTGCAGCATATTCAAAAAAATTCCCCAGGGCTACTGCCTAAACCTGCCAAATTTGAAAAGAATCCGCCTAACGGTTACAGAGTTATAAGGAAAACAAAATGCGGAGCCGGCGGAGCCGCAGGAGCCGGCGGAGCCGGCGGAGCCGGAAGCTCTCCCATACACAAACAAGCGTCCCGCAAGGGACGCTTAACTAGACCTAGCACTTCGGTGAACCAATGCAAATTGTATCCACAAGAAAGAAAACTCACCAAAGCCAATCAAGCATAACTTAACTTTAAAGGAGGAGCCCAAGGTGAAATCTGACCACATCAAAAGATTCTTAGCCCAAGATTTCCAATAGGTTGGTGTGACATTGCAAACCTCTAGAACCACGAATAAGCGAGTTATAAGCACTTTTAATTTTGGCTATCCTCATTTGACCTTGAAAGGGGGGCAAAGGTCAAATATGATCACATCAAAAGATTCCTAGCGCATGATTTCCTATAGGATGGTTTGACATTACAAACCTCTAGGACCAAGAAAAAGCGATTTATAAGCACTTTTAGATTTTGCTATCCTCGTTTGACCTTGAAGGAAGGGCCCAAGGTCAAATCTGACCACATCAATAGATTCCCAGCCCATGATTTGCTATAGGTTGGTTCACACTGCAAACCCCTAGGACCAATAATAAGTGACTTACAAGCACTTTTAAGTTTGGCTATTCTCATTTGACCTTGAAGGAAGGGTCTAAGGTCAAATCTGACCACATCAAAAGATTCTTAGTCCATGATTTCCTGTAAGATGGTTACCATCCCAAACCTCTAGAACCAATAATAAGCGAGTTATAAGCACTTTTAAGTTTGGCTATTCTCATTTGACCTTGAAGGAAGGGTCTAAGGTCAAATCTGACCACATCAAAAGATTCTTAGTCCATGATTTCCTGTAAGATGGTTACCATCCCAAACCTCTAGAACAAATAATAAGCGAGTTATAAGCACTTTTAAGTTTGGCTATTCTCATTTGACCTTGAAGGAGGGATCCAAGGTCAAATCTGACCACACCAGAAGATTCCCAGCCCATGATTTCCTATAAGTTGGTTTACCATCCCAAACCTGTACGACCAATATAAGCACTGTTTGTTTGGCTATCCTCCTCGTTTGACCTAGAATGAGGGGTCCAAGGTCAAATGTGACCACATCAAAAGATTCCCAGCCCATGATTTCCTATAAGTTGGTTTACCATCCCAAACCTCTAGAACCAATAATAAGCGAGTTATAAGTACTTTTATGTTTGGCTATCCTCGTTTGACCTTGAAGGAGAGGTCCAAGGTCAAATGTGACCACATCAAAAGATTCCCAGCCCATGATTTCCTATAGATTGGTTTACCATTCCAGGATTTCAAAATGAAGCCAAAAATATTTCCAGTCAGGATTTTGTAATCTGGAACATATTCTACAAATTTGAGATCTCTACCTATAATACCCTTTGCTCTAGAGGGCCAACAAAAGTCCTTGCTTTAAGTTGAATAAACATCTCTGGCAGACATCTTGTTTGTCAAAATGAGGCCAAAAATATTTCCAGTCAAGATTTTGTAATGCGGAACATATTCTGCGAATTTGAGATCTCTACCTATAATATCCTTTGCTCAAGAGGGCCAACAAAAGTCCTTGCCTTAAGTCGAATAAACGTCCCTGGCAGCCATCTGGTTTTTCAAACCGAGGCCAAAAATATTCTCAGGCAAGATTTTATGGTTATGTGCAAATTTGAGAAGGCTAGCTATAATATTGTTTTTTGTTAGAGCGGTAACAGCCAATAATAAAGGAGGTATATGGCTTCACAGTCTTATATAGGCATATATATGCAGTAAAAGGTACCAATTTGAGTCATTTTAGAAGGCCTAAGGTGACCTTGAAAACAAAGATCAACAAACTGGATGCTGGTACTCCATCATGTACTCAACCTCCAAAGCCATTTTCAATGGTTGCCATGCAATATAGTCAGCATTAAGTGTGAAAATATCGCCAAAAAGGCCAAAAAATGGTCTCGGTGAGGTACTTTGGTGGTCTGTGGATGACCTTCAATGAAAAGCTTCAAGGTCAAATTTCTGGTTGCTTACAGAGGACATATATATGTATTATATATACCACTCATAGGATGATTTAACTTTCTGTATATGAGAACTGGGCCAAAATGTGAAAAAATGGCCAAAACTGACCTTCAAGAGGCCACCAGTGACCTTGAAATTGAAGGTCAAGGTCACAAAACAATAGCGTTCGTGGCATTGCCCATATATACCCACATACCAAATTTGAAAAGTCTAACTAAAATACTTTTTAAGTTATCGCGTCCGAAAGGAAATCTCGGTGGCGGCGTGACTGTACTGAATCCTAAGTATCCCCGACTTTCGTCTGGGGATACAAAAATTGTAAACAATTTAAATTGGTCACACATCTTAGATTTTTTTGTCAAGCAAAGAAGACTATATGCTGTCATGTCAGAATCATCTGTAAACACTTGCCAAAATCCAAGTGAAGTATGTGGAAATGAGATAAATATGGCAGTTTGTACAAAACATCCAAAGATTTGCAATATGATGCTGTGGCAATTCTTCAATGTATACATTTTCATAACATAAATATAAACTGTTAATCTAAAGCTACTTTGCTTCTTGGATGCACATCATCTTCATGCAAGTGAGATTCTCGCTTGATGTCATCTGTCTCGAAAAACTGGACTTTCTGGCTTTGATACCAACAGTTATTTTAAATATTTATTTCTTTGTTTTCTCTCAGAACACCTTGTTGTGAGAAGTCCTATTAAAGTTATAGCCATAGTTAAATGTGGTTACATAGTGGCGTAAATTATGTATAAGCTCTCTTATGCGTGTTCATACTTTGGTTCATGTTATTGCTAAATTTTTGCTGTACTTTTGGCATAGTTCCCCGAGCAGCATCCCAGCCCTGGACAATTTATTTTCTTAGTTATCATGCAATGCCAAACTGACATAAACTGTTATCAGGCAAATGTGAAACTGACAGTCAATCAGGTGAGGCCAAATTCACAATAACTGTCATAAAACATTGTCAAACTCAGAGTTAAATTTCCACCAGGCAATGTCAAACTGAGAGTAATTGTCAACAGGTATTGTCAAACTCACAGTAATTGCCACCAGACAATGTCAAATTGAGAACAATTGTTATCAGGTATTGTCAAACTCACAGTAATAGCCACCAGACAATGTCAAATTGAGAACAATTGTTATCAGGTATTGTCAAACTCACAGTAATTGCCACCAGGCAATGTCAAACTGAGAGTTACAGTCATCAGATGTAGTCAAACTCATAGTCATTGCCACCTGGTATTGTCAAAGTTATAGTAACTGTCATTATACAATACCTAACTCTATTTTTTTTTGTCTCTCAAAACTTTGTTTTTCACAATTTTTGATACCACGACCCTGGGTGGGCGAGGATAAGTCTTAATAATAGTCACTGTGCCATGCCAAAGTGTCAGTGATTGTAATAAAGCAATGTCAGACTCAATTAATCCTCAAGATTCACATGCAAATTTATTGATTTTTAATCTAATGCTTCAAATATACTTTTTTAGAAAGCAACCAATCATTTCGGAATATTTCTAAACTGCTCAATCAATTTATTGTATGGTAGTTTATATTTTTCATTTTCTATAATCATTTCAATTTTTTAGCATTATTACCTCTGCCAGGAGGTTATATTTTTGGATGTGTTCATTTGTCTGTTTGAGAATGCAGATCATATTTTGGATACAAAAATCCCTTTGGCTTTCTGGTTAACCTTACTCCAACAGTGACAAGCAGATCGAAAATGTTTATGTGGGAGGGGTCTGGCCAATGGAACAAATGACATTGTTTGGGGGGATAGCTATGAATCATATTTTGATACCAAAATATCCAGAATTTTCAGGAACACCCCCAGCAGAGATCTGTGCTCTGCAAAAACTCTCTATTTGAAATTGCAATAAATTTTTAACTTTTCAATGTAATCTAATGTACATGGTTATTCGTGTGAATTTAAATCTGTACTGACAAAATCTAGGGCAAATACCATTATTCCAAAAATCACAAACTCACTTGACAAGCAGGGGTCCTGAAATAAAAATACACCCGGAGAATTAGTCTTCAATAATCAGATGCTAGAAATCACTTAAAAATCACATTCTATTGATTTGGTTCCATAATTTTATCTAATATACACTGATTGATCTCCACACAAAAGATTTGAAACATTGACAAAGCTCTGATGAAGTTCTACTAGTTGGTTGGTTTATTGCTGAAGCAGGATGTATCTTACTCATTCTGGGACCTAGCTTTCCTGTTCCTGTGTTTAGCTGGTCCACAATATTCCAAATCATTTTCTGGATGTTCCTTTGGTTTCTTTCTATATTTTCTGATCCATTTGAATAAATATCATAAACACATTCCATGTCAAATAACAAAATAAAGAATCAATTCTTGAGTATGACTAAGGTTTTCACCTTAATCAACTCAAATCAATGTGTGACGTTTAAAAGTTAAAATTCATATAGAAGAAATCATTGCTGAAATATAAAAACAAAACTTTACTTTTCTTAAAATATGTCAAATTTTATTTTCAAAATGATATTTAATAAAGATTTCAATAGACATCGAATTAATATAATAAAGGATACAAGTCTATATTTGTATGTATATTTTGTGTATTCAATCAAATATTCTGAAAAACTGAATGCTTGGTCGAGGAATGCTTTTGCTAACAAACGCGAAGCGTCCCTGAAAGTTTAAAATGCTTTGTGGTTTTAATAAGCATGCTGTAAAGCTAAGAATGCACAAAGCTGCACCGTATGCTTTCCCAATACCTCTTAATACATTCTGAAGCTATAAAAGCAACGATAAAGGAGATATAAGGCAAAAACTGCAAAGCAGCTATTTATGACCCCAGTTTGGCCCATAAGGGAGGGTTGGGGGGTAAAACTGACCGGCTATTTAGACTCTCCACATATGCTTTCCCAATACCTCTTAATACATTCTGAAGGTATAAAAGCAACAATAAAGGAGATATAAGGCAAAACCCCAAAGCAACGATTTTTTTTATAGCGAAATACCCTTACCATTTCCTAACAGTAGCTATTTGTTGGAGCCATCCAACCCAATGGCCAACGCAGAGATGCGATTTTAAGGTTTACTAACAACCTTAACCAAGCCATTGGGTTACAGTAGTCCGTCCTCCCGCCAAAGAGGTCACATGACTACATTGTTTACCTCATTATTTTTGTTGGCCATCATCAGTATGGACGTCTTTGGAAATTAGTAGAAGTTTTTGTCTAGGTTTTATTTATTTTTTGAGATTTACTGTTAATCTCACTTCATATTTTATATGTATATGATACAGTACGCATACATTTATTAGATCTTCGAAGGTATGCATTATATTATGCAATAAAGCACTTTTGGATGGCGACATCGAAAGTTCAATCGTCTTCAACCTCGAGGAAATAAGTCTTCATAAAGAAGGTCCTGATGCAACAATAATATTATTATACAGCTTGCCAGTCGTTTGGTTCAGTTTGCTGGACGATGGAAGCTATAATTTGGCAGCATACATATATACAAAGAATGTACTCTTCAATAACAGAAGCGATCTGGACGACGCCATCTTGGATGAGAATGACAATTCGAGTGGCCGTTATTGCTGTTCACGTTGGGTTCTAATAGCCAGGCGTTGAAAGCAATTTTTGATCATATTTATTCATCCCAGTCGAATAGATTGTCGACGAGTCAGTAGAAGGAATCTCCCTTGGAGGCGGCCATTTTCGTTGCCGTGGACACTGCATCGTGCAGAAGTTTTGAATGCAGGAAAGACTACCTCTTCGGAAAACTCTTCCGTTCGAGGTCCAGTCGGAACATTCAGTGGAGGAAATACCTGCATGACGTCATTCAAAAGACAATCGAGTTTTCTATTCCTCCAAAAAGGTTTAGATTCTGGTTGTCAGATGACGGGAGTGTCATTCATATCTACAAGCAAGGCATCTGCAAGCAAGACATTTGATTCAATGTTTGAACATTTTAGCAGTACAATCGGGTTTCTATACCTCTCAAAAGGTTTAGATTCGGGTTGTCAGGAATACAAGACCTAGTCCTTCTTTTTCAGAGTTTTGCTGACTTTTATTAAGTGGCTAGTCATTGATATGATAGTCACAGGCAGTGTGAATGCTCCCTCGTTTTGTCACATTTACCTACATCATGGTATTTCCACATTCCTTGGGTGAACAGACAGCATTAAATGTGGCCTTTACTTGGGGTTTCAGGGCGTTTTGAAGCCTCTGGTGTTGTAAAGAGCAGTTATCCAGGAAGAAGTTTTTCATTGGACTTCCCTACATAAATCACTTTCCTGGGCAGATCCTTGGTTGCAGGAGGTCTACAGGAAGTTCACTTTCAGACTCTTTAGGAACAAGTTCCCTTGTTGAAGACCTTAGTAGAGACCAAAAATGTATGGTCTCACTTTTTCTGTTCAGGTCTAATTTAAGGGATCTAAGGGATCAGCATGAGATGTTGAAGACTTATAATGCCTTTGGACAGTGTGCAGTGTGTTGCATTTCCAGTCCACAGTGGGCTAGTTTTTGTGTTCTAATCTTCTTGTTGGAGTTTCACCATGTCTAACAACATGTGACTCAACAGAAGGGATGTATCTTAGAATGCCTTTAGAAAACATACAATGCATTTGTGTCTGTTAATGAGGTTCTCCTGCTGGACATGTCAGATGTTCAGAGGATTTTCATGTAGTTTTCATGAAAATAAGGATGATGAGTAAGTTTAGGAGTGAGCATGCTCCTAGTCTGGACTAATAAAAGGACACCAGGCCTCAGAGCAGATCTTTTTGTCCCTATCATGACAGTTACCCTGGAAATAGAGTTACAAGTGCCTCCTACTCCTCAGCTAGTTAAAAGGGGAGTGGATCTTACTTATACAGGCCCTATGGAAGCAGGGATGATAGCTGGCTTCCTGTGGTTTCAAGGAATCTTTGCCCAGTTTTGGTACTATACAAGTCTTGGGAAAGGAAAATATTCAGCCAGACTTTCTAGAAGTGAGGTTGGCAGAAGTTAAAAAAAAAACAAAAAAAAAAAAAAAACGGGAGAAACAGCAGTTTTGATAAAAGCTGTTTATGAAATGATCGACAAAAGGGCGATATCACCAGTCACATCGCTGGAAGTTTACAGTTACAGTCTATTTTTTGGGATTAGTAAAGAAGAAATGACTGTCAGTAAACTTAAGGTCAGGTAAACAAGCTTTGCATGTACCTTACTCAATATGAACTGTTGCAGTATATTCGCCATTCGTGTATAGAAGGCGACTGGTTGACGTCACTAGAATTTATGGGTGTAGTACACATAATTCACCGATTCATCCAGCTAACAAGGTCTCTTTGCTGCATTGGAGGCTACAGATTCTACCAGTTCACTGCCTTACCCTTCAGTATTGCTACAGTTTTTTCTCGAGTTCACCAAGGTAGCAAAAGAGTTGAAGTTGATGGCTCTCGCAGAAGGCATCAGTATTCGCCAGTATATAGACGGTTGGCTAATGACAACAAATTCAAAACAGCAATGCCAGGGATACACCCACTGGGGGTGCATCTAGTCGAGAGCCTGGGTTGGATCACAAATTTCTAAAAATCAGATTTATTTCCAACTCCATTAATCGAAGTTATGGTTACAATTCGACCTCAGGGTAGGTCTAGTCTTCCCAACTCAAAGGAAATCTATTGTCTTCTTGGAAAGACAGTTACCATGTTGTAAGCTTCTCACTTATCTCCAGGGAAGCTCATGTCACTTTGGAAAGCATGGTTTCAATGGAGAAGATTATACCATTGGGTTATCTGCACAGGAAGTCATTCCAATGGTATCTGGAAACACTGCTGATATCTTCAGTCTCTGGATATCCCATTTCTTGGGTCTTTGGTTCAGGGATCATCTTCACTGGTGGACCAATAATTTTGAAGGAGAACTCACCACTCCTTTGGAAGGAGCTCAGTCTCTCTCCTTTCACAGAAGCTTCCCTAAGGGTTGGGGTGCTCTCTTGAAGCACCCACAGCCATTGGTCTGTGGAATCAGGAAGAGTCAAGACTCCCCATAACATAACATTATACAGCCGGAAGCTATGTTGTTACCTTAATATGATTCAGAAATCAGCTTATGAGTTGAAATCAGTTGATTTTCACAGAAAATTCTTTGGTGGTTGCCTATGTGAACAGCCAGGGAGGCTTCCACTCGGGGAATATGTACCTTGATCTGTAGAATCATGGTTCAGTCCAATGCCAGAATGATTCAGGATCAGGGAAGTACATCCCAGGGAATCTACATGTTCTGGCAGATTCCTTGTCTAGGAAGATAAGTTATTTCAGACTAAAGGGGCTATGAATCGTCAGGTTTTTTAATCATATTACACATTGCTGCCATCAATCAGTGGTTGATATGTTTGCAACAAGATGAATCACAAGATTCCTATGTAGCTCTGCTCTGAAAACAGGTGCTTGAACATCTCTTGTGAAGGTCTGGACAGACAGGTGTTTTTGCCCAGGGTCTTGGTCCTGCAGGTGTTGTAACATGTATATGTCTCATGTCCCAGATAGTTGGGATTGGGGAACGGATGCATTGAATGTCATGGGGGAGGGTCTGGTCAGTTATGTCCAGTGGCCCTCATCCCTCAGATGATTCAACAGATGACCACCTACAGGTGCAGAATCATCATGATTGGGTGGCCAGGGATTTTGTAGTTTTGGGATCTGATGAATCTGTCCACAAAACTTCTTCTAAGACTTCCCTTGGGGGTAAATCTGTTGACTCAACCATTCAGCAACAGACTTCACAACAATCTAGTTTACTTGAATCTTCATGTTTGGCATCTGGAAGTCAGGCATGAATATTATGGGAAATTCCCAGAGGAAGTGGTGAAACAATGAAGGAGCACTCCTCAAGGAGAATCTGAGAATCAATTGTTCTTTTTTGGGAAGTGGTGTGAAGAGAGCCAGGTACCATTCCACATGGAGCAAATTTCCTGAAATACTAGTTTAAGGAAACATCCTAATACCATCCATTATTGTGGGCTATAGAACAGCAATTGCGGATGGTTTGGGGCCAAAAGGTTCAAGAAGTATCTAAAAGTTGAGACAAGTAAGACATTAACAACTTTTAGTAAGAGACAAACCAATGTTTGGAATTTGTCATTGGTCCTACATGCTCTTATCAGACAACCTTTGATCTTGTAAGGAAGGCTTTCTTGAAGTTTTTTCCTTTCAAGACAGTCTTTGGTCTTGGCTTCAGGTAAAGTAGTGACAGTCATGTTTGGACCCTTCCCTTAGTTATAGGGAGAATGGGTCACAAGTACTTTGGCCCATTGACTGCCTTTTTGGCCATGAACCAGTTGGCTTCAGATGGGCCTACTGCTATTACTGCAACTGAGCCAGTGATCTGTGTCTCTGTGGATTGTAGAGTCATGGTAAAGGAGTGACGTTAATGCTTGGACATATTCTTCCTTTAGTTATAAGGAGAACTGGTCACAATTGCCAGATCCAGTTTGCTTTGGATGGGCCTACTGCAATTAAGCCTGTGGTCAATTGCCAGCTCTTAGCCTCTTTGGACAACAGTTTGACTCAATGTGGGTCTGTCTGTCCTGTTAGGGGTTGGTAATCAAAAGGTTTGAGATAGAACAAAATCTTTTGTTTTTACTGCCATTAAGAAAGTTTCTTAATAAGACTTATTTTTTGGCATCTATTTCATCTTGATTGAGTCAAGATTGAGTAACAGAAACTATTGATGTATGTTTTTGATTGCATCTTTAGTTTTTATAGATGCTTTCCTTACATGAGTTCTTGATACATGTTATTGGAAATTGCATCGTATGTATACCAATTTCTGCCTGAAAAACCTCTGTTGTCATAGGGTCAGTTTTGAAATTGGTTCCTACAGTTGCAGTTACAGTTTGTTACTTTATAAGTATGTGTTTCATACTTATATTGGTACATTTGCAGTTTGTGGCTGGTATGCCTGCAATGCTGGATGTATTTGTAGTTAGATATCAATGTTTGCCTAAATCTGACTTGGGAAGGATTTGGCATTATGCTGATGACACTTACAGGTTGGTTTGACCTTGTTTTGGGGTCGGATGTTACAATGTAGATGGGATATCTATTTATGACATCTTTTTGCAACACCAACATTGTCAGCAGTTGTGAGAACTACAGCTACATACTGCCATTTTTTGGAGTTGTATGTTGTGAATGTTTGGAAGTTATATGTTCATTAATGCATGTAATTCTATTATGAAGTTCTCATGATGTCTAGTTGTAGGTTAGGTAGTGGGTTTCTTAAAAAGAATTCCCTCCATCCTACAAGGCTGAATTCAGCTACTGTTAGGAAATGGTAAGGGTATTTCGCTATAAAATTGAAAAATTTAATAGTAATTTAAATTTTTATTAGAAATACTTACCATTTCCTAACACTCAAATTTCCCTCCCGCCTCCCCGCAAGTCATTCTTTTACTTGCAACAAAAATAATGAGGTAAACAATGTAGTCATGTGACCTCTTTGGCGGGAGGACGGACTACTGTAACCCAATGGCTTGGTTAAGGTTGTTAGTAAACCTTAAAATCGCATCTCTGCGTTGGCCATTGGGTTGGATGGCTCCAACAAATAGCTACTGTTAGGAAATGGTAAGTATTTCTAATAAAAATTTAAATTACTATTAAATTTTTCAAATTACCCCAGTTTGACCCATAAGGGGGGGTTGGGGGATAAAACTGACTGGCTATTTAGATTCTCCACATATGCTTTCCCAATACCTCTTAATACATTCTGAAAGTATAAAAGCAACGATAAAGGAGATATAAGGCAAAAACTCCAAAGCAGCTATTTATGACCCCAGTTTGGCCCATAAGGGAGGGTCGGGGAGTAAAACTGACCGGCTATTTAGACTCTCCACATATGCTTTCCCAATACCTCTTAATATATTCTGAAGCTATAAAAGCAACAATAAAGGAGATATAAGGCAAAAACTCAAAATCAGCTATTTTATGACCCCAGTTTGACCCATAAGGGGGGCCAGGGGGTAAAACTGACCGGCTATTTAGACTCTCCACATATGCTTTCCCAATACCTCTTAATACATTCTGAAGCTATAAAAGCTACAATAAAGGAGATATAAGGCTCAAAATCAGCTATTTTATGACCCCAGTTTGACCCATAAGGGAGGGCCAGGGGGTAAAACTGACCAGCTATTTAGACTCTCCACATATGGTTTCCTATTACCTGCCAGTACATTTTATAGTTCTAAATGCAATATTTACGAAGATAATAGGGGGGTTGACCTAAATTTAAGGCTTTCAGATTGGAAGGTGTCAGAAAATCACTCATAAATGAGATATTTTTCAAGGGATTGCTCCCAAAATCTAATCAGCTCGCGTTTTCGATAGTATGAACAGGTGTGTCAAATTATAAGGCGGTGTATAAAGTAGTTTTTCCTGAACTGCGATGACGGGGGGGGGGGGGGGGGGGGGTACTTCAAAAAATTGTTTTTGATCATGTGACCTTCATAAAGGTCAAAGGTCAAATTTAAGCATGCAGAAAAATTTTCCCATGCCTAAGGTATATAACTGCCAAATATGGTTTGAAACCTTCTAATAATAAGGGAGATATTCAAGGGAGACCATAATGCAGCGGCGGCGGTGAGGAAACTGAGGCGAAAACAAGGAAGCGCCCTTTCAGGAATGCTTAATTAATAATGTTTTTTTTTCCTGGAAACTCAGTGAAATGGCCAGCTAAACAACTGCTATATTCCGTTTTAGATAATGGAAGTACAGACCAGTATACCAAGAAGACTCAATGTAGAGCATTAATTTTCTGGAAGTATTTTTAAGAGCAAGCTCTAGCGTGGCTCGAGCTTCTAGAGATCACACTTTTTTCCCTTTTTTTTGGTCTCAAGACTTTCATGAATTGTGGCACAGCAAGATGAGTGCCTGTCTGTTCTCTAAAGTTAAGCAGCAGTGGGCTACATTATACCGCCTCAGTGCACTGCTCGTGTGTCTGATGGCTTGGCGACTCACACTAGTAGACCGAAACACCTTTCGGCCTTATTCTTATGGTATTTTATGTGCAACTATTACAAATGAGCAATATGAGTTGCTTGGTATTTGAAAATAACTTGAATGTGAGTGACATGTATGCCTATTTTATGAAATGAGGTTCCAAATGGGGCTGTTCCACTTTACGATAAATACAGAGATTGCCATACATAGGTTTGACTTGCCGAAAAGTGTAAGATAGGTTAACGAGCCTTAAATATCGACTTAAGATGAAAACGATAGGTATAATATCACCAAAAGATGGAAAAGATTGTTTTGTGACTGGGTTTACATCACTGTAAGATCAAAAAGATGTCTTTATGAGCAAAATAATTGGTTTAAGATGGGTTTAACATCATAAAAATCTTCTAAAAATCAGTCGAAGTATGCGATAATTTCAAATGGTTTAATATTGTCGTAAACTGTTCCTGATGCACTTACAAACTCACCCAATTGTAACCCATGATAAGTACCATACACGATGGGTTTATGGTGGTTTTAAGGTTGTTGCAATTGAAAAGATCTACCTCCTGAACTGACAATTTACAGAGTCCTAAATCTAATCATAAAACATTATGGCCAAGGTGGAATGGCCTTATAACTGTCATAGTGGTTTTGCTCCCATCAGTTCCCAATTTCTTTTGTACATAACCTGACATGAGTGTAACCAGTCCTAAGTAATAAAATCCCCTCAGCTCAATCTGTGGAGCATACCTTATTTTTAGCACAACAGGATTTTGACTCCCATCAGGAGGTCTCAGTGACCAAGTCCAGCATGTAATCACTTTGATATAAACTCAGCTGCTACAGTTTCACATTCAGTTCATGCTAATATATGGGATGCACTTAGGGCCTAAGCCCTGAAATGACTAGGTGAAAGAGACGTCAAAAGCACAAGTTCAAATTTAAATATTTTTATCACTGCCAAGGAGGTATTAAATTAATGATCATTTCTCTCTCTGTGTGTCTGTTTGTTAGCATTATAACACAAATACTACTGTTTGGAACTCCATCAAGAAAAAGAAGTTGGGTATTGGTCCAACTTAGATACCATTAAATTTTGAGAGTAATTCGGATCACCGCTTGGATACAAAAAATATCAACGATCCAGGTTTTTCCATTACTTATTATCAAGCCATTTTGTATTAGAGACATAAGATTCTCATATAAACTGTACATGGCTTGATGGAGGTATGGGCTCTCCGAGTGATCTTGTTACAATATTGGTTTTACAGGGTTAACCTTACAATCCCCTATTAATCTTTAGTATTCTTATAGCAATTCTTCAGAATTCCAACCATGTGACACTCCCATTCGGTGTCCTGTTATAGATGTACAAGAGGTTCACAGTGGCCTAGTGGTTAGCAAGTTTGGCATCTAATCACAGGCTTTCACCTCTGTGCCGGATTCGACTCCCATAAGTGGCAATACTGAGGACCTGTCCCAATATGACCCTGGCTATTGAACGGGACATAAAACCCCAACTTTGACCTTTATAGATGCACAAAGAATAAAAACAGGAGCACCACACACCTGTCCTGTGAGGGTGAATTCAGAGCCTCTCTCACTCTCTGGTCTAACTCTTCCTCAAGCTGCACTCGGATTGCCTCACGCCAAGCCTCCTCATCTGAAACAATGAACAGGTAGGTTTAATTTAATAAAATAAAACAAATAATATAATGATTGAAGCATCTGTAAAGCAACAAATTGATGACAATATATTTTCAGCACCGATGTACAAAAGGGTAAAGTTATTTCTTATATAAGCATCTACGCCATGGAGAGATGAAGGATACATCTTAATTAGACTTCTGAAACCAGGTACTCTGTGAGACTTTCACATCATTTAACCTCTTTGCTAGCATAAAAATTAAAAGCTCATTTCTAAATCAATTGGTTGTTGACAGACAAGCATTCTGACGCATGCATTTATCTCCCGCCGTATAAATTAGATGTCCTAAAGATAGTGGAATATAAATTTTCCTGCGAGATGGAGGCACATGTAGAAGTGACAAGTTTAATGTTTGATTGCAATACTTTTAAAGACAAAAGGCATTTACTCATTTTAGTAGCTATTACTTTGCCATCCAAAGAGCTACAGTTCTGCCACTTCATTATGCAGATCAACTCAAAGTAGGGAAGCACGTCTTTAGAAGAAATAGCCTATCTGTACTACTTTTAGAGATACAAGACATTTACTTATTTTAGTGGCTATTACTCTGCCATCTAAAGAGCTACAGTTCTGCAACTTCACTATGTGGTAGATCACCCAAAAGTAGGTGAATGACTTATTTAGAAGAAATTGCCCACCTGTAATACTTTTAGAGACTAGACCAAGGATGCATCTGTGGCCAGATGCAAAATGTATCCACCGGCAAAGGCAAAAGTAGCTATTACTCAGCTATGGCACGAGCTAGAGGTCTGAAATTTTAGTATGTTATAGCTGACCCAAAAGTAGGTGAATAACATATTTGCACAAAATTCTCTAAATGCAATAGTTTTCAAGTTACAAGTGATTTTACTCATGATGGAAGTTAGTGAAAAGCCCAAAAGTAGCTATTACTCACTTAGCTATTCAGATAGACACCCAAGTTACTCACCATGTTGTTGCTATGGAAAAAGTAGGTGAATGACATATTTTAACAAAATGCTCTAAATGTAATACTTTTCAAGTTATAAATGATTTAGTGTTGAGTAAGAACTTCAAAGTAGCTATTACTCCGCTATGCAATCAGCCACAGGTCTGGAATTTTACTATGTTATAGCTGCCTCAAAATAGGTGAATAACATACTGAAACTAAATAATGTAAATGCAAAAGTTTTCAAGTTATAAGTGATTTACCCAACAGTGATAACCTAAAAGTAGTTATTATTCAGCTATGCCATGAGCTACAGGTCTGAAATTTTACTATGTTATAGCTGACCCAAAAGTAGCTGCATAACATATTTGCACAAAGTGCTCTAAATGCAGTACTTTTCAAGTTATAATTGATTTAGTGCATGATTTAATTAATTTTAATGTATTAAAATTTATTTAAAAAATTCATAAAAAAACTTAAGTATGTGAAACTTCTCCAAAATGTAGGTGAATGAGTTATTTGAGAAATACTGGCTATCCGCAATACTTTTAGTGATAATAGGCATTTACTTATTTTGAGTAGGTGAGTAATTAGCTACAGGTCTGAAACTTCACCAAGTGAAAGCTGTCCCAAAAGTAGGTGAATGACTTATTTGAGAAAAATTGGCTATCTGCAATACTTTTAGAGATAATTAGCATTTACTCATTTTGAGTAGGTGAGTAATTACCTACGGGTCTGGAACTTCACCATGTGAAGGCTATCCGCAATACTTCTAGGGATAATCAGCATTTACTCATTTTGAGTAGGTGAATAATTAGCTACGGGTCTGAAACTTCACCAAGTGAAAGCTCTCCCAATAGTAGATGAATGAGTTATTTGAGAAAAATTGGCTATCTGCAATACTTTTAGAGATAATTAGCATTTACTCATTTTGAGCAGGTGAGTAATTAGCTATGGGGCTGAAACTTCACCATGTGAAAGCTCTCCCAAAAGTAGGTGAATGAGTTATTTGAGAAAAATTGGCTATCTGCCATACTTTTAGAGATAATTAGCATTTACTCATTTTGAGCAGGTGAGTAATTAGCTATGGGTCTGAAACTTCACCAAGTGAAAGCTCTCCTAAAAGTAGGTGAATGAGTTATTTGACAAAAAATGGCTATCTGCAATACTTTTAGAGATAATTAGCATTTACTCATTTTGAGTAGGTGAGTAATTAGCTACAGGTCTGAAACTTCACCAAGTGAAAGCTCTCCCAAAAGTAGGTGAATGAGTTATATGAGAAAAATTGGATATCCGCAATACTTTTAGAGATAATTAGCATTTACTCATTTTGAGTAGGTGAGTAATTAGCTATGGGTCTGAAATTTCACCATGTGAAAGCTCTCCCAAAAGTAGGTGAATGAGTTATCTGAGAAAATTGGCTATCTGCAATACTTTTAGAGATAATTCGTATTTACTCATTTTGAGTAGGTGAGTAATTAGCTACGGATCTGAAACTTGACCATGTGAAAGCTCTTCCAAAAGTATGTGAAGGAGTTATTTGAGAAAAATTGGCTACCTGCAATACTTTTAGAGATAATTAGCATTTACTCATTTTCAGCAGGTGAATAATTAGCTACAGGTCTGAAACTTTACCAAGTGAAAGCTCTCCCAAAAGTAGATGAACGAGTTATTTGAGAAAAGTTGTCTATCTGCAATAATTTTAGAGATAATTAGCATTTACTCATTTTGAGTAGGTGAGTAATTAGCTACGGATCTGAAACTTCACCATGTGAAAGCTCTTCCAAAAGTACCTGAAGGAGTTATTTGAGAAAAATTGGCTACCTGCAATACTTTTAGAGATAATTAGCATTTACTCATTTTCAGCAGGTGAATAATTAGCTACGGGTCTGAAACTTCACGAAGTGAAAGCTCTCTCAAAAGTAGGTGAATGAGTTATTTGAGAAAAATTGGCTATCTGCAATACTTTTAGAGATAATTAGCATTTACTCATTTTGAGTAGGTGAATAATTAGCTACAGGTCTGA
Source organism: Sabellastarte sp. h YS-2021 (assembly GCA_964017235.1). Classification (NCBI taxonomy): domain Eukaryota; kingdom Metazoa; phylum Annelida; class Polychaeta; order Sabellida; family Sabellidae; genus Sabellastarte; species Sabellastarte sp. h YS-2021. Next base: position 33,765,818 of record OZ024936.1, read on the forward strand.
AACTTCACCAAGTGAAAGCTCTCTCAAAAGTAGGTGAATGAGTTATTTGAGAAAAATTGGCTATCTGCAATACTTTTAGAGATGATTCGCATTTACTCATTTTGAGCAGGTGAGTAATTAGCTACGGGTCTGAAACTTCACCAAGTGAAAGCTCTCTCAAAAGTAGGTGAATGAGTTATTTGACAAAAATTGGCTATCTGCAATACTTTTACAGATAATTTGCATTTACTCATTTTGAGTAGGTGAATAACTAGCTACAGGTCTGAAACTTCACCAAGTGAAAGCTCTCTCAAAAGTAGGTGAATGAGTTATTTGAGAAAAATTGGCTATCTGCAATACTTTTAGAGATAATTCGCATTTACTCATTTTGAGTAGGTGAGTAATTAGCTACGGGTCTGAAACTTGACCAAGTGAAAGCTCTCCCAAAAGTAGGTGAATGAGTTATTTGAGAAAAATTGGCTATCTGCAATACTTTTAGAGATAATTAGCATTTACTCATTTTGAGTAATTAGCTACGGGTCTGAAACTTGACCATGTGAAAGCTCTTCCAAAAGTAGGTGAATGAGTTGAGAAAAATTGGCTATCTGCAATACTTTTAGAGATAATTCGCATTTACTCATTTTGAGTAGGTGAGTAATTAGCTAAGGGTCTGAAACTTCACCAAGTGAAAGCTCTCAATTAGCTACAAATGAGAAAATAGCTATTACTCACTTATGGCATGCAATAGAACCCCAAACTATGTACCATCTTATAGCTAAGGACAAAGTAGCTGAACAACATATTTTAGGCAAACACTCTAACTGCAATAGTTTTGGAGTTACAATGGCTTTACTCAACAGTCGGAATTTGAAAGTAACTATGACTCAGCTATCAAAGGTTCAACAGGTCTGAAACTTTACTATGTAATAGCTTACCAAAAAGTAGATGGACAACATATTTGAAAAGATTTCCCTAACTTTAATACTTTTGAAGATATTTGACATTTACTTCTTTTGTTATTTAGCTACAAATGAGAAAATAGCTATTACTCACTTATGGCATGCAATAGAACCCCAAACTATGTACCATCTTATAGCTAAGGACAAAGTAGCCGAACAACATATTTTAGGAAAACACTCTAACTGCAATAGTTTTGGAGTTACAATGGCTTTACTCAACCGTCGGAATTTGAAAGTAGCTATTACTCAGCTATCGAAGGTTCAACAGGTCTGAAACTTTACTATGTGATAGCTTACCAAAAAGTAGATGGACAACATATTTGAAAAGATTTCACTAACTTTAATACTTTTGAAGATATTTGACATTTACTTCTTTTGTTATTTAGCTACAAATGAGAAAATAGCTATTACTCACTTATGGCATGCAATAGAACCCCAAACTATGTACCATCTTATAGCTAAGGACAAAGTAGCTGAACAACATATTTTAGGAAAACACTGTAACTGCAATAGTTTTGGAGATACAATGGCTTTACTCAACAGTCGGAATTTGAAAGTAGCTATTACTCAGCTATCCATGGTGCAACGGGTCTGAAACTTAACTATGTGATAGCTTACCCAAAAGTAGATGAATAACATATTTGAAAAGATTTCTGTAACTCTAATACTTTTGAAGATATTTGGCATTTACTTCTTTTGTTATTTAGCTACAAATGAGAAAATAGCTATTACTCACTTATGGCATGCAATAGAACCCCAAACTATGTACCATCTTATAGCTAAGGACAAAGTAGCTGAACAACATATTTTAGGAAAACACTCTAACTGCAATAGTTTTGGAGATACAATGGCTTTACTCAACAGTCGGAATTTGAAAGTAGCTATTACTCAGCTATCCACGGTGCAACAGGTCTGAAACTTTATTATGTGATAGCTTACCCAAAAGTAGATGAATAACATATTTGAAAAGATTTTTGTAACTGTAATACTTTTGAAGATATTTGACATTTACTCCTTTTGTTATTTAGCTACAAATGAGAAAATAGCTATTACTCACTTATGGCATGCAATGGGACCCCAAACTATGTACCATCTTATAGCTAAGGACAAAGTAGCTGAACAACATATTTGAAGAAAAAGTTGTAACTGCAATAGTTTTTGAGTTATGAGCCCTTTACTCCAAGTAGCTAAGATAGCTATTACTCAGTTATCTTTAGGCCTAAGTCCATAAAACCAAAAAAATTTTCGAGGGCGTGAAAATTCATTGGGACAATTAATTTACAAAAAATCTGTAGCTGTAGTAGTTTTGGAGGAATCTGCGTGACTAACTAACGCACGCACACACGCACGCACGCACACACAGGCATCATTTCATAATCTCCCTCCCGGGCTAAAGCCCGGCGGGAGATAAAAATGGGTAATTAACCGTGAACATGCCAAACTTTATGTGTCACTGAGAAATCAGACGTTCTACTGTTTTTCAAACTGAAATGCTGGCTTTAAAGATTTTATAAGTTGTGTTTTCACTTTTAAGAGATTCATGATAGAAAATACAGGGGTGCCAGTAGTATAATTGTAGTCAATTTTGAACATTTTAAAATAGTATAATTGTAGTCAATTTTGAACATTTTAAAATCCTTCAGAAGCTGAGTGAGACACCCAATCATAGCAATTAATATTAGTATAAACAGTCCACAGGCAGTATAATCACATGTGATCTGTACAAACGCTCTACGCATTCATAAAACTAACGTTGAGTCAACCGGTGAATGTTGAGTTGTGTAATATACAATGTTACTTTACTGGACAAATAAAGTGTAGGAATAATGTTTTAGACAAAATGGTCTTTTGATTACTGATTGTTGTATTGAGTGAAGTAGTGGAAACAAGGTATATTTAAAGCCAAATTAATGAAGCATATTATGAGGTCCTTCTTTCAAAGAAAGACCAACTTCACCATGTAGTACCCTAGAACACAGGCAGTGCTGAAGAAGGATCAAGCCACAGGTACAAACTGACAGGTGCCCATCAATATCTCAAGCCTAAAGCAAAATCTGCCTCCAAACACTTAATTAATTCTGTCTAACTTACAGCTGAAGTAGAATGTCTATGCATATTTATCTCCCATTTGCGGATGAAGGCCGTGGTCGGGAGATTATAAAACGCCTTCTGTACGTGCGTGCGTGCGTCCGTGACTCCGTCTGTGAGTCACGTTTTTACATAAACCTTAATATCTCATTCATTTATAAATATATCTTCACCAAATTTGCAGGGAATGTTTATGGTTATAAAAACCTGTCTGTGCAAAATTTTAGCCTCATTTTGAAAAACAAAATGGCCGCCATAGCTAATTGTTTGAAAATCATAAAGGTGCTCTAAATCTTGAAATATTCCAGCTAGTTTCATCAAATTTGCACAAAAGCTATATGGCTAGAAAAGCTAGCCTTAGTAATTTAGTAATAGTAATTTTGGCCTAATTCAAAAAACAAAATGGTCACCATATCACATGTTTTAGGCCAAACGGGGCTATCCTATTATTTATTTATTTGGGGTTTTACATCGCTTTCAACACTGTACAGGTCATATCATGACAGGTAGTTAGAAGGGCAGAGGAAACCAGTATAGTTCGTCAGGGTGCTGTACTGTAAACTGCCGACCAACGGGAAGCAACTACCAGCTTTCCCACTTGAGGCCGTGCCGGGAACCAAACCCCAGCCTCAGGGGTGGGAGGCAAGAGTGTTACCACTCTGCCACTGTGGCCCCTTGGTTATCCTATTAAAAAGGCCTTATATCTCCCCTAAAATTGCTCCTAGAGGTTCAGAATGCGAAACAACTTGTAGGAAGTCCTGGCCTGGGAATCTTTTCCTGGTGTTGAATTTTCCTGGGGTTTTGACCCCTGCTTCAAGGTTAAATCGGGTCATCACACTAAAACGTCCTTATTTCTCCCGTTTTATTGGTACTATGGCTTTAGAATGTAAAGATACACCATGAAAAGTTCTGCCTGCAAATGTTTTGTCTAAGAAAAGTTTTGGCCTTATTTTGAAAAACAAAATGGCCACCATAGCGAATTATTTCAAAATCATTAAGATGCTCTAAAACTTGAAATATCGCAGCTAGGTTAATCAAATTTGCAGAAAAGATATAAGGCTAGGAAAGTTAGCCTGATAGTAATTTGGCCTAGTTTCGAAAACAAAATGGCTGTCATATCGCATGTTTAATGTTAAATGGGATTATCCCATTAAAAAGGTCTTATATCTCTCTTATCATTGTTATTAGGGGTTCCAAATGTGGAAACAACTTAGAGAAAGTCATGGCCTGAGACTTTTTCAACTGCTGACTTTTACCTTTGACCCCTTTTTCAATGTTAAGTGGGGTTATCTTACTATAAAGGCCTTATATTTCCTTTAGTTCTCCATTATTCCTGATTCTAAGGCAGGAGATAACTGCTGTGGCAATGGCCTTGTTTCTGTGTAGATTCTACTCTATACATACAGAAACAATGAAAGTTGAACTTATACATAGGGTTAACCAGTTTTAGGGTCCAATATAAGAGGATGTAATATTTTTGTGGATATAGTTTGTATAGGGCCCATAAAAGACATAATAGTTATGTATATCAGAGGAAAAATTGAAAACAAGGTGGATGTAAAATCTGCCAAAACCTAATCAAAATTTTGATCTTGCCACAGATAAATCAAAACTTTGATATTGCTTAGGCAGATTTAAAATCTACCAAAGGCAAATTAAAATATGGATTTGTCCATGCAAAGTTATTTTGATCTGGACAATTTTGAGTTTACCTGGTCAAGATCAAAATTTCATTTAGACTTAGTCTAGTCATATGTAAAATTTGTATACATTTCAATTTGACCTGTGACACAAATACCACTGTAAGCCATCAGATTACCCCCCCCCCCCCCTTCATTTTTTTGTCCAGTAGATCCTGGGCCCTCCAGGGGGTAGATTCCAAAGTATACCCCGGGGTAGATTATGAATGCCACCAGAATCTATCTCCTCCCAGATTCTATCCCCCTTGTGATTAGCAAACACAGGGTTATAGAACTTCAATAAAAAGAAAGGTCCTCAGTGGCCTAGTGGTTAGCAAATTTGGCAACTAACCAGTCAGTTTTCTGTGTATGGGTTCAACTCCCACGAGTGACAATACTTAGGACCTGTCCCAATAAGACCCTGACTGTTTGAACAGGACATAAAACACCAACTTTGACTTTGACAATAAAAGGAATGTTAATACTATTTTAAATTTGAAATTAACTTTCAGACAGCTTTGTTTCCACACAACATTACACTCACAATTTTTATACACATTATTTTCAGAATTTACACTGGTATATGTATTCAGTGTGTAGACTGAAATAAATCAATTAAAACTATTTGACATCTATAAAAAATAAACTTATATATGTTCACAGATTATTATTTTGTGCTCACAAATTTCAAGACAGAATTAAAACTGTGATCACTAGATTTAAACCTTGAGAGAATTTTATACTGTACGCATACTATAGTTTCAGTCTGTACTAACAGATGGTTTATATGTGCTCACAGATTACTTTTATTGATGCTCAAATTTTTTTTTGATAATAGTTTAAATGTGTGCTCACAAACTTAGTCCGTGCCACAGATATAATCAGACATTTTAAATTTGTTATCAAAAACTATAAAACTGAGAGATTCAGTGCAGATTATTATGCGACCACAAAACAGAAACTGTGCTCACAAAAACGAATTAATGGACACAATTTCTACCTCCTGTGCAATGCATTCTTACATTTATTATACACCAATGTTTTTCATGTCCCCTGATCAGCTCTGTAAGCCATAAATGGCAACAAATATACTGGATATTGGCCAGTTCTGGATGGTTACTAAGTATTGGCACTTAGCACTATCTATAACATTTATATTTAGTTTATATAATTAACTAATTTTAAGAATACACAGGCTTAATCTCTCACCTGACTCATTCCTCCTGAAAATCAACTCTGCCTCAAAATCCATCATTTTGAAGGTCAAGTTAAGGTTGAAATTATTGTACATAAAAACAGCCCACTACATGTCTAATTGTTCTTGTCCAACCCGTCTTTATAAACGTCACAGCATTGCTTTATATAACAAGCTACTGTATGCTTCTACTTTTTACAATATTAATTATAATACATTGTTTATCCATTAAAAGTATCAACAACCATCTCTGATGCTTTTTGCATGTAATTATAGCCTCCTGTTTATACTAACATTGAACACAGCAGAGAATGTTTTGTACTACTCCAGATTTGATTCCAATACTGCACCTATATGTATTAGTGTATTTATCCATACAGTCTATTCAGATCTATTAGTCACACTTGTATGACTGGCTCTGTTAATTATACAGATTAATTTGAATGCTCCATTGCCTTCTAATTGTACATGTTTTTTTTTGCATCTCGCATAAAAATCTGAGCAAGATATCAATAACTGCACAACACTTATCCTGTAGTTGCAAGTAAACTGCACCATTTGTTTATATTTTCAATCAAGTTTTACAAATACATGTACCTTAATTCTTAATCAAACCAAGAATAAACCAAACACAAACCCCATAAATATATACTTCTACAATAGGTTTATTCTTTCATTTAAATTTACTGAAATAACAATATGGTACAGGCAAAACAGTACTCCACAACACGGCCTACTATAGAAATTAATATGAAACAGACTCAATATAACAGACCTATAGAATCACAACACCAAAAGACAAGTTTATTGATGTATTAATTGCATTATTAGTTCTTTTAGACATACTTCAGTATGAAAAATCTTTCTCAAGTTACTAAGGGATTTTTGTCTTAAGCTCAGTGAATGGAATATAATGCACATACGTGAATATGTATCAGACAGTGGTATCAATACAAATATGATCTTATTAAGAGTAACAATTTCCAGAGGTATCTAATAAATCTGTGTTGATCTTCAAGAAAGCTCCGATTCAAAGCCAAAGGAATTTTCTTGTTAACTCAAGCATAGCAGTGTAAACGTACAGGACAATTGTGTTTGCTTCTGGTCTTTCAAATTGGTGTGATCAAATTAGTTTATCTTTAAATATTCTTATGTGTTTAATGTGCAATCAATTAACTAATTATATTAATTGGAATTTTTATAACTCCAACAATACAGACATTTCACACCTGTAATTTACACTGTGTAGTGAATACTAAGACTAAGGTATATCTTTAAAATTACTGACCGTTAATACTGACCAGAGTACTGAAATGAGATCCCTTAGACAATACTCCTCTTCAGTACAGTGAAGTAACTAACTCCCTTAATCTGGACTATACTTACAATTAATATAAATATTTTACTCTTATTTTCACAACACTCTTATTCTTAGAATTTGTATCAAAACAGAAAAACCTGACAACAAGTTCTGAAAATGAACAAAAAATAAACTAAAAACAAGAGTACTCAGAGAGTGCAGACCTCCATCAAGGCATGCATGATATTGTTTTTTAAATGGCTCAAGAATAACTAAATGAGAAAATCCTGATCTTTGATTTTTTTTGTATTCAGTGATCCGGATCACACAAAATATTTAGTGGGATCTAAGTTGGACCAAAACACATCTTCTCAATTTTTTCCATGAAGATCCAACAAGTAGTATTTACGAAATCCTAATAACAAATAAACAAACAGACAGACAGACATATAAACAGTCATGAAATTCAATGTAATACCTCCTTAGAAGAGGTAATAAGAATTTTTCAGAGTTGACTTATAAAAGTATACTTCAGGGAATTCATACTCCAATGCAGCATATTTCAGTGACCAAAATGTTATAAAATAAATTCTTTGTGTACACATCTTTGACCCGACTGTTCAAACAAATATCACTAAGATGAACAGTAAATAAAACAACAATTAAATAGATTGCTTTATTTCCTGCAGAAGTCTGACACAATGACATGATTATATGCCTGTTTAACTACTCTGTTGGGATGAATTGAGTGACCCAGTGGGTATTGTGTTTATAATAAAGATGGTAACTGATCACATGTTCTCACCTCCATGGCCCTGGGTTTGTATGCAACTCATGATAATAGTTTGAATGTAGCTCAAATTTACCCAATAGTTTAGAAATCCTTCTAGAGTAGAAGTCATTTCCTGTATGCGTGAGATAGGATATTACTAAGCTGATCATAAATGATTGATGAGTGAAGCCTACAGAGTAAATGATTTTGCTTTGCTAAGATGTGAAACTTATGTCAAAATGTTTTTTTGTTTTTAACGCTCGACGATAGGAGAGGGTTATTGTAATCAGTTTGTTTCTGTCTGTCTGTCCGTCTGTCTGTGCACCGTTTCGCCCTTATAACTCAAAAACTATAACACCAATCGAGCTCAAATTTGGTGGGCAGGTATTTTATGGGGTACAGACGGATTGTTCCAAATTTGGTCTAATTTGTTTGAAAATTAAAGCCAGGAGAGAGTTTTTCTTATTTTAATTGGGAATACACAGTGAAACTGCTTCTCTTCATCACATACGTAAAAATCAATATTTTGCCTTCTGATGATGTCATTACTAAGTGATGTCACAATGTAACTGCCATTGTGAGGTCACAAACTTAGCTTGTGATACTTGATGTCTTTAAGTAAAAATATTTCTTCTCATTGTATGTCTTGAAATTGACATAAACATAATAAAGAGGGAGGTGGTATATTCATCATTTTTATTAATTATTATTTCTGTTTTATTTTCTCTTTTTCTTTCAATTCCTTGACAATCCATCACAAAAAATTACCATGCATGATTGTCATCAAGAAGTGGCCTTTAAGCAGAATTTTTACCTCCACCAGCAGTTTATGTTTTTGTGTGTTAATTGTTTATGTTTGTTTTATTTTATTGTGTGTGTGTGGGGGTGGGGGGGTGGGGTGTGTGTTTAGATTACTCTAAAACTAATGAACAGATCTTTATTTAAAAATTTGTGAGTAGGACCTGACTGAAGGAAGAAGTTACTAAAAGAAAGATCAGGATCTTATTTTAGATACAAAAAAATTCATGTCCCAATTCAGGTCCCATTTCAATGTATTTTTAATTACTTTAGCTTTCTACTTGATATTTCTATGAAAATTAATTTACATGTTTGGTTTTATTTTATTGTCTTCCTTACAATATTTTATATCACTTGAGAGACTGGTCACATGGAGGCGAGCGTTTTGCTCTCTCTGAGTGCATCTTGTTTTTTCATGAATTAATTTTGTAATATCCATTAAAATCTCATATCATCATTAACATTTTAGTTGGTCTGGAGGATGAGGGAGTGATCATGCCCTGGATTTCCCAGAGGATACAGAATCTTAACTGACTGGCATGTATTGTTTTCCCCCATTTCCTCAACAGTCTGTCAAAACATGTGTTGAAAGTGATGTTAAACCCAAATCAATCACTCAATCAATCAATCTTTAGGTTTTACAAATTTCTTGAAAATTTAATTATTAAAGTACATGTATTTTTATTTAAAATAAATCTGCTGAAAGACAGACTTTCAGACAGGCAAAAAAGTTTCATTTAACAACATTAGAGCTGATCGTATGAACTTATTACAACCTTTCAGTAAGGTAATGTTTCTGCTCAGATTTAATTAAATGGCAATGGTAACCTATTTAACCTGTCCTCAAAACACATTCCTCTTTAAGGCACCCCATACATGTACAAATTCTAAACATTTCTAAAGAGAGTATTACATATGCTCCTGTTGTTGCAAGAAGACTTTTTATAACTGTATTTCCAATCATTCCCTAATTATGAATAAAATATGATTAAACTTAATTCAATGAAAACAAATGGCCTTACTCTGATATAAGTGACAGCATGTGTAAACAAAGCAAAGAATATGAAACTCATCATAATGGTAAAATTTTCCACTGAAGCTATGTCTTAAAACATTGCCACAGGTAGCCTGGTTCCCATAGTGCCTCTTTTCTCTGTGGACAAGGGTTAGGTAACGGCCACCATTTTGGATAATAAACGTTGATAGTTACACACAGCAGCTGTACCAAAAAAGCTAATATTATATGGTTTGCTCAATTCGTGTGTTGCACCATTTGAGTTATGTCCCCTCTTATTTGGTCTGATGTTATGAGATGCTAAGATGAGTAAACTAGTCTTGAAGAGAAAATATACATTAGTTTAAAGGTTAAAGATCTTCCGTTATTGCTCAAGTGATAACTTTTAAATTAATTAAGCTAGTAAATTAAGTGACAATTTAAATATTACTTTATTTCAATATAAATTTTGATGTTGTAATTCCTAATATACATAATGGCAATAATTTAAACCTTTTAATATTAATCTATAGAAATAATTTAAATATGTAAAAAACTAGACATTGCATGTCGATGCAGTGTATCCCCGGACGGGACATAGTTGAAGCGTGAATGTGTCAGGCTTGAGCCTGTTTCCTGGAGCACCAGGTCAGGATTCTCCATAGTAGGGTACAAAAAGGGCCTGACTTACTCCCCCCCACTCCTTAAATAGGCAACCACCATAGTGTTGTCTATAGCTATGGTAGCAATAAGATTCAAGCGGAGGTCTTGGAACTCCTTTGCCCAAGTTTGACCAGGCAGGTTGGGGCCAAAAACAGTGTCAACACTGATGACAGGTTCACTGATCGACATAGTAAGAAACCATCCAAAAGTGATCTGTGGGTCATTTCCACACAACCCTACTGTGGAAAACACTAATAGCCATTTATGAGAACTGTGACCCCAGGTCTGATTAACAGATAAATTTACCATTGCTTGAGTTGTAAAAACCGGCAAATGGGTTATAATTTGAGGGGAAGGCTGAGTTTGCAAACTTAGGCCCCTGGTGTCAGCTGACATTGATCACTGTATCTCACTGAACTTGATGAACCTCCACAGTAACTGATATAGCAGATTTCTTGCTAGCAGTAGGCTGACCAGTCCAGTTTAGTTCGGCATCTCACCGGGACCAGTAACTGGCTGGTGTGGGTTCTGATAAGATAAGGCTGACCGGTAGTTGGACAAATCTTGTTGGGAAAGTCTTCTATCTATAGTCACTTTCGACCAGCTAGGAGGTCTTGACAGTAGGCTGGCTGACTGGTCTGGTAGGTTGAGGCAGTCATCTCACCGAGACCAATGACTGGTATAAAAATTTCTCTGTAACCAATTTCCGCGGGCAGTAATTGCTTGGTCTAAGACGGCCACTTGGACCCTTAAAAGGCTTTTGCTGGTCTGTTAGCCAGTCCTGTGGACCTGCCCAGTATCAGGGTCTAACCGGCTATAGGTGAAGCAATCCTCTGTAACTGGTTCCTGCAATCCTCTGTAACTGGTTCCTGGTGGCTCCACAGTTCTGTGAAAACTCATAGGAGCTGGCAGAACTGGGCGAATTAGACTACATCTCAGCAGGGGTAGGCTTATATGAAACAAGAGCACTCAGAGAGCGCAGACCTCTGCCAAGGGAGCTCAATTTCTGGACTATCATCAAAATCCACCCTGAAATTATCTGGCTATAACTTCCTTCAAAAAAAGCCTGGATCCAGATGATCCAGACAGTGATCCAGATTACTCCCAAAAGCTAATAACTTGTTCTTTGTCCCATTTAGTATATTTCCTGAAAATTTCATCAAAATCCATCCATAACTTTTTGAGCTATTTGTCTTTAAAAATTACATTTCATGGATCCAGAAGATAGAGGTAGTGGTCCAGATCACTTGCAAAATTGAATCATTTCTTCCTTTTACCACTTCTTCCTTCTACCATTTATAACATATCCTAAAAATATCATCAAAGTCCATCCAGTAGAGGTGAAGCTACTGCTGTTGTTCTCTTGGACCAATCAGCAGCATTCGACACCATTGATCATAGTACGCTCATGGAATGTTTGAGTTCCTGGTTTGGTGTTGGTGGTGTGGTTCTGGACTGGTTCAGGTCGTACCTTTCTGACCGCTATCAGTGCATCAAGATCGGCTCTGTTTTGTCTGATGCTAAAAGGCTATTGTATGGTGTGCCCCAGGGCTCTGTCTTGGGTCTGATCCTTTTCTCATTATACACTACACCCCTAAGCAAGGTTATTCAGAATCACCCTGGCATACATTTCCACTTTTATGCGGATGACACGCAGTTATACGTTCATCTCACACACAAGCATGCCACTCTGGCCTTTGAAAGGCTGAAAAACTGCTTGGATGATGTTAGAAAGTGGCTCTTAGTAAACAAGCTCAAACTCAATCCTGATAAGACAGACTTTATTCTGTTCGGTTCAAAAAATGTCCGTACAAAACTTGGCAAATTTTTCCCAGTCAATATACTTGGTACCCTCCTGTCACCTGCTGAGGCAATCAGGAACCTTGGTGTCTGGTTCGATTCATATTTTCCCTTTTCTTGCCATGTCAGGAATATCTGCAAGGCTTGTTTTGTTCATATCAGGGATTTAAGGTGACTCAGAGGGTATCTTACACGTGAAGCTGCTCTCTTGGCTGCAAATGCCTAGGTTGGAAGTCGGCTTGACTACTGTAATTCTCTTTTCAGAAGTCTCTCTGCTCTTGACCTTCGTAGGCTCCAATGTGTTCAGAACAGTCTAGCTAGAATTGTGGCGAATACCACCAAGTACTCACATATCACTCCTGTAAGAAAGAGTCTTCACTGGTTGCCTATCATGCATCGCTCTATTTTCAAGGTCGCTCTTCTGGTGTACAAGTTTCTACATAGTGGCCATCCAAAATACTTCGAACCTTTCCTTAAACCTAGACACAGTATGTACAGAATGCGTAGAAGTCAATCTCAGGGTGTTTTGCTTGAGGTCCCACATTTTGCATCAATATACAAGTCAAAAAAGCAATTTGGCCTTAGCTTTGCATACGATGCTCCGATGATTTGGAATGATCTCCCTGATGACGTACGCTCAGCTAAATCTCTCTCCTCATTCAGGAAGAAGTTGAAAACTTACCTCTTTGAAAAAGCCTACCCACCCTAGTTTTTTTCCTCTGTTTTCATTTCGTCTTTCTCCGTGGTGCCGACCCCTGCAATGTCTCTGATTTAACGATTACGATCTCTGATTTTTGGTTTTATGCGTCTTAGAGTCTGTCAATAGATAGAGATTGAGCGCTATAAAAGTACTATTAGAATTAGAATCCTAAAATTATGTGGCAGCCTGGATCCAGATGATCCAGACAGTGATCCAGATTACTCCCAAAATCTAATCATTTGTTCTTTGTCCTATTTAGGCCATTTGCTGAAAATGTCATCAAAATCCATCCATAACTTTTTGAGGTATCTGTCTTTAAATATTATATTTCATGGATCCAGAAGATCCATATAGTGATCCGGATCACTTCCAAAATTCAATCATTTCATCCTTTTACCTTTTCAGACATATCCTGAAAATTTTATCAAAATCCGTCCATAAGTTTTTGAGTTATCTTGTACACAAACACATCTGGCAGCCTGGATCCAGATGATCCAGATCACTCCCAAAATCTAATCACTTGTTCCTTCTACCATTTAGACCATTTGCTGAAAATGTCATCAAAATCCATCCATAACTTTTTGAGGTATCTGTCTTTAAAAATTACATTTCATGGATCCAGAAGATCCATATAGTGATCCTGATCACTTTCAAAATTCAATCATTTCATCCTTTTACCTTTTCAGACATTATCCTGAAAATTTCATCAAAATCCGTCAATAAGTTTTTGAGTTATGTTGTACACAAACACATATGGCAGCCTGGATTCAGATGATCCAGACAATGATCCAGATCACTCCCAAAATCTAATCAATTGTTCCTCATTTAGGACATTTCCTGAAAATTTCATCAAAAATGCATCTATAAGTTTTTGAGTTATCTGTCTTTAAAAATTAAATTTCATGGATCCAGAAGATCCAGACAGTGATCCGGATCACTCCCAAAATTTAATTGTGTCTTCCTTTTACCATTTCGGACATATCCTGAAAATTTCATCAAAATCTGTCTGTAAGTTTTTGAGTTATCAAACAAACAAACAAACAGAGGGCCAAAAATGACCCTCAGTCAGGAACTTTTCCGGTCAGTGGATGACCTTCAGCCTGGATGCTGGTATTCCATCATGTACTCAACCTCCAAAGCCATTTTCAATAGTTTCCATGCAATATAATCAGCATTAAGTGTGAAAGTATCTCCAAAAAGGCCAAAAATGACCCTCAGTCAGGCACTTTGGCGGTCAGTGGATGACCTTCAATGAAGATCTGTAACCGGTAAGCCTGGATGCTGGTACTCCTTCATGTCCAAAGCCATTTTCAATAGTTTCCATGCAATATAGTCAGCATTAAGTGTGAAAATATCTCCAAAAAGGCCAAAAATGACCCTCGGTCAGGTACTTTGGCAGTCAGTGGATGACCTTCAATGAAGAGCTTTAAGGTCAAATTTCTGCATGCTTACAGAGGACATATATATGTATTATATATACCAGCCATATGATGATCTAACTTCCTGTAAATGAGAACTGGGCCAAAATGTGAAAAAATGGCCAAAATCTGACCTTTAAGAGGCCACCAGTGACCTTGAAATTGAAGGTCAAGGTCACAAAACAATAGCGTTCGTGGCATTGCCCATATATACCCACATATCAAATTTGAAAGGTCTAACTAATATATTTTTTAAGTTATCGCGTCCGAAAGGAATTCTCTGAAAATTTCATCAAAATTCATCCGGGGATACAATTAATAGAAGATCCTGACTGACAATATCAGTTCTACAATACAATTCTGAGAGACAAGGTGAAGGTCACTGTAGGTGATATCAAGTAACTTTTTTTGTTTAAGTGGTCTGGTTCCCAGTCTAAGCCACAAGAGGCCTAATTTGTGTGTAACTTGTAGATTGGACCATGGATTTCACATTACTTGTCACTCTGAGATTTTATTATCTCTAACCGCTTAACATATTTCAGAGTGTGAACATCTATAAGTTTGTTAGCTTTTGCCAAGTGTAAAAGGAATGGCATGAAATCAAAAATGTAAGACAAGTTAGCATCACTGTTATATTTATAACAAATATATTCAAACATTCAACTCCATATTTCAAAAATAACAGATTAGCAGGATACTAACCCAGTAAACATTAAAAACATTTTAAAATGGTTTAAAAGTTTACAAAACATTTTTAAAACCTATTTAAACTCTATCTTATGGTTTTCTAAATGTTTCCAAGCAAACCTTTACCCTGTAATGTATGAAAAACGTTTTATAAACATTCTATATAGAAACATTTTTACAGAAAATGTTTATTAAACGTTAACTTTGTAAAATAATTCAAGAAGCTAGGTTTGACTGGAAATGTATTTTAAAAATTTATAAAATAGCTAAAGAAATGAATTAGGTTATGCTAGAAAATTTAATGTTTTTCAAACATTCATTATGAAGTGTTTTATAAACAGTACACATAAACTGTTTAAAAAACATTGTTTATCAAATGTTTTAAAAAAATTCTGTCAAAAATGTTTTTAAACCCATATCTTGAGAATGCTTATTAAAGCTTCACCTTCAAACATGTCAAAACAAAGATGGCGGTGAGCAATAATAGGGGATTTTAGAGGACTTTGTCAAAAATTTGTCAAAGTAAGATTTGAATGGGTGCACTATTTTTGAGCCTCTATCTTACAATTTTAGACATAAAAATAATATTTTCATTAGTGAGCAACCTTAAAAAGATATTGAATTTGAATTCTAATTCTAATTGGACTTTTATTGCGCTTAATCTCCCCAAACAAGAGGACTCTAAGATGCAACAAAACAAAAAGCAGTCAACAAATTTCTGTATCCAGGGACATAAGAGGGGTCAAGCACCATGATGGAGAATGCCAGGGGAATGATCCAGACTAAGGTGGGTATGCTTTGGTGTACAGGTAGGTCTTAAACTGCTTTCTGAAGGATGCTAGGGAGGGAGAGGCACGAATCTCATCAGGAAGAGCATTCCACACAGTGGGAGCATCAAAAGCAAAACTATTACCAAACTTTTTGACAGATTTATGAACAGAAGGGCAAAATGACAAGGAAATTACCACCACTTTGACTGCGCCTGGTACTATAAGAACTGCTGTAGGAAGAAAGATATGGAGCAAAATACCTGGGAAAACCTGTGTGATGATACTTATAAACAAGTGTGGCTGTCTTGAACATTGTACACTGTTCAACAGGACGCCAATGCAGTTTCTTTAGCACAGGAGTTATACTGGTTTTGATACAATTCTGGCTGCACTATTTTGGATGCACTGTAATTTGTGTAGAATGAACTTGGAGAAGCTCCTGAAAAGTGAGTTACAGTAATCCAAACAACTACTAACAAGAGCATTAGCCACAAGCACAGAAACATCGTGAGTAAGAAACCGCCTGACATGTCTGAAATCACAGAGTTTAACAAAACAACTTCTGCAGACATTCTGAACATGCTTGGACAAAGAAAAGTCTGAATCGAACCACACACCCAGATTTTTACTGAATCAGCAGGGCAGAGTGAATTGCCCAAGACATCAATTGGAAAGCATGGTTTCAACTTGTCCCTCTGTCTCTTCGACCCAAAGATGATAAACTCGGTCTTGTCAGGATTCAATTTGAGCTTACTAGTTGAAATCCACTCTTTAACATCATCTAGGCACCTATTTAGCTTTTCAAAGGCAGCAGATGCATTCTTCTGGGATAAATGTATATAAACTTGGCTATCATCTGCATAAAAATGAAACTTTATTCCTCTATGTTTATTGATAATCAAACTGAGGGGGGTGGTGTACAATGAGAACAGCAAAGGGCCCAGGACAGAACCTTGGTGTACCTTGAACTCTGCCTCCATTATTATTCAGATATTTATTTGTAACGTTTTTCTAACATTTATCATTAAACATTTAAACATTATTTGTAACGTTTTTCTGACATTTATCATTAAACATTTAATGAACGGTATACATAAAATGTTTTTAAAACATTCTATTATAAATGATTTTCGTACCCATCATTTTTTAACCTTTGAAAAATGTTTCCTATCAAACGTTTGCAAAACCCAAAAATGTTTACTGGGAAGAATCAGTTTCCTTTATAATAAAATGTAAATATGTACACCAAGAATTCTTTCACTTTTTTCCAATGAACAGACACATTTAAACGCTCTCACGTTTAATGGGGTTTGCAAAACCAGACAGGAAAGTGGGTGAATGTGTCCATGCTTTTCTTATATTAAGTAGTGACATCAAAATGAAAACAGAGGTCAATGCGGTGTAATGTAGTTTTACTGTAACTGAAAGTGTGAAAATTTTTAAGCGTGAGCCCTAGCGAGGCTTGCAAGTTCAGAGATCACTTTTAGAGTCTGTCTCCATGTTACCACCCAATAGGGGAGAAGACTATGGAGGGCTAAAACCAAGTCTGAATAGGCGATTACCATAAATGACCTATTTAGCGCACAGTGCGCTAAGGAAAGACTATTTTTATTCAATATTTGGTGGGTAAAAGTTCCCCTTTTAGTGCACCCAGTATGAAACACTTTCCGGGATGAAGTATAGGTCAATCTGGTAAGAATAACACTGTACCCACTTCCTGTAAATATGGCGGTAGATATAAACAAACTCGAAATTCATGGCAAAAAAGTCAATTTAGTAAGTGAAAATACATACAATATATAAAAAATATGTGGATATTGTGCACTGTCACCAACGATATTGCTGGGACAAAGAGATAGGGTGCGGTTACAAGGGCGGATGCACTAAATAGGTCATTTACGGTAATTCTTCAAGGTTTGTCCAAACCCAGTGACACTAGACTCAGGATTGTGATGGCTTGAGGGAGCTTGTTCCAATGTGAGTAGGAGCAGCTACAGTAAACTATGTGTATCCGTGTGTTTATAACAGGATCTAGACTAAGAAATAGAAAAGTAGTTACCCTGTGTGAGGACACTTCTGGTTTGTTAAGAGTCAGATAGATTGTTTTGTATGTCAAACAGTTATATTTAAAGTTAGTATATGGTACTCGGTAGGTAGTCAGTATAATTAATTCAAGAACTGTATGACATGACTGAACCTGTTCAGCTTATGTGGAGTAAAGGGATTTGTAGAGAGTGATGATATAAAGGAATCTCTGATACATGTCCTCTGGAATGAATTCAGTTTTGTCAGGTTTGAGCATTTAAGTCTATAGTGTTGCCCATCCCTAACTCAACCGCCTTCAAGCAGTCAGGCAATCTGTTAATACTACAACCAAAATTTTTACAATCAAGGCCTAAACATATTTTTTCAATTAGTATCAAAATAAACCACAACGGCTCTGACACAATCCAAATATATCACATTTACAGACTCTACACAACATTTTCCAAAAGATTCATAAAAAACATGAATTAATGAATCTGATTCCAAACTAAGGGTTATTATACCATCAGCATGGAAAATGTAAACAGGACTTTAATAAAACTATGTAGCATTATGTTTTTGTAATCCCATATTGTACCTATCAGTTAAATACCCACACCTCTGAAACTCTTCTCTTAAGATGAATTATAAATACTTCTTGATATTTCAGGTTATATGGTCACTTAGTCTACTTGATCTCCTCGTCACCCTATAAGTAGCCCTTCAGTGTGACAGATTTGGATTGCTCCACTACCACTAAAGCTAAATATATCACTCCTACAGTTGTCTGGGAGATTAATAAGCCATAAATACAGGAATTCAGTCAATGTTGCAAAAAAACAAGTGAGAATAGTTGCTGATGTTCATTATCCCTGAGTGTGTGCATTAAAGAAACCAACCAAGATCCAGTTGCATGTTCTATTCTGTTCTATTCTATTCCACTGGCATCATAACAATGCTTGAGTTCAGGAAAAATAAAACTTTGACAAAACACAAATGAATTAAATTGATTCAAAATGTCCTCAGAAATAAACAGACATTAACAAATGTCTAATGGATGCAACATCCACCAAAACAGACACACTTACAATTTCAAAGTTGGGTTTTACATCTATTTAAACTGCTATTTTTCCTTGGTTCCTTGGCATCGCTGGTTTATGATCTATGCAGATCTGATGACTGAATACATTTTAATAATAATTCTGTTTGTGCACTTCAGAATAGGCTGGTGTAGAGATTAAATATTATATACTAGTATGATTAGATTACGGTAATATTCGAGAATAATATCAGTATCATGAGGTTGTCATTAGCTGGATTCAAACCTAATACCATACAAGTGAGAGACAAGTCATCACTGAACAAACTTTAAATTATACCACTCAGCCATAGAGACATCAATGCTCACCACCAAAGGACAACTAGCCATCCATTGACCAGCTATCTGCTTGGTAACCCTGCATGTCCGTGTAAAGGAATTATGTGCTTTTGTCTGTTGGCTATTTACATTGGTAATACAGTAACTGATTTTTCTGTATGCAGTTGACTCTGATAATATCCTATTATATACCAGTGCATTAACATCTGGGATTTCTGGTATTTTCTATTTGGCTCAACCTTTTGGAATCAAAATTTGGGTGTTATGGCCAATGCAACACCTAGCTAAGAATTCATTTTAAGACAGATCTGAAGTGAATCTCGCATACCA
The DNA here is from genome assembly GCA_964017235.1 of Sabellastarte sp. h YS-2021. Classification (NCBI taxonomy): domain Eukaryota; kingdom Metazoa; phylum Annelida; class Polychaeta; order Sabellida; family Sabellidae; genus Sabellastarte; species Sabellastarte sp. h YS-2021. The sequence goes on from OZ024936.1 coordinate 33,785,353, forward strand.
TCTGAAGCTTAAGTAGTGAGCCAAGAGATGACTCAACATTTTGACATGATGTACTAAGTCTGTACAAATGACAAAGTCAAGCAAGAGCTTCTCACATGTGCCTTGTAATTTGCTAAAGAGCCTGTCCCATCTTGGCGAGGTGATTGTAAACCTACTTTAAGATTGGAAAATATAAAATATTTGACAATCCATTGGTGTAGTTTGAGATACCTTTAAGATCTTATCCTGATAATGCAGAGATTGCCACACATGGGTTCCCGAAAAATTTTCGATGGATTTACGAACCTTAAAATATCAACTTAGATGAAAAAAACAGGTTTAAGCTCTCTATAAGATGGATAAGATTGCTTTGCGACTGTGAAGATAGGTTTAAGATTGCTGTAAGATTTAAAAGGCAACTTTAAGAGTGAAAATATAAGTTTACGACAGATTTAAGATGATAAAGATCTGATAAGAATCGCTAGTAGGTTTCAAAAAGTTTAATATTGCCACAAACTGTTGGTAATTGGCTTATGATCGCATCCAATTGGGAACATATTGCGAAATTTCTCAACTTCTGTAGATGATGGGTTAACGATGGCTTTAAGATCGTTGTGATTCAAAAGATCTATTTCCCAGTCTCACAATTTTCTGTATCACAAACCTATTGCAAAGCATCATTGCCAAGATGGAAGAGGCCTCTAACTGTTCCCAGACTATGCTAGCATACAGAGATTGAAGATTTACTGGTATAATAATAAGAAGTGTGGATACAGTATACCAATATGCATCAAATGAAATGTGTTTACATAAACATGCATTGGAATTTAAGGATTTGTTTGCAGATAAATAAACAGAAAGAATACAATACAATAGACTTTCAAAATACTTAAAGTACATCTCTTGTTTTCAATATAAATATAAACAACAAACTAAATTCTTAATTGCTACAAAAGTACACAAGTTTGCATTGTACTCTGGAAGAGGGCATTATGATCCCTTATCAAAATTTAGAATAATTTTAACACAAAGGTTCTTAAGCATTTGCCAAGCCTGTCTAGGTCAATAACACATCAAAAGCTAGGCTTTTCCCCTTATTTAATGTTTATATATTATATCTCCCAACAAAAGACATATTCAAATTATGCTCTGAAAGAATCAATCCAAAGTAAATACAATTTTAGACACTGGTAGTTTTTAATGCAATAAATGCACAAAAAATTATGTCTTTGAAAAGGATTTCAAAACATTTTGATATCTATGTGAAAAGCACCATTTCAGTAAGTAATGAGAGCACTCATTGTCCAGCAATACAATTGCAATTGTCAAAGACAGGATCAATAAGTGTCCATTAAGTGGGAATCTATAGCATTTCACATTGAGACATGGTAGTTCAGATAAACTCATTACTTCCTTGAGTTTCAAATATATTTTCTATTCAGTTTTATCTTGAAGACACTGTTGAACTTTATTACTAAAGAGGCAATAAGTACACTTTATCTAATATTAATGTATCAACCTTGTTTTATCTGAGAGCTATGCTGGAGATCATGTTAAAAGATGACAACCAAACACTCCACCACCACCAAGCCATTTGAACAGAAAAATGTGACTAAGGACAGCCACTTATATTTACTTTAACTGTATGGGACATTCTTATCAAACATGCTTGATTTTGTGACAAATTTAAGTCCATTCACTGGAAACAATTGCATTTTGATCAAGGCTTCAACAGTAACTGGCCCCAACAGTGTGTCTGCTTGTGTTGTATAAAGTCATGCAACGATAGTGAAATTGCAACAACAATGCATGTTAACACCTGTCATAATAATGAGTGTGCCCTATTTCAACTGAAAGCTTTCTTTACTTGTTATGATTATTTGAAAGTCAAGTCTAATAATTAATTTATTTTACATTAATTTTTTATTCAGATGTGTACAGGTGTACACAGAATGTAGGAGTGTAAGAGACACTGGAATTCTACACGCAATGAGTCCACCAACTTGTATCATCCATTTGTTTATCTTACCACAGAGGTCTGAAAAATACCTGTTGAAACTGATGTTCCAATTGATCCATAGAGTAAAGCATTACAATGTAAAGCACTGAAATGAACCCTGACAGGTCCAGGGACTTGGAAAATACTTCTTCTTTACCAGAAATTCTAGATAACAGGGTGAATTTTATTTAAATGCATTCTAAAGACCTAATATTTAATTCCTTTTAAAATGTATGCTATAGACCTAACATTTAATTCCATTTAAAATTCTATTACTGTAACAGGCACTTCTGCTTGACAGAGTGATACACAAGAAAATAGGGGTTATAGACCTTAAAAAGGTGGCTTGCCCAATCAGGGATAGGGTCCGGCAACAAATTTCAACGTTATTATTTGCAAAAAGGAATCTTGTTCTACTATTGTGTCAAGTCTGAAATCTATGAGTGGAAGTATCTCTGAGTTAAAGTACAGAATCAGAATTTTAAAATGGTGGCCATGGCTGCCATATGGTTTTTCCAAATGGCACCAATTTTGAACATAACCTAGCCTAGTTGGTGTCCTACCACCTGTTAACTTTCAAATCAATCAGCAGAAGCATTTTGAAGTTACAGTCTGGAAACCAAAATGCTGACGGAGACAGAGATGCACTGACTGCTACCAATTTTGAATACCACCTACCCTAGGTGGTGTCCTATCACCTTGTCAGCTTTCCAATTAATCGATGGAAGCATCTTCGAGTTAGAGTCCAGAAACCAAAATGCTGACAGATGAACATGTCAATCCAATAGGAATGTTGGTTACATGCAGCCCTTCTAATAAAGGAGTACTGTTGCACTTTATTTTAAATGATACATGAATCAAACTAATGTAAGTGTAATGGTGTTCTTAAAATTAAACAATCTTCAAGTTCTGGAGAAAACAATTGGGTTATCAGTTTTCAGAGCCTGATATCTTAATAAATGGTTTTATCAACCTATAATCAGTAGCCATTTAATGCTAATGTCACAAATTTTATTGTTATTTTACTATTTACTGCTAAGCGGGTGAAGTTTGTCAGCCAGTGAAGTTCGTTACTTCAATTTTATAACAATATGCAAACTTCTTCGTGGTATGGAGTTTTCGCATCACTCTTTTGAGGGTTCACGGTAAAACTGACTGGATGATTCGTGGTAAAATTTCATTATTCTTTTAAGTTTAAAGTGACACAAAACCTTTATTTATGGACTGATTTTAATCCTTTAGGTACCATTATTTTCAGTTTGTAATCGTGGATCCAATTCTGTGTACATACCATATAACATTTGCGATATACATTGGTCCATGCTATATATTTCTTCTGTGACTTCATGAATGAATATTGATGAGTTTGTCCATGTGTGAAGTATTCAGCAGCCTTTAATATATTGTTAGCAAACCACACTGACTTCTGTAAATTTTCATATTTCATTAAGAGTATTTTTACTGAAATATTGTTAGAAAATCTGTGGCCTCACAAACAACCATCTTTTTAACTTGAAGTTCTATTTATAAAATATTGCTAGGAAACCCCCAAAGAATTACGTAACTTTATATTTCATAATCTCCTCATTTGTACCTTAATATGTAACCGCTTGCAATAAAGCAATATGTCATAAAGTATGAGAAATTCATATAAAAACTTTCCCGTTTTCACCATGAATCCTCCAAATTAGCAGCAAAACCACCAAGACAGTGGAACCTCTCGAAACCCCTTGGTTTACACTGCCATCTTTAAATTCTGAATGTACCCACCAGTTGTGGCGATTACTTGGTGAGGATAAATTTGTGTTCCGCAGTAGAATTCCGAGTTGTTTGACCTCACTTCTGCATGCGCTGACACACTCGATGTGCAAGGCCAAACTCGCTCATATATTATGTGCTTCTCCATTCACAATGTTCCAGTCTAATTATGAAATATTTACACCTTTGAGCTGATTGCTAAAAATCTAAGTTGAAAAAAAAGAAAATATAAAATTAGTCTATTTAACTGCTGGATCTGCAACTTTCAAGCCGGGCCTGCAACTTTTTGGTGTAGTAGGTCCTGTGAGCTTGCAGTAATTTTCAATGAATTTCCTACACTGCATGAGGCCTTTATTGGTAGCCTTGACCCCCAAATCTAGCCTATAAACTGGTATTCATTTACAAGTGGCATAAGCTTATTATGTTGGAAATTCAGTACCTTGGTGGCAGATGTACACTAACTTATAGTGCTGTGAACTGATGGCAGAATTTTGATTAGTAACTAATAAGAAACACCACCAACAATTTTTACCCTCAGCCCTCTGAAGGTGGTATCTAAGTGTAGCTCAGTTCTCCTTAAAAATGGTCTGGATCCACATCTGGATTGGAAATAAAGAATTATTTTTGCAATTTTAAGGTAATACCCATGGTAAGGGTTCGTACATTCTCAGGTACTGTTGGTTAGTAAGGTGTGATTGATATAATTTGATTATAATTTTGGCTCTAACACTAACAATAATGTAGTGATAAACCCCTGACAAACCATAGTACATGCAGAATTTTACCATGGTTTGGGGTTATAAACGCCAAAGGCGAAACAATTAATGGTTTGTAGGGGGTTATTCCTATTCTAACATGACAACTTTTTAAATTTTATAAATATTATTTTTTATTTACATTTTTATGACAAAATGAATTATTGTCGAGACAGCCATAAAATGAGCGATAACAGGAAGTCACAGGTTAAGCTTGCTTTACCCAAGAAATATATTTCATCAATAAGCCAATCAGATTCACAGACACATCCGTGTCATATTAGCATGTTCTGGCGGTAAACGGACAAAACCCCGGAAAAATATGACTACTAGGACACAACCCCCGAGTTAATTTTAAGGGGGGTGGACATAACCCCAGAGTTGGAAGTCCAGAGAAATTATCATATGATAAAGCACAAGAAATTTAAACATGATTTCAATCTTTTTCACACTAGAAATTTGTTCAGTTTAAAGATTAAAGAAATCTTGATGTTATTTAGAAGTCACAAATTACTACTCTGGCTATTTAAGACTGTTCAAGCAGTTGCCTTTTAACTGTAGATGAAAAGAAAAAAAAGGATCATAGTTACAGAGCATGTATTTTTACAGTTTATTTATATACAAATTGGTTACACTGGAAAACAAACAAAAAAGAGAAAAGTTAATAAAGTTAATTAATAACTGAATAATTATATACAATGCTTATTAGAAAGAAAACTGACTTGTAGCAATTAAAATTGACTTTCACTGATAACAAAAGGATAGGGAAGGGCTGCAACTGTGCTTTGAAGATGACAGTAATTGGAAGCACATCACATCACCACCACACACAAGTCTTTTTTGAAGATGATAGGAATTGGAAGCCATATCATTATTGCATTTTCATTATTAGATTTTCGTGTTGGGGATTTTCAATTCCCCATCTTGAGATTTTCAATGGGATTGCAAATATTGAGGGACTTTGAATCTGTTGATTGAAAATACATTCTCACTGAGAAGCTTAACCTACTAACTACCAACATGTGCACAGCTGTCCTGTAAAGAGAACTATACAAATATACACACATGTATATCAATTTAAAATAACAAGGCCATTTAAAAGAGCATAGGGTTTTGTCCACCCCCCTAAAAATTAACTCCGGGGTTTTGTCCTAGTAGCTATATTATTCCGGGGTTTTGTCCTCCGGTGTTTTGCCCTCTGGGGTTTTGTCCGCCATTTGTTCTGACATTGACACCTCCAAACTGGTGCCACAATCCCTCTCATACTGGTTCTGCTTACACAGAGTCTAATGTACCACATGCCAACTGTTCATACTGACGTAATTATAGTATGGTCTTATAAGACAAAATATTTGGGATGAATTGTTATTCTTGACTAAGTAATGATGTCACTCAGTTAGAATTCAAGAAGCACTCTTGAATAATCCTCTAGTTAAACTCAAGTGCAGAAATTGTCTTGTCTGTACTTCCACAAACTTTTATGTAAATATACCCTAACATAAAACAGGTGAAAAGAATTCCGGAAACCAAATCTTTCTACTATTGAATGCCAAGGCTTGTCTAAGTCAATATATATTTATTCATTTTGTTCATTACTGCCTGTTTGTTTAGAGTATTTATTTCCAGTACTTAAAGAATATGAGCCATGTAGAAATGTTTTCAGTAAGGGCCTGTGTTCAAGAACAAAATGTTTGTTGAAACTCTCATCTTTGTCAAATTATACGCATGCATGTATTTTATTGACAAATCTGATCATTTTTACTCTGTTACATATTGTCTATAATGTGTGGTTTTACCAATATAAATTGTAACATGCCAGTTTAACTTTAGTAAAAAAAGGTGCACTTTAGCCAGGCCATTGAGGGGAAAGTATATTTTCAACCATTCCTTGACAGTAATGATTTGTTTATGACATCCTACTCATTAACCACTACACAGATATAAGTGTTGAACTACCTCAGCAGGACAATGCACAGCAGTATTTGTCCCTTTACACTTGGATCAAATGACCATGCTAATGTTTACATCATCTATTTTCACTCCTAATCAACTGAAAGTGGGTGTTGGAGAGTTTATGTAATTTTTATGGTTGAATTTAATGGTATCTTGCTTGGAAAATTAGTCATTACAAAATGCCATAGAATTATTGTGTGCACAGAATAACTTTGAAGGGAAACACATCTGTAAAATGACTACATTATACAATCATCAAGACTTCAGTGCCTTGAACTGCTTTATTTTACATGACTTCCTTCACTTAGCTTGTCATTCCAAACTTCCAAAAGCCAGATTTGAGCTTCTATGTTACTGTCAACAGCCAACGTCATATCAGGACCGGGGTCACTCAGTGCATCACCCCACATGTTGTCATCAACCAGATTTAATCCCACAACCACAGAGGTGAGAGTTAAATGATTAAATGTTAAGCTTGTTAACCATTCAGCCACTGAAGCTACTTCCCGTGGTCCAAAGTGAACAAGATTCAAAAAATTGTCCCAGTAACCTTGACCTACTAAATATAAACTAGTAGGTTAAGACAGATGTACGAAGAAGCTCTTAATATCCTCATCCCCTTGAAGGGGATGGGTGAAGGTATTGTAATCAGGTCTGTTTGTTCCTCCATGTGTCGTATGCCAAAATCAAAAACTATATATTGGCTTTGGGTCATAATTTCGCAAAAGTTGGGCTCTAACCATGGCTTGGTCCTCATTTAAAACATAGTAAAGATCCTAATCTGAATAATGAATCCACCATTATCTTCCTGATTAGCAGCAATATCTGTATGCATAACTCAGAAACTATTCATCAGATCTGAGTTCAATTTTTCACACAATATGGTGTCTAACCATAGCTCGATCCTGCTTAAAGTTTATCCTGACCAGGATCTGATTTTTTTTTGAAAATCCAAAATTTAGTGTTTTCTCAGCACTACCTAGGGGCAAAGGTATTAATGCATTCTCAGGCAGTGCAAATTCTCAAAAATAAGAATAAATGTTTATTATTATTTTAAGGCCAAACATGCACTGAGGAATAGACTAACAGTATAGGAATGCTATTATTTAGCTACACACTCAAAAGCCAAGACATGTACTTGATAAATAAATATGAAGGAAAGATATGCAAATTTGTGTAAATGTGAAATGTAAACTTAGTTTCAATTATTTCATATTATTATTGACAAGAGGATCAGAGATGCCCCAAAAGGCGGGTTGCGCAGGCATCAATAAGGTTAGCGACTGTTGTAACTAAAAACAAGGAAAGAAATGTTAGGTCACCCAGTTAAGGTACATGTGTGCTAAGAAATGTAAAACTTGTAATCTAGGTTACATTATTGTATCTATGCTATTCTTAATATAGGACTGAAACTACTAACGGACGGAATTACAGCAATTTTGAAAGCAACTTAGCTATGATGGTGATATATCTCCCAGTCAATAGTGAATTAGATTGGACAAAGTGTTTTTGAGTTAGAGTCCGGAAACGGAATTGTTGACAGACAGACAAACGGACAAAAAAATGGACAAACAAACAGACAGAATTACACCTATTTTGAAAGTAACTTAGCTATGATGGTGATCTATCTCCTTGTCAAGATTTAATTCGATTGGACAAAGCGTTTTCGAGTTAGAGTCTGGAAACGGAAATGTTGACGGACAGACAGACGTCGGACACATCAATCTAATAGGCAGGTCTTTTACATACAACCCACCTAAAAATTAAATCCAGTGAATCTCTTAAAATTAGAAAATTACGTAAATTTTGTACCTGCTAAAAATCCCACTCATACAATATTATAACAATATAGTACAAAAAATGTCTAAATGCAGAATTTTAGACTGGTTGGCGTGGTCAGAGCATGAAGCAGAACTCAAACACAGATACAACAATACAGAAAGGTGTGACCTTACCATTAGTAAACTCATTAGGACCAAACACACCAAACTGCTCTAATACAGTAAGCTCAAATTACATACAAATTATAAGAATGGAGAAATGTAATGGTAATTATGGTAATTTTACTTGACCATTATTCCAACATTGTGGCTGAAAATCAAGGAAATCCTAAGGCTCTGTGGAACTGTTTCAAAAAGATTTTACACAGGTCCTCTGTTGCTGTTGTACCAGACTGTACAAATAAAACCGACCTTGCGAACACCTTTTGTAAGTTTTTCTCTGATAAAATTCTTAAAATAAGATCCACACTCCAGTCATCAACACCATCTTCAGTCACTAGACCCAACTCCACTAAAAATACACTGTCCTCTTTCACACCTGTGTCCGAGGAAAGCCTACTCAAAATTCTAAAATCCTCACCATCCAAATCTTGTGGCCTAGACCCAATCCCAACATCACTGGTCAAGGAGTGTGCTGATATTCTCATCACTCCCATCACTAAATTGTAAATTATTCAATCAAAGAAGGCAGTTTTCCCAACTGTTTTAAGATGGCACATGTCACCCCTCTCCATAAGAAGCCCAGCCTTGATAGAAATAGCCTCAAAAACTATAGGCCAGTGTCAAACCTTAGTTTTATATCAAAGCTTATTGAGAAAGTTGTGGCAAACCAGCTAAATGAATTCATTTCACACGAGGGTCTCTTAAATGTCAACCAGTCTGCTTATAAAAGTTCCCACTCCACTGAAACCGCATTGTTAAAGATTCAAAACGATATAGCTCTCTCAGTGGACTCAGGAAAGGCAGTGGCCCTAACATTATTAGACCTGTCAGCGGCGTTTGACACTATTGATCATTCCCTTATATATGACTGCTTGCACGACTGGTTTGATCTAGATGGTACTGTCTTGTTGTGGATCAAATCGTATCTTTCAAACCGAAAACAAAAAATCAAAATAGGTGATAGTTTCTCTGAGGTGGTAATTCTCCCGTTCGGAGTCCCCCAAGGCTCCGTATTGGGTCCTCTCCTTTTTACCCTTTACACTAGTCCCCTCAGTCAAGTTATTTCTAAATTCAATGTTACTCATCACCTATACGCTGATGACACCCAGATCTACTTAGCAGTTGACTCCAGGAACTTTGATTCTAGCATAGAAGAGTTGACCGAGTGTCTGAAGTCAGTACAGGAGTGGATGGTTGGTGTTAAGCTAAAACTAAACCCAGAAAAAAACGAATTTATCATTATAGGTCAAAAAGCCATCAGAGAGTCGCTTACAGCAAATTTCCCTGTCCCACTCCTCCAAAACAATATCTCCGTCAGTGGAAGAAAGAATCTGGGTGTTATCTTTGACTCAGACAACTCCTTTGGCAATCATGTTGCCAAGATTTGCCGAGCATGCTACTATGGTCAGTAGTCGTCTGGACTACTGTAACTCTTTACTTTATGGGGTAAGCAAGTCCAACATAGCTAAACTACAGAGAGTCCAGAATGCTCTTTGCCGCATCATCTTCAGACTTGACAAAATGAGTCATGTTACACCCTTTTGAAAAAACTCCACTGGCTTCCAATTCAACATCGTATCCTTTTTAAGTATAATCTTCTGGTATTCAAGGCTATCAATCTGTCACAGCCCCCATATCTCTCAGCTTTAATAAGATCGAGCAGTCTCACTCGCGGCAACAGGCTATCTGTCTCCTCAACCCGCCCTAAGAAGCACATAGGCAGGCGAGGCTTTGCAGTAGCTGCACCAGCTGAATGGAACAAGCTGCCACAAACTGTCAGATCTGAGCAAACAATAGATCGTTTCAAAAGCCAGCTAAAGACACACCTGTTTAGGCTGGCATACCCCCCACCTTAGTTATACCCTGGTGGGTGCTTTTTAGATGCCGACCCATGCCTGTCCCTGGACTCTCCCTTCTTGGACCTAAGCGCATTAGAGGACTTGTATCAATTTTGCGCTATATAAATCCTACTATTATATTGACTGAAGAATTATGTTTTATATTATTACAAGCTTACAATAGCTATTGATGAAAAAATGGAAAATTCTTTAGAGTGAAAATCACTTAAAAAAATTTAAGTCCATGGTGACCTAGTGGATAGCAAGTTTGGCATCTAATCACAGGCTGTCAACTCTCTGTGGTTTTGTCTCCCAAATCTTTTTTGAGTACATGGAAACATAAAAATCACAAACTGCGTTTGGAATTTATGTACGTGAAAAGTACACAGAATCTGGTAAATTTCAAATGTCTGACTCTATTAGTGTGAGTTTGTCAATGCAATCTTTATATCAGTATTATATTAGGTCAATACATGCCAGTAATGCATTATAAGCAACAAAGAAACTCTATGATAAGTTTTTGACATGTCACACCCTAACAGAAAGCCAATATTTAACCCAGGGTTCTTCTACTGTTTCTGTTTTTTCTCATTACAGCCAAAGGCATTTTCTCTCTATAATATTGTGTGTAGAAGACTATATAAATCTGACATTTGAGAAGAGTTACTTAGAAAGGTTATTAGTATTTCCTTACAATGGACCATATCCAAGTTTTTTTCTCACTATACCTCAGAATGTGTCACCAAATAGAATATTCATATATTCAAACATAAGCTAATAATCAGAACAAACTGCCATTTTAACAACTACCTTAAGGTTCTTTTAAAATAACAAGACCTCAGTGGTTAACTGGTAAATATGTTTGGCATTTAATTACCTGGTTCTCGCCTCTACCATCATGGGTTCGAATCTAGCCAATTGACTATGTGAGATACTGACACCCCTGTTTGACTCTCACGTGTTTGCCATAAAAGTGCGAAGATAATGTGTTGCCAAGTGTAATCTAATGGGCATGACCCATCCTATGTTCACGGTCTCCAAGAATTTTGATGGAGGCAGGGGTTTATATGGACAATCGAGTACTACTTAATCTTTCTGCGACTTAGTCAGCAACCCACTGGATTTTACAGTCTGCTACTTCAAAACTGGTGAGAAGTCCCGTCACCTCTCAATGCAACTTGTCATATACCCACTCTTTACCTATTTTTGGCGACCAGGCTATTTTCTCTTGAGGCAACTATACTTTTAGGGTCAGTGACAGACAGCCTGCTGTGGAAAAAAGGTTCAAAAGTTTGGTTGTTCATCCACTATGGAGTATCTCATGATCTGTGTCATTTCACTAATAAGTCCAGTCATCCTTTGGTATGTGGGCAGGCACCACTATGGGTCATCTGAGTTGTAAGTTTAGAATGCAGGACTATAATACTGGTCACTAAGTCTTAGACCCCTTGTCAAGTTGGTCATGGAAATTTAAATTTCCCACTGAAAATTAACCAAAAAATTGTGCCAGAAATATAAAAATAAAACATGCTTAAAACCCTTTGCGAGTGAGTACTTCTACAATAAGTACTTGTGACCAATCTTTTTTGGTTCAAGAGGCAGCTACGACTCATCTTTTAGGTGCTACAACATATCATTATAATGTTACACCTTATTTTTATGTTTTTTTGCAAAAATGCAGACCAGTGATCTTTTCCCAAAGGGGATTAGCCCCAGGAGTCCCCTGACTGACTCTTGTGCCGTAGTTGGCTTAATATCTCCATCAAGGGTGTTTTGGGGTGCATTTGTCTGTCTGTCTGTCATTGTTTACAATGACTCCAAAACTGATGAACAGACCTTTCTGACTTTTTAATGCGAGTAGTGCCTGACCAGTGGAAGAAGTGATTAAATTTTAAATAAGATCCAGATCATACTCAGGATGTAGAAAACCTCAACTGCAGTACCATTTTTAACTAAATTATCAATATTTTTGCCTTTGTGTTCTAGTGTCATAACTCTTTATCTTATCCTGGTCATACTACCTGATAACAAAAGTTTACATAAAAAAGCAGTATTTGGGTGAAATTACAATGTGGGTTACTTGGCTACCTTGAGGTTTGTACTCTAGATAATAGTTTATTTTAATAAGTTAAACTAGTTGAGGGAAAGTCCAATAGGCAATCTTTTCAAACATACACCTTCTCTTTCACTCAAGACAATATGGTTTGTCAGTTTTGTCAGTTTTACAGCCAGTTTTCGATAGGATCAGTAACAAGTTGAAGTTGGTGTTTGACATCCCGTTCAACATTTGGGTCATATTGGGACAGACACTCAGCAATACCACTTGTGGTAGTACACTCACACACGGAGGTGACGGCCTGTGATTAAAATCGCCAAAATTGCTTACAAACTAGGCTACTGAGGACCTCTATAGGATCAGTCGCCCCAGACCGAGAGTATAAAAAAATTAATGTCTAGGTGTTACAATAACTTGTAAAAGTGGAACAGCAGTATGAGCGGCCCTCTTGATAGGACTTCAGCTGTTGAAAAGGATGTAAAACTCCAATTTATCACAATTTTTCCAAGATCAAATTGCCCATGAGTTTATGCTTTGGTAGTTAAAGATTACTTGTGTACTCTTCTGGAGCACTTGATTAATGGAGGACAGAATTAAGAAAAAATACTCTTCCCCACACAAAATTTGGCTGTTTTCAAAATATTCATATAAATATCATATACTGGATAAATTTATGTCACTTTTCAAATAATATGGTACATTTTGTTGCTTTTATCACTGAAACAAATGCTTCTTGGTGCAGATAACTGGTAAAAGAATACTCAAGTTCAAAAACTACTACTTCTACTTTTTAAACAATTGACAGTATAAAACTGTTAAAAGCAACTTCAAAAAATGATTTTTTGGTTCTGGTGTGTTCTTTTGTTATCAAAATCTTTCAACAATGGAAAAACACATTCTGCTTGAATGGAGGTTCTTGTATTAAAAACTGTAGCTTTTACATTTTCAATACAAGCATCATTATATAAATAAGCCAATACCAGTGATCACGTAGCACACTGTCAAAACCTGTGTACAAACAACTAAGATAATTTAAATTGCTGCACAAGACAAAATAAAAAAATTGCAGCATAATAAGTTTGCAAGAACAAATATTAAATCAAATTGACTTATCCATTTACTGGCATTTATTCAATTATAGAACAATGTTTACTATTCAGTAAAATCTTTTTTTTTTTCATTTTTTGGCCATTAAACAAAAATTTTAAAAAGTTATTTGTTAAATAAATGCTAGTTGCTATATACTCTTACTTTTGTGACTCTTTCATTAGCAACCCATAATAATAACCACAAATACTGTGACAAGACAGTTACAGTGTAGTGATAGCATTTTACATGCTTTTCAGCAGCACAGGTTCTCAGTTAATCCCAGATGTTGCTATAAGCTGGATTCAAACCCATGGCCACTGACAGGGCTGAGAGCCAAGTAATTGAATGAACATTCGTGTAAAGAAATTCAATCCAATAACTATGGACTTGATGTAAACATCAAAAGTCATGCCCTGCAAATGGTATTCAGAAGTAAAGTAACAAGGTAACTGTTGAGGTATAAAAAGTAGGTTAAAACATATTTAAAGAAAATACTGCAAAATGCATTATTATAGCTGACCCAGAAGCAGGTTAATAATATATTAAACAAAATCCTGTAAATGCAATAGTTTTCATGTTACAACTGATAAATTGAACAGTGAAATCCTAAAAGTAGGTGTTTCTCAGCTATGAAATAAGCTAAAGGGCTACAATTTGATTGTGTTATAGCTGACCCATAAGTATGTGAACAACATATTTAAAACTAAATGCAATAGTTTTCAAGTTACAGTTACGTATTACAAGGTCAGACTATGATGTTGCACACCTACACCCCCTAACCAATGTCCCTACCAAGTATCAACTTCTTACTAAATACCATTTCCAAGATATAGCCCACACAAGAATTTATAGGTTAAGGTCACTACGTCAAGGACAAAGGTCAAATGAAGGTCAGATTATGACATTGTACACCTACACCCCCTAACCAATGTCCCTACCAAGTATCAACTTGCTACACCTTATGGTTTCCGATATATAGCCCAGACAAGATTTTATAGGTCAAGATTACTATGGCAAGGTCAAATCAAGGTCAGACTATGACATTGCACACCTACACCCCCTAACAAATGTCCCTAAGAAGTATCAACTTCCTACACTTTACGGTTTCTAAGATATAGCTCAGATAAGATTTTCAAACTCAAGGTCACTATGGCAAGGTCAAAGGTCAAATCAAGGTCAGACCATGACGCTGCACACCTACACCTCGTAACCAATGTCCCTACAAAGTATCAACTTCCTACACCTTATGGCTTCTGAGATACAGCCTGGACAAACTTTTTATCGCTACCTGCTCGCCCGCCCACCCGCCCAGATGCCCGCCTGCCCATCCGGACACCATGGGTGAAAACAATACCCCGACAGTCCTTCAGTGCTGTCGGGTAAAACTTGCTACTTTGGAATAGTTTTCCATATTTCACTCTGCAAATAAAGCTTCAATTTCATTAGCTGTCAATCCATTGACAGAACACTAGAGCACTTCCTAACAAGTTATTACCATGCAACATAACCAGTAATCTTATCATGAACTTAATCCTCTTTGATCCACAATAAGTTGGGATGAGTGCACATCTCATTTAAACCTACCATCTGGATAATGAGAAGGAAACCTCACAAGTATGATCCAAAACAGTCATGCAACAATGATTTGAAGGTGGATCTTGTGAACCATGGACATCCAATGTGATACTCACATTTATATCTCAGCCTTCTACAGACAATTTTTGTCACATTACACCATTTTAAAATCACTTAAGGTCTACCTGGTACATATAACATTAATACTGAAATGCTGTGTACCCTGTTTACACAGAACCAGTGTAAGCGAAATGAAGTGATTACCTGGAACCAGATTTTGTCAGGTCCAAACAGAAGAAAATGCTGCAATTCTGTTGGTGTAATATGGCAAAACTGGAATCTTTTACTTGCAGATATTGAGGGTTCTAGTTATATAGATTCTACTGCAGACAAAACAACCTTTTAACAGCTTTTTATTGTCACAGATAATTGTCAACAGGACTTGAAAAGGTTATGCATTAATTTTGAACTATTACAAATATGCTTATGAAAACACTGCATCTACAATTATTTAGTAGTTTAATTCAACATTTTTTTACTGGTAGAACAGTTAAATGGTCTGGTGCCTTAAACAGAACATCTCTACTAATGAGGATTGCAGTGTACTTGTATTATTGCAAAGAAATCCAATCCATCATAAAATTAAAGCCCATTCACTCTACAAAGTAAGTGTCAATAGGAACCAGAGTCCTATTATCAATAATGAGGCTTGAGTATAGGATTATGTAAATCATCACAGGTCAAATTTATAATTAAATGATCCCATAAATCTGAGGAAAGCTTTCCTGCACAGTAACTTAACGATACAGACAGTGATCCCTGGGGATATATTGCCTGATATAACTAATACCACAGACGCAACACAGTGAAAATGTGAAATTTGTCGTGTAACACAGGAAATCGTACCTTTAAAAATAAGACAAATAATCAACATTTTTACAAAGGAGGGGAAGATGAGCATCCATATATGGTCATAAAAATACCAAAAAGTAAAGACTTTACCACAAAGAGCAGGCTCTTTCCTCACTGGTAAATTTTATATACTGTAGCAAATGTCACATTTGATACACTGTAACTGTCTGAATATCTGAATTTGTGTACTTTATTATTTATCAAACAGAATTAATTCTAAGGCACATTCAAACTAATTGGTTAACATCAGGTTTCTTTTGTAAAAAAAAATATGAATACACAAAAGCATCAAAAAGATTACAATGCCTTCTCCAATTTACTTCAATGTAACAGGTAATAGAATGTATAATTGGTCTAGTTAATTGTGAATGGTTTGATATTGATATGTCCTGGTTTCATAAAACTCTATTATTTCCAACTCATAATATTACAATACAGAGCATAGTTACCAAGATCACAAAGAATGTGTTATTTCACTAGTCCTATGTGGCTCAAATAAATCCTGTTGTTTTATAGAAGTCATTTCTCCCTTAGAAAAAATAATACTTTTAGCACAAACTCAAACAGCCACAGAACCTTATTCTAATCTTGACTAATTGCCACTTGTTCATGTAAACACCTAGCTGACACAGGGGGGTTTAAAACAGGATTTAGTTACACTGAAATAATATTTATACCATTACTAACTTATGCATAGACTATTGTGAATTACATTTGATATTCTTCTAGTATTTCAGACTTTACTGTAAATAGAAAAATCCAGAATGTCATAAGAGACAGGCTCTTATGTAAAACCCAAGTTTTCAGCAGCCCGAGTACAATATAAAAACTGGAGTTACAAATGGGATATGCATGTTTTGTCCTGATAGTGAAGGACTAATTAGCTTTCACTGTGACAACACTTACTAACTCTCTTGTCGCACTGCCTAAGTCTGATAAATGGGTCATTATTTAAATAGACCACAAACAGTCAAAAGTGAAAAATTATATTAAAAAACTCCATTGATTCCAGGTTTTCACTGAATTCGTGTTCACCAGAATGACTCCTTATAACTCACAGGATGTGACTGTGATAAAAAATTTTGGTTTATTTATTTAAACATACTTTATTAGCAACTGGACAACAATCATACAAGGACAATAATATTAAGGCATAAAATTTTGGTTTGGAGTTGAACCTTTATCCTTAAGAAGGCATATAAATGTACATTTCACATGGCTCTTTTCACTAAAGATCATATAAAATTAAAAAATAACTTGATTGAGTTAAGAATTTGCAAGCAAGAGTATTTCAGCTCATTCTATTCAAGCATTTTTCCTGGTTTTAAGTCACTTAATACAAAATAGATCTGAGCAACACCCATAATCATCCAGCTACAATCCAATACAAGAAAACAATTTGATTGGTACATGATTGTACAAGCTAGGTCTATTTTCAAATCTAAAGATGGCGATATGACCCAAGTCAAATTCTCAAATGAGTTTAAGTACACTTCTCAAAAACTTGAATGACTACACTCAGTTCCGAATTTTACCGAGTTTGAAGATAACATAATACAAGGAGCTATCAAAACTGACTGAATGACCTTTTTCCATTATATAGTTTTCATGCTTACCATAGCTACTCCTTCTGATGATGAACTGTTTCTTCTCCTCAGCAAAACGCTCAATTTCCTTTTGAAGTTCAGGATCAAGATCTGGCTTGTGACGACTCAAAGCTTCAAACGTTGTGTGGGAACGCCGCAACCTGGCCAAATAATGGAATAGATTTAGAATTAACATTTCTTTAAACAAAGGATGGAGGAAGCTAGAGCATACAATTTGATCATGATTTTGCACTATAAACTACAATTGCCATGCAGCTAGGGACTGTACCACATTAATGGTGATGCAAAGGTATTTTCAGCATTGAAATGAAAAGTCATTAATATGATTAATTTTTAAATTCCTAACCATTATAAATGAACAGAAAGTTTGGGGCTTTTAAAATACCTGGAGTTTGTCAAGTTAACCAGCTGAAAGATTTGCAGATTGTGCTTGGAAAGTGAAAGGTCAAATTTGTCCTGCATGAAGAGACAACACATTTTACCAGCATTTTGTAAAAATGAGTTCGCAAATTTCATCCACAATGCCTTGCATACTTCTACCCTAAATTTATTTTAGTGGGGCACATAACCCAATCACTGCCAAAAGATCAAAATATTGTACTGTACTAACACCCATGCTGCCATCTTGAGTACATAATGTAACGAGAATAATCTGAAAAAATACCCCAAATATGTACTACTGTGCAATTAAGTAACACCCAAGACTGTTCTGACAGTCATGTTACATTGTGATAGAAATGGTAGTCAACTATAAATGACAGGAATGATAGTGAGAGGGTAAAGTGAGAGGGTTTGGGGTCAATCAAAATATGTTATCATAGTATAATAGTATGGGGATTTATTAAAATATGTAAAACATAATAGTATGCAAGCAGACTGACCGTGGAATGGACTGACCGCTTCTCTTCCTGACATCTTTGTGGTGATGCAAAGCAGTGTGTTGAGCTGTATGCTGCATCAGCATGCTTCAACCCGACAGCTTCAGGAACAAATACAAGCATCAGGTTATGTGAAAATTCAGTTAGCTCTGCGAAAAGCAAAGCATATCCACAACATATAAGTACCAGTGAAGCTGATTATTTAACTACACAATCTATAGAAGCTGTAAGGTTTACAAAATAGACGATGGGAGAGTAGGAATGTGTTTGCAAATTGAACTTTCATATAAATGCTGCAATTACAAGTGTACATTAATATTTAATTAGTGGAAACCAATTTCTTGTTCAAAAAATAATATGTTAGATATATGTGTTAGTTGGTCATATATAGAACAACAGACCTGCAGATTACCCATAGCCAAACCATCAATATCTGACGAATATTTTACTAAATATTTTTAGAAGCCAATGTAGACCACTGGTCTCAGTTAAGTTGAACCAAACATCGATTTAAAGTAAAACACCTCAAAGTAGAATCAGAATTACATGCAAGTGGCAGGTCATTAGCCGGTATTTGCACTGACATCTACCCAGTTATTTTGAAATCTCAGTAAAGAGGAAGTAGCTTTCTGGTCCCTTGAGTTTGGACAGGCTTAAGTTCTGTATAGAATAGTAACACGATTGAGACGTCCTGAAACAAGCATTTAGTTCTACCAAAGTGTATCTTAAAGATTTGCAGTAAATAATGCTAATTTCACATCATTATATTAGGTTACTTTTAATGCACTCATGCAAAGTATATCTATTGACCTAAAGTAAAGACAAAAAATCTAATTTCAGACTTTGATGTTATTCTCTTTGTCATGAAATTAAAATAAATATGACACTTTCTAATTGTCTTAATGTGTTACATCATAATAATTAAAAAATAGGATTAAACCCTGTTCACCTGAACCTCAATGATCTACGCAAAGTACAGAAAATCTGATTTCATCAATAACAGGAGATTATTATAAAGAGAACTGTTGAAATGCCACATACTTTCTTGCTGTTTAAATGGGCGAGATTTCCAGTTCTGTTAACATAGTACTAACTGACCAACTAATCCAAGGAAATAATGACATTTGAACAAGTATAGTTTAACTTACAATTATAATCTCAATTGTCATGTTGAGGTAATATGGTATTCAGTACAAAACAGATGACACCTTAGGTAAATACCATAATTCTTCGTATTTATTTATTATCTACTGCTCTCTAACATAACTTGAGGGGCTATGGTGGCAAACTGGTAACATACTCAACTCCCAGCTCTGTGATCAGAGTTTGAATCCTGAACTGACCTCATGTGGGAAAGTTAGTACAGTAGTTAATTGCTGTTGTTCAGCATTTACAGTTCAGAACCCTGGCCAATTGTTTTCCTCTGCCCTTCCAACTACCTATCACAATACAACCAATAAGGTACCAGGCATGACATAAAACACTAATAAATCTAACAGAACTTGGCACACATCTCAACCTGGTGGTCAAAATGGAAGACAGAATACTCAGTGGCAGTTGGTTATCACTGACAACACCTGTCCATTTCAACTTACCACATAAGGTAGCTGAAGTGACAATGTACATGAATTACTTAGCTTCTGGCATTTCTGTCTGTGCTAATTTGGGGCACTGATTTCAAGTAGAAACTAGACTAAGGACGCATCTGTGGCCAGATGCTGGATGTATCCACCGACAAAGGCCAAGTAACATAGTTTAGAAGATAAACAGCATTTTTCGTTAATAAGCAAGCTGAAAGCACTTTTAAGTTTGGCTACCCTTATTTGACCCTGTCGCAGGGGCCCAAGGTGAAGTCTGACCACATCAAAAGATTTGCAGCCCATGATTTCCTATAAGTCGCTTTCACATTGCAAACCTCTAGGACCAATAATAAGCAAGAGGGGCCCAAGGTGAAACCTGACCACATGAAAAGATTTGCAGCCCATGACTTCCTATAAGTTGTTTTCATATTAATGAGTTATTTGAGAAATACTGGCTATCTGCAATAATTCTAGAGATAATTCGCATTTACTCATTTTGAGTAGGTGAATAATTAGCTATGGGTCTGAAACTTCACCAAGTGAAAGCTCTCTTAAAAGTAGGCGAATGAGTTATTTGGCTATCTACAATACTTTTAGAGATAATTTGAATTTACTCATTTTCAGTAGGTGAGTAATTAGAGAGTTTAAAATACCCGTTCCCGTTGTGACTGGTACTGCAAAGTGTCATAATGACGTCATCAGCTCACAGGTAAAACTTCTAGCTTGAGGTTTTACAATGTGGAGGAGGTGTTTTGAAGTTCATCAAAACTGATAAAGTAAAACTGGTTTTCTAGCTTTTATAACAGACTATATACATGAATATTGCAGAAAAATGGGAGTTTCATATGTGTTTAAACCTTATTTATATATAAAATTAAATCAGGACAACCTTTCCTGGTAAAAAGTGCTGTTTAAAAAAACTTGTAAAACCTTGCTATTTCTGTATAGAACCATGACCTACGAAAGTACGAACTATTTAATATTGGTATGGGTGTGGGCATGGAAGAGTCTGAAACTTTAAAACTTTAATGTTAATTTTTTTCAAATTTGAAACACGAGTTACTGTTAAATCCTTTGTAAATGAATGGAGGAAAGAAAGTCACCCTGAACTAAAAATAGAAAATAAGTACAAGCAATGAATACTCAGTAGTATCACCCAAAACAATATATTCCACAAAAGGAAAAAGGTGAATAGTTAGTCCCTTCACTCTCATCAACACCTAAAACTCTTGGTATATGAAAGAGGGTTTTCACTTCTTCACGCCAAACGTGTATTTTAACTGAAAAGCCCCTCAACTGGAACGTGTACCTGTACTTGTAGTTTTGGCGTACAGGTCATCACGTGTACGTGTATTTTAAACTCTCTACTACCTACGGGTCTGGAACTTCACCATGTGAAAGCTCTCCCAAAAGTAGATGAATGAGTTATTTGATAAGAATTGGATATCTGCAATACTTTTAGAGATAATTAGCATTTACTCATTTTGAGTAGGTGAATACCCGGTAATTAGCTACAGGTCTGAAACTTCACCAAGTGAAAGGTCTCCCAAAAGTAGGTGAAGGAGTTATTTGACAAAAATTGGCTATCTGCAATACTTTTAGAGATAATTTGCATTTACTCATTTTCAGTAGGTGAGTAATTACCTAGGGGTCTGAAACTTCACCAAGTGAAAGCTCTCCCAAAAGTAGGTGAAGGAGTTATTTGACAAAAATTGGCTATCTGCAATACTTTTAGAGATAATTTGCATTTACTCATTTTGAGTAGGTGAGTAATTACCTACAAGTCTGAAACTTCACCATGTGAAAGCTCTCCCAAAAGTAGATGAATGAGTTATTTGATAAGAATTGGATATCTGCAATACTTTTAGAGATAATTAGCATTTACTCATTTTGCGTAGGTGAATAATTAGCTACAGGTCTGAAACTTCACCAAGTGAAAGGTCTCCCAAAAGTAGGTGAAGGAGTTATTTGACAAAAATTGGCTATCTGCAATACTTTTAGAGATAATTTGCATTTACTCATTTTCAGTAGGTGAGTAATTACCTACGGGTCTGAAACTTCACCAAGTGAAAGCTCTCCCAAAAGTAGGTGAATGAGTTATTTGAGAGAAATTGGCTATCTGCAATACTTTTAGAGATAATTCACATTTACTCATTTTGAGTAGGTGAGTAATTACCTACAGGTCTGGAACTTCAGCATGTGAAAGCTCTCCCAAAAGTAGGTGAATGAGTTATTTAAGAAAAATTTGCTATCTGCAATACTTTTAGAGAAAATACAGAATTAATCATTTTTAGTAGGCAAGTAATTTAGCCACAGGCCTAATTTAGACATAAAGCCTACCAATAGAATACTGTGGTGCACCCTCTAATATACCTTGCAAACTTGAGAAGGCTAGCTATAATATTTTTTTTCGTTAGAGCGGTAATGGTGAAATCTCTCTACACACTGCGGCTATCCAGTGGATACAATGATTTACTCAACAGTGAGAACCTGAAAGTAGATATTGGTAAGCTATGCCATGACATAGAGGTCTGCAATTTCACTCTGTTCTAGCTGACCAAAAATTATGTGAATAACATATTTAAACAAAATACTGTAAATGTAATAGTTTTCACGTTATAACTGATTTACTCAACAGTGATAACCTCAAAGTAGCTATTACTCAGCTATGCAATGAGCTACATGTCTGAATTTTTTCTATGTTATAGCTGACCCAAAATTAGGTGAACAACATATTTAAGCAAAATACTGTAAATGCAATAGTTTTCTAGTTACAACTGATTTACTCAATAGTGAGAACCTGAAAATAGCTATTGCTCAGCTATGCCATGAGCTATAAGTCTGTAATTTCACGATGTTATAGCTGACCCAAAAGTAGGTGAACAACATATTTTAACAAAATACTCCAAATGCAATATTTTTCAAGTTACAAGTCATTTACTCAACCAGTCAGTACCTGAAAATAGCTATTGCTCAGTTGTGCCATGAGCTACAGGTCTGTAATTTCACTATGTTATAGCTGACCCAAAAGTAGCTGAATATTAATTAACATATTTGCACAAATTTCTGTAAATGCAATAGTTTTCCAATTACAACTGATTTACTCAACAGTGTGAACTTCAAAGTTATAGCTATTACTCAGCTATGCAATGAGCCACAGGTCTGGAACTTCACTATGTTACAGCTGACTCCGAAATAGGTGAATAACATATTGAAACAAAATACTCTAAATGTAATACTTTTGAAGTTATAAGTAATTTACTCAACAGTGATAACCTAAAAGTAGCTATTACTCAGCTATGCCATGAGCTACAGGTCTGAAATTTTACTATGTTATAGCTGACCCAAAAGTAGCCGAATAACATATTTATACAAAATTGTGTAAATGCAATAGTTTTCAAGTTACAAGTGATTTTACTCATGATGGAAGTTACTGAAAAGCCCAAAAGTAGCTATTACTCGCTTAGCTATTGAGACAGACACCCAAGTTACTCACCATGTTGTAGCTATGAAAAAAGTAGCTGAATAACATATTTTAACAAAATGCTCTAAATGCAACACTTTTCAAGTTATAAGTGATTTAGTGCATGATTTCATGACTTTTAATGCATTTTAGACATTTTTGTCTACCACAGGCCTAATTTAGACATAAAGCCTACCAAAAAGATAGGGTGGCGAGTCCTCTAGTATACCAAGCCACTTGCCAAATATGTAAGAAATCTGGAAAGAAATGTGACCTGTAGGTCGCTAACAAGCAATATTCCACATTTTAGACATTTTTGTCTACCACAGGCCTAATTTAGACATAAAGCCTACCAAAAAGATAGGGTGGCGAGTCCTCTACCATATCAAGCCACCTGCCAAATATGAAAGAAATCCGGAAAGAAATGTGGACTGTAGGTCGCTAACAAGAAATCTCTGCGGACGCGGACGACAACGATAATGAATCCATAGTATCCCCGCTTCGCGTCGAGGATACAATTATTTTACAGGATAGCACAGAGGAAAACCTATTACACATGTAGTATTTGTAATGTACTCCCTGTAAGTTTGTTGCTCCATTTTTGAGATATCAGTTACTTTTCCAATAAAAGCCTTTCACATCTTGTGACTCCGATGCAGTAAACCTTGAAATACTTGGCTTTATGATAAGAGGTGCGATAGATCCTCGGTGGCCTTGTGATTAGCAAGTTTGCCATCCAATTACAGGTAGCACCTATGTGAGGGTGTAATGTCCACAAGTGACAATGCCAAAGGCCTGTCCCAATGTGACACTGGCTGTTATACAAGATCATAAATTGAAAAAAAATTAACACTGATTTATTGTCCTCTTTGACAACTATTTTTAATGTTTACAACAGTAATTTACTATAACTATTAGTTTACACCATTAAAGTGGAATAATCATATACATGTAATATTATAATTTGAGATTGTGATGTTGGAACTATTAAATTTTTCTCAGCCTTATAATAACTGAAAGTTATATAATCTGGAAAAGACTGCAATTATATTGCTTTATGAAGTGAACTACAGAAGTACTGCTACAGTAATTTTCATTTAGAAACACATCAACCTCATCAGTCATTGGTAACATAGATTTACTTTGCAAAGTTTACCAGTTTAATTCAATACATAGGGCTGATAATTTTGTATGACAGGTATTTGTAGGGCTGGAAAAAAGTAGTGCATACTTAGTTGGTCACCATTCTGCACTTTAAATTACTACCAGTTGAGACAGCACCTCACAGGTGGGAGATCAGTGTGTTAACACTAAATAACTGAACCCACACCAGCAGCTTCATGAAAACAATGAGCTCATTTTAACGAATAATGAATTACAACCTACCTGAGTTATTGTAAAAAGTATCCTATCTAAAACTAACTGACATCCTAACTGAAATAAAACTTCACATTACAAAATATCCTAGAAGAAATGTTTCACAAAACACCGCAAGAACAATTATCCAAAAACAAAAGATGTCATAAAAATCATAATCCACTTGGAAAAAACATATCCATGTACATTCCTTTATTAAATGGACTGTTTACTCTAGTTAATTGTTCTTGAGACTTCTTCAGTCCATCTTCAAGTCTAACTATCATATACTTGAGTGAGTTTCATTTCACCTAATAAATCCTTTCACAAGAGTGCACGTGAAATGTCTACAGCGTTCACCTCAGGACAGCCTATCTAAATCTCTCGATACTTTAAAAAAACACTGCCACTTTTCAGCTGACACAAGTGGTCTGGATTATAAGATAATGGAACATAAACACAAGAAGAAATACCTCCGACATAGTGTAAATATACTACTGTTTGGCCTTTTAAGGCAATATGAAAATGAAGGATTTAATGAGAAATAAATTCAATCCTACTCGTGGTTATAGATCCAATTTGTGGAGTGTATAAACATGACCAGCTCTTCTAATAAATCACTCCTCTTGTGCAAAATTGATAAGTTTCACACACAACACATGGAGAGTCAGGCACAAGAGTCAACTTAATATACACCCTGCCCACATATTTACCAATAATTAAATCTTACGAAAAAGAAACAGTTAAAAGAATGCAGAAAAAGTTATACTGTAATTGTCCAAACATCTTCATTCGGGGTTATGAGATAATAAAATAGGAAATATCAGAGTTTCTAGAAAAAGATTAAAAAAATAAATTATACTACAAAAGGTGAAACTTAATCCACACAGGTAGGCTCTACCTTTCAGCCCAATAATTGGAATATGAAAGGTGGCAAGGGATATTGGTTTTGTGATCATAATTCCCTCCAATAATGCAGAGAAACCAGCTCTCGAACTCCTGCTTTTTATGTAAATACACACTCCAGAGGACACTTGTCATTGCTACATATGTAACTGTGGACAGTGATAAGCCTGTATAATAACACAAGGACACGTCAACAACACAGCATAAAACTAACACTCATTGTAACATATTCTCACCATGCTTTATTGAAATCATAAGCACTGAATTTAGTGATATATTCAAACCAAACAGTGATCCAGATCACTCTCAACATTTACCGTAAATTTCCAAAATAACGCCCAGGTTCAAATAAACGCCTGGTTCAAATTAACGCCTGGGTACCAAGCACACTGTTTACAGTTTATGACACTGTTTTTATACTTCAAAAGAACGCCTGGTTCAATTTAACGCCTGGTCTGATAACCATTTGAAAATAATTAACGCCCGGGCCATATTTTGGAAAAATACGGTAATGGGATCTAAGTTGGACCAAGAGTCATCCCCTGGATTTTTCATGAAATTCCAACCAGTAGTATTTGCATAATCCAGCTAAAAAACAAACAGATGGTCATGAAAGTAATACCTCCCTGGCAGAGGTTATAAGAAACACTGGCGACTGAATTCTCTTAAAATGACTTTGCTAAGCCGAACCTTGTTTGAACAGGTGACTGTCATGGCATCTTCAATTTATGCTTAGATGAAATTTTACTTTAATTGCTAACACATTAGCCGCTGTTCATTTAGACGATATCTTCAGTAGGCTTCAATACATGTTTCGAGCCTTTAAACCTATGCATGCTCCATACAGTGGCTCTCTGCAAGTGATCGAGTTTCCATGTATCGGGTTCCAGTTGTTTACCTCATCACTCAACTTTAACTCTACTAAGTGGAATTAACTCTTATGTCTTTCCCACTGAAATGTACCCCGTATGCAAATCCTGCTCAAGCAGAAGTAACAAGACCACTGCCGCGGTTTGTATCTCCCGCCGAGTACCGCAGGGGAAGAAATACTACATTGAAATTTTCCCCCTTTGCATAGGACACTGTTGTACCATCCTGCAGGTCGAAAATTCGCTTGAAATCGCTCTATCTGTTACGCTTTTCGAGATATTGACACTTTTCCATTTTCAGCAAAAATCCAAGATGGCCGCCGAAAGTGGCGAAAAATGAAATTTTTCCCCTTTGGACAGGACACTCTTGTATCACCCTGCGGGTCAAAAATTCGCTCGAAATCGCTCGATCTCTTACGGTTTTCGAGATATTGACACTTTTTCATTTTCCACAAAAATCTAAGATGGCCGCCAAAAGTGGCGAAAATTGAAATTTTCCCCCTTTGCACAGGAGACTCTTGTACCACCCTGCAGGTCAAAAATTTGCTCGAAATCGCTCTATCTCTTACGGTTTTCGAGATATTGACACTTTTCTATTTTCCGCAAAAATCCAAAATGGCCGCCAAAAGTGGCGAAAATCGATATTTTTCCCCTTTGAACAGGACACTCTTGT
Source organism: Sabellastarte sp. h YS-2021 (assembly GCA_964017235.1). NCBI lineage: Eukaryota > Metazoa > Annelida > Polychaeta > Sabellida > Sabellidae > Sabellastarte > Sabellastarte sp. h YS-2021. The sequence continues at coordinate 33,812,542 of OZ024936.1, forward strand.
GCTACCCTTCTGGTCAAAAATTCGCTTGAAATCGCTCTATCTCTTACGGTTTTAGAGATATTCACACTTTTCCATTTTCCGCAAAAATCCAAGATGGCTGCCAAAAGTGGTGAAAATTAAATTTTACCCCTTTGCACAGAACATTCTTGTACTACCTTGCAGGTCAAAAATTCGCTCGAAATCGCTCTATCTCTTATGGTTTTCGAGATATTCACACTTTTTCATTTTTTTCCGCTAAAATCCAAGATGGCCGCCAAAAGTGGCGAAAATTGAAATCTTTCCCCTTTGCATAGGACACTTTTGTACTACTCTGAAGGTCTAAATGCAATAGTTTTCAAGTTACAAGTGATTTCACTCATGATGGAAGTTAGTGAAAAATCCAAAAGTAGCTATTACTCACTTATCTATTGAATAGACACCCAAGTTACTCACCATGTTGTTGCTGTGGGAAAAAGTAGGTGAATAACATATTTTAACAAAATGCTCTAAATACAATACTTTTCAAGTTATAATCGATTTAGTGCATGATTTCATTAATTTTAATGCATTAAAAATTATTTTAAAAAATTCATAAAAAAACTTTAGCATGTGAAATATCTCCAAAATGAAGGTGAATGAGTTATTTGAGAAATACTGGCTATCTGCAATACTTTTAGTGATAATAGGCAATTACTCATTTTGAGTAGGTGAGTAATTAGATATGGATCTGAAAATTCACTAATTGAAAGTTCTCCCAAAATATAGGTGAAGTGAGTTATTTGAAAAATACTGGCTATCTGCAATACTTTTAGAGAGAATTCGCATTTACTCATTTTGAGTAGGTGAGTAATTACCTACAGGTTTGGAACTTCACCATGTGAAAGCTCTTCCAAAAGTAGATGAATGAGTTATTTGATAAAAATTGGGTACCCACAATACTTTTAGAGATAATTGGCATTTACTCATTTTGAGTAGGTGAGTAATTACCTACGGGTCTGAAACTTCACCATGTGAAAGCTCTTTCAAAAGTAGATGAATGAGTTATTTGAGAAAAATTGGTTATCTGCAATACTTTTAGAGATAATTCTAATTTACTCATTTTGAGTAGGTGAGTAATTAGCTATGGGTCTGAAACTTCACCATGTGACAGCTCTTCCAAAAGTAGATGAATGAGTTATTTGAGAAAAATTGACTATCTGCAATACTTTCAGAGATAATTCGCATTTATTCATTTTGAGTAGGTGAGTAATTAGCTACAGGTCTGCAACTTCACCAAGTGAAAGCTCTCCTAAAAGTACATGAATGAGTTATTTGAGAAAAATTGGCTATCTGCAATACTTTTAGAGATAATTCGCAGTTACTCATTTTGAGTAGGTGAGTAATTAGCTACAGGTCTGAAACTTCACCATGTGAAAGCTCTCCCAAAAGTAGGTGAATGAGTTCTTTGAGAAAAATTGGCTATATGCAATACTCTTAGAGATAATTCGCAGTTACTCAATTTGAGTAGGTGAGTTATTACCTATGGGTCTGAAACTTTGCCATGTGAAAGCTCTTCCAAAAGTAGATGAATGAGTTATTTGAGAAAAATTGGCTATCTGCAATACTTTTAGAGAGAATTCGCATTTACTCATTTTGAGTAGGCGAGTAAGTAGCTATGGGTCTGAAACTTCGCCATGTGAAAGCTCTTCCAAAAGTAGATGAATGAGTTATTTGAGAAAAATTGGCTATCTGCAATACTTTTAGAGATAATTTGCATTTACTCATTTTGAGTAGGTGAGTTATTACCTATGGGTCTGAAACTTTGCCATGTGAAAGCTCTTCCAAAAGTAGATGAATGAGTTATTTGAGAAAAATTGGCTATCTGCAATACTTTTAGAGATAATTAGTATTTACTCATTTTGAGCGGGTGAGAAATTAGCTACAGGTCTGAAACTTCACCAAGTGAAAGCTCTCCCAAAAGTAGATGAATGAGTTATTTCAGAAAAATTGGCTATCTCCTATACTTTTAGAGATAATTCGCATTTACTCATTTTGAGTAGGTGAGAAATTAGCTATGGGTCTGAAACTTCACCATGTGAAAGCTCTTCCAAAAGTATATGAATGAGTTATTTGAGAAAAATTGGCTATCTGCAATACTTTTAGAGAGAATTCGCATTTACTCATTTTGAGTAGGCGAGTAAGTAGCTATGGGTCTGAAACTTCGCCATGTGAAAGCTCTTCCAAAAGTAGATGAATGAGTTATTTGAGAAAAATTGGCTATCTGCAATACTTTTAGAGATAATTTGCATTTACTCATTTTGAGTAGGTGAGTTATTACCTATGGGTCTGAAACTTTGCCATGTGAAAGCTCTTCCAAAAGTAGATGAATGAGTTATTTGAGAAAAATTGGCTATCTGCAATACTTTTAGAGATAATTAGTATTTACTCATTTTGAGCGGGTGAGAAATTAGCTACAGGTCTGAAACTTCACCAAGTGAAAGCTCTCCCAAAAGTAGATGAATGAGTTATTTGAGAAAAATTGGCTATCTCCTATACTTTTAGAGATAATTCGCATTTACTCATTTTGAGTAGGTGAGAAATTAGCTATGGGTCTGAAACTTCACCATGTGAAAGCTCTTCCAAAAGTATATGAATGAGTTATTTGAGAAAAATTGGCTATCTGCAATACTTTTAGAGATAATTCGCATTTACTCATTTTGAGTAGGTGAGTAATTAGCTACGGGCGTGAAACTTCACCGAGTGAAAGCTCTCCCAAAAGTAGATGAATGAGTTATTTGAGAAAAATTGGCTATCTGCAATACTTTTAGAGATAATTCGCATTTACTCATTTTGAGTAGGTGAGTAATTAGCTATGGGTCTGAAACTTCACCAAGTGAAAGCTCTCCCAAAAGTAGGTGAATGAGTTATTTGAGAAAAATTGGCTATCTGCAATACTTTTAGAGATAATTCGCATTTACTCATTTTGAGTAGGCAAGTAATTAGCTATGGGTCTGAAACTTCACCATGTGAAAGCTCTTCCAAAAGTAAATGAATGAGTTATTTGAGAAAAATTGGCTATCTGCAATACTTTTAGAGATATTTAGCATTTACTCATTTTGAGTAGGTGAGAAATTAGCTACAGGTCTGACACTTCACCAAGTGAAAGCTCTCCCAAAAGTAGATGAATGAGTTATTTGAGAAAAATTGGCTATCTGCAATACTTTTAGAGATAATTAGCATTTACTCATTTTGAGTAGGTGAGTAATTAGCTACGGGTCTGAAACTTCACCAAGTGAAAGCTCTTCCAAAAGTAGGTGAATGAGTTATTTGACAAAAATTGGCTATCTGCAATACTTTTAGAGAGAATTAGCATTTACTCATTTTGAGTAGGTGAGTAATTAGCTATGGTTCTGAAACCTCACCATGTGAAAGCTCTTCCAAAAGTAGATGAATGAGTTATTTGAGAAAAATTGGCTATCGGCAATACTTTTAGAGATAATTAGCAGTTACTCATTTTGAGTAGGTGAGTAATTAGCTACGGGTCTGAAACTTCACCAAGTGAAAGCTCTCCCAAAAGTAGGTGAATGAGTTATTTGAGAAAAATTGGCTATCTGCAATACTTTTAGAGAGAATTCGCATTTACTCATTTTGAGTAGGCGAGTAATTAGCTATGGGTCTGAAACTTCACCATGTGAAAGCTCTTCCAAAAGTAAATGAATGAGTTATTTGAGAAAAATTGGCTATCTGCAATACTTTTCGAGATATTTAGCATTTACTCATTTTGAGTAGGTGAGAAATTAGCTACAAGTCTGACACTTCACCAAGTGAAAGCTCTCGCAAAAGTAGGTGAATGAGTTATTTGAGAAAAATTGGCTATCTGCAATACTTTTAGAGATAATTCGCATTTACTCATTTTGAGTAGGTGAGTAATTAGCTACGGGCGTGAAACTTCACCAAGTGAAAGCTCTCCCAAAAGTAGATGAATGACTTATTTGAGAAAAATTGGGTATCTGCAATTCTTTTAGAGATAATTCGCATTTACTCATTTTGAGTAGGTGAGTAATTACCTACGGGTCTGAAACTTCACCGAGTGAAAGCTCTCCCAAAAGTAGATGAATGAGTTATTTGAGAAAAATTGGCTATCTGCAATACTTTTAGAGATAATTCGCATTTACTCATTTTGAGTAGGTGAGTAATTAGCTATGGGTCTGAAACTTCACCAAGTGAAAGCTCTCCCAAAAGTAGGTGAATGAGTTATTTGAGAAAAATTGGCTATCTGCAATACTTTTAGAGATAATTCGCATTTACTCATTTTGAGTAGGCAAGTAATTAGCTATGGGTCTGAAACTTCACCATGTGAAAGCTCTTCCAAAAGTAAATGAATGAGTTATTTGAGAAAAATTGGCTATCTGCAATACTTTTAGAGATATTTAGCATTTACTCATTTTGAGTAGGTGAGAAATTAGCTACAGGTCTGACACTTCACCAAGTGAAAGCTCTCCCAAAAGTAGATGAATGAGTTATTTGAGAAAAATTGGCTATCTGCAATACTTTTAGAGATAATTAGCATTTACTCATTTTGAGTAGGTGAGTAATTAGCTACGGGTCTGAAACTTCACCAAGTGAAAGCTCTTCCAAAAGTAGGTGAATGAGTTATTTGACAAAAATTGGCTATCTGCAATACTTTTAGAGAGAATTCGCATTTACTCATTTTGAGTAGGCGAGTAATTAGCTATGGGTCTGAAACTTCACCATGTGAAAGCTCTTCCAAAAGTAAATGAATGAGTCATTTGAGAAAAATTGGCTATCTGCAATACTTTTCGAGATATTTAGCATTTACTCATTTTGAGTAGGTGAGAAATTAGCTACAGGTCTGACACTTCACCAAGTGAAAGCTCTCGCAAAAGTAGGTGAATGAGTTATTTGAGAAAAATTGGCTATCTTCTATACTTTTAGAGATAATTCGCATTTACTCATTTTGAGTAGGTGAGAAATTAGCTAGGGGTCTGAAACCTCACTAAGTGAAAGCTCTTCCAAAAGTATATGAATGAGTTATTTGAGAAAAATTGGCTATCTGCAATACTGTTAGACATAATTAGCATTTACTCATTTTGAGTAGGTGAGTAACTAGCTACGCGTCTGAAACTTAACCAAGTGAAAGCTCTCCCAAAAGTAGGTGAATGAGTTATTTGAGAAAAATTGGCTACCTGCAATACTTTTAGAGATAATTCGCATTTACTCATTTTGAGGAGGTGAGTAAGTAGGCCAAAGTTCACCAAACCATTTTCCCCTTAGCATAGGATACTCTAGTACTACCCTGTGGGTCAAAAATTTGCTCGAAATTTCTCTATCTCTTACAGTTTAAGAGATATTTCTGATTTTTCACATTTTCACTAAAAGTAGCAATAAAGTAGCCATTACTCACTTGTACATTGAGCAACAGTTGTGAAACTTAAATATGTTACAGTTCACAAAAAAGTACATGAACAACATATTTGAGAGAAATTGTGTAGCTGCAATACTTTTGAAGACATAAGCCATTTTCTCATTATGGTTATCATTAAAAATTGAAAAAGTAGCTATTACTCACTTAGCTATGGAGATACACTTCCAAATTACTGACCATGTTGTAGCTGTGGAGAAAGTAGCTGAACATCATATTGGAACAAAATTGTGTAGCTGCAATACTTTTGAAGATATAAGCCATTTACTCATTGACAGTTAAAAGTCATATAATTATATTAGGTAAAAGCGCTATTACTCACTCAAAAGTAGGCCAAAGTTCACCAAACCTTTCCCCCCTTAGCAATAGGATACTCTAGTACTACCCTGTGGGTCAAAAATTTGCTCGAAATTTCTCTATATCTTACGGTTTGAGAGATATTTCTGATTTTTCACATTTTCACTAAAAGTAGCAATAAAGTAGCCATTACTCACTTGTACATCGAGCAACAGTTGTGAAACTTAAATATGTTACAGTTCACAAAAAAGTAAATGAACAACATATTTGAGAGAAATTGTGTAGCTGCAATACTTTTGAAGATATAAGCCATTTACTCATTATGGTTATCATTAAAAATTGAAAAAGTAGCTATTACTCACTTAGCTATGGAGATACACTTCCAAATTACTGACCATGTTGTAGCTGTGGAGAAAGTAGCTGAACATCATATTGGAACAAAATTGTGTAGCTGCAATACTTTTGAAGATATAAGCCATTTACTCATTTTGAGGAGGTGAGTAAGTAGGCCAAAGTTCACCAAACCATTTTCCCCTTAGCATAGGATACTCTAGTACTACCCTGTGGTTCAAAAATTTGCTCGAAATTTCTCTATCTCTTACAGTTTGAGAGATATTTCTGATTTTTCACATTTTCACTAAAAGTAGCAATAAAGTAGCCATTACTCACTTGTACATTGAGCAACAGTTGTGAAACTTAAATATGTTACAGTTCACAAAAAAGTGCATGAACAACATATTTGAGAGAAATTGTGTAGCTGCAATACTTTTGAAGATATAAGCCATTTTCTCATTATGGTTATCATTAAAAATTGAAAAAGTAGCTATTACTCACTTAGCTATGGAGATACACTTCCAAATTACTGACCATGTTGTAGCTGTGGAGAAAGTAGCTGAACATCATATTGGAACAAAATTGTGTAGCTGCAATACTTTTGAAGATATAAGCCATTTACTCATTGACAGTTAAAAGTCATATAATTATATTAGGTAAAAGCGCTATTACTCACTCAAAAGTAGGCCAAAGTTCACCAAACCTTTCCTTCCTTAGCAATAGGATACTCTAGTACTACCCTGTGGGTCAAAAATTTGCTCGAAATTGCTCTATATCTTACGGTTTGAGAGATATTTCTGATTTTTCACATTTTCACTAAAAGTAGCAATAAAGTAGCCATTACTCACTTGTACATTGAGCAACAGTTGTGAAACTTAAATATGTTACAGTTCACAAAAAAGTACATGAACAACATATTTGAGAGAAATTGTGTAGCTGCAATACTTTTGAAGACATAAGCCATTTTCTCATTATGGTTATCATTAAAAATTGAAAAAGTAGCTATTACTCACTTAGCTATGGAGATACACTTCCAAATTACTGACCATGTTGTAGCTGTGGAGAAAGTAGCTGAACATCATATTGGAACAAAATTGTGTAGCTGCAATACTTTTGAAGATATAAGCCATTTACTCATTGACAGTTAAAAGTCATATAATTATATTAGGTAAAAGCGCTATTACTCACTCAAAAGTAGGCCAAAGTCACTGAAGATATAAGCAATTTACTCATTATGGTTATCATTAAAAATTGAAAAAGTAGCTATTACTCACTTAGCTATAGAGATACACTTCCAAACCACTGGCCATGTTGTAGCAGTGGAGAAAGTAGCTGAACAACATATTGGAACAAAATTGTGTAGCTGCAATACTTTTGAAGATATAAGCCATTTACTCATTATGGTTATCATTAAAAACTGGAAAAGTAGCTATTACTCACTTAGCTACGGAGATACACTTCCAAACTACTGACCATGTTGTAGCAGAGGAGAAAGTAGCCGAACAACATATGGAACAAAATTGTGTAGCTGCAATACTTTTGAAGATATAAGCCATTTACTCATTATGGTTATAATTAAAAATTGACAAAGTAGCTATTACTCACTTAGCTATGGAGATACACTTGCAAACTACTGACCATGTTGTAGCTGTGGACAAAGTAGCTGAACAACATATTGGAACAAAATTGTGTAGCTGCAATACTTATGAAGATATAAGCCATTTACTCATTATGGTTATAATTAAAAATTGACAAAGTAGCTATTACTCACTTAGCTATGGAGATACACTTCCAAACTACTGACCATGTTGTAGCTGTGGAGAAAGTAGCTGAACAACATATTAGAACAAAATACTGTAAATGCAATAGTTTCAGAGTTATAAGCCATATAATTATATTAGCTAAAATAGCTATTACTCACTCAAAAGTAGGCCAAAGTTCACCAAACCCCAAAAATATTGAAGAGCAAAAAAATTCATTAGGACTTGTGATTTACCAAAAATGTGTAACTGTAGTAGTTTCAGAGAAAACTGCGTGACACACACACGCACGCACGCACGTACACACGCACATGGTGCAAATTATAATCTCCCTCCGGCGAGCCGGGCGGGAGATAATATTATGGATATATGAGCTTACCTCCTGACCACACCAATAATGCAGTCCCGAGCTCAAGGTTAACAGTATTCTTCAACTTGTGAAAGATGGGAACATTATCATAACAATTACAGATGCTCATTGAAAATATTACACGTTTGAAAACCTTTGCAAATGAGCATTCCTGTCCCTAGTAGACACTACTGATATTTTCTATTGTAATGCACTTAAACCTAATCTTTAGGATGCTATGACTTATCTTTAGGGTCTTACAAATGATTGTTGAGGTGCTAGGACCTATCTTGTACAGTTTTCTGTAAAATGGTGCAAAGCAATCTTGTCCTAAGAAAAGATTAGTTGTGGCAGACCCCGATCACTGACCAAGAGTGGAATCAAGTTGTACGGATGATCTTTTCAGTTGTTTAAGAGATCTTATTACTCATGACAAATCACAGCTTGGTCTTACAATCAGTAACAACAGTGGAAGGGCAGTATTAACAAGCTTGAACTGTATTTAAATCAGAAACTGCCTACGTGTAATATACAAATGGACCATTTAAAACAGCTTTTTTCCAAGTCAAACCTTGTTTTATTGTAGATGACAGCACCCTTATACTTGGAGTGATCTTAATTCAATTACAACCATCAACTGTTTTACATTATCAAGTACTGTTCAGACAAAGAAACTGAAATAACAAGAGCAATCCAAAAATAATTGACATACTTAATTTCTCTGACAAATGCATGGGGTTCTGATTTTTTTCCAGAAGTGGACTGTTTATATCAACAAGAACCACTGGTACAAGATTTTACATAAGTGAAACAACTACACTAAAATGTTATTTCCTTTTTTGTATTGGAATTACTTGGAGTAGATTTTATATGTGACAAGCATGGCTGACAATATTAATGCATGTATTTTACTGCATGTACAGCAACTGTATCAAAAAGGATCTCTGGAATGGGCTTTTCATTACGCAATGCTGCTCATTTTAATTTTTTATTTCTGCTCACTGAAAATTATTATCAAATTGTTGGATGGCCAGTAGAGCAGAGGCATCAGTTATATACATTACGGTATATCTTTGGTTATATTAGCCAGTTTTCCATTTCCACGTTAGCTATCGAAATATACATCATTAAAAGTAAAGAGTTCCTAGTGTTCAAACAAAGATTTCACAATTCGCTTTGTACAGAACAAAAAATTTCAAAACTTAAATTCAGAAAACAATAAAAATTGAATAATGGTTATCTGTATATAAAAAGAAACAAGAAACAACAATACCTACTCGAACTACAAATAGAGCCGTTTCATTTCATGTCATGTACTTTATTTTATTATAGTCATATGTATTAATAGTTTCATTTCTGGTACATTCAATTGCTCTTCACACAAAGCATAGTCAGCTCTCTGTTGGGCTTCTATATCATTTTTACCTTAGAAAAAAATACAAGTGTGATTGGCAAAATACAATGCACAATTATATTTTTGTATACAATAACTATTTATGCAAACATTAAACACTGTCTACTTTATTTATAGTGAGCTTAGAGATTACATTTGGGGAGATACGGGTGCAAATCCTGGAGCACTATTCGGATGTTCAGGGTAGCACTGGTACCAGGGGCCATATTCTTCAACATTACTTTGCAAAGATCACCTTAGATCCAAGTTAAGAATGGTTTTCTACTTAGCAAAGTATTACTTACCGTACTTTAATAGATTTTGTATTCCTCAATCTCTACTTTGTAAAGTATTACTCAGATTCTGAGTTAGGAAAAAATTCCACATACATTTACAGTAACTGTAAACCTGGAAACCAGTATATCTAGGTTAGGAAGAGTCTTATTCCACAACAATTCTTAAGTAAGGTGTACTTGTTTTTTACTGAATCATCTGCTTTGTTAAAATGGTGAAAAAGCTCATTTTCTTGAGGGTAAATATTTTTTTAAATATTGTGCCACAGTTAAATATTAACAAAAACACAAGATTCCCTGCAATAATTGCATATTTTAAAAAGTACCTCTATGGATAACTTGAAATCTAAGTAGAGGTGTTATTTGGAAAGTTTTCTGAACCCCATTGTAGTAGATTAATTATTTCCATGGTAACCATAGGTCGAACTTCGCTGTTTTGTGTTAACCTCAAAATGGTATTTCTACTGAGATTATAATCTACTAATGGGGCCTGTGAGTGACTCCACTTACAATGAGAATCCAGGAGCTGTCCAGGACAGTTTTGTTTCCAAATCTTATGTTCCTGGAGTGTTGCTCTCAAATTTATATATATACTTTTTTAATTCTTCAAGATCTGGGGCCATATTCTTCAACAATACTGAGACTGGTCCTAACTTGTATTCTAAGTTTATCTCAAGCTTTTACTAACTTAGATCAAACTGCTATTCATCAACATTCCTATCTCTAAGGTCATCTAACTCTTTAGATAACCTGCACTGGCTGTTGAGTAGGATATAAACCATTTCTGTAAATGCAGAAACACAGCCATTTTATTCTCTTGACCCTTGTACAACATCAACATCTCTATATAACCATCTCCAAAAGGAATTTTTTTAGTCAAAGTTGGGGTTTTATGTCCCTTTCAACAGCCAGGGTCACACTGGGACATGTCCTCAGCATTGCCACTTGTGGGGTTTGAACCCACACAGAGGTAACTGCATGTGATTAGATGCCATAACGTGCTAACAACCAGGCCTCTGAGGACCAGATATTTTTTTAGAGGACACTGACTATTACAATAACATCAACATAACCATATGTCTTCAGCAAGTTCTTGCTGTTTTTTTATATTTTTCATGTCTTTTTGGGAGCATATGTCAAAACAACACTGAAAACATTTGCCATACCAATAGTTATATATTGTTGAATCGTTATCTTAAACACCCAAAGCCTTTCAGTAACAAATATATAAACTCTTCAAGATGAAAATCAATACAAATTTAAATTTGGTAAAATACCTCCATCAAACAGGAGGGGAACCTATGTTTGGTGACACATTTTTAAATTATTTATAATATAATTCTGTTTATTTCCATTCTATTTAGTTCTTATTAATCACCCTTCCAGAGCAGATTTCTCAGATTTAGTTTTCAATTTGCCCTTATCATTTTAAATACAGTTCTGTTTGTAGGTTTATTTCTTTGAATGGACATTGTGAACTTGAAAACAAAAATCCTAGTATTTGTTACCAAATTTGCTTTCTGTTAGTTTTAATTAGCACTAAATTTTCCAGTTTTCAAGATTACTAATATAGGTTCTTCAAAATAAATCTTCAATAACAAGGTAATAATTTTACATGAACCATTCTGCTGAATATGACCTGGCCATAAATCACCCATTGAATGGCCACTGATGACGGACATCCTTTAAAAGCCCAAAGTTGTAGGTAATTTGAAATCACTGGTTCCTCTGGCAAACGTGATGCTGAAGTAAACATACTAACATATTCATTGCAACTGCCACTTACTTTAATGGAGATAATATGGCAGTAACAACTGTTTTGAATATAAGGATTTACATTGAGAATTTCAATATCAATTAGATAGTATGTAAAAATCCCAAGCTGGATTTGTTCACTTTTGTAGACAATACTTATAATAGTACTAAAGATAATACTTAGAAATTAATGTACAAATCATGCAATATGATTGCAGTGAAATATAATGTTTTATGGTGGATTTCACTATCACACAGATGGTGTACCTCAATGGCCACGTCACAAAGGTCGAAATTGGGGTTTTTACATTCTGTTTATCAGGCAGTGTCATATTGGGACAGGGGTCTTCAGCATTGTCACTTGTGCGGTTCAAACATACACAGAGTTGCCCCGGTAACAGGGTTTAAGGATCCTTATTTACATCACATGTACACAAAAACACAAAAAAAGATTTTTAAAGGCAACATTATTTGTCCCAGAATGAAAACTTTGCCCTTAAACTTGAATTGGGGTGAATATGGGTAATATGAGTAGATTATGCAATCAATGCAATCCACACTCCCGATACTTGTGAAAAGATTGCTCACACCATTCACAATGAAGCTACTCCAAGACCTCTCCTGACAAGTTCATATGAATATTTAATGGAAATGGAACACCTGAAGCAAACCACAGGAAGACACATGAATTTATCCAGATACAAAGAAAGTCCCACATTGGTAATTTGATACGCTCGCTGTAGTGACATATGACCAATACCTATATACTTAGTCCAAGTGACTGTCTCATATTTGTGCTGTAAATTCACTATGTGAACAGCACATATATTTCCATGTGATTTGTCTCACTTTGTCACCTTCCAAAATCAGTGACTAGTTTAAATGGCTAGTCTTTTTACACTGCTTATTAGTGTCTGTACAGAAGAGTCTAATATCTAGGTCATACCTTTCTACGCGAGGGATACCAGCTACAACCGAATGAGTTTTTCTACATATGGTTGTGATTTAGACCACCACGTATTTGGGTAGAACACATTCAGTGCGATTTGATGGGATTCGTATTTGTGCAGGATGCATTCAGTGCGATTTGATGGGATTCATATTTGCGCAGGATGCATTCAGTGCAATTTGATGGGATTCATATTTGGGCAGGATGTATTCAATGCAATTAGATGGGATTCATATTTGGGCAGGATGCATTCTGTGTGATTTGATAGGATTCATATTTGGGCAGGATGTATTCAATGCAATTAGATGGGATTCATATTTGGGCAGGATGCATTCTGTGTGATTTGATGGGATTCATATTTGGGCAGGATGTATTCAATGCAATTAGATGGGATTCATATTTGGGCAGGATGCATTCAGTGCAATTTGATGGGATTCATATTTGGGCAGGATGTATTCAATGCAATTAGATGGGATTCATATTTGGGCAGGATGCATTCTGTGTGATTTGATGGGATTCATATTTGGGCAGGATGCATTTAGTGCAATTTGATGGATTCATATTTAGGCAGGATGCATTCAGTGCGATTTGATGGGATTCGTATTTGGGCAGGATGCATTCTGTGTGATTTGATGGGATTCATATTTAGGCAGGATGCATTCAGTGTGATTTGATGGGATTTGTATTTGGGCAGAACACATTCAGTGTGATTTGGTTGGATTCGCATTTGGCCAGGACGCATTCAATACAATTAGATGGGATTCGCATTTGAGCAGGAGGCATTCAGTGTGATTTGATGGGATTTGCTTTTGGACAGGATTTGTTCAGGGCAATTCAACACAACCTGGAAAGTGATTTACATTAGGTGTTTGAAAATCATGGAATTTTCACAATAACATGAATACTTCAGCATGGAGATGTCCCTGCATTTCAAACAAAATGGCTTGATTACAGTACATGAGTATACATACCCATCACTATTACTTCTACCTGTCACTGTAAAGGAATGAAACAGTACCCTAGGTTAGTGTACGATCCAATGCTTAAACAATGGGATACTGTACAGGCTACAGACTATTGACCTCAACTTATTCAAGGATTAAATGTACTCATCATGGTCATTTTAAGTGAACTTCATATTTCAATCACTTACAAACCAGCCAAAAACATTCATTTGTTAATCCCACTGGATAAGTAAGAGGATTATATGGCTTATAGGCACTTGATTCTACCAGACTGTAAGCACAGAAACCTTCCAAAAAGGTAAATACATGGTTACATTTCAAGGATCACATAGAACAATTGTAGCATGCATGTGCTGAGCTAGCAACCATGGGAACCATGTTTATTGCTGGCTTGCCCCTGGTAGCTTGTAACTAAGGTAGTTTTTCCGGTTGGTGTATTTTCACACACAATGAACATGTACCAGATATAAACCATATATATCTGAAACATTCGACTTCAAACCAAAACATGCTGTACTGGTATCTGAATATAATTAACGACTAGGGAAAACACAAGAGAAGACACTGGTCAGCCATTGCTCACTACATTGGGTCATCCATAACACTTGCTCACACAGCCAAATATTTGACCAAGAATTACTTACCATTTGAACAGAGTGAATGACATTCTTTTCACACACATGTGTTTATCCATCATGTCTGTCCCTTCAGGCAGCTGCTGATTCAATATTGACAGAGGATTAGCAGTACATATCCATGACAGAATACTCCTTTTCTTCTTTGCATCTAAAAATACACTGTGACAACAGATCAATTCACATCCTCTGTCCTTGTCCTTACAACATTAATAAATTAGTACTGACTGTGTGTTTTAAGAAACAACAGATTTATTCAAAGTTTCAATTTTACTGAACTGAGTCAAAATAAAAACATTTTGATTTCGCCTAGGCGGATTTTAAATCCACCTAGGCAGATTTTAAATCCGCCAAGGCGAAATCAAAATTTTAATTTGGTCTAGGCGGATTTAAAATCTGCCTAGGCGAGATCACAATTTCAATTTCACCTAGGCGAGATTACAATTTTGATTTCGCCTAGGCGGATTTAAAATCCGCCTGGATTTTAATTTCGCCTGTGACATATATATATAAATAGTGTATTTTGGTTGTAATAAGTAAATTTGAAGTAATGTAATTTTAAAACAATTGTTGGATATCTTTCTTGTTTTTAATAATTAATTATTATACTGGTATATTATGCCTGGATTAAATTTAAATGGTTTCAATAAACTACACGGAATCATATTGAAAAAGGTGTCATATGAGAAAAAATATTCTCCAATATTTGACCAAATGTCCTTGACCTAATATGGAAATGCTGTTTTCTTTTTATTAGTTTTAGGGCCTACTATATTATATAAAGAAACAAATAAAAACAATGTATGAAATGTTAATATCATGAACTCTAATTTGGACTATATGTTCACAAAATAATTAATATTATCAAAACATCCAGAGTAAAGTAATTGCAGTTAACCCAAAGATCTGAAAACTGGATGTTTTTTCAAATGAAACACAAAAAATCCAATAATTTACAAATCCAAAAACTGATTGTATATCAGATTGAACAAAGTTTAAGTTATCTAAAACGTTTGTGATGTTCAATACTGCATACATTATACGCAAAGTGCATGATATTGTACCTTAGCATTATAATGAAAAACTAGGGCCCAATATTTTAATGCTGTAACAAGAGAAAAGCGACAAACAAAACATCAGTCCTGGGATGCATATCATTACAATACTGTATTCATTCTAATCAGAGATCCCCACAAACCAGTACCATCAATGTATCTTATACCATTTACAGAAATATTGATGATATTCCAAAAACTTAATTGCGAAAGTCTTAATAGCATGCAAAAAATAAAAATTGCAAAAAAGCTAGATATTCAGTCCCACAAGTAAACTCTTTCGCTGTTGGCTTCAAAATTGCCTTTTTATGGCCATCTAAACCGATCTGTCACCATCAATATAAGACCCAGAAATCTGGTAATAGTTTTCACTTGTTTTATAGATTTATCTTTTGTTTCACATCACATTCAATAGCCAGGGTCATATTGCCATTGTAGTTTGTGGGTGGAGGAACCAGTACATCCTAGTTGGTCAAGATTCTGCACTGTAAACCACCAGGCATCGGTAAGTAACTACCAACTTTCCAACATGAAGTGCCCGGGCTGAGATTTAAACTGTCGACCTCAGAGGTTAAAGGCGAGGTGATTTTTTGAAAAGTTTCAATGTACATGTATTTCATGAAAACTGTGTCATCATCTGTAGTGGAATGTGACTGCATTTATTTTTTGATGAAAAAAAACAAGAGTTAGACTTGTTTAAGCAACCTAAACACCAGACTTGTAACTGAGAACATCCTAGCCACATAAATAATGTACTGCCTTGCTACCAATTATCGCCGGCTACCAATTATCACCACCAAAAAATAAAACGTTCATATTTCAGTGAAGACCACATATTTTGAAAGCATTTTGTTCTGTATTTGTTCCATTCACTTTGGAAATAGTTGTATCTTATTTGCTAGACTTGGGGTGCTACTTTTGGTGAAGTTTTATCTATTTGAATTATGTTGCCAGCAATAATTGGTAGCAAGGCAGTACCCACTTCAAGGTATCATCTGAGTAGACTAGCCTTTCTTTAGGCTCAAATTTGCATGATATCTTTTTCAAACATGCATACAAATATTCAGTATTCATAAAGCACTCATATATGTAAAGAGACATACGCTTATGAGATCTCTCTCTTAGCTATATGCTGTTGTAAAAGTCAGTTCATGTACGAGTAAGTACATTATATAAACTGAAACTTCATTATCTGAACTGAAATTTTATCCTAACTGCAAAGAAATGTGAGCCTTCAGCAAGACTATGAGTAGACATGTTTGTTATTAAAAAGTATATCCTATGTCATAGGCTCTGATTTAAATATTCATGAAATACATGGGTACAAATTTATAATATTTGTATAGACCATTGCAATGTAAGGTGTTTTGTCTTAAATTACAAGGAAATATACACATTAGACTCTGTGTAACTCTAATTCAAGAAAAACATTTTTTGAAAGAAACAAACAGACTCCACTTGTACCTAAACTGTGCTTACTCTAGCTCTGGAGTCTACTCTGGATGAATGAAATAAAACTTTCAATCAAATATGGTATAATGCATATAAGTACATATAACATGTATTTGGAGATAAAGATATAAAACAATACCTTTAAATAAAATGAAAGACTTAATCATAACCAAATCTTCACAATGTATGACCCATGGAAACAATAACTACATGTATAAGCAGCTCATCATGAGAAACATCCAAACTTAAACCCTGTTCATCAAATACAGTAATACAGTAATGGTAAACAGATTTTAACTGAAGTCATCAAACACTGGCCATTGTTAAGAAAGACTTTAATAATAAAAATAATAATAATAAAAGAAGCATTTATATAGCACCAAATTGATGAACATCCTCTAATGCACTGGAAACCAAAACGGGACAGTCATTACCCATAGCAAAGTTATACAGTCAGCAAGCACCCACTAGGGGAGGGTGACTATGGTGGTGAGTAAGCTAGTCTAAACAGGTAAGTCTTCAGTTGGCTTCTGGAACTTGAAATGGTCTGTTGTGATCTGAGACTCAATGGGAGCCTGTTCCACTTCACCGGAGCAGGAGTCACGAAACAACATCTGCCTATGGCCTTCCTGGGACAGACGGAGGAAACTGATAATCTGTTTCCACGTGTGAGACTACTAGACTTGATCAGGAATGACAAATATGGGGGGTTTGGGGGAGATTTCTGGCTTTGAAAATAAGGAGGTTGTATTTGTACAGAACACGATATGAAATGAGAAGCCAGTGGAGTTTTTCTTGGTAAGGTGCGACATGACTCATTTTGTCCAATTTGGAAACAAATCGGCAGAATGCATTTTGAACATTTACATCAGTTTAATTCTCATGGCAAAAACCCTGTCTATTTCAGCAACAAGGTTCCTGTATGTCATGAAGGTAGACAGAAAAAAACCCTCACAAAATGAGCTCTCAGGAGAAAACCCCTCAGGAGAAAACCCCTCAAAAGTCTCCTGTGGAGAAAACCCCTCACCCTATTTTGGGGCTTGTGGAGAAAACCTCTCACCCTATTTTCAGGCTTGTGGAGAAAACCCCTCAACTTTATAAAATGCCCTAATTTTGGAATTTTGACATTTTTTATTTAGAATAACCCCTCAACTTTATAAAAAGCCCTCATTTTGGAATTTTGACATTTTTTATTTAAATTGTATTCAAACCCTCACCCCTCCACTTTATAAAAAGCCCTCATATTTGAATTTTGACATTTTTATTTAACTTGTATTATCCAACCCCTCAGCCTATTTTCAGCCTCTTTTTTATTTAACCCTATATTTTTATTTAACTTGTACTCAAACCCGCCACCCTATATTCTATTTTCAGGCCTGTGGATAGAAGCCATCAAGTTTATAAAAAGACCTCACATTGGAATTTTGACATTTTAAATGTTATGTTTTGGTCTATTGTTTCAAAACTTAAAAGAAGCCCTGAGAAGATTATTAGGGAAGTCCTGTTAAAAAAAACTGTTGTCCTTTATTGTAAAATCTGAAAATATATACAAAGAATGCTTTTCTTTGAAATGTGCTCAGGATTGCACTGCTCAGGTGATTGATCACTTTGAATTGAAGATGAATGTTATGTTTTGGTCTATTGTTTCAAAACTTAAAAGAAGCCCTAAGAAGATTATTGGGGAAGCCCTGTTAAAAAACTGTTGTCCATTATTGTAAAATCTGAAAATATATATAAAGAATGCTTTTCTTTTAAATGTGCACAGGATTTTTCAGCAGTTACATGTAAATAACACATACATCTGTTAGTATATCAGTATCAAAGTGCTATGTGATTTTAAATGTGTGTATGACTTAATAAAATTCTTCTGTGCTATATATGATTTTCTATGTGTAAATGAATGAGTATTCCAAATTTATAAAATGAGGGCTTTTTATAAAGTTGAGGGGTTTTCTCCACAAGCCTGAAAATAATGTGAGGGGTTTTCTCCACAAGCCCCCAAAATAGGGTGAGGGGTTTTCTCCACAGGAGACTTTTGAGGGTTTTTTTCCTGAGGGGTTTTCTCCTGAGAGCTCATTTTGTGAGGGGTTTTTTCCTGGATTCGTTATGAAAGGTGTGCCATCATAAGCTTATAGCAACTTTGTTTTTTGAAACAAAAAGACATTGAGATCAAGCTAATCTGTTAATCACAGAACTTTTAAATATACATGTACTTAATATATTTTACCACTTTATTTGGGCAACTGTTGTTTAATTGGCGAATTCATATTTAATCAGCAAGATAAAACACTACAAAAATTAAGACTATTATTGCATGTAATTTTATCCCCGGGGATCCCAAACTTTTCAAAATTACTACACCCGGCAGACTTATCAGCTACTAAATATTTAATACAAATCTTGGTCTCCTAAGTACAGACTTATTGCAGCTTGAATCCAATCGCTTTGTTCACAACATAAAAATCCCAATGGAAAATCATTTACATCAACAGATCATCTGTTTACCTAAATGCAACACCAGATTGATGAAGTCAATTTAGTGGAGCAAACATAAATACACTCATGTCTATTATTGGGGAGATCAATGGGGACTTTTAGTGTGTTCAAGTCAGGTACCCTATTCCCAAACAAACAGTCTCAAAATACAAAAGACCCTTGAAGATGGATTTAAGAGAGGCATGCTATTCCTGAACAAATGCAGTTAAACTCTTTTATGTTGAAATTCTAAAAATCAAATAAATAATAGCACTTACCCAAGAATTTGAGATAACAGGACAAATTTGAATGACCTCCAAGGAACACCTATTTATTTTTACTTAAAGGGTAATTCTATTTATCAAATGTCTGCCTAAAATGAGTTTTACTGTAGTTGGATTTGAAAAAAAAAGGTTCTCTTTTCCTAGCAAAGTCTCAAACTAAACAGGACAAAGGTAGCTGGACTTAATAGGTACTCCATTCCTAAACAATGTCTCAAACTGAATAGGATACTGGTAGCTGGATTTAATATAGGTACATATAGGTTAATATTCCTAAACAATATGCCAAACTGAAAAGGACAAAGATAGCCAGTTTCAATATGGGTATTATATTTCTAAAAAAAATGTCTCACACTGAACAGGACAAAGGTAACTGGAATTAACAAAATAATTAGGTCTCTCTGCCTAAACAATGTCTCACACTTAATAGGACAAATGTAGCTGGATGTACTATAGGTACTCTATTTCTAAACAAGGTGTCAAACTGAACAGGACACTGGTAGCTTGATTTAAAATTGGTTCTTTAACCCTTATGCCCAGGTCACACTAGAGCTGGTATTTCTGGTTATATCCTGCAGTTAAAACAGAGGCAGAATGGTATAACACCAGTAAAACCCAGCTCCAAACCTCTTACTGCTTTCTGTGTAAGAAAATAGGAACCAGGGAGGACAATGGACTAGTAGATACCAGTTGGGCAATGGTTTCACACAGAAAAGATACAGTAAAGTCTTTGTATGTAAGACATTGTATTGAAATTACATAACACATTGCAGTTATAAGCAGTGACCTTCATACCACCTATGGTAGGTGAAAAATTTGAATACACCTACCTCTAGAACCTCTATTATTCGACCCTTTTGCAGGAGAAAAAGTTATATAGAAGGGTAGGATAATAGAAGGGCTAAAATAACAGATTAGATGAGTAGGGAGAGTGGGTTTGAGGTCGGATAATTGAAGTTTGGACAATAGGTTGGATAATAGAGGTTCTACTCTATTTTGTGCTTAATGCCAGAGGAAAGGGAAGATTAAAGATTAAAGAAGGAATGAAACTATTCAAGAACAGTGATTATTAAGCTGGGTTTGTGCTGGGAGGGGCAGCAATCTGTACCACTCGTAACCAAAACCCATACTAACTGCAATGTGACCAGGGCATAAACAAATAGTCATATACTGTACAGGAACCATACTGTCAGAAAATACCTGAAATTATTGCCCATGTATCATGATGGAAACGGAGATGCAAATGGAGATGTACAGAAAGCAACTTCTGAAAACTAGAAACCTGTCCTCTAAATATCATTGTTTGACAGAAGTATTTTTCTGGATACTTACAATTGAAATGAAATGGGTTCGAACATATCTTTTTTGATGAAACATGGAATAAGGTCACACTAATGGATAGGTCAAATCTTTTCTTACAGTCGTATCTGTATGTACTGATTTCCAATTGGCAACCTTGTCTTTATGGCTCTGAAAAGAGACCTCATCTCTAGGTAGTACACATTGAAGAATGATCTGGCCGTATATCCTTCCCCTCTCTTCACTCCTCCAGTGTGTATATTTCAGTTGGCTTGTGAAAGGTGTTTTATACATTAAGAAAAATCTGTCCCGAGAGCAAAATGTTTTCAGTGGTGTGTCGAATCGCACCAAATGCATCCAATCCAAATGCAAATCCCTCCGAATTCATTCTACCAAAATAAAAAGTGGACTAATGTGTGACCTATGTGTCAGTGGTTGGGGAAGTAAACATGTAAAAAATACTGCATAATATGATGTTCTGAACATCATAGAGATATTTACTTGTACATTCTCGTGCTCAGCGGTGCAGTGGATAGGACACTCACCTCCAACCTCTAAGGTCAGTGGTTCGAACCCCCAACACTTTGTGGGAAAGTTAGTTGCTTACCGATGCCAAGCAGTTTACAGTGTGTAATTTTGACCAACAAGTATGTATTGGTTTCCTCAGCCCTTAAAACTACTCAATGTGGTATAACATATATACAATTTGTGAAAAGCAACGTTACACCCCAAGTTAATTAAATCTACTGGACTGGGATGCCTGATAGCAGTCAGGTTTGGCAAATGTTCGCTTGGCTCTTATTTCACATGCTTTTGTCAATCCAGCTTGGCATAATATACTAAAATATACCAAAATAACTATTAACAGGAACATGAAATATTACTTTGACTTAATAGAGCACTGTACCTAAAAGTATTCTAAATTAAGTATTAAATCTGGAGCCTCAAACAGGCCTAGGTGGATGAAATATGAAATTCAATTTCCATGATGTTCCAGTTCTCATTACATTCTATTGCTGAATGATATCTGGATCATGTCAATATTTACAGTGATAATTCCTCATGACTTTGATGACAAAATTTATGTCTGATGTTTGCACTACTTTAAGTGATATAAAGTCCATTGGGTAAAAAATTACTAAAACTACTGCTTTGATATTCAGCCTAAGTCTAACACATCCATAACATTTGCTCTTGGATCAACATTTGTCTTTAAGTGGTAGTTCCATATTTCCGACTAAAACTGTGAAAATCATACACAGGTGGGAAGCAAAATCACAGAGGTGAGCAAGAGTTAGGAAAATATTGGGCAATTTTGCAACTCCCAAAGTCGGGATGTTCAGTCTGATATGTCATCTTGCTTATAAGTTAAAACTGAAAGGTCGGGGGAACTCTAGTCATATGCTATTGCCAATACATCTAATATTAAGATCTACCCTGACTTTAAAACTCTGTCCCAACTGATCATGAATATGGAACCACCCCTTTATAATTTGAATATAGAGGAGTGTTTACAGTTAATTAATTATCCATAAACAAATGATGTGGGTGCTCAAGACAATCTGAAAAGTATTTCTTTGTTTTAAAACTAAAGCAACATAAATTAAATTATATCTTTCTTTTATATCTTTTATCTTTCTTGCAACTTTGATGATACATTATTAACGGTTCCTTTGTAAAACAAAAATGCAATTGCCCATCCTATATATGTTTAGAAGGGATTTAGATGACCTTTGACATTAAAAGTGAATTATTATTACAAGAGGAGAGTGCCCGTGAACGGGCACTGTGTCAGCTGACTGAGTGTTTTTGATTTGTGAAGGTGATTAGAGGACAGAATAATTATCAGGAAAAGGGCTGTACAGAAATACAGTAAATGGTAACTGAACAGCAAGTTCGAAAGAAATTCCGAAGCTGACAGAAGAAAAGGATAAAAAAGTTGTGCCCTGTAAATGGTATTATGAAGGAAAATAACAAGGTAATTGTTTAAGTGTAAAAAATAGGTTAAAACATATTTAAAGAAATACTACAAATGCAATATCCTCGTTCGACCTTGAAGAAGGGGTCCAAGGTCAAATCTAACCACACAAATACATTCCCAGCCCATGATTTCCTATGGTTTACCATTCCAAACCTCTAGGACCAATTATAAATGAGTTATAAGCACTTTTAAGCTTGGCTGTCCTCATTTGACCTTGAAGGAGGGGTCCAAAGGTCAAATCTGACCATACCAAAAGATTCCGAGCCAATGATTTCCTATGGGATGGTTTACCATCCCAAATCTCTGTCACCAATAATAAGCGAGTTGTAGGCACTTTCAATTTTCGCTATCCTCATTTGACCTTGAAGGAGGGTTCCAAGGTCAAATCGGACCATATCAACAGATTCACAGCCCATGATTTCCTGTCTGTTTACCATCCCAAACCTCTGGGACCAATAATAAGTGAGTTATAAGCACTTTTAAGTTTGGCTATCCTTGTTTGACCTTGAAGGAGGGGTCATTGAAGGTCAAATCTGACCACACCAAAAGATTCCCACCCCATGATTTCCTACAGGTTGGTTTATCATCCCAAACCTCTAGGATCAATAATAAGGGAGATATAAGCACTTTTCATGACTGACAAAAAACACCTGTGGCGGCCATCTTGTTTCTCAAAATGAGGCCAAAAATATTCCCAGACAACATTTTATGGTTATTAATATATACTGCAAACTTAAGAAAGCTAGCTATAATATTTTTTTTCATCAGAGCAGTAATGGTGAAATCTCTCTCTACACACTGCGGCTATCCAGTGGATACAATGATTTACTCAACAGTGAGAACCTGAAAGTAGCTATTGCTCAGCTATGCCATGACATAGAGGTCTGCAATTTCACTATGTTATAGCTGACCAAAAATTCTGTGAATAACATATTTAACAAATTACTCTAAATGTAATAGTTTTCAAGTTACAACTGATTTACTCAACAGTGAGAACCTCAAAGCAACTATTACTCAGCTATGCAATGAGCTACATGTCTGAAATTTTACTATGTTATAGCTAACCCAAAAGTAGGTGAACAACATATTTAAGCAAACTACTGTAAATGCAATAGTTTTCAAGCTACAACTGATTTACTCAATAGTGAGAACCTGAAAATAGCTATTGCTCCGCTATGCCATGAGCTATAGGTCTGTAATTTCACTATGTTATAGCTGACCCAAAAGTAGGTGAACAATATATTTTAACAAAATACTCCAAATGCAATATTTTTCAAGTTATAGCTGATTTACTCAACAGTCAGTACCTGAGAATAGCTATTGCTCAGTTGTGCCATGAGCTATAGGTCTATAATTTCACTATGTTATAGCTGACCCAAAAGTAGCTGAATAACATATTTGCACAAATTTCTGTAAATGCAATAGTTTTCCAATTATAACTGATTTACTCAACAGTGAGAACTTCAAAGTAGCTATTACTCAGCTATGAAATGAGCCACAGGTCTGAAACTTCACTATGTTATAGCTGACCCCAAAATAGGTGAATAACATATGAAACAAAATACTCTAAATGCAATAGTTTTCAAGTTATAGGTGATTTACTCAACAGTGATAACCTAAAAGTAGCTATTACTCAGCTATGCCATGAGCTACAGGTCTGAAATGTTACTATGTTATAGCTGGCCCAAAAGTAGCTGAATAACATATTTATACGAAATTCTCTAAATGCAATAGTTTTTAAGTTACAAGTGATTTTACTCATGATGGAAGTTACTGAAAAGCCCAAAAGTAGCTATTACTCACTTAGCTATTGAGACAGACACCCAACTTACTCACCATATTGTAGCTATGAAAAAAGTAGCTGAATAACATATTTTAACAAAATGCTCTAAATGCAACACTTTTCAAGTTATAAGTGATTTACTCAACAGTGATAACCTAAAAGTTGCTATTACTCAGCTATGCCATGAGCTACAGGTCTGAAATTTTACTATGTTATAGCTGACCCAAAAGTAGCTGAATAACATATTTATAGGAAATTCTCTAAATGCAATAGTTTTCAAGTTATAAGCGATTTACTCAACAGTGATAACCTAAAAGTAGCTATTACTCAGCTATGCCATGAGCTACAGGTCTGAAATTTCACTATGTTATAGCTGGCCCAAAAGTAGCTGAATAACATATTTATACGAAATTCTCTAAATGCAATAGTTTTTAAGTTACAAGTGATTTTACTCATAATGGAAGTTACTGAAAAGCCCAAAAGTAGCTATTACTCACTTAGCTATTGAGACAGACACCCAACTTACTCACCATATTGTAGCTATGAAAAAAGTAGCTGAACAACATATTTTCACAAAATGCTGTAAATGCAACACTTTTGAAGTTATAAGTGATTTAGTGCATGATTTCATGAATTTTAATGCATTAAAAATTATTAAAAAAATTTATATAAAAAAAAGTAAGACAGATCCAGGTCTCATACTCACACAAGAGAATCTACCTCTGGCTTAGTACATATATGCAAGATATGAGAGAAATCCCTGCAATAGTCACTGAGAAAATTGTGATAAAAAGTTGAAACTTTCACACTTTTGGTGGGGGTACCCCCCTTGTAATGTCTCTAGCAAACAGACGAACACCCAGATTTGCATGCCTTGAACAATTTTTCATCCTCGATAGATAAGGTATCTTTTAAAAAAAACAGCATGTCTCTAGGCCTTGTAGTTTTGGAGAAGAAGTTGTTCACGCGGACGCGTACACCCACGCCGCAGAGTGATGACATAATGTCAGCTGACTGACAAGTCAGCTGACATAAAAAAGCAAGATGAAACCACAACAGACCCTCCTTGCATACTACATGATGCCATTTAGTGGGATGTAAACCCAGACGTAGAGGTGAAGGCCAAGAAATTAAATCCTGAACTGGTTAAGCATTCTTCCACTGAAGCTTTAACGTTTATTGGGATGGGTCATCCATATATTCCAGATGTTGTGATGAGTTAAATTTGAAAGCACATCCATCAGTGAGGGCCAAGGTGCTACATTTGATTAGCATTTGGCACATATTCTACAACAATACTTAGTTCTAAGTCGGGGAAGGTTTTTCACTTAACTTTTTCTTGGACTTTGTATTTGTTACATGCCATTTTGACCCCATCCGCCGTTTAAAATGGCTGTCCGCTGTTTTAAACAGCAGGCCGCCATTTTAAATGGCTCAGCCAACTAGATAACAGGAATACATACATGTACTTCATATGATAGTATGCACTAATGCCATATGAACCAACTGACTTTTGTGCGCCATACAGCCACAATTTAAGGGAACAAACATTCTGCTGATTGATGTAATTGCAATTAACAGCCCTCCTTTGTAAAGTACTTGTTTATACACATTTGAATTTCATTAAGGTTTTCCCTTAGGAAAAAAAGCTCACTGCTAAGGTTTTTGAAGTACACATATTCTTATGTTTAAAATTTATCCTTTTGTGAACTGACCTGTGATTTCAACATTAAAGGGGGTACATCTTATAAACTGATTATCTTTCCCTGTGAACTAATCACCAGAAAAAGGTATGGCTTCCAGAAATTCAATCCATTATCATGATGTTAAATCCAGCCTAAATATAAGATGTTACTTGCCGTTTCAAAACCTTTGGCCATTTTGTTTTGATACCTTTGCAAGGTTTAGAAATGGCTTGGCCGTTTCGAAATGGCCAACTCTTCCTCTTGGCCATTTTGATACCTCACCAGTTTGACATTGGTGGACAGGTCTGTTCTGTTATTTTTAAGTATAAAAGTTGTAATACAATAAAATCTTACATACTTATTAGAACTGCATTTGGTTTATTGTGAAATATATATCGAACAGAACACAACATTTATTAGTGCATACAAAAACTTTTATGTACATACACCAACTGTACGCCCAATTAACACATGATCAAGTTAATTACGTTCACTGGAATAGAAACGATAAAAAAATTGTAAATATATTTGTAAAAACTATAGTTATTAATACTTATCAATATTAAGAAGAAAAAAAAAGAAGGAAGCGTAAAATGAAATAGGATTAAACAATAATATATCACTAATCCCTTTTATGCACCCCACCCATATCCAGATGAAACAAATCAACATCAAGAGATATCTTTTAAAGTAGTAATAATAGCAAATCATTAAAATTGTATGTCAGTATTAACTGAGTAAGATTAAGTAAAGAAGGTGCCAAAAAGAAGGAAATACATATAAAAACACATGCTATAGAAAAATTAAGAAATTAGGTGAGGTTTCAAAACAGCCAGGTTATTGATTTGGGCATTTTGAAACCAGGTTTTGAATTGGCCAGGCCGTTTCAAAACCAAGGAAGGTTTCAAAACGGCCAAGTAAATAATTTGGCTGTTTCGAAACGGCCAGGGTTTCGAAACAGCTGGGAATATAAGACAATACACCAGAAAGTAATCCTACATGAAAAGAATGGCTTTCCACTGACCAGTCTTTTCATAATAGTATGGAAGTCATTCCCATTGTGTTGATTTGTTAACTGTTGTTTAATTGATCACTTAATTGGATTTGTCCCCATTATTAGGGTATCACAAAATTAGCTTTCACTGAAACAATTAACTTAATAGTGTTAAAGCTCTTTGAATACTTTTTGAAAATTCATAATTTCTACATATTGATATAATTATATTGCTATTTTATTTTTTTTAATTTTTAGGTTTAAATGACAAATAATGGAAAGAAATTAAATAATTTTGATGAAACATTAAACTTATATCCCACAGAAGACAAACAATAATCCAATAGTTAACAAAGTAATAGCTAGAAAAAGAGTTAAAATGGCTGGGGGCTGGAGTTTGCCATTTTAAATGGGTCAGCCATTTAGAACCCTTATTTAAACCTAGTCAATGTAAATGGCAGGGTCTGCCATTTAAAACTGCTGACCTCGCCGTTTTAATGGCTTGGGGGTCAAAACGGCAGTGAACATATTCACGAAACAAAAGTTAGGAATGTTCAGTTTCATCATTTCTTACTTGAAATCTAAGAAATACTTGTAATCTAAGTTAGAAACGAAGTATTGTTGTAGAATACGGCTCCAGTTTTAATGGCTTGGGGGTCAAAACGGCAGTGAACATATTCACGAAACAAAAGTTAGGAATGTTCAGTTTCATCATTTCTTACTTGAAATCTAAGAAATACTTGTAATCTAAGTTAGAAACGAAGTATTGTTGTAGAATACGGCTCCAGTATTCATGTAAGAATTAGGAAAACCCTAGCCAATCGAATTCTCGCATTTAGACCAACACACACCAATTGAATTAAAAGAACGTAGTGCTTAATTCTTACAATTATTTAATATGTGTCCACTGTAGATATGTTACCACTGGAGAGGTTTAACTAGACCAAGGACGCATCTGTGGCCAGATGCAAGATGTATCCACCGGCAAAGGCAAAAGTAGCTGTTACTCAGCTATGCCACGAGCTAGAGGTCTGAAATTTTACTATGTTATAGCTGACCCAAAAGTAGGTGAATAACAGATTTGCACAAAATTCTCTAAATGCAATAGTTTTCAAGTTACAAGTGATTTTACTCATGATGGAAGTTAGTAAAAAGTCCAAAAATAGCTATTACTCACTTAGCTATTGAGATAGACACTCAAGTTAGCTGAATAACATATTTTAACAAAGTGCTCTAAATTTGTAAATTTTAATTACTTAAATGTAGCTTTTATAAGCTACAAGCTTACCATGTGGGACTTAATGCTGTTCTCGGGTTGCCACACCCGGGGCCAACGTCTTAGAAAAAAAGACAGTTCTTGTTAGCCACCGGATATACTGCTAGTTGTCGTCACGTGATAACCTCTGACCTCTCGCCCTACTTTCTCGTTGAAATTTTCTAAAACCTACCCCTCAGCTGTAAACAGCGGGGAGGCAGGGTGGGACTCTTCTAAGTCCCACATGGTAAGCTTGTAGCTTATAAAAGCTACATTTAAGTAATTAAAATTTACAATTTTATTACGCTACAATAGCTTACCATGTGGGACTTAATGCTGAATTCAACCGCCCGGTGGCGGGATTACAGCTGAGACTGGAAGGTATGTCATTTTTTCTAAGATTTTGAATTAATATGTATAGAATAGTGCCAGAAATACCAGTCTGAGTCTCATTTACAGTGCCCCGATCCCAAAGACCGGGCCTGTAATGAGCCAAAAACCTAAATAAAATGAGAGACAGTGCTGAAACTGTCTAGATGTTTGATTGTAGGACGGAAGTGCAGCAGTGCTCACTTCGAGGTCTAAAGGTCCCTGAGGGCCCTTCACTAGTGACTGACCAACCCATGGTTGGACATCTCATAAATTTTTTACAACCTGAATATGAGATTAATGACAACTAAATAAGTCCTTAATAGAAGTTACTTGATAACTGAAAAACAAAAATAACCTTACCCGTAACATCTTGAAGGTAAAGGAATACCTAGATCCTGGGAGAGACTCCTGAAGACTTGGTTGTAGCGGATGTGCCCCCCCCCCCCCCCCCCCTTTTTTCTTTCCGAGGACAACTGGTCTGAGGGGAAGGATCTAGGACTTGTTGTGCCGCCACTACGGGTCCCAGATACATATTGTTGTCGGTGTCCGACCAAGTAAGGTCTTTTAGGTAAAAATTTGTAAATGTGTTGTGAGCTTTCCAGTGACAGGCTTGCATGATTTGGTCCACCGATACCCCACCGTAAAAGGCCTTAGAGGCCGCGAAGGCCCGGATGTCATGCGCTTTGACTTGGACCAAGTCCAAGGCTTGTTGATCTGCTTGTTTGTAACAAAGTAAGATGGTTTGTTTCAACCATGAAGAGAGAGTAGGGGGTCTGATGTCTGAGGTATGTCCTTTCGTAAAGGAGATGAAAAGGAGAGAACGAGACCCTCTCAGGTCTTTGTTCGGTCCAAATAAAACCTCAGGGCCCGCACGGGACACAGGGTCCTGTCTTCCTTAAATTGTCTGTCTACAATGGTAGTCAAAGCAGGAATAGTCACCGGAGATACACTTTGAGAACCTTCTCTTGCTAGTTGGTTTTTGGCTATGAAATCAGAAGAAGGGAACAAGGCAACCTTTTCCCATTGGCCTAGATTAGATACTTGTTTGCGACCCAGGCATGGATTTCGCTGCGGCAATTGCCGGAGGCCAAAGCTAGCAAGAAAGCAGTTTTAGAGTAAGATGTTTGAGGTCTGTGTCTTTCATGGGCTCAAATGGTGCTTTAGTGAGCTCGTTAAGGACAACATAAAGGTTCCACTTGGGTAAATTTCTGGAACTCTTAGGACGATCCCTGTGAAAACTGGAGAGTAACCTATGAAGGTCTGCATTGTGTGCAATGTGTTGGGCCGTTGGGCCCAAAGTGTCAACGATTGCAGTCCTGTAACCATCAATGGTCGAGGGGCGCCTGTTTAAGTCTTGGTACAGGTACATGAAAAAATCTGAGATTTGTTTCACAGATGGAGTGGAGAAATCCACCGAATTTTCTCTGCACCATTTTTCAAATAGGGCCCACTTTGACCTGTAGATGGTCCTTGTTGATGACCGCTGAGGGGCAGCAATTCTCTCTGCCACCTCCACAGAGAAGCCTTGTTCTTGGAGTTGTCCGCTCCTAGACACCAGGCGTGGAGGTTCAGCTGTTGTGGATAGTTGTGGAACACATAGTTGTGGGACTGTTTGAGTAGGGTCGTTGACACTGGGAGTTGTAGTGGGATCTCTGTTGAGAGCTGCACTAGGTCCCAAAACCAGGGCATCCCTGGCCAGCCTGGGGCTATTACGATGATCAGACAATAACATTGCCTGATCTTTTGGATCACCTTGTGAAGGAGCCGTAGGAGGGTACGCCTAGGCCGTGAGGTTCGTCCAGTTTATGTTTAGAGCATCTATGTCCCAGGCCCTTGGGTCTGGGATAGGAGACACGTACAGTGGGAGCTTGTGGTTCAGGTGAGTGGCAAATAAGTCTACATGAGGTGTGAACCACTTCTGGCAGATCTGTTTGAACACCTGGGGGTGAAGAGACCATTCTGTTGACTGCACTTGGTTGGACCTGGACAGTAGGTCGGCCATCACATTCAGGCACCCTAGAACGTGCCTGGCTTTCAATGTTATGAGGTAGTGATGGCCCCAGGTCGTGACCTTCCACAGGAGAGCGCACATCTCTACTGAGTGTGTTCCTCCTTGTTGTTGATGTAGGCTACCACTGTTGAGTTGTACATCGCAACTAACACTGTTTGATTCTGGCACTGGTCCTTGAAGTCTCGAAGGGCCAGGGAGACCACCTTCAATTCTAGGACATATATGTGTAGCCTTTTTTCCCGATCTGACCACAGACCCTTTGTGGAATTTTTGGTCTAAGTGAGTGCCCCAACCTTCGTGTGAGGCGTCGGTAAAGAGTTGGATACTGTGGTGTTTGGGATGAAGGTCTGCACCTTTCATCACGTTTGAGGGATTTTGCCACCAATCTAGGTGGGCTGCAATGGCTTCTGTCCAAGGAAGGAGGTTGTCCAGCGACTGAGGATATCTCCAGTGCTCCTTGAGATGAAAATAAAAGGGCCTCCTGTGAAGGCGTCCCTCCGGGACCATTTTCTCCGTTGAGGCTAGCAACCCAATTAGAGACATCAAACATCTTGCAGTCAAAACACGTTTTGACTTGAGTAGTAGGATCAAATCCTGAAGTTTGAGCCATCTCTCTTGAGTGGGTTTTACAAGGGCTGAATCTAGGTGGTATTCGTAGCCCATGAACGAAAAACACCTGAGTAGGTTCCAGTTCTGATTTTTCCTGATTTATTATCCACCCCAAGGACTGAGTTAGGTCTACCACTGCCTATGTGTTCACTTGGGCTTCCTCCTGAGACTGGGACCTGATCAGCCAGTCGTCCAGGTATTGGTGAATTCTGAGTCCTCTTGAGAGGGCCATTAGTTTCACTTCCTTTACGATCATTGTAAAGACCTGGGGGGCTGTGGCTAGTCCGAATGGGAGGGAGGTGAATTGGAACACCTGTGACTTGTAGCAAAACCTTAGGTATTTCCTTGAGTTTGGATGGATGGGGATGTGTAGGTAAGTGTCCGATAGATCTATCGACGATACCCACTCCCCTGGAATCAGGGAGGTCCTGATGAACTCTGGAGTTTCCATTTTGAACTTTTCTACGTGTAGAAAAGTGTTGAGCCTGTTTAGGTCTATGACTGGCCTCCACCTTAGGTGAGGCTTGGTACTAGGAACAGGCGACTGTAAAACCCGAGAGATTTTACATTTTCCACCCTTTCTATTGCGTTCTTTGACATAAGAGACTGGATACAGAGGCCAGGATTTGGTCTTTGAAGGGCCTTGTATTCTGACCGGGTCAGGAGTCTGACTGGACTTGGATTAAAAAGAATGACAGGATTTGTTTGCCAGTCTAATCTGAAAGAACGGAGAACTCCTACTGGTGGACTGAGTGAGGCTGGAGGAGTCATTGGGGGGAAAGGTTTTTATGCCCTCGTCCCCTGGAGTGGGTCAAAAGACCTTGGAGCCTCGGCTACTCGATTTCCCCCTACCTGGGGAAAACGATGGATACTGCTAGGGATGGAATGACCCCCATTGGGGTGGTTCCTGTAGGAGCCTCTAGATGTGGGGAATTGGAAAGGGTTGATTAATAGGGCCTAAACCCTAAGTGTTATTACAGGTGCCTTGATGAGGGACTCCTGTCCCTCCTAAAGTAGTTGTGAATGGGGAACTTTAAGATCTAAAGATCCAGTATCTCACCTTTGAAGGGCCTTGTATTCTGACCGGGTCAGGAGTCTGACTGGACTTGGATTAAAA
Source organism: Sabellastarte sp. h YS-2021 (assembly GCA_964017235.1). NCBI lineage: Eukaryota > Metazoa > Annelida > Polychaeta > Sabellida > Sabellidae > Sabellastarte > Sabellastarte sp. h YS-2021. The sequence continues at coordinate 33,845,041 of OZ024936.1, forward strand.
AGAATGACAGGATTTGTTTGCCAGTCTAATCTGAAAGAACGGAGAACTCCTACTGGTGGACTGAGTGAGGCTGGAGGAGTCATTGGGGGGAAGGGTTTTTATGCCCTCGTCCCCTGGAGTGGGTCAAAAGACCTTGGAGCCTCAGCTACTCGATTTCCCCCTACCTGGGGAAAACGATGGATACTGCTAGGGATGGAATGACCCCCATTGGGGTGGTTCCTGTAGGAGCCTCTAGATGTGGGGAATTGGAAAGGGTTGATTAATAGGGCCTAAACCCTAAGTGTTATTACAGGTGCCTTGATGAGGGACTCCTGTCCCTCCTAAAGTAGTTGTGAATGGGGAACTTTAAGATCTAAAGATCCAGTATCTCACCTGAATTCACCATACCCCTTCTGACTACTTATATGCACCATGGAATTGAGTTTGACCTGTCTGGTAGTAGCCTTGCTACTGTCTTAACATATATATATAACCAGGTTGTATTCAGAAAAAAACCTAGTGAAGAGCAGCCTGAAGCTCAACTCTTGCTGACCAGAAGGGGAGGAGGGGCCTACCCAAGGAGGCCCCTAAGGAGATACAAATTTGAAAACTTGTTCCATTTTAAGGGAAATTAAACTGCCCAAGTTCCTGTTGGCCTAGTAAATCATTCAGAGTCCAGACTGTGGAGGATCTAGGCATAAATTCCCTGGGGGCAGGGAGGTTCAAGTGTTATTACAGGTGCCTTGATGAGGGACTCCTGTCCCTCCTAAAGTAGTTGTGAATGGGGAACTTTAAGATCTAAAGATCCAGTATCTCACCTTTGAAGGGCCTTGTATTCTGACCGGGTCAGGAGTCTGACTGGACTTGGATTAAAAAGAATGACAGGATTTGTTTGCCAGTCTAATCTGAAAGAACGGAGAACTCCTACTGGTGGACTGAGTGAGGCTGGAGGAGTCATTGGGGGGAAGGGTTTTTATGCCCTCGTCCCCTGGAGTGGGTCAAAAGACCTTGGAGCCTCAGCTACTCGATTTCCCCCTACCTGGGGAAAACGATGGATACTGCTAGGGATGGAATGACCCCCATTGGGGTGGTTCCTGTAGGAGCCTCTAGATGTGGGGAATTGGAAAGGGTTGATTAATAGGGCCTAAACCCTAAGTGTTATTACAGGTGCCTTGATGAGGGACTCCTGTCCCTCCTAAAGTAGTTGTGAATGGGGAACTTTAAGATCTAAAGATCCAGTATCTCACCTGAATTCACCATACCCCTTCTGACTACTTATATGCACCATGGAATTGAGTTTGACCTGTCTGGTAGTAGCCTTGCTACTGTCTTAACATATATATATAACCAGGTTGTATTCAGAAAAAAACCTAGTGAAGAGCAGCCTGAAGCTCAACTCTTGCTGACCAGAAGGGGAGGAGGGGCCTACCCAAGGAGGCCCCTAAGGAGATACAAATTTGAAAACTTGTTCCATTTTAAGGGAAATTAAACTGCCCAAGTTCCTGTTGGCCTAGTAAATCATTCAGAGTCCAGACTGTGGAGGATCTAGGCATAAATTCCCTGGGGGCAGGGAGGTTCAAAAAACTGCCTAAGTTTCAATGTCCTCAAAAATTGGTTAGGGTGAAGTCAGGCAACCTACTTCCCTAAAATACAGAGCCAGGACTGAATGAAGGACCTTGTTTAGAAGGCCTCTTGGGCTTGAGGACTTGGACTTTTTGAACTTGGACCCAAGCCTCCAATAGGTGATATTTACTGCCAGGCTGGTGAACTATTACTCCAAGTTTTATTTATTTATTTATTTATTTAATTTTATTTATTTATTTTATTTTTTTGTGTGTGTGTGTGTGTGTGAGGATTGTTAGTGTTCTGATCTGGAATCAACATCCGAACATCAGAGTAGATGATCCGATCATCCAAGGATCAGATCTACATACAATCCACCAAGCATTAGATTTCAGATGATCCGAGAGATGCAATGAAAACCGAGTATCAAATCATACTGGGTTGAATAGAAGTTGAGAATACTGCATCCGATTCTCGGATGCATTAAAAATCTCGGATGAACTAAGATCTTATCTGAATTTAAGCAGGGATCTGATCCACCCTGGAGAAAGAAGTTGGATATTATAATTTCTATGTAAGCTTTCCTTAAGGTAAGCTTCCAAGGAAGCGTTGCCTTTCCTTCTTTGAAGGAACTACACAACTAGATTTACGTAAGTAAATCAACTGTGACACAAGGTCACCTGCCCCACCCGCCTCACTGCAGGTAGGGCTAGTTGTGAGATAATGAAAGCAGAAATTACACAGAATTTTATTAAATAACATAGAATCTAAAAAACAAGTAATTATAATTTAAAACTGGATGAATTAAAATATAATTAAAATAATGGGTAACCAAGGTTACCTTATAGCCTAAAGAGACACGTAATGTCTAGACGATTAATGAAGAATTCTATTCCTGTTTATTTAAGTATTAACCTTATAAATGGTCAATAATACAGGGAAGAAGGGATAAAATATATTATTTTATTTTATTTATATTTATAAACGTACTGTAAGAAACCCGCGTCTCTCAGCACATGTGGTCTAGACGTGACGTCATCACAGGGGTTTCCCCGAGGATTCCCCCAGTTAGAATCGTGCTTTATATCATATTTTAACCCTTAAAATGGACCAATAGAGTAAAACAACGAGGGTAAACCCTTGCAAAATTTATTTAATTTGATTTCAACAGGCATATATTCCTGTATAAAAAACTACCAACGCGAGACGCGCATTACAAGAAATTGCTGTCTCGACAATAAAACGGAAGTTGTTTCCGGAGATTTTACTCGGCCAGGACTCGTTTGTGTTACATTTATACACTTTTAAACCCTAAAAGGGGTCCAATAATGAAGCAGATAGGGCTTAAATATTTTGTTTTATTTTATTTTACTGACAGGCATATATATATATATCCTGTATTAGAAACCACATAAACGAGTTGCCATTGCTTTACAACGTGAACCCGGAAGTGGACTTCAGTTGTAAAATATAGTAAAGATACTTATCTGAACTATGAAAAGACATCGAATTATGATCCTATGAAATAAAATAAAGAAACTGGTGTAGTTTCCATATCTAACGACTAGAATATCCTGGTAAAAATGAAATAATATTCCTTGCAAAATAAGGCATTGCTAATTCGCGTGGCCAACGAGAAAGTAGGGCGAGAGGTCAGAGGTTATCACGTGACGACAACTAGCAGCATATCCGGTGGCTAACAAGAACTGTCTTTTTTTCTAAGACGTTGGCCCCGGGTGTGGCAACCCGAGAACAGCATTAAGTCCCACATGGTAAGCTATTGTAGCGTAATAAAAGCAATACTTTTCAAGTTATAATTGATTTAGTGCATGATTTCATTAATTTTAATGCTTTAAAAATTATTTTTAAAAATTCATAAAAAAACTTTAGCATGTGAAAGCTCTCCAAAATGTAGGTGAATGAGTTATTTGAGAAATACTGGCTATCTGCAATACTTTCAGTGATAATAGGTATTTACTCATTTTGAGTAGGTGAGTAATTAGCTACGGATCTGAAAATTCACTAATTGAAAGCTCTCCAAAATGTAGGTGAATGAGTTATTTGAGAAATACTGGCTATCTGCAATACTTGTAGAGATAATTCGCATTTACTCATTTTGAGTAGGTGAATAATTAGCTACGAGTCTGAAACTTCACCAAGTCAAAGCTCTCCCAAAAGTAGGTGAATGAGTTATTTGAGAAAAATTGGCTATCTGCAATACTTTTAGAGATAATTCGCATTTACTCATTTTGAGTAGGTAAGTAATTAGCTATGGGTCTGAAACTTCACCATGTGAAAGCTCTTCGAAAAGTAGATGAATGAGTTATTTGATAAAAATTGGGTATCCGCAATACTTTTAGAGATAATTCGCATTTACTCATTTTGAGTAGGTGAGTAATTACCTACGGGTCTGGAACTTCACCATGTGAAAGCTCTCCCAAAAGTAGATTGAATGAGTTATTTGAGACAAATTGGCTATCTGCAATACTTTTAGAGATAATTCGCATTTACTCATTTTGAGTAGGTGAGTAATTAGCTATGGGTTTGAAACTTCACCATGTGAAAGCTCTCCCAAAAGTAGGTGAATGAGTTATTCGATAAAAATTGGCTATCTGCAATACTTTTAGAGATAATTCGCATTTACTCATTTTGAGTAGATGAGTAATTAGCTATGGGTCTGAAACTTCACCAAGTGAAAGCTCTTCCAAAAGTAGGTGAATGAGTTATTTGAGACAAATTGGCTATCTGCAATACTTTTAAGAGATAATTCGCATTTACTCATTTTGAGTAGGTGAGTAATTATGTACGGGTCTGAAACTTCACCATGTGAAAGCTCTCCCAAAAGTAGATGAATGAGTTATTTGAGAAAAATTGGCTATCTGCAATACTTTTAAGCGATAAGCCACCTGCCAAATATGAAAGAAATGTGGAAAGAAATGTGGACTGTAGGTCGCTAACAAGCAATATTCCACATTCTAGACATTTTTGTCTACCACAGGCCTAATTTAGACATAAACCCTACGGAAAAGATAGGGTGGCGAGTCCTCTAGCATACCAAGCCACCTGCCAAATATGAAAGAAATGTGGAAAGAAATGTGGACTGTAGGTCGCTAACAAGCAATATTCCACATTTTAGACATTTTTGTCTACCACAGGCCTAATTTAGACATAAAGCCTACGAAAAAGATAGGGTGGTGAGTCCTCCACCATATCAAGCCACCTGCCAAATATGAAAGAAATCTGCAAAGAAATGTGGACTGTAGGTCGCTAACAAGCAATATTCCACATTTTAGACATTTTTGTCTACCACAGGCTTAATTTAGACATAAAGCCTACCAAAAAGATAGGGTGGCGAGTCCTCCATCATATCAAGCCACCTGCCAAATATGAAAGAAATCTGGAAAGAAATGTGGACTGTAGGTTGCTAACAAGCAATATTCCACATTTTAGACATTTTTGTCTACCACAGGCCTAATTTAGACATAAAGCCTACCAAAAAGATAGGGTGGCGAGTCCTCCACCATATCAAGCCACCTGCCAAATATGAAAGAAATCTGGAAAGAAATGTGGACTGTAGGTCGCTAACAAGAAATCTCTGCGGACGCGGACGACGACGTGGACGCGGACGACGACGATGATGAATCCATAGTATCCCCGCTTCGCGCCGGGAATACAATTATATACTTTCAAATGCTATTCATCATAAATCTAAATAATTGTCATGGAGAAAAACATATTTTTTTCATAAACAAAGTTCCAGTTGTGTACAGATGTACTTTAAGAACAGTTTCATTATGTACTATTCAAAGACTTCACTGTATTCTTCTTGAGACTTTTATTACGTTCATTAATATTAAACCATGTGATTTTATTGCATTTGCAAAAAATTACTTTGCAGAGAGCTCAAACTGAACACGACATGGATACAAATTGTTGGCTGGAATACATATAAGAAAAGACGAGACAAACAATTAAGACTGACAAATGAACACACCCATAAACATAACCTCCTGGCTCAGGTAACCAGATGTAGGATGTGCAGAATTGTAGTACAATAGTATTTTCAAATGACGTTTAACACTGTTCCGGTGACGATTTATACTACGTTATTTCAGTTACTAAACGGAACATCCTTCACTATGCAATAAATTGATTCACACGTATTTACAAAAATATTATTTTGATGTATGTTCAGCAGCTACACGCATACTGTGGAACATCTCTTGTCTCTTTGTCCCTTGGCTGTTTTTCCAAACAAGTAGCAAAAACGTAAGACATAAAACGATAAATTGTTCTGTAAAAAAACTTACCATTTTATAAACCCACAGACAATTCTCCACAGCATTTTCTGAAAATGTTTCCATGCAAATCTACAAGGCTCGCGTACAATACACTCACGATGATGATGATGAAAGAGGTGCAAATTCTCGTCTCTTGATCAGTTGGATCACTATCGTTGCCTTGCTTTGACAGGGACAGTTTCCAGTGTCAAAAAGAAATGAGTGAGTCGTTGAATCTTGACACAGGGATAATTTTACCACCCATTGCCTGACTGTCTAATCATAATGTATTCTTGTAATGGTACAATAAACTGAGGGTGGATACTGGGGTATATTTTCACCTCGCTGAAAATCATTTTGACAGAGAATGAAAATGACTCGGTCATATTCAGCATGATCAGCCAACATCGAACAAAGACCTACAGTTTGTGCATGCCAACGGTTTGTCAGATAAAATTAAGGTTTTGGAGGGCTTGGCGTCCCAGTATGACCCTGTCTCTTGAACGGGATGTAAAATCCTGACTGACTGACTGACTGACAGATGAGAAGGCAGCAAGTCAGTGATGGAGATCCTTGTGGTAAGCACGCTCAACCCACACACTTGTAGTCATGAATCGAACCTTATAGTCAGGATGTGCAAAAATATTGGGAATATGGGAGTGGACCAAGTAAATACACATGCCTTATATTGTAAGTGTTGAGTGGCTGCTCTGCATTGAGTTTCCTCCATAAAACTTCCATAGTATAGTACAGTATAGTACAGAGACTAGATCATGTGAGTACTTCTTTCAGAGAATCTGTCACCAAAAGGACAGCATCAGAGTGGACTTGTCTTTCAATAAAGTGACACAAAGAGCCAGTTCATTTTTACAGCCCTTAAGGGCAATCGGGGTATTGTTTCCATGGTGTCCAGACGGGCGGGCGGCAGGGAAAATTTGTCCGGCCTATATCTCAGAAACCGTACATGTAGGAAACTTTAAGTTCCAGGAAGTTGATACTTGATAGGGACATTGGTTAGGGGTATAGTGGCCAATGCCATGGTGTGACTTTGATTTGACCTTGCAGTAGTGACCTTAATCTATAGAATATTGTCCGGGCTAATTTATCTCGGAAACAGTAAGATATAGGAAGTTGACACTTGGTAGGAACATTGGTTGGGGTTGTATGTGTGCAATGTCTTGGCGTGACCTTGATTTGACCTTGCTGTAGTGACCTTGACCTATAAAGTTTTGTCCGAGCTATATTTCGGAAACCATAATGTGTAGGAAATTGATACTTGGTAGGAACATTGGTTGGAGAGTTGTAGGTGTGCAGTGTTATGGTGTCACCTTGATTTTACCTTTCACCTTGCCGTAGTGACCTTGACCTTTAAAATCTTGTCCAGGAAATATCTCGGAAACGGTAAAGTGAAGGAATTTGACATTTGGTAGGGACAGTGCTTAGGGGTTGTAGGTGTGCAAAATCATGGTGTGATCGTGATTTGATATTTGACCTTGTCGCAGCGACCATGAGTTTGAAAATCTTCTCTGGGCCATTTCTTGGATTCTGTAAGGTGTAGAAGGTTGACACTTGGTAGGGACATTGCTTAGGGTTTGTAAGTGTGCATCATCATGGTGTGACATTTAACTTTGGTTTTGCCAAAGTGTGTTCGCCTAACATATTTGAAACATATTTCTCTTATGACAAAGATATATGGGTTGTTGCAACTGTTTATTATATGTACTGTTACATAACTGTGCTATTTCCATTGACAGCTGTACTCTAATTTTACAACTCCATAATTTTTTAGTTTACTGAGTACTGCTGAAGATGAAATATCTTATTTTAATACTTTATCTTTACATACATTTGCTTTCTCTTAGGCTTTTTTTCTGTTTAAACATTATTTGGACCTTTATATAACTGACACTGCTCTGAAAGTATCACAATCTGTGTACTGTTTCACTACTTCTATATCTCATGGTGTTGAAAACTACTTCCCCAGGCTGTGGGGTACGGGCATCTACGATGCTATTTTCACTGAAATAATTTTGAATATTCTAGTCTTCATAAAAGATGTCACCAAGTGACTGTTCTTATATAAGAGAGGGAGGTGGGATTCCAGAAAAAGCAAGATAAGTATAAAGGCAAATAGGCTATTCTTCAACTGTTTCTTTGCTATTCTTTGCTGGTTAATCTCTCCATTCTGAAAATTAATAACACTAATTTTTTAAAGAATTAAGCAGGTTGCAATGATATCTCTTTATTTTACACTATTTTGCAACTTAGTACGTTAATTTACAGACTGACATTTGGACCGCAGGCTTTTATCACTTCACCATTTAAGCTAAACCATTTTAAGATAATCTTCACAACATTGACACATCACAATAAATATGTGAAATAAATAAATTAGACCAGTGTCTAGTGTTTTGTCAACAAAATGTGAAAGAAAAAGACCTGTACTCAGAAACCCTTCAACAAGGAGCTTTTTCTTCAAATATCATACTATGCTTACAATGTTGAACCCAGGATTGATATCTGCCACATCGAATTCCCTGTTTGTGGATGTCCCAAAACCATTTGACATCATTTCCACAAAATTAATATTGTTTCTATAAACTATCTTCTTAAATGCTGTTACTTGTGATCCATCTTCGCATAAAACTACACCACTACTTTACTAGACCTTGTGTAACATCCTTTCATTCCACATTTCTGTATCAGTACATTATGATTTTGAAGAGGGGGGGGGGGGTTTGTCTGGCTGAATGAATGTCTAGAGGAGATCAGAGATAAAAGTGACTAAATCAAACTAGTGCTGCCATCTGTGGATTGTAAGGAAAAATTGTGGTTATGTACACATGCATGATTTCTGTTCCACCTGTGATTTCTTAGTGCTTAAAAACATGCAGAAGTTGAGGCTTGTAGCAAGTCTACTACTTTACAGATGAGCACATTCCTCTTTATTTGAGGTACATTGTTTCTTTTCCGCCATAAACAGACATGATAAGAGTATCCAGCTGAACATGACATTTACCAACTGAAAAGTGCACCACACGTTGCACACTGACCCAAGTTATTACAGGGCTGTACACACCCAACTGTGACCTTTTAAAGATGACACAACCATGCTAAAAGTACCATAACAAAACTAGAAAGTACTCGTAAAGCGTATACCTCTACCAGGGGTTTTCAAAAACTTTTTTTCCAAAATGTAATCCTTCCTTTAAACAGGTTCTACCCCAGGAGACATTTCATGAAGATCTGCTCATTTATTAATTTCAGGGTGTCAACCGGAAGGTCATTAAAAGTACATTGAAAAATAGGACCTTTAAAACTTTGGGACTGTATGCAGAATATGATCAAGAATGCAGAGAAATAACATAATACAAACAAACACACCCAAATCATTACCTTTTGGAGTGGATAATAAATATGTATAGTTTGTAACAAACTTAACAACATATTAAGACCCATACGCACCAATGATGAGACAGTCTGACCGATAATATGGAGATTTCTGTTATATACCTTGTCTCCACACACCCAAATACCTCATACAAAACAACTTATATTTTAAGTAAGGTACATTTTCGTTAGTATACAGCATGGCTCTCCATTTAAAATCATCACAAGTTCCCAATTTGTAGTTTGAATTTCAATATGTTTTTACCATTTTGTTTGGTGTAATTTCTGCTGGTATCTGAATCAGATCTGTATCAGTATGGGTCTTTACTTAAACTCAGCATTTGACTAGACAGTACAACGTAAAACCATGCACATACAAAACCAGAAAGGATTTCTTCAAAGGTTTTTTAATGTTCTGCCTGGTTTGAGAGATTGTCAAAATAGTTATTTGGATTTCCTATTAGGTGGAAATTCTATTGATATAAACAAAACAAAAAATATATATATACTTTCTAACCCATCATAACACACTTTCTACTACATTGGTGCATGACCAATAAACATGCAGCTTTGAAATAAGAATTTTAATTTCAGTGAACAAGACTGGCTTGACTTTGAATTGACTGTTTACTAATTTTAGAGGCCTGGGCCAAATTACAGAGCCAACAAATAGCTTTTGAAAGTAAATGATGCTAGATTGGAATAGTAGATAAACCAATTTTGCTGTGATAGAAACACAACATGGCGTGGAAATGTCCAATTGCAAAATACAAACAAGGCTTACAATATTCAAACTCAATTCAAAAGACATTATGTAATTTCTGGACTGATTCACAAATATGACCATCCTTAAAAGTTGTCACTTCCAGTAACAATATCTAACAAGTAACAGAAAAAAGATAACTAAGATGAATATTAAACCTCTTGTGTTACAGTAAGCAACATATCGAATGTGTCACTTCAGAACTGCCCCGAGTACCTTTTCTGCAGGGCATCATTGAACCGGAATGTGATTATATTGTCGTAGGCACTTTGCAATCTTTCTGTTTGCTGGTCCAACTTCTGCCTCAGTTCCACCAGGGTTGTTAGTAAGATTTCCTTTCTGGCCAGGGCTGCGTGTTTCTGGATGCGTACCAGCTCTTGCTTCTGAATACGTTGTTCCTCACGAGCTTTATTCACAATGCGATCGACCACTTCTTTGTCTTGCTTCAACTTACGAACTTTATCGCAAAGGCTGGATTGGACAGAGGTCACTTTGGAGGAATAGTTTTCATGTGACACAGGTACACAATGAATTGGTGCTGGGCTTGACAATACACTTTCAAAACTGCCTTGTTCTGATTCTGAAGTTGCATTTACTTCATCGGCATCATCAGCATCAATGTATTCTATGTCCTCCCAGTCAAAAGACACACTTCCAGTTGGTGAGGTCACCTCAGATGTGATGGAGTCTGCTGCTACATTGTCGCTCCCACTGTCCAATTCTTTCATGGTATTGTAAACACAATCGTCATTTTCCTCAAAATCAGAGGGTTTATCCATGGAGTGGAATATATCTGATGAAAAACTTTCTGATTGGAATCTTGGCTGTTGTTGTTCATATTCAATTAAGCCCACTTTTTGTGCATCTTCAGAAGTGCTGCTTTCTGGAATAGCTTTTCCTTCTGAGCAATCATCAGTGACTTTGTGTTCTTCTTGAAAATTGTCGTAATTACATTGTTCTTTCACATATTCACCACCACTGCAGTAATCCTCTGTGTTTATTGCAGTGTCAGTAGTCTCTCTATATGTAGTAGTGTCTAATGCATACCCTGATTCAACGTCCATATCTAAACAATCTTGAGAATTAAACACACTAAATACATCATCCCTAGATCCAATGTTGTCTGTCAATTGTTTTTCAACCCGTTCTTCAAATTCATTCTCATAATTAAATTGCAGAGGCTCTCCTCTTTCTAATATCTCTTGATTGCCAGAAACAACATGCTGTGATCTTATGTCATTACATTCTTCTGACAAGAAGGAATTCTGCATTATTGAATCATGGTCTGTGGACTCTATTGATTCCTCCCCACCATAGAATATGCAATTTCTTCTGTTATTATTTTGCAAATTAGAACAGTCGTTTACATATAAACTGCCTCTGGCTGTGCAGTTTGCACTATAGAAACCAGATTCAGAATTCTCATTTAAAGAGTAGTCTTCCTCTGAACCAACACTTCTGATACTATCCCTCGGAAAGTCCAAATCCCGGAAAAATTCGTGGACACCATTGGACACAGTTGATGATGTCATTGGTGATGTGGTTCCGGAAGGTCCGGGTGAAGTTTTGGGTGATGGAAGCCATGGGTTGGTCTTTATTCTACTCCTTATTTTTGGTATTGTATTAAAATTGCCATCAACTGCACTTTCGCAACTTGTGTTTGCAGATTCTTTCCTGACCTGTTCAAAAACAGGTACATCATCTGGCGAAAGGTGACCGCTGTAACCATTGAAGGTATCCAAATGGTAAGAATTATTGCAGGTCGCGAAACCACTGTCCTTGTACTCAAAGTCTTCTGAGACTAAGTGTCTGTTGTATGCTATTGGAAAGAATCCACAGTTCTTGTTCAAGTCACGTGAGTGTGACCACTTCTTGCTGACAGTCACATGATCTTGGTTCTTGGTTTTCTTGGTTTTCTTATTTTTCCTTGGCAATGTCCCATATATAAAGTCTTTTATTCTCATCTTCTTCTTGACTAGATCATCACATGGCAACTTGTCTAAAATAACAAAAGGGTAGATTAATTAAAGATTTCGTTAAAGCTTGCACAAAACATGCAAAATATCTAGAATTTTGAATAACTTGTTAGCATCTGATGATTGGAACTTGGTCTAGATATACCTGAAAAAAAACAAGATTAAAACAGTGGTTCTAACAATAACTGTATTTTCATGTCGTGTTAGTAACCCCATAACTAGCTAATAGTTTCACATTATTTTGATCTTTTAAATTTATACCTCTTTTCCTGTTTTAGCAGTGTGTAGAAATATATTATAGACTAATTCAGACAATCCATCACAGGGAAGAATTCTGTTTGAGATCTAAATTTCGATCAAAGATAGAACACCAGAAAGGGCTATTGCTTTGTTAATTAAGCTGGCCTACTATTGAATAACTGCCATGTCACCAAGGTCTGCCAATTCTGCTCAATGCCTGACTCAGGCCCTGTAATATAGAGGGTGGTAATATGTGAACATGTACCAGTTGCCCCGTTATTTTTTTTTGCTTTATTGGCATACTCTGTTTTCTTATAAATTCATACAGTGGGTCGTTGATAAGTGTTAATGAATCTGTAACATTGTTTTTCCACCAGAAATTTGTATAAAAATCCTATTAATTTGTCATAAAAAATGATTCAACAGAGAAGGCGGCGTATGAAATATTACTGTAAGCTCATAATGGCAAAGTAAATATGCTGTAACCTCATCCTCTGAAAGTTAAATGACTTTGGGTAATTGTTTTGCAAATAAGTGGCCTGTGTTTGCTCTCTGCTGCTACAAGCTGACGTGTATATTGATGTAAAACCACCACTTTATGATTTACATCTCAATCTGAGCTTTTCTATTCATTTACTATATGTCCTTTTGCTACATTTTCTCACTAAAATTTGCTCTTATTCAGAATTATAGTTGCCATCCCCTAGATGTGAAGGTTTTATACATGTTGTTCCTAAATCAGTTTTATTATATTTGTTACACAGCCTAATTTTCCCTTTCATTCAATTCCCTGTCATTGTTTCCTGATTGTGTTTACTGGTGAGAGATTACCTTCCAACCTGAAACCCCTGTATCTAGTTCAGAAACGTGGGTTCGGTAGTTTATTAGTAATTAATATAGTAGCACACAAACAGTGTAAAAACACAAGTTTTCCTTTTAGGTAATAATACGTTTATACGCATACAAATGTATTTTATTTTAGATAAAGAAGGGTGAGCCATATCTGCATTCTGTTGCAATGCCACCTGCCAATATAAGTAGGGAATGGCGTGTAACTCTCTGTACTAAAACACGTTTATAAACCAATGGTCTTCGGCAGCAGCTGCAGTGATGACAGTAAATTGTCGTCTACTGCAATTGTCAGACGTAAGTTTTCTTGGTATTGTCATAGTTTTTGTCCCACTGCAGGGACTAGTGGTAATACTGTTTTCTAGTTTGCCTTGGATTTTTCTATTTGTCATTTTCCATTGTGCCTGGGGATTTTTCAGCTCATTTGGGTTTTGTCCCAGGGTTTCTGTCAACTGTAAAATGCTGTATGTACAATTTGTGACAAGATTAGAGGTTGAAAAAAGGACACTGTCTCCTACTTTTGTTTTCAGAAAATCGCATTAACTAATATTGGTTTTTGTGGATTCAGTTTGTGTATTTATATTGTTTCTTGCATATTCCGTGTGCATATGTGATGCCCATTTGAACTATATATGCACTTACTGTGTGGTTAATAATTTAAAGGCTTCAGTCTACTACAGCTTTATATACATGGAACCAAACTCCAAAATCTACCATGTTTTGAGTACTTGAAATCTCCACGTGATCTGTATTAGATGTCAATATCAATATCATTCTATTCTATTTTTCCTGATAAAGTATCTGCTTTCACCGTGTATGTTATTTTAAATATTATAACACTGTCATCACTTTAGATGCCATCCACATACATCCTATGGCCAACCTACAAGTAGTGGGAAGATCCAAGGTAGCCTTTATTGGACTTCCAGAAATGTCCTTGTTGATCCTTGTTGATTGCAGATGGTCACTGATCCTGCAACAGAACCTTTGGTGGCAGTGGGCGACTGGTTATGCATACCTTAAGATCATTTTAAGCTATTAGCCACAATTGTGATAAATGATGATGATATCTGCTAGAACAAAAATGCTTGACCAAGTAAAAATTGCTGTAAATATGTCTCTTTCAACAACCATGGTGATATTGGGACAGACCCAGAGCATTACCTCTTGTAGCAGTTGAACCAACACAGAGATCTGTAAGAGGTCTGTTCCATTTCTGGGAGTGTGGTTTACAATAGGTTTATGATTTGAAATAATAAAAAATCACAGTCCATGGTATAGTTTATGATAGTTTTATGATGGGTTTAGGATGTTATGTGTTCCAGATGTATATTTTCCCGATAGCTTCCCAATTGGCGTAGCCATTGCCTCAGAATATCCCAATAGGTTTGCGATAGCTTCCTGATCCATCCGATAATAATGGACTTAAGATGAAGATTGGTTTGTGATTGCTGTAAGATGGAAAAGATTGTATGACTGTAAGATTACAAAGATGACAAGATGATAGGTTTATCCTGTTATAAATTTGATAAGGATCGGGAAAGGTTTTTAATTTTAATTATAAGGCAGTTTGAAATTCTTGTAAACTGTTCCTGGAGGACTCCTGAGTGCTGTACTCATAAACATATCAGGTAGTTCTGTATTTTCCATACAGGATGTGTGTACCTTGGCTTTAAGATCATAAAGATGAATAAGATTCAGTTCCTGATTACCAAATTTTCACATTCGGGAGAATGGTTTACAATTTATCACAGAAATGGAACAGCCCTCTAAGTATCAGTAGCCTAATTCTATTCTATTCTGTACTTTTATGGCGCTTTATCTCTGCCAGGCAGACTCTAAGGCACAACACCAATATCCAATTTTAAAAAATCATCATTCGATAGCCGTTGCCAAGTCCAGTACCACGGAGATGCCGGATAGATTGTATGCTAAGTTGGGAATGCCTTTTGGAAGAAATACAATTTTAACCTGTTTCTGAAACAAGCGAGAGTTAGAGCAGCATGGACCTCATTAGGCAATTAATTCCAAACCAACGGATCTTCAAAAGCAAAGCTCTGCCCACATATTTTTTTATTTATGTACAGATGGACAGAATTGAGGAACCTCTAAGAAATTTTTATCTGGACAGTTCTATTTTGTACTATATCTTCCACAACAAGCAGACAAAAGAGAGCCAAAGTAACTGGGATGACCACTGTGAAGAAACTTGTAAACTATAGTGGCAGTTTTGAAGATACAGTGAAATTCAACTAGGAGCCAATGCAGTCCTTTCAGAATAGGAGATGCCCATGTGTATTTGTTACAGTTTGTGACAATCCTAGCAAGCGTGTTTTGAATACACTGCAGTTTGCGCATGTTGAGACTGGACAGATTCCTGAACAGAGAGTTGCAGTAATCAAGGCGACTACTCACCAGGGCATTAGCCGCCAGGATAGCAGCCTCATCAGTCAAATACTGTCTAACCGGCCTGAGGTCATGCATTTGAATGAAGCATGTCTTACAAATATGGTGGATATGATCAGCAAAGGAGAAATTAGCATCAAACCAGACACCAAGGTTCTTTAGAACAACTGCTAAAGTTTATGCACTGTGACAAATGACGACACAACTCTTACTTTTTGTTCATGGGTTCAATTTTTGGACAATCTCTATCCAAATCTGCTATAATTGATATAACCCAAAATTTGACAAAGGGATTGTTGTTATTGGAGTTTTGAACTACTTGTCAGAGTAATTGTGGGTAAAACTACAATTGTGCGCATAGCTGTGCTTTTTGGAAGCTCAAAATTGCACTGGACCTAGAGTCCCCAAACCTTCATAAAATAATTATAACAGAAAAAAGGCCAATCCATCTGAATTGTTGGATATTTTTATACTTTACCGACTGAAGTATCAATTATCCTCACATGCAACTGTAGAAAGAGTTTTTTTGTCTGTGAATCATTTATTGCTGTGTGCTGTGTGCATTCTACAAAGAGCCAGTGTTTTTTTATATAAACTAAATGGATAGCTCAGCTCACTAGCTGTGTGGTTGCGAGGAAAACATCCTGGTGTTTGTGACAGGTTTGTGACAGCACTTGTACTCCTGGAGAGGGGTTTGTAATTTGTCACTGGCCTTGTGGAGGTTTTAGTTACTCCGGCAATGTGACAGTTCTGTGATTTATTAGAATGTAATGCTTGACAGAGGCGTGAACAAGGGGGTTTGTCCCCGAAATGTGCCAACCAGTGTTCTCATAAATTACATCCTGGGTGACAAAAGCAGCCCCTCCGCTTTCTCCTGTTTGTTCATATTTATTTCAAAGCTATACGATCCAATATGTTGAGCTCACATACGAACACACTTTAAATTGGAGACACTTTAAAACTGTTCCAGAAATAAGGAGGTTGCTGGTAATTTTAACTGGAGGGTTTTACCAAAACGTTACACTACCTTCTGATAGGATAAAACTTGATAAATTATCTACAAAAATATTGGCATCACTACGAATAGTCAAGGTAAAACTGACCATATCAGCATTGGGACGAATAGCCCAAGATCTATCATATGAATTCCAACTTCATATCTCATCATCTCTTATGTGTTGTTTTCAGGGCCTTACAATATTTCCATAATTCCTGGTTTGCACAACTTCAAAGTTTGGCCAGATCCCATTGCATCGGAGAGTTTTAAGAAAGCAGTGTATACTCAAGTGTCAGTAGTTACCCCCGTCCCCCCAAAAAGGGGCGGCGAAGGTATGGCAGTAGTGCATGTTTGTCCACAGAGTTAAAATAACTCTACATTTTATTGGGTCAAGCTGGTGTCTACCTGTTACTCAGTCCTCATCAAAACTGATCCCGGTCAATTTTTCAACAATGTCTTCTTCACAACTCAAAACCTATGGCTCACACTGGGGTGTTATTTTTTATACAAGGTACTGGTCTACCTGAGCTCTGGCTCAAAAGACGACCCTGAACGCATTGGAATTTTCAGGGATTTTTGCCAATATCTGGTTGCGGATACACAAGCAAGGGTTTGTGCTCCCTCAGGTCATGCTTGTTTACACTATAAAATACTAAGTATCATCAAGTGAATCCCAACCTTTGACTTTATTTTCAAGGTCAAATATACCCACTACATTACCAACTGCCCTCCACACCAAAATGCCAGTCACGCCTCTGAGTGTCCCTGACCCCCTTCATTTAATTCCAAAGTTGATCTGTTTTAGACCATTCCAAATCAACATTCCTCTATCACATGATCACATATACATCTAAACTATATACAAAACGACTGTAGTATGATTTATTTCCATACCAGGGAGATTATTCTGCTGAACAGAAGAGTTTATACAGGATGTCACTGTAAAATGGGTGATATCTATTGTCCCATAATTAAAATTCATCATTATTTTTATCCTGGTATGAAACTTTAGCCATAAACCTGCAATAAGAATCCATGGGTCCAGTGTTTATCCAATTCAGTAAGTAACACTCGGCCCTCTCCTCTGTGGTCCTGAGTTCCAATCTATTTCAGGACAAGATGGGGGCAATACAGAACACTTGTTCCGATATGACACTAACTGTTGAAAGTGATGTCATAATCTAATATTATCAAGCAATTACCTGTACAGCCCGGGTTACTGACTGAAGTGTGCCACTGTTTACTTGGTTGAAATCTCTTGGTGCCCCTTCTAGTGAAACACAGGATGTGCATTTTCACCCTGATATTTGGAGAATCTGATCCATCCTGATAGTAAGGTATCCAGTAATCCGGATCCAGGTTCTTGTTATTTTTAATACACATATTTTTCACAGTGAAGATCATTTTATAACATCCACTATTCACAATATATTTTGCAAGGGTTTCAAGCTAACTAATATATCCTCAGTTGTTTGTGTGTCGTCTGACTTTGGTTATATATACTTGACTTTTATTGCCTTGATTTTGTTTTCTAAAACCGAGAAATAGTTGTTTTGATTTTAGTAGATGATCTATTACAAACATATGCTGTGTATTCTTTGCTAAATTTCAGACTGAAGACCCCAGTGCAGTTGTTCCCAAGCTGTTTTCCCTGACATATGACATGTCATAACTGTTTTACTTGTTGTTGCTTTATCATCAAAAACCCGCATTTTGGAAGGACGGTAATTGTCAAAATTGGATGAAATATGAACTGTAGGAGTGGTTGAGTCAGGACCAGCATATGGTAATTTAACATTACAGTTACATTTTTATGAAATAGAATTGATAAGTAAGTCTTAAATGGTTCAGTTGAGATATAGTTTTAATTTACCATATTATGAAACATCAAAGCACCACATTGGTTCTGATAATATTTTGTAAATGTAAATACATTACGTTGGATATATTTGTAGGAATCTGTAGCTAAGTTGTGACTATAGTGATCGGACTTAAATTATTTAAGTAAAACTTCAGAGAGTTTAGACTAGGGTTAATAACATATAAAGGCGTCAGCCATATATTAGTGGAGCTTGTCAGTTTACCTAGCCTCCTAGGGCTCCATAATTTTTTGTTGCTTGTTTTTTTTTCACTTTTTTTGCCTTTTTTCTTATTTTTTCATGTCTGCCAGTGGGGCATCTCAATATCTAGTTATAAATGACAAAAATTAGAACATTACAGGCTTTTCTGGAGCTCTGTGATGAAGTAAATTAATTCTACTTCTGTCAAAATTACAATATATATCTAGAAATGTCATTTGACTTAAATTATATTGCAGTTACACTGTGGCGGCTAATCATAAGATCTAGATAATTTTAAACTCAGGGTGCTACTTAAACTGTTCAAAAAGGGCAGGAAAAATAACAAACCTTGTGGTGTGCCCCGAGTGGAACAATTGGCCTTACTACCCACTCCAAACTGTTTATAGCCATACATATAACTCACCCATAATGGCCAGTTCAAACCTTTCCTTACAGTCATATGTATTTGATTTCCACTTGACCACCTCGTCCTCAAAAAGAGACCCCGTATGTAGGTAGTATGTATTGAATAAATAGCCAGCCATGTATCCATCCTCCCTCCCTTCACCCCTCCAGTGTGTATACTTTAACACAGTTCATCGGGAGGTTGTAGCTGCTATTTTTACAAAAGCAGTCTTAAGTACAAAAAACAAGGCCAAAAGGGGTTTTGGTCTACTAGCGCGAGCCACAAAGCCACAAAAACACAATTAGTGCACCGAAGCAGTCACCCATCCCAGTACTAAATTACTAACATAGCCCATTGTTGCTTAACTTCAGTGAACAGACAGATACTCCTCACGCTGCATCACAATTCATGAAGTCCGGAGACAAAAAAATTGATTCCTCGCTAGAGCTTGTGCTTAAAAAAAATGTTATGAGGTGTTTTGAACCCCACAGGATGTGTCATACCAAAATATGAAGTGAATTGACCAAACGTAGGCAAGCATGTTCAGTTGTAGCTAGGGACCCCTAGCATGGATCACTGTGACCTATGTTTAACTTTTAAAGTGAATGTATAAGATAGGTGCAAGCTCCTAAAAGACCAGTTATAAAATCCCAAAGATAAATCATAGCATTCTTAAAATCAGTCGTCGTGGTCTTATTAATAGTTGTCACTGTCATTGTCTCATTGAAAGACTGCAAAATTAAATACAGGTAAAAGAACTGTTTACTGGACAGTTAAATTAGTGGATTTGGATCCTTACATTGAATAATAATAATAATCTATACCATTTCCCTTTTTCAGAACGTAATTATAAGTGCCAGAAAATGATTGAAATAATGAGTTACACTGTACCATCAGTATGAATGTTACTGGCTGTGTTTGCAGTTGGAATTTATTGTCAAACATCATGTGTAGACTGAATTTATGTATCTGCTTGTTATAACAGGTAAAATGCACGTTTACGTCATACCATTTTATCTCTGTCAAGAAGATTTTGTTCTTGGTGGCGTTTGTTTGTTTGTTTGTTTACATGATAACTTCAAAACAGATTTTGATCAAATAATTTCCAGGAAATGCTAACAATGGTACAAGGAACAGGTGATTGAAGTTTGCTGGTGATCCAGATCACCGTCTGGATCCAGGAACTTTAAAGGATTTTTATTATTACACACTTATAAGCAACATTGCAGTTGTTGAGCCTTGGTGGGAGGTATAATCTCTTTGAATGCGCATGTAATTTAACCCCACTAAAAATTTACATTATCAGTACGTTAATTATAAACTTTGGTTATTTATAAAATAAATACAATCTAAAAAAAATACAGGATTTAATATGTGTATAATGGTAGCAATAAAGGTAATAGGTAACAAACACTTATGCTTTTCACACCATACGAGCTTATTTTTGTACATGTCAAAATCATGGCTTGCACTCTTGGCATAACGTTATTTAACATTTAAAATCAATTCTGCATCACCATAAAATTACTGTCTTTGACAATTTTTTCAAATGAAGCATTTTTTTGAGTCAGTCATCAGAGTAAAGATTTGTAAGGGACATACTTGTTCATGATGTTGTCGCAGGTGATCAACCATCACAACAATACATTTCTTAGGGTGAAATATGCTGACAGAGACATGTCATTATTTAATTGCATTAGACTGATCATTTAGAAAGTATTATATATTTCTACCTTCCTATCCCACCAGGATATTGACTGAGACTGATACAGGACATGTCAAGTATGTATGCGGGCAACGTGAAAACACTATACATAATATATGTCTGCCATACATAATTATGATTTTCACACCAACTAGATTATTTATAATATGAATTTTAAAACAGATTGTGTTAATAGTAACAGGAATGTTCACTAATAGCTGTTAGTGTGAATTTGCCTTATACTGTTCAGATTTTATTGATCCAACTGTATTTCGAAATCAAGCATGTGATTTCTCATCTCTCATTTCTCATTTCTCATCTCATTGGCATTAACCAATTTATTTAATTATTGGTACATTTCCGTGTCCCTCACACTCAGGACATACTTCATATCTTATATATTATTTATAATATGGTCTTAAAAGGTTTGTAAATTAATACAAATGTTGTAATGTGTTTATTTCAATGCACAGAACCGAGTATTCCCAGTTTGTAACCAGAAAGCACTCCCAGAGTGCAGACCTCTACCAAAACACTCGAGTATTCTAATGTTGTAATTTAACCTAAATACTGCTTTTGTTGATTTTAACCGTCATAGTCGGAATAGCAATGAAAATACAGTGAAAAGGGGACTTTTTTTTTTGAAAATTCAGGATTTATTTTATTTTATTTTATTTTAATATCTAGAATATGATCGGGATCTTTCCAAAAAATTAACCATTTCTCATATTGGTCAGGCACTACCCACATCAAAATTCATAAAGACAAAAAAACGGACGTACCAAAAAACATAACCTCTTTGGTGAAGGTAATTAAATAACAACATTGTTTTAGCATCACTATTTCATTATTGAAGGCCCTGCATTATTCAACAGAGAACTGACTGGTCGGTTATTGATACTGAGAATGTATCTAATATACGCCTACAAGTGGAGTCACTGGGGAACCAATTAACCATTTAGTCAGTGAAATATGTCTTGCTGGCATTAGGTGAGAGATTAAACACGAATGGCAGATATTAATGAAGATACTGCACCTGTAAATGGAAGCATTCAGGTAAAACACGGTTAGGTGTTTTATTGGGTTATTTTGTTTTTATCAGAATTCGGATATTCCATCCCTTTGACAGTTTAGGTCACAGCAGTGAAATCACTATGTGTATCCCATCTATTGCAATGAGATTTTACTTGTACTTCACAATGAAATGAGGTATTGCACAATAGTTGTAACAACTCAAAGGGCAGATGTAACAGTACATTGTCAATAAAAATGATGACTATGCAGTACCATCTTACAATTTGTTATTATATTTTGGAATGTAGTATCAATGAAAAATCTGTTACAAAAGTCAATAAAATCAATGCTACAATTCTAAACCATACAGATAAATCACAGAAGGTTAATAAATAACTGTGTTACCATATGGCATTGAGGAAATGTGAAATAACTCGCCAAACACATCAAACAATAGCGATTTCCCTGTAACAAAACAAGCATTGTATCAACTAAACAGGGCTGACAAATAATTTTTATAAATACTACACATAAACCCAGATACTTGTATGTAAACCTCAATAATTACTTGAAATATATATTACTTCATTTTAATTACAAATATGAACGGGTATAAATTTTAAAAATCTTAGTTACCTTTGACAAATGGCTCTTCTTAAGGATAATATCCAAAGGCTCTTTATGTTCCATGTGAGTCAGATCCAGAATGATAAAAAAACACAACTGCACAGAAGTAATAGTCATTCTTAATACTCAACAATCATTGTGTTTTCCTTGTTATAGATTTTTTACACCCCGAGACAGGGTCCCAATTTTCTCCCCTGCTTCATTACCCTACCTCCCTCTGCAGCCACTCAGCCATCCACACAGCCATTCATACGTCTAAGTAGCCATGTGTTTGTCTGAGCTATGTTTTGACATCAGCTGTATCGACCCCACTGCTCAGCAGTACCATTTTCACAGCAGTTCACAATGATGCAGCTCTGACAACCCTATACAGTTGCTGATAAATACAACATAATGTGCTAATGATTTTCAAGAGACAGGTGAAAATATGAAATCAATCTCAGAGCTGCACTAAGGAATCCACAGATTCCATGGTTTTTGTTGTATTAATAAGAGAAAGTGAGCAATTTGTTTTCAGATACAGAGAACTGTTTCATGTTGAAATAAGCATCTAGTAAAAAAATAAGTGGAAATATGTCTCATACTCAGTGAAATAAGAAGAGAAAGTAAGCAATTTGTTTTCAGACACAGAGAACTATTTCATGTTGAAAGAACCACCTAGTAAAAAATGGCAATATGTCTCATACAGGGGCCGGTTTCACAAAAGAACTTAACTGGAACTTGGTCTTAAAGTTAAGGCTTTTGTCTTTAATTCAGGCTAAAGCTGTGGTCTTAGACTTTGTGGATTTCACAAGATAATTCTAAGCTTTGGTTAAGTCTAAGGCTTACAGTTAAGTTTACCAAGGAACTTTTGCAAACAAAGACTTTAATATGGCTGCCATAAATTTTTCTCCACCTCACAATTGTAAATGCCTGAAAATAAATAAATAATATATATAACACCTCCCTGAAATAGTTTTTGGACATTTTTATGAGGTACAATATGCTGAACAAGAGATACATGTCTGAGTTAAAATAGCTGGTTTGGTCACTTGACATAGTAACCCACTATGATTGTTTATAACCTTGGTCTCAGATAAGTCACTCCTTGTGAAATTCATTCAAGTCCCAGAACTTGCTGAGACTTTTCTTAGATTTAAGTCTTGACTTAGTTAAAAACTTGGCTAAGTCCAAAACCTTTGTGAAAACGGTCCCCGTGTTTGACTTTTTGTTTTTTAGCACAGTTCTTGAATGTTATGGGCCCGTTTCATTGGAGCCAACCTTACAACCAACTCTACAACTGTAGGGTCGGTTAGCAGAGTCGGGGTTCGGGAACAAAAAGCACGAGAAAAATATGGGTCTGTTTCACCACTGGCAGAATGTAGTGCATCCCAGTTTGTCTGTATTAACCTCTCGACCTGACTTGGGATCAGGTTCTTTTCTCCATGACTAGACAGGAAACTAGCAAGCCATCAACCCTAACCAACAAACCATATCAGGCCACGACAAGCCATAGTGACAAAGTGACAAGACTGGAGCAGTGTCCCAATCCACCCAGACTAGACTGATTGATTTCTGGAGTCAGGATCACAAGTCAGGATCAAACTAAGAATATATAAACTCTTCCTGACTGCAAAAACTCATCATTTATCAATCTAAAGATGCCAGCTACACATCAGAGAGACTTTCTACAGCACAAGTCCCACAATAATATTAATCAACTTAAAAGCAATTTTTAACTGTGCCACAGTAAATGTCAAAATTCGCAAACCTACAGATTTTGTACATCTTTTGAAATGGATTTAAGTTAAAACGTTTACAAAACTTAAAAATTTTTTAAATTTTTTTATTCTTATAAATTTTCAAAATATTTCTTATTTCAAAACTTTCTGAACCATCCAAATCTGTTTTTAACTGTAATAGTTTCTCAAAGATCCAAAATAAAAGGACTAATACAGAGGTGAAAATTTCAAAATTTCTCAAAAGTCAAAGTCTTTTTCCAAATGTCAAAATTTGTCAAAGTTCAAACCCACTTTGAATTTTTCAAAGTTGCTGTAAAGTCCAAGTGTTTTTCAAATCTGAAAACTTTGTCAAAGATAAAAATATTTTTAGAACTTTCCAATTTCGTAAGATTAAAGTATTTATGAAAGTTTCCAGGTTTTTTCGAAGGTCAAAAGTTTTTTTAAAATCCACATTGAACCTTTTTCTAACTTTAAATTTTTAATCACTCACTCAATTATTCACTCATTTTGTTTACTATGTTTTGGGTTCATGTGTTTTGTGTGGGGTAGTTGTAATGTTTTTGTTTGGGAATTTTTAACACGTAGCTTATTAATAGTTTTAGGAAGATTCAGGTGGTCCTGAGAAGGACATATAAATCACCCTTTGTGTCCATTTCACTTTCACTCCTCTCAGTTCTTGTTTTTTTTTCAGCCACTGCCTCCTCTGTCTGTGGCTCTGTAGTTTCCAATCTCCTGGCTTCCTCATTTCCCTCTCCTGCCTCTGTTGTTCCTCTGTCTCCTCCCTCTCTCTCTCTGTTCTCTCTCCGCCCTCCTCCTCTGTATGTGAGCAGCTGTATCTCCCAACTCAAACTCTGTAGGTGTGTCTTTGGGGATTTCAATCTTCCTCACATTCTTTTCTGCCTTTTAGGACCCATATTATAAACCAAATCAAAGCAGCTTTTAAAAAAAAAACAAAAGTCTATCAGCTAGCCAGCCCAAGTTATATCTGTACTAGTGATCTCAACGGGTATCCGAATATCCAGGTACCCGATCCCTGAATATTTACCCGAATCTGAAATCACATAACTGAGTACCCGAATGAAAGCTTTATTGCTGTCAAAATCGCCCACGTTGGCTGACCCAGTACAAAGCCTATCCCCAAAAAGCCTATCTGAAAGCTGCCAGTCGTAATCCGTCAGTTTTCAAAATCCAAATGATGCATTCTGCACCCTGACTCGCCTTTTTATAGCCAGCTTCCCGGCATGTATGTTTCTGTAATCACCTTGATGGTTCCTTTTATATCATGCCCTGCTGTGTTCCTGGCTTGTCCTGCTTGTCTTAACAGAAAGTGACCAAGTTAGGTTGTGGTTTTTTACAAGCTGGTGTCCTTTCAAGTACAGTTGCTTTTGTTCTATAACCTTGGGGGAGTGTTGTCCAGGTACTTGACTACAAAAGGCGGGCAAGTGCTTCCCAACAAAACAGTAACAGTATTGGATAGGAAGTGACTATGACAAGACATAGACAGACAAGACAGGACAATTTCTAGGTGGGCGGAGCCACAGGGAGGATCAAGAGTTGGGGAGGTCGTTGAAATATGAAACATATGTTTGATATTTTGCTGACCCACTGCAACAAGCCAGGAAATGACAACTGACCCTAAACAACTGACTCTGTAAACATTGTTCCCAACCTTCGAAAAAATCTATTGTTGCCAACAAGACGGCTCCAGTGGAACAGGCAAATTAATGACTAGACATAACAGAAGCTCCGTCAGAATACTAAATTTGGAGTGTAATTCTGTTTTTATAAACCAATATTGTTTTTATACAGGGGGGGACAGCAATTCGTGGGGGACAGCGATTCGCCGATTTTTATTGTACCTCAATTAAAACGTACATCTGTGTTGATACTGAAGGTGCCTTATAGCATAAAAAAGTGTGCAACATGTCTTTATACTTTTCTAAGATTTTAGAACTGACAGCATGCAGGATTATAAAGATGAATAAAAAAGTTTATATGTCAGTGAAAAATATGTCTAACAAACTGCATCTGACTGATGCAAAGGGCTGTATGTTCTCTAAACTGTGTCTGGGGTCAATATAAATACAATTTATAACTTCATTAAGTGCTAGAATACAATAAGAAGAATTGATCTTTAGCTTTAATTATTGTTTGCAAAGTGTTTAACAGTCTTTGTAACTTTTTTGGGAACAGCATAAAATAATTGGTGAAATGCTGTCCACTTTCCAACAGCCCTAGCTAATCTTATTGCCATGGGACAAGTTCTATGGTTGTATTAGTACTTATCACAAAATATATTTTATGATGCTACTATCATTTTACAGTTTGAGGAACCTCTTTTCATTTTGATAACTTTTATAAAACGACACTGCATATTTGTTCCCAAAAAATTGCAAATTTTAATTAGTAAATTAAATTTTTATTAGTTAATACCTTACCTACCAGACGATAGCTATAGCCCGGCGCCAGCCGGTCCCGCCAAACGAAAGAAAAAGACGTCCCGGGTTTCACCCCCGGCAGGACCGGCACACTACAATCCACTCGCCAGGTGGCCTAGTTCCTGCCTCACTCGCTAGAGGGACGTGACGTCATAGCATCTTTTTCGTCCCTAAGATTGAATGATGAAGGCTGGAAGCGGGGAAGGCCGGGTGGGAATTTCCCGTCTGGTAGGTAAGGTATTAACTAATAAAAATTTAATTTACTAATTAAAATTTGCAATTTCATTGCGTTAATACATCTTGCCTACCAGACGATAGCTAGAATAACTACCCAGTGGAAGGAGGGCAGCCTTCTGAGGATTGGGGAAACTCTTATATTATACCTAGGTGTGAGGTTCTAGTCCTTTGAGGAGACATGTTAGTCTCAAGGGTAACTAGACCCACCTGCCCCCCCCCCCCCCCCCCCTTTTTGACTGCTCTGAGGGGAGGAAGAGAGTAAGAGTTCAAGTCAATGATTCCCACGGCTAACCTGGAAGAGTAGGGAAAGTCCTATACCCAGAGGATTACTCTGAAGTAAAAGACTTTGAGAAGCCAAGGCCTAGGCTAAAAGTGAGCCTACACCTAAAACTAACTAGTATGTACACTATATATAATTATATACAAAGAAGCTTAGGGGACTAGTGGTGGATTTGTTGGGCAGCCACCACAGGACCCAAGTGAAAAAGTTCCTTATCTGCCCAGGCAACATCCTTAAGGTAAAACTGTGTAAAGGTGTTGTGGGACTTCCAGTGGCATGCTGCTAGGATCTGGTCCAGAGATATGCCACCTTGAAAGGCTTTGGAGGCTGCAAATGCCCTAACATCATGGGCCTTAACCTGATGTAAGGTCAAGGAATCTTGGTCAGAGAGATCATAACACAACACTACTGTTTGTTTGATCCAGGACGAGATAGTGGCAGGAGAGATGTCCTTGTTAAAACCCTGTTTGAATGAAACAAAAACTAACTCCTTTCCCGTTCTTAGGTCCTGCGTTTTGTCCAGGTAGTAGCGAAGAGCCCGAACGGGGCAAAGGGATCTGTCTTCCTTTAAAGACTTATCCAGAGTGGGGGCTAAGGCTGGAATGACCACAGGGGCCACGCACTCTGGTCCCTCTTTTGCCAAGTGATTTTTCGCCAAGAAGCTTGGTGAAGGGTAGAGGGAAACTTTGGACCAGTCAGCTTGGTGTCTGATATTTTTGTTTAACCAAGCGTGAATCTCACTCCTGCGTTTTCCTGAAGCCAGGGCTAGGAGAAAAACAGTTTTGAAAGTAAGGTGCTTCAGAGAAGCCTTTCTGAGTGGTTCAAAAGGCGCTTTTGTAAGCTGGTGTAAAACCAGGGAGAGGTTCCAAGCAGGAACTCCCCGGCGCCCTTTGGGTCTATCTCTGTGAAAACTGTCTAACAGTCTAGTCAAATTTTCATCCTTGCCGACATTAACCGAGGTATTTCCCAGTTTGTCTGCAATGGCTGACCTGTAACCATCAATAGTGCTGGGCTGGAGATTCTTCTCCTGGAAAAGGTGCAGGAGGAAATCTGCTATTTGTTTTATAGATGGGTTCCTGAAGTCCACCTGACTTGTTTCACACCATCTGACAAAAACGGCCCACTTCGCTTCGTAGACTGTTCTGGTTGAACGTCTTTGAGGCGCCTCAATTCTTGACGCCACTGGGCTAGAGAACCCCTGCTCCTTGATTGTCTGGGCTCTAGGAGCCAGGCATGGAGATTTAGGTTTCTCAGATCCCTGTGACGTGCCTTGTTGAAAGGTTGGGTCACTAGATCTGGGTGGTGTGGAAGACAAAGAGGAACCCTCGCAGATGGTTCCACTAGGTCCCAAAACCAAGGCATGTTGGGCCATCCCGGGGCAATCAGGATTGCTCTGAGATACCAGTGATCTGACAGCTTGCTGACCACCTTCCCCATCAGAGACACTGGGGGGAAGAGGTACATGTCCAGGTCCTCCCAGGACAATGTCAGAGCATCCACTGACCAGGCCTTTGGGTCTGGAATTGGGGACACAAAGTGAACTAGCTTGCAGTTGTACCTTGTTGCAAACATGTCCACTCGGGGATAATGCCAGGTTTGACAAAGGAGGTCGAAGGTCTCTTGATGGAGGGACCACTCCGTCTGAATGACCTGCCTTTGGCGAGACAATTTGTCTGCAATTACATTCAGACAGCCTGGAATGTGTCTGGCCTTCAGTACTATTTGATTGAGGCTGCACCAACATAGGAGCCGCCAAAGAAGGGCACAGAGTGAGCCTGACCTCATACCTCCTTCCTTGTTGATGTATGCCACAACCGTGGTGTTGTCTGTGGCAATCAGGACGACCTTTCCTTGCACTAAATGTTGGAATCTTTTTAGTGCTAACAACACGGCTTTTAGTTCTAAGAAGTTTATGTGCAACTTGCTTTCGGGCACTGACCAAGTACCGCTTGCTGTGAAGTCGCCTAAGTGAGCACCCCAGCCTTCTTTTGAGGCGTCTGTAAAGATTTGAACTGCGTGTCGCAGGGGGTGTAAGGGCTGACCCTTTAGGACATTTTCCTCTTGGGTCCACCACTGCAGGTACTGATGGAGAGACCTCGGAATTGGGATCTCCTTTTCCAGAGATTCTGGGACTCTCCAGTGTTTCTTGAGGTGCCACTGAATAGGTCTCATGTGCAGTCTGCCTAGGGTCACCTGTTTTTCTGTCGCAGTGAGAAGACCTATAAGAGACATGAAAGTTCTCACTCGGCAAGATCTGTTCTGTAAAAGCACTGTTATTTTCTGTTGAAGGGTTTCCCAACGATTTTGAGTAGGCCTGACTACTCCGTTGAGTAGGTCGTACTGGTAGCCTACGAAGTCGAAGACTTGTTGGGGTTCCAGTTCTGATTTTTGCATGTTTACCATCCAGCCCAACTCCTGGCAGAGGGCTAGGAGGGATTGGGTTCTCTGGTGGCAAGATTCTTTGGTAGGGGCTCGAATCAACCAGTCGTCTAGGTACTGGTGGATTCTTATACCCTGTGACTGAGCCATTAACTTGACCTCTTTGACCACACCAGTGAACTCCATGGGAGCTGTTGACAGGCCAAAGGGAAGTGCCCGAAACTGGTACGACTGGTTCTGAAAGTGGAACCTGAGGAATTTTCGGGATGTGTAGTGAATTGGGATGTGGAAGTAGGCGTCGCTGAAGTCTAGCGATGTCACCCACTCCTCTTGTTGTAGAGAGGTCCGGAGTGTCTCTGGAGTCTCCATTTTGAATGTTTTTACGCATAAAAACTGATTTAGAGTACTGAGATCCAAGATTGGCCGCCACTTGTGGTTCGGCTTTGGGACAATGAACAGTCTGTTGAAAAAGGCTAGTGAGGTTTGAACCCTGACCCTCTCTACTGCCTTTTTCTCGATCAGAGCTTGTACAGCTGCTTGCAAGTGGGAGTCTCTGATGGGGTTTGCGTAGCCACTTACTATCAGGGGATCCCTTACTAAGGGAGGTCTTACTTTGAAGGGAAGAACATAACCCTCCTTTAATATGGACACTACTTTTGGGTTTGCACCCTTGTGAGCCCATATTTCCCAAAAACTCTGAAGACGTCCCCCCACTGGTTGGACACTTGCAACATTGGGGACATTTGGAACATTTGGAGCAGAAACAAAGTGACCGACAAAAGAAGCACTTTTCACACACTTTATTTGACTTTTGATCTTTAATTTTGGTCTTACGTCTTTCTTTTGCGACTGCCACCTTGTTACAGTAGGTACACGACATACAACATGATAAGAAACATTTGTTGGAACAGATACAAAAGAGTTTCTTGTTATGACACTTTGTACAGAACTGACTGGCCGGGCCACCGGCACCGGACTTGACTTGCAGTAATTGTCATTTATACTGTGTCTTCTCATGAGCCATCTTGGTACCACGTCCAGGTTGACCACCCCGGCCTCTGCCCCGGCCTCTATTGCGGGAACCAAACGCTTTCCAAGCTGGTAGTTCCTTTCCGGCTTGAGAAGTTGTTTTAGCAGTGTCTTGAGGTTTCCAACCAGTACTGTAGGGTTGGTATCTCTGCTTTCTGCCTCTACCGGCGAACCCCCCGCGGCCCGGGCCGGGCTGGGAAGTACGTCGGGAAGCTTCTAATTGGTTTATTTCATCCTCAGCTTTTCTAATAGCGGCATCTGGAAATAGCCCATATCCATTCAGGGGGCAATTTCTCAAGGAATTGAAAGTATCTGGTTTAATCCCCGGTTTCACAGCTTCCAAGTATGAATCCCTACGGAGTAGGGTCAAATTTGCCATCTGCACAAATGTAAAGTCTGCCAAATGTTGTAGAGATTTACCCATGGCGAAACTGACATTCTGGTTAAATGAAGATAAATACAAAAGTTCATCCAATGCACCTTGAGCTTTGACAGAAGACTTGCCTTTCTTAAGTTCACTTTGTAAAATATGCAATTGTTCTTGGAAGGCATCCTGTATTTTGGTAATACAGCGATTAAACCCCACTGACTGGTTGCAAATATATGAAGACTCTTTTGCTGCTTTCTCCCACTTACGCATAGTGTCTTGTGATAGTGGGCGGGATGGCGGCTGAGGAGATGCAGAAGATATGGTTGAAATCCTGGGGAATGAACTGTTGATCTTCGCCGCATCATTTGGCCAAGAATTCACAGATTTACCCGGCCTAGTTGGATCTGTAGGCTCCGCCGGGTGTATCCCATACCATCTGCTCTGGGATTTGGGGGGTCTGAGGAATTGGTCCACATGCAGGCCACCTGGATCGCTAGATTTTGAAGGATAACCTTCTATCAGTACAAGGTTTAGAGTCTCTAGTTTTCGGCACAACCAATCTTCCGGAGGAAGATCCACAGAAATCTTGCCCACAGGTTGAGAACGGTGACCTGCCCAAGGATTATCAGTGCGGGATTGAGGAGAAAACTCCAGGTCAGGAATGTGTGTCCATCCCATGAACGCGCGGACGCCTCTCACAGTCTCGCGGTAATTTTGATCTTCACTGAGGACCCGGTCCGGGTCTGAGGTTTCTAAGTCTGGGGATTCCTCTGCGTCAGATAACTCACCCTCTTCAAATGTTTCCTGGGGATTGACATCGCGGAAGGTGACCGGCCCGGAGCCGGAAGAAGGTTGTTGAAATGCAGCTTGAGAGGAAGCAGACATAGCAGCTGACGACACAGTAGCCACCGGAGCAGGGTGTTTAAACATAGGTTCTGCTTCCGGGTAGAGGTTTTGAAGTGGAGATTGTCTGTCAGCAATTGAAAAATCCTGATCTCTAGGCTCATCCGGGCCAACAGCCGGACCGGCTGGGCCGGAAGAAGCCGAAGTAGAGACAAAAAAGGGTGTCTGGGAAAGAGCACCTGCTGGAGCAGCATGAGAGACCGGTACTTTGACCGGAGAAAATGTTTGATTTTGTACAGAAGGTGAGGAGCGATGTCCTAAAGTGATAAGCGCCTCAAGCCTGGCCATACGAGTGGCCCACTTTTCGTCCAGTTCCTGAAGATCTTTCTTAAACTGAGGCACAGGAAGGGACAAATCCGGAGCAGAAGAAACAGATACAGCAGGTTCTTGTTCTGGCTGGGCATCAAGTACTACCACAGAAGACGGATCGACTAACACTTCCTTTGCTTTAGCCTTTTCCTTTCTGAGTTTATAGGTAGGAGTACTTAACTTGAGCACTTGCTCCGGGGTAAGGACACTGCAAAAGTCACACTGCAGATTCTGAACACAAGGGTCATCACCCTGTCCTTTCTCGCGACAACGCGCATACCTACTATGTTTGTCAAATGAAGCCATAATATGGCCACACGCACCCTTTTTCTGTCCTGGAGATGCCATGATAGAACAGTAAACTAATGGCAACACTTCCGACACAAATTAAACAGATATAACACAATATAAAAACTAAAGAGTTCACAGATAAAAATCCACAACTTTAAATATCGCGCCAAACGAAAAAGATGCTATGACGTCACGTCCCTCTAGCGAGTGAGGCAGGAACTAGGCCACCTGGCGAGTGGATTGTAGTGTGCCGGTCCTGCCGGGGGTGAAACCCGGGACGTCTTTTTCTTTTGTTTGGCGGGACCGGCTGGCGCCGGGCTATAGCTATCGTCTGGTAGGTAAGATGTATTAACGCAATGAAACTGCATTTTGCTGTTTTTATGGGCGAATCGCTGTCCCCCCCTGTAAACCAATATCATTATCAACTTATAATTTTAAGTGTCTTTACAGGGTTACAGCATGTTTACAGGGTTAATTTAATATACAAATAATTTCAAATTAAAACTTAAGTAATTTCACATACATTTAATTTGAACTCTCTTTACATTTATGAGTTACCCCACTGATCCTCTTTAAAAATAGGGTGCAGTTTATACTTTTTAAGCGCGAACCTTGATAGAGCTCACGCTTATACAGATCACTTTCTTTTTTGTCTCCAGACTTTCATGAATTGTGGCGCAGTACTTGGATGGGTGACCGTCTGAGTTCTAGACCAGCTATGGGATGTGTCTGACTTGGAATTTCGTTTTTGTGTCACCAGACTTTCGTAAATTGTAGTGCACTACTCGTGTCTCTGATGGCTTTGCGCTTGCCCTAGGGGAAGAAAACACCTTTTGGCCTTGTTTCTTTCATGTTTTACATTAATAAAATTGAAGCTGATGTATTAACTTACTGTTGTTTGGTTTATTTAAGTCACTATTCATATTTAAGTTTACATTTTGTGGAAACATATGAATGCAATAAAACATTAACCAGTATGTTTGTTTTAGTTCCTGGAACACTGTATTTGTGAAATCTGTCTACCCTGCACAAGCATCGAAATGAATGTTGAAGAAAATTCATAAGGAAATTATATTTTCTTGTGTACACAATAGACATATAAGGATCTTAGTCTTGTTTTGCTCAAAATCCAGGATTCCTAGGTTCTCAGAATGTATATGACAAGTCATGATACTTTTATGGCTACAAATGCTTTGGCTGGTAGTCGATTCAACTACTGTAATTCCAATACTCAAGTCAAGTCAAGCCAATGGTGTGATGCATGAGATCCCAAACTTTACCTCATCAGTGTGTAAGTGTACTAAGGATGTCGGCCTCAACTTTGCATATGATGTTCCAAAGATTTGAAATGATTTGCCTGACGATGTACGTTCAGTCACTTAATTTTTTCCTAGTCTTATTCCATGATGTTGGCTCTTGCTGTGTCTCTGGTTACATGTTTATGGCTCTCTGCTTTTCTGTATTATGTCCCTAGAGTCTGTCTTTAAGATAGAGATTAAGCACTATATAAGTACTATTTGAATTAGAATTAACTTGAAAGACCATAATTTTGATAACTTTTTTTGTGTTTTGTCTGGTGTTACTTGTTTGGCAAGCAGGATATCACAATATCACAGGATTGTGAGGACTGAATCACAGATGAGACCAAAACCTTGGATGTCCTCCGGTTTGTCCAAACCATTTGATGAATGATCTCAGAACCAATGGATTACAACTAGCAAACATAACTATCATTCCAATCAGGAATGATATCAAAACTGTTCCAGAATCTTACAATGGTCACCAAAATGTCAAAGAACATCCCCAGAAAACCAACAGGTTTTATAAAAGTCTGATTTGTCCAAGCAATCATTCATTTAATTTTGATAGCTACAGCAACCGGTTTTTGTAAATTTAAAACTACAACATAATGCAGGCCAATATAAAAAAGAATGACACATCACTGCAAGAGAAAGAGGTTGCTGCAGAAAATAGAAACCAATGAAGATGATATGGTGGACACACACTAAAAAGACCTAATGGTGGTTATTTTAAATATTAATAACTATATTTTAAGCACCAGGCACAGTAGGTACAGCTGAAAGCTCCGATGCTGCCTATGGTGGAAAAGCTACAGTCATCCGGGACATCCATCTACAAATTTAAACATCCACACTAACATTCCAGCCTTGCTTCACAGCAGATGCCTACTCCGTAACAGCTGTACACACTTTAGTACCACTTTAAGATAGTAAGATCGAGTATAAATAAGTTTATTCCAAAGTTTGTCAGACCAGTGTATAAAATGATCAGGAAGAGATTGTAGTGTCCCACTACCCAATGGAACACTATGGTCAACAAAGCCAATATCAACAACTGGTGGAATGTGCGAGTTACCTTTGGATCCATAGATGGGAAACAAATGGCCATAAGACATTTCAGGGTTGGAGGAAGTGTATTACATAACTACAAGGACTTCAACCCCCTGACAATGGTTGATGCTGAGTAGGAATTGGTTGGATATTCGTTCAGGTGGCACCTGATTAAGTTGGAGAGTTCTCTTGTGTTTTAACATGTTTCTGTATTTGTTCTTTTTGTTATTTTATGTTTAGTCTTGTTCAGAGGATAGGTTTATTGAGATGCATGTATATGACAAAGGCTTGTTTGATGTGTGTTTGGGAGGGGGTATTTCCGTCTAGTCGTGAGTGGTTTATTTGTAACACATAGCTAGATAGATGGTTTGGGAAAATTTGGGTGGCCCTGAAAATGGCTGATTTTCTGGTCCTGAGAACGACTGATCAGGTCTGGTAGCTGTGGAGGCTGAGGTGATAGTATCTGTATGGTTTGGTGTGATAGTGTTGGTGTTGTACTGTGAATGTTGGACGGGTGATGTGTTTGTAGTGGGTGACATGTTGATGATGGTGCCTGAGGTGGTGGTAGGGGATTACTACACAGTTTGTCCTGTGATTCTTCAGTCAACAGGTTCAGTGCATTCATTGCGAATAACTTGTGTGTTCCAAGTCCAGGACTATGGATCATTGAAGCAACTATGCCTTTGTTTAGCCACAACCTAATATAAATGATTGTATGGGCTTCCCAATCTTCATGAGTGAAAATATACAACCTCAACGACTTTAGGGTATAAACTTTTAAATTTTATTTTAAATGTAGCTTTTATAAGCTACAATACCTACCTATTGTAACAATATGCTTTACCAGTGGTTAACCATGGGAAGCTTCCAACCAGAGTAAAAGTTGAAAACTTATTACCCGTGTAATAGCCGGGGCTATCCGGAACACTGGTTACGGGGAATGCCGGTGATATAGTACTGGTGCGGGAAAGCACACCTGCTGGCTTGGCCACGTGACCTAGGGAACCTATCAGATGCTCTACAGAGCTCTTCCTCAATTTTTGTTGGAACCAAACCCCCAAGCCAGTGAGCTGTCTGACAAGCGGAGAGGACCAGGGAGGGCCTGCACTATTGTTATAATAGGTAGATATTGTAGCTTATAAAAGCTACATTTAAAATAAAATTTTCAATTTTATTGCGCTACAATAGTCCTACCTATTGTAACAATATGTTGAATCCCAGCATATTTGGATGGCTGGGTAGACTGACACTGGCTGAAGAAAAAGGACATTCTGGCAAAGACAGCAACCATCATAGGTGAGCATTTGGTCAGCATTAGGGGGCCCATCGAAGACTGAGGGGTTTTCTCCAGCTCTCTCGAGGTCGAGGTGGGGCACCAAGGGGAAATAGCACCGACTTGGTTTGGCACCACCAGTGTCAGCACTCCAAGCAACAAAGAGATCTACAAAACAAAGTAGACAAAGTATGATGACGAAGGATATAAGGAAACACTGATACGACACAAGAAAATTCTTAAGAACATAAGATTAAGAAATACAGAATAAGTAAAAACTCAAGTTACATGCCCAAGAAGATTAGAAGGGAATACTTCTGGTAACATTAAGAGAAAGCAGGAATTTTGGTACACCAGGGGCGGTATTCACTAAGATTCCTATCTTCATCTTAGTCCTAACTTTAGGATTTTTGTCATAAAAATATGTTAGGAAATTTGCCCTAGTGAAATTTGTATTCATAAAGCATTATAGCATCATTTTGTAACATATTTTTATGACAAAAATCCTAAAGTTAGGACTAAGACTAAAAGAGGAATGTTAGTGAATACCGCCCCAGGTAAAGATTTATGAAAAATTAAACATTAAAAGAACAATAATTACCTTAATCAGGGCAGAAGGCCTGCTCTATGGTGCCAGAGGGTTCTGACACACCCTGTCTATGTGGTTCCCGGTGTCATGCCCCCCTCTTTTGTCCCTGGAGTCCGTTTAGAAGGAGGCATCACCTGCTGTGCTGCAATGAAGGCCCCTAAATGGTAGGAGCCCTCTATTTGGTCTTGTCCTGCAAGGTACTTGAGATAAAACCTGGTAAAGGTGTTGTGTGATTTCCAATGGCAGGCTTGCATAATTTGGTCCTTTGAACCCCCCCCCCTCCCCCATAAAAGGCCTTGTGTTACATATATTGGACACTATATTAGTACATTGTATATTACATATATTAGGCACTATATTAGTGCATTGTTTAATTTAAGCTTTATGTTTATACATTGTCATAAAAGATAATTGTGTTGTTGGTTCTTTTTGTGTGTTAACATTTAAAGTAAGGGAGTTATTGATTTTTGTGTTTTAGTGTTTATTGATTTGTTCACAGACTGGGGGAAATCCCCCCCTCAGTGGTTATGATAGATTTGGGGAAACCCAATTGCCAGTAGTTTCTAGAACTTCCTCCTTTGGCCTAGATGGCTCAAGCTTTTCTGAGTTGGTTCTGTACAATTCCAGAGAAATCTGTGAATGTATATAAGGAATGTACATCTGACCACAAGTGAACTTTGTATTCGCTGGCTATAAGGAGAGCTATTGTGTTTTGGAATATAATATAACTTGTGTTGCTGTGAACTTTTACTGGAGTGAACTAGATACATTGTCTGGACAGATTTATTGCACTTTGGATATTTTTGGATATTGTACAGTTATATAACAGAGAGTGGATTTACTGCATTTTGGACATTGTCCATATCTTGGAGCAGACAGTACAATTGTGTTAACTCTCTAAAAATCTCCAGACAGACCTTCTGTGTGACTGGATATATAAAGGATAGCAGGACAAGCACCTTTTGTGTTGTTGAGTGTGGGACGGGTCACAGGATATAGATATCTGTGTGCGAGTGAATGCTGGACAGATCACGGGACAGACCACAGGATATTGGACAGATCACAGAATATACCACAGGACGGATTACGGAACAGATTGCTGGATACGGCGGATAAATTTAACTCATAATCTCTGTGGTCAGGTCAGCTAGATCTTATTATTGTATTAGTGTGTTTAGTTAAGAGCATACCAGTTGACTGTAATCATTATTGTTGACTATTAAATAAATTTGTTAAGTTTAACTTTTTGCTTTTTCTGTTACAACTTAAAGACAACCGGTAATTGCTACCATGCTTGCCCGTGACCGTAACACCTTGGGTGCCAGAAATGCTCTGACATCATGGGCTTTAACCCCTAATAAGTCCATGTCTGCATTTTCCATCTTGGAGTAGCAAAATTTGATGGTGTTTTTGATCAAAAACGAGATTGTAGAACACTGAATATCCTTAGTATGGCCCAATTTAAATGAGACAAACAATAACTGTCTACTCACTCTGGAATCCTTTGTTTGGTCCAGATAACACCTGAGGGCCCTGACAGGGCATAATAGAATATCCGTGTCCTGATAGTCTTGATCACGCTTTAAGGCTGGAATAACCACTGGAGAAATGGCTTGTGGCCCTTCCTTTGCTAACTGATTTTTTGCGAGGAATGAAGGAGAGGGTGATAATTGGACTTGTTCCCAATCTCCCAGGCATAAGAGTCCATCAAGAGTCCAGGCATGAATCTCACTGTGTCGTTTCCCTCATGCCAAGGCTAGAAGGAAAACCGTTTTCCAAGAAATTTTAGAGCTGTATCCTCCTGTGGTTCAAAAGGAGGTTGAGTGAGTCTATGTAAAACAATGGATAAGTTCCATTTTGGGATGGGCCTGGAGCTCTTAGGTTTGTCCCTGTATAAACTGACAATTACTCTTGCAATATCCACGTTGGTACTAATGTTCAGTTTTGAATTCCCTAAAGTATCCTCAATAGCCGTTCTATACCCTTCAATGGTAGAAGGACATCTGCTGAGTACATTAAAGAGATACCAGAAGAAGTTGCAGATATCACTTATAGGGGGATTCCTGAAGTCCACTTGTTCCTCTGTGCACCATCTTTAGAATACTGTCCACTTGGAAGAACAGATGGCCCTTGTTGAGAGTCTTTGAGGAGCAGCAATTCTTTCTGCCACCTCTGCATTGAAGCTGTGTTGTTGGAGCATTGAACTCCTCGAAACCAAGCATGGAGATTCAAGGAAGTTGGGTTGGCGTAGTAATGGTTGTTCATAGGTTGTTTGAGCAGAGTGCGAATGGGTGGTAGTTGTCTGGGTATGTCCAGAAACATCTCCACTATCTCCCAAAACCACGGTTTTGTCAGCCAGCCTGGGGCGATTAGGATTATCCTGCACACTTGAGACTAGAGTTTTTGTACAACCTTGGGCAGAAGGGCAGTGGGAGAAAAAGCATACGCAACCAGGTTTTCCGATGGAATGTTGAGGGCATCTACTGCCCAAGCCTGAGCGTCTGGGATCAGAGAGATATAAAGATAGAGCTTTTTGTTCAGGCTGGTTGCGAAAAGGTCCACCTGGGGACTCTCCCATATTTTGGAAATTTTCTTGAAAATCTGTGGATAGAGGGACCACTCTGTCGACTGGAACTGATTCCTCCTGGAGAGGCCATCTGCGATAACATTGAGTGAACCCAGTACATGTTATGCTCTGAGTGTTACATTGTTGTTGTGGCACCAGGTGAGGATTCTCCACATCAGCGCGCATAGAGCTGCTGTCTTTGTGCCGCCCTGTTGATGTAAGACACCACTGTGGTGTTGTCTGAGGCGATGAGGACTAAGTTGTTTCTGCAGTTTTTCTTGAAGAATTGCTGAGCCAGAAAAACTACCTTCAGACCAGAGCCCTCCTGTATATTCTTGATTTAAATGAGTGTCCCAACCTGCGTTTGAGGCATCTGTAAGTTTTTAATTAGTTTTTCGTGTTCCCTTGGGTTGAGAAACTCTCCTTGCATCACATTTTGAGGGTCTAACCACCATTCCCCATGCTGTGTCCTCTTCTGATTCCAGGTGATTGGTGTGTCTAGAGGCATCAGATATTTCCAGTGAGTTTTGAGATGCCACTGAAAGGGTCTCATATGTATCCTGCCGGAAGGTTCCGGTTCGAGGTCAAGAAGACTGTCATCCACACAGGAGAGATCTTCACCGGTAAATACTGGCTCGTCTGTATCTTGTGAAGGAATCACCTTGAGAACCTGAACGATTTCTGTTAGCGGACATCTTCACATAACTCTCCCTAGGATGTGTCCATTGCTCTTCAGATAGTGCTGAACAGGCAGCACATTGTGTCACATCTGCCCCTTGTGCACAAGGGGTCTTGACCTTTACATTTGGCTCTACAGCCGAAGCAAGAGCCATGAGCATCAAACTGGGGCATGAAATATCCACACTTGCCCCATTTTTGGTAAGGGGGAGTCTTAGCCATCTTACTAGTAATGTTTATAAACTGATGTTAAACAACTGACACAAAAATAAACTGTCTACCCACAGTATATAAGCTGTAACGATTCACAAAAGTGAGAGCTACAAGAAAGCCAACTTGACAAGATGGCTTCCAACAAAAAATGAGGAAGAGCTCTGTAGAGCATCTGTTCCCACGGTAACATGGCCAAGCCAGCAGGTGCACTTTCCCCACACCGGTACTATATCACCGGCATTCCCCGTTACCAGTGTTCCGGATAGCCCCGGCCATCTGAATTACACAGGTAATAAGTTTTCAACTTTTACTCCAGTTAGAAGCTTCCCATGGTTAATCACTGGTAAAGCATATTGTTACAATAGGTAGGACTATTGTAGTGCAATAAAAACACTTCTCAATCACTACAACCAAAGCACTAGAACAAACACACGAGTGAGTCAGACTGATGCCTTACTAGAAACCATTGACTAGTGACCTCTGCCTTCTCCAAGTTTTGCAGCCCTTTTAATGGTCATCCAAATTTTTAGAACATTTATTAAAGCTGTATTTGAAAAATGACAAGTATAGGAGATAAAAACTTCTTAAGAAATAAAAACAACATGAACATTATTTAAATTTAAAAATCTGAAAAACAAATCAATCCCTCCGACTTTATTCAGTAAATTGTTTTAAACACAAAGGGGCACTAGGGACATTCTAAATATGTTTTACATTTCTATGTGTGACTTATATTTTTGGTGTAGGAGAAATCACTAAACAATCAATCAGTGCCCATAAACGGGTTCTGTGTCAGCTGACTGTATTTTGAGTTTCAGAGAAGAAGTGAAGCAGAAAAGGACACAAAAAGATGTCGGGCAGATGATATTCCGAAGTAAAGTACAAAGTTAACTGTTAAGGTGTAAAAAGTAGGTGAAAAAACATATTCAAACAAATCACTTTAAATGTAATATTTTTCAAGTTACAGCTGATTTACTGATGTTACGGTCACGGGCAAGCGCGGTAGCAATTACCGGTTGTCTTTAAGTTGTAACAGAAAAAGCAAAAAGTTAAACTTAACAAATTATTTAATAGTCAACAATAATGATTACAGTCAACTGGTGTGCTCTTAACCAAACACATTAATACAATAATAAGATCTAGCTGACCTGACCACTGAGATTAAGAGTTAAGTTTATCCGCCGTATCCAGCAATCTGTTCCGTAATCCGTCCTGTAGTATATTCTGTGGTCTATCCAATGTCCTGTGGTCTGTCCTGTGATCTGTCCAATGTTCACTCACACACGGATATCTATATCTTGTGACCTGTCTCACACTCAACAACACAAAAGGTTCTTGTCCTGCCATTCTTTATATATCTAGTCACACAGAATGTCTGTCTGGAGATATTTAGAGAGTTAACACAACTGTGCTGTCTGCTCCAAGATGTGGACAATGTCCAAAATGCAGTAAATTCACTCTCTGTTATATGAATGTACAATATCCAAAATATCCACAGTACAATAAATCTGTCCAGATGATGTATCCAGTTCACTCCAGTAAAAGTTCACAGCAACACAAGTTATATTATATTCCAAAACACAATAGCTCTCCTTATAGCCCGCGAATACAAAGTTCACTTGTGGTCAGATGTACATTCCTTATATACATTCACAGATTTCTCTGGAATTATACAGAACCAACTCAAAAAGGCTTGAGCCATCTAGGCCAAAGGAGGAAGTTCTAGAAACTACTGGCAATTGGGTTTCCCCAAATCTATCATAACCACTGAGGGGGGGATTTCCCCCAGTCTGTGAACAAATCAATAAACACTAAAACACAAAAATCAATAACTCCCTTACTTTAAATGTTAACACACAAAAAGAACCAACAACACAATTATCTTTTATGACAATGTATAAACATAAAGCTTAAATTAAACAATGCACTAATATAGTGCCTAATATATGTAATATACAATGTACTAATATAGTGTCCAATATATGTAACACCTCCCCCCTTAAAGAAAAATTTTGGAAACCAAGGAGTTACAAAATTTTACAAGAGATTTTTACCAGGTATATATACACAGGTAATAACTTTTTACAAAACATATTTATCTAAATACAAAAGTAAAATTAGTACCATGTATAACCTTTACAAACTTACTAATTACAGGTATATAAATTACAATTTAAATACAGCTTCTGGACAGGGCGTCCGCGCAGATATTATCCTTTCCTTTAACATGTTCTATTTGAAGATTGTGTTCTTGCAACATTAAACTCCAGTTCAATAATCTTCTATTTTTGTTTTTCATTTTGTGCAAGAAGACTAAAGGATTGTGATCTGTGTATACAACGGTGGGTTTTGATGATGAAGATATGTATATGTCAAAATGCTGGATGGCCAAAATGAGTGCTAAACATTCTTTTTCTACTGTAGAGTAGTTCTTTTGATGAACATTAAATTTTTTTGAAAAGTAGCAGAAGGGATGTTCAATATCTTCATTATCACATTGCAGTAAAACTGCACCTGCACCCACATCACTGGCGTCTACAGCCAGCTGGAAAGGTTTACTGAAGTCCGGAGCAGTTAGTACGGGCTCTAAACAGAGAAGGTTCTTTACTTTGTCAAA
The DNA here is from genome assembly GCA_964017235.1 of Sabellastarte sp. h YS-2021. Lineage (NCBI taxonomy): Eukaryota > Metazoa > Annelida > Polychaeta > Sabellida > Sabellidae > Sabellastarte > Sabellastarte sp. h YS-2021. The sequence goes on from OZ024936.1 coordinate 33,887,540, forward strand.
TGATTTTTGACAAGTCTCTGACCAGTGATATTTTACATTCTTTTTCAGTAGCTCAGTCAGTGGAGCAGTGACCTCTGAAAAATTTTTGCAAAATTTTCTATAATATCCTGCCATTCCAAGGAACCTCATTAAGCTTTTCTTATTTTCAGGAACGGGGTAGTCAATGATGCTTTTGACTTTGGCTTTGATTGGTGTCACAACTCCATGACCTACTACATGCCCTAAGTAAATAACTTTGGCTTTTACAAAGTCACTCTTTGACAAATTTATAGTGAGGTTTGCCTCTTTGAGCCGAGACAAGACTTGTTCAAGCCTTTTTAAATGTTCTTCCCAAGTATCATTAAAGATGACAATATCATCCACATACACTTCAACACCTTCTAAGTCTTTTAAACATATATTCATTAGTCTTTGAAATGTGGCCTGGGAGTTCTTCATGCCAAATGGCATCACCTTGTACTGATATAGACCATCAGGGGTCACGAAGGCTGATATTTCTTTGGCCCGCTCAGTGAGAGGTACACACCAATATCCTTTCAGTAAATCACACTTTGTGATGTATTTGGCATTGCCAATCCGATCAATACAGTCTTCCATCCTTGGGATAGGGAAGGAATCCGTTTTACTCAAAACATTGACTTTTCTGTAGTCAGTGCAATATCTGATTGAGCCGTCTGGTTTCGGGACCAAAACACAAGGAGATGCCCAACTACTTTGACTTGGTTCAATTATATCTTTTTCTAGCATATATTGCACTTCCTGCCTTAATTTTTCAAGTTTGATAGGATTTACCCGATACGGATGCTGTTTGATCGGACGGGCATCGCCGACATCGACATCATGCATGAGTATATTTGTCCTACTAGGGGCATTTGGGAACACTGACTTGTACTTTAAGAGCAATTCAAAGAGTGGAACCCTCTTATCTGGTGGTACATGACTCAGTTTGGTTTCCAAATCATCAAGGATCTCAGAATTACTCAACCTAATTTTACATTCAACATCAAGATCAGGAGTGTCGTCCCATATTTCGTGCTCCTCATTACTGTTACTTTCTATATTACAGTCAGTAACCATAACAGGCTTTTTCACACCCCTTTCAAAGTATGGTTTTACCATATTTACATGACATAGTTGGGTTGACTTTCTTCTGTCTGGGGTTTCAATGATATAGTCCAGGTCACCTACTCTCTTTAACACTTTGTATGGCCCATGATATTTGGCCTGTAACGTATTTCCCTGGACAGGTAGTAACACTAAAACCTTGTCGCCTGGTTTGAAAGTACGGTTTTGCGACTTCCTATCGTAAAGCATCTTCATTTTTGACTGAGAGTTTTTCAAGTTTTGTTGCGCCAGCTCACAAGCCTTCTTCAACTTACCTCTGAACTTCGAGACATAGTCTAACAGATTTAGGCTCTCGGTGTTCTTAGATAACCAATTTTCCTTCAACAGCTTGAGAGGACCACGGACTGAATGGCCAAAGACCAACTCAAAGGGACTAAAGCCTAAAGACTCTTGAACAGACTCTCTAACTGCAAACAATAATAAGCTGATGCCTTCATCCCAATCTTTTTCATTGTCTAAACAATATGTCCTAATCATATTCTTCAAGTGGAATGGAACCTTTCAAGTGCACCTTGGGATTCTGGGTGATAAGCACTAGATTTGATCTGTTTGGCACCTAACTGAAATACAACCTGTTGAAATAGTCCTGACATAAAATTTGACCCTTGATCTGACTGGATTTCTTTTGGTAAGCCAACTAGAGTAAAGAAATTAACCAGAGCTTTTGAGATTTTGAGAGCTGTTATGTTGGTCAATGGTATGGCTTGGGGAAATCTGGTTGAGGCGCACATAATGGTCAAAAGATATTGGTTTCTGGATTTAGTTTTTGGTAAGGGACCTACACAGTCAATTATCACCTTGCTAAATGGTTCCTCAAATACTGGAATGGGTTTGAGGGGAGCTACAGGAATTTTTTGGTTTGGCTTTCCTACCATTTGACAAATGTGACAAGTCTTGCAAAATTCTGCCACACAGTGCCGAATTTGAGGCCAATAGAAATGTTTGGTTATCTTGTTGTAAGTTTTGTTGATGCCTAAATGGCCACCCATTGGAGACTCATGGGCCAATTTTAATATCTCACTTTGGTACATTTTTGGTACAACAATCTGGTGTACTACTGACCATTCTTCAGATGCAGGGACATTTGGTGGCCTCCACTTTCGCATAAGTACACCATTTCTGACATAATAGCCTACAGGGACCTTATCTAGCTCTACTGGTGGCAAGACCAACTTGAATAAAGGAGCTAATTCAGGGTCATTTTCCTGCTCTGAAATCAATTTTGATTTTGAAAGCGATACATCTTTGCAGTCAATTGGGTCTTGTTTTTCAGAATCTACCCTATCCTTGGGATTAGTATCACTAAAATTCTGCACATCATGGTCATAGTTGTTCAAGAATGTATCTGACAAATCAACTAAGACATCTGTAGATTGTTTACAATCTTTTGGTTCTTCTTGGGCCTTTTTGGCCATAGCTCGAGTCACAGCACAGGAGGGAAAAATACCAGGAATAACCTCTTCTAATTTCTCAGTGCTAACCAAAGTGATCGGCTTAGAAGTAACCTTAGGATCAGCAACTACCTTTCCACCTGCAAGATCATTTCCCAACAACAAAGATACCCCTTTAATGGGTAAAGTGGGCCTGGTACCCACAACAACAGAACCAGTAACTAAGTCTGATACTAACTTGACCTTATGCAAGGGAACGTTCACAGAGCCTCCTTCAATACCTTGAGCAATGACACTCTCACCAGTAGATGTGCTTACACTCAGTGGCAATACACCTTCTAAAAGTAAGGACTGAGTAGCTCCAGTGTCTCTTAATATCTTAATGGGGACCTGACTGGAATTACTTTCCAAGGATACAAAACCCTCAGACACAAAAGGTTTGAACTCTTCCCTAATAATCTCAGACTTGTCTAAACCAATACTAGACTCTGCTCTATTGGGATTTGAACGCCAGTTAGACTTGCTAGACACAAAGGCGTTGGGCGTTGCCTCCTTTTCTCTTCTCTTCTTTAAGAGCCAACAGTCAGACATAACATGCCCAGGTTTCTTACAATAGTGGCAAACAGGAGCAAAGGATCTGGGCTTCCTATCCTTACTCATAGTCTGATTTGAAGTTTGACCCTTATCTGAACTCTTTTCTGGAGCTACATTTTCAGATTTCTTTCCTATTTCTGGATAAGACTTTTTAGCAGGACCAAAGGACTTATTCTTGTTGAAAGTGGACTTGTGAGTTAGCGCATAATCATCAGCATAAGCTGCTGCTTTTGCCAAATGTTCAACTTTCTGTTCATCTAGATAGGTTTTAATGTCATCACGAACACACCTTTTGAACTGTTCAATCAAAATAACTTGCCTAAGTTTTTCAAAGTCTGTATCTACTTCCCTAGAATTACACCATCTGTCAAAGTACACTTCTTTCTCATGGGCAAATTCAACATGAGTTTGACTTTCTTGTTTACGATAATTTCTGAATTTTTGACGATATGCTTCTGGTACCAACTCATATGCTTTCAAAATAGCATTTTTGACAGAGTTATAGTCCACACATTCAGAAATTGGCAAAGCCGTGTATGCCTCCTGGGCCTTTCCCCTCAAAACACTTTGCAGCAATAAAGGCCACTGGTCTGTAGGCCATTTCAAATTTTGAGCTACTCTTTCAAAGTGTTGAAAGTACTTATCAACCTCGGACTCATTAAAAGGTGGTACCAGTCGCACATTTTTACCCAAATCAAATTTGGTAGCAATGGACTCTTCATGGGCAATTCTACGGGCATTGAGTTCTAAAGCTCTCATTTCTCTTTCATGTTTAAGCGCTCGCTCTTCCTTTTGAGCTTGAGCTTCAAGCTCTTCTTTTCGCTGTTGAGCTTCAAGCTCTTCTTTTCGTTGTTGAGCTTCAAGCTCTTCTTTTCGTTGTTGAGCTTCAAGCTCTTCTTTTCGCTGTTGAGCTTGAGTTTCAAGCTCTTTAAGTCTTAACTCTCTTTCAATTTCTAATCGCCTGATCTCATATTGCCCAGAAGGTTCCATTGGTAGAGGCTTATACACTTCTAAACAACTATCAGGTAAAACATCTTCATCAACTAACTGTTCAACAATAAGCCTTTTAAGTTCATGTTTACGTGTTGACCTTTTCACCTCTAACTGTAACTCTTGTGCTATCTGCATTAACATATCTTTTTTAAAAGTTTCTAGAACTTCCATAGATGGTGACTGTACAAACTCTTTAGCACTAGCCATTTTGAGCACTGTTGACTGTAACCAATTACTAAATCAAATGGATTTTCAAAATGTTAATTGAATGGTTGATCAAATGGTTGTACTCAAATGGTTGGTATCCCGGACGAGCCCCCAATTTTCCTGTTACGGTCACGGGCAAGCGCGGTAGCAATTACCGGTTGTCTTTAAGTTGTAACAGAAAAAGCAAAAAGTTAAACTTAACAAATTTATTTAATAGTCAACAATAATGATTACAGTCAACTGGTGTGCTCTTAACCAAACACACTAATACAATAATAAGATCTAGCTGACCTGACCTTTGAGATTAAGAGTTAAGTTTATCCGCCGTATCCAGCAATCTGTTCCGTAATCCGTCCTGTAGTATATTCTGTGGTCTATCCAATGTCCTGTGGTCTGTCCTGTGATCTGTCCAATGTTCACTCACACACGGATATCTATATCTTGTGACCTGTCTCACACTCAACAACACAAAAGGTTCTTGTCCTGCTATTCTTTATATATCTAGTCACACAGAATGTCTGTCTGGAGATATTTAGAGAGTTAACACAACTGTGCTGTCTGCTCCAAGATGTGGACAATGTCCAAAATGCAGTAAATTCACTCTCTGTTATATGAATGTACAATATCCAAAATATCCACAGTACAATAAATCTGTCCAGATGATGTATCCAGTTCACTCCAGTAAAAGTTCACAGCAACACAAGTTATATTATATTCCAAAACACAATAGCTCTCCTTATAGCCCGCGAATACAAAGTTCACTTGTGGTCAGATGTACATTCCTTATATACATTCACAGATTTCTCTGGAATTATACAGAACCAACTCAAAAAGGCTTGAGCCATCTAGGCCAAAGGAGGAAGTTCTAGAAACTACTGGCAATTGGGTTTCCCCAAATCTATCATAACCACTGAGGGGGGATTTCCCCCAGTCTGTGAACAAATCAATAAACACTAAAACACAAAAATCAATAACTCCCTTACTTTAAATGTTAACACACAAAAAGAACCAACAACACAATTATCTTTTATGACAATGTATAAACATAAAGCTTAAATTAAACAATGCACTAATATAGTGCCTAATATATGTAATACACAATGTACTAATATAGTGTCCAATATATGTAACAACTGAATAGTGAGAATCTCAAAGTAGCTTTTGCTCAGCTATGCCTTGAGCTACAGTTCTCAATTTCACTAAGTTATAGCTGACCCATTAGTGGGTGAATAACATATTTAAACAAAATTCTCAAAATGCAATAACTTCCAAGTTACAACTAATTTACTCAACAGTGAAAACCTAAAAGTAGCTATTGCCTAGCTAAGTGATGAGTTACAGGCATGCAATTTTACTATCTCATTGCTGATCTTTTTTTACAAAAATAGCACTAGAGATACCTGTACCCCACAGCCTGCGGAAATAGTTTTCAACACCATGAGATATTGAAGTAGTGAAACAGTACAAATATTAGGATACTTTCAGAGCAGTGTCAGTTAATATAAAGGTCCAAATTATATTTAAGTAGAGAAAATAACATGCAAGAGAATGAAAGTGTATGTAAAGATAAAGTATGAAAACAAGACAATTCAATAGCAAGATGACAACATTAATCAGTAAAATTATGATGCACACCTACAACCCCGAAGCAACTAACTATGGTTTCAGAGATATTGCTCGGACAATATTTTAAAGGTGAAGGTTACTATGGCAAGATGAAATGTCAAATCAAGGTCACACCATGACATTGCACAACTATAATCCCTAACCAATGTCCCTACCCAGTATCAACCTCCTACACCTTACAGTTTCCGGTCAAAGGTCAACTCAAGGTCACACCATGATGTTGCACACCTACAAACCCTAACCAATGTCCCTACTAAAGTATCAACTTCCTGCACCTTATGGTTCCTGAGATATAGCCAGTACAACAAATTATAAGTCAAGGTCACTACGGCAAGGTCAAAGGTCAAGTCAAGGTTACAGCATGATATTGCACACCTACATTCCTAGCAAATGTCCTTACAAAGTATCAACTTCCTACATCTTAATGCTTTTTGAGATAGAACAGACAAGGTTTTATAGGTCAAAGTCACTACAGCAAGGTCAAATCAAGGTCACACCATGACGTTGCACACCTACAACCCCTAACCAATCCCTACCAAGTATCAACTTGCTACACCTTACACTTTCCAAAAAATATAGCCTGGACAAGATTTTATAAGTCCAGGTCACTATAGAAAGATCAAAGGTTAAATCAAGGTCGCACCGTGATGTTGCACACCTACACCCTCAAACCAATGTCCCTACCAAGTATTAACTTCCTACACCTTACGGTTTCTGAAACATAGCCTGGACAAACTTTTCCCACCGCCCACCCGCCTGCCCGCGCATCAGGACACCATGGGTGAAAACAATACCCCGACAGCCCTTAAGACTGTGGGGTAAAAATTCAAGACTGCTATGAGAATTCAATTATTTTTTTTCTAGAGGAAATAGTCCTTACTACCCAGGGTATCCAAAACTTGTTTGGGTTTTTAATTCTCCTAACTCTTGAGTAATCTTCAGAGGATTCCCCACTTGAGCTGAAATTTATTAAATTTAGATGTCTACCTCAAATGGGAAAAGGTGAAAAATATACATTTGAAACAACAGCATGCACAGCTAGTTTTGATAAAGCTCAGTGAGAGTGAAACTTTCCATTTTCTTTCAGTTTCTTATATATGCAAGACAGAAAAGATACACACATTGCACACATATTCTCCTCTTTGTTTGAATGGGGGGAAGTGAGACTTACACCACATACACATACAATCTCACTTCCCTATCTCACTCCCCCCCTTCCGCCATACACAGATGCAATTATTTTCTCACATGCCTTTTTATTTGAGTGAGGGGAGTGGGGAAGGGGCAGATCTGTGCAGAAAAAGATGACCTCCTACCCACCCTCCTCACTGAAATAAAATGCAGGTGAGAAAAAGATCTTTTTGTGCAGTAGAATGTTTAGATTTTACAGCAAATACTTAATTATACAAGGGGCTACAGTTCTGAAATTTTACTATGTTACAGCTGACACAAAACTACATCAAAAACACATTTAACAAAATGCTCCAAATGTAATACTTTTCAAGTTATAAGTGATTTAGTGCATGAATATATGAATTTTAATGTATCAAAAATTCATAAAAAATGATTAAGAAAGATCCGGGCCTGATACTCACACAAAGGAATCTACTTGTGGCCTAGTACATACATGCAAGATATAAGATAAATCCCTGCAACAGTCAGTGAGAAAATTGTGATAAAGTGTTGAAATTTTCAGACTTTGGGTGGGGGCACCTCTCTGCTAATGGCTCTGGGGAACAAACAGACAGACAGATCTGCATGGATTTTATGATTTATCATCCTCGATAGATAAGGTATCTTTTACAAAAACAGCATGTCTCTGGGTCTTGTAGTTTTGGAGGAGTGGTTGTTTACGCGGATGCAGACGCCGCAGAGTGATGTCATAATGTCAGCTGACTGATAAGCCAGCTGACATAAAAGCCATATAAAACCAAAGTTTGCATATATTTTGACTGAATCTCTAATTACATTAAATGTGGTGGCTTGAACATTGAACAAAAAGTGTTGATTCTGAAAATGTTCAATTAATTTAATTAAATCTTTTGTATACTGCTGGTACATTGTTTATATATATGTAAGACAGAAAGATACATATATATATATATACATATATCAGTGATTATAGGTTGAAAGGATTTGGAGAAAAAAATATATTAAGGAAATAGACCATGTACAGTGAGGTGAAAAGGTAAGGTATTTCACTTTTGCTAGTTTTCATTGCATTTTATTATGTTCTTGGTACATTTTGTTAAATCTTAAATTAAATGTCAAAAATGTAAATCAAATGATAAAACAAAATTCTGTACTAGTTTCTCAGAAAAACACCATCATCAAATAGTATTCCTGAAATGGATCTATCATCAAATAATAATTCATTGTATTTTTATTTACAAATGTTTTCAGGCTTGCTGGATTTTATTCACTGCTTCATTTTGGATGGAATATATTTCTGCTGAGGATTTACATGATATCTCAATTCGAATCCACCTACAGCAATATGGATATGCTTTTAAATGGATGTGGTTCACACATGGTATTTATTTACAAAATGTTTTGCATTGTTGGATAAAGAAAAAATGTGTTTCAGTCATACATGAAACCCTTAGAAGCTTGTTCAGCGTTGAAGCTTTGTAATGCTCCATCTTACATTTGGATATATTTCTCACAGGATATTTGTACAACTCCCACTTGTAGCACATCACCAAATACACCAGGGATTGGAAAATTATTCATAAATGTTGAAAGCGATTTTTGTTCCAAATATTAACATTGTTTAAAGTCAGTGTCAAGTTTCAAATATTTCCTTTTTGTGAAATGATTATAATTTGTATACAAAGTGAAGTGCTTCATTTTATATATTTTTGTATTACTGTGGTTTGTATGTGTAAATTTTTAAAAAATGATGGCTCATAAAACACACTTCTTAAAAAATCAACATTGAAGTTTTCAAACAATGTTTACCTGATTACATTAGAATCAGGACCATTAAATTAAACAATTTAAAAAGTGTAAATTTTTAATCTAGAAAGAGCTGATTCTTAACCTAAAAAGTGTGAATTCTCAAGCTTAAAAGTGTGGATTCTGAAGCTGAAAAGTGTGGATTCGTTAAAAAAGAATTCACACTTTTTCTATTGTCTGATACCAAAGTGTGTTTTAAAGGGAACTTGCTCACAGATAAGTAAGGGGTTGTGGTGTGGGATGGGGTAAGTAAACTGTTAAGGATGGACAAGCATTCAACCTTTCATTTCTTCATAAATTTTTAATTTTTTTTCCTTTTTCTCGCTTTTTTTCTGTTTTTTTAAAAACTTTTTTTGCAATGTCTCTTTAACTAACATATAAACATTCTTTGGTCTTACTTGGATATTATTGAGTCACTGATCAAATGTTATCCAGGTTGCATGTCCTGTTGGTTGGTGTACTAATATTTACTGAGGATGCAATGATAAAATTTCGTGGAGTGTCGATCTGGAAACTGCGGTCACTGAAGTTTTCCTCAATACCCCAGAGAAGTGAGGACACTGATGAAGTGTTTAAAGTTTCTTCAATGGTGCTTGGTGTTGTAGGTTGCAGTGAGTGATATGTGAAACCAGATGTACTGGCTTGGGTTGAGCCTGTGTCTGTCTTGGTTGTGTTTGTGATATCTTACAACTTGACATTTCTGCCACAACTGGAGCCAGAACTATTACATTCTGGAGTGGGATGAATAGACTTGGTGCTGCCTTGGCTGAGACTGCTGCTGCACTGGCTGCTGGCTGTACTGGCTGTTGAAATGCATTGGGGGCTTGACTTGCAACACATAGATTCCTGGGTTTGGCTGTGGCTTCCTTTTCTGTTCGCAGTCTCTTAATAAGATCCAATGTCTCATCTTGAAAATGGCAAAAGTGTCTGTCATCCATCTTCAAAGTCTCATGGCACAGCCAGTCTGTCCATGCCCTGTTTTGCTTTTCTGTAGGCCCAGATCTCTTAGACATCACTTCCAGCAATAACCTCAACTGTTCATTAATTTTTAACCCTTCCCTGAACTGTATAAGTCCATCACTTCTTGATAACCTGTGATGGTTCTGAAGAAGATGTCTCTTCAGATGCATCATGCATTATAACAGTGTTGTATACTGCTGGGCCTAGGTCTGTGTCTTGGACATCACTCTCATAATCTAGAGGCCTGGAAACCATGACTAACAGAAGTGGAAGGATGTGGCTGGAGTGGCACCAACTGTGGCTCTGACTGTGGTACCACTGAAATTGTTTCTTATTGATACTTTCTCTCTTGATGTATTGCTTCAAGAAGTTGAAGTTGCACATGACCCACTGCTGCCTCTCGGTCATCTTCATAGCTCCATTCAGACCCTGTCTCTCTTGGTAGTATCCTGGTAGTCCTTGTTCCCCTTGTTGTACAAAAGGTCCTGGTTCTCATGCTTCAGGTAGTTCACCACTTTGTCTTTGTGTGTACCAGACAGATTTCTTACAGTAGCTTTCTTCCTTTTCTTTTTCAGCCCCCATGCATCCTTTTTAGTGGCCTCCTCGCTGTCTTAAGGTATTGGGTAACTCTGTTACATTTGTGTCTCAGGAATCACAAAAGTATCCATCTCTGATGGGTTGTGGGTGTGTCAGTGTCCTCTGCCTTCTGTGTCCCTCTTGTTCAGATGGGAGGGTTTGCAGATTCTTCACTGTAGTCTTCTTGTAAATATATCACCTTTATTCTTCTTCTTCTTAAGTGGTATCTCTTATATTTATATATTTATAATATATTTCCCCCAAATTTGCAATGTAATGTTTATCCTATCGTCATACAGATGAAAATAAGTGATTCAGCAGGATGAGCTATAAATGTTTTTGCTTCTAGACTGCTTCAGGACATTATGTGTCATACCAAAAATTCAAGGGCTTATCGAATGGGTCCAAAAATGAGAATCATAAAGACTGCTCCCATTTAAGAATGCCTCCATGATGTCCAGAATTACCAAAAAATCAAAAATTCTTGGTTTGTGGACAATCTGTGAGCTGATACATGGAAAAGGCTCCGTCCTATAAGTGTTTTTGAAAAATGTTTTCAGTGATATGATAAACGCTGTTATGTCAACTTCAATTTTTATTGAAGTTGGCAATTTACTTACATTTAAATTTTAGGAAAAATTTAATCTAATTAATATGGAGCTATCGGGTTCTCACTTAACCGATTCCACTAGGCGTATTCCACAGCCGTGATCTGTAGAATCCAGATTCGACGGATCAACGGATCAGGTCAAAAGAACCTGATCTGACTGATCTGGATCATGATCTGAGTGATCTCATGAAAAGGTGGATTCGAGAGATCAGATCTGTGAGGTATCCCACAATTCTTTGTAAACATGGCGGAAAACACGAGATTTGAAATTTCCATTTATAATTTTAATTGTTGATAAAAAAGTAATTCCAAAGATGAAAAAGTAAAAAGTAATTCCAAAGATAAAAGAGTAATTCCAAAGATGCAAAGCATGCCATTTCAGTGCCCATCTTGGATCATCATTTCTGCAATTTTTGCATTTCACAGATTCTACTGATCTGAAGGATCTCGATCTCGATCTGGATCACAAAGATCACACAGATCTTAAGTTGTGGAATACGCCTAATGATAGATTTTTGAGTTTAGGATCAACCTTTATTTTATTTAGCCGGCTCTGCATTTGTTAATATTTTATTATATTTGATATAGAGCAATGGCAAATACAAAGGTAATGCCAGGTTGTTGTTAATGTTTTTGGTTTTCTTTTCGAGTGATATATTTTATTTGTGTGTTGCCAGTGACTGCTAGTGCTAAATATCAGATTTTATGGGCGATAATATGAGTTTGATGTAAGCGGACCAACATTGATTATAGGAATATAGCATGAAAAAGCCGTCTAAACGCAGAATTTTAGACGCATTGGCGTGGTATGAGCACGAAGGCGAAGCCTGAGTGCTTAGATCATGTCAACCCGTCTAAAATTCTGCGTTTAGACGGCTTTTGAATGCTATATTCCTATTCTAACATGACTGTTGAAAATAAAATACTTAAAACACTTGTAACATTACAAAATTATCGCCGCTATGTTAACAGCCGTACTGTTGATCCTGAATTTTAGACGGTTTAGAAATTGCTCTCGACCAATCAGAATGACGGACACATCCGTGTCATGTTAGAATGTCCAAATTAGCACTAGGCGAGTGTCGATGGCCAGGATGTATTCCTGTTCTAAAATGTTGTTTAAAGCCTACCTCAGTTACACGGGTTTTCACAATTACGTGCATGTCATAATACTGTGCGTTTCTGTTTAAGAAACCTATCCAACAATAAATCGGCTATCAACGTGTAATATTGTTGTGTCCTGAGCTGTTGTATTCTTGAAAAGGTGTCTGGTAAGCAGAAAAACACCAGGGATATTTCTGAAAACTATGCAAGTTTATTAAACAATAAGTGGTAGTGTAAATATTAAAGTATGAACTCACCAAAAACTGTGTCCGCTGTCACTTGGTTGTTACCTCACAGCAACACTTGACAATTCAACTATTTACAATATTTATTCACACAGATTGTTTCATAAATCTGTGCTGCCCAATACCAAGCAGCAAAGGCTGACAATTTATTTTATATTTGTGACCATGCATGTTGGCTGTTAGAGCTAGACTGACGCTATATTTAAAAAGGCCAGACAAACTCACTTCTGTGTCCTTGACCCCTGACCTAATTGTTGGAAAGCAGTGGATACTAAACATCGGCGCCGAAACAACGGATTTCACCACATTCCACCCCGTTCTGAAAAAGGCCAAGGACAACTATTTTCAGGTCACCACAGACCACCCTAAATGCATCGGATTCTTATCGATGCAATCTATTGCTCCTTTACTTTAATCCATAGAGGCGGGTTGCGTTCTCAGATGTCTTCCTGAGAACTTGTGCCAAGCCTAAACCCTTCAGTTCAGCAACTCTCCAGGGTATAGCCTCAAAGCCATATGGGGAACCTATTGGAGAGATGTTCTGGAGCTTTCAAATATGGAGAGTCCGTTTTCAAGAGTGTTTTTTCCATTGGCAATTGTTTGATAACATCATCCACTTTTATATGTCTTTCTCGCCTCAATATCAGAGCGGTGAACCCGAACATGACACTAGGGAAGCCGTCCCTCCATTTGATCATTTCCCGGACTCCTCCATTGTAACAGTGTCTGTGGATTCTGGCATTTTTTGCCACATCGTCTTTCAGAACAGATGACATTACGGCCAAACACATATCGCTAGCATCCCTTGACTTATTGTCACCTTCACGGCAGTGGATCACCAATACTTTTGACCATAATTTTTTGTCAACGTAGAATCTGAGTAGATCCTTCACCACCCGTATTTGGTGGTCATTGAATTTTGATTTTTGAGTAGCCTTCAGAGTACTCCATGCCCATCTCACCGATTCCTATGCAACGGGGATCCATTTCTACGGCGGACTTTACCATATCAAGTTGTCTTTTAGAAACGTACTTTGCTTCCTTTGGATGTACACCGTAAGTGAAGGATAATTGGTGATCCCGTTTGTGTACAACCATATCCTCCCGACTTGGTACCCCATGGCAGAAGTTACACATTATTTCAGAAATTACCCGGATTTCACCACATTATCATATAGTGACCAACTAAGTTGGGGCTGGACTGAAACATACAATACTGCTGACAATAAAATCAAATATTGACATTAACCTGGCTTTGTAACAAATTCAGACCTTTAGCTTGAATACAATGCTGCAGCTTTGGATCCTAACTGGAAAAACAGAGTTCATCCTTACTCAGTCATCATAGACAGTTGCTTTTATCTTAGTTGAAACAAATCATATATTAACATAGCCTTCAGGTTTCACCCTGTACATGACCTCAGGTTTCACCCTGTAAGTGACATGAATCCACTGTGCAACCTCACAGAACCTCAGGATTCATTCTATCAATGACATGAATCCACTCTGCAAACCTCACAGAACCTCAGGATTCATTCTATCAATAACATTAATTCACTACAAAAACATCACAGAGCCTCAGTTTCACCCTGTAAATCAAAACATAAAAATACTTTGTACAGCCCAGGTTTCACCCTGAAATTCAGACACAAGATACTGGAATAATTCACATGTCCTAACCAAAAGAGTAAACCTGCAAATAAAATTAAAGTCACAGGTTTTACCCTGTAAAATAAATGATCAAACCTAAACTATCATTCTTGACAGGTTTCACCCTGCAAGAGAAACAAACTATTTCATATCAATCCTTAAATAAATCAGCAGGTTTTACCCCTTAACTACAGGTTTTACCATGTGACTGAGTTCATGGTGTCAGCCAAGTGGTTCCCTCAAAATGTCCAGCACAGATATTACATCTACCAGTCCAGCATTGAACTGATGAAATGCTTGCCCTTATATAGTGAAATTGCAGACAGAACAGAATTACTCAAATCAGAGAAGTAACAAGGCCTCTCATTGGACTAAACTTTAGTCATCCCCAAGACTTTGGAAAGACAACTTCCTTTTAATACTTTATGCAGAGTCACATTGAATCAACATTTACCGTTAACACACTGAAACATACTACAAAGTGACATAAAGACAACAGATATTAAAGTACATAGTTTACAGGAATAGTTGCACACAAACGGCCAGTGTTTTATATATATTAGTTGAATATCACTCATTTGCGAGAATTTAAAATACGACGACGAATCCATGTTCGTCACAATATTTTATAAAATTTGTATTTATCTGATTTTTTTTCTATGCTCCAGGTTTTTATTTTCTGTAATTTCAATGGATGGATTTCATAATTAGTTTGTTGAATATTGATGCACGGAATTATGACACACACAGTATTGTGACAACCCGTGTAATAGTAGCAAGCGACAATTGCGAGGATGTCTTGTTATTTTTAAAATATTGCCAGAACTCACGTTTCCTCAGACCAGGGTCTGATCAGCTATAGTGTTCGCATGATTAGTTTATTGAAAACATACATATTGTTATTCAAGAGGTTTGTGCAAGTTCAGAGATCAGTATTAAAGATATTCATTTTGTGGCTTTATGCAAGTTAACACCCATATGCTTTAGATAATATTTAAAATTTTGAAGTGACTCCTGTCACAGTATCATGGTTTGAAGTTTTCCTCTAAAGTCACGGCATCGCAAATAATACCATCAATTCACACAAATAAAATATATTAAGACCCTACAGAGTACCCTGACATCATGAATATTAATAAGAAGTCCACAAATTTTGATCCTCAAGTAAAGTATTGTTAAAAATGCCATGGAATCGTCAAATATTTCCTACGCATATTAATATTTATAAGCTGTGTAGTCCATCTAGTATTTGATCTTAAAGCAGAAAATACTGTTCAGAAACCACCATGGAAATTCGTGACCTCATCAATATTAACGAGTTGTCCGCAAATATTGATCAAGTATTTCTACATACATTGTTGGAAAACCCCACATAATTCCGTGCATGATCTCATATATATTCTACACAGTTGTCAAGCAAATATATAATAAATATATAAATAAATAAATATATAATAAATATATAATAAATATATAAATAAACTGAAATATCTTTTCACAGAAATATAACTTGACAAAACTGTATATCAATTATATTGTATGTACAAAAATGAAATGAATTCTATCTCTCTATATCTATCTAATAAAATAACGGAGTTATCGAAACTCATTGCTTTTTAGTGTGATGCCGTGACTTTAGATGAAAACTTCTAACCACGATACCGTGACAGGAGTCACTTCGTTAAAATTTATATTAGCAAGTGTAGCTTAAAATTATTTAATGACATACAATACAATTAATGCTTTATTTGATTATGCTGTTCAGTATTTCTTCAAAACTCGTACATTTTGACAATATGTATCTCTATTATCGGCCATTTTACTGCAAACCGGAAATAATACGGTACTTTGTTTGCAAGTAAAAGCATTTGTCCTTGACATCTGATAAAGATATATAAGACGGTCATTCACTGGTAGCTGTCTCTTACTGGTAGGATGCCACTAGTTGGATAGTGGATCAGATGTTTAATTATTTAGCACTAGAGAGTATATAATAATGACAATATAAAGTACATAATATTCTGTTGCCAAAAAGAAACTTTGTCCGCCACATTTAAAGGGAAGGAACAACAACAATATGTAATAATATCCATAAAACTAAATTTTTAATATTTTATTGAAGTATATATTATATTAAAGATAAGTGTCTTATTATGTTATTGTATTATAGCTATATATGATATCTATAGTGTTCAGGATTAACTTCTTATTTTATTATTGAATTATGACTATACAGTATCTATAACCTTAATGGGGGTTTCCACTGGAACCGACCCTACGTCTCTAGGGTCGGTTGCAAAAGTGAGGGGATCGGGGACGAAAACCACAAAATAGTGCGCGAAAATGCTGGGCCGGTTACATATCCCTGACAGGATGTAGCACATACTGGCTTATCTGGATCAAGATACCGACCTGACTTGGGGTCGGGATAATTTTTCCTCAATGACAAGGTGGGAAACTACCACAACAAGCTGTAAGTCCCAAGCACAAAAGCCGTAGCAGGCCCCGACAAGCCATAGTCACAAACCGACAGCACTGTAGCATTTTACAGACTCATCCCGACTAGACTGAGTCAGGATCCAGAGTCAGGATCAAACCAAAACTATATAAAACCCCTGTGGCTCACTAAAAACATCATTTGTCACTTCAAAGATGCCAGCTACACATCACAGAGACTTCACACATCAGCTGAGGGTACTTTTGGTTTTTATTGAATTTAAGATTTTGATTTGCATCTTGATGGGAAGACAGAGTTGGACACATTTGAACCCAGCACCATCACCTGCCATGCAGGCACCAGCAAGACTTCAAGCTCAAGCCAGCCCCCAGGAGCAGAAGAAAGCCACCAAACCCATGGGTCATGCCCTGGATCCTTCAGAGAAAAGAAAAGGGATGCTACGGGAACCTCCTGGCCGACCTCATACACACAGACATCCCAGGATAGCAAGATTTTGTCAGGATGTCAGGTGCCTTTTTCGACCTCATCAAGGAATGCATTCACCACTGCATCCAGAAGTCAGCCAACTTTAACTTCACACTGCCCTAGATAGTTGATAAAAAACAAACTCCTATTCTTGAAACACTCCGTCAAGATGTCAGATTCCAATTGATGCAGTGTGCAAACCGACTGTCCTTATATAGTCACAGATTGTTATCAGCTGACAAGCCGTGGGTTGTAAAAATGAAGCCGGCTTGTCCTGCACAGTTTCACGGCTTGTCTGTTGTGTAACTGGCTTGTCAGTTTGGGTTTACAGCTTGTCTGTTTCTGTTCCCGCCTTGTCCTGCTGAGATGTTACCAGCCCTAAAATTGAAGACTGGGAGACTTCCTGTCTTAACGAGAAGTGTCCAAGTCAGGTGGGTTATGTTTACGACAGACCGGTTTGCTTTCAAGTATGGTCAGTTAATGTAGCCCTTCCTGTCTGGAGGTGGAGTCCTGGTACTTAGCCTATGTAGGACTGAAATACAATTATGTTTTGTTTTCTTCTAGCCAAAACCGGTTTTGTCACATATTTCATTATTTTAACTTAAGTTTACCAAAACATTTAACTGCAACAAATATTTTACAGTATTTCACAATATTCTATTGATGCATCACATATTTTGTCCTCGAAAGTTTTCAGAAAGTCCCTCATGGTTCTTATTTATATACGAGTTAAAGCTCATGAACATGTTTGAAAACTTATTTCTTCGCATTTTATAAAACCCTTATTTCGGGTTTTCGCCGAATTTCCGCTTTCAGAAACTGGTTCTAAAAGTTGCATTCGACCACAACACTAGTAAGTGTAATTAAGCGTCCCATAAGGGACGCTTGTTTGTGTATGGGAGAGCTTCTGGCTCCGCCGGCTCCGCATTTTGTTTTCCTTATAACTCTGTAACCGTTAGGCGGATTCTTTTCAAATTTGGCAGGTTTAGGCAGTAGCCTTGGGGAATTTTTTTGAATATGCTGCAGTGACATTTCAACCAATCAGAGAGGTCACATGACCAAAAATGTCTTTTTTCGATGGGGAAGCTTGTCCGGATGATTAAAGGAATTTTATCAATTCACCTGAAACTTGGCAAATACATTCATTCTATTAAAATCTGGAAATCATTAGATTTTGGCATTGATTGGTCAAGAAATGGCCGAGTAATTAATGATTAATTAATTATTACGAATTTTCCAAATAAGGAAAACACAAAAATGCTTATATCTCGAAAACCGTGCTAGATAGAGCGCTTTCGACGAAATTTTTGACCCACAGGGTATCTCTGCGGAGTAGTTTTCCCAATTTTCAAAAAATTTTTATCTCGCCCAAAATGGCGGCCATTTTGAATTTTCGAAATTTTCGCAAAAATTGCAAAACACAAAAATGCTTATATCTCAAAAACCGTGCTAGATAGAGCAATTTCGACAAAATTTTTGAACCGCAGGATATCTCTGCGGAGTACTTTTCCCAATTTTCAAAAAAATTTTGTCTCACCAAAAATGGCGGCCATTTTGAATTTTCGAAATTTTCGCAAAAATTGCAAAACACAAAAATGCTTATATCTCGAAAACTGTGCTAGATAGAGCGATTTCGACGAAATTTTTGACCCATAGGGTATCTCTGCAGAGTAGTTATCCCAATTTTGAAAAAATTTTTGTCTCGCCAAAAATGGCGACCATTTTGAATTTTCGAATTTTTCGCAAAAATTGCAAAACACAAAAATGCTTATATCTCAAAAACCGTGCTAGATAGAGCAATTTCGACAAAATTTTTGACCCGCAGGATATCTCTGCGGAGTACTTTTCCCAATTTTCAAAAAAATTTTGTCTCGCCAAAAATGGCGGCCATTTTGAATTTTCGAAATTTTCGCAAAAATTGCAAAACACAAAAATGCTTATATCTCGAAAACCGTGCTAGATAGAGCGATTTCGACGAAATTTTTGACCCGCAGGGTATCTCTGCAGAGTAGTTATCCTAATTTTGAAAATATTTTTATCTCGCCAAAAATGGCGGCCATTTTGAATTTTCGAATTTTTCGCAAAAATTGCAAAACATAAAAATGCTTATATCTCGAAAACCCTGCTAGATAGAGCGATTTCGACGAAATTTTTGACCCGCAGGGTATCTCTGCAGAGTAGCTGCCAATTTTCAAACAAAAAATTTCTCGCAAAAAATGGCGGCCATTTTGAATTTTTCGCAAAATTGCAAAACACAAAAATTCTTATATCTCGAAAACCGTGCTAGATAGAGCGATTTCGACGAAATTTTTGACCCACAGGGTATCTATGCAGAGTAGCCATGCCATGCCAAAATTTTGTCTTGCCAAAAATGGCGGCCATTTTGAATTTTCGAATTTTTGCGCAAAAATTGCACAACACAAAAATGCTAATATTTCGAAAACCGTGCTACATAGAGCGATTTCAACGAATTTTTTTATCTTCAGGGTATCTCTGCAGGGCAGCTATCCCAAAGAGCTTTCACTTGGTGAAGTTTCAGACCCATAGCTAATTGCTCACCTACTCAAAAAGAGTAAATGCGAATTACCTCTAAAAGTATTGCAGATGGCCAATTTTTCTCAAATAACTCATTCACCTACTTTTGGGAGAGCTTTCACTTGGTGAAGTTTCAGACCCATAGCTAATTACTCACCTACTCAAAATGAGTAAATGCGAATTATCTCTAAAAGTATTGCAGATAGCCAATTTTTCTCAAATAACTCATTCACCTACTTTTGGAAGAGCTTTCACTCTGTGAAGTTTCAGACCCATAGCTATTTATTCACCTACTCAAAATGAGTAAATGCTAATTATCTGTAAAAGTATTGCGGATACCCAATTTTTATCAAATACTCATTCATCTACTTGTGGGAGAGCTTTCACATGGTGAAGTTTCAGACCCATAGCTAATTACTCACCTACTCAAAATGAGTAAATGCGAATTATCTCTAAAAGTATTGCAGATAGCCAATTTTTCTCAAATAACTCATTCACCTACTTGTGGGAGAGCTTTCACTCTGTGAAGTTTCAGACCCATAGATAATTATTCACCTACTCAAAATGAATAAATGTGAATTATCTCTTAATAGTATTGCAGATAGCCAATTTTTCTCAAATGACTCATTCACCTACTTTTGGAAGACCTTTCACACACGAAAATGAAAAATTGTGAATATCTCGGAAAAGCTATTTCTTCTGCTTTAATGCTTGGCGGGAGATACACACCACGGCAGTGGTCTTGACAAAAATTTTTGTCTCCCCAAAAATGGTGGCCATTTTGAATTTTCAAAGTTTTTGCAAAACACAAAAATGCTTATATCTCGAAAACCATGCTATATGGAGCGAACTCAACAAAATTTTGGACCTGCTGGGTATCTCTACAGAGTAGCCATGGCAATTTTCAAAATATTTTTGTCTCGCCAAATATAGCGGACATTTTTAATTTTTTTATTTTTTGCAAAACACAAAAATGCTTATATCTTGAAAACTGTGCTAGATAGAGCAGACTGCGCTGACTTTGATTGCCACAACAGTATAAGGCTAGAAACGAAGCATTTTCTTAATACTTTAGCACTCACCTTTATATCCTTTTCGGGACGCTTTGTTTTTGCTTTTGCTATGCAAAAACATTATCTTTTTTTTTTGCGAGCGATCCTCTAGTTAATGTTTGATCTCTTTCAAAACTGAATGTTTTTGTAATAACTTTATAAGTATAAGAAAGAAAAAACATCTGTAGCAAAAAGGAAGTTTTTGGTGAAGTGCAGTTGATGTGTTATCTCTTTTGAAACTGTATGTCCTGAAGAGTATTCCAGGGTGAATGTAAATTGTGGTTAAAAAAGAAAATTTATATTGTGGACAGAAGTTCTACCCTGTAAAGATTGTTGTGGGCAAAGTTCATGTGGGTAGAGTGTGCAGTAAGCAAAATTCCTGTGGGCAAAGTTCCTGTGGGCGAAGTTCCTGGATTCTTAATTGTAACATGATCACAGATCTATTGGACATTAATGTATCAGTGATATCCCACAAAAAGCAAACTGCTAGACAGGAGCAGCAGCACAAAAAATTTTTGAATATATTACACAAAAAGATTTCAATTTATTTTATTTTATTTAAATTCAGATTTTTTTATTTTAGTTGCTTGAATATAAAACTTCTAAATCATGGCGGTGTACATAATGTGCTTGAGGAAACTGAGGCCAAGTTGGGGATTTTCTTGCACTATTTTATAAACAGAGATATCATGGCCATTGCCATTTGCCTTAGACACTCACTATTGGCCAACTCCCCTTCCTTATTACTGCCAATTACCAGCACTAATAGTTAAAATGTTCATATTTAAGCAATGACCAATGACCATCTTCAAAACCTTTTGGCGTGTATTTGCTCCTTTCAGGTTAGAAACAGTTGCCTTATTTACCAGATTTGGAAGGTACTATTTGCCAAATTATGCCTATTTGAATTGTACCTGGTCCCCAGTAATAATAGATAGCATAGCATTAATTGATGCATGGTGAAATCAAGATGCTCTCGGATAGAGCAAAATACTTGACTTGATGTGACAAAATTTTTGTGATTACTGCAGTTTTTTCAGAACAAAACTTATTTGCTGAAGGAAAGACTTAAAGCTGTTGCATTCAAAACATAATAGTAATAATAATGATAAAACTTCTTGGGAATTCCTTAGGTTTAAAAACTGGGTTTGTCATTTTTATGTCAGCTGACTTGTCAGTCAGCTGACATTATGTCGTCACTCTGCGGCGTGGGCGTACGCGTACGCGTCCGCGTGAACAACTTCTCCTCCAAAACTACAAGGCCTAGAGACGTGCTGTTTTTTTTAAAAGATACCTTATCTATCGAGGATGAAAAATTGTTCAAGGCATGCAAATCTGTCTGTTCGTCTGTTTGCTAGAGACATTACAAGAGGGGTACCCCCACCAAAAGTGTGAAAATTTCAACACTTAATCACAATTTTCTCAGTGACTATTGCAGGGATTTCTCTCATATCTTGCATATATGTACTAGGCCACAGGTAGATTCTCTTGTGTGAGTATGAGACCTGGATCTGTCTTACTTTTTTTTTAATAAATTTTTTTAATAATTTTTAATGCATTAAAATTCATGAAATCATGCACAAAATCATTTATAACTTGAAAAGTGTTGCATTTAGAGCATTTTGTTAAAATATGTTATTCAGCTACTTTTTTCATAGCTACAATATGGTGAGTAAGTTGGGTGCCTGTCTCAATAGCTAAGTGAGTAATAGCTACTTTTGGGCTTTTCAGTAACTTCCATCATGAGTAAAATCACTTGTAACTTAAAAACTATTGCATTTAGAGAATTTCGTATAAATATGTTATTCAGCTACTTTTGGGTCAGCTATAACATAGTAAAATTTTAGACCTGTAGCTCATGGCATAGCTGAGTAATAGCTACTTTTAGGTTATCACTGTTGAGTAAATCGCTTATAACTTCAAAACTATTGCATTTAGAGAATTTCGTATAAATATGTTATTCAGCTACTTTTGGGTCAGCTATAACATAGTAAAATTTCAGACCTGTAGCTCATGGCATAGCTGAGTAATAGCTACTTTTAGGTTATCACTGTTGAGTAAATCGCTTATAACTTGGAAACTATTACATTTACAGTATTTTGTTTCAATATGTTATTCACCTATTTTGGGATCAGCTATAACATAGTGAAGTTTCAGATCTGTGGCTCATTGCATAGCTGAGTAATAGCTACTTTGAAGTTCTCACTATTGAGTAAATCACTTGTAACTTAAAACCTATTGCATTTAGAGAATTTCGTATAAATATGTTATTCAGCTACTTTTGGGCCAGCTATAACATAGTGAAATTTCAGATCTGTAGGTCATGGCATAGCTGAGTAATAGCTACTTTGAAGTTCTCACTATTGAGTAAATCAGTTGTAATTGGAAAACTATTGCATTTAGAGTATTTCGTATAAATATGTTATTCAGCTACTTTTGGGTCAGCTATAACATAGTAAAATTTCAGACCTGTAGCTCATGGCATAGCTGAGTAATAGCTACTTTTAGGTCATCACTATTGAGTAAATCAGTTGTAACTTGAAAACTATTGCATTTACAGTATTTTGCTTAAATATGTTGTTCACCTACTTTTGGGTCAGCTATAACATAGTAAAATTTCAGACCTGTAGCTCATTGCATAGCTGAGTAATAACTACTTTGAGGTTCTCACTATTGAGTAAATCAGTTGTAATTGCAAAACTATTGCATTTAGAGAATTTCGTATAAATATGTTATTCAGCTACTTTTGGGCCAGCTATAACATAGTGAAATTTCAGATCTGTAGGTCATGGCACAGCTGAGTAATAGCTACTTTGAAGTTCTCACTATTGAGTAAATCAGTTGTAATTGGAAAACTATTGCATTTACAGTATTTTGCTTAAATATGTTGTTCACCTACTTTTGGGTCAGCTATAACATAGTAAAATTTCAGACCTGTAGCTCATTGCATAGCTGAGTAATAACTACTTTGAGGTTCTCACTATTGAGTAAATCAGTTGTAATTGCAAAACTATTGCATTTAGAGAATTTCGTATAAATATGTTATTCAGCTACTTTTGGGCCAGCTATAACATAGTGAAATTTCAGATCTGTAGGTCATGGCACAGCTGAGTAATAGCTACTTTGAAGTTCTCACTATTGAGTAAATCAGTTGTAATTGGAAAACTATTGCATTTACAGAATTTCGTATAAATATGTTATTCAGCTACTTTTGGGTCAGCTATAACATAGTAAAATTTCAGACCTGTAGCTCATGGCATAGCTGAGTAATAGCTACTTTTAGGTCATCACTATTGAGTAAATCAGTTGTAACTTGAAAACTATTGCATGTACAGTATTTTGCTTAAATATGTTTTTCACCTAGTTTTGGGTCAGCTATAACATAGTAAAATTTCAGACCTGTAGCTCATGGCATAGCTGAGTAATAGCTACTTTGAGGTTATCACTGTTGAGTAAATCGCTTATAACTTGGAAATTATTGCATTTTGAATATTTTGTTTCAATATGTTATTCACCTATTTTGGGGTCAGCTATAACATAGTGAAGTTCCAGACCTGTGACTCATTGCATAGCTGAGTAATAGCTACTTTGAAGTTCTCAATGTTGAGCAAATCACTTATAATTTGAAAACTATTGCATTTAGAGAATTTCGTATAAATATGTTATTCAGCTACTTTTGGTTCAGCTATAACATAGTAAAATTTCAGACCTGTAGCTCATGGCATAGCTGAGTAATAGCTACTTTTAGGTTATCACTGTTGAGTAAATCACTTATAACTTGGAAACTATTGCATTTAGAGTATTTTGTTGCAATATGTTATTCACCTATTTTGGGGTCAGCTATAACATAGTGAAGTTCCAGACCTGTGGCTCATTGCATAGCTGAGTAATAGCTACTTTGAAGTTCTCACTGTTGAGTAAATTAGTTGTAATTGGAAAACTATTGCCTTTACAGAAATTTGTACAAATATGTTATTCAGCTACTTTTGGGTCAGCTATAACATAGTGAAATTACAGACCTGTAGCTCATGGCACAACTGAGCAATAGCTATTCTCAGGCACTGACTGTTGAGTAAATCGGCTATAACTTGAAAAATATTGCATTTGGAGTATTTTGTTAAAATATATTGTTCACCTACTTTTGGGTTAGCTATAACATAGTGAAATTACAGACCTATAGCTCATGGCATAGCGGAGCAATAGCTATTTTCAGGTTCTCACTATTGAGTAAATCAGTTGTAACTTGAAAACTATTGCATTTACAGTATTTTGCTTAAATATGTTGTTCACCTACTTTTAGGTCAGCTATAACAGAGCAAAAATTCAGACATGTAGCTCATTGCATAGCTGAGTAATAGTTACTTTGAGGTTCTCACTCTTGAGTAAATCAGTAGTAACTTGAAAACTATTACATTTTGAGTATTTTGTTAAATATGTTATTCACAGACGTTTTGGTCAGCTATAACATAGTTAAATTGCAGACCTCTATGTCATGGCATAGCTGAGCAATAGCTTCTTTCAGGTTCTCACTGTTGAGTAAATCATTGTATCCAACCTGTAGGAAATCATGGGCTGGGAATCTGTTAATATGGTCCGATTTGACCTTGGAACCCTCCTTCAAGGTCAAATGAGGATAGCCAAACATAAAAGTGCTTATAACTCGCTTATTATTGGTCCTAGAGGTTTGGAATGAAAACCAACCTATAGAAAATCATGAGCTGGGAATTTTTTGGTGTGGTCGGATTTCACCTTGGACCCCTCCTTCAAGGTCAAATGAGGATAGCCAAACTTAAAAGTGCTTATAACTCGCTTATTATTGGTCCTAGAGGTTTGGAATGGAAAACCAACCTATAGAAAATCATGGGCTGGGAATCTTTTGGTGTGGTCAGATTTCACCTTAGACCCCTCCTTCCAGGTCAAACGAAGATAGCCAAACTTAAAGTGCTTATAACTCGCGTATTATTGGTCTTGGAGGTTTGGGATGGTAAAACAACATATAGGAAATCATGGGCTGGGATTCTTTTGGTGTGGTCAGATTTGACCTGGGACCCCCCCTTCAAGGTCAATTGAGGATAGCCAAACTTACAATTGCTTAGAACTCGCTTATTATTGGTCCTACAGGTTTGGGATGGTAAACAAGCTACAGGAAATCATGGGCTGGGAATTTTTTTGTGTGGTCGGATTTGACCTTGGACCCCTCCGTCAAGGTCAAACAAGGATAGCCAAACTTAAAAAGTGCCTATGACTCACTTATTATTGGTCCGAGAGGTTTGGGATGGTAAACCATCCTAAATTCTTTGGCTGGGAATCTTTTGGTATGGTCAGATTTGACCTTTGGACCCCTTCTTCATGGTCGAACGAGGATATTGCATTTATAGTATTTCTTTAAATATTTTTAACCTACTTTTTACACTTAAACAATTACCTTGTTACTTTATTTCATAATACCATTTGCAGGGCACAACTTTTTTGTCCTTTTTTTCTGTCAGCTTCGGAATATCTTTCGAACATGCTGTTCAGTTACCATTTATTGTATTTCTGTACAGCCCTTTCCCTGATAATTATGCTTTCCTCATTCAGTCAGCTGACACAGTGCCCATTCACGGGCACTCTCCTCTTGTTCTATGTTTGTCTCTGCACTCTCATGATGATCTTGGTTTAAGTTTTCAGAGACAAAAAAAAAATTAAAAAGCTGTGATTTATATTTTTCTCTTTGTTTTGTCATATTGAAAAATTTTAAAAATAAAAATAAAATTAAAAGAAATAAGAAAAAAAAAAACATTTATGGGCCCAATTGGGATTTGAACCCAGGCCCCGGATTACAAGTCCAACACTACAGACAGAGCTCCACTGGTACCTGCATGCTTATGATGTTTAATGGTATATGTTGAATGTAAATATAAAAACCTTATTGTTTAATTAAAGATTTCCCCACTAATTATACATGGATTTTTACACAATAAAAACTAACATAAACACTGTGATAATACCTTTCTAATGATATGAATAACAAAGGTGTAGGTTACATGATTTCCAAAATATTGGCAAAAAAAGGTATGAAGGAGAAATCCTGGTGTTATATTGATTTACGTACGTGATGAAGAGAAGCAGATTTCTCTGTATATACCCAATTGAAAAAATGACAAAAAACTGTCTCCTGACTTAAATTTTCATCCAGATTTCAACACAAATTTGGAGGAATTTGGGTGTATCCCATGAAGTATCTGCCCACCAAATTTGAGTGTGATTGATGGTATAGTTTTTTTGAGTTATAAGCACAAAAAGGTGTACACGTCACAGAATGACAGAAAGACAGAATGAAACTGATAACAATAACCCTCTCCTATTGTCAAGCCTTATTAAAATTTCAATTTAGAAACAGGAAAAAGGAAGAATATGTTCAGGACCAATAATTGATTCATTGGTGTACCATATTCTTACATCCTGCCCCTAATAACCGTTTGGCCAATAATAATTTTTAATCCTTGACCTGAATTTTAATATTTCACAATATTTGCAGGAAGCACTTGCTATTGTCCTTGATGTGGGACCCAGTATGAACCAGGCTCCTCCAGGGAGTGCTACTTTCTTGCAGGCTGCCCTGGAAGCCATAACTGCCATACTGCAGAGAAAGGTCAGTCACTGACAAGTTAGTGAGAATGTAAAGGCTGCAAGTTCATTGGAAAATGTGGTTTGATTACTCGTTTGGGAAGAACCGACTTGCTTGGTTATTGTCTATAAAATTAATTGCTTCATATTGCAACTTATGAAACTGTTGAAATGCATAAAACCTGAAACAATGTTTATAATTTGCTCAATTATGAGTTCAGGATACATTTGTAATGCATAATGCAGAAACTTTTAACCATTCTAAATGTGTATTTATAATGGGAGACTCGTGGCGTCTTTGAAATATGTTACATTAAAATAATGGCTACTAACGAGCCTTTTGCCTTGTGACAATTTATTTTAGTCAGAATATTGTAGTTGTGACCTATATCATTATCATTTGACACATTTTATCGTCAGAAAAATGCTGTTTTGCAATGGAAAACCTTGTAATTACAAGACTAATTTAGGGAGGTGTTCTACATATTTATACTTTATTTTTGGCCATTTCAAGTTTTGAAGTGGAGAAAAATTTACGGTGGCCATATTTAAGTCGTTCTTTACAAAATTAAGTCCACTCCCTGATAGACTTAACTGGGAACATAATAATTAAGCAAAGCTTAGAACTGTCTAAGTCAAAGACCACCCCCTTAGTGTAGGTTAAGACAAGAGTCTTCACTTTAAGTCTGAGTCCAGGATAAGTGTTTTTGCAAAACCACCGGCAGGCAGCATGTCAGGTGTTTGGCATGCACAGTCAAACCCTTTCAAAGACAGCAATGTTAAGTAGAATTATCTTTTAAGCTGTTTCAACTGAATATTAATGTTAAGTGAAAGTCCTGAGTTTGTACAACTATTTTGGGATCTAATGACCATTCACTCAGTAGAGTTGATCTGTTTTGAAAGAAATATGTAAATTGTGTATGGGGTACATATATGCTTCTTTCAGTAGACTCAGTTTCAGATTTACACATTTTACAAATAAATAACTTCAAAGAATGTGATTTTAAGCCACCAACTGGAAGAAGTATCAATTTTGTAAGATACACAGTTTATGTTATAAATAAACCAATTATAGCCACCAGACAGATGAGAGAAAGCAACAGGAAAGTACATGAAATACTGGAACATTCTAAGCTTTGGAAGTAGTCGGTACAACAGGAGAGTAATCACAATACCCGTGTAATAATCTTTTTGTTGTATTTGTTTTATCTTTAGTTATTTGCCGAGTCTAAGGATGAGATAACGCTGGTACTCTGTGGAACACCTGATACAGCCAATGAGCTTGCAGATGGGGAGAGTTATGAGAACATTACTGTGGCCAGACCACTTGGTGTGGTCAACTGGGAGCTGATGTCTTACATAGAGAATGATGTGCAGCCCAGCACTGTCTCAGGCGACTGTATCCTTTGCAGTCTATCAGTTTTTTACCACACTCACTAAGCTGTTCTGCTCAATGACATTGTTATAAAGGCACTGTATACACAAAGATATGGGATAAAACTTTCTAATATCTTCAGATTTAGGGTTTTTCATATGTTTTAAGTTTTACATCAATTATATATGTTAACAATTGAGATGCCAGTGGTAAAGTGTTGTCATGGTATTTCAGTGAAATACTGTCCATACTGAGGTGCCAAGGCCAACAACCCATGCCTACATGATGTCTTGTAACAATATATAAATCAAGGAAAAACCATATATAACTAAATTTTACATGCAAAGTTTGTTCTCGATCATGATTCCTTTACAGTGTTTAGTTCTGGATGCTATTGTTGTTGCCATGGACACTGTTGTGAAAGGGATAGAGTGAGTATTCTGTAGCACTATGAGTTGGCTATAAAACCGCTTTGACTTAGAATCAGAATTTCTATTTTGTACCAGATCAGACCAGAAGTAAATGTTACATTTTTGACAACATTGAATGAAGTAAAATTTTGTGTTGCATGATGAATCAACTATAGAACATTGAGAGTGATTTATTTGATTTTCTGCATTGAATGGTCTGATTTAAATTTGTTCATCATTGCGCAGTAACTCTTAAATTTGAATAAATAGTTCTAACAGAATGAACTCTCGTACACATCTATGAAGTACGTAGAAGGCCCTCTCAAACTTTTCTCCTAAAATTTGGAATGGTTTTAAAATACCATGTATTATATCAGACAAAACTCGGTGTTTTCAAACTCTGTCAATATTTTGTATATTTATCATGTACTTTAAATCAATGCAATCTTTCAGAGGCAAGCGAGGATTTGGTAGCAAGCGTCTGATCCTGTTCTCAGATGTGGGCGGGGAGTTTGGAGATGACCAGATTGAAGACATTGTGGCAAGCATGAAGGAAGCTGATTTGGAGTTCAATGTCATGTAAGCACAAACATGATTGGTTGACAAATCTGGTTGGTTTTAACATATGTAAGCATGTAGTTGTTTGGATGTGATAGATTTTAGAATGAATCTGATTGGTTGTGGCATATATAAACATTATTCTGGTCCGTTGTGATCTAAGGACAAATGGTCCCAGAATAATGCCACTGGAGAGCATTAAGGGTTACAGGTAGTGATCTCAACGGGTATCCGGGTACCCGAACCCTGAATACTTACCCGAATCCGAAATCACATACCCAAGTACCTGAATCTAGGCATTATTGCTGTAAATATCGCCCACGTTGGGTGACCGAGTACAGACGTATCTCCACTTCATGAATTCACCTAAAAATTAAACTATTTAATTAAAATGCACAAGAATATTGTTTTTCTCACCCTTGTATAACATTTATAGTATTTTATTTGTCGTTTATTTTGGTTGTTTATGCACTGTCAAATGCCGGGACCCTTTGAAAATCGTCAGTATATCAAAATAGTTACTTAATTCCGAGTCCATAAAATGCTGTATATTGGCTATATAGTGACCTGCACTCTTTAAATAAATAAGAAAACAATATTTTCACACAGTAGTTAATAATTTTATGTTAATAAAATTCACTTACCAACCTGAAATAAAAATGAAGTTTCAATTCCGAAACTACATTTGAGCAGCAGTTAATGCTTTTGTGATAGGTTATGTGACTCTGTTTTTATATAAACAACCGTGTTTTCAATGTACAGAAGTCTTTTTTATTTTACATTTCTTCCGTGTAATACTGTTTTGAATGTGAAAAAGTGGCCGACAAGAAATAAAGCAAATGGTTGGATCCCATTATTTTTGTAGGTTTTAAGTCTGTAAATATGGAGATTTTTGTAGTTTAAGCTATTATCGCCCATCGGCGCGAGTACCCGGGTACCCGCCCATTGAAATCATTACCTACCCGGTCCTACTGAAAAGGGTTTATTGAGAACACTAGTTACAGGTGAAGCTATAATACTGTGCGATTGTGCATTTTAACTTTATTAAAGTTTTAGCAAAGTGTCTCAAATTTTGATGGTGAGTAGTAATCCCTAGGGTGGTGGCTAATTAAAAATCAGAAAGAATGGTTCAGTTACCAAATGACCTCTAAAATGTTTTAGAAATAGTGGCAGGGGCTCAGTAGCCCTGTGGGTATTTAATCAGGTACTTAATTACTTAGCTGACATCTTTGTGGAATCAGCATCATTGCAACATGTGGGTAATAGTGATGAACTGTCTTTATATGATTAGCTGTTAAAAGGCAAGTTAAAACCAAACAAAGGATTTGAACAAAGTGTGAAAACTCATTTAAATATTCAGACAGAATATTGAAGTAAAATGTGTGTTTATTTTCAGTGGACCATCTCTTGATGATGAAGATGATGAGAAACCATCCACTGGTGAGTTGCTCTAATTTTCATCGTAAATGTAAATTTAAATGTTAAATCTTAATTTATACTAAAGAAAGATGCAAGTAACACATGGGGATTTGCTCATTTAAAACTGGTGTTCTCTGTGGTGCTAAGCTCTTTTCTGTCCCTGGATACTGAAATTGGTTGACTGTTTTTGGTTCTGTTTGCACCTTAGAGTCTTCTTTGTAAAAGGGGGAATAAGCACTGTAAAAGTCCAATTAGCAATAAAATTAATTAAGATGTATGTGTACAAGTGATTGTAAATTGGCCCTCTGATTGGTCAAGCTATAGTTGTATACATCAGAGCTGCCTTTGTGGAAAAGAAAGTTGCTTTAGATATGTAAGCCTTTATTTTGATTCTCTAGTTGGGTGGTTTGAGAGGAGTAAGCCATTATTTTGAGGATCTAGTTGGGTTGTAAAATTCAGCACAGTATGTGAAATTTCCCAATTGAGACTCTGAAATTACAGGTGAGAAAAAATAATTAATAGCTGTGGCAATTTTTCACCAGGTAAGATGAGAATCCTAATTTTGTCACTAATCTCACAAATGTGTAAACAATTTTCCACAAGACAGGGAAATAGAAGAATGGTTTCCTCTCTGTGGAATTTCACATACTATGTTATCACATTGCTGTTCACCTGAACATTGCTCACATTAGGCGAGTAAGTAAGGATGTACTGAAAACTTGTAAGCCCTCTGCTTTGAATGACCTTGATCTAAATTTACTTCTTTGTTTCACTGTTGATTACAGGGGGAGCGAGTAATGGTGCAGTGAAGGAGAAGACGTCACAGCAGAGGGCGGGGGAAGCCATGCTAAGACACATTATTGAGTGTGTGGATGGAGAAAGCTACTCATTCAGGTGACTCAGGCTTTTAATTCAAGTTTCCCCACTTAGTACTCTTCCCTCTGGTCACACGCATAACCCTGGATTACTAACCTAGATCATCCCTCGACTATCACTTGAACACTGCTTTGTTACTTAGCGAGCTCCCCACTGTGGGGAAGATATTGCACCTGCAGTGCAGTAGATTAGATTAGACTCAGCTCTGCATACAAGTCTTATAGAGCTTAATTGTCTTGGCAGCTTTATTTCATAACTACATGAAGCTCATGATTTTCATTGTGGTGGGAACAAGGTATTGTTATCATGTCTGTTTGTCCATGTGCACAACTAAAAAACTGTATTTTGAATTGGGGCCATATTTTTGCACTAGAATAAAATAGAATAGAAACATTTTTACAGCGCAAAATTAATACAACATCCTCTAATGCACTTGGGATCAAAAATGGAAAGTCCAGGGATGTATCGGGTCAAGATCCAAATAAGTGCCCACTGGGGAGATGTACTATGGTGGAGGATAGGCTAGTCTAAAGAAATAGGTTTTTAGCTGGCTTCGGAAACCTGTTATTGTGTGCTGTGATCAGACTGATTGTGGGAGTCTGTTCCATTCAGTGGGGGAAGCCATTGCAAAACCTCGCCTACCAATGGCCTTTCTAGGACAAGCTGAGGGAAGAGATAGCCTATTTCCACAAGTTTGGCTACTGGTTTTGATCAAGGATGAGAAGTATGTGGGTTGGGAGAATTTGATGGCCTTAAACGTAATTAGATTATATTTAAACAAGATGCAGTATGTAATAGGGAGCCAGTGTAGTTTTTGATGAAAGGGAGTGACATGGCTTGTTTTATCAAGTCTAAAAACAATTCTGCAAAGGGCATTTTGAATATTTTGGAGTTTAGCCACGTTATATTTGCTTACATCATAAAGTAGGGAATTGCAGTAGTCAAGTCGACTGCTGATCATTGAGTTTGCAAGCAAGGCTGCAGTCTCCACACTGAGGAATTTGCAGATGTGTCTTAGATCCTTGAGGTGATAATAACAGGCATGACAAACCTTGGTTATGTGGCTGGTAAAGGTGTTTCCAGAATCAAAGGTAACATCTAGGTTCTTCACTGTATCGGTAGGGGAGATAGAATTTCCAAGAAGTGGAAATAGGTGGAATTTACCAATGGCAAGTCCTAAATGATAATTCCAGATCAAGATTCCAGAAGTTTTATGAATTTTTCAACAATTTTTGCTCTATAACTTGAAATTTATAATTACATTTGGGTCTCACAAGGGGGGTCTGCCCCTGGCTCAACCCTTCTCTAAGATGAACCACATTTGGACACTTCAGGCCGTAGCTTTATTGCATAGTAATGTAATAGTTTGGGACTATGTGGGATCTTGTTACATTTGTATGTCGAATCGGTGTATAGTTTCTACATTTTAGTGAAGTTCTGCCTTTCATACTGGGGGCTTGCTTCACTCTTCTCATGTTTAAAGCCAAATTAATCAATCAAAATGTCTATACTGGGGGAGTAAATTTGTGGTATTCGTATTCCCTGCTCATTCACCATACTTTTACCATGTCACCACATCTCAGTGTATTCACTCATTCCTTACACATGTGAATATGACAGTGTTTTACTCGTGGTGTACACATCTTAATGTGTCAGTGTACTTACTGATTCTGTGCACATTCCAAAAACATATCATTGTATTTAATCACTGTGTAAACATCTAAATGTGACATGGTTTTAGACAATCTGTACATATTTCAGTGTCATTGTATTCAGCTCATTGTGTATTCATTTTAGTGTATCAACATATTTTGGCATATCACTGTACTTGCTTATTCTGTACACTTTTCAATGTGTCATTGTATTTACTCATTGTGTATACATTTTAGTGATATCATAACACTGTACTTAAGTACTCTATACATATTTCAGTGAGGCTCTGCCCGCCCTGGCTTTCTTCCAGAGCAGACAGGTGAGGTCTGTGGCGTGGAAGGCACAGATGGAGATTGGATCAGGACTGAAGATTCCGGTGGCAGGGTACCAGAGGGTGGGTGTACTGAAAGACTCTTTCTCATTTATGCTTGTCACATTTGGGCCCATCAGTTCAGGGAGGATGCTTTGTCACCCTGTCTCCTCGGTTTATTGGCAGTTTTTAGGAAAAATACATTTAAAAAGTGTGGTATTTTCTTTTCCAAAAATCAGCTTCTTTGAAACTTAGTTCTCAATATATGCTGTGTAGTTGTACTTTGCAAGAAAGCTGTTGCATTGAATATTTCAAGTTTTCCACATCGTTCCCAAGTCAGTATGTTAAATACTCTGTGTTTTCTGTTGGGATGTACAAATATTGGGTCAGTTGCTTAAATTGACAGCTTGTTCATGTGATAAAAAAAAGTTTAAATGACAAAGGATTTATGATTTTTTTTTTGTGTGTGTGTTAAGGTTTTTGAACCTGAGTTAAAAGAATATCTTCTATTTTGCCCTGATCATACCATTTAGTGTGCTAGTGTTTTCCACTCAGAAATTACTCCTTTCCCTTTATACATGTATTGTTACATTAAGTCTGAAACGCAATTAGAGTAAGAAATCTAAAATTCGCCAGGAATCTAAAATTTGCCACCTCTAAAACCTTAGTTAATTTTATGTGATGTTTTTGTCTAAAAATTAGTATTTTTCAGTTCAAAAAGCCTTAATTTACTATACATTCAATAAATCTCACCATAAATCATTTATTTTATTAGTATTTTCACATGTGGCGAATTTCAGATATGTGGCGAATTTTAGATTTCTTACTCTACCACTACTTTGATATCACAAAGTTCACACATGACAGCAGGAAAAGTCACAAAAACACACAATGTATATTTATTGTAATAAAATCTAACATAAACTGAACTTTCATTTTTGCTAAATCTTTCATACATGATGTTTGTAGAATACCCATATATAACGTGTATTAGTAGCATTTATATCAGAGAAGCTCAGGTGTACTTGCATTCTTTGTTTGAAGATCAAGGAGGCAAAACCCAAGTCATTCAAGCAGGTGTATGCCAAAGATGCAGAGTCAGAGGTGGAGAGAGTGAGGACTTACCATCTGAATGACGAGGACAGGACAGAGGTCGAAAAGGAGGACACCGTGGAGGGTTAGATAATATGGCAGTTAAAGTGAGGGTGAAAAATGGGGTTCAGTCTCTGTTAATGCAGTAACCATTGTGTTTTAATTTTTTTCAGCTGAAAGTACCAGAGAAGCAAATATGGTAGCTGATGGAAATATCAGTGGTATTCTGAGTGTACAACAGTGCCCAATAATGGGAAACGGCTAAATAAAGTGGTTAACTAGACTGGCTGGATAGCCCCCATTTTACAAATCCACCACCTCTATCCCCTTTTCTCTACTCAGTTTTTTGGTATGTAGTATTTAAAGAACACCATTCCTATAATAAGAAGTGAATATCATTTACATATATTAAAAAAGGAATCAATTTAAAAATGAATTAAACCATCTTCACCCATTATAACTACAGATATGGATTGCATCGCTTTAATAATTTAAAAAAAAAACGTTTTGTTTTAATCAAGCAACCAATATTGATGCTAAGACCCACATTATAAAGACGGGAAGTGCACAGACCACAAAATGCAGTGCACATATTTTTGCGTACATTTATCTGAGGCAATAAATGGACGATCGCCGATAATAGAGAACGAAACGATACACACAAAATATAGTGCGACAAATAGGCGTGTATAACAACATTTTTATTGCGTAAAATAGCCTTACCTTATCCTCACAAGTGCTTGTTTGGTTTTGTGGAGCAAAAACGTATCGACCGACAAGAATTTTTTAAGGAATATTCTTGTCACAAGAGGTGACCCCTTTGTGTGCGCATGTCCGCGCATGCGCCGTACTCATTGTCGACAGGTAATTGTCGAGAGATCTTCATTATATTTTTGGTCGATATGGGAGCAACACGTATTTTCTTTTATTATCGTCCATTCACAGACGAAGATCTATGAAGTTTTGAAGCGTGCAAGCGTGCACCTACCTGTATTTATCCATTATTCGACTGGTACTACCACTATTCTGCCTCCCTTGTCCTGAAAAGGGTCAGAATTAGATGTGCAAGAAGATGTTGCTGTAAAGTCTTCAGTGGAAGACGTGTATATCTTCGGCTGTACTCACCCATTATTCGACTGGAACTTCCTCCGTGTCGATGAAAAGGTATGCAGAGAGGAGCTCCCGTAGTTTTCAGTGGAAAACTGCTTTATTGTCCCTTTATTGATGGCATAACATGAGTATTAGCGTATGCTCGAAAACAAAGAAGAAAGAATGCAGTTGTCTTTGCAAGGAGGTCGTAGATTCTTTACTGTGGGTGGAGCGCCACTCTGGTACAGTAACAGGTCTCCCTCCAAAGAACGACTACAGAAGCATATCCACTGATCCTTGCAGTTATTATTTTGCTTCCCACCAGGTACAGTGAACTTCCTGCTTCTCAGACATGAAAATAAGGACAGGTTACCTTCATTTGCTGTAGATTTAGATGAAGATCCAACAGACATCTTTGGGGCAGTATGTGCACTGCTTGTCTTTTCAGCCCTGTTGAAGAATTAAACCTTCCTATGACCATGTCTCCAATGGAAGGAATACTGTGACTTTTGAGTTAATTCTTCTGCAAACTCAACGAAGATCAAACTGGCTAGATGAGATATGGTGTTGAAGTCCTAACTACAAAATATCATCGTACCACTCTTCCTTGTTTACCAGGACAGAGGGATACAGAAGAACGTGGCTACACTATAAGGCAAGTCACCATGGAGGCTCTTCTTGCAGTGTTACTGACAGTGATGGGAGATTTTCATTGCCATCCCAGAGTTGTGCGAATCTTGAGACGGAGTTGTCGAATTACTCCCCAATCGAATTCACCAATGCCTGTACTACCCACAATGCAAAGCGATGACGTCAGACAGGAAAACATGGCTACAGTACTAAATATAAATATACCGCTAAAATGCTTCAAAAGAAAGCGAGTTATCCACTCAACAATTGCAGAACTTCAGGTTTCTATGGCAGTTTATTTCTTGTACAGAAACTCGGCTAATGACGACCTGTGATAGATCTCAGTGTCCTGAATTGATTTCTAACTACGACTTCAACGGTCACGGCCCACGAGTGAAGTGCGTTTACTACAACAATAAATACCTGCTTGTCCCATCATTTAAACTGGAGACAGCAGAAATTATTAGAAATTCGGTTACAAAAGATGCATTCTTTTATGTACCGACTCACCAAGATTTTCAACATCTACTTCAGTTTAATGTACACTGGCAAACCTATCAGTTCAAAGCATTATAAAATTCGGGTTAACGACACCTCTACAGTATCATGCGAGTAGTAAAGAGGCAAATCTCATTCTTCAGTTTCACAGAATAGGAGTTCACCATATACCTAGACCACTGGTTGTTTAGTGTACTTAAAGACACCAGTATTGGGTTCAAACCAAAGAACTCATCCAATTATGCATCAACTAGGCTTCGTGATATCGATTTCCTAGGTTACCACTGCATTTTGGTACCAGGAAATTTCTTTCACCATATACCTAGACTACTGGTGGTTTGTGTACGTAAAAGACACCAGTATTGGGTTCAAACCAAAGAACTCATCCAATTATTCATCAACTGGGCCTCGTTATATCGATTTCCTGGGTGACCACTGCATTTTGGTACCAGGAAGTTTCTTTCTACCTCGAAAAAATTAAATACCTGAGAATCTATTCAAGTCATGGCGATCTCATCACAGTTAACCTCAAGGTTGCTTATATCCCAGGTAGGGATACCAGCATCTTTGGAAAAGATTATACCAATGGGTCAGTTATGTATGTGTGCCTTTCAGTGGTATCTAGAAAAAACTGGCAATATCTCCAGTCACTAGTTGTGAGAATTCCTGTTTCAAATCCTTCTGAAAAAGCATATTCACTGGTGGAAAATGCCAAAAAAATGGGAAATAGGATGCCTTTCTATACACAGGTGCACAATTCCCTTATTTTCGTAGATGCATTAAACCAGGGTTGATGATCCCATCTATAAGCATCACAGTTAGTGGCTTTGGACAGTTAAAAATGTATATATTACATTTCAATGTCATACAGCTGAAGGCAGTGTGTTCAGCCCTTAAAAACCTTCAAGACAAATTCCACACAAAAGAATTCTGATAACATCAGACAACACCACTGTGTTCGGTTATCTGAACAAACAGGGGGGGGGGAGCGTATACCTCCTAGTTTGGCGCAGCTTGGCCTACTGCAATCCTTGAAATATATTCATAACAGACATATTCTTGGTTGCTTAAAGGTCATACTCAACATCATCTCCTGAAGGGATAAAGGTTTGGCGCATCCTGGCCTACTACAATCCTTGAAATATACTCATAAGAGACAGAAATATTCTGGGGTTACTTAAATGTCATGCTCAATGACCTCTACAGAAGTGACAAAAGTAATATGTACAGAATGGTTCTTACTCCCTTTATGGTTGTAGACAACGTGCAAGTTTGGCACAAATCAACAATAGGTGTTTTATGCAGGTATGCTGCATCTTGGCCTACTGCAATCCTTGAAATATTCTCATATGAGCCAGATATATTCAGGGTTGCCTAGATGTCATGACAGCCTCTCCACAAAGAACGAAATAATACAGACAGGAGAGTCTTCATCTTTAATATTCTATTTGATTTACATAGTTTGTCAAATACCAATGGTAGAGATGTTTGCCACCAATATCAGTCATAAACCTCCATTCTATGTTGCCAGTCCCGGATGCAGATGCTCTGAACACATATGAATTAAACATCTTGTTGGAGGTTCTGGACGGCTAGGCCTTTTGTCCTATACCACTTATTCCAAAAAGTCATTGAACAAGTGAACACCAGGTGCAAAATGATTATAGTGGCTCCTTGGTGGCCCATGATACATTGGCTTTGGGGTCTGGTGAGTCTTTCAACCAAACCTCCTTTACAGCTACTTCACTGGTCTCAGAAACAGCCATTCAGTCAGAAATACCATCTGAATCTGTTGCATTGGCACCTTCATGCTTGGCACCTTAACACCACTCAGAATCTCTTATATCATTCTCTGGGCAAGGGATAGAGAGATTTAGGGCATCTCAAGGACCCTCATCTTGGAATGCATGAGTCATGATGGGCCATTTTGAGCTCTGGTACCCACAGAATAAAGTGGCCATCTCAGAGCCTACGGTCTCAATTATACCAGATTTTTTGATCCATTTGCTTGCAAAAATCTGAAACCTGTCACTATTGTTGGCTTTGCAGCAGCCATAGCTGATCATTTACATTTTTTGTGCAGGAGTTGAGCCAAAGCCTGCATCTTTATAGGCCTATTGCAAGTGTTATAGAGGGAAGTCCACTGCTAGCAGAGGTGCAGCATCAAGGGATTTGCCTTTGCTTCTCTTGGTTTTCACAAAAGGCTCCTTATTAAGCGTCCCGCAAGGGACGCTTGTTTGTGTATGGGAGAGCTTCAGGCTCCGCCGGCTCCGCCGGCTCCGGCGGCTCCGCCGGCTCCGCCGGCTCCGCCGGCTCCGCATTTTGTTTTCCTTATAACTCTGTAACCGTTAGGCGGATTCTTTTCAAATTTGGCAGGTTTAGGCAGTAGCCTTGGGGAATTTTTTTGAATATGCTGCAGTGACATTTCAACCAATCAGAGAGGTCACATGACCAAAAATGTCTTTTTTCGATGGGGAAGCTTGTCCGGATGATAACTTGAAAGGAATTTTATCAATTCACCTGAAACTTGGCAAATACATTCATTCTATTAAAATCTGGAAATCATTAGATTTTGGCATTGATTGGTCAAGAAATGGCCGAGTAATTAATGATTAATTAATCATTACGAATTTTCCAAATAAGGAAAACACAAAAATGTTTATATCTCGAAAACCGTGCTAGATAGAGCGATTTCGGCGAAATTTTTGACCCGCAGGGTATCTCTGCGGAGTAGTTTTCCCAATTTTCAAAAAATTTTTGTCTCGCCCAAAATGGCGGCCATTTTGAATTTTCGAAATTTTCGCAAAAATTGCAAAAGACAAAAATGCTTATATCTCAAAAACCGTGCTAGATAGAGCAATTTCGACAAAATTTTTGACCCGCAGGATATCTCTGCGGAGTACTTTTCCCAATTTTCAAAAAATTTTGGTCTCGCCAAAAATGGCGGCCATTTTGAATTTTCGAAATTTTCGAAAAAATTGCAAAACACAAAAATGCTTATATCTCGAAAACCCTGCTAGATAGAGCGATTTCGACGAAATTTTTGACCCAAAGGGTATCTCTGCAGAGTAGTTATCCCAATTTTGAAAAAAATTTTGTCTCGCCAAAAATGGCGGCCATTTTGAATTTTCGAATTTTTCGCAAAAATTGCAAAACACAAAAATGCTTATATCTCGAAAACCGTGCTAGATAGAGTGATTTCGACGAAATTTTTGACCCACAGGGTATCTCTGCAGAGTAGCCATGCCAATTTTGAAAAAAATTTTGTCTCGCCAAAAATGGCGGCCATTTTGAATTTTCGAATTTTTCGCAAAAATTGCAAAACATAAAAATGCTTATATCTCGAAAACCGTGCTAGATAGAGCGATTTCGACGAAATTTTTGACCCACAGGGTATCTCTGCAGAGTAGCCATGCCAATTTTCAAAAAAATTTTGTCTCGCCAAAAATGGCGGCCATTTTGAATTTTCGAATTTTTCGCAAAATTGCAAAACACAAAAATGCTTATATCTCGAAAACCGTGCTAGATAGAGCGATTTCGACGAAATTTTTGACCCAAAGGGTATCTCTGCAGAGTAGTTATCCCAATTTTGAAAAAAATTTTGTCTCGCCAAAAATGGCGGCCATTTTAAATTTTCGAATTTTTCGCAAAAATTGCAAAACACAAAAATGCTTATATCTCGAAAACCATGCTAGATAGAGCGATTTCGACGAAATTTTTGACCCACAGGGTATCTCTGCAGAGTAGCCATGCCAATTTTGAAAAAAATTTTGTCTCGCCAAAAATGGCGGCCATTTTGAATTTTCGAATTTTTCGCAAAAATTGCAAAACATAAAAATGCTTATATCTCGAAAACCGTGCTACATAGAGCGATTTCCACGAAATTTTTTATCTTCAGGGTATCTCTGCAGAGCAGCTATCCCAAAGAGCTTTCACTTGGTGAAGTTTCAGACCCATAGCTAATTACTCACCTACTCAAAATGAGTAAATGCGAATTATCTCTAAAAGTATTGCAGATAGCCAATTTTTCTCAAATAACTCATTCACCTACTTTTGGCAGAGCTTTCACTTGGTGAAGTTTCAGACCCATAGCTAATTACTCACCTACTGAAAATGAGTAAATGCGAATTATCTCTAAAAGTATTGCAGATAGCCAATTTTTCTCAAATAACTCATTCACCTACTTTTGGGAGAGCTTTCACTCTGTGAAGTTTCAGACCCATAGCTAATTACTCACCTACTCAAAATGAGTAAATGCGAATTATCTCTAAAAGTATTGCAGATAGCCAATTTTTGTCAAATTAATCATTCACCTACTTTTGGGAGAGCTTTCACTTGGTGAAGTTTCAGACCCATAGCTAATTACTCACCTACTCAAAATGAGTAAATGCGTATTATCTCTAAAAGTATTGCAGATAGCCAATTTTTCTCAAATAACTCATTCACCTACTTTTGGGAGAGCTTTCACTTGGTGAAGTTTCAGACCCATAGCTAATTACTCACCTACTCAAAATGAGTAAATGCGAATTATCTCTAAAAGTATTGCAGATAGCCAATTTTTCTCAAATTAATCATTCACCTACTTTTGGGAGAGCTTTCACTTGGTGAAGTTTCAGACCCATAGCTAATTACTCACCTACTCAAAATGAGTAAATGCGAATTATCTCTAAAAGTATTGCAGATAGCCAATTTTTCTCAAATAACTCATTCACCTACTTTTGGGAGAGCTTTCACTCTGTGAAGTTTCAGACCCATAGCTAATTACTCACCTACTCAAAATGAGTAAATGCGAATTATCTCTAAAAGTATTGCAGATAGCCAATTTTTCTCAAATAACTCATTCACCTACTTTTGTGAGAGCTTTCACTTGGTGAAGTTTCAGACCCATAGCTAATTACTCACCTACTCAAAATGAGTAAATGCGAATTATCTCTAAAAGTATTGCAGATAGCCAATTTTTCTCAAATTAATCATTCACCTACTTTTGGGAGAGCTTTCACTTGGTGAAGTTTCAGACCCATAGCTAATTACTCACCTACTCAAAATGAGTAAATGCGAATTATCTCTAAAAGTATTGCAGATAGCCAATTTTTCTCAAATTAATCATTCACCTACTTTTGGGAGAGCTTTCACTTGGTGAAGTTTCAGACCCATAGCTAATTACTCACCTACTCAAAATGAGTAAATGCGAATTATCTCTAAAAGTATTGCAGATAGCCAATTTTTCTCAAATAACTCATTCACCTACTTTTGGGAGAGCTTTCACTCTGTGAAGTTTCAGACCCATAGCTAATTACTCACCTACTCAAAATGAGTAAATGCGAATTATCTCTAAAAGTATTGCAGATAGCCAATTTTTCTCAAATAACTCATTCACCTACTTTTGTGAGAGCTTTCACTTGGTGAAGTTTCAGACCCATAGCTAATTACTCACCTACTCAAAATGAGTAAATGCGAATTATCTCTAAAAGTATTGCAGATAGCCAGTTTTTCTCAAATTAATCATTCACCTACTTTTGGGAGAGCTTTCACTTGAAGTTTCAGACCCATAGCTAATTACTCACCTACTCAAAATGAGTAAATGCGAATTATCTCTAAAAGTATTGCAGATAGCCAATTTTTCTCAAATAACTCATTCACCTACTTTTGGGAGAGCTTTCACTCTGTGAAGTTTCAGACCCATAGCTAATTACTCACCTACTCAAAATGAGTAAATGCGAATTATCTCTAAAAGTATTGCAGATAGCCAATTTTTCTCAAATAACTCATTCACCTACTTTTGGGAGAGCTTTCACTTGTTGAAGTTTCAGACCCATAGCTAATTACTCACCTACTGAAAATGAGTAAATGTGAATTATCTCTAAAAGTATTGCAGATAGCCAATTTTTCTCAAATAACTCATTCACCTACTTTTGGGAGAGCTTTCACTTGGTGAAGTTTCAGACCCATAGCTAATTACTCACCTACTCAAAATGAGTAAATGCGAATTATCTCTAAAAGTATTGCAGATACCCAATTTTTCTCAAATAACTCATTCACCTACTTTTGGGAGAGCTTTCACTTGAAGTTTCAGACCCATAGCTAATTATTCACCTCAAAATGAGTAAATGTGAATTATCTCTTAATAGTATTGCAGATAGCCAATTTTTCTCAAATAACTCATTCACCTACTTTTGGCAGAGCTTTCACACACGAAAATGAAAAATTGTGAATATCTCGGAAAAGCTATTTCTTTTGCTTTAATGCTCGGCGGGAGATACATACCGCGGCAGTGGTTTTGACAAAAATTTTTGTCTCCCCAAAAATGGTGGCCATTTTGAATTTTCAAAGTTTTTGCAAAACACAAAAATGCTTATATCTTGAGAACTGTGCTATATGGAGCGAACTCAACAAAATTTTAGACCTGCTGGGTATCTCTGCAGAGTAGCCATGCCAATTTTCAAAATATTTTTGTCTCGCCAAATATAGCGGACATTTTTAATTTTTTTATTTTTTGCAAAACACAAAAATGCTTATATCTTGAAAACCGTGCTAGATAGAGCAGACTGCGCTTACTTTGGTTGCCACAACAGTATAAGGCTAGAAACGAAGCATTTTCTTAATACTTTAGCACTCACCTTTATATCCTTTTCGGGACGCTTTGTTTTTGCTATGCAAAAACATTATCTTTTTTTTTTGCGAGCGATCCTCTAGTTAACCTTTAAAAGAAGGTCAGTCTAAAGAAGTTTGACTTGCAAGACTGTTGCAATGCCATTGGAAGTGTATTCTGGGACTTTGGCTCCTTCAGACACAAGCCTCATAGGAAGGAGTTTACAGTTCTCCCTCCTACCTACCTTTTCAGCAAGGACCTATTAGCCTCAGTTGGTCTAGATTACCTCCAGTGGTCACTTCAGCTCTAGATCATTCCTGAACTCAAATTGCCTGGACTCTTGATTCGTTGTCCTCTTACAGCACTTAGATCCTTCTTGAACTGGCCTACTGCTTGGAGAAAAGGGAAAGTCTCCTTCTCCTGCCTTTTAGCAAGAATCAGTTGGCTTCTGATGGCCCAGATGGCTCAAACCAGTGGTCATTCCAGCTCACAAACCTTTCTTGAGCTGATGTTGGACTGATGTGACACTCTGCTCTCTTACAGTGCTTAGTTACTATCAGGACAGTACAAATACTTCAAGGAGGGGAAGAATCTTGCTCATATCTTTTAAGGAAGTCTTGATGGAGATATCTTGAGTTCTGCTATCTCTTCCTGGATCAATCTGGCTGCATGATTAGATTG
Organism: Sabellastarte sp. h YS-2021; assembly: GCA_964017235.1. Taxonomy (NCBI): domain Eukaryota; kingdom Metazoa; phylum Annelida; class Polychaeta; order Sabellida; family Sabellidae; genus Sabellastarte; species Sabellastarte sp. h YS-2021. Next base: position 33,931,878 of record OZ024936.1, read on the forward strand.
CCAGTCCTTTAATTTTGATTCTCAGAATCTATACTTTGAGACACATATTAGATCCATTGCTGCCTTTTTAGTTTCCAAGAGTGGGGTCTTACCTGAGCAGATATCAAACTCTTGTTATGGGAAGACCCACAATTCTTTACTACATTCTACTCGAAGATGTAGCTTGGCAATCCCATGACCAGTCCATGAACAAATTGGGCCTTGTGGATTCACCTCAGCATGTAGTCAATTTTTGTGTATTTATACATGTTATTGATATGACTCGCATATTTATGTTCTCTCCAGTTATACAAGTCTCGTGTCACTGACATATGTCTTTCTTGGCTTACATATGGCCCCATATCTGCAGTTTATGCAGTTCAGTTTGCCTGCTTGGAGATATTCTCATTGTCAGATGATGACATCTTGTTTGGGGAGTCATGCAGCCATCTCCGGCCAATACCGGGTGATGGTTAATACTGGTATATGATTTGTTGTAAAATTGTCTACAACAGCAACAGCAGCAACAATGACGACCACATCATGGATCTCTTGTTGAGGTTAGCAAATTACTTATCTGTGTTCAAGAAGTAATATATAACCTAAGATGTGGATTATGGAAGCTTATCTTATCCTCTTATCAGTGCTTTATTTGGTGACCCCTTGTCTGTCAATCATCTAACAGTGTGGCCAAAACAAATACCCTCCACCTGTTATGGTTGTATTCAAGCACTTGTGAGGATAAGGTAAGGCTATTTTACGCAATAAAATGTAACAAATTTTATTGTAATTTAACTTTTTACAAGTTAAATACTTACCTTATCCTCACAAGGATAAACCCACCCTACCTCCCCGCATAATTTGTTTTCTGGGGACCAAAAATACAATGAAGATCTCTCGACAATTACCTGTCGACAATGAGTACGGCGCATGCGCGGACATGCGCACACAAAGGGGTCACCTCTTGTGACAAGAATATTCCTTAAAAAATTCTTGTCGGTCGATACGTTTTTGCTCCACAAAACCAAACAAGCACTTGTGAGGATAAGGTAAGTATTTAACTTGTAAAAAGTTAAATTACAATAAAATTTGTTACAATTTACAATAATATTTATGGATTAAGCGGCCATTATCCGCTGGAAGTACTGTCCTTTTACAGGGGTCATAAAGTACTCGCCCTTGGACTTTATTTCTACAATAAGTGGTTGCACTAAGGCTAAAATGATGAGCAAAATTTGCAAGCCAGGTATTTGCTTGCATTAACCGTCGACTAACCAATTAACTAGAGCTGTTCTCATTAGCGATTTCTATAGATGGATGATTACATGTTAGATGCGAGTTGAACTCGAGTTGAACTTGAGTAAATGACACAAATATAAATAAAATAACAATGTCCAAATATTGTCATTAAGGGATCCTCCATTAATGTATTTAGTACCATTTTATTGCAAGAATATATATTTTGTTGCCGGTTAAATTGTGCAGATTTGTATTATCACTTTATGGAACAGCCACATAAATAAGGGAAATAAAAAACGATCATTGCTCATTGATTTTTATGTCTTTATTATTAGATAAATTGCAAAAGTGCTGGGTTGTAACAAGATTTGTATATCGTTATTTATTTCTTAAAAACTCGAGTTTAAGTTGCGTAAATCGATCTGATCCCCAAATATCGCCCACCGAGTTACGACTCGAGTTTCGGTCCACTCGTTACAGCACTACAATTAACTGTTTCTGGGGTTTAGCAAGTTTGAGAAAATACTGAAAATGTCACACAGACATGTGTTCCGGATGCAAACAAATAAAATGCTGGATTGTGAGATGTTAGCAAAGCCAAAACTACACCAGATTGTACCGTAATTAGGTGATAATATAATATTTTGATTGTTTAAAAAATAAAATACCGATAAATTGTTTTAATTTGGTACCTTATAAGGTCTTAACTCAAAATATTCACAGTTTTAATGATTGCGTAAAATCACATAAGGGGTGATATACATAAAAAAACAGTTAATCTGGTTTATTGATATTGCCGTTGATCACCTAACAATCGATTAGTATGGTTAATTTTTTCAGCTTTAGCTTGCACCTGCCCGAGCTTCAGAAAAGTCATGTTTAAATTAGCATTAACATCAGAGTGTAGAGATTATCAAAAGGAATTTTTAAAGTATTTGTATACCAACACTGTGATGGACGTTGTTATTGTATAAAGTACTACTGGTTCATTGGTGATATTTGAAAGACAAGAATACTCAAACTGATTTAATTGACACTATTTCTGCCATTACTGAAGGAATTTTTATGTTGTTGAAAAGAGAAATGTCCATTTTATAATGGTAGGAGGATGATAAATTCTTTATTTTACAGGGCACAGATATGGGAAAACTCTGATTCCTTTTTCATCAGATGACAAAGAAGCGTTTAAATTTGAAACAGAGAAAGGACTGAAAGTCCTCGGCTTTACAAAGATGGATTGTGTATGTTATTGGATCAATTAAACTGCATACTGTGTATTTTGGGAAAGTAATTACGTTTCACGTAGTTAAATGCAACTTCTCCAAGTCCCATTTTATATATCTATTTTTGTTATCTAATTCTTATTATTAGAAATTACATTGATTAATTTAAATTGTCTCTGGACTTCAGTGTTTGACTGAAGGCAGAACACACTCAAAGCACTATCGTAAAATAAACAAAGTGATGCATTGTGGGAGACTTTGTTTCAAAAATTGTTGGTTCCTTGATGTTTGTTGATTTAAGGTATCCAATTGATCCCAAAATAAAGTTTTTTTTTTTTTTTCAACAAAAGGTTTCTTAAATTATTGGTAAAATATCAGTTACGAATAGTACCTGTGTCAGTACATGACAGGAGTATGCAGAAAGTTTGTATTCAGAGTGTGCTGAATTATCTCACAAAGCACAAACAGGTCATTATATTATGTCCGAAAGAATATATTGTATGAACCAATCAGCGTTATGTCTTACAGTATTTACCCCACAGCCATTAAGGGCTGTCGGGGTATTTTCACCCATGGTGTCCGGATGGATGGGCGGGCGGCAGGAAAAAGTTCGTCCAGGCTGTATCTCAGAAATCATAAGGTGTAGGAAGTTGATACTTGGTAGGGACATTGATTAGGGGGTATAGGTGTGCAATGTCATGGTGTGACCTTGATTTGACCTTTGACCTTGCCGTAGTGACCTTGAGTTTGAAAATCTGATCCGGTCTATATCTCAGAAACCGTAAGGTGTAGGAAGTTGATACGTGGTAGGGACATTGGTTAGGGGGTGTAGGTGTGCAATGTCATGGTGTGACCTTGATTTGACTTTTCACCTTATTGTAGTGACCTTGACTTATAAAATCTTGTCCGGCCTATATCTCAGAAACTGTAAGGTGTAGGAAGTTGATACTTCATTGGGACATTGGTTAGGGGGTCTAGGTGTGCAACATCATGGTGTGACCTTAATTTGACCTTTGACCTAGCCGTAGTGACCTTGATCTATAAAATCTTATTCGGGTTACATCTCGGAAACGGTAAGGTGTAGGAAGTTGATACTTGGTGGGGACATTCATTGCGAGGTGTAGGTGTGTAACATCATCCTGTGACTTTGATTTAACCTTTGACCTTGCCGTAGTGACTTGACCTATAAAATCTTGTCCATCCCATATCTCAGAAAATGTAAGGTGTTGGAAGTTGATACTTGGTAGGGACATTGGTGGGGGATTGTAGATGTGCATCGTCATGGTATGACCTCGAATTGACCTTGCCGTAGTGACCTTGACCTTTAGAATCTTGATCTGGCTATAGCTTGGAAACCGTAAGGTGTCAGAAGTTGATACTTGGTGGTGATATTGGTTATGGGTTGTAGGTGTGCGAAATCATTTGTGACCTTGATTTGACCTTGTTATAGTGACCATGAGTTTTAAAATCTTGTCTGGAGGCTATTTCTTGTATTCCATGAGGTGTAGAAGGTTGACACTTGATAAGGACATTGGTTGGGGGGTGTATGTAAATGTATGGATGCATCATGGTGTGACCTTTTTGCTCTGCCAAAGTGTGTTTATCTACCATATTTGATACATGTTACTCTTATAACAAAGATATATGGATTGCTGCAACTGATTATTATATGCACTTTTACAAAATTGTGCTTTTTATTGCGTAAAATAGCCTTACCTTATCCTCACAAGTGCTTGTTTGGTTTTGTGGAGCAAAACGTATCGACCGACAAGAATTTTTTAAGAAATATTCTTGTCACAAGAGGTGACCCCTTTGTCTGCGCATGTCCGCGCTTGCGCAGTAGTCGTTGTCGACAGACGATTGTCGAGAGATCTTCATTATATTTTTGGTCGATATGGGAGCAACACGTACTTTTCCTTATTATCGTCCATTCACGGATGAAAATCTATGAAGTTTTGAAGCGTGCAAGCGTGCACCTACCTGTAGTTGTCCATTATTCGACTGGTACTACCACTATTCTGCCTCCCTTGTCCTGAAAAGGGTCAGAATAAGATGTGCAAGAAGATGTTGCTGTAAAGTCTTCAGTGGAAGACGTGTATATCTTCGGCTGTACTCACCCATTATTCGACTGGAACTACCTCCGTGTCGATGAAAGGTATGCAGAGAAGAGCTCCCGTAGTTTTCAGTGGAAAACTGCTCTATTGTCCCTTAATTGATGGCAGAACATGAGTATTAGCGTATGCTCGAAAACAAAGAAGAAAGAATGCAGTTGTCTTTGCAATGGAGGTCGTAGATTCTTTACTGTGGGTGGAGCGCCACTCTGGTACAGTAACAGGTCTCCCTCCAAAAGAACGACTACAGAAGCATATCCACTGATCCTTGCAGTTATTATTTTGCTTCCCAGCAGGTACAGTGAACTTCCTGCTTCTCAGACATGAAAATAAGGACAGGTTACCTTCATTTGCTGTAGATTTAGATGAAGATCCAACAGACATCTTTGGGGCAGTATGTGCACTGCTTGTCTTTTCAGCCCTGTTGAAGAATTGAACCTTCCTATGACCATGTCTCCAATGGAAGGAATACTGTGACTTTTGAGTTAATTCTTCTGCAAACTCAACGAAGATCAATCAATGCCTAAGAACTAGAACTGGCTGAGATATGGTGTTGAAGTCCTTGCTTCCAACCTTCACGAGTGTATTTTGCATGGTTTATACAGGACAGGGGCTATGTCCAGTAATTTTTCATTGCCATCCCAGAGTTGTGCGAATCTTGAGACGGAGTTGGCGAATTACTCCCCAATCGAATTCACCAATGCCTGTACTACCCACAATGCAAAGCGATGACGTCAGACAGGAAAACATGGCTACAGTACTAAATATACCGCTTAAATGCTTCAAAAGAAAGCGATTCATCCACTCAACAATTGCAGAACTACAGGTTCCTATGGCAGTTTATTTCTTGTATAGAAACTCGACTAATGACGACCTCTGATACATCTCAGTGTCCTGAATTGATCTAGCTACGTCTTCAACGGTCACGGCCCACGAGTGAAGTTCGTTTACTATAACAATAAATACCTGCTTGTCGCATCATTTAAACTGGAGACAGCAGAAATTATTAGAAATTCGGTTACAAAAGATGCGTTCTTCTATGTACCGACTCACCAAGATTTTCAACATCTACTTCAGTTTAATGTACACGGTCAAACCTATCAGTTCAAAGCGATATGAAATTCGGGTTAGCGACCCCTCTCAAGTATCATGCGAGTAGTAAAGAAGCAAAACTCTTTCTTCAGTCTCACGGAATAGGAGTTCACCATATACCTAAACCACTGGTTGTTTAGTGTACGTAAAAGACACCAGTATTGGTTTCAAACCAAAGAACTCATCCAATTTTTCTTCAACTGGGCTTCGTGATATCGATTTCCTAGGTTACCACTGCAGTTTGGTATCAGGAAATTTCTTTCACCATATACCTAGACTACTGGTTGTTTAGTGTACGTAAAAGACACCAGTATTGGGTTCAAACCAAAGAACTCATCCAATTATTCATCAACTGGGCTTCGTGATATCGATTTCCTCGGTTACCACTGCATTTGGTACCAGGAAATTTCTTTCTACCTCGAATAAATTAAATACCTGAGAATCTATTCAAGACATGGCGATCTCATCACAATCAACCCCAAGGTTGCTTATATCCCAGGTAGGGATACTGGCATCTTTGGAAAAGACTATACCAATGGGTCAGTTATGTAGGTGTGCCTTTCACTGGTATCTACTACAACTGGCAATATCTCCAGTCACTAGTTGTGAGAATTCCTGTTTCAAATCCTTCTGAAAAAGCATATTCAGTGGTGGAAATGCCAAAAACTTGGAAATAGGATGCCCTTTCTATACACGGGGGCACAATTCCCTTATTTTCGTAGATGCATTAAACCAGGGTTGATGATCCCATCTAAAAGCAGAACAGTCAGTGGCTTTTGGACAGTTAAAATGTATATATTACATTTCAAGGTCATACAGATGAAGGCAGTGTGTTCAGCCCTTAAAAGCCTTCAAGACAAATTCCACACAAAAGAATTCTTATAGCATCAGACAACACCACTGTGTTCGGTTATCTGAACAAACAGGGGGGGGGGGGGGAGCGTATACCTCCTAGTTTGGCGCAGCTTGGCCTACTGCAATCCTTGAAATATACTCATAACAGACATATTCTTGGTTGCTTAAAGGTCATACTCAACATATCTCCAGAAGGGATAGTTTGGCGCATCCTGGCCTACTACAATCCTTGAAATATACTCTTAAGAGACAGAAATATTCTGGGGTTACTTAAATGTCATACTCAATGATCCCTACAGAAGGGACAAAAGTAATATGTACAGAATGGTTCTTACTCCCTTTATGGTTGTAGACAACGGGCAAGTTCGGCACAAATCAACAATAGGTGTTTTATGCAGGTATGCTGCATCTTGGCCTACTGCAATCCTTGAAATATTCTCATATGAGCCAGATATATTCAGGGTTGCCTAGATGTCATGACAGCCTCTCCTCAAAGAACGAAATAATACAGACAGGAGAGTCTTCATCTTTAATATTCTATTTGATTTACATAGTTTGTCAAATACCAATGGTAGAGATGTTTGCCACCAATATGAGTCACAAACTTCCATTCTATGTTGCCAGTCCCGGATGCAAATGCTCTGAACATAGATGAATTAAACATCTTGTTGGAGGTTCTGGACTGCTAGGCCTTTTGTCCTATACCACTTATTCCAAAAAGTCATTGAACAAGTGAACACCAGGTGCAAAATGATTGTAGTGGCCCCTTGGTGGCCCATGATGCATTGGCTTTGGGGTCTGGTGAGTCATTCAACCAAACCTCCATTACAGCTACTTCACTGGTCTCAAAAACAGCCATTCAGTCAGAAATACCATCTAAATCTGTTGCATTGGCACCTTCATGCTTGGCACCTTAACACCACTCAGAATCTCTTATATCATTCTCTGGGCAAGGGATAGAGAGATTTAGGGCATCTCAAGGACCCTCATCTTGGAATGTATGAGTCATGATGGGCCATTTTGAGCTCTGGTACCCACAGAATAAGGTGGCCATCTCAGAGCCTACGGTCTCAAATATACCAGATTTTTTGATCCATTTACTTGCAAAAATCTGAAACCTGTCACTATTGTTGGCTTTGCAGCAGCCATAGCTGATCATTTACATTTTTTGTGCAGGAGTTGAGCCAAAGCCTGCATCTTTATAGGCCTATTGCAAGTGTTATAGAGAGAAGCCCACTGCTAACAGAGGTGCAGCATCAAGGGATTTGCCTTTGCTTCTGTTGGTTTTCACAAAAGGCTCCTTATTAACCTTTAAATTGAGGTCAGTCTAAAAAAGTTTGACTTGCAAGACTGTTGCAATGCCATTGGAAGTGTATTCTGGGACTTTGGCTCCTTCAGACACAAGCCTCATAGGAAGGAGTTTACAGTTCTCCCTCCTACCTACCTTTTCAGCAAGGACCTATTAGCCTCAGTTGGTCTAGATTGCCTCCAGTGGTCACTTCAGCTCTAGATCATTCCTGAACTCAAATTGCCTGGACACATGATTCGTTGTCCTCTTACAGCACTTAGATCCTTCTTGAACAGGACTACTGCTTGGAGAAAAGGGAAAGTCTCCTTCTCCTGCCTTTTAGCAAGAATCAGTTGGCTTCTGATGGCCCAGATGGCTCAAACCAGTGGTCATTCCAGCTCACAAACCTTTCTTGAGCTGATGTTGGACTGATGTTGTGACACTCTGCTCTCTTACAGTACTTAGTTACTATCAGGACAGTACAAGTACTTCAAGGAGGGGAAGAATCTTGCTCATATCTTTTAAGGAAGGCTTGATGGAGATATCTTGAGTTCTGCTATCTCTTCCTGGATCAATCTGGCTGCATGATTAGATTGCCAGTCCTTTAACTTTGATTCTCAGAATCTATACTTTGAGACACATATTAGATCCATGGCTGCCCTTTTTACTTTCCAAGAGTGGGGTCTTACCTGAGCAGAGATCAAACTCTTGTTATTGGAAGACTCACAATTCTTTACTACATTCTACTCGAAGATGTAGCTTGGCAATCCCATGACCAGTCCATGAACAAATTGGGCCTTGTGGATTCACCTCAGCATGTAGTCAATTTTTGTGTATTTATACATGTTATTGATATGACTCACATATTTATGTTCTCTCCAGTTATACAAGTCTTGTGTCACTGACATATGTCTTTCTTGGCTTACATATGGCCCCATATCTGCAGTTTATGCAGTTCAGTTTGCCTGCTTGGAGATATTCTCATTGTCAGATGATGACATCTTGTTTCGGGAGTCATGCAGACATCTCCGGCCAATACCGGGTGATGGTTAATAATGGTATATGATTTGTTGTAAAATTGCCTACAACAGCAACAGCAGCAACAATGACGACCACATCATGGATCTCTTGTTGAGGGTAGCAAATTACTTATCTGTCTTGCAGAAGTAATATATAACTTACGATGTGGTGTATGGAAGCTTATCTTATCCTCATATCAGTGCTTTATTTGGTGACCCCTTGTCTGACAATCATCTAACAGTGTGGCCAAAACAAATACCCTCCACCTGTTATGGTTGTATTCAAGCACTTGTGAGGATAAGGTAAGGCTATTTTACGCAATAAAATGTAACAAATTTTATTGTAATTTAACTTTTTACAAGTTAAATACTTACCTTATCCTCACAAGGATAAACCCACCCTACCTCCCCGCATAATTTGTTTTGCTGGGGACCAAAAATACAATGAAGATCTCTCGACAATCGTCTGTCGACAACGACTACTGCGCAAGCGCGGACATGCGCAGACAAAGGGGTCACCTCTTGTGACAAGAATATTTCTTAAAAAATTCTTGTCGGTCGATACGTTTTGCTCCACAAAACCAAACAAGCACTTGTGAGGATAAGGTAAGTATTTAACTTGTAAAAAGTTAAATTACAATAAAATTTGTTACAATTTCCATGGACAGCTATTCTCCAATTAAAAAATTTTGCAGCTTCATATTTTTAGTTTACTGATTAATGCTGGCATCTTGCTGTTGAATTGTCTTATTTTAGTACTTTATCTTTACATATATTTTCTTTATCTTAGATGTTATTTTCTCGACTTAAACATTATTTGGGTCATTATAGAAGTGACCCTGCGCTGAAAGTATCCTGGTCTTTGTACTGTTTCACTACTTCTATATGTCATGGTGTAGAAAACTATTTCCCCAGGCTGTCTGGTACGGGTATCTCTGATGCTATTTTCTCTCATTGTGCAGGTAAAGCGGCATCAGTTGCTAGGCGACAGTACCATGATGTTCACATCAGAAAAAGGAGACCAGGTGAGGATTTAGAATTACATATATTAATGTATCCAACGGAGATATGTGTTTGATACTATGCATAAGTGTTCATAATGCCAAAAATGTTTACTGTTAGGCAGTTAGCGCTAGAAGAGGAAAATTAGACCAGCTAGCTTCATCATATTATTAGGATATCTGTGATAGCTTCATCAGTGGGTAAGCATATTTCCAACTGAATTTAGTCTCAATTTGGAAAACAAGATAACCATCACATGTATGCATGCTTTCACCCAGGTATGCATCTTCGATTGGGGTTGTTTTAAATTGTCTCCATTATGTCATTCGGGTGTGATTAGACCTGTGGATTTAGTGATCCTAGTATCTGTGGGTCATAATATTTTCACAGCACAGATCCATACAATGTGAATCTTTTTGATATTGGTTTCATTGAGTGAAATGCCTGGTCTCTGACAAAGTTAACTTCTTACAGGTGTTACAGTTCAGGAATATTGATACTACCCCATCCCTAGTCAACTCATGTTGCTTGACATTAAGTATCTTTTATCTAATAAGGTAAGATAATTTTTTGGGCCCGTATGACTGGTTGCATGAAGTAACACAGAGTATTTCTAATCCACTTAGTGGAATGCCAGCCTATTATGGATATACTTCCTGTGTAAATCTAGCCAATTTGGTACCCATTTATTGGTGGTGGCATGTTTAAAAAAATCAAAACCGGTTAATGGGGCTTTGAAACGAAACAAAATCCGGTATTTTGTATGCTTGTTATTGTGCAGTGAAAATTAGCTGTAGGTGTACATGAGCTATAACTTGCAAATGGAAATGGCTTTCATGAGATATTAATAAGTACAGAAAGAGGATTTTTGGTCAATGTAAAGTCAAAATGTGACATATTTACAAAATATGTATATTTTAAAAATATGTCGTTTTGATGAATTATAAGCCATTAGAAAGCCTAAAATAATGATGTTTTCATGTTCCCAAATATTCTTTGCGGATTTAGTTGTTTCTACCATAACGACACGATATACCGTATACCGGAACACTGTTAACAACACTGTCATTGTTACTCCTGGGTGAAGAGGGATACGTATGTGTAAAGTACCTGCTTGAAGGGTACAATCTCCATAACCCGGACTAGGGTCAAAGTCCAAATCTTCTGCCCTGAAGTCCAGCACATTAACCACAAGACCACAGTCACCAGTCGGTGTCCTGTGTCAATGTTTTCGTTAATTTCTCCCCGAGTATTTCATTCTAATAAAAGTCACTTATAGATGAAGCTAAGCACCAATGTTATAAAACCATAGTGTTCTTGTGATAAACAGGCTGTCCCTTCCTTTAAGTATATTGTACTTAACTTCAGATATAATTTGTACAATTTATGCCATTGTACTATGCCCTGTACTCTGCAGGCCGCAGCTGTGGCACTGAGTTCATTCATTAATGCTATGTACGAGACAAACACCTGTGCCATCGTAAGAAGAGTCTATGCCAAGAACAGCAAGGTGCAGCTCGGCTGTCTGGTGCCACACATCAAAGCCAAGTATGAGGTGAGGCCGACTCGTTATTTATAGCCAGACTGCCTGGCAGAGGTTATAAAATCCAGCCTGTGAGTAAGTGTGTTTAGCCTATCTCATATTTGGACAATTGTTCTAAAATAACATGTTTTGGTTTCATATTTATTTGTTGTGTGGCCACAATAATCTAGGAAACACAGGAAGGGGTGGGGGAGATAACTGCCATAGCAGCAGTCTCATATCTGAAGCAGTTTTGAGAGTTCGATGACTTATTGTAGAATAATAAAATATTTGTGACACTCCATTACATGGCGCCACATGTGGAAGTCAAGTCCGAAGTGACACCGGCTGATAGTATCTTTGGCTGAAAACAATCCCTGATGACTCATTATGTTTTACAGAACATTGAACTGTTTGGTATAATGAGCAGATAGAACTGTAAAGTGAGGTAAATAGTCCATTCTTACTGAATTCAATCCACTTCTTACCTTCTTAACACCTCAAGTGCCAATGGGTGAGATACTGACACTTGTACCTCATTGAATATTTCAATGCTCTTTCAGCAAACAGCACCACCCCAACCCCACTCCCCGGTCTGACCATCCCATTTCCTTTAAATATTTCATTTTTTTTTATTTTTGCTTTTTCCGGCGTCCGCCGTCGATATGCTTGGTTTCCGCTCATTTGAAGGAAAAGTATTTATCCTATCTTTACCAAATTTGGCATGGGTGTTTATTGGGTTAATAGCTTGCATGGGATTGCTTTTGGTGAAGATAGGTCTATAGCCAACTGAGTAATAGCTACTTAGCTACTTTTGTGTACTTCTTTTGTTTCCGGGCATTTTAAGGAAAAATATATGACATATCTTTACCAAATTTAGTATGAGCATTACTTAGGTCGATAGCTTGCTTGGGATTGGTTTTAGTGATAATAGCTATATAACTGACTGAGTAATAGCTACTTAGCTACTTTGCCAAAAATGGAAAACACAAATTTGCTTCTATCTCCTTAACCGTGCGAGATAGAGCGATTTCGTCGAAATTTTCGACCCACAGGGTATTCAAGCCATGTACTCTTCACAATTTTCAAAAATTTTCCCCTCCCCAAAAATGGCGGCCATTTTGAATTTTCGAATTTTTGCCAAAAATGGCGAAACACAAATTTGCGTCTATCTCCTTAACTGTGCGAGATACAGCGATTTCGTTGAAATTTTCGATCCACAGGGTATCTGAGCAATGTACTCTTGGCAATTTTGAAAAATTTTCCCCTCCCCAAAAATGGCGACCATTTTGAATTTTCGAATTTTTGCCAAAAATGGCAAAACACAAATTTCCTTCTATCTCCTTAACTGTGCGAGATAGAGCGATTTCGTCGAAATTTTCGACCCAGAGGGTATCTGAGCAGTGTACTCTTGGCAATTTTGAAAAATTTTCCCCTCCCCAAAAATGGCGACCATTTTGAATTTTCGAATTTTTGCCAAAAATGGCAAAACACAAATTTGCTTCTATCTCCTTAACCGTGTGAGATAGTGATTTCATCGAAATTTTCGACCCACAGGGTATCTGAAAAATGTACTCTTGGCAATTTCAAAAAATTTTCCCCTCCCCAAAAATGGCGGTCATTTTGAATTTTCGAATTTTTGCCAAAAATGGCAAAAGACAAATTTGCTTCTATCTCCTTAACCGTGCGAGGTTTTCGACCCACAGGGTATCTGAGCATTGTACTCGTGGCAATTTTCAAAAATTTTCCCCTCCCCAAAAATGGCGACTATTTTCCAATTTTCGAATTTTTGTGAGATAGAGCGATTTCGTTGAAATATTCGTTCCCCAGGGTATCTAAAAAATGTCCTCTTGGCAATTTTCAAAAAATTTTCCCCTCCCCAAAAATGGCGGCCATTTTGAATTTTCGAATTTTTGCCAAAGATGGCAAAACACAAATTTGCTTCTATCTCCTTAACCGTGTGAGATAGAGCGATTTCGTCGAAATTTTCGTCCACCTGGGTATCTGAGCAATGTACTCTTGGCAATTTTCAAAAAATTTTCCCCTCCCCAAAAATGGCGGCCATTTTGAATTTTCGAATTTTGGCCAAAAATGGCAAAACACAAATTTGCTTCTATCTCCTTAACCGTGTGAGATAGAGCAATTTCGTCTAAAATTTTCGTCCCCCCAGAGTATCTGAGAAATGTTGTCTTGACAATTTTCAAAAAATTTTCCCCTCCCCAAAAATGGCGGCCATTTTGAATTTTCGAATTTTTGCCAAAAATGGCAAAACACAAATTTGCTTCTATCTCCTTAACCGTGTGAGATAGAGTGATTTCGTCGAAATTTTCGATCCACAGGGTATCTGAGCAATGTACTCTTGGCAATTTTGAAAAATTTTCCCCTCCCCAAAAATGGCGACCATTTTGAATTTTCGAATTTTTGCCAAAAATGGCAAAACACAAATTTGCTTCTATCTCCTTAACTGTGCGAGATAGAGCGATTTCGTCGAAATTTTCGACCCAGAGGGTATCTGAGCAGTGTACTCTTGGCAATTTTGAAAAATTTTCCCCTCCCCAAAAATGGCGACCATTTTGAATTTTCGAATTTTTGCCAAAAATGGCAAAAGACAAATTTGCTTCTATCTCCTTAACCGTGCGAGATTTTCGACCCACAGGGTATCTGAGCATTGTACTCGTGGCAATTTTCAAAAATTTTCCCCTCCCCAAAAATGGCGACCATTTTCGAATTTTCGAATTTTTGTGAGATAGAGCGATTTCGTTGAAATATTCGTTCCCCAGGGTATCTAAAAAATGTCCTCTTGGCAATTTTCAAAAAATTTTCCCCTCCCCAAAAATAGCGGCCATTTTGAATTTTCGAATTTTTGCCAAAAATGGCAAAACACAAATTTGCTTCTATCTCCTTAACCGTGTGAGATAGAGCGATTTCGTCGAAATTTTCGTCCCCCTGGGTATCTGAGCAATGTACTCTTGGCAATTTTCAAAAAATTTTCCCCTCCCCAAAAATGGCGGCCATTTTGAATTTTCGAATTTTGGCCAAAAATGGCAAAACACAAATTTGCTTCTATCTCCTTAACCGTGTGAGATAGAGTGATTTCGTCGAAATTTTCGACCCACAGGGTATTCAAGCCATGTACTCTTCACAATTTTCAAAAAATTTTCCCCTCCCCAAAAATGGCGGCCATTTTGAATTTTCGAATTTTTGCCAAAAATGGCAAAACACAAATTTGCTTCTATCTCCTTAACTGTGCGAGATAGAGCGATTTCGTCGAAATTTTCGACCCACAGGGTATCTGAGCAATGTACTCTTGGCAATTTTCAAAAATTTTCCCTTCCCCAAAAATGGCGACCATTTTGAATTTTCGAATTTTTGCCAAAAATGGCAAAACACAAATTTGCTTCTATCTCCTTAACCGTGTGAGATAGTGATTTCATCGAAATTTTCGACCCACAGGGTATCTGAAAAATGTACTCTTGGCAATTTTGAAAAATTTTCCCCTCCCCAAAAATGGCGACCATTTTGAATTTTCGAATTTTTGCCAAAAATGGCAAAACACAATTTTATTGCGTTAATATATCTTACCTAGTGGACCAGTGCATTTGTCCGGCGCGCAGCCGGTCCCGCCAAACGTTAGACAAAAACGTCCTGAGCTGGGCTCTGACCGGGACCGGTAGTGTATTCCTCATTCGCCAGGTGTCGTGACTGCACCCAGCTCCCCTACTGCGCGTGCGCGCGCATGCGTACTTCCTCTTTTTGTTTGGCGCCATAGTGTTTTAGCGGATAAATTTCAATAAAATAAACTTTAAATTATATTGTCTATTTGCAAACGAGTTGGAAGGAAAGCTTTGGATATTGCAAAGTATATTTACCATGGCATCACCAGGACAGAGGCGTGGTAGTTGTGGCCATGTTATGGCGGGGTTTGATCTTCATAAAAAGTGTGCCCGCTGTAGGGACAAAAAGGTGGGAGATGACCCTTGTGTCAAAGGTCAGGACTGTGATTTGTGTAGTGCGTTATCTGACTCCCAGAAAGGTATGCTTGCAACCCCACAGTATCAAATCCGAAAAGACAAAAAAGCAGGGATTTTGATTTCTCCCAGTAAAGTTACGGTTGTGGGTCCGGTGGAGGAACAGGACGAACTTGAAATGCCTCCGGACACTGCGCATGCGCAGGGACAGATTGTTACCGGTGCCTTCCCGGTTTCTGATCAGACAGGTACTGGAGACTTTGTCTCCCGTCAGGATTTTGAACTATTGAATAATCAGTTGGAGGAAAAATTCGCCCGTTTTGAGGCTCTCCTTACAAGGACCAACATTTTTTCTACTCCAAAGATGCCTGTTTCAAAGAGTCAAGCCCCTGTTTCTGACACGCCCTTTATCAATCCCTCTCCTGACCCCAGAGCCACCGGTCCGGTGAGGCCTCCGGGTCAGGCTGTAGAGGATTCTGCTTCTTCTGTTAAAAAACAGAAAGGGAAGTCAAAACATAAGAAGTCTATCAAACCGGCCGCTGCTGCCGGTTCTGCAAGTCAGGTTGCTAGGGACCCTATTCCTCCCAAGACAGTGGTACCCGGTCCGGGTTTACAAGTTCTTGGTGAACCGGAGGAAACTGTGCCTGCTATCACCAGTGTCTCTTCCTTAGGGTCCTCCTCTCAACCGGTCATTACCGGTCCGCAGTATACCAGTACTTCTGCTTCCTTTGCACCGGATAGTTTTACTCAGCCGGATCCGGCTCTGTCAGACGGGGAACCCCTTCCGGACCGGTCAGATAAGGAATCTGGTGAGGAGGGTGAACTTTCAGATACTGAAATCAATGAGAAAAATGAGGAAATGAACTACAGAGAAACGGTCCGGTCGGTCCGTTCCTTTCTTGGCTGGTCTCACATACCAGATTTTGAGGCTTCAGCAAGTGATGCAGACAACCGTTCTGACAACCCTTGGAAAGGGAAATATCCTCGTCGCTCAGGCAAAGTTTCAGTGGAGTTACCAGCTGACGACTGGCTTTGCTATAAGATGGAAAAACTGAACACTCGTGTTGCAGAAGGTTACCCTTCTCGTTCCCAAGAGGCTGCAGGTCTGAAACAAGACCAGTTTGTCAGAACCCCCAAAAGCCAGGCAAAGTGGTATACACAGTCACGACTCAAACAGGATATAAATCAAAGACCTGGACGTACAATCTTTGGCTGGTCGGGTTCCGAAGCACGCCTGAACTCTCAATTTTCCCGTATTGCCAAGACTTCCTCATATCCATCTTCAGGACCAGCATCTAGGCCTATCCCTCAGGAGATTCTTCGAAGGTGGGAGCAATGTGCTAAGGAAGGCTCTTTGATTACCAATCACGCAGCAGGATTCAACAGGTGCGTTAGTGAAATTCAGGACAAAATGAATCAACACATTTCATTTTTAAACGCTACCATTGTTCAGGGCAAGGCCCCTAAGGAGGTCACCGACGCCATCAGGGATTTGAAAGACTTGTCAGCTTTCCACAGTAGTGTTTCTGTTGCCTTAGGTACTGCCTTCCAGCACCTCGCAGACAGTTTATTTGTTCAGCTAGCCAACTTCATTTTGTTGAGGAGAGATTCTTATCTCGAGTACGTTAAACCAGGCCTGAAACCTGATACCTGGAATAAACTACGAAATGCTCCCCTGTTCACTTACGGGTTATTCCCGGATGATGTACTGGCAGTGGCGGAGCAGGATATTCAAAAATATGATTCAAACAAGAGTGCTACTGGTCCCGGCCCGGGCACATATCAGCACTCAAAGAAGCATCAATTCCGGTATCAACCATATGAAAAGAAAGAGAGTCGTCAATCCGGCTTCTCCTCTTCCCAAAATCAACAACCTTGGAGGCAATTCTCAGGCAGAGGCAGGGGTAGAGGTCGTGGTAGAGGTGGATCTGGTTCTGCTTACTACTCCAAGCCTGCCCGTGGTGCAAAACCGTATAAATGACAATCAATATCTTCTGAGTCCCCCAGTTGTGTTAAGTTCAAGTTTAGGGGATCTCAATCTAGTGTCATCAGCAAACAAAGAGACTTTTCAAGAGACTGTAAATTTGCATGTTGTTCCTCCTGTACCTTTTGTAAAAGGGCTGTTACAAAAGAAAAACGTAAGACCCTCTCATTCTCAAATAGGAATAAAATCTGTGAACAGTGCTTTGTCTGTAAATCAGTGTCTTTTTGCCCCAAATGTAACAAATGCCCCATGTGTTGCAAAAGATCCACCTGTGGGAGGCCGTCTGCAACTGTTTTGGCAGGTTTGGCTCTCCCTGGGTTCAAATCCAAGGGTAGTCTCCATCCTCAGGGAAGGGTATCAACTACCCTTCAAGGAGAGACCACCTCTGGCAAGATTTCCTGTGATTATCAGTGGTTCATCAAATCCCTCTCCAAACAAAAGTCTGAACGAGGCATTGCATTCCCTAGGTCAAAAACGGACTATCGAAAAGGTGGCCGTTCAGTCATCTCTGGGTTTCTACAACCGGTTGTTCCTGGTGCCAAAACCCAACGGGAAATGGAGGCCCATTCTAGATCTAAGCCAACTGAACCTTTACCTTGCCCCAGCAACGTTCAAGATGGAAACTCCGGAGACCATCAGACTCTCCCTGCAACAGGGGGAGTGGGTCTCGTCGCTGGATTTCAGCGATGCTTATTTTCACATTCCCATAAACCACAGGTCGCGAAAATATCTCCGGTTCCACTTAAAAGGTCAGACTTTTCAGTTCACAGCACTTCCCTTTGGCCTGTCGACGGCTCCGTTGGAGTTCACAAAGGTGGTCAAGGAGGTAAAACTCATGGCTCAATCGAGGGGTATTCGAATCCACCAATACCTAGACGATTGGTTACTGAGAGCCCCATGCCGGGAAATTTGCCTACGTCATACCCAGATCCTTTTGGACCTTTGCCGCTCGCTAGGGTGGGTAGTCAACATGGACAAGTCAGAGCTAGTTCCCCAACAAACCTTCGACTTCGTAGGTTATCATTTCGACCTATCTCAGGGGTTAGTCAAACCAACTCAGGACAGGTGGAGGAGTCTATCTCAGAAACTCAACCTTCTCCTGGGACTGGAATGTTGCACAGTCAGGCAGTTCATGTCTTTAATCGGCCTTCTGACAGCAACAGAAAAACAAGTAGTGTCGGGGCGGCTGCATATGAGGCCCATTCAGTGGCACCTAAAAAAGCATTGGCATGCCCCGGAATCGCTGGAAAAGGTCATCCCAATTCCTTCATCTCTCCATGTACATCTAAGGTGGTGGTTGGACCCGACCAAGGTGCTATCCGGTCAACCCTTACACCCTCTTCGACACGCCCTTCAACTGTTTACAGACGCCTCAAACGAAGGTTGGGGCGCTCACTTAGGCGATTACATGGCAAAAGGAGTTTGGTTGGAGTCAGAAAGCGCCTTGCACATAAATTTGTTGGAACTCAAGGCGGTCCTGCTAGCCTTAAAACGGTTCGAGCAGTTATGTTGCAACCAGATAGTTCTTGTTTGTACAGACAACACCACTGTGGTCTCTTACATCAACAAGGAAGGGGGTATGAAATCAGGCTCACTCTGTGCCCTCCTTTGGAGACTGATGCTTTGGTGCAATCAAAGGCAGATTGTCTTGAGGGCCAGGCATATTCCGGGTCACCTGAACGTCATAGCCGACAAGCTGTCCCGACTCAATCAGGTGATCCAAACAGAATGGTCCCTCCTCCCGGAGGTGTTTACTCAAATATGCCGGCGTTGGCACCGCCCGTCTGTGGACCTGTTTGCCACCCGGTTCAATCACAAACTTCCCCGGTTTGTATCCCCGGTTCCAGACCAATCAGCGTGGGGAGTGGACGCCTTAAGTCTCCCTTGGGAGGACCTGGACGCTTATGCCTTTCCACCAACGGCCCTTCTTCATCAGGTGGTAACGAAACTCTTGGACCACGGATTCCGTCGTCTCATTCTGATAGCACCAGGTTGGCCCAACATGCCTTGGTTTTGGGACCTGGTCAACATGTCAGCTCAAGTTCCTCTCCTGCTCCCTCAGGTGTCGAAATTGATCACTCAACCGTTCAATCAGTGTCCTCACCGGGACCTGCCCAATCTGAACCTTCATGCGTGGCTCCTAGAGCCTCTGCCATCCAGCAGGCCGGGTTCTCGGCAGAAGTGGCAACAAGAATTGAGGCTCCTCAAAGACGCTCTACCAGAGCCATTTATGAATCAAAGTGGTCCGTTTTTGTCAGATGGTGTGAAAAGAATCAGGTGGACTTCAGGACTCCCTCTATAGAGCAAATTGCGGATTTTCTCCTTTCCCTTTTTCAGGAGAAACATCTTCAACCTAGTACCATAGAAGGCTATAGGACTGCCATAGCCGACAAAGTGGGGAATTCCAGAATTAACATCAGCAAGGATGAAAACTTGTCCAGGTTGTTGGACAGTTTTCATAGGGACAAACCAAAAGGCAGGCGTGGGGTTCCTACGTGGAATTTGTCTTTGGTCCTTCACCAACTTACACAACCTCCTTTTGAACCTCTCAGGAAGGCTTCGCTGAAGTTCCTCACCTTTAAGACTGTCTTCCTTCTAGCCTTGGGCTCTGGGAAACGGAGGAGTGAAATTCATGCTTGGGTCCACAGGAACATTAGGCACCAAGAGGATTGGTCAAATGTTTCGTTATCGCCTTCTCCTAGTTTCATCTCTAAGAACCACCTGGCTAAAGAGGGTCCCGCTTGCGTGGCCCCTGTTATCATTCCAGCCTTGGCTCCTTCATTGGACAAATCCCTCAAGGAGGATAGGAGTCTGTGCCCGGTCCGGGCACTCCGTTATTACTTGGACAAAACCAAAGATCTCCGTTCAGGCAAGGAATTGGTTTTTGTTTCCTTTAGGAAGAGCTTCCAGAAGGATATTGTCCCTGCTACCGTTTCCTCCTGGATCAAACAAACCATAGTCCTTTGTTACCAGATGTCAGACCAACAGGCTCAACAGTTGCATCAGGTTCGGGCTCATGACGTTCGCGCGTTCGCGGCGTCCAAAGCCTTTCAGGGGGGTGTTCCCTTAGACCAGATTTTGGCAGCCTGTCACTGGAAATCTCATAACACCTTCACCCAATTTTACTTGAAGGACTTGGCATGGGCAGACTCGGATGTGTACCATTTGGGTCCTGTGGTAGCTGCCCAACAAATTAGGGACTAAGCAGAGGCTCCCTTGTATATAGTGTATAGTGGTGTATATATGTATTCATACATGTACAAAAAAAAAAAAAAAAAAAAAAAAAAAAAAAAAAAAAAAAAAAAACGTCCCTGCAGTCTGTCTTGCGTTGCAAGAAGATGGGGGACCATCTTAATCTTCAATTCCCCTTCTTCACTTCCTCGGGAACTCGTCAGCTACAAAACAAAGGGGGGGGGGGGAGAGAGACTGTACCTATCCAGGGTAGTTAGAAACCCTTCCCGGGTGATTTCCTCTGGATTTACGGAGTATATATGTAGATCTTAGAGTCTCAGTCTCCCCTTTGCCCATAGCTACCCGCCAACCACTGGGTAGTTATTCTGCACTGGTCCACTAGGTAAGATATATTAACGCAATAAAATGGAAAATTTAATGGTTAAATTAAATTTTTATTAGTTAATATCTTACCTAGTGGACCAAGAGAGTCCCACCCTACCTGCCCCGCAATAGCTCAAAGGGGGACATTCTTAGGTAGGCCACAAAAAGAGGAAGTACGCATGCGCGCGCACGCGCAGTAGGGGAGCTGGGTGCAGTCACGACACCTGGCGAATGAGGAATACACTACCGGTCCCGGTCAGAGCCCAGCTCAGGACGTTTTTGTCTAACGTTTGGCGGGACCGGCTGCGCGCCGGACAAATGCACTGGTCCACTAGGTAAGATATTAACTAATAAAAATTTAATTTAACCATTAAATTTTCCAATTTGCTTCTTATCTCCTTAACCGTGTGAGATAGAGCGATTTCGTTGAAATATTCGTCCCCCAGGGTATCTAAAAAATGTCCTCTTGGCAATTTTCAAAAAATTTTCCCCTCCCCAAAAATGGCGGCCATTTTGAATTTTCGAATTTTTGCCAAAAATGGCAAAAGACAAATTTGCTTCTATCTCCTTAACCGTGCGAGATTTTCGACCTACAGGGTATCTGAGCAATGTACTCTTGGCAATTTTGAAAAATTTTCCCCTCCCCAAACATGGCGACCATTTTGAATTTTCGAATTTTTGCCAAAAATGGCAAAACACAAATTTGCTTCTATCTCCTTAACCGTGTGAGATAGAGCGATTTCGTCTAAAATTTTCGTCCCCCCCCAGAGTATCTGATAAATGTTGTCTTGACAATTTTCAAAAAATTTTCCCCTCCCCAAAAATGGCGGCCATTTTGAATTTTCGAATTTTTGCCAAAAATGGCTAAACACAAATTTGCTTCTATCTCCTTAACCGTGTGAGATAGAGTGATTTCGTCGAAATTTTCGACCCACAGGGTATTCAAGCCATGTACTCTTCACAATTTTCAAAAAATTTTCCCCTCCCCAAAAATGGCGGCCATTTTGAATTTTCGAATTTTTGCCAAAAATGGCAAAACACAAATTTGCTTCTTATCTCCTTAACCGTGTGAGATAGAGCGATTTCGTTGAAATATTCGTCCCCCAGGGTATCTAAAAAATGTCCTCTTGGCAATTTTCAAAAAATTTTCCCCTCCCCAAAAATGGCGGCCATTTTGAATTTTCGAATTTTTGCCAAAAATGGCAAAAGACAAATTTGCTTCTATCTCCTTAACCGTGCGAGATTTTCGACCCACAGGGTATCTGAGCAATGTACTCTTGGCAATTTTGAAAAATTTTCCCCTCCCCAAAAATGGCGACCATTTTGAATTTTCGAATTTTTGCCAAAAATGGCAAAACACAAATTTGCTTCTATCTCCTTAACCGTGTGAGATAGAGCGATTTCGTCTAAAATTTTCGTCCCCCCAGAGTATCTGAGAAATGTTGTCTTGACAATTTTCAAAAAATTTTCCCCTCCCCAAAAATGGCGGCCATTTTGAATTTTCGAATTTTTGCTAAAAATGGCAAAACACAAATTTGCTTCTATCTCCTTAACCGTGTGAGATAGAGTGATTTCGTCGAAATTTTCGACCCACAGGGTATTCAAGCCATGTACTCTTCACAATTTTCAAAAAATTTTCCCCTCCCCAAAAATGGCGGCCATTTTGAATTTTCGAATTTTTGCCAAAAATGGCAAAACACAAATTTGCTTCTATCTCCTTAACTGTGCGAGATAGAGCGATTTCGTCGAAATTTTCGACCCACAGGCTATCTGAGCAATGTACTCTTGGCAATTTTCAAAAATTTTCCCTTCCCCAAAAATGGCGACCATTTTGAATTTTCGAATTTTTGCCAAAAATGGCAAAACACAAATTTGCTTCTATCTCCTTAACCGTGTGAGATAGTGATTTCATCGAAATTTTCGACCCACAGGGTATCTGAAAAATGTACTCTTGGCAATTTTGAAAAATTTTCCCCTCCCCAAAAATGGCGACCATTTTGAATTTTCGAATTTTTGCCAAAAATGGCAAAACACAAATTTGCTTCTTATCTCCTTAACCGTGTGAGATAGAGCGATTTCGTTGAAATATTCGTCCCCCAGGGTATCTAAAAAATGTCCTCTTGGCAATTTTCAAAAAATTTTCCCCTCCCCAAAAATGGCGGCCATTTTGAATTTTCGAATTTTTGCCAAAAATGGCAAAAGACAAATTTGCTTCTATCTAATTAACCGTGCGAGATTTTCGACCCACAGGGTATCTGAGCAATGTACTCTTGGCAATTTTGAAAAATTTTCCCCTCCCCAAAAATGGCGACCATTTTGAATTTTCGAATTTTTGCCAAAAATGGCAAAACACAAATTTGCTTCTATCTCCTTAACCGTGTGAGATAGAGCGATTTCGTCTAAAATTTTCGTCCCCCCAGAGTATCTGAGAAATGTTGTCTTGACAATTTTCAAAAAATTTTCCCCTCCCCAAAAATGGCGGCCATTTTGAATTTTCGAATTTTGGCCAAAAATGGCTAAACACAAATTTGCTTCTATCTCCTTAACCGTGTGAGATAGAGTGATTTCGTCGAAATTTTCGACCCACAGGGTATTCAAGCCATGTACTCTTCACAATTTTCAAAAAATTTTCCCCTCCCCAAAAATGGCGGCCATTTTGAATTTTCGAATTTTTGCCAAAAATGGCAAAACACAAATTTGCTTCTATCTCCTTAACTGTGCGAGATAGAGCGATTTCGTCGAAATTTTCGACCCACAGGGTATCTGAGCAATGTACTCTTGGCAATTTTCAAAAATTTTCCCTTCCCCAAAAATGGCGACCATTTTGAATTTTCGAATTTTTGCCAAAAATGGCAAAACACAAATTTGCTTCTATCTCCTTAACCGTGTGAGATAGTGATTTCATCGAAATTTTCGACCCACAGGGTATCTGAAAAATGTACTCTTGGCAACTTTGAAAAATTTTCCCCTCCCCAAAAATGGCGACCATTTTGAATTTTCGAATTTTTGCCAAAAATGGCAAAACACAAATTTGCTTCTTATCTCCTTAACCGTGTGAGATAGAGCGATTTCGTTGAAATATTCGTCCCCCAGGGTATCTAAAAAATGTCCTCTTGGCAATTTTCAAAAAATTTTCCCCTCCCCAAAAATGGCGGCCATTTTGAATTTTCGAATTTTTGCCAAAAATGGCAAAAGACAAATTTGCTTCTATTTCCTTAACCGTGCGAGATTTTCGACCCACAGGGTATCTGAGCAATGTACTCTTGGCAATTTTGAAAAATTTTCCCCTCCCCAAAAATGGCGACCATTTTGAATTTTCGAATTTTTGCCAAAAATGGCAAAACACAAATTTGCTTCTATCTCCTTAACCGTGTGAGATAGAGCGATTTCGTCTAAAATTTTCGTCCCCCCAGAGTATCTGAGAAATGTTGTCTTGACAATTTTCAAAAAATTTTCCCCTCCCCAAAAATGGCGGCCATTTTGAATTTTCGAATTTTTGCCAAAAATGGCTAAACACAAATTTGCTTCTATCTCCTTAACCGTGTGAGATAGAGTGATTTCGTCGAAATTTTCGACCCACAGGGTATTCAAGCCATGTACTCTTCACAATTTTCAAAAAATTTTCCCCTCCCCAAAAATGGCGGCCATTTTGAATTTTCGAATTTTTGCCAAAAATGGCAAAACACAAATTTGCTTCTATCTCCTTAACTGTGCGAGATAGAGCGATTTCGTCGAAATTTTCGACCCACAGGGTATCTGAGCAATGTACTCTTGGCAATTTTCAAAAATTTTCCCTTCCCCAAAAATGGCGACCATTTTGAATTTTCGAATTTTTGCCAAAAATGGCAAAACACAAATTTGCTTCTATCTCCTTAACCGTGTGAGATAGAGTGATTTCGTCGAAATTTTCGACCCACAGGGTATTCAAGCCATGTACTCTTCACAATTTTCAAAAAATTTTCCCCTCCCCAAAAATGGCGGCCATTTTGAATTTTCGAATTTTTGCCAAAAATGGCAAAACACAAATTTGCTTCTATCTCCTTAACTGTGCGAGATAGAGCGATTTCGTCGAAATTTTCGACCCACAGGGTATCTGAGCAATGTACTCTTGGCAATTTTCAAAAATTTTCCCTTCCCCAAAAATGGCGACCATTTTGAATTTTCGAATTTTTGCCAAAAATGGCAAAACACAAATTTGCTTCTATCTCCTTAACCATGTGAGATAGTGATTTCATTGAAATTTTCGACCCACAGGGTATCTGAAAAATATACTCTTGGCAATTTTGAAAAATTTTCCCCTCCCCAAAAATGGCGACCATTTTGAATTTTCGAATTTTTGCCAAAAATGGCAAAACACAAATTTGCTTCTTATCTCCTTAACCGTGTGAGATAGAGCGATTTCGTTGAAATATTCGTCCCCCAGGGTATCTAAAAAATGTCCTCTTGGCAATTTTCAAAAAATTTTCCCCTCCCCAAAAATGGCGGCCATTTTGAATTTTCGAATTTTTGCCAAAAATGGCAAAAGACAAATTTGCTTCTATCTCCTTAACCGTGTGAGATAGAGTGATTTCGTCGAAATTTTCGACCCACAGGGTATTCAAGCCATGTACTCTTCACAATTTTCAAAAAATTTTCCCCTCCCCAAAAATGGCGGCCATTTTGAATTTTCGAATTTTTGCCAAAAATGGCAAAACACAAATTTGCTTCTATCTCCTTAACTGTGCGAGATAGAGCGATTTCGTCGAAATTTTCGACCCACAGGGTATCTGAGCAATGTACTCTTGGCAATTTTCAAAAATTTTCCCCTCCCCAAAAATGGCGACCATTTTGAATTTTCGAATTTTTGCCAAAAATGGCAAAACACAAATTTGCTTCTTATCTCCTTAACCGTGTGAGATAGAGCGATTTCGTTGAAATATTCGTCCCCCAGGGTATCTAAAAAATGTCCTCTTGGCAATTTTCAAAAAATTTTCCCCTCCCCAAAAATGGCGGCCATTTTGAATTTTCGAATTTTTGCCAAAAATGGCAAAAGACAAATTTGCTTCTATCTCCTTAACCGTGCGAGATTTTCGACCCACAGGGTATCTGAGCAATGTACTCTTGGCAATTTTGAAAAATTTTCCCCTCCCCAAAAATGGCGACCATTTTGAATTTTCGAATTTTTGCCAAAAATGGCAAAACACAAATTTGCTTCTATCTCCTTAACCGTGTGAGATAGAGCGATTTCGTCTAAAATTTTCGTCCCCCCAGAGTATCTGAGAAATGTTGTCTTGACAATTTTCAAAAAATTTTCCCCTCCCCAAAAATGGCGGCCATTTTGAATTTTCGAATTTTTGCCAAAAATGGCTAAACACAAATTTGCTTCTATCTCCTTAACCGTGTGAGATAGAGTGATTTCGTCGAAATTTTCGACCCACAGGGTATTCAAGCCATGTACTCTTCACAATTTTCAAAAAATTTTCCCCTCCCCAAAAATGGCGGCCATTTTGAATTTTCGAATTTTTGCCAAAAATGGCAAAACACAAATTTGCTTCTATCTCCTTAACTGTGCGAGATAGAGCGATTTCGTCGAAATTTTCGACCCACAGGGTATCTAAAAAATGTCCTCTTGGCAATTTTCAAAAAATTTTCCCCTCCCCAAAAATGGCGGCCATTTTGAATTTTCGAATTTTTGCCAAAAATGGCAAAAGACAAATTTGCTTCTATCTCCTTAACCGTGTGAGATAGAGTGATTTCGTCGAAATTTTCGACCCACAGGGTATTCAAGCCATGTACTCTTCACAATTTTCAAAAAATTTTCCCCTCCCCAAAAATGGCGGCCATTTTGAATTTTCGAATTTTTGCCAAAAATGGCAAAACACAAATTTGCTTCTATCTCCTTAACTGTGCGAGATAGAGCGATTTCGTCGAAATTTTCGACCCACAGGGTATCTGAGCAATGTACTCTTGGCAATTTTCAAAAATTTTCCCCTCCCCAAAAATGGCGACCATTTTGAATTTTCGAATTTTTGCCAAAAATGGCAAAACACAAATTTGCTTCTATCTCCTTAACCGTGTGAGATAGAGCGATTTCGTCTAAAATTTTCGTCCCCCCAGAGTATCTGAGAAATGTTGTCTTGACAATTTTCAAAAAATTTTCCCCTCCCCAAAAATGGCGGCCATTTTGAATTTTCGAATTTTTGCCAAAAATGGCTAAACACAAATTTGCTTCTATCTCCTTAACCGTGTGAGATAGAGTGATTTCGTCGAAATTTTCGACCCACAGGGTATTCAAGCCATGTACTCTTCACAATTTTCAAAAAATTTTCCCCTCCCCAAAAATGGCGGCCATTTTGAATTTTCGAATTTTTGCCAAAAATGGCAAAACACAAATTTGCTTCTATCTCCTTAACTGTGCGAGATAGAGCGATTTCGTCGAAATTTTCGACCCACAGGGTATCTGAGCAATGTACTCTTGGCAATTTTCAAAAATTTTCCCTTCCCCAAAAATGGCGACCATTTTGAATTTTCGAATTTTTGCCAAAAATGGCAAAACACAAATTTGCTTCTATCTCCTTAACCGTGTGAGATAGAGCGATTTTGTCTAAAATTTTCGTCCCCCAGGGTATCTGAGAAATGTCGTCTTGACAATTTTCAAAAAATTTTCCCCTCCCCAAAAATGGCGGCCATTTTGAATTTTCGAATTTTTGCCAAAAATGGCAAAACACAAATTTGCTTCTATCTCCTTAACCGTGCGAGATAGAGCAATTTCGTCAAAATTTTTGATCCACAGGGTATCTGAGAAATGTACTCTTGGCAATTTTCAAAAAATATGGCGGCCATTTTGAATTTTCGAATTTTTGTCAAAAATGGGAAAAAAACAAATTTGCTTCTATCTCCTTAACTGTGCGACATAGAACGATTTCGTCGAAATTTTCGACCCACAGGGTAGCTAAGCAATGTACTCTTGGCATTTTAAAAAAATTTTCCTCTTCCCAAAAATGACGGCCATTTTGAATTTTCGAATTTTTGCCAAAAATTGAAAAACAGAAATTTACTTCTATCTCCTTAACTGTGCAAGATAGAGCGATTTTGTCGAAATTTTTGACCCAACCAATGCAAAAAGACATGAAGCTGAAATAATTTACATGTATACTAATAAATATTTAAGCATCATTCATATATTTTACAAATGAAACAGGGTCTTGTAAGACTACTGTACAATTTTTGCAAAAGGTTCATGGGGTGGACATTACACATGATAATGTGTGTTCTTCTATGCTATCCTGTTTCTATTCATATGTCGCAGCTACTATCAACAGGGCGTCCTATTTCTAGTTTTAATTTTGTTTTGATGTCTAAATTAAATTCACTTAGTGCAAAAGAAAAAGTGTGGTCTTAAAGTTGTGCTGGATTTCCATGCAAAGAACTTGGTGTTATTTTATCTTATAACCTCTGGGAAGGAGGTGTTAAATTCATGACTGTTTATTTGTCTGTCTGTCTGTTTATGTGTTAACAGGATTACACAAATACTACTAGCTGGATCTGCATGAAAAAAAAAATATGAAGATGGGTCAATGTCCAACTTAGATCCCGTTAAATTTTGAGAGTGATCCGAAGAAGTGCCTGGATCCAAAAATATCAAAGATAAGGATTTTCACATTTACTTATCATTGAGCTGTTGTTTTTTTTAAATCATACATGCCTTGGTGGAGATCTGCGCTCTCCGAGTGCTCTTCTTTTTAATGCTTTCTGTCCATTTGTCCATGTTTTTGGCATATTTTCAGTGCTTGTTTTACAATGAACTGCCTTATGCTGAAGATGTACGTCAGTACACATTCTCCTCACTGCCTCTTAAAGACGACAGCGAGATTAACAAGAAACTCAAACCAACAGATGAGCAGTGTGACTTAATGGACCAGCTTATCACAAACATGGATCTCAACAAGAAGTACGTTAATCAATTAGCATTTAAGTAACAGCAATTAATGAGAAAGTGTTCCAAATTTGTTACCACCTGATTTAGTTTAAGTAAATAGAAGTGTGGAAGTCTAAAATCCGCAGTTAAAAAGTGTACCAATTAAGCATCAATGTGAAACTGAACAAAGAAAGAGTTAAGCAATACCAACACAACTCATTAAATCCTGATGAATAGTAGAGATTACGAAATATCTTCACTGCATCATATTTATTAACATTGTTACTTTGGAGTTCATGTGTGAAAATCTGGGGGAAAGGATCCAAGCCCCCCCCCCCCCCCCCCCCCCCATTTCCAGGTGCTGGAGCATAAAGTTTCTGAGTTCTCTATGGTCCAGATACCTGCATGGATCTTACCAAATATTTTGGATGTGTTTATCTAAAGTGATTACTATTTAAGCGTTATCTGGCAGTATTTATTATTTATGTAAAATAACTTTTGTGTGAGATTCTGCATGCATTTGTCACATTTTTTCTCTAAAATGAATGGGGTCTTTTGCATAAATAGATTTTAGTTACTTATGTCCTCCATATTTTTGTTGCTTTTACAGATCTAGGTCCTAAATTTGTAGATTGTGAAAACAACCTGTAGGAAAATACAGAATCGTGAATCTATAAATAAACCCATATCATCTTTATTTTTAGGTCCTTCAGGTTTGAAATGAGAAAAAAATCTGTTGAAAGTCACTGCTCATAAATCTTTTCAAAGGGTCAGATTTCACCTGTGACCCTGTTTGAAGGTCAAATGCAGTCTGTCTGCAAAAAAAGCCTTATTTCTTGCTTATCATTTATCCTAGAGATTTGAAAATGTTAAAGCAACCAATAGGAAATCATTTTAATGGCTTGTGTTTGGCACAACTTGAATGTTGAAAAAGGGTTTACTTTCACAAAGCCTTGTATCTTCTTTATCATTTGTATTTAAGGTTCGGCATTCATAAAGTTATCTCTCTATCACCCTTTTATTTTCAGAATGTGGCTGGATTCTCTGTATTTTACATTACACCTATTTTGGGATACACTGTGTCCAGACATAATCTCTGCTGTATTATCATTTATCCGGTCATGAATTACGTTGTAACCATTTTGTTTCAGAGATGAAGATGGGGATACAGAGGAATGCCTGAAACCCAAGTTAACGTTCAACCCTTACCTACAGAGACTCTACCAGGTGTGTACACGTCTGATATTATCATTACAGTCTCACTGTCAATGAATAAATAATACATAGATACTATGTTTTCTGTCTTGTTTTGAACTTGGTTTGTCACTTTTTATCTCCCGCCGGGCTTTAGCCCGGGAGGGAGATTATGAAATGATGCCTGTGTGTGTGTGCGTGCGTGTGTGCGTGCGTTAGTTAGTCACGCAGATTTCTCCAAAACTACTACAGCTACAGATTTTTTGTAAGTTAATTGTCCCAATGAATTTTCACGCCCTCGAAATTTTTTTTTGTTTTATGGACTTAGGTCTAAAGATAAGTGAGTAATAGCAATCTTAGCTACTTGGAGTAAAGGGCTCATAACTCAAAAACTATTGCAGTTACAACTTTTTCTTCAAATATGTTGTTCAGCTACTTTGTCCTTAGCTATAAGATGGTACATAGTTTGAGGTCCCATTGCATGCCATAAGTGAGTAATAGCTATTTTCTTATTTGTAGCAAAATAATGACATAAGTAAATGTCAAATATCTTCAAAAGTATTAAAGTTAGGGAATTCTTTTCAAATATGTTGTTCATCTACTTTTTGATAAGCTATCACATAGTAAAGTTTCAGATCTGTTGCACATTGGATAGCTGAGTAATAGCTACTTTGAAATTCTACAGTTGAGTAAATCCATTGTAACTCCAAAACTAGTGCAGTTAGAGTATTTTCCTAAAATATGTTGTTCAGCTACTTTGTCCTTAATTATAAGATGCCATATAGTTTGGGGTTCTATTGCATGCCATAAGTGAGTAATAGCTATTTCCTTATTTGAAGCAAAATAACGACATGAGTAAATTTCAAATATCTTCAAAAGTATTAAAATTAGGGAATTCTTTTCAAATATGTTATTCATCTAGTTTTTGGTAAGGTATCACACTTCCTTGTGGCGTGAGGCCGTGGCGGGTATTGGGTTTTCTGACGTTCCGATTTCAAATTGCATGAATTATGCTACATATTGCTTGATAAGGATCACCATTGGCGTTTTTTATAACATATATACTCCATTTCAACAATTTGGTGTCTTAATCTCCTTAATATTGCCTTAGTTTCCTTAAATATCAGTATACCCTATTATCGCCCACATTCCCCGTTATCCTGGTATTATTTTCAACCCATTTGTTGTTGTAATTCACATTCCCCCTTATCACCTGACATGTCCCAGTGATTATTTTATGGTTTTTATGTCTCATTACCATTTTTATTGTTTAAGGTCATTGCTGTGGTGGTTTTAACTCTGGCTTGTGAATGACTGTAATTATGGGTTCCTCTGCTTTTATGGTTTGCTAACTCTTGCAATCTTTTTGCATTTGTTTTCTCGTGACAGTTGATTTTCACACAGTTCTGGTTTCCTTTATGTTTTTGGACTGGGTAATGTGTTCTCGGCCATGTTATTTGTGAAAGTCATTCTAGTGATATGTTTTCTGTGTGTTGGTTTCTTGTGTAACTGGCTGAATGCTGACAGGAGTCAGAACTGCGAAAAGATTGACCGGAGTATCCCTTCCATTTTTCGGCTTTCTGTCTTGATCCGTAAATATTGTTACACTAGCGATACAAACAGGTTCCTCCACAACTGAAATTTAAAAACCTACTACTACTCCTTTTGTTGTGTGGCGATGTTGCTTCAAACCCTGGCCCCACCAGTTTTGGATTTGTCAATTGTAGATCCGTTCGCAATAAAGGCCCTCTCCTGCAGGACCTGATAAAACGCGGTGACCTAGACATCCTGGGTCTAGCTGAGACGCATATTAGACCAAATGATACTGATGGCCTCCTGAGTTCTCTTACACCGGCAGATTACAATTTCATCCAAAAACCAAGGTGCACTGGTCGGGGAGGTGGTGTTGGTTTTCTGTGTAGAAAAACCTTTTCTCCCAGTATTGTCTCTTCACCAGTTTTCAGGTCATTTGAAATTATCATACTTTCGTTTAAGTCTGATTATAGTAGCTTTGTTGCGGCTTGTGTGTATCGTCCTCCTGGTTCTTGTACTACTCAGTTTCTGGAAGATTTTCTGGCTCTTTCTGGCTTTCTGTCTTCGACTGGTTCCAGTTTCATCATTTGTGGTGATATAAATGTCCATCTGGATATTGAGTGTGGCGATAGGTCCAGGTTTAACGACATCCTTCAGTGTTGTGGTTTGGTTCAAAGTGTCAGTGGCCCGACTCATTTACTGGGTCACACTCTGGATGTTTTGATATCTCCTTGTGACTCAGATTTTGTCCGCAATGTTAGTGTTGGGGATTTCATTTCTGACCATGCTGCCATAAGATGCCAACTGGATTTCTCCCACCCATCAACCAGCATCGACAAATGGGTCTCTTATCGACGGTACCACAGGATTGATATTGACCAGTTCAGAAATGACCTTAATAATATACCGTTTGTACGGTCCCCTGAAGGTACTGCTGCAGAACTTTATGATCAGTACATAACTGGTGTTACACAGGTACTTGACAAGCATGCTCCTATCATTTCACGCAAGGCTAAACAGCAGTCTGATGAGTGGTTGTCTGATTCGTATCGCATGGCTCGATCTCTTAGACGCCAATTTGAACGAAGGTGGAGAAAACATAAGTCAGAGTTGAATAGGTCAAGACTCCGCAGGCAAATTGCCTGGTGTAATCGACTGGCCAATAAAGACAAGGGTTCATACTATACAAATCTCATAACTGCTAATAGTCGTGACCCCAAGAAACTATGGCAGTCATTGAGGAAGGTGTTGCATCGCACCTCCGAGACTGTCCTGCCTGCTCATAGCTCAGATAAAAGCCTCGCGGACATGTTTGCTTCTTTTTTCTCCAATAAAATAAGCAAAATCAGGGACACCTTTGCTACTTCTGGCTCTTTCAATGATGCACCGGATTCTGTGCCTCCTGCTTTCAATGCCTTTATGCCTGTCACTGAAGACGAGGTCTATAAGTGTATTAGTGAATCCCCACTAAATCTTGCTCACTAGACCCTATACCAACATTCCTCCTTAAGGATTGTCTTGATATCCTCCTCTCTTCCATTACCAAGTTGGTAAATTATTCTCTCATTGAAGGATCCTTCCCAAATTCTTTCAAAAAGGCGGTTGTCACCCCCCTCATAAAAAAGGCTTCCCTTCCTAGAGACGACCTTAAGAATTATCGCCCAGTGTCTGGTCTTTGTTTCCTGTCAAAGTTGGTTGAGCGAGTCGTTGCCAGGCAACTAACGTCACACATTAATAACAAAAAACTGGACAATCCTCATCAGTCAGCATATAAGCCAGGACATTCCACGGAAACTGCTTTATTGTGTATAAAAAACGAGGTTCATCTCTCTCTGGCATGCGGTGAACCCACAGCTCTAGTACTTCTTGACTTATCAGCCACATTTGACACTATAGACTATAATATTCTCCTTGGTTACCTTAAATCCTGGTTTGGTCTTGGTGGAACAGCTCTAAGGTGGTTTGCTTCCTACTTAAGAAATCGTTGCCAGGCCATTAAGATAGGCTCCACACTATCTGAATTAAGCAATCTCATCTATGGAGTCCCACAAGGTTCTGTTCTGGGTCCGTTACTGTTTTCAGTCTATACAACACCACTCAGTAAAATTATTCGCCTCCACCCGCATATTAAATTCCATTTTTATGCGGATGACACTCAGTTATACATCCATCTCTCCCACAAGAATGCTTCTTCGGCTCTCGCCAAGCTAAATGCCTGCCTTCGTGATGTTCAAGAATGGATGTCTCTCAGTAAATTGAAGCTCAACCCTGAAAAAACTGAGTTTATTGTCTTTGGTTCCAAGGCTCAACGTCAGAAGATTTCCTCTCACTTTCCTGTTAGCATTCTTGGTAGCCTTCTTCATCCGGTTGATTCTGTCAGAAATCTAGGTGTGTGGTTTGATGCAGATTTTTCATTCTCTGAGCATATCAAGAGGACTTGCAAAGCGTGCTTCCTTCAGATGCGTGACCTCCGTAGAATTAGAAAGTATCTCACTTCTGAAGTGGCAGTCCTTGCTGCAAATGCCTTGGTTAGTAGTCGTCTGGACTATTGTAACTCTCTGTTCAGAGGTTTGTCCGGTTTCAATCAGCACAAATTGCAAAGTATTCAGAACACCCTGGCTCGTATTATTACAAATCATAGAAAGTATGCTCATGTTACACCCATTCTACGGAAACTCCACTGGTTGCCTGTTAAGTATCGTTGTATTTTCAAAACCGCAACACTTGTGTATAAATTTTTGCATAGTGGTTCTCCTTCTTACTTCGAACCGTTTTTGTCTTTTAGTAGTTGTCCCTATAGTACTAGGCATAGTCACCCAGATCGTCAATACCTTACAGTTCCTCCTTTCCATTCATCAGTCTTTAAGTCAGCCAAACATTTTGGCCATAGTTTTGCCTTTGATGCTCCTAAGATCTGGAATGACCTCCCTCAAGATGTTCGCAGTGCAACATCAGTTGCCTCCTTCAGAAAGAAGCTTAAAACTTACCTGTTTGCAAAAGCCTACCCACCATAGCCTCTCCCGTCACATCTGTGTCTCCTTGGTACGACCTGGCTATGTCCCTTGATTAACGATAACTGCCTTGCTTTATGTTTAGATGCGCCTTAGAGTCCATCAGTGATGGAGATTAAGCGCTATAAAAGTCCACATTAGATTAGATTAGATTAGATAAAGTTTGAGACCTGTTGCACATTGGATAGCTGAGTAATAGCTACTTTGAAATTGTGACTGTTGAGTAAATCCATTGTAACTCCAAAACTATTGCAGTTAGAGTATTTTCCAAAAATATGTTATTCAGCTGCTTTTTCCTTATCTATAAGATGGCATATAGTTTGGGGTTCTGTTGCATGCCATAAGTGAGTAATAGCTATTTTCTTATTTGTAGCAAAATAACAACATAAGTAAATTTCAAATATCTTCAAAAGTATTCAAGTTAGGGAAATATTTTCAAATATGTTATTCATCTAGTTTTTGATGAGCTATCAGATAGTAAAGCTGCAAACCTGTTGTACACTGGACAGCTGAGTAATAGCTACTTTGAAATTGTGACTGTTGAGTAAATCCATTGTAACTCAAAAACTACTGCAGTTACAGGATTTTCCTAAAATAATTTGTTCAGCTACTTTTTCCTTAACTATAAGATGGCATATCGTTTGGGGTTCCATTGCATGTCATAAGTGAGCAATAGCTATTTTCTTATTTGTAGCAAAATTATGATGGAAATAAATGTCAAATACCTTCACAAGTACCAAAGTTAGGCAAATCTTTTCATTTGTTATTCATCTAGTTTTTCAAAAGCTTACTTTCCTGTGTCTTTATTCTTTACATACATTATCTGTTTTTTAAGTTGTATTGCTCCTGAACCTTTGCATAATTTGTCTGTATCTGATGGGGTCCAGGGGCGGATTTCACGAAAGGTCTTAGCCCGGTCTCAGGCTCAAACTTGAGACTTTTGTCTCAAATTATTGGAATATTTTACTTGAGCCCATGGGCTCAGCCTTAATGGATTTCACAAAAGGTCTCAGTCTCAGCTTTGGCTGAGCCACTGGCTCAAGTGTTGAGACTGGTAGAAAGTGGGCTTAAGTTTTGTAAACAAAGGCTCAAATATGGCCGCCATAATTCTTTCTTCACTTCAAAATTTGAAATGGCTGAAAATAGGGTACAAGTACATAAAACAACCCCCTGAAGTAGTCTTTGGGTGTTTTTACATGTTTACAAGGTTTCCCATTGCAAAATGGTATTTACCCAGAGATATTATGTTTCAAACAAGGAACATATATGTCATCAGTAGAATATTTTGACCACAAAAAATGGTCGCATGACACAGAAAACCCCTGTGGTTATTTGATAAGCTTGGTCTCAACTGAGACCCCTTCTGTGAAAACCATTTGAGACAAAGACTTAGCTGAGCCAAAAGGCTCAGATTTGAGCCAGTGGCTCAGCCTGAGACTGGGCTAAGTCTGAGACCTTTCATGAAATCCGCCCCAGTGCTATATCCCCTGGGGCCGATTTCACAAAGGGACTTAAGTCCAGATTTAGGCTTAAATCTAAGACTTTGGTCTTAAATTTTGTCAAAAAACTGCTAAGTCTGTGGTCTTAGACTTAGCGGATTTCACAAAGCAGCTAAGTCCACGAAATTGCTAAGTCAGTGGACTTAACTTTTAAGTCTGGGAGGTAGTGGGCTTAAATTTTGTAAAGAGGACTTAAATATGGCCGCCATAAACTTTTCTCCACTTCAAAATTTGAAATGGCTGTAAGTAAATTATAATTATGCAGAACACCTCACTAAAGTAGTATTTGGGAAATTTATATGTGCTAACAAGGTTTTCAATTTCAAAACAGCACTTATCCTTATATAAAATACATTAAATGAAAAATATGTGGCATCAATATTATATTTTGAATAGATACAAAAGGTCACATGACACAGAAAACCACTGTGGTTATATGATAAGCCTAGACTTAGCTAAGTCACCTTTGTGAAATCCATTTTTCTAGCTAAGACCAAAGTCTTAGATTTAAGTCCAAGACTTAGCCAAAAAAGGGACTTAGTTTAAGTCCTTTAGTGAAATCGGCCCCAGGCTTGCTGATGCAACTTTAACAGTCTGTTTGTCTCTGCATAAATATGGCCAATGGATAGATAATAAGTAGATACTGTGTTTTATTATGTATTTTCTCTGTTTTCAAGACTTATTTATTATTTTACAAGTGATAGTTAACTTATTTTCCTAGGTAGATTTCACGAAAGGTCTTAGTCTGGTTTAAGGCTCAAATTTGAGACTTTTGTCTCAAATTATTGTTACATTTTTCTTGGTCTTTATCTCAGTGTCTACAGCACCGAGCCTCCAACCCTGATAACACTTTACCTGAGCTCAATCCAACCATAGCCAACTACCTGAAGCCTCCCCAGGACTTGCAGACTCGGGCCCAGCCCGTGCTTGATAAGATCAAACAGAGCTTCAAGCTTGTACAAGTGCAGAAAAAGAAGGCAGAGGAAGCAGGCCAGAGCGTCTTCAAGGATGGGTAAACACGGGAAATTTGTGGTTATATTGCATGGTTATATTGCAGATTAAATCTTTGCTTTAATTTGGTGCAAGTGCTGTTTTCACCAAAACAACTGTCAGTCAGCTTATTAGTCAACTTACATATAAAACTTTTTGTACTTAAGCTCATTTTTGGCTTTTCTGTTTCTGATCCCTCTTGTGAATAGAAACTGAGCAGACAAGGCGGGATTATGCATGGATGAAATCTGTGGTTATATGATAGGGCTATATTCTGTGCTGATTGAGAAAAAGGATCAAAAGTATTTTGGCTTGCTCTGAGAGGATGAACCAAGTCACTTTATCTTTCTATATATTGATTGAATTTTGGGCTAGATGAAACAGCTGGTAGAGTTACAGAATTTATAAGCTTTGGGGAATTAGTGGTTTTATGACGTGGTTATGTTACAGTTTAAATTGAAGCTTTCATCTTGCTCATGTGCAGGAAAAAAATGGCCAAAGGAGTGGACTAGAGTGTTTTCAGGGATGGTTAATTGTGGGGAAATTTGTGGTTATATGATGTTGTTATAGTGGAGGTTTGACAGACCTGTCTTGCTCAGTATGTTTAAAGATAAGTATGCTTGGGGAAAATTTGTGGTTATATGATGATTCATTCCACTGACACAGAAATACTGTGATAATTTACCTGTAACCTGTCATCATGTTAGTCTAAATGTGTGGTTTGCAGCCAGGCAGCAGAGGATGAGCCGGCCACAAAGAAACAGAAGGTAGATGAGGCTGACCTTCAAGGAGGCATGGCTGACCTTGTCAAGGCCAAAGTCACTGAGGTCAGCATGGGAAATTTTTTTTTTTTTTTTTTAAATAAAAAAGATACTCCTTTTACTTTGATTGCTTTTAGTTTAATGTATGGATGAAATATTAACTGTATACATTATACAGTATTGAGACCATTTCGATAAAATACCTAAGGAAAATATAATGTTGAAAGCAAACTGTTGGTGTTTGCCTTTCAGTAGCTGATGATTTACAGTGAATCTTGAAATTTACTGCTCCTGCCATGCACAGAATGGAAGATAGAATATTTAATAACATTTGTAAAACCTTTGCACTTTCGCCAACCAAATAAGGAAGTGACAACAAAAATAGATTAAATATCTTTGGGGATTTCTGTATGCAAATCATGCAAAGTTGGTGTGCTGATTTCTAGCAGAAATTACAATCATCCCCTCTTAAATAGGATTCTAAAAGGTTTATTGTTTTGAATTTATGTCAATAAAATATATTTAATACCTTGCGCTTGTGTCATTGTAGACTTTAATAAAAAGAAATCCACACAAGTACACGCAAAACAAGCAAAAATAACAATTTTTTGTCCTATTTATGCAAGTAATGGCAGTGAGCAGTAGCCTTCATTGTAGTGTTGTGTTTTAAAGGTTGGCACAGTGAACCCAGTGGAGGACTACCAGGCAATGGTGGCTGATAAGGAGGAGGATAAGTTTGAGGAAGGCAAGTCTTGTGTGTCCATTTAATCCACACTTAAACATTTTAAATATAAATTTACCAATGAAATTATCTTTTAAGTTGACGTGTGTATATATTCATCAGAGCATGTCAAATTTCGTCTGTGTGAACATCTTCTCCTCCAAAAGTACAAGGCCCAGAGACATGGTGTTACTTTTAAAAGATACCATGTCTATTGAGGATGATAAATCGTAAAATCCATGCAGAAATGTTTGTTCGTCTGTCCCCCAGAGCCGTTAGAAATGCGGTACCCCCAACCAAAGTGTGAAAATTTCAACACTTTATCCCAATTTTCTCATTGACTATTGAAGGGATTTTTCTCTTATATTGCATATATGTACTAGGCCACTAGTAGATAACCTTGTGACATCTCTCATTTGATGTTCAATAGGAAAATTAACTGTCCATTGTTTGTTGATGAGAACAATATGATACTATAGACATCTGGGGAGGAGCAGAGAGAAGAGAGGTTAATATAATAGGGACGCTATCTCAGGGACATTTATTTTAAAGACCAGGGGCCGATTTCACAACGGGACTTAGACTTAGCCAAGTTTTTGGCTAAGTCAGGGACTTAAATCTAAGACTTTGGCCTTAGCTAGGTCTGGGACTTAAATGGATTTCACAAAAGGGTGACTTAGTTAAGTCCAAGCTTATCAAATAACCACAGTGGTTTTCTGTGTCATATGACCTTTTACATCCTTCATTTGATGCATTTTATCTAAGGATAAGTGCTGTTTTGAAATGGAACACCTTGTTACATAATATAAACCCCAAAAGACTACTTCAGTAAGGTGTTCTGTATAATTATACTTTATTTACAGCCATTTCAAATTTTGAAGTGGAGAAAAGTTTATGGCGGCCATATTTAAGTCCTCTTTACAAAACTTAAGCCCACTACCTCCCAGACTTAAAGTTAAGTCCACTGACTTAGCAATTTCATGGACTTAGCTGCTTTGTGAAATCTGCTAAGTCTAAGACCACAGACTTTGTGAAATCGGCCCCATTTAGTGGTATGAGCATAATGTCTATTATTATCATCCACCACTTTGCTTGAATAATAAAGAATATAACTCCATATTTGCTAAAATAAATATACTTTTTCTGCACTCATTTCCAAAAGAATCAGCCATGAGCCATGTAAAAATATCTTTCTCATCATGTGTACAACTTATTTGAAGCTTACATAGTTACTGAAATATTTGTGAAAAATCAGCATTTATAACACTTCTTACCCCTTGTAAGGATGGCTGGAAAATAACAAAAAACTTCTGACTGGGTCCGTATTTTAAATATTACTGTATTGATCTTCATTTACAGCTTGCAAACAACTTGAGAAGAGACTACTGGAGATGGTAATGGACTCGTTTGGGACCCAGTCATATGGTAAAGCCATGGACTGTCTGAAAGCATTGAGAGAGCAGTGTGTCAAGGTGAGCATGTTAGTACGGTGTGTTGCATTGTGTGCCTTTCCTATTGGTTGAAGGCTGTCAAAAGAGCCTGCACAGTCCAGTTTGAAAACTCAGAGGAAGTGTTCCAGTTCATTTCATTACATCATTTTTTACCCCACAGCCCTTAAGAGTTGTCGGGGTATTGTTTTCACACATGGTGTCCGGATGGGCATTCGGGTGGGCGGTGGGAAAAAGTTTGTCTGGGCTGTATCTCAGAAACCATATTGATAAGCTGTAGGAAGTTGATACTTGGTAGGGACATTGGTTAGGGGTTGTAGGTGTGCATCGTCATGGTATGACCTTGATTTTACCTTTGATCTTGTCATAGTGACCATGAGTTTTAAAATCTTGTCTGGGTTATTTGTCTGATTCCATAAGGTGTAGAAGGTTGACACTTGGTAGGGACATTGGTTTAGGGGGTGTAGGTGTGAATCATGGTGTGACCTTTAACTTCAGCTCTGCCAAAGTGTGTTCACCTGCCATATTTGAGACATCTTTCTCTTATGACAAAGGTAGATGGATTGCTGCAACTGATTATTATATGCATTTTTACATAATTTTGCTAGTTCCATCGACAGCTATTCTCAAATTAGTAAATTTTACACCTTCATAATTTTTAGTTTTAGATTTTATGAATTATAATAAATATTTTCTGATCATAAAAAATGATGGATCTGTGAGTATGTTTACAGTGTGTTGATGTCAGAAAGACTTGGGACTGGTCTCAGCTTGGTCTCAGCTGAGAACCTGTATGCAAACTGAAAGTTGAGACTTGATCTCAGCTGAGACCAAATGTCAAGGCTAGGACTGTTTCTAATGTCAGACTTAAGACCTTTTTGTTAGTAGAAGTCCTGGTTATGTCCTCTTGAGTATACGTGTGCTTAGTTATGGCTGCATATTGTTTGGAGGTTTTGTTTTTCAGAATTTAGAGCCTGGGACATTCAACACATTCCTGACAGAAATTAAAGTCACCCTGAAAGAC
This sequence comes from Sabellastarte sp. h YS-2021, assembly GCA_964017235.1. Lineage (NCBI taxonomy): Eukaryota > Metazoa > Annelida > Polychaeta > Sabellida > Sabellidae > Sabellastarte > Sabellastarte sp. h YS-2021. Next base: position 33,972,793 of record OZ024936.1, read on the forward strand.
AAAGGACGCAAAGACTTCTGGGAGGAAGTCGTCTCAGGTGAAAATAAAAATACTGAATCTGTATTATCTTAAAAGGTCTGGACAATAAAGAATTTTTACTGATAATGATATTACTGTAAACAACTCTGTAGCCCTTATTCGGGGTTATATTTGAGGCACTTCTCTTCTTGAGATGGTATACAATGACTGCCAGAAATAAATTACTTAAAAGCTATTTGTACAAAGCTGTGTTCTGACTTTTGTTTGCTAGTTTTCCAATTGTTTATATTAATCTAAATACCATCCTGTCATCAACTGGTGTTTCGTAACAATAATATAAAAATAACATAGAAATACTACTCTGGAGTGTGGTCAAAGTTCAGTATGCATCCAAACAAGATGGATATAACAAGGTAAACAATATATATAGAATCATTTTAAGACAGATTTTCCCTAAATTCTACCAATGCAATTAACAAAAAATGTGTCATTCCACTTTTTTACACTAATCAGAATTAAACATAGTTATACATTTTCTGTTATTAAGTTTAATTTCATGAATATTGGGTTAATTTGACAGAGGAAGTGAGTTTGATCCACAGTCAAGAATGTGAGGAGTCCAAAGTCAGTAAAAGCGAGAGCGAGGCTTTCCTACAGGAAGTGGAGGAGGCGAAGGAAGAGACACAGAAACAGGAAGAACAGCAAGATGCAGATGATCTGGTATGCATCTATCGACTCAGTTTTGAAATAAATAATTTAAATCCATTCTTTTTGAACAGAGACAATATTTGGTGTGTGGCCAAACTGAAGTTAATGTAATCCCCTTTTCAGTGGCAGCTGATTTGGTGGGTGTCATATTTACAGTCCGTCTGCACAGTTTTAATAAAACTCAGGAAGATTTAGACAGTACACAGGTCTCTTTAGTGTGAAATTCGAAGTAGCTCCTGTCAGTTTTAATTCAGCTTGAGAAAACAGACAATCATAGGGAGTAAGGGGGATGTTAAATTTCAAGTCAATCTGTTCCACTTCATTAGGACATTATACATGGATCCAGACAATGTTTTGGTTGTGAAATTTTAAGAAAAATTTAAAGCTTAGAATTATTCAGATTCAAAGAAAATCAAGCGAGTTTTTAATTAAACCAAAAAATATTGTTACTTATACAGTATTTATGCACATACATTGATGTCAGTGATGCTGAGTGGCAAATTTGAGGTAAATCAATTCATGTACATTGATTCCTGTTCAACTTTCATAGCCACTTCTTCCCTGGTGCCAGTAATAGTTTTTATGCTTGCAGTTGGATGACTTCTGATCTCTGAGCAGGTGGACAGTTGGACACACTATGAAAGTGAGACAGGTGTTTTTTCAGAAGCAATCTGAAACATGGACACATTACAGACTGATGAACAGTGGATCCAACGACTTTGTCTTGGAATCAAAAAATGAAAAGATTAACACTTGTGAAGATTGTATTTTTCTTAAAATGAGCTCAAAAAGAAAAGTTTTATTGACTCAAATCATTTAACCTCAAATAATAATCACCCATACTTGTAAGATGTTAATAGATCTAAAACTATGAATTCTACAACTTCAATATATTGTGAATTCAAGCATGATTTTAAGCACAGTTATGAAACATTACATTCTGAAAAAAACCAAACCAAAATAAAAACAGTCTTTAATTCCTGTGACTACAGTTTGCCTCTGATCACCCTGAAGCAAAATTAGCACAAATTTGAAATATTTTGACTTCCTGTAAATGGTTTCTCCCTAGTGGTGAATGAATTTGAAATACTGTGGAACATTTCATATTCCATATCCTACCCGACATTGGATAGCTGGTGTCAGAAGATATCCTCACTGAACTGATACATATAATTTGTTATTTAAGTCTTGTGACCAAGGGATATTTGATGTACTGTGCAGGAAAATGTCATTGTGTTGTTGTTAGTGTATCGTATTAAGCAATATATTTCTTTTTGTATATTTTTGTAATGTTTTTGAAAGTTAATGACCTTATATGTAGCTTTGGATTAAAGACATACTATTTTTGTAATGGTAATAAAAATTTGGATTAAAATACATTGTTAATACATGAGGAGAAAGCCAGTCGTTTTAAACAAGGCTCAGTGATGCAAGATTATATAGTGAACAAGGCCGAAAGGGGTTTTGGTCTACTAGTGGGAGCTGCAAAGCCATCAGAGACACAAGTAGTGCACTGATGTGGTCACCCACCCCAGTACTAACGTAGCCCATTGCCGCTTAACTTCAGTGAAGAGACAGGGACTCATCGCAGGTACGCCACATTTCATGAAGGTCCGCAGACAAAAAAAAGGTGATATCTAGAAGTGCGAGCCTCACTAGAGGTCATGCTAAAAGACTTAAGAGAAGTGGAAATTTTACCTGAGGAGACTTATCAGTATTTAATACTTGTAACTATAGTTTCCACTTGAAGAATTGCCATCTCCACTAGCTTTAGCTTAGTAAATACCATATTAATTGAAGTTTTCAGCATTTGTGTTCTCCATTTTGAATGTTAATGCACTATGTCTTGTTTTACTGAACAAGTCAAATTTCCACTGTTGCTGTTACAAGCAATACACCAGTGATTACAGTTTCCACTAGTGGAATTTCTAATTGGACTTTCCAATAACAGAATTTTGCGAATTTTCCAGAATAGCAGTCACCTCAGGTGACTTGCAACGAGTGCCTTATGAATCAGTGTCAATCATATCGTACCATACATGTAGACGTTATAATACAGAAAAAAAGACAATATTGCAAAATGATCATCCCCAAGGGCAGAAAATGGTTATCAACCAATTCACTACCATTAAACAGTGTCAGTACCTAGTCCACATAGTTTCCTGCTGGCTTCACAAGGTACTTAAATGTAAAATGTTTAACTTTTCATTCTCGTTTGTGGCTTGGTGTGCATCGTGTTTTGGCAGTAACCATTAGGTTTCATCAGTGTATGTATGTCGGGATTTGTATTTAGGTTGGATGTGTTTGCCACAACACGGACAGTGCCTTCCAGCTCGTAGTGATTTGAAAAAAATAATGTTTGAACTAGGCTGAAAGAGGTTTCAGACTACTTGTACAAGCCGCAAAGCCATCAGAGACACGAGTAGTGCACTGAGGCAGTCACCCATCCAATACTAATATAGCCATTGCTACTTAACTTCAGTGAAGAGACAGTACTCTTCACTCTACGCCACAATTCATGAAAGTCCAGAGACAAAAAGCAACAAACCAACCATTCAAAAAAAGGGCTGAAAGGGGTTTCACTCTATTAGCATGAGCCACAAAGCCATCAGAGACAACAGTAGTACACTGAAGTGGTCACCCGCCCAGTACTAATGTAGCCCATCTCAGCTTAACTTCAGTGGAGAGACGGACACTCATCACGCTGCGCCACAATCCATGAAAGTCAGGAGACAAAAAAAAAACAAGGCCAAAAGGTGTTTTGGTCCCCTAATGCGAGCGCAAAGCCATCAGAGACACGAGTAGTGCACTAGAATGTAGAAGTTTCATGACAGAAAGAAATTCCAACTTAGATACATCCCACAGCTGGTCCCAAACTGAGACAGTCACCCATCCAAGTACTAACATAGCCCATTGCCACGTAACTTCAGTGAGCAAATAGTCATCACTCTGTGCCACAATTCATGAAAGTCTGATGCAAGAAGGACATATGTATGGGGAAAAGCCAAGAGGACATGTGTCCTTTTAGCTATTGGAGAACAAGAGAGGCAAATTCAGAATCCACAGGTGTTGTCAATTTCATCAAAGTCCGGAGACCAAAAAAAAAAGTGATCTGTAGAAGTGCAAGCTCTTTCGAGGCTCGTGCTTAAAAAGTGATCTCTAGAAGCCCAAACCTCGCTAGAGCTCGCGCTTAAAAACCTGCCATGAACTCCTACATGCTGAATAAACCTGCTGGATTGGTGGAGGAGGCTCAGAATGGCTGTTTGGGGTGGCTTGCTTAAAACTTGCACTAGCAATATAGGTACAAGATCTATTTTCGGTTGTGAAGTAAAATTAAAATACAGGGTTGTTATGACTGCATGGAACTATGTAAACGGGCCTTAAGTTACCTTAAAGATACTTGTACTTCACCAGGATGTCAAGGTAAACTTCTCTGGGATATCTATTCATCAGAGCTCTAGTTTTCATAAACAATATTGTATTGAAGCAGTTGGACATATCAAAAAATTTTATAATAAGCCTTCTCACAGGAACCATTTACAAAAGAATATGAATAGATGATCATGATAATGAATGTGTGAATATGTAGCTAATATATAACTATGAAAACTGTTTCAGATGTCAAGTTAAAGTCTCCAGTTAAAAGTAGATCTGTAAATTGAAAATCAGCCGAGATAAAACTTAATTTATGGTGTGCACCAGAGGCATCCAAAGGATACTTTGGTTTAGCGTTCACTACACCAAAGCCACCATGCGTAGAAAGATTTTTGGCGTTAACGCTCTCAGAGGAAAACTACACCAGCTAGGTTCACCAAATTTGCAGGATATCTTCATTGGGGGGTAAGCTTCTCTGGGACTGAAATTAGCCTCATTCTGAAAAACAAGATGTCCATCGTGTGCATTTCTTTGAAAATTATCTACCTTTTTCTACTAGCTGGTTCTCACAGCTAGAAGGTTGAATCTCTTCATAGGTGATATGTATAACAAATATACATGTCTTCTACAACTTTGCAGACATGTGACCTTGAAGCTCTTAATTCAAGGTCATCCAAGGAGTGTCAAAGTGTCCCAAGTAGCAGACTTTAAAAGTGCTTATATTTCTCTTATTATTGGTCCTAGAGGATTGCAATGTGAAACCAACCTATAGGAAATCATGGACTGGGAATCTTGTGATGTGGTCAGATTTGATCTTGGACCTCTCCTTCAAGGTCAAACGAGGATACCCACACTGAAGTGGTTTTTTATGTCGGCTGACTTGTCAGTCAGCTGGCATTATGGCATCACTCTGCAGCGTGTACGTACGCGTACGCATGAGCGACTTCTCCTCCGAAACTACAAGGCCCAGAGACATGCTGTTTTTTTTTAAAAGATAGCTTATCTACCTAGCATGAAAAATTGTTCAAGGCATGCAGATCTGTTTGTTCGTCTGTTTGCTAGAGCCATTATAAGGGAGGCACCCCCCACCCCAAGTATGAAAATGTTAACACTTTATCACAATTTTCTCAGTGACTATTGCAGGGATTTGTCTGATATTTTGCACATATGTACTAGGTCATAAGTAGATTCCCTTGTGTGAGTGTCAGACCTGGATCTTTCTTAATTATTTTTTTATGAATTTTTAAAATAATTTTTAATACTTTAAAATTAATGAAATCATGCACTAAATCAATTATAACTTGAAAAGTATTGCATTTAGAGCATTTTGTTAAAATATGTTATTCAGCTACTTTTTCCATAGCTACAACATGGTGAGTAACTTGGGTGTCTATCTCAATAGCTAAGTGAGTAATAGCTACTTTTGGACTTTTCAGTAACTTCCATCATGAGTAAAGTCACCTGTAACTTAAAAACTATTGCATTTAGAGAATTTTGTGTAAATATGTTATTCAGCTACTTTTCGGTCAGCTATAACATAGTAAAATTTCAGACCTGTAGCTCATGGCATAGCTGAGTAATAGCTACTTTTAGGTTATCACTGTTGAGTAAATCACTTACAACTTGAAAAGTATTGCATGTAGAGTATTTAGTTCTGATGTTATTCACCTATTTTAGGGTCAGCTATAACATAGTAAAATTCCAGACCTGTGGCTCATTGCATAGCTCAGTAGTAGCTACTTTGAGGTTCTTACTCAACACTAAATCAGTTATAACTTGAAAAGTATTGCATTTAGAGCATTTTGTTAAAATATGTTATTCAGCTACTTTTTCCATAGCTACAACATGGTGAGTAACTTGGGTGTCTATCTCAATAGCTAAGTGAGTAATAGCTACTTTTGGACTTTTCAGTAACTTCCATCATGAGTAAAATCACCTGTAACTTAAAAACTATTGCATTTAGAGAATTTTGTGTAAATATGTTATTCAGCTACTTTTGGGTCAGCTATAACATAGTAAAATTTCAGACCTGTAGCTCATGGCATAGCTGAGTAATAGCTACTTTTAGGTTATCACTGTTGAGTAAATCACTTACAACTTGAAAAGTATTGCATGTAGAGTATTTAGTTTCTTATGTTATTCACCTATTTTAGGGTCAGCTATAACATAGTAAAATTCCAGACCTGTGGCTCATTGCATAGCTGAGTAATGGCTACTTTGAGGTTCTTACTCAACACTAAATCATTTATAACTTGAAAAGTATTGCATTTAGAGCATTTTTAGTCGAATCTTTGATTCGAGTTATGTACTGAGTTGCGGCCACGATTTTAAATTGGCTGTTTAAACCCTTAAATATCAAATTCTGCATAATATTTCTTCACATATCTGTACATTAAGGTGTATATTATACACTCTGCCATTTTGAAGATTTTTAATGCCTTTATTAAGTTATATTTTATGAAGTAAAAAGCATGTCTAGCACTACGTCTGGCTTTCTGTAAAGTCCCGGATGTCCTAGAAACTATTGTTTTTGCTATTGTGATGGTCTACTCGAACGAGTCTTTTTTAACGGTTTCGTCTGCTGGTTTCTAGACCTTAAACCCCAATTAATTTATTTGTCTGCTGGTATATCACGCAGTCACTGTTTATGTAAAATGGTTGTCTGCACATCTACAGCCTCTTTTCATTTATCAAACAAATAAACCGCAAAGAAATTAATGAATGAAGTGACGTCACGGTAGTACTACACATTTGTCGTTCAGCCAATCAGAATCGAGAACACCTCTGGCAGAGACAATGAAAATATTCAAACTCCGTAGTTCTACATTCAACCACTCGAAGGCGCTTTTGCATGTCCTAGAAGACTTACAATTTGCTGATTGGCTAAACGACAAAATACTTCATCGGTAAAATACAGCATAACCTCTGATCCCCGATTATCGCTCATTATGGCTATTGTAATATTGTAGAAATAACACACGAATATTTTCTTTAAATACTTACAATTAGCTTTTGTAAAATATCCATATACTAACACTTTAATTATGTCTTCCAAATTGTTTTATATTTACAAAATAAACCAGTTCGCTAATCTTATTTTAATACTCATATACTATCCACGCTTCAAAATTGAAATACGTCTTCTCACTTCAAAATCAAATTTCAAAGTGCGCATGTACAGACCCTTTATATTTGTAAACCTTTCACATCACGTCACTACAAATATCCATCTCACAACATAAATCTGAAAACTTCTCTGGAAGCGGTTTCCAAATGCGGGCGATAATACAGAGTTTACAGATTACACGTTTATCCACAGTAAAACAAAGAAACATGTCTTCTCACTTCAAAATCAAATTTCAAACTGCGCATCTACGGTACTGTACAGACCCTTTATATTTTTAAACATTTCAATCACATCACTACAAATACCCATCTCGAATGCGATTTCCAAATGCGGGCGATAATATGGCCAAGTTTACGAGTTTACAGATTTCAACACCCAGTGCTGTCCTAAGATTCGACTCCGTGGTTGGCAGAAAGCCAGCCACGTACTTCACCCTTGTGTTAAAATATGTTATTCAGCTACTTTTTCCATAGCTACAACATGGTGAGTAACTTGGGTGTCTATCTCAATAGCTAAGTGAGTAATAGCTACTTTTGGACTTTTCAGCAACTTCCATCATGAGTAAAATCACCTGTAACTTAAAAACTATTGCATTTAGAGAATTTTGTATAAATATGTTATTCAGCTACTTTTGGGTCAGCTATAACAAAGTAAAATTTCAGACCTGTAGCTCATGGCATAGCTGAGTAATAGCTACTTTTAGGTTATCACTGTTGAGTAAATCACTTACAACTTGAAAAGTATTGCATGTAGAGTGTTTAGTTTCTTATGTTATTCACCTATTTTAGGGTCAGCTATAACATAGTAAAATTCCAGACCTGTGGCTCATTGCATAGCTGAGTAATAGCTACTTTGAGGTTCTTACTCAACACTAAATCCTTTATAACTTGAAAAGTATTGCATTTAGAGCATTTTGTTAAAATATGTTATTCAGTTACTTTTTCCATAGCTACAACATGGTGAGTAACTTGGGTGTCTATCTCAATAGCTAAGTGAGTAATAGCTACTTTTGGACTTTTCAGTAACTTCCATCATGAGTAAAATCACCTGTAACTTAAAAACTATTGCATTTAGAGAATTTTGTATAAATATGTTATTCAGCTACTTTTGGGTCAGCTATAACATAGTAAAATTTCAGACCTGTAGCTCATGGCATAGCTGAGTAATAGCTACTTTTAGATTATCACTGTTGAGTAAATTACTTACAACTTGAAAAGTATTGCATGTAGAGCATTTAGTTTCTTATGTTATTCACCTATTTTAGGGTCAGCTATAACATAGTAAAATTCCAGACCTGTGGCTCATTGCATAGCTGAGTAATAGCTACTTTGAGGTTCTTACTCAACACTAAATCATTTATAACTTGAAAAGTATTGCATTTAGAGCATTTTGTTAAAATATGTTATTCAGCTACTTTTTCCATAGCTACAACATGGTGAGTAACTTGGGTGTCTGTCTCAATAGCTAAGTGAGTAATAGCTACTTTTGGACTTTTCAGTAACTTCCATCATGAGTAAAATCACCTGTAACTTAAAAACTATTGCATTTAGAGAATTTTGTGTATATATGTTATTCAGCTACTTTTTCCATAGCTACAACATGGTGAGTAACTTGGGTGTCTGTCTCAATAGCTAAGTGAGTAATAGCTACTTTTGGACTTTTCAGTAACTTCCATCATGAGTAAAATCACCTGTAACTTAAAAACTATTGCATTTAGAGAATTTTGTATAAATATGTTATTCAGCTACTTTTGGGTCAGCTATAACATAGTAAAATTTCAGACCTGTAGCTCATGGCATAGCTGAGTAATAGCTACTTTTAGATTATCACTGTTGAGTAAATTACTTACAACTTGAAAAGTATTGCATGTAGAGCATTTAGTTTCTTATGTTATTCACCTATTTTAGGGTCAGCTATAACATAGTAAAATTCCAGACCTGTGGCTCATTGCATAGCTGAGTAATAGCTACTTTGAGGTTCTTACTCAACACTAAATCATTTATAACTTGAAAAGTATTGCATTTAGAGCATTTTGTTAAAATATGTTATTCAGCTACTTTTTCCATAGCTACAACATGGTGAGTAACTTGGGTGTCTGTCTCAATAGCTAAGTGAGTAATAGCTACTTTTGGACTTTTCAGTAACTTCCATCATGAGTAAAATCACCTGTAACTTAAAAACTATTGCATTTAGAGAATTTTGTGTATATATGTTATTCAGCTACTTTTGGGTCAGCTATAACATAGTAAAATTTCAGACCTGTAGCTCATGGCATAGCTGAGTAATAGCTACTTTTAGGTTATCACTGTTGAGTAAATCACTTATAACTTCAAAACTATTGCATTTAGAATATTTAGTTCTGATGTTATTCACCTATTTTAGGGTCAGCTGTAACATAGTCAAATTCCAGACCTGTGGCTCATTGCATAGCTCAGTAATAGGTACTTTGAGGTTCTTACTCAATACTAAATCATTTATAACTTAAAAACTATTGCATTTAGAGCATTTTGTTAAAATATGTTATTCAGCTACTTTTTCCATAGCTACAACATGGTGAGTAACTTTGGTGTCTATCTCAATAGCTAAGTGAGTAATAGGTACTTTGTCAATTTTTAATGATAACCATAATGAGTAAATGGTTTATATCTTCAAAAGTATTGCAGCTACACAATTTCTGTCAAATATGTTGTTCATCTACTTTTTGTGAACTGTAATATATTTAAATTTTCACGACTGTTACTCAATATACAAGTGAGTAATCGCTATTTTATTGCTACTTTTAGTGAAAATGTGAAAAATCACAAATATCTCGAAAACTGTAAGAGATAGAGCGATTTCGAGCGAATTTTCGACCCACAGGGTAGTTCTAGAGTGTCCCATGCAAAGGTAAAAAATTTCAATTTTCGCCACTTTTGGCGGCCATCTTGGGTTTTTGCGGAAAATGAAAAAGTGTGAATATCTCGAAAACCGTAAGAGATAGAGCGATTTCGAGCGAATTTTCGACCCGCAGGGTATTGCAAGAGTGTCCCATACAAAGGGGAAAAATTTCAATTTTCGCCACTTCTGGCGGCCATCTTGGGTTTTTGCGGAAAATAAAAAAGTGTGAATATCTCGAGAACCGTAAGAGATAGAGCGATTTCGAGTGAATTTTCGACCCGCAGGGTATTGCAAGAGTGTCCCATGCAAAGGGCAAAAATTTCAATTTTCGCCACTTTTGGCGGCCATCTTGGATTTTTGGGGAAAATGAAAAAGTGTGAATATCTCGAAAGCCGTACGAGATAGAGCGATTTCGAGCGAATTTTCGAACCATGGGGTGGTACAAGAGTGCCCTATGAAGAGGGGAAAAACTTCAATTTTTGCCACTTTTGGCGGCCATCTTGGATTTTTGTGGAAAATGAAAAAGTGTGAATATCTCGAAAAACATGAGAGACAGAGCTATTTTGTGCGAATGTTTGACCCACAGGGTAGTTTAACTTACTTTTTACACCTTAACAGTTACCTTCTTGCTTTCCTTGTGAACACCATTTCCAGGGCACAACTTTTGTGTCTTTTTCTTCTGTCACTTCTACTCTGAAACTAAAAATACGCAGTCAGCTGACACAGAGCCCGTTCACGGGCACTGATTGCTTGTTTTGTTTACATATGTAATTCATGTAATTTTGTAGACCTGTAGCTCATTGTATAGCAGAGTAATAGCTACTTTGATGTTCTCACTGCTGAGTATATCAGTTGCAACTCAAAAACTATTGTATTTAGTGTAAATATGTTATTCACCTACTTATGGGTCAGCTAAAACATAGTGAAACTATAGACCTGTAGCTCATTGCATAGCTGAGCAATAGCTACTTTCAGGTTCTCACAGTTGAGTAAATCACTTGTAACTCGAAAACTATTGCATTTACGGTATTTTGTTTAAATATGTTATTCACCTACCTTGGGTTCAGCTATGAAATAGTAAAATTGCTGACCTGCAGCTCATTGCATAGATGAACAATAGCTAGTGTCGGGTTCTCACTGTTGGGTAAATCAGTTGTAACTCGAAAACTATTGCATTTACAGTATTTTCTTAAAATATATTATTCACCTACTTTTGGGTCAGCTATACCATGGTAAAATTGCAGCCCTTTAGCTCAATGCACAGTTGAGGAAAAGCTACTTTGAGATTCTCACTGTTGACAAAATCAGTTGTAACTCGAAAACTATTGCTTTGATTGCGCTACCATAGCTTGCCATGTGGAACTGAATGCTTACTCGGGAGGCCGTAGGCATCTCGGCCAACGTCCAAGAAAAATGGACGCATAATAGTGACGAGATGCCTTGGAATCGAGGTGACCCCAGTGGTGACGTAGCCTTCCGCTTCCTCTTTCGAGTTGGCCATGAATATGGAATCTGTGCCTTTTTATTGCAAGGAAAGAGATTTAATTTTATATGGATATACGTGTTGTTGGATACTGAAACTACATCAGTTTCTGTATTATAGATCATAGAATCTTAATATATTGTGTCAATTCACAGTACAGATAAGTATTTTTAACATATTTTACAACTTAAAATCCACTTCTGGGTTCATGTTGTAAAGAAACAGTGGGTGACATCGACTCATGTATGTGGTTTTTATACAGGAATATATGCCTGTCGAAATAAAATAAAATATATAAATTAACCACAAAACGAGTCCTTGTTGAAAGAAATCATCGGAGACAGCTTCCGTTTTTTTGTCTATACGGCAATTGCTTGCAAACTAATGCACAACTCGTACATGTAGCTTATATACAGGAATATATTCCTGCTGAAATCAAATAAAATAAATACTATAAGGGTTTATCCCATTCTGCTACAGTGTTTTTCCATTTTAAGGCTTAAAATATGAAATAAAGCAAGAAACTAACTTGGGGAGTACTTTGGGAAACCCCTGTGGTGACATCATCGTCTAGACAGTATATGCTGAGAGACGCGTGTATGTAGTTTTTTTATACAGGACCTTTACCTGTCAAAATACAATAAAATATTTTATCCCTTATCTGCTACATTATTTGACCATTTTAGGGTTAAAATACGAAATAAATATGAAATAGAAATGAAATAAACTCAATTTTGAGTCCTTGTAAAATCTTCGTCTAGACAGCAGGTGCTTGCAAACTAGGGTCTCCGATGCGGTTTGGGAGACCTTGGTTTGGCAATATTTTAAGTCATCCAATTTTATAAAATATAAATATATATATATTGCATTTAAGGTTTTATGTTATTGAATAAATATTAATGCTTTCCTTATCACACAACTAGGCCTACCTGCAGTGAGGCAGATGGGGGAGATGACCATGTCACTCGTGAAAAAAATAATTACAGTTGTGTAGTTCTTTCAAAGAACTATAAAATTGAGGAAAGCTTACATAAAAATTGTATATCCAACTTAACCTTCATGGGGGTTTTCTTCAGGCTTCTATTATGATTTTATAGTCCTTGTGGGACTAGTTTTAAGATCCATCTCGGATCTGAAGCCTTGTATTGACAATAGCTGACTTGCATTCCATGTTGGACACCTAGTCTCGGCTCTCGGGCCCCTAACCTAGGGTCTCGGCCCTCTCGGGGCCCTAACCTAGGGTCTCTGCTGTCTCAGGTCCCTAACCTCAGGTCTCGGGCCCCTAACCTTGGGTCCCGAGTACATGGGGAGTCTTTTGCTGCTGCATCTAAAGACTCTTGGATGATATTAAGTTCAGACACATTAGAGGAATCCATGTTATCTATGCAAGTCAAAAATTCCTTAAGGCCAAAGGGCTTCTTCTGAACAGGTTTTTCAACCAGTCCCTGTATTTTTATAGTGAAAAAGACTTGTCTGACTTCTCTCAGGACATTCCGAGGACTTTAAGATTAGGCGGTTTTTTGAACCACCCTGTCTCCAGGGACAGTATGCCTAGGTCCTCTTCCAGTCTGAACTTTGAATGATGTAGCAGGCCAACAAGAGCTTAGGCCCAAGGGGCCCTTCAGCTTTTTCTTCAACTAAATATGCTAGTTTAAATTTAGAGGATTCGGTGGCTGCTATTAAACCCCCTGGTCCCAATCTTAAGTAGTTCTATTGGGACAACATTGTCTTTTATCTTGTAGACAACTACAAGTTTTCAAATCTGTATCCCCCTAGCCCCTCTGGGGCCTCTATGGGTAAGGCTCTGATAGTCATGCATGAGTTTGAGCTTCAAGCTGCTCTTTACTAGGTCTTTTCTGAATGCAACCTGGTCATGGAAATCTGTTAAGATAGTAGCAAGGCTACTGTCAGACGGGTCAAACTCAATTTAAGGGTGCATATTAGCAGCCAGAATGATTGGAGAATTCAGGGGAGATACCAGATCTTAAGAACTTAAGAGTTCCCCATTCACAATTAGTTTAGGAGGGACAGAAGTTCCTCCTCAAGGCACCCGTAAAAAACACTTAGGGTTTAGGCCCTATCAAATCAGCCCTTTCACGCTCCCCACTATCTAGAGGCTCATACAGGAAACACCCCAATGGGGTCATTCCATTCCAAGCAGTATACTTCATTCTCCCCAGGTAGGGGGAAATCGAGTAGCAGAGGCTCCAGAGGTCACTTTTGACCTCACTCAAGGTGAGGAGGTTGTGGAAACCCCTCCATCCAATGACTGCTTAAAAGCCTCGCTCAGTCCACCAGTAGGAGGTCGCCTCCGTTTTTCAGAAGAGACTGGCAAACAAACAAATGCTCAAACATTATGTTATACATTCTTACCATTGATCATCAAATTTGCCAGAGTTCCCCTGGATCTCTCAGGACCCAAGGCCCATCAAGATTCAGCTCTGGCCTCTTATCCTGTCTCTTGTGTCAAGAACACAGTAGAAAGGGTGGAAAATGTAAAATCTCTCTGGTTTTTACAATCGCCTGTTCCTAATCCCCAGGCCTCTCCAAGGGTGGAGGCCAATGACAGACATAAGCAGGCTCAGCCCCCCTTTCTACTTGTAGAAAGGTTCAAATGGAAACTCCAGAGTCCATCAGGGCCTCTCTGATTCCCGGGGAATGGGTGTTGTGTCAGACCTGTCAGACACATACTTCCTCATTCCCATCCTCCAAGCTCAAGGAAGTTCCTGACACAGTCCTTTCGGTGGATAATAAATCAGGAGAAGTCCAAACTCAACCTACTCAGGTGTTTCCATTTGTGGGCTACGAATTTCACCTACATTTAGCCCTTGTTAACCCACTAGTGGGTGGACGATTAGACCAACGTTCAATCAATCGTCGGTGTCATGGTACAATTGCGTTCGGTCCCTGACAACTTCTAGAAATCGATTAAATCTCACCCTTCTTTATGTATCTCAATATCCACTTATTTTTTTATATTTTGATCAGTTTCCAGAACTTTCCTTCAATAAATTAACAGATTTCTCACGAATTTTGAGTTTGTTTACAAACTACCGCCATATTTACCGGAAGTGGGTACTTTTGGTAGCTTCTATAAGTCTGAAACACCGTTATTCTTACGGGATTGAAATACATTTTATCCCGGAAAGTGTTTCATGAGAATGGAGTAAAAAAGTCGATTATGGGTCGATCATCGGTCGGAAAAATGGACGAATAATCGACCAATAAAATTGAGGCGATTCCACTCACTATAACCCACTCAGAGAGATGGCCCAATTTTCAGGATTTGATCCTACACTTAAAGTCAAACATGTTTTTGACTTCAGGATGTTTGATGACGCCAATTGAGTTGCTTGCCTTATCGGAGAAAATGGTCCCGGATGGACGCCTTCACTTAAGGCCCCTTTTCAGTTTCTCCTTAAGGAGCACTGGAGATATCCTCAGTCATTGCACAGCCTCCTTCCTTGGACAGAGTCTTTTTCAACTCACCTAGAGTGGTGGCAAGTCCCTCTAACATGATGAAAGGTGCAGACCTTTATCCCAAGACCACAAGATCCAACTCTTTCCCTTAGAACAAGCCTCTACAAGGGTCTGTGGTCAGACAATTCTATACATAAATGTTCTAGAGTTGAAGGCAGTTTCTCTGGTCCTTCAAGTTTCAAGGTCCAGTGTCAAAACCAAACGATGTTGGTTGCAGTGGACAGCTCAACAATGGTAGCCTACATCAACAAATGAGGAACCCTCTCGGCGGAGATATGCACTCTCCTGTGGAAGATGATGAGCCAAGGTGATGTGCCATCATTACCAGATAGCCTTAAAAGCCAGACACATTCACAGTGTGTGTGAATCTGATGGCCAACCTTCTGTCCAGCTCAAACCCAGTTCAATCAACAGAATGGTCATTGCATCCGCAGGTGTTCAACAGATCTGTCTAAGTGGCTCACCTCTAATGTTGATCTATTTGCCACTCGTCTGAACCACAAACTTCCACTGTATGTGTCTCCAGTCCCAGACCAAATGCTTGGGACATAGATGCTCTAAACATAACTGGTCGGGTCTCTCTCCTTATGCTTACCCTCCTACAGCTCTCCTTCACAAGGTGATCCAAAATCAGGCAGTTCATTTGCCTGATCATTGTAATAGCCCCAGGCTGGCCAGGGATGCCCTGGTTTTGGGACCTAGTGCAGCTCTCAACAGATCCCACTTCAGCTTCTAGTGTCAACAACTCTTCTCAAACAGTCCTACAATTATGTGCTTCACAGCAAGCCACTACATCTCAACCTCAGCGCCTGGTATCTAGGAGTGTACAGCTCCAAGAACAAGGCTTCTCTGTGGAGGTGGCAGAGAGAATTGCTGCCCCTCAAAGGTCTTCAACAAAGACCATCTACAAGTCAAATTGGGCCCTATTTGAGAAATGGTGTAGAGAAAATTCGGTGGACTTCTCCACTCCCTCTGTGAAACAAGTCTCAGATTTTTTCGTGTACCTATACCAAGTTCTAAACAGGCGCCCTTCGACCATTGACTTTTACAGGACGGCCATTGTTGACACCTTGGGCCCAGCTGGGCACCATATCCTCCAAGCTCAGACCTTAACAGGTTAGTCTCCAGTTTTATCAGGGATCATCCCTAAGCTCCAGGAATCTTCCAAAATGGAACCTTTTCTGTCGTGCTTAATGAGCTCACGAAAGCACCCTTTGAGCCTTTGAAGGACACAGACCTCAAACATCTTTTCTCTCAAAGAGCTTTCTTTCTAGCTTTGGCCTCCGACAAGCGCCGCAGCGAAATCCACGCCTGGGCTGCAAACAAGTATTTAATTTAGGCCAATGGGAAAAGGTTACCTTGTTCCCCTCTTCAGATTTCATAGCCAAAAACAAACTAGCAAGAGAAGGTTCTCAAAGTGTGTCTCCGGTGAATATTCCTGCTTTGACTACTATTGTAAATAGACAATTCAAGAAGTCAGGACCTTGTGTCAGGTACGGCCCTGAGGTATTATCTGGATCGAACCAAAGACCTGAGAGGGTCTCGAAACCTACCATTTAGTTCCATCAAAAGGACACACCTCAGACATCAGACCCGCTATGCTTTCTTCTTGGTTAAAATAACTATCTTACTTTGTTTTCAAACAAGCAGACCATCAGCCTTGGACTTGGTCCAAGTTATAGCGCATGACATTAGGGCCTTGACGGTCTCTAAGGCCTTATACGGTGGGGTTTTGGTGGACCAAATCGTGCAAGCCTGTCACTGGAAAGCTCACACTGTATCTGGGTACATTAACTGTGGACCAAATCATGCAAGTCTGTCACTGGAAAGCTCACACTGTATCTGGGTACATTAACTGTGGACCAAATCATGCAAGTCTGTCACTGGAAAGCTCACACTGTATCTGGGTACATTAACTGTGGACCAAATCATGCAAGTCTGTCACTGGAAAGCTCACACTGTATCTGGGTACATTAACCGTGGCTTAACAAGTCCTAGACCCATCTCCTCAGTCTAGTCATCCTCGGGAAGAAAGGGGGGGGGGGGGGGGGCACACCTGCTTCAACCGAGTTTCAGGAGTCTAAATCCCAGGGTCTAGGTAAATGCCTACCTCCTCAGGATTTTTATTAAGACAGTACTTAATATATATAATGTATTATGTTTTCCCCAGGTGACCCCATAATCCCCTTTTAGTTTTTTCATCTTTTCGTGGGTGGCAAGATGATGAGATTTCCAAGCCAGGGCTTGGCGTCATTGGTAGTGTAGTCCTTGGGGCTATTTATGCCTTTTTTAGTAAGCATGGCTTCACTCCTTGCTCCAAAATCGAGACATCCAGACAGTATCGGTACTGTCATTTCAATTACTTTCTGGTTTTTGGCTTCTGCCAGGCCCAGTTTTCCGAAAGCGGGACACTGTAAGCGGGACTCAAACTGGTCATTCTAATTCATCCATTCCAATCTAATTCTTTCAAAATCCAAGACAAATTGACTAATACTTCAGTCTCAGCTGTAATCCCTCCACCGAGCGGTTGGATTCAGAATTCAGTTCCACATTGTTAGCTATTGTAGAGCAATAAAATTGAAAATTTTAATTACTTAAATGTAGCTTTTATAAGCTACAAGCTTACCATGTGGAACTGAAGAGAGTCCCACCCTACCTCCTCGCTGAATAACAGCTGAGCTGGTATGGGCAAATTTCCAACTCAAAAGAGGAAGCGGAAGGCTACGTCACTACTGGGGTCACCTCGATTCCAAGGCATCTCGCCACTATTATGCGTCCTTTTTTTAGGCGGATTGCGTGTAACCAACCTGCCTATTAGATTGATGTGTCTGACGTCCGTCTGTCTGTCCATTCGTCCACATTTTTGTTTCCGGACTCTGACTCAAAAACGCTTTGTCTAATCAAACTCAAACTTGACAGGGACATACATCACCATCATAGCTAAGTTCCTTTCGAAATTGGTGTAATTCCGTCAGTTCGTTTGTCCATTTTTTGTCCGTTTGTCTGTCCATCAACATTTCCGTTTCCGGACTCTAACTCGAAAATACTTTGTTCAATCGAAGATAGATCAGCATCATAGCTAGGTTCCTGTCGAAATTGGTGTAATTCCGTCTGTTCGTTTGTCCGTTTTTTTGTCCGTTTGTCTGTCAACATTTTTGTTTCCGGACTCTAACTCGAAGATGCTGTGTTCAATCGAATTCAAACTTGACAGGGACATAGATCACCATCATAGCTAGGTTGCTTTCGAAATTGGTGTAACTCTGTCCGTCCGTTTGTCTGTGGGTCAACATTTTCGTTTCCGGACTCTTGCTCGAAAATGCTTTGTCCAATCTAATTGAAACTTGACAGGGAGATAGATCCTCATAGATAGGTTGCTTTCAGATTGGTGTACTTCCGTCTGTTCGTTTGTCCATTTTTTTTCCGTTTGTCTGTCTGTCAATATTTCCTGCGCAACCCACCTTTTGGGGCATCTCTGACCCTCTTGTCTTGGACATTGGCCGAGATGCCTGCGGCCTCCCGAGTAAGCATTCAGTTCCACATAGTAAGCTTGTAGCTTATAAAAGCTACATTTAAGTAATTAAAATTTTCAAATTTACAGTATTTTGTTTAAATATGTTTTCCACCTACATTTTACACATGACAGTTAACTTGGTACTTTATTTCTGAATGCTATTTGCAGGGCACAACTTTTGGGTCCATTTCTTCTTTCACTTCTACTTGGAAACTCAAAGCACACAATCAGTTGACACAGAGCCCATTCACAGACACTGATTACTTATTTTGTTATGTCTCATTTATTACTGCTTCTATGCAATGTATATCTCAGTTACTCTTTATGCAAATAATATATTTTACAAATGGATATTTTGGCTCATATTTTATCATATCATTTTCAAACTTGTACACATGTATTCTCGACATATTAGGAAGTAGCTGATGTAATATCCATTATGTGCATGTATGTAATAGCACATGATGCCATGTGAAAACTTTTTACGTGTATTTTCCCTTATTTACAAAGGAACGTGACCCTTCAACAAGGGTGTTATTTGATCTCATTATACATAGTGTTTAATATTTAACAATAATGTTACCATTGTACTGTGATTATTATTTCTGTATGGGGAATTTTACAACAATATACTATTTCCTGTTTCCCTTTAAACTTCAACACTTTCGGGGTATTGTTTTCACCCATGGTGTCTGGGTGGGTGGGTGGGTGGGCGGACGGTGGGAAAAAGTTTGTCTGGGCTTTATCTCAGAAACCGTAAGGTGTAGGAAATTGATACTTGGTAGGGACATTAGTTAGGGGGTGTAGGTGTGCAATGTCATGGTGTGACTTTGATTTGACCTCAGACCTTGGCGTGGTGACCTTGACCAATAAAATGTTGTCCATGCTATATCTTGGAAACCATGAAGTGTAGGAAGTTGATACTTGGTAGGGACATTGGTTAGGGGGTGTAGGTGTGCAATGTCATGGTGTGACCTTGATTTGACCTTTGACCTTGCCGTAGTGACTTTGACCTATAAAATCTTGTCCGGGCTATATCTCAGAGACCGTAAGGTATATAAAGTTGATACTTGGTAGGGACATTGTATTGCCACTTTTATTGCGAAAATACACTTACCATTTCCTGACCATTGCTATATGTTGGTGCCATCCAACTCACTGGCCAATGTTGAGAAACGTTTTAAGATACCTTAAGAGGCCAGTGAGTGAGTGTGAACTAGCATGTCCCCCTAGTGGTCATGTGACCACGCTAGTAAACAACCTTCATTATTTTTGTTGGCCATCCTAGAGTGTGGATGTTTATTTTCATTTCGGATTTTTATTTATTTTTGGACTTCTTGTGGATTTCAGTTCTGTTGTAAGACATCTGTATTGACTATGTCTTCTCAGGACAAAAAATTAAGAGGAAAAGCACAGAGGAAAAGTGCTTTTGTGGACATTTTTTCGCGGATTGATGACCACCATTTGCAACATGGCGGCAGGGATGTTCGTCGTTTGGATGGAGACATTCTTCTGCTCACAATGCATGTTTTTCTTCAAAGATCTCGTCTTACTTCAGATTGGGACGAGTTTCTTTTATTTTTTTATGGTTTTTCCACTGGATTGAAGATTTACTTCATTTTTAACTCTGAAACTGTCGGCAGTCATACTAGCTCCGGCAGGGACAGTTTACATGTTGCTAGGCGACAATGGAAGCCATGGAGGCAATTCGATTGTCGCAAATAAGCTTATCACAGTTCGGGTTCTTATAGCCAGGTGTTTGGCAGCAAGATCTCACCACGTCATTCTCTGCCGAATGGGTCACCGGATGGATTTCCCTATGGGGGCAGACATCATACTTTTTCTTGGATGCTACGGAGTGGACGAGTTCCGGATGCAGAGTTGAGCTTCTACACCGTTTAATTCCTCCGGTGAGGTTCAGTCGGAACTTTTCACGGAGGAAATACCCGCATGACGTCATCCGAAGACAATCAAGTTTCCATACCTCCTCATATGTCTGGAATCGGGTTGACAGACGACCAGAGTTTGTGATTTATCTCACCACTTGGCTTTCATTCTGTGGATTTTTACTAGTTTCTGCTGGGAACTGGCACCGGTACACATTATCTAGTACCCATTGTCAAATTTTATTCAGCAGTTCAGCAGCTAGAGAACATGTCAAATCTTGGATAAGAATTTTTGGAAGTTGTCTGGCGGGACCTCTTCCAGGACTTCATCAAGGATCTTGAGATTACTGCATATCATAGGGTATCAGCAATTTCTTGGTTTGTCACCAGAGTATTTGCAATTACAGTCCTCAAAGATCCTGGATTTTTCTGTTGGGAAGTGCTTACCCAGTTCTTCATTTCATTGCTCTAACTTATCTCTTAAAATATTTTTAGTGGGATAAGGAGTGCATTTTCACTGTTAATGAAGTTGTTTCTTGGTGGACACATGTCAGATGCCCGAAAAACTTCATTTTGTAATCTCATGTGTATTGGGATTCTTATGTTTAGGAAGGGCCAAATCTGACATATGACTGGAAACATCATAAAAGGCCCTACAACATATTCTTTTGTCCCTTTTATGACAATTCTTCCACTTTCTCTGTTCCTCAGATAGACATGGGGGAATTAGAAGTAATATAATGTTTTAATGGAGTAATCGTTTAGGAGGAATGTATGTCCAGTTTTCGCAGATATACAATTCCTTACTTGTTCAGACAGTAACAGGACTATGTTCATCAAATTTTTTCACGGAAGCGACAGTAGCAGGAAGTAGTTCTGATCCATATGCAGAAAGTAGTTGTGGACATAGGTTTTGCAGTTTAAAAAAAAAAAAAAAAAAAGGGCAAGAGACAACAGTTTGATAGAAGCTGTTTATGAAATGATCGACAAAAGGGCGATAACACCGGTAAGATGGTGATATCGCTGCAATTTTACAGTTTATCGGTTGTCATAAGCTGGGAAGAGATGGCTACCACCAATAGTTGAGGTCAGGTAATAAACCTTTACATGTACCTTAATTTCTCATAGTTGGGTTTTTCGCAATTGTTACTAGTAAGTGAATGGGTGTGTCAACTCGTTTCCTTACAGTTGCATTCTTTCGTAGCCAGATTCACACAAATTTTTATCTTCACTTCCCTGTTGATGACAGTTCACACCGGTTCACTGCCTGTTTGCTATGTTAGTCCATGGTGAGACTGTGGGATCTATAAGAACGCATCTTGCTTGACCAGTATATAGACCATTTCATTGCTTTGCTCTTGGAAATGGTTTATTTTCGACTTTACTATTGTATCAACGGATAGTGAATCTGATGGCTGCAGTAGAAGGCATTGGGTGTCACCAGCTTATATACATTGAAAAAAAAAAAAAAAAAATCTTGTCTAAAGCACCAGGATTTTTGGTTTGGATTGCAGATTCCACCTTAGGGTACATCTTTACTCATAGCAAAGCATCTTCTCCGGCTAATGGTTTCTAAGGAAGCCATTTCTTTGGTGGCGGTATGGCTTCATAGGAGAAAACAGTGCCATTGGGTCATTTGTTTATCAGGTAACCCCAAGGCTATCTGCTAATGTACCACAGATACCACACATAATACACAGATAATGTACCAGTTTTTCTGTTCTCAGGTTCTCAGGGATCATCTTCAGTGGTGGAACGACTTTTCAAATTTGCAGGAGCTCCCATTACTTCATCAGAAGGAGCACAATCTCCTGTTATTAGATGCTTTCTTTAAGGGTTGGGATGCACAATTATGGCATCAAACAGCCAGTGGTCTGTTGTATCATGAGGGGTCAAGACTCCACATTAACAGGGCTACTACCTTTAGAATCATTTGGAGGTCTGATTCGGATTCTGAATCTGTTGATTTCCACAGACAGTTCTTCAGTGGTTTCCTATCTGAACGGGTAGGGAGGTACCCACTTTCAGGAATGTGTTTCCTTATCTGAAGAATCATTCCTTGGACGAATGCCATGGGTTCAGATTCAGGCATATCACTTCCCAGGGTATACAAATATTCCGACAAATTCTTTGTTCATGAGAGTCAAGATGATTCAAATTGAATGTGTTTTTGGATGACTTTTGAATCTTCTATTCTGATTCAGGTGTTCAATCAAATCTGTCTTTGATTACAATCACCAATGATGGATTTGTTTTGCAACTAGTTTGAACCACAAGCTTGTCTTTTTCAACTTTTCTTGGGATGGACTGGACAGTTTGTTTGGTCCTGTGACCTTGATTCTTCAGGTGATGCAGGTGAATCATTTGGCTTCTTAGGCTCCTTTGGTTTTCAACCTGTAGTCATTCCTGCTTTGGAATCTTCTTTAGATCATGCTTTGGTGCAAGATAGGTTTTTTTGTCCAGTGAGAGCCTTGAGAGGTTATCTTGATAAGACAAAAGATCTCAGGAAAGGCAAGAATTCTTTTTGTAGCTATTAAGAGGTACTACTTCAAGATTTTGGTGCAGAATCATCTTGATTGCATCAAAGTGGCTAGGGATGTCTTATTTTTGGGATCTGGTGGATCTGTTCCACAAAGGTTCCTTTTAGGGCTTTCCTTGCAGGTGAGTTCAATCATTCTGCCATTGGTATCCAACAACCTGAATCTTAAAGCTTCCAGTGTATGTGTTTCCTTTCTTAGACTGTGGGGCTTGGGGAACAGGTGCATTACTCATTTCTTGGGAGGATCTGGACAGCTTTGTGTTTGTTCCAGTGGCTCTCGTTCCTCAGGTGATTCAAGATGGTCACCTACAGGTGCACAATCATCATGGTTGCACCAGGATAGCCAAGGATTCTTCAGGTGATTTAGAAGATTTCCACCTTCAGGTGCAGATTCATCATGATTGAATCATGATGGTCATGGTGGATGTTCTTGGTTGTGGGACCTGGTAGATCTATGCACATCTGAGGCTTCTTTGTGGTGAACTTCTCAGATACTACTTTTCTAGATGTAGCAAATTTCCTTAATTATTTCTTTAAGGAAAAGAATCTTAAGCCATCTACTATTGCTGGTTACAGAATAACAATGGTAGATTGCTTTCCTTGAAGGGAAATAAGTCTCTAGAACTCTTCAGCTGTATAGATTGTTGACATATTTCTATAGAGACAATCCAGTAGCCAATAGGTTAAGCCTTCTTTACCTTTTGTCTCTGGTCTTGTTTGGTCTCACCAGACAGTCTTTTGAGCCTTTGGGGAAGATTTCTTGGAGGTTATTAACTTTCAAGACGGTCTTTCTTTTGACTTTGGCATTAGGCAAAGGAAGAAGGGTATTCTCGTTAGCATTGTCTTCCCTTACTTTAAATGAGTATTGCTCACAAGTGGCTCTGGCCATTTATTAGCTAAGAATCAGTTGGCTTCGCATGGGCCTACTTCAGTTAAGCCGGTCAATATGCCAGCTCTCAATCACTGGGACAGCAGTTTTACTCATGACAAGATAGATCTCTTTTGTCTTGTGAGGTTTTGAAATACTTTTTTTTATTGCGTAAAATAGCCTTACCTTATCCTCACAAGTGCTTGGTTTGGTTTTGTGGAGCAAAAGCATCGACCGACGAGTCTTTTAATAAAGACTTTTCTTGTCGAGAAGTGACCCCTTTGTCTGCGAATATCCGCACATGCGCCGACACCGTAGACGAGAGTGACTGTCTAGAAACTCTTCATTACATTTTTGGTCGTACTGGGAGCAGCATCGTTTCTTCTTCTATCATCATGGCCGATTCGCAGGTCAAAAACTCGAAGGAACTTAAACGTGCACCAGGATGCGGACATCCTTTATTTGACTGGGATTGTCATCAATTCTGCTTTCCATGCAGGGAAAAAGGTCGTGGCAATGACGTTTGTGTGAAGAATAAAGAAGAAGATTGCTTCATTTGTCTACAATTCTCTGAGGATCAGAAGCGTAAACTGATCCATAAGAGTAAAAGAAAAGAAAAATCTACACCTAGCGTGGTGTCTCAAGAGATTGAAGATGCTTTACTGGGGGTGGAGTGCCACCAGAACCCAGTTTCTTCCAATCCACGACCTACAACGGAGGGAACTACGACAGACCCACTTCAAACCATTTTACAGAGATTAGATGATATGCAGGGCCAGTTAACTGCTCTTAAAGACAGAAACAGCGAGGTTTCTGTGTCTCTTCATTCTGAGGAAGGCGAAGCCTCAGACGAAGACTCCACCCTTCAAGAGTTAAATAACTCAAAGAAACGTGACAGATCGCCCTCACCTGATGACATTGAAGACGACCCTTCCTACAGACAAACCCTTGCTGCGGTGCATTCTTTGTTACAACTCACTATTCCTGAGCAATTCTCCGAACAACCTTCCCGCATTTTTGGTTCTAGACAAAAAGACAAGCGAAAATCGTCTTTATTACCAATGGTCATGCCTCCTGTAGATGGAGTATTGGAGAGATGGGATTTTTATGAAAAGAAGTCCTCTGGAAATCCACAACAAGATCAACCTTACCTTCTAAAGACTAACCCTTTGAACTATGACAATTTCTTATATTTCACAAGGGCACCAATGAAGTTTTATAAGTCCACGTCTGCGGACTTTTCATTCCAAGCTCCAAGATGCCAGGATTCTTTTCGCTCATCATTTCCTGGGCCTATTCCGTCTTCAGTCCGTATTCCCATGAAGCAACATATTCTGTTAGAAACAGTAAACAGGGAGCATGTACAGATCCTTTCGTATGTGCATTTCTTTCTCAATGCCATAGAAAAGACGGCTAATAACCTGGAGTCCACCATGTTGACTTTAAAATCCTCCACAAAGGATCAAGCCATCATCCATCAAAGAGTTAGAAACTATGCTGTCTGGCCTTCAGATTCAATTTAGTTGTATTGCTTCTATTGAAAAGGCTTTAGAAAACGTGACTGATAATTCGATTGCTGCATCTTGCAACTTGGAACTGGCACGAAGAGATACGGTACTCAAGAATCTTGCTCCCAACCTCAACGAACACGATTTCAACAGACTAAGAAGGACGGGCTTCAAGTCTCATGATCTTTTTTGTCCAACTGTGTTAAATGAGGTTGAAAAGAAGATTCAAAAGTCTCCAAAAAGGCCTAGAACAGATCAGAAGTCTTCCTTTAGTTTCAAAAGACACTCTGATGACAGGAATACCAATAAACAGCATTCCAACTACAACCAGAAGAGTTTTCGTGATCAGAACTCATCTTCCTTCAAGAAACCAAACTTCCACTCTTCCCAGCCTTCCAGAAGAGGTGGAAGCAAGCGTAGGTGACTACAGCGTAGTTACTCACCATGGGGGCCGTTTGCAGCTTTTTTGGCAGGTATGGGAGAATCTTTATTGTCATCCCAGAGTTGTGCAGGTCTTGAGGTGGGGTTACCGAATTCCTCTCCAATCGAATCCGCCCCTGTCTGTTTATCCCATAATGCAAAGCGGGTACGAAAGACAGGAAAAACATGGCTTCCTTCAAGATTGCGTAGTTCAAATGCTTCAAAAAGACGCAATTTACCATCTCAAGGACTGCACAACTCCAGGTTTCTCAAGCAGATTATTTCTTGTACCGAAACCCGGCAAAAAATGGCGGCCAGTAATAGATCTCAGTGTTCTGAACAGCTACATGCATGTACCGACCTTCAAAATGGAAACTGCAGAAATTATAAGAAATTCTCTGACAAAGAGCGAGTGGGTAGTGTCCATAGATTTAAAAGACGCGTACTTTCACGTGCCCATACATCCGGACTCTCAACACTTGCTACGCTTCCATGTAGACAACAGAACGTATCAGTTCAAAGCTCTCCCTTTCGGTTTAGCAACAGCACCACTAGAGTTCACGCGGATTGTAAAAGAAGCAAAACTCGTTCTTCAGTCTCGAGGAATTCGAGTTCACCAATACCTGGACGACTGGTTGTTAAGGGCAAGCTCCCAACACCAGTGCATGAGCCAGACAAAAGAACTTCTTCACACAGTCCAGGAATTAGGTTTCGTGATAAACTTCGAAAAATCAGAGCTCGTACCTACACAAAAAATCGACTTTCTGGGCTACCATTTCGATTTGTTACAAGGGAAGGTTTTTCCAACCCAAAAGAAGTTGAAAATTCTAGCAAAAGCTGTTCAGGACATGGAGGTCGTATCACTAACAACCCCAAGGTCGCTTATGTCCCTGATAGGTGTACTAGCATCCCTAGAAAAGACAATACCAATGGGCAGGCTCCACATGCGTCCATTTCAGTGGTACCTGAAGACACATTGGCAATATCCCCAGTCTCTAGACCTGAAGATTCCGGTTTCAAATCTTCTGAAAAGTTATCTTCAGTGGTGGAAAGACCCCAAAAATCTAGAAAAGGGTTGTCCTTTACATCCTCAGGAACACAATACCCTTATTTTCACAGATGCGTCAAACCAGGGTTGGGGAGCTCATTTAGAAAATCTGACAGTCAGTGGCAATTGGACAGATCAGGAAAAATTGCTTCATATCAATGTCCTAGAGTTAAAGGCGGTATTTCTGGCCTTAAAAAACTTTCAAAACAGAATTCTAGACAAGAGGGTTCTCATAGCAACAGACAACGCCACTGTAGTCAGTTATCTGAACAAACAAGGGGGAACACACTCATGGGACATGTGTCTCCTGGTTTGGCGCATCATGGCCTACTGCAATCCTCGAAACATACTCATAACAGCCAGACACATTCAGGGTTGCCTCAATGTCATAGCCGACAGTCTCTCCAGGAAGGACAAAATAATTCAGACAGAGTGGTCACTTCATCCTCAAATATTCTCCTTAATTTGCCAAATTTGGCACAAACCAATGGTAGACATGTTTGCCACCAAGATGAACCACAAACTTCCACTCTATGTTTCTCCAGTCCCAGATGCAGATGCACTGAACATAGATGCATTGAACATCTCTTGGGAGGGTCTGGACGGCTATGCCTATTGTCCTGTAGCTCTCATACCAAAGGTCATACAGAAAATGAACACCTACAGGTGCAGAATGATAGTAGTAGCACCAGGGTGGCCCATGATGCATTGGTTTTGGGATCTGGTGAATCTGTCAACCAAACCTCCATTGCAGCTACCTCACTGGCCTCATCTGTTAAAACAGCCATTCAGTCACAAATACCATCAGAATCTGTTGTATCTGAATCTTCATGTTTGGCACCTAGACACCACTCAGAATCACTTGAATCATTCTCTGAGCAGGTGGCAGATCGAATTAAGGCACCTCAAAGACCCTCATCTAGAAGAGTGTACGAATCAAGGTGGTCCATTTTTGAACTCTGGTGCCAACAGAGTCAGGTGGTCAGCTCAGAGCCTACTATCTCAAAAATTGCAGATTTCTTGAACTATCTTTTCACTGTAAAAAATCTCAAACCTGCTACTATTGCGGGCTACAGAACTGCTATTGCTGATCATTTAGGTCATTTTGGCCAAGAGGTGAGCAAGAGTCTTGACTTGAACAGGCTTATTGCCAGCTTCTATAGAGATAAGCCTACTGCTAATAGGGGAATACCCTCATGGGATTTATCTTTGGTACTTTCAGCATTGACAAAGGCTCCTTTTGAACCATTAAAAGATCCAAGTCTAAAGATTCTGACTTTTAAAACTGTCTTCTTGATGGCATTGGCATCTGGCAAAAGAAGGGGGGAGGTGCATTCTTGGACATACTCCTCTCTTAGACAGAAACCTCACTGGAAGGAGGTCACCATCTCTCCTTCTCCTGCTTTCCTTGCAAAGAATCAATTGGCATCAGATGGTCCAGACTTATTAAGACCAGTGGTCATTCCAGCCTTAAAACCTTTCCTTAGCTCGGATTTGACTGAGGACATGACCTTATGTCCTGTCAGGGCACTTAGATACTATCTAGACAGAACCAATGAGTTGAGGAGGGGAAAGAACCTCCTATTCATATCATTTAAGGAAGGCTTTGACAGAGATATCATGAGATCTACCATATCTTCCTGGATTAAACAAACTGTTTTACTAGCATATCAATCCTCTAAGGCTGATTCTCAGGATCTTCATATTAAGGCACATGACATCCGATCCATGTCTGCATCTTTAGCTTTCAAGGGTGGGGCTTCGCTTGAGCAGATTTTAGGCTCCTGCTATTGGAAGAGTCACAACACCTTTACCACATTTTATTTGAAGGATGTAGCTTGGCAATCTCATGACCAGTCTGACTATAAATTAGGCCCAGTGGTCTCAGCTCAACATATTGTCAATGTTTAAGTACGTCTTCATTTTACTTTATGATATACATATTCATCGTTCTCCATACATACCAGTATTTTTTACTGACATTTGTATTTTATTTTCTTTCCTTCAGATGGCTCCATAATCATCTGTAGTTAGGATTACAGCTCCAGCTCGGAGGCTTCTTCTTATAGAATGACGGCAGCCAGCCTGAGGGTATAGGAAGACTCCTCTGACCTTCACTGTTGACTAGTTAAGAGGACTTCATGATGTTTATTTTGCAACAATTGATGACATTTACAACTACATCAGCCACTGAAATTCAAGGTTAGCAAAGTTACTTATCAGTACTGTTTAATCTGAGATGTGGCGTACTTAAGCTTATCTTATCCTCTTATCAAAGTGCTTTACATAGTGACCCCTTGTCTGACAATCATCTTACAGTGTGGTTACAACAAATTCCCTCCACCTGTTATGGTTGCATTCAAGCACTTGTGAGGATAAGGTAAGGCTATTTTACGCAATAAAATGTAACAAATTTTATTGTAATTTAACTTTTTACAAGTTAAATACTTACCTTATCCTCACAAGGATAAACCCACCCTACCTCCCCTCTAATTTGTTATCTTGGGGACCAAAAATATAATGAAGAGTTTCTAGACAGTCACTCTCGTCTACGGTGTCGGCGCATGCGCGGATATTCGCAGACAAAGGGGTCACTTCTCGACAAGAAAAGTCTTTATTAAAAGACTCGTCGGTCGATGCTTTTGCTCCACAAAACCAAACCAAGCACTTGTGAGGATAAGGTAAGTATTTAACTTGTAAAAAGTTAAATTACAATAAAATTTGTTACAACTTGGGACAAAGGATTCAATGAGGAATTTTTATGTCTTGTCTGTGCCTAGTTAGGAAGGCTTTACAGCAGATATTTTCAGGTCAACTATCTTATCTTGCTGTAGGCAGACTATCATTTTGACTGAGGAGAAGTCAAATTCTGACTCTCAACAGCAGCGAGTCAAAGCAAGAATCTTCAGGTTTTAGGATAGTGTTTCTGTATATGAATTTTTAGATGCATGTTACTGGAAACCATAACTTTTTTACCAATTTTCAGTCTCACCTGCTTGGTTTGCTTGTGGTCAGACTTTGATATTGTGTCCTACAGTTTGTTATCTTATTAGTATATGCGTGATACTTATATTGATACTTTAGTATGCATTTGCAGCTGTATGTCTGTCATACTATCTGTTTTTATATTAGGCAGATTTGTGGACTTCATTCAGACTTGGAATTACACAATATGCTGATGACACTTCCAATATTTGTGTCACCTGTGTGGCTGTTGGATGTTTGTCTAGATACAGCATTCAACTGTGGCAATAACTGTCAATTTGTGAGATCTTCAACTACATACTATGATTTAGGGGATCTGTATGGTATGTGGTGACTGTTGGAAGTTTATATGTTGTTGTATGCATGTAAATTTCAATGTAAACTTCTCATAATGTTTTAGTTGTAGGCTAGGTAGTGAGTCTCTGTAATGATTACTTCCTTCCTACAACAATAACAACAACAAGGCTGTGTTGTTTTGTAGTGCTCAACAGTTCCACTGCCTCATCTGGGAGGTGAGTTTGGATCTGAATGCCTATAGGATTGTGCTGTGTATGATAGCTGTGCAGAGTGGTGTACTGGGTCTTTATATTCTAGTACTGCCCTCCTTCCATGAAGGCTGCATTCAGCAATGGTCAGGAAATGGTAAGTGTATTTTTCGCAATAAAATTGAAAAATTTTGTTGTAATTTTAATTTTTATTAGATAAATACTTACCATTTCCTGACCAGGATAGTCCCCCCCTACCTCCCCGCAGATTCAGTACTAGGGGAGTATTTTCTGCAACAAAAATAATGAAGGTTGTTTACTAGCGTGGTCACATGACCACTAGGGGGACATGCTAGTTCACACTCACTCACTGGCCTCTTAAGGTATCTTAAAACGTTTCTCAACGTTGGCCAGTGAGTTGGATGGCACCAACATATAGCAATGGTCAGGAAATGGTAAGTATTTATCTAATAAAAATTAAAATTACAACAAAATTTTTCAAATCTGTATGTATGAGTAATATTCCAAAAATTAAAACCATAATTAGACCATGCAAAACAAATATAAAGATGGCAGAGGTTTTAGATCTTAACACAAATGTATTAGGTCACTTTGGTATGTTTGGACAATATTCAAAACATCCCAATCATACTTCAACTGTGCAAGATATGTGTATACAAACAGCTTGCAGAACAAGCAGACTTGCGGGTTCTTAATCTTTTTGACCTGAAGGTATTTCTGTCTGTGTTGCACTTGCAGATTTTTGTTTGTTTTGAACCCTGTTAGGGGGTGTAGGTGTGCATCATGGTGTGATCCTTAGCTGTGGCTCTGCCAAAGTGTGTTTACCTGCCATATTATCTCCCGCCCGGCTCGCCGGCAGGAGATTATAATTTGCACCATGTGTGTGTGTATGTGTGCTTGTGTCACGCAGTTTTCTCTGAAACTACTACAGTTACACATTTTTGGTAACTTATTTGTCCTAATGAATTTTTACGCTCTTCAATATGTTTTGGGTTTGGTAAACTTTGGCCTACTTTTGAGTGAGTAATAGCACTTTTACCTAATATAATTATATGACTTATAACTCTCAAACTATTGCATTTAGAGTATTTTGTTCCAATATGTTGTTCAGGTACTTTCTCCACAGCTACAGCATGGTCAGTAGTTTGGAAGTGTATCTCCATAGCTAAGTGAGTAATAGCTACTTTGTCAATTTTTAATGATAACCATAATGAGTAAATGGCCTATATCTTCAAAAGTATTGCAGCTACACAATTTCTCTCAAATATGTTGTTCATCTACTTTTTTGTGAACTGTAACATATTTAAGTTTCACACCTGTTGCTCAATGTACAAGTGAGTAATGGCTACATATTTATTGCTACTTTTAGTGGAAATGTGAAAAAAATCACAAATATCTCGAAAACCGTAATAGATAGAGCGATTTCGAGCAAATTTTTGACCCACAGGGTAGTACAAGAGTATCCTATGCAGAAGGGAAAAATTTCAATTTTCGCCACTTTTGGCGGCCATCTTGGATTTTAGCGGAAAATGAAAAAGTGTGAATATCATGAAAACCATAAGAGATAGAGCGATTTCGAGTGAATTTTTGACCCACAGGGTAGTACGTGTACAGGAGTATCCTACGTAAAGGGGAAAAATTTCAATTTTCACCACTTTTGGCGGCAATCAAGCAAATTTTTGACCCGCAGAGTAGTACAAGAGTAGCCTATGCAAAGAGGAAAAATTTTAATTTTCGCCACTTTTGGCGACCATCTTAGATTTTTGCAGAAAATGAAAAAGTGTGAATATCTCGAAAACCGTACGAGATAGAGTGATTTTGAGCGAATTTTTGACCCACAGGGTAGTGCAAGAATATCCTATGCAAAGGGGAAAATTTCAATTTTCGCCACTTTTGGCGACCATCTTGGATTTTTGCGGAAAATGAAAAAGTGTGAATATCTCGAAAACCATACGAGATAGAGTGATTTCGAGCGAATTTTTGACCCGCAGGGTAGTGCAAGAGTATCCTATGCAAAGGGGAAAAATTTCAATTTTCACCACTTTTGGTGGCCATCTTGGATTTTATTTCTTTGGATAAAGATATATGGATTGCTGCAACTGATTATTATATGTACTTTCACATAATTGTGCTCTTTTCCATTGATATCTATTCTCCAGTTAATAAATTTTACAGCGTCATAATTTTTACCGGTAGTTCAGTGATTAATGTTGTCATCTTGCTATTGAATTATCTTGTTTAATACTTCATCTTTACATACATTTTCTTTCTCTTAAACATTATTTTCTCTACTTAATCATTAGTTGCACCTTTATATAACTGACACTGCTTTGAAAGTATCCCGATCTTTGTACTGTTTCACTACTTCTATATCTCCTGGTGTTGAAAATTATTTCCCCAGGCTGGGGGGTACAGGCATCTCTGATGCTAATTTTAAGCTATTGGGATGCTCTGTTTTTGTTTTTAAAAACCTTTTTCTAGTTAATAATTTAAAAACAAATGGTTCAAAGACCTAGTCATTATAGCTCTGTGCCATAAAACTAGAAAAGTGCTCAGAGAGCACAGATCTCCATCAAGGGGCTTGTTTACACCCCTATTTTCTGGATCACAGTATCCAGAATTTTGCTAAGGGATCTGGATCAAATTTGGCACATTAAAGACAATATTGTCGGAATATCCTGTATTTTTTCCCAGCAATCTGATTACGACTAATTGTGGAGATATATACACAGATATACTGAAAATGGCCCTATCTTGCAATATTTAAAAGATCCTTAAAAAAATCCCTGGATCCAGACAGTGATCCAGAACATCACCAAAATCAATTGATCCAGTCCTCATGTCATTTTCAACATTTCCTGAAAGTTTCATCAAAATCCATCCATAGCTTTTTGAGTCACCACAGACAAACCAACTCCGCCGAACATGTATCCTGGGCAGGGTTAAAGATGCATTAAACAGGCAAGTGGTTTACATATAAGAAAACTGACCTCTACTCCACTCTAGTGTCCTCCACCTGTAAGCTGCGTGTGGTGATACGACCTTCACAGTGTGACATAAAGACACAAATATTTCAAATAATTATTTGAACTTAGGAAAATGAAAGCATCAATAAAACACACATGTATGTTTGCTGTCCCTTTTATTGTAACTCCCTTTTCATCATGGCTGAAGCCTGTTAATTTTTGTAAACTTAATAAAACCACTCTGTCTGGAAGCTAAACACTTGAAGCTACATACAAAGCCATTGTCTAACTGAATTCTATCACTTGGAATTCTTGTATGTATCTAAACATTTATTGTAAATGCTTTTTATAGTACAAATTCATGTTTACATTTTAACTCTTGCTTATTGTTCTCTACCACTTCTGTTTTGGCTAAAATAATATTTTCACTGGGCGTACCATCAATTATATTTTCTTTGCAAGAATCTCTTTACATGCACCATCATACTTTTATCAAACATCTCATTGTAATTGTATTCATCAATGCAAGTATTTGGAGAACAAGATTTATTTAATATTACCAGTGCTTCTGTATATATGGATATATAACCCAAAGTTCATCTCAAATGTCTTTATTTCCAATGACAAAATCTTTATCATGCATATATTCATATTTAAAAGAAGAAAAATACCCAAATATACCCAGTTATTATAGCAGTTGAGAACATTCAACATGTTCAGGTTATTGCTTGTATTGGAGTAGGCTATTTAAACAGCCTGTATACCTGTAACCTGTGTCTCCAAACACCAGTGTTTACTGGTTCTCTGATGTAAAAATAACATTATTAAGCTTGCATAATACAAACATAGCTTGCAGCATTTTAAATTGTGAGAAAAGGTGTCTGACTTCTGTAAAAGCCAGTAACCTTAAACCATAGTGCCAAATTCCCACATTTTAAAAATAAATATAAGCTTGTAAAATTTTACAATATTTCAAGTTAAGAACAAGTTAATCTGAAATGATTTCCTGATAATAATATTTATGTGAGACTAGAAAACATGTAATCCTCTGAGGTAGTTGTTTGGACACATACAGTAAGTAGAAATGGGAAACTGACCACAGTAT
The DNA here is from genome assembly GCA_964017235.1 of Sabellastarte sp. h YS-2021. Classification (NCBI taxonomy): domain Eukaryota; kingdom Metazoa; phylum Annelida; class Polychaeta; order Sabellida; family Sabellidae; genus Sabellastarte; species Sabellastarte sp. h YS-2021. Next base: position 34,007,164 of record OZ024936.1, read on the forward strand.
GTGAAACTGACCATTCTGTAAACCCCTTAAAATTTCAGAAAAATAAGCACATTTTATAGAAATTCTGCATCAGATAAGAGAAGTGGCTTAAACTGGTCAGAAACACAAAAAATGTGAAAGAGATTAATTTAAATAAACACAAGGCAGTTTCCTTATGGGGCTGTTCCATATCCATAATTGGATTGTACAAATTAGCTCCTGACTGGAAAAAATAAAACTACTTATGATTCTTGGGTGGATTTCACAATAGCTTTCTGATCAATGTTGCCATTGGGTCTTGAAAGCTTCCAATTGGTTCCCCAAAACATTTTGATCAGTTCCCAATTCCTCCCCCATATGGGTTATGAACCTTACAAAGTGTTCTACGATCACTAGGATAAACTTAAGATCCAAACGATTTCTGTACAAACATTAGGATAGGTTAAAGACAGTTTTGTGATTGAGTTCCAATGGAAGAGATCAGCCACAGTTTATGATAATTCAAATGGTTTGAACTAATCGAGGACTCGAATAATTCATGTCTGAATGTTCTGAATGCTTACCGACCAGAAACTACTAGTCTCGAGATGATCCCAAATGTTACGCTTGTGATTTACAAACATTCAAATTGAAAAGATCGACCTGCTATGTGAACAATTTTTATGATCACAAACCTTTCAGGGAAGATGATCGGCATAGTGGAACTGCCATATAAGTAAGAACTTTGACATACTGTGGTGACTTTCACATTTCCTACTCTACATAAGACCAGGTCCTTGTGACATGTATTGTATCTGTGACCCTCTGAAGCACAAAAGTTACTCTCCTATTGCAACCCAAATCTTAGCGGGTATTTTCTGAACTCTTGAGGCTGATTCATATGGCACTACCGTAAATGACCTATTTAGCGCACAGTGCGCTAAGGAAAGTCTATTTTTAATCAATTTTTGGTGGGAAAAAATTCCCCTTTTAGCGCACCCATCATGAAACCCTTTCCGGGATAAAGTATAGGTCAATCCGGTAAGAATAACGGTGTTTCGACATTTAGAATCTACCGAAAGCACCCACTTGCGGTAAATATGGTGGTAGATAAAAACAAACTCGAAATCCATGGCAAAAATGTCAATTTATTAAGTAAAAATACGTAAATTATCTAAAAAATATATGGATATTGAGAACAATTAAGAAAGGTAAGATTTAAGCTGAATAATCGATCATTAGTAACCTTTTGTAACCAACCGCGATTATACACTGTCACTGTCTAATCGTCCACCCACTAGAAGTTGTCAAGTATATTGCTTTGAAAAGAGATAGGGTGCGGTTACAAGGGCGGATGCGCTAAATAGATCATTTACGGTATATCTGTATATTTTGCCATTACATATCATTATGTCTGGTACCAATTTTTGGCAATAGTTTTTTTCAAAATGAAACAAATTATCAACAGACTATCAATGCCTGGTCAACACTTAATAATTAACAAGTTTCAATGGGTGGGACGTTCGGTCAGTAATGCTGTACAATGGTGGATTAAGTGAATGAACCAATTACAATGAACATGGTTGATATTATTTTCTGTTTAAACTTGTGTAGAAATTAGAAAAAAAAATTGGTTCAGTTTTAGATCCTGAAAAAATTCTCGACAATTCAGTGCAATGTGAACACCCATGTCGGTTTATAAGCTACTAATGAATCTGTACAGATTCGGTTCAACATGAATCAGCCTTAACTCTTTAAATAATAATTTCAAACAAATACCATATTTTGGAGGTCTGTGGTTTGTTGCTGCTTCCATATGTAATTCCTGCCTCATCTTTAGCTACATTGTGGTGGAGTTTTGGGGGGAAAGAAGATCTACTGATACAATAGTGTTACAAATAAACCATGTCAATACATCATGAAGTTGAGTGTTTGTTCAGTAAAACTTGAGGTAATAGAAGATTGTCACTTCTTAAGAAGAACATCAGATCATAGCTTACACTAGTATGAGGTTTCAACTGAGGTACTTGTGTGTCCCAGGTATATAATGTGAACTGAAACTTTATGCATAAGATAGCCCTCAAGGTGAAAACTAACAAGAAATATACATTTCACATTTTACAGAATCAACTATATCGGGAAGAATTAAAAAAAATAAACATTAAGACATACAACTGAGTTAAAAGTTCTAACTGATTTGGTCATTCTTTTTTTCTTGTATTCACATTCACATTTTACAATATTTACAATAAAAAGTCATATTTCTAAACAAAACTTTTAACACTTATTAATACAAAATATAAACTCTTTGCATATATACCCGTATATTGAACTTGCAATCTTTTCAACTCTGCCTCTACATTTATAGTTCCAGTAATATCACAATCAGTTGTGCAAAAACCATCCCATCTAAATGTAATGATCATTTCTTGTGACAGAAAGTAATGTGAAATATACCACAGTATGTGAAATTCACAACATGGGAAAGTCAACACAGTATGTGAAATTCACCACAGTACATGAAATTCACCACATGGGGAAAGTCACCACAATATGTGAAATTCACCACAGTACATGAAATTCACCACAGTACATGAAATTCACCACAGTATGTGAAAGTCACCACAGTATGTGAAATTCACCACAGTATGTGAAAGTCACCACAGTATGTGAAATTCACCACAGTACATGAAATTCACCACAGTATGTGAAAGTCACCACAGTATGTGAAATTCACCACAGTATGTGAAAGTCACCACAGTATGTGAAATTCACCACAGTACATGAAATTCACCACAGTATGTGAAAGTCACCACAGTATGTGAAATTCACCACAGTATGTGAAATTCACCACAGTATGTGAAAGTCACCACAGTATGTGAAATTCACCACAGCATGTGAAATTCACCACAGTATGTGAAATTTACATTAAATTATCTATTAACTGAGCGAAGTTTCTTGAAATAGTTGAAACAAATAATGAAGTGTAAAAGTGATGAACTTTATCGGAGGAATCCTCTGTATTTTCTTTCAAGTATTCTAATCTTAGTTAATATGTTAAAAATGTAATAGTTAAAAAGAAATTGTGAAGTGGAAAACATTGATGTACTTGGCCTTTTTTAACAGTATGCTGGTAACGAACTTCCAGCAGCATATCTAATCTGCAATAGTATTTCTGTTAGTTTTGGGTTTTATTACTTTTTAAATTTCAGGGATGACATAGGCTATGAATGTCACATTCTGTGGTGAATTTCACACACGTAATCCATCTGGTCTCCAGTAACGCAGTCACTTTAGTATTTAAACAAAATTATATTAAACAAATAAATACAAAAAAAAACACCATAGCATGGAAAATATCATTTAAATTGTGTAATGAAGTATGTTTCTTCATTTTTGCATGATTGCTAAATAAAAAAACTCATATGATTCTTTTAGAAATTCACATGATTTTATATTTTTATTGCGTTAATACATCCTATCCAATGGACAATAGCTTATCCGGTCGGCGCAGACCGGCCCGCCAAACGTCAGAAAAAGACGTCCTGTGTCTCCACCGGCAGGTCGGTCCCTAGTACTAGTGCACTCGCCAGGTGGCGTGTGGTACTTCCTTCCTGTCTAGACAGAGTGACGTCATGGCATCTTTTTCGTTTGGCGCGAACTAGTGTGGAAGCTTTTTCATAGCAGCCAGGAAATTTGTGTTTTTTTTGTGAAATATTACAAGGATTTGAACTTTTATTTGGTTCTGGATTCTTCTAAGTGTGTAGGGCACGTTATGTCTTCACCAGGACAAAGAAGGGGCAGTTGCGGCCATGCAATGGCCAATTTTGATGGACATAGTTTCTGCGCGCGTTGTCGTGAGAAAGGGAAGGGAGAGGAACCGTGTGTGGCTAATAAAGACACTACTGACTGTAAGTTATGCAACTCCCTTACCCCTGAGCAGCTTTCACAGCTCGCTACTCCATCTTACAAGATAAAAAAGGAGAAAAGGGAATCTAAACGGTCTGAGTCTGCTAACCCTACGGATGACACCCTTGATGACCCTTCTGCTGTTGAAGTTATTGGGGTTGTAGGTGATGCTCAGTCTTCTCAAGCTACCTCTGTTCCTCCGGAAAAGAAAGCAAAGAAACTTCCCTCCAAGTCTAAGAAGGTGGTTACCCCTTCTTCTGCGGATAGTAAGATCTCTGACTTAGACCAGAAATGGTCCGAACGTTTTAGTAGGATTGAAGCTCTCCTCTTGTCAAAGTCTTTTCAACCAAGTTTTTCTTCAGAGGTCCGTGTGTCCCCTTCTCACACTCCACCTGCTGGTATACGAAAGGATTCAGAACCCTTCTTTCAACCTGTGAACTCTTCACCAGAAAAGCGCACTGGCCCAGACATACATGCTTCAACGCATAAGTCGGCCGGTAAGCTGAAAACAGGAACAATTGATCAAGGACAACCATCTTCAGAGCGCACTGGCCCAGACACACATGCTTCACAGCATAAGTCGGCCGGTAAGCCAAAGTCGGATTCTCACCGACTCAGAACTTCTGCATCAGGGCGCACTGGTCCAGACATTGCTGAAAAGCACCAGTCGACCGGTAAGCCTTCATCCGACCAACATCAAGCTGATAGTTTGCACTCCGACTCCGACCCAACTGTCTCCAAGCCTCAGCCTTTTAGCAAACTGCTCTCCGACCGACCTCGCACCGACCGACCAGGCACCTCCTTTATTGCCGGTTCGGAGTCCCCTTCTCTTAAACTTTCTGAAAGAAGGGACAGCATCTCCAGCGTCGACTCTCAAGCTGATAGTGACATCTCCGACCGACCTCCGGTCCAGCTCTTTGTAGAGGAGGCTGACCTCTCTGAGGATCAGGACTTTATGGAAACCGACCAACCATCATCCGAAGAACAGACTTATAGGGAGACCATGAGTGGCATCCGTTCCTTCATGGGTTGGACCCATGTACCTGAGATGGATAGTTCTAACCCTTCGGACGATAACCCCTTTGCGGGTCCTAAAGCTCCTGCTCCGAATAAAATTTCAGTACAAATGCCCACAGAGGAGTGGCTTTGCAAGAAGTTGGGTAGACTCAATGTGACTCTCATTGAAGGTTATCCTTCACGAACCACTGAAGCTGGTCATCTGTCTATGGATCAATTTTTAAGGCCGGCCCGGTCTCAGAATAAATGGTACGGGCTTTACCCCGGACAGTCAACGGATCCTTCTGTAGTTTCATGCTGGAGTACCGGACCATCAAAACTGAACAGTAGTTTTAGTAGAATAGCAAGAAAGACTGGTTTGACTTCCATCCCACCGGCATCTCGCCGTATCTCACAGGACACTCTACGCAAATGGGAGAGAAGTGCAAGGGAGGCCTCTGTGATTTGTAATCAAGCGGCTAGTTTCAATCGCTGCCTTTTCAAGGTGCAGCAAGAGATGCAGTCACAGCTTAAAACTATCCGGGGGGGAGTCAAAAGGCAAGGTTTCCAAGAAAATTTCAGAAGCCTCTGATGAATTACAGTTCCTCATGACCTTCAATAACAGCATCACGCAAGCCGCCGCAAAATCAATGGAGCACCTGACGGACTTCGTTTTCATCACCATGGGTAATTCAACCTTGGCCAGGCGGGACGCCTACCTTAGCCATCTTAAAAACGGTATAAAACCGGACACCTTTGCAGCCCTCAGAACTGCCCCTCTACAAGGTGGAACTTTATTTCCCGATGCCATTATCAAGAAGGCGGAGGAAGAGATTTCTCACTACGACAACAGGGGTCAGTCTGCATCCTTTGGCCGAAATAAACTCAGATATCACCCTTATGAAAGGTCGGAAACCAAGAAACAGGAGAGTCGGTCGGAGGGAAAGCAGGACAGGCCGGCATGGAAAAACATAGGACGTCGGCAGTTCAAGAGAGGCAGAGGACGTTCTACTAACTTTTCCTCCCGTGGTGTTAAGGGCCAGCAGTCATATAAATGACAGTCATTGTTTAACCCAGTGCCCAAAGAGACTGCTGGCCGGGAACAATGTAAAAGAACAGACTTTGAACTCTTTGACTGTAAACTTAAGTGTTGTAAAACTTGCCACTTCTGTCCCCGGGCATTCGCAAAAGAAAGGAGTAAGTCCCGGGGCAACAGATTGTCATTGTGCAAAACAAGAATTAAAATATGTGAACAGTGTTTCTTGTGTCACTCAATTGTCTTGTGCCCCACTTGTAACAAATGTCAGAAATGTTGTCTCAAATACGCCTGTAGGGGCCAGACTTCAAAGCTTTTGGAAAATTTGGCTGGATCTGGGTGCCAGTCCCAGAGTAATTCAGATCCTAAAACAGGGTTACACCCTTCCCTTCCGGATCCGGCCTCATCTCAGCAGATCTCCCACAGTAGTAAGCTGTTATGTCAATCCTCACAGGAACAGCTACCTGTTAGAGGCATTACATCAGCTTATGGTCAAAAACGCGGTAGAGGTAGTGCACAATCAGAATTCTCTAGGGTTTTTCAACCGACTGTTTTTGGTTCCCAAACCCAACAGCCAATGGAGGCCAATACTGGACCTGAGCAAATTAAACCTTTTTCTCAAAGTGGAGAAATTCAAAATGGAAACACCGGAAACCATCAGAACATCCCTCCAGCAAGGGGAGTGGGTCACCTCAGTGGACTTCAAGGATGCTTACTTCCATATTCCGATACAGAACCAGTCCAGGAAATATCTCAGATTCCATGTCCAAGATCAGACCTATCAATTCAGAGCGTTGCCTTTCGGACTGTCCACAGCACCCATGGAATTCACTATTTTAGTCAAGGAGGTGAAACTGATGGCCACGCGCAAGGGTATAAGGATCCACCAGTACCTGGACGACTGGTTGGTAAGAGCCAATTCATACCCTGTCTGTCGCCAGCATACGCAGATTCTAGTACAAATGTGTCAAGAACTAGGTTGGCTGGTAAACACAGAAAAATCGGAACTGGAACCCAAGCAAGTCTTCAACTTCGTAGGTTACCAGTTCGATCTCAGGACCGGCCGGGTCCGACCGACCCCGGACCGGTGGGAAAGCCTCCAAGACAAAATTCAGACACTTTTGTTACTACCGGCCTGTCCGGTCCGGCAATTCATGTCTCTGATAGGCCTGTTGACGGCCACAGAAAAACAGGTTCATTTAGGCCGTCTGCACATGAGGCCCATTCAGTGGCACCTCAAAAACCATTGGAGGGTACCGGAATCTCTAGAAAAGATTATCCCTCTGCCCAGGTCCCTGCACCCACACTTGCAATGGTGGCTACAGGAGGGCAATGTTCTCCAAGGCCAACCTTTACACCCCATAAAGCATGCTCTGCAGATCTTTACAGACGCATCAAAAGAAGGATGGGGCGCTCACTTAAACGAGCGCACTGCAAGAGGGTCCTGGTCGGTACCGGAAAGCAAACTGCACATCAACTACCTCGAACTAAAGGCAGTCTTGCTAGCTTTAAAGGAGTTTCAGGATCTCTGCGTGGGCGAGATCGTCCTAGTAGCTACAGACAACACCACAGTGGTAGCGTACATAAACAAGGAGGGGGGCATGAAGTCGGGCCCCCTGTGTGCCCTCCTTTGGAGGATATTGACCTGGTGCTCCCAGAGACAGGTGACTCTCAAAGCCCGACATATTCCAGGCCATCTAAATGTGATAGCAGACAAGCTATCCAGGCTAGGTCAGACTATCCAAACAGAGTGGTCCCTCCTTCCGGCGGTCTTTCAAGAAATATGCAACAGGTGGCACCAGCCCCACGTAGATCTGTTTGCCACGAGGTTCAATCACAAACTGCCTCTATTTGTATCCCCAGTTCCGGACTCCCTAGCTTTTGCAGTAGATGCTCTCACTCTGCCATGGGAGGATCTGGATGCATATGCCTTTCCACCAACCCCCATATTGGGCAAGGTGGTGGAGAAGTTATTGAACTCTCCATGCAAGAGACTAATCCTCATTGCACCCGGGTGGCCCAACATGCCTTGGTTTTGGGACCTGGTGAACATGTCCAGTCAGGTCCCCCTCAGACTTCCAAATCTGCCCAATCTGTTGACACAGCCCTTCAATCAGATCCCTCACAGAAATCTGACAAACCTGAACCTTCATGCATGGCTCCTAGAGCCTCAGCAATCAGGAAACAGGGCTTCTCTGAGGCAGTGGCAACAAGAATTGAGGCTCCTCAAAGAAGATCAACCAGATCAGTCTATGAGGCAAAGTGGTCCATTTTTACAAAATGGTGCATCGCTAATCAGGTGGACTTCAAGTCACCACCTTTGAAGTCGGTGGCTGATTTCCTACTTTACCTCTTTGAGGTCAAGAACCTACAGCCTAGCACCATTGATGGATACAGGTCTGCCATTGCTGATAAGTTGGGTAATGTTATACTCAATGTCAGTAAGGATGAGAATCTCACTCGTCTCCTGGACAGTTTCCATAGAGACAGACCCAAAGGGCGGAGGGGCATACCCTCCTGGAACCTTTCCTTGGTGCTACACCAGTTGACAAAGGCTCCTTTTGAACCTCTTGGGGAGGCGTCTCTGAAGCATCTGACTTTCAAGACCGTCTTCCTTCTGGCCCTGGGCTCTGGCAAAAGAAGAAGTGAGATCCATGCATGGCAACATAAGAACATCAGACATCGGACTGGTCTAAGGTGTCTCTGTTTCCATCTCCCAGTTTTCTTTCCAAGAACCAACTGGCCAAGGAGGGTCCGGAGAGTGTAGCCCCAGTGGTCATACCAGCCCTGGCTCCTACTCTGGATAGGTCCCTCAAGTCCGACAAGTCTCTTTGTCCGGTCAGAGCCTTGCGCTACTATTTGGACCGAACTTCAGGGATGCGGCAGGACAAAGATTTAGTGTTTGTCTCTTTCAAGAAAGGTTTCGACAAAGACATCTCACCTGCCACTATCTCCTCATGGATCAAGCAGACTGTGATCCTATGCTACGAGCTCTCTGATCACCGGGCCCACACCTTACATCAAGTCAAAGCTCATGATGTCAGGGCCTTTGCTGCTTCTAAGGCCTTCCAGTCGGGGGTCTCCTTAGAGCAGATCTTATCAGCCTGTCACTGGAAATCTCATAATACCTTCACTCAATTTTATCTGAAGGATGTGGCTTGGGCTGACTCAGAGCTCTACCATCTTGGCCCTGTGGTGGCTGCCCAGCAGGTCCACAAGCAGGCTAGCCTTTAGAGGAGTTTTTTGTATATATGTATATAGTATTACACATCTGTATATATTGCACGATTGTTAAAAAAAAAAAAAAAAAAAAAAACATTCTGGAAGTACTTCCTCTGGGAGTTAGTAGCTTATGGGACTGAACTCATCCTTCTCTTCCCCTACCTCAGAACAGGACGGTTCTTGAGAGAAAAAAAGGGGGGGGGCAAGGTCGACTCTGACGGTTTCAACCCCAGATAACCGGATGATGATATTCGACCATAGCCTTAAAGGGTTCGGACTACAAGATCTACCCAGGCTTTAACGGGAATAGTTATTATTCTGACATGGGTTAAATTCATAGTCCCTAGTAACTCACCCGCCAACCAAGCGGTAGTTATTCAGCTATTGTCCATTGGATAGGATGTATTAACGCAATAAAATTGCAAATTTAATAAGTAAATTAAATTTTTATAAGTTAATACCCTATCCAATGGACACACAAGACCCTCCCAACCGACCCCGCTGTTCAGGTTACTAGGGGTCTATTAAGTTTAGACAACAAAAAAGATGCCATGACGTCACTCTGTCTAGACAGGAAGGAAGTACCACACGCCACCTGGCGAGTGCACTAGTACTAGGGACCGACCTGCCGGTGGAGACACAGGACGTCTTTTTCTGACGTTTGGCGGGCCGGTCTGCGCCGACCGGATAAGCTATTGTCCATTGGATAGGGTATTAACTTATAAAAATTTAATTTACTTATTAAATTTGCAAATTCCTTTAAAAATAAAAAAAATAAACTATCAGCAAAAATTGATAAGCAAAAACTTGTTTTGTGAATTATGGTATAAAATAAAGGGGTTACACATATTACTCTGTATTTTCTTGTGATTATTAGGCCAGCAAGTATATCTCATTGTGTATTGTTGAATGAAGAGACAAGGCTTGATACTTTGTGACCAAATGATAATCATTGAATTTCTTAGCTGTAGAAAAGCATGCCATGAAGAATGAATGAGCTTTACAGATGGCGAGTGACATATTTAAATTGCTAGTCATACAACAGAAAAAGTCCATTAATCAAAAATGATAACATTGCAGTGAGACAGTAATTGTTTTCCACCTTTTCTCAGTGAAACACAGTTTTCTCTCATTTTTACAGCCCACAAGAAACATTAAAATGACGTTCTTTTGAAGTTAACACAGTCACAAGAAGCCTGTCTAAGCATCATTTCAGTGATTAATGTCTTCCATGACTTTCATGCTTATTTATGGAGATAACTTCAAACAGCCATAATTCTTTCAAATGCATCACTTTAATACCAATTTGATATTCACAGAAAAGCAACAAGTTTCAGCAAAATATTTCATACATTCCTTTCGAATGCAAGGATAATGGTTTCTTCTTAGCTGTGAAGGGCTCTGTACACATTGGATGGTGTAAATCTAAATACATGCTGCAAAGGATCATGTTCTTCACCTTGCATAGTTGCTTATATTTGCATTTTCCTGTTGTCATATTTCTATTTTTTGTGTATTCAGTAAAGTGAAAACAGGCTTTTCAGTTTTACAATATAATGTGTAGGAAATCCAGGATCAAGGAAAAGTCCATATACTAGTGGCATCCCTTTTTGAAAAATTAAGACTTTTCTAACGAGAAATATCTCTTGCTTATATGTGAAAGCAGTGTAGTATTTGTGTAATTTCTATTGTATTTAGCCGTGCCACACATACCACTGTATATACAATGGGCTTTAGGTAGGTAGAGTAAGAAATGTAAAATTTGCCACATATCTGAAATTCGCCACATGTGGAAACACTAATAAAATAAATGAATTGAGGTGAGATTTGTTAAATGTACAATAAATTAAGGTCTTTTGGACTGAAAAATGCCAAGTTTAAGAGAAAACATCTTTATTTCATAGAATTAAGTAAGGTTTTTAGAGGTGGCGAAATTTAGATTTCTGGCGAATTTTAGATTCCTTACTCTAGTATTTAAAACTAGCAGCAATACCAAAGTGAGAAAAAAAATTAAGATTATGTAAAAATCCTTTCGTGTTTGAATTTTCTCTCAATTAAAAAATTTACATTTCATTTAAATTATAAAATCATAAACGATAAAAAAAAATTGCAAATGTTAAAGCAGGTTAGTCTAAATAGATCAAAGCATATAAAACATACGTTTAATAAATGGGAGAAATGCATTAACTGTACAGAGATAATCAAAACTACTTAAAAGCTCAGTAATTACCCATTACTTTGCATTTTACTTTACTCTGTAAAAACCAATCACTGAGGCACATATTACATCTTCACAGCTGTAGCCCTGCAGTGACGGACAGCCTAATATATCAGTATAAATATGTACTTAAAAGGGGCAGTTTTTTTAACAGAAACTACTTTCAATGCATTGTAATCACATATAACAATAAAAATGGTTTTCAGAAATAGTTTATGACAATCTGAGCGACATTCTCAATTAAGACACAGCCTCATAAATTCCATTATCATTTTTAAAACACTGAAGAAATAATGCATGGAAACTTCATTTATTCAATTAAATTTGTAATTAGGACATGCTAGTGTTTCCCCCATGTTTCAATTTTATAGCTGAAAATTAATCGAATCAATAGTATTTCAGTGGTGTGTTAGGTTTTTTTATTCCATGATTTGTTTAATGATACTTGTACAGCACACATTCTTTTAACTCGCTGTTATTCAAATATTCTAATTTCTCCTTTTCCAGTCTCTCAGCTCCTCTTCTGAACCTTTTGGATGAAAACTTATTAAGGAGCAATTGTTATTTTGAAATAATTGGTGGTCGATGGTTTGGAGTGCTAGGAAATAACAAGGTGAAATGAAATTCATCAACTCAGTGCAATAAATATTAAAAAGAACTCAAAAGCTTAATTAACCCAGTAAAATTAGGTATTTTTAAATTTTATATGATAAAAGAACTTTTTGGTACTCTCTTTTTAGCAATCCTGTGTTAAAGAGTGGCCATCATGAGGGTTTTCCAATTAAGTTACTGCTCTTTATGAGTAGAGTAAGAAATCTAAAATTCGCCAGAAATATAAAATTTGCCACCTCTAAAAACATAGTTAAATATATGAAGAAAATGATGCTTTGTCTTAAAGTTGGTATACTTCAGTTCAAAAAGCCTTGATTTACTATACATTCAACAAATCTCACCTCAACTTCTTATTTTTATTAGTATTTCCACATGTGGTGAATTTTAGATTTCTTACTTTAGTTAATATTAACTTTTAAAGAAATTCAGAAAATATTACAACAGGCCAGATCTTTCTTGCCTTTTTCTTGTTACTATTTTTAATCCCTAATATCTGCTGGACAGAACTTCTTTAAGAAAAAGTAGTGGGATTTTCCTGGATAAGAAAATAGGTCAGAATCCTATACAAAGCAGGTGTCCTTGATATATGTCATACTAGAAATATAAATAAGGTAAACATCCTCATAAATTGATGAATTTTCAATATGTATGACAAAATAAAGAGAAAAAACAACAAATGTAGAAAGTGAGTGATGTAATGTTAGTTTAAGTTCATTAAAATTTCATTGTGATTATTTTACTACCAAAAGTGATTAGGATAAAACCAAACAAAAACAATTATTTCAATGATTTTACAGTAAATACAATTTTGGGTGATTGTAAAGCAAGAGAAACTAATTAAGGAAAGGATTCAAAGCAAAGAAAATGCACATGACAAAATATAAACAATTAAAATCAGTGAAAAGTTATTTAAGCCACCAATCCACACATGAAAATTGGATTAGATTATTAAGCAAGCGAATAAGCAATTCTGGGTCATTTAACCCCCCAGAAAAATAATAATTAAAACAAGTTAATCTACTGGTCCAAGTAACTGAAGCTCTTGAGTAAAAGGCAGAGTAGGGTTATGTGTTATGTATTTCAGGCTTTTAAAAAGTAACAACGTCATCAGTGAGTAGCATGTTGTGACACACAAATGCAGAGCATAATAGGATAATGAAGGACTAAATACTATCGTATTCATGACAACAAATTTACCAAAAACAAAAAACAGAAGAAAGCATACATAATTAAATGGCAAAATACACTTATATTCAAGTAAAAGTAACTCAATATACCACACTAAAGGTAATTTCCAAGACAGTCAGAATTTTGGTAAATGTTAACAAAATCACATTGAGTCGGATAACAATTGTGACACTTAACATTACTAAGGAAACAGATTTGTTGTATAAATGATGAAATAAATAATATCTGCATCACATTCTAGATGTCACCTGAACAGGTCTCAGTTAAAAGGAAATAAGACGATCACTATTTCTGTCATCTAAATGTCCTGTTTCCATCAATATACATTTAAAATTAAACAATTGCTTTTATTTTTATGATATCAACTAGTACCAATACTGGTCAACTTTAGGTATAAAAGGAACCAGAAAAATTACTATGAAAAAAATTCTAAAAACAGGAATTTTTCAGAACTGCTACAGAAGTGTATTTTAATGCACTTTTTCTCAAGTAACATCATCATGTTAGTCAACATCATTGTAGTTGTCAGAATTTTAAAAATTCTGAGGAATTTTGAATTCTTATTTTATATTTTGTATTGAGAATGTTTTTTTAAAAAAATAATAAAATCTGTTGTTTTTTTTGACAATTCTAAGAATATGACTGTTAATACCCTGTAAGTGAAAAAAGACCATGTTTCAAGGTCTAACATCAGAAAATGCAGTATGCAAGTAGGTACATGTGACAGTCAGTCATAACTACAACCCAATTCTGTGAAATACTGGAGGTTCTAGTTGTACAGAGTCTACTTTATATCACTTTAAATACCACTGTCTCTCTGTAGAGGTACAGAGGAATTTGTTACACATCGGTGAGATATTATAAATTAACATAAATTTAAGATTCTTGTTTGAATGGTTACTGTGATTGTGAAAGGGTTAGCGACATAAATAACAGAAGATAACACAATACGTGTTATACAGCTTGCGCATGGCATTAAGAAACTGTTTTGTTGAGACCTTTTCAGACAACAAGCCATGACTGGATGAAATCTATATTCCAACAAGAAGATGATTAATGATACACGAGAGTGGTGACCTTCACCCAATAAATTAAAACAAGGAAAATAAGTTATAACTGCACTACATAAGAACATCGTGTGAGATAACTGGTCTGGAGTTATTCATGTGCATTGCATGAACATTTAAACAACAAGTGAACAGTAAATGTTGTCACAAACACACAATAACTCTGTTACACCCATCCCTGAGTACAATCCATGGAACAAAATTCTAACTCCTGTGTCAGTGTATATAATTCTATCTTATTATGAATAAATTTGTACCATACATATATGCTATATGTAAATTCCAGAGAGCATTCCAGTTAAATGTACAAATATATATATATAAGTTATAAAACAAAATATGACCACATTGTCCAGATATTTACAAAGTCTGAGCAGTACAGGGATAAACAAATCAAGGAAAGAGGTTCTGTTACACACACACATTAGACAGGTTTAACAGAACATTTCTTCAAAAGGTAATATCTGTAAGCTTTATAACCATAACCATTTCTTGGAATCAGTCTATTTATATTATTGTGGATATAGCCAGTTCGAAATCCAGGAAAAAAAGTTTAAAATTGCAGGTGTGGTATGTCTTTATGTAAGGCTGTATTTCTCCTTAAAAGACTTCTAATTGAATTAAATATAGAGACAATATCTGTATCTTATATTTCTAAAAATATTCCCTCCTACACAGAAAACACAGCCATCTAAATCCTGAAGGAGAAGCCTTCCCTATTGAACAGCATTTTGAATAGTTTTACGCCAAATCTTTCTCAAGCATAATACACCATATATCAGTCATTCTAAAAATGCTGTGCTAAAGCTGTCTTTTGTGTCAACTGCATCGTAATTCTTGACACCAATGTCATATTCAGTTCATCACAACACCTTGGAGACACTTATTTTAAATTGAAGCTGCTTCTTATTAACATCCTCAGATAGAGAGGAATAAAACTAACATGCAAGACAAAAACTAAGGTGAAAGAAATCTAATCATTTCCTACAGTGGATCACAATATAAGCCATTCCTTCACAATTGCAAATATATCACTCTGGACAATTCCCAACATTGTCTTCTGGTTAACACAAACTGACCACAGATGTATGGCATAAACAAAAGGGACGCAAAAATAAAGATAAAAAAACCACTACAATAAATCACAAAGAGTATTCACAAGGGTGAAATTTACAATTTATACAAGAACAGGAACCTGCATCACTATGTATGAGTTCTATGTGACATAAAATTTAAAACATTTTAAGTCTGATCACACAAAGTTTACAGTCATATTTTATATCGGTCAAAAATTCAGTTTTTTAGTAACGAAGGACCTGTTACTGCTAATCTCTTCCAAAGTTTAACCTTCTTTTATTTATAATATGAAAACTGTATTATTTAAAAAGTTAGTCCATTCGTCATTTGATATAATGGAAATACAATATCAGTCCTGTAAAACCTTTACTAAAACTATTTACCACTGCTTTCTGTAAACTGCTATTTTCTCAAAGTCTAGCCAATTAAATTATATGAAAAACATTTACCCAAATATTTGAGAAAATTAATCCCAGATAGAGAACCTACTGTGACTTCACTGAACTGTCACTTTTGTAAGTCCAACAAGCAATTCATTCCAAAGATACAGAATAAGAACAAAACTGGGTGTCAATGTCACCATGTTAAGCATGAGCTTTTCTCGCAATATGAAGGAAGAACTCAATCTTGTCTTTACTTGTCTCACCACACCTGTTACAGGTAAAGGGATCCTGGAAACCATGGTAACCCATATGCATGGTGTACATGATACAGTCTCGGAATGCAATGCCACAGTGTTTGCACTCGTATTTCTGCCAGTCATCCCCGCTGTCTTGTTTTAACTCTCCTTTTCCCTCAGTGGGAGACTTAGGTACACATTCATCTTCAGACATACTACCCTCCATACTGTTACCATGCAGGGAGTCTTGCCCTTCTGATACACTGCTCTTTTTGTAGGGACTTTTCCGCTGTTGCTGCACAAACAATCTCCTGCGGTCTATGCTGCCTGAAAACAGTGATGCAGAGTCCACTTTTTCTAATAATGACACCTTGCCTGCTAGAGTAGCGTTTTTGCTGTCTGGTGTACTAGTCATAAGTTCAGTATCAAACTGGCTGGTATCCTTGTCAGAGTCTGTTGGTTCTGTCTTTATGTCTGGAGTAACTACAAACTCTTGTTCAGACTTGTCTTCCACCTTATCTGGCATGTCATCATATTTAGCTTCTTCACCATTGATGAAGTCCCTGCCATTGTCATCGTGCTCACTGTACTGTTCCTGCAATTTAATGCTGATCATGTCCAGTTTATATGCTTTTCCTTTGCGTGAGCGTTTCCTCTGCTGACCTGATGCATCTTCACACTGGCTTGAGACAGCGGACTGGTTGATGTCACCATTATGGTCCTCCTCATAGTCTTCATCCCATGACCTCTTGTGGGCAGCTGAACTGGGACTCATATCTTCATCTCCACTAAATTTGCTAGTTAAGTCCAATGGATGTTCACTCTTCCTGCTTTTGCCTGCATCATCCAAAGTGTTACTGGTGTATCTACCATCCAGTGAGCTTGGGGAGGTGTCTGACAATGGACTTTTATTGGGGGAACATGAGCGGCTGTCATCATAGTATGCCATCAGGCCATTATTTTTCTCTGGGGTGCTAAACATGGAATTTTTATTCTGAGGTGACCCATCACTTCCACTATTGCTGCTATTTTCCAGGGCATACTTGGCTCTCATAACTTCAAAGTCAGTGACCTCATTCAGAGACCTGTCAAATCGATGCTTCTGGGATCCTCTTGGTGGAGTTCTCATCTGACTGTGGTACTCCATCATCTCACGCATGTCTGCCTCATCCTGCAGCATTCTGATAATGTCTTGTTTGTCACTGTGCTCCTTGTGCATATGTTCAAGCATTTCCTGTGGGATATGAGACTCAAAGTCACAGAAATGACACGTTCCTGATGGCATGCCATTGGCTTCAGCACTGGACTGGTGTGGATGCCCATCTTCCACATGGTCTGGGCTCTGACCTTGAGATGACCTTCTCTCTGTGGGAAGCTGTATATTGAGGGGTGCTAGCCCTGAAACAGGTATGAGGGGAGGAGGGCCAGTGAGTCCATTTGGCCATAGGGTGCCCATCATGGCCGCCATGCCATTCAGAGGATTTGGCGAGGCTCCAAGGTTCCCTGCCTGCATGGTCAACAGGTTTGAATCCATCTGCCGCTCAAACCTGAATTAGATTAACATGACATCGATTTATATTTTTATTGCGTAAATACCCTTACCTTATGCTCAATAGTGCTTAAGTGTTGGCGGGAGCAAACAAGTACGACCAAACGAGAATATTTTAAAAATAAATATTCTTGTCGGTACCAGTATGTATACAATTTCTATCTTTGCATGTGTCCCAATTCAGCGTTATTAGATGATTCTGAGATAAATTAATAACCTAAAGCACTTTCGTATTTAAACAAAAGGTAGAAAATAAATACACACATGTATATGTCATTAGAAATGTGAGGCAGTACTTGGGGTTTATGTTGAACTAAACTTCATGTTGTTTTTAACTGTGGATGAGGACCTACATAAATACATATATTGGAATATCAGGTTTAGAAGATCTAAAATTTATCTTGAGAACCATATTTAACCACTAATCTTACTCTTCAGCAGATTAATAACAAAGACATGAACAGCTTTATATTTTAGCTACTTTAGGCAGCCTCCAGCATGCAAAACATTATTTAACATAAATAATCTATTCTGTAATAGTTAATAATCTCTATAATAGCACATTCTAAAATGCTACAACAAACCATTATTATGCTGCAGTTCACATAAAGCTGACCAGACTTACCCTGGCACATTATCTGGTAGTTTGGTAAGTCTGGGTCCTCTAGGAGGTCCTCTTTTAGAGACAAGCTCGAAATCACCTGATCCATCTACTGGCAGACTGCCATCAGTATTGAGGACGGTTGCCGGCTGGTGGTTATACTTGGAGAGATGCAGCTTGAGGCTATGGCAGTACTTGGTGGCATAGGTACAATCCTGACACCTGCAAAGAATGTTATAAAACTTTGAAATACAATGTTGCTGTAAAGTTCTGACATCCAACCATTGTGTTTCAGATATTTTTCAGATATTAAAAGATTGATTTTCTAAAAAAGTGAAAATAATGTGTTAAATATTAGTGGTTTATTGATACTGTAGATCTCAGGTATGTGGACATTCTATGAAAGCCTTAGTGGATGAGTAAATTTCTGTACCGGTGAAAAAGTGAGACAGAAAATTTATATTAGCTATTCTCATATCTTATGACATTGTACCACCTAGATAATTAAAACAAGACTTTGGTGTCAAATATTCCCTTGGCAGTACATGTCTGACCAAGTGGAGTGGGGAGGATGTCAGAAGAACAAGACCCCACTCCAGGAAATAATCCACCCCAGGGAGTGTTGGATTCTCTAAGGAGTCCTAGGAAATCCCCTATGAACACTGTAAACACTTAATATGTATATGTTAGGGGCAATCTGTGAAACCAGGCATTACATGTAATGACTGAAAATTTCATTTCACGAAAAGCCTAAATAGTCCAGTGCCTATTCTGTCCAAACAGTAATGAAATACTAATAGAGCTGATTCTTATCTTTCTTCTTTATTGCATTATCAAATGATACTTTGGCACTGGTAAATTCTAATTAACAATGTATTCTTGCTCATTTCTGTGGGTAATAAATAAAAATGTGTAAGGTAACAGTCTACTAATTCAAGCAATACAGTAAGTATAAGCAAAAATAACTGAAAGTATATTACGCGAAATATAAAAGATTTAAATTGATGATGAAGTAAATATAAATTTAAAAGAATTTAACAGTCTAGCAGTCAAACTATACTAATTATTTGTTTTTCATTTTCAAGAGGTATTTGTTTTCACTTTCAAGAATTGGGTGGGGAAGACGATTTCCTAGGAATTTCTCCCATCTCGAAAGGGGGCAGGGGGTTAAGAGGGAGGCTTTATTTTTACACCAGTAGACAATTAATACATAAATTCATGTTATTCATGTCATCGTCAGGTCTTACCTGTACTGTTTGAGTGGTAATAACAACATTTGATTCCAGGTAATACCATGTCTTAGCTGTACTGGTTGACATTTAATAAATACACTTGGTGGTAGGTACTGCCATGTCTTACCTGTACTGGTAGGCATTTGCAATGTTTGACATTTAATCGATACACTTAGTGCTAGGTACTGCCATGTCTTACCTTTATTGGTAGGCATTTGTAATGGTTTACATTTAATCAATACACTTGGTGTTAGGTAATGCCATGTCTTACCTGTACGGGTAGATGTTTGTACTGGTTGTTATTTAATCAATACACTTGATGTTAGGTAATGCCATGTCTTACCTGTACTGGTAGGCATTTGCAATGGTTTATATTTAATCAATACACTTGGTGTTAGGTACTGCCATGTCTTGCCTGTACGGGTAGATGTTTGTACTGGTTGCTATTTAATCAATACACTTGGTGCTAGGTACTGCCATGTCTTTCCTGTACTGGTAGGCATTTGTAATGGTTGATATTTAATCAATACACTTGGTGTTAGGTACTGCCATGTCTTGCCTGTATGGGTAGATGTTTGTACTGGTTGCTATTTAATCAATACACTTGGTGCTAGGTACTGCCATGTCTTTCCTGTACTGGTAGGCATTTGCAATGGTTTATATTTAATCAATACACTTGGTGTTAGGTACTGCCATGTCTTGCCTGTACGGGTAGATGTTTGTACTGGTTGCTATTTAATCAATACACTTGGTGCTAGGTACTGCCATGTCTTTCCTGTACTGGTAGGCATTTGTAATGGTTTATATTTAATCAATATACTTGGTGTTAGGTACTGCCATGTCTTACCTGTACTGGTAGACGTTTGTATGGGACTTCATGTGGCTGTTCAGCATGGACTTGTTCACACATGAGTAGTTACACTTGTTACACTTGAAAGGTTTAGAGCCAAAGTGGTTCCTCAAGTGGTACTCCAGGTGATGTTTGTACTCTGTAACAAATGGGCATTTTGGACACTGCAGACACTTGTCATCTTTGATGTGAGAGCGAGCATGTTTCCAGTAGTCTTCCTGTGCAAATAAAATTGCATGTATAAGCATAATTATTATAGTACACAAACTTTCTTATTTCCCTAATAACATAGAATCTAAGGTGCAAGTGCCACACCATGGCCCTATAATTCGTTAGTCCATGGACATGTGTGACTTAGCATGTACCATTTTACACGAGGGCTGAATTAATTCATGAGGGATACGAGTCCTGAAAAGGGTGTGCCTTTAGTTTTTAGTTAACTCTTGAAAGGGGATAACTTAAAAGTCAGTCTTATATTTCATGGAAGGTCTTTCCTAAGTCTGGGTATTAGACTTATGGACCTGGAAATTATAACCACAAGATATCTGTTCTTATCAGATCTACATGTGTTCTCAGTAGATAAAATGAGGATTAAAATATATTGGGAGTCCTGCATTCATTCGTAAATTGACACTGACACCATAAATCCCTTTATTGGAATTAGAACAGTCTGAGGAACTTTATATCTGTATGTCTGGAAATTTAAAGAAACACAAAATGAATATTCGGAGAAAAATGCAGGCATTTACTTACATCCAAACAATTTTACCAGTAAAAAGCAGAACTTCAAATCTTATTACTCTGAATTTGGAGTTAAATGAAATGTCTTGACACCAACAACAGAGTGATCAGGAAATATAAAGCATAAAAGACAAGGAGAGTACACAGATTACTGTAGTACTGACCTTCTCATCAGCCACGTATTCACACTGTCTACACCTGAAGAACTTTGGTTTTCCTGCCTCTCTGCGAGTGATTCTCCCTCCAGTGAAGTCATCAGGGTTCTCTTCGGTGTGGAAATCTGTACAATGACCTTGTGTATCAGAAATCAGCTAGTCTAGCTCTTGTAATGCAACACCTTTGGTTCAATATGTTGACAAATTTTATATGCCATGAAATATTTGATGTTGAATTAATTTTTATCTTTTTTTCATTTATTAGTTTCGCTATCGCCTATCCTGAAAAAGATACTTCCACCTTTACAACAAATGTATGTAATGATTTGGCCAAAATTAACAAAAAATCTATGGTCATGTATCAAAGGTTTCATATCTTTAATGCTGACTGTCAGTTTATTTCACTCATAAAGGCTTTATCATGTACTCTGCATTTCACCTGCAATAATATTGTAATAGCATGTAATGAAACACATGGCGGTACCATTAGATTATTATGACAAAATGGTGATGTACCTTTTATATGGCGTTTCAGCCTACCCTCTGTCCTACTCTTGTAGTCACAGTGAGGACACTGATGTTCAAAGTGGTTGTCCATGTGGTTCCTGAACTGATCCTCTGTAGAGCCTAATGACAGATACACACCAGCATATAATGACGAGGCATACAGAATGTAATGTTCTATTTCAATGTCACACAGCTGATAATGCAATATCTCAGCTGACAGTTGGGTTTGTTTATTCTTGTGGATCATGAACATAAATTTGTTAAAAGTGAAATTTAACAGGATTTTGGTTCTAGAATGAAAACTTTCCTCTTTAAGGTCCAATATTAAATGTATATACATGTGTTTGGCATCTTAATAGTTGCAGAGTAAGCAATAGATACACCAATAAAAGCATTGAAAAAGCATGTAAACAAAGTACTTCAAATTGCATCTAACTAATTGTAGAACCTGCAGTTCCAAACTGTTTACTTTTCTTAATCTTCAGAATAATGTAAGTGTCACCCAATCAGACCTGCTAGTCACATTCATACTATTCACAACAGCCAACTCATGACAGATAAGCCAGAGAAATGACAAGAGTTGGCCATCATTTGTTGCCCTAGCAGTGATCATTAGTTTTGGCTGATCAGATCTTTAAACAATTTTATATTTACCGCCTATCCAAAGAAATCCAAGATAAAGAATTCAATTAAAATTCAGTAAACAACAACAGCGCTTGCAGACTGAACCAATCAATATTTAAAAATTCTTCATCTTTCAAGTTTGTTTGCTTCAGCCAACCACATTATAACATCAGTAAATTCCAACAAACCCATCAAAACACCTGCCATATGACACCTACCCATAGAACTACAGAGGTGATGGTAGATGTGTATTATATTTTGCTTATTTACTCTTCATGTTAACAGTTTTCGCAAGCCAATTACCTTTCTTTAATACATTCTCACTAGTCAGTTATGTTTGAATACATTCCTAAAGGCCAATCAAAGCTTATAACACATACTACCTACCCACAAAACTACAGAGGTGGCAGTAGTAGAGGTCCTTGTTGTCTCCTGCTCCCCTCATCCTGCCACCATTCCCTCCTAGGTGATGCTCTGGCAGTGAGGAGAAAGATGATGTCCTTGACCTTGGCAAGTCTACACTGGGGACAGTGTTTGACCTTGACCTTGACAAAAAGTCCCCAAACAAAGCAGATGGAGGTAACTGCTGATGTGGGGGATGAGGAAATCCAAGTCCTGGCAGAGGTGGTGTTGGTCCAACAAAAAGTGGGGGGAACTCTGGGAAATCTCTGAGGTGCTTTAGGTTCTGGTGTAAGCCCACAGGGTTGAAGTTAAGGTGCCTGACATGTGGGGCTTTTGGTGGGGGCAGTGGGGAGGTTTTACTTGGGCTGATTAGCTGTTTGGAGTCTCTGGGACTGAGCGAGGTGTTGCTAGGGGTAGCAGGAGGAGATCTAGTTGGTCTGAGAGGCTGGGTCACACGGTGGTGGTGTTGTCTTATGGCCTCTTCCAAATGTTCCTTCACTGTTTCTTCTACCTTCTCTTTGCCAGTGGGGCTTAAACTAACAAACAACAGGCAGCTGAGTGGTGGGTGACACATGATCTTATCTTCACACAAAGCTTAACCATGTCCTTCAGTGAAAATATTAAAGGCTATGACATAACATAAAGCTTTATGCAGAATCATAACTAAGAAGGTGGTTACACAAATGCTAATGACATAAAGGCTAAATATTTTCAATATAGCCTTCAGTAGTAAAACTTCCTCCAAGTGAAAACATTAGAAATGTACAGACTAAACTCATCTAATGCACATCACACTTAATCTAAACAATACTGAAAGTATTTCTATGTATTTCTAGATATTCACATAGAAGTACATGTATTTATGCACACTGGAATTTGCCTAGATTGGTCAGACTTTCATGACAGAGTTTATTTTGACCTAGATCATGCTATTCTGTAATAAACAGTGAACATAAGAAATGTGAACTTAGCAGTGAATCTGTGGGAAAAGTCAGGTGTAAATTCATTCTGACAACACATACCTGTTTGCAGCTCTAGTCTGTCCTTCCTCTCCCCCTGTACTTGATGATCCTACTTGCTCCTTCTCCTGTTTGACTGGTGTTGCCTGTTCAACTGTCTTCTTCACAGATTCACCCTTCTCTTCACTGCAGTGTTGTTGAAGAGATGTGGATTTTTTACCTGGGTGGCAGCTCTCTGAGTTTGGTTCTTTACCCGATAACTCTGGATCTTGTAGAGCTGTGGGCTGGGTGACTAGTGGTGCAGTGTGCCTGTCTGGTACTTCACTGTCTGACAAACTCGCAGTACTCCGTGGAGAGTGGCTATGTGTAGTGCTATCATCAGCTAATGGTGTGCTGGGGAAATGACTAGAAGGTCTGGGTGTTGTTGTAAGGTCAGCCTCAGGGTGACTTGCTGGACTTATACTTGTATAATTCTGAATACCTGACTTGCCTGGAGGATGCTGATTGTTTTCAATCTGGTCAAAGTCTCTTAGTGTGAGCTTTTCACTGTTATTCTGATTAGCATCCCTTTCACCAAGGCAGGAGTTTATGTTCTGCGGATTGAAGCTTCGAAAGAAGTTAAAGCCTGCTGTTTGACTGAATGATTGCTGTGCTTGTAACAAATAGTCTGACTGGTTGTAACTTGTGTCTTGGGGTTGATTACCATGACTACTGAAGTTCTGGGTTGCTAATGGTTCCTGTGTGTCCACAGACATGTTGACTGGATCGCTCGACCCCAAGTAGGGATGACCGTGATAAGCAAGACCGTTTCTACAAAAGAGGATGAAATAACAAAGGTGAAAGCTTCACCACCTTCAAGGTTTAAGGTATAAACTAATTTTTCTGCCCTTTTATGAAGACGTCAATAAGAATGACCTTTCTCAATGAACTTTACACCATTATCTGAAATCCTGGTGGTTTTTCAGCAAACCACATCGAGTTCTTGAAGAGTCAGTGTTCTTTAAAATAGGATTTGTAAGTGCTTTAGTAACTGTGCCTAAATTCTCAATAAAATTACACTTTAACTTACATGGCCATAATTTCTTCAATTTTTTTGTCTTTGTTGTAGTTGTAACTCTATCTATGCACAAACAAATACTTGCCAGAGTTTCAGATTCATTATTGCTCAAAGCATCTACCGAAGCAACAGGATACTGTTGAAAATGAATCATGAGCTATTTAAGCCTCTAACATTAACTCGGTTTCAATGAGTGAAAAAATGACCATTAAAAGTTATTAAATAAACACCAGTGACATTTTTGTGCGAGGAGTATTTTTTTCACTTGTTTCAATTGTTGCAAACAATTACTGTTTCATTAATTCACAGGGGGTAGACTTTACACACAGTGAAACACTGCACCTTCCCTCAACTACACAACTGTATTCAAACGGTGCATTATGAGCCCACTGTCCCCCATCAGTCATAAATAACACTTGATATCTGAGCCACAGAGCAGCCAATTGTTCTTTATAAGTTAAAACCGCCACCAACCTTTTTTTCAATAAATTTTAATTAATAGAATAAAACGGTATACCCTAAGTGTTCTGTTACTTTTAAAATCAAATTAATAACCAGTGAAAGTGAATCTTCTTTTGAAGTAAATGACCCCACAGCTCATACAAACTGGCTAGTATTAAGTGACACAACGCTCAATGGCTAATGTTATTTAACTCCCTTTCTCTTTTGAAATCTATTAAACGGAGAAAAGAAACACTTTTTGTCAATTAAAAAGAAACAATTGAAAGCTCTTGCTATTTCTGTTGCTGGTAACTAATTGGGATTTGATCCAAAACGTGTGTTCTTTTAGCATCTCTTCTTACCTGTCCCACATTCAAATCTCCAAAGAAGCAGCTATTATTTCGAGTAACACAAAACAGCCAAGGCATTTAAAAGACGCAGATTTTAATCATAAAAAAGGCTCACTCAAATACTTTGTGTTCATATAATACATTGTCTATAAAGAAAAGGATTTTGTTTAAGTAAAATAGAACTTTAATCATATTATGAGCTTTGGCGACAATGCCACATTCGTTTTTGGTCATTCTATGAAGTTTATATAGTAATAATTTTCACCCTGTTAAATATAAAGGGATATTAAATCATCCTTCTACATAAGTATGACTTTCAGAAAACATGGGTAAATTTCTATAGAAACATCTTCAAAAGAAATCTTCTGGTAAATTCGAAATGGATAACCCAACACAGTTTTACTAGCAAGGTTCAAATATTATATTTATAGTCATCTCCCATCAAAACAATAAATCTTAAAGATATTGTATTTGAATTTTATTAAGACAACTGCTGATGAAATGATAACTTTATATTTTACTCGCAGTGAAGGGACAGAGTTGTTTCAAATTGTCCAACGTTTGACATTAGTTTCAATCAGGTAGAACAGAACCTTCATGATTATCCGAACAAATGGGGAAAATGATTCACTTTGTTTATATTATAGAAGGTATGTGGATCAGGTATTTTTATGGCAAAAAGATAAATGTTAAATGTGAGATACTAAATTGCTGTGTTTATAAAAAATTAAATATTCAGATAAAAGAATTTTGCATAATAGAGGTTCTATACGATATACATTGTATACCCTACATATTTACATACTTTTAAACCTTACATTATTCAAACTTTGTTGAATTATAATAGTTTGTTTTTTTCTCTATTATATAGTGAATTCATTGCAGATCTTGAGGACAGTTTCAAACAGATAACCCATAGGGTGCCTAGTACAGCCTTCTGAATGAGTACTGTCTTACACTGTACCAAACCTTATTGTGAACCTGCACCGTGCACAGTAAAACAAGACTCAACTGGTTGAAAAAATTGTGAAATTTTAATACCAGTGTGTGTGTAATATTCATATGAACATTTGTCCTAGAGAAAAACCCCTCCTTGACTTCCCTGTGGGGAATTCTTCACACATTTCTGAGTTTTGTGACTACATCAGATCTGATCTGATGTAAAATCTGCACACATATTTTATTACTTTTTTCAAAAGGATTCCCCCAGTTGCGTATTTTCTATACTGTGGGGAATTCCAGTTACTCTGGCAAATGTCATATTCCTTGCTTTGTGTGTGCCTCCGTCATTATAACTTGTTTATTAATTATAAAAAAGTTCATAACCAGAATTCATTCAGTGGTGGAGCCTATACTTCTTTCATACCATGATCCTCACACCAATAACTTGATAAGTCAGTTACAATGATATAATCATACGTAAATATGCCTCAATTTAAAACTGACACATTTGCACAACTCTAAAATGCTTTCTGTCTTAATTTGAAGATATTTATATTCTTATTATATATCACTGACAACTGATGTTTTGGCCAATCTGTATCAGCTCATTAATTTGGTGTTTAACAAATCTTACAGTTATTAAATAGATGTATGTGTGTAAATTGTTCATTTTTATAAACATCAAATCAAATTTAATCAAACTTCTACATTAGGTACAAAATTAAATATTTACTAAAATGTACGATTTTTGGAGTATTGCAATACCATAACTTTCAGATCAGTCTCTAAATTTTGCCCGATTCAAATAAATGCCTGTTGCCACTAAATGCTTTTTGTTTAAATCAAATGCACTGATTTTTTTAATACCATGAATTTGAACATATTGACAACTTTGATGTGAGGTATTAGCATGAGTGGCTTATAAGCCTAATAGAGGGCTGAGTATTTTATTTTATTGTCCAATCATTGTAACTGTAAAATGTATGTCACTTTAACAAAATATAATATATATGTCGTGACAGAACTTAAAATTTGACAGAATTTTAAATTCTGTCGACAGAACTTAAAATTCTAAGTTCTGTCGACAGAACTTAAAATCCTTGGATTTCATTGGTTTGGAGGGATTTTAAGTTCTGTCGACAGAATTCAAAATCCTGTCGACAGAAATTAAAATCCTGTTGACAGAACTTAAAATCATGTTTATATAGCTGTAATCAGAGAAATTAAATGTAACATAAGTATTTCAAACTTTATTGGTGATATGCAACATTAAACACATATACTATTCACTGAGTTTAGCACTGCAATTACAGTAAAGAAACAGTAAATAAACATAAAGAGACATATATTGAAAAACAAAACCAGCAAACACCTGTATTATGTACATTTTGTTTACAGTCACCACTGACTTAGCACTGTGATCATAGAAATTTTTAGTGAAATTATTGCATGTTAATGTATTATTATAAATGAAAGTGGATGCTAGTAAAGGATCTATGCCAGTAAAGGATCTATTTAATATCTGTCTTATGCATTGCTTTTACTTTTAAATTGGCACAAGTACTGAGCCCCCTTTAAAATATAAAATACTAAATCACTGTAAAAGAAGTTAACAAAATATAGGATATTTATCATGGTTTTAAGTTATGTCAACAGTATTTTAGAATTTTAAGTTCTGTCAAGGTATTTTGACAGAATTTTAAATTCTATTGACAGAATTTAAAATCCTGTTTACAGAATATTGAATTTTAAGTTCTGTCGACAGAACTTAGAATTTTAAGTTCTGTCAAGATATTTTGACAGAATTTTAAATTCTGTCGACAGAATTTCAAATCCTGTCGACAGAACTTGGAATTTTAAGTTCTGTCGACAGAACTTAGAATTTTAAGTTCTGTCGACAGAATTTAAAATTCTGTCAAATTTTAAGTTCTGTCACGACATATACATTAGTCTTTCCATGGTGTTAGTACTGAGACAACTGACACACATTTTATTTTTCAATTAAGCCAATATAACGCCAGTAAAAGTTTCAAGGTTTGTCCTATATATAAATATATGGCCACAAAGCATATTTTATGAAGGCATTCAGTGTCTTTTGAATATGTTTTTATTAAATCAACAGTCAGTGTGTGACTTTTATGCAGAAATATTATCTATCATACTTTAAGTACACTTTGTGTACACACCTGATTTCCCTTACAGTGGGTACAAAAAGCTATGCATGACCTTCCAGAGTTGGGAACTTTCAAACTTGATTACCCGTTGTTTTCATCTCAGCTCACAAAGTTATTTTGAGCTATGTTTCCATCTGTGCAACTTGAGAATGGAAAATCTGACAATGTGATTTTTTGGAACATGTTATATTATTTGCACGTGTTTCTATGTATCCTAAAGCAATCTACATTTGCCAATGGGCAATACTTTGATCAAATGGGATTACTTTCACTGCATCTTCATCATTTGTACACAGAGTCTAAGATCTGACCATTCACATAAATGCAAATGATTTTTAACCTTTAAAGAGTGAAAAAAATTACACGAGAGCAAATGATTTCCATTCATTGTATACTTTTTTCATATTTCTCAAAAACTGGGGAAGATTTCTTTTGACCTTTTACCTAGTAATAAATGAAAATATTCCGGAGTCATAAAAGTTAAGAATAGACTTTTCACTAATAATAAAAATATATCAGATGTGTGATTAATTTTAGATTTCTTACTTTAATGTTACTGCAAATATTCTACTAGACTGGAGACACAGAAAGACAGACTAACACAATATTATAATGGTGAAAAGGTAGTGAAATGATACAACACCCCGCAGTTAGAGTAAGAAATCTAAAATTCGCCACATATCTGAAATTCGCCACATGTGAAAATACTAATAAAATAAATGAATTGTGGTGAGATTTGTTGATTGTATAGTAAATTAAGGCTTTTTGAACTGAAAAATACCAATTTTTAGACAAAAACATCATTTTCTTCATAAATTAACTAAGGTTTTAGAGGTGGCGAATTTTAGATTCCTGGCGAATTCTAGATTTCTTACTCTACAGGTGGTTAATGGTGGTGGACTTTATAAATATAAATTTTGAACATTTTGAAACTTCTATAACAGTAGCTCAATTGTAATTTAAATAAATCGTGAAACACCACTAAGCACATGATTGCAAAGGCTTTGCCACCGGACAAACATAACTTCAACATAATATTCCTGTCTTTGCCTGTCAATTATGACAGGAGGGAACATTCCCTGATCAGATTATCAAGAGAGAGCTCAAAAAATCAATCTCAATTAATTAGCAAACATCAGCTCTGCATGTTACTGTGATCATGTCCTTTTCTCTTTTTATCATAAAACAACTGTTTCTCGGATAAATCCAAAGGACAAGGTATTTCATTAATTATTTGCATGCCTACTCCTCTGAAAAGTACCATCGTGTGTCTGACAAACACTCGACTGGTGGAGCTAATTGTGTGAGGTTACATCCTCAACATTCCAGTAGTAACAAATAGTGAGATGTTTGCCAGAAATAACCAATCATAAGACAGATCTATTAAAATATATTTCCACAAATATATATATTGGTTATAGCACGACACTCAACTCATTCATAATTAATACTAGTAAACATTTATTTGCATAAGGTTATGGAATTATTCAAATTAAAAATACCAGTAGTTTCATTTTGGCTTATATCACTGACTTTATTATTGTGTCATATTGACTCATATTATTGTTGTGTGCAGGTGTCGAGCCTCTGAGAAGTTTTTTGCAGGTTGATATTTTTGAAAAAGACTTTGTAGACCTGTTTTGAAAAACATTGGTGCCCTTGGATCCTTGGTTGAAATATGTAAATGAAATATTATATTTATTGCATAAAACTGCTGGACCCCATGTGGAAATTAATCTACACCATTTTATTGGTATATTTATTATGTACTAAAAGAGTAAATATGAGTAATTTAGAGTATCCCATTAAATATACACACAGTACATCCACTCTGACTTTTTGAAAATGCAACTCAACAAAAGAATGGTTGAGTAAAACACTATTGATAAATTATTTAATTTTATGAGTGTAATTGTTGTGCATTACTCAATTATTCAAATACTGGTCAGCACATGAATTATGTCATTGATTATGTATGCCATCCAGCATCAACATTACATGGGTTTATGATACCAATTCCCTGAAAAAAGCTTTTCACACATGTGTATGTGGTCAGTCTGTGTTTTTCAAGCATGCTGGCAGTGAGGACTGATTGTATTGACAGGCTATTGACTGGGAATATGTTTGTCACCTCCCCTCCAATTCCAATAAACACCAACTTTGAGCTTCATTAATCTTTTATGGGTGACCTTTTCTCGGGTGGTGGACTTCTGGGGTGAAAATGGACATGTCTAATACATTTATATCAAGCTAAAATTGCAATACAGATTAATGAAAAATAACAAGGACTGGCCAGTAATAAACAACTAAAATGCATCCACACAAACCCTCACTGTATGGTTATATGATTTATTATAGCAAATTTTAGTCTAATTCTCTAAAGTGTGACAAAGTGTGTCAATGTGATTCATGGTTTGTTTAGATCATTTCTAAACACACAATTCTGTCCTTATTTGGTCAAGGGGATCTACTACGTTGTTGTGTGAAAATCACAATTAAAAATTACACATGCAGAAATACAGACCACAAATCGTATACATGGCAACATTCAGTAGCTAACAATACATACAACAAAAGAAAAAGACTTGACACAAATCCTGACTGTGTCATAACTAGGTGTACTCTGGTGAAGAGCATTAATGTTTTGTTTGGATATTAAGTTCACATAATAGAAGAGATATTTCAGTGTAAAACGAGAGGGAAAATACAAATTTAGGAGAATGGAAATAAGTTTGACATGAAATTGAATATTCAAATAATGTTCTCAAATAATAAAAGTTCTTCTGTATACTGAATTTTCACTCTAGTGTTTTCTTTGGAAGAAACTTAACTTAAATCATACATTTGATAAGAATGTTCCATGTTCAAATCTAATAAGAACTTTTTGGAGCACTTAAGCCCCATCATCTGACAAACTCCAAGGCACAAAGAAATATTTTGAGGTATGACATTTCCAGTGGGAAATTTCACTTTTTTTGTTCTGCATTAGGGAAACTAAAACATATGTCATGGACTACACTTTAGTAGCAGTATGTTGCCTCACAAAAAATTCTGTCAATTAGGACAAAATAGGATATTTAAAAGGCGAACTTATACTAGCACTAAACATCTTCACAACTGGTGTTGTATGAGCTTCTTTCTGGAGCCATGGTGGCACAGAAGTAATACACCCACCTCCCACCTCTGAGGTCAGCAGTTCATACCCCAAACCCTATATGGGAAAGATGGTAGTTTCTTACCAATGGTTGGCAGTTTCCAGTAAAGGACCTTCAGCAACTTTATGTACTGGTTTCCTCTGCCACAAAAATATCCATCGTGATATGACCTATACAGTGTTGAAAGTGACGTTAACCCACCCACCCAAAGAAAAATATATGAAATTCTCCATTTTACATACTGGCATATGTGAGCTTCTATCAATTACACATAACCCTATTCAGGACAGGAGTGAAACAGGGATTGCATAGGTATTTCACACACCTAACAAAGGAATTACATGCACAAGAACTTTAAAACCAACTGGGTAAGTTTAGAAATCAGCTGTCCAGCTCAATGTGAAATGATCTAAAGAAATAATATGTTTCAAAATCCACTAAGAATAATGGTTTAATGGTATTCAAGCCCAAGGATATACATCTGCCCTTGTGAGGAGAATTTTTCTGTGGAAATACATCTTGTAATACAGAATTTCTGGTCAAATAGAGTTGGCTTTATAATCCCTTGAGATCTGACTTAAACCCATCTCTTACCACTTTGTGGTCAACATTAACCCACTTAATAATAAAGTCTGCCTCCAATTCATCTCCTTTCTGTTCAGTTGTGGAAGCTTTGAGCAATTAAAGTGGCAGAAACCATTCACAGTTTTCCCCTTCTTGCAATTCCCTGTAGCTATTTTCTCAATTCCAGGCCACTGCACCCCTGAGAACCTTGTGTCCAATCTAATATCTATCAGCAGTAAAACTTAATTACTGACCACTTCCATTCCTTGACCACGCATTCCCTATTACTGCTAAAAGCTTGCATTATGCAATCACGATGCCCAAGAGCTTTTTGGAGAGGGAATTTTGCAGCTAGGAGAGCATCCATTTTCAATACTAATCAGATTGACCCAGAGGCCATGACCCCGCCTATATATTTCTTGTAGGATGGCAGATACAATGAGGGTTGTGTCTAATGTTGAACTGAACTACTATAACAAGGACTTAAGGAAATAACATACATACCGGTATTTAAATTGGAAACAATAAAATTATGTGTTTTTTTTCTTATTAAAAAAACAGATGGCATAAAGAGTCAACCTCAGGAGAGTGAGTCCCATTAAGTAGAACTTTGATGAGTGGAATTGATTTAAAGACATTTACTCTGTTATCAGACTCCTGGTTAAGTGGTTTACACACCCCTAGAAAAGACTGGGACCAAATTGTGAATACATATACCAGTATATGCACTTTACAATCTACAAACAATTCTGAGGACCAAGTCATCATCAGGAATGGGGCTTCACACGGTGTTTTCCAAAAATAGCCGCAATATTTTAAAGTAGGAACTGCCTTTTTCATACAAATCTGACTTCACTTTAAAATAATCCTTTAAAAAAACATAAAAGTAGGATCACTCCCATATTATTGAGTTTTAAATTCTAGTTATTTTCACTGGAAAACATATTTTGAAATTAGAAATGTGGGGCAATTTCATTCATTTCATCAGTGTTGTGGCAAACCTTATGGGCAATCAATTAAAAATAATGTAAGGCCCTTGTAGTATGATGAGTTGAGGACATCACAAGTAGGTCTGTGGTAGTTGTATAACATACAGATTTGAAGGTAAAAGTACAATGAAAAAGGACCCTACTTTTGTCCATATGTTATACAGGCTGTTTGTGACAACCTAAAATAGATTAGATGTTTAAATCTTTTTAAAATTTCTTTAAACTCGCCAGCTTTTTTATGATTCTACAGGTACACTATGAAGGTCTGGGAGTGGAGACCAATTATCTTTACTCCATTGTGGTTTTTAGTTAAAAGGAGATATGAATGGAAAAAGTAAACAAGAAATAATAATAATGTTAAAGTTCAGAATTTCAGTGACAGGAGTGCTATTTATCTAGTAGATGTTTATATGTCCGATATATACTGATTTTTCATGTCAATAATAAATCCCTTGCTTCAAATAATGTCTGGTTAATAGCTATAAACAACAATTAGAGATTTAATTAGTGTTTTACATTCCATTCAACTACTTTTACATCATACTGCATTAGAGTCTGTCACTCTGGCAGAGATTAAGCGCTATAAAAGTTGAATTGGAATTGGAATACTGCTTGGTGTTGAAACTTTGCACACACCTCAATTGCCACAAAAAATGGAACTTCATGTTAATGACAGAATCCCAGATGTTGCGATGAGCTGGATTCAAATCCACGCCCACAGAGGTGAGGGTGAAGTGATGTCACACTTGTTAACCAGTCAGCCACTGAGGTCTTCTATAGATCAAATCCGTCTTTAAGTATCATTCGAGTGCTCCAATCAGTGTAGGAAATTAACACCTACCCACCTGTTCTAGACTAATAACTAGAGTAACAGGTCTGGATGTTGTCCTGTAACTAAAGAAAAATGTTTTTATATATTTTGCCATTAATCTCCGAAGTTATTTCAGAACTAGGGCGACCACAAATGACATTCTTGCCATTAAAGAAACACACTGGCTCATTTATTTTTTAGCACTTTGCCAATTTTGCTATGTATGGCTCTGTAAAATTTTTGAGTTTCAGGTCTGATGGATGTGGAAAGGTTTCCAGAAACCTTGGTACACTGGCTTTAATAGAAGAAAACTTTAAAAGAAATGAAATTACAGTCAAGAATTAAATATTCAAAATGCCTGCAAATGTTTTGAGAATTATCTGATTTTTTCCCCTACTAATTACACAACAGTGTAGTTCCAGAGAAACTGGTTGTTATTTACAGAATATTGTAATATATGCACAATAATACAAGGAACTTGTGAGTTTGGTGTGCAATTTACCTTGTCAGTGTGAAATCCCTGTGTACTACCATTGTAATCTTCTGCACTTAACATTACACAAACAGCCACAAAATCTCACACAAGCAAGTCAAAATTACCATGAGTGTTGTCTAAATATGCAGAAAATCCCTTTGTGGCTTACTCGTTTTCTTTTTATAACATACCACACTGTAAAAAATAATATCCTTTAAATATATTCTCACACAAAACTCTTCAATGGTAAAGTGTTTTTCATTGTAAAAATAACAAGCAAGTCTAAAAAGTGCAAGTAAATGTATAAATTGCTCGATTTACTTCAAATGATATTCAACAGTGAGAAAAAACTTCCTTCATAATGACTTAAGACTTTAAATGTTTTAAGACTCCTCTTAATGCCCTTACTATTTATATACAACATCTGCAGAATGAAGAAGTGATTTATATCTGTTTCTTACAAAATGTCATGCACAGTGGGACTTTATTGTGATTGGTCAGTGCAGAATGACCACTGTCCATCTTATTCAATTACATAGGACACACTCACTTGCCCCAAACAAATCACATTCATTTTTTTAATAAGCACAGAGGGTTTTTAAATGGTAATTCACTTAAAGAAATAAAACATAACCTATTTGGAACACTTGAGGGTTAATATCAACTTCAATGGGCACCTCCCCCCACCCCTGGGGTTTTAAACACTAGGTCTG
This sequence comes from Sabellastarte sp. h YS-2021, assembly GCA_964017235.1. Taxonomy (NCBI): domain Eukaryota; kingdom Metazoa; phylum Annelida; class Polychaeta; order Sabellida; family Sabellidae; genus Sabellastarte; species Sabellastarte sp. h YS-2021. The sequence goes on from OZ024936.1 coordinate 34,042,357, forward strand.
GGTGACCTGTGGAAGGGGTGGAAAAGTAATGGTCAATATTTCCCCATCTGCTTAGGAAAAAAAGACAACTTGTACTCAGGGCAATTTATATTATACCTGGTAAATCCTCCGAGACAAAACTCTCACAAATGCTGAGTGAGTAGATAGTATTCTCACTTAGTGAGTATACAGGCATGTCACATATATGACTTGTAATCTCTGATCGACATTTAGATCCTTTTCTTTGGTGTAAATTTCGACAAATTTAGTCCAATTTGTAGAAAATTTAGTACCCTCACTCTTATAAAATACAGGTACATTATAACTCTTACTTATAATCACAGATGAACACCAAAGATTCGTCTGGTTTTAATGTTGATATAATTTGGCAAATGTTTATCAGCTCTCTATAAGCAATTTATGTATGCCATAAGAATCTAAGGTTACCTTTGGCTTGTTAAATAAACAAGAACATTACATATTTTAGTTGTTACCTCTCAGGAACATCTAAAATTCTAATATTCTTTAAATTTCCACAGAATATTGAAAACTTTTGCAGATACCCACAAACTTCTAATTATGAATTTATGAATTTTTATGCATCCAGTTTCAATCAAGTTAAGGCTACCCTCAAATTAGGGGCTTCATTGCAGGCTTTAGAAAAAAATCTGCAATAATTATGAGGTGCTGACGGTTGGAAATCAATCGTATTCAAACCCAGAACTGGTGTCCTGATGAGCCAGTGATTACACTTCTTGCATCATCATTCTGCTTTGATCTGAAGCACTGGCCACTTGAACCCTTCACTGACCTCACAGCATGTACTTTAAGATCACCTAAATATGCATAGCTTAAGTATAATATTTTTCCCTTCTCAAAGAAAGAAATCCACTTACAAACACTCCCTATCAACACACTTTTTCAAAAGCATTTATAAATAATGTAAGTCATTGCAACTATATATATATATCATGATATATATTGAAATATAATAATTTATACATGTCACTCTTAAGGTGAAGTAAAGCAATGCCTCAAATTAAGAAGAGGAGACATTTTTCAACTCATGTTGAAGTATTTTAAGCAGGCAGGGGAGCAGGGTTTAATTATTGCCCCTGGTAAATATAAAACATGTGGCTAATAGATTTCCGATTGGGACATACTTCTGAAGGCATAAGTACTGGATTTAATAATATGTCATAAATGAAAGATCAAATAAAACTAGTGTTTTGTCATTTAATATTTAACACATGCTTAGATTACTCAAGAAACATCAGGAAATATGAAACTATCTGCAGAAACATTAAGCAGTTCTCTCATTAGTAGCATAGATGCTGAGTCTGTAAGTAATGCTTTGATGAGCGTGACAGATGCAAAAAATACTTATGTAATACAATAACCAGTTTACCAGAGATTCTGGTAATCATGTATTTCTTAAAGATGCAAGTAATTGTTATAAAGATCTCCTGAAAATATAACTGAATAAATTGAAATTAGAGACTTTAATTCCCTGGTAATCTTGTCGCACTATTTCATTTATTTATAAGAGATATTTAGTTGTACATCTGTCAATGATGGTAGCCAAGCCACTTTGAATTATGGCTGAATAGTTACATTATTGCATTAAAAAAAAGCAAAACAAGACAATAAAACAGCTTAGAAATTGAGCACACCCACTAGTAAATACTGCTGCTTGCAAACTAACCACAACAGTGACTTTAAAAAAAAAGAATACATTGATCGGCAATTATATTTCTAAACTAACCAGTGATGATTATTTGAATTAAAACAGGAATACTTCATCCATTCAACTGTACACAGAAATATGGCCAAATTAAAAGATCTTATGGAACATAAGCTGTGATGACATACCTGACTACCATACTGTTGTAACTCATCACCAAAGTCATGGACAAGAACAGTCCTTGTCACAGTGACCCAATTCAGTTATCTCCAGATTTTGATAGTCAGTCCTCACTAAGTCTCCAGTGTCCTGTTATAAGTCTAATACTCTCTTGTCCTGTAATGTCTTGTATTGCTCCGCCACATCCGCCAACAATAACTGTCAAAAACTCCAACGTCCACCTTACTACATCTTTCACTTTCTATGATAATTATTTGACTTAAATTAATAGTTTACAAACCGAATTCTACTTTTCATTTCTCCAAAAATGTTTGGAAATGTGGTCTCTGTGTGAAACACTTATCATTATAATAATCATCCATTTGTAAATACAGTTGCTATATGTATGTCCTGGTAGTAAATAAACATTTACTTTTTTTACAGCCTACAGTGGTCAGACTGTGTAATTGTAATGAGCCTGACCCCTGTTTGTAGAACTACTGCCCCCAATGTCTGCTGGAATCCTTGTTTTCCTAATTACTTTTGCTGCTGTAGCCCACTACATACTGTGGTGTGTGTGAGTGTAATACCTACAACAGCAAGTTTTCTAACCAATTCCATCCCCCTCCTCATATTGGAGGCCAGTGGTCATCACAACTGCCCAGTATATGACTGGGATGTAAACAAGAACTGACCACCCCCCCACTTCAAGCAATGAGGGGGTGAAAAGGAGCATCATTTGTGGTTTGGATCTGCTGGATCTGACAGACTACTGAAAGAATTCTAGCCTTGCTAAGGCTGTAATTAATACATCTGTGGCTGGCCCTGGTGAAAGTATGGTATGTAGTATGGCTGTTGATAATGATCTTAGTGTATTTCATCTTTATGATTTCTCATTTCATGTCTGCAGGAGACATTATGGATTGTCTACAGTTGCCTGATTGTGAATAAATATAACTTGTGAATGACATATATTTAAACCAGTATCTTCCTCTATATATTCTCATAAGCTGGAGTATGACCCATGACCACTGAGAACCAAGTCATCATTTACATATCATATTTATCTACATTAATATTCCTTCCCTATTAAGCACCCCCTCCCAACTCCACTTTTGCGATTCTGCGATTTTTAAAGAAAGGTGCGTCTAGTGCATTCCCAATTGTATAACTTGTAACAGGAAGAGAAGTTCAAAGTTAGAATCCCTTCACTTTATACAAGGCCAAATAACAATAAATGCCAATTTACTCTTATACGGAAGCAGAAATTTAAAATATGATCAAAATAAAGTTATTTTTAATGCAGCCCACAGATTTATTGCTCAAAGCAAGCGGTTTTAATTGTGCAAGGTATTCATGATGTGATAGTGCAGTCTCATTTCATTTATCATTGTAAATAAATCCCATTGTGCAAGAAGGCTTGATATAATTGTTAAAATCAATTGCTGCCTAATTGTGAATAAAATATGTTTAAACTAACTAAGTTCAAAGTTCTACACCCACCCCCCACCCCCACCCTTTGACTTTTCAGGGTTCCCCTGTGCTGAGCCAGAGTCTTGTGACAGTGAAAGCATGAAAGGAGTTATTGCATGACCTTTACAATTAATACACTGAATCACATAACACCCATCACTCCAGCCTGGTTTACTTATAATCAGATATACACACAGGGTATAATATAAACCTTAATAAAACCTTGATAAAGGTTTTCAAATAATCTCATTATATCTCATGTCTGGCTCTTCTACATTAAGTTTCCAAAACCTAATCTATTTGTCCATGTCCCAAAAATCATCCAATTTATTTTTTTAATTCAAGGAAGCTTTAATAACTACATACATGTATAGATCTTGAAATCAATTCCATACAGGGTAAGAACATTTGGCCAAAAAAACTTTTTTGTTAATTCAAAAAATATTGACAAAATGGTTCAGGGTAATCAACCAAATATCTCTTGTGATCATCTGTGCTCATTTGCTCACATTTACACGCTTGTATTTGGCTCAGTTTTACTGAATGGCATTTTTATTATTAATAGTATATCTCACCCTTTTTAATGTGATATTTGCAAATATTTATGTGTCCAAGTCTTCATTTAATCCTAATGCATCATTAATTTATGGCAACATATCCCTAAAAGTTTGGAGACAATACCATTTTGTTTGGATACAAAGATGTAGATGATAATTCATGGACTTAATAGTTTGAGCATCATAAGAAAGCCTAAGAAAGACTAGGAGAACCCTGGCATGCAAGTCCAATTTGTTGTTGATAAAAAATTGATGCAGAGGAAATGGTCTGGGCCAGAGGGGTTGAATGGGAACTGACCACTCATTAAAGAACAAGGGGCATTGATAGTGGAAGCTTTTTATTGGAATTTCTGGGGATATCCTAGTGTGCTTTGGAATCTACTCAAAACACAGTTAACCCCCTCGATTCTCTCTCCCGCCCAAACACATACAAACAAACATTGTCCAGTAATTCAGGATCAACTCAATTTCAACTGCATTTCAGTGGCAAGAAAGGGGGCAAAAAGGTTGGTGACAGTAATGAGATTTGCTGTAATGACATATTCTACTGTATACTACACCGATGGCAATACCATGCGGGCAGATATCAGAGGACAGAATGAAAAAAATGGAAATGGTACACACTGACCATGATGCATAGAGGCAAAACTATTTTTTTAAAGAACTCAACTTTTCTTAGATCGGTAGGTTTCAGAAGCATTAAAATAGATTAATCCCAAATACCATATTAATATTAAAAATACCATTTTTAGATAAAAAAACTGTTCATTTTCTGGAGACATATTTCTCTGCCGTTTATGCTTTGTTGATTTTATGACACACATATGTACATAGTGTGCCATGTATTACATAATAGAATATATTTTATTAGAGTGGTCTGTTTTCATATAACAACACAATGTTCATTATTGTAAAACACACAGTAATAAAGTAAAAGTGTACAAAGCAAACTAAACCTGAAGAAGGCATATAAGTCACTGCAAATCAAAATATAAAAATATACTCAGATATGAAGTTTTAAACTTGTTATAAAATAGAACATTTTTATTCAAACTACGTACCAAACTGTTCTCTATTTGAAATATATATCATTTTTTTATCATTAATATCGTTGATGTACTTTTTACATAAAAATGTAATCCCTGTGAACTGAACTGGAAAATATCTGTAATGATATACAGAAAAGTGGCCCAACAGCCAGTAAAACTAAGAAGTATTTTTTAGTTAACTATACTTGCTCTGTCCAAAGATAGGTCATGTACATTATGCATACTGCCGCTATTCAATTGCTAATATTTTTCTTTGCTCTGCAAAATGACTTTCATTGCAAAATCCTATAAAGTGACAGTTGATTTTTAAATGTAATTAAAATATTCTAAATATGCCTCATATAAGGCCAGAGGTTATATTTTCCAGATTACAGAAACCTCATACCAAAATGACAGTTATAGTTAAAAATGCACTTAAAACATGTAGAGTAAGAAATCTAAAATTCGCCAGGGATCTAAATTTCACCAAATCTAAAACCTTAGTTAATTTTATTAAGAAAATGATGTTTTGTTTTAAATTTGGTATTTTTCAGTTCAGAAAGCTTTAATTTACTATACATTCAACAAATCTCACCTCAATTCATTTATTTTATTAGTATTTCCACATGTGGCGAATTTCAGATATTTGGCGAATTTTAGATTTCTTACTCTACCAGAGTCACACAAGGTTCCTTTTAAAAACTTGCAATGTATTTTTTCCGAACAACTTCATGAACTGAATTGGAATGAAAAAAGATGAACAAAAAACACCAAGGCAGAATCAAAATGAGATGATACATCTATTTGTACTTAAACTAACATTTTATTAAACACAGCTCTACTGTAATGGGTTGACCAGCAGTCAAACAGTGAATGAAACCCCCCTCTCCCATCATTAGGAAGGCAAAAATAAAAAGGGCTGTGAATAAAACAACCATTGGTGAGCACTGAATCTAAATTAGTTTCTACAGGCATGGACAGTAGGCAGCCATTACAGTAATCTTAACTAATCCCTCAATACATCCAAAAAACTTGTAATATGAGATCATATTTTGTGCACCACCAATAAGACTTCTCATAGCATGCATTGTAAAGGCATCAGTAGTTTTTGCCCAGAATATGTTATTGTGTCATAGAATGAAATAATAATCTTTACGAATAATGTCTTTACTGTAACGGTAAATTAAATGGGGCTCCCCTTTATAATAAAAGCAAAGCTATACTCTGGCTAATTAAGGAGTTCTTTGTTCTCAAGACAAAATAACATGAGCTTTAATCTACCTACACTTTTCTGAAAAAGACAGTTACAGATTTTAACAGCTTCCAAGTCCTAAATAAAAATACGCATATACTTGAAAAGTAATTGAAAAGGACTTGAATATTTAAAGCTCTCAAGTACAGGTACTCAAAATGAGTAATTAAGTACAAGTAAAAGTACTTGTACTCACCCCAGACCTGAATTCTTTACAGTGTGTCTCTTCAGTTACGTTATGTTGTTCTACTGTTGCCGATATAGCAGTATACGGGGACATATTTCAGAGAAAAAAAATTATGGTGAGGGAAAATGAATATCTTAACTCTGAAGAATATGTTTGACCAATTAAGTAAAGATGAATTTAAAAAAATAACCTAACATATTTAGAAATCAAGTCAATTTTTTTAAATAAAAACATGCTACATTAACCAACAACTTTAGTTGGAATTGAGTTGTTGCATACCTTGGAACAGTTATGAGAATATTAAAAGATATTTTAACACAATTTGAGTGCTGTTATGATGTGCTTAATACCTTTTTATTGGTTATAAAGCGACAGGTAGTGAGAATGGCTGAAGAAAACAATGCATACAATTGTTTAAGGTTCTGTACTGTAACCTGGCAGCCAGTGGCAAACAACTACCAGTTTTCTCACTTCAGTAAGGGCAGGGAAACGAAGAACTCAGAAGTGGGAGACAGTGTGTTGCAACTGTGCCACTGCAACCCCTAAAATAATATCAGGGTCTTTGTGAGCTGACAAAATTGTAGCCTGAAGACTCTAACAGATGTAGTACTGGGTAAAATCCAGGTTTTTTTTCTCCTGCTAATCATATCCCGTCTGATAATCCGTCCTAGCTTGATTCTGACAAAACCCTCACACAACAAATTGCTCTCTAATAATCCAAAATACATTGAAGGAAATTAATTAAACTTTTTTTATGACCTTAGGGGTTGAGTTTGATCAAAGAATCACCTGTCTCTTCATACAGGACCTGTTATGTAATACCGCTTAATAAGTGATTACAGCTGAGGGTTAAAACCCCACTAAGCTCCACTCATAACCTTGTGCAGAATTTTATCTTATTACAGTGGCATATATTCATACAATATATATTTATATTCAGCTATAGTTAACCAAAAGCATTTATCCTGACTGCAGTTGTCAGTATTCACTATATATAATCCATTTGACATTTTACTCTTCTGATAACTAAACAATGTTGAAAACTTTGTTATATCATTGGCACACTTAGTGCAACCTTCATGTGTTTGTCTTTTTTATTAACATTCAGATTTTAGTTTTCTTTGTACAAAAAAAATGAAGCCAGCTGAAATGAGTGGCCAAATACGGTGAGTACCAGGTTTGGCACTACCTTTTATGCATGAAGAGGATGCATCATTCAGATTAAAACCTGCTTCACTGGTACAGAACATGCTGGTTACAAGATGTGATACTACTTTTTATATTTGAAAAATAGCTCAAGCTGGTGGTTTGAAAATAATAATTGCTCCAGGCTGTATCTTGAGAAACTATGGTATCATCATAGTGTGTGTCAAATTAAATCTTAATATTATAAAACTAATTAATATCAATTCAAAAGATTTTATTCTTGGCATTTCTGCAAGCATTCCTTTCAAAGCATGCAATATTTTGTCAAGCTACAGTGTTATAATCATTATACACTCACAAAATACAATGAATACTATTACTAGTATTAGGCAAGTGTCTCTTTGTATACCGTAACAACTATCTGGTTTTTATACTAAGGGAATTTACTGTAAAACAATAACATCAAGACATTTCATAAATTATATTTTGTTATGAAGAAAATCTTGTTGCACTTGTTATTTTTAATTAACAAAAATGATTTCAATCGTGATTGATTTGATGCATGATAATGAACATATTCAAATTCTTATATATCTTTTTTCTAACAAAAATTTTTCTCTTCACAATCTAGGACAAAAATCTTTTTTTTTCTCACATAAGTTAAGTAATTTGATGATCTAGAGTATACAAATCTTTTCAAGTGTATGTGTTTTGACTGAATTGAATATTCAAAAATATGTACATATAATGAAACACTATTACTATATCTCATAAAAAATGAGAGAAAACTCTTATACCCCATTCACACTATAGGGAGTCTACCCAGTGGTTAGAAGTTTCACTTGGTGGCAGGACCGCCTTCCAGGATGCCTCATATCTTCCAAGATTTAGTGTATCCATAAGGTATGCATGGCCACTGTCTGGACACAGTGTGTCACCATAAATAACAGTAGGATAGCAGTAGGACGAGAGTAGTATAAAGATGTGCCACCGAGAGACAACCTCCATTTACCTCCACTCACCTTATGTTGCCGTCACACTTATGCGTTACACTGAAACACGACCGAGTCATGATCTTATATAAACCACAAACCCACACCTTCAGTTACCATATGAAAAATTCATCTGCTGAAGGTCACGGTTCAAATTCAGAGGCAGAAACTTTAAACATTTTAAAACTTCTGCAGGACGCTCATGGAATGGGATGGCAGGTCACTCTATCACAAGTTTGCATTCCCCTTTGGAATTATTCTGCACAGTTTGGTATTTTTACATTTTTCCCTCTTTTATCTCCAAAAATAGAAGCGGATGTGATAAAAACTGCTTTTGTTGTATGATGCCTACTTTAAAATATTCAGCGCAATATTAAATGTGGTTTCAGAATTAGAAGAATTTTACTATTATTTTTTATACGCACTCTTTTTTATCCTATGAGAACTATGTTAAAATTTGATTTTGTAACTTAAATAACAAAAAAGGACAGATTTATAACTATTTCAGATGTTAAAATGATAGTTCCACTCTTAGAATGTGAAAACCCTATCATCAGGTCTAATTTCTCCTACAACACCCCAATACTTCTATTAAATATTACAAAATATATGTGTTCTAAAACAACAGTCTCTGAAAAATATTCACCCTTGTCTTTCCCCCATTTTTTTTAATTTACAGACCATGGGTTTCTCAGAAATGTTAATAGTGCATGCAGTTTGCATTGCAAGCTGTAACAAGCTCAAAACCCAATTTTTAAATACAAAATATATAGTTCAGAGGAAAGAAGCATATGAAAGATATTAATAAAAATAATATTATTTGTTCAATGCTTGGCTGTTACATTACCCAACAATCTTTTGTGTCACCATTCAAAACCCACTCGAGTGAAGTCAGGGTTTTCTTTAGCAAAATGAATGCAGTATTCATATGAAAAACCAGAGTATAACACATACTGTTTTGATAACTTATTCTAATGGTGAGCCATTTGTTTACCGTGGGACATAAGACATGAAAGAATGATTTGCAAACCTATATGGGCTTCTATTATTACAAGTGAACATATTTACTGATAATCTGTGATCACCAGACACTAATTTTTACTTATTTCAACCATTTCTCTGAAGTCGGCAGTTCAAACCCGGAACCCTATGTGTGAAAGACGGTAGTTTCTTACCAATGGTAGGCAGTTTACAGTACAGAACTCTCACCAACTGTATGTACTGGTTTCCTCTGCCCATAAAACTACTCGTCGTGATATGACCTATACAGCATTGAAAGCGACATTAAACCCCAAATAAATATAAAATAAACTTCCTTTTTTTAAAACACAAGTAAACTTTCACAAGACTACATACAAATTCAGGGATGCAAGACACTGCAACAAGCAGCTAGCATTTGATTCTGAGAAGCAGATTTATGATGAATTTTTCTCTGTTCCCTGTTGTACCATAAACTCATGCCATAAAACTCAACACCCATACATTATTAAAATGAAAATTCTGACCAATTCTTGCGAACATGCCACAAATAAATAATCAGCTAAATTGCTCAGAATTAACCGACACTCAAGGGATAATGGTTTGGACAGACTACAAATTCAGATCAAACTCTAACTGACCTTATTTCCTGATCGCAAAACAAATCTTTATTCAACTTCCAAAGTGAAATTTTTGTTCCGAAAAGAAATATGAAACTCTCTTTCGAAAACAGTGTGTTATCTCTGTGTTATCTTTGTTTCATTATAAATTTTACAAGTTGTGATAGAAAAATCATTTTGCTGTAGAACTGCATGTTAGGATCACACATGTATTTGCTGATAAATGTATAGCCATCAGTTCAGTAACAGAATCCGTAAAATCACCATTCGCAATCTGTTCTGCTTTTTCATAGAGCAAAATCTCCCTGAAATACAAGTTCTCTTCAAGCAGAAAATACATGTGAATTTTTTTATAGATGAGACCAGAATAAAGGAAGTTGTGGTCATTTGAACAGGACATCTATGCTGTTCAATGCATATGCCTGACAATAATCACTGATCTAAGAAAATAGCATAACAGGTGCCCGTACCCCACAGCCTGGGGAAAAAGTTTTCAACACCATGAGATATAGAAGTGATGAAACAGTAAAAGATCTGGATACTTTCAGAGCAGTGTCAGTTATAAAAAGCTCCAAATAATGTTTAAGTAGAGAAAATAATATTTAAGAAAAAGAAAATGTATGTAAAGATAAAGTACTAAAACAAGGCAATTCAATAGCAAGATGACTGTATTTTTCGGTAAACTAAACAATATGAAGCTGTAAAATTTATTAATTGGAGAATAGCTGTCAATGGAAATAGCACAATAATGTAAAAGTGCATATAACAATCAGTTGCAGCAATCTATACACCTTTGTCATAAGAGAAAGATGTCTCAAATATGGCAGGTTCAAGCACTTTGGCAGAGCAAAAAGGTCAAACCATCATGCACACCTACACCCCCTAATATCCCTGCCAAGTGTCAACCTTCGATCTACACCTTATGGAATCAAAGAAATAATCCAGACAAGATTTTAAAACTCATGGTCACTATGACAAGGTCAAATCAAGGTCACACCATGACGTTGCACATCTACACCCCTTAACCAATGTCCCTACCAAGTATCAGCTTCCTACACCTTACAGTTTCCAAGATATAGCCTGGACAAGATTTTATAGGTCAAGGTCACTACGGCGAGGTCAAAGAACAAATCAAGATCACACCATGACATTGCACACCTAAACCCCCTAACTAATGTCCCTACCAAGTATCAACTTCCTATACCTTACAGTTTCTGAGATACAGCCCAGACAAACTTTTTCCTGCCGCCCACCCACCCGCCCATCAGGACACCAGGGGTGAAAACAATTGGAAAATTCTACATTATGTAAATAAATGTAAAACATCACTTCCTGTGTGTCAGTTCTTGGAGATAATATGAAATCTGCCTCATATAATTCACTTGATTTAGCCAATTGTTTTTCGACTATCCATTTTTGATAAATCTCATCAGAAGTACTTTTTGGTCAAACAGGTTGTAACAGTTAATGAACCAGTTCTCAGCTGGTTCTGTACCCATTTATTAATAAACCAGGTTAGATATTTTTGGGAAATCACTGTAGTTTGTGCCACTATGTAGGTCATATCTTGGTGGTAATAGAGCTACATGTACATTTGTGACTGGTAACCATACTTCATATTACAAAGTATGTTTTATAGATGTGTACTGCAATTTTTCTGAGCCCTAGGTCACAGCATGACTGGTCACACAAGCTTTACCTGCTTTTATTTAGGCTTTATTAAAGGTCTAAGTATGATTGACAAGCTGTAGTACTTCATTTATATTTGGATTCATTTCTAAGGTCTTGTGAGTATATATAAATATCTTACAATACTATATCTCTAAATAATGTTTAAGACAAAGATGAGTCATTGTATTCTTCCAAAATATTAATTTTATTAAGGGTTATTATGTAACTGTATTGCATTAAGCCACCATAGGATTGCTATAAATATCCTTGATTGTTGTACATTGAGAGAATTTATGTCCATTCATGAACAATTATAATGAAAATGGTATTATGATTAAAACGTATCTATTATTTAGCTATTAAGCTATTATAAAGGAAGCCATTCAGTTTGCAACTAAAATGTCTTCTGTCAAAAATATTGGTCAATCATGAATAAGTAAAAATTCTATTAATTTGTAAATAACCCATCCATTTTAAATGGTCAAGTACACAGCTAAAGAAAACAGCTAATCTAACTTAAAAGTTAAATATATATTTTACCTCCCAAAATATGAGAAACTGACACATTTTACTTATTAAACAATATACATATACATCACTTATTGGTTATTAGGTTGTTGTATTTTACCACAGAATGCACCTTTTCCCTCCTTAACTTATTCATACCCTGAAATTGTAGCTCATCCTTCTAGTATACTTTATAAGTGTCCATAAATATGCTTTGTAGTAAACTTACAACAAGTAATGTATGATGAGAAGTGAGATATTAAATTGTTAATTTATATGTGAAGTTTCTAGCTTATTTTTAGTGTAATTCTTTAAAGGTGACCCATTACACTTATTCACTGATTTTAATTTGGTGAATATGTGATGCAACTGCTTGACAAAACCAGGGAATACCCACATTCCCTGAAATTTTCAGTGAATACGCGTATTCCTTGATTACACATATTCGCTGTAACGTACAAAAAACCCTGTGTTTTTAATGAATTCATGTTATATGTATTTCACAAAACATTAACTACCACCAAAACTGACACAATTCGGAGTAATTTGTTTTCTCGGATGATTTTTTTGGACTTTTGGGAAAAACTGGACGGTAATCCAACTTTATTCATACCATTTTCTAGTTTTATTTATGATGCTCTGACCAAGTAGGAGGAGCTTAGCTGTTTGATGGACAGGTCCATTGTTTCCCTTACATCATAAGCCTTCCTCCATCACACTCTCTGATGACACCTATTGAACTGCATTACACTCAAATAAGCCTGCCCAGTATCAATTTCCTCAAAATGGAGGTGTTTTCCACTGCCACAAAAATGTAATCAGAATATTAACTAATGCTCTGTCTCATGGTCTCATTCTGCCAGGGAATTGACCAGCAACTGTTATGTAATAAAACAGATGCTAGCTCTTTTTGAATAAGTCATAGTTTACTTGGACTTCTATTTTTTTGTTTTTTTTTCTTGAAGTATTTTGCCATTAAAACATGCTATTAATTAACTTGTGTGATGTCACTTTCAAATTTATAGCATTTAAAATAACATCAACATTTTGATAAACTTCAGGTTTATGGTTATACATTAAAGATTAAACACAGAAATAGTCACAGTTTGGAATAAATATGGACACTATTTCTGTCACTTTATTGTCAATAAAGTTACACAACTGTCAGTTTTTTTCGTAGATGATAATTGACATGTAAACCTACATGTTGTTATAAACTATAGAAAAACATAAAATAATAGAATTTAGCTCATTATTCTGAACACAGGGCTGAAAAAAATTGCTAAAATTGGGACCAAAAATAAGAAAGTTATGGTCACTTCAGCTAAGATTAAATGTAAAAATGAAGTACCAAGATTGCATAGATTCTTAATTATCACCCAATTTAAACCACTTAGTTACTACTGAAAGCTTGGCTGTACTAATGGAATTTTGTGAATGTTTGTCACAAACTGATGAATGTCAAACACCTTGGGGAGAATGTTAATTTTTATCTAAAAGAACAACATTAACTAAAAGTAATGTACATTTGGAACCATCGGATAGTTGGTTGTACTAGGAGAGTGCAGTTTTCCACCAAGCAGCTTTTATGGAAGTGTCTAAAATTATGGCTACACAATCTATTAATGATGTGGCCCTATGCCACAGTGATAAAAGATAATTTTAAAAAATCCTGGATCCAGAAGGTGACCTGCATCACCGCCAAAATTCAATCATCTGTTTCCTTTACCATTGTCTATATTTTAGTCAAAGTTTTGTCACAATTTGTCCATAACCTTTCCAGTTATTTTGCAAACCCACAGACAGACGATTTCCTCACTTCAATGACATAATAAGTTCTCTTTTTGTGTTTTAAATCAAGCTTTTAACTTGAGTATGGTTTGTCTTGTTATGCAGCTAAAAGTTTATATTTTATTGAAGTGAATGTGATATAATGTAAGATTTGAGATACGTATGTCACACCAGTCAAGCTTTAAATGAGATATAATCTATAGTTACCTTGTGTAAATACAATCCAAAGTCTGACGCTTCAATATAATGCACTTGTTAACAAATATACTATGCAATTAACTCATTCCACAGTAAATAACTAAATGTTTCAGAGAAATACAAGAGATATCATAAACTTTAATTCTGCAGCATTGTAACAACCAGAAACAACTGAGCAGTTAATAAAATCACTTCACAAAGCAGCTTTTACAGCAGTGAAAAGTGATAGGTAAAGCCATAGTTCTTTTATCTTAACAACCATTGGTTGACATTTTATCATGTGACCTGCAGGATATCATTATTTTCATTAAAATATAAAATTGATTAAAGCAAAATGGAATTGATTTCCACAAATGGCATAAAATGAAAGAAAGGCTGCATTTCTTTCATGTTTGACGGTAACTCATAATTCAGTGATTGCTGTGGGCTCATTAATGAAAACATCACTTACACTCAAAGTGGCAGCATATTGCCTTATCAAGATAAAATGTGTTGGAAATTATTACCAGTCCTAACAAGACACATTTCATTTCTTGACTTGACTTGCAAGCATTTAAATTAAAAGAATTTGCTGCCCTCATAAAATAATGGACTTCTTTAGATTTTCAAATATTCGGTGACAAACTAAGCTAACCTTAATCAATGGGAAACAAAAGGGTGCAAAACTGCAAGTAAAATCACTTTGACTGTGAGTTACCTTAAGTAAAAACTAGGCCCATTAATAAAACAGCCTCTGCCACGATATAAAGAATTTTAGTATAGTATCATTTTTATGAATAATCTTTGAAGAATGACGCCATATTTTTGTAATGTCGGAAGATTAACAGATGGAAACAGTGTGAAGAAACGAAAACCCGTTAAAAAGCAGAGGATTGATACAGGCACTGCAGAAGCTTTCAACTTCAAACACACTGACTTACACAGTGACTGAATCATTCACAGCACAAATGACTGATATCTTATTTCACCAGTAATTTTGGACTTACAGTCAGAATGCAAGTTTTTTTATAAACAATATTTTATGGAAGCAATCAAGTGAATAATAATTTCTTAAAGAGGCTTCCACAAAGTAAACTATTTTTCAAAACTTCAAATAAGTGAAAAAGTAACTACTTAAAGCTTTATTTACATGGTGCGCGGGCATTTGGCCAGTGGATTTTTTATACGTTATTTATTTGTGTTATTATATAGTTATTTTATAAATTTCCCCAAATGGAAAAAAAACTTGACCGTGTTCATATTGCAAATGGAGTTTAAAAATGTCATTTTTTGTTATTGTTTCAAATAAAATAAAAGAAACTAAATGGCCTTTGATAACTGCTCAGGATTAAAATATAATGTTTAAAAAAGAACTAAAAGGCTTTGATTCCTACTCAGAATTGCTGTATTTTGCTTTCATGCCAATAAAAATGAAAAAAAACAGTCTTTCTTGTTGGAGACAATATAAAAATAACATACTAAATCTTGCTTGCAACATTTACAAAAGTTATTTCATTTAGGATCATACTGAAATAACATGTAAAATAGTCACCGGCGTAAAATACTCCTACTTACCAAAAAAGTCACTGGCCAAACGTCCGCCAGCCAAATGTTCACTGGCCAAACGTCCGCTGGCCAAAAGTCCGCCAGACGGTGATCTAGATCATTCTAGAAATTTAAAGGAATCTAAGTTGGGCCAAACCCATCCTCTAATTTTTTTATTTTTTTTAATTAATTTTTTTTTTGAGGAAGATTGAATGAGTAATATTTGCGAAATCCTGTTAACAAACAACCAAACAGACAAATGGTTGTGAAAATAATACATCCTTGGTGGAGGTAATTAAAGAGACTTCATTAAACTATTTCTTAATTGACCCTTTGCATCGACGTCATTATGTGACGTCAGGATGACGTTTTCAGTGAACAACGTCCATGTTGGACGGCAAAACACGGATTATTAGTGCTGTGCTTTGACAAAAAAAAATAAACTTCTGTCTTTATAAATCATATATTTGAGTTCTGTAAACAAGGAAATAATACTAAATATATTTCCTTTATGAAGGCACAGCTTTTAAAAATATTACTTATCATTTTGATATTTTATGGGAATGTTTGTTAGATTTCACTTGCAATCGGGAAAACTTTACACAAAAAATATATATCGAAAGTACACAACATTTAAATGAAAATTTCTCTTTGAATAATTTGTCCATTTTTGTTCTGTAAGAGGTATATTGATGCGAAGGAAATCAACCATTCGGTAAAATGAAAATAAGGAATTATTCTGTGGCCTAACATTTTCATATCTGTCTGTACTTTGGACACACATTACAGAAAAACGGATATTTGGCATTTTACTACAAGTTCAATGCTCTATATCTCGACAATCATGCATCCTAATGTTATTTTGCAAACAGTACCAGATAGGATAATGCTTGTACTTTTATGTGTGCAATTTTGAAGTCAATAAGATGAATATTTATTTTATAACTAATTTTAAAAATAATGTATCTCTTCCAATGTGTCCCGTTTGTTGTGCACAGACATGTTCATTCAAGCGTGATGTTTTGCCGTCCAAATCATAATACGTAACATTGTGACGTAAGATGCAAAGGGTCAATAAATACCTCAAAGATGTGAAAACTAACTAGTTAAAGAGGTTCCACATAGTAGAGTTGTAACTCAGTGGGTCTGAGTAATAACAGTACTGACGATACACAGAAAACAATGGGATTGTATGCAAAGAACTTTTGTATCTTAAGTGATTGTTCTCTTTTATAAAGGATGCCTTTTGTGTTTAAGTTAATTGAATGTTTTCATCATGTCATCAACTGACGACTGAAGCACTAAAGGAACCAACAAGTGTGCAGAAAAAATTTGATACTGTATTAATGTTTTCAAGTTCCTTTGAAAACCAAGAATCAGCACCCACATACAATACAACAATGATAGTTTTTCATCTTATATTCTAGGCTGCCAATAAATCAGGAACTGTTAGTTTATGGCGTCACTTGCTTTTCTTTAATTGTTTCTTTCTTCTATTGTTGAATTTCTTTAGAGAAACTGTGGGGGGTTTTTAGTGAAGGATTATTTTGTAAGTGTAAAAAGCAGGGTGGTTTGTGAGGTGGGGAGGGTGGGGGGTGCGACTGCCAATCAATGGCCATCAATAGGTCAATCAGCATTGCTTCCCCCAGGTAGTGTGTCTGTGGTGGATTCACAGGTGCTTCACCCAGCACTCTTCAAGGCATTGTCAAGCCCCTACAATTAAATTCCCATCAAAAACCCAATTTTCATAACCGCTAAACATATGAAGAAAAGCAGATTGAAAACCGTTACAATACATAAAACAAATATATCACAGGGCGACATTGTGAGGGTGTAACAGATAACTGATTTCTTGAATAGAAGGCTAGAGCAAGTGACTTTTAAGGTGGTCTGGCCATTATGTTTGTGGAGACCTGCATTCATTGAGAAAAGCCGCTGTTCACTTCTTAGCATTGCCACATGACAGGGCAACATGTGGTCGCTGTGAACAATAGACCCCCCTGCCATTGTTTTGCTATCAACTCTTCAAAAACTGCCACACACTGATCACTTTCCTTCAATAAGTGTGGATGTCTGAAGAGACAGGTCTCGTGCCCAATATATCTTCTCTCTGCTTTTTAATGCACTGATTTATCTCCCTGCTACCTTCATATCAAAGAAAAATAGGTTTTCTTGAAGAAAATCAAAAGAACCCATAATTGATGGCTTTGTGTTAAATCAGAAATTAAAAACAACCCTGGGCCAATCCACCTGACAGAGGATGATGTGTCAGGACATTTACATGTATGAGACAATATGATTACTGACAGTTTGATAGTTCTAGTTGATATAAATATACACCAATTTTGTCTACATATATTTATTACTTATCAGCATGGAAAATAGTTAAGGTTACTAATACAATTAATTGAAATAAGATTTACCTCATAATACACCGATTAATGAATACTGTTTGTTTATTAAAGCCCACTTAACCTTTGCCAAAATAAACCTAATATAAATACCCACCTCAGGGAAAAGTATTGGCAATATATGCACATAAAATATAGACATGATCAATGATTTGTATTTTCAGTGATGAGATAAATGATCTAGTTTTGCTGAATCCAATTTTAATGCTTGGCTTATTTGTAAGTTTTGTTTTTTTCTCAAAGCAAAAGTCCAACTTTTCTGAAGAGAGAATATGTTGTTAAAAGAACTCAGTGAGTGCAAAACCATTGCAAAGGATCAACAATGAATTATCTTACAGTGTTCTACAAAAAATCTATATAAATTCATAACCTTTGAACAGGTATTTGAATTAAGAAAAAAATTATAAAAGCAAATGAGAGATTTCTATCAAATTATTACAAAAAAAAACACAGTTTTTTTTTAGAAACACATTTTATGATAAATCCAATCAAATAAATCTAGCCACATCGAGGCTTGATATACTCATCATTTAAAATACTCTACAATCCATGTACTGGGACACCATTTTCACAACTCTCATGATTTATTTAATCATGACAAAGTTCTAATGAATGTAAAGCAGAACATGACTATATTAAATATGTATTCATAATCAGTTATCTAATTTAATAATACCCTTATTTGTAAAAAATACATCTACATTTTCACACTGAATTGTAACTCATTCTCAATATGGAATATTTCAGAATAGCACAAAGACCAAGGCAGAGAACTCTACAATCTGATCAATTTGCAAGGAACTGAAACGTAAATTATAACTTATATCTTTTGCAACACAGTAAATAGTATTTTAACTAAAAGTATAATTGTTTTGTCACTTATTTTTTGTACCAGAGAAGATGCAGGTTCAGCAGGAAATGGAGATACAGACTCGTTTGGTAGTATATTTCGGAAGCTTTAATGGCTGAGACGTCAACAAATGAATGTATTTAATAACTTGGCGCATAACTATTTCATCATGCATTCAACTCCAGCTCACAGCAACAT
The DNA here is from genome assembly GCA_964017235.1 of Sabellastarte sp. h YS-2021. Classification (NCBI taxonomy): domain Eukaryota; kingdom Metazoa; phylum Annelida; class Polychaeta; order Sabellida; family Sabellidae; genus Sabellastarte; species Sabellastarte sp. h YS-2021. The sequence goes on from OZ024936.1 coordinate 34,061,562, forward strand.
TTTATAATGATTATGCAATTATTGGATGAACTTATAAACGATTTAACAAGAACCTTAGACCTTTAAATTTTGCAGAAAATCCCTCCACAGAACAAGAATTAAAATATTTTAATTATATAATATATATTTTTGGTATATTTCGGTAGAAAACAATTCTCATTTTCTTTTAGAATGCAGACTATATACTCAACATAGGCAGTCAATGCTTAACAAGTTACAAGTTTTACCGACAATAACCACTGATTTTCTTTTATATGGAGATTATAACTTGACTTTTGAACAAAACAAGGTAGTTTTTGAAGCAGTACAAGAATTTTTAAAGGAATCTGGGTGGTTTTCATAGTTTTATATTAGCCACATGTCCACACCTTCATCATCAGTATCATCTATTCATATTCTTTTGTAAATAGTTCTTCCTGCAAGAAGGCTTATTATAATCTTTGTTGATTTTGCCTGATTGCTTCAATAAAATATTGTTTATAAAAAAATATATATATTTTCACCCTTTTTCAGGTAATAGTTTACTGTTCTCTGGAGGGTCAGGAAGAAAACAGATTTGTCAGTGAGAGAACAGGAGGGACCTGCTGACAAGGTCTGTTAATTATCTGTAAGTTTTACATTTGATCCCTGTCGCTTATGCTATGATTAGCTCCATTTTAAAAACATTAATAAGCCAATGACAAGAGCTACCTGAATGCCCTGTACAGACTCTTATCAATTATAACTCATAGATTGGTAATGGTTGATACTAGACCTTATTAGATTACAATTAATTTGGAATCAACTACAGATTTTTTTTGTAATTAAGTAAAAATAGGAATTATAGTTCTTGGGAAGTTAATTTTGTACAAGTTTTTATGAAATACAATGATTAAAACTTGAATTACTTGAACAGAAAAGTCATGCTTTTGTAAACTGAGGAGAGAGATATAAAATGTGTGATTTTTTTCATTTTTACTCTGTTGTGATTAAACAAGCTATCAGGATGTAATGCAATAACCAGTTTATTTAATTTATTACATTTGCATTGGTTTAAATATCTCTTTTTAAGTTTCAATTTTACATGATAAAATCCTCATAGAGGACTGTATAGCATTCACCTGGTACGATTAATACCATTCATTTTCTTATTATTGGATACACAGTACAACTCCTGTCATCCAGACAAGCTTGGGGAGTAAGAATGTGTTTGGATAATTGGAAAGCCATAAAACAGGAGAGGTTTTGTGTAAAACATAGGAAAATAAAAATTTGGGAGAGTTGCAATGGCTGAAAATTACTTAGAAAATGAGGGGTATCTAACAATGAATTCTAAATATAAAAAATAGTATCAGAGATGCTCGTAGCCCACAGACTGGGGAAATAGTTTTCAACACCATGCAATATAGAAACAGTCAAACAGTATAAAGATCATGATACTTTCAGAATGGTGTCAGGTATATAAAGGTCCAAATAATGTTTAAGTAGAGAAAATAATGTCCAAGCGAAAGAAAATGTATATAAGCACTTTTAAGTTTGGCTATCCTCGTTTGACCTTGAAGGAGAGGCCCAAGGTCAAATCTGACTACACCAAAAGACTCCCAGCTCATGATTTTCTATAGGTTGGTTTCACATACCAAACCTCTAGGACCAATAATAAGAGAGTTAAAGGCTTAATTTTAGCAAATTTTTTATCAACCGATAATCAATCGGCCGTCAGTCAATTATGGCCCGATTGATCCCAATATCGACTGGCGCCTAGATTTTTATGTCAGGAATATGCTTACCAAATTTGGTTGACCCACAGCCGGAACATTCTGAGAAAATCTAGTGAAAAAAAATTTTAAAAAATTATATTTCTGATCATGTGACCTTGATTAAAGGTCAAAGGTTAAATTTATGCCTGTCAAAATATTTTACCACTCCTACAGAAGATAACTGCCAAATATCATTTGGATAGGCCTAATGTCAAAGTAGATATTCAAGGGAGACGATAATGTGGCGGCTGTCTGAAAACTGGGGGTGAAAACAATAAGTGTCCCTTGACAAGGGATGCTTAATTATGAAGCTGTAAAATTTATTAACTGGAGAATAGCTGTCAATGGAAATAGTACACACAATGTCGCAATGTCACTACCAAGTATCAACTCCTATACCTTACGGTTTCCAAGATATAGCCTGGACAAGATTTATAGGTCAAGGTCACTATGACAAGGTCAAAGGTCAAATCAGAGTCACACTGTGATGTTGCACACCTACAACCCCAACCAATGTCCCTAGCAAGTATGTGTATCAATTTCCTACACCTTAAGGTACCCAAGACATAGCCCTAACAAGGTTTTATAGGTCAAGGTCACTACGCCAAGGTAAAAAATAAAATCAAGGTCACACCATGACGATGTACACCTACACCCCCCCACCCCCTAACCAATGTCCCTACCAAGTATCAACTTCCTACACCTTACGGTTTCTGAAATACAGCCCAGACAAACGTTTTCCCACCACCCAAACACCTGCTCACCCACCCGCCCATCCAGACACAATGGCTGAAAACAATACCAAGACAGCCATTAAGGGCTGTGGGGCAAAAACCTAAGAATACAAATTTTTTTGATAGTTTGATTTAAGTAGAGGTTCGTTTGCACTGCCAACCAGGATTCAAATAATCAGCTAATATCGAGTTAATAATCCCTATATACCAGCTTGTACCATAAAAACACTAAAGTGCAGAGCTCCACCAGCCCACTAAACATAAGAAACGTTTTTAAATGGTTTACACGTTTTCAAAACATTTTTAAAACCAATTTAAACCCTATCTTAACGTTTTCTAAACATTTCCAAGCAAACGTATATGCTGTAATGTTTAAAAAACATTTTATAATAAACATTCTAAATACAAACATTTTTACTGAAAATGTTGATTAAACATTTATATCATAACTCAAGAAGCTAGGTTTGACTGCAAACATTTTTTTAAACATTTATAAAATAGCTAAAGAAATGAAGGTTATGCTAGAAATGTTTTTCAAACATTCATCATGAAGTGTTTTATAAACAGTACACAAAGAACATTGTTGATCAAATGTTTTAAAAACATTCTGTCAAAAACATTTTTAAACCTATATTTTCAGAATGCTTATTAAACCTTCATCTTCAAATATGTCCAAACAAAGAGGGTGATGAGCAATTACAGGGAATTTTAGAGGACTTTGTCAAAAATTGCCCCTGATACAATTCCTAAAAGTAAGAATTGAATGGGGGGGGGGGGGGGGGGGCACTATCTTACAATTTTAGACATTTTGATAAACAATATTTAGACATTAAAATAATATATTCATTCATGAGCAATCTTAAAAAAATATTGAATTTGACCACTGAACCCATTATTATTCAAATATTAATATGTTCATTTGTAACATTTTTCTAACATTTACCATTAAACGTTTAATAAACGGTATACACAAAATCTATTATAAATGGTTTTTGTACCCATCATTTTTTAACCTTTGCAAAACGCTTCCTTTCAAATGTTTCCAAAACCCAAAAATGTTTACTGAGAGGGGGTATCTGGAAATTTGGGAATTTTTTTTTGTATCCAGAATATGTTCCGGATCTTTCCCAAAATGTAACCACTCCTTCCTTTTACCAGACTCTACCCACACATATATTATCCTAGCCTTGCTGAAGGCTCAAGTTTCTTCGCAGTTAGGGAAAGTTTTCAGTTCAGATAATGGAGTTTCAGTGTCTATAATGTACTCATACATGTACTGACTTTTAAAGCAACATACAGCTGATTAGGTTCTATCTCATAACATGTATGAGTACCTTATGAATACTAAATATTTGTGTGCATGTTTGAAAAGATATCATGCAAATTTGAGCCTTACGCAAGGCTAATATTATGAGAAATATCCACTCATTTGTACCAATGTAAACCAGAAATCCAATGTCATAAAATATACATTAAAAATTTCAGAAAGTTCTGTTAATTGTTTTTTTGGAGTTATCACAGACACAGACAGAGAGAGTCATCCCGCATGCATGGAAATGTGGACTAAGTCTTCGATTATGTTTCCTTGTATTTTTTTTCATTTTCAATGGGGGGGGGGGGGGGGGGATATCTATCCAATGGATGCTACAATTTTTTTTCACCAAGTTTTCTGAACAATACTTTTGGTGTTTCAAATGCATTGGAGTATGAAGAAATTAACAGACATTTAGAAGTACTAAAAGCAACATCTATTTTATTCAAAAAAAAAAAAAAAAAAAAAAAAAAGGGACCATACTTTGTCAAAAAAAGTATTCGTACAAACTTTCACAACAAACATATCTGCTTAAGGAAACTCAAACCCTGAAAAAAGACTCTCAAAGTATAAAAAGCTTCAAGATATTGAACCATTTAGTGTATAAAAACATTTTTGTTTTTGTCACCACACTTGACAAACCATATGAAGACAGTACTAAGTTTTATAAAACTTGAGCCCGGCACAAATATGAAATATATGTAAGCAGGTATAAATCAAGCCAAGACTTTTTATAAGTAGGTTATAAAGTACATAGAGTAAGAAATCTAAAATTCACCACATATCTAAAATTCGCCACATGTGAAAATACTAATAAAATAAATGAATTGTGGTGCGATTTGTTGACTGTATAGTAAATTAAGGCTTTCTGAACTGAAAATACCAATTTTTAGACAAAAACATCATTTTCTTCATAAAATTAACTAAGGTTTTAGAGGTGGCGAATTTTAGATTCCTGGCGAATTTTAGATTTCTTACTCTATGCAAGTGTTTCTACACACAAAAAGCTGGTGTACACAGATCTTGTCCTTGAGCCTGTTCAATCAGGTTAAAAAATAAGACCTGTTTTCTGTATTCCTTTTGTGGCTGTTTTTCCACAATGTCTGTTGAACCATTTTGTCTATCTAGTCTTATTATATAAGCTTGAAATAACACACATGCATGTACACACACCCCAAAAGTTGCTTTGACAATATTGCTACTGAATTTCTAACTCACTTATAACCACATACGTTCTCTCAAGCAGAAAAAAAATGTCACTTTTGAAGATCAATTTTTGTTTTTCAAATTGGGGCAGGATTTAGTATTTTGTTAATATATATGCATAATTCATAATAGAAAGCTGAATAGAATACTTTTATTTGGAACAAATCCTAAATGTTTTTGTAAAACATATAGGCATCATGCATTGTTTACACAGAAAGTGTGCGTGCTTGCATAAAAATTATTTTAAAGATTTTTTTACAAAATTTTGGTTTAAATGCAAACATTTTCAAGTTTTTTATACAGATCAACAAGTACTGTAATAGCTGAAATGATTAGAGTAAGGATTTTAATATTCGCCACAAACCTAAACTTTGCCACCCCTAAAATCTGAGTACCCTTGGGAATAAAATGGTGTTTTGCCTTAAAATTGGTATTTTAAAGTCTTAATCTACGAGACTTCCAACATATTATACTTCCAATTATTTATTTTATTACGATTTCCACATGTTGCAAATTCAGATATGTGGTGAATTTTAGATTTCTTATTCTCTCTATCTTTACACTGTGTTCATACGAATACAGTGTTCTTCATGGGAAATAGAATCGATGAATGTTTTATTTCAGCGTGACCAAAAAATGCACATGTTGCTTATAAGGTCTATGGAAATGTATAACCTTTCAAAATGTGGGGTCTGTTTGACTTACATGATTTCACATGGTGTCAACTATCGCCACTTGTAACTGTGATATCACTAAAACCTGCAAGCATGGGGCACTGTCATATATAAAACAAGATATACTCAGAGAAAGCAAAACGCTCGACTCGATGTGACCAGCCTCGCAAGTTTTATACAGAATTGTATTATTGACCATCTATTGTTTGTATTTGAAGCTATGTTGGAAGATATTAAAAATTAAACCAAAAATGTTAATTAATTCTGTGGATTTCTCTGCACTGGGGAACACACGCACATCCTGACACTGAAAAATTATTTTGTGGAAGTTTAATCAGTTCACAATAGCATGGCTCACTCTCTAGCTGACATAATTATAAGTGTTAATTGATAAAATGGGCACAAAGTGTACTAGAAACCTCTGAGCACTCACTTCCATCAGAGTAGCATTTTCCAAAATTTTGGAGGTTTATTGGTATCCAGAATATGAAGTGGATCTTTCCTAAAATGTAATTACTTCTTCCCTTGACTGGGCCCTTCCTACTAAAAATATATTATCAAAATTTGTTCATTACTTTTGCAGACATATCAAGTAGGAAGCCAAATTAAGTCATCGAAAATACATTGAAAATGGGACATCAGAAACTTCATGATTTTTTGTATCCAAAATATGATCCATGTCTTTCCCAAAAATTAGTAACTTCTTTCTTTGGCAAGGTCCTACACACAAGTTTTTTATAAAGATCTGTTCATTACTTCTGGAGTAATCTTAACATAAAAAACCCAGAAACAGACAGACAGACAAATAGACAAACAAACACGCAAAAACATAAACTCCTGGTGGAGGTAAAAATATTGGATAAAAACCACTTCTTGATGAAATCACTCAGGGTAAAGTTTTTGTGATGTTACTAAAAATGTAAAAATCATGAATACATTACCACTCTCTTGATTATCTTTGTCAATTTCAAGACATAAAATGAGAAGAAATATTTTAACTAAAGACAGCAAAAATGACAGGCTAGTATGTGACCTCACAATGACAATTGCATTGTGACATCATTAAGTGATGACATCATCAGAAAGCAAAATTATATTGAATTTTGTATGCGAGGAAGAGAAGCAGATTTCTTTGTACATTATGTCCAATTGAAAATAAGAAAAACTATCTCCTGAGTTTAATTTTCACTCAAATTTCACCAAATTTGGAGGTATTTGTGTCTACCCAATGCAGTATCTTCCCACCAAATTTGAACTCGAATGATATTATAGTTTTTGAGTTATAAGGGGAAGAAGGTGTACACACAGAAAGACTGGACAGAATGAAATTGATTACAATAACCCTCTCCTATCGTCGAGCATTAATGTAAAAAAACAGATCCAAATGGAATTTGAACCCAGGCCAGATCACAAATTAAATACTCTACATGCAGAGCTACAGTGGCAGTGATTCGTTTCTGATGTCTGAATGATATATGCCAAATGTGCATATTAAATCAAAATCACAACAGAATTTTTTTCTTCATGATTTTCTATGTATCCAAAAAATAAGATATTTATATTGTTGAATGGTATTATTACAGTGCTTCTGTTAGTTTTATTGTGTAAAAATCCATGCAGAAATGGTGACAAAATCACAAGTGGCCTGTGGCCTAGCAGGTAACACACTTGTCTAGGAACTCAGAGGACGTGGGTTCAAACCCAGGTACAGGCAGATACATAGTGGCTCGGATGACCACTTAAAATGGCGGTCCTCTGTCATTGGGTCCTATCCCCAGTGGCAGGCTAAAGAACCTCAAGGACGTTGATAAATGGTCATCCTTGAGCCTCTATCTTCCAGTTAGGGGAATGTCAGTTACTTGTGAGTTGGGGCTGTATCTGTGCAGTTGGATTGGTTAAATAGCGCTTTGAGTCCTGTAGTATATGGAGATATTGCGCTGAGTATAAATACACAATACAAAGTTAAACAATCAAGTTTCATTTGTGTGATAAAGAGAGGCAGATTTCTCTGTATACACCAAATTGAAAATAAGAAAAACTCTCCTGACTTTAATTTTCAATCAAATTTCACCAAATTTGGAGAAATTCATCTGTACCCCATGAAATATCTGCCCACCAAATTTGAGCTTGATCGGTATTATAGTTTTTGAGTTATAAGTGTAAAAAGGTGTACAGACAGGACAGAAAGACGGAACCAACTGACTACAATAACCCTCTCCTATCAAAAAAAATACAGCATTCAGTGGACAATAAACCATTGTAACACTGCGTAAATAATGGAGCAAAGCTACTCTATATAATGTGGGTGTTCCACCACATGACTAAGGCTCCCGATTAAGGGTTTTTGAGGGTCGGTTTGAAAAATATGCTTAGTCCTAGGCGTCCTGTAAGGGTCGGTTGTGGTCGGTTGGGGCCGTGTGAAAAATCAAACATGTTTGATATTTCTCCCAACCCAAACCGATTATTTTTTCCCGCCATAAACAAAATGTCCAGTCCCAGGCTTCCCCAGGCCTCCTCAGACCACATTTACACAGTCCTATGTTGTCCCAGGCCGCCTGCGACCCTTAGTCCCCAACCCTTAGTCCCAGACCCTTAGTGCCTTAGTCTCAGGCCTCCTGCGACCCTTAGTCCATTGCAAAACAAGAATCGGCCACATTGGTATGGGGAAGACTGAGGACGCCTGAGGATGCCTGAGGAGGCTGGGACTTAGTCGTGGGTTAGTCGGGGCTTAGTCCCAGGAGGCCTGAGGCGTCCTGGGACCCAGTCGGTATGTCTACAACCAGATCTTGGATCAAACCGACCAGAAAAATGGTTCTTAGTCCCAGACCAGTCGGGGACTCTGTAGGGCGGCCTGGGGCCTCCTCAGGCCCCCTGGGGTCGATCTGACCTTAATCCCAGACTTTTATACCGATCCAGTATTCCCGCCCATTTTACCTTTTTTTTCACCGACTGTCCACGATTAAAGGTCGGGGACATGATCGGGGCTTAGTCCTTTGGTGGAACAGGGGCATTACAAGTTATAAATCAATATTTTACATATTCACCTCATAGATCAGATTTAGTGTGTTTGAACATCAGTAAGAAAACAGTTTGTCACAGTAAGTTCATCTATAAGAACTCTGATGGAAAGAGAAGTGTGAAATTGCCAGTTAGGAAATCCCCTTATACCATATTTTCTTTATGAGTGGGAGATTCATCACATATCTCTGACTGTTGTGACTCTGTCCCAGATGCAAAATTAGCACAAATTTGTGATTATTTTGCCTTACTTTTAACTGGTGCCCTCCCTCACAATTTACTGCAAACTCACAGGGAACAAAGGTTAAAATAGAGATGTTATTTGTGAGTACGTTGTTAATAGTTTAATTCAGGGTAATTTAGTTGAATGTCATTTATATTTCCTCATTGTCATAAGCACATAATTAAAGTGCAATATAGTCACACCTACAGAATAGATTGTATTGAATAAATTATGTTTGCCATGCCTGTATGATACATGTCACTATGATATACCAATAATAATAATAAATAAATAATACATTCACTATCTAACCTGTCCTAAGCAGATTTTGATTTACTCTGCACAAAGAGTGGGGAAATTGAAGCGTTTTCTCGCTATAACCATATGATCTTGTGATTCGTTGTTTGAAAGATCAAGTTAATTTACTGTAAATTTAGAATTTTTTTATTATGATAACTCTTTATGTACCTAACCATAAGTATATGTCTAAAAGCACGCAGTGTCTCTTAAATAGGTTCTCTACACACAAGTTCTTTTTCGACTTGTTACAACTTGGCCACAGAACACTTCACTGGTAAAAATTATATATTGCTAATAGGGTTGACTTTTATACTTACCTCAAGGTCCTTTATTGTAAGCAATATCAATCAGATACATTCATAAGTAGGTATCAAACTCCAAATATACACACTAATCCACCACTTATTCACAGAAAGAAGACTGGGATTTTAAGCCAAGTCTTACCATTATCCAGTATTTTTTGATGCAATAACTTTACCATTAATGGTGAAAAATTATAAAAAATATCTGTATTAAGTTTCCATTCTTATTTTGAGTTTGTTTTATTTTAGACATACTTGAAGTAATCATTTTAATATGCATCAATTACAAGTGTCTGGTTTATGTAAGGCATTCTTTGGCAGTTTACTCTGTTAACTTGAAATCATTGTTAACAAGAAGGACTTCTATATTTCTATGAATTTCAACTGCACATGTTTGAACTGTATCAAAGACTCACTACACATCAACATTCATACTTCTCCATCTAAAATACATCAGTTCTATAATCACTGTTAATGTTTTGCTTGGTTAGTGTTAACAGATATCTTTCATCCAACGTATCTGTAAGTTCTTTAATGTTTAATGAGAAATAAACTCAATAAGCATTTATAGCAATTTAAGTTGTCCATGGAAGACAGTTGATAACCAATACACCAGAAATGGTAATGTTTACAGTTATATATATACATTTCTTTGTTGATTCTTAATAACCTTATACAAATATGATATACACTGACTGCTGAGCATATAAAACACGTTTAATTAGACCAATGTTTTACTCGTGTGCATTTTGCTCATCAATTACATTTTTCACACACATTTTCATTGTAAAGTGGTCGTTAAAGGTGCTACCTGACCAGTGGAGCTAGTATAGAATGCAGGTATCTCAGACTGAACCAGGAAATCACACATAGTTGTAAAACATAACTACTGACTTGATGGGCTTCACTCCACGGCCAGTCTCTTTAATGACAGCAGTTAACTATTTACAGTAAACTCCAATTTAAACTCTTTACAGTAAAATCAGACTAAAACTATTTACAGTAAACTGAGATCTAAACTGTATACAGTAAACACAGATTTAAACTTTTTACTAATCTTAGATTTAAACTGTTTACAGTAAACACAGATTTAAACTTTTCACTAATTACAGTATCCTAATACAGTAGTTAACTATTTATAGAGAAGTAAATATAGAGTTACATTGATTACAGTGGAGTTACATTAGAATTTATATACACATTTAAGGTAGTTACAGTAGAGTTAGATTTAAACTGTTTATAGTAACCATAGATTTAAAGTATTTTTAGTAAACTTACACTTAATGTATTTACAGTAGACCCAAATTTAAACTGTTTACTATATAAACTATTTGTGATAAACACAGAGCTAAATGTGAGGTCAGATTTCATACTTTACAGTGAACAAAGATTTAAGCTTAAGCTACAGTGCAGTAGATTTAAACTTTTTACAATAAATTCTGATTTAAAATGTTTATAATGAAGTCAAACTTTGAAGTATTCAGAGTTAACCCTGGAATAAAGTATATGCAGTTCATTTTCAATTTTAAACTATTTTTAGTTAATACAGATTTAAACTAGTCACAGTAAACTCAGATTTTAAATTATTAACTAAAAACACACATTTAAGTATTCATAGAAACTCAGAATTTAAATCAGGTAACGAAGTACACAGATTTCAACTGTTCTCAGTAAACTCAGATTCAAACTGAGTCTACGTTTATGTAATACTATACGGTTTACGACATCTGATGTCTGATTCATGATTTTTGACACATAATTTTTTGTTAACATACATCCCATTTTCTAATTTAAAACACAAAAATGTAAACTATGATTTCACTTGTTTTCTGATTTTTTTCCCTTTCATACCAAAAAAAAATTGAAAAAATCGCTGTCACAAATCAAAAGTTGGGTGTTGCAGGTGAAAAAATCGCTGTCACAAATCAAAAGTTGGGTGTTGCAGGTCGGGCACAAATCGGGCATTGGATGTCGTAAGCCTCACTTACAAAGTAAATACTGATTTAAAAATTTTATAGTAAACTCAAAAGTTTGAAGCGGAAACTCAATACTTAAACTTTTTTCAGTAAATTTAGAACTAAACTTTTTATAATAGACAAAGATTTATTAAAGTTTTACAGTAAACTCACATCTGAAGCATTTATAGTTAATTTTCAGATTTAAACTGTTTACAGTAAACACTGATTTAAACTTTTTACAGTTCCACACTAAAATTACAGTATGTCACAATCTATCCTAACAAAACCTATATAACACTGAATTCCTAAGAAAAAGAAAACTGTGTCACATGTTGAGTACATATTAATTAGCAAGTAAATACTACATTCGACAACATTGACAAAAAAATCTGGTTATCTTTTAAATATTTTAATTACTGGGTAGTATAATAAAAACTGAATCAGCCCATGATTACATCTCTGACCATTTAATGTCATCATTGTTCTTCAGTGCCTAATTTTGTACTGGGAAATTATGAGGCGCAGAAACAGAAACATAGTTCAAGCCATTCATAATGACTCCATATGGTTTAATTACATTCCATTTATGTTTACCCATCTTACCCAAATTTTAGATAGACACACAATTTTCTAACCCATAGTAATGTTAAAGTTTACCCATCTTACCCAAATCTTATGGACACACAATTTTCCAACTCATTGTGATGTTTGCCATCTTCTGAAACTATTAATATACTATTGGGTTTCACTTGATTTATTCATGAAAACAAGTTTTTTTGTGTTAAAGTAAATAAAAATAATCTGGTTATTATGCAGTGAACCACTAATATCACCTAATAATAATTCTACCATACAGATTTTTTCACCCTGGGCTATAAACTAGAGATTACTCTAATGGTGCTGTTCCATATTGGTGATCAATCTCTTGAGTTATGATTCTAAAAATTAGTTGTTTAGAAGCATTTAGGAAATATATCTTTTCATTAAGTAGGTCCGTAAACCACAATTTTAGTGTTCAGGAACCACTCGAGATTGGTGGTTAAGTTTTGGGAATTTTCAGGAGAGAATCGTGTGTGTTCCCACCAAGTTCAAATTGTTTGAATATTTTGCAAATTTTCTGTGACTCTTAATCAGACATAGCATTCGGGAGCTCCATCATTAAGCTACATCAATGTTCCTTGTTCATAAAGCAATCTTTCCCATTTTAAGTCAGTAATAGTGATTGTGTAGACCTTCGTAAGGTTCATAACCCATTTGGAAAGATTCCAGAACCAGCAGGAATGTTTTTCAGGAACCATCAAAGGGTTCAGTAACCAATCAATATATTTTTAGGAACCAATCAGAATGTTTCAAGAACCAATCGCAATATCACCTGAAAAACTATATTTTTTATATAGGAAAGCCACCCCTCTTCTTTCATTCTGAATCTTGTCTGATTCTAATCTTTCTAATTGGGGACAAGGTATACAATTGGATCGCCAATAAGAAATAGCCACTGGTAAATTGAAAAAAAAAATGTGTTTCAACAGAGTAAAAATATGAACGTTAAAATCTTCACACAGCAAATTATCTTATGTTTCTGGGCCCGTATTCATGAAAGGTCTTAGATTTAGCCAGGTCTTAGACTTAAATCCAGTCTTAAAGTTAAGACTTTTGTCTCAGCTAAGTTTTGTCTTAAAACCGTATTCACAAAAGGTGATTTAGCTGAGACTTTTGTCTTAGACTTAAGCCTAGGGCTTAGTCTTATCTGTCATATAACTACAGTGGTTTTTGATTGCCATGTGACATTATTTGAACACATTAAAGATGTACTAAACAATATGTAGTTGTTAGAAAAAGGAAATAAGCAAATCAGGAATAATACTTATATTACAAGTAGTTTTAAAGTAAACTGTAACAGGTTCAAAACATACCTGTCACATTTTAAGTTGTTTAAGAAATGTTTCTGGGGGACAGCACAACAAAGTGTGTGTCATTCCTAAATATTAAACTTTATCTGTAACTGTCATTTTTCTTTCATTCTGTGCACTTAAGAAGAAAACAAAATTACAGTGCTGAAATATATTAAAGCATTGGAACATTGTTTCCCAATTTTATGCAGCAAATTGTGTATATCTGAACTCAAAATTAATAAATTTTTACTGCATAATTTACCAATATTTATCCATATTGATCATTGATTATAAATCCAACTTCTGATGCTCACTACAATATTTGTTTTGTTTACACTGATGTGAAAGATTGATTTTTTAATTTTTCAACCTGATCGGTTAATGGATCAATAGTACAGGTGGCCGTTGGTTTGACCTTACATGTGCCACTTTTTTAGAATATCAATACATACAGTACACACATGAACTTTGAAGTGGGCATTTATCAATCCATGTTCCATATTTAAGACCTGTTTAAACCTCCTACCTACCAGTCTTAAAGTTAAGCCCTTAGTTAAGCCTAAGACTGGCCTTAACTTCTTTGTGAATACTGCTTAGACTAAGACAAAAGTTGTAGCCATTTTTTCTGCAAAAGTTAAGGCAAAAGTCTCAACTTTAAGCCGAAGCCCTGGCTAAGACCTTTCGTGAATACGGGTCCAGGATATCTCATTTACGTTTTGTGGTATTGACTGTGCATCTTAAGAATGAGTCTTCATGAGAGAGATTAAGTTCTATAAAAATTAGAAATTAATTAGAACCAACAACACAAGCCATCATCAGAATTTAAAAAATTTGTAAAGTGATAAATTCACATTAACTTTAACACAAATTAAAACCTAATATTGTTTTCTGTGTTGTGAAGTATTTACTACAACAAATGTTTTTTTTTCTTGCTCTTTATTTTTTCAATCTATATAGTATAATGAACATATATTTTGACATCAAATACACAAACAAATAGTCATATTACATATACGTATATTTATCTTTAATTAAAGGAGAAAATAAACATCAGTAATCAGTTATACAATTACATGTACCAAAATATGAAGTAACAGTAACAGAAGAATGTTTATGTAATCAAATAATTTTGAAAATTTCTTCCAAATATTTTTAAAAATTTCTTCTTGATTTTTCTTTTTATGGTGGTTTTTATATAGAGTAAGAAATCTAAAATTCGCCAGGAATCTAAATTTCGCCACCTCTAAAACCTTAGTTAATTTTATGAAGAAAATGAGGTTTTTGTCTAAAAATTGGTATTTTTCAGTTCAAAAAGCCTTAATTTACTATACATTCAACAAATAACACCACAATTCATTTATTTTATTAGTATTTTCACATGTGGCGAATTTCAGATATGTGGCGAAATTTAGATTTCTTACTCTATAAAGTATTCATATTCATACAATGATTTGATCTTTATCTTTCAATGTGCCAAGTTCAAAGATCGTTTCATGAAAGCACAAGAAAATACATATGATTTTGACATTGATTGGAAGGAAAAGACCTGTTTTCAATAAATTTCCAAGAATGATATCTTTTGCTGTAAAATTTTGAGTTAATACGTGTGACATCATTTAACCAATGTTTTAAATCATTCCACAACTTTTTGAAAGTTTCACAAGAGACAAATAAGTGAACTATGTAATGTTTCAGTATTAGAATTGCAAATAGTTAATGTCAACAAATGTTTATTTAGTCCCATTCAAGTTTAAATTTAAGTTTATTATGGAATAGAGTTAAATCTGTGCTGACTGTTAACAGACTTAAAATCTAAATTTCTATGAACAGTTAAATTTTGTGTTTACTGTTAAAAATTTCAAGTCTGAGCATAAATCCATAGAAATTTAAAACATTCTCACAATAGTTGAACACAGATTTCACAAAGATTTGGAACATTTTCCAAAGTTATATGTGTCTATGTATTCCTGGAATATGAAATATTTTAACAAAAGCGATGAGATTTTTCACTTGACATGACAAAATGTTAAATTCAGGTGACTTATGATGACATTCCAATATCATTATTGATAACATTATCAATGCACATAATAAAATCTTAATTTAAATCAACTATCTTTTGAAAGGATAAAATAACAATTAAAATAGCAATCACTGTATTCTGCATTTATTTCAAACAGAACCGAAAAATCACTAACCTTCCTATCCTCAGAATAAGAATTTTTTTTAAGAATATAGGCATTTTTTTAGAAAAAATCCAAGAATAAGAAAGTTTCTTGGAATAAGAATTTTTTAAAATTTCCATAAAGAATGTACGTTTGTGTTATAAACTAGTGATTAACGGAAGTAACTCTGTATTTTGTAAAAATGTAAATACAATATCACAGCATTTAAATATAGCAAAGGCAGAAGTTGGTACAGGTACAGCTCACTTTTTAAAGATAAGTAAAAGGTATATTATGCTGTTGATGATTTTGTAAGGTGTGGAAATATCAAAGACCTACTTTATATTCGTGATTATAAGTGTACCAAGTTAGAGCTGCATGAAATCTGCTTAAAGTTCTTTGTACAGATTGACATATGACACTCATGATTGTATAAGTATAATTCTACAAACCATTTTTCTAATTTCACTCTTTCGGGTTTTATGCTTAGTAGATGTTTTATTTATATGCTTTAAAATTCTCGTTCTTTTTTCACAGTTCTGTGTTGTACTCTTTTCACTGTGTTTCATTGTAACTTTCTGTACTCTGGAATACGAATTGAAGAATAAATTAAATAAATAAATGATCAATATATACATTTCTTTAAATAGTACCTTCAGGGTGATTAATAACTAATGTATCACCAATGCTTCCTGTTTGTCTTTGTAACATACAATAAGTCTTAAAATACATACTGTATTTATTTGTATAAACGCCCCGGGGGCGATGCATTTTTCAAAAGGGGTGGCCATTATAACCTATAAAAAAAATCAACTCTCGAGTCCATTGGCGGTGGGTGATAATGGACACTTACAGCCTTTGACCTCGCTTGCCAGCATCTATAATGGTGAAAGAGTTTAAAATATTGGAAACAAACCTGAAATTTGAAGAAATTATAAAGTTTATCTCGTATTTTTGCAGATTTCATTGCGTTTGTGATCATAATTGCCATGTTTTCTTGTGACTTTCTTTATTTCTTGTAAGCGGCATTCGATTGGGGAAGTACTAAAACGCATCTTTTTTCGGAGTCCGGGAATCACAAAGGTGATGGCTGTTGAGAGGGATGTAAAACCCCGAAATATGAACTTTGCAAAGGTAGGCAGGAAGGGGGGGAGGGACTAATAGGGAGGGGGCGTTTGTATGGATAAATACGATAGAAAGCTAAAAATTCTTATTTTTACAAACTTTTCTTATTTGAAGCAATTATTCTTTGAAATTGATTGTATTCTTGGAAAATTCTAAGAAAAAGAACAATTCTAAGTATGGGATTGTTAGTGAATGTTTGAAGTATATTATATCTTTGTAGGCAGTTATATGAATACAATTAAAATATTAAAAAATAAAGATATTATTATTGAAATATCTTCTCTTTGACAGTAAACTATTTTCAAGAAACAACTTTAACATTCTTGACTATTTCATGAAATTGGCAATAGCATGGATTGGGTGTTAGATATATACAATATAAACTACTCAATGACTGGTTGCAAAAGCATGCAAAGCATTAAAGAGACTATTTTACTCCCAGTTTACAATAACAACAAAAAGTAATTCTGTACAAATCATCCTCATGATCTATTTTATGAGTAATCAGAGATCTGTCTCTTTCCTACTGGTTGTCATTTATCATGATTCTCACGCTGCTGAAAGGTTACCAGTCTGTATGTAAGAAATGTGATCTTAAAATTATATAATGAGATGAAAATTCACAGAAGTACTTCATTGGTTGAGTTATATCAGTTAAATTGTCTATATTTTCACAAACTTACAATAACATTCCACAATTCAATGTAAAACAAAATGACTTTTCCTCAATGGAAAATTTTAACTTCTGTGCTAACTCACTATGTTATTTTGAATTCAATTAAAATTGCCATTTTTTAACTTCTAGAAATAGTACTCTTTTTCTCATTCTAGATGGAAATCTTAGTAAGATAACATTTAACAGAACTGCTTTCTGTGTGACATGTTTACAGAGACATTTCATTCAGTAGACTCTGTGTAAACTGAATCTAGAATATCTAGAGGATTTGCTTCTAGTCATAGTTTATTTCTACATATACCGTACTTATTCTTATAAACGCCCCCTCCCTAGAGAGTTGAGTTGTTTATTTGTAATAGTAGCCCCCCTTTTGAAAAATGCATCGTCCCTGGGGCATTTATACGAATACATACAATACCTACAATATTTTCATACCATTTTCTAATATTTGGACCTCCAACCTCTCATTAGGTCCGACCTACACTTGAACTGCACTGGTTCTAGAAATACAAACTTTACAGTAAATCACACCAGACATCAGCAAAAAATTCATTAGTGAAGACTTTTATCTGCATGAATATGGTAGTCCTGAATTCATTTGAAATGATGAATCAGCATTTTTCTCATTAAAACAAATAATACTAATGGAAATAAGACTTGATACTCAAGGTAGTATTCTCCTAGATATTTGGACAGGTTATTCTGATGTGGGATAAATATTGAAATCACTTTGAGCAATTTAATCCAACCTTTTGACTAAAAAATAGTTAAAACTTCCTTACTGACTTTTCTGGTACATTTTTGAAAAAAAAGGTTTACATCAGTTCGTTAGCTTGAAGAAGGCTTTTTGGCATGTCGGATCTGATTATTTTGGTGTGTAATGCTTCACACCTTTTGTTACTGGAGTCACAAGCTACAACCAAATGGGCTCGTCCAGTTTGGATTTTGGTTGATGAGGTTTTATCCAATTTGTAATTGGGTGGAAAATCTTTGTTGGCAATCATACCTGGGTAGTACATGTATGTCTTCATTGATATTTAACACAAGTGAGAACATGTATTGCATTCGAGACCACTTTTTGAAACAATGTCATATGAAAAATGTCCCACAAGCCTTTGGGATCTGTAGAGAAATACACACAAAGGGGAGGAGGAGCAAGAGAGGTATTTGGGGCAGCTCATTTTTCAACATGTACAGTAAGAAATCTAAAATTCGCCAGGAATCTAAAATTCGCCACCTCTAAAACATTAGTTAATTTTATGAAGAAAATTATGTTTTTGCCTAAAAATTGGTATTTTTCAGTTCAAAAAGCCTTAATTTACTATACCGTCAACAAATCTCACCACAATTCATTTATTTTATTAGTATTTTCACATGTGGCGAATTCCAGATATGTGGCGAATTTTAGATTTCTTACTCTACTTACCCACACAGGAGGATCACTCATTGGAACCACAAGGATGAGGTAGGGTCCAATCAGTGGAACACCCAAGAGGAGGATGAGTTTGTAGGGTCCACTTTAGTAGAACACCCTCATAAGGATGAGGTTGTAGGGTCCACTCCAATGGAACACTCCCAAAGGATGAGTTACATACTTGAATATACAAATTTTTATTATCCACCACACGACGTATTTGATCTAAATACAGGGAAATACAGACCGGGATGTATTGTTTTATATACACTGGCACCTGGATCCCGGTACTGTGGATTATGAGTGTGAGTAACTTTCGGTTTTTAAACAATATGATCTTGGAAAGTATGTAACTTACAAGTATGTATTATATATCATTAGAAAGATGTTCTTACAGTGCTTCTGCTCATGTGAATTATATAAAAATACATGGGAAAATGTTTGAGATATTGCAAGTTAAAGATTGAAGTTTTTATGTTCACTGTTGCCACTGCTTTTTGATAGCTTTTTTCACGTTCTCTCGACATTAAATATTCATCTTATTTAACCCATATATCATACAAGATGGTGTATAATAAAAGTAAAACATCCCTCATCAGACATATACAGAATAAATATATCACTGATGAAGATTAACAATATGATACTCTGCTACACACTTGTACAATATTGTCATCCTCATTTGTAATATATTTTTCCGTATAATGTAATTTGGGAAGTTTTCCTATTATATGCAAACAAACTTCATATGTATACGCCATATATAAACTGATTTTAATGGGCCCAATCATAAAAATAGTGTTCGATATATTAATGGTAAAATACAACACTAAACAGGTACTATGTAACCTCAAAAGTTGCTAGAAGGCTTTGTATAATCTAGCTTTGATTTCTGCCTAATTGCTTTGACAAAATATTGTGTACAAAACAGAACTTGACAGAACACTTTTGAACACATTCTCTTCGATGAAACTCCAAATGCTCAAAATACTCAGATCTATTTTCAATCCCACTTTACCCCTAAAGCACTAAGGCACTGACACAAAACTCTCAAGCCAATGAGATTAAAAAGCAGAAATCGGTGCAAGAGGGCGGAACTAGTACAGCTATATTCATACCTCATGGTGTGTATTTTACACTGTGTGCAACTGTAATAAGTTCTACTACGTTGCACTCTATATAATTACGCAAAGCGTTTCTTTCAAATAGGGGCTCTGGTACTAGATACACAAAATATGTTCAATCTTAACACACACACCAAAAAACTCTTCAAGGAATTTCAGGAAAAAGTTCACTTGATTTTTAATTATTTTGAAAAACCATATATTGTAATAATCACTGAGCTTGTAAAACCTACTTAAAACCTGAATATTTATAATTAAGCTACCTTTTGATAGAAAACCTTGCACAATGTAAATTAATCTGATAGGTTAAGTGGTTTTAGTCTCTGGGGAAACTGGACATATATAATGATAATAGTACTTGTAGTTGAACCGATAATGAATTGCCTAGGTGAAATCAAATTACATAATCTCTCCTAGGTAAAATAAAATTGTGATGTCGCCTAGGTAGATTTTAAATCTGCCTAGACCAAATTAAAACTAGAGGATCGCTCGCAAAAAAAAAGATAATGTTTTTGCATAGCAAAAACAAAGCATCCCGAAAAGGATATAAAGGTGAGTGCTAAAGTATTAAGAAAATGCTTCGTTTCTAGCCTTATACTGTTGTGGCAACCAAAGTCAGCGCAGTCTGCTCTATCTAGCATGGTTTTCAAGATGTAAGCATTTTTGTGTTTTGCAAAAAATTAAAAAATTAAAAATGTCCACTATATTTGGCGAGACAAAAATATTTTGAAAATTGGCATGGCTACTCTGCAGAGATACCCAGCAGGTAAAAAATTTTGTTGAGTTCCCTCCATATAGCACGGTTTTCGAGATATAAGCATTTTTGTGTTTTACAAAAACTTTGAAAATTCAAAATGGCCACCATTTTTGGGGAGACAAAAATTTTTGTCAAGACCACTGCCGCGGTGTGTATCTCCCGCCGAGCATTAAAGGAGAAGAAATAGCTTTTCCGAGATATTCACAATTTTTCATTTTCGTGTGTGAAAGCTCTTCCAAAAGTAGGTGAATGAGTTATTTGAGAGAAATTGGCTATCTGCAATACTATTAAGAGATAATTCACATTTACTCATTTTGAGTAGGTGAATAATTAGCTATGGGTCTGAAACTTCACAAAGTGAAAGCTCTCCCAAAAAGTAGGTGAATGAGTTATTTGAGAAAACTTGGCTATCTGCAATACTTTTAGAGATAATTCGCATTTACTCATTTTGAGTAGGTGAGTAATTAGGTATGGGTCTGAAACTTCACCATGTGAAAGCTCTCTCACAAGTAGATGAATGAGTATTTGATAAAAATTGGGTATCCACAATACTTTTACAGATAATTAGCATTTATTCATTTCGAGTAGGTGAATAAATAGCTATGGGTCTGAAACTTCACAGAGTGAAAGCTCTCCCAAAAGTAGGTGAATGAGTTATTTGAGAAAAATTGGCTATCTGCAATACTTTTAGAGATAATTCACATTTACTCATTTTGAGTAGGTGAATAATTAGCTATGGGTCTGAAACTTCACCAAGTGAAAGCTCTGCCAAAAGTAGGTGAATGAGTTATTTGAGAAAAATTGGCTATCTGCAATACTTTTACAGATAATTCACATTATTACTCATTTTGAGTAGGTGAGTAATTAGCTATGGGTCTGAAACTTCACCATGTGAAAGCTCTCCCACAACTAGATGAATGAGTATTTGATAAAAATTGGGTATCCGCAATACTTTTAGAGATAATTCGCATTTACTCATTTTGAGTAGGTGAGTAATTAGCTATGGGTCTGAAACTTCACCAAGTGAAAGCTCTCCCAAAAGTAGGTGAATGAGTTATTTGAGAAAAATTGGCTATCTGCAATACTTTTAGAGATAATTCGCATTTACTCATTTTGAGTAGGTGAGTAATTAGCTATGGGTCTGAAACTTCACCAAGTGAAAGCTCTCCCAAAAGTAGGTGAATGATTTATTTGAGAAAAATTGGCTATCTGCAATACTTTTACAGATAATTTGCATTTACTCATTTTGAGTAGGTGAGTAATTAGCTATGGGTCTGAAACTTCACCATGTGAAAGCTCTCCCACAAGTAGATGAATGAGTTATTTGATAAAAATTGGGTATCCGCAATACTTTTACAGATAATTAGCATTTACTCATTTTGAATAGGTAAATAATTAGCTATGGGTCTGAAACTTCACGGAGTGAAAGCTCTCCCAAAAGTAGGTGAATGAGTTATTTGAGAAAAATTGGCTATCTGCAATACTTTTAGAGATAATTCACATTTACTCATTTTGAGTAGGTGAATAATTAGCTATGGGTCTGAAACTTCACCAAGTGAAAGCTCTGCCAAAAGTAGGTGAATGAGTTATTTGAGAAAAATTGGCTATCTGCAATACTTTTACAGATAATTCACATTATTACTCATTTTGAGTAGGTGAGTAATTAGCTATGGGTCTGAAACTTCACCATGTGAAAGCTCTCCCACAACTAGATGAATGAGTATTTGATAAAAATTGGGTATCCGCAATACTTTTAGAGATAATTCGCATTTACTCATTTTGAGTAGGTGAGTAATTAGCTATGGGTCTGAAACTTCACCAAGTGAAAGCTCTCCCAAAAGTAGGTGAATGAGTTATTTGAGAAAAATTGGCTATCTGCAATACTTTTAGAGATAATTCGCATTTACTCATTTTGAGTAGGTGAGTAATTAGCTATGGGTCTGAAACTTCACCAAGTGAAAGCTCTCCCAAAAGTAGGTGAATGATTTATTTGAGAAAAATTGGCTATCTGCAATACTTTTACAGATAATTTGCATTTACTCATTTTGAGTAGGTGAGTAATTAGCTATGGGTCTGAAACTTCACCATGTGAAAGCTCTCCCACAAGTAGATGAATGAGTTATTTGATAAAAATTGGGTATCCGCAATACTTTTACAGATAATTAGCATTTACTCATTTTGAATAGGTAAATAATTAGCTATGGGTCTGAAACTTCACGGAGTGAAAGCTGTCCCAAAAGTAGGTGAATGAGTATTTGATAAAAATTGGGTATCCGCAATACTTTTAGAGATAATTCACATTTACTCATTTTGAGTAGGTGAGTAATTAGCTATGGGTCTGAAACTTCACCAAGTGAAAGCTCTCCCAAAAGTAGGTGAATGAGTTATTTGAGAAAAATTGGCTATCTGCAATACTTTTAGAGATAATTCGCATTTACTCATTTTGAGTAGCTGAGTACTTATCTACGGGTCTGAAACTTCACCATGTGAAAGCTCTCCCAAAAGTACATGAATAAGTTATTTGATAAAAATTGGGTATCCACAATAGTTTTTGAGATAATTAGCATTTACTCATTTTGAGTAGGTGAATAATTAGCTACAGGTCTGAAACTTCACCAAGTGAAAGCTCTTCCAAAAGTAGGTGAATGAGTTATTGGAGAAAAATTAGCTATCTGCAATACTTTTAGAGGTAATTTGCATTTACTCATTTTGAGTAGGTGAGCAATTAGCTATGGGTCTGAAACTTCACCAAGTGAAAGCTCTTTGGGATAGCTGCTCTGCAGAGATACCCTGAAGATCAAAAATTTCGTCGAAATCGCTCTATCTAGCACGGTTTTCGAAATATTAGCACTTTTATGTTTTGCAATTTGTGCCAAAAATTCGAAAATTCAAAATGGCCGCCATTTTTGGCAAGGCAAAATTTTTTTGAAAATTGGCATGGCTACTCTGCAGAGATACCCTTTGGGTCAAAAATTTCGTCGAAATCGCTCTATCTAGCAGGTTTTTTGAGATATAAGCATTTTTAAGTTTTGCAATTTTTGCGAAAAATTCGAAAATTCAAAATGGCCGCCATTTTTGGCGAGACAAATTTTTTTGAAAATAGGCATGGCTACTCTGCAGATATACCCTGTGGGTCAAAAATTTCGTCGAAATCGCTCTATCTAGTACGGCTTTCGAGATATAGGCATTTTTATGTTTTGTAATTTTTGCAAAAAATTCGAAAATTCAAAATGGCCGCCATTTTTGGCGAGACAAAAATTTTTTCAAAATTGGGATAACTACTCCGCAGAAATACCCTGTGGGTCAAAAATTTCGTCGAAATCGCTCTATCTAGCACGGTTTTCGAGATATAAGCATTTTTGTGTTTTGCAATTTTTGCGAAAAATTCGAAAATTCAAAATGGCCGCCATTTTGGGCGAGATAAAAATTTTTTGAAAATTGGGAAAACTACTCCGCAGAGATACCCTGCAGGTCAAAAATTTCATCAAAATCGCTCTATCTAGCACGGTTTTCGAGATATAAGCATTTTTGTGTTTTCCTTATTTGGAAAATTCGTAATGATTAATTAATCATTAATTACACGGCCATTTCTTAACCAATCAATGCCGAAATCTAATGATTTCCAGATTTTAATAGAATGAATGTATTTGCCAAGTTTCAGGTGAATTGATAAAATTCCTTTCAAGTTATCATCCGGACAAGCTTCCCCATCCACCTGGATTTTAATTTTGCCTGTGACATATATATTCTCATACAGCTCATATTACAATTCAACCCTGTTTAGTGGAATCTCAATGGTCTAGATTTTGTTTATTTTGGTTTTAACGTTGCTTTCAACACTGCATAAGTCATATCATGATGGGTGGTTTTATTGTTGAAGGAAACCAGTAGGTACAGTTGGTCACGGTTCTGTACTGTAAACTGCCAAACATCGGTAAGAAACTACCATCTTTCTATAGGGTTCAGGGTTTGAACCACCAACCTCAGAGGTGTGACATGATTGTGTTACCATTGTACCACCATGGCCCCTCTCTCAACAGTCTAGAGAAATACTTTCTATTTAACTCAAAATTCCAGATCACAGGGCTTTAATTTCAATGGAAAACTAGAATTATGCCGCTCACTTTATTGCCAGCTGGCAGTGTATCCCCAAACATAGCAAATCTGTAGATGGAATAATAAAAAAGAAATCGAGGCTGAAGATTCCTAGCCCATGATTTCCTATAGGTTGGTTTGACATTGGTAACCTGTAGGACCATTAATAAGCAAGTTACAAATGCTTTTAACTTGGTATCCTTGTTTAACCTTAAAGGAGGGGTCCAAAGTCAAATCTAATCACATCAGAAGATTCCTAGCCCACAATTTTTTATAGGTTGGTTTCACATTGAAAACCTCTAGGACCAATAATAAGCCAGCTATAAGCACTTTCAACTTTGACTATTCTTGTTCGACCTTGAAGGATGGGGCCAAGGTCAAATCTGACCACATCAGAAGATTCCTAACCCATGATTTCCAATACGTCAGTTTCACATTTCAAACCTCTAGGACTAATAATAAGTGAGTTATAAGCACTTTTGCAATAGTTTTAAAGGTACAACTGATTTACTCAACAGTGAGAACCTCAAAGTAGCTATTACTTGGCTATGCAATGAGCTACAGGTCTGTAATTTTACTATGTTATAGCTGACCCAAAATTAGCAGAATAACATATTAAAACAAAATTCTCTAAATGCAACAGTTTTCAAGTTACAAGTCAAAATTTTTTATGTTTTCAACCCCACAGAGCATAATTTTGACTCCAGGGGCCGGTTTCACAAAGCCTCCTAAAGATAAAGGTCACCTTAAATTCAAGGATTGCCTTGAATTTCTCCCTCCTTTAAGAAATCTCAGTTTCAAAAAGCCTCCTTCCTTAAAGAAGACCTTGAAAACTCCCTTAAATTTCAAGGAACTAAAGACCTACCTTTAATTTAAGGAAGCCTCCTTCAAAGAATGTTTATTAACTTTAATGAACATTTGCTCCCTCCTTAAGTTTCAAGGAAGGAGAAAAAAAACTTAAAGGAAACTGAAAGAAACTGTGCCCTACAGCTTGAACAAAAGCAATAGTCAAAATATTTGATGTTTTTGACTCCCCAGAGCATAATTTTGACTCCTCCTCTACCATAGCAAGCCACCTGCAAAGTTTAAAAGAAATCCCAAAAGAAATGTGGCTTGTAGGTTGAACACAAGAAAATATCTGCAGATGTGTATGCGGATGATGACTGTGCATGATCCATAGTATCCCCGCTTTTTGGAGATACAATAACCTTATGAGAACCTTATATTGACGTCTTCTTCACATGGAATTCTATTTACTTTGACTTAAGTCATATTTCACTGACTTTTAAACAACACCGATACACTTTCAAAAAATTAGAGCAGTCAGAGTATGCACACCTTCGCCATGGCAAAACACCTCAAATATTGTTTAAGAGTACAATGATAAAGATTCCTGAATTAAGACGGTTATTCAGATGACCACCTAAATTCTAATCATCTGTTTTGAGTGTTCCTTGCACCATTGTTAGCATTTTAAGAAAGTTTAATTGAAATCTCTCTATAAGTTTATGAGTTATTTTACAAACAAACGGACAAATGCACGACACCAATTACATAACCTCATTGGTGGAGGTAAATCTGTCAATCTAATATAGTTTGTAAAGTATAAGCTTTATTTTTCTAATATGTTGCATGACTGAGAATTTGTTCTAAATATATTTACTGTAATTTTTATTATAAAATTAATGCCTCTGACACTTTTAATAAAACAATTTGTAGTGACCAAGGGTAACAGTTATAAAACAAAGTTTTTTAAAATAAATTATACTTAATTATTACCACTTTTAAATTTATTGTCAAATATTGTAATATTATAAAATGTTGGATATTAATATTGCATATTAATTATGTTGGACATGTGTGTTACCTATTTCATCCACATCGGTGTACAAGTTTGAACAAGTACTGGATAAAGAGAAGTAATTGAAACAGTTTATGGTAGTAAAAAACTGATATGGAAAATCTTATATCAGTATATTTTATTGACATAAACACCCTCCCTTTTGGAAAAAAGGTGCATAAGGCCCCTCAACATTAATTACAGACATTATGGTAGCTCATTTTATTATAACTGGTATAAACATTAAGAAAAAAAATGATATCAGCATGCACATGATGTTTATTCCAGATATACTTTACGAATATTTACTATGTAGTGTTTTAAAGTGACATGTAGCTGATTAATATTCATGTCAGTACTCTTTTTGTTTTTTTTTCTTATTGACCCATTTATATAATAAACACAACGCATCAAAAGTGATTTACATTAAAAATCATCAAGATAATTTATATCCAGTATTATAAAGATTCCCTATTTTAAAATACTGTCATCAAATTATTATTCAAAATTTGTAACTCTAAACAGAATTCTCCCTTATAAAAATGTTGTTTACTTTGAATTTTATTTGAAATCTTACCTGATCTATAACCATGCTAAAACCAAGGGACCAAAGAGCTTTTGAAGTTTTTTTTTTATTTAAGCAATTTAAAAAGGCTAGTGGAGACCCTGTTTCAAATACCAACTATATGGCTAAGATAGATAAAGCAAACATATTCTTTTCAGTTGAAAGTGTATATCAGATATAAGACAGAAATGTGTGGCTCCTGTCACTATTTCCATCCACTTGTGTGAGAATGTGTATGTTTTCTGTTCAATGATTTAGTACAGTAGACTTTACTATTTTTATAAAACACATAATACTCGGTAAATATCAGTGAATACCAGTGACTGAATGATATTACAATCAATATACCCCCTGTTCACACTACAATCTGTGTTGACGAGGATTGAGGGTTGAAGAAGATTGAAGCATATTCATCTCAATCCGGATTGAGTGTCCACACTACAGAGTTTAATCTGGATTGAGAAGTGTCAAAAACTGAGTACAGTAAAACCTCTAAATTTAGATGAATTCATGTAAAATTGTTTAAATGGCATTTTTAATATGGAAAATCCCTGCATTCTGTAATAAATCATACTGTAACAATAGCTTAATAACATTTTATAATTAAAACAGAAATTTTAAATTATTAAGTCTGTGTCAGTTTTTAAGCAATAGACCAATTACAATCTTTTTAAATATTCTGCTCATAAATAAATATTCTTACTATAATAACAATTATTCATGTATTTTATGTGAAATTGCAATCATCTAGAAATCACACAACAATCACTTTTGGTGGCCTTTGTGTCAATTATGTACTCCAGAGCTTACAAAGGATTAAGATACATTGCGTTGAGCAATTGTTTCAAGGCAATAAGTGAATTGGTTACAGTAACCATACACGCAACCCTTGTCGAGTTGGATTGAGACGGTTCACACTACAAAGGGGTTGAACCGATCTGCTTCAATCTGCTTCAATCCACCTCTTGGGTGGGGTTGAGATTTACCCTTGTAAACCCGGATTGTGAGTGTTCAGCCTAGTCTTCAATCTGGTTCAATCTGTGTCAACCCGGGTTGAATCACTAGTCTGAATGCCGAGATAGAAATGTAAGGCACACTAGTCTAAGCGCTTCATCATGAAAGGATTAAGTGGTTATTGTAAAACAGAGGATAGAGGTCTTCATATGGTGTGGGATAATACATGTACATATAAATGTAATTATTAATAACCATTTGATAAATTTAACCTCAATTACAACGGAATATCACAGATAATCAGTGTAAAGATATTACATCTGATGTGACAGATCAGATAAATTCACCTGCCCACCTTGTATGTCCACTCGTATGTGTAAAGCTACTGAGCTGGGCCAAATATGACTGCTTGTAGAGTAAGAAATCTAAAATTCACCACATATCTGAAATTCGCCACAGGTGAAAATACTAATAAAATAAATGAATAGTGGTGAGATTTGTTGACTGTATAGTAAATTAAGGCTTTTTGAACTGAAAAACACCAATTTTTAGACAAAAACATCATTTTCTTCATAAAATTAACTTAGGTTTTAGAGGTGGCGAATTTTAGATTTCTTACTCTATATGGCAAGTAACAGTCTACACGCTTCATTCTCAAAAGGACTTTCACAAAATCTTAACTTCAGATTTAATCTTTACTGATTCCCAATATCTGCACAACAGAGACTCTGTAACTGTGAACTAATACCCTTTTGACTCAAAGATGTCTGCCACACTTTTTTACAGAAAATGGAAGCAATCTCGAGTGAAAGGCTTTCTTGTTATTGAACTATTCATTCCATTTAAAAAAGTTCAGATAAACAATCTAAGCCTGAAAAAACAGACCCAGTTTAACAAAAAGAAATTTAAATCTGCATTAATAAACAGCACTCAGAGAGTGGATGCCTCTGCCAATGCAAATAATAATAACAAGTACATGGGAATACTCGGATCCTTGATACTTTTCTGTATCCAGATGGTGATCCAGATCAATTTCAACATTTAACGGCATTTAAATTGGACCAAGACCCATCTTAACATTTTCTCATAATAATCCAACCAGTAGGATTTGAGTAATCCTGATAAGAAACAGACAAATGGTAATAAATGTAATATCTCCATGGCAGAGGTAATAACATAAAAAACTTAAACACAAATCAATTAACTGGGATATTATAGCTAACAGATCACAAGTGGACTTATGACAGAACAAAAATCCAGTCGTATATACAAGACTAACCAGAAAAGCACTTAGAGAGTGCACACCTCTACCAAGGCCCAACACATCTAGAGTAAGAAATCTAAAATTCGCCACATATCTGAAATTCGCCACATGTGAAAATACTAATAAAATAAATGAATTGTGGTGAGATTTGTTGACTGTATAGTAAATTAAAGCTTTTTGAACTGAAAAATACCAATTTTAAGACCAAAACATCATTTTCTTCATAAAATTAACTAAGGTTTTAGAGGTGGCGAATTTTAGATTCCTGGCGAATTTTAGATTTCTTACTCTAATATGGCTTGTGGGTGCAATGATAAAAACCCTGTAAAAACTTCCAAAATTTTATCATCTGTTCCTTGTGCCAGCATTTCCTGAAAATCTCATCAAAATTTCTCAAGTTTTTCATGTAATTTTGAAAACAAACAAACAAATGCTGGCAATAACAAAAACTTACTGTCGGAGGTTGATAATGATAAAAAGGACAGGCTGAGATTTCTATGGACAAAAAAAATCACAGATTTGTGTGAGCTATTTAACGTTTGTTAAATCACTGAGGTGTTATTAGTGAATTATTCACTGAAATTACACTTACCTTCCATGGTTGTTGACACACTGATATTCATCCCATAAATAGAAACAAAATTACCACACTCCTGTCAGTTTTGTGTCTTCAGAAAAGACACTTAAAACGTTATCTCCCAAGTGTCTTTTTACCACATTTTGTCATAAAAACATCCGTCCATAAAACTAGCATGTTGTGAATGAACTTGTATATCGTGTTGAAAAAACATATACATATAAACCCACATGTGTATCCTGTGTAAAAAAGTGTATTGGTTCAATGATCAACTGGAAAAAAAAGTAGGCAAAAATGAATTAATATGCCTTAAGAATTGTATTGATCATTTTTAATTCACATTTTTTTCTTCTCCTGTAATTTTTACCCCATGTGTACACTTTGCAAGCACTTGTGTGTAACACTGGTATTATGTACATATTTGCTATATAACAAAATGCGACCTTGCAGATTTTGTCCAAGTACTTTTTTTACCTTTGTGGAGATAAAGAAGCCAGGATATATAGGTATATATTGAGCCAACTACAGTGATATTTTTATTTCATTCAAGTGGTGGCCTTCAAAAGTATTACAAGTGTGTATGTACATTATACCTATTGTAAAAATATAATATCTGGGCTCCTGTGAAAAAACATACGTTTATTCTTGAGTGTGTTTTAACAAAAACATTGTGAGTACAGCCAAGCTTTACCTTACACATTGGGCTTTCTGCTTAATTAACTTATTACAGACTAAAATAGGTTACAGTAAACACTGAACTGGGACCAAAGAGCTAATTAAAACCACTGCCAGTATTGGCTTGATCTTCTACATTTTTCCCCTTTTATATTTTCTTTGTAATCTCAGTGATATTATGTATCAAGATTTCTATATCTTTTCTATCAAACAATTAAATACCTATAATCAGAACTCTGTTCAACAGAATATCTCTCAAGCAAAAACAAAATCCGAGTCCTTATTTTAGTGAATTTCCCTTGAAATATGCAGGTGGAATTCACAGTTACGTCAAAGTATTAAGCTGATCTTTTGTCATTTGACTTCCCACGGTCGAACTATACATTAAAATACTCACATACAAAGATTGTATTGTTTTTCTTAAATCTTTTTTTATTTTAAGCTATGAGTACAAAAAGGTCAAGGTCCCTTTTGGCCTTGCAACAAACTGAGCGTAAAAAGTTCACTGGTGACACATAACGTTAAAGGTGTTGGTTTTACTTCCCGTTCAACAGCCAGGATCATATTGAGAGATGGCCCTCAGCATTGCCACTTGTGGGAGTGGAACCCACACAGAACTGACAGCCTAGCTGTGATAATATGTCAAACTTGCTAACCCACTAGGTGACCAAGTATCTGTGGTGACAGGTTTTTATGGGTCTATTTCAGTCCTCAACTTTGAGCAGGAAAGTTGTGGTTGATTGCTGAAATTATATTATTCCAATCAAACTTTGCAATTACTGACCATACCGAGGACATGTTTTGTGTTTGGGACCACTTTTTTTGAAATGTCTGAAAAACCTACAAAGAGAAATACAAGAGCTTTTTTGTAGGATGTCATTTGACACTGATAGAGACACCATAGGTCAAGTGTTGTATCACCTAAAGATTTGCAGCCCATGATCTGTAAGCTATATATTGGGTGAAAACCTGCAAAACTATGACTTGAAAGTGGCAACTTTATACTCTCTGGATGGCCCACAATAAAGTATATTTAAAATTAATTTACACAAAAAAATCTGTACATCCTATACACATCAACCCCATGGCCAAAAGATTTTCCAAGCTGCTCTATACAATTTCAAGATTAGGTCACAATGGCAAAAAGTTGACCTTCTCAAGCCAGCCATTGACCTTGAATTTGAGGGTCAAGGCAAGTTTTCATAGTCAGTGAGGGACCACAGTGGCCAAGTGGTTAACAGGCTTTGCACTCATTGACCTTGCTTTCACCTCTGTTGTCATGGTTTAGAATCCACATTAGCACAACATGTGGGGTTTGCTAAGGGGCCTGTTTTGATTGACAGGAAGACAAAAGAGTTTGAATTTGACATTATTTAGAGTTTTAGATTATCTCTCAAATACATAGAAAGCATTCAATGCTGTGGCTGACAACATCACTGTCTGTATACAACAGGGTGGAGAAATGGTTCATCATCAGGATCTAAATCAATGTTGCCACTGTATCCTGTATAAAAGTCATTTCTTTCATCAATTAACTCAAAGATATATATAGTCAGTTTGGCAAACCCATATTTCCTGTCCTGCTGCCACCTCAGTCTTGAAGCAATCATCTCCAGTGAAATGAATACATCTCCATTTTGACCCAGTCTACCAGAACCGGTTCTGTATTCACTAACATTATATACTTAGAATAAGAATTTTCCTTGAATTTTTCTTAGAAAGTTCTAAAAAAAGAATTATTGGTATTCACTAAATTCTTATTCTTAGAATTTTTTTCTTATTCTTAGATTTTTTCTAAGAATGATGTTCAAATCTAAGAATGATCAAGACCTTACTTAAGTTTAGACAAAGGTGCTATACTTCATGGTTTTATATCAATTGCATGCAGATAGACATTTTTTTCTGTGAGCAGACAAATCCAGTTTTGGTCTTAGTTGATGACCTTTAGTATAGATAAAACCTGCTTTTTTAATAACTATTTATGAAAATTCTTAGCTGTATGAGAGAAAAATCATGTATTTAAGAGTGGTCTAAGTCTAAGAAAAGACTAAGATTCAGACCTTTTATGAATCCAGCACCTAATTCTGACTCCCTTGCAAACAATAAAGGTGCAAATACATCACATGACTGATCATGTGACATCAAAAACTATTTGCATACACATGATTCTATTTACTTTTCTTAACTAAGAAAATTCTTATTCGTAGAAATAATTCTTAATTAACAATTGCTTTGTGAATATATTTTTTCTAAGAATAAGAAAATTCTTAGATAATTTTAAGAAAATTTCTTGTGCTAAGAATGACAATGTTTGTGAATATGGGCCCAGAACTGATAGGATTGTGGGTCAAACACCACCACCAGATCTTGGGTACCATTTTTCAAATCTGAAATGGCTCTGGAGTGATAGTTAACTTCAATCCAAAATAATTCTGCTTTGAATAAGATTTAAAAATAGTGTGGATGCAAGGGCTATTATTTCACTCAAGTGAAATCTTTAAGCCATGACATCAATGTATTTGCTAGTCATTTGATGACTGAATTGTGAGCAGATTTCTCTGGACTGGTACTTATGTGAAGTATGAAATAGATTAATCACAGTATATTTGACAATGTTTCAATATAAAAGATTTCAATTTAGACCTGATAATGGTAAAATTGGTAAAGAGTTTCCTCTGTTGGAGAAGAAAACATTATGTGACATGTTTCATCTACAAATACCTTGCAATGATAAAAATGCCCTAATTTCTTAAATATCTATATCATAAAAACATTAATTTGGGGGCAATTGGTATTAGAAGTCCATATATGGTTAAATTTCTTTTATGTTATGCCAGAAAAGCTCAGAAGTGCAAACAATATCCTGTGAAAGAAAATATGTCAGAAACAACAAATATGCATAGAAAAATAGATTCAAAATTTGGGGCACTTTAACAACAAGAGTATACCCAAGATGGATTGCAGGGCTTCTCTACCCCCACCTTCAGGAATGTAGTCTTTCCATTTGCATCTGAAGACATTTCACTTGGATCTGTGATTTCAAAGTTTTGTAAACCTAGGCTACTAAGGTGCCCAATATAGAAATATGAGATCCTGCTTTAAATGCCCTACTTTGACCTTCACAGTCAGTGAATAAGGCCATGACAGCTTAGAAATACATGCGTGGTCACTAAGACAAACGGTCATGGAGGTAAACAGTATTTGAAATTATCAAATGTTAAAGGGTTTAAACAGCAATAGAACTCAAACCAAATACTAAAATTCATGTAAGCTTTAAATGTATTTTGTTATTTAGTATATCTAATTTTGTTATTGACACCGCTTAGATTTGAAAAGCTATGACAACCATTTATCTTGGTGACGACCTTCTACCTCTGAAGTGCTGGGTTTCAATTTTGTAAGTGTTAAAACCCATACTGCCTAACCAATGCACAGTAGTTTATGCAACAGAATCTTCAACAACTAGCATAAAATGTATCCACCCCCTCAACTACCCCTTCATAAGACCAGTATACAGTGTGTCCCTCCACCCCCTCAACTACCCCTTCATATGACCAGTATACAGTATGTCCCTCCACCCCCTCAACTACCCCTTCACATGACCAGTATACAGTATGTCCCTCCACCCCCTCAACTACCCCTTCATATGACCAGTATACAGTGTGTCCCTCCACCCCCTCAACTACCCCTTCATATGACCAGTATACAGTGTGTCCCTCCACCCCCTCAACTACCCCTTCATATGACCAGTATACAGTGTGTTCCTCCACCCCCTCAACTACCCCTTCATATGACCAGTATACAGTATGTCCCTCCACCCCCTCAACTACCCCTTCATATAACCAGTATACAGTGTGTTCCTCCACCCCCTCAACTACCCCTTCATATGACCAGTATACAGTATGTCCCTCCACCCCCTCAACTACCCCTTCATATGACCAGTATACAGTGTGTTCCTCCACCCCCTCAACTACCCCTTCATGTAACCAGTATACAGTGTGTTCCTCCACCCCCTAAACTACCCCTTCATATGACCAGTATACAGTGTGTTCCTCCATCCCCTAAACTACCCCTTCATATGACCAGTATACAGTGTGTTCCTCCACCTCCTCAACTACCCCTTCATATGACCAGTATACAGTGTGTCCCTCCACCCTCTCAACTACCCCTTCATATGACCAGTATACAGTACGTCCCTCCACCCCCTCAACTACCCCTTCATATGACCAGTATACAATGTGTTCCTCCACCCCCTCAACTACCCCTTCATATGACCAGTATACAGTGTGTCCCTCCACCCCCTCAACTACCCCTTCATATGACCAGTATACAGTGTGTCCCTCCACCCCCTCAACTACCCCTTCATATGACCAGTATACAATGTGTCCCTCCACCCCCTCAACTACCCCTTCATATGACCAGTATAAAGTGTGTCCTTCCACCCCCTCAACTACCCCTTCATATGACCATTATACAGTATGTCTCTCCACTCCCTTAACTACCCCTTCATATGACCAGTATACAGTGTGTCCCTCCACCCCCTCAACTACCCCTTCATATGACCAATATACAGTATGTTCCCCCACCCCCTCAACTACCCCTTCATATGACCAGTATACAGTATGTCCCTCCACCCCCTCAACTACCCCTTCATATGACCAGTATACAGTGTGTCCCTCCACCCCCTCAACTACCCCTTCATATGACCAGTTTACAGTGTGTTCATCCACCCCCTCAACTACCCCTTCATATGACCAGTATACAATGTGTTCCTCCACCCCCTCAACTACCCCTTCATATGACCAGTTTACAGTGTGTTCCTCCACCCCCTCAACTACCC
This sequence comes from Sabellastarte sp. h YS-2021, assembly GCA_964017235.1. Lineage (NCBI taxonomy): Eukaryota > Metazoa > Annelida > Polychaeta > Sabellida > Sabellidae > Sabellastarte > Sabellastarte sp. h YS-2021. The sequence continues at coordinate 34,096,988 of OZ024936.1, forward strand.
CTTCATATGACCAGTATACAATGTGTTCCTCCACCCCCTCAACTACCCCTTCATATGACCAGTATACAGTATGTCCCTCCACCCCCTCAACTACCCCTTCATATGACCAGTATACAGTGTGTCCCTCCACCCCCTCAACTACCCCTTCATATGACCAGTTTACAGTGTGTTCCTCCACCCCCTCAACTACCCTTTCATATGACCAGTATACAGTATGTCCCTCCACCCCCTCTACTATCCCTTCATATGACCAGTATACAGTGTGTTCCTCCACCCCCTCAACTACCCCTTCATATGACCAGTATACAGTATGTCCCTCCACCCCCTCAACTACCCCTTCATATGACCAGTATACAGTGTGTCCCTCCACCCCCTCAACTACCCCTTCATATGACCAGTATACAGTATGTCCCTCCACCCCCTCAACTACCCCTTCATATGACCAGTATACAGTGTGTTCCTCCACCCCCTAAACTACCCCTTCATATTACCAGTATACAGTGTGTCCCTCCACCCCCTCAACTACCCCTTCATATGACCAGTATACAATGTGTCCCTCCACCCCCTCAACTACCCCTTCATATGACCAGTATACAATGTGTTCCTCCACCCCCTCAACTACCCCATCATATGACCAGTATACAATGTGTTCCTCAACCCCCTCAACTACCCCTTCATATGACCAGTATACAGTGTGTTCCTCCACCCCCTAAACTACCCCTTCATATGACCAGTATACAGTATGTCCCTCCACCCCCTCAACTACCCCTTCATATGACCAGTATACAGTATGTCCCTCCACCCCCTCAACTACCCCTTCATATGACCAGTTTACAGTGTGTTCCTCCACCCCCTCAACTACCCCTTCATATGACCAGTATACAATGTGTTCCTCCACCCCCTCAACTACCCCTTCATATGACCAGTTTACAGTGTGTTCCTCCACCCCCTCAACTACCCCTTCATATGACCAGTATACAATGTGTTCCTCCACCTCCTCAACTACCCCTTCATATGACCAGTATACAGTATGTCCCTCCACCCCCTCAACTACCCCTTCATATGACCAGTATACAGTGTGTCCCTCCACCCCCTCAACTACCCCTTCATATGACCAGTTTACAGTGTGTTCCTCCACCCCCTCAACTACCCTTTCATATGACCAGTATACAGTATGTCCCTCCACCCCCTCTACTATCCCTTCATATGACCAGTATACAGTGTGTTCCTCCACCCCCTCAACTACCCCTTCATATGACCAGTATACAGTATGTCCCTCCACCCCCTCAACTACCCCTTCATATGACCAGTATACAGTGTGTCCCTCCACCCCCTCAACTACCCCTTCATATGACCAGTATACAGTATGTCCCTCCACCCCCTCAACTACCCCTTCATATGACCAGTATACAGTGTGTTCCTCCACCCCCTAAACTACCCCTTCATATTACCAGTATACAGTGTGTCCCTCCACCCCCTCAACTACCCCTTCATATGACCAGTATACAATGTGTCCCTCCACCCCCTCAACTACCCCTTCATATGACCAGTATACAATGTGTTCCTCCACCCCCTCAACTACCCCATCATATGACCAGTATACAATGTGTTCCTCAACCCCCTCAACTACCCCTTCATATGACCAGTTTACAGTGTGTTCCTCCACCCCCTCAACTACCCTTTCATATGACCAGTATACAGTATGTCCCTCCAACCCCTCAACTACCCCTTCATATGACCAGTATACAGTATGTCCCTCCACTCAACTACCCCTTCATATGACCAGTATACAGTGTGTTCCTCCACCCCCTAAACTACCCCTTCATATGACCAGTATACAGTATGTCCCTCCACCCCCTCAACTACCCCTTCATATGACCAGTATACAGTATGTCCCTCCACCCCCTCAACTACCCCTTCATATGACCAGTATACAATGTGTTCCTCCACCCCCTCAACTACCCCTTCATATGACCAGTATACAATGTGTTCCTCCACCCCCTCAACTACCCCTTCATATGACCAGTATACAATGTGTTCCTCCACCCCCTCAACTACCCCTTCATATGACCAGTTTACAGTGTGTTCCTCCACCCCCTCAACTACCCTTTCATATGACCAGTATACAGTATGTCCCTCCAACCCCTCAACTACCCCTTCATATGACCAGTATACAGTATGTCCCTCCACTCAACTACCCCTTCATATGACCAGTATACAGTGTGTTCCTCCACCCCCTAAACTACCCCTTCATATGACCAGTATACAGTATGTCCCTCCACCCCCTCAACTACCCCTTCATATGACCAGTATACAGTATGTCCCTCCACCCCCTCAACTACCCCTTCATATGACCAGTATACAATGTGTTCCTCCACCCCCTCAACTACCCCTTCATATGACCAGTATACAATGTGTTCCTCCACCCCCTCAACTACCCCTTCATATGACCAGTATACAATGTGTTCCTCCACCCCCTCAACTACCCCTTCATATGACCAGTTTACAGTGTGTTCCTCCACCCCCTCAACTACCCTTTCATATGACCAGTATACAGTATGTCCCTCCAACCCCTCAACTACCCCTTCATATGACCAGTATACAGTATGTCCCTCCACCCCCTCAACTACCCCTTCATATGACCAGTATACAATGTGTCCCTCCACCCCCTCAACTACCCCTTCATATTACCAGTATACAGTGTGTCCCTCCACCCCCTCAACTACCCCTTCATATGACCAGTATACAGTGTGTCCATCCACCCCTCAACTACCCCTTCATATGACCAGTATACAGTGTGTCCCTCCACCCCCTCAACAACCCCTTCATATGACCAGTATACAGTGTGTCCATCCACCCCTCAACTACCCCTTCATATGACCATTATGCAGTATGTCTCTCCACCCCCTCAACTACCCCTTCATATGACCAGTATACAGTGTGTCCATCCACCCCTCAACTACCCCTTCATTTGACCATTATACAGTATGTCCCTCCACCCCCTCAACTACCCCTTCATATGACCAGTATACAGTATGTATCTCCACCCCCTAAACTATCCCTTCATATGACCAGTATACAGTGTGTCCATCCACCCCTCAACTACCCCTTCATATGACCAGTATACAGTGTGTCCCTCCACCCCCTCAACTACCCCTTCATATGACCAGTATACAGTATGTCCCTCCACCCCCTCAACTACCCCTTCATATAACCAGTATACTGTGTGTCCCTCCACCCCCACAACTACCCCTTCATATGACCAGTATACAGTGTGTCCCACCACCCCCTCAACTACCCCTTCATATGACCAGTATACAGTGTGTTCCTCCTAATCCTCAACTACCCTTTCATATGACCAGTATACAGTCTGTTCCTCCACCCCCTCAACTACCCCTTCATATGACCAGTATACAGTATGTCCCTCCACCCCCCCAACTACCCCTTCATATGACCAGTATACAGTGTGTTTCTCCACCTGAACCACGCCTTCATATGAGCATTATACAGTGTGTTCCTCCACCTCCTCAACTACCCCTTCATATGACCAGTATACAGTGTGTTTCTCCACCTGAACTACCCCTTCATATAAGCATTATACAGTGTGTTCCTCCACCTCCTCAACTACCCCTTCATATGACCAGTATACAGTGTATCCCTCCACCCCCTCAACAACCCCTTCATATGACCAGTATACAGTATGTCCCTCCACCCCCTTAACTACCCCTTCATATGACCAGTATACAGTGTGTTCCTCCACCCCCTAAACTACCCCTTCATATGAACAGTATACAGCATGTCCCTCCACCCCCTCAACTACCCCTTAATATGACCAGTATACAGTGTGTCCCTCCACCCCCTCAACAACCCCTTCATATGACCAGTATACAGTATGTCCCTCCACCCCCTTAACTACCCCTTCATATGACCAGTATACAGTATGTTCCTCCACCCCCTAAACTACCCCTTCATATGACCAGTATACAGTATGTCCCTCCACCCCCTCAAGTACCCCTTTATATGACTAGTATACAGTGAGTTCCTCCACCTCCTCAACTACCCCTTCATATGACCAGTATACAGTATGTTCCTCCACCCCCTAAACTACCCCTTCATATGACCAGTATACAGTATGTCCCTCCACCCCCTCAACTACCCCTTCATATAACCAGTATACAGTGTGTCCCTCCCTCAACTATCCCTTCATATGACCAGTATACAGTATGTCCCTCCACCCCCTCAACTACCCCTTCATGTAACCAGACTACAGTGTGTCCCTCCACCCCCACAACTACCCCTTCATATGACCAGTATACAGTATGTCCCTCCACCCCCTCAACTACCCCTTCATGTAACCAGACTACAGTGTGTCCCTCCACCCCCACAACTACCCCTTCATATGACCAGTATACAGTGTGTTTCTCCACCTCAACTACCCCTTCATATGAGCATTATACAGTGTGTTCCTCCACCTCCTCAACTACCCCCTCATATGACAGTGTGTCTCTCAAGTCTAGGATGTTGTAGGGACTTTTGTAGAATCTTTGTACAAGCAGATTTTAAGGAAATAAACCAATATCTTCATTCTCTTATCACACAGGCATTAGACAAGTATCCCTGTTATATTTCAGAAATACACAGGGAACCTGTTAAGAACTTAATATGTTCAATAGTCGAAGTTAAAAACTGCCATGAAGTATATATAATTTAACAGGTAACAGTCACCAATCTGTGTTCAGTACCATATGGATATAAAGATCTAGATGAAAAAGAAAACACATTATTGCATCCAAATCTGCTTTGAAGTGATATAATTATATTGTTTTCCTTGTTCACTGTAACACTCACACTGTGATCACATTGGACATTTACAACAATTGACTCACTTGACATCTAGATGACAGGTGATTTGAGTTCGAATTCACAAGTTTAAAAGAAAAATGGCAAACTTGTTAAAGCAATGGAAAACTGTCTTAGTTTCTGTTTCATTTTCCATCAGTAATGAATACATGTACAATGAATATATTTTGTTCAGGTTCAAATCATGAGAAAAAAAAAATGAATAGGCTATTCGGGTGGGGAACAATCATGATCACATGGGTCACTTCTGATCGTTCTTCCTCATAGGACCAATTGGTGTAATGGTTTCAATTACTGTAAAAGGTACTATTTAAATACAAAAGATTACTTCTGATCACTTAAATCACTTCAAATGATCCCACTGGAATGCACGTAATGGTTACACATTGTCAGCTAATTCTGAATTGTCTATATATTCAATGTAATTTACGGCTATTGACAGAATTAAATCAAAGGCATCACATTTTAATTCTATTTCTTACTTGTGTACAATGTGCTGGTATTTTTAAACGCTGTGAAACGCTGTGAAAAACGTAAACTAATTTTTGTGTTTCTTCAGGTTATTTTGTGTATTACCTAGCCAGGCTATAAAATATGATATAACATATTTTTGTATATATACTGTTCATATGTTTCGCAAATGTTATGTATCTTGTTTTACTAACTTATAATCAAAGACAAAATTAAATAAGATTAAACATATAAACTATTTCTCTCATTTGCATTTTATATATGTTAAAGGGAAAGCTGTGAAACCAGGCCAAAGTATAACATATATTAAATATCATAAAAATGATCTTCAGTCACTTTGCTTAAAATCTACACTATCGAAATAACTATTACTCAGCTATGTTGTATAGCTCTGAAAATATGACAATACACAGATCAGCAAAAAGTAGGTGAACAACCTATTTAATAAAAATAATCTAAATCCAATAGTTCTGAAGTTACAACTGATTTACTCAATGGTATAATGCCAAAGTAACTGTTATTCAGTTAGCTATTATAAACGAACAGCAGCTCTGAAAATATGTCATGACACAGATGATCAAGAAGTACGTGAACAACATATCTGATATAAATCCTCAAAATTCAATATTGTTGCAGTTACAAGAACAACATATTTAAACAAAAATTCTCTAAATCTAATAGTGTTAAAGTTACAAGTTATTTATTCAATGACAGAATGTCAAAGTGGCTACTACAGCTCTGACAATTTGTTATGGTAAATGTTAAAAGTAGATATTACTCAGTTAGTTACAGAGCTACATATCTGAAAATATGGCAAGACACAGATCATCAAAATCATAGGTGAACAACATATTTTACAAAAACACTTTAAATTCAAGTGTTGAAGATACAAGTGATTTACTCAATGACAAAATAAAAAGTTATTCAGTTAGCTATGGAGCTATAGCTTTTAAATGTCTTTATTAACAATAAAGGTCTTGTTAAATGTCTTCATGAACATAAAATGGGATCACAGACCAGCAAAAGGCAGGTTGCAATCAGGATCAGGGATAGGGTCTGGCAACATGGCACAACTTTTGAAAGCAACCCATCCCAGGTGGTGTCCTTCCACCCTTTCAAATTTCAAACAGATCAGTAGAAGCATCTTCAAGTTGGAGTCCGGAAACCAAAATGTTGATGGATAGATACAGACACATTGACTGGCACCGATTTCGGGAGCAATCTAGCTTAGATGGTGTCCAACCATCCTATCAATTTCAAATAAATTGGTGGAAGTATCTTCAAATTAGACTCCGGAAACCAAAATGTTGGCAGACTGATACATGGACTGGAACAATTATGACAGTAACCCAGCCCACCCAGTCAAATTTCAAATTGGTCAGCGGAAGTACCTTTGAGTTAAAGGAAGCCATAATGTTGACAGAGAGACATCACCCACATTAATCTAACAGGCAGGTTGATTACACACAACCTATCGCAAAAAGTAGACAAACATTTTTAACCAAAACATCAATACTGGACAGTCTATTTTATAAAAATCCTGTAAATTCAATACTGTTGAAGTTACAAGTGATTTACTCAATGAAAAAATGTTAAAGTAGCTATTTATCAGTTAACAGTGGAGCTAACAGCTTTTAAACTTCCCCATGATACAGTTTACTAAAAAGTAGCTGGACAACATCTTTAACAAGAAAAAAAAATGTTTACTCATTTTTCTTACTGAAAAAAAAACCCCAGAAAATAGGTATTTCTCTGAAAAAAATGATTTGGTTTGACAGCTAAATGGCTAAACATGGTCAAATACATGAATTAGACTGATTTCCTTTTTAAATGAATTTTCATGAACTAAAGTACGGTATAATCACAATAAATACATTCAGTAACTGAAACTTATTAAACGTAAATGCATTCAGCAACTGAAATATATTCACACTAAATGCATCTGAGCAACTAACAACTTTAGAGTGATCAACTAATGCACATTTGAAGTAAATGCATTTATCAACTGAAGTACATTTACAGTAAAAGGACTTATCAACTGAAGTATATTCACACTAAATGCATTCTGCAACTTATAGTTTTAGTTTTAAACTACATTCAGCAACTAATGCACATTCATAGAAAATGCATTCACCAACTTCTTTTTTACAATAAATCATTTGATATTGTTAATATTCAGGGCAAATTGTTACTTTGACTTCATTGGTTGTAAATGTAATAGAAGAATAAGAGCATGTTCACTGAAGCCTTCTTGTAAACTTTATTCTTTTATAACAGCCATTTTCAGCATTGGAGTGAATAATGTTTTTCACAGGAGACCAAATTTCAAAAATACTACACCCAGTATTTCTTTGCAAAAATAATGACACTTTAGTCTTGAACTGAATAAACATTCAGATATGTTTACATGGAAATAAAATCTACATAATAACATTTAACTTGAAATCGTGTATTGTAATATAAAACAAAATAAACTTAAAATGCATAAAAATCATAATATTTTAAGATGAACACTTTGGAAAGTAATCTTACTCTGATAGTAGAAACATGCTATATTTGTAGGTAGAGATGGAGGCTTGCTGACTCCTGTGGTTATTGGAGGTTCTGGTTATACAAGTCTAATTGTATCTTTTGTTTCCATACCACTTTTTACAACAGAAAAGGGTCTAGCATCAGCCAACATTTTAGGTCAAGGCCTTTTCTAATATCACCTAGCAACAGTATGAGAAATCCTAAATATAATGTATGTTGCTTGCCTGTATGGTGCACATTATCATATCCCGTTTTGATTGGACAATGTTATTAGATGATAATTTCCTAAAAGGGAATATGTGAATCAGTTTGAAGGACTAAAAACATTCAGTATCAAAATAAGTTTTTCCTTTCAAGAAAGTGCCAATCCAGATATGATTTTATATCATTATCAATATATAATGCTCTTATTCTGATTATATATCATAACGCAAACTTAAACCTGTATAAAATAGATGTAAACATGAGTGAAATTCCAGATGCATAATCATACAGTATTGCAGTTCAGAAGGACAAGGTGAAGGTCATTGTAGCTGATACAAGTTTCTGTTTTACTTACCTGGACTGGTGACCAGTCTAACTGTACCTGTAAGTTTTTCTTTTAGCATGGAATCTTTTTAGTCTATATGATTCCAAGTACTTATTATTTTTCTCCACTTCAAAAATGCTTCGAAATGTATTCATCCAAAAGTGGTTTTCCATCAAGGAACTCATCCATATTTGAACTGTATTTATTGATTTCCTGGAAGATTTGCTGTTTATTGTGGTAAAGCTTTCAGCCACATCATGTGTACAAACATTTATCAGTTTTGGGGCATAATTTTGGTACATTTGTGACTCAGAACTTCAATAACACATTCCAAATAAAATACACTTGTTGATCGTTTCAACAGTTTGAGTACTAGTCAGAGGGAATAAATAGACCTAAAGACTGTGGTCACAGAGTTTTCTGCTATAGGAGGCTGAAAACTTATATTGTAAATATTTTTATAAGTATTAGGTGAATAGTATCTGATACATTGGTAAAGAAATAATACACCTATCATTTGAGCTTTTAACATTAAAATATATAAATTACTTAAGATGATACTGGGGTTTAAAGTAAAAAAATTCAAGACAACTAGGTCCATAAACTGATAAATACTTCCACATGAAGACAATACATTGCATGAAGATACGTCTATTGCTGATAGTTATATCAGGTCATTTTCCAAAAATTTTGATTTCATTTAGAAAATTAAATATCTTCCATCATCAAAGATTATTATGTTACCATATGTCACTCAATGTTTATAATTTTTGCAAAGGGCTGGCAAAATTTTTCAACAGAGGGGGTCAAATGTCAGACAACACCTCTTAAAGTTTTGCACCCCCTGATTACTTAATCTGCATGATTTTTATCGAGGAGTAATTAAAGTTGAATAATTGATACAAATAAACTCAAAGGCTTTAAGTTCCAACAAAATTGTGGAAGTACTACAAGCAAAATATACATGAAAAGGGCTTCAGCGGGACTTTCTAGCTAGAACTCTGTGGATGACCCTGAACAAAGAACTCAATAGTCAAATCTCTGCAGTTTTATAGAGCACACATATATTAGTTATACATAACAACTACAAGATGATATATGTTATAATGTATGACTTTCTAGCAAAAATGTAAAAATAGCCACAGCCTAGGGAAATATTTTTAACACCATGAGATATAGAAGTAGTGTATCAGTACAAAGTTCAGGATACTTTCAGAGCACTGTCAGTTATATAAAGGTCCAAACAATGTCTAAATAGAGAAAATAATGTGTAAGAGAAAGATAATGCATGTAAAGATGAAGTATTAAAACAAGACAATTCAATAAGAAGATGACAGTATTAATCAGTAAACTAAACATTACGACACTCTTTATCTACATCTGGCATGGCCGAATTATGGTTTGGATGTTTTGAATATTACGATGCATACAGAAGTGGCAATACATTCAATGAATGCTTATGTGTGGTGTTGGGAGCAAAATCTGTGGCTCACTTGATGAAATTCCATCTGTTACAATGGGAAGTTGTAAAAGTAAAATTCTTAATGAATTCTAATATGACTTTAACAGTGCTTAATCTGCATCAAAAGACAGACCCAAAGGTGCAACAAGATTTTAAGGGTCAAAGTCATTGTGACAAGGTCAAATCAAGGTCATACCATGATGCTGCACACCTACAACCCCTAACCAAGGTCCCGACCAAGGATCAACTTCTTACACCTTATGGTTTCCGAGATATAGCCCGGACAAGATTTTATAGGTCAAGGTCACCACAGCAAGGTCAAAGGTCAAATCAAGGTCACACCATGACGTTGTACACCTACACCCCAAACCAATGTCCCTAGTAAGTATCAACATCCTACACCTCACGGTTTCCAAGATATAGCCCAAACAAGATTTTATAGGTCAAGGTCACTATGGCAAGGTCAAAGGTCAAATCAAGGTCACACCATGACGTTGCACACCTACACTCCTAACCAATGTCTCTACCAAGTATCAACTTCCTACACCTTACGGTTTCCAAGACATAGCCTGGACAAGATTTTCAAACTCAAGGTCACTACGGCAAGGTCAAAGATCAAATCAAGGTCACACCATGCCGTTGCACACCTACATATCTTAACCAATGTCCCTACCAAGTATCAACTTCCTACACCTTACGGTTTCTGAGATACAGTACATATTGTCTGCAGAGAAGTGGAAACCTATGTTGGGATGATTTTGAATGACTTTGCTGAGGGAAATAGTATATTAGGAAAAAAGTACTACACCGAGGAATGAGCCCTGCAGCACACCAATCAAGAGCTTCTTAGCATCAGATAAAATAGAGCGAATATTGACACACTAAAAACGATCAGAGAAGTAAGACTTGAACCAGTCCCAAACTACACCACCAACACCAAACCAAGAACAATCTACGAGCATGGCATGGTCAATCGTATCAAACAGTGCTGATTGGTCAAGCAGCAAAACAGTGGTGGTTTCTCCTCTAGCCAGAGCAAGACCAACTTCATTCTTGATCGGCAGCAGTGCAGTTTTGGTCGAGTGATGTAACTTATAAGCTGACTGCTTGATCTTGACTTTTTTATCAGTGGAGTGACAGCTGTTTTGAAACCAGCAGGAACAACAACTTCAGAGAGGGGAAAATTAACAAGTTTAGTGATTTATTTATTTATTTGGGGTTTTACGTCGCTTTCAACACTGTACAGGTCATATCACGACGGGCAGTTGGAAGAGCAGAGGAAACCAGTACATACAGTTGGTCAAGGTTCTGTACTGTAAACTGCCGACCAACGGCAAGCAACTACCAGCTTTCTTACTTGGGGCCATGCCAGGAACCGAACCCCGGCCTCAGAGGTGGGAGGCAAGTGTTACCACTCTGCCACCGTGGCCCCTTAGGCCTAGTTTAGTGATTGAGGGCAGAGGAATGTCTAAACACTCCCTAACCAAAACATAGGTCAATGATCAAACAAAATTTTGTTGATTTCATAATCACCTTATGAATTTCTTCCAGAGAAGCTGTTTTAAAGAAGTCAAATTTAGGCAGGTCTATATGAGCAGGAAGTGTGAAAGAGTCAGTGCTGAAAAATGAGTCTTGATAAAAAAGTGACAAAGCAGTTAGCAAGGGATCTCTGAGACTGGTGAGAAGGAAGTGCACTTTTGGGAAGAGAATGCAATACAGAACAAATAAGACCTGCCACAGTTTCTTTGAATCCAGAGCATTTTCACTGACAAGATTTCCATAATAGTTGGATTAACCTTGTTGACTAATGAATATCAACGGGCAATTTGCCTGCGCAATCTAGCCTCAACAAAGATTTAAAAATATCTTAACCTCACTTTCATTTGGGATGATGACATCAGCACAGCCATTTTGAGAGAAACTGGAGAAATATTTCTGTAACTATATCTTGCTGTATCACTGTTGTTTGAAGCCATCATTATATTATAAGTGGAGATACAAAAGTATATTATATCATAGAATACACTGTACAAGGATAAATTAATGTAAATAGGGAAATTATTCATAAAATGAAGTTTGTTTACATTCTCCCATGAATCATGCTGGATACTTGAATGTTTATAAATGTTTATGTATAAATGTTTATAAACGTTAATGTATAAACGTTTATAAATGTTTATGCTTAAATGTTTATAAACGTTTATAGGCAAACGTTTAGGGCCCCATCATTTTAAACCTAATCTAAACCGTTAATAGTTAGGTTTATAAACATTTATAAATGTTTGTAATGTTTACTGGGATGGATGTGGAAATCCCCAAAGATACTACTACTACTACTACTAATAATAAGTAATGCCAATGGAATAAAAAATTAGAGTTTGTACACAAATAATAGAAATGTCTTGATATGGAGGAAAATATCTGGTCTCCAGAGCCCTAAGCATTTCAATAATTTCTACTTCAAATTATAATTGTTATGAGGACTTCTGTGTCAAGTAGATTTATTTTTTTTCTGTGACTGAATATTCAACATGAAGGGTTTCCGTTACCAAACTAACCTTCATCCCTCTCCAATTGCAATAGGGAAATCAAAATAACTCACATCAACATAGCGATCATCCATTGTACTTGTCAGACCCAAACACAGGCAATATTTTGTTCTGTCCAGGAGTTGAACCTATGTCTTCACAATAACACAGGTGACACTATATATACTGGTTCTTCTGACCAAGCAGACTGAAAATAAAACATAACAACATGAAGAAATAATGGATAAAACCAAACCGAACAATATTGTCAACACATAACACCTGGAAATATTAAAGAAATCATAAGACCACAAAATGGCAACTCTGAAAATGCTACTTTTGTATGTATTTGTCCTAAAAGTGTCTTTGCAGGTTTTACCGCATTTGTTATTATGATTTTAATGGCAAGTGATATTCAAGAAGTTTCAGCAGTGTAAATGACTGTCGTGTAACATTTTTACATACAAACTAAACTCTGTTTCATTGTAACTGTTGTTAAAATATTTATGACTTACAATGAATACAATTTTTTTCAGACACTCAAAAATGCAGATGTTTAATGCAATAGTTTTACAATGTCAACTGTACAGTCATTGAAATGTGTTACTCATTGAAGTTTGTTACTTGTACTTGAACAATGTACTTGTACAATGAACAATGTACAATTGTACAATTTTCTTGTACAATGAACTTTAGACCAAGAATGATACATGGCTGCTTTGAAACCTTATTCCATTCATTAGAATATAAATACTGGTTGTCCTTTTCAGAATTGACAAACTTCAGCAGCAACAATATTTACATTTTTAACACGGAAACAGTAACAGAAAAAAATTTGCAACAAAAACATGCAAAAAAATTAATTAAAAATTAACTGCTTATATAAAAATGTAAATATTCTTTTACACAATATCTACAGTATTTCGTGATATGCTACACTTGTATATAATAAATTACTAACTCTATGAATGTATATTTCTGAATACAGTGTCCTCCAAACTGACACATTTTTCCATTCTTTATTTATAAATATAAAAATTATTTGAACCTCACTATAGTGTTTTCAATTATCTGATGATGGCCATTATTTTTTTTATCAGAGCATTTTTTTAATCTCTGGAAGGTCATGAGTTCAAACAGGTGGCACATGTAAAAACACCAGTGTGTAACTCAACAATAAGAAATACAACATTTATCACAGTGTGTGAGATAAGCCATTAATGATACACTTACATAAACAAAAACACACATAAAAACAACTGAAATTCTGCATCGGCTGAGATAAAATGTCTTTATCAAACTTGAAATTTGGAAAGAATTTTCCTTCAATTTATGGCAATACAAGGGAGTTACTTCCATCCTGGTAAATGTCAAGTGTTGTGATAAATTTGACATCTGTGTGTTTTTTATTAAGAATATTATTGTGACTTAATAGTACTGTGGCTTCATTTCTGTGACTTATTGTAAGGCGTTAACATGATTTATCCTAAGTGAAAACATAGGTCATATGACGTCCTACAGGTTACCCTGACTGAAACGAGTTGTCGGGCAGATGATTTTCATTGCCTCGTGAGTTCACAGGTGACCTCTACAGTTCAAGAAGAGTGGTCATAACAGCAACTTACAATGACTAAATAATTCCTAACTTAGTCCTTTTGTGAAAGAATCAGAAAAAGATACCTCATACTAGTCTAGACTCAGTTCACTCCATGTAGATGTGATGCACTCATCTTCAACAAGGCAACATCAAGTGACATGGGCAGGTTTATAGAAGCTTTAACTTTGTCCTCACTCTTCCCAACACAGAGAGGTATATGGAGACTATCACAGAATTTCACGCATGGATTCAAAAGCTCAGACAGATGAGTGCTGGCAGGTAAGAACATTATGGCCCAGCAGAGCGAGCTCTCTGTTCTAGATTAGATCCTAGGAGAGTAGAAGGGACAACCATGGGAAGCCCTGCATACAGGAACTTCTCCAAGATTACCTGAGAATCTCCTGTCGAGGGTGGTTGGACACAAGATTGCGAAGAAGACCACATGGTTCAGAAGATCGCTGGAGGTTGGCTTCAAATTGGTAGTCAAACTGAGGTATCTGGCCACTATGCAGAATCATAGCATAAAATAGTATTTCCATCATAGAAGAATACTGGTAAGAATCCATGGTCTGCCCAACAGCTTCACAGGGCTAGGTGTCAAAGGAAGCTATGTTCAACAAGGCCACTGCCGCAGCGGTAATCTTCCGCCTTAGAATCAGTAATAATGGAGAACTAAAGGAGATATAAGGCCTTTGTAGTAAGATAACCCCACTTGACATTGAAGAATGGGTCAAAGGTAAAAGTCAGCAATTGGAAAATAGTCTCAGGCCTTGACTTTGTATAAGTCGTTTTCACATTTGGAACCCCTGGTAGCAATGATAAGGGATATAAGGCCTTTTTAATAGGATAATCCCATTTAACATGTGATATGACGGCCATTTTGTTTTTGAAACTAGGCCAAATTACTATCAGGCTATCTTTCCTAGCCATATATATTTTGTGCATATTTGATGAACCTAGCTGCAATATTTCAAGTTTTAGAGCATCTTAATGATTTTTAAATAATTGGCTATGGCAGCCATTTTGTTTATCAAAATAAGGCCAAACTTTTTCTTAAGCAAAATATTTGAAGGCCAGGACTTTTGATGGTCTGTCTTTATATTCTGAAGCAATAGCACCAATAATAAGGGTGAAATAAGGACATTTTAATGTGACATCCCCATTTAACCTTGAAGCAGGGGTCAAAGGACAAATTCAACACCTGGAAAAGATTCCCAGGCCATGACTTCCTACGAGTTATTTTTACATTCTGAACCTCTAGGAGCAATATTAGGGGAGATACAAGGCCTTTTTAATAGAATAACCCCGTTTGACATTAAACATGTGATATGGCGGCCATTTTGTTTTTTTGAATTAGGCCAAAATTACTATCAGGCTAGCTTTTCTAGCCATATAGCTTTTGTTCAAATTTGATGAAGCTAGTTGGAATATTTCAAGATTTATAGCACCTTTATGATTTTCAAACAATTAGCTATGGCGGCCATTTTGTTTTTCCAAATGAGGCTAAAATTTTGCAGAGACAGGTTTTCATAGCCATTATAAAACATTCCCTGCAAATTTGGTGAAGATATCTTTATAAATGAATGAGATATTAAGGTTTATACAAAAACGTGACAAACGGACGGACACACGTATGGAAGGCCGTAGGCAGGAGATAAAAATACATGGAATGTCCGACATGCTGGAGACATAGGTGGAAAGCACATGGCCAAAAGACAACCCACTTATGGAGGAAGTGAGTTCTTTAACAACAAGCATTCTGACGCATGCATTTATCTCCCGCCATATAAATTAGATGTACTAAAGATAACATATTTTAACAAGGTGCTCTAAATGTAATACTTTTCAAGTTATAATTGATTTAGTGCATGATTTCATGAATTTTAATCCATTAAAAATTATTTAAAAAATTCATTAAAAAAATTTAGTATGTGAAAGCTCTCCAAAATGTAGGTGAAAGAGTTATTTGAGAAATATTGGCTATCTGCAATACTTTTAGTGATAATAGGCAGTTACTCATTTTGAGTAGGTGAGTAATTAGCTACGGATCTGAAAATTCACTAATTGAAAGCTCTCAAACAAATTGGATATCCGCAATACTTTTAGAGATAATTATCATTTACTCATTTTGAGTAGGTGAATAATTAGCTACGAGTCTGAAACCTCACCAAGTAAAAGCTCTCCCAAAAGTAGGTGAATGAGTTATTTGAGAAAAATTGGATATCTGCAATACTTTTACAGATAATTCACATTTACTCATTTTGAGTAGGTGAGTAATTAGCTACGGGTCTGGAACTTCACCATGTGAAAGCTCTCCCAAAGGTAGATGAACGAGTAATTTGATAAAAATTGGATATCCACAATACTTTTAGAGATAATTAGCATTTACTCATTTTGAGTAGGTGAATAATTAGCTACGAGTCTGAAACTTCACCAAGTGAAAGCTCTTCCAAAAGTAGGTGAATGAGTTATTTAAGAAAAATTGGATATCCCCAATACTTTTAGAGATAATTCACATTTACTCATTTTGAGTAGGTGAATAATTAGCTACGGGTCTGAAACCTCACCAAGTAAAAGCTCTCCCAAAAGTAGGTGAATGAGTTATTTGAGAAATATTGGATATCTGCAATACTTTTACAGATAATTCACATTTACTCATTTTGAGTAGGTGAGTAATTAGCTACGGGTCTGAAACTTCACCATGTGAAAGCTCTCCCAAAAGTAGATGAACGAGTAATTTGATAAAAATTGGATATCCACAATACTTTTAGAGATAATTAGCATTTACTCATTTTGAGTAGGTGAATAATTAGCTACGGGTCTGAAACTTCACCAAGTGAAAGCTCTTCCAAAAGTAGGTGAATGAGTTATTTAAGAAAAATGGGATATCCCCAATACTTTTAGGGATAATTCACATTTACTCATTTTGAGAAGGTGAGTAATTAGCTACGGGTCTGGAACTTCACCATGTGAAAGCTCTCCCAAAAGTAGATGAATGAGTTATTTGATAAAAATTGGATATCCGCAATACTTTTAGAGATAATTATCATTTACTCATTTTGAGTAGGTGAATAATTAGCTACGGGTCTGAAACTTCACCATGTGAAAGCTCTCCCAAAAGTAGATGAAGCAGTTATTTGAGAAAAATTATGTCATTATTTTGCCACAAATAAGAAAATAGCTATTACTCACTTATGGCATGCAATAGAACCCCAAACTATATGCATTTACCCTGCAGTCACAATTTCAAAGTAGGTATTACTCGGCTATCCAATGTGCAACAGGTCTGAAACTTTACTATGTGATAGGTTATCAAAAACTAGATGAATAACATATTTGAAAAGATTTCCATAACTTTAATACTTTTGAAGATATTTGACATTTACTTATGCTGTTATTTTGCTACAAATAAGAAAATAGCTATTACTCACTTATGGCATGCAATACAACCCAAAAATATATACCATCTTATAGTTAAGGACAAAGTAGCTGAACAACATATTTGAAGAAAAAGCTGTAACTGCAATAGTTTTGGAGTTACAATGGATTTACTCAACAGTCACAATTTCAAAGTAGCTATTACTTAGCTATGCAATGTGCAACAGGTCTGAAACTTTACTATGTGATAGCTTACAAAAAAGTAGATGAATGACATATTTGAAAAGAATTCCGTAACTTTAATACTTCTGAAGATATTTGACATTTACTTATGTCATTATTTTGCTACTAATAAGAAAATAGCTATTACTCACTTATGGCATGCAATAGAACCCATAACTACATGCCAGCTTATAGCTAAGGACAAAGTAGGTGAACAACATATTTTACGAAAATATTGTAACTGCAATAGTTTTGGAGTTACAATGGATTTACTCAACTGTAGAATTTCAAAGTAGCTATTACTCAGCTATCCAATATGCAACAGATCCGAAACTTTACTATGTGATAGCTTATGAAAAAGTAGACGGATAACATATTTGAAAAGAATTCCCTAACTTTAATACTTTTGAAGATATTTGACATCTACTTATGTTGCTACAAATAACAAAATAGCTATTACTCACTTATGGCATGCAATAGAACCCCAAACTATGTACCATCTTATAGCTAAGGACAAAGTAGCTGAACAACATATTTTAGGAAAATACTCTAACTGCAATAGTTTTGGAGTTACAATGGCTTTACTCAACACTCAGAATTTCAAAGTAGCTATAACTCAGCTATCCAAGGTGCAACAGGTCTGAAACTTTACTATGTTATAGCTTACCAAAAAGTAGATGGACAACATATTTGAAAAGATTTCCCTAACTTCAATACTTTTGAAGATATTTGACATTTACTTCTTCTGTTATTTAGCTACAAATGAGAAAATAGCTATTACTCACTTATGGCAAGCAATAGAACCCCAAACTATGTAGCATCTTATAGCTAAGATCAAAGTAGCTGAACAACATATTTTAGGAAAATACTCCAACTGCAATAGTTTTGGAGTTACAATGGCTTTACTCAACACTCAGAATTTCAAAGTAGCTATAACTCAGCTATCCAAGGTGCAACAGGTCTGAAACTTTACTATGTTATAGCTTACCAAAAAGTAGATGGACAACATATTTGAAAAGATTTCCCTAACTTCAATACTTTTGAAGATATTTGACATTTACTTCTTCTGTTATTTAGCTACAAATGAGAAAATAGCTATTACTCACTTATGGCAAGCAATAGAACCCCAAACTATGTAGCATCTTATAGCTAAGATCAAAGTAGCTGAACAACATATTTTAGGAAAATACTCCAACTGCAATAGTTTTGGAGTTACAATGGCTTTACTCAACAGTCAGAATTTCAAAGTAGCTATTACTCAGCTATCCAAGGTGCAACAGGTCTGAAACTTTACTATGTCATAGCTTACCAAAAAGTAGATGGACAACATATTTGAAAAGAATTCCCTAACTTTAATACTTTTGAAGATATTTGACATCTACTTATGTCATGATTTTGCTACAAATAACAAAATAGCTATTACTCACTTATGGCATGCAATAGAACCCCAAACTATGTACCATCTTATAGCTAAGGACAAAGTAGTTGAACAACATATTTTAGGAAAATACTCTAACTGCAATAGTTTTGGAGTTGACATTTACTTCTTCTGTTATTTAGCTACCAGTCAGAATTTCAAAGTAGCTATTACTCAGCTATCCAAGGTGCAACAGGTCTGAAACTTTAGTATGTGATAGCTTACCAAAAAGTAGATGGACAACATATTTGAAAAGATTTCCCTAACTTCAATACTTTTGAAGATATTTGACATTTACTTCTTCCGTTATTTAGCTACAAATGAGAAAATAGCTATTACTCACTTATGGCATGCAATGGGACCCCAAACTATGTACCATCTTATAGCTAAGGACAAAGTAGCTGAACAACATATTTGAAGAAAAAGTTGCCACTGCAATAGTTTTTGAGTTATGAGCCCTTTACTCAAAGTAGCTAAGATTGCTATTACTCACTTATCTTTAGGCCTAAGTCAATAAAACCAAAAATTTTTTCAAGGGCATGAAAATTCATTGGGACAATTAATTTACAAAAAATCTGTAGCTGTAGCAGTTTTGGAGAAATCTGCGTGACTAACTAACGCACACACGCACGCACGCACGCACAGACATCATTTCATAATCTCCCTCCCGGGCTAAAGCCCGGCGGGAGATAATGAGGGCTTCACAGCCCTGGTAATGCTGGCATTAGTTATCTCCTGCCTGCGGCCAAAGGCCGTGGTCGGGACATTATAAAAAAGCCTTACGTACGTGCGTCCATGCGTGCATCTGTGCGTCCATCCGCCCGTTCGTCACGTTTTTGCAATACTTGAAATATTGCAGCTAGCTTCATCAAATATGTCCAAAATATATATGGCTAGGAAAGTTAGCTTGATAGTAATTTGGCCTAGTTTCGAAAACAAAATGGCCGTCATATTACCATTGCTACTAGGGGTTCCAAATGTGAATACAACTTAAAGGAAGTTGAAGGCCTGAGACTCTTTTCCAATTGCTGACTTTTACCTTTGACCCCTTTTTCAATGTCAAGTGGGGTTATCTTACTACAAAGGCCTTATATCTCCTTTAGTTCTCCATTATTACTGATTCTAAGGCGGGAGACAACCGCTACGGCAGTGGCCTTGTTTATGCTGAGTACAAGTTCATGTGGAGACACATTGCCTCCAGTGGTTCCTGGTTATCCAGTCAGAGCTAAGGGCAATATTGAATGTAGATCCATAGGCTTTTTATTCACTGAGCCTTCACCCCTGATGCCCCCTACCCTGTAACTGACTACAAACCTCTTGGAGATGGTGCTTATATGCTCTTAACAAGTAGCTCATGAATCCTTTGTCATCTTAGAAATGGCCCTGATTAGTCATGGCAACTTAGCCAGGACACCCATAAGGTCATTATGACTAATGTTTTCACTTGTCCAGATCACTCGGCTCTGAACATCTTCATTTTTTTTGCTAGTCCTAGAATGAAACTAGAAAGCATGTGTAGAGCACAGACCTTGGATGTTTCCATAAATTTCATATCTTTTTTGCATCTAGAATATCAACCAGGTCTTTTCCTAAATGTAATTACTTAATCCCCACTTAATGTGGGCAGGTCTTACCCACATACACACTTCATGGAGATTTACTCATTAATTTTAGAACAATTTTACCTGGAAAGCAAAGGTCATAAAAAGTATGCTTTGAAAATTTGGGATTTTTTTTGTATCCGGAGTATGAGCTGGACCTTCAACAAAATTTAGTCACTTTTTTTTTGGAGCAGTCCCATCCCACACTAAAAATGCCTTATAAAGATCCATTCATTATTTTTGGAGAAATCACAAACATAGAAAACCAGAAAAAACGAATACACCCAAAAACATACCCTCCCTAGGTGAAAATTGGTTTTATGACGCTGTAGTTGGAAAAGAGACACTCATAAAAGTTCTAAAACATGTTGAACATCTTCAATGCTTGGCCACAAAGCACTGCAATTGGCCTCTCAACCTTCTCTAGTGAAAAGCTGGTCATACAATGTTCACAACTCTCCCTTTGGTGGGCAAGGGTAGTTAGAGAAATGTAAGTTTATTAGCTGAAACTATTGGGAAGTTGTGGCTTTATCTTTGCTGATAATAGTTAAAAAATGACGAACAAGTCTCACATTGAACAAAAGTATCCGGCTCCAGATGTGTAGTTGAGTTATCACACTTAAGCATTGTAATATCGACATGTGAATAATTTACCAATTTTTATATTTTTTTATCTCTCCTTTCTGACTATTGTTTGAACTTAACACATCAAATTATTGATGGATGACATGAAGCTGTGTCAGTTTTAAAATAAACCAGCACAACAAAAACTTTGATCTTTGAATACAACTGCCTCTCAAACTGATAAACGATCAGTTTTGTAAAAGGGCTATCATCATTTTCATAATTGAAATCCATAACACTGCTCAAAAGAAGTATAAATTTATGTTTATTTATGCCTCCCAAGACAAAAGAGTGAACAATTCTTTTGGAGTTTGCAATCATAAAATTACTCTATTTATCAAGACAATTCAAGCCTAATAACGCTGAAATCAATTGAAATTTTAAAATAAAATCTATTAGGAAATGAAAATTAACTTCTTAACAATACTTTGAAATGGCAAAAGATGACAAGATAAATTACATGCTTCAATCTGCCAACTGAGGTAAATGTCTAAAGGATCATATTCTTATTCTTCCATTAAGCTTAATTTTTGTCTTGACCATGTTACATAGTAAAGGCTATTTATTAATAATAACAATATAACAAATATGGGCAAAACATCCCATACAGTAGATGAAACGAGCCCAAACATACAAACACAAACTCTTCAATTACTCCTAAACTGGGTGTAAATATTAAGTTTGCATGTAAATGAACTTTTGGTAGTTTAAGGTGACCTTTTCTTCAATTTTCTGCTAAAGGTGAGAAAAAGCTTTTACAAAAGGATGGCAATAGACAATAGCTTCTCAATGACTATCTATCTTCTTTATGTCTCAGACACAATACAACAATAAACACTATTTTTTTCTTTTACTATTTCATTGCATTCTAGTCACGAAAATAATTGAAAAGGTAATTACTTGCACAACAGCCTGGGTTTAATTAATTATAGAGACTGGAAAAATTTATGTAATTAAAAGGATGGAGAAGTTTTCAAACTTCTGAAATACATAAGTCAACTAGCTATTAAGTAACTAATTTGCTTGAATTGCCATTACTATTAAAGAAACTCTCAGAAGTACATTTTTTACTCAAATGTTCACTCTTTCTTTAATTATTTCTCCCACAAGATCATCAATACCATGAATGCTATAATTGTTTCTTTCAGAAACCCCTGACGAATGACACCATTGATTTAAAGTGATAAAATGTCAAGGTTAATACACAGTATTCAATGTCACAAGGGTATTACCTTAGATAAAACATATCAATTAAATTTAAAAATTTAAAGCTGATACAGTCAACCCCAGAGACTAGGGATTTTTATAGGAAACTGAAATAGGAACATTTGATGAATAAGATGATATTATAATGTTCTGTAAGGAAAGCCAGAGAGTGAGTCTTTAGTTCTCCCCATGAATAGTGAGCTGATTGACACACAAATAAACTGCTTTTTCCAGTGTTCAGTCAAGTACAAGGAATATGGCCTGTCATTGCAGTGGTCACTGGTCAACTGTACACATCATCAGTGAGAAACCCCTCACTGTCCCTAATGTCATTTCCCTGTGACCCTCATACAGCCCAACCCATTAGCAGAGACATGTCACACACAAAAAAAATACTCAAAACACAGGAGACTCTGTAGAAGCTGTGCAATATAAGTAAAACCTTCATGGAAATGGAACCAGTCTGAGTAATGTATGTATTTATAAGCAGGAACTAGAGAACTAATTCTCAGACTCTCAATAATGTTTTGATTTTAGTAGATATGTGTAGAAGTTCGCCATTAGTAAAATTCATTCCTGCAAATTTAGGACTTTCCAGTAATAAAGTCCACCATCATGCATTGTACATTTGGTCATTTATTTTAACAATTAAGACACCAGGAATTTGTCACAATTCACCATTTCCAGCTGTAGATAAAGCCCTGGAATGAAACCTCTATTGAGTATATAGTCAAGATTTCAGTTTTATTTGATTTTCATGCCTTGAATATACTTCTGAATGTTTCAAAGCTTATCTGAAATCTGCCAACAGGCTGCTAAATCAATAATCACCTCATGACTTTTGTTTATGAATTACAATTTTTTTTATATTACACCTAAACAATAAATGTGAAACATTAAATGTAAAAGAAGGACTTACAGTGCAAATCGTTAAAATATGCAAATATAATAAGCGAATCTATTCAGAGTTATTGAGTAGCACAAAGTATTTCAAAGTGACACTAAAATACCTATTTTCTCCTCACAATCAGAGCAGAAACCAGTCGCAACCTGTGTGTTTAGTACCATATAAAAGACAAGCTTAAAAAATACATGACAAAACTGTCTTTGTACAAATACGGTGAAAGGAAGTGTACAAATGAATGATATATTCTACATCATATGTTCACAATAATGTTTAAAAAATTCAAGAACCAACATCACAAAGGATCACAACTGAGTATCCATATAACAGGGTTTGGCTTGTTAGAGGTTGCTGTTGAAAATTTCATCAAAACAACATTTATATTTACATAAATGTTTAAATCATACACTGAGATAAATGCAGGCTTCAGCTTGTTTAAATACTCAAACACACAGCTCAAAGGACAGTCATTTCTTTATGCCTTAAACATCCATTCCACTGTCACAAGTTTGCCTACCTAGTTATACAGGTGCGAGAATAATCATCTTGGTCATACAAATTACTTTGAGTCGGGAAGGCCAGAAGTAGAATCATAGTGACCATAGATGCTATATCTCCCAGTTTTCAAATATGTTTCAACATTTACTTCTCAGCATTCCTTCCCGACAACTCACATGCGATCTCTATAGTCACAATTGGCTTACAACCTACCGTATCTTTTTGGTGAAATGACCAATTTTTTCTGACCATAGGACCTGCATTGTCCTTCTTGTCATGATACAATTAATCTTCCCACATCATTAAATGTGAATGATCTTGTCTCAAGAGGAGATAAGTTGTACAAGTCACCCAATAGTGTTCTGGGTTTTGATACGAACTATATTTAGAACAATGGCTGTTAGGAGCCAGTCATAGGGTTACCTTTTTTGGCCGTATTACTTATGTTTTCACTGTTAAGGCAATGCCAGTTTAAATGGAAACTTAATTGTTTTCTCTACTTTTTCAGCACTCAGCCTCAAAATGACCATGTATTCAGAACTGACTTGGTGTTAGGATAAGTCAGGCATGTGGAAGTGTTGAATAAACATACAGCCATTTCTAGAAAGGGTTTGTTCAGAAATCAAGTCTAACTCTTGACTTTATGGTGTGAAAGAATTTTGCATGAAGTATTTACATATACATTTAAGTTCTTTATTGTATATAAATCCAATCCCTCTTTTATGCCTTTTTTTCTCTTATGATTTTTTTGTCAATAGCATGAACTCTGTGTCACTTTGTGACATCAGCACATGCATTTTACATGACAATCTAAATGCAACCTCAATTCCATGCAATAGATGGCTGATTTTGTCTTCTGGTCATTAACAAAATAGTATCATTTTCTCTGTTAATTGTGCCAAATGCCCAGGATATGAAATATTAACCTAAAAATGACCACTGCCCAGGATCAATAGGGAAACCCGAGACTTTCACAGGGAAATGGACTATGGATTTTTTTATCCTTATTTTTACATGAAGCAAAAGGAAAAAGGGGATAAAGTGAACGGAAAGCTCAGGATTTCACATAATGGACAATGATTTATCCATAATTCATCCAAAACCTAAGGGCTTCACTAATTGGCCTCAACCTTACTATGTTTTCCACCCTTGTTTTTGTAGTTTCAAGTATTTACCTATTATTTTATTATTGGGAGCATTTGTTGGTTTCTTGCAGTAACTGCTGTTATTCAGACATGGCCAGACAGGGTGTGCAGTGTAAATATATTTCTTTAGTAAATATAAACGACTGAGAATTTAAAATGAAAATTTTCAAAATCCAATGAAATTCTGTTCAGATGAATTTGTATTACAAAATGGTCAAGCTACCAAAGGACCAGTATCTGAAAGTCTCACTTAAGTCATAACTTAAATGTTTCTTGTTGGCCTTTTATTTTTAAGGGTTATAGTTTTGTGTGAAGTATTTATTGTTCTGCACTGTATCTACATATTACAGTTATTGCATTAATAAAATATTACAGTTATTGTATTCTTCATTGTGCATACCAAAATCAAATGTCACAAATGAATTCATAATAGTTTTCCCTGCAAAATTTATAGAGCTTACCAATTAACATGACATGTCACACTAATATAGGATGTTTAACACAAATACCAGTCATTTTTACATTAATAAATTGCAAAGATTAACTAACAGTTTTACGTAGAGTTTCTG
Organism: Sabellastarte sp. h YS-2021; assembly: GCA_964017235.1. Classification (NCBI taxonomy): domain Eukaryota; kingdom Metazoa; phylum Annelida; class Polychaeta; order Sabellida; family Sabellidae; genus Sabellastarte; species Sabellastarte sp. h YS-2021. The sequence continues at coordinate 34,122,531 of OZ024936.1, forward strand.
TATAAAACAAAATCCAGACCAATAGTTTTCAATCAAAAATGGACAATTTGGGAAAATCTCTTTGATGATATTGATATTTAACATAAACTATTTATCTGAATAAAGTCAAGAATCAAGATCACAACAAATGCTTAATTATGTAACTGTACATGCTCATCTGTTCTCTAATTTACATTTAAATGTTTTATTATTAGTTGAAATGTGTACTTTGGGATGTGCAACTCGCAACTTAAAAGGAAAAACACTGACAACTAGTAAAAATAGCATCAGAGATGCCCGGACCCCACAGTTTGGGGAAATAGCAAACTAAAAGATTTGAAGCTGCAAAATTTCTAAATTGAAGAATATCTGTAAAGGTAGACATAATGTTGCACAGTTACATGCTCCAATCATGTACCCTACAAAGTATCGACTGTTTTTATCTAACGGTTTCTTAGATATAGCCCAGACAAAAAATTAAAGGTCAAGTTCAAAGGTCAAATCAAGGTCAAACCATGACACTGCACACCTACACCTCCAAACTGATGCCCCTATCATGTATCTACTTTCTACACCTCATGGTTTTGGAGACATAGCCTGGACAAGATTTTAAAGGTCAAGATCACTACAGCAAGATCAAAGGTCAATTCAAGGTTACACCATGATGCTTCACACCTACATGCCTGAACAAAAGTCTCTATTAAGTATCAACTTTCTACATCTTACAGTTTTCAAGATATAGCCCAGACAAGATTATAAAGGTCAAGATCACTTCAGAATGGTCAAAGGTCAAATCAGGAAAACATCATGATGTTGCACACCTACACCTCTCAACCAATGTGCCTACTAAGTGTCAACTCCCTACACATGATGGTTTCTGAGATATAGCCAGACAAAATCATTGTACCCACCAAACCACCCACCCACCCAACCGGATGCCATGTGTGAAAACAATACACTCACAGCTTTTAAGACTATGGGGCAAAAATTGATAAAATGTATGTGCCTGTGGATACAAATAATTTAAAAATGTAATGAATAAGTAAAACTCCATTTAGTAAATCTTCTGTTTAAGTTTAAATCACTGTTTCATTTCAAGAAATCCTTTAAAATACAGGAGTAAACCACCTCATCAGGGTGTCCTTTTCATTGGAATTATCTCTGTTATCTTGAACCCCCTGGTTCAGTTTATGTATTATTTCTAGTCCTTACAGACTCCAATTAACAGTTAACAGGTTACCAGACTGAACTGACATCTTTATTGAAATTTTATCAAAGATCCACTCAGTGTAGATTACCAAAGTCTAAAACTAAATGATCACTTTGTATTATACAGTCAGTTTATCACTCAACTACAATAGTCAGTGTATCATTTCAGTCAGTTCTCCAAATGTAGAGTAAGAAATCTAAAATTCACCACATATCTGAAATTCGCCACATGTGAAAATACTAATAAAATAAATGAATTGTGGTGAGATTTGTTGACTGTATAGTAAATTAAGGCTTTTTGAACTGAAAAATACCAATTTTTGGACAAAAACATCATTTTCTTCATAAAATTAACTAAGGTTTTAGAGGTGGCGAATTTTAGATTCCTGGCGAATTTTAGATTTCTTACTCTATCTGTCCCCAGTATAGATGGTTTGAATTTCTTTTTTTTTTCATTTTTATGAACTGGTTTGAATTTCATTTTATGTTGTCGTGGCCTTAAATTTTGCTTTCAGAAAATGAGGGCATAAAAAATGCGTAAATTAGATTAAATTAGGTAGCTCATTACTATGTTTTTATGTGCAAAATTTACCATATCTCTGTATTAAAATTTGCATATTTTGTCTTATTATTTTTATGAAACCAAACTATTGTGTTCCCTTTTTACTCATTAAAATATTCAGAAATTCAAACAAGAACAAAGTAATAATAAAAAATATTTTCATTTGAAACAAATTATCTGCCGAGTGGATTGAAAAAAAAATGGCTGCTTCCGAATAAATCCTGAGAGAAGTTTTTCTAATTAATCTTTATAATTACATGTATTTGAAGAAGATGCCTGGATGCACCCTGTCTACCTACTGGTAGTGTCAGCGTTTTTTAAATGTGACTTCATCACTGATATCAAACTTGAATCTGGTTTTAATATCTTTCAATGCTAAAACATCTTTCATGCCATAAAATGCCCAATTTAGTGACTATAAATGTCTCAATTTTGAAAAATGTTGAAAAATACAAAAGTATTTAAAAGGATGTAATAAATTTAAGGAAAGATTTCTATTAAATTGAATCTATTTGATCAAAATTTTAAAAGAAAATCAAAAATAAAATTAAAGTATGAATTAGCTTATTTATAATAAAATGCAAGGACATATTATTTCAAATACTGCCTTATGAGTTACTAGAAATAATGTTGACTCAAAATTTAATTATTGATTTCTTTCCAATGAGTTCCCTATAACTTCTAGTCTATTAAAATTCCATCTTCACCATACTGATCAAATCAAAACAAAAATAAATGACAAAAAGGTGTATTGTGGGCATTGAATAGTACACCAGAACCCTATTATTTACTGAATTATAAAGAGACATGACAAATAGTTCTTTCAGATTCTGCCTTCCAGATAAAAGGAGAAATTTTAGCGTAAGCAGCCATATAGTTTACATTCATTGTTTTGGAAATTTACCTTATTTTTTTAAATTTATTTTCTATTCTAATTGCTTTATTTTTTATAAATTATGATTTCTCTGAAACAAAATATTGCATTTTGTTCTGAAAAAAAATGCTTTCATTACTGGTTATTTGATATCAAGAAGGACTGCAAATTGATTTCAACTTTGTAGTCTGCTCAAAAATTCCATTTTAAAAGGCTTTGACAGTTATTTCGGTGCAAACATTAATGTCTTATTATTGTGAATTCCACCACATAAAATTCCACCTAAAGAGAGATGAATTTGTTTCATGAAATAGTACAAATGACATGAACTGGGGCATACAAACATGTGCATAAACCAAGGACACAAGATCTAGTCCAAATAGTGCGTTAATCAGGAATGAGACCATTATGTACAATGTCTTTAAACAAACAATTCTCAAAAACAACTTGTGTGCTAAATATGACAAGATTTCTCTGAATAGAAACATACATTATTACAGTGCAGTAAAAAGCTGGCCTTCATGTATGACATACACTTGATTTTTTCACCTGAAAAACAGAAGAACTGGGCAACCTTGTTACCTTGAAATTTTCTGTCTGATTTCACATACAAGAACATCTAAAACATGTAAAGTCACCAACCATTACAGTTGGAGTACCATGACATGCTGGGGGTATACCATGGAATATAGCCTTGCTTAAGGCTCAAATTGGCATAATATCTTTTCAAACATGCACACAGATATTTGGTATTCATAAAGCACTCATACATGTTAAGAGATAGAACTATATCAGTCAGATGCTGCTGTAAAAGTCTATACTTGTATGAGTACGTTATAGAAACTGAAACTCCATTATCTAAACTGAAAACTTTCCCTAACTGCGAAGAAACTTGATCCTTCAGCAAGGCTACATGGAATACACAACAAGGCAGAAAGTGAATATAACAAAATACACTTGTCAAATATGTGGTTATGGTCTTTGGCAAATATTCAGATATTTGGTATTTTTTATAAAGTTTATTTAGTTAAGCTTGTTCCTTTTACAAAACCATAAATTTTTATCAACAATTCAAATAAACCTAGAAAACTCATCACAAAATGTATAATTTAGAATATAGTTTATTATCTATAAGCTTGGGAGTTCAGCCACACTTCTACATCAAACTGGTACAAATGTTTAAAAACTAAAAAGTATAATAAAAATTGGTTTCAAAGTATTTTTCTCACAAATCTACATTTTCCATTTTAATATAAAAAAACTTGAAGAAAGTCACTTTGAATTATATAGGCAATTTAAATTAACAAAATGTATGTTGACAAAATATATGTTGATATTTGAATAGTGCTGGTGAAAAATGAATACTGAAAATATGTGGTATCAGCCTTTCAGCATCTGTACACAATAATGAACATGAAAAGCTACTTATAAGGATGACATACTACAAATCTGAAGATCTGAAGATAAAATACCCTGCTTAACCAGTAGTTCCACATAGGGTATGTTTCCATTTAATTTCCACCTGAGAGTTTTTCGTTTGTGAAAAGTGTCCATTATCTTCCATTAATGGGCTGATTTGTGTTAAAATGCGCTATAATGAAAACTTCAAAAGGACTGGGATATGATATGACTTGAAATGACTGCAATGATAACGAGTCCTTTCAAAAGATCCTAGACATAGACGATGGTCTTATCACCACGAAACTTTAATCATTCTGTTCTTTATTCTATTTTGGACATTTCATGAAAATGTTTTCACAACTTTTCAAGTTATTTTGTGAACAAAACCAAAACACTCGATGTGATCAAATTTATGTGATCACTGTTACTGCAGTTTTCAGAGAAACAAAACTTATTTGCTAAAGGAAAAGCTTAACCTGTTGCATACAGAACATAATAATAATAAAAATCCTTGGGTTTGAACCTGGGTTGGCAGATTACTTGTGATATCAATGCACAGTCGTGATGGAAATCTTGCCTTGATTTAAGTTTTTAGAGGAAAAAATTAAAATGCTGTGATTTAATTTTTTTCATTTCCGTCATTTGGAAAAACTTTTCAAACTAAAAAAATTTCAATATATAAATAAATTTTAAAAAATAACATCAGAGATGCCCGTACCCCACAGCCTGGGGAAATATTTTTCAACACCATGAGATATAGAAGTAGTGAAACAGTACACAGATTGGGATACTTTCAGAACACTGCATGTAAAGATTAAGTATTAAAACAAGACAATTCAGTAAACTAAAAGTTATGAAGCTGTAACATTTCTTAACTGGAGAATAGCTGTCAATGAAAATATCACAATTATGTATGGTCAAATCAAGGTCATACCATGATGTTTTACATCTAGACACCCTAGCCAATGTCCCTAGTAAGTATCAACTTCCTACACTTTACGTTTTCCAAGATATAGCCCGGACCAGATTTTATAGGTCAAGGTCACTACAGTAAGGTCAAAGGTCAAATCAAGGTCATGCCATGATGTTGCACACCTACACCTCCTAACTAATGCCCCTACCAACTATCAACTTCCTACACCTTATGGTTTCTGAGATATGGTCCAAACAAGATATTCAAACTCAGGGTCACTACGGCAAGGTCAAAGGTCAAATCAAGGTCACACCATGACGTTTCACACCTACACCCCCTAACCAATGTCCCTACCAAGTATCAACTTCCTACACCTTACGGGTTCCGAGATATAGCCCGGACAAGATTTTATAGGTCAAGGTCACTACGGCAAGGTCAAATCAAGGTCACACCATGACGTTGCACACCTACACCCCCTAACCAATGTCCCTACTGAGTATCAACTTCCTACACCTTACGGTTTCCGAGATATAGCCCGGACAAGATTTTATAGGTCAAGGTTCACTACGACAAGGTCAAAGGTCAAATCAAGGTCACACTAGGACATTGCACACCTACACCCCCTAACCAGTGTCCTTACCAAGTATCAACTTCCTACACCTTACAGTTTCTGAGATATAGCCCGGACAAGATTTTATAGGTCAAGGTCACCACGGAAAGGTCAGAGGTCAAATCAAGGTCACACCATGACGTTCCACACCTACACCCCCTAACCAATGTCCCTACCAAGTATCAAGTTCCTACACCTTACAGTTTCTGAGATACAGGCCGGACAATTTTTTTCCTGTCGCCCACCCACTGCTCGACCGCCCACCCATCCAGACACCATGGGTGAAAACAATACCCCTACAGCCCTTAAACAATAATTCATATGGGACTCAAACCCAGGACATTGGGTTTTATAAGTTCAACACTCTACACACAGACCTACAGTGGACAGTAATTTCATGGGCAGAGGAAATCAGTTGGTCAAGGTTCTGTACACTGTAAACTGTTGCCCATCAGTAAGAAACTACCATCTTTCCCACATAAGGTTCGGGGTTTGAACTGCCGACCTCAGAGGTGGGAGACCTATAGTGGAAGCTGTGTGTTTCTAATGTTTCAATGGTATATGTTTAACTTGCGATTTCTCCATCATTTCTGTGTGGAGATTTACACAATGAAAGCTAGCAGAAGTGCTATAATAATACCTTTCAAATGATATAAATAACATACTTTTTTTTTTGCTCTCATATATATATTTTATTAGCCCTTTTTTTTACAATATTCAACCTACCCTCGGAGGGGCGAGGGCAACAAACCCCCCATCGAGGTTATGCTCATAGTTCATTACATTAAGTTCAACACAAGAAAGATTTTATATAACAGATAGATAAAGATGCTTACACATTAGAGAAAATTATGCTTATACATTAGAAAGGTTTCTAAATATGTTACTGATTCAATGCATGTTATCTGAAGTTGGTTGTCTGAAGTTGGTTGTGCATTTGTATAGTATAGGTGTTACAGGTATCACATGTCAAAAATCATTGAACAAAATTGTAAATAATAAATAAATATATTTGTAGGTAACCTCGTTTCCATAATATTGACAACAAAAAGTCATGAAGAAATCCTGGGGTGATATTGATTTACATATGAGTGACAAAGAGAAGCAGATTTCTCTGTATAACCCTACTGCTCAGCTACCCTAGTTCGTCGCCTACCCAAGTTCGTCACTTGCATTTTTTGACAATTTTAAAACCTTATCACAATCATCTTTCCTTGTAGAGTTGTACATCATCATTATTAGTATTTCACTGTATTTGTTTCATTTGTTATTGTATCAATATTGCATGTCCTTAACAGTTTTTAAGGCAGGTGACGAACTTGGGTAGGCGACGAACATGGGTAGGTGAGCAGTAATTGAAAACAAGAAAAACTATCTCCTGACTTTAATTTTAACTCAAATTTCACCAAATTTGAGGGAATCCGTGTGTACCCCATGAAGTATCTGCCAACAAAATTTTAACTGATGTTACATTTTTTCTTTTTTTTAGTTAGAGGTGCAAAACGGTGTACAGACAGAAGGGTTACAATCCATTATTTTCAAATATTTAACACTTACTTGGCCATTAACCTATACAGAAGATACCCTGAGGCCTGATACTTACAACTACTTGAAAGGTCATTCCACTAAACAGAGTTCCATTTGAAGGGAAAGGAGTGTTGATAACAACACAATACCATTTTGAGGCCATTCCCAAACAACTGAAACCTCTTCCTATTGTGTGACAGGTTTATTTCCTGACAAGAAGAAATACATTAAAGGCCAGTCAGATCATGATCCAGTTTCACAAACCCATTCATTAGTTAAGGTCACCTTAAATTTAAGGTTTTCCCTTAATTTTCCCTCCTTTAATGAAACTCAGTTTAATAATGCCTTGAAATTTCAAGACAACTCCCTCATATTTTAAGGAAGTACAGTATCTACCTTAAATTTAAGGAAATGCCCTCCAAGGAATGTTTAATACTTTTTGCTCACACAAGTTTTAAGGAATAACTTAAGTAAGAGCAATTAAAGAGTTAAAGTTAAGGTGGCCTTCCCAGAGGAAAGAAATTGACCTTCCTTAAGGTCCTTTCCAACGGAGGCTTTGTGGAACCGGGCACAGGAATCATTTATTGATATTTCAATGAGATTCAAACTGCTTTGAGATACCTTTGTGACCTTGACTATATGCGTCCACAGTTATATGATACAAAACCACACAAAATGGTTGATAATGTGAAGATTTCTCGAACTTTTATTGTTTTTGTAGGTATCATTAGCAAATACGATAGAATGTTTTGACTAAATGTGGCATTAACTTCCTTACTTATAGTCTATTTTTTTCCTTTTTCCTTTTTTGTCTAGTTTGAAGAGGGTTTGTATCTGGGCATATAAATACTTCCATATTTGTCACCCTCTTCACTGAGTGATTTTCATTGCAATTTGAGGCCATGTTACATATAATTAGAATATCAGTGCATGTTTCTTGTTACACTCTGTACACAATCAGTGCAAATTTCACACTTTCATTGTAGACCTTATCAGACGTAAAATACAGCATACCTCATTCCGCAGGGCTACAGTCACAATCTTTGAATCATATCCTAGAAAAATCTCTGTTTTGAAAGGAAATTCTTGAAATAAGAGTATTCAGAGATCAAGGATTCCAGTGAATATAGAGCCTGATCTCTTATCCTACATGCAATTGTATCTCCTGATTAATCCACAGAGGAAACTCACACTTACTCTGAGTTTAAAGTTACCTTAACCCCGGTCACACTACCCTGTTACTGTCTTACATTAATCATCTGATTGAAAAACTGCAGGACAGTGTGACTCTTTCTCTGAACATATTATTAAGTCTGTTACCATGGTTTTATTTACAGGGGCAGATCTAGGGGGGGCGTGGAGGGCGCACGCCCCCCACTTTCAGAGTTTGAAACTTTAGTCATGGAGGTTTTTGTCTCTCTCCACGCCCCCTCCAATCCCCCACCCCAAGATCTGTCTTTACTAGGGTAATATACCTGTTTAAAGTGACAGTTATTATACCTGTGTCATTGTCCAGTATCAAAGGGGATTAGGCTCTTTTGTGTGTGTACTAAGTTAGGTCTCATCCTCAAACAAACCGAGGATTACATCTTTTGTGGATAACTTTGTTTCTATAAACCTTTTTTGTCCACCAGTGTATGTTTACACAACTGGAATCACTCACCCCAACAAATTATTAATAACTTCACTTCTGTGTTTCAGTTTTAATTTGCTACAGTGGCTATGATAACATTACATTAAAAAAAACATTTCATCAAATTTAATCAATTGGTTTATGTGTTGTTAAAGAAAAACAATGAAAGAATTAGTTATTTTAAAATTAAAATGTTGAAGAAACATTGTGGCATATAAATTTAAATTTCAAGTATGTTTCCCTCCAATTTAATTTTTTTTCAGTTATACCATTGTTTATTATGGGAAGCCCCTTTGAAGTTTATTTTACGTTTCATGTATTTTTATTCATGTCAGTAACTGCTGTATATGTCTGACAATTAAGTGTACAAAAAGCCCCAATAGAAAAAAAACTGCAGAAAAAGTCACAGTAGAAGACTGTGTGTAAATGTGGGTGGACGGACGTTTCGGCCACGGACGTTTCGGCCTAGGACGTTTCGGACTAGGACGTTTCGGCCACGGACGTTTCGGCCAGGCCATTTTTAAGGGTGGACGTTTCGGCCAAATCTATATTTTTAGGAGATTTATATAATAAGAACATCTTTTAATGTCCTTGTGTCCAAAAAGGGAAAATCTATATCACTAAGTGACTTGAAAGGAGAGCTGTGAAAGCAAACCTTTTATGGTTTAAGGAAAGCAGTGTCTGCACAATTTTCTTTGATCAAGTTGAGGAAACAGGCAGACTGTTTCCCTTTTTGTGATTATCAATCATCAAACATCTCATTTTTACACATTTAATGGAATATTATCATTCTCCACTTATATCAGCAAACTTAACCTTTGTCAAGTTGCTATTTCATCTTTAAACCCTTTCCTGGTCTTTTTGTGCAGTAAATTTTAAATTCAGTTGCTTTTCATTTTAAAACCCTTTGAAACCCATGGACTTATGGAGAATATATATAGGGGCAATTCTTACAAGACATCAGTATATTTTCATAGTGCATGATATAAGCTTCCAGAGTTGTTCTTGTATAGATTATTAGATTTCAGCTAGCATGGAGATTATAAGTACTAAAAGGGGTGGCAAAAAACTATGTCTTGATGGATATATGTATACTATCAAAAATATTGCCAAATCTAAGGATGAAGTGTCATGGCGTTGTGTAAAGCGTGATTGTGCAATGAAATGTTCTGCTATGTTAAAAACAAACAAAGAGTACACTGGTGCTAGGCTTGTGAAAGAACACAGTCATCCAGCTGATGAGACAGGTGTTAGTGTCGAAAAGTGCCGCCATTCCATGAAGAGCTCAGCAAGTACAGCCAATGACAAGCCCAACCAGATACTCACATTTGCTGCAGCTGCTGCTCCTGATGAAGTCCAAGCCAGGCTTCCAGCTGCTGAAACTATCAAGAGAGTTCTACGCCGTGTCCGTGCACATCACCGACCCAAAGACCCAAACACACTGCATGAGCTGCTTCTACCACTGCTTCTACCACTTGACCCAATCAATATGGCGTAAGATACAGTCCTTGGGCCTCACCAACCTGTATGAAAGTGATGATGATTTCCGTTTGTTCTGTGGACAAATTGATGCCCTAGCCTTTCTCCCACTACATGAAGTGTCTGAAGGGATGACCTACCTGAGAGAATCGGCTCCAGAAGAATCAACCCCACTGCTGGAGTACTTTGACACAAATTATGTGACAGGCCATCTGCGTCCCAGACCTCAGACTCCAGATCTTCAGCTAAGGTTCTGGCGTGTGCCACCCATATTTGCTCCCGCCCAATGGAATATGCATGAGGTGACCCTTGCAAACCAACCAAGGACCAACAACGTATCAGAGGGCTGGAACAACAAATTCAGGAACCTTGTTGGCCAAAGCCACCCTACAGTGTGGAAACTGATTGAGTGTTTGCAAGCAGAGTGTGCCCGTGTATCTGCTGTACTTCTACAGGATGAGCGTGGTGTGAGACCAAAGAAGAGGATCAAGAAAGTATACACCGAACTTCAAGGTAGACTGCACAATCTCTGTGAGGACAGATCTCTAGGCCGCAAGTCCATACCAGACTTCCTTCGGGGTGTAAGCCATAACCTGAGAGGTGGTCAGCCAAACATTTAAAATGACTCTGAATTGTGTGATCTGAAGTTTATGTATATAGCTTAATTGTGTAAAATGTTATTATATTATTGTTATAAAATGTGGGAAAGGTTGTACAATAAATGTTGTTATCACAGTTGTATTATTTGCATGTTTAATCATTGAAAACCTGATCCAAAAATATATTTGGCCGAAACGTCCACCCTCAAAAATGGCCGAGCCGAAACGTCCGTGGCCGAAACGTCCTAGTCCGAAACATCCTAGTCCGAAACGTCCGTGGCCGAAACGTCCTACATTCTAAATGTGTCATGTACAATTTAGTTACAGGGATTTTATACTGAGGTATTTTCTGCTGCAGCTTTTTACATTGGCTTTTCTTCTGCTAGAGGCTTTTTCAGTTTACTTGATCATCAGTATCATATATAAAATGTTTTGATAATATTGGCATTTTGGCCTCCCTGTTCCATAAACTGGCCAGCATTTTGTCCCCCCTTGCAATTTTGACTGGCGTTTTGTCCCCCAGTATGTTGTCCATGCACCGAGTGATATGTCCCGCTACAAAATGTCCAAGTATGAAATATCCGCACCCGCGACACCCCACGCCCCCTCTTTCGCGAAATCCTGTATCTGCCTCTGATTTAGATGTATTTTAAAGCCGCTATAATAAACTTAACAAAGCCATTGTGGTTCTGAGCTTTATCTGCTCATCTCTTTTAGGGAGTTTTTGAGTATAGAAAAATGCATATAAATACTTGACCTTTGTCAACATCAAAAGAACATGTATTGCTGAATTACCTGCAAGTCGCAGACAAGTCAACTCGTCGACAGCAGCTCGCCGACAGATTATTTAAATACAAAAATGACCCTTGCAGCTTTTATAACACTAAAATATTGCCATAAATTGTTTTAAAATGTATTGTATATCTGCAAGCATTCATTTCCCTTCATTAAAACATATTGGAACATATTATACTACGAAAATGTGATGAAACTTGTCAAGTTTAAGTATGTGTGTAACTTAACGGACCATTCACAATAAAATGACAGAGGAGTTCATCTTTTGGACAGTAAAAACATGATTTGCCTGCTTTGAAGACATGTATAAATGATTATTTGAATATTGTAACGTCTTTTCAGTGAAAAAATGACAAAAAATGGGGTAATAATGTGTCATTAATTTATTTAAAATTTGTGGGCGAGTTGATGTCTGCGAGTTGTCTTGTCGGCGATTTGCTCATATACCGTATTGCTTAAGATATCCCTTATATCAATCATACTGAACAGGTCAAAGATTTGTGATGAAATGTTAAATATAACTCAGTGCAAGTTACTTGTAAGTAGCATTAAATATGAGTTGACTCACAAATTTAATCCCAAGACACATGTAGACAGATGATCATGTGACCTCCAGGGCTTCACCTGCTAAGGGGATGACAGGACTTTTGTGGAAGACCCATCTGAGTGTGTCCCACCATCATCACTTTCCTACAAAAACGTCAAACATTTTAAAATCAGAAGAATGTACGCTTCATGCAAGCATTCAAGGTCATCATGAACTCTACTAAATGTTGTAATCTACTACAATTTTATGCCCTATGAATGACTGGCTATGAAACTGATCCCACTTAAAATCCCTTGCAATACAAGTGCCCCTTTTTTCAACAGAAAAATAAAGAGACAGACTCATCACTGCACTATTTGTCATCTATTTCCGTGAGCAGAGGTGGACTTGGACTTCGAGTTTTGGCCACACTTGTTTGACTTAATGATCAATAATATCATTTTCTTGAGACAATCCTTCTTTGAAATAAATTTCAAATTTTATCATGTTGGAATTACAGGCTTTGTGCCACTAAGTCAGCCTCTTTCATAATTTCTCAATAGTTTCAATTGAGATTTCTTCAGGTAATGTACTAAAGGTTTAAATGTTTGGGGTTTTTTTTTTGCTATATTTTTATTGGTACAGCTGAGATTCCAGAAACAAAAGCAATTAAAAATAATATTTATTCTCAAATGTTTATTGCAAATGTGTGTTTGTAGAAAAAGCTAAACATAATTTGCCTCCCTATGCATCTCTTGTGTTATATATTTTTTATTTATTTATTTATTATAGTGATATGCAATTCACAAAAATAAATGGGTGTTGTTAAAGGTAGTTTTAAAAATGCATCCTGCAAAAGGTTTCTCTACACACAGTGTTGGTGCAAGTGTTGAAAAGGAGGTCAATGTGGGAGGTTGCAACCTTTTTCCTCTACTCTGTTACCTCACTTATTAAAAGCGGGAATACATTAATAAAAAAGAAACATTTCTAGAGGCTTTTCCCAAGTAAACTTCATACAGTTTCTTTTAACATTTACCAGCCAATATATTCTGTTACTTTTACAACGTCATGCAGTCAAATTCATACATTTTATCAATGAATACAAAATTTAAACTTTTAGAAAAAAAAATGGGCAAATCATTGCTTCTTGTGGGCAGATCAGATCCATGGTGATAAAGTGGGGGCAGATCCATGTGGGGCAAATCATAGGCATTTGCTTTAAAAAAAAACAACTATCATCCCACATAGACTGTACTCGACAGAAGTTCTAAGTTTAATATCTAATGATCAGTAAAGTACATCTGCTTTCCACTGGTAAATTACCAATTATGTAATTGACTTTATCTGACACAAAACCCAGGTCCCCTGAACTTATAGTGCTCCAAGTGGCTCTTCTATATATTTTCTCTTCAACTCTCTTTCTCTTTGAATGCAAGCCTATGTTTTCTGGTTACTCAGATGACTGACCAGAACAGAGTTGTTTTTGCAAAGTCACAGGAAGCCCTCTTTCTCTTGAATGACCAGAGCAGCAAATGTTATTAATCAGCTGATCAGTGACTTGAAAGCAATGACCAGTGGTCAGTTGCTTTTACACAAGAGAAAATTGGGAAGAGGAGAAAGCCAGGATATGAAAATACCAGGAGGTTCAGACTAGCCTTGACTGTGCCCTAGTTTTGTAGACTTTTGGTATTTATTAATCTTTCAGTTTTAACAGACTTTTTAAGAACATTTTGTAGGTCATGTGACAGCAGGTTGTTAACAATGCAGAACACCAGCATCATAATATCCTGATGATAATGTCAGGTCAATTGCTTCAATTAAACATGTTGGTATTGTGGCACTTTTACCCATTACCCACTGGTACTTACATGGGTAGGACAAATGCAATGTGAACTAGCTGGTGAAGAGTTTGATATTGAAACAAAATTTTTTATTCATCTGAAATAATTAAAAATCCTGGATATTTTGACATTTAGTGTGTTACATTTAACAGTTACAAAACTTACAAAAGGCAGTAAACTGCAAAACATATTTAACACTGTGTATTGAATATTATGATATTTTTGTGGCATTTAATCTTCCAGAAAATATATTTTACTCAGTGTTCACAGTTTTTGTGTTCTGCTCCAGGCTATGGTCTGAGTTCTAAAACCAATATATGGTATCTGTAGACTAGCCTTGTTTCAAGTTTTGTGTATTTCTGGAAAAGCAATTGGAATTGTTTTATTTTACTAAGTCTGTTCAAATATTTAATTTTATTGATAAATCATTAATTGGTAAAGATTTTCCCAATTATAAATACATGTGACTCAAATTAGAGATACAAAAACATGTTTTTTTTTTAAATATCAGTATATAGTGCCAAATTTCAGTTTCATATTCCACACAAAATATATTTTGATAATAACAAATATAATGTATTTTTCTTGCCTATACAGCATGTTATTTCTTAAAGCCATGCATCGGTTTTTAAGTGCTCTCAATTATCTTAAGAATTAACCAGAATTAATTTTATAACTAGTAGGCAGAGTAATACTTTATTTTATAAATAATGAACACAAGTAACAACACGTCTTCCACATGGACTAAATAATTTATTATTTAAAATCAGAATATCTGTTTTAAAGGGAGTCATTGTGAATATTACTGCTTATCTAGTTTGACCAATGAACCTCTGGCTCTCACTACATGGGTTAGCATGAAGTGGGTCAATTTTTCAAGTGTTTTTAGTGCTGTGTAAAAAGTAGATTGGCCAGAAACATTGTGTTTGGCAGACATACAGAAGTGATAGCAGCAACAAAATGCAAAAATTGGTTCATAACTTTTTCTCTCAAACGCAAATTTGTACAAAATCTTTGAAAAATATCTGCACCAAACATTCATGAAGTGGGTCGATTTTTCAGTCAAAAATACTTTTCCAATATTCATATTTTGACCAAATCAATGTGTTTCTTGGATTTATTATACTTAAAAGTTCACAAAAAATGTTCCCCAGAAAGAAAATGGCAATAAATTCATGATAAATAGATCTGGTTTGTGAATATGCCACAGTGTAATTGCAGTCAGGATTTTCCCTCATATGAGAAGGGCAATAAAATTTATTTTTAATAATTTAAATTATTAAATTTAACAGACATCAAACCATCCATATCTGATCTTTTATAATTTAAATATGTACTGTAAAACTTTTCCAAAAATTTCATGATACAGGAATACAGCAAACTTTTATTTTGGTAGAATTTCTTGAAAAATTTACCCACTTTAAGAATCGACCCACTTCATGCTAACCCATGTACTGTGGTCTTGGTTTTAAGTCCAACTCATGAAAGTGTGGAAAAAATACTACTGGCCAAAAATGAACCCGACAAAAGGAACACAAACTCAGACTTTGAATTGAAAGTTTTATAAGCGAATACGAGATCCTCAGTGGCCTAGTGATTAGCAAATTTAGCATCTAATAACAGGCTGTCACCTCTGTGTGGGTTCGACCCCCCAAAACGGCAATCCTGTGGTCCTGTCCCAATATGACCCTTACTTTTGAAAGGGACATAAAACCCCGACTTTGACATTTATTTGTATAATACCCACAAGTGCCAAACCAAGGCTAGTAATGTAATTTGGGAGAAAAAAATGTAATCAGTAATGCATAAAGAAGGAGTTGTTATGCCAAAGGCATGTTGTTATGTAATTGACTGGGTGGAAAAGGCTGCTGAAAAACAGAGAATTGTGTCAGGGGTCAAAAGGGCAACAGACATTGACCCCCCTTAACTCCCAATGTTCCAAAACCAGCTTGTTTACTGGTTCCCAGTAATGTGATCACTTATTGCTGCCCTTTTTGACATAATATCATTGTGGACAGAGTTGTCAAAACCACATCTATGGCAGGGAATTGATCCTTGGACAGTGTGCAATTTGTTTGTGCCTTTTTGAGGGTCCAAAGGAGGGCAGTTGTGAAACTACCATATATTTCAGAGAGATTATCTGGATTTAAACAAATACTTTGTCAAAGAAAAATATGGGTTTGTGTACACCTTTGACAATTCAGCTGATATCAGAATAGAGCCCCCAATGAGCCCCACATGTTGGTAGGGACCAGACTCTGTACTCACAAAGCTGAAAAGCCGTCCTAAACTTGTAACAAATGCATGGTGCAGAAAAAACTCTTCACTAGTAACTTTGGCACATTTTCTGTGTTTTAAACAGTGCTGGAACTAGTAGTAAATTTTGAACTTAAGTACTTCTCAGTATTTTACCTTACTCTTTTATCACAAAATAACCAGAATGAGTTTAAAATGATACATTTTTGATAAAAAGAATGCAGAAAAGACAGAATTTTGTAGTTTGCCTTTTTTATAATAAATCTTCTTTACATCTCTAATTATCACTATGTTTGAAAATTCATTTAAATATTTTTTATCTGACAATAATTGTCCAACTTTTCCATTTTTTTTTTTATGAACCGATCTAGTATGTTAAGTTTCTCATTTTGTATTACATCAGGATACCTCTTCTATTTGACCTAAAAATAGGGACATAGAGATCTGGTAATTTTTTTTCAATTCCCCAGTGCCCTATTACAAATTAGCATCATAAATGCATAAACAAGTCTAGGTTTTTTATAAATATTTCATTAAATATGTGAGCTCAAATATTTTTATGGGTCAGTATAAAGGTACAGAGCTTCCATTCATTTTTATGGCATGAAAATGTATACAGAAATCGTGGAGAAATCTCAAGTTAAAGATTTTTAAGGTTGCCCATGAGAAGGGATACATTTAATAGTTAATTATTGACATTAGTTTGGTAAATACGGACTTCTTCTACTTATTACTGCAGCAAAATACTACACAATAAAAGTAAAACACATCTCTCTCATTGTCTCCTTCATTCATGATATATTTTTGTGTATGTAACTCAAGTTTTCCTTATGAACCTTCCGTTATCTGATTAGCATTCCACTCTCACAGCATGGTTGGATAACAGAAGCTGCAGCATAATGAACACCCAGCCTATATTTGTGAGAAACACAGTAACTGCACACATTTTATGGTACTCAGGAATGAAAATATAACAAATTGGAGGATCTCCTGGGAAAAAGAGGTTGTGGGTTAATGTATATAATTTGTTTGTGGTGTGTGCTGGTCAGTGAGGCAATGAATAACTCATGAATGCAAGATGTTTACAGGCATCTGGTGTGATGCAATGGACAACAAAGGTTTCACCATATCATGATAGCATTACACATTACAGCAGCATTTTGACTGTTGGGTAGAAAATATATAAATATATATTTATATATATAAAAATTTTGAACAATATCAAAATAAATATATCTTGGAATATATTTCTCCAAAGTCCAATCACTGATGTATGATTGGAAATGCCAATCAACAGCTATAGTGTTACCAAATACCAAATACATTAATTATATCTACATAACAAAACCTTATCTTTCCTGACTTTTTGATTAATACTTTAATGTTTTAAGCTAAAAATGTCTTATTCTCACCATTACTTGAAGATTCCTTCACCAATATCACAAAATATACCACTGGTTTTACAAGAAATGTGATTCTTTAAGTCTGAGATCTATGTAATGAATGAAATATACATTTAATCTAAAATTTAGTTGGGCTTGCTTTATTATTTCAAAATTTGGAATATTATCTCTTTATGATTCAATAGAAGAGGTAAACAGCTGTACATGACTCTAATCCACTGTCTAGCACTAGGCAACAACAGACAGGAAGACATTTTTATGAAATAAGAAATTGGTTTAGCTATCACATTGCACATATCACAAATAAAACTGAAATCTTACTAATGACAGTTCATACAGCTCTTTTAAGGAGGAAAAACTGTTTGAGGGCTACAGAAGTGACTTAGTATTATGCCTAGGATCACAGTTCTCTGGAATAGCAACTCTAAACTCAACAGTGCAATGGGACACAATAACTCAGGCAGAAAAGCCGATGAAGGTGTCCACAGTTTCCAGCTTTTGTTGAGACATTACAACAGAACAAGACCAAAATTTATTGTGGTCTACATGCATGAGCTGCAAAGCAATTAGAAACAGCAGTAGTGCACTAGAGTAGGGCACAATTGATTTGAGTCCAGAGACAATAAAAAAGGGATCTCTAAAAGTGAGAGAGCTCATGCTGAAAAAACAAAGATCAGAAGAGTTGTAACAAGATAGCATATGTCATTTAGTGCATAGGTGAAATGCAGCCACAGCAGTAGAAATGGCTAGAAATAAATTGACTGTTGCTGAACTTAAACTGCAAAAGCACCCACATTTTAAGTTTCTTGTGACAACTATTTTGAACAGTTCAAAATATTCAGATAACTTTTGTTATGGTAATCATTCATTTTATAAAATGATGTGACATGATGCCACTTATTGGAAAGGTGAAAAAAAGGTATTACTTATTATTAATAAACAAATCATGAACGGGTTTTAAACAGGATGTGGCACATATTCTATTTCTGCAATTACATCGTGCACAGGAAGTAAAAAATAATTCATGAGTTGGTGAAAACAGTCCAGTTGTTCATTCAAACATGTACTTTTTCAGAAAAATTGTGCTATTGTTAACATCAGTTACCTTCATTTTTTATATTCCTCTGATCTCCTTGAGAATCTGGTAAATTATGTATGACCACTTCATAGGTGAGTTTATTAAAAATGCATTGAGATAGAGTTTAAACTGTATTATTTTCATTGACCGAGTTCCTGTAATATGAGATCTGACATGGTTCTCTTCACTGTCCAGGTTAAGCTGTCTCAAATTCAAATGATATCCATATAATTTGGGGTTTAAATGTAATATTTAAGCTTTAAAGTCAAACTAAAAAATAGCATCAGCGATGCCCATACCCCACAGCCTGGGGAAATAGTTTTCAACACCATGAAATATAAAAGTAGTGAAAAAGTACAAAGATCTGGATATTTTCAGAGCAGTGTCAGTTATATAAAGCCAGTTATATAAAGCTCCAAGTAATGTTTAAGTAGAGAAAATAACATCTAAAAGAAAGAAAATGTATGTAAAGATAAAGTATTAAATCAAGAAATTTCAATAGCAAGATGACAGCATTAATCAGTAAACTAAAAATTAAAAAGCTACAAATTTTATTAACTGGAGTATAGCTGTCGATGGAAATAGCACAATTATACAAATGTACATAAACTAATCAGTTGCAGCAATCTTTATATCTTTGTCATAAGAGAAACATGTCTCAAATCTTGCAGGTGAACACACTTTGGCAGAGCCAAAGTTAAAGGTCATACCATGATGCACACCTACACCCCCTAACCAATGTCTCTACCAAGTGTCAACCTTGTACATCTTACCAAATCCAATGAATAGCCCAAACAAGATTTTCAAACTCATGGTCACTACGACTAGACTACACCTCAGAGTTTCTGAGATATAGCCCGGACAAGATTTTATAGGTCAAGGTCACTACAGCAAGGTCAAAGGTGAAATCAAGGTCACACCATGACATTGCACACCTACAACCCCTAACAAATGTCCATACTAAGTATCAACTTCCTACACCTTACAGTTTCCCGAGATATAGCCCGGACAAGATTTTATAGTTCAAGGTCATTACAGCAAGGTCAAAGGTCAAATCAAAATCACACCATGACATTGCACACCTACAACCCCTAACCAGTGTTCCTACCAAGTATCAACTTCCTACACCTTAGGGTTTCCGAGATATAACCTGGACAAGATTTTATAAGTCAAGGTCATTACAACAAGGTCAAATGTCAAATCAAGGTCACACCATGACATTGCACACCCACACCCCTAACCAATGTCCCTACCAAGTAACAATTTCCTACACCTTACGGTTTCCGAGATATAGCCCAGACAAGATTTTATAGGTCAAGGTCACTACGGCAAGATCAAAGGTCAAGTCAAGGTCAGACCAGGACAAAGCACACCTTCAACCCCCAACCAATGTCCCTACCAAATATCAACTTCCTACACCTTATGGTTTCTGAGATATAGCTTGGACAAGATTTTATAGTTCAAGGTCACTACGGCAAGGTCAAAGATCAAATCAAGATCATACCATGACATTGCACACCTACAACCCCTAAACAATGTCCCTACCAAGTGTCAACTTCATATACCTTACGGTTTCCGAGATATAACCCGGACAAGATTTTATAGGTCAAGGTCATTACAACAAGGTCAAAGGTCAAATCAAGGTCACACCATGACATTGCACACCCACACCCCTAACCAATGTCCCTACCAAGGAACAACTTACTACATCTTACAGTTTCCAAGATATAGCCTGGACAAGATTTTATAGGTCACTACAGCAAGGAGAGAACATAACCTCTTTGGCGGAGGTAAATATCCTACCTTCTGACTCCAATCACCAAATTTCAGATTACTGTACATATCTATGTATAACTATGCTGGTTGCAGAAAGAGATTTGATGGCAGTAAAAATGTTTGGAGACCAATGGTGCAGTAAAGTGCTTCCAAAAGTACACAATAAATTTTGGCAAGATGTACTTAAAGACTGGCAAACCCTAAATAAAATACAACAACCACAAAATGACTGGGAACTATTAAGAAATTGTATTTGGTACAATTCTCAAATATCTAAAAATATAATATTCTTTCCAGATTGGTACAAGAAAGGTATCTACTTGGTGGACGACATAATAAATTCAGATGGCAAACTTATAAGTATTAGAGACTTAAATAAAAAATATAATATAAATATAAATATTCTGAACTATTATACAATGAAAGTGAAAATCGAACTTTTCATGTCAAAAAAAAGACTCTTAGGTAATTCAGCCTTAGAAAGACCTACTTATCCATTTCATTTAGACGTGCTCTTCAATTCCAGGAGTGGTTGTAGACATTACTACAATATATTTAATAATGCAGATGCTCAAAATGAAAATCCAACATGTGAGATAATATGGACAAATATTATTGAAAAAGAAATTTTAGATATAACAACTAAAGAAAAATGGAAACGAATATACAAAATTTGCTTTTATTCAGTACACGACAACAAAGTCATTTGGTTTCAATACCGAATACTAAATAACATTTTAGGAACAAAAAATTACCTGAAAAAGGTAAAAATAAATACGAATAGTACATGCTCATTTTGTAGGGTGTACGATGAAAACCTGGAGCACCTATTTTGTAAATGTAGAGAGGTGATGCAACTATGGGTCAATATTCAAGAATGGATCAATAACAAACTAGGAATAAATCTAATTCTAACAAATTTAATGAA
Organism: Sabellastarte sp. h YS-2021; assembly: GCA_964017235.1. Lineage (NCBI taxonomy): Eukaryota > Metazoa > Annelida > Polychaeta > Sabellida > Sabellidae > Sabellastarte > Sabellastarte sp. h YS-2021. The sequence goes on from OZ024936.1 coordinate 34,143,920, forward strand.
ATTACACGGCTATTTAATAAATGACCAGAAATTTTGGCCCTTAAACCTAATACTTATGATTACTCGGAAATATATTTTCTGGTGCGCAAAAAAACAACTATAAACTAAATATCTTTTTCCTTCAAAAAGAAATAAAAAAAGCTTACGTTGAACAGGAAACATTAAGCCTGATAAATTCTCAATCAGACCAATTCCAACAAAAGTGGAACTTATGGAAACATATATTTGTTGGAATCAACATGTAAAAACATCCAGATAAAGTTACAACTAAAACTTAGAGACAAAACTTCCATATATCCTTTTGTTCTTAATGAATTAAACAAACACTCTTGTCTAATTATATCGTTTGAACAAGTATGTTATTATATATTTTGCTAAAAACAAAATCAAAAGAATTGTATTTAATTGTCATAAGTCATACTGCGTATGACATCTTTTGTAAGGCACCGATGGGAGGTTGTCCACTCTCGCCCCCCCGGATGTCACAAGTGCAATGGGAAAAAAGAGTGAATAAAGAATATGTTAACTCAAAAAAAAAAAAAAAAAAAAAAAAATGCAATCACCAAAGAAAGTACTGGGTTATGTGTCCATGTGTGCAGGCTATGTATGCCTCTTGCCAAGTGTTGTTTACCTTATAATTATAAACGATAACAGACGTTTGACACATACTGCACAAATGAGGACATTTTAAGAAAAATCCTTTCTGACTCGTACTTGGGTTCTCTGTGATTCACATTTAAGTCTTTTATGGCTAAAATTGGATCCTTAATTATAACTAATACTTGGGCCCTTTATGAAAAATATTTGAGTCCTTTGTCACTAAAACTTGGGTTCCTTGCGAGTAATACTTGGGTTTTTGGTAACTATTATGGATTATATTTGTGTTCTTTGTCAATGACTATACAGACAAAACAAAACATAAACCGACACTCTGGAAGAACTTGAAAATGGAATAATTTATATTGTCATCTCAGCAATGTGGAATTCTAATATTATCTTAGAATAGCAGTTTATCTTAGTTGCATTTATAATATTGCCTCTGATGGCAATGTTTTTTAAATCAATTTTGCCTAAAATCAATAGGCTTCCTTCCATGAGTAATATCAATGATTGTAAAAAGTTTGAAGACAATCAGTCAAAGCAATCTAGACTTCATCGGATGTCCGCAATATATCTGGGCTTTCGGACTAGTGTTTCAACCCGAGCTGACACAGATTGAAGCAGATTGGGATTAGGTGTGAACGCTCACAATCCGGGTCGACAAGGGTAAATCTCAACCCTAGTCAGGAGGTTGATTGAAGCAGATTGACCCAACCCCCTTTGTAGTGTGAACCCTCTCAATCCGGGTCGACAAGGGTTGAGTGAATTGTTATTGTAATCAATTGACTTATTGCCTTGCAACAATTGCTTATACATATATATTAATCCTTTGTAAGCAGGAGTACATATTTGACACAAAGGCCACCAAAAGTGATTGTTGCGTGATGTCTAGATGAATGAAATTTGACATGAAGTACATGAATGTTTGTAATTATAGTAAGATTATTTAATAAGCAGACTATTTAAAAAGATTGCAATTGGCCTGTTGCTTGAAAACTGATAGACTTAACAAAATAAAATATCTGTTTTAATCATAAAAGGTTAATGAACTATTTTACTGTCTGATATAACATAATGTAGGGATTTTGCATATTTTTATTAATTTTGTCATTTTTATCCACATTGGAAAAATATGCCATTGAAACCATTTAACATAAAGTAGTCTAAATTTGGAAGTTTTACTGTACTCAGTTTTGGACATTTCTCAATCCAGATTAAACTCTGTAGTGTGGACACTCAACCCGTATTGAGATGAATCTACTTCAATCTGCTTCAACCCTCAATCCTTGTCAACATGGATTGTAGTGTGAACAGGGTATTATTCCCTCCAGATATGCCGGCTACTTCATCTGTGTGGAGGCAGAGACTGGTCAAAGTATTGTGCCACTTTGTGATGGAGCTGGTACTGGCAGTGGCTGTATGGCTTGGCAGTGAACCTGCTGGGGCTGATGGTGGACTGTGAGTTGGTTTAGCACCATTTAGCTATATCAGACATTTGGAGGAGGAATTACCTGGGAGATATAACCAGGCTCTCAGGTTTATCAGAATGACAGGAATACATAAGCAGACATCCAACCTGGCTGGACCATCTGCTATATCTTCTGGCTCTCTTACTTAAGCCTTCTATCATTAATCCCAACTACTCTTGAAATCCTGAAGTTTTTTTTCTTTTTTTTCTTGATCTTTCAATGACATTTTTTTACTATATGAGGTTCTACAAAAGGGGATGAAGTCCTTTTCTTCTGAACAACTAGTAGGTCATTGATGGACTTGGTGACAGGTTGACTTTGGACATTTTGTCTGGCTGTGGAAGCTCATCTGGCAACCCTGCATCACCCATCATGCATACATGGCATCAAGACAGAAGCCAAGGCCTTAAACTGTGACATGTGTGGCTGTGGGAAGCTCCTTATGATATCCTGCCTGTTAAAATGGATATTCAGTAAGTCAAAATTGTCCCTACATAGGGTTTGTCTCTCAGCAGGGTTTATAATTCACACAATCAAGAATTAATTGACTGTCAATTCTAAAAATATATTAATAAAAATATTTCTCACAGGCAAAATTTGGTTTATGACAAAAATTTAGTTTTGTCCACTAATTTTTCTTGTATTTGTTTTAATTCAATAAACTAAATTTCACAAGTTACTACACAGCATCATTTATCATTGCTTAATTGTGTAAATCCCCAGCCATGTTTTATGCTTGCTGTTCCAGGAAAATATAATGGTCACAGGCAAAAATGTAACTTTTATATGAGACTGAAACCATAATGTTTTAGAATCTCCACCTCTGCCATCCAGGCTGTATCTCAGTTACCAGTATCCTTATAGTCAATTCATACCCTTGTAAAACAAGTCATGCCAACATACAGAATATTTACCATTTGTTCCTATAGCAGAGTCCCTGTCATAAAAATCCTATTAACAATGGTTTTATGCTAAATACATTGAGATAAGAAATTCAATTAATCAATTCCAGTTAAGAAAAAAATATTCTTTGACAAAAGAGAGAAAGTACAATTCAGGAGAAAACAAGAACATATCAGTCATATCAAAGAGCTACAGTAACCACAAAACAAGAACATATCAGTCACATCAAAGAGCTACAGTAACCACCAGACAAGAACATATCAGTCATATCAAAGAGCTACAGTAACCACAAAACAAGAACATATCAGTCACATCAAAGAGCTACAGTAACCACCAGACAAGAACATATCAGTCATATCAAAGAGCTACAGTAACCACCAGACAAGAACATATCAGTCATATCAAAGAGCTACAGTAACCACCAAACAAGAACATATCAGTCATATCAAAGAGCTACAGTAACCACCAGACAAGAACATATCAGTCATATCAAAGAGCTACAGTAACCACCAAACAAGAACATATCAGTCATATCAAAGAGCTACAGTAACCACAAAACAAGAACACTCAGAGAACACATACCTCTGCCAAGGTCAAACACCTCCAATATTGCTTATGAGTGCAAAAATAAACCCATTAAAAGCTTCATGGCTACAGAAGGTAATCTAGATCACCTCCTAAACGTATTTATCTGTTCCTTTTGCCATTGTAGAAATTTCCTGAAAATTACATCAAACTCTGCCTGTAATGTTTGTAGTTATTTTCCAAATAAACAGACAAATATACAGACTTATGCCACCAATGATATAACTTCTTTGTCAAAGGTAAAAAGCCAAATATAAATGTACATGTGCATTTGTGTGGTTACTGTATTGGCAATAGATAATGACACAGGGTACACAGACTATGAGGTAAATATTAAATTACAGTTTTTTTAAAACCTTTCAAAAAAGAATACAGATCTTTCATAAAAAGTCCCTTCTTTGCTTTGATGGTCAATAACCAAACTGTGTTTTAAAAGTCCACAGACTTGATCTCGCAAATTTCTTTGCATTCTTTTGTGTGTTTGTTAAGCATGTATTTGCCACAAGGAATGGAAATTTATCACATGAATATGTAGAATATCAACATCAGTACAGCAATAGAGACTTTTTAGGATTCAGAGGTTGAAGGTTATTGAAAACCTTTCACTTAGCCAAATTTTCCCTTCGAATCCAAAGCCGTCTTGATGTTTCACAAAGAAAAAGTATTTTAAATTATTTTTTTTCAATCAATGCACTTAAACTCTATTGATAGCACCAATCGTACTTATCTTTATCATGCCAGATATTTTTATTTTTTCACTGAACTTGTAATTTTGTTGTAGTTTAGACGGGGAATGACAATGTTAAATCAGTTTTCAAGTTTAATTTTACTTCCAAACGAGCTATAACCTTTGTAAGATATCTACAATAGTAGAGATACAAGTGTGTGATAGATGAATGATGGCCTAGCCCCATTTAAAAATATTGAAATATGTTGAAAATTATATTGTAAATAAGGGAAAATATGGTAATAATACCTAGTTTTAATAAAATTTAAAATACTTGAAACTTTGCTTCCTTAAATAGATTTTACTTTCAGCAAAATTGCATTTAGGCAATTACAATTTAAGACAAAAAAATCTTACATTTGAGATGATTCTTACAATTTTGCCAGAGATTTGAGACCTTTGCTAATTTGGTTTGAGATCTCTCTATAAAGGTAAAAATATTATCATTAAGTGTTTTACTAAAATATCCATATGACTAAGACCCATGCACAAAATAAAATTTAAAAGTGAAAATAAAAAAACACACGTTTTCAGTAACAGTTCTTATATGTGTACGTTTTGATTTTCAAAATGCATTGCGATCATATTTCTATAATGCCCTCATATAGGACAGTGTAAAAAAAGCAATAACGTAATTATACAAAACGATATACAAACTCTCTTTTCCTACCTTCACATTGGGACAGATTGTAGACAGAGTGGTGAGCTGACGTCAGAACTACAACCTCAAAAAATAGAGCCAAGTGTTGGTCGGCTAGGGAGGGGCCCGCTTTTCCAAATAAAAACAGCTTATGAAAATCTAGACGTCTAATGAAAATCCATTTATACACTGTCTATTACGTCACAATATTGCAACCTGGCAATAATTCAACGGATTAAGAACGATGAATTGTAAACGATATTGTATTTAAGTATTTTTCTGAAACATATTTCACACTTGGTGTCTCGTCGAATTATCCTTACCGTACCTGTTACTCAGCAAATGTGAACGTTAAAGTAAGAATAGTAATTTATAAGGCACGCGTTTTGCTGGGATTTACTGACACTCAGCACATGATATGACATGGGTGTAGTACTGGTCCTGGCTGCATGATAAACATAAGTTCAAGAAATGAATTATAAAGATTTATGAATTCAATATTTTATATAAAATGTATGTCAGAACAGAATGCTTTGGACCATAGTTTATTGTCTTTTGTCATAAAGACATTATCTTGAATGTTTTCACAAGAAATATTTTCATAATGTTTGTGGTATGTTAATTATTTTATTAATTATTTTAATATTAGTTTATTATAGTGACATGTATTATGTTGACAAGGATTAATAAGAAAGTATGAAATTAATATACCTAGTTCTAAAAGGACTTATAAGTAACTTTAAACATATATCAAATAACAAACATAGCAAACATGTTTTGAGATAGAAAACAATGAATACGTACGTGTATCAATGCAATAAAGATTAACAAAATAAGGGTGTTCTCTCTTTCCATAAATCTTAGATAAATTTAACGATCAGACTGACATTTACACGAGTAAATACATTTGATGATTGGTTCATTTATACTATAGATTTATTTATGTTTAGAATTTTGAAATATTTTAAACTTATTGGCTCTAAAGCATCTATCGCTTCTACACCTTCTTTTTGCAAAGTTTACATATTCCCTCATTAAATTTTAGTCTAAAATAAATGACATATTTGTATTACTAGGGATATGATTCCTATTCTAAGTTGACATAAGATTGAGCATTAAGTTTTGGATTAAGTTTTGATATATGGTTCAGTTTCCATGTCTTGCTTAAACAATGAATATGTATGTAATTTTTGCTTATAAAGTATTTTAGATTGCCATTCTTTATGCATTAAAGTCAGCACTTTTTCAATAATTTGAACAAAATTTACTTCCAGTCCATTTTCAAAATAATCTCCCATTTCTATGTCATTGTAGATTTAATTTATATGAGATTCTCAATTGCTTGAAAAATTTTGCAGATTCCATTCAAATAGATGTCTGGTAAGAGTGTTATTAGTGCAGCATAGGCTATTCCAAAACGTAGATTAGAAATGTAATACCTGTATTTTGAAATCATCCAACCCATTTCTTCTTGAAGTGAGATTTTCTATCTCTGAATTTTCTCTGGTAATCTGTTGTTGGATTTACCTGCCAAAATGCTTTAGTTTTTGTCTCCAACTTCTATTGCATGTCTATATGCATGTCCCCCTGTGGTCACCTTTCAATATAACAGCTTTTTGCCCATACAATAACACCACCATTGCATTACCTTTAAATAACTCAAATACATGTACATCTGATATATTCCTAATATCCTTAAATATTGTTTTGAAATCTTCAAGGCCATCATTCAAGTTTCTATATTAATGGTTTGCTTTATCCTCATCATTTTTGTTTAGTTTTAGTTGTTTTATTATTTTAATTGACAGACCTAATTTTATCTATTCATTATTTTTCTCCTGTTCTCGTTTTAACTTGGTGTATTTTCTGGAAATTGGGGATATAGCTGATCTATAAATTTCAAACCATATATGTTTGTTAACATGTAGCAACTTTTTTTTGTCTCTGTTCACAATTTACACCAAGTCTATGTATTGCATCAAATGTTTAAACAATCATTATTTCTTGCACAAGTAAAATACCGGTAGTTAGATATCGTTTTAATGATATTTTTTTAAAGAATACTTTTAGCACTTTAAACAAGATGATAAAGACATGAAGCTGATTTTTAGAAAAGGTGTTTTAGCTACTACTTTTAATAGTAAACATGCTATAAAAGTGAGATATATTATTCAAGAATACATAAAAATGTAAAAAAATTTCCTTTGTTGCTTATATTAGTCCTGTTATCCATCATGAGCTTTCAAGATAGGGGAAATTTTAGTTTTGGAAAATGAGAAATGGTACCACTCAATATGAAACTGGTTATTCACAAGTATTATATGCATTTAAAACAATTAACCAATCCAAGTTTTTTTCTAAAATATTTGTTGTCTAGACATTCTAGAACATGTGTTCCATTGATTCACATGCAAGGCCACTAATGTAACACTTATCTCCCTTAATTTAGCACATATTTAAGAATTTATTGGTCAGAATTCCGTACAGAATTTTAAACTTTGCAGCTTAATTTCATTGATACACTGAGAATTTATGATACGTTTCTCAGACATTTTGTTTTTCAAATCACCATATTTGGAGGTTCCAGGCCACTTTTTTCTAACATATTTATCTATTTTTGCATCATTAATCAGTTTCAGACACATTTTTAAACACGTTTTGGCACTGTTAAAAGAGCTTTTGAAAATAAGTTAGGTCTGCTTTCCTAAAATATTTGTTGTCTAGACATTCTAGAACATGTGTTCCATTGATTCACATGCAAGGCCACTAATGTAACACTTATCTCCCTTAATTTAGCACATATTTAAGAATTTATTGGTCAGAATTCCGTACAGAATTTTAAACTTTGCAGCTTAATTTCATTGATACACTGAGAATTTATGATACGTTTCTCAGACATTTTGTTTTTCAAATCACCATATTTGGAGGTTCCAGGCCACTTTTTTCTAACATATTTATCTATTTTTGCATCATTAATCAGTTTCAGACACATTTTTAAACACGTTTTGGCACTGTTAAAAGAGCTTTTGAAAATAAGTTAGGTCTGCTTTCCTGTTGTACAAAAAGTGTTCTCTAAAGATCCTGCAAAAATGTGTGATAGAAAATTTTTAAAAAATAGCATCAGCCCGTACCCCAGCATTGCATAGGATACCATGACACATTTCTAGAAGAGGTGAAAGATTACAAAGATATTCTTTCATAACAGGCAATGTAAGTTATGCAAAGGTGCAAGAGGAACATTACTGGAGAAAGAGAGAATCTATGTAAAGATATTAAATCAAAACAAGACAATTTATTAGCAGATTGGCAACATTTCACTTCCAACCAATATACTTATCATGTAACAATTTCCTACACCTTACAGTTTCTAGATTGTAATGGTCAAGGCCACTACAGCAAGGTCAAAGGTCAAATCAAGGACATGCCATTGTACACACACACCCAACAAATATCCCTGCCAAGTATCAATTTCCTATGTATTACAGTTTTTGAGATACAATGTGGACAAGACCTTTCCTGGTGCCCACCCAACCACTTGCCCAGTAGGATACCTTGCGCAAACAATAATAGAATTTATGATTAACATAAAAAACCCACCATAAAAAACACCACCATTGAAAACCCCACTGATTTTGGAAAATCCATAAAAAACCCACCCACAAAATTTCTGGGGGCATAAAAAACCCCAATGTAACAGAATTGATCATTTTAGGAGACAATACAATACATTGATGGATTGTTTGGATTTCATCAGAGAAAGTATATTGTATATTGTTTCATAGTATTATTTCACAGGTGATTCAGTGTTGAATGTAATTAAACAGACAAACCTTATGTTGCATGTGCTGGTCAATGGGAAGCCCTTCTATGTTTAATCCTTCTATAAAATAACTGGAAATAGTGGATTACTAATGTGGGTGTTCCACCACACGACTAAGGCTCCCGATTAAGGGTTTTTGAGGGTCGGTTTCAAAAATTTGCTTAGTCCCAGGCGTCCTGAAAGGGTCAGTTGTGGTCGGTTGAGGCCATGTGAAAAATCAAATGCCCCTGTTCCACCAAAGGACTAAGCCCCGACCCTGTCCCCGACCCTTAATCGTGGACAGCCTGTGACAAAAAAGGTAAAATGGGCGGGACTACTGAAAGTCTGGGATTGGGACTGGTCTGGGACTAAGAACCGATTAAGCCATTTTTCTAGTCGTAGACAAACCGACTGGGTCCCAGGACGCCCCAGGCCTCCTGGGACTAAGCCCCGACTAACCCACGATTAAGTCCCGACCCTACAAGGTGTCCTGAGGCGTCCCCAGGCTTCCCCAGACTGAGATGGCCGATTCTTGTTTTGCAATGGGACTAAGGGTCGCAGGAGGCCTGGGACTAAGGCACTAAGGGTCTGGGACTAAGGGTCGGGGACTAAGGGTCGCAGGCGGCCTGGGACAACATAGGACTGTGTAAATTTGGTCTGAGGAGGCCTGAGGAAGCCTGGGACTGGACATTTTGTTTATGGCGGGAAAAAATAATCAATTAATGATTTAGGATTTAACACCTGTTCAAAAGCCAGAGTTATATTTTGACAAGCCCACAGTATTAATTGCCAGTTGTAGGAGTCCACCAACACAGAAGTAAAAACTGCACCACTGATTACCTCTCTAAAAATTATAAACTGCATAGTTTTCAAGCTTATGCTCTGTGGGTATGACCCATCTCATGTATTTCCCACATGAATGAGCAATATGATTAAACATGTTCCCATATTAGCGGATCGTGAGTATATTGTGGGTTAGACCTCTTTTTAAAATGTTTAAGGCTATTGAGCTTTAACAATTTCAGTTGGGGTAAACATGTTGCACTGTTTTCTTTTTATACATGTGCCCTACCTCTCTGTATCCCTTGTTATCTGGGAAACACATTATATTACTTATTATAGTGACATGGTATCAATATAAAAATGTTTCAAAATGACTACAACAGAGATAGACCCAGTCCCTTATGTGGGTGTTCCACCACACGACTAAGGCTCCCGATTAAGGGTTTTGGGGGGTCGGTTTGAAATATTTGCTTAGTCCCAGGCTTCCTGTAAGGATCGGTTGTGGTCGGTTGAGGCCGTGTGAAAAATCAAACATGTTTGATATTTCACACGACTACAACCGATTCCTATTTCCCGCCGTCAACAAAATAAATGTCCAGTCCCAGGCGTCCTCAGGCCTCCTCAGACCCAAATTTACAGAGTCGGTTGTTGTCCCAGGCGTCCTGCGACCCTTAGTCCCAGACCTCCGTAGCTTAGTCCCAGGCGGCCGGTTCTTAATCCCAGACTCAAATATGATGCGTATGAATTTCATGCGTCTGAAAGTGAGTCAGTTTCATTAGTCCCCGGAAGCCTCAGACCGTCTGCGGTGTCCTGCGACCCAAAAATCAAGGTCTGGGACTAAGAACCGACTAAGGGTAACCGACCCTAACCGATCCAAACCGGCCTCCCCAGGACGCCTGGGACCACGCATTTTCAGTCTGCGGCGTCCTGAGGACGCCCCAGGCGGCCTGGGACTAACAACCGATTAAGAACCAACTGTTTTCCGCGCGTTGGAAATTAAAACGAGGCAATGAGCAGGTCTGGGACTATATAAGCGACCGCGCACACTTTGTCATTGTTACTGACTGTTTGGCTACTGAGAGACGTGTGTCACTGATTTGTAGGGGTTTTCAATTTTTATTTTACATTTTATATACTTGAGCTTAAGGCAAATTTCACAGTTAGGAGACACATTTTACTATTTTTTTATTATTTTGTCGACTGGATCATGAGAAAAGAGAAAGGAGGGAAGAGAGGAAGGAAAAAGATGGATGAGAGGGAGAAGGAAAGTCAAGTAGAGGAGAGGAGTGAAGTTATTACAGAAGAAGGAAGTGAGAGGAGAGAGGAGGAGGAGATTCAGGAAGATCCAGCTATTGGGGAAGCTGTGGCAGAAGAAGAAGAGAGGTGTGAGGAAGATCCGGAGTGCCATTCTTCAGCCAAGAGAGCCAGGGTGTGTGCCACTTTTACAGACAGTGATGAAGTTTCCATTGTAGAATTCGTCAAGCTGCACCCTGAACTGTATGACAAGGAACATTCACGTTTCCACGACAGGAACAGAAGAGAGGCTCTCTGGGCAGAAATATCTGCAGAACTTAAGCTCCAGCCCTTTGATGTGAGAAGGTGGTTTGAGTCCCAGCGAACCCGTTATGGAAAGCTGTCTAAGCTCCAATCTGGCCAAGCCCCGAGGGAGATGACCAAGAGACAGTCCTGGGTCTACCAACAGATGGGTTTTCTTAAAACCCACATCAGAAGAAAGGGGGCCAATAGAAGTTCAGGTTTTGAGGCCAGTCCAAATACCAGCAAGCAGGACGAATCACGTGGGTCAACTACTGACACAGAACACCTCGAGTCCAGTGTCCTGAGGGAGAGGAGTCAGTCCATCATTACATCAACACCCGTTTAAACTACAGACTCCAAGATTCTCGAACACTTTGAGCAGATGAGGACACTTATCTCAGGTTTTCTGCATCAGAAGTCAGACAGGCAGCCCTTCTTTGACTACGTGGCATCAGAGGCCGAAAAGATGACTCAAGAAGAATTTGAAGAATTAAAGGGCAAGATATTCAGAGATATCGAAAATATTAAGAGTAACCGCAGACGTCAGCCATTGCCCAGAAGATCAGCCACTGTTACCACGGAGTCCCAGAGGGTCGGCCTACTGCCAACAACCACTCCACAGGCGTCAAGTTCCACTCAAGCAGCAGCTAGCAGCAGTTTTGTGTACTATACACCAAGCCCCATTGGCTTCAGCAACCCTACATCTGTCCTAACTGTACAGGACGAAGGGAGCAGACACAATCTGAGTGGAATCTTAAGCCAGCTACCAGATCTGACATCAACACAGATCGTCGAGCAGCCTCAGCAGCAGCAGCAGCAGCAACAACCGCAGCAGCAGCTCTTTACTATCACCACTTCAGCACCGCCTCAACAGCAGCAGCAGCCTCCTCAGTAGCCATCCAGTCAGGGCGGGTCTTTGACCTGCCAGGCCCTTTTCAGGGCCACCAAATCTTCCAAAAACAATTATTCAGCTACGTGTTCTTCCAATTCCCCTCCCAAAACAAAAAAGTTCAGTACAAATACTTATCACAAGAAAAAAAAAATTAAAGTCCAACACTTACACCACCCCAAACATGAAACAAATAACCCATGGTACTACACATAACCAAAAAGGCCACATAAAAAAAATATTAAAAGTAACTCCCAATATGGCCATTAATCAGCCCATTTTTAGATTAAAATCCATGGGATAGTTTAAAATCTGTAATTGAAAAGTCCAACACTTGCACCTTCCCTAGAGTTAAAAGGCATAATTACATACTTACCAACCCACAAACAGACAAACCCAATACCAAACATAACCCCCAAATAACAAACCCAGTACCAAACCTAATACCCAACTACCCCAAAAAAACCCAACCCCAGTAACCACCAACCAACAAACACCCAAACCCAAAAGTAAATAGAACCCATGCCAACGAACTGACAAACTATTTAGCAAACACAATCCCCCATTATTGAAAGCAAAACTAGTTCCATGGTTATATTTTCCAAATTTTTGTGATTAGAAATGAATATTTAAAATTGAATATTTCCATAAAAAAATTTCTGCTACAAATAAGTTTCCCAGCCATGAAAAAAGAAAAATGTTTAAATTATGATGTGGATTTGAAAATATATAAAATAATTATTCAATTTAGGATATTATGTGTGACTTTGTGTTTCGCTTTTGTTTAACAGTGGGTTTGTCTGTTTGTTGGGTGAGTAAGTTGTGTTTGTCTGTTTGTCTGTCTGAACAAGTTATGTTTGGCATGGGGTTTGTCTGTTTGTCTGTCTCAACAAGTTATGTTTGGCATGGGGTTTGTCTGTTTGTCTGTCTCAACAAGTTATGTTTGGCATGGGGTTTGTCTGTTTGTCTGTCTGAACAAGTTATGTTTGGCATGGGGTTTGTCTGTTTGTCCGTCTCGACAAGTTATGTTTGGCATGGGGTTTGTCTGTTTGTCCGTCTCGACAAGTTATGTTTGGCATGGGGTTTGTCTGTTTGTCCGTCTCAACAAGTTATGTTTGGCATGGGGTTTGTCTGTTTGTCCGTCTCAACAAGTTATGCTTGGCATGGGATTTGTCTGTTTGTCCACATAGCTGATTAATTGTTTTTGGAATATTTGGTAGTCCTGAAAAGGACTGTTATAGTTAGTCCTGAAAAGGACTGTTTACTGCAACAGGACTTATATTCTGCCATCTTGCCAGGCCACTGCTCCCTCATTATTGAAGTAGTCCTTCAGGTAATCCCTCTGTCTTTTGGCCTCTCTAGCAGGGTTTCTGTCTTGGCCACCACCAGCAGCACCACCAATCAATCCACAATCACCAGGCACATCATCATCATCATCATCCCCCCCAGGCTGCTGACCAGCAGGTTGACCTTGATACTGGCTTCTGAGTATATTGTGCAGAACCACACAGGTCATGACCACTTCTCTAACTGTTTCTGGGGGTAGTTCAATGGTGGTCCTCATGACTCTAAATCTTGACACAAGGATGCCAAAAGCGTTCTCCACAACTCTCCTGCCCCTTGATATTCTGTAGTTGGCAATCCTTTCCTCCCTTGTTAACAGCCTTCTGCCATAGGGTTTCATGAGCCAGGTCTTCAGGGCAAAGGCATCATCTGCCAAAATGAAGTAGGGGACATCTCTACCACCCTGTGTTATAGGAGCTGGGTCAGGGAAGCCTATCCTGCCATCTTCAATCCTCCTCTTCATCTGAGAGGCATTAAATATCTGGGCATCTGAGCAAGACCCTTCTGTACCCACATCCACCCATCTGAATTTGTACTGCCCATCTACCAAGGCCAACATGACAATGGAAAAGAACCCCTTGTAGTTGTGGTAGAGGGCTCCAGAGTTCTTGGGTTTCTTCAGGGCCACATGCTTTCCATCCAGGGCTCCCAGGGCATGTGGAACATTCCACCTGATCCTGAATTCCCTTTCCAGTTCTTTCCACTCATCTGGAGTAGTAGGACATTTGAGGTACTCTCTGGTGAACTCATCCTGGATGGCCCTGCAGACCTCTGGTAGAAACTTGGAAATGGTGGATCTGCCAAACCTGAACTGACAGGATAATGATGTGTATGACTCTCCAGTGGCCAGATATCTGATGGTGAGGGCTAACTTCTCCCCAACACTGATAGGAGCTCTGTAGTTGGTGGCCTGCCTGGCTAGACGTGGTTCCAGTCTGGTCTTCATCATTTCAAAGAATTCTGGGGTCATCCTCATGTAGTTGGTGAATCCTGGAAAATCTGTGGCATACAGATCAGCCATAATGTTGTGGTAGGCCCCCCTCTCCTCTCTCTGCAGTAGCCATGGCCTGACCCACATGTTGTGCCTTCTTCTAGGTCTCTGTATGGGTGCTGGTGGTGCTGGTGGTTGCTGTGCTTGACGTAAAAAATGGAAATACATGATTATTTGTAACTGAATAAAAACCAAAAAAGCCCTAAGTTGTTGTTGAATCTGTCTTCCATTAAAAGGTGGCATCCTGGTGTGTTCCTAGAAAAGCAATGATGATTAGATCGCAAATTTTATATATATATACCCAGAAAATCCAGCAACTTTGCAAAACAATAATCGGGGATCGTGGTCTGGGGAGGCCTGAGGAGGCCTGAGGACGCCTGAGGACGCCGGTAGTTAATCGTGTGTTAGTCGGCTCTTAGTCCCAGGAGGCCTGAGGCATCCTGGGACCCAGTCGGTTTGTGTCCGACAGGATCGTGGTTGAAACCGACCCGAAAACTGGCTTAGTCGGTTCTTAGTCCCAGACCAGTCGGGGACTGTCTGCGGCCGCCTGAGGCGTCCTGAGGTGTCCTGAGGCGTCCTGGGGACGATCTGTTCTTAATCCCAGACTTCAGTACCGACCCAGTATTCCCGCCCATTTTTGTCTTTTTTCAACCGACTGTGCACGATTAAGGGTCGCCGACAGGATCGGGGCTTAATCTTTTGGTGGAACAGGGGCATTAATGTGTTTATTGGGGGTGTTCCCATGGAGCGGACCTGTCGGTTACTAGGTATTTTTTTATCGTCGGGAGCAATGTTTACAGAGTCGGTTCAGATTGGTTGCAGTTTCCCAGCTTGTCGTGGTGGATTGGCAAAATATCAAACATGTTTGATATTTCATGACCCTCCACAACTTTATATCCAGACCTTGGTCACACCCACCTGTAAACTGTCCTGTCGTGGATCAGCTTGTCACACTTCCTATCTTATCCTATACTGTAACCATCTTATCTAGATAAACTTGCCATCCTGTCATGGTTAAGTACCAGGACTCCACCTCCAGACAGGCCATCTACACTAACCGACCATACTTGAAAGGAAACCGGCCTGTTATAAACATAACATACCTGACTTGGACACTTCCCGTCAAGACAGGAAGTATCCCAGTCTTCAACTGTAGAGTCGGTACTGTGTAGGACAAGCCAGCTTCATTTTACCGACCCATGACTTGTCTGTTTTGCAATCTCTGTCTATATAAAGTGAGTCAGTTTGCACAATGCATCATTTGCAATCTGGCATCTAACAGATTACATCTGGCAGAGTTTCAAGATGGGAGTTTGTTTTTTACAATTAACTAGGATTTAATGCTTAGATACAAGTTGGACTGACCTGTGATTTGGTTTTTTTTTCTCTACAAAACGCTGCTTTTACAAAGCAAAATGGGTCCTAAGAAGGGCAGAAGAGTGAGGAAGATAGAAGTTCCCACATTGTTCCTGGATTTGAGCTGGGGGAGACAGTGGGAGATATGCAGCAGAGGAGGGAGGAGAGGGAGGCAATAGAAAGGGAGGAAGAGGCACAGAAACAGAGGGAGGAGGCCAGGAGGGAAGAAACTGGACAAACGCCAGAGGACAGAGTGGCACAAAAGTGTGCAAGAACAGACAAAAGTGATATAGAAATGGATACATGCACAAAGGGTGGAGGAGAGATGGGCACATCTCAGTACTAATGAACATTTTAAGGACAAAGCAAGGACGTGTAAGAAAGATATGTAAGACCTGGTTTGAGATGCAAAGGACATGTTATGGTAAGCTTACGTAATCAAAGTTTGGATAGGCCCCAAGAGAAATGATGGAAAGGCAGAACTGGATAAAGGATACATTTTACTTCCCAAAGTCGCATCTCAGATGCAAGGGACTCAGCAAATTGTCAGGCTTCATGTCTCCGGCCTGAGGAGGCAGTGCATCTGCTGCATCAGCACACAACATATCCAGAGCCTCAACTGACACAGACAGTATGGAGACTAGCATGTCAGACACCACATTACAGCCTTCGGTCACAAGCCCCAGCACTGGTTTCTGGGTGTTCTTCGGTCGACCAGCAGGTTATGGACAAGTTTGCACAGATGAGAAGCATGCTGTCATCATTCCTCAGGCAAAAGCACGAGACAACAAGAACATCCTTTTACAACTACCTGGCCTCAGATGTGGATGGATAAGCAGATAAAGACTTTCAGACATTCAGAAATGAGGCTGTGAAGCTTCTTAGCAGCATCCAAAGCAGGGAAGAGGAAAGAGACCGTCAGGCCCAGAAACCAGCACCAGCTGCAAGGGAATATATCTTAACCATCCCTGAGACTCAGATGCCTTTAAGCCAGGTCATGCAACCTGCTCAGCAGCATTGGCCCCGACGAAGCTGTTTAACCCACCATCAGTTGCCTCTGCCACAGGTGAAGAAAGTCAACACAGCATACCAGGACTCTCAGGAGTTTTGGGGAATCTACCCTCAGTGCTGAGCTACCAACAGTTCGACACACCACAGCCGTTTTCACCACCTGACCTGCAACAACAAGCCACCTCTCCTCTAACCACCGCCATGCAGCAACCTCAGCAGCAACCAGCCGAGCAGCAGCCTCCTTGACTGTCAGCCGATGCCATATAGCAGCAGCAGTAGCACCACTGCACTTGCCTCCAATTGGTCTCTTTCAGGACCACTGCTGTAAACAACTTAAAGGTCCTTTTCAGGACCACCTGAATCTTCCACCTGAACAATTAATAGCTGCTTAATAAATCTTAAACAAGAAGCATTACACCACCCCACACAATACACTTTGGCCACCGAACAAAAAGAAACAACAAAATAAATGCCCAGCCAAAAATTTAAAATTGGCAAAAAAAATTTAAAACACTGAATTTAAAGAAGCTTTAACATTTGGGGGAAGTACTTTGACCTTAGGATCTGGCCTTTTGACTTTTGACCCTTGACAAACTTTTGAGGTTCCCAAAGTCTTTGATGATTGGGAAGTTCAAAATATCTTGTAAATTTGCAAGAAATAAAATTTTGAAAAAAAATCCTTTCATGTAAAAGTTTATAAATTTTGACATTTAATGGGGGACCTTGTGACTTGGTTTGAAATAGTTTTAAAAGTGGTTGGAAATGGTTTGGATTTTGTTCAAAAATTTGTTGGACATTTTAGTGACATCAGCTTTAATAAAAGTTCTTAGAATAATTGGGTAGTCCTGAAAAGGACTGATAGATGGCAGCTTTTTCTGCCCCCAGGGTTGTTGATTGACACATCTCAGATCCTGTCCTTCTGGCCAGCCAATGCCCCTATACCCCCAGTAGTCTTTCAGTAGTTCTGGGTGATGTTTGACCTCCCTTGAAGGATTCCTGTGGTACTTATTAGGCACATACACCACTTGTTCATTTTGTAGGGCAGCTATATCATTTGCTGGGGTTGGTGCCCCATCTGCTCCACCCTGGTGTGTCCTCATGATGTTGTGCAACACCACACATGTTGAAACAATTTCTCTGGCGACCTTCGGCCTTTGCTCCATGGTGCCCAGTATAGTGCCCTGAATCTGCTCACTAATATTTCAAACGCATTTTCAACCACCCTCCTGCCTCTGGAGATCCTGTAGTTGGCTATTCTTTCTTCCCTTGTTAGCTGTCTTCTGCTGTAGGGTTTCACCATCCATGGAATCATGGCAAATGCATCATCACCCAGCAAGAAGTAGTGCAAATCTGGTCCTCTCTCCCCCAGTGGTTCAGGTGGCAAAAGCCCCCAACCGGCCATCCTCGATCTTCTCCCTCAAATCGCTTCTGTTGAACATCTGTGTTTCTGATAAGCCCTTGTAGGTTATAATAGTCACTGCCTGATTCCTTTGGCTTCTTCATGGCGATATACTTCATATCTATTAACTCTACATGTTGAGGCCTGCTGGTTGGGGGTTGCTACAGCTTGTCTGTTAGACATTTATGGCTTGTTGTGATAGCTTCCTGTCTTGTCGTGAGAAAATCGTCACGACCCCCAAGTCAGGTCGGGAGGTAGATCCAGACAAGCCGGGATGTACTATGTCCTGTCAGGGAGAAATAGCCGACCCAACATTTTCACCTGCCTTTTTCTGAATTTTCATCCCAGATCCCCGACTTTTGTTACCAACCCTAGAGTTGTAGAGTTGGTTATAGGGTTAGTTTCAGTGGAGGAACAACCCCATATAAGTCACTGCAAAGATATATATTTTAACAGACAATGATTCAGAAAACAATAAAAAAGGTATACTTTTCCTGGTGTTCCAAAATCTGTTTATGTAATCTACTAATAATTTAGCATTATTGATTTTTACAAAAATATAATTAAAAATTGGTCGTACGCATAAATTTCATTAATAATACAATTTGCATTAAATTTGGGGGGAAAATGGTCTCTAACCAAAATATAAGTATTTACAAAGTAAATTTCATGTTCAACAAAGTTTCTTTACATATTTGGGAAGTGCCATTTTCCAAAGGTGTAATATCTCCAGGTTCAATGTTTAAAAGCAGAATGCAATTTCTAAGTTGTGTTAGATGTGAACATTGAAACTTCCTTATATTTCCATTAAGGATAAATTTAGACATAAAAAGAGCTCTTCTGGTTGAGTCAGCTAGAGTAGTTACGCATTCAGTAAAATTTAGATTTTCCATCCAAATTTGTTTAAGATACCTATATTTTGGTACCAGTTCTATTCATTGATCACAAAATCTGAACTTATATTTTGTTGGTTGTCTTCTTGGCTTCCTAATATATATAACGTGACCATAAAATGAGGGAAACAATTTTTGTATGCACATTATTAACCCTTATGCAATTTTGAATATTACAATAAAATCTGAAGTCAACAAAAGCTACAAATGTATCATTGCAAGTACGAAGTCACTTTGTATTAGAGTTTTTACATTGTACACTATGGGGTAAGCCAGATAGTTACATTCCCAATATGACAGTGCCTGATTTAAATAAAAATTGAGAGGTGCCAACTTTATATATGTGTAGAGCAATATTTGTGTACACATCCAAAACTGGACAATATGATGTATTGTCTAGTGGAACCTTTTAAGGACTGGCCAGTATTATGAAATCTCAAGTGGCTGGTTATAAAAAGTGTGTGGTCCCTGTTTCTTTTACAAATTAGTATGTCAGCTAAACTAAGCCTCAGAAGTAATACTTAATTATTTTGTTGATGATTGAAAATATTTTCATTTAATTAGTGTAATATGCCACTCCCTAAGTTATTGATTGGAAACTGGGAGAAAGCCTTAGAAAGAAAAGCCTTACAAGAGAAAACCCCTACAATTTTTGATATCCATGTAGAAAAGCAATATACCAATTTCTAGATCTTAGAGAAAACCCTATACATCATGTTTAGTTTACAAATGAAAGGGTTGATCATTACTTAAAGGGTATTTCAATTGCTATTCAAACTACCCTGTGCTGTAATTTTCTATCCCAATGTCCGTTAGTGGTTTTAGAAACAATAAAATGATCACTTTCTTAAAAGGTAAAACCACTCTTGATTACAGTTACGCAATCTCTAGATGATAACTGATCAAAAAGAACATTACAGTGAAATCTTCGAGTAGAAATGGAGTTTTGTTTTAGAATTTTTACAGTCAGTTAAACTTAGAATTTGTTTCTGAAGATTGGGATATGTTTAATTTCCTGTCATTAGTAATGCAACAATTTTTGTTTTGTTTTTATATTTTATTTGTGTATTGTGAATGTTAAAAGCATTTCTTTATATTTTAGTTTGCTGAACAATAAATGAGTATGTCTTTTTGCAAATACTAAAACAATAATAATTTTGAAATAACAAAAGTGAAATGATTTTTATACACAGTCTCAAAAATGGTGTAGGTCATTTTTCGGGGGGGGGGGGGGGGGGGGGGGCTTACAAATGGTATAACTTTTCTGTATATGGATTTTCTTTGCAAGGCTTTTCTTTACATGATGAAAAACTGGTGCAGGTGTTTTGAAAAAAAGGAAATACAAAGAAATTGTTATTTCTGTAACTTCTGTAAATTTTACACACCAGTGAAATATGTATTATCCTTAAAATTCTGGAGTCATTTATTTTAGGCTCTGTGAAAGGAAGTCTGATAGACATGTTATAAATAATGTTTTCTAAAACTTCACAATTGCCCAAGTGATATTTTAAAACACTGACCCCACACTCTGGTGTATCATATTATCAATTCAGTGTACCAATACATCTAGCCTTGCCTAGCCATGGGCTGTAAAAGAGCCCCTGGCTCAATACATGAAATACTGTAAGTCTGTACAAATACTATGCTGCCTTTTAAATGAAACATTAAAACTTGGTATCTTGGACTTTATATAGTCTCTGATTAGATCTAAGTATAATGTAACTTAAAATGTAATGCTGATTCCCTTTGAAGATTAATTATGTTTTGTACAGGTCAGATTGTTTCTTTCAGTCATACTTAGTTCTAGTATTCAATTTGCTCTTTAAATATCATGGATACTTGCTGTTGGAAAAATAGAAAAGTATAGAAAAATATATAAAATATAAAACATAAAGAATATCTCAGAACCTAGAACAAGACCTTTACCCCTCCAACATAATGGGTTCATATTAAATTTTTCATTGTCAATGAGTTTAAACACCCCTTGTACATCACTGATCACCCATACTACCCTTGATGGTTACTTCAAGCTCCACCCACATACCTGTTAAATGATTCCATTGGTAATTCACAAATAGGTCAGTGTACTACCTAGAGAGAAGAGACAATACATGATACATGAACGACTTCCCTGAAACCATTTTGTTCATTTGCTAAAATATTTTTATTTTCAAGATGAAAAAGAGATTCATCTGATTAAAATACTGGTTATATTTAACGAATACAAGACAGAGGTAAATACAAAATTTTGAGGATCCTTACTTGTCTTGCCCCTTATATGTACAAGGTCCTCCTAAGGCTATTTGTGCACTTCACTGCAGAATTGTGAGGAATAATAAATAAACTGTATAAAAATGCTCAAAATGCTTTTAAATAGTTATATGTGGTAAAGGGGCTTACCGAATATATATGTTTGTTTACAGTGTCAATGAACCTGTGAAATCACTGCTATTTCATTTTGTGAAAGATATTGTGTCAGAAATAATGATGACACCAGTTAACTGCATGACAAATTACAGAAATTTAGTGAATATTATGTGCGACATCTCTCAGGCAAAAGATACTGTTGCACTAATTGAGGTTCATTTTAAACACATGCTTATAATATTTTTTCAAGATTATAGAAGCAAAGGTTACCTTAAATTCCAATTATAAACAATTTTATAGCACTTTATCCCCCATCAAAGTAGGTTGTCAGTCATAACAGTCAGTGTTATATCCAATCTCAAAGATCATGGAAAAGAAAAATGTCAACACTACACATACACGCATGATTAACCAAAAGGCTATTTTGGATAAACCTGGAACAAAGTTGAAGAACTATTCACTAGAGGCTTACGTTCACCTCGAAAACTCCTGGTATAGTATTGACTGGTATAAGAAGAAAGATATGCAGCAACGTATGCAGAATAACTAGTTTGAAGAAACCTGTAAACCAGTGGGATAGTTTTCAAATTGACTGGTATTCAAGACGCAGCAAATGGAACTTCTTGAGAATAGGAGTTATTCTGGTGAATATACTTGTGCTTCATACAATTTTTCAGCACTGCTTTGAATGCATTGCAACTGGCATAGATTTGATTTGGAGAGACTCCAAAAAAGGGAATTGCAGTAGTCTAACCAACTTCTAACAAGAAAGTGGCCACAAGAAAAGAAAATTTAAGAGCTAAAAACTGTTGAACCCTTTTAAATAAATCTGTAAGTCCCATAAACAACCCCTGCATACATTTTGTATATGTTTGAGAATAAGAGGTTTGAGTTTGACCAAACGCCCAGTTTTTGAAGAATTCGGCCAGCTGTGTAGTGGGTTACCCATATATCAAACTGGAAAATAAACTTTTAACCTCTCTTATCTATTTGGAGACACATTCAGAAGACACATTTTTTGCAACGACTGCACAAAAAGTTACGTGTTATGAGCCTAGAAGTGAAATTTAACACCACTGCATTCAAATGATCTTACTAAGTAGTGTAGTCTACAGTGAGAAAAGGATTGGGCATAACCCTAAGGCCCTAAGAACCCTAAGGAACATCAATTAAGACCTTACCTTTTCCTTTTAAAGCGCGAGCCTCGGTAGAGCTCTTGCTTCTAGGAATCTTCTTTTCTTTTTTTTTTTTGTCTCCGGACTTTCATGAATTGTGGCACAGCGTGAGGAGTATTTGTCCGCTCACTGAAGTTAAGCGACCATGGGCTATGCTAGTACTTGGATGGGTGACCGCTGTGGGATGTGTCTGAGTTGGAATTTCTTTGTGACACCAGGGGCCGGTTTCACGAAGCCTTCTTAAGATAAAGGTCACCTTAAATTCTAGGATTTCCTTGATTTTCTCCCTCCTTTGAAAGATCTCAGTTTCACAAAGCCTCCTTCCTTAAAGGAGACCTTGACAACTCCCTTGAATTTCAAGGAAGCTTGAACTTGAAACATTATTATCAAACCTGCATCCACAAACAATGTTTTGCTGTTTATTTCATACAATTTGGTTGTTTAATTCTTGAAAAATTGATAATCAAACTTTTGAAGTGAGAAACATATTCATGGAGTTTCGCTGAACATAAAGGGTCCCTCCCTTACTTTGGGTAAAAAACTGTCATGTGACCTACTTTAATAATTTGCAAAATATAATCACAAACAAACATACACTGTGATGCAAGATGTAATAGAGGCACTAAGAAAATATTTTGGTGCAAAATGTTCGTGACAAAAGGAAAATGAGTATGTACAGTATGTAAAATTTGCCTTGTGCCTAAGTTAATATGTGTACGGCAGTTTTCATACCTGTCCTTTTTAATACGATGTAGGTGAAAGTGTGTCTGTTTTTTGTAGTCTGTAATCTTCAAGAATTTTAGATCTATTATAATTTCATTATTCTCACAGTTCTACATGAGAAACTATTTTCCTCCAAGGTACCAAAAAAAAAAAAACCCCGGCTCCAAACCATCATTCATTCATTAGTCATGAATTTTTTTTTTTTTTTTTTTTTTTTTTTTTTTTTTTTTATTTACCCTTTTTGTACAGCAGTGCAAGAGTCCGGAAGGGCGAGAGTAGGAAACCCTCCATCGGACGCATAACAAGTGCTACATACGTACATACATAGTCACAGAAGGGAGACGTATAGTATATTAACAGTTTTATGAATCAACATTTGGAATTACAGTTTCTTTTCGAATTATGTTTGTAATACCTAATATCTTCTAACAGCAGGTTGTCTATATACATTACAAGTAAAACAAACTAAACCTAATAAAGTATGTAAATGTAACTTTTCAAAAAATAAAAGTAAACTATTAGGACATTTATCTAATTGAATAACTGACTAAAAATCTTCCAGGTTTGACAGAAAGCTATTTGTCTCATTTGAACTCTGGATAGGTAATACTGTTCAACATATTTTGACTTCAGGAAAGTTTGATAGTTAAATATATTTAAACTTTCATTTTTTCTTGCGCAAATGAAAATGAAGTATTTACCAGTAATATAAATAACATTAGTGGCTTGTTGTGAATGTCTTGAACTTGAAATACCAAACATGATGGCAAGTGGATCTAAGAATATCTCAAAATTGACTGATCTACTGAGCCATGTTTTAATATTTTTCCAAAATTCCTTTGTTTTTTCACAATTGATAAAGAGGTGTGCTAATGTCTCATCACAACTTCCACAGAATGAACAAGTTCCAGAAGTAGCTATACCAATTTTATGCATATAAGCCCTAGTTCCTAGAATTCTGTTTATTATTCGGTACTGAAACCAAATTAAAGAATTATCTTTGATGGTGTGAAAGCAGACATTAAGGATATCCTTCCACATTTTATTGTTTATTGGAACACCACATTGATGTTCCCATTTCTTTAGGAGTTCTATAGACTTGTTTTCATTTATTGAGTGTAGAATTTTGTGAAAGTCCTGACTGCCCTTTTTTGACTTCGAAATGACTCTTATCTGACTTGGGATGAAAGGTTTTGCTTGAAGCATGTTATCAATGGTAGTTTTATCTATATATTTATTTATCCCAACTTTTAATCTGTGGTAGCTTAAAAAATTTGGTGATGTTTTGAAAAAATGTTTTATATTTTCGGATGACAGTAGTTTGCCTTCAATTGTCAATATGTCTACTGGAGCTATAACACCATTTTTAAAAAGTTTAGGTTCAAAGAAATGATCTTTTGAAATCTTAGGATTATACCAAAGTGGTGCATTCAGTCTATCAGTTTCTATAATAATTTCCAATACACTAGCCCATGCCAGAACAACATCTTTCCAAAATAAGTTTTTTATTTTATCTACTTGTTTATATGACCACTGGGGACCTAGAAGTAATAATTTATTTATTTCACCAATGTTAAGGTTTGCTAGATTTATCCAAGGTGAGTCTTGGCTCATGTAAAGTCTTCGTACCCAAGTTACTTTTAGAGCCTTGATAAAACATTCAAGATCAATCATTTTGAGACCACCCTGATCATATGGTTTACACATTTGTATCCTACTTATCTTTTCAGGCTTTCCGTCCCATATAAAATGATACATAATGCGATTTAATTGAGCAAGGTAATTATAAGAAGGATTTGGGAGGGACAGAAAGAGATGATTAAACATTGGAATTATTAATGTTTTTAATATTGTTATCTTTCCCAGCGGAGTCAGATAATGTTTTCTCCAAGATTTTAAAATATTTTCTGTTTTTATTATTAATGGTTTAAAGTTTTGGTCCATCATATTACATAGATCCACTGAGAATTCTATACCCAAGAACCTGAACATGGTATTTCCCCAAGACAAATTTTTGTTGATTTCAAGTTTATCTTTTGAATGTCTCTTCTTACCTATCCAGACCAACTTAGTTTTGTCAGTGTTTACTTTTAAGCCGGATATGCTTCCAAATATTTCAATGGTATTTAATGCAGCCAACAAGGAGTCTCTACACCCATTCAATATAAGTGTTGTGTCATCAGCAAACTGTGTTAATTTTATTTCTTTTCCATCAATTACAATTCCAATTATATCATCATTGTGGGCCACCATCATTAGTAATATTTGTGCACATAAAATGAACATATAAGCAGCCAAGGGGTCTCCTTGTCTGCAGCCTCTTTCTACATTAAAGAATTTTGACATTTTTCCACATTGTATGACGGATGCTTTTATTTCATAATTGAAAGTCGAGACCCATTTTAAAATGCTTGGTCCAAAATTAAAGTAGTTCAAGACAGAGTATAGGAATTTCCAAGATATAGAGTCAAAAGCTTTTTCAAAATCAACAAGCACAAGGAGTCCACTAATGTCAAAATCTTCTGTATATTTCAGTATATCATATAACAATCGTGTATTTTCGCCAATAAAACGTCCACTTACAAAGCCTGTTTGACTCTTAGAAATCAACTTGTCAAGATGTATCTTTATTCTATTTGCAATCGCAGCTGAGCCTATTTTATAAACAACAGATAACAAAGATATTGGCCTCCAGTTCTTTAGAAATTGCCTTGGTTTATCTCCTTTCGGCAGGCAACTAATAATTAGGACCTTAAGACCTTACCTTTTCCTTTTAAAGCGCGAGCCTCGGTAGAGCTCTTGCTTCTAGGAATCTTCTTTTCTTTTTTTTTTTTGTCTCCGGACTTTCATGAATTGTGGCACAGCGTGAGGAGTATTTGTCCGCTCACTGAAGTTAAGCGACCATGGGCTATGCTAGTACTTGGATGGGTGACCGCTGTGGGATGTGTCTGAGTTGGAATTTCTTTGTGACACCAGGGGCCGGTTTCACGAAGCCTTCTTAAGATAAAGGTCACCTTAAATTCTAGGATTTCCTTGATTTTCTCCCTCCTTTGAAAGATCTCAGTTTCACAAAGCCTCCTTCCTTAAAGGAGACCTTGACAACTCCCTTGAATTTCAAGGAAGCTTGAACTTGAAACATTATTATCAAACCTGCATCCACAAACAATGTTTTGCTGTTTATTTCATACAATTTGGTTGTTTAATTCTTGAAAAATTGATAATCAAACTTTTGAAGTGAGAAACATATTCATGGAGTTTCGCTGAACATAAAGGGTCCCTCCCTTACTTTGGGTAAAAAACTGTCATGTGACCTACTTTAATAATTTGCAAAATATAATCACAAACAAACATACACTGTGATGCAAGATGTAATAGAGGCACTAAGAAAATATTTTGGTGCAAAATGTTCGTGACAAAAGGAAAATGAGTATGTACAGTATGTAAAATTTGCCTTGTGCCTAAGTTAATATGTGTACGGCAGTTTTCATACCTGTCCTTTTTAATACGATGTAGGTGAAAGTGTGTCTGTTTTTTGTAGTCTGTAATCTTCAAGAATTTTAGATCTATTATAATTTCATTATTCTCACAGTTCTACATGAGAAACTATTTTCCTCCAAGGTACCAAAAAAAAAAAAACCCCGGCTCCAAACCATCATTCATTCATTAGTCATGAATTTTTTTGTTAAACCTTTTTCTAGAATTCCTTCCTTGTGTTTGTTAAAATTACCAAACTGCAGAGTATCAAAATGTAAATATTATTTGCAAAAACTTCTAAACAGAAGCTTGTTACCAATGACTATTAGAAGCTCAACCAGGATTTAAAAAATGAGGATGTTATCTGTATCTGTTTGGTCATCCAGACGTTTGTATGTAATTCTTGGTATAACTCAACGAAATGAAAAGTCAAATAACAATTTCTAGCATGAATGTCAGGGGGTTAACGGATACTGTTAAAAGAAAAGATGTTTTCAACTGGCTAAAGAATAAGAGGTACTCAAAATATTGTTTACAAGATATTCATGTGGGTGAAAAAAATTTAAAATGTTTCAAAGAGGATTGGGGAGCGGAGGTAATAACCTCAGTTAACTCTTCCGAAAGTCGGGGAATAGCGATATTATTTGCAAAAAACCTTGATTACGAAATTGTAGAGGTAGAAGAAATAGAAAGTGGAAATGCATTAGTTGTACAGTTACATACTGGGGATTTAAAGTTCCACCTTTGTGTACTGTATGGCCCAAATATCGACTCTCCAGATTTCTATATAAACCTCAAAAATAGACTATTGCAAAAGGAAAATATCCCCATTATAATATGTGGAGATTGGAATGTCGTAATGGACTATAAATTAGATACTCGGGGGTATCTTAAGGAAAATAATACAAAAGCAAGAAGAGAAATCTTAAATATGATTGAGGCTGCTAATTTGGTAGACACTTGGAGATCTGAAAATAACACAGCCAAAAAGTTCACATGGGTTAGTGGAAAAAAGCCAGTAAAAATGGCAAGATTAGACTTCTTTCTCGTAACCCCTGACATTCATGCAAACATAAATAAGCATATACTCAGTTTCGGTTATAGGAGTGACCACTCACTGGTGGGTATTGAGCTAAATACTGAAAATTCAGAACATGGAAAAGGCTTTTGGAAGTTTAAT
Organism: Sabellastarte sp. h YS-2021; assembly: GCA_964017235.1. NCBI lineage: Eukaryota > Metazoa > Annelida > Polychaeta > Sabellida > Sabellidae > Sabellastarte > Sabellastarte sp. h YS-2021. The sequence continues at coordinate 34,171,764 of OZ024936.1, forward strand.
TCAGCCCTTCTGAAAGAACAAGAGTATGTAACATTGGTGAAAAATGAAATCAATAATGTAATAAGCGACTTTACGAAGGGTCAGGGCTTACAAACTCTGACAACTTCTAAACAAATGTTCTTTGAAGTGCTAAAACTTAGAATAAGGGGTGTCACTATTCCTTACTGTGCCAAACGTAAAAAGAAACTAAATGAAAAAGAAAAAAGAATAGAAACTGAAATTCAAAGGCTAGAAACATTACTTGCAAATAATTCAGAAGAAGTAAAAATCGAGGACATACAGGTCCTGAAGGAAGATTTAAAAGTTATGAGAGAGACTACTTTGAGGGGGAATATGTTAAGGGCAAAATCACAGAAGTACATTGATTTTGAGAAACCAACAAAATACTTTTGCAACCTAGAAAAACAGAACTATACTAGTAAGGTGGTGAACAAAATCATGATCAAAAACAAAACCATAACCAATCAGCAAATGATCCTGAAAGAGTTAAAAATCTTTTACAAAAATCTCCTACAGAGTAAACACGAAGATAATCAAAACCAAAGTAAATCCCCATTCCTGGTTAAAGAAAATATTAAAACCTTGAGTGAGCATGAGCAGGTGAAATGCGAAGGTTTAATAACTGAAAGAGAGGTTATAAAAGTATTGAAAGACATGAAGAACGGGAAATCGCCAGGTACAGATGGCTATACTGCAGAGTTTTATAAATTTTTCTGGAAGGACATAGGGAACTTTGTTCTAGATAGTTTGAATGAGTCTTTTAATACTGGTGAACTATCTATTACACAAAAACAAGGTCTGATAACGCTACTCCCAAAAGGTAACAAACCGAGAGATCTGATTAAAAATTGGCGGCCAATCACACTTCTAAATGTTGACTATAAATTACTGGCAGGAGCTCTAGCCTCCAGAATGAAGGAAGTTCTCCCCAGTATAATACAGAATGAACAAAAAGGTTTTTTAAAAAATCGATATATTGGGGAAAATATTCGGACAATAGCGGATTCTCTAGAATATATAAGACAAAAAAAAATTACGGGTATGACACTTCTAATAGATTTTGAAAAAGCATTTGATTCCCTCGAGTGGGACTATTTAGACTCTGTTTTAAAGGTATATAATTTTGGGGAAGACTTTAGAACATGGTTCTCTATACTCTATAAAAATAGCAATAGTTGTGTTATAAATAACGTTTTTTTTACAGAATTTTTTAAAATTGGAAGGTCATGTCGACAAGGAGACCCTTTAAGTCCTTACTTGTTTATATTGGCAGTGGAACCGCTGGCAACAGCAATAAGGAATAGTGACAAATTGAAAGGTATCATGGTAAATGATAAAGAGATAAAAATTGGGCAGTATGCTGATGATACTTTCCTCTTGCTTGATGGCACAGTCCAATCTGTGAATGAGAGTTTTAGCATTTTAAAGTCTTTTCAAAAATACTCAGGTCTCAAAATAAATATGGAAAAAACCCTAGCTGTTTGGCTTGGGAGTGAGAAAGAGAGATTAAAGATATCACAAACTTATCAGCTAAACTGGGTAAACCAATTTGAGCTTCTTGGAATAATCTTCCATGTTACTCAAGAAAAAATGTTTCAATTAAATTTTGATAAAAGAATAAGTGAAATTGAAAGAATATTAAATATGTATAGTAAGTTTAGTTTGTCTCTAATTGTGAGAGTTACTGTAATAAAAACACTGATGCTGCCGAAGATAGTATACCTATTAACAGTTCTACCGACCCCTCCCGGCAACATTTTCGAGGCCATTGAAAAAAGGTTAAAAGATTTTCTCTGGAAAAATGGTAACGTTAGAATTTGTAATAAACAATTGGAAAAGGAAATAGGGGAAGGTGGCTTAAAGCTAATAAATATTAGGGATTTTAATAAGTCTCTGAAATTATCTTTGTTAAAGAGACTCCTGACAACTGAAGGAAGCTGGCAGGCGATCTTTGAAAATTATTGTGGAATACCTAAAAAGATGGTTTTAGAACTGGACGGAAAGTCACTTATGGAATTAGTTGAAAAAATTCCAAATCCTTTCTGGAAAGATGTCCTTCAGATATGGAATGGTTTTTAAAAATGCTTCAGTAAAACAAATGACTTCAGAACCTACCCATTGTGGGGAACTTTTTACATGACAAATCCAAACTTAAGTAATAGGTCAACAGAACTGATTTCAAAAGGCATAGCATATGTAAATGACTTATTATCAAACTCTGGAGACCGTCTTGGTTATTACGACTTTATAGAAAGATACCAAATCAAAATAAACTTTGTAGACTTCTATAGTTTGACCCATTCATTACCAAGCCATTGGTTAAAAAGTGGAAAAACACAACAAAAGGAAGGTGAAATGAAACTAACTTTCCTACAATCCTTTTTGCAACAAAAGCAAACAAGTAAATGGGTATATCAAAAACTAAGGACATTAAATAAATATAATAGAGGTCATGAAATAAAATGGGCTGAAATCTTAGGAAGGGAGATATCAGAATCTGACTGGTCAAAATATTATCGAAATAACTTTCAAAGTGTAATAGAGACATCCTTGAGAGACTTTCAATATCAAATCTTGACCAGATCAATTCCAACTAATAGATTCTTATCTAAATGTAAATTAACAGAAAGTGATAAATGTTTCTACTGTAAGGAATGTGTTGAAACAGTGGAGCATCTCTTCTGGTACTGCCCAGTGGTAAAGACTTTTTGGTTTAATTTGTTTGATGTAATATTTGTAAATAGAGAGATCAGCTTTAACTAGATGGTGCGAAGGTGTTGCTGGGGGGTGCCGAAAATGAAAACAAGGACGTTTTAAATTATCTTTTCACAGTGGTAAAAAAGTATATTTATAATACAAAATGTAAACAACAGCAACTTAGCATTAAATGTTGTATAAGTTTAATACAATACTATCACTCCCTAGAGCAATGTGTAGCGACAAACGAATATGGTATAATAAAGGGTTATGTTGAAAGATGGGAACTATTGAGTCCCTTTCTCGAATACAGGGCGACTAGTAACTGAAAAAAAAAAAAAGGTAACGATATTAATATGTTTTTTTGGGTTTAAAAAAGACATGAAAAGAGAAATTCTAACGGCAGTTTTGGTATAAATATTTATTTAACTTTTTGTTTTTCTTCATTTGTAGTTTTTAAAACAAAATAAATAAAAATATAGTTGCACAAGTTTAAGTGTTGTGAAAAAAAAGGTAATGTGTGTTCTTTATTGCGCATCCTGCGAGATGCTATTTTTTGTAAAGGTCCTGGTGAGTGGTTTCAGAACCCCATTTACTCTGCACCAGGTTCCTGAAACCTTATTTTTAAATGGGGGAATAAAAGAATTTGTGCACTTAAAAAAAAAAAAATAATAATAATAATTTGCAAAATATAATCACAATCAATCTGCATTTTACAAAATTTATAAAAATATAGTAAAATATAGATTTACTGATTTTACGGATCTTTAACAGTGTTACAATAAGGACATAGCCTCCATAAGGTAATTTAGGTACAAAATAAGTGCACAAGTACACATGTACTTACAGTGAAAGAAAAACATCGGTTTTGGAAACAACTCCCAAAAGAAATAAAAATGCAAATAATGTATCTGAAAATTAAAATGTACCTAATGTACCAAGTTTAAAATAGTTAAAATGCTAAAATGCAATTTACTCTCTTAATATTTAAAATAAATTGTGTGAAGGTTATATAAATAATGGAGGGGTAATTCCAAGCAGTGTGGTTATACAAGGAATCACCCTTCCTTTGTTTTAAGGAAAATCTTTGGTAAGGTGGAATAAAGGAGGCTTTGTGAAACAGGATTTAAGGGAACCCTTTCCAAAGGTTAGAAATCCTCCTTCCTTTAAGGAAAATTGGCGGCCAATCACACTTCTAAATGTTGACTATAAATTACTGGCAGGAGCTCTAGCCTCCAGAATGAAGGAAGTTCTCCCCAGTATAATACAGAATGAACAAAAAGGTTTTTTAAAAAATCGATATATTGGGGAAAATATTCGGACAATAGCGGATTCTCTAGAATATATAAGACAAAAAAAAATTACGGGTATGACACTTCTAATAGATTTTGAAAAAGCATTTGATTCCCTCGAGTGGGACTATTTAGACTCTGTTTTAAAGGTATATAATTTTGGGGAAGACTTTAGAACATGGTTCTCTATACTCTATAAAAATAGCAATAGTTGTGTTATAAATAACGGAGGCTTCGTGAAACCGGCCCCAGATGTTCGTAAATTCTAGTGCACTACTCATGTCTATGATGGCTTTGCGCTCATCCTTGGTTTTACTAGCATTAACTTTTAGTTGATAAATAAATGCTGTTATTTTAGATTCACAGATTCCTGTTAAAACAGATTGTTGCATGATCCAATTAGCCTCAAATTCTATCATTCCTCTTCAAACATTGTAGCTGTGAAGTTTAGTAGTATTTTACTCTATGTAAAATAAATGTTGGTTTTTATTTAAGTTGCAAAACAGGTGTAATGAGAGACAATGCATAATTCATTGGTGTCCAATATACTCTACCTTTCAAGACTCTCAAAATGATTTTATTTGTGCTAGCTAATTTAAATAAAGTGTAATGTAAAGTTTCAGATTTTTAAAAAGTTATGTAAAGTGAATGTTTTTATTTTTGTTGCAAAAAAAGTGCAATGAGTAACATTGTAGAATTAATTCGAGTCCCAGAAACTGTTCCTTTTCTAGACTCTTAAAATGATTTTATTCATGCTGAACTAATAGAAGTAAGGTGTAGCAATTTATTTACATAAAAAATTAATTACTACAATAATTGACCTCTTCCATTGATAAAAAATAACAGAAAAATCTGACAAATGATAAATTTTTAGCATGTACAGTTGAACCTTCTTGAACATCCACCTCCGAAGTCCAACTACCTTTTTAAGCACATGACATTTTACATTAATTTGAACCTGCGAAGGGCATCCACCTGCAACCAGCAACCACATTCACTTTTATGTCCCAAAACAGGGACATACACTTTTTTCCAAAACAAAAAGGTACCTTAACAGTGGGAAACTTTATATTTGGAACACATTTATTTATTGCATTTTTGAAAATATCGTATCTAGTAGTAGCAATTAAAGTGTTGATTGGAATATACTGATTGTCCCTATGTAAGTATCCTAAGATTATATCAATGGGTGAATATTTTATTAATTTCCCCAGTTGGAATGTATCCAATTTTCTAGATCTTTCCATAACTCCACCACATAGCAACATTTCACAAACAGATGCATAAATGTTTCAGAATCAGATTAACAAAATCTACATCTGTCTGATTTCTCAATGGACATTTTAAACAGTTGGCTGCTTATACTAAGTATTCAATGTATCAACTTATATTGAAAAAACCAGATGAGATTATTATCATGTTCAACATTTAATATAAGATAAAAGACTCTTTTCCATGTCTCATTATCTATATGTATATCAAGATCATTATTCCATTTATCCCTATATCTGTATTCTACTTCTTTTGTCCTTACCTTATAATAGATATTTCTGCAGCCTTGGTAACATTGGAAGGAAAGGGATATATGGTGTCTAATGAACAGTCTCTTGAGATGATTGCATTAAAAAAATGTTTTTTTGCCATTAATATATCTCTGTACCATTGTGCTAATTTGAAAGTATTCTAAGAAATTTTTTATGTGAAAGCCAAATTTTACCTCTATTTCTTTACTACTTATCATTTTAAGATTTTCATGAACAATATCCTCGATTACTGATATCCCTTTTCAGACTATGATTTCCAGAATATATTAGGATTTCCCAGTTTACCATTATACCACAGACAGGTTGAAAGTATATTTTGTTCAGACCTCACTTGAATTGATTGATCTATTATGTTCCAAGATACAAATATCTCTTTCCAGAAGTCGTTGAGTACTCTTTTATTACTCTTTAGCCCCCCAATATGGACCAAATTTGAACAGTAATTCAATAGGTCCATGTGATGTTTCAAATAGTTTAGCTCATGGACTAGCTGGAGAAGCTATAAATCTCCTGATCCAAGTAAACTTTAAGGAGTTAATAATTTCTTCTAAATCTGGGAACAGTGGGAAAGTTTGCTTTGTTATGAACAATGTGTTTTTAAATGCCCTGTGTATTATAAACTAACATGTTAGAGTGCCAACATTAGACTGTACTTTCAAGTTATTATCTTTGGTAACATGTTTCAATGAAGTAGGGTGATATTTTTGTTTTTAGGATTACTAATCAATAGGTTGTCTCATTATTAACTGGGCAATGGATTAACACCTTCATCATTTTGCCTCATCTTACTACCAATAAGATCCCCTAAAAGGATAAACTCAATTGTGTGCATGGAATGGTGTACAACTCATTCCTAAGTTCACTTAATCCTAAATGCATGTATTATTGCCAGTTAAATTTGAGCTATCAAAGGGCACTAAAATCTCTAGCTTAAATAGTATGTTTATTATCATCTTTTGATTTATTGTCTCTATATATTGCAGTTCTAGAAGTTACAAATTCTTAACACTTTCAATATAAGTAACCTATACATAAATTTGCTCACAAATTGCTTAACATAACATGACATATTTATATAGCGCAATTCTATTTAAGAAAAAACATCTGACAGTTCATTCCAATACTTTGGTACCACAACACTGAAGGCATGGTCACCCATAGAGATGAGTATTGATCTTTTTTCTTGTAGCATGTATAATTTTCTTGCTAATCTTGTGGTGTGTTGATGTTGCTGGTAGTTAAGCATTGATGTCAAATATGATGGTGCGTGTCGATTCAAACCCTTATATACTAGTAGATTTATTTTAAATTTGATCCAAAACCTAACAGGCAACTAGTGGAGCTGATGCAGGTGAACCGATATAGAATCATGTTTCTTGACATTCAAAACTATCCTGGCAGCCCAATTTTGTACTTTCTGCAACTTATGGATAAGATATTGTGGGAGTTCAGCTAGGAGAGAGTCACAATAGTCCAATCTGGAAGATATGAGTGACTGTACTATTGTGTGCAGCAGACTTAGTCAGGTAAGGTCTTATTTGAATGATAGACCTTCGGTGACCATAACAGGATCTGCATATGGAATTTACTTGTTCCTTAAGTGATAGGTCTTGGTCGATGATTACCCCAAGGTTTCTGACACTTGTGCTTGGCTTTATGTCAATACCAACCACATTTAATGAGTCAATAATGACTTTGGAGCGCTGTCTTCCAGTCCCAGCAATTGAGAACTCTGTCTTTTTTTCATTTAGCTTGAGCCGGTTATTAGACATCCAGTTGCTTATTTCAGATGCACACAAATGGAGTTGTTCTGCAGTTTGTTTTTGGTTTTCAAAATTATTTGGGTCAATTGTTTTGTAAAGCTGTGTGTCATCAGCATATGTGGAAAAGTATGTGAAACATTCTGATGATGATACCAAGAGGTAATGTATATTTGCAGTAGAGATCAGGCCCAAGACCTGATCCCTGAGGCACACAGCACTCTAGAACCTTTTTATGAGGTTCACAGTCACCAACAACTACTGATTGAGTTCTTCCTGTTAAATAAGTTCTAAACCAGTCTAAAGCTTTGTCTTCAAATCGAAATATTTTCTCAAGTCGGTGCAGCAAAATACAATGATCAAAAGTGTCAAATGCAGCTGATAAATCTAGAAAACCCATAAGTATCACTTTTTGATTATCTGCTTCCAATAGCATGTCGTTCATGATTTTGATCAGAGCAGTCTCAGTGCCGTGGTGGCATCTGTATGCTGATTGTAGATTTTCACAGAGATTATGACTGTTTGTGTGGTCAAGTAATTGGATTGAGACGGCTTTTTCAATCATCTTGGACAGAAAAGGCAAGTTAGATACTGGCCTAAAATTTTTGAAAGTAGCATCTGCATCTGTCTTTTTTGGCAGAGGGGTAACAACTGAATGTTTGAACCCCTCTGGCATTTCACCTTGTATGAGTGACATGTTTATTACTTTGCTAATACTGGGTAACAGTATTTCAATACAATCCTTCAGCAATGATGTTGGGATTGGATCAAGGCTATATCATTTTGGTGCAGCTGATAAAATTAATTTTCTAATATATTCATTGCTTAGAGGTTGGAAAGAAGTCAGTGGTGCTACATCAAACGTTTTGTCATACTCATACTGTCATACTTTAAATATGTTTTTCTCAATTCTACCATTACTCTATTACTTTCATCCGCGTGGTCTTTTCTCCATTTCCTTTCTGCTTGTCGGAATTTTTGCTTAGCTGTACGAATGTTTTCATTGTACCAAGGATTAATGTTCCTATTGCCAGTGTTTTTCACTCTTAACGGAGCATGCTTGTCTAGAAGCTGAGATAGGCAGCCGTTGTATTGATTCACCAACTCATTGAGCTCAGTTTTTGGTTTTGTGACAATATCTGATGAAGGTCCTGCTTGAATCTGGTTACATGAATTTTATTCAAAGATCTGTAAGATTTTGGCGACTCTTTATGCTTGTGATTTGAAGAGTTGAGTTGGAATACAATTAATGCATGGTCAGACAGGTAAGTTGAGATCTTAGGTAGATCATATATCAAAGACTCGGAATTTCTTGTTATTATCAAATCAAGCTCATGATTTGCATGTTTGGATGTAGCATCAGTGACATGCTGCTTCAAGCCAAATTCATCGAGAAGGTCTATCATGTTTTAACAGAATAACTATCAATGTTTTCCATGTGAAAGTTAAAATCACCCCTAATCAAAAGTTTTTCTTTCTGTAGTACCATTTTACTGAGTAATTCTGAGAATGCTTAATGTTTCATATTTTCCTCATACATAATACTGTTGCAAGTTGTGGGAAAAAATCCTCTAAAATCATACATGTTTGGTTTGTAACACATCAGGATAAAGTACACATGTGAACCTATGAAGAGCAGCCACTTTGGATTTTCGCCTTGGTGAATGCTCTCAGCAGGTTTAACTGTATATTTTATCTACCCTATAACAATGGGTGTAATTATTCTGGGAGGGCAAAGGAAGGAAACCTTACATCTGAAAATGCTTACATTAATATTCATACACAGTATGAATGCTGTCTATGACACAAAAAGTCTTTTATAGAACTGAAAAAAAATATTGTCAATTTAATTAACAACATCAAATACTTAAAGAAAACAAAAGCTCTGGACCTGTCCCAGTATGACCCTTGCTGTTGAACTGGTCATAAACCCAAGCTTTGACTTTCACTTTCTTAAGTGTATCTTCATTAAAGTATTATTTATGCTCTATATTTTAAGAAAACAAATACAACCCCAATCATTTTGCTTCATTGATATATTACATAATTCATAGAGTGGGCATTTGGTGAAATATACCACTGACAAGCCCATTGCATGAAATAGGCAATTTTCCAGTGTTCGCTGGCCCATTTTGCGAAATGGGCAAAGTTGATTGGGCTATACTATTCATGAAAACTAAAGTTTCATGCACCTACAAGTATTTTATTGTTTTATTGTCACAGTAGACATGAATTCACACTTTATTTTATCTTGTACAAAAGAAAACATGGTTCACTACAAAAAAAAAATTATAGTGCTAGACTTGTAATAATAGTACATTTTTCAAAATTTAAACATCAATTAATTAAACTAAAACCATTTCTTTTATTTAACTTCAACGTCTACTACATGATAAATAATGTGTGTATTGTTTCTAGATAGGTATATTCAGTGTTTCTGATTTAAAAGTCATTGTATATTGTCTTGTTATTTGTCTACATTGTCACAGGAGTTGTGACTGACAAGTAAAACTTTAGTGATCTTTATGTTTCAGTCAACATGACATGCATGGTAACAATTACTGGTTGCTTTCAAATTGTAACAAGAAAAGACGGTAAAGTTTTGCTTTGCCACTTTATTTAACAATTAAACTAATAATAACACTCAACTAAGATACTCTATATAATGGCTAATAAGCAATAATTATAAACAATGTAAAGAAACCAATCGGACCTGACAGTCTTATCAACCTGACAGTTAACTTTGTTTGTCCACTATGTCTATAATAATCTGTCTAGTGATCTTTCCAGCGTTCATCAACACAAAAAGGCTGTATTCAAATATTCAGTATGTCTTCGCAACTCTGGTGTTTGCTCCCAGATGTGAACAGTATTCACTGATCAGTAAGCCACTCTCTGATAGACCCAGACACTATTCAGTTCACTCCAGTAATACCACATATGTGTATATCACTACAAACAGTTTGTATCCACTTGACACAGATAAATAAAAGTACATTTCAATATAACGACTACAAGAACTGTTGTCCATATTGCTCTCCAATTCTAAGCTACCTGTGGTCAGGCTTTTTCCTTTATACAAAGCTAAACAGAAAATTGCAGAATCTATAATATAACAAATCCATTTGCCTAATTAAAAAAATCAGATGTTAGAGGACATAGAAGGGAATGGCAACCATGGAAAAATTAAGAAAAACAGAAACTGTTAGGTAAATACATCAAAATAAGTCAAAGCTGGGGTTTTACATCCCATTCAACAGGGGGTCGAACCCACACAGAGGGAACTGCTTGTAATTAGATGCCAAACTTGCTAACCACTATAGGGAACTGAGGACCTCCTAAATACAAATCCTAAAGGCATCTGAAGAGAACATTGCAACAGCCAAGTCAGCTACTTACCAAAAAATTCATTACACTGATGTTATTTTTCACCTGTCTCACTCTCTTTATTTTACACAGATGTATAAAACAAGACCTATGGAAATATTGAACATTACGTGAGAGAGAAAAGTCAGAATCAAAAATACACTATATTTCTATCAAGAGCAGGAGTGATAAGAGTACACTGAATGGGAAATATGCATTGAGGAACTTAAGCCTTTAATAAAGCAATGTACATTTGAAATGGGGCCTTTTATTTGAATAATTTTTATATATGTTAGACTTGTACCGTGAAAATAGTTTAGAGTTAAAAGGTAAATGCTTCAATAATGCTTCCAATAATTGATGAATATTTTCATTCTTATAACTATCAACACTTATGTGTGCTGTTTCTAACAATTTAGACAGAAAACATTTACTGATCTTGCTTTTTTCATTGATCTTCTGAAGTTCCCCTGTTTCATTATTTCTTACATACATGTAAACTTTTTTTAGTTGTTAGAAAATCAAAGATTTCCTTCATAAATGATAGACATCATATGTCCATGCGTGGCAAGCCACAATTAGTAAAGTTGTCCATTATCCCATTCGAGAAATGAGCAAGTGTATTGTAAAATCCTGAAATTCCATGAAGTGGTCAAATTTCGTGGTTTGGGAGTAACAGATACGCATAATGTGTCGTAGGTTTACTAATACCCAAATACACCTTTCGGATTTATCCGACGTTCCGCGATTTCCTAAACCCTTTGGGTGACTGTTGAAGGTTGAACTTAAAAATACCAAAAATGCCCGATCCAAGAAAAGTTGGATTCCTTGGCAAGAAGATGGGGTATGTGTGGACGAAACTCAGAAGTACTAAAAAGAAGGGTATGTTTCTAAGTTACTCTGTTTTTACAACACTTGAGCATAGTTGACATTGCTTTACTGGGCCACAGTTACCAGGGTACACGGTAGACTTGTAATCTATTACAGCCAATCTATTACTATTACATTTGAAAATATCCAATCTATTACTATTACCTTTGAAAATTTTAAATCTATTAGTACTACTATTACTATTACTCTGGCATCTATTATGTCAGTTGCACCAGTAATCATGCTACTTAATAAAAAATATCAATAAAGTATGTGATAAAACAAGTTTACACTAAGTTCTCCACAACTACAAAATACTTCAGGCATTATTTATGCTGAATTATGAAGAAAATATCCACTAAAATGCTGAAAAATATTTGTTGCATTCATTTAATTTTGAATGTCAAAGGTTATATGTCACAGGGTTACTGATCCAGTTTTCATGCTATCTGTAGGCTATTTCATAAACTTTAAAATTAAACAATTTTTGCACAATATTATACACAAACAAAGACATGACTGTTGAACTCTACACAATAAACTTTCCAATGGTGTTTTAATTGTAAAAATTGGTTATGTATTGGCAGATTTACAAGCAATTAAAGATTAACAAAATTTCACATTGCATTGATAAAAATTTATTGGCAAACAAACTATTGCATGAACCCAAAATAAGGACTAAAAGAGTTTAACAAGTGATATCCAAGTACCTGATTCAACTACAGAAATGATAAAAGTATCATTTTAAAGAAAAATACCAGTAGATTTTGTCAGTTTTTAATTGAAGAAATTTCGTTTTATATTGGCTGAGATACTGTTAAATATGCTGCAAACACGAAAACTAGTGCTAGCATGAAAACTGGACCATCGACCATACTTTCTATTATCGTTGTCTTATGTAACTTCGACGCATATATTACTTCGACGTAATACGTATATCATCGTTTTTGAAGCATTTCCAAAGGTTTTAAAGATTAATTGCAGATATATTTGGACAATAATTGCATATTTTGCTGTTTATCATTAGTTTAAAATCCAGATATTTTAACAACTTTTTCAAACTCCCTCCCCACGGACATTTTCTTCCTGTTGATGGATCCAAAAAACCAGTACCGAGTGCAAAAATGCCTTACTAAACCCCAGATGAAATGTAGGTGTTGGCCAATGATGTAAATACATTTGGCTCATTTAAAAAACGTAAAATTGGCATGACATATTGGTGAAAATATGTTTTAGGTTATGTCACAGAGTTGTGGTAAACACATGTTCTCCCATTTTGTATGTTTAAAAGTTTGAAATGTTTCACCGATGCCTTTGTTTAGGTTATTTCATGCAAGGCCAAAATTGGCTATAGAAACTATACCAAAGATAATTTAAGATGGGGAATGTCACTTATAAAAAAGGGAATATGAGTTTATAAAGCCTCAAAGTTGACAGGTGTTCCTCAAACAACAATCAAAAACATAAGGAAACTGTGGAAACATACTTCCAAAATCTTTGTGAAATTTTGGAGAAATAGGACATATTTTCTGCCCCAGGTTTAATAATATACAAACAACATTGACAAAAGTGACTTTTCCTCTGAACATATACCCCACCTAAAATGGCCATTGGCAATCCCTTCCCTCCCTTTTGAATTTTCAAAGGCCAAAGAATGCTTGAAGAGCTAACTGAAGGTGCTACCCAAGGGTCCTTAATTCACTAAAATGAATCAAACTGAGCGAAAAATCAGCTCAAATCATATCAGGATCAAGGAAAATGTTCTAAAATATCCTGAAGAATCACTTCATTAAATTTATCATGCCAAAAATATCAAACATTTGCTTTTGATGTATGATAGTTCCTCCACACATTTCACTGCTGAACTAATATTCCACCATTAATTTTAGTTTTGTGTTGCATAAAAAGCACTTCAAATATATTTAACTATTGATGTCAAGTTTTAAATTTTTGTACATTCAGTACATATGTGAAATATATTGTAAATATTTCGTAAATTGTAAATATATTTGGCTCATTATAAATTCTCCACCTCCCAACAGCTCCCCTCTTAATGTTAGAACTACCTTGAGGAGATTTTTGCACCCAGTACTAAACTTTTGAAACAAGGTTTCTGATACGTCGAAGTTATAAAGTTCCTGTTTACAAGATGGCTGACGGACATGTGATCAGAAATGTGCAAGATTTATTGTAATTTTGCATTTCTTCGAAGTTGCCTTGCATATAATGGCGGAAGACACTAACACAGGTATGTTCTGAAGATTTCTGTACATATTTTATGTAAAGTTGCAGTGATATGCATCGTTTTATCGCTATTACGTCAAAGTTACATCGGACCACGCTACATGGGTGGTCATAATTGTGTCCGGTTCATAATAATGTCTGATTTTTATTGGAATTGATTTTTAAAATGTTATAACCAGGACTTTGAATATTTTTTTCAAATTATTCCCGCTGAGATTGATTTTATTTCATGAAAATTTTAAAAATTGAACTAAACACCCAAACTAAGTACATTCACGTTCAATAAAAAATTAAAGGACACAATTATGAACCAGACACAATTGTGACCACCCATACAATTTGGCGCAAAGTTGAGAGGTAATTTTATTTAGCAGCATTAAGTTAATCCCTTCAAAACCCAATTCAGTTTAACTGTCCCCCATTAAATCTTTATTTATACCACTTCAAAGAAACTGATGCTTTAGAATATTTACTGCTTCCCTCCATAAGTTGGCCGCAGTCATAAGTTGACCGCGGCTCATCTACAGGCTCCAGAAAGACAAATAGGTTATTGTACACCAATGAAAACTGTTGCATATCATAAATTTAACAATAACACATGGTTTCAGAATGTAGGAGGCCACTCATGTTAAAGCCCTGTGAAGCTGTGGTGAGGGCGGCCAACTTATGACTGCGGCCAACTTATGGAGGGAAGCAGTAATCAAAGGAAAACAGTTAAAGGTGGCTTGATTGTTTCAAGTTATTTGTTTTAAACCTTTGTTGTGTGTACAATTGGCTTTCATATGTCACAATTGCTGTTAGAGCACCCTATTTAGAACCAATAAGGCAATCTCCTCAAATGTTTATCTCTTTTTATTTCAGCTCAATAAAAAAAATAATGGGATGTTTACACTGCAACAAGAGATAAAGTTACAATTATTCTGTGGAATCCATGTCTGGAAGTGTTGATTATCTATAAAATATATGTAGTATTATGGATAGCCTTTAACAGATGTGTCTCATTTTTGTTAAATTAATGAATAAAAATTTCCATCCCTGTAGTCATATCAAAGCTTATTTATGGCATTTAAATTGTACAAAATCAAGCAATCATCTGATGAATTTTTCTTTTCCCATCCTAAACAGAGGCAAAAAACAACAAAAGTTGGTTTGTAATAGAAAAGTAATAGAGAGTAATAGATATAATAGATGAAATTTCAATCTATTACTATTACATTTTAAAAATTTCAATCTATTACTATTACATCGGTCTCAACTGAAATCTATTACTTTTCTATTACATCTATTACTTTGTTTACAAGTCTGGTACACGGGTGTCATTAATGTTAGACAAGTTATTATATTGTCTGGTTTTATGTTACTTCCTTAAATTATTAAGAAATTGAATAAGTAAACCCTTGTTTACATGCATCAGTGTATATGTATCACATTAAATGTGTTTAGCTACCTTTTTTATAGCATTGTCTAACATTAATGACGTCTAACATTAATGACACCCATGTACTGCTTCCCTGCATAAATTGGCCGCGGTCATAAGTTGGCCTCCCTCACCACAGCTACACAGGGCTTTAACATGAGTGGCCTACTACACTCTGAAACCATGTATTATTGTTAAACTTATTATATGCAACAGTTTTCATTGGTGTACAATAACCTATTTGTCTTTCTGGAGCCTGTAGACTACCCTGCATAAAATGACCACAGGCATAAGTTGGCTGTGGCTCATCTACAGGCTCCAGAAAGACAAATAGGTTATTGTACACCAATGAAAAGTGTTGCATATAAGAAGTTTAACAATAATACATGATTTCAGAGTGTATCGTCGTGTTATGTAACTTCGAGGCACATACAACTTCGACGTAATTCATATATCATCGTTTTTGAAGTGGTTCCAAGGGTTTTTAAAATCGGATCAATTGCAGATATATTTGGACAATAAATGCATATTTTGCTTGTTTATTATTAGTTTAAAATCCAGATATTTTAACAACTTTTTTAAACTCCCTCCCCCATGGACATTTTCTTCCTGTTGATGGATAATAAAAAAACAGTACCAAGTGCAAAAATGCCATACTAAACCCCAGATAAGAAGTAAGTGTTGGCCAAATGTGTTAATTCATTTGGTTAATTTAAAATGTTAACTTTAATCATTATTAAAATAAATCTTATGAATAACTGACTTAGTTATTGTTTGTTGAACCTTTGAAATGAAATATTCATGGTTTTGCAAGAAGCCACACCTTTATTTTTATTTGACTAAACCCTTTGGATAACTTTTTTGCCTATAGTAATTGCATCTATTTGATGCTAATTATGGTCAATATGTGGTGTGGTAAGAAGCCACATCTTGATAAGTTGAGTGTACGGATGCTGTAAGAAGCCATATCCAATTCACTAGATATTTTAGATTTGATAGAGACAAGTATTTAATCCTAAATTGGATTAAACCATTTGGCTAACTTTTTGAAGTGTTATGATTGCATATTGATTGCATTACTTTGAAGTTAAATATATGTGATGTAGTAAGAAGCCATATCTTTTATTTGTTTAGTGTACCAGATACAATAAGAAGTTGTAACCAAGTCTCCAGATAATTTGGCCAAATCATCCCTCTGTTGTGGCAAGGTCAATGCCCTTGTGACAAATGTGGCGAGATCTATGGGTGGCAAAATCAATGGTGGTAAAATCATATATGGTTGTTAAACTGGCTGAGGGTTTTTTTCCACTTGAGAAATTTGAGGGGTTTTCTCCTGAGGGCTTTTCTCCACAGATCTTTTCAATTGAGGGCTTTTCTGTATGATGGTCCTCCACACATTTCAGTGCTGAACTGAACTAATATTCCACCATTTATTTTAGTTTTATGTTGCATAAAAAATACTTCAAATCCATTTAACTATTTTTGTAGAGTTCTCCATTTCTGTATATTCAGTACATATGTGCAATATATATTGTAAATAGTTTACTAAATTGTACATAAATATGGCTCAATTATAAATTCACAACCACTCATCAACTTCTTTTTAAATGTTAGAACTACCTGGAGTCAGATTTTGCCCTCAGTACTAAACTTTTGAAACAAGGCTTTTGATATGTCGAAGTTATAAAGTTCCTGTTTACAACATGGCTGGTGGACATGTGATCAGAAATGTGCAAGATTTACTGTAATTTTGCATTTCTTCGCTGTCACCTTGAAAATAATTTTTTTTTTTCTAAATATTATAACATGTCATTTTACATTTTAAAAAGGAAATAAACAAAGGAAGAGAAAAAAAACAAAACAAAAACAGAACAAATACACACACAAGCACACGCATGGTAATCTCTCTTGGGCACTCACAAGAACAGGATGGTATTATTTTAATCAATATCAATGAAAAGATGTTCCCACAGCATCCATCTGCGGTTGAATACTTCAGAATTGAAATTAATCTGGTAGAGCGCTTTTTGTTAAAAAAAAACCTTCTTAATTTCTCTCTGTAGGGAATAGGTATTTAACATAAAGCCTTTTCTGGAGCACCAGAATATATATCGTCTAGTTATCATAAGGATAAAATACACTGGCCAAAAGTTTTCATCTTTAGTACAATATCCAAGAGATTTCATTACCTCAGTTAATCGGATATTTATATTAAGTTTATTTTTTATCCATAATTGTATATTGTCCCAAATTTGTGTTGTCTTTGTGCAAAAACAAAATAAATGTTGCAAATAATGATGTAAGATACTAACAGAGGTATTTACTGATAAATTTTATACAAATTTCATATAAACTTTCTGTGATCTGCATGTTTTTATCGTTATTACGTCAAAGTTACATCGGAACACGCTAGTAGGCCACTCATGTTAAAGCCCTGTGAAGATGTGGTGAGGGTGGCCAACTTATGCAGGGTAGCACTACACGGGTGGTCGCAAAGATAAACTGTCATAGAGATGAACGGTCTTCAAATCTTTCAAATTTAAATAGTGTAAATATCAAGTAGTGCTATCCATTTACAGTATTTATTGTACAGCAAATACAATGTACGGGAAAAAAAACAGACATTTAGTATTATTTCCTTGTATAAAAGTTCATTTTTCTGGTATCTGAATTTGTGGGGGATCATGTGGCATTACTCCAGCATAGAAATCACCTGATCTATCAGAATAAATCAGTGTTTCCGTTTACGCACAAACGTGTAAATTTACGTCGAAATCAAGCGATTTACGCACATAATATTTACCTGGGGGTCAGACTGACACAGAAGTATTTGTAAAAAAGAAATATTTTGTCTCTATATGCACATTATGCAGCAATTCTTTATTTATTCCAATTTCAAAACAAAAATGGCCAATTTCCTGTTTGTTTACCTGTCTGCACATGCATGGGATCAAAAGGTCGAGAGGTGAAGAGTTCACGAGGTCATGCATACGCATTCGCGTTATTCAATAACAAAGGACTCAAGATTTTTTTACTGAAAGCATAGATGCACATGCAATAAAAACAGCACTGAAGATAAGCTGTATATTTTAAAATTTCATGTGAGACGAGAGCTACGCAGATGAGATCCATCTCAAACGGCCAGTGTTACAATGTACCCTAGCAAATCGTATTCGAAACATTACATATCGCAAGAACAGGTGATGTTTGCAAGGACACGACTGGAAACAACGTCACCCAATGATGAAAAATACCTTATACAATGGGAGACACATTCTACTAAATCTCGGAAATTCTTGAATTTTTAACCGCAGAAAAATCCCCAGAAACTATTACCTCTGAAATTCGAAAATATTACAGGGGTTGTTGCAAAAGCACTGTAACTTTGGAACCACACAATGGATTTTTGTCAAATAAAAAGCAACATAAACTACAATAATTTGTCTTTCAAACAGTATATCATATTTGTAGTGTAAATAAAATAACTTTTTAGAAACTATCAACATATACTATATGTCATTGAAAATTGAGTAGTGCTTCTGTTCATTTTTGCTGCCTTAAAAATGATCAAAAATAAGAGGAAAAAAAGTCAGGTATATTTTTTGACTGTTTTCTTTACCCTGATGTACACAGGTGTACTTCATATATTTTTATGAATGTTCATCCATGTACAATGTACTATAATTTACTGCCAAAGTACTAAATAAATTTAAATCTAATTTATTAAGCGTCCCTGAAAGGGCGCTTATTTGTTTTTGCCTCAGTTTCCTCGCCGCCGCATTATGGTCTCCCTTGAATATCTCCCTTATTATTAGAAGGTTTCAAACCATATTTGGCAGTTATATACCTCAGGCATGGGAAAATTTTTCTGCATGCTTAAATTTGACCTTTATGAAGGTCACATGATCAAAAACAATTTTTTGAAGTACACCCCCCCGTCATCGCAGTTCAGGAAAAACTACTTGCTACACAGCCTTATAATTTGACACACCTGTTCATACTATTGAAAACGCGAGCTGATTAGATTTTGGGAGCAATCCCTTGAAAAATGTCTCATTTATGAGTGATTTTCTGACACCTTCCAATCTGAAAGCCTTAAATTTAGGTCAACCTCCCTATTATCTTCTTAAGTATTGCATTTAGAGCCATAAAATGTACTGGGAGGTAATAGGAAACCATATGTGGAGAGTCTAAATAGCCGGTCAGTTTTACCCCACGGTCCCCCCCCCCCCCCTTATGGGTCAAACTGGGGTCATAAAATAGCTGATTTTGAGTTTTTGCCTTAGATCTCCTTTATTGTTGCTTTTATAGCTTAAGAATGTATTAAGAGGTATTGGGAAAGCATACGGCGCAGCTTTGTGCATTCTTAGCTTTACAGCATGCTTATTAAAACCACAAAGCATGTTAAACTTTCAGGGATGCTTCGCTTTTGTTAGCAAAAGCATTCCTCTAGTTTTTTTTTCAGTTTTTTTTTTTTTTCAAACTTAAAAGTGCTTTTAACTTACTTATTATTGGTCCTAGAGGTTTGGGATGGTAAACCAACCTATGGGAAATCATGGACTGGGAATCTTCTGGTGTGGTTGGAATTGACCTTGGGTCCCTCCTTCAAGGCCAAACGAGGATAGGCAAACTTAAAAGTGCTTATATCTCGCTTTTTATTGGTCCTAGCGGTTAGAGATGGTAAACCAACCTATAGGAAATTATGGGCTGGGAATCTTGTGGTGTGGTCAGATTTGACCTTAGGCCTCTCCTTCAAGGTCAAACAAGGATAGCCAAACTTAAAAGTGCTTATAACTTGATTATTATTGGTCCTACAGGTTTGGGATAGTAAACCAACCTGTAGGAAATCATGAGCTGGGAATCTTGTGGTGTGGTGGGATTTGACCTTGGGTCCCTCCTTCAAGGTCAAACGAGGATAGCCAAAGTTAAAAGTGCTTATAACTCGCTTATTATTGTATCCACCGGAAGCATCGGAAGATACTTTGGTTTAGCTTTCGCTACGCCGCCGCCGCGCGTAGAGAGATTTTCGGCGTTAACACTCTAAGAGGAAAACGACAGCAGCTAGGTTCACCAAATTTGCAGGATATCTTCATTGGGGGGTAAGCTTCTCTGGGAAGGAAAATAGCCTCATTCTGAAAAACAAGATGGCCGCCATGGGCATTTCTTTGAAAATAATCGACATTTTTCTACTGGCTGTTTCTCATAGGTAGAAGGTTGAATCTCTTCATAAGTGATATGTATAACAGATATACATGTTCTCTACAACCTTGCACACATTTGACCTTGAAGCTCTTAATTCAAGGTTATCCACGGAGTGCCGAAGTAATCCACATAGCAGACTTTAAAAGTGCCTATATCTCCCTTATTATTGGTCCTAGAGGTTTGCAATGTGAAACCAACCTATAGGAAATCATATGCTGCGAATCTTCTGATGTCAGAATTGACCTTGGACCCCTCCTTCAAGGTCAAACGAGGATAGCCAAAGTTAAAAGTGCTTATAACTCGCTTATTATTGGTCCTACAGGTTTGGGATGGTAAACCAACATATAGGAAATGATGGGCTGGGAATCTTCTGGTGTGGTCGGATTTGACCTTGGGCCCCTCCTTCAAGGTCAAACGAGGATAGCCAAACTTAAAACTGCTTATAACTCTCTTATTATTTGTCCTACAGGTTTGGGATGGTAAACCAACATATAGGAAATGATGGGCTGGGAATCTTCTGGTGTGGTCGGATTTGACCTGGGGCCCCTCCTTCCAGGTCAAACTAGGATAGTCAAAGTTAAAACTGCTTATAACTCGTTTATTATTGGTCCTTGAGGTTTGGGATGGTAAACCAACATATAGGAAATCATGGGCTGGGAATCTTCTGGTGTGGTCGGGTTTGACCTTGGGCCCCTTCTTCAAGGTCAAATGAGGACAGCCAAAGTTAAAAGTGCTTATAACTCACTTATTATTGGTCCTAGAGGTTTGGGATGGTAAACCAGCATATAGGAAGTCATTGGCTGGGAATCTTCTGGTGTGGACAGAATTGACCTTGGGCCCCTTCTTCAAGGTCAAACGAGGATAGCCAAAGTTAAAAGTGCTTATAACTCGCTTATTATTGGTCCTAGAGGTTTGGGATGGTAAACCAGCATATAGGAAATCATTGGCTGGGAATCTTCTGGTGTTGACAGAATTGACCTTGGGCCCCTCCTTCAAGGTCAAACGAGGATAGCCAAAGTTAAAAGTGCTTATAACTCGCTTATTATTGGTCCTAGAGGTTTGGGATGGTAAACCAACATATAGGAAATCATGGGCTGGGAATCTTCTGGTGTGGTCGGATTTGACCTTGGGCCCCTTCTTCAAGGTCAAACGAGGATAGCCAAAGTTAAAAGTGCTTATAACTCACTTATTATTGGTCCTAGAGGTTTGGGATGGTAAACCAGCATATAGGAAATCATTGGCTGGGAATCTTCTGGTGTTGACAGAATTGACCTTGGGCCCCTCCTTCAAGGTCAAACGAGGATAGCCAAAGATAAAAGTGCTTATAACTCGCTTATTATTGGTCCTAGAGGTTTGGGATGGTAAACCAACATATAGGAAATGATGGGCTGGGAATCTTCTGGTGTGGTCGGATTTGACCTTGGGCCCCTTCTTCAAGGTCAAATGAGGACAGCCAAAGTTAAAAGTGCTTATAACTCGCTTATTATTGGTCCTAGAGGTTTGGGATGGTAAACCAACCTATAGAAAATCATGGGCTGGGAATCTTCTGGTGTTGACAGAATTGACCTTGGGCCCCTCCTTCAAGGTCAAACGAGGATAGCCAAAGTTAAAAGTGCTTATAACTCGCTTATTATTGGTCCTAGAGGTTTGGGATGGTAAACCAACATATAGGAAATCATGGGCTGGGAATCTTCTGGTGTGGTCGGGTTTGACCTTGGGCCCCTTCTTCAAGGTCAAATGAGGACAGCCAAAGTTAAAAGTGCTTATAACTCCCTTATTATTGGTCCTAGAGGTTTGGGATGGTAAACCAACCTATAGAAAATCATGGGCTGGGAATCTTCTGGCGTGGTCGGATTTGACCTTGGGCCCCTTCTTTAAGGTCAAACGAGGATAGCCAAAGTTAAAAGTGCTTATAACTCGCTTATTATTGATCCTAGAAGCTTACAGTACGAAACCAACTCATACGAAATCTTGGGCTAGAAATTTTCTGATGTTAGATTTGACCTTGGGCCCACCCTTCAAGGTCAAACAGTGGTTCACTGGCTTTGGTGAGTTGTCTTTTCGGTGGATACAAATTTGCATCTGTCTCCGATGCGTAGGTCTAGTTGTTCCTAGAGGTTTGGGATGGTAAACCAACCTATAGGAATTTATTGGCTGGGAATCTTTTGATGTGGTCAGATTTGACCTTGAGCCCCTCCTTGCAGGTAAAACGAGGATAGCTAAACTTAAAAGTGCTTATAACTGGCTTATTGTTGGTCCTACAAGTTTGCAATGTGAAACCAACCTATAGGAAATCATGGGCTGCGAATCTTCTGATGTGGTCAGATTTGACCTTGGGCCTCTCCTTCAAGGTCAAACAAGGATAGGCAAACTTAAAAGTGCTTATAACTTGCTTATTATGGGTCCTAGAGGTTTGCAATGTGAAACCAACTTATGGGAAATCATGGGGTGGAAATCTTCTGATGTGGTCAGACTTGACCTTGGGCCTCTCCTTGAAGGTCAAATGAAGATAGCCAAACTTAAAAGTGCTTATAATTTTAGTTTCCTTTATCCTTCCGTTCCACTGTCCTGACTTCCCAACCATCTTGTTCTGTAGTAAAACCTGGTACAGTCATATTGATCTTTACAGTTTGTAAGTTTGTAAGTCTTTAAAGCTTCTGCCCTCTATGGATGATTGTCTTCATAGCTCATTGCTTGTATGTTACCTGACCACTTGTTTGGACAACCATCTATCATTCTAAGACATGCTGTGACTGTAGTTACAAGTACCAGCAACTACTTGCTTGTCTTGTATATTATACTTTAGTCATTTTTATGTCAGCTGACTTGTCAGTCAGCTGACATTATGTCGTCACTCTGCGGCGTGCGTGTCCGCGTGAACAACTTCTCCTCCAAAATTACAAGGCCTAGAGACGTGCTGTTTTTTTTTAAAAGATACCTTATCTATCGAGGATGAAAAATTGTTCAAGGCATGCAAATCTGTCTGTTCGTCTGTTTGCTAGAGACATTACAAGGGGGGTACCCCCACCAAAAGTGTGAAAATTTCAACACTTAATCACAATTTTCTCAGTGACTATTGCAGGGATTTCTCTCATATCTTGCATATATGTACTAGGCCAGAGGTAGATTCTCTTGTGTGAGTATGAGACCTGGATCTGTCTTACTTTTTTTTTAATAAATTTTTTTAATAATTTTTAATGCATTAAAATTCATGAAATCATGCATAAAATCATTTATAACTTGAAAAGTGTTGCATTTAGAGCATTTTGTTAAAATATGTTATTCAGCTACTTTTTTCATAGCTACAATATGGTGAGTAAGTTGGGTGCCTGTCTCAATAGCTAAGTGAGTAATAGCTACTTTTGGGCTTTTCAGTAACTTCCATCATGAGTAGAATCACTTGTAACTTAAAAACTATTGCATTTAGAGAATTTCGTATAAATATGTTATTCAGCTACTTTTGGGTCAGCTATAACATAGTAAGATTTCAGACCTGTAGCTCATGGCATAGCTGAGTAATAGCTACTTTTAGGTTATCACTGTTGAGTAAATCGCTTATAACTTGGAAACTATTGCATTTAGAGTATTTTGTTTCAATATGTTATTCACCTATTTTGGGATCAGCTATAACAGTGAAGTTTCAGATCTGTGGCTCATTGCATAGCTGAGTAATAGCTACTTTGAAGTTCTCACTATTGAGTAAATCAGTTGTAATTGGAAAACTATTGCATTTAGAGAATTTCGTATAAATATGTTATTCAGCTACTTTTGGGTCAGTTATAACATAGTAAAATTTCAGACCTGTAGCTCATGGCATAGCTGAGTAATAGCTACTTTTAGGTCATCACTATTGAGTAAATCAGTTGTAACTTGAAAACTATTGCATTTACAGTATTTTGGTTAAATATGTTGTTCACCTACTTTTGGGTCAGCTATAACATAGTAAAATTTCAGACCTGTAGCTCATTGCATAGCTGAGTAATAACTACTTTGAGCTTCTCACTATTGAGTAAATCAGTTGTAATTGCAAAACTATTGCATTTAGAGAATTTAGTATAAATATGTTATTCAGCTACTTTTGGGTCAGCTATAACATAGTAAAATTTCAGACCTGTAGCTCATTGCATAGCTGAGTAATAACTACTTTGAGGTTCTCACTATTGAGTAAATCAGTTGTAATTGCAAAACTATTGGATTTAAAGAATTTAGTATAAATATGTTATTCAGCTACTTTTGGGTCAGCTATAACATAGTAAAATTTCAGACCTGTAGCTCATGGCATAGTTGAGTAATAGCTACTTTTAGGTTATCACTATTGAGTAAATCGCTTATAACTTGGAAATTATTGCATTTAGAGTATTTTGTTGCAATATGTTATTCACCTATTTTGGGGTCAGCTATAACATAGTGAAGTTCCAGACCTGTGACTCATTGCATAGCTGAGTAATAGCTACTTTGAACTTCTCAATGTTGAGTAAATCACTTGTAATTTGAAAACTATTGCATTTAGAGAATTTAGTATAAATATGTTATTCAGCTACTTTTGGGTCAGCTATAACATAGTAAAATTTCAGACCTGTAGCTCATGGCATAGTTGAGTAATAGCTACTTTTAGGTTATCACTGTTGAGTAAATCACTTATAACTTGAAAACTATTGCATTTAGAGTATTTTGTTGCAATATGTTATTCACCTATTTTGGGGTCAGCTATAATATAGTGAAGTTCCAGACCTGTGGCTCATTGCATAGCTGAGTAATAGCTACTTTGAAGTTCTCACTGTTGAGTAAATCAGTTGTAATTGGAAAACTATTGCCTTTACAGAAATTTGTGCAAATATGTTATTCAGCTACTTTTGGGTCAGCTATAGCATAGTGAAATTACAGACCTGTAGCTCATGGCACAACTGAGCAATAGCTATTCTCAGGCACTGACTGTTGAGTAAATCAGCTATAACTTGAAAAATATTGCATTTGGAGTATTTTGTTAAAATATATTGTTCACCTACTTTTGGGTTAGCTATAACATAGTGAAATTACAGACCTATAGCTCATGGCATAGCGGAGCAATAGCTATTTTCAGGTTCTCACTATTGAGTAAATCAGTTGTAACTTGAAAACTATTGCATTTACAGTATTTTGCTTAAATATGTTGTTCACCTACTTTTAGGTCAGCTATAACAGAGCAAAAATTCAGACATGTAGCTCATTGCATAGCTGAGTAATAGTTACTTTGAGGTTCTCACTCTTGAGTAAACCAGTTGTAACTTGAAAACTATTACATTTAGAGTATTTTGTTAAATATGTTATTCACAGACGTTTTGGTCGGCTATAACATATTGAAATTGCAGACCTCTATGTCATGGCATAGCTGAGCAATAGCTTCTTTCAGGTTCTCACTGTTGAGTAAATCATTGTATCCAACCTGTAGGAAATCATGGGCTGGGAATCTGTTAATATGGTCCGATTTGACCTTGGAACCCTCCTTCAAGGTCAAATGAGGATAGCCAAACATAAAAGTGCTTATAACTCGCTTATTATTGGTCCTAGAGGTTGGAATGAAAACCAACCTATAGAAAATCATGAGCTGGGATTTTTTTGGTGTGGTCGGATTTCACCTTGGACCCCTCCTTCAAGGTCAAATGAGGATAGCCAAACTTAAAATGCTTATAACTCGCTTATTATTGGTCCTAGAGGTTTCGAATGGAAAACCAACCTATAGAAAATCATGGGCTGGGAATCTTTTGGTGTGGTCGGATTTGACCTGGGACCCCTCCTTCAAGGTCAATTGAGGATAGCCAAACTTACAATTGCTTAGAACTCGCTTATTATTGGTCCTACAAGTTTGGGATGGTAAACAAGCTACAGGAAATCATGGGCTGGGAATTTTTTTGTGTGGTCGGATTTGACCTTGGACCCCTCCTTCAAGGTCAAACAAGGATAGCCAAACTTAAAAAGTGCCTATGACTCACTTATTATTGGTCCGAGAGGTTTGGGATGGTAAACCATCCTAAATTCTTTGGCTGGGAATCTTTTGGTATGGTCAGATTTGACCTTTGGACCCCTTCTTCATGGTCGAATGAGGATATTGCATTTATAGTATTTCTTTAAATATTTTTAACCTACTTTTTACACTTAAACAATTACCTTGTTACTTTATTTCATAATACCATTTGCAGGGCACAACTTTTTTGTCCTTTTCTTCTGTCAGCTTCGGAATATCTTTCGAACATGCTGTTCAGTTACCATTTACTGTATTTCTGTACAGCCCTTTCCCTGATAATTATGCTTTCCTCTCATTATCACCATCACAAATCAAAAACATTCAGTCAGCTGACACAGTGCCCGTTCACGGGCACTCTCCTCTTGTTTTTCAAGCGTGAGCTCTTGTGAGGTTCGCGCTTCCAGGAGTCTCTTTTTTTTGTGTCCCAGGACTTTCATGAATTGTGGCGTAGTGTGACGAGTGTCTGCCTTTTACAGAACTCAAGCGGCGATGGGTTACGTTAGTACTGGGATGGGTGCCCACTTCAGTGCACTACTTGAGTTTCTGATGGCTTTACTGCTCTCACTAGTAGACCGAAACCCCTTTCGACCTTGTTTTTATAATTTTTGCTTGTTGCACAATATGGTGTATGTCTTCCGGGTAAATCATTGTTTTGTTCTATTTGCAGATCCTGACATTGTGGAGACATTCAGAAATTGGTGCTACAGAAAGTCATATTTCCCAGAACTAGGTAATAAAATTTCATTTTCATTTTGTAATCACAAATCAATATTGTTGACACGGTTGTTTATATGATGAAATCTAGGAGAAAATGGCAATGAGAAAAGGACGTTCAGGTCAGGGCAAAGTATTTGCTGAATTAACTTATTTTATTGAAAAATGAAATTATTTTTTATATCTTTGAGAGTAAAATCATGATCTATTTTAAAGTAACAAGGTTATTATGAAGATTTGTGGGACTGTATTTTTCCACAGTTGTGATGTGTTTGTAGACATGTGGCGCACTGTGTTTTTGCAGGTGTAATGTTTAAATAGGTGTGGCATCGTACATTTTAATAGGTCACACATGTGATGATGTTATCTATATATTGCCTTGTATGATTTGACAGGTCTGATGTATGACGATATACGGTACATGTCACCTGAAGTGAAGGAGGCCCTGAAGAGACTGCCTCCTCACATAGTGGATGAGAGAACCTTCCGGATAGACAGAGCACTGCAGCTCTCTGCAAGGAAGCAGGTGCTCCCTAAAGACGAGTGGATGACCAGGCAACAGGTAGGGGTCAGAAAACATAAAAGTGCAAGCTAGAATATCACAGTGTTAATGCAGTCTACAGCATCACACTTACAGTTGTTAATGTAAATCCAAAGGGACCAGAAAACATTGTATGGAACTGGGGTATCGGGAGTGCAGGCTTAATTTCCATTGATAGGGTCTTTTTAAGCTTGATGTTTACATCTAGTTACGAGATTTCTCATCATAATAATACCATTTTCATAATAGCTGGCATCAGAGCACATAAAATATAATAATATATTTGTTAAATTATACAACAGGCATGGATAAAACTATAAAATAGCAAAACAATTTATGAATCATCATCAAACATGATTCAGAACTGTGTTCTGACATTACTTGTATTACCTAGAGCTCACTTTTAGTCATTGCGTGAAATTTAAGGCACTTCACAATATGCCTAAACAGTTTAGGCATTTTGTAAGATAACTGAAATGTTTAGTTGTTAACGTTATTGCCTGGTTACACGTATTGCCTGTTATGGTATCTATGAAAGTTTAATGTGATTACTAAGTCCGTGACATGTAAGAAAAGGTATGCTATTTATTTTGTTGTTTTAGGATACATTTTACATGGCAGATGTTCTGGAACAAGTCAAGGAGGAGATGAAAGAGAAGAAGGAATGGCAGAGAAAGTAACTGTAAACTCAATAGGACATTGTATATAAACTGGGCACTGACTTCAACATCATCTCACCTCTGTAGTTCCACATTAGTGTTTTAACCTTACTTATCAAGATTTCTTCCGTAAAATGCTGAAGTTGGGTCGAGTTCGATTTTCTCACAGACGTAAACCCACAAAAGGATGTGTGTTAGTGTGGAAGACTGAAAGAGAACAAAGAGTGGTTTTGAAAGTCTGTGAAGCGTGGGGAACACTAGAGTAATAGTGCATCTAAGTGGATTAATAAAGAGTGACCATGTTGTTTACTGTTCTTTTCTTTTTGTGACCTGAAAAGTGTGAGTGGTATGTTATGGTACAACTGATCTTAACTTACTTTGGCTGCAGATTTGGACAGTGTACACCACGTGAATGTAACCCCAGTTGTAATAATGAAAACATAAACAGATGTTAACTGTTTGGAACACTACAGTAAAAGATTTTGTTATTAGTAATCTTAACCCATCAGATTTGCTCCTATTGCATCTCCAGAGTGAACTAATTGAAATAATTTGCTATCTTCTTTTTTGAGAAAAAGCCAAAATGATATAAGGACTCTGGACAAAGATAAATCTGATGAAGACACTGTATCTGGTAAGCTAACTAGCGTCAAATGTTTGTTCATATTCCCAGATCCCCTTATGGGATTTGAAATTGCTGATCCAGATTTGGTATTACATGGCAAATTTTTGTTGTTTGACTCTGAGTACACATTTTGGAGGATACCTGACTGTGCATGAAATGACTTTGAATATGTCAAAACTGGTAACCGATGTACAGGTGCTTGTTTGACCAATCTATTCGAAGGATTTGGCTGGCAAATTGACATCACTAAGGATGATCAGTGATATCACTAAGTTGGGTCTACTAATGGTGGTGTCACTGATGACATCATGACATCACTATTGCCTAGGGTGGGGGGATGATATTGATGAATTGGAGGCACACTTTCACCACAGAGGCTCATCAGACACTGATATTAGTATGTATTCATTTATGAATTTATGGCACCTGAAAGAGGGTACATATGTGGACGGATTTTGGTTTGATTTGACTGGTGGTGCTTTGAGGCCTATGTGATCTTTGGATTGCGGGTCCACATGACCCTCGTGTGATCACTGAGTTAATAAACAAGCTGTGGTAAGGTAGGGGCTATGGTCCTTGGATAATGATATTGGTTATTCTTGAAAGTGTCTTAACTAATTGTATCCCCGGCGTGAAGCGGGGATACTATGGATTCATCATCGTCGTCGTCCGCGCCCTCGTCCGCGTCTCCAGAGATTTCTTGTTAGCTCACATTTCTGTCCAGATTTCTTTCAAATTTGGCAGGTGGCTTGATATGGTAGAGGACTCGCCACCCTATCTTTTTGGTAGGGTTTATGCCTAAATTAGGCCTGTGGTAGACAAAAATGTCTAAAACACAAATTTGCTTGTATCTCCTTAACCGTGCGAGATAGAGCGATTTCGTCGAAATTTTCGACCCACAGGGCATCTGACCAATGTACTCTTGCCAATTTTCAAAAAAATTCCCCTCCCCAAAAATGGCGGCCATTTTGAATTTTCAAATTTTTGCCAAAAATGGCAAAACACAAATTTGCTTCTATCTCCTTAATCGTGTGAGATAAAGAGAAAATTTCGACCCACAGGGTACCTAGAAATGTACTCTTGGCAATTTTCAAAAAAAATTTCCCCTCCCCAAAAATGGCGGCTATTTTGAATTTTAGAATTTTTGCCAAAAATGGCAAAACACAAATTTGCTTCTATCTCCTTAACCGTGCGAGATAAAGAGATTTCGTCGAAATTTTCTACCCGCAGGGTATCTAGAAATGTATTCTTTGCAATTTTCAAAAAATTTTCCCCTTCCCAAAAATGGCGGCCATTTTGAATTTTGGACTCACCACCCTATCTTTTTGGTAGGCTTTATGTCTAAATTAGGCCTGTGGTAGACAAAAATGTCTAAAATGTGGAGTATTGCTTGTTAGCGATCTACAGTCCACATTTCTTTCCAGATTTCTTTCATATTTGGCAGGTGGCTTGGTATGCTAGAGGGACTCACCACCCTATCTTTTTGGTATTGTTTTTGTCTAAATTAGGTCTGTGGTAGACAAAAATGTCTAAAATCACCTACTCAAAATGAGTAAATGCGAATTATCTCTAAAAGTATTGCGCATATTCAATTTTTATCAAATAAATCATTCACCTACTTTTGGGAGAGCTTTCACATGGTGAAGTTTCAGACCCATAGCTAATTACTCACCTACTCAAAATGAGTAAATGCTAATTATCTGTAAAAGTATAGCACATATTCAATTTTTATCAAATAAATCGTTCATCTGCTTTTGGGAGAGCTTTCACATGGTGAAGTTCCAGACCCGTGGGTAATTACTCGCCTACTCAAAATGAGTAAATGGTAATTATCTCTAAAAGTATTGCAGATAGACAATTTTTCTCAAATAACTCATTCACCTACTTTTGGGAGAGCTTTCACATGGTGAAGTTCCAGACCCGTAGGTAATTACTCACCTACTCAAAATGAGTAAATGCTAATTATCTCTAAAAGTATTGGAGATAGCCAATTTTTCTCAAATAACTCATTCACCTCCTTTTGGGAGAGCTTTCACATGGTAAAGTTCCAGACCCGTAGGTAATTCCTCACCTACTCAAAATGAGTAAATGCGAATTATCTCTTAAAAGTATTGCAGATAGCCAATTTTTCTCAAATAACTCATTCACCTACTTTTGGGAGAGCTTTCACATGGTGAAGTTTCAGACCCGTACCTAATTACTCGCCTACTAAAAATGAGTAAATGCAAATTATCTCTAAAAATATTGTGGATAACCCAATTTTTATCAAATAACTCATTCATCTACTTTTGGAAGAGCTTTCACCTGGTGAAGTTTCAGACCCATAGCTAATTACTCAGCTACTCAAAATGAGTAAATGCGAATTATCTCTAGAAGTATTGCAGATAGCCAATTTTTCTCAAATAACTCCTTCACCTACTTTTGGGAGAGCTTTCACTTGAAGTTTCAGACCTGTAGCTAATTACTCACCTACTCAAAATGAGTAAATGCTAATTATCTCCTAAAGTATTGCGGATACCCAATTTTTATCAAATAACTCATTCATCTACTTTTGGGAGAGCTTTCACATGGTGAAGTTCCAGACCCGTAGGTAATTACTCACCTACTCAAAATGAGTAAATGTGAATTATGTCTAAAAGTATTGCAGATAGCCAATTTTTCTCAAATAACTCATTCGCCTACTTTTGGGAGAGTTTTCACTTGATGAAGTTTTAGACCCGTAGCTAATTATTCACCTACTCAAAATGAGTAAATGCGAATTATCTCTAGAAGTATTGCAGATAGCCAGTATTTCTCAAATAACTCATTCACCTACATTTTGGAGAGCTTTCAATTAGTGAATTTTCAGATCCGCAGCTAATTACTCACCTACTGAAAATGAGTAAATGCCTATTATCACTGAAAGTATTGCAGATAGTCAGTATTTCTCAAATAACTCATTCACCTACATTTTGGAGAGTTTTCACATGCTAAAGTTTTTTTATGAATTTTTAAAATAATTTTTAATGCATTAAAATTAATGAAATCATGCACTAAATCAGTTATAACTTGAAAAGTATTGCATGCACAGTCTGGAATCATTTGCCTAATGAGGTACGTTCTGCCCCAACTCTCACCTGTTTCAGGAAAAGGTTAAAATCATATCTCTTCCACAAGGCATTCCCACCTTAGCTTACACTCTATCCGGCATCTCCGTGGTACTGGACTTGGCAACGGCTATGGACAGATGATTTCTTAAACTTGATTTTTGGTGTTGCGCCTTAGAGTCTGCCTAGCAGAGATTAAGCGCTATAAAAGTACAGAATAGAATAGAATGTAGAGAACTTTGTTAAAATATGTTATTCAGCTACTTTTTCCATAGCTACAACATGGTGACTAACTTGTGTGTCTATCTCAACAGCTAAGTGAGTAATAGCTACTTTTGGATTTTTCACTTACTTCCATCATGAGTAAAATCACTTGTAACTTGAAAACTATTGCATTTACAGAATTTTGTGCAAATCTGTTATTCATCTACTTTTGGGTCAGCTATTACATAATAAAATTTCAGACCTGTAGCTCATGGCATAGCTGAGTAATAGCTACTTTTAGGTTATCACTGTTGAGTAAATCACTTATAACTTGAAAACTGTTGCATTTAGATTATTTAGTTTCAAAATGTTATTCACCTATTTTGAGGCAGCTATAACATAGTAAAATTCCAGACCTGTGGCTAATTGCATAGCTGAGTAATAGCTACTTTGAGGTTCTTGCTCAACACTAAATCATTTGTAACTTGAAAAGTATTGCATTTAGAGCATTTTGTTAAAATGTTATTCAGCTACTTTTTTCCATAGCTACAACATTGTGAGTAACTTGAGTGTCTATCTCAATAGCTAAGTCATTAATAGCTATTTTTGGACTTTTCACTAACTCCCATCATGAGTAAAATCACTTGTAACTTGAAAACTATTGCATTTAGAGAATTTTGTGCAAATCTGTTATTCACCTACTTTTGGGTCAGCTATAACATAGTAAAATTTCAGACCTCTAGCTCGTGGCATAGCTGAGTAATAGCTACTTTTGCCTTTGCCGGTGGATACATCTTGCATCTGGCCACAGATGCGTCCTTGGTCTAGTTAACAGTAGATTAAGTGGCTACTTGGGGGGCCACGGTGGCAGAGTGGAAACACTCACCTCCCACCTCTGAGGCCGGTGTTCGATCCCCGGCACGGCCTCAAGTGGGAAAGCTGGTAGTTGCTTGCCATTGGTCGGCAGTTTACAGTACAGAACCCTAACGAACTGTATGTACTAGTTTCCTCTGCCCTTCCAACTACCCGTCGTGATATGACCTGTACAGTGTTGAAAGCGACGTAAAACCCCAAATAAATAAATATAAAATTAAGTTGCTACTTTTTGAATCTATTTTGGTTTTTGCAGAGTAGTCACATTTGATGACCGTGCATGTGATGTGGCCCAGTGAACAGTGAGTTTTATTGCGTTAATACATCCTATCCAATGGACAATTGCTTTACCGGTTGGCATGACCGGTCCCGCCAAACGTCAGAAAAAGACATCCTGTATATAATACTGGCAGGACCGGTCACACAGTGTGCAACAGAGCTACGTTTTTGAAGTTTTACAACGAACATTACCCTTTTATTTTATTCCAAGTAGTACTTTATATTTCTACTAGTTTACTGATCATCATGTGTCCTGGACAGAAACGAGGTTCTTGCGGGCACGTTGTGGCCCCGTTCGACAACCACAAGAAATGTGCGCATTGTCGTGAGAAAGGGGTGGGAGATGATTCCTGTGTGAAGAAACAAGATTGCTGGATGTGTAAGGCGTTTACTCCTGCTCAAGTCCAACAACTGGCCACCCCGACCTACAAAGCCAGGAAAGAACGTGGAGAGCAGAAGAAATCTGAAGTTGTCAGTGACGCGACCTCCACTCTCATGAACCCTTCAGAGGTGACTCTGCTGGGACGGGTTAGTACTGACAAGCCGTTTTCAGTTGATCTACACCCAAGCAGAAGAAGAAACGTTCTGATAGCTCCCCAAGATCTAGCAAATGAAGGCACAGCAGTAAACCTACTTCTGATGACCTCAAGTCCTTAGATGACAAGTGGAGTGAAAGGTTTTCACGACTTGAAGCTTTGCTTCTTAATAAGTCGTTTGCTGTGCCGGTTAGACCTCTCAACACTTCTGCTGTGGTGACCAGAGAACATCCCTTCTTTGAGCCGGGTGCATCTACCAGTGTTATCTCTACTGGCTTGGTTTCTTGTCCAGACCACCGGTGAAGCTGCCCAGTTGACTGCTACCCAACCTCCGCTGGGGGTTCCCGGTACAACTACAGTGGGTGATGTGAGTAAGAGTGCTACCCGCCCTGTTCAGGGTCCTGGTACCTCTGATGTAGCCACCCAGCCTTTACAGGCTCCCGGTGCTGAGACAGCACCCAGCCTTTACAGGCTTCCAGTGCAGGGACAGCCACCCAGCCTCCACAGGCTCCTGGTGCAGGTCCTGAAGTTCTGCCAACCGGAAATGAGTCTACACAGTCGAACAAGTCACTTACCTGTGTACGACCTGATGAGTTGGCCAGTGAATCTGACAGTGAGGCAGAGGTTGATGGGGAATCCACTTCACCAGCTAGTGTTCACGTTCAGGGTGATTTACCCGAAGATTTAACTGACCAGGATCTCTCTGAAGATGCCAACTACAGGGAGACTATCAGAGGGGCCAGATCCTTCATGGGCTGGCATCAGATCCCTGACTATGACAACACAGCTTTTTCCCTGGATGATAATCCATTTGCCGGCTCCCGAGCCAAGCCAACCGGTAAAGTGTCGGTCAAGTTACCGGTAGATGAGTGGCTGTGCAGAAAATTTGAGAGACTGAATGTGACTGTTGCTGAAGGTTATCTTTCCAGGAACTCTGAGACTGGTGGACTGCTGCGAGACCAGTTTGTGAAGACACCCAAGTCATCAAAATGGTACACAATGCATAGTCGTAAGAAGGACTCTGCTTCTACAACTGTGGGTGACTGGTCTCGGGAACCGGCAAAACTGAACAGCACTTTTACCAGAGTGGCCAGACGTAGTTTGCCTTCTGCCCCTGCTTCCCATACCTTCAGCCGGGACACTTTAAGAAGGTGGGAGAAGGCGTTCTGGGAACAGTCAGTGATGTGTAACCAGGCTGCTGGTCTGTCAAGATGTTTAACTAAAGTACAGGACTCTATGGTTACACAGTTGAAGTCACTCCGGGTGGATACAGGCAAAGGCAAGGCAGCAGAGAGAATGCAGCAAGCACTTGAAGAACTCGAATATTTGGTGACTTTCAACCGTTTAATTTCCCAAGCTATGTTACCTACAATACAGGATCTCTCAGATTGAGTATTAATCAGCATGGCCAACCTCACTCTGGCACATAGGGACAGCTATATAGAATTCATACGTGGTGGAGTAAAGCCAGATACCTTGACTGCCTTACGTACAGCACCAGTCCATCTTCACTCACTTGTTTCCAGACAGTTTACTGGTCAAGGCTGAAGATGAGACCTCGCGTAATGAGGAGAGGCGTTCTTCTGGCAGTGCACATAGTGAAGGACTCTGTACCGGCATGTATCATGTATCATGTATCCGGCAAGAAGCAAGATTTAAACCCTTCACCAGTGATCAGCAAGAGCGAGACTATTTTTACATGTAAACTCTTTTGTTCCAGATGTTCATTCCATCACCGGGTTGCCACAAAAGAAAGGCATAAATCCCAATTATTGTTGCACTCATACAGAAATAAAGCATGTGAATGCTGTTTCCTGTGTAGGTCACTTGAGTTCTGCAAATACTGTCACAAATGTCCCAACTGTTGTCATAAATCCACCTGTATGGGCAAGGCTACAGCAGTTTTGGGAGAAGTGGGAGGCTCTGGGTTCGAGTCCAAAGGTGGTCACAATACTGAGTGAGGGTTACACCCTCCCCGTCCGGTTCAGACCCAACCTAACCAGGTCATCAATGGTCATAAGCAACTATGTCAACCCACAAAGACAGTCCCACCATTTGGAAGCACTGTATCAGCTGACAAACAAAAATGCAATCGAACCGGTAACAAACCAAAACTCACTGGGTTTTTACAACCTGCTATTTTTGGTACCCAAACCCAACAACCGGTGGAGACCTATCCTGGACCTGAGCACATTGAACACCAACCTAAACACAGAGTCGTTCAAAATGGAGATCCCAGAGACAATAAGGACCTCCCTTCAGGTAGGGGAGTGGGTCACCTCCATAGACTTCAAGGACGCATACTTCCACATACCAATTCACAGTCAGTCCAGGAAGTACATTCGTTTTCACATCCAGGGTCAGTCCTACCAGTTCAAAGCCCTACCCTTTGGTCTGTCCACAGCACCTATGGAGTTCACAGTGGTGGCCAAAGAGGTCAAACTGATGACCTTACAGAGGGGTATAAGAATCCACCAGTACCTAGACGACTGGTTGGTGAGAGCCACATCCCACCAAACTTGTCTCCAGCATACACAGACCTTGGTAGCTCTCTGTCGAGAAATTGGGTGGCTGGTGAACGAGGAAAAGTCAGAACTGGACCCAAAAGAGGTTTTCAAATTCGTAGGTTACCAGTTCAACCTCAGAGAGGGCAAGGTCAGACCCACACCAGAGCGTTGGCAGAC
This sequence comes from Sabellastarte sp. h YS-2021, assembly GCA_964017235.1. Lineage (NCBI taxonomy): Eukaryota > Metazoa > Annelida > Polychaeta > Sabellida > Sabellidae > Sabellastarte > Sabellastarte sp. h YS-2021. The sequence goes on from OZ024936.1 coordinate 34,208,358, forward strand.
CTTAACAGACGAGATATTGTCAATCCTGTCCGGTCCGGTGTGCCCGGTCCGGCAGTTCATGTCCCTTATAAGGGCTTCTAACAGCCACAGAAAAGCAAGTCCACCTGGGTCGACTTCATATGAGGCCCATACAGTGGCACTTGAAAAACAACTGGAGGGTACCAGAGTCACTGGAAAAGGTGATACCCGTGCCCAGGTCGCTCCACCCTCACTTAAGATGGTGGCTGGAGGAAAGCAATGTTCTTACAGGTCAACCATTACACCCTCTAAAACATGCTCTGCAGATATTTACAGACGCATCAAAAGAAGGGTGGGGTGCTCACTTAAACGAACGCACTGCAAGGGGAACCTTGTCAGTTTTGGCCCAGTTCTCGTATACAGAAAGTTGGATCATCCTATGGCTGGTATATATAATACATATATATGTTCTCTGTAAACATGCAGAAATTTGACCTTGAAGTTCGTCATTGAAGGTCATCCACAGACCGCCAGAGTACCTCACTGAGGCCATTTTTGGCCTTTTTGGAGATATTTTCTTATAAATCGCTTTTTCTTGGTCCTGGAGGTTTGTATTGTGAAACCATCCTATAGAAAGTCATGCGCTAGGAATCTTTTGATGTGATCAGATTTGAGCTTTTGCCCCTCTTTCAAGGTCAAATGAAGATAGCCAAAATTAAAAGTGCTTATAACTCGCTTATTCGTGTTCCTAGAGGTTTGCAATGTCACACCAACCTATTGGAAATCATGGGCTAAGAATCTTTTGATGTGGTGAGATTTTACCTTGGGCTCCTCCTTCAAGGTTAAGTGATGGTTGATTGGCTTTGGTGAGTTTTTTTTTCTGGTGGATACAATTTGCATCGGTTCTTTGATGCGCTACGTCTAGTTACATTTGTATCCTTCATTAAGCAAACATTTTGTTTACTTAGTGTCAGTACAAGTTGCTCCCATAAACACTTATTTTCATTTTTCATTATCATTTTTAATGTGGCAAGTGACAGTCAAGACACTTGAGATTAGTACTGAATGTTGAGGCCTTGGAGTGTTTTAGTGTGCATTTGTATATTGTATACTTTGGTTTAGTGTTCGCTACGCCGCCGCCGCGCATAGAGAGATTTTCGGCGTTAACTACACCAGCTAATTTCACCAAATTTGCAGGATATCTTCATTGAGGGGAAAGCTTCTCTGGGACTGAAAATAGCCTCATTCTGAAAAACAAGATGGCCGCCGCAGGCATTTCTTTGAAAATAATCTACATTTTTCTACTGGCTGTTTCTCATAGGTAGAAGGTTGAATCTCTTCATAGGTGGTATGTATAACAGATATACATGTCCTCTACAACCTTGCACACATTTGACCTTAAAGCTCTTACTTCAAGGTCATCCACAGAGTACTGAAGTAACCCAAATAGCGGACTTTAAAAGTGCCTATATCTCCCTTATTATTGGTCCTAGAGGTTTGCAATGTGAAACCAACCTATAGGAAATCGTGCTGCGAATCTTCTGATGTCAGATTTGACCTTGGACCCCTCCTTCAAGGTCAAATAAGGATAGCCAAAGTTAAAAGTCCTTATAACTCGCTTATTATCAATCCTAGAGGTTTGGGATGGTAAACCAACATATAACAAGCCTGATTAATTCATCCAATTCACGTATTCCAAAAATAATTTCATAAACGGTAAGGTTGAACAAAACCCCCAATTGGTCATAGATCCATAATTCGACTTCATTCCAGAATGTTTTTACTACCTGCCACTCAAACAAGTGATGTGTTATTGTATCCAACTCATTACAATATTCACAGACTGGTGAGTCTTTTATTCCCTATTTATGTAGATGATAATTACAATTTAATATCCTAGTGACTACTTTATACTGAAAACTTTGAAGGTAAGTTTCTTGAGCAATTTTATGTGGCAGAATAAAGGTACATTTCCAATCATGATTTTCGAAAAATGGGTATAGTTTAGTCCAACTCTCAATAGCTATTGGTGGTTTTGCAATTCTTCCGATTAATTCATTGTACAATTTTTTTGATGTTATTTTTTCAAGTGATACTAAAACATTATTACAAGTAAGTCTTATATCGTCTGTTAGCCTGTCTGTCATATTCACTGATTTTTCTTTAATTTTAATTTTCCACTCATTTGGTATTGCACTAACAAGTGAATTATACATCATCTGAGAAAGATTTGAACCAAGCTTTTTATTTAGTTTGGTTTGTTTTAAAAGGTCCCCACTATTATCCAACATGTCAATTATTTTCACATTATGCCCTAGCTTATTTGGCAACCTCTCTACACTTATTGTTCCTTTGGCTATGGTGATATATTTGTTGTAAAGAATGTATTCGTTTAAAATCTCTTTATAAGTAAATGATTTGAAACAATATATTTCAGTCCAACTTTCTAAAACCTGTTTATGAAATGCTGTCGCACACTTTTGAAAAAATGTGTTATCCAACCTTTTATTTAGCAAAGTTTCTTTCATTGCTAACAATTTCAAAAATAAAGTTTTCCAATGACACTGGTCTATACTGCTTAAACGTTTAATCCACATAGCTTTTGCAACTTTATGCATGATATATATGTCAACCATTTTTAAACCTCCAGAAGTTATTGATCCAATGATTGTACTTCTTTTTACTTTGGAAGGTTTACTATTCCATAAGAAACTGAAAAATAGTTCGTCAATTTGGTCAAGCACACTTTTTGGTACATAGATTAAGTTAAAGAGAAATAAAATTTGAGGCAATATTAGTGTTTTCAATATTACTATTTTACCTTTGAGTGATAAATTCCTTGACCTCCAGATATCTAGTTGTTTTTTAATGTTTCCAATTCTTTCATTGAAATTTAAATCTATCATCTCTGCCTCATTGTAAGAAAACCTAATTCCAAGCGTTTTAAATGGGCCCCTTTTCAATGTTATCCCTGAAAGTGTTTTTTGTAGCTTGTCTCTGTATAGGTTGGATCCTATAGGTATAACTTTTGTCTTTTGCAAATTTAATTTTAGACCAGAGCATTTTGAAATTATATCAAAATCTTTGATTGCTAGTTCAACTGAAGATAGATCCTGTAATAGTAAGGTTGTATCATCAGCAAGCATTTTAATTTTTATTTCAGTGTTACCAACTATAATACCTTTAATATCAGCATTATTCCTTATGTGTATTGCTATTACTTCTGCCACTAATAAAAATAAAAGAGCTGATATTGGGCACCCTTGTCTTATCCCTCGTGATAACTTGAAGTAATTAGAATAAAATCCATTGTTACCAACACATGATGATATATCAGTGTACAGTAGCTTGATCCATCTAATGAAATTTTCCCCAAAGTTAAAATGCAAGAAACATTTAAACATGAAACCCCATTCAATTGAGTCAAAAGCCTTTTGAAAATCAATAAGGGCACTATATCCTGGAATTTTATGAAGTTGAGAGTATGTCATGATGTCTTGTATTATTCTTATGTTTTCACCAATGTATCTATTTGGTATATATCCTACTTGGTCTGTACTTATTATTTTAGGAAGAACTTTTTGTAATCTTAAAGCTTAGGTTTTAGTTAGGATCTTATAATCAGTTTGTAAAAGGTTGACTGGGCGCCAGTTTGAAAGATATAGTAAATCTTTTTGGGTTTTGGGGGTAAGATTGAGCACACCCAATTTTTGATCATTACTTAAAGTTCTATGTATAAATGAGTATCCAAAACTGTCAAACAGAAAGTCTTTAATATCTATCCAAAAGAATTTATAGAAATTAGTGGTAAACCCATCAGATCCTGGTGATTTATTATTTGGTACAAGTTTTAAGGCCTTTGTAATCTCTTCAAGAGTTACAACTTCATCACACATAATTTTTTCTAAATTTGGTAATTGAGGAATCCTGTTTTGTTCAAAAAAATTCTGACCTTCGCTAATATTTCTTTCATCTTTCGATTTTGAAGTATACAAGTCTTGATAAAATTGCATTTCTTCATTTATTATATCTTTTAATGAAGTTATTTCTTCATTAAGTTTGTGTATGGGAGAGCTTCCGGCTCCGCATTTTGTTTTCCTTATAACTCTGTAACCGTTAGGCGGATTCTTTTCAAATTTGGCAGGTTTAGGCAGTAGCCTTGGGGAATTTTTTTGAATATGCTGCAGTAACATTTCAACCAATCAGAGAGGTCACATGACCAAAAATGTCTTTTTTCGATGGGGAAGCTTGTCCGGATGATAACTTGAAAGGAATTTTATCAATTCACCTGAAACTTGGCAAATACATTCATTCTATTAAAATCTGGAAATCATTAGATTTTGGCATTGATTGGTCAAGAAATGGCCGAGTAATTAATGATTAATTAATCATTACGAATTTTCCAAATAAGGAAAACACAAAAATGCTTATATCTCGAAAACCGTGCTAGATAGAGCGATTTCGACGAAATTTTTGACCCGCAGGGTATCTCTGCGGAGTAGTTATCCCAATTTTCAAAAAATTTTTGTCTCGCCCAAAATGGCGGTCATTTTGAATTTTCGAAATTTTCGCAAAAATTGCAAAACACAAAAATACTTATATCTCAAAAACCGTGCTAGATAGAGCAATTTCGACAAAATTTTTGACCAGCAGGATATCTCTGCGGAGTACTTTTCCCAATTTTGAAAAAAATTTTCTCTCGCCAAAAATGGCGGCCATTTTGAATTTTCGAATTTTTCGCAAAAATTGCAAAACATAAAAATGCTTATATCTCGAAAACCCTGCTAGATAGAGCGATTTCGACGAAATTTTTGACCCACAGGGTATATCTGCAGAGTAGCCATGCCAATTTTCAAAAAAATTTTGTCTCGCCAAAAATGGCGGCCATTTTGAATTTTCAAATTTTTCGCAAAAATTGCAAAACATAAAAATGCTTATATCTCAAAAACCCTGCTAGATAGAGCGATTTCGACGAAATTTTTGACCCGCAGGGTATCTCTGCAGAGTAGCCATGCCAATTTTCAAACAAAAAATTTCTCGCAAAAAATGGCGGCCATTTTGAATTTTCGAATTTTTCGCAAAATTGCAAAACACAAAAATGCTTATATCTCGAAAACCGTGCTAGATAGAGCGATTTCGACGAAATTTTTGACCCACTGGGTATCTCTGCAGAGTAGCCATGCCAATTTTCAAAAAAATTTTATCTTGCCAAAAATGGCGGCCATTTTGAATTTTCGAATTTTTGCGCAAAAATTGCAAAACACAAAAATGCTAATATTTCGAAAACCGTGCTACATAGAGCGATTTCGACGAAATTTTTTATCTTCAGGGTATCTCTGCAGAGCGGCTATCCCAAAGAGCTTTCACTTGGTGAAGTTTCAGACCCATAGCTAATTGCTCACCTACTCAAAAAGAGTAAATGCGAATTACCTCTAAAAGTATTGCAGATGGCCAATTTTTCTCAAATAACTCATTCACCTACTTTTGGAAGAGCTTTCACATGGTGAAGTTTCAGACCCATAGCCAATTACTCACCTACTCAAAATGAGTAAATGCGAATTATCTCTAAAAATATTGCAGATAGCCAATTTTTCTCAAATAACTCATTCACCTACTTTTGGGAGAGCTTTCACATGGTGAAGTTTCAGACCCATAGCTAATTATTTACCTACTCAAAATGAGTAAATGCTAATTATCTGTAAAAGTATTGCGGATACCCAATTTTTATCAAATAACTCATTCATCTACTTGTGGGAGAGCTTTCACATGGTGAAGTTTCAGACCCATAGCTAATTACTCACCTACTCAAAATGAGTAAATGCGAATTATCTCTAAAAGTATTGCAGATAGCCAATTTTTCTCAAATAACTCATTCACCTACTTTTGGGAGAGCTTTCACTTGGTGAAGTTTCAGACCCATAGCTAATTACTCACCTACTCAAAATGAGTAAATGCGAATTATCTCTAAAAGTATTGCAGATAGCCAATTTTTCTCAAATAACTCATTCACCTACTTTTGGGAGAGCTTTCACTTGGTGAAGTTTCAGACCCATAGCTAATTACTCACCTACTCAAAATGAGTAAATGCGAATTATCTCTAAAAGTATTGCAGATAGCCAATTTTTCTCAAATAACTCATTCACCTACTTTTGGGAGAGCTTTCACTTAGTGAAGTTTCAGACCCATAGCTAATTACTCACCTACTCAAAATGAGTAAATGCGAATTATCTCTAAAAGTATTGCAGATAGCCAGTTTTTCTCAAATTAATCATTCACCTACTTTTGGGAGAGCTTTCACTTGGTGAAGTTTCAGACCCATAGCTAATTACTCACCTACTCAAAATGAGTAAATGCGAATTATCTGTAAAAGTATTGCAGATAGCCAATTTTTCTCAAATAACTCATTCACCTACTTTTGGGAGAGCTTTCACTTGGTGAAGTTTCAGACCCATAGCTAATTACTCACCTACTCAAAATGAGTAAATGCGAATTATCTCTAAAAGTATTGCAGATAGCCAATTTTTCTCAAATTAATCATCCACCTACTTTTGGGAGAGCTTTCACTTGGTGAAGTTTCAGACCCATAGCTAATTACTCGTCTACTCAAAATGAGTAAATGCGAATTATCTCTAAAAGTATTGCAGATAGCCAATTTTTCTCAAATAACTCATTCACCTACTTTTGGGAGAGCTTTCACTTGGTGAAGTTTCAGACCAATAGCAAATTACTCACCTACTCAAAATGAGTAAATGCGAATTATCTCTAAAAGTATTGCAGATAGCCAATTTTTCTCAAATAACTCATTCACCTACTTTTGGCAGAGCTTTCACTTGGTGAAGTTTCAGACCCATAGCTAATTATTCACCTACTCAAAATGAGTAAATGTGAATTATCTCTAAAAGTATTGCAGATAGCCAATTTTTCTCAAATAACTCATTCACCTACTTTTGGGAGAGCTTTCGCTCTGTGAAGTTTCAGACCCATAGCTATTTATTCACCTACTCAAAATGAGTAAATGCTAATTATCTGTAAAAGTATTGCGGATACCCAATTTTTATCAAATACTCATTCATCTACTTGTGGGAGAGCTTTCACATGGTGAAGTTTCAGACCCATAGCTAATTACTCACCTACTCAAAATGAGTAAATGCGAATTATCTCTAAAAGTATTGCAGATAGCCAATTTTTCTCAAATAACTCATTCACCTACTTTTGGGAGAGCTTTCACTTGGTGAAGTTTCAGACCCATAGATAATTATTCACCTACTCAAAATGAGTAAATGTGAATTATCTCTTAATAGTATTGCAGATAGCCAATTTTTCTCAAATAACTCATTCACCTACTTTTGGAAGACCTTTCACACACGAAAATGAAAAATTGTGAATATCTCGGAAAAGCTATTTCTTCTGCTTTAATGCTCGGCGGGAGATACACACCACGGCAGTGGTCTTGACAAAAATTTTTGTCTCCCCACAAATGGTGGCCATTTTGAATTTTCAAAGTTTTTGCAAAACACAAAAATGCTTATATCTCGAAAACCGTGCTATATGGAGTGAACTCAACAAAATTTTGGACCTGCTGGGTATCTCTGCAGAGTAGCCATGCCAATTTTCAAAATATTTTTGTCTCGCCAAATATAGCGGACATTTTTCATTTTTTTATTTTTTGCAAAACACAAAAATGCTTATATCTTGAAAACCGTGCTAGATAGAGCAGACTGCGCTGACTTTGGTTGCCACAACAGTATAAGGCTAGAAACGAAGCATTTTCTTAATACTTTAGCACTCACCTTTATATCCTTTTCGGGACGCTTTGTTTTTGCTATGCAAAAACATTATCTTTTTTTTTTGCGAGCGATCCTCTAGTTATTTTTTGTAATCAATTTGCGAATATACTTATTATTAAAGTTCCTTTTTTCTAAATTTAAAAAGTATTGGGTATTTTTTTCTCCCTCTTCCACCCATTTTGCTTTTGACCTAGTTATAACACCTAGATGCCTTTTCTTTAAAAATTTTTCCCATTCTCTTATCAATTCCAGGTATTCTGTTAAATTTTCCTCTCCATTCATTTTAACATTTTGTTCTAACTTGTTCAATTTTGATGCAAGTTCTTTTTCAGTAATTGCTTCCTGTTTTGCTTTTTTACAGGTATATAATATTGTATGGCTTCTTATGTCACATTTTACAAAATCCCATAGTGTATTTTTGTTCTCTAAGTTAACATTAGTTTTTATATCTGTAATCAAAGTTTTTAATAGTCTGACATAATCAGGGTCAGTTAATAAATTGTTGTTAAATTTCCATAGTCCCTTTCCTCTCTTTTGTGTGTCAACAAGTTCTAAATCTAATGATTTAGTGAACATAATATAACCAAAAAAAATCAAACTTAGAACCTAAATTGTGAAGCGCATAACAACATGATTGGATGTCCAATTAAATAGTTTCTCATTATTTTTGTCTAGGTCATAGAAAAACACAAAATTGTATAAAACTCGTGGACTATCTTACAGTGAAATAAAAATTTATAAAATATTTTTTAAAAAGAAATAATTTATGAATTATCACCAAAATATCCAATTTAGTATCCACAGATATCGGACAACTGATTAATATAAATGAGTGTATTGATGACATAATTCTCTGCCAATACTCTGGCATAATTAAAATGCATGACATAAAATTATGGTTATGTGTAAATTTTTAAGTATTATCCACTTTAACTGTGTCACATATTTTAATTGATTTTCATTAGCAATTTGATAATTATGGGTATGAAACATTCTTTTAAGTTCAGTCACTTTTGAAAAAATAAGATGATGCCATTTGTTACCCAAATTACAAAAATTATGATATTAAAATTATTTAACAAAACTGAAAATACTTCTAAATAAACTTATATGACAGATCCAATACAAAGTAGTGCAATTTACTGAATCACAATGTTATTTAAAAGTGTCCTGAATTTGGCTTTATGATTAGGATTATCACCCAAGACACCAATAAGAAAAAGCAGATGACATCTGTTGTGTACATGTTAAAACTAATTCATTATTTACCCATTAATAAGAAAAAAAACTTAATAGCAATGCTATTTCGAATATCTTTGTTAAAATAAATTTGTTCACCCATTCAATAGAATCCTAAATAGCAATGGCATTTCACCAGTATTTCAAATCTAATTTTACTTTAACTTTTTGGTTATTGCAAGGATATTGGTATTAAAGATGTTAAGGCTAAGTACAAATATGGTGAAGATGTGGTATATTTAATTGTGAAGCGATTTAAATTGTATAAAATTTTTTTTTGATTGACAATGAATTCTACGCATCAATTTAAAACATTGCTAATTTATTTTGATTAAATGTGACCAACAGCCTTGAAGGTCTAAACGTTGCTAATTTATTTTGATTAAATGTGACCAACAAACTTGAAAGGTCTAAAACATGCCCATACATAATCACCATTTGATGCATAATATTTTGATAAAAAATAAGACCTACATGAACCTTGAAAGGTATAATATGCACATCCTTAATCCCACTTGTATGCAAAAACTGGTGTTGTTCACTCTCAAGACCAGGATTCTGATGTTGATCAATACACTAAATCTACCTCCCCTATGCAGCCCATGGCAGAAGAGGGTCAGGTATCTGACTGGGAGTCTACCAAACCTGAGCAGGATCTGAACCAAGAAGTCAGAGAGGAGCAGACTTACAGGGAAACTATGAGAGGGATCAGATCTTTCATGAGAGTGGAAACAGGTGCCTTTTCTTCCTCACCAGGAATATATAAATATGACCGGGGATTAAGTGACTGTAAATGTGACTTGCAAGAAACAGACGTTTGTGGACGATTTACAGGTAAACTTACCTGTTGTAAATCATGTTCTTATTGCAGGAGGGCAGCCACAAAAGAAAGGCTTAAGTCCAGATATTGCTGAACATCAGTCAATAAAATATGTCAAAAAGCTTCCTGTGTAGATCACAAGAGTTTAGTACAAAATGTCACACATGTCCCAGTTGTTGTTCCAGATCGACCTGTAGGGGCCAGATTGCAACAATTTTGGGACATATGGGCAGCCCTGGGTGCCAGTCCAAATATAACAGTCGTCCGAGAAGGCCACACTCTCCCCTTCTGGATCCAGTCAAATTGGGTTTTACAGCAGACTGTTCCTGGTTCCCAAACCCCACAACTGGTGGAAACCTGTACTGGATCTCAGTACCCTGAACCAATTTCTAAAGACAGAGAAATTCAAAATGGAAACACCAGAGACCAGACAGGGGAGTGTGTCACATCCAAAGATTTCAGGGACAACTACTTCCACATCCCAATTCAAATCCAGTCTAGAAAGTACCTGCATTTTCACATCAAGGGTCAGTCCTACAGCATTAGCATGAGATTTCTAGGAGCATGAGATTTCTAGGAGCACTCCAGGGACCATTTTGAGCGCCTTTCAGCTTTCCTCTAGGAAGTCTGACTTCAGATATTGCCATAAGAAGGAATCAGAAGAAAGTCCGAAGAAGTCGGCCCAAATCTCAATTTACCTCGAAATAGGTCCAGTCTGGCAAGCAGTACAAATGACAATTATTGTATCAGTCCAACCAATCAGATTCTAAATCTTATTTTGGATGATTACCATCAAGAGTCTCAAGTGCATGTGTCCTGTCTCAATATTGTGACTCCTGTACATTTTGTCAATTTAGAAGGGGTACCGCAAAAGAAAGGTGTAAGACCCGAGATTTGCAAAACCAAAATAAAGCATTTCAAAGGCATGTCTTTTGTCAATCATTGCCTTTCTGCCCCTCCTGTTATCAATGTCCCCAGTGCTGCAAAAGGAAATGTGGGAGGCCGGCTTCAAAAATTTGGGCAAGTTTGACAGTCCCTGGGTTCAAATCCCAGGGTGGTCTCTTCTTGCAAGAATGATATCACCTACCTTTCAAGATAAGACAACCTCTGACAAGGTCACCTCTCATCATCAGCGGATACGCAAATCCCCTCAAGAACCTATAATTAAAGGAGGCTTTGCATTCCCTGATACAAAAACAGGCAGTAGAAAAGGTCGTGCTTCAGTCTTCCCTGGCCTTCTACAACAGGTTGTTCCTGGTTCCGAACAACAACCAAACAACAAGTGGAAGCTCATCCTGGATCTGAGCAATCTGAACCTGTACCTGCTAACAGCTACCTTCAAGATGGAAACCCCAAAAATGATAAAACTCTCTTCAGCAAGGAGAGAGGGTCACCTCCTTGGACTAAGGCGAGACTCACTTCCACATCCCAATAAGAGCAAGGTCCCGGAAATATCTGAGGTTTCATCTGAATGGTCACAGCCCTTCCCTTTTTATGAGGTTTCATCTGAATGGTCACGGCCTTTCCCTTTGGCCTAGCAACAGTCCCTCTGGAGATTACGAAGGTTGTAGATGAAGTTAAGCTCATGCCTCAAGCCAGGGGTTTTATACCTCCTTCTCAGGAAATTTGCCAAGTACATATCCAGACCCTTTTGGCCCTGTGTCAAGGTTTGGGCTGGGTAGTGAATGTGGAAAGTTTGGAACTGATTCCCAAGCAAGTGTTCAACTTTATAGGCACCTAAAGAATCATTGGCATGTCTCACAATCCTTGGATAAGGTCATTCCTCTACCCAAGTCTCTCCAACCTAAGTTGTTGTGGTTTCTAGACATATCAGACACATCAAACGAAGGTTGGGGCACACATTTAGGAGACTGCACTGCAAACAGTCTCTGATCAATAACCAGAAAGCAACTTGCACATAAATTTTCTAGAACTCAAAGCAGTCCTACTCGCTCTCAAAAAGTTTGAGTGCTTGTGCTGGGGCCAGACCATTTCAAGTAGCAACAGACAAAGCAAAAATGGTGTTGTACATGAACAAAGATGGGTATAAGAGGTCAGACTCTCTTTATGCCCTCCTTTAAAAACTGCTCTCCTGGTGCAACCTCAGGTATATAGTACTGAAGGCAAGGCATAGTGGCATGTTGAGCCTTAATGCCTTTCCCCAGTAGCCATGCTGGACCAGGTGGTCACCAAGGCATTGGATCACAGGTGTCGCAGAATGACTCTGATTGCTTCGGGATGGCCTCACATCCCCTGGTTCTGGGATGTAGTTGGCCTATCAGTGCAGGTCCCACTAGGTTGGACAACCTTCTGGCTCAACTGTTCAGCAGGTGTCCACAAAGGAATCTGCAGAACCTAAATCTCCATGCATGGGACCACAGCCATCTGGAAACTGGGGTTCTCTGAAGATGTGGCAACCACAATTGAAGCTCCTTAGAGACGCTAAACCAGTAACATTTATGAGTCAAAGTGTCCATTTATGTCAAATGGTGCGAATCTAGGGAGGCAGATTTCAGGACACCCTCTATAAAACAGATCTCAAATTTTTTCCTGCATCTTTTTCAGGAGAAAAATCTCCTACCAAGCACTAAAGATGGCTATAGAAGAGCTATAGCAGACAAAATTGGTAATGATAGCCTCAACATTAGTAAGTATGAAAATTTGATAAGGTTTCTGGACAGTTTTTATTGGGACAGAACTAAAAGATGCAGAGGTATCCCCAGTTGGAATCTTTCTCTGGTCCATCAATTGAACAAACCCATTTTTGAACCTCTGAGGGAAGCTTCTCTTAAGTATCTGACATTCAAAATGGTCTTCCTCCTCACATTGGGTTCTGAAAAGCGAAGGAGTGAAATTCAGGTTTGGCTTCACAGAAACATTAGATATCAAGAGAGATTAGTCTAATGTCTCCTTTTATCCCTCACCCAGTTGATAAGTGATAATTCCAGCATTGGCGCCTATGCACAATATGTCCTTGAAGGAAGATGGAATGCTATGTCCAGTCAGAGCATTGTGTTATTACTTGGACAAGATTAACTAACTCCGGGAGGGCAAGGAATTGGTCTTTGTCTCATTCAAGAATAACTCTGCCAAGCATATTGTTCTGGCTACTATCTCTTCCTGGATCAAACAGACCGTGCTTTTGTGCCATCAACTTTCAGATGCAGAGGCTCTGCAGTTGCACTAGGTCAGGGTTCATGATATCAGAGCCTTTACGGCTTCTAAGGAGTCTCCTTGGAGCAAGACCTTTCAGCCTGTCACTGGAAGTCATATATTGTCACTCTTTACTCAGTTTTATTTGAAGGATGTAGCATGGGTTGTTTCAGAGCTTTATCATCTTGATCCACTTGTAGTGGCCCAACAGATCCATCAGTAACTGCTTTTTACTGTCTGGTTTTTATTGTACATAAAGAAGGAATTCCTTTTTTTTCCTTGTCCATGGATACTACCAGGAAAGAAGTGGTGGACGAAGGTACAAGGATCAACTGTCCCTGCATACTACCATGAACAAAAGTGGTGAACGAGGGTGCATCTTCTCATTGAGGCTTTTTAGTTATTGTGTTGTCCATGCCAAATTAATTTTTTTATAAGTTAATATCTTACCTAGTGGACAAAGGGATTCCCATCCTACCTCTCCTGCAATATACAGCTCAACACAGGACATGCTAAGGGTAGGAAACAAAAAGAGGAAGTATATTGCACCATCTAGTGAGTGCTGGGGGCAACACGGTAACCTAGCGAGTGAACAGGACATGACCAAAACCAGCAAGAGTCCAGCTAAGGACAATTTTTTCTAATGTTTGGCTAGACCGGCTGTGCACCGAACAAATGCATTTGTCCACAAGGTAAGGTTTTAACTTATAAAACTTTAATTTACTTATTAAATTGCCCCTTTAACCTGTGTATGAGGCCCATAAACACCCTACCGAGATTATATCTGACCACACTGAACTTTAGTAGATATAACCTGTATATGTGGTATTTGTGGTAAATTTGAGCCCTGTAGTTTTAATTTTAAAGGTCACCTTAAGGTTTCTAAAAATGGCTGCAGAGACATATACATAATCATGATTGTGCAGCCAGTTGCCACTAAAAATCATGAATGGAACATGGGTATTATGTATTTTAGCCTTACTCCAATCAACATACCTCAGTAGAGGTTACAAGGGCTTTACTATCGACCTTGATGGAGGGGTCAAATTTCAAATCTGACCACATGAGAAGATCTGTAGACCATGGTTTGCTATAATTAAGTTATTTGTACATCCCAAACCTCTACGAGCAATAACAAGTGAGATATAGGCCTTTTAAAGTTTTCCTTTTCATCATTTGACCTTGAAACAGGTATCAGGGTTCAAAACTGACCACATGAGAAGATCCGTAGCCCATGCTTTTCTATAAGTTGTATTAACATCCCAAACCTCTACAAGCAATTATAAGTGAGATAAAGGCCCTTTAAGGTCCCTTACTATCACAACTTTTCAAGTTGTGAGTCATTTATTCAAAGTAGGTAAAATTGCTATTACTCGCTAATGTTTAGGCCTAAGTCCACAGAACCAACAAAAGTTTCAAGGGTGTGAAAATTCATCAGAACATTTAATTGACAAAAAATCTAGGAATATACTAACTGCAATAGTTTTGGAGTTACAATGGATTTACTCAACAGTAAGAATTGAATAGCTATTACTCGGCTATACAATGTGCAACAGGTCTGAAACTTTATTATGTGATAGCTTATCAAAAACCAAATGAATAACATATGTGAAAAGATATGCTTAACTTTAATATTTTTGAAGATATTCGATATTTACTTATGTCATTATTTTGCTACAAATAAGAAAATAGCTATTACTCACTTATGGCATGCAATGGAACCCCAAACTATATGCCATCTGATTGTGGTTATGTGTAGGTGTGCAGAAGTGTGTTATTATATAAATAAAACAAATTTTTGAACAAGAAACATTTCGAAAATAACAGTTAGTTGTTTGTATTATATCATGACCCTACAGTAACACAGAAAAGCAGCATAATTGTAGTTCATGCAAGTGTTTATATCATTTGACAGCCGAATTGTGGCTCCTGGGTGTAAATCTGCCTAAGTATGTGAACTTGCCTGAAACAGCATGCTAGGATTTATCCCAATCCATAACAGTATGCGAGTGGTTGGACAATAAATAACTGTGAGTTAAGAATAAAAATGATACATATTATTGATCCTGATATTATATGTTTAACTGAAACACATTTAAATGGCGGGGACTCAATAAATATGAAAAGTTACATTTGGTTTGGTAACAATCAAAAGCACATGAACAAACCTGCTCCAAAACCATCAGGTGGAGTTGGAATATTTGTTAAAGACAAACTTATCTTGTTTTAGTATAAATATGATAGATAGACAGACTGATGCTTCAAAATGTTTTATGCATGTATTAACAACTTTGTATTTGTGTTCTTATGCAAACTTGATGATATTATGTGGGGATTTTAATTCAAGAATTGGCAAGGAAAAAGATTTTGTAAATGACATAGATATAATGTCAGAAAGAAAATTCATAGACACAAGCATAAATTCACATGGAAAATTGTTTTTAGAGTTCTTGAAAGACAGTAAACTATGCCTAGTTAATGGCCGAGTTAATGTAAATGCAGACAATTAGAGTAAGAAATCTAAAATTCGCCAGGAATTTAAAATTCGCCACCTCTAAAACCTTAGTTAATTTTATGAAGAAAATGATGTTTTTTGTCTAAAAATTGGTATTTTTCAGTTCAAAAGGCCATAATTTACTATACATTCAACAAATCTCACCACAATTCATTTATTTTATTAGTATTTTCACATGTGGCGAATTTCAGATATGTGGCGAATTTTAGATTTCTTACTCTACACATTTTTATCAACTGGGGCAGATCAGTTGTAGATTATTTTCTGTGTACCCCATGAATGTTTGTTACAGATTTTCATATGTTACCATTGAATGACATAGTTGATGAACACAATTTGTACATGTTAACTTCAGATCTTTGTAGAATTCCAGATCACTCTATTCTTTGTGGTAAATTTAAATTGTCATATACTGAAAATATCACTTTACCTCCAAAAGTATCTAATGAGATGTCACATACCGAAAGTGATCTTAAATTTTTTAACCAGTTGCACAAGAGATATAAGGTAGAACCTATTTCAGAAAACTTTATGAGTTCAGATATTTGGAAAATAAACATTAGATAATCTGATTGAATGCATTGAGCAAAGGTCATCTTCTCACGAAAATGTTGATAGGATATATAAAGAACTCACTGCAAAGATTTTTGCAGAAATGGATAAATATTTAGATGTCAAAAGTGTAAAATCTGAAACCCTTAAAATGTATAAATTTAGTAAACCGTACTGGAATAGTGAACTAACTGCACTCTGGAAAGATATGTGTAGGTTAGAGAAACACTACTTAAAAATGTCATTCTAGGCAAGAAAAGCAAAGAGCAAGGGCAGACTATAAAATAGCTAGAAATAACTTTGATAAACATCTCAGAAAATGTCAGCGTAATCACAAGAAGAATTTAATTAATGAAATAGAAAATATCAATACTGCTAATCCTAAGCAATTTTGGAACCATATTAAAAGTTTAGGCCCCATGGAAAACAGGAAATACCTACAACAGCGACGGTCAATGGTAATCATACATCTGAAATAGATACAGTTATGAAGAAATGGAAGGATGATTTTGAAAACCTTTACAACAAACAAAATAATGATGACTATGATCATTATTTCTATGAGAATGTCTTAAAACAAAAACATATATTAGAACAATCACCATACTTTGATTTTAATATATCTGAAGACCCACTTAATAAACCTGTCATGTATGATGAGGTTGAAAAAGTAATAAAGAAACTTCAAAAGAAAAAATCTGTTGGTTGGGTTAATATACCTAACGATATAATAAAAAACAAATCCCTTACAATGTTGTTGCTAAAATTCTTTCAAAAATGTTTTGACAGCGGCCTTGTCCCACCAATATGGCTTAAAGCAGTTATTACACCCATTCCAAAACCTGGCATGAAAGCCCCTTACACACCTTTAAACTGTAATTTAACTGTAGTTTAATCTCTTGTTTATCAAAAGTTTACTATTCAATACCAAACAAATGCATTTCAGCTTACTGTGATAAGTCTTATATAATTGTTGAGGAGGCTTTGGGCCAGGTTGTTCCTGTGAGGAGCATATTTTCACCTTAACAACTATCATAAGAAACCAATTTTCCACATCTAAACCATTATTTACATCATTTATTGATTTGAAAAAAGCATTCGATTGGGTGGATAGGGATTTGTTAATGTACAGGCTTCTTACTTATGGGATAAATGGAAAAATTTATAATGCCATTAAGTCCTTATATCAACATACTATGTCATCTGTCCACTTGAATGAATATATGTCAGAATGGTTTCCAGGAACATCAAGTGTAAAACAGGGTGATAACCTGTCACCAATTATTTTCTGTTTGTACATAAATGACTTAGCTCTGATACTCAAAGAAAATAATATTGGGGTAAATATAGATGGTCATACAACATGCATATTGCTATATGCAGATGATATTGTTTCACTAGCAGAAAATGAAAAAAGATCTGCAAACCCTTCTAGATTTTACACAAGGCTGGTGCTATAAATGGAAACTGAATATAAATGTTGAAAAATCTAAGATTATGCATTTTAGGCACAATAAGAAAACAGTCAAACATTAACTTTAGTTTTGTGGATATGCCCCTTCAATACTGTGAATCCTATAAGTACTTAGGAATATATTTAGATCCCCACTTGAAATTTAACTGTTGTATCAAGACACTGGCTGACTCAAGGGGGCGAGCACTGGGTTCATTGCTGTCAAAATTCAAACACCTTAAAGATATAAGATATAAAACATACACAAAACATACTTCCCAAATTTCTACAATTCTTGATTACTGTTCTTCAGTATGGGCCCATACTAAAGCACCAGAATGTGATCTTGTTCAAAATAGGGCTATGTGATATTTTCTGGGAGTGCACGGGTTCACCCCTGTTCCTGCTCTGAATGGGGAGATGGGTTGGTTACCTTGTAAGTTTAGAAAATATTTATGTGCAATCAGATTTTGGAATGGACTTCAAAATATGGATAACTGCTGGTTAACTAAAGTAGTGTTCCTGTGGGATCTTAAAAATCAACTATCAAACTGGTCAGAAAGTGTTCAAAATATTTTCAGTTATTTGGATATGACAGAAGACTTTATGCATCAGAATATAATTAATGTCAAAATAGTAAAATCAAAATTGCTCAATGTAGCAGAAAGAGAGCGGGAAGCAGATGTGAAATCAAAGCCAAAACTTAGATATTATGACATATTTAAAACTGATCTACAGCCAGCCAATTATCGTCAAAGTTTTATGCCTACATTTAAAAGATCACTCTTTGCACAATTTAGGACTGGTGTATTGCCCTTGCGCATAGAAACTGGTTGTTACCACTGAACCAAGGATCCTAAACCAAAAACTTACAGAAAACTCAATGTAGAAGAACGAACATGTCTGGTTTGCAATATGAATTCAGTAGAAGATGAAATTCACTTTTTATGTCATTGTCCCATGTATGAAGAACAAAGAAAGTTATTGTTTACATACACTGAGGCCCAGTTTTAGCTAATCCCAAATTATGAAGGAATAACAGGACTTTTGATATACACTGAGGCCCTGTTTCAACTAATCCCAATTTATGACAACAAAGAATAACTAAGCTTTTGATGTACACTTTGGCCAACTTCGACTAATCCCAATCTATGAGATCAAAAGAACAAATAGACTTTTGATGTACACTAGGACCTAGCTTCAACTAATCCCATCAATCAAATCAAAAGGATAACTACACTTGTAGTGTGTAAAATGAGACACTTCATCCACAAATCTTAATTGGCGAATTCAAAGGAATAACTGAAAATCACTGAAATCTCCAAGTAAATCATGTTCCCTTGACCCTTGGCCCACTTTTCCTGTTCTTTATTATTATCTGGATATTCTCATCACTCCCATCACTTGAATAATTAATTAATGCTTCCCTTGAACAAGGGAAGTGTCCTAACTTCTTCAAGCAGGCCCATGTTTTTTTCATAAACAATATTTTATTGAAGCAATGAGGCAAAATCAAGAAAGATTATAATTATATCTTCTCGCAGGAAGAAATATTTACAAAAGAATATGAACAGATGATTATGACAACGATGATGAAGGTGTGGACATGTAGCTAACATAAACTATGAAACTCGCCCTGATTCCTTTAAGAATTCTTGAACTGCTTTGAAAGCTACCTTGTTTTGTTCAAATGTCAAGTTATAATCTCCATATAAAAGAAAATCAGTGGTTATTGATGGTAAATCTTGTAACTTGCTGAGCATTGACTGCCTACGTTGAGCATATAGTCTGCATTCTAAAAGAAAGTGAGAATTGGTTTCTACTGAAAGGACACAGTCACAAGTTGAATTTTCTATAACATGTAAATTGTGTGCAAGATGTTCTTTAAGAGGACTACAGTTCATTCGCATTTTTGAGTGTATCACGTTCCAATATCTATCACCCATACAAAACAACTTTTTTCTCAACTTTAACTGCTTAGCAGCACCAGATATATTTCTTTTTACCAACAATGTCTTAAATGAGGATAATGTATTCACATGTTTAAAAGAATCATCTAGTGCATTCCATAATTTTATTCCAAAAGGAAAGAATGAATTTTAATTGATGCCATTTTATTCTAAATGTTGGTGCTTGTATGTCGGACTGATTTCGCAATTGATATTTCATTGTATTTCCGACCAGTGGAGGAATGAAAGACTTCAGATAGTCTGGGGTATGGTTGTTTAAAATTTTATACACCATTATTAATGTATGTTGTTTCCGCCTTTCCTGTAAATTCTGCCACCCTAGTTCAATGTACAAAGATTGAATATTTGATCTACATGGGGCACCAGAAACAAGTCTCATGGCTGCACTTTGGATGGAATCTAATTTACACAAATCAGAGTGAGAGGCTCCCTGCCAAACAATATCCCCATATTCTAAAATTGGCCTAATAAAAGAAAAAAATACATCTTTTCAAGAGTTGTCCTTGTCAATTTGAATTTCAACTGTTTTAATATATTTAGCCTCTTTTCAGCCTTTATAGATATATTGTGTATGTGTACATGCCAACTTAGGTTATTCTCAAGCCAAAGACCGATATGTTTGTGATTAGATACCTCAACTATTGGTGTATCATGAAGGAATCATCTAGGATGTGCCTCTTTGTTGTGTTTTAAACCAATGACCATTGATTCTGTTTTTGAAGGGTTAAAGGTGACAAGCCAATCCAGAGATCATTTCTGTATATTTTTTTAAGTCTTCATTTAACTTTAATGCAGCTTGTTCCCTATTGTCAACTTCAATAAAAAGACAAGCATCGTCTGCAAAAAGTCTTAAATTACAGTGAGTAACAACATTAGCAATATCATTTATGAACACCAAGAATAGAAGTGGGCCTAATACTGACCCCTGAGGTACTCCAGCAGTTATATGATTCCAACTAGAAAATTGACCATTTATGATAACACACTGAACCCTGTCTTTTAAGTAATCCTCAAACCACCGAAGAAGAGAACCACCAATGCCCCATTTTTTAAGTTTAAATATTGCCAAACCCTGTCAGAAGCTTTTGATATGTCTAGAAATGCGATTCATATTTCTTTATTTTATTACGCTACAATAGCTTATCATGTGGGACTCAATGCTGTTCTCAGATGGCCACAAGGCATCATGGCCAACGTCTAAGAAAAATAGACATTTATTGTTGGCCGTAGCCTCTAGTTGTCGTCACGTGATAACTTCTGACCAATCGCCCTACTTTCTCGTTGGCCACGTTGAACTGGTAGCTGTTTGTAAATATACAGACATTTTCATTTATTTCTCAGCTTTTACGTATTGTTGGAGGTTCATTTTTGGTTATTTCTTTTATTATATATCATGGATTATTCTGTAAAATTTTTATTTTGACAGGATAAGTATATTTCTTGCTTTTGCGTGTTTTGAGTTTTCCTCGGTTCAGGCCCTTTATTTTCTTCGTCTTTTATTGCGCTTAAAATGTCCACCAATCAAACGAATAAAGACAAACCGAGAGCACAAAAATGCCGCCATTTTTGTTTTTCCTTTGATTTACACAACTATTGCCCTACTTGTAGGGAATCTGGCAAGGGTGATGACCCCTGTGTCACTTTTGAAGCGCCCTGTGATATCTGTGCATCTTTCACAGATGACCAAATGAAAAAAATTCAACACAGGAAACGCTACTTAAAGAAACAAAAGGCGGACACTTCTAATACAAAAGATGATGAACTAGATCTTTTGGGCGAAGGCAACGGGGATTCTTTCACTGGTTCAAATGCAGACCTTGAGAGTGCTGCTGATAATCTTTTTACCTCACCCCCGTCCTCAGCCCCTACCCTTCAGTTCTTTATCACTTAAATCACCAGCCAAATCTGTCCCACCCACCCCAGGTACTGCCTTGCAACAAAACATTGAAACAAATCTAGAGAAATCCCTGGGAAATTCCTTAAATATTCATTTACAGCAGCAAATGGGCTCTTTCCAGGCATCTATGTTGGAAGCTTTTCAGTCGCTCCGAGAGGAGTTGACTGCTAAAAAACAAACAGAGGTGGATCAGACCTCAGTTTTTGCTTCCAAACCTGGTACATCTTCTCGCCCTGCTGTAAATCTGGACCTACCCCCTCCGAGACATAGAACTACCACTCAAACCGAGGATATGGATGTGGACTACGGTCTAGCACTGCTTCCTCGTCTCGGACCTGACACTCATGATACCTCGGATCAGAACGTTGCTCCATCTGAGTTTCCTTCCAAGAAGGTCTCGGACAAACCCAAAAAACATGGCCACTCTCGCAGTAGGCATGAAGTTGAATCCAGGTCTGCCTCGGATCTATCTGATAAGGAATCAGATGAACCTCGGATCCCATCTACTAAACCTAAAAAGCACTCTGATAAGAGTAAACACGAATCAAGGTCCAGATATGTGTCATCTTCCTCAGAGGAGGATCAGTCCTCTGTAGCCAGACACAGGTCTTCTAAGCCCTCTGGGGCTCAGCCCTCAGGGGCTGTTTCTGATCAAGACCTCCTCAACATGGCCCAGACCCCCCTTATTATAAGGAAGTAGCTCTGTCTGACATTCCCTCACAGTACACTGAAGAGGTCGACACTTTTAGGCGCATTCTTTCCCTCCCTGACCCCAGGGAGTCTATGCCTAGGTCCTCAACTTCAGTCATGGGTCTGGACGATGAGAAAGGCCGTCAAGAGCTCAGACCTAGGGGTCCTTCCTCTAACACTTCCACTTAGCTCAGTTATCAAGGACGCCTTTGATAAATTTCAGCATGACTTTAAGGCTGCTAATTTACCCGAGGGTAAATACATCAAGCCTCCTCCATCCACTTCTAAGTGGTACAGGGTGGGACAGCCCTGTTATCAGGACAAATATCAGGAGTTGAATACGGATTTTGCCAAAATCTGTATTATTCCTAAACCCTCTGGGGCCCCTATGGGCAAGGTCCCCCTACCAATTCTTAAAGAATTGGAACATCAGGCTAGGCAAAATATCTCAACCCCCAATTTCACCGCCGCCTTTGCTAAAACTTCATCTTCTTGCAATGCTTCCCTTGAGAAGTGTCAACATACCATTAAGTCAACTGTCAAGAAGATTAAGACACAGATTCAGAAAGGTGCCAATCCTGAAAAGGATCAGGAAAAATCAGAACTGAAACCCACTCAGGTGTTTTCGTTCGTGGGCTACGAATACCATCTAGATTCAGCCCTTATAAACCCACTCAAGAGAGATGGCTCAAACTTCAGGATTTAATCCTAAGACTCAAGTCAAAACATGTTTTGACTGCAAGATGTTTGATGTCGCTAATTGGGTTGCTTGCCTCAACGGAGAAAATGGTCCCAGAGGGACGCTTTCACATGAGACCCTTTCAGTTTCATCTCAAGGAGCACTGGAGATATCCTCAGTCGCTGGACAGCCTCCTTCCTTGGACAGAAGCCATTGCAGCCCACCTAGACTGGTGGAAAAATCCCTCAAACATGATGAAAGGTGCAGACCTTCATCCCAAAGACCACAGTATCCAACTCTTTACAGACGCCTCAAACGAAGGTTTGGGCGCACACTTAGATCAAAGTTCTACAAAGGGTCTGTGGTCAGATTGGGAAAAAAGGCTACACATAAACGTCCTAGAATTGAAGGCGGTCTCACTGGCCTTTCGAAACTTCAAGGACCAGTGCCAGAACCAAACAGTGCTAGTTGCAACAGACAACTCAACAGTGGTAGCCTACATCAACAAACAAGGAGGAACTCACTCAGCAGAAATGTGTGCTCTCCTGTGGAGGATTATGACCTGGCGCCATCACTATCACCTAACATTGAAAGCCAGACACATTCCAGGGTGCCTGAATGTGATGGCTGACCTTCTATCCAGGTCAAACCAAGTGCAGTCAACAGAATGGTCACTACATCCGCAGGTATTCAAACAGATCTGCCAAAAGTGGTTCACACCTCATGTAGACTTATTTGCCACTCATCTGAAATACAAACTTCCACTGTACGTATCTCCTGTCCCAGACCCAAAGGCTTGGGACATAGATGCTCTGAACATAAACTGGATGAGTCTCACTGCCTATGCTTACCCTCCTACGGCTCTCCTACACAAGGTGATCCAAAAGATCAAGCAATGCCATTGCCTGATCATCCTAATAGCCCCAGGCTGGCCAGGGATGCCCTAGTTTTGGGACCTAGTGCAGCTCTCAACAGAGATCCCACTACAACTCCCAGTGTCAACGACCCTACTCAAACAGTCCCACAAGTATGTGTTCCACAACAACCCACAACAGCTCAACCTCCACGCCTGGTGTCTAGGAGCGGACAACTCCAAGAACAAGGCTTCTTTGTGGACGTGGCAGAGAAAATTGCTGCTTCTCAGCGGTCATCAACAAGGACCATCTACAAGTCAAAGTGGGCCCTATTTGAAAAATGGTGCAGAGAAAATCCGGTGGATTTCTCCACTCCATCTGTGAAACAAATCTCAGATTTTTTCATGTACCTGTACCAAGACCTAAACAGGCGCCCCTCGACCATTGATGGTTACAGGACTGGAATCGTTGACACTTTGGGCCCAACGGCCCACCATATTGCACACAATGCAGACCTTCATAGGTTACTCTCCAGTTTCCACAGGGATCGTCCAAAAAGTTCCAGAAATCTTCCTAAGTGGAACCTTTCTGTTGTTCTCAATGAGCACACAAAAACACCTTTTGAGCCTATGAAAGGCACAGACCTCAAACATCTTACCCTCAAAACTGCTTTCTTGCTAGCTTTGGCCTCCGGCAAACGACGCAGCGAAATCCATGCCTGGGTCGCAAACAAAGTATCTAATCTAGGCCAATGGGAAAAGGTTGCCTTGTTCCCTTCTTCTGATTTCATAGCCAAAAACCAACTAGCAAGAAAAGGTTCTCAAAGTGTGTCTCCGGTGACTATTCCTGCTTTGACTACCATTGTAGATAGACAATTCAAAGAAGACAGGACCCTGTGTCCGGTGCAGGCCCGGAGGTACTATTTGGATCGGACCAAAGACCTGAGAGGGTCTCGGTCCCTCCTTTTCATCTCCTTCAAGAAAGGACATACCTCAGACATCAGACCCGCTACTCTCTCTTCCTGGTTGAAACAAACCATCCTACTTTGTTATAAACAAGCAGACCAACAAGCCTTGGACTTGGTCCAAAAAAAAAGTTAAAGCGCATGACATTTGGGCCTTCGCGGCCTCTAAGGCCTGTTACGGTGGACCAAATCATGCAAGCCTGTCACTGGAAAGCTCACAACACATTTACAAATTTTTACCTAAAAGACCTTATTTGGTCAGACAACGACAACAATATGTATCTGGGACCCGTGGTGGCGGCACAACAAGTCCTAGATTCTTCCCCTCAGACCAGTTGTCCTCGGAAAGAAAAAAAGGGGGGGGGGCACATCCGCTACAACCAAGTCTTCAGGAGTCTATTCCCAGGATCTAGGTATTCTTTTACCTCCAAGATGTTACGGGTAAGGTCATTTTGTTTTTTAGTTTATCAAAGTAATTTGTATTAAGGACTTATTAAGTTGTTATTAATCTCATATTCAGGTGGCAAAAATTTTATGAGAATTCCAACCATTGGGCTGGTCTGTCACTCGTGAAGGGCACCTAGGGTACCCTTAGACCTCTAAGTGAGCACTGCTGCACTTCCGTCCTACAATCAAAACATCTAGACAGTTTCAACACTGTCTCTCATTCTATTTAGGTTTTTGACTATTCACAGGCCCAGTCTTCGGGATTGGGGCACTGTAAACGGGACTCAGACTGGTATTTCTAACACTATTTCTAATATATATTACTTCAAAATTACTTCAAAATTGACATATCTTCCAGTCTCAGCTGTAATCCTGCCATCGGGCGGTTGGATTCAGCATTGAGTCCCACATGGTAAGCTATTGTTGCGTAATAAAATTGAAAATTTTAATTACTTAAATGTAGCTTTTATAAGCTACAAGCTTACCATGTGGGACTCAGAAGAGTCCCACCCTGCCTCCCAGCTGTTTACAGCTGAGGGGTAGGTGTTAGAAAATTTCAACGAGAAAGTAGGGCGATTGGTCAGAAGTTATCACGTGACGACAACTAGAGGCTACGGCCAACAATAAATGTCTATTTTTCTTAGACGTTGGCCATGATGCCTTGTGGCCATCCGAGAACAGCATTGAGTACCACATGGTAAGCTTGTAGCTTATAAAAGCTACATTTAAGTAATTAAAATTTTCAATTTTGGGATACTGCAGTGCAAAACTTGTTATAAAGCTCAAGAAGTTGAGTAATTGTAGTAATTGACTGCCACAAAGATACTAGGAAGTTATCTAGGAAGTGATTATACATATGTTTGAAGACTACTCTTTCCAAAATTTTACCCAAAAAGCTGAGAAGGGAAACTGGACGATAGTTACCCATAATATGCTTGCTTTCTTTTTTATGTAATTTTATCACATTGGCTTGCTTCCATAAATTAGGAGCTTTACCCAAAGAGAGCGATAAGTTGAATAACCTAGTTAATGGCTTAACCAGCAAGATATCTGCAATCTTGATAAATTTAGGTGATATTCCATCTGGTCCATATGACTTGTTACCATTTAGACTTCTTAAATGCTCGAGAACTTCTTCTTCAGGCCCATGTTATGCCCATCCGCAAAACATCATCCTTAGACAAAGAAATTTTCAAAAACTATAGGCCTGTCTCCAATCTGAACTTCATTTCAAAGATACTTGAACGGGTAGTGGCAGTCCAGCTACAAACTCACCTTGATGAAGCTGGCCTTATGACTCCCTTCCAATCGGTGTATAGAAAACACCATTCAACTGAAAGTGCTCACCTTAATATTCACAACGACATTCTCCTCAATATGGCCAAAGGGTCTCTTACAGTCCTTACCCTTTTGGATCTATCCACCATGTTCAATACCATTGACCACACCATTCTCCTGGACAGACTTAATCTTTACTATGGTATCAGTGAACTAGCACTTGGCTGGTTCAAATCATACCTGTCAGGAAGGACACACTCGGTCAAGGTTGGTTGCACACTTTCACATCCTGCTGCACTCCAGTATGGGGTCCCCCAGGGCTCCGTCCTTGGTCCAATTCTATTTTCCCTCTACACTAACCTAATTAGCTCAATCATTCACTCTCACAGTAGTATTAACCACCATTTCTAGGCCGATGACACTCAGTTATACATAACACTCTCACCAACAAATTTCTCTCACTCTATACAAAAACTAAAAAACTGCCTAAATGACATTTAAAATTTCATGTTCGCAAACCAATTAAAAGTCAACCCTGAGAAAACTGAGTTTATTCTGATAGGCTCCAAAAATAACCTCGGAGTGGTGTTCGACTCCAATTTCTCATTCTCAGACCATGTGTCACAGGTCATAAAGTCAACCAGAGTTCATGCGAGAGACCTCTATAGAATTCGTCCCCTTCTAGACCTTAATACATCAGTTTGGACTACTGCAATTTCCTATTCTTGTCACAGATTTTGAGTTAAGAAGATTGCAGTTAGTCCAAAACTCACTCTGTAGGGTTGTCACCCGTTCCTCTAAAAATACTCACATTACCCCTCAACTGAAAAAAGTCCACTGGCTCCCTGTCAAATATAGGAAACAATTCAAAATTGGTCTCATTACATACAAAATTCTCAACCAGGGCCAACCAGTTTACCTAAGAGAATTAATTCATCCCTACACGTCTTCTAAGAATACAAGGCAAAGTACCCCTAAACCCAAGTTCCTTCACATGCCCACTTTCGACGGTAAGGTTTATAAATCAGTCAAACTTTTCTCCAATTGTTTCAGTCACTATGCCCCGGTTCTTTGGAACTCTTTCCCCTTCCAAATAAGAAATAGCTCCTCTGTCGCATCTTTCAGGAAACACCTCAAAACCCACCTCTTTAATTCCAGTTTCCCAACTGAGTTTCCTTCCCTCTTTGTCACACCCACAATTTCGGATTTCTGACCTTGAACGCCCCTCGACTCTCCTTATGATAATGATTTTTGTTAACTGAGCGCACTGAGTTCCCCTCTGTGGGGAAGATATTGCGCATGCAAAGTAGTAGATTAGATTAGAATAACTAGAATAGTTGATTGCTTTCACAAAAAGATCAGTCATGTCCATCAGTGACATAAATATTATTAAATGGTAATACAATAAACTGTTATTGGTGTGAGGGGTTTGCTTAGAAGTGTATATAAGCACATCATTTAACCCTAGTACTATCACTTGTCATAATTCAAAACTGGATGACAATTGTATGCAGATCTTTTGAAATATGTCAGCTCTATAAATAGTTTGATAACACACTTCTCCGTGGGGAAGATATTGCGCATGCAAAGTAGTAGATTAGATTAGAATAACTAGAATAGTTGATTGCTTTCACAAAAAGATCAGTCATGTCCATCAGTGACATAAATATTATTAAATGGTAATACAATAAACTGTTATTGGTGTGAGGGGTTTGCTTAGAAGTGTATATAAGCACATCATTTAACCCTAGTACTATCACTTGTCATAATTCAAAACTGGATGACAATTGTATGCAGATCTTTTGAAATATGTCAGCTCTATAAATAGTTTGATAACACAAACAAATTTTTATTATAGAGAGGGTATTACACAAATACATTACACAAAATGTAGCACACAGCCTAAAAAGGCTTATAATTCAATTTAAAATTATGTTTATAAACATTGTGAGCATCATGTTTTATGCAAACCCCAAAAATAAAAGAATGTCACCATATATGGTGCACAAAGGTGTCTGAAGGTTAATTTTACAGTTAAAATAGCTTTAACATTCCTTTTATTGATATTCTAAAACTCGAAGTTACTAATCACAATGTGGGTAGATTCTGGGAGGAGGGGGTAGATTCTGGTGGTGTTCATAATTTACCCCCGGGGTATACTTTGGAATCTACCCCGGGGTAGATTTTAGGCCCTCCCAGAATTTACCTAGGTATAAAAGGAAGGGGGACCATAATCTGGCGGCTTACACTGGGCAGAAGCCTAGTGGGAATTAATAAGTGAGTCATGTATCTGCTCATCAAGCTAAAGGCTTATGCAAACACCGTACTTTATGTGATAAATGTCTAGGGCAATGAAATTAATCCAAAGAGCAGGGAGGGACTATTTCAGGATGTCACATAGTTTCTCTCCGAACCTACAAAACAACTAGAAAATTTCAAACTAATTTGCATCATGTACATCAATATGAACCAATAATAAATTATTTCACCTGTAAATCAGCTGTCTACTAAAATAGTTAAAACAAATGGTTATAGTATTCGACTTCAAATAGAGGTTGGTAATGAATAAAGAAATGATGTCAATGCAATGAGGTCTTAGATGTTTAACTATTAAATACATTTGTATTCAAGATTTTGACAATCATTATCTAAATATTTTGATTACCACACATATTTCCTCTAGATTAATTGTAAGGCTGGTAATTAAAGTTGCTACAAAATTAATACATTAAAATGAAGGTTTTTATTCAGTTTAAGTTTCAACTTTAGGAGGTCTATTTGGCCCGAGGAAAGAAAACTAACAACCACACAGAATTTATTTAGGTTATATGACAGTTTTGTTTACTAAAACAGTTTCTAGTTATTAATTGAAAAGTCAACATTGTTTTATTTTTCGAAGTTTGCTAATCCTTGTGTGTTGGACATTTAATAAATTCTAAAAAGGAATTATGAGTCATGACAAATGACATACGTGGTAATATTCATATATTTAACATTGTTTATTTCAATATCTTTTGTACTTTAAGTTTTAGGTCATTTCACTACAAAACTTAGAATAAAAAAAACAGTCTAATTTTCTCACATTCCTTATAAATTTGAAGAATAAACTTCCCCATTTGTGACACATGATCAATTAATATACTAATGAAGAGGTGTTTTGGTAGAAACTATTGTAGAACGTCAGATTTGCATTAGTTTTTGGGGGTGTTCCATTGGGATTGACCCTACAACTGACTCTATGACTCTAGGGTCGGTTACAAAAGTTGGGGTTGGGGCCATTTTTGGGCGGAAAAATGAAAAGTCGGTTAAGTCTCCCATCCCAGCTTGTCTAGATCAACATGCCGACCTAACTTGGGGTTGGACTGTTTCATGTAAGATCAAACTTGAAAGCCCTAGTACAAGCCCTAGAGGCACAGCAGACAAGCCGTATCAGGCCACGACAAGCCCTAGTGACAAACCAACAGGACTGGAGAAGTGTACAGAATCCCCACAGCCAGACTTGCAGTTTGTTATTGCCATTCCAGTTTTGATAAATTTCTGGGAATAAAGAGGATCAAGTCTTGACCAATCAACAAATCAAAAACTAGGTCAATGCTAAATATCACATGACCAAAACTACAACAGACATTTTTGTTATTTTAATTATAGTTTTCAGGTTTTTACTAAATATTATATAAAAAATAAATCAATATATTTATGATTTAGATTATGACCAAAAAAGGCACTTAAAATAGGAAATTTTCATTAACAAGATTGCACCTGTTTCAAATATACAGACTGAGATGTGCTTCTGGCAATACCTCATGTAACAATGAAAACCCTCTTGCTTGTTGCTAGCTTTTTTCTCCAAATTCGGACCTCTGGGAAAGATAGCTTCTAAAATCCTAGCCTCATGGAAATGCTCAGGGTAAACATGCTGTAGTTCTGGTCATATCATGGGATCCAAATATTATGTTTCCAGGTGGGCAGAGCCATTTTCCAGGTGGGTTGAGCCACAATGAAAGAGCTCTGTAATGCGGGTGTTCCACTGGAGCCAACCATACGACTATATGGTCGGCTGCAAAAGTTGGGGGTAGGGGAAAAAATCCACAAAAAATCTGGGTCGGTTTCACCTCCCCGACAGGACTTGATACATCCAGGCTTGCCTGAAACTAGAGGCTGACCTGCCTTGGGGGTCAGCATTTTTTTTTACAGGACTAGTCTTGAAACTACCAGGACAAGCCCTAAACCCATAACAGACAAGCCGTAGCAGTTGCCGACAAGCCATACTGACAAACAGACAGGACTGGAGAAACATACAGAATCACCACGACCAGACTTGGAGTCGGTATTGCCATTACAGTTTTTGATGAATTTCTGGGAAGAAAGAGGATCAAATGTTGACCAATAAACAAATCCAAAACTAGGTCAAGGCTGAATATTTGGATCCCATCACGTGACCAGAACATTCAAATCTATTTTTTTCTGTTATTTTAATTATAATTTCCAGATTTTTGCTGTAATATTTTATACATAATAATGACTGCTTCAGATTATGACAAAAATCTCCACTTAAAATAGCAAATTTTCATTAAAAATAAAAGAAACCGTGCAAACAAGCACAGGGAGATGTGCTTCTGCCAATATATCACGTGACAATGAAAACCACAGGCGGGTTAAGTAAGCGTGACATCAGCTGAGATGACGTCTTTTACCTGAATTTTACCTAAGTGATCCTTGTAATGGGACTCATTTTGGGAGGTTCTGGTCATCCTTCGGTCAAAGGTTGAACCGAGTAGGGTGGCCTCATTTGTCATCTTGATGTGACTGTTTCTGATGTTTACTGGTAGATCTCAGACCGTGGTCTTGTTGGTGATCTGGACCAGCTGGGTCTTCTTTGAATTTAGTTTGATGAACTATCTCTCGCACCAGTCTTCGAGGTTGTCTATTTGCCTCTGGAGGCATGTTTTCAGGTATTTTATGTTCCTGTGGCTGGTGTAGATGCCTATGTCATCTGCATATTGTGTGCACTGGCATGGCGGCGTTGTGAATATGTTGTTCACATACAGGATGAAGAGAAGTGGACCATGGATGCTGCCTTGGGGTGTTCCAGCAAGGAGCTGGACCTTGTCGGACAGGCTTGTTCCAGTCTTAACTTGGATGGTTCTATCCTTCAGGAATGATGCGACCACTCGTAGGTGATCTGGTGGGATGTCTTGATCGTGGAGTTTCTTAAGAAGGACATTTTGCCAGATGGCATCAAAGGCCTTCTTGATGTCTATTACCAGAAGTGCTGTCATTCTTTTGGATCTCTTTGCTTTTTCTAGATACTGGTTGATGATGTGGATATGCTCATTGGCCTCTTTCTGTGGTTGATAGGCCCTTTGCCATGTGTTGATGAGGTTATGGTCATCAGTGAACTCCTGAATTCTAGTAACATGGCAATGAAAACCCTCTTGCTTGTAGCTGCCTTTTATACTGAAATTTCAAGCTTCTGGGAAAGACCCTATGTAGTTCTAGTCACATGATGGGATCCAAATATTTACTATTGACCTAGGTTTAGATTTGTTGATTGATCGACACTTGATCCCTCTTTTTCCCAGAAATTGCTTATGGGTCTTACAGTGAGAAAAACTAACGTCATGGGATCCAAACAGTTTCTCGACCGTCCTTGACCTAATTTTCTGTATTTGTTGATTGGTCAATACTTGATCCTCTTTTGTCCCAGAAATTGCTCTGGTGAAATATGGTGATAATTTGATTATTATGTGACCAAATAAAACACTCTTTCACGTTTATTAATTATTTACAGCATACATGTGCACCTTAATTAACTGTAAACTTCAAAGTTATGAACATTTTTACTGTTTTGTGTCATTCATAACATAATTTTGGACATATTTTCACCTCACATCATGCTGGAAATGGAGTGAAAATTAGCAGTACTAGGTTGCAAAAGACAAGCCGGCTTCATAATAGGGCAAGCCTGGGGCCGGTTTCATGAAAAGTCTCAGTTTGAGACCAGTTTTGGGCTGAGTCTTGGTCTCAAATCTGAGACTTTTGTCTTGGCTGAGTTTCTGGCTCAAATTGATTTCACAAAAGGTGACTCAGCTGAGACTGGTCTCAAGTAATAGTCTCAACTTTTAAATTTAATTTAAGATGCTTCCTTGGTTTGTTTTTTATGCAAGTGCATTTATTTCATCGTCATTATCGATTTAAATTGCATTAACACTGATAACACATGAAAAAAAATTGATATAATATTATTGGTAACAAGCCAATTGTTTGAAACTCAACTGAGACCAAGTCAAGCTTTGAGTCCCCACTTGAGACTAGTCACTTGACAATGAGCAAAAAAGCATGTCAATTCCATTGACTTTTCTTATTATGAATATTGAATATGTAGTTGTAATTAGTAAGCAAAATAAAAATATAATATTTCAAGATTCAACAAATTCATTTTCATGCAAATTATATTGCTTTATACACAAGTATTTGGATGACAAACTTTGGACTCAAAATTTGAGACACCTCCTTGGTGGGCTCAAAATTGAGTCTGTGACTGAGCCAAATCTCAAGTTGAGCCTGTTTGTGAAATGCTTTGAGTCTGAGTCCACAGGCTCAGCAAAATATTTACAATATTTGAGCCCAAAGTCTCAGATTTGAGCCTGAGACCAGACTTAAGTCCTTTCATGAAACTGGCCCCAGGAAGTGATAAGGACAAGACTGGAAGTGATGCAGGTGTTCCATTGGAGCCAACCGGTCGGTAGCTATATATTTTTTGAGAGTCGGGACCAATGTTTACAAGGTCGGTTAGGGTCGGTTGTAGTTTCCCAGCCTGTCGGGAAGTCGGTAAAATTTCAAACATGTTTGATATTTCTACCACCGTTGCCGATACTTGTAACAGACCCTAATTTCATCCACCTAGCAACAGGCCTGTCGGTTAACTTAATGGCCTGTCGGTTACACTTCCTTGTTAGTTAATAAAACAGGCTTGTCTGTACCAAGTATCTGGTTTGTCCCAAATATGGACTTCCCGACTGTACAAGATGACAAACAGACTGTGGGGGAAGTGTTACAGTACAGTCGGTAACTTTAGCCGGCCTGTCTGTAACTGTTCCCGACAGGCCTGTAAAGTTTCAAGGCCAGTCGGTAACTTTTATAGACTGGGTCCTACAGGGAAAACTTATAACCAACAGACCTTAAACTGAAACAGACAAGCCGTAAACAACAACCGACAGACCTGTAACACTAACAAGCCGGGAACTGTAACCGACAGGCTGGCAATAATTTTGCTTCTTATGGCCTGTTGGTTTCCAAATCTGTGGGTACAAAAAGGCCAGTCGGCAGACAATCTCTGTATATTTGGGCTTTGACTTGTCAAGAGACAACTGGTGTGCAGCTTTTATTTTAACTTTTTTTTGCAAATTAGCTTAAGTTTGAGCTAGGCTGGACTGGCTGGGAGTGAAATTTGTTCTATGAGGTTTCACTTTTATTTTTAAGTTTTGTTTTGTAAAACAAGCTGTACATGTAATTGATCAGCATTCCAAGGGGCAGAAGGAGAAAGATTGAAGTACCAACTGACACTCAACCACAGTTTGAGTTAGGAGATACAGTTGAGGATATAGAAAGGAGAAGGAGGGAGAGAGAGGAGAGGGATGAGAGAGAGAGGAGAGAACAGAAGGAGAGGGACAGAGAGAGGATACAGGGAGAGAGAAGAGGGAAGAGAACCAGGAAAGGGGAGAAAAGAGAGTGCGAACAGACACAGATACTAATGTAGAATCAACTCAATCCAGACAGAAGAATGGGCAAATGAAGTCCATTTTTCTTAGTGATTCAGACAAAGAAGCCATCGTGGAGTTTGTTAAACAACACGAGGAACTTTATGACAAGACCAACGACAGTTTCAAAGACAAGCAGAAGAAAGAAAGACTTTGGGAGTCACTTGCAGCTACCAGGAAGTTACCTGTCAAGACTGTAAGTGGTTCGAGACTCAATGTACCAGATATGGCAAGTTCACTCAGACAATCAGGACAAGCAGCTGAGAAGAGCACAGAACGACAGACCTGCCTGAAGGACAGTTTCAGTTTTCTATGAGGTCACATCAGAAGGAAGGGAGTTTCTAAGTCTTCTATGTTCAAGTCACCACTTTCTGCAGCCGCAGCCACAGCTTCAGTTCCAGATACTTCCAGAGACACTGAATCTGAGATGGAAATCGGCATGATTTAAGTTGTTACTCATCAGCCTTCGAGCACCAGTCCTAAGCGACGCCCAGTAAACATTACAAACGTTTATAAACGTTTATAAACCTAACTAGCAACGGTTTAGATTAGGTTTAAAATGATGGGTCCCTAAATGTTTGCCTATAAACGTTTATAAATGTTTAAGCATAAACGTTTATAAACGTTTATATATAAACGTTTATAAACATTTATACATAAACATATATAAACGTTTATACACGTGTTTAAAATCTGGAGAAATATTTCTGTAAGTATATCTTGCTGTATCACTGTTGTTTGAAGCCATCATTACATTCTAAGTAGATATATATAAGTATATGATTTGATGATATTATATACTTTTATATCTTTACTTAGAATATAATGATGGTTTCATAGAACAGTGATACAGCAAGATATAGTAACAGAAATATTTCTCCAGTTTCTCTCAAAATGGCTGTGCTGATGTCATCATCCCAAATGAAAGCGAGGTTAAGATATTCTTCACTCTTTGTAAACGTTTAAAAACGTTTATAAACGTTTATGTATAAACATTTATAAACGTTTATGTATAAATGTTTATAAACGTTTATGTATAAACGTTTAAAAACATTTATAAACCAAACTAATGTTGCTGAAACGTTTATAAACCCATAATATTCAATAATTGTCAATATTTAGGTTTATATTTGGTTTATAAACGTTTATAGGTTTACTAAACGTTTATAAACATTTGCTATGTTTACTGGACGACAACCTACACTCGCCACCACCACTGCTGTAGATCCAGTTTTAGTTCAGTTCTAGCAGATGAGGTCTTTGATTTCCACATTTCTGGGTGCATGTCAGGACCCCACTCCAGGTCCAAGACCGTCGTTCTGCAACTATCTCCACTCTGACATTGAACACCTGGAGGAGCAAGACTTTTTGAACTTCAGGAATGAGACAGTGAAGCTTCTCAGTGAAATACAGTACAAGGCCGAATAACGCAAGAGAGAGGTCGCAACAACTCAACAGGTCACCACATTTCAACTTCCACAAGCAACACAGGCCACAGCAGGACATGAATACATACTCACCATACCGGATACTCAACCAGTCTCTGTTCCAGTTGTGCAGCCTACACAGATAGCCACAACACAGCCTGCTACAGTGATTGCCAAAGTAGAGCAACCATCAAGGCCTTCATCAGCGTCAGCACAGCCAACATCTTATGTAGTTGTGGATGACCAACAGCCTGGGACTTCCAGACAGCTGATTTTTAACCCACCTTTAGTTGCAGCTTCACAACAGGAGGAAACTCAATATAACACTTTTGGATTCTCCTGTCTCTTTGGTGTGATTCCAAGTGTACTACAGTACCAGCAGATAGACACACCACAACCATTTTCACCCTCTCAACTTCAACCAGCACTGGCACCAGTCAACCAGCCCTTCTAAGGGCTACCCGAAACTTCCAAAAACATTTATTCAGCTGTTGTTGCCCAAAAACAAAAAAGTACGCCATCCAACACTTACACTTCCCCCAAATACACAAAAAAAATTGTGTGAATGAATTAGTGAATGTTGAACAAATATTAATAAAGTTCCACCACAAAACAGAAAATTTTTTTTAAAAAACTTTAAAGAAAAATTGTCCCCTAAGAAGTCCAAGTAAAACCACCCCCACCCCCAAAACAAATAACAAAGATCCAGACACAAATCCATGTCTCTCCCACCCAAAATAAAAAATGAAATGAACCTCAACATCCACACAAGTAGGTTGTTTTCAATGTGTGGAAGGACTGACAGACAAACAGACATAAGACCTAACAGAATATTCAAACATATGAATGACAATGGAGTGACTAACAGACTGACGGACTGACTAAAAAAATAGTTAAACTGGGACTGTCACCTTCTATACTTTTGTTTTGCAAATTTTATTTCATTTTTTAACTTTTGGGACAAAATTTTTCATCAAAATTGTTTCTATTTGTGGTATTTGGGGGGGGGGGGGAGAATTCATTTGGAAAAGGGGATAATTTTTTTTTACTATTTGGCAGGTTTTTTAAAAATAAAACCAGGTCATGTTGGTTTGGTATGTAAATTGAGGACCTGGGTTTAAATCTGTATGTGCTGATATTTAATTTTGTGAATTGATTTTTGGAGGGACTTGTGTTTGTGATTGGGATTATTTTTGATAAAACTGAATTTGCATTAAATTGTTAGAAAAATGGTGTTATTTTTGGTATAACATTCCGCTTGAATAAAAAATTCTTGGATTATTTGGGTAGTCCTTAAAAGGACTGATTTATGACAGCATCTACTCCCCTCAGTCTTCTGCCCTCCTCAGTTTTCTTAAACTCTGTCCTCCTGCCCAGCCAGCGCCCCCACGTGATTGAAGTAGTCTTTCAGTAGGTCTTGTTGATGTTTGGCCTCCCTCGATGACTTTCTAAAGTTACGATTATGCCCCTGTTCCCCCTGGTCTGTCTGTGGTAGCTGTATGTTGTCAGCTGGAGTGTGTGGTCTGTCAGCTCCCCCCGATGGCTTCTCAGCATGTTATGTAGTATCACACATGTTAACACAATGTCTCTCACTACTTTTGGCCTCTGCTCCATGGTGGTCAACAGCACCCTGAATCTCTTGATAAGTATACCAAATGAGTTCTCGACCACCCTCCTGACCCTGGATATCCTGTAGTTGACTATTCTCTCTTCTCTGGTCAGTTGTCGTCTACTATAAGGCTTGACCAGCCAAGGCATCAGGGCAAAGGCATCGTCCCCCAGCAGTAAGTAGTGTAGATTCGGCCCTCTAGGTCCAAGTGGTTCAGGTGGTGGTAGTCCCAACCTTCCATTCACAATTCTTTTCTTCAGTTTGCTGCGGTTGAAGATCTGAGCATCAGATGATGACCCACTGGCCCCCACGTTGACCCACTGGAATTTGTAATCTGTATCGACTAAAGCCAAAAGTACCAGGGAGAAGTAGCCCTTGTAATTGAAATATTCACTGCCAGACTTCTTGGACTTCTTAGCAATGTGTGTTCCATCCAGTGCACGGACTGCATCGTGGACATTTTGTTTCTAAATCTTTCTTCAATTTTCTTCCAGTCTTCAGGATCAGTGGGACACATCAAGTACTCATGTTGAAATTGGAGACAAATTTGCAGATGGTTGTTCTTTCAACCCTCCATTGGTATTGCAGTGAAGTGTAGCTTTCCCCTGTGTATAAGTGTCTCAATGTAACTGCCAGTTTCAACACGACTTCTAGTGGCTTCCTGAAGTTGGTGCTTGACATCCTGAGATGGGGGGGGGGGGGGGGGGGGGGGGGGGTAATTCTTCAATCAAATAAAAAAATGCTGGTTCCATCCTGGTGAAGTTTCTGTAGCCTGGTATGTCAGTTGTGATTAGTTCGTCCAAGAGTGTTCTGTAGCAACCTCTCTCTTCACTCTGCAGTATCCAGGGCATGACCCATGGATTCTGTGGCTTCCTTCTCCTTCTGGGTGGTGGTGGGGGTGGTGATGCTGGCTGGGCAGGTGCTGGGTTCTGCTGTCTTCAGTGTCTTGAAATCAAGACGTATAAAAACAAATTCAACTCACTAAAAAACAAACGGACCCTCAAGTAATCAAGCAGTTGCTCTTGATGTGTTCCTGCAATCTTTGAAGTGTGAAATGAGTGGCACATCAGAGGGGAGGGGGGATTTATATAGTGTGATATGGATACCGATTCTGGATCCCGACTATAGATACCGACCCACAAAAACAATCAGTCCTGTCGGGAAGGGTGGGGAACATGCTCCCGGCTTGTCTGTTTGTCTTTACGGCTTGTCTGTTTGTGATGCGGCTTGTCTGTTAGGGGTTTAGGGCTTGTCGTAGTACTTCTACGACTGGCCATGCAAAAAACGTCCCTGACTCTACGTCTTGTTGTGATGGCCATCATGTCCTGTCTGTAAGTGTACTGTCCTGTTGGGGATTTCTTAACCGACTCTGCATTTTCGCCCCATTTTTGCCACGACCCTATGACTTTCACAACTGACCCTAGAGTCATAGGGTCGGTTACAGGGTCAGCTCCATTGGAACACCTCCATGATACAGACAAGCCTGGAATTGATAAGACAAGACGGGGTGTGACTAGGACAAGTCGGTTACCAGGTGGGCCGACATGGTCTGTAAGAAGAGTCAGGGAGGTTCGGGGATATATAAAACATGTTTGATATTTTGCTGACCCAGCGCGACAAGCTGGAAAAATACAACTGACCATTAACAAGTATGTAAACATTGCTCCAGACCCTCGAAAAATGCTTAGTTACCGACAGGTCAGCCCCAGTGGAACACCCACATAAATATTATTCCCGACTCTAAAATTCCTTAGTTGCCGACAAGACAGTACTAGTGGAAAACCTCAATTAATGAACTGGGGAAATAAATTATATTGGAGTGGGGTAAAATATCGCTTATTGTCTACTAGGGGGAAACTAGAATTTTTCACTTGGTGCAACCTGATTTGTCAGAAAGTTGTGGTAAAATGCAATATTTGTTTAGGGAAGGGATATTGTATATCTCATTAATGATTCTACTAACAAAACAGTATGCCTGGGCTTACTGGCTTATACATAAGCTATGTCCCAGCCTAATATATGTTAGTAAATCTTTAGATGGGATCAGCACCAAAAATCTTCAATTATATTTTGTAGAGTGTTTAAACACTAGTAACTGAGTTAAATTCAATTTCATGATAAAAAACACCCATGGAGTGTGGCATAATAAGTTGTGCCTATACTTGTCAATCCATCATAAAATTAGCTATGCACATACTATGCAGCAGATTAGCATTAAATTTAGCTTTGAAATCGTTCTTTGTATTTTCCTAGGTTAAGCTGATATGTTCTGGCCAATATTAAAATGGCTACCGAAATAAGGATCCTAAGTTGGGCCAATGCGCATCTTAAAATGGGCTGACTCCTAAGTTTGGCTCCAACATGACAAACAATTAGTTGGTAATTAATGACACAATAAATAAAACCTTGCAAGTTTTAGTATTGCACCAGAGAATGGATTTGTTCCTATGTCAGTGCAGAGAATAGGTTTCGTCATGTTTGAATGAAGTTCTAAGTAGTGCTTGTACTAAAGGAATGGATGAAACAATGTACCCATGTTTTTACACAGAAAATACTGTATAATATTATAATTGTTGCAGGAGAGGTAATGTGTTCAACTTATTTTATATGTGATATTGCTTGTAGTAAATGTGTAATTCTTGGCTAAATGGTATAAAGATATAATTTCATACTTTGAAATGTTACACTGTGTGTGTAAGCAAAAAAAAATTACTGGATCTGTGTTATATTCGACCTTCATAATTCAATTATACTCAGATTTAAAATGTAGATACACATTTTTGAACAACTCTAATAGATCATCTCCTCATGCTAGTCGATGTTATTTATTAGTTGTGCTGTTTTAGTTTTAGTCATCACTTTCTTTCAAGATCCCAAATAAGCTTAAAGGTGTATATTCAGAATTTTTGGTCAAAGTTCACTCAGAGCGATGGTAATCTGCATAAACAACATATTCACAATATTTTTATTTCCTAAAAACTAATCATATGTTCATTTAAAGACATTTAAGCAAATAAGCCCACGCATGTATTTTGTTTTGTTGTAAAAGTATCATGACATTTGCGACCTTCTACTTTCACATAAATCATAGAAAAATTCACCAAAAATGGTGATGACATATAAAGCTTGTCAATGAACTACATCTGTCAATCAAAATAAAGTAATTACTTCTTGTGTCTTGTGTTGACACAAACCAGACAACACCATAGATGCCATCTACATATTTCGGCCCGAATTTTGAGAAGAATTAAAACAGAACATCTGATTTTATATTTTTACAGGCCATTTTGTCCCAAACTCTTTGCTTATGTGGGCATTATACACAGTTGTCAATACAGGGAAAGTATAAGTGGAGCACTTTTGAAATATGAATATACACCTTTAATTAAGACCATATTGTACTCCTCATGTATTTTTATATTTTTTTTTATTTGTGCTGTTTGTATCATTGTACATAACTATTCTCAAGATTTGTTTTAGACAGAGGTGATTTGATACTTCAAGTTTTTAACTGTTACAATATGGTGACATTTACTTATACCTACACAAAAGCATGATTCAGCTTTAGGTGTGATAATACACTACATACAAGACTACAGGATATTATGCAGCGATGTAGGTAAGATGTAGGTAATATGTCTAGCTTCCATTAAATTTACAGCTTCAATAGACATTTTTCTGTCAAGGTCTGTCATTATACACATACATTAGGGTAATACCAGGTAAAAGGTACATCCCCAGGTAAAAGGTCAAGGTCACTACATTTATACATTAGGTCTGTCCTACTGCAGGTCTGTCATTTTGGGCAAAGTTGTTTTTTTTCTATATCCTATAAGCCTTAATAATAAGATTGTGCTAACCAAAACTGACTTTGTCTCAAGAATCCTGTTACTTCTTCACAATGATAATCATGCCATTTTTATTATGTTGGTATAATGGTTGGGACCATTTGAAAAATCCCTGCTCATTGTCTGCAAATTTGATGAAGATATCTTCATAAATAAATGAGACACAAAGATTTACGTTTCGCTGTTAATTTAGATGATTCGCGGTAAAAACTGGAGATGTTTCGCGTGAATTTCTCAGATCCTAAGATGTATTATTTCACTTATGTATCTCTATCTCCATAATATCCACAAACTAATTGATAAACATAAAAACCCTAACTTCTTTGAAGTCAATTATGTGGATTAATCCCTTATGTGGGTGTTCCACCACACGACTAAGGCTCCCGATTAAGGGTTTTTGAGGGTCGGTTTGAAATATTTGCTTAGTCCCAGACCTTCTGTAAGGGTCAGTTGTGGTCGGTTGGGGCCGTGTGAGAAATCAAACATGTTTGATATTTCACACGACCCCAACCGATTATTTTTTCCCGCCATAAACAAAATGTCCAGTCCCAGGCGTCCTCAGGCCTCCTCAGATCAAATTTACACAGTCCTATGTGGTCCCAGGCCGCCTGCGACCCTTAGTCGCCGACCCTTAGTCCCAGACCCTCTATTCTTAGTCCCAGGCCTCCTGCGACCCTTAGTCCCATTGCAAAACAAAAATCGGCTATCTCGGTCTGGGGACGCCTGGGGACGCCTCAGGACACCTTGTGGGGTCGGGACTTAATCCTGGGTTAGTCGGCTCTTAGTCCCAGGAGGCCTGAGGCGTCCTGGGACCCAGTCGGTTTGTCTACGACAGGATCGTGGTTCAAACCGACCACAAAAATGGCTTAGTCGGTTCTTAGTCCCAGACCAGTTAGGGACTGTCTGGGGCCTCCTGGGGCGTCCTGAGGCCGATTTGTAGTTAATCCCAGACCTTCATACCGATTCTGTCTTCCACCCCATTGGTCAATTTTTTTTCCATTTTTTCCAAGACTACCCACGATTAAGGGTCGCCGACAGGATCGGGGCTTAATCCTTTGGTGGAACAAGGGCATTATAGTTCATCAAGTAATTGCTACAACACAAGAGAGCCTAATCCTAGGTAGTCAAAAAGAATTGCAATCAGTATATCACTGTGGAATTAATTAGATGTAGTTGCTAAAAAATATAATATCTTATCTCAATATAATCTAACATTATCACATACCATAAGATCCACGATTAAAATCTGAAAAAATGGTACCTCAATTGTCAAAATCCGTCCATTAATAAAGATTTTGTGCCACTCTTAACTTAAAAGAAATAATAAAAGTTTACCGCGAATCCTCCAATAAGTTTTACGCGAAACCTCCATAATCAATAATAGATTATGTGACAAACGGAGATATGCATGCTTGCACACATGCATGGAGGGTGTTTTATAATACCCTGACTCTTAATAATGCAACAGAGGTTATATGGCCTTGGTTTCCATAAAAATTACCATTTTAATTTTTTAGGTTACTCTACAATTTTTTAATGATAATGGGGTATTTTCACTTTTTTATGTCTGCTTACAATTTCAGTGTCTCGTTATTTTCTCGCTACATGTTCCCTCGCAACAACATTAACTGGGCATTTGGTAGTCTAGCGTAAGGCTCAAATTTGTACCATATCTCTTTCAAACATTTATACAGATATTTGGTATATATTATAAAGTACTCATGCATGGTTGGGGATATAAACTCATTATACAAACAGTGTGCTGATGCAAAAGCCTGCATATGTAAGAGCTACTAGTACATTATACATACTGAAACTATTATCTGAACTGGAAGTTTTCCCTAATTAAAAAGAAACTTGAGCCTTCAGCAAAACTAGTTATTACTATATGTACTTAAACATATCTTGTTTACCCTACTGCAGGTCTGTCATTTTGGGCATGTTCTTGACTTCTATTTATGCCGGAAAAATAGTTCAAGCTGTTTCAAAATCAAAGTTTTTTTGTTTTTTTTTGTCCTGTTCAACAGGTGCTCAGCATATGTCACTTGTGGGAGTCAGACTCACACAAAGGTGACTGTGATTAGATGCCAAACTTGCTAACCTCAAATTAAGCCACCATTGACCTTTCAAGCTGTTTCAAAAGAAAAGCTAATTGACAATGTGAAGGGCATTCTGTGTATTGCTGTTTGAAAAAAAAAATTAACATTATTTGCCGTTTCCCCTTCACCTGGGTGTGAATATATATTTTATTTTCAAATTTTATGCATGTACATGCCAGAGCAATTTCAAATTAATTTTTGATTATAAGAGTAGACACAAATTCCAGGAGCCAATAGCCCAATTTTTAAGTGCGAGCCTCGATAGAGCTCACGCTTCTACAGATCACTTTTTTTTTGTCTCCAGACTTTCATGAATTGTGGTGTGGTAACACTCTCGCCTCCCACCTCTGAGGCCCGGGGTTCGATCCCCGTCACAGCCTCAAGTGGGAAAGCTGGTAGTTGCTTGCCGTTGGTCGGCAGTTTACAGTACAGAACCCTAGCGAACTCTATGTACTGGTTTCCTCTGCCCTTCCAACTACCCATCGTGATATGACCTGTACAGTGTTGAAAGCGACGTAAAACCCAAATAAATAAATAAATAACATGAATTGTGGTGCAGTGTGATGAGTATTTGTCTGCTCACTAAAGTCAAGTAGCAATGGGCTATGTTAGTACTTGGATGGGTGACCATCTGAGTTCTACACCAGCTGTGGGATGTGTCTGGGTTGGAATTTCTTTGTGTCACCAGACTTACGTGA
The DNA here is from genome assembly GCA_964017235.1 of Sabellastarte sp. h YS-2021. NCBI lineage: Eukaryota > Metazoa > Annelida > Polychaeta > Sabellida > Sabellidae > Sabellastarte > Sabellastarte sp. h YS-2021. The sequence goes on from OZ024936.1 coordinate 34,252,055, forward strand.
ATTCTAGTGCACTACTCGTGCCTCGGATGGCTTTGCGCTCGCACTAGGGACCAAAACACCTTTTGGTCTTGTTTTTTATTTCAAACACTAATAAATAGAACAAAATTGAGCTCATGTTTGGTTCTAAAAGAACTAAAATATTTAAACTTTTTAAGTTTTCACTTTTGTCAGCCATCTTAGAGTTAAGGTTTTTATGATCATTTTTTGCAATTCAATTCAACTTGGTTGCTCATCTGCCACTGTGGCCTAGCAGGTAACACACTTGTCTAGGAACTCAGACGACGTGGGTTCAATCCCAGGTACTGGCAGATACATAGTGGCTCGGATGACCACTTAAAATGGCGGTCCTCTGTCATTGGGTCCTATCCCCAGTGGCAGGTTAAAGAACCTCAAGGACGTTGATAAATGGTCATCCTTGAGCCTCTATCTTCCAGTTAGGGGAATGTCAGTTACTTGTGAGTTGGGCTGTACCTGTACAGTTGGATTGGTAAAATAGCGCTTTTAGTCCTGTAGTATATGGAGATATTGCACTGAGTATAAATACATAATAATAATTGGTAAAGCCGTTAAAATGAAGTTTTCATTGACCGCCGCATTCATCTCGTATAATATGACATACTTGCACACCATTTCAATGTTTAGCAAATCACAATGGTCAGTGACAAGTGTAATGACAAAGAAAAACCCACTAAGGCAATGGGAACCAGTCGACGGTTAAGCCAGAAACATCTTGGCTTACCTCCAGTGGTTCCTGATGGAGGATATGGCTGGGTGATTGTGATGGCTTCATTCATTGTGATATTTCTGCTGATGGGATTTGGCTACAGTCTCGGTGTCTATCTGGTGCAGTTTGTGGAAGAATTTCAGGCATCTCGGGCAAGCATTTCTTGGATAATGGCCTTTCATAATGGAATAGCTTATTTACTTGGTAAGAATATCTTTCTATTAATAGTAAATGCAATAGGATATCAACATGCTTGGTAAAATTCATTGTTTTTCAGTCTTATAAAATAGAATGTCTTCAAGCCTTTTTCGGTTGCAGTGAAATACAGTAATAACACACAATGTTTGATAATAAATTTTTGTATGCCATAACAGCCAAGACCAATGACAAATCTGGCTTGTAAAAGTAGAAATAATGGAGTAATCCATGGAAATAATGGAATAATCCATTAATTTATTAATAAAATTTGATCTTCTATATTGTGGGTAATAATATCCTGTTTGATAAGAAGACTTCATTCTGAGAGGCATAAGTTATATTGAATAGTATAGTTGCACAGTCAAAAAGATCTATTTAAAAACCCAGAAATAATAAATCATTTCTTCATATGAACATGGACATGGACTTTCTTCCAGAATTGGAACATCCTTTCCTAGGCATCAATGCCTTAGAGAATGTCTTCATCAATTCGGGCTTTATAAATATTTCATACTTACTTTAACAACAAACATAATGGCAGTATGTGATAACGTTGATAAATGGTCATCCTTGAGCCTCTGTCTTTCAGTTAGGGGAATGTCAGTAACTTGGGAGTTAGGCTGTACTTGTATAGTCGGATGGGTCAAATAGCACTTTAAATCCTGTAGTACATGGGGATATTGCACTGAGTATAAATACATAATAATAATAATAATGTGCTTGGATGAATCTTTAAATTAATTGGTAAATTAATTACAAAGGTAAAAAGCATGACATGATTGTAAATGGCACCCTAAATGAGAACTCACAAAAGTACATGCTATCTGCCAGCTTAGAGTCCATTTTAATACTCTTGTATGCTCCAGCCATGAAACACTAAAACATCAACATGATGTTAATACATGACTGCAAAATATAATTTATTGTTGTGGTGTTGGACCAAATAACAAATATAAAACTAGCTGTCACCATCTAAAAAGTAAATGTCCAAAAGTGATCATTGTGAACTTTGTGTGAGCTCAAATTTAAACCATATCTCTTTACACAAGTACACAAATGTTTGGTATTCACAAAGCACTCATTTAAGTTAGCAAATTTCTGTTAAAGCAGTACAGTATGTAAACTGAAACATTTATTATGTAAAGTTTAAGTTTTCTCCAATTACAAAGAAACTCAAGTCATTAGCATGGCTAGTTTGAGCTGGTCATTTTACCAGAATACTAAAGGATTTAAATTAGAAGCCAGTTTGTAATGAATTGTTGAAGCTTAATTTCGCCTGACGAATCTTTGAGATTGTTTCAACACTGTACATGTACATAATTTCATGTTATCTTCTTCCATTTCAACAGGTCCTGTTTTGGGAGCAATATCAGCCAAGATTGGTTATTGTGCATCTACCATCATTGGATCTCTTTTTGTGGCCATAGCCCTATTTGCTGCCCCTTTCTGCTCCAGTATAATTTCACTGGTTTTTGTGTTTGGTATAATGGGTGGTATGTTTTTCTGTAATATCTTACTGAACATCACATTTTACAAACTGTGTCCATTTTATGCATCCATTGCCATTCTCATGACATACATAATCCTGTTATACCGTAGTGCTAGAAATTTTAGCTACAAGAAAATTTCACTGATCCTGCTTTAAAAAGAATGCACTGGAATTAATTCTTTAGTAATGGCTAGTTGTTTTTGAGAGGATTAATACAAGTTTAATATTTTACTATGAATTAATTTCCATTATCTAAGCTCATTAACAAAAGTAGGTAAGATTAATGCCTTAAAATTTCAAGTTGTACAGTATTTGTGTCGTATTTGTAATTTTGATAACCAACAATCACATCTGAGTGGTACCTGCTGATTTAATTTATCATTCCTATATCTCAATTGTTTCCAATATATGGCATCTAGGATTAACAGGTATCAAAATTAGACCCAACGAAACCTTCATTGTTATAAGTTCTCCTGATTCAAATGTTCTTCAACAACATCTGTATTCTGCTACACAAGAGAAGTAGGACCAAAGTGAAAAAAACCTATGTTTTAATTAATGACTTAATACATAAACCAAGATGATAAGAATAATTATAACTATAGAAATTCTCTGAATTGATTGACTTTCTACATTGAAACATCAAGGTGAGGATTTTGACCTTTGTGACTCTAAAGTCAACAACTAAAGAAAATATTTTCTTAAACTGTGACAAAAGTACCCTTTCAAGGAATTCATATTAACTTGTTCTTTTCAACCATCAAATAGGAAGTGAATGTTATATTCCAGTGAATCCATATGTAATTGTGTGTTGTTGTTTTCTACCACTAGGGCTGGGTTTAGGGTTAGTCTATCTGTCATCACTTGTCATCCTCAGCCACTACTTTGACAGCAGACTGTCTCTTGCCAACGGGATAGCTTCATCTGCACTGGGAATTAGTAGCTTGGTATATCCTGTGTTAATTGATTTTTTGATAAAAACATATGGATGGAGAGGCTCTTTGTGGATAATATCTGGAATTGTACTCCACTGTGTGGTGTTTGGGGCTCTTTTTAGGCCATTCACAGCAAAAGACAGAAAAGTACTCCAAGAACAGTGGCAGAAATCTCAGTACAAAACTGACAATAAGCTTGATGTGTGTGAAAAAGATGATAAAGAACCCATCACAAAAAAGGATGAGAACACTGAAGGAATATCTGTGTTCATATTGATTAAGAAAAGTGTATGTCTTCTGTCTAAACCAGTATTTCTGGTGTTTGCAATATCATATTTTTTTGCTTATTCATGTAAGTTCCACACATATCAAAAGTGCATTTTATTAATGGTTGTTAACTCTGTAAGAATATTTTTAAAAACATTTTTAATATTCTTGTGTATACCCTTGTTCCACTGTCATGAGTTTGCCTTCTGTCTGTCCCGAGTTTGTGGTTGGCAGCCAAATCTGGGAGGTTATGACTCAACCTTTTTAAGCGTGAGCTCTAGCGAAGCTCGCTCTTGTAGGAATCCCCTTTTTTCATTTTTTCTCTGAACTTTCATGAACTGTGGCAGAGCATGATGAGTATCTGTCTGTTCACTGAAGTTAAGCGGCAGTGAGCTATGTTAGTACTGGGATGGGTGACTGCTTTGGTGTACCACTTGTGTCTCTGGTGGCTTTGCGGCTCGCGCTAGTCAGACCAAAGCCTCTGTTGACCTTTTTTACGTGTAAAGTTTGGGAGCCAATTATTGTGGAAATTGTGGCTGCCTGTTGAAACTATTCAATATTTGTTTGAAAACCTTTGTGAGTGAACCATTTATGTCTGGTTTACTCGTAAATAAACCTTTCAGTCATAAAGTCAGTTGCAGCTTATCTTTATGGTACCAAGACATATCTTTGTTTTGTTACAACTAATGTATACTTTTCTGTAAAAATGAGCTCATTTATCATGTTCCATGAAAAATATTGGTTAAACAAGTCTGCTGATTAATGTTTTCTGTCCTGTAGGAGTGTTCAGGGCTTAATACAGAGACTTCTGTTTAAGAATTGTAGCAGTTGGGGAGGAGATAAGGTCAAGCTTATTGGTCTTATGACTGATCTTTTCACTAGGGATAAATCATGTTTTGTCAGTTTTCTCACCTTTCAACAGTCCCCCGAGTTATAAATTGGCTAGATCTTGGAATAAGTCATGAAAGTGGAATAGTGGTGCAATCTTCAATGTTCATCTTCACAAACATTTTACTCTGATTTTCCTCAAAATCTAATTAATTCTGCACCATAATACAGACTGTAATTGTCAGAATTTCATTAATATTCCAAATTGGCCAAATAAGTCATGCATACAGATATCACTTCATTCATACAAATGAACACATTATATCAAGCATCTGCAAAGGTAATCACTACAGACTAGAGTTTTGACATTGTTATGTTATTCAAAAGAAATACATTTACTTTTTAATTACTGATTTCTTTGTTTAGGTTTTTTGATCCCTAGTACCTATATACCAGACCATGCCATTGCGATGGGAATAGATCACACCAGAGCAGCCATTCTGCTGAGCATCATTGGAGCAATGAATGCTGTGTTCAAATGGATTTTTGGTATGCTTAATAAAATGGCCCTCTGAAAAAAAGAATGAGGCTTAGTTTTTTGTCTCACTGCTGCTGCCAGATTATGATCTTCCTTAAATATCTCATTCTTTGTTATATGTATTAACGTTACAGGTCAAAGGTCAAATTTGGTATTTTATGTCCTGTTCTCGGCATTGTCACTTGTGGGATTTAAACCACACAGAGGTGACAGCCTGTGATTAGATGCCAAACTTGCTAACCACTAGGCCACTGAGGACCTATTAACATTACAGTATCAAGGTTAAAAAGTGCTGGGACTTCACATTTTCTCAAAAACAATTTATTATAACTCAAAAAATTTGGCTTAAAACCTTTAAAGGCAAATGACAAGGTCACTCATAATTTTCAGATATAATTAAGTTATCATTAAGTTAAATGTGAACACTTCTTTGTTAACTCAAGACTATTGACAGTTCACAATTTTGTTGGTTTTGGGTTCTGCATCTATTTTAGTTGTATCTAACATGCCATAATATCAAAGCTCCAGCTTTATTAATAGATGAGTACAGACTTCTCCTAATAATTGTTTTTTTTCTATTCCACAATTTCAAGCTTATTAGATTATTAAAGCATTAGTTATAGATTATAATCCAGAAACATAATTTAGCAATTCAGCTATTTTATTGAGTAAGTTCTTCAACTACTTTTTTATGTTTGTTGATTTCTCTCCCTATATAGCTAACTCCAGAGAAGGTTTATCTGCTAGTTTGTTATTCTTGTTATATTTCCCATTGAAAGTCAGAGATATACTAGTTTCACATCTGTTGCACCACCACCACCGCCATCGTTTTCACTTGTATGCATGGTAACTAAAAAACACTTTCGCAGATTCATTCAAACTTGACACACGTGTATTTGGGTCAGGAGAGGAACCCAATAATAAAGAAGTAATGGCCAAATCAAGGTCAGAAATTTGATCTTTGGCCACTTAATGCCCTCTAAATCAAAAACTATGTGACTCATCTTACCCATGTTTTACCTGGGGAACACATGAATATATTCTTTTTACATATGTCAAAAATTAAGACTTTATGCTGAGATTAAAATTCTGTTTGAGGCCCATAAAGACCCTACTCAGATTTTTCAGACATTTTTCACATATTTTGTCCTGCTATCTGGAAATGGTAATTCTGATGATTCTCTAAATGTACTAGGTGTAACTTTTACATGTAATCTTTCTCTTTTGAAATTTGAAGTCTATGGCTTTAATTTTAAGGTCACTTTAGGTCTCTAAAATGCCCATGGACACCCAATTTATGGAGTTTTGGCAACTTTTAAGCCCTATAGCTCAAAAATTATGTGGTTCATTCACCTAAAATCTCATCTGGGAGTATATTACTATGTTCCTTTAACAGGTAATAAAATTAGGGATTTAAGTTGACATTTAACCTGTGTATGAGGCCTCTCACCTGTGTATGAGGCCCATCTCACCAATGGGCTTTTTTCTGCATTTTTCATAATATTTTTCCTTGTAACTTAAAAATGGCTCATCTGACCAGACTCAAACTGTAGGGGATATAAATTCTACATGTGATCTTTGTTTAAAAATTGAGCTGTGTAGTTTTAATTTTAAGGTAAATTTTATGTTATTAAAATGGTCACAGGGACCAATTTTATGACTTTTTCCCCATTTTAAGCCATAACTTTCACACTATGTCCAACTAATCAAACTAGCATCTTATCTGATAATATGGTATATTAATATGTTTTTTTCTCTATATGTCAAAAATCAAGGCTTTAAGTTGACATTTAACCTGTGTATGATACTCGTAAAGACCCCACCCAAAATATTTTTTCTGTGGTCAAAGTGTTTTACGGATTTATGTACAGATGGGTAATATTGAAGAACCTTCAGGAACCTTTTATCTGGACATTTGTATCTTTTGCCATATCTTCCACAATGAATTAAACAAGAGGGTCAGAAATGCTCCAAAAGGCGGGTTATTGCAGACAGCAATAAGGTTAGCAACTGCTGTAATTAAATTTAGAAACAAGGAAAGAAATGTTAGGTCACCCAGTTAAGGTAAATGTGTTAGACGTGCTAAGAAATGTAAAACTTGTAATCTAGGTTACGTTATTGTATCTATGCTATACTAAATATGGGACTGAATCTAATGTAAGTGTAGAGCATTAATGTACCATAATATAATATTGCATGGCACCTAATCACAAAAGATAATTTATCAAAGTAAGACATAGTATTACCATATCTACAGGATTGATGTATGTGTTACGGTCACGGGCAAGCACGGTAGCAATTACCGGTTGTCTTTAAGTTGTAACAGAAAAAAAAGCAAAAAGCTTAACTTAACAAATTTATTTAGCGATTAACAATAATGATTACAGTCAACTGGTATGCCCTTAACCAAACACACTAATACAATAATAAGATCTAGCTGACCTGACCACAGAGATTATGAGTTAAGTTTATCCGCCGTATCCAGCAATCTGTTCCGTAATCCGTCCTGTAGTATATTCTGTGGTCTATCCAATGTCCTATGGTCTGTCCTGTGATCTGTCCAATGTTCACTCACACACGGATATCTATATCTTGTGACCTGTCTCACACTCAACAACACAAAAGGTTCTTGTCCTGCTATTCTTTATATATCCAGTCACACAGAATGTCTGTCTGGAGATATTTAGAGAGTTAACACAACTGTACTGTCTGCTTCAAGATGTGGACAATGTCCAAAATGCAGTAAATTCACTCTCTGTTATATGAATGTACAATATCCAAAATATCCAAAGTACAATAAATCTGTCCAGATGATGTATCCAGTTCACTCCAGTAAAAGTTCACAGCAACACAAGTTATATTATATTCCAAAACACAATAGCTCTCCTTATAGCCAGCGAATACAAAGTTCACTTGTGGTCAGATGTACATTCCTTATATACATTCGCAGATTTCTCTGGAATTGTACAGAACCAACTCAAAAAGGCTTGAGCCATCTAGGCCAAAGGAGGAAGTTCTAGAAACTACTGGCAATTGGGTTTCCCCAAATCTAACATAACCACTGAGGGGGGGATTTCCCCCAGTCTGTGAACAGATCAATAAACACTAAAACACAAAAGTCAACAACTCCCTTACTTTAAATGTCAACACACAAAAAGAACCAACAACACAATTATCTTTTATGACAATGTATAAACACAAAGCTCAAACTAAACAATGCACTAATATAGTGCCTAATATATGTAATATACAATGTACTAATATAGTGTCCAATATATGTAACAGTATGGTAGATGTTTGCAGAAGAAGGTGGTGATAGTGGTCATGAACATACCAAAATATGTTCATAATTTTTAGAGAACAGACAGAATCACACCAATTTTGAAAGCAACTTAGCTATGATGGTGGTCTATCTCCCTGTCAAGTTTGAATTCCATTAGACAAAGCGTTTTCGAGTTAGAGTCAGGAAGCAGAAATGTTGATGGACAGACAAACAGACAAAATACGGACAAACGAACAAACGGAATTACACCAAATTCGAACGCAACTTAGCTATGATGGTGATCTATCTTTCTGTCAAGTTTGCATTTGATTGGACAAAGCATTTTTTACTTAGAGTCCAGAAACGAAAATGTTGACGGACAGACAAATGGACAAAAACGGACAAACGAATGGACAGAATTACACCAATTTCGAAAGCAACCTAGCTATGATTGTGATCTATTTCCCTGTCAAGTTTGAATTCGATCGGACAAAGCATTTTCGAAACTAAAAAAAACTAAAAAAATCTGCTTCCTGCTAATGTCAAACTAGGCGGTAATAAAGTGGTATATGCCTGATATAATTAACTCTGGGTCAATTGTATTTCGACTGGCAACATATTTCTCAGTCTCATCAGAGGCTATGAGGTATCTAGGCCTTATTCTTGTACCTGAAGTACTTTTTGGGATCCTGTGGTGCATCCCCGGGTTCTACCCGGTTCAGACCCGGTTCTGCACCTGTAAACCTGTTGATAGGGTGGTTTTGGAGGTTGTGTCCAGGCATGAAGGCCCATGTTATTATCAACTTTGTGGCTTATGTGTTTTGCTATAAAAGTCTGTTGTAACTACAATATTGTCTGCATATCAAAAGATGTAGCGTAAAAACTCTTTGCCTTGCCCTTAAAGCGTTTTCGAGTTAGAGTCTGGAAACCAAAATGTTGATGGACAGACAGACTGACAGACAGACGTCTGACACATCAATCTAATAGGTGGGTTGGTTACATGCAATCTGCCTGAAAAGGAGGACCAGAGTAGCTGGGATGACCACTGTGAAGAACCTTATAAACCAAAATTGCAGTTTTGAAGATGCAGCAAAATTTGTCTTGCAACCAATGGAGTTGTTTGAGAATTGGAGATGCCCGGAAGTATCTATTACAGTTTATGACAATCTCAGTGAGTGTGTTTTGAATAGACTGCAGTTTGTACATGTTGAAACTGGACAGACTTCTGAAAAGAGAGTTGCAGTAGTCAGACATTTGCTGCCAGAATAGCAGCCTCATCTGTCAGATATTGTCTGACCCACCTGTGATCATGCATTTGAGTGAAGCAAGTCTTACAAATATTGCAGACATGATCATCTTTTTCTGTGGAAAATTTTATCTCTGTAGTTAAATTTAAGGTCACCTTTAGGTCTAAAAGAATGGTCACAATGACCAACTCTATGCACTTTTTGTCACTTTAAGACCTGTCCCTTGCAAACTATATTGGCTCACCCACCTTATATCTTTCCTGAGAATATATTGTTTTTACATGTGCCAAAATCAAGGCTTTAAGTAGACATTTGAACTGAGTACGAGGTACATAAAGACCCACCCAAGGACTGTTTTTTAATAAATTTTCACATATTTTGCATTGTAAATTCAAAATGATAAGTCTATTTAACATCAGACTCTACCAGATATAACTTCTGCTCTGATTTAATATCTAATCACAGTGTTTTATGATATTTCATCTCCACTAATATATTGAAGGTGTACAATCCCTACAAATCTGCTATTTTAGAAAGTAAATCATTTAAATACTTTGCGAAAGAGAGTCAATATTATCATTATGAGAAAATTGAAATGATTAATAATAATTGAGAATCACACAAAATGGGTGCCACAAAATACACCCAATGAATGCCTGGGGCATGAGAGATGGCCTGTCTGGTGATATGTTGGCATCGAGTCAGCGCAATCTAGTTCTAAAATTTGTTTTATAGTATCCAGATCTGTCTGTCTTTCTTTGCAATGCCTCTAACTCACTTACTATTAAAACATTTTCTCTCTATCTGGATGAGAGATACTTCTACAATTGTTTGCATATGGTACTATATTGGCTCCATGTCTCTATGTCTTGCTTATATTGATTTGGGTTATTTTTTTTAATTTTCAGTACATTTTACTGAAAATTTCAGCTTATTTAGGCTATTGACTGTTTCTTGAAGAAAATTGTCTCATACAGTGTCTTTTTCACTTATTTATACCCTGAATATCAAATGTCAAAGCAATCCTTCATACTGAAAATTATGGCCCTGGATCTTGATTTTTTTCATGGATAGTTTAAATATATAGTATTTTCAGTCTTATGATGGAAATTGGCATCATAACCCACAGAAGCAGTAAAAATTAGCAAATGTAGAATGATTATGGTTCCTCATGAGTATATTATAAGTATATGATCTTTCCAAAACAACATTTCTCCACAATGTTACTTAAAATTAAGTAAAGCAAGAAAAAAAAGGATGTCATTTTTCTATTTTTAGTTCATTTCAGTGAAGATAATACTTCCATTTTTAGCCCTGCAAAATTACTAAATTTTGTAGTGTCATGAAGTGGTTTTTGTACTTTTGTGGTAATTATTAAATCAGAATACTTGTACGAAGTGATTCCATTGTTGTGAAGTATGTATCTCCTGTTTAAACTTACACTATGAAACTGATAAGGTTTACAAATTATGATCACAATATAGCAATTATAGCAAAAATCACATATTTTGCCAATTCTTTCTGACTCCTTTTTCAAATAAGACTAGTTGTAACAGCCCCTTGATTTATAAATAATGTAATAATAACCTGCACAAAAGTGGGACTGGGATATGAATGATAGATTATATGGTTTGTTTTACCCAGGCTGGTTGGCTGACAGATCATGGTGTGATCCAGTCATCATGTACAGTGTCTGTCTTCTTGTGGCTGGACTTGCAACAATTAGCTTTCCTTTTTTGAACAGCTACCCTCTGCTGTGTTGTTACAGTATGATCATGGGAATATATACTGGTATTGCTTCAACTTTTTTATTTAATAAATAATATTTCTTTGTTACAAATTTACAGTTGCACATCAGTTATGCATGAACAATGGAGAGTATCTCATGCACAGGCTTCAGTTGGTCTATGTATCATATCCTGGGCAATTCTATTGACTAATGGTTATGCAAATTAATAAATTAATTAAGCTATTAATCAGTTTATTATTTCAATCATCAATCTAATGGGAAAAATATAAATCCTATATACATAATTATACAGAATACAGGATAAACGTTTTCAAAGAATGTTCCACAAAAAATACAAATTAAATTTTACAAAACTAAAAATTCTTACTTTGTAGTGACTCAAACCTATCCTTGTCAAACCTACAATTTTTCTGTCAATGTGGTATACTTTTATGTAAAACTTAAACTATTGTTTTGGAAACTAATACAAATAAAATATCTCTGGATGAACAATGTATGTCTAAGATTGTATTGCTATTTTCATCAAAATATTTTTGGTTATTTCCAGGCAATGCTGGGATTTCATGTCAGATCATTGCTGCAGACTTGGTTGGGCTGAATAGACTGTCTGAATCACTGGGGTTACTTCTGTGTCTTGGCGGTGCAATGACTTTCTTGGGAATCCCGTTTGCAGGTAAATAATGGTTTATTTTTAAATCCATATATACATAGCTCAACCGCTTTCAGTGGACCTCTCATCTGAGTTGAATCCTCTTAGAGGACCATTTCCACAATCTGTTCCTTTAACAAGAGTTCATGGTTAAGTAAAACTATTCTATTCTCTCAATGTTCAACTAATGCCCCAATTCCATTTACATAAGTAATCATAAGGCTTAGCCAATTTTGAAGTTAGGGCCAGCCACAAGTGACCCTGGAGAAGGAGCAACAGAAAAACTATGCCCTTCCAACTAGGAAGAAATATCAGGCGAAGTTTGGCCAATTGTTATGAGTAGTTGGGAAGATTATTAGTAGTGCCTTGTAATTTTAGTCCCGACCACCGTGACGGGCGAATCTTAACAGCCACCTAGAAGTGGCTCTCACTAATCCTTTTTGTGAATACAGCCCCAGTCTTTGTATGGCTGTTTGTGATGGGCATATTTCAGCTTATCACATTATTCCTTATAGTTATACTGGATCTAAACAAATCCACTCTGTGGGTATGAATCCATGTATATGCCTGCATGTGGAAAACACCAGAAGACTGTCCATAAATAACCCAGTTAAAATGGATATAAAAAGCAGAAGTTTGATCTTTGACACAATTAAAACTGAAGACATTTACCCGGTCCTAATCATGTTCAAAACAGTCATTGTTTATTTTCAATAAATTGTAATACTATATGTCAACTTACCATTTCACATTTTTATTAACATACCTTACTGGCTGACATATTCTTTTACTGTTGCAGGTTTCTTGTATGATATATCTGGATCTTATGCCTACAGTTTTTATACTTTTGGAACATTGGTTACTGTTGGTGGTGTGATCACACTTCCACTGCGACACTTTGCAAGATGTATATCTAGAAAACCTTCAAATGATCAATCTGCAGAAAATGAAAATATAATCCTAAAGCCAAGTTGATGATACAAACAACAGTTATACCAATTTTCAGTATCAGGGAATATTATAATTATGTTGCACGTGACAATGCTATAGCCAATGGAAAAACAGGGGGTATTTATGAAATATATATGATCATATTCATCTTCACAACTAAAACTTCACAACTCACAACTATTGTTAAATAAACCTATGTCATTCCTAAAATATGTTTATAATTGTTTATATTTTGTTCAACAAGATGGAGATTGGTACTCTCTCAAGTGCAGAGTTTTGAGTTACCTTCATCACATCCTTCATATCATAATCTTGGTTTCACAATTTACTTTAAGCACTTTTCTGCCTGTTCTTTGTGGTTAATACCCCAGGTCTAAAGCAATAATAATATGTCTACCCCTGACAGGGTGGCCGTGAGAAACCCTGATAACTTGTACAGTACTCGCGAGACTCATATGCCATAATTTTCCTTTGGATAAATCATATGGCTACATTTTTGTGTCACCAGCTGGTGGCTGGGTGGCATAGGGATTGCTTTGTCGTCTCTTCTGTGGTGTCAGTGTCTTCAATGTCTGTCATCATCATACTTTGTTTCCTAACAGTAACTCAGAAATAGCTTCACAGATTAAATTCAGTTTTGGCATGTGGATGTAACTGGCCCTCAAGGTGTGAGATGACCTTACCTTCCCAGTAGTAACATAAATAAGTTTAAGTTTTTTTTTCATTTCTGGACAGTATCTCAAAAATGAGTTAACAGATTCACTTCAAATTTGGCATGTGGTTGCATTAAAGTGACCTTAAACTCCCAGTAATAACCAAATCATATTCACTTTAAGTTTGGCAATTCTTGAACAGTATTTCAAATACTGTGCAATTTATGCATGTTTAATTTGTAGATGTAACAAACCTTGAACAGAACCTGCATGAAAAGATTACCTTAAACTCCCTAACAGCTGCAAACTAAGATTGAGTTTAAGGTTGATACAATTTTTTGGTGTATGGAAGATATTTGATGTGGTAATTGAGATTTTTTCAATTGATATTCAACATGTACACATACCTAGCCCAAAGAAAAATGGAAAATTTAATAGTAAATTAAATTTTTATAAGTTAATACCTTACCTAGTTTACAGATGCATTTGTCCGGCGCCCTGCCGGTCTCGCCAAATGTTAGAAAAAAAAGGTTCTAAGCTGGGCTCTGGCCGGGACCGGTTGTGTCCTGTTCACTCGCAAGGTGGCTGTGTAGCCTCCCTGCCGGTGTACTCTTCCTCTTTTTGTTGCCTACCTTAGTAAGTCCCCTTTTTGGCTTAGAATAGCGGGGAAGGTAGGGTGGGAATCCCCGTCCACTAGGTAAGGTATTAACTTATAAAAATTTAATTTACCCTATTAAATTTTCCATTTTATTGTGTTAATACATCTTACCTAGTGGACAGATGCAGAATAACTACCCAGTGGATGGAGGGTAGCCAAATAAGGAGGATTCCTAAGAACTCTAGGTAATAACAGGGTGGATCTGGAAGTGGTTAAATAAACCAGCCTATAGGAAAACACCCTTGCCCCCCCCCCCCCCCCCCCCTTTTCTTTATAAGGTGTTTGTACCAACTCGATCCGAGTGTACAGGAAGACAGAGAGGGGATGAGTTCATAAACCTAGTAGAGGAAAAAGAACAGGAACTGAAGAAGAATTACCCTAACCACCCCTGGAACCACTTAAGATCATGGCAATCCAGGGGAAAATTTTTTTTTATATATATATATACACTATATATAGCTACCTATATACAGACTGAGCTACTACTAATCATTGTGGATCTTCTGTGCAGCCACAATGGGACCCAAATGGTACAACTCAGAATCTGCCCAAGCTAAGTCCTTTAGATAGAACGGTGTAAAAGTATTGTGGGCTTTCCAATGACAGGCCGAGTGGATTTGATCTAAAGAAACCCCTCCTTGAAAAGCCTTGGAAGCCGCAAAGGCCCTGGCATCACGAGCCCTCACTTGATGTAAGTTCTGGGCTTCCTCATCTGATAGATGGTAACATAAGACCATTGTCTGTTTAATCCATGAAGAAATAATGGCAGGGACAATATGCTTCTGAAAACTCTTGCGGAAAGACACAAAAACCAGGTCTTTACCTTTGCGCAGATCCTTGGTTCTATCCAAGTAGTAACGCAGAGCTTTGATTGGACAAAGAGATTTATCTTCCTTAAGAGACTTGTCCAAAGAAGGAGCCAAGGCTGGGATAACTACTGGCGCCACTGAGGCTGGTCCCTCCCTGGCCAATTGGTTCTTGGATATGAAACTGGGAGAAGGGTAAAGTGAAACCTGACTCCAGTTTTCCTGGTGTCTGATGTTCCTGTATAGCCAAGCATGAATTTCACGGCGCCTTTTGCCTGAGCCCAGAGCTAACAGAAAGACTGTCTTAAAAGTCAAATGTTTAAGAGAAGCCTTTTGCATGGGCTCAAAAGGAGTCTTAGTCAACTGTTGTAGTAGCAGAGAAAGGTTCCAAGAGGGGACTCCTCGCCTGCTTTTGGGTTTATCCCTATGAAAATTCTCCAACAGGCGGGTTAAGTTTTCATCCTTACTGATGTTCAACCTATCATTGCCCACCATGTCCGCAATAGCAGTTCTATAGCCTTCAATGGTGCTAGGTTGGAGTTATCTCTCTTTGAACAGATGCTAAAGAAAATCCGCAATCTGGCTCACAGAGGGCGACCTGAAGTGCACCTCATGTGAGTCACACCATTTAACAAAAATGGCCCACTTTGACTTGTGCACGGCTCTGGTTGAGAGTCTGTGAGGAGCCTCAATTCTTGCTGCCACTTCATCAGTGAACCCTTGTTTCTGAATGGCAGAGGCTCTAGGAACCAAGCATGCAGATTCAGATTGCTGAGGTTCCTGTGAAGGAGGCCGTTGAAAGGCTGTGTCACCAGATCCCTTTGAAGTGGAAGCTGGAAGGGGATCTGAACTGATAGATTGACCAGGTCCCAAAACCAAGGCATGTTGGGCCACCCTGGAGCAATTAGAATCATTCTGCGACAGCCCTGATCCATCACCTTGGAGATCACTTGGTTGAGCAGAGAAACTGAAGGAAACGCGTAAGCATCCAGATTCTCCCATGGCAGAATCAGGGCGTCTACCGCCCAGGCTGTTGGATCCGGTACCGGTGACACAAAGTTTGTGATTGAAACGGGTTGCAAACAGGTCTACCTGTGGTTGGTCCCAGTTCGAACACAAGAGATTGAACACCCGCTGAGAAAGGGACCACTCTGTCTGGATCACCTGACTGTGTCTGGACAGTTTGTCCACTATCACATTCAAGCGACCTGGGATGTGTCTTGCCCGTAGGACTATTCCCCAGGGATGGCACCAGGACAGAAGTCTCCATAGGAGGGCACAAAGAGAGCCTGATCTCATACCTCCCTCCTTGTTGATGTAGGAAACCACAGTTGTGTTGTCCGTTGCTATCAGAACAATCTGGTCCCTGCAAAGATTCTCGAAACTCTTGAGGGCCAGAAACACTGCTCTTAGCTCCAAAATATTTATGTGGAGGCGACTTTCTGGGTCTGACCAAATGCCTCTTGCCGTGGAGTCCCCTAAGTGAGCGCCCAGCCTTTGTTTGAGGCGTCTGTAAACACTTGCAGAGCGTGTTGCAAGGGGTGCAATGGCTGGCCCCAAAGTACATTGCTCTCTCTCAACCACCAATCTAGGTGAGGATGAAGAGAATGGGGCAAAGGTATGACCTGTTCCAGAACCTCCGGAACATGCCAGTGTCGCTTCAAGTGCCACTGGATGGGCCTCATGTGAAGGCGGCCTGACCAAACTTGTTTCTCCGTCGCTGTGAGGAGACCTATCAGAGACATGAACTGTCAGACTGTGCAACAGTTCCGGTCTTTGATAAATTGTAACTTTTGCTTCAGGGTAGACCACCGGTCCTGAGTGGGCAAGACCTGACTGGTCAACAGGTTGAACCGGTAACCGACGAAATTGAAAACCTGTTGAGGAGTCAGTTTCGATTTCTTCATGTTTACTACCCAACCCTTTGAAATTGAAAACCTGTTGAGGAGTCAGTTCCGATTTCTTCATGTTTACTACCCAACCCTTTGCCAAGAGGGTCCGGGTATGTTGTAGGCAAGTTGCCTGGCATGGGGCTCTCAGCAACCAGTCTTCTAGGTACTGGTGGATTCTGATACCCCTTGCTTGAGCCATCAGCTTGACCTCTTTGACAAATTTGGTGAATTCCAACGGGGCTGTTGCCAAACTAAAGGGAAGGGATGTGAACTGGTAATTGACCTTGTTCATGTGAAACCTTCAGATTTTTCTGGACCTCTGGGCTATGGGCATCGCTGAAGTCCAACGACGTGACCCATTCCCCTTTTAGAAGAGACAACCGGATGGTCTCTGGGGTCTCCATTTTGAAGGTGTTTGTGGCCAGGAAAAGATTGAGCTTGCTCAGGTCCAAGACGCCATTTTCTGTTGGGCTTTGGAACCAGAAAAAGACGGTTGTAAAAGGCCAGAGATGACCTGACAACCACCTTTTCTACAGCTTGCTTTTGTATTAGAGAGGCCAGAGCTTCCAAAAGACTTGCATATTTCCTCACAATCAAGGGAAAGCGGCTGAGTTGTGGCTTTTCCCCGAAAGGAAGATTGTAACCGTCCCTTAGCACTGAAACTACTCTGGGATTTGCACCCAACCTTTGCCAAACTTGCCAGAAGCTCTGAAGCCTTCCCCCAACACTGATCTCTGTGACAACATGTGGGACATTTGGAACAGATGGGGCAGAAAGACATTGATTTACACAAGAAACACCTTTGACAAGCTTTATTCTGTTCAGACCATGACTGGGTCCTAAGCCTTTCCTTTGTGGCTGCCCGTGAATAGTTACAATAGGAACAGGATTGACAACGTTTATACATGACACATCTTGTTTGCAATTCTGAAACATTAAAGTCTGTTCTTGAGGTGTCTCTCCTACCACTAACTCCAACCTTTGACTGCTGAGATTCAACTTGGTTGGAAAACAACTGTAATTGTCATTTATAAGACTTAAGGCCACGTGCTTTGGAAAAATGAGGGTTTGCTCTACCACGTGCACAGCCTCTACCTCTATTTCTGGAGAACTGTCTCCATGGTTGTTGTTCCTGTTCAGTTGATCCAGAACGTCTCGGATTATCTCTCCTTTCATAAGGCCTATATCTGAAGTTTCCCCTCCAATTGGAGCGCTGGGAGGCGCCCGGACCGGGCCCTGGAGCAACTCCGGCTGACACGTGCTTATTTATATCCTGTTTAGCAGTGTTGAGCACTGAGTCGGGGAAGAGGCCATAACCAAACATAGGAGCGTGTCTCAGTAAGTTCCAGTAAGCAATGACATACCCATAGCCATTGAGACGTTTTGGTGGAATGCTAGCAGATCCTTAATATCTTTGAGAGCTTCAGTAACGTCCTTAGGAGCTTTGTCCTTGTTGATCTTGCTGCACAGAAAAGAGATGTTGGAAGTGATCCTTTCTTGCAGTTCGGAAGTACAACGGTTAAATCCAGCAGCACTGTTCACCACGTTACTTCCTTCACGGGCACAACGCTCCCACCTTCGCAGGTACTCCTGGGAAGTGGGCCTGAAAGGTGGGCCAGAAGGTGAATAAGAGGAGGCCTTGGTGATTCTTGGGAATTGAGAATTTACTTTAGCCTCACTGCTACTCCAGCTAAACACACTCTTCCCTGGTCGGTGTGGACCATCCTGTCTAAATGTATGCATTTGGTACCACCGGCTCTGGGACTTGGGTATTTTAATAAACTGATCCTTCTTAAGGCCAGCAGAGTCTTGTGCCCTAGAGGGATATCCTTCGGCTACGCTGGTATTGAGTTTCTCCAATTTTTGGCAAAGCCAATCATCCAGAGGCATGGCAACAGATATACGGACCGGTTTCCTAGGGTGTTTGCCCCTCCATGGATTGTTAGACTTGTCTGGCTCCGACAAGTCGCTCTCAAATACCGGTATGAAGTCTCAGCCCATAAATGAGCGCACTGACCTGACCGTCTCACGAAAAGTCATATCTTCGGTCTGCTCTTGTCTTTCTAAATTGTCTGAAGATACTTCACCCTCTTCAGCCAAAGGGTTATCCTCATCAGAAACAGGGTGTTCCGGTGGATCCCTATATTCTTGCTCAGGATATGTCATAGCACCGGCGAAATCACTAGAAGTAGCAATGATAGGTGCCATGTTATACTGTGCAGAATAACTGGTGTCCATAGTCCCTTGACCGGTCTGAGAAACTGAAGAAATAGTCTGAGCAGTAGGACCGGTAGACTCAAGTTCCTGACCAGTGAAAGATGAAGAAGCAGAAGAAACCGGCCTAAAAACGGGTTCCTGCATGTCATGCTCTTAGCAGAAGCCGGTGGATCAATCACAACAGAGTCTTTGGGCTTTTCACTCTTAGAAGATTTGTGACTCCTCTTTCTTGATTTAGCCTCAGTCTTTGTCAAGTAGGGGAGCAGGTCCGTGCGCAGATACCTGCGCAGTAGATTGAGGGGGTGCTTCTCCTTCCATATCAACAGTACTGATAATAGTCACATCCTTAGGGGACACCAAAGTACCTGCTCTTCTTTCCTTACGGATTTTATATGATGGAGTAGACAAAGTCTCACGCTGAGCATCAGTAAACCTCTCACAAATTAAACAATCTTGTCCCTTGACACAAGGATCATCACCAACCTTCTTATGGCGGCAACGCGCACATTTTTCATGAGAATCAAAGGCGGCCATAGCATGACCGCATGAGCCGCGCCTCTGCCCCTTTAACTTTCCTGGTGATGCCATGAAAATTCAATATTCTAATAAACTCACTTTTGTTGTAAAATAGCTAGTATAACACACAAATATTCCGAAATGGTACACTGTCAAAAAATTGACTAACTCCTTTCGCGCAAAACAAAAAGAGGAAGAGTGCATGCGCGAGCATGCGCAGTACTCTGGCAGGGAGGCTACACAGCCACCTGGCGAGTGAACAGGACACTACCGGTCCCGGCCAGAGCCCAGCTCAGGATGTTTTTTTCTAACGTTTGGCGAGACCGGCAGTGTGTCGGCCAAATGCATCTGTCCACTAGGTAAGATGTATTAACGCAATAAAAGGTTTCCTTTGTAAGGTTCCAATAAATTGCTGATATTTTTTTTAACTTATGAGTTTAAGGTTGTCATAGTTTTGTGTCACTGGCAGCTGTGATGGATCACATATATGGCCAGCATCGTATCACAATTTATTTCTGAGAAATATCTTAAAAATTGCTTGTAAGATGAATTGAAATTTAGCATGTGGATGTTGCCGGTCATCAATATGTTCCCTGTTTTAAGATGGCCTTAAGCTGCCACGAATAACACAGTTATATTGAATTTGACTTTTGCTATTTGTGGGTGATAGCATAAAATGGCTTCACAGATTCAAATCAAATGTTGTATGTGGATGTAACTGGTCTTTAAGGTGTGGCCTATTTTAAGGTGACCTTAAATTCTTAGTGCTAACATAATTAAATTGAAATTAACTTTTTTTCATTTCTGAAGAGCATCTTAAAACTGTAAAACCTAGTCCTGAAGGTGTGGCCTATGTTAAGGTGACCTTAAGCTCCTATGTGTAAAAAAATTATACTGAGCTATAGTTTTTCTGTTTCTGCAAAATATACCAAAACTGGCATGGCAAATTTGATCTATATTTTGCAGGTACGTTTAACTTATTTTGCAGAAATGCCCTGTGACTATATTGTTGTGACCTTAAACTCCCAGTAATGACATAATTATAGTTACATTTCTTTTAAAAGTTTGGATAATATGTTAACTTATGTGCAATAGATTTTAAGCACATTTACATTTTGGATATAACTTACCTTGAACGGAGTCTACATGATTAGCATGACCTTAAACTCTTATCATTTGCATTAACTTACAGTTTAAGGTTAGGACATATTTTTATGATATTTGGACAATATTATAGTGGTAGTTGAGGGTTTTTATTTGAATTAAACATGTACACATATCTAGACCAAAACAATATCACCATAAAAAAACCAATAGTTAAAGAAATGAATTTAAGGTTACAACATTTTTAATTAAAACTTTCAGGAAATGTCCTAAATGGGACAAGGAACAAGTGATTAGATTTTGGGAGTGATCTGGATCACTGTCTGGATAATCTAGATCCAGGCTGCCAGATGCGTTTGTGAACAAGATAACTCAAAAACTTATGGCGGATTTTGATGAAATTTTCAGGATATGTCTGAAAAGGTAAAAGGAAGAAATGGTTAAATTTTGGGAGTGATCCGGATCACTATCTGGATCCATGAATTGCAAATTTAATAAGTAAATTAAATTTTTATAAGTTAATACCCTATCCAATGGACAATAGCTTATCCGGTCGGCGCGGACCGGCCCGCCAAACGTCAGAAAAAGACGTCCTGTGTCTCCACCGGCTAGGCCGGCCCAGTACTGTGCACTCGCCAGATGGCGTGTCGTACTTCCTTCCTGTCTAGACAGAGTGACGTCATAGCATCTTTTTCGTTGTCTAAACCTATTAGACCCCTAGTAAGCTGATAGCGGGGTCGGTGGGAGGGTCTTGTGTGTCCATTGGATAGGGTATTAACTTATAAAAATTTAATTTACTTATTAAATTTGCAATTTTATTGCGTTAATACATCCTATCCAATGGACAATAACTGAATAACTACCGCTTGGTCGGCGGGTAAGTTACTAGGGACTAAAAATTTAACTCATGTTAGAGATAATGACAATTCCTTCTTTAAGCCTGGGTAGACCTTGAAGTCAAACACCCTTAAGGCTATGGTCGAATATCATCATCCGGTTAACCGGAAAGGAACCATCAGAGTCGACCTTGCCCCCCCCCCCCTTTTTAACAGACCTGCTCTGAGGTAGGGGAGGAGAGGGATGAGTTCAGTCCCATAGCATTAAGTCTCCCGGAGGAAGTACGTGAGATTTTTTTTTGTTTTTTTTTTTGTTGCTCCTTAACTGTATGTGCAATATATACAAATATGTACAACTATGTACCTATGTACAGATCTCCTCTAGGTACCAGTCTGTTGGTGGATCTGCAGAGCAGCCACAACAGGACCAAGATGGTAGAGCTCTGAGTCAGCCCAAGCCACATCCTTCAGATAGAATTGAGTGAAGGTATTATGAGATTTCCAGTGGCAGGCTGATAAGATCTGCTCCAAGGAGACTCCCGACTGGAAGGCCTTAGAAGCAGCAAAGGCCCTCACATCATGAGCTTTGACTTGATGTAGGGTGTGGGCCTGGTGATCAGAGAGCTCATAGCATAGGATCACAGTCTGCTTGATCCATGAGGAGATAGTGGCAGGTGAAATGTCTTTGTCGAAGCCTTTCTTGAAGGAGACAAAAACTAGTTGTTTGTCCTGCCTAAAGTCCTGTCCAAATAGTAGCGCAAGGCTCTGACTGGACAAAGAGATCTATCAAACTTGAGGGATCTATCCAGAGTAGGAGCCAGGGCTGGTATGACCACTGGGGCTACACTCTCTGGACCCTCTTTGGCCAGCTGATTCTTGGAAAAAGAAAGCTGGGAGATGGAAACAGGGACACCTTAGACCAATCGGATTGGTGTCTGATGTTCTTGTGCTGCCATGCATGGATCTCACTCCTTCTTTTACCAGAACCCAGGGCCAAAAGGAAGACAGTCTTGAAGGTCAAATGCTTCAGAGATGCCTCCCTAAGAGGTTCGAAAGGAGCCTTTGTTAGGTGGTGTAGTACCAGGGAAAGGTTCCAGGAGGGTACTCCCCTCCGCCCTTTGGGTCTATCTCTGTGGAAACTTTCCAAGAGACGAGTGAGATTATCATTTTTGTTGATATTGACTGTTGTATCACCTAGTTTATCAGAAATGGCAGACCTGTATCCATCAATGGTGCTGGGCTGTAACTTCTTGTCCTCAAAGAGGTACATTAGGAAGTCAGCCACCGACTTTACAGGTGGTGACCTGAAGTCCACCTGATTAGCGTCGCACCACTTTGTAAAAATGGTCCACTTTGCCTCATAGACTGATCTGGTTGATCTTCTTTGAGGAGCCTCAATTCTTGCTGCCACTGCCTCAGAGAAGCCCTGTTCTTTGATTTTTGTGGCTCTAGGAGCCAGGCATGGAGATTTAGATTTGTCAGATTTCTGTGAGGGATCTGATTGAAGGGCTGTGTTAGCAGACTGGGCAGGTTGGGCAGGCTGAGAGGGACCTGACTGGACATGGTCACTAGGTCCCAAAACCAAGGCATGTTGGGCCACCCCGGGGCAATCAGAATGAGTCTCTTGCACGGGGAGTCCAGTAGCTTCTCCACCACTTTGCCCAATATGGCGGTCGGTGGGAAGGCGTATGCATCCAGATCGTCCCATGGCAGAGTAAGTGCATCCACTGGTACAGCCAGGGAGTCCGGTACTGGAGAGACAAACTGAGGTAACTTGTGGTTGAACCTCGTGGCAAATAGATCTATTTGAGGCCAGTGCCATTGGTTGCATATTTGTTGAAGGAGGGACCACTCTGTTTGGATGGTCTGACCCAGCCTGGATAGCTTGTCTGCTATCACATTTAGATGGCCTGGGATGTGCCGGGCTTTTAGAGTCACTTGTCGCTGGGAACACCAGGTCAAGATTCTCCACAGTAGGGCACACAGTGGGCCCGACCTCATGCCTCCTTCCTTGTTTATGTAAGCTACCACTGTAGTATTGTCGGTTGCCACTAGAACTATTTTGTCTACACAGAGGTCTTGGAACTCTTTGAGGGCTAGAAACACTGCTTTGAGTTCCAGATAGTTTATGTGCAGCTTGCTTTCCGGCACCGACCAGGACCCTCTTGCAGTGAACTCGTTTAAGTGAGTGCCCCACCCTTCTTTTGATGCGTCTGTAAATATTTGCAGAGCATGTTTTACTGGGTGTAATGGTTGACCTTGAAGCACATTGTCTTCCTCTAGCCACCATTGTAAGTGAGGGTGTAGGGACCTTGGTAGCGGGATAATTTTCTCTAGAGATTCTGGTACCCTCCAATTGTTTTTGAGATGCCACTGTATGGGTCTCATGTGTAGTCGGCCGAGGTGAACCTGCTTTTCTGTGGCTGTTAGAAGACCTATCAGGGACATGAACTGCCGGACCGGACAGGCCGGTAGCAACAAAAGTGTTTTTATCTTGTCCTGAAGGCTTTGCCACCGGTCCGGAGTCGGTCTGACCCGGCCGGACCTGAGGTCAAACTGGTAACCTACAAAGTCGAAGACCTGTTTGGGTTCCAGCTCTGATTTCTCTAAATTTACCAGCCAACCTAGGTCCTGGCACATTTTGACCAGGATTTGGGTATGTTGGAGACAAATTTGCTGGGATCTGGCCCTCACCAACCAGTCGTCTAGGTACTGGTGGATTCTTATACCCTGGTGGATCGCCATCAGTTTCACCTCTTTCGTTATCACAGTGAACTCCAAGGGTGCTGTTGACAGACCAAAAGGCAGTGCTTTGAATTGGTATGTCCGCCCCTGGACATGAAATCTCAGATATTTCCTGGACTGTTCCTGTATTGGTATGTGGAAGTAAGCATCCTTGAAATCTATCGAGGTAACCCATTCCCCTTGTAGGAGGGAGGTCCTGATAGTTTCCGGTGTCTCCATTTTGAATTTCTCCACCTTGAGAAATTGATTCAGATTGCTTAGGTCCAAAATCGGCCTCCACTTGTTGTTGGGTTTTGGGACTAAAAAGAGTCGGTTGTAAAACCCCAACGAGGCTTGGTTGTACACCGGTTCTACAGCATTTTTGTCGATAAGCTGATTCAATGCCTCTAACAGGTAGCTGTTCCTGTGAGGATTGGCACAGCAGCTTATGACTGTGGGAATTCTTGTGAGTTTTGGCCGGATCCGAAAGGGGAGGGTGTAGCCCTCTTGGAGGATTTGAACCACTTTCGGACCGGCACCCAGGTCCAGCCAGGTTTGCCAAAAGTTTTGAAGTCTTGCCCCTACAGGCAGTTTTGACACAACATTTCTGACATTTGTTACAGGTCGGGCATAAGACAATTGAGTGACACCAGAAACACCTTTGACAGATTTTAATGCACAATTTGTAGAAAAACAAACTGCTGCCCCGGGACTTATTTCTTTCTTTTGCGAATGCCCGGGCGCAGTATGAACATTTGGAACAACAAGAGGCTTTACATTTAAAAATGTACGAGAGTCTATTGTCTGTGGTGTGCTCCCGACCAACAGTCTTGTATGGAGCTTTGTTACAGAGTAATTGTCATTTAAAAGACTGTTGGCCCTTGGCTGGTCGCAAGGAGTAAGTTGAGGCCTTGGATCTAGGCTTTCTGTACCGACCCTTCCCAATATTTTTCCATGCTGGCTTGTCACCTTTCTTATCCGGACGCCTGTCCGATCTTCTGTCCGATTTGTCATATGGCTGGAAACGGACCTTGTTACGTGAAGAGCCAGGGTGTCCTCGCGTTTCATAGTGAGAGATTTCTTCCTCAGCCTTTTTGATGACAGAGTCTGGGAAGAGCGTTGGAATATGCAGAGGGGCCGTCCTTAGAGCAGCTACAGTGTCAGGTTTTACTCCACTTTTCACATGTATCAGATAGGCATCACGTCTAGCTAAGGTGAGGTTGCCCATGGAGATGAAGACGAATTCACTTAAGTGCTCCATAGTTTTAGCCGCCGCCTGGGTTATGCTAGAGTTAAAATCCATAAGGTAACGGAGTTCATCCAGAACAACTGTAGTCTTTGAAGACCCCTTGCCTTTCCACTCACTACGTAGGGATTTAAGCTGGCCCTGCATATCTTCCTGAACTTTGAACAGACATCTGTTGAAACTAGCTGCTTGATTGCAGATGACTGTCGCTTCTCTGGCCGACTTTTGCCACCTTCTCAACGACTCATGAGAAATGCGTCTGGAAGCAGGGGGGGGGGGGGGGTAGAGGTCAGGCCTGACTGCCTAGCTATCCTACTGTAACAGCTGTTTAACTTAGACGCCTCCACACTCCAGCGTGAGCTTCAGGGTCGGCTTTGTGGTCGGATGACAGCCCGTACCACTTGGATTGCGACTTTGCTGTTCTCAAAAACTGGTCAGTTAACAGGCCACCGGCCTCCGAACTACGGGAGGGATATCCCTCAACCAGAGTTAAGTTCAATTTAGCTATCTTCTTACACAACCAGTCCTCCGTAGGCATCTGTATGGAAACTTTCCCCGGTGTAGTAGCCTTGGGTCCCAAAAAGGGGTTGTCATCTGAGGCAGTAGTTGTGTTATCTAAGTCCGGAATATCCGACCAACCCATATAAGAGCGAATGCCTTTCATCGTTTCCCGGTAAGTCTGCTCTTCTGAAGGTACTTGTTCCGACTCCATGGCAGTAGCGTCCGGATCCTCAGACAATTCCCCTTCCTCAGCATAGATGTCGACCGGTGGTCGGTCGGAAAAATCACTGTCTGCACCAGAGCTGATACTAGAGACACTGTCCTGTCTTTGCTTAAGAGGAGGGGAGCCGGTGTCGGTAACCACAGTAGAAACTGGTCGGTCTGTCTTGTCTGATGGATGCTTGTGAGAAGGGTCGGTAGTCGAATGGCCAGACATGGAGGGTCGGTTCCTGCTCTTGAGAGGCTGGCTGGTATGTTGCTGTTTGGAAACAGACGAGTCGGTACCAGAGCGCCTTTGAGGTGATTCAGAAGTCGGCCTGTCGGTGACAAGCTGGCTGGCTGGTTGATGCAGAGTTGCAGAGGAACCTTTGCCAGTGCGCTTAGATGTTGAAGAAGAAGATGATTTCTGTCGGTCGGATGGGAGCTGGCTGGCTGGTTGATGCTGGGGAGCAGAGGAACCCTTGCCAGTGCGCTCTGTAGATGTAGATTGAGTATCCGACTCCGGCTGGCTGGCCGACTGATGCATTTCTGCAGAGGAGTCCTTGCCAGTGCGCCTAGTGGGTTGAAAAAAGGGCTCAGAATCATTAGGGATGTTAGCTGGTGGTGAGTGAGGAGGTGAAACTCTGATCTCAGACGAGAAGGTCGGTTGAAGAGTTTTTGATAAAAGCAAGGCTTCAAGCCTGTTAAAACGTTCTGACCACTTGCTGTCCAACTCCGCAATCTTAGAGTCAGTAGAGTCCGTTTTCTTGGCTTTAGCATCAGAAGAATCAGAAGATTTCTTAGTCTTTGAAGGCAGTTTGTCTTTCTTACTCTTCTTTTCAGAGGCATTGAGGAAGTAGACGGTGAGTTATCAGTTGAAGGCTGGCCAACAACCCCTATAACTGACACACTAGAAGGGTCAACAAGTTCAGACGATTCCTTAGCGGGGGTGGCAGTTTCTGACTTCCTAGCCTCACGCTTTTCCTTTTTTAATTTATAGGAAGGTGTGGAAATCTGAGCT
Source organism: Sabellastarte sp. h YS-2021 (assembly GCA_964017235.1). NCBI lineage: Eukaryota > Metazoa > Annelida > Polychaeta > Sabellida > Sabellidae > Sabellastarte > Sabellastarte sp. h YS-2021. Next base: position 34,279,265 of record OZ024936.1, read on the forward strand.
AGCTGTTCCGGAGTCAAAGCCAAGCAAAACTTACATTGAGTAGTGTCCTTCTTCTCAACACAGGGGTCCCCCCCCCCCCCTTGAACTTCTCACGACAGCGTGCACAAAATGAATGCTGGTCAAAACTCGCCATAACATAGCCACAACCCCCTCTTCGCTGTCCCGGGGATGACACTCTGAGCTATGATGTATATTAATCACTTTGGTATAACCAAAAAACAAATAGTCCACAAAATAACAGAAAATTCTGCAAATTTCAAACTCTGAAGAAATTCCGCTTGCACAGATCTCGCGCCAAACGAAAAAGATGCTATGACGTCACTCTGTCTAGACAGGAAGGAAGTACGACATGCCATCTGGCGAGTGTACAGTATTGGGCCGGCCTAGCCGGTGGAGACACAGGACGTCTTTTTCTGACGTTTGGCGGGCCGGTCCGCGCCGACCGGATAAGCTATTGTCCATTGGATAGGATGTATTAACGCAATAAAAATGTAATTTTTGAAGACAGATAACTCAAAAATTTATGGATGGATTTTGATGAAATTTTCAGGAAATGTTCTAAATGGGACAAGGAACAAGTGATTAGATTTGGATCATCTGGATCCAGGCTTTTTTAAAGGAAGTTATAGCCAGATAATTTTAGGGTGGATTTTGATGATAGTAGAGGAACTGAGCTCCTTTGGCGGAGGTCTGCGCTCTCCGAGTGCTCTTGTTAATTATTACATCTACCCTGCTGGGCAAGGATATTATTTTGCCTTTCCTTCTGAATAACCCTTCATTGCTGCCCATTTACAGGTACAGTATTTTACATATCTAAGCTAAATTTGGTGTGGAGGTTTCATGGCATAATAGCTTGTATACGATTGCTTTCTTGGCAATATCTGGCAACAAGTATTGTCATGGCAACAATTTTTCTGTTTCTCGATCTTGTAATTTTGTGAACATTTCATAAGATTCTAAAGTCTCAGAATATGTTTATTACAAGAGGAACTGGCTGTGATTTGGTTTTAGGCAACATTTGCCAACAGCTGTTGCCATGTTAACACTTTTGCTGTTGTTTTTTACTTTTAATTTTGTTGGTTCTTTATATACAAAACCCATGCAAAGATTTTTAGAATATATTTTTTTGCAAAGGGAACTAGTAGAGTAGTGATTTTGCTCTTTGCAAGTTTTTAGTGACACTACTATTCTACTTAATTTTTCTTATAGTACAGTGTGCACCATTAACAGCATACAGGTATGTTACACACAACTTTTGATCAAATATTGTGACATAATTATGACTGTGTAATTTGATGATTACTTGAACGCACAACCAAGTGTGGCTTTCTAGTTTGATCCAGTCATACTGGTTCTTCCAGTGTTGTTAAAGGAGTTCTGCCATGCACTACTGATATCCTCTAACTTATGTGAAATAACTTGCACGTTATATTTTCGCAAAGTAGATAAATTAATGTACAGATACAAACCTTCATCTTTTTTGAGAAAGAATATTAAAGTTTCCTTAGATTATCTCGTTCCTGATGTACAAATATTGAACCACTTGAAGGATAAGTGCAATGGAAATTGGAAAGCATATGTATTTATTTATTTGGGGTTTTACGTCACTTTCAACACTATACAGGTCATATCACGACGGGTAGTTGGAAGGGCAGAGGAAACCAGTACATACAGTTCGTTAGGGTTCTGTACTGTAAACTGCCGACCAACGGCAAGCAACTACCAGCTTTCCCACTTGAGGCCGTGCTGGGGATCGAACCCCGGCCTCAGAGGTGGGAGGCGAGAGTGTTACCACTCTGCCACCGTGGCCCCGGAAAGCTTATGTAAAGTTAACCATAAAGCCCAAACAGTATATACATGTATTGTGATTTTTAAAATGTTATATCACTGATAAACTTGATTATAAGTTTTATGACCATATTTTAACATAACTTTCATTCAAGAAAAACACATTCTTTAATAGGGCTGTGATGGGTGCTAAAAAACAGCCCTGAGTACCCGCAAGCTGAAAACTGACTCAATATTCAAGTAAACGCAAGATTTGGTGTCTACCATTAGAAGTCTTCTGTAAACAAATGGTAGCGAAACTTTTGAAGAAAACTGTCTGCCATTTAAGCAGGTAATATAGAATATTGCAAATTTAATAAGTAAATTAAATTTTTATAAGTTAATACCCTATCCAATGGACAATTGCTTTACCGGTCGGCGCGACCGGTCCCGCCAAACGCCAGAAAAAGACGTCCTGTATATAATACCGGCAGGACCGGTCAGTAGTGTGCATTCGCTAGGTGGCGCATCATACTTGCTTCCTGTCCAGACAGAGTGACGTCAGTTCATCTTTTTCGTTGTCTAAACAGATTTAGACCCCTAGTAAGCTGGTAGCGGGGTCGGTTGGGAGGGCCTTGCCTGTCCATTGGATAGGGTATTAACTTATAAAAATTTAATTTACTTATTAAATTTGCAATTTTATTGCGTTAATACATCCTATCCAATGGACAATTGCTGAATAACTACCGCTTGGTAGGCGGGTAAGCAGCTAGGGACTTCTGTGAACTCATAACAAAACAAAATAGTACAGGCCCATTTGACCTAGGGTCAGAGAACCCTGACAGGTCAAGGTCGGCCACCAACTCACCGGTTAACCGGGAGTCTACCGACGTTGCCCCCCCCTTTTTTCTTTCCTTCCAGAGTCGGTTTGAGAAGGGAAAGATAGAGAGAGAGGGGCTGAGTTCAGTCCCAGAAGAAATAAACTTCCCAAGGGAAGCAAGTCACAGTTTGTTTTTTTTTTGTTTTTTTTTTGTTTTTGTTTTTTTTTACAATATGTACATATTTACATATATACAACATCCCCTCACTTCTGGGCCTGGTGGTGCACCTGCTGGGCAGCCACTACAGGTCCCAGGTGGAAAAGCTCGGAGTCAGCCCAGGCAACATCCTTCAAATAGAATTGGGTGAAGGTGTTGTGAGATTTCCAGTGGCAGGCTGACAAGATCTGATCTAAGGAAATCCCTGATTGGAAAGCCTTAGAGGCAGCAAAGGCCCTAACATCATGGGCTTTAACCTGATGTAAGGTGAGGGCCTCCTGGTCAGAGAGCTCATAGCACAGAACCACAGTCTGTTTGATCCATAAGGAGATGGTGGCAGGTGAGATGTCTTTATCAAAACCCTTCTTGAAGGAGACAAAGACTAACTCCTTATTCTGCCTGAGGTCTGCGGTCCTGTCCAAGTAGTAGCGCAGGGCTCTAACTGGACATAGGGACCTGTCACCCTTGAGTGACCTATCCAGAGATGGTGCCAGGGCTGGGATGACCACTGGTGCCACACTATCTGGACCTTCCTTAGCCAGCTGGTTCTTGGATAGGAAGCTGGGTGAGGGGTACAAAGACACCTTAGACCAGTCTGACTGGTGTCTGATGTTCTTATGTAACCAAGCATGGATCTCACTCCTGCATTTACCTGAACCCAAAGCCAGCAAGAAAACAGTCTTGAAAGTTAGATGTTTCAAGGAGGCCTCTTTCAGGGATTCAAAGGGAGCCTTTGTGAGCTGATGTAAAACCAGTGAAAGGTTCCAGGAGGGGATGCCCCTCCTGCCCTTAGGTCTGTCTCTATGGAAACTATCCAGGAGACGAGTGAGATTCTCTTCTTTGCTGACATTAATGGTGGAATTGCCCAGTTTGTCAGCAATGGCGGATCTGTAGCCATCATCTCCTGAAACAAGTGCAGGAGGAAGTCAGCAATGGCTTTCAGAGGTGGTGCCCTGAAGTCCACCTGATTACTGAGGCACCACTTGTAAAAATGGTCCACTTTGCCTCATAGACAGATCTAGTTGATCTTCTTTGAGGAGCCTCAATTCGTGCTGCCACTGCCTCAGAGAAACCTTGCTCCTTGATTGCTGAGGCTCTAGGAGAAAGGCATGTAGGTTCAGATTCGACAGGTTCCTGTGAAGGACCTGGTTGAATGGCTGAGACACTAGGTTGGGTATGCTGGGCAGACACAGTGGGATCTGGCTTGACATTGCTACCAGGTCCCAAAACCAGGGCATGTTGGGCCACCCTGGAGCAATCAGAATTATTCTGTTGCAGGGGTAGTCCTGGAGCTTCTCCACCACTTTGCCCAAGACGGCTGCCGGTGGGAAGGCGTATGGGTCCAGGTCCTCCCAGGAGAGGCTGAGTGCATCCACTGCCCAAGCCTGGGGGTCTGGTACCGGTGATACAAACTGTGGTAGTTTGTTGTTGAACCTGGTGGCAAACAGGTCCACTTGTGGCTGATGCCACCTTGAACATACAGCTTGGAACACTTCTGGATGAAGTGACCACTCTGTTTGAATGGTCTGGCCAGGCCTGGATAGCTTGTCTGCTATCACGTTCAGCCGGCCGGGGATGTGACGTGCCCGGAGGGTTACTTGCTGCCTGGTGCACCAGGACAGAATTCTCCACAGTAGGGCACACAGAGAGCCCGATTTCATCCCCCCCTTCTTTATTGATATAGGCAACCACTGTTGTGTTGTCTGTAACTACCAACACTGTCTTGTTGAAGACTAGGGTTTGAAACTCTTTTAGAGCTAGAAATACTACTTTCAGCTCCAAGTGGTTTATGTGTAACTTGCTCTCTGGTAGGGACCACTGTCCCCTTGCAGTGTGCTCGTCTAAGTGAGCGCCCCACCCTTCTTTTGATGCGTCTGTAAAGATTTGCAGAGCATGTTTTAGAGGGTGTAATGGTTGACCTAGAAGCACATTGCTTTCCTCCAGCCACCACCTTAGATGGGGGTGGAGGGATTTGGGGACCGGGATCACCTTTTCCAGTGACTCTGGGACCCTCCAGTTGTTTTTCAAGTGCCACTGTATGGGTCTCGTGTGTAGTCGCCCTAAGTGGACTTGCTTTTCTGTTGCTGTGAGTAGACCTATGAGGGACATGAATTGTCGGACCGGGCAAATCGGATCCGACAGTATTGATCTGATCTTGTGTGTCAAGGCCTGCCAACGTTCTTCTGTTGGTCTGACCTTGCCCTCTTTCAGGTCGAACTGGTAACCTACGAAGTTGAAGACCTGTTTGGGAACCAGCTCTGACTTTTCCTTGTTCACCAGCCACCCTAATTCCTGACAAAGTGTGACTAGGGTTTGAGTATGCTGGAGACAGGTGTGGTGGGTAGAGGCTCTCACCAGCCAGTCGTCTAGGTACTGGTGGATCCTTGTACCCTTCTGAAAAGCCACGAGTTTGACCTCTTTGGCCACCACTGTGAACTCCATGGGAGCTGTGGACAGGCCAAAGGGAAGGGCTTTGAACTGGTAGGACCGACCCTGGAGGTGAAAGCGCATGTACTTCGTGGACTGACTGTGAATTGGTATGTGGAAGTATGCGTCTTTGAAATCTATGGATGTGACCCACTCCCCTGCTTGGAGGGAGGTTCTTATTGTCTCTGGGGTTTCCATCTTGAACGTCCCTGTGTTTAAAAAGGTGTTCAAGGTGCTCAGGTCTAGGATCGGTCTCCACCGGTTGTTGGGTTTGGGTACCAAAAATAGCCGGTTGTAAAACCCCAGTGAGTTTTTATTTTCCACCGGTTCGACTGCATTCTTGTTTATCAGCTGATACAGTGCCTCTAAAGGGAAGGACTGTTTGGTTGGATTGTGGTAGTTGCTTATTACAGTCGGTGACCTCGTCAAGTGGGGTCTGAACCGGAAGGGGAGAGTGTAACCCTCCCTCAATCTCCAGCCACTGTCTGACCAGCTGGGACCCGAAAGGGTAGGCTGGCTGACTGGTCAGGTAGCTTGACAGGCATTTCACCGGGACCAGTGACTGGTCAAAGAATTCCTCTGTAGCCAGTTCCTTAGGCTGCCACTGGTTGGCCTAAACAGCTGTTTGGGCCTTTAAGAAACTTCTGCCGGTCTGTCAGTCAGTCCTGGAGACCTGCCCAGTACCAGGCCTTAAACGGTTATATGTGAGGCAATGCTCTGTAACCGGTTCCTGGTGGCTCCACAGTTCCGCATAAACTCACCGGAGTTGGCAGAACTGGGTGAACTACTTCTTAGCAAGGATAGGCTCATATGAAGTTGCCTTCTTCCTGTCCACAGTGGTGGTTCAGCAGCTTTTCTCTGCAATCAAACAAGCTCTGTAACCGGTCAAACTGGTAGGCTCTGAGAGAAGGCTAACTGTTGAACCTGTTGTCAGCACTGAATTTGAAGCTGGTTCCTTGCCAGTAAGGATGGGAACAGTAGATTTCTTGTAACCAGCAGCACTACGGTTCCGGAACCAGCAACACTCCGGAACCGGCAATTCTCTGTAACCGACAAACCTGTTGTCAGCACTGGATTTGAAGCTGGTTTCTTGCCCTTAAGGATGGGTACAGATTCCTCTGTAACCGGCACACTCTGGAACCGGCAACACTCCGGAACCGGCAACACTCAGGAGCCGGTAATTCTCTGAACCAGTAGCCCTGCTGTATGTCACCAGCAACTCTGTGTAACCGATAATCCTGTTTAACCGGTAGCCCTTGCTGGATTTCTGTGACCACAACCGGTAGTCAGAACAGAACTGGTGCCGGTATCCCTCATCACTGGCTGGCTAGTGACCCTACCGGTAGCCTGAACAGGACCGGTACTGGTCCAAAATTCTGCACAGGGAAGATAAGGGTCTCAATGGTCACCGCGACTTCTGGTAGGTGAACCCTCTGAGCAGCCGCACCGGTGGTCTGAACAAGACTGGAACCGGTACCCCCAACAGTCACACCAGTGGAAAGGCCTCTGGTGGAGGTTCCAGTATCAAAACAGGGCTGATCACTGGTAACCTTGACAGTGTTCCTTGACAGCTTCACAGGAACATGACTGGAACCGGTACCCCAACAGTCCCACCAGTGGGGAGGCCTCTGGTGGAGGTTCCAGGATCAAAAAGGGGTGATCACTGGCAACCACTGAAGGGGTTTCTTCACAGGAACAGCACCCACCGGTAGTCTGTACAGACCGGAACCGGTACCCCCAACAGTCCCACCAGTGGAAAGGCCTCTGGTGAAGGTTCCAGTATCAACACAGGGCTGATCACTGGAACCACTGAAGGGGGGTTTCTTGACAGCTTCACAGGAACATGACTGGAACAGGTACCCCAACAGTCCCACCAGTGGAAAGGCCTCTGGTGGAGGTTCCAGGATCAACAGGGATGATCACTGGCAACCACTGAAGGGGTTTCTTCACAGGAACAGCACCCACCGGTAGTCTGTACAGACTGGAACCGGTAAAACTCATCACTAGTGCTCCCCACCGGTAGTCTGACCAGAGCTGGTACCGGTAAAACTCATCACTTCTTGTCAGCTGAACCAGTCACGCCTGGGGATTTGCTTGCCGGTAGTTGTGTTGAGATCTATGAAGTCACATGACCGGCACCGGCAAAAATTCGCAGAGTTCAATGACCATTTGTCATCTAACTTCTTCAGGCCAACAGACGAGTTGCTGGATTTCTTCTTGCCAGTTAAAAGGTGGGTGTAAAGCAATAAATACTCGTCTTTTCTTCTAAAACTTCTGTTGAAAACACGATTCCTCCATGTTGAATGCGTATCACGTGACCAGGTCCGTGTCACGTGACAAGCATAAGCTGAAAGTGATGACGTCAGACGATGCATTCTTCTTTCCTTCAAATATCTTCTCCTCGACATGCACTCAGTGTTACTCGACCAGGTAGAAATAAAAGGAGGGTGAATCGTGAAAACTACACGTTCTAAACAACAGAAGGAATGCTGCAGGGACGACACACGACCTCTCACCCACGACTTCGTCTCGACAAGTACACAGAATTCTTCAAAACTGGCTATAAAATGCTGGATAATGCCTCATTTAAGTCCTGGAGAGGCCCTGAGATGTATGTAACACAAAATATATATTTTCAGATGAAAATAAGCTTTCAATTCGTAGAATAAACCGCGTTTTCTTCAAACATGGAGGTAACTTCAAAACGCATCTGCACACTACACGCGCCAAACGAAAAAGATGAACTGACGTCACTCTGTCTGGACAGGAAGCAAGTATGATGCGCCACCTAGCGAATGCACACTACTGACCGGTCCTGCCGGTATTATATACAGGACGTCTCTTTCTGGCGTTTGGCGGGACCGGTCGCACCGACCGGTAAAGCAATTGTCCATTGGATAGGATGTATTAACGCAATAAAATGGAGTAAATTATACGTTTATATAAGCCCAAATCATTGCTTTAATTGAAATTATGTGCCGGAAATGAAGAAATGTAGCATATTTTACACAAACGTTTCTGTGAGTGATGGAGTAGTTAAAATAGACTCAAGCACTAGCAAAGACCGACTCATCTATCGAGGCTCAAATAACTGTTGGCAGCCCTATTCTTTAATGTTCTTGGTTTTTAAAAAGGCCTGGTCACTCGTGTCCATTATTTTGCTACATTTGTCGACCAGATTTACTGTCTCCGCCAAACTATTGTCTGAATGATGTAAATAGGGAAATTCACTTCTGAGGACCTTCTGCTCCATTTTATTTTTAATATGCGTATTTGTTAACCCAATTTGTCACCTCTGTGACAATTCTTAACCATTTTCAACAACTACTGTAAATTTTCAGTTGTTTTCTTTCAGCCAATTTGAAGAGATGACCTCCTTGAAGGTTTTAGAAATGTGTTGCATATTCCAGTTTTATTTCTCTATCTTGGTTTTATAAAATTTCATGTATTTCATGGAGTATGGAACACCGTACTTGATGACACAAGTGAAAGAAATAAGTATGTACACAAAGTATATATTTATTTACTGTACCATTTTGATTTGCATTTATACAATATTTTATTAATATAGTACTGCAGGCACATAGAAATACACACGTGTTGTGGCATTGTCTATTTTTAACATAGTCATAAAATACTAAGTGGCTCTAAAAAGTAGATAAAACATTAAATACATAATACTGTTCTCTACCAGACACAAACAACATTTTTACTTCACAACTTTTACACCCAGCCATACTATTTATGCTCATTTAATTCCAATATTCTTTTTTTACAAGTAAGGCCACATCTGGGTAAGCCATTCGTGTATCACATAAGTTACCACCAGCTGGCTTTCAACTATGGCTGTGATGGGTTACCTGAAAACGGTCTGATTTCTTTAAGAAATAGAGTACAAAGTGGCGAAGCGGGTAACTGAAAGAATATTAAATATCGTGTTAATCAATAAAATACTTGGGTAAATCTTAGGTATTCATTCAGATTTTTCTAACTGGTATTAGTTATTTAAACAGATATTTAACAATAATTTTAACAACCTTTTGTTTACATCATCCACCACGTTTGCTTCTCTGGCACTTGTAGTTGTAGTTAAAACACAATTACTTGAATTCGGATTGGTTCTTTCCAGTTTATATTTCTAACATAGTCACAGCCTTAGTTTGACCCCATGATTACAGCGGTTTGACAGAAGTGATTAAATGCCAGGCTTGTTGACCACTGGAGCCTCTCATAATTTATTTCTGTGCAGGTTAAAACTCTTGGAATACTCTGGCACTGGAACTTGTCATTTTCAGTATATTGAGGGATGACATTATGGATGTGCTGGAACACTTGAGATGCTTTCAACAGTGAAGCTGATAAAAAACTATTTCTGCAGAACAATTTTCTGCATTACCCAAAACAGCTGGGAAAATAATAATAATTCTGTTGCAGACAAATTTAGCTTCAGAGAAGGTGTTGCACAGGAAGATGTAATGGAGAAATGTTTAAGTTGTGACATCATTTAAGACATTACCATAATAATCCACTTTAACAGAAGGGAAAAGCATGTGGGAATGTAATGTTCTACATGTTGATTAGTGCTGTAACGAGTTGACCGAAACACGAGTCGTAACTCTGTGGGCGATATTTGGGGATCACATCGATTTACACAATTTAAACTCGAGTTTCTAAGAAGTAAATTATGATATACTAATCTTGTTATAAAACCAGACACTTTTGCAATTTATCTAACCATAAAGACATGAAAAATCAATGAGCAATGGTCGTTTTTTTATTTCCCTTCTTTACGTGGCTTTTTCCATAAAGTGCTCATACATATCTGCACAATTTAACTGGCAACAAAATATATTTCCTTGCAATAAAATGGTACCGAACACGTAAATGGCAGATCCCTTGATGACAATATTTGGACAATGTTATTTTATTTATATTTGTGTCATTTACTCGAGTTCAACTCGCATCTAACAGGCGAGCGTCGATCTACAGAAATCACTAATAATAACAGCTCTAATGTTGATGCATCTAACTACAAAACATACCAGGACAAAAGTACAGACAGAAATCATTTTAAATCTTGGTGGTCACTTGTAATACACTGAAACATGCGAGTTTGAAAAAGCAGTTGCTAGGGAGGTAAAACCTGTGGTTTTCCCCATCTGTTTTGACAGATGAGGTCATATCATTACAAGCCCCTCAGTAAATCCCACACGTTGTCACAATGTGGATTCAAACCCATGACAGTACAAGTGATTGAATGCCTGACTCACCAACTACTGCAGCCTTGAATTTGCTTATCAAATTTAACTTGTCCTCCACTTTACCATGTTCCTTGCACAGACCTTCTGTAAGCAACACAACAACATGGCAAATCTATGAACATTACAACCATTCAATTAGATGGACCATCATAGTTCAATTGGCAAAGATACACATGATGAATTTTTGAAAATTATTTTCATTCACCTTTTGACAATTTTTTTTTTCTTGTGACAAGGGCAAAAAATCCACAAGACAGACACATTACAAACACTACATATACAGTTTTACTCTTTATCGCGCAGTTTATATCACAGTGACACAAATAAGTAGTTTCAAATATCCTCCCAGTAAGCATAATGTCCCCATTAATTCCCACCTATATTCCTTTCTCTTACTACACTTTGGTAGCAATCACATGTCAACTGTAAAATGTCACTGTAACTATTATGCATAAACTACAACCATAAAAACTGCCACAGAAGGTGAAATCTGCTTATGAGGAAATGCCCCATAGAAATGACTTGTAGGAAATTCTTTACACATATGTGATTTCAATGGTTATATTAGGCCTCTGATTTCCAAAGATACAAAACATCACAAATGTCGAGTATATTTTCTTCTTTTAAAGGGTGCCACGCAGTGGATAATTTCACATACTGTGGCGTAGGGATAGGTTGGTATAAAAACATGTAGACCAGGTGGCCACCAATGCAAAAACCATTTCTGATCCCATGATTAAAAAAAAAAGTTGCATTACAGTACACCCCTAATTAAATAGGCTTCTGACGTGGAGCATAACTCATGAAACCAAAACAAGACCCCACTGACTCATCCCTGCTTCGGTAAACTTGACACCTCTTACTCTATATTGTATACTGTCATACCATTAGATTTTTTATATTATTTCTTTTCAGTCTGTGAACTGAGTGATTTGCTGGGAGAAATTTAGACATCCTTTCATTATTCTGTGTCAGGCATTCACTTTAAATGTAGATAAACTGATGCTCTCCATGTTACAGTTTCATACCCTCATACCTCAGTTATTATGCATTCTATTAGTAAAATACCACCATCCACATGTTACAAGTATACACTGCTACAGAGTAATCAACCTATATAAATATAACACAAAATACTGCAGAATACAAAAAACACAGTAAATTTGACGGAGTTTGCATTGATGTGGAAGAATTTCATTGGCTAATGTATTTCTGAACACACATTAAAATGGACTGTCACTGGTCAACACAGTCACATACTAAATACACAACAGACAGAAACTACTGTGAAAATGCCCAGCTTAAGGGTAACTATTTAAACTCTGTAGGCCTCAATTAAAGTGGTATTTTTGAAGCCATTTAACACACAGGACCACATTTAAGGCCATGACCCATCAAGAGCGTACTGTCTTCATTCGCTCTATCTGTGGACAGCTTATTGTTGTCTTGGAATTGTAGCTTGTGTAATATATTTTAATCATACCATTTAAACATCTAGTGGCAGGAAGAACTTGTCAATTTGAAGTACCAGGATGTTTAAAACCATTTGGCATATCAGGTTAGTATTTCTAATGTTTGGATATGGGACTGTCCTACAGATCCTTCATTGATAATCTGTCAATACCAAACCATCCTGATTCTGAGCTACCAAAACGGGGGCAAAAATATGCAAACATTTTAACAAAAGGCTGCAATTTTTCACATTTTTTTATTAGTTCTAATACTTTTAACTTTTTTACCCCAGTTTATGTGGTGAGAAGTAAGCTGATGGTTAAGATATTCCATTCAGTTCTCTAGTTTTTTTTCTTTACTTTAGTACAAGAAAATTTTATATTTTAATTCCGGAGGCGTTGCATATTTAGTCCTGTTGAAGGATGACAAATAAAAATGTAAGACACAATTGTCCAAAACTTTCCTAATACTTTGCTGATAAATGCATATAAAGTTAATACATGGTTACAAACTACATTTCTCCAAGTTAGCTCCTCAAAAATTGATTTTAAAGAGATAAATTTGAGTTAAACTGCTTTTACCTAAAATTGTAACCAAATAAATGTGATACAGATTTTTATAATCTTTCTTTTTCGTAACTTCATTGAACTTAAATGAATGAATCATTTCAAATACAAAATTTGTTTTTCTGAATGAATACCCATGAGCATATTACAAATTTTCTAAGCTTTTTTTTTTGCAACTTTTATTTTCTAAAATCACTAGCTACATATTAAATGTACATTTGTATGATGTACAATTACCTAATATAGACATACACATCACATTCAAATTAACTCAATACAGACACTATAGCACGTGTACATAAATCCTGACAGTATTAAATTAACATTTTGTCCTGAATAAATTCACTATATATTTTAGGCTGTAAAACCTCTTGAATCAACTTGCTGAACATGTCACTGTTGGTTTGGTACGAGTGGAATTTAAGAGCCAACTAAATACAAGTTGGCATTTCTCTGTGGTCGCATACGCTACATCCACTGGGAAGTACTAAAGTCTGGAGTAGTGGGTAACTGTACTCTCAACTACAACTTTGCAGTAAATAACTCCATTTGAGTGAAAACAATAGACTTCAGTGGGCTTTAATGAGAAGTTCACAGTAAGATTGTCTTACAGTACATTAATTGTGAAACACTAGTTACACAGTCAAGCAGTGAGTTGGTACCAGATTCCCCCATTGTGTCCACAAGTTGTGACTTTATGTGGGTGAAACACATTTGTATAAAATACCCCGCTTAAGTGCTGAGAGCTTGCAAAATTGACTTGCTTGTGGAATAAACCTGCCAAAGCACCCACTGACGAATTTATTTGCATCCATATTCATCATTTTGTCACATGCAGTTCTGACTCCACCTGGGAGACCACAATGACCTGGATGATCTGTACGATGAGTGGATCAGTCTTACAATATGCCGTTTGTGAAGTACTGGAAGCCGTCGTACAGTCGTGTGGTGAGAGAGTTCATACTGGAGTCCACCATCTTGTCCACATGTAGCTGCAGTTGCTCTTCAGTCAAACCCATGTGGAAACGTTCCTTCAGCTCCTTGATGGTTGCCACGCCTTTCCCAAAACATGGCAGCTGGGAGCCTATACACATACACACAAAAGCAAACTCAAGGTTAATCACTCGTGAATTAAAATGTGGTCCATTCCAGTTTATGCTCTAAATGTTTTTTTATGTCAGACTTCAGCAGATGGATGTGTGAGAATATTAACAGAAACTTTATATCCTTAATATACGAGTATTGTATGCTACAAACAGGATTTTTGAAATCAAGATAAGTGTTCTAAAATATTTCCAACGTTGTGGTAAAAGAGTGTAGAGCTTTTACAATAGACCAGAAATAGGTACAACAGTTGCACAATATCTCTCAGACATTTGGACACAATTATGCAGTCAAGCCAAATTCTTGTCTCAGTTTTTTTTTTACTCATTTAAATAACTATCAGAGATGAGACAATATAAGTCTGTCAAAGAGAACCTGTCCAGTGTTTTGCTGTATTCTTTTTTCCTTTAAAATCAAAGTTGGACTTTTATGTTCTTTACAACTGCAATATGCAAACTGGGGCAAGTCACGAGTATATCTTACATGTTGTTATGAGCTGCATCTGTACCCACAGCCTAGGAGTGGTGAGTCACGGTAATTATTATCAAACTTGTTAACCTCTGGGTCACTGATTTTTTACATTCTCATTCTCATGTGTTACCCTGGCAAGATATCTGGTCAATGTGTACAATGAACCCAATGAAGAATTTGAAGTTTTGTAACTTTACATATCACTTGGGTTCAAGTCAATTTTCAAATACACTTCTGCTGCAGACCAATTCGACTACAATTTTTAACACTACATTGTATTATATATTTCACACTAAGTCCTGGTCATACTGGACATTGTAAATAAAAGTCCCGCCTATATTTGAACAAGTAGAGCAGACTAGGTCCACTGACCTGTCTGGCTGATTTCCATGATGGCCACCAACTTGTCCATGTGCTTCCTGGCAGCAACTAAACCCTGCAACATCAGGATCTTGTAGTACTCAAACATGTCACTGCCCACACCTCCCATCACCTGAAAACAGCAGGTAAAGCCACAGGTAAGACAAAAGGGTAAAATTCAACAGTAAAGTCCAATCATCAGAGTTCAGTTTGTTGAACACTTTATCACAAAGACAACAAGAGCAGATACAGAGTGACTGAGAGAAGATTAGTCAAAAACTTCCACGACATACACCACAGATTTTGTGGGGAGCTTGGTCATGCAGTGGGCCACATAGTGATGGCGCGATTAGTGGTCCATTCGATGGATCCAAGGATTGTGTCTCTGATGCATTCAGTGTAACCACATGGAATCACTCCAAGTTAAACCCCTATTTTCACCCACCTAGTGGCATCTGTAAGGACATTTTAACCGTCTTTTCTAATTTGTATATATTTCATTTGAACATATTGCCAGGAATCCCACATGATTCAGAGCTTGACTGTGAGTGAGAAAGACAGTAGTTGCTTGGGGACGTCCAGTGGTTTACAAA
This sequence comes from Sabellastarte sp. h YS-2021, assembly GCA_964017235.1. Lineage (NCBI taxonomy): Eukaryota > Metazoa > Annelida > Polychaeta > Sabellida > Sabellidae > Sabellastarte > Sabellastarte sp. h YS-2021. Next base: position 34,294,303 of record OZ024936.1, read on the forward strand.
GCAGAATCTGGTCCACTACCAAGTATGCGTTGCTTGCCTCCACCCCACGAACCTATTGTGATTTTGAAGGTAGACCTTTAATCTTGAACAAAAATTGATTCTAGTTCAAAGACTGGATAGATGATGGTAGACTGTGCACACAAGATCGCTTGTATTGGGTACTATGGATATAATGTGACTGTTCAGCATACTCACCTCCACAAACTCATGTGTCAGTTTGAAGGCAGATGTCTCAAATCCGAGGTTCCTGCCCGGTGAGTTGGACATGATGAATCCAAAATCAATGTGGATGATGTGACCGTGTGCGTCCAGAAGAATGTTCCCGTTATGTCTGAAATACACAGGAACAGCTGTGTATATTGATAACAGGAGGTTACACTGAACAATACATGGGGAACATTATTACCCAAAACATGCAGAGAAACGCATTTTCTTCAAAAGACAGGTTTGTGAAACAGAAGAGATACGTGAAATACAGATCAAGGTTTTATTCATGAAATATGTGGGAATTGAGATTTTGTCTGATTCACTTTTCAGAGTTCTCTTACTAACCTCTTCAAATTAACTTTCCCAAAATAATATTTTTCGTTTTTCAAACACACAATCCTGCATTACTGATCTAGCCTGTCCCTTGACTATGATTTTTGTCCATTCTTTGTTAGCTTAGCACACAGAGTGTGCCTTGTGGGGAAGATATAACATTCGCAAAGTAATAGATACTTTACAATAGTTTTGACTTCTGTCCATACTATACCAAAACAAACAGCACAAGTTGAACAGTAAATATTTGAGAGCAAATTTTGGCCAAAATTTTGACTGTGCCACTTTTACCAGATCAGTTCAATACAGCTTCACAGGTGGCTGGTAATTAGGGATGGGTCAGTGTAAAAATCTGTAGGTTGGGAGGTTGTCAATGCAAAACCCTTTGATTCTGGGATCCCCCAAAAAGATGCGTTTCAGTACACCCCTAAACAAGCATTCTGACGCATGCATTTATCTCCCGCCATATAAATTAGATGTACTAAAGATAGTGAAATATAAATTTTTGCCACGAGCTATAGGTCTGAAATTTTATTATGTTATAGCTGACCCAAAACTAGACGACCAACATATTTGCCCAAAATTCTCTAAATGCAATAGTTTTCAAGTTACAAGTGATTTTACTCATGATGGAAGTTAGTGAAAAATCCAAAAGTAGCTATTACTCACTTAGCTATTGTGATAGACACCGAAGTTACTCACCATGTTGTAGCTATGGAAAAAGTAGCTGAATAACATATTTTAACAAGGTGCTCTAAATGTAATACTTTTCAAGTTATAATTGATTTAGTGCATGATTTCCTGAATTTTAATGCATTAAAAATTATTTTAAAAATTCATTAAAAAAATTTAGCATGTGAAAGCTCTCCAAAATGTAGGTGAATGAGTTATTTGAGTAATATTGGCTATCTGCAATACTTTTAGTGATAATAGGCAGTTCCTCATTTTGAGTAGGTGAGTAATTAGCTACGGATCTGAAAATTCACTAATTGAAAGCTCTCCAAAATGTATGTAAATGAGTTATTTCAGAAATACTGGCTATCTGCAATACTTGTAGAGATAATTCGCATTTATTCATTTTGAGTAGGTGAATAATTAACTACGGGTGTGAAACTTCACCAAGTGAAAGCTCTCCCAAAAGTAGGTGAATGACTTATTTGAGAAAAATTGGCTATCTGCAATACTTTTACAGATAATTCACATTTACTCATTTTCAGTAGGTGAGTAATTAGCTACGGGTCTGGAACTTCACCATGTGAAAGCCCTCCCAAAAGTAGATGAATGAGTTATTTGATAAAAATTGGATATCCACAATACTTTTAGAGATAATTCACATTTACTCATTTTGAGTAGGTGAATAATTAGCTACGGGTCTGAAACCTCACCAAGTAAAAGCTCTCCCAAAAGTAGGCGAATGAGTTATTTGAGAAAAATTGGATATCTGCAATACTTTTAGAGATAATTCACATTTACTCATTTTGAGTAGGTGACTAATTAGCTACGGGTCTGGAACTTCACCATGTGAAAGCTCTCCCAAAAGTAGATGAATGAGTAATTTGATAAAAATTGGATATCCACAATACTTTTAGAGATAATTAGCATTTACTCATTTTGAGTAGGTGAATAATTAGCTACGGGTCTGAAACTTCACCAAGTGAAAGCTCTTCCAAAAGTAGGTGAATGAGTTATTTAAGAAAAATTGGAGATCCACAATACTTTTAGGGATAATTCACATTTACTCATTTTGAGTAGGTGAGTAATTAGCTACGGGTCTGGAACTTCACCATGTGAAAGCTCTCCCAAAAGTAGAGGAACGAGTAATTTGATAAAAATTGGATACCCGCAATACTTTTACAGATAATTAGCATTTACTCATTTTGAGGTGAATAATTAGCTACGGCTCTGAAAATTCACCAAGTGAAAGCTCTCCCAAAAGTAGGTGAATGAGTTATTTGAGAAAAATTGGCTATCTGCAATACTTTTACAGATAATTCACATTTACTCATTTTCAGTAGGTGAGTAATTAGCTACGGGTCTGGAACTTCACCATGTGAAAGCTCTCCCAAAAGTAGATGAATGAGTTATTTGATAAAAATTGGATATCCGCAATACTTTTAGAGATAATTCATATTCACTCATTTTGAGTAGGTGAATAATTAGCTACGGGTCTGAATCTCACCAAGTAAAAGCTCTCCCAAAAGTAGGTGAATGAGTTATTTGAGAAAAATTGGATATCTGCAATACTTTTACAGATAATTCACATTTACTCATTTTGAGTAGGTGAGTAATTAGCTACGGGTCTGGAACTTCACCCTGTGAAAGCTCTCCCAAAATGAACGAGTAATTTGATAAAAATTGGATATCCACAATACTTTTAGAGATAATTAGCATTTACTCATTTTGAGTAGGTGAATAATTAGCTACGGGTCTGAAACTTCACCAAGTGAAAGCTCTTCCAAAAGTAGGTGAATGAGTTATTTAAGAAAAATTGGAGATCAACAATACTTTTAGGGATAATTCACATTTACTCATTTTGAGTAGGTGAGTAATTAGCTACGGGTCTGGAACTTCACCATGTGAAAGCTCTCCCAAAAGTAGATGAATGAGTTATTTGATAAAAATTGGATATCCGCAATACTTTTAGAGATAACTAGACCAAGGACGCATCTGTGGCCAGATGCTGGATGTATCCTCCGACAAAGGCCAACTAACATAGTTTAGAAGATAAAAAGCATTTTTCATTAATAAGCAAGCTGAAAGCACTTTTAAGTTTGGCTAACCTTATTTGACCCTGTAGCAGGGGCCCAAGGTGAAGTCTGACCACATCGAAAGATTCGCAGCCCATGATTTCCTATAAGTCGTTTTCACATTGCAAACCTCTAGGACCAATAATAAGCAGGAGGGGCCCAAGGTCAAATCTGACCACATGAAAAGATTTGCAGCCCATGACTTTCTATAAGTTGTTTTCATATTAATGAGTTATTTGAGAAATACCGGCTATCTGCAATACTTCTAGAGATAATTCGCATTTACTCATTTTGAGTAGGTGAATAATTAGCTACGGGTCTGAAACCTCACCAAGTGAAAGCTCTCCCAAAAGTAGGCGAATGAGTTATTTGAGAAAACTAGGCTATCTACAATACTTTTAGAGATAATTTGCATTTACTCATTTTCAGTAGGTGAGTAATTACCTACGGGTCTGAAACTTCACCAAGTGAAAGCTCTCCCAAAAGTAGGTGAAGGAGTTATTTGAGAAAAATTGGCTATCTGCAATACTTTTACAGATAATTCGCATTTACTCATTTTGAGTAGGTGAGTAATTACCTACACGTCTGGAACTTCAGCATGTGAAAGCTCTCCCAAAAGTAGGTGAATGAGTTATTTAAGAAAAATTTGATATCTGCAATAATTTTAGAGAAAATGCAGAATTACTCATTTTTAGTAGGCAAGTAATTTAGCCACAGGCCTAATTTAGACATAAAGCCTACCAATAGAATACTGTGGTGCACCCTCTAATATACCTTGCAAACTTGAGAAGGCTAGCTATAATATTTTTTTTCGTTAGAGCGGTAATGGTGAAATCTCTCTACACACTGCGGCTATCCAGTGGATACAATGATTTACTCAACAGTGAGAACCTGAAAGTAGATATTGGTAAACTATGCCATGACATAGAGGTCTGCAATTTCACTCTGTTATAGCTGACCAAAAATTATGTGAATAACATATTTAAACAAAATACTGTAAATGTAATAGTTTTCACGTTATAACTGATTTACTCAACAGTGATAACCTCAAAGTAGCTATTACTCAGCTATACAATGAGCTACATGTCTGGATTTTTTCTATGTTATAGCTGACCCAAAATTAGGTGAACAACATATTTAATCAAAATACTGTAAATACAATAGCTTTCAAGTTACAACTGATTTACTCAATAGTGAGAACCTGAAAATAGCTATTGCTCAGCTATGCCATGAGCTATAAGTCTGTAATTTCTCGATGTTATAGCTGACCCAAAAGTAGGTGAACAATATATTTTAACAAAATACTCCAAATGCAATATTTTTCAAGTTACAAGTCATTTACTCAACAGTCAGTACCTGAAAATAGCTATTGCTCAGTTGTGCCATGAGCTACAGGTCTGTAATTTCACTATGTTATAGCTGACCCAAAAGTAGCTGAATAACATATTTACACAAATTTCTGTAAATGCAATAATTTTCCAATTACAACTGATTTACTCAACAGTGTGAACTTCAAAGTAGCTATTACTCAGCTATGCAATGAGCCACAGGTCTGGAACCTCACTCTGTTATAGCTGACTCCGAAATAGGTGAATAACATATTGAAACAAAATACTCTAAATGTAATACTTTTGAAGTTATAAGTAATTTACTCAATAGTGATAACCTAAAAGTAGCTATTACTCAGCTATGCAATGAGCCACAGGTCTGGAACCTCACTCTGTTATAGCTGACTCCGAAATAGGTGAATAACATATTGAAACAAAATACTCTAAATGTAATACTTTTGAAGTTATAAGTAATTTACTCAATAGTGATAACCTAAAAGTAGCTATTACTCAGCTATGCCATGAGCTACAGGTCTGAAATTTTACTATGTTATAGCTGACCCAAAAGTAGCTGAATAACATATTTATACAAAATTGTGTAAATGCAATAGTTTTCAAGTTACAAGTGATTTTACTCATGATGGAAGTTACTGAAAAGCCCAAAAGTAGCTATTACTCACTTAGCTATTGAGACAGACACCCAAGTTACTCACCATGTTGTAGCTATGAAAAAAGTAGCTGAATAACATATTTTAACAAAATGCTCTAAATGCAACATTTTTCAAGTTATAAGTGATTTAGTGCATGATTTCATGACTTTTAATGCATTTTAGACATTTTTGTCTACCACAGGCCTAATTTAGACATAAAGCCTACCAAAAAGATAGGGTGGCGAGTCCTCTAGCATACCAAGCCACCTGCCAAATATGAAAGAAATCTGGAAAGAAATGTGGACTGTAGGTCGCTAACAAGCAATATTCCACATTTTAGACATTTTTGTCTACCACAGGCCTAATTTAGACATAAAGCCTACCAAAAAGATAGGGTGGCGAGTCCTCTACCATATCAAGCCACCTGCCAAATATGAAAGAAATCCAAAAAAAAATGTGGACTGTAGGTCGCTAACAAGAAATCTCTGCGGACGCGGGCGCGGACGACAACGATGATGAATCCATAGTATCCCCGCTTCGCGTCGGGGATACAATTATCATTTACTCATTTTGAGTAGGTGAATAATTAGCTACGGGTCTGAAACTTCACCATGTGAAAGCTCCCCCTAAAGTAGATGAAGCAGTTATTTGAGAAAAATTATGTCATTATTTTGCCACAAATAAGAAAATAGCTATTACTCACTTATGGCATGCAATAGAACCCCAAACTATATGCATTTACCCTACAGTCACAATTTCAAAGTAGGTATTACTCGGCTATCCAATGTGCAACAGGTCTGAAACTTTACTATGTGATAGGTTATCAAAAACTAGATGAATAACATATTTGAAAATATTTCCCTAACTTTAATACTTTTGAAGATATTTGACATTTACTTCTTCTGTTATTTACCTACAAATGAGAAAATAGCTATTACTCACTTATGGCAAGCAATAGAACCCCAAACTATGTACCATCTTATAGCTAAGAACAAAGTAGCTGAACAACATATTTTAGGAAAATACTCCAACTGCAATAGTTTTGGAGTTACAATGGATTTACTCAACAGTCACAATTTCAAAGTAGCTATTACTCAGCTATCCAATGTGCAACAGATCTGAAACTTTACTATGTGATAGCTTATGAAAAAGTAGATGGATAACATATTTGAAAAGAATTCCCTAACTTTAATACTTTTGAAGATATTTGACATTTACTTATGTCATGATTTTGCTACAAATAACAAAATAGCTATTACTCACTTATGGCATGCAATAGAACCCCAAACTATGTACCATCTTATAGCTAAGGACAAAGTAGCTGAACAACATATTTTAGGAAAATACTCCAACTGCAATAGTTTTGGAGTTACAATGGCTTTACTCAACAGTCAGAATTTCAAAGTAGCTATAACTCAGCTATCCAAGGTGCAACAGGTCTGAAACTTTACTATGTTATAGCTTACCAAAAAGTAGATGGACAACATATTTGAAAAGATTTCCCTAACTTCAATACTTTTGAAGATATTTGACATTTACTTCTTCTGTTATTTAGCTACAAATGAGAAAATAGCTATTACTCACTTATGGCAAGCAATAGAACCCCAAACTATGTACCATCTTATAGCTAAGAACAAAGTAGCTGAACAACATATTTTAGGAAAATACTCCAACTGCAATAGTTTTGGAGTTACAATGGCTTTACTCAACAGTCAGAATTTCAAAGTAGCTATTACTCAGCTATCCAAGGTGCAACAGGTCTGAAACTTTAGTATGTGATAGCTTACCAAAAAGAAGCTGGACAACATATTTGAAAAGATTTCCCTAACTTCAATACTTTTGAAGATATTTGACATTTACTTCTTCTGTTATTTAGCTACAAATGAGAAAATAGCTATTACTCACTTATGGCATGCAATGGGACCCCAAACTATGTACCATCTTATAGCTAAGGACAAAGTAGCTGAACAACATATTTGAAGAAAAAGTTGTTACTGCAATAGTTTTTGAGTTATGAGCCCTTTACTCAAAGTAGCTAAGATTGCTATTACTCACTTATCTTTAGGCCTAAGTCAATAAAACCAAAAAAATTTTCAAGGGCATGAAAATTCATTGGGACAATAAATTTACAAAAAATCTGTAGCTGTAGTAGTTTTGGAGAAATCTGCGTGACTAACTAACACACACACGCACGCACGCACGCACACACAGACATCATTTCATAATCTCCCTCCCGGGCTAAAGCCCGGCGGGAGATAATAAATAGTACAGACAGGAAGTGTAACTCATGAAACCAAAACAAAGCATAAAAATGTGCAATTTCTTCAGTTTTCTTTCAATTATATCTCTTGACAAGCAAGATGGCGGTTCGAAAATGTCACAGCACTTGATACAACTGCTCTTGATACCAAGGCTACGGACCCATCCATAAATGCACATGAAATATAGACCAATTTTTTTCAATATTTGCTCAATTTACTAAATCTACCTTAGATAATTTCTACCGACACCAGCCGTCTGTGTTGCACTGATGAAGTTGTTTAATGAACTTTTCCATAATTCCTGCATCAACCTAAACCTGACACCACTGATCTGACCCATCACAAGCTGCTGTCAAAAGTATCATTTTCAGTTAACTTCTATCATACTGACCAATTTAAGAGTCCTCAATATATTGTAAAGTTGAAATAAGTATCATTTTCAGTTAACTTATATCATACTGACCAATTTAAGAGTCCTCAATATATTGTAAAGTTGAAATATTTTCTTGACTCAGTTTAGTGACACGTTCTCATATATCAACCTTGTTTAAACCTAGTTCCCAGGTAATTTTATCACTTAATTGAACCCTATCTTTGACCTAGTTTGACTGACCTGTCCTTGACCTGCATGAAGTAGCACACCAGTGAGTAGCCAGCACAGCTCTGTACAAAGTTTTCCTGAGCCTCCAGAAACTCCTCACTGTTGGGCGGACCGAACTCCTGTAAAATCAAAATACAGACACCCATGTACAATAGTAACCAACTGAAAACCCTCACTGGTGGGCAGTTGTAAAATACACATGTAAGATATCCTTCAAGTACATGTCCTTGCCATGATGAGTTCTATTCTATTTTTGGACTTTTATGGCACTTCATCTCTGCAGTTAAGCAGACTCTAACGCACACCAAACACAAACAGTATTACAAAATTCATCAGTCCATGGGCATAGTAATGGTTGTTGTCATAGAGACACTGGCTGAATAACAAGCTACAGTGGAAAGGCTTTGCAGATATAAATATAATTCGAGTTTGTTCCTACAGAAGGCGACAGAATAAGATGAACAAACATCATCAGGAGTTTGGACTAAGCTTTACAGATAGCACTGAGACATGTTAGCTGTCTCACAAGCAACTTACTTATATCTATTTTATTGTTTTAAACTCAGGGTTGCCAAGTACGCTTAACTAAAAATACATTACAATATTTTATTAAAGCTTTATTCATGATATTCACTAATTTTAGTTCTTCTGTAGAATAAAAGGCTAAAACTGGGTATCCAGGATATACCATATGGCACATGTGATTAACATGTATGAAGTGGTAACAGAAGCGAGTTCATTCACTTCTAATTCTATTTTTTTCACACTTGATGGAATGTCACAGTGTTATCAAATGATAAAACATTCCTTAAACCAATAAATTCTTTATGTATAGAGGTGAGATACTCACGTGAATGAAGTAATCACAGAGTGTGAGTTTGCTCTGTTTCTTGACTTGGTGAAGGGACACAGCATTCACTATGGGTTCAATCATCCCGCTGTCACTGGATGTCACGATGATATCATAAGGCTTCACCCAAAGTGGCACCCGCTCCTCACGCCAGATTTTCTGATTTCAAACAATACAATATTACACGTGTTGAAAGATACACGTCAAAGAGTGTATGTAGATGTTACGGTGTATACATGTAATCACTGAATACAAAACCCGCCTGCTTATACAAACATTTATATATTTTAAGCATTTACTGGAGCAGTTGCTAGAGGTTGAGGAATTGGTTGTACTCATCCACAAAGGTAAGTTCTCCTGTCCTGGTAATGTGGACCAGGTCTAAAGTGAAGAGAGGTTTAACTGCACTTTCAACAAATTGCACAGATCATAATGTTTACTTATTCAGTGGAGGAAACAAGGGAAGAATGCCTTTAAACCATTATTGCAGAGATGGGAAGCAAGTCGGTAAAAACCAAAAAAAAAAAAAAAACGATATACATAAGGCAATGTCTATAAATACATCCAAACACCAAAGAAGGCTATGCACTAGTACTAAAATCTAGATATTAAGTTCAAACTTGTTTTTTTGTTATGTCCAACAGTTGTATTGGGACAGGCGCTAAACATTGCAACTTGTAGGAGCTGAATCCACACTAAGGTCACAGCCAGTTTTTAGATTGCCAAACTTCATAACCACTAGGACATAGTGGACCGAAGTCCAGATATAAATAATTAGTATGAATGACAGACATCATTAAAATTATAATAATTCTAGCTTAAGGGCTGGTTAAGTGGTCAATATCATTACAATTCAGTGAGCTAATTAAAACCCACACTTGTGCGGTTTAAGGGCAGACATTTTTTTACTGGAAGTTACAAGGTCCCCCATATACACACTAAGATTAAGTAAACCTTGATTAAGGTATCTATGGTGACGACTCATACAATCATATTACAACGATCTTCTACACATAACAATACAGACCACAACTGTAATTGTATTGGGTAATTGCAAGATAGAGAAGCTCTTCAAAAAAGTTGTCTACACACTTGCGAATGGCAAAATACTTACATGAATTGTCCTTTGACAGGCTGGCTGCAGGAATTTCTAATGATAACTTTTGTAAAGTTCAAAGTTGAGGCTTTTATACCCCCGTTCAAAAGCTAGGGTCATATTGGGACAGGATCAAAAGCTAACTTGTATAATAACAGTCGACTAAAAATAATCATGCACATCACCAGGTAACAGGAAGCCTGTTGTTCCAGCCTCAAGGTAGCTGAAACTGTATTTTACCTTGGGCAGGTGACCTGCATATATTCATGTTTTACAAGGAATAATCAATACAACACACCTGTAACTGCACTAGGAACTGGTAAGCTAGCAGCTCCTGCCTCAAGTCATCTCCACACTTGACAATGAGAGACAGCAGCTTCCAGTTGGGCAGGTGTCCATATGGAGAGGAGTCTCTGATACGCTTAACCTTCTCAGACCACGGTTCCTTCAACGCAGCAGCAGATGGGTCCTCAGGATCTCTCTGTAAACAAGTGAGAACACTAATATTTAACCAGAAACTCTGTATTATTATTAAACGTCTCCTACGGATTTGAATACTTAATCCTACTTAGCAAAGTGCTACTAGAACCTTATTAAACTGCACCATTCATCAAAAATTTCTTTCAAAGAAAGCTATCTCTCTAAAAAAAAACTGTTAATGGAATAACTTAAATTTGCATCAAAAACCAACAAGTAAATTTCTACAATAAAAAAAAAAAATTCTTTTTCTTCTTTATTTATTTGTCTCTTTCTCAAGATTCTCTGTGAAATATTGTGGTTTTCCCAAATTCTCAGAACTTTTCAAAAGTAGCTTCTACACAGATATTTATTTACTCCCACAAATCTTCATGCTTTTTGTGTGGGCTTTGTTAACTTGAGCTTGGTAACAAGTTGGTAAGAATGGAAGTGTGAAAATAATATTTATTTACATCATTTTAAATACACTGTGAAAGTTCTATCATTTTATCATTGTGGCTAGGCGAGGGATGGACACACTACATGCTATCTGGTCAAGATTCTGCACTGTAAACCCCCAGGGCAGTGGTAAGCAACTGCCAACCTTTCAGCCTACAGTTGCTGCAATTAGTTGAACCTACCATCTCAAAGGGTGTATCTAAGTACTTGTATCTGCTTCTAATCTGATGGGTTGAGTGACACCTGTTAGCTTCATTTTATCAGTTACTAAAATATTTTCTGTGACTTGTTGAAATTAGTTCTTTACCTGGAAGCTTTTCCTTGGCTGTGAGAGGTTGTCATGGAGTCGCCTGCGTATGTCGGCAGCGGCAATGTAGACAGGTTCTTTTGAGTCAGTGCTTGCTGTGCTCTCCAGTGACATCTGTGACATGGTGTCTGGGTGGTGACGTGAACGTAAGGTGAGCTCGTACTGCTGAACATACAGATACATATATATGTCAAAGTATGCAAAAATGTGACATGAGAGATGATAAGCTGGTACTGCTGTAAACAGACACACAGTATCAATCATAATATGGATTATTTCACATGGTGAATTGATGGTGACATGAATGAAGTACTAGCTCACACTGCTGCAAATAATCAGACAGGATCACATGACACATAATGCCATGTGACGTACAGGTGGTGACTGGAATGTAGCTTAAGCTGGTATTGCTGTAAATAACCACAGTACTGATCACATACATTTTGTCCCATGGTGTACAGGTCGTGACCTGAATGTAACATAAGTTCATACTACTGTGAATGTACATGCAAAGTCAAAGTTGGGGTTTTAAGTCCCTTTCAACAGCCAGGGTCATATTGGCACAGGTCTTCAGCATTACCACTTGACTGCACACAGAGGTGACTGCCTGTGATTAGATGCCAAACTTACTAACCACTAGGCCACCGAGGACCTCTACTGAATGTACATGCAGTGTAATGTGACAGAGTAAGGATGCCGACTGACCTACAAGATGTCACTGCGTTTCTGTGACCAGTATACTGACCTGCATGGTGTCACTGACAGTCTTCCTGTGACTAGTGTACTGTCCTGCATTATGTCACTGTTTTCCTGTGACCAGGGTACTGACCTGCATAATGTTGTCTTTCTAGGACCAGTGTACTGACCAGCATCATGTCACTATCTTCCTGTGACCAGTGTACTGACCTGCATGATGTCATCGTCTTCCTGTGACCAGCACTCTGCGTCATCCACATACTCATTGCTTCCATACACACTGAACTCAGGTTTGGGTGAGCCCTCAGAACTAGACTGGTACTGGAGCAAATCCTCCTCAGACCGTGTGTACCTGAGAACAAAAACACAGGTTTCAAGATGTCTGCATATGAGTGGTGAGAGCTGATAGTAAACAGAAACCATCCATCTGACATAACACAAAGGACAGCCTGCAGGCTTGTATTAATGGCAAGCAAAAACCACTCACAGGGCCAAAATATAAACTACCAGTGTTCTTTCTACCTTACCCAGGTAGCTTCAAAATTGCACATCAACCATATGATGATGAGATAAAATACATATTTATTTGAAAGAGTTTAAAGAAAGAAAGTCATACTCCAAACATACTAATGAATAATAACTATGTAATATGGATGGGTCGGTGTCAGTGAAATGTAGATTATGTGGCTACCAAAGCAAAACCATTCTGATTTCCGGATGTAAAAATAAATATGTTTTAGTACATCCTCAACTGAATAGGACTACGTGAAGTGAAACTCATGAAACCAAAAATGGTTCTACTCAATGAAATCACTGTATAAGTCTGCAAATGCACAAAAATATAGGATATTGTTTACTATTTCTTCGGATTGAGGATTTATGTCTACTTTTTAAATTTTCCCTCAATTATACAATTGAGATGGCAACTGTAAAGTGTGGTCACATTATTTCGGTAAAATGCTCCCAGTAATGAAATACCAGGCCCAGTGACCCATCCCCACACTCTAACTCATCTAAGTAGAGCATGTATGTGGCTTTCCCACCAGAATACATTTGATGAACTATCTATTTATCTCACCTGAGGGTGTTTTCCATCAGTTTGGAGGGTACAGGAGCAGCCAGTGCATTCTCACACTCTAACACCTCTATGTAGAGCATGTATGGGGCTTTCTCCTTGGAGTTGAGGACTACTGCCTGGGTATGAGGGATCCTCACCACATGGTGGTTTATGGCTCCTTGTATTGGCACCCACACACGAGCCGGTAGATTCAGATTCAGCATGGACAGCTCTGCCAGTAAACGAGCGGCTGAAAACACAAGAAATACACAACATTCTTATTTTACTCAAAGTTATGAGACACTCTTGTGAGGGATACATGGGTGGGTAAATGCAAGCCAAGCAATGGCAGTTTTACAAGGTGCGGAGCTAAACATAGAAAGTTACATTTCTCAGGAAAGTTGAAACGTTATCATGACACAAAGTGGCATCACACTACGATCATATTTTCAGGATTTTACTTCCACTCTTTCTCTAAATCTTCCCTCTTCAAGGAAATGCAGTTTTCTGGACTAGCAATGCATCTTTGATGAAACAGAGTTCAATTCTCTCCCTTCTTCATAGCGGGCAAGAATGTAACATTCATTGCTGGTTTGGATTCATTTAATGAAGCTGCACATCTTCCCACTCTGTTGTATATTGATAATGTAGCTGTTTGTTAAAATATCTGTACAGAACTTTAAAGTACTGTCAAAGTGCCTTATGTCTCTAAAACTCTCTATCAAAACCTATAAAGCTATAGAGCCTCAAAGAATGCCCAAAATATCTTGTTCTCTTAACATGTGTATATTACAGAAGCCTGTGCATGTGACTCACTGCGTATCTCTTTAGTAGGAAGGGTGGAGAGCCTCTTGCCGATGTTCATTAGTGCCTTGATAAACTCCAGCTGCGACTGCAGTCTGGGCGCCCCGCAGTGACACTCCGTCATGTAGCCCTAGAAACAGAAACCATGGCAACATGTGAGCATTGAAGTATATCAAACAAAACAGTGATACGCAAACTTGTGAGAGAGCGCTAGAACACAGAATACAAACAAAACAGCAACACTCAGCCTTGTAGCCCTGGATACAAAGAAGTCATGGCAACCTATGAGAAAGCATTGTCAAAGTGTGACATTCCATCAGGCCCTGGAAACAGAGAAATCATAAAATGTATACACAGTACAAAAGAAACAAGACCACTGCCGCGGTATGTATCTCCCGCCGAGTACCGCAGGGGAAGAAATACTACATTGAAATTTTTCCCCTTTGCATAGGACACTGTTGTACCATCCTGCAGGTCGAAAATTCGCTTGAAATCGCTCTATCTGTTACGCTTTTCGAGATATTGACACTTTTCCATTTTCAGCAAAAATCCAAGATGGCCGCCGAAAGTGGCGAAAAATGAAATTTTTCCCCTTTGGACAGGACACTCTTATATCACCCTGCGGGTCAAAAATTCGCTCGATATCGCTCGATCTCTTACGGTTTTCGAGATATTGACACTTTTTCATTTTCCGCAAAAATCTAAGATGGCCGCCAAAAGTGGCGAAAATTGAAATTTTCCCCCTTTGCACAGGAGACTCTTGTACCACCCTGCAGGTCAAAAATTTGCTCGAAATCGCTCTATCTCTTACGGTTTTTGAAATATTGACACTTTTCTATTTTCCGCAAAAATCCAAAATAGCCGCCAAAAGTGGCGAAAATCGATATTTTTCCCCTTTGCACAGGACACTCTTGTGCTACCCTTCTGGTCAAAAATTCGCTTGAAATCGCTCTATCTCTTACGGTTTTAGAGATATTCACACTTTTCCATTTTCCGCAAAAATCCAAGATGGCTGCCAAAAGTGGTGAAAATTGAAATTTTACCCCTTTGCACAGGACATTCTTGTACTACCTTGCAGGTCAAAAATTCGCTCGAAATCGCTCTATCTCTTATGGTTTTCGAGATATTCACACTTTTTCATTTTTTCCCGCTAAAATCCAAGATGGCCGCCAAACGTGGCGAAAATTGAAATCTTTCCCCTTTGCATAGGACACTTTTGTACTACCCTGAAGGTCTAAATGCAATAGTTTTCAAGTTACAAGTGATTTCACTCATGATGGAAGTTAGTGAAAAATCCAAAAGTAGCTATTACTCACTTATCTATTGAGATAGACACCCAAGTTACTCACCATGTTGTTGCTGTGGGAAAAAGTAGGTGAATAACATATTTTAACAAAATGCTCAAAATACAATAAGTTATAATCGATTTAGTGCATGATTTCATTAATTTTAATGCATTAAAAATTATTTTAATAATTCATAAAAAAACTTTAGCATGTGAAATATCTCCAAAATGTAGGTGAATGAGTTATTTGAGAAATACTGGCTATCCGCAATACTTTTAGTGATAATAGGCAATTACTCATTTTGAGTAGGTGAGTAATTAGATATGGATCTGAAAATTCACTAATTGAAAGTTCTCCCAAAATATAGGTGAAGCGAGTTATTTGAAAAATACTGGCTATCTGCAATACTTTTAGAGATAATTCGCATTTACTCATTTTGAGTAGGTGAGTAATTACCTACAGGTTTGGAACTTCACCATGTGAAAGCTCTTCCAAAAGTAGATGAATGAGTTATTTGAGAAAAATTGGGTACCCACAATACTTTTAGAGATAATTAGCATTTACTCATTTTGAGTAGGTGAGTAATTACCTACGGGTCTGAAACTTCACCATGTGAAAGCTCTTTCAAAAGTAGATGAATGAGTTATTTGAGAAAAATTGGCTATCTGCAATACTTTTAGAGATAATTCGCATTTACTCATTTTGAGTAGGTGAGTAATTAGCTATGGGTCTGAAACTTCACCATGTGACAGCTCTTCCAAAAGTAGATGAATGAGTTATTTGAGAAAAATTGACTATCTGCAATACTTTCAGAGATAATTTGCATTTACTCATTTTGAGTAGGTGAGTAATTAGCTACAGGTCTGAAACTTCACCAACTGAAAGCTCTCCTAAAAGTACATGAATGAGTTATTTGAGAAAAATTGGCTATCTGCAATACTTTTAGAGATAATTCGCAGTTACTCATTTTGAGTAGGTGAGTAATTAGCTACAGGTCTGAAACTTCACCATGTGAAAGCTCTCTCAAAAGTAGGTGAATGAGTTATTTGAGAAAAATTGGCTATATGCAATACTCTTAGAGATAATTCGCAGTTACTCATTTTGAGTAGGTGAGTTATTACCTCTGGGTCTGAAACTTTGCCATGTGAAAGTTCTTCCAAAAGTAGATGAATGAGTTATTTGAGAAAAACTGGCTATCTGCAATACTTTTAGAGAGAATTTGCATTTACTCATTTTGAGTAGGCGAGTAAGTAGCTATGGGTCTTAAACTTCACAATGTGAAAGCTCTTCCAAAAGTAGATGAATGAGTTATTTGAGAAAAATTGGCTATCTGCAATACTTTTAGAGATAATTAGTATTTACTCATTTTGAGCGGGTGAGAAATTAGCTACAGGTCTGAAACTTCACCAAGTGAAAGCTCTCCCAAAAGTAGATAAATGAGTTACTTGAGAAAAATTGCTATCTCCTATACTTTTAGAGATAATTCGCATTTACTCATTTTGAGTAGGTGAGAAATTAGCTATGGGTCTGAAACTTCACCATGTGAAAGCTCTTCCAAAAGTAGATGAATGAGTTATTTGAGAAAAATTGGCTATCTGCAATTCTTTTAGAGATAATTCACATTTACTCATTTTGAGTAGGTGAGTAATTACCTACGGGTCTGAAACTTCACCAAGTGAATGCTCTCCCAAAAGTAGATGAATGAGTTATTTGAGAAAAATTGGCTATCTGCAATACTTTTAGAGATAATTCGCATTTACTCATTTTGAGTAGGTGAGTAATTAGCTACGGGTCTGAAACTTCACCAAGTGAAGGCTCTCCCAAAAGTAGGTGAATGAGTTATTTGAGAAAAATTGGCTATCTGCAATAATTTTAGAGAGAATTCGCATTTACTCATTTTGAGTAGGTGAGTAATTAGCTATGGGTCTGAAACTTCACCATGTGAAAAGCTCTTCCAAAAATAGATGAATGCGTTATTTGAGAAAAATTGGCTATCTGCAATACTTTTAGAGATAATTCGCATTTACTCATTTTGAGTAGGCGAGTAATTAGCTATGGGTCTGAAACTTCACCATGTGAAAGCTCTTCCAAAAGTAAATGAATGAGTTATTTGAGAAAAATTGGCTATCTGCAATACTTTTAGAGATATTTAGCATTTACTCATTTTGAGTAGGCGAGTAATTAGCTATGGGTCTGAAACTTCACCATGTGAAAGCTCTTCTAAAAGTAGATGAATGAGTTATTTGAGAAAAATTGGCTATCTGCAATACTTTTAGAGATATTTAGCATTTACTCATTTTGAGTAGGTGAGAAATTAGCTACAGGTCGGACACTTCACCAAGTGAAAGCTCTCCCAAAAGTAGATGAATGAGTTATTTGAGAAAAATTGGCTATCCGCAATACTTTTAGAGATAATTAGCATTTACTCATTTTGAGTAGGTGAGTAATTAGCTACGGGTCTGAAACTTCACCAAGTGAAAGCTCTTCCAAAAGTAGGTGAATGAGTTATTTGAGAAAAATTGGCTATCTGCAATACTTTTAGAGATAATTCGCATTTACTCATTTTGAGTAGGCGAGTAATTAGCTATGGGTCTGAAACTTCACCATGTGAAAGCTCTTCCAAAAGTAAATGAATGAGTTATTTGAGAAAAATTGGCTATCTGCAATACTTTTCGAGATATTTAGCATTTACTCATTTTGAGTAGGTGAGAAATTAGCTACAGGTCTGACACTTCACCAAGTGAAAGCTCTCGCAAAAGTAGGTGAATGAGTTATTTGAGAAAAATTGGCTATCTTCTATACTTTTAGAGATAATTCGCATTTACTCATTTTGAGTAGGTGAGTAACTAGCTACGTGTCTGAAACTTAACCAAGTGAAAGCTCTCCCAAAAGTAGGTGAATGAGTTATTTGAGAAAAATTGGCTATCTGCAATACTTTTAGAGATAATTCGCATTTACTCATTTTGAGGAGGTGAGTAAGTAGGCCAAAGTTCACCAAACCATTTTCCCCTTAGCATAGGATACTCTAGTACTACCCTGTGGTTCAAAAATTTGCTCGAAATTTCTCTATCTCTTACAGTTTGAGAGATCTTTCTGATTTTTCACATTTTCACTAAAAGTAGCAATAAAGTAGCCATTACTCACTTGTACATTGAGCAACAGTTGTGAAACTTAAATATGTTACAGTTCACAAAAAAGTACATGAACAACATATTTGAGAGAAATTGTGTAGCCGCAATACTTTTGAAGATATAAGCCATTTACTCATTATGGTTATCATTAAAAATTGAAAAGGTAGCTATTACTCACTTAGCTATGGAGATACACTTCCAAATTACTGACCGTGTTGTAGCTGTGGAGAAAGTAGCTGAACATCATATTGGAACAAAATTGTGTAGCTGCAATACTTTTGAAGATATAAGCCATTTACTCATTGACAGTTAAAAGTCATATAATTGTATTAGGTAAAAGCGCTATTACTCACTCAAAAGTAGCCCAAAGTTCACCAAACCTTTCCCCCCTTTGCAATAGTATACTCTAGTGCTACCCTGTGGGTCAAAAATTTGCTCGAAATTGCTCTATATCTTACAGTTTGAGAGATATTTCTGATTTTTCACATTTTCACTAAAAGTAGCAATAAAGTAGCCATTACTCACTTGTACATCGAGCAACAGTTGTGAAACTTAAATATGTTACAGTTCACAAAAAAGTACATGAACAACATATTTGAGAGAAATTGTGTAGCTGCAATACTTTTGAAGATATAAGTCATTTACTCATTATGGTTATCATTAAAAATTGAAAAAGTAGCTATTACTCACTTAGCTATGGAGATACACTTCCAAATTACTGACCATGTTGTAGCTGTGGAGAAAGTAGCTGAACATCATATTGGAACAAAATTGTGTAGCTGCAATACTTTTGAAGATATAAGCCATTTACTCATTGACAGTTATAAGTCATATAATTATATTAGGTAAAAGTGCTATTACTCACTCAAAAGTAGGCCAAAGTTCACCAAACTTTTTCCCCCTTAGCAATAGGATACTCTAGTACTACCCTGTGGGTCAAAAATTTGCTCGAAATTGCTCTATATCTTACAGTTTGAGAGATATTTCTGATTTTTCACATTTTCACTAAAAGTAGCAATAAAGTAGCCATTACTCACTTGTACATTGAGCAACAGTTGTGAAACTTAAATATGTTACAGTTCACAAAAAAGTACATGAACAACATATTTGAGAGAAATTGTGTAGCTGCAATACTTTTGAAGATATAAGCAATTTACTCATTATGGTTATCATTAAAAATTGAAAAAGTAGCTATTACTCACTTAGCTATAGAGATACACTTCCAAACCACTGGCCATGTTGTAGCAGTGGAGAAAGTAGCTGAACAACATATTGGAACAAAATTGTGTAGCTGCAATACTTTTGAAGATATAAGCCATTTACTCATTATGGTTATCATTAAAAACTGAAAAAGTAGCTATTACTCACTTAGCTACGGAGATACACTTCCAAACCACTGACCATGTTGTAGCAGAGGAGAAAGTAGCCGAACAACATATTGGAACAAAATTGTGTAGCTGCAATACTTTTGAAGATATAAGCCATTTACTCATTATGGTTATCATTAAAAATTGAAAAAGTAGCTATTACTCACTTAGCTATGGAGATACACTTGCAAACTACTGACCATGTTGTAGCTGTGGAGAAAGTAGCTGAACAACATATTGGAACAAAATTGTGTAGCTGCAATACTTATGAAGATATAAGCCATTTACTCATTATGGTTATAATTAAAAATTGACAAAGTAGCTATTACTCACTTAGCTATGGAGATACACTTCCAAACTACTGACCATGTTGTAGCTGTGGAGAAAGTAGCTGAACAACATATTAGAACAAAATACTGTAAATGCAATAGTTTCAGAGTTATAAGCCATATAATTATATTAGCTAAAATAGCTATTACTCACTCAAAAGTAGGCCAAAGTTCACCAAACCCCAAAAATATTGAAGAGCAAAAAAATTCATTAGGACTTGTGATTTACCAAAAATGTGTAACTGTAGTAGTTTCAGAGAAAACTGCGTGACACACGCACGCACGCACGCACGCACGTACACACGCACATGGTGCAAATTATAATCTCCCTCCGGCGAGCCGGGCGGGAGATAACAACACAGTACAAAAGAAACAACAGTGGCATTCTACATTATAGGCAGTCCTAGAAACAGAGAAACCATGATAATGTGTAAGAAAATTTTTAAAAAATGTTTTTCGGTCAAATTTTCTATAATTTTTTCCCAATTAAAGCATGCACACTAGTGCGACATGTTTCCAATGCCAAATTTAGAAACTATTTTTTGAAGAAATTTTTGTGAAATCTAACTTTTATTTTGAGATTAAATACGATTAAAAAAATAACAGAAAACTTATTAAGTCAGATGACAAAATCTATTTTCATATCAGTGACAGGGTAAAACTTTGTATTTACCATCTGCTTTGCTGGTAAATATTTATATGGTGAGAGATGTTTTACCACATGAATCACTGAAGACATTGGTATTGTACTTAAATATATTTGGCTGTTATGGCAGAATATGTTTTTAGCTACATTAACACCAAATAAACAAGTTACTGCAAAGTATTGTTGTCCAAAACTACATACTTGCTCATATGCTAGAACTCCACAAACAAAATGAACTGTACTTATGAAGATACTGCTATCTACACAAAGAGGTCAAATATCCCCTAATGAAAGGGCACAAGGCACCAATGAAATAAATGCTTGATATTTTTGACATATTACAACTTTTAATATGGCTGAAAAAAAAGACACAATTTTGATAATTTGTTTCATTATGAGATTAAGACATATTATAATGAAAAATGTAGGAAACTTTAACCATTTTAGTCAAGTGTTTATGTTGTGAGAGTTGATCTATCTTCGAAATGTGTTATATTTAATTACCGTTTAATCATAATATCTTTACATACAAAGTTAAAATTCAGTAGAAAAATAATAAAAACTGATAATGGAAACACTAAATATTATAAAAATATAATCATGTAATCATTTATTGAAATAAAAATCAAATTTTTAAGGTGACTTTGTGTTTATTTGTAGTAACCTTATGAAAGCACAGTTCACTTCCTTTGACTGAAGTTTAAACTGAATCGCTTCGTTCACAAGTAACTAATGTATCATTGAAGTCTTAATTAAAACCCTGTTAAGTTGTACATCAAGAGATCAGAAACAAATTTATCTGCATTACTAAAACTCCTTGCTTGGTGTCATTGGCAGAAATAAAGGGTAAAACACTGAAATATTCAAAATGTATGAGGTAGTGTAGTCATTTGCTTTAGAGTAACTCCTAGGAACCACATTCTTACAAAAGCATTACTGGCTGCCTGAAGAATATTTAATCATGTTTAAGTATAACTAACCATCCAGAAGTAGTTAATGCTCCAAGTGAGTAGAAGCCATTATCAGCTCAGATTAGATCCACAACAAAACATCTCTGTTTAAGGAACAAACTCAAGACCTTGATGTTCAAACTCGCCTTTTAATTATTTATTCAAAAACTGGAAGATGATTTGGTCCAAATTGCTCTATTTTACACCTTTTCCGAGATAAATAGTTTTTGCATTTTATGCACAAATTTAAGTTTGTAAGAATCCCTCCAAAATGTTACGTTAGTGTTAATAAATGGCTAATAATTTGTTTTGAGGTAAACTTTCTCCATTAAAACCCAATAACAAGTCAAATCTGATGATTTTATATCCGTTTGCAACAAAATTTTTCTAATTTGTTTCGGATTGTGCCAATTTAGTCCACCTGAATTTTGTTGCTTGGATACAACATACCTTGAGGTCATTAAAAACACCCTCACTGCTCTGATGACAGGTGCAGCCGTTGTCGAATGCCCTGCCTGTAGTGAGGTCTCCACACGTGGCACTTGCCCTCACAGTGACAGCGGTGAGTGGAGAGCCCGAGCTCGCACTGCGCTTCAGAGGAGTGGACCCATATACACCTGTAAAGCAGCCACAATAACTATGTATAGATGTCTTTAAAAAAAAACATAAAAAAACACAAGAATAACTACCGTATTTATCCGTATAAACGGCCCCTGAGGGGCGATGCATTTTTCAAAAGTGGGGGCTACTTTTGCAGATAAAAAAAATCAACTCTCGAGTCTAGTGGCAATGGGTGATAATGGACACTTACAGCCTTGATCTCGCTTACCTGCATGTATAATTGTGGGAGAGCTTAAAATATTAGAAACCAACCTTAAATCTGAAGAAATTATAAACTTTTATCTCTTTTTTTACAGATTTTAATGCTTCTGTGATCGAAATTGCCATGTTTTGTTGTGATTTTCTTTATTTCTCGAAAGCGGTATTCAATTGGGCAAGTACTAAAATGCATCTTTTTTCGGAATCCCTGAATCGCAAGGCTGGTGGCTGTTGAGAGGGATGTAAAACCCCGAAATATGAACTTTGCAAAGGTTGAGAAGGGGTGGGTGGGCGATTAATAGGGAGGGAACATTTATATGGATAAATACGGTAAATACAAAAGTATTTATACATGGCACTGCATCTCAATTGCCAGCACATATAATTGTAGGAGAACTTAAAATAATAGAAACAAACCTTATATCTGAAGAAATTATAAATTGTTAGCACCCATGTTTGTAGATTTTAAGTCATTCTTGATCAGAACCTTCTTTTTTCAGACTCCCGGAATCACAAAGTGGAATTGGGAGGGGGACATTTATATGCTTAAATACTATTAATTAGAGATATCTATCACACATATATGTACCAAAATAACCAATAACTGGATACTGGCCTACAAAAGCAACCCCTGTAACTTGAATAATAGCTTTGTACGTTATGATGCTGCAGGGATTTTTAAAAGATCCTTCAACATTTCCACATTGTTACTGTTGGATCTGGGCAAATGCTTGTACTCAAGTTTCTTGTTCTTTGATAAGAAAACTGAGTTGAAAATAGCAACTAAGAAAGTTTTACAGACTTTATCTCAGAACAATTTGTGTTCATTGTTATCCAGGCCAGCTGATAAAGACTATAACGAGTGTGTTTATAAATCTACTTTGTAAACGTGGTTCAGTTTTACATACTAATCAGAATCTCAGAGGCACAAAAAATAGGCGAACCACACATAAGTGGAACAGACACTAGTAATCCACATGTGCTGTGAAGCTGTATTCCTGCACTATATAACAGTGTAACTATTAACCATTATCATGCTTGTAAAAAGCTTTTCTTACTATTTAAATGTCCGGATAATAAGCAAGCTTGAAATTTTAATATTAAAAGGTCAAACAATTTTAAAAATGAGGCCATTTTACAGAAATGTAATTGGACAATATAGTTTCGGGGGATCTTCTGTGGACATTATCAAGAATGTATCTTCGGTGATTTCCACCATGAATTAATATACATCAGTGAACAAAATTAAAACAAGTCTAATCGGCAATGAAGTCGATATTTCATTCAACTTAATTAACATTTCAAAAAACATAATTTCATAAGGGTGCTCATAGGACTTCATAATTAATTATGCTAAAGGTAATGTTACTTATCAGCTGTTCACTTGCGTCTTGAGAGATGTGAAACACAAACTGTATCACCAACACATTCTCCCATACTCTAACACTCAACTGATAAACATTGGTGCACTGTTTTTAACAATAAAGGTTATGATTCAAGTGGACTAATAGATCTTTATCTCCCTGTCAATAAAGTTCTCAAGTTATGACATACAAAAGTTCATAAAAGGTCCCCAAAGAACAATGGGAAATATGGAGTGATTCAAATTACACGGATGGTAAATTATTTACTCTTTTTATGGAACTTTATGTTAAACAAATTTTCTTCTTTTTTTTTAAAATTTATATGTATAAGGTCCAGAGTCTTTTGCATTGAAATTTACTAGATCTGTAATATCCGGTGAGCTAGAAGTTGGCTGTATACTGTAACCTCGCAAAGTATCAAATAACAGAGGTCTATACAGACACTGGAGGGCAATCATATTGAAGTGATTTACTGTGTAAAATACAATGTATAAATATTTAGTTACTGATTTTTTTATACCTGTAGCATCCGACTTTGACCTCTGATGACCTTTCCCACTGGGTGTGAGATGATGAGATTTCACATTAGGACTGCCTACAGGAGAGTTGAGTGTGGGGCAACGCTTCCTTGAAGCCACCCTGCAAATAGGTGAACTTGTTTTATTCATTTAAACACACTGGAACAAAAGTATAAGCCTTCGTTGTATATAATAGGAAAACTTCCCGAATGACATATACAGAAAAAATATATCACGAATGAAGATAACAATATTATACGAGTGCGCAGCACGAGTATTATATTGCTAATCTTCATGAGTGATATATTTTTTCTGTATATGTCTGATGAGGGTTGTTTTACTTTTATTATCCACCATTTTGTATGATTTATGGGTTAAATAACACGAATCTTTAATGACAGAATGTGAAAAACTATCAAAGACCAGTAGCAACAGTGAATATAAAAACTTCAATCTTTAACTTGCAATATCTCAATTATTTCTACATGGATTTTTATGTAATTCACACGAGTAGAAGCGCTGTAAGAACACCTTTCTAATGATATATTATACATATTTGTAAGTTACATACTTTCCGAGATATTGTTGAAAAACCGGAAGTTATTCCCACTCATTATCCATAGTACCGGGGCGCCGGTGTATACAAAAAAAATACATCCCGGTCTGTATTTCCCCGTATTTAGGGCAAATACGTCGCGTGGTGGATAATAAAAGTCTTGTACATCAGAAAGCACTGGAACAAAGATACATCGCTTCCTTGAAGCCATTCTACAAACAGAAACACTCCGCTGTATTCATCAACTGTACAACACATTGGACCAAATATATAATACTTCACTGAAGTCACCCTATAAAGAAAACTATGCAGTTTTATTATTGTCTCGTACATCTAAATACACTGATGTCCCCATACAAAGAGAAAACTAGTGTCTTGTAAACTCTTTCAAATTTAAGTACACAAGTCTTGTAACTTTGTAACCACACAAGCTTGTGAACTTTAAAAGACATTAAAGGTGTGAGTTATGAAATGCAAATGGATCCTGTTAACTCTCAAGGGATTAGAAAACTACTGATGTACAATTAATTATGATAAGCACACACTTTACTTTCAGTTCTGACCTACTTCCTTACATTGTGTTGCCTTCACTTATGCATACTGATATTAATAGTAGATGGATAAAAATAGTTAAAAATACTATACTAATTTTGTGATAACATTAATTCGATATGATCAAACCACTTGGAAAAACCGCAAGAAATCAGACAGTTTTGAATAAAAACAGCCCCATAAGAAACCAATAACCAATCAGGAAAGCAATGTGTGTTATTTGAAGCATGTGAAAAGCTGAAACTCAACACTTCACTATAAACCAGACAGAGGTGGGGCAGTATAACTTTGATCTACAACACAGTACAAACTTACAATGATTTTGTAAGATCAATTGCATGGGATTTAACTTTGATTAAACTAATTATATGTAAAGCATTGGTGTGAGGAGAATTGTGCTTTAAAAATAAAAGAGTTACCACAAAGTTATATTTTGGAAAAACAGTTTACTATGAACAGATACACTGAACTCATTTTGCTGAGAAAATATAATTCTTTTCCAACAAAATATCTTCACTAAGATGGTCTTCACACTGAAACAGTTCAAACTTTCAAAGGACCAAAATAAAGTAAAACTATAAAATAGGGCATGTACTTCAGATATTTGTAAATAATACATGACTAAAAACCTGCAGGGATTTATACATTACACTTTGTACAAGCAGGGCAAGAGCCAGATGAATTGAAGTACATGTGAAATCAACATTTAAGACACAGCCACATAACATATCAGTAATCTTTTTATCATGTAAACGTACAACTTAATCAAAATATGGATCGCACACATTCTACTGCTGTACAGTGCTGTACATGTTTGTATGCAGCTTTATGAGTTACCATCCTTTTGATTCAAATATCATATATTCAAAAGAGGACTTGGTCATCCAAACAGAAGCTTTGACAATTCTGAAAAACTTTTGAACACATGTCATTGTGTTATAGGACACATTTATCAAAACACCCACATACCGAGTTAGATACTACTACACACATTATGAGTCACTCCTTCAAGACTTCACTCATTCAAGTTCCTCCTGTGCACAGAATATCAGGGGCAAATTGGGCTTTTTGACATTTTAAATAGGTAATATTTAACATAATAATTATTTGTAACTAAACATTTCTTAATTAAAATTCTGTGGTTAAAAAGCACATTTTAGGGAATATAGATAAAAGTTGGATAACAACAAATTGTCATTACATCAAAGTCATAAAATGATTAAGGATTACATGGTTTTCAGAAAGTCCAGTGAGTTATGCCCGATATAATAATGATAATTTCTACACTAATGAGTCATAACTTATTGTCACAGTTAATTTGCTTCATATGAAAAAAGCCACTCCAATAAAATCATTACTGGATAGTAGCGAGTAGACTATATGGAGAAAATCTGTGGAGAGAAGTATGTAAATCTATTTGAATACCAAATGGCTTTGCACTGAGAGGGTCACATGCACATGACAACACTGTTAACACACACACAATGCAGGCCTTACAACATAGTGCTTGTGTACTTCTAAAAAATACCAATAAAACATAGTCACTGCAAACTCCCTACAACTAGTGGAAAAACACTTCTTAAAAAAGATTTTGGCCAAAAAGTCATAAAATTATATATAGTTTTAATGTGTGAGACATGGTGTCAGTTTGATGTTCCATAATTTTTTTTTTTTTTTTTTTTTTTTTGTTAACAAAAAAGAGAAAGAAAAAAATGAAAGAAAACAAGTATACTGAGGAGTGCTGTGGGTGAATATAATAACTAGACAGTGAATCACAACATCCTAGAAGTTAACCTCAAGTTTATTGGCAGTGTTGAGTAAAACATTGATGGTATTTGATAGTGACAGGTTGTTAACAACTACCCACATGTTTGCATAGAAAGCAAAGGACTGCTGCATTGGCGCCACTGTAAAATACCCTTCAGTGACAAAAGTCCAACAAGTGACAAAGCCGAGGACGAATCCATAAAGAATGCCCATCAGGTACTAGTGGTGGCATCGTTTACAGAAATCAAAACCGGTTACCGGGGCTTTGAAACGAAATCCGGTATTTTGTATGCTTGTTCTGTGCATTGAAAATATTTTTTGTGGGCATACATGAGTGATAACTTGTAAATGGAAGTGGCTTTCACGAGATGTATTTATGTATACAAAAATGGTTTTTCCTCAATATAAAGTAAAAATGTGACATATTTTACAAAATATGTATATTTTTTGTCGTTTTGATGAAGTATCAGCCATTAGAAAGCCTAAAATAATAATGTCTTCAAAAACCGGTTCCCAAATATTCTTTGCGGATTTCGTTTTTTCTACCAAAACAAAACAATATTCTGGATACCGGTAAACAGTTAACAACACTATCAGGTACTATGCCTGTCACCAATTTTTCAGGGGTGGAATTTTTGCCCATCAGTATTCTTTTTAACAATCATTTTGTAACATCTTATAGACTTCTGACAAATAGATTCCCAATTACACTTTAAACATACATGCTTAAGAAAAATCAAAAGTGGCTGTATCAAACAATTTGGGGTTATTTATAATCTGTCACTGAATGTATAGTGATATGTTATCTTGATATATGTTTGCATCATTGTTAATGAAACCTGTATAGAAACCTTTTTGTTATTTACTTTGTATATCAAATTGAAAACAACTTTAATAGGTTCAAAGGTAATTGAGTTGCATTGATAATGTAGCTAAGCTCACTTAGTGAGGCTTCTTTACCTTAAAAGTTAGTAAAAAAAATGGGTAAAAAAAAATGACGGGCAAAATTTCACCCCTGAAATTAGTGATGGGCAAACTTCCTGATTAGCATTGTTGTGATGGGTATGGTACCTGATGGATATTCTTCCTAATGGGCAATCTTTCGTACTACGCCGAGGACCTGTCCCAAAATGACCCTGACTGTTGAATGGGATGTAAAACCCAAAATTTGACTTGTGACAACTAAACTCACCCTGGTTAAGTTTGGCCGCACATAGACTGCCTGCTACTTTAACACGAAGATGGGATTTTACGTCCCTTACCAACACTAAAATCATATAAGGACAGCAGTCTGTATATCCTATTTGTTGTCATGAGCTGTACTGGAACCCATGCCCACAGAGGGGAGAGACAAGTGATCAGATCGCAAACCTGTTCACAACCACTCCGAGGCCCTGTCATGACTATTGTAGTTATCAAGAGTGGACAATTATTGTCTGGCTCTCATGTCTGTGGTCACTGCATGAAACTACTGGCCCTGGGTTTGAAACCAGCCCAGCACTCAAATACACTAACATTTGTATATTTAGAATAAAACATTTTCTTAAAATACAGACATTTTCTGAAAAAAATTATAACAATATTAGAGAATTAATTATAATTATAAGATAAATTTCGAAGATGCTGTTGCAATACATTCATGTTGATCAACACTTAAAATACTACCAGAACCTGTTTTCTAAAGAGTTATTGCATTGGTATGGAAGACAGACTTTTAAGTGATTTTTCAAAAAACAAATGATGTTTTGTGCAATGTTACAGATATTTTTATATATGAATCCAAAATACCATGGGAAAGCAAATATTATCTTCAACAATGAGTGTTCTGTGCCATAAAATGTTAAAATCAACACGTTCTTGAAACAAAAAAAATTTGTACTTTTTGAGTATGACTGTTAACAGATGGACAAAATCAGAAACAAATTAATTAACAAATGATGATTAAAACAATTACAGCTGACTCTATATAAACAGAACTTCCATCTCCCGGTAATTTAGTTCTAATTATACTTAAATTTTATTTATACCTAGCACAATTTTATTCTGATGTGGAAATCAAACCCGCTTCCACTTATACCTGAATCTGACTAGCACTGGTCTTTCTTATACAGAGTTTACTGTACGACCTTAAAAATAGGTAAATAATACCAAAGTCATCCATGGTATATTGCCCACTTTTGCAATACCCCCACCCCTCCCCCATGTTCACATTATAGCCCATGCTCAAGTTATTGTCTCAATAAGACTGCCCACCAACCCACATCATATTGTTCCTGGCATGCTGTTCAGTGGGCTCTACCATGGATGCTTTTGCTAAGTCTTAATATAACTTTGAAAACAAACCTAACTGACCCAATATAAGAAACCTTTAAAACTGGTCAAAAACAAAGAAATATAAAAATATTCCCTTAAAAAATGTATTGACTGTACCCACCACCACATCACTTAAGTAAAACATAAAACCCAAACAAGAGAAGCAAAACAACCACCATTTCTTAACCTTGCAAATACCTTTCAAGGTCAAGTCCATTTAAGTGCCTGCGACCTTTAACCCACACATCAAACACACTGGTATAGGACAACAGATTCACCGCCTGTTGTTGGTATGGCTCTAAACTCCTACACACAAAATGCCACACATTGCACAACAACTGACAAGTCCTCACAAAATCTCCATGTTTTATAAGTTTTTTCAAAAGATAAAAAAAAACCGGAATGTTTAACTTTTTGGACAATTACAGCACCAATTTATAAGTCACAAGAGATGTTAAAATTACAGTGATTCACAAAACAAGGATTGAATAACTGATATTCAGTATCATACACATCATATTCATCACCCAACCTTCTATTATCTGAATATTCGATTTTATGAACTCATTTCCACTTTCCCTAATTTGTATTTTCCCATTATATCATACTAACCTACCACTTCTACTTCACAACTCTTATCTTACCAAAATAGAAGTGTTCTGCTATACCATCAAAACCCCTGGTTTCAACCATGGTTATAACTTAAAAGAGTGTTAATATAACTCCTTGTTTTGTGAATCACTGTTAGTTGAATGTCTCTTGTGACTTGTAAATTGGTGCTGTAGTTTTCCCATTACTGATATCAAGTCTACTTTCACTGTGGGCAGTTTTAGTATTAATTACCATGTTGCTGTGGACTGTTTCACTACAGGATTAGGGTACTGTTCCATACCTACCAATAGTATATCTGAGAACACCCTATGATTTAATCCAGAAAGGCCATTGTCAGTTTTGTATATAAACTGTTAGTGTTTACACACTCAGTTCAATCAGTGGTCAAGTATATGTAAACTCTTGGTTTGTACACCAGTCCTTTTGATAAATACTGATACTGCTCTGTGGCACACTGATTGTATCCCCAAAACACAAAACAGATGCACACAACATTTCACATTTGTTCATAGTAAATACACTACAGCCATTGATTTATTAGTTTTTCAAGAATGTGCTAAATAGTGTGAAGTATATAATATGGCCAATAGTATTTTTAATGTTCACTATCCATTATGTGGTATTGCTTTTGCAAATGTTAATTTGAAAATAAACTCTGTAGAAGATGTATCGCAACCACTGAGAGTTGTTAGAACTGAATCCCCTTTTTTTTCCCACAAAATAAAAAGCATGCAAGGGTTTATTTTAAAAAATTTGTCGATATTTCTTCAATCAATTTTGAAAAAAAAACTTGCTTGTTACACATCCCACACACAAAAACAACTTTGTGTATTTTGTCTTTTAACATCTGGTTTGAGCTTTTAATTTTAACTACTGACGTCAAAATGCTCAAAGATCGGTGAAATTTTATTGATTTTGTTTCATACCATATCTTTATTATGTTTGATCTCTTTACAAATTACACAGGCAAGACCAAAGCACTTAAACTGAAAGTGAAGCAAATAAATTTTGATACAAATGAAACTGATGAATGGAACTATTGAGTCCTGCCAATCCCTACTGTGAAGCTCCTGCAGTTTTCAAAGCATCCAGTCCTTATTGACAGCATTGTCAAGAACCTTTATGAAAAGCATATACTTAATTACTGCTTCTTGTAACTTCTCAACAGCTGTTAAAGGTAGAGATTGAAGTGGAATTTTTGAGTTTTACATTTTTATTTACACTGTGCATCTGCAGACTTATATTTAAGTTGGACAGAACTGCCATCTTTTGGTTACAACACTTTATAACTCAATCTTGCATGTCAACACATATAATGGAGAGAAACTTTTAAAATATTGGCAACAAGCCACCAATTAAAAAGGAATTGTACACGTCTATCCCATATTTTGTGCAATTGTGTACTTTTATTGAGATTTTGCCGAGAGTAAACGTCCATGGCTGATTGGGGTATATGAAAATGTGTAAAAATTGATACAAAATGGGCCAATTTCTGTTTAATTTGCAGGGAAAAATGGTAAATTTTGTTGCTTTAAGACAGAACATTCTCCCTGGAAGGAGTAGGGTAATGGGGATAAAATACTGAAATATAACAATTACTACTTGCAAAAGCCTAATATGTGTGTTGAAATGCTACAAACAATGTTTAACTTTGTCTACGATGAAGACTGGCACCTTTAGAATGACTTCCACACCCACCTGAGTTCTTCATTGAGAATCATGTTCTTGAGTTTGACTCCCTGAGAGTTTTTCCAAGAGGGTTTGAGTACACTGGAGGAGTAGGCACCGAGAAGCCAGGCTGTTTTGATACTGAAGTGAACACTCTGCCGGCACCTGAAAACAGTGGAAAAATTAAGTAAAGCCTCTGTTAATGAATACTCAGATAAATAAACAAACCGTTGCACCTGTATAATGGGTCTGTAAATATACAGGGATTTTTAATCTGGGATTTTCAATCCAGCGATTTTCAACGTATACCAGTGTAAGGACCACTGATTTATATTGCACCTACATATGAAATCCGATGAGATGAGATTAACCCCCTCCAATGAAGATTTTGCTTTGTCTAGTGGATACAAAGAAAATGGCTGTGTGACTGATATCTTGTTGTTTTGCCCCTATTTCAAATCCTTTCCATCTTCTATTATTTCAATCTGTGCTCACTACCTGAACAGAGTAGTGGAAAATATCCCTTTGAACTTTTAATAGGTATCTATAACCTGGACAAATAGAACCAGACATACCTGTGCACAATATAGGGGTGAATAGCATGAGCCACATCGTGCATGGTTATGTACATATTCAGCAACTGGGGCAAGTAATCATCTACATCCTCACTGTCAAAGCTAAACATACGATTTCCTGCAAATACAAACACTTAAATGTCAGGAAGTTTTTTTTTCCCCGGGGGTGGGAGGGGGTGGGCGGATGGTGTAGTGGTAGGTTAGTATGATATAATTGGGAAAATAAATACAAATTAGGGAAAGTAAAAATGAGTTCATAAAATTGAATATTCAGATAAAAAAAAAATCATAGGATGTTATATATGTTACAGTCAATATGTGAAACCAGTCATTACGCGTAATGACTGAAAGTTTCAGTCATTTCACGTAATGACTGAAATGGCCAGTCATTATGCGTAATGACTAAAATTTTCAGTCATTTCATGTAATGACTGAAATCTATGGTTCATTTTTACACAGATTGACTGAAAAGATTTCAGTCAATCTGTGTAATTAATTTAGTTGTTTTTCATTGAAACATTTTTATTATTCAAAACCTTTGTACATTGTTCCCCTGCACTGTGAACATTTGTGTGGTAGAGAACTGTTATGGGTATTAAATATTGAACTGTTTTAATCAAATTAATAACTTTGGAATTCTCGCAAACTTTCTGAATTTATATTCAGAATTTTCAAACCTAAACCCAGAATGGTTAGATGTATTTAATTACTTTTTAAATTTTATGTGGTTTTTAAAACTAAACTCATTATGTCATAGAATGTAAAATAACTCTTTGTGATCAATGAATAAAAATGAACTTTATGTCTTGTTTGAAGACTAATACTCATTTATCCATCATAATTTATGATACAATTTTGCCTTTTATGTTATTATTTAAAGGCTCAATTCTATTGGTCAGGAAACCATGAACTCTTTGAAGTGAATCTTGTCCACTGTTACTTGTCCTAATTGCAATGCAGGTCTTTTCATGTTATTTTGTTCTTTGGGGCCATGTTACTGTTGTTTGACCTCTCTACATAAACAGCCTGGGTATCAAAGGTGGAGTGACCTTTAGTGTTTTAAAGTAACAACTTAATCCATTCTTGTAATAGTTAATAAAGCCTGAGTGGGGTAATTTCTAAGCTCTAACTCACACCTGAGTACCATTGTAACTGTATTTTCATATTATTAAATAACCCTCAAGATACATGATTTATTGCAAGTCCTAGGTGATGTGTTGCATTGACTACCAGACAATTTGCTCCCATTCATAAATCCTCCTCAGCTTTTGGCTGATAGATTTATTGAATTTGTTACAGAAAAAATTGAGAATATCCGCTCAACTTTCCTTGCTTCCTTCAATTCGCAACACATCTCCCCTGACTCTCCTCCCCCACACTTTCCACGTCTCTCCACTGTTACAGAGGAATGAGAGGATCAAGTTGTCAAAATCATCATGAACTCTCCAAGTAAATCATGTTTCTTTGGCTCACATCCTCATCATCCTCATCACTTCAATAATCAATGCCTCACTTGAACAAGGTAAGTGTCCTGTGTTTTTCAAGCAGGCCCATGTTACTCCAATCCTCAAAAAATCAACCCATCACTTCAATAATTAATGCTTCACTTGAACAAAGTAAGTGTCCTAAGTTTTTCAAACAGTCCCATGTTACTCCAATCCTCAAAAAATCATCCTTAGACAACTCCTTCCTGACTTCCCAATCAATAATCTTGGTAATCAAAGCTAATTTAAAGCTATTTATCTCAATTCGGCCATTACACGTAATGACTGGACCTTATTTTCAGTCATTACGCGAAATGACTAAAAATTTTAGTCATTACGTGTAATGACTGGCCATTTCAGTCATTACGCGAAATGACTGAAACTTTCAGTCATTACGCGTAATGACTGGTTTCACAGATTGACTGTAACAGATACAAAAACTGGGTTCTGAGGTGTTATATAAATGTTTGACTAAACATCAACTGGTGAAATTCTGTATAAACTGTCATACAGCAGAAGTACTTCTTTTTTCTTTTATATGTGACATACTATAATTTGAATTTTGGGTAAAATAACAAGAGATTTAAAATAGAAGTGGTAATTTTATCATGAAACAACAAGGAAATACAAATGTGACAGAGTAAAATTGATGTCATCAAACTGAATGTTTGGATAATGGGAGGTTGGATAATAGAGTTTCTACAGTTTTTTTTACTTGTGAACATTAGTAATCCATGTAATGGAACTTCAGGAAAATATGAAGTTGAACTGCTGTTTATTATTGATCAGATAGTATAGTAATAATAGCTTATTGCAACAAGAACATACATGACTACAGAAAGCAATTTAACATAATCCTCAGCATCTGCCAGTGCATTGTTAGAATTGATTGTCTTTTTTCAGACAAAATAATGGTGTAGAATGGGCAATGTTTTGATGCCTTGTACAGACACACAGACAAAGCAAGCGTTATGACTCAGAAAACCACTGGAGGTTACAGGAGGTAATGCTCCCTGTTTCATGAATCATGTTATTATATCACTGCTTGAGTGGTCCTTGCATTCAATAAAACACTACAACATATAACTGGAACTAGAAATATGACTTCAGTGATTGCAGTTTATTTTATTATGAGAGAGCATTATGTCTCTAAACCTTGAAAATATATTTTCATTGTATGACATACTGTATGAAGCCACGCTACTCAAAAGTCACATCTGAATTTGAATATCAACAATATATATCCTCTTTCTTAATAGGAACCTGTTTCAGGATCACCCTGCCATGTAACTTATTCTCAGTATGGTAGAGTTTATTTTTATTAATTTTACTAAAACAGGAAATAAGGTCACAAAAATCAAGCCGAGGTGCTGACGTAAACCAGTCATTCTACAAAGGTAACAATGGTAAAAGAGTGAAAATATGTTTATATTCAAATGAGTCATTGGGAATAGCTTTTGACTACTTACATTTTGACTTAGTCTCATATGTACCAAGTATGATGATAGTTGGTTTTAAGAAGATGCAAGTACAATATACACAAAATCCAATAAATGCTAGACTAAAGAAAGTACTGTATTTATTCGTATAAACGCCCCGGGGGCGATGCATTTTTCAAAAGGAGGGGGAGGGGGGGGGGCGACTATTACCTAGATGAAAAATCAACTCTCAGGGAGGGGGTGTTAATACGGATAAATACAGTATCTATCATTTTTGACATATCCTTTTCATCTCAACATCCAAACTTATTTTTCATGAACCTACCCTCTGAGAGAATTGGAAAATGATTCTGAATGTACTGTATAAAAGTATCAATATTAATGACACCAAATTATTGATTCACAGCCTTTTTATTTTGAATTGTACATTTCATTGTTTTATTTTGCTTGCTGTATTTTTGTCTTCATAATCAAAGGTTAAACAGAGAAATTGTATTTGATTAATTTCCTTTGTGTCCTTTTCCTAAAAATTACAATTTGGGTTGAATTATTACAATACCAGAAATTGGTTTCATGCTAAAGCCAGTGTAATGAGAAATGATGAACTGAGTGGATTACACTGTGGGAGAGCAGAACAGCCTGAAGTAATTAACCCCTGGCTGTTTGTTCAAAATACATGCACAGGTGCAACCTCTCCTGTCTGTGAAGTGATCATGCACTCACCATGGGACTACCTAGGATGGGTTCACATTAGTCTGGCTTCTGCAGGGTATGAGGTGCATTAAGATCCAGTGGTACAAGTTAATGAAATTATTAAAATCAGACTAATTTTCTGCAAAATCTTTATATTTTAGAAACATCATAAAAAAAGAATATGTTACTCATATTAAGTCAGTAAGTTACTTCTATTTGGGGCTGAGAGTGCTTCAGACTAGGATGTTCAGTCAATGTGCTTTAATGCCCCGGTATCTCTTGCAACAACCTGAGATTAAAACCTGAATCAAGAACAATCAAGAAAGTTCACAAAAATCATAAATCTGCTTCAACTTGGGGCAACCCCAAGTGTATCTATCTAGTCTAAAGACAACACTAGAAATACCTGTAGCCAGAACCATAAACTAAAGGTGTAAATATACAGCTGAAAACTAGTTATCTCACTAGAAAGATGCTCTGTCAGGAGCAGACTTAACTACTTGAAAAGGTTTGACTTTCCCCGATTAGTTTCCATTGTATACTTACAATTCTGTTAAATTATAACCTGAGGAGGGAATGTAAATACACTGATGAATTAAAAACTTCATCACCAAAGATTATTTTGGATACAAAATTGATACAACCATAATGTTAGATTTCGTCTTGAAGTTCATCTTAATTATAGCATTCTATATTGTATATGCTTCACATAAGTTGTAAATTTTGTATTAAATCATATTTATGTTTGGTAACTAATTTAATGGTAACATTGAAAATATTGGTAAATAATAATTGGATACCATCCTACAATCTACTGAGTTGATAATCATACACTTGATTAATATCCATGTTAAAGCTTATAAGTAACAATGATAGCACAACATCTGTAATGAGTGCAATCCAATAGTTGTTGGATTAGTTGGGATTACCTTGCAATACATAGGGTAATAAATACCAGAGGAAAGTCTACCAAATTACCTCAATAGAAAAGGGACCCTGGAAGATTTCCTCACAAGTGAGGCCGACCTACTGATACTGAGATAGAGTAAATGTGAACTTTATCTTATATCCAAATTCTTCTGAGCCACAGACCATAGATTAACAGGTGTACAAGAAAGTGGCTACAGGTGTTGTGTAGTTGAGACTTGACCATAGAAATGTCAGCAGATATCCGTGTATCTAGGTGATGACCACACCCTACATTCCTAGCTCTTCTTAACACATCTATACTGTTTCTGTTGATGGTGCTTCAAGCTGTTTTTACAGAAACTGGCCAGTATTCTAAATTTTGAGAATTCAATTACAATCATTTACCAGTATGTCATACATAAATATTGGAATCTATATCTCTCCCAAAATTATGTTAAAATTACCGACAAATCTGCTTTAATCTTACATTCTTTGTTCTATAATTATCTTTGGTGTAAAACTTTTAATTGAAAGGCATGGCAGCACACTTGGGCATACATTATTTTTGGTGAAAAAGCAAAGACAAACATTCTCTATTTACCAACAACATGGGGGGGGGGACACGATTTATTTTGTAAACCTGAAGGTCTTCAAAAGCAATACGGGTATATTGAAAAAACATAAGAACATCCACATTTGGCAGTAATTTGCCAGTAAACAAAACCTGTCTTACAATTATGTATAAAAGTGGAAGGGAAATGAAAAATGGCCTTCCAGCACTGACTGAAACTGTTGTTTTCTTAAGAAAAAAACAAAACAAATATATAGTTTTGTTTTCAAAGATGGTAAAATGTCAACATTTCCAGTAAAAGCTAGGAAACCAAACAGCTTACAGATATCTTGCCTATGTGGTTTATCTCTCTTGCTCAACTGATTTGTTTATTTGTGATATAAACCTTTGGTTGTTTTAATACTAACCAGTGCTTCAGAGGTAAATGGTACATTTTCCCCTGGAATTAAAGGTAAATATTTGTGGAAACCTCAACTCCATTGAGAAGTGTTTTGCTTTTCACTGAGTGCAAGAGCACCTAAAGTCTCTTGAATTGTATATTTACTCACTTCAAAATGATTGTGGGACCAAAAATATTGCACCTAGACAAAAAGTATTTTGACAAAAGTATTAGACATTGGACAAAATGTATTTCTCATATAATTTATATACTTAGGCTAATTTTCTCACATCTTTCAAATAGACACCTAGTTCTAAACTTTTTCTGTTGTTGTAGCGCTTCTTCTTCCATTGTTGTTAACATCAGAACTTTTGCTAAAATGAGTGATTTTCTGCAACTTTTGTACATGAAAATCATGTAATTTCTACCAAGAGTACTTTCTACAGAGTAGAGTCGGTATCAGCAGTAGTGTTGGGACTCGCCTCCAACCTTCATGGTCGATTATTCGTCCATTTTCCAGGCCAATGATCGGCTCCTAATCGATTATTTTACTCCATTGTTGGTCATTATTTAAGAAACACTTTCCCGGATAAAGTATAGGTCAATCCGGAAAGAATAACGGTGTTCCAACATTTAGAATCTACCGAAAGTACCCACTTCATGTAAATATGGCGGTAGATATAAACAAACTCTAAATTCAAGACAAAACTGTCAGTTTATTAAGTAAAAATACCTAAAATATGTTCAAATATGTGGATATTGACATAAACTAGGAAAGGTAAGGTTTAGGCTGAAAATTCGACAATGACAGGCCGTCTTTGTACACTATCACCGATGATAAATCCAGCAGACGTCTAATTGTCCCAACAATAATCAGTAGAGTCCTGGGAATAGAGTACTTGATTAATGAAAAGCCCCCCCCCCCCAAAAAAAAAAAACAAGAGTAAAGTGGCTGGCCTTCACCCAACCACAAAGTCGAATCTTAGGACAGCACTGGGTGTTGAAATCTGTAAACTCCGTATTATCGCCCGCATTTGGAAACTGCTATCGGGGAAGTTTTCAGATTTGTGTTGCGAGATGGGTATTTGTAGTGACGTGATGTGAAAGGTTTACAAATATAAAGGGTCTGTAGATGCACAGTTTTACGAGGCTGGTTTAAGATGAAAACCACCAGCACGGACTTGCCTCATTAATATTAATGAGCAAACATGCGCAGTCATGGCAGTTCTTTGAGGGGGTTTAGACAATATTTTACAGGGCTGGTTTAAGATGAGAACTACAAGCATATTTCCTGTTCGCGGACTTGCCTCATTAATATTAATGAGCAAATATGCGCAGTCACGGTAGTTCTTTGTGGGGGTTTGGTGACAATATTTTACAGGGCTGGTTTAAGATGAAAACTACCAGCATATTTCCTGTTCGCGGACTTGCCTCATTAATATTAATGAGCAAATATGCGCAGTCACGGTAGTTCTTTGTGAGGGTTTGGGGACAATATTTTACAAGGCTGATTTAAGACGAAAACTACCAGCATATTTCCTGTTCACGGACTTGCAGTTGGAAATTTGATTTTGAAATGAGAAGACATATTTCAATTTTGAAGCGTGGATATATAGTACTGTATATGGATATTTTACAGAAGCAAATTGTAAGTATTCGTGTGTTGTTTCTACAATATTACGATAGCCACAATGAGCGATAATAGGGAGACAGAGATTGTGCTATATTTTACCAATGAAGTATTCTAGGACATGCAAAAGCGCCTTCGAGTGGTTGAATGTAGAACTACGGAGTTTGAATATTTTCATTGTCTCTACCAGAGGTGTCCTCGATTTTGATTGGCTAAACGAAAAATGTATAGTACTACTGTGACATCACTTCATTCATTAATTTCTTTGCGGTTTATTTGTGTGACAAATGAGTAATAGACTGTAGATGCGCAGACAACAATTTTATATTAACAGTGACTGCGTGATAAACCAGCAGACCAATAAATTACTTGGGGTTTCCACGTCTAGAAACTAGCAGACGAAACCGTTAAAAAAGACTCGTTCGAGTAGACCACTACAATGGGTAACACAATAGTTTCTAGGACATACGGGTCCTTAGAGAAAGCCAGACGTAGTGCTAGACATGCTTTTTACTTTATAAAATATAACTGAATAAAAGCATTAAAAATCTTCAAAATGGCAGAGTGTATAATATACATCTTAATGTACCGATATGCGAACAAATATTACTCAGAATTTGATATTTAAGGGTTTAAACGGCCAATTTAAAATCGTGGCCGCAACTCAGTACATAACTCGAATCAAAGATTCGACTAAAAACAAAAAAAAACATCTTGTAAATTATTTTCTGTAATTTTTAGTGTTACGATCAAAAGTAAATATGGAAACCGGGTCCCGAAAACAAAAATTCGGCGGAAACCGGATTCGTTCGAATTAGTATACACCAAACTGTAGTCACACTGTAAAATCTTCTGAACGCGTACATGAACAATTAATTCCAACTAAAATGCGGTTTATTTTTTGATAAAATCTGATATTTTGGATATTATTTCACTGTATATTGGCAAAATATTACACAAGTAAATGTTTTTCAGCGTTCTTTAGGCAATATTTTATACGTTTGAGGTGAAATATGTGACATTTCGGGAACCGGTTCTTGGACTTTTGTCACTGGATTTCGTTTACGTTTATATGAATCGAATAGAAACAAACTATCCAGTTTGCCGTCTTTACCACTAGTAATTTTCCAAGCTATTACCACAAGGCCACCAGGACCCATTTTTTTGTC
The DNA here is from genome assembly GCA_964017235.1 of Sabellastarte sp. h YS-2021. Classification (NCBI taxonomy): domain Eukaryota; kingdom Metazoa; phylum Annelida; class Polychaeta; order Sabellida; family Sabellidae; genus Sabellastarte; species Sabellastarte sp. h YS-2021. Next base: position 34,334,882 of record OZ024936.1, read on the forward strand.
AAAGTAAGCACTGGCATACTATTAAACAGTTATTTATGAGGACTGGCTCCCAGAATCCAATCCCAAATAATGAACTGTGTCTCAAGGGATAAGAAAATAATACAGCACTTTGCTAGCTTTCAAATAATAATGAAACATACAATCTGCGGGACATATCGTAAAAAGAACAAGTAGAAAAAAAATATAGCAGTAGAATTATTTTACAGGACAGCAATTTGTGTATATTTTATACATTTTTTGTAGTCTTTGTGGCATAAATTTAGTTATTCTTGTTTACATTACTTTTCCCTTCTTGTCCCTCCAATATACCAACACATGTTCATCCACTGTTAGATGTACCTGTATTATCCAATGACTGACAACTAATATTGACAAGACTACATTTTTGTCCAATAGTCTAATAATTCTTAACAATGAAGATAAATTTACAAGTTTGATAATAATATTTGTATGCTGTTAGTCAGCAGTTTACAGTACAGAACCTTGACCAACTGTATGTACTGGTTTCCTCTGCCTATAAAACTACCCATCACAATATAACCAATGAGGTACTAAACATAATGTAAAACACCAAAAAAATTAGGGATGGGTCAATGTAAAAAATGTGTGAAGTAGGAGGTCGCCAATGCAAAACCGTGTACACCATGTAATTTAGTACATGCCAAACAACATGGACGTTTCCTCTTCAAGACATCGCAATAAAAGTGGCCAAATGCTCAAAATATGCAATAAAAGCTTATAATTTCTTCAGATTTCTGGCTTGTTCCCAAGATTTTACATTTTCCTTCAATTATATGAACTGACAAGCGAGATTGAGTTTATGAATTGTCGTAACCAAAACATGGTAGTGCTGCTCAATGTAATCGCTAGTATTGTATAAAGTCTGCACATGCATGAAAATTGGGGATAAAAGCTTATAATTTCTTCAGATTTTGGGTATGTTTCTAATATTTTAAGTCTTTCTTCCATTATATGTGTTGACAAGTGAAGTGGCGGTTGTAAAATCTCATCTTGGTATTTCAGTAAAATGGTGTTGATACCAAGATACTGGGCCTACCAACCCATCCCCAAAATAAACTAATAATAATACTAATAATACAAAGGTCAAACTAGGGCTGCCACCAGTAGTAATTTTACTACTCGAGTACTCTTTAACCATTACTCTACTCTTGAACGAGTACTCTTTTTTACAATGAAATCAAGAAAATGTACCATTTCACTGTATAATTTGATATATTGCACATCATTTCTGACAAAAATATAGTGGAAAATTCAAAATTTTAATGCAGACGAGTACTCTTTTCCTGATTTTGTACTCTAAATAATCCAGTACTCTACTCTTTGACGAGTACTCTACTACTCTGTGGCAGCCCTAGGTCAAACCAAGGCATTTCAGAACCTTTTGACAACAAAGGTCATATATCAAAACAGGCCTCTCAGTGCATTCTCAATGTTACCATTCATAAGCTAAATTTTAAGTTTTTACACCCACAGCTACAGGGACTGATACAAACAAGTTTTCACACCTGACAGGTTTGTTTTCAGTAGATTACATACCTATATATGTTTGAACTCCTGGCTCCTTTGAGTTGAAGAGATATGTGATAGCTATGGACATATCAAACAGCTTGGACTGGAATAACCTTAGCAACCAGGATTGTTTGGAAGACTGCTGGGGTACAGGCTCTAATTTCACAACCACCGAGTCTACAGATTCCTTCATTTCACTGTTGTCCACATGTTCACTTGTAGGTGAACTAGAACTTGGTTCCTCTGGAATTGTATTGTGTTTTGGCCCTACTGAGGTCAAATTGAGGTCAAGTTTCTTGGGGTCTAAACGATTTCTCCGACACTGTGAAGGGAGTGAGTGTGGCTGTTTATTCCCATTGGTTTGTGAAGTTTGTGAACTTGCATTGATGTCTGAGGAGGGAGAATGTTCTGAACACTGACATGACTCAAGCACACATTTAGCACATGCTCCACTCCGCTGCTCACAGTCTGTAACATCCACATATTCACAGTGTGATGGACTCACATCACAAGGAACATGGCCTGCATTGTGTCTGATATTATTATCCTGGGGAATCTGCAGCGTGCATTTATCACAGACTGTACTAATGAAAACCTTATCACCCCTACCAGAAGGAGCCTCTTGCTCTAGTCTATCACCCCCACTATCAGTGGATTCAACTCCAATTCTTTCATTATCCTTGTTTAAGTCATACTCTCCTGCATCATAGAGATGCTTTTGGTCCACATTTGAGAAGGACACATTGCGACTAGGGCTCTGACTAGATTTGACCACAAGTCCTCTGGTCTCTGGACCTTCTAAACACACCACCCCACTTTCATTGCTCAGCCTGTCCTGAATATCTTGTTCTGAGATGACTGAAGATATGCCAGTAGCTTGACCCTCACGGCGGAAACCATTCATCTGGATGACATCAATATTTCCCTCTGAGAAATCTTCATTCTCCTCTGCTGTGGGTCCAGATGGGACTTGGCTGGCATCTCCTTCGGTTACACATCCACTGTCTATAGAGTTGGTCCTTGTACAGCGTTGATGTACAGCCAGCTCATCCACATTACTGCTGGACCTGAACACACTGACAATGCGTTGCAGTCCCGCCATGTTTGCTAACACAAAACTAGAGCCACAGGGAATAAGCGGGAATAAAATGTTCACGATGCTATCTCAGTACATCACCGGAATGACCACATGGTTCTGAAATAGAAGAAGGACAGTGTCATGTTTTGATACAATGTTTGTATCTGTACACCTGCACAGTTAGATCAAGAAACTATCAAATGCCACAAAAATTCTCAGTTATTTACTCACTGCCATGTAACCACACTATATCACCAAATGCAAATTCACTTCCCAATTTCTAACTAGCACTAATTGTGTTACTATTTAATTTGTAATTAATAATTATATCACAAATGAACTGTGTTGACGGCTTCATGCAAACTTACATGGTATAAATGCTACCACTCACTTCTTGTTTGTTATAATTAACAGACAGCAGAATATAATTCAGCATTGTAATTTACTCCCAATGTTGAAAGAACAAACCACTACATCACCATCTAATAGACCATGTCAGGAATGTGTTTTAATATCACACCAACATCTCAAATGTGCATTACTGATGATTCCTGCTGATGAAGCCACAGTTCATTTACAGATTTGTTAAGAGTACTATGTTGCAGTATTACAGTAGCAGGTGACTCCATTCACTATACACTGTACACAATGTAACCACAACAATAGACATGGCCAGCATTTACAGCACAAACAATGAGCAGCTGCCAACCATTGTTCTGTACATGTGATACAAAGCTCAGGAACAACGGTAAATATTAGGCATCACATTCAAACCCTACAGCTTTGATAAGGAAATCACACCGGACAAACTTGTATAATAAAGGTTTATAAAAGTCAATACTATAGTCTCCTTATTGCACTTAAAATGACACTTGATTCATGTAAACCTTTGTCATGTACCACAGATATCTAATATTGTACCGTTCCTGAAAAATCAGCTGTTATCTTGAGATTGAGTGTAGAAGATATACAAATGAAGTACACATTCTCTATTCAAAGACACGGGCCTTGAAATGAGTCTAGAAAATTAGATGAGTCAGTTTTGTTTTCAGTTTATGGTTTGCAACAGGAGAGTAATATGAATCCCTGAAAAAAAGCTCATCAGGAAAAATGGCCATCAAGTGAATCCCATCAGCAAAATTTTCCTATCAGCTAAAGCGATGGGTAGGAAAACTGCCCATCAATTTTTCAAAATTTCTTTACAACATATAATTTAGCCAGTATTTATAAAAACCTGATGTAAGGTAATGATAAACTATATTTACAATTGATAAAAACCCTCTTCTATTTCAGTTTTGTGCATAAGTTTTATAATTTTTTTTAAAATTTATTTATATCAAAGGAAGAGTTCATAAGTTTCTTAAGTTATTATCTCCCGCCTGTGGCCGAAGGCCGTGGTAGGGAGATTATAAAACGCTTTCCGTCCGTGCGTGCGTCCATCACATTTTTGCATAAACCTTAATATCTCATCATTTATAAAGATATCTTCACCAAATTTGCAGGGAATGTTTATGCCTATGAAAACCTTTCTCTGCAAAATTTTAGCCTCATTTTGAAAAACAAAATGGCCGCCACAGATAATTGTTACAAAAAACCATAAAGGTGCTATAAATCTTGAAATATTCCAGCTAGCTTCGCCAAATTTGAACAAAAGCTATATGGCTAGAAAAAGCTAGCCTGATAGTAACTTTGGCCTAGTTCAAAAAACAAAATGGTCGCATATCACATGTTTAATGTCAAATGGGGTTATGTTATCCTATTAAAAAGGCCTTATATCTCCCCTAATATTGCTCCTAGAGGTTCGGAATGTGAAAACAACTTGTAGGAAGTCATGGCCTGGGAATCTTTCCAAGGTGTTGAATTTCACCTTTGACCCCTGCTTCAAGGTTAAATGGGGTCATCACACTAAAATGTCCTTATTTCTCCCTTATTATTGGTGCTATGGCTTCAGAATATAAAGACAGACCATCAAAAGTCCTGGCCTTCAAATGTTTTGCCTGAGAAACATTTTGGCCTTATTTTGAAAAACAATATGGCCACCATAGCCAACTATTTAAAAATCATTAAGATGCTCTAAAACTTGAAATATTGCTGCTAGGTTCATCAAATTTGTGCAAAAGATATATGGCTAGGAAAGTTAGTCTGACAGTAATTTGGCCTAGTGTTGAAAACAAAATGGTCGTCATGTCACATGTTAAATGGGATTATCCTATTAAAAAGGCCCTATATCTCCCTTATCATTGCTACTATATGGGTTCCAAATGTGAAAACAACTTAAAGGAAGTCAAAGCCTGAGACTCTTTTCCAATTGCTGACTTTTACCTTTGACCCCTTCTTCTAACTCCTTTAGTTCTCCATTATTACTGATTCTAAGGTGGGAGATAACCGCTGCGGCAGTGGCCTTGTTTTATTTATATCAAAAGAAGGGTGCATAAATTTCCTAAGTTTTTCATTTACATCAAAGGAAGGGTGTATGAGGTGTGTTTAGTCAGGTGAGATCAATAGAAAGCTATTGTTTGATGTATAATCTGTGTATGAATTGTTTGAACAAATCAATTGATGGGCAGTGTGTGCGGTTAATTACAAATTGCAACTTAGTGCTTCTTTTATTATTTTTCCTGGGTATAAATCAAATGATGGGTTAAGACTGAGATTGTATGTGCAAATTACAATTATTTATGTTACTTCTTTCATTTATCAATATCAAAGGAAGACTCCATACGAGTGAAATAGTGATAAAAATTGAATTATCTAGTCCTTTTTTGCAATGAAATAGTGATACAAGTTGTAATACCATGTCAGTTTATGTTAGTTCTTATCCTGTGTTAGTTAAAATCTAGGCAGTCTTTTCATTGTTCTTAACCTAATAAAGTATGTTGAACAAGAGGAGAGTGCCCGTGAACGGGCACTGTGTCAGCTGACTGAGTGTTTTTGATTTGTGAAGGTGATTAGAGGACAGAATAATTATCAGGAAAAGGGCTGTACAGAAATACAGTAAATGGTAACTGAACAGCAAGTTCGAAAGAAATTCCGAAGCTGACAGAAGAAAAGGATAAAAAAGTTGTGCCCTGTAAATGGTATTATGAAGGAAAATAACAAGGTAATTGTTTAAGTGTAAAAAATAGGTTAAAACATATTTAAAGAAATACTACAAATGCAATATCCTCGTTCGACCTTGAAGAAGGGGTCCAAGGTCAAATCTAACCACACAAATACATTCCCAGCCCATGATTTCCTATGGTTTACCATTCCAAACCTCTAGGACCAATTATGAATGAGTTATAAGCACTTTTAAGCTTGGCTGTCCTCATTTGACCTTGAAGGAGGGGTCCAAAGGTCAAATCTGACCATACCAAAAGATTCCGAGCCAATGATTTCCTATGGGATGGTTTACCATCCTAAAACTCTGTCACCAATAATAAGCGAGTTGTAGGCACTTTCAATTTTCTCTATCCTCATTTGACCTTGAAGGAGGGTTCCAAGGTCAAATCGGACCATATCAACAGATTCACAGCCCATGATTTCCTGTCTGTTTACCATCCCAAACCTCTGGGACCAATAATAAGCGAGTTATAAGCACTTTTAAGTTTGGCTATCCTTGTTTGACCTTGAAGGAGGGGTCATTGAAGGTCAAATCTGACCACACCAAAAGATTCCCACCCCATGATTTCCTACAGGTTGGTTTATCATCCCAAACCTCTAGGATCAATAATAAGGGAGATATAAGCACTTTTCATGACTGACAAAAAACACCTGTGGCGGCCATCTTGTTTCTCAAAATGAGGCCAAAAATATTCCCAGAGAACATTTTATGGTTATTAATATATACTGCAAACTTAAGAAAGCTAGCTATAATTTTTTTTTTTCATCAGAGCAGTAATGGTGAAATCTCTCTCTACACACTGCGGCTATCCAGTGGATACAATGATTTACTCAACAGTGAGAACCTGAAAGTAGCTATTGCTCAGCTATGCCATGACATAGAGGTCTGCAATTTCACTATGTTATAGCTGACCAAAAATTCTGTGAATAACATATTTAACAAATTACTCTAAATGTAATAGTTTTTAAGTTACAACTGATTTACTCAACAGTGAGAACCTCAAAGGAACTATTACTCAGCTATGCAATGAGCTACATGTCTGAAATTTTACTATGTTATAGCTAACCCAAAAGTAGGTGAACAACATATTTAAGCAAACTACTGTAAATGCAATAGTTTTCAAGCTACAACTGATTTACTCAATAGTGAGAACCTGAAAATAGCTATTGCTCCGCTATGCCATGAGCTATAGGTCTGTAATTTCACTATGTTATAGCTGACCCAAAAGTAGGTGAACAATATATTTTAACAAAATACTCCAAATGCAATATTTTTCAAGTTATAGCTGATTTACTCAACAGTCAGTACCTGAGAATACCTATTGCTCAGTTGTGCCATGAGCTATAGGTCTATAATTTCACTATGTTATAGCTGACCCAAAAGTAGCTGAATAACATATTTGCACAAATTTCTGTAAATGCAATAGTTTTCCAATTATAACTGATTTACTCAACAGTGAGAACTTCAAAGTAGCTATTACTCAGCTATGAAATGAGCCACAGGTCTGAAACTTCACTATGTTATAGCTGACCCCAAAATAGGTGAATAACATATGAAACAAAATACTCTAAATGCAATAGTTTTCAAGTTATAAGTGATTTACTCAACAGTGATAACCTAAAAGTAGCTATTACTCAGCTATGCCATGAGCTACAGGTCTGAAATTTTACTATGTTATAGCTGGCCCAAAAGTAGCTGAATAACATATTTATACGAAATTCTCTGAATGCAATACTTTTTAAGTTACAAGTGATTTTACTCATGATGGAAGTTACTGAAAAGCCCAAAAGTAGCTATTACTCACTTAGCTATTGAGACAGACACCCAACTTACTCACCATATTATAGCTATGAAAAAAGTAGCTGAATAACATATTTTAACAAAATGCTCTAAATGCAACACTTTTCAAGTTATAAGTGATTTACTCAACAGTCATAACCTAAAAGTAGCTATTACTCAGCTATGCCATGAGCTACAGGTCTGAAATTTTACTATGTTATAGCTGACCCAAAAGTAGCTGAATAACATATTTATACGAAATTCTCTAAATGCAATAGTTTTCAAGTTATAAGCGATTTACTCAACAGTGATAACCTAAAAGTAGCTATTACTCAGCTATGCCATGAGCTACAGGTCTGAAATTTCACTATGTTATAGCTGGCCCAAAAGTAGCTGAATAACATATTTATACGAAATTCTCTAAATGCAATAGTTTTTAAGTTACAAGTGATTTTACTCATAATGGAAGTTACTGAAAAGCCCAAAAGTAGCTATTACTCACTTAGCTATTGAGACAGACGCCCAACTTACTCACCATATTGTAGCTATGAAAAAAGTAGCTGAATAACATATTTTAACAAAATGCTCTAAATGCAACACTTTTCAAGTTATAAGTGATTTACTCAACAGTGATAACCTAAAAGTAGCTATTACTCAGCTATGCCATGAGCTACAGGTCTGAAATTTTACTATGTTATAGCTGACCCAAAAGTAGCTGAATAACATATTTATACGAAATTCTCTAAATGCAATAGTTTTCAAGTTATACGCGATTTACTCAACAGTGATAACCTAAAAGTAGCTATTACTCAGCTATGCCATGAGCTACAGGTCTGAAATTTCACTATGTTATAGCTGGCCCAAAAGTAGCTGAATAACATATTTATACGAAATTCTCTAAATGCAATAGTTTTTAAGTTACAAGTGATTTTACTCATAATGGAAGTTACTGAAAAGCCCAAAAGTAGCTATTACTCACTTAGCTATTGAGACAGACACCCAACTTACTCACCATATTGTAGCTATGAAAAAAGTAGCTGAACAACATATTTTCACAAAATGCTGTAAATGCAACACTTTTGAAGTTATAAGTGATTTAGTGCATGATTTCATGAATTTTAATGCATTAAAAATTATTAAAAAAATTTATTAAAAAAAAAGTAAGACAGATCCAGGTCTCATACTCACACAAGAGAATCTACCTCTGGCCTAGTACATATATGCAAGATATGAGAGAAATCCCTGCAATAGTCACTGAGAAAATTGTGATAAAAAGTTGAAATTTTCACACTTTTGATGGGGGTACCCCACTTGTAATGTCTCTAGCAAACAGACGAACAGACAGATTTGCATGCCTTGAACAATTTTTCATCCTCGATAGATAAGGTATCTTTTAAAAAAAACAGCATGTCTCTAGGCCTTGTAGTTTTGGAGAAGAAGTTGTTCACGCGTACGCGTACGCGGATGCGTACGCCCACGCCGCAGAGTGATGACATAATGTCAGCTGACTGACAAGTCAGCTGACATAAAAAGTTGTGTTGTTGATATTTTAAATAAAACACTAAATTAAAAAAAATTGATGGGCAATTTTCCTACTCATCACTTTAGCTAATGGACAATTTTCCTGATGGGATTCACTTGATGGGCTTTTTTCCGAGTAATACAACATACTAAATTCCATCAGTAACCTTCAACATACCATTCAACTTTCTCATATAAGCCTGAACTTAATATTAAAACCAGTGACTGTAAAATGAGTTACAGGTCTGCAATATTACTATGTTATATCTGATACAAAAGTAGGTGAATAACATATTTAAACAAAATACTCCAAAGGCAATAGTTTTCAAGTTACAAGTGATTTACTCAACAGAGAAAACCTCAAAGTAACTATTGCTCCAGGGTCGGGGTCAATTACTTTGGCTAATTACAATTACCTCTTCAACTAGACTAAGGACGCATCTGTGGCCAGATGCTGGATGTATCCACCGACAAAGGCCAACTAACATAGTTTAGAAGATAAACAGCATTTTTCGTTAATAAGCAAGCTGAAAGCACCCTGTAGCAGGGGCCCAAGGTGAAGTCTGACCACATCAAAAGATTCACAGCCCATGATTTCCTATAAGTCGTTTTCACATTGCAAACCTCTAGGACCAATAATAAGCAGGAAGGTCAAATCTGACCACATGAAAAGATTTGCAGCCCATGACTTCCTATAAGTTGTTTTCATATTAATGAGTTATTTGAGAAATACTGGCTATCTGCAATACTTCTAGAGATAATTTGCATTTACTCATTTTGAGTAGGTGAATAATTAGCTACGGGTCTGAAACTTCACCAAGTGAAAGCTCTCTCAAAAGTAGGCGAATAAGTTATTTGAGAAAAATTGGCTATCTACAATACTTTTAGAGATAATTCGAATTTACTCATTTTCAGTAGGTGAGTAATTACCTACGGGTCTGGAACTTCACCATGTGAAAGCTCTCCCAAAAGTAGATGAATGAGTTATTTGATAAGAATTGGATATCTGCAATACTTTTAGAGATAATTAGCATTTACTCATTTTGAGTAGGTGAATAATTAGCTACAGTTCTGAAACTTCAAGTGAAAGGTCTCCCAAAAGTAGGTGAATGAGTTATTTGACAAGAATTGGCTATCTGCAATACTTTTAGAGATAATTTGCATGTACTCATTTTGAGTAGGTGAGTAATTACCTACGGGTCTGAAACTTCACCATGTGAAAGCTCTCCCAAAAGTAGGTGAATGAGTTATTTAAGAAAAATTTGCTATCTGCAATCCTTTTAGAGAAAATGCAGAATTAGTCATTTTTAGTAGGCAAGTAATTTAGCCACAGGCCTAATTTAGACATAAAGCCTACCAATAGAATACTGTGGTGCACCCTCTAATATACCTTGCAAACTTGAGAAGGCTAGCTATAATATTTTTTTTGTTAGAGCGGTAATGGTGAAATCTCTCTACACACTGCGGCTATCCAGTGGATACAATGATTTACTCAACAGTGAGAACCTGAAAGTAGATATTGCTAAGCTATGCCATGACATAGAGGTCTGCAATTTCACTCTGTTATAGCTGACCAAAAATTATGTGAATAACATATTTAAACAAAATACTGTAAATGTAATAGTTTTCACGTTATAACTGATTTACTCAACAGTGATAACCTCAAAGTAGCTATTACTCAGCTATGCAATGAGCTACATGTCTGAATTTTTTCTATGTTATAGCTGACCCAAAATTAGGTGAACAACATATTTAAGCAAAATACTGTAAATGCAATAGTTTTCAAGTTACAACTGATTTACTCAATAGTGACAACCTGAAAATAGCTATTGCTCAGCTATGCCATGAGCTATAAGTCTGTAATTTCACGATGTTATAGCTGACCCAAAAGTAGGTGAACAACATATTTTAACAAAATACTCCAAATGCAATATTTTTCAAGTTACAAGTCATTTACTCAACAGTCAGTACCTGAAAATAGCTATTGCTCAGTTGTGCCATGAGCTACAGGTCTGTAATTTCACTATGTTATAGCTGACCCAAAAGTAGCTGAATAACATATTTACACAAATTTCTGTAAATGCAATAGTTTTCCAACTACAACTGATTTACTCAACAGTGTAAACTTCAAAGTAGCTATTACTCAGCTATGCAATGAGCCACAGGTGTGGAACTTCACTATGTTATAGCTGACTCCGAAATAGGTGAATAACATATTGAAACAAAATATTCTAAATGTAATACTTTTGAAGTTATAAGTAATTTACTCAACAGTGATAACCTAAAAGTAGCTATTACTCAGCTATGCCATGACCTACAGGTCTGAAATTTTACTATGTTATAGCTGACCCAAAAGTAGCTGAATAACATATTTATACAAAATTGTGTAAATGCAATAGTTTTCAAGTTACAAGTGATTTTACTCATGATGGAAGTTACTGAAAAGCCCAAAAGTAGTTATTACTAACTTAGCTATTGAGACAGACACCCAAGTTACTCACCATGTTGTAGCTATGAAAAAAGTATCTGAATAAGATATTTTAACAAAATGCTCTAAATGCAACACTTTTCAAGTTATAAGTGATTTAGTGCATGATTTCATGACTTTTAATGCATTTTAGACATTTTTGTCTACTGCAGGCCTAATTTAGACATAAAACCTACCAAAAAGATAGGGTGGCGAGTCCTCTACCATATCAAGCCACCTGCCAAATATGAAAGAAATCCGGAAAGAAATGTGGACTGTAGGTCGCTAACAAGCAATATTCCACATTTTAGACATTTTTGTCTACCACAGGCCTAATTTAGACATAAAGCCTACCAAAAAGATAGGGTGGCGAGTCCTCTACCATATCAAGCCACCTGCCAAATATGAAAGAAATCCGGAAAGAAATGTGGACTGTAGGTCGCTAACAAGCAATATTCCACATTTTAGACATTTTTGTCTACCACAGGCCTAATTTAGACATAAAGCCTACCAAAAAGATAGGGTGGCGAGTCCTCTACCATATCAAGCCACCTGCCAAATATGAAAGAAATCCGGAAAGAAATGTGGACTGTAGGTCGCTAACAAGCAATATTCCACATTTTAGACATTTTTGTCTACCACAGGCCTAATTTAGACATAAAGCCTACCAAAAAGATAGGGTGGCGAGTCCTCTACCATATCAAGCCACCTGCCAAATATGAAAGAAATCTGGAAAGAAATGTGGACTGTAGGTCGCTAACAAGAAATCTCTGCGGACGCGGACGACAACGATGATGAATCCATAGTGTCCCCGCTTCGCGTCGGGGATACAATTATCAGTGGTCAATTACAAATACACTTACTATGGACTGCCAATATTCAACTACAACTAAACCTTGGCATCGGAGAACTGATGCAAATTTATATCCACTGGAAAGACAAATAACCAAAGCCAGTGAACCATCATTCAGAAGGGGCCAAAGGTCAAATTTGACATCATAAGATTCCCAGCTGATGATATCCTACAAGTTTGTTTCACATTGCAAACCTCTAGGATCAAAATAAGTGAGTTATAAGCACTTTTAAGTTTAGCTGTCCTCGTTTAGATCTTGAAGAAGGGGCTCAAGGTCAAATGTGACCACATCAAAAGATTCCTAGCCCATGATTTCCTATAAGTTGGTTTCACATTGCTAGCCTCTAAGACCAGTAGTGAGTTATAAGCACTCTTACGTTTGGCTATCCTCATTTGACCTTGAAGGAGGGGTCCAAGGTCAAATCTGACCACATCAGAAGATTCCCAGCCCATGATTTCATATAAGTTGGTTTCACATTGCAAACCTCTAGGACCTATAATAAGCGAGTTATAAGCACTTTTAAGTCTGACTATCCTCGTTTGACCTTGAAGAATGGGTCCAAGGTCAAGTTTCACCTAGCTGGTGTAGTTTTCCTCTGAGAGCGTTAACGCCGAAAATCCCGTGTGGCGGCACTGTAGCAAACGCTAAACCAAAGTATCCACCGGATGCCTCTGGTGGATACGATTACAACTACTTTAGTTTTGATCAATTACTAGTTTTGATCAATTACAACTAGAAAAATAGCATCAGAGATGCCCGTACCCCACAGCCTGGGGAAATAGTTTTTAACACCATGAGATATAGAAGTAGTGGAACAGTACACAGATTGAGATACTTTCAGAGCAGTGTCAGTCTCCAAATAATGTTTAAGTAGAGAAAGTAACATCTAAGAGAAAGAAACCGCATGTAAAGATTAAGTATTAAAACAGGACAATTCAGTTAACTAAAAATTATGTAGCTTTAAGACTTCTCCTATTTTGATATTCATTTGTATGGTCGAATTATGGTTTGCAAGTTTTGAATATTACCCATACATACAGATGTGGTAACACATGCTTTTGTGTGGAGTTCGGGCAAAACCTGTGGCTCACTTGATGCAATACCATCTGTTACAATGGGAAGTTGCAAAAGTAAAACAGTTAATGAATTCTAATATGACTTTAACAGTGCTTAATCTACATTAAAAGACACCCAAAGGTACAACAACCAAGATTCAAGTAAAAGATATAAGACAGATAAAATAGTATTAGATATCCCTGTAGAGAGATAAAATAGCATCAGATATGCAAGATCAAAGGTCAAATCCAGATCACACCATGATGTTGCACACATGTAACACCCGACCAATGTCCCTACCAAATATCAACTTCCAACCACCTTATGGTTTCCGAAATATAGCCCAGACAAGGCATTATAGGTCAAGGTCACTACGGCAAGGTCAAAGGTCAAACACACATCTACACAACCTAGCCAATGTCCCTACCAAGTATCAACTTCCTACACCTTAGGGTTTCCGAGATATAGCCCGGACAAGATTTTATAGGTCAAGGTCACTACGAACAAGGTCAAATCAAGGGCAAACCATGACGTTGCACACCTACAACCCCTAACCAATGTCCCTACCAAGTATCAACTTCCTACACCTTACGGTTTCCGAGATATAGCCCAGACAAGATTTTATAGGTCAAGGTCACTACGGCAAGGTCAAAGGTCAAATCAAGGTCACACCATGACATTGCACACCTACACCCCCTAACCAATGTCCCTACCAAGTATCAACTTCCTACACATTACGGTTTCCGAGATATAGCCCGGACACGATTTTATATGTCAAGGTCACTACGGAAAGGTTAAAGGTCAAATCAAGGTCAGACCATGACGTTGCACACCTACACCCCCTAACCAATGTCCCTACCAAGTATCAACTTCCTACATCTTACGGTTTCCGAGATATAGCCCGGACAAAATTTTATTGGTCTTGGTGACTACGGCAAGGTCAAAGGTCAAATCAAGGTCAGACCATGACGCTGCACACCTACACCCCCTAACCAATGTCCCTACCAAGTATCAACTTCCTGCACCTACGGTTTCTGAGATATAGCCCGGACAAGATTTTCAAACTCAAGGTCACTACGGCAAGGTCAAAGGTCAAATCAAGGTCACACCATGACGTTGCACACCTACACCTCCTAACCAATGTCCCTACCAAGTATCAACTTCCTAGACCTTATGGTTTCTGAGATACAGGCCGGACAACCTTCTTCCCGACGCCCGCCCGCCCACCATGGGTGAAAACAATACCCCGACAGCCCTCAAGGGTTGTGGGGTAAAAATGTATTTGCTAACAAAAACAAAGTGTCCCAAAAGGCTAAATGCAATATAATATAAAGTAGAAAAAGGTTTTTGAAAATAAAAACATGCAGCGCTGAAAGAAGTGAAAGTTAAGCAGACAATGTGTAGGTTTATACATTAACATGAAAGAAAAATTTAAGCTTTATTTTATTTTCTATGGTCATAACTTGCGAAAAGTTAATTTAATAAATGCTATAGTTTCTAAGAAGAGTAGTTTTAAAGGAGATATAAGGCAAAAAACGCAAAATCTGCTCTTTTATGACCCCAGTTTGACCTATAAGAGGGGGGTCAGGGGGTAAATCTGACCGGCTATCTACGCTCTTCACATATTTTATTACCCAAGTTTGACCCATAAGGGGGGGGGGGGGGGGGGGGGGGGGGGAGATCTACCTGCTATCTAGACTCTTCACATGAGGTTTCCCAATACCACTTAATACATTCTAAAGCTCTAAAAGCAAGAATAAAGGAGATATAAGGCAAAAACACAAAATGGGTTATTTTATGACCCCAGTTTGATCCATAAGGAGGGGGGGGGGGGGGGGGTCGGGGGTAAATCTGACTGGCTATCTAGACTCTTCACATATGGTTTCCCAATACCTCTTAACACATTCTAAAGCTCTAAAACCAATAATAAAGGAGATATAAGGCAAAATGTCAAAATTGGCTATTTTATGACCCCAGTTTGACACCCTTTTCGGGGACACTTAATTACAACTAGTTTAGAAAAACAAAATGGTCATCATATCACATATTTCATATCACATGGGTTATCTTATTAAAAAGGCTTTATATATCTCCCTTTTCATTGCTCCATGGGGTTCCAAATGTGAAAAGAACTTATAGGAAATCATGGCCAGAGACTCTTTCCAATTGCTGACTTTGAGACTTGACCCGTCCTCTAATGTCAAATGGAGTCATCTTACTACCAAGGTCTTGTATCTCCCTTAGTTCTCCATTAGTGCTGGGGCTAAGGCAGGAGACAACCACTGTGGCAGAAGTCTTGTTATTCTTTAATCCATGAGGCATGTTTAAAGTGTAATCCATGCACATGTACGCAAATCAATCAACATGTACAATTCCCAGGGACCCAACATCTACACATTAAATTCCATGGGACCTGACATGTAACATTTAGCATATGCATCCAGGTCCCAATATTTAGCAAGAAAGATAGATAATTCTTTCGGCTTTTATAAATATGATTTGGTGAAGTTAAATTAACTTACATATTTGGTACAATACATATGGAAAGATATAAGGTGCCATTATGGAGCTTTATTTTATTAAATATTTATGCAATTTATTATACATGCACAATCATTCACTTAGTATGCTGAAGTTTATAGGAACACCATACATTCCAGACAAACAAATGCACAACAAAAGGATTTCATGACATGTAGTTTTTACTGAAATATAACTATTTTATTTGTTTGTTGCAATAACTGGCACCCGGCCAAAATATTGGAAGCAAAGACATTTTGTGCGGCAGATGTGGTTACTTCGGCTCTGCTTTACTTGCATGTAGAGTCGTGGTACGACCCCACATAAAACTGGAGATTTGCTTCAAATACAAATACCTACAAATCGACTGCTACAAATGTATTCACCAAGTATTTTCACAGCTATTTTGTTATATCCTCTTCAACATGCAAACATAACTGAGTGAAAATAAATGGTTTTTACCCATTTTCACATTTTTTCAGAGATTTTTCCAAAATATTAAAAATGTTGTTTTATTGTAAAAGTTTTCTGAAATGGCCTATACATATCATAATCTTGGTATCCTTACATCAAAATCAATTGATTTCATATGCATCATGTCAAATTTAGCCATTTATCTACCAGATAATATCTAGATAGATATTCAACAGGAAAATCTTTTGTGCAAATCTCCAGTTTTATGTGGGATTGTGCCACTGCTCTTCACGCAAGTAAACTAGAGCCAAGGTAACCATGTCTATCCCAGCGTGTAGTGGCTTTCTACCAGTAAAAAAGGGTACATCGGGTAGTCGCCAATGCAAAACCATACTGATTCCGGGACTCCGTGTTTTAGTTAACCTGAAACAACATGGACGTTTACTCTTTATGTCATTGCAATAAAAGTGGCCAAATGCACAAAATATCAGATGAACGCTTAAAATTTCTTCAGATTTCTTGTTTGTTCCCAATCTTTTAAGTTTTCCTTCAATTATATGGGCTGACAAGCGAGATTGAGGTTATAAATTGTCGTAACCAAACCATGGCAGTTCTGCTCAATGTAATCGCTAGCACTGTATAAAGTCTGCAAATGCATGCAAATTGGGAATAAAAGCTAATAATATCTTCAGATTTCGGATATGTTTCTGATACTTCTATTCTTCCTTCCATTATATGTGTTCACAAGCGAAGTGGCGGTTGTAAATCTCATCACGGTATTTTAGTAAAATGCTCTCGATACTGAGATACCGGCCCTCCCGCCCATCCCTAATTAATATTGGTTGAAAAACAAGAATTCTTGTTCTATTTTAATGCCAAAAGACACATAATAGGTTGAAAATACGAGTAAGATTGAATATACGAGGATGAACAATATAATAAAATTATTGTCAAAACACTTTCAAAGAAACTTTGAACAGGCATAGACTCATAGAGATACTCGCAAAATACACCTGTCCTTATTCATGTTTCCGTATCCACATCTGTAATTGTCTGCAGCCGTGTAGCTAGCGAAACCAACTACAACGACATCCGCGCCAGCTAGCATCCGTGATAGCCTGGATGTTTTGGTATAAAATAGTGAATTATTGTCCACATCTGCAAAATAAGAAACTCAGCCCTTTTTTGTGGATACGGATGGCAGTTCACTGTTATATCAAAATATCTACTGCTCAGCTACCCAAGTTTGTCGCCCACAGGCATCCCAGTGACTTTTAAGGGGAAAAAAAAGGTTTTTTAAAGGCTCTTTTGGAAGAAAATTGTTTTAAATCCGAAAAAAAAGGTTTTTCCTATTAATATTTAAATCATGTTGTTTTGAAATAACAGTTCTAAAAATACATTCACTTTATAAGTATTAAGGTCATAAGTAAAATTGGAGATTTGCATAAAACACAAATATTATACAAATGTGAATACATAACTGTTTCCACAACTATTTTGTTTCATTTTCTTCAACAATCAGTCAACATGCAAACATGTTTGACAAAAAATAACTGACATTTCCTGATTTTCCAGGGTTTTTGGACCATTTCTCCAAAAATTATAAAAGCTGTGTAAAAATAGTATATATTACGGTATGTACACATGTTGTATTTGTTGTGTCCTTGGCTTGATATCAACTGTTTCTAACTAGAGATTGCGTCTCGACGCAGTGTATCCCCGGACGGGACATAGTTAAGGCGTGAATGTGTCGGGCTGGAGCCTGTTTCCTGGAGCACCAGGTCAGGATTCTCCATAGTACCAGATTACTTCCAAAAGCTAATCACTAGTTGTTTCACTTATATCTGTCTTTAAAAATTACATTTCATGGATCCAGAAGATCCATATAGTGATCCGGATCGCTTCCAAAACTCAATCATTTCATCCTTTTACCTTTTCAGACATATTCTAAAAATTTCATCGAAATCCATCCATAAGTTTTTGAGTTATCTTGTACACAGACACATCTGGCAGCCTGGTTCCACATGATCCAGACAGTGATCCAGATTACTCCCAAAATCTAATCACTTGTTCTTTGTCCCATTTAAGACATTTCCTGAAAATTTCATAAAAATCCATTCATGACTTTCTGAGCTATTTGTCTTTAAAAATTACATTCACGGATCCAGAAGATCCAGATAGTGGTCCAGAAATTGAACCATTTCTTCCTTTTACCACTTCTTCCTTTTACCATTTGTAACATATCCTGAAAATAGTAAAATCCATTCCAAGATTATGTGCAAGCCTGGATCCAGATGATCCAGATCACTCCAAAAATGTAATCACTTGTTCCTTGTACCATTTAGGCCATTTGCTGAAACAATTCATCCATAACTTTTTGAGGTATCTGTCTTATTACATTTCATGGATCCAGAAGATCCATATAGTGATCCGGATCACTTCCAAAATTCAATCATTTCATCCTTTTACCACTTCTTCCTTTTACTATTTGTAACATAGCCTAAAAATATCATCAAAATTCATCGTAAAATCATGTTGCAGGCTCGATCCAGATGATCCAAACGGTGATTCAGATCATTCCAAAAGTATAATCACTTGTTCCTTGTACCATTTAGGTCATTTGCTGAAAATGTCATCACAATCCATGCATAACTTTTTGAGGTATGTCTTATTACATTTCACGGATCCAGAAGATCCATACAGTGATCCGGATCACTTCCAAAATTCAGTTATTTCATCCTTTTACCTTTTCAGACATATCCTGAAAATTTCATCAAAATCCGTCCATAAGTTTTTTTGCTACAATGTACACAAACACATCTGGCAACCTGGATCCAGATGATCCAGATCACTCCCCAAATCTAATCACTTGTTCCTCGCACCATTTAGGTCATTTGCTGAAAATGTCATCACAATCCATCCATAACTTTTTGAGGTATCTGTCTTATTACATTTCATGGATCCAGAAGATCCATATAGTGATCCGGATCACTTCCAAAATTCAGCCATTTCATCCTTTTACCTTTTCAGACATATCCTGAAAATTTCATCAAAATCCGTCCATAAGTTTTTTTTGCTACAATGTACACAAACACATTTGGCAACCTGGATCCAGATGATCCAGATCACTCCCCAAATCTAATCACTTGTTCCTCGCACAATTTAGGTCATTTGCTGAAAATGTCATCACAATCCATCCATAACTTCTTGAGGTATCTGTCTTTAAAACTTACATTTCATGGATCCAGAAGATCCATATAGTGATCCGAATCACTTCTAAAATTCAACCATTTCATCTTTTTACCTTTTCAGACATATCCTGAAAATTTCATCAAAATCCGTTCATAACTTTTGAGCTATCTTGTACACAAACACATCTGGCAGTCTGGATCCAGATGATCCAGACAGTGATCCGGATCACTCCCAAAATCTAATCACTTGTTCCTCGTCCCAATAGGGACATCTCCTGAAAATTTCATCAAAATGCACTCATAACTTTTTGAGCTATCTGTGTTTAAAAATTAAATTTCATGGATCCAGAAGATCCAGACAGTGATCCGGATCACTCCCAAAATTTAATCACATCTTCCTTTTACCAATTTGGACATATCCTGAAAATTTTATCAAAATCCGTCTGTCAGTTTTTGAGTTATCTTGTTTACAAACAAACAAACAGAGGGCCCAAAATGACCCTCGGTCAGGTACTTTGGCGGTCAGTGGATGACCTTCAACGAAGATCTGTAACCGGTCAGCCTGGATGCTGGTACTCCGTCATGTACTCAACCTCAAAAGCCATTTTCAATAGTTTCCACGCAATGTAGTCAGCATTAAGTGTGAAAATATCTCCAAATATGGCAAAAATGACCCTTGGTCAGGTACTTTGGCGGTCAGTGGATGACCTTAAATGAAGATCTGTAACCAGTAAACCTGGATGGCAGAAGTCCATCATGTACTCAACCTCCAAAGCCATTTTCAATAGTTTCCATGCAATATAGTCAGCGTTAAGTGTGAAAATATCTCCAAAAAGGCCAAAAATGCCCCTCGGTCAAGTACTTTGGCGGTCAGTGGATGACCTTCAATGAAGAGCTTCAAGGTCAAATTTCTGCATGCTTATAGAGGACATATATATGTATTATATATACCAGCCATAGGATGATCTAACTTTCTGTCTTGGAGAACTGGGCCAAAATGTGCAAAAATGGCCAAAATCTGACCTTTAAGTGGCCACCAGTGACCTTGAGATTGAAGGTCAAGGTCACAAAACAATAGCGTTCGTGGCATTGCCCATATATACCCACATACCAAATTTGAAAGTTCTAACTAAAATATTTTTTAAGTTATCGCGTCCAAAAGGAAATCTCTGCGGCGGCGTGACCGTACTGAATCCTAAGTATCCCCGACTTTCGTCCGGGGATACAATTATATGAAACCATTTTCAGTCATTTTATCGAATACCAGACGTTTCGCACCAAAACGGGTTCACCCCATGCGATCGTCAGTTCATTCGCACCATAATTTATTGAAGGAAATATGAGGTCACGATTTTCTAACAATATTTTACAAACAAAAGTCCAGCCTATTTTTCGTCTGCAAACGTGATTAATTTAATTAACCAATGAAAACAATTGTTACTGAAACCTCATTCGAGACAAATACTTTACTCGTACAGCAACGACTATTGAAGTTTTCTAGCAATATTTTACAAACAGAATATCAGATGCTGGTACTTGCACATACAGACTTAATGACATATGAGGCCACGTGCTTTTTATCACGTTTTGTAGCAATATTCTACAAAATGGATCTGGATACCATTTTATCAAATTTTATTCAACAGAAAAAGATTTTATGCAAATCTCCAGTTCTATGTGGGGTCGTGCTACGGCTCTACACATAAGTAAAGTAGAGCCGAGGTAACAACGTCTAGTTGCTGAGCAGTAGGGTATTACGGGTGGGGAAAAGAATGTGGAAACAGGTACAGACGAGATTAAAGACATTTGTATTTCCAGCCTTAAACGGTCTTTAGAAATTATCACATAAAAACGGCTAAAACGTTTACTGAAAAAAATAAATGCCATTGCAAGCATTTTAAGGTATATTTTGTTATTAGGTTTGTGCGATTTTGTTATTTACACTACTTAGATTTGAAAAGCTTTAAGACCGTTTATCTCTGACCGTTTATCTCGGTGACCATCCATGTACTGGTCGGCCAGTGAATTTTCGTCACCCCAGTGAAGTCACCTGCATTTTATGACAATATTAAGGAGTTTTTACTGTCCAGTTACGGCATATATGTACGTATACCTTGCCGTTGAAAGAAGCTATTCCATTTATTTAAATGTGAATATTGCCTGCCCTTGAGCGTTTTTACAGCAGGTGACGAACTTCACTGGGGTAACGAAATTCACTGGCTGACCAGTACAGTAGTGCACTACCTAGACCGAGTATCTGTCCCGTCGCCAATTGTTATTGACATACTGATGGACACAATGGCGAGGGACAGAGTTCACATGTACTTGTTTTCTGTGTAAATTTTGAACGGCATATTTGTACACATATTACGACAAGTATAAAGTATTATTTAGTGGTGGTGGACCAATTCACGCCCGGGTACCAATTCAGGCCCACCCCTAATTTTCTTGAAGATTTATAATTTTTCATAGAGAAGATGTTTACCACTTCATAGATAATCATCAAAGGGATCATTTACATTTGTAATTCATTGTTTAACTGTGATTGTTTTGGATAAATTTAGGGGTGGGCGTGAATTGGTACCCGGGCGTGAATTGGTCCGCCACCACTAGTTTCTTTAAGGTATGCAGTATATGTGCCGTTCACTTATATTTTATGCCAATCAAACTGGCATGTATATATTTCCATCAATTTACAATATGTAAACAAAGCTTCAACATTACAGTTCTCTACAAAAGAAATTCCTGGCTTCTAACAGCAGCTTAATTTAATAACATATGTATTGTAAACTGGATACAGCTATAATGGACATAGCAAGGAGTTTTGAAAGTAAATACATTAATTCCCTGCAGTTTGAGATTTACACAGAAAACTAGTACATGTGAGCTCTGTCCCTCGTCATTGTGTCCATCAGTATACTGTCAATAACAATTGGCGACGGGACAGAAACTCGGTCTATGCACTACCCAGAGCCAAACTTCACACCGGGGTAATCTACATACAACATAGCATTACCTGATTAACTGAATCATAAAAAAGACTGAAGGAATCGTTGTGATATATAATCCAAATTTATTTCAGTGATATGAGAGCAGTAAAGAAAAATGTGGCAATAAAAATTCACATTTAATATTTCCGGACACAACTGTCAAACAAAATTTAGGTCACATGCCTCGGTTTGAACTGTACAACAAGCCAATTCGCATCCGGTCATACTTCGAACATAAGGTTCCATGAAAATAGTTTAGAGACTCATATCTCGTGTTACTTACACTGTCTATTAACCATGCTTGTGGTGTAGTAAATATAAATAATTACAAAAGAGGTCGAGCAATCAAAATAAGAGATTCAACTTGTAAATAATTTAAGTGGGAATTAAGGTGAGTTTAAATCAAGTGATAAATTATTAACATTTCTATAAATAATGGAAATTATTAGCAATAACCAGCTGCAACACATACAGGCCAGGGGCCGTATTCATAAAGAGATCTTAAGTCTGAGACAAAAAATAGTCTCAACTTTGACATTTGGTCTCAGCTGAGACCAAATCTCAACTTTGTATTCACAAATAGGTTCTCAGCTGAGACCAAGCTGAGACCAGTCTCAAGTCTTTCCAATGTAAACAAACCATAAACTTGCAAAGATATCCAACATTTTTTAAAGATCAATAGTTCTTGTATGTTTTAATTCTTAATAAAAATTATACTGTCTATTAAAATAAAAAATAAATAGAAAATTGTGTCAAATGTTTTTTTTATTTTGCACATCACATGATCTACTTCTGTGTTGCTATGCAGTTAGAAAACACTGTTGAAAAGTGTCTCAAAGTAAGGTACTTTTGAAACCAAAGTTTGGGCTATCCGTTGTTACAAAAGTTTAGGCTAAGTATTATATATGTTGTAAATTATTTCTACTTTACATTAAGCCATAAAAAGTAAAAACATGAATCTCAGTTAAGGTGAAATAATGCTTGAGACTTTTACCAAAATATTTGAGACAACTATGTACCAGTCTTAACTTTGAGACCAATTCTGAGACCAAATTTGGTCTCAAGTATTTCATGAATACCTACCCATTCTGAGACTAAAAATGGTCTCAGATTTGAGACCAAAACTTGAGGCTTGAGACTGATTTTGATCTCAGCAAGTTTTATGAATACCGGCCCTGGGCCTCTTAATGATGGGATCACTGACTTTCCTTCTATATCTACATCAACCAAGGATGTTCCTGTACTACCAACAGCAAAAGTAGCTATGTCCACACAGTCTGAGAAATTACATTGTACCAGTCTTCAACCACAAGTTTTTAACGTGGTTTACCAGACACTACCACAGAGTCATAATCTGCCACCCAGTACCTCTGCTTTTCTTACCTTCACTGCAGAAGTTGGGAGAAGCTTTTTAGTGTTACCTATACAGGTGCCATATATGGTCATCTGTGGAGTTTTCATGTCTGTGGAGTTTTCATGCTACAGCTATTTCTTCTATTTACCATAGGTTTATGATCAAATCCTGCCATATATTATTGCATTTTGATGAAAAATGCGAATTTAGGCTGTTTTGAAAATTGAATTTTATTGAGAAGCAAAAATAAATGCTATTTGAAATTTCTAGCAAAATATTTACTGTTTTTCAAGTTTTAGAGACTATATCTCAGTTAACTGGCAAAAATAGATACATAAATAGAACAAGTGTTACATTTTAATTATTTTCTAGCATAAATAATGTTTTTACATGTCTTCCAAGGGTTTTTATGTTTTCAACAATAATAAAGCACCTTTTATTGAGACCTAGATCATGTAGCATGAAAACTCCGCAGTAAATACTCTGAGTGACAATCCACAGATATAATCTTATTGATGTTAATATCAAGTGTTAAAGATGAAAATATTCATTCTCCACAAATATATTTGTTTAAATCCAGCTATTTTATACATTTTAGTTATCAAAAATCAAAGTACTTTTGTAAAACTATCAGAAATCATGATTAATAATTTACTAACACGAAAACCCCATGCATCACCATACATCTGTAGATCTCGAGAATCCATATAATATGTCATTTACCTCTACTAGTCCGTGAGCCAGGACCACAAATTTGAGCCATCGGTACCATTTGAGGGAATAACTGTCATAGTGATTTTTGGTAAGGTATACACCTCTAGTTTCAGAACACATGTCATAGCATTGCATCGATGGTAGCTTTTGTGTGTTGTCGCATGATATATAAACCTACTCCAAATCACATTTTCAAAAATTGGATATAACACCAAATAATGTGTCTGACTTCAAAATGATGATTCTCACTTCATATGTTTTGGAATTAATACAATTTTTACTTATAATATGTTATTTGATATAGAAATGGGGGTGAATTGGGCAAAGGTGATATCTAACATCATTGTTAATAGGCCCTGTACAAATACATTGTGTGTAAATATCAGTTTTTATGAAAGAATGAAAGTGTAATTTCCATGATGGCTTTCCAAAAATTACACATATTAGAACTAATTTTGAAACTTTAAAAAACTAATGCCTATATTTGTGCAAACAACAGTAACACTATCAGTGATGTCTTCAGCATTAGATGCAATGGTCATAATACAATTATATTAAGAGATACCACTGTATGATACCACAAATGTGGCAAAAATCATATCTTATTCCCGATTATATTTGAATTGTTATTGTTAAAATGTCATTTGTTGATATTTTGATTTTCAGTCCAGCAGGGATTTTCAGTTCATTGCAACTGGCTTAGCTATTAAATGCACTGTTCATATTTAAATAGGAATACAAACATAATTTCTCCTGTTTTATGTTTTTCAGTATAGGTATGCATAACAGGACTGGGTGAACAGTAGAGTAGATGCAGTATAACTTATATGTATGTAGACTGCCTTAGAATGGAAACTAATCAGCATTTGAAAAATATTGAGAAACTGCACTGTACACTATAAATCATCAAAAAATGGTAAATGGGTAAATGCTTATACCCACCCTTGTTTCTTAGTTTACTCTGGGTTTTTTTAGGTGGTGCTAACCCTGCTATGTCTCTGGTCAACTGATTATGGATCCCTGCTTTTCTCTATGACATGCCTTACAGTCTATCTTATGGATACTGGTTAAGTGATATAAAAGTGCAATTAGTGTTAGAATACCTGTTTCTGTAGACTGTACACATGATGAAGAAACTATTATTCATTTATTCTTTCATTGTAACCATTCGAAGCAACTATGGGGTTCAATTTCTACCTGGATAAAAATAAAAATAGGTCTTTTAATTAATTTCAAGATACAAGACATCATTTTTGGGTATTTACAAAAAGATGTCAACTGTGACGTAATTAATTTGCTTGTCATGTGTACAAAGAAGTACATATTTCAATGTGCTGTTAATTATAATAAGATAAATATTTATGTTTTTCAAAAAAAATTTAAAAGTAGTTTCTATGAACATTTAACACTGTTAAAAATAAAGAATACAAATGAAAAACAAATTCATAAATGGACTACATGGGAGCCACTATTTAATGATGTATAAATTTGAAAAAGGCAATAATGTAACATTATGGTTTACATCATCATGGTTTACTAAAATAAACTGATTTATGAATTAAGTTACTATATGGTAGAACAAAATATACACCTTCACTTTGATGTATATTGATATTATTGTATTGAAATGGAGAATGAAAAAATAAATAAATATTAAAAAAAGAATACCTGTTTCATGCTATTGGCATGACTTAATGCTTATTGTTCATACCTGGGTAACTATGGGCATTTACAAATAAATTGTATAAATTATTCCAGATGAGTGAGCGTTCATGTATACTTTGCACATTAAATATTAAAAAAAATATTATATCTTTGGCTAGTTTTCACTTTACCGGTACAAGATTTGGGCAATAATAGAGAGGTTTAGTGTTACGTTTTGGTTATCAAAATGTAAATGCAAACTTATTTACATCAGCAGTAGAAGTGAATCAGGTGACTTTTAGCGTTTTTGGAGTTTATTAGGTTACGTTTTTTACGTAAAGGGTGCCTCCCTTACGTTCACTCACCCCTATCTATTTTATTTAAAAACCACATAATACATAACAATATGTCGCAAACCCATAGACAGATAAATATGTACACCACGTTTTGGTAAAGTTTCAGTTCACTATATTTTCCCATGTGAATACCAGAGGTCTGTTTACAAACGATGCTTCTTTTTTTATCACATCAAAGAAACTACATTGACATGCACTCTTTCATATGGATGTATTGCTAAACCCTTATTTGACAAACGTATCCTCTTAAAACTTAACGTATCTCTTAAGGAAATTATTTAACATTACGGGCCTTATAAACGTTGTACTAAACCTCTCTAGTATAGTTAAATGTTTTTAGCAATATTCCATCCTTTTATTTTTATTCTAATACACAGGAATATTATTTATGGGGGTTGGGGGCTTAATTGCCACCATTTATAACTGTTACTCCAACTGTTAAAGAAATACTTAAAATTTTACTTTTCCATTGCCTTAAAAATTGGAGTTAACGTACACATTTTTTTAAAGTAAACAATCTTAAAATTTGCATGCACTTTAATTTTGTTCACTTAAAAAGTTAGGTTAATTCTCATACTTTTTTTTCTGTAAAAACAAACACAAATTTTAAGTTGAAACAATGCACCCAAGTTACACCAAATTTTTTAAGTAATTTTGACCCACCCAGTTTTACAGTGATACATGTATTGCTGAGGCTACTCTTACTAATGTGTGTGCACACTTTATCAGAAAAGTAAAGTTTTGGAATATTCATTCACTTGTACATGTTGCATATATTTAGCATATAACTAAAGGGAACTGCATGTCCTTCTAAAGAGCAGAAAGTCACTTATCACTGATTGAAAGTATTAATACAAAGAAGACCATTTATTGCCCTCAAATTCTTATATTATCTAACATAACATATTTTTAGGATTATTTGACACAACTTTTCATTGTATTTTGGAAAGCATTCATAGAGCACAGACCTCTACCAAGTTTTTTCCCAACTTGGGATTTATTTTTTTCTGTGTGTCTGTATTTGAAATTACTCCAAAAGTAATGAGCATATATCTATAAATTTTTATGTGAGTAGGGCTTGACCAAAGGAAAGAAGTGTTTATGTTCTAGGAAAGACCAGGTCATATTCTGGATACAAAAAGTCCTTAATTTTCTGAAATAGGACCCGATTGATGTTTCGCTGTGAGTGCTTTTTAATAAATTTTATCCAGTACACTGACATTACAGCGTATGAATGATATAAATCCATAAAACTTGATCAAACTACTATAGCTAAATTCATCTGGTTAAAGTTTTGTATCCACTGAGTGGCATCCATGGATGGATTACGCATGAGTACGTCGCTGCCACTGAAGTGTGTAAAGAGATTTTCCCCTTGCCCCTTAGAGATCAAGGTATTGTAGGTAGAGTTCTCAAATTTGCAGGATATATTCATCATTACAAAAGCTTGCCTGGGAATATTTTTGGCCTCATTTTGAAAAACAGCATGGCCACCACATGCATATTTCGACTTCAGCAAGGAGTTTTATTGGCCCTCTATAGCAAAGGATATTATAAGTAGACATCTCAAATTCGCAGGATATGTTCATCATAACGGAATCTTGACTGGGGAAAGTTTTGGTCTTGTTTATAAAAACAAGATGGCCACCACAGGTGTTTCTTTGCCAGTCATGAAGTAGACTTGATCCAAGTCTTTGTATTTCTTTTACCACCAAATCTGACATACATGGAATCATTATAAATCCATCTGATGTGTGGAGATACTACTGTCTTATGAAATACTTTTGTCAGCCCCAAATTCTGGAAAAAATGTCATTCAATCCTGCAGGACTATTCTTGGCCTCATTTAGAAAAACAAGATGGGCGCCACAAGCATTTTTTCAATTTAGCAGACTTTAAAAGTGCACATATCTGCCATATTATTGGTCCTAGAGGTATGGCATGTGAAGCCAACCTATAGGTAATCATGGGCTTGGAATATTCTGATGTGGTCAGATTTGACCTACGGTCCCTCCTTCAAGACCAGACAAGGGTAGCCAGACTTAAAAGTGCTTATAACTCACTTATTACTGATCCTAGAGTTTCAGGAATGTGAAACTGATCTGCCGGAAATCATGGGCTGGGCACCCTTAGATGTGGTCAGATTTGACCTTGGGCCCCTCCTTTAAAGTCAGATGAGGGTAGCCAAACTTATAAGTGCTATAATTCATGTGAATAATTTAAAATTTTCTTAATTTCAGCCACCATCTTCAGAAATGCTGTTTATCTTCAAAACCATATTAGTTGTCCTTTTCCGGTAGATATATCTTGCATCTTACCACAGCTGTGTCATTTTTCTAGTTAATCTTTTATTCAAATTCATTCTAAATTTGCATAATAAATATCCAAAATATATCGAACTGGTTATTTATACCACGGCTGTGTACATAAGGGTATTTCAGTTCTTTATGTACACCACGGCTGTCGAGTAATGCAATAATACACTACAATAATATAAAGTAAAACAAAAGCTGTTTCATCAGTGTTAGTTTGAAAATAAATGCAATTTCTCTCTTTTACAAGAATATATTTGATTAATGCTTATAAAGTTGAAACAGAAAGGCCAAAAACAAGTTGACATTGTCCTGTTCACTCTCAATGGATATGTATTTAGTGAGAAATATAGAATCTTAAAAAGAATGTTTTTCTTTTTGTATTTTTGCTATATATCACTTTTTTGTAAGGTGTGTAGATGGCCGTGTGTAGAGGCTTTCATGCCATTAGAACCTGGTACATTTGTAATGTATGTTACTTGTATGATTCTTGTTCCATTTGTATAATGAATAAATAATGAAACAATAAAAAATCACATCTTCACGGTCTTTGTCATCTAAGTGTCATCCAACCCAAGTTAAGCCACAACTATTCGACCTGTGGGGATCAAAAGGCTAACTATGTAACAAATTTTACCTGGCTGGGTACACAACAAGGTGTGTATAAGAAATTTAATTTAGTTTCCACAGTACAATAGTGGGGAAGACTAATCATCCCATTTCTAGGGGGACTGACATAGCATGCACAATAAGGTGGTGTAGAAGACCATGTACATTAGCTTACCTACATTTTAGTGGTACACAAAATATCCCAAATATCTTGCATATGTACACAAGATATTCAATCTAGCTTACATAAACAGCGGTGGTGTACATAAGGGACATTATCTGGCTAATATACACAACGGTGGTGTACATAAGAGACATTATCTGGCTAATATACACAACGGTGGTGTACATAAGGAACCATATGTAGCTTATGTACACAGCGGTGGTGTACATAAGCACGACTTTTCGGCATTGCGTACACAGCGGTGGTGTAAATATCCTCTGCCAAAATATATCCCAAACTAAGTCATATGTAAATTTTAGTATTTTTGCAAATTGCCATAAAAAGTATATTTTTAAGTTTAAAAACTAATTTAACATCAAACTTCAATTTAAAAATAAATATAGTATATATATTGTTACGGTCCGACGGCCGTCACGGTTACGAATGGGCGAAAATAGAGGATTTTATCAAACTTACCTTCTACTTAACTCTAGAACTTGCGAAAAACAGCGTATTAAAGCTTAAATTCATCATATTTTATTTTAACCTCATGATATTTGGTGTTTTCTGGGGCATTTAGGTTATATTTGTATGAATCAATGAATCATCTGTGATTGAGGAGATTTGTGACGTCATATAAACTTCAGCCGGGGGTTAAAGCTTTTTAAAATAACTGGAATAAGTAAAGTATTTGAATTTATGCATGGAGTTTGTAATATTTATTTTATATGTGGGTGAATATGATGTTAAACTATTAATTTAGGCAATGTTGCATAATAGTAGACATAATTTACGTGAATGTTGGCTTTAAGTTTAAAAGCTATCACCCCTCCAGTTCATTCTCAGTATCGTCCCACTGGTCATGTGACCTCTCGCAAAGTAAATATAAGAGCCGCAGACTGCCAGATTCGTCAGAATTCAGTAGTGAATTCCACCATTCACACCAAGGAAGAATGGGCTGAGAAGACAGAAGAGAAGCAGGAGCCGCCACCAGCAGCCGCCACCAGCAGCCAACTAGCAGCCATAAGGGGAGAAGCCATGTATTCAGCAGTGAATACTGGTTTCAGCCAGAGGGTGTCCACCTATATAGCCGCCAAATAACCCTTAAACCCCATCCAAGTGGGATGCCAGTAGCCGCCAATATAGCCTCCAGTAGCCACACATATTCACTATAACATGACCAGCCGTATATAGTCACCAGTAGCCATCTATAGCCACCAGTAGCCGCCAATATAGCCGCCAGTAGCCACATATATTCAACTATAACATGACCAGCCATATATAATTCTAATTCTAATTCTAATTGGACTTTTATAGCGCTTAATCTCCCCAAACAAGAGGACTCTAAGGCGCAACAAAACAAAAAGCAGTCAACAAAATTCTGTGTCCAGGGACATAACAGGGGTCGAACACCACGGAGAACGCCAGGAGGATGATTCAGGCTAGGGTGGATATGCTTTGGTGTACAGGTAGGTTTTAAGCTGTTTTCTGAAGGAGGCCAGGGATGGAGAGGCACGAATCACATCAGGGAGAGTATTCCACACAGTAGGAGCATCAAACGCAAAACTATTACCAAACTGTTTGACAGATTTATGAACAGAGGGGCAGAACTTTGGAATAACTAGGAAATTACCACCACTTTCACTGCGCCTGGTACTATAAGAACTGCTGTAGGAAGAAAGATGTGGTGAAAAATACCTGGGAAAACCTGTGTGAAGATACTTATAAACAAGTGTGACTGTCTTGAACACAATGCGCTGTTCAACAGGAAGCCAATGCAGTTTCTTTAGCACAGGAGTTATGCTGGTGTATCGACTGGTGTTTGATACAATTCTAGCTGCACTATTTTGGATGCACTGTAATTTGCGTAGATTGAACTTGGACAGGCTCCTGAAAAGTGAGTTGCAGTAATCCAACCGACTACTAACAAGAGCGTTGGCTACAAGCACAGAAACATCATGAGTAAGAAACCGCCTGACATGTCTGAAGTCACGGAGTTTAACAAAACAACTTTTGCAGACATTCTGAACATGCTTGGACAAAGAGAAATCTGAATCAAGCCACACACCCAGATTTTTTACTGAATCTGCAGGGCAGAGTGAGTTGCCCAGGATATCAATTGGAAAACATGCTTTCAACTTATCCCTTTGTCTCTTCGAACCAAAGATGATAAACTCAGTCTTATCAGGATTCAGTTTGAGCTTACTAGTTGTCATCCACTCTTTAACATCATTTAGGCACTTATTTAGCTTTTCAAAGGCAGCAGATGCATTCTTCTGGGATAAATGTATATAAAGTTGGCTATCATCTGCATAGAAATGAAACTTTATTCCATTATGTTTACTGATAATGGAACTGAGGGGGGTAGTGTACAATGAGAACAACAAAGGACCCAGGACAGAACCTTGGGGAACACCAAATAGGAGTTTACAAACATCTGACAAAGTAGAACCAATTTTTACTGATTGGTAACGGTCCATTAGGTAGGATGTGAACCATTTCAGAACGGAGCCACTGACCCCAAACCAGTTTTGGAGGCAACCCAGAAGAGTAGAGTGATCAATGGTGTCGAAGGCAGCAGACAAGTCAAGCAATACCAAGGCAGTGGATTCACCTCTTGACAATGATAAGTGAACCTCATTTTTTATGTAGAGAAGAGCAGTCTCAGTTGAATGGCCCGCCTTATATGCCGACTGGTACGGGTTGTCTAAGTTATTGGCATTAATATGTTCTAACAGCTGCTTAGCAACCACACGTTCTACCAATTTAGATATAAAACTGAGACCTGATACAGGGCGATAATTCTTAAGGTCATTTGAGGGAAGATTTGGCTTTTTAATAAGTGGAGTGACCACAGCAGATTTGAAGGCATCAGGAACGCATCCCTCCATGAGTGAGCAGTTGACCAGCTTTGTAAGGGATGGTAGCAATATATCAATGCATTCCTTAATCAGGAATGTCGGCAGAGGGTCCAACAGGCATGATTTTGTTGGTGATGCTTTAATTATTTTATCAACAGCATCTTCAGGAACTTGCCTAAAGACAGTAATTTGGGGAGGATCTGAAGGAGGGTTAACATCATATTCAGTGCCAGAAGAAGCAAAATTATCTCTAATCTTCTTGATTTTGTTGGTGAAGAAGGAGGCAAACTGGTCAGCCAATGACTTTTCGGACTCATGAGATGGAAGTGTGGCATCAGAAACCCTGTTCAGGGTCTTATGGAGCTCACGCCAAAGTTTTCGAGAGTCATGACTATTGTCTGAGATCAGTTTGCTATAGTAGTCTGATTTATCTTTATTTACAAGTGCATTGCACCGAGCAATCTGGCGACGAGGCCTACTCCTGT
This sequence comes from Sabellastarte sp. h YS-2021, assembly GCA_964017235.1. Lineage (NCBI taxonomy): Eukaryota > Metazoa > Annelida > Polychaeta > Sabellida > Sabellidae > Sabellastarte > Sabellastarte sp. h YS-2021. The sequence continues at coordinate 34,367,883 of OZ024936.1, forward strand.
TAAGTGTACTTTTAGCCCTACGCCAGGTTCTCTCAAATTGGCGCCTAAGGGACTTTGCACGTCGATAATCATCAGACATCCAATCGGCAGACTCCTTTTTCGTCAATTTAGATATAAGAGGTGCATGCCTATCCAGAACATCACTCAAATCATGTACATATTGATCATACAGATCGACAACAGCATCAGCTGGAGACTTGACGAAGGACGTATTTTTGAGATCTGAGCGGAAGTCAGACATATTGATACGGTGGAACCTTCTATATTGAACTACATTTGGAGTATGAGACACTTGACAAGGGAAGGCAACTGAACATTTGACTAATGCGTGATCGGAAACAAAGTCACAAATTTTAACATCAGCAATGGTGTCCTGATCACAGGGAGATAAAATCAGGTCCAATATGTGACCATGTAGATGAGTAGGTTTATTGACTAACTGTTTGAGGTCACATGAATCAAGAAAGGTAGTGAATTTCTGACCGTCACCAACTGGAACATCAACATGAATGTTGAAGTCGCCACAAATGTAATATGAAGAATTAATGGATGAAAGGTAACCAACAAATGACATGAATTCTTCCAGAAAATTACAGGTACATGATCCTGGAGGGCGATAGATGCAGGCAAGCAACACTGAATGGCCATGAAGCCCGATTGACACCACTATATTTTCAAATGACTGATAACAAGGAGTTTCAATTATATGGGGTCTGTAGGAGGATCTGATGAAAAAACCCACACCACCACCAATACCTGAGGGACGAGGCTTGTGAGGAAAGTTAAAATCGGGAGGAGTTATAGACCGTAAGAAGCTGTCAGAGTCAAATGGACGTATGTGTGTTTCCGTGAGGCATAGAAGATCAAGGTCGTATGAAGCCACCATGTCGGCAAGGAGAGGACCCTTGTTCCTTACGGATCTGGCATTCAAAACACCGAGTGTAAACGGACCAGGGTTGAGGGATACATCTCCACCCAGTAACAGTAACAAGTCACCAGTAGCCATCTATAGTCGCCAGTAGCCACATATATTCAACTATAACATGACCAGCCGTATATAGTCACCAGTAGCCATCTATAGCCACCAGTAGCCGCCAATATAGCCGCCAGTAGCCACATATATTCAACTATAACATGACCAGCCATATATAGTCACTAGTATCCATCTATAGCCGCCAGTAGCCGCCAATATAGTCGCCAATAGCCCCTTAAACCCTATTAATCCATGTGGGATGCCAGTAGCCATTTATAGCCACCAGAAGCCACCAATACTAGCTGGCAGTACTAACTAATATCCCTTATCACCAAGCAGTAGAATACCAGTTCTTAAAGCCAGACATAGTCCTTAGTAGTCGACAATAGTGTCAGTAGCCATGTTATGGTTATTATTAGTTACCTACTTGTCCTAGATGGTATTTATAATCTTATCTTGTAGTTGTGCTAATTATCATAATCACCACCTTCTGGTCAATGGTAACTTATAATAATTACCTGATAATTTCAATTCCATGATAATGATTTATATATATTATTCAATTGCCTGTTAATAAATGTGAATGGTTCTATATATCCCTTGATTTTGCTCGCTTGCTTGCTTCCTGTTCTGTAACTTTCCTTAGTTAAAACATACAATAAGAATTGCTGCAGATGAAGATTTGCAATCACATTTTATTACACCTGGGGTCATGCAGTTCTGACAGCTGGATATCCTGTGAGGTGTAATGAGGTTCAGTAGTGAACCTGTTTAATGATACTTGGGAATCCTAGAGATGTCCGGTGATTCTCCACAGGAATCTGTTTCTGACATTTGGATGTCCTATGAGGTGTAATGAGGTTCAGCAGTGAACCTGTTAAATGATACTTGGAAATCCTGGAGATGTCCGATGGTTCAATGAAGAATCTGTTTCTGACATTTGGATCTCCTGGAGGTGTCTGATGAAGAATCTGTTTCAGTACTTGGAGATGTCCTGGAGGTGCTGGTGATTCTGAAGGCTTGCGTAAGCCTTGTTTGAGACTCAGTAGTGAGTCTGGAAAATTCCTGTACAGGTGGGAAAATTAAAAAATTTATGGACTGGACAGACCGTCCAGTTGGGCGCCAGAGTATGAGATATTTATGCCGCTCGGATCCGTCACAATATCCTAATAACACCATTATTTCTCTTTAACAAACTTTTGAATTAGGAAGCACTCATAGAGCACAAACCTCCTGCATGGGACCTTTGAATTACATTTTTTTTTGTATCAAGAATATGATCTGAATCTTTTCCAAAAAGTATTCATTTTTTCCTTTGTCAAGGTCCTACCCATGTGAAAAAGTTTATGGAGATCCGCTCATTACCTTTAGAGTTATGTTAACCAGAAAACCCAAGTTGTTGAAAATACCTTAAAAATTGAACCTTTAAAAATTTGGGATTTTATTATATCCAAGATATGATCCAGTTCTTATCAAAAATATGATTACTTCTTCCTTTGGCCAGGCCCTAGCCACTTAAAATATTTTATAAAAATTCTTTCATTTCCATTGGAGTTATCATAACCACAGACAAACAGTCAAGCAAACATATGAACTAACAAAATCACTTTGGTGGGGAAATATGAATGTACAAAATAACTTGAAAGCTTCTGGACTGAACAAAAACAGAAACACACACATTATCAGATTTTAACAGCATGTTAATCATTCACCACTTGTCAATTGCATGGCATCTGGATAAACATTATACAGTGGGGAGGGGATGAGAGGTTACCCAATTTTTTGGGTGATGCAGATTTTCCTAAGACTGTCATATCTTTTTAACAATTTAGAGAAATGTCAATGCTATTTATAAATACTTATTGCATGTGTGATCATAGCTGGGTCAAATCGATGGAGTTTGGTGGCGACTTGATAGTTAATGTTAGCGCGCGTTTTATTTCACTAATCTATGGTCTATATTAAAGTGTAAATATTTCTGTGTTTGCAATCTTAACAGTTATATATACCGGTATTTGATTATGTATCATGATAACATAATAATATTTGGTTTTAATGGAAAATTTAATTTTATTCATGTTAGTAACACTTCAAAATTATTTTGCCTTTAATGAACATAGTGCCAGTTAACGTAAACACACGTTTATATCAAAATGGCTGCATTTCTCAGATCAAGAATGTTTTCTTCTGGTGTTATTTGCTTTTCTTTCCGTGATCTCTTTATATAAACTTAATACAGATTATCTCATTGAAGAATGGTGAGTCGATTGATTCAAATTTGAGTAATTTTAGCAAATGACAAAACAAGAAACGGTCATAAAAGTTGATCTCTTGAAATAACCAAAAAGCAAATTTGTTATTTCGATCTTCCGGTGTAAACAAAACATGCCTGTTACGCAAACACGTTACCTTCAACAAACTATAAAATATCTAAAAATTGTACGTATATTGAACAATGACATTACAATCTGAAAGAGAATTTTTTTCACAAAAATTTCCCATACTGCTCAGCCAGTGAAGTTTGTCACGCCAGTGAAGTTCGTCACCTGTATTTTATGACAATATTAAAGAGTTTTTACTGTTCAGTTAGGGAAAATATGTATACCTTGCTGTTGAAAGAAGCTATTCCATTTATTTAAATGTGAATATTGCCTGTCCTTGAGCATTTTTATGGCAGGTGACGAACTTTACTGGGGTGACGAAATTCGCTGGCCGACCAGTAACTCGTGGATGCGAATTACCTGCAAGTCGCCGACAAGTCAACTCGCTGACAGCAACTCGCCGACAGATTATTTAAATACAAAATGACCCTTGCAGCTTTTATAACACTAAAATATTGCCATAAATTGTTTTAAAATGTATTATGTCGGGGATACTTGGCATGGGATTCAGTATGGTCATGCCGCCGCCGCAGAGATTTCCTTTTGGACGCGATAACTTAAAAAATATTTTAGTTAGACCTTTCAAATTTGGTATGTGGGTATATATGGGCAATGCCACGAATGCTATTGTTTTGTGACCTTGACCTTCAATTTCAAGGTCACTGGTGGCCTCTTAAAGGTCCGATTTTTGCCATTTTTTCACATTTTGGCCAAGATCATCCTATGGCTGGTATATATAATACATACCGTATATACTGCTTCTAGGCATAAGTTGGCCGCGGTCATAAGTTGGCCACTATCATCATATTTTGAAATTTCTATAAATCTAAAGGCCTGTATCATTATTGAATGGTCTATTATAATAAGATTTATGATAAAGACCACTTTTAAACCCTGTGCAACCACACATTTATCTGTTTGACACATTTAAATGAGTGGTGTCCAACTTATGACTGCGGCCAACTTATGCCTAGAAGCAGTATGTCCTCTGTAAGCATGCAGAAATTTGACCTTGAAGCTCTTCATTGAAGGTCATCCACAGACCGCCAAAGTACCTCACTGAGGCCATTTTTTGGCCTTTTTGGAGATATTTTTACACTTAATGCTGACTATATTGCATGGAAACTATTGAAAATGGCTTTGGAGGTTGAGTACATGATGAAGTACCAGCATCCAGTTTGTTGACCTTGGCTATTGCTTTCATGGTCACCTTAGGCCTGCTAAAATGACTCAAAATGATACCTTAGACTGTGAGGCCATATACCTCCTTTATTATGTCCACCCACTGGGGGGTGGACATATTATTTTTGCTTTTTCCGGCGTTCGGCGTCCCACTTGGTTTCCAGACATTTTAGGCAACAGTTCTTATCCTATCTTTACCAAATTTGGCATGCAGGTTTATTGGGTTAATAGCTTGTATGGGATTGCTTTTGGTGATGATAGCTCTATAGCTAACTGAGTAATAGCTACTTTGCTACTTTTGAGTATCTCTTTGGTTTCCAGACATTTTAAGGAATGCTATTAAACCTATCTTTCTGAAATTTGGTATGTAGGTTCATTGGGTTAATAGCTTGTATGGGATTGCTTTTGGGGGTAATTGCTTCATAGATGAGTAATTAATTAATTAAATAAATGAGTAATTGGCTATTTTGAATACTGAAAAAGGCAAATGTGCTCATATCTCCTAAACCGTGCGAGATAGAGAGATTTCGTCGAAATTTTCGACCCACAGGGTATCTAAGGAATGTACTCTTTGCAATTTTCAAAAAATTTTCCCCTCCCAAAAAATGGCGGCCATTTTGAATTTTCGAATTTTGCCAAAAATGGCAAAACACAAATTTCCTTCTATCTCCTTAACCGTGCGAGATAGAGGGATTTCGTCGAAATTTTCGCCCACAGGGTATCTAAGGAATGTAATCTTTGCAGTTTTCAAAAAATTTTCCCTCCCCAAAAATGGCGGCCATTTTGAATTTTCGAATTTTTGCCAAAAATGGCAAAACACAAATTTCCTTCTGTCTCCTTAACCGTGCGAGATAGAGCGATTTCGTCGAAATTTTCAACCCACAGGGTATCTAAGGAATGTGATCTTTGCAGTGTTCAAAAAATTTTCCCCTCCCCAAAAATGGTTGTCTTTTTGAATTTTCAAATTTTTGCCCAAACTGGCAAAACACAAAATTGCTTCTATCTCCTTAACCGTGTGAGATAGAGGGATTTCGTCAAAATTTTCGACCCACAGGGTATCTGAGCAATGTACTCTTGGCAATTTTCAAAAAATTTCCCCTTCCCACATATGGCGGCCATTTTGAATTTTCGATGGCAAAACACGAAATTGTTTCTATCTCCTTAACCATGCGAGATAGAGCGATTTCGTCGAAATTTTCGATTCATGGGGTATCTAAGATATGTACTCTTGGCAATTTTCAAAAAATTTTCCCCTCCCCACATATGGCGGCCATTTTGAATTTTCGAATTTTTGCAAAAAATGGAAAAACACAAATTTGCCTTAACCGGGCAGAATAGAGTTATTTCGGTGAAATTTTCGACCCATAGGGTATCTAAGAAATGTACTCTTCGGAATTTTCAAAAAATTTTTGCCCTCCCCAAAAATGGCGGCCATTTTGATTTTTCGAATTTTTGCCAAAAATGGCAAAACACAAATTTGCTTCTATCTCCTTAACCGTGCGAGATAGAGCTATTTCGTCGAAATTATCAAGCAACAGGGTATCTGACCAATGTACTGTTGGCAATTTTCAAAAAAATTTTCCCCTCCCCAAAAATGGCGGTCTTTTTGAATTTTCGAATTTTTCCCAAAACTGGCAAAACACAAAATTGCTTCTATCTCCTTAACCGTGTGAGATAGAGGGATTTCGTCAAAATTTTCGACCCACAGGGTATCTGAGCAAGGTACTCTTGGCAATTTTCAAAAAATTCCTCTTCCCACATATGGCGGCCATTTTGAATTTTCGAATTTTTGCCCAAAATGGCAAAACACGAAATTGCTTCTATCTCCTTAACCATGCGAGATAGAGCGATTTCGTTGAAATTTTCGATTCATGGGGTATCTAAGAAATGTACTCTTGGCAATTTTCAAAAAATTTTCCCCTCCCCACATATGGCGGCCATTTTGAATTTTCGAATTTTTGCAAAAAATGGAAAAACACAAATTTGCCTTAACCGTGCAAAATAGAGTTATTTCGGTGAAATTTTCGACCCATAGGGTATCTAAGAAATGTACTCTTCGGAATTTTTGAAAAATTTTCCTCTTCCCAAAAATGGCGGCCATTTTGAATTTTCAAATTTTTGCCAAAACTAGAAAAATAGAAATTTGCTTCTGTCTTAACCGTGCAAGATAGAGTGATTTCGTCAAAATTTTCGACCCAACCATTGCAAAAAGGCATGAAGCTGAAATAATTTACATGTACACTAATAAATATTTAACCATCATTGATATATTTCACAAATGAAACAGGACTACTGTAAGACTACTGTACAATTTTGGCAAAAGGTTCATGGGGTGGACATTACACATGATAATGTGTGTTCTTCTATGCTATCCTGTTTCTATTCATATGTCGCAGCTACTATCAACAGGGCATCCTATTTCTAGTTAGTTATTCAGCTACTTTTCTGTCAGCTTTAACATAGTGAAATTGCAGATCTGTAGCTCATTGCATAGCTGAGCAAAAGCTACGTTAAGATTCTCACTGTTGAGTAAATCTGTTGTACCTGAACTCAAAAACTACATCTTGGTCATTCTGAATACCATTTGCAGGGCACAACTTTTGTGTCCTTTTCTTCTTTCACTTCACCTCTTTACCTCAAAACACACAGTCAGCTGTCACAGAGCCCATTGCCGGACAGGCGGACACTGATTGCTTGTTTTCAGGAGAACTTAGTGCTATACAGATTAGATGGCTCAGATGAGAAAGAAGAGAGCTTTGCATCAGGACCTCTGAGTGTTGAGCAGGAGTTGGAGAGATTCAGGACGCAGTGGCAAGAGGAACTCTGTCAACAGAAGCTCTCACAGCAGGTAGTGTTATGTTTTAAAGAACTCCGTCAACAGAAGCTTTCACAGCAGGTAATGTTATGATTTAAAGGAACTCTGTCAACAGAACCCCTCACAGCAGGTAGTGTTATGAGTTAAAGGAACTCTGTCAACAGAAGCTCTCACAGCAGGTTAGTGAGTGGACGATTAGACCAATGTTCGATTAATCGTCGGTGTTATGGTACAATCGCGTTCGGTCACTGATAACTTCTAAAAATCGATTAAATCTTACCCTTCCTTATGTGTCTTAATATCCACGTATTTTTTATATTTTAACCAGCTTCCTAAACTTGTCACGAATTTTGGGTTTGTTTATGTCTTCCGCCATATTTACTGGAAGTGAGTGCTTTTGGTAGGCTCTAAATGTCAGAACACCGTTATTCTTACCGGATTGACAAATACTTCATCCCGGAAAGTGTTTCATGATATATTGTCTTACAGCTGAGTAGAAAAGTCGATTATGGGTCGATCATCGGTCGGAAAAATGGACGAATAATCGACCACGAAAATTGAGGTGATTCCACTCACTACAGCAGGTAGTGTTATGATTTAAAGGAACTCGAACAGAAGCCCTGACAACATGTAGTGTTACAATTTAAAGGAACTCCAAGCTTACATTCTAATGCATAAATTCTGAAGCTTTTAATAATTTTAACTTTTTATGTCGTCACTCTGCGGCGTGGGCGTACGCATCCGCGTCTGCGTGAACAACTTCTTCTCCAAAACTACAAGGCCTAGAGACGTGCTGTTTTTTTTAAAAGATACCTTATCTATCGAGGATGAAAAATTGTTCAAGGTATGCAAATCTGTCTCTTCGTCTGTTTGCTAGAGACATTATAAGGGAGGTACCCCCACCAAAAGTGTGAAAATTTCAACACTTTATCACAATTTTCTCAGTGACTATTGCAGGGATTTCTCTCATATCTTGCATATATGTACTAGGCCAGAGGTAGATTCTCTTGTGTGAGTATGAGACCTGGATCTGTCTTACTTTTTTTTAAATAAATTTTTTTAATACTTTTTAATGCATTAAAATTCATGAAATCATGCACTAAATCACTTATAACTTGAAAAGTGTTGCATTTAGAGCATTTTGTTAAAATATGTTATTCAGCTACTTTTTTCATAGCTACAACATGGTGAGTAACTTGGGTGTCTGTTTCAATAGCTAAGTGAGTAATAGCTACTTTTGGGCTTTTCAGTAACTACCATCTTGAGTAAAATCACTTGTAACTTGAAAACTATTGCATTTAGAGAATTTCGTATAAATATGTTATTCAGCTACTTTTGGGTCAGCTATAACATAGTAAAATTTCAGACCTGTAGCTCATGGCATAGCTGAGTAATAGCTACTTTTATGTTATCACTGTTGAGTAAATCACTTATAACTTGAAAACTATTGCATTTAGAGTATTTTGTTTCAATATGTTATTCACCTATTTTGGGGTGAGCTATAATATAATAAAATTTCAGATCTGTAGCTCATGGCATAGCTGAGTAATAGCTACTTTGAGGTTATCACTGTTGAGTAAATCATTTATCACTTGAAAACTATTGCGTTTACAGAAATTTGTGTAAATACATTATTCAGCTACTTTTGGGTCAGCTATAACATAGTGAAATTACAGATCTGTAGCTCATGGCACAACTGAGCAATAGCTATTTTCAGGTACTGACTGTTGAGTAAATCAGTTGTAATTTGAAAAATATTGCATTTGGAGTATTTTGTTAAAATATGTTGTTCACCTACTTTTGGCTCAGCTATAACATAGTGAAATTACAGACCTATAGCTCATGGCATAGCTGAGCAATAGCTATTTTCAGGTTCTCACTATTGAGTAAATCAGTTGTAACTTGAAAACTATTGCATTTACAGTATTTTGCTTAAATATGTTGTTCACCTATTTTGGGGTCAGCTATAACATAGTAAAATTTCAGATCTGTAGCTCATGGCATAGCTGAGTCAGTGTTCATTTTACTATGCGTTTCCGCGTCTTTTGTCGCTATACTGGGGCGAAAAGACGCGTACACGTTGTGGTCCCGAGTCACGGTGACGCATATATCTTGCATTATACCCCACGTTTTCGCTGTAAATATTTTGAAAGTTAGATGAATTTTGTTTCAAAATCAAAGAAAAGGACACATATATTGTCTTTTTAACCCAATTCCTCCATGTTTCCTTGCTTCTAAATGCCTTAATTTGATTGGTCGAGCGGAAACGGCACTGTCCAATCATACTTCGTGTAACAAAAATTCAGTATTTATCAATAGAAAACACGTTTATAGTAAGTGATGTAAACTCACCATGCAGTGGCTGTAAATTTCCACTTTTTTTCATAGTTTTGTTAAATATATATAGAAATAAATATCTATTGCACAACAAGATTTTATTCTCCAGTTTTTAATATTTTCACTTTTTAAAGTATTGTTTTGCATAATGCACTCTTACAAGTGACTTCAAAGACAATTGTTAACAAGTAACAACAATTTTAAACTCCCTGAGTGAACCTATGTCAAGGTGAGTTAATTTTTTTTTCTAGTTTTAGATAGTGCAGGGTTGGACCATATTTATTGAAACAAAAAAAATGAAAAAAAAATCAGTAAAAAATACTTTAATTATTGCAAATCATGTACATCATAGGAAATCTTGTACATCATGCTGACTAAAAATATGTCTTCAATTGAAATAAAGTTTTTTTCACAGTGAGTAGAGTATTGCAATCATTTTGAAGATAGACTAATAGTACTTTTTTTCTCCTATTTAAGTCAATTTGCTCAACTGTAAGGTTAATTTTGGTCATTTGACTCATCGCATTTGGTAAATGTCTCACCAAAATTTAGTAAAGGAGTCATTTGACTCAAGTAGCTCCAACTCTAGAATGAACACTGCTGAGTAATAGCAGGTTATCACTGTTGAGTAAATCACTATAACTTGAAAACTATTGCGTTTACAGAAATTTGTGTAAATATGTTATTCAGCTACTTTTGGGTCAGCTATAACATAGTGAAATTACAGACCTGTAGCTCATGGCACAACTGAGCAATAGCTATTTTCAGGTACTGTATGTTGAGTAAATCAGTTGTAACTTGAAAAATATTCCATTTGGAGTATTTTCGTAAAATATGTTGTTCACCTACTTTTGGGTCAGCTATAACATAGTGAAATTACAGACCTATAGCTCATGGCATAGCTGAGCAATAGCTATTTTGAGGTTCTCACTATTGAGTAAATCAGTTGTAACTTGAAAACTATTGCATTTAGAGTTTTTTGCTTAAATATGTTGTTCACCTACTTTTGGGTCAGCTATAACATAGTAAAATTTCAGACCTGTAGCTCATTGCATAGCTGAGTAATAGCTACTTTTAGGTTCTCACTGTTGAGTAAATCACTTATAACTTGAAAACTATTGCATTTAGAGTATTTTGTTTCAATTATGTTATTCACCTATTTTGGGGTCAGCTATAACATAGTAAAATTTCAGACCTGTAGCTCATGGCATAGCTGAGTAATAGCTACTTTTAGGTTATCACTGTTGAGTAAATCACTTATAACTTGAAAACTTTTGCATTTAGAGTATTTTGTTTCAATTATGTTATTCACCTATTTTGGGGTCAGCTATAACATAGTAAAATTTCAGACCTGTAGCTCATGGCATAGCTGAGTAATGGCTACTTTTAGGTTATCACTGTTGAGTAAATCACTTATAACTTGAAAACTATTGCATTTACATTATTTTGTTTCAATTATGTTATTCACCTATTTTGGGGTCAGCTATAACATAGTAAAATTTCAGACCTGTAGCTCATGGCATAGCTGAGTAATAGCTACTTTGAGGTTATCACTGTTGAGTAAATCACTTATAACTTGAAAACTATTGCATTTAGAGTATTTTGTTTCAATTATGTTATTCACCTATTATGGGGTTAGCCATAACATAGTAAAATTTCAGACCTGTAGCTCATGGCATAGCTGAGCAATAGCTATTTTCAGGTTCTCACTATTGAGTAAATCAGTTGTAACTTGAAAACTATTGCATTTAAAGTATTTTGCTTAAATATGTTGTCCACCTACTTTTGGGTCAGCGATAATATAGTAAAAATTCAGGCATGTAGTTCATTGCATAGCTCAGTAATAGCTACTTTGAGGTTATCACTGTTGAGTAAATCAGTTGTAACTTGAAAACTATTACATTTAGAGTATTTTGTTTAAATATGTTATTCACATAATTTTTGGTCAGTTGTATCATAGTGAAATTGCAGACCTCTATGTCATGGCATAGCTGAGCAATAGCTACTTTCAGGTTCTCACTATTGAGTAAATCATTGTATCCACTGGATAGCCACAGTGTGTAGAGAGATTTCACCATTACCGCTCTAATGAAAAAAATATTATAGCTAGCCTTCTCAAGTTTGCAGAATATATTAATAACCATAAAATGTTGCCTGGGAATTTTTTTGGCCTCATTTTGAAAAACAAGATGGCCGCCAGGGACGTTTATTCGACTTTAAACAAGGACTTTTGTTGGCCCTCTAGAGCAAAGGGTATTATAAGTAGAGATCTCATATTCGCAGGATATGTTCCTCATTATAAAATCTTGACTGGGAATATTTTTGGGCTCATTTTGAAAAACAAGATGGCTGCCACTGGTGTTTCTTTGTCAGTCATGAAAAGAGCTTATATCGCCCTTATTATTGGTCCTAGAGGTTTGGGATGGTAAACCAACCTGTAGGAAATCGTGGGCTGGGAATCTTTTGGTGTGGTCAGATTTGACCTTTGACCCCTCCTTCAAGGTCAAATAAGGACAGCCAAACTTAAAAGTGCTTATAACTCGCTTATTATTGGTCCTACAGGTTTGGGATGGTAAACCAACCTATAGGAAATCATGGGCTGGGAATATTTTTGTGTGGTTGGACTTGACCTTGGACCCTTTCTTCAAGGTCGTATGAGGATACTGCATTTGCAGTATTTCTTTAAATATGTTTTAACCTCCTCTTTACACTTAAACAGTTACCTTGTTACTTTCCTTCATAATACCATTTGCAGGGCACAACTTTTTTGTCCTTTTCTTCTGTCAGGTTCAGAATTTCTTTTGAACATGCTGTTCAATTACCATTTACTGTGCTTCTGTACAGCACTTTCCCTGATAATTATGCTTTCCTCTCATTATTACCTTCACAAATCAAAAACCCTCAGTCAGCTGACACAGTGCCCGTTCACGGGCACTCTCCTCTTGTTTTTTTACAAGGGCCGCTTGATTTTGTTTGTAGAAACCTTTTTCTGTTTTTTTTTCTATTTTTTTGAAACAGACATTTTGTTGTGACAAATGAATTCAGTATGAATTTATTTTCATTCTTTGTTACTTGTTAAGTACACATGCGTTGCTTGTCCCTTGAAATGTGACTTTATTCCACTTTGACAGGATTCAGGACGTGGGGAGGAGAGTAACCAGGGGTCAGCAGAACAAGTGGAGGAACCAAGTGAAGAAGAGCAGGTAAATCACAGTTATGTCAAGGAATAGTCGTAATTCATTTTGATGGATAAACGTGGGAAAAACAACCATGGAGAAACTCTTGGACATACTCGTTACATTGTCAGAATCATACAGCTCATTTGACCTATAAAAGTGAAGGCTACTCAAAATAACGTGGTCAAAGAACAATCCATAAGGAAACGAGGTTGTAAGTCAGCCAAGTAATTGTCAGACCTCCTTGATATTTTGGCAGATGGATGTGGCTCATTTGACAAATGGTAGGGAAGGTTCATGTGAACAGTAGATAGCTTGCTAAAAAACTGAGAAGCATTATGCAGATAAACTGAAGCAGTGTCTAATAATATTTCAGCTGGATCTAAGTTGTACTTGTTTGAGCAATTGTTCACTGAAGATTTAAAAAAAAACAAGGCCGTCTGAAGTACTTTATCAATTCAGCATTACTCTGAACTGTGATTGAAAATATATTCCTGTTAAACACTTGATGCTTCTAAGTAGTACTGCAACGATAGTTCGGTGGTTCGGTATATTCGGTCATTTTCGGTGAAACAGAGATCCGCGAACCACTTGGTGGCAAACGAAAGTTCGCGAATCTCATCCCGAGTCGCGGTAACGCATATATATTGCATTATCGCCCGCGTTTTCGCTGTAAATATTGGGAAAATTAGACGAATTTTGTTTAAAAATCAAATAAAAGGACACATATATTGTCTTTTTAACCCAAGTCCTCCATGTTTCCTTGCTTCTAAATGCCTTAATTTGATTGGTCGAGCAGAAACGGCACTGTCCAATCATACTTCGTTTAACAAAAATTCGGTATTTATCAATAGAAAACACGTTTATAGTAAGTGATGTAAACTCACCAGTGGATGTAAACTTGCCACTTTTTTCATAGTTTTGTTAAATATATATAGAAATAAATATCTATCGTACAACAAGATTTTATTATCCAGTTTTTAATATTTTCACTTTTTAAGGTATATTTTTGCATAATGCACTCTTACAAGTGACTTCAAAGACAATTGTTAACAAGTAATAGCAAACATGAACACTGCTCATTTGCGCTTATGTTTGCAAATGACCACTGCACAGGCAAGTTAAATTATGTCAAATCGATTCGTGAATCGATTTGGTTTGCAATGATTGATTCGCGGATCGATTCGGTTCGTAATATTTTGATTCATTGCACCCCTACTTCTAAGTATTATTCATGAAATGGGAATTTTGTTTTGTTCTGAATTTCTGTTTGATAAATACGTTCTTGTGTGGAATGATCTCCCGAACGATGCGCGTAGTGCAACATCAATTGCCTCCTTCAGGAAGAAGCTCAAAACATGCCTGTTTGAAAAAGCCTATACACCATGGCCTCCTCTGTCACCCTGGCATCTCCTTGGTACTATCTGGCTATGTCATTGGATTAACGTAAATTTCCCACGTCCTATGTTCAGATGCTCCTTAGAGTCTGTCATTGATGGAGATTAAGCGCTATAAAAGTCCACATTAGATAAGATTAAATTAGTATTATGTATAATGGAAGAATGGGTCCAATCAAAAATATGTATGTCGGGAAGCTGCCAATGCAAAGCCGTTCCGATTCCGGGATTCGGAAAAAAAGGTGGGTTTTTAGTACATCCCTAATCAAATAAGCACACTGACAGGAACTGAAGTTCATGAAAGCAAAACATGGCAGTTCTGATTTTGGAAATCTGTACAAAAAACTTAAAATGTAGAGTAAGAAATCTAAAATTCGCCAGGAATCTAAAATTCGCCACCTCTAAAACCTTAGTTAATTTAATGAAGACAATGATGTTTTTGTCTAAAAATTAGTATTTTTCAGTTCTAAAAGAAAAGTTGACTATACATTCAACAGATCTCACCATAATTCATTTATTTTATTAGTATTTTCACATGTGGCGAATTTCAGATATGTGGCGAATTTTAGATTTCTTACTCTACCTAAAAATAAGATAAAAGTAGTTTACTTTTCCCATCATGTATATGTTGGTTGTACAGTGTCGATATTTCAGTAAAATGCTGTTGATACCAGGATGCCAGGGCCCCCAACTCATCCCCAGTATGTAGCAGAGTAAGAAATGGAAAGCTTGTCCCAAATTGCACCCCTTCAAAGAAAAAGAATTGGAATTTATAAAAAAGTTGTAAAATGTAAATATACAAAGACTGTGTACCGTATCTGCTTTCTGAAGCACCCATTGGTTGTGTGACTCAGTATTTGCAAGAGTTGTTGATGGGCATTTATGACAACTAAAACCAGCTGAGCATTCCAAAAAATATTGACCAGAAAATAGGTTCTCTCATTTTGATGTTAATAGATCTCTCTACGATTAAATGTGAAATAGCTGCAAAAATAAGGAAAATTTTTGTTGAAAATGGATATAAAATAATATAATTTGACCTATTATTAGGGTATAATTGAGAAAGTTTACCTCTTAAAAACATATTAGCAATTCACTTAAACTCCTAATTTAAATATGCAAATATGTAGTAAGTTTAAGAGTTTATTTTTAGGCCAGGTTTCTGTTTATCCAGGGAGTGAATGCTGAAGAAGGAGGGAAATATTTTGATGGTGAGTAGCCTGTTATTTACTTTATGATATATTTAAAAAACAGGGATACCAGTTGAATTTCTTGAGTATAAATATTCATGTTTTGTATTTAAAGCAAAATAGCATTTCCAAAAATCATTTTGGGTCTTGGGTGACCACAACAGACATTCTTGCCAGAGTAGAAAATAACATTGAACCATTAATTCTTTAGCATTTACCAATTGGTCAATTTTTAAATTCAATATTTATGTAACCTACATTGAAATACAACTGGCAACTTTTGCTATGGACTTATAGCATTTTTAAGTTGCAGGTTCAATTGACCTGGAAAATTTTCCTGTGAACTTCATGTCTTCAAGATAAACTACGATAAAAAGGTACTGTGTTAAGTAGCAGAGGGACAAAAATCGTAATTGGTTACCGGGGCTTTTAAACAAATAAAATACAGTGTTTCACAATTAAACTTAAACGCAAGCATACACAAGCCAAAATTTAGACCTCAAAATGGCTTTCTCGATATATTATAAAGTGAATAAATGTCATTTTTATTTCTACCCAATATGACATAAAAAAGCCTGCAACAATGGGTTATTTAATAATTTGTTCCCAAATATTCTTCATGGATTTCATTGTTTGTACCATAAGAAAACAAAAAACTGAATGTCTTTTTGTAGAGTAGTATTCACGATGACAGAACACTTAAGAAGAAATCTCACAACTCCTCCCAGTCCTGTAAGTGATGTACACAAGCATGCACCTTACCACATCCAGGGTTTGCGATTACGCTGTCCGATAGTGCTGGGAGATCACTTGGATTTTCCTTGTCAATGTTCGTATCGGACATTTGTTACCAAACTTCGAACATTTCCGATTATGGAGTCGAAGTGTAAAAAAAGACAGATAAAATCAAATATTAAATTATATGAAGTAAAATACACACAAATTACCACAAATATGACCAAAATATAATCTAAAAGCCATTCACAGACGTCTCCCTCACTAACAGACCATGCTTGATGTATCCTCACTTGTGATTGGCTGATTTTATAATTACCTTGACAACAGTTGGAAAACCCCAAGGTGTTTCTATTTACGTTATTTTTATTGCATTCACGGCTAGTTTTGTGATTTTAACTGATGGATATTTCAGATTTATACAAAATATTATTAAGGTTAGCATTTTTTTGTGACCAAAAGGCTGCAAAGAAATGGATTTAGCAAATATCGGTTTTACTTAAATTTTACCGATCATTGATTGGCAATGAGCCAGCGAGCGATAATACCAAAGTTTGCGAACATCGTCCCAGCACTACTGTCCGAGTATGCTAAACATGCGGTATTTCAGATTTGGATGCGAATTTCGGTTGTCAGTGTGTTCCTTGGGACACGATTTTTATGTAGAAAATATTTCTGCTTTAGAAGGGAATTTCGGTTGGCAGGAAGCATAGATATGCATGCAATGTATATAACACTGAAAATAAGCTTTATATTTTAAAATTAAGTGCTTTGGCAAATTGTACAAGTCCACCATTGTTAAGCAAGATTTCAATGGACGAGATCCTCCTGAAACAGCCAGTGAGTGCTGGTGTCGTACACTAGCAAATCTACTCAAAACGTTATGTATCAAAGAAAGTCTGTTCTCTGCACGGAAACAATTGAAACAATGAGCCAGAATGGTGAACTTTCGTGGGAGACAAACTATACTAAATCTCAGAAACTCTTGATATTTAACCCCAGAAAGTCCCTCTGGGAAATAAGCTGAAACATTCAGAAATATTTATAGGAGATGTAGCAAAAACAATATATCTCGGGAACTACCCAATGAATTTTTGTCAAAAAGCAACAGAAATTATTTATCAGTAGAAAGTAAATTGAACAGTGCTTCTATATATTTAAATGTGTCAAGAAATAAGGGAGAAAAATTATTATTTGCACCCCATTTTCATACAATGGTACCCCATTTTTGATGTGTCATATGGTACAAGGTGCCTGACGTTTCATAACCCTAACACAAACACTGGACTCGGGGAAAAAGTGATTGGGACTCCATTTTTGGAGGTCATGTAGTCGGTTGGACTCCATATTTTAGAGGTACTTTGTAAACTCTGCAGATCTGATGGCTGATCTGCGACAGCGATGTTTTTTCCACCCTTCTCAATGTTTTGTAAACGTACCTCTAAATTAACTTGTCATCCAATTTTTTCCCTCCCAGAGTGAAAAAAGCATCAGTTCTCATGTTTGTGCAAGTTACTGGCATTAGAGATTCTAGTAGAATTCTCTGTACACAGACAAGCTCATGTTACATCCTCTAGCAATATTTTCTAACTTGCTTGTGTTACATCCTCTGGCTGAATTTTGAGCTTTGTACATGTGACAGGTTTGTGCTATACCTGGGGCTGACATTGTGTTTTAGCTATCCGGTTCTACCGCAGAGCTGTACAGCTGGTTCCTGATATAGAGTTCAGGATAGGAGATTACAAGGAGAGGGGAAATAGGGTAAAGAAGAAAGGTGTGTCAAACCTGTCTTGTATATCAAATTCACTGCAAGATGTGAAACTTGGGAATCTCATGAAGCAAGCTAAATTCACCGAAATATTTACAACACGGAAGATGTCCAAAAATGATCACAAATTTAATAAGAAAACTCAGTGGTTGTAGTCCTCATTACTACATATAGTCATTAGTGAGTTCCAAGTTTCTGACTCAGATGTGACAATATTTTGAGCTCATAATTCAGTGCTTGACAAGATCACTGATCTAAAAATATCTAAAATGAGATAGGTTGGAGTATGGTGGAGAGATGTGTATAGTTCTCTACTTGTGGCTTGAAGTTGTAAAATTCAAGGCATTGAGAGTGATCTCATCATTCATGTTATTTACAGTACACACTGATGTATTTGTGTACATCTTGAACTCTCTAGTATCTTGTCTTTTCTCTAGATTCAGCATATACATTTCTGTAGTCTAAATTAGAACATGGCATGTAACAAACTGATAGATATTGTAAGAAAACTAGGTTGGTATATAATTGGTAGAAATTGTTGAAAAGTTGCTTACAAGTAAGGCTGTGATGGGCTACCCGATTACCCGAAAACAGTCCGCATTCCTTAAGAAACCGAGTACAAACTGGTGAAGCAGGTAACCGAAAAAATATTAACTATAGCGTAAATCAATGAAATACTTGGATAAACCTAAGTATTCTGTCATTTCTTTAACTGATATTAGTTTTTCACATAATGTTCCTCATTTGTACAGATATTTAACATTATTTTTTGTAACGTTTTGTTTACATCATCCACCATGTTTGCTTCTCTGCTTGCCTCTGCTACCACTGGGTGACAACTAAAACACGGTTACCCGAATTTGGATTGGTTCTTTTGAGGCGAATACCCGGTGTCGGTTTTCGTACAAAGTCACAGCCCTACTTACAAGACAGGATGAATTGGTAAAAGACCATTAGTTTTTACACAGGCATCTGTATCTGGATATTTAACTGTTGTATGTAGTTATCATTGTCCTCAGAATAACCTGACAGACTAAGAGAAAGTGTGATTCTTCTATAACTTTGATTTACTTTTCCTTTCAGAGCGCAGTATCAGTGAATGTTCAACAGATTCCACAGGGTTTGTATTGCACATTTGTGTATAAGAAAACAATAGTTGAAGTAGGCACATAGTGGTTGTTTGGGTGAAGACTAATATTTTTATGTATGGGCGGCTCTATATGGTATGAGCTCATCTACCATTTTATTATCTACCAATTATACTTGTCCCATACATCTTGTCTGCCAATTACTTGTCCCATATACTTATCTGGTAAACACTGAGGCAGCACAGATTTAATACCTGTTACATGTTAACTTTTACAAAAATATCTTTGCATGTAGACGTTTTTATACCAGCGATGATCAAATTTATTTGAATAACTAGTGTTTGATTGGGAAGGTATTGGACTCAGACATTTGGATACATCATTCAAAAATAGTTTGTACACAGACCTGCAAATGTTTACTTTGCAGAAAATTTTTTCTAAAAGTATTCATTTCACCACCATTTTATTTACCTTTTAAGTACACTTCTGGGTCAAATGTTCAAAATCCAATGTCCAAAACCAGCAGTGTACTTAAGAATTGTGATGAAATTTTAAAATAATCTAAATAAATTGTTGATGATTACAGAAATTTAATGTAGCTGCTCCATGTTACTCTAGCCTACTGAGTTCTTTTAACAAGGTGCAGTATAAATATTAAGCACAGAATATGATGCTTTGTTGTGTTTGTAGTCTTGGTGAACATGAAGATCCAGATGACCTCAGTGACCTCCTGACCTATTTTCAGAAGCTGAAGGTCAGTGAGAATGGCTACTGCATGGAAAATACCGTTGTAACAGTAAGTTCACTTTAACTTAGTATTGTTTTCACCCATGGTGTCCAGATGGGCGTTCGGGCAGGCAACCGTAAGGTGTAGGAAGTTGATACTTGGTAGGGATATTGGCTAGGGGGTGTAGGTGTGCAACGTCATGGTATGACCTTGATTTGACCTTTAACCTTGCCATAGTGACCTTGACCTATAAAGTCTTGTCTGGGCTGTATCTCAGAAACCGTTAGGTGTAGGAAGTTGATACTTGGTAGGGACATTGGTTGGGGGCGTAGGTGTGCAAGTGCAACGTTGTGGTGACCTTGATTTGACCTTTCCGTAGTGACCTTGGTTTAAAAATCTTGTCCGGGCTATATCCCAGATACCATAAGGTGTAGGAAGTTGATACTTGGTAGGGACATTGGTTAGGGGGTGTAGGTGTGCAACATCATGGTGTGACCTTGATTTGACCTTTGACCTTGCTGTAGTGACCTTGACGTATAAAATCTTGTCTGGGCTATATCTCGAAAACTTTAAGGTGTGGGAAGTTGATACTTGGTAGAGACATCGGTTGGGGGTTGTAGGTGTGCAACGTCATGGTGTGACCTTTACCTTTGGCTCTGCCAAAGTGTGTTCATCTGCCATATTTTAGATATATTTCCCTTATGACAAAAATACATGTATTACTGCAACTGATTATTATATGTATTTTTACATAATTGTGCTATTTCCATTGACAGCTACCCTCGGATAAATAATTTTTACAGCTTCATAATTTTTAATTTACTGATTAATGCCGTCATCTTGCTATTGAATTTTCTTGTTTTAATACTTTACATACATTTGTTTTCTCTTAGAAGTTATTTACTCCATATAAACATTATTTGGACCTTTATATAACTGACACTGCACTGAAAGTGTCCTGATCTTTGTACTGTACTGTTTCATTACTTCTATATCTCATGGTGTTGAAAACTATTTCCCCAGGGTGTGGGCATCTCTGATGCTATTTTTTGTGAATAAGTAACTTTGCCTCAGTATTATGTCCACCCCACTGGGGGGTGGACATATTATTTTTGCTTTTTCCGGCATCCGGCGTCCCACTTGGTTTCCAGACATTTTAGGTAACAGTTCTTATCCTATCTTTACCAAATTTGGCATGCAGGTTTATTGGGTTAATAGCTTGTATGGGATTGCTTTTGGTGATGATAGCTCTATAGCTAACTGAGTAATAGCTACTTTGCTACTTTTGAGTATCTCTTTGGTTTCCAGACATTTTAAGGAATGCTATTAAGCCTAGCTTTCTGAAATTTGGTATGGAGGTTCATTGGGTTAATAGCTTGTATGGGATTGCTTTTGGGGGTAATTGCTTCATAGATGAGTAATTAATTAATTAAATAAATGAGTAATTGGCTATTTTGAATACTGAAAAAGGCAAATGTGCTCATATCTCCTAAACCGTACGAGATAGAGCGATTTTGTCGAAATTTTCGACCCACAGAGTATCTAAGGAATGTACTCTTTGCAATTTTCAAAAAATTTTCCCTTCCTCAAAAATGGCGGCCATTTTGAATTTTTGCCAAAAATGGCAAAACACAAATTTCCTTCTATCTCCTTAACCGTGCGAGATAGAGCGATTTCGTCGAAATTTTCGACCCACAGGGTATCTAAGGAATGTAATCTTTGCAGTTTTCAAAAAATTTTCCCCTCCCAAAAATGGCGGCCATTTCGAATATTTGCCAAAAATGGCAAAACACAAATTTGCTTCTATCTCCTTAACCGTGCGAGATACAGCGATTTCGTCGAAATTTTCGACCCACAGGGTATATCAAAAATGCACTATTAGCAATTTTCAAAAAAAGTTCCTCTCCCCAAAAATGGCGGCCATTTTGAATTTTCGAATTTTTCCCAAAAATGGCAAAACACAAATTTGCTTCTATCTCCTTAACCGTGTGAAATAGAGCGATTTCGTCGAAATTTTCAACCCACAAGGTATCTGAGCATCGTACTCGTGGCAATTTTGAAAAAATTTTCCCCTCCCCAAAAATGGCGGCCATTTTGAATTTTCGAATTTTTTGCCAAAAATGGCAAAACACAAAATTGATTCTATCTCCTTAACCGTGCGAGATAGAGCGATTTCGTTGAAATTTTCGACCCACAGGGTATCTAAGAAATGTACTCTTGGCAATTTTCAAAAAATTTTCCCCTCCCCACATATGGCGGCCATTTTGAATTTTCGAATTTTTGCCCAAAATGGAAAAACACAAATTTGCTTCTATCTCCATAACCGTGCAAAATAAAGTTATTTCGTTGAAATTTTCGACCCATAGGTTATCTCAGAAATGTACTCTTGGCAATTTTCAAAAAATTTTCCTCTTCCCAAAAATGGCGGCCATTTTGAATTTTTGCCAAAAATAGAAAAACAGAAATTTGCTTCTATCTTCTTAACCGTGTAAGATAGTGATTTCGTCAAAATTTTAGACCCAACCAATGCAAAAAGGCATGAAGCTGAAATAATTTACATTTACACTAATAAATATTTAAGCATCATTGATATATTTTACAAATGAAACAGGGTCTTGTAAGACTACTGTACAATTTTGGCAAAAGGTTCATGGGGTGGACATTACACATTATAATGTCTGTTCTTCTATGCTATCCTCTTTCTATTCATATGTCGCAGCTACTATCAACAGGGCGTCCTATTTCTAGTTTCAATTTAAAATTAGATTACAGAATTTACAGAAGAAACTATGCAGTTCCATATTATGTCTCAAAGCATGTCTCAAAGGTATATTGTATAGGTGAATTGTAGAAATACTGGATATAAAACAAGTTTATGTCAATCTATGTCATGGTTAAAATTCAGCTTGCTATATACAACCCCTATAGTAAAAGCGGTATTATGCCGAGTATAAATATACAATACACTTTCAGTACTCATTAGTGGTCAGTATCTGTGGTCATTTCAGCACACCCACATGTCATCACTGCCAGCGGAGGTTCTGCAGCATATCTTCCGCTGGGTCGTGTCCTCACACCTGGATGTGGTGGCACTGGAATACCTATCACTGGTCAGTTTGACTTCTTCAACTTCTTTCAAGCTCAACATTGTTACAGTGAAAGACATTTAGAATCATACATTCTTTTGTCAATTTTATGGCAAACAACTACAAATACTCGAGATTTGTAAATTAGAGTGGATAAAAGCATGGAATAAAGGTGTAAGTAGGATGTTTTTACCATGTTGTGAAAACATGAAAAAGTATGGATAACTATCCTAGTATGACTCGATTGTTTTAACACTCCAATTTCATCTTTGCAATTTTTCCTGCCAACCAACCTGATAGTGAGTCCTGGCATGATTTTTTAAATTCGCATATAACTTATCTTTTTGGTTGTAGAAGTGTGGAGGGAAATCATGTTAAAAACCTTTGCGAGTGATCATTTCTCTCCCCAGTCGTCACAACCAAATTATTCCCCCGTGAGTCACTTACAAGCTGCGGATATTTATCTTTAGTATGTTGTGGATTATCTTCATCCTATTACGAATAATCTTGTCCACTCTTCTGTTGAAATGAAGCTGAATGATCTAGTCCAGAAGATAGAGATGTTTAAGACGTCTACTGGTGAAGTAGTGCATAGGGGCCACAGTGATGGAGTGGTAACTCACTTGCCTCCCACCCCTGACATTTGAGTTCAAATCTTGGCCTGACAGGCCTGTTCCCAGTATTCCTTGTTATTTTTATTGCCAATTGGCTGCATGAACCTTTCTTCTAAAATCAAAATAAAAAATTCTCAAAAATCTTTTTACTTAATTGTCCCAAGTTGGGCTACAGTTGGGGTGAGCCTTTCTTCTAAAAATTATTAAAACTTTGTTTATTTACCTTTTGGCAAGTTAAGTAAGAAAATTGGGGTTTCACCCCTCACTGCCTTGCAGTGTAGTCAGGTTTCATTTTAACCTGCTTTTCAACAGGCATATTGCTGTGTAGTATTACATTAGTGGGCTTGGCCCTAACCTTGTAAAAAAATTATCATAAAAATCTGTACTTTGTATTATATATCAAGTTGTTATGGTTAAAATACCAGTAAATAACGCTATTTTCTTACTGATGGGTTCTCCCACAGATTATATGCTAAACATTCTAAGAGTGCATTATAGCCTGGCCCTCATGGGCCCTTTATTGTTGAAATGTATATGTGCTTGCTTTACAAAATATTTTAGTATTATAGTATTGTATTATAACGTAAAATATTTAATAAATATTAAAAACCCAATTCTGGGTGATTCATTGTGTTTAGGAGATTATCTTAATGTGCTTGACCTTTGACTGAAAACTTTGACCTTTGGTCTGTCTGACCCCTTCCCGGCAATGTTTGCCTTAAGCTTGACCTTCTGCTTCCCTCTGTTGGACTGGGGGGTTTGCTTTAGTGTATATGCTCTGGGAGATCATAATTTGCTGGGTTATGTGGCCAGTACTGCACTCTTGGTTTTGACCTTGGTTGAAGGTCGAATTGTTTTCACACCGAGCTTACATTATATTGGGTTTGAATCGTGCTGGATGGTTCGCCTTCTGGCTGTTATGGGAGATTATAATAATGCTCACATTGACATCGGGTTCCACCTGGTGATTTGACCTTTGACCTTTGATTGACTGTTAGATGAAATAGGGTTTTATTAAACCCAAGCTATGACACTTCCTTGTGGTTCGGGAGATTATAATTAATGCCTCACAGGTTTGACCCGTTGGTCGCCACTGTGACCTTTTGCTTGACCTTGAAAAGTAAATTCACTTTTTAGTATCCCCCCTTGATATAACCTATTAAGTTATTAATTTTATTAGTAGTGGGGGTGGGGGAATGCAAGTGGGAAAGGTAGTAGTTACTTGCCATTGGTTAGCAGTTTACAGTAGAGAAGCTTGACCAACTGATAGGTTTGTGTGTTCGTAATTAAGTCCTATCTTTTTGCTGGTATGACTTATGATTTTATTCCGGACAAATCACATATTTTCCAACTTTTCCCGCCCGTTTTTAACAGGCCTAGGTATAAAAGTCTCCCAGGTTATAAATCAACTGCTTTTGATATAATTTGCAAAAAGTGGAGCAATAACATAACCAGTAAACTCTGTTGAGTGAGTCTGAATGTGGATGGTTTCAGGTATGTCGAGGCTTCTACATCTGTGCCAGAGATGATGAGCTGTGGAGGATGATCTGCCAAAAGTAAGGCTGCTCTTGCACTTTTATTGTTTGGTAGTCTAGCTTGAGAGTGTCATTGTATATATTGATAAAAACTGCCAAACCTTAAGGGTCCAGAAATTATACTGTCCCTTAACCAGATAATATGGTAAAATTTCAATGAAAAACTGTAGGTTAGAACTTAATTTGCTGTGCCTTACAAAGTGGAAAGGGAGACATTCATTATTTTTTATCCATCTGTGTATCATAAAAAGTTTAACCCAAACCATGTACTTTCAACCACTTGATGGATTTTTACCAAATTTGGTGGAAAGGTTATATACAATGGATAAGGTTTTGAGCAGGATCCAATAACATCCCTTAATGCCATCATAATCTTTAAAAAATTCTTTTGTGAACTGTATATTTTAGTTGGTGATACAGACATAACCCTTTATTAAGTGACACTATATCAACTGTTTCATTTGAATCTGTTTTATGCCACATAAGAAACTTTTTCAAATAATTTACATATTTAGCGTAAGGCCTTGTTGAACGCAAGCTGTAAAGCCATCACAGAAATGAGTAGCGCACTGAGGCGGTCACCCAGCCAACTGCTAACATAGGCCATTGCTGGTTTACTTCAGTGATAAGACTGGTACTCATCCCGCTACATCAAGTGATCGCAAGATGCACGAGTCTCGCTAGAGCTCGCACTTAATAAATGTAGTATATTTGAATAACATACTGCCAAATAAACACACGGACAAGAGCTATTTGTTACTTGAATTTGTGCCAAAGTGAGGACCACACTTCTGAATTTGCTTGTTTGTACCTGAAAAAGATTGTAGTAATAAATACCGATTGTGAGGGCATTTGTTACAGGATATACGCCCGGCAAAAATTTCAAATAATGCCAGAACGCCGTTAGGCGCGAGGGCATTATTAAGGAATTTTTGCTGGGCGTATATCCTGTAACAGACACCTAAGCATGAGGTATTTTTTACTATTTTAAAGACCGGCCTACCTAGTTGAAAGAAATATCCATTTATTTTTACGAGGTGACACAAACAAGGGGGCCGCCATATTGTTTTGAATGCATGAGCGGTCTCGTAAAAGTGGACGAATTTCCAAATGAGAAATTTGAAACGACACTTGTTTTTCCGCGGGCGGTTATTGGAGGTTTTACTCCCAGCTGATTCTATGCGCACAGACGGGTTTTCGTTCACTGCGCACTTCCGGTCTTTATAATAGCTGTTGAAAGGGACATATAACACAAGCTTTCACTATTAATATTTGTTCAGAGGAAACTTAATTTCTTATAAAATCTTGCCAGTTTTATAAAAGCATGAGCAATATAATTGTTTCAAAGCTCGGGATCCATAAACAAAGAAATCCATTGATATGGAATACCAGTATCTATGATTTTCAAATGTTTAGCTAATTTCTTGAACAGTAGTTTTTCAGATTGTAAATTATTGATTGTGTAAAGAGTGCCATTTTGTTTATATTTTCAGGGTTTGGGGAGCAAGTTGTGGTGACTCGACAAACTATGGGACATTCAGAGACATGTATTACCTGAGACCTCACCTGCGTTATACAGGTAACAAAGATGGTACAACTAAAGCTTTATGCTGAATAGCCTGTTGAATATGTTCATTAATTGATTGCCTTCCCCCAACTTATCTCTGGTGTAATTAATTTTCCCTGTATTAAAGTAAACCACTTGCATTCTTTTGTGAATGAACCACAGACTTGTAAACGTAAATGTATCATTAGAGACTCTAAAATGTTACATTGTTTTCACCCATAATATTTGACTGGGTGGGAAGGTGCTCAGGCTTGTAGTTGAGAGGGTGGGAGGGAAAATCTTGTCCGGGCTATGTCTTGGAAACTGTAAGGTATAGAAAGTTCATACCTGGCAGGCATATCAGCTGAGGGGTGTAGACGTGCAATGTCATGATGGTACCTTAACTTGAACTTTGACCTTGCCAAATATTAAAAATATTAACTTTAACAAGATTTTAAAGGTCAGGGTCACTGCATTTTCCAGTGGATGCATCTTGCGTCTGGTGGTAGATGCATCCTTTGTCTAGTTTTCCAGTGGATGCATCTTACATCTGGCCGTAGATGCATCCTTTGTCTAGTTTTCCAGTGGATGCATCTTGCGTCTGGTGGTAGATGCATCCTTTGTCTAGTTTTCCAGTGGATGCATCTTACATCTGGCCGTAGATGCATCCTTTGTCTAGTTTTCCAGTGGATGCATCTTGCGTCTGGTGGTAGATGCATCCTTTGTCTAGTTTTCCAGTGGATGCATCTTACATCTGGCTGTAGATGCATCCTTTGTCTAGTTTTCCAGTGGATGCATCTTACATCTGGCCGTAGATGTATCCTTTGTCTAGTTTTCCAGTGGATGCATCTTGCGTCTGGTGGTAGATGCATCCTTTGTCTAGTTTTCCAGTGGATGCATCTTACATCTGGCCGTAGATGCATCCTTTGTCTAGTTTTCCAGTGGATGCATCTTACATCTGGCCGTAGATGCATCCTTTGTCTAGTTTTCCAGTGGATGCATCTTACATCTGGCCGTAGATGCATCCTTTGTCTAGTTTTCCAGTGGATGCATCTTACATCTGGCCGTAGATGCATCCTTTGTCTAGTTTTCCAGTGGATGCATCTTGCGTCTGGTGGTAGATGCATCCTTTGTCTAGTTTTCCAGTGGATGCATCTTACATCTGGCCGTAGATGCATCCTTTGTCTAGTTTTCCAGTGGATACATCTTGCGTCTGGTGGTAGATGCATCCTTTGTCTAGTTTTCCAGTGGATGCATCTTACATCTGGCCGTAGATGCATCCTTTGTCTAGTTTTCCAGTGGATGCATCTTACGTCTGGTGGTAGATGCATCCTTTGTCTAGTTTTCCAGTGGATGCATCTTACATCTGGCCGTAGATGCTTCCTTTGTCTAGTTTTCCAGTGGATGCATCTTGCGTCTGGTGGTAGATGCATCCTTTGTCTAGTTTTCCAGTGGATGCATCTTACATCTGGCCTTAGATGCATCCTTGGTCTAGTGTTGTGTGTATTGCAGGCTGTTACATCAGTAAGACGAGTTACTACAGGCAGGGAGAGGAATGTGTGGAAACGTTCTACAAAAACTTCCACCTGGTGGAGTATTACAGATACGCTCGCTTCTTCCCTGATGGTAAATAATTTGATAAAATATCCTGTGCATAATTTCATTGTAAAAACTGGTATTTTAATAACCAATATGATTATGTGTACGTTACATAAAAAGTTCAGTACATAAATCATCCATCCAATTAACATCATCATGAAACAATTTTCAGGACAGTTCTGTTGGCTTTACTTAAAATCTGAAATCCTAAAGTCTCTTTTTACATTGAATTAAGTATGAAACACCAGTTCAGATTTTCTTCCACAATAAGTATCTCATAAAGGAATTATGAATCATGAAGTGAATCAATTAATCAAATGTATATTTAAGGTATTACAAGTCTTTGCCTAAAGCTTATGATAACTTGCAGTATACACAGTTTGAAAATAACAGTTGTGGACAAGTTTTAATGAAATTTTCAGGAAATGTCCACATCACAAGGATCAGATGGTTAAATTTTGGAGGTGATCCAGATAAGCCTATATTTCAAGGAATTTTTTAACAGATTTTATCATTGGATGTTTAAGCAATATTGAATATTATGGGCTTTGGGATAGGTCTATGCAATCAGTGCTTTTCTAGTTGTGTTAAACAAATTTAAAAGTCATCATAGCCTTCAAAAATCATATTTCAAAATATATAATGCAAGGTATATATTAAGGGATTTATTCTTCAGTAACATGTTTTTCTTGAAATAATATTGAAATTGACACTTCTAAGAATGTTTTTGAAACTCAGGACCATTATTGATCAGTATACAAATATTGATATAAACACTAATTAACAGACAGTTACAATAATCGCTGACAACAGATTAAGATATGAAACTAAAAGTAATACTGCACAGTATGATTGTTTTATAATTGCATGTAAGAGTGTCATCATATTGTTGTATTGTGTTTGTGCAGGCTACATGATGCTGTGGACTTCATGTGGAGACCCAGTACAGTGTCTGCAGAAACTCAGAACCAAGACAACCAGGGAACAGGGAATGATGTATGGCTACTACAGACTGACCGGCAACCTGGTATGTGTGTCTTCTGTACAGTTAGCTAATCACTGGAAACCTAATATGTGTCCTGACTGCACCAGTACCGTCCAAGCTGTAGTGGCAGACATTCACCTAGCTGAAAGACAAAGGCTCAAGGATGACCATTTATCAACGTCCTTGAGGTTCTGTAGCCTGCCAATGCGGATAGAACCCAAAGATTGAGGACTGCCATTTTAGGTGGTCATCCAAGCCACTATGTTTGTGGCTGTATCTGGGTTTGAACATACGTCATCTCTATTTTTAGGCAGAAACATTACATCTTGTGGGTGTCATAACATGAACCTTATATGTAGTCAGGAAGTCACCTTGGCATTTGTCTTCCAGGTGAAGGCCGTGTTGAAGTGGAAGAAAGTGGAAAAGAAGTCCCAATATGACAGATTCAATAGAAAGAACCGTAATCAAGAGAATAAAAGCCCGGAGGTCTCCTTCCATCTGGTATGTATCACAAACTGGGCTACTATTGCTAAAGTCAAGGTTGTAATTTTTGAAATCAAAGCTGGTATAAATTTGATTAAGTGGGCTTACACACCAAGCTGTTTTAAGGTTTACAGAATAATGTAACTTTCACAAACTAATCTTTTATAAATTGGACCAAAGAAGGCTGCTAAAAGTGTAACAAAGTCTGTTTTCCAAATGGACTGTTGTAAGTTTTACAGTATAAACTGTAAGTTTTACAAAATAGCCTACTTTTACAAATTCCACAATAAGTGAGCACACGTTTCTTTACTACTATAAATAGTGTCTATAGTGTCCTTTGTTTTTATTTGCAGGAGTTTGAACTATGTAACTCAGGGAAACGTCACAATTCCATGTTAGCGTGGAGGTATTATTCAGTCATCTCCACAGACAGGTGAGTGGCACATGAATGTCCTGTCAAATTCTTTCTAACAAACAGAGCAATTCAGTAACATTGTCATGTGTTAATATGTTAATATTTATAATGGTACCATGTATTGTTATTTCAATATTAATATTAAAACTGTCAAGTTTCAGAATCTTTTCCCTGAAGTTAGTGAGTAGTTTAGCCAATAAAGTTATGTAATTCATAGCTAATAAACATTAATAAATTTAAATTATAGCTTACACAATCTGTTTTAAGATAGGATAATTGTTGTGATGTTTCTTATCATGATTCTTAATTTCTTACTTTTTACAGAAAATGACACAACATATTGGTAACTTAAGCAAGCTGAAAAGTGATGCATTTTTACCCCACAGCCCTTAAGGGCTGTCGGGGTATTGTTTTGACCCATGGTGTCCGGATGGGCGGGCGGGCGGCGGGAAAAAGTTTGTCCGGGCTGTATCTCAGAAACTGTAAGGTGTAGGAAGTTGATACTTGGTAGGGACATTGGTTAGGATGTGTAGGTGTGCAACGTCATGGTCTGACCTTGATTTGACCTTGCCGTAGTGACCTTGAGTTTGAAAATCTTGTCCGGGCTATATCTCGGAAACCGTAAGGGGTAGGAATTTGATACTTGGTAGGGACATTGGTTAGGGTGTGTAGGTGTGGAACGTCATGGTGTGACCTTCCTTTGACCTTGCCGTAGTGACGTTGACCTATAAAATCTTGTTTGGGCTATATCTCGGAAAGCGTAAGGTGTAGGAAGTTGATACTTAGGAGGGACATTGGTTAGGGGGTGTAGGTGTGGAATGTCATGGTGTGACCTTGATTTGACCTTGCCGTAGTGACCTTGACCTATAAAATCTTGTCCGGGCTATATCTCGGAAAGAGTAAGGTGTAGGAAGTTGATACTTGGTAGGGACATTTGTTACTGGGTGTAGGTGTGCAACGTCATGGTGTGACCTTGATTTGACCTTTGACCTTGCTGTACTGACCTTGACCTATAAAATCTTGTCCGGGCTACATCTCGGAAACAGGTGTAGGAAGTTGATACTTGGTAGGGACAGTGGTTAGGGGTTGTAGGTGTGCAACGTCATGGTCTGACCTTGATTTGACCTTTGACCTTGCCGTAGTGACCTTGACCTGTAAAATCTTGTCCGGGCTATATCTCAGAAACCGTAAGGTGTAGGAAGTTGATGTTTGGTGTGGACATTGGTTAGGGGTTGTAGGTGTTCAGCATCATGGTGTGACCTTGATTTGACCTTGTCTTAGTGACCTTGACCTTTAAAATCTTGTTGCACCTTTGGGTCTGTCTTTTGATGCGGATTAAGTACTATTAAAGTCATATTAGAATTCATTAAGAATTTTATTTTTACAACTTCCCATTGCAACAGATGGACAATTTACAAAACAAAAACTCATTATCGCTGTAACTCTGAAGTATTTGTTGCTGTTTTGTATTTCCACTGTTTTCCTACATCCACTCAGCTGTCACATTCACAGTGTCTTTAATCTGTTGGTCAATCAATCAGCCAGTCAATCAGTCAGTGTTTATGCTGTATTTCAGGGTGAGTGGTGAGAAGACAAGTTCAGACTTTGAGCTGAACAACAAGACATATCCTCCACTCATCTTCTCAAGGGTGAAGTCCTACACCAACCACTGTGATAACATACTGTAGTCATTGGTCACCAGTCTGCATGCCGCCAAACAAAACCACTATGCCATCAACTAATAACGCTACCAAATCCACATGCCACTAAGCCAACATGCCCCCACATAACACCACCAATCCAAAGACTGCTGTCAACTCTACTTGGCCTGATCCACACATGCATTGAATCTACCAAAAGAGGAACTTACAGTTAATGAAATCTAAAACCAGTCCGTGTCACTGATACAAAGTATATGTTTGTACACTGTATGTTCTTGCTTTTGTGCTTATTTTGTCAGCTGCTTTCATGCAGAAATTCTATTATTTACGCTTAGAAATCCTTCTTTGAAGGTTAATTAATACATTGTGTAGTCTAAAAATTTGTGGATGTCTTAATGTTCATTTTAATCAATGGAAAGTGCAGCAGTATCTCTTGTTTCTCTTGTGCTGAATCATGATGCGAAGCAGTTCATGTATTTACTACCTCCTGTCCACCTGCTGGGCAGGAGATTGTAAAATGCAGCCTGTGTGTGTATATTTGCTGTGTACTAAGACCCAAGAAAGAGGTCAATTAGATGGTACCTTAAAGTTTGGCAGATATCTTAATTACACTGACTATAAAGTCTAATATTCCAAAAATCACGCTGTGTATTTCATTTAGTTGTGGTTGATTTCAAATTTTAGAACTGGTTATCGAAAGTGGAAATTGGATCAGAAACCGGATGTGTTTGATTTAGTAAACCCCATGACATAAGTTTTCAAAATGCATACATGATATATATATGACTCACATGTAAATATGAACCACAGTGTGCTTTTTGAAGACTTTTTGGTTTAAATGGCTAATATATGAATATAATATAATAAAACAGTGTAAAATATTTTTTGTGGTTGAATATTTTTGTAAACTTATGTCAAAATGGGGGTTATGTGAGGAAACCAGTTTTGGTTACATGCAATTTTTTCTTTTAGGCATACAGTGCAGATGTGCAGGGGAGTAAGATTTGAGACCTTGCCACATTTACAATAAGATCAATGTCTTTTGGTCGGCAAACAGGTTTCCGGTTTACCATCTTTTACACTGTAAAAAATAAAGTCTAATATAAAAAAAACTGTAAGTAGTGTAAGGAGGTTGATGTGACAACTGTTATTATGGTTGCATTGATGGGGCTAGTTTTGGTGGCATTCCAGGCTGTTAATTGGAGTCAATAACCTTGTAATGTCAGCTGTATGACCTGTCATTTGAATTTTAACACAGGTTAGGTGAAATAAGGCATATAAGCTCAGCCAAAATAGTAATAAATATTGTCCATATTAAAGCCTTGTTTTCTGAAACCCATTCTAAGTTTTACCTCTGAATTGGGAAATTTTATTGAACAAAACTCTCCGATCTATTTATCATGAAAAAGTGCTGGATGTGTAATTGAAGAATAGTTTATGCCTGCTTCACATCTAAAGCTTAACTTATCAATGATTTGAGTATACTTATTATATTTTCTCAATATTTCCAGCTGGTATTGTTACTGTATGAAAAAAATTACTACAACATTTCACTTCTTTTTGTGGTTTTGGCTTCATTCTTAGAACTCATATTTTATAGCATAGCTTACGAGAAAACAAAATGGAGGTCTGTCAAATGTGACAGACAGTGAGTGAATTGTAACACTGAAAAGAACCAGGAATCTGTTTCATGACGGACACAGGTCATGTGACTATTTTATGAGACTAGTGACTGTGTTTCTGACAAGTAAGGCAGTCACTTCTTGCCTCTGTGGTAATTGGTTTAAGTCTGTGTCCTGACATTGTATGAGATGAGTAGAGGCCCTAACCTTACCAGATGACGAAGATTTAAAACCACAACTAGAGTTCATTTTTTCCCCACAGCCCTTAAGGGCTGTCGGGGTATTGTTTTCACCCGCTGTGTCCGGATGGGTGGGCG
Source organism: Sabellastarte sp. h YS-2021 (assembly GCA_964017235.1). NCBI lineage: Eukaryota > Metazoa > Annelida > Polychaeta > Sabellida > Sabellidae > Sabellastarte > Sabellastarte sp. h YS-2021. The sequence goes on from OZ024936.1 coordinate 34,401,515, forward strand.
GGCGGCGGAAAGAAGTTTGTCCGGCCTGTTCCCAGAAACCGTAAGGTATAGGAAGTTGATACATGGTAGGGACATTGGTTAGGGGGTGTAGGTGTGCAACGTCATGGTGTGACCTTGATTTGACCTTTGACCTTGCCATAGTGACCTTGAGTTTGAAAATCTTGTCTGGGCTATATCTAAGAAACTGTAAGGTGTAAGAAGTTGATACTTGGTAAGGACATTGGTTAGGGAATGTAGGTGTGCAACGTCATGGTGTGACCTTGATTTGACCTTTGACCTTGCTGTAGTGACCTTGAGTTTGAAAATCTTGTCCGGGCTATATCTAAGAAACTGTAAGGTGTAGGAAGTTGATGCTTGTAAGGACATTGGTTAGGGAATGTAGGTATGCAACGTCATGTTGTGACCTTGATTTGACCTTGCCGTAGTGACCTTGACCTATAAAATCATGTCCGGGCTATATCTCGGAAACCGTAAGGTGTAGGAAGGTGATACTTGGTAGGGACATTGGTTAGGAGGTTAAGTGTGCAATGGTGTGACCTTTATTTGACCTTTGACCTTGCTGTAGTGACCTTGAGCTATAAAATCTTGTCCGGGGTATAGCTTGGAAACTGTAAGGTTTAGGAAGTTGATACTGGGTAGGGACATTAGCTAGGGTGTGTAGATGTAAAACGTCATGGTGTGACCTTGATTTGACCTTTGACCTTGCTGTGGTGACCTTGACCTATAATGCCTTGACTATATTTCGGAAACCATAAGGTGTACGAAGTTGATATTTGGTAGGGACATTGGTTGGGGTTATATGTGTGTAACCTCATGGTGTGACCTGGATTTGACCTTTGATCTTGCATATGTGGTACTATTTTATCTCTCTACAGGGATATCTGATACTATATATCTCTCCTATCTTTTTACTTGAATCTTGGTTGTTGCACCTTTGGGTGCCTTTTGATGTAGATTAAGCACTGTCAAAGTCATATTAGAATTCATAAACCGTATTACTTTTGCAACTTCCCATTGTAGCAGATGTTATTGCATCAAGTGAGCCACAGGTTTTGCCTCAAGTCCACATAAAAGCATGTATTGCCACGTCTGTATGTATGGGTAATATTCAAAACATTCAAACCATAATTCGATCATACAAATGAATATCAAAATGGGAGAAGTCTTAAAGCTTTATTATTTTTAGTTTAATGAATTGTCCTATTTAATACTTAATCTTTTCATGTAGTTTCTTTCTCTTAGATGTTATTTTCTCTACTTAAACATTATTTTGACACTATATCTCATGGTGTTGAAAACTATTTCCCTAGGCTGTGGGGTATGGGCATCCGTGATTCTATTTTTTTTGTGTCAATATATCTTACCTAACAGACTTAAACACATGTTCCAGAGATGGCGATTAAGGCTTTCAAGTACAGTCTAACCTCATTATCTCGAATTTCATTGGTCCATTCCAATCACCTCGACTTATCCAAAATTCGAAATATACATTCACGCCTTTGAGAGACTAAACTTGTCAAAACAACTACCGAGTGTATGGGCGATAATGAAAGATATTAGCCAGATAGCTGGAAGATGTTGTTTTAAGCAATGTCCGTGGGGTATATAGTAAATGAACTAGTAAATACCTTTAATTTAATGTATTCCTTCATGAATATCCAAGAAAACATGCATCACAACAAGTATACTAGTAGTTGAAACCTACACCGTAATCTCTTGTATAATCTCTATGTAAATAAGTTTACAGTACGGAGAGAAATGGGGAGGAAAATAAACAAATTGGCTTCTTATTCAAAGTATTGCTAGTAGATGTAATCTTCAGAGATGGTCATATTATTGTTTGACTTTCAGCTTTACTGGGTAAATTGCCTTTTGTAACACACGCTGGATGTGTCTGTTTGTTTTTCTTACAAAAGGATACTTTCCACCGGACTAAATATCAACAACACTGGCATTGTGTAAAATGGCAAATAGCCTCGATATAAGCGCAAATACTAGCATTTTATATCGAAATAACCTTTAATTTTCTTATATATTTTATTCTAAATGAGCTGGGACTGAGGGTGTAACCTCGAGATAAACAGGAAGTCGATATTTCCGAGATCGGGATAAGTGGGTTAGACTGTATCTTACTTACTCCTTGTTTTCTATTGGGAAGCAAAAATAAAATGTGCATTGCTTACACTGAAAGCAACTTCATTTCAAATATTGTAAAGACATTTTAAATGGCAAGGACCCAGGAATTTGCCCGTTGTATTCTGTTGACTGGCACTGATGGAGTTGTGGGGACTCCATATATTTTGCGGTCATTGCTAACACTGTGTCTGGTGCAAGCTGGTCCTACCAAATGTCAGGAAAAGACATCTTAAGACAGACTGGTATTGTCTCATATACTCAACTGTAGCTGATAACAGGGATTTAAAACAACTACAGCTTTTAGTTTATTATTTTGTCCGCCAGAAAGAGATTCCAGATTTCTTGTTACAGATGAAAGTGAATTTCAGAGAAGGAACAATATTACCGGCAGGGGAAGTTTCTAACAAAAGTTTGGCAATCCAATTTGTTTTGTGTACTCTCAGCTTCAAGTGTTTGTGGCTTTTGTTGCCTACATTTGATGTTGGATTGTGGTTTTACCATTCAGTACCTATATTTGGTACACAACACGTTGACTGTGTCAAGGCCACAAACAAATGTACTCACTGAAAATTTGTAGTTAAAACTGAACACAAAGTTTAACAATTGTAAAGCAAAACCTGCTCAGTGATGACACCGTTTAATACAGGATATTACAACATAAAAAGCTATGTTAGCTGGGTATGATGCAGTTCTAAATCTAAATCTAAATCTACTGCTTTGCAGGCGCAATATCTTCCCCGAAGGGGAACTCAGTGCGCTAACTAATCATATATAATATCCGAGTCATAGTGGGGGACGTGTCCAGGTCTGTATTCCGATGGTTGTGGGTGTGAACGTGGGGAAGAAAACTAGGTTGGAAAAGCAGATTTGAAAAGGTGGGTTTTCAGGTGCTTCCTGAAGGATGTGACAGATGGACTGGTTCTTACATGGTTCTGAAACTATTGTATAAAAAAATCAGCTTATTTGCAAAACATAATGGTAGAGTTTATGGTATATTTTAATATTTCAAAGCAGTGTAAGAATATACTGAAAACTTTCAGTTTTATATTTTTTAATTGAATAAATGGCTGTTAATTAAACTAACACACAAGTGCTTCATGTCAGTAAACAATTCTAAACCTATTCCAGTGAATCTTTAACACACAGTATGTCAGTTTACAGTGTCAGTGTTACACAACGCATCTGTTGTAATTAACCATGGGTATTTTAACTGTTTTAGTCTTAACATAGTGTGGGATGAATTGTATACAAACTAATACAGATGTTGTTTTTATGTCACCTGACTTAGTGTGTCACATTGTCCTGATGTTGGTGCATTAGTGTACATATAAATGTCTTCTCCAACAAATACACCACCACTGCAGAGAGTGTGAGAATTTCATCTGATTTGCCTATTAACACGGCTCTGAAACCTGTTCATGGCACTCATTTCTGCACTGTAAGTAAGGCAGTGCTTCCAGGTATGGTAATTGCAGATCTTTTGTGTGAAAATTCAGCAAGTGACTAGCCAAGCAAGTTATTTTTTGAAGATAGAACACACTTGCAGTATTTGGTACCTGGAACATACAGGCACTGATCTGGTTTTGTAAATTTACAGTATTTTGTTACTTAATAAATTACTGAAGTGGCCATTTCTTTTACTGTGCAACTTGCAAGTGCATCATTATATGTAACAGCATTATAGTTCTGCCAGCTGATGGAGGCTGTATATATCTTCATTTTTAAAGACAAGTTCAGGTAATGATTATTTTAGGTGAAACATTTAGTGCAGTTTATCTGGGAAATAAATGTAAATACTACTCAGTACAGTGCTGATAGTGTGTGTGGGATGTTTCTTTGGATTATTGGGAAGATAGTATACACCGAAAATGAAAATACAAATGTATATGTAAATAGAAGTTGTATTTGTTAATTGATTGTTTGATTATATCAAATTTCTTCTACTCTTAGATGAAGATTGGATTTGGTAATTTTGATCTTGAACCAGTTTTTCAGTATATGATATTTAGTCTCTTCAAATCACCTGTGCCAAATTCACAGCTTTGAAGATACTGTGCTATCTTTAAAATTTAGAAGTTTTGTTAAAATTTGGTGTTCTCAGTGTTCACTTGTTCTGATGTGGTTGATGAATGCTCAGTATCATAATCTTTTGTACATTTGTATAATTTTATTTTTACTCAAGTATATCATGTCAGATGATCTCTGTTGTGTTTATATGGTGTGTTCTGAATGGAGTGAGCATTTGCCGGTGATAATTGGTCAAATCAGCCTTTTTTGTGTAACATCATTTGTTAGACAAATTTCAAATTTTCAAATCATCATGAAATGTTGCATGAACTCGTGCTTTTAAAAGCCAAGAAATTGTTGCTGTGTTAATATATCTTACCTATTAGACAATTAGCTATATTGCCGGTTAGCCTCACCAGACATCAGAAAAATACGTCGTGTGAGTCCACAGGTGAGACCAGCTAGGTGGTGCCAAGTGATGCGCAGTACTTGCTTCCCAGCTAGAGAAGGTGATGTCATAGCATCTTTTTCATTTGTAGCATGTGCAGTGCAGACACATTTTTGGAAAGCTCTCAAATTTTTAAGAAAAGTTGCTATTTTCTACACTCATAGACTTTCTTTAATTATTTTGTTTATGAGAAAGTGTTGTATACATATCATGGCATCACCAGGCCGGAAATGAGGGGCTTGCAGCCACCTTAGGCAGGATTTGACCAACACTCCCACTGTGCACGCTGTCGTGACAAGGGTCCAACATCTGACCATAAAGACTGCCTGATCACAAAGTAAATGGTACAGGATCCACAGATACAGACAGACAAGCTCCAGTTCAGTATCATACTGGTATAATGAGCCGGCCCGTCTTAACAGTTTTTATAGCCAGAGTGCATGATCTTCAGGTCTGTTGTCCACACCACCAGCATCTCTGCCCATCTCCCAAGAAACCCTGAGGAAGTGTGATAAGGCGGCAAAAGAATCCAGTTACATGTGCAACTAAGCCGCCGGGATCAATAAATGCCTTATTTGAATGCTGGACAAAAAACATGCAAGTGTAACTGAAGATTATAAAAGGTGATCAGAGGAAAGGAAAATCATCTTCTGTCAAATGCCAGAATGCCACAGATGAGCTGCAGTGTCTCATGGACTTTAACCAGAGCATCAGTCTAGCAATGTCCAAGACTTTGCAGCACCTGCCCAACTTTGTTGTCATTGCCATGGCCAACATCATACTGCCAAGACAAAATGCCTACTCTTTCTGACTGGCTGAAAGCAATGAAACGTTAGAATATTTTGAGACTTTAAGTGTAAACTTTCATGCTGCAAATCATATACCATTTGTTGCCAGGCAGTCGCATAAGAAAGGCTTAAGACCCATCGTGAAGTCATTAAAGTCTGTGAAAGGTGTTTCCTGTGTAGATCAATTAAGTTTTGTTCAACTTGTTGCCAATGTCCAAGTTGTTGCTCAGTGTCTGCCTATAGGCGCCACACTACACCAATTTTGGGAAACATGGGCCACCCTAGTAGACTTTGTCAAAGCCTTGTGTCTGAGGCATTATGTGAGGACTGAATGACTTTTTTTCAAGAATTTGGTGCTGACAAAATTTCATCAGGCCGTAATATCCCCACCCATCAGCTGAATTCATAATGATTCCATGTATGTCAGATTTGGTGGAATAAGAAATACAAAGACGTGAGAAAACAGAGAAATTTCAAATGGAAACATCAGAAACCTTAAGGACTTCCCTGCAAACAAACGAGTGGGTAATGTCCATACATTTCAAGGACACTAACTTCCATATTCCAATAAACCCCCAGTCAAGGAAATACCTATGTTTTCATGTTCAAGGTCAGTCCTACCAATTCAAATCTCTACTGTTTTGTGTATTCACTGCTCCTATGGAATTCACAAAGATAATTAAGGAATTGATGGCTCAAAAGAAAGGTATAAGAATCCACCAGTATCTAGATGATTGCTTGGTCAGAGCTACATTCCACAACCAAGCCTGTTTCTTACATATACAGACTCTAGTAGCTATGTGTCAGGAACTAGGTTGGAAAGTAAACATGGAGAAATCAGAGCTGGAACCCAAGCAGATGTTCGATTTTCTAGGTTTCCAGTGTTGACCTCGTGGAGGGCAGGGTCAAACCCACTCTGGAATGTTGGCAGACCCTAAACTCAATGGACAAGAGAGGCCCTCCCAAGTGACTCCGCATTAATTTTACTGGAGGTCATCTGTGGTTAGAAGAACAAAAAAGATGCTATGACGTCACATTGTCTAGCCAGGACGGCAGTACTGCACACTACCGACTGAATGGTGGCAACCTAGCCAGTCTCCCCTGCTTGAGAACAGGATGTCTTTTTCTGATATTTGGGTAGTTGTCCATTAGGTAAGGTATTAAATTATAAAAATTTAATTTACTTATTAATTTTGCAATTTTCTTGGTTTAAAATAAACCTGTGACTGAAGTAATCTTGAATGTGTAGAGTTTAGTAGAAATAGTTTTGTTATACTTCTTGGGATTTGTATTAGGGAAAATGTAATAAAAGTCAATACAAGTCCTACAAAACAATAAAATTTAGACAAATTGAACTTGATTGTATTTATGAGGTATGTGCCGCATTGATTTTCTAAAAAAAATTTCCACAACTTGTGCACATTGTGTTAGTATATTTTAACTGTTAAAGCTTATATTTGTTTTTATTGTACATTGAAGTATGTTAATAAAATCTGTTAAAATTAATGCTATATCATTCAATATGAGTGAAAGTTGTCTTCTGTTACAGATGTGAGGAGTGTGTCTGAGTTTTTCCCTATATTATTCTCTTTGACTACTATTTGTATGGGTGTGGAATGTTAAATTAACTTCAAGGAAGTCCTAGGTTGGAAATCCAGGGAATCTTCTATATGGATCAAATTTGGCCGTTGACCCCAGTTTCAAGGTCAAACTGTGTTTGCTTAAGTAAAATGCCTTATTTGTTATTGTTCTGCAAATCTTTTTGAAGAATCAGATTTGACTTGACCCATGCTTCAAGATCAAGAGGGATCTACATTCTAAAAAGCCACTTGTCTTTATTATTGGTACTAGGGTCTTTGAATTGTAAAACAACCTGTAAAAAAATATTGTGCTGGAAATAACTTAGATGTATCTGGTTAGCTCTTTGACCCCTACTTCAAGGTAAAGCAGGGCCTTGTTTTTATTATTATCACCCGCCAGCCTGCCGGGTGAGAGATTATAAAGTGCCTCTTGTGTGTGTGTTGGTGTGTGTCGGACAGTTTTTAACCCCAGCTCATAAAGATTGGAGTTCATCCCTGCACCATCCGGGCGGCCGCAGCAGGCATAAAGCTATTGGGTGTTCCAAAGCCTAAACCCCTGCTCAGATTTTCACCAAATTTTCAAGATATGTTTACTTCAAGAGAAAAAAGAGCTGTAAGGCTTTTTGGGGGTATCTGTCAACAACTGTTGCTATGGGAACACTTAAAGATTTTTACCCCACAACCCTTAAGGGCTATCGGGGTATTGTTTTCACCCATGGTGTCGGATGGGCGGGCGGCGGGAAGAAGTTTGTCTGACCTGTATCTCAGAAACCATAAGGTGTAGGAAGTTGATACTTGGTAGGGACATTGGTTGGGGGTGCAGGTGTGCAACGTCATGATGTGACCTTGATTTGACCTTGCCGTAGTGACCTTGACCTATAAAATCTTGTCCTGGCTATATCTCGGAAACCATAAGGTGTAGGAAGTTGATACTTGGTAGGGACATTGGTTAGGGGGTGCAGGTGTGCAACGTCATGGTGTGACCTTGATTTGACCTTGGACCTTGCTGTAGTGACCTTGACCTATAAAATCTTATCCGGGCTATATCTCGGCACCCATAAGGTGTAGGAAGTTGATACTTGGTAGGGACATTGGATAGGCGGTGTAGGTGTGCAACGTCATGGTGTGACATTGATTTGACCTGTGACCTTGCCATAGTGACCTTTAGTTTGGAAATCTTGTCCAGGATATATCTCGGAAACTGTAAGGTGTAGGAAGTTTATACTTGGTAGGGATATTTGTTAGGGGGTGCAGGTGTGCAACGTCATGGTGTGACCTTGATTTGACCTTGGACCTTGCTGTAGTGACCTTGACCTATAAAATCTTATCCGGGCTATATCCCTGCAACCATAAGGTGTAGGAAGTTGATACTTGGTAGGGACATTGGATAGGCGGTGTAGGTGTGCAACGTCATGGTGTGACCTTTATTTGACCTTGCCGTAGTGATCTTTAGTTTGGAAATCTTGTCCGGGATATATCTCAGAAACCATAAGGTGTAGGAATGTGATACTTGGTAGGGATATTGGTTAGGGGGTGCAGGTGTGCAACGTCATGGTGTGACCTTGATTTGACCTTGGACCTTGCCATAGTGACCTTTATTTTGGAAATCTTGTCCAGGATATATCTCGGAAACTGTAAGGTGTAGGAAGTTGATACTTGGTAGGGATATTGGTTAGGCGGTGCAGGTGTGCAACGCCATGGTGTGACCTTGGTTTGACCTTTGACCTTGCTGTAGTGACCTTGACCTACAAAATCTTGTTCGGGCTATATCTTGGAAACCGTAAGGTGTAGGAAGTTGATACGTGGTAGGGACATTGGTTAGGCGGTGCAGGTGTGCAACGTCATGGTGTGACCTTGGTGTGACCTTTGACCTTGCTGTAGTGACCTTGACTTATAAAATCTTGTGCGGGCTATATCTCGGAAACTGTAAGGTGTAGTAAGTTGATACTTTGTAGGGACATTGGTAAGGCAGTGTAGGTGTGCAAGATCATGGTGTGACCTTGATTTGACCTCGCTATAGTGACCATAACCTTTAAAATCTTGACCGGGCTATATCTCGGAAACCGTAAGGTGTATGAAGTTGATACTTGGTAGGGACACTGGTTAGGCGGTGCAGGTGTGCAACGCCATGGTGTGACCTTGGTTTGACCTTTGACCTTGCTGTAGTGACCTTGACCTATAAAATCTTGTTCGGGCTATATCTTGGAAACTGTAAGGTGTAGGAAGTTGATATGTGGTAGGGACATTGGTTAGGCGGTGCAGGTGTGCAACGTCATGGTGTGACCTTGGTGTGACCTTTGACCTTGCTGTAGTGACCTTGACTTATAAAATCTTGTGCGGGCTATATCTCGGAAACTGTAAGGTGTAGTAAGTTGATACTTTGTAGGGACATTGGTAAGGCAGTGTAGGTGTGCAAGATCATGGTGTGACCTTAATTTGACCTCGCTATAGTGACCATAACCTTTAAAATCTTGACCGGGCTATATCTCGGAAACCGTAAGGTGTATGAAGTTGATACTTGGTAGGGACACTGGTTGGGAGTTGTAGGTGTGCAACGTCATGGTATGACCTTGATTTGACCTTTGACCTTGTTATAATATAGTAACCATGAGTTTTAAAATCTTGTCTGTTCTATTGTGGATTCCATAAGGTGTAGAAGGTTGACACTTGGTATGGACATTGGTTTTGTAGGTGTGCATCATGGTATAACATATTAAAATTGCAGACATGTAGCTCTTGGCATAGCTGAGCAAGAGCTACTTTCAGGTTCTCACTGTTGAGTAAATCTGTAGTAATTCGAAAACTATTGCATCTAGAGAATTTTGTTTAAATGTGCTATTCACCTACTTTTGGGACAGATATAACATAGTGACATAGTAGACTTGTAGCTCATGGCATAGCCGAGCAATAGCTACTTTAGAGTTCTGACTGTCAAGTAAATCTGTTATAACTTGAAAATTATTACATATAGAGTATTTTCTTTAAATGTTATTCATCTACTTTTCAGTCACCTATCCCATAGTGAAATTAGACCTGTAGCTCATTGCATAGCAGAGCAACAGCTACTTTCAGATTCTCACTGTTGAGTGAATCAGCTGTAACTTGATAACTATTGCATTTACAGTATTTTTTTAAAGTGTTATTCACCTACTTTGAGGTCAGCTATACCATAGTAAAATTACAGCCCTTTAACTCATTCCATAGCTGAGCAAAAACTAGTTTGAAATTCTCACTGTTGAGTAAATCAGTTGTAACTAAAACTATTGAATTTACAGTATTTTGTTTAAATGTGTTTACCACCTACATTTTAATCCTTAACAGCTAAACTTTTCTTCCAAATACCAGTTGCAGGCACAACTTTTGTGTCCTTTGCTTATTTCACTTCTACTCTGAAACTCAAAACACACAGCTGACACAGAGCGCGTTCAAGGGCACTGATTGCTTGTTCAGGAATGTGTTCTCTGATCTTGTGGGAGCTTCTTTAAGTGTGTAAGACAAACTCTGGTGTTAATCATGTTTGTAGAAACAAAGTTAACTGCAATTAGAACTTCTCAACCTATTTTAATGTCCAATAACTCGGCCTGAGCCTGTATGAGCTAGGTGGGTATTCTACACAAAGGAAAGGAACTACATATAGTAGCTTTGATTTATGGCAGTGACAAGCTATTTCATGTAAAAACATAAAAAGGTGCTAGAATCTGGGAAAGGCTTTAGTGAGTTACAACTTACTCCTTACCATATTTTCCTTAAAATGTCTGATATATTACAAAGACATTGATATTGATATTGGCAAGGCCGTATTCTATGCATACGTGCAAGTGTGTGTGCGTGCATGTGTGCATTTGCCTCATTTTTGCACCAACCATTATATCGCATTCATTTATGGAGATATTTTCACCAACTTTGCAGAGAATGTTTATGGCTATGAAAACATGTCTGTAAAAATTTATACTCATTTAAAAAAAGCAACATGGCAAAGATAGCCGATTGATTAAAAATCATTGATATGTTCTAAAGGGTATAATATTTCAGCTAGCTGTGTAAGATTTGCACAAAATGTAAATGCTTAGGAAAGCTTGCCTCAGAGTAATTTTGGCCCTGTTTTGAAAACCAAAGGGCCACCATATTACATCTTTAATGTCAAATGGGGGTGTATATCAAAAAGCCCTAGTGTTTCCCCTATCATTGGTCCTAGGGTTCTGGAATGAGAAAACAACTTACTGGAAATCGTGGTCTGCAAATCTTTTGTAAGTGTCAGATTTGACCTTTGACCTGTGCTTCAAGGTCATACAGGGTCATCATGCTAAAAGGACCTGATATATCCCCTATAATTAGTTCTAGGGCTTCAAAATATGAAAACAACTTGCAGGAAATCATGACCTGTGAATCTTATGTCTGACAACATTTTATGGATTCTGTATACTTCTTACAACTGAAGTTGTTCCCAAGATTTTCCGAAATCTCAATGTTGTTGCTCATTTAGTTGTATCTGTGGGCTCGGGTTCTTGCTTGCCGAGGCTGGCTATTTTCTCTAAAGTGGAGGGCTGTGGGCTAAGTTAATAGACAAGTGAGCAATGGGGGTATTAGCTACTTTGAATAAATTGCTTATAACCTCAAGACTACTGTATTTAGACCATTTTGTAACAATATATTGTTCAGCTACTTTCTCTGTACCTACAAGATAATACCTGTTTTAGAGGTCTCCCTCAATAGCCAAGATGGTGAGCTTCAATAGCTCACCATCTTTGTCTCAATGTTTACCTCAAAAAAGAGTTCTAATGACTGTCCACAGGTATAGTAGTACCCAGCTATTTGTGACTTGGACAGTGCGCATGTGCATTACTTCCCTCTTTGGCTGTCATATTGTTGAGATCTTGTTGATTTCTGTGCAAACAATTAAATTTTTATTCTGTGGATATATTCAGTGTTATTTTGCAATTTACAGACATTTTGTGTGCTAATATTCGGTGATTGTTTTGATAAAGTTTTTTTTAATTTTTGGATATCATTCCATTGGATATATATAATCATGTCTACCTCTAGTGCTGGGAATCGATTCCAAGCTTTAAAGTGTCCTCGGTTTAGCAATCCTTGGGAGGCAGAAAAAGGTGACAACAATTGTTACAGTTGTATGATTTGTACTTTGTGATTTAAGATTGCATTATGTGAAAAAGACAAGGCTGGGATATCCAAAGTGATATCTTTGAACAATCCCAGCAAGAACTCAAGCAGGCAGCTCGGAGCTTTTACCAGGGAATAGTAATAGTGACAAAGAACAAGAAAAATCAAGGCAGCCGGCTTCCACTATTTTGTATAGGGATGTGAGTTGGACAAAGAAAAAGGATGTCTCATAACATCATCAGGTGATTGTCACCAACCTAATTTATTCTCGGGAAGTGGACCTTAGTGACTTGCTGTCACAAAATACTGCAGAAACCTTCAGGCAAGTGCTGGGTATCCCTGACCAAAACAAGCCTTCCACAACTTTCCTGACAGCAGGAAATTATCCAAAAGCTCCTCAAGCCACAGGAAGGTGGTAAAAGTTGTTGATCCATTCATTCTTCAAGGAAATAATGCAGTAGCTGAACAGAAAGTTTGCAAATATTTGCAGATCGCCCAGACCTCTAGCTGCTCCCTGGGACAGAGCACCCCTTCGTGTTGTGAAAGAACTGGAACATCAGGCTAGGCAAAACATCTGCACTCTAAACTCTCAGCAGTGTTTAATCAGACAACTTCAGTATAATAGCATTATGGATTGCTGTAGAGACAGCATTAATTCAAATCTGAAAAGGGCCACACATCAAATTCAAAACGGAGCTGACCCTGGGCGGGTCATCAAAATTACTATGACAAGGCCAGAGATTATTTGGATATCTGGGATAGGAGGATCCAGATCCAACGCAGGACACTAACATCCCAAAGCAAAGCCATGATTCATATGCTGCACTAAGATTTGCATATCATAGGATGTTCTGGGCTCAACAGGCAGGATGCTGAAATGACCAATCTCCAGCCAGATTTGGGAGAAACTAGAAGGCAGGAGTTATGCAATTTTCCTTTCCTCCCCTCACCATTATTCCACTATCAGCTTATGCAAAAGGGCGAAAACTTCCTCCTTAAAAAGGGCACTTCCGATCACAAGGGCAAACCTCAGGCTCTACCAGAATTGGCCCATTTGTGGCCCTCAGAGAGGCACAGGTTGTCACAGGAAACGCCCCTATAGACAGTCTACCTCTGGTAGTTAAGCTTCTCAAATAGAGAAAACTTCAGTAGTAGAGGCAGCAGGAGTCAGTTCATACCCACCACAGGGGTAAGGGTTGAGGTAACCCCTCAAAACAATGATTCACACAGAAAAGAAGACCAACAAGTTGGAGGTCGCCTCATGCAGATCAGGAGAGTCTAAGAAGAGAATTGATACAGCTTCATATTAAACATTATTATAATGAGTGGTTTGCATACTTCCATTTCGCTTCAAGCTGAGGCTAACCAGACACCCTCTGACAATATCAGGATATAAAGACTAACACAAAGACCTAACCCTGGACTCCTGTATCCACTCTCTCCTTAACAAACAATGATAAAAATACATACATGTAGCTTATACTCAAAAAATAGTTCAAATGACAAGATCACTGTCACAGCTGCAATCCCTGCCTCCTAACGGTGGGATTCAGATGGTAAGCTATTGGAGAGTAATAAAATTAAAAAGTGTAGCTTTTTACAAGCTTACAATCTGGGGCTCAGGAGAGCCCCCCTGCCTCTTCCTGAAATTGAAGCTGAGGGGTGGGGCCATCTTGAAGAAGAAAGTACTGCACATGCTCACTATCTGAGTCACCAAATAGCTGGGTACTACTAAATCTCGGCATAGTCATGAGAACTCTTTTTTTGAGGGTTGGCTGTTTCGGGCATGGCGGCCCGAGGTGAGCATTGAATCCCAGCCAAAAAGTCCATTTCTTCATTGTCACTGAGGTTGGATCATGTTGGTGCAGACAGTTTAGCCACTGCAATGTCTTTTCTGCATTTATCTATAAACTTATCAACAGCCTCAAATTGTCCCTCACATGGTGCATAAGTAGAATCTCTTTTCTCAAGCCTTGTGAAATCATCCTTCTGGGAAAATTCCGTCTGTAATCTGTCATCAATTCTCTGGTCCAAATTATTAAAGAAAGCATAGAATCTAATTTTTCTATAAAATTTGGAAAGATCTTAAAGACTTTGAAACATCTCAGGCTTCTTATTGGTAGGTATAAATCCTAGACCTTTGCTAAGAAGACTATACTCTGAACTGTCCAAAGATAAATCAGATGGAATAACCAACCAGTTTATTTTCAGAAATTTCTTCGTCCGAGGAATTAAACTTTTTAATTTCTTTGATTAAATCTCTTCAAATATCACATGAAGTTCTTTATTGTACTGATGAATGCATTGATAAATTTCACTAAACTCAATAGAAATACACCAAACCTTAAGTTTCTCTATTTTCTGGGTTATTCAGCCACTTTTAGATGTTCTATTCAATGGCACATTTTCAGAGCTGTAGCTCCATAGCTGAGTAATAGCTACTTTGACATTTTGCTAATGTGTAAATCATTTGTAATTCAACACTATTCAATTTAGAATTGTTTTAACTTGGGTAAATTATTTTGGCTTAGTTTCTTTGTCCTCCATATTTTTGTTGCTTTTGCAGATCTAGGTCAATAGATAACTGAATAATGGCGCTTGGTGTTCCACAAGATTCTCTCCTGGACCCGTCCTTTTTACCCTTTACATTACCCCCCTCAGTCACATTATTTCTAGTTTTATCAATCACGATTTGTATGCTGATAACACCTAAATATATATATATATAGCACTTAATTCTAAGAACTTTGATTCCTGTATTGCTGAGCTCACCGAGTGTCTGACTTGCGGTCAAAACTGAAAGGACGGTGTGAAACTGAAACTCAACCCAGAGAAAACAGAATTTAACATCATTGGTGATAGACATGCCAGAGAGTCCCTCATGCAACAATTTCCAACCCAGCTTCTTGGAAATTCTATCTGCTCTACCGATGAAGTTAAGAACCTAGGTGTTACTTTTGACTCTGGAAACACTCTAGTCATATAACCAGGGTTTGTCATTCCTCCTACTATCATCTCAAGGACCAAGGTCATTGGTAGTCAAAATTTTGGAATGGCTTCTCCAACTGAATGGAATAGACTCCCACATTCGGTCCAATCACAGCACACAATAACAGGGTTCCAAAGCCAGTTAAAAATCTACTTCATACCCTCCACCATAGTATATCTCCCCCCGGTGGGCACTAAATTGGACTTTCCCTTTTTGACCTCATGCACATAATAGGATGTTGCATCAATTTTGAGCTTTTTTAATTGTTTCTATTCTATTCTGTTAGTAGCTGCTTTGATCATATTGCATATAATTCCAAAATGACTGCTTTTATTGTGCTACAATAGCTTACCATGTGGACCTAAATGATATCTCGTATGGCTGCAGGCATCAGGCCAACCCAAGAAAAATGGATATAATACTGGTCTGATGCCTTCAACATTGAGGTGACCTCAATAGTGAAGTCTCGTGACCTCGATAGTGAAATCATGTGAAACTTCCTTCTTTTGGTTGGCCGCCATATTGCCTGGAAGCACTGAATATCACTCTCGAATTTTTGTTTTTCCCAGGTAGGGGGAAATCGAGTAGCAGAGGCTACAGAGATCTTTTTTGACCTCACCAAAATGAACAAGGGTGTGGAAACCCCTCTTCCCAATGACTCCTTAGTCTCAAACAGTCCACGAGTAGGAGGTCACCTCCGTTCTTTTAGGAGAGACTAGCAAAGAGAAAAATGCTCAAACAATGTGTTAAACATTATTACCAATGGTTATGTTCTACCATTCATCTCGAAACCAAAATCAGCCAGGGTTCCCCTGATCCACTCAGGATACAAGGCCCATCATAAAGATAGAAAGATCAAGCTCTGGCCTCTTTCATCCAGTCTCTCCTGACCAAGAATGCTATCGAAAGGGTGGAAAATGTAAAATCCCTTGGGTTTTAGAGTCGCCTGTTTCTAGTACACAAGCCCCACCAAAGGTAAAGGCCAGTCATAGACCTTAGCAGGCTCAACACCTTTCTAGCAGCCAAAAAGGTTCAAAATGGAAACACCAGAGTCCCTCAAGGCTTTTCTGATTCCAGGGGAATAGTAGTCATCAATAGATCTGTCAGATGCCTACCTCCATATACCCATCCACCCAGCTTTCAGGAAATACTTTCGGTTCATCCACAGTTCTCAAGTGTTCCATTTCATCTCCCTCCCTTTCAGCCTAGCCAGGGCCCGACAAATTTTACAATGATAGTAAAGGAAGTGAAGATGATGGCTCTCACAAGAGGTGTCAGACTTCACCAATACCTAGACGATTGGCTCATCAGGGCCCCATCTAAGGAGGAGGCACAAGTGAACATCCAGATTGTGGTAGACCTAACCAAGTCCTTAGGGAGGATAATCAATCAAGAGAAGTCCGAACTCAAACCCACTCAGGTGTTTTCTTTTGTGGGGGCTATGAATACAACCTAGATTCGGCCCTTGTAAAACCCACTCAAGACAGATCACTCAAACTTCAGGATTTTATCCAAAGATTAAAGTCAAAACATGAGTTTGCTCGCCTCAAAGGAGAAGAGGGTCGATGTCATATGAGACCCTTTCAGTGGCATCTCAAGGAGCACTGGAGATATCCTTAGTCACTGGACATCCTCCTTCCTTGGCCAGAGACCATTTTAGCTAAACTAGAGTGGTGGCAAAATACTGTCAACCTGATGAAGGGCTCAGACCTTCACCCCAAAGACCACAATATCCAAATCTTTACCAACGCCTTAAACAAAAGTTGGGACGCTAACTTAGAGTAAGTCTCAACTAAAGGTCTGTGATCAGACAGAGAAAAAAGGCTACACATAAACATTCTGGAATTGAAGGCGGTATCTCTGGTCTTTAAAAGGTTCAAAGACCAGTGTCAAAACCAAACAGTGTTGGTAGCTACAGACAACTCAACAGTGGTACACAAACAGGGATGAACCCACTTAGTGGAGGTGTGCTCTACTTTGGAAAATCATGACCTGGTGCCACAATTTCCAAATAACCCTATGAGCCAGGCACATTCCAAGATGCCTGAATATCATGGCCGACTCACTTTTGTTTAAACAGATCTGTCAAAAGTGGTTCACTCCCCATGTATACATATTTGCCACTCGTTTGAACCACACACTTCCACTGTATATATCTCTGGTCCAAGACCAACATGCTTGGGACATAGATGCTCTGAACATAAATTGGTCAGGTCTCAGTGCCTATGCTTACCCTCCCACGGATCTCCTATACAAGGTGATCCAAAAGACTTGGCAATTCAATTGCCTCATCATTCTAATAGCCAAAAGGTGGCCAGGGATGTCCTGGTTTTGGAACCTAGTGCAGCTCTCAACAGAGATTGCACTTTGGTTACCAGTGTCAACAACACTTCTCAAGCAAATAGGGCCCATCTGAACATCACAACATCTGAACCTCCACACCTGGTGCCTAGCAGTGGACAACTCCAAGAACAAGGCTTCTCTGTGGAAGTGGCAGAGAGAATTGCTGCCACTCAAAGGTCATCAACAAGGACCATCTACAAATGGGCCCTATTTGAAAAATGGTGCAGAGAAAATTCGGTGGATTTCACCACTCCCTCTGTTAAAAAAGTCTCAGACTTTGTCAATTACCTGTACCAAGACCTAAACAGACGCCCATCAACCATTGATGGTAACATGACTGCAATTGTTGACTCCTTAGGCCCCAACAGGGCTCCATATTTCCCAAAGCTCAGACCTTAACAGGTTACTTTCCAGCTTTCACAAGGATCATCCCAAAAGTTCCAGAAACCTTCCTAAGTGGAACCTTTCTGTTGTATTTATTGAGCACCCTTTGAGCTTATGAAAGACACAGACCTCAAACATCTTGAAATCCATACCTGGATAGCTAACAAAGTGTCTATGCCAGTTGGAAAAGGTAGCTCTTTTCCCCTGTTCAAATTTTTTATAGCCAAAAACCACCTGGCAAGAGAAGGTCCTCAAAGTGAGTCTCCAGTGAATATTCCTGCTTTGACTACCATTGTGGATGGACAATTCAAAGAAGACAGGACCCTGTATCTAGTACCAGCGCTGAGGTACTACCTGGATGATACCAATGACCTTAGAGGTTCTCGAATCCTTACTCTTTATATCCTTTAAAAAGGACATACCTCAGACATTTGACCCACTACACTCTCTTATTGGTTAAAACAAACTATCCTTCTCTTTTATAAACAAGCAGATCAACATGCCTTGGACCTGGTCTAGGTGAAGGTTCATGATATTGTGGCATTTGCGGCCTTTTATGATGGGGTTTCAGTGGATCAAATCATGCAAGCTTTTCACTGGAAAGCTCTCAATACTTGTACAAGTTTTTTACCTAAAATACCTAACTTGGTGAGAAAACGACAACACTTGGGTCCAGTAGCAGCAGCTCAACAAGTCCTAGACACTTCCCCTCAGACTAGTCATCCTCGGAAGTAAAGAAAGGGGGGCACACCCACTGCAACCATCTCTTCCACAGTTTAACTTTTAGGGTCATATGTATATTTCTACCTCTTCAGTTTATCTGGTAAGGTGTTTTTTACATCTTGTCATTGTTAATTCTTGTAAAAACATTGTCATGGCACTAGCCTTGATGGTGTTTGAGTATTCTCTGAAAGCACTATTAGAGGGCTCGGTTGGCGCTGGTGTGGTGGTTAACACCAGAAACCACCAACCATTTGTGAGTAATCATTCACCTTCCTATTCTATGGCAAAGGTCTAAGTGAATAACATGTTTCGCAATCGGTTGACCCACCACTAATGGACCACAACTGTAAAAATATTATTAAAATGCAGCTCATTTCTACATGTGTGGAACGTTGAGGACCTGACCTTTCCTGTTGAAATGAATGGAAACAGAACCATCAGAGGGGAAGTATGACCAGAGTGTCACCACTAGGCCATGTGTTTGTTACCGCCAGGCTCCTTGCTCAAAATACAAAGTCAGCATTCAGATTCACATCCTTTTCAATAATAAAGATCATATTGGAACGCCCTCAGTGAAACTCCCGTGTGGATTCAACATGGTACAGACTTAAAGATTAAAAAAAATGACATACATATATGTAGAAAACAGATATTCACAGTAAAAGGCTATATGTACTCATTTCCATAACTCTTCTCTGTGTTTTTTAACTTTTCAAACACCATCCTATTTTTCACTTGCAAATCTTTCTTTGATCCATAGTTTCATCCATACCAGGGCGTCCTTTTAGCAGCCAAAATATTCTCGGTATGTGATGCAGCCAAAATATTCTCGGTATGTGATGCAGCCAAAATATTCTCGGTATGTGATGCAGCCAAAATATTCTCGGTATGTGATGCAGCCAAAATATTCTCGGTATGTGATTGTATTGTGTTGATCATCTGCTGGATCTTTATTGTTTCATTCAAAATTAGCTGCATCGGGTCTGTAAGTAACATACAAAGTCAAATATGTTCAAATATCTGCACACAGTTATCTGTGTCATGAACACAGTTATAATCCACATGAAAGCCGTTAAAAATGCTGGTACACCTTTTAGATTATTTAGATCTTAATGTATTAAGTCTGTATTCAGTGCCGTGCAGGTGTTCACAAGAAAAGCATTACATTGTAAAGTTGCCTGCAATCATATCCACAAAAGGTTGTTTCTTTGGGAAATTCAAGTAATAATTATAAAAGGAAACAATGTTTTGACAATAATTGTAAACTATCAAATTTTCATCGATTCTTAGACATAATACATCATTTTAGATACAAGCAGTACGAAATCAGTACAGGCATTAGCAAATCATACTGTATGTTAAAAAAGACAAGCTCCTTCATTCTTTTCTGGCAAAGGAAATAGTTCCTAGTACTGAAATATACGGAGCCCCTAATAGGACATGGTAAAATAAAAATTGCACCATGTATTAAGTCGTGCGCACAAGATGATCTCGTGATAACGACAAAATAAGTCATGATAATGAGATGATCTCATTATAATGAGATAATAAGTCGTGATAACAAGATCATCTCATGATATCAAGATGATCTGGTGATAATGAGATCATCTTGTGATAACAAGATCATCTCGTTATCACAAGTTATTTTCTTGTGATAATGAGATCATCTCATTAGCACCACTTGCTTTCTTGATATCACAAGATCATCTGGTGCTCACCAGATGATCTTGTGCTCACTAGATAAAGTGGTGATCACCAGATAAAGTAGTTATCATGACATGATAAGTAGTGAGCACTAGTTTATGTGGTGAAAGAAAATAAGTAGTGAGCACCACATCATTACCAGATGATGTGGTGAACATGAGATGATCTGGTTATAAAAATGATGTGGTGATCACTACTTCATCTTGTGATAACAAGAAAATAAGTAGTGAGCACCACATCATCTGGTGATCACTAGATGAAGTGGTGAGCACGAGATGAACTAGTGATAACAGAATGATCTGGTTGGCACCAGATAATGTAGTGCTCACTACTTCATCTGGTGATAACAACATAATAAGTGGTGATCACCACATAAACTAGTGCTCACTACTTATTATGTCATGATAACTACTTTATCTGGTGATCACCACTTTATCTAGTGAGTACAAGATCATCTGGTGAGCACCAGATGATCTTGTGATATCAAGAAAACAAGTGGTGCTAATGAGATGATCTCATTATCACAAGAAAATAACTTGTGATAACGAGATGATCTTGTTATCACAAGATGATCTTGATATCACAAGATAATCTCATTATCACCAGATCATCTTGATATCATGAGATGACCTTGTTATCATGACTTATTATCTCATTATAATGAGATCATCTCATTATCATGACTCATTTTCTCGTTATCACGAGATCATCTTGTGCGCATGACTTAATACATGGTGCAATTTTTATTTTACCATATCCTATTAGGGGCTCCGTAAAAATACTCACTGTTACTGAAATGTAAGGTGGTGTTACAAAAAGTAAGGATACCAACCTTCACAAGGGAATCTGTTATTCAGTTTGGCCATCAGTGGAATCCACACGATCAAGTTCATCATAGTCAAAAGGAATATTGAAAACAAAAGTAGCTACAAGTAAAAACAACAAATATCAACAACAGCTACATTCCCGTATCTGATCCACAAAAACGTCCCAGTATAAGAGCTACAGTTCAATGTGATAAAGGGAAAAAATGTATACTAGTTTGTCAAATATCTTCACAGAAAACTATCAGACACTGGCAAGCAAGTGCCAACTTCCACATTTCAGTACAGGGGCCCATAGTTTGAGAGGTGGGAAGCTAGTGTGTTATCATTTAGCCACGGTGTGCCCTGTGAAACACATCCAATTGCTTATTTTTTATCTTGGGTGGCAACAAGCTAAGTTCAGCATTCTTTTTTGAATTGAGAGCCCTCTTCTTTGCATTTTTGTTTGGATTTTGTGCTTTTCACAAGTCCATCACGAAAGGCGTGAAAATCTGAAAACTAGCCCAAGCTCAGAATTTCTGTAGTTTGTATTCGTGTTTAAATTATCATTTGTGGTATATTTTATATATTTACCTTGGGATTTAATCATTATGAATGTAACGTATCTGCCACTCTCACTTCTATTGTTCTACTTTTCATATAAAAAGGAAAAGTAAAAATCAACAGAATTGCGGAAATCTTCGAAATTAGGATGTAAGCACATCTAAGATGTGCTAGGAGTAAACATACCATCCAAAAGGTATACCACAAAAATATGAATATAGTTTCATTTTCATGGAAAATTTTGTACTTTCTAACACTTGTCATTTAAAGGAAATGTCAGTTGCATGGTACCAGTTATAGTCATTGCATGACACCAGTTGTAGTCATTGCATGGTACCAGTTGTAGTCATTGCATGGTACCAGTTGCAATCATTGCATGGCACCAGTTGCAATCATTGCATGGCACCAGTTGTAATCATTGCATGGCACCAGTTGTAATCATTGCATGGCATCAGTTGTAGTCATTGCATGGTACCAGTTGCAATCATTGCATTTTACCAGTTATCTATTGCAGAGCAGTAAAAATAATTTAAATGACTTGGCTGAATTTAAAAAATTGCATTTTTAAAAATAGAATATGTTTAGTCATAGATATGTTTAGTCATAGATATGTATGTAAATATATTTACCATGTTGAGATATCTTAGAAAATTTCATGCTGAAATTTATTTATCTGTTCTAAGTACAATGTTTGTTGTAGGAATATCGGTCAGATTAAATATGTCCAATAAAAGAAGCTTGTTTAACAATTTACACAAGGCTTATCCTTTTTCATTTTCTCATAAATCTATGTTTGGAAAATTTATATAGACTACACCATTACAATAGTATATTTCAAGCATGTAAAGTAAAGAGGCCATGGTTCAATAATTTTAATCTTTTTTTGGAGTAAGATTTTGTTAATATGGTAGCATGCAAGTAAATAGCCATCGATAAAATTAATATTCAATGTCATACTGTATATGATTGTGCACTGTACAGTCTTCTTGTTAGGCTTGATACCCTCATCCATCCAGGATTTTTACACTTTGTTTAAAAAGGGTGAACAAATATTTCAACTTCTGAAAAAATATCTTTTCTTCAAATGTGATGCAGAATAATTATGACACCAATTACTTTTACTGAGCAAATGGACTTTCAATGCCCTATAGTATTAATATTATTGCAGCATACTAACCTGAAGGCTGATTAACTTCCTGGAATTTACTTCCTCCGTTTGAATGGCTTTGGATGAACCCTTGTCAATTCTTCCAGTGGCTAATGCACCATTTGCGGAGGTCCGGACTTCTACAGCTCGCTCAGTGCTGCTCTGGTCTGTAAGATTCTGCACATTAAGAGTGAGTTGTTGGGCCTCCTTTCTCCCCTCTGGATAGTTCTGCTTACTCTTGAACTGTGAGAAGTCCAGCATTGCATAGCACGTGTCTGGAGACTGCTCCTCTGACATTTTACACAAGTGTAAATACTGAACTGGATATTCAGTTCTTTGTGAAAAATATATATAATCCACCTATTTAATCGACGTTATCGGATATTTTAAACTTAATGTAACCAGTATGTGAACAATTCATTATTTCCAGGATCACAGCTTTTTAATATGTCATTGTGTAACTTTTAGTTAGATCAGGAATTGATTAGTCATCAGCCAACACCTGTCTGTTGAGTTTATTCCTTTGTGGATTTATCCTTGGTTTGGCCGATTGGAATGAGTCAGTTGTTATCAATAGAATGGATGTGGTAATAAGAAATGTACACTTCAGCTTCAAAGGCCTCTGATATTGTTTTTTTTTTCAAAAGCATCAAAAGCTTTAAAGGTTAGTAAGTTTTTAAAATGGGATTGCACAACAGATTTATCATTGCCACTAATTATCACGGAATTATCAGGTAGATTTGAATTAATTGTTTTATGTGAGGGATAATGATGTGATATAAGGCTGGCTTACTGATGATTTAATTGCAGTGTACATTATTTTAAGCATCATAGATTTGATGCAATATGTAGTCATGTATTAACTGGTACTTTTTGTGCTTTGTTAAGCTACTTAAACCCCGAATATCCATTGTACAAAGACCTTTTCCCAGTAATACATTGTGATCGTGCCAGTTTAATAACTTGTTTATAAATATGGGACAAACAGACGTGTAAATATTCTTTCACATCACACACAGATCTATTAATCATGAGGTTCACCTAGTGATAATACCTCTGTTTCACTGGCAACAGTGAATTCTCCAGCTGTCCCAATTATGCAGTCTGGATCATACTCTTGTTGGCCTTGCAACTGCCGTGAGAGTAGGCAAGGTTGTGTGCATAGTCGTGGTGATTGCAGACCTCTATCTCAGTTTTAAAGCAGTTTAAAACCCTTTGAGAGTGAGCCTCTTTGTCCCGACTACTTGTGTTTGATTGTTCCAGTTCTTACTCTGTTAAGACTTATCTTTGCAGTTGTATGACTTGTTTTTGCCACTCTTTTCACGACACGACTAATCTTCCTTGCAAAATGTAGCATATTGTTAATCACACATGAGAAGATAAGGCTACATGTCCCAAATATTCTTTTCAGAAAACAACCAGAAAGCTTGATTACGGTTTCTTGAACTGTGACAACTACAAACGGGCCCATATTGGTCGTAAGAGATATCGTCTCAGTTGTAATGTAATATTTGTTATATTTGAGGGGGGGGGGGGGTCACATTTTCTGCCGTTTTTGCATTGAATCACTTACAGCAGGGCATTGAGTCTATATAGGCTATGGTTAATGAATGATTGATTGCCAAAGTGGAACAACACCAGTACAAAATTCCTCTTCTGATGTGGAATGGTTGATTTTCACCATGCAGAAGACTGAAAAAATGAGTAGCTGTTAATATTAAACACTAAAACCAATACCATCATAGTGTTTCACATAACTCCATGGCTATTTCTTTTGATTATAAGTTTAAAATAAATTAATTAATAGATCTAGGCTTTCTTCAAACACGTCAAGTCTATTGTTCATGATATAAATTCTTATTTCAAGGGATAGTCTCCATTTTAGATTATTCAGGAAATGGTGGAGAAAGAACTTCTGCTTCTCTTTGATTTATAGATCAAATATTTTCTATACAGGATGGCATAGTTGATGGTATACCAACTATGGGAGTTAACATTTATTAAAGCTTAGAGTATTTCCAAAACTGTAAATAATACTTACTAATGCCCATCACATAATAGTTGGTATTTGCCTTTGTAGTCGTCTAATTTCATGTAAACCATCAGTAAAAACACCTCGAAATACATGCAAAGACATTTTAAACAGTTCAAAAGTTCTGTGTGGCTCGCCATGTCATGTACTGAATACCAAAGTATGCAGTGTTTACTGACAGAGGTCTGGCAATATAAGAAGGAATGAGGCGTTACACAAAATACATGTTACAGGTCGTAAATATTACCTGTTGTGTGATAGGATATTACCTACTATTACAATCCCTATATTCCACAATAGGCTTTGTGAATAAAGACTAAAACTTTTCTGATGCATCCCTACTGATTTTTATGTATTTCAAAGTTGAGTTTGAAGAATAAGTTCATACTATTCCAGGTATCTGACAAGCCAGAAACCCATGTGTCTGTGTTTCCATTGGCAGCTGTTGTATTATGTAGATATGATCCTGGATTTTAGTTTTAACTGTTCATACCAAGTAATACATTCTGTCTTTGTTGGCCTAAAGGACACAAGCCACGATAGAGACACCAGTTTTCAATATTTTCAAGTTCAGTACTGTAAGGGACGCAAGGCATAATAGAAACCCTTTTATATAAATTATCAATTTTTATTTGCTTGATTGGTGGCATTAACTTGCTAATCAAATTCAATGACAAAACAAGTGTGATCAACAAAAAATCTTAGTTTACAATTTTAATAAGATTGTTGATATCATTGGTAAATGCTAAAACAAAAGTGGATCTGCAACGGATCATTAATAACCACTGTAAATTTTTCGCTTTTCAAACCATCTTCAGACCATTCCGATTTGGATCTGATATTTTCATACTAGGAAATTAAACTGTTTCATATAATATGATAAACTTACTTTTGGGGTCTTGTCCGTTAGACAGAAGCTATATCAAGGGAGAATCCTTAAAACAAAGTAACACAGGGTTGAATGTATATTTATGACAGTATACATGTATTACTATTTGCTACAACAGCATCAATTTAAACAAAACATTTAAAAGTACATTGGTCGACCATTGGTTGTCAAATGTAGCATTTAATTACTTGTTTCCAATCACTGTGGCGGTGGGTTCGAGTCCAGTTCATGGTTACATATAGAAAATAACTTATGGTCTATCCAAATGTGACGCTAGGTGTAAAACCCATCGCTGACTTTGTGTGGGTAGCATTCAGTACATCTTCCCACCAGTTCTTCCAATTTACTTATGCCATTATATACCCCTGTGCCCCATCTATTGTCTTCATCCTTTTTACTGATTTGCTATTGCACAAGATTTTAAAACTCATGGTCACTACGACAAGGTCAAATCAAGATCACACCATGATGTTGCACACCTATAACAACAACCAGTGTCCCTACTAAGTATCAACTTGCTACACCTTCTGCTTTCCGAGATATAGCTTGGACAAGATTTTATAGGTCAAGGTCACTTTGACAAGATCAAAGGTCAAATCAAGGTCACACCATGACGTTGCACTCCTACAACCCCTAACCAATGTCCCTATCAAGCATCAACTTCTGACACCTTACAGTTTCAAAGATTTAGCCATGACAAGATTTTCAAACTCATTGTTGTTGTTGCCTGCACAACTTATCAGTCTAGCAGGGTCAGAAAGTGTCACTTCTACTTCAATTAGTGTCATTTCGAGTTCTGTCAATATAATTTGGCAGTTACTGAACTGTTTTCCCGCCATTTCCTCTACCCAAGCCTTCTGCACTCTAGGGCCTCATTCTTAATTTTGTCACTGAAGGGTTAAAACACTGGATTGAACTACATGAGGATTTTATTAGTTTACATCGGTTTTAGTATTTTAGTGTATACAAATGGCTTCTCAGAACTCTAACTTGGTATTCTGTTCAAAATGTGGCTTAAAACATCCAAGACCTGTTGGTAACAGGTGTAAAAGGACGCTTAATGTCAGTGCCCCAGCTGTTGCTGCTGACCAAGTGGACCCTGTCAACACATCACACGTCCCAGTGCAGCAGGACAATAGAGGAGACCTGGGTTTGAACTCAGGCCAGGCATCGGGGAGTGCCTCAAGTTCCAGCAAAACAAGCAATCTGGATACTAAATTGGACTTAATTTTGAAAAAAATGCAGGACTTGGAGGACAAGAATGAGTTGCTGGAGAGGAAGATTGACCAGCAAGATCCCATTGTGTCAGCTTCGAGGTTCTCCCACAGTTCTCCAGCCAAGTCAAGTAAAAGTGCCATGAAAAGTAGGCGTCATCGCGTCAGGCATGCGACGCGTCACGTAGATAGCGACTCCTCTGATGAAGAGGACACCAGGTTCAGCTCTCAAGCTTCACTTTTCACGCGTATCAGACACAGAAGTGTCAGATATCCAACCTTCTATGGATTTCTTAAAGCATGATGAAGCTACACAGTAAAAGTTCAAAAACAGCTTCTGAAGCTACAGGGACAGTCCAGATCCGGTGCTCACAAACCAGGTAAATCACTAAAGTCGGGTTTACACAGGGCTGGGGACAATGCTGTGAAGGTAGAGATCCCCTGGCCCCACCACCATTGTTTTCCAAGTGCAGGCGGTAATCTGCCAGAGTACAAGGACCTATCCCCTATCCAATTTACCATCGGATTCCTGGGCTGTATCCAGGAGGAGAAAAGCAATACTGTTCACAATAGTATGCTCGAGTATGGTCGCCATCTTGACGTTACACACCCACATCCCTAACCAATGTCCCTACCAAGTATCAACCACAAAGTAAAGGTTTACTGTGTGTCACAAAACACTTGTATAAGTATAAGCTTGTTTTCAGCTGTTAACACTAATAATACACAAATAGACCACAAGCTTATTCAATACAAGACAGTTCAATACTTTACCATTCACAAGAACAAAACAATGTTTTATTAAGCTTTAATTTTGCAAATGAGAATAGCAAACACTCCTGTCCACACTGACATGGCCCTGACCACAGAAAATTTTCTCACATCACACCATGGAGACATATTTTGTAAAATGTAATTAAGGACTGATATTTTATTGGTCCAGTTCTCCTTTATTTGCAATGTTTAACATAAAATTGTACTGTTTTAGTTCACAGAAGAGGGTATATTTCATGGATATATTGTACCAATATTTATAACTCTTCAGACTAATTATGTGATTGATATTTACAGACAGAAACTGTTGTTACAGTTTGCAAGAGATCAACCATATGAACTTACCTATAGACCTAGGGGCCACAACTCTTAAATTACACCTCCAAAGAAGAGGAAGAAACTATTGGGTGTTGCACAAAAGGGTATTCAAATGTTGCTTGATGCATAAGCAGTAATATTAATTCTTACACAAGGTCATATGACTTCAGTCAAACAAACAACTCTCAGTTTGAAGTTGGGTTTTTACGCCTTTTTCCAACAGCTAAGGTGACATCAGGACAGGACCACAGTGTTGTATGCTGGATTCGAAATCACAGCTACATAAATAACAACTAAATGATTAAATGTCAAACTTACCAAGTAATAAAACAGCTAAAACCTCTCACATTGCTGTCAGTAGCATAATGTACACATTCTATTCATTACCCTTACATGACCCAGTGTGATTTGACAACCTCTCACCAGGACTAGAGAGCCTTAGTGGTCTGGTGATTACCAATATTCGGCATCTAATTACAGACTGTTGCTTCTGTGGGTTCCACCCCCACCCCCACCCCCATGAGTGGCAATGCTCAGGGCCTGTCCAAATATGACCCTGGCCGTTGAACGGAACGCAAAATCCCTAGGATTATTTCTCAGCAGAACTCTGATGATTATGCTCTATAATTACAAAATGATTATGAGCTATAAATACAAAGCAAAAGAGCTACTGTCACAGTGTGATAGTTTTGATATATCTTAGAAATGACAATTGTGTGTTTCTCGATCCCTTTGGCCATACATTACTTCTTTCAACGCAGGGTCTTCTGAGGAATCACAAAATGTATCCTAATCCCATCAAAGCTACCGCGGGAATTCACTTCACAAACAGAAAAGTATCACAGAAATATGCCGTGATGTGTACACATAATCTGGTGACGTCATCTACTATGGTTGCCTTCAGGTTGGTATTGTTCATGGATAAAATCCCTGTCTAAAGACGCTCTGGTTGGCACAATAATAACTAAAAGGTAAGAAAAGCAAGTGATGATGTTTTGACATGTACATCATAGGTAACTGTGTGTAATATTTGTATAGAATTATAACGTGACATAGCTTGTATCTCTAAAACAACAATTGCTGTGGAACGGGCAAATTATACCGAGAAATAAAATCTGGGTGAGTGTACCTGGTTAATGAAGGCTTGCCATATGATGAAATAATGGAAAAGGGTCGTTAGGCAAGACTTTACTGGACCGTGGGACGTTCCTAAATGTGTCATATTTGTGTGAACTTCAGGCCTTCACAATCATGGATGACAATGGTGATGGAATATGTTAAAAAGAGTCAGACATTTGTGTATTTTCTTGAAATTATTTTTGTTCTGGGAATACCTCCATCAAACTAATTTTCCTTAATCTCATTAGCTGCCTCACAATGAACATCTAATTATTGAAAGCTAATGCGTTTGATGCACATTTTAGGATCTGTAAACAGCTGATTGTGAAACCAAACTTAGCCTTAGTAGTAGGCCGAATAGTTGTTAAGTTTGCTTTTTACCAATAACTCCACATTTTTACACTTCTAAATTAGTGGAAGAGTATATATTACCTGTGTTAATACAAAGGAACTAAACAGCATACAAAATATACATTTTTCTGTTTCACTTGGCGTTTTTGACAAACAGAAATCTGCATAATCTGTGCAATCCAGATTCAGATTTGGATTCGTAAGATTAGCTGTATTTATGAAATTCAATTTTCTGAAATTCCGAGTCTAAAAAGAAAAAAAAATATATAAACCACTATGAATATAATAAAAATCACTAAATTTTTAAAATTTGCCGCCACAACTGACAGCCATTATTTGCAAAGCATTATGGGTAATCCAATGAATCTGAATCTGTTGATCTACATCAGAAGGTAGATCAACGGATTCATAATCTGGATTAGGATTCTAGTCACATCACAAGCGAATCTGTTCATCTGAGGAATCTAGATTCAACGGATTATGGTTGTGAAATATGCCTGTCGATTCAGTAATGGTTGAACAAAATACTAGTTTGATTACCTTCCTGCTCTGATGGGTCACTCCAATTTGGTCCTGGAACAGGGAAAGTACACAGGTCAGGCATAAATATACTAACAATAACCTGAAATACTTGAATGTCACATCATCACATGTTTTGGGATGCTGTTTAACTTCTTTATTTAAAAAAATAAACTGAATAAAGCCAGAATTTTTCATGTTTCAATTTCTGTAAAGACTGTCAAACTGGTGGTTTTCTCTAGTCTTCAGCGTATGCTGGTGGTTTATTTCATAGTTAAATGAAACATACATAAAGGCCAAGTGTCATATTGTTTAAGTACATTACAATGCTGAAATTTTAGGAACAATAGTCAATATATTTAATATATAAGCACTGTCTTATGGAAACTTTCAGAACAAGTCTTTTGTACTTACCATGTTTCTTTTCGAAGTTCCACTTGTGAACTAAAAAAACAAAATGCAAAAAAATACAAATGTATTAAAAATACAATTTTTTACAATTTACACCAAATCTCTAAGGTGCAGAATATATCACAGAAGAAGGTTCTATCTTGTATGTAACAAGAAAAAGTATAACTCACGTACTATTTGGCCACAGAAACCACCACATTAAGCAGAAACTCTAGAGTAAGTATCAAAACAGATCAAGAGTGGCATGTCTTTGTGTAAGGACATTGGGGGATGAGCAGTAATTATTACAGCTGTCAGCTGACATTTGGCAACAGTCTACCTAGATACACTGCTTACCAATGTACTCCTTCTGAATATGTAGCTGTACATTGTTCTCAAATGTGCTACAAGTACAAAGGTTTAATAGCCAAGACAGGCATGTCAGTAATCACTTAGTAGGCTACAGTAACTGTGTATGTAGTGGCACCAGAAGAGTAAATCCATAACAACCTTTTACTAGTCATATATGTTACATATAAGTATTCAATAAGTCAAAAGTATGATACAATGATGCATCAGTAGCTAGTATCGGTAACTTATATTGTGACAATAGTAAGTCACATTTTTTTCTTTTCACTGGATTCAAAGCATTGTCATCCATTACTGTTCTGGATTTTCATAGTAGCTAAAACATATAATTTTACTTCCACAAAGGAAGTCACGTGTGACACTCCACAGCAATGGCGGGTGTGTTTGGCCTCAGCAGAAGTATGCACTCTACTAGAGCTCCTATTTATCAGTGTGTCTTAGTTGAGGTGGTCTTAATAATGTTCATGGTAAGATAATTTAACTTGTTTTGTAATTTTACTTAATTGTGTAGCTGTATAACTAAAAAACCTAATTTTGTTAACGCCTTGTCTCAGTAATGGCCTCTTTGCTTTGTGGAAATAATAAAAAATAGTGACAAAAAATTGCGCTGTCCAGTACTTAAACTGAAGTAGGTCAATAGGCAGACAGATAGGCATTTCTCTTTGTTTTACTATGGGATCTGATTTCATATTTTTACAAACAAGTTAAAATGCTTGTTGGTAAGTAAAACACCACGTGTTTAGGTAATGCAATGTGTACAAAAATATAATAAAGTCACTGTGACACGAATATACCAAATGATTGTACCAAATCAGAAAACGGCTGCAAATGTCACCAGTTTCTGGCAATGACATGTGTATATTTGTCTGTATGGTCTGCATTATTTATCCCATCAGAGCTGCAGCTACAGTTTCTTTTCAGTGCCCCAGTATTCAGCATTGATTTCTTTTTAAGCCTGACATCACTTACACAGATTCCATTTACTGCTCTGCTCAACACGGGAAAACCCTACACACATTTATCAGGGGCTGACAACAACTTTGTTTATAATGTAACCCTCTCAGCCTGAAAGAAACATCCATATTTCAAAGCAGAGTCTGAGATGCCACATGTTACACATTTACATGGTAAATAGTTAGTGGTTAAAATGAATACATTTCTTCTCTAAGTGTTTAGAAGTATTGTGAATTTAATTGCTGAGTACTTTATTCCATGCTGCCACATCTGTTTAGCTTTGTAACAGTCAGAGTCAGTAAAGGCATTACTCAGTGTAGGCTGAGAGAAGTTATTGATTTGATCACATGACAAAACAAAGTAAAGGCCTGGACGTCATGAATTCTTGCTGGGTATTTTCAACACAATTATTTACGTCTAAAATGGATTCACAAACGGTATCTTAATGACACAATATCACAGTATTGTATTTCCTATTGACAAAAGAAGATAACATTCTTCCAATAACTGTTTCTTATTAGCAATTAATATTTCAAACAAATAGTACAATACACTTCTTCGATACAGACATGATAAACGATAATTAGGGTATGCTACTGTATAGATGTGAAACAGTAAAAATGTTTAAGTTAAAGGAAAAACCCGACAATATTATCATTTAACGAAATATAGTCAAAATATAATATTATATATTCTCTAAATAAATCCTTAATTGTAACTAAATATGAAAGATATCGATTTGTGAAACATGTTGCTTATTTTATTGTTTCTTCAACTAAAAAAAACAAACAATTCGTTAGCCACTTTTAAAATCTAACCTAACAGATACACAAGTATAATTTTAAGTTGACAACTCACCTAGAACGATCATCACTATACAGAAGACCATTCCAAGTATCATAATCAAAGTCACAATACTCTTCACATTATTACAGCAGAAATTCCGCAAACTTTGACTTTTAGTCAGCTCCTGTTCGTCCGCCATGTTGCTTTCGTCTGCGGAAGTGTCCTCGTTTTGGATCAATGCAATGGGTGTGGTGAATACCACAGACATGCGCGGAGCCTGGCTCATTCTGCGCGCCATGCGGATGTCACGTGAGTCACGCATTATTGAGATTTGGGGGGAGGAGGGGGAGAAGTTGAATGAAGGATTAATTAATGAAGCAGACCTTTCTCCATGGTTATTGTGCTCTAACACGGGTAATAGTAAATCATGGTGTTGTTTTTATCCCAGGGACACTGGGACATGTAGTATTTATCTGAAAATATAAAAGTAGAAGATTTAATTAGTCAAAGTTAAATCAATAAATTCATACTCCTCTGAAGTGCAGATTCCAATATTTATTCCAGGGAAATCTAGTTAAAAAACAGAACCTTAGACTTGCTCACAAACTTTACCTTTGGGTTTTTTTGAGACAATGAATGAGTGCATTTTTATAACAGTCGGAATTTTACACTCGCACTGAAAAAACTTTCTTCTAGAGTGAAATGCTGTCAAAGATTCACAGTGCACTAAAGAAGGACCTTGCACAAGGCCTAAGAGAACCTGTGATTATATGCAAAACTTGCTTTGAACAGTTTCCCACTGAGAACCTCAAATCAAGATTCAGATCCCAAAAGCTTAACATCAAAGCATTTATTGCAATTGATGTAGTTAATGATGGTTGGGGGGATGGGGCTCACTTCAAACCATATACTTTAGAATTGTTTGATAAAAAAGGGTTAATCTAAAATTGTCGACATTTGATATTTAAAAAATTGCAATATCATGTTCTTCAAATGAAGTATTCCTCTATTGCTTTTAAATGTACATTCTACAGCTCATCAGAATCATGTTTGAATACTCTTCAACTATCTTGGTGGTATGTCATTATAGGAGAACTATATCACCAAAATAACCTTCAAATAAAAGGTAGAGAGTTGGTTCACATGTACACAAATACATAAAAGTATTATCCACATAGGTATTCCAAATCATCTGCCATAGAACCAAAATTTTATGTAACAATGGCCTAACGCAATTGCGGTAGTGATCTGTAAGAATCTGGAGAGCATGAAGTCCTCTTAAAGGTTTTACTTGTACTCGATTCTGTGATTTCTTTCCACACCTGCCATTCACTAATTACTAAATGACAGCTCTATATGTCACGCAAAATTATTCCATTTGAAATATCGTGCCCGAAAGTTGACCATTACACACATCAGAAGGACGGTAGTAATTATTGCCAAGGACTGTGTGATCACTAGACATATTTCATAGTAAAATATATATTTATAATCAGAATCTCAAATGAATCTGGCCATAATCATAACGTTATGCAAATACATAACGTCCTAAAATATTTATTCAGACTACAATGGTATCTGCACCGAGTTTTGTGTCACATCATCTAATACAACCTAAAACATCTACTGCTTCTAGGCATAAGTTGGCCGCGGTCATAAGTTGGCCGCCACTAATTTAATTGGGCCAAACAGATAAATAAGTCTTTGTACAGTGTTTAAAACGAATAAAAAGCATAAATGTAATAATAATGGACCATTTACGATTGCAATCAGCTTTTAAATTTGTAGCAATTTCAAGATTTGGTGATGGCGGCCAACTTATGACCGCGGCCCACTTATGCCTAGAAGCAGTAGTATGTGTGAAGTTTATCAGTCTGGCATATGTTTGAAGAAAACACAAGAATTCCATAACAAATGGTGCTATGTGGATAACCAGGGTAATATTAAGATGGCATTGTGCAAGTATTTGATTTAAGATTTGAGGAATACTTTTAAGTGCATGTATATGATCCATTGGCCAAATTAACAGCCAAACTCCAAAGAGATGTTTAAACATGGTCATCAAAATCCAAACTAAAGAAGTTTTGACTATCTGGGTGGTTTTTACACTAGCTACAGTTTTGCTACAGAAGAGAATCAGAATTAGGCAGTGCAATGACCTTGGCTGAACACAGAAAAGATACTATAAAGATACTGTAACATTACGGGAAACATAAAAATTAACAGGGACGCATCAAGACAGAAAATAATACAGACTGTTGTGAAAAGATAGAAGAACTAGAGAAACTATACAACACCCTATAGTTACAGAAGTTTATTGCCAGTGACATTGCAAAGCTTTCATGCATGTGGACACGGAAGAATCAGGGATGGCTACAGGGGGCAGCCTGCACAGAAAGAAGTCTAGCAGTACATGGGGGATGAGGAGTTTTTTGTATACTAAGTATTAAAGACATAGAAACGTGGGCAATACCATGTGTAGTCTGACAGGAATGTCAATGTCTCACTGGTACCTCAAATTGTTTGACTACTTCATTCTTGGTTTCTAGACACAGATGTATTTCACTACTTCATACTTGGTTTCTAGACACAGATGTATTGCCTCTTGTATGACAGATTTATTTCATATTTCTTCACCAAATGCTACTCTGGCTCTTTGGGAGACTGCCTGTTGAAAAGTCAAAGCAAGAGGGCCATGATGGTGTAGTGGCAACACACTGGCCTCCCACCTCTAAGTTCAGAGTTCAATCCCGGCCCACCTCAAATGGAGAAGCTCATAGGTGCTTGCTGTGGTCGGTGGTTTACAGAACATTGACCAACTGTATGTACTGGTTTCCTCCGCCCTTCTAACTACCTGTCACAATATAAGTGATACAAGGGTACTAGATCTAACGTAAAACACAACATAAACCTAACTTCTGTGTGAAAAATTGAAAGAAAGAAAGCTCACTAATATCGTCACAGTCACGGCAGTTCAGATGCAGAGAGAATTTGTAATGTGAGAAAGTTACATGGCAGTGCCTGCTGGCTCAAGTCATCAATCATCTTCTACTTAAAATTCATAGAGCAGCCCAGATTTCTGTTCACTAGCTTTTTACATAGAAGAGGTAATTAGATTTTCTAGATGAATGAACACTCAATTAGGGATCTTAGATCAGGTTAAGCTTGGATTTGCCAATATCAATATTTCACAGTTGGAAAGGCCGTTTGAATAATGTTTTTGGCAAAGTTTCGACTGTTGCTGAATGTACCTTCCGTATACATTGTATTGAGACCGGCTGTATGGATATAAATATTTGGATCAAAATCTCTACATTGTTATTCTCAACTCATTCACACCTGTTAGATCATCCTAAAGTAGATATAGGTGCAACAACATCACTCATATAGTGCAGATCTCTGTGTAGGCCCACACATCCAATAATGCTTATGAGTGCAATGATGAAGTTCTTTTTTAAAAGCCTGGATACAGATACTGATCTGTGAAATATGTTACCCTTTTTCCTTCTAAGTCAGAGGTGATGAAATCCCCAGTCTTTCCACAGATTGACCCTGCTGTGGTCTAACTTCTGCCAAATTGTCGTAGATTGTCACTTGTCAGCAGCTAGAAAACACACATAAATAACTCAAGTAAAATGCCCTTGATACTTTGAAAATACCGGGAGCTAAAGTAAGACAAACACAACAACCTAGGCCAGGTTTTGAAATGGCTTGACTGTTTCAATATGGCCAAAATATTATTTTTTCTCAACCGATGTGTCTCAGGTCAGTAGATGTGTCTTAAAATTAAATGATACAACTAAACAAATATTCATAAAGAATAATTAAGATGTGTATTGACAACAACTAAAATAATTATAACGTTTAGAACAGCTAATACATCCAGTAAACCGTCAAGTAAAGTGATACAGCTTCATAAATGGTAAATTTTAAAAACTATAAAGTACATAGTTTTCCCCTCTTTAAAATTAAGTATTAAGCCTCACTGTGAGAATTTAGTTTTCTATTGATTTGTTTCGTCCTTAACAATTATCCCTTTTAAGCAATCCACTCAACTACAAGTGAAACAATTCAACATCAAGAGAGTATTTGAATAATAAGCATAAATTCAGGTAATAAATAAGAATGCAGATTTATCTTAATTTTGGTAAATAAAGTCAAAGGGCTTAAGTCAGATTTCTTTATTCATTTAGGTTTTGAAATGGCCCTGAACACACACATTGTTTGAGTAAACATTTGGTTGCATGAAGAACTCTTAACAATGTATGTATTTGCATCCATTGACAGCAATAAATGAAACCCAAAACACGGGAAATCGGTCGATATGAAAACAGTTTAATAATATGTCACTTTTGGAGTTTGTTATTGTCTAAGAGACATGCCTTAAGCTGCAATAAAATCTCATAAACCCCCCTTTATCCCAAACAAGACTAATACAGTGATACAATCTGATTCAGACTTACATTGCCTGGTAATTACTGTTCTCTTAACACACTGGTACATTGGAAAAATAGCAACTGTTGCTGTTATTTTTGCTGGAAACACTCTTTACTCAGCCATAAGGTTTGTGAGTGAAGGACTCTTAAAGCAGGAAACAGAGCCCTGAAGTGGCCAGTAATTGGAGACATGTTAATGCCTCAATAGACTGAGTAATTAGATGGTGAATATGATGGCAATCTTACATTATAGCTCTGAGTGCTGTGCTCACTTTTTCATCACATTTGTACAGCTTCTTATACCACAATTCCACTGTTGCGAGTTTGCCTCCCAACTGCATAATCAAGGACGGTTTGTTCTTCTGGACCCATGTTCTCGTCTATGACCCCTTGTCTGTATCTATCTAAGCCTGAATATTCTGGCTTCAAATTCCAGAGCAGCTAACATTTGTAGTTTTCCGTGTGTAAGGATCAGCCCAAAGCCCTTTGTCATTCCTTGAATTCTTCTTGGATACATCCTGTATGTTTAAATTGAGGAATGCAGATACACCTGGTTCATTTGATATTGTCATGTAGCCCACAATTGCAGTTGTGGACACTCAGACCAGTCTTACTTTCTATCTCTGTGTGATCCTCACAGTAGGGGTGTTCTTACGATTTACATTTGAACCTGTAAGTGGATGGTTCGCCTTCTTTTCTTGAATTGTTGTGATTGGTTTGACAACACAAATCATCTCAAGACATTCCAGTTTTCCCGCCCTTAAAAAAATCAGCTTGGTCCTTTGATCCATTATGAATGTAGATATGGGTTATATATGTTATCTTTACCAGTTATCTCCAAATCCCTTTTCAGAAACACAAAGTTTGAATGATCATTTTGTAATTTTATCACACTGGCTTTTAATGGTCTGATAAATGCTGATAAAGCTAGATTATATCCATTCATCTAGCTTATGTTTACACAGACGAGAAATTATTATCTCAGAAAGAAGGATTTAGTGCCCTTTTTCTGTGGAGTAATTCCTCTTTTGTGACAATATCGCTATGCATTATTACTTTAATCTTATTTTATGACAGGACTAAATGCAATTAGGGAGTCAACTTGATTAAACACTTCATATTTTTAAGCAATATATTGTATTTATCCAATTGACAAACTTTGTAGAACTTGCAGATAGATTCTTACTGTGCAGATTAATGTCAATATATCTGATTTGTTGGGAAGCTTTTATATAAATTATTTAAACCACCTGACCCAGTTTCTCACCACTCAGTGCTCTGGATAGTAATATAATAATAATAATAATAATAATAATAATAATAATAATCTATTCTCGAGGGGAACACACGATATCACACTAACTTTAAAATGTCTCAGTGTTATTTAGACTCTTTTAAAATGGCAGCCAGTTGACACAATAATAGCCTTATTTGACGGATAACAGCCTCATACAGTAACACTAAGCTTCAGGTTACACACAACGCCTAGCCCCTTGTTGTAATGTAACACAAACATTTTATTACCTGGTGAAAGTTTATCACATTGTAATCTTCCATGTGGCTAAAACTGAATGTAATTATTTTATCACATGTATATAAATGTTGCCTTTGCTGGGACAAATAGTAGATTTCCCTCAAGACTCATTTACATATTTACGACTGCATTACCCTCTCGGGTCCGGTTTATGGTAAACAGCTCAACTGGGACTTTGGAACATAATTAGGTTAATTAACCACAGCCTACCAAGGATTAACTTCTGCTGGTCGAAATGAAATATATTAATGGCCAGATAGACATCTCTGGCTCCAAAACACCCCTGGTATAGAGATGGCCAGTTTGTAAGCCTGAACTGAACTCTGATTTTAAAACAAAACCAATTTCAGCCAATACAGAAGGATATATCAGAATTTAATATGTTATCTGTCTTAAAAAAGCTCATCCAACCTTTGGTGCTAAATTTAAGACATTAATATTTATGTATTAATAGAATGTGGACTTAAAGAAAATAAAGTTTTAATTATCCACTCAGTTCATTTCTATATACCTAAATTTCATTATAAAATCAACTGTCTGTGATTAAAATTGGATACAATAATATCACTATTTATTGTTATAAGTAGTAACACACCTTTGTTTATGCTAAAGCTAAGTGTATATTGTATACATATTGTGCTACTTTATGTAAAACGTAAAAGTACACTTTTTTGACTATCATACACTTCTGTTTTGGAAGTTAATACTGACTTATTAACCCGCTGTTTATTTACTTTTTTATCATTAAAACATGTATAATATCATCATGGTAAATAATGTATTATAACGGTAAAACCACATATGTACGAAACTAAACTATAAATAATAATTATGGATATTAAATTACTCTGATAAAACACATGGTAGGTGTCACTGTCTCTAATAAGTCAACCTTAAATGTTTAACATTGAAACTGATAAAACAACTTACTTGACTTGCTGATGTTCTGTTATTCAAGTGTTCTGAATTATCACTTGTTGATGTTAACAGTTAAATTAGTCAACAGTTTAAATTAGACTTATCCAAACCAAACACTTCAGCGCTATTTTAGCATGATCTCAGAGTGATCCCAGTCTTGCAATCTGAATCCTATATTTAAAGAGCACTGAATTAAATGATACTTATAGCTGCAGATAAAACATCCCACCTGCACCGGCTGAAATATCACAAATCTGTCCATGTTATCTGCCTCTTTCTTTCTGCTGACATTATTAAGGACAGGGGCGTGAGAAAAAAGTGTAGTACACGTAAGTATTGGCATTAGAGGATGCACAATAGACACATATATCAATGCAGTGTGAAGTTGTTTACCAGTTGTGGCAATTAGCAAACAACATGCAACAGGGACAGAGGAAGACTACTGGCTGATGATTGGTAAGCCTAAAGACTCTGGCCCGCTGGTCTGTTGGACATATTATCATTTATTACGTATTGCCTCTTACTGTGGCTTATCTCTACAAATAAACATATCATTGGAACTGCCTAAGAAAACAATATCATTAACCTCACCCACAATCTTGCTGTCATCTGTATTTATCCGCCTGTTTGCATCATCAGATTCTGTAAATTTACAGGGTGATTCATGATATACTGAACCAGATTAGGCAATCTGAAACATGTTTAGGAGTATCAGATATAACTGATTTCATTGGCAGATCACAAGTAAAACAGATTTTCTAAATAATGGTACTTGTATAACACAAAAATATGGAAATCCAAGAAAGATATTACTGGGAATTTTCCGAATACTCATTTTGAATTCTGAATATGTCAAATATTCTAAATTCTCTCACATTTGTCCGCAACTGAAAAAAACTCCATTGGCTCCCAGTCAGATACAGGGTGCAATTTAAAATAGGCCTTATTACAAATAAAATTCTCGACCAAGTTCAACCAGTTTACCTAAGATAATTAATTCATCCATACACCTCTTCCACAAATACAAGGCGAAGCACCAAACTCAAGTTCCTTCATACCCCCACTTTCGACCCTAAAGTTCATAAATCAACCAAACACTTTTCTAATTCTTTCAGTCACTATGCCCCAGTTCTTTGGAACTCCTCCCCCTTGCAAATAAGAAATAGCCCCTGTGCCACATCTTTCAGGAAACACTTCTAAACCCACCTCTTCAATTCCAGTTTCCCAACGTAGTCTCCTTCCCTCTTGGTCACACCCACAATTCCTGATCACTGACCTTGAACGCCCCTCGACTCTCCGTATGATAAATGATTTTGTTAACTAAGCACACTGAGTTCCCCTTTGTGGGGAAGATTAGATTAGAATATGTATTTAAAATTCCAAATACTGTATCTGGAATACCAAATAGTGTATTTGGAATTCCTAATACATGTTCAGAATTCAAATTTTGATCCAGGCAGATCCAGGCTTTCGTAGTACATGCAGGACAAAACATGTTTGGCCATGATAAAAATTAAAGAAAAAATATTATTTTTAGGTTCACCTGCGCTAAGAGAACATAAACCGCAGTTTGTGGAAGATTATCTGTCCCTGTACTTTCTGTTTATTTATTTTTACATAAACTACCGCAGCATTCGAAACCCTGACCAGTAGTGGTTATTGCCTTTCAACACACAGATATTCTATTAAACTATAACTTTTTAATCTTATTTAAGCATTAGTTTTTGTTGTATTTGACAGAATCTAATCTAATGGGGGTGTTCTACTGGAACCAACCCAGTAACTGACTCTACAACTCTAGGGTCGGTGGCAAAAGTCATGGAATCGGGGGCAAAACCCACAAAAAAACACGCAAAAATGTGGGTCGGTTACACCTTTCTAACAGGAGGTAGGACATACCGGCTTGTCTGGATCAAGATCCTGACCTCACTTGGGGTCGGGATTATTTTCTTCACGACAAGACCAGAAAGTGCTGTGACAAGCCATAAACCCCTAACAAACAACTGTAACAACCCCCAACACGCCATACTGACAAACAGACAATACTGGAATATTTTCCCAACTCACCCTGACTCGACCGATTAAATCCTAGAGTCAGGATCCAGAGTTAGGATCGAACCAAAAACTATACAAACCCCCTCTGGCTGACAAAAAACACCATTTGTCACTGCAAAGATGCCAACTACACATCACAGATACTTTATACATCAACTTAGGGTACTTTTGATTTTTATTGAGTTTGATATTTTGATTTGCATCTTGATGGAGAGACAGGGGACACATTTGAACCCAGCACCATCACCTGCCCTACAGTCACCACCGCAGCCTCAGCCCCAGCCAGCCCCTAGGAGAAGAAAAAGCCACCATACCCCTGGGGGATACCCCCTGAACTCTTCAACAACAAGAAAAAGGATGCTACAGCAACCTCTTGGCCGCCCTCATACACACTTACATCCCAGGATACAAGAATTATGTCAGGATGCCCCCTGCCTTTTTGATCTCATTAAAAAACGCATACACCACTGCATCAAGAAGTCTGTCACCAATGTCAGGAAGCCATTTGGAGTTACATTGAAACTGGCAATAATGCTGAGACACCTGGACACAAGAGAGACCTACACCTCCTTGCAGTATCACTGGTTGGTTGGCCGCACCACCATCTGCAAATTTGTCCCCCAGGTTTGCCGAGCCATCCTTGCTGAATTCCAGGACCAATATTTGTATTTCCCTGATAGTCCTGATCAGTAGAAAAGGGTAGCGAAGAATTCCAGAACTAGATGGAATGTTCCCCACTCTGTAGGGGCCATAGATGGGAAGCATATTGCCATGAAGAAGCCAAAGAAATCACACAGTGACTATTACAACTAAAAGGACTTCCTTTCCCTAGTTCTCCTGGCCCTGGTAGACGCAGAATACAGATACCTGTGGGTCAAGTGGTTCCTGCTCAGATGAACAGATTTTCAACAGAAGGGATTTCAGGGAGAAGATCAAAGATGGCAGCTTGGGGCTTCCGGCACCTGAACCCTTGGGGGAGGGCCAGACTTGCCCTACTTCTTGATGGGTGACGACACCTTTGCCTTGATGCCATGGATGGTGAAACTCTACAACAGAAGGCAACTGTCAAGGGAAGAAAGAATAGCCAACTATAGGATCTCCATAGGCAGGAGGGTGGTTGAAAACGCCTTGTGAATCTTAGTTAGCCAGTTCAAGGTACTACTGAGCTCCATGGAGCAAAGACCAAGGGTGGTCAGAGATGTTGAGGACACACCAGGGTAAGGCCGACGGTGCACCTACCCCTGGAAATGATGTGGAGGCCCAACATAATGAACAGGCAGTGTATGTCCCAAATGAGAACTACAGGAATCCTTTGAGGGAGGCCAAACATCAACGAGAACTACTGAAAGACTACTTCAGTCACATGCGCACATTGCCTGGGCAAATGGACAAGATCCGAGATGTGTCAATCTACAACCCTGGGGGCAGAAGCTGACATCCATCAGTCTTTTTCAGGATTACTATCAGTCCTTTTCAGGACTAACCAATTATTCCAAGAACTTTTATTTAAGTTGGTGTTGCTCAAACTTCCAACAAATTTCCAAAGAAAATCAAATTTATTCCCAACAACTTTCCAAACTATTTCAAAACCCCTGTTTAAAACACTCAAACACTCAAGCTATGTCCAAATGACCCCCCTGAAATGTACAAATTTCTAAACATTTTTTAAAATAATTTTTTGTGCAAAATTGCAAGATAGTTTAAAGTTCAAAATCTGCCAAATCTCAAAGGGTCAAAGGTCATAGAATCTGAAGGTCAAAATACTTCCCCCAAATGTCAGACCTTCTTTAAAGTATAAGTTTTTCACATTTTTAATCTTTGGGGTGGGCAAAAT
This sequence comes from Sabellastarte sp. h YS-2021, assembly GCA_964017235.1. Classification (NCBI taxonomy): domain Eukaryota; kingdom Metazoa; phylum Annelida; class Polychaeta; order Sabellida; family Sabellidae; genus Sabellastarte; species Sabellastarte sp. h YS-2021. Next base: position 34,444,744 of record OZ024936.1, read on the forward strand.
GTCATTGCCTTTGCTCTGTCCGTCCGTCCGTCCATCCGTCCGTCCCTCCATCCATCCCTCCATTCAGTTTTTGTATTGGGGGCCAAAGTGTTTTTTGTGGGGTGGTATAATGCTTCTTGTTTGGGAATTTTATTTGAACAGCAGCTGATAAATTGTTTTTGGAAGATTTGGCTGGTCCTGAAAATTGTTTACAGCAGTGGTCCTGAAAAAGGACCGATTGGAGGCATGGCGGTGGTTCTGCTGCGGCTACTGTTTGGTGTTAGCTGACTGTGTAGGCTGGGCTAGTGGCTGCTGATGTTCTTGCTATGAGGCGCTGGTGGTAGGAGGAGAGGCGGCTTTTGCTGGCATGTCGGCTGGTGAAAACAGCTGTAGTGTGTCAATCTGTTGGCAGCTCCTAATATGACTTTCTTGACCTATAGCAGAGGCAACTGATGGAGGGTTGAAGTGCTTCATCAGTGTCCATGTGAACGTAAGCGGTCTTGAAGCTCCTGCCTGCCATTAAAGACTAAGAAAGAAGTCAGCTTCCCTCTGGATTGTTGCTGCTGTCCTTTGCTTGCCACTTGGCTCTGCTGAGCGGGTTGGATGACCTGGCTTGAAGGCATCTGTGTCTCTGGGACGGTAAAGATGTACTTCCTTGCAGCTGGTGCTGACTGCTGTGGCTGTGAAATGTCTGTGGCACAAAAATTGAAGTTTCACTTGAGCTTCGTGAAAGTGTCTGTTGCTGTGGCTGCTGGGGCTGATGACCACATTCTTCTGCCTTGCTTTGAATGTTGCTAAGAAGCTTTACAGCCTCGTTTCTAAATGTCTGAGAGTCTTTCTCCTCTTATCCCCCCACCTCGGATGCTAGGTAGTTGCAGAAGACTGTACGTGTTGTTGTCTCCTGCTTTTGCCTGGGGAATAATGACAGCATGCTTCTCATCTGTGAGAACTGGTCCATGATGTGCTGGTCGACCAAAGAGCGTCCTGAAGCTGCGGTGGGGCTTGTGACTCGTTGATTCTGTAACATGGTGTCTGTTGACCACATGCTGATCTCCAAACTGTTTGTGTCAGTCAAAGCTCTGGAGATGTTGTGTGCTGTAGCAGCTGAAGCACTGGCTCCTCGGGCCTGGGACTTGAAGCCTGAAGATTTGCTGAGTCCCTTGCATCTGATGTGCAACCTCAGGAATCCAAACTTGTCCTGTATCTAATTTAGACATTCCATTATCTCCTTTGGGGCCTGTCCAGATTTTGATTGCGTCAGCTTGCCATAATGTGTCCTTTGCGAGTAAAACCAGGTCTTGCACACCTTGACAGACAGCTTGTGACTGTTGGTGAACTGCTCCCAGAGACACTCCTTCCTTGCATTGTCCTTGAAATGTTCATTAGTCTTGTCATACAAGTCCTCGTGGTCCTTCACAAAGTCCACAATAGCCTCTTGTCCACGTCGGTCAGGTAGATGTTGGTCATGTGCCCATATCTTGTATCGTGTCTGTGATGGTCAAGCCTCTCCTCCAGCCTCTGTTTCAGTGTCACTTTTCTCTGTCCTGGGCCCTTTTTATCTGCAACTCCCTCCTCGTGCAAGTGTGTTTCCTCTGCTCTTGACTCCCACCTCCTGGTCTCTTCTTCCCTCCTGTGCTGTGCCTCCTCCCTTTCTCTGGCCTCCCTCTCCAGCCTCCTCTGCTGGATATCTGCCGGTGTGTCCCCAAACTCAAATTCAGTAACACTTTCAGTGGAAACGTCTATTTTCCTCACTCTTCTGCCTTTCTTAGGACCCATTGTCAAATAATAAGCAGCAGCATTTTTGTAAAAAAACAAAATCCTAAAATATAAAGTCCGCCAACTTCAACTCAAAACTGTCCTAGATAATTGCAATCTAGATGTAATCCATCAGATGCCGGATTCGAAATGATGCATTGCGAAAGCTGACTTGCCTTAAATAAACAGAGGTTGCATCAGCAGACAATCTCTGGGTCATAAACATGAAGACTGCTTGTCCCACACAGTTCCTGGCTTGTCTGTTGTGCAACCAGCTTGTTGGTTTTGTGTTTATGGCTTGTCTGTAGGTTTTCCTGGCTTGTGCTACTGAGATGTTACTGACTCAATGGTTGAAGACTTCCTGTCTTTCAAGGGAAGTATCCAGACTAGGTCGGTTATGTATGTCACAGGTCTGTTCTTTTCAAGAGTGGTCGGTCAGTGTAGCCAGCCTGTCTGGAGATGGAGTCCTGGTACTTAACCAGGACAGGACATCAAGTTTTTCAAGACAAGATGTTAACAGTGAAGGACAAGACCGGAAGTGTGACGGTTAAGCAGTAGAGATCCACGACAGGACAGTTTCCAGGTGGGTGGAACCACAGTCCAGAAACAGAGTCATGGAGGATCGGTGAAATATTAAACATGTTTGATATTTTGCTGATGCACAGAGACAAGTCGGGAAACTGCAACCTATCCTAACCGACTCTGTAAACATTGTTCCCGACCCTCGGAAAATACATAGTTACCGACAAGTCAGCTCCAGTGGGACACATCCATAACTCAATCAGAAAAAAAAATGGTGGACAATACTTTGGTTGTACACTACTATACTGAATGGAATAAGCTTCCCCAAATCACCAGGATACACGACACAGTGTTTCAGAGATCATCTAAAAATTGTGTCACTTCAGAAAATCTTGAACGAGGAAGGTATTTTATTTTTCTGATGTAATGGCCACATGCATAGTGCATCAAACCATGTTAGTCACGTTGTCCCTGAGTCTCTCCAGAATTATCTATGTCATCGAAATAACAAGAACACTCTAAGAGTACATAACCAATGCCCAATACCTCCAATATTACTTATGAGTGCACCAAATCAGATCACCATCAATATTTGATCATTAATTCCTGATGCATTTGTCGACATTTCCTGAAAATTTCGCCAAAAGCCGTCCATAATTTTTCCAGTTATTTTGCAAGCAAACACACAAACAGTAAAACCCACCCGGCCAAAAACATTTTTGGCGGAAATAATGAAGTATTGTTTGTCTATTGGCTGAAGCCCAAACAAGCGAGTTTTAAAATGCGTTCTCTTGGACTTTTGGAAAGTCTTAAATTAATTGCTTAAAACTTGAACTAATGTCCCTTGGCACTGTGTATTTGTTTTAAAACCAATCACAAGTTTAGCCATAAATAAAAAAGAGGGGAGTTCATTATTCCATTTTCTTTGATACAAACAGCAAAACAGCTGCATTTTTATGCAAGAAATATGTTTGTGACAAAGAGAAGAACACACAGTCAAAACGTTTGGTTGATACACAACTTAGGTTTTGCAATACAAGAGCGTTTGAAACTCTTTAGTTATAGAGACAAATAATTCAGTAAACCAAGATAATGGATAATATTAGGTTTAATGTTGTCAATATATCCCATTTCCACATGTTACTGAACAACTTAAAGACGACAACACTAAACAATTGCAGTTTTATCACATAGATTCAATACTTCCCTCACACCTGATCCCAGTTATTCTAATATATTGAGTCTAACTGCTATGGATAGCCGCTCACTCATGTTATCTAAGTCCCCAAACTCCCTTTGTGTCACACTAAAAGTTCCCCAAAACTTGTACATATTCTCTAAATCTTTCTTTCCTTATCTTTTCTTTGTCACCAGTTTCTCCAAGTCGTGGAGGTCGTAAGACTAATCTTTTCGCTCATGCAGGTCGGGAGCTAAATTGAGGGAACATTTCTGTCTTGAGTAATCAGAACCAGTATTTTTAGAACAACATTACTTATGATTTATCATTAGGATATTATGAACGACTTTATGATGTTGTGAATGCTCCTTTGGCTGTAACAACTACTTTTGTACACTGTTCAGTAATAATGGAGACAAGTAATCTTAGTCTTTTGAGTGTACCGATTAATCAGAGTTCTCAACATGGATGCGTTTTTTTTTCTGAAAAATAACTTGAAAGTTGATTGCAGATTTTAATGAAATTTTAAGAACATGACAACAATGGCACAAGGAACAGATAATTCGATTTTTGTGCTGATCCATGTCATAGCATTCTCAAGCAATATTGGGGGTGTTGGACCTTGGCGGAGGTATTGTGTATGTTCTTGTTTATACCTACAAGGCAACACTTTTCAAAGTTAAACGTAAACTAAAACACAAGACATGGTCTAAGACATCCAATATGGAATATGAAACCACAAATAGAATCTTTACAAATAACAAAATCCTGATTGTCCAAACTGATTAAAAGAGAGCAAAGTATCAATTTTTGAATCAACACGTCCGTAGGTAAGACGACATTGTCACAAAAGGTATTGATTTATGACCATGATTTATATAGCAGCATAATCGCAACACTGTGTGTCCAAAGGAATCCTCTGAAAGACAGAAATATGACATCTTGAGAGGTACATCCCCAGGGAAAATAACTAAGGTTGGTGGAAAGGTAAGTCTGGATAGATAGATCTTGAGTTTGCTCCTTCAACTGAGAATATATGTTTGAAATCTAATCTTGGCAATATTAATAGGATGAATGGCAGAGTTCTTCCAGTCACTTGGCCAAGTTGGAAATAGCCTGGGTGAAAATGAGGAAGGGGCTAGGGTTTCAGCTTTATTTGAGAGCTCTTTTCATGCTAAATGGTATTTACCAAATAAAATCTAAAATTTAAGATAAATCTAGTGAGGCCATACAGGCTCAGTGTGTGAAGTAACCAATCATTTCAATTATACAAACTATTCAGAGTCAACAATTATAGCTATAAGTAAATGAAATTAAGTATAACTTCAGAAATATTCCAACCAGTTTCCTTCATAATGACCTATTACTTAATGATTTTGAAAACACTATTGCACACTTTCTTCAAAACCAGTCTTCACAAGGAAACATAGATACTTTGTATGATAATTTCTGCAATTTGTACTATAATGAAATTAATAACAAATTAAAACGCTTAAATATTAACAAGCAAGAAAACGACTTAAAAGAAAACCAAAAGCTTTCTGGAATACAGAACTAGATGATTTGTGGAATGATATAGTAGTTAGTGAAAATGAATATTTAAATTCCCCACAGAATTCCCACTTGAGAAAAATCAAACTTATGTTGTATAAAAATTGCCGAAACAAATTTGATAAGGTTTACAGGCGAGAAAAAAGAAAGTTCAGTAGGAACAAACAGGAAGAAATAGACAGGGTCAATGTGGACAATTCCCGAGAATTTTGGAGGCATATAAAGTCACTTGGTCCACAACAAAAAGTAAATCAAATTCCTTTAGAAGTATACTATCTAGATAATCAAGGAAACAAAGTAAAAACTGACGATCTCAACAAAGAGTATAAAACATGGAGTGATGAATTTGAAAATCTTTTCAATAGCACTATTGATGTAAAAAGTGAGCTCAGTAAAAAAATCCTTGATGAATTACCAAAGCTTGAATTATCTGTTGGAAATGATACCAATAATGAAATAAATTTTCCAGTTTGCAGTTCTGAGGTTCAGAGGGCTGTAAATAGATCAAAAAATGGTAAAGCTATAGGTTTGGACCATCTGCCATATGAAATATTTAAAAATGCCAATTCAGTATCATTACTCACTAAGCTCTTCAACTGTATCTATGAGTCAGGCATCATTCCCTCTATTTGGAGAGTAGCTATTATAAAACCCATCCCAAAGAGTTCCACACAGGATCTAAGAATTCCCACACAGTACAGAGCAATAAGTCTACTATCTACTGTGTACAAGTTATTTACTACCATTATAAATAATAGAATATCACAATACCTTGAAAGTAATTCTCTTTTGGCAGATGAACAAAATGGTTTTAGGCCAAACCGCAATTGTGATGACCATATTTTTGTTCTGTTAAACCTTTTAAAGAATCGAAAAGCCAAACATCTATCAACCTTTGTTGCATTTATAGATGCAGAAAAAGCTTTTGATCGGGTTAACAGACATCTTTTGCTGTATAAACTTTTAAAAGCAGGCATTACTGGAAAGGTTTATAGTATCATAAAAAACATATATCAGCTATGTCAATGCTGTGTTGATATAAATGGTCATATTACTCAAAGATTCTTCAGTAATATTGGTGTACGTCAAGGAGACACACTATCCCCAACTCTCTTCAATATTTTTATAAATGATATTGTTCACGAAATAAATAGCTTAGGCTTGGGCATTTTGCTTGATAATGGTGAAAGGGTATCAATACTTCTTTATGCAGATGACATTGCCTTGTTAGCTGAGTCAGAAAGGGATCTTCAAAAAATGCTTGATGTAATTTTCCACTGGGGGCAAAATTGGGAAATTAAGTTCAACTGCAATAAATCTCAGGTTATGCATTTCAGAAAAGACTCTGTCAGTTGTTCCAACTTTGTTTTCAAGCTAGGTGATAATAATCTTCAAACAATAAATGAATACAAATATTTGGGCCTTGTATTTAATGAACATCTAGATATTGGTAAAATGGCAACTGTTTTAGCTAATTCTGGAAATAGGGCTCTAGGTGCTATAATGAACAAATTCAATCACCTAGGGGGACTTAGTTATAACACATACAAAAAACTCTATGATATGTGTGTAGCACCTATACTTGATTACAGTGCTGGAGTTTGGGGGCATAAGTACGTCAGTCAAATAGAAAGTGTTCAGAATAAAGCAATGAAATTCTTTTTAGGAGTACATAAGTTTGCACCCACTGATGCTGTATATGGGGATTTAAATTGGGTTAGTAGTTACAATAGAAGAAAACTAAAATTATTAAAATATTGGAATAGACTTTGTGAAACTGATGAATCAAGACTGTTATATAATGCCCTTGTTCCACCAAAGGATTAAGCCCCGATCCTGTCGGCGACCCTTAATCGTGGGTAGTCTTGGAAAAAATGGAAAAAAAATTGACCAATGGGGTGGAAGACAGAATCGGTATGAAGGTCTGGGATTAACTACAGATCGGCCTCAGGACGCCCCAGGAGGCCCCAGACAGTCCCTAACTGGTCTGGGACTAAGAACAGACTAAGCCATTTTTCTGGTCGGTTTGAACCACGATCCTGTCGTAGACAAACCGACTGGGTCCCAGGACGCCTCAGGCCTCCTGGGACTAAGCCCCGACTAACCCAGGATTAAGTCCCGACCCCACAAGGTGTCCTGAGGCGTCCCCAGGCGTCCCCAGACCGAGATAGCCGATTTTTGTTTTGCAATGGCACTAAGGGTCGCAGGAAGCCTGGGACTAAGAATAGAGGGTCTGGGACTAAGGGTCGGCGACTAAGGGTCGCAGGCGGCCTGGGACCACATAGGACTGTGTAAATTTGGTCTGAGGAGGCCTGAGGACGCCTGGGACTGGACATTTTGTTTATGGCGGGAAAAAATAATCGGTGGGGGTCGGGAGAAATATCAAACATGTTTGATTTCTCACACGGCCTCAACCGACCACAACCGACCCTTACAGGAAGCCTGGGACTAAGCATATTTTTGAAACCGACCCTCAAAAACCCTTAATCGGGAGCCTTAGTCGTGTGGTGGAACACCCACATAAGGTCTTTTCTTGGGACTACAGAAAGAGAACTTGGTATTCATGGTGCAGTGAAGTTAAAAAAATCCTTGACATTTTTCCTTTAGATTCAAATTTTACAAACCGAACTTCCGTCGACCTAAAACAATATGAAACATACATATTTCAAAAAGAAATAGATAACTGGAAATTAAATGTTCAAAATAGCCCTAAACTCAGAACATATTGTACATTTAAAGATACATATCAATTGGAACCCTACATTTACAAAATACAAAATAGGCAGGAAAGATCACTACTTGCTAAATTTCGATTTGGTATTCTCCCACTACAAATAGAAATGGGACGCTGGAAAAATATCAAATATGAAGATAGAATTTGTAAAATATGTGATCAGGGCGTTGAATCTGAAAACCACTTTGTCTTTTTCTGCTCATTATATTCTGAAGAAAGAGGACTTTTCAATAGACATCTAGCTTCAAATTACAACAATTGGTATAACCTTAATGCACAGGACAAACTCAAAATACTAATGAAATGTGAAAATGTGGTCCTTTTTGTAAAACATCTATATAAAATTTATCAAAAAAGAAAAATATTCTTTGAATCTAAGTAAACTACCTTGTAATTTTATTTTGTTCAAGTATAATATAATGTATGTTCTATTACTAGTGTCTTTATCTTAAATATGATGTGATGTTAAGTTTAATCTTATTGTACAATGTAATTCTGGTTTTTTTTTTTTTGTTTTTTTTTTTTTTTTGTTCTTAACATTTTGATCTAATGTGTGACGTTTAAATGTAATTCTCTTTTTGTTTACAGTGCCTCATAAGCCCTAGTAATAAGGGCTGGCTGTTTTGTGATTTTGCTGTTTGTTCATAATACCATTTCATGCTACTGCAGGTGGCACTTTAATAAAAAATATCTCTCTCTCTATACAGCAACTATGTAAAATACAGATACAGGAGGTCACTGAAATTTATAATGATGAATTACAATCATAACATCTTAAACAGTTAGAGCTGAAAGGCATGAGAGACATGCAGAAAATATGGCCACTTGTACAGTTTCTTATGTTAGCACATCAGTTATGATGATTACAGAGAAACAGACAACAATACACTGCAAAGGTAGAAAATAGGTGAAAACAGCCTTTTCCACTCAAATTAAATGGCTTCTAATTACAAAGCCACTGGAAGAGCTCTTGGAAACATATGTAAAAACAATGGAGTCGATAAGTGTAGAAATAACGGGTAAAATGTATGACATGGTAATGGGTTGATTGAGAGCATTAGAAAGTCATAAAGTTATAGGAAATTAAGGAGATTATCTTTCGCCTAGGTGTCATATTGTGTTGACTACAGACAAACTCAGTCAATAACTGTGTGAAAGTGGAGAAAGGTAGCAAAATGTAAGAACAGATAGGGCTCGAGTTTCCCTTCATACTGGGAATGCTTTTTATTATCTATTTTCTGCTGGGTTGACTGGTGGTACAATTGGATTTTTCTACCTTCGACAGCCATTGGCAATGTTACCAGACCCTTTTTGTTCTGTTCTTGATGAACAAATTAAAAAAAATCTTTGAATTAATTGTCAGATACTTGCTCTTTAACAATGCAAATTGGTGTTTTTACTGAGGCTGATTCTTCGTTCTGTGGAAAGCTTTAAAACATTCACTAAGCCATCTCTCAACATTTTGTTCCTGAGGCATAAAAATCTTGGTTAGATATTTTTAAAATTTAAACACTGCAAAACAACATCTTCCCCTCAAACATGGCATCTGTTTAAATTGAAATAGGAAGTTGAACTAAAGTAGAGAAACCTCATTTTTGTCACCTTCTTGCAATTAATATTTTAAAAACCCTGTTGACCCTTTTAGCTATCTCTCACCATTTATATGCATGAAGCAGACCTAAAACATACAACTTTTTAAATTAACAGCAATCAAATAAAAATATCATCAGTGTTGTTATATTTAAAAATATAATGAGAACCACCCCTTTAAATTCAAGTTGCCACAGATTACATAGCCCTTGGAAATGATTCTAACACACCTCTAGCACACTGTTAGCTACAATATTTCGATTCTAATTCTTATTCTAATAGTGCTTTTATAGCGCTTAATCTCCCCCTTTTGACAGACTCTAAGGCGCATAATGCCAACAGACAGATCATTCCAAATCCTTGGGACATCATATGCAAAGTTGAGGCCCAAATGCTTTTTAGACTTATCTATTGATGCAAAGAATGGGACCTCTAGCAGCATGACATCAGATTGACTTCTACAAGTTCTGTACACACAGTATCTGGGTTTAACATAAGGTTCAAAGTATTTTGGATAACCACTTTGTAGAAACTTTTACACCAATTGGGCCATTTTGAAAACAGAACGATGCTTGAGAAGTAACAAATGAAGATTCTTCCTTACAGGAGTGATATGTGAGTACCTAGTGGTATAAGCAACAATTCTAGCAAGACTGTTTGGAACACACTAAAGCCTGCCAAGATCAAGAGCAGAGAGACTTCTAAACAGGGAATTACAGTAGTCAAGACAACTTTCAACCATAGAGTTTGCAGCCAAAAGAGCAACATCATGCGTGGGGTACCCTCTGAGTCACTTAAGATCCCTGATATAAACAAAACAAGCCTTATAGATATTCCTGAAATGGCAAAAGAAGGAAAAATCCCAATCGAACCAGACCCTAAGGTTCCTAACTACCTCAGCAGGTGAAAGGAGATTCCCAAGTATATTAACTGGAAAAAACTCGCTAATTTTTGCACACACAGTCCTTGAGCCAAACATAATAAATTATGGCCTATTCGGATTAAACTTAAGTTTTATTTGCAGAAATCCCCTTTTTGACATCATCTAAGCACCTTTTTAGCCAGCTAGAGGCCTCAGAGAAATTCTTGTGTTCAAGATGAACATATAACTGCCATGATGATTTTGGAATACCTTTACTATGGGGGGAGAAGTATATAATGAAAATAGGATTGGCCTACATGTGACAGCCTTTTGGCATCGGATAAAACAAAGCCAATCTTGATGCACTGAAAGTGGTCAGAGAGGTAAGACTTGAAGCAGTCTAGAACCAGACCACCAACAGCAAACCAGCAACTCAGACATTTAATGAGCATACAATGATCAATGGTGTCAAACACCACAGATTGGTCCAGACGAATGACAGCAGTACCTTCACCTCTAGCAAGAGAAGGTGGACCTCATTCTAAACTGACAGCAATACAGTTTCAGGTGAGTCACCCTGCTTATAGGCTGACTGACTGACATTATCACATCCATTGGGAATGACATGATCATTTAACTGAAAAGTCACTATATGCTCAGTGAGTTTAAAGATGAAGTCCAAGCCAGGGACAGGTTGGTAGTTTTTGAATTTATCAGGTGGTAGTGAGTACTTCTTTAATCAATAGAGAAAATTTAGCTTTTTGAAACAAACCGCAACAACACCTTCAGATAGGGAACAGCTGACAAGCTTAGTAGTTGAGGGTAGAAGAATGTCTAAGCAAGCCTTAACCGAAAAGTGGGCCATGGATCTAGGAAGCAAGATTATATTGGTGATTTGATGATTACTTTTCAAACTTCATTGTCAAAAACAGATTTAAAGAGCTTACATTTAGGTAACTCAAGGGGAACAGGAAGAGTGAAGGAGTCATTGTTAGAGTCTCTGATTTTATTCATTTTGTCTGAGAGAAAAAGTCACAAAACGGTTGGTAAAAACCTATCTGAGAGTCAAGAGAAGGAAGTACTTTTTAAGGAACAGAGTTTAACACAGAATGTAAGACTTGCCATCTTTGAATAATGAGAATTGTCACTGATAAAATTTCTGTAATAGTTGGATTTATCCCTTTTGATTTGTGAATATCATTTGGCAATCTGTGGAGTCCAAATGATTTTTTTGAGACTTGTCTTTGTGCCAGATTCATTCGAACTGGTGCCTGATAGCTTTAGCCAGCAAGTAGGAGTCTACAATTTGACTACACATTGACTTCAAATATCAATAGACAATCACTTTTAAGGCCAATTGCTAATCGGTTGGGGCCATAAGTGACATACCAAAAATATTTTAAATCAAAACTTAAAATAACTTAGAATGTAGAAGGTACAGTGATGAACTGTAGAATATATATTGTGTGTTAAGTGCTCACCAGCTAATTAAGTCATGCACACAAGATCATCCAATTATCACAAGACAATTAAGTGATACACACCAGATCATGTTGTTATCACTAGATAACGAGTAATGAACACAATATCAGTAAGATTACAAGATGATCTTGTGCTCACAAATTCACCTTATTTTTATGAGACTATCACATGAACACATTATACTGTACAAACTTAATGACCTCCTAAGGGAGACTGTGACATTGCAGAATATCTTAATGATAACTGAATGGTAATTAAGTCGTACTTATAAGATCATATTATTATCACAAGATCATGTTGTTTGCACAACATAATTACCTTATGATAAGGAAGTCATCTTGGGGGCCCACCCAATGTGGGAAAATTGGTAGTTGCTTACTGATGCCAAGCAGTTTCCAGTGTCAGAATCTTAATCAACTAATCTTTATTGGTTTTCTCTGCCCCTAAAACTACCCATTTGATATAACCTATATAAAGCACTTAAAGCTACAATAAACCCAAACAAATCAAACTAGGTCAACTTGTGAACACAAGCTAATTATTAGACTTCATAACTATATTTAACTTACATCACACACATGTCATTATTTAGTCTATCATGAATGGTATCCAGTGATTCTTTTGGGTACATGATCCAATGGGAGACAATAAATTACAGACACTCACCCCTTCATTAATAATCTAGTTAATCCGTGTAAATGAGACTGAAGTTTATCATTATTTTCTTCAGCGTTGATGAGCTGATTTGTATTGATAATTTGAACTGAAGTTGTTTAACTAGTAAACTGCACTAAGATTCAAGCCAACGAAATTGAAAAAAAACAACAATTTTTAAAAATGTATTACTGCGCAACATTGTTAACTTAGATTTTTTACACCGAAGCACTTACCACAATGTTTAAAAGAGTCCAGTATTCCACAACAAACAAAGCATATTTCATAGTTTATTAACTAGTAATAAAATATAAGAATAAGTATAACACTGTACGAGTTAATCCTTTTTTGTAATGCAAGGTTTTCCATTTGTGTGAGATACACCATTGTAATGAAGTGTTTCAGTGTCAATAGACACAACTCTACACCTCTCCCCAGTGCCTCCAATCTGTAACACAGCCAATAATTAAATTGATATCCAGCACCACAGAGCCATATTACGTGCTTCAAGCACTTTCCAAGCACCGAGCAAATTGTACAGAAGATTCACACAAGTCACAAAATGCTAGTTGTAACAAAGCCATTCTTTTTATCTTGAGCCTGTTACCCAGAACACCCTGAAAACAAGTTGCGGTTGTTTTTTTCCGTGGCCTGAGGTACAGTGGATTTTTTTCTACTGAAATTCGAATATATTGTGCTTGCATTAAAATGTTCTGTAAAACAGACCTTTACTTTGCTGCAATTATTTGATCACTGGAGGAAAGCTACCCTGGAGATTGTCATAATATTTTAGGTAAGATAGAGGACTACACTTTTAGGAAATCAGCAAGTTTTAATTAGGGTCTCTACTTTTTCTTTGCTCCACTGTTTCCGATTTTTCAATATAAACCCCCCGGTTGTTATAACAATGTCTGAAGCAACACGAACTGAATAAATATGTTGAAACTGAATGTTGCATTTTGTTTTCAAAATGCAGTTGATGTAAGCAAATATGTTGAGTGCTAAATAAAGTTGAGTGAGATCACACACGGGCAATGTACATGGGGAATTCTGAAATCACATCTGCATTATGGAATCTGAATAGAATTACCAACACGGTGTTATTAAACAAATTGGATGCGATGTCAGCCTTGAGTTGCATGCTTTACAGCAAACCAAGTTTATTGTAACTATAGCCCTTAATAGAGTAACCCTGACCCCATTTTGGTAAGATTGGTATGATAAATGTCTTTTATTTTGTTATGGTAATATTTCCTTCATTGCAGGCATTTTTTGCAGGACCATAAAATGTTTTCATCATATTGCCGCCTGCAATGGTAAAAGTTTGTAATGTGGCCATTCCTTCATGGTCACATTGGTCTGTGACTACAGGTAGATGTAACAACCAGATATTGATTAGCTGTATGTTTCATGACTTAACAATCAAATGGATAATAATAATATTATTCTTCTACGACTCACTGTCTTTCTTTGGCATCAGGCCAGTGCAGCCGGGTGACAGAAAACTCTCCAGTTTTATTTTCAGTGATTCAGGTAACTGTCCCTCTGATGTCTGTACACTGAAACACCATTACCATTCTGCTGTGTACCTTTGTGAAAAGATAATTCATCTTGTACTGTGATGGCGTGACACAGACCTACCTGTCATAAGTCTGTGCTTTATGGCTAAATACCACTACAATTACTTACTGCAAAACTATGTTTGGCACATCGCCAAATACACCACAGACTCTAGTAAAACAAATCTAAAAAAAATCGTGTATGCGTCCTTTTTTTCAAAGTCCCACTTATAGTATTGGAGATAGATCTTAACATGCGCAAATGACGAAACACTCATTCATACACAAAGCTTTTACTTACACATATCTTAAATTATCAACAGAACGAAAATTGTGGGATTTAAAGGAATCATGCAAAGTTGTGAAACACTATTTCCCTTTATTTACTCATATTATTATTTACTCATACAAATAATGTGAGTGATAATTAAGGTTGTTACTAATTAGTGCAAACACTTGAAAAAAACATAAAATCTAATCACTCCTTACTGATTACCACGGACAGCGTTTCCTGTCTTAACAAGCGACTATTTTTTTAACCAGAATTCTTCTTTCACTTTACTCATTATTGTCAAGCCAACAGTCAGATGAAGAAGCAGGCGACTGCTCAGCAAAGAGCTTTGAATAGTAATAGTAGTGTAGTACACCTAATAGCGTGGACCTCTTAAGAAGAGGGTTGTTATAACAGATTAACACTTTCAGCACATTAGACCACGCAGGACAGTCAAATCATAACATAACCATTTTCCATTTATTTTCCAAAAAGATACAAGCTTAACTTTTCATGTCAATAACGTCTTTGTAATCTCATCATTATCCAAGTCTTGGTTAAATTTTGACAAAGAAAGAAATGATATTACATTGTTTTTCACTCAATCTCTTTGCTGTGCTTTAAAAGTCATTTGAACCACTAGTAGAACAATATCAGTAGCTCACTTTGATCAGCTTCATAATGTACATGTAACTGTAAACGGCGTTTACACAGATTATCTGTTTGAGTTACACCAACCAGAAAAGAGACACGTTTAAAATATTAAAATAATTGCTATGCAATCATCAAATATGGTTTGGACTGGTTGTTTTAAAATTCGGAAAAAGCCACATCATGCACACCAATTTAAATCTTGAAAGTAATGGTTACCAGCAGTTTGTCAATATTACTGTTAAAGGTCTGAAAGAAATAATACTACAGGCTGTCTTCAGCAAAGTTTTGCTGTTATTTAAAGGATGTATGTAGATACTTATCTTACACCGTTTAACAGGATTTACATTAAACAATGGCATGTTGTATGTTTGGTTGAATTATTTCTCAAAAGTTTAAAACCTATTCTGCAAACATGACTTTTATGTCGCTGACATTGTTCCAGGTAACTGTACCCAAAGCTTTAGTTCACTCCTAGATCTGACAGATGACAACCGTGACACCTCATCCCCTGGGTACCCCAAAAATTGGATGTCATCATGACTCATCCTTAAAGTTATTTTGACAACCATCTGACAGTGCTTCTATTTTGAAAGAAATTTTCCAGCAAGGACATATTGTTTCAGACTTATTCATAAAATTAAATAAGATTATTTTATGGCAGCAAATTTACATCATATAAAGAATATATACAGCACAATGTTTAAATACAACATTCTCACATTCAAAGCAATCAATTTGAATCAACCTCTTTATCATCTCTCATCCATTGTAGTGACCTCACATGGGTTAACCACCTTCAAGTCTCCTCAACCAGACCCAACAAACGGATTGGGATGCATAGTTTTCCCATAGCCGCTACTATGGAATGGAATAAGCTCCCTCAGGCCATTAGAACCAAAGATAGTATCACTGAGTTGAGACAACAGATAAAGACTTACCTGTACAGACTAATCCACATACTATTGGCCGCGAACATGGATGCAGAGTCTTTCTCGCAAACTGTTTATTGCTATTTTTATTTCCTTTCAGTCTGACTTGCAGTATTGTGGTTACTTCTGATCAGTAAAATTAATGAAAAACTTTTTTTGCCCACAATAGAGCTGATTATTTTCTCAGCAGTAAGACAACTGACTGTTCTCAGGTAACAACTTACTTCTAGTTTCAAGTAAAATATCCTAACAAATCAATCAGTCAGGTAGCCTACAGTCTATAATTAAATGAGTATCTTCTTTCTCTTAATTCATGCTGTGCCCTGAAGCACCTTTCAAAAGGAAATAGAAACAATATCTTCTTTTATCTACTATCTGGAGTAGTCTCAGCGAAGCTCATGTTCTATCAAACCTTCTCTTTTTTCTAATACGTATTACAATTCCCTGACACACTGCTATCTAGAAAAACAAACCTTTTCAAATTCATATGAAAAGCAAAAAACGACAGACAATTTAGTAGACTGTTTTGTGTAATGATGAATGATATCCTACTGATTCTTGGCAATAACATAAGTAATAAAATATTAACACTTTCTTCACATTAGCAAGCCAATAGCTGTCTCAGAGAGACAGGGAGTAATATAACCTTGTCAGACCGTCAAAGACAGTTTGCAGGTTAACCGACTTTTTAATGTTTTAAACAACAAAGATGGCCAACTTCCCTGTGTTATTTCTGGCCAGTTTCTATTATCAAACAAACGGACTTTCTTTCACTTAAAAATTCTGTCATAAAATACCTGTGATAAAATTAAAAAATATGGGTCGTTTTCCAAATTTCAGAATCCACTTCATAAGCAATACTCACCTAAAGCAAGAGGATTATCTCCCATTAATAAATGCACATATCCAAAGTGTCAAGTTAAATTGCACAAACAACACAGACATGTCAAGGTATGGCATGCACACTTTACATCGTCTTATTTTTTCCCATTGCAGCACATCTACTGACTTCACATCAAAAATAATCGAATAAGTTATGACGATATACAGTTTTCAGAAGCACATAATTTGATGGCTATATATTAGTCCCATTAGCAGATAGTGCTCAGTTCTTTCAATTTAGTTCGTCTATCCAGATATGCAGTCTATCATTAAATGAACATCCAGGTGCAGAAACATTTTGAATGATCTGCTAACTGAATTTACTCAAGTCATGCTATTGCAGGATGCAGAAGTTTTTTTTTGATATTTTAACCATGCAGCATTGTTCTCAGTGGCAACATGAAAAACAGAAAACACCAGATTTTCAGGCAGACTATTTTGTCAAATAATAATGACACTGCGGATCCCCTGCAAGGTGGAAATTCATCAAATATTTACACTGTCCTCACACCAGGAAACCAGTTCCTGTCAATTAAATTACAGTTTGGACCAGATATTCAAGTAGTATTGTGTTGGCTATGTTTTGGTTATTTTACAGCTTTGTTTACTAAATGATTCCAGATTATTCCAATAATTCAATTGCATGGATAAAAACCTGTCACTATAGTCACAGTTATGTACAATTGTTGTGGTATTGTTAATTGTACGTTAATGAAAGCTGTGCAGGTGTTTTGCAGACACACATTCCAAGCTGCTGTGAGAAGTACAAAAGCCATTAGGTGAGATATGACCATCAACAGTACAACTATAATATTGTAGTGATGCTGCTATCCGAAACAGCGTTATTGGACCAATCCCAACTACTTAACTACATTCCAAGCTATAGTGAATGGCATTCATGTAAAGAGACAGAGAGGCACATCAATGACCATTGTCAAAGTCACGGAGGTTCTTTAGTCAGGTTCTTGGGACAGGACCCAATGACAGAGGGCTGAAAAGTCAAGTGGTTATCTCATTCGCTGTGTATCTGTCTGTACATGGAGTCGAATCCCTGGTTTTATGTATTCTTAAGGGAGTGTATTACACAAGGGCCTGATGCACTTAAAGGGGTATAGAAAAACAAAACAAAGCTGAAACATGTATACTAAATGTATGCGTGAAAACTGCAACACAGATGTAGATGTCTTCTTGGCAGAGTGGTTTACAAGTTTTGGCATTAGGTCACTTGTCTCTCTCCTCTGTCCTTCTTGGTTCAAATCTCTCTTACGGGCATGTATGGGGTTTACTTGAAGGCTGACCAGATATGGCTTTAACTGTTGAAAGAGATGTAAGTACAGTGGTTAATACAAACTAACCTGTCATGTCAGTAGACACAGTATGGCTCTCATCCAGCAAAGGGCTTTAAAATTTTCATCGCTGAAACCCACTCAGTGCTGTAAATAATGAATAATTGGCGGATAATTAAAATTTTCAAATGACAATGGCAAAGTTAAATAACATATGCATGTCCTGTAACTCTCAGCTTTTCCAAAGTGTGAAACAACAAGTTGGTAATAACTTGCTTTGGTTGCTTTTTGATCCAGATGGTGTTCCGGATTACCACAAAATTATCTGTTTGTTCCCTTTGCCCATTGTTGACACCTGCTGAAAATTTCATTAAAATCCCTCCATTACTTTTGGAGATATTTTCTAAACAAACAGGCAAATGCATGCTGCCAATTACACACCTCGTTGGGGCGGTAATAAACTACACAACTGGATCTTCCATATTAACTTCCTCACAAAGCATTAAATATTTACTCACAATATATTACACAATGAAACATGGAATCGAAAAGGTTTGTGTTTAATAAGCCATGCTTATTATGGTTTTACCAGGAAGTAAATGCATAAATCTAACCAATGAGTATTATGATTAAATTGAAACTAGCTTGAATTGCATTTTGCACAAAACAGACATGAACCAGGGTTGTAAAATGAGGAGGCATCCAAAACTGAGAATGCTGTCTAGGATCTAATCTGGCAACCTATTTCAATCATATGAAGCACCAATCAAGTAACTTCTTTTGCCTGTCTATTCGTGTGGGACGGGTGATGCAGTCGAATTCCCACATGCAAGGTTTTGAGACTGATGTAAAGAAGATTGACTAATATGCAATGCATGAAAATTGAATAGGAAATAAATATGTATTCTACAATAAAGTTTTTTTTAAAGAATGAGTTTGTGAGAGATCTGAAACCTTATTTTAAAACCCCTCCACAAAGTTCAATTGAACCTATTGAACACAACAGAGCAATGAGATGCAACAGGTTAGATGACATCTGCCCATTACCCTCAGGAAGGAATCTTAAAGCGATGATATGCCAAAGGATGACACATAGTCCAATAAATACATTTTATGAGCAAATACGAATTGATTTGTCTTTTAAAGAATTATCCAAGTTGTATAGGATCTGTAGGTATTGTCATAATTTACCATATAAATATTTTTAAAATTTCAATAACCTCTTTATTTCTGGAATAATTTTAAATGTGTTCACAATTTTGTTAAGTTCTCAGAGGATTTTTATCGGAGCATATCTGACTGTATCATATCAACTGAATATATAACTAAAAAAAGGGTGTAGATAAGCAAGCAGCAATCAAGTCAGTATACTAGTCTGATATGGATTGAGTTTCAGCATGACTTCCACCATTATGGTTTTCACGGTCTTCAGGTGTTGTTTCCATCATAATCACCAGCATAAGTTTTAAAAAGTGTAAAGGTATACTCGACCCAGAAGCTTGGTTCGACTGAATAATTTAAACTGGACTGGAGGCCACTGGGTCGACCCTTCTGCAACCCTCAATAGGATAAACATCTTTGTCAACCTACTTCTGCCATTTTGCAAGTACATGCACACAGAGTAACATCGAATTATTTTTCTCTCTAAACTCTGTAGTATTGTATCTTCATGCAATATCTCCTTTTTATGTATACAATATCTCCTTCAACTACAGGATTTAAGCGCTATTTGACCCATCTTGACTGCATACATACTACACAAACTCCGTAGTGATTGGCATTTTCTTATCGGAATGACAGAGTCTCAGTGGTAGATGTGTTTTAACATCTTGTGGGTTCGTATCCTGCCACTGGGAATAGAACCCAAAAACTGTGAACCACCACTAGAGTGGTCATCTGAGCCACTAGCTGTCTGTACCTAGGATCGATACCAGGTCTATTGTGTTTACCAGGTATGTTATCCACAGGGATACTGTGTCAGAAAACTGTAGGTTTTACATTGTAATACTTTTAAATGTCATAATTTCATATTATAGTTTGATATGTTTCCCATTTTAATCCATAACTGATTGGTCACCATTAGATACACTAACAGACCTGCTTAGATGGTTTGTTATTTCATATATGATTGTAACTTTACTCTAGGCATATGGATTGCTGTATTTTGTTTCCTGTCACTGAGGTAGGTTTAACTGCCAATTGCAAAAAACGTGCAAATTTGTTAAAACTATTCTGTTTCAAGAATTGCTTTGAGCTGAAGTGCGTATGGGACAATATACCATGGGTACATCAGTCTGCATATAAATCTTGATTCTATACAGTTATTTATGTGGGTGATCTTCTACAAAAATCAATGCGTGAGCATTCAGAATCATCTGAAAATGAGTAACTCAAATAAGTAATAGGTTGTGGAATGAACAATACACAAAACATGTGAAAACATGCTTTTTTAAAACCAGTTGGTACAATTTCGGTTTATGTCACTCTGGTTACAGTACCCACTGTTGCTACATTTTACTAGCTATGAGAATCATTATATTGAACCCCCCCATCACTCCTACAATGATGATTTAACAAGGTATTCTCTTCCAACAAAAACTTACCTTCAATATGGGTTTGTGTCATGGTGTCTTCTTTAATGTAATACAACAAGCTCTGACAAAATCCAGATACCATATTTGCAGACAAACAGTAATATAATGCAGTACCAACTTTAAACATTCTGTGGAAATCTTTCATAAGACTGCAAAGTGTGCAAGCTGTGCACTGAAATGGATTTTTTCACAGTATTGGAAAGATTGTATTAAACTGTTGAAATGTTTACAATGGTTTAAGTCCTGTACACTTTATATACTAAATATTTACTTTAAGGATGAATAAGGTATTGGAAATTGTGAAGACAAGGCTACAAGAAAGCCAACGTTGCTGTCCTCACAAAGTGTGTTGAAGATTTGTGTGTGGGATGTAACTTCAATTACAATATCATTACAGCAGTTTGAAAAATTCCAGAAACTGCTAACAAGGCAAAGAAAAATGGAGCTTATTGGTGCAGCTTCGCATATCTGGGGCTCAATATAAAAGTTACCCTTGTTGCACAATTAAGAAACTTTTAGCACTAATAACATCACTGTTTTTAAAGTCACTAACATGAGATATTAAAGACCTCCTGTTGATGCTTCTAGGAAAGTAAAACCTTGAACCAAAATTACAGAATTTTGTAACTCTAGGAAGCTATTAATCAAATGGACATTAATGTTCATTAATTTACTGTCATAATCTAATAAATTACTAGGGCGACGATGATAAAGTCATTTGTAGAAGGTGGTTTGCTTTTCTAGTATGTCTGTACAACATACAAAAAGTAAATGTTTAGTTATTATTAAGTTACTTTGAGTTTTGGCTGGAAGTAAAAATATCTTCTGGTGGAATATGCATCAAAGTCAGTGTAACCAGTTTTGTGTACTCTAGCTTTCTTGCATTATGTATGCTCACTGAAACCAAGACTGACACTAGAGCTACCAATGCTAAATGACATTTAAACATTTAGATAATCCCAGAGATTATTTGTTCTAATTGTTAATAGTCTCCAGTATTGTGCTCCTGAGATGGATATCAGCTCTGGTAAAAGCCAGATAAAACCAATCTATTCAACAGGGCATTTACATATTAATCTCACCAACCACTCAGCATATACATGCATTCAATTACTCGGTGTGATTTTGATGTTACTTTCTGAATGTGTTAATTTGTAAAATTCTCAGATACACTTCTTGAAATGTCTCTGCTTAAACTTAGGTATCATAAAAC
Organism: Sabellastarte sp. h YS-2021; assembly: GCA_964017235.1. NCBI lineage: Eukaryota > Metazoa > Annelida > Polychaeta > Sabellida > Sabellidae > Sabellastarte > Sabellastarte sp. h YS-2021. Next base: position 34,466,438 of record OZ024936.1, read on the forward strand.
TGCCTCCATTAAATAGTTTACTGTAGTCATCAAATGGTTATACTGTGAAGAAAGGACATTTTGCCAAATAGTCCTGTTTTGTGCATGATAAACAAATAACCTAAATCAATGCTATTTATTTTATATTTTAAATGTTCATCTACAGGCAGTTTTTTCAACGCCACCACCCACTATGCCAAACTGGTATAAGTACTTTTATACTTGGTGCTATACCACCATTTTATTTGGTGTGCTTTTAGAACAGCTTTTCTCTGTGGAAAAGGGTCTGGTATTGACCCCCATTTTGGGTAATTATCTTTGGAAGTTGTACTTGGAAACAACAGAAAAGGTAATACAGTATGTTTTTGTGCATATTTTGATATTATGTCCCCGTTTATTGTATAAAATTATTAGATGATAATTTAGGTAAATTTATCTTAAATAGAAATTATGCATCCGTTTAAAAGTTGGAATTGTTCATTATTGCTCAGAAAATAATATTTTGATTTTAAATACATTGCCAAAAATATGTAATATTATTCTATTGTCAATATTTGACATTGTAAGTCTAATTATCCATTATCACAGTAAGTTAAAGAATAAAAATAGACAGACATGATTTAAATATTTAGACAATTTTATGGTACTTTCGGATTTAAACCAAACAGTTCCTTAACTTATAAGTAGTTCAGATAGACAAGGTTAATGTTACCATAGTGATGTGACTTTTTTGTCAACGTGGACTGGAGCCTGGTCTATATTTTATCATCTACCAGACACCCTATCTGGCCTAATTAGCAGGGGATAAAGAATGGGAAAATATCTTTTATTCTAAGTGCCCCATACTATGAATAATTAGCATAACAGGTACACAAACAAGTATCAATATTTTTGCTGATATTTCAACAACAATGTTTGTTTGCTACAAATATGGTGTATACCATTGCAAAGGTATTTTAAAAGCTTCGATTCATATTTGTTACATTCATTCCATGCAGGAAAGACAGAGAAATCTAGAGTTAAAATTTTGTATTTTGCATATGGATATATTTCGCAACGTTTTTTGTATTCATTAGGTAAAAACATGGATTTTTTTTATTTAAGTAAAGCCATAAATAACAATGTAAAATACCCTGAATGTTATTTTTTTACTTTACTCATGATAAACTGTAAAAATATTCAACATTTGGGTAATTTGTTTTTCTATACTTACAAGCTTATTTACACCCTCCCCTCCATATGTAGACTATTACAGTGTATTTACCTGTATACTGAAGTAATGAAGTTTGTGCACAAAACTATAGGTGAAAAAACATTTCTTAGCTTAATAATTCAGATTTTTCCAGTGACTTTTTACTTTATCTTTCCTGAGCAGAAATTTATAAGTGAAGATAAAGTAACAGCTATTTATTTTGAAGGACTATTTTATACAACAAAAGCAGCCAGCAGGATTCATTCTTATCAATTATTGAGACATTTCTCCACAACAAAAATATTCCAAAGTAGGCAAAAGCTGAGACATGCTGATACTCTACTCACTCTTTCAAAATACTAGAAGCAATTCTGTGTTTTACTTTGTGGTAATTCCTTTGTAAGTATATTTTTGCTTCATCAATCTTGACTGATATGTAAACAATAATGTTGTCTGGTTATTGTGCTGTATTTTACCATGCGAGGATATCCACTGACCAGACATCTACTCACAAAGCTTGCTTCTCAGTTGACTTTAGTTTCAAAAATATTTTTGTCCAACAAGAAAAGCCTTTAATTTATCTTTTTGTGAGCATATAAAAACATACAGGTACAGACACAGAGACACATTATTGCAGAAGGAAAATATATTTATATTTAAACATGGAAACTAAATGAAAGTAAAATAAAGACAAGAAGAATATCAACAAAGATTCAAGGATACCATGGCAAGTTGTCACCGGACAAAATGTACTTGTCTGAACTGTTTATACATAATCCACATATTATCACTAGATTGATATAGGATGATGAATATATGTTGACATGAACAGAAATTAAAACCATAAATAAAATAATAAAAAAACAATTAAATGATTTTTAGGCCAGTAACCAAATGCAAATTTCTTTACCATCTCTGATTTCTGCCAATAATTTTACAAGCCAAACACGCATCCCAACTGCGTTTTTTTTCTGAACCATTCAGTTGGTCCAGATTTCATAGACATCGAATGTAAGAGACTGTGTTTGATCTTTATCGGGACCATGTTTTCTTGTTTTTAAAAACGTATAATTAATTAGTGAAACGCTTTGAGTCCTGTAGTACATCGAGATATTGTGCTGGGTACAAATATAATACAATACAAAAAAATCAGTTCTTATCATATTTGAAGAATTTTCCATCTTTGCAGTCAACTTTGATAGCATGTATTATCACAGTGTGTGTAAATGTTTTCAAGACATATTATTCAATCTGGTCTTTGACTTAGTTTGTTAAAATATGTCTTTCTTTGCAACAATTATAAGTGCATTGATTAGAGTATTATTATAAGTGAGATATCTAAATATAACAATTGTGTCTGTGAATATAATTTGTAGCTGTTTATGTAAATCACATTAGGACTATTAGGTTCGAGAGTGATTTTACTTCATCATACTGACAGAATATATGCAGAATACTTTCAGCTTTATTGTTGCATGTTATACATAAGATAGACCACGTTTATGGAAAACATACTTTGCACCACTTCTTAGCAGCTGGTTTTGGTAACTTGAAATCTGGCATATCATCAGATGTTATTGTCTGTCTAAAAATTTCAATTTGTTTCATAAATTGAATTACTGTTGGAGAAAAAAAGGAGTCTCACAGTGCTAGCAACGAATAAGTCTAGGGTTTTTTTTATGTTTGCTTAAGATGTACATAAAACCCACCATTATAATTTTGAACCCATTTTCAAACATCTATGGCACCTTGTTTTAATCAGAAAACATTCAGCTCACACACTGAAGCAGACATTGTTATTTAAGGAGAGATTTTTTCCTGAAAGTGTATCCATGGTTTCACCATCTCAACGGAAGTGTACCATTTCCATTTTAGTGTTGCCATAATCTGTTAATAAATTGTTTTTTACCCTCTAGGTTTTATCAAGGCAGTGTTAAATGCGGCGCATATACATAATCATTTGAACACATTAGGACACTGAATGAACAGGAGACAGGCCACAATTTTAGTGCCAGGTACAAAATTAAATATTACTTTGGATATATTTTGTTTAAAGACAGTTTTAACAGCTTTAAAAGAAAAAGTAAAGTTTTCTTTCAGATTGTTTCAAACTAGATTTATAAACACTCTAGAAATCAATGTGGTTGAACCACTACATGTGCTATTCATACTACAGAAATACTTAACATGTATCAGCATGAAGTCTGTGTGTTCAAAAGTCCAAGAGGTAAATGATCCAAAAACTAGACTGTCTTACATAACATTTCTCTGCTTGCAGCTTGTGATTAAAGTGAAATATATTTTAAAGCAGAAGTTTTGGATTTGCACAGCAAAAAAAAACAAAAAAAAACAACGTTATGCATCGTAACGAAACCTAAGAGGTTTACAAGATTCCAGAGCCAAAGTCTTTGGTATTCCGGGACACTGTTTTTAGACTTTTATGTGGGAAAAAGAAGCATTTGTAGACTTCATGCAAGAAAGTCATTAACAGCTTTTGGATTTGGATGGAGAGTATTTCCAATACATCATTTCATGGTCACAGAAACTTACTCAAACTAATAAACAAATTGATCCCACAGAATTAGATTATTACAATGTTTACACAGAAAAAATATTGTCCTGAGAAATTATGAACTGAGTTGCACTACTTAAGATAAATAACTTAATGATTTGAATGAACAGAATGAGAAATTAATACTGAGTTAATAAAATGCAACCCACATTTTTGTCCTGATGCTGATTATAGAGATTGTTCGATTGGGTATTTTGTATATTTTAGATAAACTGACTGACGTATTCAACACAAAAGTAACTTCCACAACACATCCAGAAGCCTCAGTGATAGAGTGATTAGCAAATCTACCATTATAATCACTTGGCTTTCAACTCTGTGGTCTTGGGTCCGAACCCAACTCATGACACCACATGAAATTCACTGAGGGTCTGTCTTGATTATGACCTCAGAAAACAGATATGAAAGGGACTTAAAAATCCCAGTTCTCACTCTGTCCATAATACAATCATTTCACATCCTAATGGTTGTGGGTTTGAATTTAGTGTAACACTGATGATTGTGTGTCAGTGACCATTGGTTTGTGGTAAACCCTTATACAATGTATTGAAAGTAACTCTAACATATTTATTTGTGCTAATACAAAACTAATGGGTAATTTATGGACAATATTATATGTAGCATTTCAGAAAGGTTGGAACAAGGCAAAACAAAAACGGCAGAGCAGTTCTGATTTTTTAATTACTTAGTGCAATAGGTTATCATAGAAAATCATGTAGTTTATATTATTTCTACAAAATGCAACATGATACAGTTCTTATAAATATGGGGAATGCCAAATCAGTGTGAACAGTTTAGTACATTTAGTAGATTTTTATGTCTCTTTGGTTGTTCAAAATCTTTTATTTAATCTATTAAAAGATGCTTCTTAAAGCCATTGGTAGAACCTGGGTTTATGTCACTTTGGTTACATCAACCACTATTGCTACATTTTATTAGCTATGAGAATCATTATATTGAACCCCCATAACTCCTACAATGATGATTGACTGAGGTCTTCTCTTCCATCAAAAACCTGCCTTCAATGTTTATGTTGTGATGTCTACTTTAATGTAATAAAATAAACTTTGACAAAATCGAGACACTGTATTTGCAAACAATGATACAATAAATTACCAACTGGAAACATTTTATGGAAAGCTTGTGCAAGACTTTGGCAATAAAACAACCAGAAAATGGGTTATGAAAAAAAGTGTGCAAGCTATGAATAAAAATGGATTTTTTCCTTGATGCTGGATCTAGTGCAATGAAAAGATGGCATTAAGCTGTTCACATGTTGACAATACTTTTCAACCTTTATATTTTAGAATAGTTTACTCAAGGTTGATTAAGGTGTTGGAAATAGTTGAAACGAGAGTAAAAGAAAGTTGAGGTTGCTGTCCTCACAAATTGTGATGAAGGTTTCTGTGTGGGATGTTTCTTCAGTTACAATACCATTGTAGCAGTTTGAAAAATTCCAGAAATGGCTAAATAATAGGCAAAAGAAACTGGAGCTTATTGATGCAGTTTCACATATCTGTGATTCTAAATAAAAGTTATCCTGGTCACACAATTAAGAGGCTTTTAGCACTAACAATATTTCTGTTTTTAATGTCACTGTTAAAAAGCCATGTGTTAAGCCCCCTTCACATCTCGGGGGTAGTGTAAGGCAGCGATTTGCAGTCAAATTGCCATGGAGAATAACCGTAAGAGACAACCTTGATTTTAGAAACACAAAACACACAACAAAGTTCAGCTTTACCTCAGTGTTAGGCGGTCAGAGACCATTTTCAATAACTAGATGGAAGTTTTGAACATAACCAAAATGTCTGTGAAAAATGCAGGGAAGGTAGCTAAAGGTAGAAGGCTGAAGCATAAGATTTAAAGAAAATGCTAGGAAGGTTGGAGACAACTTATATTCATCATTTGCCACCTATTAAAAACGTGTATATGAGAAGGGGGCTTTACTTGTTCAAAAATGCAGAATCTTGTAAATCTGGGGAGCAATTCAACAAATATCATTAATTTATTGTCATGTTCTAATAATGTACTGAGACAGTCATGATAAAGCCATTTGCAAATTTTAGCGATTATTAATTTTGACTTATTTTGGTTGATATTATCACTATTAACCACTTTCAGTGTAACAGCCATTATGTGTACTCCAAGTTCCTTGCTTTATGTAAGCTCACTGAAACCAAGACTGACACTTGGACTATCCTATGCTAAAGAAAACTGAAAACGTTGGTCAGCACGGCTTGAATAGGGGCCTGCTGCTTCAGTTTCTGCTTCACCACAATCCTAAAGTTTAAATAAAATTATTCTTGTTATTGGGGCCATCCAATCACGAAGTAGGTCATGCCTCATTAAACCTCTGTGTTGATAGGGGTCTTCATATTGATTCATGAAGTCGAAGGACACACAAGGTTTTTTTACTTGTTTTATTTGGAACTTTTGGTAGAAGTTTTACAATTTAAATTCTCACACAAGCATGCCTTCAACTAGAATGAAGTCGCCATTAACCACTAGCAAGAAGAAGTAGCCTTTCTACCAGAAAACCTAAAATCAAGAAACGTGTGAGTACGAAAAATGCGCGGGAGTAGGATGTGACTGTTAATAATACTGACGGTTCTTACCCGAATGATGTTAGCCAGGCCACATCTAAGGGTGATGAACTGTTGGGGATACAGTCACCTACCATGGGATTGCAGCTATTCTGAGCACGTTGATGCGTCTGAAGGAGTCCAACCATCAGATCATGGCACAGATCGACAAAATCAAAGGTAACAGTACAATTAGCTCGACCCCTATACACTCTGCTGTCGCCTGAGGGAGGGACAATGTTACCTTCAGGTTGCCCAAACCCAAGCCCTCATCTCCGGTTAAGACCACTGTGGGGGATGTAACTCCTCAAACTAACTTGATTAAATCATACAAGTGACCAGCGAGGGAAGAACTGTCGTATCCAGGAGTTCACAGTACAGGGCTACGGCAAGTTCTCACTCAGGTAACACTCGCATTGCGTGATGCCTTGGCCCTTGGCAGCCGTGCGAGCTGCGTGGGCTGTCTCCATGACAGAAGTTGAGGAAGGAAGGATATGTTGGGATGATACCACACAGTGGTCCCTCAATCGTGTAAGTTCATCACAGATTGTTGTTCTTAACAGTCAGAATCTCAACACTGCAACAAGTAAAACCAGAGTTTGTAATTTTTTTAATGATGGTAGCTGCAATAGTGACAGTCACATATCTGCCTATTTGTCACAAGCAAGGATATTTCATGACTCATCTGGAGTTCAAAGCACAGGAACCTAAAGCCTATGTTTCAAGGTAGCATCCTGAATGATCACCTAGACACTCTGCAAATACAGAACAATTTGTAGATTATGAATGGTTAAATAGTAGTATAGACAATACGTTTATTGATAGTAACTTTAATCAACATAACACAGATGGACATTCTCAAATGTATGTGACTGATAGTGCTAAAATTGTGATTATTATAGAATATTGCAAAGTATGTTTGTAAATAATGATGTACAGTTACAACATAATGAATATGTTGGCTCTCCCTAGGGCAGCAGCAGTTATCTGAATGACTGTGGTCATTATTTTTCGTTTGCTATGTATGATACAGAGTTGGCATTGAGATCCACTGGCACTGCTGAGGTCCTGAGGGGAGGGGATAGCACTTATTGGACCTATGACAGATAGGGTCAGTCCCACCTGGTTGAAAAATCTTGTATTAGTGTTTCTTTTACGAATTATTGGAGCAGTCATGGTGATCATTGGGGCCAGGTTGTACATTTTACTAGGAATGACTCTGACTTCCCTCAAGGTTATTACATCTGGGCAGTTGATCCTGAGTACCAGTTAGTATCCTTAATCCCTTTCATGGGGGTTACCTCCAGATTGTTGGTACTCTGCAGTTGGGACCTCTGGAGTCCACTAGGGTTCAATATTACACAAATAATGAGGGGTTATTAGCCAAGACTGCTTATGATGAATATAAGAATGAAACATGTTTAGATCACCATGGCTGTTCCTATACAGATTACATAATACATATTATTGATAAACTTTCGTCTCTGGCAGATTTAGCTGAGCAGAATTTCGAAACTCGGTCCCTTGAAGTGAGGGCGGAGTGTTGTGATCTCCAAGTCATTTCATTTGATTTTGATCGCAGTTGTAATGTCAGTAGGGTTGATCATGCGAATTCAACTTCTCATGACTCCAATGGCCACCCTCGGTATGATACGGTTCGCGATTATTACATCCCCAGTAAAACCTGGTACCTGGCTTAGAAGCCACTAGTTTTAAGTTTATAGGTCCAGATCGCCCTCCAGTTGACATAGACTCGATAAGCAAATGTTTACAAGTAGCAGGTGTGATATTATTCACTAATAAACCTAATTATCGTGAAGCTAAAATCCCAATTGTTTCTGGTTTGAACATTAATGCATGGGAAAATATCTCCAGGATTATCCGGATGACAGATTATTACAGTATGTTAGGTTTGGCTTCCCTTTGTCTATTCATAATTGGTCAGAGCTAAATAATGTGGATATATGTAATCACTATTCTGCATTGCAGTTCCCAGATGACATTTCAAAGTATTTGAAGAAAGAAATCGAACTGGGGGCCATGCTGGGCCCCACTAGTGGTGTAAATCATACTGAATTTTATTGGTCACCTCTGATGTCCCGTCCTAAAGATGGGGACAGTAGAAGAGTAATCCTGGATCTGTCCTACCCTAAAGGCAATTCCTTAAATGATCATGTATCCAAATCACTGTTTGATGGTACTTGATTTGTACTGAAACTTCCATCTATTGATGCCATTGTCTAAGATATTATAAATACTGATAATGACCCTTTACTGTTTAAAATTGATGTGGTGAGAGCCTTTAGGAACCTTCCTGTCGACCCTGTCGACTCCCTTAAGTTTGGACTTAAAGTGGATGGTCAATATTTCCTTGATAAGTTGGTCGCGTTTGGCTGGTTCCACAGGACAGCTTCGTTCCAGTTAGTGTCTGATGCAGTAGCTTATTTCATTCGGGATCAAGTCAAATTGCACTGCTACATAGATGATTACGTCGCCGTTCTACTCCGTGTCAAGGCAGACACAGTTTTTTTCGTAACTTGTGTACTTTACTGAGCGAACCCGCAAACAAAAAAGTAGTTCCTTTGATTTGACCCTTTCCCATGACCTCTGAACTCCATAAGGTCACATATTAGTCTGCATCTTTGATTTTCCATACTTATAAGAAACTGTAAGCAATCCCAGAGTTTATTTCAGTTCTAACTGTGGACAATCTCCAGTATAGTGCTCCTCAGCTCTAGTAAAAAGCCAAACAAAGCCAGTCTAATCAACATGGCATTTTTACGTTAATCTTACTGACCACCAAGAAAATCCATGATTAATGTACCATTTATGTTTAGTTACTCTAAATGGTTTTACCAGTTAAGTTTACTTTCTGAATGTGTCAATTTGTAAAATTGTCAGACTACTTTCTTGAAATGTCTGTAAAAACTTAGCTATCATTAAGTCAAAGTTGGGGTTTTTCATCCTGTTCAACAGCCAGGGTCATATTGGGGCAGGTTCTCAGCATTGCCACTTGTGGCACTTGAACCACACAGAGGTGACAGCCTGTGATTAGATGCCAAACTTGCTAACAACTGGGCCACTGAGGACCTTTTTGGCTATCATTAAACTGCCTCCATCAAATATTTTACTTTGGTCATCGAATGGTTATACTTTAAAGAAAGAACAATTGTCAAATAGTCCTGGTTTGTGTCATGGTAACCAAATAAACTTAACATATGCTATTTATCTTACAAGTTTTAAAATTTACATGTTCATCTACAAGCAGTGATTTTAATCAAAGACCCTGCAGTCTTCTGTTCCTAATGATTAGCATATTTGGCATCTAATCATAGGCTATTACCACAATCCACTGTGTCAAACTGTGTGTGATAACTAAATACTATTATGCTCAGTGCTATACCACTTTTTATTTAGTGTGGTTCTAGAACAGCTTTTCTCTGTAGAAAGGACCTGTTATTAACCCCAATTTTGGGTAATTAGCATTGGAAATTGCACTTAGAAACAACAGGAAATGTATGTTTTTGCTCAACTTAACAGGGAAAAAAGAATTGGGAATAATCTATTATATTCCCAGTGCCCTGAATGATGGATAATTAACATAAACGGTGGACAAGCAAGTGTAGATTTTTTTCCTTAAATATGGTGTACACCATCAGAAAGGTATTTTAAGAGCTTCAATTCAATTTGCATTCCAGTAAATGTTTCTAATGTTTCACATTTATACACGCTTCCCTCCGTGTGTAAACACTGCAATACCGGAACTAAAGAATTTTGTGCACAAAACTGAAGGTGAGAAAAATGTATTTTTAAGCTTAATGACTAATTTTTTCCCCATTGATTTTCAACTTCATCCTTCCTGAGCAGACATTTGTAAGTGAAGGAAAAAGTGACAGTTATTTATTTTGAAGGACTGTTTTATGCAATGAAACCAGCCAGCAGATTTTTTTATGAATTATTGAGACTTTTCTCCACAACAAAAATACTCCAAAGCAGACAGAAGATGAGGCTTGAACTGATACTTTATTCACTCTGTCAAAAATACAAATAGCAATTCTGTGTTTTACTTTTTCTTAATTCTTTTGAAAGCATATTTTTGCTTCATCAATCTTGACTGATGTATAAACAATAATGTTTACAGTGTGCCTGGTTATTTTATAATGCTTAACTTATTTACTTTAAAAATATCTTTTTATCTAGAAAAAAAGCAAATTTATCATCTCTGAATTTTGCCAGTAATCTTGCAAAGTGAATTTTTCCTCCCAGGTAAGGGTATCTTCTGAACCATTCAGTTGATCCAACTCTTACAGAGACATCGAAACTTTATTTGCTCTGCATTGGGACAATGTTTCCAATATTTTAAGGTGAAAGACCATCGAATAATATTATGGTCCAGTAACAACAGGTATTTTTGTAGGACAATATTTTGACAAAAGAATTTCAAAAAGAAAAAATAACAACGGAATTTACAATGTTATGAGATACAAACATGTCAAAACATCAACAAAAGAGTATCTGAAAATTAATTATTCACCACACACTGTGTTGTGGCTAAAATAAAAGAATTTCAAAAAGAAAAAATAGCAACGGAATTTACAATGTTATGAGATACAAAACATCAACAAAAGAGTATCTGAAAATTAATTATTCACCACACACTGTGTTGTGGCTAAAATAAAAGACTCGTGCTATGAGCTCCTATAATATTGTTGAGGTCCACACTGGCCTTGTGGTTAGCATGTTTGTCAGGTAATCACAGACTATCACATCTGTGTGGGTTCAAACCTCACAAGTGGCAATACTGACCTGTCCTAGTATGACCCTGGCTATTGAATGGGACAAAAAACTCCAACTTTGACGTTGAAGTATAATAAAGTCAGCTTTATTTGGTGCTACATTGTTTTGTATATTATTTCAGAAGTTTTCCAATTATATTTTCCCCTATCATATTCATATTGCATACTACTAATCTCTGTTACATTATTAGCAAAGAACAAGTATAGTTTTTTGTATCTGCTTATGATGGACATAGAACCCACCATTCTGATGTTGAACCTGCTTTCAAATCATCTATGGTACCTTGTTTTCACTAGAAAACATTCAGTTCACACACTGAGACAATGCCATTTCAGGACAGTTTTTTTCTGAAAAGTGTAACCTTTCTCTAACAACCTCAAAGGGAGTGTACCATTTACATTTTAGTGTTGCCATAATCTGTTAATATATTGTTTTTACCCTCTAGGTTTTAACAAGGCAATGTTAAATGACGCTGATATACACAATAATAATTTAAACATATCAGGAAACTGGATGAATAGGGCTCAGGCCACAATTTTAATGGCCAGTAGAAAAATAAATATTGCTTTGGAATATATTTTGTTTAAATGCAGTTTAACAGCATTAAAAGAGAAGTAAAACTTTTATTTCAGAATTGTTCAAACTAGATTTATAAAAGCTGTTGAAATCAATGCAGTTAAACCACTACATTTGCTGTGCACACTTGAGAAATACTTAACATGTATCAGCATGAAGTCTGTGTGTTCAAAAGTCCCAGAGGTAAATGATCCAGAAAACTAGGTTTTACACTGTCTTACATAACATTTCAGTACTTGCAGCTTGTGATTAAAGTGATTAAAGCAGAATTTTCGGAATGGAATTGCACTGAAAAAAACAAACAAACCATTTTTGCATTGTAAAAACCTGACAGGTTTATCAATCCTCCAGAGCCTATGTCTTTGAGCATGATAAAAGATATTCAGGGAAATTGTTTTTAGACTTTTATGTGGAAAAAAGAAGCATTTGTAGGCTTCATGCAAGAAAGTCATTTACAGCTTTTAGATTTGGATGGAGATTGTGTATCATACATCATTTCATGGTCACAGAAACTTACAAGAACTAAAAACAACCTCATCATACATAATTAGATTCTTACAATGTTTACACAGAAAAATTGCCATAAGAAATAATGTGCTCAGTTACAGTACTTTAGATAAATAATTAAGTAAGTTGAATCTATAGCAAGAATGATTAATATTGAGTTAACAAATGCAACATTTATCTTTGGGACTGTTTAGTTCGGTTTTGTGTACATTTTAGCTCAGATAAATTTTAGACTTTTTCTACATAAGAAATACTTTATATGTAGAAATTTTAGCTAGAAGAAACTTTCGCCAATTCTTTATTTTTAAGAAAGTTGCTGGAACCAATTTTCAGTAATGGTTAGAAATATATTTAAAATTTCACTTGGCATTAATTTTCACTATGAAAGGTCATTATCTGAAATAACTAAAATGAATGCCTAGTTAACATTTCAATTTGTCACGTTTACACAAAGCTAATGGTTAGTTTATTGGGAATTTTATATCTGGGGCCGGTTTCACGAAGCCTCCTTTGGAAAGCACCTCCTTTAGTAAAGGAAGGTCATTTTTATTCCTTTGGTAAGGCCACCTTAAATTCAGTTTCACAAAGCTTTCTTTAACTCTCCTTCCTTTGTGCAATAGGTTGTTAAAGAAAATAATGTAGTTTATATTATTTCTAGAACATGCAACAGTTAACATTTTTTATAAATATGATGAATTCCAAATCACTATGAAACAGTTCCAGACTTAGCAGATTTCATGTCTCTGTGTTTCTGATGCAGAAAAAAGACCTTGTAAACTGAACACTAGGCTCTCAAGTGGCGGAATGAAGGAAAGTTTTCTTGACATTTAGATGTGACATTTAAGACAAGAAAGACAAAAACAAAACCGAAAAACATGGTATTTACTACAGTTCAGTCTTTATTGTAACTGCATTGTAAGCGCATCAGTCTATTAAGTGAAGCTATAGGTATGACGTCATCACACAGATGGCTGGATTCCTTTAGTTTGGACTTGGATATATGTAGATACAGCAATAACAAGTGGTTGTAATGTTTTTGTGTATGCTGTAAGTTGACATAATGATGTGTTTTAATACATGTTGAGATGATCCACCAATATTATAGATGCAGTCATTGACATCCAAACCTTATATTCCAGAGGTGGAGTATAGTTATGGATGTTACTCTGCCATAAATGTGTATGATGTTTTCTCTGTTTACAACCGTTGTAATTAAATATTTCTTACTGGTTCTATTATCATTGCCCTTACCCTAAAAGCACCATAAGCTTTTTATGTACTCTGGACATTTGAAATATTTAACATGTTTAAGAAATAACGTGGGCAGTCAATTCCAGCCAAACTAGAAAATGGCAGTTTTTGCACAAAAACAAAGCGTCCCTAGGAGATGGAAAGACACTCAGAAAGTTGATTTACAAAGCAATTGACACTGCATTTTTAGGGGAACTCTATTAGAGGATAATCACAGAAAATATTAGGATAAGCCTTGTACATTGCATTTAAATACGACATAAGCTAACCCACCAAGTACCTGCTAGGGGAGGATGACTAGTGGGGATGGGAGTGGAAGTGGGAGTCTGTACCATTCCACTGGTGCAGCTGGGGTTAAACCATGCCTACCTATCACCTTTCTAGCCCTGACTGAGGTACCTGATAGTCTATTTCTATGAGTCAGACTTGATCAAATATGACAAAAAGGAAATTATAAGAAATTTATGGCTTTAAAAGAAAGGTTGTTTTTCAAAAAGGATACAATATGAAATGGGAAGCCAGAGGAGTTGTTCTAGATAGGTTGTGACATGACTCATTCTGACCAGTCTGAACACAATGTGGCAGAGACCATTTTGAGTTTTCTGAAGTTTAGCAACACTGGCCCTGCAGACCCCATATAGTAGGGGATTACAGTAGTCTAATTGATTACTGACCATAGCCTTTGCCACAAGGGCTTTTAATATAATGCAATATTCTGAATGCAGAATTAGTGAGAGATTGCAGGAAATTACAATAATCCAATCTGCCACTGACTAAGGCATCAGCCAGAAGAATTTGTCTTCTGAGGTCTAACAGATGAAAAATTGTGAAAAGAAACAGTGTCACCTTGAAACGTATCATTATGATTCTTTGAAACCCAAAGACCAATAATAAAGACCAACTTGTGTAATGACATACCTCAACCTTGAAGCAGGGATCAAAGGTAAAATCAGACATATGGACATCTACCAAGTCATGATTTCCTATAAGTTGTTGTCATATACTGAAGCCTTACCACCAATTATATGGGATCTTTAAGGCCTTTTTAATATGATGACCTCTATTTGACCCCTATTTGACATTAAACATGTGATATGACCGCCATTTTGTTTTCAAAATGAGGTAAAAATTATTCTCAAGCAAGCTATCTATTAGCCTTATCACAAATCTGATGAAGCTATCTTCAATATTATAAAGTTTTACAGCATCTTAATGATTTGCCAACAATCAGCAATGGCAGCCATTTTGTTTTTTACAATGGGGCCCATTGGATGGCTTAATGTTCATTTTAATCAATGGAAGGTGCAACAGTATCTCTTGTTTCTCTTGTGCTGAATCATGATGCGAAGCAGTTCATGTATTTACTACCTCCTGTCCACCTGCTGGGCAGGAGACTGTATAATGCAGCCTGTGTGTGTGTGTGTGTGTACATTTGCTGTGTACTAAGACCCAAGAAAGAGGTCAATTTGATGGTACCTTAAAGTTTGGCAGATATCTTAATTACACTGACTATAAAGTCTAATATTCCAAAAATCACGCTGTGTATTTCATTTAGTGGCGGTTGATTTCAAATTTTAGAACTGGTTATCAAAAGTGGAAATTGGATCAGAAACCGGATGTGTTTGATTTAGTAAACCCCATGACATAAGTTTTCAAAATGCATACATGATATATATATGACTCGCATGTTTTATTTACCAGTTTTATTTACATGCAAACGAAAGGTAGCCACATCATTGTCTTTTAGTCGACAAACAGGTTTCCGGTTTACTATCTTCTGCACTGTAAAAAATTGACGTCTAATATAAAATAAAAACTGTAAGTAGTGTAACAAGATTGATGTGACAACTGTTATTATGGTGGCATTGATGGGGCTGGTTTTGCTTTGGTGGCATTCCAGGCTGTTAATTGGAGTCAATAACCTTGTAATGTCAGCTGTATGACCTGTCATTTGAATTTTAACACAGGTTAGGTGAAATAAGGCATATAAGCTCAGCCAAAATAGTAATAAATATTGTCCATATTAAAGACTTGGTTTCTGAAACCCATTCTAAGTTTTACCTCTGAATTGGGAAATTTTATTGCACAAAACTCTCAGATCTATTTATGATGAAAAAGTGCTGGATGTGTAATTGAAGAAGAGTTTATGCCTGCTTCACACCAATTAAACATCTAAAGCTTAACTTATCAATGATTTGAGTATACTTATTATATTTTCTCAATATTTCCAGCTGGTATTGTTACCGTATGAAAAAATTTACTACAACATTTCACTTCTTTTTGCGGTTTTGGCTTCATTCTTAGAACTCATATTTTATAGCATAGCTTACGAGAAAACAAAGTGGAGGTCTGTCAGACGTGACAGTGAGTGAATTGTAACATTGGAAAGACCCAGGAATCTCTTTCTTGTTTTTTTGGTTAATTTAGTACTTTGCAAAAGTTTAGTTAATTTAAAAACATGACTCTAGGGGCCGATTTCACTAAAGGACTTAAACTAAGTCCCTTTATTGGCTAAGTCTTGAACTTAAATCTAAGACTTTGGTCTTAGCTAGGTCTGGGACTTAAATGGATTTCACAAAGGGGTGACTTAGCTAAGTCCAAGCTTATCAAATAACCACAGTGGTTTTCTGTGTCATATGACATTTTACATCCTTCATTTGATGCATTTTTTCTAAGGATAAGTGTTGTTTTGAAATAGAAAACCTTGGTACATCATATAAACTTCCCAAAGACTACTTCAGTAAGGTGTTCTGTATAATTATACTTTATTTACAGCCATTTCAAATTCTGAAGTGTAGAAAAGTTTATGGCGGCCATATTTAAGTCCTCTTTACAAAACTTAAGCCCACTACCTCCCAGACTTAAAGTTAAGTCCACTGACTTAGCAATTTCATGGACTTAGCTGCTTTGTGAAATCCGCTAAGTCTAAGACCACAGACTTAACATTCTGTTGACAAAATTTAAGACCAAAGTCTTAAATTTAAGTCTAAATCTGGACTTAAGTCCCTTTGTGAAATCGGCCCCAGATTACCATTCAGTTGAGACTTCAAAAGAGAAATGAAGGTACCCTTAAAATAAGATAAATTTATATGTAATATATAATAGAAAATAGAAAGCCCCCCATCTCCGTATTTCAAAAAATCAGGGATTTTTGTATCCAGAATATCCTACCCACATAAAAAATCATGAAGATCTACTTATTACTTATGGAGTAATCATGAACATAGACATACCCACGAATGTACACAAAAACACAATGTCCTGATTGAGGTAATGAATGGATTGAAATTGGTTGGAAAACTGAGTTATGTTATCATTTATTCTTGATACTTAAACTTGGTTATACCTTAGAAATTATTTTTTTCAGATTTATAATCGATTTAACATTTTATGATGTACAGCAAATTAATGACAATTACACAAAATTTTATTCCATTGTTTTTTTTTTCACAGAAAGCATATTTTAAAGTAACACTAAAATTGAACTATTTCAATTGTTTATACATTGCACTTTTATGTCTCTTTCTGGATACACAACATTTTAGAGACAAATAACAAAGCATGCATTTACAATAGACAAATAGTGACACAGACTAAGTAAGTTAACCCTTCAGTTAAGCCTACAGCTGCTGAAATATGGGCCAACTCTTCCTACCATCCAACAAATGAAACAACATACACTTTATCATCTTTTTCATATTTTTATTAACATTGAACAAAATAGAATCAAACACCTCTCCATAAAATGACAATATAATATAATATTTATTGGTCTATAGTCTCCATTATTCCAAGTGCTTTTACACACGAACTGTAGATAGTAAAACTAATGATAACTATATATAATATTTCTATTTTCACTTAAGTAGTTTTGGCAAGGTATACCTAATATCACATGTTTAAGCATTACATTTAGCTTAAGACAGTTGCTCAATACAGACCAAACATGTTTAACCCTTGGGCAACTGTACAACATGTGGCATATGTCCTCTGACTCACTACAACAAGCATATTTTGCTGAAACATTTTTCCCATTAATTAACTTTTCCCCCACAAACCAGTATATTTAGCAGAATTTTGTATTTAAACTCAGCATTTTTTTTTGTATCTGAGAGATTTTAGATTCACTAGATAAATTTATTACATTCATGTCTGTCAAGTTCCATCTCAAATATTCTTTGTCATATATGTTCTGCGTATGGTCTTTCAACTTTTTTGACTTGAGAGTACCATATACACTTCTTTTGACTCAATTTCCTTTGGATTAAAAATTTTCTTATTTGTGTACAATGTTAGGTTTTGGTAAAGTATGTTTCTGGTAAATTTACCTAGAGTAATATCTTAACTTTTTAATACATTCCTGTTGAAAACATTTTTAATAGGAAAAACTCACTCACCCAGTTAGTTTCATGTTTTAACTTTTACAGAACATTATGTTCAGATATAAAAGAACCATCATGTTCAATTAGATCTTTTACAAATATGAACCCGCTCTCTATCCAATTTTTATAATAAAGACATTTGTCTTTTGATTTGAAATATTCATTTCCCCACAAGGGCTGTGTGAAAAAGTTCAGCATCCTTTAACTTGTTAATTGGTCTTATTGTTTTACATGAATTGTAAGATGTAATGATTTTCTGATGAATTGGTTGTACTTTTGTGAAAACCTCAAAGTCTTTTAATTTTCAGAAGTACATATTCAGTAACAGATTTTTATCTATACCAATTGGTTCAGGATACATGTTAAGTACATCGGCTATTGCACTTTCTTTATTTAGCAGATTTTAGAGCCTGATGTTTGGATGCAATGTCAATCATTGAGACCATCATTATCACAACTAGCTATGTCAGTACGCTTTTTTATTTTGTTAGTTTTACTTCAGAAAAATTTTAAGAGTATTGCATCTAATTTATGAAGTTTATTATATGGTGTGTGTATACATTGGAAATATAATGACAACACACCTCAGGACAGTTTGAAATCTGTATTATGTTTTATCTTTTACAACACTAATGCACATTTTGATGCTTCCTAAACCTCCCTTTGAAAGCGGAAGCATCAGTGAAAAGTCTCTTTCTTTTCAAAGAACACAAAAGGATGGAAGTTGTCAGATCCATTGTTTGAAGTGAATACCTCCACTCTCCACTATGAAATTGAATCAACAACGTGACTGGCACTGAATCTATTGCACAATTCAATGACACTTCCTCGCTTTCATTACAGCTAATGGAGTGTTACTTTTAACAATGGAACAATGGAGTAAATTTCAATTATAAGCCGATTGAATCAGCTTTACACTCATCATTGAATTAAAATGATTCACATAGTGACCTAATCATTCACCTCTTTCTCAATCCTAGCTATAGGAAATGTGTCCACTATATATGTATCCCTGATTTAAACAGATGAAGATACTTTGGTTAACGCATCCTTTTTATTTAAACAGAGGAAGAGTCAAATGAGTGTTTAAGAGCTGCTCTTGTTAACATCATATTAACACATTCCAGTCAGACTTATTTTGCACGCTACTATGAATGACCATTTCGAAATGAGATAAAAACCAAGAGATGCAAACCCAAGTCAGGATTTTAGTCAAATGGGGATTACTTTAAGGTCATACTCACCCAGAGGTGTGAAAACCTCCCCAAGACTTGTACACAAAGACTCTTTGCTCTTATCAAGTCAAATAGGTGCACACTTTTTAAGTTTCTGGTGAAGCTGAATAAAGAAGTTATTTGTGGGAGACATTTTGTTTGATAATATCATTAATATAAATCCAAAGTCAGCACAAGTCAGTCTTATCTAAAATTCAGAGCGGAAGCCTGAATAGTTTCTTGGACATTGTCCTTTGGGAAGGTATTTTATTGACATATAAATACAAATCTCTTGTGAGAATTCAAAAAGATTTGCTTACAGTAGAACTGTATGAAACTAACTTGATCCAGTCCTTGGCTAGATAAAAAAGTAATGTCACAGAGGAGCCATACAGTCAATCTGGCAGAGTGTTCTGCAGCAGTCTGGGATTTAACAGTCACATATGACAAAGAAAGCACTTTGTCAGTTCTGCCTTCTTTTGTGTGATAATGTCTGCAAGATTTATGGGTCTGTTGCCTGTTACACTAGGAATTGTTCTGCTCTTACTAATAGCTGGATTTACCATGAGATCCAGATAATTGTAAATGGCCCATGTAGTAAGCAACATGCTCTGTTTTATAGGAAGCTAAAATAGGCTTAATAGGATGAAAATAAAACAATAGAAGTTATTTTGTAGATGTTAAATATTTCCACTTAAGTTCCCCATGGCTAGTTAGAGGTTTATTACTGTATCTTTCATGTATATTTTAAAATGAATTTGGATAAAAATGTATTAAATCAGTAAACAATTTCTCTAGTATTTGCTGAAGGATTTATATTTTTTCTGAAACACTACAATCGTGGCCTGTTTTCATTCAGTGTATATTTCATTGTTCTAAATTCTGTTTCTGCTTATTAAATATGTTTTAATTAATAAAATGAATCAAACCCTTTTCTGAAATCTTTTCTGAAATGATCATTATATTATGATATTATCCTTCGTCCACACTCACCATTCAAAAAGGAATGAAAGCAATAATTGAGGAGGGTTCAGTGACAGATATGGCTATTTCTTTACGGTGTATGACTCCTGGAGCAACCACAAAAATCCATCAACAAACACTAGAGATTATCCAGAGAGGATTGTACAACTTGAGGATTCTTACAGGCGATTCTCTTCGCAGAATCATTCTCTGATCTGGGTGTATTATTGCTCATATTTCTCAATTCTGACCTCAGCATCCTTACAAGAGTTATGACACAAGATACACTTGTAGCTGCACAGTTCTCCTACAAACTTAATACTGCTGTGTTTAATTTTGTCTTGGAGTGTCTGTCAATTTTTCAAAATGATACAATCTTCTTTACCAGGATATAAGCCTTATAATGTACTTATACCCTGGTATATCTTTCCCCAAGGATAAACCAAGCAATGAGAATATTTTCTCTAATTCTTTTCATAGACAGAACCCAAAAGTGATTTAATAACAAGCTTGAGTTTCTTACCCAGGAAAGTTATGTTTTGGGATGCATTCTAATTCTAATTATAGCGCTTAATCTCCACATACAAGAGGAATCTAGGGCGCAACAAATCCCCAAGGATAAACCTAGCAATGTGAATATTTTCTCTAATTCTTTTCATAGATAGAACCCCAAAGTGATTTAATAACAAGCGTGAGTTTTTTTACCCAGGAAAGCTATGTTTTTGGATGCATTCTAATCTATAGCGCTTAATCTCCCCATACAAGAGGACGCTAAGGTGCAACAAAACCAAAAAAGGAGTTGACCAAATTTCAGTATCCAGAGACAGATGAGGGGTCAAGCACCACAGAGAACACCAGGGCATGATCCAGGCTAAGGTGGGTATGCTTTAATGTACATGAGGCTAAGGATGGAGAGGAACGAATCTCATCTGGAAGAGCATTCCAAACAGTGGGAACAAAACTATTACCAAACTGTTTCACAGATTAATGAACAGAAGGGTAGAACTTTGGAATGACAAGGAAATTGCCACCAATTTGGCTGTGCTTGGTGCTATAAGAACTGTTGCAGGAAGAAAGAAATGGAGCAAAATACCTAGGAAAATCTGTGTTAAGAAACTTGTAAACAAGTGTGGCTGTCTTAAACACCATGTGCTTTTCAACAGGAAGCCAATGCAATTTCTTAAGCACAGGAGTTATACTGGTGTATCAAGTGGTGTTTGATACAATTCTGGCTGCACTGTTTAAGATGCACTGTAATTTATGTAGATTGAACTTGGAGAGGCTCCTGATAAGTGAGTTGCAGTAATCCAACCGACTACTAACAAGAGTATTAGCCACAAGTACAGAAACATGATGAGTAAGAAACCGCCTGACATGTCTAAAATCACAGAATTTCACAATTTCAGACATTCTGAATCAACTTGGACAAGGAAAAATCTGAATCAAATCACACACCAAAATTCTTGACTGAGACAACAGGGCAGAGTGGACTGCCCAAGATACCAATTGGAAAACATGCTTTCAACTTTTCCCTCTGTTTCTTCGTAGCAAAGATGATAAACTTAGTTGTGTCAGGATTCAATTTGAGCTTGCTAGTAGACATCCACTTTAACATCATTTAGGCACCTGTTCAACTATTCAAAGGCAGCAGATGCATTCTTCTGGGATAAATGCACATAAACTTGGCTGTCATCTGCATAAAGATGAAACTTTATTCCTTTATGTTTACCGATAATCAAACTGAGTGGGGTGGTGTAAAATCAGAACAACAAAGGGCCCAGGATAGAACCTTGGGGAACGCCAAATAGGAGTTTACAAACATCTGACAAAGTAGAACCAATTTTTATTGACTGATAGCAGTCTGTTAGATAGGAAGTGAACCATTTTAGAACAGAACTGTCAATGCCAAACCAAATATGGAGGCAACTGAGAAGAGTGAAATGATCTGTGGTATCAAAGGCAGCAGACAAGTCGAGCAATACTAAGGCATTGGGTTCATCTCTTGACAAAGATAAGTGAACTTCATTTCTTGTGGAGAGAAGAGCTATCTCAGTTGAGTGACCTGCTTTATATGACTGGATATATATCTACTGGTATAGTTATGGACATGGATATGTTCTAACAGCTGCTTAGCAACCACAAGTTCTACCAGTTTTTATATGAAACTGGGGCCAGATACAGGGCGATAATTCTTATGGTCGTCTGAATAAAGATTTGCCTTTTTAATAAGAGGGGTGACTACAGCAGTTTTGAAGGCATCAGGGACGCATCACTCCATGAGGGAGCAGTTGACCAGCTTTGTAAGTGATGGTAGCAGTATGTCAATGCATTCTGTGATAAGAAATGTCGGCCAAGGATCTAACAGGCAGGATTTTGTCGGTGAGGTTTTAATTATTTTACCAACAGCATCTTGAGAAACTTGCCTAAAGACAGTAATTTGTGGAGGATCTGATGGAGGGTGAACCACATTTTCAGTGCCAGAGGGAGCAAAAGTGTCTCTAATTTCATTGATTTTGTTCGGAAAAAAGGAGGCAAACTGCTCAGCCAATGACTTTTCTGACTCATGCAATGGAAGTGTCGCATCAGAGACCCTGTTCAGGGTTTTATGCAGCTCACGCCATAGCTTTCTAGAGTCATGACTATTGTCTGAAATAAGTTTGCTGTAATAGTCTGACTCATCTTTTTTTACAAGTGCATTGCACTAAGCAATCTGACAATGAAGCCAATTTCTGTTCAGTGAATTTATAGGCCCTACACCAATTCCTCTCAACCGTTGATAATCATTAGACATCCAATCCACAGAATCTTTCTTTGCCAGTCTAGATATAACAGGTGCATGCCTGCCAAGAACATTGCCTACATCATGTACATATTGTTCATAAAGATCAACCACAGCATCAGAAGGGGACTTATATTTTTAAGATCTTAAGTATTTTTGAGATCTGAGCGGAAGTCAGACATGTTGATGCGGTGGTACCTTTTATATTAAACTTTATTTGGAATGTGAGCCACTTGACGAAGGGAGGCAATTGAGCATTTAACTAATGCATAATCAGATACAAAATCCCAAATTTTGACATCAACAATAGTATCCTAATCACTGGGAGATAGAATGAGGTCCAATAGGTGACTGTTCAGATGAGTAGGTTGATTGACTAACTGTTTCAGATCACACAAATCAAGGAAGGTCATAAATTTATAACCATTATCAACTGGAACATCAACATGAATGTTGAAATTACCACAAATATAATATGATGAGTTAATAGATGACAGGAAACCAACAAATGACATGAATTCTTCTAGAAAGTTACAGGTACATGATCCTGGAGGGCGGTAGATGCAGGTAAGCAACAATGAAGCCCGATTGACACCACCATATTCTCAAATATGGTAGAAAGGAGATTCAATTTTATGGGGTCTGTAGGAGGATCTAATGAAGAAACCAACACCATCACCAATACGTGAGGGATAAAGCCTGTGAGGAAAAAATAAAATCAGGAGGAGTTATAGACCGTAAAAAGTTGTCTGAATCAAAGGGACGAATATATGGGTTTCCGTAAGGCAGAGAAAGTCGGGGTCATTTGTAGCAACCATATCGGCAAGGAGTGGACCCTTATTCCTTATGGATCTGGCATTTAGAACACCGAGTGTGAGAGGACCAGGGTTGAGGGACACATCTCCTCCCAGTAGCAGTAACAACAAAAGCCCTCTTCTATTAACTATGGTTGAAAATTTTCGACAAGAACAAATATATGAAATTTTTTTTGCAATTCTAATCAAAGGAGGACATGATGTATTATATACCCTAGTGTTGAACCACTCGTACCTGTGAGCCAGTGCTCAATTTATCCCTACACCTCAACACAGTCGCAATTCTTCATCCTGTGGGTGACTCACAGCAACCCTAACACCTCTTATCTTAAAAAAGCGTCTCTGTATTGCGTACTAAAGGTCCATGCATCTATTTGTTTGTCTGTATTCGCCCTAACTATAAAACTAATGAACGCATAGTTTTATTGTGTGGGTAGGGCCTGAGCTATGCAAGGCATGAGTAAATTTTGAGGAATATCCGTATAACACTCTGGAAACAAATTTTGAATGTGGCGATACCCTGCTGCCTTGGTGGAGTTCTGCACCTTAGGAGTGCTTTGTAGTTTAGTGTATTATTGTTTCAAATCAAGTATGAAACCATTAGTCAAAAGGGTTGTTTAGGTGAGTTGGTTTCTGAGAAGTTGTCTTGACACATGTTTATGTACCTGGAAAAAGAACTAGGTTCAGTTCGACTAATGCTAAGGAAACTAGACTGAATGTATTTTTTCATAGTTTTGTGGCTGGTCAACATGCTTCTTTGATAACACTAAGATGTACATCAATTGCATTAAGCCGTTTTAATGTCTTAATTTTCTGCAGACAAGTCTATTTGAAGGATGGAAGTTATGCAGTCCAAATGCAGTCGTCCAAAGATACTTACTTAATGATTAATATAAAGTTTTGTAGATTGGTAAGGGCCCAAGAAAAAAATCTATTTACCTTTGCTGGAGTCAGGCTGTAAAAATGAAATATAAGAAAGATAAAGGAGAGGTACCATAAAATCAATTTGAGGATGAATAATGTACAGCAAAGTCACCAAAGAGATCATCAACAGGGCTTCATAAAACCTGTACAATTCTCATAAAGAGAAAAGCTCCTGGTACAGTTTTTATGATGTATGGAAATAAGGGAGTCTCTCCCAATGAAATCCTCAAACATGGACCACTGCAGTATGATGATCCACTGGAGGATTGGACGGTCACAAGCCACATAAAACAGCACTTTCTCACTGCTTGAAAAGCTGTATATTCATCCCAATGATTTACAGCTT
The DNA here is from genome assembly GCA_964017235.1 of Sabellastarte sp. h YS-2021. Lineage (NCBI taxonomy): Eukaryota > Metazoa > Annelida > Polychaeta > Sabellida > Sabellidae > Sabellastarte > Sabellastarte sp. h YS-2021. The sequence goes on from OZ024936.1 coordinate 34,491,317, forward strand.
GAAAACATCAGCCAGAAAATGGAACAATTTCCCCGGAGGAGGTAGGGATGTGAGTGTTTAAGTGAGTGAGTGTATGGCTATGAATATGAGGATGGATGATGCAGATATAATAGAAACGAATTAAGGATATTAGAACATTCCTATTTTTCATGGGATGTTTAAATGTATTATTCATTGTTCTCAAGGCATGTCAGTATGGATAAAACTTCCGGACCTGACCCGATGTAGGAAATTTGGTAGTTGCTTACCGATGCCCAGCAGTTTACAGTGCAGAATCTTGACCAACTAGTATATACTGGCTTCCTTTGCCCTTTAAACTACCAATCGTGATCTAACCTGTAAAACTGTGTTGAAGCGACTTTAAACCCAAATAAAATAAAAAGTTAAATTCCATTGCCTGAGTAATATTGTTTTAATAACAATCAAGATATAGGGGTTCCTAATCCAAAATATTGGCTTGTGGTTCTTGCTTAATCATTTAAACAACATTTTGCTTCTGATCTCTTGTTTTTACCAATTAAATGAGAAATTCCATAGCTTGTTCACCCACATCGCATTTATTACATAATGGAATAACTTTATATGGTTATACATGATGTTAATGCATTAGCATAATCTTACCTTTTAAACTGATACACAATATGGTTGGGACATCTTAAGTTGTTTCACTCACGCCATCGTTCCACTTCCGCTGATTGCAGTTACATAAAGAACATTTTATCCACCTTTTCCCTTGTATCTTTAGTGTTTGTAAAACAGCCTTCTCATCTCTATAAATGCAAAATAATAAGTTAGGAATAAATAAATACCATTCTATATTGTATGATAATCGGATTTCTCAGATGACTAATAACATGTTAGGAATGATATGGTTACAATAACGCACTGTGGTTTAACACTTTAAGGGGGCATTATTAGATCAAATGACTGCCATTTTGGTATAGATTCCAAGACACAAAATCAAATAGTATTATGTAGAATACAACAGTCAACTGTCGTTAACTGACTGAGTGTATTTTATTTGCAATACACAAATTCACTTCCTTTCTCCATTTGACTTTATGTGACACAAAATAATTAAGAGGAAACCACTGACTTCAACCAAGGTATCTGAGTGTCCTCATATTGTAATTTCACCCAAACACTGATTTTTATTTTAACCCTCATAATTGGATAGTATGATCATGAAAATGGTTGAAAATCAGACTGTTTAAACCTTGGAATTTATATTTTAGGTTAGTATTTCAACATACATGTAGGATTTATCACCACCGAACAAAACTGTCCCAAACTGGTTTTGGGTGTTATATTAGTGTTATACAAAGAGATTTATTGCTGTGTGGCTCATATAGTGACTTAATAACTACGACACATTCTGTACTAAGCACCAGGAGAGTGTCAGAGTTAAAGAAAATTATCCAATTATTTTGAGCAATATGTAGCATATGTATTTAAGTCTTTGCATTTCCTTTTGTTTTCATTTGTAAACGTTTCAGTTCTGTTGTAACTTTTATATAGAGAGAGGATACTTCTGTTGCGGGATATTGCAACTCTGGTTTTTAATGGCAGGGAGTTCTTGCCAACACACAACCTAATATTAACTGTCCATTTAACTACAATTTACTTGAATCAATTGATACCAAGATACAAAAGGATGTGGCCACCGTGAATGATGTTAACATGCAAGCACAGGGTTAACACAATATCGTAAGTTTTACATTTTAATTTCCTTCTCTGGCCACCTTATCATTTCTTATTCTGTCATTTCAGTTTTAGTTCTGGTCACATTTTTAATGGCTATTCTAACTAAAGTACAATGACTTTTGAGTAGTTGAAGTTGCAGCTTTAATGCATCATGTTAACCTATATACCCAGAGTAAGCACCATGCAAGAGTTTTAGATTTTTATTTGTTGTATTAACTATAGTTTCATTTCTGGTTCTGGTCACTTTTTCATTTCCTGTTCTGCTTTTTTATTCACTTGTTGTTCTGGTCAGATTTTAGTTTATTGTTCTAGCTGCAGTACAGTGATCATGTCAAACAGATTTAGCACCATGACATTTATTTCATTGTTCTCGTCACATTTCAATATCTGGTTTTGCCTATATTTCAGTGTAATTCGGATCACAGTATACCACCCATGCAGTGGGTATAGAGGCAATGCTTGACTTGCGTATAAAAGCTAGTAATTCAGGTTGACTTTCGATGAGAACTTTTACTTCAAGATTTGATCCTGGCCTGGAGTTTGACATAAACTTCATCAGTGCTACCCATGGGATCCAAAGCAATTTGGGATTTGTGTTCAATCTCACTGTGAAGTTTCATTTCAAGCTGGTAGACTTTGGGAGCAAATGTGTTTTTTATTTTGAAATAACTTGGAACATTCTTGATCTTGGTGTCAAACCCTATCTTGAACTTGGAATTGGTTTGTTCATTTAATAATACGGTGGACCTGACTATTTGTAGAATGTAACAATTTAAGGCCATAAATAACCTTTGGATGTCTTGCTATGGGGTTTATGTGTTTGTGAGTCATTTGTTGGTCGTATCTGGATGTATGTTGGCTGTGTGTTCGTCGTATGTAGCTCATTGTCATACATTTTTCTACATGCTTGTAAGTGAGGTAAAATGGGTGGCCCATGGGGTCATAAGTTGTTGTAAGGTGGGACAAGAATCTACTCGTGACTTAACACATGTGTTTGTGGATATAGTTCGATATTTATATGTAGAATGAATGTGGGATAATGTCACAAGTTTATAAAAATGATGACTTGTTTGGAGAAAGGAGGTACACGATTGATTCGGGGACATAAGTGGCAGGCCGTGTGTCTTCATGTCTGACTCATACACATTTTAGGTAATGCGTGTTAGGACATACATTGCACTTTTGTGATGTGTATCTGTCTATATGTGGTTCATGTGTAACTTGTATTTGAAGTCTGGTCGCAGCCCCCAAGGGCCATAACAATAAGAATAATAAAAAGCAAATTGGGTTATATAATATATTTTCTATCATTTTCGCATTGGCACATTGTATAATAGTTTCATTACAGACTTCAATATTATTATAGTTACACCTACTAACATGCTACAGGTGTCCTGAATCAATTTTGAGGTTAGTTCCTCTCACGACCTTGATATCCATAAGGTCAAACCGAACTTTTTGTTAGGTTTCCAAACCCCAGGGTAGCAAATGACAAAATTATTCTAAATCTAATACAACTGGGGTAGTAATAATAATTAATTTGGAAGAATTTACCCAGAAAAAGATTTAAATGAAGCAAACAATTAGTGACTGGGTAAAATCACCAAGGATTATTTGACCTTGGTTAGACGTTTCATAAGGTCAAACTGACCAAGTGAAATATGTATCTTGGAATTGATTCAGGCACCCAATAGCGAGTGTGTTTAATGTCTGGATAACCAGAAGGTGACTAGAACAATACCCAGCTTGACCTTGTCAGAAGTTAAAGGTCATATACAAGCCAAGGTCACAGGTCAAATGCAATGTCATAAACTATATACATGATAAATGTTTTTAGCATTTTTACTTTAAAATAAGGGGAATATTGCACCCAAGCACCAAGTAGGAACTAGGAATGTAGTGCAGCTCGAAAAGCAAGAGAAACAGGTGAATGTAGGGTGGGGGCAGAAGAAAGGTATGACCATACAGCATCCGAGCGCCATGTCCCATGCTTCATGATATGGGCCAGTGGGACCCCATTCTGGAAAGCCCAAGAAGCCCCACCCCTCCTAAAATCATGGAATGTAATTGGGTTTGGTACTTGTAGCAATCTACATACATCCTTGAGATGTTTCCTGGCAACTGAGTCTGTCAATGGGACCAGGCCCCTGGGCTTTGGAACCAAGAACAATGGGTCATTATCTGCACCAGGAATTTTTTGGAACATGGTTCTTAGTGCTTTAATAGGGCAAAGAGGGGACTCACCCAGCGCTGGGATAGACACTGTAGCAACATCTCTCCTATTTTGTATGGTTTTCGACCATTTCACTAATATCACTGCACCTTGTGCTTGCAATATAATATCTGCCCGAGCTAACTGTCTGGTTTTATCAAAAGAGTTTGTAGAATGGGGTAATATATTTGAGATTCTTAGAAAAGAGAAGAAAGTCAAAAGGTATAGGGGTACAAAAATGACAGGAGAAGGCAATAGTTGACATTTTTCTATGATTTGAAAAAGCAGTTCAATGGTCAAGGGGCTTCTATTACTTGGCTTAAAAGAAGCGTTTATTTTCAATGATTTTTGAAACAGTTGTATACTCTGATCTGTAAAAGGTGCAGTTGGCAGTTGATATATTATGTGGTAAGCTCTTACCGCTGCCATATAATTTGCAATGGTGTTTTGTGATAGGCCATTTTGGACCAAAAACTCCATGAAGGCTAATAAAATGTGTATATCTACCTGATGTAATGACAGCCCAGCTGCCACTATAAAGGCCTGATAGTCAAGCCAAGACCTAGCGTACTGACGTTTGGTGGAAGGTCTGAAGGCATCTAACAATCTTGAAGCCGCAGAGGTGGCCAGCTGGGCTGCCTGTGGAGGTAGATCTGAAATTATATATTATCATTTAAAAAGGTCAACTGAATATTTGTATCAATCCAAATGGCATTTGGTACTAACTGATACAATTTTTCATTATCTTGATAAGAATTTGTCCATCTAGATAACAAGTCGGCTATGGTATTATCTTTACCTGGTATATGATACACCATAATATCAAAGTTATACATGGCTGATAACATCCATATATTCCTGGCACATGTAGCCAGTGTCTGGTCACGTGATTTCCCAGTATTTAAGACCTCCACTACTGCCAAATTGTCGCACCATATCTTAATTCGTTTATTTGCCCAATAAGTGGCCCAAACTTTACATGCCACTAAAATATTCAAAATTTCTAGTTGTACTATATTGTAGCCCATATAACCTCTCTCAATAGGAATATTGTAGATCATATCATTAAACACTGCCCCCATACCAGTCAGGGATGCATCTAAGTGAATTTCTGCCTGGCAAGTACGATTATCATAGAATGTGACACCATTATATTGGGTAAGAAAGAGATTAAACCAGTTCAAATCCCTGGCAAATTGTTCAGTAAGTAGAATTTTTGTTTTTTCTGCATTTTCTCTTAATACTTGCAACATTCTATTTAAAAATACCCTTGCTGGCTTGACGCATTTGGCAATATATAATAAATGACCTAAAAGCGATTGCAGATCTTTTTTACTGCAGTAAGTCTTTTCCGCCCAAAGACTACATAAGGTAACAATTTGTCCTAATTTTTCTGGGGGAATGGATATAGTTCTACTTTGTGAATCTACTAGTATACCGAGACAGACCACAGATGTGGCTGGGGCCACTAACTTCTTAGTACTGACTTCCAAACCAAGATCTGCCAGTAAGGACATAAGAAAGTCAAATGCAGCGTCAATTTTTGACGGTAAACCGACGTAAATGAGATCGTCAATGTAATTAAAAAGGTCAGGAAAGCCATGTTCAGCCATGATATACCTGATAGCATCCGAACAACGCTGAAAAAACAGCGAACCATTCCGATATCCGAACGGCGTCGAAACGTCAATAAAATGACGCCCCTCAACCTGTAAACCCAATAAGTCAATGTCTGCTGGATCTACTCTAAGATGTCGAAAAGCCCTGCTTATATCTATCTTGAAAAGCTTGGCACCAGGTCCAATACGACGCAGGGCAGCTGTAATGTTGTCTACAGAAGGGTAATGCAAGGTATATTCCGTACCTAAGTATTTTTCTTTACTAACTCCATGATTAACCGAGTAGCCCTTGGGCCAACTAAGGTCCATGATTGTTCTTTTCTTATCTGAATCTTGTTTATCTCTAGTCATAAGTGGAGATATATGAAATGTCAATGGTAACTGGTCAAATGGGCCAATTATGGCCTTATGGGACAGTTCTTCTTGGACATAATCCTTAACATGATTCAAATATATGTCTGCTGACTTATGGTTGGAATCGACTCTTTGCAAAGGGCACTTCCTGTCAAAATCTAAAGGGAAGCCATACTCCAATAAGTCAGGGAGTTGCTGATCCCAGTAATTGCATAAGTATGACCGCCAATTTCGTATATTAAGGTTAGTATTAACTGGAATTCTGGACTTCATAAAGTTTGGAAGTCCACTACTTTTAACAATGTGATGGGATTTTATAATATCAGGGATTATATCCCAACGTACTACTTCCCCACCATATAGTTCCAAGTTAGTTTGAGGAACAAATCCAAATAGAGCTCCTGTTTGCCTTATGCATTCTTGATTATGTTGGCATGTGGAATGTGTAGTGTCATGATTTTGGCAAGAAAAATCCATATTTGGATCTACTTGTCGAATATTATTGGGGCTATAGTTTCCGGTTGACATTGAGGCCCAATTTGATGTATGAGTATTATTGTGTGCTACTGACCATGCCTGAGCATCTGGCCTGATGATATTTTTATCTCCCACAACTAAAGTCCCAGTTTTGTTTTTATTGCCCACCAATGGTATTTTTTCTTGCTGAGCTAATATAAGCTCATTAATATCATCAATCTTTCCCTTGTTGTTACAAGGGCTTTCATTTTTCACACAATTCAGATTTTTTGCATTTTTTGTGCCAATTGGTGAACTAGCAGAGGCAAGAGACACCTGTGATGTCTGTTGATCCTGCTCCCGTTCATTTAAGTTCTGTAGCATTTGAAATCTGTTGGAAAGCACCAATTGGTCCTGCTGTCTTTGGTCAATGGCCCAACCCCCGGCCACACTGCACTGACTGACGGAATTCTGGTTCCGATATTTCTTCCCCGCATGTGAAGGGGCAACCGTATTATTTATGACTTTTCCCGTATGATATTTCATTTGACCTGTACGGGAACCAATTCTAGAGTTATCAATGATTTTTGTGGCATTTTTTCCTGTACTTTCTATACTATGATTTTTTGCATGACTAAGAAGCGCTTGTGCATAAGTCTTACCCGGTTTAATTTTATCAAACATCTTGAATTCCTTATACCAGGTAGCTACTACAGACTTTGAAGCCTTACATTCATCAATAAATCTTTTGGTGTGACTGCTGTAAAAATACCTATCTGTGGAATATAGGGCATGGTGATTTTTGTCCATGCCCTTACTTACTCGTTTTTTAAAGTGTTTCTTTTATTTTTATTCCTACATTCCGTCTCAGGGTGTGGGAAGGTTCTACCACTAGCCATATAACAAGCAGCACAAACATGCTTGTAGGTCGTACCTTTCGTTTCATGGCTCTTCATGTGAGTGCAAGTACCTTTATTGAAATATATGCAAGGTGTGACCTTCATATTTTTCTGATACATTTTTGCATTTTGAGTGACATTTGAATTTGAATTTACCACATGCCTTTGTGCATTTGCCCGCCTAATTCTATCAATTTTGTCAACTTGCATGTAATTTTTTACATCTCCCTGTTCCATCCTACAAAGTAGGACAGCATGACTGGCCTTTGCCGCATCCCAGGAAAAGTCATTTGCATCTTCTAATAATTGAATCAAATAATCAAGCATGTGCTCTTTGTTTTCAGAATGAATTTCTTCTTTCATAATGCGGCAGAAGCCAGTCATCCACTGAGTTATGGAGAGATTGTCATACTGCACCCTTTCTTTTTTACTACCGGACAAAACGTATTCTTGTGGCCATTTCACTCTGTTTGGTACTACGACCTCAACCGTACCTCCCCTTAAAGATTTAATTTTTGTACCTGACTTATTTTCATCCACAAGATCCCGTAATCTTTGGTCGACTTGTGCTTGAATCAGGACATCACTTCGTAGTGATTGGAGGTTGGGTAAAGGCGACACCAGTGATTGTTGAGCAGGCAGTGTGACCGGGGTATCAATGGCAGAATTCTTAGCACTGTTACCTTTAATTTTTGCCGGATCAGTGGTTTTGTTTTTTCCTTTTTTTTCAATGGCATCTAACCGCTTGCCAATATTTCCCAACTGCTGTAAGATTTGCAAATTTATAACCTGTTGTGTACTGCCCCCAAGTACTGAACCACCAGCAGCATTTAAACTATCAGACATATTTCCCGTATTTTTACTACTTACTGTTTGTTCAGTACCTGGCTGGCCTACCACAACTTCCTCATTTTGTTCCCCATCCGAAATACTGTCCGAACTATCATCAGTACTGGCCTGTTGATTTTGAAGCATACTTAGAAAGTCAGTATCACCGGCCGACTGTATATGAATTGGTACATGTACAACTTCTGTATTGCCGGACCGTAACGAATACTGTTTACGCTCTGCCATTGGACCACAACAAAAAACAACACCTGAATTAAAACAAGTTAAAATGTAATTTTAAAATTAAAATTTAAAACTTCTGAGTTTTGTTTTCAGATGTGACCTCGTGTGCTTCCAACATTCAAATGGAAGAAGCATGGGTCAGTACTTTACATTGACCATTGGCTGACCAATCAGAAACAGCCACGACTATAGAATTGGTAACAACTAATTTTTTACAAAAATTCGAACTCTGGGCCCTCCAGGGCTGACCTTGCCGTCACCCACATGACGGCCCGAAATAACAAGGAAACAAACAGCCTCTGTTTGAAGCATTACTAATTAGTGTCCATTTCCATACGCACTGATCCACGATCCGTATCCGCGATGCAGATTCGCAATGGGTATGCAGATTGCATAAAATGTGTTTCCATACGCGCTTAAAAATAAGTGCATAAGCAATGCAGATTTGTGAATAAATATAGCAAGCAGCATAGATTTCAATTTGAATTGGTGGAAAAGTGTTGGTTTATAATTAAATCCATGACAGAATATATTTTTATGAATTATTAAGACTTATAAATATTTCTTAAAGGCAGATTTTTCAATTTATCCATTTATATTTTATTGTTGTTGTTATATTTACTTAAAATATTATGAAATCAATCACATAACCAATGTAGATGTATTCTGCACATTACAAGCTTCAAAACGATACCTTATTTTTAAAAATTGAGCAAAAAATGACGATTTTATGCTTGTTTGAAGAGAAAAGATAACAAAATCAGTGATCTTGACATTATTTTACGTTGCGTGAATGCGTTTTTTTGCAACACTGCTGCATTTTCTTCACGCATTGCGCATACGCATGCTTAACGCAATGAGCATCAGTGCATATGGAAACACTCTGTATCATTTATATAAGCTGCAAATAAACGCGAACGCATTCACGGATCTGCATTGCGGATACGCAATACGCATCAGTGTGTATGGAAATGCACACTTAGGATGAGGTCACCAACTGGAATATAAATACGTACTGATACGACTGCACAGAACGATGTGACCGTATTTAATTTAAGATTAAGTTGTTTTCTTTTCCGTGTGTAATAATGATAATAATAATAATACTAGAAGCATTTATATAGCGCAAAATTGGTTAACGTCCTCCACAGGAAGGGACAGCATTTCGCAGTGGACAGTGTTTCGCCAATTTCTAATGTACTTAATTTAAAACTAACATCTACCATGATACTTAAGGAGCTGTATAAGCATAGAATAGTGTGCAATATGTCTTGATACTTTTCTAAGATTTTAGAACTGACAGTATGCAGGAATATATAGATTAATAAAACAGTTTATATGTCAATGAAAAATATGCAAACTGTATCTGACTGATACAGAGAGTTGTACGTTCTCTAAACTGTGTCTGGGATCAATATAAATACTATTTATAACTTCATCATATGCTAGAATACAATGAGAAAAATCGATATTTAGCTTTAATTATTGTATGCAGAATTGTTAACAGTCTTTGTAACTTTTTGGGAACAGTATAAAAATAACTTACGAAATGCTGTTCACCTTTGGACAGCCCCATTTTTATTGCCATGGGACAAGTTCTATGGATGTATTTGTACTTATCACAAAACATATTTTAGGATGCTACTATCATTTTATAATTTGAGGAACCGCTTTTCATTCTGATAACTTTATAAAACCACACTGCATATTTGTTCTAAAAATGCATTTTGGTGTTTTTATGGGCGAAATGCTGCCCCCCCCCCCCCCCCATGTAATGCACTGGAAACCAAAAAGGGACACTCGTTAACCACAGCGAAGTCATAACCCAGCAAGTGCCCTCCATGGGAGGGTGACTAGTTGCGGGTAAGCTAGTCTAAGCAGGTAGGTCTTAAGTTGCCTTTGAAAACTTGAAATGGTCTGTTGTGATCTGATCTTTAGAATGTTACATGCCTGTGCAGTCTAAAAGACACACTCAGGAGATCTGGGATATTGTAAGCTCACATTTACTGCAAACTGCCCATATAAGGAATCTTTCATTTGATGTTATTGGCAATTTGGATTTTGGTTCCCATAGCAATTTGTGTTATGTGGAAAATATGCTATTTACTGCACTCAATACACCATGACATAGTGTGGCGCACACCAAGTAGCGTAGCAGATACATTCTTCCATTGTTGCTACAGCACAATTATTGCATACGTGCCATGAAGTATGTAAGCACCAGCAATGTGTTCAGACAGCTGAATATATACTATAACACAAACTAGAGCTTTTATGATCATTCTAAGAAAAAACACACCATATTTGTCCTCGTAAAGCTTCCATAAGCTGGAGCATTAAGCAAAAATTGACAAACCTCTCAAGAGACTCGTTACTATGGATATTGTCACACAAGTACCGTTACATGTCATAAAGACAATACTACTGGTGCCAGTGATCATGCTATGTGGTCATAAGAATTTTTGAATGGGGTTCCAAGACTACTCTGCTGCCCTACAAGACCTCATTACCTCTGCCAAAGAGGTATTATTTTCATGACCGTTTGTCTGTTTTTCCATTTCTTTGTCTGTCTGGTTGTTAGCAGAATTTTGCAAATATTACTGCTTGCATCTTCCTTAAAAATTCTGAAAATGAGTCTTGGTCCAACGTAAATCCAATTATCTTTTGAGAATGATCTAGATTACCGTCTGGATACAAAAATAATAATCCTGATTTCCCATTTATCTATTATTAAGTGCTTTGTTGTTTTTTTTCAGGATTAAGCAGGATCTTCCTGAAAATAAAAACAGAGCAGAAAATTGGCCTTGGTCCAACTTAGATCCCATTACATATTTAGAGGTATTGTATTCATGTCTGTCTGTGTCTCTGTTTGTGTGCCCATTTCTCTGTCTGTTTGTTAGCAGGATTACTACTGGTTGGAACTTCCTGAAAAAAAAAACTCAGAGGATGTGCCTTGGTCCAATTTATATCCCACTAAATTTTGAGATTTATCTGGATCACAACCTGGATACAATTTTTTTTTTAAATCTAGACCTTACTCATACCGTCTACAAGATGTATCTAATTCACTACCGCCAATGAGGTATTATTTTCTTGAACGTTTGTTTCTCTGCTTGTCCGTTTGTCTGTTTGTTTGTTAGCAGGATTACGCAAATACTACTTGTTGGATCTAATCTAATCCATCTAATGTGGACGTTATAGTGCTTAATCTCCATCAATGACAGATTCTAAGGTGCATCTGAACATAAACCAAGGTAATTAACGTTAAACCAATGACATAGCCAGGTCAAACCAAGCAGACACAGGGATGACAGAGGAGGCTCTGGTGGATAGGTTTTAGTAAACAGGTAAGTTTTGAGCTTTTTCCTGAAGACGGCAACTGATGTTGTGCTGCGTATATCATCAGGGAGGTCGTTCCAGATCTAAAGAGCATCGAAAGCAAGCTATGGCCAAAATGTTGATTGACTTATAGACTGAAGAATAGAATGCAGGGACAGTATTGAGGATCAGGGTGACTACTCCAGGTGCTGTAGGAGCTGCTGAGCTTCAATTTACTGACAGCCATCCATTGTTGCACATCCTGAAGGCAGGCATTCATTTTGGTTAGAGCAGCAGAGGCATTCTTGAGGGAGAGATGGATGTGTAAGTGAGTATCAACTGCATAGAATTTAATATCCAGATGGAGGTGGATGATTTTCTAAGTGGTGTTGTATAAAGTGAAAACAACAGTGGACCCAGAACAGAACCTTGGCGAAACCCACAGATGAGCTTATTTAATTCAGATAGTGTAGAACCTATCTCGATGGCCTGACAGCGATTACTTGGATCTTCCTAAAAAAATCAGAAGGTGCATCTTTGTCCAACTTTGAGCCCATTAAATTTTGAGAGTGATCTGGATCATTGTCTGGATACAAAAAAGTCTATTTTCTACTTACTTATTATTACTTGCTTTGTAAGTGTCTGAGACGTTGATGAAGACAAGCTAAATAATATGCCAAGGATCATTTCCAAAGTTTACATTTGATCTTTGGTCCTACTTCAAGGTCAAAGGGGGATGGTCCTGCAAAAACCCTTTCTATTTCATATCTTATTGCTCAAAGAGTTTATTGTACTCACCACGTCTCGTCTGTTGATATAATGAGTCAAATTGACATGATTTCTAGTTTTACATTTCTAGTTTTTTTCTCCGAGTGCTCTTTTCACGTCTTATTCTGTGTTATGTAGTTCACAGGATTTAAAATTCCCGTATTGGTATTACAAGTTTATCAATTTCCCCATTTTTCCATTTAGTGCCGGAAAAATTAAACAAAATCTTATGTAAAGAAAATATTAAGTTCAAACAATACCTTAGTACGGAAACGTCCAAAAGCACAAACAAACATAGAGGTCTCTGAATGAATAAAATTTGCAAATGTATGCGTACGTAGTATTGAATTAGATCTGAGCCCTTTCCAGTCCCATCTGTTTTACTAAGTTTGAACAATCCAAAATAACCTCGATATGAATATAATTTTGATATAGTCAGGGCAGTTATTGGTGCGGATCCATAAACCAGTTGAAGGGAACCAGTAACACATGGACAAAGAATGATACACCTTGTAAAATGGTGGAACATCGGACTGCCCAGACAGCCCCACTTTAAAGTAATAATTAACAAAGCTTATTCTTGGCAAAGCCAGCAAAATCCCATAATATTGGAACTGGTTAAAAGCATAACATCGAAATTAAACTCACTGAGTAAACATATACAGAGTAAAATTCATTCAAGCAACATGGGGGAAAAGATGTAGTTGTCATGGCAACAAAAGGAAAAAGTGAAGAAGATAACACGACTTTGTAATTTCACCAGGGCAGAGCAGAGAGTGTTCATTAATTAAATTATCTGCAACTTCTACAGTTTTCTGTTTCATTATAGTGTAAGAAATATAAAGTTGCTATCATTGTGAGAAATTTATCACTGGAGTCATATACTTGTTTTTTTTTCTTTGAATTACTGAACATTTTTATCACATTTGTGACTTTATGAAAATGTAATACTATTTTTTTCAGAATTGCAGTTTTTCCCTGTCTATTGTTTATATGAAGTGCTGACCATCGTGGTACATCTCACAGAGTCATTTTCATGATTTTTCCTTGACATTTTGCCAATAACGTGATATAAGAATTAAATTGTTAAAGTGTAATGTTTATAACAAGATTGTATTTTAGCTTGCTAAATATATTATAATTCAACTAGATATCATAATGTCAAAAACTTATTTTTTCTTTAACGAATCCTTGTCAGGTTTATGTCTGTCATCAGTAATATTTGTGAGTAGAGGAAATGTTATCTATGTCACCAGTATTACCTTAAAAATTCATCTTTAAATGTTTCATATTTCCGAAATTAAAACTAAGTATCTATATAAGATTCTTTTGTCCACAGATAGATTCAGGGGTTTCGTTCTCTATGGCCCGAAAGGTGAAATTATATAGCCTTTGGGACACGAAGAATGTGTCCAAACATTGGCATATAAAGCAAAACAATTGGAAAAAAGACTTGCAAAAGGCTGGACTCAACGTCGTTGGTAAAAGTATGCAAAACAATGGCGTATATCAGGCAAAGCAGAGACATCAAATCCATATGTGTATTTCAAATATTTATATGTAATATTTACAGATGATATATTCCTTTCTGACAAGTTGATGTTTATGAAGTCATCAATGGAAGTGGGACCTAAGTTGAAGCAACTGTGAACACAACATTGCCTTCCATTTCAGTAACTTCAAGTGGCTCTGGTGAAACTGATGAAATCACAGAAGAGTGCATCATCTGACAAACTACTTCCCAATGAGGGTATTAAAGCAACTGTATTCAGCCTTGATGAGTATCAGTAAGATCCTTCTAGGAAATAGGATTACTGCAAATATTGAGTTAGTGGTTAGAGTTTTGGTTTGACTGGCAACTCAGCAGATATTTCTGATTAGTTGTGAGACATAGGCCTTCAGATTTATTTTAAGGGACTCAGAATGGTTTTGGGGAAAATCGGGTGATAACTGTATTATAGAAATCCCGGATTTCAATTATACTTCGTCAAATAGTCTTGCCTTATATTATATTTATAGTGCTATCTGTTGGCAAGAACAAACATCAACAACCAACCCCGATATTTAAAAAAACTACTGCTCAACACATACAAAATATAAATTTTTAAAAAGATAAAATATTGTATTTGTACCACAATAAATTTTTCAATTTGAAATGTATCATTTATGCATAATTCTTACTGGACAGACACAGAAAAGACATAATCTTTCTTGGCTGAGATACTGAAAATTCAAGAATTTGTGAAAAATGTATAACAATATATTCTGATATCTTTGGTTAAAACTGAATTCATTTCTCAAGAGAATTAGTTGTTTTTGACGCAAAATAAAATATGCTCCAACAAGTGGCATTGCTAAGGCTTTGTCGCAATAATTTTTCTTTATATATATACATTCATACTATTTTCAGCAGTTTCAAAAAACAAAAGAAAAAATAAAACAAAAGAAAAAGAAAACAGGAGGTAGTACAATAAATGAAATTGCATAATTTCTACATATAGTTATATCCAGGTATTATTTGTGTTAACCAATGAAGGTATTTCACAGTATGATGAGCAAATACAATTGGAGACTGATGGAATGATTATCTTAAATTGACACCTTCATGTGTTCATAGATGAATCAACTTATGGGGGTGTTCCACTGGAGCTGACTTGTTGTTAAGTAGGTATTTTTCGAGGGTCGGGACCAATGGTTACAGAGTCGGTTTGGATCAGTGGTAGTTTCCCGGCTTGTTGCAGTGGATTGGCAAAATATCACACATGCTTGATATTTCACTGACCCTCCACGACTCTGTATCTGCACTGTGGCTCTGCCCACCTGGAAACTGTCCTGTCATGGATCTCTACGGCTTGTTGGTTACACTTCCCATCTTGTCCTTTACTGTTACCGTCTTGTCTTGAAAAACTTACTGTCCTGTCCTGGTTAAGTACCAGGATTCCACCACCAGACAGGATGTCTACACCAACCGGTCTGTTGTAAACATAACCGATCTGACTTGGACACTTCCCATCAAGACGGGAAGTCTCCCATTCTTCAACTGTAGAGTCAGTAACATCTCAGCAGGACAAGACAGGAACACATACAGACAAGCTGTAAACACAAAATCGAAAAGGCAGTTACACAACAGGCAAACCAGGAACTGTGTAGGACAAGCTAGCTTCATTTCGATGACCTACAGCTTGTCTGCTGATGAAATCTGTCACTATATAAGGAAACTTGGCTTTCACAATCCAGGAGACTAGACCACCACAGTCACGATACAAGAAGGGGCAAATGACCAACTACCTGATGGCCTCGGAGGCTATTGTGGATTTTGTGAAGGACCATGAGGATCTGTACAATAAGACTAATGAACATTTCAAGGACAAAACAAGGAAGGAGTGTCTCTGGGAGGAGTTCGCCAACAGTCGCAAGCTGTCTGTCAAGGTGTGCAAGACCTGGTTTGAGTCGCAAAGGACACATTATGGCAAGCTGATGCAATCAAAGTCTGGACAGGTCCCAAAGGAGATGACCGAACATCAGAACTAGATACAGGCAAAGTTTGGATTCCTGAGATCACAATCAGACACAAGACACTCAAATTGTCAGGCTTCAAGTCCCAGTCCCGAGGAGCCAATGCTTCAGCTGCTTCAGCACATGACATCCCCAGAGCTTCGACTGACACAGACAGTATGGAGATCAACATGTGATCAACAGACACCATGTTACATCCTCAACAAGTCATGAGCCCTATCGTAGCTTCAGGGTGCTCTTCGCTTGACCAGTAGGTCATGGACCAGTTCACACAGATGAGAATGATGCTGTTATCATTCCTCAGGCAAAAGCAGGAGACAACATGTACAGCCTTCTGCAACTACCTGCATCAAAGGTGGAGGGATTAGAAGAAAAAGAATTTCAGACATTTATAAACGAAGCTATAAAGTTTCTCAGCAACATTCAAAGCAGTGCAGAAGAACCGGGTCATCAGCCCCAGCAGCCACAGCCACAGACACTTTCATGAAGTTCAAGTGCAACTTCAACATTTTTGCAACAGCAGCCAGCACCAGTTGCAAGGGAATACATCTTAACCATCCCAGAGACACAGATGCCTTCAAGCTAGTCATCTAACCTGCTCAGCAGAGCCAAGTGGCAATCAAAGGACAGCATCAGCAATCCAAGACCACCCGAATCTTCCAAAAACAATAAATAGCTGCTGTTCAAAAAAAAAAAAAAAATCCCAAACAAGAAGCATTACATTGCTCCACACACTTTTGTCCCGAACACAAAAAAGCAAATGAATGAATGAATGTGTGATTAAAAAAAGTTTGAAGTTAAAAAAATTTCAAACTTTTTAAAAATAATCTTAAAATATTTGGAACTGAGAAAAAAAATTATTAAATACCTTTTGAACCCCCCAAAAAAGAATGTTTAACAACTTTGGAAAAAAATAAAGAAAAATGATATTGAACTTTGGCAAGAAAAATATTGGGGTAAAGGCAATGGAATTTTGGCCCGCCCCAATGATTTAAAATTAAAATAACTTAGACTTTAAAGAAGCTCTGACATTTGGGGGAAGTATTTTGATCTTTGGATTTGATCAAGTGCCCTTTGACGCTTTGAGAAACTTTTTAGTTTCCCTAAGAGATTTGGCAGGTTTCCAACTTTTAAAATATTTTGCAATTTTACAAGAAATTACTGTAAAAAATGTTTAGAAATTTTTAGATTTAAGGAGAATCATCTTTATATAACTTGGGTTGCAGGTTTTTAAAAGAGGACTTGTGATTTGGTTTGAAATAGTTTTGAAACTTGTGGGGAATTGATTGGATTTTGTTTGGGAATTAGTTGGAAATTTTAGCAACGCCAGCTTAAATAAAAGTTCTTGGAATAACTGGTTAGTCCTGAAAAGGATTGATAGTAGTCCTGAAAGGGATTGATAGATGCCAGCTTCTGCCCCTAGGGTTGTTGGTTGACACATCTCAGATCCTGTCCTCCTTGCCCAGCCAATGCCCCAACGTGATTCAGTAGTTCTCGTTGATGCTTGGCCTCCCTCAAAGGATTCCTGTAGTTCTCATTTGGCACATACACCACCTGTTCATTTTGTAGGGCCACTACATCATTTGCTGGGGTTGGTGCCCTGTCTGCCTTGTCCTGGTGTGTCCTCAGCATGTTGTGCAACACCAGACACGTAAACACAATGTCTCTAACAACCCTTGGCCTTTACTCCATGGTGCCCAGTAGTACTCTGAACCGGCTCTCTAAGATTCAAAAGGCATATTTAACCACCCTCCTGCCTGTGAAGATCCTGTAGTTGGCTATTCTTTCTTCCCTTGTGAGTTGTCTTCTGCTGTAGGCTTTTACCATCCATGTCATCAAGGCAAAGGCGTCGTCATCCAGCAAGAAGTAGTGCAAATGTGGCCCTCTCTTCCCCAGGGGCTAAGGTGCTGGAGGCCCCAAGCTATTGTCGTCAATCCACTTGACCCACAGTCTATCCAGATGAACCTGTATACCAGGGCCAGGAGAACCAGGGAAAAGAAGCCCTTGTAGTTGTAATAGTTACTGACTGTTTTCTTTAACTCCTTCATGGCAATGTGCTTCCCGTCCATTACCCCTACAGGATGGAAAACATTTCATCTAGTTCTGAACTTCTCCTCCACCCTTTTCCATTCATCAGGGGTATCAGGGCAGTGCAAATATTCGTCCTGGAATTCAGCAAGGATGGCTGGGGGACGAATTTGCGTAGGTGGCCAGGTGTCTCAGCATTATTGCCAGCTTCAGTATTACCTCTGTGGCTGTGGTGGTGACTGTAGGGCAAGTGGTGGTGCTGGGTTCAGATATGTCCCTTTCTGTCTCCCAATCAGGATGCAAATCAAAATATTAAACTAAATGAAAACCGAAAGTACCCTAAGCTGATGTAGAAAGTCTCTCTGATGTGTAGCTGTCATCTTTGCAGTGACAAATGATGTTTTTTTGTCAGTCACAGGGGGTTTATTTAGTTTTCGTTCAATCCCGACTCTGGATCCTGACTCCAGGATTTAATCAGTCCAGTTGGGGTGAGTCTGAAAAATACTTTAGTCCTGTCTGTTGGTAAGTATGGCTTGTTGGACATTGCTACGGCTTGTCTGTTAGGGATTAACAGCTTGTTGACAAGACAGTAGTTTCCTGTCTTGTCATGAAGAAAATGATCCAGACCCCAAGTAAGGTTGGGATCTTGATCCAGACAAGCCAGTATGCGCTATGTCCTGTTGAGAAGATGTAACTGACCTATGTTTAGTTGGAAAGATGTAACCGACACAGCATTTGCGCGCACTTTTCCCCAATTCCACGTTTTTTTGCAACCAACCCTAGAGTCGGTTATACGGTTAGTTCCAGTGGAACAGCCCCATCCAATAATTCCCACATACAGATAAAACCATTGTGAAAACTTAGACTAAATGACATCAAACGACATGAAACCATTTATTCCACGAAGTCCACTTTCTATTATAATGGTGATCCATTAGACTGATATTTTGTAGCATCTATTGCTGAATGTATTTTTCTTTTAACTATTAATTTAAGAGCAAGTATAAATTTAATGGATACGCTTTTCTAGAAGACCAGTAAATGTACTTTCTTGTTATTTCAAAGCTAAGGGGTCCAGACTTTACATCATGAAATAAATATCCCAAAATTTCCATTGATTTACTCAGAAAAGGGGTGTTAAAATGATTCTGGATATCGAGTATAAAATTAAGGCATCTGGTTTAGATACATTTAAACTTATATAAATGTTTGTTTTCTACCAGAAATTCTCAAACAAATTCTGTAATTGTTTTTTTTTGAACAAATTAATCATGTTAAAGAATAGGTTTAAAGATTCTTTTGTTTTTTTTTCAGCAGTGCCTGTTACAATGGAACTCTGGTTATTGAATAGGATTTAAAACTCTAACATTGAAAAACAAATGTTCCAACATCTGTAATGATGTTATACCATATGGCGCAGATGCGTATTTAATGTGTGTATACTCACTATATATTGTAAGTGATAATTAAGTGAGATTAGAAGTCAAGGAGAAAAAACACAGACAGTGAGTGAAATAAATAGTGAAATAAATCTGAGGGCCTGAGTGGGAACCAAACATTAGCTCAACATCAACACACATCCAACTGATTGCATAAATCCACACTTTTAGAAACTTAATCAAGTTCAAAGCTGTCGTTGGGTGAATGTCACTGGCTAACCCCTTTCTCCTGATGACAGTTTTACGACATTGGCTGGGCCTCTGAAAGGATATCAAGGTTTTGGTGGGACTGAGCTATCACCAGCCCTGGTCATGTTCCCATTTTTGGTCTTTAGTTTATGGTGAGCAATAGGACATATATTTACAGTTTGGTGTATACATATATTGCTTTTATGGTGTGGTGCTGAGGCGACAAGTGCTCATATCCACACTGAAGCAGATGTCTTAGCAATAAGTTTAACACAAAGCTATGCGATTAAAACATGGCGCAATGTGTGTCTTAGTCCACAAATGACATAGATTTACATCCAAATAGGTCAACTCATGACGGGGCCTAGTTTTACGTGAATTTATACACATTAGAAGACAGTAGGAGACAGTAGGAGATGCGATTTATAATATTTAAATTGGAGATTTCTAAGCCAGGGTTGGGTATACACAGGTTCATAGATATTTTAACAATTTTTGTAACACTTTTAAGTGGGGAAATATAAAGATCAAAACTTACTGCCAACTTCAGCTGGTAAATGGGTGAGATGAACATAAGCTGACCACAATTAAGATAAATTTCAATATGGAAGAAGAAGGTGAATAAAAATATGAAAATGGGTTATTATACATTTAAAAACAACTTTGCAATAACATTCGAAAAACAGTATTTAAAATGACACATAATAAAAATATACATCATGTAAACACACGATGAACAACTTAGCTGTCAATCTAATTGGACTTTTCCTTGGAGACACTTTCTTTAAATATAAGCAGCTTTATTTTCCTTTTCGTTTGTTTCAAGAAATGACAAGTTGGACAACAAAAATAAATGATACAGTCCCCATCTGCTTCTAATCACACAAATAGACGAAGTTTTGCTGTCACATGAACTTCCTGTTCAGAAGAAATGAAGCTGAAAGGTATCAAAGTGTACTTAGTTTATACAATCCATAACATGACTAACTTACTGAATAAAATAAACATTATAAAAGAATCGTGTAGGTTTGGAATTTCTACTGAAACACAGAATGAGTCACCAAAACACTCCACAGAATAACATTGTTAAAATGTGATTCATTGATTAAAATGTGAACTTTTATTGTACATAACCCTTAGTAGAGTGATCAGGCTGAATCTGACTCACATTTATTAAGATTTTCAGATACTATTCTGTTTGGATATCAGCAAAAAAATAATAAAATAAAATAAAAAGAAGAACATATTTTGAAAAAAAAAAATGGAATCAGCCACTTTTATCTGCAAACTACTCTCTGTGAAAATTCCATGTCAGAATTAATATTTCCTTCACTGACTGTAGGAACTGTCTAACTGCAGTGCATACTTGATAAGTTTTTGTGTAATTTTCCCAGGCAAACACAATAAGCAGAAATATTAACTGAAGTGAAGACATGACTGGAGTTTTTGATATGGACCACTCTCATTGGCACCAGTACAAACTTTTATGGATGAGTTTTAGACGTTTTCTTATTAAAAGGCAGATCTATTTTTGGGATGTGAGTTGTTTTGAATAAGGCAAAACTAAGAAAGTCTGCTGATAGCAGTAACACAAAAACAGAACCAAGACTACTTAATGAACAAACATAAAAGAGAAATTCTCCCTAAATTACCACTGCATGTTCAATACATAAGTGTAGAAAATCAGTTCCTAGAGGTCCAGAGGTCAGGATAAAACAATGACCTTGGAGGTCAAGTTGAAAGAAGCATTGCGGATAATATGCATTTATTACACAAAATACTATACTATGATTATGTACAAGCCAAACAGAATTGTTTATTGAAGGCATAGGGTCACCTTAACTAGCACAGATTTCGATGACCTTAACATAAGTTGTAAAATGGTGAAATTTAGAAGATAAAGTATAGGCGTGCATAATGAAAGGTGACCCTATGTCTTGTTACTTGAGTGAATACATAATGAATTATTGTACTAAAATGAAATTACTTGAAAAATATTTGTAAATAAATCAGCCAAACCCCAACAGTATAGAGTAGTGTACCAAGTCAAATAGCTGACAACTTATTTCTGAACATCTCAGCAACCTGATCACCAGCATTTGTGGAGTCAGTTATGTATCTCCATACACAGTCCGACGTCCAGGTGCCATGTCTCTGAATGTTTTGCAATGCCACATTATTGTTAAAGGCAAAGGTGGCACCTGAATGCCGGAAGGTGTGCAAAGTGTAGCCAGTGTGGGCCAGATCCAGACGCTCAAGGATCAGTGAAAAATGCCTCCTGACCCCACTATCAGTAAGGGGCACCCAATTTCCTGCATTTTTGACTTGAAATAGAGGCAGATTCCTGCCCTTGGGGGTGAGGGACAGGAGGTTAGATATGGCACTCACTGGACACAACCTGGATCTACTTATGGCTGGTATAGAAATCAATTTAACTTGATTATTCGACTGCATGGTTTTACTCCATTTAACAATAACAACAATCTTATCCTGTTGAAAAATAATATCTCCCCTTGCCAGATGCTTAAGTGGTGAAAATTTTGAGACAGCATGTGGCACCAGGTTAGAAATACGCAAAAATGAGTAGAAACTCAACAAGTACAGAGCCTTAAATACCTGGCCCATATATGTGAAATCACATTGGTCTACAATCTGAGAAAGCAGTGGAATATCAATGATTTTGTTAAGTTTAACAACAAGAGGGGCATGTCTTTGTATCGCTTTTAAATAAAATTTAAGCCTTGCATCATTAAAACAAGCAACATCCAAGCCACATAGTAAGAACTGGGTCTTAATGGCAGATAAGTAGTTTGCCATTTGGGACTGTTTTACTCCATTAAAGTTTAAACACTCTAAGAAACACAGAAGGTTTAACACAGTCACCTGTGAAAGGTCCCAGTACATGAAGACCAGGAAGGCCACAAAGGTGCGAAACATGGTGTCATAGGCCTTCTTGGTGGATTCAGAAAAGGCATGTGGAAGCCTGGATGTTGCTCGAGAAGCAAGCTGTAATTCAAGCAGTGATGAACCTAGAATGACAAAACAAAACATGTTGACCATCATATAGTCTTGTCAGTGTATAGTAAAGCATTTGACACAGGTATCCATATGTTAGGATGGACCAGGTGGTGTAATTTTTCAACATTATTTTTTGTTATGAACCATCGAGACAAGAGGTCTGCCACTTCATTCAGCTTGCCTGGTACATGAACAACTTTGATATCAATATTAAACGTGCTGACCCACATGAAAATATTTCTGGCATATTCAGCCATGACAGAATCACGAGACCTACCACTATTAAGCACACTAACCACAGCCTGGTTATCACATTTCACCTGAATTCTGGCACCTGCCCATTCCCTATGCCAGACCTTCAAGGCCACTAAGATATTTAACATTTCAAGGTAAGCAATGTTCAGTTGGTGGTAAGTGAATGGTAAGGGGAGAGCATACACTTGGTTATCAAAAATGGCCCCCAAACCTTGTGGACAAGCATCAAGATGTACAACTTTACCGGTTACATGTTGGAAAAAGGAAACACCATTGTATACTGACAGAAAGGTATTAAACCAGTTTAAATCTTTCTTAAAGTCTGCAGTTACAGTAATGGATTTTTTGTCAAAATTTTCACGCAGCAAGGTGAGCATTCTGTTAAGAAAAAATCTGGCATATTTGATGCACTTGGCCACGTATAATAGTGAACCCAGCAGGGACTGGAGCTCTCTCTTGGTGCAAACCATTTTGTTAGCCCATTTTTTACATAATTGCTTAATCTGTGACAATTTTTCAGCAGGTATAGATAATGAAAAATCTTCAGTATTAACCACAATGCCCAGACATGTGACCTGTGTGGCCGGAGGGACAAGTTTTTTGGAACTGACTGTGAGACCTAATTCTTGCAAAAGGACCTGCAATCTGTCATATGCTTTGGTAATTTTTGATGGTAAAGAGACACATAAAAAATCATCAATATAATTCCAGACTTGGTGACCCTCCAGATTCATAATATACCGTATTCCATCGGATAAACGCTGAAAAATAGAAGACCCATGTTTAAACCCAAATGGGAGAAATTGGTCCAGAAAATAACCCTCCCAATACAGGCCTAGCAAATCTAAGTCTCCAGGGTCAGGTACATGTCTGAATGCTCGACTAATATCAACTTTGAAAATTTTACAGCCTTTACCCAATTTGAGAACCTCATCAGTGATATTATCAATAGAGGGATAAGTAAGGACAAATTCGGTATCTAGATACTTATCTGAGTCAACCCCAGAATTGACAGACTGACCTATAGGCCAGCTAAGGTCAATAATGACCCTTCTATGGTCAGAACTGGACTTATCACGAGTCATAAAGGGGCTTACATGAAGATTTTTGATTGGTGGGTCTATGAAAGGGCCTACTATGGCCCCATGCTCGACTTCTTCTTTGAGATAATGTACTACATGGTCAGGGTACTGAATGACACTATTATGGTTTATTTTACTGTGGCATACCGTAGTATTTCTTTTGAAATCTAAGGGAAAGCCGTATTTCACAAGTAAAGGTAATTGCCAATCCCAATACTCAGCCAGATAACTGGCCCATTTTTCTGCATTTAATTTTGACTTGACTGGTACCTGCAGACCAACATAGTTGTGTCTGCCATCTTTTCTTAATCTCGTATGTAAGTCCATTATGTTCTGACATATGTCATTCTCTTTTCTGTCACATACAGGGCTTTTTAACCCATAAATGGGAATAAAGCCAAATAATGGGGTGTTTTGTCTTATGCACTTTGCATTAGCATGATTAGTCTTAGCTATGCGAATTTTTTCACATTTTACAGTTGATTGGATTTCTAGACAGTATTTGTCAATATCAGTGTCACCATTATAACCCCCAACCCCAGTAACTGTCCCTTTATCAATTGACAAAGTCTCACTGTTTGCGGTTGTGGGGATACGGTTTGTACGGTTGAACTGTCTACCAATGTTATGGATTTTTGTTGGACAAGTTTCGACAACATTTGGACATTCTGACACATTGGGGGCAGAGTTTCCGGTAAAACTGGAAGGTATCTTACCTAAGTATGTATCATTTCTGACACTTTCACCACCCTGACACCCTTTGACAGTACAGAAAGTATCAGGGTTATTTACCGTATCAAACTCCAGAGAATCACCTTCATCTTCAGAACTGTCAACACACAACACTGCAAAACGATTATCATGTACAAAATCATTACAATCTTGCTCAGTAATATTAATATTATTCTTCTCTAACTTTGGCACAACATTTGTGCGTGAATTAATGTCAGAACACACATATGTTTGTTCAATGTGGTTAGCAATATTCTGTGCATTCACAGAACGACGGGACACGTCATTAATTGACACCTTGCTCTGTATATTTACAACACATTTATCATAATCCCTTACAGTTTTGCTCTGGGCCTTATTGGCCACACTTGGGTTTACATCCAAGACACTGATACCTCTGCAGTTAGAGGGGATTTTGACAACATCAGAGTATAAAGTACCTGGGGAAGTACTCTTATGTACTGACAACAATTTCTTGACATTTAATTGATTAAATAGACTTTTTTCTACAAATCTAGATTTATATACATATCTAGTACTATATACAACCGTACTAGCTTGACCTAGTTTTTTGTATGATTTTTCTGAGTACAATTTTTAGTGATGTGAACTCCATCACAATTCTCACAAACATGTCTGAAAAAAGTACCAGCAGTTTTGTGATGAGAAGGATATTTGCAATTTCCTTCCTGAAAGAAATGACAATTGACACCAGTCTTATTGCCAGAATTTTTAGATTTTTTACCAAAAGAATGTGTGGCAGAAGCTTGGTTGTGACTAATATGTCTTTGAGCATGAGCTCTATGTAACCGGTCTATTTTTTCGGTGTCCGACCATTTAACCCTGTCAGCCTCCATGTTGGTAAGTAAAATAGCATGGGCTGCTTTTGCTGAATCCCAAGAAAAGTCTGAGGCATCTTCCATGAGGTTACCCAAGTAATCAAGCATTAAATCCCTGTTATCCCCAGATTTTTCCTCCTGGATACATCTGACGAATCCAGATACCCATTGGGTGATTGTCAAATCGTCATACGTGGGGCGAGTTTTATGGGCACCAGTCAAAATAAAATTTTGGGGCCAATCAATCAACTTTTTGACAGCAATATCCCCAGGGCCACCTCGTTGGGACTTTAGCCTACCTCTTGTGGCCATTTCATTGACATTCTTAAGTTCTGCCAACCGCCTTTCAACTTGATTTTGCAAAGATTCGTTATTCCTCAAGAAATCTAATGAGGGGACCACACTCTGAGCAATATTTTCGCCAATATCGTATCCCGTAACTTGCCCAGCAGTACCCAGGGAAGCAGCCGGAATGTCTGTGGCTTGTGAGTTGCCCTTTTCGAGTGCTGCCTCCGTACGTTGAACCCTCTTGCCCATACTATCCATTTTCTCACCCAACTGACGCAATTGGTTCAAAATTTCGTCAGAAACCGTAATTTCGTTAGTAGAAGAGGGGACAACGACTTCGGACTCACTAGAAAAGGACTCACCTGCCTTCAGTTGACATTTTTTCCCCACTGGTCGGGCATGCTGTGTGAGGCAACTGGAACAACTAAACACTTTTGGCATGATTAGAATTTGAGCTGAGTGTTAAAAAATGAAATAAAATACTAAAACACGAAGTTATAATTAACTCAGCTCAAAAAACATGTGAATCCTTCAAATTTCAAACGAGTGTGGCGCCAATATTTAACAAAGGCTGGCTTTTATAGCAAAAACTAATGATGCATATCCCCCACAATGCCTAGTATTAGTCTGGTCCCAGAACTGAATGCGATGACCACCCTGTGGTCATCCCTGCAAAAAGCAAACTTCCTCCTTTTTCACTCGTTTATACAACCTGTCAGTCAAAAATTAGAAGCTTTAGTATATTTATTTCTTGTTTAAAACCCTTCTAACTTCAAAAACGAACTTCCTTGCTTCTTTTTCAAAAATGTACATTGATATTTTACTAGCTATCAATACCTTGCTAATTGACACCAAGGTTACTGGTTCTGGGTTTGTGAATGGAGAGCTTGTTGTCCTAAGAAGTAGCACCAAGATAAAAGCTGAATGACAGTGTCCTTGAGGCTCAGTGTCGTAAGTAGATCTGCAGCCTGCCAACTTATTCATTTCCACTCTGACAATGTACTCCAAAAGACAGAAAACATCAGCCATGTTCATGACGTCAGTGACACTTTAAATTCCATATTCTTTTGAATAATGTACATAGATATTAACTATATAGCAGTTCTTCTTTCGGGGTCTATAAACTGCAACAAATATTTCTACTATGTTATAATAGACAGTGTGATACTGATTGTAAAATACTTTATAAAAACTACAAAAACCAAAACTACATTTGATTCTGTGTTTTTACAAACTTAACGATATTTTCTTAATATAATAATTTTTTTCTCTTATAATAACTCGGCAGCCTTTAACGACATATTTGGTGTTCTGTACTTGAAATTATAGATGTACATATCTGGTGAAATGGTGATGTTATGGCCATATATGTACCATAATTAAAGTTATTATTTGTTGCTTCTTTGAATGTGTAATCCTAAATGAAGAGTTCTTTTAAGCTTGTGTCAGAGTTGTAATTTTAAAACAAATTGAGGTGGTGTACATCTTATGTGTAATGGCAAATACAAGCGGTTTTTTAAAATTTTATTTTACAAGCTTATTCCTCTTCATCTTTGCTGACTTTAAAAGGAAAGATTTCTGTTATATCGAGTAAGAAGACTGGTTAATATTTGTTAATGTGTGACCTATGTTTTGTAATTTTTTTGTTTCTTTTTTGACAATACTTTTCTGAGTTAAAGATTTATACATAACGTAAATGTTCTAACAGATGTATGCACTGTACAACACACAAACCAAAAAAAAAAAAAAAAATAAATAAAAAAAACTTCCTCCAAAAACAAAACAAAACAAAACTAAAAAAAAACCCAAAACACTGTACAGCATCATTCATTGATAAAACAACAGTTTTATTATATTTTTATAATAATAATACTAATAATAGTAGTAGTAGTAGTCAGGACTTGATTGACTTCCTGATTTTATGACGATAATATAGAGATTCAACAAACAGTAATCATGGCCAATGGTTGCCATGGAAGCCAGCAAATGAAAATATAACAATATAACTGGGGTTTGTAATTCCACCCAGGTTCAATTAATTAAAGTGTCTCTGTACATGTTCTTTATGGAAGTGACACGACAAAGCAAACACTGCAGAAATACACTCATCAGCAACCATAAAACTGATTTATTTTTGTCCATGGATTTGAAGATACTGGAATTGTTAAAACAGAATTATTAATTTGCGGAGTGGTTAACTACCTTTTCTATCTAGTTTCATATCATTGGTGAGTAATTTGCAGAAAGTTATGTGTTTTGCCTTGCTTTAGGAATAAGTCTACACATGCTAAATCCATTTCTTCAATTATTTTGGATTAATAGGAAAGTAAACACAAACTGAAATATTCTTCCAAAGTTCTATGCACAAGAACACAATTTTCTGTGACATCTAGAACCAACCATCTCTTGGAATGTAACCATTCAGAATAATGAAATATCTGAATGATCCATAATTTGACACATTGGTTCCAAATGAAGGCATTAGAAAGCAATGCACAGGGACTTTGTAAGAGTCTTCCGGCAAATAGAATTACCGGAAATATTGAGTTAGTGGTTGGAGTTCTGGTATTATTGGCCACTCAGTCACTGCTACTTCAGCTTAGTGAGTTTAAAAAAATACCCAGTTGTATTGTATTTATACTCAGCACAATATATCCATGTACTACAGGGCTCAGAGAGCTATATGACCCATTGGACTGTAAAAGTACAACCCAACTCTCAAGTTACAGACAATCCCCTAACTGAAATACAGAAGCTCAGGGATGACCATTTATCAATGTCCTTGAGGTTCTTTAGCCTGTCACTGGGGATAGGACTGCCATTTTAAGTGGTCATCCAAACCACTATATATCTGCCTGTAACTGGGTTTGAACCCACGTCCTCTGTGTTCCTAGGAGAGTGTGTTACCCACTAGGCCACAGTGGCAAGCTTCACACTTAATATTTTTTTGGGGGGTGGGGGTGGGGGATGATTAGGAGATGATACAGTTTGTAACTAACATTTCTGGAACATTTTTCCTCTTTCCATCAAAACAATATGTGGTTCAACTGTCTGACACAGCTGGACCCTGTGTTCAATCTAGGAGGTAAGCCCTGCCTTGATTTTGCAATAGTTGCAAGGTCAGAACAAAAGGCTGAAGGACATTCTTCTGGACGTTCAATTCATCATGTGGGTCTGTTTTCTGATTCATTCGAGTGATTGTGACACTGACTCCAAAAACTTTTAGGTTTATATTTTTAGGTTGGCAACAAAATGTTTTATTCAGTTTTAAACCATCATAGCACAAAATGTGTTCAAATCTAGTACATTCTGTCTCTTTGAGCTTCATTTACGGATGTCTTAAGGCTTTTATGATCAGCTACACAATGCATTTGACCTAAATATCTGGCTACACAGACATGGTAATATTTCATTGGTATTCTCCAAAGCCATTTACTATGCATAATTATTGTTACACATTCGCCAAGAACTGTCAATTTTAGATAACATTTCCTTAATTATGTGAATAACAACCACAAGTATAATGAAAGTTATTTACGTAATGCGATTATGTTAAATTATATAATTAAAAAGGTATTTTACAGTGCTATTTCTCACCTGTTGGATTACCTAGCTTTTGCATTATAGAAGTTGTGTGACATCAATAATGTTTTTCCTTTTCACTTAAATGTTTCAGATAATTTTTCAGTAAAATATTTGAACACGAACATAAAATAAATAAAATACATTAGAATAGGCTATTTTTTAAGACAAAGTCATTTAAAGCAACTCGAGTCAGTGTATTCCTGTGGCAGATGTAAAAGAAGTCAGGCTCTCAACTGTACAATAACCTATGTCAGACTGGGTACACTCAAGTCGTGGCCTCTGACAAAATCAGATGGCATTAGATGTCAATATTTCCAACCCAAAGTCTTTCATTCTTCTAGTAACATTGGGTACCAGTGTGATTTTGCTGTCAGCTTAA
Source organism: Sabellastarte sp. h YS-2021 (assembly GCA_964017235.1). Lineage (NCBI taxonomy): Eukaryota > Metazoa > Annelida > Polychaeta > Sabellida > Sabellidae > Sabellastarte > Sabellastarte sp. h YS-2021. Next base: position 34,521,068 of record OZ024936.1, read on the forward strand.
AAGCTAACACAATATGATATTACACAATGTATCCATTGTAATTGAACCCAAAAGGGATAGGAAGAAAAGAAGCCTAATGATAATGTTCAATGAAGGATATATGTAATGTAAAGCCTCAGTTTAAGTTGTACTCTTGCAAACACATGTAGCATCCGGCTGGTAATTAGTAATCCTGTCATCTGAAGCTTTTTTTCTGTTGAATGTACAGAACCAAGTGTGGGTTGAAAAGAAGGGACTGCATGAAGTTAAATATAGCATAGCACAAACAGTTAAGAGAATTTTGTTCATAAAATTTTGTTGAAAAGGTATCTATTAAATTATTTTAAATATGTCTTCATCCAAAGTGGCTTTGTTGACAAGCCATTACCTAAAACATATTTTTGGGGTTGTTTAAAAGATAACTTAAGATAGTTTAGCATGTCTGTATTTGTTGCAGCATAAATGTCACTAGTGGTATACAAATTCTACAATTGTACTAACACTACAATATGATGATTTATTACTGTTAAAAATATGAAGTAATGTAAAATTTATAAATACCTCATCTCAAAATTTATTTTCAGTGTGTTCATTGAAAAGAATTATTTAAATTTTGGTAAAATAACCTAGTTTGACAAATGCTGAATAAACTTAACAAAGAAATTTAAACATTTACTTTCCCAAAGTTTGTATGAAGATAGTTAATCTTTTTTACCTCAGAAGGGTGATGGTCAATAGGTCACTGGAGATTGATACTAACATAACCAGACTGGAATATATATAAATATAACCACTTAATTCACTGAATATGTGTATTAAGCTTTGGCTTATTTATAATACAGTGGGGTACTTTAGTACATACCTAGTTTCCCTTGTTTTATCCAGTCATATTTTACTGTAGCTATAATTGTTGTCACCTGATAGCTACGGCTCAATGGATCAGATTTCTGTACACACACCAGTCCAATTCATATAAGTAGATTGGCTATCAGTTGTTTTGAGTGCTGCCTTCATATTGAGGGTTATTCTTACTTTATACAATAGAGTTTGTGGCCATCATTTTGATACTACAGTTATTCTGTGCTACCACTTGGCTTATTTACTTCCTCGTGTCACTGTTATTTGTACCACCAACAAAAGGTTTAGATGTGAGTAGTTATGGAGTAAGTTGGCCCTAGTTTAAATATTCTTGTTTTTAAAATATGCATGATAGGAAAAAAACCTTGGTTCAGTGGTGATATTTATTTATTTGGGTTTTAATGTCATTTTCAACACTGTATAGGTCACATCACAATGGGTAGTTTTACCGGCAGAGGAAAGCAGCACATACAGTTGGTCAAGGTTCTATACTGTAAACTGCCAACCATCAGAAAGCAACCACCAAATTTTCCACTTCGTGTCCGGTTTCGAACCACAGACCTCAGAGGTGAGAGTCGAGTGTTTTAACACTGCTCCACCATGGCCCCCTTCAGGGGTGCTATACTCTCCACTCAATTGCTATTACACTGACTAAAATAATTCATCTTTTAAGCAACATTTTCATTTTACTTAGGTTCTTATATTTTAGATACCAACATGAGTCAGTGACAAGCACATAAATTTCTTCAATATCTGCAAAAAAGCGATTTTGAAGTTTCTGAAGTTATTGGCTTGCATTTTTTCGAGCCATTCAATCTGCCAGGAGGAAATGAGACTGAGGTAAGTTAATTGATGGCATATAAAACTAACAGATTTCTATTAAATTGCAATAGAATGGACAAATATATGATCCATAGGATGATTAGAGAGTAGAATGTTATGAGAGATCTTGTGCTAAGCCAATATTTCTGCCTCTTCAGCCAAATCTCAACACATTTAATAACAGTATAACATGATGCCAGTGTCAAAGTTGATATAAAAATTTAAGGACTGTCCATTTTATGACTTGAGCGCACAAGAGGATGTTAATCAATTTCGCACTATACAAATGGATCTATTATTATTATTCTTTTGCATTTCCTTAAATTACAGACATAACCAAATTAAAGGGAGGACGTATGCATCGTTTTATGCAATGTTTTCTTTTCAACACAAGTATGATTATATTCTAGCCAGTGGAATAGACTGTCAGCTGTTGTCTCTGTTTTAAAACCCTAACCTAAGCTAACTGACCCAATTCATCACTTATAGTTGTTTGTTTTTGATATAGGTTTCCAGGAAGCATTCTCTAGAATATCAATGACAGATGTATCCCTCGAGAAGTAGGTAGAATTTCTTTTTGTGCAAACAGAGAAGAGTATCAATCAAGTTAAGTCTGTCAAGATAAAAAGGTTGTCCTGCAAAATGTTCTTCTGACAACCAGACAAATATAAGTGTGACAGTATGGAAGTGTCTGAACAATACTAACCCTATGAGACAATGCTAAGTCGTCCTCACACAAGGATTTCTTGAGCATGACTTTTTATGTGGTGATCACAATAAAATGGATCAATATATAGTTATAATGAGGCCAACTTTTCAGTGACGTAGCTCTGAAAGAAGGTTTTAGTTAAAGGCAGAGTCATACATCGCAATCCCAATGGACGTGTTTGTAAAATACTCATTGTTGAACAGAGCAGACCAAACATGGAATGAAGTGAGAGGAACCTTTTAGAGTATAAGTTACAAGGTCATAATGCTGTTGTTGTATAAAGTTGTGATAAAACTATAGATGCAAGTCAAAATAGATCATGCAGTAAACACATATTGCTATGTAACGAAAAAGTGATGACTTTATTTATTTATTTGGGGTTTTACGTCGCTTTCAACACTGTACAGGTCATATCACGACGGGTAGTTGGAAGGGCAGAGGAAACCAGTACATATAGTTCGTTAGGGTTCTGTGCTGTAAACTGCCGACCAACGGCAAGCAACTACCAGCTTTCCCACTTGAGGCCGTCACGGGGATCGCACCCCGGCCTCAGAGGTGGGAGGCGAGAGTGTTACCACTCTGCCACCGTGGCCCCGAAAAAGTGATGACATGTGACTCTCAATGGAATAATAACCACGCTATTTCCACTTTTTGTCACAACATATTAACTTTTGAAATATATAGCAATGAGGTCTATAACTTGTTATAGTTTGTGATAACTAACTTGAAAGCTTGTTAACTGAAATGTATAATGCAGCCCACACACTTACATATTTGAAAAGCGTATTTTAGACTCTTCTTGTGGTTGACCTATTTCTTTGAACTGTATTTTAATAATGAAATTTTTTTGTCACAGCGCCAGATATAGAAACTAGGTTTCAGTTAGTGAAAAAGTTTGTGTTTAGATATCTCTTACAGACAATGGCTTGAATGATTATTGTGCACCCTGGTATCGGATTAAATTTTACTGTGGCTGCCCTGATGAAAACATAAACATGAAGAAGCATATGTCCACTTTCACTTTCTTGCAAATGGTATGGATACTTTAGTTGCTTTCTTCACCTTGATTAAGCCTTATGGGGCCACGATGGCGCAGTGGTAACACACTTGCCTCCCACCTCTGAGGTCGGTGGTTAAAACCCCGAACCGTATGTGGGAAAGTTTTTGTTTTCATTGGTACATAAAACAAAACAATTTATACTGCCATTTAGTACAAGTAATTTAAAGACCACTAACACTGGAGATGTAAGCCCTGGCAAAAAGACTTATCTAGTTTACAAATATTGATAAACTTTGGTCTTTTAACTCTTAACAGATAAACATGAAAACAATAAAAGAAAAATTACATTAAAAAGTATTCCATCAGCTAATATTTAAAGTGTGCTTTAGTTCAACATCACGTTATTTTAAAGTTCAAAACAAATTTTTCTACTGGTACCAGTCAGTTGGAGACAAATTAAGTGAAAAACCTGTGGAGTTCAAAATTTTGCTCTCTAGTTGTTTCCAAAACTTTGTTGCTTTTGGACAGTAATAAAACATATGTATCAATGATTCAACTTCTGAGTGACAGGTCAAACAAATTAGAGAATTGAAAATTCCTACGTTACGAAGAAATTTCTGAGTACCTAATATACAATGTAAAATTCTATACTGAAACCAATTATGAAAGGCATCTTGATAGACCTTCAAACAAATTCTGAAGTAATTTTGCCAGTTAGCATTGTTAAAAACTAAATTGAGATCATTCTGCCATTTATTTTTAAAGCTAACTTCTGTGGTTGTTTCATCTAACTTCTTGTAGAACCTTTTGTTCCATATAAATTGCTGAATAAAAATATCAAATGTTTATGAATAAAAGGACGAGACAAAATTGTAAAATCTCCTTCTGAGTATTGGTGTTTTTAGTAAGATCACAATCAGAATTTTTATTCTATAGTAATGAAGGAAATTTATTTTTAGGGAATACTTTTTTTCTAGATCATATTGACTTAAATTGATTCTGTCATCTGCTAGGAGATCAGCAATGTATGTTATGCCATGATTATACCACTTTGGAAAAAATAATGTAGTTTTCTGGAGTAAACCATAATGCTGAACTCATTATTTCCTTTCTATTATTGATTGATCCCTTTTGCAGAAAAAAATTAGCCAATAAGTACATACTTCCTTCTAAAATTGATTATGAAGTTTTCAATCAAGTTTGTTACCCAGTGCAGTCGATAATTACAAAAACTGGACACAGGTGCAATTGTGTGCTCTACTATTTGATCTATCTCAGTGGACCCTTTTTGATAATCCTGTCCATCTACATCAGTGTTGATGCATTGATATGGTTCTTTATATTTACCATTCTGAGACCATAATTATCATAGTCCTGTGTAACACACCGCCGTTTAATTTTATTTGGCTTAGCATTCCATAAATAGGTAAAAAGCAAATTGTTTAACTTTCTTTTGAATTCTTGATTTGGTGATGGTATAGAAGCAAAAGGATAATTAAATTGAGAATGAACAAAGGTTTTTATTGTGGTTATTTTTCCAAAAGGCGTCAAAGATCTTCTTTTCCAGATATGGATATATTTCTTTGCTTTTTCAAAAGCTGATGAATAGTTCAGAGCAGGTATCTTAGGTTAAGAACTCCTAACAGGTTAAACCTATCAGTACCCTATTTTAGCTTGTGCGATACAGGAAGTTTCTCAGAACTATGTTTTTTATCCCCTATTCAAATAAGCTTTGTTTTTGTTGTGTTCATTTTAAAACCAGAATAACCAAAAATTTCTATAGCATTTAATGGGGGTTTAAGAGATCTTTTTGAACCATCTAAAATTATAGTTGTATCATCTGCAAACTGTGTGAGCTTTATTTCTTCCTGGCCTATTTGCAAACCTTTTACATCAATATTTTGATAAACTAAATAATATAGTACTTAACCACAGAGAATATAATGATATGAAGCAATGGGGTCATCTTGTTTACATCCACGTTCAATTTTTATGTGGTCAGACTTTACTCCTGCTTGTATGACTGAAGCATGAACATCAATATTTAATAATTTAACCCAATGGATAAAGTCCAGACGGAAGCCACAAAATTAAGAATATTGTACAGAAATTTCCAAGATATAGAGTCAAAAGCTTTTTCAAAATCAATCAACATCAATTGCCCCTTGATCTTTTCCTTTTCTATATAATCCATTAAATCATAAATTAGTCATAACGATTCACCTATATAGTAACCCTGTATAAATTTGAGTTTTGGACACCAAGGTGTCTAAGACCTTTGTGCAGAACACACAGTAAAGAAATTGGACGACAATTCTTTAAATATTGGCGAGGTTTGTCTCCCTTAGGGATTTAATTAATGATAGACTGCCACCATGTAGTTGATAATTTCCATTTATGTGGGAAAGTTGGTATTTGGTTTCTGATGGTCGGCAGTTTACAGTAGTACAGAACCTTCACCAACTGTATGTATTGGTTTTCTCTGGCCACAAAACAAGCCATCATGATGACCTGTACAGTGTTGAAAGCAATGTAAAACCCCAAATAAATAGATAAATTGATTAAGCCTTGCTAACATGAGTATCCTAGGGCTAACTCGGCAATAATTGTCAAGCCATATCTCACAGTTTCTGATACATTGGATCTATAGCTTCTAAACTTCAGTTAACCTTTCTGGGCAATGAAAACACTTGTATGAAAGATCTCAGACCACAAACACAAAGGAAGTAAAGATATTCTCTCACAGGCTGAAAGGATGACTAAAAGATACAATTTGTGAACCATTACTGGAAGAACAGTAGGACATGCTAGCAATAACTTAAGTAAATGGAAGCATTTCAAATGAGCAAATAACAAGGAAGTGAGATTACTGTTCCATATACAAAACAACTGGGATTTGCTACAACAGTTTCTTTATTAAAGTAAATATTTTAGTTTCTCACTTTATGCCAATTACTCTGTGTTTAGATGTCAGGTGATATGTTAACAGTAATACTAGATTGTTTAAGAAAAGCTCTGTGTCAGCATCAGCAACAAATGGACTGTCTTCAACATGAAGTCACAGGAAATAAACCAATTTATGATGAATCAGTACAGGGAATTCAAAGACACGTCTGTGTCATTCTTTGTTATAATGACAGGGTTACACAATTAAAACTTCCATTCCTTTACATGAATAGTTTATTATAATTAAGTTACCACATTTTACCTTTATTTTGCATATTGTACATACAATGTTATAAAATGCGAAATAATAATATATAACGTGTTTGTGAATGGCATCAATATTTTGAACACTGGGAAAAAATAAACACTTTAAATGGAAAGAAAGAAGACGTTATACAACTAAAATTAAAATAATGTTTTATTTTTTTATTTTTCTGGCGTCAATGTGTTATCTATAACTTTTTGGAGTAAATAAAAAAAATACCACAGTTCCAATGCCATATTTATGTTGTGAAAATACCTGAGTATATTTTTGCTGTTCACATCATGCTTTCTCATATATCTATTTCGGTATAAGGTATAACATACATCAAAGGGGTAATAATATAATGTCTTCATTTTTCATTGTTACTTTTATCTTTACATATAGTCAGAACCCAATTTTAATAAATAAATAAATTACGTATTGATGTTTAAATGCATTAAACTTTTAAAATTTTAGTCAACATGAAACTGAGACTCATACAGGTAATTTAAACAGGAAGGTTTTAAAAGAACACACTGCATTTATTCATCAGTGGTGGATTTCATGCAGCTCTTCAAAACCTTAAAAGGCTTCAGGATGCGGTGTCCAAATTTTCCCAACCTTGCCTTCAGCTTGCCAAGGCGAGATATGGTAGCTTGAGGGTTTTCTACCTCAAAAATCCAGGGATACAATGTCAGCAGACTGGCTCCCATTTGGCTTCTCTCCTTCAGATCATTATTATCACTTACATTTTGAAAGAGCCATGGATAAAGTGAGATCTGACTGGCTGTCATTTGGTTGTTCTCCTTCAGTTCTTTAGCATCATTTTTATTTTCAAAGAACCATGGATAAAGTGAGATCTGACTGGCTGCCATGTAGCTGTTCTCCTTTAGATTATTGTTGTCATATTTGTTTTGAAAGAGCCAAGAATGAAGTGAAATCTGACTCTCCACTGGTGACCCTGGTGCATCAGTGAGATTTGGCTTCACTGGATTTATGCCTGGAATGACAGAAAAAAATAAGAATAATAAACATTTGAACATGGTGAAGTTATATATAGTTATAAAAGCCTGAAATCATAGCATTGTATGCTACAGGTCAGCCTCAATGGCATTAGGATACTTATACAATAGAGTGCAAGAGGTGTACCAATTCATGAATAATCCACAAAAAAATTCACATAAATATACATCAAATAACGTTGACATAAGATTCAAATGTAATAAAATATTTGACACTCAAATGAGTTCAGTCAAACAAGGAAAAGAAAGAAAACATAAAAAATAGAATGGGTGCACAATGACCTTTCATTAGAGTAAGTAAAGTAATGAAGCTTAATTAAGTCCATGTTATTTACCTGATCTGAGAGCCTCCTTCCTCTCAGCCTCAGCTATAATCTGGTCAATCTCCTTGTCATCTATTTCATATTCATCTCCACTATCTTCATCCTCTTCAACAGGGAGTGTGTTGAACACTGGCTTTAAATCTTTATCATCCAAACAAATAATTTCAGTTGCTGAAAATAAAAATATTAAAATGAGTATTTAAGCCATAGAAAAACATTTTGGTTCTAGTAATTATAAAAGGAGTACTAGGTTAGCATTTTAGTCTAAATTATCATTTGATGAAATACTGCAAAGTACAAAGAAATGTTTACAAATAACCAGAACAAAAAAAATGGCCGGAAGCTCGGTGGTGTAGTGAGTGACACACTTGTCTCCCACCTCTGAGGTCAGTTATTTGAACCCCGGACTTGACTCGTGGTAGAGTTGGCAAAAAGTTGTATTTGTCTAAACTTCTCTGAATCTCTTCGTACAAACTGATCACCATTGTAAAGCTAATGTTTCTTGTTTAGTTCTTCTTTATTTGGGCCATAAAATCGTTTATTTTAATACTTACTCTGGCTAATTGTTAAGTCTGTCTCATCAGCCCTCTGATCACTATCAGCAGTGATGGGTAACAAGACATCACATGGTTTCATCAACAGATCACCCCCATCTTCAGGGATAGATGACTTTGCATCGTGGGCTTCATCAGGTTCCATTCCAGTTTTAACATCCTCCTCTGAGAGGTGGCCAACTGTTCCACCTTGTCTTTCATCTGCTTCAGCATTTAAATCCACATCTTCATCCAGTTTTGTATCATCGCCATCAGTAAGGCTCTGCATGGTCACTGAATCATCATCCAATATGCCATGGTCAAGGTTATCCCCTGATCCATGTTCAATAGTATACTGGGTCAGACGCCTTGGTGACAATATGGCATAAGTTTCACTGATAAGCTGGTCAGCAGCACTAAGGATGTCCCTTACACCTGCCAACAAGGTATCATATTTTTGAACTTCTTGCCTTCTCAACATTCCTGCAGAATAATTTGCCAACATTTCAGGATATTCCCTTTCCCTACTATTTTCAGTGTCAATACGTACAAAATCTGTCAGCAGAATATCAGCCATTATACCAGCAATATAAACACTTCTGTGTATACTTTTTCCACAATTCAAACAGTTGTAATAACAATTTCTTTGCTTGAGATCTAGAAACACTTTCTAAGAGCTTGCTAGAAAACGTTAAAGTGCCGTAGCTACGAACGTGAGTTGTGACGTAATGTATACCTCATTTATTTATGTACGTCATTGACGTCGTTTAAGATCGTATCTGTGACGTCATATGACACGAATTCATTAGGGAATGGACCAGTGAATGTAGAAATAACACACGACTAGCGTGGGGTTATGCAGCGTTTTACAATGAATAGCGATATTAGTAACACGAAGGCGAAGCCTAAGTGTTTCTAATGCACTATGAGTTGTAAAACCCTGCATAACCCCACGCTAGGAGTGTGTTATTGCTATTCTAACATGACATTTTATATTTTATTCTGTTTTGATGAAGATTTATAATGCATATTTTTCGAAATTTGACTTTAAAAAAGTGAAGTGGGATTATCGCCCACCTATGTAAAACTAGCCGTGAGGTTATGCTCGGTTTTACCACTGAGATTGACCAATCAGAATCGCGGACACAAGCGTGTCATGTTAGAATTGGTGTTTCTTCTCACTGCCCTTTGCCAGTGTGTTGGCACGATTGCTCTGTGGAAGTAAATGACTAAGTAAAATCCAAATAATAGAAATGTTGATGATGATATAAGAATAACCCCCAGTTTCACCTTCCGGGTTTTATAATCTCAAAGCATGGTAAAATCTCTACGTATACTATGTTTTTTTTTTTTTTTTTTTTTTTTTTTTGGGGGGGGGGGGGGGGGGGGGGGGTGGATATTATTACTACTTTAACATGATAAACTATTAGTTGAGTAATTATTAGAATTTTTTCAGTAAAAAGGCTTATTAGCCATTTTTCTTTGCAGAAGCCAAAAGCCTGGGTGATCGCCCTTTGAATGGAATGAGTTATATACATTTTAAAATTACAATATTTTTAAATGTCATGAATATTACTTTTAAACAGGTATCTGCATATTTTATTTCATTTGTATGTAGATATAAGCAGCATTGACAAAATCACTCTGTTATCGACCATTGATGTTACCACTAAATTGGCGCTAATGCATGTAGAACTCACTCTCGGCTATCCAAACCTCCCAATTACCTGAACTTCAGTGATGTCTCCCAAGAGGCTCAGATAATCGAGAGTCTACTGTATATGTTAACCTTAAAAAACAACAACATCCAATTCAATGTACAAAGGTTATTGTGACGACAACCATAATGAGCGATAATTCAAATCTACAAAGTTATACTGATGTTACCCATAAAATATTTTCTTGATTAGCCTATCACAATCGTGGACACAATATTAATTAAACTATAAAATGGATGCAGCTTGCAGAACCAGAACTGTAACTGTAAATGGTATGAATTATTTTGTTCATAACTTGGGGTAATCGCTTTATTAAAATAAGTGGAAACCCAGACATTAATTCTAGACTGAGTTTTCTTTTATGTTAATTTTAAGTCAGATTTACTGTCAGTTTCTTAACCCAAGGAAGGAAGTGTGTGAAGGTCAACCTATGAGGTCACATGCAATGGAAATTCAAGGGATAACAAATTATCAAAAATAAGTAAAGTTTATTATAGGTTTGAGGTAAAAAATCATTTGCCGGTAACAATCTTTTGACAAATGGAATATTATCGAAATTTATGAATTTATGTAATTTACATGTAGGGGGAATGATGGATTTTAAAGCCTGCCATGCTGATTCAATAATCTGTGTATGGGCACCTGTATCACTATTTACGAAGCCTTCACTACCGTTTACTATTAAACGCTTCTAACAGATAATACACTTTTCAACAACTGGAACGGATAATAGAGCATTTCTTGACATATTTTTGATCAAGGGAATCAATATCAATATACAGCAATGGTCATTATAACATTGCACTCATAATCGGTATTTAGTCCTAAAGTATTGTCACAGATGTTAAATAAATAAAATAGTGATAAAATAGGTCATATCTCTAACTCAATATTTTAATGTATAAATTATAAAAAATGAAGGAAATACTAAATTGAAAATACATATTATCGCCCAAGGAAATCTTATCCCGGTGAAGTAAAACTAACAGGGTCATCAATTAAATTTGTCTGAATGATTCTTATGAACCTTGTTCCATTCATACCAATGTGATATTAAAGTAGCTGTGTTGGTAATTACAGCACAACTTGAAGGTCAACTTTTTTGTTAAGCACAGGGGTAGAGTGTTTAATCCTGACATGTCTCAGTGTTAATGGCTCTCTCCTTACTGAACTACAGGCTTCCGCTCTATGGGCCTTACACAGCCTCTCTCAAAGTGGATTATTGTTGAGATAGGCTTATAACTATAGAACAAATATTTCACTAAGTGGCAGTAAATACAATCTAATGCTGTCCTGTGGAACAGTTACAAGGTTCTTGTGTTGGGAGGTAGGGGCTGGGGGAATATAGGGACGATGTGAAAATGAAGGAATGTTGTATAAAAAAGAGAATTATTTTTGAACTAATGGTTTTCATACTTTTTGTTACATCCAACGTTATGCGGGTGTTCCACCGAACCTACGATTTTTATAGTTGGCTGCAAAAGTTGGGGGTCAGGAAAATCTGGGTCGCTTTCACCTTCCCAACAGGACATGATACTTCCAGGCTTGTCTGGATCTAGATGCCGACCTGCCTTGGGGTTGGAATATTTTGTACAGGACTAGTCTGGAAACTACCAGGACAAGCCCTAAACCTAACGGACAAGCTGTAGCAGGTTCCGACAAGTGGTACAGACAAACAGACAGGCCTGGAGAAACATACAGAATCACCAGTCGGTATTGCCATTATTGTTTTTGATGACTTTATGGGCAAAAAAAAGGATCAAGTGTCGACCAATAAAGAAACCTGAAACTAGGTCACGGCTGAATATTTGGATCCCATTGTGTGACCAGAACGTCTAAATTTACTTTTTTGTTATTTTAATTATAGTTTCCAGGTTTTTGCTGTAATATTATATAATAAATAAATCAATGTATTTCTGCTTCAGATTATGACCAAAAAAGCCACTTGAAATATCTAATTTTCATTGAAAATGAAACAAGCTGTGCAAACAAGCAGATGGAGATTTGTTTCTGACAATATCTCACTTAACAATGAAAGCTCTCTTGCTTGTTGCTGCCTTTTATACTCCAATTTTGAGCCACTGGGAAAAACCCTATTCTGGACGTGAAGGTAAACATGCTGTAGCTCTGGTCACGTGATGGGATCAAAATATTTACTGTTGACTAGAGATGAGGGATGTCTTCTGTCGATATCGTCAAGGGTTTTCGTGACGATTTCGTGAACGGTTCGCAAAAATGGATATATACTGGTACTTATTTTGTTTTCACAAATAAAATGGTAAACTAACACAAAATATTGTAAAAGTACACACATTTTGCCGTTTTTAAAGAAATAAAGCAGTTTAGAAGACTTGTTTTCATTTCGTTTTTTTCACTTTCTGTCTAGTACTTCCTGTTGACATTACAAAATGAAAAATTGTTTTTTTATTATACTTTGTTTGGGATAACAAATATTTGTTGGAATATGGGGTTTTAGGCTGGTAGTATATTGCATGTTTTTTTTTTTCAATTTCAACGATATTATCCCCCATCAACAAAACTCCTCGATATCGTCCGTTAATAATGCACCTCGAAAGATCAAGGATATCGCGAGCTATGATGCCGTCTCTACTGTTGACCTAGTTTTAGATTTGTTGATTGGTTAACACTCTATCCTCTTTTCCCCCCAGAAATTGCTCAGGTGAAATAAGCTGATAATTTGATTATTATGTGACCAAATAAAACAGTCTTTCACGTTTTGTCATATTTTCACCTCGCATCATGCTGGAAATGGAGTAAAAATGAGCAATACTAAGTTGGAAAAGACAAGCTTCATGATAGGACAAGCCTAGAAGTGATAAGGACAAGACTAGAAGTGATACAGACAAGCCTGGAAGTGACAAAACAAGACAGGAAGTGACTAGGACAAGTTGGTTACAAGGTAGGCAGAGTGATAGTCTGTAAGAAGAGTTGGGGATGGTTAGGGATATATCAAACCTGTTTGATATTTTGCCAACCCACTGTGACAAGCCAGGAAAATAAAACCAACCCTTATGCCGGTATTCCACTGGAGCTGACTCTATATCCGACCCTACGACTCTAGCATTGGTTGTGAAAACCATGGGATCGTAGAAGAAAGGGTCGGATATAGGGTTTTAAGAAATCCCGGTTTTAAGAAATCCCCACAGGTCGGTACACTTACAGACAGGATGTGCTGACTACCCCGACAAGACATAGGGTCGGGAACATTTTTTGCACGGCCAGTCGTAGAAGTACTATGACAAGCCCTTAACCCCTAACAGACAACCCGGATCACAAAGAGACAAGCCGTAAAGACAAACAGACAAACTGTGAGCATGTTCCCGACCCTTGCCGACAGGACTGATTGTTTTTGTGGGTCGGTATCTATAGTCGGGATCCAGAATCGGGATCCATATCACACTATATAAACCCCTGTCACTAGAGATGTGATTTCACACTTTAAATATAACAGCAACACATCAAGAGGAACTGTTTGACTAGTTGAGGGTCCTTTGGTTTTTATTGAGTTGAATATGTTATTTTTCATCATGATTTCACAACACAGAAGGCAACAGAACCCAGCACCTGCCCAGCCAGCACCACCACAGCCCCCACCACGCAGAAGGAGGAGGAAGCAACAGAATCCATGGGTTATGCCCTGCATACTGCAGGAGAGGAGAGAGGTTGCTACAGAACACTCTTGGACGAACTAATCACAAGTGACATACCAGGCTACAGAAACTTCACCAGGATGGAACCAGCATTTTTTTATTTAATTGAAAAAAGAATTACCCCTCTGAGGAATTCAACCAAAACTTCAGGAAGCCACTGGAAGTTGGATTAAAACTGGCAGTTACATTGAGGCACTTATCCACAGGAGAAACATACACTTCACTGCAATACCAATGGAGAGTTGAAGAACGTCCATCTGCAAATTTGTCCCTCAGGTCTGCAAAGCCATTTTAAAAGAATTTCAACACAAATATCTGCTTTATCCAACTGATCCAGAAGACTGGAAGAAAATTGAAGAGAGATTTAGAAACAGATGGAATGTCCCCCATGCAGTCAGTGTACTAGATGGCAAACAGATTGCTATAAAGAAGTCAAAGAAGTCAGGCAGCGAATATCTCAGCTACACGGGCTACTTATCCCTGGTACATTTGGCTTTAGTCGATGCAGATTACAAGTTCTTGTGGATCAGCGTGGGGGCCAGTGGGTCATCATCTGATGCTCAGATATTCAACCGTAGCAAACTGAAGGTAAGAATTGAGAATGGAACTTTGGGACTACCATCACCTGAACCACTTGGACCTGGGGCACCAAATCTACACTACTTCCTGTTGGGGACGACGCCTTTGCCCTTATACCTTGGCTGGTCAAGCCATACAGCAGATGACAACTGACCAGAGAGGAGAGAATAGCTAACTACAGGATATCCAGGGACAGGAGGGTGGGTTGAGAACTCTTTTGGTATACTAGTAAGAAGATTCAGGGTGCTGCTGACCACCATGGAGCAGAGGCCAAAAGTTGTCAGAGACATTGTGTTAACATGTGTGGTGCTACATAACATGCTGAGAAGCCGTCAGGGGGAGCAGACAGACCAAACACTCTAGCAGACGACTAAAAACCACCACAAAATGACCGAGGGGAGCAGACACAGCATGAAAACGTTAGAAATCAATCAAGGGAGGCCAAACATCAACAAAACCTACTGAAAGACTACTTCAACAACCTTGGGGCAATGGCTGGGCAGGAGGACAGAATTTAAGAAGACTGAGGGGAGAACAAGTTGTCATCAATCAGTCCTTTTAAGGACTACCCAAATAATCCAAGAACATTTATTGAGAAAGTGTTGCACAAACATTAAACTCTGTTTTCAATCACTCTGATTCAAACTTAAATTATAAAACAAAAATTCACCCCCCCCCCCCCACACAAAAATATTGTTTAAAATCTTAGTCTCACACAGATTGAGACCCAAGTCCTCAAATGTCAAAGTTAAGAAGCCAAACCCCTATAAAATAACATTATTCACCCCAAAAAATAATAAATTCATCCCTGGAAAAAACTTTTTCCAGGTGATTTTGTAAAACCCAAACCTGAAAAAGGTTTGAAAAATAAAAATGAAATTCTAACTTAAACCAGTTGTACCATTAAGATAATACTTAAGTCAGTCAGTTAGTCACCCAATCAATAGCCAGGTCGTGGGATGTATGTACCATGTGAGGTGTTGTTTTGCAACACCGCTTGTTTGTCAGTCCTTCCACACATTCATAGCATTTTATGTTTTTAGGTACCATGTGTTTCATAATTGTTTGTCTGTCTGTATGTGTGTACTATTTGTTTTACATTTTGGGGGTGGGGGTGGGGTGTCACTTCATGTGTTGGATTTTTGTATTGGGGGTGGTGGGGGTAAAATGACACCTAAGTTGTTTTTTGGGATGGGGTGGGGGGTGGGGGTGTTTGGTTGTTTAATTTTTTTTTTGTGTGTGTGTGTGTGTGTGTGTGTTGGAATTTTATTTTTTGGTGTTAAACATTCACTCATTCATTCACACAATTTTTTCCGTGTATTTGGGGGAAGTGTAAGTGTTAGATGGTGTGCTTTTTTGTTTTTGGGCAACAACAAACAGCTGAATAATTGTTTTTGGAAGATTCGGGTGGCCCTTAAAAGGTTGGTGTGACTTGATGCAGGCTGATCTGGTTATTTGGGCTGACTCTGCTGGCTGGACTGGCTGGGAGGTCTTGACTGTTCTTGATGAGTGGAAGATGGCACTGGGGACAGTGCTGGTTGAAGCTGAGAGGGTGAAAATGGTTGTGGTGTGTCGATCTGCTGGTACTGTAGTACACTTGGTATCCCACCAAAGAGGCTTGACAATCCAGAAGTGTTGTGTTGACTTTTCTCTTGGCCATCAGCGTGTCCTGACTTCGTCTGAGCGAGCTTGCCATCTCTGGTACGTTGAGTCATGAACCATTTCTTGACAGTGTTGACAGATAAGTTCCTGGAAGCTGCTAGTAGTCCCTCTTTCCTGTGCTTGTCTTTGAACTTGTCGTGTGTCTTTTTGTAAAGTTCCTCATGCTGTTTAACAAACTCCACCATGGTTTCTTCGTCAGAATCACTCAGGAAAATGGACTTCATTTGCCCCTTCTTCTGTCTGGATTGAGTGGATTCTACATCAGTATCTGTGTCTGTGCGTGGTTGCTTTTCTGTCCTTTCCTGGCTTTCCTCCATCCTCTCTCTCTCTATCCTCTCCCTGTTCCTCTCCATCTGCTCTTGTCCCTCCCTCTCCTCTGTCTCCCTTCTTCTTCTCTCTATATCCTCAGTAGTATCTCCTAACTCAAACTGTGGTTGAGTATCTCTGGGTACTTCAATCTTTCTCCTTCTGCCCCTTGGCATGCTGATCAATTACATGTACAGCTTCTTCAAAAAAAAACCTTAAAAATAAAAGTGAAACCTCATAGAACAGATTTCACTCCCAGCCAGTCCAGCCAAGCTCAAACTTAAGCTAATTTGCAAAAAAAAAATGAAAAAGTTAAAAAAAAGCTAAACACCAGTTGTGTCTCGACAAGTCAAAGCCCAAATATATGAAGAGTGTCTGGCGACTGGCCTTTTATAGCCACAGATTTGGAAACCGACAGGCCGTAAGAAGCAAAAATATTGCCAAATAAATATTAAATAAATATAAATTATTGCAAAAAAATATTATCAAACATGTTTGATATTTCACCGACTCTCCCTGACAGGCCTGGAAACTACAACCGACCCTAACCGACCTTGTAAACATTGTTCCCGACTCTCAAAAAATACATAGTTACCGACCGGTCAGCTCCAGTGGAACACTAGCATTACCATCTATGTAAACATTACTCCCGACCCTCGAAAAATGCTTAGTTACCGATAAGTTGGCCCCAGTGGAACTACCCCATTAATAAAACCTATTTTCCAATGCTAAGGTTTTGATTGAAACTTTTTATATCACTGTTGAGAGTTAGTTATGAGATAGTAAAGAGTTCCACAGTTAACTTTGTACCATGGCTATAATTTATGGACCCTAGACTTAAGTTCTCACTCCTTTCCAACCTTTTGTATTTTGTAGAATATTTTTGGCCACAGCAGTTTTACATTTAGGCTACGTATAAAACTGGAAAATGTTATGAAATTGAATAATAAAAATATGTGGTTTACAGGGAAAAAAGTCCCTTTCTTTGTAAATCTTAGACAAGTATGTCTCAAACATAAAATTAATATGCCATCATTAATTAAATACAGAAAACATTTCAAATGAAAAAAAAAAGATGAGGGGAAATACTTGTTCATGATGGTTTCATTTTCAAGTGTAGTAACAATTTATGAAGCCAGGGGGAGATAAAACGTTCAGGTTAAGTTCTTAATGGGACAAATAAAAGTGAAACGGCATGTCCAGCAACATTAATAATTCAGTAATAATGTCAGTAAAGTAAAACTATTATAGCTTTATTTAACCGATGTAAAGAGACATATTTCAGAAATGAAAGCTAAATGTGACCCGAAGGCACATAAATGTGAGTCAATGCAACTCTGCACCAAGATGGGGGATTCTTTGCACAGACATCTTTGTTTCAGTTTGTCTGGGTGATTGTAGGCAAACAAAGCCATGTGCCATTTGTTTTGTCAGAAGATTTAAATAGAGTTGGTTACTTTCCAGTTGTAGTAAGGCCTAGCTTGTATTTATGCGACCCTCCTCTGACCGTAAATGATGTAGTCTTTTTTACATAATAAGTCAGAAAAAAACCCTAAAAAACAAAACAAAATTTAAAAAAACAAACAGGAAAACCCTTTGCTACTTTACAGTGTCACCAATGATACGACATGGGTGTAACATTATTTCATATCCTTCATAAATGGACAATTCATTTATTGCACTAATCTGCTGCTAAATCAGGCACAATGCACTCATCAATACATTATGCCCTGCATTGTAACATTACACTTCTCATTTAACACATTCATACAGGTTTAAGCTAAAAAATTACAAGGAACCTTTAAAAATTTTTTTGCAATAGGGACCTGAATACAGAAATGTTATGTAATATTACTAAAAAAATTAACACTTCATTTCTGTGTTGAGCTTAGATGTATTATATATAATCTCAATGATTTTCTGGTAGAGAGATCTATGAATGTTTTCTTGTGACATTAACTGAAAAGAGACAGTAGCAAAGGTTGGCAGTATGACTGCTACTTTCTGTCAGAACATTCAAAGCTAGCACGCAATCTGTTCTGTGGTAGAATTCTGTGTTATTACTTAATTCACCACAGTTCTATAGTCTCTTGTACAGGATTTTCCACTTGTTCATTTTGAAAAAATAGATGCAAGCACCCCTCCAGTTCACAAGATATAAAGAAATCTGAAAAAATTGAATCTACCTTATTTTGTCCAATCAATATTACTACAGTAGGACATAAAGTAAAATCTTACCCAGAGCTACAAAAAGGATAAATCTATAAGTTCTTTTCTTTGATATATTGCAGTGGACAGTTTCAGGCATAGTTGAGTTATAATGGGCACAATGAATTTTACCATCTGTCCATTGTTCTGTCCTGCCTGTAAGACTATCCATCCCTGTAATAAGAAAATTAAGAAAGCTGACAATGTTTATTATATTCACAGGAAAACAGACAATTTTAATAGGATATCAACTATATCGAAATTTGATAATTGATATCATATTTATTAACATTAGCCTATTTGATTGGTTTGTTATGGGGGTGTTCCACTGGGGCCGACCTTACAACCGACTCTATGAATCTAAGCTTTGTTCGAAAAGTCAGGGGTTGAGGACCAAAATCCAGAAAAAAGTATGTGAAAAATTAGGGTCAGATTCACATCCCCGACAGGACATAGCTAGCTTGTCTGCATCTACATCCTGACATTACTTGGGGTCATGGTGTTTTTCTCCAGGACTAGAAGGGAAACTACCAGGACAACATGTAAACCCCTGACTGATAAGCCGTATCAGGTCACGACAAGCCGGAGTGATAAATCAACAAGACTTGAGCAGTATCCCGACCCACTGTGGCTGGACTGATTAATTTCTGAAGTTGGGATCGTGAGTCTGGATCAAACCAAGATTATTTTAAGTACACGTCCTTGTAGTATCACTGGCTAGTTGGCAGAACCACCATACATAAATTCGTCCCCCAGGTCTGCTGGACCATCCTTGATCAATTCCGGGAAGAATATTTATGCAGCCCTGCAACTACTGAAGATTTAGAAGTTTAGAACCAGACGGAATGTCCCCCACACTGTTGGGGCAATAGATGGAAACATATCGCCATGAGGAAGCCAAAGAGATCTGGGAGTGAATATTACAACTATCAGGACATTTTTCCCTGGTGCTGCTATCCCTGGTCAACGCAGAATACAGATTCATCTGCATAGACGTTGGGTCAAGTGGATCTTCATCAGATGCATAACTATTTAACCACAGCAAGTTCAGGGATTATATAGAGGATGGGACATTGGGGCTTCCGGACAAGGAGGACAAAATTTGCAGCACTTCTTGCTGCTTGACAATGCCTTTGCCTTGATAAGCCATGACACCCTAAAGCAGAAAACAACTCACAAGGGAAGAGAGAATAACAAACTACAGGATCTCCAGAAACAGGAGGGTTGTCAACAATGCATTTGGAATCCTGGCAAGAAGATTCAGGGTCTTACTGAGCACAATGCAGAAAAAGGCCAAAGGTTGTCAGAGGCATTATTTTGACATGTGTTATGCTGCACAACATGCTGAAGACACAACCAGACAGGCACTCACCCCAGCAGATAACATAGTAGCCATACAAAATGAACAAGTGCTGTATGTGCCTGATCAGAACTACAGGAATCCTTCGAGGGAGGCCAAACATCAGCAAGACCTACTAAAAGATTACGTCAGTCACCTTGGTGCATTGGCTGCATGGAAGGACAGGATCTGAGATGTGACAACAACTACCCTGAGGACAGAAGAAGCTGGCATCTGTCCCTTTTATTCAATTTCCAAGATTCTCTGATCCATTTGCAAACAGTTTCCAAACAATTTAAAAAAAAAAAAAAAACCCACATAAAACCAATAACAACTTTTAATAACTTCAACACACTTTTCCTCAAATTTCCCATATTAAAAGTCAAATTTTGTAAACCTTCAGATTTAGTACATATTTCAAAAAGAAAAAAAAATGCAAAAACTTTTTTATATTTCTTTTCTTTTTTAATATTTCTAACTCTTAAACTTTAAAAGTGTTAAAATCTTTTATAACTTTAAAAGTTTCCAAAAGGTCAAAAGTCAAAGGTCGAACCCAAAGCATTAAGTCTTTTCAAAATTGGCAAAGTTTCTGAAAGGTCAAAGTGTTTTTTAAAAAAAAATTTCAAGTTTTTTTTTCATGTTTTCTCTTTTTCCAGGTTCTTTTTCCGAAATTTTCAAAGTGTTTTTGAAGTTAATTTTTGAATTCCATGTTTGAATGTTTTTTAACTTCAAATTGTCAACTACTCAGTCACTCATCCACTCATTTTGTTTCTTTTGTTTTGGGGTCATGTGTTTCGTGTGGGGCAGTGTAATGGTTTTTGTTTTGGAAATTTTTCATCGATTCAGGTATTTAATTGTTTTTGGACGATTCAGGTGGTTCTGAGGACTTATAAACCAGCAGTTGTCCTGAAAAGGCCATTTTACAGCAGTGGTCCTGAAAAACCTGATTGTAGGTAGGTGCAGTAGATCTACTGCTGCTGCTGCTTGGGCTTGCATGACTGCTGTGGGGGCTGGGCTGGCTGCTGAGGACGTTCTTACTGCTTGGTGGAGAGGTGGCGTGTTGGTGTGGGTCACATGGTAAAAACAGTTGAGGAGTATTCATCTGCTGGTAGCTCATGACTGACTGTAGATTTCCAAAAATGCTGGAGAGTCCTGAGATGTTGTGTGTACTTTCTTTGCCTGTGACAGAGGCTACTGATGGTGGGTTGAGGACCTTGGTGGAACTGATGCTGAAAGCAGCTGTCTTGAGGTGCGGGTTGTTGATATATTCCCTGGCAGCGGCTGTTGGTTGCTGTGGCTGTTGTTCACTTGGTGGCCCATATGTGGAAGTGGTACTGGAGACCTTAGAAATAGTAGTTGCTGGGGCTGATGGATTTTTCCTCTGTTGTGCTCTGTATCCCACTTTAAAATTTCACAACCTCGTTTCTAAAAGTATCTTTCCTCTTAATTTTTCAACTACAGATGCCAGGTAGTTGCAGAAGGCTGTTCTTGTGGTCTCCTGCCTTGAGCCGAGAAATGTGAGCATAGTCTACATCTGTGCAAACCCATCTTTGACCTGCTGGTCCACTAATGGAGTCTGGGACACTACACCATGGCTGGCAATGGATGGCTGGTGTGTTGTGTGTTAGAAGGCATGCTCTATACTTTCCGTATCTGTGGACTCTCGTGCAATTTCATGGGATGAGGCTGCACTACCACTAACTGAAGATTTTCTGAGCTCCCTCTTTCTGATGTATGTCTACAAGAAGTTAAATTTGTCCTGAATCCAGTCATTTCCAGCTTCCCTGTCATTTCACTGACAGCTGGTGGCTGCCGGTAAACCTCATGCCATATGTCATATGTCCTTTCTTAATCCTGGATTGTGATTGAGATGTGCCAGCCTCTCCTCCAACAACAAAAGTCTATACAAATGCTGCCAGGTTTAATCCATCCTGTTGTGAGGTGGTGTCCAGGTACTTGCCTACAAGAGGGCTGCAAGTTATTCCAGACAAGATGGTAACAGTATAGGGCAAGATGGGAAGTGACTATGACAAGATGTAGACCGACAATACAAGACAGTTTCCAGGTGGGAAGAGCCAAGGTCGGGATTGAGAGTGGGGGAGGGTCACTGAAATATCAAACATGTTTGATATTTTGCTGATCCAATGGGATAAGTCGGGAAACTACAAGTCATACTAACTGACTATGTAAACATTGCTCCCAACCCTAGAAAAATCATTAGTTACTAACAAGATGGCTCCAGTGGAACACCCCATTATCGTCGCCTAAGGTTACAGAGACTGTTGCAAATGTGCAAATATTTTATTGTACAGCCATCAGTAATAAAAACTGCACTGTGAGGGATGAGCTTTAGTGTATGCCAAACAAGCCATGTGATGTAGTTATTAGGTTTTCAGTCAATGCCTGTCAAACAAACCCTATCATAAAGATACAATTGCAAATAGCAATGTAATTGAATACTAGAGCAGCCGAATGAATGATTTGATTCTGCTGAGCGATATAGCAGTGTGTTAGACTAAATGCAGCATATGGTAACAACAAAAATTTTCCCTATTATTAATGTATCATTCTAATGATTGGTATTAGTTTCTACCCATTAGAACCATCAGAGGACATGAACCGAACTTTCAAAAAGCTATTATCACTATATTCCTTTTGTGGGAATTTTACAGGGGTGTTCCACTAGAGCTGTCTTGTTGGTTGCTAAGAAGATCGGCTGCATTGTTTACAGCCGTGGCATTGAGACTAGTGAGTCAGCCTGGGTTTACACAGATTGAAGCAGATTATGGATTAGGTGTGAACGCTCACAACCCGGGTTGACAAGAATAAATCTCAACCTCACTTAAGAGGTGGATAAAACTGATTGAAGTAGATTGGTTCAAACCTTTTGTAGTTGTGAACTCTATGAGTCGGGTTGAGTGTATTGTTACTGTAACCAATTGACTTATTGCCATGAAGCAATTGCTTAACTTAATTACCCTGTTCAGACTGCAATCCGGGTTTACAAGGATTGAGGGTTGAAGCAGATTGAAGCAGATTTATCTCAATCCGAGTTGAATGTCCACACTGTAAAATTTAATCTGGATTGAGAAGTGTCAAAAACTTAGTAGAGTAAAGCCTCCAAATTTAGATGAATTCATTAAAATTGTTCAGATGATTTTTTTTTCAATATGGATAAAAATGATAAAATTAATATGCATTTACTATACCATACAGTTAAATGGCGTATTAACTTTTTTATAATTAACAAAACATAAGTGTTATATTATTAAGACTGTGTCGTTTTTCAGCAACAGACCAATTGCAATCTTTGGAAGTATTTCTGCTTATTCAATAATCTTCCCAATTTTACAAATATTTATATATTTCATGTCAAATTGCAATCATTTTGAAATTACACACCAATCACTTCTGGTGGCATTTGTGTCAATTATCTGTCCTGCTTACAATGGATTAAGATATATATGCATTAAGGTGAGCAATTGCTTCAAGGCAGTAAGTCAATTGGTTACAGTAACAAAACAATCAACCCTTGTCAACCCGGATTGAGAGGGTTCAGACTACAAAGGGGGTTGAACAAATCTGTTTCAATCTGCTTCAATCCACCTCTTGAGTGGGGTTGAGATTTATCCTTCTCAACCCGGATTGTGAGCGTTCACACCTAATCCCAAGCTTACTTAAAAATAACAGACTACTTAATTCGAGTATCTATAAAATAATATTAAAATCTTTTTTATTTTTATTAATTTTATCAAAGAAAAAAATCAATTAAGAAAACAAAATCAATTGAAAAAATAATTGTCATTTAAAGAATTTTCATGTGTACATTAAGCTAAATTTGGGGGTTTTAGTGTACTCAGATATTTGTCATTTCTCAATTCAGATTAAATTGTGTAGTGTTGACACTCAACATGGATTGAGATGAATCTGCTTCAATCTGTTTCAGCCCTCAATCCTTGTCAATCCGGATTACAGTGTCAACAGGGTCAGAGTTGTTTAGGGTTGGTTAGGGTGTCCCACCTTCACTTTTTGGGTCTACTAAGTCTACCCTCCACAAGTCTAGATCAGGCTCTGTCCACCTAGAAACCAAACTATCCTTATCACTCACAGTCTTGCCTGGGGTGTGTTGTGATGTTAATATTAAATGTGTTAAGGTGGTTATATGGGTTTTAGTCATTGAGCTGTGTATACCATCGCATATTGTCTGCACAGATATGAACACTTGCTAGTGCACAAAGATGGCCAACAAGTTGGAAAGAACTTTCTCTTCTCCTTGTGACCTGTATGAATGTGATTGCCAAAATTATTGCTTTTGCTATAAGAATATCTGACACTGATGTTAATAGTTCCAATGGATTTTCCTTGTCCAATGAACAAAGTGATCAGTCGTACACCAGTTGTACAATTTGTGCAATTTTGCAATGGTCCTCCCGGTTTATGTATCATATTCTTTGAACAGTCACATGTTTCCCATGTTATATAATGTTAAACATTTAAGAAGATAATGTTTGCTCATAATTGTAAATGAAATGTAAAGCAGTTTATATGGATACATCAAGATCATTGCGTTTGGCAGAGATTAACACAAATATATTACACCACATATTTACTACATTCTGGAGAATATTGAAAAGGTGGTATTACAATGAAATATTTAGAAATCCAGTTCTTTATAAAACAAAATAAAAACGGGTAACAAGGTCCGATAGCAAATAGACAATGTTGTTATCACAGTAACTAAAGAGCTGTGCGTGTTTTCTTTCTGTTAAGGTTGAATCTATTTGTCGAGCTGTGGGACAAGCATTTGTTCAACAAATTATTCATGAACCCATAAAAATGTGTCAGTTTTTGTATAATATCTTCAAACCAAAATGAAGTTTTATATGGTGTGATTAAATGGGGCCCTATTGACTTCACTACTTTTATTCTTTTACAAAAGGTGAAGTGTATCCTTTGGTGGTATGACCTCAGAGTATTGACTCATGTACCCTGATCGTTCTTTTTTTCTGAAAGAAATACACCAAGAAGAGCTATTCAGATGAATGAGTGTTACAGATATCCATGGATGATTGACTTACTGATGGAACCATATTCCATCAGTGGTTTTTATCGGGGGTGTGGCTCAGGGCAAAAAAGGGACAGATATTTGTATTGAGAAAACCAACACAGCTCTATGTACTTGTGTTTTATTGTGAACCATGTGAAGCAAATATGACGTTTGATATTAACAAATTTCTCAAAAATAAAATGTCAAATAGCAGTGAACATTGAACAAAACTATATCCATATCAAACTAAGGCAGACAAATCTTGTTGGAAAATTTGATGTTTTCAATGTTCTTTATAAAAATTAACAAGAGTATTATAATTTTTATACACCATCCCATAACAACCCTTTCTGTCAAATCTGTGTTTCTTTGACTCCAACAAGTAACAAAGCTGAGGACCTGGCATAATATGACCCTGGCTGTTGAACGGGATGTAAACCCCAACTTAAACACAAAAGTTTAGCTGGAGTATTCTTGGTTATTTTCACTATTCAAGGGAGGTTTAATGGTTCCATGCTTTATGTAGGATGCACAGTGCTACAATTACAGTTAGACATTTTGGAGTATTTGCATTTACATTGTTAATGCAGAGTAACTGTTAAATATACATTATACTTAAATGAAGTATAAATTATATGTAAACCAAAGAATGACACATACTTCTTTATTCTGGTGAGAGAATGAAGTAGTCATTGATTTACAGCAAGATATTTTCTACTACACTCTCCTTTCAAAGTTGCAGTGCAATATTTATGAAGATTGGATATAATAAATACACTAGATAGGATCTTCTGGATGTAATGTGCTGGAACCATAACCTGGATTGGAAATGTCAGTTGTTTGATGAAGCAGTTCTGCACATCATATTTTGGTTAGTTTCGCGAGTGTTATCACTTAATTGATTTTCTTACTAAAATAACTTGACTTTTTTTTATAAAATTTATTAAAAAAGATTCAACTAAACTCTCATTTCTGTAGGTATTATATTTCATTTTACCCTTTAATTTATCATACTGATATATCTGTGTTAAATCTATAGGGAAAAAGCCCGACACCTTTGGACAACGTATGCCATTTCCATATATTCAATACAAAATTTAAATGGGAATGTATAAATGTAAAAGAGTGCATTTCATCATATCTGTCATGTCTCTATTTTATTTGGAAAAGATGTGAAAAGCCTTAGAGACCAACTCACGACTTAAATTTTTAGACATGTTTTATTAAATAAATATTAAATAAAATTGTAATTAAAGTTTGAGAGCATTTAGCTGCAGGAAAACCCAAATATAAGAATTCGAAGGAAGCCCACGCCATCAATCTGATATTTCAGACTGCCCCACCCTTGGCTGTAGAGAGCTGAGTAAACAGCAGACATGCTTTATTGCATTAATTAAGCACACTTGGTATCACTTTCACTCACACAGACGTGGAAAGTGGTATTTTATCACGGGCCAGATACTTGGCAAAATGAGTCTGCAGAATGGGGGGTTTCAATAATCTGAAACGTTTGATCATAAAAATTGCACAGCTTAGACTAAATATTCACTTTTTTAGACGATAATTTACAAGACAAGATATATAACAGAATTAAAGTCTCCAGACGCACGAATTCTCTACACGAAATGTCTTTTGCTGTAGCTTTTAAAGCATGAACTGAATAGGCTGAGTAGATGCACATGATACTATAACATCATATAGATCATATTAATACACAAACACACATAGTATTGCATAATAATATCTTCTGTCTACAAAAAATATATAGCATCTGTTTTAAAAATTGTGTCATTAAACAACTATTTCAATTGTTCAAAGAACCATATATTCATTACATGAAGTTTTGTTTAAACTTTTGATTCCTGTTGTCATTTTACCAAGCTTGTAGTGTAGATGGGCCCCAAGGACCTAGAGGTTATCAAGTTTGAAAAATGATATCTAGATGTTCGAGTCTATGAATCGAAATATTTGCGAAATGTTGGATTAGTAATGACCTGAAAACCCATCTGATGTTTTATTTCTGATAAGTCCAAATGTCATGAACCGATCTTTATGAATTTTTTACAGCAGACTGAATGCTGAGAATATTTAATTATAGGGGGTGGATTGAAAACTGGAGCCAAAAATACAAGGCCTGCTTCCTGAATTGTGAGATCCCATCCAAATTCAGACAAATGTGTTTTAGAGTTAACCGACAGAAAGTAACAGTGAAGCTAATATGGCTGCTGATGTAAACAAAATGATAAAATATCAAATATTTTAAACAAAAAGAAAAATTATGTTATAAATGAATATTAGGTACTCATGTCAGGTTGAATACTTTCATGATACTTTTACTAGTTTGTTTATGACTACTAATCATAGTTGGCCCTATCTGAGTTTGGTGCATCCTGGCACACTCCTTGGCATTACCTCTGCCAAAGAGGATTTGTTTAGACAGATTTTGGTGAATCTTTTTGGGAATGTTGACAATATTACACAAAAAATCCCAGATGATCCAATTTAGTGGTGATCCGGGTTACCATCTGGATACAGGAATTGTTTGAAGATTTTTTATCATTGCACACATAAGCAATATTGGAGGTGCAAGGTCTCGATGGAGTTATACAGAGCTTGAAAAAAACCTCTGATCAGTTCTGACATAATTACCTTGAATATACAGGCAGGAGACTTGAGAGGGGTAGTATTGGTTTATGGTGCTAGTCATTTGAAAATATGCACCGACAAGATATACTTTCTACCTATGAGGCAGCTCATAGATTAAAAGTCAAGTACAAGTTGCTACAATGATGATATACACACATCCAAATCTCTCTCTTTATTTAGGAAGATTTATTTATTTATTTGGGGTTTTACGTCACTTTCAACACTGTACAGGTCATATCACAGCGGGTAGTTGGAAGGGCTGAGGAAACCAGTACATACAGTTGGTCAAGGTTCTGTACTGTAAATTGCCGACCAACGGCAAGCAACTACCAGCTTTCCCACTTGAGGCTGTGCCGGGAACCAAACCCCGGCCTCATAGGTGGGAGGTGAGAGTGTTATCACTCTGCCACCATGGCCCCCCTTATTTAGGAAGAAGTTGAAAACCTATCTCTTTGCAAAAGGTTACCCACACAGTTTTTCTGGTCTTGTTTCGGTCTTTCTCAGTGGTGCTGACCCCCTGCAATGTTTCTGAGTTAACGATTACAACCTGTCATTTCTGACAGTATGCGCCTTAGATGCTATAAAAATATCATTAGAACTAGAATCACAACGGCAGAGAACTGTGTGAACAGGCCTTAAATCAGCTGACATGTACACAGAAAAACTTTGGTTGGGACTGACAAATAAATATTCACACTCATGCAATGTTACACACATGCACCAGTTCACATTTGTTTCTAGTATAAACCAAAAGGTATTACAGAATAAAGGACCGTCAATATAGCCGTACATAAACAATTCCATGTTGTTTCACGGGCACTTTTAGTGATGGGTATGTTTTGCTTTGTTATGGTTTTCATATTGATGTAAATAAACCATCACTCAAATAGACTAATGTCAGTAGTCATTTCTGTATCAACACAAATCTATATGATAAATAGCTTGTCAGATATATGCTGTGGTACACTGGTGTGAATCTGTTTTCTTGCATCGGTAATCATTCATGTCATGACACTGATATTAGCTGTGATGTTAGAAGTAACTTACAACACAATATAAGGAAACTAGTGGGTTACAACGGCTGATTCAAATACATGGACATCATCTGGTTGTGAGAGAGTATGGAAAATGTCACATATTTTAAACTATTCAGAGAATCAATTTTACTTTCTCGTCTTAATCATAAATGAAGGGTATAGTGGGCAATATTTCAAAGCTGCCTGGATCCTTATAAATTGTGAGGATTACATCCTTTACAGCAAAAAGATTGACAAACTACCACAAAGAAAAAAGATTACTGTGCATTTGATAAATTCACAGTCTGGCCATTAAAACTCTTTGTAATTCATATGAAAGCATGGTGATCCCAGGTGATAGATAGCTGAGCAACTGTAACCAGGTAGCAGGTGATAAGCGACAACCGTAAACGTTGTTGTTTTTTTTACTTATTTGCATTTCATATAAAGATGTTAATTACATTAGCTATGACATCAAAGCTTTAACTAGGTGATAATCAAGCTGGTGTCATCGCGTCATTAAAGGTGTGTATGAGGTCAACTGTATCAGACAGTAAGCTGTCTCCCTGGCAACCCATGACATATGGCTATCCAACATCATTTACATTATATGTACATGCACAAACAATAACAACCCAAATTCGTTATTTAACAATACAGATCTTGTTCCCATATGGTCATATTAACAGTTGTTTGTTTTACGGTGGTTTACAATACAAAATAATGACACCACTAAAACTAGCATCTATGGTATGAATAAACACTGGGTTAAATTACCAAAATAAAAAAAAAACAAAAAAAAATTAACTAACTTCTGTTCCAAATTCTCAGCATAAATTCAATTCTTAAACAAAACCAAGGAAAATAAAGAGTATAACGAGAAATTAAAATATCCTGCCAAAATTTGCTTGATATAAAATTATGCATGGCTTTTACAAATCATAAATCCCAGTCTTTTGTTCAGGCAGATGTGAGATTTATCATCTGTTGTGGGTAACGACAACAGAGGTTTGTCAATAGTGAACGTTGCAGTGATAAGAGTGTAACACCTCAAGTGATAAACAGCCCAGTTAACTGTGATACCTGAAAGGATGTGAAATCATGCCATATGCAATAAAAAACTTTATTGGGCCATCAGGAAACTGCAAAATTCTCTCGAATTGGCCTTTTCCTACACACTCAACCCCTACAAGGGTCTAGAAAATATTCAGTGAGAGAATTACCAAAGGCTGTCCTTGGTTGAAGAGCTCAGCAAACAGCAGGGATGTTTCATTGCGTTAATAAGTGTTCTTTCCTCGTTTGTAACATCAATGGAAAGATGAACAAATAGTACAGAATGAGGAAAGTAAAAGTTACAAAGCACATGTTTGCAATATAATTCATGAAAGCGGCATACAGCAAGTATTCACTTTGTACTCAGTTACTGGCGACTAACTTTGGTAAGAAATGACTTCTCACTATTTATTATCTCCCACCTGTGGCCGAAGGCTGTGGTCCGGAGATTATAAAACGCCTTCCATACATGCATCCGTCCATTCATCACGTTTTTACATAAACCTTAATATCTCATTCATTTATAAAGATATCTTCACCAAATTTGCAGGGAATGTTTATGGCTATGAAAAACTGTTTGTGCAAAATTTTGGCCTCATTGTGAAGCTTCATCAAATTTGCACAAAAGCTATATGGCTAGAAAAGCTAGCCTAATAATAATTTTGGCCTAGTTCAAAAAAACAAAATGGCTGTCATATCACAAGTTTAAGGTAAAACGCGGTTAACCTATTAAAAAGTCCTTATATCTCCCCTAATGTTGCTCCTAGAGGTTCGGAATGTGAAACAACTTGCAGGAAGTCATAGCCTGGGAATATTTTCCAGGTGTTGAATTTGACTTGGAATTATTGCAGCTAGGTTCATCAAATTTGCACAAAAGATATATATGGCTGGGAAAGTTAGCCTAATAGTAATTTGGCCTAGTTTCGAAAACAAAATGGCTGTCATATTACATGTTAAATGGGATTATCCTATTATAAAGGCCTTACATCTCCCTTATCATTGCTACTAGGGGTTCTGAATGTGAACATAACTTAAAGGAAGTCATGGCCTGAGACACCTTTGCATTTGCTGACTTTTACTTTTGACCCCTTCTTCAATGTCAAGTGGGGTTATCTTACTACAAAGGCCTTTTACTTCCTTTAGTTCTCCATTATTACCGATTCTAAGGCGGGAGATAACCGCTGCAGCAGTGGCCTTGTTTAAACTTGTGTCATACTTTAATTTCTGATTAATACCAGTGTTAATTTGTACTTTAATGCACTGTTCAGATCTGCTTCCATGATTTTAAACTGACAAAACTTTATGCCAGCCAATATCTTGTCACGTCACATTTCTGTCACTGTTACATTTCCACAGTGTTAAAACATGATTTTAAACTGACAAAACTTTATGCCAGCCAATATCTTGTGACGTCACATTTCTGTCACTGTTACATTTCCACAGTGTTAAAACATGATTAAGTATTTATCGTTTATTTTGTATGTTCTTATCTACCCTGCAATTGTTTGAACAGACAAGTTTGACTTTCCATGTGCTACAAACGTAGATGAACATGTTAAGGACCGTTTTGCATGTTTTCTTTTACCAGAGTTTTGGCAGTTATTGTACACAGAGTAACATAACAGATAGTATCCTGGAAATATGAAATATTGTTAGGTCCTGTGATATCTACTGTGTTTATTGTTTCACTGTGCTGATGTAACTATATAACTCTGTATGACATTTGGATGTTTTATTATTAATTTCCTAATAAAATGTGTCACCTTGTCAAGTGGCAAGGCTGGATTTTAATTCATCATACGATAAAATTCTGTGTCTGTAACTATGTGTAACATCCACTCTTTAACATTCTGTCTAAATTAATATAATGTAATTTACTGCTTTGCTGCTGTAATACCATTCTTACACGGGGGAACTCGGTGTGGTAAATTTACAAAATGTTGTGTTCAAAATTGACAAATGCTGTGGGGGGTGAACGAAAGGTAAGATAGTGAGTGGGGAAGAGTTGAAACGAGGAGGGGGACTTAAGATGCTTTCGAAAAGGTTATCACTGAGGCACTGGCTCTTATATGAAAAGGAAAAGAGTTCCAAAATATTGGTGCCTGAAGGATACCTCATATCTCCCAATCATACCCACCCCACCAATGTTATCTAAGACTAGAGCAGAAATAGGATGTTTAAACGCACTAATTAAGTCATAATTTGGCATCTCAAGTGGTGTTTATAACTGCAATTACTGGTAAAACAATGAGAAGTGATTGCTGTTCAATGACTATGTCTGAAGAAAGTTAGATTTTGCAAGTAAATTGTGGAAAAGTGTTCATATTTGTTGTATTTAAAATTTTTTTAATGTGGTTTAAACTATCACTTTTACCATGGAGAATGCGCTTGTGGTTTCAATACATGATAGGAAACTATCAAATCTTTAATCAGAGGTTATACTTTAAACGTGAGCACAAACTAACATTTCGATCAACAACATATGGACATGACTATCAGCCACATGGGCAAAAAGACCCAAAAGAGAGAGAGTGAGTGATTCTTAAACTGAGGTTGTCCACTCATGTATCTAAACCATGGCTGAGCTTTGTACTAATATTAGTTGGTGTAAAATACCAAGAATTTACCAAGATATCTTTTTTTAAACATTTGTTGAATAAGTAAACTAAAACCTAGATTGAACATATCAATATTTTATATCACCAATACATAACAAATTCATGAGGCATTGTAGATAACACATTTCATGAGGAAAGTCAATCTGTAAGTGAAAAAAAATCACTGATACACATATATGGATAAGGGTTATGTGTATGTCTAAAATACTGTCCAGTCACTGTTTTCCATTCATCGTCTGTGTGGTCTGGGGTTAACCAATACTAAAAGAAGACTAAATTACGAAAGAGTATTAGCGCCACCAGTGGTGTTGTTTTTGTTGGAAATATCTGTGTTGGCGAGTTACAATATAAGGATATTTTCGCCACCACGGATGAAAAATTCACCAATGCAGATGACTTTTTCGCCAACACACATGATATTTTCGCCAACACTGATGATATTTTCGCCACCACAGATGATATTTTCGCCACCACAGATGATATTTTAGCCAACACAGATGAAAAATTCGCCAACACAGATGATATTTTCGCCACCACAGATGATATTTTCGCCAACACAGATGAAAATATAGCCACCACAAATGGTATTTTCGCCAACACAGATGAAAAATTCGCCAACACAGATGAAAAATTCGCCAACACAGATGAAAAATTCGCCAACACAGGTGAAAAATTCGCCAACACAGATGAAAAATTCGCCAAAACAGATGAAAAATTCGCCAACACAGATGAAAATACTGCAAGTTACTATAAATAGTCTACTGGACATAGAATAGCCTGCCCTTGAATAGGTCAATAGCAAATTACCAAGTGATGACAGTTCACATTTTTTTATTTGTTAAATACAGTATTACAAATGTATTTATGAAATACATAAATTATAAATTTGATTACTACTGAGTTATATCCTAACAAAGTCTATACAGTAGTGTCAGGCTAACGTAAAGACATATGAATAATGAATGAGTTTACGGAATATATTTACAAGTTAAAGTGACCATAACATAAGTTTAAGTTCAATAGTTCATAATCAAGGTCACCACAATATTAATAGCAAATGAGTTAAGAGTTTGTACATTACAAGTTAAGGTGACCATAACATACTTTAAGGTAATATTTAATTTTAGGGAATTTTTATGTATAAAGTTCAATGAAAAATTGGATAACTGAAGTCATGCTGGGGTCTCCTCATTCTGATCTGGGGTATTTGGCATGATTGACTTTAGGGTCCTCTAATATCTGGGTCTGTAGTAGTTCTGGCAGTTTGAGGTGACCCTAGCTTAACTTTTGTACAGTTAATTTAACATTAACACGTAAAGATTCACTTATATGTAATCATAGTCATTGTACTCATATTGTCACTCCATTTAGGGTCAGTGACCTATATTTGATCTTTTACATATTCTGTGTGTGTATGTAGTAGCTTGCACATACCCTGATACAAAGAAGTGAACTGTCCCTACTTCTATTCAGGGCAGACCATTCTATGTACAGTAAACATTCTATTTATAGTAACTTGCAGCATTTTTATCTGCGTTGGCGAAAATATCATCTGTGTTGGCTATATTTTCATCTGTGTTGGCTAAAATTTTTTATCTACAAGTATTGATGAAAAAAATCAATAATCTGTGTTGGTGTTATTTTCATCTGTGGTGGCGAAAATGTCATCTGTGTTGGCTATATATTCATCTGCGTTGGCAATTTTTTTTATCTACAAGTACTGGTGAAAATATCACTTGCATTGGTGTTATTATCATCTGTGGTGGCGAAAATATAATCTGTGTTGGTGGGAAACTATGTATATTGTTTTTATCTGCGTTGGCGAAAATATCATCTGCCTTGGCTATATTTCCATCTGTGTTGGCGAAAATATCATGTGGGTTGGCGAAAATATCATGTGCGTTGGCGAAAATATCATGTGCGGTGGCGAAATTATCTGCGGTGGTGAGTTACAATATGCATAATTTCCCACCAACACAGATGATATTCTCGCCACCACAGATGATATTTTCGCCATCACAGATGAAAATAACGCCATTGCAGATGATATTTTCACCAATACTTGTAGATAAAAAAAATCTCCACCACAGACAACATTTTAGCCAACGCAGATGAAAATATAGCCAACACAGATGATATTTTTGCCAGCAAAGATGAAAATATGGCCACCACAGATGAAAATATAGCCAACACTGGTGATATTTTCTCCAACACATACAGCTGAAAAATTCACCAACACAGATGCTATTTTAGCCAACACACATGAAAACTTTGACCGAGGCAGATGAATATTTTAGCCAACACAGATGGAAATTTAGCCAACACAGATGATCATCAGTTCCCTTCAGGCAAACAACAAGATGCGGAGCATTAAATTTATTTACAAATAACATCTAAATATACGCAACATAATATAAAAGTTAAAGTAAAAATAAAAGATAATAAGACTACTACTATGTACCATCCAGTGTACAACGTGAAGGTCAAACAAAGGTCACAGTTCACTAATGCAAAGATCAAATATAGGTCACTGACCCTTAATGGAGTGACAATACGAGTATAATGACTATGATTATATATAAGTGAATATTTACATGCTAATGTTAAATTAACTGTACAAAAGTTAAGTTAGGGTCACCTCAAACTGCCAGAACTACTAGACCTAGATATTAGAGGACCCTAAAGTCAATCATGCCAAATACCCCAGATCAGAATGAGGAGACCCCAGCATGACTTCAGTTATCCGATTTTTCATTGAACTTTATACATAAAAATTCCCTAAAATTAAATATTCCCTTAAATTATGTTATGGTCACCTTAACTTGTAATGTACAGCTCTTAACTCATTTGCTATTAATATTGTGGTGGCCTTGATTATGAACTATTGAACTTAAACATATGTTATGGTCACCTTAACTTGTAAATATATTTCTTAAACTCATTCATTATTCATATGACTTTACGTTAACCTGACTTTACTGTATAGACTTTGTTAGGACATTACTCAGTGGTAGTCAAATTTATAATTTATGTATTTTATTAATACATTTGTAATACTCTTATTTAATAAATAAATAAAATGTGAACTGTCATCACTTGGTAATTGCTATTGACCTATTCAAGGGCAGGCTATTCTATGCACAGTAGACTATTTATAGTAACTTGCAGTGTTGTCATCTGCGTTGGCGAAAATCTCATCTGTGTTGGTTATATTTTCATCTGTGTTGGCGAAAATCTCATCTGTGGTGGTGAAAATCTCATCTGTGTTGGCGAATTTTTCATCTGTGGTGGCGAAAATATCATCTGTGGTGGCGAAAATATCATCTCTGGTGGCCAAATTATCATCTGTGGTGGCGAAAATATCATCTGTGTTGGCCAAATTATCATCTGTGGTGGCGAAAATTTCATCTGTGGTGGCCAAATTATCGTCTGTGGTGGCGAAAATTTCATCTGTGGTGGCGAAAATATCATCTCTGGTGGCCAAATTATCATCTGTGGTGGCGAAAATATCATCTGTGTTGGCCAAATTATCATCTGTGGTGGCGAAAATTTCATCTGTGGTGGCCAAATTATCGTCTGTGGTGGCGAAAATTTCATCTGTGGTGGCGAATTTTTCATCTGTGGTGGCTAAAATTTCATATGTGTTGGTTATATTTTCATCTGTGTTGGTGGAAAATTACGTATATTGTAACTCGCCAACACAGATATTTCTAACAAAAACAACACCACCGGTGGCGCTAATACTCTTTCGTACTAAATCAACCGACTTTGATCTACTTTCTCTGATGAATAATTGATTAAGCATTAAACTAGTTTGGTGTATAGGTGAACAGAGGAGCATTATCCAGGAAAGATGATAACTGTGTCACCTTGCAAAAGTTCATCCCATGACAACCACTGACACAGATTCACTTTTAACCCATGAACAACTTAGCAAACAGCAGACATGTTTTATTACATGAACTAGTTCACTTTTGTTACCATCTTACCATCTGTTGGTGTCTAGAATAGCATCATTTTCTCCGATTGCAAACTTAATCCTGGGATGCTCTGGCCGAGTTTGCCAAAAATATCAAAAAATGTTTGATATCCTGCCCAACCTTTACGATAAAAAAGGTGTATGAATGTGAAGCTGCAACAAAAGTGTGGCAGCAGTTTGACATTACAATGTAATCTAATATTGTTAATTGACCATAAATATATGCTAGCTTGTCAATTTATCTGCATATTCAAGTTCTGTAACATATCAAAAACTAAAAATGAATATTGTATAGGGTTCTTATCTGCTACAAGGTCAGATTGGTGACTGGCTTTTCTACCCATCAGTTCATGTTATCATTTAGAGAAATACCATGCCTTGATTACCAAACATTTTGATTTTGTGTGGTGGAGCTTATCTGTCTATCAATTCACAGTAAATTGTGTTATTTTAGTGAGAATTCAGAATCATCCCCATCAGTGTTACCTAAGGCAAAAGCAGAAATAGAATATTTTAATGTAAGAATTAAATATTTAATAGTGTTTACAGTGTTACCTAAGGCAAAAGCAGAAATTGAATATTTTAATGTAAGAATTAAATATTTAAATATTAATGTAAGAATTATATATTTTTGCCCACAAAACTGTTATGGCAATTGGTGTTTATCACTGCTATGTACAGTAAGACAGTGATAAGTGATTGCTGTTCAATGATGGTTAAAGAGGACTTGGATTGTGCAAAAACTGATAGGAAGATATCAAATCTTCAACCTGGGGCCATATTCTGCAACAATACTTAGGCCATTTCCAACTTAGATTTTAAGTATTTCTTAGATTTCAAGTAAGAAATTTGGAAACTGACCATTCCTAACTTTTGTTTCGTGAATACAAAGTCCAAGAAAAAACTAAAGTGAAAACTTTCCCTTACTTAGATCTAAGGTCACCTAAGTATTGTTGTAGAATGCGGCACAGAAGTTCTACTTTAAACCTTGTGTATAAAGTATCATTTAGATCAACACAATATGAATTTTACTATCAGCCATATGGAACACAAGAACAAAAAAGAGAGTGATTTTACCCATAACTTGTCCACTCTAGTGTCTTTGTCATGTCTGAGTTTTGTAATAATATCAGTTGGTGCAGAATGCCAGGAAATTATTCAGATAATATCTTTGATATTGCCGAATAAGTGAAAGCAAACCTACTTTGAACATTTCAATATTTTATATTAGCCCATATGAGCAAAATGGGTTTACGTGATAGGTAATACACTAATAAACTTTTATGGAATTATTTTAAAAACTCATGACAAACCAATACCTAAATCTCAGTATTATTTAATTTGCAGTTATTTATATATTGGCATTTGTTTGTGTCTTTTTTGTCCAGATTATTTTGGTTACTGATCCCCATGTGTTGATATTGGTATCTGGTATTTCTTCTGTTCTGTAGTATTTGTTATCTAAAATGGATAACAGGAATATAAGTGACTGTACTAATCTGTTTATAACTCAGGACACAATTTGGACCAATGAACCAGATAATTCAACTGATTTACTAGAACTGAAGCAAATTTGTTATGTCATCCTGTTGATTTTAATTTATTTGGGGTTTTACGTTGCTTTCAACACTGTACAGGTCATATCACGACAGGTAGTTGGAAGGGCAGAGGAAACCAGTACAGTACATATAGTTCGTCAGGGTGCTGTACTGTAAACTGCCGACCAACAGCAAGCAACTACCAGCTTTCCCACTTGAGGCCGTGCCGGGAACCGAACCCCGACCTCAGAGGTGGGAGGCCAGAGTGTTACCACTCTGCCACTGTGGCCCCCGTCATCCTGTTGATGAAAGGGTAAATCAGTTTGCTTTGTACACTTTTCTGAACTACATCAGGGACACAATGCATACTTTTAACAATAGAATGATAACACAAGTGTGTTTTAATGGATGGAAAACGGAAGCAACTATTGTCTGATAAAATTTACTGTCAGAGTCCAAAATAACACCAGCATAATAAAACAATATGATCCAGCCAATGTAATTGTCAGCATCACTTTAACGCAAAGCAGAAAGTGGAACTCCAGATCCATTCTTAATCCTGTCCTTGCATGAAAAAATGTGTCTACATATCTTTGCGAACTGCCGAACTGCAGGGTACTTGGATTACTGTTACTGAAGTCAACGTTAGATCAGCATTAGTATGCAATTACCATGTACAAAAGGTCCAATAAATTTGCTCAATGCTGGAAATGCAGGTGATTCAGCAGGTGTCATGATATTCTGGAGCCTCAATTCAGTCCTATTATACTGTCAATCATAAAATTTCATTGAGTTTTATACCCCCTTCACACTACAGGCTGTATCACCTATGGTAGGCTGCATTTGGTGAAACATCCCTATCCTTGGATCACCGTTTGACATCCGTAGACAACCTTGTGAGTCAGTGGCAAACCGTCCATTACCTGGTGAGTCCTACTGAAGTTTTAAACTGTTTAAAATTTCCGCCTCTGATTTTGGTACCATAATCATGTATAGATGATTTTACACATGGGCGTATGAATTTCTTAATACGGTAACTGAAGGTGTGGTCCACGGTGTATATAAGGTTGTGATTCGGTTGTCTTTCGGTGTAATACGGCGACATAAGGTGAGTTAAGGTATTGGTCATTTCATCTGACAGCTACCAAAGGAGAGTTCAGGTTCACGGTGACCATCGTTTGTAGCATTGTCATTCTACTGTTATTGATGGTTAAAACACTGTGTCCAATCAGTGGCTGTCCACCTGTAGTATGAACAACTCAAACAAAATGGGGCAACCTGGGGGAAAAACTTCTAACTGCGGGACGACCGCCTGTAGTGTCAAAGGGGCATTATGTTTTGTTTTTCTCAGTGAAACCCCATTTGAAATATTGTCCTTGATTCCAAGAACCTGCTTCAGTATCAAAAGTGCAGCAAGGTTAGATTTGTGTCTAGTTTTCATACCTATAAAATTACATAATCAATTTCTGAAACTGTATCCCCTGATGGAGAAAACATTTGGATACGGTAGCGTGGAAACTCTATGCTTTGCAATTAGGAATAAATTGTATTATTTATATGGAAACACAAAACAAACATATCTCATATCCCAATTTACTGTCACAAATGATTTTGTGATAGCTTTGTAATGTGGTGGTTTCCTTGTTCAAACGCAAAATAAAGAACAGTACATTTCATGGGGTTCCTTGTTAAACATGCAAGTTATTACCTCTACCAAGGAGGTATTAAATTCATG
Source organism: Sabellastarte sp. h YS-2021 (assembly GCA_964017235.1). Taxonomy (NCBI): domain Eukaryota; kingdom Metazoa; phylum Annelida; class Polychaeta; order Sabellida; family Sabellidae; genus Sabellastarte; species Sabellastarte sp. h YS-2021. The sequence goes on from OZ024936.1 coordinate 34,560,619, forward strand.
ATTCTTTATTTGTCTGATTGTGTGTTTGATTGTTTGTTAGCAGGATTATGCAAGGACTACAGGTTTGATCTTCATGAAAAAAATGGGAAGAGGGATTTTGGTTAAACACAGATCCGTATTGAGAGTTACCTGGATACAAAAAACCCAGGTATTGAGGCGTTTAAAAATCATAAGTGCATTGGCAGAAGTAGGCGTGTTTTTTTTAGTGCTCTTGTTTTTTGTGGATAATTTATAGGTAATTCCCAAAGTCTATAGATAAGTAAAAACAAAGATAAGCATGTACTGATAAAGGTTATGTGTATGTGTCAAATACTGTCAAATGATCGCTTTTCATCGATTGTTTGTAGGGTCTGGTTTACCAGCACCAAAAGAAGAAAACATCAACAGACCTTGATCTACTATCTCTAATGAGTAATTATTTCCTTGGCTAACAGTAAGCCAACTTTGGTGTAAAGGCGAACTGAGGAGCATTGTCTAGAAAAAAACGAGAACTGTGTCGTCTTATAAAAGTTGTTTCCCTGACAACCACTGACATAGGATCAGTTATAACCCAAGAGCTTAACAAACAGCAGACATGTTATATTGTATTAATTAGTTTACACTTGTTACCAGAATAGTGTCATGTAGTGACAGGGAATAAAAGAAATGGTTTCTTTTATAAATTATTTTAAGTCATTAATCAGATAAATCACTAATCCTGTACATTTAAAGCTTGTTAGATTTTTTTCTTATTTCCAAGTTTGATCCTTTAACTTCTAAATGTATGAATAACAAGTGATATAAGTAGAAGCAATCGTATGGATCGACCTTACTTAAACTTTCAAGGTTAATATGGTGAGAGGCTATAAAACAGTCACAAATAGGAACAGATCACGTGTGAGTACATTCATGAAAATGTGAAGCATTATTTTACCTCCTGGTGAAAGTAGATCAGTTGGGGTCTAAATTGATAAGGCAAATATCATCATTTAAAGCTATTTTAAACACAATAATAAATAAATAATTACATGTATTTACATTATTACTTTTATGGAGGTTGACATTACAATGCATTCTAACATGTTTGCACACATTAGTTTGTCATTATGTCTGAATGTGCTAGTCTTGTAATATATCAAAGCGAAAAATGAAATCAGGATGATGACTTGTCTTTTATATCCATCAATTTACATTATCAATTAGAGTAACAATGTGCCCTGATTAGCAAACATCATGATTTTCTGGTGATGGAGTTTCTCTGTCTGCCAATTTACAATAAATTGTGTTATTTCAGTGGGAATTCAGAATGATTTAGAGACTTATCAAATATAACTTGCCCACATACCAAATTGTTTTATTGTAACGAGTTCCAGATACTTGACTGATAGAAATGTCAAAATGCTGTGAATCTTTAAAACATTGGCCTTTGTTCAAGAGCTGAGCAAAGAGCTGTACTGCTAGTATTGTGTCCTTTTTATCGCCATATGGTATTTTTAAGTTGAAATATACTACAGTTTGACATGCTCAATTTGACATGGAAAAGATAATATATATTTGTCAAATATTTCTTTATTTTTAAATTATTAAAGAAATGATGGTAATGGAAGTTGCATAGTTAATGTGCATGTTTTTAAAGAAAGAAAAACAGATTTGTAGTTTTGACTGGTGATCACTTCAGCAAACTGCCGGTTTATGATATAATTTTACATTAACATATATTAAAATAGATATGTCTGTTTCAAACAACAAAATCACAGCGTCAAGCGAGGTAGATTTTTCCAAAAAAGTTGATCTGTTTGTATTAAAATGCGTTAATGTCAAAATTCAGATGTATTCAGTTTGTAGTCAGCAAAGGATTCTTTATGTACATCTCAGTAGATACAATTGTACAAAATCAGGATTTTAAAAATGTATTTAGAAATAAAATTTTCTACATGCTACCGAACCCCAACTAGAAGTGAGGCGTAACATTGGCAGAAAAAGTGGCGTGGACAATGTAAGATGCTTGTGAAGCATCCTGTAGGTAGATCCACATGGCTAAGCTTTGCCAGAGTCTGTGTGACATGATATTCCTAAGAGAAACGTTATGGTCAAGAGCAAATGTAACTCTTCAGTATCTAAACAGGTGGAATCCAGAAGCCACAGGTAGATTGATTGTAGGAAGTATTTTAAGCTTTTATGGACATGGGTATCAATAACAGGATGCTAAAGGAAGAATGTATACATGTGGATCAGACACAGATAATGGCCTGGGGGTCACAGGAAACCGGTACATACAGTTGTTCAAATTTATGTACTGTACAACTGATAAAATGCCAATTTTCCACTTGATGTAGGGGCCTAGATTTGACCTCTGATCTTATGAGTGGCAGGCGAGTGTGTTACCACTGTCCCCAAACAACCTAACCTCTGACACATTTTACCTATGTTTTAACAGCTTTTATAGCAATATAGAATCTGAGATATTACCATATTAAGATAGTGTTAATTATTGCTTTATCAACACATACGTTGGCCTATTAAGCACGAGTTTGGTCAGATATATTTACGTTCTCTTCTAAAACATCTCCATCAATGTTATCTTAGATCAGACCAGCAACCTGGGGATTTTTACTTTTTGCTAAATCTCCTTCTCCAAAAACTGATATGTGAAGTGGTATTAATTACTTCAGTACTACAGGGGCGGATTTCATGAAAGGTCTCAGACTTAGCCCAGTCTCAGACTGAGCCACTGGCTCAAATCTGAGCCTTTTGGCTCAGCTAAGTCTTTGTCTCAAATGGTTTTCACAGAAGGGGTCTCAGGTGAGACCAAGCTTATCAAATAACCACAGTCATTTTCTGTGTCATGTGACCATTTTGTGTAGTCAAATATGTTCCTTGTTTGACACATAATATCTCTGGTGAAATACCATTTTGGAATGGGAAACCTTATAAACATGTAAAAACACCCAAAGACTACTTCAGGGGGTTGTTTTATATACTTGTACCATATTTTCAGCCATTTCAAATTTTGAAGTGAAGAAAGAATTATGGCGGCCATATTTGAGCCTTTGTTTACAAAACTTAAGCCCACTTTCTACCAGTCTCAACACTTGAGCCAGTGGCTCAGCCAAAGCTGAGACTGAGACCTTTTGTAAGATCCATTAGGGCTGAGCCCATGGGCTCATGAAAAATATTCCAATAATTTGAGACAAAAGTCTCAAATTTGAGCCTGAGACTGGGCTAAGACCTTTCGTGAAATCCGTCCCTGGAACACAAAAATTGATTGCTTTTCTTGATAATGTCTTACAAAAGACTTGGTCTTTTCAAGTGCAATAAGTAACCAAAAGTGTTGTCTGAGGTTCTAAATTTTGCAACTCAAAATGATACTGTTGCAATGTTTTTGTTTATGTAGACTTCCAATTGCAATAAAAAGGCTTCATTTGATTTTAATTTTTCGAAAGCTGTACCCAAAAGCCATTCAGGTGGCTCATTTGTGTGGCAGCAAACCCATCCACTCACATATGCACGGATTTGTATTTCAATCTTGTCCCTTGTCTTAGTTTGAAAATGCTTTTAAATGGTTTTGTCAAGGTTCAGTGGTATAAGTGCGAAATCTTAACCATGGCCTTAAATTAGATGTTGTAAGTAGGCGGATATATAGGGAATGTCCAAAAGTACACAACCTTGCAATAGCACAGTAAAATATGTATCACAAAATTTTCAATTGTGATAAGTTACCCATTTATTTAAAAAAACAACTATGTATACATCTCATTTCTTCATTTCAATATTAAATGTTTTAATCTTTTATGTAAGGCCATTGTCAAGGAGAGTGAATGTACAATAAGTTAAATTTATTGTAGTCCTGTTAGGTAACTATAATCCCTAATACTTTTTATAATTTTTTGAATTCTTTAATTTAATCATTTCAGCTGTATAAAGACATCTTTCATGTTCATAAAAATTCAGTTGAAATGTTTCTCTCAATTCTCATAGCTGTTCCCCCATATCCAGTGTCATGAGTTTGCTTCCTGAACACTCCAAGGAAGTTATCCTTTTTAAGTCCAAGCTATAGCGAGGCTCATGCTTCTAGAAATCACTTGTTTTTCCTTTTTGTTTTTTCTCCGGACTGTCATGAATTGTGGCATAGCATGATTAGTATGTGTCTTTTACAGAAGTTAAGCGGCAATGGACTACATTAGTACTGGGACGTGCGACCACTTTAGTGCACTACTCGTATCTCAGATGGTTTTGGAGCTCGCGCTAGTAGACCAAACCCCTTTTCTGCCTTGTTGAGTGAGGATTTCTATTCCCAGCAGTCACAAACAACAAACAACACCATCAACAACATAGATAGCCTCTCTGCTTCATGGTGTCGATGTCCAAGAAGGGATAATTTAATTGTCAGAAAGAATCCATGTCCATTCTACTGTCCAATAGGGGAGAAGACTATGGGGATAGACTAATCTGAACAGATTTGGGGCTTGCTTTTATATCTTAATCACCCCCCCCACACACACACACACACACACACCTCGTATCCCACAGTATGTGTTCCTATGTGCTGGCCACTGGAAGAACTGGTCAACTTGCAAGTGACACGCAAGTGAAATACTAATCTTCTAATGTTAGGTTTTTTCGAGCAAGCAGACATCACACCATGGCCTATGAGTTGAACTTGGTATGCAAATTTTCTTTGCATGGTCACTAGAATAACTGGCATGCAGACAGGCCACAAAAAGTCACTTGCTTAGTACGTAAGAGACACTTGTAAAGATTTAGTTCCACTACAAACTGATCAGGGCATGCAAATTTCACAAAATTCACAGTGCCAGTGTGTGTGCTAACACGTATTGGTGGAATGTAAGTATAGCTTTAATCACATCACCAATTTATAAAAACTCTCTGTTCTCTTATGAGCACAACATTTGGATATGGTAGAATGGAGAGATTTGTTCTTTGTAATATGCCATAAATTGTTTTCTTTTCCTCTTGTGGGAATACGACAGAAAAAATGTGGAGATCTCTCATATCTGCATTTGCTGTCACAAATAATTTGGTGATAGCTTTGTCATTTATGGTTTCCATAGTAGTCCTGTTCAAATATGGAATTTTCTGTCATGTCACTCAATATTACTTTGTACTGCTTCATGTTTCTTTAAAGATGGAACTAGAACGTTAATGTTTATCTGATAAGAAGTTTAAGCTTAATTATTTTGTAATAGTCTTTTTTATAAATAGCTTGACATGACAGTCAATTGTTCCTCTAAAAACCACTGGCGTATGATAACTTGTGTAATATGCATAGTTCAAGTTCTGTAAAAACACGAATATTGCCCTGAAGACGATAAATTATTGTATCTTTGTGTGTACAGCTTTCTTCTTCTGATATTCTTTGAAAAACTTAATAGCTTAGAAAGCGTTAGATGATTTAAACCTTTAAGAGACTCATGTTTGCTATTTTCTGTTGTGGAACATGTTTAATGATAGTAATTACTTCTCAATCCACCAAGGCATGTCCAGAATACTAAAAAGACAGGGTAGTTGGAAACGAAATAATTTAATAATATTAAAACATATACCGTAAATTTCCAATTGCCACTAAAACTGCAACACATAATAGACAACGTGTAAATTACAGCCCTGGAGGGCACTAAAACAAGTTATACACATATTACACACTGTTAGTTCTACACATTTAAATACTTTGGGCAGAGGTCATATTATAGGTAAGAATGATGTCCATTCTTTGGAAACATGTAAAGTCACCTTGCACTCAGGGCTACAGGAACGTTGAGGCTCCATATGTTATCACTCTGCATAAGTCATATTGCTTGAAAGAAGTGGCAGTCGTTATGAAAAAGGACTATTCGTAAGCAATAATATCACCAATACCGCATATTGCACTACAGTTGCATAATTAAAGAGAAAATACGGGGCGATAGGGGGACAAGATGTGTGGTCCTTGCCTTCTAAAAAGAGTTTATGTTAATATCACAAATGAAAACCCACAGCGGAAAAACATAAAGCTGATGTCTAGATTTATATACAATTTTATTTGAAGTAACACAAAATGTATATATTATACATTAATTAAAAAATTTACGTGTTTAGAAATATAACCTTTTGTTAGCTTTTGAAAAATATCTATAGACTAAGGGTTTGATGGACTCTGAACGCAGCAAGCATTTGCGTTTAAACACTTAGTTTATCATACACTTAACTTTGCAGGTAATTTAAACTTAAACACTCATCTTCCCATGTGTATTGTTTGTTTATAAGTATAAGTAACATAATTCTTTTCACTTTCCAGAAGCTTAACATATAACCACAACAAGCAGGAATTGCACAGTGATTTTTAACCATAACACTTTTAACCATAACTGTGTAGATCCTGTCACTTGATTTTCCACTATTTTGTCATTTTATCCAGACCTCAAATCTGAGGCTTTTTATGCCTTTATAAAAAGTGTATCAGAAGTATCCTCAAACAAGTCCATTATGATCAGATGCGTGACTTGATTCTATACTTTATCAATTTCTGGAACAAGAATCTTTGATGAGCAAACAATGTGATAGTGTATGATTGAGTTTCTGTGCTTTGCAATTTTCAATAAATTGTATTTTTTCTCTGAGAATACGGGAATAAATCTGAAGACTTATCACGTTTGGGTTGGCTGTCAGAAATGATTTTACGATGACTTTGTCATGTTGTGGTATGGGCACATAAGCACATAGGAAAGAAATGATGTGTGTAATGTGGCTCCTTGTCCAAAAAGAAGTGTCCACTTTATTTTTGTGGCTCTACTAACAACATTAAAGTGGATCATGTACACAATTATATTTGCTGTGCACTGACGCATTGGCTCAGAAAACTAGCTAGAACAAGTAAAGCTGTAACAAAAATTATATATTTAGAAAATTAGCTTCTATGAATGCAAAAAATGTCAACAATAAGGCAGTATATAACCAATTATCACAACTGTCCTGTATATGTAAAAAGTCAATTATCAACACATGGTTTATGGCTCGGCTCATGTTTAGATTAAAGCAATTAAAAGGTTGAAGTAGTTTTAGGTAGTTGGCGATTCTGCATTACAAACCATCAAACCTCTGACTACTGATATATGATTATACACAAGTACCACAGAAGGAGGGAGTTAATGTTCAACACTTCCACTAGAATCTCATCAAACGTTTTCATCAGTACAAGACTACAAGTACAAAGAATGTACAAGAAAACAAGCTATTATTTATTATTCAAATAGCACTTATTTTAGAAATCTTATAGTGTTCTACATTAAATAAAATACACTAAACAAAATTTGTTATTGGTGCAGATTTAAAGGAAAGGAATACCTGGTATCGTAAGAAATGCTGTAAAGGAAAAACACAGGAAAATATAGCGGTGCAAATCTGTGTTCAGAAAGTGTAAATCTGGTTCTATACAAGAATCCTGGGGTTCTTCTTTAAAGACAATGTATTGTATTAGATGTAATTTAGTTTGCCAATATGAAAACTAAACATGTCCTTATGAAACTACAATGAACCCATTTCTGTGATCTTAAACAAAGACACTATTAAGGAAATCAAATTGACTCTAAATATAAATGGGACTTCCCAGAAATTGCTCACATAAAACAGCATTGATTATTTTGTTAAATGTCTAGTGGTATCAATGCATCTTGAACAATAATATACAAAAAACAATTGAATGGGACATAAAGCCATTTACCCACAATGCTCTATGGGACAATGCAGTCATCAGTCACTGTGCAGTAGTTGCCATCCAGGGGTTTGACAAAAGCCATAGATAGCATGATATCTGCAGAACTCAGAAATATATTCTGCACCATTTAGACTAATATCCTTTTTTTCATGGAATGTATTTTTTGTGTCTGGGTTTAATTTGCCTTTTATGTATGTCTGCTAGATTGGTGGCACAGGTTTAGCTTTACTGAGGTGATTTTTTAATGCTTCACAAAAGGCTAATAGAAGGATTCTTTTTTTATGCATCAAACTGAAGTCTTCATTGAAAGTTCACATTATATATTTACATTCAGGCTTTTATCTGTTTTAATTTTTCCCTTTCCAGTTGGCCTATATATATATACCCTTATGCGGGTTGCTTTTTCAATAAAAATTCAGCCTTCATGCCCTGAAAATAAGAATGCAGCTTTATTTCTGAAAAAAGTGCAATTTTATTTTTTAATAATTTGTATTCTTGTTCTAGTGGGAGCGGTGAACACAAAGGTATTTTCATCCACCCCTGCCTGGCTAGTTTGAACCATTTTTAAAAATGATGGGTAAATTTGGAATAACTCAATTTAAGTAAAATCTCTTTGTCTGTTTAGTGATAAACTGATGAAATGATGCCACTTGCAGAATTCACGTAATATGAATCCACTTAATACATGTATTTTAACTTGACATGTTATATTTATGGCCTCAACGCTCATTTTTATAAGTAAATCAATGCATTTTATGATCTGACCAAGAAGATTTAACATTATACTAATATAACAGTTTCTCTGAATATAATATTTGACTTTGGTTGCTTTACTTTGTACTTTATTGCTTAATATGACTATTAATTATGCCAGTTTGTGTTATTATTATGATTAGAAAATGCTACTTATGTGACTTAGTGAGTCTTAATAACTTGTCAAAACAGAAAGAAATGTGCTATATATAGCACACAGATGTAACAGTCTCAGCTGATAATGCATCTAATATAAGTACTGTTAAATTTAATCACTAATTTGTCATTCGCAACACTTTAAAATGGTTGCCTACGGTTCCTTGTTTTACCTCAAAACTGAGACATATTTACGTAATATACGTAATGGCATGTTTTTATTCAAATTCAATTCAGACAAGTGATGTGACATGTGACATTTCCGTGTACAGGATACAAATCGAGTGTAATGATTCAGGCCTGGGGTACATGGAGCCAAGTACAAGTGCGAGTACTCAAACTTGCATGTGCAAGTACTGGCATCCAGATTCAAGTACTTTAATATTGCAAGTATTTTTTATAGTGTATGATGCAGAAATATGATACTGTACAAATGCTTTTAATTTTTAGTTCTCAAGTATAAGTACTTGAAAATGAGTAATACCAAATACCAAACACAAGTACTTGTACCCATCCCAGGCTTGGCAATGATAACACACTGACCTTTATGCCTCAGGGTTCCAGACTAGGTCAGGGGAGTGTGTATGTGAGTTGGCAGTAGAGAAGCTGTAGGTCATTGGTTTGACTGCTCTGCTCTACATTATACCAGAGATGTTAAGGGCAACATAAAACAGTATGTGAGTCTCTTACAATTGACGGTAAAACTGTATCTCAACTGAATTTTATTTATTTGCACCTTACATGTCTATTGTTTAAGTGTTAATACCTGTTGGCCGTATAAATTAACTAATTACATTATTGTGTGTGATTTACAGAACAGGTGAAACCATTGTGTGATAAGGGGTGCATTGGTCAATTTGTTTTAAGTCTGGTGGCAAACAAATGTTAAGATAGTCGTCTCCAAACATTTGACTTCAGGTCTGGATGTTGTTTTTCTTCACTCCAGTGAATTTTAAATAGACTTTAACCAGACCGGTGAATGTGAAATTGTGATATCTTTGTGCCTTGATATGTCCATAAATCCTCTTCTTAAGTAAGTTGTTTTATAGTGTTGTCTTATTGGCTGCACACAAAAACCCATCCAAATGATGTGTCTGTGACAACATGACCACAACTGGTCTTTGGATGGGATACGTTTGTTTGTCCGTCCACATTATGCATTAGATTTTCACCAATTTTTACTCTTGGGGGTTTACTTGTGGCTCGCTCCTCCTCCAAGCTGACCTAGATCTGGATCTGTTGTTTCAGCAACATCCATAGGCAATGATTTGTATGTTATCAGGTATTGTTTGTCCTCAGTGTTATTGAACATAAATTCCTATGACTTAACTTTTACTCATTGACTCATTGGCATCTTGTATATTTCCTTAAATGTTCTTCCAGATTCTTTATTACTTCACAATACATTTTATACAATCTCGTTTGTCAGACATATATATTTTCTTTTGTTTGAAGGATATGAGACTGGAATTGTGCAGTTGATACTACAGCTCTGTCATATTAAAAAATACAGTATTTGACCAATCAGGTGGCATGGCAGCCACATTTGCATTATGTATATAGCACATATATGCCCTTATATTTACAGTGGTCTGAACTGTGTTTCCATTATTTCTGGGCAAAGTAGAGGATTTAAATGATATCAGGAGAGAATCGTAGTGAACCTGGCCTGTTGCCATGATTAGAGATTGAAGATATGACCAAAATGGTAAGAGTGAAGTAATTAAATGTCTGTAAGCCTGTACAAATCAACCATGGATTGGTATTACAATATGGAATGACAAAAAATAGAGACTGGCCATACTTTTTTGGCACTCACTAAACCTTTTGAAGGCTTATCAATGTGACATCTATGTGTTTCAACAGACCTTAACCACGGGATTTGTAATAGATACATTTACATGATATGTAACTTATAGTAAGTCAAAATAGATGCTGTTAGTTTTTAATGACTTTTTCTGTGTCAAATCTCAATATAATTCCACTGCTTATTATCCATAAATCCTCATTCATTCATTCATTTATTCATACGCAGCTCTAATGGACAAAACAGAGCACTCAGAGAGTGCACACCTGCGCACATATAACTAGAAGTTTGACCAATTCGATGCAGTGTATCCCTATACAGGACATGGTGAAGTATAATGAAAATCTTACTGACCTGGATCAGTCTCAAAATTTACTGGAATCTAAGTTTGACCAAGACCCATGTTCTATTTTTTCACGAAGGTCCAAGCAGCAGTATTTGCATAATGTAGCTAAGGAACAAACAACAACGAAAAAGACAAACGGACAAAGTGCAAAAAAGACAGTAATGAATTCAACTTTACAATGAAACTTTATAGCACCCACAAGAGATATTGGTTCCTTACCTGACCATGTGTACATTAAGAAAATAAACACTTATTAATAAAACAAAGTATGTAATAAAAAGTAAATGGGAAAATCCAGATTTGTTTGTATTAAGCCAATGATCCAAATCAGTGAGAAAATTAAATGGGAGTTGGAGTTGGAGCAAGACCCATTTTCTGATTTTTCTAATTCTGCTAATAAACAGAGAAATGGACAAACGGACAAAATATTTGGATTTCTTGTACCCAGACAGCGGCCCAGATCACTCTCAAACAAAATTTAATGGGATCTAAGTTGAAACAAGACCCATCTGATTTTTTAGAAAGATCCAAGCAGTAATAGTTGCATAATCCTGCTAACAAATAGACAGAGAAATGGACAAACAAACAAAGTAACAGACAAACAGTCATACAAATAATGTGGAAGCTGCACTTGTCTTGGGTCCAGCCACTCCAGTCAGTGTGGCTCTTGACCCCCTGTACTGGCTGTGGGAGAGTCAGCTTGCCATAGCAGGTCTGCATACGATTGAACCAAACCTTGAGCTCTACAGCTGGACAAAAGGTTAGAACTCCTTACTCATAAGTACTATGAACATCACATACACATGTATGGAACTCATGTTGCAAACAACAAATGATTGGATCATTTGATATAGAAATACAAATAGCCACATCGACACTGAAATCAATTTTCAACACAATTCACAATAAAGTTACATGTAATTTTGTAAAGATAAACATAATATTATTCCTTCATGACTCCAGAGTTTAAAATCCGATAACTTGTTACATGCTGAAAGGATATTAAATTAACGATATTAAACTTACAATATCCACCATTTACAACACCCTGCTTTCTCAGAGTGCAAATTGGTCCGGGTCCCTGTACTTTTTCTTGCCCTTGTAAATACTAGGTTGCCCCTTGATCCAGTCCACCAGCATAACCTCCTGTTCAGTCAGTCATGCCTGTTTTGAATGTTTTTTTCTTCTTGTTGACTAGTCAGTCAGTGTCTGGATTTCCTTAATCTAATATGTCTCAGTCTCTTGTTTCAACACCTGTGTGACCTGTGTCTCCTGCTTGTTCTTTCTCTCAGTGACCACAGGTGACTGTCCAGGCTTTTCCTGTTTACGGTTGTTGTTCTTTTAAAACCATTTTTGGGCAATGGTGTTCAAAAACAGAAAATAGTTTACATAAATAATGAAAATTTCCCTCCACAAAGTGACAAATAGGATGTATGTCTATGTCAAACCCCGGCAGCCTTTTTATACACAGCCATTGGTTATCACTTTCTGATAGCAGTCTTGCCAAAACACATCATGATTAGTAGAGGGACGTGCATAAACCCACAGACCCCGCCACCACTCTTTGTTATAAGAAGCTGTAGTCTTGTCGCCAATCAGAATGACATATCCTAGATGTTTAACAAATTGTGACCTAATACTAAGACTGATACAAAGGCTCGGGACCATTACAGGAGCACTACAGGCTGCATTGGTGGGGAAACAATAGAAGGTTCAATGAAGACAGAAATCAAAGTGATGGCTGAAAGAAAATGTTCAAACAGTTAAAAATTTGCCACAACATGAATGTATTTGATGCACAATAATGGATGAACAAAATATTTATTGAGACTTATCCATAACATGGTTGATGATAGTTTCAGAGTTGTTGGCAGTCTTGACTTAAAATCCCCTATATGGGACCTGGGCATTGAATCAGAAAGCTTGTCTAAGAGGCAAAGATTCCCATTTTCAAGTTCTTTCAAAACCATCAAAGTAACAAAGTAAATCAAACATGTCATAGGTAAAAGCTCTCCATGAACTTTAATAAAACTATGGCAAAGCCATTCAAAAATGTTACAAACCAGATTTCTAGGGCTCATTTTACTAACTTTATTCAACAAACTGACAGTTGAAATGAATATATATATATATATATATATATATATATATATATATATATATATATATATATATATATATATATATATATATATATATATATATATGTATATTTTGGTAACATCCATCCAATGTCCCCTTCAAAGTATCGACATTTCGATGTAACCCTAGAAAAATGTAATTAAAATAGAAAGTTATCATGTCCCAACAAACACTTGAGCAGTAGTCCATGATAGGCCAGTGTTCTATGCCTACATGTCCCTGCACACATAATGTGTCTATCTGCAGTTCTAAATTACAGCAAAACAGTAGATACTACCAGCAATTTTTAATTGAGTATGTAATATAATCATCTGTTTCCATTACAATTAACACTGATGTAATTCTATCCATCGTTCTCTGTACAGTACATGATATTGTAAATACATGGCTACTGGAAGTAACAGAAGTCACATGAAATAGGCATATTGTTTTACTGTTTGTAACAGCTTTACAATCAGTAGTTTCAGTCAGGACTTGAAAACTGTTGTTATTTATATATATGTTACAATAAATATGTGAGTAAATACTCATATTCCCTGAAAATTTCAGTATTTTTCTTTATTTACTGTTTTTTTGGTCCAGTAAATACACATATTTACTAAAATCATAAGGAAGACTTTATATCTTTAAAAGCTGGATGTTAGCTGCTATGTCTTCATATTAACAGTTATTTAAAACTTTAAATGGCTTTGTCATATTCAAAGTTTGATACGTGTTTACAATCTATCATTGGGATAACTAGTGTTACATCACTTTATTATTTCAAAAGCGTGATATGTGATAAAAACTTATAATTTTCATTTTTTTTCATTTAAAATAAATTGTAACATAAATCAACAAGTTTATAAATTTAAATATCCAAATATTTGTCAAACTATGATACTTGATGTATAAGAAACAACAAGTAAGGTAATAAGATTAAGATATATTTCTTGTTCAAGAACTGAATTCACTTTAGTTTTAACAATGTATTTTAACAATGTATTTCTTTTTCAAAGGTCATCAATAATATTTAGATCTATAATTAGGGTTGATATATAAAATGTCCCTTTAATGGTGTATCTTTAATCAAGGAAGCCACACCATAACCATACATGTCTTGAAAAGGGGATTAAGTCCCCTGAAAGATTATGCTTAAATCCAATTAGGGGCTAGCTGGCCTTTTCATTGTTTGTAACAATGATTCTTTTATCAAGTAGCTAGTACCTACATTGAAGTCATATATCCACCAGAAAATAGCAAAGTATTAAGTATTGATTGAAATAAAATAAAGAAACCACTTACTGATAATCTCTGTTTAACAATAGATTCTACATGTGGATTTGTTTGGGTGTAAATCATTTTGTCTTGAATCATAAGGTAAATTTCTGTTGAAGGAATGTACAGTTAAAATATGCTAAAACTTTGAAATTCAAATGTAAATTAATTTCTAAAACTTTATTTATTGCCAATAAAAACCCTTTTCATGTATCAGTCACATAAAAATGGTGAAAAGTTGAATGATCTTTAATAATTTGTAGGGAAGTCAAATGTTCTTTGTAGCTGTGGGATTGAAAATAATATAAGCTTAAATGAAATATTTAGTGAAAGCACATACCTAAAGTTTGTAAACATAAATATCTAAAGGTCTAGTGCTATTTTTTTCAACATAAAATTTTGCATGTAATGTATTGTAAAATGGGGTATGCTTATTGATAAGTATGTTCTAATAGTCAACATAACAGAGTAAAATGTTCCAATATAATTTATATTTTGGTTTACATTTCAATTTTATATATATATATATAGCACTAGACCTTTAGATATTTATATTTACAGTTTTCGACCAACTTGATATTGAGTTGTTTAAGTCGAAGAAAAACATAATTTTTGGGAGTGTGTTTGGTTCCATTTTCATAAGCCCATTCCACAGTCTGAACATACACAAGAATCTTCTGTATTTACAAGGTAACCACCCTTTTCCCATTACAGCAGCAAGAGGTGTGAAACCATGTATACTCCTAAAATACCAAATAGCTTTGTATAAATTCACATTCATTAGCCTTTCTATGTTATTTATTTATTTTATTTATTTATTATAGTGACATGCAATATATAATATACAAATGAGATAACAGGCAGAAATACAACACTGCCCAGTCCTGAAGGGCTTATAAGTCACTCTTAATCAAGACAATAATTAACATGGTTATAGTGTTAGATAAATTACAGTATTACCAGCATTAGGCAAAAGATATTTTTGAAAAGGAAAGTGTACCAACTAGTAACAATTACATTAGTGACAAAGTAAATATACTACAGAAAATATGACACACAACAACATAGAATGAATAAGTATGTTCTATTTATTAAGCAAATCCTGTCTTATTCTCCATGCTTGGTAAATAAAATCAACCAGTTGTTTCTCGTATGAATTGACAATTATAACAAATTTTTCATTGTCCGATAAACTGTGGAACTGTGGAATATTTTGTAAAACAGATTTGAACAGGTTTGATCGTAGATTTTCATAGGCAACACAGTGACACAGAAAGTGTATTTCATCTTCCACTTCATTTGATTTACATAATAGGCAAGTATGCTCATCTACATTTAATTTTCTAAGTTTATTGGAACTAGTGTCCTTTATAAGATGAAACCTTCCAGTTTCTATTCTTAGTGGCAACACTCCTGTTCTGAATTGAACCAATAGTGATCTTTTTGATTTTGATATGTATGTGTTGAGATAGTTTTCCGTTTCATATTTATTTTTAAAAGTTTTGTACACCCTTAATTTAGGTTTTGATTCCAGCTCTAGCTTCCAATCATTCTCTGTTTTCGCCATAAATAATTATTTTACATGTTTAGTATTAACAGGGGTTTTTGAAATAAAATGATTCTGCATGTTTATTAATCGAAGTATTTCTCTTATATCATTTGACCAATTTGCTGTGCATTTTTCATAATCCCATAGGAATACTTTTTTGGTAATTCTGCTAGAGTCCATTTTTATCAAGCGGTTCCACAGTCTAAGCATACATAGATAGTGCCTATATTTGCAAGGGAGCCATCCCATTTCTCCATTTATTGCTGCCAGAGGGGTAAATTTATGAACACCCAGGAAATATTGTATTGCCTTATTTTGGACACTGTCACACTGTGCACTGTTTTTATAACCCCATACAGAGGCACCATAGTCAAGAATAGGACATACATGTGCGTTATAGAGTTTAGTGTAAGTTTTGAATCTTACATCTTTCAGGTATTTCAGTTTTGAACAGATACTACCTAATGATCTACTTCCAGAATCTGACAATGTACTGATACACTGAGTGAACTTTAAATGCTCATCTAGGTATGTGCCTAGGTACTTGTAAGAGGAGCAGTAATTAAGCTGAGTGTTTCCATATTGAAAATTAAATTTTGATCACCTTTTTTGACAGGTCTGAAGTGAACAACATTAGATTTATTAATATTAATATTTAATTTCCATCATAAACACCATTCATTCATTTTATTCAGCAGGGTTTGTAAATCTTTCTCATTTTCAGCACTTAAAACTAAATCATCTGCATAAAGAAGGATACATAATTTTTGACCATTTATATCTATGCCCAGGTTTAACTCTTTTAATGTTACTGCTAAATCATTTATATAGATAGAAAATAATGTTGGGGATAAATTGTCTCCTTGTTTTACCCCTGAACTGACACTAAACCAACTGGTCATCCAGTTATTTACACGGACACATGAGAAGGTATTGTTGTAAAGTGATTTTATGGCTTTATATATTTTACCAGTAATACCATAAGTTAATAGTCTAATCTCTATCTACCCAGTCAAAGGCTTTTTCAAGGTCAATGAAACTTGCAAATACCGATTTCGATTTTGACAATTGATTCCTGATAAGACATGTTAGTGTAAATGTGTGTTCTTCACATGATCATCCTGAACGAAAACCGTTTTGTTCATCAACTATTAAATCCGAAATATTACAATAGGATGTTATCCTTTTATTAATTAAAGATGAATATACTTTTGACACACAAGATAAAAGGCTGATTCCTCTGTAATTGAGTGGGACATATGGATTCTTTTTAGAATCTTTAGGAATTGGATTTATGATTGATTTGAGCCAGATTGTGGGTACTATCCCACTTTCGAAACAAGTCTGAAAATATTTTAGCAACATTTCAGAGACTGATCTTTGTTTAAGCACCTCATTTGGAACATTGTCACAACCAACAGCTTTATTAGTTTTAAGCCTTTTTATTACCTGCTTCAATTCATCATGACAAAAAGGTTTATTTAAGGGGTCATTTTGAATTTCATAATTTATGTAATCACTATTTTCCAGTGCACACTTTTGTCTTAATATATTGATATAAAAATCTCTGTCAAAATTGATATTGTTCGGTTTATTATATAGATTACAAAAGTCATTTTGCCACTTTTGGAGAACAGTATTTGTTTCAAAAACATTTTTTTCCTCAATTTGAACTTGCATTGGAATTTCTGCCTTTTTCTTAGGACCCAATGACTTTAAGTGGTTCCAGAAATCTTTGGGGTTTCTGGTGTTGAAGTTCTCCAAATCATTAACAAGTTTTTTCATATAATTGCGTTGTGCTTGTCTCAATGCTCTATCAAATTTGTTTCTAGATATTTTAAATAGTTGAAAGTTTACTCTTTTACAGTGTTTATCAGATTTACATTTTATATACCGCTTTTCAGAATCACACATGTTTTTCCATAAACTTGTCAATTCATCACTCCAGTAGGGTTTGGTCACCTTTAATCTTTTTCTAGTCCTATTTTTAGTATGTCTAAGCTCTAGATATTTATCCATTTCATCAAAAAGTGTTTTACACATTTTTGAGTAGAGAGTATATCTAGACAACTTTGGGTTTTATTTGTTTTCTCAATGATATCTATGATATTCAATACTGTAGCATTCCATAATCCATTGTTCATAAAGTCCTTTGGAGAATGTAGGAAATTGTAACTTTTATTTAGAAATTCATTAGGTTCTTGCTTTGAGCTCACATTTTTGGAAATAACATCTACATCATGTAGCTTTGAATGAGAAATATATGACATGTTTATTTTAGCACTTAAAATTGAGTGGTCTGGAAGTCTGCAATTGTCTGAAACAATTTCCTGCAGTTTGTATTCAGAAACAATGTCACTTACCGTTTTAACAGAAAACTCACTACAATACTGCAAACATTCATGAGGTACTACAAAATAATCTACTACTGACTTTCCTCTTGATGATATAAATGTGTAATTATCTTTTTCTTTTTCAAAACGTCCATTTAAAATACACATTTTTCCTTCTTTCAGGAATTCTATAAAGGACCTTCCATGTGAATTTTTTGAATGGTCAAGAACTAGCCTTTCATTGACGTTATCAATATCTGGAATAAAGTCCAAAGTACAACCTATTCTGGCGTTGAAATCTCCACAAATAATTATTATATCAGCAAAAGAACATGTATATACAAGAGATAACAAGTTTAGAAAGAAACTAGAAGCATTTCTACCCCAGACTGAATTTTCTGGTGACAAATAACATGTAATTAGTACAACACTAAAGTCTGTATACTTATCTTTAAATTCAACTGCTAAAATACCATCATGTTGTTTATTTAAAATGTTTATATCATATGTACCCTGTAAATGTTGATTGATTAGTATCCCTATTCCTCCTGAAGGTTTAGGTGCACATACATTTACAAATTTTCTATCATTACCTATCCAAGTAAAACCAGAGATACTAATATTTTCTGCAACTGGAAGGTGTGTTTCAATTAGGCATAAGATATCTGGATTTAAACCTTTAATGATATTTTGTCTTAGCTCACTGTTTGATTCTGTCCAACCATTCACATTCCACTCGCAGATATTAATAGGCTGGGAAATGTTTCAATGCACTGACTGATCAAAAAGGGAGCTGCTTGGAGGTTGTGAGTTCCCTTGGAGATTGTTCTGAGTAGAGAGGTCTGCATGTGGCACTGTGCCTGAAATTGCTCTGGAGTGGGGTGAGGGATTTGAAGATGTATTACCAGCTGGTTTGGGGCAAGCATTTGGCTGAGAAGCATTAAAAGTGTTCCATTCAGGTCTCACAGTCTCCGGTCCATTTTTACTTCCAGAATGTTGACCATTATCCCATATTCTATCCTTAGGGACTAACTTTCCCATTCCATTGATCCTGAAATTGTTTCCTAGGGGCGAGTTTTCAAGTATGGTATGAGTGTTCATCTCCAATAGGCATACTTCATGTGATTGCTGGACCTCATGAATACCCTGTTAAACACCGAGTGTTGAAGATTTCTCTTGTTGGCCAGTACTAGCTTCTTTTCGTCTAATGTCCTGAAGCTGATTTTCATCAGTGGTGGCTTTGACATATTCCTATGAGGCAATCTAGCAACTTTGACAACCTTAACTTGTTGCATAATTGGAACATTATAGGAGTCTGAGCCAAGGTTAGCAACCAGATCCTCTGCAATCAGAAGGGGTTTCCTGTGGGTATTTTGGTAAGCCACTAACAACCACAGTGACATCAGTGTTTTTCAAAGGGTCAATGTCTTTTCCTGGTGCACATATTTTCAGTTGTTCAATCTCTTTAGCTTGTTGGTCCACTTTGTCACTGAGCTTTGTAATTGTGTCATTTAACAAGGTGCATTCATTCATCACATAGTTTTCAGAGTGATTAATTTGTGTACTAATTTCTTTCTTCAATTCATCTCTGAGGGTATTAATCTTAGTGTTAATTTGTTCAGAAATTTGTGTTGCGATTTGTTTTTTATTTCTTCCATTATAATGTGGAGGGTACCAATTAAGTCACCTTCATGTGGGTCTTGTTCTGCTTCAGTGATTCCAGTCAATGGGATTGCTACCATCTTGGTTTGCTTGCTTTCTTTTTGCCCTTCTTTTTGAGAATCTCCTGAAAGTTTTCTGTTTGCTTTTTCAAATAGTGAGGCCATGTTTATCCAATGTGTCCACACCAGTTGAATCCACACTGTTTATTTAAGTATATCCAGTGAATTTTACTATTTAAACTGTCTAAAATCCTTGTAAAATCACACTTTTTATCCAGAGAAAATAATTCACACATCCACACTTCACACACTATAACCACCTTCTATGACTCCAGATAGATGAACAATAATTTGAAATTGGTAGTTTTTGTATATTAAAAGTTGAAATATACTCATCTTTAATAAATAAAAAAAAGTTTATATCTCACATTTTTTAGATTCTTTATTTTCGATATCAATGACCCAGTGCCCTGGACTGAAGGTTGCTGATGTTCTTATACAATCATTGAAATTGAAATGTTGCTCCAGTAACAGTCCTAAATATTTTTATGTATTAGCATACTGTAGTGCTGTGTTACCAAAGCTAAATGTAAATTCTGATTGTTTTTTTTTCATGGCATTTCTAAAATGCACTATTTGTATTTTTCAACATTTTACTTCTATTTATGACATCATTGTTGTGTAATGTCTAGGAGCATTTGTAGATCCTTCTTATTTTCTGCCAATAAAACAAAGTCGAAAGCATAAAGTAATAAGCATATGTGTTGCCTATCCACATTAATACCAATGCATTTTTCTTTAAGTGTTATTGCCAAATCATTAATATAAATGCAAAATACTCTGCGTGACAATGTGTCACAGTGTTTCACATCTGATGTTTCCAGGAAGATAATTGGTAAGTAATTATTCACACACACAAGATATAGTAGTATTATACAAAGATTTTATTGTCCTATATATTTTACCAGTAATGCCACGAGTGAGTAAGTAGTAAATTACTAAATCTCTATCAACCCAGTCAAATGCTTTCTCTAAATCATTAAAAGAAGCAAATACTGATCTGCATTGTGCAAGATGATTCTGTATTATAGTTGGAAGTGTAAAAATGTGATTCTCACATGACCGACCAGAATGAAAACTATTTTGTTCATCAACAAGCATATCTGACATGTGACAGAATAGCTGTATTCTGTTATTTATTAAAGACGAGTATATTTTTGATACACATAATAATAAACTGATGCCACAGTAGTTCAACGGAGTATATGGATCTTGGGCATTTTTGGGGATAGTGGTAACAATTGAGTTTAACTATACAGATGGAACTTAGCTGCTGTCAAAGCATTTTTTTAAAAAAATTGAAAGTAATAAAATAATTGACTTATTCTTTATAACCTCATTTGGTATTTTATCCTATCCCATAGATTTCTTAGTTTTTAAATGTGCTATAACATTTTCTTATCCATCAAGTGTTAAACTCTTATTTAAGGGGGGGGGGGGGTTCATTTGGAATTTTATATCTTTAGTATAAACAATTTTCCAATATTTAACACTTTATCATAAAAATTTTTGTCATACCGTACATCAGTTAGACTATTGCAGAGCATATAAAATATGATTCCTCTACTAAGCACAGTATCTATATCTGATGAATGGCCACTGCTTGTATTAATTGTCATTTAAATAGGCTGTTTTGGTTAGACCTAGATTTTGAATGTGTTTCCCAAATAGTGGTGGTTTTCCACCATTCAAACTTTCTATGTTATTTGTCTTGTGTTTTTATAGTTACATTCACATTTACATAGATTTTTTCTCATCTTATTTCTTGCATCTTTAACAAAAGATTTTGTACATTGCACTGATTTAGAGCCCTTTGCTTTCAGAAATTATTTTCATAGTTACACACATTTTTCCAAACTGTTAAATTGTCATGCTGATAACGTTTTAAGAACCTGAGTAATTTACATGATTTGGGGTTGACATTCCTTATCTTTAAGCATTATCATTTCTTTAAAGAAACATTCACACATGTTTTTATACATGTTATCTAAATTCTATAGACATTTTATTTCAATATTTTTAGCTAGGTTATGAATAATATTTTTCCAGACATCAGAATTCATGAATTCTGCTGGGACATTTCTTAACATATGATTTTTACATGGTATTTTTCTTCCTGTGTATTAGTTTGTGATTTGTATGTTTTGTTATTGGTTACATTTCCGATAAAGGACATGTTGACCTTAGCACATGGAAAGAATGGTCCAGAGCTTTACAGAAATCAGAGAATGAACTACATAACTGATATTTCTCAATAGTATCACTTCTAATTATGACCTTAAAATTAACAAAAAATTTCAAACAATCATGTGGAACACAAAGATATTACTAGATACAAATGTATAATTGTCACACTGTGGCTTAACTTGACCATTAACAATACAGAATTTACTATATTTATGAAATTCAATAAATGATGTTCCAAGAACATTTTTGTGTATCTACTTCATGTCTTTCAGGAAGTGAGTCTATTTCAGGTATACAATCATCCTCTCTCCCAGCCCTTACATTTATGTCTCCACATAGAATAATTTGAACAGCATAAGTACACAGATAATTCTGTGATAAAACATGTCTAAAGAATCTAATGGGGTCTCTACCCTACTGTGATTTTTCAGGTGACAGGTAACAAATACATATTATGCATAAAAATCGTTTGTTTTTAATTTCTATTATAAGAGTCCCATCAAACTGTTTATCAACTACTTTAACACTGTGCTCGGATAATATGCTTTGATTTATTAAAACACCAATACCACCTGAAGGTTTAGGTGCACAAAGGTAATACTTTTTCTATTGTTACCAGTTCAAACATAATTATCTATATTTACGTGTTCAGTCGGCTTTAAATGTATTTCTATTATTCATAAAATATCTGATTTCATATAGTCAATTGTTTGCTTTTGAAAACTGTAATTGTTTTTTTTTTGCCCAACCATAAATGTTCCATTCACATAAAGTTATGGGCTGGGATATATTATAGCAGGCTGACTCCGTCTGTGGAGAAGTCTGGGAACTTTGATATCTATGTCTTGTCTTGGGTTTATTCCCATCAAATACAATGCCAGGGGACAAGTGCATGGTTTTGGAACTGGAGGCTGCTGCAGGTGGAGATCCTTAATGTCCTGATGACTTGCAATTCTGGTATCCTATGGCCAAATCACAAGTCTGAGGTTTTGAAGTGCAGGAGTGAACTGTCTATAATGGTTATCTTGTTGTGTTCTTTCAGATGGATCTTTCTGTTTGGAAACAAAATGGCCACTGTCAGCAACCCTAAAGCCTTTTCCCCAGGGACCTATTTTCAAGCCTTTTTTCATGCGATTTGCTGCTGCAAATAAATAAATAAATTATTGTATGGACTTTTTTTGCAGATTTCTTTTAAGAGTCAATACAACTTTTTTTTTCTCAGCGAGGGATCTGAAGATGATTTTCAACAAAGGAAGTCTGGTAGTATGCCTGTTTGGAAAATGGACAGCTTTGATTACCTTCACTTGACTTCTTACAGAGACATTCTAACAGTCAGCTCGTAGATTGTCAACCACATACTGTGCCACAATCAAAGGGTCCTCTTGGGGTATATTTTAAGTGGTCATCCGAGCCACTGCATATCTGCCTGTAGATTGAACCCATGTCCTCTGTGTTCCTAGGCGAGTGTGTTACCCACTAGGCCACAGTGGTAGTGAAAATGGTTTGGGACTGCAGATAACAGCATAAGGGAGTTTGAATATCAATCGGAAATACCCCTTTAAGGGATAGTCTTCCCTGAGTATAGACTGCAATTAAAGGATGGAAGACTAAAGCCATAAGTAGCCATCATCTTTGATCATCTAAAATATCTGAGTCTTTACAATCCAAAATAATGATTAACTCTGTGTAATACAATAAACATATAGGGCATTACATTGTATACATAAGCAACTATTTTTACTATTTTCAAGTATATCCAATCTAGAGTAATAGAGATATAAAAACCTTATTAATTTATCATGTTTTGTTATGTAATGACAATCTTTGCATACTTATAAATCAACAAATTTGAAGTACATAAATTGAAGTACTATTTCAATGCGGGCTTTTCTCCGTAGGGCTTTCCTACTGGATTCTATATGTCAGTTAGCTGGGGTATTATTGGTTAAAGCGAGTCATTGTAACAATTCACCTGTTATCTATCTAATTAAATTGATACCTAAATAGCTTCAGAATAGAAGAACCAGCTTGAAGAAATGGTTGTAAAATCTTTTCATTTGCTAATGAGATTTTTTACAGAGTAGAAATGTATGTGATTTATAGGTTGTATGTGGTCGTAAAATGTTTAGGAGCTTTGTTACTCAGTCTCATTTGCCGGACATAAGCCAGTAAGAAGCATGATATAAAACATTTGGAGTTTATTATATACATATATATAACCCATTACTGTAACTCATGATAAGCATACACAATTTAAGTTGACCTTAACCCGAGTTTACGATTACTGTAGAATACTAGAGGTGAAGCTACTTTAAATTGTATATTGAGTATATTATTCATAACTATTATTATTATTGTATTATTCATACCTTAACTACTTTACTACTTCTAAGTTCTATTTTCAAACATTGTTATTAGTGAGATTTTATGGTGAAATTATATATTGAAAACCCTTGATGTTTGGAAGCTATGTTACTCATTCTTGAGCATAGAGTTGTAAAAATAAAGAGACCAGTCTACATTCAGACGGAATGATATGTTAGTATAATAAATATGAATACTAAAATTTAGTAGCCAGTAACATTGCGTGAAGTTTAAAGGTCTTTGCTAATATAATATCATTAAATAATCAGACACAAAGAAAAACTACTATGATGTCGAATTTTTTGTATAATGTTTGATTTCCATGCTGTAAAGTTAGATTTAACAGATCCAGGTTGTTAAACAATTTGTTAAACAATTTAAATCTGGTGTACATCTCACAAGGAATTAGTTGGTGTACAACAGTCACATTGTTGGGGTTGGGATAAATAATTGGAAGGTCACCCCGGATGAAACATATTTAGATTTTTGTGTTCAACAATTATCAGTGTAGAAATAAACCATTATGCAGTCCCTTCCTCCATTCCACTTTGCTTTACCCGTCACGATATGACCTGTATTATGTGTTTAAGGAGTTGGTCTGAAACCAGAGGGATGTGGGGCACCAAGGTAAAGTTATAGTGGAAATTATAACCTCAATTAGTAGGTTTTTAGCCTTTTTCTGAAAAGGTTTCCTTTTGTTGAAGTGTGGAAAAACATCACCTTGTTTGATTGTTTATAGAAGGTCACTGAACCATCCCCAGATTGCTTTATTGTGTGTCTAGAAACAAAAGCTTCAAGTCACGACTCAAAATATCCACCGTTGACTTTCAAACCAGTAGTAACACTGGATGTCAAGGCAAGGATTCAAGACTCATACTGTGATGAATGAGTGTTCCTTATAAACATGATTCTTATTGGAGCAGCAATTGTGAAGCAGCAATTTGTAAAAGTAATATGTGATTATACATTGATTATCATGTACAGTGTTATCATATGTATGTATATGATTAGGGTGGGGGGACCACGGTGGCAGAGTGGCAACACTCTCGCCTCCTACCTCTGAGGTCGGGGTTCAGTTCCCGGCACTACCTCAGATGGGAAAGCTGGTAGTTGCTTGCCGTTGGTAGGCAGTTTACAGTACAGAACCCTGACGAACTGTATGTACTGGTTTCCTCTGCCCTTCCAACTACCCGTCGTGATAGGACCTGTACAGTGTTGAAAGCAACGTAAAACCCCAAATAAATAAATATATGATTAGGGCATCATGTATTGGAAAGAGTTACCATAACAATAAGACAGTTATTTCTTACGGCAGCATTTTAAACAAAACAAACCAGTACTATTTTAACATGGATTCTACAACACTGAAAGTATACTTATGTATCTTAGTTCTGTGTAGCTCACCCCGTACAACAAAAATAGTTTTTGCATAATATTTATTATTGTTCCATTACAAATGCTATCCATTAGCACAAACTACTTAGAGCCAGGCAGGGTTCTCTCCAGCAGCTCATAATGAAAGATAAACTGTGACTTCTGGTTTTAAGAAGGCATAAACAACTATTTGGTTGAATAAGTGTAGTCTGTGAGGTCATTAAATAACCTCCTCATGCAGGAAAAACTTGTCTTTAGTGTAAGGTTTCCTCTCCCCGTAGTGATGAATAATATAGCTCCCCTACCTTCATTTATTAGCCCCCCTTTGTAGCCAGTTATTAAGAGCTGCAAGCATTGCAAATTGATTTGCCATTTGTGTTGTCATCGGGAGTATAAAGCAGAAGCCAGATGATAGGTCCGTAATGGCTGGAGCAATGGATTGCCCACAGAACACTGGCGATGGTTCATTGCTATCTCTGAGTCTTGCTGGGAGCGACGTCTGTTGGGATATAGTGTTATAAAGGTTTGTGCTGACAGCTTGGTGGTGTTATTTATTGTTACATGTGTGATTAGCAGAGTGAGCCAGTTATCCCAGTCAACGTATCTGTACCAGTGTCTCTGGGAATGATGCATGTCTGCTGTAATTAGTTGGAGTATTCACACACTGAACTGCAAAGCTTCACTCTAATGTGTCTGGATGGTTTCAGTGTCAGCCAGACATTTAAAGGGTCCAAGAATTGAATAGCTGGGGATGACAAATTGTGTTTTATGTACAATCATTGGATAGCATTAATAGGTACGGTATATCTTGTGATTTAATTTTAACCATAGTTCACCATTTGTGATGTCATCCAAGTCATTTTTAAACTTTCATTTAAATAATCGAGGTCACTATTAATCTGACAACACAAAATAAATATTACATTGTAAAAAATAAATATGACATTGCTTCATGTCTAGATGAACAAAGCTTATTTATAACTCTGTTTTTGTCACTTTTAGTGCAGTTTATTTTGTAATTGACAGATCACATTGATAGGTATGTATATATGTTATGACATTATACTTTTACATGGACACCCAGAAACATATTTGTCTTGTCCATGCCTTTTCACGGAGGTAATTGTCATATAATTTCTGAGAATATGTATAAAATCCACACGATTGATTTCATCATACAATTCTAGCTGTTATTACGTCCACTAAAATATGTTTTGGTTGCATTAGTTTGTACATTTGTCCTCCTGTCTCTGTGATTACTCTAAAGCTAGTGAAACTTTATGCAACGTTTTTATGGGGGTAGGACTTGACTGAAGAAATTATTAAATTTTGACAAGGAACTGGTTCATACTCTGAATACAAAAAAACCCTGAATTGTCAACAATGCCATTTTCAATGGTTTTTATGGTCGTGCTATCTGATTATGAGGATTAACTTAAAAACGTGTTTGGGTGAAATTACAATATTGGGATATTCCTATTCCTTGGTAGATGTTTGCACTCTAGGAAAGGTTCCTAGTTAATTCTAGTTTTGCATATTGTTTCACGATGTGTACACTTAAGCTATGGAAAGAGTTATAAACACTAAAATACTGAAAGGACGTACGTTGTAAGGGTGGATGGGGAATGGGTGGTGGTGATTTAAGTATTTCTGCTAAATTTCAAGTTTGTCAAATTTACAGTTTTCACATAAAGGGCCTCATCAATAAAAGGGGTAAAAAATCTAAATACTGTGGGATTAGAAGCGTTCAGAAACTGATCACACAAGAGGCCACTATGTCAGCCTCATTTTGAAAACCTTCTAAAGATGTGTGTGACGTCAGGGCACTTACTAAATCACATTTATTCACTGGAGTAATATCTGCCTTGCTCTGCTGTTAATCTTTCTTTCTACAGTAAATCTCATATTATGGACTAATGCAAAACAAATTTTACAATACTTTTTTTTTCTGTTGGGCAAATTTTTCCAGCAGGATTTGATTCTAATTATATAATAATTATTAAAAAACCATCTCTTTGGCGTTTGTCTACATATCTCACAAGGCAGACTACTCCGCAGAATAGGTTCACAGATATCAAAAGCTTTCCCTCCAACTTTGAGAATGTTTTTCTATACTTTAACTTGATTACCTGTGTTGGATGTAAAGGAGTTATTTTATTGTTTCATGCAGGAGTTCAGTGAATTAGACTGGTTACACATTCTGTAAACATTTGTAGACATTAGTAGCTATACAGAACTGAAGTTGATTTTCCACCGGTGGTCGTTTACAGAGTAGGTGTCAGAGATTCTAAAAATAGCTTTTAATTACATATAGAACGCTTGATCCATAATCTGGTCTCGACAAAGCCAGAGCTTGGACCAGTGTTGTGCAAGCGTACATAGTCAGGAATGATTCAGCGACTTGCGTTGAGTATTTAAAAGTCAAATGTCATTTCAACATTTGAGCTGAGTTATATCCTCATCATTCGACTAAATTTAATTGTAACATAATTTATCAAAATGTTAATCAAAAAACCACCAGTCCACTGTTGTGGTTTTTATTGTCTGATGCACCAGCAAACTGGCTATTCCAGTAATTTCAAACTATGCATTTAAGCATCTTGAAATCTTAACCTTTTTGTTTATTCTATATTTATTCTAAGTTATTGGCGCCCATGGAAGTCCATAAGAATATTCTCAATGGGTTTCAACAAGACAGTAACTTATTGGTTGATATTCTTCTGAAGGTGCAGATTGATGAGTTTCTCTGATAAAAACATATCAGGCTGTTTCCTTTGTCTCAGTCTATTGAGTGTTACTTATTGACTTGGTCACATTTTTCTACAAAACAGTCTTTTTGACGTGGTAATTGTCTAATTAAATCTTACACAACCGACATAGTTGTATTGCATCATTCTAATTAGCATATGTTTTTTGAAATGCAGCTTACAAACAAGGTGTACCCATCTGGTGAAACATGCTTTGGTATACTATAAATCAGAAAATATTGGTCCTGGAAAACTAAATATGTACAGAGTTTCATAATGCAATGAATTTTCTAAAATAGTCATCATGTTTTTATGTCCAAAACTGTGATTACTTTTCTAGACAGAGTGGCCCACTGAGACAAGTCTAGATCCAAAACTAATGCTGCTGTTATTACATTGCTTTTGAGCTTGATTGTAGCAAATAAAAACAACCTGTAATATCGATTGAAGTTCTAATCAAATATAAATATTTGATGTCTTTTGAATATTGTTTTATTTTGTCTATATTTGAGAAAATTACCAAGCACTCATATTTAGTTAATGCCACCATTTTATGTGTTTCTCCACTTTTAGACATTTAGAGCTATCAAACATTTAGCATTTTGAAATACCTTGACCACAATTGTGTTAAACAATAAAACAACTTTGAAGGGCATTGAAAGTCACGTTTAAACCCAACTTGTTCTGTGAATATTAAAAGTGACTAGTTAGCTTTGATAAACAGTGGCAATTCACTAACAGTGGACATTCAGTCACACACAATAGACACTGTAAACCAGAACCTGACTCCTAGTACACTATCTATCATACACCCCACATATATTCTCAGTTTTTGTTCTTCACATTGGGCAGGAAAGTCAATTAATATAGGATTTAAATAAATAGAAAAATTGCTGTCAGACAGGCACTGCCTAGCAACAATATCCAATCATCAATTGGGTGGATCTAAGTATTTGCTGTTTTAATAGGACACCCAGTTACAAATTATTCTGGATGTAAGACTGTAAGACTTGTGTTGGATAAAGCTTTTCCGATAGCTTAATGTTTTTATTGGTGTAGTTTATGCATAACATAAGTCAAACCTGGAAGAGGTCTTCCTTTTGTATTATTCACAATTTATTGATTACCTCTGCTTCATACAAGCACTGAAATAAGCTATTGTTGAATGTAATCATTTTAACTGCTCAGCTGATGTGTAAAACCTTTATGTCCATGTAAGTTACCATGTTTATAATTACTAGCCATATTGACAGAAAACATCTTATCATGTG
Source organism: Sabellastarte sp. h YS-2021 (assembly GCA_964017235.1). Taxonomy (NCBI): domain Eukaryota; kingdom Metazoa; phylum Annelida; class Polychaeta; order Sabellida; family Sabellidae; genus Sabellastarte; species Sabellastarte sp. h YS-2021. Next base: position 34,590,316 of record OZ024936.1, read on the forward strand.
CTTTCACAAATCCTTTCCGCGCGTTATTTTGCATCATGTATGAGGACATCGTAATATTCTTAGGCGGAGCGTTGTAACAATGCACTCATATAAACCTCTCTATCTAAAATCAGGACTACTCTTCATTGACTTTTTCACAGATTTAAAGCTATTATGTTAACTTACTTGGAAAAATATATTCAGGAACACATATTATGACAAAAGGAATGTTTTAGAGCATATGAGTCATCTATATGAGTGTTATATATGTTTTGGACACGTCTGATAAGTGGTGTCAATTTTACTATCACCATTTTGTGTGAATAATGAGTCCACATATAAGGAAATGCGAAGAAAGGGCAAAAGAAGGGGCAAAAAGTAAATATGAAAACTTAATTTTAAATAATTAAGATGTCTCAGCCATCTCTATGTGGATTTTATGTAGCACAAACGAGTAAAAGCACCGTAAATATATTTCTAATGATCAATACAATATAACGGCTGCACAGTTTCTGAAAAATTAACCAAAAATGGCATTTGCCGAGAAATTTGCTATGCTAATTATGCATAGTAAGTGGCCCCAGAAAAAATGCCCCAGCCCATGTGTCTATCTATTTTGGTGACACATGGCTTGCAGTGGGTAATAACTACATTCCTTCAGTTTCTAACGCCTCACCAGAATGTACACAACATATACTGTCCGAGGACATCACTGCTGTACACAACAGGGTTATAACTTCAATGTCGGAGTGCTCATTCAACCTAAATGTTTCCAGGTTTTTGTTTCTAAATGAATATTTTCATAATATGGATACTATTAATACATCTTCACCATCTCACTTGAACAGTTATCAGCCTTTCCCTAAACCAATACACTTGACCATCTTGAAGTCCGAAATGCTCCCCCACACGTTGGAAATTACTCAGCACAGATAAATTTAACGCCCATAAGGTTAAATTCACGTTGGTCCGATAAGCTGTTAAATTTTCAGATTTCACGGAATAAAAGGAGGCTAAGCAAATACAAGCCATTAGGAGTACAATGGATGAGGTGTTATATGTACATTCAGGAAAAAAAACCATCGAAAGGTTCAGCTTGTGCGAGCCACAAAGCCATCAGTTCTGATTAGCAAAGAGTGTGCTAAAGATGTTATTATAGTCCATGTACTCTATTGACCTCCTAATCCTTCAAAGGCACAATTCCTGGACGAATTTGGCACGTTTCTTGGGGTGCTGCTCTGTCAGGTTGCAAAAATATACTCCTGTGTGATTTCAATTTTCATCTAATACAACACGAAATTCTCAAGCAATATAGTTTGACTCAACTTTTCAACACATCTACACCTATTCATGGTCACATTTTAGATGTTCTATGTGTCAGGAATTCCTTCTCTTCGGCCATTAGTCCCAAAGTCACTGCAGAACTATCAGATCATCAAGCAATTATGTTTAGCTTTGTTTTCCCAGTTATAAAAGTCCTGCAAGCATCAATGTGTCTACATCCATAAAGTGTATTAATTAAATGTCTCAGATATTAGAACAGATATCCTACAATCTGACCTCATTAGATGACCATCTAATACTGCAAGTCTTCTCAGCCATAAATATTTTAATACCTTGAGGAGCCTCCTTGACAAGCATGCCCCTTTCAAGAGAAAAATATACCAAGACATGCCGAGACTGGTTTCTTGAACAGCAATATTCTCAAGGCAAAACGCCTCAAGAGGAAATGTGAGCGGACATGGCGTCAGGAACACTCTGCCAGAAATCGTAGTCGATACCGGTCTGCAATCAATCACTACAATTTCCTCTTTGATTGGTCTCCAACATTGTTGCTGAAAATAAAGGAAATCCTAAGGCTCTGTGGGACTGTTTCCAAAAGATTTTATTAGTGTTCTCAATAAACCCTTTTTAGTAGGACCGGGTAGGTGGTGGTTTCAACAGGCGGGTACCCAGGTATCCGCGCCGATGGGCGATAATAGCTGAAACTAAAATGTCCATATTTACAGACTTAAAACCTACAGAAATAATGGGATCCAACCATTTGCTTTATTTCTTGTCGGCCATGTTTTTCCATTCAAAATAATATTACATGGAAGAAATGTTAAATAAAAAAGACTTCTGTACATTCAAAACACGGTTGTTTATATAAAAATGGAGTCACATGACCTATCACAAAAGCATTAACTACTGCTCGAAGATAGTTTCAGAATTGAAACATTATTTTTATTTCAGGTTCATAAGTGAATTTTATTAACGTAAAATTATGAACTACTGTGTGAAAACATTGTACTCTTATTTATTTAAGGAATGCATGTCACTATATAGCCAATATACAGTGTTTTATGGACTCGGAATTAAGTAACTGTGTTAATATACTGACGATTTTCAAAGGGTTCCGATGTTTGATAATGTATAAACAACCAAAGTAAAAGACAAGTAAAATACTTTAAATGGTGTACAAGGGTGAGAAAACAATATTCTTGTGCGTTTTAATTGAATAGTTTTATTTTTAAGTGAAATAATTAAGTTCAGATACGTCTGTACTCGGCCAGCCAACGTGGGCGATAATGACAGAAATAGAGCTTAGATTCGGGTACTCGGGTATATGTGATTTCGGATTCGGGTAAGTATTCATGGTTCGGGTACCCAGATATCTGGATATACAGGTCTTCTGCTGTTATTCCACCAGATTCTGCAGCAATCACCATCAGCCTCAGTCACAAGACCCAGTCCTATTAAAACACTCTGTCCTTTTTCACACCTGTGTCTGAGGAAGACTTACTCAAAATTCTGAAGTCTTCACTGCAACTGCAAATCCTGCAACCTTGACCCCATTCCGCTTTACTGGCCAAGGAGTGTGCTGATATTCTCATAACCCTCATCACTAGTATTGTTTAATTATTCAATCACAGAAGGCAGTTTCCCTAACTATTTCAAGACGGCATATGTCATCCCCCACTTCTCAAGAAGCCGAGCCTTGATAGAAATACCCTTAAAAAGTACAGCCTTGTGTCAAACCTTAGTTTCATATCAAAACTCATTGAGAAAGTCGTGGCTCAGTTGAACGAATTCATCTCGTAGGAAGGGATCTTAAATGTCAACCAGTCTGCATACAAGGGTTCCAACTCCACTGAAACTGTATTGCTAAATATTCCAAATGACATATCTCTCTCAGTGGACTCTGGAAAGGCAGTAGTCCTAACATTATAAGACCTTTCCGATGCATTTGATACCACAGGTCACTCCCTATTATGTGATTGCTTGCATGACTGGTTCGGTTTAGATAGTACTGTACTGTTGAGGATCAAATCTTACCTTTCAAACTATAAACAAAAAATCAAAATAGGTGATAGATTATCTGAGGCTGTAATTCTCCCCCTCTGTGTCCCCCAAGGCTCTGTACTGAGTCCTCTCCTTTTCACTCTCTACACTAGTCCCCTCAGTCATTTCCAAATTCAATGTCACTCAACACCTGTCTTCTGATGACACCCAGATCTATTTATCATCCTAAGGGACAAATCTGTTAGAGTGTGACTTGCACCAAATTTTCCTGTCCCATTCCTCCAAAACAATATCTCTCCATTGGTGGGAGAAAAAAATCTGGATGTTATCTTTGACTCAGACAACTCCTTTGACAATCATATTGCAAAGGTTTGCTAGGCTTGTTACTATCATCTTTGTGATTTGCGATCAATTCGCAAATTCCTTAGTGTTGATACTGCAATACTTATGGCAAACACTATGGTCAGTAGTCTTTTGGACTACTGTAACTCTTTACTTTATAGGGTCAGCAAGTCTAATGTAGCTAAACTACAGGCAGTTCAGAATGCTCTATGTTGTATTGTTTTCAGACTTGAGAGAATTATTCATTTTACATCCTATTTGAAAAAACTCCACTGGCTTTCAATTCAGAATCATATCCTTTTCAAATACAACCTTCTGGTTTTCAAGACCATCAACTTCCCCCATCCCCCTTATCTATTAGCTTTAATCAAGTCCAGCAGTCTTACTTGTGGCAATAGGCTGTTTCCTCAACCCACCCAAAGAAGCACAAAGGTAGGCGTGGCTTTGCGTTGCTGCACCAGTTGAATGGAACAGGCTGCCAAAAACTGTCAGAACCCAGCAGACAGTAAATGGTTTCAGAAGCCAGCTTAAGACTCACTTGTTTAGACTGGCTTACCCCCCACCTTAGTCATACCCTGGCTGGTGCTTTTTGGATATTGACCCATGTCTCTCTCTCTGAGCGGATTTGTATCAATTACACGATATTACCTGAACATTCTCAGTTAATCCAATTGCCATCCCAGTCCTGTGATTTGCCTTTACTTAACTCTTTGATCTCTTTGATCTAAAGACTTTCAATCACACAGAAGCTAACCATCCTTCAGTGATTAAACAGGTGATTAAGATTAAAGAAATATTTCCATAGTTATTGTAATTTTCATTTTAAAGGAAGGCCTTCAGTTTGCAACTAAAAATGTATTTTTTCTCAAAATATTGGTCAGGAATGACTAAAAGACTATTAATTTAAAGCAACCATCTATTTTAAATATCCTAACACTTATTATAAGACAAGTTTTACTCATTAACAATATACATATTACTTATTAGGTTGTCCTATGTTTCTGTTGAACTGCCCTTTACCTCCTAAATTATTCTTACTCTGAAAGTATATGTCCTTCTACTATTCTTTAATAGTGTCCTTCAGAATGCCTTTTAGTAAACTTATAAAAAGTAAAATATACAAAGAAGGTGAGACACCAAATTGTTAAATTTGCAGGTGAAGTTTATAGCTTATTTATAATATAATACTTTAATAATGGCCCATTACACATGTTCACTGATTTTACACATGTTCACTGATTTTAGTTCAGTGAATATGTGAACCAATGTTTGACAAAATCTAGAAATACGCTGATTCCCTGAAAAGTTTTGGGAATAAGCATATTTCCTGACCATTTCCCTGATTACATACATCCACTGTAACGTTGTACACCGATCCCTGTATTTAACAGTTACTTAATTATAAGTAAATGTCTCAGCGTTCCTAAATTTTGGCAGTGCTAAATTGCTAGTATGTTCAAACAGTTGAATATCTACAACCTTTCATAGCCAGTGATATAATTTCAAACAGTATCAATAATACAGTGAAAATTATGACTGCAAGTTCCCTTCCCATCAAGATAATTTATACATTGGATTTTTACTTCGTGGAACATAACCAAAGTGGAAGTTGTAGGGTGGGTTATTACATTATGCGCCCATTCAATGTTTTCACGACACTGCACGAGGACATTGCGAACTGGCCACGAAAAAAGAAACAACATTAAGTCCAGAGCAATTATGTTTTGTGTAAATTCTCTTTTCCTTTCTTTCAGTGCCTTAGCTAGGTGCATACGTGTCACCACAGAGGTCCACACTGCATGATTTGCATGTTTTATGAGTACCTTTGTAACACACTTGCTGGTAATATTGCATTATTAATTCGATATGCTAGATATATTATTCATAACTTACTATAAACTGCCATAGAGTTTTCAAAACATCATGTTGTGACATGGCAATCCTAAATTATGTTCTTGTTGTTGTTGTTTTTTCAGATTACCCGTGTTTGACATAAGATTACAAGTTTATTAAAACATCACAGATGCAAAACAAAGCAAAACAGCTCATTAATAACTGCGAGCTGTAACCATCCTCTATTCAGTTCAAAGCACAGCTGTAAAATCTCGCGAGAAAATGAGGGATCCTCGTATGGCTCGGCGCATGAGCAGTGCTCCCAGAATGTCAGTAGTGTTCACCCCCGTAAACCTGCAGGATTTCAACATGGCGGATGACCAAGATGTGGGCAAAGGAGCCAGTATTAAAACATTTTGTTCAAATCACATCAAAAGTATTGTCACGATCATTATGGTACTGGGAATGATATTTTGTGTGGTTATGATAGTTATAGGTGAGTACACACTGGTTTTTATTATTATTCACCTATAAAAAGTCTCTTTGAACAGAAAATGTTGGTGACTGGCTTGGGATTAAGTTAATGTTGTGCTGTAAGAAAAGTGTTACACAGTGTACCTGAAATATGAAAGCTCTAAGATATTATGAGTAGACTGTGTATCGTATATTTTTTTTACATATTCCCAGTATTATGCCCCCATTTTTTTTTGGTTTTAATATATTTGGTTTTTTTTTCATCGTTGTTTTTTCATGCTTTAATGTACTAGTGTTTTATCGTTTTTTAAATTATTATTATTATTATTAATACATACATAAATTAATAATAATAATAATACACAGAACTATTTAATGATTGGTCATTACTATAAATTATATTGGTTTTTGTAAATACTGTGTTCTAAATATTTTTTTCTTTCATGTGTGTAGTTGGTTAGTTACATGTTTTTGTATCATGAGTACGAAGCAAAAAAAAAGTAAAGTAATAATAAATGCTTACAAAGTGTTCAGGATTGACTTAATTTCCAATACATTGTGTAGTGTCATTACACAGTCCTGTACTCAGTGACAGTTATGTAGTTCATTTGACATTGTAATATACTGGTTTGATCTGAATGAATCAATTGGGGGCATCTACATAAAGCTCAGCATCATTATAACTATAAATCATAGAACCAAAACAATAGTAGAGAGAAATACAAACAGGTGAGTAGGCCATTAGGCTGTGAGTAACAACAGTGTGGATTCAGTGTAAAGAGAAGACCAGTGTATGCGAGTTGTAATCAGCTCCAGTGTGAGGGTCTCTCTAGTCAGCAATCAATACAGCTGAGATGTGGCTGATAGCTGTCAGAAGCCTGCAGCTATGTGGCCCAGTAATGTATGAACTACTGAACCGCCCCAAGTAAAAACATCCAGGCATGAGGATTTAGTTTGCTTGAATATAATGATAATACTGTCAAGCCATTGTATCCACGCCTGTCTTGTATATCATTTATGTAATCTGGGGACAGTTCAATAGGGTTATGAGGGAGACCACAGTATCAAATATAAGAATGATCATAAACAAGAATAAATGAGCAATATTAAAACACATGATAGTGAGGGTGGGGGTGGTGGGGGGGTGGGGGTGTCATTTATAGCAGAGCAGTATACGTTATTGGAAATTTGTAATAGCTGTTATTTCCATAATTCATCAATTTTATTGTTTTAAGATTTTAAAAGACAAGAACTGAAACACTTCTGAGATGAGCGATATCATGGGAAGGAATAGCCCCCCCCCCCCCCCCCCCACACACACACACTTAATGAACACACCAGGGTGAACAATCATGTCTTGTGTACAGTTATTGTGAAGATTGTGCGACAATTCAGAAGTAAAAACAGTTGTTTTTGATGGATAACTTTTGTTAAGAAGACAAATGTTTTGCAGAGCCTGATATTCACTATAACAACACATTACAACTAGTATAAATCTCCCTCCCCATCTATTGATCAATCCAGTATCCCTGCAAGCCTCTGTGTATTGGAATGATAAAATCAAGCAAGGTCTCACATCAGTAGATATGTGTCAGTCGAGACTGGAGGCTTTTACACAGATTAATTTGTCAGCCCCAAAATCCAATTTGTCAGAGAATGTTTGGGAAATTACATGAAATGACTGAATTGTGTGTGCAATTCGTCTAAAAAGTCTCTTTTGTAATTTCGTGGCAAGCCTATATTTCTGATTATCGTAAGTATGTGGTGAAACAGTTGAGTATGTTACAAATTAAATGGTCACTTGTATGTAAAATATTACTCCTCAGTGAGTAAACTTAAGAACTTAAACCACTCCTCAAACCACTACAACACTCGGCCTTCTGTACTGACTAAAACATGCAAATGATTTACCTTATATCAATAACTCAAAAACGGATTCGAAAACATAAAATAATAAATACACCACAAATGTTGTTAAACAATGTGGAAGAGTCTTGCATTCAAACTTTAATGCCCCAAATCAGTAAGTTAATGCTATAGTAAATAGAAACAAGCTAATCAAACTGCAATTAAATTAAACTCCATTCCAGATGGAAAAGTCCCTGTAACCTAAATGCAAACCTCCAGGAGTCTAGATGTCCTTAACACGGCGAAACCCGGTATGACACGGGTACATAACTGATATTATCATTATCCATGACAGAGCCAGTATTAGCACATTCTGATTATTTATTTTAATTTGCGTGTACTACATCATGACTACGTGAAGATCTCGTGAATTCATGGTCATGTTTCACTTTCTCATGAGGACCATCTATTGTCTTTTGATCATACGATCTCGTGAGTACTTGAGTACTAAGTGTTCTCTTCAGAACCTGCTGATCTGGTACTCACTACTTATTATCATGTTCTCATTAATTATTATCTTTTGATCACTATTATGGAGTGCTCCTGAGAATATCATGTGATCAAAAGATAATTAAGTAGTAACCATGACATAATATGTAGTGAGCATGAGATTTTCTTGTACTAACGTTTTTTTATGACCAAGCAAAAATTTGAAACATATGAAGGAAAGAATTTACGAAAGTCTGGGGACACAAAGAAATTCCAAGGCAGACACATCCTGCAGCTGGTGAAGAACTGAGACGGTCACCCATCCAAGTACTAACGTAGCCCATTGCTGCTTAACTTCAGTGGGCAGACAAATACTCATCATGCTGTGCCACAGCCGATGAAAGTCCGGAGACAAAAAAAAGTGATCTGTAGAAGTGTGAGCTCTTTCGAGGCTCGCGCTTAAAATGTAGATACACGTATATATTAATGTCCTTCTAAGGGCTCCGTACCTTATAAATTTCACTTGTACACTAAAAAAAAAAAAAAAATCAGCCAGCTTTGAGCTTTCAGACTGTAAACATTTTAACACAAGTGATATGGGATCTCAGCTGTGTTGTAGCTTGCTTTTAGTATCACTACTAAATTCCATAACAACAGATGGAAATCCATCACATCAACAGACACATCACTTACTGAATTTCTCTGAGGTTTAGCTATAGCAAGCATCTGAGTGGCTCACAAGTGTCAGCTTTTCAAACTCAGCCACCTCAGCTTTAGACCACGGATGTTTTACTCTTCAGTATACTCTTAAGATGAAAAAAAATCATGTAAATCGATCAGATAGTAATTAAGTTATACAGAATTTTTCGTTGGGTTTTGTATAAATCAGTTTCCCCAAAAGTTCCGTGTTTTTTCGAAAAATATTTCCACAGAAGATTTTTTTCACTTCACTTATATGGTTTGTAGAGCCCTTTCCCAGCTGAATATGACATCATACTGCAATACAGGAAATGATTCCTCTGTTACCATTGTGTATTGGGTGACCTTAACTGATAAAATATCATCCAAATTAGTATTTATTGCTGTGTTGAAAGCAGGAACTTACTTCCCATTATAATATTTAAAAAATGTATCATTTTAAAAATAAATCATCAACAACAGATGAATTATTAAAAAAAATAGTTCAAGTTCATATTTTAATGTTTTAGAACTTGTACCACTGAATCCAATTAGGGGCCACTGGGAAGCACACTTGCCTCCCACCTCTGAGTTTGAAGTTTCAATACTGGTCCGACCTCAAGTGGGAAAGCTGGTAGTTGCTTGTCTTTGTTCTGCTGTGCCGGCTCCTGCATTTTCTACAGGCCATAACTAGGCAACCACTTAGGGAATTCTCTTCAAATTTGGCATATGTATATACAAATACAGGGAAAGGTTTTTGAATATGGTGTCATAACATTTCAACCAATCCCAGAAGTTACATGACCAAAATTATCATTTTTAAGCTGTGTGCCTTTCCAGATGATACCTAAGAAGCATTTAATTTATTTGCATGAAATTTGGCAAGTAGGTTCATTATATAAACGTATGGACATCATTAACTTTGGAAGTGATCTGATACAAACTGGCTAATGTATTAACAATGAAAGCGAAAAATCCTTATTATCTCAGAAATGGTGTGAGATAGAGCGATCAAATTTTTGGCCCAGAGTAATATAACAGAGCCTTATGTAAAATTGTTGGTGGTAATCTTAAGTTTCTTCATGAGGCACGAGAGTGTATTTATGTTTGGACACTCTGTTTTTGCTTAAAATAAAATCAGTTGCCTTTTGAAAGCAATTCACCAGTACTGGTCCAACATTGCCTTTGGATACATCACAATCTAGTTTCGTTGGCTTTATATAACGGTGCGCGGAAAAAAGGGGCCCAGGAAAAAAGGCACCTAGAAAAAAGGGGCCCAAGAAAAAAGGGGCCCAGGAAAAAAGGGGCCTACAGTGTTTGGAAAAGGGGAAAAAGGGGCCCACTTTTTTCATTTTTGATAAAACAATATTACTGATATAAACCAACTTTTATTTAGTTTTATATAACAAATCAACTTTGATTAAGATACAAGAACGTACAATAAACACATAATAAGAACAAACATGTAACATTTAAGTGAATACAAAATTCACCCTGGATTGCATTTTAAAATTGAAGGCCCTTTCATATAGCCCCCATTAAACAATTTAAGCAATTCAGTGCATCTACCCATGCACTTCAATGCATGCAATTACAAATTTAAAGCATTTAAAGTAGGTTAAAACATAATAAAGTTTGAAAAACAATGTTAAATGTTTGTTGCATGAAGGAAATTTCTAGTCATATTACATAATATTAATAAATCTTAAGGCATAATCATAAACAAAAATTAGGAAAAACTACTGGGCCCCTTTTGTCCTCTTTTCCAAAAACTGTAGGCCCCTTTTTTCCTGGGCCCCTTTTTTCTTGGGCCCCTTTTTTCTAGGTCCCTTTTTTCCTGGGCCCCTTTTTTCCTGGATTCTTATATGAATAACTAATGTTCGTACATTGTTTTGTGAAGTGACTAGACCTTTTCTGTTTTTTATTGCAGTTCACAAAGAGAATTATGAAAAAGGACAAGAAAACTACAGATCAGGTGGGCACATCATTGGGTTTTGTATAAAAAGAACAATTTCACACCTGACTGCAATTTTACAACATTATTTTCATCATCTCAGTACCACATTGTGGACATTTAAGTGACTTTGTAGATACCTGTTCCCAAGTTTTGTATTCGTCTTGTTAGAATAATTTAGCTTCCATTTGTATCAGATGCACTTACCCCATATACAGAGATAAAGTTGAACAAGGTTTCTTGAGAAATTTCTTTTATTGCTATTGCTGACATAATACTTCCCTTTTCTCTATCATATTTAAAGTTTTTTTGGTAATCGCCTCGCTTCAAATGCATAACATGGAAATTATTTTTCTTTCATTTCTGTATGTCATCAGTGTTTATTTCATAGGCAACATGTAGAAGCTGTAGGCATAACCCATTATAAATTATCTTGGAATGAGTTCGCAAGAAATATTTTTGAGAAGTGAATTCTATATTGTGACATTCCGTCTGCATGCTCTAAAGAGGAACAATTTCCTCTGTTATTTCTTAAAACCAATGCCTGGTCATGTGACCTTTCAGGCTGCCTGGATGTGGCCATTATTGGCTCAGGCATATCAGGCGCCTATGCTGCCTGGAAGCTGCGTGACCAGGGTTTGCGAGTCCATGTGTATGAAATGTCTGATGACGTAGGTGGGATGTTCCAGACATTACATATTTCTGAGATCCCTGACATGGCCCTGGATGTGGGTGTGATGTCATATAGTCCAAAGGTACTCCCAGCTCACAGAGCATCAACCAGTAATCAATTGATTCATGGGTATAATCTTAATAATTGAAAACTAACAAACTAACCATCTTTTTACACATTCTTTTCAGGGACAATATTTTCACAGCTTAGCACTGGGGGAACAGTGTACAATATACATTCAATTGATGATCAAAATATAATCAATTGGTTATTTGTTGAGAATAACATCAATTTCATTTTCTTTGTTATTATTATTTTAAAGAATAGTAATAAATATAGCATTCTTCTAAATTACTTTTGGAACATGAACAAACCTTACACCCATTGATTATACTTTGATGTAATTTCTACACTACATACATTTTTTCAGTTAATTTCAGTTCATTCTTTTCATGATATGCAAAAATGTAACCGAGTGATCTTGTCCCAAAATGAAATTAGCCATATGCATCTGCTAATGGGGGTTTTCTGCTTTCCCAGAGTAAATTGGACTTTGGATGAATGGTCTTTATGAATTATGGAGACTAGGAGCATTTTGTAAGGCTTTTCTTTTCAATATTTTTACTAGGGACGAATCCCATGTTATTGTTTTTAAGAGGAATTGCGGGGTTTAGCCTCCTAACTCATTTGCTGACTGATATACTAAATAATACTCACTCGTTTCAAGTTGCTTCCAGTACTAGAGTCCCATGCTTTATGCTATGGTTTTGATAGCTCTGTATACTGTAGTTTAGCAAGTCATTAATGTGCTATTAAATCACCACACACACACATACATGTGAGCACAGCAAGACAGTGAGGCATTGCTTTACACAGCAATAAACATGTGTACTCTAACTTGTCTTTCAGCAAGATACTGCTGCTATGATGTCAAGAACATTCATTATTGCACTGACATATTGTAGCAAGTTATTGTTTACCAAAGTCCACTTGTATACTTCAGGAACAACCCCGCCTGGCAAGTTTGATCCATGCGCTGCAGCTGCCACTTCGTACATCCCCCCAACCGAACCCAGGCCCACCTACATTCTTTTTGCGAGACCAGCTTCTGATGATGAGCGATCTTAGAAACTCCAGTAAAGTGCCTTACGAGTTACGGGGAAACGAGCAAGGGGAGAGTCCAGATCAGTTAGAGAGGTGAGTGTAGAGAGTGCACCACTTCAGTGGCAGATGTAACATACAGTATATGTGCCAAAGCTGTGATTTATAAACCAAAGGAAATTCATAAGCATTTAAAGTTTCTTTTGATGGCAGTGTTTGGTCAAACTGAAATCAAATTTGGTGTTAAATTTCTCTGCACTTTTGCAAGTAGGCCTTGATATGGTGATATGCAGCTTTTGTGTGCATAGATATCATATTTTTGTGTCACTAGAATCAAAACAAGCTTGACATATAAGGATTGCTTTGTCTTCCAGCATCGCTATCTTTGGATTTGTTAAAGTTGCTATCACTCATCGTTAACATCATCACACTTCACTTCCAGACAGTATCTCAAAATCAAGATATAGAGATATAGCCTGTGGATGTATATAGTCCTAAAGGCGTGCTTTCTTTTAATGTAATGTTAAACTCCCATGCATAAAAGAATTATATTAAATTTAAGTTTTTCTGTGTTTCCACACAATATACTAGAATGGTGCAACATATTTGATCTGTATATGGCATATGCATGCAACTGACATTAGCTTCATAAAACCTCCATAGCTTCATGAAATTATGCATATCTGTGTGTTTGTCACTCTGTCCGACATAAGTAAAGAAAGCTTTACATCGGATCTAGGCCATATTTTTTTAACAATTTGGGTTTAATAATGACTTTATCCTCCTCAAAGATGGCCTGGATCTGCAAAAATAGTACCCGTCAATTGAGTGTTTTCATGTCAGTCTGGTATATATATATTTTTTAATTTCATCCATTTTATTCTATAACTAAAACTTGTGCCAGTAACAATTCTACTGAATTTTTGTGTATACAGGTGTGTGAGAATGCATCAAAAATAAATGCATATACAGTTTGCAGTTATCTAAATGTGACATTCGCATACAGTATATCTCCCAATATAGCTGATTTTGTAATGTCAGATACAAGTTTAGTCTAAACATTCTATTAAAACACTGAAACTAAACAATGGATGATAATATGCTGCACAATGGTTAATAAAAATAATTAAAATGCACATGGAATTAAAAACAGGTAAAACTACCTGTAGTTACATCAGGTTTTGTTGACCAAGTACTGGTGATACTGCTTTGTTAGCCCTTCTGTATGGTGCAGACTTTGTATTATGTATTTGTAGTTATTATAAAAAACAGTTAACTGGCGGTTATCACACAGTCAACAAAATGAATCCACTGCTGCTCAACACAACATTGGGCTTATATTTATACAGACTAGGGTAAGTATTAATAGTATTTGAATTTACAAATATCATATGTATCTTAGGGATCAGCCGACAATCACCTGAAGCATAATGTTACCAGAAACAACTGTGCTTTTTTAACTTCCCATTTGAGTGTGAAGAAGATGAGAAATTAATATCCTATTATAAAATAACAGAAACTTTTGCATGGTTATTTGGTTATTTTCAGGCTGGATTGCAAGAGTCTTTAAGTGTTTTACTTGTGTTCATATGTAACATAAGATTGTTTACTCTCCTCGATAAACATATGTATTCTTCATTCCAGTGTTACAGGTTTAATATGTTTTATCTTACTGAAAGCCAAGCGAGTCTCTGTGCTCGTGTTATGATGTTATGGGTGTGTCAAAGACAAAAATATAAATAATGTGACATATTTTTATCACTTAGCTATCAAAACAGCTTGGGTCAAGTTGCTAGTACTGAAGGGAGAAATTTCATATCTGACACTGTACAATGGAAACATCTGGCTGGTAGGTCACTTAGTACAAGTACACAGTTTTAAATGTTAAATAAATTCAATAAAGTATAAAATTTAAATGAACAAAAAAAACTGAGTGTAGAATATAGAAATGGTATAAATCACAAGAGTATTTGTATATTACACTTAAAAACTTAGTAAAGTAATACTTAACAGAAGTGATGTGTATAGTTACAGGTGTATTATTTGATTATATATGCAAATTTTATTTATCTATATTCAGCCAATGACAATGCTGCTCAGCTTTTGATGAAACCCTGGGATACCCTACACTCAGACTATGTGGACCACAAAGTGTTGAAGGGTGGCATGCAAAAATTACCAGTCAGACTGCTGGATGAATTCAAACAGAAGAGTTCAGGGTGAGCAGAGGGTTTTATTGATGTTACAGTACATACAGACATCATATACAGGGTGCCTAAATACTTGAACATAGGCCATGTATGTTGATAAACTGGGATCAGACCATCAAACCGGGTCCTGGTAGAACTGTAAAGATATAGACATGTGTATTTCTCCATAAATAACACAGGAGAACCTATTTACTGGTCCTATTTGTTATCATAATATCTGTTACCTCTCCCAAGAAGGTAATGTTTTGGATGCATTTGTTTGTCTGTGTTGGAGATTACTCTAAAACTAAAGAACACATCTTTAAGAAATTTTAAAGGTGATAGAGCCTGACCAAAGACAAAAGTCATTAAATTTTGGAAAAAATCAAAATCACACTCTGAATACCAAAAAAATCCTGAAGTTAAATAATGATATTGGGATTCTCAGCTGTCTCGGCAGATGTTTTAGTATTCTAGGAGTGCTTTCCAATTTTAATGTAAATTTCCTTGTTTTGTGACTGATATTTCATATTTTATTTTCAATAAACATGTTTACATCAGCCGTCATATTTACTTTATTAGAAATTTCAGTTGGTTGTAACTAGAATACGAAAACCAGGATTTGGGTCAGTTATTGTGCATACCTGGTCTCGATTAATGGCCGACTCATGATCCTACAGAAGGTTTCTACACAATACAATAGATTTTAACTTGTAATACATGAATACAGTTGTGGCACATGTGATCTGCCACCAGTCAAGTAAAAAAGTAAATGTAACATAAAGGATATATTTCTCACATATTTGTCTAATTTTGTCTGACAAAAATATTTTGAAGTATTCAAACTGATCGTTGATGTCTCACCAACATATAGCACTAGTGAGGATAGGAGAAGTATTAAACTTACAAAAAGCTAAATTAAAATAAAACTTTTACAGCTTATCACAAATTTGTCTATAATCTTGTCTGGCTAACAAATTGTCGGGGAAATTACAGCGTGTTATTTGGTTCAATGACCTCAGGTTCTGTATTCATCAAGCCTCCTAAATTTTTAGGTCTGTTTACAAAAGCCAGATAAATAGTCATGATAAACTTTCCTTAAAGATACTATTCACAAAGGCCCCTTTGTTAAGCGAGGTTTAATTTAGTACCAAAACATTGGAAGGACTAACAAATCAATGATTTTTTTAAACTTTTAAGACTGTTACAGACAAAATGAGGGCTGATAAATAATGGCCCAGTTGCACAGACAGCAGAAATGTGGTTCTTTTGAAATTTAAACCATTTTAAAACATCAGTGAGGTTCATGCAGTTTGGTAGATTGTACCTATGTGGACAAGTGTGTAAAATTGTAAAATGATATGTGAATAGGTTATTCCTTTATTACAGTGGCACTGTGAAACTGAAACATCGTCTTGAATGTATCCGAGAAAAACATGGCGTCTACCAGTTGATATTTATAAAAACCAACCGTACAGCATCAGGATCACTCGTGGATTTGCGTGTAAGTGGAGTGTGCTCTTACTTGTTATTACATTTGAATTTCCCACGCTGTCAGCAAAACCAACAAAGATCTGCTGACGTCCTGTTTACCAGTGAATTTATTTATTTATTTATTTGGGCTTTTACATCGCTTTCAACACTGTACAGGTTATATCACGACAGGTAATTGGAAGGGCAGAGGAAACCGGTACATACAGTTGGTCAAGGTTCTGTACTGTAAACTGCCGACCAACGGCAAGCAACTACCAGCTTTCCCACTTAAGGCCGTGCTGGGAACCGAACCCTGGCCTCAGAGGTGGGAGGCAAGAGTGTTACCACTCTGCCACCATGGGCCCCTGTTTACCAGTGAAGTAATAGGCAATAAAACAGCAAAATCTGTCAGGTCAAGCATGGCTGAAAGTGTTTTAGGTTTTAATCTGAATCATGAGTCCCCACCATTTTAAAAACATCGATTACTTATTATGACAATAGTTAAATTATCAAAATTTATTCAAACTAGGAATTGTTTCAAAATAAATTGTGCAGCAATCTACTCTGTAACAATTTTCTAAGTAATACATACAAATTGTTATATTGTATGATATTTATGGTATATCTTGATATCTGTGGCAACTATCAATTGTTAATTATGCCAAATATTTAATATTTTATTTATCAAAGAAAATCCAAGAAACAGTTAGAAATATATCATAAAAAAGTATTCATTCTGTACATGCTTTGGCTGGGACATAAAGTAAGTGATTTATTTTCTTTGGAAGATAACCTTGTGTAGTGTATTTAAAGCCTTTTACAAGTTATAACCCAACATTTTGGTGAAAATGTCTGTTGAAAATATTTATAGTAAAGCCACAAATTATTAGGTGGTTATTAATAATTGACATTGTATTGTCAAACGTAATTGTTTGTACAACTATAAAGATATGCCATATAATCAGTAACTAACAAACACAAATGTTAAAGATACTTGTGGTTGAAATGTTTCAGGAGTCAGAAGAGGTATGCAGCAATAAGGTGATCCTGGCTGTACCACCCAAGGCTCTGCAGCATATTGAATGGAAGCCATTTGATGGACATTTTGTCTTCAGACAATCTCTCAACTCTGTAGTGGAATACCCTGTCATGAGGGTTTTCTTCTTGTACTCAAAATTATGGTTTAACCTCAATGCTATTCCAATTGAATATCAAGATGTCTACACGGATATGCCAATCCACCACTTCAAATACCAAGGCAGATACGAGCATGCTAACAAGGTATACCATGCCTTCCTGGTGGCTGAAGCTGAAGGGGATGATTTGAAATACCTGCAGGGTCTTCTAGATCTGACATACTTTGACTGTGAACATGTCTACAGGTGTCGAGATAGTAAATATCTAGTGCAGGATATCACACGGCAGATCGTGACTCTGTTCCAGAGCAGGTATAAGATTTCAGCAGAAGATATGCCTGATCCTGAACAGGTTATCATCAATGACTGGTCAAAAAACAGTGGCACCGGCAGCTGGTATAACTGGAGGAAGGGGGTGAGTTGGGACAATGTGGGAAGTAATATAACAAAACCTGAGTACAGAGAAGATGTGTACTTTGTGGGAAATGGATTCTGTGCAGGGCAGTGTCAACACAATGTGGATGGCATCTTCCAAAGTGTGGACCATGTGATAGATAATTATTTAAATTTTTCCAGAACCTGAATAATGTATATGTAGTTGTTAACCTCTGCCAGTATATCTCCTTGCTTGTATACAGAGTCAGCTGAAACTTGATAGCCTAAAACGTGATGTTTTGACTATGTACAAATGTTTTAGGTTTGTTAGTGTATTTATAAATGAGCTCTCGTGGTACCACTTTGGAAATTTGTAGTTAATCCATTATTACAGTTAACCCAAGTCGTGAAATTCTGTTTCATTGGTATAAAGTAGAAATATTCAATTGTTACCATTTACTAATTCTTCCAGTCATTTCTCCATAAATTTATTTAAATTTGTTAAAGGTTAAATTAAATTGTTAGACTAGATCAAATGAAAATGTCTACAGTGATATCAGGAGAGCTTCTCAGGTTGTCTAATATGATGATGTGTGTTTTATGCAACTGATGATTTGCACTTTATTCAAAACAGATTTTCCAGCAAAGTAATCAAAATATCATTGACATGACAGCAAATAATGAAATACATATAATTGGTGTCCTATTATTTGAGATACTCATATTAAAAACAGATGTTATACTAGATGTGTTGTTGAAGAGAAGAATTGCTAAAATAGATAAATAATAGTGATAAACACTTCAATGTGTGGCTTTGAAAATATATTTCATTGAAACAATGCCAGTCTTCTCCTTATAAAATGCAAACCTAACCACTTTTCCTAAGGTTTGCCTTGTATGGGCTTACAGCCTCTCCTCATTACATCTACTAAAGAGGATGTTTTAGTGGCTATAAATTTATTTGTGTCTTGTTATCAGGATTCCAGAAACGCTACTGAACAGACTTTGATCAAATCCATAGATGTTTAAATACAGTTCTGTGACAATTGAATTCAATTAAGGGTGTTATCATATTGAAATAATACACTTGCTTTATGTTATATGCTTTTTTTCGTTAGTGGTGGCATTGCTTACACAAATCAAAACCGGTTACCCGGGCTTTGAAATGAACGAAATCCGGTATTTTGTAGGCTTGTTACTGGCAGTGATTATTTCTCGCGGGGCGTACATGAACCAGAACTTGCAACTGGAAATGGCTTTTGTGGGATACCAAAAAGTATGTAAACATGACTTTTGCTCAATAAAGGTAAAAATGTGGCATATTAAACAAAATATGTATATATTTTGTCGTTTTGATGAAGTGTCAGCCATTAGAAAGCCTAAAATTATAACGTTTTAAAAGCCCGGTTCCCAAATATTCTTTTTCTACCAAAACAAAATGAAATATCGCATACCGGAAAACCGTTAACAACACTATTTTTCATATATGTAATCTGTAAGTACTCTTAAGATTATGAACAGCTTTTATATTCCTACCTCTAATCTTAAGGCTTTTAAAATATCAATATCTCACAATGGATAGGTTTTGTACTAGTTGTGTCAAAAAACATTTACATATAAGGTGAGAATTGAATATGCTTTATTTCCCATATTTATATCCAAACATTTGTAGGTTTTTATGAAATGTGATGAAATCAAATATTAAAGAAATTCTATAGCCCACTTTTTGGTGAATGAAAGACATGTGTATTTGATAAGAGAAAGAGAAAGAACCCCATGGCTGTTTCAACTCTTTTCATCAAGGTATATGTCTCCACATGATACATCCACAGTAATTATTCAGTACAAGCTGTTTTATATCGAACCTATGCAATAAATCAATATTGCCATTTCCTGAACTAGTTTGTACATAATAAATGTGTTAATCGTTTTAAAAGAAGTTTTGTACAATTTCTGTTATTTTGTTAATATGTGTAAAATATAGCTTGCAGAATGCATAAAAAACTATGTTCTGCAGTTTTTTTAGAGAATGTTGTTATGTTCACAAGTAAAAAATTGACTGCATGCTCAGTTGGTGTACATTTATATATAAAAAGCCATTATGTGTTTTAGTATAAATTTTGACAAAGACCACTGATTTTTTTTTACAAAATAAACAGTATAAATGAGATGTACACATTTTAATTGTCACGTATTTTTTTTGGCATTATGTGGCCAGCTGTTGAATCAGCTCATCACTTGTTGTTTTATGTTGATATGTGAGTCAGAGCATTTTGTTTAATACAATTACTTGCATTGCATCTTCATTTTTATTAATAGTAACATCTAGGGTCATGTTTAGACAAATAAGGAAAATTTGTTCATGAGCAAACCATTGTGCTGTTCTCTTTTCCATTGACATGTTATGTTCTTGTATTTTAGACTGTAATATTTTTACACCCATTCATTTAAAGTTTCATACCTTGTCCAGATCTTATCAAACCTGTAGGATTTTACAACAAAAACTGCTGAGTGTTCTCCATTATGAGAACATTGGGTCTGATATGTGTAATATGTAAAGTAACTCCATTGCATGATACTATTTACTCACCAAGCCTTGAGCAATGTGTACAGCAAAAAAGTGTAATGTGCTTGACCTGAGAAGCTTTGATCTGACGTCTGTAATGTTTACAGTATCTCCAATACATAATATTACTCACCCAGCCTGAGGCATATATATCTGTATCCATGACATAAATGTGCAACCAGTGTTACTCCAGCACAGTGTACACAGTATAGCTGCAGAGCACAGGACTGATCATATAGCCTTAGTCAGCTTCGCAAAGGTACACCTCAGATTTCACTTGGCTAAATCATAAAATCATTCATAGCCCAGAATGTTTCTACCTATAACATTGTGGAGGAAAAACATAAACCCGACACTATTTAAAATCCATGTTTTATAATTGAACACATATTTAATGTTTGGTAATGAATAGTAGACTTTTTCCACATCCAAAATGAACACAGTTTAAGTTAAATGTCAGTTTAAGCCGGATACCATGTTAGGAATATTTACTGTGGATCCTATTTTTACTCTACAAATATTGATATAATCAATCTGCTTATGCACACAAGTACTTTAGAGAGCAGACTCATTTTCTCTGAAAAGTGTCTTATGATCAGACCAATTACCTCAATATGCCAGCACTCCCTTCATACTTCTTTTGTCAACCACTCTCTCTGGTTCTTGTGATTTTAGAAAGATTTATTGGATCACTTGAGTGTATGGCTCTGAATGAGGGTATGTGTGTTCAGTACATGACCTGGAAGTAAATAAATAAGATTTATAAACTCTCACACAGACTAAATAGACTACTGGAAAGCTTTTTAGTGAGATTAATACGGTTTGTTTTTACTGAACAGATACATTAATGCGTGTGCATATCTATCAGAATGAAGGAGCAGCAATAGGACTGACTCTGAAAACACTGGAAAGGACAGTAGAGATTAATTTTTATAATAAGGAGTCACTACTGAAGTGATAAATGGATAATAAAACTAACTAGACTAAAGACTGGGAATAATTCTTCTGAAAGACACATAGTTTTGTATAGTGATAGAATAGATACACTAAACAAATACCTAGTATGTTGAACCAGAATTGCGTTTATACAGCTCTCTGTGTATATGATTGAAATACATTAAGTTTCTATCGACTTGATGGTCATGCTAGGAATAATGGACAACTGGATAAGCATTGGTACTGAATAAAATAAATGATCTGAAATATTCTTCTGAGACTGGTGGGAGTACTAAAATACACTCGAGTGTCATTTAGCACCTTGGAAAGGAGTATCACACCTGCCTGGCTTCATGCACACATTTAAATATCTCTTCAGTAGGCCATACGGAGTTATAATACAGCCTGAGGTAAGGCTAGATCTTTAATCTGCCTTTTTATCAAAATTAAACATCGGGAGAGCTAATTTTCAATTTACCTTTTTGTACAATATGTTATAGCTGACTGCTCTTCTCGTTTTCTCATGGGATTTATGTTGTCTAGGATGCCAATCTAGATGTTGATGTATCATGGTAGTGCAGTGAGCGATATGCCCATTACAATACACTGAGGGCGCGAGTTCAAATCCCTAACAGAACCTTAATGAAAAAGTTGGTTTACAGTGTAGAATCTGAACAATAATGCATGGACTGCTTGTTTCTGTACCGTCAACAACCTTTGTTGGTATAAATTATGCACTTTTAACCCAATATTAAACCTTAATCATTAAACATTCAACATAGATCCGTTCATTAACATTCAATGTGCTTCTTTGTCTGTGAGAAGTTTAGCCTCTCTCCCCTTCAATGCAGGAATATCACTGTATGACCCCTGTTTACAAAAAGAGCAATGGAAAAAGTATTCCATATTTAGGATATACGTGCATCTGGATGCATATGTCGAAAACTATAGATGTTTTAATAAATGACATTATAAATCAGAACCAGTGAAGACATATGTGATCATATTCCATATAATGTCCAATATATCCATATATGCATATTCTTGACTGTCAGTTTGATTCATTTAAACAATTACCTACTATATACTTCATTATGCCTCATACCTTAATCCATGACATGTCCTCAGTGGGACTAGTGGTTGCAGGTTTTGCATCTAAATCACAGGTTGTCACTTCTGAATGGCTTGGACTCCTACCAGTCACAATGCTGGCGACCTGTTCAGGACTGAAAACTCTAATTTTGACTTTGATTTTAAAGTATGTCAGACTTTCACTTATTTGGATATTATGTATAACGTTATTTTGGGACATTCAGAATTGATCTCTTAAGGATACATTATGATTAGCCTTTGGTGACTTCATTTCTAGTAATGAAACTTCAAATAATGTACCATAATATCTTTCAAATGTTTAAACCATGTTCTATCTGTGTCTACTGTTAAACACCAATATTTAAATATCTGGGGTAGGGAATGAGCAAGATTGGAGGAACAGCTTGGTTGCCATAAATATGTGAAAGTGCCCATTCATCGAGGAAAATCCGTTGTTATATCCTGCGAGCAGAAGAAGGCCATGGCTGGGAGATTATTAAACGCCTTCCATCCATATGTTCATGTGTCCATCCGTCCGTCATATTGTAACATAAACCTTTATATCTGATTCATTTATAAAGATATCTTGACCAAATTTGCAGAGAATGTTTATATGTTTATGGCTATGAAAACAGGTCTGTGCAAAAGTTTGGCCTCATTTTGGAAAAAAATAAAATTTCCACCACAGCTAATTGTTTGGAAAATTCTCTAAAAGTTTTTTTGAAGCTAACCATCAAATTTGCACAAAAGATACATGGCTGGGGAATCTAGTCTGTATAGCAAGTTATGCCTGTTTCAAAAACAAAATGTCTACCATATCACATGTTGAATATCAAATGGGGTTATCCTATCAAAAATGCTTATATCTCCTAAATCATTGGTCCTAGGAGCTCGCAATGTGAAAACAACTTACAGGAAGTCAATTCCTTATAATCTTTTCAAGTCTTGAACTTGACCTTTGACCCATGCTTAAAGGTCAAATAGGTCATCATACTAAAACATCTTAATATATCCCCTATTATTGGCCCTAGTGCTTCAGAATGTAAAACCCGCCCTTGTGAAGTCCTAGCCTGCAAATGTTTGCTTGTGAAGCATTTTTGGCCTCAATTTGAAAAAAAAAAAAAATGGCCGCCATAGCCGATTTTTAAAAAATTATTAAGGTGCTCTAAATCTTGAATTATTGCAACCAGCATCATCAAATTTACACGAAAGGTACATGGCTAAGAAAGCTAGCCTAATAGTAATTTGGCCTAGTTTCAAAACCAAAATGGCCGCCATATCATATGTTTAAAACAAGTTATTGGAAGTCATGGCCTACGAATCTTTTAAAAGTGTTGAATTTGATCTTTGACCCCTGCTACAAGGCAAAGTGGGGTCAGCATTTTAAGACGTCCTTATATCTTCCTTATCATTTGATCTTAGGGCTTCAGAATGTGAAAACAGCCCATATGCAGTCATGGCCTGCAAATCTTTTGGTGGTTAAAAATTATGACCTCATTTTGAAAAGCCAAATGGCCACCATAGCCCATGGTTTGAAAATCATTAAGATGCCCTAAATCTTGAAATATTGCAGCAAACTTCATCAAATTTGAACAAAAGATGTATGACTAGGACAACTAGCCTGATAGTAATTTAAGCCCTGTTTTGAAAACAAATTGGTCGCCATATCACATGTTTAATGTTAATTGAGGTTATCTTATTAAACATAACTTATATCTCCCTTTTCATTGCTCTTGGGGTTCAGAATGTGCAAAATAACTTATAGAAATTCATGGCCTGAGACCTTTTTCCAAATATTGAATTTGACCTTTGATCCCTTCAACAATGTCAAGTGTGGTCATCTTACTACAAAGGCCTTATATCGCACTTTGATCTCCATCATTACTAATCTTAAGGCGGGAGATAAATACTGCGGCAGTATTCTTGTTTTACTTTGCTTTAAATTGTCCTGTGAGGAGTCTAAAGCTAAATATCTAAAATAATACAGATTTTTAGTGAATGTCATTACTCGTTACAGTTGTAGGGGCTGACCACAGCGGACAGGTTTACGTTTCTGGCGTTGCTTCATTGTGTGTCCAAAACAGTGTAATAGATAAAATAGATTTTATAACCTGGCCCACCACATTGCCAGTCAATAGGAAGAATCCCTTGCTTCCGCCCATTCCCAGTGTATATTTAATCAGTGCTACACAAGTTGACCCAATGCCCTTCTACATGACTGGTAAACTGTGTAATTTATCAGGATTCTATCTCAAGAGCCAGGTCAGGTTTATTAATCAAATAACATTATGGTAATTGGAGTGCACGGCTCTATCTTCTAACCTCCCCAGTGGTTACTTTATTGAATAGTAATTGATTCAACAATGTTCTTGTATATTTGTGCAACACGATGAGGCCATTGAGTTTGAATGATAGATATTGTAAGCAAATGGTGTCAGATTTTAATAACAAAGGTGTGGAGATGATCAAGTATTCTTATGAAATATCATGGCTCTTCACCAGTGTCTGTGAAAACGTGTGTGTATGTACATAATAATCAGATCATTCTTTCAGAGCATAAGTTGACTTTCAAGTTTATCAATGTCTTTCAGAAGCAAATTTGTGAAAGAGGCTCTTAAGATACTTGATAAAACTTATGTAATAGCATCTATTACCTGTTTGAATGATGTACTTGTGTGAATTAAACATCCCTAAGTGACAACAGATGTGAGATGTTTTTTATAACGGTACTTAATAACAATAAAGAAATTTGGATAGTTCTTTGGTAAGGATGACAGAGATGGTTAGACACAAATATATATCAGTATTTATAAACTGAATCTGCTTATTTTAACCTCACAAGTACATACACAACATTGACTGGTTGTATTACACAACCATTAAATGTTTCATTTTGTGTTTTTCTTTCACCAGACACCATGACATCGGTTCAAGTGAGTCATGACCTCCAAGCCCAGACTGCTGGATTTCTCCACGATCACTTTCAGGACAGCATCAATGAAGATGACTTGAAGCTGTTGACAGGCTGGATCTCAAACAAACTGGAAGAGGAAAGGCAGGGATGGAAAAAGAAAATCCAAATGTCTTTCAAAGAGGTGGAAAAAGAAAGAAAACTAGGACTATCTACACAGTCTTCTATCCAGAGGATCATTGGTTTGTTTGATCCATACTGTGAGCCGCTGTATCTGTACCGTGAGCCCAGTGTGTATCACAGTGCAGAGGAGGATACAAGAGTAGGTAATGTGGAACAGCTGGAGAAGAACATCCAAGCTGTACTGAGAATGTTAGACAACCACCAGGAGGAGAGAATAGAATGTCTGCATTACCTCAACATCACAGACCAGGATGTGCACTTGGCAGATGCGATGAGAAAGAGAATCACCAAACTGGAACAACAACTGGGGAGGACAGAGACTGAATGGAAGGAAACAGAACAGAGGCTATTGAAAGAAATACAGACTGCCAACAGTGCACTGGATATGCAGACCCAACTAGCTAACGATCAAAAGGATAAGACCAGCAAAGAAATGGCAGAAATGCGAAAACTATTGACAGAACTAGAAACAAAAATGAAAAATGTTCCTTCCTTTCTCTCACTGAAAGGTGTACATAAAGGAACTCAGGTGAATCTCGTGAACAGAAAACCAACACGGGATTGCTGTATCCAAGTCAGTCTTGATTTAACTGGTGATACTGGACTACAAAGAAAGAAAAACTTATCAAAAGAACAGGATGATAAAACAGATGGAAAGCAGATTGATATCATGGATATTTACCCCCCTTCGGATTCTGGGTCTCTCCATAATGGTATATCTTCTATCACTATTGTTAAACAAAGAGAAAATAAAGCCACTAACATCAGAAATCATATTGGAAAGTCAAGGTCAGAAAGAGAAAAAACACCAACAATGCACACCAGAGGGGAAGCAATAATGGCTACCACAACCCAAAGCTCCAGCTTTAGTGACTTTGGGAAGGATGTAGACAAGAAGATAGAGAAATATGAAGACAATGAGTCTCACCAACATACTGTAACCTTACTAAGAAACCACGTTGTCAGCTTCGCCAAAAAGTTGGAGAGTTCAAGACATCAAATGAACCAATATCATGAACACATGACATTGAAGAAAAGTAGGGAAAATGGACATTTACAGAACAAAGACCCAGACACTGCCAGGTCAAACTATACCTCAAGATCTATCTATGACTTCCGGCATGATCAACTGAAAGGCTTCCTCTCAGGAGTAAAGGTCAAGGATGGCACACAATCAGCACGTGACCACAAACAGCCAATCAAAAGTGACAGTCAGAAGCCCATCAAGGGCATGCTTTCATACAGTGGTACAGCCAAATGCCTCAGGTGTAATAAACTCTACAAAACCAAGGAGAATACAGACTCGTCTTGTACATTTCACAGTAAAAGTAAAATAAAGTTTGAGAAATATGACTCTGGTGGGAAACTCCAGAGAGTGGTACAGTTGTGGCAGTGTTGTATGCAGAGCTCTGAACACTTGGGCTGCCATACAGGACAACATATATGATGCTCTGTGTGACAATTACATAAAATGCTGCAAATAGTGTTTTTACTGTTTATACATGTTCTGTTACGAAATATATTTTTGATGATTTACATATCAAACATTTTAAGCTGCTTCTGTGATGTACGTTTTTATCCTGTGATTTACTGGAATATGGTTGCCATGTAAACAGTTGTATTAGCCTTGTGCAGACAGTAACCAAACTAGCTTCAATTTAAGGTAATGTTTATGTCATATTAAAAACATTGGTGTTTCAACTAATAGTAACTTTTCTATCAAATCAGCATTTCCTCTGAAAGAAAGGCTGAAGTATTTTTATATCAGCCAATCTCTCCCATATTGCCATGGACTTGCTGCAGTAGTGTCCGCATATACATCCTCATATTTATTACTCATTATTTTGGAAATTTATAAATTCAGAATATTTTTAGGCTTTATTGTATCCTTATAATAATGAATGTCTCAGATACGATAAGAGATAGAACGTTTTTTTTGTAGTGGGTAAAAAATTCCCCTCTTACCTGTTATGCCATTGGTTTGAATCCCAGACCCAACCCTATGTGGTAAAGTTTGTAGTTCCTTACCTATGTTCGGTAGTTTACAGTGTAGAATAATGACCAAGTAGTATGTACTCGTTTCCTCTGCTCTTGTACTGCCAGTCGTGATTTACACCTATACAATGTGTTGAAAACGATATAAACGCCAATATAAATAAATTGGAAGAGTTTTCAACACATTTTCGCACCTACTGTCTGAACAAGAGTACATTATTCAAATTTATATTTTGAGCAGGTTTTTACGAAAGCCTGGAACCGCCATCCAAATTCAAAATATGAAATATGCTATTTGGAATTCCAAATACGTATTCGGAATTCCAAATACGTATTTGGAATTCCAAATACCCTATTCAGAATTCCAAATACCCTATTCAGAATTCCAAATACGCTATTCAGAATTCCAAATACGTATTTGGAATTCCA
Organism: Sabellastarte sp. h YS-2021; assembly: GCA_964017235.1. Lineage (NCBI taxonomy): Eukaryota > Metazoa > Annelida > Polychaeta > Sabellida > Sabellidae > Sabellastarte > Sabellastarte sp. h YS-2021. Next base: position 34,618,257 of record OZ024936.1, read on the forward strand.
AATACCCTATTCAGAATTCCAAATACCCTATTCAGAATTCCAAATACGCTAATCGGAATTCCAAATACGTATTTGGAATTCCAAATACGTTATTCGGAATTCCAAATACGTATTTGGAATTCCAAATACATATTTACAATTCCAAATACAGTATTTGGAATTCCAAATACCAAATACGTATTTGGAATTCCGAATAGCATATATGGAATTCCAAATACTGTATTTGGAATTCCGAATACATATTTGGAATTCCAAATAGCATATTTCATATTTTGAATTTTGAATTTGGATGGCAGTTCTAGGCTTTCGTAGGTTTTTATGACTTTGTATTATTTTTTAAAAGTTGAATATCTCAGAAACAGTAAGAAAGAGGACAGTTTCGAATTCATTTCAATCCCTGCAACTCTAGGATTATAGGTTTTGTTATACAAAAAATGAACATTGTAATTAGGGTCGAATATCTGCTATTTTACAGTATTTTTAAAAGATGGAATTATCATTTTATCATATTATGGCTTCTTCCTAGTCTTTCGTCAGTTTGTAGACAGTTTCCCTTAGTGGGAAGATTTTGTTCCTGCAAAGCAGTAGATTAGAATAAATATCTCTGAATCAGTAAAAATACAATGATTTCAAGCTTATTTTCTTTTCTAGTTAACATTTTTTTTTTCAATTTAAAGCTTATTTGAAGGACAAAGAAATTCTGATGATTCTATATATACGTTGTTTACATTGTCAATTGCATATCTATGTTTATATTACTTTATCAGTTAATGTGCTATTCACTATCGAATCTTGTAAGATTGTATCGAAGATAGTCAAATGAGTTTTTTAAGACCTTTGGGAGAAGGGGAATATCTGATTTATGGCAACTGCTAAGCTACAGTACCGTAGTAACAGTCCATAAATGCTATATGTGGTTTAATATTAAAGCATATAAACCTGACTTTAACAATTAAGTTAAAACTGATTTTATTTATATGTTCATTTTGTAGATATCAAATGTATGTTTGGGGTATTTAAGTCGACATTTCTTCTTTGTGTTGCGTTTAGAACAATAAGTATACATATTTGTACAGGGAAGTGTAGAGATATTTTTAAACAAATGAGTCAAGTAATGTATTTATTCTTTGAAGAATATCAGAGTGTCTCACATTGACTCTCTCTGTCTCTGATAAAAGCCCAATCATACTTACACAATGCAAACTTATACATTAGAGAGTTTAAGATACACGTTTTGGAAATTACGTGTACTGCAAAATCTGTAAGTATACGTAAACGTTCCCGTATGTCATTTCTGGTTTAAGATACAAGTACTATGTGATGTCATGCCCCCTCCCCATTTGGTTATTTATGCTTGGAAATGGGGTGAATTTCACTGCAAGGAATGTATGGTAGAGGGATGGACTGTTAATTTTTTACTTCATCATCTACTGTGATTCAATGTAATGTAAACTTTCTCAACTGTGCTTATAAAATAAAATAATAAAGATTAGCAACAAAAAAAAAGGCCAAAATATATATAAAAAGTTTTTTTTTGTTTTTTTTTTTTTTTCAAAAAAAAGCTTCCCACAAAGGTAAATACAATACATCATGCTAAGGAATAGTCCGTCCCTAATCTGTTGAATATGGCAAAAACTACAGGCTTTTAAAAAACAGTGTTATCAAGTGCATTTTTTGTCTAAAACTACATTTTAGCAACATAAATATAATGTAAGATACTTGAATATATTATTGCTTAACAGTTGATTATACAAAATGAATATCTAATAATACAAAGTTTAGATAAACCCTCATGTTTTGTCCTTACTTGTAGAACTGTTTTTTCACGTTGTCTACTTGTAGCTTGACGTACGGAGTTCGATAAAAACGTCAAAGATGACGTCATACGTTTTCTTTGCAGTACACGTCTCGACGTGTACTTGTATCTTAAACTCTCTATTGTCATTGTGATATACGAGTTCATTTTATTTTACTTCTCAGACATTCAGAGACTTAGTGTAATTTGAATCAAATCGAAATATACACGGACAATTTGCTCGTGCCACTTGGGGTTTAACAATGAAGGTTTAATTCCGTTTGCCTATCATTTGTTGAAGCGTTTGTGAATGTTTTTCTCAGATGTGTAGTGAAGTGAATGGTCGATTTGTGATCAGTGTATGAGCGGTTTAATGTGATTAAGTGGAGGCATTTAAAAAAAATACATAAAAAGGTTCTCCCATGAAAAATCAATTGGAGTATATGCCGCATATTTTACATGCATCTAAAATAATTTTTTTAAATAAAAGATTGCCTTCATTTCTTTGTTATTTCTATGACAATAAGCATTTACCTGCTAGGCTATTGGAAATATGAGTCTGTAAACTGATACATTCTATTTGTTGTCAGGACACACAAGTGTTAACAATACTGTGTCACAAAATATCTGTCCCAAAACAGGCAAACACAAAGACAAACAGAGGTTATCTAAAAGACTTGGCATGGTATACAGGAGTATTTTTAAGTTTTTAAGTATTTTTAAGTTTTCTTAATCTGGCCTCGCCTGGCTCCCCTACCTAAATATTTCAACTCCATTTTCAAAAGAAAATTGATCTTATCATGTAAAGAGTAGACAGGAATGGTTTATACAATCCAAACGATGAAGATTGATAATACTTTGCAGCTACAAACAAAAATATTGATCGTAAGCACTGAACAGAAAATGCTCACTTGCAAAGGTTTTTATGGTGAATGTTTTCGCTGGGTATCAGGTTTTTTGTTTTTAATATCAGAAACCCACTTGGTTTTGATTAAACTTTAATTGCATTAATCCTCTTAGTTGAAAATGTTATCCACTATATGACAGTGATACTCGGATGGGGTTTTGGTGGGGGAGGATGGGTCAGATTGTGGCACTGAACACTTGTAAAAGCGATACATGTTTGTTTATTCAGCTCTGTAATATCAGCTTAGTCCAGAGCCAGGCTTGGAATATTGAAATTTGGGTATTACATCAGAAACATATTTCGGTGAACTGACCAGTAAACCAACAGATGTAAGTGTGAGAATGATTTTCAGCAAGTATAAATGGCGCAGAAAAACATGCTTGAAGAATTTTATAAACACGTTTGTACAACAAAGATGAAATATAAATATCAAGTATTAAGCATAAAAGTTTAAATGTGCCAGAAGTATGACAAAAATACCCAGAAGGATTTAAAGCAACAACGAACCAGAGGGTCATTTTAAAATATGTTACGCAAGGATTCAATACCTCCTGACAAGATCACACAAACAAAAATACTGCAAGGTAGACAAGAATGAAAGGTACTTTTTGCCATTTCAATATCAGTAACGACAAGAAAACCAAGAAGAAATGGTCAATAAAGCATGAAATACACTTTCAGTGGTCGTTGATAACAAACAAAGGTTACAAGTATATCATATTTGACTTTAAGACTGACAATAAGCTTGTTTATTTGTGGTTAAGGTGACCAGCTGACCAAGCAAACTCAGGGGTTTATATAACTTAAAGGGCTTGCTTATATAACTTTAAATATATGGAAAGGAGGGAATGTGAAAAAATTGATCATTTGAATTGCACAGATGCATATAAATAGGAGGGGCTGACATTCTTTGGAGTTCTTCATATTCCCTATTAATTGTAATCAATACCAAACTAGAGCCACATAATGTATAGTCTATTGTCACCTTTTCTAGCACGCCATATTTCAGTCTATTCAGCATATTGATAAGTGTATAAACCTGCTTTCTGTGATATGGGAGAAAGTATAATGGAAGAAGAGTTCAAGCTTTAACAGCCATGACTATGAAAACAGCAAAGAAACTTCCGTTTCAGTATATCATCAAACATTTCTTGGTATTTGCCTTGGGTTTTGCTTTTCTGTCAATCTTGGTGTTTCATCTGTACATTGGGATCATTCTAGACAGACATGATAATACTCGAAAGATATTCACTAACAGTGATCGTTCTGCAAAACTGAATATAAAGTTTGAACCCAATATTGAACAAAGTAGTGGATTAAGAGTGAATGAAATTGAAACAGTTGCAAATGAAACAAACCACGTTAAAAGAGATTATGCTAAGGTTATTGATGATTTACAAATGAAATCAGTAGAAAAAGCCGACATGCACGAACAAATGGTAAGTAAGAAACATGAAACGCAGAGAAAACTGGGGAAAGTGGAGTTGATTGATCTCAGCCACAATATAACATCGGCGATAAAGATGGAATATCACAAGTCTAACAGATATACACAAGCAAATAAAAACTTTTCTCATGCTTTTAAAATTAAGATTGATCCAAACATGGGATCATCTAATGATATACAGCTTGCAAAGATACAGAAATTGAAACTTATCGAATTATTTGACACAGATAAGAGAAATGAGAGAGAAGTATATTGTAATGGTGACATTGAAATACACAACAGAGTCATGGTTGTCTTCCACAATGTGTATCTGGACTCTTCATACAGCAGCATCATTCATATCAAACAACCAGGCAATGTAACTACAGCAACCAAAAACTATGTCTACAAAAAAGGTTTGTTTAGCTTGAAGGAACCTTGTAATGTTACAAACATAGAGGATATCCTTCATAATCATGTTGCAAACAGCTCTGCCTATGTGAGTCAATTTGTGGAAGCCACCGAATTGAGAAAACATAAGACATACCAATCTGTTCCTCATCCAAACCTAGTGGTCATTTTCAGCAGATATGATTATGCCAACGTGTTTTGGACAATCATTGACTTATATGATGTTTTTATTATGGCAAAGTATTTGAAGCAAGACCCACGGACCATCACTGTCATCTTAGCGGATCTCTGGCCATCTACCAACCTTGACCAAATATGGAAGTGTTTTCATCAGGTGAAAAAACTCAATGAATATGGAAAACCTGTACTGTTATCAAGACTTACCTGGAAATATTCCAGAAAGTTCAGCCCAGCTCTTCAAGTCGTAATGATGGAGGTGCCATTGATTTCTGAATTCAAGCAGTTCATGTTGTCACGTCATGGTATTCGTCAAGAGTCTACAAGATCTTGTCCTAAAAGAAAGCTCAATGTTTTATTTGTTTGGCGCAGAAACTATGTTTCACACATAAATAATCCAACTGGAATGATCACCAGAAAGATCAAGAATGAAAAGGAGATTTTAGAAGGTGCACGAAAAGCCTTTCCAGAGTTTAACATAACTGGTAAGCAGTTGGACAGATACACTATAAGCCAACAACTGAGGTATGTTGCCAACACAGATATCCTGATTGGAATGCATGGGGCAGCCCTGGCATTCTCACCTTTCTTGCAAGAACATAGTGCAATGGTTGAATTGTTTCCACATGCCTACAGACAGACAAACTGGCACATGCAGAAGCTGGCTGAATGGAGTGGACATAAATACATAAACTGGCGAAATATGGATGTTGCACTGGAGGATGAAGTACTACAGTATACAACTGTACCCGTGTCTGAAATGACTAAACTACTCACACAGGCATATCGAGCAATATGTGGCTAGAGAAACTAGTCTTTGATTTTGCAATGAGATAAACTCTTTCTAAATACTGTAACTTATTTTATATGGTCTTCAAATAACCAAGTACAGTTAATAATTTTTACTTTGGAACAGAAAATTGGAACACTGTTTACTTTATGGGGATGTTCCACTGGTGCCAACCTTGAGTTATTAAGGGTCGGTTAGTTGAGTCAGGAATCTTGGACAAAGATCAAGAAAGAAGCAAGGGAAAAATATGGGTCAGTTTCACCTACCAAACAGGATGTATTACATCCCAGCTTGTCAGGATCTCGATCCCAATCTGACTTGGGGTTGGGATGTTTTTCTGCCACCCTGACGAGACTGATTAATTTCTGAAGTCGGGATTGCTTGTCATGATCCAAGCATCACTGTATAAACCCTTGCAAGAGGAGAAATGTACATGTCATTACAGTATCACTGGATGGTTGGCCAAACCACCATATGTAAATTCGTCCCGATTGTCCTATTGTATTTCACTGGGAGGTTGCAGCTGCTTGCATATCTTTCCCACAGGTAATCCTTCCTGGCTTTGTTTTTGAAGTGAAGTTGTGGGTTTTTTCGTAAATGATCCTTAGCAAAGTCTCCTTTAGCCTCCTCATTTTAGTCTGAGTAACAAATGTTCACTATGTGTCCTTTCTTGCGCTAGGATTGGTGCTGGCCCCTCCTCTACCCTCTGAGTCCATTTCACTTTCACTCCTGTCAGTTATTTGTGTTTCCAGGCTCCCCTATCTGTGAAATATCCTCCTGATGAATATCCTCTGACCTCCTGGCTTCTTTCCTCTCCCTCTGTTCCCTCTCCCCCCTCCTCTGGATGTCAGCAGCTGTATCTACCAACTCAAACTCTGTAGGTGTGTCTGTGTGGACAGCTATCTTCCTGACATTCTTTCTTGACCTTTAGGAATCTTATAAATCAAATCAAGTCAGCATTTTTAAAACCCAAAAGCTAGCCATCAAAAGTTACATCTGTTCACTAAATTCTAACTTTATTTCCAAAAACAAAAGAGTATCCCAATGTTTCCAGTTGTCGTCTGTTGGTACTGAAACTTCAAATAATGCATTCCACACTCTGACTGATCCTTTGATAGACCCATATCCCATAACTGTGAGTTGGTGAGATGAAACAGACCTGTCAGATACACTTCACGGCTTATCTCTTGTTGTTGTGATCCCAGCTTTTTCTGCTATGGTGAAACCGACTCTACAAAGACTTGGGGACTTTCCTTGTTGATGTGAAGCCACAAAGTCTGGTCTTGGTTGCTTAAGAAGGACAGTTTCATTTCAAGAACAGTCGGTATTTTCTACTGCTTGTCATGGAGTGATGTCGGGGTACTTGAATATGACAGGCTAGCAAGTGTTTTCAGCAAGACAGTAACATTATAGGACAGGTCTGAAAGTGACTACGAAAAGATGTAGAAAGACAGGACAAGCAAGTATCTTGATGGGTGGAGCCGCGGTTGGGCTGAAGATTTGTGGAGGAATATGAAACATGTTTGATATTAAGCTAACCCACCAAGTCCATTCGGGAACCATAACCGATTTTGTAAACAATGCAACTGACCCCTGGAAAAACCTTGGCAACTGACAAGTTAGTTCCAGTGGAACACCCCATTAGGGTTGACTGCAGTGGAACACCCGCATTACTAGATATTATCTGTTGTGAAAGACTTTTAAAACAAATACCTGTCATACATAATTTAATAGATAAAAAGGCACAATCAATAGTATGCAGCAAAAAGCTAAATGTGGAAGTCATGGCTATTCATATTGATTTAGAAATACTGATATAATAATGTATTCAAAGTTCTTTTAGTAGTCAGTAAAATATGTATATAAAGTTTGGGTATTTTCAAAACTGGTTCTCATTTTAATTTATTTTAAGCATACAGCATTCATTAGACCATTACCTATTTATATGATTATTTGCAGATTAACATCATCTTGAATGTGTAGTCTGCACAGGGAACTGAACCCTGGACCTTGCAATACGGGAGGTGTACTACCCATAAAACAGCCATGCCGTCTAATGTCCTTTTTAGCATTTTTTGTATACATGGGTCAGACCTTTCCTTACCGGAGTCATGAGTTTCTACCAAATGAGCTCATGTACTATTGGTTGCGTTCTGTTGTGGTTTGGTCAACTTTGTATTTTTGGTGGGCCACTTTTGCATTTGGATTAGATGTCTTCATCTGCATTCCACGCTACTCGGATTTTAATACGTTCAGGACCACTTTTTTAAAACGTTGAAATACTTCTCATGAGCTGAACTAGCGTGGCCCATTGTCATTGGGCTCAAGTGTAGTGCCAAGAAATTAGGGTATCTATATGGAGCCATCAGGACGAGGTGATTAAGCGCAGAACATATTTAAAGAGAAACGACCCTAAGGTGTAACCTAAGCATCAAATTATTGCCAAACTGTGGCCTGTAGCTCTCATGTATTTGGCTTCATGTGCACCAATAAAGATATCCTCCTTAAATGAATTGTACCATCTCCACTGAAATAAAATGTTGTAGAAACATAGAAATTATGAATTTTGCAGTGTAATCTGATGTGATCACATTATTTGTGTACCAGTGCAAGAGAAACATGTTTGTAACTTAAAGCTGTACAATAAAATACCCTTTATTCAACTCATAACAGCCTTTTTACACAGGGACTGTAAACAAAACGTGCTCATTTGCGAATTGACATGAGACACTTTTTGTTTCTAATATGTACTCATATATACCTTTGTGTGATTAAAGTAATGTCAGTTCATGAATATGTGAAATATGTTTTAATCGAAACCATCTTTTTAAAAATCAGAATAGTCAGTGGTTCAAATCGGTAAATAAAATTTATTGATTCGATCAAATATGCAGCCACATAAGATGCAAGGGTCACCTAAAGATGCAGGAATAACAACTTTTCGTCAAAACGTGACATTTTGTGTAAAAGAATATGACAAAATACAATTAGTAAATCTAAGCTCAAGATAAAAAGTTTGAAATCATTCATTACATCATGTATTTACAGCGACATGAATTCAGTATTAAAAGTGGGAAAAAATGTAAAACAAAATATTTCTGTCATTTTTAAATTATAACAACTTCAATGAAAACCTCCTTTTATATACAGTTCCTCGCGTACCAGTGGATATAACCAATGACCTTAAAGCTGATTAGACAGAGGTCAAACACAGCATTGCGGTTAATATAAATTTATTAATTCACTAATATTTGTTACATACTACTTGTATTTACAGATCTGTTGACATATAAGTGTGACAACTTAGGGTCACCTTACATGAGGCACAGTTTAGGGTGACCTTAACCAAAGGATGAGGCCAGTAACTAAGGTATGAGGTAAATGATAATTTGGAAGAAAATATAAGAGTGCCTTATGTAAGGGTGACCCTATGGTAAAATAAGTTAAATACCAGCTACTATACTCTGACTGCTAGGATATTTACTTGTAAAACTGTTGTTAAAAGACAATTATTCACCCTATCATGCTATGAGCAATAGTTGCATTAACAGTGACAACAGGGTAACATAATACACGATATGAAAGTAAATAAAATACAATATCATAACATACATGAATGCTACTTAAGCGTACAATGATATGTGGACATAATATGAAATATACGAGAAGATTGTCCATGATTAAACCATTTAAGACCCATGTATGATGCATAATTTACATAGCTAGTTGGTGTTCTGGTTAAATTATAATAAACTGCTGAAACTCTCTAGAGTCATTGAACATACAGAGCAGTAACCAAGCTAATGCAAACTCATTATGGCCCTGTACTGAGACCATTATAACTTGACGGCCAATAATTTGTATAAACGTAATGTTACATTCTAGCACACTGTTTAGGGAAATGTTACATATAAAATAAGTTGCTTTTGATTTACAAATGACTTACTATAAGAACCAGGACACACGAACCTACTAATACGTGTGGATCATGTACATGACTGAAGGGTTAAAACACTGATGTAATACATAAATAATGCTACAATGGCTGAACCATTGATATAAATTAAACAACTAAAAGTCTTGTAAAAGTAGCTGGAGTAATTAAGTCACACACTGACACTGATACACAACAGGTATATACTTGATTATGAATTGCCATATAAGTTAATAAAAGAACTTAATGTATACATAAAGGGGCCACAGCCCTTGATAGTACAATACATGCCTTGGGTGGAGCAAGCCCACAAAGAAGTATGATAGTAGTACAATGATTTATAAATTCTTAAGATGAAGAAGAAAATTTACACTGGGTTCAAGCCCACAACTGCTTTTGCTACATACATTAAAGCCCCGTTTCAAGGACCCAGAGTTGCCCTAAAGAGCTGAGCATTACAGCCCCAGTCCACACTCAAACCTTAAACTCTGAGCCAGTAGCATTAGGGCTACAGCTGACCAATACATGGTTAAGACACGAGCCAAGCACTGTTTATCATTTAAGCACTATGTGCTTAAGCACTCTGATGGTAACACGATCAGACAGCAAGCTTTGCTCTGGTAGCAGCAGCAGGGCCTTGCTCCAACCAAGCTGTTCTGCTTTACTTGAAGTCTTTGACATCTGAAAATACATGAAGAAAACTGAGAAACACATGGATCTAGGGAGTGGAAGGGTGGGCTCAAATTTTTAACATGCATATTGTTTGAATCCAAGAGTGTGGCGGCAATTTCAAATGTGAATTTGCTTTTATAGTAAAAATCACTGGCCCATGAAATACCACAATGCAACAGTCCAGACTGGTACCAGAACTGAAGGTTAAGTTCGCTGCATGAACTTATCCCCACAGTTCCTCGCGTACCAGTGGATATAACCAATGACCTTAAAGCTGATTAGACAGAGGTCAAACACAGCATTGCGGTTAATATAAATTTATTAATTCACTAATATTTGTTACATACTACTTGTATTTACAGATCTGTTGACATATAAGTGTGACAACTTAGGGTCACCTTACATGAGGCACAGTTTAGGGTGACCTTAACCAAAGGATGAGGCCAGTAACTAAGGTATGAGGTAAATGATAATTTGGAAGAAAATATAAGAGTGCCTTATGTAAGGGTGACCCTATGGTAAAATAAGTTAAATACCAGCTACTATACTCTGACTGCTAGGCCAAAGTTGGGGTTTTACGTCCCGTTCAACAGCCAGGGTCATATTGGGACAGGTCCTCAGAATTGCCACTTGTGGGACTCGAACCCACAGAGGTGACAGCCTATGATTAGATGCCAAACTTGCTAACCACTAGGCCACTGAGGACCTCTCTGACTGCTAGGATATTTACTTGTAAAACTGTTGTTAAAAGACAATTATTCACCCAAACCCCAACAGTAGAGGTAGTTACAAGCCGGACAATTTTTGCTTGAACATGTTAGCAACTTGCTGACCTGCATCCACAGTGTCAGTGATGTACCTCCACACACAATCCGAAGTCCAGGTGCCATGTTTTTGAATATTTTGAAGGTCTACATTGTTATTGAAAGCAAAGGTGGCACCTGAACGACGGAAGGTGTGGAAGGTATAACCAGAATTGTGTAATTTCAATTTAGTTAGCAGGAGAAGAAAATGGCGCCTGACCTTGGTGTCAGTAAGAGGAAGCCAGTTTTGATGTACTTTTACCTGGAATAAGGGGAGATTAGGGGCCCTAGGGGTGAGTGCCAGTAAATTACTAAGAGCAGTAACAGGGCATAGGATGGAATTGGAAATTCTGGGCACAGTGATAAGTTTAATGGCATTTTTTGTCTGCATGGTCTTTGACCATTTTATGATTATAACCACTTTATCAGGTCGAAAAATTAAATCACCTTGTGCCAGATGTTTGAGAGGTGAAAACTGTGCTATGGCATGTGGGACAAGGTTAGACAGACGTAAAAAGGAGAAAAAACTAACTAAATACACAGCCTTGAACACTTGACCCATGTATGTGAAGTCACACAATTTTACAATAGATTCCAACAGGGGTATATCTATGATTTTTTTCAACTGAACATTTAAAGGAGATTGCAGCTGAACTGCTTTCTGATAGTACTTTAATCGAGAATCATTAAGACAAGCAACATCCAGACCCAGGATAATGAATTTAGTTCTAATTGCTGACAAATAATTGGCCATTTGTGTGTATTTTACTCCGTTATACTGGAGACATTCCAGGAAACACAATAAATTTAATGTGGTCACCTGATGCACATTCCAGGTCATAAAGACCACAAAGGCCAGGAAGGTCCTGAACAACGTATTGTAGGCCTTCTTAGTGGAGTCGGAAAATGCATGTGTGAGTCTGGAGGTTGCCAGTTGTGTGAGGCGATGTTCCAGTGGCATTCTACCTAGAAATACAACTATATAGTATCATCACAATACAAATACTCCAGGGGGGTGGGGACCCAAGTGACTTGGTGAACTAGTTGCTGCAATTTAACAACATTATTATTAGTTACATTCCACCTTGACAGGAAATCTGCCACTGGATTCAGCTTGCCTGCAATGTGAACAACCATGATATCAATGTTAAAGGCACTAAGCCAGAGAAAAATATTTCTGGCATATTTGGCCATGGTACTATCACGAGTTTTACCAGTAGTTAGTACAGACACTACAGCTAGATTGTCACATCTAATAAGGATACGGGTTCCAGTCCATTGTCTATGCCAGACTTTGAGGGCTACCAAAATATTGACCATTTCTGTGTAAGCTATATTTTTGGTGAGCCAATTTTGTGGGAGGGCCATGGCATACACTTGGTCAGCCCAAATGGCGCCCAAGCCTGTGGGGCAGGCATCAAGATGGACTGTTTTGGCAGGAACATAGTTGAAAAATGACACACCATTATACACATTTAGGAACTTTAGGAACCAATTTAGATCTCGTTTAAATTCCTCAGTGACTGTTATTGACCTGGCATTTACATTTTGTCTTAGTAATTGTAACATCCTATTCAAGAAAAATCTGGCATATTTGACACATTTTGCCACATATAATAGTGAGCCTAACAGGGACTGTAATTCCCTCTTGGTACATTTCTGCTTAAAACACCATTGGCTACAGAGATCTTTAACTGCCTGCAATTTCTCAGTTGGGATAGACATTGTGAATTCAGTTGTGTCGATGACAATACCCAAACAAGTAACCCTGGTACTGGGAGGTACTAATTTTTTGGCACTAACAGATAAACCCAATTCCGCTAGTAGTTCCTGCAGTCTAGTATATGTTTTCTCAATTTTCGACGGTACGGAGATACATAGAAAATCGTCAATATAGTTCCACACACTGTGGCCTTCCTGGCTCATTATGTAGCATACCGCGTCGGAAATTCGCTGAAAGATCGACGAACCGTGCTTAAATCCGAAAGGTAGGGAAAAGTCAAGAAAGTAACTTTCCCAGTATAGTCCTAATAAATCTAGATCCCCAGGGTCAATAGGGACATGGCGAAAAGCCCTGCTGATATCAACTTTGAAAATTTGTGACCCTTTACCCAATCTGAGTACCTCATTTGTGAGATTATCTACTGAGGGGTAGGTAAGTATGAAATCAGTGCCCAAATAGCGATCACTATGAACCCCAGCATTAACAGAATGACCAATAGGCCAACTGAGATCGATAATCACCCTCCTGTTAGTGGAACTCGACTTATCCCGAGTCATGAAAGGACTAATGTGTAGATTATCGATAGGGGGAACCTCAAATGGACCTAACATGGCATTATTGGCTATTTCCTCTTGAAGATAAGTCGTGACATGATCGGGATATTCCGTAGCACTCCTATGATTAATTTTCTCAGTATGCACAACCTGACTACGATCGAAATCCAAAGGGAAGCCATACTTTATGAGGAGAGGCAATTGCCAGTCCCAATACTGATCTAAATATGCAGCCCATTTGTCATAATTTAGCTTTGAAGCAAGTGGAATCTGTAAACCCATGTAGTTGGGTCGACCATCAGCTCTCAGTTTTTTATGTAACTGTATGATGTCAGTGCATACAGATTTATTGCTATGATCATAGACCCGGCTTTTTAGCCCATAAATAGGTATGAAGCCGAATAACGGTCTATTCTGTTTAATACATTTATCATTGTCAGGGGCTGCTTTGGCTTCCCGAATTCTTTGACTTTTGTTAGAAATATGCAATTCGAGTGTGTATTTATCAGTTTGGTCATCATCCGTATTTGGCATGGATCTGTCACAATTTTTACTACCCCTTCTTGTTTCATTGGGGATTTGGTCACAGTCGGTACGAGACGGTAAGGTACGACCAGTCACAGTGCCTGCAGATGACCTGCACGAATTCACATGGGCCCTGGCAAGGATATTGTTACATTTGGAGTAAAGTAGTTTCGTATTCTTACCTTTAATAACTTTTGCAACTTGTTTTCCCTTTTTCCACTGGTGTATCACAAGTATTGTTAGTACCAACACCTTCAACGACAGTACTGACCTTCATATCATGACATTTATTGACAGTATTAAATTGAATATCACTCAACGGTTGAAACCTGTTTGTGTGTATAAAAGAACCAGTTTTGGTAACACAACCTTGGTTTTCCATTGTTATTCTAGGTTTTTTACTATTACACATGTGCGACCCACCTTGTTTTGACACCTTGTCGTTAACAATCATAGTACTTGACACATCATTACCACAAACTTGTTCATTTTTGCTACAAGTAACAGCGGCCGCTTCATGTGTGAATTTTTCTTTCACAACAACCTGATTATCAGGTGAATTAGTGTTCATTGATTTGTTATTTTTTACACAATCAGCAAAGGTGACATACCTTTTAACAAGCTTATGTACAGTTGTTAACTTCTTGATACAGTTAGGGTTAAACAACTCTCTATCTACAAATGACACGTTATAAAAATACTTGTCAGTAAATTTCTGTTTGTCAATACGCCCTGTATCCACTGCATTTCTGCAGTGGTTACCTAGTTTTTTGACACTGATTTTTGTGTACATGATCGAGTAACATGGGGGCCATCACAGCTTTCACAAGCATGTCTATAAAGAACACCAGCACTCCTGTGATGGGTTGGAAATCTACAGGTGCCCTCTTGAAAAAATTTGCAGCTAATGCCATTTTTTGATCCAGAATTTTTGACTTTTTTCCCATACGGGGTCTTGGATATATTGGAATACGGGGCCGTAACATGCCTCTGTGCATGTGCTCTGCGAATCCGATCCAATTTTTCGGTTTCTGTCCAATTCAAGCGATCTGCTTCCATGTTTGTTAACACAATCGCATGAGCAGCTTTGGCTGACTCCCAGGAGAAGTCAGAGGCATCCTCCATTAGGTTACCCAAATAATCCAACATGGAACTTTTGGCTGCCACTGACTTCTCCTCCTGAACGCCTCTGACAAACCCAGAAACCCATTGAGCCATAGTTAGGTCATCATAACTCGGTCTAGTCTTCCGACTACCAGTCAAGATAAAATTCTGTGGCCAGTCAACAATTCGTTTAACAGTTATATCCCCAGGACCCCCACGTTGAGATTTTAATCTACCTTTTGTGGCAGTTTCATTCATTTGTGCTAATTCTGCTAGCCTTTTATCGACCTCTGCCTGCACTGATACATTATTTCTAAGATAACCCAGTGAGGGGACCACACTCTCTGCCGTGGTTTCCGTATCGATACCGGCACTCAAGGTTTTGGAAGTAGGAGAACTGTGAGGAATGACAGTAAGGTTACTTGCCTGTGAGTTTCCCTGCTCCAGTGCTGCTTCTGTGCGCTGCACCCTCCTGTCCATCTGGTCCATCTTATCACCAAGTTGCTGCAACTGTAGCAGAATCTGTTGTGATACAGTATCAGTACCGACCGTTTCCGTGGAGGGGGGTGCAGCCACTTCCACATCACTGGAGAAAGACTCACCCTCGTACTGACACTTCTTCCCCACGGGACGTGGGTGCTGCAAAGCACATTTAGAACAATAAAAGACCTTAGGCATCGTGAACTGAGCAATACAAATGTAAAATATAAAATAACTAAAAGATAAAATGTAAAATATAAATGGTATAATAAAATACGAAGTAAAAAACAAGAAGTTGCAGTCGCTCAGTTCAAATTTTTAACATGCATATTGTTTGAATCCAAGAGTGTGGCGGCAATTTCAAATGTGAATTTGCTTTTATAGTAAAAATCACTGGCCCATGAAATACCACAATGCAACAGTCCAGACTGGTACCAGAACTGAAGGTTAAGTTCGCTGCATGAACTTATCCCCAAAGCCTATCCTTTAAAATAATAATTATTTAAAATTTTCATTTCAGGTGTTACCATATTACTGATTTGACTGTGTATAATTACAGGAAAATTCTCATTACAGGTATGTTTTAAACAATAGCAACAACATCAAAAGCTAGTTGTTCCTTTTGAAGTCTAAGTAGGACATCGTGTTAATAAAGACCAAATATCACAAAATGTTATAATACCGTCAAAAGAACCATGGATTAAAGGAATTGTACTTTGAATAATTCAAACATAAACAAGTGTCAAAAGGACAAGGGATTCAGGCATTCAAACTTATATTATATACATTAATTACACTGACATCTATCAATTAAATAGCTGTTACCCTTGTTATAACATGATGGTAAATATTATGGCCATATTACTTACCACTAAGTAAAGCCAGATGACAACAAAGGATACAATTTCAATATATAAAACGTTTTATTTGTCAAGGGGTCATTCAACTGTCAGAGATAAAAGCTTTAAAAATGTATTCAGACTCTGAGTGATTACAGCAATTTCTTAATTTCTTAGTGGTGTCCTTACCATTGCAAAATTGAGACTTAGTGGCTCGAAGCTTTAGAGGGCCGGATTGCTGAGGGCCAAGTTTTTAGGGGGTTGATTTGCAGAGGGCCGATTTGTCCAGCTTTCCACAGGAACAGCATTCACTGCAGAGATTCCACATTCCCCCCGCCCCAAGAGGTTTTCGCAAATTAAGTAAACAAACTCAGTGCAAACAAGCAACTGAATCCGATTCAAACCCATGACCATAGGATCCCAACATGACCAAAGTTCAAGTAACCAATGTGACCAAAGTTCAATGCAAATTCAACCAAAGTTCAGGGAAAGGTCAATGCCAGTAACCATTATAGATGTTTTACACAGATGTTTTTAACACAACAATCTTTGCTTAATAACCTCATTGGAAATTATATCGATTTACAATATGGGGTCAGCCAAGTTGACAGCTGAGGTGAAAACAAGGTCAAGGAGATGTTAAAGCATGCACACCAAGGAAGCGTGAAGTTACAAGGCAAAGAAACTCAGCAATGGGTTTTATATTTTTATTAAACATTTACATTATTATGCATCTACAGACTAAAATTTATTTGCAAGATTGTGGAATTTATAATGATAATAATACTTCAATGGCTAGATATTCTATAGCGAATATGCGTTATTAACCCACAATGTACCCATACAATATGATAGCAGGCAGGGCCTAGCAGGCACCCTAGCCTTAAATTATTATAAAACATAATTAATAAAATGCTATGAAAGAACTGCCACATATATTATGCAATAATAACCAGCACCAGCAGATTACCGTAAATGTATTGATATAAGAACTTTGAGTTTACTATCAGTACAGACCACAAACAGTGGGTTATTTCCAAATAATGAACTAACCATCACCTAATAGAAGAATATGAGTTACTATCAGTGAACCCAGAAACAGTGGACTAAAAATATGCAATAAAATAATAACAAGAATAGGTGGGATACCCATACATTCATAATAACAGCCAATAGCAGTGACTGCCACATGTTATGTTAGCCTATACCAGCAGATATATCATAAGAAACTAAAAGAATTTAGATACACAAAAACCCACAAGGGTAGATCTACATTGCTGGAGCAATTTTATATGCTTCAAAAATACAGGATACAAATTAATATACAAAATAGCCAATAAAGTCATAAACATAGCTGCTGGTTGGTTAAATGGCACCAGATATATGAGCATATATGTTGATCAAATCTAAATTTGGCCATACCATTATCCCTTTGGTCAACCAAAGGGTCAAACTATTAACCAATCTGAGCCTGTCATTTGGAGTGACCAGTAAATTTAAAAAATATGTAGATCAAATGGTTATAGAGGAGACAGGAATAATTTAGGTTGACACCTAAATGTCAACCCCTCCAAAATTGAGACCACTGTGGAGAGTATGGTTTACTTAAATGTAAATCTTTAAGGTTATTCCTTAAGGGTGAAACTGAGGCTTCTGGATGGATATCATATCATAAGCATAGCTGCAGAAGTGTTTCTGTGGTTCATGTATTGAAGGGATAACCTATGGAACCCCGAAATACTTCCTATCAGAGTCTACTGCATCTGGTGTTGTGGGGGCATTCCACTTGTTTGAGATAGGAGCTAAAATATCTAGGGAAACCAGTATCAAAATAATCATAAACAAGTGTGAGAGTTTTTAAAAGCATTTTTAATACTTTTATAAACATTTGTTATTACAATGCATAAATATCCAATTTATTTGAACATAAATGCTATTAGTTGCTTGTCAGAGATGCAAATGTAGTAACTTCACTCACACTAAGGTATGTACTACTCCCTTAAGAATATTTGTCATGTTTTTATCATTCAGTCTTGAAGTGCACAGGCACTGTAGTAAGTTCATGGAAGATGGTACTTTCATGAATGATAAATGGCCTCTTCAATTTTAAGGATTTGAAAAAAACTCACTTCTATCATATTGAAATGGTGAAGCTTTGATTTGAAGCATAATGAGGTAAGCCCTGACTCCAGCCTCATAGTTTTGAATAATGGCCTTTGTGATGTTACTCTTGTATGAAAATTTAACAAAAGTTAGTTATATATCAGTACACAGAGGACCAACTAAGTTGAAACATCAGAACAAGAAGAAAAGAATTTGTCAGTCTGGTGGGGGCTTTTAAACACACATTTTCGCTAAACTTTCCTGTGACACAACTGGTCAAAAACATGCCCACTGAGGTTTATGGCAGAACAGATAAGTTCATTCCAAAGCGATTTAGACTCTAACAACTGATCCAGGTTAGAGGGAAGATGTGATCAATGTACACTCTCCATAAAATGTAATAAGCAACCCATTTTGTCAAGCTAATATTAACGTTAACTTGGTAAAATTAAGATGCTATTAGTTTGCTTTCCACCTCATGCATAAAAAATACTAATTCATTGAAAGTTGTTTAAAAGCTGCCTGGCACTGAAATATTTGTCATATGAGATATAGAAAGAGAATGTTGACATCTAGTCAGTTCTAGTGGTTTATCATCCTGGAATAAACTAAACAAACAGTTGAGGGGTCTCCATTCAGAACAAAGCTCCAGCCCTTTGATTAAACTCGATAAAACCTGGCAGGCAAAAGCAATAAAAGGGGACATTGTTTGGTGAGATAATGGGTTATTGGGAGCTAATGGCATTCTGATCTTGAGACATTACTTAAACATACAGCTTGTATGGTGGAGTTTGATGAGAGGATCTATGACACTGTGTTGCATCCACTCAGCAAATGGCACTAGATCACAAACACAGGATTTCATCCAGACCCCATTGTCCTATAGAACAAAAGGCCGGCCATATCAACATATTGGCAAAAGTTACGGTTAAACATTCTTATAATTAAGATATTTACAGTTGAACAAAGCCAATCAATAGCTTAAGAACCCCTTTGGCTTCCCTTTGTTTGAACCCAGTGAGTTTAATGACATTTGGCACTATTGGAAATGAACACATCAGTTTTAAATGTTTACTGATATTATACTCTTTCTAGTTACCCCCGAAGGAAAGGGCTAAAGGTATTGTAATCGAGTCTGTCTGTCTATCTGTCCATGCCTATAACTAGAATACTGTGCATCATATCTGGGTCAAATTTTCACATGAGGTGGGGTCAATCGGCAGTTTAGTCTGCCCCAAAGATGATTGAGATCTGGGGCTGGTTTCACGAAGCCTCCTTAAGATAAAGTTCACCTTAAATTCAAGGATTTCCTTGATTTTCTCCCTCCTTTAAAAAACACAAAGCCTCCTTCCTTAAAGGAGACCTTGAAAACTCCCTTGAATTTCAAGGAAGCTAAGGACCTACCTTAGATTTAAGAAAGTGTCCTTCAAGGAATGTTTATTAACTTTAATGAACATTTTGAGGTGAATCCACCTAAATATATAGAACTTAAAACATTATTGTCAAACCTACATCCACAAATAATGTTTTGCTGTTTATTTCATACAATTCGATTGTTTAATTCTTGAAAAATTGATGTTCAAACGTTTGAAGTGAGAAACATATTCATGGAGTTTCCTTGAGCATAAAGGGCCCCTCCCTTTGGATAAAACATTGTCATGTGACCTACTGTATTAATTTGCAAAATATAATCACAACCAATCTGCATTTTACAAAATTTATTAAAATATAGTAAAATATAGATTTACTGATTTTACTGATCTTTCTCAGTGTTACAATAAGGACATTGCCTCCATAAGGTAATTTAGGTACAAATTAAGTGCACATATACTTACAGTGAAAGAAAAACATTGGTGTGGTTATAGGTTTTGGAAACAACTCCCAAAAGAAATAAAAATGCAAATAATGTATCTGAAAATTAAAATGTACCTAATGTACCAAGTTTAAAATAGTTAAAATGCTAAAATGCAATTTACTCTCTTAATATTTAAAATAAATTGTGTGAAGGTTATATAAGTAATGGAGGGGAAATTCCAAGCAGTGTGGTTATACAGGGAATCACCCTTCCTTTGTTTTAAGGAAAATCTTTGGCAAGGTGGAATAAAGGAGGCTTTCTGAAACAGAATTTAAGGGAAGCCTTGCCAAAGGTTAGAAATCCCCCATCCTTTACTTTAAGGAAGGAAAAAAACAAAGGAGGCTTCGTGAAACCGGCCCCTGGATCCAGATATAGTCTCCAGAATTTTTATCCTTATTTTTGTATAAATATTTTTTTTGCCCACAAAAGTTGACAGCATAGAAGACTACATGAAAGTAGAAGGACAGTCTCTAGGTATCCAGAAAAAATGCCTCCTGGTAAAAATGCCTCCAAGAAAAATCCCCCCTCCGAAAGAATTCCTCCTGCATATTTTGCCTCCTAAGGAAAACAAATTGGTAATATTTTAAGACACAATTTATTTTCACCACAAATGATGTTCCATTTAAGAAGTATATAAGACAGTTAATAATGCAAGGGAAAACAAACATTGTTTGGAATTAATGCTTACTTGTAATGACTAACTTAAATCAACAAATTAAAAAAGGCAAAATTTCATACATTTAGACAGTATGAATCAAGTTTACTTTCATCCTGAGATTCCTGCGTGTTATTTGGAAATAATATGACTTAATTGCTCCCCCATAAATCGTACCCTTTCAAGTATATACTCAGGACCAGTTCAAAAACAGAATTAGGTGTAATGATAATTGTCAATGAACACAATAGCTTAGAGTGTTGTATTAATATTATGAACTACAATCCAGATTTTGTTACATGGAAGAAGTTTATAGAACTTTTACTAATGTACTCAGGACCAGGTGTAAATTGGAATTATGTTTCGTGATTGGCAGTGATGAAAGAGTGTTGTTACAGTTGTTACAGTTGTACAGCTAAAATGTCGACCCAGAGTACTGACTTAAAAGTATGACGAATAGTACTAGTTTCCTTAATATGCTCAGGATCACAATTGAAGTATTTATAAGTATTTGTGATGTATTTAAGTTTCAGATTACTAGTACACATTGAATGATTAAAACATGTATTTTTTTTTCATTTGCTCAGGTTCTCGGTTCTATATACTTCTAAAATGAACCATTATTTGTCTCGAAAACAAATTTTTGTTTTGAAATATTGCTGATATGTTTTATATACGGGGCATTTTTTCAAGGTTACAAAATATGCAGGAGGCATTATTTCCAGGAGGCATTTCCCTGCACTGGTGGCTGGTAAGTTGCAAACCAATTAAACGGAGAACAAAATTAAAAGACAAAATGATGGTCACAGTGTGAGCCTCTCTTTACATTCCAAACAACTCAACCAAAGAAACATCTGTGGCGAGATTGATTTTTCTGTATGTTTTTCAACAATACCGCATGGTGATGGTTTGCGCATTCTGAAACCTCTTTGATATCCCTTGCAGTTTGTCCCAAGAAAAAACTAAGAAGAAAAAAAATGACAAAACTGATCAAGGCCTTATAAGGAGATTGTTGTTTTGTGAGTTATATATAATTTAGACCAGTTTATACCTCCTTGTGATTAGATTTACTCTGTATATCTCATTGTTTATTGCAAGGGCAAATCTCGCAAATGAATGGAAGCATATTTATGTCTTGCCTAGACAATTATGCAAGATTTTGCAATGACTTTAAACCCATTAAAGAAACATATAAATTCTATTTATCACAGGAAAAGACATTTTATAGTGATAAAAATGTCACAAGGGTTTGATATAAATTGCTATTTATAATATTGTTGACACCGTAACTCACTCTATTTTCGGTATTTTTATGTTTCCCTGAAAGACATGAGTTGTTTAAATTCCATTAAGCTTCTCTTACATCCCATCGTACGTGTATGTACACGTAAGTGTGCTATAAATATTGTTGAAAAAGATATGAAGGTGGCCTGGTAGTGGTGTAGTGGAGATTTGCATGTGCCAAGTAGTTGAATTCTCCCAACAAAAGTGTCATTGCTTGAATATCAAAATACAGACTACAACTAGCTACAGGCCACACAGTGGGTTTATATACATGCAAGGCACCCGTGGGTGCACGTGCAAACTCTGTAAGTACATACGAAGCAGCTGCAACACTAGTAAGAAAAATAAACACGCCCAAGCCTCTCATAAATTTCCATTGGATGCGTTTGTAGCTATACTGCGTGCACATAGATAATAATGTGCATGCCAATTTTCATTGTGGGGTCTCTACAACCTCAGCATTTTGTTATAAAATTGCACATGTAGCTTAAGTCTACGTACACATGGATGCGGTTTACGACACCCGATGGCCGATTTGCGATAGCGACTTTTTTCCCCCTTCTCGTTTATGTTTGGTTTGTTCCGATTTGTGACATCCGACGTCTGATGTGCGACAGCGATTTTTTCGCTCTGGGACCCAAAAAATCGGATGACAAGTGAATTTAGATGAATGTCGACAGAAAATTGGGAAGGCTGAAAAAAATTCGCCATTGCAAATCGGCCATCGGATGTCGTAAGCTGCATACATGTGTACATAGACTAAGCGTCCCTTTCAAATTAGTCACTTTTTCTCTGTAACCAGGACATACGTGCACATATGATGTGACATAGGAGAGGCTCAAATGATAACAAATGAACATCATTTTAATATTTTGACTTTTCACTTGCAAAACATCAAACATAACTATGTTTTATTGGATGCAGCTATTCATTTTCTTTTTCTGTTTATATATTTTGGAGAAATGTTTAACACTTGAGTCTCAGCTCTGTGTTAGTGGAATTGAATCCAACTCATGCAAATATGTGACATACATAGGGCCAGTTCTAATAAGACTTTAACTGTTGATAAGAATGTAAAACCCTGACTGTGAACCTCTTACACTTGGTGTGTGTGTGTGTGGTAGTTATTTGCATGGTTCAGCAATACTTTATCAATGGTAGCTACACAACAGTGTGGCAAGATTTATGCATGGTGGTTACATAATGATTCATGTGGATACATAATGATGCATCAAAGCTTTATGCATGGTGGTTACATAATGATTCATGTGTGTGGTTACATAATGATTCATCAAAACTTTATGCATGGTGGTTACATAATGATTCATGTGGTTACATAATGATGCATCAAAGCTTTATGCATGGTGGTTACTTAATGGTTCATGTGGTTGCATAATGATGCATCAAAGTTTTATGCATGATGGTTTCAAAGTCAAAGTTGGGGTTTTACCTCCCGTCAACAGCCAGGGTCATATTGGGACAGGTCCTCAGCATTTCTACTTGTGGGACTCGAGGTGACAGCTTATGATTGGATGCCAAACTTGCCAACCACTAGGCCATCAAGGACCTCTGCGTGGTGGTTGCATGATCATTCATGTGGTTACATAATGATGCATCAAAGCTTTATGCACGGTGGCTACATAATGATTGATGTGGTTACATAATGGTGCATCTATGTTTTATGCATGGTGGTTACATAATGATTCACGTGGTTACACAACAAATCACATGCATTTGTGACAGCTATTCTCCTATCCTTTCATTCTGTATAGATTTCCCTGAGAAGCCTCTTAAAAATGATCATAAACCGTAAAAAATGTCCGCCATGTCTGTGATGTACATAATGTAACATTGTGTGGGAAATATTAATATCTGGTTTCCTTTTTTGTAATAAAACACCGTTTGCTGTTTCTCAAAGCACAAGTAAGCTTTGAAGGTTTTGTTTTCAAAAGATGAGCATATTTTGCACAGGAAAATGACACTTCTAAAGTAGATGATTCTGATGAAAACGCCATATATGAGGTCCTATTAGAACAGGTAAATGCTGTTTGTATACAATGATATATTTAAAATATTGAAAACAACACCCATTTTATACACCTTAACTTTTATATAACACATTTTTGGAATGTATTAGAAGTGGCAACGTTTTTAACTACACTATTCATGGAGTATTATGTGATGCCATTTCTGCTGTAGTGTGTAAGAGTTTGATCACTGTTCCGTATAAAGGCTCAATCAGACCATTGACAGCAGTGCAAGAATGTCAATATTCTACTTTTTATCACAGCCACCCTACTGTTAAAGCAATGATAGGCATTGATAACTAGTTTGTAAATATATTAGTCTAAGGCTTAACTGAACCGTGACAGTCATCACAGCTCATTGTGTTTTGTTCCAATGCCGACAGTCTGACCCTTGACTTGTTTCTGTTGCTTATTTGTTTATTCATTTATTTATTTAGTGTTTTATGTCATGCCTAGTACCTTTGTATTGGTTATTTTGTGACCAGTAGTTGCAAGGGCAGAGGAAACCCGACATACTGTTGATTAAGGTTCTCGAAACTCCCAAGCAATGCCAAGTATATCATATTTCTCATATGAGGCCATGCTAGGATTAGAACTCTGATCTCAAAGGTGGGAGGCAAGTTGTGCCACCATAGTCCCTGCTTGTATTGCAGATTTACTGACACTAAAGGGTCTTAAGCTAATGGTCCTTTCTCACTGTTCCATGTGGTTGTACCAATGCGTTGGTGAGCAAACTTGTCCTTATTGTTCTGTAAATGGATCTTGCATGTGGGTAGTGTACGTTTAAAACGAGTTGCCCCGTAAAATGATATCACTCTTTTCACCTATCCAACACATTTAAGATTAGTATGTGACAGCTCATGGCAGATTTTTCAAACAACTATAAAACAATGTAAAGAGAACGTTGTTCGTGTTGAGTTGCATGTGTACTAAGTATAAATCCCAACTTATTTGTACTAAATCCAATGAGAGGATACAACTACTAGAGGAAATACTTTCAGAGACAAAGCACCCCAAGGTATTAAATAGTTTGTCTTGGTATGGAGCTTTCTAGGCCAGTACAGAACAGTGTGATCTAGGTTTGAGACTGCAAAGTCATTTTCTCCAAATTATGAGTTTGGAATCAAGAACTCATTACTTAATGATTCCCAAACAGATTATTTATTTGGTTTACAATGATTATCTAATGCCAAATGATTTTTAGATTTTATGGATAAAGTGGGTTGATTTGCTATAATATTTTGATCAAAATAGAGGTCCTCAGTGGCCTAGTGGTTAGCAAGTTTGGCATCTAATCATTGGCTGTCACCTCTGTGGGTTCGAGTCCCACAAGTGGCAATTCTGAGGACCTGTCCCAATATGACCCTGGCTGTTGAACGGGACGTAAAACCCCAACTTTGACCAACTTTGATCAAAATAGGAAAAATGTGTTGAGAAAATTTTGGAAGTTTGAAAAAGTGGCCTGCAGGTTAAAAAAGACTCAAGGGCTCTGGCTGGGTATGAGAATAAAGTTGTAATAGCGGCTTTTCTAGAGCATGTTGAGATTTGTGGCCCTGCAAACATTTCACCCATTTAATCAAGAAAATGCTTAGGAGGGTTAAACGTTAGCTTCTGCCTCAGCTAGTGTCCTGTCAAGTCAACTTGTTTATCACACGTATGACATGAAATTTGTCTTTTGTTTTACTGGTCTGAAGTGCTGAGCAACAGCAATGTTGTCACAATAAGCCACAGTGGAATTAGGAGTGTGAATATGTCAACTGAGTGATTATATCCCACCATACAGACAAACAACATGTCTGAACTAGGCAATTCACTAATTACCTAGTTAAAACCTAATAAAATATCATTTCATGTGTGATGAATCATTTTAAACCTTGCAACATATAGGATTAACTAAGTAACCTATTTTACATTCATAAGGAATACTTTCTCTTAGGCTTCAATTTGCAGATGAAGTAGATGCTTGTGATAAATAAAACACCGTGTTAGCTGGAACACTTGATTCTTATGTCTGATGTCATACAACAATAATCAGATTAGCAGTCATTAGTTTTTAATTCATGCAGCTAAGATTTGACCATACTAGAGGTAATATTAGCTTGAGTTAATTATTGAGAGATCTGGCAGTGTCCCTGTAAATCAGACTGACTAATTCATGTCTCTCACAAACTATTTGATTACCGAATCTCAGAGGTTTAATTATTTCTCCATGCAGGTAGGTAGTGGTGTTCTGATGAGTTTATAATTAAAATACACAAAAACATACGAAACTGATCTCTGCACAGTTCTATAAATAGAGACTGGAACAGGGAAGGAGCACAATATTTACTGAAAATGTTTAAATGTTTGACAAAAAGTTCCCCTTTGTATTAAGAAAGAGGGGTCACAATAAATACAACCAAGCAGTGCCTAAGGGAGCACAAACCCTCGCCCAGAGATCCAAAGCCATAATAAGCCAAAGACTCCTGACAAAAAAAAACATTCTGTAACTCAATGCAGATTGTGGAAAACCTGCCAGGGGTAGACACCAGCTTGTGGAATAACAACACCAAAATGTGATAAATAGAATTACATCAGGGAAATTGTAAAAAAAAATTCTGGAGTCTCGATCTGGATAGTGATGTTGATCATCTTCAGGGCTGAGCCACAGGTAGACTTAATAAGGCATGTGTATATTTCAACTGACAGTTGGACAAGATTTAAAGAACATACACGAATTAAGATGGTGTTCCCTTTGAAGCAGCTACGTTGGTATGTAAGTTATTGGATTTAGGACTAGTCATACTTTGAATACTATACATCTACGTAGATCTGATCCCAGGAACAGATACCTTCTGGTTGCACAATTTGTCACAGATTTGGCTCATAATGAGCCAATACTTTTAAACAACCTCCAACAAGGCATAATACATAAAACTTTTAACTGTCAGTATTTACAACTCGATTAAAGTTTCACCTTTAAGAGGACACATATCTGCCATAAATAAGCTTGTACCTTGTATAAAATGCTACATGTTGCCAAGTCATATTTGTCCATGAACTACCGAATTAACATCATGCTGTTGCTTTTGCATCTTAGAAATAGTCAAATCATGGAAATAAGAGATGAAAACTATATGTTATGATATAAGAATAAAGTACATTTTGAAATTTCTGGAAGTGTCCTACCATTTTTACACCATCTCGAAAGTGAGACAGAGTGACAAGGATGCAAAATCCAGACCGAGGTTAGCCCATGACCTAAGAGTTCAGAAGTTAGTTTGTTATTCACTACACAACCGAACTGACTGCAAACATATACATACTATGATTATATAATTAACACTTTTGTGCCAGTTTTTCTCACGTTTCTGTTACAAAATGGTAAAATATTTGTGGTGTTCTTTCTGAATAAAATATTCATTAATGATGGATACTTAAAAAAAATGTTTACAGTCAGACCTCAGTTTCTTGTGTTATTTCATACACGTTTAATAAATGTTTTCAGCAAAACGTTTTATAGAATATGTTTATTAAACGTTTTTAAACATTACAATGTAAACAAAACCCTTGGAAACGATTATTAACCCCAAAGATAGGGTTTTTAAACATTTTAAAAATGTTTCAGCCTTTTAAAAACATTTCTAGTGTTTTCTGGGTGTCTGCTGTTATCTGCACCCATGATACTTCAACATTGTCCATGAATAGGGAATGCAGGTGAAGATCCCACATTAGGCTGTGCTGAGTTACTTAGCCAAGCTGTTAAGATTCTTTTCTGTAACCTGACATGTTTGGAACGGTGACCTGAATAATGTACAGAACTCACAGAAGTAGACTTTTCTTTCACTAGGCCTAACTGTAGCTGCACTGTTACTAGCTGTGTTCAACCAGACAACTGTTTCACTGTAAGAACTAAGTGGATTGTTCCGCTAACACAAACACTGATCAACTCTTTGATTGGGGAGCGAGATCTTGTGAAGATTCACCAAATAGGGAAGTCTTTTATTAAATTCCGCCCACTAATCACAACTGATATTTTGGCAGCAGTGAAACTCATCCAGTTTATTAAGTCACAGAATTAGCTCACTTATGGAGGAGTGCTATGTAAATTTTCTGACCAATCCAATTGGCCATGTAATCAATGTCTAGCTCCGTGCGTGCTCATTAAATGGTATATTTTGACGAGTCAATTTTCCATGGGATGATATCATTCCAGTAAGTTTGCAAAATGAAGATATATTAAAACTTTATAACTTACTGGAATAAATATGAACATAGTGTTGACAACATTAGGCAGATCTTTTACATTTAAATCAGTCTTTAATTCCAGTATATCTGTCAAGACGATTACTTTTATAACTATATAAAAATCAACTTATTTGGCCTGATATCGCATAATAATCCGCAATTATTAGATAGACTGAAGTGATTAGTTCATACTATTTAGCATGTTTCCCAGAAAATTACACCAGACTTTTCAAAGTGACGCTGAATCCAATGCATTCAACAAAATGGCATAAAGATTTATGACATTAATCTTTTCCACCCAAAACTTGTTGTATTCTTTTTTATTCTAACTCAAAGCAACCCGTGATTATGTTCCTACAGTTTCCGCTTCAATCAATGCTGGGTGTTGCCTCATTTGGAGATCTCCCCAAACCTCTTGGACTTCTGTTTGGCATTCTGTCGATCTCGCCAGCCCCTTGTTGAGACTTGTGTGTCCACAGCAGATATAGGCGTCTTTCGGTAATTGAGGTTCCTGAAAACTATTTAAGATAGGAACCATTTTCCTTTTGAGGCTAGCTAGTTGGAGGGGGTTTGTGAAACGTATCTGGAGAGGTAACTCAATCTTCTGGGAGATGCAAAGGAAAAAACCCTGTGTAGTTTGTGTGACAAGAAAACCAGATACAGTCACCAGACTTATGTGACAACTAAGAAAAGTGGCTTAGTTTTGACCCAGCTTCTACAGCCTATTGTTAAAAACTACTTCTCTGTTTGATTTCCGATGCAAAGTTTAAGCGTGAGATTTAAGCTGGATTGTAGAGGCTGATTTGCGACAATTGTGGGCTACAACAAGGGAATTTGGCTGCTTAAAAGTGTTTGGATGAGACACTTTTGTGTCTACTGGAGTAACATGCAAGGTTTCAATCAACCTCATTTATTTCATCTAAATCTGGATTTCGTTGTTGAAGATGTAAAATTGGTTTGGACTAGCTTGCGACAATGCTAGATGTTTTCCATAAACATACCTGAAATCTTGTTCAAATTGGAGTTTCTAAATACATTTACCCAAAGTGGGTTTTTAATCTTATACACAAATATAAATAACACAGTTTTTGGTATTACATCAGAGTAAAAGGAGTACTTTGTCAAGCTTTGTGTCTTATGCTGCCAAGATTTTCAATATACTTTCGGTTTAAAAGACTGAGCAACATAGTCCCTCTGTCCTGTGCTGCAACAAAAGGACTGGGGCAAGAGAGACTCCGTCACTGAGTGGGTCTCAGTGAAAACATTCTGTTGACAGATAGTGATAGCTGTCCCTGTCCCTACTGAGTAGACCACACAGATTCTCTCCTAGTCCCATAGGACTGCAACACCAGGGGACTCTTTTATCACAATTACTGCAGATACAAATTGTAACTCTTAAAGGTGAGGGGCTTTGTGTGTCTTGTGTGGTGTTAGCAGTGTGTATTTTGTACTGGGATACATTTGTTTTGTAAGGCTATTGTAAATGGATATCCAATGACATGTGAATTGAAGGTAAGATGTGTTTAATGTACTCTATTATTCAATGTCTCAAACTGTTACCGAATACTAATGGCACTCGATGTTTGTGATTGATCGTTATGATGGCAGATTTTCAACTTGTGACCCTGCTACAGGCGATCCTCTAAAAAGGAGGCAGAAAAATGAAACATAATTAAACAGTTTTGGCTTATGACTGAGAAGATAAATGTTATGGCCAAACAAATAAATATACAATCTGTGTCCGACCAAAATATTCAAGAAGATAACTCTTAATATTATCAAGTAATGATATATGTGAACATGTTAAGTCATATGACCAAAAGAAAAAAGTCATATAACTGAAAAATATAACTCTTATCACAGTTACACATGGCAAGATCAAACACATGTAGTTAGGAGAGTGAGACACAATTGACCATCCCGACCATCTCAATATACCTAGTAATCTGTTCTAGCCTGTTGAGGCAGTTAGGAACCTTTGTGTTTTGCTCGATTCGGATTTTGTCCTTGTCTTGCCATGTCAGTAATACCTGTTAGGCTTGTTTTGTTCATATCAGGGATCTTAAGTGACTCCAAGCGTATCGCATGCATGTTGCTGCTGTTTTGGCTGCAACCACTTTGGTTTGAAGTTGTCTTGACTACTGTAATTCCTTGTTTAGAAGTCTCTCTGCTCTAGATCTTCACAGGCTCTCGTGAGTTCAGAACTGTCTTGCTAGAATTGTTGCTAACACCACCGAGCACTCACATATCACTCCTGTAAGAAAGAGTCTTCTTTATTGGTTGCATGTCAAGCATCGCTTTGTTTCAAAGATTGCCCTACTGGTGTATAAGATTCTACAAAGAGGTTATTCACAATACTTTGAACCTTACCTTATATATCCAGACACAGTGTATACAGAAGTCATAGAAGTCAATCTGATGGCATTTTGCTGTAGATTCCACACTTTGCATCAATTTATAAGTGAAAAAAGCATTTTGGCCTCAGCTTTGCATATGATGATCCAAGAATTTGGAATGATCTGCCTGATGATGTAGGCTCAGCCAAATGTATTTTTATTCAGAAAGAAGTTAAAACCCAATTTTTGTCTTGGTTTTTCTCCATGATGCCAACCCCTGCAATGTTTCTGGTTTAACAATTATGATCTCTGTTTTCTGGTATTATGTACCTTACGGTCTGTTAATAGATAACATTAAGTGCTATGGAAGTCCTGTTAGAATCAGAATTAAATTGGGCGGTCAGAGCATTTTCTTGTAACAGTGCGACAGAAGTATAACACATGATAATGAGTTATGTACATATCAATATTTATGTGAATGAGATGAATCAACATATTTTAAAATGTAAGTACAATACTTCATTCAGAACAAAACTACCTACTGGATTACTTATTATATTTTATCATATTGGGCCCAGGTTTTCGTGATTGAATAAAAGAAGATAAACAGTTGTTACAGAGATTTTGTTACAGTTCGTTATCCAAATAAAGTTAAGGTCCTTTGAAATGGTGGAATGCCATATTTGACACTTGTATTCATTATAACCATTGTGACTATGGAGAATACGTTGTTTTGTGATACACAAATACATAAGCATCATACCAAATACGGGTTAGAGCTACAGAAAGAGATTTAAATTACACTGAGTAAATAGTATAGGTTGGACATAGACATCTTAACAGTTTAAATCGTTTTAAATGACTGAAAGGCACCCCATATATAAGTGAAATGCTGTCCGTTCCTATTCCTTTACAGGGAAAATGAAAACATTATGTACAATAAGTGAAATAGAACTGAAAAAGCTATCTCAATAGCAGTCGTTGCTTGGATTCATATAGCCATCTTTATGTAGTTATACAAATGCTTTAGCTATAGCCTTAACATTCTCCTTGGCACGTTATCTTAATGTTTTATATTATAGTAATAACTTTCATAAACAGAGATCATTATTGAAAGATGCACAGTATGTAAAGCAGGGCCAAGTAAGGGGCCTGTTAAGGCAGTTGCCTACCTGATATTTCAACTTTAAATTCATCTTACCTACATACTGACCAATACCTACACAGGTTATTCCCTCCCTGTGAGATTTTCCATATTTGAAATTGCTAGTGAACGAGCAACATCAAGAAGATTTTAGACTTCCCACCTCCCCCTCCTTTTGAATTAGATGGATTAGAGCTTACACACGAATTTGACACTTCAGTACTTGCTCCATACTGGAGATTCTGGAAAAATCCCTAGCATTGCCTTACCTTAAGATTGGTCAACTTTGGGTAGTACTTTGCTTTGTATGACGACCAGGTATGAATTATTCCAAGAAGATAGGAAATCTTCCTTATGCTGGCCCAGGCTGACCCTGGTGTACCCATCTCAACTTTACCTTTAACCTGAACTAGACAAATCTCAGATGTGGATTTCCTTTCCTGAGCTTTTGCCTTCAACTTGGTCCCTTGAAGGTAGTGTGTTCGAACTGTATTTTGACCGTCTCTGGTCTTGACCCCTTACTTTGTTACTATTACACTACTCTTTACCTATTGTAATATATTCCATTATTTTATTGTATGGTGTTTTAAAATTTTATTTTAGTTTCATTTTTAAAATCCTTCTAGTCATTTCTACCTCTACTAACATGTAAAGAAAATCCTCAAATGTGTTATTTTCTTGTGTTATATAAAGCAACTTGATACTTACCACTACTCACCTTGGCTTTCCTCCACTTTTGTTAATGAACTTGACCTTTGACCTCTGTGTAAACATAATTACTCACATGCCTTACTATCACTTTTATAGCTTGATCTTGGCAACTGCATCAAAAGTGCAATTTGTTGTCTAGGAAATTCCCTATTCAAGCTTTACTATCTTATGTTTCTTAATTTCTTATATGCGATCGTATTTTGACATGTACAAAACTTAAATTATCATTTTGCCACAAAACACACACATTTTAAAGAATTAAATTAGAAGCAAACTATAATCAGTCGTAATATTTAACAATCATATTTGCTGAAACCTATATTTATCAAGTCATATTGTTTAAAATTGAAACATTCACTCTAAATTTGTCTGTATTTGTCCAATATGTTTCTTATTAAAATATACTTCTCAAATTTGAGACACTTGAAAGGTCTTTGTCTGCTGTACAAACATCACACCGTGCTTATGCATTACATCCTACAACTTCAAACTTTAAAGTATGATTACTGTGGATTGATATTAACTGCTTAGTATATAGCCTCACATAGTATTTTCCATTGAAAAGAACTAGGAAGTAAAGCAGAAGAAATGTACAAATGTTCAGTTTGTCCTAACGTCAGCTGTGAAAGACACGTGTAAATGTTGTGCAAGATGACAAAATGTTGCCTTCCATTATCAGATTATCAAAGAACACAATGAACAGTGCTAATCAAGGTCAAGTTAAAAACACGGCTACAGTTCTAATCCAAGACTATCCAGTGGGTTAAGGTCAGTTGTGTGCTCCCCCAGAAACTCTTCTTCTGAGGGGTCTATTTCCATTTCTTTGAGACCTGTTATGCACTATGGTCATCACAGACACATGAACCTCATGTATTATTAAATGACGTCTGGAGTGGGGAACTCTTCTAATTCAGAATCTGTTTTACCAGGATTTGATAGAGGAAAAGTTCACGAATTTAACCAGGACTGTAAACCATTTGTCTGTGGCAGTCACCTGATTACTGTAAACTATTGGTCTATGACAGGCATATCACAAGATAGAAATATTTCAATACTGTAGGCCATTGGTCTGTAGCAGTCACACCTCAAGCTACAAATCTCTTTTTGCTGTGATCTAATAGTCTATGACAAGTCAATTAATAATCTAGAAATCTCTAATTACTGTAAATAATTGGTTTTTGACAATCACACACCACAAGCTACAAATCTCTTATCACAGTGAATCATTGGTCTGTGACAGTCACCTAACAAGCTTGAGTTCTTACATTTATCCACTAGTCTGTCACACGCACTTTAAAAGCTGAATAAAAATCATACAGTAAAGCAGTACTCTGTGCAGATGCGTGGCAAACTAGAAATGTGTTTCTGTAATTCCCTTGTCCGTGCATGTATCCTGACAATAAAAAAGTCCCAGTGGAAAACACTGGTATGTGATTGGTTTGTGGAATCTATAATCAAATAGTCTATGACATATACCTTGAAATCCAGAAATCTGTTACTGTAAACCACTGATATGTAACATGTCCTTTTACAAGCTAGGAATCTCTCATTACTGTAATACATTGGTCTGTCACCAGTACATTAAAAGTCAGAGAGATCTTAAACCAACAGTCTGTGACAGGTACCTTACAAGTTTGAACTCCCTTAATGTAAATCATTGATCTGTGACCAGTACATTACATTAAAAGCTCGAGAGATCTTATTGTAAACCAACAAGTTTTATATTTCATAGTGTAAACCACATGTCTGTCACATCTATATAGGTAGAAATATTTTACTTTAATCTATTGGTCAGTAATAATTATCTGACAAACTACAAATTTCTTATTACTGTAAAGCAATGATCAGTGACAGTCATCAGAGAAGTGTCTTTTGACCCACAGGCCGGTAGAGTTCCAACAAAGCCTTAAACTACCAGCTACTATAAACTACCAAAGAGAACTACTTAATGTAGACTCACACTTTGTGTGAAGCAAATAAAAACAGGGGAGTGCAGTAGATCCAACAGACACAGAATGAAACACCACTGCAGCAATAATTTCATTCTGTGGAAATCTTTGTTTTTGACGCCGCGGGGGCGTAGACAAGCCGTCAAAGTCTACATGGACCCATAAAGTCCCCATTGTAGTGAGAACACCAGAGATTTCAAATCTGCCCACTAGTTCTATTGTAAAAGGAAAAACAAGCCAAAAAGCTACTGAGTAAAAAACTTCCAGATCTATAACAATAAGACGCACTGTATGAAAGTCTAGAGGCAGATTCTTGTGGCTTCAGCCTCTACATTTTGGTGGTCAATAAGTTAAGTGATGCAACTCAGTGATTTGAAGGATGTTAACTGATGATACATCAAGATCTGATGTAAATAATTGAGATAGATGAATATGAAGTGGTAACAAGGCTATTTATACATGAATAACACATTGCACTGATGGTTCTCCTACAATTAGTCAGGTTTGTGGAGTTGTCAGCAATCCCAGTGGACAGTTTAAATAGCTTTTCAGCCAGAACTGATTCCTGGCGTTTTTGTCAAAGATATCATAGTCTATAAGAAATTTTTCAAAAGAAACAAATAAATGTTTAGATGATATTCTCAAATTTTATCGAAATTAAAGTACATGAAAATGTTCATCAACAACGCATTTACTGTTTTTGGCAGTAACCTGTGCCATGTGGTGATTTGGATGTTACAGTTTCTTCTAACCCCAATGTCATGTCCAGGTTGCCTAAAGTGTTCAATTCTCCAAGCTTTCCCCCATATACTGGGTTATTGTAATAAGAGTGTAGGCCTTAAATAGTTTCATGGAAGAATATATCCAACCGACTCTAAACCCATTTTGCTATTTCCCAGTCTTTTAACAGAATAATTCAGTCATCGGCTGACACATGCGCAGTGGCGTCTCTACTTTCTCATGTACCGGTCCCTTTAATGGGAGACAGTAATAATCTGCTGTATATAGTGAATTGAGTTAGACACCCGGGTCTTTTGTCTGCTTGTCTGTGGGAAAACTCATTACTAAGAATTCCCGGCTGATGGAGAAACAAACTCACATCAGCTGCCCTTTGCTTTGTATGTAAAACAGCTCTACTGTTCGCATGTGTTTCAGCTGATAATATAGTAATAAGCAATATATAACTACCAAGCTGGTGGTAAGGCAACAATCATATAGTTTTATTGGGGTAAAGAAAAAAAACAATCTGCTTTTTGTTGTTTTAAAGCAGCAGATTTGGATTCGTTTTTGTCCCGGTCAGTAATATGAACTACGGATATCATAAGGCATAATTGTACACAATTTTAATAATTATTGTCTCCATACTAAAAGTTATGTGATTAAAACTTAATCCACGAATTTGTAACAAATTGACTCATTTGCTCTAAAAATAAGGTGCATAAATTATTAAACCTGTAGTTTGAAGACCTCACTCCTGGAATAATATTAATATTTAAATATCAAGGTCTGGATGTTATTCTTTAACAATCCAAAACCACATTATACGGGCGAAGGTTTATATAATTAAAATGAAAATGTTTTAGCTTAAATGCAATAAATTAAATGTAGTTTGACAGATCCGAAGACCCAAATAAGGCATAACCTAAAAACTTGCAAAATGTAAACATTTGTTTACAAAATTTCTAGTTTCTGTATGCTATAAACAAGTCAGTACTATGAATTATTGTTTGATAAATAACACTGAAATCCTTGTTGAAACATGATTTGGATGCCATACACTGAATATATACTGTCAACGATGGTCGCAAAACAGGTTTTCCATGAACGGAAATCTCTGTAACATTATATTGTCTGAGCCAACTTTAATCTATTTCATTTCAAAATGCTGAAATAACACCATGCATTCATGGATTTAAAGCTAGTACATTCAGTAAAATTGGATGCTTTTCTACCAGACATAGGTGTCAAGACGGACATATAAACGAAGAATCACTATTCAAAGTATTTCTCTTGTACTGACAGAAGGCAGAAAAAAAAAGAAATAGGAATGTTTGAAAAAACTGCAATTCCAGAAATAAAGGAGTTGAGGGAGAGGAGAGAGATTATTGTTTGGACATCATGTTAACACTTGTCCAATGTAAGCATACCCACCCAGCTATTAGCACAGTACACAGGAAACTCATTCCTCAAACCATTCCAGTAACTAGATTACTGTGGACTGAAATGAAACTCATCTGCAATGTTTGATAGCATTTCTCATCATAACAATCTAAGTAAGGGTCTTTCGGTAAAGTAATGACATTGCTTTGAGTAGCCTGGGATTGAAGTGGTCAAAATGTGTAAAAAAGTACAGCCTGGAATTTAGTACTTTGATAAACCAGTTTACTGTTTTAAAATGTGCATAGGGAATAAGCAGAATTAAATATTTAAGCATATGTCAGTGTGCTGTACAGTAACACAAAATAATTCGCCAAAGTTTATTATTTACAAGTATGTAAAAGAAACAGTTAGAATTTAGTCTCTAAGTAAAGGTCAGTACATATACAAGTGTATAAAAATATTAGCCAGAGTTTAGTTTATAAATGTAAACAGTAGTTAGAATGTATAAGTCATCAGCATACTACACATAAGGTGATGTAGTTTAACAAATGGCAAACTCCCTGAATAATCTCAGAAAATAATATAACGTTTAACCATTCAGTATACTTATTAAAGAAAAAAGTTCACATTTGACAAACCAAACAAAATCTGCATCTATGTCACAATGGTGCATCAGAATAAAACCCTATTCCCGTGCAGTTGGATCATTTACAAGATTTCTGTCTCAAAGGCGCAGACCATGATATTGCTAAAGCATTCTTACAATGAGAAATAATAGTAATTTGCCTGTGTGTTTTTTGTCTTAATGTGTAAAGGAATGGACCAGCAGATACAGGTTGAGTCATTGATTTAGTACATGAAGTTGAGATACATATGTTTGCCTTCCACTGAATACATTGCTTTATACAGAAGTAAGTTAATTCCTATTTATGCCTGACATTTACAGAACAATCCTTGCAATAATACATCAGATTAAGCAGGCAATGTAAATGTCAAAAACAACAAGGGAATTTGCTTCATCTTTCTGCCACATTGAAGTCCACAATGTCTTTTTGTTCCCCTCCACTATAATCTTTTCTTTAAAAAGTCTGTAACAAAGTGGTTACAAAAAAGGAACATGCAACAAAGAGAACCTCTGAGATTAGGTGTGCTAGTACTTGTGTTGTAGGCATAAAAATCACTACAGAGTGAATTAGAGTTTGGTGCTCTCGAAAAACCAAGATCACACAACATATATCCATTTGGTTTTTTGTCGCCAGATTTGCTCGCATTGTGTGGAGGGTTATCAGGCCATTAACTGCTGTTTTCTGTGTTTTTTGCTGTGAAATTTCAGACTTTGCTGGCAGAATGTTAATTATAATGTCTGTAACAAGTCAAACTGCTTTGTAAGTAGTCGCAGGCTGATTGTTAGAGCTCATTGAGTTGCATTGCAGAAGCTTATATTTTTAACATGTAGTGATCACTGCAAGTTATTTAGTATATCAGTGAAGACATTTAGAAAGTTGATGTTAGTAAGGTATTATCTGTGTACCAGATAAATCA
This sequence comes from Sabellastarte sp. h YS-2021, assembly GCA_964017235.1. Taxonomy (NCBI): domain Eukaryota; kingdom Metazoa; phylum Annelida; class Polychaeta; order Sabellida; family Sabellidae; genus Sabellastarte; species Sabellastarte sp. h YS-2021. The sequence continues at coordinate 34,656,330 of OZ024936.1, forward strand.
GACCACAGAAAGATGTTTAAGCCCTAAACACAACATACCTAGACAACCTTATAACATATGTTTACATACCAAGACTCGTAGACTGCAGAAGATGACGAAAACAATTCAATATGAGACCAGGGATAAAGACATTCTGGTGATTTTATCTGGAGGTGTGTACTGACCTAATGATCTGATAAGAGAAGTCAATGAAATACAGCTCTGTTTTGTATTGGCACCGTTCATATCACTCTGATGTGTATAAACACAGCATGTTATGCTTGTTCTGTATTACTGAATGGTCTTGTCTCATCTGGTAGTTATGATCTGTCACAGTTTACTGTTGAAGGTACCCTGCCACAAAGCAGCTGTGGTCAGGATACTGCAGTACTCTTTGTTAACCATTGATGTATTTCATAAAGCATATTTTTCAGTTTTTAAGTAACACCTCACTTTACACATTTTAAGTTTCCTAGTGCATCCAAAGGTTTTCAATCACACTGATTGTCCATATTCTCATCTCTAAGGACTGTAAATACATTATAAATGCTATAAAAGTAAGTTGTTTCCTTCACTGAGATGATTTTATAAACAGAACTGACTGCAAAAAGACTAATTATGAAAATGACTATATATTTTGTCAGTCATATAACAACATTTGTTCCTGCATTTTGCTCACTTAATGTTACAGTATTTGTTGCCAGAAATGTGCTACCATCATTCTAATGTAAATACATTGTGTAGTTTTGCCCTCTTTATACATTATTTCCCATCTGACCTTGGCCTAAAATAATGTTTCTGACATGTTATCTGTATTACTTTATTATTTTAATAACAGTTGCCTCTGTTGGACATGGTTTTTTTCAGTGGGATTTCTATAGGGATGAAAATCTCCCCATCTCAGTTATTACAATCAACAGTGGACCCAGTACAGCCACCAAGTTGATGGTTTACAGCACATGGGTCGCTGTTATGTCTCTTACTCCTGTCAAATAAGACTTGTTTATTTTCTCGAGAGGACAAATTGGAATATAATTCAAAATAAAAGTAAACCCCTAATAGGGTTTAGATGGCTTCTCTACTTTATGGATAAAATGGCTGTCAGCTTTGATTGAAAACGATTGCTACAAAGTAGATATCTCACATATCCATCTGTATCGGACTTCAAGCATTGTAAATAACATCCTGGAATAAAAAGATACTCGGTGTGACCTCCAAAATATGAGAGCGACCAGTTCAATATCCACACAAAGAATTGTGGACACTACAGAAGTGTTTGAATTACAATCAACATCTGTCTCCAGACAGTTCACACAGAATAACAATTCTCACAAAATATGCAGGTAAGTGTGTTGCAGTTTGTAAAGACAGGATGAACCAAACTCCACCATAAGACATGAACATCAGGAATTATGTATACTTCCATGCCATGATGTGAGAAAATAGGTGTGTGATTTAAAAAAAAAACTAAATTAAATGCACACATATTAAATTTCAAAAGATACCATTGTCTTTTGAACTCTCTCCTAAAAGTTCTAGTGGAAAAGTTTTTTTTACATCAGATCATTAATTTTGTTTGATTAAAAAGCGAGTCTCTGGTGTTGTTTTACACTGCACGAGGGAGTGTGATAAGCATGTGATAAAGTACATTCTGTTGGAAAGTAATTAAATGGTAGTCTGCTTACAAATTGTGCGTCAGTCTCAACACACCAAAGCTACTGTCAATGTGTGAATTTAAGATTCATGCAACTTCCTCATCTATTCCAATTTACACCTTTTGCCTCTCTATTAACTATTTTTAAATGTCTTAAGTGATATCTGGTCCAGTTTAGTCTACAGTGTTTTCTTTTCTGCATTAAAACTCCCGTCATTTGCTGCTGTTTTACAAATGTGACAGACAAGTCCAATGGGGCTGAGCAAATTGTTCTATTTTAATTTCTTAATATGGTATTGTGTAAATATTTGCATGCTACTATAACAAATAAAATAATCTTATAACTATAAAGTTTAAAGAAGATCTAAAAAAAAAATAATTTTATTCGATTTAATTTCCAATTAGCTAACAGCTTTAAAACTCCATCATTAATTTCCATGGTGTATTGAATTCTTTGTTTGTTGGAAGGTTTCAAACCAAAACTAATCCAAAGACTTGAATACAATTAGGAATGAAGCTAAACAACAACATTGTGATTATTTTGTGTTAATATCAAATGGAGCTTTATGTTAAAAACAAACAACAAGACTTGCATTATTTGCACATGATAACATTGATATGTCATCATTTGAACTGTGGAAATCAAAGCCTATAACCCCAGTAATGTGAGACCAGTGTGTAACCAACACAACAAGAGTTCCAGTCTGAAAATCACCATACAGGTGTATGTGCAGTTAGACCATACACAGCTGTCTACCATTTGTGAAGGTAGGGGTCCAGTAACCCCCTGTAAAATATGAAATCTTTATTGATTCAGAAATACCTGTTACTTCTTGCTCATATCTTAATGATTTTGTAACATAATATGACATTGTATTTTTGGCGTTAAGCATTGCTGGCAGAGATACAAATTAAAATCTGTCCTCTGTCCAAAAGAAACACTAGGGGCCACGGTGGCAGAGTGGTAACACTCTCGCCTCCCACCTCTGAGGTCGGGGGTTCAATCCCCGTAACGGCCTTAAGTGGGAAAGCTGGTAGTTGCTTACCGTTGGTCGGCAGTTTACAGTACACAACCCTAGCGAACTCTATGTACTGGTTTCCTCTGCCCTTCCAACTACCCGTCGTGATATGACCTGTACAGTGTTGAAAGCGACGTAAAACCCCAAATAAATAAACAAAAGAAACACTATAAAAGCGACTTTATCTGATAATCTAATGGTAAATATACAAGTAAACAGCCGTATATATTGTCACCTACTCGAGAAATTACTCAATGCTTTTCCAATGTCACCCAACCAAACATATTGTTGGTAAGAAGTAAATAGCATTGTTTATTCACTATTTTGCTATACAATTAGGTTTTTGTAGTTATGGTATGAATACCTGACATTCTAAATAAAGCTTATGAAATGACCTTATGATATATAGATTAAATTAAAATGTCATTATAATTTTAAGAATCTACAAATATTTTCAAACAAGGCTTAATTTTTGTCAAAATGTTCACACCATTTGGCAACAATTAAGTTAACAGGAATATTTCACTTAATGTTCTTACAAAATGAAAAACACTATTGCATCAAAACATAGAATTAGTTTTGCAATAAAACCTCTGACACGCCTCTGAAATGAAGGGATTTTTTTTTTGCTTAAACATATTCAAACGTCTCAGCCAACAGTATAGATGTCACTGGGAAAGGACACGTTACGTGCACCAGTTTTAACCAAGCCTATCTTCTAGACCAAATTTTTAGCATTGACGTTATAAGCCCTCTTCAAGGGATTGTACCTCACAAATGTAAGTTTTCAGTGAGATAGCTTCAATACTAATGTGGTCTGCATGTATCAACGGGATACGACGTGATGCAATATAAAGCTACAACTCATATACGTTACCTATTTCAACAAAAGATGACACGACAAAAGTTGGTGCATATTATTTTCGTAGGCTGAATGTCTCACCAACTTTTACTGGACTAGTCGGTGTTGTCAGCAAATATTTCAAACCAACAGATCGTCCTAATTTTTGGACTGATTGAACAAAATACCAGTGTTTTCGGATAGGGCTCTCATCTGACCTTATGTTATCTGACCTTATCACATAAACTTATTTAAAACTGCTATTTCACACTTCACCAGACTGATATGAGATTGTTTCTGGTTGAATGAGCACACCGGTCAAATCAGGAAAGTCTGGAAAGGAGTCTGTTATTTAAAGGTATAAAATCACCTAGAATCTTTCAACTAAGAGAATTCTGCAACTTTGTCCAAGAAAGACATGCATGCACAGACAGCATGTAAGACAGGGACCATTTGAAATGAACAGACCCTCCCGATTTCTGGACAGATTTTGAAACTTGTTTCAATGATTTTTTTCAGCCTAAAGAGGGCCTGTATCTGAAGTTATCCTATGTACAGATATTAAAGGGCTTTGGTCTATTATATCTCTTCTATGTCATTTCACCATTCAATAAGTCTTTTCAGTATGAGAAGGTTGTGTTTGTCTGACACAAACACATCTCTAACCACATACCCTGTGAAAATAGTATCATGCCTGATAATAGATATCTAACCAATCTAGTGTATGTATATGTATGAGTATAATACACCAATCCGAGCACATCACTATATGCACATTACTTCTGATGAGTTTTATAGTCATAAAGTCCCCACCTCTTCAAGCCTCAAGTATGATGACTGAATCGACAAAAACATATCCATAATAACCCATTGAAATACAACGTTTCGAATGCTAATGAATACTTCATACAGCCTGACAACACATCTAATTAAAGGATGATGTTCAATACATACCAGCTTTGAGGATAACAAAAGTATGTATAATTTAGGAATTATCCAGTAATTATTTGTGTGGTATCCTGACTAAACTTTCACAGATTTCCAGCTGAATAGAGGAAACCAAGTGAGACAAGTGTGTGACTCAAAGTGGGTAAACATTTATGTATTTCAATTTTAATTTGTGACATTAAAATGGAAACATAGTTCATCGTTATTCTTGCTTATGTGTATCTCTATGTTGTTAAAACAAAGACATTATACCGGTCACATGGGGAGGGGCTCAGTGGTGTAGCAGTTAGAGTGCTCGCCTCCAACCTCTGAGATCTCCGGTTCAAATCTCGGCCTGGGAAAGTTGGTAGTTACAGCTCATGCCCGGTAGTTTACAGTGGAGAATCTTGATCAACTAGTATGCACTGGTTCCTCCACCCGTAAACTAACCATTGCAATATGATCCTGGCTGTTGAACCCGACATAAAACAAAAAATAACTCTAAATCACAGTATTAATGTAAGAGTGAGAAATATATAATCACTTCAGCTGTATCTATGATACATTGAAATAAATGATCAAAAGGTCAACCTTAAACCGATTTAATTGGTCAACATATGTTTACACCTGAACAGGACCTTTGTATAAGATGCCACATATGACAGTTAAATTCCAGGATTATGAATAAATAATGGAGAAGATAATAAAACAGTGGATGGTGTGATTGACTACTATATAGCAATGCCATCTGTATGTTTAACAGTAAGCCTACACTTCTGTACATCCCCAGTCTTTGTGGTACTGTTGTCCCTACCATATGCTGCTTCATCTCACGTTTTCAACAAATCACAAGTTTATCTTTTTGATAATCACATTGGGTTGACGTATAATTCATATAACACCCACATTTATTTTTTTCCTATCCTTGTTTTAGGTTGATAACTTTACAGAGTAATATCACAAAACATTATAGACACAGGAGTCAGTAGTGTGACAACAGTCCACATGTATTACTCATTATTCTGAAGTGTTGCAGGGTCTTTGAACCCTTTTTCCTGTTTCCTTTTGTGACAAACACCCTCCTCTCCCTGAACACAAATCAACTAATCATTTTCCCAACCTGTGTCGAGTTTTTTTATAGAAACGTTAAAGTATTGGTCACTTATTTATAATTGATTGTATTTTATTTAGCAATGGATTTTTATGGATACAATTATGTATATATAACCCCCGTTTGCCTTTAAAGGTAACATCTGTAAAATACAGCTCACATTTCTTGTTTGATAAAATATATACAACTCATTGTAAAACATATCTGGTAAAAATACAGGTTGTAAATATACATGGGTTCTTAATGGAAGTATCAGCTGTTGTCTGCATAGAATTTCAATGACATTTTATCATTAAGAGGATCCATTAAAAACTTACATATTTTTATCCCTATTTTCGATCAGAGTATGGCAACTTAATCCATCCATCTCATTAAGAACATTGCATGATTGAAGATAGATTTGAGACTGTTTAAATACCAGAAAGATATAAATGCACAGATTATAAGGCAAAACAAACACTAAAAGAATATTTGTAAGATTGGTGTATGCCCCAATCAGGGACTAACGTACAAGAATAGGTAAATAAGTAGAGACCCCATGTGGGTAAGTAACCTGTTAAAAGGTCAAGGTACTCAGATATTACCATAATGTACCACAACGCAATCTTTGGGCAAACTCAACATGATTGTCGGCAGTGCGAGAGGTCAAATTCTAACAAATGTCAACATGGGATGGAGCTAGGGCTTGCATACCCGACGTATACAACACACTTTCCTACAAGGTGTGCTGTACAAAAACTTTTTTTGTGAGATGTTCTAAGGCTCGGTAAATATTTATACCTGTCTTCCATCTGCAATGTTAGGATTATGAAATTAAAACTATCGTCTGATTGGTGGTCTGACTGTCTAACACAACACCAGATTATGGTTTAAATCCAGTTTCTGAGGGAGGTTTCTGACCTATCTTTCAGGTGAACCAAACATACGTCCTTGTAATAACATGACACACATCCATAATTAAACACATCAAATGGCCATGTTGACTACAATCCTCTTATAGAGGTGGGTGAGGGGCAAACTGTCACTACATACGTGTATATGAGAGGTGAAGTGAAGGATATATTAAGAGCTTAGCTTTGCAGACATAGACAGCGCCAGATGTTATCACCCTGGGGAATGTAAGGTTACCGGACTGACTCCCTGCTAGAATGTCAGGTCCAGTTGTGATACATGAGGTATATTGTGTGGTAAAACCTTGACTGTATTCATGTTTTGACCTTGTTCTATTATTGAGGTGAGGATTTTTACTTCATCTTTGACTACCTGATCTGAGATAGGTGTTTTGAGTAACTGACAGAGGCTCTGTAACTTATCCATTACCTTAAAGCTAGCTCATCGACCACGAGGGCTTTAGGTTTTGCCAAAGTTAAGACCAGGACAGTTCTTCAGTAAATCACATATGCCTTCATGAACTTGTGGTTTGAACCGATGACCAGAGGTGACAACGGGTACAACCTGGTGAATGACAAGGTCTGGAAAATACTGGGGCCAGTTTTACAAGCAGACACAGCCTGGACTTAGATTTGAAGTTCATAATTTTGTCTCATACTCAGGCTAAGTCTGTGGTCTTAGAATTGGTGCATTTCATAAAGGAGATAATTATAAGCCTTAGCTAAGTCTTGGACTTAAAGTTAAGTCCACCTGGGAGTGGGCTTAATCTTCACACACAGGGACTAAAATATGGCCGTTGTAAATTTTCCTCTATTTGAAAAAAATGCCTGTACATAAAGAATAAATGTACAGAACACCTCCCTAAAATAGTCTTTAAATGTCTTTATGTGGATAGAAGGTTTTCCGAATCCAAAACAGCATTTCCCAAAAAATGATATGTCAAACAAAGGAAATGTGTCACAGTAGATTATTTTGACGTGAACTAAAGGGTCAGAGGGCATAGAAAATCACTATGGTCATGTGATATACTTGGACTTAGCTAGATCACCCTTTGTGAAATCCATTTAAGTCAAACACTTAGGTTAAGCTTTATCTTGGCTATGTCTGGGCGAAGTCTGAAACCCTGTGAAAAAGCAGCCCGTGGTGTCCCAATATGTCTGCCCGGTTGTTGACAAAGGTCAAAGTTAGGGTTTTACGTCCCGTTCAACAGCCAGGGCCCGGTTGTTGAAAAGGACATTAAAATTGAACACCTGTTCCACAAGGTTGCCTTCTGACCACATGTAGTTTGTGCTTGGGAGCTAACTCGTAGAAGTCGTGCAACATACTGTTTCACTTGTAAAGGTCTGGAGATCACACACGGCAGTTGCATTCCTTATTTTTATACATGCTTAAAACCTTTGCAAAAAGAACATTTCTGTCTCAAATGGCCAAGATTTTTTATGATCATTAAATACCTGTCTGCGGTTACAACAGTTAACAGGTGTGTAGTATATTTCATAAATGCAACCAGTGTTGCAAAGTGTCCAATGTTTGTAAAATTAAAAACAAGGTAAAACAAAAACATATTTAGCATCATATTATCTTTGTTTCACGTTTGATTATATTTCCAAAGCTTATCTGATTGTTGTTGGCTTTTCTTTCTTAACCATTATTAAGTAATTCTGGTATTGTTTACATACAGTTCCTCTTGCAATGAACTATAGACTGAAGTCTGTTTCTTACCTGACAAGCCCCAGCACACATTGTGGCCACCTCTTTATAGCAGCATTTCACTGGAATATTTGACCAGTCTTTTTGCTCATACATCCTTTATAATAAATCTTAATGGAGCCAAATTCTGTACACTATGATATAAGAAGACCTTGGCTAAATTATTTTTACCCAGAGCGATTGAGCGATAGAGGTACCCTTCTCTTTAGTACCATGCAAGAATTGTCTTATGTTAGCGTGTTATCTTCATGAGTCAGAGCGGTTGAGAGCAGCTTGTAAGACTCTTCACTTGGAATTGATGGCCCTCTCTCAATGAAACTAGTTGTAGCAGCTTCCTGAGTAATAAATTGCGGAGGTTTTTTATGGCCCTATGACAAGTGGAACTGTGGTTTTAAGGACAGAAATACAATGGAGAGGTAATGAGGTGGTTTTAACTGTAATGTTGACAGAAACACAATAGACGTGGAGCAGCTGTTACAAAAAATGCGTCATACATATTGCAGTATAAACTTTTTTTTTTGTAATATCCTTTAAGCTTTGTTAATGTTTTCAAATATAGATAAAGTTGTCTCCATTTTATAAGGATAATATGTTCTTTGTTCTGTGAAGAGAATATGTCCTTTCTCTCAATGACACTGGAACAGCTCTACCACCTCTGGTGAGTATGGGACAAATATATACCAGTAAACAGAATAATGGACCGCCACCTACTCATCAAAATTAATCAGTAAATAACAAATGGGAGAGTATAACTAACAAAAGGGGCAGATATTCCATTAGCTTACCATATAAACACAAATATTTATGAATCGAGACCTTATGCACTGGGTGTGTGCTTTAATAATATTGATTTAAAATCCCCATTGCAATACCTTGTGTCCAAGTCACATCCCAATCAGAGGTCAGAGAAGGTTTGTTGTGATTTCATTATTTACTGATAACTATTTACTCAAGTATCATGTGTATCTTCACACTTCCAGTTATCATACACTTTCTTCCGCTGTGCACCTGTGAAATCTTTGTTTATTGTCATGACTATATGATGCACTGCAGCCTATTTGGTTGACTTTGTATGACTGATAATTCAGAGTATTTTGGTAATAGACTGTTAAGCTCTGTAGTCTAGTTTCCTCTCTGGTCATAGCATCATTGTTAGTAAACTGTATTCGTCACTACAGCACATAAACTATTAGACACTGGAGCCTAGTTGACTGACACATCATAGCTGATAATTCAAATCTCAAAGTATTATTGATAGTAGACTCTATTATTCATGAGCCCAGTTGACTGACTTATGCCTAACAGCTGGGGGGTTTTATTTGCAGCAGACTTTACTTGGCACTGAGTCTAGTTAACTGACTTACCATGACTGATAATTAAAAGTATTATCTGCAGTAGGCTGTGTTAGGAATTGCAAATTAAGTGAATAACTGAAATCTGAAAGTATTAATGGCAGTAGACTGTTATATACTTCAACTGTCCACTGACTTATCATGACTGACAATATAAAGCATTATTTGTAGTATACTTGGTAGCACGTGATAACTGGAGGTTCGAAGATGTAAAATGACCTTACCAGACTTTGGTATAAAGGTTGAATAGCACTAGTGTGTCATGCAGTATAGAGATACTGTTTTATTGGTATATAGTATACCACAACTCATAATAATCCTATCCCTTTTTGCTTCACAGAGTTATAGTTATAATAAACATCACTAATAGGTAACTGTTAAATGCCCAAAGTTTGATGTAAATCTGCATAAAATGGTGGTATTTTTCTAATAGTCACACTCTGCTAGCAATCATTAAACTCAATAGATGATAAGTCCAATTTAGTCCCCATGAAATACTCTGTGGTAAATAATATACACATTGAACCTCCACTAGCTAGTTTGAGAATGGAAATAAGGACCATATGTGAATGACGTAGTACAGTTTGAGTATTGTTTAAAAATAGTGTAACATCTGCACTTTTAAAACTGAGCAGTCTGCAGCTGTTTGCATTCATCACACAGAGCTCAGTCTGTTGAGTGACGCACTGGGTACCGGTGTGCTTATGAAGGCATGTCAGAATGTAAACATAGCTTGACACTATGCCACAGATTCTTGTAAATACAAGGTGGGAGTGGGTGTCATTTGACAGTTGACAGACCCACTTAGTTGATGTGAAATGACTGTTAATAAAGGAAAGAGTAGAAATGTTCTCTTTATGATCAATTAAAGCACTGTGCTTGCTGGGAGGGATAAAGCATTCTTTGTGTACATTTAAAGGGTCTCTAATATGAGGCTTTCTTGATACAGGCCACTTGTGTGTTGAAGTATACTCATGATACGGCATAGCATAAGACAAATTGATGAATATTTCACACTGGCTAATCCACAGACTGATGTGTAAGAGACATATGTTTGTCTCAGACACTATCATTCATTTAAAACCATTTGCCAACAACAATAGAGCTCTGTGTCTACAAAGCAAGTTTGTCCCAGGAAAGTAATAAATATTTAATCAATCGTGTGAGACTGCAAGCCAACTTTGTCTTATGCAAATTAAGACTGGATTCCTGAAAGTTATCAGTGGATTGTGTGTGTGTGTTTTGTTGAGATTAAATCAGACTAGTTATGGATATTTCTTCACCCTCTGGGACTAGGTGTCTGCGTAGACCCTCTCTTGTTATGGGCAGTAATGTAGATATGAACATAACAACACAGATGATACATCTCTGGGATATTCACTCCATCTGTAAGATTTATCTTAACATTTCTTTAACATAACTTTATCACCACTATCAGGTGTAACACACAATCCATTCATAGGATGTAAATGTGGTTTAGCAACAAATATAGATTCATTGGAATGTAGAAGACTCTAACAGAAAAAAGGTGGTTTGGGCCTACTCCATATTATTTTAAACGTTCCGTCTACGAGGGCTGACTTACTTGTTTATTGTGGTGCAACTATGGCAACCATGACTGACTAAATGTTTTTGTATTTTATTATAACACTGAGCATTGTAAAGACAGAAGATTCTATCAAAACAACAGAATGTAAACACTATAGGATATCTAATTTGTTCAAGTTGTAACATTGTTGATGTTTCTGCATTTTAGAACTGACAATAAATGAGCTATGGTGTGACAGGCCTCCCCGTGTGACCTTGGTGATGGCAAACTGGTCGGAATACCCCAGTGACATGCTGCTATGGAGAGGTGGCCACAATGTGTGTGTGGGGATTGTGATAGTCTTGTCAGGTGAGAAACAGTCCTTAGTCCATAGTTCATTTGCAAGGGAGACTGCAAACAATACCAGAATAACTTAATAATATGAACATTGAGAGAAAAATAACAATTAAATATTACCAAAGTGAAACAAATGTAATATGATACTGTACGTGTTTTTGTTTTGTAGAATCACAAATCTTAGACACTTTGCAACATTAATTGCATTTGCGAAATATTTTATAGACACATTTACCATTGCACCTACAGACAAGTATTTAATGGTAAAGATCTTGTAAAGTACTAGATTGGCCTGCTGTCTAAACTGTCATGACAATAAGCAATACTTCATCTTTAGTGCAGTCAACATCTTACAGGTTTATTGTCATTCTGTTACCCAAAACCAATAACCGTCATACCTTTATGAGTAAGTAGAAATGCAGTGTGACTGGAAATTGACCAGAGTCAGAGTATTTCTGAGCTTTTAATTATACATGCACTTTGTTTCCTTACAGTCGACAAGCAGCTATAGAGAAATGCATTGATTTCCCGCCAATACTAAGCACCATATGACGACAGTCTTGTCATTTTTGAAATGTATGAAATAATTCAAGTAAAATTATAATTATTAATCCGGTTTCAACTGTTTTCAAGTAGAAAAGGAAAGCTATTTATCAATAGACCAGTCAATAAATCTGCCAGTACATGAAAAGCTCGCATGATTATTGGCAGTTTATAGATTTATAATGGCTTTTTTGTTGCTGTATCCTGTGAAAAAATATCTTGTGTTTTATATCAAAAACCAATACCAATACACGAGTTAGAGACAAGAGTCATAAACTTCTACATGCATGAGGATGTAAAGTAATTCCTTCCAGCACAGATCAGTTAGTACATACAAACATACAGTTTTAAATAAATTTATTTTGACTTAACATTTCCATAACCCACTCAAGGATTTATTAACTAGAATTATAAAATATTTTGTCAGTTGATTTTAAGTTCCAATACATGCCAGTGAACTTGTGGGTCCATAGTGGATATATGATGGACGTTTTTTAGATAAGCAGAAATAAGGCATATAAACAGAGGTTTTAACACTGACTCAACAGTTTGGCTAACTGTATCTGCTACTATGACCTATTGGGTAATACACTAATCTATGAACATATGACGTGGGTTTGATCGCAGGTACAGTAGATACATAGTGGCTTGGATGAAAATTAGCTGTCCTCTGTCTTGGGATCCTGTGACCAGTGGCGGGCAAAGAACTCAAAAGTCATTGATAAAAGGTCATCTCTAAGACTCTTTCAGTTCAGGACATTTCAGTCACATAAAAAGCTTGGGCTGTACTTGTGCAATTTTGGATGGATCAGCTGGAACATTAACTACTTTAGTAACAGGAGTTATTTCACTGAATAGAAATACACAAAAATGCCATGAAACTATTAGGAAAATTAATATGGAGCTTATATATTTATGGCCATACTGCGTGCACGTAGAGAAAATGTGCATGTCAATTTTCATTGCAGGGTCTGTGCGACATTGAAATTCTGTTATAAAATCGCACAGGTACCTTAAGTGTGTCTTGCAAATCCGCCAATTTTTTTCTGTAACCAGGACGTACGTGCACGTACGACGGGATGTAAGAGAGGCTTTATGAGAGACTTGCGCATGTGCTTTCCCTTGCAAGTGTTGCAAGATCTCCACATTCACTTGCAGGGTTTGCACATGCCGTATAATACACTCATCTGTACCTAAAGCCTCTCTTACATCTCATCGTACATGCATGTACATCCTTGTTACAGAGAAAAATCGCCTAGTTTGCAAGGGACACTTAAACTACACGTGAGATTTTATGACAAAATATCAAGGTCGCAGAGGCCCTGCAATGAAAATCGGCATGCACATTATCTCTGCGTGCACACAGTGTGTTCTTTGATATTCAAGTAGTGACACTCCTGTTGAACGAATTCACATTGTTTGCAAGTGCAAATCTCTACTACCCCACTACCAGGCCATGCTCATATATTTTAGTAATATTTGCAGCACACTTACGTGTGTATACACGCACGGTGGGATGTAAGATAAGCTTTACATCCATATTAACCCACTGTGGGACCTGTAGCTAGTCGCATATTCAAGTGCTGACCCTCTCGTCAGAGAAATATCCCTTGTTTGCACGTGCAAATCTCTACTACCCCACTACCAGGAGGAGAAGCTTTAATTTAGGACAGATAAATATGAGGGGGTGGACCATTCGTGGATTGATTTAACAGTTTCATCAAATGTCATAATTATGATCATATGTGTAATTCAAATCACGCTTTAAAGAGAATGTAGAGAGGTCAGAGGGTATTTAAAGTAACTTGTATTTTTGTCAAGTGTACATGTCACAAGTGTAGCGTAATTTAATGTACATGTATGAGTAGTAACACTGTTATGAGTATGAGAGTTCTTCTGTGGATTAGACTGTCAAACAGTTTGTAATACCACTGTAGCCAGTTGGGTTTTTGTTAATTCTTGTACATTACATCTCCACATATGCCAAAAATGAAGTTTCATAGGATGTTCTTTTTGGAAAAATCCCATGTTTAAGTAAAAGAAACTACACCCCCTACATCCCTGACTTTACTATTAAAATAATTATAAACACATCAATTAATGTGAATACAATACCCCTACACTCTTATGTAAGCAGATGTATTAACGCTTAGTATTTAGTATCAGTTTCACATACTTGTGATGTTAAAGCCTTTGGGAAATACATCACACGTACCAGGGATTGGCAACAGTCTTGTGTTTCCCATTTTCCGTCATTTCTTAAGGAATGCCTAACAACCAAGGCGAGCATTTTTGTAACTCTGTATTTTACATTAAATTAACGTAATTACTGTTAAATCTTTTTGATGTTCTTTAAATCCAGTTTTTCATTTGTTTGAATCAGGATATTGTCCACAATGCAGTGCGAGCGAAGGGAACACTGTTTTATTCTCAGATGTTTCAACTAGTTTCACAGGAGTTTTAAAATAAATGACTGATAAATATAAAATCTTGTATTGGAGTAGTATTTTTCATTTGGCATTGCTGATTGTTTGGTTAAACTTAGGGTCCACAGTTGACTTATGGCTGTCTGTAACCATCAGAAACAAACTTTAAATCATAAAAAATGTTTCTGAATAGTGCTTGATATTAGTGATGTTAAGTCAATAAAAATTGTTTGAGAAGCTGAAAACAGTATTATTGATAGAAGACTTATTGGTGAGAGAGTCAGGCATTGAACTAATTAACAATGCAGAAGTCATCATAAAAATAGTGTGATAATGCAAATCTTATTCCTCACAGATTTAGTCTTAAGCCTCAGTTAATTTAAAGCTTTCATTAGCAGAAATGGGACAGAATATCAAGACCCAATAGAAAATACTGCAATTGTTTATAATTTGCAAGCTATAAAAGCCCAATAATTCTGACTTTATTGTCTTCCGAGGATCAGAGTTAATCCCACAGGACTTACTTCACTAAATACCACACTGAATATTTCATCTACAAGAAGAGAGATTCTTAAGAAACAAGAAAATTTCAGTCTAATAAAAAGAAAACAATTTAATTTGATCGGAAACATCTTGTGATATTCAATCATCTAATCAGCAATTG
Organism: Sabellastarte sp. h YS-2021; assembly: GCA_964017235.1. Taxonomy (NCBI): domain Eukaryota; kingdom Metazoa; phylum Annelida; class Polychaeta; order Sabellida; family Sabellidae; genus Sabellastarte; species Sabellastarte sp. h YS-2021. Next base: position 34,671,332 of record OZ024936.1, read on the forward strand.
TTTGTGTCAAGTTAATTTCAATGATTTCACTCCATATTTTGATGAATTAAAAAAAACAACTCTGTGTTAAATAATGAATAAATACAGTCTTCACTAAGATTCCTTACTTTAAGATGTATCGCTCACAGAGAGGGGTGGTATTAACCTGTTTCACCCCAATCAACATCTTAATACTAAGTAGGTACCCAAAGGTGGAGTGGTTTGTAGAATAGCGTCTGGACTACTGGACTGACAGACTTCTCTTGTGGAATCATTCCAATATAAACAATTAATCTAGGCATTCATCAACCATTTGTCTGTCTCTCAGTCTTAAAGCAAAGTTAGGCCATTAGATCAGCTTATTTAAAATAGACTGAAAAAACTTATAAAGCTAAACTTCTCACAATTATGCATGGTGGTCATGAATATTTTGATGTGAAGGAAAAGTCATTACAATAAATGAAAAAAAAACAAACTAAAAACAAGTAAATAAAATATTTCTACAAAAATAAACCACACTGTTAAAACTAAAATGCCAAGAAAAGAATTATAGTGGTTGTTGATAAATTGTTTTTGGTTTCACAAAGTTATCATTGATTAAAGTCTGTTTTATTGGGAGTATTTCTACTGGATCCCATATTTTAGCTGACATTGTTTTGAATGTTATAGAAGAGTAATATGGCTATTTCATATCGAATTCTACAAAATGACTTGCTAGTCAACAAGCATAATTGAAGTATTTGTCTGAAGCCCACAACCACCAGTCCATTGCAAAGGGAACAAAGTAAATTAACTCATGCTTGAAACAGAAGATAACAGGAACCCATTAAGTTGAACAGTTTATATTCTTGCAATAACAGACGTTGATAGTTTAAGCTATGGCTTGATTCCAAAGCTTATGAAGTGTATTGCTTCCTCATCCTCTTAATATTATGCTATTTAGTTTTAATTGCTAAGATAAATGTGACTGAGTATTCATCTATTACATATTTCTTGTCAGTTCAATCAGGTTATATGAGCACAATAATATTAGTGTGTAGTATAAAGTAGAAACAAAAAATGCAATACAACGTTTTTATATTACTAGTAATTGCTTTATGATATTGCCTGCTGCTAACTGTATCATGAAACCAGTTTCTCGTTAATACATTTTAATATGGACTTGGCTACTGAGACATTCGTGTTCAGAATGACAACTTTCCTTTAGTTCTAAACCAGTGGATAATGTCATACTGGGCAACGTGTCTTGATAGTAAAAGGGTCTCTTTTGTCATCCTTTATTGAATTATATTTTCATGTTTCTAGAACTGCATGTTGCAATACAAAATCAATGACAATGTTGCAAAGAGCACTGAAAGACAGACCTAGTTTTAGTTTTCTACGAGGTCACATTAGAAGGAAGGGAGTGCCTAAGTCTTCCGTGTTCAAGTGACCATTGAGACCTACGGCGGCCAAAGCTTCAGTTCCGGATACTTCACAAGAAACTGAATCTGAGATGGAAATCAGCATGGCATCAGATATTACTCATCAGCCGTCGACACAAGCCCTTCACATCAACCAGCTGCTGTCACCACCACCACTGCTGAAGATCCAGTTTTAGATCAGTTCCAGCAGATGAGGTTGATGATTTCCAGTTTTTTGCAGGACCCTACTTCAAGTCCAAGATTGTCGTTCTGCAACTATCTCCTCTCCGAGATTGAACATCTTGAAGAGCGAGACTTTTTGACCTTCAGGAATGAGATGGTGAAACCTCTTAGTGGAATACAGTACAAGGAGGAAATATGCAAGAGACAGGTCCAGAAGCAACACAAGCCACAGCAGGATGTGAGCACATACTAATGATACCGGATACTCAACCAATCTCCGCACCAGTTGTGCAGCCTACTCAGATAGCAGCACCACAACCTGTTACAGTGATTGCCAAAGTACAGCAACCACAGAGGCCAGCATCAGCATCAGCACAGCCAGCATCTTACCCAGTTATGGACAGCAGCCTGGGACTTCCAGACAACTGATGTTTACTTTGAGCCCAGCAAAGACAGTTAGCCTGCCTGCTGTTGCATCAGGACAACATGAAGACAGTCAACACTACACTTCTGGATTGTCAAGTCTCTTTCGAAGCATTCCAAGCGTACTACAGTACCAGGAGATCGACACACCACAACCATTTTCACCCTCTCAACTTCAACCAGCACCGTCACCAGTGCCATCTACCACTCAACAAGAACAGTCAAGACCTCCCAGCCAGTCCAGCCAGCAGAGTTAGCCCAAATAAGCAGATTAGGTTGTATTAAGTCGCACCAATAGGCCCTTATAAGGGCCACCCACATCTTTCCAAAACAATTGTTTAGCTGCTTGTTGTTCCCAAAAAAACCCCCAAAAAGCACACCGTCCAACACTTACACTTCCCCCAAATACACAAAACAAATTGTGTGAATGACTGAATGAATGTTGAACACAAAATAATAAAATTCAAACCCACACAAAAGTAGAAAAAAACTTTCAAAAAAATTCAAACACCCCCCCCCCCAAAAAAAAAAAAAAATACACCCCCCCCACACACACACACCAAAACAAAATAAAACACATGCAACAGAAAAAAATATGAAGTAGTATGAATGTGTGGATGGACTGATGGACAAACAGACAGTGTCACAAACTGCCACTGTGGCCTAGCGGGTAACACACTTGTCTAGGAACTCAGAGGACGTGGCTTCAATCCCAGGTACAGGCAGATACATAGTGGCTCGGATGACCACTTAAAATGGCGGTTCTCTGTTATTGGGTCCTATCCCCAGTGGCAGGTTAAAGAACCTCAAGGACGTTGATAAATGGTCATCCTTGAGTCTCTATCTTCAAGTTAGGGGAATGTCAGTTACTTGTGAGTTGGGGCTGTACCTGTACAGTCACATTGGTTAAATAGCGCTTTGAGTCCTGTAGTATATGGAGATATTGTGCTGAGTATAAATACTTAATAATAATAATAAAAACCCACACTTCACATGACAGAAACATTCCACGTCATGACTGAGTGGCTAACAGACTGACTTAATTGTTATCCTATGGCCAACACCTGATTGAGTGTCATTTTGGATTTTAAATTTCAAAATCTTCAATGAAATTACTTTTGGTTTGTGGGTCAAAGTTACTCAAAAATATTAGGTAATAAGTTTTCTTTTTTTTCATTTTTTATTTAAACAAATTAAATTCATGTGTGTGTATGGTTTGAGCTTTGACATTTGAGGACTTGGGTTTCACTCTCTATGAGATTGTGTTTAATTTTTGAAATAACATTCTTCAGGATATTTTTGTAAAGGACTTTTCTTTAAAAACTTGGATTTGAATGACAGTGGTTGAAAAATGGGTTTACTGTTTGTGTAGCACTTCTGCAATAAACGTTCTTGGATTATTTAGGTAGTCCTAAACAGGACTGACAGATGACAGCATCCTCGCCCCCTCAGCCTTCTTAAATCCTATCCTCCTGCCCAGCCAGTGCCCGAAGGTTATTGTAGGAGTCTTTCAGTAGGTCTCATTGATGTTTGGCCTCCCTCGATTGATTTCTTAAGTTATCAGTTTGTCCCTGCTCTGCCTGGTCATTCTGTGGTGGTTATATGTCATTCCGCTGGAGTGGGTGGTCTATCTGCTCTCCCCTGATGGCTTCTCAGCATGTTATGTAGTACCACACATGTTAATGCAATGTCTCTGACAACTTTTGGCCTCTGCTCCATGGTGGTCAGCAGCCTGAACCTTCCCACTAATATTCCAAAGGCATTCTCGACCACCCTCCTTCCCCCTTGATATCCTGTAGTTGGCTATTCTCTCTTCTCTGGTCAGTTGTCTTCTGCTGTAGGGCTTGACCAACCAAGGCATCATCCTCCAAAAGGAAGTAGTGTAGATCTGGCCCCCCATGTCCAAGTGGTTCAGGTGGTGGTAGTCCCAATGTTCCATTCTGAATTTTCTTTCGCAGTTTGCTACGGTTGAATATCTGAGTATCAGATGATGACCCACTGGCCCCCACATTGACCCACAGAAACTTGTAATCTGCATGGTCTTGGGCTAACAGTACCAGGGAGAAATAACCCTTGCAGTTGAAATATTCACTGCCTGACTTCTTGGGCTTTTTCATAGCTTTGTGTTTGCCAACTAGTGCTCCTACTGCATGGGAGACATTCCATCTGTTTCTAAATTTCTCCTCCATTTTTCTCCAATCTTCAGGATCTGTTCGACAAATCAAATATTCCTGTTGAAATTCTTGTAAGATGGCTTTGCAGAACTGGGGACAAATTTACAAATGGTTGTTCTTCCAACCCTCCAGTGGTACTGTAGTGAAGTGTAGCTTCCCCTGTTGATAAGTGTCTCAATGTAACTGCCAGTTTCCAGGGTATAACCCATGGATTCTGTGGCTTCCTCCTTCTCCATGGTGGGGGCTGTTGTTGTGGTGGTGGTTCTGACTGGGCAGGTGCTGGGTTCTGTTGTATTCTGTGTCTTGAAATCATGACAAAAAATATTCAACTCAATAAAAAACCAAAGGACCCTCAGCTTGTCAAATAATTCATCTTGATGTGTTGCTATCATCTTTGCAGTGTGAAATGAATGGCACATCCCTGGTGGCGGCGATTTATATAGCGTGATTTGGATCCCCATTCTGGATCCCGACTATAGATACAGACCCCCAAAATCAATCAGTCCTGTTGTGATGGGTTGTGGACATGGTCCCGGCTTGTCTGTTTGTCTTTACATCTTGTCTGTTTGCATTGTGGCTTGTCTGTCAGGGGTTTAGGGCTTGGCGTACTACTTCTACGACTGACCATGCAATAAAATTCCCTGACCCTACGTCTTGTTGATGTAGTCATCGCTTCCTATCTGTAAGTGCAACATCCTGTCAGGGACTTCTTAACTGACTCAGCATTTTTGCCTTTTTTCTACAATCCTACAATTTTTATAGTCCAGTAGAACACATGCATTAGAAATAAACAAAATGACTGAGTATCTTTTAAGCAACAAGAAAACCCTTGCCTGACAACATTGAGGATAATAATCTAGCCAACAAATTTGCTATCTTCCTGAACAAAATCAAGGAAAGTTAGAACGGATCTAGAAAACTGTTCCAAATCCAGGCCGCAAGAAAGGGGTTGTACAATAGTATTTTCCTTTACTCCCCTAAGTGAAGATGAAATACAAAGCATAATATGTGGCATGGCTTGCAAAACTTGTGAGTTATGTGTTATTCCAAGCAAGGTATTAGACCAGTTAGTAATTTGTTATTTTTGACCAAGGTTCTAGGAAAAAAGTTCTGAAACAATTCAATGACATGTGTAATTTCAAAGTCTCTTGCCCGACTATGAGTCTGCTTACAGACAGTTTTTTTTGTAAAACTTCCCTGGAAAATCTAACAAATGACATTCTGTGGGCCATGGAATATCAGAAAGTAACTGTGATGATGGCATTCAACTTATTAGAAGCATTCAACAATGTTGATCATGAGATCTTACTTGAAGTGTTGAACAAACAATATGATATATCTGGAAATGTTTTGAAATGGTTCAGTAACTATCTACGAGCTAGATCATTCTGTGTGCACATAGGTAAGGGATATATTCTGATAAACTTCCGCAAGATATCACTCTAGGTCATGATGTGCCTTGAAATTTGAACAAAGCTCGTAAGGAGTCAAGAAGTATACAGTATTCAAGAGAAAGATAGACATCCTGTGATCAGATATTTGTGCCACAATCGCAGTTTGATTATAAACACTGTTATTGCCAGATGCAAAGCCTATTCAGACAGGAACTGTTACTCATGGTGATGTGCACATTACTTATTTCAAGATAATGCTCTTGCTTTCAGATGCTGTAACATCAAAAGATATCAAATTCGATAGACTAATTTGCTTCCTCTGCTAATGTGGGTTTAGTTACACTACCAGCATGTGACTGTATTCCAAGCATTGCTTTCTTACATTCACAGCACAGCAGAAGCACGTCATTACAGCATATTGAACACCTCTTCAGTCTCTTACAAGATGGATGATTGTGTCTAAAATCAAAGCAAACCTATCATAGAGGTCGCTTCTCATATCATTAATGGCTCCAGGGCGACTCCAAGTATCACATGAACATAACAACAGACTGTCACATCAATCAAACTTACTTCACAGGCAGCTTTTCAGTCTGAACTGACTATTCTTACAAATGTCAAAGGTTTGGTGTAACTATTTGAAAATATTGCCATTAAAATCAATTAGGTATTGAGATTCTTCATCTTCAATCCGATGAAAATACACACAGGCGACAACTGAATGGGACAATCCTTACTGTCTCTTGATTGGACTCATGCAGAGTTTAAGTAAGTGCATAGAAAAGCAATTACCTCCCAATTTAAAAACAGTTATTTTAGTACAAAATATCAAAGTTATTTTTGTAGAATAATAATGCTCTATTATATGCGGTAAAGGGAAATTAGCAAATTGGAGGTTATTTTCTCCACAGCAAGTATCTTTGTCCATTTGTGTTTTAAGTCATACCAGTAACAATGGAAGGAAGACATGTAGGCCCTCTCATCCAAATGGCAACTCTTTGACATGTATCTTGAGAGATGACATAATTGCACATCCCTTCCCCCTTGGCTTGCCTTTAATGACTGCAGTGATCCCCAGTTACAGCAATCCACGTTTTTGATAAGTCAGTAATTACAATAAGAAGGGGGTCCCGTGGGGTATCTAAAGAACAAACAGTTAATGGAGGCTTGTCATCTCAGCTCAAAGAACGTGTGTGGCATACCACTGGCCTTATATTTTGTTTGTTATTTTTAAAGGCTGTTAGTACCTTTAAGTTTAATTGGCTTTTTATTGAGGACGGAGGAGGGGGAGGTAGGATATGAATGCTTTCATAAATACATCGCCATTGCCTTAACAATAGATAGATATGTATGTTTTGATTTTGATATATACATATATATATGTGTAAGTTTCAGCAAAAAGTGACACCAGCATTAAAGACTCTCTGTTTCAAGAAGAGCCAAGCTTAAAGGTCGGCCTTACGATCATTAATGGAATATGATAACAGATAGAAGTCTGTGTGTTACGATGAGACCTTTACAAATTGACAAAAATCCTTGAAATTAAGAATGCATTGAGGGACCTCATTACATCTACAAAGGAGAAGAGACAAAAGTAACAGTTGGATGTCATTGTAATGATACATGCACAAATCCAAGTAAACAATATAGTGAAATACATCTAGTTATAAATACAATACCACCTGGTTATACAATCTGTGTCTTGGATACATTACCCGTTTGAGAGTTCTATTATTTGCCATATAAATCTGCTCAGACTATTTCATTCGCTTGTTTGTGGCTCCACCTTGAGCTTTTTTTCATGCGGGTTTGTTTAAAGGCACTTCCCAGTATCAAGCTGCATTAATTGAAAACAAAATACAAGAAAGGTCTTTAAATCTTTTTGTATTAAAAGACACATACACTATTGTTTTTGGCATAAGGCAACTAGCATTAAAATTAAATCTCCATCTGACCTTGAGGTGAGTCAGCTGGATCTACAAGAATACAAAATCTTAATTAATACTCATATAGTACAAAGTATAATATACTCGAATGATGTACACGTAAAAACGAATACATTGCTTATTTACAGTTTACATAACAAAATTTAATATGACATTTACAGTTCTAGGTCGTAGAAATAAGTTAATAACTCTCTTTAACAAAGTTGCAGTTTGAACTGAGTGGTATATTCAAATTATACAAGCTTTAAATAGTTGAAATAGCGAATAAAATCCTGAATAGTCCCTAACACACAAATGTATGTTTATAAGCATTTCCTTTATAGATCAATGAAACCTATCCAAGGCTAATTGTTATAGTGTACATACTAGTCATAAATGAATTAATTGAACTCAGACCCGGAGTCTTATCTCACATACAGCTGCACTCATAATAAATGATGTATAAAGTGTGATACAAAGTTGCATTAAGACCAAATTTCAACATAGTATAAGGGTATCACTACATAATAAACTGTCTGTGAAATAAGTTTGTACAGACTTAATGTTTGCGCCATCTCCCCATGAACTATGCTTTCCACACATTCAACGAAATACTTTTGAAACTATTCAAACCAGAAAAATAGTAACTAAGGCGTCATGAATTAGATTTAAATCAAGAGAATATAATTTTTTATGTATCACTGAATACTGCGGAAAAACAAATGACGTGCTGGAACAAGCTCTTTTAACATTTAAAGGAGCCTCATTTTTCATAATTTACTTCCAATTACAAGATATTTCCCCCAAAAGAAAACAATCTGAAGGAGCTTAATTGAAGTTTGATGCCCCCTTTGGGCAAAAGATGAGAACGATTATTTTAGCATGGCCAAATAAAAACAGGCAAATTGTAGAGTACCAAGTCAACTGTTTTCTGTCATTGTCTTTGAACAGACAAAATCACTCAGAGAGGTCAACACCCCAGCAAAAGAATAGCTACTAAAAGTCAAGATGCAAATGTTTATATAAAATATTGGCCTGGATCAACATTAAAGTATAGTGAATTATTTCTAGCAGCAGTAACACATCAGTCTCTATGGCCTGTTATCGGGTCCATTCAGAATGGAAGCTAATTAAAATTAATTATCACCATGATTACAATTTCAAACATAAAATGTTAATTTGGGGTCAATATTCTCTGTTCATACCACCTGACGTAGGCCCATTTGAAACTGGTCTCATCTGTTTTAGAGGTGTTCGTAAACAGATAAATGACCCCTAAAATACAGAGGTAGTTATTTTTCACATGATCCTATTTGATCCATAGCAATGGAAAAGGATTTTGGTTAACTGTAGTGTTGATTGATAGATCAGGTACAATTGCAAGACACACTAGTAGAACTAGGAATACAGTCTAACAGTTTAAATCATCACACTTCCTCACTTGTGCTGTCATGTGGTACACTTGACACCTATGTCTAGTAAACTTCATCACTGATAAACTCTGTGAACCCACATTTTAAGAATGGATAATGGACAGACCGCAATTTGGTAAAGTAATATTACTTCTTACTGCTTACAGTAGCATAGGAAGCGGGGGGGGGGGGGGGGGGGGGGGGGGGGGAGGGGCATGGCCCTGCCACTTTTAAAAGTGGGAGCCATCATTTGCCCCCCCCCCACGTTTTGACATTGTAAACCCATGATATTTGATAAATTTGGGAAATTTTTAAGAAATTCACACGCCATCAGGGTTAAATATATTTTGAGTTTAACTATTCAGAATATTTTAACCAGATGAATCAAAAACGACTTAAATTTGTGAAAAATGTAACCTTAAACATATAATTAAGAAACAATGTCCATGTAATTCAAAGTACAATTAGATACTGATGTGGTAGCAACTGTATGTTTTAAATACCTTGCTAAATTTATGAGTGATGTCACAACCTTTGACTGTTGCTAGGGACTTTATGATGTCATTGCAGTGTGTAGTAGGTAACTGAGCCATAAGAGCATGTGGTCTTGAAAGTGTGTAGTGTCCCAAAATATACTATATATGTATCTTTTTTTTTAAAACTTTTTTTAAAGTTTTGACAGAAAGGCCTGTGAGACAGCACTTTACTTCAACCAGAGTGGTTTTTGTCTGTATCCTGAGCAGTTTCCTATCTACATTTTCTTTTGCAAAGAGGGATACATTGAATGAAAGTTGTTAATGGTACTTGAATTACATGAAAGAGTTTTTTGATGGGATGCCATAGATGAGTGAGGGGATTATCTATAACCAAACTGAGGTGTGCATTACTTGGTTACATGTAGTGTCAATTTTTGGCAGATGATTGTAATTGGCTCTTTGAATATTATTATGATGGAAACAATAAAGCTTAATTATGCTGCCTTTGCCACCACATAGATATGTTTTGGCATGTAATAATTCATAAAGCCCAGTTATGCTGCCTTTGCCACCACATAGATATGTTTTGGCATGTAATAACTTGAAAAATATTTTACTTAGAACTTTTAAATTTGGCATCTGGGTAACACAAGTAACATTGAAAGATCAAAATATAGATCATCAAAATATAAATGCATTTATATACCACTTTATTCTTGTTTCTTTCTATAGCTTTGGGTAAAAACCGTATTGCTTATTATTCAGTTCTACATCCATAGTGCATCCATTATTTGCAAGGGGGAAATGGTCATTGATGCAGTGAGTTTGGGTTTGTTGTACCTGGCCCAAGTGGTTGTTTTGATGGGATGCCAAATCCAGTCATTCTGTATCCCAATCACATTTATTGCGTTTTCATTGTCCAAGCCTCCTATTATGTTTTAACCCAATAACCCATTGAGACAATTAATTCTCGACTTAAAACCCAGGTTGACAACTTATTTTTAAAGCACTTTATTCCCATAAACATATAGTAAGTTTGCAATACAACAAAGGTTAAAGTATAGGGTTTTATGCCCATTCAATAGCCAGAATGATACAGGGATAGGCCCTCAGCATCGCCACATGTGAGATTCGAATTCATACTATGATTAGATGCTGAATATAAATATAACAAAATTTTATACAGTTTAGGTTTGAATATTTGCAGATTAGTGTGGATCCAGAATGGGTAGGAGTTTAGGGACACTATGGCCTAATGAAGGTCTTTTTTGAGCGATTTTCTAGTTTCTGAATGCCCCCACCCTCCAACTGGTTCTCGAATTTTGCTTACGTTAACTTGCAAGTTTGACTTTGATAATTTAGTGTTTAATCATGCTAGTGTTTTTTAAACAAAATAAAGTATTGAATTTTTTTTGGTATTTTCTCAATGATACAGTAACTTCTGTTAGTGTAAAAGTTTGTTGTATATTCATGGAAGATGCATTTAAGATTATATATAAAGACAAATTCTTCAAATTATTTTGCAGATTATGCCCACTTTACCTTTGTTCTGCAAAAATGATACTAAAAGTTTGAAAGAATATCTTTAGGACTCAAAAAATCCCCCCCAAATTACAAAAATATTTACATTTTCACTTAACATCCCCTTGACTCCTTGAGAATGGTACAACTTCTACCGGTGTCATAAGTTAACACAACTGCTGAGTTTAACTTTGGCCCCCCACTTTTCATATGCTTCCTACGCTACTGGCTTACCTAATTAATATGATTAACCTTGGTGAAGTACATACTTCTCCCTTGGGATTACAGTGATAAAAGAATGATGTTAATGCTTTGAGAGACAATGAGAAAGTCCTTGCATCAAAATACACATGTTTGGTAAGGTGACCATTGCAAACCTCTTTGGAGATTCTTTAACAAATTTCTGACAAAGTTTTTATATGTTCTCTTGCGTTTTTAATATTAATTTAGAGGGCTATGTACATGTTTTAGCTATTCTTATCAACTCAGTATTGCTAAGCAACTGTTAGAACATATTCATGTCCATAACATAGGCAATCCATATAAATCAGCATATAAAACAGGTAACTCGACTGAGACAGCTCTTCTTTCTATAAACATGAAGTTCACCTATCTTTGTCAAAAGGTGAACCGACTGCCCTGATACTGCTCAACCTCTCGGCAGCATTTGATACAATTGATCATTCCACCCTTCTTCATTATCTTTAGACCTGGTTTGGAATTGGTGGTTCTGTTCTGAAATGGTTCACCCCCTACCTATCTGAGCGCTATCAGTCAATAAAAATTGGTTCTACTCTCTCTGATCTTTGTAAACTACTGTTTGGTGGGCCCCAGGGCTCTGTCTTGGGTCCTTTATTATTTTCTCTGTATACAACCCCCTTTAGTTTGGTTATTGGTAAACACAAAGGAGTGAAGTTTCATTGTTATGCAGATGACACTCAAGTCTATATCCATCTATTCCAGAAGAATTCATCTGCTGCCTTCGAAATGTTGAACAGGTGCCTGGATGATATAAAGTAGTGGATGTCAGCCAGTAAACTCAAACTTAATCCAGATAAAACTGAGTTTATTGTATTTGGTTCAAAAAGACAGAGGGACAAATTGAAAGCATAATTTCCATCTACCATCTTGGGTAGTCCTCTCTCCCCTGCTGAGTCTGTCAAGAATCTGGGTGTGTGGTTCGATTATGATTTTTTCTTGTCCAAACATGTTCAGAATGTCTGCAAAAGTTGTTTTGTGCAACTCCGTGATTTTAGACATGTCCGGCAGTTTCTTACTCATGATGCTTCTGTACTTGTGGCCAATGCTCTTTTTAGTAGTTGGTTGGATTACTATAACTCACTTTTCAGGAGTCTCTCTAAGTTCAATCTTCGTAAATTACAGTGCATCCAAAACAGTGCAGCTAGAGTCATATCAAATACCAGTAGATACACTAGTATTACTCCTGTTCTTAAGAAACTGCATTGGCTTCCTGTTGAACATCGCTCAGTCTTTAAAACAGCCACCCTTGTTTATAAGTTTCTCCACACTGGTTTTCCCAAGTATTTTGCTCCATATATCTCATCATACAGTAGTTCTTACAGTACCAGGCGCAGTCAGAGCGGTGGTAATTTCCTTGTCGTTCCCAAGTTTCAACCCTCAGTTGATAAATCCGTCAAACAGTTTGGAATGCTCTTCCTGAGCAGATTCGGGCGTCCCCCTCTCTTGCCTCCTTCAGAAAATGCCTCAAAACCTACCTTTACACCAAGGCATACCCACCTTAGTCTTACTTACCCCAGGCGTTCTCCATGGTGCTTGGACTCTTTTCTGTCTCTGGATAATGAAATTGGTTGACTGTTTTTGTTTTGTTTTGCCTTAGAGTCCCCTTTGAATAGGGATTAAGCACTATAAAAGTCCAATTAGAATTATTTAAATGTATAACAGCTTTAACTTTCAGGGAGTCCACCATAACAGTTTTTACGACTCCTTTCTTCTCTTCCTGGCATTTTCCAAGCCATTCTTACAATTAGTGAGTGGATATTACGACTGTGATGTGTTTAGCCTTGGTCAGTACATGGACTAACCAAACTGGAGTACACACAGGTCAACTATTGAGAAGAAATAACTACACATCCTAACTAAGGTGACACAGGAGATAGGCTAGTTAATCTCCTAACCTATTTATCTTTGTACATGAAAACTCACCTCAACTAAACACCCTATAGTGACAGATTAGCTCTTCATCAAGGGCCTGATAGGTAAACTGAAACCCATTTCCTAATTCATCTCAGCCCAGAATTAGGTTACTGATGTTGATGATCTGAGTAACCTCATCAATTATATGTGAGTAAACCCATAGTATGGTCCGGATGTTTTTAAGACCCTTGACAATAAAAAGATTTTTTAAAAACTTTTTCTATTGATTTGTAAGCCTTTCTTGTAGCCAGAGGCTCAATGGAGCAACTTAACTGTGGTCTAGTGTAAATGCAGTCCATGTACACAATGAATAAGATGAATAAGCAAGATAATTACACCATTGCTGACTTTTTGCTGGTCTTTAGCTGATCTATGTTGTGTAGACCTCATTGCATTTCCACGTCTATGTGTTTTATACAAAAAACAAACCCTCACAGTATCTGCAAGGGATTCTGGGAATTTATGAGGACCTACATTTTAAACATGCTATATTAATGTGCATGTACTGGTCATATATTTATACAAATCAATATAATATATATATATACACTAGTGTACAGTGATTCAGACAGGACAGTCCTGTCGGACAGCAGTGTACATTGTCCTAGAAACACTTTTTTATACACTTGTGAACTCATACATACTTATTGTGTTTTATATTTTTGTTGTTGCAGGTCTTTATTTTATTTCAACACTAATATTCAATAAAATGTATCTGTCGCAATTTCTGTTTGTGTTTAACAGGATTGTCCTATCTGATTCACTCTCTACATGTGTAATATATATAATTTTATATCTTCAACCATATTTATTGGAAAATACATGTAAGTTAGAGGTGTAAAGTGGTGCATAGGTACATAATGGGTCTTGGACAGCAACGTTTCTGAGATAGTTTCCGATGGAAACTATATCCAGCTAGAGAATGACCTCATAGACCAAAGAAATGTAGCACCACCTTTCTGTATCAAGCATTGTACAAAACAACAGTTACCAGGGTGTATGGTATTATTTTATACTCAGTTTTGAAAACACAGTATGGGCAGTTTGAATACCATTTCTTGCAAACTTAGTGTGAATTTGCATGTGTGTATTGAAACTTGTTGTTGTAGTTTTATAGTTTGATATTTCTATGCACTTGGTTTCAGTACGTATTTATTTCTGATTAACAATCTGTTCTTATTGAATTACAGTGCTGAATTTACCTCCACTCACAGAAGCAAGGAACCACTATCGTGTCACATCAGTCTTGGTAAGATACATTTCTTTTACCAGCCGTCTTAGGCAATTTAAGGAAGAATGAGCAGATTTATAATTAGATGAAAGTGACCCATAGATTGGAAAAGGAAACTGAATGTGTGATTAAATCATTAGCCAAGATTGCATTCATTGTGTTTAAATTCTATCCATCATGGCTGTATTACAGACTTATTGCTACTCAAAAGTTGGTGTTTAACAGAGTCGACTTGGCACAGGTCCAATATCCAATACAAAATCTAATCACCAGAAGTTTCTCATCGCAATGAGGTAGATACCTTAACACATACTGTATAATTAAATTCTTGAGTTTCTGATATAATGTTAATATCAGATCCACCGGGAGTATGTTATTAAAATCATGTATGAAAACAACACCATTCTGGTGTAGGTCTCGGATTCCACTTAATTAATCACCACACCAAATTTGTTCTAATTCTGTCTGGAACAGAATACATTTAAATGTGACATGGTTAAAGGGTTAGGTGAGAGAGACATTGATGGCTACATCATGCTTTCTCCAAGATTACACAACTGAGAACAAGTAACCGATTATTCTCAAGTTCCGAATAGTTCCATTTCAGGATATTATAAATTTATTATTACTTCCTGCAAGGAGGTATTAAATTCGTGACCATTTATTACGTTGCCAAATTTTTGCAAAGTATGTTACTCAGTCTGTTTGTTTGTTTATTTACAGCATAACTCAAAAAGTATGCACTCGGCTAGCCTCCGAGTGCTCTTGTTTGTGTCTGTTTGTTAGCAGGATAACGCAAATACTACTGGTTGGATCTTCATGCAAAAAAAATCAAAAGAAGGGTCTTGGTTCAACGTAGATCCCATTGAATGTTGAGAGTCATTTGGAGACACCTCCTGGACACACAGAAGAATCTCAAAGATCCCATTTACTTATTATTGAGCCGTTTAAAAATCATACATGCCTTGGCAGAGGTATGTGTCTCCAAGTGATCTTCTATATTAAATCACATCTGTCAAGATATGAACATGATGGTTTTGTGCAAACCCTATTTTGTCCTTTTTAAAACATGGACATTTACACTTAGCTAAGACCAAGCTAAACTGATTTATGATACAATAGTAGACTTTTATGAACCCTTAATTTGTATTAAATTGGTTGAGATATTAAATTCTATTTATCACTACAGAAAACTCTGGAGGTGTTGTATGTACCAAAGCTTAATTTTAGCCATTTTAAACATTTGGGGGCCTCTTTATATGGATTTTTATTTAAGCCGAAGACTCAGCCAAAACATAGACTCAGCTGCAGTATAGTTTGGACTAAGACCACAGAATTAACCAAAGTACAAAGCAAAAGTCTTTACTTTAAGTCAGAGCTAAATCCTTTTGCCCCGGGAGCATTGTTCCTGCTGCAGTGACATATTTTACCACATATAACTTCAGTGACAGACAGAGTTTATTTCATTTCCCCTATATTTGAGTACAAACATCAGCTTTTCAACACTGTGTGCCTGTTTTGAATCAGCAACTTCCATTTGCAATTATTTTGTTGAAAAAACATACTTCTAGCAAGTTCATTAATTTGAGTAGTTGTCATATAGGTGTAGCTAGTGACTTTATGTTTTCACATGTCAAGTAATTAATCTAAATTTGATCCCTTTGATAAAATAACAGCCATTATATCACCCAATGAGTCGGTGATATTAATTTGTGGGAACATATCCTATGACAGAAACATGTTTTTCTGTTTAGGTGATCCATATTAATAATCACGTAATTTACACATAGGTTATCAGACTGTACTGTTAACCCCAAATCTAGAGTTTACCCACATTAAACAAGTTTAGATCCCTGTTCCACTATACTGACCCACCTGCCAATAGGTTTGCAGTTCTGAAAATTGGCAGTTCAGAAAGTCAATCTTTTTGTTTGGGAAGTTTGTAATTAACCCCAGTCTTAATGTTTAGGATGCTCAGTTTGAGTTTGGTAATGCACATGGTATTATAATAATTCCAAACTGTTTGAATTTGTCACAAACTTTAAGTCGTCATTATTAGATCTTGTGGCACCTGTCTGTGATGGGGTTGTTCCACTGGAGCAGACTCTAACCAACTCTTAGCGACTCTAGGGTCAGTTAGCTGATTTTAGGATCAGGGACAAAAATCCAGAAAAAATGTGTGTGGGTTTCAACTCCCCGACAGAATATAGTGCATCCCAGCTCGACTGGATTGAGATACTGGCCTGACTTGGGGACGGGATGTTTTTCTCCATGACCAGATGTGAAACTATGATGACAAGCCATAAAGCCTAAAGTGACAAGTCTTACTGCTCATGAAAAGGTAAAGTGACCAACCGACAAGACGGGAGCAGTGTCCTGAACCATCCTGAGTGATTAATTTCTGGAGTCGGGATCTTATGGGATCAAAGCAACACTAAATAAACCCCTTGCTAGTTTTACTCATCAGTGGTGCTGAAATGGGCCTTTTGGAGGTAGTTGCAGTCTACTACTGCTGCTACTTGGGTTCTGATGACTGCTGGAAGGGCTGGGCTTGCTGCCAAGGAGGCTCTTGCTGCTGGGTCGTTTTAGGACAGGCGGTGTGTTGATGTGGGTGACTTGGTGTAAATGGTTGAGGTGTATCCATCTACTGGTAGCTCCTAACTGACTGTATATACCCAAGAGGCTTGAGAGGCCTGAAATGTTGTGTGTACTTTCTTCTCCTGTGACAGGGGCTACAGAAGGTGGGTTGAAACTCTTGGCAGGGCTGATTGTGCAATTTAGCTGTCTCAAAGTCTCGGGTTGTTGATCGCCTACAACTAAGTTTGAAGTCTGCTGCTCTCAGGGATGTTGTCCTCTTGATAGCATTTGGCTTTGTTGAACTGGTTATATGACCTGGCTATCATCTGGGTTTCTGGAATAGTCAAGATGTATTCCCTGGCTGCTGGTTGCTGTGGTTACTGCCGATAAGGTGTAGCATATATGTGGAAGTGGCACTGGAGCTTCTCCAAAGTGTAGGTTGCTGTGGCTGATGGTTCCTTTCCTCTGCCCTGCTCTGTATCAAAATTAAACATTTAACTGCCTCATTTCAAAAAGTCTGAAAGTCTCTCCCTCCTACTGTTCCTGCCAAATATTTGCAGAAGGCTGTCTTGGTGGTCTCCTGTCTGGGCCCAAGGAAAGATGTGAGCATAGCCTTCATCTGGGCAAATTGATTCATGACCTGCTTGTAGACTAATGAACGCTGGGACATTACACTTGTACCGGCAGTGTTGCAAATGGATAACTGATGTCTTGTGTTGTAGTGGATGCTGGTCTCCGTACTGTCAGTATACGTGGTTCTGTGGAATTTCGTGGGCTGGGGATGCACTAGTACTGGCTCCTCTCTGTGGTGACTTAAATCTGGAAGAGTTGCTGAGGCCTTTTCTTCTTATATGGCTATTCAAAAACTAAAACTAATCCTGAACCAAGTTGTGCCTCTGTCATTTCCTAGGAAGATTTGGACTGGGTAAATTTTTTATGGTGAGGCCTTTGGTATTCAAACTAAGTCTTGCACACTTTCACTGAGAGGTTCTTTTGCTTACAAATCATTCCCAGGGGCAATCCTTCCTGGCCTTGTCCTTAAACTTGTCGTGGGTTTTGTTGTAAAGCTCATTATGATCCTTGACAAAGCCTTTTATAGCCTGGATTGGCATTAAGTAGGTGTTTGGCTCGTCTCTACTCCACCCTCTGCGTCCACTTTACTTTCACTCCTCTCAGTTTTTGGTCTTTTTTTCAGCCACTGTCTCCTCTGTCTGTAGAATATTCTCCTTTTCAGTTTTTGCTCTCCTGGCTTCCTCTCCCTATCCCCCCTCTATTGTTTCTCTGCCTCCTCCCTCTGTTCTCTCTTCTCCATCTTCCTCCGGATGTTAGCAGCTGTATCTCCCAACTCAAACTCAGTAGGTGTATCTGTGGGGAATTCTGTCTTCCTTGCATTCTTTTTTTACTTTTGAGAACCTATCTTATAAATCAAATCAAGGCAACATTTTAAAAAACACACAAGCCTATCAGCTATCGAGTAAATTTTATATCTATTCACGAAATCCTAGCTTTATTTGCAAAAAACAAGAGCCTATCTCAATGCTACCTGTTGTCATCCATCAGTGTTGAATACCCAAATGATGCATTCTGCATGCTGACTTACCTTTAATGGACACAAATCTCACAAGCAACAAGCCGTGAGTCAG
This sequence comes from Sabellastarte sp. h YS-2021, assembly GCA_964017235.1. Classification (NCBI taxonomy): domain Eukaryota; kingdom Metazoa; phylum Annelida; class Polychaeta; order Sabellida; family Sabellidae; genus Sabellastarte; species Sabellastarte sp. h YS-2021. The sequence goes on from OZ024936.1 coordinate 34,689,848, forward strand.
TCAAATGAAGCCGGCCTATCCTATACACTTCCATGCTTGTGGTTTGCTATAACCATCTTGTCAGTTTCATATTACGCCCTACTGAGTTCCCACCTCGTCATGCTGTAATGAAACCAACTCTGTGGCCAAAGACTTCCTAACTTGACGGGAAGTGACCAAGTCAGGCCTTGAATGCTTATGACAACCTGGTTTCCTTTAAATTACAGTCAGAATTTTTCTATGGCTTGTGTTGGAGTGATGTTGGGGTACATGGATATGGCAGGCCAGCAAGTGTTTCCCGACAAGACAGTAACAGTATAGTACAGTAGCATCTGATTACAGTGGTGATCCATAGTAGTCAACTGCAACTAACCAATAAATTTAAACTTTCAACACATCTTTTATGTATGATCCAGCCTGTATCTTTTTTACTTGGAAACCTCATCTTTGTTCTATAGATATTTGTGAGGAAATGATATTTTCTCAATCGTAGATTCCAGAATCACAGGAATCAGGAACCAATTGCAAAGGCATTTATTAAGGAATCTTTTTTATTGTAAACCCCCATTTCACTCAAGGACCACTCGGACAGTGATCACATACCTTTTATTGGCTATAAAATTGCCCCTTTTAACCCCTGGAATGTAAGCCACAAGTCTAATTTATAGCTTTGTTCAACTTAGATTAAGGTTTACAATCAGATCAGCACAGTAGAACAGCCTCCTTAAAGGCAGTTGCGTTGATAATCTATGTATCGTATAGATCTCTGTTATGCCCACTATACACTTTGGCAAGAGTGACATATTTAGGTATTTAAGTTTTTTCTAAGAAACAAATTGACCCAGCCTATTATTGTTCAAAGTTCACCATGACAACCCCCAAAATAATACTATTAATAATAATCATCGATAATACTATTACAATACTTTAGGGATGCCATTTTGTATAAAAGTTCCCCACTTTGGTCACAGTGTCCAGACTTATCACTGTTCAGGGACTAACCTCCCCTTTGATTTCGTCATCTCTTTCAGAGAACCTGTAAACTAACTATAACTCCTCTATCTAACTGTTCTGTTCTATCTCCTGTTCCCAGATATATACACCCCTTATGAGCTGTGTATTTGTTCAGATGGAGCCATACCTGATGATTGACCCTAAGAATGCAAATCACACTGGAAATGAGCAGTTTATGGGTTATATTCCTGACCTGATGTATGAGCTGTCACAGCGTGTGGGCTTCCACTACAGAATCCACGTGGTAGAAGATGGGCAGTATGGCAGTCGCCAACCAGATGGTTCATGGGACGGAATGATAGGAGAGCTCCAGACTGATGTAAGTCACAATAATTTGAGGTACACAGAGCTTCCTGTCATTCATTTAGATTTGACAGGTTTCACTTATAGATGATACTGCATACATGTTTATGACAGGCTGTGAAATCTCTAAAACCAATGATCAGATGCTTCAACATTGAAGTTGATTCCACTTTGCTGCCTATTAAAACTGTCATAGTTGAATATTTGAAATCTCTTAACCGATTTTGACAGGGGAATGAATTGATTTAAATGATATTCTAAATGAAAAATAAATATCCTATTATAATCTAAAATTTAAGAATCTCATTATTGTGCTTTATTGCGGGCATGTCCTCTCTGAATGCAAATGTAAAGAAACTTTTAATACTAATATGTGTCTTGTACCAATGTACAAATGGGCATTTACTGAGTATGTCCTTCTGTTTCTTTGTGAGAACTGATGTTAACCAACTCACTATTTTTCAGAGAGCAGACATCGCTGCGGCCCCTCTGTATATCACCAAGCAGCGTAAGCGTGCTGTGAGCTTCTCCAAGCCCTTTATGCATGTTCATGCCACTGTCCTCCTGTCAAAGTATCAAAAGTATCCAGGCATCAGCACTGCAAAGGACCTCATAGGCCAGAGCAAGATACAGTATGGAACACTGAACACAGGAATACTTGTGCATGCTTTCATACACAGCAATGACTCAGCCTATCAGACCATGTGGAAAAATATGAAAGACCGTGTGCCCTCAGTGTTAACAGCCAGTAATAATGATGGCATAGACAGAGTGCGAAAAGGTGGTTACGCCTTCATACTGCCCTCCACTATAGGAGAATACATATCAAAGCAAACCCACTGTGATCTCAAGACATTAAACAGGTTTCTCATGAACAAAGAGTTTGCCTTAGCTGTGTACAAGAAGTCAGAGAAGATGAAACACATGTTAGAAGACTTTGACACAGGACTGGATATCTTAAGGGATTCAGGCAAGCTACAGCAGATCTATAACAAGTGGTGGTTTACTAAGAACAACTGTGGTTCAATCAAAACTAGCTCAGCAGTAAGTCAAGGACAATACACCTCCACTGCTTCACCAACCAGTCAAAATCTTCTCCTCACTGCCAGTTTTTGCCTCTTAATGGTGTATTTTGTCAGTGGACTACGGTGATGTGAATGATAATTTATCAATGAATGTGTCATGCAGTTAAAATCTTTACACACATGCATATTGCTCATACATGTGAGTTTACCTGATTTGTTTCTGACATCTGATGACCAATAATCTTATGGAAATGCTGTAGTGATAAGACAATGTTAAACTCTCTGATCACCAATGATTATTTAAGATGACACCTGTGGGCAGGATATGACTCCATCATTTCCATCAGATGAATACTATTTATGTGATACAAGATTATTCCTACTTAGCTGTTAGAATGTGCCATACATTTATCACGTGACCTCATTAACATTATTTATATTTGTACAATTATATTGTTAGTGCCATGGGATTTAACATTTTACGCAAATGTTTTGTACCTATGTTTTAATGCAGAATATTTATGTATGTATGGAAAAAAACTAATCTATTTTTTATGTTTTAACTACAAGAGTATAATATCATACGCAGTTACAACAGCTGGGGTCGTATTCATAAAAGAGATCAAGCTCAGGTTGAGCCGAAAATCACCTCAAGTTTAATGTAAACAGCTAAAGACTTGAGCTGATTTGGGCTCAACTTGAGCTTTATTCTTTTTGTGAATTCCAACCCCGGACTCTTCGAGAATACAAAATATCCAAAGGGTAGCTATGTATACAGAGTCATGTCTAATTGTGATACACCCCATTGTAAATAGTCCATCTTTCATTGTAGTTGTTTTGTCAGCTTGCAGGGTATGATGTTCTTTGTTCCTGTACAAAGGGAGAAGAACTCTCTTTTGTTCAAATAGCATAAATTAAAATTTTAATTAAAACGCCACTCCTCACTGTTATGTTCATGGTTTTCACCAACTTTCCCGTTATTTTCAGCTCTGTATGACAAGGTAAATAACCTGTCCAAGATTGCTCTACAAATTTCACCTTTATTATTCTAAAATCAGGACTTTTAATTTTTTAGATGTTTAAAGAAAGTATAACTCATGACTAGTAATAATAGATAAAATTTGTTGCAAAATGATGGTAAGCCTGTCATGTAATTGTGATTGCTTGTGTTGTATAATAAAATGAATTAAATCAATGAATCAGTACACAGTTTTACTGATTTATTACATTACAATGTGTGCAATGTCATGATGACTGCATTTTATGCAGCAACTTTGGTATTTTTTAAAGCATTTCTAATTTGAAAAAGCAGATGCTCCAAGTTAGGGGGAACTTAAATACAAAATAAAAAGAAATACTTAAATAAAAGAAAACATAAATAATTTTACATATTCCATTCAGAAATGTAAGTTGGAAGCACTCACAGAACATAGACCGGTGCCAGGGGGCATTTCTGAATTGGGAATTTTTGTAACCAAAATATGGTCCAAATCTCTTCCAAAGTGTAATCACTTCTTCCCTTGATCAGGCCCTATATACATAAGTATTTCATAAAGATCCATTCATTATGTTTGGAGGTATCACAAACACAGACAAGCAAACAAACAAATGAATAAGCAACACCCTAAACATAACCTACTGTCGGGAGGTGATTCCTGTCATACTAACGTTATCACAAGGTCCTCAGTGGCCTAGTGGTTAGCAAGTTTGGCATCTAATCACAGGCAGTCACCTCTGTGTGGGTTCGACTCCCACAAGTGGCAATGCTGAGGACCTGTCCCAATGTGGCCCTGGCTGTTGAACGGGACATAAAACCCCAACATTGACTTTGAGTGTCACATCAATATACAGATGGACTTGCTAATACGACTCATACCTTGTATTGGAACAAAATCATGTAAACAATTATTTAAACGCCAGTCAATCAAAAAATCATAGTAAACAACTTTGTGAGCTCTCCTATAAGGGTTTGGGGCAAGTGAAATTGCATCACATTTCTTCAAAAATTCTGGGTGATTTATTAGGTAGTGTATATAATATCGTAAGTCTATTGAGGTTTTGCATTTTTAAATATTTTTAGAACTACAAGCAAAAGTAATATTCGGCTTTTAAGTTTATATGCCAATATCAGCTTTGGGAACTGTTAACTTCACATTTATGTCGTAAAGTTAGTAAACCAAATACAAATGTTATCTCAGAAATGTGGTTATTTCGTCAGTAATAGAGAAAGTGCTACAAGTTAAAACCTTTAACACTCAAAAAAACGATGGCAATCTGTCAGTGCATACATATAGAAATAGCGATTCTGTATGTTATTTCTAATTCTGCTTTGGATATAAAGGTGTTTTGTTTTCATCCCTCACACTTGAATCTTTGTGTACAATTAGCACATATCACACTTGATATTTTATTGCCAATAAGGAATAACTACTTTTCAATAGTATTTCATTGATGCAAGATGGCATTTGATATAGTCTTCTTATAATTATAACTATAAATAATCTTATGTGGACTTTTATAGAGCTTAATCTCCATTATTGACACACTGTAAGGCACAACAGTCAATGTATTGAACAGTCGTACGTCCATTGACATTGCCATGTCATACCTGAGAAGACACAGGGCATTTATAGATTTAAATTAATTAAAATCCTCTCAGGTTTCCTAGGTCTGCAATATCAAAAGAAAGTCAAGTTTTTGAAGCCTATAAATTAAAAGAAAAACTGATTTGAGGAAAGTTATTTCATTCCATTGTCTATGTAGTACAAATGTAATGTAAAAACAAGTTAAAAAGACTTTGAGAATTAAAAAAAGTAAAACTTTTAAAGCACCAAGGAGTGCCAACATGTTTTACAAGCGACTAGAGCCAAAAACCCACGTTTGTGAGAAGGTTACTCATGTGATTAGTTTGTTTGAAATGATTAGAATTCTAACTAAGTTTTGTGCTACTTGATCTTCACTGAAAGAAGACTCTAAGTCGGAACAACCAAGAACAAAGTCTAAAAATATAGGCACAAGAAAGATGTCAGTAATAATGAAGATGTTACATTGGATAAACTTCAAGATATATAACAAGATATATAATAACTTAAATTAAAATACAACTTAAGTTTCTTTCTGAAGCCGTCAAAAGTGGATAAAACATAAACCTCGCAACTCACTTCATACTGTCAGTGCATCAGAAACAAAAAAATGTAACTATATTTTCGATTGACTTATGAATGGATAAAACTGTGAAACAACAAGATGTTCAACATCATCTAGACACTACTCAGTATTATAATAATAACAATAATAATAATAATACTGGGCTCTTATATAGTGCTTTGTCTATTATTAGCTCAAAGCGATTTACACAGTATTACCCGAGCAATGATAGCTAGCTTTGGTAACCTTACCTATTGCTACCATGCAAGGCGCAGAAGCCAGTATCCCTTATAGCTGGGTACCCCTATTTTCCCCTGGGTGGAGAGTGGCACGGTCCAGGTTGACATCTTGCCCAAGGATGTTATACCACATGTAACAGTTGGCATCAGTGGGGATCAAACCCACGAAACTTGGATTATGAGTCCAACACCCTACCAACTGAGCGAAATGAGACCATCCTTATACTACAGACTGATATAAAGAGGAGATAAGCATCAAATTAGTTCGAGGAGAAACTAGATTGAAAAACTTTGGCAGTTTGAAACACTGATTGTTATTCAATATGCAACTGCTGCAATTTGGGAGAAAGTAGAGTGATTCTAGTATATCTTCCTTGTGTTAGATACAATTCCAGTATCTTTCTTTTGTATTTACTGTAACTATCCAAGATTAGAAAGGTGAAGGGTGAATTGCAGTAGTAATAAAGCAGTTAAGAGTAGTTTCCCCAAACAAAGTAGTTCATGACTAAGAAACTGTTGAACTAAAAAGAACTTGGTGAAAACACCCTCACATACATTTGTACTGGTATGGATAATTATAAAATATAAAATCAGATTCAAACCTGATTCCAAGACTCTTGACCAACTCTGCTGACTAGAATCGACTACCCAGAACGTTAACTGGAAAACATTGTTTTAGGCATATCCATTTTGGTGGCATAAAATTATAAAGTAAACGTCTTCGGGAGTTAATTTTAATCCAGTTTTTCACATCACTGTGTCTCAGATATTGCAGTCCCGCTGAACAACAAAGAAGCAATGGGATTTAAAATTTTATTATTATTCATAACATTATTTAAACATTCCATTACATAATCAGTTGGACTAACATATGCTTGTAAATACAACACATTACACCATACTATAATGCATGATATTCTGTTAAATTGAACAGAGGCGAAAGGCCATAATAAAATTACTGACTGTTACGTACACAATACTAGCTATTAAGCAAATCATAAAACATTGATTAAAACAGTATAGATGAAATATATGATAACACATGACTGACAGGAGCCCGGCACGGAGGGCCATAATAGAAATACTGCCTGTTAAGGCTAATAATAGTATCACACATCTGACTCAAACAATTTAACCCCGATTAATGAATAAGGTCATAGGTCAAACACTACTAACAGATGTGAATATAAACCCAGAGTGAGTAAATGAACTACAATAAGCTAGCCCCCCCCCAAATAACACATGTGACTCAAAAGAAATTCAACCCCAATTAATGAATAAGTTCATAGGTCAAATACTACTAACAGGTGTGAATAGAAACCAAAGTAAGTAAATGAAGTACAACAAGGTAGGGCAAACCGCCCCAACCCCAAAAATACAAACGTCAGCCATTAAAATGTCATAGGTGCCAATAATGATATGATATAAAAGTTACATGGTAAAATAGTGAAACATAAGAGAATAATGAGAAATCTAAGCATACATTATAATTATCATTTATCCATCAAGCAGCAACATCAATATAAACTAAAAAATTCATTTTTAAAATTGAAGGGTAAAAACCTGTGGCTAACACATGAAAAGAACATCATATTCGACAGTTATGATATGAACCTGATAAATGCGAATATAACCTCACTTAATGCAAATATTATGGCTCCACATTATTGATATAGTTAAAGGCAATTATTACAAAACAAACACAAATAAATAAATAAAGAAATAATAAATGAAAATTAACTGATAGCATAATTAGATAAGATAAGAAGGTATAGACGTCTGCTGTGCTCAATACAACAGCTCAGTCCCGTTTCCATGTAACAACACTATAGACGTCAGCTTAATAATTAAGTAGCAAGCTCAGTCCCAAAACAGCCATAGATAAGATCCATGAAGCAATCCAGATACAGATAAGATAAGACGTCTGCTGTGCCTTGATTCAGAATACAGCTCAGTCCCGAATAGCATAACTTCGGGAGTTAACTTAATTTTAATCCAGTTTTTCACATCACTGTGTCTCAGATATTGAACTTTTCGAAAATCAACAGGCACATTTTCGTTAAGCAAATGTAAAGGTGTGTATTATCGTCATAAAAAATATAAATAGACCGAAAACAGAAGCTGGAGGAACACTGAACAAAGAGAATAGTCAACTATCAGTACTCTCAATAAGTAACTCATACAATACAATATGACTACTTGCATGACATAATGGTTATAAACTCTTGTACCTAGCTCACACCTTGCTGGAATCATGAGTTACAACTGAACGAGCTCATCTACTTTTGTTTGTGGTTTGCTCTGCTTTGCATTTGCTTCTTTGGTATTCAAATTTCAATTGGCCATCCTCTTTGATATTTGACACAACTCGGAAAATGCTTTGCATTTGGCAACCACTTTTTTGAAACGATAGAAACACCTCCCACACGCCTTCAGATGCTGTAGAAAAAACATAGTGGAGATTAAGTGGAAGGTTATATGAATATCCAAACAGCTGGTTCTTCAGTGTGTACTACTAAGATATCAGGCTATCAATTTCAGAAGGGATTACCAGGGAATGCCAGGTCCCACCGAGAAACAACTAATAGTCTATTGTTATTTGAATGTCACGCATTTGTATGAATACTGTAATATTTCAAGCTTATGACTTCAAAGGCATGCTCAATGACTCATTTTAAAGCTTGGCAGAACTTATTTACGACCATATATGCATAGAGGACACTATCTCACACTTTGACTCAAATGGCTACAGAAATATTACATTTTGGGCTATCCCAGTAAACTAGCATCATATCTTGCCGGGCTCACACCAAGCTATGTTTCTTACCATATGCATGCTACAGGGAAATTTGACCTCCTACTCCAATTTTCAACTTGATCGCTGTCTCTCCCCCCAAACTCATTTTTATTCTTTGATAACCATCACCTAAACCTTCATATCCTGCTTCTACATGTCTTTGGCTTTTCCTACAAGTGATACTGCACCTTTGTAAGTAGTTCCCCATCAATTTTTTATCCCGTCATTCACCTGTATCTGTCCTTAAATGTTGCCTTATTTTTGCAACTGTTCATGCTAAACATCATCCTTAGCATGTCAGTGCTGTAACCGTTGATGTCCATGGCTTAACTTTATATCCTGTCAAGGGCACCTTCCTCAACGTTTATAATCCATTTGGAAATGTTGCACACCGTTACAGAAGCTACCGTTGGTCTACATTTATTTATGTTTACACTCCATCACTATCTTTTGCTGACCCTCGCTTTAAGTGACATAAAGTGGTCTCAAGTCTCTACTTGTCTCTACTGCACCATGTCACGCACTGTTAGTATACTCCATTGTATTTTACCTCATTTTTTGGAATCATGCTTCACACCCGTCACTCCAAATCTGTTACCGTTTCAACCATTGACCCCTTATGCTTCACCTCAAATGCTGTTCTAGGACAATGCACAATCAATAACAGTTCCACACAGTAGGTCAACTTATGTCCGTGTCTGGGGAACTTGTGGTACTCGTAACTGTTGCAGTGTAATCAGTGATCTCCACTGGCTGAAGTTGTTCTGGTAGAGGGCTGAAGAAGGAGGATGCAGAGGCAAGGGTTGGCAGATGAATCCATCTGAGAATCTGGTGATCTCCATTCTCTGACAATACTTCATAATCATCATCAGTTCTGAACTGGGGTCTACTGATATGGTGCATTCCCTTCCAGGACAGGTTTGGGGTGGTAATTTCTGAAAGACTTAGATTGGGATCCTCAGGGTTCGTCTCCATTGAAAAGGGTGCCACTGGTGCCAAGACTGAAGAATAAATTAGGCTTCTGTCCCGGGAGGTTGAAAATAGCGCTTCCTGTGACACCTGGATGTCATCAGACACACATGTAATCTCTGTAGGCTCCATGACCTGGGCAGTGTCGGTCACCTGAGGAGTGTCCTGCACCTCAGGAGTGTACTGTTGAGACTGCTGTGGCTGCTGCTGAGGAAGGGTTGGGTGTTGTAAGACTTGTGGCTGCTGTGGAAGGGTAGGCTTTTGGAAGACTTTTGGCTGCTGCTGTTGTGCCTGATACTGCTGAATGGCCGACCTGTTGTAACTGCTGCTGCTGCCTCTCCCTTTGTTCCAGTACCCGACTGCACTGCCTGTGAAGCACAAAATATAAAGAATAGTACGAAAATGGATTAAATGAAACATAATACTACTGCATACAAAAGACCTATATTACTATTATTATTTACATACTTTTAAAGTGCTTACTTTGCATGTGTATTGACTTCTAAGTAAGGCAAACACACAGACATGTTAGTCTACATATGGATCTATTTACTTGTCTCTGTGTTTTAATTCGTATTCAGCACCTAGGGTAATATTGCGATGAGTAGTTCACGATTAAGGAACTGGTGCAAGGTAGATGATCATGATTCTGCATTGTTAACTAGCAAGTATCAGCAAATAACTACCAACTTACTAACATTACTTGCTCCACACCAATTTTACCCGGATACCTCAAAGGGTGAAAACAAGTGAGCAATAAGCCCATAAGGGCACATATCATTTATAATCAGTATAAAATGTTTAGGAATACACTTATAAGAGATCCTGGGCCTTTTGGTTGACAGCAGCTGTGTGATCAAACCAAAGGGAAGTGTGGATGCTAGGGATGGGGTTGGTATAGAAAATATGTACATTGGGAGGTCGCAAATGCAAAACCGTGCCAATTCCGGGACTCCATGTTGTAGTACATCCAAACAAACATGGATATTTCTTCTTCAAGACATTGTAATAAAAGTGGCGAAATGCACGGAATATGAGAAAAAAGCTTATAATTTCTTCAGATTTCTTGTATGTTCCCAATATTTTAAGTTTTCTTTCAGTTATATGAGCTGACAAGCGAGATTGAGGTTATAAATTGTCTTAACCTAAACATGACACTCCTGCTCAACGTAAAAAAGCAGTAGTACTCTTTAAAGTCTGCAAATGCATGAAAAAATGGGGATAAAAAATGAGTTTACATAATGGTCATTAAGTTTACATAATGGAAGTGCCCATGAGGCTATTATCTATTATAAAACCCTGTAAATTAAAACCAATTTAAAATTCAGTAATTTAACCTCTTGTACCAAATGATCAACCTAGACAATCTTTGCAATGTTTCCTTTGGTGTGCATACCATATTGGTTGTTTTTTTTATTTCAATACACAATCAACATAGTTTCACCATGTGTACCACTGGTTTTCCTTTATGTGAAAAAAATATTTTGGATAAAGCTTGAAAAGTTTAAATATAATCTGACTTCCACAAAGTTAAACCATGGATAATGATGATTGATAAAATATGGATCTGTGACTTACAGAAAGCACCTTCCAGAAAAGACTAGATTGATCATTTAACAATGCTGTGGATAATTTGTTGTGGTATTTATTTATGTGGGGTTTTACATCACTTTGAACACTGTACAGGTCATATCACGATGGGTAGTTGGAAGGGCAGAGGAAACCAGTACATACAGTTCGTCAGGGTTCTGTACTGTAAACTGCTGACCAACGGCAAGCAACTACCAGCTTTCCCACTTGAGGCTGTGCCGGGAACCAAACCCTGGCCTTAGAGGTGGGAGGCGAGAGTGTCACAATTTGTTGTGGTAAGTCTTTCATGTTACTTTAGTGATCTGTGCTTATTTTAAGAGAGTAAGCTATTATTTTTGTGTTTCAGGTATTAAAAGTACTAGAAACTGGAGAATTACTTACTTGTTTTATTTTGTGTTGAAGTTTTTGGGTTTCTCAAGATTTTTATTTTGCGTGCTTCTTTGTCTTTAGAATCAAGAAAAATGCCTCCTGGAAAGATTGTCTCCTGGAAAAAAGCCTCATAGAAAGAATGCCTACTGCACATTTTGTATTTCAGAAATACCTCCTATGAAAATTAATCATTAAGAACAAAATTCATTTCAACCACAAACAGTGTATCATTTTAGTATATAACAAACTGTAATGAGGTAAATTAAAAATTTCTTGTTGAACTTAAAAACATTGATAATTTAAATCAAATTTAAAGCCAGCAGTAATGCATTTCAGTTTTTTTCTCATTTTACTTGAGTAAATTTTGAGCCACTAAAAACACTCCTTTTAATATAGTATGCTGGGTTAGATTTTCACAGTGAGTTTGTTTGAAAGTTAGCTGCTCCTTTGATTAAGTTCACAGAAGATTATTGTAAAGTCAGATTGTGAAGAAAATGCAACGAATTAAAACATATCCAACTTTATAAGTTAAATTGCTTGTTTTGTATTTGTCAGGAGGTATTTTTTCAAGTAGCATTTTTCCATGAGGTATTTTTCTATGAACTCTGAATGTCATTTAGAATTAAAAAGACTTGGTAACTGTACCCACTGAACTAATTAATATGAAAGAAGTCGTGAAAACATTTCAATATTTAATGCATCATGCTAGGGATGACTAGCAAATAGCCTTTTGTTCTTGGCAGACTGGCCTTTGAACTAAACCACAATCCACTGCTACAAAATAATGTAGTCTTAACTCTCCATTATGCAAAAATAATGGAGAGTTGAGACAATGGAAGGGTCACCCGTCTCGGTTTTATAAGCTTATAATTTCTTCAGATCTCGGGTATGTTTCCAATATTTTAACTCTTCCTTCCATTGTATGTGCTGACAAGTGAAGTGGCGGTATTTCAGTAAAATGTTCTCAATAACAAGACATCAGGCCTACCGACCCATCCCTAATGGATGCCTTTGCAGATGGCAGTAATTGTCCTGTGGAAGGATTGGATCGGGCAGTTGGCATCCCCACCTATGGGCTGCATGAGCTCCTCCATTTTTCCTGCAGTCTTGTGGTGACCTCTGACTGCTGGCTCATACACTGTACAGTCTGAAGGATGAAGGACTGGCTGTCCTCTAGGGATTCTGCCTGGGGCCCAGGGATTCTGCCTCACAGCCTCAGGGGTGGTGGCAGACAGGCCTTACAGGTTTGACATCTGCAAGAAAGTGCAATATATTGTGGGATAGTAGATACATTGATAGCTGTACCTTTCTGTTCACAATGACACAATATCAGTAACACTTTTCAACATCCTATAAGAAATGAATGTATGTGCATCACACAAAAGTAATTAAAAGGCAATAGTTTTATATAAGAAAACACCTTTTACATTAGACGAGTTATCGCTTATTATTTATTGTAATTTTCTCTACAGGGTAGAATTTCAGGATATTATTTCAGCAGACATGTGTAAAACATCAATATTGCTGTACATATCAGCAAAACAGACAGCTACATATCCATGAAATTGTACAGAAATACTTACCCCACCCTCATCCTTCTCATCTGAGGCAGCTGCAGCAACAACAGAGGCACCTGACAGGGTAGACTGGGGTCTGCTTATCCATAAAGGCCCTGCCTCCTGAATTGGATGTTGTGCCTTAGAATCCGTAGATACTGAGATTAAGAACCTGGACAACTGACTGATTGATTGATTGATTGATTGATTGATCGATTGATTGATTGTGTTCTCCAGTGGTTTTTGGAATGCCTCTTGATCAAATACTGATATAAATATTTATAAATGAATCAATAGTAACACTTCAACATTTTCTTGTGACACATTTCTTCATTTGAACAAAAACAACTAGAGCAAAACAAGTTAAATATTCAGCTGCTCCCCAGTTGGTCTTTTCTTAATTTTGTTTCCAGGATCAAAAGAAATGAGAATTTTAAGCTCAGTCTGCAAACCTGGAAAATCAGAAGCTAAAGCAAACCTGAGATAGCTTGAAGCATCAACGATAAAGACATTGTTGAATGGTCTGTTGATTAGAATTTAAAACTTGTCAGAAAATGAGATTGAAGATCAAAACAAGAAGCAAGCCAGTGGAGTAGAAAGGCATCATCCATCACATCAACGAATGCAGTTAGTCACCAAACACTGGGCTTCACAGTCTCCCTGGTAAATGTTCAGGTTATCAAATAGCAACTGTTTGTGATGCAGCAAAACAAGTATTGGTAACAGCAATGACGGAGATGATGTAAAAGATTCATGGCTTTTGATAAATTTCACAAATACTTTTTCATTTAAAACATGGAGTAATTAAATCTAACACATACAAGGTCCACACACTATTAAACAAGTTCATGGTGATTATTTTCATGATTTAATCACATACCTTTTTGCTATTATGCTGTTTGTATAATGTTACCAAATTTGGAGAATTTGGCACGCACTTCCGTATTCGTCATTTCAAAAAGAACAGCCCTTTTTATTTAACATTGTGTAGTCCAATAATTAGGTGTTAAGATTTGATACAAAATCCACATGTGGTTACATTTTCTTTTCAATAAAGTTGGCTGTTGCAATCATATAACTTTTCAGTTGAGTTTTAACTGCAACACCGTAAAAAAACTAGCTTCAGGTAAGCTCCTCAAACATTTCCCCACACGAAAAACAGATGGCAGAGCTGGGTAAGGAAACATTTCAGCTAGTGGACCAGAGAAGCCATCCCTTGTTGAGTATGTAGAAAAACAAAGAACATAACTCTCTCTTGATTCTCTTCAAGACTTCTTTGTATGGGCAAATGGCAGGCGATACATCTTTTGTGAAATGATTTCAATCATTTTCTATCATTTTCATTCCATCTTTATATTCTTCAGGCAACAGTGCCTTATGAGATCTACAAGCAGGTGGCATTTAAGATAAAAATATAACTGTACTTTACTTTTGAAAATACTGTAAAAATGACTGACAGAGTCGTCGTTCTAGTTGGTTAGTTCAAAACTTCTACAGTCACATAATATATAAGAGAAAAGCAATGAAACAGGCCCAGTTAATGTATGAACATTTGGGTGAGTTTGAAACAATAAGAGCAGCCTCCACAGCAGATCCAAATGTTTGGAACACACTGACTTACTTCAGGTTACATTTAGTGATGGATCAATCTACAGTTCCAAAAATGAGCTAATAGTGATGCTGAATCAGAGAAATGTCCAACAGATTCAAGAAATCGCATACTTTGTTATAAAAAGCTACATCGGACACTGTTGTGGGTATTTACAACAATCGTATGCATAACCTAAGTTGTCAATTTTCATCTCAGCCACAGGTTAAACAACAGTCAAGGTTGTCATTTTCTTCAACAATCTTGACATACAGACCATTATCAAATCTGAGCTTTCTGTCAAAACTAACAGAGAGAGCTGTCAGTCTCTAGATGCATAAACACCTGCTCAAAAATGAGCTATTTGATCCTTTTCAATCAGCATACTGCCCTAACCATAGCACTGAAACAGCCTTGATCCACATCTTTGATGACTTGCTTACCAATACAAAACAATACTGTTGCAGAGATTATGTCATATATTCGGTATGTCAGGACAAGCTTTGAAGTGGTTTACTTTATGTTCATCAGACAGATCACAGGTATAAAGTGCCAATGGTGTCAAGTTATCCAACCATAAGCTGGAATATTGGGTTCCGCAGTGCTCTGTTCTGGGCCCCTCACTATATTGATGTTATGCAAGACCTATTGGCAATATTATTTATAATTCAGAGATCCAGTTTCACATTTTTGTTTATGATTGCCAGCTATATCTATCTCTTGACACAGACTGTACTACCAGTCAGTCATCTTGAAAACTGGATTGCAGAATTGTCACATTGGATGTTTCAAAACAAACTCAAACTAAATGATGACAAAAAACAATTTCTTGCCACTGGATCAGGAGTTTTTAGAAGTCCAAGGTTAATTACAAATCAATAAGAGTAGGTGGGCATGTCATAAAAAGTGCTACTGCTGCCAGAAATCTGGGTATTTGGATTGATGAAAATCAATCCATGGTATATCAGATCCAACAAGTCTGCAAATCGGAATACCTCCAAATTCACAACATCTCTAGGATACACCCCTTTTTAAACACAGGGGGCTGCTCAGATTTTGATACAAGCATTAGTCCTGTACAGGTTGGACTACACCAATGCCCGCTATTATGGGCTACCTGATTCACTCATCCAGAAACTACAACATGTACAGAATGCTGAAGTTCATCTAGTCTGTCAAGTCAAGAAATATGATCATATAAAACATATACTTAAATCACTCCACTGGCTACCAGTTAGGCGTATTGAATTCAAGATATGACTTATCACATTCAGGGAAGGCTGTGGATGGATGTGCATCTACTTACATCCCTAGTCTTTTGTAGCAGTATATACCCTCTCATTCCTTATGGTCTGACTCAAAAAACTGTTGTCCGTGGCATGACAAGAACCAGATGCAAATCCTTTGGGGACAAAGCCTTTAGTACAGCAGCTCCAAAACTTTGGAACAAATTGCCATTAAAGTTACAAAATTGTAACACTGTCTCAGACTTCAGTAAACAGCTGAAATCACACTTATTTGAAATAGCTTATGAGTGTTAATTGTCAATTTACTTTAGTTTATAAAACTTTGAATTGTTACTTAAAATTGTGAAGTGCTTAGGTGTATAAGTTCTATATAAATCAAAACGTAATAGTGATGCCATTGATATCAACCAGTTATTGGATGATAATTCTAATTAGGCTTAATCTGATACTACCTGTTGAATATGAATTAGACTTAGAGGTATAATACAACTGGTGGTGCTGATAAAGCCTTACTTAATGCTAAAATATTGGTACAATTGTGGACAGATTGCTGAAAACCCATTGGACAAAAGAGTGGCTCGGTGACTACTGCTATAGGTTTTCATGTTCTCCACACTATGCGTCATAGTTCAAAATAAAGTACAGCAGTGCATACGTCAATTGCCCGACCCGCTCACTCAGGTTTTGACAAAACAGTTAGGCAGTAGAGAGGTCAGTTGAACAAAATCTAATAGCCACATGAGTACAAAGTTAGTGGTTTGTCAAAAGAATGGGCTAGTTATAATCAGTTAAATATCACTCAAAGAATGGTGGGATTCAGTTGAATCTGATTCAGTTATCACAAATCATGTTCTTTTCTGGATACTTCAAAAGATTTTTCACTATGCCTGTGTTCAAATGCTCATTCTCTCTAATAATTAACCCAGATTTCTTTACAAACTGTGAAAGGATTACAGTTGACAGAAGAAAACCACAAATTCAGTGCCTTGTACATATTCTTGCTTATGTCCCACAGCCATGAGATCAGAGTTATATTTCATATACCCATCCATTCAGCATGCCTTACATATACAGTGAACTAGAATGTAGAATACACTCTTACATTACAGGTGATGTTTACGATTACAATTTTAGAGCTGTTTGCAATTTTAAATACATCTGCCACTATTTAAGTATATGTTAATGGCCAAGTTAGGCTATTAACCTATTTAAATTACACCTCTTTTTTACTTTATAATTTTTAAAATCCACAGTGCATGAAAAAAAGTTTCTTTAAAACTTTGTGTGTGTATGCCAGAGAGTAAGACAATCCCACTAATTAAAACCAGACATCAATCAGAACATCCCCCACTGAGATACAGCCTCTCAAAGTGGCATATAGAATAACATCTCTGAAAACATGTGTGGAGAAGTTGTGACGAAACACAAGGCACACAAGTGTAGATTTGCTGTGGTTTTTATTATAAATGTATTGGGAAGGATTGGATGTAACTGAATATATAGCTGATTTAATTGCATTTGGAAGTGACTTTTTTTTAAGTTTAACTTTAACTGAATATGGATAATTTTGTTTGAAAAGTTTTTATAATTTAATATGATAATTAGCATTTATTCATTAATATGAAAGCTTTCAATCAAACTTCATCTAAAACTGTCAATGATAGAGAGAGAGTGTGTGAGAGTGAGGATTCTGTAGAGATAATATTTTAAATATTAACCATAAGTAATGTAATTCTAAGAGCTAGTGGGGTTACAGTCATACATTTATTAATGTGTATCAATTATTGTTAGTAAAGTGTTATTTTTTTCTTTTCGCTTGGGTTGTAAAACTTTCAATTAAATTTTCAATTGTAGTCTTTAACTTGGTTATTTCTTGCATACAATTCCACCAAAGTAGATTAAAATGTATACTACTCTTCTCTATGACAAACAAAAATTTCATACTTTAAAAGTACTAACTTTCAGGAGCAAATTTACATGAACATTGCAATCTGATCCATACAGCTAATAAAAGATAGATATCATGAAAGACACACTGTTGTCAATAAAATGTCAGAATGTGGTTAAGAACTCCAGTGTATTAAACTCTACATCCTGGTACTGAACCAGTGTACTTTGGTCATTTCAGGCTGCTTACTTTCAATATTGGCAGCAGTGTAGCCCAATATAAAAGAGTAATACACTGAGTCTTTTACAGTGTGTTTTGACCAGCTGGTTTTATAAATTGTCACTGTCAGTTCTTAATGGTCAACTAGAGCTAGTAATGAATATTGATCTGTTCATAAGAACTAATACAATGTAATATTGACTATTGAACTGTGGACAAGAACTGGGTGAAAAACTTGCTTGTCATTTTATTTAAAGACTGACACACTATCAGAAGCTGCATTGTTACACTAAAAGCTACACGCTTTGTCACTATTTTGAACACAAGTTACAGTCAAATTGTAGTATTAATTATTATTAAAAAGACTATTATTTGTTAGTGATCACACAGTATTTCAAGTTCATTTGATAGAAGAATCTTTGCACTAAGTGTAGGAAAAAAATTTTTTTTTGACTGAAGCTTACCCTTTTCAAGCCAGTTTATAAAACACTAATTTCACTTCATTTTACACTATTTTGTATTGTACACACAGAGATTAGAGTGGGAAATCACCTTGTGTGACAAAATTACCTTGTGTGACATAGCACAGTTTCAGAGAGGGATCTGTTTTGTTTTTCCAACTGTCAGATTTAACTGGCTTTTAATGTGCTTTCTAGTGAGAGTTTAAAGATGGGACTTGGCAGGTGTGTTCTTACACACATAATCTGTACAAGGATGAAAAAAAATTTTCATGCACTGTGGTCTTTAAGATGCTGTTTAACATCATTATTTCCTATTTCTGTATTCCTCTATTCCTGGTATTTTTTCGGTTTTTATGGTTATTTTAGTTGAAATAAATGTAAAAGTGCCAAGCACGGCCTGATAGGGGCCTGCTCCCTCAGTTTCCTCACTACCTTAAGCTTGCATCAATACTTGGCGACCCTTGACCTCTTGACCCATCACACATATTGGGGTTAATAAATTGGCCTCACTTTGGATTTGGAGGGCCATCTTGAATTCAGTATTTGAACACAGAAGGAGTAGCAACCATTTTATTTTATTTAGTTTATTTTATTCGAGTTACTATTACACTACAATGCCGCCTTCTAGAAAGAAATCTCCAGCTACAGAAGGCAAGAGGAAGACAAGAGCGTCAGATAAGTCTCGTACATCTATTAAGAAGCCTACCAAGAAGAAAATAACATCAGTTGAAAATGACGGTTCATACCTCCAGCATCAAGCGTCACAATCAGTACCAGTAAGTACTCTGCCACCTTCTGACCACAGTACCATATCAGCGTCAACAGGGCAAGCCATATTGACCATGTTAAGCCAAATCGACGCGTCCAACAAAGAACTATCCAAGCGGATGGACCAATTAGAACGTAATGGCAGTATGAGTTCCACCCCTCTGACGTCTCCCACCATCAATCATCGTAGCTCCACCGTAGCTGTGTCGCAATCTGTCGTACCCCCACCCCCTTCACAACGGGTAACCGCGGGTGGGGCGGCTACAGGATGTTCTGCCCTTCCGGGGCCCTCCAGACAACAGCCAGATCATAATGCTATCAACAGGGATGCTGTGGTTCCAGGTGTGGATGTCCTCAGGTCAATTCCCAGCATCTCATCAGCAGTGACACAGCTATTGGCATCATACGACCATCAGGCGATACAGGATGTTTTGCCAGGTAAGGGCCACGTTCCAAGGCGGAAATCCGGCAGATATAACACCACTGATAACACACTTGCTGGCCCCCACCTCAGATGGCCCAATGAGGGTCTGGTGTCTGCATCCAACGCTAGGAGGCCCCCTTATGATGAACTTAATTTATCTCAATGGGTGGCTGGACAGTTATCCAATGCTTTGTTAATTGAGGACAATGTTCTTCTTAGACAAGTGCTAACACAAGTAGTTATGGCCATGAAGGACTCGGTATCACTACCTTGGCAGGCGGTTCGGGCAGCATGGGCCGTCTCGATGACTGATGTTGAGGAGGGTAGGTTGGGATGGGCAGACACCACTCAATGGTCGCTCAACCGTATCAGCAACTCCCAACTGGCAGTTTTGAATGGCCAGAACTTATCAACCAACAATCAAAAGATAAGGATATGTCGCTTCTACAATGAGGGATCCTGTACAAGTGAGGGTCACCACGGTCCGTACAAACATTTTTGTGCTAGCTGCTACAAGCAGGGACGTTCTTTGATGCACCCAGAGACTAGGTGCTTTTCGCGCAGCTCGAGTCGTACGCAGGAACAGAAGACACCAGCATCTAAGTAGGGACTCGGTCGACCACACCTCCACCCCTCTGGCATCTGTGGGAGGGGGCGAGCGGTTGTACCTAAGGAAACAGACAATGAACAACTATGTAATAAAGCTATGTTAACTGACACTACTAAATATGACATTGCTGATATTAATAAATTGAACTTTCTCAACAGTAATCAAGACAATCAAGGTGAAAAAGTCTTTAATTGTATGGGTAATGTGTTGAATGTTTTTGTAGATTCATGTGACAAGGAGTTTATTTGTCCAGTACCTGTAGAGAGTGGTTTATTGACTGGTTCTGGGTTCGAATATGATCCCCAGGCCAGTTTCACAGTACCAAATGTTGTGATACCAAATCTTGTAACAGCTGCTAATGGTCAGTGTGAATACAAATGGTTTGATAACATGTTTACCTGTGGTACCACCTGTACCCAACCAGTTGTAAGGGTGTATGATAATGAAAAGTTGCATTGTTATACGGCTTTAATACGTTTCAAGGGTGACCATCAGAGTAATGAAGCTATGTATACCTTCACAAGTTCGGGTTCCAACCAACATACCGATGAAACTAATTGTACCATGAGTGTAACCACATTTTCCAAGGTTTATAATGGAAATTGGGCTCACATTGTTTATCTTCAAAGCAGTGGCATAGGCTTAAAGGGCTTTTACCTCTGGGATCACAGTTCTGGGGGTGGGGAATCCAGCTTGATTGCTTATGGCCAACCGCCTCAGGGAATGCTCACCATTACAGACATTATTCACTTGCAGGTGGTCCCAGTGCGTACCATTGCCCCTAATGGGGACCTGGGTTTGAATACTGATCCCGGCCTGGTGCATGATAACTATCTTAAGGATTGTAGAAGTATGCAATATTATGGTCACGATTATGAAGAATATATTATTAATATTATAGACAATTTAATAGATGGGGCTGATAGCCTTGGTGATAGTGGTAACATGACCACCCCAAGAACAGGGGTTCATTCTGTGCATAATCAACAAATTGATGAAGTGAGAATGAGCTTAGATGCTCACGTTACTAGCTATGCATGTACTGAACTTGACACCCAGCTGGGCCAGCCCAAGTGGGCTTATGATGAGAAACCCAGTTTAACTGATAGAGACATTCCACGTCCGATTCGTGATTTCCATTATCCGAACAAGTTTACAGGTTATTTGGCTCAGGAAGGGACTGCGTTCGAGTTCGTTGGTCCGGATAGACCTCCTGTGGACATAACCTCTATTGAACAGCTTATTGCCATTGCTGATATTATTAGAAACACCCATGTCCCCAACTACAGAGCTGCCAGAATACCCATTAAGTCGGGTTTGAATGTGGAGGCTTGGGAAACCCACCTCCAGGGCTATTCAGATAAGCGAGTTTTACAATATATTAAATTCGGATACCCCCTTTCAATCAGCTAAAGTTCCCTTGTTGTAACATGTTGTAACAACAATTTACGCCATTTGTTACAAAAACCATTAGTTTGCTCAAAAAACATTTAAGAAATCAGCTGATATTCCATCGATGCCTGGAGATTTACCATTTTTCATTTTTTTTAGAACGTAAGATATTTTATATATTGATATTTTGGATCCCATGTTGGTGTCATTGCTTTTACAATGTTGTTCAGGAGATAAAATTTTATTCAGATCGATGTTATCTAGTTCTCCATCGGTATTTCTAAACAGATTACTGTAAAAGTTTTGTATTTCTTCGAGAATTTGTTCTTGGTTGGTTAATAAATTGCTATTAGATAACTAAATTTTTTTATTGTTTTCTCTACAAAACGTCTTTGTTCTAGTTTGCAGAGAAAAATTGAAGCCTTTTCTCCCTCATTCAACCACTGAAGTCTGGCCCTAGTAACTTGTCCTTTAACGTTTTCTTTTTGTAAATCTTCTAATTCTTGTTTTTTGTCCTCTACTAGGTCATTGTTTGTATCTGTGATATCTTGGCTTTCTTCCAAGAGTTGAATATCATTAATAAGCCCTTTTTCTTTGGAGTTTTGCTGTTTTTCTTCATTGAGGAAAGTTTTATAGTTTCCCCCCTGATTATTAAAAAAAGAACTTCTAGAAATACATCATCTTCAACTGTGAAGTGTAGACTGTCTGAATTTTTGACATGTTCTGTGTTGTATACAGGGATAGCATATTTGAGTTTTTCTTCATTGATTATAGTATTTGCTAAGTTTAAGTAGTCTTTTTCATAAAGGAGACTATTATTAAATCTCCAAATACCTTTTCATTTAGTGAAGGGGTTCATGACGATAGACAACTCTAGTATTGAGTGGTCAGACCTGTAGCTTAAGTTGATATCAAATTTGCCATCTAAGTCCATAAATGGAGATAGTATTAAAAATAGTCCAGTCTGGCTTGTTTTGAAGGGGTTTTTCTCCTCCAGGTGTAACGTTTAGTACTTGGGTGGCTATATCGATAAGCATCTGTTAAGTCAAGTTCATTAACCATGGCATGGACTTCCATTCATGCTCTAGGATTGTTTCTATAATTAAATGAATCTAATGCAGGATCCATGACCAAGTTAAAATCACCACATATTATAATATAATCAGATTCAACATTGTTGCCTATAGCCTTTATGTTGTGAAAAAAGGTTGGATCATCTTGGTTTGGGGTGTAAATATTAATGAAGTTAATTTTGACTGAACTACCCATTTTAAGCATTTGTGTATAATTCCCATGCCTATTTGTATTATACTCTAAAACTTCGTGCTCAAAATTATCATTTAAGAGGACAGCTACTCCTCGAGCGTTTGTCTTTGAACCATGTACATAGCATTCATTCCATACTTACTGTGCTTATGTCATTTGCAGTTAAATGAGTGTCTTGTAAGCATACTATGGCAGCATTTTTCTCTTTAAAGTACCTCAGTACATCAGACCTTTTCTCACAGTTATGGAGTTCTTGACAGTTTGGGGATAACACTTTCTCCTATGGGAGACACAATGCATTAAATCAATGACTTTGCAGGAAAACAATCTGAACATTGTGTTTTGTCAGTACATTAAGACACTCTAAATATAAATGGATTTTAAGAGACTTATGGCTTGCTATGTTATCTAGGCAGTCTATATTTGGTTTGTTGTCAGTAGTAATCATGGTACAGAAAGTTATTAAGAAAGCCAACTTACAAGGGCTTAAGCAAAATTAATGACTGAATCTTTAGTCAAGGTTATTTATGGAATAATTGATATGGTTATGTAGTATTCTTAGTGGTATGTACAAAACAAAAAAAATGTATATCTCTGTAAACATGAATTGAAACATAGCTTCTGAATCCGCAGCAGAGAATGTCGCAAGTGATTCAATATTTAAGAGAATGGAAAAGTAATATAAGTGTAGTCTTAGTGGTATGTATAAAACAAAACACCAAAATGTATATCTCTAGATATATGAATTGAAACGTAGCTACTAAAATGGCAGCGGAGATGTCGCAAGTGATTCAATATTTAAGAGAATGGAGAAGTAATATAAGCGTAGTCAGCTTATACTTTTAACCTACTTAGTTACAAACTACACAAAGGTGGTAAGAGAAAAGGTTATATAAACGTAGACACCTTACACTTTTGACTTACTTATTTACAAACTACACAAAGGTGGTAATAGCATTACGCAACAATATCTAGAGGATTGAAAAAGTCACTTTTTTGATGCTTTAAACACAGTTGCTAAACTGTATATAAATATGTTTAACTAGATACCAAAACATCATACACCTCAGTGTTACAGTCTTTATGTTATGAAGCAAAAAATCTACATACATGGTTTTTAACTTTGTGATTTCTAATGGAATGTAGAAATTGTCTCATTCCAACTTGTTAAAATAGTCTTTATTCTATTATATTTTAAACCATTCAATTTATTTACCTGTTTTCCTTAGTTACCCTCTTGAGTGGTAACACTCTCGCCTCCCACCTCTGAGGCCGGGGATCGATCCCCGTACGGGCTCAAGTGGGAAAGCTGGTAGTTGCTTACCGTTGGTCGGCAGTTTACAGTACACAACCCTAGCAAACTCTATGTACTGGTTTCCTCTGCCCTTCCAACTACCCGTTGTGATATGACCTGTACAGTGTTGAAAGCGACGTTAAACCCCAAATAACTTAACTTAACTTAACTTAGTTACCCTCTTTTCAGTACTCTTTGTCACTAATTTACCAAGCAAAGTATCTAAAATGCAATGACTATTTTAGTAGTTCTTTATATTTAAATATTGAATCTTTAAATTTTATATTATAAGTCAATTGCTATGTACACGAAAAATAGAATAATATTCTTGGTTGTGTACTTGAATTAATTCATTGTTCTTACTTTTTGAAATAACTTGAATACCTCTTTAAAAGAGTTCCAAAATACAAATTTTATATTATTAGTCAATTTCAATACACAAACAAAATATAATATTTTTCTTACTTTTTGAAATAACTGAATACTTTATAAAAAGAGTTCCTATTTCACTGTCAGAAATGTTCATGTCACAAATGACTATGCTTTGCACAATGATTTACATATTCTTTAAAAGTATACTACGTCTTTAAAAGTTTACGTATTCAGACTTTAAATTTAGCAATTTTATATTATATTATGCATATAATAATAATATATGTTATTGTATGCTTTATTAAATTCACTAGTCTAACCTTTTATAGTAACTTGGATACCCATTGCTGAACAGTTCCTATTTTACTTTCATCACTGTTCACAATACAAATATAGTCTATTTGAATACCCATTGCTGAACAGTTCCTATTTTACTTTCACCCATTTTCACACTACGAAAATAGTCTACTTTACATAATGATTTACATATTTAGACTTTCAATTTAGCAATTTTATGTTATAGTAGTTCAATTTGAGTCAAACAAACTTCACATTGATTACTCTTACATTTAAAAAAAAAATTCAATATTCTTTCCAACAGTTCTTTGTTCACTATTGCAGATGTTCACATTACAAAAGTAGTATACTTATACAGTAATTTACTTATGTATATAATAAATTTAACAATTTATTTTATGATTCAAATGTAATCAGGTCAGAAGATTGTTCAAGAACAATGCTGATTAGATTAAAACAAAGTAAGTTTCAACTTTCAAATAATTTTCAATTATGACGATAATATATGTTGTACAATGATTTACATAGACTTTAAATTTAGCAATTTTATATATTATAGTTTGATTGCTATCAGATCAGAAGTATATTTCTAAAACAATGTGTACAAAATGTCAGTTAAGAAAAGTAATTTGCAACTCATTCTCTTCTGACACTTTTAACTAAAGCTTAAAGCTACTACCTATTGTTGACCTCAGTTTTGTATGTCAATCACATTAAGTGCAGTGGATCTAATTAGGTCGAACCTTTTACTACCCAAAATTGGGTCATTGTGGCGCCTAGATACAGCTAGGAATATGTTTTCCAAGGATTTCTGTTCATTGATCATTTTTAGGAGTTTACCAGCTCCTGTTTCTCTGTTGTCACTGTATCCAGTAGTGATTCCATGTTCTGATGTGGGAGAATGTGCATACATAATATGATGTGCACTAGCCACATCTGGGTTCTGAAGAAGAGCTGAGTAGGCAGCGTTGGGCTCTGGAAGTGAACTAATAGTCTGTGAATGACCCTGAAAATAGCGTTGGGAGTCTTCAACAACATCTGTATGGGTATGTCACTGTACTCAAAGTTTGTAGGGTTCATTGGTTTGGTTTGTGACAGCTGTTTTTCCTCAAAGTCCCCTGTGATCAAAGTGTTGTTGATGAAGAGTTTATCCTTTTACAGGTGAACCTTCATATTGGTGTCATTTTTGTATTCTTCAGACTTTTGAATTTACAGAGCTGGGCATCTCTACGTTCACGCATCTCAGATGGTAATTGTTCACAGATAGAAATTGTAGTACCTTTGAGATTTCTTGCATGGTTGAGTACTATGTCTATTCCACGGCGTAAGACTAATTTTACGACAATTGGCCTTGCCTTCTTTCCAGTCTTCCCCATGCGGTGTGCGATGTCAACCTGTATAGGTGCCACTGGGTTGGTGGGTGAGTGGAGCAGATTGTTTGGAATTTTGAGCTTATTAGCAAATACATCGTGAACCACTTCGTAGATATTATCAGAGTGCTGTTCAGTTAAGGTTCGATTCAAAATGTTACTGTTCATGGTTCTTAGCTGTAATTCTTCACATTGTGAATTTAGCTTGTTAATGTCTCTTGACATTCTAGTTATATGTCCTTCAGCTTCTTGCACTTTAATATTCAGATGGAGATTTTCCCATTTTAGTTCAGATACTTCATCATTGGTGTATTTCTTGTAATTGTCAAATCGGAGCATCATTTGTGGGAGGAAGCCTATCACAGTATCCATTTTGGCATGGAGAGATTCAGTATCTGTCCCAAGATCGCTAATGGATTATAATCTTGACATGTGTGATCCATCTGGTTCATTGTTAGGTGTAACTTCTATGTTCAACATTTTGGGATCCAGAGTGGGTGAAACACTATTTGTGGAGACTTGACTTAGATTTTGTTGGATGTATTCTCCAATTTGTTCTGGTAAGTAAGATTCTACATGTGTACATTGGAAAAGATACATATACAGTATTTATGGTATCTAATATGGAGTTGTATCTACTGAGCCTCCATCCAGGCTGCCTGTGATTAACAGCTTTTATGGTCTTCCTTAGAACCTTTGACCTGTCTAGAGTTTATTTCTTAAATTCAGGGGACATAATTCCTGGTTATTATGAACACTTTAATTTCATTGGTTGAGGGCTAGCTGTGGTTTGGGTTGGTGGAGGGAAACTTCAGTTCAAAATAAGACATTGGAGTGAATACAGGTTTTCCTCCCACTTTCCCTTAGAAATGTAAATTTAATTACGATGGTAATAAGTATTGGATAGTTGAGACATATATACCATGTTTTGGTTTGGGTTCTACACATATCTTTATAGTTTCAGATGGAGTGGTCTGTTCAAATCAAGTCTCAAACACAGGATTGAGCGTTAAATTGCAGAGATGTCTTGCTGAAAAGGGTGTCATGGTGTATGTCTTAGGACATTTAGTACTTTATGCTCTCCTGTATGTTTGATTAAGTAACTGTATTGTATCATGTGAAAGTTTTTGTTTTCATTTGTTTTCAAGAATGTTCAAGGTAATTGGTAAAATTGCTTAACGTTCTGTGCTATTATGGTTCGGATGTTTGGGTGCATATCTTGTGTCTATGACCTTGTGTGGTCTGAAGCCTATGGTCAGTCATTCAGCATTATTAGGCTGAATGGCAGTCATACTGACACATATGTATAATATGTACTGTGGTGGTGGCTAAAACATATATTCATATCTAGAACAGATTCATTTAAAACACATACTATGTGTTCTGTCTAATGAATATGAGTAATACAAATATCCAGCAGTGTGTCTCTACAGACAATTCTAGCAAGTCTTGTTTTTATGGTGAATTGTTTTATTTCTATATTTTAGTATTCCTTCTCCAGTCTTAAAGATATACTTATGTTTTATATGGGAATTTTCTCCTATTTATCTTCAAATATTTACTTTTTATACCATTATTACTCATGTATATATCCTTGTTCATCAGTATTCTGATATCCCAGGTGATCGCATTATGAAGTTATATGTGTGATGTGAATTCCCTCCCTGTGGTGTAATGCTTGTAAATGTAACTTATTGTTTGCAGAATAGAATAGCAGCATGATTCCTTTGATTGCCTTCTTTTGGGCTACTGTGGTGACCGCTTTGAATCCTGTAAATGTAATACAGTAACATTATGATATGTAGCTTTTTATTTTAATGATACGTGAGTGACTAAGAAGACTTTTAGTAACAGAAATAAATGCTAAGGTGTCAGTCAAACAGAGTGATTTTTCTGTCTTCTATGGGTGCTCTGGGGATCTGACTGGTTTGATCAGGGATTTTGACAGAGTTGAACTCTGGTGTTTCTTAAGCTAGCGCCCATACCGTGGATCAAGCTTGTCAGACATTTTTAAAATGGCCAAACTAATCTATAATCAAGATCACATATTTTTCATATTGAAATTCGCTTCCTTTGATTTCATTTTACACTTTGTCCAGTTACTGCTCTTGTTTTAGAGCTTGAATTTGGTACCCACAATGATTCTCTTTTCCAAATCTTAAATGTAAACCATTGATTTATTCTGTTATACACAAACAGATTAAAATTCTTTCAATTATTTACCACAATTTCTGATGGGTGGTATGGGGCCACTTAAGCTTACAGTAAAATGTCCCAATTTAAAGACAACGAATGACAGGGTCTATGGTCCTCGGAAAGTGTTTGGAAGTACATTAGCCCACAATACTGCCTCCTCCATGCTTGTTACTTTTCAACTAGAGTTACTTTCCTATTTGAATCTGTGGATGCTACAGGAATGTTTTGTAAAATTCTCTGAATGATGAATTTTTAACTCATACTTGAATATTTAACTATTCAATTGGGCCACGGTGGTAGAGTGGTAACACTCTCGCCTCCTACCTGAGGCCGGGGTTTGGTTCCCAGCACGGCCTCAAGTGGGAAAGCTGGTAGTTGCTTGCTGTTGATCGGCAGTTTATAGTACAGAACCTTGGCCAACTGTATGTACTGGTTTCCTCTGCCCTTCCAACTACCCGTTGTGATATGACCTGTACAGTGTTGAAAGCAATGTAAAACCCCAAATAAATAAATAAATTAACTATTCAGCAAAATTTTAACATATTTTTCTACTGTTTGGGTGACTGATTGGTCCATACAACTATAACTGATGCTTTTCCTCCTTTATATTATTTTTATTATCTACTTCTTTAAAATTAATTCACCCCTTTATTATTTTCCGCTTAATATTCTTGGGGTCAGAATAATATATTGTCAAAATACTTGCTTAAATTCTTTCCTATCCTTATTACCTCTTTCTCATGTCAAAACCTGAAAAAGTATTTGCCATTTGTAGAAAGTTGAAACTTTGGCATTATTGTACGTATTTAATGTTACCTAACTTTGAATTATTCACCTATTGGATTTGTATGTCCTAAGATGATTGAATGGCAGTTAATTAACAGGCTGAATCCACTACCATCATTCTGCTGGCATAGCTGACGGCATGCAGGGGACTTCAAGTAAAGCATGACACATTCTCCACTATTGATTTAGGGGTGATTGACAATCCTCACCCATGTATAAACTGTATTGTGTATTTATATTCAGTGTAATATCTCCTTGTAGCACAAGACTCAAAGTTCTCTTGATTCATCCCGACTGCTCAGGTACAGCCCAAGCCCTCTAATGACTGAAAGACAGAGGCTCAAGGATGACCATTTGATTATGTCCCTGAAATTTCTTCTTCCACGGGGGACAGGACCCAATGTCAGAGAACCGTCATTTTACGTGATGATCCGAGTCACTATGTATCTGCCCATACCTGGCCCATCTGGCAATCATGTGACTGTTCTTACAATATATTCATACTGACTGCATGTGAAAAACCTTGATTTTGACAGCAATAATTAGTGTGCATATTTTATTGATTTAAATTCAATATAAAAATAACAAATCTGATGTTACAGTAGTACATGCTTGCTTTGTAATACGTTCTATACTTTGATTACATAAATACCTAAGTTCATAACTTTCGTGCAATTAAGTCATAGGAAATTAAGTCATCTTTTTAAATAATCACATTTCCAATTAAAACAGCTTCAGCTGCACAAATGTGAACTGGTGGATTGCATTTTAAAAGAAGTTCACTGAAAAAAGTTGCACGGCAAAGCTAATTTCACCTTCCAAAAGCAAAGTAAAAAGTTTTTTTCCCAGTTAAATGTCAAGAAATCCAGCATGCCCTGACACTACACTTGCAGCCATGAGTAACTGATACAGTAAACGTGCAACATAAAGATTACATCTTTCGACTTGCAGTGTGAGAGCTGGTGTCAAGCATCCTTAACACCTAATTGAATGGGTTTCACTGTCCTGATTTAATGGATTACAGAGACATTAACCTTTTACAGAAATTAGAATCACTGTGAATTTTTATGGTGCTCGGCAGTGTTATAATGTAACAAAACAATTCACAGTTTAAAAAGGTAAATGAGTACGAGGGAAAAGTAACCTAATCAATGTTTTATTTTATATCTAAACGTCATCCCAATGAACATAAATATTGTAAAGAAAAATTGATCCTTTCTCACGACTCACAAACCCAAAACCAAACTGACTGAAACAAAGATAAGCATGGATTATCCATGTATGGCCCAGGCTTCTTGAACTGAGAAACATAAAAATCAGTTTGTATCTGACACCGAGTGACGTCCAATCAATGGTGCATGAATTCTAGTGCTCATAAGTCAGTGTGCGGTATTGCCTGGGATTGTCAGAACACTAGGTATTTAGGGTACTGTGTATTGCACTCGCTTGAAGGTTTAACCAAATTCTGACATTCTGAGTGGAGGGACACGTTCGCTGAATGATGCCAATTGTCTGATTGATGGGTTGTCTCTGTCTGAG
The DNA here is from genome assembly GCA_964017235.1 of Sabellastarte sp. h YS-2021. Lineage (NCBI taxonomy): Eukaryota > Metazoa > Annelida > Polychaeta > Sabellida > Sabellidae > Sabellastarte > Sabellastarte sp. h YS-2021. The sequence goes on from OZ024936.1 coordinate 34,720,553, forward strand.
ACTGAGGGGAAAAATACCATAGCTTCTCTGTTGTAAGAAATTATAATATAACCTAATATGGACTTTATAGCACTTAATCTCCATCAATTGCATAAATCTAAGGCCCAACGATCCTGAAACATATTCAATTAGAAACCACTCCCAGAGCGCAAACCTGTACCAAGACAGCTGAATATTCCCATATTGTAATTTCATCTGAATACGGTTTCTCTTTATTTTAATCTCAACCATAAATCTCATTAAAATTGGGACTGTTGAGAATTGGGATTTTTAACAAGAATATCAGCAGAATATCTCACAAAATTTCACCCTAAGGTAAGGCCCTACCCATGTTTCACTAAGATGCTTCCATTAATTTTAGAGTAATCATAAACAAAGACAAACTAGTGAAGGTACCCAATAATATCAGCGCGATGGTGGGGTAAGAAGAGTATGTCAATAAACATTGCATAGCATTGTACAAAGTTCTGACATGTGCTTGACTGGGTATTGTGCAAATGTTTAACATCCTTAGCTAGCTTCTGCTTCCATTCTTTCAATCCTTTGCTGTCATTTCTTTGTTGAATATATACTTCCACAGTGCTATTATACTTTACCCTTGACTTGGATAACTACATTTGTCCAAACTGCATCCAAAAATTAACTGGTCTCCATACTGGTCAAAAGCTCAAAATTATCACAAAACGTGAATAATTAAGAAAAAAATTGAAGGTAATTTAAATGGAAACATAACATCATCAGATGTAGTAAGTTCTAAATAACTGTTAGTATTTACAACACACAACATACATAAAGGTAAATTTTCTTCACCTTCTGAGTGGGTCATATATGTTATGTTATTACTGGCGTTTGTTGGTATCTTTACATGAGCTACGTGTTGTTGTATCATGGCTGATACTGAAAACGTCCATTTAACACGATCAAATACAATCTAGGTAAAATTTGGTGTGAGACACAATATGATGAACCCCACATGAAGAAAATGTGCACAGTTTTACAGTGTTTTGTGACCTCTACTGAGTCTATAGGTCTGTTGCACCCCAAAGTTACAGATTTAGTGATCAATAGCTTCTCAGCTCAGCTCCTACTTATGTTACTTGGTCCACTGGGGATACTTCAATGATCAAGATGTCAGCACCCATTTGCAATGAATGATGATTAATACTATGGTGTAATAGAAAGGCCACATATCTTTACAGTGTTGCAAAATTTATTAAACTTCCTAAAATATGTTTAATGTCTAATGTTTTTTTTTTAAATTTCTTCAAGTTAGGAAATGTGTGTTTGACACACAAGAAAAACCCTAATAATTGAATTCAAATTGAGAATATTGGGAATCTAAGCTTTGTGTAACCTTTAACATACAAGATGACAAAGCCAGCCATAGTAATATTTACAGATGAAACTAGGGGCCACGGTGGCAGAGTGGTAACACTCTTGTCTCCCGCCTCTGAGGCCGGGGTTCGGTTCCCGGCACGGCCTCAAGTGGGAAAGCTGGTAGTTGCTTGCCATTGGTCGGCAGTTTACAGTACAGAACCCTGACAAACTGTATGGACTGGTTTCCACTGCCCTTCCAACTACCCGTCGTGATATGACCTGTACAGTGTTGAAAGCGACCTAAAATCCCAAATAAACAGATGGAACTCTGCCTTCCACACAATAAAACTCTATGTTAGGCATGGTAAAAGGTTTGTATAGCATCTGTATTCATGAAAAAAATGATACATGTCAAGGTTTTATACTCTTCACAATAATATAGACAATCTCTTTTCCTCAAATTAATGACATCAGACAGAAAGAAAAGAAAAAGTATCAAAGCAAATTGTGTCTTTGCAGTACAGTTCACTATCAGAAGTCATCTTTAATATAGTGAGCAAGATCAAGTATGTTATCTGAGTTGTGTCATTGTAAGAGATGCTGTGCTCTGTGTCAATGATAGATGTGTGTCATTGTGGAGAACACTACTACCAGAGACAGATTACTGCAAAACAACAGAGGCTAGATGTAGCTGTAGATACCTGAGATAGAGTCCCATACGGTCGATGCTCTCATCTGACACATGTCATTTTGTGACTAGTAAGAGTGAACAGAGACTGCCAGAACTCCCACATGCAATGAACGATTTCACCAGTGTTAATAACAACCTTGAATTGTGTATCAAATAGCATCTTCTCATCAGTGTTCACAGTGAATTATCTCAAACGAAAACCTGCCACCACTAACGTATTTTATATTTCTCTAATGTACCCCATTATTGCACAGGTACCTGTTCTGGGCGGATTACAGTTCTCTGGTGAACTAGATATTTTTTTCTTATCTGCCTCAACTCCACCAAATTTGTCCCTTCATTTTTAACTCGTGTTGAGTCTGGGATACCATTCAAGCGTACATTCAAGAGTACACCTCGAAGTAAATGATAAGACCCTAGAATCCCCCCCTCCCCAGAATCCACCTCTCCACTCCACCCCTGTTACAGACTTCTGTGCAACCTCCTAACACCCGATAAATGGAATCATAGTTTTTGTGTCCCTTACATGACAGCGCTATGTAATTATAACAATATAAGAGCATGTCATGGTAACAGGATAATGTTATCAAACTATTGTGAGATAAGGCTGGCTCATAATAACAGGACAATGATATGTCATATTAGAAACAACCGTCTCATCTTCTAATTACAAGACACCATTATCAATATTATAATACAGAAGGGTACTAACAATATATAACAATATGCAATTATTATATAAACCTTTCAAATATAAGAGAGTTTAATGTTGGAAATATAAATCAGTCCTATCTTGAAATGTTTCAGATGTATCAGTGGGATTAAACATATTTAAAACTCGTTCCTCAATGGATCGAGACACCCAGACATACATGGATGGACAGACAAATGTAATTTGAAATATTTTTGTTATATATTTATCTATAAATCATCTACTCAAGACACCGACATAAATACTTTAGTTGAATACATTTTTGATATACTCATGACTGATTCGAGAACATATTTAAGTCTGCCTTAATGTTGCCCATGTGACTTTATCAAATATCGCTTTGTCTCAGTGACATTTCTGTCAGTGATCCTGTAAGACACAATATTATGCTCATATTTACACACTTTGAGTCACATTTTCAGCAAATGTTGGTTAAATAGTTTCCACATATGGGTCGATAATACATTTTGCTTAATTTGATGAACATATTTTGTTGAGAATTAGGTTAATGTTTTTCTGACCACTGACAAAATATCTTGTTTTATCATATTCTGTGCGTATACAATTGTTATTACATCAATATGTAGACCTCCAAAGTTTAGGGTTAAATGGGTGTGCCCTTTTCAGTTTGAATTAACAAGAGGTTCAAAGTATCTATCCTGATAAAAACTGGTCAGAGTATGTCTGGGATATTTTTGTTGACATAATAAAGAAGGGAATGTTAAGTGGTAAGCATACTTGTAAAGGTCCACATACAGACGCATATCTCTTGGGAGGAGGGAGCAGATGCTAATAAAGTGTAAGACTGCTTCTGCTGATGAGTTTTAAAGGAGAGGTAACTCTAAGTGGTCTGCAGTCAGTTCTACAAAGTGACAACCTATGTGGACACTATAAAGCTTTTGTCAAAGACAGATGCAGATTCCAGGGTTCTGCATGTGTTTTATCTTTGGTTCTCTTTTAAAGTCTCCTGCGACCATATTGCAGTATGACATGACCTCCTTCTGGCCCCCAGGTTGATAACATTAGGTTGATATTTTATGTTTACAAATTCTTCGATTTGATGTTTAATATTTGACTGAAAACAATTGGAGCAGCTCTGTAAAGAGAATTTTAGATGTAAAGCTAGTTTCTTGTGTCATTAAGTGAAAGACCTCTGAATAATGGAGCAGGTGTCAAATTTAGTTCCATAAGCTTGCACACACACTGGTGAAGAAATATGAGATTCCATGGGTTTTCTGAAGGAAATATCAATTCCACAACACTTCTGTAAAAAGTCCCCCACTTCATTGATGAATGACCAACCAAAGCTGTGGTTAAGACAAGTGTGGAATAAAAAGTTGCATCTGAAAATGATACACTGAGCGAGGTTTTTACTTGAGAGATGATAATATCTGCTGCAATGATGTACTTAATCAAATAAGAAGAGATATCTGGAAATTAATTATCAGTTGACGAATGTTATGGATGTTTTGTGGGTACTACCCTGTTTAAACAGTTGTGTTGAAAGTGCTGTGTTTTCCATCATTTTTGAGTTGTCCAGTTTTCCGGTACCATTAATAGACTGTTCACAAAGATGTTGGATGACATTACCCCAAATCAGTTGAAAGATCATAATACTCGTCAGATATGCATACCTGACTTGTAAGGCATACCATAAACATTCCAATACAAGAACAAGTAATACCCGTCTTTGAAAAGGATCCAATGTATAGTTTTACAGCTCTACACACTGACAAACAAACAAATGGTTGAAAATGCTTTCTTTACAAGTCCACAACATGAACATATCAATATTTGAAAACTTCTAAATAGTTTTTCCTCGATAACATTGAGAGGAGATATAAAAACTTGTTATTGTTTCACAAAAAAAAAACACTTTCAGATATGCTTTGGATATAAGAGGGTGGATTCTGCTTGAGAAAACTGGGGCATTACATGAGAATTTATTTCCCCTGCAGGTTGGCAGTAATGTATTAGGCAGGCCATAAAGCATTACAGACCCAATTTGCCCCAGCATTGAGTGCGTCATTTTATCAAGCTTAACTTAATGCAGCTACTATATTGGGGTCTTGCTGGAAAAAGTGGTAATAATCAAAGCTAATCATTAAGAGTGTGAGTAATATGACACTTACACGCTATCCCCCAACATCAAACAATGGATGAGTAAAGAAGATTGGATCAGTAAAAAGAGCAAAAATCAGTGTGCAGTGGACTTACAGACTCCAACACACACAGCCTCACCTGAGAATCTTGATTAAATTTATTGCACTGAATTAATAGCTACTTACAGCATGGTGGGGAATTCACACTGAATGGCAGGTGGATTTCCAGATGTAGTCTTTATGCTGTCAATAGGGAATGCATAGAAGCAAGCATTTTGGCAGCACTAAAATCCTTTCACATCTTTGCTTAGTTTGATATTAAATCAATGCACTGAAATAAAGAACATAATTTGCAATCAAGAAGCACTACTTTTAATTTCCTTGGGCAAATTGAGTTTAGCGAGGAAAAAAGAATTTAAAAACCTCAGGCATATTACCAAAAGCACCTTCTTCAATGTCCAGCAGGGATTACTTTTTGAAAAGTTTGTTTTATTATCTTAGAGGTCCTGGAAATGTATATTAAAATAAATTTGATTAAAATGTGCTTCACGAACTGGTTTGATAATTCTAAGATGCAGAGTCTTCAAAAATAATTTAGTCAACCATGAGCCTGCAATCCATTTTGCTGCACATGTATTGTCCTGTGTTGGGTGACAGGGTTTGTTTATATTTTGACACATGACATGTCATAAATGCGATCCTTTTATACACATGGATATCCTGTGTGACACCCCCCCCCCCCTCTGCTCCAGGAAATTGTGTTATTTTATTTTACAAAAGACAAATGACAAACGCATTGCAAGGATCCAAAGTTGAAACAGAATTGCTGTATGGGCTAATGGAAAAGAGATATTGCATAATATCATGTCTTGCACTGCTGTTGGTGTGTCTCTATGTGTGTGTTACAGGGAATACCACTTCCACAACACAATACCTTCGCAGTTTTGACACCAGTGATTTCACCCAGCAGCAAAATGGCACATTAATTTATCTAAAGCACATATATATTACTGTAGCACACAATTAATATAATAACTATTATAACATCGTTTAGTTGCTGGTTTCAGCTAACCACTTTGCAATAATGCCAAATTATCAAACTAAAATTTCAATAAATAATATAACAAATATATTTAGGACTATTTTCACACAATGTAAGCTGAAAGTAGACATCCAAATGGCTTAACAATTTTATTTAACCAAAGGAAAAACATATCAAGCTGAGAATGCTTACTTTTACATGTCCATCGTGATTTTTATCAATTATGTAACTCTATTAATATGCTCTCTATATATAGAGTTTATGCAATGACTGAATAGAGTTTAGATTTCAAAGCTGTAAAACCTTGTACAAGTAAAATATGTAAAGTAATTATTTCGGAGAAATGTTGTTTTTATTTTTGACTAATTTTAGTCATTTAAAATTTTTATTTGAGAAAATATATGTAATAGTTATGTCAATGACTGATCTTAATCATTTAATAAATTTTCTGTCATTTCTGGAATTATTGTTAAATTTAAGATTAGTAGTAACACTTTAAGATTTATAATCATTCCGCCACTACCTGATCTGTTAACAAAAAAATTATTTTACTCAAAAAAATATATATAAAAATATACTACAAACAGTTCACAAAAAGTACTATCAGATGCAGTCACATTGAGAAATGTGTGGATTTTCTGACCTCGATTGTCATCTAACAATCTCTGCAAAGCCAGCTATTAAACCTACTATATCAGATCTCTACTTAAACTCTCTGATGACACTTTAAATATTCAAGTACACCAGCAACATGTTGTCCAGAGAACTGTCCGCAACTTTGGATGGACTTTGTGGAAAGATTGAGCACACCCCTGCCACTTTCTGAAATGGACGCACTCCGGGATGATGACTGATGGCCGTGTGACAGGGACAAATAACTCAGTAGCATGGTGTGGTTTTTATCCAATCACAGAAACATAATAGTTATTCCCACAGGATGCTTCCTTTTGTTCAGGGGCTGTGAAATGAACAGAAACCATTCTTTTGTTAAAACAATGCAATCCGAAAATTTCATAAAAAATAAATTCAGTACAAGTCAGTAATAATTTCCACCAGAAAAGTCCCAGCTGCTTTGTTTTTCTTCAAAAAGGAGATTTGCATACTCAATATATTCATTGGATGTAACACAATTTGATTGTTTAAAAACTACTTGATCATTCAAATAGTAATTGAAGCCAACTTGTGTCCAATTTACCGAGCTGTCGAGTTCTCCAAAAAGACAAGTCAAAGAAGGTATTTTTATAAAATCATAAAGTCTGAAAAAAATAATGAAGCCAAAATACATTAAGACAAATGAAAGGAAATCCAGTAATTTACTCTTCAATTTCTTTGAAAAACTGAATTTGGAAGTAAATGGTCTGCCAATCTATCACATACTTGTGTCACTTTGAATCATGCCTTGTCAGGCCTGTTTGATGTATGATGTGAGAGTTTCTCCAGGTCTACTCTAACCACTCCATTTATCTGACTATTAATAAACAGTTTGAATGTTGGCTGTTTAATTCCTTTGTTTATTGAAAAGGAATCTTGAAATGAAAAGAACAGTATGCCAGACAGTGTGAAGTCTCGGATGAGAGTTAATTTTACACATTAAACTGCTGACAGGTTGAAGCATATAAATGAATCATTAGAGTTGTCTCCCATCGCACCAATTTTCACATCCCCTAAAACAAATAAGTATGCATTAAACCGTAAATCTTTCCAACAAAACGCAGTTGAGGGCTTTAGAAATTTGACATATATTTTAGTTATTTCCTTTTAATATCATTTAAACGTGCATCATTTTAGCTAACTACATAATCACTTTCTGGGGTAAGAATTTTTGATTGGCAGAAAATGTGGCAGGTAGAATTCTGTTGCTGGTTATCCATTTTTAGGGTGTGTATTTTTATATGAACCAATAATTAGGGTTGGACATATAAATTAACACATTAAATTAATTATTGTGTAATATTGTGACGTATCTTGTTTATTCAGATATATCCCTTACATACCCATTACCCGTGCTCTCGTAAACGCCCACTCCCAACTTATTATTTTTCTTATGACCCGGGGGAGGGGGGCACTGCTGTGGATGATTTAGGAATATTGTTAAAATAGGAATTGCGCAGATAAAGATAAAATTAATGAAATGACGTGCACACAGAAACTGATTACACGATATGTTATTGTGTAGATTATTGACTCTTCTGAAGATATCTAATGCTGGTATTCCACTGGAGCCAACCCTGTATCTGACTCTATGACTCTAGGGTCAGTTGTAAACGTTGTGGGATTGTAGAAAAAAGGCGCGAAAATGCTGAGTCGGTTAAGAAATCCCCGACAGGACAGTACACTTACAGACAGGATGTGATGACTACCTCGACAAAATGTAGGGTTGTAGAAGTACTACGACAAGCCCTAAACCCCTAACAGACAAGCCGGATCACAAACAGACAAGCCATAAAGACAAACAGACAAGCCGGGAGCATGTTCCTAACCCTTGCTGACAGGACTGATTGATTTTTTGGGTTGTTATCTATAGTCGGAATTCAGAATTGGGATCCATTTCACACTATATAAACTCCTGTCACCAGGGATGCAACACTCATTTCACACGTCAAAGATGACAAAGATGAGGTCAAAGTTTTAAATGAGTTGAATATGTTATTAGATTTCAAGACACAGAAGACAACAGAACCCAGCACCTGCCCAGCCAGCACCACCACCACAGCCACAGCCCCGACCACATAGGAGGAGGAAGCCACAGAGTCCATGGGTTATGGCCTGGATACTGCAGAGAGAGGGGAGAGGTTGCTACAGAACACTCTTGGACGAGCTAATCACAATTGATATACCAGGCTACAGAAACTTCACTAGGATGAAACCAGCTTTTTTATTTAATTAAACAAAGAATTACCCCTTGTCTGAGCAAGTCAAACCACCAACTTCAGGAAGCCACTGGAAGTCGGATTGAAACTGGCAGTTACTTTGAGGAACTTATCCACAGGGGAAACATACACTTCACTGCAATACCAATGGAGGGTTGGAAGATGTACAAGTTCCTGTGGGTCAACGAAGGGGGCCAGTGGGTCATCATCTGATGCTCAGATATTTAACCGCAGCAAACTGAGAAGAATAATTGAGAACGGAAGGTTGGGACTACCACCATCTGAGCCACTTAGACCTGGGGGCCAGATCTACACTACTTCCTGCTGGGGGACGATGCCTTTGCCCTTATGCCTTGGCTGGTCAAGCCATACAGTAGATGACAACTGACCGGAGAGGAGAGAATAGCCAACTACAGGATATCCAGGGGCAGGAGGGTGATCGAGAACTCGCTTGGTATACTAGTAAAAAGATTCAGGGTGCTGCTGACCACCATGGAGCAGAGGCCAAAAGTTGTCAGAGACACTGTGTTAACATGTGTTCTGTTACATAACATGCTGAGAAGCCATCGGAGGGGGCAGACAGACAACCCACTCCAGCGGACGACATACAACCATCACAGAATGACCAGGGGGAGCAGGCACAGGATGAAAACGTCAGAAATCCATCAAAGGAGGCCAAACATCAACGAGACCTACTGAAAGACTGCTTCAACCACCTTGGGGCACTGGCTTGGCAGGACAGAATTTAAGAAGACTGAGGGGAGAACATGCTGTCATCAATCACTCCTTTTAAGAACTACCCAAATAATCCAAGATTTTTTATTGAGAAAGTGTTGCACAAAAATGAAATCTAATTTTCAATCAGTCTGAATAAAAATTAAATTATAAAACAAAAACACACAAAAAATATTGTGGAAAATGTTATTGCAAAATTTAAACCCACTCTCACACAGATGGAAACCCAAGTCCTCAAATGTCAAAGTTCAAAAGTCAAACCCCTATCAAATAACATTACTCCCCCCAAAATAATAATAATTTTATCCCTGGAAAAAACTCTTTTTAAATCATTTCCAGGTAATTTTGCAAAACCCACACTTTTGAACAATAAAAATCAAAATTGTAACTTAATCCACTTTGACCAGTAAGGTAATATTTAAGTCAGTCTGTCAGTCACCCAATCAAAAGCCAGGTTGTAGGATGTTTGTGGCATGCGAGGTGTTGTTTTGCAACACTGTTTGTTTGTCTGTCTGTCAGTCCATCCACACATTCTTAGCACTTTGAGTTTATAGGTACTGTGTGTTTCATACTTGTTTGTCTGTCTGTGTGTATCAATTTTTATATATATATATATTTTTTTTTTGGGGGGTGGGGCTGGGGTGTCCCTCCATGTGTTATATTTTTTGTTTTGGGGGTGGTGGGTGAAAGTGATACTTAAGTTATTAAATTACTTTTTCTGGGGCAGAGGGTGTCACCTCAGGTTTTACTTGACTGACTCTGCTGGTGGACTAGCTGGGAGGTCTTGACTGGTCTTAATAACAGTAGGATGGCAGTAGAATGAGAGTAGTTCAAATTTATGTAAGCAAGAGACAACCTCCATTTACCTCCACTCACGTTATGTGGCTGTGTTACACTAAAGCACAACCGAGTTACAACCTTATATACACCGTGGACCACACCGTCAGTTATCGTATCAAAAATTCATCTGTACATGCTCACAGTACCAAATTAATAGGTGAAAACTTTAAGCTTTTAAAAATTTCTGTAGATCTCTTAAGGAATGGGACGGTGGGCCACTGTATCACAAATTCACATAATGTCTGTCAGATGCTCTGCTAAGTGCTGTGCCTGCAGCTGCTATGTAGTGGTCTGATAGGAACTTGGAGATTTCTTCCAACTATATTAAAACAAATTTGGATATCTGGCAACGACTGCTGGTAAATTGTTACACTGTCATTGATAGGAAAATTAGTGATCATTGATAAATAGTTTACTTGAAAGAGTAGAATTGTTCTGTTAAGCATAAACTAACATAATTCAATCTGCCACTATGCAGGGGTGGATCCAGCTTTTATGTAAGGTGGGGGTTCACATCGAGTAAGGTGGGGGTTCACATTGAGTAAGGTGGGGGTTCACATCAGACATATTATAACTAAGGGGGTCGGGGGGCATGCCGCCCTGGAAAAAAATTAATTTTTGGTAAAAATAGAGTGCATTTCCTGTAAATTTAACACCACTGTCAAGAAATAATTTTGTACTTTGGGTTGAACCCCTTTACATTATTTTTCAAGGGGGGGGGGGGTGTCGAACCCCCTGAACCACACACCCCCCCCCCGATCCGCTAGTGCTATGGCTTAGTGGGTAACACACTTCAAAACACAGAAACTTGCAATATCTCAGTTATATCTATATGGATTTTTCATGTAAGACGAGCATAAGAGCTTTAAAAAGATCTTTCTAATGATTCACATTGTTTCCGAGATATTAGTGAAAAGCCGAAAACAGAACTTATTGGCACTTATTAATCCATGGTATGGAGGTGCTGTTGTATACAAAACTATATCCCGCTGTTTATGTCCCCCTGAACAGGTCAAATACAGTTTGGAGTGGATAATAAATAGATTTATTAATTGCCAATATACCCCTATTGGTAACATGCTGAAGTACATCATTTTAAAATTACCAGTAATGTTATTTTCCTAAGATTAGATGTTACACTACTATTTAACTCTTTTCTCATGCAGATACTGTTTGACAAAAGCTGTTAATTACTGATACTCATCAGCAGTAGGTAATCTGCAGTGTACGTGCTTAACTTCCATGTTTTAGAGTGGATTAAAGTAGAAGGGCAGACAGGTAATATGGAAGTAGGGTTGTAGACATCGCCTCCTTTGTCACTAAAATCTCATTTATTTTTGGTTAGTAAAACTAATGATAATTTGTATTTATCTGTCCAATACAATAAAAAAGTCAACAAATCATAATTAAAATGAAAATTTCCTAATATTATCTGAAAGAATTATGTATATAGGGCAAGAGCTGATTTTAGACAGATGGCGACATTGTTGATTTTATATAAATGCTAAAATCATTGCTTATTTGCCATTAGTATGAAATAACAAGTTAGCATTTAGATTTTATGTGCATTTTATGGGCTGGGTTCATATCAAGACAGAACATTACCATTTCCCTGTATATGGTCATGAGCTGGATATGAGACGACCATGTCGGGAACATGGCTACCTACTTTATTCTGTGCTGCCACTATATTTTGGTGTTGACTTTCACAATAATATCAACGATTTGACAAAGATAAAGTTTATGTCCACCCTTATGGGTGATGTGTGTTGTTATAGGGTGGAGCAACATCAAGCTATACTACCTGTTCACGACAAAATACACACCATGTTATGCTTGTCTACTGCACACTGACAGATGAAAATCAACACCACCACCCATGCCATCAGCATGAACTACAAAGAATTATGGGATCATAGAATGTGACACATTTATTTTCACAGAAATAACCTAAATGTCATAAATAATAGAAGGTTAATAATGTACTTATACATTATAGTACTTGTAGTTCTATATAACACAATGAAATAATGTTGTAGTGATATCAGTCATGCCATAGATTTGGTCATGGTTATAAACAGTAAATAAAAACACGAAGTGGCAGCATTATGGTAACATTAAATAGCCTGCAGATCATTTAGTTCAGGAATACACTGTTCCAGCAATAAAATCAGACAGTCCTATGTCTGAAATTTAAAAAAAAACAGCTTTGGAATCACTTGAAATGGAATAAGCTATTCACAATTTAAGTAATCTTTTCGTGTATTTTAGTATTTGACAGTTACGTATTTCATGTCTGGGACTCCAAAAATTCAATAATGTTTGTCACTAAAATGAAAAAATAAGCACATGGATACCTGATACCTGATTTGCTTGTGAGGAAAAGAAAAAGCTTAATGCTTGATACAGGTGCTTGTATAGAACAACTTGGTGATATCTCTTATAGCTTATAACACAGTGAACTCAACATATGGAAATCACAACAGGATCTAATATCTAACACCGGGGTCTAACAATCCTATTCAACCCAAAAGGACCTCTCACAGTAGAACCACGCTAAATAAGTGTAGCTTTTATTATTCAATTACACATGGATATCAAGAGCACTCAGAGAGCACATACCTCTGCCAAGGCATGTATAACTAGAAATTGCATCACTTTATCCCCGGAACGTGGTGAAGTACAATGACAATCTTGATGATCCAGACCAGTCTCAAAATTAACTAATCTAATCTAATCTACTGCTCTGCAGGCGCAATATCTTCCCTACAAAGGGGAACTCAGTGCGCTAGCTTAACAAAAATCATTTATCAAAAGGAGAGTCGAGGGGTATGTTGATCTATGTTGGACCAAGACCCATGTTCTGTCTTTTCATGAAGGTCCTGGCAGTAGTATTTGCATAATGCAGCTAACAAACAAACAAACAGCAACCAGACAAATAGTCATGAAATCAATATACTCCTCTCTGACAAGTGAATGGGAAAATTTACAGCAAAATTTACTTTGCCTCTATGAAAGTATCTGATACTTATTATTAAAAACAAGGCTGATAATAATAAATAACTGGGATAATCCGGAATATTTTTTGTATCCAGACAGTGATCCAGATCACTCTAAAATGTTAATGGTATTTAATTTGAACCAAGACCCATATTCTGTTTTAAGGAAGGTCCAAGCAGTAGTCTTTACATACTCCTGCTAACAAATAGACAAACAGAGAAATGGACAAACCAGATTATTTTTGTATCCACACAGTGATCCAGTTTCTCTCGAAATTTAAGGAAGATCCAGTCAGTCATTTCCAGCTGTCACACAGACAGAGACATCTACAAACAAATGATCATGAAAATAATACTTCCTTAGTTGTAGTGAATCAGATAAAAGGTTTAGAAGTAACACTATTTAAAGATGACCCACTAATGAATTAATGACAGTAAACATTCGTAACATTTTAAAATGGTTTAAACGTTTGCAAAATGTTTTTAAAACCTATTTGAACTCTTGTCTTATGGTTTTCTAAACGTTTCCAAGTAAACATTTATGCTGTTATGTTTAAAAAAACATTTTATAAACATTTTATATACAAACGTTTTTACTGAAAATGTTTATTTAACATTTATAAAATAACTCAAGAAGCTAGGTTTGACTGGGAACGTTTTTTAAACATTTATAAAATAGCTAAAGAAATGAAGGTTATGTGGGAAATGTTTTTCAAACATTTATCATGAAATGGTTTATAAACAGTGCACATAAAATGTTTTAAAAACATTGTTGATCAAATGTTTTAAAAACATTCTATCAAAAACGTTTTCTAAACCCATATTTTCAGAATGCTTATTAAACCTTCACCTTCAAACATGTCTAAATAAAGATGGAGGTGAGCAATAATATGGGATTTTAGAGGTCAAAAAGTGCCCCACGTGGCAAAAAAATTGCCCCATGAGGTCAAAAATTGTCCCACATGCAATCCCTAAAAGTAAGAATTGAATGGGGCATAATGTTTAAGCCACTATCTTAGAATTTTAGACATAAAAATAATATTTTCATTAGTGAGCAACCATAAAAAGATATTGAATTAGACCTCTGACCCCATTATTATTCAGACATTAATATGTTCATTTGTAACATGTTTCTAACATTTATCATTAAACTTTTAATAAACGTTATACATAAAACATTTTAAAAACATTCCATTATAAATGGTTTTTGTACCCATCATCTTTCAACCTTTGCCAAATGTTTCCTATCAAACGTTTGCAAAACCAAAAAATGTTTACTGGGAAGCAGTAATCTGTATCAGTCTAAAAATTTAATGGGATTAGAGCAAGTAGCATATTCTATTTATACTGATTCTGATATAGAATCTATTGTTGGAAATTTGGTTTTTCACATGACAGTATTGATTCGGAAGACACTTCCCCTGTAGTAAAACATAAACATGACTTCAAAACATCTAGGAAAGGGTCACATGGAAAGGGGAAAGTAATGTCGGATCCGAAGTCAGAAGTTAAACCGGATCAGGATTTGATTAATCAAAGGATTTTATCTTTACTTAAGGCAATTGGTAAGTGTTTATCTGTTATTGAAAACTCGGCTTCTGCTGCCAGGCCTAACAGTGCCATACATTATTTGTGGCAGTTTTACCACCAATAGGTTTTATCAAAACCCAGCAAAGATAGATTTAAATTACAATCTAAGTAGTTATCGTTAGCCTTGTGACCAACAAACTTTAAATGTGGAAACATTGGAAACCTGTTGGTCTACATGGACTCATCCTCCACCCAAATACAATCAATCTTCAATCAACCAGTTTTTGTAACATATTTTCCATCAGCTGTTGCAACAACTAGAACATAAATCTTAAAACGCCTGAAACATTATCTTATCCCTGGTGATAAAACCTAGACTGAGACCGGTGAGACACAATAAAGGGTGATGGTAAATGGTCTGCCAATCCATCACATACTTGTGTCACTTTGAATCATGCCTTGTCAGGCCTGTTTGATGTATGATGTGAGAGTTTCTCCAGGTCTACTCTAACCACTCCATTTATCTGACTATTAATAAACAGCTCAAATGTTGGCTGTTATAATTCCTTTGTTTAATGAGAGGGAATCTTGAAATGAAGAGAGCACTCCAGTCTGACAGGCTGTGTGAAGTCTCAGGTGGCTGCCTTCCCACTCAAAGCAACTTTAATTTAACAGTGCTCAAGAACTCTCTCAGTCAGTGGCTTTTTGCCATTATAAATAATTTCTTACTTCTCATGAAACAAATTAAAGTAATCCACTGGGAAGTGGTTTTCTATATTTTCCTAGCAACCCTTTTAACAAACCCAGACACATGAGGGTTTTGTGAAAACAGTAATGTGTCTTTCAGTGATAAAACACCAATAAATTGATTTCTGTGTGAATGCTCATGACGGTGTCATTTGATGAAGTAATGCAATTTAAAAAGGTAGGACAATACCAGCTTTAAGGCCTTTTTAAGTGATATTTTAAAATGCATTTTGCTGTCCATTCAAAGTCAAATTTTCTCATAATAGGGGGAATACATTTTGGGAAATTTTCCTTCATATTTCATAAAGCTCTGTGCTTATGTGTTTCGATGAAATTGGATTGTGAATATTGGATAAAAAATGGACAATAAAAGTTAAACATTCCTCATTACACACATAAACCCCTTTCACACTACAAGCAGTAAGAGCTGCAGTAATAGGCATTTTGTAAAACGCCCTTTTCCTTCAACTGCCATCTGACATCTCTATGCAAACTTGTGAAAGAGTGGCCAACCTTCCAATTCCTTTATTGTCCCACATAAAGGTTAAAATGATTAAAAATTCTACCTCTGAAACCTTTGCTACCATTCACCATCAGTCAATGCCTCTTTGGCACCCTATCACTGTCCCTTTATATGTGTGTCACCTTCCATCCATTTCAGTGACCATCCGCAGATAAATTTTTCATACGGTAACTGAAGGCATGGTTCATGGGTTATATAAGGATGTGACTCATTTTCATTTCTGTAGCATGTGTTTGTCTAACGGCTACTAAAAGTGAGTTGAGGTTAACAGAGGTTTGTACTACTTTCATGCTGATATTTACAAACCATTGCCCTTCAGTGGCCATGTAAGTCGTAATTTATGGATGCCTCAAATCTGGGAAGACATGAGGCATCCTGGGAGGCGGTTCCAAGTCCGAGTAAAATTTCTAACCGCAGGGTATACCGCCTATAGTGTGAATGGGGATAAACTCATGGAGATGAACAATCCAATACTTCTGCCCGTAATCAGAAATAATAAGTGTGAAAGCTTTGATTTTCACTGATTCTACTTTGTTAATTAACATCTAACACATATAGTGAAAATGTAACAGACAGTGAGTGACAATGCCTGGAATGTAATAATAAATTACTTGAATGATCTATTTTTTTTTTAAATTTTATCATGAGATAAGACAAGTGGGCTGTGAAACGTTTAGATTTATTATTGATAGTGAGGGGATTACCTGGTCTTTATTTCTCCATATTTATGTAAAATACATAGAGTGATAGATGACAAAGGAATGGAATGATATTATTCCACATTTTTAAAAAATGGAACCATAAGTAATCCATGACTGATACTAAGTAAGTAGAAATTTTAACCAGAAGAATACTTCACCAATTCTTCATTTGGAAGAAATTCACCAGAATTAATTTTTACTAATGACAACCTCTTCCATCTTACAGGGTGTCTGAAAAAGTTTTAAGAAAGGGAATAAAAATCTATTTAAATTTTCACCAATGACTAGTTTCTACACGAGATATTAATACAGATCTAACTTTTCACTGGAAATTAATTTTTACTATCTCAGCTCATGAGCTAAAACGGCTAAATTTTTTGTTTGGCCAGTGATAATTTCAAGTAATACAGTAATTTGATGTGACACTTCATTTCATAATAATATACTAGTATTATAAAAAATCCTCTGACATGCTGGAATCCAAAAAAGGGAAGTCTTTGTACCTAGCAAATTCATAACCAGGGATTGCAATAATGCCATCCTAGTATGTTAAATAAGCGGAATTTGAGACTTGGATATGAATTTTGGTTGTCAGTGTGTCTATCGTAGAAAATGTTTTGACTTTAGAAGGAAATTATTGTTGGCAATGCAACTATTTCGACGCAGTATATATGTAGGACCTAGCCAATATTTTAAAATAAGGTTTTAGGTGATATATTGCGTGAAGCTTTATTCTGCAAGATGGCAGACTCATGCACATGAGTATTGTCTAAGTCCAAGAGCTAGGTAACATTTGTTTTTGTCGGAAGTGCAAAAAGGTCTGAGGGTTGTTTCTTATGCAAAATTTACTCAGGAATCTGAAAATCCATTTCTTATAATCATACAGGTAGACTGAAGACATGAAATGTTTGTACCTCAAACAGAAAATAGTTTAAATGTTTCTTTTTGTGAATACACCCATATCAGTTTGACTCTATGAGACCAACATTTTGCACACTACAAGACTTTATTAAACATAATACTCTTAGATAGCCTAGCCATTAAAGATTTACAAATAATTAGCTATGACATTACGTCCTCTTTTTTGGCACGAAAAGGATTGGAAGTATTTCTCAAACCCAACAAACCTTGACAAACTGTATGCACTGGTTTCCTGTTCCCTTCCAACTACCTGTCACAATACAACCAATAAGGTACTAGGTGTGACTTTAAATGCTAAATAAATGAACAAACTTTATATTTATGTGACTATTTTAAGTGACTGTTTGTTTGGATTTGTGAGTCATTATATTGTATGGATATCATGACCTCATCTGCACAGAAATTGGGATGTGGACACATAATGGCGAGTTTTGACACATAAAATAAATGCCATGATAAAGGGTCCAGAAATGATTCGTGTATGTTGGGAAGAGAAGACTGCCTTGCATGTCTGCTTCTTACACCTGACCAACGCCAGCAATTGCTTGAAAGATGGACAGTGGTTAGTGTGTTCCCTTTGTTCTCTGGACTCTAAATATTCTTTTTTCCATAAATGTTAATGTTCTGTTTGTTTTGACTCTGGCACCGTTAGTGTTTTTAACAGTCAGCAACAAAAGAAAGGTGTCCATCCTGACACAGAGAAAATCCAAAAAAGCCTCTCAAAATGCTTCTTTTGTAGATCTGTCTCCTTCTTCCCCTCCTGTGACAAATGTCCTCTGTGTTGTAAAAGTTATTCCTGTAGGGGCCCATCTGCAACATTTTAGCAGGTCTTGACAGCAAAGGGTTTGAGTTCAAGAGATATTTTGATATTGAAGGGGGGATACAGCCTAAAGTTCAAGATCAAACCTCCTCTAACTAGGGAATCTCTATTTAGGAGGGGATATGCCAATCCACCCAGGAACAGCTACCTGGAGAAGACATTGCATTCCCTCCTCCAAAATCAAACTGTGGAAAAGTCATAATCCAGTCTTCTCTGGCATTCTACAACCGACTGTTTCTTGTTCCCAAACCCAAGTAAAGGTTGACCCATCTTGGACCTCACTACCTTAAACCAGTTCTTAAAGATCCAAATTTTCAAAATCGAGACCCCAGAATCAATGAGGGTGTCCCTTCAAAAATGAGAGTGGGTCACTTCACTATAATTCAGCAATGCCTTTTTCAGCAATGCCTATTTTTTCTCAGATTCAATAATCAGAACCAGTTTCCACTTTCGGGCTCTTCCCATTGGCCTATCCATAGCTCCAATGCGATTCACCATAGTGGTAAAGGAGGCCAATTTCATGGCTCATGGAATATAAGGATCCAGATGACTGGTTGATCAGCAACACCAAGTTACTTGGAAACACATACCCTCATGGCCTCAAGTTTTCGACTTTGTAGGATAACAGAAGGGCTGGGCTCAGGGAGTGGTCAGACCCACCACAGAAAGGTGACAGGCCCTGGGTTCCAAAATCCACTCCTTTTTGGTAAAACCCAGTTGAACAGTCAGGCATTGCCTGTCCTTGACGGGTATGCTGACTGCAATGAAAAACCAGGTGTCATCAGGTCATCTTCACATGAGACCCATACAATGACATCTAAAGAACAATTGGCACATTCCAGAGTCCCTGAAAAAGCATAGCCCTTTCCCATATTTCTCCATCCACATCTTCCTTGGTGGTTGTAGGAGGAAAATGTCCTCTGGGGTCATTCAGTTCTTCACAGATGAATCAAATGAAGGTTGGACAACTTGTCTTGGTGGCCACCGACAACACTACAGTGGTAGCTTACATAAACAAAGAAGGGGTATGAGATCAGTTTGTACTCTGAGCCTGTTTATACTCTGAGCCTGTCCTGGGAA
Source organism: Sabellastarte sp. h YS-2021 (assembly GCA_964017235.1). Classification (NCBI taxonomy): domain Eukaryota; kingdom Metazoa; phylum Annelida; class Polychaeta; order Sabellida; family Sabellidae; genus Sabellastarte; species Sabellastarte sp. h YS-2021. The sequence continues at coordinate 34,740,183 of OZ024936.1, forward strand.
GGTCTGGACCTGAAATCCTTTCATCCCATTCCTCTACTAACCAGGGTGATAAACAAGATTGTCAGTCACTGTTCTCTGAGAATGATCATCATAGTCCTGGAGTGGCCAAACATGTTCTTGTTCTGGGGCCTGGTAGACCTGTTGTTCCAAGTACCATTGTGCACACCCAACCAGCCCAATTTGTTGGCAATGTGCAATCTTTTACAGGGACCTGAACTTGAATTTTCATGCCTGGCTCCTAGAGCCTTGGCTATCAGGGGAAAGGACATCTCTGACTAGGTGCTAGAGAGAATTGAAGCTCGACAGAAATGCTCGACTTGAGCTTTCTGTAAAACAAAGTGGACTTTTTTGTTCAGTGGTGTCAATCAGGTAAGGTGGACTTCAATTCACCATCTATAGAACAGATAGACGACTTTCTAATATATCTTTTCCAGGAGAGGAATTTGCACCCCAGTACTATAGATGCCTGTAGGATTGCCATTGCTGAGAAGGCAGAACAGTGCCCCCCCCCCCCCCCCCCCCCGAAGATGAAATGATATTTACAAACAACACACCCAAGATGGGAATAAAATTAGTTTATTCTATGTTAGGCTCTAATAGTACTATTTACATACAGACTTTAACTGAGATTATATCTAATCATAAACTAAGGCCACCTTACCAGGTGGAGACACTAATTTACATGCGTCATACACAAACTTTTACATGGCTATACAATATTTAAGTTAAGCAATGAGTTTAAGATGGCCTTAGTGTAAAGCAAGATGAGGTCACCCTAAGGTTTGAGGTAACCCTAACTTAAATTTTATGGTACAGGCACAGCCTGTGCACAAGCTCAAGGTAACTGAATTCTGAGTAAAATGAGGTCACCATAAGAGTTAAGGTGACCCTAAATTAAGTTACACTGCTACAGGTAGTTCCTGTGTACCAGTTAAAGCTGACTAAAATTCTGTGATTTACATAAGGTTTAACATTTTAAGTTTTAACTAGTATTTGAAGTGAAAAACTACAACTGAAGTACAGATTAGTTGTAATGTATGTACATTTTGATTTTCAATCTTGAGATAAAGAGCCCAAACCACCAAGTAGAGCTAGATAGAACCTAGGACCTAAGTAGGGAGGAGAAGGTCTGAGCTACCACCTGAGAGGCATTATGGTCCTGTGTGATGTAGGACCAGACACAGTCCGACGTCCAGGTGCCATGGCTTTGGATGTCTTGCAAGGGGACACTGGAGTTGAAGGCCAGGGTGGCACCTGAACGTCGGAAAGAGTGAAAGGTGATGTTTGACTTGGCCATGCCCAGCCTGGACAGGATAATGGACAAATTCTTCCTCAATCTTGAATCAGTCAGTGGGTACCATTTACCATTTTTCTTAACTTGAAAGAGAGGGGAGTTGTTGGGCCCAGGAGTGATAGCTAAGATGACTTTAAGAGCGCTGACTGGACACAGTGGGGAGCGACCTAGTGAGGGGATTTTTAGAATTTTTACTGCATTTCGGGATTGGAGAGTCTTCGACCATTTTACCAGAATGTGGGCCCCAGGGGGGCCAAAGAAAATGTCAGCCCTGGCTAACTGTTCTAGCGGATTAAAGGATGAGAGAGTGTGGGGAACTAAATTCGAGATCCTTAGAAATGTGAAGAAAGATGTGAGAAAGCAGGCCTTATAGATCTGGCCCATATATATAGAATTACAGGCAGTGACTATATCATGAAGCAATGGTATGTCGATTATAGATTTAAGGGAGACTCGTAGAGGGGCCTGCAACTTCAGGGCCTTGGTAAAGTAAGAAATTCTGTGATCTCTAAAAGCTGAGGAAGGAAGGCCGTATAACTGGAGCATGGTCTTAATTGCAGAAAGGTAATTGTTTATACTAGCCTGGGACAGCTGATTGAAGACCAGAAACTCAAGAAAGGCCAGGCAGTGGTCTGTATTAAGGTGATGGATGTCAATGGTGAAGAATATGCAAAAAGCGATGAAGAGTCTGAACATTTGTGTGTAGGCTTTTGACGTGGAGATCCTGAAGGCCCCACCCAGGCGACGTGAAGCTGATGATAGCAACTTCTGGAATTGAGGTTGGTGACCTGCAGAATATAATTAAATATGCCAATTAATCAGGAGACTATGGGCGGGGGGAAACAACCAGGTAGCCCCAGGGAGCCACTGATGGACCTTGTCTCTGTGAGCTCTGGATATGTGAAATCTGGATAGGGAATCAGCTATGACATTAAGCTTCCCTGGTATGTGTACTGTGTTTAGTCTGATATCAGCCTTGGCTGTCTCCATACTAATATTACGACATATGGCAGCTAGGGTTGGGTCCCTAAATTAAGTTACACTGCTACAGGTAGTTCCTGTGTACCAGTTAAAGCTGACTAAAATTCTGTGATTTACATAAGGTTTAACATTTTAAGTTTTAACTAGTATTTGAAGTGAAAAACTACAACTGAAGTACAGATTAGTTGTAATGTATGTACATTTTGATTTTCAATCTTGAGATAAAGAGCCCAAACCACCAAGTAGAGGTAGATAGAACCTAGGACCTAAGTAGGGAGGAGAAGGTCTGAGCTACCACCTGAGAGGCATTATGGTCCTGTGTGATGTAGGACCAGACACAGTCCGACGTCCAGGTGCCATGGCTTTGGATGTCTTGCAAGGGGACACTGGAGTTGAAGGCCAGGGTGGCACCTGAACGTCGGAAAGAGTGAAAGGTGATGTTTGACTTGGCCATGCCCAGCCTGGACAGGATAATGGACAAATTCTTCCTCAATCTTGAATCAGTCAGTGGGTACCATTTACCATTTTTCTTAACTTGAAAGAGAGGGGAGTTGTTGGGCCCAGGAGTGATAGCTAAGATGACTTTAAGAGCGCTGACTGGACACAGTGGGGAGCGACCTAGTGAGGGGATTTTTAGAATTTTTACTGCATTTCGGGATTGGAGAGTCTTCGACCATTTTACCAGAATGTGGGCCCCAGGGGGGCCAAAGAAAATGTCAGCCCTGGCTAACTGTTCTAGCGGATTAAAGGATGAGAGAGTGTGGGGAACTAAATTCGAGATCCTTAGAAATGTGAAGAAAGATGTGAGAAAGCAGGCCTTATAGATCTGGCCCATATATATAGAATTACAGGCAGTGACTATATCATGAAGCAATGGTATGTCGATTATAGATTTAAGGGAGACTCGTAGAGGGGCCTGCAACTTCAGGGCCTTGGTAAAGTAAGAAATTCTGTGATCTCTAAAAGCTGAGGAAGGAAGGCCGTATAACTGGAGCATGGTCTTAATTGCAGAAAGGTAATTGTTTATACTAGCCTGGGACAGCTGATTGAAGACCAGAAACTCAAGAAAGGCCAGGCAGTGGTCTGTATTAAGGTGATGGATGTCAATGGTGAAGAATATGCAAAAAGCGATGAAGAGTCTGAACATTTGTGTGTAGGCTTTTGACGTGGAGATCCTGAAGGCCCCACCCAGGCGACGTGAAGCTGATGATAGCAACTTCTGGAATTGAGGTTGGTGACCTGCAGAATATAATTAAATATGCCAATTAATCAGGAGACTATGGGCGGGGGGAAACAACCAGGTAGCCCCAGGGAGCCACTGATGGACCTTGTCTCTGTGAGCTCTGGATATGTGAAATCTGGATAGGGAATCAGCTATGACATTAAGCTTCCCTGGTATGTGTACTGTGTTTAGTCTGATATCAGCCTTGGCTGTCTCCATACTAATATTACGACATATGGCAGCTAGGGTTGGGTCCTTTGTTTTGCCAGACTTAAGAATAGTGACCACTGCTTCATTATCACAACGGACCAAGATGGTTTTGGTGGCCCATTGGGAGGCCCAAGACCTAAGGGCTAGAAGTATATTGAGCATTTCTAACTGGGCTATGTCCATGTTCATGTAGCCTTTGGGAAGAGAAACTGCATATACTTGGTTATTGTAGATAGCCCCCAAGCCCTCTAAAGACGCATCCAACTCAATCTCACCCTGAATGGGGTCATGCTTGAAGAAGGCAGAGCCATTAAAGACTGGCAAGAACTCACAAAACCAATTCAGGTCCCTTTTGAAGAAAGTGACTTGACATTGAGAGTGACTAATTCATGCTTGTGCGAGGCCCTAAGCAAGTCGAGCATTCTGTTGAGAAATGGTCTAGATGAGTGAACGCACTTTGAAATGTAAAGGAGACTGCCCAACAAGGACTGTAGCTCACATTTTTTACATTTGACCTTGTCTTGCCACAGGTGGCATATTTTTAAGATTTTTCCTAACTTATCTGATGGAATGGAAGCTGTGAATTTCTCAGTGTCGAGTTCTATCCCTAGACAGACACATTTGGTGGTGGGGGTACCATTTTCTTGTCGCTAAGGCCAAAACCTAACTCTAACAATAGATCTTTTAAAATTTGGAAGGATGGACCTGCTTGGCTTACTGTGGCATGCCCTATGACGTCATCAATGTAATTTGTGACCTGGTGACCTTTCTGACTCATAAAATGATGCACAGCGTCGCTTAGGCATTGAAATATGGCCGAGCCATGCCTGAATCCAAAAGGCAGGCAGGTGTCTAAAAAGTAGTCCTGGAGCCTTAATCCTAACAGGGAATAGTCTTTGGGATCCATCTTAACATGCCTGAATGCTCTGGAGACATCTATCTTGTAAAGAAGTGATCCTTTGCCAAGTTTTATGATTTTGCTAGTGATGTCATCTATAGTCGGGAGTGTTAATAGAAAGGGGGTGCCTAGATACATATCTGGAGTGACCCCAGCATTAATTGAATGGTCAGGGGGAAAGCTTAGATCTATAATGACCCTTCTGTGGTTAGAGTCTGCTTTTTCCCTTGTCATAAACGGTGAAATGTGTAGATTTTTGAGTGGTGGTTTCTTGAAGGGGCCTAAAATGGCTCCAAAACCCTTCTCCTCTTGTAAATACATTTTAATATCTTCTTTGAAGTCAGTACCTGATTTATAGTTACATTCATTGCTGATGAGGGATACATTTTCATCAAAATCGAGAGGGAAGCCATAGCGAATGAGGTAACCCAATTGTTTGTCCCAATAATCATGCAAGTATTTGTCCCAGGCATCAGCATTTAGCTGAGACTTAACTTGAATCTGTGTATGCATAAAGTTAAAGTTTTCTGATTCACGCACTTGGTCATGAATTTCAAAAATTGATTTTTTGCTTTTTGTTTTGTCATTTTTTGTCGGGAGCATTAGATTCCCTAGTGGTATGAAGCCAAACTTATCTTGTGTTTGGCTGTCCCAATCCTTAAAAGTTTGTACATTAGTAGCTGAAGCAATAGTAGCCCTATGACGTGGACGAAATGCCAGCTGAAGGTTGTATTTGTCTTCAATGACAGGATAAGTGTGAACGACGCATGAATCGACGCCATTACTGACTGCTTTACAATTACCGTTATTTTTGTGACTCACCTTGTGGGGGACTGCTTCATTAGCAGTCGCACTACTGTCATGAACCACTGCTGTCATTTCATCACTTTTTTCGTTACTCAGTACAGAAAATTTGTTGAAAGTAGCAAAATCAAAATCACCAGAGTTGACAGAAGTCTTACCTTTGTTGACACTATTCGTGCGACTGCTAGTGATAGAGTTGCTTCCCTTGGCACCAGATGACGACTTCTGTGACACTACATTTCTGTCAGCCAAACTGTCTTGTTTACATGTTTTAATATTTTTATGATAACCACTAACAGGCAACACGTGAGGGATATTGCCAGTATTGAATTTGTAGAAGTCGTCACCTTGAGCCATGTTGACACCTTGTTTTCTTTTATGTGCATGCACACGATTTTTTGTGTCTTTTGTATTGACAGACATATTGACACTTTGTGCGACACTGTTTACTTTGGTTATGTTACCATTACTGTAAACCTGAGAGCTTTTGCCCTTGACAATATCAGCATATGTTTTTAACCCACGATTATGGTCCATTTTCCAGTTTGAACTACCTTGGATATTTTTCTGGCTATTAAAAATTATCCTAGTTCTTACAAAGACTGTACTGTCATTTGTACTACTGTAAGCTGTACTTTGCACTGCCCTATGGCAGTGCCTTACTCGTTTTTTGCACGAGATTTACAATTTATGTTGGTGTGGGTGAGAGACTTGCCCTGGGAGTAACAGTAACTACAGACATGTAGGTAGAGCTGGCCACTGGTTTCATGGTCCTTAGTGTGGGAGCATGTATCTTTCTGATAAAATTTGCAAGGTACCGGCTTATCCTTGCGTTCAAATTTTTTGTTCTGAGAATTTTGTGAGTGACCAGTGGTCATTCTTTGAGCATGTGCTCGTCTTATCCGGTCTATTTTGCTTGTTTCATCCCAGGCCACTTTACCATCTTCCATTCTACATAGGAGGACAGCATGACTTCCCTTGGCTGCCTGCCACCCGAAGTCATGACTGTCCTCCATCAGATCAGTTAAGTAATCTAACATATGGTTCCTAGTGTCAGTACAAGTATCTTCCCTTATGATTTGACTGAAGCCAGCAATCCACTGACTTAACGTTAAAGCATCATAGGACACCCTAGATTTTTTGGACCCCCCAGGACATAATTATGGGGCCAGGGGACCTCTTTCTTAACATATACAGTCTCATTCCCCCCTCTCTGGGACTTAAACTTGCCTTGTTCATTCATTGCCTGGAGCTGCTTGACCCTGTCGTCAACTTGCTTCTGGATCTGCTTGGACTGCTTGAGGGTAGAGATGGAGGGCAGCACATACTCATCATCTTCTTCTTGGTGATTGCTGAAGCTGGATCTGACGCTAGGTGACCCAATATGTGAATCTCTGTCATTAACTTTTTGTTCCATAACCGTCATACGGCTGCTCAAATTTTTCAGTTCTTGCAAGATAAGAGCGTTCGAGTCTGGTACGTTCGTTACATTTTCGTTACTAGAGGCCATGTCCATCTCTGTAACTACTTTACATTTTGAGTTTATGGGCCTTTCATGAGCCCCACCACACTTTGTACAGTCAAAAACTTTCCTAGGCATTTTCCTACACACAAAAATTTACAACTCCTTTGATACATGCACGTATAGGCGACTGAGAGTAAAGCTTGGTATACTAAAAATCTTAAAATGTGTAAAATAATAAAATAAGAGTAAAAACAGCCCTCAGCCTGCGCTCCACAAGTGAGCTATACGAGCATGACTCAAATGAGTGAAATGTTGGTGATCCACAGCCAGACAGGTACACAGCTTAATCCATGCATAGGTGAGTCCCACACTGTAACCAAACTGACTGGCTCTGGAAAACACTGAAACTTGATGGTTTCAGTGCTCTGAAACTAACAAGTTTCCAATAGAATTAAGCACAAAAATATTTAAGTTTTTAAAAATAGCGTGTTGCCAGCTTGATTGCAAAATTTATAATGAATATGGCCACTCTTGGCGGGAATTTTACAATGTTAAATAGGGCAGAGGTGACCAATGATATTACAGGTCACTAGAAACAAGAAAATTTTTCGAGAGAAGGCACTGAATTAGGTAGCACCTCACTTGCTACCCAGACAAACTCTTCCCTTAATATCAGGAAAGACGATAATCTCACCAGACAGAAGTGTTACCTCCTGAAACCTTTCCCAACTGCTTCATCAACTGATGAATACTCCTTTTAAACCTCTCAGGAAGGCTTCCTAGAATCCTCTTACCTTCAAGACTGTTTTCCTGCTGGTCCTGGCTTCGGGCAAGTGCGGGAGTGAAATGCTCACCTGGCTGAACAGGAACATTTGATACCAATCAGACTAGTCAAAGTTCTCCTTGTATCTTTCCCCAAGCTTTCTAAAAATCACCTGGGAGAACATGACCCAGAGAGTGTGGTATTGGTGGTGTTCCTAGCCGTAGCCTCCCACTCTTTAGAGATCGCTTGAAGGTCGGACACTTTGTCCTGTTCAGGCTTTATGCTATTACTTGGACAAAACTGAGGATCTCAGGGCTAAGATGTAGCATGTATTTTGTCTCCTTCAAGAAGAATTTCAACAGGGATATCTCTCCCACCAGTATTTCTTCTTGGGTGGAGCAAAAAATTAGTCTTTGCGACTAGCTGTCAAACCAAGATTCACTTGGTCTAAGCCCATGATATAAGAGCCTTTGCCACTTCAAAGGCCATTCAAGGAGGAATTTCCTTGGATCTGAAATTTTAGCCTGTGCCCTGAAGTCGCATAATACCTTCTTTCAGTCTTATTTAAGGATGTGGCTTGGGCTGACTCTGAGTTCTATCATCTTGGACCAATAGTGGTGGTTCAGCAGATTAGCCAGATTAGTCCCATTTACCTGTAATCTGGGTATTTTGTGGTAGTTGGGTGTCTTCATTGTTTCCAACCTCCTTTTAACACAAGACAAAAGCTGGTGTCCCCTTCTAATTTTGATCCTTATCCTGGCACAGTTGCTATTTAATGATGGGTTCTTTAGCCTTTCTGACTCCATCCTGTTGGAATTCTCAGGGACATAATTCTTTGTCAGCTCTCCCATATCACAGGAAAAAAGAAGGGGTGGGGTGCCCGGCCAGATAAACCGGGATTACCAGGAAGACCTTAGGACCCTATAATGCGATTAACCTCCCTTAGAGTTCTTTTCATTCCCCCAGTCAGCTACCCTCCTTCCACTGGGTAGTTATTCTGGCAGTAGTCTGAAATAAAATAGAAAATTTAAGAGGTAAATTAAATTTTTATTACTTAACATCTTACCTAAGAGACAGGGGATTCCCACCCTAACATCCCCGCTTGCTTACCTTACTGGGGACCTTAGGGTAGGGTTTTTAAAACTGAAAAAAGAGGATGTGACAGCATAGTCATCGAGTGAGTACAGACAGCATTAGCCCTCTAGCAAGTGATGAGGGACTGCCGGTCCTACTGGGAGAGACTCATAACATATTTTCTGATGTTTGGTGGGGCCAGCTCGTATTGGGCCAATGGCAGTAGTCTTCTATGTAAGATATTAACTAATAAAGACTTAATTTACCTATACCTACATTTTCTGGTTATTTGCCAATTTCTAATGGTTAGGCTATCTAAGAGTATTATGTTTAATATAGTGTGCAAAATGTTAGTCTCATTGAGTCAAACTGATATGGGTATACTCATAAAAAGAAACATTTAAACTATTTTCTGTTTGAGGTACACACAAGGCAAACAAATTAAAGCACACAACTCGCTCAGTTTAAAGAAAAAATAAATATCTAGCATTTATGAAAATGTTACTCCTTCAGATAAAGTTTTGAATAAGAAATCAAAATTTCTATCTGAAATGTTAATGATTTTGGTATCAAAACCTGTACAGAATTATAGTATTCATGTTATATGCTACTCAATGATATTTCATACAAAAGTAAAGCTCAATGCCTGCAGTTTTTGGTGGTATGTATAGTATTTCAGTCTTTTATATTTAAGATTGTTACAGGAACATATAATGTTTGGTACCCATGCACACTTTTGGTCCCAGAAATTGTCTCTTTTCGCTTTTGGGGTACCTCACTTTGAAGTAAAGTTTCATGTCTTAGGTCTACCTGTATGATCATGAGAAATGAATTTTCAGATTCCTGAGTAAATTTCACATTAGAAAAAACCCTCAGACCTTTTGGCACTTACGACAAAATAAATCTTACCTAGCTCCTGGACTAGTTGTGAGCTGACTACTTACACGCAATATATACGTAGAAACTGCCAAAAACTTTAAAATAAGGTTTCTGGTGATATATATTGAATGAAGTTTTATTTTATGTTCAATTTTGAAGGCAAGATGGCTGACTTTAACTGCGCATGGCATGAGATTACCATTGTGCACATTATCATTTCCTAGCACTTTTGGGAAAAATATGGCTGACAATAAAGAATATGTGGGATTATTTTTTAAAAAGGAAAACTACAGGAAGCATGGCCGAGATAATATCATTGCACCAGACTTCAATATCACTCCATGTATTGCACAGCACTGTTTGCAAGAAAGCCTAGAAAAATGCCACATTCACAAATATTTATAGAGATTTTCAAAATATCAATCATAATTGATTTGCAGTCTATGATATCTGCAAAGGGTCTTTGCCAATATGAGCCTGGCTGTTGAACTTTGAACCATTAAAATCTTAGGTTAATGATACTCTTAATTGACTTTACTGTGAACTATAACACAGGGCTCAGAACAAAATGATTAGGACTGTATTTTGGAGGTGATGTAGTCTGTAAGAGGCCATTTTTCAGAGGTACTTCGCAATCACAGATAACCCAGCAAGTGTCTGCCAGAGGTGGATGACTATGGTGGTGGGTAGGCTTGTCTAAACAGAGTTGGCTTCTAAAGCTTGAAATGGTCTGTTTTGATCTGACACTAATTGGGAGCATGTTCCATCCCACTGCTTGCAGCATTGGCAAAACCATACATGGGTATATGGCCTTTCTGGGTGGACTTAAGAAACAGATTGTCCAATTTCATGTGTCAAGTCTACTAGACTTGATCAGGGATGACAAATAGCAACCTTGGAAGAAGCTTATGGTTTTAAAAATGAGGAGGTTGTATTTGAAAAGAATACGATATGAAATAGAAAGCCAGTGGAATTTTTAGATAAATTGTGACATGACTCCTTAGTATAATCTGCAGACAAAACGGCAGAGTGCAGTTTGAACTAACTTATATTTAGCAACACTGCCCTTGCTGACCCCATTTAGTAGGGAATCACAGTAGTATAACTGACGACTGACCACAGTGTTTGCCATAAGAACTGCAGTATCGTGAACAGAACATGTAACAAAAGTGAAAAAAAACCCAAATAATTAAAATTTATATATTTATATCTTTTTCAAAGCTTTGTGAGGTTATTTTTGTGATATTTGAGATTATGAAATAAGTACTTATCAATCCACTCGCTGAGATATTCATTCCATTCTCCTCCATTATAAGGAATTAATTATAAGAAATAATGCCCTCTGGAAATGTCCGTCCTACTCAGTAGATATCATAAACACCCATCTTTATGTGCAAAAAAAAAATAATAATAATAACTAGGTGCCATCACTATACACATAATGTATTATGTATTTTTAAATTTGAGAGAAGTCCTCCAAAATAAGAATGATATTGTTTAGCGTTTAAGATTAGGTCAATATGTTGTTATTTCCCACAGTATATTTACAAAATGTACAGAGCCCCTGAACCCCTGTACTCCTTCAATCAGATCTGTCCTTGATATGATATAGTTTCAGTAATTCAAGTCCTTCCATTGCATTGCGCCTTATTTTTCTAGAGGCAATGCTAATTTCCCCTGTATTTTCATTCCCTGCAGCTCTACTGACAAATGATGAAGTGTCCCATTCCCTCTCCCTCTGTTCTCTTAAGGTGACCCTATTGACCCCCTGCCAACAAAAGCCCCAACCTTGCAGTAAGCACAAGCCTGCCTCCCATCTATATTCCACAAGACACAACCCTCTTTCCTGCTTCCTATGCTCTCTTTATCATATAAAGAGATCACTCTATTAATCCCTAAATGAAAATCTCGACATAGTCGTAGAGAAGCCAATCAATGTTGGGGAATCTGTTTTGTATGAAGATTAGCTCTGCAAAGACATTTCTATAGAGATTTGGCCAAGAAGTGACGTGAATTTTAAACAGACCCATCAAGCTTGAAAAGTCTACAGTGGTTGTCAGAATTTAGTACACCCACCCTTCACCCCCTCCCCTACCGCCTCAGTGAGCTGATTAGATCAGGAACTAGCTTCATAGAGGCGAGAAATAAATAGGGGAAGTGCCTAGCAGCTTAAACTAGCAGGCAGGATGACCTTATTGTTCCACAGAATAACGTTACAGTAGGTATCTAGCTTCTTTAAGGTCACCTTACATAGAGGAGGCAATTTTGATAGGGGTTGGATTGTTATGGAAGCCTTATTGCCGTGGCTCGTTACACAGGGGCTAATTTAAGGCACTTACATCACCTCAGTGTGTCAGGAATACATAGGAACATGGTCTACGAGAGAGAGCAGTCTTAAGTGGCTGCTATATAATCTTCTCCTTAGTGTTATGTAGTCTTATCGTCTTACACATCTGACATGACGCGGGAATCTATCACCCGGTTATTGGTGTGACAAGTAACCCATCACTAATTGGCATAAGCATCCTGCCCTTCATTTACTGTCCACTTACCGCAAGAAATTCATATGGACCAATTTCTTGGCAAGTGGTAAATTCATCAATGAAGCTCTTGTAATGTGCACACTTTAAGAGAGAAAGAACAGTGCGAAGTTTATGACACAAGGAGTATAATAGCAAAAATAGTGTCGAATATTTGTAACATAACTTAATGTTTTAAGAATTGATCAGTTGCAAGGTAATTCGGACATTCCTAGAGACTATATCATCCCTCACCCACCACATGATCCTCTTGTTATGTTTTAATTAACACCCCCTCCCCACCAACACCTCGTTAATGTCAGCTTTTCTGACCCCCTGAATCCTGATAAATGACAGCAATTTGTTCCCTGAGCAAGCGTAGAAGAATACATTAGAGCCATGCTTGTGTATTTCATGGAGCTGAATAGGCAAGCTTGCTTATCTCATATAAATGTGTATGCAAAAATTACTGAGAAAGGCCTCAACTTTATTTGCCATAATGGCAATTTTATCATTAATGTGATTTTTATTGTGAGATTATAGCACCTAATATCCAAAACTAAGTATGGAAATACATGTAAGTATAATGTTATTGATATGGAAATGATAAACCGTCTGGCTTAATTTTATTTATTTATTTGGGGTTTTACGTCGCTTTCAATACTGTACAGGTCATATCACGACGGGTAGTTGGAAGGGCAGAGGAAACCAGTACATATAGTTCGTTAGGGTTGTGTACTGTAAACTGCCGACCAACGGCAAGCAACTACCAGCTTTCCCACTTCAGGCCATGACGGGGATCGAACCCCGGCCTCAGAGGTGGGAGGCGAGAGTGTTACCACTCTGCCACCATGGCCCCTGTCTGACTTAATACAATTGTGCTTAAATGGTGATCAGAAATTGTCATCTGTGCTTAGACTTTGTGTATGGTACTGTCCAATATGCTTTACTATCATGACTGGGAAATATTCTTGGAGTTCAGTAGAGAACACTTAAGCTTAGGGTAAAGTTAGAATATGTTAAAACTGATATATTAAAACATCTTCATCCCAAAACCATCTACTCCTACGATTAATTAGGATGGGATCAGCACCAATTGAGAGGTAGATAGCCAGTGGAATTGTCTTCAATGTTGTCTTGTATCTATTGTATGATAACACAAGTCAGGGTTCTGGGCTAGTCCCTTGGTCGATTGGTTTTGACTGTGCCTCCCAACTCTCAAACTCATCTGTGCTGGATATTTACATGCTGTCCGAACATATTATCACCCTGTATATATACCTCCTTGGAAGTAGTTCATGTAGCCAGATATAGTGACAATCAATGCTACCCATCATTGCAGTTAAAGGAGGACCGAGTCAGCCTGGAGTCCTGCCAGTCTTAGCATTGATTTAACTTTTCAAAAATTGCAGCAAGGTGTTAAGAGTTATTTTTCCAATAAAACCCAGACGGGTGACCCTGCCATTGTGTCAACTCTCCATTATTTTTACATAATGGAGAGTTAGCACTACATTATTTTCTAACAGTGGAATGTGATTTGGTTCAATGGCCAGTCTGCCAAGAACAAAAGGGTACTTAGTCTTTGCCAGTCGTCCTCAGCACAATGCATTCAATATTGAAATGTTTTCACAACTTTTTTCATATAAAATTAGTTCAGTGGGTACATTTACAAAGTCTTTTTAATTCTGCACGATATTCAGAGTGCATAGGAAAACACCTCATGGAAAAATACTACCTTGGAAAAATACCTCCTTACAAATACAAAACAAGCAATTTAATTTATAAAGTTGGGTATTGTTTTAATTCCTTGCATTTTTTTCACAACCTGACTTTACAATAATTATTGTCATTGTTAAAATCTAACCCAGCAAACTACATTAAAGGAGTGTTTTAGTGGCTCAGTGGCTGTACAATATTGTTGACTTACAATCTAAATTATGACACTTGAAAGAGGTTTTTTAGCTCAACTAAAATAAGGGCAAAAATGTGGTACTATAAAACAGTACTCGAATGCATTAATGCTGTATTTAAATTTGATTTAAATTTTCAATGTTTTTAAGTTCAAAACATAGATTTCAATTTACCTTGTTACAGTTTTTTATATACTTCTGACATAATACACTGTTTGTGGTTGAAAACAATTTTGTTCTGAACATTGTGGTTTTTCTGGAATGTGGAGTAGGCTTTCTTTCTATGAGGATTTTTTTCCAGTAGACAATTTTTCCAGAAGGTATTTTTCCTTTATTCAAAATTTAGAGACAAAGAAGCACAAAAAATAAAAATCTTGAGAAACCCTAAAATTTTAACACAAAATAAAACAAGTAATTCTGCAGTTTTAGTACTTGGCTTGAAACCATAAAATAGGGGCCCACAGTGGCAGAGTGGTAACACTCTCGCCTCCCACCTCTGAGGCCAGGGTTCGTTTCCTGGCACGGCCTCAAGTGGGAAAGCTGGGAATCAATAAATTAGTTTCAATTCACAGGGTTTTACAATAGATAATAGCCTCGTGGCGCTTGCATTATGTAAACTTTATGGTTCTTCAGCCGTTGGCCTCAGAGGCCATTAAGTTTACATAATGGAGCGCCACTTGGCCATTATCTATATAATAATAATAATCTCTATTCATATTACAATTAAATATTTCATATATTTCAATATAAATATGTGTGGTGAAATTTAAATAAATAAAGTTTGTAACATTTTAAAGAAAAAATAGCAAAATAGAACATTCAGAGCAAAATATCTCTATACATAGATTATTTTATGCACAAAATAATTCCAAGTTTTTCAAGTTGAATTCTGCAACACTTAGGATATCATTGCTTTCCCTAATAAATAACACTTCTTTGAATCTATTTATTTATTTATTTGGGATTTTATGTCGCTTTCAACACTGTACAGGTCATATCATGACGAGTAGTTGGAAGGGCAGAGGAAACCAGTATATACAGTTCACTAGGGTTCTGTACTGTAAACTGCCGACCAACGGCGAGCAACTACCAGCTTTCCCACTTGAGGCCGTGCCGGGAATCGAACCCCGGCCTCAGAGGTGGGAGGCGAGATCTTTGAATCTATGAATACACAATTGATCGGTAATGTCATAATTTTCATATTTTTTCTTTCTCATGGGTGTGTAGCATACTGGTCACAGTGTTATATAAATCTTTATCAGGTTTAGATGCACTCACATTATCCTTATATAATTAAGATTTTTTACAGAGTTTACAGTGGTTGGGTGTAAAATTACAAGACATGTTGGCTCATCGTCCCAACTACTTGCTATAGTTGGTGCAGATTATAAGAATATAATAATATATTCCATCAGGAAATCACAACTTAAAACATGTAGAGCAAAAACTATTGACGAGACCACAAATCTACATTAATGACTATTTAAAACGTGACCCTTCTTAAAGCTATGCAGTTTGAAAGTCAAAAATAGCAGCATAGGTTAATTTGGATACAAAAACTATTATCTCTCATTCCTCAGGAGTAAACAACAAGAAATGGGATTATACAGCTTACTAGTAAAATGTTTGTAAACATAACCATTATCATACAGTAAACAGACATAATGTAAATGAAAAAATATATTACTCTGCACTTGGACTGTAAAATACAATCACCAGAACTATAATGTCCTCATTCAGAATTAAATAAATAACGTTATAAAACATTAAAATCAGAATAATATGAAGCAATAAGGTTAAAAAGTCACTGCAATGGGCTGACCAGGCCAGAGGTCAAGTAGTTACACTATTTCCTGAAGGCAACATTTAAATCATCCCTTACCAGGGACGAAGTTAATTGAGGTTTAAATATCAAATGTCATTTATCTGGAAAACTGTAAGAGATAGAGCAATTTCAGGCAAATGTTGGACCCCTGGGTGTTGAAGACTACTCTTCTATGACCTCTGGTTGAAATGAAAATATTCTTTATCGCACATTCCCCAAGGGCCCCCAAGACATGTGAATAAGTGAAATACCACCTGGGCGTTAACATTTATTATTTCTACTACTCCTTTTTGTATTCAATTCACAGCAATGTAACAATAACATGAACTAATCTTGTACTAGTACATTATGAAATATGTAAAAAGTTACAACATAACATGACCAAGTGCATTATTATACAAGTAAGAAATGTTCAGTTAACGAAAAATACACTGTAAACAGTCAAAGTATGACAAGTTACAATAGGTTAAGCCTTCACTTAGGTAACTTAATGAAGCATTCGACAAAGTGTAGTTGCCAATAATTACTGACATAACATATGAGAAAATTGGTTATAATCCAAAGTTAAAATGTTCTGTTAACCGAAATTAGCCATATAGAGCAATAAGAGAAACAAAATTCAATTACTAGTAAACATGTTGTTGCAGAACTTAGTGATACATTCTAGAAGATAAACCTACATGTTTACAGCCTAGTTGTGAACATTACTAAATTTATGCAAAGTAATTTTTTTGGAAAAGCTGTTTAATTTTCAATTTCTTAAGAATTTTAAGAGAAGACTTTATACATTCGATGCACCAAGGCACCCAAGTAAGAAAGTAGCTAAGAGTGGAGATGTTGCCTGAAGGTCTGAGTAATTATAGAAGGAAGGAAGGAAGGGGTTACTAGCAATATACCTCCATATGCAATCCTAGGTCCAAGTGCCTTGGGCAATAAGGTGATGAATAGGAACCCAATGATGGAACGCCCAAGTGCACCCAGCCTTTCTGAAGGCATGGAATGTGTAGGGGTTTACCTGCATTTTACTAGATATTTCCTTCAGGTACTTACGATCCACTGAATCTGTAACAGGTACTAGTCTACCATTAGCTCTATGAATGAGAAAGAGGGGTTGATTTTTATCTGCAGGAAAGTTCTAAACATGAGTTTGGGTTGGCCACTAGACAGAATGGAGAAGCACCAAGACCGAAATATAAATGGTTTTGATATTTTTTCTATCTTGCATAGTTTTTCACCATTTTATAATGACAAATCATATCTCCTCTAGCCAAGTGTCTGGACAAATCAAAGGAAGCAATGGTGTGTGGGAGAATATTTGAAATTCTGAGAAAGGAGAAGAAACAGAACAAGTATAGAGATTGGTAGGCTGCAGGGTGTGGGAGGGTTGTTGTTGGTTGCAATATGTCTGACAGGACTTCAACATCTATCAAAGATTTGACAACAGGTGAAAACTGGACATTGTTCTTGACTGATTTTATAAACAGAGATTCTATTATCCAAAAAATGGGATTCATTTTGACCATAAACCAGTGACATGCTTTTAACTGTGGCCACATTATTTGACACATTCATATGGGAAGAACCATTCTGTACCATGTATTCCATGTAACTTAACATTGTACTAGAATCCACCTGTTGCAGCTGGAGTCCAATGAAGACCAACAATGACAGAAAATTTCGAAACATCCTGTTGTAGGTCTTTCTAGTATTCGGTCTGAATGCATGCATAAAGCCTCTGTGATGTCTCTGTGGCCAAACGCATAGTAATTGTATCTGACAACACACAATACCAAAAACAAAGAAATATTAATTATACATTCTCATTTAAAAGTGCTAGATCCATGTGGCATGGCATCCGCACTGGATCCTGCATCAATTGATGAAGTTTTATATAATCTGACTGTTGATTAGACCACCTGGAAAACAATGGTGACCATTGCAGTGTCACGTGCTCTGCCCATCTTCAGAACTTCCACTGAAGCTATACTATCACATTTATAAATCTTCTTGTTAGCCTAGTGCACAGCCCAAATTTTAAGTGCTACTAAAATATTTAGGAGTTCTAACTGAGCTATATTGTAGTTTCTGAATTTTTTGGGGGAATAGGGAGGTGATGTACCATATTATCAAATATCCCACCAAAGCCAGTAAGGCATACATCCAACTCTATTGTAGCAAATACTGGTTTATTATCATAAAAAGTAACTCCATTAAAATCAAACAAAAATGTATCAATTGAGATCTGCAGCAAAAGACGTAGTACGAAAATTTTTTTCCTGGTCATGAGAATCCCTAAGAAGCTGCAACATTATGTTAAGGAAATACCGGGCTGGTTTGACACATTTAGTGTGTACCTAATAATGATCGTAATTCTTGTTTGGTGCAAAAATTTTTATGCTTCCAATTTTTACACATTTTTTCAATGGAATGCATTTTCTCCAAAGGTATGGATATTGTATGACTTATGGTGTCGACTCTAATGCCTAAACATATAGCAGAGGTGGTTGGGGCAACCAACTTGCTGTCGCTGAAAGGTACGCCCAATTCTTGAAGCAACAAGAGAAGAAACTGGTAAGCATTGTTAATTTTTTATGGTAAATCACTAAGAATCAGGTCATCTATATAATTTATCAATCCAGGATAACCATTTTTGCCATGATATACCTAATAGCTGTCAGACTTTATACCCAATAGATCAATGACCCTGGGATCTACTCTTAACTTCCTGAAGCCTCTGGATATGTCCTCCTTACATACTTGTGCTCCAGGTCCTATATGTTTAATTCTCTCAACAATCGTATCGGTGGAAGGATGGGTTAAAGTAAAATAAGTGTTTAAATATAGAAATTTGGATACACCAGAATTTACAGAAGCATTGTGAGGCCAACTAAGGTCTATTATAGTCCTCTTGTTGTCTGAATCTTGCTTTTGCCTAGTCATCATAGGAAAAATATGACAATTCATAGGTTTCTCTTCAAAATGACCACAAACAGCTTGAAAAGATAGTTCTTCTTGAATATACCTATCAACTTGATCTCTGAATAGCAGATTTATGGTAAAACTCGGTTGACTGTAATTGGACATTTCTATCAAAATCAAGGAGAAACCCAAATTCAAGTAAATCTACAATTTGTTGATCCCAATATGTATTCAAATGCTTTCGCCATGCTGCAATTTTTAACTGGGATTTTACAGGTTTACCACTTCGAGAGACAATTTTATGCAAACAGATAATATCCGAAATATTCTGGTCAACGTGTGTATATTGCTCCACATTGTCACACTCTTTATCAGTGTCATTAAACATGTTGTGATCAATATAAGACCTAGTATTGTCTTGATGTAAAACTCTCTTGTCACGGTTGGCTGAGTGTACACTTCCTTGTTCAATAGAAGTTCTATCATCCAACACCACCAAGATATCCAACAAACTTTTCTGATCCGAACTATATTCATCCGAATCTTGAAGAATTCTGAACCTAGTTTTTGCTTCAATAGGTAATGTTTGGGGATGGATGTTGTACTCTAGGACAACGTATGTTAACCCTATGTTGAATATTAGTGGTTGTAGGAACACATTTTCTCACAACATGTATCGGTGTGCTTGGTTTAAGCGTTACATTAGTCTTTTTACACCCATTTCATATGCATTGAACACTCTTTTTTGTACTATATACAGATTTATTTACAACTTGACCGTAAGATATGTCCTTAGATACAATTTTCCTAGCATTAGCTTGTCGAAACCAAGCAAACCAGTCCTTTATTCAAGCAAACAAAGGTTGAACATCAACATTATTACTGTAAAAACACATATTTTATTAACTTGGTTCAATGTGTGGACATGGGACCGAAGCTTATTTTCCATGCCCATCATAGCTCGTTTTTTGAGCTCTTAAGTTTATTCCTGCAGTCCTGTTCCAGATGTGGAAATGCTTTACTATCATTGGAAAAAAACAAGCTGAGCATATGTGTTTGTAAAATATGCCTTTGGTTTTATGGCTCTTGGATTGTGTACATGAACCCTGATTATAATAAACGCACGGCATGGTTTTTTGTGCTTTTGTTGACAACCTACTAGCATTTGATTTGGTATACTGATTGTTGGAAACAACTGGTATGTGCTTTTGAGCATTTGCTCTTCTGATTCTACCTATCTTATCAACCTGTCCCCAATCAGAAATTTCCCCCTGTTCCATACGACAAAGGAGGACAGCATGGCTGGCCTTTGCCGCCTGCCAGGAGAAGTCCTGGGCATCATCCAATAGGGATATCATGTAGTCCAACATGTGTTCCCTGACCAACAGGTCCTTCTCCTCCTTCATTGTTCGGCAATGCACCCACTGCAGGACTGTAAGATTATTATAGGAAACCCTTTCTTTGGATGAGCCAGATAAAACAAATTCATGGGGCCATTTAACCCTATTTTTTACAAATGTATCTACAGGCCCACCCCTCTGTGACTTGATTTTTTGATCCGTACCTTGTGCCATATTAGAAAGTTCCTTCAATATCTCATCTACTTGACTCTGTATAAACCTATCTTGCCTCAATGTATTCAGAAATGTGACAAATTGAGCGGATTGTGGTCTGTCTTGGGACAGTTTCAACAGTACGACGCCTAGCATTTGACACTCGCAAGCTTTTGGATTTACTTTTGATTTTACTGCTATCGACAGATTTCTTGCACACTTTTGTTTTTTTTTTCAATACAATCCAGGCATTTACCAATACTAGCCAATTGCATCAACATAGCTTGATTAATGGCTTCTTGGCTTGATTGAACCACTGTGTCAGTATTATGCACACTACTGTTCTCAAACTTATGAAACACTCTATCAGAAACATCACTTTCTACATCACATTCTGCAGTATTTACCAGTTCATCAAGATTAACACTACTTTCATCCGACTCAGAAAAAGAAACCTGACATTAATCCATAGTTTTCGTGGAAGTCATGGCTTCTGCAGAGTGTCCTTCCTGTGGTTGGAGCTGTAGTTGCACTGGTATCTGCACTTCTGTCCTTCTGCCAGGACGTACTGTTTCTTTCTAGTAGACATATCACAGCACAGTGAAATTAAAACTTGAAAATACTAAAATCTAGAACTAAAATAAAAGTAAAAAAAATAAAGTTTTGACGTGTGCCTGTGGACAGCCAATTTGAAAGTGACCCTTTCCAAATTCAAATTTTAGAAAGGCAAGGACTAGCCAATCAGAGGCAGTGTAACAACCTGATATATGGTTGACGCTACATACTACTACTAAGGTCCCCTCCAGGAATGAGCCAGCAGACCACCCCAATGTCTGCCCGCTAAACCATAAGAGATTAGAGCAATTTTGGACAAATTTTGTACCCCCTGGGTACTAAGGACTAATCTTCTAGGACCTCTGAAAAATTGAGACTTTTCCGAATTTTGGCTGCCATCTTGAATTTTAGCGAGAAGAGAATATGTAACTTATCTTGAAACTGTAACACATAGAGTGAGAGAGGGGAAACTGCAAGTCACAGAAATCAAAGGCAGAATGCTTCAATTGTGGTCACACAGACCCAACAAGTACTCAGTCAATACAAAGCAGTGCCCACAACAAAGCAGCTCACATCCAGGTCCAGGTACACTACAGACTGAGATACAATCTATCTAACAAATAACTCAGTCAGGCTAACCAAGTGGCATAGCAACCAAGTGCAAATGATTTTATTTATTTTATTTATTTATTTATTTGGGGTTTTACGTCCCTTTCAACACTGTACAGGTCATATCACGATGGGTAGTTGGAAGGGCAGAAGAAACCAGCACATACAGTTCGTCAAGGTTCTGTACTGTAAACTGCTGACCAACGACAAGCAACTACCAGCTTTCCCACTTGAGGCCATGCCGGGAACCGATCCCCGGCTTCAGAGGTGGGAGGCGAGAGTGTTACCACTCTGCCACCGTGGCCCCCTTCCAAGTGCAAGTGAAGACAACCAGCAGTTGAAAAGCAACCAAGTGCTCATTGCCCTACAATATCATGTATAAGCCCCAGCAGAGCCAATCACATACATGGTCAAATTAATTATGTCATTGAAATTTAAAGCAACTGAAGCAAAGGCTTTAAGGTGATCTTCGAATGAATGAGACAATGTGCACCTAAATGCACGAGAGCACATTATTGTAGATTTTAATGCAATCTTGATCTAAACTACTAGGCTTTGTTTTGGCAAACTTAACTTCCTGTTTGGACGCCTATTTGAGTTGAAACTGTTCATATCAAAGTAATTTCCTACATGCCATTGGAGAACAAGGTGAAAGCACCCACATTCCCCCGCCCCCAACAAAATAAAAGAATGAGATTAAAAATTTATTATACATAACAATATATATATATATATATATATATGTGTATATACGACTACTACAATATTAGCACAGCAGAATTTACATTGAAGGTCACATAAAGGTCAAATCCCTCTGCTGAAGGTCATAACGCCAAATAAACAGCAATATTAAAAATTAAACCCTTGAAATGAAGGTGACAATGCCGACTAAACAGCATGTTAAGTACCTAGAAGACACAAAGGTCAAAGTGAGATCAAGCAAAGGGAAACCCAGTGCATCACTTCAGGCAAAGCAGGTACTATCAAAGCTTAAGGCAGAGGGAAAAGTACCCTAGCAGAATTTTAATAAAACAGTATGACCAACCATATGTGACTGAGTAATAAGATAAGATATAAAATTGTAAACATTAAATGACAGTAATCATAATGAATTATGTCTGAATGTGAAGTTGCACAGGAGAAGGAGTGCCCTATCACAATGACATCAATGAAGATTTAAAGCAATATCAGGGTCGCCTGCGGTCACTTCCCCGTGCATATAGATTAATAAAGATCAGTAGATAAAACATGTAAATTTTAAAAGATAACATTATAGCACAAACCCAATAATATTTCATGGTTTGTTTGTAAAAGAAACTAGCATTAGAGTCAACGTAAGATTTTCTACATAATCTATAACAGTTCTTGAAGAGTGCAGACTGGAACCAAAGGGAGTCTCTTGGCCGTGAGCACAAACACATTTCTGTCCATTGCAAATTCTTATACACACAATCCACAACCATCACATGGCAGTCGATTGCAGGAATCTGGCCCCCTGCTACCAGAGCCAGATGCAGGCCTAATGATGATAGATAACAGTCACTTGAAAGGTAAGGTGATAGTTCTAGTTGAACACTGAATTTAAGGAGAGCCAGTAAGTAATAAGAGCTTGCAAACCGTAAGGTGTCACACTTGACAAGACACCCAACCAGAGGCTAATGCATACCACTGGTAAAGTACAAGCACAGTTCTGAATATCATGCAGTACCATCATGGAGCCATCTAGTAGATAGATTAGACAACCAAGGGCCTCAACAGGCCCGGGCAGGAACATAGCATATTCAAAACCTCATCTTCTGGACCTCAACAGGCCCGGCAGGAACACAGAGCATCCCATGGTAAAGGCAGGAGTTTCTGGACCTCAACAGGTCCGGCAGGAACACAGCTCATCTCACAATGGCAGGTTCTTCTGGACCTCAACAGGCCCGGCAGGAACATTACAACCCACGGTAAAGGCAGGAGTTGGAACCCCAGCAGGTCAGGTAATAAGTTGGTGAGTCCCCCAGGCAGACAGGACCACCGGACCATCTCAGAGTGACGTCTTCCCTGGCAGGCCCAAGGTCGCCAGATCCACACACCAGGTGCCTGAAACCGAACAACTGATGTGAGCAAGACATTGACAACCAGTAGGGGGAGGGTAACATGGGTGGGGTGAAAAACAATGTTGGCTGGTCAGTTTCCAAAGTCAAAGTGACACATGGGGGTGCTGAAAGCAAAGACAGGGGGCCCCAAGGCCAATCACACGAGACCAGTAATTATGTCAATGGTAAATCATTATTGAATGGGGGCCCAGGAATGAGCCCCGAGACACCCAAATGTCTCGAAACAAAGTGTAAAAGATATGGATAAAGTATATTTTGCAGTTAGAAGGGCTTCTGCTACTTTAACATTAATGAACAAATATACAACAAGATGCACTCAGAGAGAGCAAGACGCTCGACTCCATGTGACCAGTCTCTCAAGTGATATAAAGTATTGTAAGGAAGACAATAAAATAAAAACAAACATGTAAATTAATCATAGAATATATTCATAGAAATATCAAGTAGAAAGTAGAAAGCTAAAGTAATTAAAAATACATTGAAATGGGACCTCTGAAAATTCATGACATTTGTATCCATAATAAGATTCAGATCTTTCTTTTAGTAACTTCTCCCTTCAGTCAGGTCCTACCCACAAATTTTTAATGAAGATCTGTTCATTGGTTCTGGAGTAGTCTTAACACACACACACACACAAAAGGCATACAATTAGCACACAAAAACATAAACTGCTGGTGGAGGTAAAAATATTGCTTAAAGTTCACTTCTTGGTGAAAATCACGCATGGTAATTTTTTGTGATGGACTGTCCATGAATCGAAAGAAAAAAAGAGAAAATAAAAACAAATAATAGTTTAATAAAAAGGATGAATATAGCACCCACCCACCCCTTTATTATCTTTGTGTCAATTTCAAGAAATAAAATGAGAAGAAATACTTTTACTTAAAGACAGTAAGTATCACAAGCTAGATTTGTGACCTCACAATGACAATTGCATTGTGACATCACTGAGTAATGACATCATCAGAAAGGAAAAAATTGATTTTTTATGTATGTGATGAGGAGAAGCAGTTTCACTGTATATTCCCAATTAAAAATAAGAAAAACTCTCTCCTGACTTTAATTTTCAAACAAATTACACCAAATTTGGAAGAATCCGTCTGTACCCCATGAAATACCTGCCCACCAAATTTGAGATTGATTGATGGTATTGTTTTTGAGTTATAAGGGCACAGACAGACAGACAGACAGACAGAAACAAACTGATCACAATATACTCTCCTATCGTCGAGCGTTAAATATAGAATACCTAGAGGAAGAAGAGTGGTGGAGAATGCATTTGGTAAACAAGTCAGAGGTTCAGTTTTATTATCCCATCATGCAATAGGAACCACAGTGGCAAGAACCATAATCGTGACACATGCCATTTGACTCAGTATAATGGCAAAAAGATAGAATCCTGACCCAGATAAGAAAAACCGAAACAAAGGGATGATTTGAGACACCAAGCAAGGTGAAGGCTGGAATCCGGGTAGAGAAACAAAATACAGAGACACAATAATATGCAACTTCGAAGAATGTCAGAGAAGCACCTTACAGAGGGTCAGAAAATAGACCCTCTGTGGAGTGACAACCAGTCAGAAGAGTGAAAAGGGCCTGGTTCCACCCAAATGTGTGAAAACGCATTAATAAGGCTAAGAAACAAAACGATATTGTGACTAGTTCATTTAACTAGGTCAAAGTAATTATAACAGTATGTGGTATTATCCAAATAGGCCAATACAAGGAAAGCTTTCGTTCTTTGGTTATGACTTATATGATACAGATGATGTATGCGAGAGTCAGTGTGAGGAATTGTCATCAAAATAAATCCTTCTGTATGCCAACCAAAATATACATAATCCATGCATTATATCCTTCTACATAATGTAATTGGATTAATGTCAAAACATTCAAACTGGAAAACTTTTTGTTCAAACGATAGCCGTCAAGATTGCATGTTATTGAGTTGGTTAAGATATTACCTTTAGTTTGGCCAGTTGATGTAAATAAGCAAGAAACAAAATCCAATTTTCTCACTTAAAGCCATGGGTGGTTCACGAAACCATCGGAGTCAACTTTAGAGCTTCATCCAGGAGTCTTCTTCTGTTTGCCCCAAGTGTGTCATCATGTTGATAATTTTTTTATTAATGATTGCACTTAACCTGCCATTGTTTTACCTTTGAGTAAATCACACTGTGTAGACCTTACATTCTGAAGATAGAGTCATCATTAAGGTACAATTATGCCCTCTTGTCAGTGATTAGATCAATCAGTTTAACAAATAAAATGAAACATTACTGGAGTGATGTATATGTCTATACTTTTTAAGATTTTAAAATATTTTACACAAGGGTTATTTCATAATTTTATTCCCCACTTTGTCCATATTTAACTAGATATTTATTTTAACAATACAGACCTTATGCTTCAGGCACGGATTTACACTTTATAGGACTTAATCTCTGCCTACTTAGTCAGACTCTAAGGGGCAACACAAGAAACCAATTCAAATATCATTATTCAAAAGACATAGCCAGGTCGATACCAAAGATATACCAGGTAGTTTGTGTGCTAAGGTCGGAAAGCCTTTTCGAAATGATAAAATTTTAGTTTATCCAGAGTGAGTTTGGGCAGAATGAACATCATCAGGTATATTTGGGGACACCAAAAACAAAACTCTGATGGAAGTTTTTTATTTATGTACAAATAGGTACAAATGGGGAACCTCCAAGAATCTTTTCTTGGACTATATCTTGTGCCATATCTACCACAACGAATATACAAAAGAGAACCAAAACTGCTGCGGTGACCATTTTAAAGACACCAAAGTGGCGATTTTGGGGATGCACCAGTACTCAACTGGCAGCCAATGGAGTATTTTTCGAATAGGAGATGCCTGTGTATTTACTATTATGATTGTGTATTTATACTCAGCACAATATCTCCATATAGTACAGACACAAAGCACTATTTAGCCAATCCAACCGTACAAGTACAACCTAAGCCCCCAAGTATCTGACATTCCCCAAACTGAAAGTATCATTGCAGTTTGTAACAATCCTAGCCAGTGTGTTTTGGATACACTGGAGTTTGCTTTGTAAAAGATGCAACTCTGGCAAAGTGTTATGTAGTTCTATTAAAGATTTGTTAATATAACAACCAGCTGACACTGCACAGTCATAACAAGGTTAGGACCATTGTAGTGATACCATTCTAAATTATCTTGTATTTAACCGTGTGTGGGTTAATTGTTGACAACACTTTATTATATTTAAACCAGTGAGGCCTACATAAAAAAGTAACTTTGTAATGATAAGAAAATCTTTTAAATACATGGCTATTTGTGACCAAAGTCAAGAAGCAAATTGTTTTATGACTTACACCATCACTTTCAAAAACAACCTTTTGAAGGCATTTTGCCTTCTCACTACTCTGGCTTCTGGATTCCTTTGGTCTTCAATAAATGGTCCAGAATCGGCCACCATTTTGGATAATTAGCTTTGGTTAGGTACACCTAGCAAAGTAGAGAAAAAAAATAAAATATAAGGTCAACTCATTTGGTTCACACTTTGACATAATATAATCTTTTACGTGCTGTAAATCTCTTATTATTACTTGAAAATGCCCTTTTGCTGTTAAATAATATTGTCATCCCAAATATTATTATGTTTAATTGGCAATATTTTATTTTTTCATTTTTTCATATTTGGTAAAAATAGGTATACAAAATTGGTAAAATAATTAAATTATTTAAAATAAATCATGATAAATGCTTCCCGATGCATGACAGATTAATGCTGCATTCTTGCGAGTTCATAGCCTGTAAAATGCATAGAACTGTGTCAAACTCTAAACACCAGCCCACAACATGTGAAAGAATGCATCATTAATGACAGGTGAAAGTCACCATAGGCGATACCAGTCCCTTTATTGTTCAAGGCAAGTGGTATCCTGTGTACCTTCTCACATACAGTAGCTTGCATTGACTTCTATTATGTGATCTACATGTCCTTTGCAAACTGGTATAACTGACCTTGGATCCCAAAATCAGCGACGTGGCATCAAAGCACCAACCAATGGCTATTTGAGGTATATATGCTTTTGACAGTGGAAAATATTTAAATTTCTGTGGTGTTGATACATTCTGCTATGTCAAGTGGGATATTGCTTCACCTAAATTCACTTGCTCCTTAATGTATGGATTTTTAAAATTTTATTTTGTTTTATGTCACGTTCAACAGCCACGGTCATATTGTGACATGTAGTTTATGGGTAGAGGAACCAGTGCATATGAGTTGGTCAAGATTTTTTTGCACTGTAAACCACTGGGCATCGGCAAGTAAGTACCAACATTCCAACATGAAGTGCTCGGGCCGAGATTCAAACTGGGGACCTCATAGGTTGAAGGCAAGTACTCTAACTGCTACACCACCGAGCCCCCCCCCCCTGTTGATGTTTGGATTGTTGACACTATTTTTAAGAAATCATTTTAGTAGGTTTGATTTGACGTTGAACCGCTCTTTCAAGATTAAGGTGGGGACTTTCATACTTAAACATCTTTACACAATGTTTAATATTACCATATTCAGACTACTTATAGGAAGTTATGTTTTTCTAATCCTTCACAGGTCGATGATCTGACGTTTAATCTCTTGCTTATGTTTTTGTGTTGTAAATCTTACAGGCATCATATTTACTGTTGACCTCTAATTCAAGATTAACCAAGATTGCCATTGTATGTCCCTTCTTGTAGTAACCCGGGGTTGTGTACAACAAAAAAAAGTTCTGAAAAACATAGACTGAATTTTTCAAAAGGTCGCTCGACCATTACAATTTATAGTATTGTTTTTTCAACATAATATGTAAAACACATCAGAGTTTAATTGATAACGATTTATCCATATTTCATATATTTACTACCTGACTGAATGCTTCAGGGTTTCCCGATAAGTTGTCTTGTCTGTAGTGTTATTTTAATTGTGAAGTATAGTGGATCCTGAACAAATTCTTAGGTGGCCATTTACCTCAGACTAATCCTGGAATTTATTCATTAAAAAAGTACCCTGCTTATTTAAATGCCTGATTATCATCTAATCTAATATTGACTTTTATAGCGCTTAATCTCCATCACTGATGGACTTTAAGGTGCATCTGAACATAAAGCAAGGCAGTTAACCTTAATCGAAGGACATAGCCAGGTCATACCAAGGAGACACTGGGGTGACAGGGGAGGCTATGGCGGATAGGCTTTTGCAAACAGGTAAGTTTTGAGCTTCTTTCTGAAGGAGGCAACTGATGTTGCACTGCACACATCATGAGGGAGTTCATTCCAGATCTTAGGAGCATCAAAGGCAAAACTACAGACAAAATGTTTGACTGACTTAAGGGGCTATCAACGTAACAAATTCTACATACTTGCGTTGATAGCCCCTTAAAGCCTGATGAGTGGAAAGGAGGAACTGTAAGGTATTGATCATCTGGGTGACTACACCTGGTGACAAGAACGGTTCAAAATAGGAAGGAGAACCACTATGCAAAAATTTATACACAAGTCTTGCAGTTTTAAAAATACCGGTACTTAACAGGCAAACAGGCAACCAGTGGAGTTGCTTTACAATGGGTGTAACATGAGCATACTTTCTATGATTTGTAACAATCCGAATAAGGGTACTCTGAATACTTTGCAATTTGTACTGTTTGAAACATGACAAACCTCTAAACAGAGGGTTACAATAGTCCAGACGACTACTAACCAAGGCATTTGCAGCAAGGACTGCCACTTCTGGAGTAAGATACTGTCTTATTCTACAAAGGTCACACATCTGAAGAAAGCAGGCTTTGCAAGTCATCTTGATATGTTCAGAGTAGGAAAAATCTGCATCAAACCACACACCTAGATTTCTGACAGAATCAACCGGATGAAGAAGGCTACCAAGAACACTGACAGGAAGGTGGGAGGAAATCTTCTGACATTGAGCCTTAGAACCAAAGACAATAAATTCATTTTTTTCAGGTTTCAGGGTCATCAACACTTATACAAGAAATAATAATCTAAAATATCACTAGATTTACAAAATTATCCCAATTTTGAGCATTCTATTATTTAGTAAAACAACTAAGCTTTCTCTGCTGACACTACGGCCTTTATCTATATTTCACTGCTTAAAGGTAGTGGAATTTATTGCCTCATAATGCTCTCATGTATTGCAGTAGCGAGATACTCTCCCGTAAAGTGGCCTCTGGGACCTGAAGACCTGATTACCTCAAAATCTCAAGTCTGAGACAGTTATCTTTTTATGCACATATGTAAAGCTTACTCAAGGAATAATATTTTCTAATGCCCCTGTTCCACCAAAGGACTAAGGGCTGATCCTGTCGGCAACCCTTAATCGTGGACAGTCGGTGAAAAAAAAGGTAAAATGGGCTGGAATACTGAATCTGTATCAAAGCCTGGGATTAAGTACAGATTGGCCTCAGGAAGCCTGAGGAGGCCCCAGGTGGCCCCAGACAGTCCCCGACTGTTTTGCGACTAAGAACCGACTAAGCCAGTTTTCTGGTCGGTTTCAACCACGATCCTGTCGTATACATACCGACTGGGTCCCAGGACACCTCATGCCTCCTGGGACTAAGCCCCGACTAACCCCTGATTAAGTCCCGGCGTCCTCAGGCCTCCTCAGTCTTTCCCAGACCAATGTGGCCGATTCTTGTTTTGCAGAAAAGCTGGATTTTCTGGGTATATATATATAAATTCCGCAATCTAATCATCATTACTTTTCTGGGAAAACAGCAGGATGCCACCTTTTAATGGAAGACAGCTTCAGCAACAACTTAGGGCTTTTTTAGTTTTTATTCAGTTACAATTTTTGATGTATTTGCTATTTCTACGTCGACCACAGCAACCACAACCAGCACCTCCACCACCACCACCAGCCAGACAAAGACCTAGAAGAAGGCACAACATGTGGGTCAGGCCATGGCTACTACAGAGAGAGGAGAGGGGGGCCTACCACAACATTATAGCTGAACTGTATGCCAGACATTCCAGGATTCACCAACTACATGAGGATGACCCCAGAATTCTTTGAAATGATAAAGACCAGACTGGAACCATGTATAGCCAGGCAGGCAACCAACTACAGAGCTCCTATCAGTGTTGGGGAGAAGTAAGCCCTCACCATCAGATATCTGGCCACTGGAGAGTCATACACATCATTATCCTGTCAGTTCAGGTTTGGCAGATCCACCATTTCCAAGTTTCTACCAGAGGTCTGCAGGGCCATCCAGGATGAGTTCACTAGAGAGTACCTCAGATGTCCTACTACTCCAGATGTATGGAAAGAACTGGAAAGGGAATTCAGGATCAAGTGGAATGTTCCACATGCCCTGGAGCCCTTGATGGAAAGCATGTGGCCCTGAAGAAGCCCAAGACCTCTGGAGCCCTGTACCACAACTACAAGGGGTTCTTTTCCATAGTAATGTTGGCCTTGGTAGATGGGCAGTACAAATTCAGATGGGTGGATGCTGGTACAGATGGATCTTGCTCAGATGCCCAGATATTTAATGCCTGTCAGCTGAAGAGGAGGATTGAGGATGGCAGGATAGGCTTCCCTGACCCAGCTCCTATAACCCAGAGATGTCTATGGTAGAGATGTCCCCTACTTCATTCTGGCAGATGATGCCTTTACCCTGAAGACCTGGCTCATGAAACCCTATGGCAGAAGGATGTTAACTAGAAAGGAAAGGATTGCCAACTACAGAATATCAAGGGGCAGGAGAGTTGTTGAAAACGCCTTTGGCATCCTGGTCTCAAGATTCAGAGTGATGTTGACCACTATTGAACTACCCCCAGAAACAGTCAGGGATGTGGTCATGACCTGTGTGGTTCTGCACAACATACTGAGAAGCCAGTATCAAGGTCAACATGGTGGTCAAGAGCCTGGAGATGATGATGATGATGTGCCTGGTGATTGTCGACTGATTTGGTGGTGCTGCTGGTGATGGTCCAGACAGAAACCCTGCTAGAGAAGCCAAAAGACAGAGGGATTACCTCAAGGACTACTTCAATAATGAGGGAGCAGTGGCCTGGCAAGATGGCAGAATATAACTCCTGCTGAAGTAACCAGTCCTTTTCAGGACTAATAACCAGTCCTTTGCAGGACTACCAAATATTCCAAAAACAATTAATCAGCTGTGCTTGTTCAAAATATCACAACCATTTCCCACCATAATTCACCCAACCAACTAACAGACAAACCCAATGTCCACCATAATTCATCCACCTAACAAACAGACAAACCCAATGCCCGACAGAAGTCACGCAACCAACAAACAGACAAACCCAATGCCCAACATAAGTCACCCACTCAACAAACAGACAGAAACAAATGCCTTACAGAAGTCACCCAACTAACAAACAGACAAACCGAGTACTAAACATAATGCTCAAAAGAAACACACAAAGCCAAACATAACTTCCTAAATGGAATAAATATTGCATATATTTTGAAAGCTACATCCTAATTTTACTTACATTTGGCTTTTTTGGGGGGAAAAATATTTGAAACAAATGTTTTCCTGGAAATCTTAAAATTAAAATCTTTTACTCCACTTCACAAATATTTAGGAAATATAACCACCAAACTGGTTTTCTTTACAATGATGGGGGGGGGGGGTTATGTTTGCAAAATAGTTTGTCAGTACTTTGGTTTGGGTTCTGTTTGCTATTGGGGTTGTCTGTTTCTTGGTTGGTGGTTATGTTTGGTATTTGGTTTGTGTGTTTGTTAGTTGGAGGTTAGGTTTGGTATTGGTTTTGTGTGTTTGTGGGTTAGTAAGTATGTGATAATGCCTTTAACTCTAGGGATGGTGTAAGTGTTGGACTTTTTTATTAAAGATTTTAACCAATCCCATGGATTTTATGCTAAAAATGGGCTGATTATTGGTCATATTGGGAGTTTATTTATTTTAATTTTTTTCTGTGGCCTTTTTCGGTTATGTGTGGTACCATGGGTTATTTGTGTCATGTTTGGGGTGGTGTAGGTGTTGGACTTCTTTTTTTGTGATAAGTATTTGTACTGAACTGTTATGTTTTGGGAGGGGAATTGGAATAATTTGCAGCTAAATAATTGTTTTTGGAATATTTGGGTGGCCCTGAAAAGGGCCTGGCAGGTCAAAGACCCGCCCTGACTGGATGGCTACTGAGGAGGCTGCTGCTGTTGAGGCGGTGCTGTAGTGATGATAGTAAAGAGTTGCGGCTGCTGCTGCTGCTGCTGAGGCTGCTCAATGATCTGTATAGATGTCAGATCTGGTAGCTGGCTTAGTATTCCACTTAAGTTGTGTCTACTGCCCTCGTCCTGTATTGTTAGAACTGATGGAGGGTTGCCAAAGCCAAGTGGGCTGGGTGTGTAGTAGACTTAACTACTGCTAACTGCTGCTTGGGTGGAAGTAGACGCCTGTTGAGTGGTTGTTGGCAGTATCCCGACCCTCTGGGACTCCGTGGTAATAGTGGCTGATCTTCTTGGTAGTGCTTGATGTCTATGGTTGCTTTTAATGCTTTCAATATCTCAAACTCCTCTTGGGTCATCTTTTCAGCCTCTCATGCCACGTAGTCAAAGAAGGGCTAGCTGCCTGTCTGACTTCTGCTGCAGGAAACCTGAGATCAATGTCCTCATCTGGTCAAAGTGCTCGAGTATCTTGGAGTCTGTTGAAACTGGTGTAGATGTGAACATAGGTTGACTCCTACTCTCCCTGAGCACACTGGACTCAAGGTGTTCTGTATCAGTAGTAGATCCATGAGATTTGTCCTGCTTGCTGGTATTTGGACTGGCCTCAAACCCTGAACTTCTGCTGGCCCCCTTTCATCTGATATGGGTCTTAAGGAAACCTATCTGCTGGTAGACCCAGGATTGTCTCTTGGTCATCTCCCTTGGGGCTTGGCCAGATTGTAGTTTTGACAGCTTGCCATAATGCGTTCGCTGAGATTCGAACCATCTTCTGACATCAAAGGGCTGGCGCTTCAGTTCTGCTGATATTTCTGCCCAGAGAGCCTCCTTCTTCTGTCTGTCGTGGAAACGTGCATGCTCCTTGTCGTAGAGCTCTTGATGCTCCTTCACAAACTCCACAATTGCAGTTTCTTGACTGTCAGTGAAAGTTGCACAGACCCTGGCTCTCTTGGCTGCCGAGTGACTCTCTGAATCCTCCTCACACCTCTTTTCTTCCTCGCAAGCTTCCTCAGTAAGTTCCAATCGCTCCTCAATCTCTTGTGTACCCTCCTCTGTACCCTCCTCCATCCTTTCCTCAATCCTTTCCTCCACCTCTCCACTTTCCTTCTCCCTCTCCTCTTGCCTCTCATCCATCTTCTTCTTTCCTCTCTTCCCTCCTTTCTCTTTCCTCATAACTCCAGTCAATAGCAAAAAAAAGTAAAAAACTAAAATGTGTCTCCTAACTGTAAAATTTACCTTAAGCTCAAGTATTATATGATATTTAAAAACTGAAAACCCCTACAAAGCAGAGACACACATCTCTCAGTAGCCAACCAGTCAGTAACAACGAGAATGTGTGCACGGTCGCTTATATAGTCCCAGACCCCCTCATGGCCTCGTTTTAATTTCCGACGTGCGGAAAACAGTTGGCTCTTAATCGATTCTTAGTCCCAGGCCTCCTGGGGCGTCCTCAGACCGTCGCAGACTAAATTTGTGTTGTCCCAGGTGGCCTCAGGACGCCGGCTTGGAGCGGTTAGGGTCGGCTTTTCTTAGTCGGGGCTTAGTCCCAGACCCAGATTTCTTAGTCCCAGGACACCTGAGACGGTCTGAGGCTTCCCGGGACTAATGAAACCGAATCACTTTCACACGCATGAAACTTCAAAGATCTGTTATGAGTCGGGGACTGCCAAACAGGCTTCCTGGGACTAAGCTACGGAGGCCTGGGACTAAGGGTCGCAGGACGCCTGGGACAACATAGGACTGTGTAAATTTGGGACTGAGGAGGCCTGAGGAAGCCTGGGACTGGACATTTTGTTGTCGGCGGGAAATGAGAATCGGTTTGGGTCATGAGAAATATCAAACATCTTTGATTTCTCTCACGGCCACAACCGACAACTACCGACCCTTACAGGATGTCTGGGACTAAGCAAATATTTGAAACCAACTCCCAAAAACCCTTAATCGGGGAGCTTAGTCGTGTGCTGGAACACCCACATTAGTTAAACATAAAAAAGAATCACAGATGGCAGTTGCCAGGTTACAACAGATTTTCATCCAAAGCAACAGGGAGTCATTCTGTCAAATACATCCACACCTATATTTAGTGACACTTTGAATGGAAAGGCAAGAAGTCATTGATCAGCCTCATTTGGTGGACTGCCGGGAAACCATCTTCTTTACCAAACCACCAATCTTGAACAAGGGAACGTGAATGGCAAATATCATACACGGCACCATAGGCTTGTACATTATTCAATCTGCCAAGAAATACATGAGTGGGGGCTTCACAGGGTAAAACATTTTGGAAAAAGTTAGATCAAGCATTGCACCAAAAACCTGTCTTATTCCATGAAAATAAGACAGAAAATATTTTAGTATTGTGTTCAAAGCCTCCTATGAGGCTAAACTTTTGTGTGAACCCATGTGTTTGTGCTGGTGGATTTACTAAATAAATATTAACTATATTATTGTGTTAATAATTCAGATATAAACTATGAAACAGCAACAGTAAATTGTTGCTGCCTAAAAATAATTGTGTGTACATTTACAGAAAAAGTTTGCCAGAAAACTTTTTGAGGAAACTTTTACATTCAACTATTGCTTTCATTTGTTTTTGAAGGCTCGCAATATATACTTTTATCAAAAGTTTTACTTTCTATCATCATAAAAAGGTGACAAAACTTAAATATTTTATTGGGAAATTCCTACAAGTAAATGACAAATCTTCTTACATATTCCAGAGGAAAATGCCCTAACTGTCTGAAACTGGTGAGAATATCTTGAACAACATCAGAATTTGTTGGGGCAGAGAAGCAAGGATATCTGCAGCACTGGACTCAATCCCAAATTACATTATATGGGAAACTGATGAATTCTAAATCAGACCATATGCCAGTAGAGCTCATTTAAAGAAAAGTTTGGGTTAGGGACAATTTGTCTCTCTGGAGCGCCACATCTTAAGAGAAGAAGTTTCCACTAACACATGTCAAACTTCAAGCCTGTGTTGTCAGCCTTTAGGATGCCAAACACTATCACCCATTCCCTCATTGACACCTCAGTATTACAAGATGAAAAGGACTTCCAATCCTTACTTGAGCATCCAAGAAGAGCTCGAGCAGTGGAAACCATGATAGAAGTCCAGAGTAAGGGGGGGGGGTCCAAGGGGACAAACCATACAGGTCATGGGTTGGCTGGCTTTATTTAGAATCCCTGAAGCTGAAAAATTCTAAATTAGAACTACTGAAATTCATGGTGTTTTATCGCAATAAATGTATGTATCTTATCTCTACTTTTCACCATTTTTTTAATCAATTTTGCTTCCCATTTTCCCATTCAATTTGCACACAATTTGCACGATTTTGTCTCTAAATATAGTTTACATAAGGTTTGCCACTGTCCTTAACAGTGTCCGATGGTAGGTCACTGTCATGCTACATCCATTCGTGGTCGTGATACATTTTAGTTTCGGTATTAGGTGTTACTCCGACAGCAATGTAAGGTGACTTACAATGAATGGAAGTGGTGTCTTTGTGATATTGGTTTGTAGTACTGTCATGCTACTGTTGCTGACAGTTGTGTGTAGGCTGTATTACAGCTCCGAAATGCCTATAAAACCATACATCACAGTGAACTACTGTTATTTATTTTAAGTGAGTTCAAAGAAAATACATCGCTATGAATATCCAGCTGGCTGACAGATCAAGATTGCTTGGTGGGGTTGAACAACTTCAGAATGATAGACTTATGCAAAATATTGCTGGTTATCTTGATTTGGGCTGTCAAATTGAACCTGTAATTGAGAAGGAGAAGATTTTGTGAGCCACTCCCAGCTGGTTTGAAGATAGCCATCACCCTCGGATACCTTTCCACAGGTGACTCCTACAATACGTTAATGTATGGCTTTAGAGTGGCTTCCAACACCATCTCCCTCTTTGCGCAAGAGGTCTGTGAGACAATATTGCAATTGGTCAAAGAGGAGGAGCTGAACTGTCCAAGTAGCCCACAGGAATGGCGGGTGAAGGCAGAGCAGTTTGCCCAAAGGTGGAACTTCCAGATGCTGTGGGATGCCTGGATGGGAAACATGTGGTCATAAGATGTCATAATTACAAGGGGTTCTACTCAATGATGCTGTTGGCTCTTGTGGGCGCTGATCACAGGTTTCTGTGGGCAGATGAGGGGAGTGATGGGTCATGCCAGATCTCCAAAGACTATGAGCTGAGGTAGAGCATCCTGAGTGAGACCATAGTATTTTCAGATCCATTACCAGGAGATGATAGGGACACTCTATATTTCATTGTAGCCGATGGTGCGTTTGCACCCAGGACCTGGTTAATGAAACCATTTTTGTGAAGGAATTTCAACGTTGAGGAACATATCTTTAACTATAGACTGTCAAGAACAAGACGGATGGTAGAGAATGCTTTGAGAATCCTGGCCAATTGTTTCAGATGCCTACTGACCACAATAACACCAATACACACAATATCATATTAACATGTTACAGCCTGACCACCAAGGTCTGGCTGACGTGAAGGATGACAACCACATTGAGATCCCAGGTGCCTGGGGAGAAGGTGCAGTTTTGGCTGACCTGGGTGGTCCAGACAGGGGCAATTTTGCTACTGTGGCAGCCAAGAGACAGAGAGTTTAGTTAAACCATTATTACAATGACCCTGTTGGGGCTGTTCCACACTGATATGATCTTGTGTGTTTATGGACTCTGATGAACTGTTTTATTGGACTGTTTTCTTCTGCTTACTGTATAAAGTAAATTTTAATTTCTAACTGTAAACTTATTTTGTTTAAGTGCTATAAAGTTATATGCTTATTAAATAAAAGTTCATGTTTTCTTGCTACCTAGTCACTATTCAGTGTGTAAATAGAAGTCAAAGAAAATGTCAAATCAAAGGTCACACCATGACGTTGAACACCTACAACCTCAACCAATGTCCCTACCGGGTATCAACTTCCTACAACCTTATGGTTTCCGAGATATAGGCCGAACAAGATTTTCAAACTCAAGGTCACAATGGCAAGGCCAAAAGTCAAATCAAGGTCACACCATGACGTTGGACAACCATACTCTCTAACCAATGTGCCTACTAAGTTCTAACTTCCTAAACCTTGTGATTTCTGAGATACAGCCCCGACAAACTTGTTCCCACCACCCGCCCACCAATCCGGACGCCATGGGTGAAAACAATAGAAAGTTTGCAAACAACGTTTTTGATACCTGTATCTACTTTCCGCTACGTTACACATCATTGATATCTGTGTGTGATGTAATTTCATAAGGTTTTAACTACACAAGGTTACGTTTTTTACGTGGCAAATGACTTCGCCGCGTAATTTGTTTCCTTTGTGGATCTATTAATTACTGGAACAATAAAGTGTGTTATACATGTCAGTACAGAGTTCTTGAGAGACTGCAGATTATTTTTAGCAACTTTGTCAATTTTTTTGAAAAACCCAAGTGTACAATGACCACCCTTTTTTCATCCCCTGTCATAATTATTTTGAGGTAATGAACACAATCTTCCAAAGTTTTATGTAGGTGTGTTTTATAAGCTATATAACTTGTGGGTTTATTGGTTGTTGTACCAATAAAGTTTGTGTTATATATCAGTACCCAGTTCATTCAGTACTATAGATGAATAAAACCAGCGTATTTATCTTTATTGACTTGTATAATTCCCAATTAATTTAAATGAAATGCATGTAAAAATCCTAGTACAAGCAGGAAATGGACCCATCAGAACTCCACAAACAAGTAACCCATTCCTGCCAACCTCATCTATGACAAATATGTCAAGAGGTAATCTCCCAAGTGATACAAATACTCAAAGAAATTTTGCAAACTTTCCTCAACTCTCACAACCAGAGGCAATTGCCAACAGTTAACACTCTTAATCACAGTATAACTAGACCACATCCACAAATGAACTTCCATGATGGGTCAAAAAGTGGGTCTTTTGCCAACACTCCAAGTGATTGTAGTCCTTCAATACTTAGTCCAACAGTTCCAGCCTATCTGCCAAGACATATGGTAAATCAATTCTCCACACCAAACATGAGCAATGTTACACCGAATGCTCTAGACGGGAGTACTTACTACTGAGAATTTCCTCAAGCACTGAAAATTTGTTCTTGGAACGCCAATGGGTGGACCTTGCAAAACAGTTCTCTGAGAAAAAATGTAATTTCATGTATAAACCCAGACATTGTTTGCATCCAAGAAACCCATCTTAAGAACAGAGAGGATATTAACTGTGAAAACTATAAGTGGTTTGGTTTTAATAGAGCTTTAAGTAAAAAGAACTCTAGAAAAGGTTCTGTGGTATTGGTATACTAGTAAAGGAAGATATATTACATTCATATAATATTGAAGTTGTTGCCAAAAGAATTGATGGTATTCTTGGATTAAAATTTATTTATAAGTTGCGTCCTTTCTTGTTTGTATTATATTGCTGTTACCTGCCACCAGAGGGGTCTTTGTATGCTAACCCAAACAATTTCTACTCTGAACTAATATGTAGTATTTATCTGAACAGCATTGTTGATCTACTTATACTCTGTGGAGATTTTAATTCTAGAATTGGGAAAGAACAAGACTTTATTGAAAACATTGACAGCTTACCTGTCCTACAGAATTTAGACAAAGTTAAAAATGTATATGGCGATACTTTTCTTGAATTTATAAAAGATTTGAATCTGTGTATCATAAATGGCCGGGTGACTCCAGAGAAAAATGCATTTAATATCTTTGGAATAAACTAATAAGCCTGGATCCAACACGAATAACATGCGTAATCTTTGAATGGGATCATCAAAATTTTAATCCGGATTCTTGGAGTGGTAAAATATGGAATGTCTTTGATTTATTAAATTTAAGCGATACATTTTTAAATGGTAAAGAAGTAAACATTTTGCAAGCAAAAAGAAAATTAAATATGATTATGCACCAAACTTGGTGTGAAAAGCTACCATTTAAGCCTAAGCTTAGAACATATATGCTTATAAAAAATAGTCTTGAACCTGAGTCTTTTGTTACAGGTTTTTAAAATAAATTTCAACGATCACTTATAACTCAACTACGTATTGGTATTCTCCCTCTTGCTATTGAAACTGGTCGTTATTACCGTACCCCACTAGAAAATCGTGTCTGTCAAATTTGTAATGATAACTTAGTTGAAGACGAGTTTCATTTTGTATGCAAGTGTACGGCGTATTCAGATATTAGATTGAGATATTTTCCTCATTTTAACAAACTTTTTAACATTTATGAAATGGATGTATATGAACAGTTTTATAATATAATTAAAACAGAGAAATATAAGTTGTTGGTAAATTACATTAATGAGATATGGCAAACCAGGAAAAGTATGCTGTATTGTTAGTTCTCTTTTTTGCTATTTTCTGACCACTGTGTATAAAATAGATTTGAAGTGACATATAAGCCCACTTTGGGCTGGGTATAACATTCATTGTATTTTTTGTTGTTGTTTGCATATATATACATTGTATACATGTCACTATAATAAATGAAATAAACAAACAAACGCTGTTCGCAAACACCACCACCCCCCACCCCCACCCTCAATGGCTTTCTCCCGTATTGATTAATTATGTTGCGTGTTTTTGCAAGGAG
Source organism: Sabellastarte sp. h YS-2021 (assembly GCA_964017235.1). Classification (NCBI taxonomy): domain Eukaryota; kingdom Metazoa; phylum Annelida; class Polychaeta; order Sabellida; family Sabellidae; genus Sabellastarte; species Sabellastarte sp. h YS-2021. The sequence continues at coordinate 34,780,592 of OZ024936.1, forward strand.
CGTTTATGAAACGTTGTTCGAAAATTCTCTAATACCTGCACAGGGGGAAAACTACGAGTCACAACTTGTGTGAAGTAAAGAGTAATTTTTCAATTCTCTAATGTTTCTGGAGTTGTCAGTTTACTATTTTGATAAATCAATATAGTCATTTCGATTTTCGGCTCTTCTAAAACTCTTGAATAGAAAAAAGTGTAAATTGAAGTTTTACAAGCCACAACATTGGTGTGATTCATTCCCTCACAAGATATCATTTAACATATATCTCACTCAGTGAGACAGTGTAATGTTGCTAACTTTACAACTATGCAGCGATTTACTTAATACTCTACTTCAATATACGTAAATATACTCGGAATATTATTAAAACAGTACCCACAATTCCTTGTGCTTTCTTAAGTTCAATGTTCTTTGTTTTTTTGTCATCTATTTTTGAATATACGGTGACCCTGTTTGGACATTAATGTATAAATAGTCATTAAGTCCTGATCATCATATGATGGGCTAATAACTACTGATTCTTTCCAAGGTCCCCACATCATCTGTACCCATGATGTATTTAGTGGTAATTACTACATCATCTGGTGCAGACCAACTGATGCGGTGAGCACCAAGGTATGTGGTGATTATGAAATCACCTGGTAATCACCATAAGTTAACTGGTGAGCACTGCATTATTTAGAGAAGAGACGTTTAAATAATGCGATGTGATCACCACATTCAGTCATTTTTGGTGCTCACAATATTATCAAGTGAGCCATTTATCTTATTGGACACGATATTTTGTGGCTGCTCCAGATCTCCCGGTGATCACTTCATAATCATTCATGCTTACCAGATCTTCCTGGTACATGCTAAAATACCAATCAGAATGTCTCTGTAGGGGTTCCGTGTGGATATCTGTCAACAACATTTTTTACCAGGCGGTCACATTAGGCAAGTATAATTTTGTAATCTATTTGGATATCTGACGTTCACTTCATTACACCAACAGACGAGGTTTGCCTTAAACATTATTCCACTTCCTTGTACAAAGTTGTATGTGCTTTTATATATTTCAGTCTTCCCACACAGTTATATGTATGGACAGAAACGTTTATGCTTTGGATACTAAAACACTGAAAGGTGTATCGTATGAAGTGTATGAATGATCGAGGGACTGAAATGGGGCCAATTATTTTTGACCTAAGGACCAATTATTGAGGTGTAAAGTGAGGCAAACATGAAGCAAATTTGAATAATACTGTACACTGATAGAAACTCTGAATTAAAGTTATTGCTAACTTTTGATGAGATACCAAAGGACATTCCTGTAATATATAGAACCTGATTATATATAATGAAGTATTGACAGTATATGGAAACACGTTGTTCCTTATAAGTACACTTAAGTAGAAACTCCCTTATGAATTATTCTATGCCTAAGGGGGTAGTTTTTCATCGCATATGTTGGATACTTAACAAAACAAATTTAACTGTTGGCGGTGAAGTAAACCCCTGACTTTCTCTCTTTATCGCTGTAACATGGAATCAGTTCTGTGGTTTGCTACCTCAGTCTGCATTGGTGTCTAGCTTCCATCCATCATGCCTCCACACCGCTCTGTCCGCAGGGATAACGTCTGCTTCCTGGATCTGAAGAGGGCCTCATGGGTCACAACTTATGACTACAGCTACAAACCAGCTGACTTCATAAAGGACCAAGTCAACAACCTGCCTGTAATGATGAAAGTTACTGACGGATACTATGGGACAAACAGCATCAACTTCACCTACTCATCAGAAGATGTAATGTAGTATATATGTGCATTAAGTGTAATCTGGTCGGCATTTGGTGGTGTCTGGCATGCATACATTGTCCCGCTGATGTCATTCTTAATATTGAGACTTTTAAGGCATTTAGGGTTTTTTCTTTGCAAATGTTTAAGTTTCATATTTATACACCATTATCACACACACACAGACGTTTGTCTGTTTGTCCATGTGTGCATAACTTCAAAGATTTAACTCAGGGGCCCGTTTCACAAAGGGTGTTAGACTTAGCTCAGACTTAGCTTAGTTGGGGACTTTAATCTGAGCCTTTTGTCTTTGCTACGTCCTGGATGTAACTGGATTTCATAAAGAGTGGCTTAGCTAAGTCCAAGCTTATCAAATAACCACAGAGGTTTTACATGTCATGTGACACTATACGTCTAGTCAGAATATTTTCGTGGTGTGACATATATTCCTTGTTTAACTCATTTTGTCTGTGGATAAATGCTGTTTTTCAATGGAAAAGCCATAACCACACAATTATGTCCAGACTAATTTAGGGATGTGTTCTTCAAATTTTGAAGTGAGAAAAGTGTATGGTGATCACATTTAAGTCTTTGTTTAGATAAGTTAAGCTCACTCCTAGGTAGACTTAGTCAAACCTAGACTTAACAGCTTTGTGAAACCATGTAAGCCTGAGACCACAGACGTAGCCTGAATTTAAGACAAAAATCTGAAGTGAAGTCATTTTGTGAAGCTGCTCCTTTATATTTCATGTATTTATCACACAAGGTGGGGACTACCTTGAGTTCTCTCCTATGCAAAACTGTTCTGATTCTGGATCCTGATTCAGATTCCAGAATTATTTTCAGGGATTTTACATCTTTGCCATAACTCAAAAAAAAATTTTTTTTATTGGTACATACAACAAAACAATTTCTACTGCCACTTATTACAAGTGGGGCCACAGTGGCAGAGTGGTAATACTCTCGCCTTCCACCTCTGAGGTCGGGGTTCAGTTCCCGACCCAGCCTCAAGTGGAAAAGCTGGTAGTTGCTTGCCGTTGGTCAGCAGTTTACAGTACAGACCTTGACCAACTGTATGTACTGGTTTCCTCTGCCCTTCCAACTACCCATCGTCATATGACCTGTACAGTGTTGAAAGCAACGTAAAACCCCAAATAAATAAATAAATAAACACTTATTACAAGTAGTTAAAAGACCACTAACACTGGAGATGTAAGCCCTGACAAAAAGACTTCTCCTGTTTACAAATATTGATAAACTTGGTTGCTATATCTTTTAACTTTAAACAGATAAACATGAAAAAAACAACAAAAGAAAAATTACAACAAAAGTGTTCCATCAGCTAATATTTGAAGTGTGTTTTATCTCAACACCATGTTATTTTTAAGTTAGAAACAAATTTTTCATCTGGTACCAGTCCTTGTTAAATTTTGCTTCTTGTATTTTTAGTTTTTGTTCACGATATACCTTTTCTAACTTACTTATAACATCCTGAATGTCAAGATCACAGGATCTTCTTGAAGTGAAATATATATATACATATATATTAGTAACTATTATAATGAGATTTAGTGCATATGAATTATTATTATTATAAGGTATATCCCAACAAAATATCACTTGGAGACAAATTAACTGAAAAACCTGTGGAGATCAAAATTTTGCTCTCAAGTTGTTTCCACAATTTGATTGCCTTTGGACAGTAATAAAATAAATGTAGCAATGATTCAACTTCTGAGTGACAGGCCAAACAAATCGGAGAATTGGAAATTTCTACTTTATGGAGTAATTTCTGAGTACCTAATGTAAAATTCTATAGTGAAACCATTTATAAAAGGGAATATTGCAATCAGAATTTTTATTCTATATTAATGAAGGAAATTTATTTTAGTGAGTACTTTTTTTCCAGATCATGTTGACTTAAAATGGTTCCCTCATCTGCCAGGAGATCAGCAACATATATTAAGCCATGATTATACCACTTTGGAAAAAATAACATAGTATTAGAAATTTCTGGATTAAACCATAATGCTGAGCTCATTATTTCCTTTCTATTCCTGATTGATCCCTTTGCGGAAAAATTAGCCAAGAAATACATACTTTCTTCCAAAATTGATTATGAAGTATTTCAATTCGGTTTTTTTACCCAGTGTAGTCCATAATTACAAAAATTGGATACAGGTGCAATTGCATGCTCTACTATTTGACCTATCTGAGAAGATTCTTTTTTGATAATCCTATTCATCCACAATAGTTTTGATGCATTGATTTGGTTCTTTATATTAACCATTCTGAGACTATAATTATCATAGTCCTGTTTAACACACTGCCATTTAATTTTATTTGGCTTAGCATTTCATAAATATCTACAATGCAAATTGTTTAACTTTCTTATGAATTCTTCAATTGGTGATGGTATATAAGCGAACAGATAATTAAATTGAGAAAGAACAAAGGTTATTATTATGGGTGTTTTTTCAAAAGGTGTCAAAGATCTTCTTTTCCAGTGATGAATAATTTTCTTTACTTTTCCAAAAGATGATGAATAGTTCAGAGCAGGTATCTCATCAAGATTGACTGAGAAAAGAACTCCTAACAGGTTAAACCTATCAGTACCCCATTCTAGCCTGTGAGATACAGGAAGTTTCTCAGAACTAAGTTTTTTTTATCCCTTATCCAAATAACCTTTGTTTTTGTTGTGTTAAATTTTAAACCTGAATAGCTTCAAAAGATTTCTATATTATTTAATGCAGCTTCAAGAGATCTTTGTGAACCATCTAAAATTAAAGTTGTATCATCTGCAAACTGTGAGAGCTTTATTTCTTCCTGGCCTATTTGCAAACCTTTTACATCAATATTTTGATAAACCAAATAATATATTACTTGACCACAGATAATATAAAGATATGAAGCAATGGGGTCAACTTGTTTACACCTAAGTTCAACTTTTATGTGGTGAGACATTACTCCTGCTTGTATGACTGAAGCATGAACATCAGTATTAAATAATTTAACCCAACGGAAAAAGTCTGGACCAAAGCCAAAAAAAAATTAAGAACATTGCACAAAAATCTCTCAAGATATAGAGTCAAACGTTTTTTTAAAATCAATCAACATCAATAACCTCTTGATCTTTTCTGTATAAACCATTAAATCATAAATAAGTCGTAATGATTCACCTATATAGCGACCCTGTATAAAACCTGTTTGAGTTTTGGACACCAAGGTGTCTAAGACCTTTTTAAATCTATTGGATATAACTGTAGATATTTATTTGTTTGTATAAAAACACAGTAAACAAATTGGATGCCAATTCTTTAAATATAGGCGAGGTTTGTCTCCTTTAGGGATACAATTAATTATAGACCGCCGCCATGTAGTTGATAATTTCCCTTTATCATAGCAATAACTTACAACTCTCAGAACCAAAAATTTTAGTTTATTTCTACTTTTTTCAATAAATATAAGGCAAAACCTTTCTACAGTATACTAAATGAGCATATCTGTGACATGAAACTCAAGGCTAAATGGAATGAAGATTTAGGCATTGGAATTGACAAATGCACATGGTAGCAAATCTTTTCTGTATGTTTTAAGACAGACTAAGAAAACTATTTAATTTGGTTTTAACAAAGGCTCATTCATACGATTTTGGGCACACAACAATTATTGTACAAAATGGGAAAAAGTTTAATCAGAGGCATGTTTATTATGTCACTCTGATACTGAATCTGTAAAACATCTTCCAGGTGTGGATTGATTTGAAAAGCTGGATTGCAAGGAAAACTGGTCTAAATTTATATCTTTCCCCACAATAAATTCTGCTAGGACATTTAAATAGATATACCAATTTCCTTCCCACCAATACAATAATAATTGTAACTAAAAGTTATTTTTATTCCAGTTCCAGACAACAAAAGCCATTTGATATTGCACACTTACAGGAAAAGTTAAAATACGTATATGAATAGCAAAAGTTGTTATCAGTCTACAGCCATTCTGAGGAAAAATCTAATAAAAGTTGGAGTGTTCTAAAGAAGTTATTTTATTGAAAATATATCTGATATAACTGAGGTTAATGGAATGTAGAGTTTAAATGCTGCTCCAACTGGATCACCTATTTGCCAAGGTGTTTGTAACTCCATTTACATTATAATGGCAAGTTATTAATAGCGGCAATAAAAAAATAGTTTAGACCAAAACATCTTGAAAAATTCAGAAGGGAAGCCATCAATGCCAGGAGTCTTATTATTTTTCATATTTTTCAAAGCATGATTCAACTCTTCAAGCACTATTGGACCGTCAAGAGACTGAGCTTGGCTATTTGAGAGTTTTTCTACAAACTTTTCAGCAAGAATTTGTTGAAGGTTAACATCCTCAATAACCTGGTTTCTGCTTTTAAATAAATTGCTATGTTAATCTTTAACATTAATTAAGATGGTTTTTTTTGTTCGGTAACTGTTTCACCGTTTTCTTTAGCTATTTTTCTAATAGTTTTATCTACATAGTTTTTGTGTTCAAGATTACAAAAATATTGTATTGGTTTTTCTCCAACTTGTAGCCACTGTGCTCTGGAACGAATCACTTTGCCCTTTACATTACTTTCTCTTATTGATATTAATTGACGTTTTTGATTTTCTAGTGTATTATACTTTTCAGTTTCATTTTCATTTCTGTCAGTTTCACAATTTTCATTTCTTTCAATTTTAGAAATTTCTTTTATTAAATTTTGCTTGTGAATATTCCTGTAGTTTTTCAGGGAACTTGCAAATTTCACTGCTTTAGCTCTAATCCTATATAACAGCATTCAAGGAACAGGTCAATATTTATAATAAAAGTTAGGTAAGCATCGGTAGCTGTTTTCAAATAAACACAGCTGTATACTGGTGCTATAAATTCTAAACGGACATAAAATATTGTTTCATTAATACTTTCTAAATATTCAGCATTCAGTCACAGTTTAACTTTCAAAGTAAACTTGCTGATTTGTATAGTCGTTTCATGTAGTAAATGATCAGTTCTATATCCAGGTAAGATTTGGCACTTCGAGATGAAGTCAAAGAAACAGTTTAAAACAATAAAGTAATCTAATCATGCCTGTTTAATTGGATTTTTCCTTCTCCAAGTGCATTTTTGTGTTTGTGGATAGAAATATCTAAATGTATCAGTCAAATTATGCAATCTAATTGATTCAATTAAAAAGGATCTCGATAACTCAAAAAATTAATAATCATATGTGGGTCTTATACACATACAAGGTGGGGTCTACCCCTGTTTCAGTCCCCCCCTCAGAGATGATTCAGATTCATTTTGGAATGCATTATTTTTAGGGGAATTTTTTACAAAGCTTCTCTGGTTGCAGAGTGGGGGTTCATGCTGTCTCAAACACTGCTTGTTATAGTGTGTAAAGTCATGATTTCAATACCATCTCCTGACAACAAAAAATAAGTTGCTGAGCACATGATGATATACTTTCTCATGATCAACAGGTTATGATTATCAGATGATGTTTTCATGAGAAGACCATTTGGTGAGCACAATATAGCCTGGAGATCAGGACATAATAAGTCCACTGGATAACATGTTGCACACCCGATCATCTGATCATAACAATGAAATACGTTGTGAACACCAGATGATGTCATATCATTGATTTTTATAGATGCTATCATTATTACCATATCACCTGGTTAGCACAAAAATAAGTCGTTCACACTCCAGCAAATATATCGTGCTGGTATTAAAATAATGACCATGAAATGATCTTACTAGCATGCCTGGATATATGTAAAATAAAATGTAAAAGGTCTTCATAAAGTAGCATGAAAGTTTTGATTGTTTATTTATACAGTACTCGTACCAACAGATTTCACCCTAATTCCTCTTCAATTTGTATATGAAACAGTGGTGAGGCGGTTGGGGTCAGTCAGTAATAATCAGTAGTTAACAAAGCAAAAATCTAATTGCACCCATAGCCTGATTTGTCTAAAATGGTGAAGTGTTTTATAAGCAATATTAGAACTCAATACAAACTATGTTTGTGGATTTTATCAGCATTTAACTGTGTCTACAGTAGACTTGTGGAACCTTAAGATTGATTCACTAAGGTCTTTGTTGATGAATTGTCGAATGGGAAAATGAACTGCTGAGTTTATGTATGCTGTTGTCAGCTGTACTTTTGGATCCATGTTCAGTGGATATGTCAGTCGCCATAGGTTCTTGTATGATACTGATCACTGGCTTGTTGATATTCCATATATTATAAAAGACAGTTGTATTGTATGTATGTATCTATAAATGATTGTATCTATTCTGAGTATTATAGTCAAGCTAATAATTAATGTAAATATCACTTTTCTTGTCCTTATCACCTGTTTCCTTCATATTTTAGTGTGATAAAATTGTTTATGCCATCTTGGTAAACTGACACAGTCTACAGCTCCCCATGTTGTCTGACTTGTCTTTATTTGGTGATGTATTACCTAAATAAAAATGATGTCTGTTTGCACCATTCAGATCTATCTGATCACTCACATTAGGACACAGAAGAGGATTATCATCAAGGACAGGACGGGCCAGCTGCTGAGTTTCCCAGAGGACCACAAAATGCAGTTTTATGCTGTTGTGGACGGCAAACAGGGTTTGTAACAGTCACTAGTCCCATATTAGGATAGAATCCATGTGCATCCAAATTGTTACCATAAACTGGATTTGAGTGCATGACCATGACTGGAACCAAATCATGGTGATCACTGATCCTATTTTAGACCTGTTCAAAAGGCTTTGTGAGTGTGCATTTCTGTCCCATTTCTGTTCTGACCGATTCTTTTGACTAATCTTTAAGCTGTCACGACTTATCTTAAGGCTATTGTGGCTAATTTTTTGGCTAACACAACTAATTTTGTACACTTTTTGTAACAATAGAGCTGTGTTTCCTTGTCCCAAGAAACGATTACTCATACAAGTTTAATGAATTCTCTGCTCTGCTTCCCAGAAGTTCTCATCTGTGATGTCATGGAAAACAGTGTTTCAAATCTTAACAAAAACTCATTTAATAGCTTAAAAACTCTGAACAATAAAAAAAACATAAATCTACCTGTGTACATTGCAAATAACTTGTTTGTGTGTTACAACATATTAGCAACGATCAAATGAAGACACAAATGGTATAACTTACGTTTGATTGAATGGTAAGCATTTAGAAAGATTCCTGCACTATTTACAGCTCATTTCTGCCCTAAAATTGTCTTTCTGTTGATTTTTAGAAAATATGTTTGTGGTTTGGGTACTTCAAATGACCAGGTGTGTTGGTAGACCCGCTGCATGTTACATCATATTACTACTTTTTAATGGGATATTATTTGAAAAAAAAATCTTCAAAAAAATAAAAATGGATGAGACATATTTGCATCAAAAATTTATTGTGAAATAATGTAATATGATTAACTTGCACTTACAAAGAACGTTGTGTTGTTTTCGTTGTTAAAATGTTAATTAACTTCAATACATCGCTTAAGTATTTCATTTTTATGATATTAAAACAGTTATCTAATCACTATAATACCAAAACAGCTATTTGTACAGCTATCATATTTGTTGAGTAGGGTCTTCATTAATCATTAACATCCCTTGGCCTGAGTAGCAAGTGGTGTGTTAATAATTAATGTTGGCTTGTAAAAGACTGGAACACCCTACAGTATCATATCATTATACCATTGATGCACAACACAGAGAGTAGCACCAAGTCACTGGGGCAGATTGTAGACGAGCATGCCATGTCTGCTGCAAAGATCCAGGTGAAGCCCATCCCTGGAAAGTCCATCAACTTCTGCTATGGTGCTGGACAGACACACAGCATGGAGATGGACATTTTCGACTGGGAGACCACGTATGAGGAGAGATATATGGTGGGGAACTCTGTAGCCTATGGTAAGATCATCTTAGATTTAAGATTATATTCTTTTATTTTGTTTGTATGAATCACACTTACATGTCTTTATTGCAGCAATAGCTTCACACAAGGTGTATTTGATTGCATCCACCAACACTTTTATTTTTAATATATTGTTATTGTAATTTTTTTCGTCTCAGAAAAAAAAATCTAAATAAAAATTTCAAAAGAAAAGAATTTGTGAGAAGAGCTCGAAAGACATTACAAAATAAACATATCTCAATTGAAGTATAACAGAATTGGTTTTAACTGTTTTGTTTTAGAATATTTACCATTTACATCATATGAATTAGCTTTCTAGCAGCTTGGGTCTTCCTTAATCAAAATAATACTTTTTAAAATTTATGACTTGGAATTTAACTACAAGTTAAAAATTCAAACTTTGATTATTTGAAATTAGGGTAATGTAAACAGTAGTTTGATATACCTCAACAGTGTCTTATTGCTACAGGAACATCAAAATATATTTGATATTCATTGCCTGGTAACCTTTATTGTATCTAAATCTGGTGTCAGATGATGCTTGGAAACAATCTTATATAAATTAATGGCTGCAATCTCTATAGCTCACTTCTGACCTAAAATTAAGTTTAAATTGTGTAAAAGTTAGCTAATTTTTCAAAAGCACCTGTATGCTCAGTGTGGTGAGGGTATTCAAACATTGAGAAACTTTTCATATCAGGTACTTTTGTACAATACATGTATCCAAGTAGCACACACTTGTGTTTTCATCAGTATCTGAACATAAATGTTCAAACAAAAATATTTTAATGACAACTCTGACAGATGTACCATGTACTTCCCAGTCATTGTTGCGTAGTTGAATTAATCTAATTATACTTGTGAATACACACTGACTCTATTCTCCAGAGAGAATGTCCACCACTGCCACAATAATCCCAGTCTGGATGCCCATCAGCCTCACAGCAGCCACTGGCTTCACGGATGGCTCTTTCGAAGACTACAGAAAGGTAGGTATAATACTACAGAAAGCCAGATATAATACCACAGAAAGGTAGATTAGATAAGATTACACAATTGATGACATATGACTGTAGAAAGGTAGATATAATACTGCTTCAAAATATATGGCTACAAAGAGTGATCTCATTATAACTGACTCACCAGGTTTGATAATGAATAGTGGAGTTGATGAACCTATTCGTGATCCTTATCATGGTATGGTTTACTGTGAGACAGTTTTGTTACAATTGAATGAGACTCTTTATTCCAGACAGGTATGGCACTACAATAAGGGTAACTTTGAAGCTTTGAAGTCAGAGTTAAAACACATACCATGGCATGCCTTAAATTTCCTAGATGTAGATGAAAGAGCTGAGATCTGGACTGAACATTTTCTGAATATTGCTAAGGAATTTATTCCATATAGGTCAGTGAAAATAAGGCCGAATCACAAATATTTTATCACTTCTGACATTCGATGGTTGCTAAGAAAGAGGAAACGGCTATGGAAATTATGGAATCGTACCAAAAATCCAGATCATTACACATTATTTAGTGAGTGCCGTAAACAAGTTAAAGAAGCCATCAAAACGTCCAAAGAAAGGTTTTATAGCAATAATCTGGAAAATGTTCTCGGAAAGTCTACTGGCACCTTCTAAAAACATTTTATGGAAATAAGTCCAAACCCAGAATACCCGTTCTCATAGAAGGGGGATAATCTATATCAAGCACTAAATTTAAATGCGAGATTTTTAATAAACACTTTCAAGAAAAGTCGAAACTCCCCAGTGAAGTAAATTTACCAAAACTACCTGACTTAGTTGAAAGCATTCCGTTTAAATTAGATGAATTTAAAACATCAGAGGAAGAGGTAAAAACTATTATAAAAGTGTTGAATACTAGCAAAGCAAATGGACCTGATAATGTAAGCAACAGGCTTCTCAAAGAAACTGTTGAAGTTATCTCAGGACCTCTTGCCACTCTCTTTAATGATTCCCTATCAAAGGGCAAATTCCCCAGTTGCTGGAAAAGGGCAAATGTATCACCTGTTTATAAGGGCAAAAAAAGTAGACAAGATAAAAATAATTATAGACCAATATCTTTGCTGTCAAATGTTGGCAAAATTTTAGAAAGAATAGTGTTTAAACACTTGTATAAATTTTGTTCTGATAATAATCTGCTAACTTGGCGAAATTCTGGCTATAAGCCAGGGGACTCTACCATCAATCAGCTCATAGCAATTAGTCATAACATACTTCAGTCACTGGAGAAAGGACAAGACTATTGTTTCATATCTCTTGATGCAACAGCAGCCTTTGATCGTGTTTGGCATGCTGGTTTGATCTATAAATTAAAGAAAATAGGTATCTGCGGAACAGCTCTAGATTGGCTGATAGATTACTTGAAAGACAGAAAACAAAGGGTTGTAATTAATGGTACCAATTCATGTTATATAGTCATAAACTGTGGTGTCCCACAAGGGTCAATTCTTGGGCCTCTTCTCTTTTTGATATACTTCAATGATATTACTGACAACGTCAAGTCTGATTCTTTCTTATATGCTGACGACACATCAATCTGTCGACCAATAACAAATCCAGAAATAGACTTTAATATACTGAACAAAGATCTTGATAATCTTTCTAACTGGGGCAGTCAGTGGTTGGTAAATTTCAATCCAGTAATTTTTTCGAAGAAGCACTCAAACATTGGATATCCAAGGTTAAACTTGGGCAATAAAGAACTTGAAAAAGTAAAAACACTGACCCATTTGGGTATTACGTTTAACTCTCGAATGACCTGGGACAGTCATATACGCAATGTTATAGATATGTCTCTAATATCACTCACTCACTTAAAACATATTAATTTCAAAGTACCACGCTTGGTAAAACAACAGATATATATAAGTTATGTATGTCCACTGCTTGAGTATGGGGCAGAGTTGTTTGACAGTTGCACTATCGAACAAGATCATTCTCTAGAAGTTGTGCAGAGACAGTTTTGCTTGATAATTACAGGCGCTTATAAAGCAACAAAATATGAAATGTTATTCAGAGAGTGTGCCATTGAGTCGTTACAATCCAGGCGAAAAACAAAAAAATTAGTTCTAATGTACAAAATTGTCAATCCATTATCCCCCAAATATCTTCAAGAAACACTTCCCAGGCAAAGTAATGTTCATTATAGCTTTAGAAATAACAGAAATATCCAACAGTTTCTTTGCAAAAAAGATTTCTTTTATGAATCATTCTTCCCTTCCAGCATCAGACTTTGGAACAATCTTAATTTTAACCTCAGGGATATACAGTCACTTAATGAGTTTAAATCAAAACTGAACAGAAAAATAAGTACAAACTTTAATAAAGCTTGCCTGTGGCACACTGCAAATTCTGCAGTACAACACAGTAGAATGCGCATGGGCCTGAGTGCTTTAAATTCTCAGCGTAAGGCATACAATTTCATATCTGAAGACTTGTGTCCAAATTGTCATGAAAAAAAAGAAACTGTAACCCATTTTTTCTTTGAATGCCCATTTTATGTTGCTTTTAGACAGGAAATGCTACAGAATGTTGAAATAATTATACAAGATTACTCTAGCGTTGAAACATCTGATTTAGTTAAATTATTTTTATATGGAACAGGAATTTTTGAAATAGATGTTAATTTATTTGAAAAAATTCAAAACTACATATTTCAAACAAGAAGATTTGTTTTTAAACAGTAATCCTTTGATCATAAAAATTAACACACACGCTATGTACCTGTTATTTTTAGATTGAAAATATACAATCACTTAATCATTCATTTCACCCTGCTGTATTTTAAGATAACAAAAAAGTGTCAATGTTTTAGAAATGGTTAAATTGTTAGTGTATTATGTATTTTTATGTATGGTATAGAATGAATATTTTTGTTATGTTGGACGAAAGCCCCTCATGGCTATAAAGCTGTGGGCAATCGTCAGAAAATATATTATGTTTAAATAAAAAAAAAAAAGAGTAGATATAAGACTACAGCAAAGTCAGTGCTTCGAAATGATAAATGTGGGTGTTCTTTGGACAACACAGGAGTAAATATATGTTCATGGTATTCCTATGGACTATTCATCAAGCATCTAGTATGGTGTGAGAAAGTTCTTGAGTCAAATATAGGCAATGTACTGTCTATGAATTAAGGAAATATATTCAGATGTATGAGAAGTGATGTGGCATTACTTTTGAGTGCCTGTTTTCACTGTCACCAGATGTGAGATATTAATAACATAGTATCTAGACTGCAATTATTAATTAGATTTGACCTTCAGGATTTGCATTGAAAAGCAATGTTAAACCGAAAAAACCCAGATATATACAAGTCTGTGATACTTTAATAACCACTACTCCACATTTGTAATCGATCACCTGATTTTGAAGTCAGAGTTCTGCTGTGAGTGATCCTGGCACAAAGTGTGGGAAAACTAATTACAAAAACAAATTAACTGTGTATTACATCATAGTTAGAAATATAAATTGGTATTGTATGCCTATGGAATGGAACTAGTAGATGAGGAAATAAAGCATACTGCAATTTGATTGTATACCCAGTCGGCATGGTATGAAAAGATAACTGGTAAAACACAGATATACAATCCAAATTATGAATTATTGATCACTCATTGGTAGGTCTTGACTTGATCCTCCAGAAACTCCACTTGTGGGTGATTTTGAAGATGAATATATATCCTGATATAGAAACTCTCATGGACCATGCTCTCTGGACCCATGGTATATACTGTCTTGGATATCTTCAGTAACAAGAGCACTTGGAGAGCACATACATCCACCAATGCCCAACACCCGTTCTATTACATATGAGTGCAATGATTAAATTTATTTCAAAAATACTGCATCAAGAATTGGTTGCAGAAGAAAACAACCAAGATTAAGTCAGTTCTATTTTTTCCATTACCCATCTACTGTGATTAATTGTTTTAAAGCTGTGTAGTTTTTTGGGGGCAATCATACAAACATAATTTAACTATCAAATAACCTCCTCTAATGAGATAATAAATGCATCACTTTAATAAATTAATTGCCCCAATTTTTAAAGCAGGTCCTTGTCACTGCACCCCTCAACAAACAAAAAGGTATCATTTTGCCAAGCCCCTTGGAGTTGAAATTTGCTTCCAGGGTTCATTTATACAGGATTCGTCACCTCCTAGTTCTTCTCACAAATGCTCTGGTCAACAGACGATTAGATTTCCAGCTAAAAAGACTCTGGCATGCTCAAAGGTCACTCGGTAGTGTACTCCCTAGATCCTCCAGGCCTTTCCACATCATCCCAAAGTTAAAAAGAAAGAAATTCCATTGCCACCCAATTAATTTATCATGGTATTTATCATTCTGTACACCATAATGAGAGTAACACAGGAAAATCTAACAGTAGTATATTCTACCTCAGAGAAGACCCACCAGTTACACATTAAGGACTCAGTGGAGACAAAATGCCAGTCTTGGGCAGAAACCCAGACCAGTCGAAGTCAAAGAGATATACTGATGGACTAACTTTAGTAGATAGACAAAATATAGAGCCTTTCAGGTACCAGTTAGAGCCTGGCAGAAAAAAACCAAAAGGCCATTTTCAGGGCCCACCAAATAATTTAAAAACAATTATTAAATTGGGGACACCCTAAAAATCCCCATCTAATATCCCTACCTTAAAATATGCTTGTGATGTCATGCATGCTGTTGCTGTAAATTCTTTTAACCCAAAAACTGTGGATTCTTAAAAGAATCTACACTTGGATTTCATGGCCAAGTAATTACCTCAGCCAGAGTTGGGCTTAAGCAGTTGTAAAATCACATTAAATCTTCATCATCAGAAATGATTTCATAATTAGGTTGATAATCCAAATTATTCCCTTCTTTACATTCAGTTCTCTCAAATTCACAGGTTTTATTCCAATTCATTGTCTTTATGAAGTGTTAGGCTATGACAAATTTTAGTGCAAGGCTGAGGTCTATATGAATTGTTAGGCTTTGACTAGCATAAGTGCAAGGCTGGGGTATGTATGAAGTGTTAGACTGTGACTAGTATAAGTGCAAGGCTGGGGTCTGTGTGAAGTGTAATGCCCCTGTTCCACCAAAAGATTAAGCCCCGATCCTGTCGGCGACCCTTAATCGTGGACAGTCGGTGGGAAAATAACAAAAATGGGCAGGGAATACTTGGTCAGTACTGAAGTCTGGGATTAAGAACAGATCGTCCCCAGGATGCCTCAGGATGCCTCAGGCGGCCGCAGACAGTCCCCGACTGGTCTGGGACTAAGAACCGACTAAGCCAGTTTTCAGGTCGGTTTCAACCACGATCCTGTCGTACACATACCGACTGGGTCCCAGGATGCCTCAGGCCTCCTGGGACTAAGCCCCGACTAACCCACAATTAACTACCGGCATCCTCAGGCGTCCTCAGGCCTCCTCAGTCTTCCCCAGACCAGGATCCCCGATTATTGTTTTCCAAAGTTGCTGGATTTTCTGGGTATATATATATAAAATTTGCGATCTAATCATCATTGCTTTTCTGGGAACACAGCAGGATGCCACCTTTTAATGGAAGACAGATTCAACAACAACTTAGGGCTTTTTTGGTTTTTATTCAGTTACAAATAATCATGTATTTCCATTTTTTACGTCGACCACAGCAACCAGCACCCATACAGAGACCTAGAAGAAGGCACAACATGTGGGTCAGGCCATGGCTACTGCAGAGAGAGGAGAGGGGGGCCTACCACAACATTATGGCTGATCTTTATGCCACAGATATTCCAGGATTCACCAACTACATGAGGATGACCCCAGAATTTTTTGAAATGATTAAGACCAGACTGGAACCACACCTAGCCAGGCAGGCCACCAACTACAGAGCACCAATCAGTGTTGGTGAGAAGTTAGCCCTCACCATCAGATATCTGGCCACTGGGGAGTCCTACACATCATTGTCCTGTCAGTTCAGGGTTGGAAGATCCACCATCTCCAAGTTTTTACCAGAGGTCTGCAGGGCCATCCAGGATGAGTTCACCAGGGAGTACCTGAAATGTCCTACTACCCCAGATGAGTGGAAAGAACTGGAGAGGGAATTCAGGATCAGGTGGAATGTTCCACATGCCCTGGGAGCTCTGGATGGGAAGCATGTGGCCCTGAAGAAGCCCAAGAACACTGGAGCCCTCTACCACAACTATAAGGGGTTCTTTTCCATTGTGATGTTGGCCCTGGTAGATGGACAGTACAAGTTTAGATGGGTGGATGTGGGTACTGAAGGATCCTGCTCAAATGGCCAGATATTTAATGCCTCTCAGCTGAAGAGGAGGATTGAGGATAGGCTTCCCTGACCCAGCTCCTATAACCCAGGGTGGGAGAGATGTCCCCTACTTCATCCTGGCAGATGATGCTTTTGCCCTGAAGACCTGGCTCATGAAACCCTATGGCAGAAGGATGTTAACAAGAGAGGAAAGAATTGCCAATTATAGAATTTCAAGGGGCAGAAGAGTGGTGGAGAACGCTTTTGGCATCCTTGTGTCAAGATTCAGGGTGATGAGGACAACCATTGAACTACCCCCAGCAACAGTCAGGGAAGTGGTCTTGACCTGTGTTGTTCTACACAACATACTGAGAAGCCAGTATCAAGGTCAACCTGGTGGTCAGCAGCCTGGGGAGGACGATGATGATGATGTACCTGATGATTGTGGATTGATTGGTGGTGCTGCTGGTGGTGGCCAAGACAGAAACCCTGCCAGAGAAGCCAAGAGACAGAGGGATTACCTGAAGGACTACTTCAACAATGAGGGAGCAGTGGCCTGGCAAGATGGCAGAATATAAGTCCTGCTGCAGTAACCAGTCCTTTTCAGGACAGGGTTGGAAGATCCACCATCTCCAAGTTTTTACCAGAGGTCTGCAGGGCCATCCAGGATGAGTTCACCAGGGAGTACCTGAAATGTCCTACTACCCCAGATGAGTGGAAAGAACTGGAGAGGGAATTCAGGATCAGGTGGAATGTTCCACATGCCCTGGGAGCTCTGGATGGGAAGCATGTGGCCCTGAAGAAGCCCAAGAACACTGGAGCCCTCTACCACAACTATAAGGGGTTCTTTTCCATTGTGATGTTGGCCCTGGTAGATGGACAGTACAAGTTTAGATGGGTGGATGTGGGTACTGAAGGATCCTGCTCAAATGGCCAGATATTTAATGCCTCTCAGCTGAAGAGGAGGATTGAGGATAGGCTTCCCTGACCCAGCTCCTATAACCCAGGGTGGGAGAGATGTCCCCTACTTCATCCTGGCAGATGATGCTTTTGCCCTGAAGACCTGGCTCATGAAACCCTATGGCAGAAGGATGTTAACAAGAGAGGAAAGAATTGCCAATTATAGAATTTCAAGGGGCAGAAGAGTGGTGGAGAACGCTTTTGGCATCCTTGTGTCAAGATTCAGGGTGATGAGGACAACCATTGAACTACCCCCAGCAACAGTCAGGGAAGTGGTCTTGACCTGTGTTGTTCTACACAACATACTGAGAAGCCAGTATCAAGGTCAACCTGGTGGTCAGCAGCCTGGGGAGGACGATGATGATGATGTACCTGATGATTGTGGATTGATTGGTGGTGCTGCTGGTGGTGGCCAAGACAGACACCCTGCCAGAGAAGCCAAGAGACAGAGGGATTACCTGAAGGACTACTTCAACAATGAGGGAGCAGTGGCCTGGCAAGATGGCAGAATATAAGTCCTGCTGCAGTAACCAGTCCTTTTCAGGACTAACTATAACAGTCCTTTTCAGGACTACCAATTATTCCAAAAACAATTAATCAGCTATGTTTGCTACAGACGCACAAACCCCATGCCAAACATAACTTGTAAAGACGGACAAACAGACAAACCCCATGCCAAACATAACTTGTTCAGACGGACAAACAGACAAACCCCATGCCAAACATAACTTGTTGAGACGGACAAACAGACAAACCCCATGCCAAACATAACTTGTAGAGACGGACAAACAGACAAACGCCATGCCAAACATAACTTGTAGAGACGGACAAACAGACAAACCCCATGCCAAACATAACTTGTTGAGACGGACAAACAGACAAACACAACTTACTCACCCAACAAACAGACAAACCCACTGTTAAACAAAAGCCAAACACAAAGTCACACATAATATCCGAAATTGAATTTTTTTTATATATATTTTGAAATCCACATCATAATTTTACCAATTTTTTTTGTTCATGGCTTGCAAATTTATTTGTAGCACAAAGGTTTTCATGGAAATCTTCAATTTTAAATCTTCACTTCTAATCACAAAAATGGGGAAAACATAACCATGGAACTAGTTTTGCTTTCAATAATGGGGGATTGTGTTTGCAAAATAGTTTGTCAGTTTGTTGGCATGGGTTCTACTTAATTTTGGGTTTTTGTGTTTCTTGGTTGGTGGTTACTGGGGTTGGGTTTATTATTGGTAGTTGGATGTTGGGTTTCTTATTGGGTTTCTTATTTGGGTGTTATGTTTGGTATTGGGTTTGTCTGTTTGTGGGTTGACAAGTATGTAATAATGCCTTTTAACTCTAGGGAAGGTGTAAGTGTTGGACTTTTGAATTAAGCATTTAAAACTATCCCATGGATTTTACTCTAAAAATGGGCTGATTAATGGCCATATTGGGAGTTATTTTTATTTTTTTATGTGGCCTTTTTGGTTATGTGTGGTACCATGGGTTATTTGTTTCATGTTTTGGGTGGTGTAGGTGTTGGACTTTAACCTTTTTTTGTCTTGTGATAAGTATTTGTACTGAACTTTTTTGTTTTGGGAGGGGAATTGGAATAACATGTAGCTGAATAATTGTTTTTGGAAGATTTGGTGGCCCTGAAAAGGGCCTGGCAGGTCAAAGACCCGCCCTGACTGGATGGCTACTGAGGAGGCTGCTGCTGCTGTTGAGGCGGTGCTGAAGTGGTGATAGTAAAGAGCTGCTGCTGCGGTTGTTGCTGCTGCTGCTGCTGCTGAGGCTGCTCGATGATCTGTGTTGATGTCAGATCTGGTAGCTGGCTTAAGATTCCACTCAGATTGTGTCTGCTCCCTTCGTCCTGTACAGTTAGGACAGATGTCGGGTTGCTGAAGCCAATGGGGCTTGGTGTATAGTACACAAAACTGCTGCTAGCTGCTGCTTGAGTGGAACTAGACGCCTGTGGAGTGGTTGTTGGCAGTAGGCCGACCCTCTGGGACTCCGTGGTAACAGTGGCTGATCTTCTGGGCAATGGCTGACGTCTGCGGTTACTCTTAATAGTTTCGATGTCTCTAAAAATCTTGCCCTTTAATTCTTCGAATTCTTCTTGAGTCATCTTTTCGGCCTCTGATGCCACGTAGTCAAAGAAGGGCTGCCTGTCTGATTTCTGATGCAGAAAACCAGAGATAAGTGTCCTCATCTGCTAAAAGTGTTCGAGAATCTTGGAGTCTGTAGTTGAAACGGGCGTTGATGTAATGATGGACTGACTCCTCTCCCTCAGGACACTGGACTCGAGGTGTTCTGTATCAGTAGTTGAGCCACGTGATTCGTCCTGCCTGCTGGTATTTGGACTGGCCTCAAAACTCTGAACTTCTATTGGCCCCCTTTCTTCTGATGTGGGTTTTAAGAAAACCCATCTGTTGGTACACCCAGGACTGTCTCTTAGTCATCTCCCTCGGGGCTTGGCCAGATTGGAGCTTAGACAGCTTCCCATAATGGGTTCGCTGGGACTCGAACCAACGTCTCACATCAAAGGGCTGGAGCTTGAGTTCTGCAGATATTTCTGCCCAGAGAGCCTCTCTTCTGGTCCTGTCATGGAAACGTGAATGTTCCTTGTCATACAGTTCAGGGTGCAGCTTTACAAATTCCACAATGGAAACTTCCTGGCTGTCTGTAAAAGTGGCACACACCCTGGCTCTCTTGGCTGAAGAATGGCACTCCGGATCTTCCTCACACCTCTCTTCTTCTTCTGCCACAGCTTCCCCAATAGCTGGATCTTCCTGAATCTCCTCCTCCTCTCTCCTCTCACTTCCTTCTTCTGTAATAACCTCACTCCTCTCCTCTACTTGACTTTCCTTCTCCCTCTCATCCATCTTTTTCCTTCCTCTCTTCCCTCCTTTCTCTTTCCTCATAATCCAGTCGACAAAATAATAAAAAAATAGTAAAATGTGTCTCCTAACTGTGAAATTTGCCCTAAGCTCAAGTATATAAAATGTAAAATAAAAACTGAAAACCCCTACAAATCAGTGACACACGTCTCTCAGTAGCCAAACAGTCAGTAACAACGAGAATGTGTGCGCGGTCGCTTATATAGTCCCAGACCCCCTCATTGCCTCGTTTTAATTTCCGACGTGCGGAAAACAGTCGGTTCTTAATCGGTTGTTAGTCCCAGGCCGCCTGGGGCGTCCTCAGGCCGCCACAGACTGAAAATGTGTGGTCCCAGGCGTTCTGGGGAGGCCGGTTTGGATCGGTTAGGGTCGGTTACCCTTAGTCGGTTCTTAGTCCCAGACCTTGATTTTTGGGTCCCAGGACACCGCAGATGGTCTGAGGCTTCCGGGGACTAATGCAACCGACCCACTTCCACACGCATGAAATTCATACGCATCACATTTGAGTCTGGGATTAACAACCGGCCTCCTGGGACTAAGCTAGGGAGGTCTGGGACTAAGGGTCGCAGGCGGCCTGGGACAACACACGACTGTGTAAATTTGGGTCTGAGGAGGCCTGAGGACGCCTGGGACTGGACATTTTGTTGACGGCGGGAAATATGAATCGGTTGTAGTCGTGTGAAATATCAAACATGTTTGATTTTTCACACGGCCCCAACCGACCACAACCGACCCTTACAGGAAGCCTGGGACTAAGCAAATATTTCAAACCGACCCCCCAAAACCCTTAATCGGGAGCCTTAGTCGTGTGGTGGAACACCCACATTAGGCTGTGACTAGTATAAGTGCAAGGCTGGGGTCTGTATGAAGTGTTAGGCCGTGGCTAGTATGAAGTGCAAGGCTGAGGTCTGTATGAAGTGTAAGGTTGTGGCCTGTATGAAATGTTAGGCTGCGGCTGGTAAGATGTTTTAGACATAGAATAATTCTTAGAATTCTGTTTGGTTCTTTACTGAAGTCATGTGACAAAAATAAAAGCCTTTACTTCACATAATTGAATCAAAACCTCCCTTTCCAACTTAAGCAGCTCATGTGTCAACATCTCGATAATATACTCAATGCGATCTTCTTGATCAAGATAGTCACAAAACCAATACAATTTTACCTGATATAATAAATAGGATAGTTAATTCATAACTTTGTAAATATGAAAAGCGGGATATTACATGTATATAACCACAAAAAAGGCATTATTGAAATGATTTTGGGTTACAAAATTTATAATGTTATCATTGCATTACAAGGAGGTTGTAAAATAATTGTATCATGTACATTATTGTAGTTCTGTCTTAGTAATATATTATGTTGCATTTTTACTATGCTGTTAATATTTTTAGTTTATGGATGAAATGAAAAGGGCCACCGAAGACTTTGAAAATAGCAAAGCTACAGGACTCAAAGGTAAAGGCTATGATTTCAAAATGAAAAGGGGGTAACTCTATTTTACTCTAAATTGAAGTTTCTCAATTTGCCAGATCTATAATAGAGATTTTGGACATTCACATCATTAGTCAGGACGAAATGACTATCGACATTACTAGTGCTATCACTTTTGTATTATGTGTCCTTTTATATCAAGTTTTCACTAACTTTAAGTGATGGTTCCATTTTTCTCATATTCAGTCCCACCATGTGTTGGTTTCTTTATGGCCACATTCTTGCCATCTATAGAGCCAACAGTGTGTGGAATGTTTCATCTAGTCTTGTACTCCTTGAGTTTTTCCAATCCTCTTTTGGGGATGTGGAGCAGCAGATGCTTTTCTCCAGATAACCACATTGCCTGGCACAAACTGAGGAACTTGGTAATGGTTGACTGGCCAACTCTGAATAAAGGGGATAGTCAGCTTTCAATTATTGCTAAGGGCTTCAAACTGGCAAGCAAGTTATTATCCCAACAATTAAGGACTTTTGAAACCACGACTGAGTTTGTCTTTTCTGCTGAGTCATATGCATGGTGGTTGAGTTGATTGAGACATATAGGAGACACATTCACTGTCACAGTGTCACCCCTCCACTACAAAAGGTGGACTTATACTGTTCCGTTTACATTTTTGGCAGAAATCATGCTGTTTGAGGGCAAATTGAGTGACTATGCAGAAGGAACCTATGACATGATTACACCATTTGACTATGGAACTATTGGACAAGTAAGTAGAGTAACTTATGATAAACCTCTAACACTATAGGAATGAGATAGAAACGTCTGTTCACTTAAGATGATACAAAATTAATATGATGGGAACATGCAATTAAGATATTAAAACGTGTTTCAATTTGCTTAATTTCAGAAAAATGTGATTCGCCTTATCATAAAAACAGTAAGATACATCGTTGCAATACTGATATAATTATAATTTATTTTGTTTTTGTTTTCTTCATTACACTCAACAGTATGTATAACAAAGTGCTCATTGTAATAACACAGTATGTTAAAGTTAATTCGTGGGTTCCCTATAGATTTAAATAATAAAGACAGTGTTTCCAAAAGCTGCAAAAATTATCATCTGTCTCTTGTACGGGCATTTATGACTGTAAACATTTTTATATCCTGCCTGCGGCCGAAGGCCATGGTCAGGAGATTATAAAACGCCTTCCATATGTGTGTGCGTACATCTGTCCGTCCGTTCGTCACGTTTTTACGTAAACATTAATATCTCATTCATTTTTAAAGATATCTTCACCAAATTTGCAGTGAATGTTTATGGCTATGAAAGCCTGTCTGTGCAAAATTTTAGCCTCATTTTGAAAAAAAAGTATAGCTAATAGCCGTAGCTAATTGTTTGAAAATCATAAAGGTGCTCTAAATCTTGAAATATTCCAGCTAGTTTCATCAAATTTGCACAAAAGCTATATGGCTAGAAAAGCTACCCTGATAGTAATTTTGGCCTAATTCAAAAAAACAAAATGGCCACCATATCGCATGTTTTATGTCAAACAGGGTTATCCTATTAAAAAGGCCTTATATCTCCCTTAAAATTGCTCCTAAAGGTTCGAAACAACTTGTAGGAAGTCATGGCCTGAGAATCTTTTCCAGGTGTTGAATTTGACCTTTGACCCCTGCTTCAAGGTTAAATCGGGTCATCACACTAAAACGACCTTATTTCTCCCGTTTTATTGGTGCTATGGCTTTAGAATGTAAAGATAGACCATGAAAAGTCCTGGCCTGTAAATGTTTTGTCTGAGAAATATTTTGGCCTTATTTTGAAAAACAAAATGGCCACCATAGCGAATTATTTCAAAATCATTAAGATGCTCTAAAACTTGAAATATCGCAGATAGGTTAATCAAATTTGCACAAAAGATATAAGGCTAGGAAAGTTAGCTTGATATTAATTTTGCCTAGTTTCAAAAACAAAATGGCCGTCATATCACATGTTTAATGTTAAATGGTATTATCCCATTACAAAGGCCTTATATCTCTCTTATCGTTGCTATTAGGGGTTCCAAATGTGAAAAAAACTTAAAGAAAGTCATGGCCTGAGACTTTTTCAACTGCTGACTTTTACCTTTGACCCCTTTTTTCAATGTCAAGTGGGGTTATCTTATTACAAAGGCCTTTTATCTCATTTAGTTCTCAATTATTACTGATTCTAAGGTGGGAGATAACTGCTGCGGCAGTGGCCTTGTTTTCTATACTTTGCTGAATCACAAGTATGGGCACTATCATGGTAATCCAGTTTTTGGTCAAAAATTGAAAAATTATATTGAAGTAAGAAATGACACTTATGTCCTAATTTGTGATGATTTCAAGCCAGTGTGCTTGAAAAGGGAGTTAATTAAAATTTACAAGAAATTAACAGAGGAAAACCAACTGCCATATTTTCTGATTAGATGCCCAGTTTCCATATAGTTTTATAAACAATAATAATAATATAATATCAAACATAAACTAACACAATTTCTGATGATACTACCATAGTACTACATGTGTCAAACTTAAGGTCTCAGTGCCCCTAGGCGTGACCATGACAATATGTACTAATGATAACACCCATATGGGATAATTATTTTTATTGCTATTTTCCACCATTTACGTACAGTACTACAGGCATCTTTGTAAGTTAGGGTCACCTTAAGAAAGTTAGAAGAAGTTGAATATGAAGCCACCTCAAAGCAAAATTTACAAGTTAAATTAGAGTTACTTGTACGATAAAGTGACCCTGTATATGATGAAAATTACTCAGTTTAAGATGACAGGTACAGATAAGATGGCCTTAAGTGATTAAAATCAAGTTTACTACTTACTTATAGCCATAATAAGGTGACCCTTACATTACTAATACTGTTAATAATAAAAAATATATATATATAATATATAACGGCATAGATGCCAACCTCCACTAATGCCCAACTAGGAAGTAGCAGGAGTTCAGTGGAAGAAAAGAGGAACTGAAACACATCAGCTACCTGTTGAGAAGCATTGCGATCTTGGACGATATACTTCCACACACAGTCAGACATCGAGGTGCCATGAATCTGGATATATTGTACTGACGCATTTTAATTACATGCCATGGCGGCACCTGAATGCCTTAAAGTGTGCAGAGGCATAGAGGAGTTATGTAAACCAAATCTAGTCAGAATTTGAGTGTCTGTTAAGGGCACCCACGTTTTTCCATTTTAAACTTGCAATAGAGGTATCTTGGTATCCTGGAGTTAATAATAGCAAATTTTTAACTGCTTGGACTGGACGTAATGGTGAATTTTGGAGGGAGGGAAGCTTTTAAGATATTTACAGTGTCTCCGGTTTGCATGGTCTTGCTCCACTTAACTAGAATATGTAGGACAGGGGCAGCAAAGAAGATATCCCCACTGGCCAGTTGTTCTCATAGTGAGAAAGAAGCAATTTTGTGATGGACTAGATTTGAAATACGTAAGAATGAGAAAAAAATGCCACCAAATATAAGGCTTTATATATCTGACCCATCCACATACTGTGGCATGTTGCTACACTGATTTTAACAAGTCAATGTCTATGATTTTCTTAATTTTTGCTGTGAATTGCTTTTTCATCAGATTTTTTAAATAATTTAATTCTTTGATCATAAAATGAGATGGTGGAGACACCATACATGGCCAGAGTGGTTGTGATGGCAGAAACATAGTTTGCTTACCTGAATTGGAGATACCATTTTCAGTCAAAAATTCAAGAAATGACAAAAGAATGACTTGAGTGAGCTGATGTAATTGAACTTGGATGAAATAGCAATATGCCAGAAGTAATCGAAACTTTCTACTACAGGAAGAAATGGTGGCTGGCCTTAATGCCGGTTGAACTCTGCCTGCAGCTCTGAAAGCCAGATGTGCCACTGTTTGGTGCGAACCTGTTATATAGACCAGTCTAAATTAGCAATATGTCCAGGGAAGTGAAGTCACATAGGATTAGGCAAGAATTGTTTCAAAACATTACCTGGATTTTTGGTCATATACCACCTGGACAATTAATCAGCAATTTTGTGTGTGGACTGCTAAATATGTATAACCTGTAAGTCAATATCATTTTCAGATATATCCGTCATAATCTTCCTTGCAATTGCAGCTAATTTTCAATCCTGTGTTTTACCCGAATTAAGTACTGATACAACCGCCTGGTTATCACATTTTATTAACAATTTAACACACCTTGATTTTTCCAATTTTGACTCCACACTCTGACAGCCACTAAAATTTTGACAATATTGTGGAGTACGTATCACAAATACTTGCTTTATATTATACAGCTCCCAAACCTTGAAGACAGGCGTCTAGTTCAATGGTAGCGTGTATGGGGCGATGGACAAAAAGGCACTACCATTAAATTTTGGCAAAAAAATTTAAACCAGTGCAGGTCCAGTGATATTTTTTATTTGCTAAAATGGTTTCTCAGTGTGTCGAGCATTCAATTTAGAAATGTTCTAGAAGTTTTGACACATTTTGAAAAGTATAATAAACAACCTAAAAGGGACTGCAGTTCTTTCTTGGTAAGACAGTCCAGTTGTGACACATATGCATTATATGAGTTAATTTCTCATTATAACCTCTTGACTTCATAAGGAAGCATATGGCATCGCTTAGACACTGAAAAATTCCGGATCCGTGTCTGAATCCATATGACAGACAGGTGTCCAGATGGTAGTCCTGATGTTTTAATCTCAGAAGGAAGTAATCCCTGAGGTCGATTTTTACATGCCAAAATGCTCTACTAACTTCAATTTTATATACAAGCAATCCTTTGCATAATTTGCGTACTTAATCAGTGATTAAGTCAATAGAAGGTAAAGTCAATATAAAATCAGTGCCTAAATATTGATCCTTACTAATTTCTGAATTAACTGCCTTACCATGAGGAAAGCTTAAGTCTATAATCACTCTTCTATGAGGTGTCCCTGGTTTGTCTCTTGTCATGAAAGGGAAAGTGGGAAAATTATCAAAATGAGGAATTTTGAAAGGCCCATAGATTGTCCCATGATGGATTTCTTCTGATGCATGATTTTTATTATTTTTCCCAAGTTAGACTGTCAGTCAAAATCCAAAGGAAAGCCTATCTGATTGAAAAGGGTAATTGCTGGTCCCAGTAATCTTTTAACAACTCCTGCCAAACATCTGGGTTCCGTTGCAAATGACCCTGTATCTGACTAGAAACAAAATATTTTTTTTTTATTTCTTGTGATATTGTATCATTTTATCGGATCCCTTTTATCTGATAATAGGACAAATCGACCTAGTGCTATGAAACCAAATTTTCCTTCATTTTGTTGGTCCCATTTCTGAAAAGTAGGATATCTACTTGCTTGTTTCATTTTTGTTTGGTTTTAATTTTTGATCTGTAACGCTAAGTCATACTTGTCATCTAGGGCATCATTCTGAAGGCACATTATTTTGTGTTTTTGACAATTCTCACCAATATTTGTTTTTGACGGTTCTGTTCAAGTGATTGTGAAACCCGACCCATAATAGCTTTCTTAGGTTTTTTTTACCTTGTACTGCCGGTTTTGTATGGTTCTTATCACATCTATGGAACTTTGAGGTTGACTTTCGAATTGAGAGTAATGAGTACTTTCTTGACCTTCGAGAGAAGGGGCAAGCAGTGTAAACCTATTCTTAGTTGGACAAGAAAGCATAGAGTGCAGTTGATTTATTTATTTATTTGGGTTTTAACGTTGATTTCAACACAATGTATAGGTCACATCATGAAGGGGAATTGGAAGGGCAGAGGAAACCAGTACATACAGTTGATCAAGGTTCTGAACTGTAAACAGTCGATCAACAGCAAGCAACTACCAGCTTCCCCACTTAAAGTCGGGCCGGGAACCGAACCCCCAAATCAAAGGTGGGAGGCGAGAGTGTTACCACTCTGCCACTGTGGCCCCCTAGAGTGCAGTTGATCAACTTTGGACGATATTTCAGATCCATTTTTGTTTGTATCATTTTTGGTTGCAACATTTTTTTGGCATTTTTATCATTTCTGCTAACAGTAGAGCGAACTGGGGGAGTAATAGATCTATTAACATAAACCTTATGTTTGAACTCCCGTCGGACCTTAGCTTGTTTGGGTTGAATTTTCCTGTGACATTTATGGTCATCTTTGTCAAGGCTGGTAGTTTTAAGTACTTATGCATAAGTCTTGCCCACAAATCTCGCCCAGTCAGCTCTTTAGTTTAAGCTAAAACTGTTTTTGACACACTAGAACGCACAATTCTTCTATTACAATACTTTTCAGTACTTTGGCAACTATTTACAAACTTATGCACTGCCCTGTGGCAGTGCTCTACTCTTTTTTCGCTGGTTTAACTGGGACAAGACAATCTTTAGCCATGTGATTATATGCCCTACCCATTGTAGAACAGGTGGCACAAACCTGTTTATAAAAAGTTCCCTCAGTTTCATGGTCTTTTTGGATCTGACACATACCTCTTTGGTAAAAACAACAAACAGCTGATTATGACTTATTGCTGGTGTTACTGCTTTGAGAAGGGAGTCTTTGCGCTTTGAGCACGTCTAATCCTATCAATTTTGGTGGCCTCAGGCCATTCAACTTTTCCCCCTCCATCCTACATGATAAGATGGCATGTGATGCTTTTGCAGACTGCCAACTATAATCGTTGCCGTCTTCCATAATCTCACTAAAATAATCCAACATAGCATTTTTTGTATTTACATTACTTTCTTCCATAGCTATCATAGCAAAGCCTGACAACCATTGACACCAGCTCAAGTTATCATACAATATTTTGCTTTTGTTACTTCCCCCCAATAAAAAATTTGGCGGCCATGGCACTTGCCTTTTGACCAAACTGTATCATTTCCGCTTCTTTGTGACTTTAACTTGTCTGCTTCGTTCAAGTCTGTCAAATGCCTGATGCGTCGATCAACCTCTACTTGAATGTGTGACACCCCTTCTAACACTGCCACTGACGGTACCACCACTTGATTCAACTGGACTGGAGAAGATGTTGCAGGTGTAGTGACTGACGCTTGTGACCTCTGACTGACCTCAGCAGGACCTATCTCTGACATTCTCTGCTCCGGCGCAGTCATCCGTCCTCCCAGGCTTTTCAACTCTGCCAAAATTTGCAGATTCAAGTCATTATCACTTGACTACCCAGGCATGCCACTAACTGTGGGTGACTTATCAAACTGACTGTCATTGTCAACATGTGAGTCTACAAATGGGCATTTACTGTTTATAGGTCTCTAGCCCATGTCTCCACTCTTTACACAAAAATTCTTTTGATGGCAATTCACTGATTTTCATATATAATTTTATACGTTTCTGGTTCGAAAATTTAATACAGACAGCAACGTGCTTTGATTAATGAGAGATAACACAAGTGAATGAGTTTCAGTGAAGGATGAGACAAAATACTTCAATCAGACCGAATGCATAGTCCCTCAAGATGCAAATTCATATAAATATAGATTAAAATATAGAAAAATGGTGAAAAAATACTAAAATATATATGCAAATGTAGAAATTAAAATTGAATTAATTGAAATTAAATAAAACTCATTCCTTCAACATGGCTCCAGCACCCCAGAACAAGTCTCACATTAATCACAGCACTGAATCCAGATTCTGTGCTCGGCAACAACAGCAAGTCCTCTTCAACAACAACACATAGCTAGACAACATTAACACTGAGGGTGAAAGTAAAACTTAAAGTTCTGGCTAAAAATTGTTATGTAAAAAGACGTCTTGTCCCTTTGACTTTTCAGTGTTGAATGAACAATACATCAATACCCAATCGAAGGGAATGAAGAAACAAGAAAATTCTTCACTGGAGTGCATTGAATAAGGTGGGCCTGATGCTCCACCTCCCCAAAATATTATTTCAGAAAAAATAATCTAGCATTTGCAAAAGCCACTGGCTTATAATAATGTATCTCTTCATAAAGCAGTATTTGAAATAATAAATGACATCCCAATAGTCCCATAATTTTTTTTCCAATTGTTGGCCAGAAGTGTGCTTACATAAGTATGGTTGTACCATATGGCTTGTCTCTTTTGTGCGATGTAGCCAGTCGTTAACCCAGACAACCTGACAACTGTGAAATAAGTACAGTCGCAAACAAAACCCAAAATCAATCTTGCAAATAAAACCCAAAATCAATCTCAAACTGTGTGCATGTTTAATATTTCTGTTATCCTTCATCTGCCACTGTGGCCTAGCGGGTAACACACTTGTCTAGGAACTCAGAGGACGTGGGTTCAATCCCAGGTACATAGTGGCTCGGGAATGTCAGTTACTTGTGAGTTGGGGCTGTACCTGTACAGTCGGATTGGTTACATAGCGCTTTGAGTCCTGTAGTATATGGAGATATTGCGCTGAGTATAAATACATAATAATAATAATAAAAAAATAATAATATCACAACCCTCCACATCCCCTCAAAATATATGGCAACTGGTCAGGCAAAGAGTGTGGGTTTGTAGCAGATCACACCTAAAGATAGCCAATGGAACATGGGCATAAGAGATCACTGTTATATCAGTGACCTATTATCACACACTTTGAGTAAAATAAATGAACAGCTAATTATAATTTTGTAATAATAATTGGTGTCACACTGATATATTTTTAATTGAGGATTTATTTACTAGTTTCATGAAAATAATTAAATAAAAATGTGACCTCATTTTTTTTTAATTTTATAAAATGAAAGCTTATGTGGGAAAGTTTTTGGAAATGAGGAACCAGCATGATTACATAAACTTGTCATCCACAGCATTTATCTCTAATTTTAAACAAGCTGGAGGATGTACAACTATAAACCAGAGAATGAGCCTGTATAGTTGAAGGAAATATTTCAAAACCAACAGAATATTCTCTGAAATTAATTCTTGACAAATTAAACATGGAGATCAATCTTTCATGCAAGTCAATATTGTGTAATCAGTTGATATGATTTACACTCTTCACAAAGTTGCTAAGTAAAGATTTTTTTAATCATTTGTCACTCTAAATATATAATAGGAATATAATATAATATATAATATGTTGCTTGAGTATATATGCTTAGAGAAAAACTGGTGTATTATTGTGAATAATTGCGCAATATGTTTCACCACCAAGTTGATTCATAAATTTACATTTTACAACTGTTGAAACTAGCAATCAGATAGCAGCAAGAAATTCTGGACTCCATCCTGTATAACAGTGTTTAAAGAGAGTCAATGTTATGGTTGTGAACTGTCAATTTCTATAATAAATTCTAATCTCAGAATAAGGCTGCCCCAGACTGACCCTGGGTGACCACCTCTCGAATGGACAAATAACAGTTCACAAACTATTGTTCATCAAGGCAGGGCCAGACAGTACCCTAGTATCCCCTTGTCTTATGTTCCTCGCCTTCGGGACTATCAGAACAGGCACAGTCTGGTTCCTCTCTTAAAATTTACTTAAACATATAAAATATTACTTGTATGGGGGTTAATATTAATTGTGATTCAGTATTGTGTAGAACAGTATTATCATTATTTCTTGACTAGTCAGATTCTTGATGTATGAATTGAAGCACAAGTTGCTGGGTTGTTGTGTTGCAAGTCTTATCTTTCTGTGATAGTTGCATTGCATTAGTTGCTATTTGTTTTATTCTTCTGTGATGTGGCATTCGGTGCTTATTATGGTGCTTTTAAAATCTTTCAAAGTCCAAAATTTCTCATCCCATCTTCCCCTTTGACCTTATATCTTGACCCTCTTCTTATGGGTAACGAAACTGTTATCCTTATTATCCACTACATGCTGTATTTGCCGTCAATAGAGGGACATACAAGCCAGGTAATATGTGTTTTATACTATGCAAACATTACAACCTCATCAGCAAGTGCTTGTTTTTGTTAACATCGATTAATTATGTAAGCTACAAATAGGTACCTTGTGTATATGTTACGACCCAAATTGTCCATTTTGTTAAATGGACAAGGAAATTGTCTGGTGCAGAGTAAATGGGGTTCTGAAACTACTCACCAGGACCTTTACCAAAAAGAGCATCTCGCAGGATACCCAATAATAAGAAGACAAAACTGTTTATACTTGCAACTCTTAAACTTGTGCATATATATATATATTTTTTTAAACTAGAATAAAAAGAAAAATAATAAATAAGAATTTAAAATAAATATTTGTACCAAATTGCCTTTAGTCTTTATCTTAACATGTCTCATTAATGCCCAAAACATATTGTTATCTTTACTGGTTTATTTAGTTACTACTAGCCATGTGTTCAAGTATGGGACTCTATATTTCCCATCTATCAGCAAAACCCTTTACCATACCATAATTGTTTGTTACTACACATTACTCTAAGGAGTGATAATATTGTATAAACTTATACAACATTTGACACTAAGTTGCTGTTCTATACATTTTGTATTCAAAAAGTCCTTATTTTTATTTTCGGCACCTTGAACAACACTTCTACATCATTCAGGTTAATGTTAATTTCTCTGTTTACTAAATCACATCAAATAATTTGAACAAAACGGTCTTCACCACTGGACAAAACCAAAAGAGATGCTTTACTGTTTCAATGCATTCTTTGCAGTTCCAGCATTTATCGCTTTCTACTTATTTGCATCTAGATAAGAATATATTAGTTGGAATTGTTCTGGTCAAGATTTGATATTGAAAGTCTCGAGACGATGTCTCTATTACACTTTGGAAATTATTTCGATAATACTTTGACCAGTCAGATTCTGATATCTCCTTCTCTAAGGTTTCAGCCCATTTTATATCATGGCCTCTATTATATTTATTTAAAGTCCGGAGTTTTTGATAAACCCACTTGTATACTTTTGTTGCAAAAACGTTTGTTGGAAACTTTGTTTCATATCACACTCTTTCAGTTTTGTTTTGCCACTTTTATCCAATGCGTTGGTATAGAATGAGTCAAACAATAGAAGTCTACAAAGTTTATTTTAATTTGGTATTTTTCCATAAAATCATAATAGCCAAGACGATCTCCTGACTGTGATAATAGTTCCTTTACATATGCTATACCCTTTGAAATCATTTCTGTTGACCTTCTATTCAAATTTGGTTTTGTCATATAAAAAGTTCCCCATAATGGATAGGTTTTGAAATCAATGGTATAACATTTTTAAAACCACTCCATATTTTAAGCACATCCTTTCAGAATGGATTTGAAAACTTTTCCACTAATTACATAAGCGACTTTTCATCCAGTTCTAAAACCATTTTTTTCAGTATTCCACAATATTTTTCAAAGACCGCTTGCCAGCTTCCTTCAGTGGTTAGGAGTCTCTTTAGCCACAATAGTTTAGTGACTTATTCAAATCCCTAATATTTGTTAGCTTTAAACCACTTTCTCATATATCCTTTTCCAATTGTTTATTACAAATTCTAACAGTGCCATTTTTCCAAAGGAAATCTTTTAACCTTTTTTAATAACATCAAAGATATTGCTGGGAGGGGTCTCTAGCACTATTAATAAATATACTAACTCAGGCAATATCAGTGTTTTTATTACAGTAACTCTCCCAGTTAGGGACAGACTGAACTTACTATGCATACTTGTTATTTTTTCCATTTCACTTATTATTTTGTCAAAATTTAGCTGAAACATTTTTTCTTGGGTAACATGAAAGGTAATACCGAGAAGCTCAAATTGGTTTACCCAGTTTAGTTGATGATTATTTTGTATCTTTAATCTCTCTTTTTCACTCCCAAGCCAAATAGCTAGGGTTTTTTCCATATTAATTTTGAGGCCTGAATATTTTTGAAAAGACTTTAAAATGCAAAAACTCTCGTTCAAAGAGGAAACTGTGCCGTCAAGCAGGAGGAACTTGTCATCAGCATACTGCCCAATTTTTAACTCTTTTTCATTTACAGAGATACCTTTTACTCTGTCACTATTCCTTATTGCTGTTGCCAGGGGTTCCACTGCAAATATAAACAAGTAGGGACTTAAAGGATCTCCTTGTTGACATGACCTTCCAATTTTAAAGAACTCTGTAAAAAACCATTGTTTATAACACAACTATTGCTATTTTTATAGAGTATAGAAAACCATGTTCTAAAGTCTTTCACAAAATTATATGCTTTTAGAACCGATTCTAAATAGTGCCACTCAAGGGAGTCGAAGGCTTTTTCAAAATCTATAAGAAGTGTCATACCGATATTTTTTTTGTCTTATATACTCTAGAGAATCTGATATTGTCCAAATATTTTCCCCAATATAATTATTTTTTAAAAGCTCTTTTTGTTCACTCTGTATTATACTGGGCAGCACTTCCTTCATTGTGTAAGCTAGAACTCCTGACAATAATTTATAATCAACATTTAGCAGTGTAATTGGCCGCCAATTTTTTTTTCATTTCTCTTGGTTTGTTGCCCTTTGGCAGTAGAGTTATCAAATCTTGTTTTTGTGTAATAGATAGTACACCAATAGTAAAAGACTCGTTCAGGCTCTCCAGAACAAAATTCCCTATGTCCTTCCAAAAAATTTTGTAAAATTCTGTAGTGTAACCATCTGTACCTGGAGATTTCCCATTTTTTTGTTTTTAATATGTTTAGAACCTCCTTTTCAGTTATCAAGCCTTCGCATTTTGAATGCTCCCGCATACTCAAGGTTTTAATATTTTCTTTGACCAAAAATGGAGATTTAATTTAGCTTTGATTATCTTTGTGTTACTCTGAAGGACATTTTCAGGATAGTTTGTTGATTGGTTATAATACCATTACTTGTCTTGACATGTCCTGACTTTGTTTACCACCTTACTGGTATAACTCTGTTTCTCTAAATTACAGAAGTATGTAGTTGGTTTCTCATAATCAGTGTACTTCTGTGCTCTAGCCCTTAACATATTCCCCCTCAAATTAGTCTCCCTTATGGTCCTTAATTCTTCCTTTAAAACTTGTATGTCCTCAATTAGATTTTCTTCTGAATTATTTACTATTAATATTTCTAACCTTTGACTTTCAGCTTATATATATTTTTTTCCTTTTCATTCAGTTTTTTTTTACATTTGGCACAATAAGGAATAGTAACCCCCTTATTCTAAGCTTTAGTACTTCAAAGAATATTTGACCTTCTGTTAAATTGCTTATTAAGTTATCGATTTTGTTTTTCACCAGTGTTACATACTATTTTTCTTTCAGTAGGGCTGAGTTAAATTTCCAAAAATCTTTTCCACGTTCTGAATTTTTAGTATTAAGCTCAATACCAAGCAGTGAGTGGTGGCTCCTATAACCAAAACTAAGTATGTGCTTACTTATGTTAGCATGAATGTCCGGGGTTACCAGAAAAAATCTATTCTTGCCATTTTGACTGGGCTTTTTCCACTAACCCATGTGAACTTTTTCTGATCTCCAAGTATCAATCAGATCAACAGCCTCAATGATATTAAGGATCTCCCTTCTTGCTTTTATATTGTTTTCCTTAAGGTACACCCGAGTATCTAGTTTATAGTCCATTACAACATCCCAGTCTCCACATATAATGGGAAGATTTTCCTTTTGCAATAACCTATTTTTGAGATTTATATAGAAATCTGGGGAGTCCATATTTGGACCATACAGTACACAAAGGTGGAACTTCAATTCACCAATATATAACTATACAACTAATGCATTACCACATTCTATTTCTTCTACCTCAACAATTTCTACCTCAAGCTATTCCCCAGCTTTCAGAAGAATTAACTGAGGTTATTACTTCCGATATCCAATCCTCTTTGAAGCATTTTAAATTTTTTTCACCCACTTGAATATCCTGCAAACAATATATTGTGTATCTCTTATCCTTGAGCCAGTTGAAAACACCTTTCTTTTAACTGAATCTGTTAACCTCCTGACATTCATATTAGAAATTGTTATTTGACGCTTCATCAAATTATACCAAGAGTTATCAACATACATCTGAGTGACCAACCAAGTACAAAAAATACCCTAATTTTTTATTACTGGTTGAGCTTCAACAATGGTTTAGAACAGGGAATTGAATGTAACTTGATGGAGGAAAATAATTTCTCATGTAGATCTATAAAAGGAAAGTACATAATAAATTGATTTCTAAGTATTATGGAGTAACAAAAAACTTTACACCTAAAACATATAAAAAATGGATAGGTGTAAAACTGCCATAGTAAATAAAGCAAGCAATCAGTGCCCATGAATGGGCTCTGTGTCAGCTGACTGTGTGTTTTGAGTTTCAGACTGACAGAAGAAAAGGACACAAAAGTTGTGCCCTGCAAATGGTATTCAGAAGGAAAGTAACAAGGTAACTGTGGCAGTGTATAAAGTAGGTTAAAAACATATTTAAAGAAAATACTGCCAAATGCAATAGTTTTTGAGTTACAACTGATTTATCCAACAGTGAGAACCTGAGAATATATTACATAGCTATGCCATGAGCTACACAACGGTAATTTTACAATGTTATAGCTAATTCAAAAATAGATGAATAACATATTTAAACAAAATTCTCTGAATACAATAGTTTTTAAGTAACAACTAATTTACTCAACACTAATCTAAAAGACTTTCCTTTAATGATTAGATCTGAGGAATTGTAGCCTACCCTTTGAAGATTAGATCTAAGGGTTATTAAAAGTAACTGTCAATTTAAAAACGTAGAAGCCATCCCAAAGTTTGCAAAAAAGAAGTGGGCTGTAAATAAACTGTAAAATATGGCTTTGTGTTAAAAGCTCTTAATGTAAAAAATATATGTTGTAGTTTAGTCTCACCTAGATGCTATCTCAAATTCTTAAATTTTTAATAAATGTAAATGAAAATATTAACAAATACTTTTTTTAATAAGAAAATGTTAAATGAATTATAGTAACCTGCACATCACCAGTAGACTCTAGGTTAAAGTACAGCCATTGATATATTCTAACAGAATGTTACAATAAAAATTTTTAAAAAACATTTCTGTGAATGAGAGGAAAAATTTCGTACATTTAGTTGTCCATTTCATGAAATGGTCAGTAGATTTTTTATCCATTTCACAAAATAGACAAATATTTTGTCCTTTTCACGAAATGGACAGTTGGGTTGTCTATTTCATAAAATATATACATATATATACACTAGAAATATCTCAAGCGAAAAATTAAGTTTTTAAATTCACTGATGCCCTTATAATATATTGCAGCCTTTTTAGTATTCTTTCTTCGAATATGGACTGATTTTATTTATTATCCATACAAAATGGTTGATATTAAAAATCCCCCATAAGATTTACAGACACAGAAAAATTATTACCCATGAAGATTACAATATAATGCTAGCAAGATGCACTTGTATGATTTTGTTATGTCATGTGATAATTTTTTTGAATATGACATTCAGGAAGTTTTGTATTAATGTTTAAATTAATCTTCACTTATTCAAACCAGTTGGCTAGGCTACTGTTGACAACGGCATTTGATCAAAGTTGCATTTTTGATAACACATGTAAGGATTCAGTAATGCATAAATACAAATGTAGTTTACAGATATGTCACAATACCAAATAAAGTGTCAATTTGTCAGAATCTGTTTCATTAGAAGTAATAGTCTCACTTTTCAGAAGTATGTGACCATTTTCACGCATACAGATGAACTCTTTTTAGTGAAATCTGAACAGAAAAGCTAAAAACTGTTACCAGGATTTCTGCTCAACAGGGTAAACTTGAAGAGAGAAGCTCATCCCCAGTAGGCACACGCCTTGAAATGTTGTTGATTTAGAGTTGAAAACAAGTCCTGATGTTGAAATCCGCATTATCAACTACTAAATCAGGTCTCGCCAGCACAAAGTGTCAGGAACCTCGGAGTGGTGTTCGACTCTAATTTCACTTTCTCAAACCATGTGTCACAGGTCATTAAGTCCACTAGAGTACAAGCGAGAGACCTCTACAGAATTCGTCCCCTTTTAGACCTGAATACATCAGTGCTGTTAGCGAATGCTTTGGTGAGCAGTAGGCTGGACTACTGCAATTCACTCTTCTTATCGCTCACTGACTTTGAGTTAAGGAGATTGCAGCTAGTCCAAAACTCACTCTGCAGGGTTGTCACCCGTTCCTCTAAATTTTCTCACATTACCCTTCAACTAAAAAAACTCCACTGGCTACCAGTTAGATACTGGGTACAATTTAAAAATTGGTCTTATTACATACAAAATTCTCACCCAGGGTCAGCCAGTTTACCTAAGAGAATTAATCCACCCCTACGCCTCTTTTAGAAACACAAGGCAAAGTACCCCCAAACTCAAGTTCCTTCAAACCCCCACTTTTGATCATAGAGTTCACAAATCAATTAAACACTTTTCTAATTCCTTCAGTCACTATGCCCCTGCCTTTTGGAACTCTTTCCCTCTCCATGTAAGAAATAGTCCCTCTGTTGCATCTTTTAGGAAGCACCTCAAAACTCACCTCTTCAGCTCTAGCTTCCCAACTTAGTCTTCCTTCCCACCCGGTCACACCCACAATCCTGGATTACTGACCTTGAACACCCCTCGACTTCATATGATAATGATTTTGTTTAATTAGCACACTGAGTTCCTCATTGTGGGGAAGATATTGCGCTTGCAAAGCAGTAGATTAGATTAGATTAGAAATCTAAGTTTGTTTTCTGACATGAAAAATTAGTGATAGTTTGACCAGAAATCATGATTTTGGGTTGAAAAATTGACACTGACACAATTTCAACACTATTTCAAAGCTGACTGGAAAAAGTAGTGATACTTCATAAAAAATCACCACTAAATCAAGTTAGGTTTTCGACATGAAATCTTAGTCATGTTATTGAACAGAAAACAGGTTGAATGTTGGGAAATGAATGACTAGTGATCGTTGATTGAAAATTATTTTTCTAGAGGGTGATATAGTCATTAAGTCTAACTTTTTGAAAGAACTATTATTGCAATAGTTTTTAAATTTGTAGGTATTTGTAAAGACTAATTTTTTATGCTTGTAAAGATGATAAATATTATGTGTGCATGTACGTGTAGATTTTTATCCATTCTTCTTATTAATTTATAGCAACAACAAAACTGATGCACCCAGATATAATTTTTATAATTATAATTATATTTTGATTAATGCAATTCCTGATAATTAAAAGTCAAACTTATCTTCAATAAAAAAAGATAAATTCAAACTCAGCCATCAAAACTTAGTAATTTGAATTTGTTTCTCAAATTCTCCCATACACAAATAACTAGTTTTCAGTTTGCAAGTTTACACTGAAAACTTCTCTATACAGAGAACCTAAGCTATAACATTTGATCACACAACAACAAGGTTGGGGGATTCCTGGTTTTTCTTATCTGTACCCTTCTACACAGAACATTTAAGGCCTGTGACTAAAAGTAATTAGATAACACAGCAGGGGTGGAGGTGGGGGTTTACCCTTTCTCAGTTGCATGCATGGTGTTTACTTCTTTAGGTGTGTTTTTTTGTGGTCAGAACTGACAACTAATTAAGGTGGGGAGTAATGGATGGAGTTCTACAAATGTGGCTTTTCTTGTGTTTTGTTTTCAGTTTATATGACAAAGTTGTATAAGACACAAGCATCTGAACTGAGCATTGTGGCTTTGCTGCATGATTATAGCTTCTTTATAATTACAGTATAATTATAGCCAACTTAATAAAACATTTAAAAGAAACTGAT
This sequence comes from Sabellastarte sp. h YS-2021, assembly GCA_964017235.1. Classification (NCBI taxonomy): domain Eukaryota; kingdom Metazoa; phylum Annelida; class Polychaeta; order Sabellida; family Sabellidae; genus Sabellastarte; species Sabellastarte sp. h YS-2021. The sequence continues at coordinate 34,820,565 of OZ024936.1, forward strand.
TTTATAAAATACTGAAGATACAAATAATGTCACAACTGTTTGTTTTTACAAAGAAAAAAAGTTATTTTAAAATTTCACAAAAAGAATTTCAATTGAAGACACTGAATAATACTGGTCCTATTAATAACATAAGAATGGATAACTAGTTGGAAAACATGGATTCATATCTTGAGCAATTATATTTGAAAGCTGATGCAAAATTATGTGTTATTACAATGTCATCGGAAATGGAATATTAAAAATACAATGATTCATGAAAACATGTCATCTTGGAAAGAATGAATTACTTTGAAGTTGTATCCAAATTGTAAAATATGTATATGGATAGTTATTGTATAATATTATTAAGAAGCTACAATTAAGACACACAAGCTACAGTGATTCAACAAAGAAGAAAATGTAAATAACCTGATTTTACCCATTGAATTCAAACCTATTACATACATTGGACCCAACCAAAACCTGTTTGCAAATCTACATGTCTTTCAACCAGATTTCACCCATAAATACAACCAGATTTCAACAGTTGGTTTCAACATGATTTCACCGGTTGGATCCAACCAAAAACGGTTTGCAAAATCTATACGTATTTCAACCAGATTTCAACAGTTGGTTTCAACATGATTTCCCCGGTTGGATCCAAAGTTGGTTCAAAGTTGTGTGCCTGCTGGGTCATAGGACCAGATAAGCTTTTTAAATTTTTACTTAACAGAGCTTAAATGGGGTTTAGTTGCATGTGTATTCAAACACTCTTCGTGTGTGTTTTAGTTCAGAAGAGCCACTTCTGTAGAGCACTCATCGAGCCCTCCACCAAAACCTCCGCTAAAACCACGCTCCAAGTCTGATGCACATGTCAAACAAAGGTAAACAAAGGATATGGTCATTTTAACTGAACTAATGTATAATTACACGTTCATAGTGTGATATGTGGTCTTTAAACAAGCATGGGTGGTAAACCACAAAGACACCAGGCCACCTAAATAATTTTATACAATCACTTAACTTTTATAAACATATCAGACCTGAGGTGTTAATCGGCACAAGGTTACGTATTTTGTCATTGGATTATGGGCAAATCTTGTGTTGTAAATAGAGGTAAATAAATGCTAAACTTTATTTCAATGAATTAACTGGTTATTAACATCACCCCCCCCCCCCCCCCCCAAAAAAAAAAAAAAAAATAAATAAATAAATCTAACTTGGAGCACATGCAGATCACAGACCTCCAACAGGGAGCATTTCTGAACATTCAAGATTTTTGTGTATAGAATTGTCACTGTTTATATCCAGGTCATTGAATATACATTAATGGATGAATAAAATCAGGTGTCACACTAAAATTATACATTTCCTGTGGTTCCCACATTTGTTTGATAAATCACTTTATTGTAACTTGGCTGATTTTATCCAATCTATATGTAAATAGAGGATAAGCCAGGAAACAAAATTCGAAATAATGTTACTGATGTTTGATCCTCCACAAGGTCACATGACTTTTTGTGTAGTTTTTATGGACCATATCACAGCTGCAGTATTGAAAAATTGCAGTGGGTTGGAGTTCATTAGAATTTTATGCATACTATGGTTAATATAATGTTACTACTATTAGGACTCCATATTTCAAAATAATTTTTGCCAGTCTTCTTTCAATTTTGAAACAAGTAACAGTGCAGTTAAATAGTTCCATTTGATTGCTGCAATATCAGTTAAATAACTGTTCAATTAAAGCACTGAAATATTTTCACACATGAATTCAATTAGATTGTCGAGATAATTTTTTCAACTTTGCATACATTTCACACTTTTCTCACTTTTACATCAATAGGTGTAAACCTAGGATAGAACCACCATCATCACCATCCTCAACAGCAAAACCCTCCATTTTGAAAAAAATATTCCAAAAGTCAAAGTCGGCAGACTCTGCTAAACAACCATCATACGAGCCCACTCACCTTGATGAGGAGAGTGGCTTAATTCAGGACTACACAGCCCTGGAATTTGACAGACTGGATCCATATGCGGATATTGATAAAGATATTAACGGTAAGTGGCTATGGACGTTTCTGCTGATTATTCACTAAAGATTTTTATATAGTGTTCAGTTATTTGTCAATACCATCCAGCTGGAAGTTATTAAGTTTTCGCATTGTGTGCCAAATAGCTTGACAGATTTCATCAAAATTTTGCAAGTACATGTAATATCCTTAGGCTCCCATAGGTGACCTTAAAATCCCAGTAACAACAGAATGAGATTCAATTTTGTTTGGCAAATGTTTGGACTATATCTGATAATACTTTGATTCTTAGCATATGAAAGTTCTGGAATTAACAAACCTTGAACGAAACCTACACAATAAGAATACCTTTACTCTTCACAGTTGCAAATTAACATTGACTACACGGTTAGGACAATTGTTTTTGGTGTTTGCACGATATTTGATGTGGTGACTAAGAGTTTTCTTTAAAATTTCAAAGCATATGAAAGTTCTGGAATTAACAAACCTTGAACGAAACCTACACAATAAGAATACCTTTACTCTTCACAGTTGCAAATTAACATTGACTACATGGTTAGGACAATTGTTTTTTGGTGTTTGCACGATATTTGATGCGCTTTTCATTAAAATTTCAAAATCCGTTTTTGTAAGGTTACTAGAAACTCGTGATAGTTAAAGGAACATATTGGGTTTATAGTTTCTGTTGAATTGCTTTACAAGCAGTATTTGAAAACAACCGTTGCATGGCAACCCTTGCTTTTTGTTGAACTTTTTGTGCTCTATAGTCCGAACTCTAGCACAGATTTTTACCAAATTTTCAAGATATGTTGAAGCCAAGATCAATGTTGCCATGGCAACACTTTTGTGGGTGATTTACATTCACAGTCACCTGCACAGATTTTAATGACATTTTTCAGAATAATATGGCTGTATGAGGGACCGAGGGCTGATGAGTTTTTTTTACCACATTTGGCACCACATAGCAACACATTTTCTATTTTGTGCACTTTATTTTTAGATGCTCAAAGTCCAAAGCCCAGCAGATGTTTTAAAGCAGGACATCTTTATGTCAAGATTAACCTCAGTTGATAAGATTTTGGGCATCATCTGCTCCAATCTATAGGAGATCATTGGCTAGGAATTTTTTGATGTGGTCACTTTTGACCTTTGAAGTGCTCGTGAATCATTTATTATATGAATCACACTATAAACTAATCTGATCTACTTCTTTACAGTCGCAATATTTTCCCTCAGTGTTGAACTCAATGTGCTAGGTAACAAAATTAGTGTTAGGATAGAGTACAAAGTGTGAAAGCTTGATTTGAAAAGGTCTGTCTTAAGATGATGATTCTAAAGGATCTTACAGGATGCTATTCCTCATGTGGAAAGGAAGAGAGTTCCAAAGGGCCGTAGCATAATGGTTTGATGAGTTGTAAAATGTTTATGTGGTTTGTGAAACTTACAATCAAAAATGGATATAAAGGAGCTTCAGTTTTGGGCTACTGTGTCTAGTGTTTCTGGATGATTTGTATGAGTGGATTATTTCACTTAGGTATGCTGGTTGAGGAGCTTGAGGAATCCATTTAAACTTGGTATGTATATGTAACTGATCATAAATGTGTATTCTACTTTAAAGTCATCTTAAAATCCCAGTTTGGGGTAACCTTAAAATTCTAGTAATGAAAAAAAATCTTAAGTTTAAGGGGTATTTATGGACAGCATGCCAAAAAGTGTGCAATTGGTTTCTGTGTCTAACTGTGGGTCAGTCACACAAACATAGAGTAATATGAAGCAAGTTTGAGCCTGTTTGGGTATACAAAGAACACTCCAATTCTGGTACTTTTCTGTTGTTTTCTAATCTTCTTTTGCAATGTTTTCCTCAATTTTTGCACTTTCTATTTTCAGCAACACCTCCCCCTCCTTCTTTAATTCTTGGGCTGATTTCTTTTACATACATAAAGAGGGGCCATGGTGGCAGAGTTGTAACACTCGCCTCCCACCTCTAAGATTGGAGTTCGGTTCGGAAAGCTGGTAGTTGTTGGCCATTAGTCGGCAGTTTACAGTACAGAACCTTGACCAACTGTATGTGCTGGTTTCCAACTACCTGTCATGATATGACCTGTAGAGTGTTGAAAGCAACGTAAAACCCCAAATAAATAAATTTTACATACATAAGCTACCATTTCTTGACTGTGAAAAATATTTTCTTTTCAACATTCTGTGGTAATTTTTGTACATTTTGTACAGTTTTACCTTTACTCGTGCCTACTTTTACCTGTGTTTCTGTATTCTGAGGCAAAAAATGCAGACAACTTTAAAAGTATGAAAAATTAACTATTCATATTAGTCCAGTATAATGTGTGTGGTTTTGAATTTCATCCATTGCCAATTAACAACTAATGCTGGTGATACACTACAGTTCTTGTAGTGGTATAAAGATTATAAAATTGAGTCACTCACCTGATTATACCCCTAAATATTGTTCACTTTACAGATTCTGTTAAGAGACCTCTGCCAGAAATACCAAAAGATGAAAAAAGAAAACAGAAAAATGATTCTCGATCAGCAGTCAAAAGTTTTTCAAAAGCTGAGAAGAAGCCATCTTATGAACCAGTTGATATTGATCAATCTAACACCCCCCGCATAGTGCCAGAGAGCAAACCAGCACCACCCTTACCACAGGAAGGTCGGGCTATGTCATCTATTAACATTACATTTTATTTGTATAGTGATGTGTTATTATTAATCAAAGTACTTTAATATTTGTAAAACACTTATACATAATGGAGAAATATGATTCAAAGTTACCAAGAAGTGTAAAATTACAAGTAAATATCCTAGCATAAAAATCACGGAACGATGAAAAGTGAAAATTATTTATAATTAAAATCAATAGTTGTAAGCTATTTTAACATGAAGCATATTTATTTATTTTTTATTTTAATTTGTCAGCTGCAGTAGTAGTTATTGCGGCATTATCAAGATTGTTTCAAGGTGCAGGGTCCATTTATGAAAAGTCTTTTTCACCAAGTTTGTTAGGGCTGATCAGCTAAGTAAGTCTATATTACTCGCTGGATCTAGTATTTCTATAAGGCTGATGGATTTAGAATAATTCTGGGAAAGATTAAGGTGCCTGAGAGTTTAGGCACTTGTAGACAGAAGTAAGAATTCTTAAATGAATTCATTCTTGCAGAGGTAGCCAGTGAAACAGATGTAAAATATGGCTTAATGCTCTCATACTGAGAAATGTCAAAAATAAACCTGAAAGCAGCATTGTGGAGATGTAGATGGGAAATGTTTGTTTTATTTGTTCACAGAGACACCCACAGCAATAGTCTGGTCAAGCGATGACTAGAGCTTGTATCAAATATTTACTTTGCTTGCAAATATTTACAGTTGAATATTTATGAATTCTTTACAGTTTGCCCCTGAATGACATACCATATGGTTTATAGTGTGTGCATTACTGTGTTTAAAGATAAAGTGGAAAAACCAGTTGACAACAAACTATTACTGCAATACACCATTTAACAAGACAAGAGGAGGCATTGGTGGTGCAGTGGTAACACTCACCTCCCAACTGTGAGGTCTGCAGTTCAAAACCCAAATCTTATATGGGAAAGTTGGTGGTTGCTTACTGATGATCGGCAGTCTACAGTACAGAACCTTGACCAACTGTACATACTGGTTTCCTTTACCCATACAACTACCCCTTGTGATATGACCTATACAATGTTAAAAGTGATGTTAAAACCCAATCAATAAATAAAACTAACAAGACAAGAAAAGTCAGACAAGAATGAAAAGAGCATTGTTAGATTATAAACCCCTGCCATAGTTAAATAATTATCTACCTTATAATGTTAAGAGATCTTTATATGTAATCCCGGGTCTGTATCTCATAGACAACAAATAAGTTTTCATTTTTTTTAGTTATTTGATCATTTCAAATGATTCAGTGATTTTATGGCAAAGGTTATATTAATATTATCAACAAAGATTTTCAGCTTAGTGACCTCTTCATGGAAAAAACACTGATGGTAACAATGATTTTGAAATTCTGTTTTAGGACATACTGGACCCAGACAAACAAACTTTTCATTTGTTAGATGACACGTTACTGAGACAGCATTCTATTTTCATTTTGGTTTGCAGGGTCATTATATGGAGACTACAGTGACCTACCACAGAGCCTTGAAGGTATGTCAGTAAGTGAGGTTGCCGAATGCCTCAAAATACTTAAGATGAGCCGCCACATTGACAGATTCAAGGATGAAGATGTGGATGGTTCACTTCTAAATGCACTGAGCAAGGAGATACTAATGGAGGATTTTGACTTCACTGAATTTGAAGTGACAAAGCTGATGAAATTTAAACGGGGCTGGCGCCCAAAAACTGCTGCAACAATGTCTGTTTAACTCTGAGTATTTGACAACAATGAATAACTTCAGAGCAATTCATGTACCTTGTCTTTTACTGAATATAAGTTATGCATCAACATAACACTGCCATGGGACAAAATTCAGAAAAAAAGCTTAGTGTGAGACAATAATAACACAACAAAAAACATTAATATAGCTTTATCATGGGTAACTGTAGAGCTCATTATTTACATAGCAGCTGGTATAACGACAACTGTGTAATGTACATGTATTTATTGTTTTTTACACATTTGTCATGTAACAGTTAAATAAAGGCTAGTTACTGACTGATGTCTATTGTTTCATTTCTTCTAATGCCTTTCGGCATTTGACACATGCTTTCTCTTCAAATAAGCAACTTCAGCTTCCTAACAAGAAGGTCCAGGGGGATACTTACACATGTATTTTGGTGTTGTAGTTAAAAATAACATAGGAAACTTATTCAGCTGTTTGCTTGAGGCTTCCCAGTTACAGCTTATTTCTCAAACAAAGTCAAAATCTCTTCTTAACCTTTGCAGTTTCAAAGTCACATTTATTGCTGTTGATGTACCTCTACCAGTTACGAGTTTTAAAGGGTCTTAAACTCAGACTTGGACGTAGGCTAATTCAGGGACAAAAGTCCAAGCTTATCAAATAACCCCAGTGTCGTGTGAACATTTATTTCTCATCAAAATATTTTACTAGTGACATATATCCTTTGTTTAACTCGTTTTATCTTTGCTAAAATCCATCTTTTCAATTAAAAACCTTGGAACCACACAAAAACTTTGTAACTTTGGAGTGAGAACAATTTACAGAGTCCATATATAAGTATTTGCTTTACAAAAGTTAAGCCCGCTCCCAGACAGACTCAGCCAAAATTTAGACTTGGTAGCTTTATGAAACCCACTAAGCCAAAGATCGCAGACTTAGCCTGAGTTTAAGACAGAAGTCTTAACTTTTTAAGTCTGAATCTAGGCCAAGTCCTTTTGTGAAACCGGTCCAAGGAAAACAAATTATGGTCACATACATGTCCTGTGTTATTGTAGAAGAGTTATGACATATTGCCCCGATCCAGCAAGATTGGTTTCTCATTAGCTTGTCTGGAACTACACCATCTAAAGAGATGTTGATGGTTAATCATCTTGCTTGTGAACATCTACAAAGTGTCTGTGGCATCCAGATCTGTCCATTCATCTCGAATTACAGTTATTCAAAGAGAGGTGCTTGTTAAAATTTCAGTACTTATTTCCATCAGATGTCATGGTCGAGTTACTGTTGTATTTATTACGGCAGAAAATTGCTTTGATGCTATCTGTGTCATCAGAATATATCATTTGAAACCCAGAAATATTTATTCAATTCCTGTTTACTTGGCCTGTATATTTGGCCTGTTATTATGAAAATAATTACAGTAATATCAGTTGATTGCACCATTTTCCCAATTTAGATCCTGCACATGATTCCCCCCTTACAGATTCTACAGTTCAAGAAATTTTAAAAAGTCATGTAAAATTTAGATCTAAATTCATTTTGCATCAACCTTATGCCTCTAACACTTGTTATAAACAGCAAATAATATTTCAATGACTGTAGTTGGTTAGGCATGTAACTCTTGTGTTGGTAACAATCATAGCAAGACTGCTTTGACACTTTAGAGCTTCCTAATATTAAAACCAGAAAGAATGTTAAGAAGGAATTACAATAATCAGGCGAGTACCTTTTCAGCCATGATAGTCGTTTGCTGTGTAAGATACTGTCTAAGCCTTTTAAGATCCTTTACTTGAATAGAACCGGTCTTACAGACACTCTGAACATATCCAGAAAAGGGAATAACTGAGATCTTCAATGCCATATGTACTTTGGCTGTTTGGTTTCTCTCTGGATAAGAAAAAAATATAATTATCACTTTTGGGCAGGGGTGATTTTTATTGGACCCACTATGGCCTTTAGCAGTTTCCACCCAGCCTACTTCCACCTGGGCATTGGGGTCTCTCTTATACACAACTTCACCTATTTGTGTATTAACTTGTATACTTTTACATTAACTTTACATATAGAACTAAAACAGTGGGTGACTGTAATATTAGCATATTCTCTTCATTAATTTACAGATTTTTCTTATATTACTTGTAGATTACAGTCAAATAGTAATAATGTATAATACTAACATATAATTGTATGTAGTTCACTTAACAGTAGTATTCTTAAGTAAATTTTGTAAGCATTATTTGTGCAACCTTATGATTAACATGAATTACAAATTGTTACGAACAGATTACATTAAAGCCACCAGTGTCTTCCTGTTTTATGACGCTTATTTTAAGGTGGCCTTAAGTTTGAAATGTAAATAATTGGTTTAATACAGAATAAACTAAAAACTCTAATAACAATAAGTGTTGCTTTATTACTGTGTTCTCAAAGATACGCCACTGATCTAATATAATGTACATGCAATTTTAAAAAACGAAAACAAGGTGTATTACTCGCACCATGTAATACCTGAGAACTAGCTTATATATGTTTAAAGAATGCCACTAGGCAATAATATATCAGCTGCCCTTGAATGATACAACTCTTACCTACTGTGCACATGTGACATTAGAGCATACTAAATTATTGCCTAGCCGTGGGTGACACCAGACTCCATTGTGTTAATATTGTGTTTATGTTGATAAAACCTGATAAACAGGACTGAAACAGGATAAAACTGTATCACAGGATAAAAACAGATAACTACAGGCTAAATGCTGGATAAACCTGGATAAACAGGATAAAATCAGGTTAAACCTGTACCACAGGATAAAACCAGATAAATACAAGATAAAATTTGGATAAAAAACAGATAAAAAAGGATGCAGTTTTTCCACGTCAGGACATAATGTTGAGACCATTCTCTAGCCTCTGATGAGATCCAATGAAACTGTGGATTGAAATATTTTAGTACATCAGACTGTAATATCAGGCAGCCTTATCTCTTTGTATTGTTGCCTATTGTTTTTATACTCAGCACAATATCTCCATATACTACAGGACCCAAAGCACTATTTGACCCATCTGACTGTACAGCCTAAAGTTCTCAAGTGACTTGCATTCCCCTAACTGAAAGACAGAGGCTCATGGATGACCATTTATCAACATCCTTGAGGTTCTTTAACCTGCCGCTGGGGATAGGACTCAATGACAGAGGACTGCCATTTTAAATGGTCATCCGAGCCACTATGTATCTGTCTGTACCTTGGTTTGAACCCACATCCTCTGTGTTCCTAGGCGAGTGTATTGCCCACTAGGCCACAGTGGCAAATCTCTTGACTCGCACCAGATCTGACTTATTTTTATGAAAACACAAATACATACAATTTTTGCAGAACTTTGTTTGAAAGAGCAGCAGTCAAGCTGCCAATTTGATCAGATGACTGTACATCTTCTGTTTACAGATATTTTCTAAAGTGTTCTTTTATTGCCTGTCATACAAGCTACATTTTCAAGTTAAAATAAAAATCTTGACTTTCAGTTCATTTGTCACCTCTGTGTAAATTCACAATTATAGAAGTGACATCAATCATCACAGAAAATTATGTGACGTATTAACTAGCTTGCGATTTAAATTTAAGATGAAAATACTTGGTACTAATTAGAGTTAATGAAAGATTAATTTATTTTTAGGTTTTAAAGTCGCTTTTAACACTATAGGTCATACCACAATTGGTAGTTTCATAGGTACAGGAAACCAGTACAGACCATAATGCCAACCATCGGTAAAGCTTCTCTTACATCGTACATGTACACACATGTAAGTGTGCTACAAATATTGTTGAAAAATACGAGCATAGCCTGGTATTGGGGTAGTTGAGATTTGCACGTACAAACAGGTTACATTCTCCCAACAAGAGTGTTACTACTTGAATATCCAAGAACAGAATCTGACTAATAACAGGCTGCACATTGGGCTTACATAAAACACAGAGATGTTTTAGGTTTCTGATGTTATAATAGCCATTGGTTAAGTGTTTCCTGTTAAATAATAACCAAATCAAAGATCACTTTATTTACTTCCATCATTTAATGTTATTAGTCCCAACATATCACATAAATGAAATAATTTCATTATTTATGATAGTGAAGTTCCTGAGTCAGAATAATCAAATTCCAAAATGCATTTTAGTTCAGACAAACTAGTTAAAGTCAGTACAAGTGATACCAGTCCTTTTTGTTATAGTTGACTGATGTCTGATAAAGTTATGTATCTACCAATGGGGCAATAACAGCCTAATTCTGATGTGGTAGAAAATTATTCATTGTGATTTAATTAAGGAAACTGCTATGCACAAATTGTTAACAAAATGGCAAATTCAATGAAAGTCATTTCCATAAAACTTTAAACTTAACAGGTATATACCTTCTACACATTATTTCTGCCATTTGTTCCTTATATTTTGGACACTGTCATTGCACATAACTCAACCGAGAAATAAGGGAGAAATCACAATATTCAACAGAGTTTCTGTTTGTAACAATTCGTCTTAAATTCGGCAATTTGTTTAACATTTTATATTTTCTATGTGATATAGACTGCTTAGTATAGCGTTTTACCAAACGGATATCCAAGAACTCATGTGCATATTCTTTGTGCTTTTTTCCTTTGTCAGTTTCTGAAAAATGTGTTTTCTTCTTGCCAGAATTAACCCTCATTTCTTTTCCTACCATACAGCTTAAAAGTTTTCATCTCTATGAAGTGGTCAAATTACGTCATATGTTTGACTATGAAACTGCTGCCGGTCAAGTATACATGAAAGACTGGGACAACAGGCTAAAGTCATATAAATGGACAGATAAAGGCATCAAACTCACTATTCCAGATATTGATAACAAAAAGGACTCAGGGAAATATAAAGGTGATGTCACTATTGGAAACACCAACAAAGAAAAATCGATTGAAGTCAAGGAAATATTTGGTCAGTGATTTATATATCCTGATAAATTGTACAATAGCAAGAATGTAATGTATTTGTTTTAGTTTGGAAGATCTCTTATGGCCTAGTAGGTTTGCAAATTTGGCATTGAATTACAGGCTGTCACCTCTGTTTGGGACTCCCACAAGTAACTATTCTAAGGAACTGTGTCAATACCACCCTGGGACATAAAACGCCAATTTTGATTTTGTTTTAGTTTGGCAGCATGCTTAAAGAGCCTATGGCACCCTCAACACAGCTTAACAGGACGAGTTAAAAACTACATGAACAAAGCACCTACATACAAGATTTTGAAAACTGTCATGTTATAAGGGAAATATTTCCCTTTTTGTGTAGCTCCCTCCCCACAGCTTTCAAACATAAACAACTACGTTAGCAGAATTCTGTAACATATGAGAATGGATTGCTTTCTCAGGGCCACTGTATATCCTAGTAATATTACACTATAAACTGTACAGTAAAATTTAGTTTGGTGCACACAAATTGTTTAATAATTGTTATTCTACTGGAGTAAATGACCAATAATTACTCAATTGCTGCTTTTATTACTTGGAAACCCATACATGAAAAAAACAAATACAACAAGTACACAATTAAAGTTTTGTTTATAATTTGTATTTCTTAAAAATTAGTGACAATGATATTGAAATATATTTAATGTTGCCAACGTTACTAAGACTGCAATACTTATTTTACAGAACTTTCATCACAATAAATTTCTTAGTTCATATTGTGTATGTGCAAATAGATGCATGTATGCCAATTTAAGACAGAAATTTAGCTCTGCTCATTGTTAATCTATGTTAAACATATCCTCCATCAGAGGTAAACATCAATATTGCTAATGCTGTGGAAGAAAGAGTTGACTTGGAGAAAGGCTTTGGGGAATATACATTTGATACCATTGTAGTGAAGAGATTCTATAAACACTCAAAGGAAAATCAAAACTTGAAAATTCAAGCAATAGCTAATCCAAGAGGCCATGCAATTGGCCAGACTACTCTGATCAACAGCACATGCATGCATAATCTGACACCGCAGGTACTTTGCTTTTCTATGACTTGCAACAATGTTATGTACCCTAACTGGAAAATTGGCATGTAAGTGATTGATTTATACTCATACTCATTTATGTATTACTACTATTGACTTAAAAAGTATATACCCACGTTTGCCGCTGATTCCTGGGTAAAGTCATTCACTCCATTTTAATTTTTTCACCTAGCAGCAATTCTTCTTCAAACTTTTCAAAATACTATCTTTTTGTAGACATGTAGCATTAATATCCCTTTGACATTTACCGTTTGTTTCATTATGATATGAGCAAGAACCTGCTTGGCACAGTTTACACAAACCATGGTTTCTTTAATGCCCCTTTCACACTACAGGCAGTCCCATTTCGGTGTTTAACCATGGATAACAGTAGAGTGACAGTACTACAAACTTTGGTCACCAACCTCAAGTCACCTTTGGTAGCCATCAGATGAAACATCCTATACCTTGACTCACCTTATGTTGCCGTATTACACTAAAAGATGACCGAATCACAACCTTATGTACACCGTAGACCACACCTTCGGTAACCGTAGTCAAAAATTTTAACCGTAGTCAGAAATTTTAAACAGTCTAAAACTTCTATAGGACTAGCAAGGTCGTCTATGGACGTCAGATGGTGATCCAACTACAGGGACGTTTCCCCAAATGCCACCTACCGCGGGTGATACTGCCTGTAGTGTGAAAGGGGTATAAGTTGCTAGAATTACAATTGGCCCTGAAGATTCAGGATTTTGGACATGGACCCTCCTTCTTCTATCAGTATGGATTGTGCCTTGCCAGTCAACAGCCCTCATTTTATATCACACAAAAGTATAGCATGTGATGCTTTTTCCCTTGCAATATCAAATCAGTTGAATTCTCCATGAGGTCTGCTAGATATTTTAACATGATTTTGCATGGCAAAGGATAGTTCACCAGTGAAATTTCTAACATATCCTTGAACGTAGGAGAATAAGTCGCTCATATAAAACTGTTTGGTGACTTTGCTCCTTAGGACAATATCATTTAGCCAAGTCACAAGACAATAAACAACCGCCCCTCTCTTTATGACATGCTTTCCCTACATCATTATATGTAGCTTAGATGCTCTAACGGATGCAAACTTGTGTTAACTTTTCCTCTCTTTTTACTAGAAAATTTTAGAGCTGACATACTTGAAACTAAAGATTCATAACGCAAAGAGTGAGTTTCAGGGGAGACAATGTTTTACCTTGCATTGATCTATTAGCCTTGGAAGGACTACATAATTTTTTGAGCTCTGCCACAGCAAAATGTTCCTCAGTACAGTCCAATCGGGCATTGATCTTGTGAGGTTGGTCCAGTATCTGGAGCTGTAGGTAGTGTGCTGAGTCTTAGGGGTGGGGGGCTGGTTTATATCAAAACATGTGGATGGTGTCTCATATGTGTGCAAAACAACACAGTTCACAGTTAATTATTACTTTTGGAACAAGTTTGGCCTTGGTTGTTCTTTGCATAAAGAAATTGGGTTTCAAAGTCAAAGTTGTATCAAGTTGTATCTGGGTAAAAGTCTTCTTTGTAAAGCGATTGCACAAAATTAGGTATTCTGAAATTTGCAAAGCATTAGAAAACAACTATTTGGTAGCATTGATTTCAGGGCAGAAACTTTAAAACTTGAAAATTCTGTATATTTTACCCTGAATTCAAGATGTTATTCAGTTTGATTGTTATTGGAAGTCAGAGGCCAGAGGTGGGTGTTGCCAGCTAGTTGTTTTGCCAGAATGGCATCTTTTTACTCTCAGATATGTGCTGTATTGGGGAAGGAATCACACCATCCACACCCAGTTGGGAGAAACTGTTGATTAAATGTAACTGCACCCACCGCCCAGTCTCTGAGAGTTTCTGAAAGTAAAAAGAAAGTTGAGGATGCATGGCCCCATGACTTTTGTTATTTAGGTCACAGTGGTAAGTCCCCACAGTATGAAGACTTAAGCCCATTCCAGGTTTTGACACATTGGTTGCATCCAGGAGGAAATGAATTAACAGGTAAGAAATAATATGTTAGAGTATTTAAAACTATTCATGATGGATGCAATCGAAACGAACTGGGAAACTCTTAAAAGAGCCCACAGTGTACTTTTATAAACTGTGGAGAGAGGCAGATGTCATTGGGGTAAGTTTGAAAATCTTGATGAAATCAGATTGAGATGTACCAAAAGAACTCTGCAAACACACCAGAATCACACAAGTGGCAAAAATACAGGTAGCAATGCAGAAAGGGAGGCAATTTGTATCAGATACCATGCAAATACCTGCTTGCATACTCAGGATCATATTGAGGGTACGATACTGTACAAACATGCCTGTGTATATTGTAATCTGGTAACAAAACGATTCTTTGGTCACAAACAGTCTGATTGCAATAAACTTGTTAAAACTTGGAAAAAGAAAGAAGCTAATAATTCCAATTAAGGGATAATAAATTTTTGAATTGCATTGCCAAAGATAGGACAAGGTTTTATTACTTTAGAGACAGGGCTTTCAATGTTAATAGCCAAGGGTTGCAGGGCAACTCATTTGGGGATATTAGGAATGTTAGTTATAATGTGACTTTGAATAGAACTGATAATACCTATGGGTTTACACAGAGTGCTTGCAGATTTCAAGGATTTTTTATATTTTAGTAATGTTGATTTGTTGATCTTGGTTTGTATAGTGATCTTAGTTAAACACATGATTTTAAAATGAATACTGATTTGTATTATCACATTCAAGATGATTTTTCTGATTGTTGTTTCGCGATCAGCTAGCCTTCTCAAGTGGCATAACAATGACATTAATTTGCATAACAACAATCATTCTTGCAGTGCTTACAACTCATGTTGTCATACTGCTCTCAGTATCTCAGGTTCTCAAACCATTTCTTACCGAATATTTGTGTCAGCGGATGTAGCACTGCTTTCAGTCAACAAGACTCTCAAATCTTCAACAATCAAATGCTTCATGCTAATCAAGCAACAAATGGCTAAGACTGTTGTGAGTTTCAGTCAATGGTAAACTTTTATCTGTACAATTTTATTAACTGGCACCAGGGTTAAGTGTTAAAAGTCAATACATTAGCACAGTGGATAGCTGAGGCACATAATCGGATCAGAGAGTCAAACTTGCCAAACTATCAGAGTGCTAGAATAATAATAATATTTACATTGATCTGGCAATCGTGTTTGGCCTGAAAGTGCTCTCTGTGAACACATCACAGACATTTTACATGACATTATGGCAAACAATGGTTATACTTTATACAACTATATTGATGATGTAATTGGCTTTGAGGCATCAGAGAATGCAGACCAGGCATTTCACACTTTGAAAGCATTATTTCACTATCTGGGGTTACCAGTTAATCCAGATGAACTTGAGCCCCCAACCCAAACTTTAGTTTGCATGGGCATAGAAATAGACATCAAACAAGGCATCATTTGAATTCTCTGAGATAAATTAAAGGATATGAAATCTGTTTGTCATCAATGTTTGGGGCGTCGTTTGGCTTCTAGGTGTCAGCTCCAAAGTTAGTTAGACAAACTAAAACATGTCTACAAATGTGTATATCCAGCATGTGTGTTTGTCAATAATGTACTTCAGGTCCTTGGGAAAGGTGTCACTGGTCTGTATATACAACTTGACCAAAATTTTCACAAAGATTTGTCATGGTTCAATACATTTCTTGACAATTACAATAGGCTAGCAGCATTTGATAATAAAAGAACATGCATGGATGTCTATGTGGATGCCTCACTGACTGGTTTAGGTCCCAAGTTGTTGAACAATGTGTATGCAGGGGACATCCCAGATGCCCTTCTTATGGACAATAGTATAGTTCATTTTGAAATGGCCAACATTTTGAGTGCTTTAGAACGAGGGGCAAACATTGAACTACCAACATTGTGACAATGAGGTGGTGGTTTGTGCTCACAATTCATATCAAATTTATTATAACATCCACATGGCGTGTGCTCATTCAGTATGGCTTCTTGCTGCTTGGTGGGACATAAAAGTCACCTATGTCCACATTTATGGAAAAAATAATGTCTTTGCTGCTGCACTGTCTAGATGGGGCCACAGAGGTCAGAGGACAATTGTAGAAGAGCTAAAATCTTGTAATTGGTGGCAAGCTCATGATAAAATGTTTTATCCAGATTTTTCCATCTGATTTTAGGTACTTCTTTAGGCAATAACATTCTACATTCTCACCACTCAACAAGCTTAACCAGCAATTTTTCATTTTTTTTCTTGCTTTTTGTCAGTTTTGAGGCATTTTGCCTCTTTTTAAGATTTGCCTGCTAGTTACCTTAGTGACAGAAAGATTCAACTGTTTTTAAAAGCAGTCCACACCAATGCTCCCTACAACCCAAGGTTCAAGCCAGTTTTTTTTCATCTAACATATTCTTCAGATTTCACACCTTTGTCAATCCGTTAGAAATGGATTTGTGTTAAGAGCTATATATCTGTTGGGTTTTATGGGGTTTTCAGGTAATTTAACCTGATTCCCCAATACTCATGATGGGTTCAACATCACCAGACACCTCTTGGTGGGTGACAACATTTTTGGTACCATTGGGGCACACATAATAGTCAAGTGACATAAGGCCATGCAGGGTGTGGATCAGGTTAAAGTTGTCCAGATTCCTCAACTAGGCAGTGGATTGTTTTTTTCTTTGTTTTTTTGTTGTTGTTAAATATTTTTATTACCTTTGCAATTGTACTTTACAAAGTACTTTATAAAAATCCTCTTACAGATTACATTTTATTTACTACCTTAAAAATGGAAAAATAGCTTTTACACTGTGCATTGGTGACAGAACATAAGTTTTCCTAATTTTAATGAAAGCTCTTTCCATGTATGCCAATTTTGTCAAATTTTTCTGTTGAAGAATTTTTTCGGGCAATTGGCATTGTTCTTAAAAGTTCAATATGATTTCCCTTTGTTAGTCAAATATGTTTAGTTGTATTTTATTCTTTCAGCAACTAAATATATATATATATATATATATATATATATATATATATATATATATATATATATATATATATATATATGCTTATATTTATCGTTCCCAGAATAAGTCTGCATTGAAGCCAATCCAATGTATTTACTATCTTGAATAGATTTAAAACAGGTTGTGAGTACTTTTCTCCTGTTTTTATCCAAAACATTTTTGTATTTAAATATTTTTGCATTTAAATTTTTCCATTTTAACACATAAAGACCGAATAAAAATCTTTGCAGCCTTGTTTTGAATTACCTTCTAATGTAAACATAAACTGGGACACTGACAAAAAAGGTGTCAAGTGTTCCTTGTACTCACAATTTTTAACACTTAGCCTAATTCTATGGTTTTAACATTAAATTAACATTCAGGTTATACTTTGATTGTGGTAGGTGATATGTTGAGAGTAGCACAGCACTTTAGTTGACTGGGGAATGCATTATAGATTTTAGTAGGACATTTGATTCAATAGTGCAACGTGTTAGATGCTTGGGAAACTAAGAAATACTGGTAGTTGGCCTTGTTGTTTGCTTCCCTGATTAATTAGTACAGTTAATGACTCAGTACAATGTACTTTACTGCACTTGGGTGAAAGGTTTATACGACTTGGTGAAGTACTGTCTGGTCATATTGTCTTTTTGCCATTTTCTAGTAGAAAAACATGCTCTCAGCAATAGGATGTTGCTGTGACGTCTGATGGCAGGGAACTAAACATCACCCCCCTCCCCAACCCATATTTCTAATAGGGCCTTCCTTCTTTGGCTTTTGCTTTTATAAATGTTTTTGTATGTAGAATTAAAGGAGATAGAAAAAGAAAATTTATGTTAGTAAAAGTAATATCCCGACACGACTTGTTTTGTGCACTGAAGCACATTTATAAAGCTCTTTCCTGAAGAGAGTACACACTACAGCACACAATTAGCTTTTTATCTCCACTGCAGAAAATTTGGGCGTGTTTCTTTGTGAAACCCATCCTCAGTTGAACTACGTCATTCTAGTCAGTTTCTAGGGTAGTGGATGCTGCACAGTGATCCTGTTTATCTCAGTACACACACTAACTTTCACAAGTCCCCTTTCCTGTGTTTCAACAAACATTATTTATTTATTGCTTACACAGTTTACAATCAGACAAACAGACAGAACGAAACTATTTAGAAAATTAGAATATGTAATTAGAATTAGAATTAAAGCCAATATGCAAGTTTTGTGTTTAATAGGGTAAACAAAATTGAAAAAACTTTTTGGGCCAATATATCTTATCATTACTATGGATTTAAAAATTGTTCTATTGATCTATAGCTAAAAGTATGAGTTCTGATGAGGCATATAGTCAAAAGAACTTTCATGGAGTTTTAAAGCTCTGTTGTTTTGAACCACAGAAATGTTCTGATAAATTTGATGAAATATGTTTGGAAAGTAGTGAAGATGATAATAAGTAGTGAAAAGACAAGAAAATATGAACTATAACTTAGCAAAATTATACTTTAGTGATGTAAACTTAAATTCTATTTGTATATGTACAACCCCTTGGGGACAAGGGTAACAATTTTACCCGTGACTAAGGCTGTGACTGGGTGGTCGATATTCGCGATTGGGGTCAATTTGGGAAGATCTTGAGTGCTTTCTAATCCACTTGATAGTCATAAGTACATGTATGTTATATTGTTGCCCACTTGGTCATGTTTTTTGTACAAAAAAACATGAAAACACTGCAAAAACATCAGAATTCTTTGTATATTGGGGAATTTTATATAATATTTCTAATTTTACACTAATGTAATAAGTTTTGCATAGATTTCAAAGCAATTTTAATGCAAAGACGTTGTTTAGGGACACCATCACTGTTTTTCTGGAGAGGAAAAACTGTGCATGCTAAACCATGCGAGTACCAAATTGCGAGACCAATTTGGTTAGCTCGGCTCTCGGGGTGGATTTTGACCCCTCATCACAGCCTAATGCATGTCTGGTCTAATCATTTCTAGTTCAATCATAGTACCAGATATATAAAAAAATAATTGGGTGGTGGGTGCACATCCAGTACATAGTTTCCATGCAGGTTATTTCTGAAGCCATCATGGGTAGATAAATAGGGTTTAGATGGACAATAATTAGAAATCTGTGTTTTTTTCATCTAACCTCTCTTTAAATGACCATAAATTCTTATTTCTGGTCCAATTTTTATAATCAGTTCACCTCTGTTTTCAATTTTATGAGCTGAACTCAATCATAATGTGGTTGTTTTGTGAATTTTCAGCAGAGATATAAACTTGTGCTCAAAAACAAACTTTCACCTATGTAAATTTATTGGATTAAATTGGCACAAATTTTGTCCAATTTAACTGACAAATATGACATTTTTAATGTAATGACATTTAACCAACATACAATTTCAGTATCATAGCAAATATTTTGAAAGTAAATTTATATTTCAAATTGAATGCTTCAACAAAAAATGCCATTATTTATTGCTACCAAAATATATAGTTGTAAATCTGTTACTGATGGTAGCCCAGCCGCTTCCTAAATGATTACAGTTTAGACATTCCAATAAGAATTTTTTTCATGCTGGAACAAAAGTAATAACTTTGTACAAATAAAATAATATACTATCACAAGTCTAAACTGAAGATGTCTGGCCTAAATATGATGATTTGCCCCATTTCTTTAATAAATAATTAGTTGCTTATTAATGGCTGCAACACTTTATGAGACCTAGAACTTTCTAGTTCTGGAATTTTATTGAAAGCTAAAAATAAAATAGTCAAAAGAAAGTAAGCAGGTTGTTTTTCAATGTCTTTCCTCTTATATTACAACTTGGTAGCCATTTATTTCTCAAGAAAGTACACCTTTCCTGGTGAAGCTTAAATTATTTTTAACACAGCTTTACAAACTAATTTTATAGATAGAATGTAGAAAAGTTTAAAATCTGATTAAAAACATTACAGTTGTGAAATAAGATATGTAACCTTTTAATGGGAAAGAAATAAAACTATAAACGTTTGCCTTAGAATCTAAGTAACAGTGTATCCATTAACAGCTAGTGTGTGAGATTCTAACAAAAGTGACATCATTTCCCCCTTCTTGTTAGTTGTGTGTGGTGAGAGGGATTGTTTATCTGAAGGAGAAGAGTTAAACAAACTTAAAGTAAAATTTAACAACTTTTAATGCTTTTTTACAGGCTATGCTATTTGTAATTAGTATAAATGAGTTATTAGTATTTAATATAGTAGTAGTTGTTGTCATATGAAGAGTTTTTCTGGACTGATGTCTTGGTGAATTAGTATGTGTACACATATATTGGATAGCCATAGTGGATTAATACTAAATGTATGTAACAAGACCAATTATGTTAATCAATAGAGCAACTGTGTGTATATTAAATAAACTCCAAACTATTTGCATCTTTCTTTTCACTTGGTTCTCCTCCCTCAACTGCAACAATTTATTATTATTTCAATGTCATCAAAAATATCCCATCTTGACTGATACCTTGTTTTGACCATTTATCAAATGAAAAGTAACATCTGATACTTGGGACTTGTGCCACAGACACGATAATTGTGTCAAACAACCAAACATCATTAGTACTTTTTTAAGATCCACTTCCTCGCCTTCCAGTTTTGATAAATCATCTGATTCCAACTTTGAAACAGTACATGCTGCTGTGGATATTATCCCTTTTAATGACTAATCTTCTCAACCAACTGGTATTTAAGCCCTTTATAAGGTTTTCAATATAGGAGCTGCAGTTCAATGTGTTTTCTGTTCTTGATCCAATACTTTGTATACAAACTACCATGTCTACACCAATGACACCCAATTATATATAGCACTGTCACAAACAAATTTTTCTCAGTGCATGCACACACACAATGATTGCCTCAACGATATTCAAAATTTTCTGTTGGCCAATAAATTAAAACTGAGTGTCAATAACTTTATTTGGATTGGCTCAAAAGAAAAAACAAAGCAAAACTCAAACTCAATCCTGATAAAACTAAGTTCGTACTTTTTGGCTCCAAGAAACAGAGAGAAAGGTTAAATGCATGTTTCCCAATTGACATCTTGGGTAACCCTCTCCACCCCGCCGAGTCAGTCAGGAACCTGGGTGTGTGCTTTGACTCTGATTTTTCCTTCTCTGAACATATCCAAAATGTTTGTAAAGGCTGCTTCATTCCACTGAGGGATTTTAGAAGTATTAGGCAGTTCTTGACTCTTGATGCATCTGTGTCAGTTTCCAATGCTTTTGTTAGTAGTCGGTAAGGCTACTGTAACTCACTTTTCAGCATTCTCTCCAAATTCAATCTTCATAGATTACAGTCTATACAAAATAGTGCAGCTAGAATTGTTACAAATACGAGTAAATACACTCAGATAACTCCAGTACTCAGGAAACTCCATTGGCTCCCTATTCAGTTTCGCTCAGAGTTCAAATTGGCTACCCTGGTGTACAAGTTTATTCACATTGGTTTCCCTAAATGTTTTGCTCCAAACTTATCCACATACTGCATTACTTACAATACTAGACATAGTCAGAGTGTTGCCAATTTCCTCAATGTACCAAAATTTCAACCTACAATCTGCAAGTCCACTATGCAGTTTGTCTTCAGTTTTGCCTTTGATACTCCCACTGTTTGGAATTCACTTCCTGAAGACATTCGTGCATCACCAACTATTGCCTCTTTTAGAAAGAAGCTCAAAACCTATCTCTACTCAAAGGCATATCATCCTTAGCTCATTTTCTCTTATGGGTTCTCTGTGGTGCTGACCTATTTCTGTCACTCGACTTTGAATTTGGATATTGTTATTGCATTGTTGCTCCTTAGAGTCCACTACTCAGTGAAGATTAGGCGCTATAAATGTCGATTAGAATTAGAAGCACGGTAGTAATTACAAGTTACTTTTAAGCTGCAACAGGAAAAGAAAAAAGTTTTATTTAACAAATTTATTTTTAAAAAAAAAATACTGATCACAGTCATCTGAGATGCTCTGAGATGTCTGTATCCTCTGATCCGTTCTGGGTCCACCAACTTAAAATGCCTGTATTCTGCGATCATTTCAGCATTGACTAACACAAAATGTCTGTATACAGAGATTCAGTGAATTGACACAACTATGCTGTCCACTGTAAGATATGGACAATATCCAAAATACAGCAAATACACTCTCTATTAGATCCACACACTATATCCAGAAATAAACATTGTCCAAAATACAGTAAATCCACTCTCTGGTACATCCACACTCTGTATCCAGTTCACCCCAGTTGTGTATAACAGACAAAAAAATCAATCACTCGGTGACCTTATATGGCAACACATACACACAAAACACTGTCCTCATATAAAGTTCTACATTGGCACAGTGCCCATTTATGTAACAAAGAACATTTGCTCTGATGTCGGTACTGCAAAGTTGTATCTCACGAATGCACTTGCTGCTCTATCGAAAAAAAATAAAGTGTTTGATATAAAACCTTCCATTGGATAAAATCAATTGCTTTTTTAAATCAATAAGCATGAGAAAGCCAGTAATATTATTTGATTCTGTTATGTGAATTATGTCATGAATAACCCTTGTGTTTTCACTGATTATAAAACTATAAATCCAGTTTGAGTTGGTGAAGTAATCGAGGGCGAGTATTTTTTTAATCTTTGAGCAATGACCCTTGATTATTGCATAATTTGTTACTAGAGCTCTACAAGCCCAACACTCATATATTTATTTTAGTCAGTGTACTAAAGGATATGAAGCCAACATTATTGATTCACTTGGTATTTACAAGTTTCTGTTGTAACTGTACATAATGTTCAAGCAAATTAAGCACTGCATGGCCATCCTCTAAAACGTCCAGTTGCTCAGAATCGTTAATACACTTTCAAGTATATTCCAAATTGCTTTCTAGATTCTTTAACCAAAGAAATATTTTTTTCAGTTCAATTCATTTTTTACACTCAACAACCTAAGAGGGAATGGTTAAAAAATTACCCCAGTCATGGGAATCCTTCGTGTGAGTTGGGTTGGTCCTCCTGTGGGTCTATTGTGGTGTGTAGATTTTGTTTATTTGGGGTTTTACGTCGCTTTCAACACTGTACAGGTCATATCACGACGGGTAGTTGGAAGGGCAGAGGAAACCAGTACATATAGTTCGCTAGGGTTGTGTACTGTAAACTGCCGACCAACGGCAAGCAACTACCAGCTTTCCCACTTACGGCTATGACGGGGATCGAAACCCGGCCGCAGAGGTGGGAGGCGATAGTGTTACCACTCTGCCACCGTGGCCCCTTGTGGTGTGTAGAATGACACCTGTCAATGGATCTATCTTCAATATTTCCCTTTAGCAGTTACTAGTTTAACATCCATCCATACAAAAAAGGAATAGCAGGTACTGATTTAAGGATTAACTTGTTATCAATAATCGACTACTACTGGTACGACAAGGGAGTCAAAGCCCTTATAGTTGAAAAATCCACTTTTTCTAAATCGGGGACAGGGAGGTGTTAGGTATTCAATTTATTTATGAATATAGCTTCTTTGGTCAACTAGCTCAATGATTAGGTAGACCACAGCCTCATCTTGGTGTGACAGCCACACAGACCTCTGGGATAAACTTTTTTACTGTTGACCTGCCCACCTTGAAACCAAACCGCAACTAGATGTAAGTGTTCAACAACCCAGTAACTGCTAACTTCAGGCCAGCCCCCCCCCCCTTCCCCCGCTAGTGGTCTTGTGAACCATATGATCCTCCATATGTGCTTTTCCTGGCCCTAGATTTTGCTCTTCTGGGTCCCCTCTCTCCTTGAATGGATCTATCTGAGTCTATTAATGGTTGTATGATATCATGTATGCTACTATGACCCTAACGCCTCTTCGTATCTGTTGAATTTCTTCTGGTACCATCCTGATTTTTTAAACACCACGTTTATAGGCCTTCCTGGGAGCATCTGATTTTATAATCGTTCCACTCACAAATTCACAGTTCCACAGATTATATACACTTTCTTGAGATAGGAATCTTCATATGACCCCACAGTTCATAGAACCGATTCCACTTATAATTTGATTAAATCTGGGTTCTATGTGTTATCTTCTTACAAATGTAAATTCACAAGGTAGGGCAAGTCATCACCCTGACTACTCCCACCAGTCAGGGCACAGAACACGACTTGTCTTCTCTGCTGTGAAGCAATTGTGTCTTCAATTGGAATATCACAGTTTCTCTGTCTTTTTGACAGGTTTACTTGCAGCACGTCCCCGACATTAACATTGGCTAGATCTATCTGAAGATCAATCACTAAAGTGGAACAGCAGCATAAAATACGGAACACTGTTAAGTTCTTTTAGTTCTAATACTTCATTCTATACTATTCTGAAAGACTGGTATTCCCTGATAATTTATTTATAACAATAAATATTTATTTCTTGTCAGTATTTATTTGAACTTTTTCATGAAAGTTAAATGCTTGGAACACGATTACTAAATATATCGCAGTGATGGTCATCAAATTACAGATCAGAGTTATTGATTTGGTCAATATCCCTCATCTCAACTGTGGATAGATTTTTTGTATGAATTTCCGATACGAATTTCTGTATGAGTACATGATGAATACAAACCCTTTAAAACACTATGCATTTATAAATGCAGCATTATTACACCAGATAATGTTATACTCTAAATAAGTTATCATTTCTTGAACAAGTCGCTATTAGTAAATATACATATATATATATGTAAAACAAGAAAGTGGATTTTCTAATGTGGGTGTTCCACCACACGACTAAGGCTCCCGATTAAGGGTTTTTGGGGGTCGGTTTGAAATATTTGCTTAGTCCCAGACCTTCTGTAAGGGTCGGTTGTGGTCGGTTGGGGCCGTGTAAAAAATCAAACATGTTTGATATTTCACACGACTACAACCGATTCCTATTTCCCGCCGTCAACAAAATGTCCAGTCCCAGGCGTCCTCAGGCCTCCTCAGACCCAAATTTACAGAGTCGGTTGTTGTCCCAGGCGTCCTGCGACCCTTAGTCCCAGACCTCCGTAGCTTAGTCCCAGGAGGCCGGTTCTTAATCCCAGACTCAAATATGATGCGTATGAATTTCATGCGTCTGAAAGTGAGTCGGTTGCATTAGTCCCCGGAAGCCTCAGACCGTCTGCGGTGTCCTGCGACCCAAAAATCAAGGTCTGGGACTAAGAACCGACTAAGGGTAACCGACCCTAACCGATCCAAACCGGCCTCCCCAGGACGCCTGGGACCACGCATTTTCAGTCTGCGGCGGCCTGAGGACGCCTCAGGTGGCCTGGGACTAACAACCGATTAAGAACCGACTGTTTTCCGCGCGTTTGAAATTAAAACGAGGCAATGAGCAGGTCTGGGACTATATAAGCGACCGCGCACACTTTGTCATTGTTACTGACTGTTTGGCTACTGAGAGACGTGTGTCACTGATTTGTAGGGGTTTTCAATTTTTATTTTACATTTTATATACTTGAGCTTAAGGCAAATTTCACAGTTAGGAGACACATTTTACTATTTTTTTATTATTTTGTCGACTGGATCATGAGAAAAGAGAAAGGAGGGAAGAGAGGAAGGAAAAAGATGGATGAGAGGGAGAAGGAAAGTCAAGTAGAGGAGAGGAGTGAAGTTTTTACAGAAGAAGGAAGTGAGAGGAGAGAGGAGGAGGAGATTCAGGAAGATCCAGCTATTGGGGAAGCTGTGGCAGAAGAAGAAGAGAGGTGTGAGGAAGATCCGGAGTGCCATTCTTCAGCCAAGAGAGCCAGGGTGTGTGCCACTTTTACAGACAGTGATGAAGTTTCCATTGTAGAATTCGTCAAGCTGCACCCTGAACTGTATGACAAGGAACATTCACGTTTCCAAGACAGGAACAGAAGAGAGGCTCTCTGGGCAGAAATATCTGCAGAACTTAAGCTCCAGCCCTTTGATGTGAGAAGGTGGTTTGAGTCCCAGCGAACCCGTTATGGAAAGCTGTCTAAGCTCCAATCTGGCCAAGCCCCGAGGGAGATGACCAAGAGACAGTCCTGGGTCTACCAACAGATGGGTTTTCTTAAAACCCACATCAGAAGAAAGGGGGCCAATAGAAGTTCAGGTTTTGAGGCCAGTCCAAATACCAGCAAGCAGGACGAATCACGTGGGTCAACTACTGACACAGAACACCTCGAGTCAAGTGTCCTGAGGGAGAGGAGTCAGTCCATCATTACATCAACACCCGTTTCAACTACAGACTCCAAGATTCTCGAACACTTTGAGCAGATGAGGACACTTATCTCAGGTTTTATGCATCAGAAGTCAGACAGGCAGCCTTTCTTTGACTACGTGGCATCAGAGGCCGAAAAGATGACTCAAGAAGAATTTGAAGAATTAAAGGGCAAGATATTCAGAGATATCGAAAATATTAAGAGTAACCGCAGACGTCAGCCATTGCCCAGAAGATCAGCCACTGTTACCACGGAGTCCCAGAGGGTCGGCCTACTGCCAACAACCACTCCACAGGCGTCAAGTTCCACTCAAGCAGCAGCTAGCAGCAGTTTTGTGTACTATACACCAAGCCCCATTGGCTTCAGCAACCCGACATCTGTCCTAACTGTACAGGACGAAGGGAGCAGACACAATCTGAGTGGAATCTTAAGCCAGCTACCAGATCTGACATCAACACAGATCGTCGAGCAGCCTCAGCAGCAGCAGCAGCAGCAACAACCGCAGCAGCAGCTCTTTACTATCACCACTTCAGCACCGCCTCAACAGCAGCAGCAGCCTCCTCAGTAGCCATCCAGTCAGGGCGGGTCTTTGACCTGCCAGGCCCTTTTCAGGGCCACCAAATCATCCAAAAACAATTATTCAGCTACGTGTTCTTCCAATTCCCCTCCCAAAACAAAAAAGTTCAGTACAAATACTTATCACAAGAAAAAAAAAATTAAAGTCCAACACTTACACCACCCCAAACATGAAACAAATAACCCATGGTACTACACATAACAAAAAAGGCCACATAAAAAAAAAATTAAAAATAACTCCCAATATGGCCATTACTCAGCCCATTTTTAGATTAAAATCCATGGGATAGTTTAAAATCTGTAATTGAAAAGTCCAACACTTACACCTTCCCTAGAGTTAAAAGGCATAATTACATACTTACCAACCCACAAACAGACAAACCCAATACCAAACATAACCCCCAAATAACAAACCCAGTACCAAACCTAATACCCAACTACCCCAAAAAACCCAACCCCAGTAACCAACAAACACACAAACCCAAAAGTAAATAGAACCCATGCCAACGAACTGACAAAGTATTTAGCAAACACAATCCCCCATTATTGAAAGCAAAACTAGTTCCATGGTTATATTTTCCAAATTTTTGTGATTAGAAATGAATATTTAAAATTTAATATTTCCATAAAAAAATTTCTGCTACAAATAAGTTTCCCAGCCATGAAAAAAGAAAAATGTTTAAATTAGGATGTGGATTTGAAAATATATAAAATAATAATTCAATTTAGGATATTATGTGTGACTTTGTGTTTGGCTTTTGTTTAAGAGTGGGTTTGTCTGTTTGTTGGGTGAGTAAGTTGTGTTTGTCTGTTTGTCCGTCTCAAGAAGTTATGCTTGGCATGGGGTTTGTCTGTTTGTCCGTCTCAACAAGTTATGTTTGGCATGGGGTTTGTCTGTTTGTCCGTCTCAACAAGTTATGTTTGGCATGGGGTTTGTCTGTTTGTCCGTCTCAAGAAGTTATGTTTGGCATGGGGTTTGTCTGTTTGTCCGTCTCAAGAAGTTATGTTTGGCATGGGGTTTGTCTGTTTGTCCGTCTCAAGAAGTTATGTTTGGCATGGGGTTTGTCTGTTTGTCCGTCTCAACAAGTTATGCTTGGCATGGGGTTTGTCTGTTTGTCCGTCTCAAGAAGTTATGTTTGGCATGGGGTTTGTCTGTTTGTCCGTCTCAACAAGTTATGTTTGGCATGGGGTTTGTCTGTTTGTCCACATAGCTGATTAATTGTTTTGGGAATATTTGGTAGTCCTGAAAAGGACTGTTATAGTTAGTCCTGAAAAGGACTGTTTACTGCAACAGGACTTATATTCTGCCATCTTGCCAGGCCACCGCTCCCTCATTATTGAAGTAGTCCTTCAGGTAATCCCTCTGTCTTTTGGCCTCTCTAGCAGGGTTTCTGTCTTGGCCACCACCAGCAGCACCACCAATCAATCCACAATCACCAGGCACATCATCATCATCATCATCATCCCCCCAGGCTGCTGACCAGCAGGTTGACCTTGATACTGGCTTCTGAGTATATTGTGCAGAACCACACAGGTCATGACCACTTCTCTAACTGTTTCTGGGGGTAGTTCAATGGTGGTCCTCATGACTCTAAATCTTGACACAAGGATGCCAAAAGCGTTCTCCACAACTCTCCTGCCCCTTGATATTCTGTAGTTGGCAATCCTTTCCTCCCTTGTTAACAGCCTTCTGCCATAGGGTTTCATGAGCCAGGTCTTCAGGGCAAAGGCATCATCTGCCAAAATGAAGTAGGGGACATCTGTACCACCCTGTGTTATAGGAGCTGGGTCAGGGAAGCCTATCCTGCCATCTTCAATCCTCCTCTTCAGCTGAGAGGCATTAAATATCTGGGCATCTGAGCAAGACCCTTCTGTACCCACATCCACCCATCTGAATTTGTACTGCCCATCTACCAAGGCCAACATGACAATGGAAAAGAACCCCTTGTAGTTGTGGTAGAGGGCTCCAGAGTTCTTTGGTTTCTTCAGGGCCACATGCTTTCCATCCAGGGCTCCCAGGGCATGTGGAACATTCCACCTGATCCTGAATTCCCTCTCCAGTTCTTTCCACTCATCTGGGGTAGTAGGACATTTGAGGTACTCTCTGGTGAACTCATCCTGGATGGCCCTGCAGACCTCTGGTAGAAACTTGGAAATGGTGGATCTTCCAACCCTGAACTGACAGGATAATGATGTGTATGACTCTCCAGTGGCCAGATATCTGATGGTGAGGGCTAACTTCTCCCCAACACTGATAGGAGCTCTGTAGTTGGTGGCCTGCCTGGCTAGACGTGGTTCCAGTCTGGTCTTCATCATTTCAAAGAATTCTGGGGTCATCCTCATGTAGTTGGTGAATCCTGGAATATCTGTGGCATAAAGATCAGCCATAATGTTGTGGTAGGCCCCCCTCTCCTTTCTCTGCAGTAGCCATGGCCTGACCCACATGTTGTGCCTTCTTCTGGGTCTCTGTATGGGTGCTGGTGGTGCTGGTGGTGGTGGTGGTGGTTGCTGTGCTTGACGTAAAAATGGAAATACATGATTATTTGTAAGTGAATAAAAACCAAAAAAGCCCTAAGTTGTTGTTGAATCTGTCTTCCATTAAAAGGTGGCATCCTGGTGTGTTCCTAGAAAAGCAATGATGATTAGATCGCAAATTTTATATATATATATACAGAAAATCCAGCAACTTTGCAAAACAATAATCGGGGATCCTGGTCTGGGGAGGCCTGAGGACGCCTGAGGACGCCGGTAGTTAATCGTGTGTTAGTCGGCTCTTAGTCCCAGGAGGCCTGAGGCGTCCTGGGACCCGGTCGGTTTGTGTCCCACAGGATCGTGGTTGAAACCGACCCGAAAACTGGCTTAGTCGGTTCTTAGTCCCAGACCAGTTGGGGACTGTCTGCGGCCGCCTGAGGCGTCCTGAGGTGTCCTGAGGTGTCCTGGGGACGATCTGTTCTTAATCCCAGACTTTGAAACCGACCCAGTATTCCCGCCCATTTTTGTCTTTTTTCAACCGACTGTGCACGATTAAGGGTCGCCGACAGGATCGGGGCTTAATCCTTTGGTGGAACAGGGGCATAAGGATACTTCCCTGGTGGATAACAACGAACAACAATATTGGACATTTGAAACAAAAAGCACAAATATATTGTATGACTTGGATTCTATTCCTTTTTGGTGTCAGCTTCATCTGACCAGTTTGCTTATGAAAACTGCATTTGATCTGTATCTATGAAAACAGTCTTGGGTTTTTGGTGTGTAAACAATCTGTCTTATTGTTCTGCTACTTCATTTTATTACAAAACATCCGAACGTTAAATGTTCAACAGGCCTCTATTGACTGGTACACTCAACACTGTTTATCTGACACAATCATCTTTAAACATTAGCAGTGTTCACAAAACATATCATTAACCAAGGGTTAAGTGCAGCAGATTTTTATCCAAAAAAAATTAAATACAAATAACTTCCTTTTGTTGAACGCCAAAGGTCAGCTGATAATGCAACCGAAAGTGGTGTTTTGTTTAAAGGCCTCAACAAGGAAGTATTCTGTACATATTGTCAGCAGTGTACAGATATGTATTTCATGATTTGGAGTAACTTCTGGTAACTATGCATGGAAAAGATGTCACACAAGAAAGAATTCAAATGGCTAGATCGCAGTCACACGGTGAAGGGAGTGATTCACAAGTAAGTTTGTTTAATTTCATCTAATTTTACACAAAACTTGTTTTCCCAAAATAACCGCAAATTCTGGGAAGTTTACATAATTCGCCAGACAAGAAGCATGTCGAATAAGCACAATCTGCACATCAGTCCCCTGTCCTTCAACTACTGCCTGACGTCCGTGTGGGAACTTGCGATACAGTGGCCTGCAATCCCATTCCTTTAACATCCCACGGAGCTTTTGAAATCTTCAAAACTACAGCCTCTGAATTTCTCACCGTGATACACTGTCAGTTTCCTATCTATCACCATCCCTTTATATGTGTGTCTCCGTCCCTTTCCCATCCATGTCAGTGACCTGCTGTAGATGCTTTTTGATATGATAACTGAAGGTTAAATAAGGTATGACTTGCACAGCCACTGTTGGGACACGGTATTTAACTGTCAGTGACAGTGGGTATGAAAGTAGTTGCAAACATCTGTCACCGTGAGACAACCTCCACTTACCTCCACTCACCTTATATGACAAATAGAACTCAAGACCAAGTCACAACCTTCTGTAAACTGCAGACATCACTGTGATAGCACAATAACAACCCCGCTGCTACATCAAATCTCACAAGATATGAAGCATCTTGGTAGGCAGTTCTCCCACCGAGTAAAACTTTTGACCACGGGTTATACTGGCTGTTTGAAAAAAATATGTTTTGCAAATGTTCTCAAAATGATGGGTACGAAAACCATTTATAATAGAATGTTTTCAAAACCTTCATTTCTGCAGCTATTTTATAAATTTTTAAGAAATGTTTCCAGTCAAACCTAGTTTTTTTGTGTTATTTCATAAACATTTAATAAATGTTTTCAGCAAAAACGTTTGTAAACAGATTGTTAATCAAATTTATCTTAAACATTACAGTGTGAACATTTACTTGGAAACATTTAATAAACCATAAAATAGGGTTTAAATTGGTTTTAAAAACGTTATGTAAACGTTTAAACAATTTTATAACGTTTTAAAGTGTACTGGGAAGAATGAAGACACACTCGTCCCAAACAGTCTGCATTGTTGGATCATTGGTAAATGTCTTTTGTTGTGGTGTACAGCAAAAACAAATGCGTCCCTATGTAAATGGAACAGGCATAACCCAGTCATTCAATTTGTTTCATACTTCTGATACCAGAGTAATTTACCAGAAGTACCCCACACATTGTGGTCAGATAACACAGCCAATCTGGGTCCTGTAAATCAAAGCCTTCATTTTGCTAACGAATTGGATAACTCGAAGTTAACCCTAAGTTAGCAAATTCTTTGGTAAATCAAAACCTTGGTCAGTTTAATCTTGGTTAAGTTTTCATGAAAACCCCTCAAATTTAACGATAACTCACACCCTGTTGTTAACTGTTAGTTGCATTAAAATCTATGTTCTTTACTTCCAAATAAATATAATGTTACCATTGTTGTATAAAACAAAGTTATTGAATATTGTGCATAAAAGTAATGTGCAAAAGAAATGGTAATTTACATTGGATTTGGTTGAATGAGTGATACATTTCAATGAACATTTATGAATTGAAGGGGATCTCTACTAACATATCCTTGAGATCCCTTTGAATATTACACTTGGTATTGATGATGTTTAAGGCAAAGTGAACGTCATAGAAGATTTGCTATCCAAGCTATAGTCTGGCAAGCACCTTGACTATTCCATTCTTCAGAATATTCACAGGAACGTTGTATGCTAGAAAAGACCACAAACCCTTTAAAATTTAGGACTCACATCCAATAAACATCCTTTATGCCAAGATATATACCCTTAAAAAGTGAGCATTTACACCCATACCCAACAAGCTCACAGGCCTGATTTCACGACAGTTCTCCCGTTTATAGATTTATATGGAGATACCAGTGATTATGAGTTTGCACAATATGTTTGCTTTTTGGAATACTTTTATCGGTAATCTTTGTCACCAAATGTTACTTAAAATTTCTGATTATCATTGTCCACAATGACCAAAAAATGAACTAAATGCCCTAGATCTATCCAACCAGACTGTTTTGGGTGATATTAGCAGTATTTCAATCAATTTAATACAAATTTAATACAAATAACCTTCACATTGTAATAGCATGTGACTCCTTTCCTGACCCCCATTTGTTAAGATCTTTTTTTCACAGCTTTTTACGCCTTCTCAAGGATGTCAATTCTGCTCTGCCCTCTATCCAATTATTTGACCCATTTAAGCATTTCCTAAGGCAAGACATCAAATTCTCCCCCGCACTTATTTGACCCCAAAATAATTTTTACATACTCATTTTAGTGCAATTTCAAGATTTACATGCTATTATTGTACTGAGAAAATTTTATGTGTCAAAGTTGCCTGTATCTGCTGTAATTGGATTTTAAAATAACACCCGCATTGCATAACCACACATGGCCAGCTCAAAATTGTCCAGTGCACATAAAGTAAACAAACATATGAGAGTGACATCAAGTGTGTCATGTTTGACTTGGCTTTGACTTGGAAAAATTTTAGAACTGTTAAAATTTATACTGCCTTCAACATAAGATCCACTGTTACAAACAGGAACCATTGAATGATATAAACTATTAGTTTAGATTTTTTAGTTTAGATTAGTTTAAGCCAATGAAATTTTCAAAATGTGCGAGTTTAATTTAGAAAAATGATCTAACGCCATTTTTGAGTATGCGTAGAAATGTTTCAATTCGGTAAAAGCTTCATTTAATGTATTTGTTTTTGTGTATAAAAAGCAGAATTTGTTATTATTTAAATCTATAGTTTAGTACATTCCTGTGAATATTTAATTTCGTTTCATTTCTCTGTTCAAAACCTTGTATAAAGAAATGCTAGAAAAGGCTGATAAATATATTAATATTGGCTGGTATTTGAAAAAAATAATCTTGAGCCTTCAACTCCTAAAATTTTGTGTATAAAATAAACTAACTACTTTGATTACTAAAATATCAGAGAGTATATCAAGTAGCAAAGGTATCACATCTTATAATTAAATTAGGAGACAAAAACACTGAAGTCATCCTTTAACTTGCTGTTTTCGGTTTTTTCGGTTTATTACTTGCACAAGATGCATATTTTACTGGTGTTAACTTGCTATATTGAGCACAAAAATATTGTTTTTGTACTTTATTGTCAGTATGATTGATATTCTGCATGAGAAGCATCGTATGACATTTAATTATTTATTTGACTTCCCAATTGTTTCAGTGGCTTTTATAATGGTGTTCTTAACATTTCTACAACTTGTCACTTTTAAAATGTTAATACCTTCCTTATAAATCTACAAATCTTTGTAACATGAAATAAAAATCCTAAAAGTTTGTTTCCTTGGTTTTATGTAGCTTTGGCTTCTGGGTTCAAACCTCAAGCTAAGGTGAACTGGTAGATTATACAACTTTTCTTTATCAGAGTGGACAATGTTCGATTTGTCATGTACATTCTTGTGAAGTATTGCCACTGCAAGATGCAGCGACTGATCTTAAAGATGCTGAGTTTGGAGTGAAAATAATCTGTACCACATTTTACACTGTTCTATGGTATTTTACTGTAAAAACAGTCAATCAGCAATTAACCAGCTATGTCACAATATTTATTTGGGTGACTAAACCCCCCAATTTTCCTCTTTGTTTTTCTCAGATAAACAAAATATACTGCGCAATTTCAACATTTACACTGTGTTCTTTCATTTTGCTTTTAATGTTTATTTCTGTTGCATTGCATATATTTCAAAACCACCTCATTCTATTTTCTGTGCATGATGTCATCACACAAATTTATTCGGGGAAATACGTGGGTATATAGTTAGATCCAGAAACTTTTTGCAATTGCTGTGATTTTGTAAAAGTAATGCCCCTGTTCCACCACACGACTAAAGCTCCCGATTAAGGTATTTTGGGAATCTTTTTCCTGAAAGTGTAGAGTCCCAGACACTCTGTTTGAGTCTGTTTAAATCTGTTGTGGTCGGTTTAAAAATCAAACATGTTTCATATTTTGCACGACTATAACTGATCCACTGTCACCCCACCCACAAATTGCCCAGTCTCAGACTTCCTGAGGCCTCCTCAGAACCAAAATACACAATCTTCTGTTGTCTGAGACTTCCTGGGACTGTTCATGAGAGGTCGGCTTTGTTTTAGTCCCAGGAGGTCTGGACATAATCCCAGATCTATCCCCTACCCACCATTGAAAGGAAAAAAATAAAAATCAGCTATAGTAGTCTGAGGAAATTTGTGATTAGTCCCAGGAAGCCTGAGGTGGTCTCAGACTGGTCTGAGACCCATTCCGTATATCCCTGACAAGATCGGTGTTGAATCATATCACAATCCTGGCTTAATCACCTCTTGGTCGGGGAATGATCGTAGTAGAAGTTAACATTTAATATTATACCCTTCACATGTAAATTTGTACAGAACGAAGAAACAAATATCTGAAATGGAATAAATAACCCTAAATTATTTCATATTTAGAAAAGAATTGCCATTATTTTAAGGTAAGGAAATTGGTTGATATACCAACAATACCCAATGTAATTCCTCTTATTAGAAATAAGTAACTGTTTTTTTACAGTTACTCATTTAAACAAACTAAATGAGTTAGATCTATACAGCCTATCCTGCTAAATGACTGTTGTAGCTATGACACCCGTCTGCCAGTGATTGTGAAGGTTGTGCAGGGCTTCTGTGGAATTGATGATGACGACGAATTTGCCTACTCTGCTGGCGAGGTAGGTGCTTTTTTCTTTTTTCTTTTTTTTTCTTTTTTTTTGCAAAAAGTCTGGATTTATTTTATTTAAATACCACAAAGTTTGTTTATTTCTTTTTCTCAAATACATGGCATGTTTTTGCGTACACTGTACTGATTGTATACAAATATCAATCAATCAATCAGTTGTCCACGTGCTTAATCTCCGTATCAACGGATTCTAAGGCACACCATCCAATTCATAAGGCATAAGTCATAGCAAATAGCAAAACAAAAATCACAAACATATATATGTGCATCAATGGGAGATATTCTGAAATGATCATACACAAAAATATTACGCCATTTCACTTACAGGTACTGTGGATAAATGCTTTCGGGTTTTAAATGCAAAAGGGGATCAGGATCATGCAATGTATTGATTCTAAACCCGAAGTACCTGACTAACATAGCACAGTATAACAGCTTAAAGTAGCATTAACTTACATCATA
The DNA here is from genome assembly GCA_964017235.1 of Sabellastarte sp. h YS-2021. Classification (NCBI taxonomy): domain Eukaryota; kingdom Metazoa; phylum Annelida; class Polychaeta; order Sabellida; family Sabellidae; genus Sabellastarte; species Sabellastarte sp. h YS-2021. Next base: position 34,856,682 of record OZ024936.1, read on the forward strand.
CACAGAACAATACTTTTGGAGTACCCAAAGAAGTAGTATTCTTTGTTTAAGATCTATAGATTAGAAGAAGTCAGAGAACAGAACAAGCTGATATTCAAGAATGGACAGGGTCAGTTCTTCAGCATTCCCGAGAATTACCAGTCCCGCTTTCAGATCGTCTATGACAGGGGACAAAGTAAGTTGCTTGTATGCGTCATTTTGTAAGCAAGCATTACTTACTTCAGTACCATTTTACATGAAGTGATATCATGATTCATTATTCTAACCTACTTAAGTAGAAAGCAAGATTTATTAAATAGAAAGTACTCAAAAACAGTGTTTAAGAAGAGATGAGCAAGATATTTAATATGAAATATAAAATTGGTTTCCAACAGACACTTGTCTTATCTGACTAATATTGATTGATTTCAATAAAAATATCTTACAGACCTTTGCATGGTGTCAGATATCATGTGACTGTTTTAGGGGGTCCTCTGATGAGTCTGTATGAGATCCAGAACAAGCTGGATTTGGGTATGAAGGTCGAGATAGAGAAAGACGGGGAACAGCTATTCAAATTCCCAATATTGGGAGAGTCACAAGTAGTATCTGCAAGTTTGGGCATTCTACAATACGAAGAATTCTATACAGAGATGGTACTGGTTGGCAGACCTCTCATTGATGGTAAGTGTGGGCACATTGTAGTAAGAATACTTATACACATAGAAAGTGTAGTGGTGGACAGATCCCTCATTGATGGTAAGTGTGGGCACACTGTAGTAAGACTATGTATACACATAGAAAGTGTAGTGATGGACAGATCTGTCATTGATGATAAGTGCGAGCACACTGTAGTAAGACTACTTATACACATACAAAGTGTAGTAATGGACAGATCTCTCATTGGTGGTAAGTGTGGGCTCACTGTAGTAAGACTACTTATACACATAGAAAGTGTAGTGATGGACAGATCTGTCATTGATGATAAGTGCGGGCACACTGCAGAAAGAATACTTATACATACAGAAAGGATGGTGATGGACAGATCTCTCACTCATGGCAAGCGTGAGCTGACCTTTCATTGATAGAAAGTGTGGGCACACTATAGTATCAATATGTATTCATGGAAAGGAGCTAAAGGCCACATACAATCTTGAATTGTGATACTCCATGTGTAACTTTTGTTTTGGATTGTTTATATCAAATTTAATAAGTAACTGGATGTGTTGTGCCGCTTTTACAATAATCCTTTTTCGCTCTTTTTTACAGTTACTTAAATCTATTATACATAATGCTACACATAAATAACCCAACAGATAACTGATTAGTCACACTGATATTACAATACACCCTCCTTGCAAGGGTAATTTTAACATATTTCCATATTTTAATACTGTCTAGCCAATCCACAGCCCGAGCAGGTTGAGATCCCCAGTTTTGTGGACATCCAGTTGTCACTTGCCAATGGACTGGAGGGAGGCAGTGACTATGACTATGATAAAGTCTGTGCAGATATTGCACAACTGTGCAAAAAAATGAAGACTGTCAAGACTGTCTACAGTGAAGGTGAGAGAAATATGAAATACACATGTCCTAATCAACAGTATGTATGGAAAAAACTAAATTACAATATGTTTGAATGAATTATGTTGTGTTTCTTTTCTTGATGATTTAAAATAGACAAATTTATATCTCACTCAAGGAGTAACATACAAAAGGGTAATATGTTTGCCGTGTATATTTATGACATCTTGTATTATTTTATGAGTATAATAATAATAATAAAAAAAGTCTTTATAAAGTGCCAAAAAGATCTAGACATCCTCTGAGCCACTGAAGCCTTGAATAATAATAAATTCTAGAAAGAGTCTGTCTCCATGTCAGCGTATGAGGAGGATAGGCTAATTTGAATAGGTAACACTTCAACTGCCATTTAAACCCAGTCACAATAGGTTGTGAGACCACAAGGCTCAATTAGAAATAAAAGATATGGAGGTTTGCTCAGATTAATTACTTTGTATGTGAGAAGGCTGTATTTATTTAGTGTAATTGTTGGTTTATGATGTTTGTCATTATGAGATGATACATTTTTGCTCTCTTATCAGAAATCATGCTGGTGACTTGTGACATAGATGAGCTAACTGAGGAGTACAGGAATATTACTCCAGTTCATTACGTGAGGTGTGACCAGGTCAGATCAAAATCAGACATTTATATAATTAAAATGTCCAAGACATCACACTGGTTTAATCAAACCCTCTATCCAGTCATTGTGGCATTCATTGCCTCCAGTTGGACATAAGCCAGTGAAATGCCCCATATGGGGATATAAATTTTTTATTATACACAACAACTAAGATTCTAAATGTTATATACATTTTCACATTATTTTAACATTTGGTTGTATAGTTAATTCTAATCCATTAACTTGACTTTACATTATATGTTAATGGATATTCATAGGATATACATATTCACAAATTAATTATGATCCATTAACTTGACTTTACATTATATGTTAATGGATATTCATGGGATATACATATTCATAGATCAGTTAAGATCCATTAACTTGACTTTACATTATATGTTAATGGATAACGATGGGATATACACATCCATAACTTAGTTATGATCCATCAACTTGACTTTACATTATATGTTGATGGATGTTCATAAAATATGCATATTTATAAAAGTCACAGAGCATAGCTATGCAGAGCTTAAGGCGACCTTAAAATATGATTGATTAGTATGGAAAGTAAAGTTTTTAAGGGTGGCCTTAACTCCAGGCCTACACAGAGGTAAGGTGACCCTAAATTTGGTATGAAATTACAATTTTGAAACATTTCAGGGAGTTTAAGATTGCCTTAAACTGGATTTTACTGGGAGTATTTGAAATTAGTTTACATTTTATAGTTCATCTGTAGATTTGTAAGATGAGAGATGACTTTAGAGAATTGTTGAGATTTACTTAAGAATTAGAATTCTGGAGAAAGTGGAGAAAGATAGGACTGTGAGTTGAGAGCCCCAGGTGATGGGGAAGAGATAAGTACCATAAAAGTTCAAAAAGGTCAGAGGTGAGGTCGAACCCAAAGGTGAGAAAGGTAAAGGTGAGTTCAAAACAGTGGGCTACATAACCAGCATAGAGTGTGAGATCAGTAAAAGCAGTAAAAGAACATACACACATGATATATACACGTACTATGATCAGTGCAAGTATAAAGGGAGATATCTCCCATTGTGTCTAAACAGCGTAATATGCAATTGTAAAATACTATAAAATACTAAAATTATAAAAGAGACTTTAACACATAAGATGAAAACATGGACTATAAGTGACTGCATAAGACAAATAAAATATGGGAGTACTGAGTCCATAGGCATTGCAATCTATCATGAAGCATACATCTTAAAGCAATGATACTGCACACAGAGTTCCTGTTGAAGATCACTACCACCTTCCATCACAGAGACTGCCTTTCCCTTTGTAGATTAATGCACAGTCTGGGCCATCTGAGGTCGAGTCTACATCAGGAATCTGCCAGACCATAAACATACACATTCAGTTTCGACTATGGAGGCTAATAACTCGCCACTACTGGGACATTATGTAACAGACGTCAGTGTCCTTCTTCGCTGTCGTAGACGTGTGAAAGGTACAATGAGAAGTGCCAGCATTCTAAATAATGCATTCAAGGCATAGCAATGTAAACTGACGTGAAGGCTGTTCACTTGTGACATATGAGAGATATGAAGTACATTTACAGCAAGAGCACAGTCAGAGCATATCATAGCTGACCAGAGCTCATCCGGGGACTGGTGCACGGTAGAATTATACATTGAAGCTGAAGCAAGTGGCACGAATCTCACATCCAAATGAGACTAAACCAGCAATTACATATGAGATTAAGCAACTATCGTGTCCACATAACAGAGCAGTAGTCGAGGCAAGAAGGACCAGGCCCCCAAACTGGCTTCTTGTGGCTCCTCGGATCCACGCACTGTCCCTTGGGGAAGGAAAGATGGAGACACACACCTTGCTTCTAATGTTGATCCTGAAGGTCTGATGACATTGCAATGACATAACTTATTAGCTTTATATTACTTTGTAACAAACTGATTACACACACACTCTGCTGGCTTCCTACAGAGAATTATATAACTCCATGACTTGAGATAAACATTCCTAATGAAATGAAGGGCAGGAAGACCTGAGGAGGCTCCTGGCCTCAACTTCTGATTGAAATCTGAACGTACGCTAACAACATACATTATTAAGGTTCCAGGGTGGGTCTGTGGGTTAAAAATTATTTTCAGAATTTCTTATAAAATGGCGACTGCCCTCCTCGACTTTTAAGTTAAAAGTGAAGCCACTAAGCATTTAGCGGGAGATTCTGATGACCTGGGTCAAAGGTCAACCAATCCCCTTTAGTGGTCATTAACAAGAAGATTCTATGTAAAACAACTGGGGCAATGAGATGTGTATAAGTTAAGGTCATACACCCCCACATTGCCTCCAGTTGGACATAAGCCAGTGAAACACCCCATATGGGGATATAAATTTTTTATTATACATAACAACTAAGATTCTAAATGTTATATACATTTTCACATTATTTTAACATTTGGTTGTATAGTTAATTCTAATCCATTAACTTGACTTTACATTATATGTTAATGGATGTTCATAGGATATACATATTCACAAATTAATTATGATCCATTAACTTGACTTTACATTATATGTTAATGGATATTCATGGGATATACATATTCATAGATCAGTTAAGATCCATTAACTTGACTTTACATTATATGTTAATGGATAACGATGGGATATACACATTCATAACTTAGTTATGATCCATCAACTTGACTTTACATTATATGTTGATGGATGTTCATAAAATATGCATATTCATAAAAGTCACAGAGCATAGCTATGCAGAGCTTAAGGCGACCTTAAAATATGATTGATTAGTATGGAAAGTAAAGTTTTTAAGGGTGGCCTTAACTCCAGGCCTACACAGAGGTAAGGTGACCCTAAAGTTGGTATGAAATTAAAATTTTGAAACATTTCAGGGAGTTTAAGGTTGCCTTAAACTGGATTTTACTGGGAGTATTTGAAATTAGTTTACATTTTATAGTTCATCTGTAGATTTGTCAGATGAGAGATCACTTTAGAGAATTGTTGAGATTTACTTAAGAATTAGAATTCTGGAGAAATGTGGAGAAAGATAGGACTGTGAGTTGAGAGCCCCAAACCCCAACCTTAGGGAGTAGGAGAAATGTAGAGGTGATTTTTGAAATTTTTTGCCACTTGGTCTGATGCATTATGGTCAAGGGTGATATACTTCCACACACATTCTGACGTCCAGGTGCCATGGCTTTGGATATCTTGTAAACTGACATTCGAGTTAAAGGTGAAGGAGGCACCTGAACGTCGGAAGGCGTGAAATGTTAGACTGGTGTTATGCAATTGAAGCCTGTTCAGTATGTTTTTCAAATGGCGCCTGACCTGGTCATCTGTCAGGGGAAGCCATATGGTGGACTTCTTGTATTGAAAGAGGGGGGGATTATTTGATCCAGGGGTGATTTGGAGGAGATTTCTGATAGCAGTGACTGGACATATGGTGTTAGAACCCAAGGATGGGATTTTAAGAATTTTGATGTATTTTCTGTCTTGAATGGTTTTAGACCATTTTACCAGGATGTGAAGACCAGGAGGTGCAAAAATGATGTCCCCTCTGGCTAGATGATAAAGGGGGGAAAATAATTTGATAGAATGGGGGACCAGGTTGGAAAGTCTTAAGAATGAGAAAAATGCCAGGGTATAAACTGCCTTGAACACCTGGCCCATATAAGTGGAGTCACACATTGTAATGATTAGTTGGAGAGTGTCAATATCAATGATAGATTTTAGGGAGGGGTTAAAGGGGCGATGGAGGGTGACAGATTTTTGGAAATATTTAATCCTGGGATCTTGGAATAACTGAGTGGGGAGGCCATATAAGGCCAAGTTGGCCTTGATGGCAGATAGATGATTGGCTAAAGTGGGGGTTGATGAACCATTGGTGGTTAGAAATTGGAGATAAGCAATGAGGATCATAGGGGATAAGTGAAAAAGGAGACTTGCATGAATACAGTAAAGGCCACGAACAGCCTAAACATACTTTGATAACTTCTCTGGGTGCCAGGTCTGAAGGCAAAATGCGTCTTCTTGCAGCTAATTTTGCCAATGGAGCCAATCTTGGTGGTAAGCCTATTAAATAGACCAATCAATGTGTAAGTGATGTTTTTGGACTGCAACCCATTCGTGGTGGGGAAGCAAGGCTAGAAGCTTAGCTTGGGGATTACCAGTCAAATACCATCGAGAAAGTAGATCAGCAATTTGATTTTCTTTGCTTGGTATGTGAATAACCTGAAGGTTAATATCCCAGGTAGCCAGCTGTAGCTGGATGTTTCTAGCAATTGCAGCAAGGGTCAGATCTCTGGTTGGACCCAAACCTAGAACACAAACCACTGCCTCATTATCGCAAGCAATCCGAATCCTGCTTTTGGCCCAACAATTGTTCCAAACTCTGAGAGCCACAAGTATATTTAGCATTTCGAGATGGGCAATGTTGTAGTTCAGATAGCCCAATGGCAGAGGGAATGCAAATACCTGGGATCCCCATCTAGCCCCGAGGCCTTGAAGGCAGGCGTCCAGTTCAATTTCATGGGCAATGGGTCTGTGATCAAAGATTGCGACCCCATTGAAAGAGGGAAGAAATTTTTGGATCCAATTAATGTCCCTTTGGGCCTCTGGGGTTAAGGCCACTTGATCTTTATCATGCATGCTACGCAAGACATCCAGAAGGCGGTTGAGGAAAAATCTGGAGCTTCAAACACATTTACTGATAAATAGAAGACTGCCCAATAGGGATTGGAGCTGACGCTTAGTACATGAGGTTTTTTGATGCCATGCTTGACATTTTTGGAGTATTTCCTGCATTTTTGGGGTTGGGACCGCAAGTGTGAAATCTTTGGTGTTAACTAGAACCCCAAGGCAGTTGACGCATGTGGCTGGAGTCACCAGCTTGTTGTGTGAAATTTCGAAACCAAGGAATTCGAGCAGGGAACTAAGGGCGTCAAATGAGGCGTCAACACGGCTTGGGAGCTCAATTCCAAGGATATCGTCAATATAGTTTATGACATCATGGCCGCGTTGACGCATCATGTGACACACAGCATCGCTTAGGTGCTGAAACAACGCACTTCCGTGCCGAAATCCGAACGGCAGGCAGGTGTCCAGGAACCACTTATCCTGACGCAATCCTAAGAGGTCATAATCCCTGGGGTCGAGTTTTACATGCCTGAAGGCTCGCTTGATGTCAATCTTAAAAATCATGCAGCCCCTACCCAGAGACCTAATTCGTTTTGTAATATGATCAATAGTGGGAAGCTTAAGTACAAAGGGGGTGCCTAAGTAGATATCTTTTGCACTACCTGCATTGACAGATTTGCCCTGGGAAAAACTAAGGTCAATTATGACCCTTCTGTTGGTGGAGTTTGACTTTTCCCTGGTCATGAAGGGGGAAGTATGTATATTATTTAAGGGGGGTTGGTCAAAAGGGCCTAAAATGGCATTGTACTCCATTTCTTCCTTCAAGTAAGCCTGAACATCCTGGGGGTAATTTTTGGCAGAGGCATGGTTTTCTGAGTGACTTTCTAGTTTGGAATTCCTATCAAAGTCAAGGGGGAAGCCAAATGTGATCAAAAGGGGGAGCTGGGAGTCCCAGTATCCTTCAAGAAACTCGTCCCAGACATCTGGGTTCAATTGTGATTTAACATTAATTTGACAATTTTTGAAGTTGTATTCACCAGAGGCCTTGATGACTTTATGAAGGGCCAGGGGGTCTATATCGACATTGGATGGGGTGGTAGTGAAGGGTACATCCAATACACCCATAGGAATAAATCCTAATTTATGGCCTTTTTTTGTCCCGCGTTTGAAGGGTGGGACATGAGTCCATAATTTTTGTATGCTCGAGTTTTCTGTCTTTTAAGCGCAATGGTAGATCATACTTGGTTGTGACCTGCATATCAGTGTCCATAGCACTGCTACCAATGGCCTCACTGGGTGGGTCTGCCCTTGAAGAGACTGTAGGCTTTGTTTTGGTCATGGCGTCATAATATGACGCAGTGTGATTTTTTGAGGTGATGCTACTGTCATTTCTTTTGCCTGAATCACTAGAATCGCAATCCAATTGTGGACTTGTTAAGGCACCGTCGGAATGACGCAAAACGACGCCGTCGTGGAGATTAAGCACCTCATGCCTGTTGTACGTGGGAACTCCACTTGATCCAACATCTGTGTATCTGCTACTTGTGATTTTGCCAGGGACACATGTTTTTTGCATTTTTTGATTAGCCACCTTACTGACATTTACTGCTTTACTTACTTTGATACTAGCACTTACCTTGTTTCCAATCTTGGGGTTACAAGGTTTCTTTGTTTGACAATTATGTTCACCATCATTTATCACCTTTACAACTTTACTGTTTGTAAAATTTTTTGTATGTGAGTGAGCCTTGGAGCAGGTTGGTCGAGATTTTTTAGATGCCAAACTTGCACTAGTCACAGCACTCTTGAGAACCTGAGCAAACGTGTGACCTTTGAACTTGTGATAATCTGATCTCCAATTGTCACTTTCACCATTGACACATGTATTACTACTTATGGTCCTTTTTCTTGTGAAGTTTTCACGACCTTTTTTTATATGACTACATTTCTGACGCTTGGCTTCTGAATTTTGCACTGCATTACTGCAGTGCCTTATTCGTTTTTTGACTCAGAATTCGATTTTTTCGAATTTCTGCAATCCTTGAGAGCATGGGGGAAACGCTTTCCTAGGGTATTGCAATAGCTACAAATATGCCTGTAAAATTGGCTGGACGTATGATGGTCCCCTTTGTGAGGACATTTTTGGTTCTAAAAGAACTTGCAGGGAACCCCTGGAAGTTCAGAACTTGATTTTTTGGACGCATTATTTATGACTTTCTGGGCATGAGCCCTTCTGATTCGGTCTATCTTATCTGTCATGGCCCAGTTCAACTTGCCCTCCTCCATTTTGCAGAAGAGGACAGCATGGGCCCCTTTTGCTGAGGTCCACCCAAAATCCTGGGCGTCCCCCATAAGTTTGGACAAGTTCTCTAACATGGAATTTTTGGTGTTCACATCGCTCTCATCTTTAATTATGGCACAAAAGCCAGAAACCCATTGAAATGTACTTAAACTATCGTAGGTTACTCTGCTTTTTGAGGCACCTGCCAAAATGTGGTTTTGTGGCCAAGGTATTTTTTGCTTAACTGTGAGGTGCTCATGACCACCTCTCTGTGATCTGAACGTACCTTGCTCATTGAGGGTAGCAAGCTCCTGTAAGCGCTTGTCCACAGCATTCTGGATGCCTCTGGAAGTCTTGAGGAAGGCAGTGGTGGGGGTGACGACGTCATCTTCCTCCTCACTGTCAACTTGCCTGGATCTACATGACCCCCCAGTGGAGGATGGTGAAGCGACGGCGTCAGAAAATGACGTGGCCCCTTTCTGCAACTGGTCCTCAGTCTTCTGGATACGCTGTTCTATGGCAGTTAACCTAGAACTGACACTATTGAGGGCATGTAAAATGTCATGGTTTACAGTATCAGTATTTGTGTCAATATTGACACCTGACGCCTCAAGATCAGAATCTACATTGTCTTTAAATTGACATTTCACACCTACTGGTCGTTTGTGTTGACCACCACAGCCAGAACAATGGAAGTTCTTTGGCATTGTGTAACAATAATTTGACACGTCTTTAGGAAGCAAACATGCAGAATAACGAGGTATGCACTGAATAATTACATGTAGTTCAAGGCAAAGTTAGCGGGATAACATATTTAAAATACTAAAATATAATAAAAATTACTTGTCAGAGTAATTAAAATAGTATAAAACCCGCCAACTCACCTTGAAAGGAAAAATCCTACCAGTGCATGTACGTTTGCATCCCTTGAAGTGGTGACACTGACCAGCAAAGTGTAACAATTAATAAACTTGTGTATGTATATACTGTATAACCAAGTAAAGTAAAACAAATTAAAAATTATTTTCAGAATTTCTTATAAAATGGCGACTGCCCTCCTCGACTTTTAAGTTAAAAGTGAAGCCACTAAGCATTTGGCGGGAGATTCTGATGACCTGGGTCAAAGGTCAACCAATCCCCTTTAGTGGTCATTAACAAGAAGATTCTATGTAAAACAACTGGGGCAATGAGATGTGTATAACTTAAGGTCATACACCCCCACATTAAAATATGTTAAAAATAGCGAAGCAAAAAGAGGGTAAACCTAAAAGTGTTTTCTTGTAATTACAGTCTTCCTTTGCTTAAGTATTTTAGTACTGGGTTACAGTTTCATAATAACAAGAAATTTATATTTTGTCACTGAGACACCTATCTGGTTATTATTAGTTAAGCTTTGAATAGGTATTATCAAAATGTAGAAACTTCAACAGCAAACAAACATCACATTGCATTATAAATATTTTAAGGTCTACAAAGGGATCTAGAAAGTTGCTGCCCCATATGTTGGCATAGGTTGCCAGCTAAGATTAGGTTCCACACAAGCTTTTTCGCCTTCAGGAGCTAACTCAATACCTACCTGTTCAGACTTGCATCACTACTACCTTAACTCCTGTTCCATACACCTGTTCTGATATCCACCAATTTGTGTGTCTAGGTTAGCCAATTTGGACACCCATTGTGCAAGGGGGATCATACCAATCTGGCCCTGAATAAATCATTCTGTAACAATAGTGATAGTAGTAATAAATAGAAATTTAAGGATTGTATAATCCCAAAAGACTTTTCCCTTGTGGGATAGACATATAGCAATAAGTGTTTTATGTACAGATAAAAAGTGCAATAGAAATTCAGAAATCTGTCGAAAAGATGAGCAAGCAAATGATGAGCTCTAAAGCCTACATCACAAAACAACGACCAGTGGCTGCCAAAAGACAAGTGAAACTGTAAGTGTACCTGTGTAACCATATAAGTAAGGTAATCTGACCAGGTTTGATTACTGGTTATTATAGAAGTAATGATGTTACTGATAGGCATTCTTTTAAAAACCCATAGAAGAGTTACAAGAGGAACATTAGTTTCTTGTTTTCCTTGATCAATTCTTTGGCCATGTGTAATCCGAACATTGTACATTTCTGGATATTGTTTGAAATTCTTAATTGGGAGCACTATACACGGTTGAATATCATACCATACATTTGCAAACAAAAACTAGATGAACTGACAGAGCAATTCTATGATGTAGTCATTGAAAATATAAGTTAAGTGTCATCCACATTAATTTGATTTAAGATTTTTCTAAAATCCAGAGTATGTCTGACAAGAAAACAATTTCTTCTGAAAATATGTGCACACTTTAGTCACATACACTAAAATGTGTTCAATTTTTCACGTATAAAATTTGATGTAATTAGACTTGACATGTTGTGGATTGCAATTCTTTCAATGCAAATGTGACATTTATAAACAGTACAAAATGGAATTTTTCAGTTCTCCAAACCCTGCTCCTAAACTTGTGTATTCACCTTGCAATGAAGAGACCAGTGATGGATCAGACTATGAGGAACCATTTATAGTGAGTGAACCAGACATACTGTAGTGATAATCCAAGAAATAGCTTAGCACCCAACTTTTGAGAAATTAGAAAAGCCATACAAACAAAATAAAACATTAGTTAATTTAACTTGCTTAATTTGAGCAAGATATGTTATAAAGAATCCTTTAACTTTGATCAGTTTTGTCACTAACATTTTCAGAATATACTAAACCATTTTCTGTTTTGCAGGTAAAACCAAATAGCCCTACACCACCTCCACTGCCTCCAGCACCAAGCTTTAAGAGAGCTACCATCAACCGCAGGAAGTAAAAATCTTACCTTGTAATAGAGTCAAATATCTCAAACTGTCACTACAACTTTCACATTTGACATTTCACCTGCAAACCATGGCATCCTACTTACCTTGTGAACTATCATATTGGTGTAGCAAACCTACAAAGCATGGTTATGTTTGCAATGCTATTGTGTCATTACAATCATAAAATCCTTGACCAGGTTTCTGAATAATGTACCATCTGTCATGGATGAACATGTGTTTTTCTCCATACAGAAGATGGAAGTTAGTAATTCTATCTATTTATTCCAAATAGCCATCCATAGCCACCACCACACCAAAAACTATTGTCACAAAATTACATCTAGGCTGGTTTTTTGTTGGTATATGTTGAGAAATATTGGCGGATTTAGTGTAGAATGGCTCCAAATACCAATGTTTCTTGATTAAAATAATAATATTATCTTCTTCTTGGTATATATTATAAATTCCAGCCTCATACCAACATGATACATGACAGGTTAATTAGGATGTAATGCAGGTTACAAAGTAATCACACAATGGGGTGTCAGCATTGCTGTGTTGGTAACAAGCAACACCCTGCATATTGATTTCCACCTCTCCACATTCAGACCCTGACTGTCCAGGTTGGAGAGTCAAACTACTTTACTATCCACCACACAATCATTTATTTTTTCATTTGTACAAAGTGGTGAATGACAACTATAATATAACTTTTGTGAAGTATCTTTAAATTGTATCACTTAGGGAGACAAAACATATACTAGCCACATCCTCAGGACTTAGATTGTATCGTTTTTTTTCCTGGCGAAATATATTTAAACCTATATTTTGAAAATTTTAAAAATATACATCACTCAATATGTACTATCAGAACAAAGTGGATGAGAAATGTAAAATAACCCTTGCGATTATTCAGTTAATAATCAGTTGTAGTCATGTATGTCACTTATTTTTAAACCATTTAGTATATATTTTAATACCAGTTGGATTTATTCTTGTCTTTGGGGGAGGGGGGGAGGGGGCTCATTGAATGTGTATACCATGCTGAATGATATATCTCATGAGACTGTTTTTCTGTCTGTTAGACTGCCTGCTCCACCACCTGAGTCATCAGAACGTGAATCCAGGAGATCAGTCACTATACCGTCACCCATCACACCCCTGCCAACACAGGACATGCGTATACAGCCAGTGGTAAGAGTACTGAATAGTTCACTACCTGTGACATTCATCACAGGTCTCAAATCTCAGCCAAAAAAGTGTCTTTAGAGTTTGCTGGGTTTTAATGTGACAAAGTGATAATAAAATTTTCACATTCTCAGTAGTCTCGTTTTTAAGTAAAGTATGAAATCAATCTGATACATTTAAGGAATGTAAACTAAAATATAAATGTCAAGACAAATGGAAAAAAACTTTCACTTTAAATCTGAGTTCCACTTAGAAACTCTCCCTAGCTTGAATTTCAACTACAGTGTATGAATGTCGTCTAAATGTCTATACACATAAAACTGATATGGTAAGTTTATGCAGCACCTCTAAAGCAGAAAAAGTGGTAAAAGAAATTTTTTTAATTACTCCAGAAATCAGGGCCCTTTAACCATATTCATAAAAGGGATCAAGCTCATGTTGAGCCTAAAATCAGCTCATGTTCAGTATAAACTTCTGTAAACTTACACTGACTTGTGGCTCAACCGTCAACTTGAACTTTTATAAATACCAACCCCAGTAAACATTTTTGGGTTTTGCAAACGTTTCATAGAAAACATTTGGCAAAGGTTAAAAAATTATGGGTGCGAAAACCATTTATAAAGGAATGTTTTTAAAAAACGTTTTAAGTATAAAGTTTATTAAATGTTTAATGATAAATGTTAGTAAAACGTTACAAATTCCCCTGTTATTGCTCACCGCCATCTTTGTTTGAACATGTTTGGAGGTGAAGGTTTAGTAAACATTCTGAAAATATGGGTTTAAAAAACGTTTTTGATTGAATGTTTTTAAAATATTTGATCAACAATGTTTTTAAACATTTTATGTGTACTGTTTATAAACCACATCATGATGAATGTTTGAAAAACATTTTCAGCATAATCTTCATTTTTTAGCTATTTTACAAATGTTTAAAAAATGTTTCCAGTCAAACCTAGCTTCTTGAGTTATTTTATAAACTTTTAATAAAGGTTTTTAGTAAAAACATTTGTATATAGAATGTTTATAAAACGTTTTTAAAACATTACAGCATGAACGTTCACTTAGAAACGTTTAGAAAACCATAAGATATGGTTTAAATAGGTTTTAAAAACGTTTTATAAACGTTTGAACCATTTTAAAACATTTCTAATGTCACCCTGTCTTACAAAACTGACAACATTTTTAATTCACATAAAAATGACGAATTCTTCAAAATAATAATGATTTTGTATCGTTTTTGGTGTGATTAGACAAATTATGGCAAAGCAGTGTTGACTAAATTATCTGATCAGTGTTAATTGCCTTGGTGTACATGCAAACCTTAAAGTGTTAAGTTTTAAAACTGGAACTGGTTTCAGTATAATAATTAATGATACAGACTGTTAAGCCAGATGAAGTTCATATAATTATCGAGCCAGTCAGACTTTTGACTTATGTGAGGGCTCAAACCTAAAGGAGGAAGTCATACTTGCATGGTTATAAAGTTTGCATTCCATTGTGCTGCTGAACAAGTTTGTCAGCTTGAACATACATGGACAGAGAGTTAGTTTATAAATGAGTAATTCCATGTTTATTTCTCCATTTTCAGATTTCAGAATCAAACAGAGAAATGATTCAAAAACATGGTAGGTATATGAATACAGCTACAGATCAATGACTAAACATTGGCTACTGATGTTGCTACAATTTATGCAGTCAGCAATGTATTTCGTCAGTTACATAACTTGGTTCCTTGTAGACAGCCTCTAGGTCAACGAGTAGAATTGCTAAAGAATTGGTAATACCACCATTGTATAAATTAGAGTTTATGACCCTACTACCTCCATAGGCGTAGAAAATGGGGGCATGGGGGGACGGTCGCCCCCCCCCCCCCCCCCCCCCCCAGCCATACAGTTGGTTGGGTATCTGTTGGCACCCTGCAACTTTTTGCAATGGAAATTAACTCCAATTTTGAAGTCTCTGCAAATGTTTACAGGTGGTTCAATATTATGTGATCATTATGTGACCCTGTTCAATATTTGACCCTGTTTACTGCTCAGATGTACTATTGTGTATGCTTTTGTGTACTGCTTGATGCCATATCATGGCACAAGCCTCATCTTGGCAGAAACAAGAAGATAAAATATTTAGTCACAGTTGTTCTTTATCGCCAACACTCATGCATTTCCGCATACCAAATAAGGAAGTTGAAGTGACGACAGAAATAATTTAAATATCAATGGCAATTTTCGTATGCAAATTTTGCCAAGTTAGTGCACTATTTTTATGTAGAAATTATATTATCACCCATAAAAACGATTCTAAAAGGTTTGTTAATTTTATTTCATGTTATTTAAGTATATCTAAAACTTGTTCTTGTGTCAATTCTAATTTTAACTAAAAAATCCATGTAACCACACTTAAAACAACCAAGAATAAGTTTTTGTGTCCAAGTTGTGGCAAGTTGTGGCATGAAGGAGTGTCATTTAACTATAAAATATTTGTTTTTATGATTTGTAAAAGGAACATTTTCTGTTATCCTGCCATGGGATTTTTAAATTCTGTGAAACGGTTCACTTGTGTAGACGAAAATCATGCAATCTTATACTAATCTTCTACATTTAAGTTACCTTGTTAATTATTTAGAACTTAGATATGTAGTTTCAAATAATTCACATAGAGCAATGGTTTAGTACAGCAATTTGTCAGCTGATGAGATGTTTTCCAGAAAACTTTTTCTTTCTTTACTTTGTATTTATTTGACCTAGCCAGTCCAATGATTATACATCCCCCCTCAACTTGATCATTAACCCTGCTAAAATAGATCTTACATCAGCCTGGCATTTAGAGGAAAGGTCACAAGTTCTGGAAACATCTAGTGAAATTATGTCATTTTCATTATCATGTGCTCCTCCAGAAAAAGAACATCACATGATCAAGATATTACAAACACAGAGGTGACTTTACATATTTCTATACCGTGACAAGGTCTAGGATACTTAGGATTTATGTCAGTCACACCAACATCACAGAGGTTTCCTATGGTACGTGATAGCTTAAAAGTATTTTAAGTAGAAATTTTGAATTTGGTATGTGGGTAGAAATGGGTAAGGGCTCAGAACCTATTTGTGGCCTTGGCCTTCAACTAGGAGAAAATTGTGACCTTCCGAAGGTCACATTTTGGGTTTTTTTCTACATTTTCGCCCAGTTCTGACATTCAGAATAATTTTTGGTGGATCATTCCATGGCTGATATATAAAACAGAAATATGCCCTCTAATATCATGCAAAAGTTTGAACCTGAAGCTTTTTTTAAGGTCATGGCTGGTCTACAAACATGGATACATTAGACTTTTTTCCTACATTTTTGGCATGAAATTAGCTCCATCTCACCTCTTATTGGTTTAGGGGTTTGGTGTCAAGGGAAGAAAACAGGATAATTAATGAAAATCATAAGCTATATTTCTTTTGATGGTGTCACACATGACCTGTGACACCCCCCCCCCCCCCCCCCTAATCTGTCAAAGGTTTGTTCTAAAAATATTGCAGATAACCAAGAAGTCTGGGGGTAATACCACTCAGGGTAGTAAGCGAAGCGGTAGTGGCAAAGTTCAACTTAATAATTATTAATTGTAATTGGTTTACACAAAAGTATGGCACCTCCTTCAGTGAGCGTAGAAATTTGCTCTACATCACTCAACAAAATTACAGCTAGAGTTCTTTAATTTGCAAGATATATTTATCACAAAATTGTAAGACATCTCAACAAAACATCCTAACAAAAGACTTAGTTGAGTGTTAGTTTAACAATAATTTTGATATTTAAAAATAAATTGCCAAGTGCCACCCTTATGATATTCCAAGATATAAATATATATTGTAAGAAAAACTTAAAAAGTTCATTGGCTAATTGAACTCCTTTAGATTAACCAGTGGCAAATTATATAATAATCTTATTATTTGGACCTTAGAAGTCCAAGGTAAAACGTGAAGCAAGAATAATAAATTTTTAATCACATAAAACGTTGATGTTTTATTAATTTTTTTTTATTCCTTCGGATCTCCCCCCCCCCCCCCCCCCCCAGCTAAAAATTGCTTCCTACGCCCCTGTACCTCGATTATGTGATGGGAGGGTAGGTGGCTAATCTTGTCCAGCAACTTTCATTATAAATTGGAAGGGTCAGAAGCATAATCATTGTGAGCCGTAGATCTGTGTCTCATTTTTGTAAACATGGTTACAAATTTTGTAGGTTAATATCTCTCCGAAATACTTGCATTGCATCTTGTCAGTTACATCCATAATAAGGCTGATCTTTTTGGTTATACTAATATTTTCACTACAATGGCTTACCTTGTCCAGTTTTATGACACTACCACTCTTCCTGCAAAAGTTTGAGCTCAATTACCTTGGCCCATGAGAGATAAGTCTTATTGACTCCCAAGATGAATCTTCATTGTTCTCCTGTGCTTCCAAGATTTAGTGTGACTTGGCGTTTTCTTCAGTTATGGAAGTGGATTGTAAGCCAGGCAATAGGTGTTTAATTGAAGGGTAATATTTTCCCCTGAAATTGCTCAAAGCAGGGTAACAAGCAGACTAGGTCTTTTGATAGCTCGTAAATGTCGAATAAAACCGATGTGAATCTCACTCCACATGACCCTGAAAATAACTGAAGATGTTATTCCATAATTTCTTACACAGAACCTACATAAAGCTTCATCATCTATTTTAAACCTTGATGGTCTTTAGCTTTACAAATTCGAAGTATTTATTTGATATTTTTCTGTCATTCAATTGCAATTTCTATCATAATATTTATGATTCAAAATACATTATTTGTGGGATGTTTATTTTTTCATTGATCACTCCAACTCTTTGTTATTTTGACTTTTTTGGCTTTGATTTCTTTCCAGTATGACAAAAGTGTGAATATGGTGAATGAAACAAAATATAAATTTCAAAAGATTGGTACTTGTGATATTAATTTAACAAGAACCCATAGAAGATTTTTATTTCTTGAAGTGGAATTCCAACCTTAAAGAACATGATAATACTCTGGTGTCAACTCTGTTTTCTTATTTACCATTAAACTACAGTATTCATTCTATCACGTTGTAATTTGTGTACATACAAAATAGAACAGTGAAAGAGTTCACATATTTGATTTTAAAAATCTGTTCTTCCAGAGTATACAAACAAAGTGAACCCAGTTTCTCCCATGACGACAGCTAGTGATACTTACGATGCTATTACAGATGACTTGGTTGATAGTGAAGGAGACGATTATTTAGACATGAGTACCGCCGAACCTCCATCTGGGACAAAACCACCTGGCTCACCGAATCCATCTGTATTATGTTCCAGTTCGAAGGAAATTGCCTACAAATCACTTGCAGAAGTTCCACAGAAAGTGTCAGACATGTCCATAGAACAGGTAGGCAGCTGTCTGAGGCTGTTGATGCTGAACAAGTATGTGGACAGGTTCGCCCAGGAATGCATTGATGGCAGCATGCTGACTGACATAGACAGAAATATGCTCGTGGATGATTTCAAATTCTCCAGCTTTGAATGCCAAAAGTTGCTCAAGTTCATCTCTGGCTGGAGACCAAAGTTTCAGGGACAATTATAAGTTTTGTCCGTACTACATTTAGCACTGTGATAGTGGAAAAGGTTAGTTGAGTCAAATAGGCTCTCTTGTTATACATTCAGCATTTATGTCATTAGCATCTTGAACCAGGATCGAAATAATGACTGTGATGTGTGGTGATTCATGTTTAATGTTGAAAGTCATAACTTTGAAGTGAGAAGTTTTTCTCATATGCTTACTGGCTTTGTGCAGTATTGTTGTTGTTTTTTTCACATATTGATAATGTAGTCCCCTGGCTGATGAGTCAACTCTTCGAGACTTGTTTCCAGTTTCATTTTATTTTCAGTCATCAAATAAAGAAAGTAATTGTGTTATATTGGCATATTAAGAAAATTATATCAGCATTCTTTATATTTTGACATATTTAAAATCATGTGAAGTTATAGTGTTGCTACTTGTGTTATAGCTTACAGCTTATGATATTAAATTATTTTAACACTGGGCTGAATTGAATTGTACAGAATAGAATTGAAACCATGATGTAAATCATTTTATATTTTCTTGATTAGGCCATGATAAGGGATGGAATGTGGTGCTTTAGCGTGTAACACTTCCGGCTCTCACTCTTTAGAGTTAAAGATCAAATCCCCTCCTTTAAAGTTGGCAACTTATTGTGGCTTTCGAAGGCCCCTTTCACAAAAGCTTCTTTATGATAAAGATTACCTAAAACTGAAGATTAAACTTGACAAAATATCCACATTGCTTTTGAAACTATTTTAAGCGAGATATAAAATTGGATACTTGTAAAAATAATTATGGTGGACATGTATCATTGCCTCAAATAATTTTAGGGTGTTCAAATCAAAACACCAAAGTTGGGATAGCATCATTTAAACATGCACTGTTGTAAAATTTTACCAGGAACCGATCAATGCTCTTTTGTCATTCTGATAATGAAACAAGAACAAATGTATACTATAAAGGATGTTATAAAGATCAGTTGAAAAATAAGTTTGGGTGGCTGTTTCCAACTGGCTAAAGTCAAGACACCCAAGAATAGTTTCATTACAAGAAACATGAAGAAACTGGTGAACAAAATTAGTATCTGAATGGGGTAAACAAATAGGCTTGTCATTGTTTTATTGGTTGGGTGTCATTATCACAATCTAAAGAGCAGCCATACCGAATTAGTAAAGGCAACTGCTGATCCCATTAATTACTTAAGCATCCCATGCATCAGGGTTGAGTTTTATTTCTATTGGAATATGGGCAAATGAGGGTACCTACCGTTAATTTCTTTGCCTAATACCATTTTATAAATTTAAAAGGGACAACTACCCATTACCATTGTATGCTTGCAATTTGATGAATTAATAATTAATAGAATATAATTTTCACCATTTTTTACTTGCAGCTGAAAACTTTGAATACTACAGTTTACCCTTCAAACTTTCGACTTTCAAAAAACAGTAAAAGTGTAATAGATGGAAAGGCAAAACAGTTGATTTTTTCAGTGGTACCAACTGTTAATCTAGTGTATTTAAAAATGACAGATATATTGTACACTGGTTCACTTGAAAATCACGGTAGATACTGTTCATTGATTTACCTATTTATATGCACCCAAACAAAACGGTAAAGGACTTATTTCCTTTTACTGTTTTGAAACAGATAAAGGGTTAGATACTTAATTTTATTTTAGCAAGTCAATTAGAAATGTGTAAAGCACCTTTAAACAGTTTATATGCTGTAAATAAAGCACCAGTGAAAATCAGGCCTTTTACTGTTTAATGTAATACTTTTTTACTATTTTACTAAATTTAAATTTTCCCGTATTATCTTTTTTTTCGGGGGGGGGGGGGGGGGGGGGGGGGGGGGGGCACACACTGGTGAGACACTTGTGGCTAAGAATGTAGTATTTCAAAACCATAAAACAGTAAAACGGAAGTAGGTGGTTTACTGGTTTATCTTTATTTGTATATACATATGGGCGGAGTAGTTAATGGACTGTTTGTAAAAGTTTTGATTACGGAATGGTTTTCATATTAACAGTAGGTACCTTGTGAGAGGGTTTTAAACGTACTGTTTTGTACTTTTCCATATTCATCACACTCAAATTGATTACAAGTGTGTTTCAGTTTATTTAAACTAAAACAGTAAAAGGGTAATAAACTGTTTACTGTTTCAATCCCAATAAAAAGAGATATAGGTAAGGAAATTAAGGGCACCCTAAAAATTATGGTTTTTGTTGCTACGACTTTTGTTTCAGATCTGAAAGATGTCGACCACAGTGTTGTTACTCTTTTGTTCTTGCCATCTGGCATGCTGAGATTAGTGAGTAAAATAAAGTGAAATTTGCAATCTGTTTGAGCATCCCACTTTCTAAAAATAGAATGGAGCGTGATATTTTTTCTTGAGTTTCTGAACCAATTATCCCAGTGTCCCTGTCAAGCGTTACACAATGCCATTTTTTCCTTGTTCCATTTTACAGATAACATGACATGGTAGCCTACAGCCGCCTGTCACCCAAAGTCCTGAGAATCTGCCATCATTTCTACAATATTCTAGCATATTTTTTTCTGTAGTGATATTGTTTTCTTCCATAATTATCCGGTTGAAATCTGTTACTCACTTGGATATAGACAAATTGTCCTAAGTAGGCGAAGGAAGGTATCAACATTTACAAAATATATTTTAACCCACCCACCCTTGTAACTAAAACTTGGCGTGCCAGTTCTATTACAATCTGGGATATTGGCAAAATTTTGGCATTGCTGACTTTTATTGCATTGGCATTCACCTTCTCTAATTATTTTGTCTTCAGATTTCTGAATATCAAAACTCCATTGCTTTAACTCAGAATTTCTACACTAATGTTCTGTTTTAATGCACTGGAACCTGCGGCTTCACTATCAATAAAAATATCCAATTCATTTTATGCTTGTATTGACTTTAAGAATTTTGGCACATGCTTTCAGGGCTAAGGATAACAGGGGTGGAACATTATACATCCAAGAGAATGTTAAGATAGTAAATGAAAGCAGCCATTTTAAATAGTTTCAAAACATAGCTGTTTACAAATGTGTTTTTAAAACCTAATCAATCACAGGTAGTCAGAAAAAGCAGCGTATCAGTGAGGGCAGAATGGCAGCTTCTTTCATACAATGTACATCTAGCCGTGAATACAGGGAAACACAAGAGATCCATCAATTTGAAACTTTCAAATGTACAAGAAGTTTAAAATTGAGGATAAAAATTGAATGAAGCTGTCGTTTGTGTGAGAAGGGGGTTTGCACCATTTCACTTTGAAATTCAATATGGCTACAATGCTTATATTATATACTTAATTAAAATGGTCAAAAGTCACCAATGAGAGGGATTTATTTAACACTAGGATAATCCGAAATTGTAATACAATGAATAGAAACTGTGATACTATGAAAGCTGTAGGTGGCCACGGTGGCAGAGTGGTAACACTCTCACCTCTGAGGCCGGGGTTCGGTTCACGGCCCTACCTCAAGTGGGAAAGCTGGTAGTTGCTTGCCGTTGGTCGGCAGTTTACAGTACAGAACCTTGACCAACTGTATGTACTGGTTTCCTCTGCCCTTCCAACTACCCGTCGTGATATGACCTGTAAAGTGTGACCTTCCAACTACCTGTCGTGATATGACCTGTACATATAAACCCCAAATAAATAAACAATGAAAGCCGTACACCTTAAAGAGACATCTATACAAAGCTTTCTGTTGACTGTTGCTGCTCACTTAAAACTTAATAACATACTTTTGGCAATTGAATCAGAAAGGGATGTGTTTTTACTTAGAAAACGTTCTTACCGATTACAAACTGTCAAAAAGTGCTTTAAGCTTCTCCTACATCCTATCCTACATGTATACACGCATAAGTGTGGTGCTAATATTGTTGAAAGATCTAGACAATTTTACAACAGAATTTCGAGGTTGCAGAGACCCCGTAATGAAAATTGGCATGCATTTTTTTCTTTTTGTGCTCGCAGCATGGCTACAAATCCATACTTGTCTCAAGGGTAACTTACGAGAGACTTGGGCATATTTTTACAGAATTTGTGGGATGTACATCACTATTATGGTATGTAAATTTGAAGTGTTAAAATATATGAGGTTGCAATATTTAGATCAATTAATGATATGTGTCACATTCATTCTACAGCTGACTTGAATAGATTTACCCATTCTTTCAACTAAATGAAACACTTTGATTCCCTTTTTTAGGGAGACCGTAAGGATATAAGTTAGGCATTGTGAAACTGAGGTGGAAACTGACCTTCCCAAAGAAAGAAATGACCTTCCTTTACTTAAGGAGGTTGTTCTAAACGAGACTATGTGAAACCAGGCCCTGATTTCCCATTGTTAACAGAGCAATATCATGACAAACTTCTATGTACTGCAATGAATCAGCTGATCTCACTCTGTTGGCTGACAAATTAACATGATCTTGTGCTGATGGTGCCCGCATGTGTTTTCGATAAAAATAGATAACTGTAAATATTGTCCCTTTCCTGTTGTCTGGTGTATTTATGACACAGCGACAACATTTAATACCACAGTAGTAATTGGGTGAATTGGACTAACTTATAATAATCGTTGACTTAGTTTTAATTTATAGTAGAAAGTATCAGTCTTTAATGAAGAACTACATTGCTATGTAAGGGTAACTGGTCTGGGAGTTGAGGCTTACCTAAGTGGGCCAGATTTTATGTCTTATAGTGTGGGATAGCCATCAGTGAATTTTCACATGAAAGGGACACTTGAGATATTCCAAATATGTTTACATTTCTGAGTGGTACTGTTTCATACTCAGTACTGCTTGTTCTTAGATAAGTAAGGTGTTATAGTGAGGTAACTAGCTTGTCCTGGAAGGACAGGAATTGGACTTTTCATGTTATTAGGAAATATGATATTTTCCCTATAAAATGCACATGATTTTGTCCTCCACAGAGGTCTTATAAATAATGAAGGATTCCTCTAAAATCACAGACTGCAGCTATCTAGGAGTAATATACAGATAATCTGGGAAGTTTCAAGGTATTTTCAAGAGCAGTGCATTGATAGGTTGTGGCCTATGGGAGTGCTATGTGATTGGGACACACGGGAATGCAATTAAGGTTGTGGTCTATGTTCTTTGCATTTGGGAAGTCACCCTACATGTTCCGCAGCAGTTTCGTAGGGAAAGTGGTGATCATTGGCCTTTTATTTCAAAGTTGGAAGGTCAAACATCATCACAAATGTACCTTTTTTTCGTGCTAAGGGCAAGGGAACAGTGTTCATGTCACAGTTTTGGGTAGGGAGCTTAGTCATCAATTTTATGGTTCTGAGAAAAACCTTTCTTCTGGTCCTGCTTTGGGCGAGCATCATATCAGTGTCTTTTGGCTTTATACTTATCACTTTACCATTTACCTACTTGGACTTATTTGTATTGATGGTGTTGCAGGGTTGGATGTAAGAGGATGCATAGTATTGAGAAATGCTATACTATGCAAACTAGCTCCTGAAAGGCTATGCAAGTTCTTTCCATGAAAGTCTTAAGGCCACTATCGGGAATTTCACATGTATAAACTGAAATCTCTAGAATCACTATCCAGAAGGCCAGAGCTGATGTAACAGAGCTGTCATGCCTCCTGATGTGTTGCTTGTTGAAACTTATTTATTGCCACTGTCACTGTGGTTTCTCAAGATCCGCAGATGTAAAATCTACATGGGACTGACCCTCGGGAACCTTTATGATTTTCTCATCTTCTATGCTTTGCTTTTTGGGGGTCCCATTTTAAACTAAAGTCTAAGTTCTAAATATTATTTCATAAAAACGAGCAGTCTCTGACTTATAACGATCTGTCTCCTCAAAAAGCAGATGAGTTATTTATACATAACCAAGGACCCCCTACTGCCGCATTCTTTTCCAATTGCAGACCACCTGTCGTGTATACAAGCAAAGACACCAATCATAACGTCCTGCCTTTTGTGCTGTATGACCTGCTTTTTTTAAAGATGTGACCAGTTGTCGACACCAGGCAGTTGGCGACCTGTCACCTGTGGTATAAGTACACTCACAAACAAGACCAGGTGTGTATAGACACAAAAAGTCAGTCACAAGGACAGACAGTCTGTTTTCAAATGGGAAAGTATGGTCTTCAGCAGATTTACTGACAGCAACATGGCTTTGTGCGCAGCCAGTCACCACTAAAGTTTGGCAATGGAAAATGGGTATTAAGTGGCACCATGGCATCTGAAAGTCAATGACAGCCTACCCACCCGGATGCCATAGCCTTTAAAGGTTGTGGGGTAGTGAAACAAAGAATTATACATTGACAGCTTTTATCAAAGTATTAACTTATGCACAGAAAATCTTCTTTGGAATAAATTTTATTAATCCTTGCATATGTGACACCTACGAAGTTAATCAAACATCTGATACTGGTTTTCTTGACACTTGATCAGAGTTCTGGGCGTTTTGACTGGTACATAGACGTGTTTTTGTGAAAAGTTTGACGCCCTCTGAAGTAGATAAGGAGGACCCATTGAAACGTACATTTATCGACACATTTTTTGTTCTCTTCAGAACCATCAATAACCCTTCAACGACTATCGATTAACAGTACATATTTGTACATGATTTTCTTTTATAAATGATTATAACATTATTATATATAGATACACTCCTTATCTGTACATTTCTGAAGAATTTACACTGATCTCCCAGTGGCAATGAGGAAACAATGAATGTTTTAAGCATCCACTTATGATGTATTTACGTTTCATACAGTTGCTATAAATCATCAAATATAATTTTCTCGTAACTTTTCAGATGAAAAGTAGTCTTGCGAATGTCAGTTGATGCAAAACAAGTTATCTGGGTAAAATTATTTTGAAGAGACAGTGTAACAGTATATTCTCAGTCTTGTTTGTATGAAATTTCATCATAATATTACAGTTAAAAAGAATGCTAAGTGAAACTTTCAAGGAGAGAGAGAGAGAAATTGTTCAAATACTGAGAGGAAATTTGCATAGATTTTTTAAACAAAAACGGGATTTGAATTAATGGGGATAAAAATCTCTATGAATGGTAATTCTTGCCAAATAACACAAATGATCAACTAATTTGAACAATATTTTTTTTCAATTCCATAAAATTCATAATGCAATAGAAGCCAAATTAGATACAAAATATGCAATACGATATTACAGTTGGAAAGATTTCAAGAACCTCATGTCTTAATATTGTGACACTGAAAGCAGCTTTCTGTTGCAGTAGAAGTGGATGAGAGTAGAACCTAGCCCTGATACTTATCTAGGCAGTATTCCTTGTCACATAAAGGACCATTTGTCTGGTTTGACGAATGATGCCTCCCACCAGGGACCTGAGGTGGTCTGCTGAAGACTACAGTCTACGGGAGTTTGTGGAGGGTTTTGAGGATTCGCTTCCAGAGCTGGTGTTTGTTACTGAGGGTTTCTGTGGATTCAATGAGAGCCTGTACTCCTTCAGCACTACAGAGGTAAGGCATTAGAAGTGGTACTAGTTGATGATTAGACAAAACAAAATCGAGGGGTTTCAAATGTAGACCATTTGACCAGTCACTTTTAATCTGTATTACCCAGAATGCTGACGTAAAATTGGGAGTAAATTAAAATTAATCCTGCTTTCAAAAGCATTTTAAGTTTAGAAATTGATTTTCAGTCTTATCACTACTCCCTTCTGCTTTATGGGGGTGTTCCACTAAAGCCACCCTTCACCAACTCTGGGGTCGGTTTATTTTATTTACAATGTTGATTAGGGTTGCCAACTTTATCCTTCTCCGCCCAAAAAGTCCTGTCATTAAACCATCTTGTCTGTTTCACTTTATGTCCTATCCTTCTAACCTACCAATCCATTCATATTGACTTACCATCTTATAGTTAAACACTTGCTGTCCTATCAGTTACAAGTACCACGGCGTCCCGAAAACAAAACTGACTGTAATTTGAAGTACATTTGAAATACATCTGTCATAATTAAATTAGACCAACAAAGATATAAATAGTGTAGAAATAGGCTTTTGGTTTTTGTGCTCTTTTTTGAAAATATAGTAAGGATATAGTGGTTTATGGTGACAAGAAAGAATCCTAGGAAGTTAGATGTCCCCACAGATACAGAGTTTGAGTTGGAGGATATAGCTCTGCCATCCAGAGAACGAGAAAGGCGATAGATACGTAAGCAAGGGACAGGCTACAGGGGAAAGTCAGAGTACAGAACAAGAAACAGAGGAAAGAAAGACGTAATACTGACAAAGCCGATTGGGAAATAAGTCGAAGAGTATCTGACACTCTTTCTTTCTGTCAATCCAGAAGGAAGCAGGGCAAGATGACAAATATTTTTCTCACAGATTCTGGTGAACGAATTAAGAAGAACGATCAAGAAGAATGGTAAGGTCGCATCTCAGGTGTTATCTTAGTGGCACTTGAATTGTTTGTAGCTACCTTAATTTGTGTTTGTTTTGTAATCTTTGACCCTTTTAACTTATTTTCCCCGCCTATGGCTTCTAAATTTCCCTCCTGTCTCACTTTAATTCTAGTTTGCAGTGAGACAGAAAGTCTAAGTTTAAACTTCGAATGAAGATATTTGCCCACTATAACAAGACAGGAAAGCTCTTCAAAACAATGTCCAGCAGGATAGTCTGTGGGGAACCTTTGTCAAAAGAGCTAAGCTTTCTGTACAGGTCTGCAAAACATGATTTAAGTCCCAAAGGACTAAATCTGGGGAGCTGAGGCTGCCCAAGCCTGGCCAAGTACCAAAGGAATTCACTGACAAACAGCATTGGATACACAACAAATTCAACTTTTTGTAATCCTACTTAAGAAGAAAGGACATGAACAAGTCTTCTGGGTTCAGATCTGCACAAATAGGGCCCAACTGTGCTCAATTGTGGTGAGTTGGACCCTGAATCTGGTAATTAATATTCCAAAGCACATTTTTCCCAGTTGTCCAGTTGTCCTAATTAATATTCCAAAAGCATTATCAACTACCTGTCCAGTCATTAGCCATGCCTTCAAGGCAAAAGCATCATTACCCAGCAAGGAAATGTTCAAGGAAGGCCCTCCCTTCCCCAGAAGAAGTGGGGAAAAGTCTTATCCTATATCTTTTCCTCCAGCGTTTTGTGTAACTGATTAAGATCCACTGGACCCACCATTCATCCAACGCAATCTGTATTGATAGCAGAACCAGGGAAAAGAAGCCTTTGTAGTTATAATATTTGCTCCCAGCTTTGGTAATCTTTTTATGGGTGATATGTTTTGCCTCTGTTCAACCCAAGGATTAAGCCCCGATTAGTCCTGGGACCCTTAATCCTTGAGATTCAGTGAAAAAAAACCCTGAAAAATGGGCGGACAAGGACTTAGGAAGCTTCGGACAAGTCACGATTATTCCCCAACTATGGAGTGAGTGATTGGTTTCAACCCCAATCCTGTTGGGGATATTCTGACTGGGTCTCAGCCTGGTCATAGGCTTCCTCAAGCCTCCTGGGACAAATAACAGATTTACAGAGACAGTAATGGGCGATTTTTATTGAGGGCTAAGTCCAGGCCTCCTGGGACTAAGAGTCCTGGGATTAAGAGTCGCAGGACGCCTCAGATAACATAGGATTGTGTGAATTTGGGTCTGAGGAGAGACCTCAGGAAGCCTGAGACTGGGAAATTTGTGGGTGGAGGGAGAGTGGCTTGGTTACAGTGGTAGCAAATATCAAACTTGTTTGATATTTATACTGACCACAACAGACCCAAACATACTCAAGCCGACTGTCCAGGACTTGGACAGTTATCTATCCACTCCTGGACAAGGTGAAAAATTGCAGGGGCATCCTCACAAAGTTCTGTTAACCTTGAACAGAAGTTTGAATTCACTCAGCCAAGAGGTTTTTGCAACAACCTTTGTCAAACCCAGGGGTTTAATAGCTTTCTTCTTGAAATGGGTGGTTGTGGGAGTTATGGTCCATTTTTTGGTTGTGTGGCAGGTGCTGGTAGTGGGTTGAAATAATCCTAGTGTATCCTTCTTCTGCCTGCAAATCAGATTAAAAATCAGAGTATTCAACTCAATAAAAACCAAAATGACACAAATCTTCTGTAGGAAGTGAGTTTGTGAAGATAATGATGAGAAATAATGAGTAATTGCAGCCACAAGGGGTTCATATATAGTGGTCCTTTGGACCGGATTTGTAATCTGGATTTCACCAAATAATTAGTCTGGACACTGCTCCAGGCCAATTGAGCTGTCAATATGGCTTATAAGGATGTTCCACTGGGGCCATGTGTGATATTTCACCGACCCTTATGACTCTGTATCAAAACCTTGACTCCCTCCACCTGGAAAGCATCCTGTCTTGGGTCTCTATGGCTTGTCAGACACACTTGTCTTGTCCTGTGCTGTAACTGTCTTGTCTGGAAGAACTTCCCGGCCTTTCATGGTTAAGTACCTGAACACCTACCAATAGGCCATACACACAAGCCGACAGTACTTGAAAGCATACCAGCCTGCTGTAAGCATTACTGACCTGACTTGGCCACTTCCCATTAAGAAGGGAAGTCCTTGGGTCTTACACCTTAGTCAGTAACATCTTAGGACAAGCTGAGGACACATCACAACAGGCCATAAACAAAAACATGGCGGTTACAGCACCAGATAAGCGAGGAACTGTGTATGACAAGCTGGACCCACAGCTTGTCAGTTATGAAATCTATGACTACATAGAGTGATTCGGTTTGCGCAATGCATCATTTGGCATCTGGCATCTGATTAAATCTGGCAGTGTTTAAGATAAAGCTTTTTCTTACAAACTTAGCTAGGATTTAGTGCTGAGATACAAGTTGGGCTGACTTTTGGTTAGGATTTAGTTATTACATAAAACGCTGCTTTTACAAAGAAAAAGTGGGTCAGAAAGACAGAAGAGTGAGGAAGATAGAAGTCTCCACAGACACAACTACAGAGTTTGGCGGATACAGCTACTGAGATACAGTGGAGGAGGGAGGCAACAGAAAGGGAGGAAGAGGTACAGAAACAGAGACAGGAAGCCAAAAGGGAGGAAATCACACTCAACAGAGGAGGGAGTGGCAGACAAGAGCAGACAGAAAGACAGAAATGGACACACAGAGGCTGGAGGAGAGGCTGGCAAATCTCAATTGCACTCAAGGCACAAGAAGGGGCATATGACAAACATCTACCTGACGAGTTACGATAAGGAGGCTATTGTGAACTTTCTGAAGGACCACAAGGAGTTGTACAATAAGACGAATGAATATTTTAAGACAAGGCCAGGAAAGAATGCCTTTGGGAGAGGTTGACCAACAGCTGAAAGCTGCCTGTCAAAGTGTCCAAGACTTCGAATCCCAAAGGACTTGCTGCAGCAAACTCACACAGTCTGGCCAGGCTCCAAAATAAATAATAGAAAGGCAGAATTGGATACAGGATACATTTAACTTCTTGAAGACACACATCACATGCAAGGGACTCAGCAAATCTTCAGCCTTCTAGTCAATGGCCCGAGGAGCCAGTGCATCCATTACCCCAGCACACAACATTTCCAGAGGTTCAACTGACATAGATGATTTGGAGGGCAGCATGCGAACAGACACTACAATACAGCCTTCAGTTACAAGCCCCAGTGCAGTTTCTCAGCACTCTTTGGTTGACTAGCAGGTCTTGGGCCAGTTTGCACAGATGAAACCCATGCTGTCATCATTTCTTAGACCAAGGCAAAAGCCTACCAGAACTGCCTTTTGCAACTACCTGGCCTCTTAGGTGGAGGCCTTAGAGGATAGAATCTTTCAAACATTCAGAAACGAGGGTGTAAAACCTCTAAGCGGCATCCAAAGCCGAGCAGAGGAAAGGAGCCATCAGCCCTAGCAACCACAGAAACAGAGGGCAGCTGACGTCCTTCATAGCGGTTGATGACCAACAACCCAAACCTTTACTTTCACACTGACCCCAACAAAGCACTTAAACCCACCATCAGTTGCCTCTGCCACAGGCAAAGAAAGTCAACACAACACATCAGGACTCTCATCCTTGAGAATCTACAGTTAGTGATGAGCCACCAAAACAACCTGGATCAGCAAGCTGCCTCTCCTCCAACCACCACTGCACAGCAAGAACATAACTAGCCAGCCCAGCCTCAGCCTCCTCCGTAGTCAGCAGACACCAAACAGCAGCAGCATTTGAATCACTGCACTTGCCTACAATCGGTCCTTTTCAGGACCAGTGCTGTTATACAGTTAAAGGTCCTTCCAGGACCACCCAAATCTTCCAAAAGCCGCATATTTTAAAAAATTTCAAAAAGGAAATATCACACTGCCCCACTCAAAACACTTTACCCCCAAACACAAAGTAATGAGTGAGTGTGTAGTAAAAAAATAGAAAGTAAAAATCTTTTCCAAAAAAAAAAATTTGAAAAAAAAGACAAAACTTATTCAAACCTGAACTTAAGAGATTTTGAACTTAGAAAATAAAATAAAATTTTGGATTAACAACTTTGGCCAAAAACTAAAAAGCCACTGAAACTTTGGCCTGTCCCAAAATTAAAAAAATGCCAAAAGAAAATAAAAACACTTTGACTTTTAAGAAGTTTTGCCATTTGGGGAAAGTATTTTGACCTTTGCATCCGACCTTTTGTCTTTTGACCTTTAAGAAAACTTAGCCAAAGATTTTGATAATTTTGAACTAAGAAATATCTTTGCCACACAAAAAAAAATTTATTTTTTTTTTACTTTTAATGGGGGATATTTTTACATAACGTTTTAAAAACTTACATACAGTCTTAGGGGACTAGTGATTTGTTTTGAAATAATTTTAAAACTTGGATTGGATTTTTTTTAATTTGAGCAACACCAGTCTAAATAAAAGTTTTTGGAATATTTGGGTAGTCCTGAAAAGGACCAATAGCTGCCAGCTTCTTCTGCCCATAGGGTATTTGGTTGACAAATCTCAGATCCTGTCCTCCGCTATATATAGTCTTTCAGTAGGTCTAGATGATGTTTGGCCTCCCTCAAAGGATTCCTATAGTTGGCATCTGGCACATACACCACCTGTCCATTTTGTAGGGCCACTATATCATTTCCTGTGGTTGGTGCCCTGTCTGCTCTGGCCTGGTGTGTCCTCAGCATGTTGTGCAACACTACACATAAAAACAATGTCTCTGACAACCCTTGGCCTTTGTTCCATGGTGCCCAGTAGTACCCTGAATCTGTGCACTTATATTCCAAATGCATTTTCTACCATCCTCCTGCCTCTGGAGATCCTGTAGTTTGCTATTCTTTCTTCCCTTGTGAGTTGTCTTCTGCTGTATGGTTTTACCATCCATGGCATCAAGGCAAAGACATTGTTACCCAGAAAGAAATAGTGCAAATTTGGCCATCCCTCCCCCAGTGGTTCAGGTGGTGGAATCCCCAAGGTGTCATCCTCGATCTTTTCCTCAAATTGATTTTGTCAAAAATCTTTGCCTCTGATGAAGATCCACTTGATCCCACATTGACCCAGAGGAATCTGTATTCTGTATTCTATAGTCCAGTGCTAACAGCACCAAGGAAACAAGCCCTTGTAGTTGTAATAGTCACTGCCAGATTTCTTTGGCTTTTTCATGGTGATATGCTTCCCGTCTATTGCCCCTACATCATGGGGGACATTAGATCTATTTCTGAACTTCTCCACCTTCTTACAGTCTGTAGGGTCAGTAGGGCAGCACAAACATTCGTGCTAGAATTTAGCAAGGATGGCTTGGTAGATCTGGGGAATGAACTTACAGATGGTGGTTTGGCCAACCAGCCAGTGATACTGTAAGGAATGATAAGTTTCTCCTGTTGCCAGGTGTCTCAGCATAATTGCCAGTTCCAATACAACTTCTAAGGGCTTTCTAAAATTGGTGAGTAAATTCTTGATGCTGTAGTGTATGTGTTCTTCGATGAGGTCAAAAAGGCATATGGCATCCTGACAAAATTCTGATATCCTGAGATATCAGTCTGTATTAAGTCAACCAGAAAGTTGCTGTAGCATCCTTTTTCTTGTCTTTGAGGGATACAATTCGTGACCCAGGGGTTTGTGGGCTTTGTTCTTCTCCTGGGGGCTGGCTGTTGCTGTGGCTGTGGGGCTGCCTGTAGGCAGGTGCTGGGCTTGAGTTCAGATGTTTACTTTTCTGTCTGCAAATCATGATGAAAATCAAAATATTAAATTCAATAAAACAAAAGTACCCTAAACTTCTGTAAAAAGTCTCTCCGAAGTGTAGCTGGCATCTTTGCAGTGACAAATGATGATTTATGACAGACAGAATGGGTTTATATAGTGTTGGTTTGATCCCAACTCTTGATCCCGACTCCAGAAATCAATCAAGTCAGAGTGAACCGGGAAAATGCTCCAGTCTTGTCGGTTTGTCAGTACAGCTTGTCTGCTATTTGTTTTGCAGTTTGTCATGGTATTTTCCCATCTAGTTGTGGAGAAAATCATCCCGACCCCAAGTCAGGTTGGGATTTTCATACACACAAGCCGGGATGTACTGATTCCTGTCGCGAAATTTAACCGACCCAATATTTTTGCCTGCTTTTTTCTGGATTTTGGTCCCCTATAGTTGTAAAATCGGTTATAGGATTGGCTTCAGTGGAACAACCCCTTATTGTGATCAGGAGTTGTCTGCCTCTATGGCTTGTCCTAACACCTTCATTTTTGATGGTATTGTAAAACAGTCTAAAGTCCAACTATCCTTTTATTATCCCGTGCTATAAGTAGTTTGGGGTCAATCACAGCTCCAGTGGAACACCCCCATTACTATAATGGTCGGTCAGAGGCTGCATTTAAACTCACATTCGTTACCTTTTGTACACATGGCTTATTTCTTATTAAAGTACAATATCACTGATTTTGTAGGTGTACAGAATAAGCCACATCCTGAAACAAGCCAGGGTGGTTGTGAGCAATGAGCAAGGCCAACACATCAGCATCCCGGTGAAACATCCACTGAAATTCCATGTCATCAAGTATGGCAAAAGTCAGTTATCTTTCAATTTCATTATTTTGATGCTTCAGTAAACTAAACATTTGAATTGAATGCTACAGGTTGTCCATCAAAATCAAATCAAACAAACGGCTTGAGTGCAGTCTATCAAATGTATATTCATTAGTTGACCAAGACTAACGTACACAAAATAAGTTCATCAATTGGATGAAGAAAGACAATATCATATGTAAACAACACCACAGACCTAGAGATTTTATCATTTCAACTTCTTTCATGTACTTGCTACAATAGAAATGAGCGAAATAGAAACATTCTCTACTTAAGCTATTGCATACTGCCTTCTTATTGCCTTCTTATTAATGCAAGTCACATTCATTGGTAAACCGATAGCCATATTTTCAGTAACTTCAATGCATTACAGAACAATCAGCAGTCACATTGGGAGACATCTTGGGTAGTGAAGATACTGTTGAAGGTGTGTGTTTGGTATCAGCACAGATAGACCACGTGACATACTGGAGCAGTGGTAGTGTACAGAAAAAGATACAGCTCAACAAACTGACTGCACAGAGAATTTATGAGGAGAGATTCCTGGTTGCGAACACTATACAAGATGGTAAGCAATGGTCAAAATAGATGTACAGTAATGATGTGTTTTAGCAGTCTTTACTCAAATTTTATTTAAAACCTTGCAAAAATTCCATAACCCTTTTGACATAACTTAAGAAATGTCAACCAATATTCATGCACTTTTTTTAAATATATTGGCTTGGTAAAAAAGACTTTTTGATAATTTTTTATTACCACCATTGTGAAAGTGTGTATGGGTAAACACTTGTATATATATTGTGACGGCGAGAGCCGATGTAACGCAAAGTATGGGCTAGCAGTTTGGTTTGGAATCGTGGACCACGGCTAACTTAGCGATAATTCAGCCATTTAAGCTGAGAAAAGTGGTTTTTCACATGAGATTCCAACAAAAAGACTAAGAAATGGCCGAAAATCTATTACACACTAACCTTTCACACTAACAAACCACGGATTATCCTCATATTTTGTTTATATTTTAAAGAATTGTAGCTTTTGAAGTATTTCAACTGTCAAACTAGCCGCCATTGTTGTACAAGTATATCACGTCTGAAAGACTTTAAAGTAGGCGACAAACCATTGTTTTAAAATATTTGCAGTGTTATAATTTATTTAATTTGCATATTTTATACATTTTTAGGTGATATTATGTTGAATTTGAGTTGAAACTAACAGATTTTCGTTGGTACTATTTGCAGTAGGCTGACGTAGGGATACACGAAAACAGCCCAGAAATCTATATAAGGAGCTGCTGTCCGTAGCTTTTTGGCTTTCGTTTGACAAAGCCGCATTTGCGTTACGCGAAAGCCCAAAATAAATAAACAACCACAAAATGATAGTGTAATCACTGTAATTGTATAGTGATTGCAGAACTCATATATACTTACTGTGTAATCACCGCAACTGCATAGTAATTCTAGCCGCAACTGCAAATCATTAGAAATCTCCAAATTTATCCTTTTAAGCTGGTTCCAGGTCTTTTATTAAATTATTTTACATTATTATAAGGTTTGATGTTACAGAACTTAGCTGTAGTAGAGGAAAACAATGGTTACACAGCAAATTACATAGATTTTTACAGAATAATCTATGCTGACTGAATAAAACCAGTTTCTTGAACTTTACAATTTTGCATTTACAGTTCTGAAGTAATCCCTGCAAGTAACATTTAAAAGTTACTCATACAAGTTATACTTTGTGCTTTAAGAATTCTTCTTAGTCTTACTTAACTGTACATGATATCACATGTAAATAAATTAAGTTCAGTTATATAAAAAATCTATTTGTCTTTCTCTTTACCAAGTTGATTATTACTTCAATTTAGTGCATACTTTCAATCTTTGGATGACAGCTATTTTCAAGTTTAGACTTTATAGCAAGATTGAATAACTTGCATATACTCACATACAGTTGAATATTACACATTTTGTGACTCAACAAGAGTATAAAGTAACATGATTAACCTTGCTGATTGAACCTTTGGACTTTGTGCGACTTTGTCATATCGAATTGCCCACTTGTTGACTGATATGTTTGATAGTTTATTTTGATATTCATATGGAATCTGAGACTTGGACTGAAACATTGTGGACTGAAGGTACTTCAGGGTTTCTGCATGGTAATGCAAGGCAAATGAGCTACTTCAGGTAAAGAAGTAATAGGGACATATAAATTATTTGGACTAATTTACAAACTGGTTTCGGGCTCTCTAGTATTTTTAGTCTCAGGCCACACGCTACCAACCTCTTTCCTTGAGTGAAATACTGAGGCCCACTACAATATGCTACAGTAAAGTTGTGTAACCAGTAATTTCGCAAAATTACTGAATATTTTAGGAATTTCGTGAAATTCCTGATTTGGTCAGTAAAAACAGTGAAACACTCTTGTCTTGACTAACATCATCCTCAGTGAGTAATATCTCAGGGCAACAATCAAACTGGTTGCATGAATAGCTTTCCTTCACGACTTCTGCTTTGACGCCGATTCTGTAGAGGTCTGTGTCTTTATCATGGTATATTACTAGCCCCAGTATGTTTCTTGGGTCTCCTCTGCCTCTGTCTACTTGTGGTATAGAAAGTGCAACAGCATTAAAATCCTTTTTAAACCTATCTATACATAACTTCCAGTATTAATGCTATAAATTTCACTGCATTTTTGAAGAACTATAAATATCACTATAACACTATAAAGCATGAAATAATCTGATGAAAAGGTCAAATTTATGTCTCTTTATATAGCCAGGAGAGGATTAATGACAGACTTTGATACCCAAGGTCAAAAGAAGAAGTCTTCCTTTGAAATATTTAACTGTCTTTTAATCTTTTAATGCAGATTACTCAGGTATGAGTTTTTTGGTTCTATCTATTGTCATGGCTTTTCATGTGGATAAACTCCCCATTTTGGTGGTAAATACTTTGAATCGATTAAAGATAACTATTGAATTAACTGATTGGAAGTACACTGCAATAACCATTATACTATAAATCCCCAACCCCATCACCCATGGCAGAAGCCATACTCGATCAATCAATTACAATTACTGAAGCTACTCATTGACAAAAGATCGATTAACTTCAAAGGCTTCCTACACAACATCAAACATACTTCAAAATGCTGTATTAATGAAAAACAGAAGACATAAAATAAACCTAGATCCATGTTAAATAATATTTATAATAAAATACAGCTCAAAATGTATAATGATAATAATATGTATTAATATGTATTATAATTGATAATATATTTAAATGATAATAATTGTTGACAAATTTAAGATTAATTTCAATATCAAGACCAATTATGAAAGTACTTAAACCCATGTAAAGGTATCACATTAAATGTTGACTAAAACTATTATTATTACAAACAAAAAGTACATCAGTTTTTAATTTCTAGATGCACATTAAGTATTTATATTTTAAAAGTCAATTTTAGCGTATAACATAGTTAAGTTTTTCATAATTCTTCACATAAGTAACCCTAAAAATGCATTTCCAATATTTCACAAATTTACTGAATGCTCATCAGTAAAGCTGTGTAAAATATTAACAGAGATTTCAGGAATTTCATGAAATTACTGAAAATTTTACTTATTTCGTGAAATTACTGACCAAATCAGGAATTTCGTGAAATTCCTAAAACATTCAGTAATTTCACGAAATTAGTGGTTACACAACTTTACTGTAACATATATACCATATCAAAGCATGAAGTAGTCACCTCTCTGTTTACAGGAAGACTGCACAAAGAGCCTATGATTATTCCAGTTTATGTCCCTATCAGGCTTTCTGTGGCAGAGGGCCTACTATCTGGCACCAGGGCAGATTTTGTCAAAATGACCAAACATCTGCATTCCATGGGGTCAAGCTCGGCTAACGGAAAGGTCAACGGAAATATGGGTAATGCTTTTCAGGTTTGAAAACAGTGCTCTTAGATTTTTATAATTTTAATTTTTAATATCTGTAAATATGAAAACACATTTGTCATTACTGTAATATAATATTGTTCGAACCTTCTATTTGGTCAAAAATTGAAGGCATTATTTTGTTTTAAAACAAATTTATAACTCAATATTTTTGCATTTTATATCAACATTTCTTATCTTAAAAACATCAAAATAATTTTATCATACATCCAACGCAATACCTATGTTCCACTGGTGGACTTAAATGGCGACTGACCACAAATAGCAGATAGTGCCAAGAAACGCTTGTCTTGCATGACTTTTTAGATTAGGCAAGAATATCAAATTATCAGTAGCTAACTGTAGAGGAATAAATTCTACAAAGATCGTATTTGCATCCAGTGTTTAGCCATTCAACTCAGTCTAACAAGATTATGATTCACCTTACCAGGGGAGAATCCAGCTTTTAAGTAGGGGGGGGGGGGGGGGGTCACATCAGAGTAAGGTGGGGGTTCACATCAGACATACCATAACTAAGGGGGTCGGGGGGCCTGCCCCCCTGTGAAAAAAATAATTTTTGGTATATAAAAATATAGTGCATTTCCAGTAAATTTAATACCACTCTCAAGAAATAATTTTATACTTTGGGTTGAACCCCTTTACATTATTTTTCTTCTGGATCCGCTAGTGGGTACATAGTGTATGACATGTCATAACGACCTAACGACAGTCCAAACAGGACATACCATCAAACTTATGAGCCTTATGAATGGTTGCTTCCAAATTAAAAGAGTTTAAAGAGTTGAAGGCTTGATTGCTAACACATGAAATCATATAAAAGGGGTCACACAAACTGCAGTTATTTTAATGGATATAAAACCATCAAACAAACATGAGAGATGTTTTTTCTTTCATCAAAAAGTCGAACATCACCACCTTCGTACCCAAGGTAAACTGAGCCATCTAGAATGAAGTGGGAACACCTGGCCTTACTTCACCATTTCTGGAAACTGGTTTTAAATGGAATTAGGCTTCAGAAAGACATGTGTGGCTCCTCATGCAGTAGGCTGCAAATACATCCGCATTAATAAACCCAAGAAGTCTGGTTTCCAATCATGTTAATGGCTGAAGATATGGCTGGATGTGGATTCATATGCACAAATATTCCATAAATGTCAATTAATGGTCAGACTAGAGGATGGAATGATTGGTATTCCAGAGGCTCACCTAATCACCGAAAGCAGGCCAATTTTCCACTATTTCTGGCAGATGACGTGATTGCCTTGAAAACGTACATCCTGTAACCCTATTACAGATGTAAATTTACTAGGAAGGAAAGGATAGCCAACTAAATGATTTTGGGGAGCAATTATGCAAAATGTTTTTGGAATATTGATCAACTGATTCAGACTGTGTTTGACTGTCATGGAACATGACACAGAA
The DNA here is from genome assembly GCA_964017235.1 of Sabellastarte sp. h YS-2021. Classification (NCBI taxonomy): domain Eukaryota; kingdom Metazoa; phylum Annelida; class Polychaeta; order Sabellida; family Sabellidae; genus Sabellastarte; species Sabellastarte sp. h YS-2021. Next base: position 34,895,809 of record OZ024936.1, read on the forward strand.
ACTGTGGCAAAACTAGCCATAGCCTGTGTTGCTACACAGCTAGCTTAGGCAAGTCCAGGGCAGAGAAGACCAGAAGGTAAAAGAACAAGTTGCAGGACCCAACTTGGTGGGAATGAAGGCCCTGGTGTTTCATGTAGAAACCCATCCAGATCAGCCAATTAGAAGTGGCGAAACAGAAAAGGCTACGAAGGGCACTGGCGTAGTATAATGACTACATTCACTGAAACAAATCTGCACAATTTATTTAGTACATTTGAGGGACAGCAACAACCCAAACATGTAACACGTTTACTACAATTTTTGCCCACCCTTGCCAACTGTCACACACACCAATGAAATTTAACAAGTGCCCTATCTGCATTAGCGTTTTCGGATGGGTGGGGGGGGGGGGGTTACTTCTCTCTTTTATATATATTTTTTTAGTTTTCAAACCTTATTTAATGAACATCTTTGGCAACAACTGTCTGAGATATCTGGGGTCTGGCCATGTACTTAGCGAATAAGTTTAAGCATGTGTTTTCTTAAAAGTTAGGGGTGGCAAGGAGACAGTCTGAAAGTTTCTATTTTGGGCAGGGAGTTACAACTTCAGTGCTTTTGGTGGTTCTGAAAAGAACTTTTTAAGTGAGTGTTCCTGAGAAGAAGCTTTCTTCTGGTTCTGAGAATAACCTGTCTTCTTCTACTTTGGTAGAGTGTCAGTGTCTCTTGGGTCTTCTCACTGAATTATTTGTTGCAGATATACTTGGCCCGGATGGTGTTGCAGGGCTGGGTATATATATAGTGTTCAGATTTACTGCATTATGGTCACTAGGACCTCAAAGGTTATGCACTGGAATATCTTTCACTGGACTTAAGGGCAGTATCTGGGAATCCTACGTGTATAAGCTGCTCCAAGAGTCATTACTATGGCTGGGTAGAGATACATCATGATCTGATGGAGAGCTCCTGCTGTGGTATATGTGTGTAGATATGGCTAGGTATGTAGTTGTGGTTGGCGCTGACTCAAAGACTGCTGATGCTGTGCAAGAGGCTCAGGCAACATAAAAATATGCTGCTGTGCAGGGTGCTGTGACTATTCAGGCCCTTGTGTGGTTAAAAATATGTAATGTCTCTCCAACTGGCTGCTATGAAATATACTTAAAACTGGAACCTGTAGCTGAAGTTGCTGCTACTGTGTCTGACGTGCTGGGCCTCTGTTTACTCTGAATGCTGACTAACAGCTTGAAACCCTCAACCTTAAAAACTTCTGCAATTGACTCTGGCATTTGATCCAACTCTTTCAACAATAAGATATAATAAGTATTCCTTCAGGACTCAGGCGTGGCCTTGAGCAGATTGCCTAGAAAGTTTATCATTGATTTCATCTCATTGAGAAGGTCTGTCATGTGCTGCCCCAGTTCCCCTGACTGAGTTTAAAACCATGTCTCACATAGCTGTTCAAACATGTTGTGCTTCTCAGCAAAACTCTGGTCAGGGGCTTTCCTTCAACTGTTTGCCTGTGAAGGATTTTGTGCTCCTTCCTGTAGAGAATATCATGATCCTTGTGGAAATCAGCAATGCTTTTTCAATTTCTAAAAACAGATTGGCAACTGAAGTGTGACTATTACGTATAAACGTGAAAAAATTTCAGATCATTCTCGCCCAGACCATCCCTAGGGCCCTGTGTAAGGAGATGTCCACATGTCCAATCTCCAACTGTTTGCAGTCAATTACAAACAACAAAAGCTCTGTCTCAAGGGCAGATGGCCTGGCCAATGACAAAAGTATGATCTCCGTCAGAGATTTCAAGATTAACATTCAACTGGCCACAAAAGAGTGCGCAACAGGTCATATTGCAATTCCACAAGCATTTTCACCCTTCTAACTGAATTGTTTATGGTTGATGATTTTGAAGGAAATCCAATCCAGTTCACTTTTATTCCCGGCTGTGTATCCTCTCAAAATAGATAGCAACTGGCTACCAAGAGGTGGTCATGTGACCAGTCGCCACTAAAGTCCAACAAGAAATGGGTATAACAGATATAACATAATGCCAGAAACAAATTCCGACTCACCCCCATTCTTAAATCATTTCCACAGATATAATCCTGTATAAAGGAGACCTCAACGAAGCAGATTCGAATCACTATGAATATATCCAGCCTGAACACTTCATAAACACCGTAAGTAGGCCATCCTGTTATGCATTTAGATAAAAGGAAACAGGCAAGACAATTTCAAATTCAGACTCATTAAAGCTATAGGTACGTCAGCTGTCTAAGCATCATTTGTTTCACAGTCACCAGCCTTTATCTAGGAGATAACGTCTTATGTCTTCATGGCTCTTTCTAAAACTACAATAGAATTTTATAGTCACCTTTTAAATAGTGTCACGAAGCAGTCATTTCTTAATATGCATGCTCAGCTGATAAAATTATATTCCTACCTCTCTGTTAAAATACATACTTGATAACTTCATGTAGATGCATTCAGCAGTTTTTGTAAAGAACCTTGGTGTCTTGATTGATGTAAAGTTTTCCTTCGATGATCATGTCCGCAATATTTGTAAGACTTCTTTCATTTAACTGCACGATCTCAAGTGGGTTAAACAGTATCTGACAGATGAGGCTGCTATCCTGGCTATAAATGCCTTGGTGAGTAGTCGTTGGGACTATTGTAATTGTCTCTTCAGAAGTCTGTCCAGTTTTAAAATACACAAACTGCAGTGAATCCAAAATACTGGCTAGAATTATCGCAATTGTCATAGATACACAGAGGCATATCCTATTTAAAAACACTTTGATTACATTTTTGCTTTAGATGCTTCCATGGTTTAGAATGATTTACCTAATGATTTTCTTTCTGTCCATACTCTTGCCTGTTTCAGAAAAGGCTAAATCCTACCATCTCCTTGGTATCAACATTCCCTTTGTCTTCAGACCAAGGATTATTAAACTGGTTTCTGGTGTTGTGCCTTAAGAGTTTCCCATGGGCAGATTTGAAGTGATGTAAAAGTGTAGAATGGAAAAGAAAAGAAAGACGTGTTGTTACTATTGTCATTTTTGTTGTTGTTACTTTTTAGGTAATAAGTGCTTTAAGTGCTGAAAACCAATATACAACTGGTGACATTGATCATTCAAAGCCACCCCCACTGCCAGAAAGAAAGTGGCGGGGAATCCACCCAGATTGCGGGAACTATATGTAAGCATTGATGTGACAAATTATAAGCATTGTAAAATTGTAAGCAAAACAGACATAAAAGGCATGCATTTTACTTGGTCTTCACAGTTTATACACTTAGAACACAAATTTATTGACTTTATCAAGAATTTTCTCTTTAAATGATTGTTTTTGAGAGGAAACATTTCTTATCCTGGACATTTACTTATTTGTGTCTGTTGTGTATTTGTTTGGTTACCAAAGGTTTTATCACACTGCATTTCAGATCAAAGTCAACATCCATACAAAAGCTAAACATTTGCTCGAAAACTACAAACCAGACTTTAACAATGAAGGAAACATGTTCCCAACAATATCCTTGGTCAAATTGTGGAAATTGTGATACAGACCATAATAATGACTCATACGATGTTCATGGTTCAAAGAAGAAAAAGACAAGGAGGAACAAGAAGCATGACAAAGGCATAAAAGACAGAAAACATGCTTTGTATGATGATGATAACATATCAGAAGATACTGTCAACCTTTGTTGCGATCCAAATTTAAGTAGTACTTATTTAACTATCGATATGCCTAAGTACAAAGCAAGGGCGATTGTAGACAAAGAAGGTACTGAAAACACAAATATAAATAAAGTTATTGAAGTCATATCTGGGTCATGCAAAGCATCTGCTGAGAGACCAGAAAACCTTTGTGAAAGATATGTTACAAAAGGATCTACCAAAAACCCTTATGTCAACACTTCCAGTGAGAGTTACATGGACATGAGAGGAAGACAATCCAGAAAGCCCCATGCCATGAACCTTACCTCAGAACACAGTTCTGAGATTGACAGCTATGGAGTTCATAAGCCCCCTGTAAAACAGAGCATGACCACTGCAGGTCCAGAACTTAATCCACAAACTCCACATGATCAGCCTCAATACGACTATGCTACTCTACCCACAATGCACTCCAGATTACCACACACTCTGTATAGACCTGATGATATCAAACTAGACACTTATCGTCCTCCCCCAGTGCCACCCAGAAAGAGATACTCTTTTCTACGCCTCAGTGACGTCCCACACGACATAGGGAGCCTCGGTGTCGATGAAATTGTAGACAGCCTGAGACTGCTGAATCTTGATAACTCTGAACACTGTGTCCGTCTCTTTAGGAAGAAGCAGATTGATGGCAGAATGCTACTCAAGTTTTCGAAAGAAATTCTTATGAAGAATTTTGGTCTCTCTGATCTCGATGCTTTTTTGGTGTTTGAGTTTGCTCATGAGTCATGGAGGCCCAACGATAACTGACAAATTTATGCATTGAGATAAATAATATTCATTGCCTCTGAAAGCTATTTTCTTGGAGAAAAAGCTAAAAATGAAAACCCACATTTTATAAACTGTGTATATTTAATTTCTACATACATACCAAAGTAAGTGAGAGATGACAATATTTTGCTATTGTGCTGTAACTTCTAATTAATTTGACAGAAGTTATTTCAAATCATTCAAAGAAATTTTAATTTACATCTGTTATATACGTGAATAGTCCGTCATAGGTGACTTGTTGCATTTGTATAATTGTATTCCATCAAATCTGGGTTGTTTCTCTAATTTATTACATTTACTCAGAAGGAATGAATTTGTTGGTTAGCATTAAGGTGCCAACCAAATCATTCTTTCACCCCACCCATCACCAGAGCATTTTTTTCTCTACTATTGCCAGATCAACTAACAACCCAATTTGCCAAAATGGTGGACGATACCTGACCCTTTATTGCAAAGTAAAGTGGTGAGGCAGTCAAAATACAGCAAGGCCTGAAAAGGGGTGAAAAACTATGCCAATCTGTTTCATCTTTGTATCAAGATACTCAAAGTGGCATTACCATGATGGTTGTCTGTCATTTACTTTAAATTTAAACTAACGAGGGAATTGGAAGAGGATTACAAAAATAATGTCAAATTAAGTATTAAATTTAAAAACAAAACTAGGAGGAAAATTACTCGGTTTGATTACAGAATTTTATTTAATATTTTATTTTATTTACATGTTAGTATGAAGAAAACATGATTTGTAAAAATGTTTTACAAATTACACTATTCTTAATAAGCACCTTACATAAGAGGGGCAACAGGTAAAATATAACACATACAATAACGTTGTCAAAATAATTCTTTAAAATTACCAGAAATGTTCATGTGCTGTTTGGTTTGTTAAAACCGCAAAAAAAAATGTTTATGTTTATTGAGACTGAGCTTCAATTGTGTATAAACTTTTGTGTACTTGTGTACTAAATTCTATAATTTGTAGTAAGTACATGCTATTGTTTGTAATGTTTCTTGGGTAATTGGGTATTCATGGTACTATACTTTGTACTGGTATTTTGGCTTGTACACATGGACATTGTTACCAGTTAATTGGGCCGATTATTTGGCCTTTGGCATTTTGGTGGTATGTAATGGGAATTCTATATTTCTTTAGCTTTTTTGTTTCAATTTTCAATTTGATTCGGTGTCCTGATGTAATAACATTATGCTTTATATCTAGCTAAATTTTTAGGATGAAGTTGATGTTATTTGCCAGTTATTTTACTGAATTACTTGGTAATTACTTAAACAATTTAGTGTCCTTTTTAATGTCGATGGTACAGTACTGGTGAACTTGTAATATTAATATGTCAGCACTTGTTTTTAATGATATATTGTGGTTGGCTGATATATATAAATAGATTTAATTGATATTCTTATACGCATATCTATTAGTATGCAAGTCTTGTGTATTGGCTTTGGATTTTTTACAACCTTTTATATCTTGTACTGCTTATTGCTTAGCATTTAGGATTTATTGGTCTTATATTGGTAATTGCTTTTATTGTTCTTAATATTAGGCAGGTTTCATATCTTGACTTGTCTATGTAACATTTTCGGACTTTTAACCTCATTTCACACTTCTCAGGTGTGATTTTTATGTAAGTGATGAGATTACCTCTTTAGATCTAGTAGTGATAATTAATGTTATATCATATCATTGACCTTTGTCATGGTCGCATACTTGGGGTTTAATTTGGGCATACTTTGGGCTGGCTTACCTTTTATATCTGTAATGGGAGTAACTCTAATAGAAGAGATTACATTACCTTATTGGATCTAGTCATGTGAATAAATATTCGATTGTGACCTTGACATTTGTAGTTCAAGGTCATTTGGATAAAATTTGTGTGAGCTGGTCCGAGCTGCTGCTAATATGTGTAATAAATGTGGTAATGAGGAATAGTTTGTGTTACATGATATGAAATGATATGAAATGCTGAATTGATAAAATATCGATGTATTTTTTGGTATTTATATATAATAAAAATTTATAATCCCATTTCAGCTTCTCTTTGGCCCTGGGAATGATAGATATCTACTTATTAAATATGCAGTTTAAGAATTTACATACAACCTTCATTAATAACTCTAAACTATTAGAATAATAAAAAAAATTTGCACATTGTGATATCTGCCAAATAGTGGATAATTTGGAACACTTTTTGTACTGTTGTCACACTACAGAACTGGCCAAGTAATCTGATGATGAGTGGGGTAACCCAAACAGTACAAGAAATACTGCCAGGTTTCTTGAATTTTTATTCCAAATTTTACAACGCCTTTAATAATAGTTTTGCATAAAGCTTTAAAAAGTACCAGAAAATAAATATTTTTAACTACTTACATACCCAAGATTGATTTTAGAGAAAAAATATTCTCGAATCAAGATAGGGATGAAGTATTTTCAAACACATATGATCTACGAATTGAATCACTGTATTGTTATATCTAGGTAACCTTGTTATCAGATTTATTGTGGCCCAAAAATGAATGTCTTCAATTATGTCAATAAATTTTATTAGAAAGTATAACCCTGTCCTGGCGAGAAGTTTTTCAGTAAAGTAAAAGAATTCCTATTTCAAACCAGATCTGAATCATCTTTGAGGACCATGGAATGGATACACCCCACCTTGTGTGAAAGTATGACTACAATCCAATTCATAGCTTTTCTGTGCACAGACAAACAAACAAACAGATGCATTCGCATTACCACCTCTTTCCCCCTCAGGTGCGGAGGGTAAAAAATAAATTATGTAAATATGATTGTTACCTTGAAAGTATGAGCCAATATATGGAGGTGTAAAAGTTGTTATTCAAATGAGGTAATAAACCTTTGTATCTAATCTAGCAGCTGTAATGAGCAAGTTCTGGAGTAGGACCATTACCAGATGAGGGTTAAACACAGGGGTTAATGAGATAGTTCCTCCCAGATATCCACGAATACACACAATTGCTGCCAAATCTTCCTAAGTTTGTCCACATATGACCTACATAGAGGGCAAGGGTCCTCAAAAGTGGTCACATTTCACTCATATGTACAGGTATTGCTCTAGAATCGGAACATGTAATCCGGCAATTCCTGACCATCCTAGATCATCCAGGACTTGTCTGGCAAAGCCTGGATGATCCAGGAGGCATCCCAAAAAACCTAGGATGTCATCATTTTTTTTGCCACATCATGGTGAAGCAGGGTTCTGACTCTAAGCTGTCCCTCCAATAAGGCCAAACCTGTGTACAAGGTTCAAGCCACACCTCAAGCTATCTCAAGGTGGTCCATTCAAAGCAGAGGTTTAAACCTTATGCTGTCTGGGTTCAATTCTACGCATTAAAGGGTCCTGCCTGGGATTACCAAGGATTTGGGTAAGATTTTGCCTTATGGGATTGCTTGCGGTTCGAAGACTGCTCTGCTATGAAGGGGCAACTGGGCTGGGGTGTGAGCCTTAAAGTTCCTGCGTGGGCCAGATATTATGTGTTGTAGTGTGTGAGGGGACATAAATAAATTGTTATTTTTAAAGGGGACACTCGTAGGGACATTCTGTTTTTGGGTTAATTTACTAAGTGGCACTGTCATATATTCTAGGAGCCCACTCTAAGATAAGTAATGTGTTGTGGTATGGGAGGAGGGAAGTAAATTGTTCGGGATGGACATGCATTATGTTTTCCAGTTTTTGTACATGAAAACTGCAGTGCCTCTTTCCGCCTCTGGTGTGCGTGTTCTGTTTGCTGGTATACTGAATATTTACTAGGGAGACCCTGGTACTACAGGGTTTATGGAAGTTCAGTAAGCCAGAGTTATTCTCCTCTTCATATCCCCTCTTTGTGTCCCCTCTTGTTCTGGTGTCAATGCAAAAATGCATGCTTAGCCTTTACCAAAGTCTTCTTTTGACTGACATTTTTCTTCTTCTTAGGTGCCATCTGCCCCAAAACTGCCATGTAATGTTGTCCTATCATTATTCAGATAAAAAATTTTGGCTCAGCAAAAATGCACAGGGTTTTTAATGGGCCAACAATACAAGGGAGTAATACAGGAGACTATATGGGAAAATTCAGGGTCTGTTTGGGGCCTATGGGACTGCTTAAGAAGCAATATATGTCGATTCAGGACAGTCATGTGTAGCCCCAAACATTCAGAAGCTTTGCCGGATTGAGCCAAAAGTGTCACAAATCCTTCAGAATGCTCAGGGATGATTTCAGAAGGTCTCCCAGATGTCCAAGATTGCCAAAAAATTGCAAATTTTCTGGGTTCGGGTATAATACCTTTGCTTAAATACATTCTAATTCTAATTCTAATAGTACTTTTATAGCGCTTAATCTTTATCTAATGATAGACTCTAAGACGCAGAAAGCCAAAATCAGAGATCGTAATCGTTAAATCAGGGACATTGCAGGGGTCGACACCATGGAGAGACAAAATGAAAAACTAGGGATAATCTAGGGTGGGTAAGCTTTTTCAAAGAGGTAAGTTTTCAACTTTTTTCTGAATGAGGAGAGAGATTTAGTTGAGCATACATCATCAGGAAGATCATTCCAAATCCTTGGGGCATCGTATGCAAAGCTAAGGCCAAAATGCTTTTTAGACTTATATATTGAAGCACAATGTGGGACCTCAAGCAGCACACCATCAGATTGACTTCTGCGTGTTCTATACACACTATGCCTGGGTTTAAGGAAAGGTTCAAAGTATTTTGGATGGCCACTATGTAGAAACTTGTACACCAACAGGGCTGTCTTGAAGACAGAGCGATGCAAGACAGGCAGCCAATGAAGACTCTTTCTTACAGGAGTGATATGTGAGTATTTGGTGGTATTAGCCACAATTCTTGCAAGACTGTTCTGAACACATTAGAGCCTCCGAATGTCTAGAGCAGAGAGACCTCTGAACAAGGAATTACAGTAGTCAAGACGACTTCCCACCAAGGCATTTGCAGCTAAAAGAGCAGCTTCACGTGTAAGATATCCTCGGAGTCGCTTTAAATCCCTGATATGAACAAAACTAGCCTTACAGGTATTCCTGACATGGCAAGAGAAGGAAAAATCAGAGTCAAACCAGACACCTAAGTTCTTAATTGCATCAACAGGTGAAAGGAGGTTGCCAAGTATATTAACTGGGAAAAATTTCCTGAGTTTTGTGCGGACATTTCTTGAGCCAAACAGAATAAATTCTGTCTTGTCTGGATTTAGTTTAAGCTTATTTGCAGAAAGCCACTTTCTGACATCATCCAAGCAGTTTTTCAGTCTATCAAAGGCCTGAGTGGCATGGTTATGTGTGAGATGAACATATAACTGTGTGTCGTCTGCATAAAAGTGGAAACATATGCCAGGATGATTTTGAATAACTTTACTGAGGGGGGTAGTGTATAATGAGAACAAGATCGGCATTCATGGTGTTAGTCATTGTAAATGATTCTTTCAGAATTCTAATTTTATTCTTGATGTTAAAGAGCAACTTGCAAAGTAAGATAGCACTATTTACGAGTATAATTATGAATGCTAATGGGATAGTTGTCTTTTGGGCAAATATTGTGGCCCAGGAGCTTTGTTCGTAAAATATATTTATTTTTTTATCCTTTACAGCCTGGTAGTGGTGCTACCCAGAACATCCACCTAGTGCTCAAGAATATCCTCACAGATCTTATTGTATTTGCCTGGATGTACCCCGGATGTGTCCCCAGACAATTCATTCATTCACAGACGGACATGGATTGCTCCTGAACCGGACCATGTACGGAGGTCCCCGTTTCCCCCCTCCCATTTATCACGGTAGAATAAAGGACTACCAAAAGTCATTAAAGTATCATAAAAAATATTCACTCAGCTCCCCCAAGTAGCCCCTGAGTGAGTTAGGGACTAGCCCTGCATAAGATAAAAATCTCTTCACTCCCATATTGTTCCTAGACCTTGTGTCATATATAATTTTTCAGGAGCAGTCAAGATTCATTCAGGAAGCCCCAGTATACTGACATATCATTAAGTAGCCCGACACTAGCAGATCCATAATGGAGGGGTCAGGGGGTTTGACCCCCCCCCCCCCCCCCCCCCCCCCCGAAAAATGTAAAAGGGGTAAACCAATAGACCCAAAGTAACAGACAGAGATTCAAAAGTTGGAAATTTTCTTCTGATCTAGATTCATCCAAAATTATATATAATATTTAACAATTCTCTATCATGTTCTTGTTAGAGCCCAACTTAGGATTCAGCCCATCTTAAGATGGACTATGGCCCAACTTAGGATCATATAACCTAATTATAAAGCACCAATTTTATATGCAATGTGTATTTATCAATTTTATGCATCAGTGTGTTGTTTGACTAAATTCATCAAATTAACATGTTTAATTTAATTACATCTTCCAATTAATTAGTGTAATTTCAAAAGGTAATTTTATAATTCTTTGTTAAACTTAAAATATATAGATCAAGCTTACCCATAATATCACCCTATATATTTGGATTTCCCCCTATAGGTTTGATAGAATTAAGCCTCATTATGTTTAAAGATTACTTTGATGTTGATTTGTTTCACTTTATGATTTAGAGTATTCCCTATTGTGTACTTCACCCTTCCCCAAGTGAAACAAATCAACATCAATTGAATGTTGAAACAATAGGCACAAAACCAATTAAGAAATCATTCCAATAAAAGACAAATAAATCAACATGAAAAAAAAAATTAATGCTTCTCAAGGCCCAGGAAAGACAATTTTTTCATTTTTGCAATAAACACTGTTTGCCGAGGCTAGATCAATTTAGCATATTTAAATAGAATAAAAAAGAATATGTAGACAAAATAAAACTTCTTTACAAGGCTCATTTAAGTTGATCAGCATTAATGTGATCCTTTTCATAAAAATGTCCTATAATTTCTTTTTATTTGCACATGCATGTAAATAGTTTATATTACATTCAACATGCTTGTACTCCCACCTCTGAGGCCGGGGTTCGATTCCCAGCATGGCCTCAAGTGGGAAAGCTGGTAGTTGCTTGCCGTTGGTCGGCAGTTTACAGTACAGAACCCTTACGAATTGTATGTACTGGTTTCCTCTGCCCTTCCAACTACCTGTCGTGATATGACCAGTACAGTGTTGAAAGCGAGGTAAAACCCCAAATAAATAAATCAACATGCTTGTAAATAGTTTATATTATATTCAACATCAAAGTGATTCTTAAATTTTATTATCTTAAGTTGGTCTGATAGGTTCTAGCCCATCTTTGGGCTACGTACCAACTTAGGATCCTAAGTTGGGCCATTTAAGATGGGCTGACTCCTAAGTTGGGCTCCAACATTCTAATTCTAATAGCACTTTTATAGCACTTAATCTCTGTCAAAAGGCAGACTCTAAGGCACATCACACAAAAACATTGTTCAATATTCAAAAACCAGAGACATTGCAGGGGTCAGCACTGCAGAGAAAGCAGGATCGAGGAGATTGGAAATTTAGGGTGGATATGCTTTTCCAAAGAGGTATATGACTTCAGCTACCCAACTTAGTTCATTTGTAGCGGTATAAATGGCCTAGAAGAAACTGGTAAGACAAAACTTTTAATAAACGATTTTGTGGGTCAAGTGACCTGAATATCCAACTGGCTGCCACGAATTATTCTGTTAATGGTAATGTGATATATCACTATTTTCATTTTGTAAGTATATATATTTAGTATAGCATCTTGTTTTTTTTCTGCATCTCACAACCTTGCTACTCCTACTAGCAAGGCCTAAATCAGCAACTACAGGCTTGTTTTTTTTCAGTTTTATGTATTTATGGAATGGTACTACGGTAGAGGCTGATTCTTATCATCTTGTTACCTCGAATCCCCAATTCAAAATATGACGTCATTTGTGTTTGTGACGTAAATACTTTTTTCATCAATCATTATTGCCATTGATTATACGTCATTTTTGGTTAGTTTTTTGCAGTGGCAACCAGTTTAGAAAATGGATGCTGTTATAAAATAATGGATTTAAACTATATTGTATTATCTGCGTGGTCAGGAGTGGCCACACGTTGGTTTCACAATGAACGTGAGTATTATGGCACATTTTCCACAAGGTTTAAACATTATGACTAAAGTATTTTTAATGTTTTGTTTTGTGACCTTTGTGTACGTACGGGTTGTCACAATACCGTGCGTGTCACAATTCCGTGCATCAATATTCAACAAACTAATTTATTAAATCTATCCATTGAAATTACAGAAAGTGAAGATCTGGAGCATAGAAAAAAATCAGTTAAATACAAATTTTATAAAATATTACACGTTGATAGCCGATTTATTGCTGGATAGATTTGTTAAACAAACGCACGGTATTATGACATGCACGGAATTGTGACAACCACCTGGGGACATTCACTGGGGAGTAAAAACTGAGCCAGTCGTGTCCACATAAACTTACAGCATAGTGTGCTTTATGTAGAATGTTTTGCTTGAAAATAAAATTATACTTTTAATCATGAAAATGTTAATTGTGGATACGTAGTACAGGGTTGTTATAATCACTGACGCAGTTTACCATACTCCGTTCAATGTTAAACGATCAGTTAAATCATTGGAAGACATTGTAACTCAATGTGGTTTGAATAAAAGTATGATGAGTTAACTGACTATAATTTGAATAGCTCAACGTTGCAAGCAAACTGTTAATTTAATAACTAATGGCCAATACAATTCAGGGTTTTGGCTTTTGGGGTGCAATTATTTTTGTTAAGTTTTTATCGCTTTTGTGTACGGGTGACCTGAGTTAAAACCGTCCCGGGTTTCCAACACAGGTGCAGTCATTGAACAATGAATACAATGTAGTAGTAATTGTATTTTAAAATTCCAAGGAGTCAGTTATATCACTGGTGGGCATTGTGGTTTGAGATTGTAAACAATCACTTAAAAGTTTAAACACTGGAAGACTTTATAATTACGTTGACAACAATCCATAAAATCACTTGTGTTGATATAGCATTATATATTTTTTAATAACAATCACTGGTAGACATTTTAGGTCACCATTGTAATGATTCAGTTAAATCACTACAGTAACTGTACACTACATAGATTGAAATCCAACAAATAGTATTGCTAAGAGTAAGAGCCTCTCCCAGTGTGACCCTTACTGTTGAATGAGATGAAAAACCCCAAGTTTGACCTTTTCAGTTTAAAGTTTATAAAGGAGTTAAATGACTTCTGGACATTACAGTTCAAGGTTTTGGCTGTTGAAGGGGATATAAACCCCTTAATTTTGACTTTATGCAATTCAAAGTTGTAAACAGTCAAATAACTGTTGGTCATTGATTGGTTTTACTTGAAGGTTGTAAATAATTAGGAGAATCACTTTTTTTAAAATGATAATATTGCTGTAAATATTGCATCATTTACATGAATCAGTTTGTTCAAACTTTTTACTTTTCAGACGTTTCTGTTGCTGGTCAACAGAATGGCGGGCTTGCTGAGGTGAGTGGAAGTTTGATTCATTCAGAAACAGGAGTGTAATCAACAGTTTAGAGCATAAATTAGAAAAAGTGTTATCTTGTGGAATATCAGCACCTTTGCAAAATTTGTTATAAAATTTATTCAGTTTTTAAATTTTGATAATAAGATAATAATAAGATAATGAAATAATGCAAATTTTATCCCCAAAAGAGTACAGTAAATAGTACTCAAGACCCAAGTACAAAAGGTACTGCTCGTTCCCACCCTACCGTAAATAAAATATGTTCAAAATGTGTGTGATATGTGTTATCAATCATATATATAAATAACATCAATTTTTAGTTTCAATGAAACTGCTTTTTGAATTATACAAGAATTTGTGTATGGCAGTGAAATTATTGAATAATTTTAATCTTGTTACATATTGAGAGTCACTGTTGTCAAATGTAGAAACTGGGTGGTGGGCCCCAGTGTCAATTTGTAGGTCCTCTGTGGCCTAGTGGTTAGAAAGTTTGGCATCTGGTGACAGGATCACATCCTGTCACCTCTGTGTGGGTTCAAATCCTACAAGTGGTAATGCTGAGGGCCTGTCCCAATATGACCCTGGTGACTGAATGGGATGTAAAACCCTAAGTTTGACATTTGACAGACCTGTTGAACTGGAGTATGTTAAATAATGTTCAGTGATACTGCCTCTTGTGATAAGTCCGGTTTTTGAATGTTATTCTTTAAGTACTATGTGGATTTTTGTAAACATATATAAAATACTTGTCCCATAAATGAATATAAGTAATTAGAGAATATTCATAGATGAAGCTCTCAAAACAGTAAATTTAATGTCTTTAAACCAGCTTGATATTAGAAGGAATCTGTAACTCTATAGTGTGCAACCCGATATATTAACTTATGTTCATATCATGAAGTGGTTCAGAAGAAGAATTTTGAGGGACTGGAACAGAATATCTGAACATCTGGTCATTGGATGTGGTGAGGACACATAGCCAAAAGGATTTTTTCACTCTTTGATGATTTGTTTGGTTAATATTTTGTTTTAACGCTACTGTGTTTTTTTTATTATTAATTGTTTTCTTTATTGTAATAAGGCAGACATGCTTCAAGTTTCTGTGTTTTTGTTCATTATTTTATGTTAATTGATACAGCCGATGTTTATTTTCAGCCAGAAACCACAATAAATATTAATTGTCACTAGTCTTATGTCAATGTAACAAATATTAAACAGTTATAAAATTCACCTGCAAAGAAAAATCAACTGGAAAGACACAAGTGCCTTAGAATTTTAAGCGCACATCAAAGTTTTCTCAATGAAACTTTTCTCAAAATCAGCAAACTAGTTAAAAGTGTTAATTGTAACTGGTTTTGTATACAACAGTTTTGTCAGAATTGTTGTTATTACTACTGTGTCCGATGAAATGCCCTGGAGCCGGGGGTGATGCATTTTGACAGGAGGGGGTGGGGGGGGGGGGGTGTTTATATAAATGGATATGATAGTTTATATTTTACTCTATGGACATTCTAATTCTAAGAAAAATTCCAAGATCGAATCTTTGTGAATACGGGCCCAATAAGTAGAATATCTTTGGAACTAGAAGTTCCTTGGAGGCACTGTCTATTGAACTTTTCCCCACCAAAAGATACAGGTTAAGTATCAGTGTTTTATCATCCTTACATTTTCAACTTTACACTGAGCAAATGTAACTTAGTAGTTTTTATGTCTGTATCCTAAGAGGTCAAAATCAAGTTGAAAAGGTCAAAAGATGTGTGAGAATAAAAGTTGAATGCGAAAAAGCCAAGTTTGTGGGAACTGTTTATGAGTTAATAAAAAAAAATTCTGGTCACTTAGAAAGCCAGTAAAATGATCCTTTAGAAATTTAAACCTAAAAAAAAATCAAAACACTATATTGTTGTAATTGTCCCAATCAGTGCATAATGACATCTACTCTCAATGAAAGTATCTCAGCAATGACAACTAGTGTCAAAGAATACCCAAACTTTTAGTAATATTAGATGCCTGTAATTGATACAGTTGAAACTTGAAAGAGTTCATATAATATAGTTAACTCATAACATCTTGTATTGTTACAACTAGTAGATGTTCGTGTGATTTCAGGTTCTGCCTCAGTCTGTGGTCCGTTTTTTGGATACAGAGTCTCTGGGTTTGACACATGGAGAGGTCATTCTACTCCAACTACTGGCTCTCTACGCCCTCACAGTGTATGCACTGTGGGCCTTCTTCAAGGTGTGTGTTCTGCCATTTACAGACCCCAAGTCTGTTGTCATGTACTTGAGTTGAGTAAAAGATTTGAGTCACAGATTATTTCGGGGGTAAAGATAATTTTAATTAGCAAATCACAACAGTTGCATAGTAATGGCATGAAATGATCAATTTCTAATGCCTTTAAATGGAATATGTAACAAAGACATTATGACTGATACTAAACAGATTTATTACAAACAGAAAAAAGATTCTCAATTCTCAATACAATATTTATTAACAGTACAGGAATTATTGCTCAACTTTTAAAGATTTTAATTCATTCATTTTACAGAATGTTTATACAGATGTGCTATTCCAGTACTCGTACCCCATATTATACACGTATTACTCACATATTCAATCACTTCAAGGGCAGTTGAATGTAGCCTCATCATATACATGCATTCCAGTATGTGTGGTTTTCTCATAACATCTATCACATTGACACAACCGAAAGCAAAGGTTTGATGCAAGATGTTTAAATAAATAAAATGTTTTGATGTACACATAAAAGTGAACACTATATTTGAACAATATTGCTACTAATATGACTGCTTTGACAGAGAGACAGGAAAGTCTGTACTAGGCTGAGAGAGGAGTGTGAGGAACTCAAGAGGCAGCAGTCTACTGACCAGAGGCTGGTCATACTGAGAGACACAGAGGTGAGATGTACAGACCTTACACTAATGTCACAGTAGTATAAATGGTGAAATATAATTGAAACCGTTAAATTGCAACCTCTGTAGAATAATTTCTTCATAGAAAATAATAGGTCCTCAGGGGGTCTTTTACCTCACAGTTACTATGGTATTTGCAGTAACATATTTGTATCTGTAGTAACTTATTTATACTGTCCCTTGGGATACAACTTAACAGGAATCAGGTGGGTAGGAAAGTATCTTATTTATTGACTTGAAATAAAGCATGTGGCTTCATCAGTTTGGTGAAGCTATTGCTTTAATTTTTGCTAACAAAATCTATGGTGACATTACCCAACTGATAGTGGAGGAACAAAATCATCACTTGATGGAACAACTTTTGGCAGAGCATTCAGTAGATCAATGTACATAGAAACACAGACTTTGAGACATTTGTTTTGCTGTGTATTTTAGTTGAATGAGCTGAAGGCTGAGCTCAGGGAGAGGAGGGAGAGAAGTGTGATTCTGGAAGACCAGGTTCTCACAGCTGTAAGTAAAGAAATTACCACACTGTGTGTCAAGATTGGGTTGCTTAACATCACATAAGAGTTAACCAGATTTGTCTTATTTATTTTACTTTTTCACATATGACTTTCTTTACAGATTTTTATTCAGCATTTTTTTTTTTTGCTATGCATTTGTGTACGTCATCTGCCATATTTACTTCACTGATACTTCCAGTTGGTTACATCTGAAACATACTTACCCGTATTGGGATCAGTTCTTGCCAGTTACCTGATGCTTTTTTCTCCCTAAGTCACAGCTTTAGTCATTTTCAAACAATTAAGCATCTAATATTTCTAGAAAGTTGTCATGTACTGGATTTAAACCCCAAACTATAAGAGCCAAATGGACAGTTACCAAAATGAATAGCACTGGGATCACTAGATAAATTTTAGGGAATGAAAGAAACACCTGACATTTACAATTCAATATTCATAGTTTGACATGGAGATTTATTGCTAGGGTGATTATATTGTACTCTGAATAGTACTATAGTGTGATTTTGTAGGGCGTTAGAGATTTATACAGGCACGCCATGAGTCATTACAGCCCAAGGGCCGTTAGGCCCGAGTGCAGTAATGATTCATGAAGTGCCTGTAAACAGGGTGTATCCAGTCATAGAAAACATGGAATTCCATTCCATTAACTCCAGGTTTTGGAAAATTCATAAAAAGTCCTGGAAATGTAAAGGCATCTTCTCGCGAAACGGTGTTATTCCTTTCTTTTAGGGATGGGTCGGTAGACCCAGTATCAAGAGCATTTGAGTGAAATACCCTGATGAGATTTTACAACCGCCGCTTCGCATGTCAGCACATTTTATGGAAGGAAGACTTAAAATATTAGAAACATACCCAAAATCTGAAGAAATTATAAGCTTTTATCCTCTTATTTTCATCCATTTGCAAACTTTTATAGTGAAACATTAAACAGAATCGCCATTTTTTGGTTACGACAATTTAAAACCTCAATCTCGCTTGTCAGCTCTTATAATTGAAGGAAAACTTAAAATATTGGGAACAAACAAGAAATATGAAGAAATGACAAGCTTCCATTTCATATTTTGGCCACTTTAATTGCGATGTCGTAAAGAGAAAACGTCCATGTTTGTTTGTGATGTACAAAAACGCGGAGTCCTGGAATCGGTACGGTTTTGCATTGGCAACCTCCCGATGTACATATTTTTCATACCGACCCATCCCTACTTTCTTTCATCCAGCATTTCAATACAAGGATACGTTTATGTAATCAGATCAAATTTTGGTGTCTTCCACATCATCCTGTACTAGGGCAGGGTCGGTAGCATATTTTTCATTTCGGTATCCCGCCAAAGTGAAACCATACCGATTCCGGGATTCCGAAAGAAGAAATTTTGTTCTTACACCCAATCGAATAAGCCCTGACCAACCGGAAGTAAGATTCGCGAAAAGAAAACATTGAAGTTCTGAAAGAAATCACTATAAAATGCTAAAATATATAAAAAATATGGGATAAAAGTTTGTAATTTCTTCAGATTTGAGGTTTGTTTCTAATAGTTTATGTTTTCTCACAATATTATATACTGACATTCGAAATACCGGCTGTAAAGTGTCCCCACGGTGTTGAAGTAAATTGTTCTCGATACCGGTGTTACCGACCCTGCCCTATCCTGTACTGTGACTGGAACCTTGTGCGTGGGTCTACTTACTGGTAGTTTCTGGCATGTTCATCTTCTCTAGTGGTCTCGGTACATGTCTCTTTCATCCCACAAAGCACATAAAATGTCTTTGATTTTAAAGCTTTGGTCATGCAGAAGTCATGGAAAAGTCATGGAAAAAAATATTGAAATTTAGTGGATACACCCTGTGTAAAAACCATTAATGCAAAATAACATTATTACTATTATTATTAAATCTGCATTTGTCATCCATTTTTCATATTAAATATTTTCAAACCTGTTTAACCTACTAATGCATTGCACACATCATTAGAAAGATATTTATACACTGTTTCTTTTTGTCTTTGTTTGATCAAAATCCATGCAGAAATAAGGGAGATATCATAGGTTGCAAATTTAAAGTGAGAGTAAATTATTTGTGAACAAATACTTGATGACGTCAGAGGCGAACCGTTAATAGTTCTGCACTCTCATTAGTCGCCACTCAGTGAAGCGTAAATTATACTATTTTACCATACATATAAAATATTGTTAATTTACTGCTAGTACTGCACACCTATCTAATAATAATACTCAATAGTCTATTATTCAGTGATCAGTTGACAACTCGTGTTGTATTGAACTACCTGACTTTTTAGCCTGTGTACTTTGCATTGTAGGTGCAGAGACAGAGGGAGAATCAATCAGTAACTGACAAGCAGGCCAAAGTAGGTCACATTTCTGCGTGTACATACTGTATAATAGGGGTGCGACCGAGCAGTCGACACTCACCGAACGAGGCAAATTTCACGAAAATTCGATCCCAATTTCAGGGGTCTACTACTCATGTGCATACAACAACCTATTGAAGCGGTTATGTTTTTTAAGGAAATAAAAAATAAATAACATACCTTGCTGGCATTAAATCGCAAAATGCACTATTTTTAACATAATATTAAATATATTATATGATGACATCAGCTAATTCAAGAGATTCAAAGCTTTTATCTTTATATTTTTGTTGTTTACGGGAGCCGCCATATTGGATGTTGTTTCCTGTAATGGTGGATACTAAACTTCGCGAGGGCTCGATGTCGAGTCGATTTTTTGTCCGCGAGCAATCAACATGAATTATTTGTATTCGTCACACCCTACTATATAAGTAACACCTCTTATACCCATGCCATTTTGATGTGGTTAATCAGCAGCCGCAAAAGTAAAGCAATTTCTTATGTTAGCACATTAAAACTGGTTTTTACCCCACAGCCCTTAATGGCTGTTGGGGTATTGTTTTCACCCATGGTGTCCGGATGGTGGGGCGGGCGGCGGGAAATAGTTTGTCCGGGCTGTATCTCAGAAACCGTAAGGTGTAGGAAGTTGATACTTGGTAGGGACATTGGTTAGGGGGTGTAGCTGTGCAACGTCATGGTCTGACCTTGATTTGACCTTGCTGTAGTGACCTTGAGTTTGAAAATCTTGTCCGGGCTATATCTCAGAAACTGTAAGGTGTAGGAAGTTGATACTTGGTAGGGACATTGGTTAGGGGGTGTAGTTGTGCAACGTCATAGTCTGACCTTGATTTGACCTTTGACCTTGCTGTAGTGACCTTGACCTATAAAATCTTGTCCGGGCTATATCTCGGAAACCGTAAGGTGTAGGAAGTTGATACTTGGTAGGGATATTGGTTAGGTGGTGTAGGTGTGCAACGTCATGGTCTGACCTTGATTTGACCTTTGACCTTGCCGTAGTGACCTTGACCTATAAAATGTTGTCCGGGCTATATCTCGGAAACTGTAAGGCTTGGGAAGTTGATATTTGGTAGGGATATTGGTTAGGGGGTGTAGGTGTGCAACGTCATGGTGTGACCTTGATTTGACCTTTGACCTTGCCGTAGTGACCTATAAAATGTTGTCCTGGCTATATCTCAGAAACCGTAAGGTGTAGGAAGTTGATACGTGGTACGGATATTGGTTAGGGGGTGGAGATGTGCAACGTCATGGTGTGACCTTGATTTGACCTGTGACCTTGCCGTAGTGGCCTTGACCTATAAAATCTTGTCCAGGCTATATCTCAGAAACCGTAAGGTGTAGGAAGTTGATACTTGGTAGGGATATTGCTTAGGGGGTGTAGGTGTGCAGCGTCATGGTCTGACCTTGATTTGACCTTTGACCTTGCCGTAGTGACCTTGACCTATAAAATGTTGTCCGGGCTATATCTCAGAAACCGTAAGGTGTAGGAAGTTGATACTTGGTAGAGACATTGGCTAGGGGGTGTAGGTGTGCAGCATCATGGTGTGACCTTGATTTGACCTTTGACCTTGCCATAGTGACCTTGACCTATAAAATCGTCAGGGCTGTATCTCGGAAACCGTAAGGTGTAGGAAGTTGATACTTGGTAGGGACATTGGTTATTGGCTATAGGTGTGTATTATCATGGTGTGACCTTAATTTGACCTTTTACCTTGCCGTAGTGACCTTGACCTTTAAAATCTTGTTGCACCTTTGGGTCTGTCTTTTGATGCAGATTAAGCAAAAGTCATATTAGAATTTATTAAGAATTTTACTTTCATAACTTCCCATTGTAAGAGATAGAATTTCATCAAGTGAGCTGCAGATTTTACTCCAACACCACACATAAGCATTCATTAAATGTATTACCACTTCTGTATGCATGGTAATATTCAAACCATCTAAACCATAATTCGGAAATGCAGATGTATATAAAGAGTGTTGAATTTTAGTTTACTGATTAATGCTGTCATCTTGTCATTGAATTATCTTGTTTTAATACTTCATCTTTATACGCATTATCTTTCTTTTAAATATTATTTCTCCATTTAAACATTGTTTGGACCTTTATATAACTGACAGTGGTCTGAAAGTATCCTGAAGTTTGTACTGGTACAGTACTTCGATATCTCATGGTGTTGAAAATATTTCCCAAGGCTGTGGGGTACGGGCATCTCTGATGCTATTTTTGTGTTTGCTTTAATTTGACAAACAACTGTTCTAGTTATACATCTAGTTACTGTATCCATAGACTCTGCAAATGTGCAAACTACCATACATTTTAAAACTCTGTACTTTGCAAAACCTTGACCTCCATTCCCTCAGCTACCCATCACAATATGACCACTGTAATGTATTGAAAGTAGCGTTGGTATCGAATAATAATATGCATATCGATATCAAACCATATTTTTGCCTTCTGTATCGATCGATATTGAAATATCGGGTCATGAGATGCTTTCCTTTGGGACAAACTCTTTCGCGAGGTTTAGTATTTCCCGGAACGTAAACAAATATGGCGTTTCCGCTTTAGCGGTAAGTGAAAGTTTACAAAAATAATATGAAAACCAATGTATTCTTCAAATATTTTCCTTTATTTGAATGAAAAACCCCATATTTGTACCTGTTAAGTAGTATATTTCGATATTGATATGGCACTCTACATTATTGATATCGGCAAATTTAGCGTGAATCGATAAATATTTCAATATCGATAAACAATACCAGCACTAATTGAAAGTGATGTCAAAAAAAAAAGAAATCAGTTTAATAGCCAGCAATATTGGGCTAAGTGTATGAAACCAATGTACTTATTCATTGCAGGTGACTGGCCTGGAAGAACAAGTGAAACTCCTGATTCAGAAAAAGGAGTCACTTCACGCTGAGGTCAGTTTTTGCGTGGTTGTTTCATATTGAAAACAATAGGAATGTATTTACTTTTCACAGCAATTCTGAACAGGATTGTTGCATCATAAAAATACATGTCCTATTAACATGCTAGATTTTATGATTTAGCAAAAAACTGTCAGAAGTTATTTTTAATTCTAAAGTGCTATGTACCAATGCAAACATCTGTACACCATCAAATATATGTTTCCCATCCAGTTTCTCATATTACAATCAACTTCTTGTCATATGATGAAGGCTTTGTCCTTAAACAAAGAAGTACTTCTACAATATGTGATGTTTGTTGAAATGTCAAGGGATGACAAAAATCCCAGGTGACAGGCTAAATATCAATATAAAATGCATTTCATGGCTTTTCACTGTATAATTAATATGCATAATATTGTATTTTATGTATAAAATGTTGTAATACATAATATATTCTGATAATGTCCTCACTATACAGGTCAGGAAACTGGATGATAAGAACCTTGAAGTGGAGGAGAGAAACAGGACCCTCAGGGTAAAGGTAAAGTATGACACTGTTCTAGTGGAGAACACTTTCTGAAAAACATTGTTGTAAATTTTAAGAGCATGTATGTTTTAATTCCAGCAGCGATTGTAAGAGCTTCATTCAATTTATTTGCACTTAGATTGACTAAATGTCCTGGAGTTCTGTTATTGGACAAACTCTTAATGAACAAGATTTTCGATTTTGTGCCTTAGATTGTGTCACATGTGGGACATTAAAGGCTATAAAAATCCATATTAGATTAGATCAGTTATTTAACACTGTAAAATCATATTACAAGTATAAGTTTGATTGTTTTAAATAAAACCATACGCACCGTGTGGTCAAGAATAGGCACTGTACCTTAATAGACATCAAGCAACTTTCCCACTGGAGTTCAGGGGTCATACTTTGAACACTGCCTCAAAAGTGGAAGCAGATATTACAATCTCTTCTGAACAATATCAACCAAGTGACTTTGTGTGTTTTGAGGGTCCTAGTTTTCAGAAACGCTGCTAAATTGTCCATGTCAGATGAATGAGTGTTAAGTGTTGTGCAACTTCAAACAAGTGACTTTTAATATGATGGCTGATGTTTTGTAGGTGGCTGAACATCTCGACTCAAATATCACATCAGATGAAGTCAGTCACAACCTGCAGAAAAAGGTACTACAAGTATTTTGCAATATTGAGATTTACTACAAATTCCTATCATTTTTATACCTGTGTAGATAACCTTGTGCTTTGGAAGTTGCACAGATGCATAAAGACCCTGACAGTTAGCCAATGTAACAGACTCATGTGGTGGTGATGCTGAGGTAGCACTAAAACAGTCACACTAAACTACACAATAAAATGTGAAGGTTATGTAACAGCAGTAGTTAGAGTAAATGGTACAATATATACTGATAACAGGCAAAGTTTCTGCAACAAAAAATGCCTTTAAATGTTTAGAAGTAGACATCAAAATAAACTGCTTAAACAAGGCTTATTTATGTGTGATTTTTTTGTGTGTGTGTGTGCTTTGACAGTTCAGCGAACAGGAGTTGACTCTGCATACCATTAGGGTTGAGAATGAACAATTGCAAAGAAAGGTAAACCCAAGGATAATATACTTTTGATGTGAAAATAATCTCATTTACATATTTTTCACTTTTTCATCCACATCATAATCCTGTTGAATGAATAAAGTTCCTTTTATCTCCTAAGTTTTTTTAGCATAAATTGAATAAAATATGCATAATTAATGTTAATGTTGTAAGTTTCTGGAGGCTCAGTCAAACATAAATCTGGTTTCTTGTTTGGTATGGTGGTAACAACACTTTCCTGTGATATTTTGGGTGATAGGTTTAAATATCAAGTGATGTGGTGGTAGTATACAGCCAGTTCAGATTCGTTACAAACTGGTACATAGTCTGCTTTCTTATACCTTTAAAAACTTCACTTGTGAATATGATGTATACAACGTATAATGGGAGCATTCAAAACTCTCAAAAAACTCAATTTCCTTTGTGAAGGAAAATACCTGTGTGCCAATATTGTGTATGTGAAGAATCTAATGAGGAGGTTTATGGTTACATTACTGTACATCACAACAAATTTGACTTTTATGGTACAGGTTATCAGAATGATTTAAAGTAATTGAGTTCAATGTCACTTTTTATAGATTATCATTTTTATTGCGTTAATACGTCCTATCCAATGGACAATTGCTTTACTGGTCGGCGTGACTGGTCCCGCCAAACGACAAAAAAAGTCATTCTGTATATATTACCTTCAGGACCGGTTAGGGAGTGTACATTTGCAAGGTGGCGCATCATAGTTCCTTCCTGTCTAGACATGCTGAAGTTATCACGTCTTTTTTGTTTGGCACGTGGAGAGTACAGATGTTTTGAAAAGTGAAGATTTTATAAAGACAACTACAAACTTTTAACTTTATTTTATGATAAAGTGACAATTTGGTGTTTTGGAGTATTATGGCGTCCCCTGGACAGAAAAGAGGAAGTTGTAGGCACATGATGGCACTTTTTGACTCGCACTCTAAATATGTAAGGTGCTGTGAAAAGGGGTTGGGCATAGATCCATGTGTTGAGAAGAAGATCAGTGAGATTTGTGACAGTTTTATGCCTGAGCAAAAGAAACAACTAGTCACCCCTACATGCAAGAATCAAAATGAGCACCAAAAGAAGGCAAGCTCTACCCCCCTTATGGGGCAGGTAGAGAGCAAGGGTGACAGTAGTGATAGAGGCGAAACTCCTAAGAGGCCTAAAAAGTCCTCTCACAAATCCCCTTCTAAGAAGATCTCCAAGGCCGGCAAAACTGCAGACTTCCAATATTCCTGGTCAGAAGTTTTTCAGGACCAATGGAAGCAATCTAGAAGAAAGATGTAGTGGTGTCTGACAGGCCGTTTATCCCACCAGTGCAGCAGACTACCGGTGTTACCAGTCAGAAGCAGAGTACCAGTGTCACTGGTCAGATGGAGATGAAGAAAGTCACCCAGCCTGTTGAGGCTCCCGGTGCTGTGAGAGCCACCCAGTCTGTTGAGGTGAGATGCTTTCCCTCTTGCTGCTGGTGACAGTTCCAGCCCCCAGGTCCTGCCAGCTATACCTACACCAGTGGTCGACCCAAGGTTCAACACCCAGGTCCCACTGGTGAAGAAACGAGCCATCTCCATTGCCGGTTCTGGTCCTCAGCTGATGAACCGGTCTCAGATACTGAGCAGTTTAGTGACCACACTTCTGCAAGTCCTGTTGATGAGGAAGGTGAGGTCTCTGACCTGGAGTCTGCTGGTCCAGATTGCTAAGAGCTGTTAAATTTGAACAATGAACTGAGTGCTGAGCAGATGAACAGAGAGACCATGCGTGGTGTACGTTTTTTTATGGGATGGTCTCAGGTCCCGGAATTTGACTCTGCGTCTTCATCACTGGATGACAACTCTTTTGCCAGTTCCGGAACACCACACACCTGCAAAGTATCTGTGAATTTCCGGTAGATGAATGGCTTTGCAGGAAGTTTGAGAAACTTAATCTCACTGTGCAAGAAGGCTACCCATCACGTTCATCAGAAACTGCAGGGTTGACTAAGGACCAGTTTGTGAAACCACCAAAGACACTTAAGTGGTACGATTTGCACAGTGAAAAGAAAGACTTTTCCAGAAGCAAATTGTACACTTGGACAAATGAACCGGTACATTTAAACAGTTGCTTCCAAAGGATTGCCAACCGTTCTCTACCCTCAGCATCTGCCTCCTGGCCAGTATCACAAGAAACACCGAGAAAGTGGGAGCGGGCTGCACGTGACCAGAGTTACATGGCTAACCAAGCTGCCGGACTCAGCCATTGTCTCACCAAAGTACACGATTCCATGACATCTCAACTTAAGGTTATCATGGGAGACAGAAATAAGGGAAAGTCTTCAAGAAAACTTCACAAAGCAACTAAAAGAATTGGATTATTTTCCCACCTTCAACCACAGTATCACACAGGCAATGGCTTGTACCATGCATGACTTGTCAGAGGGTATTTTTATTAATGTAGCAAACCTAACATTGGCCCGTAGCAACAGTTATCTGGATTTTGTGAAAGCCGGGATTAAACAGGACACAGTCAGTAGAACTGCTCCCTGTTACATGAGTGCACTTTTGCCGGACCACCTGATCTCAAAAGCTCAGGAAGAGATACGTCACCATGAGGACAAACGTTCTTCTGATCCGGCCCCATAGAAAATCCAGTGTTTCCACCCTTAAAGCCAGCTAACAGGCAGCAACAGGACTCTGACTGGAACTCCGGTCCACCTGCATTGAAACAAATTAAGAGGCGTGGACAAAGGTCTATCAGGGGCCTCATCTTATTATCAGCAACCAGCAAAGAGTCAGAAGCAGTATAAATGACAATTACTGTGTAGGTTGTGTAGCCAGCAATTCAGTGCCTGTACATGTGACCGGCAAAGTGAATTATTCTGTAGATTGTGACTCGCAACAGAGACTGTGTTTGTTTAGAAAGAAAGAGGGACAGTTTAGTTACAGAGATGGCCAGAAAGAATGACTGTTTGTTTGTGACTGGCAAGAAACAGACGGTAAGAACTTCTTGTCCTGCTGTAAGTCATGTTCATTTTGCAAACAGGTAACCGCAAAAGAAAGGTGTAAATCCTAATTGTTATTATCATTGTCAAGAAATAAAGCATGTGAATGATGTTTCCTGTAGATCACTTTAGTTCTGTAAAAAAATGTCACAAATGTTCTGTTATTCCAGATCTGTGAGGCCAGATTACACCAGGTTTGGAAAAAAAATGGGCAGCGCTAGGCGTCAGCCACAAAAATTTAACAGTCCTGAGAGAAGGCTACAAAAAAGGCCTACAATCTCCCCTCCTGGATCCAGCCAAACTTGACCAGGTCCCCAACAATAACAAGCTGTTATGTAAATCCCAACAGGAACCTGTACCTTTGGAGGCATTGCACCAGCTGTTCAAACAAAAATGCAATAGAGTTGGTCAAAAACCAAGAATCCCTGGGCTTTTACAACTGACTATTTTTGGTTCCAAAACCAGACAACCGATGGAGACCTATACTGGACCTCAGCACCCTAAACCGATTTTTAAAGCTTGAGTCAGTCAAATGGAGACCCCAGAGACAATACAAACCCCCCTACATGCAGGGGAGTGGGTAACATCCATAGATTTCAAAGATGCATACTTCCATATACCAATACACAGGCAATCCAGGAAGTACATGCGTTTTCATCTCCAGGGTCGGTCCTACCAGTTCAAAGCACTACCATTTGGTCTTTCCACAGCACCCATGGAGTTTACAGTAGTAGTCAAAGAGGCCAAGTTTCTTGCACTGCAAAAGGGTATAAGGATCCACCAGTACCTAGACGACTGGTTGGTCAGAGCCAGATCCCACCAGACTTGTCTCCAGCATACACAAACCTTGGTAGCACTCTGTCAGGAGCAGAGTCAAACCCAGCCAAGAGCGTTGGCAGACCCTACTAACAAAAATAAGAGACCTCCTGACTGGTCCGGTGTGCCCGGTCTGGAAGCTAATGTCCCTCATAGGTCACCTGATAGCAACAGAGAAACAAGTACACTTAGGCCGGTTACACATGAGACCCATACAGTGGCATCTCAAAAACAACTGGAGCATACCAGAGTCACTAGAAAAGGTGATCCCCATTCCCAAGTCACTCCACCCACATTTAAAATGGTGGCTGGAGGAAGACAAAGTACTCACAGGTCAACCATTACACCCACTAAAATATGCTCTGCAAATCTTTACAGATGCATCAAAAGAAGGGTAGGTCACTCACTTAAAAAAGCACATGGCAAGGGGAGAGTGGTCCCTTCCAGAAAGCAAACTACACGTAAATTACCTGGAACTAAAGGCGGTCTTTCTGGCCCTAAAAGAATTCCAGAATCTCTGTTCAAACAACATGGTCCTCATAACTATAGACAACACAACAGTAGTTGCCTACATAAACAAGGAGGGAGGGATGAAGTCGGGCCCCTTATGTGCCCTCATGTAGAGAATCCTGACCTGGTGTTCCAGAAAACAGGTTATTGTCAAAGCTTGACACATCCCCAGCTGGCTGAATGTGATAGCAGACAAACTATCCAGACTGAGCCGAACCATTCAAACAGAGTGGTCCCACCACCCAGAGTTCTTCCGAGCAATATGTTACCGTTGGAACCAGCCCCAGGTGGATCTGTTTGCCACTAGGTTCAACAACAAGCTTCCACAATTTGTCTCACCAGTTCCGGACCCCAAGGCATAGGCTGTGGATGCACTCAGCCTGTCATGAGAGGATCTGGACCCATATACCTTCCCACCAGCAGCCATCTTGGGCAAAGTGGTGGAGAAGTTGCAGGACTACCCGTGCAACAGGATCATACAGATTGCACCAAGGTGGCCCAGCATGCCTTGGTTCTGGGACCTAATGACCATTTCCAGTCAGATCCCATTGTGCCTGCCCAATCTGCCCAATCTGGTGATTCAACCAGACCCTACACAGGAATCTGTCAAATCTGAATCTACATGCTTGGTTCCTAGAGACTCAGCTATCAAGGAGCAGGGCTTTTCTGAGGCAGTGGCAGCAAGAATTGAGGCTCCTCAAAGAGGATCAGCCAGATCAATCTATGAGGCAAAGTGCACCATTTTTACAAAGTGGTGCCTCAGTAATCAGGTGGACTTCAGGGCACCACCTTTGAAGCCATAACTGACTTCCTTCTGTACCAGTTTCAAGACAGGAAGTTATAGCCGGGCACTATTGATGGCTATAGATCAGCCATTGCTGACAAACTGGGGAATTACTCCAGCAAAGATGAGAATCTTACTTATCTCCTGGATAGCTTCCACAGAGACCGACCCAAGGGTGGACAGAATATATTAACGCAATAAAATTGCAAA
Organism: Sabellastarte sp. h YS-2021; assembly: GCA_964017235.1. Classification (NCBI taxonomy): domain Eukaryota; kingdom Metazoa; phylum Annelida; class Polychaeta; order Sabellida; family Sabellidae; genus Sabellastarte; species Sabellastarte sp. h YS-2021. The sequence goes on from OZ024936.1 coordinate 34,925,434, forward strand.
TTTAATAAGTAAATTAAATTTTTAGAAGTTATTACCCTATCCAATGGACACACAAGGCCCTCCCAACCGGCCCCGCTATCAGCTTACTAGGGGGTCTAAATAGGTTTAGACAATGAAAAAGATGCGATGATGTCAGCATGTCTAGACAGGAAGAACTATGATGCGCCACCTAGCGAATGCACACTTCGTGACCGGTCCTGCTGGTTATATATACAGGAAGGCGGTAAAGCAATTGTCCATTGGATAGGGTATTAACTTATAAAAATTTACTTATTAAATTTGCAAAATTGTATTTCATAACTGGAATGGATAGTTTAAATGGTAATGAAAGCAGTGCATACTGTTTGATCAGGATTATGCATTCTGAGCCATCATCCAATATTGACGTGCAAAGATGTATATTAGTATGGCAATTTTATCTGAAACTATAAACTTACACTGCAAATACCTAAATACCCCGTAAAAATGAAGAAATTGTAAAATTTTATCTTCTGTTTTTGTAGTTTCTAATGCATTTTGTATCAGAGCTCCCATGTTTTGTTTTGACAAGCTTCACTTCATGTAGCAGTCAGGGATGTGCTAGAACAACACATATTCAGTATCCCAGATTCAGACTCATTGGTAGTCTAGTAGACATTATATTACCACCCATCCCCACCCCCCAATATCAAGCGATAAGGAAATATTTTTGCATTCAATATCAATGTTCACTCAGGCAAACAATGTATCCACAAGGCTGCTTTGATGTCACTGAGTGTGTTTTTTTTCTTTTCAGACGATAGATCAGGATGGCCTCTTAGATAAGTACTGGAGGGAGAACAGCTTTCTGGAGGCCAGGGTGAGACTTAGAATTCTGTGTTATTTAACAGACGCATTTTAATAGTTTTGACAGCAATATAAAGTACATATTGAAAGTTTTCACTCTCACAAGACAGACCCATAAAACTAAGTTTTAGGATGGAATAAATAAACTATTCTATGTTTAGTGTATGAGATCCTCTAGTGTAATTATAACACAATTGGTTGAAATTGGCATGGTCTTCAGTTAAACTCTATTGGTCATTAAAACTGCAAGATATTTGAAATAAGTCAATTTGTCATCTGTCTTTTGCACATTCATGTAGGAATGGCTCCTCTTGTGTCTGTTACTTTAGGAGAATTTTAACACTGAGGTGTTACCATAAAACCATTGTTACATTATGTTAGATTGCTTTAATTATTGTTTCCGCCGAACAAAAGTTGGGGATACTTAGGATTCAGTACGGTCACTCCACCGCAGAGATTTTCTTTCGAACGTGATAACTTAAAAAGATTTTAGTTAGACCTTTCAAATTTGGTATGTGGGTATATATGGGCAATGCCACAAACACTATTGTTTTGTGACCTTGACCTTCAATTTCAAGGTCACTGGTGGCCTCTTAAAGGTCAGATTTTGGCCATTTTTTCACATTTTGGCCCAGTTCTCAAATACAGAAAGTTAAATCATCCTATGGGTGGTATATATAATACATATATATGGCCTCTGTAAGCATGTAGGAATTTGACCTTGAAGCTCTTCATTGTCTGTCATCCACAGACCACCAAAGTACCGGGGATAAACTCTGTCGAGACGCAATATCTAGTTTTGGTAAGTATTGGTTATATTTGAGACATTCAGTGCCTTTGCATATCTTAGGGGAGTTATTATGTCTCAGTGATGACACACTGGTCTCCTGTCTGTTCTGTTGTGGGTTCAAATGTTGGTTTTGGCCGTAAATGGAAAAGTCACCAGTCATTTTCCTATATATTTTCCTATCTTACACACATTAATGCCTTACTACATACCCTGATGTGACTGCTGCACTGTGATAACCCCAAATACATAGCATTTATACAGCTGTAATTGAATGTTACAGTGAATTTTTCAGATCCGTGATGTTGAAGTGAGAATGAGATGGCAGTATGAGGAGGAGAACATGTAAGTGGCATATTATTATATTTCATTTCTGTGTATAACTTTTACCACATTCTATTCCTGAGAACTACTGTTTGTACATGGGGTAAAGTCTTGGTTGTCTAGATTTTATTGTCTTAATGACTTTTGGTATCTTAATGGCTAAAGACAATGCATTCCAATGAAATTAATTTTGGAATGATGATTATTCAGTAAAAGCTCCATTTTCTAGAGGCAGGATTTTGTTTGCATAATAGAAGCTTCACACTATAGGGAAGTGTTTTGGTGTCAAACATTAAGAAAATACATATTTGACAGATTTGAGATTAAAGTCAAATTGGAATAAGTTTTAGTGACAAAGTTCAATCTGCACCCTTGCTAATATATCAGACAGAAAAAGCTTATAAACCCATTTAGATCCTTTTTAATATGCTTGAAAAGCTCTTTAGTTGCAATAAACTGACAATCACGATGTAACAATACATGAAAGTGTGAATTGACAGAGTATGATTCTGCTTTCAGATGTGCTGCACTTGACTGTGAGGAGGAGAAGTGTGCATACTTGAAGAACACCTACACTGAACAGGTCTGTGTGAACACTTTGCTGTCTTTACCTATTTACTGTGGTGATGTTTCTACTGTTACATACCCAGCATGTATAAGCCATCCACAGCTGGAAGTATCCACTTATTGTCCACCACAATTATTTGCATTAATGTATGGTACTTGAAAAATTCAATAACCTGAAGTTTCTCAAGTTTTAGTTTTTACCCCACAGCCCTTAAGGGCTGTCGGGGTATTGTTTTCACCCATGGTGTCCGGATGGGCGGGCGGGCAAGTGAGAAGAAAAAGTTTGTCCGGGCTGTATCTCAGAAACCGTAAGGTGTAGGAAGGTGATACTTGGTAGGGACATTGGTTAGGAGGTGTAGTTGTGTAACGTCATGTTATGACCTTGATTTGACCTTGCCCTAGTGACCTTGACCTATAAAATCTTGTCCAGGCCATATCTCAGAAACTGTAAGGTACAGGAAGTTGATACTTGGTAGGGTCATTGGTGGGGGATTGTAGGTGTCCAATGTCATGGTGTGACCTTGATTTGACCTTTGACCTTGCTGTAGTGACCTTGACCTTTGAAATATTGACTGGGCTATATCTTGGAAACCATAAGGTGACGGAAGTTGATATTTGCTAGGGATATTGGTTATGAGTTGTAGGTGTGCAACATCATTCTGTGACCTTGATTTGACCATTGACCTTACCATAGTGACCATGAGTTTTAAAATCTTGGCTATTTCTTGGATTCCATGAGGTGTAGAAGGTTGACACTTTGGTAGGGACATTGGTTAGGGAGTGTATGTAAATGTATGTGTCCATCATGGTGTGGCCTTTTTGCTCTGCCAAAGTGTGTTCATCTGCCATATTTGAGACACCTTTCTCTTATGACAAAGATGTATGGATTGCTGCAACTAATTATTATATGCACTTTTACAAAATTATGCTATTTCTGTTGACAGCTATTCTCCAATTAATAAATTTTACAGCTTCATATTTTTAGTTTACTGATTAATATTGTTATCTTGCTATTTGAATTGTCTTGTTTTGGTACTTTATCTTTACATATATTTTCTTTCTCTTAGATGTTATTTTCTCTACTTAAACATTATTTGGACCTTTATAGAAGTAACACTGTGCTAAAAGTATCCCGGTCTTTGTACTGTTTCACTACCTCTATATGTCATGGTATTGAAAACTATTTCCCCTGGCTGTGGGGTATGGGCATCTCTGATGCTATTTTTTTACCTTGTAAATATCTCTTCTCTACTAACCTATAAAATAAAGCCCCTACTTTAATCTATGTTGTGTATCGTGGTCAAGTTGACTTTTGGCTCACAAATTTTGACCTCCAGACAATCACACCTGGGAACTGATTATCCACCATAAGCCATATTTAACCTAAATACTATGGAATATGAACACGGGGACTTTTTAAATTTAGTCTTTTTGCATTTCATCTTTAATATAGCTTAATTTTACTCATAAATCATTAAAAATGGTGGAAAATAAAAGTAAAACATCTCTCATTAGCTATATACAGAAAAATATATCACTCAATGACATGAAGATTAACAAAATAATACGTGTGCTATGCACTCATATAATATTGTCATCTTCATTGTCCATTGTCTGTCTCATTCAGGAGTTTTCCTAATATCCAGTGCTTCATATCTAAATACGATGCCACATCTTTTACATATATACATAACTTGAGCATTATTATTTGAAAAATGATTTGACCAGATATTATTTTAAACTGAGCCTTTTATTTAAACATCGAAAAGAGTGCAGAAGTTTGTGACAAGAATGTCTTGCACCTGCTGCTTTAATTCAAATTGTGTTTATCTGCACCCAAGTCTTAACAGAAGGCTATATGTAATGTCTTTCTGAAATTCAATTTACTGGTGAATGGTCGTCATAGAACAACTGTGTAAAATAGTTGGATTTTACATGACAGTTCAGTGTTTTTAATAACCATAAACAGTAATTGACTTAACCTTCCATGTTTTATTTTGCAGATAAGGTCTATGGAAAGGAACCAGCACCAGTACTGGGTAAGTGACATGCAGTACACTGCATTTCAATCATTTTTCTCTTGTTGATTCAGTGTAAATTCTACACAGATTACTCTTAAAACAGACATTCAGGGTAAGTTAAAGAAGCTTACTTCTAGTATAAAGCACAGTTAAACCCTGTTCAGTGAAATCTCCAGAGACAAGAAAACACTAATCTACTTAACCAAGAATTTGTCTGCTAGTATTCATGAAAAATCTGAAACCTAAACTCTATCCTGCAAAGGTATAAACTCCGTTTTTGTATTCTCAAGTGAAATCCTAAGCATTTACTCCAATTCAAAGTTGAGTTTGAGTTTAAACTCAAGTTTAGGGTATAATCCCAAGATTATAGAGATTTTATTTGAGTTTGAGAATGAGTTTGAGATTTATTGTGTGTACATATACTAGTAGAAAAGATCCTCTGAGAAACGGATATGTACATCAATTCCTACTTAAAAAGTAGATCTCTAATTAACAGAGATCTACTTAAAAGAGTTTGGCTGCATTAGCCATTTCTTTAAAACAATTCAACTTTACACAATGAAAGAGGAGAACAGGCCAGCACAAGGTACTTTTTTGTTCAGTTTAAGACATGTAAAATAAGAAATAAAAAGTGCATTTCAAACAGTTGCAAACAGAGTACAAAAACATTATTCTACTCACATTTACTGGCAATCACTGTTATATTTGTAAACTATTGTAAAATACAAGAAAATTGACTCACGGATTAATATATATTTAACAAGTGTTTCTTTAAATTTTGTATGTACCATCTCACAAAATGATTTGTCAGATTCTAAAAAATTGCAAAGCTTCTGTTGCAATATGTGCACAACCATACTGCCATGAGGTATTTGAAGAATCAGTTGTATATTGTACATTTTTAGTGGGCCAGCAAATGTGTAAGAAATCATGAGCCAATGTCTGTAATTGTCTTTAGCATCAATTCAAGTTGAGATAATAAAAGCATAACTCTTCTTATATGTGTAAACATAGCAGCCAGTCGTCTTTATTATGTGCCTGATTGCGCAGGTAACAGTGGGTACATTGTCCATTAGTGCTGGGAGATCGCCATGACTTTACCTGTCGATCTTTGTATCAGAAATTTGTGAGCAAACTTCGAACATTTCCGATCATGGAGTAGAAATTGAAAAACAGACAGAAAAATCTAATATTAAATAATAACAAGTAAAATACACACAAATTAACAAAATATAACCAAAATATAATCTAAAAGCCATTCACAGACGTCTCCCTCACCAACAGACCATGCTTGATGTATCTCCACTTGTGATTGGCTAATTTTATGATTACCTTGACAACAGAGGGAAAACCCCAAGGTGTTTCTATTTACGTTATATTTATTGCATTCACGGCTAGTTTTGTCATTTTAACTGATGAATATTTCAGATTTTTAAAAATATTAATATGGTTGGTGTTTTATTGTGACCAAAAGGCTACAGAGAAATGAATTTAGCAAACATCGGTTGTACTTAAATTTTACCGGTCATTGATCGGCAGTGAGCCAGCGAGCGATAATACCGAAGTTTGCAAACATCGTCCCAGCACTATTGTCTATATCCACATATATATCACTGTAATCATAACAATAATATTATAGTAATAAATGTCAATAACCCTATCATAAACAAAAACATGGGAAAGTCACCCACAACCCACCCACCCCCACCCCCCACCCCCCTGAAATTTTATACTTGAATAAATTATACTTTGAAAGTTATTGATTGTATAAGGTTTGGATATTTCATGTGTTTGGTACTCTTTGTTTGCAATAATATGTATGAACCAGTTTTATCAGCTGATATATTCGAATATAATGTTGATATTGATATCCGCAGAGCCAGATGCTGCACCCACTGTCAGATAGCAATAGGCTTTTCAAACTTTTCACCTACTTAGGTCTGTTACAAATATGCATTGTTTTACCTTTGTAGTTTCAATCAGTGCAGGCAAAGTGGGATCTGAGGGATTTAAAGAAAGAACGCGATTCTCTCAGATACATGTAAGTGACACACTTGTTAACACACTTTGTAAAATAAACACCAGATAATTGTAGAGTGTGGTAGGAAATTGTACTTTTTATTGAGTTAATATATGTTACCTAACATAATCAGACAGGTGCCTTAGTCCGGTGTAAGCTGGTCCCTTGAACATCAGGAAAAGACATCCTCAGTGCTATGTTTCAGCTGGCAGTGTCCCAACCCTTTGTTAGTTGGCCAGTTCCTCCAGTACTTGCTAGGGGGCACAGATGATGCAACTACCTGTTTTCATTTGGTGTGGTAGGAAATCCTTGGGATTAAAAGAAACTTTATTTTGTCTCTATTTATTATGTGTATACATACATAATATGTATTCCACCCTTTTCGATTTGACCTGATTTGTCTTTGTAACCTTCGTGGTATCTTCAGGATAGAAGAGGGGAACATGTGATGTTGGGCTTTGACCCCATAAAAAACGTGCACTCTGTAGAAAGAAAAGGGTCAGCCATGATATCCTTGTGTGTTGGGGCAAAGTGTGTCTTCAGTGGGTAGTAGTTACTGTAGTTGGATCTGTTGATTAAGGCTGAAAATGATTAGCAAAATTTCCTGGCCGGGTAGCCATCAAACTAACTGTCGTCTAACCGATAAACTGTTTCTAAGGTTTAGCATGTTTGAGAAAATACCGAAAATGTCACATGGACAAGTGTTCCAGATGTAAACAAGCAAAATGGTGGCTGATAAGATGCTAGGAAATTAAAAACTTCACAAAAATTGTGGGGTAATCAGACAATAATGTTATATTTTTATATTTTATTGCGTTAATACATCCTATCCAATGGACAATTGCTAATCCGGCCGGCACAGACCGGCCCGTAAAATGTCAGGAAAAGACATCCTGTGTTTCCACTGGCCAGGCTGGTCCAGTACTGTGCACTCGCCAGATGATGCATTGTACTTCCTTCCTGTCTAGACAGCGTGATGTCATAGCATCTTTTTTGTTTGTCGCGTGTACTGTGCAGACAGATTTTTCTGAGCTTTAGATTTTTGAAGATATTTGTGATAATTTTTAACTTTTGTGATTTAACTTTGTGTTAATGGCTATTTGGGAGTGTATAGATCAAAACAGAGAAGCGGGAATCTAAGAAAACTGCCACTCCCAGCAAAGAACCTGCATCGTCAGACACTCTCAGTCCCACCCTTGTGGACCTGGCACTTGGTAGTGGGGGTTGTGGATGTCCAGGGCACTGTTAAGTCCCCTGGTTTGAGTGCACCAACTGAGAAGTAGAAAGTGGAGGAAATGAAGGCTTCTTCATCCAAGTCGGTCAAGACAAACAAACCGACCAGTCTTCAGCAGATAGCCGACTTGCCAAAGTGTCAGGCGATTTTTTCCTTCCGGTTTCACGTCCTCTAGTTCCCAGTTGGTAACCGGTTAACCGTCTCTTATTTAACAAAACATGATATCCAAATAGTTTTCCATACAAAAAACAGGAATATTCTAACATGACATGGATGTAGCCTCGATTCTGATTGGCTAAACGACGAAATACTTCAGCATAACCTGGTAGCTCCGAATTATTGCTGATTATACTGTAAAAAGCAAATAAAAGTGGATTTTGACATTTATTTTGTATGTAAGGTTGGTAAAGGTACTTTAAATTGAAGTATAGTGGAAAACCGGTAGCTGAACTTTATGGCAGTTTCCAATAATTTTTTTTTACTGTACCGACGATACCAGTACTACCGCAACACTCCTACAGGCGACACTAGGATTGATGAACTGAACCAGAAATGGCCGGATCATTTCAATCACTTGGAAGCGCTTCTGATGGCTAGACCCTTGACTCTTGAATGCTTCGGCTCTCACCAAGCTTAATGCCTGCCTTCGTGATGTCCAAGAGTGGATGTCTCTCAGTAAATTGAAGCTCAACGTCAGAAGATTTCCTCTCACTTTCCTGTTAGCATTCTTGGTAGCCTTTTTCATCCAGTTGATTCTGTCAGAAATCTAGGTGTGTGGTTTGATGCAGATGTTTCATTCTCTGAGCATATCAAGAGGACTTGCAAAGCGTGCTTCCTTCAGATGTGTGACCTCCGTAGAATTAGAAAGTGTCTCACTTCTGAAGTGGCAGTCCTCGCTGCAAATGCCTTGGTTAGTAGTCGTCTGGACTATTGTAACTCTGTTCAGAGGTTTGTCCAGTTTCAATCAGCACAAATTGCAAAGTATTCAGAACACCCTTGCTCGTATTGTTACAAATCATAGAAAGTATACTCATGTTACACCCATTCTACAGAAACTCCACTGGTTGCCTGTTAAGTATCGTTGTATTTTCAAAACCGCAACACTTGTGTATAAATTTTTGCATAGTGGTTCTCCTTCTTATTTTGAACCGTTCATGTCTTTTAGTAGTTGTCCCTATAGTACTAGGCATAATCACCCAGATCGTCAATACCTTACAGTTCCTCCTTTCCGTTCATCAGTCTTTAAGTCAGCCAACATTTTGGCCATAGTTTTGCCTTTGATGCTCCTAAGATCTGGAATGACCTCCCTCAAGATGTCCACAGTGCAACATCAGTTGCCTCCTTCAGAAAGAAGCTTAAAACATACCTGTTTGCAAAAGCCTACCCACCATAGCCTCCACCGTCACATCTGTGTCTCCTTGGTACGACCTGGCTATGTCCCTTGATTAACGCTAACTGTCTTGCTTTATGTTTAGATGCGCCTTAGAGTCCATCAGTGATGGCGATTAAGCGCTATAAAAGTCCACATTAGATTAGATTAGATTGACCAACCACAAGAGCCTACCTTCAAGCCAGTCAAGGTGACCCCCACTCACACTCCGACTCCACCAGCTAATGTAGTCAGGACTGAACCATTCATAAAGCTGGCCGACCAACCTTCTCAGCACACCGACCGACTTACTTCAGCTGAGTTGTGTGGTACCGACCCCCCCTGCTTCGAGACAAAAGTCTACCGGCCAATCTCACTCTTACCGACCAAGGACTGCAGAACCTGCTGGTAGCGATCCTCCTGTTTTTCAGAGACAATCCACCAGTAAGAGTGCTACTGAACCGACTAGAAGGGACAGTTTTTCTAGTGAATCGGAGTCTGATAGGGATTTCTCTGACTGGCCACCAGTAGACATTTATGTCGAAGAAAGAGAGTTAATGGATGACCAGGATGTTACCGTCACTGACCCAGACCAATGCCTCTCTGAAGAACAGACTTACAGAGAGACAAGGGGGATTCAGTGACTGGACACACATCCCAGATATTGACTCTAGTGCTGCTACGTCAGATGATAACCCCTTTACAAGCCCGAAAGTTCAGACTCCAGGGAAAAGTGTCCATTCAGATGCCTTCAGATGACTGGCTGTGCAGGAAACTTAGTAAGTTAAACCTCACCTCGGTTGAAGGCTACCCTTCCCGCAGCTCCAAGGCTGGAGGTCTCCTCAAGGATCAGTTTGTTCAACCAGTGAAGTCTCAAGCCAAGTGGTACAGGCTGCATTCTGACCAGAAAGTGGACTTCTACTGCTGTGTCATCTTGGAACACTGATGCCTCAAGACTGAATAGTACTTACCTCAGGTTCCAGATAGGCCGGACTCTCCTCAAACCCTCCTCAGTCGTGCCCTATCTCTCAGGAAAGTCTGCGCAAGTGGAAGAAGTCTGCAAGAGAAGCTTCACTTATCTGTAATCAGGTCGCCGGTTTCAACCGATGTCTGTTCAAGGTACAGCAGAACATGCAGACACAACTCAAGCGATCGGGACAGACAACAAGGACAAATCTGCTTCCAAAGTTACAACGACCACTGATGAACTACAATACCTCCTGGATTTTAATGCCAGCATCAGTCAGGCCATGGCTAAGACAATGGAACATGTGAGCAAATTTGTCTTTGTATCTACAGCAAACTTGACATTATTCAGAAGAAACTCTCATTTGTCACACTTGAGGTTGGGGATCAAGCCGGATACCTTGGCTGCGCTCAGAACTGCTCCTCTACAGGTAACCACTCTTTTCCCGGACAGTGTCATTAAGAGGACAGAGGAGGAGATTGCCAGACTGCCAGTCATGACAACAAAGGACATTCAGGCTCAGGTACCTACAAGAAGGGTCACTACCACCCTTATGAACGTTCAGAGAGGAAGGCTAACAACAGGAAATCTGACAGACCTGCCTGGAAAATCATTGGTGCACATGGTCAGGGCAGGAGGAGCAAAGGGAAATCTTCTCAGTACTCATCCCGACCGACCAAGGGCCAGCAGTCATATAAATGACAATTACTGTGTAAGTCTGTTACAAACAGGACTGCTGGCCGGGAGCCAAGAAACTGTAAAGTGTGCTCAATTACCAAGGGACCTCAGTTTAAAGACAATGAACTCTCAGACACCACAAACTTTTGTACATTTTGCAAAAGGGCTTTCACAAAAGAAAGATGTAAGTCCCGTCATTGTAAATTGTCACACAGCAGAATTAAAATATGTGAAAGATGTTTCCTGTGTCGATCAATTGCCTTTTGTCAAGCCTGATTGTAGGGGCAAGACTACAAAGCTTTTGGAAAGTTGGGAAAGTCAGGGTGCTGGTCCGAAAGTATTAAGAATCCCCTTTTGGACCCGGCCGAACTGGACAAGGTCACTGACTGTCATAAGCTGTTATGCCAATCCCCACAGGAACCTCTACCTGCTGGAGGCATTGCATCAGCTTATGGTAAAAAATGCAGTATAACTGGTCCAAAATAAAAAATCAAGTGGAGACCTATACTAGATCTGAGCAATCTGAATCAATTCCTCAATGCGGGAAAATTCGAAATGGAGACCCCAGAGACCATCAGGACCTCCCTCCAGCAAGGGGAGGGCGTTACTTCAATAGGTTTCAAAGCCGCCTACTTCCACATACCAATACAGGAACAATCCAGGAAATATTTAAGATTTCACATCCACGGTCAGACATACCAGTTCAAGGCACTGCCATTCGTATTGTCCACAGCACCCATGGATTTCACTGTGATAGCAAAGGATGTGAGACTGATGGCCATACACAAGGGTATAAGGATCCACCAATACCTAGACAACTGGTTGGTGAGAGCCATTTCCCACCAAACTTGTCTCCAAAACACTCAGGAACTAGTAGAGATCTGCGAGAATTTAGGTTGGGTGGTGAACTTTGATAAATCAGAACTGGAACCTAAACAGATCTTCAATTTCATAGGTTACCAATTCGATCTCAAGTATGGTCTGGTCCAGCCCACACTGGACTGATAGCAGAACCTTCAACAAAAAATAATGACACTTCTAACCCGACTGACTTGTCCGGTTTGGCAATTCATGTCTGTCTGCTAATGGCCTCAGAAAAACATGTTCACCTTGGCCGACTACATATGAGACCCATGCAATGGCATCTCAAAAACAACTGTACCCGAATCTCTAGTAAATGTGATCTTTATCCCCAAGTCGCTGCACCCCCATGAAATGGTGGCTGGACAAAGACAATGTGCTTCAAGGTCAACCATTACACCCACTAAAACATGCTCTGCAAGTCTTTACAGACATATCAAAACAAGGGTGGGGCGCTTGGCAGTCTTTTTGGATCTGAAAGAGTTCCAAGACCTCTGCTCAGACAAGATAGTTCTGGTAGCAACTGACAACACCACATTGGTGTCATATATAAACAAGGAAGGAGGCATGAGGTCAGGCCCTCTTTGTGCCTACTTTGGAGAATCTTGACCTGGTGTGCAGGAAACAAGTAACTCTCAAAGCCCAACACATTCCAGACCGGCTGAATGTGGTAGAAGACAAGCTATCCAGGCTAGGCCAGACAATTCAGACAGAATGGTCCCTTCACCCAGAGGTCTTCCAAGCCATATGTTCCCGGTGGCACCAGCCCCAAGTGGACCTGTTTGCAACCAGGTTCAACAACAAACTACCACTCAGTCTATCCTGGGAAGATCTGGACCCATATGCCTTCCCACCAGCAGCCATTTGGGCAAAGTGGTGAAGTTGCAGGACTATCCTTGCAGTAGAATCATTGGCAGCACAATTTGAGGCTCCTCAGAGAGGATCAACCAGATCAGACTATGAGACAAAGTGGTTCATTTTTACAAAGTGGTGCCTCAGTAATCAGGTAGACTTTAGGGCACCCCAATAAACTCAGTAGCTTACTTCCTTATGTACCTGTTTCAGGACGAAAATTACAACCAAGTACCATTGATGGTTACAGGTCACCCATCAATGTCAGCAAAGACGAAAATCTCAATCGTCTCCTGGATAGTTTCCACAGAGACAGACCAAAAGGACGGAGGGGAATCCCCTACTGGAACCTCTCCCTGGTGTTGCACCAGCTAACAAAGGCTCCTTTTTAACTAATTAAAGAGGGCTCTTTGAAGCACTTGACCTCCAAAACTGTTTTCCTTTTGACCCTAGGGTCAGGCAAACGCAGGAGTGTGATCCATGCTTGGCAAAACAAGAACATCAGACACCAGCCAGACTGGTCAAAGGTGTCCCTGTATCAATCACCCAGCTTTCTTGGCAAGAATCAGCTGGTCAAAGAGGGTCCAGACAGTGTGGCCCCAGTGGTTATACTAGCCCTGGCCCCACTCTTGATAAGTCCCTCAAGTCTGACAGGTTCCTGTGTTCAGTCGGAGCATTGAGCTACTATTTGGACAGGACCTCAGGCAGAACAAGGAGTTAGTCTTTGTCTCCTTCAAGAAAAACTTTGACAAGGATATCTCACCTGCCACTATCTCCTCATGGATCAAGCAGACTGTAATCCTATGCTTGAGCTCTCTGATCAGGAGGCCCTCACCTTACATCAGGTTATATCCCATGATGTCAGGGCCTTTGTGGCTTCTAAGGCCTTCCGTTCGGGAGTTTCCTTTGAGCAGATCTTGTCAGTCTGCCACTGGAAGTAACACAACACCTTCACACAGTTCTATTTGAAGGATGTGGCTTGAGCTGATTCAGAGCTTTACCACTTGGTCCAGTAGTGGCTGCTCAGCAGATCCACAAAAAGCCCTTAATTGAGGAGATTTGTATATATGTACATAGTGTAAGTGGTTCTTACATGTACATAGTGTTAAAAAAAGCAAAAAAGTAAAAAGAAACTATGACATGCTTCCTTCGGGAGGTTTATTGGCCTTCTGGGACTGAACTGAGCCCTCTCTTCCCCTACCTCAGAGCAGGTCTGTAAAACAGAGGCGGGGTGCGGTATAGCCCTGGGTAACCAGCAGCAGGTATCCGACCATGGGCCTATAGGTCTCCTGACTAAGTCAGCCTAGACTGTAGGTTTAAAATGTGTTATCATTGATGAGTTCACTGAAGTCCCTAGTAACTTACCCGATGACCAAGTGGTAGTTATTCAGCAAATGTCCATTGGATAGGATGTATCAACACAATAAAATTGCAAATTTAATAAGTAAATTAAATTTTATTACGCTACAATAGCTTACCATGTGGGACTTAATGCTGTTCTCGGGTTGCCACACCCGGGGCCAACGTCTTAGAAAAAAAGACAGTTCTTGTTAGCCATCGGATACACTGCTAGTTGTCATCACGTGATAACCTCTGACCTCTCGCCCTACTTTCTCGTTGGCCACGCGAATTAGCAATGCTTTATTTTGCAAGGAATATTATTTCATTTTTACAAGGATATACTTATTGTTGGATATGGAAACTACACCAGTTTCTTTATTTTATTGCATAGAATCACAATTCGATGCCTTTTCATAGTTCAGATAAGTATCTTTACTATATTTTACAACTGAAGTCCACTTCCGGATTCACGTAAAGCAATGGCGACTCGTTTATGGGGTTTCTAATACAGGATATTTATATATGCCTGTCAGTAAAATAAAATAAAACAAAATATTTAAACCCTATCTGCTTCATTATTGGACCCCTTTTAGGGTTTAAAAGTGTATAAATGTAACACAAACGAGTCCTGGCCGAGTAAAATCTCCGGAAACAACTTCCGTTTTATTGTCGAGACAGCATTTTCTTGTAATGCGCGTCTCGCGTTGGTAGTTTTTATACAGGAATATATGCCTGTTGAAATCAAATTAAATAGATTTTGCAAGGGTTTACCCCCGTTCTTTTACTCTATTGGTCCATTTTAAGGGTTAAAATATGATATAAAGCACGATTCTAACTGGGGGAATCCTCGGGGAAACCCCTGTGATGACGTCACGTCTAGACCGCATGTGCTGAGAGACGCGGGTTTCTTACAGTACGTTTATAAATATAAATAAAATAAAATAATATATTTTATCCCTTCTTCCCTGTATTATTGACCATTTATAAGGTTAATACTTAAATAAACAGGAATAGAATTCTTCATTAATCGTCTAGACATTACGTGTCTCTTTAGGCTATAAGGTAACCTTGGTTACCCATTATTTTAATTATATTTTAATTCATCCAGTTTTAAATTATAATTACTTGTTTTTTAGATTCTATGTTATTTAATAAAATTCTGTGTAATTTCTGCTTTCATTATCTCACAACTAGCCCTACCTGCAGTGAGGCGGGTGGGGCAGGTGACCTTGTGTCACAGTTGATTTACTTACGTAAATCTAGTTGTGTAGTTCCTTCGAAGAAGGAAAGGCAAAGCTTCCTTGGAAGCTTACCTTAAGGAAAGCTTACATAGAAATTATAATATCCAACTTCTTTCTCCAGGGTGGATCAGATCCCTGCTTAAATTCAGATAAGATCTTAGTTCATCCGAGATTTTTAATGCATCCGAGAATCGGATGCAGTATTCTCAACTTCTATTCAACCCAGTATGATTTGATACTCGGTTTTCATTGCATCTCTCGGATCATCTGAAATCCAATGCTTGGTGGATTGTATGTAGATCTGATCCTCGGATGATCGGATCATCTACTCTGATGTTCGGATGTTGATTCCAGATCAGAACACTAACAATCCTCACACACAAAAAAAAAAAAAAAAAAAAAAAAAAAAAAAAAAAAAAAAAAAACTTGGAGTAATAGTTCACCAGCCTGGCAGTAGATATCACCTATTGGAGGCTTGGGTCCAAGTTCAAAAAGTCCAAGTCCTCAAGCCCAAGAGGGCTTCTAAACAAGGTCCTTCATTCAGTCCTGGCTCTATATTTTAGGGAAGTAGGTTGCCTGACTTCACCCTAACCAATTTTTGAGGACATTGAAACTTAGGCAGTTTTTTGAACCTCCCTGCCCCCAGGGAATTTATGCCTAGATCCTCCACAGTCTGGACTCTGAATGATTTACTAGACCAACAGGAACTTGGGCAGTTTAATTTCCCTTAAAATGGAACAAGTTTTCAAATTTGTATCTCCTTAGGGGCCTCCTTGGGTAAGCCCCTCCTCCCCTTCTGGTCAGCAAGAGTTGAGCTTCAGGCTGCTCTTCTCTAGGTTTTTTTCTGAATACAACCTGGTTATATATATATGTTAAGACAGTAGCAAGGCTACTACCAGACAGGTCAAACTCAATTCCATGGTGCATGTAAGTAGTCAGAAGGGGTATGGTGAATTCAGGTGAGATACTGGATCTTTAGATCTTAAAGTTCCCCATTCACAACTACTTTAGGAGGGACAGGAGTCCCTCATCAAGGCACCTGTAATAACACTTAGGGTTTAGGCCCTGTTAATCAACCCTTTCCAATTCCCCACATCTAGAGGCTCCTACAGGAACCACCCCAATGGGGGTCATTCCATCCCTAGCAGTATCCATCGTTTTCCCCAGGTAGGGGGAAATCGAGTAGCCGAGGCTCCAAGGTCTTTTGACCCACTCCAGGGGACGAGGGCATAAAAACCCTTCCCCCCAATGACTCCTCCAGCCTCACTCAGTCCACCAGTAGGAGTTCTCCGTTCTTTCAGATTAGACTGGCAAACAAATCCTGTCATTCTTTTTAATCCAAGTCCAGTCAGACTCCTGACCCGGTCAGAATACAAGGCCCTTCAAAGACCAAGTCCTGGCCTCTGTATCCAGTCTCTTATGTCAAAGAACGCAATAGAAAGGGTGGAAAATGTAAAATCTCTCGGGTTTTACAGTCGCCTGTTCCTAGTACCAAGCCTCACCTAAGGTGGAGGCCAGTCATAGACCTAAACAGGCTCAACACTTTTCTACACGTAGAAAAGTTCAAAATGGAAACTCCAGAGTTCATCAGGACCTCCCTGATTCCAGGGGAGTGGGTATCGTCGATAGATCTATCGGACACTTACCTACACATCCCCATCCATCCAAACTCAAGGAAATACCTAAGGTTTTGCTACAAGTCACAGGTGTTCCAATTCACCTCCCTCCCATTTGGACTAGTCACAGCCCCCCAGGTCTTTACAATGATCGTAAAGGAAGTGAAACTAATGGCCCTCTCAAGAGGACTCAGAATTCACCAATACCTGGACGACTGGCTGATCAGGTCCCAGTCTCAGGAGGAAGCCCAAGTGAACACATAGGCAGTGGTAGACCTAACTCAGTCCTTGGGGTGGATAATAAATCAGGAAAAATCAGAACTGAAACCTACTCAGGTGTTTTTTCGTTTATGGGCTACGAATACCACCTAGATTCAGCCCTTGTAAAACCCATTCAAGAGAGATGGCTCAAACTTCAGGATTTGATCCTACTACTCGAGTCAAAACGTGTTTTGACTGCAAGATGTTTGATGTCTCTAATTGGGTTGCTAGTCTCAACGGAGAAATGGTCCCGGAGGGACGCCTTCACAGGAGGCCCTTTCATTTTCATCTCAAGGAGCACTGGAGATATCCTCAGTCGCTGGACAACCTCCTTCCTTGGACAGAAGCCATTGCAGCCCACCTAGATTGGTGGCAAAATCCCTCAAACGTGATGAAAGGTGCAGACCTTCATCCCAAACACCACAGTATCCAACTCTTTACCGACGCCTCACACAAAGGTTGGGGCGCTCACTTAGACCAAAAATTCCACAAAGGGTCTGTGGTCAGATCGGGAAAAAAGGCTACACATATATGTCCTAGAATTGAAGGCGGTCTCCCTGGCCCTTCGAGACTTCAAGGACCAGTGCCAGAATCAAACAGTGTTAGTTGCGATGTACAACTCAACAGTGGTAGCCTACATCAACAACAAGGAGGAACACACTCAGTAGAGATGTGCGCTCTCCTGTGGAAGATCATGACCTGGTGCCATCACTACCACATAACATTGAAAGCCAGGCACATTCCAGGGTGCCTGAATGTGATGGCCGACCTGCTATCCAGGTCCAACCAAGTGCAGTCAACAGAATGGTCTCTGCACCCACAGGTCTTCAAACAGATCTGCCAGAAGTGGTTCACACCTCATGTAGACTTATTTGCCACTCACCTGAACCACAAACTCCCTCTATACGTGTCTCCTATCCCAGACCCAAGGGCCTGGGACATAGATGCTCTGAACATAAACTGGACCAACCTCACGGCATATGCGTACCCTCCTACGGCTCTCCTTCACAAGGTGATCCAAAAGATCAGGCAATGCCAGTGCCTGATCATCGTAATAGCCCCAGGCTGGCCAGGGATGCCCTGGTTTTGGGACCTAGTGCAGCTCTCAACAGAGATCCCACTGCAACTCCCAGTGTCAACAACCCTACTCAAACAGTCCCACAAGCTGGTGTTCCACAACAACCCCCAGCACCTGAACCTCCACGCCTGGTGTCTAGGAGCGGACAACTCCAAGAACAAGGCTTCTCTGTGGAGGTGGCAGAGAGAATTACTGCCCCTCAGCGGTCATCAACAAGGACCATCTACAAGTCAAAGTGGGCCCTATTTGAAAAATGGTGCAGAGAAAATTCGGTCGATTTCTCCACTCCATCTGTGAAACAAATCTCAGATTTTTTCATGTACCTGTACCAAGACTTAAACAGGCGCCCCTCGACCATTGATGCTTACAGGACTGCTATCGTTGACACTTTGGGCCCAACGGCCCAACATATTGCACACAATGCAGACCTTCATAGGTTACTCTCCAGTTTTCACAGGGATCGTCCTAAAAGTTCCAGAAACTTACCCAAGTGGAACCTTTCTGTTGTCCTTAACGAGCTCACCAAAGCACCATTTGAGCCCATGAAAGACACAGACCTCAAACATCTTACTTTAAAAACTGCTTTCTTGCTAGCCTTGGCCTCCGGCAAGCGAAATCCATGCCTGGGTCGCTAACAAAGTAGCTAATTTAGGCCAATGGGAAAAGGTCGCCTTGTTCCCTTCTTCTGATTTCATAGCCAAAACCAACTAGCAAGAGAAGGTTCTCAAAGTGTATCACCAGTGACTATTCCTGCTCTGACTACCATTGTAGATAGACAGTTTAAAGAAGACAGGACCCTGTGTCCCGTGCGGGCCCTGAGGTTCTATTTGGACCGAACTAAAGACCTGAGAGGGTCTCGTTCTCTCCTTTTCATATCCTTTAAGAAAGGACATACCTCAGACATCAGACCCGCTACACTCTCCTCATGGTTGAAACAAACCATTCTACTTTGTTACAAACAAGCAGATCAACAAGCCTTGGACTTGGTCCAAGTCAAAGCGCATGACATCCGGGCTTTCGCGGCCTCTAAGGCCTTTTACGGTGGGGTATCGGTGGACCAAATCATGCAAGCCTGTCACTGGAAAGCTCACAACACATTTACAAATTTTTACCTAAAAGACCTTACTTGGTCGGACACCGACAACAATTTGTACCTGGGACCCGTAGTGGCTGCACAACAAGTCCTAGATCCTTCCCCTCAGACCAGTTGTCCTCGGAAAGAAAAAAGGGGGGGGGGGGGGGGGGGGGGGGCACATCCGCTACAACCAAGTCTTCAGGAGTCTCTCCCAGGATCTAGGTATTCCTTTACCTTCAAGATGTTACGGGTAAGGTCATTTTTGTTTTTCACTTATCAAGTAACTTCTATTAAGGACTTATTTAGTTGTCATTAATCTCATATTCAGGTTGTAAAAAATTTATGAGATGTCCAACCATGGGTTGGTCAGTCACTAGTGAAGGGCCCTCAGGGACCCTTAGACCTCGAAGTGAGCACTGCTGCACTTCCGTCCTACAATCAAACATCTAGACAGTTTCAGCACTGTCTCTCATTTTATTTAGGTTTTTGGCTCATTACAGGCCCGGTCTTCGGGATCGGGGCACTGTAAATGGGACTCAGACTGGTATTTCTGGCACTATTCTATACATATTAATTCAAAATCTTAGAAAAAATGACATACCTTCCAGTCTCAGCTGTAATCCCGCCACCGGGCGGTTGAATTCAGCATTAAGTCCCACATGGTAAGCTATTGTAGCGTAATAAAATTGTAAATTTTAATTACTTAAATGTAGCTTTTATAAGCTACAAGCTTACCATGTGGGACTTAGAAGAGTCCCACCCTGCCTCCCCGCTGTTTACAGCTGAGGGGTAGGTTTTAGAAAATTATAACGAGAAAGTAGGGCGAGAGGTCAGAGGTTATCACGTGACGACAACTAGCAGTGTATCCGGTGGCTAACAAGAACTGTCTTTTTTTCTAAGACGTTGGCCCCGGGTGTGGCAACCCGAGAACAGCATTAAGTTCCACATGGTAAGCTTGTAGCTTATAAAAGCTACATTTAAGTAATTAAAATTTACAATTTAAAGTTAATACACTATCCAATGGACAGACAAAGCACTCCAAACCAGCCCCGCTATCAGCTTACTAGGGGTTTTAATTGGTTTAGACGGTGAAAAAGATGCTATGACAGCACGCGGTCCAGACAGAAGGGAAGTATGATGCACCACCTGACAAATGCACAGTGGGACCGCTGGCCAGTGGAAACACAGCGCCACTTTTCCTGTCATTTGTTGGGCTGGTTTGCGCCCACTGGATTAGCAATTGTCCATTGGATAGGGTATTACCTTATAAAAATTTAATTTACTTTGCAAATTTGTTAGTTTGGAAACATAAAGTTCTGAAAAAAAAATTACCATAATGTCAGACAAAATAATAATATTAATACACTGAATTAGTTGTTTAACTCATGGTTTAAACGGTCAAGTTTTTCACACCATCCTGTCTTATTGACATCAAAAACCCAACCCTGATAGCAGGACTGTTTGTATGAAGGGTTAACAAGGCCTTCAAGGCCATTAACCCTCGTTTTAGACCTTTTAACTATGGCACTATAGGGCTGTGTTTCAGGATGTCCTTTTAAGACATTTGCTACGACTTCCTTGAGCCTGATGAAACACATATATTTTAGATATTTAATTATGAAAATTTAATTTGCATTTACAATTTTCTAATTTTAAGTATTGGCTGATTGGTCATTATATTTGTCAAACACAATCCATGTTTTCATTTTTTACCCCACAGCCTTTAAAGGCTGTGCAGATATTGTTTTCACCCGTAGATAAACAGTTGGGCAGTGGGAAAAAGCTTGTCTGTATCTCAGAAACCATAAGTTGTAGAAGGTGAAGCCTACTACGGGCATTGTCTTCAAGGGGGGGTGGGAGTGGAGGTGGTGGGAGGTTTAGGTGTGCGATGTTATGGTGCAACCTAGTGATCTTTAACCTTGGCTCTGCCATAATATGTTCATCGCCATAATTGAGACATATTTCTGATATGACAAAGATACATGGATTTCTGTAACTGATTATTATCTGTAATTTTACTTGATTGTGCTATTTCTGTTGGTAGCTATATGTCAAATTATAAATTTACATCTTCATAATTTGCAGATATTTTTACCCCACAACCCTTAAGGGCTGTCGGGGTATTGTTTTCACCCATGGTGTCCAGATGAGCAGGGGTTTTAGGTGGGCGGACAGTGGGGAAAAAGATTTTCCGGGCTGTATCTCAGAAACCATAAGGTGTTGGAAGTTCATACTCAGTAGGGACATTGGTTAGGGGATGTCAGCTGGGGGGGGGGGGGGGGGGGGGGTGTAGGTGTGCAACGTCATGGTCGGATCTTGATATGACATTGCTGCAGTGACCTTGAGTTTCAAAATCTTGTCCGGGCTATATCTCAGCAACCATTAGGTGTAGGTAGTGGATACATGGCAGGGACATTAATTAGTGGTTGTAGTGGTGCAACGTCATGGTGTGACCTTGATTTGACCTTTGACTTTGCCATAGTGACCTTCACCATTAAAATCCTGTCTGGGCTATATCTCTGAAACCGTAAGGTGTAGGAAGTTGTTACCTGGTTAGGACATTGGTAGGGGATATAGGTGTGCCATGTCATCGTGTGACTGATTTGACCTTTGACCTTGCTGTAGTGATCTTGACCTATAAAATCTTATCCAGGCTATATCTTGGAAACTGTAAGGTGTAGGAAGTTGATATTTGGTAGGGACATTGGTTGAGTGTTGTAGGTGTGCAACGTCATGGTGCGACCTTGATTTGAGCTTTGACCTTGCTGTAGTGACCTTGACCTATAAAATCTTGTCTGGGTTATATCTCAGAATCCCAAGGTGTACAAAATTGATACTTGGTACGGGCCATTGGTCGGGGTTGTAGGTGTGCATTATCATGGTGTAGTTTTGATTTGACCTATGATAGTCGTAGTGACCATGAGTTTGAATATCTTGTCTGGGCTATTCTTTGGATTCAGTAAGGTGTAGAAGGTTGACACTTGGTAGGGACATTGGTTAAGGGGTGTAGGTGTGCGTCATGGTGTGACCTTTAACTTTGACAAAAGTGCCAAAGTGTGTTCACATGTAAGATTTTTTTCTTGTTTCTCTTATGACAAAGATATATAGATTGGTGCAACTGATTAGTTTTATTCACAATTAGTTTATGTGTATAATTGTGCTATTTCCATCGACAGCTATACTCCTATTAATAAAATTTACAGGTTTGTAATTTTCAGGCGGGTTGCTTGTAACCAGCCCCCATTAGATTGATGTGTCCGATGTCCATCTGTGCGTCCGTCCGTCCCTCTCTCTGTCAACATTTTCGTTTCCGGACTCTAACTCAAAAATGCTTTGTCCAATTTAATTCAAATTGACAGGTAGATAGATCACCATCATAGCTAGGTTACTTTTGAAATTGGTGTAATTCCATTTGTTCGTTTTTTGTCCGTATGTCTGTCCGTCAACATTTTTGTTTCCGGACTCTAACTCGAAAACGCTTTGTCCAGTTGAATTCAAACTTGACTGGGAGATAGATCACCATCAGCTAAGTTGCTTTCGAAATTGGTGTAATTTGTCCGTTCGTTTGTCTGTCAACATTTCTGTTTCCAGACTCTAACTCGAAAACACTTTGTTCAATCAAATTCAAACTTGACAGGGAGATAGATCGCCATCATAACTAAGTTGCTTTTGAAATTGGTGAAATTCCATCCGTTCAGTTGTCCATTTTTGGTCCGTTTGTCTTTCAGCGAACATTGCCGTTTCCGGAATCTAACTCAAAAACGCTTTGTCTAATCAAATTCAAACTTGACCGGGAGATAGATCACCATCATGGCTAAGTTGCTTTCAAAGTTGGTGTAATTCCATCCGTTCTCTAAAATTATAAACATGTTTTGATATGTTCATGACCACTATCACTGCCTTCTGCTGCATACATCTACCATACATCGATCCTGTAGATATGGTAATACTCTGTCTTACCTAATCTTGTGTGATTAGGGGCCATGAAATATTATATTATGATACATTAATGCTTTACGCTTACTTAGTTTCAATCCTATATTTAGTATAGTATAGATCCAATAATGTAACCTAGATTACAAGTTTTACATTTCTTAGCATGCCTAACACATTTACCTTAACCGGGTGATCTAACATTTCTTTCCTTGTTTCTAAATTTAATTACAGCACTTGCTGACCTTATTGCTGCCTGCGCAACCACCTTTTGGGGCAGTTATGACCCTCTTTTTAGTTTACTGATTAATTCTATCTTCTTGCTATTGAAATGTCTTGATTTAATACTTTATCTTTAGTAAACATACATTTTCTTTCTGTTAGATGTTATTTTCTCTACTTAAACATTATTTGGAGCTTTATATAGCTGACTCTGCTCTGAAAGTATCCAGATATTTGTACTGTTTCACTACTTCTATATTTCATGGTGTTGAAAACTATTTCCCCAGGCTGTGGGGTATGGGCATCTCTGATGCCATTTCCTTTACTAACATTTTTTGGACCCTTACATAACTAACATCAATTGCTGTAAAAGTCTCTTGATCTTTGTACTGTTTCACTTGTTCTATTTCTCATGGTGCCTAAAACTATTTTTCCGGGCTGTGGGTGTACAGACATCTCTGATGCTATTATACTTATTCATATATTAAATTTGAATATCAAAGATAGAATAAGTATCATAGATGCTAGTGAATTTTATAAAATGATAATTAAAATAAAGTAAAATTACTGTGTGTGAAACTGTTCTTAAGACATTGTTTTTTGTTGTTGCACAAATAGCTAAACTTTTAGGGTGTCCTATCAATTAATGTACTACAATACTAAAACCAGTGAATATTTAGATAATTTTAGTTTCAGTTCTTGTTTATCTCATTGTTCACCACAATCATGTACTGATTAAAGGTTCCATGCCATACATGGAAAATAATTGAGTTTGTGATATATTACACTGTAGATAAAACACTACATGTAGTTAATTGCAACAATCTGTTGTATTTTAGGCTGGCTGATGCTTATAAGAAGCTGAATAAGCAACCTACCCAGAAACCATCCCATGCTTTGTGCAATGCCCCTACCATCCCTCCTTTTGTGTGTATTACCCCAACTACACCTCCCTATAAGGTGTGCAATACCCCTACTGACCCCCTCTGTGATGTGTGGAATGTCCCAACTGACCCTCTTTATGAGGAAAGCAATGCCCAAACCATGCCACCTCATGAGGTGTGCAATGTTCCAACCATCCCTCCCTACAAGAAATGCAGTGCCCCAACCATGCCACCTCATGAGGTATGCAGTGCCCCAACCATGCCACCTCATGAGGTGTGCAGTGCCACAAACATGCCACCTCCTGAGGTGTGCAAAGCCCCGACGAAGTCACCTCATGAGGTGTGGAGTGCTACAACCACACCACGTAATGAGGTCTGCAGGGCCCCAACCATCCCTCCCAATGAGGAATGCAATGCCCCAATCATACCACCGCATGAGGCCTATAATGCTCCAACCATCCCTCCCTGGATTGAGGATTGCAATGCCCCAACCATGCCACCTCATGAGGTCTGCAATACTCCAACCATCCCTCCCTTTGAGGAATGCAGTACCCCAACCATGCCACCTCATGAGGTGTGCAACTTTTCAACCAACCCTCCATATTATGAGGGCAATGCCCCAACCATTCCACCTCATGAGGTCTGCAATGCTCCAACCATCCCTCCCTATGAGGAGTGCAATGCCCCAACCATGCCACCTCATGAAGTGTGCAATTTTCCAACCATCCCTCCCTATGAGGAGTGCAATGACCCAACCATGCCACCTCATGAGGTCTGCAATACTCCAACCATCCCTCCCTATGAGGAATGCAATGCCCCAACCATGCCACCTCATGAGGTGTGCAATACTCCAACCATCCCTCCCTATGAGGAGTGCAATGCCCCAACCATGCCACCTCATGAGGTCTGCAATACTCCAACCATCCCTCCCTATGAGGAGTGCAATGCCCCAACCATGCCACCTCATGAGGTCTGCAATACTCCAACCACCCCTCCCTATGAGGAGTGCAATGTCCCAACCATGCCACCTCATGAGGTCTGCAATACTCCAACCACCCCACCCTATGAGGAGTGCAATGCCCCAACCATGCCACCTCATGAGGTCTGCAATACTCCAACCATCCCTCCCTACGAGGAGTGCAATGTCCCAACCATGCCACCTCATGAGGTCTGCAATACTCCAACCATCCCTCCCTACGAGGAGTGCAGTGCCCCAACCATGCCACCTCATGAGGTCTGCAATACTCCAACCACCCTTCCCTATGAGGAGTGTAATGCCCCAACCATGCCACCTCATGAGGTCTGCAATACTCAAACCACCCCACCCTATGATGAGTGCAATGCCCCAACCATGCCACCTCATGAGGTCTGCAATACTCCAACCATCCCTCCCTTTGAGGAATGCAGTACCCCAACCATGCCACCTCATGAGATGTGCAACTTTTCAACCAACCCTCCATATTATGAGGGCAATGCCCCAACCATTCCACCTCATGAGGTCTGCAATGCTCCAACCATCCCTCCCTATGAGGAGTGCAATGCCCCAACCATGCCACCTCATGAAGTGTGCAATTTTCCAACCATCCCTCCCTATGAGGAGTGCAATGACCCAACCATGCCACCTCATGAGGTCTGCAATACTCCAACCATCCCTCCCTATGAGGAATGCAATGCCCCAACCATGCCACCTCATGAGGTGTGCAATACTCCAACCATCCCTCCCTATGAGGAGTGCAATGCCCCAACCATGCCACCTCATGAGGTCTGCAATACTCCAACCACCCCTCCCTATGAGGAGTGCAATGCCCCAACCATGCCACCTCATGAGGTCTGCAATACTCCAACCATCCCTCCCTATGAGGAGTGCAATGTCCCAACCATGCCACCTCATGAGGTCTGCAATACTCCAACCACCCCTCCCTATGAGGAGTGCAATGTCCCAACCATGCCACCTCATGAGGTCTGCAATACTCCAACCACCCCACCCTATGAGGAGTGCAATGCCCCAACCATGCCACCTCATGAGGTCTGCAATACTCCAACCACCCCTCCCTATGAGGAATGCAATTCCCCAACCATGCCACCTCATGAGGTGTGCAAAACTCCAACCATCCCTCCCTATGAAGAATGCAATGCCCCAACCATGCCACCTCATGAGGTGTGCAATACTCCAACCACCCCTCCATATGAGGAATGCAGTGCCCAAACAATGCCACGTCATGAGGTCTGCAATGCTCCAACCATCCCTCCCTATGAGGAGTGCAATGCCCCAACCATGCCACCTCATGAGGTCTGCAATGCTCCAACCATCCCTCCCTATATGGAGTGCAATGCCCCAACCATGCCACCTCATGAGGTCTGCAATGCTCCAACCATCCCTCCATATGGGGAGTGCAATGTCCCAACCATGCCACCTCATAAGGTCTACAATGCTCCAACCATCCCTCCATATGGGGAGTGCAATGCCCCAACCATGCCACCTCATGAGGTGTGCAATGCTCCAACCACCCCTACATATGAGGTGTGCAATTTTCTAACCACCCCTCCATATGAGGAATGCAGTGCCCAAACAATGCCACCTCATGTAGTCTGCAATGCTCCAACCATCCCTCCCTATGAGGAGTGCAATGCCCCAACCATGCCACCTCATGATGTGTGCAATTCTCCAACCATCCCTCCATATGAGGAGTCCAATGCCTCAACCATGCCACCTCAAAGGGGTTGCAAAGCCCTAACCACACCACCTGATGAGGTGTGCAGTGATCCAGCCATTCTTCCCTATGAGGAATGCAGTACCCCAACTATGCCACCTCATGAAGTGTGCAACTTTTCAACCAACCCTCCATATGAGGAGTACAATGCCCCAACCATGCCACCTCATGAGGTGTGCAACTTTTCAACCAACCCTCCATATGAGGTGTGCAATGCCCCAACCATGCCACCTCATGAGGTGTGCAACTTTTCAACCAACCCTCCATATGAGGTGTGCAATACTCCAACCATCCCTCCATATGAGGAATACAGTGCCCAAACAATGCCACCTCATGTAGTCTGCAATGCTCCAACCATCCCTCCCTATGAGGAGTGCAATGCCTCAACCATGCCACCTCATGAGGGGTGCAATTCTCCAACCATCCGTCCCTATGAGGAGTCCAATGCCTCAACCAAGCCACCTCAAAGGGGTTGCAAAGCCCTAACCACACCACCTGATGAGGTGTGCAGTGATCCAACCATTCTTCCCTATGAGGAATGCAGTACCCCAACCATGCCACCTGATGAAGTGTGCAACTTTTCAACCAACCCTCCATATGAGGAGTACAATGCCCCAACCATGCCACCTCATGAGGTGTGCAACTTTTCAACCAACCCTCCATATGAGGAGTACAATGCCCTAACCATGCCACCTCATGAGGTGTACAATACTTCAACCACCCCTCCCTATGAGGAGTGCAATGCTCCAACCATGCCACCTCATGAGGTCTGCAATACTCCAACCATCCCTCCCTATGAGGAGTGCAATGCCCCAACCATGCCACCTCATGAGGTCTGCAATGCTCCAACCATCCCTCCCTATGAGGAGTGCAATGCCCCAACCATGCCACCTCATGAGGTCTGCAATACTCCGACCATCCCTCCCTATGAGGAGTGTAATGCCCAAACCATGCCACCTCATGAGGTGTTCAATTCTCCAACCAACCCTCCATATGAGGAATGCAATGTCCCAACCATGCCACCTCGTGAGGTCTGCAATACTCCAACCATCCCTTTATATGAGGAGTGCAATGCCCCAACCATGCCACCTCATGAGATCTGCAATGATCGAACCATCCCTCTCTGTGTCTCTCATCATGAGGTGTGCAATGCCACAACAAACCCTCCATACGAGGCCTGCAAGAGTAATCCAACCCCTTCACTCCATGAGGAGCAGAATGCACCAATGAATGACATGCACAATGTCCCAACTGTCCCAATGTATGCCATGCACAAGTTCCCAAGCACTCAAAACAGTGAGGTGCACAATGCCTCACCCTATGACATGCACCATGCCTCAGACAATAACAATGTCCCAGCCATTGTGCACAATGCCCAAATCAATAACAATGCCCCACATTATGGTGTTCATAATTTGTCACCCTATGGTGTTCATAATGCCATAAAAAATTATGTTCACAGTGGCCCACCACACGATAATATCCCAACCATCCCAATGTATGATGTTAACAAGTTCCCAACCATTCAAGCAAACTATTTCCCACTCAATGTACACACTTTTCCCGCCAATGTCCCAACTGACTTGACCAATGAAACAGAAAAATTATCAACCTCAGAGCCCAATGATATCTTCAATAAAACAACCAGCCAAAGCAATGCTATCCACAGTTCAGGCAACCAGCCCAGTGATGTGTACAGTAATGAGCCCAGTGAAATGTACAGTAATCAACCCTGTGATGTGTACAGTAATCAGCCCAGTGAACTGTACAATAATCAACCCGGTGAACTTTACAGTAATCAGCCCAGTGAACTTTACACTAATCGGCCAAGTGATATGTACAGTAATCAGCCCAGTGATGTGTACAGTAACCAGCCCAGTGAACTTTACACTAATCGGCCAAGTGATATGTACAGTAATCGGCCCAGTGATGTGTACAGTAATCAGCCCAGTGATGTGTACAGTAATCAGCCAAGTGATATGTACAGTAATCAGCCAAGTGATGTGTACAGTAATCAGCCCAATGAACTTTACAGTAATGAGCCCAATGAACTTTACAGTAATGAACTGTACACTAATCAGCCAAGTGATGAGTACAGTAATCATCTCAGTGATGTGTATAGTTATAATAATAGTGATCTGTACAGTAATCAGCCAAGTGATACATATAACAGCCCAACCACTTATCCTGAGGATGTGTATAATTCATCG
Source organism: Sabellastarte sp. h YS-2021 (assembly GCA_964017235.1). Classification (NCBI taxonomy): domain Eukaryota; kingdom Metazoa; phylum Annelida; class Polychaeta; order Sabellida; family Sabellidae; genus Sabellastarte; species Sabellastarte sp. h YS-2021. The sequence continues at coordinate 34,954,511 of OZ024936.1, forward strand.
CCTGCAGCAATAGATAAAAGCCCACCAGTGGACCTGCTCACTGACAGTGAAGTGACAGGAGATGTGGATGCTGGTTCGGTGAGTGAGCAGTTTCAAGGAGCAGAGGGTGAGGAGAGACGCAGGGCAGCAGGATACTGGCTGCATACTGACTGTCCTGTGTGAAGACACACCATGTGTACTGTAAACCACAACAGACTGAAACCACTTGAACTTTACTCAAACAAACAAACTATTTTGACAATTATTTCATGAATTTAAAATTAGAAAATGTGTCAGATAAAAGTATTTGTTGGTATGTAGACGTTTTATTTTGTGTCGAATTTTTGATATCATAAATTAAAAAGTAACAAAAATTAGATTTGGGAGAGGTCTCAGTTGTGTTCTGCACCTAAATCTGTTTTTATTTTTGGGCCTAGTTGAACGTGCTTTGTTGTGTAGGCATAAAGGATAGAATAATGGTTGTGGTCATGTCAAAATCTATAAAAAATTAGAATAATTGTAAAAAAAATTTAAAGAAAAATTTAATAAAAGCTATAAAAAAAATATATAGTTTACACAACATACTGATTTTTTTTTAAATATACCAATAAAAAATATATATAAAAATTAAAAAAAAAAAAAGTATAATGAAATAGTTATCCAAATTCCGAAAAAAGGATGTTAAAAACATAAAACATAAAATGACAAGAAAAAAATACACACATACAAAATATTAAAAATGTGTAAAAATATTTCAAATATATACAAATTAAAAAAAATGTATATAAAAATATTAAAAAAAATTTAAAAATTAAAAATATAAAAACTTTTTAAAAATATGTACAATTAAAAATAGTCTGTTTCTGTTCACCTGAATTTGAAAATAAATCATTTAGTTGTTTTACTTATTCACTTGTTTATGTCAAATGTTTTTATTTATTTAAACTTATGTTATTTAAGCTTTTGTATATTCAGAAGAAACCCAAAATTTTCTGCATTTTCAATTTATTAAATAAATCATTTTTGTATATACTTCTAGTTTGTTGCTTAAATTTGTTGTCAATAGCCATGTTATATGCTACAAACAGTATTATGTGTGAGTGTCAAAAGGTTAAATAAAATGGACTGATAAACATTATTTTGGATTCTTTTTGTCTTTGTAGATTCAAAGTCTTTTGAAAATTATGAAATACTGAAATTTACAAACTTCAAAAAAAGAAAACCCCTTTAGAACCATGTTACAACAAAATAGTTTGTGGACAGGCAATATCAGTGCAGTCTGTAGCTCAATTAAGGTCAAATATTGTCCTGGGTTGAAGATATTGGGGGAAAACAATTGCTACAAATATATGTAATGGTATATTTGGCTACTATTTGCACAATCTGACTTTGACCAACTGACCACCCAGGTGACCTAGTTTTTCAATTGTTCATATACACAAATGTACTTCAGAGTATCTGTTATTATTATTTAGAAATAGCTTTGGAGAACCCTCTTTTCCCTCCCTTATAATTACTCCCACAGTTCTAAGAAGTAAAAACTAGTTCTAGTAAGTAATACGCTTCAAATGTCCTGTGTATAGATACTTCTACTTGCACAGGTTAAATTTTAATGGAAAAGTCCCTTTTGGGACTTTATATTTACAAGAGAATTCTATTTGACAGAGTTTTGGTTAATGGGAACAATTCAGCAAAGCAACAGAACTTAGGATTGTAATTGCTTTTGCATTATTTCAACCCTCTGTCATCACACTTCATTTCTGCTCATTTAAAGGAAGAGTATTTTACATCTGGTGACACTTGTTAGTTTGTGGGTGCTCTACAGTCCGAACCCCTACACAGATTTTTCCCAAATTTCCAAGAAATGTTCATTCTTGACAATTTGGAGCAGATTAGTATGGGGGCAGTATCTGGCTGCAATCTGTGGTAACATTTGTTTCTGCTTTTTACCCCACAGTCCTTAAGGCTGTTGGATTTTTGTTTTCACTTATGGTGTCCAGATGGACGGGCGGGGGTTCAGCTCGTATCTCAGAAACTGTAAGGTGTAGGAAGTTGATAAATGGTAGGGACATTGGTTGTGGGGTCTAGGTGTTCCAACGTCATGGTGTAACCTTGATTTGACCTCTCCGTAGTGACCTTGAATTTGAAAATCTTGCCCTGGCTACATCTCGGAAACCGTAAGGCTGAGGAAGATGATACTTGAGATATTGGTTAGGGGGTGTAGGTGTACAATGTCACGGTGTGACCTTGATTTGACCTTGCTGTAGTGAACTTAACCTATAAAATCTTGTCTGGGCTATATCTCAGAAACCGTAAGGTGTAGGAAGTTGATACTTGGTAGAGACATTGGTTGGAGTTGTAGATGTGCCAGATCATGGTGAGACCTTGATTTGACCTTGCTGTAGTGACCTTGACCTATAAAATCTTGTCCAAATTAAATCTTGGAAACCGTAAGGTGTAGAAAGTTGATACTTTGTAGGGACATTGGCTAGGGGATCTAGGTGTGCAATGTCATGGTGTGACCTTGATTTGACCTTGCTGTAGTGACCTTGACCTATAAAATCATGTTAGTGCTATATCTGGGAAACCATAAGGTGTAGAAGTTGATACTTGGCAGGGAAATTGGTTAGGGGATGTAGGTCTGCAATGTTATGGTTTGACCTTGATTGGACCTTTCACCTTGCTGTATTGAAATTGACCTGTAAAATCTTGTCCGGGCAATATCTCGGAGATGTAAGGTGTAGGAAGTTGATACTTGGTAGGGATATTGGTTGGGGGTTGTAGGTTTGCAACATTATGGTGTGACCTTGATTTTACCTTTGACCTTTCTTTATTGACCTTGAACTTTAAAATCTTGTCTGGGCAATATCTCAGAAATCGTAAAGTGTAGGAAGTTGACATGTGGTAGGGACATTACTTAAGGGTTGTAGGGTACAACATCATGGTATGATCTTGATTTGACCTTGTCACAGTGACCATGAGTTTGAACTATTGTTCGGGCCATTGGATTCCGTAAGGTGTAGAAAGTTGACACTTGGTAAGTTCATTGGTTAGGGTTTGTAAGTGTATATCATCATGGTGTGACCATTAACTTTTGCTCTGTCCAAATGTGTTTACCTGCCATGTTTGACACATGTTTCTCTTATGACAAAGATATATGGATTGCTGCAACTTATTATTATATGTACTTTTAAATAAGTACCTATTTCCATTGACAGCTATACTCCAATTAATAAATTTTACAGCTTAGTAATTTTTAGTTTACTAATTAATGCTGTCATCTTGCTGATGAATTATTTTGTTTTAAAACTTCATCTTTACATACATTTTCTTTCGCTAAGATGTTGTTTTCTCTGCTTAAACATTATTTGGACCTTCATGTAACTGACACTGCTCTTAAAGTATCCCAGTCTTTGTACTGTTTCACTACTTCTATATCTCATGGTGTCAAAACTATTTCCCCAGGCTGTGGGGTACAGGCATCTCTGATGCTATCTTTGAACTTTGTATTTGCTCTGTAATCCAAATCCCTGCAGGGATTTTTAATTTTCAGGATATACTTGTCACAAGAACTGGATCTGTTAAGGTTTCAGGCAGCATCAGGCAACAACTGTTTGCAAAGCAACACTTTTTTTTTTACTTCTTTTGACTGGTAATGTTTGTGGGTGTTCTACACTCCATGTCCATACTCCACAAGAAGTTGAGCAGATTAAGGTTTTGGACAACATCTGCTGCCATGCCAACACTTTTTCTGTATTCTGACTTTTTTATGGGTGCTCTGCAGTTCAAACCCAGGCACAGACACAGGTTCTGCACCACTTATTAATAAATGTAAAACATTGGGCAATTTCCCAAATGTTCACTAGGTACATTTCCCATTATTTTGGTCGGACTTGGTTCCCATCTCCCCATACTGGTCATTTCTGAGGGTTTGTCTTCCATCTTGGAGCTTCGCAGAAATGATAAATCAAGTGCTTGTAAATCTTGCAAGATAGACTATTTTCAAGTGAATTTTGGAACTGTAGGGTCTTATTAACTACCGTAGATATAACTTGCAAAAATTAACTTCCCGAGACTTTATTGGAGGCCTTGGATTTTTCCAGAAAATATCATTTTATTGCGTTAATATATCTTACCTAGTGGACCAGTGCATTTGTCCGGCGCGCAGCCGGTCCCGCCAAACGTTAGACAAAAACGTCCTGAGCTGGGCTCTGACCGGGACCGGTAGTGTACCCCTCATTCGCCAGGTGTCGTGACTGCACCCAGCTCCCCTACTGCGCGTGCGCGCGCATGCGTACTTCCTCTTTTTGTTTGGCGCCATAGTGTGTTAGCGATAAATTTCAGTAGAATTAACTTTGAATTATATTAGTTGTTTACAAGTGTGTTACAAGGAAAGTTTTGGATATTTGCGAAATATATTTATCATGGCATCACCAGGACAGAGGCGTGGGAGTTGTGGCCATGTTATGGCAGCCTTCGACTTACACAAAAAATGTGCCCGCTGCAGGGACAAAAAGATGGGAGATGACCCTTGTGTCAAAGGTCAACGTTGTGATTTATGTGACAGTCTTTCGGAATCTCAGAAGGGTATGTTGGCAACACCACAATATCAGATCCGGAAAGATAAGAAAGCGGGGACCTTGGTTTCCCCTAGTAAAGTTACTGTTGTGGGTCCCGTAGAGGATCAGATTGATTTTCAAATGCCCCCGGACGCTGCGCATGCGCAGGAACGGGTTTTTACCGGTGCCTCACCGGCTGCTCAAGCTAGTGTTGGAGATTTTGTCTCCCGTCAGGACTTGGAACTGTTAAACAATCAATTAGAAGAAAAGTTCGCCCGCTTTGAGGCCCTCCTTTCAAGAACCAACATCTTCTCAACTCCCAAGATGCCTGTATCAGCAGTTCATGCTCCCATATCTGACACGCCTTTTATCAACCCGTCTCCTGACCCCGGAGCCACCGGTCCGGTGAGGCCTCCAGGTCAGGAGTTAGTGGTTTCACCTGCTGTTAAAAAACATAAGGGTAAATCTAAACACAAGAAAGCTGTTAAACCGGCTGCTAGTGCCGGTTCTTCAGATCAGATTGCTTTGGATCCAATTCCTCTTTTCAAGACAGTTGTGCCCGGTCCGGGTTTGCAAACTCTTGAAAAACCGGAGGAAACTGTTTCCTCTGTCACGTCTCTTGGATCCTCTTCTCAACCGGTCATCACCGGTCCGCAACCTTCCAGTGGTGCTACTTCATTTGCTCCAGACAGTTTTACTCAGCCGGATCCGGCTCTGTCAGACGAGGAACCCCTTCCGGACCGGTCAGATAAAGACTCCGGTGAGGAGGGTGAACTTTCAGATTCTGAGGTAGTGGAAAGAAACAAAGAAATGAACTACAGGGAAACGGTCCAGTCGGTCCGGTCTTTCCTTGGCTGGTCTCACATACCAGATTTTGAAGCTGCTGTAGGTGACACGGATAACCGCTCTGACAACCCTTGGAAGGGTAAACACCCTCGTCGTACGGGAAAAGTGTCAGTGGAATTGCCAGCAGACGACTGGCTGTGCTATAAAATGGAGAAACTTAATACACGGGCTGCAGAGGGCTACCCTTCCCGTGCTCAGGAAGCAGCAGGTCTGAAACAGGACCAGTTCATCAGGACACCTAAAAGCCAGGCTAAATGGTATACCCAGTCCCGAATAAAACAGGATGGCAACCAAAGACCCGGAAGGACTATCTTTGGCTGGTCGGGGTCCGAAGCTAGATTAAACTCTCAGTTCTCACGCATTGCCAAGATTTCCTCTTACCCATCCTCAGGACCGGCTTCCAGGCCTATCTCTCAAGAAATCCTTAGAAGGTGGGAGCAATGTGCTAGGGAAGGCTCCTTGATCACCAACCATGCCGCAGGGTTTAACAGGTGCGTGAGTGAGATCCAGGACAAAATGAACCAACATATTTCCTTTCTGAACAGTACCATTGTTAAAGGTAAAGCCCCAAAGGAGGTCACAGACGCAGTCAAGGACTTAAAAGACTTGTCAGCTTTCCATTCTAGCGTCTCTGTGGCTTTGGGTACTGCTTTTCAGCACCTCGCAGACAGTTTGTTTGTCCAACTAGCAAATTTCATTTTGTTGAGGAGAGATTCCTACCTAGAATATGTTAGGCCGGGACTGAAACCTGACACCTGGAATAAGCTACGCAATGCCCCCCTTTTTACTTACGGGTTGTTCCCGGATGATGTTCTGGCGGTGGCTGAGCAAGACATACAAAAGCATGAGTCTAATAGGAGTGCTCCTGGTCCCGGTTCGGGCACATACCAGCACTCCAAGAAGCATCAGTTCAGGTACCAACCCTACGACAAGAAAGATAGTCGTCAATCTGGTTTTTCGTCTTCTCAGACTCAGCAACCTTGGCGGCAGTTTTCGGGCAGAGGCAGAGGCAAGAATCGTGGTAGAGGTGGCTCTAGCTCCACCTATTACTCCAAGCCTGCCCGTGGTAGTAAGCCATATAAATGACAATCAATGTTTCAATCGAGTGTCAGCAACCAACAAAGTGACTGTTCAAAAGACTGTAAATTTGCCTGTTGTTCTTCCTGCAGTTTCTGTAACAGGGCCGTTGCAAAAGAAAAACGTAAGACCCTCTCTTGCCAAAATAGAAATAAAATATGTGAACAGTGCTTTGACTGTAAATCAATGTCTTTTTGCCCCAAATGTCATAAATGTACCTTGTGTTGTCAAAGATCCACCTGTGGGAGGCCGTCTGCAACTGTTTTGGCAGGTTTGGCTCTCCCTGGGGTCAAATCCAAGGGTAGTCTCCATCCTCAGGGAAGGGTATCAACTACCCTTCAAGGAGAGACCACCTCTAGCAAGATTTCCTGTAATAGTCAGTGGTTCATCAGCTCCTTTAAGAAACAAAAAGCTGAACGAAGCCTTACAGTCTCTAGGTCAAAAACAGGCTATAGAAAAAGTGTTAGTTCAGTCATCTCTGGGCTTCTACAACCGGTTGTTCCTGGTTCCAAAACCCAACAAAAAATGGAGGCCCATTCTCGACCTAAGTCGACTGAACCTGTTCCTTGCTCCGACAACGTTCAAGATGGAAACTCCGGAGACCATCAGACTCTCCCTGCAACAGGGGGAGTGGGTCACTTCGCTGGATTTCAGCGACGCTTATTTTCACATTCCCATAAACCACAGGTCGCGAAAATATCTCAGGTTCCACTTAAAAGGTCAAACCTTTCAGTTCACAGCACTTCCCTTTGGCCTGTCGACGGCTCCGTTGGAGTTCACAAAGGTGGTCAAAGAGGTAAAACTCATGGCTCAATCGAGGGGTATTCGGATCCACCAATACCTAGACGATTGGTTACTGAGAGCCCCATGCCGGGAAATTTGCCTACGTCATACGCAGATCCTTTTGGACCTTTGCCGCTCTCTAGGTTGGGTAGTCAACATGGACAAGTCAGAGCTGGTTCCCCAACAAACCTTCGACTTCGTAGGTTATCATTTCGACCTATCTCAGGGGTTAGTCAAACCAACTCAGGACAGGTGGAGGAGTCTATCTCAAAAGCTCAACCTTCTCCTGGGACTGGAATGTTGCTCAGTCAGGCAGTTCATGTCTTTGATCGGCCTTCTGACAGCAACAGAAAAACAAGTAGTATCGGGGAGGCTGCATATGAGACCCATTCAATGGCACCTAAAAAAGCATTGGCATGCCCCGGAATCTCTGGAGAAGGTCATTCCAATTCCTTCATCTCTCCATGTACATCTCAGGTGGTGGTTGGACCCGGCCAAGGTGCTCTCCGGTCAGCCCTTACACCCTCTTCAACACGCCCTTCAACTGTTTACAGACGCCTCAAACGAAGGTTGGGGCGCTCACTTAGGCGATTACATGGCAAAAGGAGTCTGGTTAGAGTCAGAAGGCGCCTTGCACATAAATTTGTTGGAGCTCAAGGCAGTCCTGCTGGCCTTAAAACGGTTCGAGCGGTTATGTTGCAACCAGATAGTTCTTGTTTGTACAGACAACACCACTGTGGTCTCTTACATCAACAAGGAAGGGGGTATGAAATCAGGCTCACTCTGTGCCCTCCTTTGGAGACTGATGCTTTGGTGCAATCAAGATTGTCCTGAGGGCCAGGCATATTCCGGGTCACCTGAACGTCATTGCCGACAAACTGTCCCGACTCAATCAGGTGATCCAAACGGAATGGTCTCTCCTCCCGGAGGTGTTTGCTCAAATATGCCGGCGTTGGCACCGCCCGTCTGTGGACCTGTTTGCCACCCGGTTCAATCACAAACTTCCCCGGTTTGTATCCCCGGTTCCAGACCGATCAGCGTGGGAAGTGGATGCCTTAAGTCTCCCTTGGGAGGACTTGGACGCTTATGCGTTTCCACCGACGGCCCTTCTTCATCAGGTGGTAACGAAACTCTTGGACCACGGATTCCGTCGTCTCATTCTGATAGCACCAGGTTGGCCCAACATGCCTTGGTTTTGGGACCTGGTCAACATGTCAGCTCAAATTCCCCTCCTGCTCCCTCAGGTGTCGAATTTGATAACTCAACCGTTCAATCAGTGTCCTCACCGGGACCTTCCCAATCTGAACCTTCATGCTTGGCTCCTAGAGCCTCTGCCATCCAACAAGCCGGGTTCTCAGCAGAAGTGGCAACAAGAATTGAGGCTCCTCAAAGACGCTCTACCAGAGCCATTTATGAATCAAAGTGGTCCGTTTTTGTCAGATGGTGTGAGAAAAATAAGGTGGACTTCAGAACTCCCTCTATAGAGCAAATTGCAGATTTTCTCCTGTCCCTTTTTCAGGAGAAACATCTTCAACCTAGTACCATAGAAGGCTATAGGACTGCCATAGCCGACAAAGTGGGGAATTCCAGATTTAACATCAGTAAGGATGAAAACTTGTCCTGGTTGTTGGACAGTTTTCATAGGGACAAACCAAAAGGCAGGCGTGGGGTTCCTACGTGGAATTTGTCTTTGGTACTTCACCAACTCACACAACCTCCTTTTGAACCTCTCAGGAAGGCTTCGCTGAAGTATCTCACTTTTAAGACTGTCTTCCTTCTAGCCTTGGGCTCTGGGAAACGGAGGAGTGAAATTCATGCTTGGGTCCACAGGAACATTAGGCACCAAGAAGATTGGTCGAATGTTTCCTTATCGCCTTCTCCTAGTTTCATCTCTAAGAACCACCTGGCTAAAGAAGGTCCCGCTTGCGTGGCCCCTGTTATCATTCCAGCCTTGGCTCCTTCATTGGACAAATCCCTCAAGGAGGATAGGAGTCTGTGCCCGGTTCGGGCACTACGTTATTACTTGGACAAAACCAAAGATCTCCGTTCAGGCAAAGAATTGGTTTTTGTTTCCTTTAGGAAGAGTTTCCAGAAGGATATTGTCCCTGCTACCGTTTCCTCCTGGATCAAACAAACCATAGTCCTCTGTTACCAAATGTCAGGCCAACAGGCTCAACAGTTGCATCAGGTTCGGGCTCATGACGTTCGCGCGTTCGCGGCGTCCAAAGCCTTTCAGGGGGGTGTTCCCTTAGACCAGATTTTGGCAGCCTGTCACTGGAAGTCTCATAATACTTTCACCCAATTTTACCTGAAGGACTTGGCCTGGGCAGACTCGGATGTGTACCATTTGGGTCCTGTGGTAGCTGCCCAACAAATTAGGGACTAAATAGAGGATCCCATGTATATAGTGTATAGTGATGTATATATGTATTCATACATGTACATAATAAAAAAAAAAAAAAAAAAAAAAAAAACGTCCCTGCAGTCTGTCTTGCGTTGCAAGAAGATGGGGGACCATCTTAATCTTCAATTCCCCTTCTTCACTTCCTCGTGGACTCGTCAGCTACAAAACTAGGGGGGGGAGAGAGACTGTACCTTTCCAGGGTAGTTAGAAACCCTTCCCGGGTGATTCCCTCTGGAGTTACGGAGTATATATATGTAGATCTTAGAGTCTCTGTCTCCCCTTTTTCCAGAGCTACCCTCCAACCACTGGGTAGTTATTCTGCACTGGTCCACTAGGTAAGATATATTAACGCAATAAAATGGAAAATTTAATGGTTAAATTAAATTTTTATTAGTTAATATCTTACCTAGTGGACCAAGAGAGTCCCACCCTACCTGCCCCGCAATAGCTAAAAGGGGGACATTCTTAGGTAGGCCACAAAAAGAGGAAGTACGCATGCGCGCGCACGCGCAGTAGGGGAGCTGGGTGCAGTCACGACACCTGGCGAATGAGGGGTACACTACCGGTCCCGGTCAGAGCCCAGCTCAGGACATTTTTGTCTAACGTTTGGCGGGACCGGCTGCGCGCCGGACAAATGCACTGGTCCACTAGGTAAGATATTAACTAATAAAAATTTAATTTAACCATTAAATTTTCCATTTTATTGCGTTGATACATCCTATCCAATGGACAATTGCTTTACCGGTCGGTGCGACCTGTCCCGCCAAAAGTCAGAAAAAGACGTCCTGTATATACTACCGGCAGGACCGGTCACAGAGTGTGCATTCGCCAGGTGGCGCATCGTACTTCATTTCCTGTTTACACCTCTTGACGTCATAGCATCTTTTTCGTTTGGCGCGAAAGAGTGTGCAGAAGTTTTTCTTCAGAGATACGTTTTTGAAGTTTTACAATGGAACTCCTCCAAGTTTCGTGTTTTTTATTAGTACGGAGTATTTCTACAACCTTACTGATCATTATGTCGTCTCCTGGACAGAAACGAGGTTCTTGCGGGCACGTTATGGCCCTTTTCGACAACCATCAGAAATGCGGAGGAGACGACCCCTGTGTCAAAAAGCTGGATTGCCAGATCTGTAAGGCGTTTACACCTGCGCAGATCCATCAGTTAGCAACTCCGACTTACAAGGCAAGGAAGGAACGCTCTGAGCAGAAGACTGAAGGTAATGCAAGCACGACCCCCACTCTAGTGGACCCTTCAGAAGTTACACTGTTGGGACGGGTTAGCTGTGACAAGTCGCCCTCTGTTGATTCTACTCCGAAACACAAGAAGAAGCGTTCTGATGGTTCCCCAAGGTCTAGTAAACACAGCAGCAAACCTACTTAAGACGACCTCAAGTCCCTTGATTGCAAGTGGAGTTAGAGATTCTCACGTCTAGAAGCTATGCTGGTAAACCAGTCCTTTGCTGTTCCGGTGAGACCGGTGAACTCTGCCTCTGTGGTGCCCAGAGAACACCCTTTCTTTGATCCGGGTGCTTCTACAAGAGTTATGTCTTCTGAGGGCACTGGTGACGTTGCTACACAGTTGACGGCTACCCAACCTCCGCTGGGGGTTCCCGGTACTGAAGCTGGGAGAGATGGAGTTGAGAGTGCTACCCACACTGTTCAGGGCCCCGGTACCTCGGAAGTGTTAGCCACCCAACCTTTACTGGTTCCCGGTGCAGGGACGGCCACCCAGCCTGCACAGGCTCCTGGTGCAGGTCCTGAGGTTCTGCCTGCCGGTGCTGAAACTACGCTGCATAACCAGTCGCCTCCCATTGGCTAGAACTCTGAGGTTGCTAGGGAATCTGATAGTGAGGCTGAGTTGGATGCGGAACCGGCATCACCGGCTAGTGTTCACTGCCAGGGTGATTTACCGGACACGGCTACAGATCAGGACCTCTCTGCAGACGCCAATTACAGGGAAACTATTAGAGGGGTGAGAAGTTTCATGAACTGGCATCACATCCCGGATTATGACAACTCAGCTGCCTCTATGGATGATAATCCTTTTGCCGGTTCCAGAGTGAAGACTACCGGTAAAGTGTCAGTTAAATTGCCGGTCGATGAATGGCTCTGCAAAATACTGGAGAAACTGAATGTAACTATTGCTGAAGGTTATCCTTCTAGAAATTCTGAAACCAGTGGACTGCTACGTGACCAGTTTGTAAAGACTCCACGCTCTTCAAAGTGGTATGATATGCAAGCAGTTAAGAAGGGAGACGGGTCTCCCCAGGCTGTATCCCGCTGGTCTCCGGAACCGGCAAAGCTGAACAGCATGTTCTCTAGGGTCGCAAGAAGAAGTTTACCTTCTGCTCCAGCTTCCCGTACGTTCAGCCAGGATACCCTTAGAAGGTGGGAGAAGGCGTTCAGGGAGCAATCCGTGATGTGTAATCACGCTGCTGGGTTATCTAGATGTCTGACTAAAGTACAGGATTCCATGGTTACCCAGCTGAAGTCTCTCCGGTCAGATTCATCAAAGGGCAAGATTGCTGAAAGAATGCAGCAGGCTGTTGAAGAGCTGGAATATCTGGTGACCTTTAACCGGTCAATTTCCCAAGCTATGCAGCGTACCATGCAGGATCTCTCAGAGGGAGTGTTCATCAGCATGGCCAACCTCACTCTGGCACGTCGGGATAGCTATTTGGAGTTTATACGTGGTGGAGTTAAACCTGACACCCTAACTGCATTACGCACATCTCCAGTACACCTACTCTCATTGTTCCCAGACAGCTTACTGGTCAAGGCAGAATGATGAGATTTCACGTAGTGAGGAGAGGCGTTCTGTGGGAACACACAGAGGAAACCCGGACGTTTTCATCCGTACGTTCCCTCCAGTACTAGATCTTCACACCAGCCTGACCAGAAGCCCACTACACCGGCTCGGAAACAAATCAGAGACCGGCAAACTGGTCAGAAAGGTGGAGGTAAAGCCTCAAACTTCAACCGAAAGCCGGCCAAAGGGTTTAAGAAGCATAAATGACAATTATTGTGTTTTAAATGTGGTCGGATTGAATGACTCTGTAATTGTATCCGACAAGATGGAGAGTTTGAACCCACCACCAGTGACAGACCAGAAGAACAGCAAAGTGACTTTAAATGTAGACTCTTGTGTTGCAAGTGTTCCTATTGTCACCGGGTTGCCACAAAGGAAAGGCGTAAATCCCAATGCATGTCAATTGTACACAAAAATAAAATATGTCAAAAATGTTTTTTGTGTAGGTCACTTGAGTTCTGTAAATCTTGTCACCAATGCCCAACATGCTGTTATAGATCCTCCTGTAGGGGCAAGGTTACAGCAGTGTTGGGAGAAATGGGAAACCCTGGTTTCAAGTCCAAAAGTAGTAAACACACTGAGGGAGGGTTACACTCTCCCCTTCCGGTCCAGACCCCACTTGACAAGATCACCGACTGTAATAAGCAACTACCACAATCCAACCAAACAGTCCTTCCTTTTAGAGGCACTGTATCAGCTGATAAACAAGAATGCAGTCGAACCGGTGGAAAATCAAAACTCACTGGGGTTTTACAAGGGGCTATTTTTGGTACCCAAACCCAACAACCGGTCGAGACCCATCCTAGACCTGAGCACCTTGAACACCTTTTTAATCACAGAGACGTTCAAGATGGAAACCCCAGAGACAATAAGAACCTCCCTCCAAGTAGGGGAGTGGGTCACATCCATAGATTTCAAAGACGAAAACTTCCACATACCAATTCACAGTCAGTCCAGGAAGTACATGCGTTTTCACCTCCAGGGTCGGTCCTACCAGTTCAAAGCCCTTCCCTTTGGCCTGTCCACAGCTCCCATGGAGTTCACAGTGGTGGCCAAAGAGGTCAAACTCATGGCACTTCAGAAGGGTATAAGGATCCACCAGTACCTAGACGACTGGCTGGTGAGAGCCACTACCCACCACACCTGTCTCCAGCATACTCAAAGCCTAGTCACACTTTGTCAGGAATTAGGGTGGCTGGTGAACAAGGAAAAGTCAGAACTGGTTCCCAAACAGGTCTTCAACTTCATAGGTTACCAGTTCGACCTGAAAGAGGGCAAGGTCAGACCAACAGAAGAGCGTTGGCAGGCCTTGACACACAAGATCAGATCAATATTGTCGGATCCGCTTTGCCCGGTCCGACAATTCATGTCCCTCATAGGTCTACTCACAGCAACAGAAAAGCAAGTCCACTTAGGGCGACTACACATGAGACCCATACAGTGGCACTTGAAAAACAACTGGAGGGTCCCAGAATCACTGGAAAAGGTGATACCGGTTTCCAAGTCCCTCCACCCCCATCTAAGGTGGTGGCTGGAGGAAAGCAATGTGCTACTAGGTCAACCATTACACCCTCTAAAACATGCTCTGCAGATCTTTACAGACGCATCAAATGAAGGGTGGGGCGCTCACTTGGACGACCACACTGCAAGAGGAACTTGGTCCCTTCCAGAGAGCAAGTTACACATAAACCACTTAGAGCTAAAAGCGGTATTTCTAGCTCTAAAGGAATTTCGAACCCTGGTCTGCAACAAGACAGTGTTGATAGCTACAGACAACACAACAGTGGTTGCCTATATCAACAAAGAGGGGGGATGAAGTCGGGGTCACTGTGTGCCCTACTGTGGAGAATCCTGTCCTGGTGCACCAGACAGCAGGTAACCCTCAGAGCACGTCACATCCCCGGCTGGCTGAACGTGATAGCAGACAAGCTATCCAGACTTGGCCAGACCATTCAAACAGAGTGGTCACTTCATCCAGCAGTGTTCCAAGCTGTATGCTCAAGGTGGCACCAGCCACAAGTGGACCTGTTTGCCACCAGGTTCAACAACAAACTGCCACAGTTTGTGTCACCGGTTCCAGACCCCCAGGCTTGGGCAGTGGATGCACTCAGCCTCTCCTGGGAGGACCTGGACCCATACGCCTTCCCACCGGCAGCCATCTTGGGCAAAGTGGGGCTCCTCAAAGAAGATCAACCAGATCTGTCTATGAGGCAAAGTGGACCATTTTTACAAAGTGGTGCCTCAGTAATCAGGTGGACTTCAGGGCACCACCTCTGAAAGCCATTGCTGACTTCCTCCTGCACTTGTTTCAGGAGAAGAAGTTACAACCAGGCACTATTGATGGCTACAGATCCGCCATTGCTGACAAACTGGGCAATTCCACCATTAATGTCAGCAAAGATGAGAACCTCACTTGTCTCCTGGATAGTTTCCATAGAGACGGACCTAAGGGCAGGAGGGGCATCCCCTCTTGGAACCTTTCACTGGTTTTACATCAGCTCACAAAGGCTCCCTTTGAACCCCTAAAAGAGGCCTCCTTGAAACATCTAACTTTCAAGACTGTTTTCTTGCTGGCTTTGGGTTCAGGTAAACGCAGGAGTGAGATCCATGCTTGGTTACATAAGAACATCAGACACCAGTCAGACTGGTCTAAGGTGTCTTTGTACCCCTCACCCAGCTTCCTATCCAAGAACCAGCTGGCTAAGGAAGGTCCAGATAGTGTGGCACCAGTGGTCATCCCAGCCCTGGCACCATCTCTGGATAGGTCACTCAAGGGTGACAGGTCCCTATGTCCAGTTAGAGCCCTGCGCTACTACTTGGACAGGACTGCAGACCTCAGGCAGAATAAGGAGTTAGTCTTTGTCTCCTTCAAGAAGGGTTTTGATAAAGACATCTCACCTGCCACCATCTCCTCATGGATCAAACAGACTGTGGTTCTGTGCTATGAGCTCTCTGACCAGGAGGCCCTCACCTTACATCAGGTTAAAGCCCATGATGTTAGGGCCTTTGCTGCCTCTAAGGCTTTCCAATCAAGGATTTCCTTAGATCAGATCTTGTCAGCCTGCCACTGGAAATCTCACAACACCTTCACCCAATTCTATTTGAAGGATGTTGCCTGGGCTGACTCGGAGCTTTTCCACCTGGGACCTTTAGTGGCTGCCTAGCAGGTGCACCACCAGGCCCAGAAGTGAGGGGATGTTGTATATATGTAAATATGTACATATTGTAAATATGTTAGATATGTACATAATGTAAATATGTTGAATGTACATATATTTTCAAAAAAAAAAAAAAACTGTGACTTGCTTCTGTTGGGAAGTTTATTTCTTCTGGGACTGAACTCAGCCCCTCTCTATCTTTCCCTTCTCAAAGCGACTCTGGAAGAAAGAAAAAGGGGGGCAACGTCGGTAGACTCCCGGTTAACCGGTGAGTTGGTGGCCGACCTTGACCTGTCAGGGTTCTCTGACCCTAGGTCAAATGGGCCTGTACTGTTTTGTTTTGTTATGAGTTCACAGAAGTCCCTAGCTCCTTACCCGCCTACCAAGCGGTAGTTATTCAGCAATTATCCATTGGATAGGATGTATTAACGCAAAAAAATTGCAAATTTAATAAGTAAATGAAATTTTTATAAGTTAATACCCTATCCAATGGACAGGCAAGGCCCACCCAACCGGCCCCGCTATCAGCTTACTAGGGGTCTTACTAGGATTAGACACGAAAAAGATGCAATGACGTCAAGAGGTCTAAACAGGAAATGAAGTACGATGCACCACCTGGCGAATGCACACTCTGTGACCGGTCCTGCCGGTAGTATATACAGGACGTCTTTTTCTGACGTTTGGCGGGACCGGTCGCGCCGACCGGTAAAGCAATTATCCATTGGATAGGGTATTAACTTATAAAAATTTAATTATTAAATTTGCAAAATGTTTACTTTGCAAATGATGTGATAGAGTGTGAGGTATTGTCTAAAGTAAATTTTGAAAAAATATTTTTATTTCGTTAATACATCCTATCCAATGGACAATTGCTTTACCGGTCGGCGCGAGCAGTCCCGCCAAACGCCAGAAAAAGACGTCCTGTAAATAATACCGGCAAGACCAGTAAGGAGAGTGTATTCGCCAGGTTGCGCGTAATACTTACTTCCTGTCTAGACAGCGTGATGTCGTAGCATCTTTTTTGTTTGGCGTGTGGAGAGTGTGGACGTGTTTTCAATGAAGAGGTTTTTTGATCTCTACAACGAATTTTACCTTTGAATTTTACTTCCAAGTATTTCTTCTGATTTATCTACCATCATGTCGTCCCCAGGACAGAAACGCGGCACATGTGGCCATGTTATGTTCTGGCCCCCGGTTCAGTCCCTGATTTACAGCAATCCGGTGAGGGAGATCTCAGTGTAGCATCTGATAGTGAGGGTGACCAGCACAGTGTTACCGGTTCCCTATCTGATGAGAACTACCGGTATGGGTCCCCAGACAGACACCTCCCCAAGGAAGAGGCTGCAGATCAGGAACTTTTAGACGAGGCAAATTACCGAGAGACAATGAGAGGTATTAGAAGTTTTATGGGTTGGCACAAGATCCCAGAGTTCGGGACTGTGTCCTCTTCTGATGACAACCCTTTGCCGGTGCGCATGTACAGCCAACCGGGAAAGTTTCAGTCAAGCTCCTGGTGGATGACTGGTTATGCAGAAAGATGGGAAAACTTAACCTCACCATCACAGAGGGGTACCCTGCAAGAAACACTGACACTGCTGGTCTCCTCAAAGATCAGTTCATCAAGCCACCCAGATCTTCCAGATGGTATGGGATGCATACTGAGAAGGACTGTAGGAGCAACACAGTATGCACCTGGTCACCAGAACTGGCCAAACTCAACCATTCCTTCAGTAGGGTTGCACGTAGAAACCTTCCTTCTGCCCCACCCTCCCGGGCCTTCAGCCAGGACATGCTCAGGTGTTGGGAGAGAGCAGCATGTGAACAGACGGTTATGTGTAACCAGGCTGCTGGTTTGTCAAGGTGTTTGACCAGAGTTCAGGATGCCATGTCTGCTCAGCTGAAAACCCTGCATCTGGACAAGAAAGGCAAGTCTTCTGAAAGGACGAAGCAAGCTATTGATGAACTGGACTATGACCTTCAACCAGTCAATTTCTCAAGCCATGGCCAGAACTATGCAAGATTTGTCGGAAGGGGTTTTATCAGCATGGCCAACTTCACACTGGCTCGCAGGGAAAAGTTATTTAGAGTATTTACATGCCGGTGTGAAGCAAGATACCCTGAATGCCTTGAGAACGTCTCGTGTCCATCTCAACTCACTGTTCCCGGATCAGCTTATCACCAAGCCTGAGGAAGAAATCTGCAGAAGTGAGGAGAGACTTTCTTCTGGCCAGCCACACAGACGTCAAGGACATTTTCACCCTTACGCGTCTGGTGACAAGTCTGCCAGCCACCCGGACCAGAAATCCGGTGTCCCCGCATGGAAACAGATAAGGGAGAAGTAACAGTCAAGGAAAGCTCGTGGCAAGGCCTCAACATTCTCCCAGAAGCTGGCTGAGGGTTCCAAGTCATGTAAATGACAATCACTGTGAAAATTCTGTGACCGGTCAGAAGAACTCGGTTTGTGTTACCGGTCAGACAGGCTTGAACCCACCTTCAGTTGTAGCCGGGGACAAGAAAGTGACTTTAAATTTGAATGTAGACTTTTGTGTTGCAAATGCTCATATTGTCACCGGGTTGCCACAAAGGAAAGGCATAAATCCCTATTGTTGTCAAATGTACACAGAAATAAAATATGTGAAAGATGTTTCTTGTGTAGGTCACTTGAGTTCTGTAAATCTTGTCACAAATGCCCCACCTGTTGTCACCAATCCACCTGTAGGGGCAAGGTTACACAAGTTTTGGGAGAAGTGGGAAGTTTTGGGTTCGAGTCCAAAAGTAGTCACCACACTGAGAGAGGGCTACACCCTCCCCTTCCGGTTCAGACCAAACTTGACCAGGTCACCAACTGTCATAAGCAACTACCACAACCCAGCAAGACAGGCCAACCTTTTAGAGGCACTGTATCAGCTGGTGAACAAAAATGCAGTAGAACCGGTAGAAAATCAACACTCTCTGGGTTTTTACAACCGGCTATTTTTGGTTCCCAAACCCAACAACCGGTGGAGACCTATCCTGGACCTGAGCACCTTGAACACCTTTTTGAACACAGAGTCGTTCAAGATGGAGACCCCAGAGACAATAAGAACTTCCCTACAGGCAGGAGAGTGGGTCACTTCCATAGATTTCAAAGACGCATACTTCCACATACCTATTCACAGTCCAGGAAGTACATGCGTTTTCACTTCCAGGGTCGGTCCTACCAATTCAAAGCCCTACCCTTTGGCCTCTCCACAGCTCCCATGGAGTTCACAGTGGTAGCCGAAGAGGTCATACTCATGGCACTGCAGAGGGGTATAAGGATCCACCAGTACCTAGATGACTGGTTGGTGAGAGCCTCGTCCCACGAAACTTGTCTCCAACATACACAGAACTTGGTAGTTCTCTGCCAAGATCTAGGTTGGCTAGTGAACAAGGAAAAGTCAGAGCTGGTTCCAAAACAGGTTTTCAACTTTGTAGGTTACCAGTTCGATCTGAAAGAAGGCAAGGTCAGACCCAAACCAGAGCATTGGCAGGCCTTGACAGACAAGATCCAGTCTGTACTGTCCAGTCCGGTATGCCCGGTCCGACAGTTTATGTCCCTCATAGGCCTTCTCACAGCAACAGAAAAACAAGTCCACCTAGGGCGACTTCACATGAGGCCCATACAGTGGCACTTGAAAAACAACTGGAGGGTCCCAGAATCACTAGACAAGGTGATCCCAGTCCCCAGGTCGCTCCACCCCCACCAAAGGTGGTGGCTGGAGGAAAGCAATGTGCTACCAGGTCAACCTTTACACCCTCTAATAACATGCTCTGCAAATATTTACAGATGCATCAAAAGAAGGGTGGGGCGCTCACTTAGACGAGCACACTGCAAGGGGAACTTGGTCCCTTCCAGAAAGCAAGTTGCACATAAATCACTTAGAGCTAAAAGCAGTCTTTCTAGCTCTAAAAGAGTTTCAAAGCTTCTGCTGCAACAAAACAGTATTGATAGCTACAGACAACACAACAGTGGTTGCCTATATCAACAAAGAGGGGGGATGAAATCGGGCTCCCTGTGTGCCCTACTGTGGAGAATCCTGTCCTGGTACACCAGGAAGCAGGTGACCTCAGGGCACGTCACATCCCCGGCCGGCTGAACGTGATAGCAGACAAGCTATCCAGACTGGGCCAGACCATTCAAACAAAGTGGTAACTTCATCCAGAAGTGTTCAAAGCTATATGTTCCTGGTGGCACCAGCCACAAGTGGACGATGTCAGGGCCTTTGCTGTCTCTAAGGCTTTCCAGTCAGGAGTCTCCTTAGAGCAGATTTTGTCAGCCTGCCACTGGAAATCGGTTAACCGGTTAGTTGATAGCCGACCTTGACCTTACAGGGTTCTTTGACCCATGTCAAATGGGCCTATTCAATTTTGTTTTGTTATGAGTTCACTACAGTCCCTAGCAGCTTACCCGCCTTCCAAGCGGTAGTTATTCAGCAATTGTCCATTTGATAGGATGTATTAATGCAATAAAATTGCAAATTTAATAAGTAAATTAAATTTTTATAAGTTAATACCCTATCCAATGGACAGGCAAGGCCCACCCAACTGACCCCGCTTCCAGCTTACTAGGGGTCTTACTAGGGTTAGACCAAAAAAAAAGATGCTATGACGTCATGCTGTCTAGACAGGAAGTAAGTACTACGCGCCACCTGGCGAATACACTCTCGTGACCGGTCCTGACAGGATTATATACAGGACGTCTTTTTTGGCGTTTGGCGGGACCGGTCATGCCGACCGGTAAAGCAATTGTCAAGGGTATTAACTTATAAAAATTTAATTTACTTATTAAATTTGCAATTCTTTAGTTTTGGCCATCTTCAATATTTGCAATTAAAAATTGTTTCTCTTGTAAATAGTGTATTATATGTAATGTAATAAGCACTTAATCTCCATCATACGACAGACTGAGGGGATAGAACCATAATAGAGAAGGAAAAATCAGAATCCAGACATAGCGCAAGTACTGGGGATGCCAGGGAGATGGGAGAGCTATTGACCGTAGCCTCTACTGAAGAGGTGAGCCTTCAATTTCAGCAAACAAACTGTTCATATGTCACCAGGAAGTTAATTCTACGATGTTGTAGAAGGAAATACAAAACTGTGGCTAAAGTCTCTTTATTATTTGTGCAATTAAGTCCAGAACTATGTAACCTTCAGGCGATTTCTGCCAGGTTTGCTGTGCCTGGTGTTGTAGGTATATAATACAGTAGTTAGTGTAAGTGTATCGGGCCGTTTAGACACCAGCGCCGGGTTGAAACGGCTCACTGCGCCGTTTCAACACCACGGTTAATTTACATTAATTTACGTTGTTTTATACACGTCTGAGTGGGTAGATTGGATGAATACATAGGTGGCTTTCAAACACTAGCTTATTATTACACTTCAAGTTATGATATGGTAAATACATATATGTATGGTATATAGATGACAGGCTGGTGAAACTTCTGAAGGGAGTCTATGTGTTTGGATGTTATACCAAGGGATTTTTATGTCAGCTGACTTGTCAGTCAGCTGACATTATGTCGTCACTCTGCGGCGTGGGCGTACGCGTCCGCGTCCGCGTCCGCGTCCGCGTGAACAACTTCTCCTCCAAAACTACAAGGCCTAGAGACGTGCTGTTTTTTTTAAAAGATACCTTATCTATCGAGGATGAAAAATTGTTCAAGGCATGCAAATCTGTCTGTTCGTCTGTTTGCTAGAGACATTACAAGGGGGGTACCCCCACCAAAAGTGTGAAAATTTCAACACTTAATCACAATTTTCTCAGTGACTATTGCAGGGATTTCTCTCATATCTTGCATATATGTACTAGGCCACAGGTAGATTCTCTTGTGTGAGTATGAGACCTGGATCTGTCTTACTTTTTTTTTAATAAATTTTTTTAATAATTTTTAATGCATTAAAATTCATGAAATCATGCACAAAATCATTTATAACTTGAAAAGTGTTGCATTTAGAGCATTTTGTTAAAATATGTTATTCAGCTACTTTTTTCATAGCTACAATATGGTGAGTAAGTTGGGTGCCTGTCTCAATAGCTAAGTGAGTAATAGCTACTTTTGGGCTTTTCAGTAACTTCCATCATGAGTAAAATCACTTGTAACTTAAAAACTATTGCATTTAGAGAATTTCGTATAAATATGTTATTCAGCTACTTTTGGGTCAGCTATAACATAGTAAAATTTTAGACCTGTAGCTCATGGCATAGCTGAGTAATAGCTACTTTTAGGTTATCACTGTTGAGTAAATCGCTTATAACTTCAAAACTATTGCATTTAGAGAATTTCGTATAAACATGTTATTCAGCTACTTTTGGGTCAGCTATAACATAGTAAAATTTCAGACCTGTAGCTCATGGCATAGCTGAGTAATAGCTACTTTTAGGTTATCACTGTTGAGTAAATCTCTTATAACTTGGAAACTATTGCATTTACAGTATTTTGTTTCAATATGTTATTCACCTATTTTGGGATCAGCTATAACATAGTGAAGTTTCAGATCTGTGGCTCATTGCATAGCTGAGTAATAGCTACTTTGAAGTTCTCACTATTGAGTAAATCACTTGTAACTTAAAACCTATTGCATTTAGAGAATTTCGTATAAATATGTTATTCAGCTACTTTTGAGCCAGCTATAACATAGTGAAATTTCAGATCTGTAGGTCATGGCATAGCTGAGTAATAGCTACTTTTAGGTCATCACTATTGAGTAAATCAGTTGTAACTTGAAAACTATTGCATTTACAGTATTTTGCTTAAATATGTTGTTCACCTACTTTTGGGTCAGCTATAACATAGTAAAATTTCAGACCTGTAGCTCATTGCATAGCTGAGTAATAACTACTTTGAGGTTCTCACTATTGAGTAAATCAGTTGTAATTGCAAAACTATTGCATTTAGAGAATTTCGTATAAATATGTTATTCAGCTACTTTTGGGCCAGCTATAACATAGTAAAATTTCAGACCTGTAGCTCATTGCATAGCTGAGTAATAACTACTTTGAGGTTCTCACTATTGAGTAAATCAGTTGTAATTGCAAAACTATTGCATTTAGAGAATTTCGTATAAATATGTTATTCAGCTACTTTTGGGCCAGCTATAACATAGTGAAATTTCAGATCTGTAGGTCATGGCACAGCTGAGTAATAGCTACTTTGAAGTTCTCACTATTGAGTAAATCAGTTGGAATTGGAAAACTATTGCATTTACAGAATTTCGTATAAATATGTTATTCAGCTACTTTTGGGTCAGCTATAACATAGTGAAATTTCAGACCTGTAGCTCATGGCATAGCTGAGTAATAGCTACTTTTAGGTCATCACTATTGAGTAAATCAGTTGTAACTTCAAAACTATTGCATTTACAGTATTTTGCTTAAATATGTTGTTCACCTACTTTTGGGTCAGCTATAACATAGTAAAATTTCAGACCTGTAGCTCATTGCATAGCTGAGTAATAACTACTTTGAGGTTCTCACTATTGAGTAAATCAGTTGTAATTGCAAAACTATTGCATTTAGAGAATTTAGTATAAATATGTTATTCAGCTACTTTTGGGTCAGCTATAACATAGTAAAATTTCAGACCTGTAGCTCATGGCATAGCTGAGTAATAGCTACTTTTAGGTCATCACTATTGAGTAAATCAGTTGTAACTTGAAAACTATTGCATGTACAGTATTTTGCTTAAATATGTTGTTCACCTACTTTTGGGTCAGCTATAACACAGTAAAATTTCAGACCTGTAGCTCATGGCATAGCTGAGTAATAGTTACTTTGAGGTTATCACTGTTGAGTAAATCGCTTATAACTTGGAAATTATTGCATTTAGAGTATTTTGTTTCAATATGTTATTCACCTATTTTGGGGTCAGCTATAACATAGTGAAGTTCCAGACCTGTGACTCATTGCATAGCCGAGTAATAGCTACTTTGAAGTTCTCAATGTTGAGCAAATCACTTATAATTTGAAAGCTATTGCATTTAGAGAATTTAGTATAAATATGTTATTCAGCTACTTTTGGGTCAGCTATAACATAGTAAAATTTCAGACCTGTAGCTCATGGCATAGCTGAGTAATAGCTACTTTTAGGTTATCACTGTTGAGTAAATCACTTATAACTTGGAAACTATTGCATTTAGAGTATTTTGTTGCAATATGTTATTCACCTATTTTGGGGTCAGCTATAACATAGTGAAGTTCCAGACCTGTGGCTCATTGCATAGCTGAGTAATAGCTACTTTGAAGTTCTCACTGTTGAGTAAATCAGTTGTAATTGGAAAACTATTGCCTTTACAGAAATTTGTGCAAATATGTTATTCAGCTACTTTTGGGTCAGCTATAACATAGTGAAATTACAGACCTGTAGCTCATGGCACAACTGAGCAATAGCTATTCTCAGGCACTGACTGTTGAGTAAATCGGCTATAACTTGAAAAATATTGCATTTGGAGTATTTTGTTAAAATATATTGTTCACCTACTTTTGGGTTAGCTATAACATAGTGAAATTACAGACCTATAGCTCATGGCATAGCGGAGCAATAGCTATTTTCAGGTTCTCACTATTGAGTAAATCAGTTGTAACTTGAAAACTATTGCATTTACAGTATTTTGCTTAAATATGTTGTTCACCTACTTTTAGGTCAGCTATAACAGAGCAAAAATTCAGACATGTAGCTCATTGCATAGCTGAGTAATAGTTACTTTGAGGTTCTCACTCTTGAGTAAATCAGTAGTAACTTGAAAACTATTACATTTAGAGTATTTTGTTAAATATGTTTTTCACAGACGTTTTGGTCAGCTATAACATAGTGAAATTGCAGACCTCTATGTCATGGCATAGCTGAGCAATAGCTTCTTTCAGGTTCTCACTGTTGAGTAAATCATTGTATCCAACCTGTAGGAAATCATGGGCTGGGAATCTGTTAATATGGTCCGATTTGACCTTGGAACCCTCCTTCAAGGTCAAATGAGGATAGCCAAACATAAAAGTGCTTATAACTCGCTTATTATTGGTCCTACAGGTTTGGAATGAAAACCAACCTATAGAAAATCATGAGCTGGGAATTTTTTGGTGTGGTCGGATTTCACCTTGGACCCCTCCTTCAAGGTCAAATGAGGATAGCCAAACTTAAAAGTGCTTATAACTCGCTTATTATTGGTCCTAGAGGTTTGGAATGGAAAACCAACCTATAGAAAATCATGGGCTGGGAATCTTTTGGTGTGGTCAGATTTCACCTTAGACCCCTCCTTCCAGGTCAAACGAAGATAGCCAAACTTAAAGTGCTTATAACTCGCGTATTATTGGTCTTGGAGGTTTGGGATGGTAAACCAACATATAGGAAATCATGGGCTGGGATTCTTTTGGTGTGGTCAGATTTGACCTGGGACCCCTCCTTCAAGGTCAATTGAGGATAGCCAAACTTACAATTGCTTAGAACTCGCTTATTATTGGTCCTACAGGTTTGGGATGGTAAACAAGCTACAGGAAATCATGGGCTGGGAATTTTTTTGTGTGGTCGGATTTGACCTTGGACCCCTCCGTCAAGGTCAAACAAGGATAGGCAAACTTAAAAAGTGCCTATGACTGATTTATTATTGGTCCGAGAGTTTTGGGATGGTAAACCATCCTAAATTCTTTGGCTGGGAATCTTTTGGTATGGTCAGATTTGACCTTTGGACCCCTTCTTCATGGTCGAACGAGGATATTGCATTTATAGTATTTCTTTAAATATTTTTAACCTACTTTTTACACCTAAACAATTACCTTGTTACTTTATTTCATAATACCATTTGCAGGGCACAACTTTTTTGTCCTTTTTTTCTGTCAGCTTCGGAATATCTTTCGAACATGCTGTTCAGTTACCATTTACTGTATTTCTGTACAGCCCTTTCCCTGATAATTATGCTTTCCTCTCATTATCACCATCACAAATCAAAAACATTCAGTCAGCTGACACAGTGCCCGTTCACGGGCACTCTCCTCTTGTCTGAGAAATAAACCTGCCTGGTGTGAAAAACATAAAGGTACAGATAAAACCTTTTGTTATGTGCTATTTGCCTTCAAATGACCTCTACTGTAAATGTTATAAGTTGAACCATTTTCACCAAGAAAAGGTGTTGAAACGGCGCACATATTGAGTGCGCCAGGTCGAAACGGCGCATGGAGCTGAAACGGCCCGTAACATAAGGAATGAAATACTTTGGATAACCAATGTAGAGGTACTATACACCAGATTCAGATTTCTGAAAATGGAAACTTGTTTACCAGTGTAGATCTTTAATAAAACACGTGAATCAAAACAAATGCTATTATGGTTCTAGCTGGGCTGTTAAGACACATTGTAGTTTTTTTTTAAATATAAAGATACAGTAATTAAGGAAACTACAGGTGCTACAGGCTAGTATTACAGCTTACTTACTATATATGATTTAGCCTGAGCTGGTTATTTGACATCCAGTGCTTAACATCGTGCATACATTGATTCAATTTCTGAATTATAGAGCAATTTTGAGTGAATTTATGTTCCATAGGACAGAGACATAATTTTGCTTTTTTATGTGTGTGTGGTCTGCCTTCCAGTTTCATGCTTCCTTTCCACTATTGAAAAGAAGAGTACTTTAGAACTTTCAGTCAAATTTGGCATGGAGAATTGAATTAGTTATAAAAGTTGTATTCATTTATAGATTGAACATGACATATAAAATATTTTCCTCTATGTCATCTTGTTATTTTTCATTGTTCCACCTGCCATGGCTAAATCTTTAAAAATAGTCTCCATTTCATTTTTGGTATATCAAAGAGGGATCAGTATAGCATTCTCAGCATAATTTTAAAAATAATCTTGGATTCACTATTTTCTGTACTAACAGTTGTAGATCCTCTATGATTGAAGCCCATGCATGGACATTCACAATTTATCCCAGGAAGAACTGTAGGTGATTAGGTTTTGCACAGTATCTGGCAACACTGCCACAATGGTACTACTTTTCTATTTTTACTTGTAAATTTGAAGATGCAATAAAACCAATGTCCTTCACAATTTTTAATGAATTTTAGGGGCATGCTCATCTATGTAAACTGCAGATGATTGGGATTTGGCCAAAATTCTGCAGCAACTGTTAATGTGTTACCACTTTTCTAGATGTAGGACAAAGACTGATGCACAAATGTGTCGGTGCTCTACATCTGAAACCAATGAACAGACATTCAACAAAGTTTTGGGGTATGTTGATCCAAGGAGGAACTAGTATACTGTGCAACTTGGGGTTTGCCAACAAAATAGGGTCAGTAGATTCAACCTATTAACCTCCCCCAACTATCCAAGTTACAACACATTGTGTTTGAAATGTTTGAGGTTAAAAATGTTCCATTCATGAATAGATTCAAAAGTCCTCAGTGGTACAATGGTTTGCTATTTTAGCATCTGTCATTTTGGCACAGGCTGTTAACCCTTTTCTGCTCGACCACAAGTGACAATGCTTGAAGTCCTGATATAACCGTGGTTGATGACTGGGATGTAAAACCCTAACAGTGACCTTCAAGTTTGCTTTATGACCGAAGTTGAGATGTATCATTTTGTATAACAGATCGAAATTACAAAATTCAAAACCAATTTTAATCTTTATCGATTTACTGTTGAATAACTTTGAAGTTTTGATCAACTAAGGTCACATGAAAAATGACCGGCAATGTATTTCACATTTTTGAGCAAACATTGTAGAAACTTGTATGTGCACCAACATGAAAATGTTTAGAGAGGGTTTTAGCCATCTTTTTAAGATAAATGTACCGTTGTATTGATCCACAAACGTGGAAACGCAAGTTCAAGCATATAGTCCATTTGAACTCACCACCATGTCATGGCATTGTGAATATTTTGAATATACACTTGTGAATTACACAATGAATAATTTTAGGTCTGTAAAGATAAAATTGAAAGAAAATGAAAACAAAAATCGACTTTAGTGAGATATGGTGAAAAATGTTAAAGCTGTATTTTATTCTTCTTTCAACGGCAAAGTATATATCGGGACATACCCTCCATTTATCCCACACATCCCTGACCTGAATTTGTAACATCACCACTAAGTGAGAGCCAAGTGAGAGCCAAATAACTAACTGGATTCAAACGCGGCTACTAAGATATCTAATAGCTATCTTACAGTATGATAAATACATGTTCCATAACCAGGTAAATATATATCATCAATTTGACATAATAAATCAAACTAAAACATACTGTTGACATTTTTTTTTTATCTTTAAACCTTAAAACAACACAAGAAAACCTTGGGAAGAAAATCAATTGTTCAGTTATGACAGTTTACTAGCACTACCGAAGTGGCATTACTCTAAACTTTTCTGCTGAATTCCCAAACATTCTGATGTGCTATTTTTGCATGTAAAACAAATCTTCACCAAACAGTTCATGCAAAATTTCGATATTGCCTATCTCACCACTTCCTTCTTCTCTGACATCCTTTAACCTGAGTTTGTGGCTGTTATCTCCCAGTAATTCAACTGGTAACTGCTTCCTTACTTTACTTGCCAAGTCACTTGGATTTCTTTCTTTGTTCGTGTGGAGCTTGGCTAATTGAGCAGCTGCAAAATCATTGAATTCACGCACCACAGTTTGGTAGGATGCCTGATTCCCAAATTTTATTTTGCTGTGAGAAGGGAAAGGACCAATACGTTCTGATACAGCAAGTTCCTGGCGTCCACTACCCTCAGCCCTCTCAGTCCCCGTGCCAAGGTCATGCAGAAACTCCCCATCATTTCCTTCATTGAGGTTCACATTGTTATCAAATGGGTTTGAAAAGAGGGACTTTTCTGGTTTCAGTGGCCTTGTCAGTGTGATGCCTGAACCAGTTAGTATAAACAGGAGCAGTAGTGATATCATGGTCTGAAAAGAAAACAGCCAGTGAAGTAAATACAATTATTATATAGTAGTTATAGGTTACACTAATCTGGTAAGCTGGGAGGAATATCTATGGTCTCAATGGCAGTGTCATAACCAACCAATGGGTCAAAGTACAACAATTACATTTAATATATATTTATAATTTTTGAGAAATGTTATTTGTTGACTCTAATGTATCAATATATTGACAGTTTGCTTTGAATGTACATCTAAAAACATACAAGCTTAACTTGTCTATGAAACACTGTTTTGAATGAATGTTGTATGAAATAAAATAAACGATGGTTCAAAGTTTAAAGTTGGTGTTTTACATCATGTTGAACATCCATGGCGATATTGGGACATACCCACAGTATTGCCAATCGTGAGAGTGGAACCCACAAGGGTGACAGCTCTGACGGGATGCCAAACATGCTAACCACTAGGCCAAGCATGACCTATGGAATGGGTAGAAATATGAAAGCTGCTAATTTGCAGGACCAGTTATTTGCATTCTAATTTACTGAGTGTACACAGCTCGCGCTTGCCTCTCGATTGCAATCACCAGTCGACAAGGGACAGCACACAGAGTTCAACAGAGAAGAGATCTACACCACATCTACACAGAAGACTGCTACCTAGCTTGAAGACATAAGTTCTTTTCAGAACTAATTGCTACTCATAGCAATTAAGTCAACAAGTGTACCAGCCTGCCTACCTTAGCCTAGCTTTCCAGCCACCTCTATTAACTGTCATCTATTTTGTGTTTACATACTGTGGTTTAACTGCTTTCTCTACTTTTGTGTTTATTTACTCTGTACTTATTTACTCTGTGTCTACATACTGTGGCTTTAATCGCCTTCTGTATCTTTGTGTTTACTTATTCTGTACTTACTTACTCTGTGTTTATAAACTAATTATTTCCTTCTTTACTTCCAGATCACTGTACTGATACCAAGTACCAGAAGTTTTGATGTTTAAACCTACACAAATTTAATAAAACACTTTTATTTCTCTCAACAGGTACTTTCAACAGCGACAGGATCCAAACTACAAGGTGACCTACCCTGACGTCCGAATTCTCATCAAATAGCTGGAGATCTCTCTGACGTCCGAAATCTTCAGGTGACCACCACACCACGTGACCTCCACCCCCAAATACCCATATTTTTCATAATAACTTTCCTTCAGATCCTCAGCCAAGATGACCACAGATTTCAGCACCATGTCCAGTGAGATGGAGTCCCTCTTTGACAGGTACCTGCGCCTACCAAAAAGTGACCAGGCCGCCTTTGAGGACTTTGTCAGACTGACGAATGGAGAAAACAACCCAGCCCAGAGATTCAGAAAGTCTCCAACCCCACCAAAGAAGACCAGCGAAAAAAGGAAAAAACCCAAGAAATCCACCAAGACCCAAGTCCCCACCAAGACACCAACACACCCCGGGAGTGACATCGAAATCATGGATGAGGAACCAGCCAACAACCTAGCCAGCAGAAAGACACCAGCCACCATCGAGCCCACCACCACCATCACGGAGAGGAAGACCCCCCCACCCCCTACCCCTGGAAAGGCCACGCCCATGAAGAGACCCAGAGCCACCTCCACCAGCCCAGACTACTCCACTGCCTTAAAGAAACGCCTGACCGACGAAGAGGGATTCACCCTAGTCACCAGGAAAAGATCACCTGAGAAGACAAAACCCCAGACCACCAAACCAACTGAAAAACCTAAGGGCCACCGTCCCAAGCCTCTGGTAGCAGAAGGGACGAGACTACAAGACAGCACATCACCAACCGAAGTGGGAAAGATACTTGGCCTGACCAGCACCTACAAAGTCACCAGAACGAAAGCGGGCACCTTCCTAATCTACGCCCCAGATGAGAAATCCAGAGAAGCCATAAAGAAGTCCACACCAGAGATCACAATCCGAGACACCAGGGCCACCTCCAACAAGCACTTTCCAGTGATCATTAAAAACATCCCCACCAACTGGAGTATGGCTGACCTCGCCGAGAAACACCCCATCAGAAGACTGATGTCCGCCAAAACCGGGAAGGACATAAACAAGGTGAAAGTCCTGTGCCCAGACGCAGAAACCCAAACCAGCTACCTCGAGAGGGGAATCATCATCAACAAGGAGCGATTCAGGTGCGAGCCCTTCAAGCCAGCAAAAGAGCCTACTCAGTGCTACAAATGCCAGAGCTTCGGCCACACCACCAAGGAGTGCACTGCTGAATCTGATACTTGCCGCCACTGCAGCTCCAACCACAAATCCAAGGACTGTCAGGAAATAACCAAAAGATGCGCCAACTGCCAAGGAGACCATCCATCTACCTACAACGGATGCCCCAAAAAACAAGAAGCCGTCAAAGACAAGAAGACAACAACCCTCACCAAAGCCCAAGCCTCGGCCAAAGCAGCAGACGAGATGGACTGCATCAAGCTGGCCCTCACACTCACCGCAACCATCACAGAAGCCCTCAGCGAACACACTGGCATCACATGTGACCCACTATCAATTGCCACCATAGTAACCAAACACATCAACACATTCTACAAGAGCGATTTCCAACACATGCCAATCAACAACTACATCACCAAACAGTAAACAAAGAAAAAACAACCAGGAGCAAATCCAACCCAACCACAACCACCCCCCCAACAGAACCCCACCAACACCATGAAGAAGATAGGCCACTGGAACATAAATGGCTTCGAACACAAGTCCACAGACCTTGAGATCTACCTTAGAAAGAACAACATTGACATCATGTGCCTGAATGAAACAAAAGCCACTGCAAACACCATATTCAATATACCAGGATACACCCTAGCCACCAGGAAGGAGCGAAAAACAAAGGGAGGAGGAGGATGTGCCATCCTGGTGAAGGACTACGTAGACTGCCGCGAGTTAGAAGTACCTGAGGAAGACATCTGCGCTATCACCCTATATATCAATAAAAAAGAAGTCTGCATCATCAGCACCTACTGGGGGTTCGCCCAAACCATAGAACCAACTCAGAACGCGCTGAAAACCATCCTCAACAACCACCGACACTGCATAATCCTGGGAGATTTCAACGCCCATCACAGCCACTGGGACACCCTGATGAGACCAAACAAAAGAGGGAAGGAAGTCAAGGCCCTGACCAAAGACTTCAACCTCACCATATTCAACCAACCAAACACCCACACAGCACACAATCAACACCAAAACAAAAGAAGCACCACCATTGATCTAGCCATTGCAACAGAGCTGATAGCTTCCAAGGACTTCCTATCACTTCACATCACAGATGCACCAGTCGAAGGAAAACACTACCACTCACCACTCATCCTCAGCCTTAAGACACACATCACCGACCACCCAATCACTAGCCAGAAAATTATATCCAAATGCAACTGGGAGAAGTTCAGAAACAACATGATTCAAACATGCCGCGCCCTAGGCCCACTACAAGCCTCAGCACCTCTACACCAAATAGACTCACACATCGCCAAATTCACCTCAGACATGGCCAAACACCTATGGGACAGCTGCCCGACCAGGAAACAACACCAAGGCCTCCACAGAATATCAGCACAGCTACTACAAAAAATAAAACTGAAACAAACTCTACAACGCCAGGCCAAAGATCACCCCAACATACCACAAATTAAATCTCAACTCAACACCCTACGGAAAGAAATAGCTACAGAACTAGTACAAGAAAAGGACGCCAGAATACAGAGGGAAATAGCCGGGATGAACCCCAGAAACAGCAAAAAGTTCTGGCAAACATTCAACCACACCTTCAACACACAACAGAAAGAAAAGAAACACCTTACTCTCATAGACCCAACCACAGGCAACAAGACAACAAACAACAGTGAAAACGCCACAGTCTTCGCGAAACACCTCCAAGCAGTTCACCAAACCCACAAAGACACAACAATGAACCACCAACACAAACAAGAAGTAGACGCCTGGGCCGAGCAACAACCACACCTCTTCCAACCAACACAGACTCCTCAAACTCCTGAAGACGATTACTGCCGACCATTCACACACACAGAGCTCACCAACGCACTCAAAACAATGAATTTCAAATCCGCACCAGGAAAAGACACTATACCATACAGGGCCATACAAGAACTACCACAAGAAGCAAAAGAACACCTAACACACATCTACAACATCTGTCTATCGAGAGGTTACTTCCCTAAGGAATGGAAAATCGCCACCGGCAGGATGATACTAAAACCCAACAAACCCAGAAACAACCCCGGAAGCTACCGACCCATCAGCCTCCTAAACTGCCTGGGGAAGACCTTCGAGAAACTGCTGACAACAAGAATCCACCAGTTCATAGACGACAAGAAACTGATTAACACATGGCAACGAGCATACCTACCAAATAAAGAAGCAAACGAACACATATACTCACTAGGAAATTACATCAACGCAGCAAAAAGCAAGAAAAAACTGGCAGCCCTACTACTCATTGACGTGGAAAAAGCCTTCGACGCAGTATGGCACAACGGTCTACGCATGAAACTTCACAACATGAACCTCCCACCAACACTCCTACGAATCATCTCATCATTTCTACAAGACAGAACCATACAAGTAAAAGAAGGAAACAACACATCTCACAAAGTACCACTAGACGCAGGCACTCCACAAGGCAGCATACTCAGTCCACTACTATTCCTACTTTACGTGAACGACGTCCCGATCATAGAGCCAATCAGATGCACCCAATACGCAGACGACATTGGATTATACACCTCACACAAGAACAAGAACTACTTACAAAGAAGCATGCAGAGACAAATCAACACTTTAGAAGACTGGTGCCACCAATGGTTCATCAAATTAAACAGCAAGAAGACGCAGCTGATCCTATTCAAACCTCAAATAAAACAGAAACCCAAACTGAAAATGGCAGGAACCGACATAGAAACCACCGATAGGGCCACACTCTTAGGAACCACACTCGACCCCAGAATGAACATGATGCCTCACCTTGACACAATAAAGCAGAAAATCGCACCACGAATCAAGAAGCTAATAGAACTCAGGAACTGGGGAGCCACAAAACACTCACTCAGACTCATCTACCTAAGCCTCATACGACCCATCATGGAAACAGGATACCACCTAGGCCTACAAGAACCAAAATACATGAAAAAACTACAAATAATACAGAACAAATGTCTAAGAACAATAGTATGGGCACCCTACAGAGAACCTAGTGAACCACTACACATCCAACTCCAAGTTCCACCCATCAAAGAATACTTGCAGAAGCGCCAACAGAAAGCTCTCAGCAGATACCAGGGATCCGAACTACAGAAATCCATCAACTCTGCCATCTCAGCGATGTAGGCCGCTTCAGCACCAACGCACACAACCACACACATATTCTCGTTTAATTTTTTCAATTGTTTATCCTTCTCTTTCAGCAATAACAACATGTTCTCTTCTCTTTCAGAATATTAATAATCAACTTTATTTCTCTTTCAGACCGAACCAACTTACTAAATATCAATTATCTGCCCTTCTCTTTCAGCGTTTTCTCACTAATAATAACATGTACTTTTCTCTTTCAGAATACTAATAATCAATTTTATTTCTCTTTCAGACTGTACCAACCTACTAATAATACTTCCTTCCTTTTCAGATTCCCCCCCCCCCCCAACCACTAATCTCTACACTTTGTTTCTTCTTTGCAGATCTTGAAGAACGCAACACCACCTCCAAACAGCATCACCAACCCCGGTATATGGTCACCAACAAAACTCCAACCAAGCCCCCTGCCAATCCACCACCGCCATGGGAAGACATGTGTCAACCAAACCGAGAGACCAAGCCTGACAAAAGAGGAGATCACCCCTCCTCAGGTCAAAAAACTGCTCCTGCGGAGCAGTTTTAGTATTCATATTCGTGCAGGACCAGTTCAGTCGTTTGACACTTCGGGGTGGGTGGTTGTTCAGTATTCTGTTCTGAAGAAGCATTTCATGGGGTGAGGGGATATTTTAACCGTCAGATGCAATGTATAAAAGCCAAATTAATTTGCGAAGCATTGCCTACCGAGGCAAATATTTCAATTATGATGGTCTTAAAAATTTAACTTCCTTCATAATTGCTAATTACACAGTATTTATGTGTTGTTACCTCTACCAGGAGTTCATGTTTTTGGGGCGCATTCGTGTTTCTGTTTCCTTCAAAAGTAATTAACATACCTTTTTGAATTTCTTACATGGGTAGGACCTGCATGACCAAAGAAAGAAGTAATCAAATTTTGGTAAAGGTCCAGATCATATTCTGAATGCAAAAAATCCCAATTCTGGACACTATAATCCCAATCATAGGTCTTGTGTATTTTTATGACTTTGGCTCTCTTTTTGACTTACTTCCAAAACTAACCAGAGATTATGCCTCGGTCCAGTATATCCTTGGATGGGACATGGTGTCCAACATACAGAATTCAACCATTCTGAAAATGACCGTTGGTGCACCCGAGATATTTTGTATACGCTCCTATTAGGGCCAATTAAAAAGATGTAAGGCTTTTCACATATACACCCTGCTTGACCTTAAAGTAGGGACTAAAGAAAAAAGCCATTAACTCGTTTTGCTCACTGTTAAAAAAGTAAATACTTATTATACTTAACTACTCTCAAACAAGCACCAGCTTATAGGTACAGAGAAAGTAGCTGAACAGCGTACTTTAGTGAAATGCTCTACTGCAGTAATTTTGGAATTACAAGCAATTTACTCAAAGTAGCTACTGGTGCTATCTCTTGGCTGTGGATCTATATCCACCTCTTCTAAGATTCATGGCCCATGATTTCCTATGGATTGATTTCACATCCCAAAATCCTAGGACCAATAATAACGAAGATATAAGGCCTTTTTAGTGTACAAGCTCACTTTGGCCTTGGAGGAGGGGTTAAAGGTCAAATCTGAAGCGTAAGGTTCATAGCCCCTGATTTCCTATCTGTTGGTTCAACATTTCAAACCCCTACAACCAATAATAAGGGAGTTTTATATGAAGATATTCAAAAATATTGGGGACATACCAATGAATATTTTTAAAGAACCACAGGAAGAGTATGAAGCTTGGCTAAATATCTGAATTTAAAAATGACACTTCTGAATCAAATACGTTAATTTCATGTCAGAATTTAATGTTTCAAGAAGAAAATTTAGGGAATTATATTGTGGACTACAAAACATAACTGAGAATTCTGTGGTTGTAAACAGCAATATTAAATCATATTTGATGGATGTTTTACAAAATTCAAACGTAAAAATGAAATTTAGAATTTAAAAGTGTGAGAGTGTGGACACTACACCGGAAACTTGACTGTAAGGCAAAAATGTAAATATAGTGACATGATTTTAATTTCTACTGCTTCTAGGCATAACTTGGGGGCAGGCATAACTTGGCCGCCACTCATTTGAATGTCTCAAACAGACAAATGTGAGGTTGCACAGGGTTTAAAAGTGGTACTTATCATAAGTCTTATTATAATAAACCATTCAAGAATGATACAGGCCTTAAGATTTATAGAAATTTCAAAATATGATGATGACGATGGTTTACCCTTGTATGGTGGCCATTTTTCTGGCAAAACAAGCAAAATAGATCACACAAATCATATTAATATGCTCTATCTTAATGCAGGAATTGAAATACAGTAAAGAATTTTTAGCATATCAACGTTCTAAAGCCATAAATACACAACAGAAAGGGCTGTCATTGGATTAATTGCAATTATACAATTAGCAGAGGCCCCCCCCCCCCCCCCCCCCGCCTTTCAGAGTTTCAACCTTTAGTCATGGGGCTTTTTGCTACTGTCCACACACCCCTCCAATCCCCCACCCCAAGATCTGTCTTTACTAGGGTAATATATAGTACCTGTTTAAAGTGACAGTTATTATACCTGTGTCACTGTCCAGTATCAAAGGGGATTAGGTTCTTTTGTGTGTGTACTATGTTAGGTCTCATCCTCAAACAGAGGATTACATCTTTTGTGGATGACTTTATTTATAAACTTTTGTTTACCAGTATATGTTTGAGCATCAGATACACACTTTACAAAACTGGAATCACTCACCCCAATTAATAATTTATTACTGCACTTCTATATTTCAGTTCTAATTTACTTCAGTAGTTATGATAAGATTAAATTGCAAAAAAGGTTAAATTCCAAAAATGTT
This sequence comes from Sabellastarte sp. h YS-2021, assembly GCA_964017235.1. Classification (NCBI taxonomy): domain Eukaryota; kingdom Metazoa; phylum Annelida; class Polychaeta; order Sabellida; family Sabellidae; genus Sabellastarte; species Sabellastarte sp. h YS-2021. Next base: position 34,991,264 of record OZ024936.1, read on the forward strand.
TCATCAAATTTAATCAATTGGTTTACATGTTTTTAAAGATAAACAATGAAAGAATAAGTTATGTTAAAATAAAAAGTTGAAGAAACATTGTGGCAAATAAATTTAGATTCAAGTATGTTTCCCTTCATCTTTTCTGCAGTTATACCATTGTTTATTATGGGAAGGGGAAACCCCTTTGAAGTTTATTTTAGGTAAACTGCTGTGTCTGACAATTGAGTGTAGAAAAAAGCCAATAGAAAAATAAAACTACAGAAACAGTAGAAAACTAGTGTATAAACAAATAACCCCAGTAGAACCCGAATCCGGGAACTTTGCCCTTCAGGTACTTTGCCCTTCAGGTACGTTGCCCTTCGGAACTTTGCCCTTCAGGTACTTTGCCCTTCACTCAATTTGAGGGGTAGGTACTTTGCCCTTCACTAATTAAAAATGCCCTTCACATGAAAAAAAATTTAAATTATAAATATTGTCCATTCATGTGTGTAAACGAGTTGTTTTCAAGCCCCACAAAAAGACTGTTGTCCAAGTTTATCCCCACAATACATTTCTATGGGTGACAGACCTTTTGTTGAATTTACTATTGAGGTGAAAAGGGAAATGGATGGTGAATGAATGAGATACTGTGTTTATTTTGTTGAGGAAGCCAAGTATGTATAATATATAACTGTATAATGCATGTCAAGCCCAACAAAAAGACTGTTGTCCAAGTTAATCCCCACAATACATTTCTATGGGTGACAGACCTTTTGTTGAATTGGCTATTGAGGTGAAAAGGGAAATGGATGGTGAATGAATGAGAGACTGGTAAACCCATAACTGGTTTCTTACTGTTGTGGCAGTTCTATTGTTTCAGTCCATGATCACAGAAGATACTTTATCATATGATTACATAATTGAAGGCTATTATTCTAGACAATCAATAATCCAGTTTTATGTATTATTCAATTCAATAATTTATGTAGTATGCAATTTATCCTAATTAAACTTTGTTAAAATATGAAGGGCCTCTGTATAGTATGCAATTAAGATCTACAATTAATCCCAACAAATGTTCTTAAAAATATGAAGGGCTTGTACATAGTTGTGTCTTATGTAGTATGTAGAATCAGTTTGTTGATCCACAAATTAGATCCATTTAAGCTTAATTACACATATTAAAAATAATAAAAAGCACTTATTGTAAGGGTATGACAACTTTACAAATTAACTTCTGGATTTTATTTCTGGATTTTATGTAGTATGCAAGTAATCCTAATAAAACTTTTTTGAATGTGAAGGGCTTTACATTTCCTGTGGTGATTCATTCCCAGTATAGTACTGTATAGTACTAAAGTGTGCTATTACTCCCAGTAAAGGTTTTTACATGTGAAGGGCATTTTTAATTAGTGAAGGGCAAAGTTCCTACCCCTCATATTTAGTGAAGGGCAAAGTACCTGAAGGGCAAAGTTCCGAAGGGCAACGTACCTGAAGGGCAAAGTACCTGAAGGGCAAAGTTCCGTACACCGTAGAACCCAAACCAGTAGAACCCAAACCTTTGTTACATGATGTACACTACTTGGCAGGACTTGTGTGCTATGTACCATTTAGTTAGTGGGCTTTTATATGGAGGTATTTTCTACTGTAGGTTTTTACAGAGGCTTTTTTCTGCTAGAAGTTTTTTCAGTTTGCTTGACCATCAGTATCAAATATAAAGTGTTCTGTTAAGATAGGCATTTTGCCCTCCCTGTCCCATAAAATGGACAGCATTTTGTCCCCCCCCCCCCCCCCCCCTTGCAATTTTGACTGGCGTTTGGTCCCCCAGTATTTTGTCCACCGACATTTTGTCCGTGCACCGCGTGATATGTCCCACTACAGAAAGCCCAAGTATGAAATATCCATACCCGCGACAACCCACACACCCCTTTCGGGAAATCCTGTATCTGCCTCTGATTAGGCTTACATCTTGATCTATAAAACAAAAATCTCAATACTTTGTGTTAAGATAATTCATATTAGTTGTTGTTAAGATAATTCATATTAATTTTTACTTCTATTCACACCAAAATCTGGACAAAAAAGATCTGTGAGAAATGGTAAATAGAAATTTTCATTTTATGTTTCCGTGTTCGTGTCAAACAGCCTTTTATCGAGGAACTCTCCATTTTATCAAATAAAATACAAGCTGTCACAGTATCAGATCGGACAATTAAAATACTGACAGTGAAATTAAAGAACAAAACAAGGAATGACTACCTACCTCAACAGAGAAAGTGGCTGTGATGATCTGAGCCGATGTTGAACAGGACTTCCCACAGAAGTTCAGTATTTTCCCCACAATAATTTGAAACTTTCCTCTCCAACACCGACAGTTTGATCACCTAACCAGGACCAAAAGGATACTGCACAGTGACGTACTTCACATCACTCGGGAAATGTCGGGCATTTTAGAACAACTCACTTTTACGTTACAGTTTTTTAAACCCCACGTTGACTGACCCCAATTTAATAAACAAAACCTAGTATGGTAATCTTACAATGTGATTTGTGCTCCACAAATGAAATACTACTATGGAGAAGTGTTAAATAGAGTAATATTGTTTTAAAGAGTTTGATATGTCAATATAGGAAGACTGGTGGCTCTGTGTCATTTTAATTAAGGTGCAAAAACAATGGCAGATATGTGGCAGATATTTTAAAATGTAGGTCAGATTTGAATGCATCGCTTGCGGTCATTAATTTTATGACTAGTAGATTACCCACCCCTTATTATTGAGCGAACATTTTAAGATACCTAAAATGATTGTAAACATAACATTGTGAAACTATAGTTCCATATTATTATTACTGTTTTATAGTCAGCTGGTAAGTGTTGCAGGCATTCCTAATGCATGCCAGTTATACATGATTTCTGGCTTTTCAACGTCATGATGTCCACGTGTATGATGCTGATAAATTTCAGGGGACACCAATCCAATAACATTGTAACTAGATTCTACCTTGGGCATTGAATCATCCTTTTTTACACAAAAAACATTCAATATCTATTCTAAGTGAACTACGTTTTCCCTAAATTTCTAATAATGGAGGTGTTCCACTGGGGCTGACCCTACAACCAACTACGAATCTAGGGTCGGTTAGCGGAGTCGGGGATCCGGGACAAAAATTTTAAAAAGCATGCAAAAAAATTGGGACAGTTTTACCTCCCTGACAGGACATAGTGCATCCCGGCTTGTCTGAAGCAAGATCCCGAACGGACTTGGGATCAGGGTGCTTTTCCCCAATAAACATTTTGGGGGTTTTGCAAACGTTTGTTAGGAAACGTTTGGCAAAGGTTTAAAAATGATGGGTACGAAAACCATTTGTAATAGAATGTTTTTAAAACGTTTTAAATATACCATTTATTAAACATTTAACGATAAATGTCAGAAAAACGTTATAAATGAGCATAATAATGTCTGAATAATAATGGGGTTAGAGGTCAAATTCAATATCTTTGTATGGTTGCTCACTAATGAAAATGTTATTTTTATGTCTAAAATTGTAAGATAGTGGCTTAGAAATTGTGCCCCCATTCAATTCTTACTTTTATGAATTGCATTTGGTGCAATTTTTGACAAAGTCCTCTAAAATCCCCTATTATTCCTCACCACCATCTTTGTTTGGAAATGTTTGAAGGTGAAGGTTTAAAAATATAGGTTTAAAAACGTTTTTGATAGAATGTTTTTAAAACATTTGACAAGCAATGTTGTTTAAACATTTTATGTCTACTGTTTATCAAACATTTCATGATGAATGTTTGAAAAACATTTCCAGCGAAACCTTCATTTCTTCAGTTATTTTATAAATGTTTTAAAAACATTTCGAGTCAAACCTAGCTTCTTGAGTTATTTTATAAACATTTAATAAACGTTTTTAGTAAAAACATTTGTCTAGAGAATGTTTATAAAATGTTTTTTAAACATTACAATGTAAATGTTTACTTGGAAACGTTTAGAAAACCATAACTTAGGGTTTAATTAGATTTTAAAAACGTTTTGTAAACATTTAAACCATTTAAAAACGTTTCTAATGTTTACTGGGTCTCCATGACCAGAAACTATCAGGACAAGCGGTATATCCCTAATGGGATTTTTTTCAAGGGCAGGGAGCAGTGTTTATATAGTCAGTTAGGGTCGGTTGTATTTTCCCGGCTTGTTGTGGTGGGTCGGCAAAAAATCAAACGTTTGATATTTCACTGACCCTCCCCGACTCTTGTTCCCAACTGTGGCTCTGCCCACCTGGAAACCTGCTTGTCTTAATCACTTCCAGTCTTGTCTTATCACTTCCAGTTTTGTTCTTATCACCTCCAGTCTTGTATTTATCACTTCCAGTCTTGTCCATTCATGAAACCGGCTTGTCTTTTGTCACTTCGGTAGTGCTTATTTGCAGTCCATTTCCAGCTTGTGTGTGTCTGTGTATGTACACTGATCTTCTGGATCAAACCTATATTAGGATTGAACCTTATCAACCAGGGCTTACCAATTTACCCATGAAGAAAAATCATTTATTTAGCCTTCAATTACACAAATAGTAATTTACTGTAACCCCCCCCAAAAAAAAAATAATAATAATAATCAAAAAAAAAAACAAAGAAACAACATCATTTTTAAGGGTTCATCTAAGAGACTAGTTTTTTGCTTTATCTTTCTTTACAGTTTGTTGTGCTTTGGGCTGTCCTTTTTTTGTATTTCTTATGGTGGATGAACTTCTTGTTATAGATAAACTTATTCTATTTTCCTGGTTAGTCTGTGTTTTGGCCTTTTGTTGTTGTTTTTTTAATGTTTCTGTTTTTTTTCCATATTTTCTTTCTTGTTCCCGATTAGCCCGGCTTTTGTCAAGTATTATTTCCAGAGCTGTCTTAACCTTTTCATTATTTATCTGGTATTTCTTTTTTGTTGTTTTGGTACCCTCAGGAGACGATTCACTGAATTGTATGTCGATACATGCAGGGGTAAGGGAAGTTTTGTCTTTTGATATGAGGGGTATGTAACTTATTGGTTCTATGTATTGGATGTGTTCTGTCGTTTGTTTTCTAGTCACGATCTTGTCAATCAGGTGTTCGACTATATTGATTGAGATTTCTAGGTATTCCTATTTTCCTGATTTTCTTTTTAATATTTCTGTATAAAGTTTTAGTCTCTTTCTATGGCGCTCTGGTAGTGATGTTGAAGTATATGTGGATATAGCTTCTGTTGGAGTTACTGGGGTTTCGTGACACCTCCCAGTGTCCTCGGTTGTGTGAACATAAACATTTGTTTTGATAGTGTGACATAGTCAGGGAATTGTCCGATTTCCTAGATAGCATAGGGCCCAACGTCGGCACATCCGTCAGTCCGACGTTGACCCAACGTCAGCAAGCCACTGGTAAAACAAATTCTACTCTATGTATAGAATCAGTAATCAGATTACAGCATGGTGTTATGTGGCCATTGTTTAACAGAAGGCAAGTGATAGACAGATTGTGGGAGATTGTGGGAGGCAGATACAGGATTTCGCGAAAGAGGGGGCGTGGGGTGTCGCGGTATGGATATTTCATACTTGGACATTTTGTAGCGGGACATATCACGCGGTGTTTGGACAACATACTGGGGGACAAAACGCCAGTCAAAATTGCAAGGGGGGACAAAATGCTGGCCATTTTATGGAACAGGGAGGCCAAAATGCCCATATTATCAAAACATTTTATATATGATACTGATGATCAAGTAAACTGAAAAAGCCTCTAGCAGAAGAAAAGCCAATGTAAAAAGCTGCAGCAGAAAATACCTCAGTATAAAATCCCTGTAACTAAATTGTACATGACACATTTACACACAGTCTTCTACTGTGACTTTTTCTGCAGTTTTTTTTCTATTGGGGCTTTTTGTACACTTAATTGTCAGACATATACAGCAGTTACTGACATGAATAAAAATACATGAAACATAAAATAAACTTCAAAGGGGCTTCCCATAATAAACATAAATGGTATAACTGAAAAAAAATTAAATTGGAGGGAAACATACTTGAAATTTAAATTTATATGCCACAATGTTTCTTCAACATTTTTATTTTAAAATAACTAATTCTTTCATAGTTTTTCTTTAACAACACATAAACCAATTGATTAAATTTGATGAAATGTTTTTTTTTTTGGAATTTAATGTTATCATAGCCACTGTAGCAAATTAAAACTGAAACACAGAAGTGAAGTTATTAGTAATTAGTTGGGGTGAGTGATTCCAGTTGTGTAAACATACACTGGTGGACAAAAAAGGTTTATAAACAAAGTTATCCACAAAAGATGTAATCCTCAGTTTGTTTGAGGATGAGACCTAACTTAGTACACACAAAAGAGCCTAATCCCCTTTGATACTGGACAGTGACACAGGTATAATAACTGTCACTTTAAACAGGTATATTACCCTAGTAAAGACAGATCTTGGGGTGGGGGATTGGAGGGGGGCGTGGACAGAGACAAAAAGCCCCATGACTAAAGTTTCAAACTCTGAAAGGGGGGGCGTGCGCCCTCCACGCCCCCCCCCCCCCTAGATCTGCCACTGGGATCTTAGTTAAGGGAATCCTTGATAAGTCACATGACCAAACATAAACAATGATGGAACAGTGTTATAAGGTGATAGTCCATAATCCAGTGATAAAACTATAATGTTCACACACAACTGTTTTAGTGTGAATTTATAATGAGAATATTATTTTTATGTCTAAAATTGTTAAATAAGTAGTTAACATTTGTGGGTTCACTGAAATATGTATTTAAACATACCATAATAAATAATTTTTTTTAGGGTTGGGTCAGTACCAAAAATGTGCATATTGGGAGGTCGCCAGTGCAAAGCCATACCGATACCGGGACTCCGCGCTTATTACACTCCAAACAACATGGACATTTCCTCTTCACGACATCACAATAAAAGTGGCCAGATGCACAAAATATAAATGCTTATAATTTCTTGAGATTTTTTGTTTGTTCCCAATATTTTAAGTTTTCCTTCAATTATATGGGCTGACAAGCGAGATTGAGGTTATAAATTGTTGTAATCAAAACATGGCAGTTATAAAAGTCTGCAAATGGATGAAAATATGGGGATAAAAGCTTATAATTTCAGATTTTGGGTATGTTTCTAATATTTTAACTCTTCCTTCCATTATATGTGCTGACAAGCGAAGTGGCAGTTGTAAAATCTCAGCACGGTATTTCAGTAAAATGCTCTTGATAACGAGATACTGGTGCTACCAACCCATCCCTAATTTTTACTAAGTTTTACAAAATCTCCTATTATTGCTCGCCGCCATCTTGAATAAAAATCCACCATTGGCCCAATGTTGGCCCAACGTCAGCAAAATAGAGATATCTAACCCGAGTAGTGGTCGGCAAGCCACCTTTGGTCCAACGTTTGCAAAATGTTGGCACAATCTGCTGATGATGTGACCAATAGCCAATGTTGGCCCATTGTTGGCAAAATCTACCGACCAACAGCCAACGTCGGTTCGACGGCGGAATGCTATCTCGGTTGTTGTTCACTATTGTTTTTGTCCTGATAATGTTGTTAGGATCAACTGTGTCCGGAGGCTCTTGTTTTGGCAGCTCTGTATTGATTGATGCAGTTGGGTGAAGTGGTTGACCTATTGCACTTGGGTTGTTTTTTGTGTTGTAAGTAATTGGTGTGTTTTTGATGGAGTGCAATAGTGGATATAATGGACAGTGTAATTCCCATTACATAGGTAACACTCTTGGCTGGCTGTCCTCTACTTTGATGTAGAAAGTTATTCCCTCTGGTAGTTGTAGCTTTGTTGGGGGTTCCTTGAACTGTCTTTTGAAAGCTACGTGTCAGATGCCGCTGGAGATGTCTGGGTATTGTTTATATATGCTCTGTTTAATGTGAGTTCTCTATAAACACCAGCAGAATTTTTTTCAATCTCTGTATACGAGTATTCTACTGGGATTCCTGTCAGTGTGAGTCGGCCTAACGTAAAGTCTGAATAAAAGATGATTGCATGTGTAGATATACCTTCTCGAATCTTATAATCACTGAGCTCAGTTGCCAGTTTGGGGTGTAAAACTTTGAATAAAAGCTTTCCAATTTCTTTGATATTTTTATTTCTTAAACGCTAATTGTTTTTGTTTGTTTTTTTTTTTTTTTTGCAAAATGCAGTACTGTTGTAAACTAATATTAACGTATCTATTTGATTGTCTGTAAGTGTATTACATATGCTTTATTTCTTACTTATAAGCATTTTTATTTTATTGATTCATGCTAATACCTTTCAGTACTTTCTTAATTATGGTTATTGCAGTCTGAATATTTGTATCTATATGGTTTTGTTTCAGTGAAAATTTTCGTTTGTATATGTTGGTATGTATGTCACTATGTCTAACATCAGTTGTAGTTGATTTATATATCCACGTTCTTGTATCTATCCACTATTTGAGTAACAAAGTGCACTGAATTGTAAGTATCCAGTTGGTTTCAGGGTCCACTATTTTTTATTTTTTCAACAGTTTTAAAAAATCCTTGGTGGTTGGTTGGTTGCAAGTTGTTTTCATGGGTGCCTTATACCCTGTAGATTTACGTGCAGTCTGCTTAGTACAAGACATTTTTACAAATGAGAGATCATTTCCAGCTTGATGTGAGGTAAAATATGACCAAAAATTATGTTAAGAATGACAAAAAGCTGCAAGTGATCATAATTTTGAAGTTAACAGATAGAAAAGGCCCAGATGTATGCTGTAAAAAATTAAGAAACCTGAAAGAGTGTTTTATTTGGTCACAATCAAATTGTCAGCCAATTTCAACAGAGCAATTTATGGGCAAAAAGAGGCTCAAGTGTTGACCAATCAACAAATCTAAAACTATAGGTCAAGGCTAAATGTTTGGATCCCATCACGTGACCAGAATTACAGCATTTATGTCCAAAATAGGGTCTCTCCCAGAGGCTCGGAATTATTTAGTATAAATATGTAGAGAAATTGCTCACAGGTACTAAATGTTATGTATGAAAGCCAGGAAGAAACAAGAGGGTTTCATTGTCCTGTGAGATACTGTCAGAAGCACATCTCTCTATGCTTGTTTGAACAGGATGTAACATATTAATGAAAATATTCTATTTATTGCGCTACAATAGCTTACCATGTGGAACTGAATGCTATCTTGGATGGCCACGGCATCATGGCCAATGCCCAAGAAAAATAGACGTATAATACTGGCTTGATGCCTTATTGCTGAGGCGTGGTGACCTTGACAGTGACGTGTATACTTCTTCTCGTTGGCCACCTTCCTTCTTATTACTTAGAAGCATATGAATATCGGTCTCGAATTTTTATTTCCTACGCTGGATATATGTTTTGTTGGATGTTAAAATTCATGTAGTTTCTTTATTTTATAATATAGAATCTTAATTTGGGGACAATTCACAGAACAGATAAGTATATTTAGCATATTTTACAACTTAAATCCAATTCTGTGTTTACGTTGTGGAATAAAGAGTGGTAGACCATGAGTCGTGCCTGTAGCTTATATACAGGATCTACACCTGTTGCAACCTGACTAAAATTACAGGACAGTATCAAGGTTATTGTCAAAAAGAACAAAGTCAGATATTAATGGTGCAAGTTCTAAAATGAAAACGCAGTCAGAATGGTTATGAAAAGACCTGTGGCTATCTAGATATCTTGAATAAGAGCCCAGTAAACATTTTTGGGTTTTGCAAACGTTTGAAAGGAAACGTTTGGCAAAGGTTAAAAAATGATGGGTACGAAAACCATATGTAATAGAATGTTTTTAAGACATTTAAGATGTTTAACGATAAATGCTAGAAAAACATTATAAATGAACATAATAATGTCTGAATAATAATGGGGTTAGAGGTCAAATTCAATATCTTTGTATGGTTGCTCATGATTGAAAATATTATTTTTATGTCTAAAATTGTAAAATAGTGGCTTAGAAATTGTGCCCCATTCAATTCCTACTTTTAGGGATTGCATGTGGGGCAATTTTTGAGAAAGTCCTCTAAAATCCCATATTATTGCTCACTGCCATCTTTGTTTGGACATGTTTGAAGGTGAAGGTTGTAAAATATAGGTTTAAAAATGTTTTTAATAGAATGTTTTTGAAACATTTGACAAGTAAACTTGTTTAAACATTTTATGTGTACTGTTTATCAAACATTTTATTATGAATGTTTCAAACATTTCCAGCAAAACCTTCATTTCTTCAGCTATTTTATAAATGTTTTAAAAATGTTTCCAGTCAAACCTAGCCTCTTGAGTTATTTTATAAACATTTAATAAACGTTTTCAGTAAAAACGTTTGTATAGAGAATGTTTATAAAACATATTTTAAACATTACAGCATAAACGTTTACTTGGAAACGTTTATAAAACCGTAAGATATGGTTTAATTAGGTTTTAAAAACGTTTTGTAAACATTTAAACCATTTAAAAACGTTTCTAATGTTTACTGAGAGTATTCTTATTTAAAAGAGAGCCTTAGCCTGTCAAAGTAAAGCCTTAGCCCTCCTGCTCCATAGGGAGTTGTACACCATGGGTAATTCAATCCTTATCAGACGTGAGGCTTAAATGATCCATCTTCAAAGTCATCTGAGGGATTCCTGACGTCAGGAACTTAGGAGCTAGCGTTTGTGGCCCATTCCTTTCTTCTGGTCTCAATTGATCTAGGAGAAGAGTTCTTCCTTTAAAAAGGCACCCCTGAAACACTCAGGGTTTTGGACCCTATTAAGCCAGCCCTTTCGTGGTTCCCACCACAATAAGGGAAGAGGCTCTTACAGGAAGCGCCCCTATGGGAGACAGTCCACACCAAGAAGTAAACAATCGTTTTCCTCAGGTAGGGGGAAATCGAATAACAGAGGCTCCAGAGGTCATTTGTGACCTTACCAAGGGGATGAGGGCGTAGAAACCCTCCTCCCAATGAATCTTTAAAAGGCTCCCTCAGTCCACCAGTAGGAGCTTGCCTCCTTTCTTCTGTCAAAGAACGCTATAGAAAGGGTGGAAAATGTAAAATCTCTCAGGTTTTACAGTCGCCTTTTCTAATCCCCAAGCCTCACCAAGGGGGGAAGCCAGTGATAGACCTTAGCAGGCTCAACACCTTCCTATAAGTAGAAAGGTTCAAAATGGAAACCCCAGAGTCCATCAGGGCCTCTCTGATTCCAGGGGAATGGGTGGTTGTTGATAGAACTGTCAGGCGCCTATCTTCACATCCCCATCGACCAAAACTCAAGGAGGAACCAAAGGTTTTGTCATGATTCTCAGGTGTTCCACCTCCCTCCCTTTTGGCCTAGCCATGGTCACATAAGCCTTTTCAATGATTGTAAAGGAAGTGAAGCTGATGGCCCTCACAAGGAGACTCAGACTTCACCAATACCTGGACAACTGGCTAATCAGGGCCCCGTCCCAGGAGAGGCAAAAGCGAACACACAGACTGTGGTAGACCTGACACAGTCCTTAGGGTGGATAACCAATCAAGAGAAGTCTGAACTAAAACCCATTCAGGTTTGTTTTTTTCATGGGCTATGAATACTACCTAGATTCAGCCCTTGTAAAACCCACTCAAGAGAGATGGTTCAAATGTCAGAATTTGATCCTACACTTAAAGTCAAAACATGTTTTAACTGCAAGATGTTTGATGCCACTAATTGCCTCAATGGAGAAGATGTTCCCGGAGGGACGCCTTCACATGAGGCCCTTTCTGTTTTATCTCAAGGAGCACTGGAGATATCCTCAGTCATTGGACAGCCTCCTTTGTTGGTCAGAGACCTTTTCAGCTTAGGAAAAGGTCTGCTTCCTGCTTATGCAAAGACTGAAGGATGATAAGCTTTGTTTATCTGCCTTATATAATTTACCTTGTGTAAATTGTATTTCGACTGGTATAAATATTCTCAGTCTCATCAGAGGCTATGGGATTTTCAGGTTTGTGGTCCCTAAGGTACTTTTTGCTTCAACAGGGGGAGCCCCCGGTTCAGAGCCGGTTCAGAACCGGTTGAGGAGCCTGGTTGCAGGCTCCAGGTTGTATAGGGAAGTCCTGAAGTGTGAAGTGAAGATAACTCAATTATCATAATTTTTTGTGGATTTTTGATAATTTCACTTTGAGGTAGGTACTGTAAACATACAACTGTGTTGTCCTCATTTGGAAGTCGGTGGTGAGTATGGGTATCTCATTTCCAGGCTTTTGTTAAGTCTCTATTTATAGGTTCCACCAAAATGAGTGTAGTTGTTAGCTTCATTAGAATTTTATTATTATGCTTCCATATGTAATTATATTCAGTTATGAATATAATTCATATTATAAGTCATACAGAGACCAATCTGAGTCGTATAAATATTTATTCTAATAAGCTTTATTTACCATACTACTTTATTTATAGTAGGCAGTCATATTATTTATAATTTATGAAAATAATAATAACTTTGTATACATTATATGTAATGGTCTGCGTACCTTGTTTTCAACATTATACTGTTTATGTTCAGATAAACATTAAAAACTAATATTGGTTCTTAATATACCAAGTATTTAAATATATTGTTCTGTTACATATATTTATTCTATTTTCTGTATAATAAAATCAGTCTAAAAATAATAAAACGTTTTTTTATTATTGTTGTGTTTTAATACAGTGTTTATTATATTAAAATCTGGTGGTGGTGTATGACCAGCTCCCATCTTGTGGCGGTGGTGGTAATACTAGTTTCCTTGGTGAGGTGACCAGGGTGGGGCGTGTAGGTTTTCTACTACAAATCGCCTCGTAAGTTGAGTTGTCAATGGTCAATGTACTTGGTTTTCTCACTTTGCTGTGTGTTGTCTCAGCTTGTTTACTGGTGATTTTAATCTCACTCTTGGTATGGGTTCGAGGTGTGGCAGCTTTAGGGAACTCTTTTGGTGTCCTGGGGATTAGACTTGGTCTCAATTTGGAGAACCATTTCCAATATCTAGCTGTACATGGGAGTGGCATGTTTTGTCGGTCTTCCCTGGAGGTAACAGGTTCTACATGATTTAACTGGGTGTTGCGAACAGCATCATCAATCATGTACTGTTGTCGCTCAACTATAAGGTGTTCATTGTAGTTACAAGACTGGCACTTCTGGTTGTCAGTTTGGGCTGATTTATCTTTTAGAAATGTGACAGGTACACATCCTATTTGAGTGGTGGCTTTCTTTGACACTTTTAAAGTGGTCTTGGCTTCCTCTGGTAAATTATGTGTTGAGAGGAGCGCTGATACTGTGGGAGTTAAGTTATAAATCCCCAGTGGTGATGTGTTCATACTTTTGTTTTCTTCAGTGGGAAAACTCTTGTCTGTGTTTACTCCTATACAGATTTTAGGTGGTACCAGGGGAGCAGGCTGTGACTCATCATCGCTTAACGCAAGGTCCTTGGTTAAGATTGTTTCCCAGTCAGTGACCCCTGTTATGGCATTAGTGGTGGCTTCTAGAGTATGGTTATTGCTTGTAGTGGCCTGGGGTTGATGGGTAGTGGTATTGGCTTCCATCATTGTAGAGGTGTTTGGTTTACCATAAGTGACATTTTCTGACCCTTGTTCCATTATTAGAGGTGGATGGGTTTTGCTTATGTGGCCTATATAATCCACATTTCTAGTGTATTTCTTATTGCAGATTCCACATATGAATCTCTTTTGATTGTGAATAGTATTAATATGGCGTCTTAAGCTTGATTTGTGCTTAAAACTTTGGTTACAATGTCCACATATGTATTTATTTCTATCCATAATGACACTATGTGATTTTTCCATCCAAGTCCCAAAAATGGCTTAGTGACTGATTTTGTGATGTCATTTGATTGTATGACGTTTTCGTGCCATGACGTAATTATTAAGATTACGTCATAGCTATAAATCACTTTTTACATAATATTCAGGTGTTATTTTATTTTTAAATAATTTTTTATTTTATTTAAAAATATTTTATTATTTTAATTTCTATTTGGAGTGATATATAATGTTAAATCTCATGCTCTGGAATATATAAACATGCTTATTTTATTGAAAATAATCTTAATTACGATTATAAACACCAATTTTGCGATGTTTATAAATAGTCTATTTAATGGCTTATTTTTAATAGTGATTATTTTTAAACTATGTTGGGTTGTTTTTAGGTGAATTCTGGTGATCTTCATGGCTATATAAAACACAGAAGAGAGAAGGGGTGATTACTGAGTGCATTGTAATCAAGATAATAACCAAGAAGATTCACACAAATTGGTTAATGCCAATAGGGGCCAGAGAGTGCAATTTGAATATCCAAGACAACTCAATACGCCTACGCTTGGAAGTGTTGGATGCTTCAAATTTAGGTGTGCACCACTCTAGCACAGAGAATTGCATGTTCTTGTGGTTATGTCCATCACTTGTGAAGTGACGTGAGACAGGAGTGTCTATTGTATCTGCCTTTTGTACAGAATGTCTGTGTTCATACATTCTTTGTCTAAATGCACGTGAGGTTTCCCCCACATAGTGTTTGTTGCATTTGGAGCAGGTAATCAGGTATATGACATTATTAATTTCACATGAGAAATTCTTGGGTAAGTTTTGTGTGTTGAATAACTTGTGTGTAAAGTTACATTTTACCGATCCCTTCTTTTTGATTAGGGGGCAGTAAGTGCATTTACCGAGTCTGGTGCATACAGGTAAGTATGGTTTTGTCTCTATGTCAGTAGTGGGAGGGTAAATGAGAGTGGCATTTGTTAATTTGTCTCTCAAGTTTGGTAGTCTCCTAAAACCTACCAGAGGTTTGTCTTTAAAGATTGGTCCACAGTCCTGGCTATTTGTTATAATAGTCCAGTTTTTGTGGATCAGTTCCTTAATGTTGGGGTTACCTGGGTTATAATTGGTTACCATTACTGGTGTCTTGACAGGTTCTTTCCTTGTCACTGCTAATAATTCATCTTGTGTGAATTTTGAGGCTCTATTGTAATGTTTGCGTAGAGCCTTTTCTGGATATCCATTGGTAATAGCCAATGAGTTTATCAGCATTCATATTAAAGTCATTGTCATATGTACAAATTCTTCTGAGTCTTAAGAATTGGCCATATGGTCCCTTTGTCTTACTTGGTGCGTGGTGTGCAGATGTATAGTGTAGGTACAGATGGGTATCTGTGGGTTTTTCATATAGGGTTGTGTATAGTTCCCTATCTTGGTTAATCTTTACTGTGGTGTCTAGAAAGTTAATGTGTGTTAGGCTGCTTTCATGAGTGAACTTAATAGTAGGATGTATACTATTAAGATATGTGATGAACTCATTGAGCTGATCTTCTCCATGTGTCCAAACCATCCAGATGTCGTCGATGAACCGAAGCCATAGTAGAGGTTTCAATGGCCAATTTGCTAGTGCTTTAGTCTCAAACCTGTCCATGAATAGGTTTGCATAGTTTGGTGCTGTTGCCGTACCCATTGCTGTGCCTCCTATTTGGAGATAATGGTCTCCATTGAAACTAAAGCTCATAGAGTGTAGTACTAGTTTGAGTAGGTTTAATATGTGGGGTCCCATTTTTCGTTTATCTGGGTCCTTCCTCAGGTGTTCTGCCACAGCTATTAGACCTTCCTGATTTGGAATATTTGTGTATAGTGAACTAACATCTAGTGTAACTAGTAAGGCTCCTTCTGGGATTTTGCCAAGTTGTTTGATCCTACTTATGAAGTGTTGAGTGTCTCTTACATAAGATTTTGTTTGAGGAACATATTTCTTTATGTGTTCGTCTACAAATTTGCTAATGTTGGCTGTGGGATGGTTTATTGAACTACATATTGGTCTACCAGGTACTCCCTTTTTGTGGATTTTTGGTAGCATGTAGAACCTGGCTTCTTTTGGATTGGGCACATTGAGATAATCAAAGTTTTTCTCTGTGATTAAGTTAAGTGATCTCATTTGTGTTAATTCCTCAGCAATTTTCTCAGAAATTTGAGGTGTTATGTCCTCAGGTATTTTCTGGTAAAACTTTTCATCTTGTAGTTGCCTGTAACCTTCTCGTAGATAGTCAATAGTGTTCATTACTACTACTGCTGACCCTTTATCTGCCTTCTTTATGATTATATGGGGGTTAGAAGTTAGTTTGTTCATACCTATGTTTTCACCTTTGGTGATGTTTTTGTGTCTAATAGGTTTGAATTTTGACTTTAGTATTTCTTGCTTGACCGATCGTTGAAATAAGTCAAGGGTTCTGTTTGGTGGTTTTGGCCTCCAGGTTGATTTGGGTTTGAACTTTTGTTGAAGTTCTTTATTGAGTGTGGATTCATTGTCAGAGTCAGATTGGTCCTCCCTAGCATTTTGATTCATAAAATCTATGATGCTTTGGCTGACTTGTGGTTGTGTTGAGTCAGTCTGATCTCTACTGAAGAATTCCATTAGTTCTAATCTTCTGTGGAACTCTTTAAAATCTAACCATATCTGAGATTTGTCAGGTAGGCCAGGGGTTGGGCAGAAGGTAAGTCCCTTTTCTAAGGCCGATATTTGGTCTTGGTCCAAGTTGACATTTGATATGTTTATAACAGTATGTCCAATGTAACTTTCGAACTTGGTATTCTTAGGTAAGATACCAGGTTGTGCTGTTTTGGCCTCAGTTCTGAGGGTGTCTAAAAAGTTAGGTTCCTCAATGCTAGACATGTTTGAAATGAACCTGTTGCAGGACCAATTCTGCAACGCCATGTCTAGTGTCAGAGTGACCTCAGAACCTGCGAGTGGTTATGATACCCCCATGCCAGAAAACAGGATATCTGAAGAGACATTAAGAACTTTCAATGCAGTTAAAGAACAACTTGAGCTACCAATGTCCAACAGGAATAAACCTCAGAAATGAAAGAGAGTTAATTCCCCCAACCAAAGTGGCCCATCAGCTAAAAAGGATTACACAGACCTTAGGGACAACTACCCAGCCACCACCAAACCCATTTACCTGAGACTGAAGAATCTTCATAGAAAGAAGCTCTCCTTAGCCTCAACCATTAAAGTAATGGAGGGTAGGTTAGCCAAGAACCAATACCCGACAAGTGTTGACTTCAAATTCAACATCAATAGTACCAGGAGTCCAAAACTGAAAGACCACTGGTCAAGAATCATCAGAAGATGTAAGTCTGAACTAACTACTACACTTATTGATGACCTCCAAGCTGCATATAGCAGGACCAAAGCCTCCATTGCCAAAGATCTTACCGAGTTGGATACACTCCTCACCAAGGAGCAGTTCCAAGAAATAAAGGACTCCTTGCTCGATAAATTTCAACAAATGGCACCCTTTCAGATAGACAAAACACAGAAGCAATTTGCAGACAAGCAGCCTAGGAAACGCTTCAACCAGGCTCAAAGAAGAAGGCAGAACCAGGCTCCGAACCAAAGAAGGCAAAGGAATGATCCAAAAATGGACAAACTCCTTAGTACTCTTAAAGCACTCCTTAAATAAAGGAATAATAGACTATCGTTCTACACATACCTTCTAATATCTGATATCATATGTGGCGTATTCAATAAACAGAAATAGTATTTGAATCAGTGTTTTAAATGACCTTACTCCAAACCAGGTACAACCCATAGAAAACCTGGTTCAGAACCTGTAACATAACAGGCTCCCCCTGAATAGCCAAAAACTACCTCAAGGACAACCCACCAATGGATTAAATACAGGTTCATTTCAAACATGTCTAGCATTGAGGAACCTAACTTTTTAGACACCCTCAGAACTGAGGCCAAAACAGCACAACCTGGTATCTTACCTAAGAATACCAAGTTCGAAAGTTACATTGGACATACTGTTATAAACATATCAAATGTCAACTTGGACCAAGACCAAATATCGGCCTTAGAAAAGGGACTTACCTTCTGCCCAACCCCTGGCCTACCTGACAAATCTCAGATATGGTTAGATTTTAAAGAGTTCCACAGAAGATTAGAACTAATGGAATTCTTCAGTAGAGATCAGACTGACTCAACACAACCACAAGTCAGCCAAAGCATCATAGATTTTATGAATCAAAATGCTAGGGAGGACCAATCTGACTCTGACAATGAATCCACACTCAATAAAGAACTTCAACAAAAGTTCAAACCCAAATCAACCTGGAGGCCAAAACCACCAAACAGAACCCTTGACTTATTTCAACGATCGGTCAAGCAAGAAATACTAAAGTCAAAATTCAAACCTATTAGACACAAAAACATCACCAAAGGTGAAAACATAGGTATGAACAAACTAACTTCTAACCCCCATATAATCATAAAGAAGGCAGATAAAGGGTCAGCAGTAGTAGTAATGAACACTATTGACTATCTACGAGAAGGTTACAGGCAACTACAAGATGAAAAGTTTTACCAGAAAATACCTGAGGACATAACACCTCAAATTTCTGAGAAAATTGCTGAGGAATTAACACAAATGAGATCACTTAACTTAATCACAGAGAAAAACTTTGATTATCTCAATGTGCCCAATCCAAAAGAAGCCAGGTTCTACATGCTACCAAAAATCCACAAAAAGGGAGTACCTGGTAGACCAATATGTAGTTCAATAAACCATCCCACAGCCAACATTAGCAAATTTGTAGACGAACACATAAAGAAATATGTTCCTCAAACAAAATCTTATGTAAGAGACACTCAACATTTCATAAGTAGGATCAAACAACTTGGCAAAATCCCAGAAGGAGCCTTACTAGTTACACTAGATGTTAGTTCACTATACACAAATATTCCAAATCAGGAAGGTCTAATAGCTGTGGCAGAACACCTGAGGAAGGACCCAGATAAACGAAAAATGGGACCCCACATATTAAACCTACTCAAACTAGTACTACACTCTATGAGCTTTAGTTTCAATGGAGACCATTATCTCCAAATAGGAGGCACAGCAATGGGTACGGCAACAGCACCGAACTATGCAAACCTATTCATGGACAGGTTTGAGACTAAAGCACTAGCAAATTGGCCATTGAAACCTCTACTATGGCTTCGGTTCATCGACGACATCTGGATGGTTTGGACACATGGAGAAGATCAGCTCAATGAGTTCATCACATATCTTAATAGTATACATCCTACTATTAAGTTCACTCATGAAAGCAGCCTAACACACATTAACTTTCTAGACACCACAGTAAAGATTAACCAAGATAGGGAACTATACACAACCCTATATGAAAAACCCACAGATACCCATCTGTACCTACACTATACATCTGCACACCACGCACCAAGTAAGACAAAGGGACCATATGGCCAATTCTTAAGACTCAGAAGAATTTGTACATATGACAATGACTTTAATATGAATGCTGATAAACTCATTGGCTATTACTTAAAAAGAGGATATCCAGAAAAGGCTCTACGCAAACATTACAATAGAGCCTCAAAATTCACACAAGATGAATTATTAGCAGTGACAAGGAAAGAACCTGTCAAGACACCAGTAATGGTAACCAATTATAACCCAGGTAACCCCAACATTAAGGAACTGATCCACAAAAACTGGAATATTATAACAAATAGCCAGGACTGTGGACCAATCTTTAAAGACAAACCTCTGGTAGGTTTTAGGAGACTACCAAACTTGAGAGACAAATTAACAAATGCCACTCTCATTTACCCTCCCACTACTGACATAGAGACAAAACCATACTTACCTGTATGCACCAGACTCGGTAAATGCACTTACTGCCCCCTAATCAAAAAGAAGGGATCGGTAAAATGTAACTTTACACACAAGTTATTCAACACACAAAACTTACCCAAGAATTTCTCATGTGAAATTAATAATGTCATATACCTGATTACCTGCTCCAAATGCAACAAACACTATGTGGGGGAAACCTCACGTGCATTTAGACAAAGAATGTATGAACACAGACATTCTGTACAAAAGGCAGATACAATAGACACTCCTGTCTCACGTCACTTCACAAGTGATGGACATAACCACAAGAACATGCAATTCTCTGTGCTAGAGTGGTGCACACCTAAATTTGAAGCATCCAACACTTCCAAGCGTAGGCGTATTGAGTTGTCTTGGATATTCAAATTGCACTCTCTGGCCCCTATTGGCATTAACCAATTTGTGTGAATCTTCTTGGTTATTATCTTGATTACAATGCACTCAGTAATCACCCCTTCTCTCTTCTGTGTTTTATATAGCCATGAAGATCACCAGAATTCACCTAAAAACAACCCAACATAGTTTAAAAATAATCACTATTAAAAATAAGCCATTAAATAGACTATTTATAAACATCGCAAAATTGGTGTTTATAATCGTAATTAAGATTATTTTCAATAAAATAAGCATGTTTATATATTCCAGAGCATGAGATTTAACATTATATATCACTCCAAATAGAAATTAAAATAATAAAATATTTTTAAATAAAATAAAAAATTATTTAAAAATAAAATAACACCTGAATATTATGTAAAAAGTGATTTATAGCTATGACGTAATCTTAATAATTACGTCATGGCACGAAAACGTCATACAATCAAATGACATAACCACAAGAACATGCAATTCTCTGTGCTAGAGTGGTGCACACCTAAATTTGAAGCATCCAACACTTCCAAGCGTAGGCGTATTGAGTTGTCTTGGATATTCAAATTGCACTCTCTGGCCCCTATTGGCATTAACCAATTTGTGTGAATCTTCTTGGTTATTATCTTGATTACAATGCACTCAGTAATCACCCCTTCTCTCTTCTACCTTTTCAGCTTACCTAGAGTGGTGGCAAAATCCAGTCAACGTGATGACCTTCACCCCAAGACCACAATATCCAAATCTTTACAGATGCCTCAAACAAAGGTTGGGGCACTCACTCACGCACTACAAGAGGTCTGTCGTCAGACAGGACAAAAAGGCTACACAAAAATGTTCTAGAGTTGAAGGCAGTATCTCTGGCTCTGAAAAGGTTCAAGTACCAGTGCCAAAATCAAACAGTGTTGGTTGCTGCCGACGTAAATAAACAGGGAGGAACTCACTCAGCAGAGATGTGTGCTCTCCTGTGGAAAATCATCACCTGGTGCCATCACTAGATAACTCTAAGAGCCAGGCATATTCCAGGGTGCCTGAATGTCCAAGTCCAGTCAACAGAATGGTCACTGCATCTGCAGGTGTCCAAACAGATCTGTCAAAAGTGGTTCACTCTTCGTGTAGATCTATTTTCGACTCGTCTGAACCACAAAGTTCCATTGTGGGTATCTCCAGTCCCAGACTAACATGCATTGGGACATAGATGCTCTGAACATAAACTGGTCGGGTCTCACTACTTATGCTTACCCTCCCATAGCTATCCTTCACAGGGTGATCTGGAACAAAATATCAGGCAATGCTATTGCCTTATCATTGTAATAGCCGCAGGCTGGCCAGAGATGCCCTGGTTTTGGGATCTAGTGCATAAAGATATCCCACTCCAGATACCAGTGTCAACAACACTTCTCAAACAGTCCCACAACCAAGTGTTTCACAACAATCCACATCATATCAACCCCCACGCCTGGTGTCTAGGAATGGACAACTCCAAGAATAAGGCTTCCCTGTGGAAGTGGCAGAGAGAATTGGTGCCCCTTATAGGTCATCAACAAGGGCCATCGACAAGTCAAAGTGGGCCCTATTTGAGAGATGGTGCAGAAAAAGTTCCAAGCAGGGCTCCATATTTCTCAAAGCTCCAACCTTCACAGGTTACTTTCTAGCTTTCACAGGAATCATCCAAACATCTACCAAGTGGAACCTTTCTATTGTACTTAATGAGCTCACAAAAGCACCTTTTGAGCCACAGACATCAAACATCTTACTCTCAAACTGCTTTCTTGCTAGCTTTGTCATCTGGCAAGTGCCACAGCGAAATTCATGCCTGGGTTGCAAACAAAGTATCTTATTTAGGCCATTGGGAAAAGGTACTAGCAAGAGAAGGTTCTCAAAGTGTGTCTCCAGTGACTATCCCTGCTTTGACTACCATCGGGGATAGACATTTCAAAGGCCTTGAGCTTTTATTTGGATCTAGCCAATGTCCTGATAGGGTCTTGATCCCTACTTTTTATTTCCTTCAAGAAAGGACATACCTCAGACATCAGACCTGCTACTCTCTCTTCTTGGTTAAAACAAACTATCCTACTGTATTACAAACAAGCAGATCAACAATCTTTGGACTTGGTCCAAGTTACAGCTCATGATATTAGGGCATTTGTGGCCTCTAAGGCATTTTACGGTGCAGTTTTGGTGGACCAAATCATGCAAACTTGTCACTTGGAAGGCTCACATTACATTTACCTAAAAGACATTTGTCAGGTATAGACAACCTACCTGGATTCAATAGTAGCAGCTCAACAAGTCCTAGACCCTTCCCCTCAGACTAGACATCCTCTGAAAGAAAAGGGGGGCACACCCGCTGCGACAAAGTCTTCAGTGAAGCCCTTGGAGCTATTTACAAAACAAAAAAGGCTAAGACTGCACTTGTTCCTTCATAAATCCAGATATCCAGACAGAATCAGTAGTGTCATTCATTTAAATATTCTGGTTTTTGGCTTCTTACAGGCCCAGTTCCCGGAACTGCAGAGAGTCCCACCCTGCCTCCCCACTATGTAACAGCTGAGGGGGTATGGGCAAAATTGACAACTCCAAGAAGGAAGTACAAACATCACTGTCAAGGTCACCTCGCCTCAGCAATAAGGCATCGGGCCAGTGTTATACGTCTATTTTTCTTGGATATTGGCTATGATGCCGTGACCATCCGAGATATCATTCAGTTCCACATGGTAAGCTCAGTAATTAAAATTTTCAATTTTAAGTGGCTTTCTTGGTCATAATCTGAAGCAGAAATCAACCTCACCAATTTTAAATATTCAGGAATTTCACAAGTATACACCAAGTTTTCATATTTGGCTCCAACCCCAGTTAAACAAGTATCAACATAATATATGTTCAGTGAATTGAACTTTTGATGGCAGTTGACAGTACCATTAAATGTGTACAAAAATACTGTAAACCATTGAATGTCTTTAAAAAATTCATTAGGGAGTGTATGCCTGCCTCTGGCTGGAAGATTACATAAAACTCTAGAAAGTTCTATTGATAAACAGCCTGGCTAGCTTAACGCATCTGGTTATCTATATTAGTTTACCCACTAAATTTTGGAGATCATTCTTACTGGAATATTTTTTAAACTGAAAGGTATTGCATAGTTCTTTAATTTCATTTAGCTTTTTGTGCATTGATTTCTATTCCAAGGCAAGTAATAATATGCAATCTTGTTTATGGTATAATAAGCATATATCTGAAAACCAAATGTTCCTCCCTCTGTGGTTTAAGAAGGCTATCTATACAGTTGGCGATATTACCGATTCATCTGGCAAAGTATTAGGTTTGGTAGAAATAAATACAAAATTCAACTTGAAAGTTAACTTCCTACACTATTTTAGATTGAGAGCAGAAATACAAAGCTTCATTCAGAAAAATAAAAAGGACAACTTTTTTCCTCACCAAAATCCAGTTTTTCCCCCACACTTACATTTGATAATGCATCAGAAAAAAGGCTGTAAGGACATATATTTAATCATAAATGAAACAGATAAAAAAGAACAAACAAACTGTGAACTAAAATGGTCACAAGCTTTAAGCATCAACAATGATGACATTTGGCCAACTGTCTATAAAATCTGCTTCAAAAGTATTTCTGATAATGTCCTTGTGTGGTTTCAGTACAGGCTTCTTTATAACATATTAAATACAAATGACTACCTTCATAAGGTGAAAATTAAAGAAAACAAGATGTGTAATATGTGCAATGAATACACTGAAACATGTCTTCACTTGTTTAGTGATTGTATTAAAGCTGAAGAGTTGTGGAATAATATAGAAACTTGGCTAAAAAATAAAACGGGGATACCTCTTGTGTTCACTGCCAAAATGAAGATACTTGGATATCTAATATATGATCAGCTCTTTTGGCCCATAAATTTCATACTTCTCATATCAAGGAATTACATTTTTCAAACATCGAGAAAAAACAGCCATCTTAACATATTTTGTCTGCAGAAAGAATTTAAAAGAAAATTTCTAGAGCAAAAATATTTGGCAGAAACAGATACTGGTATAAACTTATTTAAAACCAGATGGGGACATTGGGTAGATATTTTTTCAGAAATTGAACTTTAAATATTGTAAGTGTTTATAATTTTATGAAAGTACCTACAGTAGCAGATACGATATTGCTTCCTCTCCTTCCTCTTCAGATTTTTAAAATTACCCGTTACATTAGTCTACAGTTTTACCTATCAATTAAAGGTTTATCATTAATATCTGTTACTTCTGATTTTCTTTTAGTATTAGTACCTTATTTGTATACATTAGTTTACAGTTTTACCTATCAATTAAAAGGTTTATCATTAATATCTGTTACTTCTGATCCTCTTTTAGTACTAGTACCTTATTTGTATACATTGTACAAGTTTCTAGATGTTAAACTTTCCTTTCTGTATAGTGATGTAATAATGTAATTACAGAAAAGCACTAAAGTCTGTATAACATGTGAAAAGTTGGAATTGTATATATGTTACTCTTTATAAAAAATTAAAAAAAATTTTTAAAAAAGTAATAATATGACTAGGTTCTTCAACTTTTTGATTATTTAAAGGTAAACCTACATACTGCAGCAAATTCTTTAATGCCAAAAATGACTGTCAGCTAGTTGGGGGGCATCCCAATGTAATCATCTAAACAATTTATTAACCAGACGTTATGTTTGCGCAACATAAGCGTAATTGCGTCTGTACACATCTGGCACATAGCCTCCCATTTTTAGGCCAAAGGGAACCCCTACATCAACGTACATGACGTCACACCATTTTAAACCAAGCAAAGGGTAGTCATGAGGATCCGCCATTAAGTTTTAAACTGCTCACTCCAGATCAACTTGAATAAGGTAGGTCCTAGTAGCTGAATATGTTCTACTACCTGATATATGGTTGGATATTTCAAAGTAAATGGTATGTCATCATAGACATCTAAAGGAACACAACTGTTCACACTGTCACCTATAGGCCATGACAAATCGACAATAATTCTTACTCCCCCATCTGGTTTATTTCTAGCCGTTAATGGAGATTATTTGTTAATCCTGTCTGGTTTCTGTAATGCTTATCAAATTCTTTAAATTTACTAAATGAATTATCTATACCAAGTGGGAAACCAAACTTAAGATATTCACTAAAATAAGCAATATCACAATCTTGTAACACTTATCGCCAGGCCTTAATGTTCAAACCAGAAAGTACAGGTATTAGAGCACCCCTATAGTTAGGGTAGCCATGAGTTTTGACCATTTTAAGCAACTTACTAAGTATAACACATTATCTTGACATGTTATATACATATTACTGTCAGAACAATGCCATGGTCTATGGCATAAAGCCAAATTCTCGCTTTACCACAAACTGGTTAATATGAATATTATGTTGTACTGTGTTTAGACCATTTACTATCAATTTCACCAGTAGATCTGCTAGTGGAACTATTAACAGCAGTATTGTCCCTTTTGAAGCTTATAGTGAGGGTATCTCCCCCTTTTCCTTTTCCAGCTTTGTTATAATAAATATCATTAATACTAAAACTTAAACTAAAAGAACTTAAGTTGCTATTACAGCCGTTATGTTCATGTTGGTCTGTAAACTAACCACTATATCATTCTTCACATATCTGAGATCAGAAGGGGGACATGTGACATTGTTAGTTATATATTGCAAAGACTGATCACTGAAATCAAGTGAAGAATACTGACCCATAGTACAGATGCACCACAGACATTTTAGCTAGGCACTTAATGCAACATGCACTCTAGTACATGTATTGTTAGTTTTACAATCACCTGCCCAACCCCGGGTCTACAGCCCTTCAAACTAGACATTGTATGATTAACGGACTGAACCATAGACTGTTTTTTATATAATACAGAACTATTCCCTGACTCTGTATAAATTTTACTGATATAACATTCATTTTTCTTGGAAAGATCCACCAACGTATTGTCAATATTAACACTAGAATTACTATGGATATTGCCAACCTCAGCCACACCCATAGAACAAGAATGACAAATAATTATACGCCATGTCATTCCACTTATGTTCATTAACTTGCTTTATCTGTAATCTTTGATATAATTCATAAGAAAAGTTATAGGATTTAAACCAATCTTGACCCCTTGACAAACATAAACTGTAATCTTGCTCATTTTGCTGGATTTTAGGTTGTTTGTTATAAAATTGGTTAAACTCTCTACTCTTTCGTGTTATTTGTAGTATTGGCAGTTATATTCACCCCTTGACTGCCTTTATTACGTAAACACTTGAACAGAGGGTGGTCAAATTTCTTTCCTGTTTCCTTCAAGCAATAACTACAGCAATGTTGGTACAGCACAGCTGCTGCCACATGATCATTGTCTAATCTGCAAAAACCTTCAACCTGTTTCCAATTGTTTACCTTGTTTGTATATAGTCTTTTGTTATGTTCTTCAACAAAGTTCTCACGGTTTTTTAAAATCTATTGATGTTCTTGTCAAACAAAAATGTCCAAATAATATAACTTGTCCAATGGTTATAATTGGTACATGTAAAGTTATTGTTGTATGCTTAACCAATTGAAAATTTCTTGTATATCTCTCTGGGTCAGTAATAAAAATTATAGATAACAAAATAAGATTGTCATCGGCAAATGTTCACAGTATTACAGACAAAAAAAAGTGGCATGATGTCTGCAATTTTTTATTAAATGATCAAAATAGGATAAATGTACTCTCCTTGCAAGATACTCACTTGACCCAATCTGACCAAAATGATCTACTTACTGTACTTCCAACTTGCAAACTTGAAAATTTTAATTACTTAAATGTAGCTTTTATAAGCTACAAGCTTACCATGAGGGACTGAATGCTAACTCTGGAGGCCGCAAGACTCCAGCCAATGACCAAGAAAATTGGACGTTTGGCCGAGTCTGTGGTTTAGTATGTACCATAGCAGTGTTGTTCGGTGATTCGTCCTTCTCTTGTGGTAAATTTAGGCCATACCCCCTCAGCTGAAATATAGCGGGGAGGTAGGGTGGGACTTTCCTCAGTCCCACATGGGAAGCTTGTAGCTTATAAAAGCTACATTTAAATAATTAAAATTTTCAATTTTATTGCGCTACAATAGCTTACCATGTGGGACTGAATGCTGAATTCAACCACCCGGTGGCGGGATTACAGTTGAAACTGGAAGAATGTTGTCCATTTTTCTTGAATTTAGAATTTTAAAAGATATACCAAAGTATTGCCAAATTACCAGTCTAAGTCCCAGTAACAGA
Source organism: Sabellastarte sp. h YS-2021 (assembly GCA_964017235.1). Lineage (NCBI taxonomy): Eukaryota > Metazoa > Annelida > Polychaeta > Sabellida > Sabellidae > Sabellastarte > Sabellastarte sp. h YS-2021. The sequence continues at coordinate 35,018,611 of OZ024936.1, forward strand.
GCCCCAGTTCTAAAGTCGGGTCTGTAAGTAGCCAAAAACCGAAATTTAATGAATGACATTACGGGTACTGTCTGGATGTTTTGAGAGAAGAGAGTGCAGCCGTGCTCACTCAAGGTAGTAGCCCCTAAGAGCATCACTGCTATAATAATACAGCCCTAGGCTTGAATCTCATCAATTTTGCCACCCTAAATATGAGATTAAGGTACACTGGTAAACACTAAATACATTATACAGTTAAAAATATATGATACCTTACCATAATCATCTGGAGAGGTAACCAATACCTGGACCCTGGGATAGACTCCTGAAGATTTCGTTGCACCTTCTTTTCTTCCTGAAGATGAGTATGCTGAGGGGAAGGGTCTAGGACTTGTTGTGCCGTTACTACTGGTCTCATATACATATTGTTGTTGTCTGACCAAGTAAGGTCTTTTAGATAGTGTGTGTGAGCTTTCCAGTGACACGCTTGTATGATTTGGTCCACCGATACAACACCGTAAAAGGCCTTAGAGGCTGTGAAGGCCCTAATGTCATGCTTTGACTTGGACAAGGTCCAAGACTGTTGGTCTGCTTGTTTATAACAAGGTAGGATAGTTTGTTTAGATAGGAACAGAGTTGTAGCATCTGATGTCTGAGGTATGTCCTTTCTTAAAGGAGATGAAAAGAAGGGATAGAGACCCTCTTAGGTCTTTGGTTCGATCCAAATAGTACCTCAGGGCCCGTACGGGACATAAGGTCTTGTCTTCCCTGAATTGTCTATCTACAATGGTAGTTAGAGCAGGTAGAGTCACCGGAGACACACTTGAGAACCTTCTCTTGCTAGTTGGTTTTTGGCTATGAAAACTGAAGAGGGGAACAAGGCAACCTTTTCCCATTGGCCTAGATTAGATACTTGTTTGCAACCAAGGCATGGATTTTGCTGCGGTGCTTGCCTGAGGCCAAGGCTAGCAAGAAAGCAGTTTTGAGAGTAAGATGTTTGAGGTCTGTCATAGGCTCAAAGGGTGCTTTTGTGAGCCCATTGAACAACAGAAAAGTTCCCTTTAGGAAGATTCCTGGAACTTTTGGGAAGACCCCTGTGAAACTGGAGAGTAACCTGTTAAGGTCTGAACTCTGAGAGATATGGAGCCCCGTTGGGCCTAGGGTGTCAATAATGGTTTTGTTTAAACACTGGTCCTTCAATCTTTGAAGGGCCAAAGAAAACACCTTCGGCTCTAGAACATTTATGGGTAGCCTTATTCCCCGGTCTGACCACAGATCCTTGTAGAGGTTTGCTCTAAGTGAGCGCCCAGCATTCATTTGAGGCATCTGTAAAGAGTTGGATATGAGGTCTGTGCCTTTCATCACGTTTGTGGGACTCTGCCACCATTCTAGGTGTGCTGAAAAATTTTTGTCCAAGGAAGGAGGCTGTCTAACAACTGAGGAAATCTCCAGTGCTCCTTGAGGTGAAACTGAAAGGGCCTCATGTGAAGGCGTCCATCCGGGACCATTTTCTCTGTTGAGGCAAGCAACCCAATTAGTGACATCAAACATCTTGTAGTCAAAAAAATGTTTTGACTTGAGTTGTAGGAACAAATCCTGAAATTTGAGCCATCTCTCTTGAGAGGGTTTTACAAGGGCTGAATCTAGATGGAATTCGTAGCCCACGAACGAAAACACTTGTGTAGATTTAGTTCGGACTTCTCTTGATTTATTATCCAGTCTAAAGACTGGTTAGGTCTACCACTGTCTGAGTGTTTATTGTGCTTCTTCTGAGACTGGGCCCTATCAGCCAGTCGTCCAGGTACTGGTGACCTCTGATTCCCCTTGTCAGGGCCATCAACTTCACTTCTTTTACAATCATTGTAAAGACCTGAGGGGCCGTGGCCCGCCCGAAGGGAAGGGTGGTGGACTGAAAACTTGTGACCTGTGGCAAAATCTTAGGTATTGCTTTGAATTTGGAAGAGTGGAGATGAGAAGGTAGGCGTCTGATAGGTCTATCGACAACACCCATTCTCCTAGAATCAGAGAGGCCCTGATGGACTCTGGTGTTTCAATTTTGAACCTTTCCACATGTAGGAAGGTGTTGAGCCTGCTTAGGTCTATTACTGGATTCCACCTCCGTGAGGCTTGGGTACAAGAAAACAGGTGACTGTAAAATCTGAGAGATTTAGATTTTCGACCCCTTCTATTGTGTTCTTTGACAGAAGAGACTGGATACAAGAGGTAAGAGCTTGTTCTTTGAAGGGCCTTGTAACCTGATAGAATCAGTGGAGCTCTGACCAATTTGATTTGAGATGAATGGAAGAACGTAACCATTGGTGATAATGTTTAACACATTGTCTGAACATTTGTTTGTGAGCCAGTCTTTTCTCAAAGAATGGAGGCGACCTACTGGTGGACTGAGGGAGGCTTGAAAGGAGTCATAGGTGGAGGGAGTCGAAAGAGACCCCTGAAGCCTCTTAAATTTGATTTTAATTTCCCCTACCTGAGGAAAACGATTGGTTACTGCTTGAGAGCATTTCCTGTAGGAGGCTCATTCTACTATGGTGGGGAATGCGAAAGAGGTCTTTGAGGTGCCTTAAGGAGGAAGTCTTCTCCATCCTTGGCTAATTGTGACTTGAACAGAGGAGCAGGCCAAAAAGGGCGAATTCCTGAGTTCTTGATATCTAGAATCCCCTAGATGTGATTGAAGGAGGGTCATGTTGGCCCCGCATCCTAGCAGACCAGAGTTTGCCCATTGTATACAATTCCTTCTGGAGGATATGGGCTATGGATTGTTTAGGCAGAATAAGGATTAGGCACCCGTCTGAATCTGGCTTTTAACCCCCTAAGGGTGGCCTTAATAGTGTGACACTTTACCCAAGGAGTGTTACAGGAGGAAGTAGTCTTGTAAAAGTAGCTGTGGAATGAAGGTGGAAAGGTTCTGCCTAGTTTGGTGCTCAAGTTCCTTAGAACTTGTAGGGGAACTTGCCCATAGGGGCTCCAGAGGGTTTAGGAGAGATACAGATCTTGGCAAAATCTATATTCAGCTCCTGAAGATTGTCCTCAAAAAACAAGGTTGACTCACCTTGTAATAATTTGCTGTTAAAGTAGGGGTTTATAAATTTACCTATAGGTAAATTGGAGGCCAGGGAGTCCTATTCAAATATTTTATAGATATCTTGGAGGTATGGACTTTGAGGGAGCATAGCTAAAGGTCCTCTTGGCCTGAGCTCCTGTTGGCCTTTCGTCACCCAGGACCAGCTCGGTAGAAGGGGACCTAGGCAAGTTTTCCTAGGTCAGGAAAAGGAAAAATGTGCCGAAGGTCTACTTCTGTATGCTATGAAGGGAGGTCAGACATAGCCTATTGAGGCTTTAGAGGAACGCACCATTTGAGGTTGTTCCAAGTGATCGGATTAAGGATCCGAGTAATCGGATTGGGTCCGACAATCCAAGTGCTTGGATTCAGGATCCGAGTACTTGGAGCCATGGTCAGACTAAACACTCTGGGTGATATGCAAGTAAGGTTCCAAGTTGGATCCGACCATCCGAGTGATTGGATTCAGGATCCGAGTGCTTGGAGCCATGGGTGGATTGTGGATCCGACTATCTGAGTGATGCAATCGGAAATTAAACCAGGCATCATATTGGAAGGGAGATCTGGTCTACCTCCCTTCCAGGTCAAAGATTGACTTAGCCAGGATCAGGGTTCGAAACTCTAAACTAATGCAGAGAATAAATTAAAGAGTAACCCATGAAGCAAATTAGGAGGACAATGCAAAAAGTGACACTTCCTGAAATGAAAGAGTGTATTAAATAACATAATAAAATATACGTCTTCTCACCAAGAATTGTACATACAATATTCTAGATATTTAGATTAAAATAACTTATAAAACTGCATAAGGAAAAGGACTTGATATTGCCTAACCAACGTCACCCAACCAGAGGTGGTGACCCTAGAATGGCAAGCACCTGTGTGCAGAAGAAGACATTGAGAACAAAGACTCATATTTGTGCTTTATTTCATATTTAACCCTATAAATGGACCAATCATGTACCAGATAGGGGTTATATTATTTATTTTATTTCAGTCCTGCATATAAGCTACATACACGAGTTGGACGTCTAATGTTTTCTTCAAAACAAAGACGAATCGGAAGGGAATTCATCGGAAGTTTGGAAAAGAAATTCTGACATCAAACACTCGAATTTGTGCTTTATTTGAAATTTAAACCCTTTAAATGGTCCAATAATGTAGCAGATAGGGAATAAACCCTCAAAATATTTTATTTCGACAGGTACTGATCCTGTATAAAACCTACATGTACGAGTCGGAAGTTCAACTCTTTCTTCACGACTTGACCCGGAAGTGGATTAAATTGTAAAATATGGAAGATATACTTATCTGTTCTGTGACTTGTCATAAAAATACGATTCTATATATATAAATAAAGAAACTGATGTAGTTTCAGTATCCAAAGACGAGTATATCTTGAGGAAACAGTAAAATATTGTGAATTTATTTCAAACGCTTTTTAAGATGGCGGCCAACGAGAGAAGAAGGACGAATCACCAAACGACACTGTTATGGTACATACTAAACCACGGACTCGGCCAAATCCAAACATCTATTTTTCTTGGTCATTGGCTGGAGTCTTGCGGTCTCCCGAGTTAGCATTCAGTCCCACATGGTAAGCTATTGTAGCGCAATAAAAGCATTATTCATGGGTCTAAAACCAACTCCCGAGGAGTAGTGGTAATTATCAAGAATAACTTTGAATACTTTGAATTAAGAATGTAACAAAAGACAATGTGGGCAATCTCCTACTGGTTGATCTACAGCTTTCAGGTTTTTCACTGAGGATCATAAACATGTATGTTCCAAATAATGACAACCCGCAGTTCTTTGATAAAGTTAGAAAATATGTAGAGGATTCCAGTGAAACCTATACGATTGTATGTGGGGACTTAAATCTTGTTCTTGACCCGAAATCGGACAGCAATAATTACATGTCTGTTGACACAGGTTCAAGATTGAGATCTGGTAAAAGACTCGTTATGTATTATATATTTTATTCTTAATCTTTGGCGCTTCAAAATTCAATAAAATATATATAATAAAAGAAAACACAATTCATTCATAACACACACAAAACACTCAATTCAATCCAAAATACACCCACACTCCACAAACCATCAACCAACACTCCTTCACTTACTCATACAATACACAGTTTACATACAAATATATTTCAATAAGTACTGTTTAGTAATGAGTATTTATATATACATATATATAGCATATTAATAAAATTAATTCACTGTCAATGAATAAATGTCAATCATCAATAAGTTGCCCATTGTTAAAGTGAATGTTTAACTTTCCATTCACCAGCTGAGACACATCCATCATCAAAGTCCAAACTAAACTTCCATGTCCTGTATAATAATCAGGGAACATCCAGCGTCAAAATAAGTAGCATCATATCATCAATAAACAGCTACCATCATTCAGCTTCAACTATATCAAAGTCACACCAACCAACACAACATCAGTGTGCTACCACAACTAAAAACCAGCTGCAAAAGGAATACAACACAAGACATAACATTTTAAACAACCAAGAAGCAACTGTGATTTGACAAGTACATGACAAATATTTCATATAATAAGTGGCAGTATTTTATAAAACATTTCATATAATATTCAAGTATTTGAAGAATAAACATTACTAAATATAACTGTGTAATTATGAAATTATATAATGTGAGAATATTATTATAAAACTATTTTTAAGTCTAAATAAATATATAAAGAAGTAAAATAAATTTACCCCAACTGGCTGGTTAAATAATTCAACAACAAGCTTCTAACAAGCTTCTTTCCAGCAGAAGAACCAAATGCTAACTGATACAAAATAACTTTTCCAAACAACCCCCAAACACCTTAGCAAATCATATTATATAAAACAAAACCATTCCACACATCTTGATAATCCATATTAAACAAAACCCAAGCATGCATGAACACCTCTTGAATGAACTAAACCTGAAATACCAAATACTGACAACTATATTGACCTTATGCAGAATGCCTTTACCGTAATATACCATAAAATGCCCATACTGGAAAATCACTTTGCGACATCTGTTAATAACCCTCGATCTCGATCAAAAGTGCTGGAAATAGCTGAAAATCTCAAACTAAGTGATGCATTTAGACTATTAAATCCAACCACAAAAAGATACACATGGAGAAGTTGTAGCCCTATAAAACAAGCAAGACTAGACTACTTTTTGATTTCTGAAACCCTTACCGATTTGCTGCAGAACTGTCATATAAAGCCAGGATATAGAAGTGATCACTCGAGAGTAGACATAGACATAATACTAGATACCTTTAAACAACTCAAAGGTATGTGGACGTTTAACTGTAGTCTGTTGACACATCCAGATTATGTAGAACTAATTAATGGTGCAATTATGCTGTCCCAGTGTATGATTTAGAAAACCTTGCTTCAGTACCGGATACAGATATAAATTTTTTAATAACGGATGATGTTTTTTAGGAACACTGTTACTAAAAATGAGAGGAGACACTATTAAATAAAAAGAGTGACAGACTAAAGAGCTGTACTTAATGGCAGAAATAGAACTAGAAAAAAAATGAATCCACCTGTAATACAGAAACTATAAGACTGAAGCAAGAAGAACTTTGTTGTCAGCTCAGAGTCTTTGTTGTCAGCTCTTAACACTATTGAAACATTTGGAACAATTTCTGGCCTAAAAATGAACACTAGTAAAACAAAATTAATCTGGATAGGGAGGAAAAAATATTCAAAAGAAAAGATCAATACAAACTACAAATTTGAATGGGGTGCTACTGACTTTTCCTTTCTAGGAATAGAATTTAGTGTAGAAATAACCAAAATTCCAGAAATGAATTATTCAAATGTGGTATGCAAGATTGACAAACTATTGACTGGGTGGAAAAAGAGATGCTTGACTCCCATTGGTAAGGTAACTGTTATTAAGAATCTAGCAATCTCAAAATTGAACCATATAATAATGGCTTGTCCCTTGGGGAGGACGGAGTACATAAAGCAACTCGAGAGTAAATTTTATGCCTTTCTGTGGGGTGATAAAACTGACAGGGTAAAACGTATTAATATAACACAGTGCTATCAAAAAGGAGGTCTCAAGATGATTAACTCAGATTTTTTTGTAAAAGCCATGAACCCCACTTGGATTAGAAGGCTAGTGCTGTCACAAAATAAACAATGGGCTACATTATTTCAAAATCAATGTTGTCCAATTAGAAGATTGCTTGACTATGGTCCCGAAGGGGTATATACAATAGTATCTAAAGCAAAAAAACTATTCTGGAATGAAGTTTTTGAAACATGGGACTTTATTTATAATCCCCCACTAATAACACCTGAAGACACTTTGTTATCTCCTCTGTGAAAAGAGGGCTTTATAAAGATACATGGTACAAAAATGGAATTACCTTAGTTGGGGACTTGATTAGCAATAACACCGGAAAAGTAATGTCTAAGATTGAGATTGAAAACATGTACAACTTCAAAATAAAAAATTTTCTTGACTATTTTGAAGTAAGAGATGTCGTTAAAAAAATTATAGGAGAATTGGATCATGAAAGTAAATGGCTAGAAAGACCGTGTATTCCCAATCATTTATCTTTCTTAGTAAAGGATAAAAGGGCTGTAAAAACATATATAATATTTTAAACAATAGGAATTGTGATAACAAATACAGAAGCCAATGGAACCATGACCTAAGCATAATAATAGACAATGTAACTTGGACGAGAATATTCTATTTATGTTTTAATACTATATTGGATAATAAACTAATTTGGTTCTCAGTACAAATTATTATACCGGATATTGGGAACAAATAAACTGCTACATCAGATTGGCAGGTCTAAAGAAAATGCTTGCCGGATCTGGGCAGATCTGAATAAATGGTTGGAATGGGTAATAAATAAGCATTTGAGTCAAGCACCACTTGAAATCCTCCTAGGTCATATAACCTAGGACCAATCATTCCCTTCCTATCAATTCCTATCACCAAAATACTACATTTTCGTATGTGCAATGAAATTGAAAACCCCAAGTTTTAACGAATTTATATTGAAATTAAAGACATGTTATCAAGAACAACTTTCATTGAGCATGAATGAGGGCAAACAGGACGGGTTCAGAAAGAATTGGTCAGGTTTCAGGAAACCTTTTGATTCTGGTTCATGTTAACAGAAACATTAATTTAAGCCTTTTCTCATAGATCATAGCGATGTAGTATTAGTGTTTTCTTCCTTGGTCAAACAAAAGAACTCGTACCAAGAAAAATCAGTTGTATAGCTATTGTTATTATTTTTACTTATCTTTTTTTCTTCAATTTGTATTGTTTACTATTGTATTTGTACTACTATGGAAAAATAAATATTAAAAAAAAACCTTTGGACACAGGTTTGAACATTCACTGGATTACTACTTGCTTTTTGGTTCTGTACCAAATCTCTGTGTATATATGTTCTTAATTTTTTTCAAGAATATCCAACTGTTGCCAATCAGCCCTACCCCTCCCAATTTCTTGCAAAACAGCTGTATGAGCATGTTTAGCAGTTTGAATGTTTAGTTCTATCGCATCCTGCATTAATAGAGTGTAATACTGAAGCATATTTCCCTAATACTACCATCTTTTTCATCCAATATGCAAAACTAGAACCCACTGCTAAGTTCATATGTTGGTTGTTTACTACCAGTTTGAATTGCACGGAAATCTTGGGTCCAATTGACATGACTTTTTATCTTGGCTACCCCTGCCCTAAATCTTTAAGAGGGGAAGTTGGCTTACCTGTTTTGCCTCTTGATGCATTTTGGTAGTCATTCAAATGCCTGGCCACCTCAGCTTGTATCTTGGAATCTGACTTCGAGACTTCAAAGATGGCATCTTATCAGGCTTAGAGACCACATGTTCATGTTTTGAGTGCTTTGGGACACAGCCAACAGGTCGTGAATACTCATCTTCTCCTGCCTATTTAACCTCTCATCTTGCTGTTTTAACTGCTCACCCATATGCTTGACCACTTCCAGTAAGGTGTCCAGCTTCTGTGAGACCCCAGTATCGTTAGCCCCACTAGCAGTTGACACATCTGGAGTCTTGTCAGCATCTGAGGCTTGAGTACCATTTTTCTCATCATTTTTACCAGCCTTTTTCCCATTTTTCCCCATTCTGAAAAAAAGAATAAAATTAGCAACCAAGAACACAGATCCGGTTGGAGAGCAATCATTAAATTCGATTATAATTCGAAACTAACATAACTTTTAAGTACATAAAATAAATAAAATAAAAATCTCTGTGTTCAAGAGCTTTCATGTGCACAGGCAACATGAAGCTCACAGCAATGTGTACTGATTCTGTCTGTCCTTTTATAAGAGAATGACCTACAGACAGACTCTCATGAATATTCATCAGGTAGTATTAATAGGATTCCAAATATGAACTAACTGTCCTAGAACCAAGCCAGTGTACTACCATATCACATTCAAATTTAGAACTCCCTTGCTACTGAACTGGTGTTGCAACCTTACATTCGCCTCACCTATAAGAGGTGTAGGAAGGAACAGTAGTTGGGGAGTGTAGGTGCACATTGTCATTTTCTCTATCTTAAACATTATTTTCTGTACATAAACATTATTTGGACCTTTACAAAGCTGACACTCTTTGCTCCGAAAGTCTCCTGATCCTTGTATTGTTTTATTTCTTCCATATCTCATGGTGTTGAAAACATTTTCCCAGGGCTGTAGGCTACGGGCATCTCTGATGCTATTTTGATTGAGTTCAATTTTTCATTCAGATTTTCAGTCTGATTTGCAGACACAAGAGGACTCATCTGAACCCAGGACCAGCACCTGACATACAGCCAGCACCTTCACCACAGCCCCACCACCATCTAGGAGAAGAAGAAAGCCACAAAATCACTGGGTCATGCCCTGGATCCTTCAAAGAAAAGAAAGAGGATGCTGTCACAGCCTCCTGGCCGACTTAAAACAAACTGATATCCCAGGTTACCAGAATTTTGTCAGGTTGCCAGATGCAATTCTTGACTTCATTGAAGAATGCATACACCAGCGAATCAAGGAAGAAGTCACACATTTTAGGAAGCCATTAGAAGTTAGATTGAAATGGGCAATACCACTGAGACACCTGACAACAGGAGAAATGTACAAGTCCTTACAGTATCACTGGCTGGTTGGCCGAACCACCATATGAAATTAATAAAATTTTATTTTCATTCTTGTGGGGTAACAAAACAGTAAAAATTGAAAAGGACACAATCATAGATAACATAAGTGATGGAGTCTTGAAAATGCATGACATAATTTCTTTTCATAAAACAGCTAAGATATCTTGGATAAAATGACTCTCAGATATGAGACAAAATATCAGAGTGGAAATTCTTAATGTCAGATTCATTGAGTTTTGAAGTTTTTACACCTAAGCCATAAGCTACCTTTAAATCGAACAAAAAATTGTAAATATTAATCTGCCTTTCATAGACAGCTGCTAGAAAATTGGATATACTTTAAACTGTGCTTTCATAAAATCAGAAAGAAGCAGTTTGACACCAAAGATGTTTGGTCTGTGTAATACCACTGAAAATTATGGTGCAAAGATAATTGATATTGTAAATATAACAAATGGGAAAACTTATAATGGACAATAAAAATTTAAATACTAAATTAGGTTGAAATATAAACTTTTTAATATATATAAAATTAAGAATACTGTGAACACATCAAATGTTTTTGTTAAAATTACACAAGATCAAACTACAATTAGTGAAAATAATAGACTAATAGAAAAAATATATGGAAGAGTGAAAACAAAATTGCAAGCAATAACAGAAATAAAATCACAAGAGATATATCAAGAATTAATTAGTAGAACTGTCAAACAATCAATATTCCAAAGTTCATGGTTAAATCTATTCACATTCCTGGAAAATAATTCATGGGAAGACACTTATGCCGTACCATTTAAAATTATTAGTGAGCCATATTATCAAAGTTTTCAGTATAAAATAATTCCCAGAATTATAAACTGAAAGGAAAACTTGCACAAGTGGAAACTAACTGATAGTTCAACGTGTGACTAATGCATGTCAACAGACACACTAGAACACTATTTGTATTAATAGTAGTAAAAGTTTCTGCAGAAAAATGTACAAGAAGGTAAAAGACACTTTTGATGTTAATATAAACTTTACTGTCTGTGGAATTATGTTGGGGCTAAATTTATACCATGACCCCCTATTTTACTGTATAAACTACCTCATACTTACAGGTAAATGGTACATAAAGTTAAAAATTGCGAAAAGGAAATTAACTTTATCAAATATTTTATCATTTTGAAGTCTAAGCTACATGTTCTACATAATATATACACTAAGAAGAATGAGTCAATTGGATACATCAAAGACAGATGTTTGCACTTTGTATGAATTATTGTGAGTACATTCTTGTATACAAACTTATCACAATGCATCACAAGTGTGTGTGGTATGTCCATTTTTGTGTGTGTGCATTATGTGTTTTTTGTGCGGGTGTGTGTATTAAAACAATAATAATATGTCTATTTTTTTTATTTTTTTTTTTGCTGAAAGTATTTTATTTATTTATTCAATTACATATAATACAAATACATCCAACTCATTGTGTTAAATAATGCAGTCTACATTTTTGTGAAACTATTTTTCGTTTCAACAACAAAACATAACTGAAATATTACAGTGGGAAAAGTAAAAAAAAAGGAAAAGAAAAAAACATCTTCAAATGCCATCATAAATCATTTGCCATACTAACCACTTTCTTTCAAAGTTTTTTCCACAATTTTCTATTGTTTGTAACATCTTTTGCTCTTCATATTTAAGCGTCCCGCAAGTGACGCTTGTTTGTGTATGGGAGAGCTTCAGGCTCCGGCAGCTCCGCATTTTGTTTTCCTTATAACTCTGTAACCGTTAGGCGGATTCTTTTCAAATTTGGCAGGTTTAGGCAGTAGCCTTGGGGAATTTTTTTGAATATGCTGCAGTGACATTTCAACCAATCAGAGAGGTCACATGACCAAAAATGTCTTTTTTCGGTGGGGAAGCTTGTCCGGATGATAACTTGAAAGGAATTTTATCAATTCACCTGAAACTTGGCAAATACATTCATTCTATTAAAATCTGGAAATCATTAGATTTTGGCATTGATTGGTCGAAGAAATGGCCGAGTAATTAATGATTAATTAATCATTACGAATTTTCCAAATAAGGAAAACACAAAAATGCTTATATCTCAAAAACCGATAGATAGAGCAATTTCGACAAAATTTTTGACCCGCAGGATATCTCTGCGGAGTACTTTTCCCAATTTTCAAAAAAATTTTGTCTCGCCAAAAATGGCGGCCATTTTGAATTTTCGAAATTTTCGCAAAAATTGCAAAACACAAAAATGCTTATATCTCGAAACCCGTGTTAGATAGAGCGATTTCGACGAAATTTTTTACCCAAAGGGTATCTCTGCAGAGTAGTTATCCCAATTTTGAAAAAAATTTTGTCTCGCCAAAAATGGCGGCCATTTTGAATTTTCGAATTTTTCGCAAAAATTGCAAAACATAAAAATGCTTATATCTCGAAAACCGTGCTAGATAGAGCGATTTCGACAAAATTTTTAACCCACAGGGTATCTCTGCAGAGTAGCCATGCCAATTTTCAAAAAAATTTTGTCTCGCCAAAAATGGCGGCCATTTTGAATTTTCGAATTTTTCGCAAAATTGCAAAACACAAAAATGCTTATATCTCGAAAACCGTGGTAGATAGAACGATTTCGACGAAATTTTTGACCCACAGGGTATCTCTGCAGAGTAGCCATGCCAATTTTCAAAAAAAATTTTATTTTGCCAAAAATGGCGGCCATTTTGAATTTTCGAATTTTTGCGCAAAAATTGCAAAACACAAAAATGCTAATATTTCGAAAACCATGCTACATAGAGCGATTTCCACGAAATTTTTTATCTTCAGGGTATCTCTGCAGAGCAGCTATCCCAAAGAGCTTTCACTTGGTGAAGTTTCAGACCCATAGCTAATTGCTCACCTACTCAAAAAGAGTAAATGCGAATTACCTCTAAAAGTATTGCAGATGGCCAATTTTTCTCAAATAACTCATTCACCTACTTTTGGAAGAGCTTTCACTTGGTAAAGTTTCAGACCCGTAGCTAATTACTCACCTACTCAAAATGAGTAAATGCTAATTATCTCAAAAACTATTGCGGATACCCAATTTTTATCAAATAACTCATTCATGTACTTTTGGGAGAGCTTTCACATGGTGAAGTTTCAGACCCGTAGATGATTACTCACCTACTCAAAATGAGTAAATGCGAATTATCTCTTAAAAGTATTGCAGATAGCCAATTTTTTTCAAATAACTCATTCACCTACTTTTGGAAGAGCTTTCACATGGTGAAGTTTCAGACCCATAGCTAATTACTCACCTACTCAAAATGAGTAAATGCGAATTATCTCTAAAAGTATTGCAGATAGCCAATTTTTCTCAAATAACTCATTCACCTACTTTTGGGAGAGCTTTCACATGGTGAAGTTTCAGACCCATAGCTAATTATTTACCTACTCAAAATGAGTAAATGCTAATTATCTGTAAAAGTATTGCGGATACCCAATTTTTATCAAATAACTCATTCATCTACTTGTGGGAGAGCTTTCACATGGTGAAGTTTCAGACCCATAGCTAATTACTCACCTACTCAAAATGAGTAAATGCGAATTATCTCTAAAAGTATTGCAGATAGCCAATTTTTCTCAAATAAATCATTCACCTACTTTTGGGAGAGCTTTCACTTGGTGAAGTTTCAGACCCATAGCTAATTACTCACCTACTCAAAATGAGTAAATGCGAATTATCTCTAAAAGTATTGCAGATAGCCAATTTTTCTCAAATAACTCATTCACCTACTTTTGGGAGAGCTTTCACTTGGTGAAGTTTCAGACCCATAGCTAATTACTCACCTACTCAAAATGAGTAAATGCGAATTATCTCTAAAAGTATTGCAGATAGCCAATTTTTGTCAAATTAATCATTCACCTACTTTTGGGAGAGCTTTCACTCGGTGAAGTTTCAGACCCATAGCTAATTACTCACCTACTCAAAATGAGTAAATGCGAATTATCTCTAAAAGTATTGCAGATAGCCAATTTTTCTCAAATAACTCATTCACCTACTTTTGGGAGAGCTTTCACATGGTGAAGTTTCAGACCCATAGCTAATTACTCACCTACTCAAAATGAGTAAATGCGAATTATCTCTAAAAGTATTGCAGATAGCCAATTTTTCTCAAATAACTCATTCACCTACTTTTGGGAGAGCTTTCACTTGGTGAAGTTTCAGACCCATAGCTAATTACTCACCTACTCAAAATGAGTAAATGCAAATTATCTCTAAAAGTATTGCAGATAGCCAATTTTTCTCAAATTAATCATTCACCTACTTTTGGGAGAGCTTTCACTTGGTGAAGTTTCAGACCCATAGCTAATTACTCACCTAATCAAAATGAGTAAATGCGAATTATCTCTAAAAGTATTGCAGATAGCCAATTTTTCTCAAATAACTCATTCACCTACTTTTGGGAGAGCTTTCACTTGGTGAAGTTTCAGACCCATAGCTAATTACTCACCTACTCAAAATGAGTAAATGCGAATTATCTCTAAAAGTATTGCAGATAGCCAATTTTTCTCAAATTAATCATTCACCTACTTTTGGGAGAGCTTTCACTTGGTGAAGTTTCAGACCCATAGCTAATTACTCACCTACTCAAAATGAGTAAATGCGAATTATCTCTAAAAGTATTGCAGATAGCCAATTTTTCTCAAATAACTCATTCACCTACTTTTGGGAGAGCTTTCACTTGGTGAAGTTTCAGACCCATAGCTAATTACTCACCTACTCAAAATGAGTAAATGCGAATTATCTCTAAAAGTATTGCAGATAGCCAATTTTTGTCAAATAACTCATTCACCTACTTTTGGCAGAGCTTTCACTTGGTAAAGTTTCAGACCCATAGCTAATTATTCACCTACTCAAAATGAGTAAATGCGAATTATCTCTAAAAGTATTGCAAATAGCCAATTTTTCTCAAATAACTCATTCACCTACTTTTGGGAGAGCTTTCACTCTGTGAAGTTTCAGACCCATAGCTATTTATTCACCTACTCAAAATGAGTAAATGCTAATTATCTGTAAAAGTATTGCGGATACCCAATTTTTATCAAATACTCATTCATCTACTTGTGGGAGAGCTTTCACATGGTGAAGTTTCAGACCCATAGCTAATTACTCACCTACTCAAAATGAGTAAATGCGAATTATCTCTAAAAGTATTGCAGATAGCCAATTTTTCTCAAATAACTCATTCACCTACTTTTGGGAGAGCTTTCACATGGTGAAGTTTCAGACCCATAGCTAATTATTCACCTACTCAAAATGAGTAAATGTGAATTATCTCTTAATAGTATTGCAGATAGCCAATTTTTCTCAAATAACTCATTCACCTACTTTTGGCAGAGCTTTCACACACGAAAAAAATGAAAAATTGTGAATATCTCGGAAAAGCTATTTCTTTTGCTTTAATGCTCGGCGGGAGATACACACCGCGACAGTGGTTTTGACAAAAAATTTTGTCTCCCCAAAAATGGTGGCCATTTTGAATTTTCAAAGTTTTTGCAAAACACAAAAATGCTTATATCTCGAGAACTGTGCTATATGGAGCGAACTCAACAAAATTTTAGACCTGCTGGGTATCTCTGCAGAGTAGCCATGCCAATTTTCAAAATATTTTTGTCTCGCCAAATATAGCGGACATTTTTAATTTTTTTATTTTTTTGCAAAACACAAAAATGCTTATATCTTGAAAACCGTGCTAGATAGAGCAGACTGCGCTGACTTTGGTTGCCACAACAGTATAAGGCTAGAAACGAAGCATTTCTTAATACTTTAGCACTCACTTTTATATCCTTTTCGGGACGCTTTGTTTTTGCTATGCAAAAACATTATCTTTTTTTTTTGCGAGCGATTTTGCTAGTTTGATTTAATTATTTTCTGAAGCTGGTAAATATTGAAATTATGACCATTCCGGGCACAGTTGAAAATGTAATGCCGTGTTATCAGTAATACAAAATTTAATGGCCAGAAATGTTCATCTAGAATATAATAACCTAAGGTTTTCACAGTGTTATTGAGAATGATTTTTGATCCAATTTTTGATTCAATCCAATTATTAATGTTTTGCCAAAGGTTTTGTACTTTGTAACATTCAGAAAATAAATGTAAAGAAGTTTCTTCACACTCCCCACAAAGTCTACACTGGTCTTAATCACTTCGTTTAATCATTTTTAAATATTTCTTTGTACCAATTATCCTATGTATGATTTTATACTGGAACCATTTTGTTTGTATGTGATATTAATACCTATATATTAATTTTTCCATTGTTATATTGTATACCTTATTGTTAATCCTATAGTTTTAAAAAAATGACTTTCTGAAGCTAAGGTTGCAGGTCCATGATCCTGGAATATGGTAGATGACACAGGCAAGCAACAGCAATTGGCCATGAAGCCCAGTTGACTCCACCATTTTCTCAAACAAACGATAGAAAGGATATACTATTTTATGTGATATTTTAGAGGATCTAATGAAAAAACCAACACCACCACCAATACCTGAGGGAGAAGGCCTTTGAAGAAATATGAAATAAGGAGTAATAGACATTAGAAAGCTACCCGTGTCAGATAGATGGACATGGGTTTCAGTGAGACAAAGAAAATCAAGGTCATGTGATGTTACAATATTGACAAGGAATGGACCCTTGTTCCTTATGGATCTGGCATTCAGTACACCCAGCATAAAATGACCAGGGTTGAGGGACACATCACTGCCCCATAAAAAAACGACTTAAGCCCCCGTCCATGTTCCATATGCAACCGAGGTTGAAAATTTGTGAAATGAATAGGTGTATGAAATTATTTCCAAATTTAGTATGGAATACTGCTTTAACACCATTTCGGCAGAAATTGAAAATCTTATTTATCTTGAAAACTATTAGATCTAAAGCTTTTTCGTAATAAAATTTAGAAAGGCTCACCACTAAAAATAAAATATCTCGGGGAATGTAAACATTTTTAATTAAAATATATTTTCTTTTTCAAGATTATTTTCTATTCTGAAAAATGCCTATCTTTTCATGTTAGAAAACATAATTTTTTTCAATGCTGGTTATTCTTTTGTTATATCAAATTTTTCATGTTGGAAAACAAGCTTATATATAACTTTGAGTGTGTATATCAATGTCAAGATCAACAACTGATTGAAGTCAACACATTTTCTGGTTTAAAATATTGCTTCCTTTTTATGTCAGAAAAGTAATGTGACGGATCTGAGAGGTGTATCCTCACATAACATATTCTTCCAAATTAGGGCCAATACATGTACATTTCAAGGCTCAACCATAAATCACAGAAGTCTACAGATTCAGTATAATCCATCAGGACTTCCACAGACACAAAGATCACATCTCGTGATCCTCCTGCATCCAGATGACATCACTACACGTAGATTCCACAATGTCATCATGCAGCATAACATTACTGACGTCAGATTCCATGATGCTACCAAAGTTTCCACCAGTACTGGAACTTCCATAACAAGGACCGCTTTTGTCCTTAAAACCTATATCATGACACTCCACTGTGCCATACAAGAATAGGCCAATTTTCACCATAGAAAAATATAGGATTTGTTGGGGGAGTACCAGCCTTCCCCGTGGACAACACAATGATGGGCATTGACATAAAATGGATGAGATGATGAGAATTAGTTATTAGATTCCACTGGGAGCTTTCCAGATTCCCAAACTAATCTTGTTCACAACTGATGGAAGAGGTGCCCCTTAATTATGTATATCAACTGTCACTCCCTGGAATTCTATAAGTCTCACTCAATCACTCTTCACTGGATCTCTGGATTGGTGGCTTACACACCTGTCGCTGCAAAAAGGGGTTTGCTTAATTACTCTTCATGGGATCTCTCACTATGCTGAGTTGTCAGCTGGCACACCAGTCACTCTGCAAATGGATTACTTAACTTAACATCATTGGTTGTCTCTTCTTCTAGAACTTCTATTAAGGGCTCTTCACTGGAGATCCAACTTCTCAATTATTTTCCTCGATATCTCCTCAATCGGTTCAGATGTATCACCTTAGGAGGAGTTGTTCTGGGTGATTTTTTAATTCTGTAGATTGCGTCACTTAATTTGTGTATGACCAGGTAAGGACCTATTCAGGACCTTTGAAGTTTTGGACACCCTTCTGCTTTTGTGGGGAGAACAACCAGACAAAGTCACCTCTCTTGAAGGTTGCATAGTTTACCTGTGAGTCATACAAACGCTTCTGCTGCACAGCTGATCTTTTGAGCTGGTCCCGGGCATGTTGATGCACCCTTGTCAAAGAGTCCTTCAAGGTGCAGACATAATCAGCCTCCAGCACAGGAGACTTATCATTGGGAATAGGAAAAATCAAATCAATTGGTAACTGTGTTTCATGTCCCATCATGAGGTAAAATGGGGAGATTCCTGTCGACTCCTGTGGAGTTGCTCTGTAGGCCATAAGCAGCATAGGCAGATAGGTGTCCCAGTCTTGCTGGTGGTCACTGACAAAATCCCTCAGCATCTTCTCCAAAGTTCTGTTAAATGTTTACACTAAATCATTAGTTTGAGGATGGAAACTACCAGTTCTGGTTTTGTCAATGTCCAGTAGTGTACAAATTTCTGTAAACAACAGAGACTCAAACTGACGCCCTTGATCTGTTAAAATCTGCATGGGTGCACCATATCTGCAGATGAATTTGACAACCAAAGTTTTCACAATGGTAGTCGCTTCTTGGTTTGGTATTGCATAAGCTTCTGTCCATTTAGTAAAACAGTCAGCCACTACCAGTATGTATTTGTTCCCATTGTGACTTCTTGGGAGTGGTCCCAAGATGTCCATAGCTACTCTTTCTAATGGACAACCAACTGGAAATTGCTGAAGAGGAGCTCTTGGCTTCTTGGTCAACTTAATGGTGGCACAGCTATCAAATTGGTGACACCAATCATGCACATATTCCATCAGGCCATGCCAGTAAAAGCGTTGCCTCACTTTTGCCACTGTTGTATGCTGTCCAAAATGACCCGCTGTGATATGATCATGGAGTTGGCCAAGAACTTCCTTCCTCAAGGAGAGGGGAAGGACAAGCTGCCAGACACTTTTCCCTGGTTTCTCACTTTCCCGCAACTTGTATAGTACTCCTGATTTAATGTGCAACTGCTTCCACAAGAACCAATAGGTTTTAACACTTTGTCCTTCAGCTGAGATGTCGTTCCACGGTGGCCTCTGCTCTGATGTCTGTTTCATTTGTAAAATTTTGGAAATGGTTGAGTCCTTCAACTGCTCTTCTCTGAGAAAATTAAAAGTCCATCCAGTGATCCAGCTAGATTGTTCCGGTTCAGCTTCAATCTCCCGGGTATTCTCTTTCACAAGGACAGTTTGAATGTCCCTATGGTCTACTCTGCCACATTGCTTGCATGGAATTCTGGAAAGAGCATCTGCATTACTGTGCTGCTTACCAGGATGGTGTTGGACTTCGAATTGATAAGTTGAAAGTGTTTCGATCCACCGGGCCACCTGGCCCTCTGGTTCCTTAAAGTTGAAAAGCCAACAAAGGGAACCATGATCTGTCCTGACAAGGAACTTTACATCATAGAGGTATTGCTTGAAATGCTTGACAAAATAAACAATTGCAAAAAGCTCACGTCTAGTAACACAATACCTCCTTTCAGCTTTTGTTAAGGATTTGCTGTCATAGGCGATGAAATGTTCTTTGTCATCTTTCATTTGTAACAGGACCCCTTCAATAGCCACATCACTGGTATCCCAGTCCAAGACGAATACTTTTCCTATCTCCGGGTATACAAGCACTGGAGCCGATGTTAACTTGTCTTTTAGTGACACAAAAGCCTCACTACAAGACTCAGTCCAACAAACTTCTTGCCCTTTTCTGTCAATTAGTGAAGTGGTGCTGTAACTTTGGGAAAATCCTTGATGAACCTTCAGTAGTAAGCCGCTAAGCCCAAAAAGCTGCCCACTTGAGTCACTGTTGTAGGAGTAGGCCATTCTTTCACTGTGGCTATCTTCTCTGGATCTGTTGAGATACCATTTTGGGAAACAATATGCCCCAAGTACTAAACTTCCCTCTTTATTAGAGTGCATTTCTTAGCCTTCAGTTTCAGTCCAGCCTTCCTGAAACGTTGTAAAACCTCTTGAAGTCTTGCCATTCCTTCCAGGAATGACTTAGAGTAGACAATTTCATCATCCAGGTAAATCAAGCATGTTTGATATTGCAAGCTTGAAAGGACACTTTCCATTAGCCTTTTGAATGTAGAAGGGGCATTTCTGAGCCCAAAGGGCATGAGGTTGAACTGAAATAATCCTTCCTGACAGACAAAGGCAGTCTTCGGTTTGTCTTTTGGGTCCATTTCAACCTGCCAATACCTGGACATTAGATCTAGTGTGGAGAACCATTGTGAGCCAGGCAACTGGTCAAACGAAACACCAGGTTTTGGATGTGCATCCTGAATAGTGGCCTTGTTCAGTGAGCGATAGTCTACACAAAACCTGTATGTTCCATCTTTCTTCCGCACTAAAACAATTGGAGAAGACCAAGGGCTGTTTGATGGTTCAATCACCCTGGTGAAGCATATCTTTCACTTGCTTCTGTACTTCTTCCTGGAGATGGAGTGGACTACGCCTGGGATGCTGTCTAATAGGACGATGGTCGATCACGTGTTTCACAAGTCCAGTTCTGCCTAAGTCCCCATTAGTAGAGACAAAAATATCAGCATATTTGATGAGGAGAGCTTCCAATTGGCTCTTCTGATTGGCACTAAGGTTCTCAGCACACTTCTCCAAGAGAACTTCCAGTTGCTCTGGCAATCTACTTGGTGAACCATTGCCTTCCTACTGACAAATCTGAGAAACATGTTGGTAATTGGATTGATTGTGTGAATAAAGGTGTACTGGTAGTACTAAAGCAGCTATAGTACCCTTGTACAAATGCACAGGCTCTGGTAGCAGATTTAAGATGCGGAGGGGTACTACTCCTTTCTGGATGTCCACAAGGGAATGTCCGACTAACAATCCAATTTTTTTTGCAAAACAATTCACTCCCTCAACCATGGTTGATGACCCTTCATCTCCCCTTCTGTGGATTGTTCCTGCCACTATCTTTTCTGTATGGGCTGGAATGATGACATCCTCTTTCATACTGATTTTACAACATTGGGCATAACCCCCTTCTTGCTAAATATTCAATTTTTCTGAATCTACCATCAGCTGTTGAGCTGGTATATCCAGTTTACATTCATGTTCCAACAAGAAATCGATGCCCAGAATAGCTGCAGCTTGAATGTCAGAATGTTAGAAACTTCACAGGACATCCATTTACTTGTCCCACTGCAATCAAACCTCCCTTCCCTTTTAATGTTAAAACCCTATGTGGTCTTTGATTTGTTTTGGCTGTACCTCGACCACTAGGTGCAGCCACATTTAGTTTGACTGTTCAGCTGGAAAATCATATTTGACATGCCCAACTTCCATCTTGCAGTTCCAGCATCGCACTGCAAGATTTTCTTTCCTGTCGTAGCTTTTTCTATTGGCCCCATTTTTGTCTTTGTTTCTGGAAACCTGAAGTTGTTTCTGCAGGTTATTTATTCTGTCTTCCAGTTCTCTGATCACTGATTCTTTGTAGTCAGATGCTACAGGCTTCTTTTCTTGGACACCAATGTCTCGTACAAAATGCTTGCCACTTAGCCGTTGCTTTTCAGCAGCTTTGTATGCCTCAAGCTCTACCGCGGTGCATATAGCACCATCCAGATTTTCTGGTTTAGCTTGGTAGATTCTCCAGCGAACATCAGGATATTCTATCGCATCAATAAATAGTCCCTACCAAGGACTTCTAGAACTTCAGGATTGGCACCTGGATAGGCTTGTGCAACTAGGGTGTGGATTTGCTGTCCTAGTTCTGGCAGACTCTCATTGACTTTTCGCCCACGGTTTCTCAGTTGAACCCTGTAGATTTCACTCATTTTCAGGATTAAACCATCTTCCTAGTGCCCTGACCAATTCCCTATAGTCCCACCTTCTCTCAATTGGAAGCGTTCCCAAACCTGACAAGCTGAACCTCTGAGACTGACACTCAAGTACTGTGCCTGTTGTGGAGGGGTCCAGCCATTTATCTCACAGCATATTTCAAAATGAGCTATGTAGTCTGTCCAGGATGACTTCCCATCAAACTGATCAGGCGTCACCTCTTATCGTCTCTTATTTTGACCCCCAAGGTGAGGAATCTGAATTCCTTCAACATCTGGCTGCTGGACTCTTGGTCAAATGATGTCTTCGTATCTTCTCACTGAAAACAAAAGTGGTCTAACAAAGAAAAGTTGGTTGATCTTTCAATGTCTAATTTAATCAAACAAGTTAGTTAAATCAACCAAGTATGTTGGTTGGTAAAATAAAAGAAAGTTGGTTAGATTTAACAAACTAAGTTGGTTCCTCAAACAAAGCATACTGGTTACTCCAACTAAAATGATTGGTTTGTATTACCAGATGACTTAGTTTATTCAATCAAGTGAGTTAGTTACTTGAATAAAGCTGGTTGGTTAGTGTAATCACTTTTATTGGTTAGACAGGCCAATGTAAGTTGCATACCTTAACTGATTTCATCGGTAAGTGCTATAAGTAGGTTTGTCAAACTAGATCAGTTAGTTACTTTTATTAATCAAATTGATTAAGTATTACTGATCTGGCTGCACGGTCAGATAAAGTTATTACCTCATCCTTTTCAAAATAATGCTTTACGTGACAAGAAACAAATCAATCATACTCTCAAAATGCTTTACTGAAATATATTTTCATCAGAAACAAAAATAATATACATAAACATACTGGTTGGCCAAGATTCCTCGGTGTAAACTCTGGAGTTCAAACTGCCAACCTCATAGGGTGATGTAAAGTGTGTTGCACTCTACACAACTAAGCAACCTACATAGCTTACTAAAAGCCCTTTTCATTACAAATAACTTTAGGTCATCTCATAGCCTTTTTCATTGAAATTTATCCTGTTACTTGGAATTTTTTTTCTTAAGCAGAAGTTTTTTTTTGGTCTTTTTAGGTTAGACACAAGAGGTTTAAACTACATAAATCAACATACTTTCATATTAACATTTGAAGGAACACTGACTAAAAGGTTTATGCGTCCATACAAAAAATAAATTATATTACTAACAAAGTTTAATATTTAAAACTTACAATACCTAAAAATAATAAAATGGTAATTGTATTCCAAGGCCAGTATTCACAAAGAGGTCTTAATTCTGAAACAAAATAGTGTCAACTTTAAATTCATAGACAGATTCTCAGCAAGTAAAATGTGTATGTTCGTAAAGATGAAAGAACACTTGGACCTTTTACTAAAATGTCAACGATCATATGAGACAACAATGTATAAGTCTAAAGTTGAAATGTGGTCTAACTTATTTTGTGAATAACTAAGTAGTTTGAAATAAAAAAATTATCTCATTCTTGAGACCAGAACTTAAAATAAAATTTTGTCTCAGCATGTTTTATGAATGCAGGCCTTGTATCTCATTCAATTCAGACAAACTTTGTCATAAATGTAGCCAAAATAAAGTCATTTTAGAAATCCATTAAATCTCAGACAATAAAAAGTGTAACCGAAATAGCATTCAAACTGAAAGCAAGTTGTACTGTATGTTTGACATTTAATCCACACCACACAGTAAGATTTTAATGTTGATATTATATACAGGCTCAAGTAATTTTAAGTCAACCTGCTTCAGCTACTATATCTAGTCTTTGTTCATCACTTTAACCAGGTCCAGTGAGGTGTACAAATGAATGGCTAATTCCAAATCTGCTATCTATTCTTTCTTGCCATCTTGCAGAATCATAATGATTGGGTTGTAATCACTGATATGTCTTCAACAATGTTTCCAGATTATAAAAGGAAAACATGGTGTTTGTTGATGAGATAAAGAAGTTCACCATTAGTGATGTTCACCTTATGAAACATTAAAAAAGCAGTTAATTTGTGTTTCCAGTTTTAATGTGGCATTAGCTTTAGTCATGAAATATTCAATAATTAATACAATCAAAAACAGCTGATAGGGTAATGCAATTAAGGGATGTGACAGTAGCAAATTGTTCTTTTCAGTGTAGCGCCACTGTAAAACTGTAATTTTGATTTTGAAAAATGTATGCTTTAGTACATCCCCAATTTTATTGTTACATGAAATATGTAGTTTGTTTAGGTTGAACTGATACCACCACCTACTTGATGGGTATACAGATTAAAATACACAAAAAAGGCTGAAAAGGGTTAAAAATTTATCTATAGAAACTGCAGAAATTATCAATTGAATGAAATACTCAAGCACTAGTACTTTTAAACTTAATTTTCACTGAACCAAAAAATCAATGCTGTAAAATATTAGACAAAATTTAATATGGACCTTTCCACGGTGTCAATCAAAATACCGCAAATCGGCATATATCCTGTTTACTACAATGGCAACAACCAATCATTTCCTCCGATTTTCATCGGCGCCATTTTGAATCCTAAAAACGTGGTCATTTTTAGGGACATATTTGTAAATATTATTGCTTTCTGACAATGGAACAAAAAGAAACCACAGTGTAATTTCATAAAAATATTATATCATCAATCCTACATACTTTAAAATGTCTGCAATGCATACAATTATTCCCAAGCTGCCATTGTTTACATATTACTGCAATGCACGAGGATTTGTTTTGATCAATAAAGTGTTTATTTATTTATTTTATAATTTTTGTCATAATGAAACAAATATATTTTATTATATTATTTCTTATTTTATACTCCATCCAATCATTTAAAATACGTGTTATTTCTCGTATATCTTAAAATACTCAATGTTTATGTTTGATTTCCCGCCATTTTTGCCATTTCTTTGTCAGAGAAGGCCTGACATGGAGACAACTAAAATACCGTAAACCAGGAAGTGGGCGTGGCCTATGGAACGGTCCATTTTGTCACTATCTTTTACATTTTTTACTACACCCAAATTATTGAAATATGATACTTTTCTATAATTTTATTACAATTAATATATTTTATATCAACAAATATGGAGAAATAGTTCAGCTGCCACTTGAGTTTGCAATACATATAAATGCCTCAATAAACCATTGAAGACATAATCAAAATTTCATATTAATATTGTAATTCAATACTAAATAGTAATACCTTAAACTTGCTGACTTTCCTCATAAAAGTTGACTCATCCTCATGGTTTCTTCATCAAGCTCAATCAATTGGCTACAATGGCAGGACAATGTTGAACTCTACTTTCTTGTTTTCGCATTTGGTACTTCCTTGTTCTGGTATCCATCTCATTGCTTTAAATAAAGGAGGCTACATAAATATAAATTTCAATATTTGAGTGCACACAGAACTTTACTTGTGATATGTAATAATCAAATTTAATAGATTTATGAATTGACTGGTTTCAAACCTATTATATAAAGCTAAAAAAAATTAAAATTGTGAAAATGAAATATTGTAAAAATTAACCAACATTGAATAGTTGGGGCAACTAATTCTAACAAATGTATGTTAGTTTGGCTAACCAACTCAAAGTCTGTAGCTCCTACAAATCCGACTGATTAACCAAACTAATGCGTTTAAAATTAGCTGAACAAATTAAATATTATTATTATACTTAATTTTGTATTGTTAAAACATTTCAAAACAAAGAAAAACAACAATAACATATAAAGGATTAATGTCACTGTGGGATTTCCCATTAAATACATCAAATAAAGTGAATATTTAGCAGTATTAGTTTTAGTGGTTGATAATAGAAGATTCTATCCACCTTAAATTTACAAACCTCTCTATATAACTTATTTAACATGAAAACTGATTGCATTGCACACAATTTTAATCTATACATGTTGTACTAATAAATTCGAATCATTTTAACAAATGTAGACCCTAATATTGTTATATTTAAGGAAAATAACTTACCCCTTTATTCAAACAATTGCGCCAAAATCCAAATGTAAACAATGCATGGAGCATGGTCAAACTCAAACTTAGCTGGACCAAACAGGGTTCTTAGTTTTGGCAACTAAGGTGTTAGTTAAAATTTATTTTAACTAACGAATCTTAGTACCATCTACCAACTTTTGGTTTTCAGTGCTGAAATCTTCTCCATTGGCATCTATAGCTCTTCCAGTATCCAGCTCGTGTAGCCTCTCTAGGACCTCCCTTCTTGTTCTAACATCTGGTCCTACATCTTGTGTGTCCTTTTGCTGGGAATGCCCGACATCTCCACAACCTGCGGTATCAGCAAAGAGGCCTTCTGCAACAGTACTTGTCAACAGCTGACTTCCTTCAAAATTCATCGTGAAACTGCAAGCACATATTTAATGTTAAGCTTGGATATATAGCATAACATAAACCATATATTTTCTTTATAAAAGAGAATAAAAAATAAATAAATAAAAATAAATAACTCAAGGGTGAGTAGGTATCACAGGATTCCAACAACAAGGAATCCCACTTCTGACACCAAATGTGATGGATCCGAGTGGTGTATCCATCACATAACATATTCTTCCAAAGTAGGGCCACTACGTGTACATTTCAAGGCTCTACCATAAAACACAGAAGTCTACAGATTCAGTATAATCCATCAGGACTTCCACAGACACAAAGATCACATCTTGTGACCCTCCTGCATCCAGATGACATCACTACACGTAGATTCCACAATGTCATCATGCAGCATCACATTACTGACGTCAGATTCCATGATGCTACCAAGGTTTCCACCAGTACTGGAACTTCCATAACAAGGACCACTTTTGTCCTTAAAACCTATATCATGACACTCCACTGTGCCATACAAGAATAGACCAATTTTTCCCTTAGAAAAATATAGGATTTGTTGGGGGAGTACCAGCCTTTCCCATGGACAACACAATGATGGGTATTGACATAAAATGGATAAAATGATGAGAACTGGTTATTAGATTCCGCTGGGAGCTTTCCAGATTCCCAAACTAATCTTGTTCACAACTGATGGAAGAGGTGCCCCTTAATTATGTATATCAACTGTCACTCCATGGCATTCTATAAGTCTCACTCAATCACTCTTCACTGGATCTCTGGATTGGTGGCTTGCACACCTGTCACTTCAAAAAGGGGTTTGTTTAATTACTCTTCATGGGATCTCTCACTATGCTGAGTTCTCAGCTGGAACACCTGTCACTCTGCAAATGGATCACTTAACTACGCTCCACCAGATCTCTCACTGTGTGCTGGCTTGTTGGGTTGCACACCAGTCACTCAAGAAGTCCGCTTAATTACTCTTTATTGGATCTCACACCATGCTGGGTTGTCAGTTGGCACACCTGTCACTCTACAAAAGGGTTCACTTAATTATTATTCTTCTGGCTGGCAACAGGACTGGTATCAATGAGAGTTCAGACAAGTTATTTTGTTTCTTAGCCAGGTAAATGACAAGTCATATAGCAATGAACTCAATGTATTTATTAATAATACACATGACTATAGTTACAAAGGATGTTTAACACCAATTATTCTAATCTGCTTGTTAAATGACTGCTTTCTTGTTAAATGATCTGCTATACCGGGATCAGTGTGATCTGCTCCCGGGATCAAGATGTTCTGCTCCCAGGATCAATATGATCTGCTCCCGGGATCAATGATTCTGCTCCCGAGATCAAAATGATCCGCTCCCGGGATCAAGATGATTCACAGGATCATGGGTTCACCACTGATCCGGTGACAATCTGTTGATTATTCTTTACCTTTCCTTCTTTCCTTTTCTTGGTGTTGCCCAGTGGAATTCAATTCTGAATTCTGATTCCCAACTGCAGAATCAGCTCTTATATAGAGGCTCCTGTGGTCATGTGATCATCCAGGAATAGGCCAAATGGGTATAGATGTAAAATGGGGTGGTAACTTGTGGGATTCATAACATTTTGTGCATTTACATTTCATAAATGTGCAAATGAGGTCTAAAACATTCAGATTCATTATTTAGTACAATACACCTTGCACCAAATCATCATTTTTAGCTCTATTTCAAATCCAATGGTCAGAAATAATCTTTCAATAAACCAATCACCTCTATTTCATGAATAATCCATCCCTGTAGTTAAAAATGTCCAACTAACAATAAAAAATAGCCAAAATCTACAGATTAACAAGCTCTAGTAGGCTAGAAATACATTTCAACCCAAGATAAAGTGATTATAAATGATTTGCCTGCATGTTAGTGAATATTATGTTCTTAACCTAAGGGAAAGCTGCTTATTTACCTCTATTATCGGCCATACGGCCAGAATTAATATTAAGTAAACAAGCCCCTTCAAAGAGCATTTTATGGACCAATAAGGGCTGAAAATAACCGGAAATACAATAAAAGTTATATTTACCTTGATTTTCCTCTCAAAACAGCCCAAAAGACACAAGTAACAAGTAAAACTGTTTAAAATAATTGCTAAATTTACCGTGAATTTTACTGCAAAATTTACCAGGAGTTAGATGTGAAATCCAAAATGTGGACTTTAAAGTCGAGCCGTAACAGTAATTTAACTTAGTGTTGAAAATTAATTGATCAACCTTAGGACCAATTTTCAACACTTAATCAACATAACTTCAAATGTCTGTGCATTCAATTTATTGAATATATGTGTAACACTATTACATTTGTTCTTTTGCTGTATTTTATTTGAATATAAACAAGAAGAATGTGAACTTAAAATTCTTTAAATCAAAATTGTAATATTGTTTACCAGTTTACCTTAATATAGGGAAATGCATAAATTGTCTATTTGATCACACCTTTCTCACAAAGAGAGTTTTGATACTATGCACATATTCACAAGTATAATGTAAACTTTACTTTATTTGATTCTGATTTACAATATTTAAAATTTTAGATTGTAGATCCGGGATAGTAATTTATTTGAGTCAGTAGTCGAACCACATATAGGCCAACAGTATCTGACCTTGACCCTTGCATCACATGATCACTCGCCATATTTATCGTCTTTCTACAAAGTTTTACACAAGGCTGTGCAATAATAGCGTCAAGTTTGCCGTTTTGTTCAATCAATGAGCAGGAATATTTGGGTAACTATGATAAAATATAATGAGATTTATTGCACTGTATTAACTAAAACATGTTACTGTGCGTTTTAACAAGCATTTTTGTCGTTTTTATACGTGTACAAATCTCTTCCTTCTTTTCGCTACTCGGTATGTAACTATGGGGGGAAGTGTTGCTGCCGCCTTTCATGAACCCGAATCCGGTCCATTCCACATCTCGGTCAAAACAGTTTAAATATCAGACTTGGTATGCATGTTTTTTTCTGGAAGAAAAATATGGTGCCACTGCAGAATCCCCCTGACGGAAGTAGAAATATGCTTATTTTGATTTGTAAGTTTAAAATTATTTAGGTTGCCAAGTCGACAAAGTGGACATAAAGAAAGGAATGTATTTAACGATATGAATGATGGGTCGACAAAGTTGCCAAATGAGATATGTTAAATATACTGCCTTGCTACCAATTATCGCCAGCTACCAATTATCGCCACCAGAAAATAAAACATTCATATTTCAGTAATGGTCACATATTTTGAAAGCTTTTTGACATGTTTTTGTTCCATTCACTTTGGAAATAGTTGTACCTTATTTGCAAGACTTGGGATGCTACTTTTCGTGAAGTTATATCTATTTGAATTCTGTCCGGCGATAATTGGTACCCGGCGATAATTGGTAGCAAGGCAGTATGGTGTTGTGTTGTTGAAGGTATCAGAGTAGGAAGGTCGACAAAATACTACAAATAGTAAGAAAGCAATGGTAGACAAGTAGAGGGTCGACAAGTCGATAAATTGGCTATCTAATGAAAAGTAACCAAATATTTAATATATATCCAATATGTCGACTTGTCGGCCTTCTAGTACCTGTCTATCATTGGTTTTTTATTATTCGCACAGACTTCAACTACGGCATCGTAGATCGAGTATATTGTCTTCGTCTACGGTGTCGTATATTGAGTACTAATTCTTCTGCTACGGTATTTATATCCACAAACGTAGAAATATGTGTCATTAGTATACGATATATATACGCTATATATATACAGTACATAAGATTCACGTACTTACTTGAATTTTATGATCAAATCTAAAATCCATAACATCTTCACTTAAGTAATCCTATAAAGTCATTTTAATGTGTAAATACACTATTTCATTGTATAATAATATCCACTCAGTGCCCCACATTCACACAAAACTAGAATCAATTGCATTTCTCAAATGAACACATGCACACAAGACGGCCATTGTTGCTAATTAGCATACTGGCACTTCCCCCATTAGACTGGTAACCTGGTTATACTGAATTGCAATTCTGTGCAGAGGGGCAAGTAGGCCTAGGGTTAACAGGTTGACATGTGGTGAGTGATATCAAGTGTGATTGACCTGAGATTGACATGTGGTGAGTGATATCAATTGTGATTGACCTGAGATTGATAAAACTGTTAATTATAGCATTGGGGTGTTGTGAGTTAAAGTGTCACTGATGAATTTCAATTGTCTGGCTCATTTTGTGTATAAGTAGGGCTCCTCCTAATGGGGTAGCCAGTGTATTCATCACAAGCATTGAGTGTGTATGAAAATAAATATGAATAGATTCAAAGTGGGGAATGTGTTTAATTCATTTAAGGAGTTGGAGGAGGAGATAAAAGCTTTTGAGCAAGAGTCCTTTGTGAATCTTGTAAAGAGACATTCAAGATCTATTGAGAATGCTAGGAAAAGGGGATCAAACAAGTCTTTCAACCCAGACATTGTGTTTGCTGAAATAAATTTTGTTTGCAAGCATGGATGTACATACAAAGCGAGGCCAAACAAAGGAGAGAGGCAGAATACAAGGACTGAGAAGATGGACTGCCCTTTTACCATGAAATTTAAGGCAACTTTGGATGGCCAGGGGTTGTTTTTGTTCCACATGAGTTCTGACCACAATCATGAAGTTAGTGAGGCTGAATTCAAATTCGCACCGAAGCAGAGGATTGTGGGAAAAGATGTTGCAGAGATGGTCTCGCTGAATGCCAATAAGAAGAAAATTCAACAGCTATATTCAGAGAAGACAGGCAAGGCTATATTAATGAAGGACATTCACAACATTGCAACTAGGGCCAAAGAACAGAGGAGAGAGGACAATGGCACTGTATCCAACAGCGATCCAGCCAGAGTGAAGAGCCTAGCTGACTGGATCAAAAAGGAATACCCAACCCTCCATACCACCTTTGTCCAGGATGATGATGGAGTCCTGATGGGTTTCTTTATGCAAGACAGTGAAATGCTCTCAGCCTTCCAGCGATTCCCAGAGGTTTTGCTGATTGATGCAACCCACAAAACCAACGATCAGGGGATGCCTTTGTATACTATCATAAACATTGATGGCAATGGCGAAAGTCAGGTGGTGGCTGTGTTCTTGGTGCAGACGGAAAGTGAAGCATGTATCCACAGTATGGTTAAGGTGTTCAAAGAGCAAAATTCAAGATGGGAAGATGTGAAGGTCATCCTGACTGATAAAGACATGGTTGAGAGAGGGGTTTTCAAGTCCGAAATGCCCCAGGTTAACATGGAAATTTGTCTGTTCCACGTACTTCACATTTGGCCGTGAAATCACCCTGGACAAAATGGGTGTCACACTTGGAGAGAAGGCAACCATCTTGGACAAGATACAGACCATTGCATATAGCAGGAATGCAGAGTCGTATCAGTCTCAATATGACACACTGTGTGAAGCGATGCCAGATATTGTGAGAAATTATTATGATCGCAACTGGCATCCAATTCGACAGGAGTGGGTGGATGGGTTGAAGCAAACTATGAACTTGTGCACTCGCACAAATAACAGGATTGAGAGTTTTTTCAAACACCTGAAGAGTTATATCACCACCAGGGGATCTATCGAAGAGTTGATTGAAGGATATATGTCTGTCCTATCCATCCTGCGCAACGAAAGGAGTTACAGATTGTTGAAACACCTGTCCACAGTCCCCACCAAGCCAGTTAGTGATACTGAGGCAGATTACCTAGGACATGTTACACCATATGCACTCCTCCAGATACAAGAACAGCTGAAATATAGCTTGCAGGTGACTGTTGTAAATGAAAATACAGTGGAAACATCAACAGGACTTCATACTATAAATGACAATGGGTGCACATGTTCCTTTTACACACATATGAGACTGCCATGCCGACACATGTTTGCAGTACAGACCTTCAAAGGAGAGAGTCTTTTCATGCCAGAAGTTGTTGCCGATAGATGGACCATCGACTATTACAAAAGCCAGAGATTTGTGAATGAAAGAAGACCAAGGCTTAGTATTGCAGTCCAGCAGACCCCCAGGAAACAGAAGGTTATGAGTGAAAACCAGAAATGGAAGGAGTGTGGAGAAGTTTTCCAGGTGGCACAAAATATATTATCACAGTGTGGGATGGGCCAATACCAATCAAGACTATCCTGTGTCAAACAGCTGATTTCACTCTGGCAAGAAAACAAAGAGGCTTTTGTTGGGGAATTCTCAGAACTGAATGAGGAAGTAAGTACCAGTGAGGATAACAGCAGAACAGTTCAACATGAGAACCCTGAAGAGGAAGATAGCAGCAGAACAGTTCAACATACAGAAGAGGAACCTGAAGAGGAAGACCAAGACCAAAAGCACCATGTTTTATTTGAACTCCCTGATTTAACTCGCACTCCAGATGACCTTCCAAATTTGATGGGATCTCAAACAGACCAACAGCAAAATCAAACTGAATCAACATCAACATCAGAATTACTTGGAGTTAGATTCGCACCAGTAACCAAAAAAAGAGGTAGGCCCAAAGGATCATGTACTACAGCAATTGGACTGCCACAAAAGAGAAGGAAGATTAAAGACAGCAGCATGCCATACCATAAGAAAAGCATGTTAACAAAGGAGTTTTATGTTTTAGGTTTGTTTGTTGATACTACTCAGTACACAAAAGGAGAATTACTGGGAGAAAGTTCTGTGGAATGTATACCAGAGAGTCTGCCCTCAGCCTTACTGGATGAGCATCTAGACATCAACATCATCCGGAAATTTTTTGATCAAGATGGATGGCTAGCTGTAAGTAGAGCTTATGAAGCCAGAAAAGAACATCCGTGGTGCTGCAATACATGTAAAGATGCGTTACTTGATTCCTGTCCATCAATCGGATGTGATAGTTGTCTGAACTGGAGCCACTGGAAATGTGTCGGACTAACCAAGAAGCCAAGGAAGAAATTCTGGTTTTGTAGAGACTGTCAATAATTGTCTTACATGTACTATTTGAATTCTTATGTATATTTGAATTCTTATGTATATGACCTATTATTACTTACCTGTTTATGTCTTACCTGTAATTACTGTTATTAATCTTTCATCTGTATCTCTTACCTCTATGTATCTACTATTTACTTACCTGTATATATCTACTGTTTACTTACCTGTATGTATCTACTTTTTACTTACCTGTATGTATCTACTGTTTACTTACCTGTATGTATCTACCATTTCTACATTTTAGGGGACCAGTCTATTTTGAATGAGAACACAATAACAGGTGCTCATAATTTCCACATTCTTGGTACATAAATGTTTTGATGTTGTAAATTACTTAACTATATCAATAAACATGTTTCATATATTTCATTCTGATATAAATGCCGTAGCAGAAGAATTAGTACTCCATATACGACACCGTAGACGAAGACAATATACTCGATCTACGATGCCGTAGTTGAAGTTTCTCCGTTTATTATTTGTAGTGGTGGTGGACCAGTTCACGCCCGTGTACCTATTCACGCCCACCCTCAGTTTTCTTAAAGATTTATGATTTTTCATAGAAAAGCTGTTTACCACAACATAAATGATTATCAAATTGATCATATACATTGGTCATTTATTGTGTAACTGTGATTGTTTTGTTGAACTTAGGGTATGGGCGTGAATAGGTACGCGGGCGTGAATAGGTACGCGGGCGTGAATTGGTCCACCACCACTAATATTTTGTCGACCTACATTAAGTTTGAATAAAAATAAATCCCCTCCAAATTCCCTATAACCAATAAAACTTGAGAATTGGAAGTTCTGTTGAGAGAATTTCCAATTCTGTCAGATTTGAAGTTCTGTCACGACATATATGTATATTTATGAGCCAGACAAAAAAGACAGAAAGCCTTCAGTCCAGAGACTTTTAGAATACGAAACTACACAGTTCGTGATCCGTTACAATCATACAATGTTTGGTTGACCTCATCCTTCAAACTAAAAAGTAACAAGAAATAGTGTATGAAAGAAAAAGTATGTGTTTCTGTGATTTTTTGACTTTCATTGAAAAGGTGAAACCGGGTGGATGATATAAACAATTTGTTTTGAAAATAAAATTGTCAAACATCTGTGAAAACAATAAAAAAAAAATAAAAATTGTGTTAAAAACCAATATCGCGTTTTAGTATAACCCAACCAAACATGGACGTTTCTTAACCTCGCAATAAAAGTGGCCAAATGCACAAAATATGAGATAAAAGCTTATAGTTTCTTCAGGTTTCTGGTTTGTTCCCCATAGTTTAAGTTTTTACTGACAGCCCTACAGGGCTGCGGGGGTA
Organism: Sabellastarte sp. h YS-2021; assembly: GCA_964017235.1. Classification (NCBI taxonomy): domain Eukaryota; kingdom Metazoa; phylum Annelida; class Polychaeta; order Sabellida; family Sabellidae; genus Sabellastarte; species Sabellastarte sp. h YS-2021. Next base: position 35,053,540 of record OZ024936.1, read on the forward strand.
TTGTTTTCACCCATGGTGTCCGGATGGGCAGACGACAGGAGAAAGTTTGAGATTATAATCGTTTTTCTGCTTGTTTGTAAGAAATACAGTACATTCTTTTTTTACCAAAAATAATAACAAATTATGCGTCTGATAGGTCAGTTGTGAAAAATTCCAGGTTAATTGGTAGTGCTGCGCCGATTAGTGGTCCATTCGATGCATTGATCGATGACAGCATCACTTTCGATGCATCGATAAAAAAAAGCGAAATTCGGAAAGCCGAAAAAGGGTTGAGGTCTAGTATGTTTCCAGTCGAATCAAACGAAAGAGGAAGTGATTTTCCGTAAAATAAATATGGAGCAGTTTTTGTCCCAAAATATCGCCTTAGAATTGTTGAAATGTACTAAAATATTATATGAAAGTGTGGATTAGTTATTTACTCTGTAAGTTTTGTATGGTTTTAATGTCTGCCAATGCATCGAATTATGCATCAATCCCATGTGGGCGATAATCGAATGGTTTTTGCGGACCGAGTCGCAGCACTATTAATTGGTTACAGTATGTGGTAGGGAAGGGGATATGTTAGGAAAAACCAGTAGGTTAAAAGAGTCAACAAGTATGTGTATCATCTATAATATAATAATCTATTGAGGTAGACTTAACAGTTATACATTAATATTTATTTTCATCCTCCCCTTTCATCACCTAAAATCATTTACAGTGTTTGAATGTAACTTCAGCAGATTAGCAACCAATCATGCTTAAAATTAACAATATTTCCACCACTTTTGTTCAACTTCACTCTGTTTTACTGTTTTTATAACACATATCTTCTTTCTTTCTTAATTTTACCTCAAACTGAAAGTATCTCCCACCAACTTCACCAAAGTCTGATACCCCTGCACTCTTTTTGTGTGTTTATGTTACTGTAAAGCATTTGTGTATTGTTCTATAAAATTTCCCTCATCCTGAAAAAAATATTCCATGAATTTCCTTTTTTAAGCAGATCCTCATGATCTATTCATTTCATATAATTATAATTTCTTAGATACTGTACAATTCTAAGTATGACAATGTAGTAAACATTTCAGTTTTCTTATTCAACAAAATTTGTCAAAAATATTCATGGCAGACTGCTGAAGTATTACAGTAGTGTGATCTCTCTCCACTTGATTTATGGCCAAGGTCGTTATTCCCCATTTATTATGCATGTTGTGTATGAAGCAGTGAAAGTTAAATTTAATTAAGGTTAAACTTAGTTTATTGTATTAAAAGATCTTCTAAATTCGTACAGAAATTTTAAGTTTTAGTTGTAACCAACAGGAAGTAGATACCAGTGAGAGAAACATGGCAGATAATGTAAACAAATGTTACGAAAATAAAATGTTAAATATCCGTAGAAAAAGGGAAAATTGGGTGATTTATAAATCTTACTTTCGATTCACAATCAATTCTTAAAATGAGAATTGATTTTCTACATCGAAACTTTTAAATAGATGTCGAATCGATTTTCTGTCGAATTGTAGGACCACTATCGGAAACCGTAATTTGCAGGAAGTTAATACTAATAATGGTTAGGAGGTGTAGGTGTGCGACATCATGGTGTGACCTTGATTTGACCTTTGATCTTGTCGTAGTGACCTAAACCTCTAAAAGCTTGTCCTGACTATATCTCAGAAACCGTAAGGTGTAGGAAGTTGATACTTGACAGGGACATTGGTTGGAGGTTGTAGGTGTGCAGCGTTATGGTGTAACCTTGATTTGACCTTGCCATAGTGACCTGGACATATAAAATCTTGTCCAGGCTATATCTCGGAAATCGTAAGGTGTACAAAGTTTATACATAGGAGGTACATTGGTTAAGAGGTGTAGGTGTGCAACATCATGGTGTGACCTTGATTTGACCTTGCTGTAGTCACCTTGACCTATAAAATCTTTTCCGGGCTATATCTTGGAAACCATAAGGTGTAGGAAGTTTATACTTGATAGAGACATTGTTTGGAGGTTGAAGGTGTGCACCGTCATGATGTAGTCCTGATTTGACCTTTCATCTTGCCATTGTGACCTTGACCTATAAAATCTTGTCGGTATGAAGTTAATACTTGGTAGAGACATTGGTTTTGGGTTGTTGGTGTGTAAGGTCATGGTGTGACCTTGATCTGACCTTTGACCTTGTATTGACCATGAGTTTAAACATCTTGTCCGGACTCTTGAATTCTTTAAGGTGTAGAAGGTTGACACTTGGTAGGGACCTTGGTTATGGGGTGTAAGTGTGCATCATGGTGTAACCTTTAGCTTTGGCCCTGCCAAAGTGTGTTCACCTGCCATATTTGAGACATGTTTCTAGGGCAGGGTCGGTAGCATGTTTTCCATTTCGGTATCCCGCCAGTGTAAAACGGTACCGATTCCGGGATACCGAAAGAAGAAATTGCATTCTAGTACATCTCCATTTGAATAGGCCCACCAACTGGAAGTAAGATTCACGAAAAGAAAATATTACAGTTTCGAAAAAAATCACAATAAAAGTGCTAAAATATATAAAAAATATGGGATAAAAGTTTGAAATTTCTTCAGATTTGAGGTTTGTTTCTAATACTTTACATTTTCCCTGAATATTATACACTGACATTCGAAATACCGGCTGTTGCCACGGGGTTGAAGTGAATTGATCTTGATACCGAGATACTGGTGTAATGGTAAATCTCCCCCCCCCCCCCCCCCCCCCCTGCCTAAGGACATTGATCTTCAACTGATAGTTTTATGCTTTATTAGTTTTTAGAATATGTATCATCTAAAACTTACAGGCCTGCAGTATGTCATTTCATATTTTACTATCTTTTAAGGTTTATGATAATAATACCTTCCATTTTGGTGGATGCATTAGTTTCACTTGTTGTATAAATTCTTTACATGAAACAAAATCATGAAACTCATTATGCATACCTGTACTTTATCATTGTATGTTTTTATTCCATAAATAATATCTTCCATTTTGGTGGATCCATTAGTTTCACCTGTATAACTTCTTTGAATAAAAAAAATCATGAAACTCATTATGCAGACCTGTACTTAATCATTGCCCAGAAAAGGGTGAAATAAGAACATTTTTAATTGAAATAGGCTGTTCATGTAGACTGCCAAACAACAGATCATGAAAAACTGCAACCCTGTTACAACCCTGCCCTATATGTTTCTCTTATGACAAAGATATATTCAGGTTTTGGGTATGTTTCTAATATTTCAACTCTTCCTTCCATTGTACGTGTTCACAGGTGAAGTGGCGGTTGTGAAATCTTGTCATGTTACAAGAGATACTGGGCCTACTGACCCATCCCTAATTAATATGCATTGACATTCAATGGTATGTTGATTTTTTGCTGTTCTTGTGTTTCAGTTTTTCGGACAAGTGGGCCATACATTTATGGAGTTCTTGTGTAACAGTGGAGATTACTGCCAAGCACAACACACAGTTGCAGCAGATCCTTTCATCTGCATCTAATTTATATTTTCTACAGGACATTACAGTAAAACTTTAGACACTAGTTTGCAGATTAAATAAAGTTGTCATTTCTTAGAAGTACATTTCTTAAAACTTTTCTTGAAGGAAAAAGACTTAGTGACAATCTGACAAGTAAGGATCGTAATTGTCAATTGGCAAATGTTGCCAACCAGTTTGTGATTCAAAATTCAGTCTTTCAAGATCAACGCCTTCATCACAGGTAAAAACTTTGCGGATGGGGTAAACTGGATGAACCAAAGGGCACAAGAGGTCCATATTTCCTCAGAAATACCTGATTTGGTGGAATATTTTAGAATAGAAATTGTCAGGTGGAGAAGGTCTCGGGCGAAGTTGTTATTTGCTGATGAACCAACCTAGAAGTGACTTGGTTGGCATAGCTGTGGATAGCAAGTTAATTTTGTGGATATCCATTGGAAGATTTTAAAGTCAATGGTTTGGTGATTGGATTTAACTGGTTTCCCTGAAGTAACAAATTTACCAAGGCTTGCAATTTCTTCAGTCATTAAGCTCAACAGCAATTATACCAGTTTGTGTTCTGTTTGAATTGCCACAACATTGTGTGTGAAATAAACAAATTCAACACTAAATATTGCCAAGTTATATGTCAGCAGTTGAGATACATACTCAAAGTATCTCCCTCACTAGTTGTTGCCTTAATTCTTTTGCTTTAAGTCATTACGGGTTGTGACGTTTAAATGACACCTCAGTCTTAAGTTGTTAGTTAGAAATAACAAAGAAAGACGCAGGAGAGAGCAAGATGAAGGCAAGAAAGCCGGAGCCAGCTGAGATTGAGTTCAAGAACATGCGCTTCTTGATCACAGACAGACCCACAGACTCTACAGTGGACAAGTACATAGAGGTCAGTGGCTTTTTGTGCAGATTGATACATAGAGCCTTCAAGTAAAAGAAGTAAAAACTGTGTGGATTAGGCCAGGGGTATAGAAGCCATAAAACTCAACAGTGTGAGTAGTATAGGGGCCTCAAACACTTCTCTTGATATATATCTGTGTCATAATGTTATCAACTCCGCCCATTAACGGTTTATTTTGATAGGACCATTATTGTTTGACAAAAGTAATACTTAATGACTGACTGTCAATCATTGAGAGGAGCAACCCAAATTCAGAATGTTTCCAGGTTATCCACTTGGTGACATCCAAAAGTTTTATTATTATTAATTAGGAAGTTTGTTCAGTAAAGATATAATAAATAAAATTGTCACAGTTTGCAATGGTTAATATTACAAAATATACATTCTAGAAAGAAGTGTTGACATTCAGGCCAAAATATGTGGAACCCCAAAAACAAATTTAATACTCCAGAGATTGAAGTTACTTTACACTGTTGGCAATGCACAGTTTTCATGGTCGATTAATCACCATTTTCTGACCAATAATCAAGCCATAATTGATTCTTTTATTTCATTTTTGATTATATCATTTCTGAGATGAAGTGTATGTCAATCCGGTAAGAACAACAGTGTTCCAACATTAAGAATCTACCAAAAACACTCCCTTCCTTTACATATGGCGATAGACATGAAACCCAAAATTCATGACAAGGCTTGTCAATTTATTAAATAAAACTGTGTAAAATATTTTTTTTAAAAATGTGGATATTGAGATAAATAACAAAAGGTCACTGTAAATTTAATGAAATTGTTGGTAATAATGATGAATTGATAGGCACTAATTCCATATCAATCATCATTACTGATGTGAATTTTGACCTACCATTTGATGTCTGTAGACAATGATTCTACCCCTAATGCAAATGCCACTGTTTTCCTCCAAATACAAAGCAGGCACCTTTCAAGATACTTAGATGCCTTAACAGTGATTCCTGAGCCCCCTTTTTTGGAGGTCAATTAACCCCCTCCTTTAAAAACTGGGGGTCAATGCAAGTTTTGAGGATCAGTTAAAGTGAGTGAATTCACAGTTCTATGGACGATACCACAAAAAACAGTATCAAAATACCTTGGAGTGTGCATGTGTGACTTCATAACCTCACAAACTCTCTACCTCTCGACCTACTGATCCTGTGCATTTGCATTGACAAGCGAAAAAACCCCAGGAAATCCACCAACATTGTTTTGAAATTGGAATAAATGAAGGATTGCTTTATAAGTTTATATGTTGATTAAGTATCTTCTGCATTTGTCTGACCCTCGGGTAAATATTATGTGCGTAAGTCGCCTGATTTCAAAGTAAATTTATGCATATTGGTGCATAAAGAGAAACACTGCTTTATCCCTGCTGCAAAGCGTAAAAATACATATTTAAATAAACCTTGGTTCCTGTTATTGATTTGCATGTATTGGTACTTTGGTAGTGTTAGCCAAGGTCCCTGATAAATTGTGATAATTGAAGAATATTTATAAAACAGCTGTTACTTTTATGAACAGAATGGGATGCAGCATTGGTAAATACACATATATATATGTTATCGCCTTCTGGGTAAGAGGTTCAAGCTTTAAAGTGGGTAAGAAGGTGTTGAAAGTTAAAATGTAGGAATCAGTGTTGTGGTTGAATGTGAATTTTAGAACTGGTTTCTGAAAGCGGAAATTCGGCGAAAAACCGGGTACATTTGATTTATTAAACGCAAAGAAATAAATTTTCAAACGCGTACATAAGACGTAATTTGTATTTAAATAAGAACAATGATGTCCTTTTTGAAGACTTTCGAGGACAAAATGGGTGATATATTGACAGAATATTATAAAATACCGTGAAATATTTGTTTTACTTGAATATTTTAGTAAGCTTAGTTAAAATAATGACTACATGTGGAGAAACCAGTTTTGGTTACAAGAAAACGAAACGTAACCGGATCAGTGTCTTTCGGTCGGCAAATAGGTTTCCGGTTTACCGTCTTCAACGCTAGTAAGAATTCGACTCTTCTAGATTTTCTATACCAGTATTCTGTCAATGAAAAAAATCATATTCTGAAAATTTCAGCATAACAAAAGTTGTGTTCTCATATTTTCCCAACAGAATAGGCTTACTAACATGCATTGGAACCAAAACAAATGTAAGTTCCACCCTCAAAATTGTTGTGAGAGATAAAAATCTAAAAAAAACACAGATAATTGGAGGTGATAATTACATGCTTTTCTTGTTTCTAATATTTTAAGACATCCTATCATTTTTTTGTGCTAACAATTTAGACATCAAGATTTGTTGATTGTAATTTATTGTTTTCAGTATCGTGTTTTTCAGTATCATATTTCATCAACATCTATTGATATAGGGTGCTGGCACAGGAGGCCCATTCCTAAACTGTAATGGTGTGTAAAAGCAACAATTAACTAAAATAAATTCAAATTACAGGAACTGAAGAGACACAAAGCCAAAGATGTGGTGCGAGTGTGTGATGCCACATACAGAAAAGACAAGCTTGAAGCAGAGGGTATCCAGGTGCTTGTAAGTAGACTGCTCAAACCTCGTATATTCACCACAGTTGAAAAATCTGCAAAATTACAGAGAAATCCATCGCGATATGGAAATATTTGGAGTTGAGAAGTACAAGGAAAGCCAAAAGTCAGACTCAAACAAAGCAAAACAACAAAAACCATTTTGTACAATATAATAATCAAATACTGTGAATAGCGATTTCCATGTGCTGGTACTGAGATTCCCCTTTTACAAATCTTGTTTTTAGAAACAAAATCCTCCAATTGTTAGGGGCCAGTTACATGGATCCCCCACGGATATAGGCCACAGTTCCATATATGTTAGCTGCCAAGGATGTCTTGTGGATCGTGGGGTTGGGGAAGGGAGGATGTTTGAAAAGTGAGTGATTTACGGATGAATCACAGATCACTCTAGGGATGATAAGGATGCCACAAAGACGTCAGGGATGCGTTTCGTTGCTTGTGGATGACCCCTGGATACACATCCGTGACCACCTGCAGTGTAGGGCCGTCACGACTAGCCGACTAATCGAAAACGGTTAGAATAATGCTATTTACTGGTTCATATTTTAAAGTCGGAATATTCGCCTAATGTACTGTAAAAGATGGCAGAAGGTCTGAACCTATGAAATCTGTCCATATTGTCACATAAAATAAGCTAAAATCCAAAAACAGCCATGTTTTCTGCATTGTTTATGCATTCATGTAAAAGTGGAAGTACCACTTCCTGTCTGAAATAAACAAAGCAAAAGTTGCAGGAAAACGGCAAATTTATTAAACCTTACTTGTATATGTCGTGACAGAACTTCCAATTCGACAGAATTTCAAATTCTGTCAACAGAACTTCCAATCCAATTTCGTCCCTCAGAGCAATATCCCATTCCTCATCATTTCAGTTCAGTTATTGCTTTTCATTTGTTTTTTTAACTACATATTATTGTTGGAGTTTAACATTCAAATTTATTTTGGAAGAATTGTATACAATGACTGATACAATACATATTTTCATTTTATTTTACATATTTATTGTTTTCAATGCTTTTTACAATATGAAACTTAAGATTTTGGGTTGTTTTATAGATTCGACAGCTATTCAGTGTCGACACGAATAGTACTTACCGATTAGTCAACATGAAATATTTGGAGTCGTGACGTCCCTACCGCAGTGTGGCGGAAACACCACAGGACACACCAGGAGAACATAGTAATGCATCAGGACGTCTTAAGGACACCCCGTATGGGTTTATGGACCTTACGGACACTCATGGATGGGGTTTACGGATCTTTATTTTTCTCGCTGATGTCAGCTTATCGATAAGGGAATTTTATTAACATAACATTGCAGGTGTCTCCATGGGAGGTAGTGACCACTGGATATCTGGATGCCAATGGCTATAAAAGGAGGTAAGGTCCAGCTCACTAGCCAGATACAATGCAGATGTCAATATGGACAGACATGACAGAAATCTTGCACAACGTCAACTCTTACTGTTAGAAATGGAGAGGCAGTTACTCAACATTTCAGCTATGATAGACCGGTTGAGAAGCAGATGGGGTCTGCCAGTTATTAGAGAAGACACAGAAGATATAGCTTCAGGCCTTGGCTAACCTGGGCAGAGCTTGAAGAAGAGGGTCAGTACAGCAAACCGATGCCAAGGCTCCACTTAGATGACCCTACGGCATATAGAAACTTCATCCAGATGCCACCTGAGCTCTATCAAGAGCTGGAGCAGAGAATCACTGTTGAGTTCCAGAGGGACAGGACCTTGATGAGAGATCCCATGAGTCCAGGCCCTTCAACATCTCGCCACTCGTGACAGCTACACCACTCTGCAGTATGCTTTCAGGGTGGCCAGTCCGACCATCGAGAAGTTTGTGTCTGAGGTCAGTGACGCTATCACCAGGGCCTATCGAGATCAGGTGATCCGGTGCCCCACACTCCCAGAGGATTGGTTGCTGGTCGAGTCAGTCGCCCGCCAGAGGTGGAACTTTCCACATGCCCTGGGTGCCCTGGATGGATATTCCAATCCGATGTCCACAAGGGGGAGGCAGCCTCTTCTGCAACTGCAAGGGCTTCCACTCTATTGTACTCTTGGCCCTGGTGGATGGAAATTAGAAGTTTCTGTGGGTGGATGTGGGGGCAGCCAGGTCAACTTCAGATGTTCAGATTTTCAAGCACACTGATTTGAGGCACAAAATAGAGGACGGCAGCATCAGCTTCCCTGACAGTGAATCTCTGGGGATTGGTGGACGAAAGGTGAACTTTTTCCTTCTCGGTGATGATGCCTTCCCCCTCATGCTCTGACTAATGAGGCCCTACTCCAGCCACAGTAGGAGATGGTCTTCAACCATAGGATCAGGCGGGGAAGTATTGTGGTAGAGAATGCCTTTGGGATCCTGCGTCTCGCTTTAGGATTTTCCAGAGCCCGTTGCAGCAGGAGCCCCCGGTGGTCAGGCGGGTTGTCAAAGGGGCGGGAACGTAAGTTGGCCCTGGGCAACTGGCTTCTGATAACCGACCACAGCCTTACATTGTCCCCTGTACTATTGGTCGACCCAGGCCTGGAGAAGATTTTGTTAGTTTAGGATTTTTGAGAGCCCGCTGCAGCATTAGCCCCCGGTGGTGAACGGAGTTATCAAAAAGGGGAGGGGTGGCAACGTCAGTATAGCCCCGGGCAACTGGCTGCTGATAACTGAGAAAGGAAGGAAGTATGGGCCTGCCCGGCCGGTAGAAACACAGAACGTCTTTTTCTGACATTTGGCGAGCTGGTCTATGCCGACTGGATTAGCAATTGTCCATTGGATGGGGTATTAACTTATAAAAATTTAATTTACTTATTAAATTTGCAATTTGCTTGTAAGATGGCGCACAGTGTGTTCCCTGAGGAAGTGAAAATTGTCTCTGGTCCATTTCTGCCTCTCTGTGAGGCTGAGTGTCAGCTGTGGGTTCCCCTTGCTGGACTTCATGTGAGTGACTTTCCCAGGAGTGTGCGCTGGCTCTGGAACCACTTTTGGCAGGCATCTTTATCCAAATTGTTCTCCTCACAAAACTTTGCCCACACAGCCTCCCTCTTGGACCTATCCTTGTAGTCCATTAAACACTTGTTGTTATAAAATTTCATTGTCCCGCAAAAAGTCCACTAACTTCTGTTCCTGCTCTGCACTGAATAGAATCAGTTTCCTTTATAATAAAAAAAAAGAAGTCCTCAGTGGCCTAGTGGTTAGCAAGTTTGGCATCTAATCATAGGCTGTCACCTCTGTGGGTTCGAGTCCCACAAGTGGCAATTCTGAGGACCTGTCCCAATATGACCCTGGCTGTTGAACGGGACGTAAAACCCCAACTTTGACCTTTGACCTTTTGCACTGAATAGAACTGGGGCTTTCTTGCTCATTTTGTCAGCCTTGCCCTTGTCTGTGCCCTTGACCTGTGTACCTCCAGCAGCTTGTGTATCCTGTGTATCCTCCTCACTGGAATCCGAATCCTGCTGTGTCTCCAGCCCAATGTCACCCTGTTCTGTATCCGACATCTGCAGAGGATCCTCCACTCCCACCACCAACTCCTCCACCCCAGCTGCCTGCTGAGTCTCTGGTTCACAACTCAATTCATCCACCTCTGGACTCCTGGCCCTGGTGGACATCCTCGCTGTCTCCTGACTGCCTCTCCTCCTGGACCTCTTCTTTGGTGGCATTTTACACAAGTATTCACCAAATTTCCTATTAAAAAAAAAAAAAAAAACCTTTAAATTTTCGACTAAATATGTAAGCCAACAAAATATATCCTCAACATATACAGTATAAGCTGTAAAGTTCCGAAAATTGATGTATTCACATCACAGTGCAGAAAGTGTATCAGCAAAAGCCAAGCCAAGTGCCCCTTATATAGGCTTTCGTCCATGAGAAAGCATCTTTCCGTAAGTTCCCGAGTGTCGTGGGAAACTACAATTCTGTCGGTAAACCCCGTCCTAGAGGCATCCTTGTCGCCTGTAAACCCCGTCCCTATTCTCCGTGGATAGATCCGTAAATATTCGTGCATATCCGCAGACTATTACATATCCGTGACCTTCTTCACGGACCATCCCTATTGGTCCTTGTGGTTTCCGGCAATGTCTGTTAACTTCTGGTGGCATCCTTACAGCCTCCGAACACCCTCCGGGAAAATCCGTAGAAATTTTCCGAGCCTTTATTGGCTCAGATGAGTCAAGGATGTCACGGATGCCACAAGGAGATCTACGGGTGCTTCAACTTGCCTTTTCAATTGTAAACCTTAAGAGCATGCACACACATTATAAAGATGACAGATAAGTGCATATTGGAGATGATGAAGGCTAGAATACTTGACAAGTATATGCTTAAGGTTTAATATTATTTCTTTCGCTGTGTGGATCCCCCTCCCACTGAGGATATAACATTTGCATCTGCAGGATGTGTCAGCCGATAGGTAGGACAATGTAATAGTGATCTCCAGACTTATATCTAACTGAAGTTATGTTAATCAGCCAGAGTATTTCCATAAATAGCAATTAACATGATGAAAATGAAACTCTAGGATGTAGTTGTCTATAAAACGGGAGTCACAGGATGGAGTTCCTGTTACAGGACCCCATATTGTTGTCGGAAAGATACTGCTCAACCTTTTGTCTTTGAACAAAAAGATGTAGAAAGTCATGTTTATTTTTAAGATGACTGCCAGCTAATTTATACAGTAGACCTATTATCGTATGAAAATGAACAATCTTTAATATCTCGGAAACTGTGAAAGATAGGGGCAGAGTTGTTTCTAGGATGCGTTTTCCACGGGATCGTGCATTAATTCGCCTACAAACGCGGATTTTCATGGAGTCTGCGGTGACCAAGTTGTATGAGAACGCGTGGTACACAAGGTGATGCGGGAAATATATGAAGCGAAAAGACGAGAAATCTAGAAAATCGAAACACTGCATGGATCGAGAGTTTGTCGAGGTTTTGATTTTTCCGTCGAAACCTTCTTCGAATAATGCCTGTTGACGATTGTGGTTTCAAGATCGTTTAGAAACTCAAATATATTATGAGGTACAGACAGTATTTGGACATATTATTCCCAAAAACATAAAATTAAGCTGAAAGTGGATGATTATATAAAAAATGGCTGCAAGAAAACCGAAAGTTATGGTAGACTGGATTGTTACCACAACAGGACTTGGCAGTGAAGCCTGTGCTGACCCTATGGGTGTACATATCTGTCGGATTTCCCAACAATGTATGTGCAGAAAATATTTTACTTGGTCAAAATTCACGGACATCTCAGTAATATTAATGAGGTCACAGATTTTCATGGTGGTTTATTTTTTTTCTGCTTTAAGATCAAATACTAGATGGACTACTGTACAGAGCTCATGAATATTTATATATGCGTAAAAAATATTTGACCATTCCATTGGATTTTTTTTTAAATATTTTACTTGAAGAATTTGTGGACTACTTATTAATATTCATGACATCATGGTATTCTGTGGGGTTTTCCAACATATATGTGCGAATTGATGGTGTAATGACTGAATTTGTGATGCCGTGACTTTAGATGAAAACTTAAAACCACGATACGCGACAGGCAAGGAGCCACTTTGATGTAAATAACCATTTTTGGTATTTTTTTTAAAATTCTATCAGTAGCCTTGAAGTTTATTTTTATTGGGCAAGACAATAAGAATTTACCACTAAATAATAGCAGTCCACTGTTAAAAATGTCTTAATAAACTGAAATTGTATTTTTTATTAGTTTAAACTTTATCATAAAGTCATCCCCCAGAATTTTTAGCCCCTCCCCCACATTTTGTGTAGTGGTGGGGGATCGCCCCCACTTTTTGAAATTCCTAGAATCAACACTGCTTAGGGGGAATTTCGACAAAATTCTGACCTGCAGGGTATCCTCAGAGTCAACTGGCAGCTATTCCCAAAACTCGTTAGCGTTTGAATCCATGTGGAAAAATTAGGCATGAAACTTAATTTGAAAATATTTCACATCAAAATGTTAAATCAGTATGTATAGAGTAACTTTTGACAATAAATAAATTAATCAAGAGTGATGGTCTTTACCTAGTGGTTAACAAGCCTGGCCTCTCAATCACCATAGGCTCGATGTGGGTTCCAATCCCACAAGTGGCAATGCTGTGAGCTTGTCACAGTTATTATGACCCAGTGGCAGAACCCAGACCCCATCCCAGTCCCCAAGATTTGTCACAGTATGTGGAAATCAACTGATGGAGAAACCCTCTTCCCCCTTCCTTGACTTGTTTCAAATACTGTTATTTTTGTAACCAAAGAAGAGCCTCTGATCTTCCCCAGTGAAAATTGGTCCAAATTTTGAAGATTTTATCTTCCTTTTAAAGGGTGACTGACACCCTCAATAGTTGGAGCAAACAAACCTGAGGCTTGGGGACTCGGGGGCGGTATTCACTAACATGGATTAAGATCAGATCAAATTTGAGAAAAAATTTTAAAGTGAGCCAGGGGATCAAATAGCTATTCACAAAGCAGGGATCACAAGTTGAAAGATAAAATAGAGCAGATTCATTTCGGGTGACAAACCCGAACAAATACACTAGCTTAAATATATCAAAGTACCTTAACGATTCGCGCACATGTGTTGCACTTTTGTCACCAAATAATACTTTGCAACATCGCCACTGGGTTCTGCTTCACGAATTTTCATCCAGTCCGATTGCTTGACACAAAAGCAATTTGGCTACTGCCGAAAGGATGATGAAAACAAGACAAAACGTGTAAATATTCCTCTATTAACCCTTATTTTATAAAAAAAATCGCTTCAGATTACATCCAGGCTTGCATCGACGAAAATATGAGAGCCCGTCCTTAAACTTAACAGCAAATTGCTTGTGGGCAGGCGGCAGTTTCGAACGCTGTTTGCCGCCATCTTGAATTTCTGCATAAATGTGAAATGCAGTTATTTCAGAACCGTGCAAGATAGAGCTATTTTGACAAAACTTTTGACCCCCAGGGTATCTGCAGAATCAGCTGGCGACTTTTACCAAAAATCATTTTCCTACCACTTTTTGGCGGCCATCTTGAATTTCTGCGTGAAATTGTGGAGGAGAGCTTATGAAAGCATGGGCGATACAGAGTGCGGCACCGGTAATTTACCAGTAATTTACAAGTGTCAAATATTGGTTCAGATTTATTCTTTGTGACAGGAATCAATAATCCGTATCATCATTATATTTCATAGATATTTTACTTGAAAGCGATAAATTGCTGAATAATGTCTAAATTATGAAATCTAAGCCTGAAATATATACTGGTTTAGCACAGTACTTTAATGTTTGTAACCAACTAATCATTTTAAAAATGTTAAGTTTGAAAAATGTGTCACTATAATTCTGAAGCTACACGCAAACGAATGCTTGAACTTGTTCTAAAAGTCGTATGACTTGATTTGTATGAACGGAGATGTCAAAATCTCTTTGGAGAAAGAAAATGACATGGCTGTCCGGATTATATGGCTGTTGGAAGTATAGTCTACCTGTCAACATTTGTATCACCTATTATGTATAACAATTGTTACATTTTACAAATATACAGTGTTAAAATGTATATTTGTATGATATTGGAGAATTGCCATGGCTCAATTTTAATGCAAGTAGATGGATATAAGCACCACATATTGTGTGGTCCATCAACAGCTCAACCGCTGATTGCTTGTTTATCTGCACTGGGCACATATGTACAGTGGGCATAAGTTCAATCTAATAAAATCATGGAACTTTTCTAAGACATTTGTAAGGTAGTTAAATGGCTATAAACATAAGCAGTGTTGTGGTTGAATGTGAATTTTAGAACCAGTTACCGAAAGCGGAAATTTGTCGAAAAACCGGGTACATTTGATTAGTAACGCTAAGAGAAAAGTTCTCAAATGCATATGTTGTATTGAATGTAGATAACTGTTGAATGTATAGATTCAATGGCCCAAGTGTTGAATGTATACATTCAATGGCCTAGGTGTTGAATGTACACATTCAACAGCAAATAGCCATTGAATGTGTACATTCCACAGTTTGGCTGTGGAATGTGTACATTCAACAGTTATGATCATTGAATGTGTATAAGTTCTTTAAATATTATGATTTTTATAAGTAGTCCCTAAACAGTTTAATATTTATGTAAAACTTATTTAGTTTAATATTTATATTGTATAAATTAATGATGCAATGTTAATACTATTATAAAACCTATTTAATTTAATATTATATTGTATGAATTAATGATGCATTTTTACTAATATAAAAGTTAAATGTAGTTATGAGTTTATTAGTATAGTGTATTATAGCCTTAAATATTTTTTTCAATATTTATAAAACATGGCTTAATTATTGTTTAAATATTTTGTAAAGGATAAAAAAGAACAAGAAATATTAATCTATTTTCCAATTATATAATCACAATGAACCCCAATGCTCTTCTGTTTCTTGGTGTGGTAAGACTAATTGCAAACAATCACACACAAATTTGGAGAGCATTAAAGAGGTACTCAGGTGACAACTTTTTCTGTAATCAGTGATCAAAAGATTACTCAGGCTTGAACTGTCTCTCTTTGTTCTTTGCTTTGATTATCACAGCAATTGTTTTAATGTGTGTAGATTAGGGGGTAAATCGTTTGGCTTTGTGGGTATCGATATTGAATGTAAAAATATTTCAATATCGGGGGATATCAGGGGGTTCATATTGTCTACCAAATAGTCCGAATTCGGGAAACTGAAAACGTTTTATTTTAGTGTTTCCCGAACTGCTAACAGGAAGCGAAATGAATCAAAACAAAACAATGCAGTTTTCATCAAAAACCCATTGAAAACTTCAAAAATGTGAGATAAAAGTGTACAATGTCTTCAGATTTTTGCTTTACTTCGAGTATTAACAGTGTAAGTTTACAGTTTTACTTAAAATGGCGATATTGAAATACATGTTTAGATCTCGATATCGGGAGTCCAGTTCCAAAACAATAAATATCGGCAATATCGATAAACAATTTACCCACTAGTGTAGATTAAAGGGAACTCTTTATGTTTATAAAGTCTTTAATCCTACAAAATTCTTCTTCTTTGAGCCCCTGCTAACACTTCAATAGAAGACTTTTTCTTTTGATCATCCCTACAACTACTATAAATAGTGATTTGATTTTAGAAAATACTCAGTGTATGTTAAAGTGTACATAAGTCTTCATACTTCCAATCAACTTATCAACTATAAATTATTTCCACATTCCATGCCCTGAGCCATTGAATGTACACATTCAACAGTTTCACCCATTGAATCTATACATTCCACAGCTGAGCCATTGAATGTATACATTCAACAGTTTGCCCATTGAATCTATACATTAAACGGTTTGACCCGTTGAATGTATACATTCAACAGTTATCTACATTCAATACAACACATACATGAGCTACAACTCACATGTAAATAATCAACCGCGATGTGCTTTTTGAAGACTTTTGAGGCAAAAACGTCTGATATATTGGTAAAATGTTACAAAATACTGTGAAATATTTGTTGTAGTTGTACATTTTAGTAAACTTACGGTAAAATAATGAATATGTGACGAAACCGGTTTTGGTTAAAAGAAAACAAAATGTGACTGGATTACTTTTGGTTGGCAAATATGTTTCCGGTTTACCGTCTTCAACACTAAACATAAGTGTGTCAACATAAGGTAGATTTGAGAATACGCATGTGTTTTGTAGTAATAATCTGTATGTTAGTCTGGCAGTGTCAGAAGTCAAGTTGTCAGGTATGTGTGAACATACCAACACTGATCTGATGCAACTTCCCACATTGGTTGAAAAACAGGAATGTTTGCTTCAATCTTTTCATGAGAAAACTTGTAGATGGCTCTTGATGTAAATTGTCAAGTGTTTGTGTTACTTCCTTTTACATGGCCTCAATACAACCAGATATTTATAGCCCTGACATCAGCCTTATATCAAATTGCTGTTTGGTACAGATGTATCATTGACTTACAGCTGATAAAATTTCAAGAACTTAATGTTCTCTCAGAAATTTGGCCCACACATTACTTTACCCATTAATTTAAAATAGATGACACATTAATTTGAAATGTTATCGATACATTAATTAAAACTAGTTGATCACTTATTTTAAATAATTGTCCTCTTAACTTATAATTAGACTGCAATAGGCCCAACACCTCCAGTGTAGCTTATGAGTGCAGTGATAATAATCATTTAAAGTTTTCTGTATCCGTATAGTGATCCGAATCACTACCAAAATCTGATCCGTCTGTTCCTTGTGCCAGTAATTTTGCAACCAAACTCACAACGCTAGTTACATAACTTCCTTGGGGGATGTTATAAAGAAATCTGGAATTATGTAATCACTTGTTTGAGATGAGTGTGCTTTGTGATAAACATGAGTCAGATATTTGGATATGAATAGTACTTATGAAGTCTTTAATGATTAAGTGTGTTCATGAATCAGTCATCAGTGATTAATTGCAAGAATTGTTAAATGGCTTCTGTATCACTAAAACTGCAACTCCTTACTTTACTTGGTTGTATTAAGAGACATTTTCATGTTATTATCTGTACACTATAAGGCTTTTAAGAATATACCAGTATTCCGTCCCCATCCACCCATTTCAGTTTCCTTCTGTAGATAATTTTTTCATTTGTAACTGAAGGTGTGATCCGAGGTTTATATAAGGTTGTGGCTTGTTCTGGTTTTGGTAGCAAGTGTTCGTCCGACGGCTACCAAGGTTAGCTTAGGTTAATAAGTAATGGAGATTTCCTCTTGGTGTATTGCCGTCATCCAACTGTTACAGTTACACACCAATCCCATCAGCGGCCGTATGCATCATACAAAATCTCAGAAGGTGTCCTGGGTGGCAGCCTGTATACTGCCTGTATACTGCCTGTAGTGTGAAAGGGGTATAACTGATCAGCATTCACATTGCTTGAATTTTATGAAAGACACAAGGCTCAGGAAAAGTAAAATGATAAAAAATTGTGTTTTTATGGAATAGTTCGAATTCTAATATGATTTTTATAGTGCTTAATCTATAACACAGACTCAAAGCCTTAGAGTCTAAGGTGCAACAACCAGGAAACAAAGTCCAAAAAATTCATAGTCCAGAGATGTAAAAGGCGGTCCACACCACAGAGACAGTCAGAAGAATACGATGAGAACTAGGGTGGGTAGGTTTTGTGAAAAGATGAGCTTTAAGTTTCTGTTTAAAAGACAAAAAAGATGAGACAGAGCGAATGTCATGTGGCAGTTCATTCCATGCCTTAAAGATTGCATATAAGACACGCCATCATTGATACCTTGGCAGCATCATAGGCAAAACTAAGTCAAATTACTTTGTTGATTTATGAACAGATGAAATAAACTGAAGCATGTCAAGGCTTTCACCATCCATCTTGCTTCTAGTACAGTAGAACCTCTATTATCCGACCTTCTATTATCCAAATTTTCAATTATCCGACCTCAAACCCACTCTCCCAGCTACATTTAAACCTGTTATTTTAGGCTTTCTATTATCTGACCTATTATCCGAACCAACTGTTCCTCCCCCAAGAGGGTCAGATAATAGAGGTTATACTGTATTACAACAACTCTTTTTGGGATGCAAAAAAGTACTGAAATTTTTAGGATAACCACTCTGGAGGAACTTATAGACTATTGTAGGTGTTTTGACCACTGAATGTTGTTTAACAGGCAGCCAGTGCAAACTCTCCAGTATAGAAGTTATATCAGAATGTCTGCTTTTGTTGGTGACAATCCTGGCTGAGCTGGTTTGGACACTTTGGAGCTGCCTAACATTAAAACCTGAAAGGCTCCTGAATAAGTAACATATTAGGACCTTCACGGTTTAATATTGGAGGTAATTTGTTTTGTAGTAACTGCATAAAGATTGTTGTAGATAAGACAACAACAAAAAAGTCTTACCAACAAAGTATGGCCGACTTTTTTAAGCATAAAGTATTTTGAAGTGTTCTGAAGTGTCAGGAGGTCCTTTAGGAATGTCAGTTTGAAACATAAGTATGTTAGATATGCAGAAATATAATGCTGTTTTAGGGAGGAACTAAATTCTTTTCAGGAACTGGGCGTCTTTTTTTTTAATATATTGAAAAAATAGTACTTTGCAGATAGTACTTTGGCGTTTTGATTTATTTCCCAGGATATCTGTCTCACTTTAGTTGCATTGAAATGGCAAAAAAAATGCTTAAAATTCACAGATCAGCTGTGAGGTCTTTGTTTTTCAGTACCAACCAGACCCACCAAGTTGCCTTTACAGAATTAATTTTAGGTTCAAAGAAAATATTGCATGACAACAATATTGTCTTCTGAGAAATGTGACCCGTAAAAAGTCTGGTGAATAATTCAGCATTTACTGTGAATTATTGTGTTGACACAGAGAAGGAGGCAGTCTTTCATTTGTTGAATTCCTAGGGTAACCTTTGTGGTAACCGTTATGGACTTGGATTTTCCTGGTATCTGGTCAATTGATAAGTTATGGAATGTGAACAATTTCATGATGTGGAGTGAAGGTTCTTTGGCCTATATATTGCCTTATGGAGACAACTTGAAAATATAAAGACAGATAGTATTTTCATTAATCAGCAGATGCACAATGACCAATTGTGTATTTTAAATTGATGAGTTTGAATGAAGATAGTGAAATATGATTTTTTTTTGCTGATATTGGAAATGTCACTTAAACCTGTACTGATGGGTGTACCTATTCAATAACTACCTCTTAAAGCTGGTAATTGCTTTCATCCTCTAAAGCAACTTAATATAATTAATGATAGTGTACATATTTGTCATGTTAGAATATACTGTACGAGTCAAATTTGGGAATATTCTTTATTCTCTTTTCAAGTGCAATTTTCCATCACCAGTTGTGTTAAAATCGTTGGTTACTGATACTAATCTCTGTGATCTGACAAATTTCTTGGTTTGCATGTGTGTTTGCATTGTCTCTGCACTGCACTGCAAGTACAAACTTCCAAGTGGTGCACTTTATGAAACAAGCATCAGGCATGTAAGTGGTTACAAGTAGTGTGAAAACGTCTTAGCACCCCCACATGCCACTTGACAGTTGTGAACTTGCTTTGTATGTAGTAACACATTGTCCCACCCTTATATTGGTTACCTGCTGTTTTCCAGTACAGAACTTGGACAATGTTATGAAAATATCTATAATGACTTATATTGGTCAATGTGTTAGTGATAAATAATAAGCTGAAAAGCTGTAATTGTATACAAAATACTTTGGTTTAGCGTTTGCTACGCCGCCGCACGTAGAGAGATTTTCGGCGTTAACGCTCTAAGAGGAAAACAACAGCAGCTAGGTTCACCAAATTTGCAGGATATCTTCATTGGGGGGTAAGCTTCTCTGGCAAGGAAAATAGCCTCATTCTGAAAAAACAAGATGGCCGCCACGGGCATTTCTTTGAAAATAATCTACATTTTTCTACTGGCTGTTCCTCATAGGTAGAAGGTTGAATCTCTTCATAGGTGATATGTATGACACATGTACATGTCCTCTACAACCTTGCACACGTTCGACCTTGAAGCTCCTAATTCAAGGTCATCCACGGAGTGCCGAAGTAACCCACATGACGGACTTTAAAAGTGTCTATATCTCCCTTATTATTGTTCCTATAGGAAATCATGTGCTGCAAATCTTCTGATGTGGTCAGATTTCACCTTGGACCCCTCCTTCAAGGTCAAACGAGGATAGCCAAACTTAAAAGTGCTTATAACTCGCTTATTATCGATCCTAGAGGTTTGGGGTGATAAACCAACATATAGGAAATCATGGGCTGGGAATCTTCTGGTGTGGTCGGATTTGACCTTGGCCCCTCCTTGAAGGTCAAATGAGGACAGCCAAACTTAAAAGTGCTTATAACTTGCTTATTATTGGTCCTAGAGGTTTGGGATGGTAAACCAGCATATAGGAAATCATGGGCAGGGAATCTTCTGGTGTGGTTGGATTTGACCTTGGGCCCCTTCTTCAAGGTCAAACGAGGATAGCCAAAGGTAAAAGTGCCTATAACTCGCTTATTATTGGTCCTAGAGGTTTGGGATGGTAAAGCAACTTATAGAAAATCATGGGCTGGGAATCTTCTGGTGAGGTCGGATTTGACCTTGGACCCCTCATTCAAGGTCAAACGAGGACAGCCAAACTTAAAAGTGCTTATAACTCGCTTATTATTGGTCCTAGAGGTTTGCGATGGTAAACCAACATATAGGAAATCATGGGCTGGGAATCTTCTGGTGTGGTCGGATTTGACCTTGGGCTCCTCCTTCAAGGTCAAAAGAGGAAATCCAAAGGTAAAAGTGCTTATAACTCGCTTATTATTGGTGCTAGAGGTTTGGGATGGTAAACCAACATATAGGAAATCATGGGCTGGGAATCTGCTGGTGTGGTCGCATTTGACCTTGGGACCCTCCTTCAAGGTCAAATGAGGACAGCCAAACTTAAAAGTGCTTATAAGTCGCTTATTATTGGTCCTAGAGGTTTGCGATGGTAAACCAACATATAGGAAATCATGGGCTGGGAATCTTCTGGTGTGGTCGGATTTGACCTTGGGCCCCTCATTCAAGGTCAAACAAGGATAGCCAAACTTAAAAGTGCTTATAACTTGCTTATTATTGGTCCTAGAGGTTTGGGATGGTAAACCAACATATAGAAAATCATGGGCTGGGAATCTGCTGGTGTGGTCACATTTGACCTTGGGTCCCTCCTTCAAGGTCAAACGAGGATAGCGAAAGGTAAAAGTGCCTATAACTCGCTTATTATTGGTCCTAGAGGTTTGGGATGGTAAACCAACCTATAGAAAATCATGGGCTGGGAATCTGCTGGTGTGGTCACATTTGACCTTGGGCCCCTCCTTCAAGGTCAAACGAGGATAGCGAAAGGTAAAAGTGCCTATAACTCGCTTATTATTGGTCCTAGAGGTTTGGGATAGTAAACCAACCTATAGAAAATCGTGGGCTGGGAATCTTCTGGTGTGGTCGGATTTGACCTTGGGCACCTCATTCAAGGTCAAACAAGGACAGCCAAACTTAAAAGTGCTTATAACTCGCTTATTATTGGTCCTAGAGGTTTGGGATGGTAAACCAACCTATAAGAAATCATGGGCTGGGAATCTTTTGATGTGGTCACATTTGACCTTGGACCCCTCCTTCAAGGTCATGCGACGATAGCCAAACTTAAAAGTACTTATAACTCGCTTATTATTGGTCCAAGAGGTTTGGGATGGTAAACCAGCCTATAGGAAATCATGGACTGGGAATCTTCTGGTGTTGTCAGATTTGACCTTGGACCCCTCCTTTAAGGTCATACGAGGATAGCCAAACTTAAAAGTGCTTATAACTCGCTTATTATTGGTCCTAGAGGTTTGGGATGGTAAACCAACCTATAGGAAATCATGGACTGGGAATCTTCTGGTGTGGTTGGATTTGACCTTGGGCCTCTCCTTCAAGGTCAAACGAGGATAGCCAAACTTAAAAGTGCTTATAACTCTCTTATTATTGTTCCAAGAGGTTTGGGATGGTAAACAAACCTATATAAAATCATGGACTGGGAATCTTCTGGTGTGGTCGGATTTGACCTTGGCCCCTTCTTCAAGGTCAAACGAGGATAGCTAAACTTAAAAGTGCTTATAACGCGCTTATTATTGGTCCGAGAGATTTGGGATGGTAAAGCAACTTATAGGAAATCATGAGCTAGGAATCTTTTGATGTGGTCAGATTTGACCTTGGACCCCTCCTTCAAGATCATATGATGATAGCCAAACGTAAAAGTGCTTATAACTCGCTTATTATTGGTCCAAGAGGTTTGGGATGGTAAACCAACCTATAGGAAATCATGGACTGGGAATCTTCTTGTGTGGTCGGATTTGACCTTGAACCCCTCGTTTAAGGTCATACGAGGATAGCCAAACTTAAAAGTGCTTATAACTCGCTTATTATTGGTCCTAGAGGTTTGGGATGCTAAACCAACCTATAGGAAATCATGGACTGGGAATCTTCTGGTGTGGTTGAATTTGACCTTGGGCCCCTCCTTCAAGGTCAAATGAGGATAGCCAAACTTAAAAGTGCTTATAAGTCGCTTATTATTGTTCCAAGAGGTTTGGGATGGTAAACCAACCTATATAAAATCATGGACTGGGAATCTTCTGGTGTGGTCGGATTTGACCTTGGGCCCCTCCTTCAAGGTCATACGAGGATATCCAAAGTTAAAAGTGCTTATAACTCTCTTATTATTGGTCAAAGACACTTGGGATGGTAAACTAACCAATAGGAAATCATGAACTGGGAATCTTCTGGTATGGTCCGATTTGACCTTGGGCCCCTCATTCAAGGTCAAACGAGGATAGTCAAAGTTAAAAGTGCTTATAACTCATTTATTATTGATCCTAGAGGTTTGCAATGTGAAACCAACTTGCAGGATATATTGTGCTGGGAATCTTCTAATGTCAGATTTGACCTTTGGCCCCTCCTTCAAGGTCAAACGATGGTTCACTGGCTTTGGTGAGTTGTCTTTCCGGTGGATACAGATTTGAATTGGTTCTCCGATGTGTAGGTCTAGTTTGTTAATGTTATTAAGAAGTCTGGAGTATAAAATGAAAAAAGGTAAAATTGTTGGTTTTACAGGACTGGCCGTTCGATGATGGCACAGCCCCCCCTCAGGACATCATGGACCACTGGTTCAACCTGCTGAAGAACCGATTCAAAGAGGACCCAGAGTGTTGCATTGCAGTGCATTGTGTGGCCGGCCTGGGGAGGTAAGGCAACTCCAGCTACAAGAGTTTTTGCAAGCATTGTAATTTGCTTTAGATATTTATTGTGGTCAGCAGAGTCTTGCAGTGTTAAATCAAATAGAATGTTTGAAAAATCAGGTCCCAAAAACTAAAATTTGAAATCCTGATCGGTTTGATTTAGTATTAGCTAAGCTATAAAATGTTTGAGTGGGGTACATTGGATATAAATATAACCATAAATGTTGTTTATTTTTTGAGTAAAGTTTGATGATTTGAATATTTCAGAGAGAAGTACCTGGTACACTCAGTACACTAATATCTCAGCATTGAGACCATTTTCAGGGAATCATGTGGTGACATATTAAACCCAGCATGTTGACTATCAGCTTATGTAATTGTGGAAAGTTTAACTTAGATTATTATCATCAAACCAGAAGAAATGTATTAAAGAAATGATAGCCTTTAACCCATAAATTTTGTGCGTTTAAGATTTTGATTAATAATTTTGTATATTTTACTGTTTGTGTGTATTGTTTTGATGTTTGAAGTTGTAGGTGTGCAAGGTCATGTTATGACCTTTGACCTGGCTGTGTCAGAATGTTGGTCAGCTACTGCCACATTTGAGACAAACTTCTATGTACAGTGTTCACTGTTTCGTGTGTTGTACAGTGTACTGCTTCTATGTGTCAGCGGACACCTGTGCTTAAGTTCACTGTTCACTGTTTCCTGTGTTGTATAGTGTACTGATTTTATGTATCAGGGTACCTGTGCTTTTGTTGTAAGGTGTACTGTTTTGTGTTTCAGGGCGCCTGTGCTGGTGGCTGTAGCATTGATGGAGCTGGGGATGAAATATGAGGATGCTGTAGAGCTTATTCGAGAGTAAGGATTCATAGTTTATACTGTCTATTTTATGGCTATTTCAAAAGAATATTACTAGAATCAATCATCCCGTTTGTAACCCACATTTTTTGGAAAGAAAAAATTGTACTTGAATTATTATATATTTATGAAGTTGAAGAGGAACATTAGAAGGAATGTTTTGAGAGAGTTGAAAGGAGTCTAGTTTGTTAGTCCTGGTATGTGTTTTGGTGAAAGAAAACAATGTCTAAAATAGTAGAATAGAATTTATACAATCCATTCTTTAGTAGAAAAAAATCAGTGTTTTCTGGTTTATGCATATAAAAGGTTAATATGTATAGCTCTGATCATGTTATAAGCTGGAAAAAGGTAATAAAATTGTTAAAAGGTCAAAGTGTTTTCAGGCTAATAGCTTAATACCAACAGCTGTGCTGGGAAGTAGTTCCCTCTGTTGTGAGGCAGTTTTGACACCATACAGGTTTATTACATTTGTGCTAGAAGTGTTTCTCAGTAAGACTACCTGTTGCTCTGTGTGTTTCACTGATAAATATCCCCCATTTGTTTCCTTGTATTTTTAAACAAAGGACTGACTGCATTATGCATCACAGTGTTTTATGGGTGACCGTGTTGATATTGAGTACAATACATCGAGTATATTGGATAGATTTTTGCAATACATGCATGTCCAAATGTCATAGTATGCTGTAACTGCTCTAATACTTTTACAGATTGTAATGTCCAAATGTATTCAACTAGAACTTAACACTTTTAAGTCTCAGCGTGATCGTATAAGGTGGACTATATTTAGTTTTCCTGCAACTTAGATGGTTAATTTTACACTGCTGATTTTAGTGTACATCATTATAATGGTTAGGTGGTGTGATAATCTTGTGTATGCTTTGTGTAAATACTGATACCGGTGATGCCATACATCTTGCTATTTTTGTGTCTGCTGACATTTACACATACTGGCACACCTCCAGAGCTCTAGCTTGACTCAGTAGTTTATCTCATCTTTACCTTGCCAGAATTTTTACTTCTTCACAGACTCTACTTAAATAACAGCAATTCCTACCGGTGAATTGTCAAAGTTAAATCTGATTTTGAAGCCCATATTTGATGTTAAAGTAGAAAGGAAGTAAATAATAAATAAGCGCAAAAACCAGGTCAAGGAGATTACCTGGTTTCTGTTTGTTTTATCTGGAACGTTGGCATAGGTTTGTGATCATATTTTCAGAAGTTGATATGAATTGTTTGAAGTAAAGAAATGAGTGTGATATGCGTAGAGAAAATGAGTGGTACTGAGTTCCATACTGTGCTATCACTAATCAAGCTTTAATTGCCAAAAAATAATGGCCACATTGAAATGTTTGAGTTTTGGCTGTGCAATGTTAGTTTCTTTCTCACATTCCACTCACAAAGGTTCAAAGGTTTTATTTGTTTATTCCCTGGTGAAAATACAAACTCAAAAAAAACACAACTGTATGTCAAGAGCAAGTATTATATCTTGTCCATAACTCACGATGTAACTTCATGTCACTTTTTTATTGCTTTACTAGTTAAGCATTCTCACAAACTGTAACAATAGGCAGCTGCAAGCTAAAAGCCCCTAGTTTTTTGTCCTGACACAGAAAATAAAGAAATATAATGCACAAGAGTTTATAACTATATATTACATGTTAGGATGCCTATTTTAGCATCACATTGGATCTAGTACTATCAAATGATTCTGTGGTTTGAGTTTTATGTCCTCAACTTGTAAAATGTTTGCAACAATTCACTAAGAAACTCTTGGGGTGGAAAGTCTAGCATTCTTAGAGTTGGAATGTATTTAAATACATGTCAGAAAGTCTTCAGGTACTCTGTAAAGAATACATTCATCTATGGTTTGAACTCCTGGGCCGGTATTCATAAAACTTGCTGAGACCAAATTTTGTCTCAAGTCTTAAGTTTTGGTCTCAAGTCTGAGACCATTTTTGGTCTCAAACTTGTTAGCTATTCACAAAGCAGTTGACACCCAGTTTAGTCTCAAATTTGGTCTCAAACTTAAGACTGGTACACAGTTGTCTTAAATATTTTGTTCAAAGTCTCAAGCATTATTTTATCTTAACTGAGATTCATATTTTTATTTTTTATGGCTTAATGTGAAGTAGAAATAATTTACAACATATATACTACTTGGCCTAAACTTTTGTCACAACTGATAGCACAAATTTTGGCTTCAAAAGTGCCTTACTTTGAGACAATTTTCAACAGAGTTTTCTGACTGCATAGCAACAAAGACGTGGATCATGTGACATGCAAAATGAAAAACAATTGACACAATTTTCTATTTATTTTTTATTTTAATAGACAGTATAATTTTTGTTAAGAATTAAAACACACAACAACTATTGATCTTTAAAAAATGTTGGATATATTTGCAAGTTAATGATTTGTTTACATTGGGAAGACTTGAGACTGGTCTCAGCTTGGTCTCAGCTGAGAACCTATTTGTGAATACAAAGTTGAGACTTGGTCTCAGCTGAGACCAAATCTCAAAGCTGAGACATTTTTTTTGTCTCAGACTTAAGATCTCTTTATGAATACGACCCCAGAATTTACTACTCTTGACTTAACATAAGGCACTTTTCAAAATAATCTCACAAGGAAAAGGGGTACATTTTGTTGTTTGTATTGTCGAAAAGAATACAGTTTTGAAAGTAATAGTCACAGAGTAACAGAACTTTCTACTTGTTTCAGTCCTTAAATCCCAATCCTAATACCTTTTGTGTAGATCAGACTGACTGAAAGAGCTTTTCATCACTAACTTCCTGACCCTTTACAATTTACATGCTTTGGAAACTCAGCTATGGATTTTTCTACAAAATTGTAACATATGGCTAAGTGTGCAAGTGTGTATAACTTGTTAGTCTGCATCCAAGGTTCAGATATTTGATATCAGTGGAAGTCTTTTGATTTTTAAACTGTTTTATCCTGTTCTTTAAGGGATCTTGTCCACTTCCTGGATAACATTCAGCATTTTCCTCATGAGCCGGTTTTGACCATAGCAAATAAACCAAAAAGAAGATATTTTAAATGTTCAAACCATCAAGAAGTCATTCCTATATCAATAGCAAAAAATCATGAAAAAGGATGAATTGTGGAATTTTGCATGATAGCAAAATATCATGAAAAATGATGAATTGTGGAATTTTGCATTATGCTTCTCCATATGAAATACTTGATATTGAATACTTGTTTTTGAAAGAACAGTATAATACAATAAAATCCAGTTCTACTAGTAAGTCATAAAGAGTACTATTGTCAACAAGATACACTCAGAGAGAACACTCGACTCAATGTGATCCAACACGCAGGTTTTATGAAGTATTGAATAATCGCCCATCTACACAAAGAAATAATGAAAGAAGTAACGTAATTATACTTTGCCTATATCACAAGTGCCTTTAATTCTGATTGGACAAAAATTCGTAAAGAAGAAATCCTGTCGTGATATTGATTAACGTACATGACAAACAGAAGCAGGTTTCTCTCTATGTGCCCAATCTAAGAAAAGAAAAACTGTCTCCTGACTTATATTTTCTCTAGAATTTCACCAAATTGGGGAAATTTGTGGGTATCCCATAAAGTATCTGCCGACCAGATTTGAAATTGAATGATATGTTAGTTTTTCAGTTATAAGGGCAAGAACGTGCACAGACAGAATGACAGAAAGACAGACAAAACTGATCACAATGTCAATGATCCAGTGCACTGACCCTTCATTATGTACTGTATCAGGTGTGTGATTTTGTTATATTTTTTTTTCGTTTGCAGGAAGAGGAGAGGGGCCATTAATGCCAAACAGCTGGGCTTTCTGGAAAAGTACAGGCCAAAGTCTCGCTTAAAGAACAAGAATGGACAGAAAGGCTGCACCATCATGTGAAATAGTCACCTCTTGCATCTTATCTTATTTATAACCAGTAACTTAATACTTAATCTTTTACCCCCGTATGTTATTATATTTTCATATATGCCTATTTAATGAAATTACAAAAATATAACATGAAATTCTCATTGTATTCAAGAGTATATATAGATATATATTATATACGTGTATATCTTTAATATTCTTAGCGTTTACTGTTATTATGATGAATTTGGGTGGAAACAATTCTGGGATTTACATGTATTCCTGTGTGACCATTTCTTTCAGTCTAATGGCAATCAGTTTAAAAGGAAGGTTATTTGTAATATTCAATAAAGTCAAGTTTTGCCTGACCAGAACATTACCTAGCGTCCTCAGCATTGTTTCATGCAGAACTTCTGCAGCAGAAGTTCCAGTATTCATAGAATGTTTATAGAATTTAAATCTGAAGCGATATAGGTTTAACTGGTTTTGTGTATCTTAATATAGTTGCCGTCAGCTTTTCTGTTCAGGTTGAGTGAGTGAGATAAAATCATTTGAGAAGAGTTAGTCACAATACTGTGTTGCTACATTTTCACTTGTCTGTACCTCTCAACAATACAAGCTTTATGTCGGCCATTGTGATGTCTTTTTCCATCACATCCAGCAACAGTTCTGGTGAAATCTGTGCCACTGAGTTGGTTAAAATACAAATTTACAGAAGATGCTTTTGCAGCAAGTGCAGTAGAGTGATGTTTGTTTTTTGGACTGCACCAATTGGTAATAAAGCTCTGACACATATAAACGTTGTGCTGAATGTCTTGTAAACCCTTTCTGTTCTGGCCATGTGTGATCCAAGGTACTGACAGCTGTCCTGGGGTGTACATGTTACATGCAGCGACAAGTGTTTTGACATATTATTGTTCAGTCATCATTATATACAGTATGCTGATATATTTTATGAAAAAAGAACGCCCCAATGTTCGATGTCTCTTTTTACTGGTGAGGCTGGTGTGACAGTCGTTTTACTGGCTACTGCTGTTGTGGTATAATTGATGACAAGATGGCAGTCTCTGCAGTCCGGATGTGAATCTCACCTAGTTCTTGTATAATAGAGTTTGATTTCAGAAGATAGCAACTTTCAGTGCAGATTTCTTGACCAACTGTTCTTCAGATGTTTCCTCCACCTGTTCACTGCTAGTGTAGGCACTAAAATACATTCTCAGTATGTATATCTTACTTTAATGTGGCTTCATATATCAAAAATAGCTGGCAATAAAAAAAAAATCAATTTGACACTATCCCAAGAAAGTTTTTCTATGTATTGTTAAGGCTGTGATTTCATTAAAAAAAAGACAGGGTATTCGTTTGGAAAAAGAACAATCCAAATTGGGGTAATTGCATTTAAGTTGTAACCAACTAGAAGTATCAGTGAAGCAGTAGCAGGTGATGTCGGCAAATATTACAAAAATGTTAAATATATCTAAACTAAAAAGAATAATGAAAATTATGTGGAAAAACTAATATTCTGATTTCTGTCTCTGACTAAAATTCTGACATAATACTAAGGTTTACCCAAGTAGTCTGTTGATTTAAACTACATGTTAAAAGTTTTTCAGTCACCCACTTCACTACTTTGAACACTGTTTTTTTTTTGTTGTTGTTGTTTTTTTTGAAGAAATCGGACTATTTTTGGGTAACCAGGTAACCAAGCTTAATTAATATAGAGGATTGAAATACTAGAGGACTGAGAGTCTGATAAGCAACACCAATATTTTAAATGTTCTTCTGTATGAGTTGCTGAACACTTTGTTGATATGACTCTTAGTATCTTTATTGAAATACAGAAATCTTTACCAATCAGTACATGTATTAATATACCAATATTTGATCCCTTCCCTCCTCACTGCCCTACATTATATATCCATACTAGTTTGGAGGGTGAATTTGAATCAGCATTTCTAAGACAGTAGTATGGTGTTCTGACTTGCTAAGTGAGTACAATACATGTTAAAGGATTTTGCCATTAACTTGATGTCATGTGTTGTACAGAGGCTGAACATCCAGTGGTTGCTGGACTGTGTGAGAGGAAAACCCTGATTTCATGATGAGTCCCAAGTCTCTTGTGTCATGCAAGGCTTGCTGTTGTGTACTGCTGCTTTTTATCTGGCCTACTAACATGTATATATATATATATATTTTTTTTTTGGCATGGGAGAAATTTGAGGACTACAGTCAAACCCTTTACATACAATGGATTTATTAGTAGAAATTGGTATGAAGTCCTCACAGGTTCCTCTTTTCCATTGATATCTGCCCTGTTATCTTGATCTTTTGATTTAGTAGTCATTCAAGAATTGACTTGACAGGGTTAAACTGTATCCTGACGTGGTTTTAATATGTTTGTATATGTAGTTTGAATGTGTTATTATTATTTTAGCTTGAGATGCATTTTAAGGTGCTTAATTTAATGACAATGTGTTCCTGTGTGTGATATATTGGTGGTGTATTGATATTTATATATTCAAGTTGCACATGAGCTTTTCACTCATGAGGTTCTGACTGCCATTGTGTACATTGTATTCACTAAGTTATTACTCTGTGTTTCTCTGCATGATGCATTTTGTATTTCAGCCTCTGTCTCTCTCTTCTTAATTCTTACGGTGCAGACTTTGCAAACAAGTGGGTACATTGATTGTCCATTATAATCTGTCGTCATTAATAGCTGTAACAGAAAATGTGAAATCGTAACTATCTGGACAAAAGTGAAAGTTGATACTGTGGCAGTTTATTGTGAAATAGCATGTATGAACAAATAGATTGAAAATGGTCTCATTGACCTGAAGATATTTTCAAGTAATCCAGTATAACCCAAACTGTGATATTGTAAGCTTTATTTCAAGAGAGATTTCAGTTATATTGTGTTGATGTTGAGATGTTGTGTGTTAACAATTAGTGCCAGTATCAGAAAAGGCAAACCAATAAATAGGAGCAGTAAATTAGGCAATGTACCAATGTGGCAGTGCCCGCTGACGGTTAAAAGTGCAGTTAATAGTATGCTCCAGAAGAGAGAGGCGAAGGAAGGCTGGCACATACTATGTAATATTTCCAGTTTCATATCCACCAGTATTTTAATGGGCAGATTTCTTAGTTTGCCTGCAATGGCTGATCTGTATTACCTTTCTGAAATATCACATTGCTTCAACTGTTCCCTCAGTCAGAATAATACGTGTTACAGTGTACATTAAGTGTGATGCTGTATTTAAGAACATTGGATTGTTCAAATTAAAGTTTCCTCGATGGACAGGTTTTCAGTATGACAAAGTAAACAGACAAGGATGAGTATCAAAACAAACGCAACCAAAATAATCAGAAATATAACAACAAAATTAAATCCACCAAGCCTCTGGTTTAGAGTGATTGCATATTCATTTTTTACCCACTGCCCTTAAGGGCTGTCGGGGTTATTGTTTTCACCCATGTTGTCCTGATCGGCAGGTGGGCGGGCGACGGGAAAAAGTTTGTATGGGCTGTATCTCAGAAATCGTAAGGTGTAAAAAGTTTGTTGGGGGTGTAGGTGTGCAACGTCATGGTGTGACCTTGGTTTGACCTTGCTGTAGTGACCTTGACCTATAAATTTTGTCCAGGCTATATCTCGGAAACCGTAAGGTGTACGAAGTTGATACCTGGTAGGGACATTGGTTAGGGATTGTAGGTGTGTAACGCCATGGTGTGACCTTGATGTGACCTTTGACCTTGCCATAGTGACCTTGACCTATAAAATCTTGTCTGGGTTGTACATTGGTTAGGGGGTGAAGGTGTGCAGCGTCATGGTGTGACCTTGAGTTGACCTTGTCATAGTGACCAGGAGTTTTAAAATCTTGTTTGGGCTATTTCTGGGACTCCTTGACAGTTAATAGGGACATTGGTCAAGGTTTGTAAGTGTGCATCATGGTGTGACCAGCCAAAGTGTGTTCACCTGCCATATTTGAGACATGTTTCTCTTACGTCAAAGATATATGGATTGCTGCAACTGATTGTCATATGCACTTTTACATAATTGTGCTTTTTCCATTGACCGCTATTTCCAATTAATAAATTTTACAGCTTTATAATTTTAAGTTTACTGATTAATGCTGTCAGATTGCTATTGAATTGTCTTGTTTTAATGCTTATCTTTACATACATTTTCTTTCTTTTAGATGTTATTTTCTCCACTTAAACATTATTTGGAGCTTTATATAACTGATACTGCTCTGAACATATCCAGATCTTTGTACTGTTTCACTACTTCTATATCTCATGGGGTTAAAAACTATTTCCCCATGCTGTGGGGTAGCAAAAAAATATTATAAAAGCGTCCTCCAAAAATGAGACTGTGAGCTTAGTTTAAATGATCAAAGAAGTGAGTATATCGAAAACCTGTACATGGGTTATGCCATATCTGATGAAATTTGAAAATGTTACCAAAGTTAGGAGATAAGATTTGCATGTACAACAGATTTGATTTAGGTGATTGAAGCATAATTTTCACTGGTGTGTAAAAATTTTTATATTAAATTTATTCACTTTTTTTGCCCCCAGCACAAGCCTATAAGAAGTTTGCATTATTAAGTGTTCTGTTACCTCAGTTCAGCATTTACCTCAGTGCCATGTGCACTTGATCTGTTCCAGAGGAGTCTCTAATCTCTGTGTAACAGCTTACCCTGTGCTCTTTCATTGCTCCCCAAAGCCTCCACCATCCATAACAAAATGCACTTCTTCAGGCCTAGCTGTTGCTACTGTAGAATGTATTTGTAAAGATAGCAACAGGTCACATGCATTCACGGTGTTAAAACTGGATATTGACAGTTTTACAAAACCCACACCACAATGAATGAAGATTTATTGTCAAGCAAGTGTACCTTTCACTTGTCCTTAACTCTGTTAACTGTGTAAAGGGTTCATAAATTTGTATTAAACTAGTAACAAAATTTATCATTTAAACTCTGGGAGAAAGTGTTAGGTTACGGTCTCTTGGAATTTGTGTTGACAGTTGTTTTTGAACAGCTACCACCATGTTATTATATTTTGCATGTTTTAGACCAAATGAACATGTACAGCTTTTGTTGGTGATGTGTTTTGTGTCCTCACTAAATTAATCACAGTATTTACTATTTACAAAGACAAATTTTTATCAACATTATTCCAGGACAGTATCTCAATATAGCAGAAATGATTTGCAATCTGCAAAGGGTTAAAGCAGTCTATTAAAGTTAAAAAAAGTGTTATTGGATGATGGGTTCTTTGCACCTTTAATTAAAAGAAGCAGGTCAAAATTAGCTGAGTCATTATTCTGCTGTATTTGCCTACAGAAATTAAAGTGAATAGCTTGTTGATATGGGTCATTTTGATACAATTGTTTAAATCTGGGAACATGTGACTGAATGGTATTAGGAATTGGTGTGACCCGTGTTCTCAGTTGTGGCTTCTCTATTGGTGAAGGTTCTCTTCAGCATGTGATACAAGACAATCGTAGCTAGCTGTGATCAACACATCATGTACTTTTGGGTTTGTATTCTGAACTACCATTCAGATTTGAAGGGAAAAGATTCTCATTGAAGGAATATGTGGTACATTTTAATCAATTATAGACCAGTCCAGTGAGATGTTATACTGAGGACCACCAGATTAACTGCAATTGGTTGTACGTATTACTACTCTTACAGGAGGTGATGTGGGCACCGAGTTGTGTTTCTTGAGAACTGTTACATAAACCTGTATTTACTGTGTAGGAAATCAGTCTGCCTTAACATGAGTTGTGTAAGCAGCCTATTTTAAAGCATTATTTTTGAGGTTGTAAGGTGGTGTGCTTGCCACACACTCCAATTGATTGGCACCAACAGGTGCTTTTCTTCTAGTTGAATCGAATTCTTCTATTTTCTCAACTTTGTATCGGGTTTGGAGATTATATTTAGATATTGGTCATTGTATTTTTATTATGATAAAGTTATTTTAAAGTTGATTCAACATACTGCTTTACCATACTATTATTTATTATTATTTTGGTATCTAATAGTGGTACAAATTACTCATTTTGAAATACAAGGTAATAGAGCAAAAATGATTGTGTATTTCTTAATGTAGAACATGCGACTATTCTAAATTACTATAGGAAACAAAAACAGTATACTTTTTTGTGAATTTACAAGCTAAAAGCACAAACCTATTTTCTCTTGTGTTTGACGGCCTTGTCAGCCATTGTTTGTATCAGATGTATATTTTCCCAGTGCTGTCCCAATCATAGGTATATTTTGTAAAGAAGGAATGTTGTTCTTTGCATTACTTAGGTGAATTATGTATATACTAAAATTGTATAGATTGTTGTTTGAACCTATATAGAGATAACATGTAGGAATGAAACAAATAAATGTTGTATTACCTAACTACAGTTTTCAGTCTGGGGAGTTTTGTCGCCCAAATGTTTAGTTCAGTCCATATCACAGGATACAGTGAAAGTTGTTCGATTTTTCTTTTTTGCTAATTTCAGAATTGTTCGGTTCATTATTGCTTCATATCCTTTGTCCCTGCCCCCCCCCCCCCCCCCCCCCCCACACACACACACACACACACACACACACACTTTTTGGCATTGTAAACCCATGATATTTTATCAATTTTGGAAATTTTTTTGTGAAAGTTCAGACTATCAAGGTTAAATATATTTTGATATTAACTATTCAAACTATTTTAACTAGATGAATCAAAGACAACTTAAATTTAACCTTACACATAGACATGTTTCTTAATATTCTAAGTACAATTACATACTGGTGTAGCATCCAGTGGATCAGAGTGTCCCTGAAAAAGTCCTTATTTGTTTTCGCTTCAGTTTCTTCGCCACTGCATTGTGGTCTCCCTTGAATATCTCCCTTATTATTGGGAGCATTTTAACCATATTTGGTAGTTATATACCTTAGGTGTGGGAAAATTTTTCCACATGCTTAAATTTGACCTTTCATCTTTATGAAGGTCACATGATCAAATAGATTTTTGGGGTACATCGGCCCATCATTGCCGCTCAGCAAAATCTACTAACCGCAGAGGCTTGTAATTTCACACACGTGTTTGTACTGTCAAAAACGCGATCCAATGAAAAGTTTGATTTATGAGCGATCTTCTCGCAACTACCAAGCAGAAAGGTTAAGATTCATGTAAACTGGGCTAATGAAAAAAAAAAGATTTTTTTTCTTTTTACCTTATATCTGCTTATTGCTTTTACAGGTTAAGAATAGATTCCATATATGGAGAGTCTATATTGCTAGTCAGGTTTACCCCCGACACCTCTTATGGGTCAAACTGTGGTCTTAAAATAGCAGATTTTATTGCGTTAATACATCCTATCCTATCCAATGGACAAATGCTATTCCGGTCGGCGCGACCGGCTCGCCAAACGTCAGAAAAAGACGTCCTGTGTTTCCACCGGCCAGCCGGTCCTAGTACTAGTGCACTCGCCAGATGGCGTGTCGAACCCCTTTCCTGTAGCGACAACGTGACGTCATAGCATCTTTTTCGTTTGGCGCGAACTAGTGTACACGGATATTATTTTATCTGGAATATTTTAAGTATTTCAACAGTTTCATTGTTTACGGATACGTAAATTTACTACCATTGTGTTACGGATACATCATGTCATCTCCCGGCCAACGTAGAGGGAAGTGTGGGCACGTAATGGCGAATTTTGATACACATTCTCATTATGCGCGTTGCAGGGACAAGGGAAAGGGTAAGGAACCTTGTGTTTCAGATCCACAAACTTCTGACTGTCAAATATGTAATGGCCTCACGTCTGATCAACTCCAGCAATTGTCTACACCTTCATATAAACTTAAGAAGGAAAAACGTGAAGCAAAGCTTACTGATTCAAGCCCTTCCCAGATTTCTGAGCAACTTGTCGACCCGTCAAGCGTGTCTGTTATTGGGGTCGTTGACGGACAGGGATCTGTGAAATCTCCTGATCCAGTTCCCCCACTTGATAAGAAACCTAAGAAAGACAATAAGAGCAGTAAGAAGGAAAAATCTCCCTCTACAAAGGTTTCAAAACACAGTACTAATGAGAAATTTGCAGAAATGGATAGCAAATGGTCGGAGCGCTTCAGTCGTCTGGAAGCATTGATAATGGCTAAGAGTTTTGAACCGACCTTCTCTTCAAATGTGAAAGTTGCACCGACCCATTCACCTCCTCATGATGTTGAAAAGATGGCTGAACCTTTCATCCGACCTTCTACTTCAAAGCTTACTGGAACTGGCTTCTCTGCTGAAAAGCATCAGCCGACCAGTCAAGCAGTGACCAGTCAACATACGTCTACAACTAAGCTTACTGGGACAGGCTTCTCTGCTACCAAGCATCAGCCGACCAGTCAAGCTAGGTCTCACCGACCGACCTCCACTGCAGGGTTTACTGGCAAGGGCTCCTCTGCTACTGTGCATCAGCCTACCAGTCAAACCAAAGTCAACCGACCGGCACCAGCCACCGACCCTTCAACCGACCTTCACTCTGCAAGAGAAGGGGATATTAACCGACCTTACTCTGACCGACCTACTGCTACCGACCGGCCACTGTCATCTGAACCGGCTGACACCGGCTCCCCTGCTCTTCACAGGTCTAGACATGATAGCATCTCCAGTCTGTCATCTGAGGCCGGTAGCATGTCGGATAACCCACCACTGGATTTATACACTGAAGAAGGGGAGTTATCCGAGGACCCGGATCAGCCTGTACCGGACCCGGACCAACCAGTTTCAGAAGAGCAGAATTATAGGGATACTATGCAGGGTATCCGCTCCTTCATGGGCTGGTCACACATTCCAGAACTGGACAATACGGCTTCCACTTCAGATGACAACCCTTTTGCAGGGCCTAAAACTGTAACCCCTGGCAAAGTGTCGGTTAAGATGCCCACTGAAGACTGGCTATGTAGGAAACTAGCCAAGTTAAATCTCACCTTGGTTGAGGGTTATCCCTCCCGTGGATCAGAAACCGGTGGCCTAGCTAAAGACGTTTTTCTGAGGCCAGCCAGAACACAGTCCAAGTGGTATGGACTTCGTTCCGACCCTAAAGCTGAATCTTCACAGATTTTATCATGGAATATAGATGCTTCTAAACTCAACAGCAGCTATAGTCGCATAGCTAAGTATACTGGATTATCGTCCACTCCACCAGCATCTCGCAGAATTTCTCAGGAAACACTGCGCAGATGGGAGAGATCTGCCAGAGAGACTTCAGTTATATGCAACCAAGCTGCAAGCTTTAACCGTTGTCTGTTCAAGGTTCAACAGAACATGAAGGACCAGCTGAAGATTTTGAAGGCGGAAAACAAAGGCAAGGGCTCGTCCAAGGCAGCTGCAGCAGCTGAGGAACTGAACTATCTGATGGACTTTAACTCAAGCATTACACAGGCGGCTGCAAAATCCATGGAACATTTGTCAGAATTTGTTTTTGTGACTATGGGTAACCTAACCCTAGTACGCCGAGATGCATACTTGAGCCACCTTAGAACTGGTATCAAAGCCAGATACCCTCACAGCATTGAGGTCAGCCCCCCTGCATATCTCAACCTTGTTTCCCGACTCAGTTATTAAGCGGGCAGAGGAGGATATAGCCCAACTTGAGTCCAAGGGACATGCTGGTGGGTCAAATAACAAAGGTCGGTACCACCCTTATGAAAGGCAAGACAAAAGGTCGGTTAACCAGGACTCCAGAGCTGAGAAACCCGCATGGAAAACCATTGGCAGGAAGCAGTTCAAGAGAGGTCGAGGACGTTCCACCACCTTCTCATCACGACCAGCCAAGGGCCAGCAGTCGTATAAATGACAATTATTGTGTAACCCAGTTACAGCCACGACTGCTGGCCGGGAGCATACCACAGACAATAAACACTGGTTTAAATTTAAATGTAAAGCTTCCTGTTGCCTCACATGTTCATTCTGCACCCGGGCATTCCCAAAAGAAAGAATTAAGTCCCGGGTCAGCAGGTTGTCATTACAAAAATTGCAAATTAAAGTCTGTGAAAAGTGTTTCTTGTGTCACTCAATTGTCTTGTGTTCAACCTGTAACAACTGTCACAAATGCTGCAACCAATCTGCCTGTAGGGGCAAGACTTCAGAAATTTTGGAAAACTTGGCTGGATCTGGGAGCAGGCCCAAAAGTAGTTCAGATCCTAAAAGAGGGTTACACCCTCCCCTTCCGGATCCGGCCAAGGTTCACAAGGTCACCCAAGGTTATCAGCTGCTATGTCAATCCCCACAGGAACAGCTACCTGTTGGAGGCATTACATCAGCTCATAGCCAAAAATGCTGTAGAACTAGTAAGAAATCACACTTCTCTGGGGTTTTTCAACAGACTATTTTTAGTCCCAAAACCCAACAACAAGTGGCGACCTATCCTGGGTCTGAGCAAACTGAATCTTTTCCTCAAGGCGGAGAAATTCAAGATGGAAACACCGGAAACCATCAGGACGTCCCTCCAACAAGGGGAGTGGGTTACCTCAATAGATTTCAAAGACGCCTACTTCCATATACCAATCCAGGAACAGTCCAGGAAATATCTGAGATTTCATGTCCAGGGTCAGACATACCAGTTCAAGGCTCTGCCCTTTGGTTTGGCCACAGCACCCTTGGAGTTTACTGTGATAGCCAAAGAAGTGAAACTGATGGCCAGTCACAAGGGTATAAGGATCCACCAGTACCTAGACGACTGGTTGGTGAGAGCCACATCCCACCAGGCTTGTCTTCAACATACTCAGAGTCTGGTGAAAATATGTCGAAAATTGGGCTGGCTGGTAAATTTAGAAAAATCAGAACTGGTTCCAAAGCAGATCTTCGATTTTGTAGGTTACCGGTTCGACCTCAGGGCAGGTCGGGTCCGACCGACCCCAGACAGGTGGCAGAACCTTCAGGACAAGATATTAGAAATAATGTCACTGACACACTGTCCAGTTCGACAGTTCATGTCCCTGATAGGGTTGCTAACAGCCACAGAAAAACAAGTTCACCTAGGCCGGCTACATATGAGGCCCATACAGTGGCACCTCAAGCAGCACTGGAGAATACCAGAGTCACTAGATCCCAATTCCCAGATCCTTGTACCCTCATTTGCAATGGTGGCTACAGGAAGACCATGTTCTCACAGGCCAACCATTACACCCAATAAAACATGCTCTGCAAATCTTTACAGACGCATCAAAAGAAGGGTGGGGTGCTCACTTAAACGACTTCACTGCCAGAGGGACTTGGTCACTGCCAGAAAGCAAGTTGCATATAAATTATTTGGAACTCAAGGCAGTGTTTCTTGCCTTGAAAGAGTTCCAAAACCTCTGTGCAAACAAGATAGTACTTGTGGCCACCGACAACACCACAGTGATGTCGTATATAAACAAGGAAGGAGGCATGAGGTCGGGCACACTCTGTGCCCTTCTATGGAGAATCTTGACCTGGTGTACCAGACATCAAGTGACTCTAAAAGCCCAACATATCCCCGGGCGGCTGAATGTGGTAGCAGACAAGCTATCCAGGCTGGGCCAGACCATTCAGACGGAATGGTCCCTCCTTCCCGAGGTTTTCCAAGCTATATGCAGCAGGTGGCACCAACCTCAGATCTATTTGCCACGAGGTTCAACAACAAGTTACCTCAGTTTGTGTCACCAGTACCGGACTCATTGGCAGTAGCAGTGGATGCACTCAGTCTGCCATGGGAGAATCTGGACGCATATGCCTTTCCACCAGCGGCCATCTTGGGCAAAGTGGTGGAGAGGTTGCAGGACTCCCCTTGCAAGAGAATCATTCTGGTTGCTCCGGGGTGGCCCAACATGCCTTGGTTTTGGGATCTAGTGACCATGTCCAGTCAGATCCCACTGAGCCTGCCCAATCTGCCAAACCTGTTGACACAGCCTTTCAATCAGATCCCTCACAGAAATCTAACAAACCTAAATCTCCATGCATGGCTCCTAGAGCCACAGCAATCAAGGAGCAAGGCTTCTCTGAAGCAGTGGCAACAAGAATTGAGGCTCCTCAAAGAGGATCAACCAGATCTGTCTATGAGGCAAAGTGGGCCATTTTTACAAAGTGGTGCATCACTAATCAGGTGGACTTCAGGGCACCCCCTGTGAAGTCGGTTGCTGATTTCCTTATGTACCTTTTTGAGGACAGGAAGTTGCAGCCCAGCACCATTGATGGATACAGGTCCGCCATTGCTGATAAACTGGGGAATCTAACCCTCAACATCAGCAAAGATGAAAATCTCACTCGCCTCTTGGATAGTTTCCATAGAGACAGACCTAAGGGTAGAAGGGGTATCCCTTCCTGGAACCTGTCTTTGGTCTTACACCAACTGACCAAGGCTCCCTTTGAGCCAATCAGGGAAGCTTCATTGAAGTGTTTGACCTTCAAGACGGTTTTCCTATTAGCCCTGGGTTCAGGCAAACGCAGGAGTGAGATTCATGCCTGGCAACACAAAAATATCAGGCACCAGTCTGACTGGTCAAAGGTGTCCCTGTACCCATCTCCCAGCTTTCTTTCCAAGAACCAGCTGGCGAAGGAAGGTCCAGAGTGTGTGGCCCCAGTGGTGATACCAGCCCTGGCCCCAACTTTGGATAGATCCCTCAAATCTGATAGGTCACTCTGTCCAGTCAGAGCCTTGCATTACTACTTGGACAGGACCTCAGATATCAGGCAGCATAAGGAGTTGGTCTTTGTCTCCTTCAAGAAAGGTTTTGACAAGGATATCTCACCTGCCACTATCTCCTCATGGATCAAACAAACTGTGATCCTATGCTATGAGCTTTCAGACCAGGAGGCCCACACTTTGCATCAGGTTAAAGCCCATGATGTCAGGGCCTTTGCGGCTTCCAAGGCTTTCCAAGCTGGAATTTCCTTGGAACAGATCTTGTCAGCATGTCATTGGAAGTCACATAATACCTTCACCCAATTTTATCTGAAGGATGTGGCTTGGGCTGACTCTGAGCTCTATCACCTGGGACCTGTAGTGGCTGCTTAGCAGATCCACAAATAGCCCAGGGAGGGAGGAGAATTTGTACATATGCAAATATGTAAATAGTGTACATATATAAAAAAAAAACAAAAAAACCCCCAAAAAACTGTGCTATGCTTCCTTTGGGAAGTTTATTTCTTCTTATTATGGGACTGAACTCAGCCCTCTCTTCCCCTACCTCAGAGCAGGTCTGTAAAAAAGGGGGGGGGGGTAGATTGGTTGACCGGTTTCCGGTAACCTACTGTAGCCTTAAGGGTCTGACCTCAAGGTCTGCCCAGGCCTGAGAGGAAAATTTGTTAGTTCTGTTATGAGTTCATCTAAGTCCCTAGTAGCTTACCCGCCGACCAGGCGGTAGTTATTCAGCATTTGTCCATTGGATAGGATGTATTAACGCAATAAAATTGCAAATTTAATAAGTAAAGTGCACTAGTACTAGTACCGGCTGGCCGGTGGAAACACAGGACGTCTTTTTCTGACGTTTGGCGAGCCGGTCGCGTCGACCGGAATAGCATTTGTCCATTGGATAGGGTATTAACTTGTAAAAATTTAATTTACTTATTAAATTTGCAATTTTCTGTTTTTGCCTTGTATCTCCTTTAAAAATACTCTTCTTACAAACTATAACATTTATTATTTTAACTTTTCACAATTTATGATCATAGAAAACAAAGCTTACATTTTTCTTTCATGCTAATGCGCAAGTCTCCACACTGTCTGCTTAACTTTTACTTGTCAGCACTGCACGTTTTTCTTTTCAAAAATTTTTTTCTACTTTATACTATATTGCATCTAACCTTTGGGGACACCTTGTTTTTGTTAGCAAAAACATTTTTCTAGTTTGGTTTAGCATTCGCTCCAGAGAGATTTTTGACATTAACACTCACACTGGAAAACTACAACTACTAGCTTCAAATTTGGGAGGGGAGCTTCTCTGGGTCTGAAATTAGCTTCACTCTTTGAAAATTATCTAC
This sequence comes from Sabellastarte sp. h YS-2021, assembly GCA_964017235.1. Taxonomy (NCBI): domain Eukaryota; kingdom Metazoa; phylum Annelida; class Polychaeta; order Sabellida; family Sabellidae; genus Sabellastarte; species Sabellastarte sp. h YS-2021. The sequence goes on from OZ024936.1 coordinate 35,095,980, forward strand.
CTTTTTCTACTGCCTGGTTTTCATAAGTAGAAGATTAAAATCTTTATATGTATAACAGATACATATTTCCTCTACAACCTTGCAGATATTTGACCTTGAAGCTCTTCATTCAAGGTCATCCACAAAGTGCCAAAGTACCCCATGTAGCGGACTTCAAAATGCCTATATCTCCCTTATTATTGGTCCTAGAGGTTTGGGATGTGAAACCAACCTATAGGAAATCATGGGCTGGAAATTTTCTGATAGCGTCAGATTTAACATTGGACCCCTCCTTCAAGGTCAAACGAGGATAGGATCATACAGGATAGGCCCTCAGCATTGCGACATGTGGCATCAAATTCACTACCCCAGAAGTGGCTGCGTATGATTAGATGCTGAATACAACTCTTAAACTTTAATACAGTTTAGGTTTGACTATTTGCAGATTAGTGTGGATCTAGAATAGATATGAGTTTAAGGACCCTATCGCCTTAAACTCCCAATAATAAAGAACTTACGGCCATCTTAAGGTCAGAAATTTGACTTTTTGCCACTTAATGCCCCCTAGGTCACAGACTGTGTGGCTCAAATTTTACCTGGGAACATATTACTATATTCTCCTTACATATACCAAGACTTTATGTTAAGGTTAAAATTGTTCTTGAGGCCCATAAAGACCATACGTAGACATTTTTACCCCACAACCCTTAAGGGCTGTCGGGGTATTGTTTTCACCCATGGTGTCCGGATGGGCGGGCGGGTGGGCGGCGGGAAATAGTTTGTCCGGACTGTATCTCAGAAACCGTAAGGTGTAGGAAGTTGATACTTGGTAGGGATATTGGTTAGGGGGTGTAGGTGTGCAACGTCATGGTCTGACCTTGATTTGACCTTGCCGTAGTGACCTTGAGTTTGAAAATCTTGTCCGGGCTATATCTCAGAAACCGTAAGGTGTAGGAAGTTGATACTTGGTAGGGACATTGGTTAGGGGGTGTAGTTGTGCAATGTCATGGTCTGACCTTGATTTGACCTTTGACCTTGCTGTAGTGACCTTGACCTATAAAATCTTGTCCGGGCTATATCTCAGAAACCGTAAGGTGTAGGAAGTTGATACTTGGTAGGGATATTGGTTAGGGGGTGTAGGTGTGCAACGTCATGGTCTGACCTTGATTTGACCTTTGACCTTGCCGTAGTGACCTTGACCTATAAAATCTTGTCCAGGCTATATATCGGAAACTGTAATGTGTAGGAAGTTGATATTTGGTAGGGACATTGGTTAGGGGGTGTAGGTGTGCAACGTCATGGTGTGACCTTGATTTGACCTTGCCGTAGTGACCTTGACCTATAAAATCTTGTCCGGGCTATATCTCGGAAACCGTAAGGTGTAGGAAGTTGATACTTGGTAGGGATATTGGTTAGGGGGTGTAGGTCTGCAACGTCATGGTCTGACCTTGATTTGACCTTTGACCTTGCCGTAGTGGCCTTGACCTATTAAATCTTGTCCGGGCTATATCTCCCCAGAAGTGGCTGCGTATGATTAGATGCTGAATACAACTCTTAAACTTTAATACAGTTTAGGTTTGACTATTTGCAGATTAGTGTGGATCTAGAATAGATATGAGTTTAAGGACCCTATCGCCTTAAACTCCCAATAATAAAGAACTTACGGCCATCTTAAGGTCAGAAATTTGACTTTTTGCCACTTAATGCCCCCTAGGTCACAGACTGTGTGGCTCAAATTTTACCTGGGAACATATTACTATATTCTCCTTACATATACCAAGACTTTATGTTAAGGTTAAAATTGTTCTTGAGGCCCATAAAGACCATACGTAGACATTTTTACCCCACAACCCTTAAGGGCTGTCGGGGTATTGTTTTCACCCATGGTGTCCGGATGGGCGGGCGGGTGGGCGGCGGGAAATAGTTTGTCCGGACTGTATCTCAGAAACCGTAAGGTGTAGGAAGTTGATACTTGGTAGGGATATTGGTTAGGGGGTGTAGGTGTGCAGTGTTATGGTCTGACCTTGATTTGACCTTTGACCTTGCCGTAGTGACCTTAACCTATAAAATCTTGTCCGGGCTATATCTCGGAAACCGTAAGGTGTAGAAAGTTGATACTAGGTAGGGATATTGGTTAGGGGGTGTAGGTGTGCAACGTCATGGTCTGACCTTGATTTGACCTTTCTGTAGTGACCTTGACCTATAAAATATTGTCCGGGCTTTATCTCGGAAACTGTTAGGTGCAGGAAGTTGATATTTGGTAGAGACATTGGCTAGGGGGTGTAGGTGTGCAGCATCATGGTGTGACCTTGATTTGACCTTTGACCTTGCATAGTGACCTTGACCTATAAAATCGTCAGGGCTGTATCTCGGAAACCGTAAGGTGTAGGAAGTTGATACTTGGTAGGGACATTGGTTATTGGCTATAGGTGTGTATTATCATGGTGTGACCTTAATTTGACCTTTTACCTTGCCGTAGTGACCTTGACCTTTAAAATCTTCTTGCACCTTTGGGTCTGTCTTTTGATGCAGATTAAGCAAAAGTCATATTAGAATTTATTAAGAATTTTACTTTCATAACTTCCCATTGTAAGATAGAATTTCATCAAGTGAGCCGCAGATTTTACTCCAACACCACACATAAGCATTCATTAAATGTATTACCACTTCTGTATGCATGGTAATATTCAAACCATCTAAACCATAATTCGGAAATGCAGATGTATATAAAGAGTGTTGAATTTAGTTTACTGATTAATGCTGTCATCTTGTCATTGAATTATCTTGTTTTAATACTTCATCTTTATACGCATTATCTTTCTTTTAAACATTATTTCTCCATTTAAACATTGTTTGGACCTTTATATAACTGACAGTGCTCTGAAAGTATCCTGAAGTTTGTACTGGTACAGTACTTCTATATCTCATGGTGTTGAAAATATTTCCCAAGGCTGTGGGGTACGGGCATCTCTGATGCTATTTTTATATCTATATTTTATCAAAGTTCTTTGTTATACCCACTTCCTAAAAAACTGGGTATTATCGCCCATCTGGCCGGGTATTATCGTTGTTATTTTTCATTCAATATTTGGTACATCTTTGTCCTACAACAAGTATTGGGTATTATCAACAATCTAATTTGTGTCTTGCAAGGTTTATTTTAGTTTAATTTCCAGTTAGTTTATAGCTTTTACTCCTGTTGGTGTCTGGTGGTGTTGTCACTTACCTTAAGGTCATGCTGTAGTGTGGGGTGTTAGGGTGCCTGTGAGTCACCCACAGGATGAAGTATTGGGACTGTCAAGGGGTAGGGATATATTTCTTGAGGCCCCCCACTGTCGAGCTTAGATTAAGGCTTCTTACTTGTGAATAATCCCACCAGTCATGTTTTGTCTTCGGGTACTCCCCTTTATGGCACTGTTTACAGTTGCATTGGCTCACAGGTATGAGTGGTTCAACACTAAAGTATCCAATACATCAAATCCTCCTTTGATTAGAATTGCAAAAAAAATTTCATATTTTTGTTCTTGTCGAAAATTTCAATTTTGGTTAATAGAAGAGGGCTTTTGCTGTTACTGCTACTGGGAGGAGATGTGTCCCTCAACCCTGGTCCTCTCACACTTGGTGTTCTAAATGCCAGATCTGTAAGGAATAAGGGTCCATTCCTAGCCGATATGGTTGCTTCAAATGACCTTGACTTTCTCTGCCTTACGGAAACTCATATTCGTCCCTTTCATTCAGACAGATTTTTACGATCTATAACTCCTCCTGATTTTATTTTTTCTCATAGGCTTCATCCATCAGGCGTAGGGCCAAAAATCCACTGAACAGAAGTCGGCTTCGTCGTCAGATTGCTCGGTGCAGTGCACTTGTAAACAAGGATAAGTCAGACTATTACGGCAAACTGATTTCAGACAATAGTCATGACTCTAGAAAACTATGGCGTGAGCTGCATAAAACAGGGTCTCCGATGCAACACCTCCATCACATGAGTCTGAAAAGTCATTGGCTGACCAGTTTGCCTCCTTTTTTCGAACAAAATTAAGAAAATTAGAGACACTTTTTCTCCCTCTGATACCGTAAATGAGGTTCACCCTCCTTCAGATCCTCCAAAAATTACTGTCTTTAGGCAAGTTTCCGAAGATGATGTTGATAAAATAATTAAAAGCTCACCGACAAAATCTTGCCTGTTAGACCCCTGGCCGACATTTCTTATCAAGGAATGCATTGACATACTGCTACCATCGCTTACAAAGCTGGTCAACTGCTCTCTCAAGGAGGGTTGTGTCCCTGATGCCTTCAAAACTGCTGTGGTCACTCCTCTTATTAAAAAGGAAAATCTTCCTTCAGACGACCTCAAGAAGTGTCGCCCTGTATCTGGCCTCAGTTTCATATCAAAACTGGTAGAACCCGTGGTTGCTAAACAGCTGTCAGAACATATCCATGTCCATAACTTAGACAACCCATACCAATCGGTATATAAAGCCGGTCACTCAACTGAGACAGCTCTTCTCTCCATAAAAAATGGAGTTCACTTATCTTTGTCAAGAGGTGAACCCACTGCATTAGTATTGCTCGACTTGTCCGCCGCTTTCGATACCATAGATCATTCCACTCTTCTTAGTTGCCTCCATATTTGGTTCAGCGTCAGTGGCTCTGTTCTGCAAATGGTTCACTTCTTACCTAACAGACCGTTATCAGTCAATAAAAATTGATTCTACTTTGTCAGATGCTTGTAAACTCCTATTTGGCGTCCCCCAAGGTTCTGTCTTGGGCCCTTTATTGTTCTCATTGTACACCACCCCCCTCAGTTTGATTATCAGTAAATATAAAGGAATAAAGTTTCATTTTTATGCAGATGACAGTCAAGTCTATGTGCATCTATCCCAGAAGAATGCATCTGCTGCTTTTGAACAGTTGAACAGGTGCCTAAATGATGTTAAAGATTGGATGTCTACTAGTAAGCTCAAGTTGAATCCTGACAAGACTGAGTTTATCATCTTTGGTTCGAAGAGACAGAGGGACAAGTTGAAAGCATGTTTTCCTATCAATATTTTGGGCAATCCACTCTGCCCTGTTGGCTCAGTAAAGAATTTAGGTGTGTGGTTCGATTCTGATTTGTCGTTGTCCAAGCATGTTCAGAATGTCTGCAAAAGTTGTTTTGTGAAACTCTGTGATTTCACACATGTCAGGCGGTTTCTTACGATGTTTATGTACTTGTGGCTAATGCTCTTGTTAGTAGTCGGTTGGATTACTGTAACTCACTTTTCAGGAGTCTCTCCAAGTTCAATCTACGTAAATTACAGGGCATCCAAAATAGTGCAGTCAGAATTTATCAAACACCAGTCGATACACCAGTATAACTCCTGTGCTTAAGAAATTGCATTGGCTTCCTGTTGAACAGCGCATAATGTTTAAGACAGCCACACTTGTTTACAAGTTTCTTCACACAGGTTTTCCTAGGTATTTTGCTCCATATCTCTCGTCCTACAGCAGTCTGGGAGGGTGGGGTAGCAGGTAAACTACGTCTGGCGATCCTGCTGAACGCACTATTCAACTTTACCGGTTCCGGAGACCAGGAACACACAGTGGATCAATCAGAGTCTTTCTTATCTGTATGATCCATGTCGTACCATCTAGACGACGTGGGTGACTTGACAAACTAGTCCCTGAGAAGTCCAGCAGTCTCTGTGTTTCTTGAAAGGTAGCCTTCAGTAATGGTGAGATTTAGCTTTTCCATCTTCCTACACAGCCAGTCATCCACAGGCAGTTTCACAGAGACCTTCCCGGTTGGCTGGACTCGGGAACCGGCAAAAGGGTTATCATCTGAAGATGAAACACTGTCTAATTCAGGAATCTTGTGATGGCCCATAAAGGACCTCACACCTCTGATTGTCTCTCTGTAACTAGCTTCCTCCGAGAGTTCCTGATCAGCTGATTCGTCTCTGTTGAGGTCTCTGTCTGGGGAGTCGTACCGGAAGTTGCCATCAACAGGGGAGCCTGGTTCACTCTGTAGATCGTCCTCACTGTCAGACCCACCGGTACTCTCAACAGTCTTTCCACTGGTAAGGGTCTGTTCAGCATGCAGGGCAGCACTACCGCTACCGGTTAGCAGAACCTCAGGACCTGCACCGGGAGCCTCAACAGGCTGGGTGGCCATCCCTGCACTGGGAGCCTCAACAGGCTGGGTGGCATTCTGCTGGATTACATATCCTTTTCTCATACTGGGAGCCTCAACAAGCTGGGTAGCCGGTAGTATATACAGGACGTCTTTTTCTGGCATTTGGCGGGACCGGTCGCACTGACCGGTAAAGCAATTGTCCATTGGATAGGATGAATTAACGCAATAAAAAGATATATTTATGAAGTACCACCAGTATCACGTAACATGCTCTATGATGCGTTAAGAGATGTTCTGACAAGATGTGCACTGCCTAACAATCTCTGTCATGGTCAGGCCTATGATGGTGCCAGCAATATGCAGGCCACAGGACTGGCCTAGTAACACTTATCTCACAAGATGAAAAAGCTGAAATTAGAGTACACTGCCTCAGACATTGTATTAAGTTATGTTTGCAAAATATAACACGAACCATCAGATCAATTAGAGATGCTCTAGACTTGGTGGCAGAAAGGAAAAAACTGATTAAGGTTTCACCAACACATTCAAATTTGTTTGAGAAAATGCATAAAAGCATGGGGCTACCCAAAGCACCTTCTTTGAAGCCTCTTTGCATCTCTTAGGTGGACAGTGAGGACAGCAGTCATTGATTCAGTTATAAAGAATTACACTACCTTGTTGGAAACAATTGATGGGGTCAGCAAAGGATGTTGATGACTATGCAAGAAGAGCAGTTAATGGAGACAAATTTGAAAATTTTAATTACTTAAATGTAGCTTTTATAAGCTACAAGCTTACCATGTGGGACTGAATGCTTTACTTGTTGCCGCGAGGCACAGACGACCAACGCTCGAGAAAAACAAGCATGTAGTTGGTTCGGCCTCATAGGTTGTCGTGACGTCATCACTTCCTGTGTATCAGCCTCCTTTTCGTTGAGATTAAACCCATGTCCCCTCAGCTGTAATACAGCGGGGAGGTAGGGTGGGACTCTTCTCAGTCCCACATGGTAAGCTTGTAGCTTATAAAAGCTACATTTAAGTAATTAAAATTTTCAATTTTATTGCGCTACAATAGCTTACCATGTGGGACTGAATGCTGAATTCAACCGCCCGGTGGCGGGATTACAGCTGAGACTGGAAGGTCTGAATGTTGTTTTTCTCGAATTGAGAGTAATAAAAAATAGTTCCAAAAAATTTCCAGTCTGAGTCCCATTTACAGAGTCCCAATCCTGAAGGTCGGACTTGTAAAGAGCCAAAAACCTGATGAGAATACACAGTGTCGTACACTGTAGGGTGTTTGGAAGGAGGATTGTGTACCCGGAGTACACAGATAGGAAGAACCCCTAAGGGCTATGACGTCAGAAATGAGGTCAAGGTTCGAGAATTGCTATTTGCAACCTTATTTATAAGACAACCTTATGGTCCCAAGAATTTAAAGTTAATGTAAATTTAATATGTGAGACCTTACCTGTAACACCCTGATGAGGTAGCTTATACCTAGACCTGGGGAGACTCCTGAAGGCTTAGCTGTAGCGGACGTGCCCCCCCCCTTTTCTTTCCGAAGAAGACATCACTGAGGAGAAGGGTCTAGGACCTGTTGAGCCGCTACTACTGGTCCCAGATACATGTTGTTGTCGTTGTCCGACCAAGTAAGGTCTTTTAGATAAAAATTGGTAAACGTGTTGTGAGCTTTCCAGTGACACGCTTGCATGATCTGGTCCACCGATACCCCACCGTAAAAAGCCTTAGAGGCTGCGAAGGCCCTAATGTCATGCGCTTTAACTTGGACTAAGTCCAAGGCTTGCTGGTCTGCTTGCTTATAACAAAGTAGAATGGTTTGTTTCAACCATGAAGAGAGAGTAGCGGGTCTGATATCTGAGGTATGTCCTTTCTTGAAGGACATGAAAAGAAGAGACCGGGACCCTCTCAGGTCCTTGGTTCGGTCCAGATAGTACCTCAAAGCCCGTACAGGACACAAGGTCCTGTCTTCTTTGAATTGTCTATCTACAATGGTAATCAAGGCAGGAATAGTCACCGGAGACACACTTTGAGAACCTTCTCTTGCTAGCTGGTTTTTGGCTATAAAATCTGATGAAGGGAACAAGGCTACCTTTTCCCATTGGCCTAGATTAGATACTTTGTTTGCGACCCAGGCGTGGATTTCACTGCGGCGCTTGCCGGAGGCCAGAGCTAGCAAGAAAGCAGTCTTGAGAGTGAGATGTTTGAGGTCTGTGTCTTTCATAGGCTCAAAGGGCGCTTTTGTGAGCTCATTGAGGACAACAGATAGGTTCCACTGAGGAAGGTTTCTGGAACTCTTGGGGCGATCCCTGTGAAAACTGGAGAGCAACCTGTGAAGGTCCTCATTATGGGCAATATGCTGGGCCGTAGGGCCCAGAGTGTCAACAATAGCTGTCCTGTAACCATCAATGGTAGAGGGGCGCCTGTTTAGGTCTTGGTACAGATACATAAAGAAATCTGAGATTTGCTTCACAGATGGTGAGGAGAAATCCACCGAATTATCTCTGCACCATTTTTCAAATAGGGCCCACTTTGATTTGTAGATGTTCCTTGTTGAAGACCGCTGAGGTGCAGCAATTCTCTCTGCCACTTCCACAGAGAAGCCTTGTTCTTGGAGTTGTCCACTCCTAGAGACCAGGCGTGGAGGTTGAGGTGCTGCGGGGAGCTGTGGAACACGAAGTTGTGGGACTGCTTGAGGAGTGTTGTCGACACCGGGAGTTGTAGATTTATTTGGGGTTTTTTACGTCGCTTTCAACACTGTACAGGTCATATCACGACGGGTAGTTGGAAGGGCAGAGGAAACCAGTACATAGAGTTCGCTAGGGTTGTGTACTGTAAACTGCCGACCAACGGCAAGCAACTACCAGCTTTCCCACTTACGGCCATGACGGGGATCGATCCCCGGCCGCAGAGGTGGGAGGCGAGAGTGTTACCACTCTGCCACCGTGGCCCCCCGGGAGTTGTAGAGGGATCTCTGTTGAGAGCTGCACTAGGTCCCAGAACCGGGGCATCCCTGGCCAGCCTGGGGCTATTAGTATGATCAGGCAGGTGCATTGCCTGATTTTTTGGATCACCCTGTAAAGGAGAGCCGTTGGAGGGTAAGCATAAGCAGTGAGACCCGTCCAGTCTATGTTTAGAGCATCTATGTCCCAGGCCTGGGGGTCTGGGATAGGAGACACGTACAGAGGGAGCTTGTGGTTCAGATGAGTGGCAAAAAGGTCCACGTGGGGAGTGAACCCCTTTCGGCAGATCTGTTTGAACACCTGTGGATGGAGTGACCATTCGGTCGACTGAACCTGGTTCGACCTGGAAAGTAGGTCGGCCATCACATTCAGGCACCCTGGAATGTGTCTGGCTCTCAAGATTATGTGATAGTGGTGGCACCAGGTCATGAGTCTCCACAGGAGTGCGCACATCTCCGCCGAGTGTGTTCCCCCTTGTTTGTTTATGTAAGCTACCACAGTTGAGTTGTCCGTGGCAACTAGCACTGTTTGGTCCTGACACTGGTCTTTGAAGTGTCTCAAAGCCAGAAAGACAGCTTTCAATTCTAGGACGTTTATGTGAAGTCCTTTTTCCTGAGGTGACCACAGACCTTTTGTAGAACTTTGTTCTAAGTGAGCGCCCCAGCCTTCGTTTGAGGCGTCTGTAAAGAGTTGGATACTGTGGTCTTTGGGATGAAGGTCGGCGCCTATCATCACCTTTGCAGGATTCTGCCACCAGTCCAGATGAGCAGAAATGACTTCTGTCCAGGGAAGGAGGCTGTCCAGTGACTGAGGAAATTTCCAGTGCTCTTTCAGGTGAAACTGAAACGGTCTCATGTGAAGGCGTCCCTCCGGGACCATCTTCTCCGTTGAGGCTAGCAACCCAATTAGAGACATCAAACATCTTGCAGTCAAAACATGTTTCGACTTGAGTCGTAGGATCAAATCCTGAAGTTTGAGCCATCTCTCTTGAGTGGGTTTTACAAGGGCTGAATCTAGGTGGTATTCGTAGCCCACGAACGAGAACACCTGAGTTGGTTTCAGTTCTGATTTCTCTTGGTTTAAGATCCATCCCAAGGACTGGGTGAGATCTACCACTGTCCGAGTGTTCACTAATGCTTCCTCCTGGGACTGAGACCTGATCAGCCAGTCGTCCAGGTATTGATGAAGTCTGAGTCCTCTGCTGAGGGCCATGAGCTTCACTTCTTTGACGACCATGGTGAATACCTGGGGGGCTGTGGCTAGTCCGAATGGGAGCGAGGTGAACTGGAACACCTGTGACCTGTGGCAAAATCTTAGATACTTCCTTGAGTTTGGATGGATGGGGATGTGGAGGTAAGCGTCCGACAGGTCTATTGACGCTACCCATTCCCCCGGAATCAGAGAAGTCCTGATGGACTCTGGCGTTTCCATTTTGAACTTTTCTACGTGTAGAAAAGTGTTGAGCCTGCTTAGGTCTATTACTGGCCTCCACCTTTGGTGAGGCTTGGGTACAAGAAAGAGGCGACTGTAAAACCCGAGAGATTTTACATTTTCCACCCTTTCGATAGCGTTCTTTAACAGGAGAGACTGGATGCAATCGGCCAAGGCTTGGTCTTTTTGAGGGGCCTTGTACTCTGACACAATCAGAGGAAATCTTATCAAGTTTGGCCTTGAGAGGAATGGCAGAACGTAGCCATTGGTGATGATATTTAACACGTTGGCTGAGCAATTGTTTGCGTGCCAGTCTCTCCTGAAAGAACGGAGGCGACCTCCTACTGGTGGATTGATTGAGGCTTGATAGGAGTCATTGGGAAGAGGGGTTTCCACGCCCTTTTCCTTTGTTGTGGGGTCGAAAACGACCCCTGGAGCCTCTGAAGTTTGGTTTTCCTCTAGAAGAGGGAAACGAATAGTTGCTGCTTTGGGAGGAATTGCCCCCAAAGGGGCGTTTCCTGTAGGAGCCTCTTCTCTTATTGTGGTGGGAACCACGAAAGGTCTTATTTTGGTAGGGTCCGAAACCCTGAGCATCTTTTGAGGTGCCTTTTTTGAGAAGGAAGTCCTCGCCTTCCTTCACTGACTGGGAGTTGAACAGGGAACGAGTCCAGAGAGAGGAATTCCTGAGCTCTTGACGTCTGGTTTCCCCTAATTGTGGCTGCAGATGGGATATTTCGGCTTCGCGTCTAAGCAAGCCGGAAGTTGCCATTGTGTAAAGTTCCCTTTGTAAAATATGGGCAAGGGATTTGCTCAGGCAGGTTATGGCCTTATGTTGAATAGTGAGGGTCTTCTCCCAGAGATCAAAGTAGTCATAGGCCTCATCATAACCACGTTTTACTGCTTTTTCAGGGTCGGCACCTTTCCTGACCTGGGACTTGACCTTCTTGAAGGTTTCTTTTAGTCCATAACGACACCTCCTCATGGTAGAGTTGCAGGAGGAGGATGTCTTGGCAAAAGTGGTCGTGAAATTCAATGTGGTTAGATTGTACCTTGCCTGTTGTTCTAAGTCCTTGAGGACAGAGAGTGGGACCTTGCCTAAAGGGGCCCCCGAAGGTTTAGGAGATATACAGATCTTGGCAAAGTCTGCATTTAAATCTTGGAGTTTCTCCGAAAAACAAGGTTGTCCAACCTTGTACCACTTAGAAGTGGAAGGGGGGGGCTTTGGGTATTTGCCCTCTGCCAGGTTTGCAGCCATAAGGTCATTGTTGAATTTGTCAAAGGCATCTCTTATACCAGAGTTGAGGGGCAACATAGCTGATGGACCCGTAGGTCTCAGCTCTTGGACGGCCACCTCGTCATCGATACCTATGATAGCAGTAGCAGGTCTGGGGACTGAATCCCTCGGATCAGGTAATTTGAGGATACGTCGAAAAGTATCTACCTCCTCCGCATATTGATTTGGGATGTCAGCCAGAGCCACATCCCTATAGTAGGGCGGATCAAGGTCAATTTGAGGATGTTCCTGATCATCAGAGGCCATTCTCTGGGGCTTGGGAGACCTGTGTCTACGTCTAGGGGACTGATCCTCCCCTGACGATGAGGGCAAATATGCGGACCTTGACTTATGTTTAGACTTGTCAGAGTGCTTTTTAGGTCTAGAATATGAAGGGCGATCATGATCGGAATCAGATCCCGAACCTGAGATTGGAGCATGGCTAACCTTGTGAGTGGACGTCTTGGGGCGAACAGACTGTGTATGTTCGGAAGAGCTAAGACGAACGTCCGAACCTTGCTCGGCCTGAAGGCGAGGAGGAAGAGAAGGGCCATATTCAATATCCATGGGTTCTGAAGCACTGACAGAGGTCTGAGGTTCGGTGCGAACAGCCGAAGAGGCGATCTTATCAGCCAGCCCTTGTTGAGATTTTAGGAAATCTTCACGCATAGATTTAAGGGCATCATAGATGTTGGCTTGAAAAACACCAAATTTCTGATCAAATTTGTGGTCCAAAGACTTTTCTACAGAAGAATGGACTTTATGATGTAAGGCTGTACTGGGAGTGGGAGGAACAGTACGCCCTGGTGTAGTAAGAGACAAAGGATCGAAAGATAAGGGTCTGGGACGTGGGGGTGAAGTAAACAAATGATCGGCCGCAGCCTCAAGTTCGGCTTGCGATCCAGAAAACGATTCAAAAGAATCGCCAAGTACCTCGTCCCGATCTTTGTCCGATGCCTGTGAAGTGGGATGTTTTTTCTTGTATCGTCTTCTATTAGCAATTTTAGTGGACTGTTCGTCTGTGAAAGACGCACAGATTTGACAAGTACCAGCTTTTATAACACACAGATCATCGCCCTTCCCTGCATCTCTGCAGGAGGGGCAATAGCCATGACTGTCGAATGGCTGACAGAAATGATTGCATTTGCTGGATCTGGGTTTATCTTTAGAAGACTGGTGGGCGGTGGCCATGTTTTAATGCAATAATATATGAAATACTCCGAACCGTAGATTCGAGCAGTACTAGTGTAGTGGCGAGCACACAACACGTGAATTAAGAAGACGTTAAAAAACTGACAAAATACAGCACCGGAAGTGCTGAAAATTGGGTATAAGATTCTATACTGCTAAATAAAGGAAAAGCCGAATTATGGACGAATGACAAACAATATATCCAGAGATATAATAGAAAACAGCTTTGAAAACTTAGCAGAGCATCCAATATGGCGGCGACCAACGAAAAGGAGGCTGATACACAGGAAGTGATGACGTCACGACAACCTATGAGGCCGAACCAACTACATGCTTGTTTTTCTCGAGCGTTGGTCGTCTGTGCCTCGCGGCAACCAGTAAAGCATTCAGTCCCACATGGTAAGCTATTGTAGCGCAATAAAATGAGAAATTTAGCACATTCTTTGGCCTAAAATTTCACATCTAGTCTTCAGCACTGCAGAACAATTATCAACAACCATTCAAGCAAAGGATACATCAATTGAAGATGCTATTAATGCAGGAACTCTTTTGGCAAGTTGCCATCAATCACAACATACAGATGCTGCCTTTAACAAATTTTAATGATCTTCCCACATTGCCAAGGAAAAGAAGAGCTCCAAAAAGGCTAGACAATGGGGCTGAACCAACCCATTTTGAGTTGGTAAAATAATTTTTTTAAAATTCAATACTTTGAAGCATGTGATCTACTGATAGGAGAGCCAAGCAGAAGATTTGACCAACCTAGCATGAAGGTCTTACAAAAGGCAAAGATCTGTTGATTAAATCAGCAAATAATCATAATTCTCTAATTCATGATTGTGTAAAGAACTATACCATAATGATCTGGACTTTGAACATCTTGATATTCAACTGAAAATGCTCCCACATGTCATGAAACTGGAGCTATCAATCAAAGAAACTACCAAAATCTCCACTATATGTCACGTTTTAGTAGGTAATCCACCCATCAAGAAGCTTCTTAGTGGACAAGTTGCTTAAACTATATCTGACAGTACCTGTCACATCAGCAACATTAGACAGAACAAACTCTGCTCTCAAGATAATCAAGAGCGACTTGAGAAGCACTGTGACACAGCAAGGAATGAACAAGGTGCTAATCTGCCACGCCATGAAAGAGAGAACAGACAAGTTGGACATCATTCAGATAGCTAAATTGTTCATTTAGTGTTTAATCATGCTAGTGTTTTTAAGCACCCCCCCCCCCCCCCCCCCCCCACTTTTCATATTCTTCCTACACTATTGACATTTGATTTAGTGACATTTCTAAGCATATATTTTATGTTCCAAAGATAACAAAAATGGCATCAGGGATATGAAAATGAAAAAAATGAAATGATTACCTGACAAATGCAGAACAGGAATATGGTAAAGGGAATATTTAGTGAAGAAAAACCCATTAAACTGTACATTGTAAAATACTTGAAGAAATGAGAATAGTCATTGTTGGTGATTTATTAAAAATCACATAATCACTCCATTTTATAAACTGACTTAAAAAATTATCAATCAGCTGAATATAACCTGAAATGAGGCACACTCATAACAAAAAGTACAGATGGTTATTCATAATTCAGTCAGAATATTTACAAAAACAAGTCAGACAACTTCTTGAATAAAATCTAAACAGAATTTGTAAACTCACTTAATTAACTTGATCTTGAACACAATAACATAGAGCAAGTTACCTCATTCAATACTCGTGGACAAACAGCAAAATAAATCTAACCAAAAGTGAAAAAAATGAAGATTTATTATTTGTTTATAAATCAGAACCTCTCTTAAAAACCACAATCTGTTTTCATGATTTTTTAACAACTGCATCAAAACAAAATTCTGCCCTTCCCAAATTTTGCATGAATTTTATTGGCTGACTGTTACATTACACATGAAAAGTATTAATAAAAGTGCATGTATTGGGAAAACAAAACTACACCAAGGCCAAATTTTATGATAACAAAATGAAGAACTTAATTGTGTGTTACTGTGACATGTCAAACATTTAGACAGGTGATTGATGTCGATCTTTTGCTGGATGAAGGATATTCCAGAAATGCAAGAGACCCATAGCAATAAGGTGAATTGAAACTTAACAAACACATAAAAACTGGAAGTGTATCTTAATCAAACAGAAAGTTTCTCTCTATAGAGTTTTTAACATAATAAAGTTTATACTGACACATTGTAACTTTATCCAAAAGCCACTTTTATATACATTTTTAATTAATTTGATGAACCTGGTTGATGAAAATGTTTTAAACAACATAAAATCTGCTTTCAATTGGTGTATTTCTAATGCTTTCTTTATTAAGAGAAGAAGCTTTTGTTTATTGCCAAGTTGCGTCATATTAACAGGACCCATGGGAAATAGTTGCTCTGTAATACCAAACAAATATTTTCCAATGAGATACAGAAGGCTCTCATTGTAATCACTTGTCTACAGCTTTTAACAAACACCTTGAACAATTGCATGCTAAATGCATATATTGAACAAAGATCTTTAGCATCCACACAGCTTACAAAGCTGCCCCTATCAGTGCTATGGTCTGCGCATGCGCCTGCCCCTGTAGGGCCTGGCAGTGCCTCTATGCAGACCTGGCCGGGCCATTCTAGGTGGCATGTGCTCCATGAAGTTAGGGCCCCTCATGTATGGAGGTCTGTGCAGGTCTTCACTGTGATGCTGGGGAGCCATCAGTTCCGGTATGTTTTCTTGGCTACCGCTGGCTTCATGCACGCTGCCCAGACCCTGAGACCCAGGTGGAGGAGGGCCAGGGTGATGAGGATGTCCACCACCAGAGAGCAGCATATCATCACTGTCTTGACGAGTCACAATATGCACATCTTCCCCACCCTCTTGCAAAGTCCTTGGTGGGAATCTTGGAGGGAACTCACCCAAACTATGTCCATGTAAAGGCATGGCCTGCATAGAATCAGGAGGAAACCTCCTCTCTGGTGACCAGTGACCTCGGTGCAGCCCTCTGTCTGGGCTGTCTTCTTGAGTCTCTCTGAATCTGACCTCTTCAAATCTTGCTCCCAGTGGCTGGTTCTCTAGTTCAGACACACCTCTGCCTTCTGGTTCATCTGGGAAGTGCATTAGTATTTCTCTGCCATGTAGAAAGCGCTGGCGCCTTTCTTCATCCTGCTGACGTTCCATGGCATCACCTGGTCCTACTTGTCTGAATGAGTCTCTATGAAAACCTGACTCTTTGAACTCGTGATGTGGATCCCCTTCCTCTGGCTTCCTGTTTGAGTCATGCCCATCAGAAAAGCTGTCCAGACTACTGTGACTTGGAGGTCTGTCCCCTAGTAAGCCCATACTCCTAGGAGGTAACAACGGCTTCTTGCCTTCATTCCGTGGGTCTTCTGTCGGCCACATCCCCCGACCATCCTCTCTCCAACCCACCTCCTCTTCCCGTACATTGGCTCTGGGTGGCAGGCCTCTCCTTAATGCTGGCCTTAACCTCTCAAAGCGAGGCATTCCCCGCTGACCGGGATGTATGTCCCTACCTCTGATCTGGTGACCTTGCATGTCACCTTCAGTAAAATCCTTTTCCATTATGTCTATGATTTCTCCCCTCATCTCACTATCCATCTGTTTGGCCTTCTCCCCTGACATCCGTCTGTTCTTGTAATAGTCTGGGGGTGGCCTGTTGAGCACAGCACTTGTCACATGAACACTGCTTTCTGTCTCACCTAGTCTTTGGTTTTCCGAGTCTTTAGCATGCTGTATATCTGATATGTCACTGTGCTCCTGTGAGTCTCTATTTTGACCAGCTGACGGGTTTGGTAACAAAGCTGGTCCATGCACTTGGGAGGCCATAAGCAGTTGCCCGATTGTTTTGTTCTGTACATGTTTCTGTTCACTGGGTGGTGTGGCACTATCTGAAGCACGGATGGCTTTGATCTGTTTGACGATCATGTCTGGGTAGCTTAGTTCCTTTGTGTCAGACTCTGGGTTGCGCCAACCTAACCCTCTTGATCCTGTATCCTTAGCTCTCTCCAGTTCTGAGGCACTCTCGCAGCTTTGTGGCATCTCAAACTCCCTCCGTTTTCTGGGAAAGTGTCTGTCGGGGGAATGAGATGTCTGAAATCGTCTACCTCGGAAAGACCGGTTTTCTCCTATTCGACCTCTGCGCTCAGGTGATCTGTCAAACCTTCTCTCAGGTGACCTGAAAAGAAACATGCTAAATAAAAAAAATTATAACTAAAATTCTAATAGCTTCCCAACAAACCATAGTCTATGTCTGGTGACTGCTGGACCAACACCCCCCCCCCCCAAAAAAAAAGAAAAAAAAACCCAGCAGAATAGTAGGTCCTTAAAAGCTGCATACTCATTTACACAAAACAAATAGATGACGAGACTTGACCCGATTGCACAGTATATGGTGCACGGCTCCACCTGGCAAGCAGTTTAGGATTTTTTGATCAGGCCAGGACTAATACTCTGGGATACATTTTTCTGGTGTTTGGCGGGACCCGTAGTCTCTGCACATAGGCTGTTGTCAGTCATGTAAGTGGAAAAATAACACCAAGACTACCTCAAATTATGTATAGTCTGCTGGAAATAATACTACAAACTTAATCCTCAAAACAGTTTATTTCTCTTGCACATTGCAATATTGTTAATGTTAAGACAATCAACAGCAGACTGTTTTTACAAAATATTATTTCTTGATTTTCTGTAAAGGTTTAATTTTATAACTTTGGGATGTTGCATAATTTATGATGGCACAGTTAATGGAAGGTAATAAATAGACTCATACATTGTATCATAGTTTTAATTCACACTAATATATCTGGTTCAAATGAACATCTGCTGAAAATGAAAGATCATTGCACACTAGCCACATTTTACATGATCATAGCGTTGCACTTTACCCGTGAACAGCACTTACCTTGACCTTCTCGTCGCCCTACGTTCCCGTGACCTTGACCTGCGCCTCTCTCTGGAGCGCCTCCTTTCACGTGATCTCCTCCGTTCTCTGGACTCGGGTTTACCAGTTTTGTCCTCTTTAACCTTTGCCAAGTCACTGGATGGCTGACTTCTTGACCCGTCCTTACTACTACTCGGGGCACTACTTTTCTCACTTTTGTCCAGTTTGGTTGTGACCACTTTACTGGATTTTGCCACCATCTGCTCTTTGTTTTCCTCCTTTTTGGTGAGTTGTTTCTCAAGTGCTTTGATATCACTCTCAGTCATGCCACCTGTACTGGGCACGGTCTTCACTCCCTGCTTCTCTTTTGTGGGCTTTATGATCACCTCCCTGTCTTTAACCCCCAATGGGGTACTCCCACTTTTACTTGTTGATGCCTGTTCACCAGTCGGTGCACTTCCTTTGTTACCACCCCAGTCTAATGCAGCACTCCAGCCTCCAGGTTTGGCTGGCTTGGTTTCGTTCACTTCTGCTCCATTTTCCTTTTGATCACTGGCCAGAGCAGAAAATGTCCCAATAACCTGAATTTCATCAGAACTGTCCTCTGTACCTTTTGTTACCTCTTTCTTGGATGCAGGTTGACTTTGAACACCAGACTTTGTAGCTTTCCCAGTTTTATTAGTGCAGGCTGCAGTAGATGACTTTGTTTTTTCCTTATGTTTTGAGCTTTTTGCCTCATTTGGTTCACTGAAATATATCATCATTGTTACACAATAGAAATTCACATATCAAGTTACAGAAGGTTACATAATGAAAGCTCACTATCAGTATGTCAGTAGTTTAAAATATAACCAGTTGATAGGGAAGAACATTTTTCATGTTTACTGTTTTTATAACAGTTTTGCGACACCAACACTTGTACTGGAACCTTGAAAAAAGATGTGATCTGTCTCGACATTCCAACTATGATACCAATAAACACTCAACATACAGTTGAAATAACACTGAAATAAGCCAAGTATAACTTATATAAAAGTGCTATGTACTTCAGAACAACTTAAATGCAAATTTTAAACTTTTTTTTCCTTTTTTTTTCAATATAAATGTGAATGAATTTCTGTTGATTAAAATATGCATGGATTTAAGCGCAACATTTAGGTATAATATTATGAAAAGACCCTATTTCCATCCCGTTTGCAGGTTTTTGATGAAAACATAATTGTAACATAAGTATTAAACAGGTGACCTAAATTGTACAAAATCAATCAACTTACAGATCAATATAGCTTCATTTTTTGTATCACTGTTGAAAAGTTGTTGAAATTTTGTGTTTATAGCATGTTTCTGCTGAATTAGCATGTGTTCTGAATAACCTTATAAGATACTGATCAGCATAACTTGCTCAGTAATTAGCAGAAAGTTGTTGGCAGCATATTTTCTGTTTTTGGTATTTTTCACTTATGGGATAATGAAAACCTGTGTTTCATATATTGCCCTAGTTGAAAACTCCCGCCACAACAGAATTGATTTCACAAAACAAGACATGCTCAACAGCTATGAAAGCTTACATGTGTAGAATATTCATGATAAAAACCTCCGATTTCTTATCTGTTTATTACTTTTGAATATCCCACCATTTTATGCACTGATAATGGAGATGACAGTAATGACAATGCCAGGGCATTTCAGTGAAATAATCTTGAGATACAAATTAAGTATGTGCAATACCTGCTGTCTCCACGGATCATGGAGAGCAGAGGACCCAGTACTCCAGGTGTCATCTGCAGCTCATCTGTCTTTGTGTATACGTAGGATTCCTCCTTTCCCCCTGAAGATTGCTTTTTGTCAGTCTTTGTTTTCTGTGAAGCCTTGGCTGCAGGTTTCTTACTGGGCTGTTTTTCAGGGGTGTTTTTGTTGTCTTTGACTTCTGACTCACTGGACTTTACATCAGTGATATTTGGTTTCTTACTCTGTCCTGGTGTCTGAACAGTGCATTTTTCCATATTATCAATTGTTTTTTTGGAATCATCTGCTACTGTTGAAGCTTTTGATGCTGTATGTGATTCTGTGACTTTGGAAGGTTGTACTCTCTCTGGCTGGTCAAACCTGGATTTTTTCACAGGAGAGCTTGCTCTGTCTCTATGACTGTGACTCTCCTCATCTCTATGCGGTCGCTTGCGAGTCCTGTCAATATTGTCTTTTCCTCCCGCAGGTGGTTGTGGTATGGCTTGCAATGCCTGCTTCTCAGCACTTTGACCTCTCAGTCCACTTGGCCTTGACCTTCCGCTTGGCACAGTGACTGGCAAGTCAAACAAAGATGGTATTTTATTGAGTCCGGCTTGCACTCTAGGTTCTGGTGGTTGATCCCTTTCTGGAACAGTTTCACCAGCATCTCGACTGTGTAGACTTACATCCTCCCCCTGTCTGAACCGCTCCAGAATGTCTTGAGTTTTCTTTGGATGCTGTACACCCATATCTCCAACCCTCATGTCACTGTCTTGATTGAAGGGAGAGCCTGATCCGGCCCCAACAGAGGATGACCACTGGTCGGAGTCAGGATGTTCTGTGCCTCTTGCGAAACGACGTCTGGGCCTGTCAAATCGGGACTCCTCATTTTTACCAGGTTGCCACCTTTCTCTGTCACCTAGAGGTATTTCTGGAATTAGATCCTCTCTCTGCGGAAATGGCGAATCATTGTTCGTCCTTCGACCAGGACCCCACTCCATTTTCTCAGAGTCATGCCGCTCTCGTCTGAACCCACCATCATCCATTGAAACAGGATGGTCACCTTTCAACTGACTATCAGGTTTCCAGTGATGATGGTCAAGCACCTCACCCTCCCGCCTTGGATGACCCCCTCGTGTATCTTCTGGTGGGAGATGTTGACCCTCAGGTGGCCAATTATGGTGGTCAAGTCTATCATTTTCTCTCCTTGGATGACCATCTCGTCCAGCTGGGACATTTTGATCTTCACGCCAGTTACGGTGGTCAACTCGGTCCCCATCCTTCATTGTACGACCAGATCGCACATCCTCTGGTTTGAGAACCTGACCATCAGGCAGTCTTAAATCTTTCCTTTCTGGCTGTCTTTGGTCCTCCATTTCTTCAGGTCTGCCAGCTGCGACATCCTCTTCCTGAGGGACAGAGCCTTCTTTAACTACATCTGGTGTTGGCAGTAATGTTCTTCTTCCTGTACTCTGAGGCTTAGTGGAAGGTTTTTCGTTTTCCTCTGGCACAAAGTCTGGTTTTGGGTCACCTGCAAATGAATTATTGACATGCAGACATTATAAACTAGCTATAGAAGAGGCCCCATGTTTCTGTGAATCTGAAAAAAAGGCCACGACCACATCTTTGTACAATTAAACAGTGAAGAGAAGTATACTAAAGAATACATAATTCTTGAAAAGTAAGGCCAGGGATCAGATTGGTGCAAAACAAAAGGACTGTATCTCTGCCGCACCATGTGATATTAATTTTAGCTCAACTCAATATTACAATACTTTTGGACAAGAGAACCATGAATAAACATGCTTACCAATTTTTTCAGATGTTGCTTTTTTCAAATTTTATATGAGAATGTATTGGCATGCAAAATGTCCTGGTAAGGAGGATCTCAATGCTTTTGAAACTTCGCATTGCTCTACATCTACACTGCAAACAATAAATACTAGTTACTGTTACTTCCCCTTTCTTTCTGTGTCCCCGCAGATCCACCACATTCAATGATCATCCTCGTCATCTGTATCAGTGTTCCCTCTACAACACCACAGTTCCACCGTTTCCAAATTATTTTAATTTTACAGCCTAATATATTTTATGTCTCACAATCTTTAATTTTTCAGAACATTCACTACATGAAAACAGCTGTTAACCTACCTGTGTGAAATTCTGGAAAGCGTGGGAATGGTGGTGCAAATGGTGGAAGGGGTAGCCTGGGTGGCGGGAAACCTGGCCTGATTGGTCTCATCATTCTGAGAACATGTGGGGGTGGCATTCTCAGTCCAAATGGAGGCCGCATCCTCTCCCCCTGAGCACAAGGTGGCAAGCCAGGTGGCATGGCAAAAGGGGGAGGAACCATTGGTGGATGAGTGGCTGTCCCTACACTCTCCACTGTTTCCGAAGCAGCTGACTTTTCATGCTGAGACTGTGCCCAGGCCTGGCCATGGCCTATCCCCAACGGACCAGCTTGACCTGAACGGTAGTCAATGTCCCCAGATGGGTTGAGTACGGTAAAACTATCATCTTTTGCACTATCTATTTCACTTTGATCAGCAGGTATAGTGGCTTCCTCATGGTTATCAACTGGCTTTTGTTCAGTATTTTCTGGCTTTTCATTCTCCTGTGCATCTTTCACATCATGTGACTTACTGTCCTTTGCATCCTGTGACTCACTAACTGATGGTTTGGTTTCTTCGGAAACATCCTTCTGCACAACTCTCATCTTATTTGAGGAGGTGCCATTTTCCTTTTTCCTATCAGTAGTATCCTTTGGCTCATTTCCTTTTAATCTTTCTCTTGACCTGTCCCTTGACCTATCTCTTGCTCTATCCCTAGACCTAGATCTTGCACGTCGTGACCTTCTGTGCCGGTCTCGTGACCTTGACCTGTATTTTCTCCTGTCCCGGGACTTTGACCTCTGTCTCCTGCGGTCACGTGATCTATCTCTGGATGTTCTGT
The DNA here is from genome assembly GCA_964017235.1 of Sabellastarte sp. h YS-2021. Classification (NCBI taxonomy): domain Eukaryota; kingdom Metazoa; phylum Annelida; class Polychaeta; order Sabellida; family Sabellidae; genus Sabellastarte; species Sabellastarte sp. h YS-2021. The sequence continues at coordinate 35,118,542 of OZ024936.1, forward strand.
CTCTGTGTTCATGGTGGCGCCGACGCCTTCGCCTTTCTCTCCAGCTCTCATAGCTCTCTACCGATGACCCCCTCTCTTTGTCCTTTGTACCTTTTGAGTCCTGACTGCTGTCCATTTTGCTGTCAGATGTAACACTGAGTGATGTTTCTGACCGTGTCAGATCCATTATTGCCTCACGCTTTGCCTGGCTCCCTTCTGCCTGCTTTCCCAGCTTTTTACTTTTACTGGTGCTTATCTGCATTGCAGCCTCCAGCTCTGTGTCTATGTCCAGTTCTGTATCAATGTCTATTTCTTCATCATCAATTTCTCCCTCCTCCCTGTCACTGGCTTTGACTCCCGGCATTTCATGAGACTTGCCAGATTCTTCTCCAGTTTTTACCTTCACACTTGCTACAATATTCTTTAAGTTTTCAAAAGAGGACCCACTCAGCATTTTTTTAACAGAATCGGGCAAGCTGGCAAGATTGGTTGGAGGCACTTGGGTGAGGTTTGCTGGAAGTGTAGGTTTGCATTCTTCAGATTTCTGTAGAAGCCGCTGACGTGCTAGGTTGAAGGCATTAGTCTCCACCTTAGGTTCAAAGGTGAGGGAGCTCATGGACAACACTGGTGTCACTCTTTCAGAGACCATGGGCTGCAGGCTCTGCGTCTTTTCCTCTTTCACCACTTCAAGCTTTACACTTTCTTTGATTTTGTGCTCTTGTTTTGGCTCTTTGGTAGGTTCCTTTTTAGGGAGTGTGACTTCGATTTTGATTTTTTCAGGTACCTTTGCAGGCTTTTTGGGCGCTGGGCTGTCTGCAGGCAGGGGGATGTCACAGGATGGGATGTCCACAGCCTTCTCACTAGCTGCAGGCTTGATTTCTCTCTTCATTTCAGTACTTTCCTGTGGCTTCTGATTCTTCACCTTCTGCTTCTCAAGATACTTCTTTTGTTCCTCAACCTAAGAAAATGAAAACAAAAATTTTTTTTTGCCTTTATAATAGTTATTTTATTTAAATTTGTTTTTTATTTACCTTTGAAGTCTTAACTAACTGCATTGATATGTATTTCTGAGTTTTAGATGAATTCTGATGATTTTCAAATTTTTGACATGTAGTATCCATCAAAGACAGCCCCTTTCGGCAAATATGATGGCAATATAAACAAAAAATAGTCAGTCTTGGCAGGCAAGAACCCCAGCCCGCAGGTACAACTAAATGGGCAACAACATTGAGATATGGTAAAATCTTAGAAACAACTTCAGTTGTAAGAAGTATACAGAATCTATGAAATGTTGTCAGGATGTAAGATTCACAGGCCATGATTTCTTACAAGTTTTTTTCCCATTTTGAAGTCCTAGAATCAATTTTAGGGAAAAATTACTCTCAGGCAAGCTTTCCTAGCCATTTACATTTTGTGTAAATATGACACAGCACAATATTTTAAATTTTAGAACATATCAATGATTTTCCAACAATCGGCTATGGCGGCCATGTTTTTTTTTTCAAATGAGTACCATCATTTTTTACAGACATGTTTTCACAGCCATACACATTCTCTGCAAATTTGGTGAAGATATCTTCATAACTGAATGAAATATAAGCTTGATTTAAAAATAGCATCAGAGATGCCCGTACCCCACAGCCTAGGGAAATATTTTTAATACCATGAGATATAGAAGCACTGTATCAGTACAAAGTTCAGGATACTTTCAGAGCACTGTCAGTTATATAAAGGCCCAAACAATGTTTAAATAGAGAAAATAATGTCTAAGAGAAAAATAATGCATGTAAAGATGAAGTATTAAAACAAGACAATTCAATAACAAGATGACAGCATTACTCAGTAAACTAAAGATTACGACACTCTTTATCTACATTTGGCATGGCCAAATTATGGTTTGGATGTTTTGAATATTACCATGCATACAGAAGTGGTAATACATTCAATGAATGCTTATATGTGGTGTTGGAACAAAATCTGTGGCTCACTTGATGAAATTCCATCTGTTACAATGGGAAGTTGTAAAAGTAAAATTCTTAATGAATTCTAATATGACTTTAACAGTGCTTATATCTGCATCAAAAGACAGACCCAACGGTGCAACAAGATATTAAAGGTCAAGGTCACTACGACAAGGTCAAAGGTCAAATCAAGGTCACACCATGATGCTGTACACCTACAACCCCTAACCAATGTCCCTACCAAGCATCAACTTTCTACACCTTACGGTTTCCAAGATATAGCCCGGACAAGATTTTATGGGTCAAGGTCACTACGGCAAGGTCAAAGGTCAAATCAAGGTCAGACCATGACATTGCACACCTACACCCCCTAACTAATGTCCCTAGTAAGTATCAACTTCCTATACCTCACGTTTTCCAAGATATAGCCTGGACAAGACTTTATAGGTCAAGGTCATTACAGCAAGGTCAAAGGTCAAATCAAGGTCAGACAATGACTTTGCACACCTACACCCCCTAACCAATGTCACTACCAAGTATCAACTTCCTACACCTTACAGTTTCCGAGATATAGCCCGGACAAGATTTTATAGGTCAAGGTCACTACGGCAAGGTCAAAGGTCAAATCAAGGTCACACCATGACATTGCACACCTACACCCCCTAACTAATGTCCCTAGTAAGTATCAACTTCCTATACCTCACGTTTTCCAAGATATAGCCTGGGCAAGACTTTATAGGTCAAGGTCATTACAGCAAGGTCAAAGGTCAAATCAAGGTCAGACAATGACTTTGCACACCTACACCCCCTAACCAATGTCACTACCAAGTATCAACTTCCTACACCTTACAGTTTCCGAGATATAGCCCGGACAAGATTTTATTTGTCAAGGTAACTACGGCAAGGTCAAAGGTCAAATCAAGGTCACACCATGACATTGCACACCTACACCCCCTAACTAATGTCCCTAGTAAGTATCAACTTCCTATACCTCACGTTTTCCAAGATATAGCCTGGACAAGACTTTATAGGTCAAGGTCATTACAGCAAGGTCAAAGGTCAAATCAAGGTCAGACAATGACTTTGCACACCTACACCCCTTAAACCAATGTCGCTACCAAGTATCAACTTCCTACACCTTACAGTTTCCGAGATATAGCCCGAACAAGATTTTCAAACTCAAGGTCACTACGGCAAGATCAAAGGTCAAATCAAGGTCAGACCATGACGTTGCACACCTACACATCCTAACCAATGTCCCTACCAAGTATCAACTTCCTACACCTTACAGTTTCTGAGATACAGCCCGGACAAACTTTTTCCCGCCGCCCGCCTGCCCATCCGGACAACATGGGTGAAAACAATACCCCGACAGCCCTTAAGGGCTGTGGGGTAAAAATGTGACAAACGCACATACGCATGCGCACACACACACATGCACGCACATACGGAAGGCATTTCATGATCTCCCAACCCCAGCCTTGGCCAGCGGGAGATTAAAATGCACGTGTAATGACATCTGTTTAATAGTGCCCCTTTTTCAATTAAGAAGTTTAAGACTGAAAAACATTTAAAGCGTTGTCATGGCAAAGGGTGTTGTCAGATACCATCCCAAACCTACTCAGCTGTAGATCCGGTTTCGGTTAACATATTCTGAAAATTTGGTCAAAATCCATGCATGAGTTTAGGCTGTGGAACACCCTGAAACTTTAAGACCCAAAAATCCTAAAAGTGTTGCCATGGCAACAGTTGTTACCAGATACCCCCCAAAAAGTAATCAGCTCTAGATCCTCTTGGGGTAAACATACCCTGAAAATTTGGTGAAAATCCGTGCATGGGTTTAAACTCTGGAACACCCACATACTTTAAGACCAAAAAATCTTAAAAGTGTTGCCAGATACCCCCGAAAATCAGCTTGTAGGTCCTCTGGGGGTAAACATACGCTGAAAATTTGGTGAAAATTTGTGCATGGGTTTAGGCTGTGGAACACCCACAAGCTTTAAGCCCCCCACTGCTGCTCAGATGACGCAGGGGACGACTACAACCCCAGCCTTTATGGGCTGGGGTTAAAAAAAAACTTTTAAATTTAATGCTTTAATCATTGAAAATTACATTCAGTATTTCACAAATATTTGGACATTAATCTTCAGAATTGTTTTAATTTAACAGTGACCACCTGAAGAATTAACAACACACTGGGTGAAGTAAACTTGCACAGGGAACTCTGTATCAATATCAACTCACATTTGCCTTAAATTTGGAGACAATATCGTTAACGAGAATTGCATCTGACTCCTACTTATAATATCCTCACATATAAAAGCTCTGTTTGAAGTCTTGGTATATCTCTTTTGTTGATAAAGAGCTAGACTTTTGTGTATTTCTGTACGTTACTTAAAGGTACTGGGATTGACTCTATTGACAGTGGTCACTTAAACATGTTTCACCTTCTCATCAACACATTCTAAGATCAAGCTTTACCTTGGCAGTCAGTTCTGCCAGCAGACGTTTCTGGTCCTCTATGTTCTTGGTCTGTGAGGATGCAGTAAGTGTCGCCACCACAGCAGCTGCCATCTCTTGCTTACTGGTGCCTGGCTTCTTCAGCTAGAGATAAAAAAGAATACATAAAGATGGATGGGCCATCTCTTGCTTACTGGTGCCTGGCTTCTTCAGCTAGAGATAAACAAGAGGAGAGTGCCCGTGAACGGGCACTGTGTCAGCTGACTGAGTGTTTTTGATTTGTGAAGGTGATTAGAGGACAGAATAATTATCAGGAAAAGGGCTGTACAGAAATACAGTAAATGGTAACTGAACAGCAAGTTCGAAAGAAATTCCGAAGCTGACAGAAGAAAAGGATAAAAAAGTTGTGCCCTGTAAATGGTATTATGAAGGAAAATAAAAGGTAATTGTTTAAGTGTAAAAAATAGGTTAAAACATATTTAAAGAAATACTACAAATGCAATATCCTCGTTCGACCTTGAAGAAGGGGTCCAAGGTCAAATCTAACCACACAAATACATTCCCAGCCCATGATTTCCTATGGTTTACCATTCCAAACCTCTAGGACCAATTATAAATGAGTTATAAGCACTTTTAAGCTTGGCTGTCCTCATTTGACCTTGAAGGAGGGGTCTAAAGGTCAAATCTGACCATACCAAAAGATTCCGAGCCAATGATTTCCTACGGGATGGTTTACCATCCCAAATCTCTGTCACCAATAATAAGCGAGTTGTAGGCACTTTCAATTTTCGCTATCCTCATTTGACCTTGAAGGAGGGTACCAAGGTCAAATCGGACCATATCAACAGATTCACAGCCCATGATTTCCTGTCTGTTTACCATCCCAAACCTCTGGGACCAATAATAAGCGAGTTATAAGCACTTTTAAGTTTGGCTATCCTTGTTTGACCTTGAAGGAGGGGTCATTGAAGGTCAAATCTGACCACACCAAAAGATTCCCACCCCATGATTTCCTACAGGTTGGTTTATCATCCCAAACCTCTAGGATCAATAATAAGGGAGATATAAGCACTTTTCATGACTGACAAAAAACACCTGTGGCGGCCATCTTGTTTCTCAAAATGAGGCCAAAAATATTCCCAGACAACATTTTATGGTTATTAATATATACTGCAAACTTAAGAAAGCTAGCTATAATATTTTTTTTCATCAGAGCAGTGATGGTGAAATCTCTCTCTACACACTGCGGCTATCCAGTGGATACAATGATTTACTCAAGAGTGAGAACCTGAAAGTAGCTATTGCTCAGCTATGCCATGACATAGAGGTCTGCAATTTCACTATGTTATAGCTGACCAAAAATTCTGTGAATAACATATTTAACAAATTACTCTAAATGTAATAGTTTTCAAGTTACAACTGATTTACACAACAGTGAGAACCTCAAAGGAACTATTACTCAGCTATGCAATGAGCTACATGTCTGAAATTTTACTATGTTATAGCTAACCCAAAAGTAGGTGAACAACATATTTAAGCAAACTACTGTAAATGCAATAGTTTTCAAGCTACAACTGATTTACTCAATAGTGAGAACCTGAAAATAGCTATTGCTCCGCTATGCCATGAGCTATAGGTCTGTAATTTCACTATGTTATAGCTGACCCAAAAGTAGGTGAACAATATATTTTAACAAAATACTCCAAATGCAATATTTTTCAAGTTATAGCTGATTTACTCAACAGTCAGTACCTGAGAATAGCTATTGCTCAGTTGTGCCATGAGCTATAGGTCTATAATTTCACTATGTTATAGCTAACCCAAAAGTAGCTGAATAACATATTTGCACAAATTTCTGTAAATGCAATAGTTTTCCAATTACAACTGATTTACTCAACAGTGAGAACTTCAAAGTAGCTATTACTCAGCTATGAAATGAGCCACAGGACTGAAACTTCACTATGTTATAGCTGACCCCAAAATAGGTGAATAACATATTGAAACAAAATACTCTAAATGCAATAGTTTTCAAGTTATAAGTGATTTACTCAACAGTGATAACCTAAAAGTAGCTATTACTCAGCTATGCCATGAGCTACAGGTCTGAAATTTTACTATGTTATAGCTGGCCCAAAAGTAGCTGAATAACATATTTATACGAAATTCTCTAAATGCAATAGTTTTTAAGTTACAAGTGATTTTACTCATGATGGAAGTTACTGAAAAGCCCAAAAGTAGCTATTACTCACTTAGCTATTGAGACAGACACCCAACTTACTCACCATATTGTAGCTATGAAAAAAGTAGCTGAATAACATATTTTAACAAAATGCTCTAAATGCAACACTTTTCAAGTTATAAGTGATTTACTCAACAGTGATAACCTAAAAGTAGCTATTACTCAGCTATGCCATGAGCTACAGGTCTGAAATTTTACTATGTTATAGCTGACCCAAAAGTAGCTGAATAACATATTTATACGAAATTCTCTAAATGCAATAGTTTTCAAGTTATAAGCGATTTACTCAACAGTGATAACCTAAAAGTAGCTATTACTCAGCTATGCCATGAGCTACAGGTCTGAAATTTCACTATGTTATAGCTGGCCCCAAAGTAGCTGAATACATATTTATACGAAATTCTCTAAATGCAATAGTTTTTAAGTTACAAGTGATTTTACTCATAACGGAAGTTACTGAAAAGCCCAAAAGTAGCTATTACTCACTTAGCTATTGAGACAGACACCCAACTTACTCACCATATTGTAGCTATGAAAAAAGTAGCTGAACAACATATTTTAACAAAATGCTGTAAATGCAACACTTTTGAAGTTATAAGTGATTTAGTGCATGATTTCATGAATTTTAATGCATTAAAAATTATTAAAAAAATTTATTAAAAAAAAAAGTAAGACAGATCGAGGTCTCATACTCACACAAGAGAATCTACCTCTGGCCTAGTACATATATGCAAGATATGAGAGAAATCCCTGCAATAGTCACTGAGAAAATTGTGATAAAAAGTTGAAATTTTCACACTTTTGGTGGGGGTATCCCCCTTGTAATGTCTCTAGCAAACAGACGAACAGACAGATTTGCATGCCTTGAACAATTTTTCATCCTCGATAGATAAGGTATCTTTTAAAAAAAACAGCATGTCTCTAGGCCTTGTAGTTTTGGAGAAGAAGTTGTTCACGCGGATGCGTACGCCCACGCCGCAGAGTGATGACATAAAAAGAATACATAAAGATGGATGGGCCATCTCTTGCTTACTGGTGCCTGGCTTCTTCAGCTAGAGATAAAAAAGAATACATAAAGATGGATGGGCCATCTCTTGCTTACTGGTGCCTGGCTTCTTCAGCTAGAGATAAAAAAGAATACATAAAGATGGATGGGCCATCTCTTGCTTACTGGTGCCTGGCTTCTTCAGCTAGAGATAAAAAAAGAATACATAAAGATGGATGGGCCATCTCTTGCTTACTGGTGCCTGGCTTCTTCAGCTAGAGATAAAAAAAGAATACATAAAGATGGATGGGCCATCTCTTGCTTACTGGTGCCTGGCTTCTTCAGCTAGAGATAAAAAAAGAATACATAAAGATGGATGGGCCATCTCTTGCTTACTGGTGCCTGGCTTCTTCAGCTAGAGATAAAAAAAGAATACATAAAGATGGATGGGCCATCTCTTGCTTACTGGTGCCTGGCTTCTTCAGCTAGAGATAAAAAATACATATAGAGAGACGCATGTTGACAATGGCACAAGAAAGAGGTGACCTGATCTTGGTGGTGATCTGGATCCAAGATTTTATTAAGAATCTTTTAGCACTGTGGGATAGTGCAATTTTTAGTATATGTTTAATATGTCTCCATAAGAAACTGCCACCCTGCTTTGGGAAAAAATAAAGGACACTACTACAATAGCGTCTATAATATACCTAAGTTTGTTAAAGTTAACACAATTTTGGATTCTATGAACCACAACAGGAAAATATATGGTCAGAAATGAGCTGCTTGGTGGAGTTTTGCGCTCTTCTAGTGCCTTCCTAGTTAGTATTCAGTAACTTACTACACTTGGTTCTTTTATGATAGTGGGGAACCCTGTCACAGCCTTACTTTATTTGCAATAAAGAATACCGTGAAATACTGTATATAGGCGGAAATCTGAAGCAACATATCATAACCTTTAAAGATAAAATTGGAAAATTTAATAGTAATTGGCTCCAACATATAGCTACTGTTAGGAAATGGTAAGGGTATTTCGCTATAAAACTGCATTTTATTTTACTTAAATGGTATATTTCCCCTTTAAATGACAATAAATTGACTGAAGAGAAGATGTAATCGCTACCATGGAAAGTGTGTGACATACCTGATTGAGTTGTTGCAGTAAGCTGTCTGGAAGTGAGCCAGCCAAAGTCACCTTGGGTTCTAAAAAGAAAATTGAAATAATGGATAAGATATGCAACACAGTTGCACAATGGAAAGCTCAATCTTGGTGGAACAGGATAAAACACCTGCTAAATCATCAGATGGAAGATCTCCACAGGAAAGGCATTTAAAGTATAAAACTCATATCTGTGTGCACAGCAGGGATAGGTTATTATCATGTTTTCTGTTAGTTACATGTGTTCACAAGCGAAATTGCAAATTTAATAAGTAAATTAAATTTTTATAAGTTAATACCCTATCCAATGGACAATAGCTTATCCGGTCGGCGCAGACCGGCCCGCCAAACGTCAGAAAAAGACGTCCTGTGTCTCCACTGGCAGGTCGGTCCGTAGTACCAGTGCACTCGCCAGATGGCGTGTCGTACTTCCTTCCTGTCTAGACAGCGTGACGTCATAGCATCTTTTTCGTTGTCTAAACCTCTTAGACCCCTAGTAAGCTGATAGCGGGGTCGGTGGGAGGGTCTTGTGTGTCCATTGGATAGGGTATTAACTTATAAAAATTTAATTTACTTATTAAATTTGCAATTTTATTGCGTTAATACATCCTATCCAATGGACAATAGCTGAATAACTACCGCTTGGTCGGCGGGTAAGTTACTAGGGACTTATGTGAACTCACAAGTAATAGCAAATTTTAACCTACAGTCTAGGCTGACTTCGTCAGGAGACCTATAGGCCCAGGTCTGGGTTGATCTTAAGATCAGGAAACCCTGTAAGACCTTGGTCGGTTGCCAACAGCCGGTTACCCGGGGCTATACCGACGTCGCCCCCCCCCCCCCTTTTTAACAGACCTGCTCTGAGGTAGGGGAAGAGAGGGATGAGTTCAGTCCCAGAAAGCCAATAAACCTCCCGAAGGAAGCACACCACATTTTATACTATGTGCTTGTAGAGTTGTTTATATATATATATACAAATCTCCTCCATCTAAGGGCCACTTGTGGATCTGCTGAGCAGCCACTACCGAGCCCAATTGGTAAAGCTCTGAGTCAGCCCAAGCCCCGCCCTTCAGATAGAACCATGTGAAGGTATTATGTGACTTCAGAGGCAGGCTGACAAGACTGTATCGAAGGAAACTTCCGACTGGAAGACCTTAGAAGCAGCAAAGGCCCTGATATCATGGGGTTTAACCTGATGTAGAGTGTGGGTCTCCTGGTCAGAGAGCTCATAACATAGGATCACAGTCTGCTTGATCCAAGAGGAGATAGTGGCAGGTGAGATGTCTTTGTCAAAACCTTTCTTAAAGGAGACAAAAACCACCTCCTTATTCTGCCCAAGGTCCTGCCCAAATAGTAGCGCAATGCTCTGACTGGACAGAGGGACCTGTCAGACTTGAGGGATCTATCCAGAGTTGGGGGCCAGGGCTGTTATATCCCTGGGGCCCCACTGTCTGGAACCTCTTTGGCCAGCTGATTCTTGGGGAGAAAGCTGGGTGACGGGTACAGGGACACCTTGACCAGTCGGACTGGTGTCTAATATTTCTGTTTTGCCAAGCATGTATCTCACTTCTACTCTTGCCTGACCCCAGGGCCCAGAGGAAAGCTATCTTGAAGGACAAATGCTTCAAGGAGGCCTCTTTAATTGGTTCAAAATGACCCTTGTCAGCTGGTGCAAAACCAGGGAGAGGTTCCAGGAGGGGATTCCCTTCCTGCCTTTGGGTCTGTCTCAGTGGAAACTATCCAGGAGACGAGTGAGATTTTCATCCTTACTGATATTGATGGGCGAATTTCCCAGTCTATCAGCAATGTCTGACCTGTAACCATCAATGGTGCTGGCTGCAACTTCCTGTCCTGAAATAGGTACATAAGGAAGTCAGCAACTAACTTTACAGGGGGGTGCCCCGAAGTCCACCTGATGAATGATACACCACTTGTAAAAATGGCCCACTTGCCTCATAGACTGATCAGATTGATCCCCCTTTGAGGAGCCTCAACTCTTGCTGCCACTGCCTCAGACAAGCCCTGCTCCTCGATTGCTGAGGCTCTAGGAGCCCTGCATGGATATTAAGGTTTGTCAGATTTCTGTGAGGGATCTGATTGAATGGCTGTCAACAGGTTGGGCATATTGGGCAGGCTCAGTGGGATTTGGCTGGACGTAGCCACTAGATCCCAAAACCAAGGCATGTTGGGCCACCCCGGAGCAATCAGAATGATTCTCTTGCATGGGGAGTCTTGCAACTTCTCCACCACTTTGCCCAATATGGCTGATGGTGGGAAGGTGTATGCTTTCAGATCCTACCACGGCCGACTGAGCGTATCCACTGCTGTGGCCAGGGGATCCGGTACCGGTGACACAAACAGAGGCAACCTGTTGTTGGACCTCGTGGCAAATAAGTCTATTTGGCCCGGTGCCACCTGCTGCAGAGAGTGGAAGACCTCTGGAAGGAGAAACCACTGTTTGGATGGTCTGGCCTAGCCTGGATAGCTTGTCTGCTACCACATTCGGCCGGCCTGGAATGTGTCGTGCTTTAGAGTCACTTGTTTCCTGGTATACCAGGTTAAGATTCTCCATAGTAGGGCACAAAGTGGGCACGACCTCATGCCTCCTTCCTTGTTTATGTATGACACTACTGTGGTGTTGTCAGTTGCTACAGGTACTATCTTGTTGAGCAAAGGTCTTGGAACTCTTTTAAAGCCAGAAAGAACTGCTTTAAGTTCTAGATAGTTTATATGCAGCTTGCTCCCCGGAGGGGACCAGGTTGCTCTTGTAAGTGCTCGTTTAAGCGAGCGCCCCACCCTTCTATTGATGCGTCTGTAATTATTTGCAGAGCATGTTTATTGGGTTTAATGGTTGGACTGTAAGTACATTGTCTTCCTTCAGCCATCATTGTAAAGGGGGTGCAAGGACCTGGGGGTTGGGATCACCTTTTCCAGTGATTCTGGGACCCTCCAGTTGTGTTTGTGATGCCACTGAATGAGTCTCATATGAAGTTGGCCTACATGAACTTGCTTTTCTGTAGCTGTTAGTAAGCCTATCACGGACCTGAATTCCCGGACCGGGCAAGCCGGTAGGGATAGCAATTTCAGCATTTTCTCTTGAAGGTTCTGCTACCGGTCTGGAGTCAGTCGGACCGGATCAGACCTGAGGTCGAACTGGTAGCCTACAAAATTAAACTCTTGTTTGGGCTCCAGCTCTGATTTCTCTAAGTTCACCAGCCAACCTAGTTGCTGACACATTATTTACTAGCTCCTGTGTATGTTGGAGACAAGCCTGGTGGGATCTGGCTCTCACCAACCAGTCGTCTAGTTACTGGTGGTTTCTTAAATCCTTGTGTATGGCCATCAATTCACCTCCTTTGGTATCACGATGAACTCCAAAGGTGCTGTGGACAAACCGAAAGGCAGGGCCTTGAACTGGTATGTCCGACCTTGGATGTGAAATCTCAGGCATTTCCTGGATTGTTCTTGTACAGGTATATGGACATAGGTATCCCTCCTTCCACAATTGTACTACCTAGGGTCCAGCCCCCAAGGCTTCCTAAGTTCCCAAAAGGGCTTAGTCTGGACCCTACAGGCAGATTGTGTGCCACATTTGGGACATTTGGTATCCTGACAATATATCCTGTCCCTCCGGACACTGGTCCGGTCTGGTGACAATGATCCAAGTTAACAGTCTCTCTGTTCTTATTGTGGTCCGGTGGGGCTGACACAACTTTTCACATCAATAGACTCTTTGCCCCGGGCCAGCAGCCTGCAAGGTGCAGCATTTACCAGAGCAATTGTCATTTGTGAGATGTCTGACTCCTGGCTGGACATGATGACAAACTTATTATCTCTCCAGTCAAGTCCAGCACCGATAACAGGTTGTTGAGAGATGTTGCCTAGCAGTAGCTTGGGACACTGTCATATCACTGTCATATCCCCAAGACCACTGACTGGTCTAAGAATTCTCTGTAACCAAATTTACTTTAGGCAACTCTGTCCAGTACCAGGACTCCATACCCGGTACTTAACTGTGACCAGTAATTTTCTGTAACCGGCAAAAAACTTGGAGGCTGGGGTCACCAATGAATTAGACAGCTACTGGTCTATATTTAGCCAGCTTTTTTTTTTTTTTTTTTTTTTTGTAACCAGTTGGGGTGAAGCCCTGTACAGTAAGGACTGTGTAGCCAGCACCCTATTAGTAGACTTGTAACCGGTAGGTTGAAGCAAGTGTACAAGACTGTGTAGCCAGTACCAGTCGGTACACTCTGTAACCAGTTGTTGAAGTAAGTGTACAAGGCTGTGTACCCAGTACCAGCCGGACACTCTGTAACCAGTTGTTGAAGCAAGTGTACAAGGCTGTGTAGCCCGAACCAGCTGGTACACTCTGTACCCAGCTGTTGAAGCAAGTGTACAAGGCTGTGTAACCAGTACCAGCCGGTACACTCTGTAAACAGTTGTTGAGGCAAGTGTACAAGGCTGTGTAGCTAGTACCAGCCGGTACACTCTGTAACCAGTTATTGAAGCAAGTGTACAAGGCTGTGTAGCTAGTACCAGCCGGTACACTCTGTAACCAGTTATTGAAGCAAGTGTACAAGGCTGTGCAGCCGGTATACTGGTGGGTACACTCTGTAACCAATTGCTAAAGCAATTTTACAACTATTTTTTGTGTTGAATTCAGCTTGCTGTAGTTTCCCTCCATTAATTAAAGAATTTCTTTAATCGCACGTCTTATTTGTAGATTTGACAGTTGCTGGGAAAGCCCTTGTGAGCTATATTTAGAAACACTTGGTGTTCGGTGTATCACGTGACCAGCTTGCTGGTCGGAAAGACACGCGATTGGCTGATTGGAGCTCGTCAGTAGTGGCGTTCTTTTGTGATACTTAAACATGCAAATGCGCAGTATCCTACTCATCCACAAACCCCACTACCGACAACGAAGCCGGGTCTGCAAGGCAGGGACTGGAATCACAGTAGACGTGAGTTCTGAAGAACGCACCTCCGACCTTCCTGGTCGGTGAAAACACGTGACCTGCTTCGTGATTGGTCGGAAAGACACGCGATTGGCTGACTGGAGATGACGTCAGTATTCGCGTTCTTTGTGTGATGCTTTACCGGCAAATTTACAGTACACAAAACCCCACTACCGACAACCAGTCCGGGTCTGCAAAGCAGGGACTGTAGTCACAGTAGACGTGAGTTCTAAAGAACGCACTTCCGACCTTCCTGGTCGGTGAAAACACAGACCTGCTTCGTGATTAGTCGGAAGGACACGCGATTGGCTGACTGGATATGACGTCAGAGGTCGCGTTCTTTTGAGCTGGTCGGTCGGCTGATGCTTTAAAAGCAGAGAAGCCTGGGCCAGTGCGCTCTGTAGATGAAGTCCTGGCCGGTCTGAAGTCGATTCTTCTTTTCAGCCGGCTGTACACTCAAACCAGTTTCCTGGCCATCCACCTCCCTTACTACCGACATAAGTGCCGGGTCCACAAGGGAGGGACTGAGAGTGATTAAAGATGAAATTCCTTCTATGTAAATACTAGGTGAGGTCGGCTGAACATGAGCTTGCCGGTCGACTAATGCTTTACAGCAAAGATGTCTGGACCAGTGCGCTCTGAAGAAATCTGAAGAATTCCTCTCTTGCTGCTGATGTACATATATATATATATAAGCTTACCGGTCGACTAATGCTTTAAAGCAAAGATGTCTGGACCAGTGCGCTCTGAAGAAATCTGAAGAATGCACCTCTTGGGAATTCCTTCTATTGCAGTGTTCAAAACTACGTAGATTGAAGTTTTCCGTGATTCTATTCATAGTACTAGAAAAGACGTTTCTATGGTGATTGAACTGGAAGTTACAGAGGGTACATTCAACAAACGAACACGGATAAAAATACCTGTAAGTAGTATATCCATTATTTCCTTAATATTGTCGATCTGCCCCTAACAACACCATGGTTGAATGGGAGGAAACTAGAAAAAAATGGCTGCCTTCGTCGATTACTGCCCTATCATCAACACTAAATTGAGTCAGCTAGGGAGCGTTTCCAGCAGATTTCTCGATGTATATCCGTGCTTGATATGTAGGTAACACTTTTACAATAAATTATTTGCAAATAAGGTATAAAATCCATCATAATGCACACTTTTCCTTAAAATATCTGGAGATTGTTGAAAACACGTCTGCACAGTACATGCGCCAAACGAAAAAGATGCTATGACGTCACGCTGTCTAGACAGGAAGGAAGTACGACACGCCATCTGGCGAGTGCACTGGTACTACGGACCGACCTGCCAGTGGAGACACAGGACGTCTTTTTCTGACGTTTGGCGGGCCGGTCTGCGCCGACCGGATAAGCTATTGTCCATTGGATAGGATGTATTAACGCAATAAAATGGTGGTTCTTTAATATTGTCATGGTAATTCAATATAATGTACTTGATACCAAGACACTGGGGTTACTGAACCATACCTAGTGCAAAGACGATCCACAATGCATTAAATATACTAAAAGCAGTATAGTTAAACAGCCAAGGCAAAATACATTATAATAATTTTCAATGAGTATTATCACATACTATACTTTTACTTAAATTGCAAGCCAATTTCTGGAGGATCCTTGTCTTTAAATTCTAGTACACATCAATTGTTACAGCTTTACAGGAAAAGTTATCGCTGAAAGAACTCAATGACTACATTGAATAGCTTCAGCTGTTTGAGTGCTGAGTGTACTCGACGTCCTTTACGTCTGAATGCAAGCTGCCCTTATAAATAACATGTTACAGCCTTGTAGAGCTTATTTATGTGAGTTAGTTTGTTCAGCCAGCATTTGTCATGTATACTGGTGTCAATGTTACTACTGAGGACTATTAATATGCCTGTTCTATGAGTTTTAGCTAGGAGTCTGAGTCTAGTACACAAGAATGAAGATATTCTTTGTCCTAGTGTCCTATATGGTGTCTGTAGTATGAAGGGACTATGCTTATTCATAAGGTATAGCTCTCTGATTAAGTCAGTGAGTTGGTTCACCCTACCTTTGAGAGGTTTTGGTGTATCAGTGGGGAGTGTGCTGGACTTTGCATAAGCTTGCACTATGGGGTCTGTACTCTTGGCTGCAAACTTCTCCTCCTCTGATGTGGGAATCAGCAAGTCCTGGTCATCTGACTTCTTCTCCTGTACATTGCACACACAATATAGGAGCACTGAACAAGTTTGAACAGGTGAATTGACAAGTCAATAAAATGCCAAGCAATCATTGACGAGAAACTCACAAATGTCAGCAGTAAGAATAGAGGGTCCTCTGTGGCCTTGTGGTTAGCAAGTTTGGCATCTAATAACAAGCTGTCACCTCTGTGTGAGTTCAAATCCCACAAGTGGAAATGCTGAGGACCCATCCAAATATGGCCCTGGCTGTTGAATGTTACGTTAAACCCCAACGTTGAATCAGTAACAGTACTGCTCAACAGACGTATATCAGTAATAACACTGCTTAACAGATGTCTGTCAGTAATACTGTTTATTGGATAACATAATAAAATATAACTTTCCCCTAATACATACATTATTTGATTCCTATTACAAATTTATAACAAACAATAAAAATTTAAGATTTGTGTTTACCTTAGATTTTTAAAAGATGTGAGTTTAGGAACCAGTAAATATAAGATTTGAAAATTTACATGTACTTTTCACTACATCAATACAGATTAATGAAGAAATTAGAATTGCTTTATCAATCACTATACAATTAAAAGTGTGGGAAAAATCTATTGTGCACACACCATCAGTCATAATAACTGACTATTAACCACTACCCGATCCTGGGTACAAGTTCCATCAAACCCCTGAATAAGTGAAAATATCTTCTTGTGCAACTAATGAGTATGTGATAAAACTTCATCAAAGTCAAAGTCAAAGTTGGGGTTTTACGTCCCGTTCAACAGCCAGGGTCATATTGGGACAGGTCCTCAGAATTGCCACTTGTGGGACTCGAACCCACAGAGGTGACAGCCTATGATTAGATGCCAAACTTGCTAACCACTAGGCCACTGAGGACCTCTAAAACTTCATCAAAAACCAGTCCCAAATCTAGTCAGACCCCAGTTTATTTCAAATGCAAAGCACGGTGTATAATCTAAGGGGCTGCGACCGAGCAGTCAACACTCACCGAGGGAGGCAAATTTCACGAAAATTTGATCCTAATTCTCAGGGTCGAGTGCTCGAGTATATATAACAACCTATAGAACTGGTTACGTCTTTTAGTTAATAAAACATAAATAACACACCTTACTAACATTAAATCGCATAATCCACCATTTTTAACATAATATTATTGATAATATGTGCTGACAATAGCAAATTCAAGCGATTCAAAACTTTTATCTTTACAATTTTTTCATTTACGGGAGCCGCCATATTGGATGTCATTTCCTGTTAAGGTGGATACTAAACTTTGCGAGGGCTTGATGTCTTCTGCGAG
Organism: Sabellastarte sp. h YS-2021; assembly: GCA_964017235.1. Taxonomy (NCBI): domain Eukaryota; kingdom Metazoa; phylum Annelida; class Polychaeta; order Sabellida; family Sabellidae; genus Sabellastarte; species Sabellastarte sp. h YS-2021. The sequence continues at coordinate 35,135,780 of OZ024936.1, forward strand.
CAATGGACACGAATTATTTGTACTCGTCACACCCCTAGTGTATTCCTCTTTCGTCTTTGTTGCTGCATATATTATTACCTCCGCCAAGGAGGTTATGTTTTCGCCAGGGTTTGTCTGTCCGTCTGTTTGTTTGAAATTTTCAGGATATGTCTGAAAAGGTAAAAGGAAGAAATGATTAAATTTTGGGAGTGATCCGGATCACTACCTGGATCTTCTGGATCCATGACATGTAATTTTTAAAGACAGATAACTCAAAAAGTTATGGATGGATTTTCATGAAATTTTCAGGAAATGTCCTAAATGGGACAAGGAACAAGTGATTAGATTTTGGGAGTGATCTGGATCATCTGGATCCAGTCTCTTTTTAAAGGAAGTTATAACCAGATAATTTTAGGGTGGATTTTGATGATAGTCCAGGAATTGAGCTCCCTTCGCGGAGGTCTGAGCTCTCCGAATGCTCTTGTTATTTTTATTACTTGTGCATCATTAGACGCACTCACCTCTGTAGTGAGATCTGGCTTCTCCTTTTTGACCTGTTCTACTTTGACTTTTTCCTCTGTTTTCTCTTCACTCACAGTCTCCATTTTCTCCACTTTCACTGTAGAATTACACCACAATGACAGTTAACATAATGTCTCCAGCTTTATAAGGCTTTCCTAACACTGCCAATGTAATAGTGTATCACACAAGGTTACCAGAATTATTAACATATTGAATGAAAACACTAAGAAAATCTAGAGCTAACTTCAACAAGAATAGAGAACACAACCATCACTTTATAATTGTGTAGTTGGTCTGTCACTGCATTGACTGCTGACAGTCAATTTAATGGACATAGTCTGAGAAAGCACTGATAGTTTTATCACAGGTGCAAGGGATGCCAACTATCTTTGTAAGAGTGTTAAAATCTTTTCAGCATTTAGCCTGGTTTGGAAGCACCATTTACAGAGATTTACATTACTTTAAATGCAGCTATTTTGGGATCTGCAGACTCAAGTAGAACCACTGTTTGGAGAAGTGAGGTACAAGTGGGACCAGTTTTAAGATCCCACCATGACAAAATGCAGTATATTGGTAGGTATAAGAGGAACTTGGCCATACGTAGAATTAAATCTGCTGTATACCGGAGCTTCTAGTTATACCGAGTGTACAGTAATTACAACATCTCACCTTCCTGAGGCTTTTTGTCCTCCACAGTGTCCTGTGTTTTGGAAGCTGGTTTGACTTCTTTCTGCTTTTTTGATATGACCACCATAACACCCAGCAACAGATTGGGTCTGTTCACCTCCAGTCCTAAAATATCAAAACACAGGTAACAGCTCAGTAACATCACAGAATTGCAGTACATAACAATTCCTTCAGCGGTATAGAAACACATAAGAACTGCTGTCCAACCAATGTGCTCCATTGACTGCACACTATTTACCATTTATCTTGCCAACGTATTGTACAATATACAAAAATTAACTTTTCACTAACCAGGTCCAGACAATTACCAGATACTGGTAATTTGCCACTTATCTCGTCCACTGATTATAAGATATACAAGGGGTAAGCTACCCACATCCACCTGGGTGATTGATCGTAAGAACTCATTTTTTTACCTACCTGGTCCATTAAATGGCATAAGTGCCTGAGGTACGGGGCTGTCTGATGGCAGTGGGATGAGGTAGAAGTCCTTCACCTTCTGGCTATACTGGGCCATCAGCCCACACCGACCCTTGGCACGCAGGTACTCAAATAGGCCCAGATAGTTCAGTGTGTCCTTCACCTGTGGCTGCAAGGTCACCACCATGATGGCCTAATGTAAATGAATGAATAAACTTTGTGTTAGGTTCCAAGGTCAACTCCACTAGTTTTATAAAAAATTTTTTGCAGTAAAACTTTGGTAAATTAAATATCAAGGGATCACAAAGTATTTATATTTAACATGATAATGCCAGCAGATTACAACTTTCAGTTTAAAAGACCCCCTTAGAACAATGATGGTTATTTCTCCTCACAAAAGTTCAATGTCACAGACTTTCACTTAAAGGGATTCAATAATCAAATGTTCCATGTCTTTCTAGTTCAAATACACACAATGTTGTTAAATTGCTGAACTACTCACAACAAAAGTGACTTTATTCTAGGGATGGGTCAGTTTGTCTCGGTATCAAGAGCCTTTTTATTGAAATACTGTGACGAGATTTTACAACTGCTATCTCATTTGTCAACACATATAGTCAAACAGAAACTTAAAATAATGGCCACAAACCCTCAATCTGAAGAAATTATAAGCTTTTAACCAATAATTTTGTGCATGTGCAGACTTTTATAACAACTTTGTTGAACAGAACTGCCATGCTTTGGTTAATAAGTGACAACACTTTATATCCTCCATCTAGCTTGTCAACAAATATAATGGAAAGAGAACTGTAAATATTGGAAACATACCCTAAATCTGCAGAAATCATAAACTTTTATCACATACTTTTTGTACAATTGGTGACTTTTATTGCAATTTCATTGAAATGAAACATGGATGTTTAGTTTCATAAGTTTTACTTCCTGTCTGTGGCCTCGTTGATTGGGGATGTACTAAAAATGGAATCCTGGAAATCAGAACGGTTTTGCAATGGTGGTCTACGGATCTACACATTTTGATACCAAACCATCCCTACTATTTTCTCCTTAAGGAACAATGCATGTATAAGCAAAACTTGAGTAAACTCTGTATAAGGAGACCTCTAATGTCAACACTGCATAAGCTTTTCTTCTTGCCATGGTTAACTTCCACTAACACCAATAAATACATCATAGTTTCTAGAGTTCTAACCTTAAAAGTTGTTCTATTCGTACTTAAATTAAACACACTGGATATAATTATGGAGTCTAGTGTACTCCATGCAAGGGATGGGTCAGTCTCAATAATCTGTACATTGGGAGTAGTGGTGTCATCGTCGGGGCATACGAGGTCTCTATACTATGAACAAAACCATGAGCAATATCGCGGTACCATTGTTTCACAAAATAAACCTACATTTGCTCTTTAAAAAGATGTGCATTGATAACTTTTGCAGAAATAAATTAGATTGTATGTTTCTTTTGTGCTGACAGTTAAAGTGGTAAATATTTGAAGCAATAAAAAGTAAACAATACGTATGTTTTTTCACTTCCTGTAGGAAGTCCAAGTAGTCATCTCCATAGTTATATCACAAATTCAAATAAAACCGCATGAAAGTAAATATTATATGAATATTTCATCATACTTTTATTAAATCCCTTCAAAAATAAGTTAAAGTCAAGATGCACCCTGGATGATCACTAATCCTTGATTATCATCCATTTAATCCATCACCGGTGAATCTACGACATTGCTGGTCATGATGACACCACTAATTGGAAGATCGCCAATGCAAAGCTGTTCAAGTTCTGGGATTTCGCATTTATATTATACCCCAACCAAACATGAACGGTTTCTCTGCACAAAATCGCAATAAAAGTTGCCAAATGTACAAATATGGGACAAATATTTGCAATTTCTTCAGAGTTTTTGGTTGATTTCCTGTATTTTAAGTTTTCCTTTAATTATACGAGTTGCAGGAGAAATTGAGGTTACAAAGTATCTTAACCGACACAGGACAGTTCTGCTCAACAAAATCATTATAAACCCAGTAAACATAGCAAACGTTTATAAACGTTTAGTGAACCTATAAACGTTTTTTAAACCAAATATAAACCTAAATATTGACAATTATTCAATATTATGGGTTTATAAATGTTTCAGCAACATTAGTTTGGTTTATAAACATTTTTAAACGTTTATACATAAACGTTTATAAACATTTATACATAAACGTTTATAAATGTTTATACATAAACATAAATGTTTTTAAACGTTTACAAAGAGTGAAGAATATCTTAACCTCGCTTTCATTTGGGATGATGACATCAGCACAGCCATTTTGAGAGAAACTGGAGAAATATTTCTGTTACTATATCTTGCTGTATCACTGTTCTATGAAACCATCATTATATTCTAAGTAAAGATATAAAAGTATATAATATCATCAAATTATATACTTCTATATATCTACTTAGAATGTAATGATGGCTTCAAACAACAGTGATACAGCAAGATATACTTACAGAAATATTTCTCCAGATTTTAAACACGTGTATAAACGTTTATGTATAAATGTTTATAAACGTTCATATATAAACGTTTATAAACGTTTATGCTTAAACATTTATAAATGTTTATAGGCAAACGTTTAGGGACCCATCATTTTAAACCTAATCTAAACCGTTGCTAGTTAGGTTTATAAACGTTTATAAACATTTGTAATGTTTACTGGGAAATGTCTGCCAATGTATGAAAATATGGGATAAAAGCTTATATTTTCTTTTTTGGATATGTTTCTAATATTTTAATCTCTTCCTTCCATTTTATGTGTTGACAAACAATTGACGGTTCTGAAATTTCATCACACTATTTCAGTAGAATGCTCTCAATACCAAGACACTGGGCCAACTGACCGATCCCTACTCCAGGCTGATTGTACTTACCCGACTTGTTGAGTGGCGTAGTCGCTCCAGATAATCCCAGATCTGAGGTGGGGACAATCTTCCGACCACTGAGATTGTGTCAGGCATTTCAGACACCTTAAAGCATACAAAATACAAGGCCTGTAAAATTATTCTTTTACTCATTTAAAAATATGATGTCCTCAGAGGTCCAGTGGTTAGCAGATTTAGCATCGGGATTTACTCCCACAAGTGATATTTTCTTTTTGATTGTCCCAATATGACGGGATGTAAAACACTAACTTCACTTTAAAAAAATCTCTCATCTCATTTAAAGAAAATACAGTAAATATTTTAGTACTACAGTACAGTACAGAGGACAAAATATGACAAACAAAACAACATGTTGACATACCAGTGACATGCTTTCTGGGGGTCCTGAGACAGGTGATGCAACGCACTGCAGGTTACACATGTCCTGCACATACAGGTGACCCATCCACATACATCCTGGGGGCAGAGACTTGCCACTATCACTCACAGACACAGCATCAACCAGAGGTTCTGCCACTGAAAATATGCAGGGAAATCTCAGAGATACACACAGATTGAAGATACAGGCCATAACAGGGAAGATAAAAGATATTTAAAACAAGTAGCATCAGAGATCCCTGTACCCCACAGCCTGGGGAAATATTTTTCAACACCATGAGATATAGAAGTAGTGAAACAGTACACAGATTGGGATACTTTCAGAGCACTGCATGTAAAGATGAAGTATTAAAACAAGACAATTCAGTAAACTAAAAGTTATGAAGCTGTAAAATTTCTTAACTGGAGAATAGCTGTCAATGAAAATATCACAATTATGTATGGTCGAATTATGGTTTGAATGATTTGAATATTACCCATACATACAGATGTGGCAATACATGCTTATATGTGGAGTTGGGGCAAAACGTGTGACTCACTTGATGCAATACCATCTGTTACAATGGGAAGTTGCAAAAGTAAAAGCCTTAACGAATTCTAATATGACTTTAACAGTGCTTAATCTACATCAAAAGACACCCAAAGGTGCAACAACCTATACCCCCCTAACCAATGTCCCTACCAAGTATCAACTTCCTACACCTTACAGTTTCTGAGATATGGCCTGGACAAGATTTTCAAAGTCAAGGTCACTACGGCAAGATCAAATCAAGGTCACACCATGACGTTGCACACCTGCAGCTCCTAACCAATGTCCCTACCAAGTATCAACTTCCTACACTTTACGGTTTCTGAGATACAGGCCAGACAAACTTTTCCCCGCCGCCCACCCGCCCATCCGGACACCATGGGTGAAAACAATACCCCGACAGCCCTTAAGGGCTGTGGGGTAAAAAGTATTCACTATTAAAATACTTATCTGCTTAACCAGTATGTGTTTCAAAATTCAAACCCATGTCACAGATTCATGCCTTTTGACAGATTATGCTGTTTACCTGGCCCGCTTTGTGGCTCTCTCTTGCCCCCATCTGCTCCAACTTTCTTTCTGGGGTCACGAGGGTTTTGCTCTTTCTTTATTTCTCCCTGAGGTTCATCTTTGACATTGCCATGACCTTGAGATAGACGCCTCTGCTCTACCACTGCAGCCTGCTCCTCAGGACTCTTACCAGAGTTATAGAAACCTGAAGTGTTGGTCCAAGTTATAATATATTCTAATGAGTTATATTAGTATTATGTATTACTCATTGAATTACATGGCGAAATTATTTGTCAGTTATTTTTATTTCATACAACATAACTGCTAATCAATTTCAAAATATTTAACAGAATGAAGCTCAAATAATTTCATAGATATTTATTCCACTTACAATATATTGATTCATTTTGATAAATTCAGCAAATAAGTTAAGATAGTGTTGACTAGTGTTCTCAATATACTCCTTTTAGTGGGACCAGGTGGGTAGTGATATCAACAGGCGGGTGCCCGGGTATTCGTGCTGATGGGCGATACTAGCTGATACTACAAAAATCTCCACATTTACAAACTTAAAACTTGCACAAATAATAGGATCCAACCATTTGCTTTATTTCTTGACAGCAATAAAGCTTAGATTTGGGTACTCGGGTGTGTGATTTTGGATTTGGGTAAATATTCAGGGATCGGGTACCCAGATATTCGCATACCCGTTGAAACCTCTAGTATTGATGTTAAATTGCTTTGATGCTTGTCAAAGCACAAATCCAGAATCCAACAACAAAAATACAATCTGAATTATCTTTTTCCCTAAATTACACTTTTCAGCTGAAATGAATTTATAATCCTGACTTTGAAATGGTCAACATTATCAAGGTGCCAACATAAGGTTTGAATCTCACGGGTGACACACTCGTCTAGGAATGCAGAGGATGTGGGTTCAAATCCAGGTACAGGGACATATATAATGGCCCTGGTGACCACTTGAATGGCGGTCCTCTATCATCCCCAGCGGCAGGCTAAAGATCCTCAAGTACGTGAATAAATTATTATCCTTGAGCCTCTGTCTTGCAGTTAGGGGGAATGTCAGCTACGTGACAGCTTGGGCTGTACTTGTGCAGTAGGATCAGTTAAATAGTACTTTTAGTGTATGAAGATATTGCACGGGGTATAAATACACAATAACAATCTATTTGTATCCAATCAACTGGAAAATTTAATAGTAAATTAAATTTTTATAAGTTAATACCTTACCTAGTGGACAGATGCATTTGTCCGGCGCCTTGCCGGTCACGCCAAACGTTAGAAAAAAACGTCCTGAGCTGGGCTCTGGCCGGGACCGGTAGTGTCCTGTTCATTCGCCAGGTGGCTGTATAGCCAACCTGCTGGTATACTGCGCATGCTCGCGCATGCGCTCTTCCTCTTTTTGTTGCCTACCTATGAATTTCCCCTTATACTAGAATAGCGGGGCAGGTAGGGTGGGAATCCCCTTGTCCACTAGGTAAGGTATTAACTTATAAAAATTTAATTTACTATTAAATTTTCCATTTTATTGCGTTAATACATCTTACCTAGTGGACAGATGCAGAATAACTACCCAGTGGAAGGAGGGTAGCAGAAGAAGGGGAATTCCTGAGAACTCTAGATACTAAGGGGTGATTCCAGCCATGGTTAAATAAACCAGTCCTTAGGAAAAAACACCCCCCCCCCCTCCCCCCTTTTTTGAAATTTCCTTGTACCAACTCAACCGAGGGTACAGAGGGAAGGAGAGAGATGAGTTCATCACGTAGTGAGGAAGACGAACAGGAACTGAAAAACCTAATAATTCCCTGGAACCACTTAGGCTCGTGATAATCCAGGGGAAAACTTATTTATGAAATTATGTACACTATACACAATAATTCCCAAAGAGGGACTTTATTTGTCCGCCTGGACCTGTTGGGCAGCCACAATGGGCCCCAGATGGTACAGGTCCGAGTCGGCCCAAGCTAGGTCCTTCAGATAGAACTGAGTAAAGGTATTGTGGGCTTTCCAATGACAGGCCGAGAGAATTTGTTCCAAGGACACGCCTCCCTGAAAAGCCTTGGAAGCCGCAAAAGCCCTGACATCATGTGCCTTGACTTGAAGCAACTTGTGGGAATCCTCATCGGATACTTGGTAGCACAAGAGCACTGTTTGTTTAATCCAAGAGGAGATAGTAGCGGAACAATATCTTTCTCAAAGCTCTTCCGGAAGGACACAAAAACCAGATCCTTCCCTTTGCGGAGATCCTTGGTTCTGTCTAGATAGTAACGTAGGGCCCTGACTGGGCACAAGGACCTATCCTCCTTAAGCTCTTTGTCCAAGGAGGGTGCCAAGGCCGGGATCACTACTGGAGCCACAGATGCCGGGCCTTCTTTGGCCAACTGATTCTTGGAAAGAAACATGGGAGACGGATAGAAAAACACCTGACTCCAGTTCTCTTGGTGCCGTATATTCTTGAATAGCCAAGCATGAATTTCACTTCTACGCTTGCCTGAACCTAGAGCTAGAAGAAAAACTGTCTTAAAGGTCAGATGCTTAAGGGAAGCCTTCCTCATTGGTTCAAAAGGAGGTTTAGTCAACTGGTGAAGGACAAGGGAAAGATTCCAAGAAGGCAGCCCTCGTCTGCCCTTGGGCTTATCCCTATGAAAACTGTCCAATAAACGGGTTAAGTTTTCATCTTTGCTGATGTTCACCTCCTGATTTCCCACCATGTCCGCAATAGCAGTTCTGTAACCGTCAATGGTGCTAGGCTGGAGTTTCCTTTCTTTGAATAGATAGAGCAGGAAATCAGCGATCTGGTTTACAGAGGGCGACCGGAAGTCCACCTTATGTGCGTCACACCATTTGATAAAAATGGCCCACTTTGACTTATAAACGGCTCTGGTTGAACTTCTCTGAGGAGCCTCAATTCTTGCTGCCACTTCATCAGTGAACCCTTGTTCTTGAATGCAGGAGGCTCTAGGAGCCACGCATGTAGATTTAAGTTGGCTAGGTTCTTGTGAAGAAGGCCATTGAGAGGCTGAGTCACGAGATCCTTGCGAAGGGGGAGCTGGAAAGGAATTTGCACGGACAGATTGACCAGATCCCAAAACCAAGGCATGTTGGGCCAACCTGGGGCAATTAGGACCATCCTTAAGCATCCCTGATCCATTACCTTCGACGTCACCTGATTGAGCAGTGAGACCGGAGGAAAGGCGTAAACATCCAGATTCCCCCATGGTATGCTGAGGGCGTCCACAGCCCAGGCTGCCGGATCCGGCACCGGTGACACAAACTGGGGAAGTTTGTGGTTGAACCGGGTTGCAAAGAGGTCCACCTGTGGGAGGTCCCAGTTGGAGAACAAGCGATTGAACACTGGTAGGGACAGGGACCATTCTGTCTGGATCACCTGACTGTGCCTGGATAGTTTGTCCGCTATCACATTCAGGCGACCCGGAATGTGCCTTGCCCTCAGGATTATTCCTCTGGGATGGCACCAAGCCAGAAGTCTCCACAGGAGGGCACAGAGAGAGCCTGATCTCATACCTCCTTGCTTGTTGATGTAGGCAACCACAGTTGTGTTGTCTGTGGCTATGAGAACAACCTGATCCCTGCAGAGATGCTCGAAACTCTTGAGGGCCAGAAAGACTGCTTTCAGCTCTAGAAAGTTTATATGGAGGTGACTTTCTGGTTCTGACCAAACGCCTTGCGCTATAGCCTCTCCTAAGTGAGCGCCCCAACCTTCGTTTGAGGCGTCTGTAAAAACTTGTAGAGCGTGACGTAGGGCATGTAGGGGTTGCCCTCGCAGTACATTCTTTTCGTCCAACCACCAATCCAGATGGGGGTGCAGGGACGGGGGAACCGGAATCACTTTTTCCAGGACCTCCGGTACATGCCAATGCTGTTTGAGATGCCACTGAATTGGTCTCATGCGGAGGCGACCCAGCCAGACTTGCTTCTCTGTGGCTGTCAAGAGACCTATGAGGGACATAAACTGCCTGACCGTGCAGGAGTCCCTGTTCTTTACAAAGAGAAGTTTCGCCTTTAATGTCTCCCAGCGCTCTGACGTGGGTAGAACCCGTCCCGTCAGGAGATCGAACCGGTAGCCTACGAAATTGAACACTTGCTGGGGTACCAGTTCTGACTTCTCCAAGTTGACCACCCAACCTAATTCGCGGCAGAGGGCCCAGAGGGTCTGGGTATTTCGTTGGCAGGTTTCCGGGCACGGGGCTCTGAGCAACCAGTCGTCTAGGTACTGGTGGATTCTTATACCCTTTGTTTGAGCCAACAATTTCACCTCCTTTACCACCTTGGTAAATTCCAACGGAGCCGTGGCTAGTCCGAATGGAAGGGCTGTGAACTGATATGCCTTGCTGTTCAAAAAGAACCTGAGGTATTTTCTGGATCTGGGATGGATGGGGATATGAAAGTAAGCGTCGCTGAAATCCAGTGACGTGACCCATTCCCCTTTTTGTAAGGAGACCCTTATGGTTTCCGGTGTTTCCATCTTGAAAGTGTTTGTTTGGAGATAAAGGTTTAACTGGCTGAGGTCCAAAATGGGTCTCCACTTTTTGTTGGGTTTTGGGACCAAGAACAACCGGTTGTAAAAGGACAGGGAGGTCCGTACAACCACCTTTTCGACTACCAACTTTTTTCTTAGTGCAACCAAGGCCTCTGACAGAGCCCGGCTTCTTACCGGATTTGCATAACCACTTGTGATGAGAGGAAACCGTGTCAAAGGGGGCCTCATTTTGAACGGTAGGGTATAACCCTCCTTCAAAATGGAGACTACCCTGGGATTTGCCCCTAGTTCTTGCCACTTTGGCCAAAAGGTCTGTAGTCTCCCCCCTACACCCAACTCTTTGACAACATTGGGGACATTTGGAACAGGTTGGGCAGAAAGGCAATGATTTACAAAAGAAGCACCTTTGACAAGCTTTATTTCTGTCTTTTTCACCACGGGTCTTATACCTTTCTTTTGCGGAAGCCCTTTTGAAATTGCATACTGAGCATGAGTTGCAACATGACAAGATACAAGAGGATTTGAAGGTTTTGGAACAGTGTTTAAAGAAGGAACTTTGACTATTGTCTGAACATTTAAACTGTCCTGAACCACAGGTTGTACAGTCTGCTTTACTAACTTTGACGTTTTCCCCACATTTACTGATTTCTGAATGGGAGGAAACATGCTGTAATTGTCATTTAAAACCTTTATATCCCTTGGAACGAGAGAAACGAGGGTTAGAACCCCTTCCTCTGCCACGTCCTCTATTCCTAGGCCTACTAAATTGCCTCCATGGTTGTTGTTCTTGTTCCGTACCGGTAGACCTTTGATCCCTTCTGTCATAAGGCCGGTATCTGTTGGCTGTCCTCCAACCGGACTGCTGTGAAGCACCCGGACCGGGTCTCAGAGCAGAACCGGAAGCCTCATGCTTGATGATATCCTGTTCAGCAGTGGCAATGACTGCGTCGGGAAAGAGGCCATAGCCAAACATTGGAGCATTTCTAAGATGTAACCATGTATCTTGCTTGACACCAGGCTTCATATGTTCTAGATAAGCATCACGTCGGATCAAGATAAGATTAGCAAGATGCACAAACACACTGTCCGCGAGATGTTGCAAAGCCGTGCCCATGGCAACAGAGACACTTTGGTGAAAGGCCATAAGATCCTTGAGGTCGTTCAGGGCACCAGACACTTCCTTAGGGGCTTTGCCCTTGTTGATGCGGGAACATAACATGGCAACATTACTAGACATTTTATCTTGCAACTCACTAGCGCACCGGTTGAACCCTGCAGCATTGTTAACGATATATGAGTTCTCCCTAGCGCACTTCTCCCACCTTCTGAGGTATTCCTGTGAAATGGGCCTAGAAGGAGGGCCTGCAGCTGGATAGGCCGAAGCCTTAGTAAGCCTTGGAAACTGAGAATTGAGTTTCGCTTCTGTATTATGCCAACTGAAGAGTTTTCTACCCGGTCTGTGGGGGCCATCTTGTTTAATGGTATACATCTGATACCATCTTGCCTGTGACTTGGGGATCTTCACAAACTGGTCTTTTTTCAGTCCGGCCGAGTCTTGGGCCCTTGAAGGGTAGCCTTCTGCCACAACTGTATTGAGTCGCTCCAACTTCTGGCAGAGCCAGTCATCCGGCGGCATTTCAACTGAAATACGGGCAGGCCTTTTAGGATTCTTACCCTTCCAAGGGTTATTGGATTTATCCGGCTCATTCAAGTCACTTTCAAAGTCCGGTATGTGAGTCCACCCCATGAAGGAACGAACCGACCTTACAGTTTCTCTGTAGTTCATCTCTTCGGTTTGCTCAGGGTGTTCCAGAGTATCAGAGGAAATCTCACCCTCGTCAGAGTCAGAGTGCACAGACGACACATCAGAACCGGCCAAAGGGTCATCAAAATCAATGTCGTCCGGTTCCGGTGGAAGATTGAATGTACCGGGGAAAGCAGAAGCTGAAGATGAAGTTGTAGGCTTAGCCAAAAACAGGTCACCAGCAGAACCGGCTTGGTCATCTTCCGGTGTAAGGGTGACTGAAGATGCCGGAGGGGCTTTCTTCTGTACTGTAGCCTGCGTTACACTCTCCGGACCGGAGGTGCCCAAAGCAGGGACCGGCTTATCCAAGGGAACCGGTTTATCAGCTATCTTGACTGACTTCTTATGTTTTTTGTCTTTAGTTTTCTTAGGTTTATCCTCCCCAGATTTAACAACGGCCTCCTGCACTGCCGGGGACTCCACCGGACCGGTGGGCCGGGCAGCCGGGGCAATAAAGGGGGATTCAGAAGGCACAGCTTTTGAACTTGAAGGGTTCACCGCCATCTTGGGGGTGGAGAAAACATTGCCTCTACTCAACAAGGCTTCTACACGTGCAAATTGCTCTGCCCATTTATCATTCATCAGAGAAAACTGTTCTGCTGTAACAAAAGTGGCAGGATGAGATGTACTCTGAGGAGGGGCAGTAAAAGTTGGCTCCGCAGAAGAATCCACGGAAGCAATGACTTCAACTTCTTTAGGGGAAACTAAAATACCTGCTTTACGGTCTTTTCTGATTCTGTAAGAAGGGGTAGAAATCAACTCCTTTTGTTCATCAGAGAAGGAATCGCACACACTACACTGTTTGTCTTTAACACAAGGGTCATCCCCAATGCCTTTATCGCGACAACGCGCGCATTTCTTGTGCAAATCAAAGGCGGCCATAACGTGGCCACAAGACCCCCGCCTTTGTCCTTCTTTTCCCCTGGTGAATCCATGATATATATAGCACAAAACTACTAACACACTTTAAACAAATATCCAATCTAACACTAGTAAAAATTAAAAAAGTTTCTCTTAAACTTCAAGCGTTAACAAAATGGACGCGCCAAACAAAAAGAGGAAGAGCGCATGCGCGAGCATGCGCAGTATACCAGCAGGTTGGCTATACAGCCACCTGGCGAATGAACAGGACACTACCGGTCCCGGCCAGAGCCCAGCTCAGGACGTTTTTTTCTAACGTTTGGCGTGACCGGCAAGGCGCCGGACAAATGCATCTGTCCACTAGGTAAGATGTATTAACGCAATAAAAAGTACTCTTAAATTATTTATGTGAAAAAGAGGGCAAAGAAGAAAAATTGCAATTCACTCCAGTGTCTAATTGTGAATCTTACCTGTGTAGAACTCGGGTCCAGTTTCTGCCCCGAAGATGTTGTGATGTGGATGGTGCTCACTCTTCACTGCAGTGGGATAAGCAGGGCTGTTAGGACTAGTGGGACTCGTGTGGTAGTACTGCCCCCCAAACCCTGGATAGGCTGAAAGTACACACAGGTACTGAAGGTAAACCATAAATATGTTAATATAGATAGAGAAACATGTACTGAAGTGCAACCCTGTATACTCTCTGAGTGTAGACAGGTACAGAAACCTGGATCTGTTCATCTGTGTCAAACACAATAGCATGTTATTCAAAGCAGTCGCTGTACTGTGTATGATGAAAAGGTAAAAATATTTCTTGTGCAAAATAAAAATGAAAGCACCAACAATTACATAAAAATCCTTGGCTGAAGTAATAATAGAAATTCAGTTGGAAATAAACCATACAATGCCTTGTGACAATATCATTATAATAACAACATTGCAATATTTATAGTTAAATATAAAAGCCACAGGCATATATAATGCATACTGTGAAGTAAAGTGTCATTGTAGTGAAGCAATAACAATCATTTTGTACATTCTTTGAAATTAATCAGGGTGTAAAAAGATAACCCAGGTTCATATAACAGAGGTTCTTCTACGTTATAAGTGTACAACTCACAAGGTGTGTCTACACTCAGGGGCTGCTCTAGTTTCTGTTTTTTCTCAGGTCGGCTCTCGCTCTTTGCTGGTCCTGAGTCAGTCTGTCTGCCGGTGCAGATCTTGCAGTTCACATCAAACAAATGCTTCTTGTGACTAGAGGTTGTGTCCACAATAATGGACGACAGGATGTCTGCAGCTGGCTGATAGTGCTGCTTGGGCTGAAATCACAAAATCATACACTGGCATTTTGAAGATGACAATGGCAATTTACATTATTTTCCTTTGAATTATTGTATGTTCTTACCAAGTTTTTAATTTTGATGACTATTTTTAACCTTTTATTTAGCCTCTTCATATTTTCAAGAATTTTTCCCCAAGCAGGCCTGATGAAACCAACTCAAGTAGAGTAACACTGAGCCTCAATATGTGTGCCAGTCCAGAACAGGAACACTTGGGGCGATGATGCATTGGTGATTAATGCTCTGGCTGTTTCAAAATTAGATCATAACATAGACCTTGGTAAAACACTGGGACTCTAACATGAATATATTAAAGAATCTGACCACTAAATGGACATATTACTTATAAGTACCTTCTGGTAACTAGGTCCTGTCTGCTGACTAGTTGGAGGGACAGGCTTCACAGGAGGATCAAACTTCTCAAACTTCAGTCCCATCTCCAAGGGGTCCTGACAACACAAGGTGCTGGGTCAGTATACAGACAAGCACCGAGACTGTTGGTCACATCAAATAATAAATGTTCACAAAACAAAGTGCCTGACATTCCAATTTATTACAACTAACAAACTGGATAGTGTAACATATAAACAATTAAGATTTTAATGACATTCACAATTAACAAGAAATTGAAAACATTTACTCTGTACAGATATTAAACACTCATCAATATATATTTGTTTGCACAAAATTAGCCAAATCAGTTTCCTATCTTTTACAGTAGTTATGTTACTCTTGAATGTATCAATAAAACTCAGACTGACAGGAGTTGAGTCGTCAGTCTTCCAGCGGGCAAGGTCTGCGGCTCCCAGCTGCTCAGCATTCAGACGCACCAGTCTGAACGGTTTGATACGACCATTCAGAATCCTGTCACACAGAAGTAAATTAGTCAGTAAGGTAATCTCAACTTTGGAGTTGTTTTGATGCAAATTACCCAGTTTTATGGAGTTTATGTATTACAAAAGAAGATCTTGTATTCAAATTGACAAGGTTGGAAGAAAGGAGAATGGAGCTTTCGCATATGACAACGTTCAGATCATAAAAATCAAATATTGGAAGCTAACAGAGGCTCTAATGGTTATTAAGGTGCACCAAATCAAATACCATGATATAAGATGCAAAACAAAGCAAGCAGCTTTGACGAATAATTACCAATGTTTCTAGAAGAATACTCAATTCAGGTACTCATTCTTCTAACTAACTAAACAATCATACTTCAATAGGAAAACTTGTAACACTTCAAATACTTGATGGACACTCTAGAATAAAGCTACTAAACTGCTGGGCCATTAACTATATATAAGGCATGCTACCTCCTGAAGAAGCCCTGATTTTTAGGGTCTCTGATGTAGTAGAGGATGGTCCTGTACTTGTTTCTGTACTTGCTGCTGGTGCTTCCATAATAGTTAAACAGCTCCTCCTCAATATCCAGAGCCACTCGCTTGATCTCAGCACCAGATAACATGATGTCTTCCGCATTACCACCCCTGTACAAAGTTGATATCATATAGAAGTACACATACACATGAAATATACAGCAATCCTTCCCAATATCCAGAGACACAATGTCATAATGTCCTTTGTATTCCCATCCCTGTACAGGATATTTTTACACATACAAAAGATGTGCACAGCAATCCTCCACAATGTCAGGAGACAAGATACAGTGCAATATCCTCTACATTGCTGCCCATGAACAGTTTAAATTCACCACATAAACTGAACACACATAAACTAAAGAACTATCTACCTAAATATCGTCTGCTTGTGAACGGAAAAGAAACTTGTGGTAGAGTGGTCAAGTCCAGCAATTCTCTCAAACACACTCCGCTGCATGATTCAATTTTGTACTAACATTTTCATATTTAATTCAACTGACACAGCATGAAACAAGGTGTTCCCTGATGATTTATTACCAGATCAAATGCCCCAATGATTTTGACTTATCAGAGTCTGACTCCTAGCTTTACCCATTCAGTACCCTTATACCGACTTTTGTAATGTTACCAACATTTTACCTAATCACTACCCTCCCATTAAAATGCCAGTTTTTTTTTAGATATTCAACCACTTTTATATCGACTTCTGTTATTCAACCAACATTTTACCCATCCAGTACCTATCTACTGACTTTTGTTATACATTTTATCCATCCAGTACCTTTCTACTGACTTTTGTTATACATTTTACCCATCCAGTACCTTTCTACTGACTTTTGTTATACATTTTACGAATCCAGTACCTGTCTACTGACTTTTGTTATACATTTTATCCATCCAGTACCTGTCTACTGACTTTTGCTATACATTTTACAAATCTAGTACCTATCTACTGACTTTTGTTATACATTTTATCCATCCAGTACCTGTCTACTGACTTTTGCTATACATTTTACGAATCCAGTACCTGTCTACTGACTTTTGTTATACATTTTATCCATCCAGTACCTTTCTACTGACTTTTGACACACAACTGACATACGATTTCTTCACGACCTTTCCACTGACCTTTTGTCCAGCCCCTCTTTGAGTGCCTTTCTTACACTAATTCTTAGAGGATCTGGTCCTGAAGTCCTCTCTCCACCTGGTCTGCTTGACCTGTCATCTCTGTGGTTGCGGTCATCTCCTGAACGATGGAAACGGTCATCTGTTGGCCTGCTGCCTCGCTCATCATGTGGTCTATGACCACGGTCATCTGCCAGCCTCACATTGCGGTCATCTTGTGGCCTGCTGTTGTGATCATCTAGTGACTTGTGAGGATGGTCATCTGGTTGCCTGCTGACCACTTCCTGCTGACCTTCCTCACGTTCCCGTTGCTCCTTCTCATTCTGCTCCTTGGTCTGGAAATCCATGCAATACAGAGATTGTATAGTAACAAGAATAATCTGCTCAAAGGCCAAATAGACCATGGTTTTCATGTTCAATAAATAAAATAAATGATATACTGCCTCTATATTATTACGACTTGACTTTGATGACTACTTAAACTCACATGGACTCTGATCGGTAAATAATCAATGTCATTTTTTTTCTGCACTCTGACGTTCTTTGCTTCTTTTGAGATAATCGGACTCAGGGGACATAAAAATTCATGCAAGTTTAGTTAATCCCATTTTATTTTACCAGACAGTAAGGTGAATCTATATGTCTCAATTAAACTGTTAATACATAATCTGTTTGGCTTTTCTATTGCCAATTATAGCAATTTAATAACGGAGTTCTATAAAACAACCTGTCTGATCTTCATTCGCACCACGTTTCCATCTCTCCGTCTAAGTAGATGGGCCCTACTTTAACTGACAAAAAAAAATCATTAAAATTAGATGCTCTTGTTCAGCAGCCAACAAAAGACATGCCTTTGTGATGGTGAGTCTGCTACTGACAATCTGTCTCACTTTCCTTTCAGCTTGGAGACCATTACAGACAGGCTGTACTGAGGTAAGCACACTACGATACTAATCACTAGCTACACACAAACTGATAATACACAGGCAATCTAACCTTTCTCTCAGTGGCATCCCGTTCCCGCCGCTCTCGCTTCTCTTTGATCATCTGCATCTCACGCCGCTTGTCTTCCTTTTCTTTGGACTCCTTCTTTTCTGTTACAGACAAAAAACACAAAATATATCAAATGTGAGGGCTTCACTTAGTTCATTCTCCTTGCAACTGGAATCCTTTTTGCTGTTAAAACACAAATACTTTAAAAAATCAGAGGTTTTGGTTACATCACAGCAGGCAGTTTTTTAAAAGTGTAAACCAACAAACAATAATATAATTAAGTAACATGAAACAACAGCCTTTGCCAAGTTTCTGGCTAATGTCCATTTCATGTAATTTTCTTAGTGAGCACCAGATCAGGGTGCCTATATTTTGTGTCCATAAGTGGGAAATCAAAACTTAAATGTACCCGTCTTCAACCAGTTTTATCAACTGGATCCAAAGCAATGAAGTAATTGTAAAACTAAGTGAAAGAAGTAACACACAGAGGACTACTCTCACACAGACCTCTATTTAGTCAAATTCCTTGTCAGAAGTAAATAAATAATCCTAATATCTAAAAATTACATAGTTATTTGGTTAACCAGGAATAATATTTTCTAGCTTAATGACTTGTGGCTTCATACAATATATGTTAGACTACAATGCTTTCAGATTCTAAGGCACTTAAAACTAAGTTAACATGCCAAAATCCACAACTGGTCATTAACAATCAAGATACCATGTTACATAGATTGATGATTTTTTATAGAAGTACCCATAACATGCAAAGCAGTCATGAAGATTATATTCAGACTAATAAGCCAGGCATACAGTCTTTTACTACTCACTTAACACTGCTGGGGCCAGGCCAGGCTTCTGTCCCGGCTGCAGCACTTCATACGTCGGGTGTTTCTCCAGCCACTTTTTCAGTGATAGTTCTGTGGGGGCGGCAGGTCCTGTTAAAATCTTACCAGACTGCCGCTCCAACACCACAATCCTTTCAGTGCCCCCACCCTGGGGTAAAATATAATGAGAAAATCAGTAGGATGACTTAACAATAGGTTCCAAATGCAATGAAAAAATAACTTACAAATGATTTAATGATAACAATTAACCAGTACATGGCACAATGAGGTGCAAAATACAAGATCTTTCAGTGTTGACTTCAAATTTTTGTGGAACAACATACAAGGGTGGTCAGATACAAATCTGTACACAAGATGGGTACAATCCCTAAGCAGTATAAATCCTTCACAAGTTATTTAAGTCATCTCACTCTGAATAAATAAATATACAATGGAACTTTGAGGGATGGGAGGTACAAGACCTTACATGAACTGTTCAAATAACAAGTTCCAGGCAAAGTACTTAATTTTCATCAACTTTCAGAGGAATATCAAACAGAGAGATTCCATAAACAAGAAGATGAAGAAGGATAACAATAATAGTTGGATGTGGGTCTCAGGCTAGAAGTATGTAGCATTAATTCACTGCCAGAATGAGTTATGACCACTTCAGACATTATTTCATCAAATGACACATTAATTTGAATACAACTTGATCTCAACACTTGTAAATGATGTCCAAGCTTGAACATTTGATTCATATCTGGACCTTAAGAATGAGATTACTACTTCTATTCATTTTACTGATGTATGTTGTTCATCCTGGTGAGAACCAAAGCGGTATTATCAGACACACACCTGTGGCTTGAGTCCAAACATCTTTCCCCTCTCCTCTCTGATCATGTGCAGTGACTGGTCAGCATGTCTGGCAATACACTCTGTGCTGCAGTACACACTGTCAGCCTGCTTACGCTGCTTGCAGTCCAACGCAATACAACGCTCACGCGCTGGCACAAACACATCCTGTAAAAAAAAATAAATACATTTTATTAATTTACTGAAAAATAGATGTAATAATGCTAGCCACTACCTGCTTAAACCTGGAAGTGAACTAGTAGTAAAAAGTGCACAGATTTGAAAGTTTAACAAGTAAATTAAAATTTTATTAGTTAAAACCTTACCTAATGGACAATTTGCTATACTGGTCAGCGCGACAAACCCTGCCAAACGTCAGAAAAAGACGTGCTGTGTAATCCACCAGCAGGACCCGCTTCGCAGTGTGCATTCACTAGATGGCACTTTGTACTTCCTTCCTGTCGAGATAGCATGATGTCATAGCATCTTTGTCATTATCTAAACCTATTTAGACCCCTAGTGAGCTGATAGCAGGGTCGGTTGGGAGGGCCTCACCTGTACATTAGGTAAGTTATTAACTCATAAAAATTTATTTATTAAATATGTAATTTTTTTATTGTGTTAATATCATCTTACCTAATGGACAATTTGCTAGAATACCTACTGCTTGGTAATCGGGTCAGTTACTAGGGATTGCAAGTGTGAACTCAAAAATTAAGGCAATGGTGGCCATAAACAGGACTCCAGTTGTCCCATATGTCAGTTGCTGGTGTCCAGGTTGCTGGCAGCATTTCAATGTTTCTCCCTCCCCACTTATTTTTTACAGACCTGCCCTGAGGTAGGGGAATAGAGGTATGAGTTGAGGCCCTGTAGGGGTTCTCATGGAAGAAAGTAACCAACTGAATGATGATTTTGTTTTTTCTGTCTGTATCTCAAGCAAAACTGGGCTATTGGTATATCTGCTGAGCAGCCACCACTGGACCCTGATGGAAGAGCTCTGAATCAGCCCAAGCCATTTTCTTCAAATAGATCTTTGTGAAGGTGTTATGTGATTTCCATTGGAAGGCTGATAAAAGTTGTTCTTAGCAAACTCCTGACTGGAAGGCCTTAGAAGCAGCAAAGGCCTTCACATCATGGGCTTAAACCTGATGTAAAGTGAGGGCTTCCTGATCAGAGAGCTCATAACAAAGGATCACTTTTTGCTTGATCCATGAGAAGATAGTGGCTGAGGAGATCTTTGTCAAAGCTTTTCTTGAAGGAGGCAAAGACCAACTCCTTGGTTTGCCTGAGGTCTGAAATCCTATCCAAGTAGTAGTGCAAAGCTCTGACCGGACATAAGGACCTGCCAATCTTGAGTGACTTATCCAGAGTTTAGGCCAGGGCTGGAATAACCACTGGGCCCACACTGTCTGGCAGCATTTCAATGTTTCTCCCTCCCCACTTATTTTTTACAGACCTGCCCTGAGGTAGGGGAATAGAGGTATGAGTTGAGGCCCTGTAGGGGTTCTCATGGAAGAAAGTAACCAACTGAATGATGATTTTGTTTTTTCTGTCTGTATCTCAAGCAAAACTGGGCTATTGGTATATCTGCTGAGCAGCCACCACTGGACCCTGATGGAAGAGCTCTGAATCAGCCCAAGCCATTTTCTTCAAATAGATCTTTGTGAAGGTGTTATGTGATTTCCATTGGAAGGCTGATAAAAGTTGTTCTTAGCAAACTCCTGACTGGAAGGCCTTAGAAGCAGCAAAGGCCTTCACATCATGGGCTTAAACCTGATGTAAAGTGAGGGCTTCCTGATCAGAGAGCTCATAACAAAGGATCACTTTTTGCTTGATCCATGAGAAGATAGTGGCTGAGGAGATCTTTGTCAAAGCTTTTCTTGAAGGAGGCAAAGACCAACTCCTTGGTTTGCCTGAGGTCTGAAATCCTATCCAAGTAGTAGTGCAAAGCTCTGACCGGACATAAGGACCTGCCAATCTTGAGTGACTTATCCAGAGTTTAGGCCAGGGCTGGAATAACCACTGGGGCCACACTGTCTGGACCTTCTTTGGCCAGCTGGTTCTTGGAAAGAAAGCTGGGTGAGGGGTAAAGAGACACCTTGGAAGAATCTGACTGGTGTCTGATGTTCTTACTTTGCCAAGCATGGATCTCACTCCTGTGTTTGCCTTAACCCAAAGTTAATAGGAAGATAGTCTTGAAGGTCAAATGCTTCAATGAGGTCTCTTTAAGGGGTTCAAAGGGAGCCTTTGTGAGCTAGTGAAGCATCAGGGAAAGGTTCGAAGAGGGGATGCCCCTCCGATCCTTGGGTCTGTCACTGTGGAAACTATCCAAGAGATGAGTAAGATTCTCATCTTTACTGAAATTAATGGGCAGATTTCCTAGTTTGCCTGCAATGGCTGATCTGTAGCCTTCAATAGTACTTGGCAGTAACTTCCTGTCCTGGAACAAATATAGGAGAAAGTTGGCTGTGGATTTTATAGGTGGTGCCCTGAAGTCCACCTGAATACTGTGGAACCACTTTGTACAAAAATGGTCCACTTTGCCTCATAGACTGATCAGTCAGTCGGTGCCGGTCTGGTCAGCAGCTGTAGTCAGTAGGATGAAAGGCCTAACAGAATCAACTGCTCTGGCTGGTGGCTATGTAACAGGAGCCACTGTCAAAGTCTGAAAGAAAGGTTTGGTGACAGCTGGCTTCTCCATGGTTCTCACTAGCAGCAAAGTCTCAATTCGTGACAAACGCTCTGACCACTTAGCATTGAATTCTTTGATGTCTTTCTCACAGGAAGACTTGGAAGGGTTGATTTCTTAGGTTTCTTCTGATCTTTGCTTTCTACAGGGGTCTTGAGAGTCTTTACACTCCCTACCACAGAGATGAGATCTGGGTCAACTAAAGTGACTGTATCAGTAGAGTCTTTTTATCAGGAGATTCTCACCCATCTTTTCTTTCTTAAGCTTCTAAGATTGAGTCACAAGCTGAGTCTTCTGTGGTCAAGGCATGGCACTAGGGGCATTCTTGCTTCAAAAGGTACGGATCCAACCCATGTCCTTTGTCATGGAAAAGAGCACAGCCAGTATGCTTATGAATGGCTGAAATTTAATGGCCACAAGCTAGTGGTAAAGACAGCAAACCGGATAGTTGGTTTCTATTCAATTAATATAAACATAAACGAAATCTGGTGACAAAAGTTCAAGAACCGGTTCCTGAAATGTCACATATTTCACATCAAATATATAAAATATTGCACAGAAATGCTTAAAAATATTTACTTGTGTAAAATTTTGCCAATATACAATGAAATAATATCCAAAACATCTGATTTTATCATAAAATAAACCGCATTTTAGTAGAAGTAATTGCTCATGTACATGCACAAAAAATTTTACCATTTCACAACAGGTTGGTATATACTAATTTGAACGAATCCGCTTTTTGCAGAATTTTTGTTTTCGGGACCCGGTTTCCATATTAACTTTCGATCGTAACACTACCACAAGCCCCTTGTGAAGATGCCATAGTTGTAGATAGCAGATTTCTCCATTTCAGATGAAATAAGATGAAAATTCACAGATGAAAAGAACTTTCTATCACTTTCGACAGCTTTTCAAAAAACACATCTGCACTACACACACCAAAAGAAAAAGATGATATGACGTCACGCTGTCTAGACAGGAAGGAAGTATGACACAGGAAGTATTTTTCTGATGTTTGGCAAGGCCAGTCACGCTAACCAGAAGAGCAATTTGTCCATTAGGTAAGATGTATTAACACAATAAAAATGCTATGTAACATAACAACAACTGACCGAGTTTCCCTAGCAACAAAATTACCAAAAACATACTATTTATTACAGTACTTAAGTCAACTTCTGTGCTGATTTTGCCATATATCCTTATTTTATCAGTTTTGTCAGAGCCACCTATGGCCAAAACCTCTCACAATATGCCATTTCCGTTGGATGGTTCTCAAGCTTCAGCTCGACACCTCTGTGTATCTGAGCTCTCTCTTAGCCAGATCAACCTATTCCACCTCATTCCTCTTTTGTTTGAAATTTACCGGCCACCTTTTTTTAGTTTAGTCAAGACCCACCTTCAGCCGCTCCTTTTCCCTACGTTTCAGCTCTCTCTTGGCCTGTTCAACCCGTTCTGCCTCTTTACGTTTCTCCAGCTCCACAATCTCCCGTTCCTTCTCTCTCTGCTCCTTCCTCTCTCGTTTGGCCTTCACATTTTCCAACTGAAACAAGGCCGAAGTTCAAGTTTTACATCCCTTGCAACGACTTGTCCTATCATGACAATCATTCAGAGAATTCTAAATGTCACAAAAGCTCAAGCTGAAATCTGCAATCAAAACATGTGGGAGGCAAACCATGCTCAAACTTGTAAGTCATTGAGACACTCAACTGAAAGAAGGTAACTGAATATGAAATCAAAATCTACTACTTACAAATAATAATGGCACCTTTGTAGCATATTATCTTAAATGCTCAACATGTTATGTGTGATATTTTCATTAAAAACTTTGTATATGATATAAATACAGCTTATGATAAAGGATGAACTTTTGTTAACTTTTGTTTATATGAAAACTTTATAATAGCACCACTCTGAAGTTGCAGCAATAATATAATGCATAAACTATGACAGATGAAAATGGTATCGCTTGCTTTACTATTGCTCATTCTGAACAAGAATGTGTTTTTAATATCCTGCACACACTTACAGTCATCACAAAATTCTGGCGTCTTGCTAGTGAAGATAAGACAACATTTCTAAAAGCCACCAATCACAGTCAAAAGCAGATTTGTTTTAGAATTGACTATCTATTGTGTATGCCAGCAAGAGTCAAATTAAGAATCAAGCCACATTGCAAAGATATGCATAAAACCAGGACATCTCTCAAAAGAACTGGTACAGAAATGACACATGCAATCTCTGTAATAATACATGTTCAAACATTGACATTGACTTTTTAAAGTTCCCTGAGACAGTATTTATGAAATCTGAAATGAATTGTGTCATTCACTTTACTGCTTTATAACTCAGACATTCAAAATTCAACCGTGCACCATCGGACACTTTCAAAACATGTCTCCATAGCATTAAGAGCAACTGTAAATATCCCTTGCCCAGTGGGAAGGGAAGCCTGCTCATGGCCATTGCACAAAAGCTACAAGCAAGTCAGACTGCACATTCAAATTTTAAGAATCAGGAAAACTCGGAAAATATATAATTTTTATTCCAGTTAAGGAATCTGAGAATTATATTGCCTGATTTGAATTAAAATGCATATAAAAGCCCCGTAAAGGCTGGAGTCAATAACAGACTGCACTAAGTTTCAGACTGAAATCCACATCAATACCCACACCATTTTATGTACAGAAACACAGCACATCAGTTACCTTTCTTGGTATCTGGACAATACAAGATTACAACAAATATACAATTGATACCATTTACAGACCTGTACACTGTTGCACAACAACAACTGACAAATTAAATGTGTATTAATTTTGCTTCAACATACTGTACAGACTTAACAAAGACCCCAAAATTGAAAATTTATGGTAAAAAATCTCAGTTTCATGGATTAACTAAACTGACAAAAGAAAAATGAAAAACATATTGAAATAAAATCTTGTAGCATTTTTAAAAAAATAATACACAAATGTTTTGTTCTGCACCAAGGGAATGAATTGGTAAACTTTTGAACTGATCCAATCAGCTGATTTTTACATCCTCAATCCCTCTATAGTTCAGTATATAACTGTTCAATGTTTTTTCCACTCAAGTACAGAGTTTATTCACCATGAAGAAAATATTAGATTGACTACAGTAAAAAATAGCCAGCCTCGGCAGGCAAGAAGGCCTGCAGGTACAGCTAAATGGCAAACAACATTGAGATTTGGGAAAATCTTAGGAACAACCTCTGTTGTAAGAAGTATAAAGAACCCACAAGATGTTCTACAAAAGATTCACAGGCCATTTCTCACAAGTAGTTTTCATATTTTGAAGCCAAAGAAACAATTATAAGGGAGATATAAGGCCTTTCTGATATGATGACCATTGAAGAAATGATATGGCGGCCATTTTGTTTCCAAAACAAGGACACAATTACTCTCAGGCAAGCTTTCCTATCCATTTGCATTTTGTGCAAATCTGATGAAGCTAGCTGCAATATTTTAGGTTACAGAAAACATTAAAGATTTTAGAACAAACTTTAAGACCTGAAAATTTTAAAAGTGTTGCCATGGCAACAGTTGCCGCTGGATACCCTCCAAAACCTAATCAGCTGTAG
Organism: Sabellastarte sp. h YS-2021; assembly: GCA_964017235.1. Taxonomy (NCBI): domain Eukaryota; kingdom Metazoa; phylum Annelida; class Polychaeta; order Sabellida; family Sabellidae; genus Sabellastarte; species Sabellastarte sp. h YS-2021. The sequence goes on from OZ024936.1 coordinate 35,161,750, forward strand.
ATCCTCTTGAGGTAAACATATCCTGAAAATTTGGTGAAAATCCATGCATGCGTTTAGGCTGTGGAACACCTACAAAGACCTGAAAATCTTAAAAGTGTTGCCATGGCAACAGATATTACTGGATACCCCCCAAAACCTAACCAGCTCTAGACCCACTTGGGGTAAATATATCCTGAAAATTTGGTGAAAATCCATGCAGGTGTTTAGGCTGTGGAACTACCACAAACTTCAAGACTTGAAAATCTTCAAAGTGTAGCCATGGCAACAGATATTACTGGATACCCCCCAAAACCTAACCAGCTCTAGACCCACTTGGGGTAAATATATCCTGAAAATTTGGTGAAAATCCGTGCAGGCGTTTAGTCTGTCGAACACCCAGAAACTTTAAGACCCGAAAATCTTAAAAGTGTTGCCATGGCAACAGTTGTTACCGGATGCCCCCTAAAACCTAATCAGCTCTAGATCCTCTTGGGGTAAACACACCCTGAAAATTTGGTGAAAATCCGTGCAGAGGTTTAGGCTGTGGAACACCCACAAGCTTTATGCCTGCCGTCGCCGCCGCTGCACGGACGGCACAGGGGACGACTATAATCCCTGGGCTGGGATTAAAAATGGCACAATGTTTGGAAAGGTTAAACATCTTACATACTAACACCCAATTATTCACTTTATACTGTGGACTTTGCTTAATTGGCAGTCATTTCCAGCCTTTGCAAAAATATCTTGCTTCTTACCAAGACCTTCTAAGCTTACCAAAAACTAGCCAAAACAAGTAATTTCTGACTGTGAGAACCACAAGTCAGTGTTTTAAAACTTCTCATGTTTGCACCTGTTTCTGCAGCTGCTCTATCTTCTCTTGATTCTTTTCAGACTTCTTCACAATGCTGGCAGTTTTGGATTTAGTCACATGTTCTTCTTTTGCAACTTCCTGTTCAAAGTCTGCGTCTTTTTCATCTGTAAACACCAGTATAAGCAAATGCTATGAATGTGTCACGACATGATGAAACTTGCAAATTTTAATTAGTAAATTAAATTTTTATTAGTTAATACCTTACCTAACAGACGATAGCTATTGTCTGGCGCCAGCCGGTCCCGCCAAACGCCAGAAAAAGACGTCCTGAGTTTCACCTCCAGCCAGACCGGTACACTCCAATCCACTCGCCAGGTGGCCTAGTTCCTGCTTCATTCGCCAGAGGGACGTGACGTCATAGCATCTTTTTCATCCCAAATTAGATTAATAGAAGCTGAAAAGCGGGGAAGGCAGGGTGGGAATCTCCGGTCTGTTCGGTAAGGTATTAACTAATAAAAATTTAATTTAAATTAAAATTTGTAATTTTATTGCGTTAATACACCTTACCTAACAGACGGTAGCTAGAATAACTACCCAGTGGAAGGAGGGCAGCTTCCTCAGGACTAGAAGGAACTCTATAAATAGGCTCGTAATCTCTGGCCTGGTTAACAAGGAAGCCAAAACTGCTCCTAAGGTCCAAGCAGTGCCACTACGCCCCCCCCCTTTTTCCTTTCTGCTCTGAGAGTTCAGTCCTAGAGATTCCAATTACCCCTTAGAGTGGAATAAAGGTCTCATACTCTGCGCCTCAGGCACCCAAGTAAAAAACCTTAAATGAAAATTTTTTTTAACTATTATGTACACTATTTACAAAATAGGAGCGAAGAAGGTTTATAGGTGGATTTGGTGGGCAGCCACCACCGGACCTAAATGAAAAAGCTCCGAATCTGCCCAAGCAACATCTTTAAGGTAGAATTGATTAAAGGTGTTGTGGGACTTCCAGTGGCATGCAGCTAAGATCTGGTCTAGCGAGATGCCACCCTGAAAGGCTTTGGAAGCCGCGAAGGCTCTAACGGCATGTGCTTTTACCTGGTGAAGGGTTAGAGCCTCCTGATCTGGAAGTTCATAACAAAGGATAACTGTCCAAGATGAGATTGTAGCAGGAGAAATATCCTTAGTAAAACCTTTCTTGAAGGAGACAAAGACTAGCTCTTTGCCTTGTCTGAGGTCTTGTGTTTTGTCCAGATAGTAGCGTAAAGCTCGAACTGGACAGAGTGACCTATCCTCCTTCAGGGATTTATCCACAGTAGGAGCCAGAGCCGGGATGACCACTGGAGCTACACACTCTGGACCCTCTTTTGCCAAGTGATTCTTAGCCAAGAAACTTGGAGACGGGTAAAGGGACACTTTTGACCAGTCAGCTTGGTGTCTAATATTTTTGTTCAACCATGCATGTATTTCACTCCTACACTTTCCAGAACCAAGAGCTAGGAGAAAAGCCGTTTTAAAGGTCAGATGTTTTAATGAGGCCTTTCTGAGAGGCTCAAATGGTGGTTTGGTGAGCTGATGCAATACCAAAGAGAGGTTCCACGAAGGAATTCCTCGCCGACCCTTTGGTCTATCTCTATGAAAACTGTCCAAAAGGCGAGTTAAGTTTTCATCTTTGCTGACATTCAAGGAGGAATTGCCTAATTTGTCCACAATGGCTGATCTGTAACCATCAATGGTACTGGGCTGGAGATTCTTCTCCAGGAAAAGATGTAGGAGAAAATCTGCTATCTGTTTGACAGATGGACATCTGAAGTCCACCTGACTTGTTTCACACCATCTGACAAAAACGGACCACTTCGCCTCATAGACTGTTCTGGTTGAACTTCTTTGAGGAGCCTGAATTCGTGACACCACTGGACTAGAGAAACCTTGCTCCTTGATTGCTTCGGCTCTAGGAGCCATGCGTGAAGGTTTAGGTTGGTCAGATTCCTGTGACGAGCCTTGTTGAACGGTTGAGTCACTAAGTCTGGATGATTGGGTAGGCAAAGAGGGATCTGGGATGACAGTTCTACCAGGTCCCAAAACCATGGCATGTTGGGCAAACCCGGAGCTATCAAGATCACTCTCCTGTAAAGATGGTCTGATAGTTTGCTGACCACCTTGCCTAGCAACAACACTGGGGGAAAAGCATATATGTCCAGGTTTTCCCAAGAGACTGTCAGAGCATCCACTGCCCAAGCATTGGGGTCCGGTACTGGAGACACATATTGGGCTAGTTTGTAATTGTACTTCATTGCAAACATGTCCACCTGTGGACAGTGCCACGTCTGAACCAGGAGGTTGAAGACCTCCTAATGAAGGGACCACTCCGTCTGAATGATTTGGCCTTGTCGAGACAACTTGTCTGCAATCACATTCAGACGACCAGGGATGTGACTGGCCTTCAGAACAACCTGTCTCAGATTGCACCAGCATAGGAGCCGCCATAGAAGGGCACAAAGTGAGCCTGACCTCATACCTCCCTCCTTATTGATGTATGCCACAACCGTATTCTTGTCCGTGGCAACTAAAATGGCTTTCCCTTGTACCAAGTGCTGGAATCTTTTTAGGGCTAGCAAGACGGCTTTTAGTTCCAGGAAACTTATGTGCAGGTGGCTTTCTGGAAATGACCAGGTGCCTCTTGTTGTGAAGTCGCCTAAGTGAGCACCCCAGCCTTCTTTTGAGGTGTCTGTAAAGATTTGAATGGCATGACGCAAAGGGTGTAGGGGTTGGCCTAGTAAGACATTTGTCTCCTTGGTCCACCATAGAAGGTGCGGGTGAAGGGACCTTGGAACTGGAATCTCCTTTTCTAGAGATCCTGGGACCCTCCAATGTCTCTTGAGATGCCACTCAACTGGTCTCATATGAAGTCTCCCCAGTGGGACCTGTTTTTCTGTTGCTGTGAGAAGGCCTATTAGGGACATGAACTTCCTGACTTGGCAAGTTGGACTGGCCAAAATGGAGTCCACCTTCTGAAGAATCGAATTCCAACGGCTCTGGGTCGGTTTGACCAGGCCGTGAGAGAGATCGTACCTGTAACCCACAACTTCGAACACCTGTTTGGGTTCCAACTCCGACTTTTGAAGGTTCACCACCCAACCCAACTCCTGACAAAGGGCGAGGAGGGATTGGGTGCCCTGGTGGCAGGATTCTTTGGTCGGGGCTCGAATCAACCAGTCGTCTAGGTACTGGTGGATCCTTATACCCCTGGACTGAGCCATTAATTTGACCTCTTTGACTACACAAGTGAACTCCATAGGAGCTGTTGAAAGGCCAAAGGGGAGGGCCCGGAACTGGTAGGACTGGTTTTGGAAGTGAAACCTGAGAAATTTCCAGGACCCGGTGTGAATAGGAATGTGGAAATAGGCGTCACTGAAATCCAGCGATGTCACACATTCCCCTTGTTGTTAGGAAATCCGATTTTGAATGTTTTTACGCTCAAAAATTTGTTTAGAGCACTGAGGTCTAAAACTGGCCACCATTTCTGATTTTGTTTGGGAACTATGAAAAGTCTGTTGAAAAAGGCTAGAGATGCTCGAATCCTCACCATCTCTACTGCCTTTTTGCCCAATAGGTTTTGAACAGCCTCCTTTAGGGAGAGGTTTCTGTGGGGATTGGCATAACCACTGACTATCAGGGGGTGTCTCACTAGAGGGGGTTTGAGTCTGAACGGGAGCACATAGCCCTCTTTTAGGATTGACACCACTCTCGGATTTGCCCCCAGGCGGGCCCAGGTCTGCCAAAAGGGCTGAAGGCGTCCGCCTACTAGTGGAGCATGAACAACACTGTGGGCATTGGGAACAGCTGGGGCAGAAACACAAGGACCGACAAAAGAAACACAGTTCACAGACTTTATTTCTGCGGCTGCCTTACACTGTTTGTTGCAAAATGTACAAGACTGGCAACACAGCAATTTACATTTGTTTTTTGAGTTTCTGTTAACACAACATTCAAGGACCGGGTTGTCAGAACCGGGTCTTTTACACAATAATTGTCATTTGTACTGATTATTGTTCTTGGAGCCTCGGGAACCGCGGTTAGATAGACCTCCACGGCCCCTACCGCGGAATCTGCCATGCCCTCCAAAGCTCTTCCAGGCTGGCATATCTTTGCCAGAGTTGCCAGAGGGTTTAGTAGTATCCTGACCTTTCCATCCAGTGGAGTAGGGCTGATATCTAACTTGACCTTTTTTGTGCCCACCGGCGAACCCCCCATGGCCCGGACCGGGCTGGGATGTACGCTTAACAGATTCATGTTGGGCAATTTCGTCCTCAGCCTTTCTGATGACGGCGTCAGGGAAAAGGGCGTACCCATTCAACGGGCAATTTCTCAGGGCGGAAAAGGTTTCTGGCTTCACACCCTGCTTTAAATGCTCTAAGTAGGAGTCCCTATGGACGAGTGTTAAATTGGCCATCTGGGTAAACGCGAAGTCAGAGAGATGCTGTAATGACTTGCCCATGGCAAAGCTCACGTTCTGATTGAAGCTGGTCAAATAGTGGAGCTCGTCTAATGCTGATTGAGCCTTAGTAGACGATTTTCCTTTTCCCAGTTCAGTTGTTCTTGAACAGAGTCCTGTATCTTAGTAATACACCTGTTAAATCCTGCCGACTGATTGCAGATATAGCTGCACTCCTTGGCAGCTTTTTCCCACTTTCTGATAGTGTCCTGAGAGATTGGACGAGCAGAGGGTGGAGAATTGGCAATGTTCGGTTTGGCAATTCTAGAGAAGGCACTGTTGATTTTGGCCGCGTCATTAGGCCATGAGTTCATGTATTTGCCCGGTCTTGTCGGATCCTTGGGTTCAGCTGGGTGAATCCCATACCAGCGACTCTGGGACTTAGGGGGGCGTAAGATTTGGTCCATATGAAGACCCCCTGGCTCAGACGACTTGGAAGGATAACCTTCAATAAGCACCAAGTTCATGTTTTCTAACTTTTTACAAAGCCAGTCTTCTGGCGGGAGCAAAATTGAGACCTTGCCCACTGGCTGGGAACGATGTCCAATCCATGGGTTATCTGCTCTAGATATCGGTGAGTATTCCAGATCTGGAATATGGGTCCATCCCATAAATGCTCTCACCCCGCGTACAGTCTCTTGATAATTTTGATCCTCACTTAATACTTTGTCTTTCTCTCCGGAATCTGAGTCCTGGTGATCATCCGGTTCCGGTTCAGAGACTTCACCTTCTTCCACTTGGTCAGGTGACAAAATATCCCGGGCTGGGAAATGCAACGGGCCGGAAGAAGAAACAGCAGAAGATACCTGACCGGGTTGTTGAAAAACTGGTTCCGGATCAGTTTCTGGATACAAGTTTTCAAGAGGTGAAGACATGTTCATAGAAGATTCAGTAGCAGTCTGGGTTCCATCCGGGCCGGAAGCCAGACCAGATTGGCCGGAAGGAACCGAAGATTGAATAAATGGGGTCTGAGGTAAGGCTCCAGCAGGTGCTTGATGCGTGACCGTAACTTTGACCGGTGAAAAAGATGGCTGCTGGGAAGATGGACATTGACCCATAGTTAACAAGGCTTCTAGCCTGGCCATCCTGACCGACCATTTCTCATCTAAATCCTGTAACTCTTTGCGGAAAGATGGAGCTGGCAATGAAAATTCAACAGAACTATTAACAGAAGGACGGTCCGTGCCTTCCTGCTCAGCTTGAGATACTACAGTTACTTGCTTTTTTGTTTTTCTTTCCGAATTTTATAGATGGGTGTAGAAAGGTGAAGCAACTGCTCTGGGGTTAGTATGTCACAAAATTCACAAGCAAGATTTTTAACACAGGGATCTTCGCTATGTCCTTTATCCCTACATCTGGCACACCTTGAGTGCTTGTCAAAGGAGGCCATAATATGTCCACATGACCCTTTCCTTTGTCCCGGTGAAGACATGGTGAATATTAAACAATATGCAGTCACTCGGAAACAAAATTACTAGTTATAAGAAGAAATATCCACAATTGAAAAGACACAAATAAAAAACACAACCTTTCAAATCGCGCCAAACAAAAAAGATGCTATGACGTCACGTCCCTCTGGTGAATGAAGCAGGAACTAGGCCACTTGGCGAGTGGATTGGAGTGTACTGGTCCAGCCGGAGGTGAAACTCAGGACGTCTTTTTCTGGCGTTTGGCGGGAGCGGCTGGCGCCGGACAATAGCTATCGTCTGTTAGGTAAGGTGTATTAACGCAATAAAATATCGGTTTTCTGCAGCAAACTGCTATACACTCTGGCTATAGATTCTGAACTTCTATCATGCTAACATTCTATTTATGACCATTGCTCTGTACTTGTAATTTTATGAACATCTTCAGATGAAACAGGTTGTGCTGTATTTCCTCACCTTGTTTGTCATTCTCATCCTCATCACTGTTTCCGAAGATTTCATCAATGGTCTGCTGAATGTCATCCTCTTCTGCCCCTGAAGACTTGTATTCCTGTGTTGACTGACCACTTTCCTTACTAGCACTCTCAGAACTGACCACATGTACTTCAGGCTTACTCGACCGCTTCACCTCCTTCTCAGATGTGGCTTTCTTAGGCTGTGTCACACAGGGATATTACATTGAAACATATAACTTATTATAACAGAGTAACCCACAAATAGAGACAGCAGAAACAAATGGGGAAACAGATTTGGCATGTGAATAAACCATGTACTAAAGTGAGATAGCAACAGGGAGCTTCTCAGGCTTCACATCAGTATCTGATAACACACAAATACAGCAACAAACTCATATTTCACCATAAGAATAAAGGGTCTAGAATAACAGAGACAATTGAATGCCTTGAGCGAAAAGGCACAAACTTGTCAATCGGGCTTTCAAACACAAGAAATTGAGCAGATAAATGCTAGAATATGATTGCCTATACTCAAATTTCATTTGAAATATTAATAGAAACACAACAGACAATGAAAAGTTATTGCATGACGGCACATACTTTGGCAGTGACTTTCTGGCTATCTACAGCTGACTGTGTCTTCACTTTACTCTGGACGACTTTCTCTTTTGACTTGGTCTTTTTTTTGGTCTTCATTTGCTCTGTGGTGTGAAACAGATATGATAACTATAACATGTTTAAATAGTTATAGGAACTGAATAACAAACTGGTCACTAAGTCTAAACTGATTTTGCTCTCAACACATTGGTACATGCACACCAGCTACATTTTAGGCAATTTAGGATGCACTTTATGCTGTATAACTAGAACCTTCAACATCTAAAGATTTGGTTCTCATTATGCCCAACTTCTACTTATGTCTACAGAAATATTGCATTTTCTGATGTTGTGGCTAGTTCCACTTGGATCCTACTTAGAGCAACATGAGTCCTTATCATACAGGGTAAACCTTAATATTTAACTTTCCTGATGTTCATTGTCAAAGAAAAATTCATCATGAAAAAATAAATATTAATATTCACCACACTGATTCAAATCTCCTTAAGAAACAAAAGATTCTATGTCATTCATGCAAGAGTGGAGCAATATATAATGTTTATTCACTTCTGACAGCAGTAACCTTCAACTTAGCAAGAACTACCCCATCAGCTGTTACTCACACTATTTTATCCTTTAGTCTGTTTGGGTTTGCTTCACTTAATCTCCGTCAACAAACAATTCAACTTTACCAACCTTTTAGGCAGCGAGGACAGTTCCAATTTTTATTGGATTGCAGCTTGCTTTCCTTCTTAGAAATACCGACACAGGAACCATGAAACCAATCAGTGCATTTCACACAGCAAATCATAAACCTGAAAATAACAAGACACTCCACCTTATAAATTGTAATTTCTGTTACAAATTATGAACCTGGAAACACAGGATACTGTGTTACAAAGTTACTCTTTGCACTTGCTGTTTCTACACTTTGTTGGTCTCACATGCCTCTTGTTTCAAGGGTTTTATGCACACACACAGCATTTTGTTGATCTGTCAAACACCCTTTGTACCAGAGTTTTCTATACACAGTATAGTTTCCTGATCTCATATACCTGTTGTAGTGTTTTCTGTACACATAGTACAGTTTTTTCAGTCTACACATACCTGTCATTCCACTGAGGTTTTCTGTGTTAGTATAGTTTTTTTTTAGTTTTTTTTTTATTATTTAGTTATTTAGTTATTATTTATAGTTTTTTTGGTCTCACAAACCTGTTGTTCCAGGGTTTCCTGCATACACAGTACACTTTGCTTGGCTCGTCAGTGCTGAAGTCTGAGGTCACACTTCTGCTGTCTTCTTCATATGTGTCAAAAGATATATTTATAGCTGCCACACTTTCACCAGGCTCTGTAATGCACACACAGATACAGCATTATTCAGAGGTTCACAGTTCTTTTGTAAATTTAATATCCCCGAGTTATCACTCAGTTGAAACAAAGAAAGACAAAGATATCCAAAAACATTTCCACAAAAGCTGTACTTCTGCGAAAGCTGCTTTTTTGAAAACTGTACAGTTGAGGATATTGTGAAGGGCTATAAAGGTTGACAGTATTTATCATAAAATATACCCAAAAAATTTTGCTAACCTTTCTCATCTCCCCTTCTTCTAGTACGCATTTTTCCAGGTTTCCGCGGTGACACGGTTTCCCTATGTTCTTGCTCAAAATCCTTTACCTGAAAAGAAGAAATTCACACAATAATTTACAAATTTAATGACAACTCCACACAAACAGGGTAACATCAGCTGAACATAGGGACATATACAGATATCGCACTAAAACAATATAGTGGTGCTGTAATATTTTGCAGGGTCACAAGATAGAAGAAATCCAGTATTTCTGTTTAGTCATCATTAAATAAGTGATGCATACATCATGGTAGAAAGTCTAACTGGAGTACATATAAATCTGTCATTTAAGCAAGGTGCAGCTTTCATAAATGAAGAAAACTCATACTTAAGAAAATAACTTACTGTAAAACATACTTAACATAATTAAACATGACAGAAACTGAAATTTCAGTCTATTTCAAGAATATTACAATCAACATATATGACCCAAAAACTAGAATATCGGTATTAAATTAGCAACACTCTATAACACTGTTTCCTTGACTCTGCATTCTCAAAAACACCTGGTACAGAAGACCTATCTTCATTTCCACCTTGAAAATTAAATTATATTCCCAGCCTGCTGGATGTTTTATTTATTTTGAAAAAGTAATGTCATGGATCAATAGTGACTTACCCCCAGCTCTTCATCACTAGATTGGGTAGCATCCGGTTCAAAGTCACTGTCCTCCTCATATTTATTGACACGGCCCTTCTGAAATCAGTCATGGTTCATTATCACTAAGTTCCCCTTACTTGAAATCACAAACACTATCACAAACACAAGCATGGCTAAAGATAAATTGTCTCATTGATACTTAATGACAATGTTCTTCTTAAATCATTCACACTAAACACAGTACACATTATGTACTTCAAGTATTGTGCATTTATAATGTAAGAAATGGTATTGCAAGATATTTTGAATTTTATAAAACCTATGTTGCTCCTTAAAATCATCATGTGAGACATTTCAAAAAAATTATAAATTTTCATCACTTTGGAAATACATCAGAAATATAATGGAGTGAAAAATAGATATTTTCAACAACTGATTGTGATGAATGTAAAATAAGCTTTAACTATTTATACCAGAATCATTTTACTGAGAGCATCTATTCTCTTACTTTTGTAGTCTTGTTAGCCAGCTTGTTAAGTGGCAGATCATCATCTTCTTCTGTGTCATTCTTCCCTCCATTACCCTCCGTATCTGAGGAGGGAAGTGGTGCCATGGTAACATCCATGTCCCCGATCTCCACCACCTTAATATTTACAATTTTACCAGTCCCTATACATGACCCCTCTGGAAGAGGTCTCACTGGCTTGGCACTTTCTTCTTTTCTCTTGGTCTCCATAACTCCCTCCTCAATATCCTGGTCACTTTCAGAACTCTGTACAGACTCGCTGTTGCCACCTTTGTTGCTTTCCGACTCAACATCCGACCCTCTGAATCTCTGTTTCAACAGAGTTATAGGCTTATCATCATCTGAATCACTGTCATCACTGTCTTGTTTGACCTCTGTAACTTTCTTCCCTCTCCCCCTGCCTTTACCACGACCTTGACCTCTTGAAGCCCTACTCTTTGTTTTATCTTTTGAAGCTTGGCTAGATTCTTCTTGTTTTTCATCATCAGAGTGCCGGGGAGTTCCACCTCTCCCACGACCTCTGCCCCGATTCCGACCTTTGACCCGACCTCGGCCCCTCACATTTGTGTCTCCATCCTTTGCGATGTCATCATCAGAATCTCCACGAGTTTTAATTGGTACTTTGATCTTGATTTTTAATGGTGAAGCCTGCAAATATCAAGAGATAACATTTTTCATTGAACCTTGATTCTAGAACAGGCATTTCTGATGAAGATTTAACCATTAATTCTGAAAGACTTCATTTCTGATTTCTGGAGAAAACCTTAAACCCTTACAGGTGTTTTACAGCTTGTAGAAGACTGTTCAGTATGTAATAACATTTATTCATATATTTGAGCCTCACTTTATCAAATATTGACTTCATGCCCCAAGGTTAAAGCCTTGAATTATCCTTCAACCTAAATGCAGGCTAAATGCTTGACCTTAAACTGTTTTTCCACCAAGAGAGCACCTTATTCCGCATCACTTACATCACACATTTCACACATTTACCACTGCCAGAGAAAGACTTTATCATCGCCTGTGAGAAGGTGTTTTAAGATGTTGTTACACTTAACTATGTTAAGTCTGTGATTTGTTGTGACAATTTTAGACCATTTATTAGAAATGTTAATGGCATGGAGGGAATTTTGTTATGTTTCGCTTTATTTTAAAGGTTATCACCTTTATTTCATCAGTATCTCTCACCTGAAGACTACTGTCATCAGTGTTTCCACTCAGCAAACTGTCACCTCCAACTGAGTCCACCCCTGACTCATATGCTGCACCCTCATCTGTCTCTTCTCGAGTCTCCTCATCATGCAACCTCACACGACCTTGACCCTTGGCGAGCTTGGTGTAGTCAATACGGCCGTCATCTCGACGTGGACGTGTGCCTCGCATGTTGTAAGATTTAACAATGGGAATCTGAAGACAAAATCAACTTTGCAGTGCATTCAAAACAGTAAAATTAAACAATAGCCTCTAATTCAAATATTTAAAGTGGCTTGGATACAGCCATATTCTTAATCAACAAGAATTATATCTAATTGCCTGTCAAAGCAGGACAAAATTTGGGAAAAAGAGTAACTTTTAAGATTGGCAAAGCAGTATTTCGGAAATAGCATTTATTGATTAAAGTTAGCAACTGATTTTGATTGTGCAGGGATCTGAGGCATCATGAGGGAGGTCTTCTGTCGATATCGACAACGGTTTTCATGACGATATTGTGAACAGTTCGCAAATATTTATATATACAAATAAAACAGTAAATTAACACAAAATATTGTAAAAGTCAACACATTTTGTTGTTTTCAGAGAAGTAAAGCAGTTTAGAAGACTTGTTTTCATTTCATTATTTCACTTCCTGTTGACATCACAAAATGAAAAATTGTGAACTTTTTTGTCATATTTTATTTGAGATAATAAATATTTGTTGGAATAGGGGATTTTAGGTTGGTAGTATATTACATGTTTGTTTATTCATTTAAATGATGATATTTTCGCCCGTCAACTTGTTGATGTCGTCCTTTAATAATACAGCGTGAAAGATCCACGATATCGCGAGCTATGATGCCGTTCCTAGGCCTAAGGTTCCTGATGCTTTCTAGTGCAGCAGTTAATTATCAGATAGCTGCATGGAACTGTTTTAAATATGACAATAGCCAATGTTACTACCTTGTCTCCAGGCTTGAGGTTTCTGATATTTTCAAGTGCTGCCCTCTCTTTCTCCAGATTTTCCTCCATGATCTTCTTGGCTTCTTGTCTCTGAGAAATCTCCTGTACACGTGTGGACCTCCTGTTAACGATATAAAAACATTCTACTAGTATTCTGTTCTTCTACATTGATCGTCTAAAAATTAATCAGAGTTGAGGTGGCCATGTTTCATTTCCACAAACAAAAGCACCTGTGAGCATAAGTCTATTTATTACAGCACCTTAAATCCAGATAACAGAAAAGCACCCTACTGGTTAATGAACATATTCTATTCAGAACATCTAAAAGAATGCATGAATTCAAAATCAAAACTTGCAAGATGTTCATTATTCTGTGGCCATATTTTTATGATTTTTTTTGCAAATTATTTACACAATCTTGCACTCACCGTGTCCCGGATCTCCTTGTTCTACCACCTCTCCTTCCCGACCTGCCATCTTCCTGTGAGTCGTCGGCAGCATCATCATCGTCATTACGACTCGTATTTAATGAACTCTCACCATCTACACAAATCACAACATTCAATGACTGATTACAATGAATTCCAAGTATTAAATGTATGGACTGCTTATGAAACTGGTAAAGCCATGAAACGTCTTTATCTTGTAGACCTGGTCAACAACAGACCAACATTTGTTTCAAATATATCGAGGAACTACTTATTTGTGACACATGGTAATGGCAAGATATTTTAGATTTGAAGATGATCTTCATAAAATACAGTCACAAATTGAAACCAGGGCATTTACTTGAGTTGCAAAATTTTCACCAAAGTAATACTTTGTACAGGTACACAGTAAATCTAAATGCCTGTGTCATACCAACACTGGTGTCCACTTCCTTTGGTATGTCAGTAAGCACCGCTTTCTTCTCTACTCTTATTGGAGTACTGTTCCCAGGATTGCTGGCATATGCATGGTCAGAGAAGGCTGATGCAATTGCGGTCAAGTTTCCAGCGTTAAGCACACCCTGAAATGGTTACAACACTTCAAACTAATAGGGAGCAACTTATAAAAGCATGAAGAGGCCTACAGACAACATAAAATTTAGGACTCTTGGTTTCATTTTTAACTAAAAGAAAACAAAGGTCATGTGACGACACAGCAAGGTCTGGCAGCAAATGCTTTAGCACTGAAAGTCAAAATCCCAAAGAATTTGTGGGGAAAGGAACCTACCATATACTCAAGATTTCAAGTAAATGTAAATGCTTCTGTGACCACTGGGCTACCATAGAATATTGACAGATGACAATCCATTTGCTTTTAATATATGCAAAAATATAAAGAAAAGCAAATAAACTGAGGGAACTAACGATCAACAAATTAAGTGATTTTTAAGTGCTGATGGCTTTACAGTTAATGCTAGACCGAAACCCCCTTCGGCCTTGTTTACCTTATTTGTTATCATTGTTATCTTAGTTTTTACCTTCACCACCCCTCGACTCTCCTTACGATGTACAATTTTTGTTAAACAACGCACTGAGTTCCCCTTTGTGGGGAAGATATTGCGGCCTGCAAAGAAGTAGATTAGATTATCACTGTCAAAACACAATTACCACAACAAAGGTTAGAGTACAAATGGCAGAGATTAACCTCTTGCCTCACTAAGCAAATATGTAAAGCAGAGGGCTTTGCTCCACATTTTACCTGAATTACAGACTCATCAAGGTCAAAATCCATGTCCTCTTGGCCCACTGCAGACTCGTCTATCTTCAACGACAGCTGTGTCTCATCCATGATATTCTGACACAAACAAGACATTGCTCAATTCTACCTGTACACCCTTTTCAGTAGTTCATTAAAAAATACAGACTAAAATTCAACGAGGTTTTATTTTATTTTCATATTTTGATTATATTAGATTAAAATCTTGGCTTTGATGATAGGAGAGTTTCAACTAATTTTTTTTTCTTAATCTAGAATTTATTTAGTGACATAGTCAATATTTTAAATTTCAGGAATATTATTATGTTATTGCAAACATTACTGCAATACTATAGACCTGTGAGAAAAAAATGGAACTGCAAACTTTGACATATTTTGTACAAACTGAATGGTTTCAATATATCGAGCCATACTGTTCATAATTGTTTGGTCTTAATGTTGAAGAATAAACCATTCAAAACTTGTGCATAAATTAAGAATCTCTGGATCTGGACAAAACAAGACCACTGCCGTGGTATGATCTCCCGCCGCACTACATCAAAAAGTAGGTGAACAACATATTTGACAAACCTCCTTTAAATTGAATAGTTTTGCTGTTATAAATTATTTAAATCAAAAAAGTCAAAGTAGCTATTACTGAGTTAGCTATGGACCTACAGCTTTCGAAATTTGCAATGAGTTATTTGAGAAAAATTGGCTAAGTACAATACTTTTAAGAGATAATTCGCATTTACTCATTTTGAGTAGGTGAGTAATTAGCTATGGGTCTGAAACTTCACCAAGTGAAAGTTCTCCCAAAAGTAGGTGAATGAGTTATTTGAGAAAAATTGGCCATCTGCAATACTTTTAGAGATAATTCGCATTTACTCATTTTCAGTAGGTGAGTAATTAGCTATGGGTCTGAAACTTCACCATGTGAAAGCTCTTCCAAAAGTAGGTGAACGAGTTATTTGAGAAAAATTGGCTATCTGCAATACTTATAGCGATAATTCGAATTCACTCATTTTCAGTAGGTGAGTAATTAGCTATGGGTCTGAAACTTCACCATGTGAAAGCTCTTCCAAAAGTAGGTGAACGAGTTATTTGAGAAAAATTGGCTATCTGCAATACTTTTAGCGATAATTCGCATTTACTCATTTTCAGTAGGTGAATAATTATCTATGGGTCTGAAACTTCACCATGTGAAAGCTCTCCCAAAAGTAGATGAAGGAGTTATTTGAGAAAAATTGGCTATCTGCAATACTTTTACAGATAATCCGCATTTACTCATTTTGAGTAGGTGAGTCATTAGCTATGGGTCTGAAACTTCATCAAGTGAAAGCTCTCCCAAAAGTAGGTGAATGAGTTATTTGAGAAAAATTGGCTATCTGCAATACTTTTACAGATAATCCGCATTTACTCATTTTGAGTAGGTGAGTCATTAGCTATGGGTCTGAAACTTCATCAAGTGAAAGCTCTCCCAAAAGTAGGTGAATGAGTTATTTGAGAAAAATTGGCTATCTGCAATAGTTTTAGCGATACTTCGCATTTACTCATTTGGAATAGGTGAGTAATTAGCTATGGGTCTGAAACTTCACCAAGTGAAAGCTCTCCCAAAAGTAGGTGAATGAGTTATTTGAGAAAAATTGGCTATCTGCAATACTTTTAGAGATAATTCGCATTTACTCATTTTGAGTAGGTGAGTAATTAGCTATGGGTCTGAAACTTCACCAAGTGAAAGCTCTCCCAAAAGTAGGTGAATGAGTTATTTGAGAAAAATTGGCTATCTGCAATACTTTTAGCGATAATTCGCATTTACTCATTTTGAGTAGGTGAGTAATTAGCTATGGGTGTGAAACTTCACCAAGTGAAAGTTCTCCCAAAAGTAGGTGAATGAGTTATTTGAGAAAAATTGGCTATCTGCAATACTTTTAGCGATAATTCGCATTTACTCATTTTGAGTAGGTGAGTAATTAGCTATGGGTGTGAAACTTCACCATGTGAAAGTTCTCCCAAAAGTAGGTGAATGAGTTATTTGAGAAAAATTGGCCATCTGCAATACTTTTAGAGATAATTCGCATTTACTCATTTTCAGTAGGTGAGTAATTATCTATGGGTCTGAAACTTCACCATGTGAAAGCTCTTCCAAAAGTAGGTGAACGAGTTATTTGAGAAAAATTGGCTATCTGAAATACTTTTAGCGATAATTCGCATTTACTCATTTTCAGTAGGTGAGTAATTATCTATGGGTCTGAAACTTCACCATGTGAAAGCTCTCCCAAAAGTAGATGAAGGAGTTATTTGAGAAAAATTGGCTATCTGCAATACTTTTACAGATAATTCGCATTTACTCATTTTGAGTAGGTGAGTAATTAGCTATGGGTCTGAAACTTCATCACGTGAAAGCTCTCCCAAAAGTAGGTGAATGAGCTATTTGAGAAAAATTGGCTATCTGCAGTAGTTTTAGCGATACTTCGTATTTACTCATTTTGAGTAGGTGAGTAATTAGCTATGGGTCTGAAACTTCACAGAGTGAAAGCTCTCCCAAAAGTAGGTGAATGAGTTATTTGAGAAAAATTGGCTATCTGCAATACTTTTAGAGATAATTCGCATTTACTCATTTTGAGTAGGTGAGTAATTAGCTATGGGTCTGAAACTTCACCAAGTGAAAGCTCTCCCAAAAGTAGGTGAATGAGTTATTTGAGAAAAACTGGCTATCTGCAATACTTTTAGCGATAATTCGCATTTACTCATTTTCAGTAGGTGAGTAATTAGCTATGGGTCTGAAACTTCACCAAGTGAAAGCTCTCCTAAAAGTAGGTGAATGAGTTATTTGAGAAAAATTGGCTATCTGCAATACTTTTAGCGATAATTCGCATTTACTCATTTTGAGTAGGTGAGTAATTAGCTATGGGTGTGAAACTTCACCATGTGAAAGTTCTCCCAAAAGTAGGTGAATGAGTTATTTGAGAAAAATTGGCCATCTGCAATACTTTTAGAGATAATTCGCATTTACTCATTTTCAGTAGGTGAGTAATTAGCTATGGGTCTGAAACTTCACCATGTGAAAGCTCTTCCAAAAGTAGGTGAACGAGTTATTTGAGAAAAATTGGCTATCTGAAATACTTTTAGCGATAATTCGCATTTACTCATTTTCAGTAGGTGAGTAATTATCTATGGGTCTGAAACTTCACCATGTGAAAGCTCTCCCAAAAGTAGATGAAGGAGTTATTTGAGAAAAATTGGCTATCTGCAATACTTTTACAGATAATTCGCATTTACTCATTTTGAGTAGGTGAGTAATTAGCTATGGGTCTGAAACTTCATCACGTGAAAGCTCTCCCAAAAGTAGGTGAATGAGCTATTTGAGAAAAATTGGCTATCTGCAGTAGTTTTAGCGATACTTCGTATTTACTCATTTTGAGTAGGTGAGTAATTAGCTATGGGTCTGAAACTTCACAGAGTGAAAGCTCTCCCAAAAGTAGGTGAATGAGTTATTTGAGAAAAATTGGCTATCTGCAATACTTTTAGAGATAATTCGCATTTACTCATTTTGAGTAGGTGAGTAATTAGCTATGGGTCTGAAACTTCACCAAGTGAAAGCTCTCCCAAAAGTAGGTGAATGAGTTATTTGAGAAAAACTGGCTATCTGCAATACTTTTAGCGATAATTCGCATTTACTCATTTTCAGTAGGTGAGTAATTAGCTATGGGTCTGAAACTTCACCAAGTGAAAGCTCTCCTAAAAGTAGGTGAATGAGTTATTTGAGAAAAATTGGCTATCTGCAATACTTTTAGAGATAATTCGCATTTACTCATTTTCAGTAGGTGAGTAATTAGCTACGAGTCTGAAACTTCACCATGTGAAAGCTCTCCCAAAAGTAGATGAATGACTTAAAAAGTAGATGAACAACTTATTTGAGAGAAATTGTGTAGCTGCAATACTTTTGAAGATATATGGCATTTACTCATTATGGTTATCATTAAAAATTGACAAAGTAGCTATTACAGTTTGCGAGATATTTGTCATTTTTCACATTTTCACCAAAAGTAGCAATAAAGTAGCCATTACTCACTTGTGCATTGAGCAACAGTTGTGAAACTTAAATATGTTACAGTTCACAAAAAAGTAGATGAACAACTTATTTGAGAGAAATTGTGTAGCTGCAATACTTTTGAAGATATAAGGCATTTACTCATTATGGTTATCATTAAAAATTGACAAAGTAGCTATTACTCACTTAGCTATGGAGATACACTTCCAAACTAGTGACCATGTTGTAGCTGTGGAGATAGTAGCTGAACAACATACTGGAACAAAATTGTGTAGCTGCAATACTTTTGAAGATATAAGCCATTTACTCATTATGGTTATCATCAAAGTAGCTATTACTCAGTTAGCTATGGAGTTACAGCTGTGAAAATTCACAATACAGTATATCCAAAAGATAGGTGAACAACATATTCGACAAAAATCCTCTATATTCAATAGCTTTTGAGTTATAAGTGACTTGCTCAATGGTCAAATGTTAAACTTAGTATAGCTATTACTCAGTTAGCTATGGTGCTACACCTTGGACACCTCACCATGATATAGTACATGAAGGAGTTGTTGAACAACATATTTCAGGCCAATATTGTAAGTAACAGTTACAAAGACAAAATCAATTTACTCATTTTGCTCATTGTTAATAACAGAAAATAGCTATTACTCACTTAGCTATGAAGATAGAACCCTAAAAATGGTACCATCTTGTAGGCATGGAGAAAGTAGCTGAACAACGTATTTTACAGAAACACTCTAAATGCAGTCGTTTTGGAGTTATGAGCACTTTACTCAAAGTAGCCACCATTGCTATTACTCACTTAGCTATGGTCCTAGGTGTGAAATAACAGCATTAAATGAAAGGACATAAGCAATAAGGTCATAAAAAACATTGAAAAGGCCAAGGAGAAACAACCAGTGTGACTTTATAAAAGCGCGACACACACTTAATAATAACACACGAACACATGCACACACGCACGGAATGCGTTTTATAATCTCCCGCCCGGCCGGCGGGAGATAATTATCCACATTGTTTAAATCATAAAGTGACTACATCCAGTACCTCCCTGCTCTCATCAGAGGGCACCTGGCCCAGTCCTTGCTGCAGCATCTGTTGACCTTCGTTTGTTGTTGTCAAAACTTCTTCCAGCTTGGACAAGGCTTCAGGATTCAGACTGAGAGATGTGAAGATATTTTTCTCCTGTGCGAGAATTAAGTCACATACCTTTAATTTCCTTCATTTACAGAAAAATAAAAAAGTAAAAGATTGTAATATTTAGGAAATCTATTTACTATTATTTACTGCACCACCACTCATTATAGGGTGTGTTCAATTGTGTGTTTTGTTGCTTTTGGTGATTTAACGCATAAGATGGTAGATAGCTGGTTCTGGCAGGTCAAACCTGAAGGCAGTGGAGAGGTCTGCAAAACCTAAAGGGGGTGCACTGACACTTTGAGTTTCTACACATTACTAACTGGACAGAACAATTATGGGCTAATAGGAAAGGTGTACATGCAGATTCAAGAATAACTAGATTGGGCCAACTCGGCGCCAACATATCCCCAGACAGGTCATCACTCACGCCACAGGTTTTGATCGGGAATTTTTTATTTAATCCATTTGTTGTATGCCATAAATATTGGGAAAAGTTATATGAACTTCAGCACATCAATCTACTAAGTTTATATCTTCCCAAGGAAGATGGTGTATCCCCAGACATCGAATACATAACTCAACAGATCATATTTTCAATCTTCCTGCAATGATAACTCTGAACCTATTTTCAAAGTATTTGAATGATTGATGATTGAATGTCCATTCTAAATTAATAATCTCAAAAGAGCATATCTGTTTCTATATTTGTTGACAAATAAAATATTATTTTTAACTCAACTCATCATACCTTTCAATCTTCCTGCAAAGGGTAACTCTGAACCTATTTTCAAAGTATTTAAATGATTGATGATTGAATGTCCATTCTAAATTCATAATTCCAAAAGCGTATCTCTGTTTCTATATTTGTTCACAAATAAAATATTATTTAAAAATCATATATTACTTATATTATTATTTTATTATATTATTTTTAGAATTTGCATTGTTTTTCAGTTATTCATTTCCTCAATTCCTATATATGTGGTCCATATATATGCAACCTAAATATGTGACACAATCTCAGTTCTGACTCCCTTTGTCTTAGATAATTAGATAACGAAGCAAACACCACCTCCCACCCCCACCCCACCTCTCTCCCCTTCTCCACACCTCTCTCACTATTACAGAAGATCTGTATACCGTTGTTTATTTAGTGTCACTCAATAGCTGGAGGTCCCAGAGGTGGGTGGGGGATGGGGGGTGGGACTACAAAGAGATGGAGTGCTGCAGCACAAATGGTAAACAAACACTTATAATATAAAAGGGGTAATCAAATACAAAAAGCTCAGTTAATCTTATCACTAAAATAAACTAGATTGGGCCAACTCGGCACCAACATATCCCCAGACAGGTCATCACTCACGCCACAGGTTTTGATCGGGAATTTTTTAAAACATAATTACCCATTATTATATGAACTTCAGCACATCAATCTACTCTGTTTATATCTTCCCAAGGAAGATGGTGTATCTCCAGACGCCGAATACATAACTCAAATTATATTTTCAATCTTCCTGCAATGATAACTCTAAACCTATTTTCAAAGTATTTAAATGATTGATGATTGAATGTCCATTCTAAAATAATAATCCCAAAAGAGCATATCTGTTTCTATATTTGTTGACAAATAAAATATTATTTTTAACTCAACTCATCATATTTTTCAATCTTCCTTCAATGTATTTAAATGATTGATGATTCAATGTCCATTCTAAAATTCATAATCCCAAAAGCGCATATCTGTTTCTATATTTGTTCACAAATAAAATATTATTTAAAAAAAAATTATTTATATTATTATTTTATTATATTATTTTTAGAATTTGCAAATTGTTTTGAGTTATTCATTTCCTCTATACCTATATATGTGGTCCATATATATGCAACCTAAATATGTGACACAATCTCAGTTCTGACTCCCCTTTGTGTTATATGTAATGAAGCCCACCACCTCCCACCCCCACCCCTCTCCCCTTCTCCACACCTCTCTCACTATTAAACAAGATCTGCAACCCCATTGAGTTCTTTGTTTCTCATCTGATATCATTAAATACCTTTGTTTATTTAGTGTCACTCAATATAGCTGGAGGTCCCAGAGGTGGGTGGGGGGAATCCGGGTGGGGGATGTGGGTTGAGCATAAATGGTAAACAAACAATCTATATAAAAGGGGTACTCAAATACAAAAAGAATTGAGAATTTTAAGTATGTGATTATCAACTGAAATGAGTTCATAACTGTAGGAGCTGTGCCAAAATTAACTGAGGCAAGTTGAATAAAACTGGGCTAGTTGAGGGTTAAAAATCCCCTAGTTTTACTACATAAGGATATAATTTCATTAATATTGGGACTTAAAGCTCACTTAAAGTGTCCATTTTGTCTACTTGAATATGTTTAACCAGTTTCATTTTAAAAAGTTAAAAACTCAGCAAGCAGAGGTATAACACACAAAAATAAGTTCTTAAAAGACTAAGATAGCCATAACATTATTAATATTCAAAATTTAAATAGACAGGCATTTCCTTTTAAAAATTCAAAGATTTCAGCTCTATAACCCACATAGTTTGACAGTTACTGGGCTTTAAAGTGGCATAATATCCATAAATTGGGTTTCTGTGGGCATTTTACAATTGTTAAAGAGACCTTAGCAATTAAACTACAGATCTGAAACTTTTTGGGGGACATACATAACAAACAAAAATTATATATAATACAGTTTAAGACTTGTCACACTAAGCATTTCCAAATAACAGGGCAAAATACGGAAAAAATGTCAAAAAAGGCACTTGGGCGAGTGTCTATGGCCCTCATACACAGGTTAAATGTCTACTAAAAACCTTGATTTTCGGCATATGTAAAAAGGACATAATAATGCATTCCCAGATGGGATTTCAGCTCCATCAATCACATAGTTTAACAGTTACAGGGCTTAAAGGTGGTAAAAAGTCCAAATATTGGGTCATTGTGGGCCTTTTAGAGATCTCGATGTGGCTTTCAAATTAAAGCTTCAGACCTAAAATTTGTTACATACTAAGATTACACATAGAATATGTATCTAATAAAGTTTGAAACTTCTCAGACTTACCATTTCCAAGTTACAGAGCAAAATATGTGAAAAATGTCTTAAAAGGGTCACTCAGGTGGGTGTTTAAGGTCCTCATACACAGGTTAAATGTCTACTTGAAGCCTTGATTTTTGGCACATGTAAAAAGAACATAATAATGTATTCCCAGATGAGATTTCAGCTCTATCAGTCACATAGTTTAACAGTCACAGGCCTTAAAATTGGCAAAAAGTCCAAATACTGGGTCTTTATGGGGCCTTCTAGAGACCTAAATGTGGCCTTCAAATTAAAGCTTCAGACTTAAAATTTGTCACATACTAAGATTACACATAGAATATGCATCTAATACAGTTTGAAACTTCTTAGACTTACCATTTCCAAGTTACAGGGAAAAATATGTGAAAAATGTCTAAAAATGGTCACTCAGGTGGGGATTTATGGTCCTCATACACAGGTTAAATGTCTTCTTAAAGCCTTAATTTTTGGCACATATAAAAATAACATACTAATATCTTCTCAGATAGGATTTGAGCTCTATCAGTCACATAGTTTGACAGTCACAGGGCTTAAAAGTAGGAAAAAGTCCAAATATTGGGTCTTTGGGAGCCTTTTAGAGACCTCAATTTGACCTTCAAAATTAAAGCTTCAGACTTAAAATCTGTTACATACTAAGATTACACACAGAATATATATCTAATACAGTTTGAAACTTCTCAGACTTACCATTTCCAAGTTACAGGGAAAAAGATGTGAAAAATGTCTTATAAGGGTCACTCGGGTGGGTGTTTATGGTCCTGATACACAGGTTAACTGTCTATTAAAGGCCTAAATGTTGGGGCACATATAAGAAAACACATAGATATATTCCCAGATGATATTTAACTTAGATGAGAGACATAGTTTGAAAGCTACAGTGCTTGAAAGTGGCAAAAAGTGCATAAATTGGGTCTCTGTGGGCACTTTTGAGACCTTAAGTCGACCCCTTTGGGTAAACCTACAGCCCTAAAATTTTCTACAGACAAGGATTACATATCAAAGTTATACCTAGCGCAGTTTGAGACTCATCAGAATTATCACTTCCAAATTATAGGGCAAAATATGTGAAAAGTATAGCAAAAAATCCCTAAGTGGGGGTATTTATGGGCCTCAAACACAATTTTCTCCTCAACTTAAAGTCATGATTTTCGGCACATGTACTAAGAACATATCAATGTGTTGTCAGGTAAAATTTCAGCCAGCTGAGCATCATAGTTTGTGACCTACAGGGCTCTAAGTGGCCAAATGTCCAATTTCTGACCTTAAGGTGGCCATAAGTTCTTTTTTACTGGGAGTTTAAGGTCACCTTAAAATAGGGATCTTCCTTTGGGCACCCTTAACATGTGTACCAAGTTTGAAAAAAAAATATTAATTTGTTTTTGAGTTATCGCGTCCACAAGGAAATTTCTACGGCGGCGGCGGCGGCAGCGGCGGCGCGACGGACCTGAATCCAATATATCCCCGACTTTCGTCTGGGGATATAAATATATAAATAAGGAATGTCCAACAGGAAGATTATATACCTCCAGAATAAAATATAAATTATCAAACGACAAGAACAGATTTATAATAATAATTCAGAATTGAGAATTTTAAGTATGTGATAATCAATTGAAATGAGTTCGTAACTGTAGGAGCTGTGTCAAAATTAAGGCAAGTTGAATAAAACTGGGCTAGTTGAGGGTTAAAAATCCCCTATTTTTACTACATAAGGCTATAATTTCATTAATATTTGGGACTAATAAAGCTCACCAGAAAATAACAGTGTCCATTTTGCCTACTTGAATATGTTTAACCAGTTTCATATTAAAAAGTTAAAAACTCAGCAAGCAGAGAGATAACACACAAAAATAAGTTCTTAAAAGCCTAAGATAGCCATAACATTATTAATATTCAAAATTTAAATAGACAGGCACTTCCTTTGAAAAATTCAAAGATTTCAGCTCTATGAGCCACATAGTTTGACAGTTACAGGGCTTTAAAGTGGCATAATATCCATAAATTGGGTCTCTGGGGGCATTTTACAATTGTTAAAGAGACCTTAGCAATTAAACTACAGAACTGAAACTTTTTGGGGGACATACACAACAAACAAAAATTATATATAATACAGTTTAAGACTTGTCACACTAAGCATTTCCAAATAACAGGGCAAAATACAGAAAAAAAATGTCAAAAAAGGTCACTTGGGCAAGTGTCTATGGCCCTCATACACAGGTTAAATGTCTACTAAAAGCCTTGATTTTCGGCACATGTGAAAAGGACATAATAATGCATTCCCAGATGGGATTTCAGCTCAATCAATCACATAGTTTAACAGTCACAGGGCTTAAAGGTGGCAAAAAGTCCAAATATTGGGTCTCTGTGGGCCTTTTAGAGATCTCGATGTGGTTTTCAAATTAAAGCATCAGACTTAAAATCTGCTACATACTAAGACTACACATAGAATATGTATCTAATAATAAAGTTTGAAACTTCTCAGACTCACCATTTCCAAGTTACAGAGCAAAATATGTGAAAAATGTCTTAAAACGGTCACTCGGGTGGGTGTTAATGGTCCTCATACACAGTTTAAATGTCTACTTGAAGCCTTGATTTTGGAACATAATAATGTATTCCCAGATGAGATTTCAGCTCTATCAGTCACATAGTTTAACAGTCATGGGCCTTAAAACTGGCAAAAAGTCCAAATAGTGGGTCTCTATGGGGCCTTTTAGAGACCTCAATGTGGCCTTCAAATTAAAGCTTCAGACTTAAAATTTGTCACATACTAAGATTACACATAGAATATGTATCTAATACAGTTTGAAACTTCTCAGACTTACCATTTCCAAGTTACAGGGCAAAATATGTGAAAAATGTCTAAAAAGGGTCACTCGGGTGGGGATTTATGGTCCTCAAACACAGGTTAAATGTCTACTTAAAGCCTTGATTTTCGGCACATGTAAAAAGGACATAATAATGCATTCCCAGATGGGATTTCAGCTCCATCAATAACATAGTTTAACAGTCACAGGGCTTAAAGGTGGCAAAAAGTCCATATATTGGGTCTTTGGGAGCCCGTCAGAGACCTCAATTTGACCTTCAAATTAAAGCTTCAGACTTAAAATCTGTTACATACTAACATTACACATAGAATATATATCTAATACAGTTTGAAACTTCTCAGACTTACCATTTCCAAGTTACAGAGCAAAATAGGTGAAAAATGTCTTAAAAGGGTCACTCGAGTGGGTGTTTATGGTCCTCATACATGGGTTAAATGTCTATTAAAGGCCTAAATTTTGGAGTACATACAAGAAAAACATATTGATATATTCTCAGATGATATTTCACTTAGATGAGAGACATAGTTTGAAAGCTACAGTGCTTGAAGATGGCAAAAAGTCCATAAATTGGGTCTCTGTGGGCAATTTTGAGATCTTAAGTCGGCCTAACAGGTAAACCTACAGCCTTTAAATTTTTCACAGACAAGGATTACATATAAGAGTTACATCTAGTGCAGTTTGAGACTCATCAGAATTACCACTTCCAAATTATAGGGCAAAATAAGTTAAAAATATAGGAAAAAAGTCCTAAGTGGGGTCTTTATGGGCCTCAAAGACAATTTTCTCCTCAACTTAAAGTCTTGATTTTCGGCACATGTACTAAGAATATATTAATGTGTTCTCAGGTAAAATTTGAGGCAGATAAGCCTCATAGTTTGTGACCTAGAGTGCTCTAAGTGGCCAAAAGTGCAATTTCTGACCTTAAGGTGGCCATAAGTTCTTTATTATTGGGAGTTTAAGGTCACCTTAAAATAGGGATCTTCCTTTGGGCATCCTTAACATGTGTACCTAGTTTGAAAAAAAAATATTAATCCGTTTTTGAGTTATCGCGTCCACAAGGAAATTTCTACGGCGGCGGCGGCGCGACGGACCTGAATCCAATATATCCCTTTCGTCTGGGGATATAATAATACTTGACCTAAATTTAATGCAGTAACTAGATTATGTTATAATCTTGGGTTCTTTTAAGATTATTTCCATTCCATTAACCCTGGTACAAAAATATTTTGGATGAATACCCCAACTAAACCTTTATAATTTCAACAGAACCACTTTTACCCAAAAGTACTCAGCTTTATGAACTTCCATATTAGCTTTCTGTTTGCTTATAAAAGCTCTGCTACTTGTATTTAATACATCTTCATATAATTTTAAATTAATCTGTATTATTCTTATTGTCCAAAGAAAAACACTCCATCACAGGAAGTTTGAACTGAGGGTTGACTTACAATTTCTTTTGTATCACAGAATTTAGTTTACCCAGACCAAGCACTAGAAATAGGTATATTAGATTGCTTCCTTGTAATATCACCCAGCGCTCATGAATTTATTTTCCCCACATTTTTATTGTGTTATTATTGTTAGACTGTATGGGGCATATAATGATGGATAGGTGATGGAGGAGAGCAGTAGCATTCAAGATGGTTAAGATTCTGGCCTCAAAACCATCAGGAAACAGCATGCTACCAACAACTGTCCGACTTCAGGCCATAGTCAGGACTTGAACCCTGGACAACCCAAGAGGCTTGGAGGAGAGTGTGTGAACTATGACACCAGAATGCCCCCATTTTTGTGTTCAGCACAGTAATGTGAATAGAACTGTAAACATCATTGCTTCCTCTTTTTGAATACATGTTTTACAGCAATTAAGGACTACTTTAAGAGACTAAAAAACACATATAACTGCAGCATATCTTGGCAGGAACTTTTCATTTTGAAATCAGATGTATGGCTGTGATTTTATCTAGGTCTGTATTCTGCACCAAGATCAAATACGGGTATGGCCAAGCACATCAATATTTCTTGAGCACTACTTTGGCAACATATGAAATGCATTAAAAACAGAAAAATCCAAATACTGCTGGACTGTATATAATGAATCATCTTATTATGAGTTGTCTTCATATTATCTGTGTTGCATTTCAAAATATACTTATTTTGACGGACATCGTCTTGCAGTGACTCCAGGGGCATGGAAAAAAATCTCATGTAGGACTTGTGAAAACTTTGGTTAATCTGCTGAAGTGAAGTTGCTTACACTGGAGAAATCTTGACAAATTATTTTGCATTGGTGTTATCCAACAGTGAACTGTTGTGACGTGACATACACAATGTGTTGATGGGACCTAAATTTCCTAAATCAGTTTTACTGAAATGAGACCTACTATTATTCGTGGACAACTGTGATACACTCATCTGTAGTCCACCATATACATCTACTTTAAAGCCAACAAGGCAGACATGGCAGTCTTTACACACCATAATCATCCACCTCAAGGGTAATGACTGCATGAATCTTGGCCTTAACACTGAATGAGAAAGTTGGAAATTGATAGTCAATAAGAGATGGTCAACAGTGTACAATAGTACCAGACTAGGATGCACTGCTTTCATCCATACCTTCAACTAACATATGCACACTTGTATAATGTGTTGACAGTGACAGTCCAGTGTATAAAGGGCAAGCCACAAACTTCATCATCTGTGTTTTCAACATGTGAAGAAGCCTTGCAATGTTCTACTTTAAAATTTCATTTTTAACTCATGCAAGTACATTTTCTTTAGAAGATTTCTCTTAGAATTACCATGCAATAGTTTAAATTTGAAACCAGGTAAATCTTTCCACTTTCTTGCTATTTACCTCAGGTGACACATCACTCACTGATGGTGAACTCCAGGTGGTAGTTGATTGGCTTGCTTTGGAACCAGTTAAGCCACCTGTTGCAGAATGTAAGGGGTTCACTTCTATTACTTCTCCTGCACCCAGGCCTAAACTTGAACCATCTCTTTTCACAATCTTCACTGCACATTTACCAGTACCATGAACTACACCTGGTACTTTCTGGGCTTCTTTTGTGTTCTGCGAATTTGTCTCCCTGCTCATGTTATACTTTGCACAGGCATACGTGCTTTTGTGTTCAATGTATCATATATTGAATTTGTGTTCAATATACAAGAGTACAATTACAGTGTTTTTATTTTTTGTTAAGTTTTGAATGTTTTCAGTTTGTGATCATTTAGTATCTGAAAAGTTCCCTCCACAGTGGTACTTCTTCAATCTTCATTTTCTTAACTTTCCTGTATCCTGGAAAAAATATTTTTGGAAAATTATATTTAAAACAAATAATAAGGGGCAAAGAAACTGCAAAGGACACGTCATCATATGTTTATCATATGATAAAGTTAATGACAATAAACTTGTTCCTAAGTGTTGATGCATGTCGTAATCAACCACAACAGCCAATATATCTAAACTTCATCTTGCTCCTAGATTTTGATGTGAAGAAAGTACTGTCCAAAACTGTTGAGTTAATATGTTCACTCAATCCATACAATTGCCCATTTGTGAAATAGGCAAGAATTTTGCCCATTTCATGACACAGGCAACAGACCTGCATGCCCATTTTGTGAATGGGTCATAGATTCAATAATGTTTTGCCCCTTTCATGAAATAGACATAATATTTCCATGCATATTTGAAGGGAAAAATGAACCAAATACCTACAAAACACACACCATTACCTGTAAGTTAATAGAGGGTCTAGAAATACTTAATAGTAAAACTATTATTTTGAAATAAGGATAAATGTAACAAGCAATCAGTACACGTGAAGGGGCTTGGTGTCAGCTGACTGTGTGTTTTGAGTTTCAGAGTAGAAGTAAAAGAAGTTTTCGAGTTACAACTGATTTAATCAACAGAGAGAATCTCAAAGTATCTTTTGCTCAGCTATGCAATGAGTTAAAGGGCTGCTATTTTACTGTGGTATAGCTGACTCAAAAGTAGGTTAATAACACATTTAAAGAAAATACTGTAAATGCAATAGTTATCAAGTTACAACTGATTTACTCAACAGTGATAACCTCAAAGTAGCTATTACACAGCTATGTAAGGAGCTACAGGTCGGAAATTTTACTACTGGTTACAACTGATTTACTCAACAGTAAGAACCTGAAAGTAGCTATTGCTCAGCTATGCCATGACCTACAGGTCTGCAATTTCACTATGTTATAGCTAACTCAAAAGTAGGTGAACAACATATTTAAAGAAAATACTCTAAATGCCATATTTTTCAAGTTAAAACTGATTTACTCAACAGTGAAGACCTGAGAATAGCTATTCTCTGCTATGCCATGAGATACACATCTGCAATTTTACTATGTTATAGCTAATTCAAAAGTAAATGAATAAGATATTTAAACAAAATTCTCTAAATGCAATAGTTTTCAAGTTACAACTGATTTACTCAACAGAAAAAAACATCGAAGTAGCTACTGCTCATCTATGCAATGAGTTACAGGTCTGCAACTTTACTATGTTATAGCTTACCCAAAGGTAGGTGAACAACATATTTAAACAAAATACTGTAAATGCAATAGTTTTCAAGTTACAACTGATTTATTCAACAGTGAGAACCTAAAAATAGCTATTGCTCAGCTATGCCATGAGCTGTAGGTCTGTAATTGCACTATGTTATAGCTGACCCAAAAGTATGTGAACAACATATTTAAACAAAATACTGTAAATGCAATAGTTTTCAAGTTACAACTGATTTACTCAACAGTGAGAAGATAAAAATAGCTATTGCTCAACTATGCCATGAGTTGTTGGTCTGTAATTTCACTATGTTATAGCTGACCCAAAAGTAGGTGAACAACATAATTATGTAAACAAAATACTCTAAACGCAATAGTTTTCAAGTTACAACTGATTTACTTAACAGTGAGAACCTCAAAGTAGCGATTGCTCAGCTATGCCATGAGCTACAGGTCTGCAGTTTCACTATCTTATAGCTGACCCAAAAGTAGGTGAACAACATATTTAAACAAAATACTGTAAATGCAATAGCTTTCAAGTTACAAGTGATTTACTCAACAGTGAGAACCTAAAAATAGCTATTGCTCAGCTATGTAATGAGCTGCAGGTCTGCAATTTCACTATGTTATAGCTGACCAAAAACTAGGTGAATAACATGTGTAAACAAACTACTCTAAATGCAATAGTTTTCAAGTTACGACTGATTTACTCAACAGTGATAACCTCAAAGTAGCTATTACTCAGCTATGCAATGAGCTACAGGTCTGCAATTTTACTATGTTGTAGCTGACCCAAAAGTAGCTGAATAACATATTTACAAAACATTCTGTACATGCAATAGCTTTCAAGTTATAGGTGATTTTACTTATAACAGGAGGTACTGAAAAGTCAGAAAGTAGCTACTACTCACTTAGCTCTTGTTATAGACACTCAATTTACTCACCATGTTGTAGCTATGGAAAAAGTAGCTGAATAACATATTTTGACAAAATGCTCTAATGTGATACTTTTCAAGTTATAAGTGATTTAGTGCATGATTTCATGAATTTTAATGCACTAAAAATTATTTTAAAAATTTATAAAAAAATAATTAAGAAAGATCCAGGCCTGATACTCACACAAGGTAATCTACTAGTGGCCTAGTACATATATCCAAGATACGAGAAAAATCACTGCAATAGTGAATGAGAAAATTGTGATAAAGTGTTGAAATTTTCACACTTTGAGTGGGGGTACCTGACTTGTAATGGCTCTGGGGAACAGACGAACGAACAGATCTGCATGCCTTGAGCAAATTTCATCCTCAATAGTTAAGGTATCTTTTAAAAAAAACAGCATGTCTCTGGGTCTTGTAGGTTAGGAGAAGTTGTTCACGCTCACGCAGACGCCCACGGCCCAGAGTGATGACATAATGTCAGCTGACATAAAAACAGGGGTTGTTTGGAAAATGCTATATATTTGATATAATTAAATGAATTCAACCTACAAAGTATCTTAAAAGGTGACAAAGGTTTTTGTTAACATAAAAACTAAGCAAACCACACCAAATAATGTTTATACTGGTGCAACTGAAACAGTTAATATAGAGGCTCAGCCCCATACCCTGCAACTTACAAGGAAATGACCCAAGTTTCACCATCATGGGGGGTGTGTGTGTGTGTGTGTGTGTGTATTTCATAGCAAATTTAAAATCTAGGCCATGGTTTCCCTATCCATTACCTTTTAACATTTTCCAAAGCTGTAATTGCAATGATAAAAGAGACATTAGACAATATGTGAAAATTGCAAATTTAATAAGTAAATCAAATTTTTACAAGTTAATACCCTATCCAATTTAGGGTCAAGGAATATACTTTGAAAGGCAAAAAAGGGAAAAAAACATAACTAGAACTGAATAGCCCTGAAGAATATTTCAATACAGTTTACAAATCTCTTCTACCGGCATATTAGCATACCAAAGACACGTGACTTGGTTGATGTTAAGGTTGCCTTAGCATGAAAATGTCATTTTTGAAGCTATAAACCCAACTGTCATACTTCAATGACACATTCAACCTATGAAATATCCTTAATTTGAGAAGATATACATGACAATATGTGTCTGAACAGGTCAATTTCGGCATGTCCTTTACTGAACAACAATCAGTTGACCCTCAATCAGTCAATGATAGCCAATAGATCTTAACTTCATGTTGCACCTAGATTTTGATTTAAAGAAAGTACTATCCAAATTTGATTGAGATATACGTTTCATTTTCTGAGAAAATCTGATACAGAAGTACAAGAAATTTTTTTTGATTGCATGTGACTTTGATAAAGGTCAAAAGTCAAATTCATATGCATTATAAATTTTCGCATACCCATGGATAATAACTGCCAAAAGTACATTTGCTAGGCCTTATATGAAGGGAGATATTCAGCTTTGAAAACATGCTGTCTGAAAAGAGGGTGAAAAGAATAAGGGATGTTTTCAAGGGATGATTCATTAAAAATACATGTAAAGAAATACACGTTTCCACATTAACAGTTAACTGTAATATCTATAGATCACAAAATACAAGATACATATAAATAAAAGGGCTCATTATAGAATGTACATTATTTTATCTTGCATCAAAGGTTAAACTGTAAGTTGCAGATGTTAATTATAGAAAAGAAATATTTTGTGGAATGGACTTTGTTGGATTAGCATTCATTTTATCTGGGGTCAACGTGTACTCTCTGCAAGGCCAGATCCATCGGTAGAATTGAAATTGCCATCTGTAGGCCGCAAAGATTTTTCCAGTTCTGTTAATTGGACTTGCAATCTTTTTCTATAAAAATCTGCTTCAACAGTCCATGATTACAGGAGAGAAATATAGTTTTGTGTTTTTTTTTTTGTTTTTTGTTTTTTTGTTTGTTTTTTTGTTTGTTTTTTGTTGTTACATTTTTTTCTGTACTTTGAGTGTACATGGATTTGACTATTGAGAACTGTTCATCACTCTGGACTACAGATTATTAACACAAAGTTTCTGTTTCATAGCAGGGTACAACGACTTCTATGTTTCGAGACACAGCTCTCATATTCTGAAAACTGCTGGTATTTTTGTGTGGTGTTGCTAAAGTGGTAAAACACAATGAAAACTACATGGCACAAAATGATGAAGTGATCAATATCATCTGTACAGTTCATTTGTGCTGTAATTGTCAATTTTGCCAAGGGTCCAATATTAGATTAATAGCCTCGCAAGTGTCCAATATTAGAAAATAATTTATTGTTTACGAGGTCCCAAAGGGCTTTACACACTACACCTCTCCCCTAATTTTGTAATTCTTAAGATGTTGTTTAACATTATTATCCTTCTGTTGGGATAATCAGTAACAGTTGGGTTAATAAAATGACAACCCATTAGTATTTAATTCTCATAGGATAGAGATAGGAACAAATGACCTATGACATGTGAGCCTGCTGTTCCATTCCCAAATCTTACCACCACTGGATTACAGAGAAACACCTACCCTGTTATATGATGGTATTAGTCTAAGTTATTAAAATACACATTGTAAAGATTTTTAGTTTTAAAGGTGAATGAAAACATTTCTTTCATAATAGATGGAATAATATACTGTGGACAGTTAACTACAAATAAAGGATGCTATAACTGTCACTGTAGTTTATACAGTCTAATCAGTCTTGTTTTTAAATACATAGTAGTATATAATTTGTGTTTAGTATTATTTTATTATTCATAGTTGCAGTTTTTCAGTACTTTGTAACAATTCACAGTATACAGTTCACCAGTGGAATACATTTGACTTGCAACTGCTAGTTACATCCTGCCAGAAACTCCTGTAGTCCACCTTCACTGGCTATAGATATATTCAAATACCACATGTACATGAAATGCCCCATGTAGTTTTCTGACTTTTAGGCATGGGAAGGCTAACAAACCTTAAAGCTGTTATAATTATTCTAGGGTCTTTAAGGTGGTGGCTAATGTGAACATCTCCCTGAGGCCTAAGTTCAGACATATACTCGATATAAATAAAATCTATCAATAAGATCTATCCCATAGTTTTGCAATATAAGCCATTAGAGTGGTAACCTTGAAGTTGCTGTTATTAACATAATGAGAGATCTCTACAGACTGAATTTTTTGCTGGGGCCTAGATAAACCAATATACTAAATATAACTGAAATTTATGATACAGTTTTGGAGAAAATGTGAGACACACACCCATGTACAAACACTGTATTTTACAATTTCACACCTGACAGGCAGAATATGGGGTGATACACGTTATTATAACTTTATAACCAAAAAAAAAAAAGAAAAGAAAAAGAAAAAAGTATTGATGCCAATGCCCCCAGAACCTGGATAAACAGAGGTTCACACCAGAACCTATAGAGGAGATAAAAAAAGTACAGTTTTTAGGTCAAGAACAGACAGAATAAATTATGTAAAAGCACCAGAAATTTACATGAGAATGGTCACACCATGATGTTCAATATTTACATTCCCAAAGGAACAACCATGCCAAATTGAGCTTCTTCCACTTTACATCTCAGGCCTTGATAAGAGATCAAGTCCTGAGTCAGAAATTCTACTGAGACAAGGTGAATTGGTACACCAAGGCCTTGCACAAATACATCCCCTGGGAACATGTTTGATGATTCACAACTACATCCTTGTCAAGTTGGACATCTTCCACTTTAGGGTTGTGGAGATTCGGTGCAGACAAAGCTTACAAATGTAAACTCAGAACTTTGCCATCCACAATTAAGATTGTAGAGCCAAGGTTAAAAACCAGATCTCCTTTATGCCATGAAATTGCACTACATACCCTCCCTCACTTCTCCCTGTTAAGGACTACCAGGATATCTGACTGAAGCATCTCAAGGGTTTTTCAACAGTGCAGGATGGTCTCTGTAAGACCATATGCTGGGTGTATCCACAAAATTTCAATATTTTTTCCATGACTTTTTCATGATTTCTCCATGACCAAAGCTTTAAAATCAAGGACCTTTTACATGCTTTGTGGCATGAAAGAGACATGTACCGATGCCATGAGGGAAGGCCTTTTCTTCCTTTGAGAACTACGCATGAGGTTCCAGTCACAGTACAGGAAGATGTGGAAGATACCAAAATTTGATCTCCTTTCATAAATGTTTCCTTGTATTGAAATGCTGGATGAAAGAAGGCAACAACACCGTTTCGCAAGAGGATGCCTTTTAATTTCCATGACTTTTTTTGAATTTTCCATAACCT
This sequence comes from Sabellastarte sp. h YS-2021, assembly GCA_964017235.1. NCBI lineage: Eukaryota > Metazoa > Annelida > Polychaeta > Sabellida > Sabellidae > Sabellastarte > Sabellastarte sp. h YS-2021. The sequence continues at coordinate 35,197,009 of OZ024936.1, forward strand.
GGAGTGATTGTCCATGACTTTTCTAGGCCTGGAAAAATGGAATTCCAGGACTTTTCCAGGGTTTCCATGATTGGATACACCCTGCATATGGCATTGATGTGTATGTGCTGAGTTTGTGTTCCCATTGTAAATTACACTGAATATCATATACTTGGGATCACTGCGACTGATTTCTGTTAATTTTCAAGGTGTTAAAAACAAGAAATTTTACAGTTGCTATACAAAAGAAAATGCAAAAGGACCTGAAACTATGGAAGTTGTAACATGTTAATGATCTTTAGAAAATTAGAAATGTATTATAGTTAAGATTGGAAACAAGTCTACTACTTTCCAGAACCAAATCATGTGTTCAATTTAATACAACTACAGACTTTTCCACGATTCAATGGTTTAAATTGGTTTTCCTTTTTAAAATCAACCATTTTAAATACGACAATGGATATACTTGTGGCAACATTCTTGTTTTTACAAATGTAAAAATGGGTCACAATCATAAACTAGAAAATGGTAGTCTTTGCATGCAAAAACAAAACACCAACTCCAGGAGATGGAAAGGAATATGCTGCTGAAAGTAAATATTTTGATGGCAGAAGTAATTGGCACTGCATTTACAAGAGAATTGACAGCCTAGAGATAATCAATGAAAATTACAATATTTAAGGGTGTTGCACACAGGAAATGACCCTACACGATAAGATCAGACAAAATATATAGCCCATGGTGTTTCATTGTAATGTATGCACACACACTCCGATCCTATCAGATAAGACACTGCAAGACATGACCCGACATTTCTAAATTAGAAAAGTTTCCGATTTTTATCTGGTCGTAGGGAGGCGGAAAGGCGGGGTTCTCTACTGCCCATGTCATTTTTAGAGAACTGTGTAATAAATGCTTTGGAAAGCTTAGATGAAACAGGCTGCATCAATGAAAGGCATTTACAATCTAAAATATACTCTTATATATCTTAGCTTTTAAATTAATTTACTGATTATTCTGCCTCTCCTAAAACATGTAATACTTCATTATGACACCAGGTATTTATATTTTAAAAACATATTGTGCACTTTTAAGCTCAGGTAAAGGCTATGCAAATCACAAGATGTACAAGCAAAGTGAAAAAACTGTTGTAAAATAGCAAAACAAACGGATCGGATCGGATCCAGTGTGTTTTGACATGCCTGTCGACCTCCAGGCAAACTGTCATTAATATGTCTGATCGTGTCGGGTCTTTCCTGTGTGCAACACCCTTTAGGATAGGTCTTGTGCACCGTATTTAAATCGAGTTTTTAGAGTTGGCCTATTATGGGTAGGAAATTTTTAGGTATTTAACTATGTAAAGGCTATTTTTTATCATTGGATTCCCAAAAGTGTCTGGGTCCTGTATTTTTACCAAACGAAGCCCTCTACCAAATTTCAGAGCAAGACCTTTTGTAACTTCTGAGAAAACTTTAAATGGTAAACATGATTTTGGGATCATCTGACCTTGTGAAAGAACAAAGATCACCAGGCAGGTCACCTGAAAAAATTTTCTAAGGTCTTGTATATGTTATGACCTAGTTGTGAAATTGAAAACCCAACTATCCATTTCTAGAAATGGACAAATCCATAATTATATATTTTGCTGTCCATTTCATGAAATGGACAAAGTTATGTATTTATTTATTTGGGGTTTTACGTCGCTTTCAACACTGTACAGGTCATATCACGACGGGTAGTTGGAAGGGCAGAGGAAATCAGTACATACAGTTCGTTAGGGTTCTGCACTGTAAACTGCTGACCAACGGCAAGCAACTACCAGCTTTCCCACTTGAGGCCGTGCCGGGAATCGAACCCCGGCCTCAGAGGTGGGAGGCGAGAGTGTTACCATTCTGCCACCTTGGCCCCTGACAAAGTTATGTAAGAAAGTTAAGTATGCAAGTTAGGTGTGCAACGTCATGGTGTGACCATGATTTGACCTTTGATCTTGCCGTAGTGACCTTGACCTATAAAATCTTGCCCTGGCTATATCTCGGAAACTGTAAGGTGTAGGGAAGTTGATACTTGATAGGGACATTGGTTGGGGGTTTTAAGTATGCAATATCATGGTGTGACCTTGATTTGATTATTTATTTGGGTTTTTTTACGTCGCTTTCAACACTGTACAGGTCATATCACGACGGATAGTTGGAAGGGCAGAGGAAACCAGTACATAGAGTTCGCTAGGGTTCTGTACTGTAAACTGCCGACCAACGGCAAGCAACTACCAGCTTTCCCACTTCAGGCCATGACGGGGATCGAACCCCTGCCTCAGAGGTGGGAGGCGAGAGTGTTACCACTCTGCCACCGTGGCCCCTATGACCTTGATTTGACCTTTGATCTTGCCATAGTGACCTTGACCTTTAAAATTTTGCCTAACAATATTTCTGAAACTGTAAAGTGTAAGAAGTTGATACTTGGTAGGGACATCATGGTGTAATCTTGATTTTAACTTTGACCTTGTTGTATTGACCATGAGCTTTAAAATCTTGTTAAGGCCATTTTGTGGATTCCGTAAGGGCTGTAGAAGGTTGACACTTAGTGGTTACATTGCTCTACTTAGAGGGTGTAGGTGTGCATCATGGTAGTCACCTGTCATATTTAGACATAGTTCTCTTATGACAAAGATATATGGATTGCTGCAACTGATTATTGTATGTATTTTATAGAATTGCGATATTTCCATTAACAGCTATTCTCCAATTAATAAATTAAATAGTTTTACAGCTTCATAATTTTCATAATTTTTAGTTTACTGAATTGTTTTGTTTTAATACTTAATCTTTCCATACATTTTCGTTCTCTTAAGATGTTAGTTTCTCCACTTAAACATTTTTAGACCTTTATATAACTGACACTGCTCTGAAAGTATCCCGATCTTTGTACTGTTTCACTACTTCTATTTCTCAGGGTGTTGAAAACAATCTCCCCAGGCTCTGGGGTACAGGCATCTCTGATGCTATTTTTAATAAATGTAAATACAAAATATAAGAAATACTTAAATAATATTGTAGCTTAATCATAGTTGGATCATGTTAGATTTTACAAGAAAATGCTACAGGAATTGTAATAACCTGCATATCACCAGTAGACTTTTGGTTAAAGTACAAGCATTGATGTATTCCAATACATTGTTTTAAAAACATTGCAAAAAAAATTTTTTTTTCATTGTGAATGAAATGGTCAGTGGATTTTTATCCATTTCATGAAATGGACAAATCCTGGGTCATAACATATACATGTATATATATGTTACAGTGGTTATGTGTAATCATAACTTTTTCTTTACTATAACTGAAAACATAAACTACAACTTTGCCAAAAAGTAGTACTTATGGCTTGTTTTAAATGTGTTAGCCTTGACCTTTTCAACTTACAATACTCATCCTTTGGAATAGAATTCTTCGAAGGTTTTTTTTTGTTTTTTTTTTTTTTGTGGTATTTATCATTTAAATCTGTCTTTTCCCTGACCACTTTAGGGAAATATGCACATTTCCTGATTACACATATTCACTGTAACAAATACATACCAGGTATAAGACACATTAGCCTGGCCAGTAAGATGTTATTAGGAAAAAGCTTGGGTTGCCTACTGAGCTGGCGGAGCTTAAAGGAGAAGAAAAACAGACCTGAAAATAAATAGCCCCCCCCCTCCCCCGGCAGGGATATTTAACTAGGAGCAGAACTCTAAGCATTTTATATGATGAACAAAAATTGTTTCCTAGCACCAATACATTATTTTAAATTGTAACAAACATTTACATCTATGGTACTCAACATGAAATACATAAAATAACTATAACTCACTTAGCTTTTGAGGCAGATCTCTGAAACAGGTACCATCTTTAAGATACAGAGAAAGTAGCGGAACAACATGTTTTGGCAAAATACTGTACATGCAGTCATTTTGGAGTTATATGCAATTTACTCACAGTAGCCACTAGCCCCAATACTCACTTAGCTATTAACCTACATCTTCAAAAGTAACAGAAATATAAGGAACACAAGAAACTTAGCCAGAATAATTACCCCAGTAAAAAAAACTCTAAATTTAATAGTGTTTAGATGTGATTTACTTAAAAGCAAAATATTAAAGCAGCTATTACTTAGCTATGGAGCTATAGCTCTGAAAATGTGCCATTACACAGAACTTTTAAAAGTGGCTAAATAACATCTTTGACCAAAGACTGTAGCTAACAGTCACAAAGAAAAAGCTATTTACTCATTTCTGTCACTGTAAAAAGCAGAAAATAGCTATTACTCACTTAGCTTTTGAGGTAGACCTCTAAAACAGGTACCACATTCTGGGTACGGAGAAAGTAGCTGGACAACATATTTTTGCAAAATGCTCTCAATGCAGTGGTTTTGGAGTTATAAGCAATGAATTTACTCAAAATAGCTAACCCTAACCCTATTGCTCACATAGCTGTTGACTTAGACCTGCCAAACCATCAAAAAAGCATAGGAAACTGAACTAATATTTAAGCACAAGACCCCACAGCCCTCCACGTTATTGAAAACTTTCAGACGGACACATACACAAGGAGCATTTTATAAGCTCCTGCCTAGTGGGCTGGCAAGAGATAAAAATAGACCAAGGACACATCTGTGGCCAGATGCAAAATGTATCCACCGGAAAAGGACAACATGGTTTTTAAGATAAACAGCATTTTTCAATAATAAGCTAGTTTTAAAATTTTAAGTTTTAAGTTTGGCTAACCTCATTCGACCCTGAAGGAGGGGGCCCAAGGTCAAATCTGACCACACCACAAGATGCCCAGCCCATGATTTCCTGTAGGTTGGTTCACATTACAAAACTCTAGGTCCAAGAATAAAAAAGTTATAAGCACTTTCAATTTTGGCTATCCTCATTTGACCTTGAAGGAGGGGCCCAGGGTCAAATCTGACCACATCAGAAGATTCCCAGCCCATGATTTCCTATAAATTGGTTTCACATTGCAAACCTCTAGGACCAATAATAAGAGAGTTACAAGTGTTTTTAAGTTTAGCTATCCTTGTTTGACCTTGAAGGAGGGTCGACCCAAGGTCAAATCTGACCACATCAGAAGATTCCCAGCCCCTGATTTCCTATAGGTTGGTTTCACATTGCAAACCTCTAGGACTAATAATAAGCGAGTTATAACCAATTTTTAAGATTGGCTATCCTCTTTTGACCTTGAAGGAGGGACCAAAGGTCAAATCTAACCACATCGGAAGATTCCCAGTCCATGATTTGCTATAAGTTGGTTTCACATTGCAAACCTCTAGGACCAATAATAAGAGAATTACAAGCACTTTTAAGTTTGGCTATCCTCATTTAACCTTGAAGAAGTGGCCCAAGGTCACATCTGACCACATCAGAAGATTCTTATCCCATGATTTCCTATTAGTTGGCTTTACATGCCAAACGTCTAGGACCAATAATAAGGGAGATATAAGTATTTTCATGACTGAAAAGAAACGCCCATGGCAGCCATCTTGTTTTTTTTTTAAATGACGCAAAAAGTATTTCTAGTCAAGATTTTGTAATAATGAAAATATCCTGCGAATTTGAGATCTCTACATATAATACCCTTTGCTCTAGAGGGCCAACAAAATCTCCTTGCTGAAAGTCCAAAAACGTCCGTGGTGACCATCTTGTTTTTCAAAATGAGGCCAAAATATTCCCAGGCAAGATTTTATGGTTATGAAAATATCCAGCAAATTTGAAACGTCTACCTGTAAAACCCTGGCATCTAATAAGCAGTGGAGTACTCATGCACAATCCATAGTATCCACCAGATGCTTTCAGGTGGATGCAAATATATATCCCTGTATTCCTACTTGAAAAACTATTGTCAAGGCCACAAAAATAAATCCTCAGTCCTGTAGAGCCAACCATCAATCCCGTTGATTTCTGCTTCTCTTTTAGTAACCATAAATAAGCAACATTTACTTTTATATCAAACATATGCACAGTTTTAGATTAACCTCATGACAAAGATGTGTAATTAAATTATATTTATAACTTCCATTTTAACGTATAAACTCCTCAATTGGCCATGAACCCAGAAAATTTGCAAATTTTTGGCAATTTTGGACATCCTGGATGCCTTTCTACATGATCTGGGAGCATTCTGGAGGACACTTCTCCATTCTGCATCCCAAAAACACTCTTATCTCCCTGGACCACATGCATAGCACCCAGGCAGGCCGAAACCCACCACATACTGCTCCACAAAGATACCCAGAACCCTTCGATGGTGGCAGTCAATATAAACCCCCATTTTGGAGAGGAATCCTCGCCCTTCCTTCCTGCTCTTGCAGGACCAGTCATTCATCCAATGTCATTGCTATGACAATTAAATACAGCACCTGGGCTTATTTTCAGAAAACCTCTATAAAGAACGAACTAAAAATTTTAACCATTTGGGGTCATAACATCAACCTGGAAATGCAAGAAGTTTGAAATAAGCTATATCACTAGGTCTGAATAATCTTAAATTAATCAGATAATTCTGTAGATAAACTCAAAATCTGAAAAATTGAAATTTATGATCCAATTTTCACCTGTGGGCAGGTTTCCCATTTTTATATGTTCAAAGCTGTACTTGTAATAAGTAAACTACATTGCACCAACTCGATGCCAACATACCCCTAGACAGGCCATCTCTGACACCACATTCACTGGGTACTTTTGTAATACTCATTTTATGTGAATCACAATAAGAGCTGAAATTTGCATATTATTAACATTAAAAATATGACAGCTTAGTTTATGTTAATTTAAAAGCTATGAGCAAGGTAAGACAGGAAATATAGGAAAAATTTTACATAAACAGATAATTAATGATTTTCCAAATTAATGATTTTCCAGCTCATATTTTCCTTTAAAAAAATCATAAATACAAGTTGTGAAAAATATGTGAAAAATGCAGAAAAAAGTTCACCAGGTGCAGAAAAAATATGTCAAAAAAAAGCAGAAAAAAGTCCTCCAGGTGGATTGTTCATGGGCCTCAATACACAGGTTAAATATCTACTTAAAGCCTTGATTTTCGAGATATGCAAAAAAAACCCCCAAAATATTATATATTCCTAGACAAGATTTGGGGGTCTATCAGTCACATAGTATGACAGCTATTGGGCTTAAAAGCAACACAAAGTCAATAAATAGGTTTCTGTGAGCATTTTGGAGACCTGAAGTGACCTTAAAATTAAGGCTACAGACTTCACATTTTCCACAAAGATTGCATATAGAAGTTATATAGAAGTTATGTCAGACTTAACATTTCAAGGTTACCGAGCAAAATATGTGAAAAATGTGGGGAAAAAAAAGGTCACTCCGGTGGGTGTTTATGGTCCACACAGGTTAAATGTCTATTTAAAGCCTTTGTATTCTGCTCATGTAAAAAGAACATATTTCTATACTCCCAGATGAGATTTTGGCTCTATCAGTCACCAAGCATGACAGCCATGGAGGTGAAACCATTATATCCCTGACTTTTGCCTGGGGGATATAATGCGATACTAAGCAATACTTCAAAATCTTATCAATTTAGGGGTGACAGAGTTGACACTGAAAGGCAAGAAAAGGACAAAGCTACATTGCTACTTGCGAATAGGCCTGAAGATTATTTCAAAGAAGTTTCAAAGGATTCCAGGCAAAGCCCTCCCTCCAGTACACCTTCAAGGCAGTACGGTCCACCAAAATCTGCATCATCCCTGAGGTGTGTGATGCTTTCATCAGGCATTATAGAGACAAGCATGTTGGATGTCCAACCTACCCCGAGGATTGGAAGGAGATAGAGCTGGGATTCTATGTCCCCATGCCATTGGAGCTTTAGACGGTAAACATCCACATGAGATGTCTCAGACGATCAGGGAGCAAGTACTTCAACTATAATAAAGGGATCTACTCCCTTGTCCTGCTGGCCATGATGGTTGATGTTCAATACAAATTTATATGGCATGGCACTGCTGCCACTGGAACAAGTTCTGAATCCCAAATTTTTAACTTTTGTGACCTAGGCAAAAAATAAAGAACAACACCATTGGCTTCCCCCCAGCTGGGTGTCTTGGAAAATGGGTCAAAAGTCCAAGATTTCATCCTCTTTGAATGACAATGCCTTCCCACTGACATGGCTGATGAAACCCTTCTCCCAAAGAAGCATGGACATGAACAAGGTCTTCAGTTACCAGATTAGCTTTGGGAGAAGGGTCGTCGAGAATGCTTTCGCAATATTGGCCAGCAAGTTTTGAGCAGGTTGCAATCCACAATGCAAAAGGAGCCACTGGTCGTGTTGCGCATCATGGCTACTTGTGTGATCCTGCACAATTTACTGGGGACAAGATCCAGGTGACATTTTTAACTACAGAACATGGTTTCAATGTGGATGGAGTTTTGCATGGGAATCATCTTTGATATCAGGGCTGAAACCCCAGTGAGGATGTTAAGGCACAGCAAAATGTGCTGGTTGATTACTTAGGAATGAAGGGGCACTGCCTTGGAAGATGGAGAGGAAATAAACTCCAGATACTGATTAGATACTAAATGGACTCTTTCGGCAAACCAAAATGGTCTCTTTCAGTAAATACTGATTGAATATAACATGAACTGTTGGCTGCTGGACACACTTTCTCGGTGTGATCCACTGCTCATCGGCACCATGGTCATCTCTGCTGGTGCTGGGCTCTGTAAGGAGGGCCTGGGATGTTAAGCTGGCTGCAGCTGTCATGTGGTGAGATGTGTTGCAAGGCGTGGACAAGTGACCTAAATGAGGTGTCTACTGAGGCTACTGAGGATGGGTCCATTGGTGTTGCAGGCATGAGGCTGTGGAAGTTGGCGACAGCTTTTGGCGATGACAAATGGCTTGGTCTAGTGTTATGCATTGGTGCACTTAGCTGTTGCTTGGGAGTAATCTGGAGTGGCTATACCTCCTGTAAACTGATTACTGTATCTGCTGCTGACTGGGTGACTACATTTATGGTTGGATTGGATACTGCATCTGCTGTTGGCTGGGCAACTGCAATTGTGGTAAGACTGGTTGCTACATTTGCTGTGGAACTGGCTGCTGCATCTGCTGTGGAACTGGTTGATGCATGTGCTGTTGCATCAGCGGCTGCATCTGCTGTTGCATGGGCAAATATGACTGCTGTGATGACCCTGTTGCTGGAATGACATTGGCTACTATGAAATTAAATGTTGTGTGAATGATGCAGTAGACACGAAGGTGGCGCATAGGGCCTGATACAATAAACTCTGTTGCTGTTGTTGCTGCTGCTGCCTGTTCTTTTCATCTGCTCTAGTTTGTTTTCCAGTCAGTCCAACTGCTTTCAACTCTCCTTGGCTTCTTCTAGCTGGAACTTGGGCCCACTAGTAGTTATTGTAGCACATGGTTGCCTACTTGGTGGATTTTGGGATGGGGTGGGGGAGGCGCCGGACAACCTCAGCAGGTCCTCACTTGATGCATGCCCACCACTAATTCCTTTGACCCTTGCAGGCCTCCTTCTTCAGGTTATTCCCTGCACAGAAAGTATCCCACAGTGCCTCTTGCTTGTTTGGTCTTGGTAGTCCATGAGAAGTTTATTATATGCGAGTTTGTTATCCAGAAAGTCTAAAAGCTTCATATCCTGTTCTTTTGTGAATTCACCTGCAGCCACCATCTTGCCCTTTAGATTATTAGTCATGTCCTGTATATCCCTTTGTAGCCTCATGAATGGCCTCCTGAGTAGCCTCCTGCATAGCCCTGTGTAGCCTCAATATCTGGAACCTCCTGGGTGAAAGTGCCAACCTCATTTTCTGGACTTGTCTGTCTGTTGCAGCAGCCATTCTCTTTTGCTTCTCCTTTGATGACATTTTTGATATGTTTTAAAACCCCTAAGAACAAATCAACTCATGAAAAATTGAGTAAGCGATATCCAAAATATCTGCAAAGTATTAAGTTCCATATAAATATGTCCAATTTGATCACACAATAATGTCTCTACTCCTCAAAATCTTGCCATAAAATGAATACTGAGGCCTGTATCTGGGGGTTTATATACACTATCCAATACCTTTGATGTTATCTTTCCAATCCAATCCTCATCTTGAAGCCATCGCAATTTACCTCCCATAAACCTATCTTTTTAATTTCATCTTGATCTTTCCCATCACAAACCCAAATCTTTTGGATCATCATGGCTTCTTCTGGCATCGCAAACCTTTTATTGCGTTCTAATTGGAAGCAGCCCAGAATTAGAAATGGCACTAGTGGTAGTTCCAACTGGAAGTAGCACTAGAGGTAGTTCCAATTCACTAGGGGAATTAGAAATGGCAGTGTGACATATGCAAACGCAAGATCTGATAATAATCATGAAAAGTTTGTGATAATTTCAAACGTTTGAAATTATCGTTACACTGGGCGTTACAGTGGGCGAACACTGGGCGAACAGTCCTCTTATGGTTATCAAAATATACCCTGAAAAATATTTTATAAAGGTCAAGGTCCCTAAGGTAAGGTCATATCAAGTTTGCATCATGATGTAGCACCCTACATCCTCCAACCAAAGTACCTAGCAAGTATATACTTCCTAAACCTTACGATTTCTGAGATATAGCCCGGCAAGACTTTGAAGGTCAAGGTCACTATAGCAAGGTCAAAGGTCAAACTAAGGTCACACCATGATGATGCACACCTACAATGTCCCAACCAATGTCCATTCCAAGTATCAACATCCTGAGATACAACCCAGGCAAGATTTTTCACATCACCCGCTGACGTACTAAACCTGTGTGCAAGGTTCTTAATACAAGTAGATATACATAATATGTGCCCAAAAGGTAAATTTCCACATTTTTTTACTTAACAAGAATCAAGCAGCCCTCAATTTATCAAATATATGGCCTGATTCATCTGAAATTCATCAGGCACTAGATTTTGATGTGACCAAATTGCTTGACAATAATTGCAAATATACTTTGTAACTGCTCAGATTTGGTGAAAAGGCAGTACAAGAAAAAAATTTGTGTTTGATCATGTGATACCAGGTCAAGTTTATAACTGTCAAAAATTTTTCAAATATCTATAGATAACTGCAAAAAAAATGTTTTGATAGGCATTAAACAAATAAAGACTGTGTCAGCTGACTGAGTGTTTTGAGTAGAAGCGACAGAAGGCCACAAAAGTTGTGCCCTGAAAATGACCCTAAAGTAGGTGAACAACATATTTATAGAAAATACTTAAAATGCAATATTTTTCAAGTTAAAACTGATTTACTCAACAGTGACAACCTGAGAATAGCCATTACACAGCTATGCCATGAGCTACACGTCTGCAATTTTACATGTTACAGCTAATTGAAAAGTAGGTGAATAACATATTTAAACAGAATTCTCTAAATGCCATAGTTTTCAAGTTACAACTAATTAACTCAGCAGAGAAAACCTCAAACTAGCTATTGCTCAGCTATGCCATGACATACAGGTCTGCAATTTCACCATGTTATAGCCAACTCAAAAGTAGGTGAACAACATATTTAAAGAAAATACTCTAAATGCCATATTTTTCAAATTAAAACTGATTTAGTCAACATTGATGACCTGAGAATAGTTATTACTCAGCTATGCCATGAGATACACATCTGCAAATTTACTATGTTATAGCTAATTCAAAAGTAAATGAATAACACATTTAAACAAAATACTCTACATGCAATAGTTTTCAAGTTACAACTGATTTACTCAACAGAAAAAACCTCAGAGAAGCTACTGCTCAGCTATGCAATGAGCTACAGGTCTTCAACTTTACTATGTTAAAGGTGACCCCAAAGTAGGTGAACAACATACTTACAGAAAATACTCTAAATGAAATGGTTTTCAAGTTACAACTGATTTACTCAACTGTGAGAACCTCAAAATAGCTAGTGCTGATTTATGAAATAAGCTACAGGTCTGTAATTTTTCTGTGTTGTAGCTGCCCCCAAAATAGGTGAATAACATAATTAAAGAAAATATTCTAAAGTCAATAGTTTTCAAGTTATAACTGGTTTACTCAACAGGGATAATATCAAAGTAGCTATTACTCAGCTATGTAATGAGTACAGGTCTACAATTTACTATGTTATAGCTGACCCCAAAGTATCTGAATAACCTATTTATACAAAATACTGTAAATGTAATAGTTTTCAAATTTCAACTGATTTACTCAAGAGTGAGAAGCTCAAAATAGCTATTGCTCAGCTATGAAATAAGCTACAGGTCTGTAATTTTACTATGTTATAGCTGATCCAAAAGTAGGTGAATAACCTATTAAGACAAAATACTCTAACTGCAATTATATAAGTTTTGAAGTTACAACTGATTTACTCAACAGTGATAACATCAAAATAGCTATTGCTCAGCTATGAAATAAGCTACAGGTCTGCAATTTTACTATGTTATAGCTGACCCAAAAGTATCTGAATAACATATTTACACAAATTTCTGTAAATGCAACAGTTTTCCAATTACAACTGATTTACTCAACAGTGAGAACCTCAAAGTAGCTATTACTCAGCTATGCAATGAACCACAAGTCTGGAATTTTACTATTTTCACTGTGTTATAGCTGACCCCAAAATAAGTGAATAACATATTTGAAACAAAATACTCTAAATGCAATAGTTTTCAGGTTATAAGTGATTTACTCAACAGTGATAACCTAAAAGTAGCTATTACTCAGCTATGCCATGAGCTACAGGTCAGAAGTTTTACTATGTTATAACTGACCCAAAAGTACCTGAACAACATATAAATACAAAATTCTCTAAATGCACTGGTTTTCAAGTTACAAGTGATTTTACTCATGATGGAAGTTACTGAAAAGTCCAAAAGTAGCTATTACTCACTTAGCTATTGAGATAGACACCCAAGTTACTCACCATGTTGTAGCTATGCAAAAAAATAGCTGAATAACATATTTTAACAAAATGCTCTAAATGCAATACTTTTCAAGTTACAAGTGATTTAGTGCATGATTTCAGGAATTTTAAGGCATTAAAAATTATTTTAAAAATTCATAAAAAAATAATCAAGAAAGATCCAGGTCTGACACTCACACAAGGGAATCTACTTGTGGCCTAGTACATATGTGCAAGATATGAGAGAAATCCCTGAAATAGTCAATGAGAAAATTGTGATAAAGTGTTAAAATTTTCATGCTTAGGGTGGGGGGTAACCTCACTTATAATGGCTCTAGCAAACAGACGAACAAACAGATCTGCATGTCTTGAACAATTTTTCATGCTAGATAGATAAGCTATCTTTTCAAAAAAACAGCATGTCTCTGGGCCTTGTAGTTTCAGAGTAGAAGTCGCGTCCATGCCGCAGTGACGACATGTCAGCTGACTGACAAGTCAGCTGAGATAAAAAATCAATTACCAACACATTCAAATACCGAAAAGGAGGGAAATTGTTTAAAATTGCCTTATCTTTTATCACTTCAAAAAAATTTACAACTCAAAAGCACTGCAACGTTGCAAAAAAAAAAAAAAAAAATCTGCCGATACAAAACTTTGTATTCTTATTTCCAGAAGTCTTCAGCATTGTGCAGAGTAAAATGAAATGGAAAACAATCATTCTACCTCTTACCATTTTTAAGGTATAAATTTGAAAATACTGCCTAGTCACAAAAATGTGGCCAAAATACATATTTTCAAGTTTTGACAAGTTCCGTCACCTTTAAGATAAAAAATGACATCAAAGTCACTACTTCAAGACAGTTAAAATTTTAAAAATTCCCTAATAGTGCAAACCGTACACAAGATTAAACCATTTGAGAAATGTCATTAAAAAAAATTTAAAAAAAAACAAAATATCAAGATTTAAGTCTGCTGCACTTTACAGTTCCAAAAATCAGCTCAAAAACAGTTATTTTATTTCTTTTGAAATAGTGAAATTTAAGTTGTACTGCTTTTTACTACAATAGGTTAAGTAAAATCAGGCCACAATGCAAATTACATACATTAACAAAAAAAATCTGCTCAATATAGTAGTCACGGTTATACAACCCATTCACCGGCAGGATCATATTGGGCTTGTCAGTCAGCTGACATTATGGCATCACTCTGCGGCATGGGCGTACGCATGAACAATTTCTAATCCAAAAGTACTATGTCCAGAGACATGTTGTTTCTTTTAACAGAAAACTTTTCTATCAAGAATGAAAACTGTTCAAGGCATGCAGACTGTTTGTTCATCTGTTCCCCAGAGCCGACAGGAATGAGGTATCCCCCCCCCTCCCAAGGTGAAAATTCCAACACTTTATCACAATTTTCTCATTGACTATTGACTTGTCTCTTATCTTGAATTATATACTAAAGTAGATTCCTTGTGTATCAGGCCTGGATCTTTCTTAATTATTCTTTAAAGAATTTTTAAATACTTTTTAATGTTTTAAAATTCATGAAAGCATGCACAAATTCACCAATAACTTGAAAAGTATCACATTAAGAGTGTTTGGTAAAATAGGTTGCTCAACTACTTTTTCCATAACTACAACACGGTGAATAAATTGGGAGTCTATTACAATAGCTCAGCGAGTAATATCTACATTTAGCCTTTTCATTTCCTTCCAGTTGCACAAAGCACTTTGTTGAAATATGATTATCCACTACTTTTTCCATAGCTCCAACATTGCCAGAAGTTTGGAAGTCTAAGCTCCACAGCTAAGTCAGTAATATCTACTATCACACATTTCAGCGGTTACCTAACTCAAATGGCTTGTATCTTCAAAAGTATTGCAACTACACAATTTCTTTTGAAAGTGTTATCTACTTTTTGATGAACTATAGCATATTGAAGTTACAAACTTGTTCCTCAGTAATTAAGTGAGCAATGGCTACTTTTATTAATATTGTCACAGTTGAGTAAATTGCATATATCTTAGAAAAGTTATAGATTTATAGCACTTTCATGAAATAGATTGTGACATAATTTTTTTAGCTAAGAGTTTGTAATTGTTTGTAATGGCTATGGCAAGAACTAAGTGAGTAACATACAGCCACTCTCTCATTTTTCACTAGTGAGCACATTAAGTAAATGGCTGTTCTGCAGCTATGCAATTTATTTCAAGAGTGTTGTTTATCTACTTTTTCTGAACTATAACACAGTCAAGTTTCAATGTTGCTCAACCATTGAGCCTCAATGTATGAGTAATAGCTACTTGCTCAGTTTTCAGTAGTTGCTATAATGAGTAAATGGCTTCTATTTTCAAAATTACTGGAGGTACACAATTTCTCTCAATGATGTTGTTCATTAATTTTTGTGAACTATAACAAAGTAAAGTGGGTCTGATTTGACCTTTGACCCTTACTTTAAGGTTAAATGGGGTCATTGATACATTTAATATCCTGGATCTCCTTTATTATTGCTCCTACAGGTTTGGGATGTGAACACAAGTTCTAGGAAATCATATGCTCTAAAACTTTTGTGGGTTCAGATTTAACCTTTGACCTTCAAGGTCAAATTGGTCTTTGCTACTTTTAATCGCTTTACTTTTACTTGTACTCAAAAGTCCTTTACTTTCACTTGTAGCTCAAAACACAAAGTCAGCTAACACAGAGCCTGTTCACCGGCAAGAATTGCTTGTTTTGAAACTTATCCCTTTCTGATTCATTTAACAGTAAGTAGAGCAATCTCCCTTAAATCTAAAGAAAATATAGACCAACATGAAAATTAAGGGAAAGGCGATTAGTTAAGTCAGGGAATGTAGACATAAGTGTGAGGTTGGTTTAACCTTGCACTTAACACTTTGACAGAAATTAATCACTCAAAGCACAGTTTGAGTAAATCATGCAATCAAAATGTGTTGCTGTGTTTAGGTCAGCAAAGAAAAACATTTCACATACCAAAACAAAAATCAATTTATAACTTACTGTACATATTTGTGTCAGTTAATTACTTTATTGCTCTTTGTGATATTTTTTTCAGTTTTTTCCCTAAATCTTTGCAACAGACATGTAGACTTTTATGAACCAAACTTTTATGAAATAAAAGTAATTTCAAAAATAACAAACAAAAGGTGTACTTTATATCCACCACAGGATGTGTTATTTTTAAATGCAGCACAAATCTTAGTGGAAAATGTAGTCATGGTGGATATCTGAAAATTCAGTGAGCTAGTAGCTACCGTATGTTTTCATGTGTACTGGAAAATTTGCCCACTTATTGATGACTGGATTAGAAAGAGCTAAGTTTTGTAGTGAAAAATCTTGTTGGCTACTACTTTAGAAAGCTGTGGAATGTACTTTAACCATTTTAAGCCATTAGAAATATTACATGAAGAAAATATCTGCCGTGGCCATATTTAGAATAATTTTTGGGTGTATGTGACAATCACATATATTTTTAAAGGAAAGAAAATACATTTTACCTCAGTGAAAAACATTAGTCTCTCAAAAAGGTGTTGCACAAAATTAGGAAACCCACATTTTAGTGCTTTCAGTTATTGCAGTATTATAATCATTGTAAATCTAAATTGCCATGAGTTATTGATAACTGATATAGTTGCTCTATATGTGGCATAGTATGCATGGATGTGAAATATCAAAGTGGATACACATTACACCTGTCAGAAGTACAAGTAATATGCAAGTGTATCAATATTTTCCATAGTACGTTCCCTCCTTACAGGTATTTCCAAAAATAAAATGTGTCAAAGAAAGGAAAATGTCACCAACAGAGTGGTAGCAGCATGAAAGTGACAGTGGTTAAATGGTTAAAAGATAAATCAGTCTTAGGTGTTATATAGGTAAGCCACTCTTTGTGAAATCCATTAAGTCCCAGATTTAGCTACACAAAAGGCTCTGATTTTTAGTCCCTGACTAATAGCCCAAGTCCAAGTTAGGGATAAGACCCTTTGTGAAGCTGGCTCCTGTGGTTGTGGCCAGGAACAGCCTGACAGCTACTTGGTCTAATTCATCTGTAACTGAAAATCGTGAACGGGCTCTGTGTCAGCTGACTCTGTGTTTTGAGTTTCAGATTAGAGTGGAAAAAGGAAAGGACACAAAAGTTGTGCCCTGCAAATGTTATTCAGACGTTAATTACCAAGTTAACTATTACGGTGTAAAAAGTAGGTAGAAAACTAATTCAAACAAAATATTGTAAATGCAATTGTTTTCAAGTTACAAGTGATTTACTCAACAGTGAGAGCCTGAAAGTAGCTATTGCTCTGCTATACATTGAGCTACAGGCCTGCAATTTCACTATGTTATAGCTGACCCATAAGTAGGTGAATAACATATTTACACAAAATTCTCTAAATGCAATAGTTTTCAAGTTACAACTCATTTACTCAACAGTGAGAACCTCAGAGTAGCTATTTCTCAGCTATGTAATGAGCTACAGGTCTGCAATTTTTATATGTTATAGCTGACCAAAAATCAGAAGAATAACATATTTAAACAAAATACTCTGTAATATTTTTCAAGTTACAACTGATTTACTCAATAGCTATATTCTGAAAGTAGCTATTGCTCAGCTCTACAATGAGCTACAGGTCTACATGTTCACTATGTTATAGCGGACAGAAAAGTGAATAACATATTCAAACGAATACTCTAAATGCAATAGTTTTTAAGCTACAACTGTTTTACTCAACAGTGAGAACCTGAAAATAGCTATTGCTCAGCTATGCCATGAGCTACAGGTCTGCAATTTCACCATATAATAGCTGATTCAAAAGTACATGAATAACATATTAAAAAAAATTCTCTAAATGCAAGTTTTCAAGCTACAAGCAATTTACTCAACAGTGATAACCTAAAAGTAGCTATTACTCAGCTATGCAATGAGCTACAGGTCTGCAATTTTACTATGTTATATCTGACTAAAAAGTTGCTGAATAACATATTTACACAAATTTCTGTAAATGTAATAGTTTTAAAGTTACAACTAATTTACTCAACAGTGATAACCTCAAAATAGCTATTGCTCAGCTATGATATAAGCTACAGGTCTGCAATTTTACAATGTTATAGCTGATCCAAAAGTAGGTGAATAACATATTTAAAGAATATACTCTAAATGTAATAGTTTTCAAGTTGTAACTGATTTACTCAACAGTGATAACCTCAAAGTAGCTATTACTCAGCTATGCAATAAGCTACAGGTTTGAAATTTTAATATATTATAGCTGACCCAAAAGTAGCTGAATAACATCTTTTATAAAAATTATCTTAATGCAATAGTTTTCAAGTTACAAGTGATTTTACTCATTATGGAAGTTACTGAAAAGTCAAAAAGTAGCTATTATTCACTTAGCTATTGGGATAGACTCCCAAGTTACTCACCATGTTGTAGCTACGGAAAAAGTAGCTGAATAACATATTTTAACAAAATGCTCTCAATGCAATACTTTTCAAGTAATAATTGATTTAGTGCATGATTTCAGGAATTTTAATGTATTAAAAATTATTTAAAAAATTCATAAAAAAAAAATTAAGAAGATCCAGGCCTGATACTCACACAAGGGAATCTACTTGAGGCCTAGTACATATATAAGATATGAGAGAAATCCCCGCAATAGTCAATGAGATAATTGTGATAAAATGTTGAAATTTTCACACTTAGCTTGGGGAGTACCTCAATTGTAATGGCTCTAGCAAACAGGGGAACAAACAGATTGCATGTCTTGAACAATTTTTCATCCTTGATAGATAAGGTATCTTTTAAAAAAAACAGCATGTCTCTGACCCTTATAGTTTTGGAGGAGACGTCGCTCACGCAGACGCGTATGTACATGCCGCAGAATGATGACATAATTTCAGCTGACTTAAACAAGTCAGCTGACATAAAATATAAAACCAAATGATGTATAACTTTAAAGTTATGCATTTGGACAGGAAAAATTACAATTCTGTGCATCAATCTTTAATTTGGCTTAATTCAGAGAAGCAATTTAAATCCACGAAGCTGGAGGGTTGTCAAAAAAAAGTAGCATAAAATCAAACATAGGCAAAAGTGGCAACACTTCTGTGGTCAAAACAAGCCATGGTTTAATGCATTCCAGGTGATTATACTAGCGCCTGCTCTGTAAGGGCAGTAGTGAGAGTATATTATTTTCACTTCAGTTTTTGGTTTTCACTAATGTGTAACACTGGGAGTTTTTTTATCCTTCTACTTCATAATTTATGTAAGACTAACAGCTATGGCTGGGCCTTTTTCATTGCATTTTCTTTATTTCTACATTAGAATGCTTGAACTTTTCCTCCACCTATGCAGCAAATGACTCCCATTTGTATTGGTTACTTGGGGAATACCATTAGCATAAATGTAGGGAGACTCACAACACTCCTGCCTTGAATGGCTGTAATAGCCTATTCCTGGCATTATTTCATTTTATATTATCACTTTGAAGTTTGAAAATGGAAATAACTCATCTTCAAATACATGTAATATGTTCCTATTATCTACTCTATGTCTTATGATATAAACAATATACTTACAAAATGAGTTAACATGCTAAAACAAGTATCAACACCCTATAATCACACACTCAATAGCAATAATATGTGCTGTAGGTTTTAGGTTAAGAAGATACGTATTCTTTATGTTTTTGACATGAGAGTATATTCAGACTTTCAAACATTTATTTTAGTAATGTCTATATTTCATTGTTTGGCAGGCTGGCAGTCATCTTTCCAACTAGAAACCATGGAAAGGCTACTGACCTCAATGCACACAACCAAACTATCCAGACTGTGATGTTAATCCTGGGATCATAAACTGTATAGCTGATACTAATACACTGATACTACTACTTGGAAAGTTTGAATGAAACAGTATTTGGAAAGTTTGAGGGAAACGTTATTGGCAGAGTTGTGACAATTAGGCCATGGATACATTTTTTTTTGTACCAGTCAAAATACTGCAATGTTCTACATTAAAAAAAAAAAGATGTTAAGTTTCTAAATAATGCGGCACTCTGTGGATGATCTTGAATTAAGAGCTTCAAGGTCAAATGTCTGCAAGGTGGTAGAGAACATGTATATCTGTTATACATATCACCTATGAGAGAATGAACCTTCTACCTATGAGAACCAGCCAGTAGAAAAAGGTAGATAATTTTCAAAGATATGCCTGTGGCGGCCATCTTGTTATTCAGAATGAGGCTAATTTCAGTCCCAGAGAAGCTTACCTCCCGATGAAGATATCCTGCAAATTTGGTGAACCTAGCTGATGTAGTTTCCACTTAGAGCGTTAACATCGAAAATCTCTCTACATGCGGTGGCAGCGTAGCAAACGCTAAACCAAAGTATCACCGGATGCCTCCAGTGGATACAAAAATAGCATACAGAATGCCATCACACCTCACCCTGTACGGGGAAATTGCATTGGACACCAAGAGATACAGAAGAAGCAAAAGAGTACAATCAGGAGATTTTCAGAACAGATAGTCAAAGTTGGGGTTTTTATGTCCCATTCAACAGCCAGGGTCAAATTGAGACAGGTCCTCAATAAGGTAAAAGTACACATAATAATCAGTTGCAGGAATACATATATCAATGTGACAGCAGAAATAAATCTTAAATAGAATATTAATCTCAATGAGATAAACTGAATGAAATCCAGATTACAACTAGACCAAGGACGCATCTGTGGCCAGATGCAAGATGTATCCACCGGAAAAGGACAACATGGTTTTGAAGATAAACATCATTTTTCAAAAATATGTGAGTTGTAAGCACTTTTAAGTTTGGCTACCCTCATTTGACATGGAAGGAGGGGCCTGTTTAGAGGTACACAGTTATAACTAGAGACTTTTTGCTGGACTTCTGTTAGCCTTCTCCCGCTTGTTGAAGTGTACCACTTCCTCAGATGCCCCTTAGTCAATCTCCTTTATGTGTTGAGCAGCTAGTAGTCGTCACTAGCTCTCAGCATGTCAATTGCTTCATTTAGATTGACTGCCTTCTCTCTAAACATCCGTGCTCTTGCAGCCTTGTCTTTTGTCCCCAGACCCACTCCGTTTTTCAACAAACTGTCAGTCATTGCTTCAAAGTTGTAAGACTTTGAAAGATGTCTCAGTCTGTTAACCCACTGATCCACATTTTCATTGGGCTCTTCATCACATGAGTAGCACATGTTCGTAAACCTCATTTTGGGTTGGTTTGAAATAACTTTCTAGTGCCTTTATGCACTTTGCTGGATCTTTGCAGTCTGCATCTGTTTTCTCAAGATTTTTTAAGATTCTAAAACAATCTCTACCCACAAAAGATATTAAAGTTGCAACCCTTACATTCTTTGATTTCTCCCTTAGTCCAGTGACAATTTCGTAATTTTCCCATTGATCTTTGAACAAGCATTCTGACGCATGCCGTATTAATTAGATGTACTAAAGCTAGTGGAATATAAAATTTCTTGCGAGATCTCAGTTATTCAAAAAGCTATAGATCTGCTTCGCCATGTGGTACATCACCCAGTAGTAGGTGAATGACTTAATTATCACTGAAATTGCTCTATCTTGCATATCCTAAAAATTTCCTCAAAATCCGTCCATAAGTTTTTAAGCTATCTGTGTTTAAAAATTATATTTCATGGATCCAGAAGATCCAGATAGTGATAAGGATCACTCCAAAAATTGAACCATTTCTTCCTTTTACCTTTCCAGACATATCATGAAAATTTCATCGAAATCCATCCAATACGTTTTTGAGTTATCTGTCTTTAAAAATCACATTTCATGAATCCAGAAGATCCAGACAGTCATCCGGATCACTCCAAAAATTGAATCATTTTTTCCTTTTACCTTTTCAGACATATACTGAAAATGTCATCGAAACCTGTCCATAAGTTTTTGAGTTATCTGTCTTTAAAAAATACATTTCATTGATCCAGAGGATCCAGATTATAAGTGATCCGGATCACTCCCAAAATTGAATCATTTCTTCCTTTCACCTTTCCAGATATATCCTCAAAATATCATCGAAATCCGTCCATAAGTTTTTGAGTTACCTGTCTTTAACAAGAGGAGAGTGCCCGTGAACGGGCACTGTGTCAGCTGACTGAGTGTTTTTGATTTGTGAAGGTAATAATGAGAGGAAAGCATAATTACCAGGGAAAGTGCTGTACAGAAGTACAGTAAATGGTAATTGAACAGCATGTTCAAAAGAAAATCTGAACCTGACAGAAGAAAAGGACAAAAAAGTTGTTCCCTGCAAATGGTATTATGAAGGAAAGTGACAAGGTAACTGTTTAAGTGTAACCCAGTAAACATAGCAAAGGTTTATAAACGTTTATAAACGTTTTGTAAACCTATAAACGTTTTTTAAACCAAATATAAACCTAAATATTGACAATTATTCAACATTTTGGGTTTATAAACGTTTCAGCAACATTAGTTTGGTTTATAAACGTTTATATACAAACGTTTATAAACATTTATATATGAACGTTTATAAACGTTTATGCATAGACGTTTATAAACGTTTTTAAACGTTTACAAAGAGTGAAGAATATCTTAACCTCGCTTTCATTTGGGATAATGACATCAGCACAGCCATTTTGAGAGAAACTTGAGAAATATTTCTGTAAGTATATCTTGCTGTATCACTGTTGTTTGAATCCATCATTACATTCTAAGTAGATATATAGAAGTATCATTACATTCTAAGTAGATATATAGAAGTATGTCAAATTACATACTTCTATATATCTACTTAGAATGTAATGATGGATTCAAACAACAGTGATACAGCAAGATATACTTACAGAAATATTTCTCCAGATTTTCAACACGTGTATAAACGTTTATAAACGTTTACGTATAAACGTTTATAAACATTTATAGGCAAACGTTTATAAACGTTTATGTATAAACGTTTATAAACGTTTATAGGCAAACGTTTAGGGACCCATCATTTTAAACCTAATCTAAACCGTTGCTACTTAGGTTTATAAACGTTTATAAATGTTTGTAATGTTTACTGGGAAAGAGTAGGTTAAAACATATTTAAAGAAATACTGCAAATGCAGTATCCTCGTACGACCTTGAAGAACGGGTCCACGGTCAAATCCAACTACACCAAAAGATTCCCAGCCCATGATTTCCTATAGGATGGTTTACCATCCCAAACCTCTAGAACCAATAACAAGCGATTTATAGGCACTTTTAAGTTTTGCTATCTTTGTTTGACCTTGAAGGAGGGTTCCAAGGTCAAATCCGACCACACCAAATGATTCCCAGCCCATGATTTCCTGTAGGTTGGTTTACCATCCCAAACCTGTAGGACCAATAACAAGCGAGTTATAAGCACTTTTAAGTTTGGCTATCCTCGTTTGACCTTGAAGAAGAGGTCCAAGGTCAAATCGGACCACATCAACAGATTCCCAGCCCATGATTTCCTATATGTCTGTTTACCATTCCAAACCGCTAGGACCAATAATAAGTGAGTTATAAGCAAAGTAGCTATTTCTCAGCTATGCAATGAGCTACATGTCTGAATTTTTACTATATTATAGCTGACCCAAAAGTAGGTGACCAACATATTTTTAAGCAAAATACTGTAAATGCAATAGTTTTCAAGTTACAACTGATTTACTCAATAGTGAGAACCTGAAAATAGCTATTGCTCAGCTATGCCATGAGCTATAGGTCTGTAATTTCACTATGTTATAGCTGACCCAAAAGTAGGTGAACAACATATTTTAACAAAATACTCCAAATGCAATATTTTTCAAGTTACAATTGATTTACTCAACAGTCAGTACCTGAAAATAGCTATTGCTCAGTTGTGCTATGAGCTACAGGTCTGTAATTTCACTATATTATAGCTGACCCAAAAGTAGCTGAATAACATACTTACACGAATTTCTGTAAATGCAATAGTTTTCAAGTTATAAATGATTTAGTCAACAGTGATAACCTCAAAGTAGCTATTACTCAGCTATGCCATGAGCTACAGGTCTGTAATTTCACTATGTTATAGCTGACCCAAAAGTAGCTGAATAACGTATTTACACAAATTTCTGTAAATGCAATAGTTTTCAAGTTATCAGTGATTTACTCAACAGTGATAACCTAAAAGTAGCTATTACTCAGCTATGCCATGAGCTACCGGTCTGAAATTTTACTATGTTATAGCTGACCACAAAATAGGTGAATAACATATTGAAACAAAATACTCTAAATGCAATAGTTTTCAAGTTATAAGTGATGTACTCAACAGTGATAACCTAAAAGTAGCTATTACTCAGCTATGCCATGAGCTACAGGTCTGAAATTTTACTATGTTATAGCTGACCCCAAAATAGGTGAATAACATATGAAACAAAATACTCTAAATGCAATACTTTTCAAGTTATAAGTGATTTACTCAACAGTGATAACCTAAAAGTAGCTATTACTCAGCTATGCCATGAGCTATAGGTCTGTAATTTCACTATGTTATAGCTGACCCAAAAGTAGGTGAACAACATATTTTAACAAAATACTCCAAATGCAATATTTTTCAACTCACAACTGATTTACTCAACATACAGTACCTGAAAATAGCTATTGCTCAGTTGTGCCATGAGCTACAGGTCTGTAATTTCACTATGTTATAGCTGACCCAAAAGTAGCTGAATAACGTATTTACACGAATTTCTGTAAATGCAATTGTTTTCAAGTTATAAGTGATTTACTCAACAGTGATAACCTCAAAGTAGCTATTACTCAACTATGTCATGAGCTACAGGTCTGAAATTTTACTATGTTATAGCTGACTCTAAAATAGGTGAATAACATATGAAACAAAATACTGTAAATGCAATAGTTTTCAAGTTATAAGTGATTTACTCAACAGTGATAACCTAAAAGTAGCTATTACTCAGCTATGCCATGAGCTACATGTCTGAAATTTTACTATGTTATAGCTGACCCAAAAGTAGGTGAACAACATATTTAAGCAAAATACTCTAAATGCAATAGTTTTCAAGTTACAACTGATTTACTCAGTAGTGAGAACCTGAAAATAGCTATTACTCAGCTATGCCATGAGCTATAGGTCTGTAATTTCACTATGTTATAGCTGACCCAAAAGCAGGTGAACAACATATTATAACAAAATACTCCAAATGCAATATTTTTCAAGTTACAACTGATTTACTCAACATACAGTACCTGAAAATAGCTATTGCTCAGTTGAGCCATGAGCTACAGGTCTGTAATTTCACTATGTTATAGCTGACCCCAAAGTAGCTGAATAACATATTTACACAAATTTCTGTAAATGCAATAGTTTTCAAGTTATAAGTGATTTACTCAACAGTGATAACCTCAAAGTAGCTATTACTCAGCTATGCCATGAGCCACAGATCTGAAATTTTACTATGTTATAGCTGACCCCAAAATAGGTGAATAACATATGAAACAAAATACTCCAAATGCAATAGTTTTCAAGTTATCAGTGATTTACTCAACAGTGATAACCTAAAAGTAGCTATTACTCAGCTATGCCATGAGCTACAGGTCTGAAATTTGACTATGTTATAGCTGACCCAAAAGTAGCTGAATAACATATTTATACGAAATTCTCTAAATGCAATAGTTTTCAAGTTACAAGTGATTTTACTCATGATGGTAGTTACTGAAAAGCCCAAAAGTAGCTATTACTCACTTAGCTATTGAGACAGACACCCAAGTTACTCACCATGTTGTAGCTATGAAAAAAGTAGCTGAATAACATATTTTAACAAAATGCTCTAAATGCAACACTTTTCAAGTTATAAGTGATTTAGTGCATGATTTCATGAATTTTAATGCATTAAAAATTATTAAAAAAATTTATTAAAAAAAAGTAAGACAGATCCAGGTCTCATACTCACACAAGAGAATCTATCTCTGGCCTAGTACATATATGCAAGATACGAGAGAAATCCCTGCAATAGTCACTGAGAAAATTGTGATAAAGTGTTGAAATTTTCACACTTTAGGTGGGGGTACCTCCCTTGTAATGTCTCTAGCAAACAGACGAACAGACAGATTTGCATGCCTTGAACAATTTTTCATCCTCGATAGATAAGGTATCTTTTAAAAAAAACAGCATGTCTCTAGGCCTTGTAGTTTTGGAGAAGAAGTTGTTCACGCGGACGCCCACGCCCACGCCGCAGAGTGACGACATAATGTCAGCTGACTGACAAGTCAGCTGACATAAAAATTACATTTCATGGATCCAGAAGATCCAGATAGTGTTCCGGATCACTCCAAAAATTGAATCATTTCTTCCTTTTACCTTTTCAGACATATCCTGAAAATTTCACCGAAATCCGCCCATAAGTTTTGAGTTACCTGTCTTTAAAAATGACATTTCATGGATCCAGAAGATCCAGATAGTGATCCAGATCACTCTAAAAATTGAATCATTTCTTCCCTTTACCTTTTCAGACATATCTTGAAAATTTCATCAAAATACGTCCTTGGATCCAGAAGATCCAGATAGTGATCCGGATCACTCCCAAAATTGAAAATTTCTTCCTTTTACCATTTCAGACATATCTTGAAAATTTCATTGAAATCTGTCCATAAGTTTTTGAGTTATGTCTTTAAAAATAACATTTGATGGATCCAGAAGAACCAGATAGTGATCTGGATCACTCCCAAAATTGAACCATTTCTTCCTTTTACCATTTCATACATATCCTGAAAATTTCATCGAAATCCGTCCGTAGGTTTTAGAGTTATCTGTCTTTAAAAATTACATTTTATGGATCCAGAAGATCCAAATAGTGATCCAGATCACTCCCAAAATTGAATCATTTGTTCCTTTCACCTTTCCAGACATATCCTGAAAATTTCATCGAAATTCGTCCATAAGTTTTTGAGTTATCTGTCTTTAAAAATTACATTTCATTGATCCAGAAGATCCAGATCATGATCCGGATCAATCCCAAAATTGTAGAATTTCTTACTTTTACCTTTTCAGACATATTCTGAAAATTTCATTGAAATCCGTCAATAAGTTTTTGAGTTATCTGTCTTTAAATATTACATTTCATTGATCCAGAAGATCCAGATAGTGATCCAGAACACACCAAAAATTGAATCATTTCTTCCTTTTACCTTTTGAGACATATGAACAACATATTTGAAAAGATTAGCCTAACTTTAATACTTTTTAAGATATTTCACATTTACCTCTGTCATTATTTCGCTACAAATAACAAAATAGCTATTACTCACTTATGGCATACTATGAAACTCCAAACTATATGTCATCTTATAGTTAAGGACAAAGTAGCTGAACAACATATTTTACGAAAATACTGCAACTGCAAGAGTTTTGGAGTTACAAAGGGTTTACTCAATGGTAAGAATTTTAAAGTAGCTATTTCTCAGCTGTACAATGTGGGACAGCTCTGAAACTTTACCATGTGATAGCTTACCCAAAACTAGATGAAAAACATATTTGAAAAGATTAGCCTAACTTTAATACTTCTTAAGATATTTCACATTTACCTCTGTCAT
This sequence comes from Sabellastarte sp. h YS-2021, assembly GCA_964017235.1. Taxonomy (NCBI): domain Eukaryota; kingdom Metazoa; phylum Annelida; class Polychaeta; order Sabellida; family Sabellidae; genus Sabellastarte; species Sabellastarte sp. h YS-2021. Next base: position 35,224,467 of record OZ024936.1, read on the forward strand.
TATTTTGCTACAAATAACAAAATAGCTATTACTCACTTATGGCATGCTATGGAACTCCAAACTCTATGTCATCTTATAGCTAAGGACAAAGTAGCTGTACAACATATTTTAGGAAAACACTCTAACTGCAATAGTTTTAGAGTTACAATGGCTTTACTCAACAGTCAGAATTTCAAAGTAGCTATTACTCAGCTATCCAAGGTACAACAGGTCTGAAACTTTACTATGTGATAGCTTACCAAAAAGTAGATGGACAACATATTTGAAAAGATTTCCCTAAGTTTAATACTTTTGAAGATATTTGACATTTACTTCTTTCGTTATTTAGCTACAAATGAGAAAATAGCTATTACTCACTTATGGCATGCAATAGAACCCCAAACTATGTACCATCTTATAGCTAAGGACAAAGTAGCTGAACAACATATTTCAAGAAAAAACTGTAACTGCAATACTTTTTGAGATATGAGCCCTTTACTCAAAGTAGCTAAAATTGCTATTACTCACTTATCTTTAGGCCTAAGTCCACAAAACCAAAAAACTTTCAAGGGCATGAAAATTCATTAGGACAATTAATTTACAAAAAATCTGTAGCTGTACCAGTTTTGGAGAAATCTGCGTGACACACTAACGCACACACACCCCCACGCACGCACAGGATGCATTTTATAATCTCCCTCCCGGGCAGATAAAAATGTCCAATTACTAAGTCACCTTTCACCTCCATTGGAGGTGGAACAAGGATATTAACAAAAGCCATTCTGAATATTTTGATTGTGCTGTGTATTATATCCTGTTGTCACTGTTTGTATCCTATTATGAGATGTATTCCTCTATAATAGTCACACACCTGACACCATGTTTATAGTTTTGATGTATATATTTTCAATAACTACAAGTAAAGATAGTTACTAGTATATAAAAGTTATATCTTTCTATTTTATTGTATAATCACAGACACACATATATAAAGGCACACGTATATGGTTTTGTTCCCAAGATTTAACTACTGCTGTTTACCTTTATAAAGGAACCTTAGAGTTCAAGAGGAGGTCAATCGCATAAACTGATACATTTAACATATGGATTTTATACTCCACTTTACAACTGTCTTAGCCTTTCCCAAAGTCTCTACTTATAACTGTATACATCTAAACAGGGCCCAAGGTCAAATCTAACCACATCAAAAGATTCCTAGCTTATGGTTTCCCATATGTTGGTTTCATATTGCAAACCCTCTAGGACCAATAATAAGCAAGCTAAAAGCATTTTTAAATTTGCCTATCCTCGTTTGACCTTAAAGGAGGAACCAAAGTCAAATCTAAAGACATCAGAAGATTACCAGCTCATGAGTTCCTACAAGTAGGTTTAACATTGCAAAACTCTAGGACCAATAATCAGCGAGTTATAAGCACTGTTAACTTTGGCTATCCTCGTTTGACCTTGAATGATTGGCCCTAAGGTCAAATCCGACCACACCAGAAGATTCCGAGCCCATGATTTTCTATAGGCTGGTTTCACATCACAAACCTCTAGCACCAATAATAAGTGAGTTATAAGCACTTTTAAGTTTGCCTATCTTTGTTTGACCTTGAAGGGGGGGGGGGGGGGGGGGCCCCAAGGTCAAATCCGACCACACCAAAAGATCCCCAGCCTATGATTTCCTATAGGTTGGTTTACCATCCCAAACCTCTAGGACCAATAATAAGCGAGTTATAAGCACTTTTGAGTTTGGCTATCCTTGTTTGACCTTGAAGGAAGGGCCCAAGGTCAAATCTCACCACACCAAAAGATTCCCACCCCATGATTTCCTATAGGTTGGTTTACCATCCCAAACCTCTAGGACCAATAAAAAGCGAGTTATAAGCACTTTTGAGTTTGGCTATCCTCGTGTGACCTTGAAGGAAGGGCCCAAGGTCAAATCCGACCAAACCAAAAGATTGCCAGCCCATGATTTCCTATGGGTTGGTTTCACATTGCAAACCTCTGGGACCAATAACAAGGGAGATATAAGCACTTTTAATGACTGAAAAGAAACACCCTTGGCGGCCATCTTGTTTTTCAAAATGAGGCCAAAAATATTTTCAGTCAATATTTCATAATGAACATATCCTGCGAATTTGAGATCTCTACCTATAATACCCTTTGTTCTAGATGGCCAAGAGAACTCCTTGCTGAAACTCGAAAAACGCCTGTGGCAGCTATATTGTTTTTCAAAATGAGGCCAAAAATATTCCCAGGCAAGATTTTATGGTTATGAATATATCCTGCAAATTTGAGAAGTCTACCTATAATACCCTGGCCTCTAGAGGGGTAACGAGAAAATCTCTACACACTGCAGTGGCGGCGTACTCATGCGTAATCCATAGTATCCACCGGATGCTATCCGGCCGGTGGATAAAATAAACATTGGTTATAGCTAATATTTCTGGCTAGGACCTGGGGGCTGACCTCGGGTCTGTCATTGATTCTTGAGAAACTTATCAAAAGTAGGTTTATTTCTCAGTACATTTAATTACAGAGCAACTTCTCCGGAAGGGGCTTTGTATATCAGTTGAGTGGTTCCAATAGAATCTCCAGTTCTCCTAGTAGAAAATGCAATCCACATATCCAGGAACAACCAGCTAGATTCATGTATTCCGTCAAAATTAAGTGTTTACAATGCTGATTGCACTCGTTGTGGCAAAGTGTGCCTAATGAATTTAATTATCATCTTTGGATTTGTGACATCATAATCAAAATGTGAATCACAGAATGTCTCACAATGTTGTTCCAACATTGAAAACATACCACGTTAACACTTGAAAAATACACTTCAAAACCATGTTATACCATCAGGTCACCCTCTAAGTTTGAAAATGAAAATCTAGGCTGATAAATTTCTGCTGAATCTTTACTGGGCAATAGACATTATAGCAATGTACATACTTTTGTCACACAAGATGGCTGTAGAATAGTTTATAAAAAGAATTTATGAGCAAATGCAGACATTTTCTATATGTGCAGTCGATTTTTTTTTCTGAGAAATCAACACTTTCAACCAACAATTTCCAGAACAACTATTCAATTTGTGACTTTCATTTTCAACATTTTTCACATAACATTTCATGGCAATTAACATTCTATTGTGCATAAATATCCACCATCTTTTATGGTGCACGAGATATGAATCCAAAGGCGAATATCAATAAACAATAACAGCACCAGAACTGGGTGTTCTCAGTGTTATTCATATACTAATATTGTCACAGGCCAAATTAAAATCCATGTGGATTTTAAATCAACCTAGGCATGAAATCAATATTGTGATCTTGCTTGGATTTAAAAACTGCCTACACCAAATTAAAATTTTGATATTGCTTAGGTGAGATTAAAATTTTACAAGTTTATTTAAATGTAAGCAACATTTAAATATAATCTTCCACCAATATTCAGTTACTTTGCTTTGTGGTTTATTTGTCCATCTAATGTTAATTGGCTTCATTAATTGATGTAACAGTTTTGTCTCAGTACATAGTACAAACCCTGATTTTACACCTACTCTGACAGGGCTACCTGTGTATTACGGTTTCAAATAATAAATTGAAAAAGTCTATAAATAAAAAAATAAGTTGCAATTATAAATAGTTACTTTACCGTGTGTTAATAAAATACATTATAAAATCAATCCAAATTTCATAATTGCTCAGGCAAAATTATAATTTCAATTTGGCCTAAGCAGATTTCAAATTCACCTAGGCAGATTTTAAATTCGCCAAGGCGGAATCAAAATTTAATTTGGTCTAGAATTTAAATCACAATTTTGATTTTGCCAAGATCACAATTTTGATTGAGCCCAGGCTGATTTAAAATCCACATGGATCTTAATTTGGCCTGTGACATATATACATAAGCGAGTTGCTCAATTGTTATAGCTTGTCTTTGAACAAAAACAACAAAATAGAAATAATGGAAATATGAACTGGTGTGAAATGCATTTTAAATCATTTATTAACAATTACTAATGTATACTACATGTACATGCATATCTTGCCTATCCAATTTACGGAGAAATTACTGCAGTCTGTGGGATTCATTTCTGTCATAATAATCCAATTAATACAAAAGAATGCTTTTGTGTAGCTATGTTATGCAGTTCTTACTTTAAAAAGTGCAATTAAGTGTTTTATGGTCATCAGCATCCTTCTCTGTCAGATTTGTACATAAACTATTGAAAACCTCCTCTTCCTTTGTACTCCCCCCCCCCCCCCCCCCCCCTACCACCACCAACTTAGAAATTAAGAAAAAAAAATCACTTTAAAAGTTAAGAGTATTGTTATTTTACTGTTTACAAATTTGTGTTTATGAAACAAATAAATACTTTGCTCAAAGTAAAAACAAGGCCACTGCCGCAGCATGTATCTGCCGCCTGGAATCAGTAATAATGGAGAACTAAATGACATAAGGGCTTTATAGTAAGATAACCCCACTTGACATTGAAGAATGGGTCAAAGGTAAAAGTCAGCAGTCTCTGGCCTTTACTTCCTTTAAGTTGTTTTCACATTTGGAACCCCTATTAGCAATGATAAGGGAGATATAAGGCCTTTTTAATAGGATAATCCCATTTAACATGTGATAAGACAGCCATTTTGGCTTCGAAACTAGGTCAAATTACTATCAGCTTAACTTTCCTGGCCATATATATTTTGCGCATATTTGATGAACCTAGCTGCAATATTTCACGTTTTAGAGCATCTTAAAGAATTTTAAATAATTGGATATGGTGGCCATTTTGTTTTTCAAAATAAGGCCAAAATTTTTCTCAGACAAAACATTTGAAGGCCAAGAGTTTTAATGGTCTGAACCTGTAAGAGCAATATTAGGGGAGATAGAAGGCCTCTTAAAATGTAAATTTGATGAAGCTAGCTGGAATTTTGGACATTTAGAACAACTGTATGATTTTTAAACAATTGGCTATGGCGGCCATTTTGTTTTTCAAAATGAGGCCAAAATTTTGCATAAACATTCCTTGCAAATTTGATGAAGATGTCTTTATAAATGAATAAGATATTAAGGTTTATGCTGAAACCTGACAAACAGATGCACAAACAGATGCACACACGCATGGAAGCTGTTTACAATTTTAGACCACAGCCTTTGCTTTTCATGGTCTGTCTTTACAATCTGAAGCCACAGCACCAATAATATGGGAGAAATAAGGACGTTTTAGTGTGACGACCTTGAAGCAGGGGTCAAAGGTCAAATTCAACACAATGGATGTCGTCTAGCAAACTTAAACTCAATCCTGATAAAACCGAGTTCATACTTTTTGGCTCCAAGAAGCAGAGAGAAAGGTTAAGTGCATGTTTCCCAATTGATATCCTGGGCAACCCCCTTCACCCCACCGAGTCTGTCAGGAACCTGGGTGTGTGGTTCGACTCTGATTTTTCCTTCTCAAAACATGTACAGAAAGTCTGTAAAGGCTGCTTTTGTCAACTGAGGGATTTTAGAAATATCAGGCAGTTCTTGACTCAGGATGCTGCTGTGTCGGTTGCCAATGCCTTTGTTAGTAGTCGGTTGGACTACTGTAACTCACTTTTCAGGAGTCTCTCTAAAGCCAGTCTCCATAGATTACAGTCAATCCAAAATTGTGCTGCTAGAATTGTCACAAATTCGTGTAGATACACTCATATAACACCGGTACTCAGGAAACTCCATTGGCTCCCTATTTAGTTTCGCTCAGAGTTCAAACTGGCTACCCTGGTGTACAAGTTTATTCATACTGGTTTCCCTAAATATTTCGCTCCACATCTATCCACATACCACACTACTTACAATACTAGACGCAGTCAGAGTGTTGCCTATTTCCTCAATGTACCAAAATTTCAACCCACAATTCACAAGTCCTCTAAGCAGTTTGGCTTCAGTTTTGCCTTTGACGCCCCCACTGTTTGGAATTCACTCCCTGAAGACATCCGTGCATCACCCACTATGGCCTCTTTTAGAAAGAAGCTCAAAACCTATCTCTACGCAAAGGCATATCCTCCTTAGCTCACTTTTCTTATGGTTTCTCCGTGGTGCCGACCTGTTTTTGTCCCTGGACTTTGAATTTGCCTATTGCTATTGTTTGTTGCGCCTTAGAGTCCACTACTCAGTAGAGATTAAGCGCTATAAAAGTCAAATTAGAATTAGAATTAGAATTATACAAACTTAGTTATCATATGTGTCTGCTAAGTGTATGCATCATACTTTACATGTTTATATAATAGTGTTTCCTAATTGCTTATGCTTTGTTTCTTGTGTTTATTATTTGAATGTAATAAAAGTTTGCAGAATATTTTTTCACTACTGTAAATAAGACTGATAAAACAGAATGGGGGGGGGGGGGGGGGGGGGAAAGGATTTCCTGTTGGGGGGGGGAAAAATTCCTAGGGAATTATCCCCCTCAAGGGGGAGGATTTTCAGGGGGGGGGGGGGGGGAAGATTTCCTGTTACACCGGTATACACATTTAAGTTCAGTAGAAATTGTTTGACATTACAAGTGGGGCTCAAGATCAAAGCCAATCACAAACTAGACCAGAGTAGCACCCCGGAGAACCAATGGAAATTGTATCCACTAAAAAGACAACTCACCAAAGCCAGTGAACCACTGTTTTACCTTGAAGGAGGGGCCCAAGGCCAAATCTGACCACATCAGAATATTTCAAGCCCATGATTTCCTGTAAGTTGGTTTCACATTACAAACATCTAGGACAAACAATAAGTTATAAGCATTTTTGAGTTTGGCTTGAAGCAGGGGCCCCAAGACCAAATCTGTCCACATCAGAAGATTCCAAACCCATGATTTGCTATTTGTTGGTTTCACATTGCAAACCTCTAGGACCAACAACAAGCAAGTTAGAAGCACTTTTAAGTTTGGCTATCCTTGATTGACCTTAAAGGAGGGGCCAAAGGTCAAATCTGACCACATCAGAAGATTACCAGCCCATAATTTCCTGTAATGTGGTTTAAAATTGAAAACCACTAGAACCAATAATATGAGTCATAAGCACTTTTAAGATTGGCTACCCTCTTTTGACCTTGAAGGGCCCAAGGTCAAATCTGACCACATCAGAAGATTCCCAGCCCATGATTTCTACAGGTTGGTGTCACACGCCAAACCTCTAGGACCAATAATAAGGGAGATATAGGGGCTTTTGAAGTCCGCTATGTGATGTACTTTGGCACTCTGTCGATGACCTTGAATAAAGACTTCCAGTTCAATTGTCTGCAAGTTAGAAGAGGACATCTATATCTGTTATACATATCACCTGTAAAGAGATTTAACCTTCTGCTTATGAGAACCAGCCAGTAGAAAAAGGTAGATAACTTTCAAAGAAATGCCCAGAGCGGCCATCTTGTTTTTCAGAATGAGGCTAATTTCAGTCCCAGGGAAGCCTACCTCCCAATGAAGATATCTGGTATAGTTTCTCTCTGAGAATGTTAACATAGAAAATTTTTCTATGTGTGGCAGCGGCATAGCAAATGTAAACCAAAGTATCCGGTGGATACAAAAACCATCTCCAGCAAACAATTTCCTTTAGGTTGGTTTCATATGCCACACCTCCAAAAAAAAAAACAAGGACCAATAGTAAGTGATTTAAAGGCACTTTTGCAATAGTTTTCAAGTTACAACTGATTTACTCAACAGTGAGAACATCAAAGTAGCTATTACTTTGCTATGCAACGAGCTACAGGTCTGCAATTTTACTATGTTAGAGCTGACCCAAAAGTAGCTGAATAACATATTTAAACAAAACTAGAGGATCGCTCGCAAAAAAAAAGATAATGTTTTTGCATAGCAAAAACAAAGCGTCCCGAAAAGGCTATAAAGGTGAGTGCTAAAGTATTAAGAAAATGCTTCGTTTCTAGCCTTATACTGTTGTGGCAACCAAAGTCAGCGCAGTCTGCTCTATCTAGCACGGTTTTCAAGATATAAGCATTTTTGTGTTTTGCAAAAAATAAAAAAATTAAAAATGTCCGCTATATTTGGCGAGACAAAAATATTTTGAAAATTGGCATGGCTACTCTACAGAGATACCCAGCAGGTCCAAAATTTTGTTGAGTTCGCTCCATATAGCACAGTTTTCGAGATATAAGCATTTTTGTGTTTTGCAAAAACTTTGAAAATTCAAAATGGCCACCATTTTTGGGGAGACAAAAATTTTTGTCAAGAACACTGCCGCGGTGTGTATCTCCCGCCGAGCATTAAAGCAGAAGAAATAGCTTTTCCGAGATATTCACAATTTTTCATTTTCGTGTGTGAAAGCTCTTCCAAAAGTAGGTGAATGAGTTATTTGAGAAAAATTGGCTATCTGCAATACTTTTAGAGATAATTCGCATTTACTCATTTTGAGTAGGTGAGTAATTAGCTATGGGTCTGAAACTTCACCAAGTGAGAGCTATCCCAAAAGTAGGTGAATGAGTTATTTGAGAAAAATTGGCTATCTGCAATACTTTTAGAGATAATTCGCATTTACTCATTTTGAGTAGGTGAGTAATTAGCTATGGGTCTGAAACTTCACCATGTGAAAGCTCTTCCAAAAGTAGGTGAATGAGTTATTTGAGAAAAATTGGCTATCTGCAATACTTTTAGAGATAATTCGCATTTACTCATTTTGAGTAGGTGAGTAATTAGCTATGGGTCTGAAACTTCACAGAGTGAAAGCTCTCCCAAAAGTAGGTGAATGAGTTATTTGAGAAAAATTGGCTATCTGCAATACTTTTAGAGATAATTCGCATTTACTCATTTTGAGTAGGTGAGTAATTAGCTATGGGTCTGAAACTTCACCAAGTGAAAGCTCTCCCAAAAGTAGGCCAATGATTAATTTGACAAAAATTGGCTATCTGCAATACTTTTAGAGATAATTCGCATTTACTCATTTTGAGTAGGTGAGTAATTAGCTATGGGTCTGAAACTTCACCAAGTGAAAGCTCTCCCAAAAGTAGGTGAATGAGTTATTTGAGAAAAATTGGCTAGCTGCAATACTTTTAGAGATAATTCGCATTTACTCATTTTGAGTAGGTGAGTAATTAGCTATGGGTCTGAAACTTCAAGTGAAAGCTCTCCCAAAAGTAGGTGAATGATTTATTTGAGAAAAATTGGCTATCTGCAATACTTTTAGAGATAATTCGCATTTACTCATTTTGAGTAGGTAAATAATTAGCTATGGGTCTGAAACTTCACCATGTGAAAGCTCTCCCACAAGTAGATGAATGAGTTATTTGATAAAAATTGGGTATCCGCAATACTTTTACAGATAATTAGCATTTACTCATTTTGAGTAGGTAAATAATTAGCTATGGGTCTGGAACTTCACCATGTGAAAGCTCTCCCAAAAGTAGGTGAATGAGTTATTTGAGAAAAATTGGCTATCTGCAATACTTTTAGAGATAATTCGCATTTACTCATTTTGAGTAGGTGAGTAATTAGCTATGGGTCTGAAACTTCACCATGTGAAAGCTCTTCCAAAAGTAGGTGAATGAGTTATTTGAGAAAAATTGGCTATCTGCAATACTTTTAAGAGATAATTCGCATTTACTCATTTTGAGTAGGTGAGTAATTAGCTATGGGTCTGAAACTTCACAGAGTGAAAGCTCTCCCAAAAGTAGGTGAATGAGTTATTTGAGAAAAATTGGCTATCTGCAATACTTTTAGAGATAATTCGCATTTACTCATTTTGAGTAGGTGAGTAATTAGCTATGGGTCTGAAACTTCACCAAGTGAAAGCTCTCCCAAAAGTAGGCCAATGATTAATTTGACAAAAATTGGCTATCTGCAATACTTTTAGAGATAATTCGCATTTACTCATTTTGAGTAGGTGAGTAATTAGCTATGGGTCTGAAACTTCACCAAGTGAAAGCTCTCCCAAAAGTAGGTGAATGAGTTATTTGAGAAAAATTGGCTATCTGCAATACTTTTAGAGATAATTCGCATTTACTCATTTTGAGTAGGTGAGTAATTAGCTATGGGTCTGAAACTTCACCAAGTGAAAGCTCTCCCAAAAGTAGGCCAATGATTAATTTGACAAAAATTGGCTATCTGCAATACTTTTAGAGATAATTCGCATTTACTCATTTTGAGTAGGTGAGTAATTAGCTATGGGTCTGAAACTTCACCATGTGAAAGCTCTCCCACAAGTAGATGAATGAGTTATTTGATAAAAATTGGGTATCCGCAATACTTTTACAGATAATTAGCATTTACTCATTTTGAGTAGGTAAATAATTAGCTATGGGTCTGGAACTTCACCATGTAAAAGCTCTCCCAAAAGTAGATGAATGAGTTATTTGATAAAAATTGGGTATCCGCAATACTTTTACAGATAATTAGCATTTACTCATTTTGAGTAGGTAAATAATTAGCTATGGGTCTGGAACTTCACCATGTGAAAGCTCTCCCAAAATTAGGTGAATGAGTTATTTGAGAAAAATTGGCTATCTGCAATACTTTTAGAGATAATTCGCATTTACTCATTTTGAGTAGGTGAGTAATTAGCTATGGGTCTGAAACTTCACCATGTGAAAGCTCTTCCAAAAGTAGGTGAATGAGTTATTTGAGAAAAATTGGCTATCTGCAATACTTTTAGAGATAATTCGCATTTACTCATTTTGAGTAGGTGAGTAATTAGCTATGGGTCTGAAACTTCACAGAGTGAAAGCTCTCCCAAAAGTAGGTGAATGAGTTATTTGAGAAAAATTGGCTATCTGCAATACTTTTAGAGATAATTCGCATTTACTCATTTTGAGTAGGTGAGTAATTAGCTATGGGTCTGAAACTTCACCAAGTGAAAGCTCTCCCAAAAGTAGGTGAATGATTTATTTGAGAAAAATTGGCCATCTGCAATACTTTTAGAGATAATTCGCATTTACTCATTTTGAGTAGGTGAGTAATTAGCTATGGGTCTGAAACTTCACCATGTGAAAGCTCTCCCACAAGTAGATGAATGAGTTATTTGATAAAAATTGGGTATCCGCAATACTTTTACAGATAATTAGCATTTACTCATTTTGAGTAGGTAAATAATTAGCTATGGGTCTGAAACTTCACCATGTGAAAGCTCTTCCAAAAGTAGGTGAATGAGTTATTTGAGAAAAATTGGCTATCTGCAATACTTTTAAGAGATAATTCGCATTTACTCATTTTGAGTAGGTGAGTAAAATGGCCGCCATTTTTGGCAAGATAAAATTTTTTTGAAAATTGGCATGGCTACTCTGCAGAGATACCCTGTGGGTCAAAAATTTCGTCGAAATCACTCTATCTAGCACGGTTTTCGAGATATAAGCATTTTTGTGTTTTGCAATTTTGCGAAAAATTCGAAAATTCAAAATGGCCGCCATTTTTTGCGAGAAATTTTTTGTTTGAAAATTGGCATGGCTACTCTGCAGATATACCCTGTGGATCAAAAATTTCGTCGAAATCGCTCTATCTTGCAGGGTTTTCGAGATATAAGCATTTTTATGTTTTGCAATTTTTGCGAAAAATTCGAAAATTCAAAATGGCCGCCATTTTTGGCGAGACAAAATTTTTTTCAAAATTGGGATAACTACTCTGCAGAGATACCCTGTGGGTCAAAAATTTCGCCGAAATCGCTCTATCTAGCACAGTTTTCGAGATATAAGCATTTTTGTGTTTTGCAATTTTTACGAAAATTTCGAAAATTCAAAATGGCCGCCATTTTTGGCGAGACAAAATTTTTTTGAAAATTGGGAAAAGTACTCCACAGAGATACCCTGTGGGTCAAAAATTTTGTCGAAATTGCTCTATCTAGCACAGTTTTTGAGATATAAGCATTTTTGTGTTTTGCAATTTTTGCGAAAATTTCGAAAATTCAAAATGGCCGCCATTTTGGACGAGACAAAATTTTTTTGAAAAATGGGAAAACTACTCCGCAGAGATACCCTGTGGGTCAAAAATTTCGTCGAAATCGCTCTATCTAGCACGGTTTTCGAGATATAAGCATTTTTGTGTTTTGCAATTTTTACGAAAATTTCGAAAATTCAAAATGGCCGCCATTTTGGACGAGACAAAAATTGTTTGAAAATTGGGAAAACTACTCCACAGAGATACCCTGTGGGTCAAAAATTTTGTCGAAATTGCTCTATCTAGCACGGTTTTTGAGATATAAGCATTTTTGTGTTTTGCAATTTTTGCGAAAATTTCGAAAATTCAAAATGGCCGCCATTTTGGACGAGACAAAAATTTTTTGAAAATTGGGAAAACTACTCCGCAGAGATACCCTGCGGGTCAAAAATTTCGTCGAAATCGCTCTATCTAGTACGGTTTTCGAGATATAAGCATTTTTGTGTTTTCCTTATTTGGAAAATTCGTAATGATTAATTAATCATTAATTACTCGGCCATTTCTTGACCAATCAATGCCAAAATCTAATGATTTCCAGATTTTAATAGAATGAATGTATTTGCCAAGTTTCAGGTGAATTGATAAAATTCCTTTCAAGTTATCATCCGGACAAGCTTCCCCATCGAAAAAAGACATTTTTGGTCATGTGACCTCTCTGATTGGTTGAAATGTCACTGCAGCATATTCAAAAAAATTCCCCAAGGCTACTGCCTAAACCTGCCAAATTTGAAAAGAATCCGCCTAACGGTTACAGAGTTATAAGGAAAACAAAATGCGGAGCCGGCGGAGCCGGCGGAGCCGGCGGAGCCGCCGGAGCCTGAAGCTCTCCCATACACAAACAAGCGTCCCTTGCGGGACGCTTAATTCTCTAAATGCCATAGTTTTCAAGTTACAAGTCAATATTTTTTTAGGTTTTTGACTCCCCAGAGCATAATTTTGACACCTAGCCTTAAAATAGCTATTACTCGCTTGATTTTGACCTCAGGCATACAAAAAAGATAGGGTGGTGAGTAGATGTCATACCCACCAATTCATGCACTAAATATAAAATAAATCTGAAAGAAACTGTGCCCTACAGCTTGAACACAAGTAATAGTCAAAATTAGTCAAACTTTTTGATGTTTTTTACTCCCGAGAGCATAATTTTGACTCCTGGGCTACCAAAATAATAGGGTGGCCAGATCTCTGCCATAGCAAGCCACTTGCAAAGTTTAAAAGAAATCCCAAAAGAAATGTGGCTTGTAGGTTGAATACAAGAAAATCTCTGTGGACATGGACGATGACCGTGTGTGATCCATAGTATCCCCGTTTTTCGGGGATACAAATACCAAGCGAACAGATATGGGCATTTTCATGGCCCTGTTTGACCTTGAACCAGTGGTCCAAGGTCAAATACAGCTATATTAAAATAACCTGATTTTCACATCCACAATCTCTCAGACCAATAATGGAGATAGACACTTAAAACAAGGGGCCAAAGGCTAAATCTGAAGATTCCTACCCCATATCTGCTATAGGTCCCCCACTACACATACAGAACCGCTACAACAAATAAGCTAGATACTGGCCTTTTTTTATGTTTGACCAGCTCTGTTTAACCTTAAATGAGGGACCCATCAGTCAAATCTGACCACATCAAAAGATTTCTGTTGTTTTCTTATCCAAACAACTGGGACCAATAATAAGATGTATGCACTTTTAAATTTAGCTTACCTTATATACACAACTGTGGAAATTTTCATATTACTTCCTCTATAGAATGTAAAAGGGTCATCTTTTTTAATTTTTCGAAAAGAACCAGAAAAAATTCAGCATCTACTTTATAAATGCAACAGAATTAAAATGCTTGGCCACTGTTAGAACCTATAGAATACCTTGGTATCAAAGTAAAATGTATCATTATTGGATTGAAAAATGCACCTCTTCAGACCTAAGAAAACATTATGTTACAGGAACTATAACATATGCCATATAAGGCATACATTATCATGCACTGTACACTGGTAAAATGTCACTTTGAAAAATTCACTATCTTTTCCATTTAAATTGTGAAGTTCAGTAATTTTCTTTAACTTTTCCAACAAAGTGATAAATACAAACCCAGCTATAGATCTTGAACAGCTTTAGTTGTCATTTAAAAAATTTACCATATATTTCTAAACGGTTGCAATTTTATGAGAAATTGTATTTCTAAATGACACAAATCCAATCCCTGGCTTCACATGGAAACTCTATTTCTCATTACTTTTGCTACAGCCAGCACGGAGTGCTTGGAATAAGTCTTTTTTTTAAAAACTGACTGTAAACTTTGGCTGTAACTCTTGCTTCTATAATTACTACCCTGCACCTCAGTTACATAGAGGGGGTGGTCAGCAGATTATTTCATCTCTGAGAATGTGTATATTATCTATTTAAGGAAAATTTACTAAACCTCACAGAATTTCTGCACCCACTGTATATAAGGATCAATGTTGGGGAAAAATTCTGTACCCCATAATTTAAAAAGGGTCAAAGCTGGTGGTGTCTGCGATAAACCTGATGTCGCTTTGTTTCATTTTGACCTTTCTCATTTAATATCTCACAAAAGACATTTCCATTTGTAAATTATGGCTTATCAGTGCAGACGGTTAATTTTCATGATATTATTAGTGAGAAGTCAGAAACTTATGAAATTGCGGGGGGTATTTTCTAGAAAATATTATCCCATTATCCCCGGGGGTTTATTTTCTAGAAATTTAGTAATTTATTTTCAGTATCTGGTTTAAATATGTTTTATATATGTTTGCTTATTTTATACCTACATTAAATCATTTTTAATTTTTTTATTATAATTTCCTGCATCATACAGGAACGAATGAACATTAAGGTTTTGTTTCATATCTTTGACTAAGCAACTTTTCTGTTGGAGGTTTTATTTTGTTTCATATCTTTTCCATCAAAAATGCAATTATCAATGATTACACAATAACACAAAAGACTTTGTCAGGCCTCATCATGATTTCACATCACTTCTGTAAAGCAAATATTAAATAAGAAATAAGAAAAAATAAAATAAGCATATCAATGGGCAATACTTTACAATCATTTTATAAGTAGATTTTTTGTAGGTACAGATGGCGTGAGGGGAAGAATTTCACGGCGGGTGGAACATTATTCTTGCCCCTACCCCTAATCCCCCCGCCCCCGAGGGAATATTTTACCGGGGGTGGGGGGGTGGGGGTGGGGTGGGGGGGTGGGGTACTTTTATATCAGATTTCGGTATTTTGCTATTAAATTTAATAACATTGGACATTGAAAATTTAAACTGTGATATCACATTGCAGTTTGTATTTCGCTTCACCATTCAATACATGCAAAGACATTTCCTGCTAGGATGAAATAGGATGGAACTGGTAATGGTTATAAGCATTCACAGTATCTACATGTACTTGTGTTGCTCTTGTATTCCCAATTCTACACTAGCACCTTGGATGTGTTGACAAGGAAATGGACAGCAAGAAAGAGCATTTGCCAACTGTATCAACAGTACCATACATATCACTGTATAAAATCTGTATTTCAGAATTAGGGTCTGAACAAAAAGTTTCAGACATGACTTTACAAACAAGATTATACTATAAATTACATCAGTGGTTTCAACTGACATGAATGCCAAGTTCTTTAATTAGAAATACTTCACAAACTTAGAACAATCATGAACCTCAACTGGTATCATTCAGTTCATGAGGCTAGGGTTAAGTTAGTGGCACCGATATCTCCATACCAAGACCACTCCACTGAACTGCTGTGAAATGTTACAATGGGATATCTTGGTTGTCACCATATATAATTAAATTAGAAACAAAATATAATTTGAAGAAATTGTAAACTAATGTTTTCGAAGACTCTAGGACTTTTATAGCAATTTCTTTGAACAGAACTCCAATGTTTGTTTTCATAAACTTCACATCCTGTTAGCGGAGTATCAGACTGGGGATAAGCAACAACACAACTTTTTGTGTATCCCAAAATCAGGATGGATATGCACTGGTAGGACACCAAATTGAAAAACATGCTGCCCACTGTGCCCTAGTTCATGGCGAGAAACCTGAGGGGTACATTTTAAATGGCGACCTTTGACACTTAATTATGCACAGGAAGCATAATTTATTTTATTATAATTTCCTGCATCATACAGGATTGAATGAACATTAAGGTTTTGTTTTGTTTCAACTGACATGAACGCCAAGTTCTTTAATTGGAAATACTTCACAAACTTAGTTAATAACTTGTAACCCTAGTTAATAATAATTAATCTATCAAAGGAGTCCATTTTAATGACCTGATGAATTATCAACCGTCATTTTAATGACATACACCTTGTAAGTAGAAGAGGAATTATTCCATGCCATGTCGCCAGAGAATTGCCTTGGTGGTGTCTGAAAACTTTGTTTTAACATCTGCATTTTGTAAATGAATAATGAACGTTGAAAGTTCTAATTAGGCTTTAGATGAAATTAATGACTACACTCTGTCAAGCATTTTAAGCTAGCTCTTGTGGAGGACAAACATTTAACTGGCTAGGGGCTTCATATGGAAGGACAGTCGGGCCATCACATTCATTAACATTTATTTGACTTTCCAAGAATTAACACACTTTGGATAAAAATGAAAGAGATAATCAAGCGCAGTCACATATTAGCAGGCTTGCATGGTTATTGTTTATTAGGAATGCAAAAAGCTTTAAATACGGCCGTTGTGTATGTGTCTGTAGTGTACACTGCTCAACTAGTGAAGTTTGTCGGCCAGTGATGACTAGAAAAAGGTTTTTGCTAACAAAAACGAGCGGCCCGGATGGAGATGTGGGGTTATTAAAGCTGTAGTAGTTGCAGTATCAGACTGTAAGCAGAATGTAAGCTTTACTGTGTTTTGTATCTGATGGAAAAGCAGGTTTAAAAACTGCAGCAGTTGCAGTATTAGACTGTAAGCAGAATGTAAGCCTTATTGTGTTTTGTAAAGTAGTATATTTTACGAAAAGAATAGATCATTTTTACTATAAGTTGGCAGAAGACACATTATAGCTGTAAAATTTACCTACTAGAAAAAAATGCTTGTGCAGAAATTCCACCTAGAAAGTATGTATCTTGCATATTTGTATTCTATAGACCTAAATATATGCCCCTTGTCTTAAGAAATAACAAGTCAATCTAAAATGTTACTGGATTTATTTGGAAAAAAGTATGAGTTTACACATTGGAATATTTATGAATGACTTAGCAACTGAAATAAAAAATGTAGGCTTAGGAATAACTGTAGAAGATCATGATCCATGCGGTTCAATAATGCACAAAAGCAAGCCAAATTGAGATTCAATAATGCTAATTAAACCATGATTTGAACAAGATTTTATACATATTGTATATTGAGCCCCTGTGTAATTAATCAACCCCTGTGGAATGTGACCTGCAACAACTTTTTTTATCACGTCACATCAAAGAAGCCCTGTGTAGAATGACATCCTAACTCAACTGACAAGGTCCCCTGCACCCCCCCCCCCCCCCCTCCCCCCACTCACACAATAGTACAGGTAAAGTAGCAGATTCAGCCATACATACACACACAAACACAAGGCTCACACTTGAACATTAGCCAAGAACATTGACCCTTTAGATCAGTTACTGGTTCAGCTAGCCTCGTCATCTGATCCAGACAAATAAAATTCATCTAAAACATCTGAAAGTATTTGGAAAGTTTTTTAAGAGAAAGCAGTCTTCCTTTCACATTCTGTGTAAATAATTTTCAAATGGTACAAGTAAATATTTTTACGTTTAGTACATTATGATAGTTTGGGGCATTTGATGGCTTCTGTGGAACTATAAGATTAGCTTAAAAGGCAGACAAAGGTCCCACTTTGATCAGGGGATTAAGTTTCTTTATAAAGAAGACCATATGAATATATGTAGGCTGTTCAATCCATGCACTCTTATCATGAAACGCTTTTGTGTTTTTTCTTGTGTGACTACAACCCTTCAAACAAAACTTACAAATGATACTCATGTCTTTTAGGGCCACTACACATAGGGGATTTAGAACAATTCAGTCACTAAATTTCAGACATCTCTATAGCCAGTTTCATATTGCTTTTTAAATAAAGGCATTTGGCTTTAAATTATTTACTGAGTGGGGATATTATACTTTTATTTTCTATTTAACAATTTCTCTTTTGGTTAAGAGGATTATTGGTGTGCAGATGAATAGACTGGAACAGTGTGGGGAAAAAAGTATTGTCAGCTTGATTTTTGTAATCTTGTGAGGTGTTTGCTATTTTACAAGTAACAGATACTATATTGTTTAAAACAAATCTCCTATTTTTCTACTGCTGCTGTGTATCTGTTTTAAACAGTGATATTTTTTTTGCTTTTGTATGAACAATACATTAAAGCTTGCAAAGTTTTGGTAAAGGCTTGTCTTTTGGTTTAAGGATAAAGTATGCATTCTTCTGGTAAGTGAAATTTATGTTTTAGTATTTTGTTATAATGTGGCCAATGTAGAGAACAATGTTACTGATGCTATTAATTGTATGAATGGTAATTAGTGAAAATTAATTCTAAGGAAACCTTACTGTGAGTAAGCCTAATCAATGTGTCAAGTTTAACTGATGTTAGTTGAACAGTTGGGGGCTTTTTTTACTGTAAGATGGTCATAGGTGGACTTCAAGGGTGGACAGAAAATAAGAATGTCCCTTTTGGCATCCTTTATACTTAAGTGTGCAAATTTAACTGAGGTCAGTTGATCAACGAGATAGTTGGAGGCTGAAAACCCTATTCTATTACTGCCAGGTGACCATAACTTCATTCATATTGGGGCATTAAGTTGACCATAAAATAACAGTGTCCCTTTTTGCCATACCTTATAGGTGTGCAAAGTTTAACGGAGGGTCAGTTGAACAATAAGATAGTTGGAGACTGAAAACCCCTTATTTCACTTTAAGGTGGCTACAACTTCATTCATATTGAGAGTTTAAGGTGACCATAAGTATTCTTTTTATCTATTTTAATACCAGTGATACTTTAGATGGAAAAAAAATGGAAAAACAAAGGGGCCAGAGGATTTTATTACAATTTGATGACTTTAAGCAGGCCATAGGTCTATTAACATTTCAAGTTTAAGGTCACCATAAAGTCAGGCTACTCCTTTGGCAAATCTTATTATATGTGCCAAGTTTTGTTAAAAAAGTGAAAAACTAAGTGAACTGGAGGGTTAAAACCCCCTTTTTTGACACTAAGGTGACCTTAAGGTTGTAGATACAGGACTGAAACTTCGGCATGTGAAAGATTATCAAAAAGTAGCTGAATAACTTATTCAAACAAAACGCCGAAATTCTGACCGTTTTTTGAGATGCGAACAAAGTACCCATTTTTTACAAATTTAAGAAAAGCTAACTCCTCCCATCCAGGCATCTATGGTCCAATTGATCAGAAAATCCTTTCCGACCTGCGAATCTAGGTTTAGAATGTACCTGATAAATTTTATAGCACTGATGTTTGTTTTTTCCGAAATGCAATGACGGGGTGTTTTTGAAAAATGATTAAGGTTACCTTAAGTAAAGTTTAAGGTCTCCTCAAAGTATCAAAAAAAATTTTCCCGCCCCTATAGTTTTAAAGAAAGATAAGAAGGAAAGAAAAATTTGAAAGACCAAGAAGTTATTCAAGGGAGATCATAATCTGGCGGCGGCGATCAGTCGAACTTACGTGAAAACAAATAAGCGCCCGAAGGGCCGCTTAATTATTTCCTGCCATAAAATCTCTTAAGTACAAACAATATTTATATTTAAATAATTGGAATAAATGCCTTTGAAATAAAGTATAGTACACAAACTCACCATATAGTTACAAAATTCAAATGACCAGGTCTACGATATTTACATTAATTATGCCAATACATTTTTCTGAGTATTCATAATCACATTTGCATGTTTCTGTTAAAAATGCCCGGTATTTCTATTCAAATATAGTCAAAAGTATTATTATATAATCGCATTAATACTTTCAGGAATATCTTTTTAAAAATACCTTTAAAAAAAATTTAATCACCGTATGATGGAAAGTTTCAAATATGCACACACAATTCAAAGGTTAGGTCAGACTCTTAACTGCAATGAAGTGTATGTAAGTACTTGTGTAAACCCTAACAGGAGTGTAAGAGTTTTATAAAATAAATGTTACTTGTCATACGTCAGTGATTCATAGTCAAATTTATGAAATGCCTTTTGCAACAGACTTGTATCCACATTACCAAAGATAATGTCTAGCTCCTTTAAAGAATCATTTACCAATATTTAATGTTGTTTTCATGTTTGTATATTTTATGTCAAAGTTATTGCAGTTAGGATATGGATAATTACACTAGGCAATGTACTCATTTTTTTTATGTGTTTAAACAGTATTCATAAATGTAGACCTAGTCAAATGCTATTTAAAAGCTGATATTTACTTTGAGATTGTTACACCAATGCACTTCTATTCATCTGTGTATTTAAGTGTGATCAATTTGAAAATGGATACATGTTTTCTGCACTAAAAACTATAGGTCCCAAATAAACCTTTGAAAACTTGACAAAAGGTTTAAATGGAAATGTTGCGAGTACATTTTGAACTCTTGAAACCAAATAAATCCATAATCCATTGTGTAACCTTCTGTGGAAGACCTCTGACCCTCAGAAGTTTCAAAATTTGTGACAGAAAATAACTGGGCTCAGAACTGTAGTGTGTTGTTCTGGAGGGCTTCTGTGCTTACCCCAAAAGCCAATGACGTCACACAATGTACATGTGCAGGCTACTGTAAAGGAATTCTAATGAACGAACCATTTTGTAGTGACTCATACAAATTGATGGCATTGTTAAAAACTTAAAAACAATAAATAATTATTTTGCCTTTAGGGATTAGCTAATCCACCACATACAATGACACTCGACTATAATAGAACAAGCAATCTGTCAGAAGTGTGAACTTCACCTGTCCTTTTTTTAAATCTTCTGTGTCTGCTTTTGTCCATTCCTGTGGGTACCCCAGATATTTTGGTTAACAGGTAGTAATTAGTATTGTTAACCGATTTCCAGTATGCCCCTTTTTATTAGTTCCATAAACTACCAACATATGGTATGCGGTTTTGAAGAGACAATCATGTCATACTAAATATATACTTATTTGTACTCGATACGTTTTAGAGGTCCTCAGTGGCCTAGTGGTTAGCAAGTTTGGCATCTAATCATAGGCTGTCACCTCTGTGGGTTCGAGTCCCACAAGTGGCAATTCTGAGGACCTGTCCCAATATGACCCTGGCTGTTGAACGGGACGTAAAACCCCAACTTTGACTTTGACACGTTTTAGTTTTGTAGCATTTTGCAACACTGTAATGCTTTAATTTGCATTTTAAAGTTTTCTGGTAACAATGACTGAAAACAGGAAGTGGCAATATTTTTGGGGCTATTTCTTTACATAGCTGCCCCTACAATTATTGGGTTTTTTTTGTTTTTTTTTTTTTTTTTTTTTTACTAAAAACTCAATAAAATATGATCCAATTCATTTTTTCAATGGTTAACTTATTCCATTCTACACTGCTCTCTGAGGCGTGAAGACATAGTTTTGAATAGGTTTGACATTGTAAATTTCATGCGATATATTTTTCTCAATTTTTAGTCCAGAATGGAGAAAGTTATTGTTGATTACAGTGGCATAGGCAGACCAACAGCAGTAAAGTATGGCAGTTCTTTGGGTTCTACAAAGATTGAGACAATATTGACAAAAATACTACTCTTTGTAAAATATTAAGGCTGAAACGATTACCACAGCTTGCTAGCCGGGTAGTCACTTGCATCAATTGTTGACTAACCGATTGACTTTTTCCAAGCTTTAGCATGGTTGAGAAAATACCAAGTATGTCACATGGACATGTGTTCCCGATGTAAATAAACAATATGACGGATCGTGAGATGCTAGAGAAGCAAAAACTTCACTAGATTTTTGGGTAATTAGCTAATAAGATATTTTCCTAGTTTAAAAATAAAATACAGCTAAAATGCTTTAATTTGATACATTTTAAGGTATCAAAATATACTCAATACTCGAAATAATCATAGTTTTAACATTCACGTAAAATCCCATAAGGGGTGATATACATAAGAAAACAGCTAAACCATTTAGCAATACTGGCATCGGCTAGTGCTTTGGTAACCTAATAATTTACAAATATGAATAATTGTTTCAGCTTTATAAAATATGTGGGCAAAGAAGCCTTATAAAGGATCCAGTAACTTACAGTAACATGATGGCCAATCTTACTTAGCCAATGCTCTTCAAAATGCATTTCATTCATGGGTATCATCAAATAAAAATTTAACTGGAAATTCAGAATATCAGATAATGCAAAAAATATTGTGAATGTCTGGAGATTACTAAATAAGATTACCTTTGGATGCTTTGGTCATGTCCTCAACCTCTAAAGAAGGCCTTAGATGTTAATTCAGTAGCACCAGTATTTTCTAGGTCAAGATGATTAGTTACCAACTTTCACCATTCCTCCATTTGTACGGAAAAGTTGACAGAAAAGCAAAACTTCCCAAAACTATTGGGGATGAAACTTCCACAGGTTGTGGACACATGTTAGAATTCCACCGATGAGATAATCGTCCTGTTGGAACAGTAACTGGCTGTTTGTGCTGTTTTCGATGGAAGGTGGTTCCAAGCTTAAAGCTTTTGGTCTGGATTCAAAGGAGATCCCTGTGATGGAGCAGTGTGATGTTCTTAAATCATTAAGTATATAACTGTAAAGTGGCCAGTCTTACTCAACACTTTCCGCTAATGCAACAACTTATATCACTAAGGTGACAAAGCAGCATCCAGATGATGAAAATTTGATGTAAAAAAAATTCTCCAAAATGATCTTATAGATATCAGAGAGAGGAAGTCTGTGATTATCTCCAGATTGCTGCTTTTGTTGACTCAAGATTTTACCACTTGTCTTTGTCAGTCATGAGCAAAAGGCAAAAATTCACTAGAGGGTCAAGGACTAGGTGAGAAGCATGGCATCTGCAGTTGTTAAATCTGGGCTCCAAAATACTCCTGAGACAGAGAAACATGAACCAGCTGATCAAGTTATAACTGCACTCAGTGTAAAACAAGAAATTATTTCCAATATTTTATCAAGGAAAGTGAGGGCACTGACTAGCATCTGCCTACTGCCAACAGCCGGCAATTTTCCACTTGCAACTACAGGCAGAAGAAGAAATGCTGTCCGTCCTCCTTCCAAATGTCTAAAATTACCTTTAATTTGATGGTATGATTGTGGTTGATAATCACATTCCGATAATTCTCTTGAAAAACAAGTAAACAGAGAATATGACTGCTACTTCCTGCCATAAGTTAACCATAGCATCTTGAAAAATGAAAATATTAATACATTGATGTGGTGAAAGGACAGGAAGCCATCTGTCCCTTCCTTACAAAAGTTGTTCAGAAGTATCTCTGTGCTCCTGTCACACCCACTCTTTCTGACAGGTCGAGTTTTTGATGTTAACAACCTGCTTTTGACGGGACAGTGTCCAAAACTGATTTAAACCATCAAAAACTGGTTTAAACTGTCAAAAACTGGTAATAACCTCAGCAAGGTTATAAAACAGTCAAAGCCTCTGTGAGGGTATGAATGCCCAAGTATTTTTTGTTAGTGAAAGATGATTCCGCATAAACATTGTCATTAAATTCTGTTTAATTTGTTTTGTTTTTTCGTTTAATTACGTTAATATGCTCAGAAACCAATGGTTTTGAAAATTTTTTTCATTGGTAGTGTCAATATATACATGTAGCCTTTTTCTGATTAAAATTGGATACAAAATAATTTAAGAGATGCATTTTAAGGCAGCTTTAAGATTATTTATAACATTTGAATATGCATAATTGCCTTAAAACTGAACATAATATTTCAGTATATACAAATATTAAGAAAACTATGTTTAGGGACTATTACTCAGTTTTTGACAATATTCTTTGGGGTGTTTGACATTTTTGACATTTGGGTGTCAAAAACCTGTTTTTAACAGGTTTAAACCATAGGTTTTAACCATGTCCGTCAAAAACCTGCTAACCCTGCTTTCAGAGAGGGTTTTTGGCACTGCAGGCAATTTAATAACTAAGAAAAGGTCTTTCATACTCTCAATGTGCTTCTCACTAGAATCCTTGGATAAGTCAACATTCTTGCATGCCAACCATCAGTATAGTACAAGTAAACAAGCTAAATCAACCCAAGGGACGGCATTTTTCCTTAATTTTAATTTCAGATAAGAAATTAAAACTTAAAAGAAATCCATAAACTTGTATTGAGTTTAAAAATTGCTGTTACTGAAAGGTTTCAATTTTTGTGTATTTTTATTTTTTTTGGCCATGACCACATTTATCAAACTTATGTGTCCATGTGATGATTTAGCTCATTAAAAAATTAAAATTAAATAAGCAGAACCATTGTACCAATCAACGACTGCTTTTATCTGTATTCTTATATATATTTTATATGTACAGGTCTATTTTACTTTTTATTGTCCATTATGTATTTTCCACAAGAATCTGTGGCAAAATTTTGGTGAATATGGTATCTGTGTTTACCTGTGCAATTGACATGGATCCACAGGTTTAAGGCCAAGGATGCACAATAGCTGGTTGTCAAAGGTATCAAACTTTCCATTAAAATTGGATAACTGTGTGCAAATATTTTTTAAAAGGCAAATACGTCATTTGAGGTGAGGTTTTCAAATAAGAAAAGAAACCAAATATACCAGTATTCATCAGATTCTTCATATGTGGATTGCAGTTACGCCACACAAACGATAGCAGCTTGTAGCTATCCATGCTCATGAAGAGGAATTAAACAATCTTGACCCTTCTTCTTGACAGGTACACTGGATTTTTTTTTACCAAAATATATGGGGTACTATGGACTTGGACTAACAGACTTGGAGATAAATAAAAAAGGACAATTGAAATTCCCACATTACGCTTCCAACAATATGCAATCACGTAGACAGAGTTTCTGTCCCATCACGCATTG
Organism: Sabellastarte sp. h YS-2021; assembly: GCA_964017235.1. Lineage (NCBI taxonomy): Eukaryota > Metazoa > Annelida > Polychaeta > Sabellida > Sabellidae > Sabellastarte > Sabellastarte sp. h YS-2021. The sequence continues at coordinate 35,249,423 of OZ024936.1, forward strand.
CTGTTGATATTTGTGATGGTACGCAATGGCGAGGGACAGAGCTCGCATGCACTTGTTTTCTGTGTAAATTTTGAACTACGGAAAATTATTGCATTAACTTTAAAAGGTCATTTTTATGTCTGTATAGCTGTATCTAGTTTATAACACATGTTGTTGCGCCAAACTGGTTTCACAAGCCAGGAATTTCTTTTGTAGGTAACTATGCAATGTTTGAAGCTTTGTTTACATTTACAAAAATAGGTTGAAATATATACTTGCCAGTTGGACTGGCATTAAATATTTGTGAATGGCACATAGTGGTGGTGGACCAATCACGGCCATGTACCTATCTCACGCCCACCCCTAAATTTATCCAAAACACTCACATTTAAACAATGTATTACAAATGTACACGATCAATTTGATGATTATCAATGATTTTATAAACATCTCCTCTATGAAAAATTATAAATCTTCAAGAAAATTCGTGGTGGGCCTGAATTGGTACCCGGGCGTGAATTGGTCCACCACCACTATACATAGCTCAAAGGTCAAAGTTGGGGTTTTACGTCCCGTTCAACAGCCAGTATACATAGCTCAAACAATGCAAAGAACACTTTATACTTGTGAAATCATGTGGACAAATATGCCGTTCAAAATTTACACAGGAAACAAGTACATGTGACCTCCGTCCCTCGCCACTGTGTCCATCACTATATCAATAGCATTTGGCGACGGGACAGAAAGTCTGTCTAGCAATCACGTTGTTGAAAACATTGAAACAAAGTTCAATGAAATATGAATGGAGTATAAATTTAATTACATTCCCCTTACAACAATGTGCCTCGTAATATCTCCGTCTTGACGCCGATGAAAAACTTTCGGTATTTGGATGTATCTTCCAACAAGTACTGTTCTGTAGGTGTTGCGTGTTGCCACAGCTGATTTCGCCCCATCCGAAACACCGTTATCTAATCTTGGTGTCACTAATCTTGATGCTCAGTTAGCTTCCCACGCATGGACAAATTAAAACTACCATGTTCTCAGAAATTTCTACAAGAGTTTGTAAAGAAAATTAAGGAAAATATTATAACAGCATTGCCAAAATTCCACTTCCTGTGAAGCAGCACTTGATTGTCAAAAATCACGTGACATACAAAAAAAAACCCAGAAAATTTACTTAGTCGCGTGTCTGAGGATACAATCTGTACAAAATAATGTTTAAATATAAGATCAATTAATTTTTGTACACTTCTCCAAGTTACCCTTTCACAGTTACAAATACATTTACAACCAACAGCTTCGAAACATTTTCACTAATGCGAACCTTGTCGACTGACACATTCTAAAACTTAAAAAATACAAGAAAATGCAATCCGTACTTCCCGAAATCGATGTTGAAAATTGCCAATAAATTTAAGCGTGATGTTTAAATTATGGATCGGCGATGAGAACTAGAACTACTAATCTGTTCAAATAACAAGGCTATACTGCAATGTTTAAACCTAACCTCATTTTGTGGTCATAAATATGCATGCGATCCCAGTGTTGAAATATCGGAGTTAAAGATTGATATTAATATATGCCTAATGTATATACCATAATTAGAATTAAACTTTGAGTAAATGAACCTCGTATGGAACGAAAAATTAAATATTATGAAGAAAAATCATTGTGCATCTAATATCAGATACAAAGTTGAAAATGCAACTTGAACCATATCTAGATAATGAAAAAAAACAGAACTTGAACATCTATGTGAACAAAAAGTAAGAGATGCTATTTTAAGGTCAAAAGCATAACATTATAAAGAAGGTGAAAAACAAACAAAATTTTTCTGCAATCTGGAAAAAAGAAAATATATCAGTGAAGTGATAAGTAGACTCAATATTGATGGAAAAATTGTCACCAATTTAATTGTCACCAAAAAGAAAATTCTAGTTACAATAAAAAAGTACTATAGTTAAATTTATAAATAAAAAATGGGGAATCAAAACAAACAATTTAGCAAATTTTTGCAGGGCAAAACATAATAAAGCTTAATGAAAATAATAAAAAAGACTGTGAGGGATTAGTTACTGAAGATGAAGTAAAGTTAGTCATAAAAAATATGAAAATTAAGAAAAGGCCAGGCACAGATGGTTTTCCTATAGAATTTTATAAATTGTTTTGGAGAGATATTGGGACATTTTTGATTCAAAGTTTAAATGAATCCTACCTTATGGGTGAGCTTTCTATGGGATATATTGTACATGGCTTAAATGTGAGGACTCAAAACAGTCTTGGAAATTTATTAGTCTTAACCAGAGTGTAAAACATTACATATACCATTACAATTGTATATTTCAAGCCTGTGAAACAAAGAGGGTTTGGTTCAATATTTTTAATACATATTGCAATAAGATCTTATCATTGTGGGTAGTATGTAATAAAATAGTAATAAATAAATACTGTGTATGTTTACGCAATGTACATCTTGATGGTGCATGGAGTTTGATACCCTCGCCCACCCAGGACTTCTGCACTTTTGTTTAAATTGTTTTAAAAAAGGGTCAATAAATTATAAAAAAATAAAGTGACACAATTATATGGCACAGTCATAGCTGTGTTGTTTGATGGCTGGTCTCCCTTCTCTTACACCTGAGGCTGCCCCCCCCCCCCCCCCCCCCCCCCTGCAGGTGGGAGATTTATGGTTGCCTAGCCATTTTAAGAACTTTTTTTTTCCTTTTTTTTTCTTTTTTGCTTTCTTATTTTCATCAGAAAATTTATGTAGATTTAATAGGTTTTTATGCGCATGATTTAAAAGAGTTTTACAACTATATAATTTCATACTGTGTATGAATGGCACTGTAAAGGGGAATTGGTGGCAGGTTTGCTACCCTCGCCTGTCCAGTGCCAATTATGCACCTTGTTATAAAAGGGTAAATAAATACATTTAAAAAAACTTTCTATAGCACAAAAACAAGAGAATTTTTAAACAACAAAAGGCCGATTTCACTTTTGAAGGTTGAATATATGATCTTATCTGGAGTTATGGTTCTGAGGATGATGAAAGTTGTGTCTTATGTGATTAGTAATACTCAAAAAGGTTTCTTAAAAATAGATACATAGGGCAAAATGTTCGTCTGGTTTATGATATTAAGTCTACTTTAAAAATTTCTGGTTCAAATTCCTCCTTATATTACTGGACTTTGAGAAAGCTTTTGATTCCTTGGAGTGGCCATACTTTAAAAATATTCTGCAAGTATATAATTTCAGGGCTCGAGGATTTCATCTCTTGGTTCAACCTGCTTTATACAGGAGGTATAAGCTGTGCCAAAAATTATGCACATTTTACTGAATTTTTTAAGCTAAAATGAGGGTGTAGACAGGGTGACACCCTCAGTCCATATATTTTTATCTTGGCTATTGAACCTTTGGCTAGATTGTTTTAGAGAGTCAAATAAAAGGGATCACACTAAAAGGAAGAGAGTTCAAGTTAGGGCAGTATGCAGATAATATGTCTTTAATGATTGAACCTTCTGAAATTGCAATGAAAAAGAGTTTCAAAATATTTCATGAATTTTACATAACTTCAGGCCTGAAATTAAATTACAACAAAACAATATTGTCTGTTTAGGAATCCCAGGTACAATATGTGAAGAGTTACAATTAAGGTGTGTAGAATCTTTCACCTTATTTGGTATAAAAATTGATACAAATCTCAAAATTATACCAGATATCAATTACAATTCAAAAACAGCAAACACTAAAGGTTTGTTTAAAGGCATATAAACAAAGAAAATTGTCATTAATTGAAAAAAATAACATTCCTCAAAACTCTGGCTGTTCCAATACTGGTCTATCTTTTTTAAAAGTACTGCCTTCACTGAGTCAAGACCTTGTTAAAAGAATCACAAAATTTTTTACAGCTGTATTTGGGACAACCAAAAACCAAAGCTATCATTATCGCAGCTTGAAAAAGATGTCTCAGATGGAGGTTTGAAATTAACTAATATAATTAGTTAGTGTACGCAAGCTACAATGCATTCAAAACAGTCTGGCCAGAATTGTTTGCAGAACCACCTGTCTTTCTCACACCACTCCACTAAGAAAAGCCCTTCAGTGGCTACCCATAAGGCACCGTTGCATTTTCAAGACTGCCTTGTTGGTATATAAATACCATACTAACTGTCCTAAATATTTCAGCCCATTTCTCAAAGTTAGACAATGTGCCTATAATACTCGGTTGAGTCAATCTGATGGTATACTTCTACATGTTCCTCAATACCAACCATCTATTTACAAATCCACAAAGCAGTTTGGTCTAAGCTTTGCATATGATGCTCCCAAAATATGGAATGAACTCCCTGATAATATACAATCTGCCACTTCCATTGCTTCCTTCAGAAAAAAACTTAAGGCATACCTATTCTGCCAAGCCTATCCTCCTTAGTATTTTTCACCTCATATGGCGTTCTCCGTGATGTCGACCATAGCTATGGACAAGGACAATGATTTTTGTAACTATGCTTATGATGTTATGCCTTAGAGTCTGTCACTTCGGCAGAGATTAAGCGCTATAAAAGTTGAATTGGAATTGGAATTAGTTTAGATTTAGCCCCAAAGTTGTCATGGATTTCATTACTGGTGTCCAATAATGATGATTGGCAAAGTTTATATGAAGTGGCCAGCGATTTAAGGAAAGACAAAATCTGGAGCTTAGATTTTACCATCTTTAGGGTATGTCCAGAAGAGCAAATTTATAAATGTTTTCTGGAAGGATGTTATAAGTGCCTGGCTTAAATATAAAGAGATATATATTGGCAATGTTGATATTCGAACTTATCCAATTTGGAACTCAAACTTTTTGAATAATAAAAACTTGTGCTGTAAACAAGAATTTGAAGAGAAAGGCTTACGTTTAATTAACAATGTTTTAGATAATACAGGCTATCTTATGGGGTATGGCACCTTCAAAAGAACATTGACCTAGAAATTAATTTTGTAGACTATTATTCACTAATATGCTGATATACCAAGGGCATACAGAATAATTTTGAGTACAAATAAAAATAAATTAAACGGAGGAAAAACAGTACAGCATGTCTATGCTAAAGTGGTAATCGTGAAAAATGCAGACAATCCTATTGGATTCTAATTGAACACAATAAAGGTAAAGTGAGACTATACAAACAAATTGTCAGATTGTCTAAAATGAAGCTATTACAACTGTAATAATGTCTGATTTCTATTGTTTGAATTTTGAAACTTGCATTGACAGCAAACTGAAAACATTTCAATTTAAAATTTTAGAAAGAATTTTAACAACCATTAAGTTCTTAAATTTATGTAAAATATCAAATAAAATTGCTATTTTTGTAAGAGAGAAATTGAAAACATAGGAGAGAGAGTCACGTTGGAGGTTTTTTGTTTTGTAGAAAGGGGTAAATAAACTTGTTATTGGGAAAAAAAACTTTGTTTAAGTTAATTTCCAAGGTGTTTTATGTTTATTTAAAAGATGGCTAAGTTAAAGGGGGGGGGGGGGGGTATCAGACTGACCTAGGTACTCAGAAAAATGATACAACCCAGCAGGCATGCAACCTTGAAATCAGGTTGAATCTAACAGTAAAATCTTGTTGAAATACATGCAGATTTTGCAAACTCTTTTTAGCTGGCTCCAACCAGTGAAATCATGTTGAAACCAATGGGTGAAATCAGGTTGTGACCAAGGGGTGAAATCTGGTTAAAATATGCGTAAATTTTGCAAACCGTTTTTAGTTGGATCCAATGGTTGCATTGATGTTGAAATCAATGGGTGAAATCAGGTTGAATACAAGGGTAAATTCTGGTTGAAATACATGTGGATTTTGCAAACCATTTTTAGTTGAATCCAATCTGTGAAATTATGTTGAAATCAATGGGTGAAATGTGGTTGAAATACATGTAGATTTTGCAAACCATTTTAGATGGATCCAACCATTGAAATCAAGTTGAGTCTAATGGGTGAAATAATGTTGAAGTATACTTCATTTTCCATTTAATTCATGCCTATACGATTTCTTGTTCATTGAGGATGGTTGTTTCATTGTATATGTTCATATTATTGCATACAAACTTCATCTCTTAGTATATGGTTATATATTATGATCTTTTGTATTTTCCACCTAGATGTCCATTATTTTATGTTCCTGTAATAGTATAATCCAATTTCAATAATCTGATGAATTATCGGTAAGATATTTAAACAAATTAAATATTTGTGAAGTAACATTTTCTTTGTCTAATTGTTTTATCTAGTCCAACTTATTAAATATCGTATTAAAATAGACAGAAAGAAACTCTCAAGTAAAATCACAATGCTTTTTTGGCTGCCTCTCTTTCAAAATATTCATCTTTTGAATGTAGTTTGGAAAACCACAACCAAGCAAATCTGTACAACTCCCATACATCACTGCCTCAGCTTAATTATTTTTCTAACTTTGACCGAAAAAAAAGAGTGGACCTAGCTAGACAAGCACACACCATGCTATTGAGAAAGAGTGCACATTTCCTATTATCTGGTCCTGTCAGTGATTAATAAGTCACAGACCTAAGAGGGAGTAAAACAAGGAGTACTGATAAGTTATAAGTATGTGAACCCCATGAACCCACTGAGCTATTGTGTTCTCAGAAGGATAAAACGTTATAACTGAAGAGCTTCATTCATGCTGCTTTTGGCAAGTGATTTTCTGATTTTATCTAAATATACATGTCTTGTACATAGGAATGACTGTAGCACATAGATTTTATAAATATCTATGTATATATTCATTACATATTCAAAATTTTAATGATCCACCAGTGTGTTACGTTTTACTGCAGATGAAGTAAATATTACATATTTGAAAGGGTAGTTTTCATAAGGGCAGTTTTCAGTTTAGAATTTAAAAACTGATATTCAGTTTGATTATTATCCTTTGAGACTACAGCTGTTATTAACACACAAAATATATGTGAAATTTGTGATAATTTTATAGCCAAACATATTATAGAGTAATTAATGTATGAACTAATAAAAAGTAGTCCTTAGGGTAAAACACACAAATAAAAAAAAAGGAAAATGTAAGAACTAAGAAAGATGAATCAAAATTACGTAGCTATTACACAATTATTTTTATTGTTATTAATTTTTTTGAAAAGCTCACCACTTTTGGGGAAGGTACACAATTAACATACTCATGTTGACCATTTTCCCATATTCAGTATGTTTTTGTTCCAAAATATGACTACTTTTTGTCTTAAGAAAAAAAAATGTATTTATTATTGAAAAAGTGTGCATCAATTTTAGGATCAATTTTCAACCCAACATCACTAAGATATCTTTTCTATAGTATAACTACTTTGTAATGTTAAAAACCTAAACAAGATTTAGTGTTGATTATTCTTGCGAAACATTACTACCTTTTTTTGTCAGAAACTTAGATTTAGTGTTGAAAATATGTCAGGATCAATTTTCAACACTAAATCACCAGCATTTATTTTATGTCTAAAATATGACTACTTATTCATGTTGGAAAACTAACTTAGGTTTAGTGTTGAAAAAGTGTACATCAACGTCAGGATCTATTTTTAACACTAAATCATAATTTTTTAAAGGTCTTTGCCTGCTGGGAAGTACAAAATTGATTTAACTTAATCACTGAATAGTAAGTAGGTGTTCAAACCCTATAACGGGCCTTGGTATACTCAGGATTGGCTGATCAGATCATGACCTGTGAAGATTGACGGATAAAACCTGTATCCCCTGAATTGATTTTCACTTTGATTTTGACATAGAAAACATAATGATTCTACCATCCCCTGTAACTGTAAAGCATTGTGATGAAATATTTAGCTAACACCCAATTTTCACTTTCGAAGTGTGAGCTCTAGTGAGGCTTACATTTCTAGGAATCACTTTTTTTTTTCTTCTTTTTTTTTGTCTCTGGACTTTCATGAATTCTGGTGCAGTGTGATGAGTATCTGCTCACTGAAGTTAAGCGCAATGGGCTAGGTTAGTACTGGGATGGGTGACCCCCTCAGTGTACTACTTGTTTCTCTGATGGCTTTGCGACTCGCGCTAGTAGACTGAAATCCCTTTCGGTCTGTATACTGTATCATGTATCACGTGTTATTATCCAAACTATTTCTCTTTCCAGTTCTGATAGGGTAGTACCAGAAAAGACTGTCATTCAAGCTATTTTTCTTTATAGAGTCACTAATAAATCTAATACCAGCATTATGTCATTATGTTATGTAAAGATCATTTGATGCGAGTCTGTGTTGACCCATAGAATAGATGACATTATGTCATTGTTTGACTCAGGTTTGACTTCAGCAAGAAGCTCGACCCAGTCATTTAGGACTGATTTCCAGAAATTACTGGTTAGATTAGATATGAGTTTTTAATACCACACAATCCCCATTGTGGGGCATTAAGATGCACTGTCAACTATCCTTTCAAATATTTTACCATGTACATATACATCCTTGTGACAGTCTCCTTATCCATGTATGTTTTAATGCACTTATAAATTATGATACATTAATCAATTTAAATCCTTCCTTTTATAAAATTAACTGATTGCTTGATTTTTTCAGGTTTATGATTCCAAATAAATGAAACAAAAACAACTTTTCAATATTTTTGATGTAAAATTGAGCAGGGGTGAATGAAGTTATAAAGAGATGGTTAAGTTTGGAAAGACAACATGTCTTAAAAATAGATATTTTCAATTGTCATTTTTCCCAACTTGTTAACAGTTTCTGTGTATCTGTAAGGCCTTTTCATAGTTTAGTTCAATTTAACGCATTAAGTCTCTGTCAAATATGTTATGCCCAACACACTAAATACCTGATTATTCCAGTCCAATTTAACACAAATTTTTAATTTATCCTTTGTATTCCTATTTCAACCCAGCCATGTAACTTTAGTCTTGGTAGTGTTCATTAGAAGGCCCGATATTTCCAAATATTTTCAATATGTTCAGAGCTTCTTGCAGGGAGAACTGTAATCCATCTAAAATATGGTTGTGCCATCAGTAAACTACCCAGCAGGCACACGCCTTGAAATGTCGTTGATTTAGAGTTGAAAACAGGTCCTGACGTTGAAATGCACATTACCAACTACTAAATCTAAGTTAGTTTTCTGACATGAAAAAGTAGTGATATTTTGACCAGAAATCATGGTGATTTTTGGTTGAAAAACTGACACTGACACAATTTCAACACTATTTCAAAGCTGGATTTCTGACTGGAAAAAGTAGTGATACTTCATAATAAATCACCACTAAATCAAGTTAGGTTTTTCGACATGAAATCTTAGTCATGTTATTGAACAGAAAACAGGTTGAATATTGGGAAATGAATGACTGGTTGATTGAAAATTCATTTTCTAGAGGATGATATAGTAATTAAGTCTAACTTTTTGAAAGAACTATTATTGCAATTGTTTTTGAATTTGTAGGTATTTGTAAAGCAAAGACGAATTTTTAAAGATTATAAAGATTATGTGTCCATGTACTTGTACATTTTTATCCATTCTCCTTATTAATTAACTGATGCATCCAAATATAATTTTTATAATTTATAATTATATTTTGAGTAATACAATTCTCGATAATTAAAAAAAAACATTTTGAAGTCAAACTTATTTTAAATAAAAAAAGATAAATTCAAACTTATTCATCAAAACTTAGTAATTAGAATTTGTTTCTCAAAGTTCTCCCATACACAAAGAACTAGTTTTCAGTTTGGAAGTTTACACTGAAAACTTCTCTATACAGATAACCTAAGCTATAACATTTTATCACACAACAGTGAGGTTGGGGGGTTCCTGGTTTTTCTTATCTGTACTCTACTACACAGAACACTGGACCTGTGACTAAAGTAATTAGATAACACAGCAGGGGTGGAGGTAGGGGTTTACCCCTGCTCAATTGCATGCATGGTGTTTACTTCTTTAAGTCTGTTTTTGTGGTCAGCACTGACAACTAATTAAGGTGGGGAGTAATGGGTGGATTTCTAATAATGTGGCTATTCTTGTGTTTTTTTCTCAGTTTATATGCCAAAGTTGTATGAGACACAAGCATCTGAACTGAGCATTGTGGCTTTGCTACATGATTATAGCTTCTTTATAATTACAATATAATTATAGCCAACTTGGCAACTTAACAAAACATTTAACAGAAACTGATTGGATAAAATGCTGAAGATATAAATAATGTCACAATTGTTTGTTTTTTACAAAGAAAAAAAAATATTTTAAAATTTCACATAAAGAATTTCAATTGAAGACATTGAATAATACTGGTCCTATTAAAAACATAAAAATGGATATCTAGTTGGATAATATGGATTTACATATCTTGAGCAATTATAATTATATTTGATGCAAAATTATGTATCATTACAATGTCATCAGAAATAGAATATTGAATATACAATGATTCATGAATACATGTCATCTTGGAAAGAATTAATTACTCTGAGTTGTATCCAAAGTGTAAAATATGCATATGGATAGTTATTGTATAATATTATTAAGAAGCTACAATTATGACACACAAGCTACAATGATTCAAATAAAGAAGACAATGTAAATAACCTGATTTTACCCATTGAATTCAATCCTATTTCATCCAACCAAAACCTGTTTGCAAAATCTACATGTATTTCAACCAGATATCACAAATAAATACAACCAGATTTCAACAATTGGTTTCAACATGATTTCACTAGTTGGATCCAACCAAAAACGGTTTGCAAAATCTACACGTATTTCAACCTGATTTCACCCATTGAATTCAACCAGATTTCAACAGTTGGTTTCAACATGATTTCACTGGTTGGATCCAACCAAAAACGGTTTGCAAAATCTACACGTATTTCAACCTGATTTCACCCATTGAATTCAACCAGATTTCAACAGTTGGTTTCAACATGATTTCACCGGTTGGATCCAACCAAAAACGGTTTGCAAAATCTACACGTATTTCAACCTGATTTCACCCATTGAATTCAACCAGATTTCAACAGTTGGTTTCAACATGATTTCACTGGTTGGATCCAACCAAAAACGGTTGGCAAAATCTACACGTATTTCAACCTGATTTCACCCATTGAATTCAACCAGATTTCAACAGTTGGTTTCAACATGATTTCACCGGTTGGATCCAACTAAAAACGGTTTGCAAAATCTACACGTATTTCAACCAGATTTCACCGTTGGATTCAACCTGATTTCAAAGTTGCGTGCCTGCTGGGTAGCTTGTTTTTACTCCATAACCATTTAAATCAATTCCTTCAACATTTATATTGTTTTGTGTTGATAGTTTTTATGTTTCTGCACAGAGTATGAGCAAATAAAGATAAAAAGGATCACCTTGCCTGTATCTGCTTTTAACATCAAAGAATTTTGACAGTTTGCGACATTGTATTACTATACCCAGCAGACACAAACCTTTGAAAATACGTTGATTTAGTGTTGAAAATCGATCCTAGCATTGATATACACCTTTTCAACACTAAATCTAAGTTAGTTTTCTGAAGTGAAAAAAAGTAATCATATTTTAGACAGGAAATACTGGTGATTTATCGTTGAAAACTGATCCTAACATATTTTCAACACTATTTCTAAGTTAGATTTCTGACAAGAAAATGTAGTCATGTTTCACAAGAATAATCAACACTAAATCTTGTTTATGTTTTCAACATTACAAAGTAGTTATATTTTAGACAAGAAATCTTGTGTGTTGGGTTGAAAATTGATCCTAAAATTGATGCACACTTTTTAAATAGTAAATACAATTTTGTAGTCATGTTTTGGAACAAAAACATACTGAATATGGGAAAATGGTCAACATGAGTATGTTAATTGTGTACCTTCCACAAAAGTGGTGAGCTTTTCAAAAAAATTAATAACAATAATAATAATTGTGTAATAGCTACGCAATTTTGATTCATCATTCTTCTTTGTTACATTGTCCTTTTTAATTTGTGTGTTTTACTAAAGGACCTTATTTTATTAGTTAATAATTGAATTACTCTATATCAACAGTATATTTGGCTGTGAAATTATCACGAAATTTCACATATGTTTTGTGTGTTAATAACAGCTGTAGTCTCAAAGGATAACAATCAAACTGAATATCAGTTTTTAAATTATAATTCTAAACTGAAAAATACTCTTGTGAATACTACCCTTTCTAATTTATAATATTTACATCATCTGCAGTAAAAAGTAGCACATTGGTGGATCATCAAAATTATTAGTATGTAATGAATATATACATATTTGTAAAATCTATGTGCTACAGTCATTCCTTTGTACAAGACAAATATATTTAGGTAGATTAAGAAAATCACTTGTCAAAAGCTACATGATCCTAAGCTCTTCAGTTATAACATTTTATCACTCTGAGAACACAATAGCTTAGTGGGGCCATGGGGTTCATATACTTATCTTATCAGTACTCCTTGTTTTATTCACTCCTAGGTCTGTGACTAAGACTAATTATTGACAGGACCACATAATAGCTAATGTTTATTCTTTCTCAATAGCATAGTGTGAGCTTGTCTAGCTGGGTCCACTCAATCTGTGGTCAAAGTTGAAAACTAATTAAGCTGGGGCAGCAATGTGGGGAAGTTATACACATTTAGCTTGGGTGTGTTTTTTTTTTCAAACTACATTTAAAAGATGAATATTTCGAAGAAAGGCTGCCAAACAGCATTGTGATTTTATTTGAGAGTTTATTTCTAATTGTAATGTCTATTTTAAATATAATATTTAATAAATTTGACTGGATAAAATAATTAGACACAGACAATATCACTTCACAAATATTTAATTTGTTTAAATATATTGCAAAGCATTCATCAGATTATTGAAACTGGTTTATCCTATTAGGAACACAAAATAATCGATATCTAGGTGGAAAATACAAAGGATCATAATATAATCATATACTGAGTGATGAAGTTTGACTTACATGCTCCTGCAATACTTTGAACAGATACAATGAAACAACCATCCTCGATGAACAAGTTATCATATAAGCAAAATATCAAACATGTTTGATATTTCACCGACCCTCCACGACTTTGCATCCGGACTGTGGCTCCGCCCACCTGGAAACCGTCCTGTCGTGCATCTGTACGGCTTGTCAGTTACACTTCCCATCTTGTCCTACACTGTTACCATTTTTTCCTAAAGAACTTCCTGTCCTGCTCCAGTACCATGACTCCACTGGCCGGCTACACTTATCGACCATACTTGAAAGCAAACCAGCTTATCATAAACATAACCGACCTGACTTGGACACTTCCCACGAAGACGGGAAGTCTCCCAGTTTTCAGATGTAGGATCGGTAACATCTCAGCAGGACAAGTGGGGAACACTTACAGACAAGCCGTAAACAGAAACTGACAAGCCAGTTACACAACACACCAGCAGAGAACTGTGTAGGAGAAGCCGGTTGTAGGCTAATTAAGCCGGTTTAAATGGGTTGCACCTTCTCCATGTATAATGCCTTTTTTCAGGGTGCTTATTTCTGTATATACGTATCAATTCAAATATTTCCATTGCTTTTCTGGCTACTGATGTTGATATATTTGTCACAATCAAGATTTTCATCTAAAAAAGATTAAAATCTCCACAAATAATAATTTGGTCAAAATCTTTGTTTTCTATTTTGTTTTATATATTGTTGATGAATTCTGATTTGTGCCTATTTGGGGAGTAAATATTTATCAGAATTTTTAGTCCACAGATATTCATTTTTACTATTATCAAATTTCCTAATTCATCTCTATTTATTTCCAAGATTTTGTATTCAAAACTATTGTTGATCAATACAGTGACACCCCTTAAATTTGTTTTGCTGTCATGGCTGACACAATTGCGATTCCACAATTTTTTATGGAGCTAATGTCCCCTTTCATCCAATTAGTGTCTTGCAGGCATACAATGTTTGGGTTTAAACTTTTTGTCAGGACGTCATATCTCTTATTTTTATCCCTCAGGCCTTTACAACTTGCTAACAATTTTACGTTATTTTCATCTGGCATTTTGTCACTTAAGAACTTATGGCTCACAATCAACTATGTCTTTAAAGTTATATTATCCTTCAAGATACTTCTAAACCTCATTTAATACATGTGTTCGTATACAAAATAATGAAAATAAATTAGTAGATATAAACATTGTGATTTGGATTTAACTTCAACAAAAATGTATGACATCATTACGTACTAGCACGTATGATAAGGTATCCATATTAAGACGTCTTTTTAAATCTTTTGTTGTAAAAGGTAACAATATATATATACATGTATATACAATGAGGAATTAAATACTATATATGAAATAACACAAAAAGTAAGGAAGGACATGTTTGTACTGTTGAGATTCACCAAAATATGTTGGTGAAAAAAAAGTTATTTTCTACTTATCATTTTTGGGGAAAGGAAAAAAAAACTCATATCTTCTACTTATCTTGTACTCCCAGGACATCATTAAGTAAGAAACAATGATTTAGTGATAGATTTGTACTTACTTTCTATAATGGACCATAATATCAACAATTTAGTTACAAAAAAAACCATAATGGAAATAATCATTGAAGAAAAAGAATCAAGTTACTTTACCTTTCTCTAATATAAACAAATTATTTGTAGTAAATAAATAGCTACAATTTCAGTTTCAAAATACTTTAATTGTGCTGAAGCCATATTTGTTTGATAGCACAGACCATACAAATATTTATTCCAAGTTTAGCACTTAATCCTACAAATAGTATCAGAGAAACAAATCCAATTATTCCATGCAAAGAGAGACTTACCCGTGCATGAATAAATCTTCAATTACCATCTCTCCAGCTCCAGGAGAGTTATGGAAAACGTCTAGGGGATTTGGCTGAATGATTGTGGCTGCTTTCTAAACACTCGCAAGCAGAACTAAGACAGTGTGACAAATCTTTGCATGTGTCTGCTGACACTACATCTTTGAGATGAGATACCAATAGACCTACCAGGTGAGCATAGATGAGGAAGACCAGAACTACAAATTGTCCCCGGGGAATGGAGAGGTGGCGCCAACACTGCAAGATATTGACCAGCAATTCAGACGAAACCATGAAAAAGTTGCAGCAAAGGCACAAAGACATTTACCTAAAGCACTTCTATGAGAGTGTTGTAGCAGCAGTATCATGGCAAGGACAAATGATTGAACATTTGGACATAATGGGACATTGTAGTTTGTGTTTATCACTGTTCTGAAATATTGGTTATAATTTATATGTATGTTTATATGCTATGCACTTGTGTTGTAGTAGTAAAATTTATTCTTCATTTTGAATCTAAATCTATGACTATATTCATCAGTATAAAATCTGACAACTTACTGGGTTTTAATTACCTTTCACTTTTGGTAAACCGTGTGACACAAATGCTCACATAAAAGGTCAGACAAGTCTTCCCAAGAGGATGGGACACAGATCATATGCACATGCCATTATTAACAAGTAAATTTCAAACAAATGACCACATAAAAGGGACAAAGATTATTGGAGACGTTTACCAAAGAGGGTAGAACATACATCAGAAACCAAAAGATAATGTGAAGATCCAACATGGTCATTATGGGACTTTGACTATTATGTCAATGTAAGTCCATCGCCAACAATGGAAGGTAGGCAACTGTTAGCAATTGCCTCAGGCCAGTAAAAGTTGTTTGCAGTCGTCAAGTTTCCCACAATACCAACTTTCTATCATTTTAATCACTTGGCCAACCAAAAAGGGAAACCACTTTGCAAAGTTTCAGTCACTTTAGTCACTAAAATATGTATAAAATATGTAAAGTATAACTACATTGCAAAGTTTGCAAATGTTGCAGCCAATCTGTAGCAACAATTAAATGTCTTTTAAGGTATTCTTTTTCTATGTATATCACGTTTTGGTGGTCTAGTCATTGATCTGAACAATATATGTTTGATCAACAATTGAATACAACACAAATTTAAACAATTCATTTAATAATTAACCTGTGGCAAAAGAAATCAATTTGCTACAGTATGCACACAGCATGTACAAAAAGAAAAAGCAGCACCCAGGATCGACCAGGAGCCCAATGATTTATCAAACAAATAAATATGGAAAAGAACTAAACAGTATGTTTACAACCCCCTCTTAAAACACACTTTTGGTAGCAGACAGAAGAAAAAGTGGGAAATCTTTTTCACAAATCCACACATTTCAGCTTCAGAATCCACAATTTTAAGCTTGACAATTCACACCTTTTAGCTTAAGAATCCACACCTTTTTATTAAAAATTCACAGCTTTTAAATTCTTTAATTTAATGGCTTTGATGATAATGTTATCACATAAACATAATACAAAACTTTTAACGTCGATTTTTAAAAAAAAAGTGTTTTATGAGCCATCATTTTAATTACTTTGCACAAATAAACCGCAGTAGTACAAAAATACATTAAAATGAAGCACTTCACTTTCTATAAAAATGATATTTATTTCACAAAAGAAAATATTTGAAACTTCACACTGACTTTGAAACAATCCTAATTTTTGGAAGAAAAATGGCTCTAAACATTGATGAGTAATTTTACAATCCTTGGCAGGGGTCAGCAGTTAAGGTGCTCGCATTCAACCTCTGGGGTCGCTGATTCAAATCTCGGCGTGGGTGCTTCATGTTGGAAAGTTGGTTGTTACTTGCCAATACCCGGTGGTTTACAGTGCAGAATCTTGACCAACTAGTATGCACTGGTTTGACTCGGTACATAGACTTAAATTCAGATCCTGACCTCTCATCACTCTGGTTTGTTTGTACCCACAAGTTCTCAGATAGCTTTGCTACCCAAACCAGGAAGACTGAAATCAATTTCAATCAAAAACACAATAAAATATTATTTGATGCTAAATCAAATTTAGGAAAACAGTAATTGATGATGATTTTCTGAGATGATCACATGATCATGCCGTCATTTAATTCTCAGCTATCTATCGTGTATACACTCCATTATTGTTCCACAGGGTCCACAAGCAGGAATACACTTTCTGATCCAATAAAGCTCCTCAAAACGCAGAGCCAATCCATTAAGGAGAAGGAAAAGTCCTGTAAGGACCATGAACACACCCACACAGAGCTGGACGAAGTCCAAGAGGGAGAAGGAGGCAGTTTGAGGCTGGCTAGCTGAAGTGTGCACTGAGGCAGCCTCGGTAAGAAGTGTGCAGCACAGGAAGACAAGTACTGTGAGGTGAGACATACCGAATGTGCAAGTTCACCAGTTACAATAAAGCCCTGAATGATGGTAATAAAGCATTCAGATTTCAAAGACGTGCCGTCTCTGTCAAAAATTTATGCTGACTGAAGCATTGTTTGATAGTGATCCAGGCCACTCGACACAGTATTTTAAACGAAGGGAATCAATGTACAAATAATATCAGTCATTCAATGTTGTCACAATTTCTCACTTATTAGCTAAGTTCATCCTATCAAAGTAAGCAGCAATATGGAGAGGATCAATCAAATTGTGCTTTATATTTTGGTGATCCTGTGTCAAATGCCACACCATTAATCACACCATATACTTCACAACCATGCTACTCACATAGCCTATGTATAGAGTTTTACTGTAACAATCTTTTTCGCATATATCCATGTATCCAACAAGTTCCTTGCAGTTTGCTGTTACATTAATAATATTAATATACACATTCAATATCAGACATTCTGTCAGTACAATACACTATTCACAACACACTTTACAGACTGAATAGATCGAGCTGGACAACTGTGAACACACATCTGCTGCCAGAATCAAATAAATCGACTCAAGTCAGATTGATGCACCACATTCACAAAGTTACTGTTCACAGTGATAACAGTGATATTTCCAATTCAATTTATGTACGTGTTTCAATTTTATAACACTGGTGGAGTTAGTCTGAACAGCTTTAAAAAAAATTAAATGTTACTGTCTTGGGAATCTATGTCATTACCTCCAGTCAGGTTTAAGACAGTAAGACTGCATGTGAGGAATAATATTTTATTCTATACAAAACATTATTCTACTTTTTATATACAGTTACAGGTTGACATTTATTTTAAATATATTTCACATATATTTTAAATATTTTATTATGTCAAAGGAAAGAGGCCACCTCATATATAAACAACATAAGTAAACCAAGGAAAGCATTAAGTTTTTTAAGGTGGCCCAAGCTCAAGGCTATTACTAGAGGTAAGGTCACCCAAAAGTGTGAATCCAAAAGTATGAGATTTTTTTGAATGAGAGTTGGGATGGCTTCAAACCTGTTAACTCATTGTAGTATATGATAGAAAGCAGATTATAGTTTTTACAGATTAAGGCTAACCTTATACTATCAGTTTCATAAGTCAGGGATTACTTTAGAAGTTAGCTATGGTTTTATCGATAAAGGGTAACCTTAGGCTGAGACTTTATCATGAAAAAGTGAAATGGAAGTAAGGTCAAAATGGCGTTAAAAAGGTCAGAGGTAATTAAGATAAAGTATTTTAGCGTTGAATGTGAATATACAGTTTATTTACAGGATTGGTCTTGTCCAGGCATTAAATTAGGGGGTATTTGTGAAAAATGTAATTAATTGTCTTGGAAATCTATGTAAATTGTTTAATATGTGCTAATGAGAATGTAAACACAGTTCCTAAACAAAAGGTTTTGTTGTGTTCAAGCATGGATGATGTAACACTGACACAGCTCTTATGCCAGAAAATAGATGAAACACTACCTTATCGAACCAAAAGTAGCCACTGGTTTACATAAAAAAGGTTCTTAAAAGTTTAAAACAATCATATCAACTTCTAAATCAATATCAACGACCTAATCTAGCATGCTCAAGCCTCTTGATTTCATTAAAGGAACGCTCGTACACTACATTTCAAATTCATATCATAGCTATATCGATATTGTTGAACAAAGAAGTTATATCTCTGGTCCACAGGCACGGCTGAATGCCCCCACATCTCTGATTGCGAAACTTACCACATTAGTCAAAAATGTTTAGTGCATAATCACTACTAGTGTTGACCTCGGCCGCATTTTTAAATGTGTTAAAACCCTGGGGGTGAGCCTCTATGTCCAGACTACTTGTAATTGATCTTGACAGGCATAACTGCACCAGGGCTTAGCTTTTCGATAACATATAGTACTTTCCGTCATATGATTTATTTGACTACTGCTTTCGTGAATTAATCTATTAGTAATCTTATTCTATGAGAAGATGAGTCTTAAAGAGTCTCCAGATTAATCTTATCTGCTTCCAAGAGTGACCATGATTTGGTGTGAGAAGTTATCATCATGAGTCCTGGTTTTCTGGTGCAGGTAAAGACTTATCTTGATAATCATAAGAAGATACAGTAGTGTTAGTTAAAATAGTTTATGATACAAGAATCGCGTAATATTTGCTATCATGGTATAAACATTTCCAAGGGGACCAAAGACTTGAGAAAAATGCAGCAATTAGAACTATATGATTTTATTTCTACAAAAACATTTTTATCTTAACAAATATCATATTTACAAAGACTGTTTTGTGTATATTATGCAAAAGAAATGTTAAAGTTTAAAACAATTTACATGGTTAATTAATATGATTCAATAGAGATCGATTATATGATTAGTCCCCAGGGAGTCCCAAATGCTAATAATAAAACACCAGGATAGATTTAAAATGTCTATTTCTACTTCTTTTGATATGTGCACATTTCTTTATTCATTAACAAAAACCTTTGATTCTGGTCATAGAGTTTGCGGTTAGAACGAACCTAAAGTAAAAACATGAAAACAAGGTCAGGCTTGAGTAACTTAAGGTCAGGCGATTCGAGTGACCTTGGGGCTATGTCAAAGGTCAAGATAGTAATACATATAGGCCAAAGGGCCAAAACAGTGGATCTACCACTGCAGAGTTAGATCCGTTGAAACCCAAAACTACTGAACATGCCTACTAGCTTCGATATAAGGTGGAGGGAGGAAAGCAATAATGTTAAATGGTAAATCAAGTTATGAAATTTAAATGCAGTGCGACAGGTTTGCCATCCAATTTACACAATTTTAAATGATTTTGTGAATTAGTTATGATTTGAGGGGGAAAGGGGGACCAAAACGGGCCCAAATATAACTATTCAAAATTTGAATAAGGGTGAAGGAAACCCTAAAAATTAATGTAGAAAGAGATAGATGTAAATAAAAGTTACAGCCAGGAAATCCAAGATGTAAACCAAGGTGATATGGATAAGAAGCCAGAAAAACAACATTGTTATGAACAGTGAATTGCTGATGTGTAACCCAACTATCTCATTATGTACACCTACATGAGCATGAAGCAACCTGAATAATAGCATTAGGTTTGAGTTTCAATTTGTAATCTAACCCATCCTATGAAAACATGCACGAAACATAGCCCCAAAGAAAGTGTATTTGCAGTAAATGCTATTGAAATTACAATACGAAAGGAAATGGGGGTACCAGTGCATTCACGATGGATATATAATAAAATATGAGGCACAGTATTTTCTATGACACAAGAATTACACGTCATATGTGAGAGGAATAAAGGTAACACACTGAATGTGATGAATGAATGAGATTGAAGAAACACACCAAATAACCAATATGACCTTGGCTGTTGAACTGGACGTAAAACCCCAACTTTAACTTTGACCTTTGTTTTAAAAAGTCCTGGCGAGATTGGATCAAAAGAGGCCACATCATGTCGCAGTATTTAACATAATCAAATAAAAGAAAATAATGTGAGTGTATAATGTTTTAAGAACCAATGGATTCTAAAAAAGAATCAGATAGAATTATTAGTCTTTTTAGCATGTCAATATCTATATGACAATGTAATTTCGGCAGAAGTGGTCTATTAATCTTTACAGACCTATGAGACAACTGAATCTGTTGATGTTGAAAGGGATAGCGTCTCGATTAAATACTATTAACTTAGCCTTTATCTTGCACAAAACCTCAACTATCATCCTACCCGATCATATTAGTCCTACTGATTTAGCTAACACTTTCGGTCATTTTTTCAGTGACAAAATTGTGAAAATCAGAGTTGCTTTAGAGTCATCAGTGCCTGTTTCCCTCACAATACCGAAGAGTAATAGCAGTGCCCTGACCTCTTTTGAGCCTGTATCTGAGGATGACATCCTCAAAATCCTAAGGTCATCCAACACCAAATCATCCGACCTGGACCCAATACCTACCGCACTAGTCAAAGAGTGTGCGGACATTTTGGTCACTCCAATCACCAATATTATAAACTATTCACTCAAAGAAGGGAGTTTCCCAAACTGTTTCAAAACAGCATATGTCACCCCTCTTCTCAAGAAACCAAACTTAGACAGAAATCTCCTAAAAAACTATAGACCGGTATCCAACCTTAGTTTCTTATCCAAACTGATCGAAAAAGTAGTTGCCAAACAGTTAAATAATTATATCGATAGCGAGGGGCTCTCCAATGTCAACCAATCCGCTTACAGGAGACTCCATTCCACAGAAACAGCGCTGTTGAAAATCCAGAATGACATTGCTGCTTCGTTGGACTCTGGTAAGGCTGTCGCACTCACACTGCTGGACCTCTCAGCGGCATTCGACACTATCGACCATGGCATTCTTTTTAATTCCCTAAGAGATTGGTTTGGGGTTGATGGCACTGTGTTGAGGTGGATCAGATCCTATCTCTCAAACCGGAAACAGAAGGTTAAATTAGGAAATAGCTTTTCAGATGTGTTCTCACTTCCGTATGGTGTGCCTCAGGGCTCTGTCCTGGGACCCCTCCTTTTTACCCTTTACACAACCCCTCTCAGTAATGTCGTTTCCAATTTCAATGTCACCCACCATCTATATGCTGATGACAGCCAAATATATCTAGCATTGGACAATAGGAATTTTGATTCCAGTTTCGCTGAGCTTACAGAGTGTCTCACATGTATCCAAAACTGGATGGCTGGCGTGAAATTGAAACTCAATCCCGAGAAAACTGAATTTATTATAATAGGTGAAAGACAAGCCAGAGAGTCCCTCATAAATAAATTCCCTACTCAACTTCTCGGAAATTCTATTTCCCCTACTGATACAGTCAAGAACCTGGGTGTAATTTTTGACTCTGGAAACACCTTTTCCAACCACATAACTAATATGTGTCGAGCCTGCTACTACCACCTTAAGGACCTAAGACGTATCCGTAAATTCCTCAGTGTGGAAACTGCAGCCTTGCTTGCAAACTCAATGATCAGTAGTCGACTTGACTACTGCAATTCCCTACTTTATGGCATCAGTAAGTACAATGTTGCTAAACTCCAAAAGATACAAAATGCCCTTTGTAGAATTGTTTTTAGACTTGATAGAACTAGCCATGTCACTCCTTTTCTTCAAAAACTACACTGGCTTCCTATCACTTACCGTATATTGTTTAAGTACAATCTAATTACTTTCAAGGCTATAAATTTCTCTCAACCCATATACCTATCATCCTTGATCAAAACCAGTTGTCTAACACGTGGAAATCGTCTTTCTCTTTCCTCAGCCTCTCACAAAAAGGCTATCGGTAGGAGAGGTTTTGCAGTGGCTTCCCCCATAGAATGGAACAGACTTCCACAATCAGTACGATCACAACAAACAATAACAGGTTTCCGTAGCCACCTAAAGACCTACTTGTTTAGATTAGCATATCCTCCACCATAGTACATCTCCCTGGCGGGCGCTAACCTTGGATCATGACCTCGAACGTCCCTCGACTTTCCCTTTTTGATTTCAAGCGCATTAGAGGATGTTGCATCAATTTTGCGCTACATAAATGTTTCTATTCTATTCTATGCCTGCCAAGTAATTGTGTATAATAGCTGCAGGAAATTGATTTTGGAATGAATATTCTAATAAGGTCAACAAGACAAAATTATTTACCTGAGAAAGCAGCAACCAAGCAGCCATAAGTCGGGCTGCAGTGGTGGGCAAATCTGAAACATAATCATGAAGTATGGTTAAGTCCCTTTAAGCTAATATATGTATTAAGTCACAGAAAATCAGATACAGTTTACGAAGTCTGTTTTCAGGGTTTGACAGAGTAACCCATCTGGAGATGAGATCAGCTATGTGATTACTTTTGCTAGGAATATAAACAAAGGCTAAATGTATTTTAAATACAGCTGCAAGTATTTATAAATTCCTGGTACAAGTGGCCAAAAAGGAATCTTTTCCAAAATTAAGTACTTCTACCAAAGCCAAATTATCATATTTGGTCTACAATCTTTTATCTTGCCAGAGATTCGACCACATGCCCAGAGTTCAGTAATATGCAAACAGGGGTAAAACATTTTTATTATTATACATAACAGTTACAAACGTGACTACCAACAGTTTGGCAGTATCATCAATAATTACTGAGACTAGTTAACATTACATAAATTCATCTAAAACTGTTACTACATAAAAGACAATCCAAAAATATTTTACCACATACATGCGCACATAATGGTGTGGTTCCCCCTTAAGGTGCAACATGTGGACACCATATCCCAATTGGTGGTAAGTCTTTACAAGGCAGTGACGGATATCAATATAATAATGAGTAGGTGACCCCTGAATGTCACTAGATAGGTGACTAAGAATCAATACAAAATAACCATTAAAACTGATAAAATGATAACCATAAGGCGTAAAGTTGAACACTTGAACAGTAAAGTAGTAAATTGGTGACCTCTGAAGGGCACTTTGAAAATGTATAGATGAATGCAAGGTCATAGGGCCAGGGATATTAATGTTACAAGAGAAAGGACTGTACAGCCAAACACCCAAGGAAGTAACTAATATTGTAGGGAGGTCGTGAAGGTGTCAGAAACCATAGTAGTGGAGGAGAAGAGTAGTTGTTTATATCGTCACAAGCACTGTGAAGACCAGGTACCCTGCACCTAAATATGCTCTACAGGAACGTAATGGCAGAATGGCCAAGTAGCACCCCCCTCCTAAAATCATGGAAAGTAATATGTTGAGAAATGTTTAATTGCTCATAAACTGACTTTAGATGCTTGCTGGCTTGTGAATCATTGAGTGGGACAGTTCAGTTGAGTTGGAATCTGAAAAAGAGGTTCATCTCTAATGTGGGGTATATGACTCAACATTAAATTTAATGCTTTAATTGAATAAATATATGCATTGCCAAGCCGGGGTATGGGTATATTATCAATCTGTTGCCTATCTTGCCTCATCTTTGTCCACTTAAATATGACTACAGCTGCATTATCTAAAAACACAATATTAACCACACAAAGGTTCCTTAAGGTTTGAAATTTGGCAAGAAAATGAGGCCGGATATTTGACAATCTGAGAAAGGAAAAAACCCGGAAACTATACAATGCTTGAAAAATCAAAGGATGGGGAAAGGAGCAACATGCCATCATTATTCTTTTTAGTAAAATGTGATCTATCACTACATTTAAAACAAATTGGAGAGGTCTATTAATTTGGAGAGACTTTATAAACAAAAGTATACGACGATCCCTCAAAGGGGTTGTATCGCAGCCATATACTATACACATAGATTTGATTGCAATCAAATAGTTTGTAATGTTAGAAGCACTGCAACTGACCTGAAGCAAAAACTCCATGAAGGCTAAGACATCTGAAGGGGAGACCTGGGGCAGCCACAGGTCAGCCAAGATTAATAAGCCCATGAAGTCAGTGAACATTCTTTGATAAGCAACCAATGTGGCAGGTCTAAAGCCAACAAGCAAGTGAACAGACACAACAGTGGCCAGAGCAGTCAATAGTGTCAAATCAATGTGGGTTGCAAATATGACCTTGTAATTTTTCAATATTATGTGCAGTTACTTGCCATCAAGGTAATAGGTCAGCAACATTGTTATCATCTGACACACTTAGGATCTGACCTGAAGCTACCACTTGAGCATATGATCTGGTATGAACTTTATTTGCATATGCAAGGCCAGTACCAAACAGGTGCTTTAACTCTAGACATAGAAGGCAAACATTTAATTTCAGACTGCTTATAATTGCTGTTCAGTACCAATCTAGTTTATGGACATGCTTTTTAGTGAATAAAGGCATGTCCACACTTACGTTTTATTTAGTTTTTCTGCAATCAACCTGAGCATGAGCAAAAAAACTTACCCTAATTGGCCCAACAAGCAACACAAATGTGCTTATACAAAACACCTCTTGTCTTGTGTGTCTGATTTTGGCTACATGTGTTTTATTGAAGTATACACAAGGAAGTATGCCTCTGCAACATAAAAGCACATCATGACTAGCTTTTGCAGCAGGACATGAGAAGTCCATAGCATCTTCCAATAAATGTGTCAAATAATCTAACAAAAAATCTTGTTTTCCTCATCTCTCATGGTCCTACAAAAACAATCATCTACTGCACTGGTGTTAATTGATTATAGGTGATCCTTTCTTTACTTTGACCGGTCAGTATGTACTCGTGAGGCCACCTAAGCTGCTTTTAAGCATAGACATCAACAGGACCACCCCTTTGGGATTTTATTTTTATTTTACCTGGTTTTGCATTGTCAGCTAATTCTCTGAGGCGAGACTGCACCTACTTCTGAATTTTCTGTTCTTGTCTGAGAATATTAGGGGGATAAAGCCCACCTGAGGTGCCAATAGAAAATTCGGGACCCAGGGGGAACCCTATTCATGTCAGCTTGACTACTGCTCCCCTAGACAGTGATGAGATAGATAGATATTATCACCATATCAATATTTAACCATATATATATATAAACAATTATAGACGTGAAATAAAGTGTCGGGTGTCATTATACTGCATGCTGAAACATTACCTGTCAAATATTTGTCATGACTTTTCCAAATCCTTCATGATTGAAACTAAGCAGCTTCATTATAAATAACAACCTATTCATAGGTGCTGCTGTTGGGGAACTACTAAAACTACACCAACAAACCTGACTTGTGTAAATTAAAATAGAATAGAATAGAAACATTTATATAGCACAAAATTGACGCAACATCCTCCTGAGGCAAGAAAAAGGAAAATACACCATTTCTAATGCAACAGTACAAGTCGATTGAAGTTAGGAAGTGTTTGAAACAAATACTTTGTTTAATTATCAGTTTTATGAAATAAACTGTAAATGTTTAAATGTGATCTTTGTAATAACCAAGAACACATTGAATATGGGTATGTGAATTCATTAAAGAAATTAATTTCACCAATGTTACACATTCATAGGGCTAACCTATGCAGTGATGTACCCTGTGTGGCAGAGTTCATTGGTGGTCTGGTGGGTTAACAAGTTTGGTAATGAATCTCATCATATCACGTCTGTGGATATCAATTCTACATATGAAAATGTTGAGAACCTGCCCTAATATGACCCTGGCTATTGAATGAAACATGAAACCTGAACCTTTACTTTAGCATAATGATTGGCCAAAAGAAAGCATTTCAATGTAAAGATAAAATTTCAAAATAAAAACACACAATAATTGTGCATAAATTTATTACTATACAGTAAATTACACAAACTGTAATGTATGAATCACCAAATTATAAAATTCACAAAATCCAGAAATCTTACTAATTACTTATTTAAACACATCTGTATGACAATCATTGCAGAAATATGTATCACCATTAAGATGTATATATTGAATAAGACTTTCATTGCAAGTGACATACTTTAATGATGATTAATTATAAAATAGTTTGGCCTTTTCAGCAGGGGATAATAATTTGAAAAATTCAATAGGATTGTAATATTGTGCTTCATTTATTGCAAAAATTAAAATAACATTTGAAGAATTTGACTTTTTCTTGAAATGCCTATCCTCCTTCTCCTTCACTTGCTGGATCATGTCCTCACTTGACATCACTCTGGCTGTGGCGACTATTCTTCATCTCTTTTGTTTGTCAGATAATGGTCCAATATCAGGGATAAGGAATGTGTTTAGAAAGTCTGGAGGTAGTTGCCTAACAGAACTAATGGGGTGAGAGGACATGGTGGGCTTTACTGAAGCATCGAGAGAAAGTGCAGTGGAAGTGGTTGCTGTAGAAACTTCTCAAATTGTTGTGGCATCAGTTGGTCAATTACCTTCAGCTGATATTAGTCTTTCTTCTTATGAAAGACAATTGCATTAATGATCTTAAGAGGAAAGTTGGTAGTTGATTCGCTCTTATGTAATGAGAAAATCTGATATATACAACCACTTCCATTTGTAATATGCGAGAAGGCTTATTATAATCTTTGTTGATTTTGCCTGATTGCTTCAATAAAATATTGTTTATGAAAAAAAAATATGTGTGGCTTGAAGCTACTTTCAACTGATAGGGGCACACCTGTTCTGGTGATGAATTGAGGAGACATAAACTTTATTTGCTTCAGATCAATAACAAACAAGCATTGTCCAGGAAGATTTTATTTATGGACAGTAAGCAACAGGATCATCTTACTTGACTTTCTGCACTTTGCTGAGGTCAATTGCTGTCGGATCAAATGGATAAATTCCGGTTCTCTCAAATGGTCTTATAATCAAAGCTGAAGTGACCCCCCTCTCTATGCTGTGTTTCCATGTGATAGGAAAGCAACTCCTTCTGATAACTGTTTTAGAAAGATTACAGTCCAGCAGTGAAACAGATGCTGTTGAAGGATTTTTTATTTAGCCAAAAATTCCCACATCAAGGGGCTATAAGATGTGGGTTGTGTATGGTGGGAAGCCAAATATCACAACCTGTAATAGAAAGGGCATAAAGGAGTTTGATGCTGGAAACTTAGATGAGGAAAACATGTTAACATGTATTACTGTAATATGTAAGCAGAAGTTATGCCATTACTTGGATAACAGTTGGTACATGTGTGTGGTGAAGTGTAAATACAGATAAGAGTGACACATTATATTGGTTAAGAATCACACACCTGAAGTTAGGTACCTAATAATATATTATGCCCTTAGTACCGATTTCTAGCTAAATCCTTTTATCAATATATATAAAATGTAATTGTATATGTATTATGTGCAGTTAGGTGAAGTTAATATGCATAATAACATAGTAACAAATTGTGATATACAAAAATCTATGTACATTGTAAGAATTGGTTAGTTGCATTTTTAATTTGTAAAATCATTTTCATCACCTTATTTTGCTTGTCCATTTGCAGTGTCTCATAACTGTAATGGCTATCATGATTGTCCATCAATAGTAGGACTGGTCGTTCATTACCACAGAGGTGCAGGAACAAATCCTCAAACCAACACTTGAACAGTTTTTTGTCTATATATCCTACAAATAATGACTTTGTGGCTTCATACATATCATGTCTTAAATACCTACTTAATTTCATTCATTGGATTTTGTTGTTTGTGTTTATAACATAGTGAGACTTGGTGTTTATCAATTGATTCAATAGCCAAGGTCATACTGGGACTAGAAATCACCATTGTCATTTGTGAAACCCATGGACAGGTGATTCTTTGAATGCACATTTGCAACTTGCAATGGTCATGTACGTGACAAATGGTTGTCAGGCAGTGATGACACACTCGCCTCCCACTATCTCACATCACAGTTTGAATCCAGGCCTGACTTCATGTAGGAAACCTGGTAGTAGCTACCCATTGCTGTTTTAAATGCTGAACATTTATAACTGGATGTACCAGCTAAGTTGGCCCTTCAACTAGCTGTCATATAAAGCCATTAACTTACTTGGTTTGACATCACACACAAAATGAATAAATATTTTTAAAGAATATTTTTAAACCATCATATTTTACACTTTTTGCATGTTCTAAATGTAATCTTGTTTTGGTGAGCATTAAGTAGGATACAAACCAAAATGAATATATGCTTGTTGCTTGATCATTATGTACCAATAATTACAAGTAAATTTACCATTTTCTGATTATGCAAATAACTAGGATTTTGAAAAGTTGTCTTTCACTGTAGCTGTGGGTAAACGTTTTGAGTAGATAAAAAAATTGGGAAGAAGTTTTCTAGAGGCATACATACAGGTCACGGATGTAATATGATCCACAGATGACATCTAATAATATACAATTAAAATGTATTTCACACTAAGTCCCATATTAAAATATGTACTTCACAATATAGTTACTTCAGTAGAACCATCCATCATTCATTTATGTTTTTTATTGATAAATATGTAAAACAGAAATGCAGTAGCACCTGGTGTTGCTCAATTTTACATTGCCCATGGCGGTATATAACAATATTTATGTCACTCCTTGAAGTTCATTGATAATAGTCTAGACCGAATATCAGAAAATGTTAACCCTGGAGGCAAATCGTGTTAACGTTTGGCATACAACGTATTTAGGGGTTTTCAGGTATGCTGAATCCAAATCTGCTGTATGCCAGGCTCAAAAATGGACGATAAGGTCTGTAATTAAACAAATTCAAGATGGCCACCATAAAGGAAAAAAATTGATCTTTTTGCTATGTACTTTGAGTTTTACCTGTTTAAAACTTACAAATTATACAGTAATTATCCCAAATCGCATGGTTGAGTATTTAGTGGCATGCTGTTTCAAAAACTACTGTATAAAAATAATAAAAATTGGATAAAACATATAAAAATTAGAAAATGTCAAGATGGCTACTTTAGCCAAATACCAGTGATCGTTTGAGGACTTCCATGCTATGAAAATATAGTATTATCACTTTAAATAGTGGTAATATTCATTGATACAGTGTTAATATTAAGTTTTAGAGGACAATATGAAGTAAATATTTTATTTTACAGTAGAAAGCAGCATTTAGTGTACCAAAATAACACACCGGTGAAACAAATTCCTCTATTCTCATTGAAGTATCTACAGGTATGTGCGGAACAAGCAACTATGTTACTCATTTTCATCAAATATGTTGCGGCAGTACTTGTTATTATTGTGAAGTTTTCTGCAGGCACATGCCTCCACACACTGCATGTGATACTTTCAACAGGAACAACGTTTGCTCAGGCATCCTTTTGTACAAGAACATGAAGTGATCTCCCGACAAGCTCTCGGTATCGGTGGAAGAGAAAGAACCTGGGGTTTTAACTGTCCATCTTCCAAAATCCAGCCCATATCTGTCAATGGGGGAATGCTTGGGTAAGGTAGATGAGCTTGTTTCCATATTGTTGCCTGGTAGTGGGAACGCATGATGTGAAATTTTACAGCATCTGAAGTTGGTGGCAGACACTCTTGAGAACGGCCCTCTCAGAATAATTTTACTCTTGCTTCTGATCGCTCGTGCATAACCTTTCCCTGTGATGACTTGATGTGCAGCATTAGTACGGAGTAGGTCAGACTCCACCCATACTTCAACAAGCCCTGAATCATTCATATGGCGTCCAATGACTCCAAGAAAGTTCATGGCAACATGCAGACCTCTGAGACATGGTATCAACACTTCATTATAATCTTCTACTGACCACTTCAACTCCAGCAACTTTGGATATAAAGCCTCATCAACTGTCAGAACCACATGCTTTTGATTTAAGGACTTTGCCACATGGAATACTCTTTTGACAACTGTGTTCAGAGTGTCTAGCTCAGATGCAGGAGCCTGTATGATAGGTAAATAGCCAACTGTAGTTTTTTTCAGGATTTACTGTACTTGCCATTTCATTATACCATGTCCAAGTTGGCACTGGCTTTTGAGAAGACCTGCACAGGAAAAAGGCCATATCTTTGGCACTTACATCAACTGCTGTATGACATTCTTCAGGTTGTTTCAGAAAAGTATCTGTTGAAAATGCACCATCAAATGGACGATCTGTGACTCCTTTTCTAGTTGGAGGTATGACATCATTCATCTCTCTGGGTATATTGAGGGGGTTTGATTTGCCATGAATCTCAACTCCACTAAGAAGATTTCCCTTGGGCAGTCCACATTGCCAAGCAGCTACCTGAGTTGCATGAAATGTCCCTTTTCCATCCAAAGTGTGCTCATTGATATCAACGATGTCTGCTGAAAAATGTACAAATCGATCTTTGACCAGATTTTGGGGGACCACAGCACCTTCTCTGTTAATGGATTCTAGTGCCTTCTTTGCCAGTGCAGCATCAAGTTTGATTATTTCTTGATAACTCATTGTATGTCCTGCCTTGTGAAACATTTTTACTAACTCTGGCTAGAGTGCTAGCTAGGCCAATATGTTTTGGAGTGAGGAACTTATTACTACTTATAGTGTACATTAGGTCCTGAGCAATGCTGAGTATCCTGATTTGTGCTTGGATTCTTTAACACCATCTTCAAATTGGTCATGTTCTAAAATATTTTGACCACCTAGCAATAACTTGAGGAACATATACAGATTTGAAGGTATGCTGTCTATGGCACTGGCTTCACTGGTTGTTTCTTTTCATTTAAAATTGGATTAATAAATAAAAATTAATATTATTATTTTATCAAACAATTCATGAAACATACCTTCATAGTAAACTTCTTAAAAGCCATGCTAAAGCATACTCATCTTGCCCCATTGTTTAACAGTAAAATTTTCCAGTTAAATATAAATGAGCATGATGACTCATGTCTGATGTCATTGATGATATCACAAAATATTGATTGTGACATCACAGTGTCATCAATGTGACTTTAAATACATTGTTATTTAATCTTTTTCTCTATGCTTTAAAATATTTTAGTATTACACATATATTTGTGTAAAAATAATAATAAGGAATGAAAATAATTCATTCTTATAGTAACACATGTAAAACATAAGGTAAATATAATAAACGATTATACTTTTTTTCTCTCTCTTTTAGCTTAAGTGACCAAAATTATTACTTATGTTAGAAGTATAATGTTATTGAGACTTCTTTATTATGTAATGATGCAAAAAATAGTGAAATACAAATAAAAACCAAGCTATTCAATGTTCCTGTGTAAAACTTTTAATGAAAAATATTCACAATTTGTGTTTTGGCGGCCATCTTGAATTTTTCTATTTTGTGACCTTATTGGTCATTTTTGAGCTTGGCATACAGCAAAATTGGAATCAGCATACCCAAAAACCCTTAAAGAGACTGTTGAACATAAATTAACATGATTTGCCTCCATCACTTAAAATAGGCACATATTCTCAAATCTGGCCTAGACTATAACGTTTTATCTGTAATTATTTATCATTCATAAATATGCCTCCTTCTGGTAGTGTTTTGCTCCACGAATACCATATGCTTTCTCCCTGGTGGTTTCATGATTGGAGATGCCTGTTTCATCGCAGTTAAACACATGCTGTGGCTTATCAAACAGGTTCAGTTTCTGTAACATTCGTTCTTCAAAACACAATCCAAAAATATCAAGTGTTTATTAGTTTTGCCATGTGAAATAATATTCTTTAGTGTTGAGGAATATAAATATTGCTCTTATGTGTTGTAATTTTGTTGTTGAAATTACAGCATTGCATAAATTAGTTAAGTGTTGGTTTTTTATATCACCCAAAATCTGAAGTTATCTCCTTATGTATAAATATTTAATGCCCACTTCAACTGCCCCAACTGTTCTTCTGGGAACACCAAACATGAAACTTGCCTTCCTGACTGGCATTCCCTGCTTCACAGCTACAACAGCCTCTTCAAGGTTGTCGTGGTCATACGGCTTCCTTTTTAAATTTCTGTTTTTTTATTTTTTTAAATTCTATATGTATTTATCCCAATTCATTTGGGGTTTAGTACTTTCCGATTAAGAGTAGTCGCTCAAAAGCGTGAGTACTCCTAAAGTTTGAGCATTAGAATGTGCCAATTTAGCCTGTTACTTCTCAGAAGGAAGCATAAATGGTGGCGCAAAAGGAAAATACAATTGATGCATATTATGCTTTAAATGGTTTGTGTCTTACCTGTTAGGCCTTCCATAATGATATTTATGAAATACTTTGTAATATTTCACAACTGTGAACGCTAATGTTGTGTATGATACTGCCAATGGTGTAACGAAAATAACGGTTCTGTTTCACTGTGATTTGTACCTTATGACCTCCAAATCTCATTAGTAGTGAATGCACAGTTAGTTGACGGTCTTCCCTGGGGCTATATGAGATTTCTGTTAGATTTAGATGGGAAATCTACCACTAGGAGACACGGGTTTGAAATGGAAGGCACCCTAACCACCAAAGGGTGTAATAATGAATCTACAACTAGAAAACTTATCTGCTATAAGACAAAAAAGAAAATAGAAAAAGAAAAGATAAAGGGAATAGTATATATTTCTGGATAATGAAGACTCACATTCGCGGGTTCTAACTTGAATTCTAATCCCCCTGAGAAATGTACATACACGTGAATGTATAGTTACAGCATTACAGAAAATCAAAGGATGGTTTTACATATTTGTGGTTAATAAGCTCTCACAGACATGGGTTCTAACTTGAAAATTTAATCCTCATGACAAATGTACATATGTATGCATATATGTATATAGCATTACTGGAAATGAGTTGACACAGGTCTATATGAATGTTCTAAGAATATGGAAAACATCAACCATGTAAATGTCAAAACAAAGCCACAAGTCAAGCTTGCCTGGAATATAATCATAGGTAAATGGATATTATTTGAGAGGATTATCAGGATTATCAAATCTGTGTCGTTACAATTGAACAAATCATGGTTATATTACCAACAGTCCAATGCAACAATCTCACACTCTGTATTTACACAACCCGTAAGTACAACAAAAACACCTCTAAGGCATATGCAGAACCTCAAGACTTTTTATAAACACACTACATGGCTAGGGAGGCTGTATGCGGTGACCTGACACAACCCTGACCGTATAAATATATTTAAAGTCAATCTGAATGTATATGAACAAAGCAAGATGATTTAACTTTTCGCCTAATATTTTGGGAAAAAACAGGATCAAGCGTTGACGAATCATCAAATCGCAAAGTACTCTCATATATAAGAAAATTAGAGGAAAAAGCGGATCCAAAGCTGCCGAATCATCAATTCCTATCAAACTGTCATGTGACGCATACATCAAATGTGGTATATAAGGGACACCATACACGAAGAAATAAGTCCAATCTCGATCTCTGACAGGCCACAACAGATAACACATGAAGATATAATCCCAGATCACAATGATTGTTATACAATTGGTAACACTGATCAGTCAGAAATGCTGTGGTTTATATCATCACTGCTATGATATAAATAAGCTGGTACCCAAGAATCAAACTCACAATCCTGACATATGCTATACTCAGATCATTTCCAGAATTGACATTAATAATTTTGGTAGAGTATATGTATGTGTTATATATACAGGGTGTTATGCTTTGCAATACCCTTTCTCATCAACTAAGATATTTGGAATTTTCTTGAAGAAGTTATACAAGGATCTAACTAAGAAGTTAAAACCACAACTGTAGATATGGTGTTTAAATGTTCATATTGTGGATGGGACATGTTGAATAAATCCAACCAAATACACCATGAAGCAATCTGCATACAGTCACACAGAAGGATGTTGGAGCAATGTAACGTTTGCTCTCAAAAATTTAACTCCTTACAAGAATTGCAGTTTCACCTTAAGAAATATGGGAAATTTATCTGTTTTCAATGCAATCTACCTTTTTTAACCTCAGGAAGTCTGAATGCTCACATTGAAGTAGTTCACAGAAAAGAAGGGCAATCTACCCTAATTAAGTTATACAAATGTTCAATAGGCAGTCATATTTGTAAAGACAGATCTGAGTTATATAGTCATAGAATGAATCAGCATGGAGGCAATGACAATGATGATTTAGATGACATACCCCAATATATTTTTGAAGAGCAGAATGAAAATATTAGAGAAGTGTACATAACCAACAGAAACCATATACTGGCTGAACACGAAGGTGGAGATATAAGGGCAACATATAATTTTCCAGTTAATAATTTAAACGACGGCTATAGAGAAATCAGAAGACAACTTAACCTGATATATGACGATCAGACAACAGTATTTCGAATAAACTTTGGTTTTGGTATGATTTTATTCAATAATCAAACGGGGGAGTATAGGTATTATATTCCTTATTATAATAGTAGGATATTGACCTATCCCTATACAATATCTAACAGAAATAGTATCAGATTATTAATGAACAAAATAACCAGGATTGATATCATGGAACAAGCCAGAGCTATCAGACCATCAACAGCCTGGACATTAGCATTCATAACCAATATACAGTACAATATATTTCTGACAGATTTTCCTTTAGGACAAGCCATAGAACTACCCACATATATCAAAAACCATAAATTTTTAAGAAACTTTATCTATGATAAGAACAGGAAAGAACTATACCAAGATAACCTTTGTTTCTTCAGATGTTTAAAGGTTCATCTTAATAACCAGAACAAGAACATTAAAGACTATTTAAAAATATGATTAAATTTTACTAACGTCCAAATCCCAACAGAGTTTCCAGGTGTACTAATTGAAGATGTTATCGATCTAGAGAAATGTTTTGAAGTTAAGATTATTCTCTATTGCCTGAATGCTAATGGCACAGTCAGTCATATTTATGAGACCATGTCTGAATATCAGTCAAAAATGTATTTGAATGTATTCCAAAATCATTTTAGTTATATTACAAATTTTGATCAATTTGCTAAAAAGTTTCAATGTGATAAATGTGGAAAAATATTTAAAAGACTGTGGAATATGAAGACGCATTACAAGACATGTTATGACAGAACCAAATACATATTTCCAGGAGGATTTTATAAATCTAAAGCAACAATATTCAAAAGATTAAAGTCTATAGGCATATATGTACCCAATAACCTGAGGTATTATCCCTATTTTTTGGTTTGGGATATGGAAGCTATGTTGAAGAAAACTCTAGATGACAACCAGACAAATACAAAACAACTACAATGGATATCTAAGCATATCCCGGTTAGTGTAAGTTTTGCATCTAATATACCTCAACATGAAGATCCAGTATGCATTGTTGAAGTCTCACCAAACTTATTGGTATCTAAAATGATGAATAAAATTCAAGAAATTAGCAGATATTGTTATCAAATAGTGAAGGAAAGATACGATTATGTCTATCATGAGTTGGAAGTCTTGAAGGAACAATATTCTAATGAATCAGACGAATCAGAATACGAATCTGAAGAATCTGACTCTGATCCGAAAATTAGGTCCTATTTTGCTAATGTTGTATCCACCATGATTAAAGAATTTGACAAATACCTATCTCAAGTGCCTGTTATCGGTTTTAACTCTGGCAAGTATGATCTGAATTTGGTTAAAAGACAAATAATGCTATATATCACCATCAAGAAAATGAAATATTTACTATCAAGAAGAATAACTCGTACCTCGCAATCGCAGTTACTGACATGAAATTTTTAGATATCTCAAATTACCTTGCAGCTGGATGTTCCTATAGCAAATTTTTGAAAGCATATGGATGTGAAACACCCAAAGGAATCTTTCCATATGAATGGTTTGATTCTGAGGAGAAATTAATGCAAAATCATTTGCCTAAACCCGAAGAATTCTATTCAAGACTTACCAACAATAACCCAATTAAGACTGAGTCTGACTACCAGACTCTGGTTGCTATATGGAGAGACGAACATATGGAAACATTCAAAGACTATCTTATGTATTATAATAACCTAGATACGGCCCCATTTGCCATAGCTCTGCAAAATTTTATAGATATATATAAGAATGAGGGAATTGATATTTTTAAGGACTATATAACACTACCAGGAGTTGCTAGACGAATGCTTTACGAATCTTCTAGAAGTAATTTTGCTCTAATTAACCACAACAACAGAGACCTGTATTATGTAATTAAGAAGAACATTATTGGAGGTCCTAGTATTATTTTAATAAGTATCATGAAAAAGGTACCACAAATATAAGAAATATTCCAGGTAACACCTGTCAAGCTGTAGTCGGATATGATTGTAATGGGTTGTACTCTTATGCCTTGAAACAAAAAACGCCAACTGGGGTATTTGTTAGGAGATATCAGCATAATAATTTCAGGCCAGAGGTATCAGAAAGGTACATAGACTCATATATCTGGTTAGACTTCTTGATGAAGAGTAATAAGATCAAGATACTCCATAAACTAAATAATCAGAAAGAAATAAGAATTGGTAATTATCTCGTAGATGGTTTTTGTGCTAAAACTAAGACAGTCTACGAATTCAATGGTTGTTATTATCATCATTGTAAATTTAATTGTCATATTGTAAAGAAAATATCATCAACCAGCTGGTTAAAGAAATTAAAGCAGATTCAACAGAAAGATGAAAGGAAAAAGCAATTTCTCATATCTCAGGGTTATATGTATGTAAGTATACAGGAATGCGAATTTCTATCCAAAATTAAACCCCATTGCAACAAATATTATGATAAGTATCTACCAGCTTACTACAGAAAGAACAAAGGCAAGTTGTCTGCTAGTAAGATATTGAGAGATGTGCAATTTAACAAATTATTTGGTGCTGTAGAGGTAGGTGAGGCAGTCACATCAAGCTCACTATAAGGAGTTTCCACCATTCTTTTGCACATGTAATGTTAAAATGGAGGAAATAGGTGCGCATATGCTTCAGTATTGTAAAGACAATGATATAAGTTTTGCTCATAAAAGGCTTTTGATTAGTGGACCCCTCTACTAAGATGGTATCTTGCTAATCACTGTGAGGTCACTAGAATCTACCAGGTCATAGAATTTCAACCAACTACTTCCTTCAAGTCTTTCATAGACACAGTAACCATGCACAGAATTCGTGGAGATCAGAACCCTGATATGGCCATCATTGGTGACACCTATAAACTGTTAAGCAACTCCAGTTATGGATCTGTTCTCATGGATCGTACCAAGCATACTGACACAAGATATATGAACAATAAAATTAAAATAACCAAGATCATTAACTCACCAACCTTTAAATCTCTAGATAACCTAGGTCAGGATCTGTTCGAGGTGGAAACATATAAAAATTCAATAGCATTAGACAACCCCATTCAGATTGGATTTTTTATTCTACAATACGCCAAATTAAGGATGCTAGAATTTTATTATGACTGTCTGAAGACTTATTTCATAGATAACAGCTTCGAGATAACAGAAACCGACACAGACAGCATCTATTTGGCAATAAATGCTCCTACTATAGACCAATGTATAAGGGAGGAATATAAGGATAGATATAAATCGGAAATATTCTAATCTTGTAGTGATACCAAGTCACCCATATGGTTTCCAAGGAGGTGTTGTCAGTGCCACCTGGCTCTAGACGGATGCCATTTAGGCACATTTAAATTTGAATGGGGGGGATAAGATGTTGTCTTTATGTTCTAAGTCTTACATAATAGAGGATGCTAATGGTAAGCAAAAAATCTCATGTAAGGGAATCTCTAAAAGAAACCTTGTAGATCCGATGAAGAAATTTGAGGAATGTCTGAAATCTAAGAAAGTGAATTTTTCAACTAATGTGGGGTTCAGAGTTAGGGAATCAGATATTTTTACATATTCGCAGAATAAAATTGGTTTAACTATTTCTATTGCAAGAGAAAGGTATTGATGGATGGAGTTTCCACAGAACCCCTTGATCTTGTATTAACACCTTGGGAGAAAGAGGTTTTTTTAGTCGACAAACCACAAAACCCAATGTCAAATCTTTTTACATGTCAGATTCAAATGGGAGAGAAATCCTTCCACTCATCAGAACAGATGTTCCATTATCTAATTGCAGCAGCATATAATCAGGACAATCTCTGTGATAAAATTATGAACAATACTGACCCCTTTGAGTTGCAATCCCTTGTGAATTCAATCCAAGAATTTAATCCATCCCACAACATGATGGAAAGTATCATGAGGTTAGTTATAACCATGAAATTTCAACAGGTCAAAGAATTTAAAGAGGAACTCATCAGTCATTGTGGAAAGCACATAGCATACAAACAAATAAATTTTGATAAGCTTCAGGAAACATTCTGGGGTGTGACCGTACCAAGGAAACTGGTAACTGTATTAGATATAAAAAATATTTCTGGCAATAACTTAATGGGAGTTATACTCATGGACTGCATGACATCAATGCAAGATCCTGATGATAGTAGCACACAAGTATTACAGGCAAAATAATTTATTTCTGAATATCAATATGTATAGTACAAGCTTCAGTACAGCATAACACATACAGCCAAAAAAGAATTACGTCTTTTGAAACCTATCTACAAAAAATCTACTTACTAATATTCTAATCTAATCTAATGTGGACTTTTATAGCGCTTAATCTCCATCTCAGATGGACTCTAAGGTGGAACAGAACATAAAGCAAAGGCAATTAACATTAATCTGGGGATATAGCAAGGTCGTACCAAGGAGACACAGGGTGACAAGGGAGGCTATGGCGGATAGGCTTTTGCATACAAATAAGTCTTAAGCTTCTTTCTGAAAGAGGCAAATGATGCTGCACTGCGCACATCATGAGGGAGTTCATTCCAGATTCTAGGACCATCAAAGGCAAAGCTGTGATCAAAATGTTTGACAGACTTAAAGACTGATGGGCGGAAAGGAGGAACAGTAAGATATTGACAATCTGGGTGACTACGCCTGGTACTATAGGAACTACTACTGTGAGACAAGTAAGGTTTAACGTAGGAAGGGGAGCCACTATGTAGAAATTTATATACTAGAGTTGCAGTTTTGAACATACATCTATACTTCACGGGCAACCAGTGGAGTTGTTTCAGAATGGGCGTAACATGAGCATATCTTCTATGGTTTGTAACAATATGAGCAAGGGTATTCTGAATACTTTGCAATTTGTGAAGATTGTAACATGACAAACTCCTAAAAAGAGAGTTACAGTAGTCCAGACGACTACTAACCAAGGCATTTGCAGCTAGGACTGCCACTTCCGTAGTGAGATACTGTCTTATTCTATGAAGGTCACGCATCTGGAGAAAACACGCTTTACAAGTCCTCTTGACATGTTCAGAGAATGAAAATTCTGCATCGAACCATACACCTAGATTTCTAACAGAATCAACCGGATGAATAAGGCTGCCAAAGATACTAACAGGAAAGTAGGAGGAAATCTTCTGATGCTGAGACTTAGAGCCAAAGACAATGAACTCCGTTTTTTCTGGGTTAAGCTTCAGTTTACTGAGAGACATCCATCGTTGCACATCAAGAAGGCAGGCATTAAGCCTGGCGAGAGCCGCCGAGGCATTTTTATGAGAGAGATGGATGTAAAGCTTTTAAAGGTTTTTGAATTAAGTTGTAATTTGTTGGAGTGACGGAATTCAAGAGACCATCAGTGTCAGTTGGTCTGATATGAGTCTCAACCAAGCCCAGGATATCCAAGTCACTGTGTTTAATGAGGTCATGTAGAAGAGGGCCTTTATTTCTCATGGATCTACAGTTGACAAATCCAAAATTGGTTGGGCCAGGGTTTACAGCAACATCACCGCATAACAGGAGGAGAAGGAGAAGGCTTTTTAGTTTCAATTTTGGAGGGATCTGTTTTGAGTTCCTGAGGTAGCAATATTTACATGCAACAACAGGGAGCTGAAAAATAGATGGGATGCTTCTGTCTACCTTTTCACAATTCAGTCCCTTGTCAGCATTTAACCAGTTCTGTGAGAAACCAACACATAAGAAACATATCAATAAAATAGCTTTCAAGGCCAACATTGTCAAGAAACACTATACCAGATCCAAAAAGCAAAAGGAACAAGGACTATGCCGAAATCAACTGTATGTAAAATAAATGACAAGAAAAAGAAATGAAAAAAAAAGATCACAAAAGGCTTTAAGGGTTAACAAACCATAAAAGCAGAAGACCCATGAATCCTATGATTCTATGACAAGCAAGAGTTAGAAACACCTTATAAAAAGCTACAATGAACATAAGTGCCAGGACATAGAGGACCATAGAAGAATCACTGAGACATAGCAAGTGGTAACCATGTATATGACTATAATCAAATTAAAACCATAAAATAAACACTAGGATATGAAAACCATAAAATAATGGCTAAAATATATCAGGTGATAACGGGGAATGTGAATGAAATCAACGAGGGGTTGAATACATACTATCACGATAACGGGGAATGTGGGCGATAATTGGGTATATGATTAATTCTGAGGAAATGAGGCAGATTGAAGTAATGTTGTAGATATATTAATTGTTAGGGTGATATATACGAGGTAAAATGACAATAGGGAATATCCATGACAAGCAAGTAGTGTTGTTATTGAGATTTGGATTTACGGATCGTTGAAAAGCAATACCCGCCACAGCCTGCCACGGCCCAATACCCGCCATGGCCTAACGCCACCCAATGACATAGAATATTTCATTAATATTTTATTATAAGATTATCACTAAAATGATTAAGTATATTACTGAAACTGATACCTCTACAAATGTAATAACTGTAATAAAGACAAAACAACCCACAAGTGTAAGTATTATAGGACTGTAACCTCTTATTATTGTACATATATGTCATATCCTGTGATGCTAATAAATTATGTACCTCAACCTTTGGTTGTTTTCCCACTGAATCAAAATATTCTACAATAGCATCACTTGTATAATGTATAACAACCCAATGGCTTCCCTTCTGGTTGGAGGCATCTTGATTAACAATGATTACAGATCTAATCGGAAGATTCTTTGAAATTAAATCTATGGGATAAACCCCTCGAAACCTCTCTCTTATCCATTTATCCTGAACCATGTAGGTAGACAAAGTCTGGCTATCCATTTAAAAAAGAAAATAATAATAAAATCGAGGTCACGTGACTGTAATCAGCTGTTGAGCACAATTGCCTTCCTTTACGTTCAAATTTTAGGTGCTTTCCCAGAAGCTCGGAATTTTGAAACAGTTTTTCCTTGACGGTCGAAATTCTGGCTGATGCTGCTCAGATTTTGAACACAAATGTTTTCCTTTACGTTCGCTTTCTCAGAAGCTCGGAATTTTGAAAGGGTCTTTCCTTGACGTT
Source organism: Sabellastarte sp. h YS-2021 (assembly GCA_964017235.1). Lineage (NCBI taxonomy): Eukaryota > Metazoa > Annelida > Polychaeta > Sabellida > Sabellidae > Sabellastarte > Sabellastarte sp. h YS-2021. The sequence continues at coordinate 35,291,452 of OZ024936.1, forward strand.
CGAAATTCTGGTATATAATCAACCTTCACCGCTCTAGTTTCTCGTCACACGTGAGGTGGTTGCACTCGCTTGAAGACCGACCTCTTGTGATAGGTTGACACTTCTTGTGTGGTCAATGGTTACTAATTCAGGAAATTTAGCATATACCATGACATTTATAGTCTCCGGCAATGCCTTAGCATACCTTATACTTAACCTCACATAACCACTGTTAGATCTGGTCATGATTTTACCGCTCAAAAAACTTTGAATGTCGAATACGTACAGACAATATCCATTAGGGTATTCACTCAAACCAATAATTATCCCTTTCCTCTTATTCAGATCAGTATCTAATAAACTCAAATAAGATGAGACATAATCATTTTCTTCATAATTAGGTTTATATGGTCTGTTAGGAACAGGTTGGCCATCAACAGTGACCTCTAAGTAATTAGCATCCTTGTGTTTAAAGTTAAATGGGTTCTTACCGAAGTCTCCAGAGTAGGCACTATTAGATACCATACCTATAATCATTTTACTAGGTACCTTCCCATGAAATATGTTATCTGTCATAAAAGTTAGAGACCCCTGAGCCACACTGAAACTTTTTATGTCGCTTCTCCAAAATGAGTACAATGCAGGTGTTAATTTTAAAGATTCATTATGTGCTATCATAAGGCTTGGATTTAAACTTACATGACACACTTTCAGGATAGCAGATCTTATTTGCAATTTATAAATTTTAGAACCATGTCTCATTAGTCTGAATTCGTTAGATGCTTGAAAAAGTTTGAGGTTATGGACACACCATTTAAAACAGCTCTGTTTTGTCCAGTAGCAAAGTCCAAGTATAAACATCCCTCCAGTCCTGCAGTTCCTCCGTCTTTTGTAGGTCTAGCCCCCTCTGCAAATGCAGGGTTGTTACCTAGGTAAGTAACCTCTTCAAATCTCTCTGCTTGATCTTTGTGAAATAATGCAGCCTCTGCTTGTGATTCTATCATGTCAGAACTAGAATTTAAAAGTAGATCTATCATGGCTTTGTATGGATAATTAACTCCAACATCTGGTGAAACTATCTTCTGGTTTAAAGATAGATCAATCTGGCAAAATATTGAATGTAAGGTCAGGTTAACTGGTCCAACCTGATCACTGTCAGCAGTGGGTACTCCAGATACTCTGTCATCCACAATTGGTGTTCCATCTGCATGGGTTATTGCATAACTAACCTGTAGCTTAGTTTTAGCCAAATTCACATAATCTACAGACGTTCCAGGAATGTTGAATTCTATCACCCCACCACCTGATATTGCCGCTATTGGGTTGAATTCGACCCAATACTCTCTCTGGATGGAATTGTCAATGGGAGGTGGAATGAATAGCGACAGAGATGTTTGTACTACATCCATAATGAACCGTAACTTTTTGATGCACTTTTTCTAACCTTTCCTTTTTTATTATTTTTACTGGATTTATTTTTTTTCTTCTGGGTAGACCTTGGTTTTTTATCCTTTTTTACAACCACTTTTTTTTACTCCTGGTTGTCTTTTTCTTCCCACTCTTACCTCCAGTCTGATTGTAATTTAATTTTTTAGTCCTATTTATAGTTTTTTTGGTTTTTAACCTCACTTTTGGCTTGGGCAACAGCAGCCTGTGTTGGATTGACAATCAAAATATCTCTGTTCTGAATTGTGATTTTGTTATCACCATATTTGTCACTGAGTACGTAGAAATCTTTCCTGTATCCCACCATCCCCTGACTACACCTTTTACAAAAATCTAAATAAGTTTCCATTTCTTTAACCTCGCATATGAAGAGTCAACTGTATGTCATGAGTTAATGTACTGGCATAGGTCATGTCACTCTCTCTTATATATATGCGTATCCGAGTAAATGCTTTCTGTTTTATTGGTAAATAATACCTGTTTGTACAGGAATATGATGTAAACGAGGTTGAAGGATAGATCAGTCGAATAACTGGCTCAGTCGAATTAAGAACATAGGACTGGTCGCATATGTCGCTGAATACATAGACAGAATCTGTTAAAGTGGTATTGAGATTGATGTCGCATAAAGCAATTTCCCATAAACCTTTTAGATTAAATGTCTCATTTAATTCAACTGTAAAGTTATAGGGTTTGTTTTCTTTATGATAGAACAAGGAATCTGTAGAGCTTAGGAAGAAATAAAGATCTGAATCCGTCATTGGTTTACACCAACTACTAGACCTGAGTGTCGCTGTAGTGAGTAACCATGTGATCTGTTTTAACCAATCTCTGCTGGTTTATATACTCTAATTTCGAACGTCAAGGAAAGACCAGAGTAAAATTCCGAGCTTCTGGGAAAGCACTTAATTTTCAAATCAGCTGATTGAGTAGATGTGCAAAGATACGACCTCAATTTATATCCTGTAGGTCTGATTCTGGAATCCAGGAGTTGAATTTGACTGGCCATCCCTTCCATTTAACTAAAACCTCAGGAACACCATGTCTCTTATGCATTTTCAGTATCTCCTCTATTTTATAAACAATATTTGAGTCCATGTATGCTATCTGTAACTCTGGTTCATAAAAATGGGATTCTATCACCTCATTGTTATAGTCTTTGAGTTTATACATATATAGGTATATAGGTATATTTTGATTCCTCTTTCTGTCTACCACAGTTATTTTTCTGGTTTGCCTCCTGAGGGATCATTTTGATACTCCTGTGATAAGATTGATTGTAACTGTAGGTAAGATCTGTCAAAATTTTTATCCATCTGAATGTTTCCTTACTGGTGAAATATTTAAAAATTTTTAATTTGATGGTTTTTATAACTCTTTCAGCATAATTAGCCTTGGTTTTATAATATGTAAAAATATGATTAACCCTATTGTCTTTGAGAAATTTTTTAACTTGGTTATTTTTGTATTCACTACCTTGATCAGTCCTGAGATTCTTTGGTTTATCTGTGGTATTTTGGAACAAATCGTTTATTACATATACCATTTCCTTTCCTGTAAGAGTTTTGATTGGAGCTGTGTAGAGGAATCTGGAAAATATATCTATAAAAACAACAAAATAACTGTAACCATTATTATGCTCCCTATAGCTGGTCATATTTGCAGTGTCACTGTCCCATTGATAGTTTACTGAGAATGATATTACTCGAGGTCTTTGGAATCTCCTTCTGGCAGAATGATGAGAGGTGTAAGGCTCTTGTCTGCTCAACCATATCTTAAGCTTCCTCGGTTTGATAGAATCCATACCCCTCATCTTTAAAAATTTATAAATTTTCTGCATTCCACTGAATGCAACAGGGCTCCGTGGGTTGTAATAAGCATCAGTTAAAAATTGATCCTCTTCATCTGATATTTTTGTTCCAGAATTTGATCCATTCCGGTCTACGTCTGATCCCCTTTCCTGTTGCTCCATTTCCAACCTGCTTGCTGTCTCTGTCATCTAGGAATCTGGGAATGAGAATTCACATCAGAAGAGTTTATATATTGCTCTGGAAGACCTGGTGGTGGAGGTAGTTCTCTATTTTTACTTTCTTCTGGTTTAATTAATGCCTTCATCTGACGAGTATTATTAGCTTTAAAACTGTCATCTGATAGATTATCTGCAATTTTATTTTCAGTGGTAACTTTGCTCTTTGGTGGATTGGAGTCTTTATTGTCTTGCATCTCTTTAAACTTATCATATTGGTCTTTGGGTATTAATATAAACTTATTCATTGTAAAATCTCTTTGATAAAGCGTTGAAGAAGTATCAGTAGTTCACCTATCAGGGTATGATTCCTCTTGACAATATTTAACCTTTTGTTTGGATATTGAATAAACTTTCTCAAAATACCAATATTTTCATTAAATTTTTTTTTAGTTCTGTTGCCTAGAGGTAGTCGAAAAACGTTATAAAATATCTCTGCTAAAGACTGGAGATGTCTCCTTGAGGCGTGTATCAATAAATATTTATTGAGGTTCTTGTCCTTCTCTAGTAAAAAGTTTAAGAAATGTCTAGACCTCAATAAATTTTTCGACATCGTCTGTAAATAAGTACTAAAGAACCTCATCAACATCAGATGAGATCCACTCGACTTAATATCCCCTAATGGCTAGAGGTACCCTCAAGCCTCTACTTATATACTGTTGCATATTCATCAGGAAATATATTGCTTCTCAACATGAAGGAACTATTCGAATGGGGTAATAAATCTATCAAAATATAAGAGAACGGTTCACTAGTTGCATCCGAATAAGCCTGAATTAATTTTTTTCCAATTCCTAGTTGATTTCCCAAAATTTTAATTTGATTTATATCTCTTTGATTTTTGAACAAAATAAAGTAATGAGTGTTTAAAGATATGTATCTGGAATACTTCCCCTGGTGAAATAAATTTTGTAATATTAAAAAGACGCTGAGATTTCTGTGGTGAGCTTCCCTACTAAATAAATTCGCAATAAATCCGTTATTTAAGGCTGAACTTTGTAAATCGTCTATGATAACCAGATTATGGTAATCACTTTCCAGTTCTTGTAGAAAGTGTTCATTGGGTATATCCTTGATGTATTCCACATTCAGGTCAGAGTTCACTTCGAATAATTTTTGCCATACTCCATAGAAGTAATATATCTTCTTAACTGGTGTGTTGAACATATGCTTCAGATTATGTAGAGTCCTAAATATAAAGGTAGATTTTCCAGACGCAGTAGGTCCTGATATAATTGCTGTACATGGTGTTGTAAATGGCAAGGAATTCATTGTGCGTGTCTGCATTTTATTACCTCTCTGTTTTATAAATTGGGTGGTTATTACCCACACTCTCTCCAAGAAAAACAGATTAGTCTGATCACAAACCAGTCTTATTTATAGTCCTGTATCTGTAGCTAGAGATTGGATGTCAGATAAAGTACATCGTTGCTTTTATTGTGTTGGGTGTTGAATAAAGATGGAAATGACTAGGTGTCACTGCTTATGCTTATATGTATTTCCATGCATGGATTTTATATATGTGGAACTACAAGTTGTCATCAAAGAATATGTAATTGTAGGGATGACATGATATTTTGCATAGATATGGCTGTGCCTTCATTTGACTATAGACCGTCTGTTACTAGACTGTATCTTGAAAGAGTACAATTACTAGAACTAGAACCTATATTTAAAGCCTTACCCAACCTCATGTACCTCTCTCTAGTGGATATGGAATATTTCAGTTGTTCTTGGATGGAGGATATTCCCCAAAATGTTGTAGTAACCACAAATATGTGTATGGTTAGCACATGATTACCTTTCACGAGCTCAAGTAGGTGGTACTGATTGATAAGTCTTAAATTAACTGATACATATTGGTGAACTCGCAAAAAGGTTTGTAAAAGTAACATTTTTTGTAACAAATTATTCTTGGGAAAAAGAGGGATCAAGTGATGGCCAATCATCAAATCTGAAATTAGGTCATCACGTGACTTACTACAATTCTGTAGTATATAAACCTTCTCGGGGAAAAAAGGGATCAAGTGTCGACCTATCATCAAATCGAATATTGTATCACGTGATTGGAGAAAACTGTTAAACTAGAAAATAAAAGTCACTTGTTAGCATGTAAAGCAATGACAGAATTACAATTGTGATAACAAGATATTCACATTCCTTTCTTTTTTTTCTTATATACAGATCACCTCAAGGAAAAAATCCAACATACCACATCTCACCAATCGATCAAGAGTCTACAATACAGCTCAGTGACCAGCACTACCAATGATGATGAGATTGTTCCATCCACCCCGTACACCATGACAGATTCACATAATATTGAATCTACATTCATCAGTTCTGAATCTCCTGATATTATTTCCTCAATCACCACCACCACCACCGTCTACCCTAACATTGGTTCCTCAAAATATAATAGAGATCCACCTTACATTACATCTTCAAATATCGACATCATTTTTTCGACTAAGAACGATGTAGATCATTCAGGATTAACTACTGTTGATAGCTATGTTTCTTTGGATGTTGTCTCCCAATATCAGAGTAGGACACCTAAGTATATACTCTTTTTAGCTACAATACCCACATGTCTCCTAATCATTGGAATTACAATGACTCTTGTTAAGGTGATAATCAAAAGACAACGTTTGAGGAGCGGTGGTGCACTAAGGAGAACATCCAGGAGACCCATTGTTAGAGATTGAGGTAGTCTTCAGATGACCTGTGTTGTCAACGAGAGCAATGTTGAGGGTATTGAGATGCAGGAGAGGTAAAATATGTTTCCATTTAAACTCAAACATCATTATGTTTTCTTAAATTTAATATGAATGATTTATTTCTTTTCTCAACAAAGTACTTTTTAAGCTCAAATGTATATTTATTTTGTAAAATTATAGCTTCTATATGACTCCAACCTGTTGTACAGACCATTGTGACCACAATCAAATAATGGCGGGGTTAAATAACAAGATTAATGAAGAGGAAAGTTTATCAGAATTCAGTTGGGAGTTAGGTAATCACACCTTTTTTTCTGTACATATCTTTGCGAAACTAGGGAAATGGAATGTGACGTCACATTACCAATTCTCTGCGTCACTTCATATTTACACGTCATGGCATACACACGGTAGCTTTCATAATAGAAATATATTGTTTGGTGGTTCGAAAATTCACACAATGATTAGAATATTAGTGAGTGATTCATTTTGTTTACTCTGTGTATTGTTAACATTGCATCTTACTAATGTTATCGCCTATCATATAAAGTGTATATTTCCCCAAAACAGTGAGGTTGGAGTCGTCTCGGGGATCAGTGGTATTGAGGAGTTCAGTGACTTTTTAATCAGGTGTGGAGATAAAGATACAGAAATTATACGTTATACTAAGTGCTACATAGGACAGATAAAGTTTACCAGTCAGAAAAATATTAAATAATTATCCATCTCTGAGGATTTTATTTTATGGAATTGCGATGGACTGTGTAGTTACTCCATCGACCAGTGTAATCAGGAATATTACCCCAGCATACAGGGTTGTGATATGGGTAAGTACTCTTTACCTACAGTAAAATTTGCTCTCCTTTAATCTTCAGATATCAATAGTACAGCTGAGCATATTTATGAGGATTTTACATTTGGGGACAATAATTCAGACATAATGACGAGGACTGGCAGTTTCACAAGCTTCCCACCAGTATGTATAATTTTTGTGTTGTTCTGAGTGTGTATGTGTGTGTGTGTCTGTTACTGTATGTGATTTTTGGTATAATCTTGATATTTTTTGTATATTTTTTTTGTATTTTTATTTACAGATCAGAGGTTGCAGTGTCCTTTACTAGTGAGACTGAACCTGCTGATTCACTTTCAAGAGACGACAGTGTATTTATACTACTAGTGTTTCCTGGTGTGGTGTTTATTGTGTCTTTAACACTGATAATACTATTCTTCTGGAGACATGACTACTTCTTATTCCTGAAGATAAATTTAGTGAAGATTTTCTTACGTTACTGCATGTATATTGAAGAAAAATCAGATGATTCCTACAGTGATGAATCAGAATCGCTTTCCCCATACATTAGTGATATCCCAATTTCCATTTCAATATCTGAAAACTCGGATAGGGATAATTCTGTTACCTCAGATCCTGAAAGTCAGAGTTCCTGGGACAGTAGATTTCATGAGGAGGCGGAGTTTATAGCCAGAATTATATCGATTCAGGGGGAAGAATCAGATTCTATTCCTTCACAAAGTTTACTACCCTCATCTAGCTCTAGTTATCTCCCTATATTGAGACCTATGCCAAATGATTTCCATCCATTAAGCGTTGAAGAAGATAGTGACTTGGATACAAGTGATGCAGATTTCAATGATTCAATTCCTCAGACATTATTCAGAGATCAGTTCACTCAGGTTAGTGAGGTAAATTATAGTTCAGAGGAAAACCTAAATTCGACTACATCAGTTCAAAACAGTGAATCCAACTCAATTGACTCAGTGGGAACTCAACCTAGTCAGACCAGTGTAACAAGGAATAGCTCTGAGGTACACATGGATTCGATTATCTCAGATCAAGACAGTGGAGCAATGTCAACAATCTCAATGAGAGATCAGTCCACTCAGGTTACAATAGATCACAATAGCTCGGAAGATCAATTGAGTTCTACTAGATCTGATGAAAACAGTCAGGATCAATTAACTCAATGAGAGATCAGTCTAGACAGATCACAACAGATCATAATAGCTCAGAGGAAAATATACATTCTGATGAATCTGCATCCAGAACTGGTGCTAATGATCAACACAGAGAGAGACCTTATTTCACAACTAGATCAGGAAAGGTTTGTTATAAAACCATATAAACTTTATACATTAACATTTTGTAGTAGACTGAAATATATCATAAAATTATTCGTAGACTGTATACAATAACACACCTATATCTTGTAAATACATTACAACCTCAACATACAGTCGGATTAACATATAACTAATTTCAGCTAGTTCAAAAAGGGTATATTACAATGTAAACTTTATAACTTATAGTTAAAATTTGTAGTAAACTACTAGTTATAAGATTGTTATTCCTGGATTCCCATATCATAGCTATATGGTGTAAGTACATTGCAAATCCAATCTACACACAGTAGATCATATAGCTGATTTCTTCAAGATAGTTCATACAAAAGACATTTATGTGTACATAAGATTTTCTTTTGACAATGTATATTAGTGTATGTGAGATATATATAGATGGACTGTTAAACCCGTCTATTCTGTATAGGATTGTTATAATATAAGTATGAGGTATACAGATCTGTTCTGTTATAAAGACCAATTTGTCACAAAGCAGTTATTTTTTCTAACATTATGACTAACTGATATTTGTATAAAAGTAATATACTACTTACTACTCTAGAAAAATAATAATAAACTGCTTACATATTGTAACCTTTCTGTTTGTATGTGTCCAGCTAGACCTTATAATATTCTCAAGACAATTAAATAAAAAATGTAAATGATATGTCATTGTTAACCCTCCATTACCTTACTGGAAAGACAATATACTGCATTAGAACTGTAAATACTGAAGTATATTACATATATATCTATTAAACCTCTCTGATTGTAGCTTGGTCATAAATTATTTTCACACTATTACTTTTCAGTTATAACTTACAGATCGATATCTAGTGTTCCATGGTTTGAATCAGTTGAGAGATTGAGGAACCTCTATCCAATCACCTGGGGGAAGTTTGATCGGTCTCAGGAAAATGATTTCTGTTGACTCGTCCTCGATTTCCTCCTCACATATTGGGCAGAGAAGGGGAGATCCTCTCGGTTTGGAGGTGGAGTAGGCAGAGCAGATAGTGCAATAGAAATGCCCACATTTTGTGGCAAATGCTTGAGCAAAACTGATTGGAAGCCCACAGGTGGTGCAGGTCAGGTTGTTTTTCCTGTCCTCATAGAACTGTGGCCATGTTGGTGCTAGCATCTTCTCACCATCTGAGGGTGTAGTACTCATTAGGAATGAATAATAGAACGCCTTGATGAAATTTCTTGATGTCAAGGCATCAATCATTGACTGGTTGAAATTGGCGTGGATATATGTGGAGGTGGGGACCCATACAAAGAGCGAGCATTGGTGCAGTCTGGTAGCGCTGAAGAATCCTGGTTTTGCGAAGAGGTGGTCTCTCAAAACTGATCAACAAATGGGGCATTTGGGTCTTTGTCTTCCCTCATCATTCCAATTCTTAACCAACTGACAGGCGCATGATGCGCAGAAATAATGAGCGCATGGGTTAGACAAAATTAGTTGTTCTCTCTGTAGGTTGTCTTTACAAATACAGCAGACTGCTTTTTCGAATTCTTCTACAAAGTACTTGGCAAAGTCTGGATATTTGTTCCTGAAATTACATAAGCAATAGACAAAATTGTACATATCTTCAGTTATCGATTCTTGAAGGGTGGGTTGGAGGTGTGGACAGATTGACAAAATGTTTACCTAATAGTTGAATGATAAGATTACAGGAGCTACACTTTGGTTATAGTCTCGGTTTATGTATCACTTTGGAAAAGCGTTTGAGTTTTGGGTACCTAATATGACATTTATAATCCCCTTCTGCAGAGTGGGTCCTTATATATATCATAAAGTTAACTTGACACGCGAGTCCTTGCTTTGCGATTTGATAATTGGTCGACACTTGATCCCTCTTTTCCCCGAAACGCCTTACATACTACAAGTGATTGTTTTGTCACGTGATGATCTAGTTTATTATTTGATGATAGGCTAACACTTGATATCTCTTTTTCCCCAAACACCTTATATACCACAACTACTTCACATGTCACGTGATGAACTATATTGCGATTTGATGTTTGGTCAACACTTGAATCCTTTTTTTTTCAACCATTACAGATTGTGATATTAATTACAGAAAATATCAAATATTATAAAACATACATTGGTGTAATTACGTTAAATTACAGTGTTCTGTAGTTTACCTTACATGTAGCTGTGAGAGAAGAAAAAAAAATTACATGTCACATAGATCGGTTATATGAGAATGTTTTATACTTACATAATGAACTCAGGCAGCACCTCATTCAGCAGCGTTATGCAGTTGAAGGCTTGCTTGTAATTCTTGACCTCTATTAGTTGGATCAAATGCATGAAGGTCACCATGGAGGACGGTATGTGCAGTGGATAGTACACATCGTACCTGTTACCCATGAATAGGTTCATCTCCATCTGTGCTAGCTCCATCCTTATTTTGATTATTAACCGTAGCCTTATTCTAAAAACAAAAATGAAGTAATATTCACCAGCTATTAATCACTCAACCTTAGGTTTAGCCTGATAAAAGACTTGCTGCTTGCAAAGGTCTCAATCCAAACATGTTGAGATATTAATGAGAGATCAACATAGATTGGGGTTTTTTATAACCCCATGTTTCAAAGACACAAACAAAGATAGGTCTCAACTCGTGGATTTCCAGGACCCTAGATCAGACTGAGATTTCGCTACAAGTTCAAACGCGTTGGTTGGAATCGACTTATTAACTAGTTCTACCTACATATTCTAGCTTATTCCTATGTTAGGGTTATATACATTTGTACATTTAAATTTTTTTAAAGAAAGTTAGACGTTATATTTAGCTTACAGTAACATTGACCTTTGGGATTTTTAAAAAAATTAAAAATTTTTTTTTTAATTTGATACGAGGAACTTCCTACAGAGGTATATCAAAATCTACCTCTCCCATAGGTGTTTTATCTGATTCACAGCATTCAGCACAAAATAATTTGCTATGTCCTGCTTGCTCAGGCTGCATTAAACATGGAACATGTGTAAAAATTTCCATTCTCTCTGAATAGATTTTATTCGATATTTTAGTGAATTCATTCCATTCCCCACAACCCATTGTTATGCCACACTTTGTGGGAAAATATTCCCCATTTCCACCCTTTCTCCACATTCGTATTGCTACAGTTTTGTACGGGCTATTGACAGACAGGTAGTAAGAGGCTCCGGTATGAATTCTAGAGTTCAATCCATCTTCCCCTTTCAAAATTTTTTCAAGGGTGTGGTTTATAATTTTGACATTGTGAAGAATCATTACAAATCTGGATCTATTTAGCTTAACCCCCTCCTTTATCACCACCTTGCCGTCCCACTCTTTAATTTAGATGTGATCTATAACATCCCTTTCCCCATGAAATATTGCATATTTTTTTCCTCCTAGATGATAATTTTTTCTGAAAGGTTTGTTTCCTATAGCCCTGCATGATGTGGAGATATCAGTACATGGATGGCTGACTTCTCCTCCCCCTTCTAAATTCTGTGGTGTCATGAGCATGGACTTTTTCGCTTTAGAGAATTGCGATTGCTCGTTCTTCCTCTTCTTACTGTTGGAGATTTTCATTGGTGTGTTCAAGGTTGCTTCCGCCATTATAACTTCTGACTGTTGTACCCACTAGCTGAGTGTTCTGGTAGAGCTCGTGGATTTTGTACTTGCTTCCAAAGAGTGTGGACTGCAGTTTATTCGTCGTTCTACCTCTAGAGAGGATTGGATGAGAGATTGTCAGATCTGTGTCATTTTTATAACAGTAGATAAGGGGGGAGACTATTGTTCAGAAAGGGGGCATAATCAGCATGATTTCTTTAATAAAAATTTTGGTTCAAACTTGTTATAATTTCGATTTTTTGTATAGATTAATAAATGGTTCATCTGATCGAAAGATCATGACCAGACTTAATTTCTGGGGAGGATTCTGTTTAAACAAATTTCGACCTGACTGTCAGTTTAAGTTGACAATAGTACATAGCTTTGGGTTTGGGGTATTATGGAGAGTTTGAAAAGACTTGGTGGTTATATTAGAATTACAATTGCTTCAGATTTCTTGAAAGTGTTTTGATGTAAATTTTGTAAGATCCTCCAACATATAGGGTTCTATACATACCAATAAGTGTGTGCTAGTGAAATCAAATATTATTGTTACTCAAATGTTGGTTTTGTATACAGATTGATTAAACATACTGATGGGAGGTGGGTGGGTTGGGGCACATTACTCCGTTTGGGGTATGTGAGTTGTGGGTGCCTGGTTAGAGGTTTGATTGTTACAGGTGTTTGTGTTATAACAAGTCAATGCAAGTCAAGGACGAAGGAGATAATGGAAGGTAATGTACCTTATGTGGGGTAGGACTGAGGTATTGTACTGATTTATAGTGCATGTGTCATTTATTTTATTTTATTGTATTTAAAGGTTAGGTAACAAAATTTCTACATGTACTACAGGTTTCTAAATAATACTATTACATTTATTATAAACAATGCTATATACTATTTAACACATTATCTGTCTTTATGGCATCAGCATCTTCAAAAAGCATCAGCATCTTTTTAAAAGCATATCTGATTTGATGATTGTTCGACAATGAAAATCCCCCCATGTCCGAGTTTGAGGATGGTTTAGCAGCTGGTTTAACAAAATCAGATTCTTTCATTGAGGAATCAGTCGAATCTGACTGTTCAGAATTAAATCCGGTGTTAGAACACATTCTCGCTTATCGGTTTCCGAAAACTTTGTGAGAGGTTGTAATAAGTGTGTGAGTGGATTTATATAGTATGGCTTCTTGCAAGGATTTTAGCTGATACATCATTAATAAAAGCAAATTCATCATATTTCATATATATTGTAATTCGCAGATATGTCAGGTGATGAGCTTCTACCGATTTGATGATAGGTGGACACTTGATCCCAGTTTTGCTGAAATTTCCTTATATACCATTTCAGTTACTGAGATTGTTTAGTGACCTAGTTTCAGATTTGATAATTCGTCGACATTGGAACCCGCATATGCTTGAAATTGCTTATATAGTCTGCTGAGGTTGATCAGTCACATGATGACCTAGTTAGGGATTTGATAATTCGTCGACGTTGGATCCTGTTTTTTCTCAAAAAATGAGTAGAGGTGTAAAACAAAACTAAAACTTCAAATTTAGAGATTTTCAGATTATCGTTGATATAATCGCGGTTAACTTTTATTATTTCAGTGGTATGGTATATGGTACTCCAGGTGAGATATTTGTCCATGTTTTAACATGCTCAAATATATCTACAAGTTGAGAGTGGTAAAGTTTGTGTTAGAGGACTTCAAAGACTGTTTCAAGGTTAATTCCATTGTACTGCAACATTCAATACCCTAGAGTGAACGTGGTTCAGGCAGATTTCTGTGAATGTAAAGATCTAGGGTCTTAAGGTTATATAAATAAACGAGTTGGGGCTGGATTATTTCATTTATTTTCAGACAGAAAGACTTACATAAGATTCTATTCATTTGTTCTGGGTTTATGTTATGTTTAGTTTACAGTTGCTCTGTATACCTATAGATTCTTTCCAATATCTGCTAGTAAGATCTTGCCCGAGGAGAGATTAAGACTCGTTCAGGTTAAAACCTGCATCTAATGCAGTGGTGGGAAAAGTAAATAACTAAATCCCTGTAAGAAAGGGAGAAAGTATACCTACCATGTTTTTAAATATATATTTTCCTCAAAGTTAAAATGCCAGCAAATGTCTTTCTTCCCATAGATTAATCTTTGGTGGCTAGGGTGCCTTCCATTTCGAACCCGTGTCTCCTAGTGGTAGATTTCCCATCTAAATCTAACAGAAATCTCACATAGCCTGAGGGAAGACCGTCAACTAACTGAGCATTCACTACTCTCATTCCTCGATAATTTCTATCCATCAAAATGGTGTCGTATGGTGATAATACTTACACTGGCAATAACATCTAGGGGAGAAGTAGTTGAACCACGATTGACAGCACTTTTCTTGCTACATTTAATTTTTAAAGAATCCCTAGTCTTTTTACCCAGGAGTTTGTTCCCTTTTTTAATATTTGACAATCTGTCACCTAGAACACTGAGCTGCTCAAGAATTTTCTTATTGATTTCATTTTGACTGACATCAATGACTATAGTACGAATCCTAAATTTTTAGGGGAAGAAACCTGAAACTGACTGTCAGAATGTTTTAACAATCCACCCAAAGCACGATCAGAATCACTTGTACTACCAGAATTATCTAGGGGCCACGGTGGCAGAGTGGTAACACTCTCGCCTCCCACCTCTGAGGCCGGAGTTCGGTTCCTGGAATGGCCTGAAGTGGGAAAGCTGGTAGTTGTTTGCCGTTGGTCAACAGTTTATAATACAGAATCCTGATGAACTGTATGTACTAGTTTCCTCTGCCCTTCCAACTACCCGTCCTGATATGACCTGTAGAGTGTTGAAAGCGACGTAAAGCCCCAAATAAATAAATAAAACTACCAGAATTATCAAAACAAGGAACTTGCCCAGCTGCAGGGTGGCTAGACCCCAACCTGTTTAACATGCAAAGATTTGCACATGCAAACAAGGAATATTTTCCGAACAAGACTGTCAGTAATTGAACATCAAAGAACAGATTGTGACTAGCTACATGCCCCATAATGGGTCAATATGGATGCAAGGTCCACGTGAGTGTATTAAGCTTCTCTTACATCACATCGTATGTGTATAGACACGTAAGTATGCTGCAAATATTGTTGAAAAATACGAATTTAGCCTGGTATTGGGGTAGTAGAGATTTGCACGTGCAAACAAGGTGTATTCTAGCAACAGCATTGCCAATACTTGAACCTCAAGGAAGAATCTGCGACTAGCTACACGTTGCACAGGGGTTTATATACATGCAAGGTACACGTGAGTGTTCGGGGCCACATGAGGGTGTGGACTCGGTCAGTTCTGAAGAAGTTGGTTACTACTTTAAATTGCTTTAATTTGGTCACTACTTCAAATTACTTTACTTTGTACCAACATACATGTGGCTGTTTCTGATTGGTCAGCCCTTTGGTTCTCGTCTGTAAACCCTTGTCATTCTTCCATTTTGAAGTTGGAGGCACATGGGCACACATCAAGAAAAATTTTTCTGAACGATTTCAACTTCAAGTGCAACTTTAAAAGAAGGCTGTCACATGTTTAAGTGGTTTTAAACTGAGTGGTTTTATAGTTTACTTTTTTATACATTTTATATTTATGCTGTGTGTATAATGGCAGAGGCTGACAAATGGCATTATAACTTGCGTTCTGGTACTGATACAGTACAACTCCACGTACAGATTCATATGTCAACTGATTCGGATTCTATGTCAAAAATTTCACAGAATGATCAGAATTCAGATTCAGATGATTCTATTGCGTCTGAGCTAGATTGTAGTGCAATTGTTGAAAGTTCCGATAGTGAATAAACTCCCGGCAAAGAAAATAAACAAAGTACGTCCAGTATTCAAAGTACTTTGTCTGCTGGAAATGCTTTGTCGGATATTGCCACTCAACAGACAATAAACGTTCAAAGTTTAGCACAGCTTTCATCTATCAGCGATAGATTAAATGTACTTGAAGACAAGAAAGTTAAGAAAGATTCAGATCCGAAAAAAAGAAGGGAGTTTCTAAAAAGAAGTCCAGTACTCAAGTTACCCCAGTCACACTGCCACAAAATCAGTGCCCTCCATCCGGCATGCCAAGTTTACAATGTATTAGACAAGATGCATTCATTCAAAGTCAAGTGGATCAAAGACTGAGAGATTTGGCCCAAAATACAACTGCAGGTACAAAAATTAAATCTCTTAGGGGTGGCCCTGTAGAGGTCTTGGTTTGGAACCAGGTTAAATGGCCACAAGAGTTTGTACTGTCCGGTTTTAAAAAGGGGAGAATTCAATACGATCAAGTCTCAGTAGTTCAATGGGTAGCTGGCTTCTGTTGGATCCTAAGAGAAGAGCAAGATCCCCAGGTCAAGGAGCACATGCTTGACTACTTGATTGCTCTTATGGAGGACTCCAATGACTTCTCTTGGGATGCGGCACGAGCCAGCCACGCAGTGCTTCTTTGTAGAAGGTGAAGACAAAAATTATACTGAAACTGAAAAATTAGATAGGATTAGGCGAGCAAATGCTCAGAAACATGTGGTCAATACTTCTGAGGAAGTTTCAAATTTTCAAAAGAAAACTAAAAGTAAGCTCCTACTACAACCAAGGCACATGCATGCATCAAAAGT
Source organism: Sabellastarte sp. h YS-2021 (assembly GCA_964017235.1). Lineage (NCBI taxonomy): Eukaryota > Metazoa > Annelida > Polychaeta > Sabellida > Sabellidae > Sabellastarte > Sabellastarte sp. h YS-2021. The sequence goes on from OZ024936.1 coordinate 35,307,997, forward strand.
CACGTGACACTGTCACTTACAGACACATTTGTGCTTACTGTTTTCAACAATCTGGCAAAGCTTACCCACATCCTGAACAAAATTGTAGAAACAAGACCAAGAAAATGACAAAAAGCGAGTAAGACAGGGTGCGTTCGAACCTGCTCCCACCCGCAAGTTTGCTACTAAATCTTATTTCAATACAGAGTTTTCCTGTGGAAGGTTTGAATCAAATGCTTCAAAAGATCAAGCAATGTGTTGGTTTAAACAGTTTAAAGCTTTTGACAAAGTCAAGCCAAATAAATCTTATGCTCAGGCATTAGTTTCAAATATGAGTGGCAAGCTTTTGCCTACCCTCGGGCTGAGAGGAATCTTGGGTTACTGACAAACCAAAGATACGTTTAGTAGGCAATAACCAATGTTATAGCAGTGCTAATACTATTGCAAGTGCCCATAAGCCGAATTATGTCATGTTTCCCAGCAAAAATCAGTCACAGCCCATTGGTAAGCACATGGCTGCAGATATGAATGGTTTTACACAAAGTTGTCAAAAATCTTGGCCGGGTGGCAGTGTGGCTGGGGGTGATACTAAAATGCTGGATATATTGTCAGAACAGGTTCCATGTTTTACAGCATTTGGATGCTATAGATACAGTTGTAGAAATTACAAATGCATGCAAGACATGCATGGTTGCATAAATCAGCCCAGGTTGGCTATGCAAGTCAAAAATAAATTGGTGGAAAAAAACAAAAATTGGTTTTCTGATGGGGAATCTGAGAATGTATGCAACATGATATCTAACGCTGGACACACAACTGCCAGTCAAAACGCGCCCAAAGATTGTCTCAGTATGCACCAGCCTATTAGACAACATATGCAAACCAGAAACTCAGAACCTCAATATTCAGACTCAAGCATGGAGTCTCTATCTAGTGTCGAGTATGATGCACCATATGACCATATGTTCCACCAATCTGGCCTTTAACAAAATACTAAACATTTCAGGTTTTAACCTAAATCTGCTTCAAAAATTTATACAGGAGAGGTAGTGCAATGGGATGATATACCTCATGTACTTCAGGCTCACCAGTTAATCAGAGATAGTAAGCTTCAAAATTTTTTACATTGTCGCATACCTGTTCAGTCTGGTCTTAATATTAAAGCTTGGAGGCATTATCTATCCAGTTACTGGGACCAACAACTCTGTGATCTACTTGAGTTTGGATTCCCTTTAGATTTCAATAGAACTTGTCAATTATATTCTATTGAAGAGAACCACACTTCCGCTAACGAAAAGATGGATGACATTTCCAAATTTTTAGATGAAGAAATGCAATATGAAGCTATCCTAGGTCCATTTGATACTAAACTCATAGATATGCATATATCTCCATTGCTAGTTAGAGATAAGCAAAATTCTACCAGCAAAAGAACCATTATGTACTTGAGCTGGCCAAAAGGAGCTTCTGTCTATAATGGGGTGGCTAAAGATACATATATAGGTACTACATATGAGTTAAACTATCCTTCAGTTGATTTAATAACAAATTCCTTGCGTAATTTGGGACCTTCAACACAAATTTACAAAATTGATATCAGTAGAGCATTTAGGCAAATCAGAATCGATCCAGGTGACATAGATCTATTAGGTATCAAATTTCAAGATAAATATTTCATTGACAGATCGGTAGCTTTCGGACTTCGTCATGGTTTGTTAATTTTTCAACGTTGTATGGACGCCATTTGTTATATGGCCCAACATGGCTCCCATTATTGTTTAATTACATACATGACCTAATATATACTGGCCTGTCCTCTCAAATGGATGCTTCCTTCCAATTTTTGAGGAAACTATTGGAATTAGGACTAAATATCAGCATGAAGAAATTAGTTCCACCATCCACTGCAGTTACTTGCTTGGGTATTTTAGTGGATTCTGTACAAAAAACTATTTCCATCCCAAGTAAAAAATTGCAAGAAATAGTTCAGTTATGTGCAGATTGGAATTCCAAGACTTACTGTAGCAAAAGGGATCTTCAATCTCTACTTGGTTCCCTTCTTTATGTTTCCAAATGTGTGAAACATTCCAGATTTTTTCTTAATAGAATGTTGCAGCTGTTAAGAGATAATGTGGACACAAGAAAAATATTACTTACTGCTGAATTTAAAAGTGACCTAGCTTGGTTTAACGGTTTCCTCCGTCACTATAATGGGGTTACTTATTATGACCAATCATATTGCCATTCAGAAGTACATCTGGACGCTTGTCTCACTGGCCTAGGGGGTGCTTATGGCCCCATGGTATATGGCCTGCCCATTCCCAAAGGCTATCTCAATTACAATATTGCCCATTTAGAAATATTAAACATAATAGTAGCCCTCAAGGTCTGGGCTACCCGCTGGGCTAATCGATGAATACATATTCATTGTGACAACATGGTGGTAGTGGAGGTATTGAGCTCTGGAAGGGCTAGGGACCCTACTTTAGCTCTCATTGCTAGAAATATCTGGCCTATTTGTGCAATTTTTCACATACACATAGTAGTTGTATACATACCAGGTAAAAATAACATCTTGGCTGACCTCCTTTCTAGGTGGCAATTTACTGCAGATAACGGTAAAGACCTTGCCCATATACTTCCAGAACACAGTTGGATTCCAACTCACCTGGATTTAACATTATTAAACTATAGAATATAAAAATTTCTTGTTTTATAGATGACATGGGAACTGCAGCTCGGTTGGTCACGTCTGCTGTTGATAAGCTTATGTCAGGCTTTCGCCCTTCCACTTTGAGGCAATATCGTAGGATGTGGTCGGATTTTATACCTTTCCAGATGGGCTGCTTTCCTACCAGGTGAATGTTCTTTTGTTACTGGCTTTTTTAGAATACTTCAATCACAATGGTATTTCTTGTTCCCAGCTACAAAACTACATAACAGCTATTAGAGCCTTACATATTTTACATGGCCTGGATACTATTGCTTTCAGAGATGAAAGATTGGGCCTATTTGTGAAATCCATGAAAATACAAGCTCCATTTAACCCCCAAATTCCTGCTCACTTGGATGTTCCACTGTTGGAACGTATTATTAAACAATGTGATAGTTTGGAATTTCCAGTGGTATTCAAGCCCTTGTATCTAGTCGTTTTCTTTTCATTCCTTAGGTTATCCAATGTTCTCCCACATTCAGTGGCCTCATTTGATCATACTAGACAGTTGGCTTGTGGATATGTAATTTTTGGGGAAACGGGAGCTGTCCTGTTGTTGAAATGGTCAAAAACAATGCAGAATAGGAAAGAGTTTGCCACTGTTTCTTTGCCAGATTTAGCTGGCTCGAACCTGTGCCCTATCCTGGCCCTGAAAGTCATGTTTCATAGATTTCAAGGTACTGATAATTCCCCAGTGTTTCTGATTCCTAGAAGCAAAGGACTAGTCCCACTGATTGATTCTGTGGCTCGTAAGCACTTAAAAGACATTTCTAGGGCTCTTGGGCTAGATAAAGTATTTACATTTCATGACTTCCGTAGGGGTGGGGCTGCTTGGGCCTTCAGCCATGGGGTTCCCCTTGAGCACATAATGAAACACGGCACCTCGAAGTCAGATGCCATCTGACCCTACCTTTCCTCTGCTGTCACTACTTCTTCCCCTGTAGCCCTTGCATTTCAACAGGCTTTACATCCCTAGTTTTCTACTTGGGGTTTGGGTGGCTTTTATTTTCATCCTGTATACTGTGATCACACAGTACCGTCAGTATGATACAAATACTTCAACATTTTAATTACAACCCCCTTTATGGGTTATCAGCTGGGAACACACTGACTAGCATTTCGGGCCATTTTACCTTGCCTTGCTTCGTTTGTCAGTTTGATCTTGACCTCTGGTTTGACGTTGGAGGTCATTGCTTCAGGACTTGCATTCATGACCTAATTGTTGCTTGATTGGCCGGTGGGTTGGGCAGTTATTTGATATAGGACCCATGAACTTTAGAAAGATAATTTAATATTTACTGCCTAACCTGCCTGCTTTTCTTTGACCGTTTGTCATGTTGTGATTTTGACCTTCCATAGTTGAAGGTCACTTGTATGACCTTGGAGCTGATTGCGGTTAAACTTCACTTTGCTTTTAAATTTGCCAGGCAGGTTCTTTGGCCAGTTAGGGTACAAATACATTACTATATTAAAACTTTTAAAATATATTTTAAATATTTATATTGTGCCTGGTAAAAAATCAGGTAGTAAAGTAGAAAAAAATAAATGTTATATATTCCATGTTGCCTCTCTTATTACTTCTTGGGAACTGTATCATACAGCACATAAAGGTCGCATACACCCCGCAATGAAAATTGACATGCACATTATTCTCTGCCTGCACACAGATAGTTACAAACGCATCCATGACTCAAGGGATATTTATTAGAGACTTGGGCACATGTGTTCTCCCTGCTAGTGTTGTAGGTTCTCCCCATTTACTTACATCGTTTACATGTGTTGTATCATACACTCATGTGTACCTTGCATGTATATCAACCTATTGTGTGACCTGTAGCTGTCTCAATCTGTTCTTGGATATTCAAGTAGTGACAATCTTGTTGAAAGAATTCACCTGTTTGCACTTGTAAATCTCTACTACCCCACTACCAAGCCTTGCTCATATTTTTCAGTAATACTTGTAGCACACTTACATGTGAACACATGTATAATGGGATTTAAGGGAAGCTAAAGCCTCTGTTACAGGCCATCGTACGTGCACTTGTAGCACACTTCCATGTGAGCACACGTACAATGAGATGTAAGGGAAGCTAAAGCCTCTTACATCCCATTGTACATGCACGTACATCCTGAGAAAAATTGGCACACTTAAAGCCTCTCTTACATCCCTTCGTACGTGTATGCAGACGTAAGTGTGCTGCAAATATTGTTGAAAAATATGAACGTAGCCTGGTAGTGGGGTAGCAGAGATTTACATGTAAAAACAATGTGTATTCTCCCAACAAGAGTATCACTAGTTAAATATAAATGAACACACTACGTGCACGCAGGGAAAATGTGCATGCCAATTTTTATTGCAGGGCCTGTGCGACCTTGATATTTTCTTCTAAAATCGCAAGTGTGCCTTGAGGGTCCCTTGCAAATCAGGCGATTTTTCTCTGTAACCAGGACGTACGTGCATGTACGATGGGATGTAAGAGAGGCTTAAGTTACACACGCAATTTTATAACAAAATTTTAAGGTTGCACAGACCCTGCAATGAAAATTGACAGGCACATTTTCTCTGTGTGCATGCAGTATGTACATAAACACATCCATTTCTCAAGGGTAACTTACGAGAGACTTTCACACATGCATTTCCCTTGCAAATGTTGCAAGATCTCCCTATTCACTTGCAGGGATTGCATATGTCATATAATACACTCACGTGTACCTTACATCTATATTAACCCACTGTGGGACCTGTAGCTAGATGCAGTATGTCCTTCGATGTTCAAGTAGTGACACTCTTGTCAGAAAGATATCCCTTGTTTGCACGTGCAAATCTCTGCTACCCTACTACCAGACTGAGCTAATATTTTTCAACAATATTTGCAGCACACTTACGTGTGTATACACATACGATGGGATGTAAGAGAAGCTTAATCTAATGACATTGTTGCATCTCTTAGAAGATCCATATCAGGGGTGAAATCCAATGGCAGAGATCTATCTAAGTACAGGTTTTTATAGCATACGCTCAACAGATCTAATTCACCCGGACCATTTCTAATGTGACTGAATGCTCTTCTAATGTCTATCTTGTACAACAATGCACCTCTACCCAAATCTTTATTATATTTCAAAACATGATCTGTAGAGGGTTACTGAAGTGGAAAATTCGGACCGACTAAGGACCAAATAACGGACCATTACTGTATGACTGGTATCCGAGTTTTGTTTTCCCCTTATTATTGAGAGGGGTAGAATCTACATGTACTACAAAAGGCAGGGTCTGGAAATTATTAGATAAACGCCATGTTGTAGTTTATCCTGAATATATTTGTCAATATGATGTTGGCACTGTAAAACCAATACATGAATTTTAGTTGATGATTACAATTCGGCTTCCAAGTCAAACTTCAAACGGAGTCCATATTGCAAATGGCGGCCAATGTCCTTGCACACATGCATGCCTAAACTTATCAATAATAAGGCATAATCTTTAATTTCCCCTAATTCTGTGTGACATTGAAACGCAGCATGGCTGGCTTTTGCAGCGGTGTAGTAAATATCATTATTATCATCCAAAAGTGAAGGAAGATAACCAACATTGCATTTTTACATCTGTGATTAATTTTATATTTTTATTAATATTTTTTTGTATTCAGACAGTGACTCAGATACTCTCGAAATTTAATTGGATCTAAGTTGGACAAAGACCCATCTTTTGTTTCTGTTTTATGACGATCGAAGTAGTCGTATTTGTGCAATCCTGCTAACAAACAGAAGAAACCAGATACAAGGACAGATAAATAGAGAAACAGTCATGAAAATAATGCCTTCTTGGTGGTAGTGAATTAGATGCAAAGTTTAAAAGGTACATTTTTAAAAAAAAAGTTCAATTTTGTATAAATGGGAAAATCTGGATTTTGATTGATTGTGATCCCGATCAGTCTGAACATTTAAGGGGTGTAGGTTGGAGCAAGACTCGTCTACTTTTTTCAGGAAGATCCAAGCAGTACATAATGAGTTGGGGCCTTTCTTGCCCCTGTCAATTGTCATAACATGTGTATATTAGCTTAACATATTTAGTTTCATGTAATCATGTGTTTATCATATACTGAATTTTATGTATACTTAGTGTTGTCTTATATTTGTGAAATAAAGGCACTTTACCCCATGACTGTATATCAATCACACATCGTAAACTATCTGACCTTTGACCTGGCCTTGACTGGCAGTAGTATTTGTGAAATTCTGAAAAACAACGTTCATTTTTAACATTTAAGGGGTGTAGGTTGGAGCAAGATTCATCTACTGTGGCCGATTTCACAAAGGGACTTAAGTCCAGATTTAGACTTAATTTTAAGACTTGGTCTTAAATTTTGTCAAAAGAATGTTAAGTCTGTGGTCTTAGACTTAGCAGATTTTACTAAAGCAGCTAAGTCCATGAAATTGCTAAGTCAGTGGACTTAACTTTAAGTCTGGAAGGTAGTGGGCTTAAATTTTGTAAAGAGGACTTAAATATGGCCGCCATAAATTTTTCTCCACTTCAAAATTTGAAATGGCTGTAAATAAAGTATAATTACACAGAACACCTCACTAAAGTAGTCTTTAGGAAGTTTATATGTGGCAACAAGGTTTTCTTTTTCAAAACAGCCCTTATCCTTAGATAAAATACATCAAATGAAGGATATATGGCATCAATATTATATTTTGAATAGATATAAAAGGTCACATGACACAGAAAACCACTGTGGTTATTTCATAAGCTTGGACTTAGCTAAGTTGCCTTTGTGAAATCCATTTTAAGTCCCAGACCTAGCTAAGACCAAAGTCTTAGACTTTAAGTCCCTAACTTAGCCAATAAAGGGACTTAGTTTTAGTCCTTTAGTAAAATTGGCCCCTGTTTTTTTTTCAGGAATATCCAAACAGTAGTATTTGTGAAAATCTGAAAAAAGGAACGTAATAATATGTAAATTGGAAAATCCAGATTATTTTTGTATCAAGATGGTGATCCAGATCACTCAAAATATACTGGGATCTCAGTTGGACCAAGACCCATCTTTCAATTTTTTCAGCAACCACTGAGCAGTTGTATTTTTGTAATCCTACTAACAATGGACAAATAGACAAACGGATAAATGTTCATATAAACAATACTTCCTTGATGGAGATAATAAACAAATCTGGGCACAAACAAACCTGAAAAAAACCTTTCATTTTCAATGTTACCTTCCAAGTCTGAAATGTAAATGAAAGAGTTATTCCAATTTTAGTGCTTTGTAACACCCAATCAAATTAAAGTCACACACCATATGGGATGTTTACTAAAGTTAAATTTTAAAAAAGTTCCCCCCTAGGAATAAACTGGCAGCCACTTTAAGGTTTGTTCTATCCCAGCTGGAAAACAGAGCAGGATCTCTGTAATCTTCAATTTATGCTGGCTTGTGGAAGTTTACTGTCTTTCATAGTCTTCCATAGTGTCTATCAATGGGATGCTTTTAGGCTTTCACCAAGTCCTTTTGTCTTTTGTGAAATATATAGGTACTGTATGACTTTTGAAGAAACAGCCAGTCCTATTATTTCAGTGGCTACCCACCTTACTCCAGAATGCTTGTGGTATAATGAGCGACTGTAAGTTTCTAATCTAAATTTAACTGTTCATGTTACCAGTGGATACAAATACAAAGACTTGGAGCAAATCTAGGAAGCTTTGGGTGTTCTTATTTCGCTACCCACCATGTAAATTTATTTATTTATTTGGGGTTTTACGTCGCTTTCAACACTGTACAGGTCATATCACGACGGGTAGTTGGAAGGGCAGAGGAAACCAGTACATACAGTTCATCAGGGATCCGTACTGTAAACTGCTGACCAACGGCAAGCAACAACCAGCTTTCCCACTTGAAGTGGTGCCGGGAACCAAACCCTGGCCTCAGAGGTGGGAGGCGAGAGTTTTACCACTCTGCCACTGTGGCCCCTACCCACCATGTAAAAGATATCTCATTTGTTAAAGCTTCATTCCTCAGAGGGACCCCCAATTGCAAAAATAAAAGACTGCAAGTGGGAAAGATATATAATTTAATTCTACTAAAAGATATGAGATATATACAATAAATCTACATTCATTGCATAGTGTTACGTCATATGACTAATATATTGTAATGAGTATTATTATAAATATACAGAATATAATAAGCAGTGAATTGTGTATATAATAGTATCAGCCTAAACCCAGGGACAACTAACTGGTGAATAAACCAGGAGTAACACAATATGCTTAAGATAGAAATGAAGGATTATTGTAAGAGAAATAAATATCCACAGAAAATTGAAGTGGTTTAAAGCAGAAGTATAAATTTAGTGTAAGGGAATGTAGTTGGTAGAACCACTGGGTTAGCAGCCATGCCCAGTATTTTAAAATCAAATCTCAATGAATGTGGGTATGCAACTGGGTGAAAATTTAGAGGAAAAGGAGTGATAAGTGTTTATTCTAGAGTATTAACCCAATAAAGAAAAAAGTGGGTTAGTGTTCTGTCTGTAGGTTGTTCAGAACCACCAAAACAGCCCCTTTTCTGAGGTTATTTACAAAGTCCAGAACATTAAAACACTTTATTTAACATGTTTTATGACAAAAGCACATGTATTCTGCATCTGTGTTGTCATCAGAGGTGAAGGTTATAAACTGGTAAGCTTCTGGAGATACCCTACTTACAAGTGGTAATTAGGGCCAGTGATACCGTTGTTTGCAGATTCACAGGCCGTGAACTCGTATTTACAACCTGATAGAACGGTGCATAAGGCTAAGATGGGAATGGGGCTAAATTAAATGAAAGCTTGAAGAGTGCATTTAAATCTACCATTTCAAATTTCTCTGCACAGGGTAACAATTTTGGCCTACTGGCTTAACTTAGAAGTTATATAAAAACTTTAACTCAAACTAAGCAGTACTTGTTTTTTATCATTCCAGCTTTATTTACACTTTCAAAAATTAAAAAAAAAATTATTAGTAATTTGAAGTGTTAAGGTTAATAAAGGTACCTTAAGTTTTAGAAACAACAAATATGACCCTATACCTCAAGATAAAAAGTGAACCAAGAATATACGGTAGCACTTTGAAGAGCTCTGCATGTTCACAGGCATGGTTCAAGTAGGAGGACACTGCTAATGTATATGGTCCAATCAAAACAAATATTTCAACTTTTGAAACTCAGACAATTTCCTGGTTGATTTGTATGTGTGGTTATTTTTGTACAGCCCCCTTAATTTTTAAAGAAGATAATTTTGCAATTGGAATATTTTCCGACCAAAAGAAAAAAAAATCAATTATTATCCTGGAGATTACTCTCAGAGAACCTGTGATAGAACCAGTTATAGAACTGGGGAAATGTGAACTACACCTTAGTTTATTTCTTTTCATTCTGTGAAAATAGAGAATGCAAAAAGCTGTTCTTTTAAATTTTGTAGGAGTTATGTACTTATACAGAGTCAAATGGAAGACCTTCATAATCACACTTAAACACCTGTCTCACTCTTCTTGCACCTGTCAAATGTCTGTGGACAAATGTACCAGATTTGACCCCACAGCTTCATTTCAAAGCGCAACATAATCACAGGTACTTGTTCCTGAACCAAGACAAATTCTACAATTGTTCTTGATTGAGAACATATCTGTACAGACGCGCTACCATTGTTTTCAGGGGAAGAAATTAATTGCGATGAACACAAATCAGCCATTAGGTGAATAAAGGCTGTATCATTCTATATTATACTATGTCTGAATAAGGAAGTCAAAACTAAAATATACAAATTCTGTTACTAATAATAGATAGAATGGGACCACTGTATTCCTCATCTTATCAATAATACCGGTGTTCATAAAAAGAATAAAACAAATAGCTTATGATTTTCCGCGGAGAGACTTTCCGGCCTAATGCTCTGAAGATAGTTTTGTCAATAGACAGTGTGATCAATATTGACTAAATAGCTACATAATTTGAGCCACAGGATAAGCTTGCAGCTTTAAATCAACACATTCTGTAGTGTAACCTGCAAGTTAATAGAACTTGGGTTAAAAAGTAATTCAAGGTGCAACAAATATATGTGTGCATGCATATGAAAGTGACCGTGAAGAGGAGGATAAAGCTTTTTCAGCAGCAATTTACACTTTGAGATAACTGATATTATTGTGTATTGTTCGTGTATTTGGAAAACAGCTAGATCTGGATACTGGTAGGGTAGGGACACTCAGTACATGTTGGTGGTGACATGTGACTTGTCAGTATGGGAATATCCAAGAAGGCCACTCTTATCCTGATGTTTCTGTGTGTTCTCACTGTGCCTGTGATGCTTGGCGGGATTGCATTCTTTGTGGTAGCGTAAGTGACTTCAGCCTCTTACATCTATACAGTAGTACAAAAACCATACACTCCTCATAGGGCCTGATGGCATCATGATTAGCAAATGTAGCAAATGTGGGTATGGGTTCGTATGCTGCTTGTTGCACCTCTTTTCCATACATGATATTCTAATTATGACTATAGCGATACATGTACTGTATCTGATAACAATTCTGCAACTCAGTATAGAATCTACAAACCGTGTTAAAACGCAACACTTGAGTATATAAGTCACATGCATATCCACACAAAATGTACAGGGTATGACATTAGCCATGCAAGCAATGATGTAGCTAATTGGTGAAAATATTCACTGTACAGCCAAAGAGTGAACTGGAATGTGATTTGACACTTTGAATGTAACAGAACAAAAAACCATGGGGAAATAGCCCTCGCAAGTTTAAATTTATATGTCAAGACATTAATCCTTCAAGGATGAAACACCCCGAAAAGTGAATGTAACTGTTGTCTAGTTTTATTTCTTTACAATGGGTGGCCATCCACTGGTAAACAGTTGGTTTTTTATCTTCAAACTCCTAAAGAGTATAAGCTATAATATTTCGGGTTAGTCTCTGAATATTTCAGTTCTATTGGTTTTGCATTAAATAATTGAGATACATTTTAAGTTAACGTTATGCCAAAAGTCAACCAATGTTTTTAAAGTTAAATCTCCAAAGCCCAAGATGATGACTAAGCCTTGTGTCAGCCAAATAATAAAGATCCACCTAGACACACAGTTGAAAATGCTTTATGGAAATGTTACTTCTCTTTCGGTGCAATGTTAAAACACTCACGATAAGTAAGATTTATTTTGTGGGAGAGGAGGGGTGTGTGTGCATTTCTGGAGCCCGGTGTGCTACATTGACTTGCTTTTCTATTTCAGACACTTCGAAGATGAAGATGAAGATGAAGATGACAAAATGTATAAAAAGAAATTTAACATCACCGGGGCAGTGATGTTGTCGGCTGGCTTCTTCCTGGGCTGGAGCTTTGCCATGGCTATCTGGTGCTTTGGTCGACATGACATCGTTAAACAAAGGCTGTGTTGTATCAGCTCTTATGTAAGTCAGGCAAGTTTAGCTGACGTACAGCATGGCAGATTTCCACATATACCATAAAGTAGATACACCATTTGGTGAAGGTGTAGTTGTTATAGGTCTGAAATGTCTAACGTTATAGAAAGCATCACTACATGGTTCGAAAGTTGTAAACGTTTGCATACAGTGACATACTACATAACGAACATAAATGAAAATGGCACGATTATCAAACTTCAATTAGGGATATAGGTAGACTTTGTGGGTTATGTTCCAGGATGGACTAATATGAAAAAACAACAACAAGATTTTATTGTAAAAAAAGAGTAGTTGGAGTACATGTTATTTCAAATATCAGAATATTTATTTACATCTTTGAATGTCAAGTTTAGGTTTTCATCAGTCATTTAAAGATATGTTCCTTGTTTTCACAAATAATTTCCTACTAGTATTCAAGTTGGCTCAAGACTCCTTTTCATAAAAAGGCACTGAAGTGTCCGATTTTATTTACTCGCTGTTTAGATCCTGTTCGCAGTAAACATTTTAATCTTTAAAAGGTCAGATAATAACAATGTGACCATATTTATCATTGGTGTAGGTAAATAGAACAGTACTCATTTGTAGCACAGCTTAGATGCAAAACTTAGCTATACAGGATCACAGATAAGTTGTTTGAAAAACCCATGTTTTTTTAAAGAGTCAACCCTGACAGACAACCCTGTTATGTGTGGCTACTTTTTATAGTTTATTTGTTTTTTCTACAAACATTTTAATGACATTGTTATGAGCTGTACATGTACAGAAAAATAATAAAATTGTATTAACGCAAACAGCAGAAATATCAAAACCTTAGCTTTTTTGTCTTGAATAAATCACTGTGTATAAAATAGGCCACACAATCTCATAAAGTCATTCAAATTGTAAGTAAGCATGTGGCGTATTTTGAAAGGATTAGATAGAGTAACATATGCATTTCTGTGGAATGATAAACCAGTGTAACTAAAATATATTAACTGTAGTGCAATCAGACACAAGAATCATCACAGCTTGTGCACTTATTGTAACAACTACGCCATAACTGTACATGAAAACACGCTCCATATAAGTTTTTTTAATAAAAATTTAATTTATTTTGCAGAGAAATAGGGATGAGTGGTTAATGGCTCTTTAGTGAATCACCATGATAAGGTTGGGTGGTAAATATCTCTTTGTACAGTAAGTGATGATCAGACCATGTTGGAAATACCCTTTTTATGTAAGACATGGTGATCCGTACTAGGTGTAATGTAGCTTTGAACACATTGTGTAGGTCTCACCATGACAGGAAGTTGAGGGATGGAGGAGAGCAATGCATACTAGATATTCAGGATTCTGTAGTGACTACCACCGAGTGCCGGCAAGCAACTACAACATTTCCTGCATTAGGTCAGGCCGGGAATTGAACCTCAGATCTGGGAGGTGGGAGGCAAGTGTGTTACCCACTACAATGTATGGATGATCATCACTAATACTCTTTATGTTTTTATTTTGTGTTTTTTTTTATTTTGCAGAAATTCACCAACAAAGTTGATATTGTGTGACATTTCTTGCCAACCAGCAGTAGATATCCAACTCCAGATGTCTGCTTTTTGAGTTATTATCAGTTGAACTTTTTTGCTTTCACATTAACTTGTCGTTTCTTCTTGAGTTTTATATATTGTATTACACAGTATTAACTATGTACACACAAAGACAAATGGATGGATACCATGGGAATTATGTTTGACTTTTTCTTAGTCTAGTGTTGACGATGTAGTGACTGCTAATACTACTTAATAAGCAGATTTTGTAACATAATAAAACTGTCAATCTGTAACAAAAATACATTATGAAATGTTTTGACTCTTTTTGTCATCAGACAACCTTTGGGTCACAAGTAAAAAATCTCCTGTAACTTAATCTGGTTATACTTGGCTATAGAAAGAAAATTATGCAACTGTCCTGCACAGCAAGCTCGATAGGTCTTCATTATGAAAAATTCATTGGTGGAGGAAAAAGTGCAGAGTATTTGTTCACCATTTTTATACAGTATATCACATACAGTAAGTTTAAATCCAAACATCACGTGCAAGTTTATTAATATATTTGGAGACTGATAGAAAGCAAACAATTTTATTGCAATATGATCTTTCATTTTGCAGACTTTTAGATCTGATTACACAATAAATTTAATTTATCTGTTTTCTAAGTTCAACCGAAATGTTATAGTGGCAACTATGGTTTGGAAAAATTGTCAGGTCTTTTGGTACAAAACTCCACAAAGCCAGTGTGGGAGACATCCGTGGTCTGTGTTTTGTTGATTTCCTTGGCAGTTCGGCTGTCGTATAACATGGGTGCCTGGCAAACAATTCCAATGGAGCCAAACAGACAGATAAGCACATAGATCCACAGTAGACACCTGTCCATCACTAGAGCCACGTACTTCCAGTCTTCTTGGGTCTGTAATACACACCATTTGGAGAGTATATAGAACCTTTATAATATGTAATACTCGCCATTAAAACTCCTAGCTATTTCGTACCTAGCTGGGAATGTGAGCAAAGTCATGAAAACTATTCAGAACCTCTGTGTGGGTTCTACTCCCACAAGTGACAATACTGAGGACCTGTCCCAGTATGGTCCTGGATGCTGAATGGGACGTAAAACCCCGAACTCAGAACAGTATATACCCACATCCGTTGTAGCAGTTTATTTGTCTACCTGTGATGAAGTGGGGGAAATGGTGTATTTCAAACGAGAGTAAAGAAACTGGCAAGTGATGGTTGAAATCCTACCAAGGACCAAAGATTCAATAATCTTACAATGAAGTCTTGTTTTCTTCATTGGCTTGAGACAATTGTTTTTTTTTAAATGTTCTAGAGAGGTTCCGCTTGAGTAACACACTATTGATGGAAGGATGTGCCCGTGAAAACCGTTGGGCAGCTGACTGAGTTCATCACTGTGGCCCATGTCCAGTGTGCAGTAATCCAGGATGTCTGCAATGACTGCCATATCCTTTAACAGTGCCAGCTTGCCCGATTTGTACAAATGCAGAAAAAGTCTGTCATTTGTGCCAAAAGGGTGATCTCGCATTCAAATACCAATACATTTATTTGGACAGGGGGACTTGAATGCATAAGTTACAAAACTAAGTAAAACTCTCACAAACAAATATTTATTCTATAGTTAGTGAATAAACCACAATAAGCCATTTATTATTTCAAAAGAGTTGTTTGTTCATGTCTGAAGTTTATGTTAATATCTGTTAATATCTGTATTGCAACGTTTCTGGCATGAGAATGTATTTGATATTGATCAAATAGCACCACAAAAAGAAAGACAAACTAAAAAAACAATACTCTTCATGCGCAGATACTTTATATTTGTGTGAATTGATTAATGGATATGTGAAATTGTAAGGTACAATTTTATACCTCATTGTATGCATTGTATGCTCATTGTATCGGTCTACATAATCCACAGTTGGCAGCCTGTAATATAGAGCAAACAATTCTCAAAGAACAAATTGGCTAACGCAAATACTTGTTAATGCTTTAAGGGTTCACGTGGTATTTGTATATAAAGATTGTGTTGACATGTCCTGTGGGTCGGATCACCACTAATCAATCTGACAGGTAGATGGGCAAGTGAGACTCCACAAGTAACACCTCTATATCTAGAGAAATTTGTGACTTGCTGGTCTAACCGGGGGTTCTTTCTCACTAGTATTGTCAAATTGTTTAACAGGTCCCTTGACTCTTATGCCTGTGGTCATAGTTTCAAATCTACACCTGGTTAATGCTCGAGACCTGCTGCAATATACTAAGTAACTTTATCTTTTGAGGGATGTGAGTTTCAGTGTGGTAGTGGTAGACACCGAGGTTATGTGGGATTACTGTGTGGTGAAATCCATAGAAAATGCGGGTCCACATCTAGGTGTGGACGGGTTCATTCCTGTAAACCCTCTCCAAGCTTTAGCAAGCACACTTGTCCTAGTTTTCCTCTCCTCTGATTGGTCATACTTGAATGCTCTATAATCCTTCACCTGACATTGTCATTCAAACTTCAGCTGGCAGTGGGGTCACATTGAAAACAGCAGACATCTTGTCTTCTAGTCAAACTGGACTTTGGTTTTATAATTTCATTTTATATTTTCATTTTATTATGCTCTTTTATATGTTTTAGTGTTTTATATTAACTATATATTGATGTACCGTTAATACACATATCTTTTTGTCAGATTCTATATGTAATGTGGTGCCGTTAACGCACATAGAAGTTACCGTTGTTTTCTATATGTATTGATTTACCGTTACCGCATATAGATATTATTCTATGTTGTACCGTTAGTGCATATATGTAATTCATAATTATGCTATATGGTCTGACATTCTCTTGATCACAAAACACTTGTTAAATCTTGTCTTTTCAAGGTGATTGTATTATAGAGTCCAGTAGTATATAGTGAGTTCTGCTTAGGTTACTTGGCTATTTATGTATGTAGATTTTAAACATGTCGGAGAGCACTTACAATTTGCGGTCTAACAAAGCAGATCAAATCCAAGTTCCCATTCAACTACAGTTGAATAATGATTCTGATTTCCTGTCACAACTTCTCAAAACGAATACTCAACCACACAATGAGGAATCTGATAGTTCCTCGGAGTCAGATTTAAATTGTAGTGATGTTGTGGGGACTTCTGATGGGGAACAAACAGGGGGACAGGAGTCTGAAAGATCCGATAATGTTAGTGAGAGTGCTCCAGACAATTCAGCAGTCCAACAACTGATTAATTCCCAGATATTGAGTCAATTACAGACAATCAGTCAAAGACTTGATAAAATAGAGCAGACTCGCTGTAAAAAAACAAATGATCCTAAAAAAGTTAAGACCAGCAAAAATAAACATCCGAGTAATGACAAGTCCAAAAGTATCAGTGCAAAACAAGGGGAAACCTCCGCTACACCAAATTCTACTCAGCATCAAATCTTGCCACAGAGTGTGGACCAAATTCCACAGTTACACACTATTAGACAAGATCTCTTGATCCAAGCCCAAGTTGAAAAACGACTCAAAGAGTTAGCTGAGGCAGAAAAATCAGGTACGCACAAACAAAAATCGCTACGCGGCGGCCCCGTAGAAGTCCTTGTGCCAAACAAAGTTAAATGGCCACATGAATATGTCTTGTCCGGCTCACAGAAAGAGCGGGTATCATATGACCAGCTATCTGTCATTCAATGGGTGACTGGCTTTTGCCGCATAATGCGTGATGAACAGAACAGGGACATTCAAAATTCTATGTTAGATTATCTGATAGCACTTTTTGATGATGCAAATGATTTCAGCTGGGAGGCGGCAAAGGCCAGTCACGCCGTTCTTTTATGCCGGATGGAACAAGGTGAAATTAAAGGTTATGCACAGGTCGAAAAAATCGACCGAGTTAGAAGAGCAAACGCTCAAAGGCATGTTTCTCCGGTTAGTACATCCTCCCAACACATAGGTACTAAAAAGCAAACGACTAAAGCCACCAAAAGCATGCCGTGCCAGTATTACAACCAGGGTTCCTGTGCCCACCTCAAATCCCATGATACCCGGGGAACCCTCTACAAGCATATCTGCACTCATTGCTTTGCCACGTCTGGTAAAACATTTACTCATCCTGAATCACAATGCCGCAATAAACAGAAAAAACAGACAAAAAACGAATAACTCCGGGTATGAGTCTTGGTACCCATACCCGTCATTTTGGCACACGAGTCGTTCAGACCAACAATGTTCACCTTGCCCCCCGAATACTAGAAGTTGAGACAAACAAACAAACAGCCCTGCAATGGTATCACATGCAGAGGGCTCTTCGGGAAAATTCCCCACGTTTATCATATGCAGATGTCGTAAAGAAGCAAAGTACTAGCCTTGACAAACAGCTTTCGAAAACACTACCCCAAAAAACAAGTATCAACAATGTCAAGGCTTCTCGGGATCAATTCCAGAAAGAGGTTCACAATTATGCCCCTGCAAATACACAATTTGATGGTAACAAAAGATTACCTTTTCTCAGGAATACAAAAAAATCCGGCAAGGTAGAACCCGATGCACATAGTCACATCCCCACCTCTAACCATTTCCAAATACTACAGAACTTGAATAAAGATTCGGATACAGCTGGGGATAGTGTGCACACAGATAGCATAGGGCAAAGTGCATGTAATTCTAATTCCCAACGAAAGAGAGATAAGATTACTGACCGGGCACAGAAAGTCAGGTCGCCAAATTCTCTGCAAACAAATCCACCGATTGAGCAATCTCAGGTTGTTCATCACCTGACCACTGCCTCCATGCCCATATTGGCCAGTAAAAACAAAACTGGGTTAACTCCCGAGGGAATGGATGTCACTTTGGGCAGGTGTGACAATCCATTTCCTGCACAAGACGATTTACCATCACAAGTTAACAATGGCATAGCAAAACAAACTAATGTTAACAGTTGCTATGCAACTCATGACCCCAATAGCCTCCATATTTTGACCCAGCGTATACCAGATCATGTGTTTGCCAACAGGCATAAATGTATGGAATACAATAACTGTGTGCAACAAAATGGTGAAGACTTTGGCTTCATCCCGCTTACGCGCCTCAAAGTATATCACGGCGATCCTATTGACTATGATCGACCTCCCGACATCATTACGGCCCATAAGATTGTTCGACAAACTGGCATTCCCAATTTCTTAGGGGCCAGAATTCCTATTGCTTCTCAGCTTAAGCCCCAAAGGTGGCGTTATCACTTACACCGATTCTGGGATAAACAACTGCCGGACTTAATCGAATACGGCTTTCCGTTAGATTTCTGTCGAGATGGCATCCTCCATCCCTCAGATACAAACCATATGTCGGCACTCCAAAACACATCACATGTTGAACAATATATCTTGGAGGAACTGTCATACGGTGCAATACATGGACCATATCATGAAAAACCTTTTCCCATGCATGTCTCCCCTCTAATGGTAAGGGATAAGCCAAATTCCAACAAAAAACGTACCATTATGGACCTGAGTTGGCCAAAGGGTTTTTCTGTTAACCATGGAGTGTCTAAAAATAGTTATCTTGATACATATTTCACACTACACTATCCCTCAATAGACCATATCATACAAGCAATTCGTGACTTAGGCCCGGATGCCCTCCTTTACAAAATTGACATCAGTAGGGCCTTCCGCCATATCAGAATAGACCCAGGCGATCTAGATCTCCTAGGTTTTCATCACAATGACTATTATTTCGATGGGTCTCTTGCTTTTGGGTACAGGCACGGTTCTGTATTTTTTCAACGTTGCTCAGACGCTATACGTTACATCATGAAAAACTATGGTTTTCACACCATTTTCAACTATATTGATGATCTGATCTATGTGGGATTGCCCCATGAAATTCATCAGTCTTTTACGTTCCTCCAACACTTATTGCAAGACCTCGGCTTGGAAGTCAGTCCTAGTAAGTTGATCGCTCCTGCAACGCAGGTCGTGTGCTTAGGAATACTGGTGGATACGGTCACTCAGACGATTTCCATCCCTAAAGACAAGCTTCAGCAGATAAAAGATATCTGTTTTTCTTGGTTAAGTAAGACGTACTGTAGCAAACGCGACCTACAGTCACTACTAGGTTCCTTGCTATATATCACCAAGTGCATTAAACCTGCCCGTTATTTTCTTAATCGCATGTTGGCACTGCTAAGACAGAATGTCAATCATCGTAAAATACTACTACACCAACAATTTTTTGCTGACCTAAACTGGTTTTTAACCTTTCTGGATACTTACAATGGCATTACATATTACAAGATCACTGAACAAGATGCCCAGGTTTATCTGGATGCCTCCCTTACAGGCCTAGGTGGAGTTTATGGCTCCTTTGTCTATGCACTCCCCATTCCAAAGGGGTTTCGCGACTATGGTATTGTCCATCTCGAGATATTGAACATACTGGTTGCATGTAAAATCTGGGCTTCTCAATGGGAAAATAAGAAAATACAAATATTTTGTGATAACCTTGCAGTTGTAGAAGTCCTAACCTCAGGCAGGACCAGAGACGAGACGCTGGCCATCTGTGCGCGCAACATATGGCTCTTGTCAGCATTATACAACATTCATTTTACATTTTCCCACATTGCAGGTGTCCAGAATACCATTGCTGATTTGCTGTCCAGATGGGGAAATAGTCACCACGATTGGTCTAAACTCCAAAGTCTTTGCCCTGATCATGTTTGGGTGGATTCCCATATCGATCTAACATTATTGAATTATACCATATAATATACTATTTTTCAGGCTTACCTGCAGCGGCGGCCCAGCTGGCGTCCCTGGCGTCTGTGAGCCTAAAGAATGGGTTTCGTCCCGCCACTCTCACACAGTACACCCGAATGTGGAAAGACTTTCTAGCATTCCAGGTGGCTGCTGGGTTGTCGTTGCATCAGGTGACTCCTTTAGTTCTACTAGCATATATGCAATACTTGATCAATGCTAGTTTGTCAGAGTCTAACATCTCAAATAATCTGGCTGCAATAAGGGCGTTTCACATAATACATGGCCTTCCCACACATCCATTTCAGGATCGTCGGATCCCTCTTCTCCTAAAATCCATCAAAATCAACAGGCCTTTTGCTCCAAAAATTGCTCAGTGCCTCACAATTGATACGCTACACCAAGTTATGGCCACATCGGCTGGTCTTCAACATAATATCACATTTACAGCTTTGTACTCTTTCGTCTTCTTCTCTTTTCTACGTCTTTCCAATTTGTTGCCACATACTACCAAACAATATGATTTTACTAGACATATGGCTCGGGGAGACGTCATTTTCACCCAGTTTGGTGCCACAGTTATCATCAAATGGTCTAAGACCATCCAAGATAGAAAAGAGACCAGAACTATCAATGTTCCATATCTAGGTGCTTCACAAATATGTCCTATTGTAGCCTTGAAAACCATGCTTTGCCATATTCCGGGTTCAGAAAATGATCCCCTTTTCATGATTACAAAGAAAGGTATCCCCATGGTCCTGACCGATTCCGTGGCTCGTAAGCATTTGAAAAAGGTGTCTCAGTTATTACACATACAACCACCACTGACCTTTCATGCCTTTAGGAGAGCCGCCTCTTCTTGGGCATTTCAGCATGGGGTCCCATTAGAACACATCCAGGCCCATGGCACATGGCAATCCAACGCTGTTTGGTCCTACCTTCGGGCCCTTCCGTCATCCTCCTCTCCCGTCGCACAAACCTTTAGTAAACACTTACACACTTAAGTTTGGCCTTGGGAGTCACATTATTTCCATTTCACCGCTTATTTCTTATAATTTAACTCCAAAATTGGTGCTCTCTGGACGGTTACACCATATCAAGGTCAGGTGAGCCCGAACAATCACTCGGTCTATTAACCTTCAAAACTGGGGGACCTGTTCACGGTCTCCCCCTTTCAGTCAGGTCTCTCTTGACTTTACCTGTCTTTCAATCTGACGGTTTGACCTTTTGACCTCTTACCTCAGATTGCTTTCATTTCATGTTCGAGCTCCCCTGGCCCAGAGGCCAAAGGTTTATAAAGTAGTCACAATCTCACAGTCAAAAATTATCCTGAAGTTTGGATCAGTGAATGTAATCAAATCTTTATGGTTAGTTATCGTAATTATGCCTGTAAACAGTCACATTTATTAATCTTGAGTGTGCAGTTTGAAATATCATTATGGTTTACTTTTCTGTTAGTATCATTGTTCTAAGCGTTAAACAAGTTAAAGTAATCAATAATGATGTATATAGCTGAAGTTTGAATTCCCACTCATTTTATCATAACTAGTGCTAATATCATGATTTAGTTCATTTACTGCTATATATGTGTTTTAAACAATTGTACTAATTGTGCTTGCTTTAATGTTAAAGAATAAAATTTTAAATCCCAATCTTCTGTCCTTGGGTTTGGGGGAATGCATACCTTCTCTGTTCACCAGAATAGTTATGGGATCTAGGACAAGGATAGCTTAGAGCTATTATTAGTTTTGCTACTTTTACAAATGTCAGAACATTAAAAATCTGTTTATCAATAAATGGTCCACGATGAGAAATATAAATCTGTATGAAGTAAGAATAAGGAAGTATAAGGAAGTAGAAACATGCTGAAGTGATTGACACCAAACTATTAAAGCCAAATTTACTCACTCCGATATTTGTCAAAGACGAAATAGAATGTGGAGATGTAAAAACACCCTAAAAACAAAACAGGCGCTCCATATGTTGTTAATTGAGAACTTCATTCTACCACTTGAAACTGAACTAGGCAAAAATATCCGACTTAATGTCCCAGAGAGAGTTTGTAAACATTGGACAAAGTATACAAAGGAATGAAATTCACTTTGTGTTTGTCCTGAATAAGACTGCATTTAACTGTATTCATATTTATTAAACACAGTAGAATCTCAGTCACTAAGTCATAAGTTTACCAATATAATGTCTGTGTAAAGAAAAAAGTTTTGTACATTTTGTATTTGACGTATGGCAAGAGCGGAAACATAAATCGTCTTGTTAATGCATTTAGAATTCTTGTAAATGTCACCAGAGACAGAGTATATATTCGTTTTAGTATTTTTGTTAGTATTTTTAAATTACAAAACTAACTATCAAAACGGCTTGGTCAAAATAAATATTTACAGATTATACAGAGCGAGTATGGGTGTCTTGTGACATTTTGATCAAATATAGTTCATTGCCTGCATCAGTGCATATTACTATTTATACTGAAATAGATAGACTAAAATGTGACGGCTACAACCAGTATCACGTAATGCCACAATCATTCTCTCACAGCAACACTTCACATGCACGCTGTGTTTTTGCATGTATGTTGTATTGTATGTATGTTTTTACCAACACTGAAATATCCCAAATACTAGGAATTCCACAAGGAAATGAAATTAGAACATTTTAATTGTAAATTAAATTTTATAAGTTAATATCTTACCTAACAGACATAGCTAATGCCTGGCGCCAGCCGACCCCACCATATATCAGAAGAAAGACGTCTTGAGCAATGTTCGGATTGGGCAGGCAACCTCCCTGTGACTCGCCAGATGGCAGCATTCTTCCTCTCCACCAATCACAGTGCACTGTCAAGGAGAAGGGTAAAGTGAAACCTTATGCCCCTGTTCCACCAAAGGACTAAGCCCCGATCCTGTCTGGGACCCTTAATCGTGGACAGTCGCTGAAAAAAAGGTA
Organism: Sabellastarte sp. h YS-2021; assembly: GCA_964017235.1. Taxonomy (NCBI): domain Eukaryota; kingdom Metazoa; phylum Annelida; class Polychaeta; order Sabellida; family Sabellidae; genus Sabellastarte; species Sabellastarte sp. h YS-2021. Next base: position 35,331,390 of record OZ024936.1, read on the forward strand.
AAATGGGTGGGAATACTGAATCGGTATTGAAGCCTGGGATTAAGGTCAGATCAGTCCCAGGTGGCCCCAGACAGTCCCTGACTGTTCTGGGACTAAGAACCGACTAAGCCTGGTCGGTTTGAAGCATGACCTTGTTGTACACATACCGACTGGGTCCCAGGACGCCTCAGGCCTCCTGGGACTAAGGCCCGACTAACCCCCTATTAAGTCCCGGCCTCCTCAGTCTTCCCCAGACCAATGTGGCCGATTCTTGTTTTGCAATGGGACTAAGGGTCGCAGGAGGCCTGGGACTAAGGCACTAAGGGTCTGGGACTAAGGGTCGCAGGCGGCCTGGGACAGCATAGGACTGTGTAAATTTGGTCTAAGGAGGCCTGAGGAAGCCTGGGACTGGACATTTTGTTTATGGCTGGAAAAAAGAGTCGGTTTGGGTCAGGAAAAATATCAAACATGTTTGATTTTTCTCACGGCCCCAACCGACAACTACCGACCCTTACAGAACGCCTGGGACTAAGCAAATTTTTTAAACCGACTCCCAAAAACCCTTAATCGGGAGCCTTAGTTGTGTGGTGGAACACCCACATTAGATGAATCTACCTAATGACAGATATTTTTGTTCAAACAGGCGTGTATCTCACTCCTGTGTTTTCCTGAACCCAATGCCAAAAGGAAAACCATTTAAAAAGTTACGTGCTTCAAAGAGGCTTGTTTGAGAGTCTCAAAGGGAGCCTTGGTCAACTGGTGAAGGACCAAAGAAAGATTCCAGCTAGGGATACCCCTGCACCCTTTGGGTCTATCTTGATAGAAGCTATTGAGGAGACGGTTGAGATTCTCGTCCCGACTGATGTTAAGGGAGGAGTTCCCCAACTTATCAACAATGGCTGTTTTATAAGCATCTATCGTTCTCAGCTGAAATTTCTTCTCCTGAAACAGGTGCAGGAGGAAATTTACAATCTCCTTTATAGTGGGAGTCCTGAAGTCCACCTTGTTTGAGTTGCACCAATGGACAAAAAGGGACCACTTTGCGTCATAAACTGATCTGGTGGAGCTTCTCTGAGGAGCACCAATTCTCTCTGCCACTTGGCTAGAGAAGCGTTGTTCCTGGATACTCTCAGCTATCTAAACTCTCAGGTATCTGGGAGGACATCATGACTAGGTCTCAGAACAAAGGCATGTTGGGCCACCCCGGGGCTATCAAAATCATCCTGCGATAATTTTGATTTTGTAATTTGTTGAACACCTTGCCCAGAAGAGCTACTGGGGGAAAGGCATACAGATCCCGATGATCTCATGAGAGGCTGAGGGCATTGACGGCCCACGCCCTCTGATCCGGAACCAGAGAGACAAACCAGGGTAATTTGTTGTATCTGGTTGCGAACAAGTCTGAGGCCTCTGTGACAGATCTCATCGAATACATCCTGATGGAGAGACCACTTCGTCTGGATCACTCGCCTGTGCCTGGACAGCTTTTCTGCAATCATGTTCAGGGGACCCAGAATGTGTCGGGCCAATAGAAGGATGTTGTGGTTGCTGCACCAAGAAAGGAGATGCCAAATAAGGGCACAAAGAGAACCTGATCTCATACCTCCCTCCTTGTTGATGTATGACACCACCGTGGTGTTGTCTGACACAACAAGGACAGTTTTTCCCTGGCAAAGTGGCTCCTTAGAGCCAGGAGGACTACCTTCATCTCCAGATAGTTTATGGAGAGTTTGCTTTCTGGGATGGACCAAACACCTTTTGCTGTGGAGTCCCCTAAGTGAACACCCCAATCTTTGTTTGATGCATCTGTAAAAAGTTGCAGAGCATGTTGTAAAAGATGAAGATGTTGACTGGGGAGAACGTTGGCTTCCTGTGTCCACCATTTTAGGTGGAGGGACCAGAATTTCTTTCCCCAGGGACTCTGGAACATGCTAGTTCCTCTTTAGGTGCCATTGAATGGGATGCATGTAAAGACGACCCAGGGGAACCTTCTTTTCGGTAGCTGTTAGAAGTCCAATGAGAGGCATCATCTGCCTGATGGAGCAAAAGGGAGTGTCCAGCAGAGATCTGATCTTTTGGTTCAGGGCATGCCACTTTTCCATTGTAGGTCTGACTACTCTGTCCTTGTTTCCATTTTGAACGTTTTGACCTTGAGGAAGGTATTCAAGGTACTCAGATCCAATATCGGACACCAATGGTTGTTCGGTTTTGGAACCCGAAAGAGCCGGTTGTATAACCCCAGAGAGGATTGAACCTCGACCATTTGTACCGCTTTTTGGTCACAAGGGTATCCAATACCTCTTTCAGGTAGCTGTTCCTGAGAGGATTGGCATACCCACTGAGGATAAGAGGAAATCTGGACAGAGGTGGTTTGATCTGGAAGGGTATACAAGTATAACCCTCCTTCAGAATGAATACAATTCTCGGGCTGGAACCCAGAGCAGCCCACATTTGCCAAAACTTGTGAAGTCGACCTTCCACAGGAGGAGGTGGAGCAGCAAGAGGGACATTTGGAACACTTGGAGCAAATAAAGACTGATTTACAGAAGAAACATCTCTTACAAGCTTTTTTTGTTCTGAAATTGAACGGGACTTGGACCATTCTTTTGCAGCTGCCCATCTGTAAACACAGTATGTACATGAGTTGCCACAAAACTTAAGTTTACACCAACTTTTTGAACAGGTATTACAAAATTTACAAACTGGACATCTTGACAACTGTCCATATGTGGTACAGGAGAAAGCTTCACTTAACTGTTACACTTGAATAATAATTGCCATTTAAAAGACCCTGCACCATGGGAGGATTTTTAACCATGTGAGACAACCCTGCCTCTACCTCTGGAAGGGCTGCCTGAGCCTCTGTCCCCAAAAACACGGCAAGGAGGAACCTCAGGTGGTTGGGGAGTTTATGGTTCTGCTGACTCCTATTACCCTGAGTTTGTCTCCATGGAGCAGGATTACCATATGGATGGAACCTGTTGCCATGTCAATGACCTAACCCCCTTGAACCCGATACGGGATGGGAGGTATGGCACGATGCCTCAAATTTCTGTATGTCATCCTCAGCCTTGCATAGGACATCATCAGGAAATAAGGCCTGCAAATGAAGAGAAGTGTTTCTCAAAGCTGGCCAGTTGTCTTATTTCACTCCTTGTTTTAAGTGATTCAAAAGGGAGTCTCTTCTCATAAGTGTAAAGTTAGCCCATCTGAATTAACATCATGTCAGCCAGGTGGTGTGTGGCTTTTCCTACACAGTAGGCTACATTTTGATGAAAAGAGGTGAGGTCATTAAGGTCATCCAATGTTTTCTTACATTTTTGCGAGGACTTTCCTTTTGCCATCTCTTGTTGTAGGATGCGTCCATTAATCTGAATATCTTCCTTTTGGTCATTCACCTGGTAAATCCTGCTGCATGATTGCATATGTAGGAGCTCTCTTTCATGGCCTTCTCCCATTTTCGTACTGTCTCTTAGGAGGAGGGGGGGGGGGCATGGAGGTGGTACAGATCCAGAACCCGAAGGTTTAGCTATCCTAGCAACCAGACTGTTGAGTTTGGTGGCATCTGAGCCCCAGAAGGAGACCTGTCTGGCTGGACGTGAGATAGCAGGATTCACCAGATGAAGGCCATACCTGCGTAGTTGGGATTTTTGGGGGTCTAAGAAATTGGTCTGTATGAAAACCTCCAGGTTCAGAATTGCGATTTTGGTATCTTGTTTGAGTAATGGAAGTCATGGCTTCCAACTCCTGACAGAACCAGTCATCTGCCGGTAATTGTACTGATACTTTGCCAACAGGCTGGGATCTAGTGCCCGTAAAGGGATTGTCTTTAGAAGTGTCCCCAGACAATTCTAAGTCCGGTACAAAGTTCCAGTTCATTTTAGCTCTGATAATGATTTCCCGGTAAGACTGATCTTCAGACACACTGGGCTCTGTTGCCTGTGTCATTTCGAGTTCAGAACCGGTCAGCTCACCTTCTTCCTCTTCCAGAATCGGTTGGGCTGGAAAAGAGTCAGACGGGTCCAGTATGCAGGTATTGAAAACCGGTTGTTTGTCACCAGGGACAGGACCAGAATTGTAGAGGTCAGCCAGAGGAGATTTCATATCCGGTTCATTATTAGCCAGTACCGGTTCATCCGGGTCCTCAACCGAATCAGACGGACCGGAAGTGGTAGCACCAGAATCAAAGAAGGGCTATCAGACACAACAACTGAAGCAGCAGAGTGTGGTATTTGGAGTTTAACACTGGTTTCTCTGCACTACCTAAGTAAAGCTTCTAAGCATGCAAATCTTGTGGTCCACTCTTCCTGTAAAGAATCCATTTGTTTTTGTTGTAACTGGAGCAGAAGCTGGCCTCACAGGTGAGGATGCCATGTTTGAATATGCGGAATTGACCGCTTTCAGTACAGTAACAGTAGATGGATCTACCAACCCCTTGTCTTATTTTATAAGTAGGGGTGGGATAATTGCTTTAATTGTTCTGGAGAAAGAGAATTACATAACTCACAGTCTTTACCAGTGACTCAACGATCGTCACCAATCCCCTTCTCTCTGCATCGTGCACATTTTAAATGGGGGGTCGTAAACAGCCATCATATGACCACACATGCCCCTTCTTTGGCCTACTGATGCCATGATATATAGTGAACCGAATATCAAATATTTACACAGAAAATATTCACCAAACAGACTGAATTTAAGAATATATAACAGTAAAATGCTTGAATGCAAATGGCGCCAAACAAAAAGATAAGGTCACATGACTTGACAGCGCACTGTGATTGGTGGAGAGGAAGAGTGCTGCCATCTGCCGAGTTGTGGGAAGGTTGCCGGCCCGGTCCAAACATTGCTCAAGACGTCTTTCTTCTGACGTTTGGCGGTGCCGGGCATGTCTGTTAGGTAAGATATTTTAAGTTTTATGATTTATATTGCTTGGCTTTGAAGATACGTGTGTATTTTGATTATTATATCCTTATGTCTTGGTCACATCTTTCCATGCATTAAAATATGTTCACTAAGTTAGGATGTACTGGTTCATCCTTGGTCTGCAGTAGTTTGCTTACACTATAGGATCAACATTGAATTGCGCCCCTCACCATCATCTTCAGCGTCAGTGTGTCCCCATGCCTAGCAGCCTCTATTTATGCTCTTCCTATCCCACTTTCATGGTAGGCTTAGGTCTCTGGCTTACTAGAAGTCTCGAACTGCCAACCTGCACTCGTAGCACTTCTCTATTGCACAGCCACCACCAGGCCCCAGGAGGCCATATGTTTGTACCAGCTTGTAGTATCTCTAATGAAAGCATATTTTATTGTATCTTCCTTGTTATAAGTATTAATAATTATTAGATAATATTTGTTATTGAACTTGTAATTACAAATTTCTTTTAAAAACTTTGTGGAAAAGTCTTTATTCATGGTCAAATGTGTGTATTTATTGTTCATTGTTTATCACTGTTTTATTGCTGTTTTATCAATTGCTACTGTACCTGTAACTGGTTGCTTATAGCTTTTCATTAATGTTTTCATTAAGAATCTGTATAAACCTCTTACCTAAGAGATAAGTAGGAATAACCTACTGTATAGGCTATTAAATATACCCATAACTCACTAGTGGTGCTAGTGTAGGGGTCAGTCACAATAGGTGACTGACCTTTCAGCGTTGCTGGTAAGAATGTTTTTGTTGTGTGTGTCCCCAATTCTTATTGGTTGACCTTTGAACTTTGGGTCATCCTTGCCGCCAAAACCACCATTTTCATTCAGTTGCATTCTGAAAACTAAACCAGCAACACCTAAAAACTTAAAATTCTCATTTTACTCGATTTAATTCGATTTTTAACCTTTTTTGGAAACTTGGGAGTTTCAGACAGCACACTGAAACTTTCAAGTTTCAGTGTGTTTACAGGCTGTAAAGCTGCCGTTGGAAGTGGACGGGATGCTGCCTGTGACTTTATTACTGTGATGTGACGCCGTCATACTTTGACACATGCTTGTATAGCTCTGGGATTTCTGGAGCGAGATAGAAGGGCTGTATACTATTTTTCATGCTATCTTTGTCATCACCTTTAAATACAACCCTCTTATCCGTTATACAAGCATGTTTCATACATTGTTGTTTTATTCAATTAGTGTCAACATGCCAAAGAAAACTTTCTTTTGTAAAAAATGTGGGTATGAACATGAAAGACCTATCAATTCCAAATGTGTGAAACCCATTCAGGACAGTGATGAAGAGGAAGTGGTTGAAAGTGGAACTGTGAATCAGGACATTAACATGCAAATATTGTCAGAACTCAAGAGTTTGAGTGGTAGACTGTCAAAGGTTGAAAGTAAAGTAAACCAAGAAACACCTACTACCAGTACCAGCCGAGGTGAAGATACTGAGAGTTCTACTGCAGTCAACAAAGATATGGTCCTACCATCACTCCACGCCCTCAGAAGCTCTGTCAGAGTCCAGGAAGAGGTGGACAGGTGACTAGAGGAACTTAAGCAGTTAAATTCACAAGGCAAGTACAAGTCACAACGTGGTGGTAATGAAGTAGTATGGTGTAAAAAAGAGGTCCCGTGGCCCCAGAAATTTATTTTGAGTGGTAGCAGTAAAAGTCGCACCACATATGACAGTCTTACCATGTCACAATGGGTCTCGGGTTTTAGTCACATTATTAGAGAAGAAACTGATTTAGGTGTCAAAAATCTCATGCTTGACTATCTTGCAGACTTGATGGAAGACAGTTAAGACTTTGGTTGGCAGGAAGCCAAGGGCTGCCATGCAGTTTTGTTGGTAAAAATGGAAGAGGGTAAAATTAATTGGTCTGATACAGAAAAAATTGACAGAGTGCGTATAATCCATGCTCAGAGATCAAGTCAGTTTCAAAGTCAGTCTGTAAATGCTAGAAATCAGAATAGAGAGAAGCCTACTCCCTGTAAATTCTATCAAAGGGGCACGTGTGGTAAAAAAAACTGATCATCAAAACAAGGGCCATACTTACTTGCATGTCTGTTCCCAATGTTTTGTAAATGGAAAACCTCCACCCTGCATAGGATTGTAAGAGGTTATCAAAAAACGAGCCTACTGTCACTTCAAAAAATTATACAACCAGAATCATTGCTAACCCTGCTTTTCTGAATTGTACAAGCCTTAATTGGAGGCAGTACTGGTTCAAATACCAAAAATTGACATATGCTGAAGTTGTTTCAAAAAAACTTTTGTTAAAAAATTAACTTCCGACAAAAACATTGGCAGTCATACCACAATAACTGATATCAGTGACAACACAAAGTACTTTAGCAACGATTTGCAGGTAAACCATGTCAAGTTACAGAGTGACACATGTAGAAAAACCTGTAATGTTACACAGGTCTCAATCATGGACAAAAGTCAGCAGGTCAATGTTATTGTTAAAAATAGCGAGAAAATAGCCAATGTTGACCAGAAAAGACCAAGAAAGCAACGTGTTAAAACTATCAATACTATCCCTATTGACAACGATTTTTATGATCAGTTGGAAGGCTTTGGCAACAATAAATTCTGGCCCCTATTGCATATGCAGGAGAATATTACACAAGGGCGTAACATTGAACAAACTTCAAGCAATGACAAAAACACTGAAAACCCCTGTCCCACTGGTCGGGTTTTACCTCGAGATTGGGGTGATGCTGTAAATAATGTCAGATCTGAGGTTTCACCCACTAGGGTTCACTCTACCACTGCTGACATGTGTTGCTCTGTAAATAAAAGTAACTTAAATGGGAAAGAAAGTAATGGTGTGGTAAAAAGTCACAAAAGACTCAACATGACTACATTGCATGTTGATTCTCAAGACGGCAACAAGGTGAGTGAAAATCCTGGATTAGGTCATGAATAACACCATGTGGTGGGCAACGTTGTCATCTCTGACTGTCAGGCTGAATCAGTTAACTCACTCACAGACAAGTATAACCTTGACCTCAGATTTAATCACAGACATAATGATCGCTTGTCAATGGCTAATGGTTCAAAGCTCTTTCAGGCCTGGAAGGCCCAGACTGGCTATTGTTTCATTCCTCTTAATGACCTTGTACTACCAGATACTGTCAATATAACTCCAAGTCTAGGTGACCCCATTGCTGATCATAAATACATAAAAAAGAAAGCTGTGCACAATTATCTAGGTTCACAACTACAGATTAAATCTCAGTTAAACTCTAATGTCTGGGACAAATATCTTCAAGGTTATTGGGACAACCAGCTTACTCTCCCCCTGCATTGTGGCTTTCCACTAGATTTCAACAACCATTCTTTGTTAAATGGTAATGATACAAATCATAAGTCATCTACTGATTACATACAGGATGTCCAACAATATTTACAGGAGGAGCAGCAATTTGGGGCCATACTTGGCCCCTTTAAGCACCCCCTAATAAAAGAACTACATGTCCCTCCCTTCATGAACAGGGACAAACCAGATTCAAATAAGAGGCGAGTAATAATTGATCTCAGTTACCCCATAGGCGCTTCTGTTAATGCAGGTGTCGGTAAGGACACATACCTAGGCATTGAATTCATACTCACTCTCTCCCCCTAGTATCGATCACATCACTAATCACATAGTAAGATTAGGAAAAGGTTTTAAAATATTCAAGATTGACATATCCAGAGCTTTTAGGCATGTGAAAATAGACCCTGTAGATTATCATCTTTTAGGCCTTAGACTTGATAACTACGTCATAGACATCTGTCTGCCTTTCGGGTATAAGCATGGCTTGGCCATTTTTCAGCGCCTAGGCGATGCCATAAGGTTTATGATGGCTAGAAAGGGCTTCTACATCACTTCATACATTAATGACATCCTTGGACAAGAATTGGTAAAGCTGACATAGCTTTTGAGACTTTACATAGCCTTCTTGTGGAACTTGGTTTGAACATGAGCCAGAAAAAAATGGTTACTCTTACTACCACAGCCATATGCCTAGGGGTCAAAATAAACACAGAAACTTTTAAAATTGCAGTACCTCAAGAAAAACTAGACTAAATTAGGCATACTTGCAAAAGCTGGACTCTTACCACCAATAGTTTTAAGAGGAGCTTGCAATCCCTTCTTGGCAAGCTATTATACATATCCAAATGTGTCAGGGCTTCTAGACCCTTTTTAAACCGTATGCTAGATGTCCTTAGGTCTGTTGATAAGCTTAACAATGTAAAACTCACTGCTGGCTTTCACCAGGATCTTAAGCTTTAACGGTACCAGCTTCTTCAAGCATACCGAGAATACAAGGTGAAATTGAGCTGGATGCCTCATTGCAAGGTCTTGGAGCGATTTTCAATAAGCAGGTCTATGCTATAGTACTTCCTAGTGGTTACATGGACTTTGGCATTGTTCATTTGGAAATGCTAAACATTCTGGTGGCCCTTTGCACCTGGGGCCACTATTGGGCTGGAAAAGCCATTTTGGTCCATTGTGATAACTAGGCAGTTGTCTCTGTTATTCAATCTGGCAGAACTAAAGACCTCGCACTAGCAGCATTGGCTAGAAATATTGCAATAGCCACTGCTACTTATGACATTGACCTATACATATTTTGGGCAAGAATAACAGTATTGCCGATGCATTATCTAGATGGGCCCTTGGCCCCCAGTTTCAGCAAAAGTTCTATACTTTATGCCCAGACCATTACTGGGTATACCCCAGAGAGGATGCCCTCTATATTGATAGGTCTATATGATTTCAGGTTGTAACTTGGCCATTGCTGACCTCTCTTCAAGAGCCAATCATAGAATACAGCAGGCTTTCAGGGACTCCACTTCCAAGGCCTACAACAGCATGTTTAGGGTCTTTCTGGCTTTCTGTGTTTTTGCTCGAATACGAACGTCACAAATCACTATTGATACCATGCTGCCATTCCTTGAATTCCTGGTCTTCAATGGTTCTACAAACTCTGCTGTGGCGAATTACATTTCTGCTCTCAAAGCTAAGTTCATCATTTTTCGTTTAGATATTACATTGTTTGACTTACCTAGAATTAAATATTTTACTAAGGCCCTTACTTTGAAAGCTCCATTTAAAGTTACACTCAAATCGATCATTGATCCAGTTTTAAATTCTATTGCCCTTCAGTGTGACTCCATGTATATGGGACAGATCTTTAAGGCTGTATATCTCCTAGCTTTCTTTTCTTTTCTCAGAATATCTAACTTGGTTCCTCACTCCATCTCTTCTTTAACCCTTTAGAGCAACTTTGTAGAGCTGACATAATATTTGCAGATCCAGGGGCTCATATCCTGGTAAAATGGACAAAAACTCTTCAGTCCAAAAAATACAATAAAGGTTATCAAGATTCTCACCTTCGCTTCCCTTGCCATTTGTCCTGTTGCAGCTCTTAAGAAACTATTGAGCATCACACCAAAATGGAAAAATAAACCCCTGTCACCATATGTGAGTTCCCCTTACAGATACTAGGCTGCGGAAAGATCTAAAGCAAATTTTAACCAAGTTGCAATTACAAACCTCCGACATCACCGTCCATACGTTCAGGTGCTCTGGTGCCACCCTGGCATTCAATACTAGTGTTCCAATCCAGGATATCCAGAGCCACATGGACTTCCGACTGTGTATGGTCATACATCACACAGAACCACCAAGCTTCTGATAAGGTCGCTCTGGGCTTCAAGTCCTTACTCCTACCCTAGTCTACTTTGGGGTTTGGGGTTTATACTACCCTATACTACATACACATCTAGACCATACATCTATTCTATACTGTTATTGCATTAAGTTTAACTCAAATATATACATAATTATCTGTTAGAGCTTCAGTACTTAACCAATAAACTAACAGTTGTAAATTGTATAGTAACAACCAAATGGCTAGTAACTGGAGTACAACTTAATTTAAGTCCACCTTAATCCGGTATGTAACTATGCACAGTAAAACTTGCTCATATGTAAATGTACTCTTAACTTAAGGGTTTCTTATGATAAAGTACCATAAGCTTTCCTTAGGTTTATGAAATTGTCTTGTACAAAAATGGCCTTAAGGTGGCCTTATGTTAATGTAATGCTGTTAGTCTGCTCTTAAATTCATGTATGGTCTTATATCTTCAACAAAAGTGTAACTTAGATTAAGATCACCTTAGGTGTGGGTGAAGTAACTATGTTTGGGGCGGTCACATAGGTGTATAATAAAGTGTATGTAAATAAACTCGTAGATATAGATATATATAATAAATATAAATACATTAATTTTATCCCACTGATGTTTTTCATTGATTATTCTATTAACTTACCAGATCTCATACAGGACACTGTATGCAGTTTAAAGATCCATGACAGCTCATGTCTTCTTTGCATTCCTGTCTCATTGAATCCAAACTTTGGTGTACACCATTCTAGCACAGAAAAATCCATATGGGATGCTCTATGATTGTCCGTGGTGAAATGTCTAGATACTGGTGTACATTTGCTGTGTTTGGGATTTAGGACTGAATTTTTATTTTCATAAATTCTTTTTCTAAATTTCCTACTAGCTTCACCAACATAGTACATTCTGCATTTGGTACATGTTATTAAATATATAATGTTATTTAATTCATATGATATTCGTTTTGGAAGGTTAATGCATTTGTAGGTGGTTTTGGTGTAGTTGAATGTAACTACTGTTGGTTTTTTTAATTAGTGGACAGTATTAGCACCCAATCTGACAGATTTTGGGAATTTGATTTCTCTCTATAGTAGTTTCACTTTGAAGGTTTATTTCTGCATTGGTGATAAGATCTCTGAGATTAGGGCGTGCTCTATATACCAAGATCGGTGGTTTGGGAAATAGGTTCCCACAGTCAGTGCTGTTGGAAATGATGTTCCAATTACACTGCTGGATTATTCTTTCCCAAGATCTCCTGAGGGTAGGATCTCTAGTGTTGTTCACATTGAACCTGAAGTCTACTAAACTGGGGAATTTATTGTTCTACAGTCTGGATTCAATGGTCCAACTGTTGGATGAAAATGAGACTTTATTCCTGTAAAGAGTCTTAAGTATACAGGTTTAGCTTCTGGAGGGTACTGCTCCCTCTCGTCAGTCCTTCTGCTGGTGCTTGCTCCAGGAGAAATACTTCTCTTCTTTTTTTCTGGAGTTGGAAGGGAGGTTCTCTAACTTCATGCGAGCCTCCATAAGGGTGGCTAAGGTGTCTGTGGACAACCTGTTTGAGGTAGGGATAGATGTGTCGCCCAAGATGGAGATGTGATTTTAATGTCCACTCTGGAAGGTGCATCAACAAAGGTGGTCTTGCTGTTTGATTATGAAGCAGCACTCATATTGAAAGATAAATAATAAAGTTGCTGGTAATCAATTAGTGACAGTACATTGCCTGATACAATTTATATTAGTACTATAATTATATTTCGACCATAATCTGTATAAATCTCATCAGAGGCTATATGCCATTCAGTGTTGAATGTCCTGAAGTGTTCAATATTGAGAAGTTTGTCCTTTAGTTAGGATTTTATAAGAATCTCAACATTGATTCCTAAAGCTATAAATATATTATTTTGTTCTTTCAGATATTGGATGTCTGAGGATGAAGCAGATGTGTCATCCACATGCATTACATCCTGCCATCTCATACATTAGTGACTTTTAAGATCACTAATACAGAACAAAGTGACATTCAGAGGTCACCTCTTTACTACTTTACCATTTAACTTTATATATGCCTCTACGCTTTTAGTGGCCTTCAAAGGTCGCGTGTTTCCTATCACTTTATATCTTCAACTTTTAAACCTTTATGGTCATTATTTTATCAATTTTAATGGTTGTTTGTATTGATTAATGGTTACCTACCCAGTGACCTTCAGAGGTCACCTACTGTTATAACATTTATATCCACTACTGCCTTGAAAGGCCTACTGCCACCTGGGTTATAGTGTCTGCATATGGCACCTTTAGGGGGAACTACACCATTATGTGCTTAAGTATTTTGTAAATAATCTTTGGATTATCTTTTATAAAGTAGCCATTTTAAATGAATTTATTATATAGATAATGGCTAAGTAGCGCTCCATTATGTAAACTTAATGGCCTGAGGCCCTGAAAGGGCCGAAGGGTCATTAAGTTTACATAATGGAAGCACTACAAGGCAATTATCTATTATAAAACCCTGTAAATCAAAACAATTAATTAATTTAATAATTTAACACCTTTTACCAAACAATCAACCTAGACAATCTTTCCAATGTTTCCTTTGGTGTGCATACCATATGGGGCTGTCACTAAATTAGTTTTATGGTTGTTTTCTTTTATTTTATTTTAATACACAATCAACATCGTTTCACCATGTTTACCATTGGTTTTCCTTTATGGGAAAATACAATTTTGGATAAAGCTTGAAAAGTTTAATATAATCTGACTGCCACAAAATTTAACCATGGATAATGATAATCGATAAAAATATGGTTCTGTGACTTACAGAAAGCACTTTCCAGAAAAAAAATTAGACTGCTTATTTAACAATGCTGTGGACAATTTGTTGTGGTGAGTGTTTCATGTTATTTTATTAATCTGTGCTTATTTTAAGATGGTAAGCTATTATTTTTGTGTTTCAGGCATTGAAAGTACTAGAAACTGGAGAATTACTTACTTGTTTTATTTTGTGTTGAAGTTTTTGGGTTTCTCAAGATTTTTATTTTGTATGCTTCTTTGTCTCTTAATTTGGAATCAAGGAAAAATGCTTCCTGGAAAGATTGTCTCCTGGAAAAAAAGCCTCATAGAAAGAATGCCTACTCCACATTTTGTATTTCAGTAATACCTCCTATGAAAATTAATCCACAACATTAAGAACAAAATTCATTTCAACCACAAACAGTGTATCGTTTTACAAGTATATAACAAACTGTAATAAGGTAAATTAAAATCTTTGTTTTGAACTTAAACACATTGAAAATTTAAATCAAATATAAACCCAGCAGTAATGCATTTCAGTACTGCATTTTTGCACTATGTTTCTTTTTCTCATTTTACTTGAGTACATTTTGAGCCACTAAAAACACTCCTTTTAATATAGTATGCTGGGTTAGATTTTCACAGTGAGTTTGTTTGAAAGTTAGCTGCTCCTTTGATTAAGTTCACAGAAGATTACTGTAAAGTCAGATTGTAAAGAAATGCAAAGAATTAAAAAAATATCCAACTTTATAAATTAAATTGCTTGTGTTGTATTTGTCAGGAGGTATTTTTTCAAGGTAGCATTTTTCCAAGAGGTATTTTTCGGTAAACTCTGAATGTCATTCAGAATTGAAAAGACTTTGTAAATGTACCCACTGAACTAATTAATATGAAAGAAGTTGTGAAAACATTTCAATATTGAATGCATTGTGCTGAGGATGACTGGCAAATACTAAGTACCCTTTTGTTCTTGGCAGACTGGCCATTGAACTAAACCACAATCCACTGATAGAAAATAATGTAGTGTTAACTCTCCATTATGCAAAAATAATGGAGAGTTGAGACAATGGAAGGGTCGCCCGTCTGGGTTTTATATATAATTAACTAGTTTCAGTGATAATTGATAATATTGCCAAGCGGTTAGTAGTCACTGTTATAATTGTTATATATAATAATAATAATAATAAATTTTTAAACCCCTTTTTGCATATTATTGATTACTAGGAATGTGAATAAATTATGTTCTTAACTTAAATCTTGATTGATTGCACCTTAACTTTTTATAATAAAAACATAACTTAAGTTCTTGATTTTGGGTGACCTTATATTTGACAGCTAGTATCTAAGGCCACCCTAAATAATTTGGCTGAACCCATTTTTACTTGTTTGTTCTTAACCTAAGGAGACCTCAAATTATCTCATTAAATCATCTTACTAAATTTTAAATTATTATGTATTTAGCTAACAAGTGTACATAGAGCAGAGTTTAGTTATGTGTTTGTAAATAAAAAAATAAATTCCCCATTGGGGCTTGTTTCATTTGCATATCCCTGATCCAAGACAATGAAAGTTCTTGCTGATTCTAATTCCAATTGGACTTTTATAAGACTTCATCCCACTCTCTCTTTACTAAGGGGACTCACTAGCACAAAAACAGTCACCCACTTTCAGCATCCTATGGAGTATGCCAGGCAAATATAGAAAATAAGTTGGGTATGGTTCAGCATAGAGGTAGGATCTAAGAATCTTTCTGATAAAAGGCAATAGAGGGGGTGCACGAATCTCATCACTTAAAACAGTGGAAGCATCAAAACCAAGCTATAACCAAAACTTGCAGAAAGTGAATCATTTGATAACAGAGCCCCCTACACCAAAGCATGTCTGGAGACAACTTAAAAAAATGGAATGATCAATGACATCAAAGGCAGTGGAGATGTCAAGCATTACCAAGGCAAGGCCATACGTCCACCTCTTGACAATGACAAGTGAACTTAGGTTTTATGGACAGGGGAGTAGTCTCAGTCGAATGACCTGCTTTATAAGCAGACTGGTACAAGTTGCCGTGGACATGGATATGTTTTAACAGCAGTTTGGCAACCACACATTCAGTCAGTTTTGATATGAAACAAATCCAAATTATGGCAAAAGTTTTTATAGCACGGCAGGCAGAGAAACCTTTTTAATGACAGGGGTAAATATAAAGCTGTTTTGAAACCATCGGGGACATGCCCATCGATGAGTGGGCAATTGACCAGTTTTAAGATTAGGCTTGTTCATTTAAAAAGAACCACAAAACCAAAGTTTCTCCAAGAGACATATTTGTAGCTTGTACTTTTCAATGAAAGGAGAAAAACCCTCTCAGTGCGTTAGAATTTAGTTTTTATTTATTGATAGAAAAAAATGGAGACATTTGAATTAATACCAAGTTGGTTTAAAACTCTCGGGTTACAAAACAAACAACATGTAAAGAAGTGAAGTGTGTAATCTTTGGGTTATCCAATTTAACACACAGGCATGGCCAAAGTATACACCACTGTTACATATTATAGACTATATTATTATCATTGAGTTATTGTTACGGTAATTAAATGGTTGGATGTTTTGACGATACAAACTTAAAGGATTCAAACATTGAAACTACTTACAATTGATTTTATTAACAGTTTTAAGCATTTGCACCTT
This sequence comes from Sabellastarte sp. h YS-2021, assembly GCA_964017235.1. Classification (NCBI taxonomy): domain Eukaryota; kingdom Metazoa; phylum Annelida; class Polychaeta; order Sabellida; family Sabellidae; genus Sabellastarte; species Sabellastarte sp. h YS-2021. Next base: position 35,347,460 of record OZ024936.1, read on the forward strand.
ATATTCCCTGGTCTACACCCCATCTTTTATATTGCATTTGAAAAAATGATCCCTACTAGCATGGATATTCACGATCCCTACCTCAAGAGGAAAATAATGGAACTTACAATGCATTAGACAATGCTGTTGTGTTTATTATGTACAGTTACCAACCAGGGATTAAGCCAAAATTAATCCCATCCTTTTGGAGATGAGGGTTATGGTCTCAGCTCGGTCATTTTATATCTAGGGTGTACTCCGTGATAGCCCTTCTTAAGAGCAGGATTAATTTGGACTAACATTATTCAATTCAGGAGTTAAATTGGGGTAAAATCCTATAAGGTCTATCAGGTCCCAAAACCAACTCCCCCCTGGCCACCCTGGGTCTGCTACTACCATTTGCATGCACAAGTTCTCAATTTTGTATCAATTTTAGAATGACAGGTATTGGACAGTAGGCATAACCGTCTAGTGCCTCCCACGAGATATTCAATGCATCTACTGCCATTGCATTTGGATCTGGGGCTGGTGAAACATACAAAGGTACTTTGTTGTTCAGTTTTGTTGCAAACATGTCTACCATTGGTTTGTGCAAAGTTTGACAAATTATGTGAAAAACTTTCGGATGAAGTGACCACTCTGTTGAATGATTTTGTCCCTGCATGAAAAACTGGCTGCTATCACATTTAGACAGAACTGTATGTGGCAAACCCTCAGCAAAATCGCTCTGGGATTGCAAAATCTAGCAGGAAGTCTTGCTTTTGTTGATAGGCATAGCCAGAATAATTTTGTGACAGTGTTTCAGAATGTGTGCAACTCTTGGATGGCACTTGTTTGTTAGCCATAACTTGTAGTACAACTGCAAATGGCCTCCAGGAGGTGTATCCACTGTTCTTTCATAGTCGTTTCCTTCGTCCAACAAGACCCCCTCTGGTGGGTTGTGAAGATTTGTACTGAGTTTTATTGTCCTGTTGGCCACAAAAAGAACTCTTGCCACAGCTATCAGAAAACGAGGAGGCACGGTTGAAGTCTGACCTCAACTTCCTTGCATTGAAGATTGGCTTTGACTCCATCTTCTCCTTCTTTGGGGAATGGCTGCACTTATATTTGTTCTCAATGTGATTAGAAATGATGGAGAAATCAAATCTACAGAAGTAAAGTCTGACCTCCAAAGGCAATTCCTGTCATGTTCATGCAAATGTGGGGCAGAATATCTCAAGATGGTATCTCGCCTGTTGAACTCCATATTGCAAGCCATAGTCATGGATGCTTCTGTAACTGTTATGGCCACGGGCAAGCATGGTAGCAATTACCGGTTGCCTTAAGTTGCAACAGGAAAAGACAAAAATTTAACTTAACAAATTTATTTAACAATTAAAAATAAAGATTACAGTCAACTGGTATGCTCTCAATAGTACATACAATGATACAATAATGAAACCAATCTGACCTGGCCACTGTAACTGACAGTAAAGTTTGTCCACTGTATCAAGCAATCTGTCCTGTGATTTGTCCTATGGTCTATCCTGTGATCTGTCCAATGTTCACTAACACACAGATATCTATATCCTGTGATCTGTTCAATGTTTCATAACACGAAATGTCCTTATCCTGTTATCCTTTTGATATCCAATCACACAAAATATCTGTATAGAGATATTCAGAGAGTTTGCACGACTGTACTGTCTGCTCCAAGATATGGACAATGTCCAAAATGCAGTAAATCCACTCTCTGGTAGAACTACACACTGTGTGCAGGTGAAAAAGTATCCAAAGTACAGCAAATCGATCCAGACACTGTATCCAGTTCACTCCAGTAATAGTTCAATCACAAAGTATAAAGTACACAAAAAGCATATATCCAGTTGATAATACAATGTAGCTCTAAGATAAAGTTAGCCTTCTAAGTTGAATTTAACACCTGTTACCAGATTCACCAATGAAGTTCTAGAACCTATAGGGTTCCCTAAATCTATTAATAGAACCACTGAGGTTAGCCCATAGGGATTCCCCCAGTCTATAAATAGATCAATACTATATAACCACAAAAATAATCTATAACTCAATTACCTTATATGGTAATATACAGACATAAAGCTTAGATTAAATAATGCACTGGCACAGTGCCCATATATATAACAGTAACCATCTCTAATATCCTCCCTATGGAAGCAATGGTAGAATACTGAAGCTCAATATATGAGAGTAACTCCTCAATGTCCTTATTGAAGTTTTCGTCCACTGAACCCACACATGCTTGCAGAAGTTCTTTCATATTTGTAGAACACTTTTCTAGAGCTCTGATAAAATGGCTGACAAACCCCAAAACATGTGTTAGCGTTTGACTGACTCCATAGTCATTAACTGTGTTGTTGGCACTGAGATGTATGTTGGTGTTGAGGAAAACTTTGAACAAATTGATGAATCCTGGCACTTAGGGTGCTTAGGTAGCAAACTCTGATGAAGTTGTCTTATAAAACTGCATATCAGGCCTGGTGTAAGGAAGAAAAGTATCTGTATTAAATTGTGCTGAATGCAACCTTTCAGCATTCTAAGAAGGATTTCCTGCTACTCTTTTCTCTAATTCTACTCATCTAGAGTTTGTTTCATCCACTGGTGGTAGGCACATAGGTAGTAGAGACTGTTTTTCTTCCTGTCTTTTGAACCAAAGATCTTCGAGGGGACCTCCCTATAACTCTTCTGGTGTGGCTAGATCTAGCAAACCCCCTCACTAAGGCCAAAATTGTCTCTATGGTCCATATCAGGTTCTTCATCCCTGGTTGAAAACCTTTGCTCTGAATGTGGAGATGCAAACATGCTTGTTTGTGATGCGTTCCTGAGTCCCCTTCCTCATTCAGCACCCCATGATCATCTTCTTCTGTCGTAGCAAATACTGAAGCAGATTTTCCCCTGACAACAGACTCTCCCCAAAAAACCTCATGGGAGGAGGCAGAGTTGTCTGAAATTTAAATTCCAACACAACCAATTCACCTTGCATAGCTTCTAGACGTTGGACACAGTTGAAAGCAAGGAAGATGAAGTTTTGTCTTTCGGGGTAGATGCAAGTGAAGAAGACTGAATGCCATCAGTCCTTTGTTTAGAACTCTTCTTCTTTTCATACGCTTTCTTCACCTTCAATTTTTCTTTTTGTCCTTGGGTGAATTGAATGCAGATAAAACCATCTTCTTCTTTGGGTAGTTACACAAACGTCACCACCCTTATTCTTTTCTCTGTGTGAGAGACAGAAATGGTGGTGATCCCACTCAAAAGATGTGACAACCTGAAGCCAGTTTTTGGCCTTTACTTTTGATCTGTCCTTCTGCCATCTTACAATCCGCAAAACAGAAAATTGTTTACGATGCTTGCTCCCTGATGACCAAAATTGAAGTGAGGCAAACCAGGGTTTTCTGGGTATCAATGCATGCACACTCACCATTTGTGAATAGTTACTGACAAGAATATTTCTTTAAAAAATATTCTCATTTAGTCATCCATGTTTGCTCCCGCCAACATATAAGCAATGGGGAGGATAAGGTAAGGTTATTTTATGCAATAAAGATAGCATCGGAGTTATCTATACTTCAGATAGAAAGCCTGGGGAGGTGTGTCTCACAAAATAAAATGAATATTACTCAGGATAGAAAAGCCAGAAGTTTAATTCAATGTCATATTGTGAGTGACAGTTACTTGTGATGTCATTCTATTGTTAAAAGTATGCATTATTTTAGGTAATGCACACTTTTTGCTGTAATTTACAGACGCCCGTCATATGGTTACTGACAGAACCATGAAATAAATGCTATAAATTGAAAAAATAAATCTGAAATAAATGAATCCATCAATAGGATTACATAACAAGTTTGTTTTCATTCTAGCAAATCAGTTGAATTATCCAGTTTATTTGCCCAAAACGTGTTCTGAGTTATAAACACATTATTAGTCATTTTCATTCCTGCTATTCATTTATAGTATAAATTCTACAGAGTAGAAGAAATACCAGAAACCAATATTAATACATGGTCCAACAGACAAAAGCCAATATATAAGTAACAACTAATCAAGAACATTTGGCTTTTAAAAAAATCCATAAAAGTGTGGTATTTCAGGGGGATGACTCCAAAAATGTGTGATCTTTCAGTTCGAGATCTCGTAAAGTGTGTATTATTTTCCCAGTAAACAGTGATCAGATATAAAATTCTGCCAGACTTCCTGAGACTCAGGGTTTCAGCAAAGTCTGACCATTGAGTATATTTTTCTGACTGATAAAAGGGACAACCAGTTGCTACAGTTGCTGGAATTCCGATTTCAGTGTTTATAAGTCAACAGAGTTGCATTCTACAAATTTTTACTCTTGATACAGGTATTTTTTATACCTTAAGACACACAGGCCTTGCAAGATTTAATAATTAAGAATAACATTTATTTCACATATAATGTTATCATTTTAATTATCAACTTTTGAAACTCGTTTTCCAATTTTCTTAAAGATCCAATTCTCCCCTGCCTGAACTTCTGTGTGGTCATTCAGACTTTCTATAATTTTTATCCATAACATGCTCTATTATATGATCAGCCGAGTAATATTTGAATATCATTCAGTTAATATTTTCAGTGAAATGTAAGTATCACTTATAATTTATTATAAATGTACAATTTCCATGTTACAGTATTAAGATGACCTTAGTATAATGCATGATGTGTATTATCAGACAAAATCTAAATATAAGTTATGAATACCTGCACTGTTTAATCTAATCTAATCTACTGCTTTGCAAGCGCAATATCTTCCCCACAATGAGGAACTCAATGTGCTAATTAAACAAAATCATTATCATATGGAAGTCGAGGGGCGTTCAAAGTCAGCAATCCAGGATTGTGGGTGTGACCGGGAGGGAAGAAAGACTAAGTTGGGAAGCTAGAGCTGAAGATGTGAGTTTTCAGGTGCTTCCTAAAAGATGCAACAGAGGGACTATTTCTTACATGGAGAGGGGAAGAGTTCCAAAGGGCAGGGGCATAGTGACTGAAGGAATTAGAAAAGTGTTTAATTGATTTGTGAACTCTATGATCAAAAGTGGGGGTTTGAAGGAACTTGAGTTTGGGGGTACTTCGCCTTGTGTTTCTAAAAGAAGTGTAGGGGGGATTAATCCTCTTAGGTAAACTGATTGACCCTGGGTGAGAATTTTGTATGTAATAAGACCAATTTTAGATTGTACCCTGTATCTAACTGGTAGCCAGTGGAGTTTTTTTTTTAGTTGAGGGGTAATGTGAGAGAATTTAGAGGAACGGGTGACAACCCTGCAGAGTGAGTTTTGGACTAGCTGCAATCTCCTTAACTCAAAATCAGTGGGCGATAAGAAGAGTGAATTGCAGTAGTCCAGCCTGCTGCTCACCAAAGCATTCACTAACAGCACTGATGTTTAAACCCATATAGATTTAGTTTAGTTTAAACCCATATAGATTTCTCCTTTTCAGATTTGCTGGCTTCTTTTTCAACAATTTGAAACTTATTATAAAAAAATCTTTCTGTTGAAATTACTTAGAAATTGTGTCACTTGTTGGCTCTTTGTGTAGCATTCACAACCATACTTCTTTCCATAAAGCTCAATCCTTCCAAGATCCATATTTAGCACTAACAAAAGGGAGGGTTTAGTCCAGCAATGCAGATAGCTGTGGATAGGAAGCATTATGTTCATAGGCTGAGGCAAACAGTGATACAAAGCTGTACACCATTGGCCTGTAACAGGTACCACACAACTCTGTTACTTGAGCATACAATCATAGATAATAACCCATAATTCAGAGATAAAGGGCAAGTAGACGCAAAGCCAATACTCACCAGAGTGGCGTCATACTTACCAGAGAAAATTATCTGATTGTCTGTAGCACCAGCACATGTCATGATCAAAAACCATTGATATCAAGGCAATGATGCTTTGTAGGTTTTGCCATTGAGACCCACCACAATGTTAGGGAGTCTCCAGTGTGTATGTTTTTTCATATTGGTACTGTTTCCCAACATTTGTTGCAAATGTTTGAAAATGTTTAGAAGCTGTTTAAGTACATAAGTACAGATAAATACTATTCCCTTAGAAAAACATAAGTGAGCCTTTCAGGAAGATTTGTGCACACGGTGGTTTAAACTGAAGCTTTGCTACGATTTTTGCTTGTGGGGAAGACATTGGCAATGCAAAGCATTCGACTGGATTAGATATTTTCTGTGTTCTAAGTGAACAGATTGGTCTGACTGCAGACCAACTCACCCGCTTGAACTCATCTTCCTGTCTTAGGTGGTTAGCTATGTACAGTGCCCCGTCAATAGCATCCTGAATAGCGGCATCATTACCAGGCACATACCCCACCCCAGTACTCTCATCCAGTTCCCGTGAGAGTGTCATCAACTCTGTTTGTGTCATGGTTCTCTTACTTCCAAACTGGTAGATTCTCAGGTTCTGCTTCTCAGCAGCTCTTTTGGCTAATTTTCTTTTCAGCCATGCCATCTTAACAAAGAGATAATAATAAATTAGCATGAAGCCATGTTCTATTTCAAGATTCAACATTATTATTCTATTCAATGAGTTCAAGCAAAATACGACTGCATGATTATACCTTTATGAAGTAATATCATGCAATTTTTTTAAATTTGTTACATGAGCTATAAACATATCAGTAAAGTGTACTCATGTGGTGAGATTATGGTAGTATAAAAATATCATTTATAATATTTTTTATTTAATTTTAGTGCAGCACATAGTAACTTGACATATTGTAAAACTCTTAACACTGTTATTGGACTGATGGTCTCTACTCAGTGGAACAGAAAAGTCTTTAATAAAGTTGCAGAAATATTGTCTCCAATATCACGTAACGTTTTTGTTTTACTTCGATAGTTTCTCACCATACCTGGTTTAACCATTCTTGAGATAAATTGTAAGGGTGGAGAATACTATCACCAGACAGTGTCACACTGTTGATTTTCAATTTCTAACCTGTTCCTCCTGCTCCTCCGGTTGGCAACAAGAACAAAACCTAAGTTTGATCTGCTTCAGTTCCACATCATGGCTGTTCTCAATCTTTGGCCTTCTCATCCTAAGAAGCCTAGGTAGCCAGTATAGGAAGACTTTCTTTGTCCAGCTCCCCATGGTACACGTGGCTGCTGAGCGGTAGTGCACATTGTAGGTGATGACTGTTACAATCACAGATATGACTACCAAGATCATGGTGAAGACCAGGTACTTGCCAAGGAGTGGCACCACAATAGAAGAGGGTGGGATAATCTCTGCCAACATGAGGAAGAAGACGATGAGGGAGAAGAAGACATTGATGCAGAGCGTGATTTTCTGTTTGCTGTCTGCAGGCAAGTAGAACACTAGGATGGTGACGAAGGCATGCGAGATCAGAGGCACTATCAGGTTGATGGTGTAATACAGGAAACGCCTCTTCAACACAAGGGCAAATGTCCACAAGCAGAACTTTTCTACACTGCCTGCATAGTGAATATAGCTCTTATTGGCAGGCACAGCCACCAAGTCCCACTCCACCCCACGGTAAAACACACTCAAGTCTATACCAGGCTCCACCACAGTCTCTTCACCAATCTGTCCAGTGTGATTAATCTCCACCTGTATGATATATAGTTTTTATACAGTATGTCATTAATAGTGATAATGAACAGACAATTATCATTCAATGGAAACACACCATTCCAACTACAGACTAACCCTGACTGAAAGTATAAACTCAATACTTTACATATTACTTACATATTTACATATTACTTATGTTGATAAAGTATATCATTAAAGATTAAAACATTAAGTATAACATATCTTAACAAAATAGTTTTTTCTCAAGGGAGTTTTTCTGGTGATCGAGCATGACATTTGATAAAATGACCCGTCATGCATGCTACTCTCAAACAGCTAGGTGGGAGGGTTGGGGTACATGGTAAATAGATACCTCAGCTATGCTGTAGGTCCAGGAACCGAACTCCAGGGTACATGTCTGCTCATCAAAAGGGAAGTAGGTGACATCAATGTTACAGCCACTCTTAAAGTTAGCTGGAGGCTCCCAGGTCACAGTCCCATCACTGTCTATTGTAACCTTGGTGTCTGTGGTCATCTCATACTTGCCATCTGCACTGCAAGATTGGGATATGATTTACAAGAAATGATTTTAGTTGTAAAATGATTTCAGGAACTTGAACATCAAAGGTACACAATTGATGTTTAACTTAAAGCGAGTTTAACTTACTGATATTAACAGGTTATCCCCATGAATAAGAATTTTAAGGCGAGTGTAAACTACAATGTACAAAAATGAATAGGTATGCCTAAATTTGCAAGATTATTTCAGACTTTTTAACAATAGAATCACTGTCATTTTCTCTTATTAGTTAGGTTTAACAATAGAATCACTGTCATTCTCTGTTATTAGTTAGGTTGTTAGAATAAAAAACTTTGGAGTATCCCCAGCTAAAACTATCTCAAGTTTTCTGATTTGAAACCCAAAAGTTATTCAAATGTAATAAGTTTTTTAACATTGAAAACCTAGTTGGAAAAGGCTACGGATCTGTTTAAGTAGACACTCGAGTATCAAGTGTCTAGTTATTTAACTTTTTTCCTACTTGCAGGGCATTTTTCAATTTTAAGCTCATGATAAACATCAACTAGTTACACCCTACTTCTTAATCCAAGGTTTTTACTTCTTCCACTTCAAGTTTTTATTATTCTTGGCTTCAACCTCAGTTAATTTAACCCTAAGTCAGAATTAGGTGACCTTAAATACATTATTGCAACCTGAAAGTAAAACAACTTACTAATGTAGAACCTGCTGTAATTAATGGTAATAGTTTATTATATAAATTACTCTAGTTATTCCTAGAATCTAGTATAATACTGTATTTACTACTGTCAATTATGCAACTATATCATGAACATAATACCTACAGTACAATACTTTATTGGATCTCTGTAACTTAGAGGAACAGATTGAGTAACTTTGGATATCCTTTTTACTACACACTGGTATACTTCAAAGAGAAAACTCTGCACCACACACACTCATCCAGCAGCTATATTTATTGACTATAAATTTAGCCTTGCAAATCAGCAAGTAATGAGTGAGGAGAGCTGGTTACCTATTGGAAACTCAGTGAGGTGTAGCTAACCCATAGTTGCGTCTCTAGCTCAGTGTGGAGATTATCATTTATAATATCACCAAGCTTCCCAATTACACTTCCTTTCTTGTTGACAGAACTTAGTATCATGATTGTATTTAAAACGCTTCTAAATTGTTACTACATGGATTGTAAGTTCTATTGAATGTAGAATATAATATTAATTTACAAGTGCATAAGAAATTACATATTCTATTCACACACATACGCGTAAATCCTACGATCTGTACAGATTTGTACAAGTCACAATGCCGGGGGACTGTCCCGATATCACTCTGGCTGACAAGGGGGGTGGGTACCTCAACTTTGATTTTCACTGTGGATAATGTAGGAATAACAATGTCCTAATAACTAGATTCAATAAGCTATGTTATATGGACAGGCGAATTTTTTTTGTTTCAGATTTCAGCCTATGTGTGTCCCGATGAGTCTTGTAAGAACTACATTGGAGTCGACAGACAAGATAATTGTGAACGAAGTATGAGAAAGGGGTCACTGCTGGGTCACTCACTTGTTGAAGAGGACTATGTCTGGGTGCCACACGTAGTTTGCAGGCACCCACAGCTTGGTGGCATTGTTGTACTTCTTAGGTTCCCAGGTCAGTGTCATGTCCTTCCATCGCTATGAAGCATACCAGTATAGCATATACAATATACTACAACAGTTTTATGTTGACTAGTTCTTTGTGTGTAGATAAAATACATAGAAGGGTTATAACTAATACCTCTCTTCCACTTTAGCAGCTTATCTTGAGACCTAGCCTATTTTAAACTAGTGGTGATAGTTCAATTGATCCTGTCAATAAAGGATATGAAGAAAGAAGAAAATGATTTGTGTGAAAAGTTAAGTCAGGGGACGAGAAAGAATGGACCTTAGAACCTGCTTCTGACTGCTACAATTCATAAAGACCACTTTGCCTTGGCCACTCAGTGGCAGTAATAGAGAACTCTTGCAAATAATCCCTTGATCCCTTTGATCCATTATTAGACTGTAGCAGGCCAAATATATAATCATAACATAATGAGAGCTAGTCGTGACACCCAACAGTGAAATTGTTCCAGAGATGACAGCTAAATTGAAGAAAAACACTGAGTCAGATATTATAAATGTTCTCAAGTTGCCCCAACAGGAAGATGAATTCTTCTGTTACATGTTTAAAGAGGTCAAATGTCAAATACTGTGACAGGGATATGAAAGTCGATAAACAGCTGTCAGATAAGCAATTACCAAGGAGAAGTGAAAGACAGAAGTAGAAGCCTGATAGATTTATGTTCTATAAATATGAGTTCAAATTTAAGAAGATCTGGAAATAAGGTCACTAGAGGTCTTGGCCATAACCGTACGGTTACAGGTTTGGTTCCTGGGAAAATGTATCAATGTTACTATGCGCCCAAGGACAAATTATTAATTTTATGTATTTTTCATGAACTCATCTGAAAAATTTTATGGAAGTTCTGTTATTTTTAATGTTTTAATTCAATTAAAAACTGAGAGGTGCACATTAAAAGTGAGTAATCAAATTAAATGCAAGCTCTCTCATTGTTAATGCTTTTTGTTTAATTAAAAACTGAAAGATAAACCTTTCAATTTAGTAATTATTTTAAATATGTAGTTCTCTTTTTTTAATGAGTTAACATGCTTGCAGGAGTAAGCATACTGGTAGGAAATATTGTTGTCAGTTTTTATTTTAGAATAATTTAATTATAGAATATAACAAGGTATTTCACTGAAGATAAACTATTGAACCAAAGTTGCACTCTGATAGTGTATATAGTCTAAATATAGCAGAACTGTAACTGAAATGACCAGAGAGGCCGCTGTAACAAAATAGAGTGACCACAACCGTAGATTGGCCATGACCGTAGACTGGCCACAACTGTAGATTGGCCATAACTGTACAGCAGCTGTGTCTGCACTGTACGGTGTGTGCCGTATTTATATTCAAAGCAACAGGGTTGTAAAGTTTGGGTTTTATTGTTGTGTCCGCAAGTTGTAGCCAGGCCGTAATATACCAAACACAGCCAGGCCATCAATGTACCTGTATAAGGCAGAGTATTCCACTGTAAAGTAGAACAGAGTGGGTCATTTATTTTGGATGCAGATGTACTTCCACCATCTTAAGATCTAGGTTAGCGACTGTCTGTACAACTCTTGCCCCCTTAAAATTTATGCTAAAATTTGACATAATCATCTAATCTGTGATCATTAAAATGAAAGCTGACTTACCAATAAGACCCACAAGTTGGTTGTCATCACTTGATTCTTTTCATCCTGAATTATGACACAAACATCTCAACATCAAGTCAAAATTATATAGGGGAACAAAAGGTTTTACGCAGTATAATTTGTGAATAAATGATAAAGTAGCAGGTACACAGAATGTCAAATAGATTGGACAATGGATCCAACTGATTCCATTTCAGTTAATAGTTTGTGCGACATTAGTGTGATACTGTGTTTGGCTTATAAAGTTTTAAATACCATGCCAGTTAGCTTTACAGTGCTGTAAATATTAACTTGAGGTCTATGCAATATTTTGCATTATAAAACGTTTAAATCATAAAAAATAAAAAGATTTGAAAAAAAATTAGTGCCAAAAATAATGCAAATAAAATATGTGATACCACGTCTATAACTTCTGTACACAGTGTCTATAAAACAAAATAACTTCATATTGTATTGAAAAATGTATTCAATTGTGTCACAAGTTACCAATCTATGTACCCCATACATTTGATTCTTGTAACACATTATCTATGCTATGACACCATTTACACTGTTCTGTGTTGTATCAACACATATTTGAACTTTGCTTCACAGTCTTATTGCTAAATAAATTGACTTTGTATGGGACAGTGCAAATCTGTCCCTCTCTAGAGTGGCAAGAAAATGCTGCCCTCATCCTGAAAAATACTGTCATTGTTGTGTCAAACATGTCCCACTTAAAAATGAATCTCAACTTATTAAACTTTATAACTTTATAGATACTAACAAAAATAAAATGCACTGAGCCAGACAGAAGCCCTGATGAGTCAATATATTGCACCTGTATGTAGATCAGGAGGCCAGAACAGTATAATCTGGTGTAATCACATAAAAACGATAATCAGTGCCTTATTGCATTTATGATGGAGCTATTATCACATCTAAATATATGTAATACTATACATATGGTCTGCTTAATATCATCTCTATTATTTATGAAACATTATGCATGGCCTCCGTAATATGCTTAATGTTGAATGAAAGGTTTTTTCTCTATCATTTTTGTAAGGCACATCAATGACCTATGTAACAGCACACTCACTGTCAAAGTGAGACAACATCTGTGACCTACATAACATGAATTGTTTGTGATCTGTGTTGCATCAGCTTAATTTTTATGTAATTCCATATCTGAGACCTATATAATAGCAAATCGATGGAATGTGTGATATCCAATACGTAGCCTTTGGTAAAAAGCAGATGAGTCCCAGTACCACATCAATGATTTGAGCCAACTTGATGCTGATCTCTACATTCAATTGGTCCTCCTCATTCTCAACCGGTCTCACATGTCTGTTGTACCCGCTCTCATGCAGCAGGTCATTGTACAGTCGCTTGGACGCTGTGTTGCCATGGATACAGGGGCCGTAGATGTGGAAGATAATCGTAACCAGGATCAAGTGCCAACCTGCTGCAAGAAAAGTAGGTATTTGTTTCACACTTTCAGAAATGGTATGCAACATGATATAACACCGACAAAAACTGTGTATTGGATACACCAGGCAATTTTATTTGAATATGTATAGGTAACCCACTTCATTATAAATTATTTTGTAAATTTATGTTTAAATGTAGCTTTTAAAAGCTATAATCTTCCCTTTGGCATCCATTGCTATTCAGAAGAATCGCCTCTTCTGCAGCCAGCCTTCTTAAGAAAAGAAATTATATTACTCCCAGTTACTTGGGACAACTGTTAGATGGTGTTCGCTGTGGAGTGATCCAGATAGTTTGCTTTTTTTTCTGTATGTTATATGTTGTGCCCACCACCCTAGCTATGAAATGAGTGGGGATATGGATAGGTCGGTCTAATCTGATTTTCAAACGATAAGGTTGTATCTATATAAACATAAAGTTTACATGTTTATTGTGCTACAATATCTTACCGGTACTTCAGTACTTATTGATAAATCCAAACCATTTAAAAATGAATTATAACTGAGATTGTAGATTTTGATTCAGTAGTTATATACTAATCTTTTCTGATATTTATATAATAGTGTTTTGATCTGGAAGACAAGACATAGTCTAATTTTTTTATGATAAACTAGAGAAACTGTTTATCAGAATTTATAGTAAATGTATATATATCACAAACAAATAATCTAGCACCATATACTATGAATATTTGATGTATTTTAGGCTTAGTGAAATCCTATGAGTTCACACAACTGATCCAAGCCTAAATTTATGCTATTAAATAGAAGTTGGAGCTTTGCATAATTCTTTGAGCCCATTTTGGCATTATTTAGGTCACCTGGATTTAGAGATGGGTCGGAGTCAAAAATATGTAGATCTGGAGGTCACAACGCCTCTGATTGTGGGTCACCACGTTTTAGTACAGCCCATCAGTCATGGACATTTCCTTTCAATGAAATCATAATAAAAGTACCGAAATGCACAAAGATATGGGATAAAAGTGTGCAATTTCTTCAAATTTCTAATTTCCTTTCCTTCAATAATATGTGTTAACAGGCGAGATAGAGGCTATAAAGTATCATATATGGTTTAACAAACATGACAGTTCTTCTCAAATTCTTCTGAAATTGAGAGTAAAGTCTGCAAATGCATAAAATATAGTATAAAAGCTGATAATTTCTTCAAATTGAGTGGTAGTGTCTACTGTTTTAAATTACTCTTCTATTACATGTGTTGACTGAAGTAGCAGTTGTAAAATCTCAGAGACACCAAGTTACTATCGATTTGTTAAGTATGAATGATCTTCTTACCAGATATCCATCGTGCCAGTATCCTGAGGTGGCACCTATTGCTCCTGGTTCTTTAGGCTCTAAACAGCTAAATGTATGAAGCTGTGCACCTCCCTCTGGTTAGCCTGAGGTTAGCTGTGCTGATGGGAAGATGTGTCCACTAAGAGTTGAGCTGCCACCAGTGGACCCAGATACATATTTACCTTTCTCTGATCACATCAAGTCTTTTAGATAGAAGTAGGCAATCATATTGTGTGCATTTCTGTGACACACTTGCACGATTTACTAACCATACTTTACTAAAGGAATGCATTGGACGCTTGAAAGGCTCTGATATATTTGCCTTTACTTGGAACAGGTTTATATGCTGTTAGTCTACTTTGTAACATAGTCAAACTGTCTGTTTCGACCAAAAGGAAATAGTTGCAAGTCTGATGTCTGTGGTGTGTCCTTTGTAAAAGGTAATGAAAAGTAGTGATGTGTTACCCCTCATGTTTAAGGTATGATCCAATTTAAATCTCAGAGCCCCAACTGGGCACAAGGTTTCGTCCTCTTTAAAGGGTTTATTTAATATTGAACTTAATGCAGGAAAGATCAGTTGAGCTACAGTCTGTGCTCTTTACCTAGCCAGTTGATGCTTAATTCAATTTGAAGGTCCATGCTATGTGATGACCAGATGGGCCCAGAGGGTTGACAGGATCAGTCTGGTTCATTTTGGATCGTGATCTGTTTAAAACTTGAAGCAGGTGCATGAAGAAGTCTGAGACTTCTTTACAGTTTGTTTGATGAAGTCCACAGAGTTCTCATTCTCAGCTGTACGAGGTCACAAATATGGTTTAGTCTTGTGGCAAACAGATCCACTTGAGGCAAGGTCATTGGGAAACTTGATGGTGCACAGTGGATCACCCTGTTGACTGTGTCATCCTGAACACAGAAATACCATTACATTGGCACAACCTGTGATTCTTATTGTGCATTTTTTTTCTCGGGGAAATATCTTTATATTCTACAGCACTCAAAGTGCAATTTAACTTATCCGACTGCACAATTGCAAACCAAGCTCTCAGGTAACTGACATTTCCCTAAATGAAAGACAGAGGCTTAAGGATGACCATTTATTGACGTCCTTGAGGCTGTTTAGCCTGCCACTGGGGATAACAACCCAATGGCAGAGAACCGCTTGTACCCAAGTTTGAACCAATGTCCTCTGTGTTCCTAGGAGAGTGTATTACCCGCTAGGCCACAATGGCAGATATGGGATGTGTCTGGTATGAAGTAAGATCTCGTGTTGTTTACACCAGCTCATTAATCTCCACTGAGTGGGTTTCTCCCAGCTTGTTTATATAATTCAATAATGTTGTGTTGTCTGTTGCACTCAACACTGTCTGATTTTGGCAATGATATTTGAATCGTTGAATGGTAGGAATGCAGTTTCTTTCAGTTTCAGCATGTTTATGTGAAGCTTTGACTCCAGCTGAGACCACATTCATGTCTCTGAATTTTATATAAATGAGCGCTCTGTTTGATGCATCTGTAAAAATTTGAATGGATTTTTCAGCAGGTTTTGTGGGTTTTGCCACAAGTCCAATGAGATGTTATAGTGTTGGGTCCGGGAAGGAGCATGCCCAGGGATTGAAGAAACTTGCAAGGCTCTTTCAGACGCCATTGAAATGGTCTCAGTCCACCCTCTACAACCAGCTTCTTGGTCATTGTGCGTAAGCCTGTTATATATAATTAACCATCTTGCACTCAATACAGAATTCTGTTTGGTCCTGTTGATCAAGTCCTGAATTCTCTGCCATCTGTCCTGATTGGGTCTCACAATGGCTTAAGTCTAAGTGGAATTTGTAGCAAAAAAATAATAATGCCCGGGTAGGGATCAACTCAATTTCTTTTGGTTGATTATCCACCTTATGTCTCAGTGGTATTCGTAGCCCAAAATGAAAATGCCTGAATAGGGACCAACTCAGTTTCTTTTAGTTTATTATCGACCTGATGTCTATGTGGTATTTATCCCCTCAAAATGAAATTGCCTGAGTAGAGACCAACCCGAATTTTTTTCATTATTATCCACCCCAGACTTTGAGATAGGTTCTTTGTCGCATTTACATTGTGGAAAGCCTCCAATTGCATCATTGCCCTGATTAACCATTTGCCTAAGTTGTGGTGCATTCTGATTCCCCTTGTGAGTGTCATATCATTTAATTTATTTTACAATCATGGTGAAGGCTTGTAGGACAGGGCCCTGAACTAGTACAATATTGTCCTGTATTCGTATCTCAGGTCTTTGCTTGACCTTGGGTGAAATGTAGGCATGTAGGCAGTCATTGTTTGGGATTACAAGCTCATCCTCTGCCTCTGCATCGTGGTCTGAATTATAATCGACCCCTGTCAAAAGAACCGCCCTAGGATAATTGGGTTTAACCTATTGAAATATTTGGTGGAACTCTGTATGGACATATGAATCTGAACTGGCCATAAGCCAGTGAAACCCCATGGAACGCCTTGTGACCTGGGTGATATGCAGATTATGGAGAACTGGCAGTTCAATTCTTGCATTTTCTCCTAAAATGATGGGTTAATTGTTTTTGTACTACTTTCCTTTGGCAGGAGGAAGTTTGATATAATTTACATCAGGCAGATTTGAGGTTTTGCAATCTGCACCCCATTTCTGGAAGGTGTTTAGTAGGACAGGATTGATAGATAGGATGTCTTAGGAACTTGACCCTGTCAGGCTTTCCAGGAAAGCACAGGAGTCGTCTCCTGGTGGTCTGGAGAAAGTGGCAGTAGGTGGATTGTAAAAATCTGTATGTACTAACTGTTGAGTTGAGGGGAACTGAGGTAATGCAACCATCATTTGCTATTGAAACAAACCCATTTCTTGCTCATCCTAATTTGGATTCAAGTCAATGCACAAGTGTAATACCTGTAGTCTCTGGGATTCAAGCCGGGATCCTAAGTGTGAGGGTATGCAGCCCCTATGACTGAACCCTTGCTTACGGTGACCTCCCCTTAACTGTGTTGAGAACCAGTGAACTCTTCTTCCCCGGTCTTGAAGAGGAGTTCGTCCTGTGTGGACTGTGTAAAGAACTTGAACTTTTTCTGATACTGCTTCCTGTTTACAATTTTAGTGTTTCTGGTCTTGAGTTAAAGCACCACATGGGGCACAAACCCTAGATTGAGAATGGTCATCACCCTGTCAACGCCACTACAGGAAGAGCTTTGTCTATGGCTATCGGAAATCACACAGCCAAGATTACATTTTTAGCCCGTTTTTATCCTGATTTCTACATACTGTTATCAACACAATATCAAGAACATCTACACACAAAAATATTTAAGATTTAAGTTAAATATCCATTTAGATACTCAAATTTCTGGAAGAGTTAAAGAATCATGTATATCCAAGATGGAAGCCAAATGTAAAGAGGGCAGAACAACATACTATCTCTAGCACCTTATCACTAGCAACATCTAGAAGTAGTCCTGGATGGTCTGGAGTAATAAAATTTCTTTTCTCAAGACTTTTGGTTGCCGAGGAGGTAAGCTTATCAAATAGCAATGCATATTAAAAGGGTAAGACATTGTAGTGCAATATGAATACACATTTAATGATTCAAAAATAACTTTTATATTGGGCTTTTATTGACAAGGTACACGTACAGATTTTCAAGTTATTTAAAAACCGTATCATTAGATTGCTCTAAAAAGTTTTTTCAAGAGAGGCTACAAATCTTTTTTGTAGAGAAAATGTGAAACACAACAGTTTTCTCTATGTTGAAGGTAAAGCGTCTGATACCTGCACATACAACTGAAACGCCAGCAAATTATTGTTTTTCACGTTTTTGCCATCTATAAACGTTTTCTTCAAACTAATTTTCCCCACATTTCATAAGTAAACATTGGGTAATATCAAGGGTAGGTCAAAGATGCAAAGATAATTATAATTGCATATCTGTAAATATTTCTAAGATAAATAGGAAATGCCTATATAATATTTACAGGTGTTGTAACAGTACCTTTATGTTGTTCTGTCATTTTACATAATCCACATATAATTACATGATAGAATCCTTGTATGAACTGTAAAGTTAGCCTCTTATCTCAAGAACCACACATTATGTACTCAACAAGTAATTATTACATTGAAACTAAGAACATACAAGATTAAACACTCCAGTTTACAGGTTTTCACTTGTGTTTGGAACTCTGGCAGAAAACATCACCATCATCTGCTGTTAAAAATAACTGGAATTTTTCTCTTTAAAAAGTCTGAGATGTGAAAAAGTACAGATGTGGCTGAGGCTTTTTGCCAAGCCATTACAGAAGGAGCCAGAATGACTTACTGCTCCATCATATTGGGAAAGACATCTGGATCTGAGGCGACCTTACCTTACATTGGTCAGATTTCACAGCAATCCAGAAACCACAGCAGTAACCAACTTTGCACACTTTTGTCATCTAAACAGACAGCAGCACATTTATTTCAATTTATTGATTTCTAATTCCCATGGAACTTTTTGATGATATTTTGGACAAGGTAATTAACTTTAACAGAAGAGACTGTACAATTATCGCAGACGAAGGCATAGTTTGCAGTGAGGAGGTGTGTGGGGATTTCTCTGTGTATCAGAGTTGTCAGGGCCTCTCACGCAGATAACATGCCTCTCTAAAGGTTAGCACCTCTTTCTTACAGATAAGAAATTAAATGTCTAGTCTTATTGCGCACTGAGAGTTCTAGGAGTGCTAGTTAGTAGCTGTAAGTCAGAGTCATTGAAAGCTTTGCTGCATCATTAAGTCCACAAATATCAGATAGGTCTGATACAAAGGATATCTCAATAGACTCAATTTCAATAAACATTTAATTGAAGACAGTATTATTTCTACTGACTAACGTGTCTGTATACAATAGTCCATCATGCTGTTTTATGATAATACCTTATCTTGAATTGTAGGTACATTCAACTGCATTGTTTGTTAATATAAAAGGATATAGTCAATTAATATTCATCTGGCTAATTCCTGGTCTCAAACTTGCATTTCAACAAGAAAAAGGCTTTTACTTTCAGCATATCTGGGAATGAGGTAAATTATTGAACCATCTTATAATAATTGAAACTCAACAAAATGTGTTCATTTAAATGTTGATCAGTTCTGCATTCTAACTTCATTGCTTTTATTAACACCCGCTTATTTTGCTATCAAAGGCCATTCAAAATCGGAAGGGACAAAATAACACATAGACTAGCTATTTAAAATTTAGTCTCAATATTTAGAACAGATGTAGAATTGCATATATATATGTCCATGCAGTACAAAGGGAGATCTCAGAAAAACTGTGATTTTGCACTGCTGGACTACTGATGTTTTGAAAAGTGAGCAGTGATCTGAGTAGTTCGCAGGTGCTGTACATCTGCTTCTGTACATCTGCTTCTGTACATCTGCTCAGAAATCTCCCACCTAAGCTTGAGCACTGATTGTAACCTGGCTGAAGCTCTTTTCTGGAAATCAGAGTTGGGATTTTAGCAGACTGCCATTAGGCCCTCAGTGATTTGTATTTGGACAAGGGATGGGTCGGTACCAGAAATGTGTACATTGTGAGGTCGCTAATGTAAATCTGTACCGATTTCAGGACTCCTCAGTTTAGTACACCCCAAACATGAACATTTCCTCTTCACGACATCACAATAAAAGTGGCCAAATGCACAAAATATGAGATAAAAGCTTATACTTTTTTTTCAGATTTCTTGTTTGTTCCCAATATTTTAAGTTTTCCTTCAATTATATGAGCTGACAAGCGAGATTGAGGTTATAAAATGTTGTGACTAAAACATGGCAGTTCTGCTCAACATAATTTCTAGTACTGTATAAAGTCTGCAAATACATGAAAAATGTTGATAAAAACTTTCAAATTTGGGTATGTTTCTAATATTTCAACTCTTCCTTCCATTATATATGTTGACAAGCGAAGTGGCGGTTGTAAAATATCATCACAATATTTCAGTAAAATGGTCTCGATACCAAGATACCGGGTCTACCGACCCATCCCTAATTTGAACACATGAGTTCAGAGATAGAAGCCAAGTGATTAAATGTCACACTTAGCCTCTCAGCACAAAGGAATATTTCAGCCAAAGTCTGGGTTTTACAGCCATTCAAATCCTCTTCTTCCATGAATCTGATTTTCAACTGATAAAAAAGAGGTGGGGAGAAATGGCTCTGATACGTTTAATGATCACTAGACCATTAATGTCCCAATATTTCCCTTGAGGCAATATTCATCTCTTGGTCGGATGTATGCATTAACCCCCTAGCTTCCAGACAGGCTACAGATTCATACTTAAAGAGCAATTGTCTTTTTGCCATTGATCATGTTGTTTTTTTCTCCCTGAAGCATTTAATTGGGCTCATGTTTGTTGTGATGTTGTTCAATGACGGAATGCTAAAGATAAGACTAAAAATTAAACACAATCTTACAGAAACTGGACCTAAAAGTAAAAATTACTTATGGGCCTTTCACTCCAGACAATAAATAGGACCCTATACATACCTTGCACTATCTTAACATCTTCAAACATTTGTAATTGGTCGTGAATTGCTTCAAATAATTTAAAAAAACTCACTTGGAATTCAATCCTTTTATACATTAGCCATTGCGTAAAGCCTGCTGACTGGCATTAACAATGTTGTTATCAAACATCGATGATACCATGTCTCGATGATAGTGTCAGGGAGAGGTTAACCTGACACATTGGTGCTATTGGATGGCACAATTTTATTGTTCACAATAGCAGCAGGTTTCCACTGGTCTGGCTCAACTTGTTTAGAACCCTCGCATGAAGTTAACATCATATTTACATATGTAAACATATATACGAATGGCTACAGCAGACAATGTTTAGCTATCATGTTGTACATTTAAGTACACTACACATGGCTCTGTTTCAAATCTTTGGTAAGAATCATAGATTGTTTTTGGTTTAAGAGTGCTTTTAACATGTTATACAGGTCACATCATGAAAGGTAATTTAGGGAATGGATGTAAGCAGTGGTCATACTAGGTGGTCATGATTCTCCACTGAAAACCTGCGGGTACTGGCAGGTAACTACCAACTACCACTCAATGTCTCGTTTGGAATCAAACCCAGTACCTGAGATGTGGGAGGGGAGTAATCGACTATGCCACCGTCGCCCTTAGCAAGAATAAGTAAATTTCCAATTCTTGGGTCTTAGATTGAAAGCACTTGTCAAACGTAGAGTAAACTAAATATACATATAATTACAGACCCACATATTTCAATATAATAAAAATAGGTTAGAGATTTATTTTTATTTTAGATTTATTTTATCTATTTATGAGACTATTATTTTAGTTTCCTTGCTGTTGTCCTGTACTTTACATGAGGCCCCAAATATATTGTAAAATAACAAAAGAAGAGGCTTGTGTTTGCTTGTTCGTTCTGTCTAAGTATTTATAAATATAAACAAAATGGTTCAAACATGTTGTCTGACAAATACAAATTCTAATTTTATTGTGTCATTTAAATACTGCTTAACGATATGTTGACATTTATTCTTCTACAAGTGAGAACAACTCGTTTTGTAGTATGGCTTATCTTCTCAGGTAAATATTTCCAAACAATGACGTTGGAGTGGCTAAGTGACCAGTTGTTTTTGTGTTTGCCTGTGAGAGGCCTGTGTGTCTGAGACTGGTGGAGTATGATGATGACAGGTCACTAAGTGGGTAGTTTGTCAAGTAGTCAGTGCGGCTGGAGTGGCTGGGTTTGGCTGCAGATTGCAGAGTGTTCTGTAAAGCTGGTAAGGTCCTGGTCAGGGACATGCTGTTCACTGCAGGTGTGTTGTATGGGGTGTAAGCTGCTTGCTGTTGGGTTGAAGGTAGTCCTGTTTGTATTGCACTAGTGATTGAAGGATACGTGAACCTGGAGAAATCTGCTTGTGGGCTGTACAATGGTACAGGGTAAGATGACATCAGGGAATGCAATACCGGCAGACCAAGTTCCTGCAGAAACTCGTTCTCTCTACTGGGTCTCTTTTGCCTTCTCTGCCTCTTGACTGACTTCTTTTTGACTGAATTTCTTGAGAACTGCCTTTTATCCTCTTCTTCTGGATATTGTTCAAACAATGGAGAAACTATCTCTTTGTTTGGAAAACCTGGTAATGGCTTCATTCCTGAACCACGTGACAATTTACTGAGTCTACTTTTGCCTATCCCCTCCTTCCTTCCTCTTTTTGTTGCGGTGCCTAGCTGCCTGGCTCTGTTTCTGGAAGATGCATCAGCCCTCTCCCTTTTAGTACTCCTCATTTTACTCCCCGTGGATTTATGTTTGAGAGGTGTACTGTTAGTGGATGGTTTATAAGACACTGATTCGGAGGCTGTAGGTTTTAAAGCAGCAGTTGAAAACAGGGTAGTTTTTCTAGATGGTCTACAGCAGGTAAATGTACTATTACAATCCATCCAGGTGTAGAACCTCAAGTTGTATTTTTTGCCCATAATCTCTCCAGCTGCCAAACAAGCTTCTCTGTCATCAGTGCAGATGCCATCGTTCTTCTCACAAATCACTTCCCTGGCCACACAACACACTGATGAGTAATCTGTGTTACAGTAACCTTTATAAATATTAGAGACCGTGTCACATCCAGTGAAGGTGGTACATGTCCCACCTTCTGCTGTACACTTGGACATCAGGTCTTGTTGACCGCCTGCAAACTCTACAGATGATGATTTGGAAGACTGAGAAGGATCAGACTGAGGATTATCAAGATTGGGCTGATCTGACTGGTAATCCTGGTAGCTTTCTTCCTGTCCATCTTGACTGCTGTACACCTCATTGTAGTAGTCATCTGACTCTAGCTCTGCCACCTCCTTCAGCTCTTTGGGAGACAGTGTGGTCTGCATGCGGCCCATGTGATCTATCACAAACTTATCATGATTAGTCGGGGCTTTGTAGTCTGTAAACACAGCAAAATACAGCACAACAACTGAATTGCCAGAATCAAACCATCAACCTGTACTATTTTAGTCTATTTACCATTTAATGAAAGAGCATTAGGCCAATCTAACGTTTATTTATAGTTTTTTGAAGATTCAAATTTGGATTTAACAATGTAACTTATCAGAGGTGTTGTAACACCAGAACACTGAGACTTTATCAGCATTCCCTAATTACTATTAAAATAACTTCCTCAGTATAAAATTATCATGACAATGTATATCACCTGTATTATGTTATTTATCTTCAGGAGTGAAGTGTAGAAGTGTAGAAGATAAAAAAACGTGTCTGCCTCTTGTTTGTGAGTTAATACATGGATAAGTTTCCCACAGCCCGTTTAACCCTATTAATTTACCATTACACCTGCGAATATTGATTTGGAATATTATTGATTCATATCCTTTTGGTCGACATGAAAATGCAAGTGATATCTCTGTTTATTTAAAGTATTTTAACTTCTGAAATTACACTTCAGGTTTGGTTTGCATCATTGATATATAACAAGCTACTTACTTATCAGCTGTGCACGGCTTACATACATCCACCACAGTAAACACAACCACTGGAACACTCTCACCTTGGAGCATTCCATTGTCAACAGCTGTTATAAACAGTGCATTATAAACATGACACTATGGGTACATGAGTTCTACTCTGTTAATTTTACCAGTCAAAATGATAATCCTGTAACCAGCTATTATGAAGGCACTTTTTAGGTTACATTGAAAATCTAATAACAAAATGCTATGGTCTTTCCTGACATTGTCTCAAAGCTATATTAAATTTCCAGTGTTTTATCAAGTACACTACTTGAGGAAACCAAATCAATTTAATTGTATACATATTGTGTACATATTTGTAGCTGATTCATTTCAAATTCAGTGCAATTGCACCAATTACTATAACATAATTAGTGACGTTGTGGATGTTTAAAGCTGTATATCTGCCTGAAGCAGTCGCTTTGAGAATCATAGCATGTCTGTATTGGATGACAGTGCTCAGTTTTCTGAATGGTTTATGTCCCTCCAGGCAAAAATGTGCAGAACAAATTTTAAATTCTGAATGTATATCTCAATGTCACACCATAAAAATCAAACCTGACAGCATTAAATCCAATGAAAACTCAGTTTTCTAAATTGTGTTGTTAGTTTTTTTGTCATTAAACATGAATAACAGAGCAACATTTAGTCAACGTATATTTTGATAATATTAAACATTGCCTTTATAATATTGCTTTGTAGATAAAGTAATTATCATATATTTGAAAAAAAAATAAGTAAAACAAATATGTGGCTTTTGTATCAGAAAATATTATTTGTTTTAAAATATTTTGTAACACAATGATTCAAAGTTAAAACTTAAGATTTCAACAGACAAACAGTCTGACAAATAATTGCAGATAGTCCTGTTTTATCAGCATGTCTTTTCACCAATCAATGACAGTTTAACTTTTGGCTTTCACTTATTATTTTCACATAAATAGTTCAGTTAACATTGATTAGATCCTTCCTAGCAGGCTTTTAAATACATTAGGTTTAGTAGTCTGATAAATTTAGTACTAAAATTAATAGCCCAATACACAGATCGTGTAACCCGTCACTAGGATAAATAGCATGCTCTCCTCACTAGAAGCCCTGCTTTCTGGATGGTTTGGAAGTATGAGATTAATGGTTCACTTTAGTTGCTTCCAGTAAGAGCTTACCAATGTGTAGATTCAGCGTTTACCCTATTAAATATTTAAGAGGCCTTTATGAAAGTGACCTGGTGTACATTATGGCTTGTAAAACATACTTGAGAACATTCTGAACGGAGGTGGTATGTTTTAAAAAAATTAAATCTTTTCTATAAACATTGACTTTAATTTACAATCCGGCCCGGGCATTGTTGATAAAATTGCCTGTAACTGGTATGTTTTGGATTCCGATAGGCCTTCTTAATAACGATGCAAGGAACTATTTTAGGAATACATAACGCTCTCGGACACATCACAATGTTTGATTCAGTGCCCATTACACCCAAGTGCTATCTGATGATTAATCCCTGGAAGACATTGTGTATACTCTGAAACACAACCTGTGAACAGCATAATCTGCACAAAAATAATTTATTATTAAATTTTATAAAAT
Organism: Sabellastarte sp. h YS-2021; assembly: GCA_964017235.1. Classification (NCBI taxonomy): domain Eukaryota; kingdom Metazoa; phylum Annelida; class Polychaeta; order Sabellida; family Sabellidae; genus Sabellastarte; species Sabellastarte sp. h YS-2021. The sequence continues at coordinate 35,372,721 of OZ024936.1, forward strand.
TCAAAGATTTTGCCTAGGTATAAAGGGTAATATCGACACATTATTTTGCATAAGCAAATCTTTCTATACGCATGAGGATTGTCCATTTCAAACCACCGCCGCCGTTTTTATAGCTCATCTTGTAACTTGAGAAAATGTTTAGAGTTCAGAAAAGAAGGTTATGTTAGTGTGATTAATCTGGCCTTTGTGCAGTATTAATCCCATTACACAAGTACTGCGTAGTGTCGGTCATGAAAGCCTCAGAGTATTTGTATTCATCAAGCAAGGATTGGCCCCTCTCAATGTCACAGAATAATGGAGCTTTAACCAGAACTAGGAGAGATTATGAGTTGGATGGAAACCTAGCTTTTAACAAAGAGGGAGATCTGCACACAGATATGGATTAGGGCCTGCCTGTCTGATCTGGTTCCTTGATCTCTGATGAAACTTTTGTTTGGCCTAGTCCTTTCACCTTTTTTCTGACTGAGGACAAAGATTATTGTATGGAGGCTAGGATAGAACACTTGTTACATTTAGCCTGTTCTACTTATTTATTCGTCAAAGTAAACACGAGGACCAGTCTTGTGTTGTCGTTGTACGGAATCAGATCTAGTTAGTGAACTGTCATAACAACATGAAACTCAATGTATACTTTGAATAAACAGTAATATTGCAGAAGCTATGCACACAACCACACAAAGCATTTAAGACTAGGTGCTCAGGATTTATTCCAACCAAGTTATCTATACTATAATTACTTATCTGTGAAAGAAAGTGGACGATAAAAAGTTGTTTATGAAAGTCAGATAATCACAGCCTCCCAGGCATGGGTTTACTAACAGCTAATATTGTATATTTATGAAATTTTTGCCTGTCCTGTATCAATAATCTTGTAAAATCATGGCTTCTGGGCACACATACCCAATGCAGCATGAATCTGGTTATATTGACCTGGCTACAGTTATGTCAACTGATTACGGCAGAAGTGAGCGTAGATCCAAGTCACTGGGTGGTGAGGGAGATTTGTGTCTCATAGTGCCCAATGCCGACTCAGAAGTCAGAGTGAAAACAAAGGGTAAGAAGAAGAAAGCTTACAGGAGAAGCAGTACTCCTACATATCGTGAGAACACCGTCAGTCCATCCGATACCACCCCGATAGTGCAGACAGAGATCATACACATCCCAGGCAGAGGGTCAGTGAGCAGCAGTGTGCAGGTGGAGGAGGGTATAACTCTGCATGGTGGAGATGTTAGAGACAGGGCTCAGCTGAAAGAGTACAGTGAGGATTGTAGGGACAGAAGTAACAGGAAGAATCTACATGTGAGGATAGATCCCAGTATATTGGATAGCACTAAACATCACACTGAGAACATGGGGACTAAAACAAAGAAAGACAAAAAGCCCGGGGAACAGAAAACACACCCCTCAGTTAATGTGAAAGATGAAACAGTGGAACGAAGTGTGAAAAATGGAAATATTCCAAGTAAGACAAATGATAAGCTAGAGCAGCCGGAGCAGCCCAGTGCTGAAGAAGATGAAAAGTTCCTGGAGTGGGTGAAAGCACAGTTCATCAAAGTTGCTGGGGAAGACAATAGCATAGATCTGGATGAATTCAAGCATGCCCTGGGCATTAAAAATGTAAGTAGTACAACTTACAGGCGATAAAACGTAATCAGAACACATTTCTAAAATATATGGCTGTATTTAGATTTTTATAATTAATTTATTGCAATAAGTAAATGTAATGCTCATAAGACTGAATATTTTGTCCACAGTATAAATATGCTGTGTACACTTTTATTTTAATGTCATTGTATATTATTTACTTTCACCATTCACACAGTACCCACAGGGTAATTGTTGACCTTTCTCCATTTATATACGTATTTAAGCTGTTGTGTAACCAATCTTACTGACAAATCATTCTTTGTGTCACCAAACTGGTATGCATTTGCACGCACAAAATGTTTTGCAGTATTTTATTGGAACTATATGGCTACATATTGAAATTTAAAAAAAGAAAAGAAACTCTTCAACATGATGGTGCAATTTTGTGCTCTATTTTGTCTTTGATCTTCTTTGACTATTCATCCACTGCTAATCACACAACTCATTCTCATTTGTTTTACTCTCCTCTCTGCCATACCAGAGTTACTTTGCGGAGCGTTTCTTTGACCTGTTTGACAAGGAAGGTTCTAAGACCATTGACCTGTCTGAGTTTGTGGAGGGGATGACTCTGCTCACCAAAGGCACACCACGCCAGAAACTGAAGTTCCTCTTTGATGTCTATGATGTAGATGGTAGGTTGTGGTAAAGCCAAATATGTGTACCAGTTTTGTTGAGATTTACTCTAAAGAGTGAATGCAGTGAGGCAAACACAGTTATAATTTACCAAAGGTCACCATCAATGGGTCACTGAGCCATCCAGCCCCCACCCCTCCCCCGAAACAGAAGCTATAGAAATAGGTAAGCTGAAAGAGAAATGATAAATTGTAACACAAATTTCAGATAGTTCAGTGTTTCATCCAATGCTTCATTATGTCACAATAATAAATTCTGGATTGAAGATAACTATTGATAGTCTAAAAATGCTAAACTATTCTTATTTTAAGTTTTATTATGGTAAATTTTACTGTGGAAACTGACAGCTTGTTTAAACGTTTTGTAAGCGGACGGGTTGAAGAAAAGTGTCACTATTGTCCATCAAAAGATTTTTTCCATTTACTACTTGTGACAATCACAGAAATATATGAGTGATCGGATTGACGAGTACCTTGTAAATCATCGCTTTCACTCATTAAGGTTATTGGGATGACCTTTTCTCACACAGCAAAGAAGCTCTCATTCACTTATTGCTCAGACAAACGTGTTCATGTATACTATTGATTACTTCATAAACATTTATAATATACGAGGCCTTTTATCTGGATATTTATGTAAACGACCTAAAGGATAGACCAGGCTATTTACAATATAAACATAATAAGTTGAGAGTTATTTATCCAGAATTCATTCAAAGTTCATTATGTCTTATGTATGACAGTTGCTTTATGAGTAAGAAATACTTCAAACCAAATTATATATGTTTTGGTGATTAATCTCTAAAGCTATTTGGAAAAGAAAACCAAATACATGTAGTTATACCATCAGTTTGGGTCCTTACCATGAATGGACTGGACAGTAGATGATAATTTTATCCTACTGTTTGTGTGACATCATCAGCCTATATCAACATGTGCTTCACGTTTCATCTGAACTAAGTAACTGCTGCATTGATCCTGTACTGTAGAACATGTTACTGAATGTCCCTCTCAGTCCCTGTCCCCCCAATAAAAAACAATGGGATTATATATTTTGTTATACAGATATAAATGTTTCTACTAAAAATTATTATAAAGATATTGTCATAAACAAGGCATTAAATGAGAACATAATAAAATATACATAACTTTGATAGAAGGTGACATTATAGTACTATATATATAACCCAATGACTCCAATTATAATAACTTGACCCCAAGGTCAAGGTAAGACATGGAACCAGATTGCCTGAGGGTGAAATGTTAGAAGAGAACGACCTCAGAATAAGGTGATGAAGTTCAAACTCAGATGCAAGGTGAAAATAATTACCCCAAGAGGTCAATGCCAAGATAGCCACCTTGACCCCAAGGTCAAGCTGTGACATAATAAGTCCCATGAGAATTTCAAGGTAATACCTGACAGGAGGGCAAAACTTGAAGCCAAGTGAGAGATGAAAACAATTACCCGAAGAAGTCAAGAGTCAAGGTCAAAGATGGTGTTATCTACAGTGATCATGAACTTTGACCCTATATTACAATTAAATGCAGTTCTAAAGAAGCAAGCGTTACAAGTAAGAAGATAATAAAGGAACAGTGAGGTGGTAAAGATGAAGTGAGGGGTCAAAGGTCATGTAAAACTGAGGTCAAAGTTGATAGATAGGGCAGGTCATAAGGTTGTAAAATCTATTGTAAAATACTGTTAAGATGAGAAGTTACAGGGCCCCAAACACCCAGTAGAAGTAGGAGAGGAAGGAGGCTAGGTGAAGATGTGGGATCTAAAGGCATTAGAGACTTGTGATGAATAAGATGCAGGGAGTGTGATGTACCTCCATCAACCTTAAAAATATGAGCCGAAGGTCCTATTTCATTGAGAGTTCGTATAATTGAATCCACTGATGGGTAATGCATTTGGAAATCCATACCCAGATATGTATTATTAAGAACACCATCACTGACTGATAAACCTTTAGGAAAGCTCAAATCATTGATAGTTCTCCTAAAGTTCGAATCCGACTTTTCCCTAGTCATAAATGGGGAAATGTGGAGATCAAATGGTTCCTGGTCTAAAAGACCAAGCATAGCTTGGAAACCAACTTCTTCCTAAATAGATCTATCCACATGCTCTGGATACAATCTGGCAGAAGCATGATTAACTAAAGTACTTTGCAAATCTCTGGATCTATCAAAGTCCAGAGGAAATCCAAATTCTATCAGATCTGGCAATTGCTGGTCAAAATAATCAACCAGATATTTTCTCCAACTATGAGCATTCAAATTAGTTTTGACTGGAATATGTAATCCCCCAAAATTGGGAATACCCGTATTTCTAATCAATCTATGAGCAGTAAGGTCATTCGGAATTGGATCCCATGTCCTGGAACAGCCCTTATAAACATAAATTGGGGTTAGAGGAATACAATCAAATTTGGTACCTATCTGAGCTTTGCATTTCTGATATTCAGGAATCAAATTTGGGTTATTACCCACTATATCTAAATGAGTCAAATCCGGATCCGGACTGTGAAAAGGTTGTTTTCGAATAGCGGTTTGAACAGTATCGGATGCAGAAGGAATAGTTTGTGTGTTGGATTCAGTACACAATACTACAACCGGTACTCCTACCTCTAAATCATCCTGTGTATCTCCAGAGGTGTCATTGCTTTCATTAGCAGTACTTACTTGCGTTTCCCGCTCAACCTCTAACCACTGGAACTTATTTTAACAGGTATATTGTAAGAACCACTCACCTGAAACTTGTTCACCTCTGGACCATTATCAATCGGATCCGACAGCAAAGGATTTCTGACTGAAACGTCCATGTTTCGGCTATTAATATGCCTACTTTTTGTATGAAAGGGCCTGTGTTTACTATCAATACTATTATTCATACTAGTACTGAAAACAGTATTCACCACTTGTCTAGGTGCAGTAAGATTAATAACTGGGGTGCTATTATGGCCAGCATTAGTAAAGGCAACCTTGTGGCCAGTGCCACCCTTTTGGGACAGAACTTCAGCATAGGTTCTGTGGTCCCTGTGCCTCATACAGGCCAGGGAGGATTCAAATCTTTGTTTCATTTGTGGCCTAGACCAACCAGATAGGGAAAGCAAGTCTTTCTTGGAAAACTTAGAATTTTAACAGTTCTAGCCTTATGGACATGCCTCGAACTCAGGGTCATGTCCAGGTCTATTCATTTTTTGTACTCCTACGACATTCAGTCTGAGGGTGGGGATAGGCTTTACCATCTTCGGTCCAACACAAAGCACACATATGCGTAATAAAGAACGCCTTTTGTCTCATGTTTTGTGTGTTTGCTGTTTTTGTGAGCAAACACCCTTATTATAGTACACACAAGTAGTAGTCTTTGCGGAGGAATGCTTATCTTGCACTCTCTCAGTACTACTCTGACCAGTATTATGTCTTTGAGCATGGGTCCGACGTACCCTATCGATTTTGTCAGTTTCTAGCCAGCTTCTAATCTCCCCCTGCTCCATTCTGCATAGAAGCACAGCATGGCTGGCCTTTGCTGAAGCCTAGCATCATCCAGTAAATCAATGACATAATCTAACATATGTTCTCGAACTTTAATGTCTGACTCCTCCCGGATGGTTCAACAAAAACCAGCCATCCATTGGACTGGGGACATCTGATTGTAAGTAGCTCTGTCCTTATTTTGACCCAAAAGGACAAATTTGTGTGGCCGTCTGACCTTGTGGTTCACAAAAACATCCACAGCCCCACCCCTTTGGGACTTAATCTTACCCATACCTGGTTTCACATTATCCGCCAAATGCCTGAGTCTATTCTGTATTTCTTCTTGTATTCTAGCCTCCTGCCTCAACCGACTGGGTTAGGGAATACTGTGAACTGTTTGAACAGGAGGAGATGTTGCCCCAACCCCTTTTGATCCGGCATGTGCGACACTACCTTTAGTTTTGACTTTGGCCCTCTTAATTTTTGTGCTATCATTGGTCTTTTTGCCCGTTTTTATTAAACTTTCCATACTGTCCAGTCTAGCCCCAACACATTAAGCTTAGCCAAAATCTGCTTATTAATATGATTCTGATCTGTGGAATTGTGATTCGAACCCGAGGCCTGTGGGACCTGACCCTTGCCAACATTGTGAACCATCTCAAAAACATATGAATCTGAGGACAAATTTTGATCAGAATGGTCAACCAATGCATCTATGTCAATAGCGGATCCGGAGTCAGATAAATCAGTAAAACCAACTTGCCCGGATTGTGAGGAAACTGGTCCATCTCCCAACACTGTAAAAAAATCAGCATCTGACGCCAACTGAAGCTGAATATAGGATGCGATTTTCCCCTCTGTTTGACCTCAAATTGTATCTGCCTTCATTCTAGTTAAGCTTGTAAAAAACTAAAAACACTAAAATATGCAACAAATGGCAAAGGAAAGAAACAATTTTATGTCCACAGGTCACCTTCCAAATTCAAAGTGACCAATGTCCTTGCTGAAACAAAGGTCATGCCTCACTGGCCAATCACAGATGTGATAGGATTCAGCACATGGTTAACAAGAACCTACAATTAAATGAAATTAAGGTTGTACCAGGACTGAGCCCCGAAACACCCACATGTCTCCTAGCATTTTGACGCCTGTACAGTAAGTGACACATGTTTCACCCTCAGGTATCTGAGGTAGTTAAAGAGCCTTTGAAGTCACTCATCATGCTCAATTGTGTAATCATTGGACATGTGACATGCATGTCACCCTTAAGATGAGACATATTTAGCCAGTGTAGACATATGATATGAATATCAGTCTTTACACGATGAATATTGTGGTAGTGCATAGATGTGATATGTTACTCTTTAGATGACTCATACTTAGTTAGAGTTCAAAGTTGGGATTTTACATTCTGTTCAACAGCTGCAGTCATATTGAGACAGGTCCTCAGCATTGTCACTTGTGGGAGTCACACCCACACAGCGAGGTGACAGACTGTGATTAGATGCCAAAACTGCTAACTGACTAGGTCACCGAGGACTTTTACATATTTAGTAAGTGTATATGTTACAGGCAATCTGTGTAACCAGGCATTAGCGTAATGACTGAACATTTCCGTCACTTCACGAAATGCCTAAACAGTTTAGCCATTTCAGGAAATGCCTAGGCATTTCACGTAATGACTGAAATATAAGGTTCAGTGTTACACAGATTGCCTAAACAAGTATTTCAGATTTTCAGCTTTCAGATCTCTGTAATGATCTTTTTAAGTATATTTTTGATAGAATATGATTATTTCTTGCTATTAGCAATTCAAGATGTAGTTTTAACTGTATGACAATTACTGAAGCTATATTTTGACACTCAGCCTGAGCTTGTTTGACCTAAGTGAGTATTCTGCACAACCCCACCCCCACCCCACTCCCAATGAAGGTACTAGCAGTTTTGAGATATGACAATGACATATTTTATGTAAAAAAACATCAAAAGTGCAAGAAGCTGAAGAATGATTTTAATGAGTTACAACTCACTTGAAAGCAGTATTTTAGCTTTAAATAACTGATATCAGTTCCTAACAAGAGAGATTACTGATATATTATGCAGTAAAACTTTTGAAGAGAAGTTTAAAACTGAGCTATTCAAGAACTATGAAGGTGATAAAAGTTCTGAAACCAAAGAGCAGTATATTACAATGATTGAGGAGCTGAAATTAGTTACCAGTTCTGAAGAAATATAATAATCTAATCTGAAGACAAGATTCTCTGTTTTGAAATTTTACCACAGTCAAGTAAAGTTTCACTGCTGAGTTTGTTCACATAACAATGTATTATTATGTAATGATATTAACTCTGTTGATGGTAACACAATTTTACTGTTGGTCTTGGTCAATTGTGCCACTTTTTAAAACAATATTGTGTTAACATTTTTTTTGTATTTGTATGTATTATAATGTTTTCTGTATACATTGTATGGTTAGTAATAAAAAACAGTTGCAATAAATTCGACATTTTTAATCAAAATCCCATTTTTATTATTGTTCATGAATGGACATAAAATATATTCTCTAAATATACAACAGGCAAGGATAAAACTATATAATATCAAAACAATTCATGATAATCATCAAACATGATAAAAAACTATGTTCAGTCATTACACGTAATGCCTAGAGCTTATTTTCAGTCATTACATGAAATACCTAGGCATTTCGCGAAATGCCTAAACAGTTCAGGCATTTTGCGAAATGACTGAAATAACTAGTTATTACACATAATGCCTGGTTACACAGATTGCCTATAACATATACATGTTACATGCAATGTCACTCTTTAGATGATATAGGTTTGATATTTGTTTGAGTACAAATATGTCATACATTCCATTTTCAAATGATGTTTATTGAGTCATTAGTTAACTAATCTAATACTTTGCGGGCGTAATATGTTCCCTACAGTGGGGAATTCAGTGTACTAAGTTAACAATGTAAACAACAACAACAACAACAAGCGTGATATGTATATAATTTTTTAGAAGACGCCTATTTAGCCAGTGTAAATGTAACATGCATGTCACTTCTTAGATGACTTATATTTATGTATCCATGTGATATGTTACTTTGTGGATGGTTATATCGTCAGTGCAAATATATGTGACATGTCACTCTTTAGACAACACATCTGTAGCCATTGTATATGAGGTGCCATTTTTAGATGACATATTTAGCAAGTGTATACATCTTACAAGTCACTCGTTAGATGGCACATATCTTCTGTGAGTGTGTATATGTGACATGTCATAAGTAAATGACACATATTTAGCCAGTGTATACATATGACATGTCACTCTTTCTACAGCAAATAATTATTAAATTTATACTTGTGACATGCCTATGGGCCACGGTGGTGTAGTGGTAATACACCGGCTTCCCGCCTCTGGATTTTTTTTGGTTCAAACTCCAGGTCCTATGGGGAAAGTTGGTAGTTGCTTACTGATGGTCGGTAGTTTACAGTACAGAATCTTGACGAACTGTATGTATTGGTTTCCTCTGCCCATAAAGCTACATGTTGTGCTACAAATACAGTGTTGAAAGTGTCATAAAAATTTAAAAAAAATAAATAAATGTGATATGCTACTTCTTTAGATGACACATATTAAGTTAGTTTATACTTTTGGCATGCCACTCTCAATGTAAATCATCTGTAGTAGTGTACACATGTGATTTGGGTTTCCCTATACACCAGGTAATGGCTCCATTGATCCTGACGAGCTGAAGGTGGTGATGAAGCACTGCATTGAAGAGAGTGAATTACAGCTCAGTGAGGAGGCACTGGAGACATTGACTTTGGCTCTGTTTGAGCATGCAGATGCAGACGGAAGTGGTATGATCTCATATGAAGAGCTTTGTGATGTGCTTGAGAAACATCCTGATGTCATGAAAAACCTAACTATCAGGTGGGTGAAAAGAATGATAAAATATTTTCATACTCCTTCGATAAAATAAATGTTACTTAGTGCTTCCACACTTTAGATCATATTTAAAGAGTGAATGTCTTACAATGATCCATTAAAACAACATCATGTAGGATCACAAAAACCAACAATTCCACCATCAATTATATTTGGGTGAAAAGTAGAAGCAGCAGATAAGAAATCAAATAAAGCCATAATGTCAAATCATTTACTGTACATTACAGACACAGTCTTCGTGTTAATGGTTTTAGCATCATTAGCGTATATCTGATGGTACCATTTTATTATTTTTGGAAATATATTATCACTGCATTAAAATAAGAAAAAAACTGATTCTAACATGACACGTTTGTGTCCACGATTCTGATTGGTAAAACCCAGCATAACCTCACGGCTAGTTTTACGTGGGTGGGCGATAAGCCCACTTCACTTTTTAATAGTCAAATTACGAAGAATATGCACTATAAATCTTCATCAAAACAGAATAAAATATAAGATGTCATAGCTCATTACAAACACTCAGGCTTTGCCTTCGTGTTACTAATGTCGCTATTCGTTGTAAAACCCTGCATAACCTCACGCTAGTCGTGTGTTATTCCTTAATTAAATCCATGCTCATGTTGTATGCAGTTTCAAACTATGTTGCATACAAAACATCTCATGTTTATGTACCACAGTGCCGCCAACTGGATGAAACCACCAAAATCAAAGTCATCCAAAGCAAGGCACAGACCAGACATCTTCACAAAGAACTATTGGATCAACAACAAGAAGTCCATCATTTGGGTTTTCATCTACATCGTCATCAACATTGGTCTGTTCCTCACTTGTATCCGCTACAAAGACTCCAATGCTGCTGTCATCATTGCCCGTGGTTGCGGCATGTGTCTCAACTTTAACTGTGCCTTTGTGTTGGTGCTTATGTTGAAGAATACCTTGACATTGCTGAGGATGACCCCACTGTCCCAGATACTGCCCATAGACCACAACGTGGCCTATCATAGGGCTGTTGGTTACTTCATTGTGGTACTGGCAGTAGTACACACTGTGGCCCATTATGTTAATGTGGGTGAGTTCACAAATATATTTCCTAACAGTAAAGATTAACAAAACACTGTTATATTGTTATTTTTACTGTTGTTGTGGTGACTATTTTGTAAAGCACTACTGATTGAAAAGAGGTGTAGACAAATATAAATCCCTGTGTTCTTGTAGGTGTGAACATAGCACTTGAAATAAATTAAACTTTCTGATTATTTTGCAGTTGACGCTGTAGACTAAAACAAATTTAGTCCTTGTTATTACAACGCATTATTCTCATCAGTTTGTATGAATCTATGTCTAAATATTATCTTTCAGGTTTAGTGCATACCACTCTGAAGTACTGGGAGTATGTCTTCACACTCAAGGCTAGAGTGGGTTATGTTGGTCCTGGATTTGCTTATCTCTCAGGATTTATTCTCATGCTCATCTTAATCATCATGTTCATCTGTGCCCTGCCATTTATCAGAAGTAAAGGATTCTTTCAGGTAAATTCAAACTTTTCAATAGCCATCAAGGGAGTACTGCATGAAGATGTTCTTATCTGTAACTAGACCTAGGACTGACCTAGGTCATCCCTTAACTTTCCCCTTTGACCATTCCTTATGTGAATTTAGTGCACTGTATTCCACACTGTGGGGAAAATATTGGGTCTGCAAAGCAGTATATTAGATTACATTAGATCTGTACTAGTCCGCAGTAAATATTTTTGAGTTTTGCAAACGTGTGAAAGGAAACACTTGGTAAATGTTTATAAAGGATGGGTATGAAACAAATGTTACACAAATGTTAGAAAACATTATAAATAAACATAATAATGTCTCAAAATATAATTTTGCATTGCTTAGCAATATTAACCTTAATTTGGGTCAGAGGTCAAATTCACCATGTTTTTAGTTTTCTCACAAATAAAAATATCATTTTATGTCTAAAAATTGTATGATAGTGGCCTTAAAATTGTTCTCCATTCAATTCTTAGGCATTGCGTGTAGTTTAACTTTTGACAAAGTCCTCTATCATCCCGTCTTATTGCTCACCGCCATCTTTCTTAGCAAATGTTTAACGGTAAACATTTAATAACCATTCTGAAAATATTGGTTAAAACATTTAAGATAGAATGTTTGCATTTGAGTGGGTAAAACATTTAAGACAGAATGTTCGCATTTGAATGAAAATGTTTAAAAATGATGGGTATGAAAACCAGTTGCTATTAAATGCTTGTAAAACACTTTCAGAGCCAACATCTACAAAACAGTGTCAACAAGTTTTGAACAAACGTTATTTTATAAATGTTTAAAAATATTTTCAAACTTAGTTTCTTTTATTTTATTTCTATTTTATAAACATTTAATAAATGATTTCAGCAAAGAGGTTTGTATAAAGAATGTTTATAAAACGGTTTTTAAACATTGAAATGTTCACTTGGAAACATTTAGTAACCCAAAAGATAGGGGTTAATAACATTTTGTAAACGTTGAAAACATTAAAACATTTTTAATGTTTACAGGTTCTCTTTGTGCTTAAAATTGTGGAGCATGTTTTTAATGTCAAAATGATTATAAACATTGCATTATCTATTGCCAGAAAATGTTCAGTAACCCATGCAAATACCAGGCAAAGAGCTATAAATACATGGTTACATACAAATGAAAAGTCAAATAAAAACAGAAATTTAGAGTTATCCATTAACTGTGCAGGTGTTCTACTTCACACACCTGCTGTACCTGGCATTCTGGGTGCTGCTCATCCTACATGGACCTATCTTCTGGTGCTTCTTTGTTCTACCTGGATTCATCTTCATCCTGGAGAAAACCATCCCTCCCTTCCTACGCAAAGCCAAAGGAACCACATTCTACATCAAAACAGTCACCCTACTGCCATCAAAGGTAAGCTACAATTGCATCGGATGAGGGATGCAATAATTATTGTGCTAACTAAATAACTTTATACCTTACTTGCACATTTTACTGTATTAGTGCATTACGAATAAATTTAGTGATTAAATCGTAAAACATGATGGTAAACGTCATCCTATCTGCATGAGCAAGCGACAGCAATTTGACACACTTGACTTATGCTACTGTCACCCCTATTACCATCTGTATAGAATATTCAACTTACTTTGTCTTTAGGTCACTCACCTGGTGATTGGATACACTGGTCACTTCCACTTCAAACCTGGTGACTATGTTTTCATCAACATTCCCTGCATTGCAAAGTTTGAGTACCATCCATTCACTATCAGCAGTGGACCAGAGAAAGACGGTATCTTTTATTTTTGTATTAACCAAGAAATACTTGATAGGTTTTTGGTCAATCTTGTCAGTCTTTCATTTGGATTCTTTGTATCACATTACAGTTATTGAAAATTAAATGTAATTGTTAATATTATCAGTACTTCTGGGTGGATTTCATGAAAGGTCTCAGACTTAGCCCAGTCTCAGGCTGAGCCATTAGCTCAAATCTTAGAGTTTTGGCTCATCTAAGTCTTTGTCTCAAATGGTTTTCACAGAAGGGGTCTCAGTTGAGACTAAGCTTATCAAATAACCACAGTGGTTTTCTGTGTCATGTGACCACTTTTGTAGTCAAAATATTCTACTGATGGCATATATGTTCCTTGTTTGACACATAATATCTCTGGTTAAATACTATTTTGCAATGAGAAACCTTGTAAACATGTAAAAACACCCAAAGACTACTTCAGGGGCTTGTTTTATATACTTGTACCCTATTTTCAGCCATTTCAAATTTTGAAGTGAAGAAAGATTATGGCGGCCATATTTGAGCCTTTGTTTACAAAACTTAAGCCCACTTTCTACCAGTCTCAACATTTGAGCCAGTGGCTCAGGCAAAGCTGAGACTGAGACCTTTTGTGAAATCCATTAAGGCTGAGCCCATGGGCTCAAGTAAAATGTTCCAATAATTTGAGACAAAAGTCTCAAGTTTGAGTCTGAGACCGGGCTAAGACGTTTCGTGAAATCCACCCCAGGTCTGAATGGTACATCAGCGAAATGTGAAAACCTCATGTAGCAAAACTATTTTAAAATGTATGTGTTATCATGATAAAGGATGTTAACTGGGTGTTTTGTCTGACCTTTACTTGTGTTTCATTTTCATATTTTGATATTAGGACGTTGAAAACTGTGTGTTTCACCTACACATAAACAATCTTAAATGTTTAAAGAAACAATATGTAACATTGTAATGGCTAAATAGTAATTTATTTTCTGTAGGAGAGTTTTGGCTACATGTAAGAAGTGCTGGTCACTGGACTAAAGGACTCTTCAAATACTTTGAAGATTATGACGTGGAACACATCCACAAGTCTCGTCACAGCGTGAAATGTAAGTCACCTGTGATCTCGTATTGCAGAAGCAATTTATTGTGATTGATGGAATTAACTCTCTTACAACCATATATTGATCTGGATCAGGTGCTTCATATTACAAACAACTTCAATCAGAAAAATTATTCTTGGTTACAAGTAACATTAAACTTTTAGTAAAAATTGTGTTATGTATACATCAACCACTGCAGTTTTCTCATAGATAACAGTTTAGTGGGTCTGTAGTGACACCTAGTACTCTGTTTGTTTCAGCAGCATCTGTCTCCCCAAGTGGTAACACAAGTCGTGTCGTCAGTGCGGCCAGCCACAAGAATGTGAGTACAATAAGAGTACTGAGATAGGACAGACATATCTCAGTACAATACTGTACAAAGTTGAATATGTGTAATGAACCAATAGACATATTGGCATCACCGGTGGTTGAAAAATCTAGCAAAAATACTTATTTCTATATTCTAGTTAATTATTTGATCCAATTCATTTTGGGAACATATTGCAACCCCTGGAATTTTAGATGGGACCAATACTTTTAGAATAACCTTGATGACACATAAAAAAACCAGCACATATACATAATCTGCTTATTAGAGTTAACTGTTATGTAATACAAGTGTTTGTGTGCTAACCTCACATCACCACTATTTTGCACCATTCCACACTTTTCACTGTTTTCCTTAACCAGTGTGTCACATGACCGATGCAGTGTATGTAAACTCTTTTGTTTCAGTTTACAATACACTTGCCACAAAGTATTGTTGCACATGTTAATCTGTGTAAGTAAAACTATTGACAAAACACTGAAGTATCTGCAGTTGTAATCCCAAGTAATGTCAGTGCATGAATGAACAATGGACAGTTCCATATTGTGCTGTGAATTTTTAATCTGTGCCTTACACTAGATACTTAACCCCCCAAAAATGAAAAAGAAATGCAAGATTTTTAAAGAATGAATTACAATGTATCTTGCGTTTCTTTTTTGCTTAGTAATAATCTATTTCACATTTTTTATTCAGAAGGAGAGTTCAATTAACGCTTGGAAGAACAAGTACAAAACCAAAGAAGTAAATATACAAGTAAGTATTGCAATATTAGTATGCTGTCATGTAAATATCATTTCTGTTAAATTCATGTTGCCAAACAGTTTGATTATATTATTTGGTAGGACTTCTAATAAATTCTTTGTTTATGTGTTGTTATCCTTAAATGAGTTTCATTTAGAATTGGAATGTCAACATTTAAAATGATTTTTATTGTATTTTCTGTTTTGGTTTACATTTTTATAAAAGTAAGCGTGATATTTTCTCTAATACCAGTACGGCACATGGTGGGAATTTTTTGTCAGTTCCAGATGGATTTTAGTGTACAGTCTTGGTTGACTTATATCATCTGCTTTTATCCATCTTTTTGACATCACCATTATGACACATATTAATTTGACTGACATGTATGATCTGCTTTCATCAACCCTTTGAATATATCTACATGATTAATATGAATTTTGACTGTCTTGTCTAATCTGCTTTCATCAACCCTTTGAATGCAACTAAATTACCAGTATGAATTAACCAACTCGTAAGGTCTGCTGTCATCCACACCTTGACTACACTGACTTGGCAAATAGAATGTTGGATAATTGGAAGTAACTTGCTTGGAAAGAGAAAGCTATTTATTGTCCACAAAATCCTGGGTGATTTATAGTCCATAATTTTAATCAACTTGTATAGACTACCTTCCTCCGCTCAGCTAAACACTTATAATCTGAGTTATACAAGAGGACAGATAGGGCAGAACATCAAATTCATTGATGTGTTTTTCTCTTTAGGTCTCTATCCGAGGTCCATACGGCACACCCACTCGTGAGATATTTGACACAGAACATGCTGTACTGGTGGCCTCTGGTATTGGAGTCACTCCCTTTGCCTCCATTCTGCAGAGTATTTCCTACAAGGTACGAGCAGCAAAGAAAACCTGTCCTCATTGCAGTAAGACATTCCTGGACCAAGACCACGTCACTCAGAACATGAAACTCAGAAAGGTCAGCGTATTGTTATCAAATACATACCCATTTTCACTTATTTTGCCATGAAAAAAAATGTCTTTAAACCCACTATTGTAATTAAATTTATTCCTCTTTAAATTTTTGAAAGTAATTCCCCACATCTAAATTAGGCAATAAAGCAGATATATCAGTGTCTCAGAATATACTGCACTAGCTACTTAATACTAAAGTTAAATGAATTTTGTGGATAAATATTAACTTGATATGTTAAAACACTTCCAGGTAGATTTTCTATGGATCAACAGACAACAGCGGAGTTTTGAGTGGTTCGTGAGTTTACTGCAGCAACTTGAAGAGGAGGAGGAAGCAGGTGAAGAAAAAATATTTAAAATCCACTGGATTAGGGAAATAAATTCAGACCAAAGATTGTATTGTATATGATTCAGTCTTTTCTGCAATTAATTAACTTCTGATACTTTGGGTATTTATTTGCAACATATTCTAAATGTACATTGATGTAAACATACTGCGGTCACCTGTGAATAACCTGAATCTACATTGCAGGCGATAAATAATCACTTAAGTCATACATAAAGTAATAGTAAATCTTTGACAACACCGAGAAATAAGAATAATTCAACATCTTTTTTGGATGCCAAATGATCGCAAAGTTTTCAGCAAAATTGAAACAGGTATTTAAGTATTGACCAAAATCATGTAATATAACGTATAGTAGAAGACTTTTTCATTGCGCATTGTTTGCTTGTGTTTAGATTCCAACTTTGATCATTTCTTGGACATGCAGATGTACATGACATCTGCACTTTCTATGAATGACATGAAGGGATTTGGACTGCAGGTGGCACTGGATGCCATGCAGAAGAAAGGACAGAGAAATGTCCTCACAGGACTGAAGAGTTCACTCAAACCTGGCAGACCACACTGGGAGAAGGTATGTGTGTGACAAAATATAACAGAATCAGCAAACAAAACCAGGATAATGTTTGTGTGTGAGACATGATCACAGAAGTCAGTGAGCCAGAGTGGGAGAAGGGTATGTGTGTGCCACAGAATTCAGTGATCCTAAGTAGAGTTAAGTTTGCAAGGTAATATCATAGAAATCAGTGCACCAAACTAGGAGAAGGTTTGTGTGTGAAACAATTTTACTGCAGCCTCACACACTGGGAGAAGGCATGGGTCTAAGGCACATATCATATAAGTCGGAAATACCACACTAGAAGAAGGTAAAACAAGACACGTAACATGCAGTTACTACACGTAATTTACTAATGCTAATGCAGATATAATTGATTGAAACCAGACAAGTTAAGCTGGGAGAAAGTCTCACTCAACAATTTAATTCATATGTAAAATAATATAAATATTAAAACAAAATGAAATTCACTGAAACCACTTAATGATTCGACTAACATCAGCAAGTGAAACTGGTATATGTCACAGCAGACAGGTACCAGCTTAACATGTTAGAAATTTTTTTATTCTTTGTGTCAGGCAACTAGGGTATTACATCATATTTTGATTTATATGGCGCTTATATATCTAAGCACTTTACAAGTTAATGTTACAAATTAAAGTTACATAAACTAAAGTCAATATTTAAAGATTTGCACAACAGATCACAATGATGAGCACCAATGAACATGCTGGTCACTTATTAAAGATTGTGTCAGTGTCAAATATCTGCATTCACTAAAACAGGAAAAGTCATTTTCTGCAGGTTGTATTGCAAATCAGGTGCTTAATCTTTGACTCACTGTGTTTCAGGTGTTTTCTGAGATAAAAGCGGAGAACAAGGGAGCAGTGAAGGTGTTTTTCTGTGGGAATCCTACACTCGCCAAAGTACTCAAAGCAAACTGCGATACGTTTGGATTTGCATTTTCCAAGGAGACGTTTTAGAGCCAAGAGTGGCTTTTACCTTGTAAAAATGCACATAAATGGTTTCACCTCACAAAAGACAGCAGTCTGTGATAAAGAGAAATTATATTTTTACCCTGTAGATATTATAATACAGTATTGCTTTAAACAATGTATTTCTGCAGAGATTGTTGTATTTTCCTAACAATTGAAATAAACGTGAATAGAAAAATTGGTAAAAACAAAACACCAACATCATGTCATTTCTACCCGAGAGGTATATGTTGCCAAACCTAAGACCATGAAAATAATGGACAGGCCTATTTATATGTATGTGCCCTGTGCTTCAAAATGTCAAATCATATCCTACATATTTTTAGTGCCTAAAAACCCTATTGTTCACAGGTACTGTAATACCAGAATTATGTGTAATAGCACTCTAGATTGTACAGGTAGCACTAATTGGAGGGCGGTGGTTATTGTAGGTTTGTTGGTATGTCATATGCACAGGTTTTGAAACTTGGTCACATTTCAAAAGGTGAGTAATCACATAATATGAGCAAATAGCTTGTGAGTCATCACATAATATGAGCTAAAAGCTTCACAAGATTTTATACCCAGCCTCTTGATAGACTTGTATGTCATTTTATGTCATTTGACTACACAAACTTTAGTGGAATACTTTACTCTTGCTCTAACAACCTTTTTTTCTCTTCCTTCTAAATAGTTTCAATAAAAACTGCCACACTTTTGCAAGACTTCTGCATTATAACAAATAAATAATTCTTCTCAAGACAAACCTGAAGTGACCGTATTGTGATTTTGCCTGATGCTCAAACTTATGAATTTGGCATTTGCAAATGAAATCAGGTTTATCTTCGATCTTGCCTGTATTGCACAAAGTGCACAGCCTATTTTTCAAAGGGATTCTATAAAAACAGCCAACTTTAATACTTTTGGGGAGAATGCCAAATCTTACCGGGCAAGAAGGGACCTTTGTACCCTAGACAATGACAGTTTGAGAAAATTTGCAGTTTCATTTGTTTGTTAAACTTGACAAAATTTTGCAAGCGTTTTTTAATTTACAAAGTTGATATCTCCCAAGCATTCTGCCATCTTATGACAGGCCCAGCTGACTATCACCTTTCAGGTTTAAAGCTTGACCAATATTACCTAGACTCCTGTCTGCGATTTAGTTTCAGGTATGGTTCTTCAATTTTTCAGAGACTAAACGATGCCAATAGGTTCGTAATGACCCCTAAAGTCAGAGAATTACTAACTATATAGATGACTTGGTTTATCGAGCAAAGAATTTGCTTTCTTTCATACTCTTATCAGTCTCCTACACGGACTAGGTTTTCAGATAAGTGACAAGAAGCTGGGCATCCCTACCAGATGTGCTACATGCTATGGGGTTGAAGTAGGCACACCGAAATTCACATTCTCAGTTCCACAAGCAAAACTTGTTCATATTAACCAGACATACAAAACTCTGGACCCAGAAGGATACCAGTTCAAAGTGTGACTTGGAATCTCTGTTGGTTAAACTTTTATACATTACTAAATGTGTCAGGGCATTGCGTGGTTTCCACAACCAAATATTAAACCTTCTTAAGGCCTCAGATAAACTAAGAGCCATACAACTCACTACCCCTTTTAAAGAGGATCGTAGCTAGTTCAGGCAGTTCCTTCGTATGTTTATTGGTATAGCTTAAAAATCCTACTGATATCTAGGTAGATGTATGCCTTAATTGGTCAGGGACCATTTGTGGCAAGAAAGCCTACTTTTTTTAATTCCCCCGGTGTCCTGAAATTCTGACATAGTGCATCTTAAGATGCAGAACATATTAGTAGCTATACGGGTCTGTGGAAAATACTGGAAGAGTCAGAAAAGACTCGTCCATTGTGGCAACAAGGCAGTAGTCACTATATTGCCATCGAGAGATAACTTGGCAACCATTAATAGAACTATGCTCATGGAATAAGCCAAGTATGATATTGACCTCAAAACTATATTTTTATTCCAGGGAAAAACGTCATTGCTGATGCTTTGTCCAGACTGCTATTATATCCTTATTATGTTCAGGGGGTCCAAGAGAAGGTTCATCTGGATAAAGCCAAATGAGTGCATACTCCAGCTTAACTGGTCTATTTGATTGCAGGTACTCACACCACAGTTACCATCCCGGCCTCCAGAGCCTTCACCAGGCAGTTGCAAATTCAACCATAATTGCCCACACCCAAATGTTTCGTAGTTTTGTAGCTTTCTGTGTATTTGCAAATAATAACTTGCATACAGTTAATGTGCTCAACCTCCTGGCATTCCTGGAATTCATGGCATACAATAACACCTCCAGTGCCTCTATTGCCAACCATATGTCGGATATGAAGACCTAATCTGCCACTGGGGCCTGGATGTATTACCTTTTACTGATCCTAGAATATAATATTTTATTATTCTTACTGTCCCAATGAAAGTTATCCCTTGTCCCTAAAGCTATTAGACATCCCCCTTCTTAAAGACATAGTTTTCCAGTGTGACCACACCTACATGGGTCAGGTATTTAAAGCAGCTCATCTTCTTTCTTTCTGAGAATTACACACCTGGTTCTCCACACAGATATGTCTTTTCATCCCACTAAAGAGCTCACCAGGGCTGACCTCTTCTTTGCTCCCCCAGGAACTGACATTTACTTACCTGGGCCTGGACAATGCAAACCAGAAAAACAGTAAGAAGCCTCAAACCCGGCTTTGGTTCCTCCCTGATTTGCCGTGTCATATGCTCTCAGAAATTTGCTCTTTATAACCCCCAGGTAGGAACAAACCTCTATTGCAAGTCAAATGTAGGGTTCATTGAGTTCCCCTATCAGATATCTGCCTCAGGAAGCACCTTAAACTGGTTTTGTAGAACCTTAATCTATCCCATTCTACCCCTTCACTCCTTCTGACGTTCAGGTGCCACCACGGCCTTTAACTCTCATGTCCCTGTACAAGACATCCAGAGCCATGGCACCTGGATGTAGACCGTGTCTAGATCTGGTCTTACATCACCCAGAACCATGATGCAGCTGACAAAGTAGCTTAGCATTCCAATTTCAACGCGTACAATAGCTCTCTATTTTGGGGTTTGGGTAGCTTTTCAATCTAGCACAAACTTACCTTCCTTACATTTATAAAGTAATTATAATTTTCATGATACTCAGAAGAACTCCATTCCTTTTTGGTGTTATTTTTAATAATTTCTTAGTTAACTCTTACATTCATGTTTGTACAAAGTAAACTTTAATATGATGTTATCCTTATCAAAAATTCTGTTTTCCATAATTTAAGGGCACCTTATTTTCACATGTAATGTTGGACTTGAAACAATGGCCTTTTAACGTTTACAACTTTTTCCCTGGTTTATCTTTAGAAATGCCTGTGAATCCTTATTATAGTATATTCTTAGGTTAGGGCCATCTTAGTGTTTCTAAGTTTTTTAAGGTTCTTAACCACAGGTGGCCTCTTGTTGCAGAGTAGTAATTGTTATCAGTATGTACATAAATCCAGTAAATAATATAGAATAAACGAATAAAAACCCACTGTCTTGTACCTGCCACAATGGCCTACTTGGAAAGGCAGCCCATGGAACCCTAAGGAGCTAGATTTAGTCCCAGGTACATACAAAACATTACAGTGTCTTGGAATTGGATGACTCTTTAATAGGGCAGTCCTCTGTCATTTGGTCATATCCCAAGGCAAAGAGCCTCAGTGATATTGATAAATTGTCATTTCTGAGACTCTGTTTGCCAGCTAGGCGGATGTTACACACCATAACTTGGGTTATGCTTGTGCAGTTGGGACGGGTCAATACATTCCATGAATATTAGTTAGTGATCACATACATAATATAAATAGTTACTGAATACAAAATCATTAAGTAATACCACCCCAATGATCAGCTTCAATAATTACCACTTCAGGGATTTAAATTATTCTACTTGGGGGTGTATGACCTTAAGTTATACACATCTCATTGCCTCAGTTGTTTTATAAAGTGTTTTCTTGTTTGTCACCATTTATGCTGATTGGTTGACCTGTGACCTAGGTCTTAAACTTTTCCCGCTTAATGTGTATAGGCTTCACTTTCAAAGTCAAAGTCAAAGAGGGCAGTCGCCATTTTACAAATGGAAAATTTTTAATTTATTTCACTTTTACATGGTTTTATGCAGTTTATTTGTATGCTTTGGCTTGTGTTATCACACTTTGCTGGTTTTGTGTTACCCCATGTCAATGTAACTGGACAATTACTGCAAGGATTCCTCATTCAAGGTGAGTTGGCGAGTTACTTTTATGTTAGTCTATTACTTCTAAAGTAATTTTATCATATTTTAGTTATGTAAATATTATATCCCGCTAGCTCCACCTTGATTTAACTAACGTGTGTGTACTTCTAATTGTCATCTAGCGTGTTTTGTCACATAACTTGTCAATTGATTAGTGTCATAATGCCAAAGAACTTTCATTGTTCTGGCTGTGGTGGTCAACACAAACGTCCAGTAGGTGTGAAATGCCAGTTCAAAAGCAATGTAGATTCTGATGTCAATGTATCGGGTATCAATACTGATGTCAATACTTCTGATACTGTTAACCATGAAATTTTAAATGCCCTCACTAGTGTAAGTTCTAGGTTAACTGCCATAGAACAACACATCCAGAAGACTGAGGATCAGCTCCAGAGGGGCACAGCATCACTGACGGTGTGATTTCAGCAGCTCCTACTGTGGGTTCCCACAGGTCCAGAGAGATTGACAGTGATGAGGATGACGACGTCGTCACCCCCACTACTGCATTCCTCAAGTCTTCCAGAGGCATTCAGAATGCTGTGGATAACCGACTCAAGGAACTGGCCTCTCTGAATGAGCAAGGTATGTTTAAATCCCAAAGAGGTGGTCATGACCAACTCACAGTTAAACACAAAGTACCTTGGCCACAAAACCACATATTAGCAGGCACTTCCAAAAGTTGAGTGACCTATGATAGTTTGAGTACTTTTCAGTGGGTATCTGGTTTTTGTTCGATAATTAAAGATGAAAATAATGTTGCCACCAAAAATGCCATGTTAGACTACATGTCAGAATTGATGGAAGATGCCCAGGATTTTGGGTGGGCTTCCGCGAAGGGTGCCCATGCAGTCCTCCTCTGCAGAATGGAGGAGGGCAAGGTAAATTGGGCCACCACCGACAAAATTGATCGAATTAGAAGGGCTCATGCCCAAAAAGTGGTAAATAATGCGTCCAAAAAATCAAATGCTGAACTCCCAGGGGTTCCCTGCAAATTCTTCCAAAACCAAAAATGTCCACATAAAACTGATCATCAGACGGCTGGACAGCTGTACAAACACATTTGCAGCTACTGCAACACCCTAGGTAAGCGCTTTCCTCACGCTTTAAAAGATTGCAGAAATTCTAAAAAACCCACTGCAGATTCAAAAAACGAATAAGGCACTGCAGTAATGCAGTGCAAAGTATAGAAGTTAAAAGTCAGGAGTGTAGTCATGTCATCAATGGTTGTCAACAAAAAACTAAAACAAGGATCATTAGTAGTAATACTTGTGTTAATGGTGACAGTGTTAACTGGAGATGGGACTATCATAAATTCAAGGGTCATACATTTGCTCAAGTGCTCAAAAGTACTTCAAAATTTGTAGACTCTGAAAAAAAGTACATCAAACACAATTCTTCAGTAGCCACTCTAGGCCTAAGATTGATGCATCTAGTAAAATGGCACATGTGGTGTGTCGTTCTGAACCCAAGCCTCAGGTGGAAAGACACACCAAGGTCAACACCAGAGGTAGGGTAAGTAACATTAACGAAGCAGATCCAGTCACCACCCATAACAGGTATGAAGTACTTCAAAAAGGCGACGGCGTTGTTCTGCGTCAACCTGACAGTGACGTGTCGTATCCAGGTTGTGATCATGATCTCAAAAATGTTGACAATGGGCAGGGAGATACGGTCGAATTTGATATCCTAGACTTTTCACATGTGTCAAATTTTGACGCCCCTCTCAAAACTCATGCAAAAGCTCAACCAAAGGTACTACCATATAACTAACTTGCAAGTAACAGCCCTCTGGAAGCTGAGAGCCAAAGTACAAGCAAATATGATTTACCATTGCGTTTCAAAGACAAAAAAGCTCGACTATACAAACCTCATGGGCTCTTGCCCCACCTTCAAGCTTTGGGACAAGCAAAATGCATGCAAATTTGGCTTTATTCCCATGGGTGAGCTGGATGAACCCCCAACATCTCGCTCTTCAAATATCAATGCAGATCCTTTGACCCTTCACACCATAATCAAGGATTCTGGGGACCATAATTTCAAAAAATGTCAGATCAGTGTCAAATCTCAGTTAAATCCGGATTTGTGGGATAAACTGCTTATGGGTTACTGGGACTCCCAGCTTCCATTGTTTGTTAGATTTGGGTTTCCCTTGGATTTTGACAGAGATTCCATATTAGAAAGTTACCAAGAAAATCACACTTCTGCAAAAAAATTACCCACATGATGTTCAAACATACGTGACAGAGGAAATAGGCTACAAGGCTATCCTAGGTCCATTTGATGCCCCCCTCTTTGGATGGCCTCCACACATCTATAAAATTGACATCAAACGCGCTTTCAGACACGTCAAGCTTGACACCAAGGACTATGACCTCTTGGACTTGCGTCATAATAGCTGGTTCCTGGACACCTGCCTGCCGTTCAGGTTTCGGCATGGGACTGCATTGTTTTAGTGCCTCAGTGACACAGTGCATCACATGATGCGTCAACGCGGCCATGACGTCATAAATTATATTGATGATATACTTGGAATTGACCTTCCAAGCCGCGTTGACGCCTCATTTGAGTTCCCTCCTGGAACGCCTAGGCTTTGAAATATCTCAAAACAAACTTGTCAGGCCTGCCACATGTGTTAACTGCCTTGGCATTTTAGTTAACACTAAAGATTTTACATTGTCAGTTCCACCTGCAAAACTCCAAGAAATACTTCAAATGTGTCAAACTTGGCGTCGCAGAACTCACTGCACTAAACGCCAGCTTCAGTCCCTGTTGGGCAGCCTTCTGTTTGTCAGTAAATGCGTTCGCAGCTCCAGATTCTTCCTGAACCACCTTCTTGATGTTTTGCGCACCATGCATGACAAAAATCAGGTTCTTCTGTCATCAGAGGCCCAAATAGACATTAATTGGTTCCAAAAATTTCTTCCCACCTTCAGTGGGGTCACAATTTTTGACCATAGGCCCATTGCTCATGAAATTGAATTGGATGCCTGCCTTCAGGGAATTGGGGCTAGGTGGGGGTGCCAGGTTTTCGCTTTTCCTTTGCCATTGGGCTATTCTGATTATAATATTGCCCACCTTGAAATGTTGAACATACTGGTGGCTCTCAGGGTTTGGAACCATTGCTGGGCTAAAAGCAGAATTCGCATTGCATGTGACAATGAGGCAGTAGTACATGTTCTAAGTTCAGGTAGAACCAGAGATCTGACCCTAGCTGCCATTGCTAGGAACATCCAGTTACAGGTGGCAACCTGGGATATTAACCTTCAAATTGTGCATATACCAGGTAAGGGAAATCAAATTGCAGATTTGCTTTCTCGGTGGACAATAACTGATGAACCTCGGGCCAAGCTCATAAACTTGCTCCCCCACCCAATGGATCACAGTTAATGAAAATCACTTAATCATTGATTGGTGTATTTAATAGGCGTACCACCAAGATTGGATGCATTGGCAAAGCTAGCTGCCAAGAAGACACAATTGGCATTCAGACCTGGCACTCAGAAAAGTTACCAAAGTATGTTCAGGCTATTCATAGCCTTCACAGTCTTCATGCAAATTTCTCTGCTTAAACTCACCCCTATGATCATTATTGCGTATTTGCAGTTCTTAACCACAAATGGCTCATCAACCCCCACTTTAGCCAACCATTTGTCTGCCATTAAAACCTATTTAGCCATATATGGCTTACCAACGTCTCTGTTTCAAGATCCCAGAATCAAGTATTTTCAAAAGGCTATGACCTTGCAACAACCATTCAAACCCGCCCTTAAAAGCGTCATAGACATTGACACCCTTCAACTAATCATTAGACTCTGTGATTCCACCTATATGGGCCAAGTTTTCAAAGCAGTGTACACCCTGGCTTTTTTCTCATTTTTGAGACTTTTCAACTTGGTTCCACATTCCACCAAACAATATTCACCCCTATATCACTTGGCCAGAGGTGATATTATCTTTGCCCCCCTGGCAGTCAAGTCATTGTCAAAAACACTCCAGGACAGAAAATCCATCAAAATTATAAAACTCCCATCCCTGGGTTCTAACCCCATTTGCCCAGTAGCTGCCATCAAAAATCTCCTAAAAATTACCCCAGGCACCAACAACTCCCCCTTGTTCCAATACAAAGTGGACACCAAGTGGCGTTCATTAACAGACAATCAAGTTAGGCGTCATTTCAAAACTCTACTTGATAGGCTGCAATTGCAAAACACCAATTTGACATTTCACGCCTTCCGCCGTTCAGGTGCCTCTTTCGCCTTTAACTCGAATGTTAGCCTCCAAGACATCCAGAGCCATGGCACCTGGACGTCGGAATGCGTCTGGAAATACATTACCCTGGATCACAATGCCTCAGATCAGGTGGCAAAAAATTTTCAGCACCACCTGCACCTCCCTCCTACTCACTAGTTGGGGTTTGGGGCTCTCATCTCTAAATTCTAAACCTTTCTCATTTTCTTCATCATTTTCATTTGTAACTAAATTTCACCTCAAATATGAAAATTTCATCATTCATCTGCAAATGTACAGATGAAATTTCAAACTCTAATCTTAAATTAAATTTCAATTCTAATTTCACTAAATCACAAGTTTAAGGCTACCTTAAATCTTGTATAATTTTCAAAATTAAACTTTTACATCAAAACTTAGGTTGACCTTAACTCTATTTAAGCCTGGAGCTAAGGCCACCCTAAACTTTTATAAATCAATTTGGATCTTAATCATACATCTCCCATAAGGTGGCCTTAACCTCTGCATAGCTATGCTTTTTAAATCATGAATATGCAAAGTTTCATTAATAATCTATTAACATATTATGTAAAGCTACAGTTAATGGATAATATTTGGTTAGGTTATGTATATGCCTAGTAAAACGTATAAATGTACATAAAAGTTAGAATCTTAGTTGTTATGTGTAATAAAAGATCAAATTCCCCATATGGGGCTTTTTCTATGTCTTGAATCCTAACTGGAGGCAATGTGGGGGTGTATGACCTTAAGTTATACACATCTCATTGCCTCAGTTGTTTTATAAAGTGTTTTCTTGTTTGTCACCATTTATGCTGATTGGTTGACCTGTGACCAAGGTCTTAAACTTTTCCCGCTTAATGTGTATAGGCTTCACTTTCAAAGTCAAAGTCAAAGAGGGCAGTCGTCATTTTACAAATGGAAAATTTTTAACCCACAGTCCCACCCTAGAACCTTATTAACAGGTGTTGTTAGTATATTTTCAGAACACTTGCTCAGAATGTGTGGATGTGGTTCTTCTTATTATCATGGTCTGTTTTCATCCTGTTATGGAATTGCTATTTCTCAGATGCCTCATAATTCATCTTAACCTCTGTACCAGGAGCAGCCGAATGTGGTGTGTGATCAGTAATTATCAGCTATTGTAAAGTTAATTAGTTATGTCAGTGTAACCATGACCCAGACCTCAAGGACAGCATCAGAAGCAGTGTCACCGTTTCTCTGTATCTTCACTTCCCCAAGGGACAGTCACTGGAGCGAGGAGCCACAGGAAGCCGGAGGGGGGGGCTTGGTCCTTCTTGCCTCATCTAGTGCTCTGTTATGAGGACATAATAGTTTCTTCAATCTTACATGTAATTGCTGGTTTAGTTCCCGTTAATGTGAGTTGTGTGTCACTTGCTTCTTCTATGTCATCCAAGTCCACTGGTGGGTTAAATCCCCAGATAAGACTGGTTCAGCTGTCGACTATGTAGGCTGTGTTGAAAGTTTCAAAGAAATCAGTAACTACTGTATCAGAATGTGGAAGTGCCGGAGCAGCATTTACTGCTCTGGAGTATTTACAACTGGACGTGATACCCTGATATACACAGCAATCCTTTAGGCGTCCACGGCAGCGCGGGAGGACGCCTCTGTTCAATGTAAAATGACGCAGTCAAGGACAGCCCCCAAGCAGAATCTGCACAGGCTCGCCACGAACTGCGTATATGAATGAATTGTCCAAACTGTGTATAGCTAGATTTGAGGTCTGCTTGACCTTCATGATACAAGTTCTTTTATTATCAATGCCTCAGCATGCATATGTAAGCATGCATTCATAGAAGATACGCTGTGCATACCAAGACTATCATCTGATGGAGGACAATACCATTTACTTTCATGCAATCATGTGACAATGTATTTTTATGCGTGAGGAACACATGTTATGAGGGCTTGACGCTCTAAATCCCATGCATCGAACTTTTATATTTTTAGTGTTTTATACTTATTTTATATTACATCACCAAATCTACATAAATGTCAGTGATGATTAACTGTGCTTCTTGATGAACAATAGAATATTTTATTGTAACTTTTACATTTGTACTGTACATATGATGTTTTACTGTCTTTACTGATCTCACATTGCTGCTCACTTTTAATGTGCAATTATGTAAATTCATCTCATCTCCTCTCATCTTCATTTGACCTCAACTTGACCTTTACCTTTGACTTCGAATCCTTTTCTCCATACAAAACCTCTATTTCACCTCTCATTATGTATTTAACAGGGCGGGGGCCTCTCATCTCTAAATTCTAAACCTTTCTCACTTTCTTCATCATTTTCATTTGTAACTAAATTTCACATCAAATATGAAAATTTCATCATTCATCTGCAAAAATGTACAGATGAAATTTCAAACTCTAATCTTAAATTAAATTTCAATTCTAATTTCACTAAATCACAAGTTTAAGGCTACCTTAAATCTTGTATAATTTTCAAAATTAAACTTTTACATCAAAACTTAGGTTGACCTTAACTCTGTTTAAGCCTGGAGCTAAGGCCACCCTAAACTTTTATAAATCAATTTGGATCTTAATCACACATCTCCCATAAGGTGGCCTTAACCTCTGCATAGTTATGCTTTTTAAATCATGAATATGCAAAGTTTCATTAATAATCCATTAACATATTATGTAAAGCTACAGTTAATGGATAATATTTGGTTAGGTTATGTATATGCCTAGTAAAACGTATAAATGTACATAAAAGTTAGAATCTTAGTTGTTATGTGTAATAAAAGATCAAATTCCCCATATGGGGCTTTTTCTATGTCTTGAATCCTAACTGGAGGCAATGATTTGCTACATGTGATAACTCCTGGGCCTCTGAGGTATCTTACATGCCAATGTGATCACTGGAATCACTAGTTCATGGTGGCCTGTGACATTTCAACAGAGAGTATTTCTTATCCAGTAACTTAGAGAACTTCATCTTGCAGGTGGTGGTTCACAAAGAATTGACCTTAAATGTTGGCTGTCAGAAAACATGAAAACATTTCATAATTTTTATTCTTAGTTAATATTTGTATGGCCCCGTCAAACAATCTAACAAAACGTCACTAATAAAAAAATATTAATAGATATTATGCAATAAAAAAACTGTGACTACATAATTTGAGTGCGAGTACTGCCCAATGCATTGCACCAATTCATGTCACTTTCTGTAATGATGTAACAGAGATGTGTATAGAGATGGAAAGTCAAGCTAACAAGTGTGCCTGCATTGCAAACAATGTTCGATATTTCTAGACAAAAAATATTTGACAGTCAAATATATCAACATAACTTTACACAAAGGACTCATATATTCATGTGTAACTTATTGACTATATTTTTTCAGTTCGGTACAAGGGCAAGCAGGTGATCTGTTTTTCATGTCCAAGTGAGTTGATTGAATTTCACATAAATTGCATTAGTACAATACAAGACTATATTGTTATTTATCTTTGTGGATGCCACAGCTTGACCGATGGATACTTAGAATCTGAGATTAAGCAACTGAAACCAAGATGAGACTTACGAAGTCAGCGTGCATTGAATTCAAACATTTACCCCCTCCACCAGGATGGTACATTTATGTTTCTGGGGTGTGTGTTCATTGGTCTGTCTGTCTGTATCCACCAAAGTAACAGATCTGTCTGAAATTTCTTATATGGGTAGTTCTTTGCTAAAGTAAGAATTAATCACATTTTCGTAAAGATTTGGATTATAATCTAGATAGAAAATAACCCATATTTTCAAAAGTCCCATTTTCAATTCATTTTAAATACATTTCATTTCTGGTTGACATTACTCCAGATGTAATGACTGGATATTTATGAAATTATTTATATAGTGTAAGATTTTACAAAAGATCCTGGTCATACGGTACAAACAATCACACACCCTGTTGGAGTTCTCTAAATCTGTGAAATAAAACAAGTCTTCAAGAGACCCTGTCTCACACATGCAATACTCAGTGGTCAATAGTCCAGTCAGAAATCAGTGGCGTGTGTCCAGCACATCAACTTGTCCCTGGGGATTTGTCATCCTTCAAATAATGAGTGCCCCCCATCCCACGGAAGGACGTGGCTTTGTTTTAGCCATCATTGACCCTCAGTCCAGACATTGTTTTGATGACAGCTGAGAAATGAGCTGTGGAAGTCACAGAAGAATCTGATCAGCAGCAAGTTTCTCCAAGAGATCAACAACTGGTATTTGAGATGTCCTCACACTGCACTCTTCTGTTCTCTGTCAATACAAACGTCCAGTTTTTACTGGTCCACTTTTTGTGAACAATTGATTAATAAGCTATAATTATCATATTTATGTTTCCCATGACTCTGTCTGTAACTTCAGACATAATAGATAATGTGGAGGCTTTAAATCATTGCTAATCCATTGTATAGTTTGCAGTTGTTGTTTTTTCTGTGGCAAAGGCATCTTACCTCAAGTCTGCAGCCGTAAAAGTTTAACAATACTCGAATATAACAGAAGTTTGTTTGTGACTTATTTCAATTACAAAACGGACGAGGATATATTTTTAATTGTTTTATCTAAATAAGTGGGAAAACCAACTGCTTATATCATAAAGTAATTCAACGTATTATGAAGATTAACTCATAATTACTTAGCACACAACACTGATAACACTGGAACAGTTCCGTAAACGTTAAAGAGACTGATCATATATCACGTCTATATTTTAAGTACAAACATGTATGTTGATGACATTAAACAAACCCTGCAAAAACCTAAGAGAATATAACCATTGCATGTGAAGTGAAATCCAGTGGATATGTGGAGTAACTATCCAGACGAGTTGTGGTGTAGGGCTGAATAACCAGTATGTGCTACACGTTACAAAGCAAAACACGAATTTGATGGAAAAATATATGCCATGAACATTGGTCAACAGGACATTATAATTCTGCTTATGTTCAGTTTTCACAATCAATGATATTAAAATAATTTATTGAGCAAATTATATTCTTAATAATTCAACAGATATAAAATATATTCTAAACCAAAGCAGAGTGTTAGTTTTATAGAAAAATGAAACATCTATTGTGAAGAGGCAAATAATTACAAAACACATTAATTTTAAACTCAGACTGCATGTAACGTGTTAAATATATTCCAAGCAACCAACTACCAGGCCATCAAAATTCTTCCAAGTCTTGACTCAGTGAACACTTGTACAATAAGGCATTCAGTAATAGAATGGAATCAAATGAAAATATACCGGTAATTAGCATTGTTGAAGAAGACATACAGGTAACAAACCTGGAGTCAGAAAGGGATGTACAAATACACAACAATGTTAAGGCCACAGAGTCACCATGCTCTGGTCACATAAAGACCAAGGTGGACGTGGAGGTTACCGAGTCACCATCCACAGGTCAGATGAAGACCAATGTTGAGTTGAAGGTCACAGATTCACCACCCATGGACCAGATGAACACTAATGTGACGGTGAAGGTCACAGAGTCAATGTCTATAGGTCACACGAACAGCACCTCTGAAGTAAAGGTGACAGACTCATCATCCAAAGACCAGATGGGCAGTGGTAAGGAGGACCAGGAGCTGGTGGAGTTTCTGAAGAAGAAGTTTGAAGCTGAAGCAGGGGAAGATCATGTGATAGACAAACGGGAGTTTGTGCAGATGTTTGGTCTTCAAAATGTAGGTAGAATGACAGTCAAAATACATGAATAATAATCCATGATACATACTCGAAAGATGCTGAATAGCTGTAAGTGTTATACCGAAAATTAGCATTGTCATTCACTGACAGAAAAACCATGTCAGACACTTCAAAGCACAGGTATACAGTAGTCCAATAGTTATTTAATGTGGCAGTGGTAACGTTTTTTACCTCTTCTGTGGTCGTTGTTTAAAAAGTGACAAAAATGTGTAGAAATATTCCAATATGAATCCCAGATGTTGAAGATAGTGACACCCCAAACTGCTTCCTTTTTAACTTATGGCATTGTAGGACAATACCATGCGATGGTTATCATTATTCAGGTTAAACTATAAGTGCACTTAAGTACCTTGTAATTTCTACATACCACTGAGGTACCGCTATGTCCTATTGCAGAATTTCTTTGCAAGCAGATTTTTTGAACTTCTTGATCGGGACAAGCAAGGAAGCATAGATTTGACAGAGTTTCTGGAGGGCATGCAGATGCTGATCAGAGGAAGCCCCAGGAGGAAGCTTAGGTTTCTTTTTGATGTGTATGATGTGGATGGTAAGTAGGAGAAATAGAATTTTACAATATTTTACAATCAGAAAACATTACAGGTTTATTTACTAGAGATAGTACGTTTGCAGAATACACTTTAGCATCCATGTCGTAGGTAGGTAGTCCAATTCTGAAAAATAAACACACTAATATAAGAACTGGTCACGTAGTTCTACAGACTTGTTGTTCAGTGCTACCACAAGATCTGTACAGAATATAGAGTAACTTAGAGTAAGGTCAAAAAGTCTATCAGACTAACAATTCACAGTTTATACATTACATTTATGCTGAATTACTTGTAGTAGTGTATATTATTTTTCATACACTATCATATTTACATTTGAAAAAGTACTATAAACTTAATTAATTGAGAATACGTACTTGTGGCTGTCACAATTTAATACCAAATCAATTGGAAATAGTTTTAACACTTCTAGAGGTTTAAAATTATTTGTCTTATATAAGTCTTGAATCTGATTTAAAGCACCTCCTGAAGAGGGTCGACTTTATCCAGATCAATTCAGATACTAATCCCCAATCGGCATTAATCCTGGGCAATCCAAATTAATTTGATAGTGTATAGGCCCAGTATGTGACATTGTAACCTCTTAGATCTAACCCCAATGCATTTAATACAGATATAAAACTGTGACCCATTGTATTGAGACTGATATGTCTGTACACTTGTATGTTTATCTGTATATTAGTGTGTATGTGTGTACACCCAAGGCAGTGGCGATATTGACCAGTATGAGCTGAGAGAAGTGATGAAACACTGTATTGAGGAGAGTCAGATGACGTTGGAGACTGGAGCACTGGACAGCTTGACTCAGGCCCTGTTTGAGATGGCAGATACTGACCAAAGCGGCAGTATCTCGTTCAATGAGTTATATGCTGTATTGGAACAGTACCCCGAGGTCATGGACAACCTCACCTTCAGGTATAGGTGCCTGATAAGGTGGACCAGGCCGGTTTGGTGCAATTTTGCACTTTTTTAGAATTCTTAACTCCAAAATTCAAAATTTCAGAAAAGAGCAAAGCCAGTAGTACACCATGGTGTGTTTATTGGTGTATTTTTGGAAAGGAAATTGTAAAAACATCAGTTATTGAAGTTCAACAACCATAACACGCACAAAAAAAAACTAAATCTTTAAAATGATACATGATAAATAAATTCACGAACATAGAATATTCATCTGTGTTGTCAAAACTATTTGTAACATACCAGTATTAAAATTAACATATTGTTTATGTTTTGATAACATATTGTTACCCAGGTGCATTATTTTTTTTGTAATTATAATTTTGCTGCTCATAGCGCTGCCCAATGGCTGTCAGCTGATGAAAATAAGAAAAGAACTAGAAGACCTTTGAAACTTCCGCGATACCTTACCAAGACTTACCTGCTCAACAACAAACAGCACTGTATTTGTGTTCTGATTTATGTTCTGGTCAATGTGGCCCTCTTTGTGACAAGTATAAGGTACAGGACATACAACATGGCCGTCATAGTGGCTCGTGCATGTGGTATGGCACTCAACTTCAACTCTGTCCTTAT
The DNA here is from genome assembly GCA_964017235.1 of Sabellastarte sp. h YS-2021. Taxonomy (NCBI): domain Eukaryota; kingdom Metazoa; phylum Annelida; class Polychaeta; order Sabellida; family Sabellidae; genus Sabellastarte; species Sabellastarte sp. h YS-2021. Next base: position 35,407,095 of record OZ024936.1, read on the forward strand.
ACTGCTCCTCATGTTACGTCATAGTATCACGTGGCTCAGAACTACACCAATGAGATACATCCTTCCAATAGATAACCACGTGACTTACCACAGAAATGTGGGTTACACTATTGTTGTACTCTCACTGATACACACCATTGCACATTTAATAAATATAGGTAAGCTGGTAATGTACAAACTGCACATATTTAACTTATCCTTAACTTACTTCTTCCTTCACGTGTAAGATAGTTAATATAATTTTGTTTTTGAATTACCTTATAAAAATCTAAAAATATGAACATAACTACAAAACTTGTTAAAATGCCCATTGATCATATGTCCATGTGTTTCAGCCTTAGTTGTGAATGACACCGGTACTACTACTGACAACAACACTTTCCCACTGAGTTACACAGATGTCTTGTTCACTATGAAGAGTGGAGTGGGCTTCGTTGGTCCAGGTTTTGCCTACATTTCAGGGGTGATCCTGTTTGTGATTCTCACCATTATGTTTATTTTTGCTCTGCCTTTTGTCCGGAGGAACGGATATTTTCAGGTAGATGCTTCCAGAACAAGCTGTTAACTAGTTATGTCTGATTCACTTATCTATCCACAAACTAGAACCTGTTTATTTTATGCATTTAAGCAAATCTACCAACATATATATTAAGATTACAGTGGTGGGCCAAAACTAAGCACTGAAACAAAAACTAACATGGTTTGGCAGTAAAAAAAATGGTCAAAGAAAAGTTGGCAGTTTCTTCCAACTGGGTTGGGATGACTGCGATTTGATTTTATTAGGATTGGAATTCTCTGTTTATCTATCAAGTATATCACAGGAGAACTGCTCAAAGGCAACAAGTAAAGTAAATAAAAATAATAGATCAGTGGTGGTATAGGAATCTAATTCCTCTTAGGAAGATAACCATTGCACAAAGTTCACAGTTAGCAAAGTCTTTGCATCTGTTTATGTCTCTACCTGTGACAGACAAAATATTAAAAATAAATAAACTCAGTCCTTCATAATTTTATGGGAAGGTAAACCAGATAGAATTATGTAGGTCATATTTAAAAGGAGGTATGCAAATGATAAATATTTTTCATTTTGAAAAGAGTATGGAATTACAATGGTTAAAACTAACAACGAGTTCAGTCTAACAAGTTGGTATAAAATACTAGAAAACTCTCTTTAAAATATTGGTAGAATCTTTATTTTGAGATCTGAATAGTACGTTCAAGTAAAAAACAAACTAAACCCCTTTTAGGAATCAGTTTTTAAATATTGGGTTGATATTGAAAATTCAACAATAGCCTTTGGTATAATAGTAAATTGGGTCCAGATGATATTTATTTTCAAGATTGGGCTAAAAAGTTATAAACATGGTCTCGGATGTTGTAAATACAGAAGGTTTTCTGCTCAGAGTAAAAGAATTAAAACAAATGTATTGTTTGTGTGTTATTTTTTTATTTCACAAGTGGTCATGTAAAAAACCATAGCTGTAAATAAAAAGAAAGATAATTTTATTGTGTTGAAACCATATATTTCATTTCATGTTAAAACAATAATGAATCCAAAGAAACAAATAAGAGATGAACCTCTGATAAACAAAGAACATAAGCTAATATATTATGAAGTCAAGTGTAATAGAAAATTAAACTTACAGCAGGATGATCTTATGTGGAAATTTATCTATAAAATCTGTTTATGGACAGTTCACGACAATATATATTTGTGGTTTCAATATAGAATATTGAGAATATTACTTGGTACCAATGACTATTTGTGTAAAATTAAGATATAACAATCCTACTTATGTACAGAGAGACGCTATCAGCCATTCATTTTCTGAATGCTCCAAATCTACCAACCTATGGGGAAATATCAAAGTATGGATACAATAAAAACTGGTTATACTCTGAAACTACATAGTAAAGTGAAAACAGAAGGAACAAAATCATTTTGAGAAACATTTTTGGCCTCTAAATGTTATATTATTATGTACAAGATATTATATTTTTACATGAGCAAGAAATAGCTGGCACCTTAAAATCTACTATTTACAAAACAATAAATAAATAAAATCTATGTTTCAAGAACAAGACATATTTTCTGAAATAAATGATAATAATGGTAACTTGTGCCCCCAAAAATGTTACTTTGGAAATCAATCTTTGACAATATTTAAAGAATGATGTTGTGTATTATAAAATGTGTCCAATGCTACCAAATATATGTAGACTTCGCATGAATGAGAATGACAGTGATGTGTGATCCAATGATTGTTCTGTAATGCAACATGATACATAACCTGTGTACTGAAACAATGATTGCGATATGCAGGGGCGGATCCAGCCTTTAAGTAAGGTGGGGGTTCACATCGAGTAAGGTGGGGGTTCACATTGAGTAAGGTGGGGGTTCACATCAGACATATTATAACTAAGGGGGTCGGGGGCATGCCCCCGGGAAAAGAATTAATTTTTGGTAAAAATATAGTGCATTTCCTGTAAATTTAGCACCACTCTCAAGAAATAATTTTGTACTTTGGGTTGAACCCCTTTACATTATTTTTCAAGGGGGGGGGGGGGGGGTGAACCCTCTGAACCCCCCCCCCCCCCCCCCCGATCCGCTAGTGATATGTAATTGCTTTTGTATTCTGTCACTATTTGGTGTATTAAAATATAATAGTCTGTGCATATACTACTGCTTCCTGAGATGATGTGCACTTGCTAGTGAATCTATGATTAATGTTGACAGTAAATTATATACATATTGCCCCATTGTCTCTTATCACTGTTGAATTTCAGCTGTTCCACTTCACCCATCTGCTCTACCTTCCATTCTGGGTCTCTCTCATCCTACACGGTCCTATATTTTGGATATTCTTCCTTGTCCCTGGAACAATCTTTGTACTGGAGAAGGTGATACCAAGTTTACACAGAGCTGGAACCGGAAGTAAATTTTTCATCAAGGAGGTGCATCTTCTTCCTTCTAAGGTCAGGTAAAAAATTACATAAAATGCAATCAAGGTGACAGAATTATTCTTCTTGTAATCATAGCAAACTTTTATAAGTAGTATCCCTGCATACCAAATGTAAATAAAGTTAGCCCAACAACTTATTTAGTGAGACACATCAGGATAAACATGTGTAAGTGCATGCAGTAAACAGAGTTTCAAGTGACATAGAACTGCTTTAAATAGTTCACCTATATCTACATATGTATGTTTATCTACCTATGCATTTAACCCGCCATAGCCGACCATCAATAACCGACCACCAATCTTTCATATAACTTCAACAAGAATACAATCTAAACTGGAAAGCACTCATAGCAGACCTCCATGTTTTGGGGTAATTTCAACTAAAAAAAGCCAAAGTCATTTAAACTAAGTTGAAAATGGGACCTTTGAAATTTTGGGGTATTATATCAAGGACATGATCTTGATCTTTCGCTAAGTGTAATCACGTCTTCCTTTGTTGAGGCCCTTCCTTCCTAAAAAATTAGAAAGATCAGTTCATTGCTTCTTGAGTTAATGTGAAAACATCAGACAAATAAATGGACATACTCATACTTTTGTGGAATTGATATTCTGGATATGCACTAGCAGTAACACACTTTGTTACAGGTAACACACTTGGTGATCAGTCTGCCTGACAGGTTCAGCTTTCACCCTGGAGACTATGTCTTCATAAAGATCCCAGCCATAGCTCGCTTTGAAAACCACCCTTTTACCATCAGCAGTGCTCCGGAACAAAAAGGTAGGGGTTACAGATGAACTGAATGCTATCACTTACATAAAGACAATTCATTTAATGCTGATTAGATTTAATTATATTTGTAAGTTTGAATACATATCCATGTAAATTTTTACCATGCCTATTGAGCACATCCAATACCTTGTCCATGTGGTCTGCTCTTGTCAAATGTATAGTTGTTGCGAAATCTTTACTCTGACATCAGTGAAATGTTTTGTGGTCACACACAGGTACTTTCTGGCTACATGTCCGCTCTGTTGGTTTCTGGACCCGAAGGCTGAATCAGTTCTTTGAACATTTTCCCCACACCGCAGGTATGTATGCTGGACCTACAAAGGCATTCCATTAAGTTGGCCCTTCCTCTATGTTTCTTATTGTTGAATTTCTTTCTGTTTTGGGTGATTATCTGTAATAAGTTTAACTGATCACTTCCTATAGGATAACAATTTTACTGTAGTTAAATGAGACCAGTAATGTTGTAGAAGTACTGGGTCGAGTTCTGGGGAAGAATTGGATTTCTTCTGTTTTTCACACTCTGTTCTATCATGTATATATCACACTTGTATTTGGAAGCCATATCAATTAATGATACTTTTCTACCTTATAAAATACATGGCTGCATCATAGTATTTATATTTTTTGATATTTTCTGTTCGCAGGACCAAGGAAACGTGGTAAAAGACGAATACCAAATGTGAGCATGACTTTTATATCTAAACCATTTGTACTAACATTTATAAATTCAATAATTACTTAAAATATTTAAGAACAATTGTGAGTCTGATGATATTTATGAAAATAGTAAATAACAACGTTGATGTTTGTTTCAGTGTAAGTGGCAGTCTACAATAAGCCCAATACAAAGTGCCAATGACAAAGCGTCCACCCTCAAAACTGTAAGTACCTCACTTTTGTTTCAGATACAAAATCTTGTTCAAACTGACTGTCGATGAATTGCAATGCATTGAAACCATTTCAATATCACTTCTGCAACATATAGTCTAAGATATATGTGATGCTTTATGATGTACTAAGAATTTTGAGAAATAAAATTGATTTCTTCAATTATTTTAGAAATATAACAAAGATTCAGAAGGAAGAAGAAGTTTGAAAGATCTCAACTGCAGGGTATGTATTCCTAATGTTTGTTTTTTTCCCAAAAGATATCAAAGTGTCAGTACAGCTATTAACTACCTGATTGAATGACACAACATAGCATAAACATTTAAAGATCATTACCATTTCTTTCTTTTCAGTGAAAAAAACTTCTAGTTCTATTACAATTATATCAGTAGTCAAATTTCAACCATATCCATTGCCGCTAATTTAAAATGCACACAATCTATGGAATTCAGCAATGCCACAAAAGGCCGTGCTGCAGTTTACAAGGGACTTATTTGGGGGCGTTGTGGATACATTAATCTGTCACTGGCACTATGGATGAATGCATAATGGACCTGTTTTGTAGGTGTACATTGAGGGACCATACGGGACTCCTTCCAGAGATATCTTTAACACTGGGCATGCCGTGCTGATAGCCAGTGGGATAGGGGTGACGCCATTTGCCTCAATACTGCAGAGTGTGATGTACAGACACCTTCACAGTACACAAGACAAGGATATGCAGCTCCAGAGAGTAAGTCAACAAACAGGTCTCTATTTCATACTGTTCTCATACTGTTGCACTCACACACTCCAGTATATAACATAATCTTTGTAAGCTCTTTAGCTAAAATTTAAAAAATATTAATAATTTATATTTTTATATACAATTTAGTTTCATCTCCCTTGCAACACATTGTGGAACATATAATGGATAACCATTTTAGAATTAGTGAAACACATTGTATACAAATTGGTCAGTAATATGTTTTGTAAATAATTGGACAAGTTAAGATCACTGTCAAAATTGTAACCACCAAACATGTGTAATTTAAACATGATGCAAATCTTTAACAAGTAAAAGATTAATTGGGGTTTCATATAATTAACTGTATGGTTAACTTCATGATATCAAATTAGAGGTGGAGGAATGCAGTGCCTTAACTTTGTAAATCATCACCGCATAGAAAAGACTGTTGCCCAAGGAAATTCTACAGTAAGATTTCACTTACTTGTACTATGTTAAAGCTTAGTATAACTCTTCTTGCAATCAATGTTACAGGTGGATTTTATATGGATAAACAGAGACAACAGCAGCTTCGGCTGGTTTGCAAATATTCTGCAGGAATTGGAGGACCAACAGAGACACGGTGAGTGAGAAACATGGTCAGCATTAACTTGATTCCTAGTTAAATGTGGAAAATGAGCCATGGAACAGGTACGTTTAAGCAAAAAGGCAAGGTTTCTCAGAGATTTGTGTAATTTACGTGAATGTCGAGTAATGTAAACCAGTCAGTGCTGCACATTTGCACAATCCCTGTGTTTTTTATGTTTAATGAAATGTTATTCTGAAGATATGTCATGCTTCATGTACTCTCCGTGGAATGTCTTTGTGTAGAATTCTCCTATTTACAATTATCTGATAAATGCAGTGGACTACCTGTGGTATTTCAGTTACCCGATGGTTATACAGTGCAAACAAACACTTTGCGCTCATTCTGTAGTTGTAGGTTTGAGCTCACCTAATGAATACTTCTGAAATGCTTGAATCTGACTCTTACTGTTGAGATGTATGTAAAAATCTTCTTTGTCTATGCACCATCTACTTTCAGTGGCAGTGGAGGCTCGTCTGCTTCATATGCAGATGTACATGACATCTGCACTGTCTATGCATGATATGAAAGGCTTTGCACTGCAAGTTGCTATTGACGCAATGCAAAGAAAGGGACAGCGCAGTCTTGTGACTGGACTGCGTAGTCAGTTCAAAGCAGGCCGGCCTGACTGGAACCAGGCAAGTGATAAGACAGAAGTTATATTAATGTGTGAACAATGTGATAATTGTAGGTGGGATAAAACAACTGCCTGCTTTACACATTAGCATTGGATTAACATTCCTCAGAAGACAACTCTGTGCCAGTCTCCACACCTCTGTGCCAGTCTCAGTCCATGTACATATGTCCCTGTCTTCATTTGGGTTTTAGGTCTAAGTTCACTCCTCATCAATGTAGTGACTCCCGAGTGGGTTTGGGCACTAGTTGTCATAATAAAAGCACTAGGCTGTCTTTCATAAGGTTGCTTATGTGGCTTCTTTAACAATTGGATTTTAGGGGTAGCCAGCCATCGTCCACCCGAATATGTTTTGGTGGTAGCTTTCTCCTAGATAAACTGCATTTCTGGGTTTACAACCTCCATCTGGTAGTCAGTATACACTTTCTATCAGGATGTAACCAAACCATCCTCTTTTATCAACCAGGCTTGGAACTGGCTATGCCAGAGTTACCAATGACTGTATTCTCCAAGTGGAGAAATGTGGATAAGTAAGTATTTCTGAGAAGTGGAAAATAAACCATTTTATATTAGTTGGTTATTTTTTTCCACAAATGTGTTTTGTAGATTTATATCCTGTGTTGACTCCTTTTGTATATGATTGTATAATATTCATCATCTTTGTGAACAGTATATTTTCACATATCTTGTCATTGACTATATTACAAGTTTATAATGATTACGGCTGAACATGACTAAACCAGTCAGCTGTCTGCTGTTTCAGGTTTTCACAGACATCACCAGGACAAGGAAGGGCAAGCTGAAGGTGTTCTTTTGTGGGAATGCAGGCCTGGGTAAAGTGCTGAGAGAGAAGTGTGAACATTTTAACCTGGACTTCACACAGGAAATATTTTAACAACCCATAGAGTACTATGAATTATGACTTTTACTAAATGAAATATCAGTGGGAAGGAGGGAAAACCAAAACATAATATTTGGAGGATAATCACATATTAATATGTTACCATCACATAAAATATTTACATTTGGTCAAAGTACTATTGGATTAGAAACTCTTGCATACAGGTGAACCATTCTTCATCTACTATCTTGTTTGCAAAGAGTATTAACTTTTATTGGCAAACACCGTGCACAAAATAACAACTGACAAATTAGAAGAGCCACTAATTTACATGTTAATTAACCTGCTTTACTAATAAGTAGTCCTCATACTACTATGTTATCATTATATGCATGTTAGATCTGAACAAACCACTACAGTTACCTGGCTTCTCACTGATATCAAGCTGGCTTACAATAAGAACCCAGTAAACATTAAAACATTTGAATTTGTTAAAGGTTTGCAAAACGTTTTTAAAAGCTATTTAAACCCTATCTTGTGGTTGACTAAAAACTGTTTATATATAAACATGCTCTTTACAAACGTTTTTGCTGAAAACATTTATTAAACATTTATAAAATAACTCATAAAACTAGGTTTGACTGGAAACGTTTTTTAAACATTTATAAAATAGCTGAAGAAATGAAGGTTATGCTAGAAATGTTTTTCAAACATTCATCATGAAATGTTTGATAAACAGTATACATAAAAAGTTTAAACAACATTTGCTGACAGTGTTTTGCAAATGTTTGCTCTGAAAATGTTTTATAAACATTTAATATGAAACTAGTTTTAATAATTATCATTTTAAAGTGTTTTCTATCAAATGTTTTGAAAACATTCTATCAAAAATGTTTTTAATCCCATATTTTCAGAACTGTTTACCTTCAAACATTTCAAAACAAAGATGGCGGTAAGTAATAATAGGGAATTTTAGAGGACTTTGTCAAACATGCCCCACATGCAATCCCTAAAAGTAAGAATTAAATGGGGGCACAATTTTAAGCCACTATTTTAATTTTAGACATAAAAATAATTTTTTCATAAGTGAGCAACTTAAAAACATATTGAATTTGACCTCTGACCCCATTATTATTGAAACATTATTATGTTCATTTGTAATGCTTTTCTAACGTTTAACATGGTTTACATGAAACATTTTGAAAGTATTCTATTATAAATTGTTTTCATACCCATCATTTTTGAACCTTTGCAAAATGTTTCCTTTCAAACATTTAAAACACTCAAAATGTTTACTGGGAACTAGTACTAAATACATCACATCAAAGGTATTAGCATGTGAAAAGTTGTAAAGTTAAAATAGTATAATACTTTTACTGATGACTTTTAAGGTCACATAAAATGGGTTGAACTAAGACACTGGGTTCAACTAGACCAAGTCATGAATGAACTGTGACCTTGTATAGGCCGTATTCTCAACAGTTATCGTTGGAGTGTTGTACATATGGAGTAATATAAAAGGAACCTTCATTTATGAAGATACCAAACCCCAGGTATTTGCAGTATATTTTGCAAATTGTGTTTACTGTCTAAGTATAAACCGTCCAACAGAATTAAGTAATAAATATCTGTGTTATCTGTGCTATGTCGACCATAGCTATGGACAAGGACAATGATTTTTGAAACTATGCTTATGATGTTGCGCCTTAGAGTCTGTCACTTCGACAGAGATTAAGCGCTATAAAAGTGGAATTGGAATTATTACTTTAATACTAGGGAAATATTCGATGAGCCATGGTGCCTATTTTCAGATTCAGTGGTAATAATTAATTGAGGTATGTTTTGTTTTATTATTCTCAAATAACACAATGACTTTCTGGATGTGAGATAGTTTTACATAGTGGGTGAATGTGGTCTGACAGATAAATACGATGGTATATTTAAATCATACATGCGTTAAATCAGACATACGTTAAAAGTGATAAACTTAAGATTGAAGACTAAGCAGATTTCAGAATTTTAGCTAAATTGAACATGACTGATCACCAATTCTGGTGTTTACTTTTAATACATTCACAAAAAAGGTGCTTCCAATTGTAAATAGTTTCAATTTTCTTGAAATTTCATCGCGATTGTGCAATATCACCAATAACTTTGAACCCAACATATTTCGTTTTGTTGATGTAATTCAGCAAAATTAAATTTCCAGTTATAAATCCACCACATGAAAATTCCCATATTCCACCTTCGCCGACAGGCCCTATTGTTCTCTCTTTTTCTAAGGAATGGAAAGTCAGTGTGTCGAGGGGGAGTTTGAATAATCCTGTTGGTTTTTGGACCCCACCAGTATAATGATGCCATTATTTGTATTGCTACACATATATCAGTATCCACAAAACTGGAACTGTGGAACGACAAATCTCTACAGTTCTTCTTTTCAAGTTCAGTGAGTTCCTATCACACAACAGGCCTTGTGGTGGACTCAGCAAAACCAAAGACTCAGCAGATCACAGCCTTTCACACCAAACCTACACCTGAATGCTGATTTGGCCATTTTAATATTTTTCTCAATACTTTGACATCACAAAGGAAGAGTCAAACTGTGTGACTTCATTTTTTGATAAACCCAGGATATTTCCCCCCGACCAAAACACCATGCCAAGATCACACACAAGATAGTTAATCATTGGAACAGAATTTGTTTGAGTTTGATTTGTTACACGTCAATCAATAATTCCTCATATCTTTGATTCTGATGCCTAATCCTATTTATGGATTACAAAATGTAATAATCCAAATGTAAAAAAACTACCAAATCTTTATTATTTCACACATTGTTTTCTTAATATCCAAAATTCCAGTTTGTTCCAGGAAGTTTCTGTTTGTGGTGCAATGTCTTATAACAAGGTATTTATTACCAAATACACGTAATTGAATACTTTTGTAACAAATATCCAAATTTCCCTTTTATTTCCATTTACTTCCCTATGGAGCTCATTCCTAGCCATAATAGAATACTTCCAGTTATCAAATCTTGCCTGGATATAGATTGTTAGGGTTTTTTAGAGAGATTTGTATCTTTGGTACTCTTTGAGGTGAACATATTATGGAATAAAGCCAATTGTTAGCAACAATGTGAGCAGTCTCCTGTTAATAATCCAATTGTGTCCATGTTGTAAGGTGGAGATTCCCATATGGCAGATAACCTCACGATAACACTCGACGCCTGACAGGTTCACACTTCATTGCACAAACGTACTCTCTTATTTACTGGGGATTAATGAAGTTCAACCTGTGGGTAAATTGAATCGCTTTATAGAAGTAAGCGACTTAAGTAAAACCTTAAGTGCAATGATCAGTTATTTGTCACTTTTATTAAATTCAACAAGTAAACCAACCATGCCCAGCAAGGTGTCTTCAGACTGGGGAGGACACCATAAATCAGAAGGGAGTTATTAAGGGAAATAAAATATCCAATTAAGTAGAGGTATTGATCATCCAAAGTATGCCATTGACTTATTAAGCCATAAACTGGAAATGTTTCTAATAATCAAAATACGGGAGTGTATTGTCCAAAGCTTTTGTGTCACTATTTTAGGACAAGGCATTTTTGTGCAGAATATTTATGAATGTATGGGGCATCATTCAATGTATTATTTACTTTACTTTTAATGTCATTTAAAGAATCCCCCCACACAAACAAGCCATAAACTTGAAATTTGGGTATGCTATGAATTCCCGTTGAAGGTTGTTTGGGTTTATTTTCAAAACCAAGGTTTTGGGAGTGATCAAACATTGAAATCCCCTATTTCTGGCTGAAATATAATCTGCTGAAAAGTGTGTCTGAGATAACCTAATAGGGCTGGTTGAAACATTCGTATATTTACATTAACTGTACGTCCCAGTAATCAACCAAGACTTTTTGCCATTCCTCAACATTCAACTAAGAACACACAAAGTTTGGGACCCCATGACCCTTTGCCGTGAAGTGCTGATCAGTAGGTGATTCAAACCAAGGACCCTGACTTTTGCAAGGTGGAAGCATGAAATCAGATAAAGGCACAAAGCCAAAATCAAAATCTGTCTGTTCTCTCCACTTTTTGAATACATCACATTGTAAATATTCATTTCCTTTGATTTTCTTGATCACCTGTTTTGACAACAAAGTATTCAAAAATTTGTCGTCACTAGCAATGTTAATATCAAACAACTTGACCATTTAATCATCAGAAATGTGATTGCCACTCACTTGGATCTGCATTTGCTTGTCACTTTCTGGACAATATGTATTGGTGTCAGTGTCAACAATACGCCCACGACTGTATTCAGGTGGACAGCCACCACTAGACGTATTGTGTAATGTTGTCATATTCACTACCACTTTTGTCAATATGGACAGAAGGTGTTACAGTTCTATCAAAATCATGTGACGCCTCACTAGAATAATCAATTAACTGTTAATCAACGACATCATCTCTAGAGAAAATGCAAGCCTTTTTTGTTGAACGATGGATTTTGGTGGGAATATTCACACCTCGATTCACTAGATTAATGGCTTTATTTCCTTTCACCAACAAACCAATAATATGTTTTTTGTCCACATTCAAATTGTAAAATCATATTGTATAATATTTTTTTAACTTCTACATCACGTGATATATTGTAACCTCTGACCTCCCTGTAATGGGTGTAATGGGGATCAGTACTTGCAACACCTGACACACAAACAGCTTTGTTACTATTATTTACAACACTAAAACAGCTAATGCCTCATGAGCGTCATATAATTGACATACACCATCTGCACAGTCATTTTTGCTGCCCAAAACAACACTTTCTGGACAGCCAGTTAGTCGGGTTTTTTTGCGCTGGTTTTTTTTAGAGATGGTACAGTCTTTCCTTGAATGATTTACCTGTTTTCCCTGGGCAAGACAATGAACAAATATGTATCTGAACCCCCCACCCCCCACCCCCCCACCCCCATGTTCGTGGTCCTTGGAGTACATGCAAGTCCCTGATTGAAAATATTTACAATACCATGGTTTTTTTTATCATTTCTTGTTTTCCCCAATTTGACCTTTGAACATGATGATGTTTTTGAGCATGAGCTCGCCTAATTCTTTCTATATGACTTGTATGCGACCAATCTAAGACACCCATTCCATTTCACATAGTAATACTGCATGAGCAGCTTTTGCATTACTCCAGGTGAAGACTGTCGCATCTTCCATCAAATCAGATAAATCAACATGTGTTCCCTACAATTTTGATTGGACTCATCTAAAATAGTTCTAACAAAACCCTGAACAAATTGGGTGAGGGACGATTGATCATAACTAATTCTCTGACGACTCACCCCCCCCCCCCCCCCCCCCCCCAAAAAAAAATCGCCTCATGGGGCCAAGCAACTTTTTTCTCGACAAGTACTTCAACATCCCCACGCCATTATCCCTGGATTGCACGCACACTTTCCTGGGGTGGAGGACTGCCTACAGAGATGCCCTGAACATCACTTCTGATAAGTTACACAACCTAGCAAACATTTTTGAGGTTTGCAATTGTTTGAAAGGAAACGTTTGGCGAAGGTTGAAAATTGATGGATACGAAAACCATTTATAATAGAAGGTTTAAAAAACATTTTATGTATACCATTTATTAAATGTTAAATAACTTACTTTTAGGTATTGCATGTCGGGCAATTTTTGATCAAGTCCTCTAAAATCCCCTATTATTACTCACTGCCATCTTTGTTTGAGGGTAAAAAATTAATAAACATTATGAAAATATGGGTACAAAAGATGTTTGTAATAGAGTGTTTTCAAAACACTTGATGGAAAACATTTCAAAAACATTTTAAAATGATGGGCATGAATACCAGTTGTTATTAAATGTTTGAAAACATATCCACAACAAACATTTACAAAATATTGTCAAAAAAGTTGTTTAAATATTTTATGTATACTGTTTATCAAACATTTTATGACAAATGCTTGAAAACATTTCCAGCATAACCTTTATTTCCTCAGCTATTTTAAAAAAGTTTTTTAAAAACGTTTTCTGTAAAACCTCAGTTTCTTGAGTTATTTTAACACTGTTTAACAAATCATTCCAGCAAAAATGTTTGCATAGAGAAACTTTATAAAATGTTTTTAAACATAACAGTGTAAATGTTTACTTTTGTAACGAAAAAGACATTGCAGATCCATTCAGAAGCATTGCCTCACCTAGTTATAAGGTAGCCATAATTCTTTTCAAATCATGCTTTTTAAATGTGAAAGCATGGGACTTTTGGATAAAATAGTTGAACACTATATTAAATTTAGTTTTCCTTTGTCTTTACTTAATTAACAAGGGCTCTGTAGCTAACAAATTTCCAATCATTATTCTACCCGTTAAGTAACCAAACAAGCACAGGGGCCCATTGGCAAAGATAGAGCTTTGGGTGTTTTTATGGCATTTGTTTTAAAATTATAAATATTATGTTATATTAAAATAATTCTTACAGCCTGTATTGGCACCAGTGGATATTATTTCTTAGACATAGCGAACTTAAAGTTTGAACCACTACTTTATGAAGTACAAGTGGCAAATGCCTTTCATAACATTAGAACCCATCCTGACTGATAGTTTTCAGTTTGATGGGCAGATGCTTTCTACATGGATGCATTGATATTACATGATATTGCATGCTGATCCAGGAAAAGGAGGCACTGGGAAAAAAGGGACACAGAAAAAAGGGCACAGGAAAAAGGGACACAGGAAAAAGGGACACAGGAAAAAGGGACACCATATATTTTTAATGTTACTCAAAAATGAAGTAAAATATAACTTACACTATAAACAGGTTAACTCGAATCATTTATTAAAATTCTTAAACTCAACAGAAGCAATCTACATAAATGTTGCAGTCATACTGGCCAAACTGAGGCCTGTTTCTGACCTCAGACAATGATGGTTATGAACTCTGAAAACATATATTTAACTTTGAAATAACCTAATAATGTGTAATCATTTTCTGTGAAAAATGTATTTATGCCATAACAAAGGGATAAACTAGAGCACTCAGAGGCAAGCCGAATGCAGACTTTGCAAAATTTTTACAAATGATCATTTTGTATTATCAGTATATGCCCTTGGTAGACTATTAGACATGCACCAATGATTTGTTGAAGAGTTAGGAAAGTACCAGCTGGATGGCTGTCTGATTCATATAGGGACAAATCTATCAGGCCACAATTTGAGTGTATGTGGCATTAAGATAAGTCTCAGTTGAGCAAAATTAGATTGCACAGACAGATTGCACAGTGCAATGCAATCAAAAACAGAGGCACGGCTGAATACTATAGCACTGTCATTAATTACAACAGCCATGACCCAAAGAAGCTATGGAAGGCACTTCATCATATCCTTGGTAAGGGCCACAAGATGATTCTCCCTCCAATCAGTTAAAAAAACCTTGGTAATCCAGCTTACTTCCTTCTTCAATCAAAAAATCGAAAGGATTTGTGACATGTTCCCAGCTTCTTCCTTTACATTAAAACTACCCATGTGTCCATCTCCCAACCTATCTCACTTTAATAAGGTCTTGGAGAATGACATACTTAAAATAATAAAAATTCCCCTACAAAATCATGTCTTTTAGATCCAGTGCCTACTTTTCTTCTAAAATATTATGTGGATATTTCACTTTGGTCAGTTACAAGACTTGTCAATTTGTCTTAAGCTGAGGGTATTTTTCCTAAAAAACTCAAGAAAGCGATTGTTACTCCCCCTTAAAGAAAGCATCACTTTGAAGCGATGATTTGAAGAACTATCATCCAGTATCAGGACTATGTTTCATGCCAAAGTTGGTGGAGTGGGTGGTTGCAAACAGCTCATGCAACATATCATGAGAAATAATCTTGACAATCCTCAGCAATCTGCATACAAAACTGGTTACTCCACCAAAACTGCCCTGCTGCATATAAAAAAATTAGATTCATCTGTCACCATCAAATGGTGAATCTACTGCACTTCCTGCACTCAATCTGCTGGCTGTATTCAACACAATTGACCACATTACTCTTCTTAAGTCACTACTCTTGTCTGAAGTCATGGTTTGGTGTGTACAGCATGGCCTTGAAGTAGTTCACGTCTTATATCAGCCACCAATTCCAAGCAATTAAAATTGGGTCAACCCTCTCTGAATTGCATGAGCTGCTATTTGGAGCTCCACAAGGCTCAGCCCTTGGTTCTCTGCTGTTCTGTTTATACTCTGCTTCTTTGAGTAAGGTTACTGGAATGCACCCCAACATTAAATTCAACTATTATGCAGATGACACCCAGTTGTTTATTCATATGTCTCACAAAAATGCAGCCCTGGCTTTTTACAAACTGCATTCATGTCTTCTAGATTTTCTAGAACGGATGTCGTCAAGTATGCTAAAATTAAACCCTGGTAAAACATAGTTTTCCATCTTTCAATCCATGCTCAGCTCAAGAAATTGGATCCCTACCTCCCTGTCAGGATATTTAGTAATTCCATGCACACAGCAGTTATTGTGAAAACCTTGCTGTTTGGTCTGATAGTAGTTTCTCCTTTGCTGATCATGTTTGCAATATAAGACATGCTTCATTCAAATGTGGGTTAGTCAGTATCTGACAGATGAGGCTGCTATCCTGGTGCTAATGCCTTGATGAGTAGTTGCCTTGATTACTGCAACTCTCTCTCTTCAGGAGTCTGTCCAATCTCAACATCTGCAGATATGACCTAATCAAATTTCCTGATGATAAAGATAAGTCATGCTGCAGCATTTGAACCACTGGAGTTTGTCAATGAGAGCCACTGGTAATCCATAGTAAAGAGTATTTCCATAATCAAACTTAGGTATCACCTGTGTTTAGGCGAGTATTTGGGCTGCCCCTTGCGTGATAAAAGGTCTAAGTTTGTGAAGCAGAAATACTTGATGGTATGCATATTTGCAGACTTGGACTTATTAGGAATGTGTAGAATTTGTTTCATTCGACAATTTGTATATAGATAATGGCCAAGTGGTGCTCCATTATGTAAACTTAATGGCCTCTGAGGCCAACAGCCGAAGAGTCATTAAGTTTACATAATGGAAACACCTTGAGGCTATTATCTATTGTAAAACCCTGTGAATTGAAACCAATTTATTGATTCAGTAATTTAACACCTTTTGCAAAATGATCAACCTAGACAATCTTTGCAATGTTTCCTTTGGTGTGCATACCATATGGGGCTTTCACTAAATTAGCTCTATGGTTGTTGTTTTCATTTCAATACACAATCAACATTGTTTTACCATGTGTACCACTGGTTTTCCTTTATGGGAAAATATTATTTTGGATAAAGCTTGAAAAGTTTTAATATAATCTGACTGCCACAAAATTTAATGGATAATAATAATCGATAAAATATGGATCTGTGACTTACAGAAAGCACTTTCCAGAAAAAATTAGACTGCTTATTAAACAATGCTGTGGATAATTTGTTGTGGTTAGCGTTTTATGTTACTTTATTAATTTGTTCTTATTTTAAGACAGCAAGCTATTATTTTTGTATTTCAGGCATTGAAAGTACTAGAAACTGGAGAATTACTTACTTGTTTTATTTTGTATTGAAGTTTTGGGGTTTCTCAAGATTTTTATTTTGTGTGCTTCTTTGTCTCTTAATTTGGAATCAAGGAAAAATGCCTCCTGGAAAGATTGTCTGCTGGAAAAAAAGTGTCATAGAAAGAATGCCTACTCCACATTTTGTATTTCAGAAATACCTCCAATAAAAATTAATCCACAACATTAAGAACAAAATTCATTTCAACCACAAACAGTGTATCATTTTAGAAGTATATAACAAACTGTAATAAGGTAAAGGGGGGCCATGGTGACAGAGTGGTAGCACACTCAACTCCCACCTCTGAGGCCGGGGTTCGGTTCCTGGAATGGCCTCAAGTGGGAAAGCTGGTAGTTGCTTGCCTTTGGTCGGCAGTTTACAGTACAGAACCCTGACGAACTGTATGTGCTGGTTTCCTCTGCCCTTCCAACTACCCGTCGTGATATGACCTGTACTGTGTTGAAAGTGATGTGAAACCCCAAATAAATTAAATAAATAAAAGCAATAGGGTAAATTAAAATCTTTGTTTTGAACTTAAAAACATTGAAATTTTAAATCAAATTTAAACCCAGCAGTAATGCATTTCAGTACTGCATTTTTGCACTGCGTTTTTTTTTCTCATTTTACTTGAGTAAATTTTGAGCCACTAAAAACACTCCTTTCAATATAGTATGCTAGGTTAGATTTTCACAGTGAGTTTGTTTGAAAGTTAGCTGCTCCTTCGATTAAGTTCACAGAATATTATTGTAAAGTCAGATTGTAAAGAAATGCAAAGAATTAAAAAATATCCAACTTCATAAATTAAATTGCTTGTTTTGTATTTGTCAGGAGGTATTTTTTCAAAGTAGTATTTTTCCATGAACTATTTTTCTATGAACTCTGAATGTCATTCAGAATTGAAAAGACTTTGTAAATGTACCCACTGAACTAATTAATATGAAAAAAGTTGAACAGAAGAAAACATATCAATATTGAATGTATTGTGCTGAGGATGACTGGCAAATACTAAGTAGAAGCGTGAATCAGTTTATGGGTCTAATTTTGATGAATTTTTGACTTTGAACCTGAATAACGCAAAGAGTATTTCATATATTTTCAATGTTAATATCTCACATAATAGGTGTGTTATCCCTTTATTACTGTGCCAAATATTAATTGCCTAATATTTATACAAATATTAAAAATATTGCTTTTTCTGTCTCTAATTGACCAAAACTCTTGAATCAGTTTTTGGGTCTATTTTGAAAAAATTGTCACACTTGACTGAACCACCAGCTGTTTCAAGTTCACTATATATAGACTGTGACACAAGCACACTGACCAAATTGTGAGCCTATTTTGGCCAAGTATTTTGTGTAGTGGTGTGTTTTCAAGTACTTCGATTATAAAAACTTTTGTGTGTTTGATGTATAATTACAAATGTAAACACATATTAATGGTTGGGGTGTTTTATTACAACATTTTCATTTTTCTCTTCATCACTCTTAGTAAAACTTAACAGTCTGTTGAAATAGCATTGACAACATTACAAAGAACTTGCATTGTAAGCTATACCAAGGTGCATTTGTTTTTTTACATCGCGTTCAACAACCAGGGTCATATTGTGATGGGTAGTTTACAGGTGGAGGAAACCAGTGCATACTGCACTGTAAACCACCGGGCATTGGCAAGTAACTACCAACTTTCCAACATGCCAGAGATTCGAACCGGCGGACTCAGAGGTTGAAGGCGAGAACTCTAACCGCTACACCACCGAACCCCTATATACTAAGGTGCAAGACAAATAACTAAGAGGGATAAAATGTATGCAAAGTATCAAAACAAGGCAATATCAAATCATTAATTGGTAAACTAAAAGTTGTGAAGCTTTAAAATTTATTAACTGAAGTATTGCTGTCAATGGAAATAACAGAATTAGGTAGAATTGCCTATAACTAGAGCACTTGGAGAGTACATACCTCTGTCAATGCATGTAATAAGTAAATAGATAAATCCAAGTTATTTTTTAATATCCAGATGATAATCCAGATCACTTTCCTATTTTGAGGTTAGGCCGGGATTCAAACTCTGATGGTGGGAGGTGAGTGTGTTACCACTGCACCTCCGTGGCCCCCTTTATAAAAATGATACCTCCTCGGCGGAGGTAATAATCAGTTGCAGCAATCTATATATCATTGTCATTAGAAATATGTTTGAAATATTACTGTAGAAAACATTTTGACAGAGTCTAGGTCAAAGGTCAGACTAAGGTCACAGTATGACATTGCACATCTATAACCCTTAACCTATACACCTATCAACATCCTTGGTAACATCTAACAGATTCTGAGATACAGGCCAGACAAGATAGTTACCCCTGCCCACCTGCCCACCCATCTGTTCACTTGTCACCACAGTTAGATGCCATGGGTGAAAACAATACCTGCATTTGGAAAATTTGAAATCATGATTTGGTCAGCCCTAAGTGACCACAGGTAAAAGTACAGATAATGTAAATCTCTGAAGTGATAAGTCAAGTGTTATTTTTTTCCAAAATAGACCCATACACTGATCACAGGGTTTTCAGCAATAAGAGACAAAAAAAAGAAAATGTGTTTCATATTTCTACATATATTTAGAAAATGATATCTGGTACAATTATAAAGGGATAACATCTAAGGTATCACATGAAAACTAATGAAATACTGGTTGTGATATTAAGGTTTGAACTAAAAAAATATACCAAAATCAGACCCATGAACTGATCATTACTTCCACAAAAACACTTCATCTTCTAGAAATATAAACATGCAGAGACACTACTTCACATTTGAAATTGGTAAAACAGGCTCATTATTTGATCACTGACCACATATAATATGCCATATATGGTACACTTCATATAGTTGGAATATTCTTTCAGTGTTTACCTTTTTTTTCAAAATAGACCCAAAAACTGATTCAAGGGTTTTGGTCAATTAGAGACAAACAAAGTAATATTTTTAATATTTGCATAAATATTATGGAATTAATATTTGGCACAGTAATAAAGGGATAACACACCTATTATTTGAGGTATTAACATTGAAAATATATGAAATACTCTTTGTGTTATTCAGGTTCAAAGTCAAAAATTCATCAAAATTAGATCCATAAACTGATTCACGCTTCTACCCTTTTGATCTTGGTAGACTGGCCATTGAACTAAACCACAATCCACTGTTAGAAAATAATGTAGTGTTAACTCTCCATTATGCAAAAATAATGGAGAAAATAATGGAGGGTTGAGACAATGGAAGGGTTGTCTGTCTGGGTTTTATTAGTACTGAACTCTAGTTATTGTTTATCCAATAATTTGTGATGATATAAAGGTTCTTATGATTTATTAACAAGCGTTACTAGTGTTATTTAAAACAAGTCAATAAAAATATTTATTTTCATGTTATGACAGGTACGTGAATTAAAATTTATTAAAAAAAACAATTGTGTCCCCTTTTCCAAACCAAAACTGTGTGCCCTATTTTCCTGGGTCCCTTTTTCATCTCTCCCTTTTCCCCGCACACTGATACTGCTGCCTACAACAAAAGATGAAGTGCAATTATATTGGCGTTGTGCAGCTATTACAATTAATTTGATAGTCTTTGAGTTGGTTCATGTGGTTAAGACCGGCAAAACCAGGGATCTTTCCTAGGTTATGCATAAAGGAGAATATCACAAAAAATATCGAAGTGCTCACAAACGATTTGTGAACAATCCTGTAACATAGCTGCAGTCTATGAGATGGCTGGGTTATAACAGTGTCAAATTGTCTCACAACTCGTGATCTGTTAAACACAAACCACTTCATGCCAGCCCTTCAGTCAGCAGGCTCAGCAAACAGATAAGCCAGTTCCTCAGATAATGTAGTAGAAATAGTAACTTAACTTTGTGTTATTTTAGGCCCTAGTTTTTCAGGATGACTTTAAAGTTATTTTCTTTGAAGGCTGTTTTATATGATATTAAAATAAAAACATATATCATCTGTGGCTTTATGTAATTTATGTAGGCAGAAATTAGACAATAAGTTATAATCTGTGTAAGCTAGGGGTGTTTGTGTGTAAATAATGGTTCTTCAGACTGAATGTATTGGAAAGACTGCTGTTCTGATTTTCCCCGAAAGCACATATTTCAAAGATAATTATGTAACAGAGTAACATATTACCAGAAATTTTCAGATTTGTTAACGAAAGGGCAACCAATTTCGATGGATCTTGTGTATCTCAGGAAACAGTCTAAACCAAACAATAGAATAGCGAAGTGTTGAAAGGCACTTACTGCCCTCCACGTTGAATAAAATAAATTTAATTTAAAATAATTTAATCTGCACATTAAAGTAAGGCATTTGTTCTTTAACCTTAGAGGTTAAATTTCATCAAGAACTAACACAGTGTATCCAAGCTCAGGGCTCCAGCTTTTTAGATATTTAACAATAGTGACCCCAACCGACCAAAGTGAAAAGCAGGTTCAAATAATCTGCTGCTGGTTTCAGTAGGACATATTTGTGATTTAAAATCTGACCAGATGGATCTGTAGGTGTAAGAATTAATATGTCCAAACCCATCTTATTTTATTTAGAAATGAATGATTTGAACAACCGGTGGTACACTTTTATCCATTCTAAATGGGCAGGGTCTTCAAAGTGCAATACCCTAAAATTTTATTCTAGTATTATCTTGTCTAATTACACCATTTACAGACATTATAGACATTGAACCATCTTGACACATGGCTTTAATATTACATGGGACATTAACAGATTTGTGGGTGAATGGATCAGAATGTCTCTGGTTGACCAAGACACACCAAAGAGTAAATTGTGCTGTTCAAAGTTGCAAGTTCCAATTTTGATAGACATGGCCACCATATACTTAAACATGTTATTTGTGTACTTATCAGCCACCCCAACATTAACAGAAAAATGAGGAGCCATGCCCCTTGGTTGACAAAACTTCCCACTTTTGGATTAATGTTTGAATGAATTTTCTCATTCTGTCTCCAAACATATCTAAATGGCCGGTATGAGCACACTCTGGGCTGTGGTCTGGGACTGACTCTTCTATATTATTTTACTGTGCAGGGACAACCAGTGTGGCCAAACAGAATAGTTTGCTTACTTATCAAAGTCAATGTTGGGACTTTACATCCCGTTCAACAGCCAGGGTCATATTGGGGCAGATCCTCGGCATTCTCACTTGAGGGAGTTGATCCCATACAGAGGTGATTGCCTATGACTAGATGCCAAACTTGTTAACCAGAACGCCATCATGGGCCTTGTTTAGATCTGAAGTCACGGCATATCAGCTCAAGCAGAATACACTTGTGAATTCACCATTTCTTGCTATTTATCCAGAGTTTTTATCAGAAATGTCTGTTTCAACACAGTTCTCTGTAACCTCATATTCTACTGCGAGTCGTGTAATTCTCAGTGACAGCTTTTGTCATATCATTGTACTCAACGCCAAATCAGCAAAAATGACCCAAACAAAAATAGAAAGAGGTGAACTGATAACACACTTGGAAGTAGACTTATTAGAGAATTGACTGATTGTCATAAAAATAGGATAGCCTGGAACTTCCGCTCGTGATATTACGGCATGTGCTATTTCTAGCATAACATAAGGGAGGCTGATCATTGATAAAATGATCACAAATGATTGGAACAATCCAATATCTTGAACAGCCAATAGGGAAACACCCCCCTCAGTTACGAGTAACCAGTAGCGGCCAGGATTCCCCGGAAAATACTTCAGGATGAACACATTGAATGAACAACGACTTTGTGCTGATAAATTTCCAATAACATAATTCAGTGGAAATTGTATTCCATTCATAAAGTTTTCTATAGTGTACACGCAGGAATTCCCTCTCACATGTCCATTTCATTGACGTATTACCTGCAGAATTCAAATTATGAGGCTGTGGAATAATTGAAAATTAAGAAATAAATCCACTGTCTCTTTCAGTATAACAGGTAATCTTATTTTGCAAATCTTCCCCATATTTGTCAAACTAAGGGTTTTAACATAAAATTTAACTAATTAGCAATGTGGATTATTCCATTGAGTAATCTATTGAGTAGAAGCAGTGATGTTTGCTCTATTTTTGTAATTAAAAAAATTACAGCTTTTAGACCAATAGAAATCCCTGTCATATCGAGACGTATTTCGCAAGCACAACCTACGAATGTATATAAGCACCTGACACTTAAAGACACTTTCATTTGAAGCAGTAACATTGTAGCTGAAAGAGCCAATTTATAGTCAACTCTAAAATGAAAACGAAATTACTTCCAAAAGTAAGTTCAAGAATAGTTATTAAGTTTAAATGGGTGTCATAATACCTGCCTGATGGTTACTCAATTCACTTCTGTAAGGGGACTGTCACATTTGTTCTTGTTAACAGACACACTGGTAAATATATCCAGTTTAATGGGACTCAGTGATAGAGGTTGAACATGCGTGTACATAACTAGTTGTAAAGTGTGACGTCACACAGCCACGGTAGTACTACGTCGTATTAGCAACAGTGAAAAAGGCCAACTGTACTGGCAAAGTGATTCAAAAATCTGAACCCAAACTACACTGTTTTGGGTTTGAACGCCCTTGCCTTGTTCATTTCAAAACAGTAGTAGCTACTCTAAAACGGGATTCCAATGTATAATAAAATGCGATCACAAGACATATCGGGATATAGTAGATCGGGGAATACAATCTGGAAAATTGCTATTGTAGATATCATGCAATTTTACAACAGTAACGAGATCTTGAACCATTAAAAGCTAAGCAGTTTGAAATGATCATACACTGGTAACTATTGGACTAAATGTGGACCATAATATATTTGTTTTAAAACAATCGGTATTAGAGGACTTTTATTTTGCCATGACAGAGTTATCAATGGAATATTGTTCTGTAAATTCCTAAAATTTTAATTTGGTTTGAGATTATCCAAAGAAATAAATAGTTTAAAAATATGCAGCATGTTACAAGCCACATGGACATTTGATTGAATTGTCCAGGGATATATTATAAATTAGATCGGTATTAAATATACAGTAATCATTCTGAAATAATCCTGTGTGTTTGTTCTGGATTGTAGGTTCTTACCACTTTCTGGTACTGCTTCCTCTTACTGCTGGCTGGAGCATACTGCAGGAGCATGGAGAGACGATCCATAATTCTTGTGTGTCAGGAGCCCTCCAGTCAGACTCTGCAGAATATGTATGATGACTGGCTGAGTGTAAAGCCTCATGAGAGCTTCAACCTTCTGCCACAGATGGAGCCACATGTGCTGTCACTGGTGCATGATGACAGAGAGGCAGAGCGTGAGACCAATATAGCGGGAGTAGACACCCAGTGTGATGCATTCAACTTTGGAGAAGTCTACCAGCGCAGTACTTGTCCTTTCCACTTTGTTTCCTTGGAAAACCCTCACAGGTAAGTGTTACCAGTAAATGTTTACATCACACAGATGTGTCCATGATTCTGATTGGCCGAGAGCCATGCTAAGACTATATGTATGCCATATTTTTCCAAGTGCTATTCCTATAGTGACATATGATTAAATGCTTGCCCAATGGAGAAAACGATGACATTTCTTTGCTTTATTTTAAAATCTAAATTTATTTCGAAGAAAGTGGACCTATCATAATATTTTACAACAACTATAATAACAGAATGACACTGAAGTTCTGTACTGCGGTAAGACATTTCTGATTGTAAAGTGACCGTTTGTCAAATACATTCATCCTGTGGACATTGTAAAAAATAACTAATCATATGTGGTGATTTGTAGGTATCCTAGGAAACTGGTCAGTGCCAAATGTAACTACTGTGAACACTGTGCTGGACTGGACTCCAGCGAATACGGCTGCTTCCCTATTCCATACTATGCCAAGGTACTGGTGAGAGGAGACTGCCAGAACGGCATCTACCAATATACCCAGGCCTATGAGCAACTGGCGGCCGGATGTGGATGTGCCCGCAAATCCACTGGCTCCAGTCTGGTGGACTGAAACTATGATCATGTGAGAGCTACATTGTGATAACTATCCAGTGCTATATTACCTATATCCTATATCTGGAGGCCTTCCATGAAGCGATATTGTGCTAATTTAACCCATATTGTGCTAATTTATGTAATGGATTTGGTTTTTCTGAGTGTTGTTAAATATGCATTTATATGAAAGTGGAACTATCTTCATTTGATCAGATATATTTATGTATTTATTTTTAGGAGTGCATCAGTATTATGGCATATACATGTATTTTGTGTGTCAATGCATTTTTGGTCATGTATATTATTTAACATTTTAGTCACAAAAAATATTGTTCAATATTACACTCATGACATATCTGGCCTTTTTAAGTGGGACGGATCGTTTTTGAAAGCCAAAAAAGAACATTGTGTTAGAGTCAAATTCATCAAACTTTTTGTATTTACGAGTAACTTAAGTGTTTGATATCAGATCTGGAAAACTATAAACCCATCCCCCCCTTGGCAAAAATAACCAGTCCACTTTGCTCTAATTAAAAGCCTGTATATAGTAATAAATAAGTTTATTAAATGCTTTATATTTTGATTATACAAATGTATCTTGTGTAAATATTAGTCATCTTTGTATCTTGTTTTATATACACTGTTAAAGCGTTTAATTTACAAACTATATACATATATTTTCATATTTTGTTAGCATTTACGTATGTTTTTGTTTCACTGGTAACTTCAGCAGAACATAACTGGTAGATATAGATGTCAGTTTCAGATTTTACAATATGTTGCATTGTATACACTGTTTTCAATTGTTTATTTTTGACTCCAGAGTAAAGTTTTTAACTAGTTATAACACTATTTTCCACAGAGAAGCATCAAGTACTGAATTATTTTATCATAAGAAATCAGAACACTTCAGTTATTCCTAATGACTCTCAGATTTACAAGTAATTAATGATTCATAGCAAAAGAGTCTGTATGTTTGAGAATTTTTATACAGTATTGTGTCCTCTTCACTTGGTATTTTACACTTTTATATATTGTCAATACTAGAAATGATATTGTTAATTATTTTATTGCTGATATTTTTGTCATTAAATTTTTGATATTGTTAATTATTTTATTGCTGATATTTCTGTTATTAAATTATTTTTTTTGGTTTTCAAAGTGGTAACTATTTTGCAGTGCATATGATTTATGTCAGTACAAGTCAACATTCCATCTGGTACCCTGTAGTCACAAAAACACGTTATAGTTATAACTTTACCTTTATCATGGTAGCAATAATATCTTCAGACGTTATAAGTTGAAATTTATATTTCTATACAGTACATTTTACCATTGTTTGTAGAACATTCCTCAAATGCTTACCTTGTTGTGATTTAAGTTGAAAATAAACCCGACTGTTCTGTATCTCCACTTTTGTGTCTTATTTCAGAAGTGTGCATCATTCAAATATCAACGTTTCTTGTGTCAAATATTACTCATTCCCCAGTGAGTGGAAAACTCAATTGTAACCAATCAAAGACAGCAAGTGGGAATAATATAAAATTTAATTCTACTAAAATATTTCATGGTATAAAAATGACATTATACAAAATTTCATATTTTTAAATGTAAAATACATTTTTATGAAGAAAAATGTATATACTTACCACATAAAAACACTTGGGTAAGCATGGCTTGGTTCGGTGACCGCCACATACACCATACATAGAATTTAAAATATGAGGGGGACCCTCTTTAAACCTATATACTTGCTACCTTTGACCCCTGGTGACCTAATTTACTCTGCCATGCGCAGTAATACAGAAATAGTTCATTCTTTTTGTGAATAAATATAAATGCTGGAAAAAGGTCTTTTTAAAAGAGGGGCAGGTGGGAGGGTGATTTGCTGTTTTCATATGGTAAGTATATATACATTTTTCTTCATAAAAATGTATTTTACATTTAAAAATATGAAATTTTATTTCATAAAAATGTAATATACTACCATATGAAAACACTTGGGTTGAATGCCCACAGGGAAGGATGGTGGGAAAAAGACAGACTGAGGAAAACCACCCTCAATTGAATAAAGAGGATAGTTCCTGGTGCAATTGAACCCAAAACCTCTGTGCTGAAGAAAAAACTCTACTGAGTTAAATGAGTAGAATTAACCACTGCAAGAACTTCAACACTGCTGTCTACACCATATTAGGTCAGCTCAAAGGAGAGGGCATACATATGCCACTGTGGTCAGAATAGGAACATGTCAAGAGGCACTAAGAAGTACGGTTCTGAAAATAGATATGAAGAACAGATTCCCGAAAAGGGATATGCCACCTCCCTTTTTCTGAAACTAAAAGTTTTAGAAGGACTTAAATTAAGGAATTTAAGTGGAAAAGACAGAATGGGCTGAGTGGAAACAAAAGTCCACTACACTTAAGAAATCATAGAGATTCTTAAGAACAACATCTCTGAAGGAAAATAGTGAAGTGCAAGAATTCCGAGAGGAATCCCCCATGATGCGAAGCAGTGGGAGAACCACCAAAGACACCAGAATGAAACCTGGGCAAAAACATCATGGGCCTTCACATGTGGAACAGAGTTAGAGGGAATAAAGGATAAAATGTTATCCAAAAAGATATTGTCTGAGCAGCAATATCACCCTCTTGAACTTCAGAAGAAAGACCAAGAAGAAATCCTCCTAAGAAAGTCAGAATAGCTAGATAGATAGTATCTTAAGAATCTGACTGTAGGAAAGGAGAGGTCCTCTAAGTCATCCTGACCAAAGACAAAAAGTCAAAGCAGGAAGAGTCTTCTGAAGATAACTGGCTTAAGCCAGGAAAGTAAGATCTGACTTAAGGATGACTTAGGCCATCCCTAGAGAGTGAGAGAAAACCTTTAAATAAAGGAATCAAAATCACTCCTCCTTCCCAAAGAAAAGGAGTAAGAAAGACTGTCTAATATGTAAAAAACTTGGTTCATCAAGTAAACAGGGTTCAAGAGGAACCTTGGTAAGAGCCTACAGAACCAAGGTTTAAGTACCAAAAGGTAGGTGATGACTACCCTTATTGTGGACTTAAAGAAGCTCTAAAAGAGACTTCCAAGCTCCCTATAAGAACCTAACTCCAAGTACCTGGAGAGAGCTGACCTGTATCCCTATTGTCTGAAAAATAATTTCTTCAAAGGAACAAATAGCAATGAAAGGGACAGTTAAGGCATGGCAGAGTGGCCATATTCCTCACAAGTTTTTGAAGCAGTTCCACATTGCATCATAGACAGTAATGGAGGATAAAAATCCTCCAAGACCCCTCCTGTGAAAATTCTTCTTAAAAGAGACTTCAGCCAGAAAGCTTGAAGAAAGGAACTCCATAAAAATTAATAACAAAACTCTAGATGATATTCTTATAGAAGAATAAGAGGAAGAGCCAATGGCTTTCTTAAAGGAGATCTTGAGGCCAAAAACTTGGCACTTGCCAAGGAAGGCTACAAGAAGAATAGTACAGCTCTGAAAGTTGATTAACTTCCTGGCCATAGAGAACAAAGAGCTGAAGGAGGGAAGGAGTAAAACAAGTACTCTGGACCAAAGCACTCCAGGGCATCTGTTGCCAGAGCCTAAGGATCTAGCACAGGAGGCACATGCAAGAGCAGCTTGTGACTGAATCACATGGCAAAAGAGATCTAAATCAGATGAGAAGTCTGAGACTACCATCTGAAGATCCAAGAATAGAGAGACCACTTTATATGAAAGGTGAGATAAGACCTCCAGAGATGGCCTGCCAAGGATTCATGCCCTTGGAACATGAGAAGGTGGAAGCTCTCTTGATATAAAAAGAAACTATCTGAGAAGAGTGGAAGCTGTCTTGATATAAAAAAAGAAACTATCTGAAGTGTCCCTTACAGAAAGGACAAGTGAGGAACAAATGTCTTGAGAACAAGATGTCTGTGTTGTTTGAGGCTGAAAGGTTGATCCTTTGATGCAAGGATAATAGAGGAACAAATGTCTGAGCAAAAAGGACAGATATGAGCTCTAGAACTGATGAACAGATTGGACTGCTACATCAAAGATGGACCTTAGGTGGTCAAAAGAGCACAAAAAAGTAAAAACTAGGGAATTAAAGGGAGGTATGCAAAGACATAGTTCCCAGGATAGTACCATCTTAAATGAACCTTCATAGAAGGATAAAATAATGGGCAATCCAGAGCACATTTGAGAAGGAAAATCAAAGTGTCCTGAGATGACACTGAAGAAGTGTCATGTGCAGGCGACCTTGAAGAAGTGGCTTCCAAGTGGAAGCCAAGAGAAATAAAGGTGCCCAGTTGGAGAGGTAATTTAAAAGTGTTCCAAGGCAGAGAAAGGATGAGCTGCTGAATAGACAGAACCTTGTCCCTGAGAGGAACACCTTTAGACAGGCTAAGAACCTGACCCAGGAAGGAGACCTGCTGTAGGAACAGATCTAAATACTTCCTGCTAAAAACCACTCCAAGTGCTAGTGGATAGGCCCTAAGGCACTACCACAAAGTGGTACGCCCTGCCCAAAAGCAAAACTCTGAACAAGAGTGAACCAAAAGAGAGAAAGGAGGCATATTGAGGAAGAGAAGTGGTCCACTGGCCAATTAGAAAATGATCAACTGAAAAGTTTCCATCTTGATAGTTTGAAGAACCAGGAAAAGATCCAAATCTAGGAAAAGATCTAAATCCAATGCTGGTTTCCAGTCTTCTATCTCTTTGTCAAGGAAAAAGGGGCCCTGAGAAAATCAGGTAAAAAAGAACCCAGACACTTGAACTGCTCCTACGAACAGCAAGTGTGAGGCTGAATGACAAAGAGCAGCATACTTCTGAGGAGAAGCAAAAAAGCTGAAGAAGATGAAATCAGGAAAGTGGAATCTGAGAGACCACTGGAATGTGAACCAAGTTATACAATGCTGGAAAAAAGAAAGGCTGCACATAACATTTCAAATAAAAATGGAAGAAATCAGTTGACCTCCCACTGGCAAGTGGAGGGATCTGGGAGCAAGAGTGAAAAGTTGCAATATACAAATCTATTCTTATCTCCTGAAGGACATCAACAAAGAGGTGGAGGCTGAGCCTCTGCCTCTGGAAGGCATTCCACCATCAGAATGTTGGAACCTGGAAAGGAACCACATCCCTAAAGCACTAAGTTAGAGAGAAGACTCCCTAGTTGGGAGGAGAAAGGTCTTTACTGGTCCAAATTACCCTACCAAGTGACTAGGCACAAGCAAGGGAAATGGATAAAGAAATCTCTCAAAACAAAGTGCAAAGATGGCTGAAAAAGGCCATAGATCAACCAGCTAAAATGGAGCTGGAAGATCCACTGAATTCTAATTCAAATTTGACTTTTATAGCATTTAATCTCTGTCATAAAGACAGACTCTAAGGCGCATCACACAAAAAACATTGTTCAATATTCATAAACCAGAGACATTGCATGGGTCAGCACTGCGGAGAAAGCAGGAGGAGATTGGAAAATGCCTTCGAGACTTGAAAACTGAAGCAAAGTGGGGAATCTCAAGAAACATGCCATCAGATTGACTTCGAAGAGTGTTGTATGCACTATGTCTGGGTATGAGAAAGGATTCAAAGTATTTGGGATTACCACTAGGTAGGAACTTATAAACAAGCATGGCAGTCTTAAAGCTAGAACGGTACTTAATCGGCAACCAATGTAATGCTTTTCTAACTGGAGTGATGTGTGAATACTTGGTGGTGTTGGCAACAATTCTGGCAAGATTGTTTTGAACACATTGAAGTTTGCGCAGATCCAGAGCTGAGAGACCTCTGAACAGAGAGTTACAGTAATCAAGACGACTACCGACCAGAGCATTGGCAGCCATGAGGGCAGCTTCATGTGTCAGATGTCCTCGGAGTCGCTTAAGATCACGGACACTAGCAAAACAAGCCTTGCAGACTTTCATAACATGGCAAGAGAATGAGAAATCTGAATCAAACCAGACACCAAGGTTCCTAAGTGCATCTACTGGTGATATAAGATTACCGAGTATATTGACTGGGAAGGAGTGATTAAGTTTTTCATGCTGAGACATAGAGCCAAACACAATGAATTCGGTCTTATCAGGATTTAGCTTAAGCTTATTTGTAAAGAGCCATCTCTTAACGTCTTCAAGGCAGCATGACAGTTCATCAAGGGCTGAGGCAGCATTTTTATGTGTGAGATGCACATACAATTGTGTGTCATCAGCATAGAACTGGAAACTAATACCAGGATGATTCTGTATGACTTTACTCAGAGGAGTGGTATAGAGTGAAAAAAGGATTGGCCCCAGAACAGAGCCTTGAGACACACCATACAATAACTTTTTGGCATCAGATAAATTGACCCTATCTTGTACACGGTCTGAGAGATAAGACTTGAACCAGTCAAGGACAACCACGCTGACACCAAACCAGGAGCTGAGAGAATCAAGAAGCGTATCATGATCAATAGTATCAAACGCTGCTGATTGATCCAAGAGAACGATAGCAGTAGCCTCACTTTTAGCAAAAGCCAGATGAACATCATTCTTAATTGAAAGCAATGCAGAATCTGTTGAGTGACATAGATTATAGGCAGACTGCCTGACATTCTCTAGTCCATTCACACTAACATGGTCATTCAATTGAGAAGCAACAACACATTCAACAAGTTTTGATATGAAGCCCAGCCCTAAAACAGGCCTGTAGTTTTTTAAGTCATTTGGTGGTAGTGAAGACTTTTTAATCAATGGGGTTACAATAGCCTTCTTAAACTCATCAGGTACAACACCTTCTGACAATGAGCAGTTAACAAGCCTGGTAATAGAGGGCAGTAAAATATCTATACATTCCTTAACAAGAAATGTGGGCCATTGATCTAATAAACAAGATTTAGAGGGTGACTTCATGATAATTTTTCTAATTTCCTCCTGAGAAACTTGTTTAAAGCAGCTGAAATTAGGCACATTGGGTGGAGGAGGAAGACCATGACGCTTAGCCACACAAGGGAAATGATGTGTATTCAGGACATAGCTATGGAGTCTGTAGGGGCGTGGTAATGAAGTAAGACCATGAGCAGACAACGGAATAAACACTTTGGAATCACTGTATCCTGATTTTCTCCAAAACAACAGTAAGAGAAACATCCAGCGGATGGTAGACATTGCACTCCAGTTCCCTAAACTAAGAACGAGACCGTGAGGAGTAACACCAGTATGCCCTAAGTTATTTTCTATGTGACACAGTTTATCCACTGTAATTCCGTCCCGTGGGCGACTCATGGGCACCCTACACTCCTCACTGAGCCTCTAGAATAAAAATTGAAAAGATGTCCAAAGCATGGTGGATGAAAAAGACCACTGAGAAGTATTGCCTGGTCAATCAACTTGAATAAATGATCAATGAAACAGGACTGAAGGAAAAAATCCCACTGTACTAAGGACCCGAAGGTCCATCTTAGATCTCCCCTAATAGCAGAGGACCTCTGCCTAGGGAAGAGAAGGTCTTAAGAACCCCACCAGGCTAGATCCCAGGTCCGGAAACCTGAGCAAGTCAACCCAAAAACCCTCTGAAGAGGGTTTGTACCTGGCAAAACTAAGTTTTAGAGGGTAAATTTGGGTAATTATCCAACCTATAAAAGTTAGAATGAGAAGATCCCAAAATGATGAGTGACAGAAAGTAAGTATCTGGCCTCACGAAAGGAGCTTCTAAGCCTGGAAAAAGTGGATGACTAAGAAAGAAATAAGACTGATCAAAGAGCAGTCAAATTATTCCCTAATTCTGTTGGACAGGAAGCCTAAGCATCCATAAAGTCTAATGTGGGTGTTCCACCACACAACTAAGGCTCCTGATTAAGGGTTTTTGGGGGTCGGTTTCAAATATTTGCTTAGTCCCAGATGTCCTGTAAGGGTCGGCAGTTGTCGGTTGTGGCCGTGAGAGAAATCAAACATGTTTGATATTTCTCACGACCCAAACCGATTCTCATTTTCGGCCGACAACAAAATATCCAGTCCCAGGCTTCCTCAGGCCTCCTCAGACCCAAATTTATACAGTCCTATGTTGTCCGAGGCCACCTGCATCCCTTAGTCCCAGGTGTCCGTAGCTTAGTCCCAGGAAGCCTGTTTGGCAGTCCCCGACTCATAACAGATCTTTGAAGTTTCATGCGTGTGAAAGAGAATCGGTTTCATTAGTCCCGGGAAGCCTCAGACTGTCTCAGGTGTCCTGGAACTAAGAAATCTGGGTCTGGGACTAAGCCCCGACTAAGAGAAGCCAACCCTAACCAATCCAAGTCGGCCTCCTCAGGCCGCCTGGGACAACACAAATTTAGTCCGCGACGGTCTGAGAACGCCCCAGGAGGCCTGGGACTAAGGACCGATTAAGAGCCGTCTGTTTTCCATGCGTCGGAAATTAAAACGAGGCAATGAGGGGGTCTGGGACTATATAAGCGACACATTCTCGTTGTTACTGACTGGTTGGCTACTGAGAGACGTGTGTCTCTGTTTTGTAGGGTTTTCATTTTTTTAAATATCATATAATACTTGAGCTAAAGGCAAATTTTACAGTTAGGAGACACATTTTACTTTTTAACTTTTTTTATTGCAATTGACTGGCGTTATGAGGAAAGAGAAAGGAGGGAAGAGAGGAAAGAAGAAGATGGATGAGAGACAAGAGGAGAGGGAGAAGGAAAGTGGAGAGGTGGAGGAAAGGATTGAGGAAAGGACGGAGGAGGGTACAGAGGAGGGTACACAAGAGATTGAGGAGCGATTTCAACTTACTGAGGAAGCTTGCGAGGAAGAAGAGAGGTGTGAGGAGGATTTAGAGAGTCATTCGGCAGCCAAGTGAGCCAGGGTCTGTTCAACTTTTACTGACAGCCAAGAAACTGCAATTGTGGAGTTTGTGAAGGAGCATCCAGAGTTCTATGACAAGGAGCATGCACGTTTCCATAACAGACAGAAGAAGGAGGCTCTCTGGGCAGAAATATCTGCAAAACTGAAGCTCCAGCACTTTGATGTCAGAAGATGGTTCGAATCTCATCGAACGTGTTATGGCAAGCTGTCAAAACTACAATCTGGCCAAGCCCCAAGGGATATGATTAAGAGACAGTCCTGGGTCTACCAGCAGATGGGTTTCCTTAAGACCCATATCAGACGAAAGGGGGCCAGCAGAAGTTCAGGGTTCGAGGCCGGTCCAAATACCAGCAAGCAGGACGAATCTCGTGGGTCTACTACTGATACAGAACACCTCAAGTCCAGTGTCCTCAGGGAGAGTAGGAGTCAACCTATGTTCACATCTACACCCGTTTCAAAAGACTCTGAGGAGCTTTAGAGATATTGAAAGTATCAAGAGCAACCGCAGACGTCAACCACTACCAAGAAGATCAGCCACTATTACCACGGAGTCCCAGAGGGTCGGGCTACTGCCAACAACCACTCAACAGGCGTCTACTTCCACCCAAGCAGCAGCTAGCAGCAGTTACATGTACTACACACCAAGCCCCTTGGCTTTCCAATTCCAATTCAACTTTTATAGCGCTTAATCTCTGCCAAAGTGACAGACTCTAAGGTGCAACATCATACGCATAGTCACAAAAAATCATTGTCCTTATCCATAGCAATGTTCGACATCATGGAGAACGCCATATGGGGTGGAAAATACTAAGGAGGATAAGCTTGGTAGAATAGGTATGCCTTAAGTTTTTTCTGAAGGAAGCAATAGAAGTGGCAGATCGTACATCATCTGGGAGTTCATTCCATATTTTGGGAGCATCATATGCAAAGCTTAGACCAAACTGCATTGTGGATTTGTAAATAGATGGTTGGTATTGAGGAACATGTAGAATTATACCATCAGATTGACTCAACCGAGTATTATAGGCACTTTGAGGAATGGGCTGAAATATTTTGGACAGTTAGTATGTAGGTATTTGTACACCAGCAAGGCAGTCTTGAAGATGCAACAGTGCCTTATGGGTAGCCAGTGAAGGGTTTTTCTTAGTGGAGTGGTATGAGAAAGACAAGTGGCTCTACAAACAGCTCTGGCCAGACTGTTTTGAATGCATTGTAGCTTGCGTAGGTTAGAAACAGATAGATCCCTAAACAAGGAGTTACAGTAGTCAGGTCTACTCCCCACAAGTGCATTTGCAGCCATAAGAGCAGCATCACAAGTCAAGTACTTTCGAATTTGTCTAAGATCCCTCATCTGGATGAAACAAAGTTTACATACACTTTTAACATGTTTGGTGAAGGAAAAGTCTGAGTCAAACCAGACACCCAAATTCTTAACGGCATCTGAAGGTATCAGTGATTCACCCAATATGTTTACTGGAAAGAATGGGTTTAACTTATCTTGTTGAGACTTGGAGCCAAATATAATGAAGTCGGTCTTATCGGCATTCAGCATTAGTTTATTTGCGCACAACCACAGTTTGACATCTTCGAGACACTTCCCTAGCCGATCGAAGGCAATTTTTGCATTTTTGTGTGTCAGGTGAATAAACAGCTGGGTGTCATCAGCATAGAAATGAAATTTGACATCTGTATGTTTAGAGATTACTTTGCTCAAAGGTGTGGTATACAACGAAAAAAGAAAAGGACCAAGAACTGAACCTTGAGGAACCCCAAACTTACGCTTACTAGTCTCAGAGAGAACAGAGCCAATCTTGATGCATTGGGTACAATCAGAAAGGTATGACTTGAACAAATCAAGGCATCTACCCCCGACACCGAACCATTTTCTAAAGCAATCAAGGAGTTTGTCATGATCAATCGTGTCAAAAGCTGCAGATTGATCCAGCTCCACCACAGCTGTTGCCTCACCTCTGGCTAGAGATAGGTGAATCTGATTCTTTATAGACAAAAGAGCTGTTTCAGTTGAATGGCCACGTCTATAGGCAGATTGATTCTCATTTTCCAACCCATGGAGAGAGACATGTCTACTCAGTTGTGAGGCAACTACACGTTCCACAAGTTTTGAGATGAAGCTCAGCCCAGACACAGGGCGATAGTTCTTTAGATCGTCTTTTGATAAAGAAGATTTCTTTATCAGTGGAGTGACAACAGCACTTTTGAAGCCATCTGGGACAGCACCTTCCGACAAAGAACAATTCACAGGTTTTGTGATAGAAGGAAGCAGTATATCAAGGCAATCCTAACTGGCTTTGGCACCCCTCCATCAGTTCTAACAGTACAGGATGAGGGCAGCAGACACAAGTGGAATACTAAGCCAGCTACCAGATCTATCATCTACACAGATTATTGAGCAGCCTCAGCAGCAGCAGCAGCCGCAACTCTTTACTATCACCACTACAGCACCGCCTCAACAGTAGCAGCCTCCTCAGTAGCCATCCAGTCAGGGCGGGTCTTTGACCTGCCAGGCCCTTTTCAGGGCTACCCAAATATTCCAAAAACAATTATTCAAGCTGCAAGTTATTTCATTTCACCTCCCAAAACATAACAGTTCAGTACAGATACTGATCACAAAACACCTACACCACCCCAAACATGAAACAAATAACCCATGGTACCACACATAACCAAAAAAGACCACATAGAAAAAAAATAAATAAACTCCCAATATGGGCAATAATCTGCCCATTTTTAGCTTAAAATCCATGGGATTGGTTAAATTCTTTAATAAAAAAGTCCAACACTTACACCATCCCTAGAGTTAAAAGGCATTCCCACATACTTACCAACCCACAAACACACAAAGCCAATACCAAACCTAACCCCCATCTAAGAAACACACAAACCAAATACCAAACATAACCACCAACCAAGAAACAGACAAACCCAATAGCCAAACAGAACCCAAACCAAAGAACTGACAAACTATTTTGCCAACATAACCCCCCCCCCTCCCCATCATTGTAAAGGAAACCTGTTTGGTGGTTATATTTCCTAAAGATTTGTGAACTGGAGTAAAAGATTTTAATTTTAAGATTTCCAGGAAAACCTTTGTTTCAAATATATTTCCCCCCAAAAAAGCCAAATGAAGTAAAATTAGGATATAGCTTTTAAAACATATGAAATATTTATTCCATTTAGAAAGTTATGTTTTGCTTTGTGTGTTAGTTGGGTGAATTATGGTCACATCATCATCAGCAGCAGCAGCAGCATCATCATCAGCATCATCATCATCATCTCCAGACTCTTGAGCACCATGTTGACCTTGATACTGGCTTCTCAGTATGTTGTGCAGAACCACACAGGTCATGACCACATCCCTGACTGTTTCTGGGGGTAGTTCAATAGTGGTCAACATCACTCTGAATCTTGGGACCAGGATGCCAAAAGCGTTCTCAACAACTCTCCTGCCCCTTGATATTCTGTAGTTGGCAATCCTTTCCTCTCTGGTTAAAATCCTTCTGCCATAGGGTTTCATGAGCCAGGTCTTCAGGGCAAATGCATCATCTGCCAGGATGAAGTAGGGGACATCACTACCACCCTGGGTTATAGGAGCTGAGTCAGGGAAGCCTATCCTACTATCCTCAATCCTCCTCTTCAGCTGACAGGCATTAAATATCTGGGCATCTGAGCAAGATCCAGCTGTACCCATCTGAATTTGTACTGCCCATCTACCAAGGCCAACATTACTATGGAAAAGAACCCCTTGTAGTTGTGGTACAGGGCTCCAGAGTTCTTGGGTTTCTTCAGGGCCACATGCTTTCCATCAAGGGTTCCCAGGGCATGTGGAACATTCCACCTGATCCTGAATTCCCTTTCCAGTTCTTTCCACTCATCTGGAGTAGTAGGACATCTGAGGTACTCTCTGGTGACCTCATCCTGGATGGCCCTGCAAACTTGGAAATGGTGGATCTGCCAACGCTGAACTGACAGGATAATGATGTGTAGGACTCTCCAGTGGCCAGGTATCTGATGGTGAGGGCTAACTTCTCCCCAACACTGATAGGAGCTCTGTAGTTGGTGGCCTGCCTGGCTAGATGTGGTTCCAGTCTGGTCTTTATTATTTCAAAGAATTCTGGGGTCATCCTCATATAGTTGGTGTATCCTGGAATGTCTGTGGCATACAGTTCAGTAATAATGTTGTGGTAGGCTCCCCTCTCCTCTCTCTGCAGTAGCCATGGCCTGACTGGTATGTATGACTGGTGGTGCTGGTGGTGGTGGTGTTGCTTGTGGTGGTTGCTGTGGTCGATGTAGAAATAGCAAATACATCATTAAGTTGTAAGTTGTTGCTGTAGCTGTCTTCCATTAAAAGGTGGCATCCTGCTGTGTTCCCATAAAAGTAATGATGTTTAGATCGCAGAATTTATATATACCCAGAAAATCCAGCTTTTCTGCAAAAACAAGAATCGGCGATTGTGGTCTGGGGAAGACTGAGGAGGCCTGAGGACACCTGAGGACGCCGGGACTTAATCGGGGGTTAGTCAGGGCTTAGTCCCAGGAGGCCTGAGGTGTCTTGGGACCCAGTTGGTATGTGTACGACAGGTGGTTGAAACCGACCAGAAAACTGGCTTAATCGGTTCTTAGTCCCAGACCAGTCGGAGACTGTCTGGGGCCGCCTGGGGCCTCCTTTTTTTTCACCGACTCTCCACGATTAACGGTCCCAGACAGGATCGGGTCTTAGTCCTTTGGTGGAACAGGGGCATAACAGACTGGCACCAAAAATGTTGGAATAGGGTCCCTGAAGTCTGCCTAAAGGTTAACTAAAGACAGAGGGACACCAACATACCCAAAAGGGAGATATGTCCATTGGAAATCAGATCTAAAAAATGGTGAAAATGCAATAGGAAGCTGTTGAGTAACAGAAGATTTCCACCAAGCCCCAAACAAAAATTTTCTAGATTTAGAAAATGAATGGAGCTGTGTTTAGGAAGTAGCAAAATCAGTTGGATTCAACTGATAAACTCTTCTTAAGGGACCCTGAACAAAAAATGGTCTTGAGAAAGTAATCCCAGCCCAAAAAGACAGCCTGATTAGGCTGAGCCTTAGGCACAAAAGAGGCCAAAAGACTGAAAATAGACTGAGAAAGCAAATGACCAACTGACAAATTTTGAATGTAGGAAACCAGTAACAGTGAGATGGATCTCCAAAGGTGGATGACAAAGTCATCCCCAAGAGCCGTAAACCACCATCCTCCAGAATTGAAGGTGGGGAAAGGCTGAAATGGAGACCCTGGGCTCAGAATTGAACCCCAAAACACTGAAACCAGGATCCGTATCCCAGAAATGTCAAATGAAAGGGCTTGTAAAAATAATGAACCTTGAATGGTAGGTAGTATATACCGTAATGTTACGCTATGAAATATGCATTAACAAAGGGAATTATTACATATAATGCTCTGAAAGAATAATAATCAAAGAATTATGAAAAAGGAATGCATAAACAAACCTGGAAATGCTGTAATCACTGAGAAAATGAATATTTTCAAACAACCGATAGGTTGACCTCCGTTTTAAGTATGACGTCATAGTAATGTGACCTGGTGAGATGATTTGTATGAAGCTAAAAAATAAGGTCAAATACGCAGTGAAACGAAGAATTTTGTGTTAAGAATGATGGCAAACCTAAATTGGCAATTATAAAGCCAGTAGAAGTGAAGATATGAAATAATTCACCGCGGAAATAGCTATTTCCAAAGGAAATCCAATATTCTGACACCATGTGACCTGATGAGCGATAATAAAATCTTTGTAACTATGTGAAAACAATGCACACTCAAGTTGACAATACGGTCAAAATATGTGGTGAAACAGAATTTCGTGGAAAGAATGAAGGAAAGCTGTAAATTAGAATTATAATGCCTGTAGAAGTGCATAAAACGAATTAATTTACAAAGGAAATCAATATTGCACAATATACAATAAATTCACCAGAAATCGAAGTAAAGGGTAAATGAAATGGAGGAAAGGTGAATAAAACAGCAAAGAAGTACTCACAGAGCAACAAAAGCGTGTAAATGCAGGTCTTTTGAGATTTAGCAAAAACGCCTGTTGAGACATCAACCACCACAAAAAGAAAGAACTATTTCTGTATTACTGCTCATGGCAGAGTGAATTAGGTCACCAGGGGTCAAAAATAGCAAGTATATAGGTTTAAAGAGGGTCTCCCCTCATATTTTAAATTCTATGTATGGTATATGTGGCGGTCACCGAACGCCAAGCCACGCTTACCCAAGTGTTTTCATATGGTAGAGTATATAACATTTTTATGAAATAAAAGTACTAAATTCGTTGGATAAAGTTACAAGAACATGATAAGTGTAGTGGTTTAAATACGTGTTGTGTTAACAGACACATAACTATAATGCAAATTGAATTATATAAAATTAATTTACAGCCTACCCCAGGGCCAACAAACTAGAAAACAAACTAAAAACAAATTCACCTAACAAAAATAAATTTCATAAATTTCAAAAGAACCAGAGCCATGGGTTTAAAGACCCCAACCAATAGCCAGTATTTAAAGCCAAAGAATTCATTAAATTTCCATTAACCAACTGGACCCTGGGAAACAAACTAAAAATTTAGAATAACATTTAGCTGACATAAATCAAGTTTTGAAGAAAATATAAGCTTGAGTAGACCACCCGGGCCCTAATGAGTTGTCCAGCATTCAAAGCCAAACTTAAAATAAACTATTGTTACCGAACTAGTTTAGAAGTAAAGAATTTAGAAGTTGAGAAATGGTACTTGTTTTAATGAAGTATTTGGACGAAAGCGAGGGAAGTAGGGTTGGTTTGTCTGTCTGCATGTTCGTGGAGAGCACTAACCATTAGGATTTTTAGTAAATGGAAGTCTACAACATTAATAATGGTTGGAATGTCTGAAACGTGAAAGGCAACTGAAAGAGGCAAGCTGTGTAAGATCCCAATCCAAGATAATACCCGATCCAATACCTGACGTGAACGAAGTACTAAAGCCAAGCAACTTGTCCAGAGTAAAAGTACTGTAGACACATTCCCAGAGGGAACCAAAAGAAAACCCGGGAATTGGGATATATAAATATTTATTCTACTATTTTTTGTAACTGTTAGTAACATAACATGTAATATAACGTGATAACATCTTTAATATAACTTTTGTATTTAACATATACCTTATAATTAATAAAACAGTTAGAAATTTATAACATTTCTGCATACATGTCATGTTTACATATATACATATGAGACCAAGGAAACAGGGCTTGGGACACTGTAATAATGACATGAATAGAAAGTTTAATAACATGAGGTTTACTGAACCCCCCATGTGAATATCTACTTCTGACAGAAGGTTGACAAGCGACCAAATTCTAAAGTGTAGGTAGATATGACTTTGTCATGGATTTTTGAAGTAAATTAGGAAAAATCTGTGGTTGAAATGCACAGAGGCACCCAAACAGCCAAGACAGTAGACTATGAATGTAGGAGTCGCTGAAATGTAGAAGAGACTGGGGATGAAAGCTGAGGAGTGGATTTGATATATTTCCATACAGAATCCGATTTCCAGGTCCCATGGTGCATAATATGCTGTAGGGGAACCCCATTGTGGAAGGCCCAGGTAGCCCCTGACCGCATAAAGTCATGAAATTTTAAAGAAGGGACAATCTGAAGTTTTGTGGTAATAGAATGCAGATGACACCTTGCCACTGAATCTGTTAAAGGTACTGGACCATGGGACCTGGGAATGGAAAATAAAGGTTGGTTTGAAGAACCAGAAGTGTCATTTAACAACTGTTTGGTGGCTTTAAAAGGGCAAAGTATAGAATCACCTAACATTGGAATGGGAATTGTATGTGTGTCAGTTCTATTTAGTATTGTTTTCGACCACTTAACGAGTACATTTGCCCCTTGGTCTGTGAGTACAATATCTCCACGGGCTAGATGTCTTGAGGGGTCGAAAGCAGCAATGGAATGTGGTAGTATGTTGGAGATATGCAGAAGTGTAAAAAATGCCAATGAATACAAGGCAGTGAATTGTATGGGAATTTTTGATGTCTGTGTCACCAAAAGAATATCATGAAGTAGTTCTATGGATATGATGTTTGTAGATTTAGGTTGAAGAGGTCTATCCAGCTTCAAAGCCTTTAAAAACAATTGAATTTGTTCATGTCTAAATGGGGTGGTGTTTAGATTATGAATTATGAACTATGCTCTAATTCCATGTAATTAGCAATATTGGGTGCTGTAGAGCCGTTTTCAGAAAGAAATTGCATAAAGATAAGTAAAACTGAATGATTTACCTGATGGTGGCACAACCCAGTTGCCACCAGAAAGCCAAGGAAGTCACTGAACATGCGTTGATATGTCCTAGATGTGGCTGGTGAAAAAACCAATTGTA
This sequence comes from Sabellastarte sp. h YS-2021, assembly GCA_964017235.1. NCBI lineage: Eukaryota > Metazoa > Annelida > Polychaeta > Sabellida > Sabellidae > Sabellastarte > Sabellastarte sp. h YS-2021. The sequence goes on from OZ024936.1 coordinate 35,449,447, forward strand.
ATCTCTGTCTGGCCCTGATGGCAAGCTGGGCAGTGAAGTTGCTACCATCTCAAATACAAAATTATATATTATGGTTAAGTTTCATCAGGTCCATATGTGTATGGATCCATATGAAGTGTGGTAACAGTTTACGTAATTTAAGAATGGGGTCTTTTGTGATATTCCACCTGGAAAGCAAGTCAGCAATACTATTTGCTTTGCCAGGTATGTGCCAGGCCCATATCTGTATATTGAATATGGCACAAATCAGCCAAACATTTCGTGCACAAGTAGCTAAGAAAGTATCTTTGGTTTTACCAGATGTAAGTACTTCAACTACTGCCAAATTGTCACATTTAATATCAATGACCTTATCTGACCATACAAAAGCCCATAACTTCAAAGCCACTACTACATTTAACATTTCCAACTGTGTTATATGCAAGTATTGACAATGATCAGGAATAGGCAAGGTATATACCATATTTGCAAAGGTAGCTCCAATTCCCGACAGGGAACCATCCAGATGGACTACATGATGAGGCATTCTATTATCAAAATAAGTAACACCATTATATTGGTCTAGAAACGTACTAAACCAACATAGATCCTGGAAGAATTCAGGCTTCAATGTGAATCTGTGGGAGTTATGATGAGACCTCAGAACTTGAAGCATACGATTTAAGAAGATACAAGCCGGTTTGATGCTTTTTTGTAATATACAATAATGATCCTAACAACGATTGTTGTTTAGTAACAATTTTCTTATGTGTCCATGTTTTACACATATTTTTAATTTCCTGTAGTTTTTCTTGGATAATGTTTTATTGACTGTGTCAACTTGTATACTTAAACAAGTGATACGTGTAGAGGGAGGAACCAACTTTGAATCACTCACTTCCAGTCCTAGATCCTTCAACAAGGATAGCAAATATTTATATGATTAATGGATTTTTGACGGTAATGCAATATATATGAGGTCCTCAATATAATTTAGGAGTGCATTATGGTTATGTTTTTTCATAATGAACCTAATAGCATCGGAGCATCTCTCAAAAATTCCGGATATGAGTCGAAATCCAAACGGCAGAGATCCGTCCAGGAATAAGTCCTGATGAAATATTCCCAGCAGATCAATGTCCCCCACATCTATACGCAAGTGGCGAAACGCCCTACTGATATCTACTTTGTACAATAAGGAATCTGGACCTAATTTTCTTACTTCCTGAACAATGTGATCAATGGAAGGATAAGACAGGGAAAAATATGTATCCAAATACTTAAATTTGTGTATTACACTGTTAATAGACGCCCCTTTGGGCCAACTGAGGTCCATTATTGTACGATGTTGGTCAGTATTTTGTTTTGGCCTGGTTATAAGTGGAGAAATGTAAACAGGAAATGGCAGTTGCTTAAAAAAGGGCCATATATTGCCCCATACTTCAATTCTTCAGATAGGTACCGATCAATATGGTGCATATGTTGAAGGGCCGAAGCATGATTGTTGTATGTTGCCTGAAGCTTGAATTTCCTATCAAAGTCAAGAGGAAATCCATAATTTATTAGATCTGGAAGTTGTTGATCCCAATAATCTTGTAAATGGAAATACCATCTTTCAGGTTTCAGTTGAGTGGGTACTGGTATTCTTGATTTCAAAAAATTTGGAACTCCACTATCACATATTATTTTATTAGCTTCTAGTATATCAGGTATCTTCTCCCAGAAGATGTGTGGGCCATGGTAAATTGTTAGATCATTCAATGGGATATACCCCAAATCCCCACCATTTTGAGCTACACAAGCCACATGATCTTTGCTAAGATGTTTATTTTACCATATGTACAATGGAATTTGTTGTAAATGTGCAGAAGAGTAAGGATCTTCATCCTTGGCTACATGTTTTTGTGTTTTATCAATGAAAGTTGTGGCCATGTGTTCATTCTGATTAATATATACAGAGGGGCCATCAGGTAATGTATCCAACGTAACTTGCTCTTCATAACTATCATGTGGCAAAGATTCAATATTATGAGTATCTTTACGACCATGTGCCTGGGCTTTCACACTCTTGGTGTTTTTTGTTATTATTTGTGTAAGAAATATGTGCATCTTTTGTGTGTAATGAACCAGATGTGTTCATAAAAGGGTGCACTCCCCCATCAGACCCCTCAGTATCTGTAGAACGATTTGATGACGAATCATCAGGAAGTTCCATAAGAATGTTAAACCTATTTGTTAATGCTCTTGGTGAGCATTCGGACTGTCCCTAGTAGTTTTTGCCAATTTGACAATAAGGGTTTTCTGAGGGAAATGCAGCCTTTTGCATTTATACTCACCTTGGAAGGGGTAACGATTATAGGTTTGACCTTGTCATTATTGACAGTGACGATGCTGGGACCCGAGGTACGATGGTTAGAAGCAATGGTGTGTTTGTGATGGAAATCACAATTTGTAACAACTTGGGCATAGGTCCTGTGGTTCCTTGTGTTATTAAAAGCTTTAGAAGAGTAAAACCGATGGAAAGCTGTTTGAATGTTTGCATTATGTGCAGATAAAATAGATTTTTGATCATTTTTTGTGTTTCAAACTATTCTAGTTGTATAATGACACAAATTAGCTGAACCAACGCCCAAGCCTTTTCATTTTTTGTGTTTCTAGACTTGGTTTTGCAATCCATTTCTGCATGTGGAAACGATTTTCCATTCTTTGTGAAGCAATGGTTGCAAACATGTTTGTAGATGACACCTTTAGTTTCAGGTGTTGCTTGATGCATACATGAGTTTTGATTGAAGAACTGACAGATCATAGTTCTGGCATTTTTTTTCATGCTTGGGGGCATTTTTGGAAAGATTTTGGGTGGAAGGGACATGACGTTGAGCATGAGCTCTTCTAATGCGATCAATAAGATCAGTTTGAGTGTAATCCTTAATCTCACCCTGTTCCATGTGACATAACAGCACTGCATGGCAGGCCTTCCCAGAATTCAAAGAAAAGTCATTAGAGTCATCTAATAAAGAGATAAGATAATCTAACATTGCATCTTTGTTTTTACTACAATTTCTTCACGCATTGTTCTGCAAAACCCTGCCATCCATTGGCCCATCGATAATTGGTCGTATGAAACTCTTTCTTTCTGGGAGCCAGCCAATACATGGTCATGTGGCCATTTAACTCTATGTTTAACGAAAACATCACCTCTTTATTTTCAGACATACCTGTCTTTGCAAGCTGTTCTTTAATTCTTTCTTCAACACTACGTTGTATTTGGTTATTAGCTCTGATATACTCTAATAAAGGAATCTGAGTAGTACTAGACTGAGAACAACAATCAGTGTTGGGTGTCAGAGTACTTTTTTCCGCATGAGTACTCTCTGTTCTGTTTACCCAAGCACTTTTGTGCTGTTTACTGACACAACTGCCCTTGACTTTGGATTTATCAGCAGTTTTCTTTACAGGTTTGTCTTCTAATTATTGAAGTCTATCACCAATCGGAGCAAGCTGTGATAAAATTTGTTGGCTTACCAGAGTTTGTGATTCTTGAAAATCTAAATCATGGGCAGCCTTGCCGGCATTTTCAACTCATAAGCGGTTAAACGAACGCCCACTTGGGCCCGCACCGTCACTGTCAGGAGAATGAATTATCTTATCACACTCAAGTTCACTACCTGATAGAGAAGAATCTGAATCTTTTTGAGACATAACTTGAGGTTTCTGTCCCAACAAGTTCGTTATAAATTCGTTATCATCCGACAAATGCAAATCAAAAGATACCTGAGTTGTATCAGCTTTTTGAGAGTGTAAGTTATATTTTTTCCTCTCCATATACCACAGGTTGAAAGACTAAGATGTAACTAAAATAACACTAAAAACAACGACCTGAAGTACACGAAAAATAAAAATAAAATATAATTGTCCTTGAGCTGTTACCCCTTCCAAGTGTGAGCTGTAAATGGAAGAAGGGTTCACATGTTTTGGCTAAAGAAGGTGTGAAAAGCCAATCAGAAGCCAGTTTACAAACAGCATGGTGATGCATACTAAATGTCAGCTTAAGGTACCCTCTCGGGAATGACCTACCTGACACCAAGGTGTCATCCCGCAAAGTTACAATAAGAACAATAAGTTACAATACCCACAGCACAGATTTAAGACAGTAGTAACTGGGAATTTTGCTAGATTAAAGCTATAAAGGTATTTACCACAAAAACCATATAATTATTATAAAATCGTAGCACATGAGCCACATGTGGCAAGGGCCACAAGAACTAATTGAATTTGGAATTATTCTCTAGCATAACGTACCCTTTACTTTAATACATGTCTGAGAGCATTGTGACTTTAAGTAGCAAATATGACTGCAAAATAAACATCTAATTTCGTTAAAAAGCAAATACTATAAAAGTCAGTTACCACTCCAAATGTTTTTTCTTCTTCCTTTTACATTCATGTGGTAGAAGAAAAAATACTGACAAGAATTACACAAAGTATCTAATAGTAAATAATTTGTAACAGATATAATGTCACTTTTGTATTAAAACACACAATAATGATGCAACAAGGAGTATGGTAAATACTAAACATTTTATTATCCCCATGGCCTAAAAGTCCTGAAGAAGTGAAGTGGTGCCCCCCCCCCCCCCCCCCCCCCCCCCCCCCCCCCCCCCACCAACATCTGAGCCCAGAGCTTTAAGCAGGGCCAGTCAGGCCCAACAAAGGCCAGGAAGTAACCAGGAAACACGATATATCCATACACCCAATATTATCACCATACCAACGGAGATAGTCTGGAACTAAAAACATGGTGTGAAAACAAAAATACAAATACACGAATATGCAGTGGGATGTAATATGGGGGGTTACCCCTTTCCACGTCTAGAATGCAAATGGAAGACATTGCTTGAAAAGAAATATACTGGTTAAGCAATTAGAATTAAGATGGCAAAAACGAAGTGAAGTGTAACCTAGAGTGTTAAATATTTCCTTAAGGCCCCCATAGGAATAAACTAACTTGTTGGCACCCAGATGATAGCCCAAACAATGTCAAATAAAATGCAAGAATGCCAAGATTTAATTCTCAGCCACACCCATAACATCTAATGGTTTCACAACCCAATATTATGCTTTGAATTGTCATTTAATTTTAACAACAGAAACAGATTTAAATGAAATCAAAACATTAAACAAACGTTTGAATATATCCCAAAAATGCTGATCTTTTGCTCTCACTGAAAAACTTACAGACAGAACAATAGTGAAGAAAGTGAAGAAAAATGTAAACTGTTCCTGTTCAATTGATAAAAATAATATCTCAGTTAGAGAAAAATTTCAGTTCTAACCTGGGGTCTTACTCCCCTGTCAACAACTGTCAACAACAAAAAAAAAACTTTTCAATGTTAAATGTTCTACTTTTAAATCGGGTAATTTGACTAGACAGCTCTTATGTCTCTAGTAAAGTAAGTTCACTTATCCTTGCCAAAAGGTGAACCTACTGTCTTGGTATTGCTTTCCTTAGTTGCTGCCATTGACTCCATTGATCATTCCGCTCTTCTCAGTTGTCTTCAGACATGGTTTGGAGTTTGGGGCTATGCTCTCAGCTGGTTCACTTCATGTTTAGATGAGCATTATTAGTCTATAAAGTTGGTTCCACCTTGTCCAATATTTGTAAAACTTTGTTTGGAGTTTTTCTGGGTTCTGTTTTGGGCCCTTTGCTGTTTTTGTTGTACACCACCACCCTCACCTTGATGATTGGTATACACATAGGTACAAAGTTTCAGTTTTATGCCAACGATACTCCAGCTTTGAATACAGCCATACCTGTAAAACCTGTAAATCCTGCAACAGGAATCTGTGTGTCTTGTTTGATGCAGGCTTCTCCTTTACAGATTATGTGTCCAATTTTTGTAGGCATTCTTCAGAACGGTTCATGATCTCAGGTGTATTGATATCTTACTCTCCATAGTGTTATCCTTGCCCCAAATGCTCTTGTTTGCAGTTCATTTGTATTACTACAATTCCCTTTTCAAAAGTTTGTCTAATTTCAACCAAAGCAAATTACAATGAATCCAGAATACTCTTGTGCAGATTGTTACCAACTGTTTACCAGTTTACCAGGGCAACCCGGATCCTAAATAGTCTCCACTGGTCCCCTCCTTCTTGTCAGTCACTATGGGTTTTTTGAGGCTTCAAAGCAATTTTTAATCGTCGGTGGTAGTTTCCTGGCTTGTTTTAGTGGATAGGTAAAATATCAAACATGATTGATATTTCACCGACCCTGTAGCGGGTCTCTACAGCTTGTCAGTCATGGTTCCCATCTTGTCTTATACTATTACTGTTTTGCCTAGAAGAACTTTCCGGCCTGTCATGGTTCAGTACCAGGACACCACCTCCTGATTGGTTGCACACACCAACTGACTGTACTTGAAAGGAATCTGCCTTGTCGTAAACATTAACGACCTGACTTGGATACTTTCTGTTAAGACAGAAAGTCTCCAAGTCTTCAACCGTAGTCAGTAACATCTTAGCAGAACAAGTTAAGAACACATCACAACAAACTGTAAACAGAAACCTACAGGAATTTACAGCAACAAACAAGCCAGGAACTGTGTAGGACAAGCCGGCCTCATTTTACCGACCCACAGCTTATCGACTATGAAATCTATGGCTATATAAGGCAAGTCGGTTGTGCAATGCATCATTTGGACCTGGCATCCAACGGATTACATCTGGCATCATTTAAGATAAGGCTTTTCTTTTTTTACAAATTAACTAGGATTTAGTGTTGAGACACGTGTTTAGGATTTTATTTTTTACAAAGAAAAATGGGTCATAAGAAGATTAGAAGAGTGAGAAAGATAGAAGTCCCCACAGACACACCAACAGAGTTTGAGTTGGGGGATACAGCTTCTGATATGCAAGGGAGGAAGGAGGAGAGGGACGCCAGAGTATGGGAGAAAGAGGCACAGAAAAAGAGGGAGGAAGCCAGGGTAGAGGAAACTACACACTCGGCAGAGGTATGAGTGGCCAAAAAGTGTGCAAGGACAGACAGAAGTGACACAGAAATGGATACAGAGGCTGGAGGAGAGGCAGGTACATCTCGATCAGTCTCAAGGCACAAGAAGGGGCACATGACAAACATCTACCAGATGCTGGCTTAGTAGTGATCACATGAGCTATGTTGCGAATTCTTATCTTCTCGATTTGATCAGGGTTTCTCCAGGAGACTTTGCCTCTTTTAATGTATTGTAAGGCAATCATATGCGCATGTCAAACTGTTACCCAGTTTGTTTCCAACGAGTTCTGCAGCAAGTTCCTAATTGTAGAACTAGGTTCTCCTTGTACACACCCTAAGAAACCGATTGCAAATTAGATTGGGGAGAGGTCTATTCTGGGGGTTGGCTACTAGCCCAAGGAAATAATGGTGGTGGGGCCACACAATCTCACGCTTAGCAGCACGATCTCCCGATCAGTGAATCCTTGATTTCAAAGTTTTACATGTAGAGGTGCAATGCTGGCCTCATGGCCTTTCTAACTCCTATTGTACTTTCCGTTGGACCGTGTGTTACATATATTGGACACTATATTAGTACATTGTATATTACATATATTAGGCACTATATTAGTGCATTGTTTAATTTAAGCTTTATGTTTATACATTGTCATAAAGGATAATTGTGTTGTTGGTTCTTTTTGTGTGTTAACATTTAAAGAAGGGAGTTATTGATTTTTGTGTTTTAGTGTTTATTGATTTGTTCACAGACTGGGGGAAATCCCCCCCTCAGTGGTTATGTTAGATTTGGGGAAACCCAATTGCCAGTAGTTTCTAGAACTTCCTCATTTGGCCTAGATGGCTCAATCTTCTTTTGAGTTGGTTCTGTATAATTCCAGAAGGAATCTGTGAATGTATATAAGGAATGTACATCTGACCACAAGAGAACTTTGTATTCGCTGGCTATAAGGAGAGCTATTGTGTTTTGGAATATAATATAACTTGTGTTGCTGTGAACTTTTACTGGAGTGAACTAGATACATTGTCTGGACAGATTTATTGCACTTTGGATATTTTTGGATATTGTACAGTTATATAACAGAGAGTGGATTTACTGCATTTTGGACATTGTCCATATCTTGGAGCAGACAGTACAATTGTGTTAACTCTCTAAGAATCTCCAGACAGACCTTCTGTGTGACTGGATATATAAAGGATAGCAGGACAAGCACCTTTTGTGTTGTTGAGTGTGGGACAGGTCACAGAATATAGACATCTGTGTGCGAGTGAACGCTGGACAGATCACGGGACAGACCATAGGACATTGGACAGATCACAGAATATACCACAGGACGGATTACAGAACAGATTGCGGGATACGGCGGATAAACTTATTCTTAATCTCAGTGGTCAGGTCAGCTAGATCTTATTATTATATTAGTGTGTTTAGTTAAGAGCATACCAGTTGACTGTAATCATTATTGTTGACTATTAAATAAATTTGTTAAGTTAAGCTTTTTGCTTTTTTTTCTGTTACAACTTAAAGACAACCGGTAATTGCTACCGTGCTTGCCCGTGACCGTAACAGGAAAATTGGGGCTCGTCCGGGATCCAACCATTTGATTACAACCATTTGATCAACGGTTCAATTAACATTTTGAAATCCATTTGATTTAGTAATTGGTTACAGTCAACAGTGCTCAAAATGGCTAGTGCTAAAGAGTTTGTACAGTCACCATCTATGGAAGTTCTAGAAACTTTTAAAAAAGATATGTTAATGCAGATAGCACAAGAGTTAGAGGTGAAAAGGTCAACACGTAAACATGAACTTAAAAGGCTTATTGTTGAACAGTTAGTTGATGAAGATGTTTTACCTGATAGTTGTTTAGAAGTGTATAAGCCTCTACCAATGGAACCTTCTGGGCAATATGAGATCAGGCGATTAGAAATTGAAAGAGAGTTAAGACTTAAAGAGCTTGAAACTCAAGCTCAACAACGAAAAGAAGAGCTTGAAGCTCAACAACGAAAAGAAGAGCTTGAAGCTCAACAGCGAAAAGAAGAGCTTGAAGCTCAACAGCGAAAAGAAGAGCTTGAAGCTCAAGCTCAAAAGGAAGAGAGGGCGCTTAAACATGAAAGAGAAATGAGAGCTTTAGAACTCAATGCCCGTAGAATTGCCCATGAAGAGTCCATTGCTACCAAATTTGATTTGGGTAAAAATGTGCGACTGGTACCACCTTTTAATGAGTCGGAGGTCGATAAGTACTTTCAACACTTTGAAAGAGTAGCTCAAAATTTAAAATGGCCTATAGACCAGTGGCCTTTATTGCTGCAAAGTGTTTTGAGGGGAAAGGCCCAGGAGGCATACACGGCTTTGCCAATTTCTGAATGTGTGGACTATAACTCTGTCAAAAATGCTATTTTGAAAGCATATGAGTTGGTACCAGAAGCATATCGTCAAAAATTCAGAAATTATCGTAAACAAGAAAGTCAAACTCATGTTGAATTTGCCCATGAGAAAGAAGTGTACTTTGACAGGTGGTGTAATTCTAGGGAAGTAGGTACAGACTTTGAAAAACTTAGGCAAGTTATTTTGATTGAAGAGTTCAAAAGGTGTGTTCGTGATGACATTAAAACCTATCTAGATGAACAGAAAGTTGAAAATTTGGCAAAAGCAGCAGCTTATGCTGATGACTATGCGCTAACTCACAAGTCCACTTTCAACAAGAATAAGTCCTTTGGTCCTGCTAAAAAGTCTTATCCAGAAATAGGAAAGAAATCTGAAAATGTAGCTCCAGAAAAGAGTTCAGATAAGGGTCAAACCTCAAATCAGACTATGAGTAAGGATAGGAAACCCAGATCCTTTGCTCCTGTGTGCCATTATTGTAAGAAACCTGGGCATGTTATGTCTGACTGTTGGCTCTTAAAGAAGAGAAGAGAAAAGGAGGCAACGCCCAACGCCTTTGTGTCTAGCAAGTCTAACTGGCGTTCAAATCCCAATAGAGCAGAGTCTAGTATTGGTTTAGACAAGTCTGAGATTATTAGGGAAGAGTTCAAACCTTTTGTGTCTGAGGGTTTTGTATCCTTGGAAAGTAGTTCCAGTCAGGTCCCCATTAAGATATTAAGAGACACTGGAGCTACTCAGTCCTTACTTTTAGAAGGTGTATTGCCATTGAGTGTAAGCACATCTACTGGTGAGAGTGTCATTGCTCAAGGTATTGAAGGAGGCTGTGTGAACGTTCCCTTGCATAAGGTCAAGTTAGTATCAGACTTAGTTACTGGTTCTGTTGTTGTGGGTACCAGGCCCACTTTACCCATTAAAGGGGTATCTTTGTTGTTGGGAAATGATCTTGCAGATGGAAAGGTAGTTGCTGATCCTAAGGTTACTTCTAAGCCAATCACTTTGGTTAGCACTGAGAAATTAGAAGAGGTTATTCCTGGTATTTTTCCCTCCTGTGCTGTGACTCGAGCTATGGCCAAAAAGGCCCAAGAAGAACCAAAAGATTGTAAACAATCTACAGATGTCTTAGTTGATTTGTCAGATACATTCTTAAACAACTATGACCATGATGTGCAGAATTCTAGTGATACAAATCCCAAGGCCAGGGTAGATCCTGAAAAACAAGACTCAATTGACTGTCAAGATGTATCACTTTCAAAATCAAAATTGATTTCAGAGCAGGAAAATGACCCTGAATTAGCTCCTTTATTCAAGTTGGTCTTGCCACCAGTAGAGCTAGATAAGGTCCCTGTAGGCTATTATGTCAGAAATGGTGTACTTATGCGAAAGTGGAGGCCACCAAATGTCCCTGCATCTGAAGAATGGTCAGTAGTACACCAGATTGTTGTGCCAAAAGTGTACCAAAGTGAGATATTAAAATTGGCTCATGAATCTCCAATGGGTGGCCATTTAGGCATCAACAAAACTTACAACAAGATAACCAAACATTTCTATTGGCCTCAAATTCGGCACTGTGTGGCAGAATTTTGCAAGACTTGTCACATTTGTCAAATGGTAGGAAAGCCAAACCAAAAAATTCCTGTAGCTCCTCTCAAACCCATTCCAGCATTTGAGGAACCATTTAGCAAAGTGATAATTGACTGTGTAGGTCCCTTACCAAAAACTAAATCCAGAAACCAATATCTTTTGACCATTATGTGCGCCTCAACCAGATTTCCCGAAGCCATACCATTGACCAACATAACAGCTCCCAAAATCTCAAAAGCTCTGGTTAATTTCTTTACTCTAGTTGGCTTACCAAAAGAGATCCAGTCAGATCAAGGGTCAAATTTTATGTCAGGACTATTTCAACAGGTTGTATTTCAGTTAGGTGCCAAACAGATCAAATCTAGTGCTTATCACCCAGAATCCCAAGGTGCACTTGAAAGGTTCCATTCCACTTTGAAGAATATGATTAGGACATATTGTTTAGACAATGAAAAAGACTGGGATGAAGGCATCAGCTTATTATTGTTTGCAGTTAGAGAATCTGTTCAAGAGTCTTTAGGCTTTAGTCCCTTTGAGTTGGTCTTTGGCCATTCAGTCCGTGGTCCTCTCAAGCTGTTGAAGGAAAATTGGTTATCTGAGAACACCGAGAGCCTAAATATGTTAGACTATGTCTCGAAGTTCAGAGATAAGTTGAAGAAGGCTTGTGAGCTGGCGCAACAAAATTTGAAAAATTCTCAGTCAAAAATGAAGATGCTTTATGATAAGAAATTACAAAATCGTATCTTCAATCCTGGAGGCAAGGCTTCAGTGTCATCACCTGGCCAAATGAATAAACTACAGGCCAGAGATCTAGGGTCATACCCAGTAGCAAGGAGAGTAGAAACTCTCCAAAAGACCATTAAAAACTGTGATAACAGACATTCAAACCAAATGTGGGAAATAACTATGGTAAAGCCATACTTCGAAAGAGGTATAACATAGCTTATGATGGCTATTAATAGAAACACTGTTAAAGATAGGAATTCAGTGTATAAACAGGACTTTGAAAAAGTAACATATGGCGTCCGCATGGATACGCCCTGTCCAGAAGCTGTATTTAAAGTGTAATTTATATACCTGTAATTAGTAAGTTTATAAAGGTTATACATGGTACTAATTTTACTTTTGTATTTAGATAAATATGTTTTGTAAAAAGTTATTACCTGTGTGTATATACCTGGTGAAAATCTCTTGTAAAATTTTGTAACGTCTTGGCTTCCAAAATTTTTCTTTAAGGGGGGAGCTGTTACATATATTGGACACTATATTAGTACATTGTATATTACCTATATTAGGCACTATATTAGTGCATTGTTTAATTTAAGCTTTATGTTTATACATTGTCATAAAGGATAATTGTGTTGTTGGTTCTTTTTGTGTGTTAACATTTAAATTAAGGGAGTTATTGATTTTTGTGTTTTAGTGTTTATTGATTTGTTCACAGACTGGGGGAAATCCCCCCCTCAGTGGTTATGTTAGATTTGGGGAAACCCAATTGCCAGTAGTTTCTAGAACTTCCTCATTTGGCCTAGATGGCTCAATCTTCTTTTGAGTTGGTTCTGTATAATTCCAGAAGGAATCTGTGAATGTATATAAGGAATGTACATCTGACCACAAGAGAACTTTGTATTCGCTGGCTATAAGGAGAGCTATTGTGTTTTGGAATATAATATAACTTGTGTTGCTGTGAACTTTTACTGGAGTGAACTAGATACATTGTCTGGACAGATTTATTGCACTTTGGATATTTTTGGATATTGTACAGTTATATAACAGAGAGTGGATTTACTGCATTTTGGACATTGTCCATATCTTGGAGCAGACAGTACAATTGTGTTAACTCTCTAAGAATCTCCAGACAGACCTTCTGTGTGACTGGATATATAAAGGATAGCAGGACAAGCACCATTTGTGTTGTTGAGTGTGGGACAGGTCACAGAATATAGACATCTGTGTGCGAGTGAACGCTGGACAGATCATGGGACAGACCATAGGACATTGGACAGATCACAGAATATACCACAGGACGGATTACAGAACAGATTGCGGGATACGGCGGATAAACTTATTCTTAATCTCAGTGGTCAGGTCAGCTAGATCTTATTATTGTATTAGTGTGTTTAGTTAAGAGCATACCAGTTGACTGTAATCATTATTGTTGACTATTAAACAAATTTGTTAAGTTAAGCTTTTTGCTTTTTTTTCTGTTACAACTTAAAGACAACCGGTAATTGCTACCGTGCTTGCCCGTGACCGTAACACCGTGTCGTTTGTCTTCAAAAAGTCCATTGAGTGGAGGAGTCGCATATGTGACGCATATATTATTGATGCCAACTGCTATATGTGATGTTGTCAATGTTCGATTCCCCTGACGAGGAGTGTTGCTTGATGTTATGAGAGGCACCATGTTTGTAAATTATTGAGCAATGTCCACCACAAACGTGCGACCTTTTGGGCAAACTATGTGACAGTGCTCACGCTGAGGAGTGAACCACCTACCAGTCTTGAATCTTACTCTTCAGTTCCATGTTTTTCTGCTCTAATTTAATCATTTTCTAAAGTATAAGATCTATCTTTTCCCCAGCACATCCTGAGATGCCGAGGAGCCATGTGGGTCGCTATGGTGAATTGGGCTGCTGTATGTAGCTCCATCTCCCGTGCCCTGGACGTTGGAACTCAGATCCAGTATTGAAGAAGCATATAGCTCAGGAACCAGGACACTGGAATTTATCGCAAACTGATATCTGACTCCCACTGGTCTACTATGTTTAAATCCATATTTTGAACAGTGCCCTTTCACGCCTGTGTTAGTGGCTTGCTTGCCATGAAGTGGCTGATAAACTTGTTAAAATATGTGTAAAATATATTGCTAAAAAGTCTTGTTACGTAACCTGTAGCTATTCCAGTCTTTTTCTGTTGTAGTCTTTGTCCCAAGGGTTGCAGATTCAAAGTGACAGAAATATGTGCAACACAATTAACAACAATTTCTTGGCGGAAAATTATATAAATAAAAATCACTCAGTGCCAGTGTAAACAAGGGAGTTTGCTTTGGAATAAATGACCTGGACTTCAACTGACACTAATTGACAAGCACTACCAATATAAATTATGTGATTATCAGTGGAATTATAACTGTGTGCCTATTTAAATAGTTATAGTTGGTGTAGGTCAAAGTTTAAGGCTCAGTCCAGTCTGTACAGCAGTGTATCAGCTTATGAAGACCCAGGGCCATTAAGCTGAATTGACATCTACAGGTCAAATTGAAAAAAAAACAACAATTTTTTTTTGTATTCCCATAGTATGTAAAATTGTGAATCAATGTGATAAACCTGACATGGGACAAGTTTTTATAGTTGAAAAACATATTACTAGTTGTTTTTCTTCCCTGATGTTAACAGATTTGGTACCTCAGGTCTATTATTTTAGCCATTAACTTAGCCCAATGTGATGTTACTGTCGGGGATAAGACCATTGTATCCATGATAAAATGGTCGGAAACGTGGTAGATTCTGGAAACCTATCATTGTTTGAGATTAAGTCTGGATCATTATGCCTTCCATGACAGAACTTTAAAGCATATTTGTCTTCTCTTTTGCAAACCTTCGGTAATACCGATTCTGGTCTTGCCTTCCATTCATATTATATTTCAGGTGCATTGTTTGCTTTAAATAATGATGTTCAGATATACAGGCGGATAGTGCAGATGCTGGCCATCAGGTGGTTACTATTTTAAACAGAGTAATTAGAAACTGATTTACAAATACTTAGTAATGGCAGTATTACCAAATGAGGTTGGAATTAAAAGGCGGACATTTAAATTTACAGTGTCCATAATGTACCCTTAAAAGGATCCGAAATTATGTGCCTATTAGAATCATTCAATGCCGTTTCTAAGTCTATGTTTATGCTTAATAGGTCCCTTTCTAATCATGTTGTCTATGGTTATGCTTAAAAGGTCTCTTTCTAATCATGTTGGCTTGACCGCACTGTGTCTCCTTTGTCCCTTGGAGCTGAGTGGGTGACCGTATGTCCCACTGCTTTGAAAAATAACAAAAACAGCTCAGCAATGTTAATAAAATTCAACTCTCTCTTGGCTTTGTCAGTGTTTTAAATGGAAACAGTTCTGGTCGACCAGTCCAACTTTAAACTGTGACTTTGTTATGTTTGTTTGCCCTTTCAGTAGATGTAAATAATATAGTGTTTTTGTTATGGTGGACTTAAAACTAATTTTATTGATAAACTTTAGGTCCAATCAATCTTGATTAAAAGTCTTTATTTTAGGTTGCAATCTTCCTGTGTAATTCATATCACATTCAAACTTAGTAACTCGGTAACTTAATATAGTCTCTGATCAAATATGACCACTGATTATTGGTTTTTACAGCTAAGAAAATGAAGGAAAGAGTAAGAATAAGAACATACCTCTTATTAATTGACATAAATACATCACTTTAACCTATTGCTGAATTTTCTAATGATGTGAGCTAAATCAGAATCTTTGAAAACAGGACCTTTTGCTTTCACTTTTGTGGTTGTGAGTACAGGGGCATTGACAGCCAGTGGGACCTACTGTCAATCTGGCCAATATATGTTAATATGAAAGTGAAACCCAGATTTTGACTTTACAGTCTGAGCTTGGAGGTATCAGAGTCGATATCTCTGCAAAAATATTTCTAACTCTAATGAAGTTGACATGCACTCATTGTTGTGTTTTGCAAAAAGGTACGTATACATGACAAACCCAACTGCACAGGAATATATTTGAACTTTTGTGGTAAGTGTGGACTTCGGTGACAATTTATCTTATGGATGGTAGTATTTATATATTTATAACCGCTTAGTGTCTTTGTCTAGTATATGAGACTTTCTATATATTATTTTATCTTGTATTGTATTGGATTCGATTTATGTTCTTGTTTAACCTTTTGTTGCAAATAAACATAGTGGCTACAAGAAGAAGCACCATAGTAGTTCATGGTACTACCTATTTTCTGGCCAGTACATCATTCAGTTAACCTTGTGCTTGAAGTGATGTAGGCCGTGATTATTAGTGGGTGAAACTTTAATTCACTAGAACGCTTCTACAAAGTTTTTTTGGAAAAATTATGAAAAGGCAAATGTGATAATCTGGCTTTGTTGGTGAATCTACACAGTGGCAACTGACATATATATGAATTCAGTCATCATTTTCATATGATGTTCCAGCACCAACTTTCTTTTTTTGCCAGTGAGGGGCCATTTTACTCAATTGTGTCTATGATTGTCTTATGGTCTGTTTGAAATTTGTAATATTTACATTTTGAAACTTTAAATCTGCTGGTCCTATATTTACGTACTTGTTTGGATCTACCAGTGGTTCAGTCCTCCATCAGCTTGATACATACCTGGATCCAGATTAAGACTCCAGGATTTGCTTAACCATTTGTCAGCAATAGTTTGTAATTCTTGCAAGGTGTCACCAAGCTTTGGTTATTGATACCATGGCGAGGGTTTAGGCTCACTCAGACACCACTTTATTCTGTAAGAAGGATAAGTAAGAGTTGTAACCATATTTTATGTGTCATAAGGATAGGCTAAGTATTTGGATGCTGCCAGTCAAGTACTGCACCTAAAAGCAAGAGTACAAAGGCCCATGCATAATAATTTTGAACCCACACGGGGGGAGAAGGGGCAGGTAGGGTGCAACTTCAGAAGTAAGCGAGAAGTCTGTGGAAAAGCAGAATTTAAGTGCATAGTACGAGTCAGAAGGAAACAGGTGCGAAGAAGCCATGAGGTCTTGGTAAAGGTAGCCAATATCAAAACTTCTGAAACAGAAAGGCAAATGCGATCAGTAAATTACCAGAAATGTCATGATGGAAAGTAATAACTGAGAACGACAGGAACACTGAGCACCAAGGAAAACATACTAAAAATGTCCATGATGATGCATCTCTACAAAAATCATGAGAAATGTTGGACGGAGTTGTTTATAATTTTTGAGAATATTTTGTCTGGCCACTGAATGTGCAAGAAGGACAAAATCATGGCTTCTGGAAGTCTGAAACAATGGGATGTTCTATAAGCCAGGGTATGCTTTTTTCACGGGTACATCACACTGGTAATTCACCTATGCCCGGCAAAGCAATAGAAGTCACTTGTTTTCTGCCATGTATAGTTTCCACTAAGTATTTGTTGTCCTGATGGGATGAGCTTATTTTACTTAATGCAAATCATTCCACGTGAATGGACCTAATGGGGTGACTGGCCCCTAACATCTGACTCAAGAACCCGTAATCATCAACAATTTCCACGTTGGACCAGCAACTGGACTGCGTCTTAGAACAATGGTAGAGTGAAGGGTAACGTCTGAAGGTCACAATATGTTGACCAATAAGAGGCTGCCACACTCCAGCATGGTAAGGCAAACTAAAGCCTGAACATTGAAATCAGGAGACCCCACAGCACTGAACTCAGTGACACCTCATGCAAACGCACACACTTTCACAGTGTAACTTTAACATTTAGACATTTTTAAACCATGCACTCCTACTGAACTCTCTGCAACGCAAGATTGTAGTTACTTTGCAAAAACTTTCCTATTCTACAACACCATTATGTCCATGTCAATACAAGCCATATGTCTTCCCTATGTCATATTTACCATTTATATTAATGAAATTTAATATCTAATGTCTTCTCGAAAAATAAAAGCACTGACCACCCAAAAACAAATTGGCTTTATTCTCTCATGAGTGGTAAAATTTACTGAAATTTTATTACTGCTACATTAAATTAGTTGCCATAGAAAATATTTCTTCATTATATTACTTATACCTAAAATTACTTGTGAATCAAAGTACTAAATTCTTACATCTTATTATTTGTTAGAATTATGTCACCATGAGTAGTTGACACTTAAAGTGTACCCTAGTACTTCCAATGATGACAGTTTGATCATACTGGAAACAAAGCCACTTGATTGGAGCCACTAAAACTGGCTCAAAACTCACAAAAACTATTATTCCACTTAACATGTCAACTGTATTTCTTCCACTTTTTTCTACATCATGTGCTCACATTATTCCACATGTGAAATTGTAGGATCATTTGACAAATCCACTCCATTATACATGGATTATTGCTTAGTTCACTTCCACAGTATTTTGTATTCCTTTAACTTGTAGTCTGACCAATCAAGTAACAGCTCTTGCAATAAGACAATTCTCAATGAGGTAAGGTGGATTGTTACTGTTTTCAGAGTTTGTTCAGAGTATGCCATTATCTGTGGAAATGTCACTTACCCAAAACATAGCATTGCCTTATTGCAATATTACCAAATTATTAGTACTAGTGGTATTTTCCTGCCAACTAAATATAACCTAGATGTAATCATGCCACCACACAAGGTGGATCATAACTGTATAAATATGGTACATATTTGATGAATGTCAGTTATCTTACATCACAGATAATATACGAAGCATTTGTTATTTTTGAACAAGTATTGCAAATCATTATGACTTGTTTTAACATTAATCAGGTAAGTTTTTCATTGTAAAAATGTGTCTTTCAAAATGTGACATCAGTTTCTTAGGATTAAAATTTACGTGTGGCAATTTTATGTAATTAAACTTTGGTCATGAACAAATTTGGATCCATCATACAGTGTGTAAAAACACATCTTTGCTTGATTTCAAGTCACATGACAAGGCTTACTTCTGTGTGTTGCAGATATTGTGTGTGCTGTGTGGGGTACATCTAGTTTCCACTGCCAGCCTCTCTACGCCAGACACCTGCAGTGAGCCCAGTGAGGACACGTTAGGCACACAGTACAGGCAGTACCTGCAGACGGATGTACATCAGAGCTTTTATCAGATCCCTTTTCTCGGGGACAGCCTGCACGTCATGGATGCGGAGACGGCAGGCTCCCTGGTATATGGGGATGACCAGAGCTGTACAAGTCAGTCCAGTGGTATGCTCTCAGAGAGAAGTGTGTGTCCATACCATTATGTCCAGACATACCAGTCAGACAGGTATACAGAGTCATCCAATGCAATTCTATAAATGTAGTACTCTATAAAATGAACTTCAGGTTTTTAGGTTATACTTCCATTATACATCTGCTACTGTGGCCAGTGGGTAAAACTCTTTCCTAGGGACATAGAGAGAGTGGATTCGATCCCAGGCACAGACAGGTACATTGGTGACCACTTAACATGGTAATTCTCTGTCACTGGGTCCTATACCCAGTGGCAGGCTAAAGAACCTTAAGGGCATTGACAAATTGTCTGCGTTTCTGTTTTTTAATAGGAAAATGATGAGCTTGGGCTGTACTTGTGTAGATCTACTAGGGATTGATCAAATAGTGGTTGAGGCCTGTAGTACAAGGATACTACTTACGATAAGTTTATATTAATAAAAAATATTCCTTCCAGATATTCCTGTAGAAGTATATCCAAAGGCATCAGTAAATTTGCAATTTTTATTTATTATATTCACTTTTGAAATGATTTCTTTACCGATTTTTAATTAAGAAAAAAATAAAAGAATTAATCATACATTAACTTTTGCACAAAAGTATACAACCACCGTTCATACAGCAGGATGAATAATGTGTCTAAGACTAAAATGTAAAATAATTACTTAAGTTCATTAATGCACACCGCTCAGCTATAAAGACATGTTTATATATAACTAAAATACAGTGTGATAAACTACATGACAAACAACTTGTATTTAATCAGATACCCCAGGGAGCTGGTGAGTGCCCGCTGTAACACAGCCTGCACCAAATGTACCTCTGTGGACTCCTCAGACTTTAGCTGTTTTCCTGTACATTACACTGTCAAAGTTTTGAGAAAGACTGACACATGTGTAAATGGAGTGTTTGTGTATGAAGCCGCCTATCAGAAGATTGGAGTTGGCTGTACATGTGCCAAAGTTCCTTCGGCCCCACCCACACTGCAATAATTATAATATTGGTGTTCGTGACAACCTTAAATCTGACTTGTAAAACTATATATCATACAAATTTCTGTCCATTGACACTTGTGTCACTGTATTTACACTTTTGCATTTAATTCTGTATACAATAACAGTTTAAGTATATTTGTTCATAACTGTATTTTTACTTTGATTTATAAAAGAATACTTTTCGTTTATGGTAATCTGCTATTTGTGAAATGTTGAGAATAATACCACTATTTCAATTTTAATGTTATTTACCTTTCTATTATGACTGCTATTTTAGTATTATTTTATTGTGTATTGGAAAAAAAATATCAAGAATGTATTTGTGTAATATTTAAACTATTTATAATATTGTAACACTGTTCATAGGGAAATACAAGATATCAACTAAAATATGTAACACTAACTGACAATGTTAATTTTCGTAAAGTTAAATGCATCCATTCAAGGTTTGATTTATATCATTTTGAATTATTTTAATACAGGTAATTGTTTATGATTTTATTGATATAATTATAAAGCTTATTGAATTCTGGATCTCGTGTGTGAATGAATTACTTGGACTTGCTCATAACATTTGTTTTTGTTTTGTGATATTTTTTCTTTTAAAAAATAAATATTTTCAAGCTTGAAGGTACACTTTCCCTGAAATGTTTCCACTAGTTCTGTAATATGATTTTTTCCAAACAGGCCAGGCTAGATTGGAAAAGTGATGTTAAACACTCCTTTCCCACTTTGATTGGGGAGAGTAGTTCTGATCTAATCTTTTAATCTAGTACCTTTGTATTGGTTATATTGTGACGGGTAGTTAGAAAGACAGGGGAAGCCAGAAGATACAATTTGTCAAGGTCCTGTGATGAAACCCTCTAAGCAATGGCAAGCAACTACTAGTTTTCCCACTTGAGGTTGGGCCAGCATTCAAACCCTGACCTCAGAGACGAGACGCAAGTGTGTTACCAATGCACCACCAAGGAACCATGAAGTGTGAGGTGTGAAAGTGAGATATTGTTATCACTGCCAGACTCTAGTCACAGTGGGGGTGTTGCTTTCCTCTTTAGAGCAGTCGTTATGGCAATACTGAGTCCCACTCTTCAGGAGATGGTAGAATGAGATGTTGGCTAATGTATGGAATGACAGTACTATTTTTCATGAATATCAGTTTTTGTACTAAATAATAAAAACTTAAATTTTATAGACAACCTTAAAAATTCATAAGTTCCTATGCAAATAGCATTGGCAGTATTATTATGGGTGGGAACTTCAATTCATGCTTGAACAGAAATAATAGATACTCAATGAAGTAATAACTTTAGCATGGGTACAGTTACATTAAGTCCTCTATTTTAACAGCTAATGCTAAAACACTGTTGGCAGTACTGTAATTGGTTGATAAAATATCAAAACTTTTTTTTTTTTTTTAAATTTATTTTTAACTAGCATACAGTGATGGTGTAACAGGAAGTAACATGAGACAGTAACATAAGCATTTCATAATAACAATACTACAAAAACATTACAACTAAATTTCTACACAAAGAACTTTACAGGACATGAAATATACTACTACATATTTATTTCATAACAGCAAATCTACTAAGACATTCTATCAAGAACTGTTAAAAATTGTCTATAGCTTTGCCAGTAGAAAACCATACCTCTCTTGAAAAAGCAAGTGATTACCTTTATCTGATGCAATGCATTCCTCAATTTTAAGTTTGTCTTTTAAGCAATACTGAAAATGTGTTAATGACAATTCTTTCAAATCATCCCTTGACTGTTTAATATAATATTTACCAACAACTGTAATAAAGTTTACCAAATAAAAAAGGGGATCGCTCATGTTTATGATACCCAGAAGTACCCCTAGGACTGTAAAATCGATTTTAATGTTAAGTTTACTTGATAGCCAAAGCTTTATTTCTTTCCAGAAAGTATAAACCTTTTGACAATAGAAGAAGAAATGCTCTAGGTTATTAATATCTCTACACCTTGCACAATCTGAAGAGTCTTTGATACCCCATAAAAATAGTTTGTAGTTGCAGTTAAAGATTCGATGAAGTATTTTGTATTGGAGAGAAATCAAATGAGAGTCTCTAGTAAGATTATAGGTCAGATTATAGATGGATTTCCAATCAGCCTTTTCTAGGATTGGATAGTACTCTATCCATTTATTTTGGCTTTGGGGGATTTGATACAAACGGGTTATGTAATAGTTGTATACTTCTCGGCTTTTAATGTTGCCAAGCTTTTCAAGACACTGCCGAGGTAATGACCTTTGATGAGTTGAGACCTGTTTGATGTTTAGTAAATGTTTTTTGGAACAGACAGTACTAATTATTTGGTTATATCTCATATGATCAAATTGAATGCCATATTTTGCTTCCAGATCTGACTTTGACAGAAAATTTTCATCTTCTGAAACAAGATCTCTCACTTTAGACATACCAGTAGATATCCATTCAGTAAACTCATCTGATATGGGTTTCTTGTCGATTGTTAGTAGATCATTATGAAATAAAGGTTCATCCAAAAACTCAGCAAAACTTGAAGGTTCAATCACCACAAGATCACACCATACTGACAACAGATCCTTATAAAATGGGGTTTTGATGTGACATGTTGTGTTTTTAAAAGTTCGTTTTCTTAATAGTTCTTCGGTACAAAGCCCCATTAGGTTCTGTGAGAGTATTTTCCAATTTGCATCTATACCATTACATAATCTTTTTAAAAACATTATTTTTGATGCATTGATAAATTCCGAGATTGAAACCATACTCATTCCACCTTGTTCTATTGGTTGGATTAAGGTAATTTTCGAGAGGAGAGGTTTCTTCTGATTCCATATAAAGTTGAAAAGCATTTCATCTAAAAGTTTAACATGTTTTTGCTAAAGGGGATGGCTGAGACAAGTTGTACAATATGAGGTAAAACAAATGATTTTATCACTGTTACTTTACCTTTTAATGTTAGGCGCCTCAATGACCAGGAGTTTAGAATGCTTTTGATAATCGAAATTTTGTCATTCTTGTTTAAATTTATCATCTCTTCATTGTCCAGAGAGAACCATGTTCCCAGGGTTTTAAATGGCCTGTTTATCCATTTAATTCCCAATGACAAATTATGCTCTAGAGTCCCATCATTTTGAATAATTATTGCCTCAGTCTTCCCTTTATTTAATTTGAGACCCGCATATCGGTAAAACTCTTCAAACATCCTAAGAGAGTGCCTAACAGAAGAGTTGTCTGTAAGAAACAAAGTCATGTCATCTGCCAGCTGACAAAGCTTTATACATTTTCCATTGACTTTAAGGCCTATAATATGAGGGGACATCCGAATTATGTTCGCTATTATTTCAGCAGGCAGTAGAAATAACAAGGCACTGATTGGACAGCCTTGTCTGATCCCTCTAAAGAGCTTGAAGAATTGCGACATATAACCATTATTGTTACACAGCTTTCAATGTCAGTATAAAGGACAGACATCCATCTTCGAAAGTTTGGACCAAAACCAAAATGTGTTAAGCATTTTTGTAGAAAATTCCAGTTTATAGTATCAAATGCTTTTTCGAAGTCTGCTAAGAGTATGATGCAAGGTTGCAGTGTATGTTTACAATAATCAATTACATCGGCTATTAATCTAGTATAAAATATCAAAACTTATAGCAAGAACAACAATAGTGGATATGCTTTGTGGATAGAAGCACATAGCTTTCAGTTTAAAATAATCTGAAGATAATCCAAAGATACTGAGAAACCTATTAAAAACCTATGATTTGATGTGAAAATGCCAAGTACAAGCAGGTCAAATTGCAAAACAAAACAAGAGACATTCAGTACATGAAGAGGGATGTGCAACTTCAAGCAGGATGTATGTTGGTTAATTCGATCTCTTTCAATATCAAAGAAGCTCCTAACGAATCAAATGAGATCACCAAAACACTCCTACAAGCCTCTATGAGGGATGAGCTATTTTTTTTTGCTGAAGAGACTTTGTCAACTGTTACCTTTGATTGCGCCCATAAGCTTGACAGACAAAAACTGACAAAGAAGATTGTTCTAAGTCATCTGAAATGTCTAAAGAAAAGGCAAAAGTTTGGTGTTAGAAAAGCCAAGATAAAATGAGCTAGAAGTAAACTCTTATGCCTAATTTTCAAGAGGTTTGACAAAACCAGTAAAACCCAAAGTGGAGACATGACAGACTTTTGATAGGCCAGGAAGTATTTGAGCCTGAAAATACCTACAATCAAAGTACTTTCCAAGGTCACATTGTGGGTATACATATATCTTAAGATGATGTCATCCCAGCATTATAGGCTATTCCCGTGGACACAAGAGTTGGACAGATAGAGTAAAATATGTAGTGAGACACCATGTACCATGTAGACAGAGTAAACTCATATATGGAACATTTTAATGACGATCATGAGTGGGGTGCTAGAAAAGGGGTGTTGTCAATATTGAAGGAGAGAGCAATAAAGAACAAACTATTAGTAGTCCACAGCTGTTTCAAACAGGATCTTTAGTTTCTTCCCACCCAAGTCCATTAATTTGATTGACAGCTCATTTCTCCTATCTCAACTTACGCATTACAGTGTATGAACACTAAGAACACACACACCAATCACACAAGTTTTGTGGGATGAAATTCTGATCTTTAACTTTCAATATCATATTTAGTATCATTTCAAAGGTTTATTTGCAATACAAATGCTATATTTTTAGACCAATGTCTTGATTTACAAATTGAAAATTAAGTGAATCAACCTCCAAAATATATGTCTACAATGCTGAATTCAATTCCCCAATCAGTTTTGCACACATAGAAAATAAAAATTGTGTACTCTGGTCCATTACATAATCTAAAATTTAAGTAATTTGTTGATTTTTAATTGCATTAAAAATATATCAAACCAAAATTAAGATTATGCTTATTAACATGAATCAAATATTATTTCAAAGGAATTGGCAGAAAATGTGAAATGTAGCTACAACATTTGGCATTTTCTAAGACAAAGATTGAAGTACTCATATATTTAGATACAAAGAAAACCGTGTACAGTAAGACAGGAACACTTTCTAGATAATTAACCTTTTACCTAATTTAAAATATCAATCATTATATGTTCGACTATGCTTAAATAATTGCAGATTGCAGGGGAAATCTTTTTCTACATATTTCACAGACTTTCTTTCTGTAAATGACAAATCATGTTAATGCTGTAAAACTTTTATTGTTTTACTCATTTTCACAGTTTTTTTGTTTTTTTTTCATTTGATTTTTTTTTCTCAGAATATGTTATTAGGTTGGTTTGGGTACATCAAACATAAATAATGGATTTCCCCATTTGAGACTCCTGGTTTACAAATATCAAGTTATTTGTCATTACAGTAATTTTCAATGAACCATTCACTTTTCAAACAAAATACTTCAATATCATTACCATATTTGAGGGAAAATCTAGAAGCAACCTTTCTTTTTTGGCAGAATATGTGCTTTCTTAATTTATCTTATACAGAGTTCAGTTAAGTATATTTTGTGTAAGTCAATTCTGTTTTTTTAGTTCAATATCATCAAATGAAGTATTTGTAACGTGTACGAATCTGATTATACCACAAACATTTAAGATGGCAAATGCAGGTCAAATATTTATGTTAATCATAGTTACATACTTTCACTTCTCAGTGTCGTGGTGATTAATGCATGAAATCCCTGTCAAACAACCTATATATTCAACAGATTCCTTTGACAATTACAAAAGTAAATGCAGTGTTAATAAGTGGCATTACAGAGGGGCTTAAGTGTATAATGTAATGACTGAACACACACTTCCTTAATTACCTCCATGGCATTGATGGATATGTTATATTATTTGGTTTATTTCATCTCTGTTACCTTAAGTTCGCCACTTCCCTCAAGTTGTAAAATGTTGCATCATTTTCAGTAATCTTTTGACTTTTTACTGATTAAATTTATTCACACAAAATAATTCAACAAAGTATACAAAATCCACAATAAAGTTTCCCTTTCCATGTGACAAACAATTGAAAGAAAAACTAGGTTTTTCAAACACCAATCACTCAAAATCTTAAAATATAAAGTTATGTTGAAACCTTAATATAATTATTTTATGATAATTTTATAGAGTTAAGAAAACAGTTTCAGATTATCATTTTACTAATTTTTAAACCATGCCAAAAATGTTTAATATTTTGAGAAACTGAATGATTATTTCTTTACAAAAAATTAATCCACACAGAGATGCAGTGAATGATTACACAAATAAGCATTCTCCTATCATTCAAAGTCTCCGAATAGGGAGATTAACTAAAGCCCACAGAATTACTGTTAGAGCCTGGATTGATGTTAACAGTTACTTTGATGTACCTTTCCTCTGGAACATATCTGTAGTGATGCTTTCACTTGGCATCAAAAGCCATTTTCGGCCCTAGTGTCAAGGCACCGGGGATCAGTCCCTCAGTTTTCAAAGGCTAGGATACCAGCTTTATTGTTCATACATGAGTTGAGGAGGCCCATGTTACTAGCAACTGGGGTGTTTGGATACAAATTCATGGTGTTCCAATTTATCTTACATTGTCCAAGTGCCTTCCTACAGGACCACTCCTTGGAAATCCCTGTATTTTTGGTAAACATGTTCTGTTATTGGCTACCTACACTGGAAGCAGGGAAAAACTGACAAACTTTTACCGAAGAAGAAATCAGGCGGTATCTTGAAGTTGAAATGAAATTCTGTGTTTTACACGATGTTATTATACATAAACTTTGGTTTTGTTTTACACGATTATTTGACTTCAACTGGACTATATGTGGAGTGAATTGTGTTAAAATGGTTTTTCATACTTTCATAATTTTCTTTTCATGACTTTTCATGATTTTCATAACCTATGAGCGATGGTCTAACCTGTATTTGAGTCATCTTGTCCAAATATTTGATTTAAAAGAAATTTCGGATTTTGATGAATTTTTAAAATTTTCTAATCAAAACTCGCTAGTTCAAGTCTAATTGCAGCGCTCTTCAAAAGTTCTTTGTTTCAGATCATTTGGGATGTAGACTGAAATAGATGTGACTTTAGACATGTGCCGCCATCTGGTAGAAATTGCAAAAGGACTCAGGATGTGAAAGAAATTCACCCACCACTAAGGTGAAAACTGATTGGTCCTCTGATGTGTTGAAACTGACTCAAATGGTTCAGGGATTGGCCTGTAACATTATGGATGAAATATCTCAAATAACAATACATCAAATGATGCATTATTTGGCAGATATAATAGCAGATACAACTGATTTTCTTTTGCAAATTGCTAAGGTCGTTCATGCTGTTCTTTGATATAAAGAGGGGAGCTGTAGCTTGGGAAACACTGAAAAAGTTGGTATAATCGGAAATGCTTACGTCCATAGACATTCTCAGAATTCCAAGACTTGGACAAAACCCTCTGAAGAAAGTAATATGAAAAAACCTTGATTTGAAAATATTCCAGACTGGTACCTGTACTTTTCAGAAGAACCATGAGAGCAATAATAAAATAGCAAAGACATGTGTGTGCCACATGTTTCGAAATGGGGAAAATATTAAATCACTCAGAAATAAACGTTCAAATAAGCAAATAAACAGCTGTCCTGGTTTAAAAAATCCTGGCTGACTGACTATGAATTTGGCTTTATCCATCTTAGTGACTTAGAAGTTACACTATTGTCCCATTCAGACTCACAAGACAGACTCAAATCTGGTACACCAAAGTTTTTGGATGCAAGAATTAAAGTTGATACTCAGCTCCATTTAAAGGAATGACAAAAGAGTTAGAGGGCTATAGGGATAAAGAGTGATTGACCTCCTCAGGTTTGGCTTCTCAATGGGCTTTAATAAGACATCTCCAATCCATTGGGACGGTCTAAATCATAAATCAGCTATAGATTATCCTGATGACATTGAAGCTTATTCAAAAGAGGAAAAGCTTTCATGCCATTGTAGGACCATTTAAAAGTCACCCTATATATCCCCATTAATGTCTAGAGAAAAACCAAACTCCAGTAACAGGCGGGACATAGTAGAACTCAGATGGCCACTGGGCAAGTAGTTAAATGCAAGTATTGATAAGGCGTCTTATCTAGGAACAGATTTCACTTTAGTGCTCCTGACTGTTGACCCGATGAAAAACAGACTCAAGGCATTAGGTAGAGGAGCCCACATAGAAAACGATTCAATTGCCATTCCTAAACCAAAATTGCATCAAACTTGTGACACTGTCAGTGAGTGGAAAATCGGGGAATATTGTACAAAGCGTCATCTTATGCCACTTACTTTATTATTCATAAGCGTGTGAAGCCATCTCACTACTTTTTAAATCGAATGCTCCAGGTTCTCAGAGATTACCATGGTCAAACTCGAATATGCTTGAATCCTGAATTCCAGAGACCTCAGCTGGTTCGAAAGATTTCTTCCTCTCTATAATGGCATCTCATTGTATGACCACCACACCACTGACCATCAGATACACTTGGATTCTTGTTTACAGGACTAAGGGGAGGTGTGGCAAGACATAGAACATTTTCCCATAAAATTGGGGTTCAAAAGTTTTGAATATTGTAGACTTATGCACACTGACACTTTGAATATACTTGTGACAGTCAAAATATTATGTGTACATTGGAAAAAAATGAATATTCTCATTCATTGTGATAATCATGTGGAAGTCTGTATTCTCAAATCAGAAAAAGCCCAAGACGCCTACCTGACTGCATGTACCCACAAAATGTGGCTCTGGGCAGCTACTCATGACATAAGTTTCCCTCATACTCATGTTTCAGGCAAGAACAACAGCATGGCTGATCTGTTTTCTAGGTAGACTAATAACCCTTCTAATGTTGCTGAACTTAATTTGTTGGTCCCCAACCCAATTTCGGGTCCCTGCGGGCTTGGATGGCATAGCAATTGATGCTGAAATTTAAAGTAAACAATTACTATACTCTGTTTCAGATAACGAAATACTGAAGACGCTGTAAACAAAAGTGAATGCCACACTAAATGATGCATCCCCCCGCCGCCCCACAGCCAAAGCTTATGGTGCTATGCTTTTGCAGTTTCTTTGTGTATATGGGCATTGATATAGCAAGTGTTGATGTCAATTTGCTTATGGCTTTCTTAGAGTGTTTAAAACATAATGAAATATCAGTCAGTATGGCAGCATATTACTTAGCAGCCATCAAGGCAAGGTTTACAGTGCATGGCCTTAATGCCTTCATCTTAGATGACGAAAGGCTGAAATACTGTCTCAGATTCCTCAGCTTGAATAGACCTGTGAGTATTGCATATCAATACGAAACCAGCACAGAATAGTGCAGTGCTGTAACACATTGTATATGGAAGACACTTTCAAAGCTATTTTCCTGGTTGCATTTTTTTAGATTTTTTAGGCTCTCCCATCTTGCCCCTCATTATTTTACAACTTTTAATTTTACCAGGCACATTGCGACTGGTGATGTATTTTTCTCCAAAAAATTCTTTAAAATTCTTGTAAAATGGTTAAAGACTCTCCAGACCCATGATGAAATAAAAAAATTATTTTGTTATCTAGGTTGTGAAAAAATCTCATTTGTTCCTACCATGCTCTCTGAAAAAGCCCTGGCCATGTATAATTCATCAGAAAACCAACCTATTTTTCAGTATAAATACTCTGTGGATGGAGGGTTCTTATCAGTTGTAAAATAAGAAAGACCTTATCACTGATTATTTCTAAACTTCACCTTCCCTGTCATTTTTCACCCTCTATACCTTCAGTGTTCATGTGCCTCCTTGGCTTTCAATGGCCATGTATGTGGGGGCTTATAAATGTTCTTATTTGGATTTCTGAGTCATTTATGATGTAATGTATATTGTTCTATGGGCTAAATTCCTATGTCAACTTCAGGCCCACACAGTCTGACTTAACCCTCCTTCACCTTTCTAAACTTTTATATCTACATTCCCCAAACTCGGTTTCATTCACTGCTATGTTAATATCACTTTAAGATGACCTTAAATTTCTAAACCTTTGACCTTCACTGAAATATGACCTTGAGATCAGACTGGTCTCAGTTGGACCTAGAACTTAATATGACAATAAGAATTTTTTCAATTACTAAAATATTTGCATGATTATGTATCTTTACAAAATTTAGAGAATAGAATTTAGAGCTATAAAATATGTTTACCGAAATATTATAGAGCCTATTGCCCCACAGGGCAGGCAGCAATTTGCCTTTAGCAAGTTGACAGAGTTGCAGAACAAAACATTCCACAAAATTGTGGAAAGTTTCAACATCCAGGATGCTCCAGCCTTAGTCAGCAGTAAAATTGGAATTTTGACCCAGCTACTTGGACCATCCGAGTCCTACCTTTATCAGATGTAGACTGAGA
The DNA here is from genome assembly GCA_964017235.1 of Sabellastarte sp. h YS-2021. Lineage (NCBI taxonomy): Eukaryota > Metazoa > Annelida > Polychaeta > Sabellida > Sabellidae > Sabellastarte > Sabellastarte sp. h YS-2021. The sequence continues at coordinate 35,479,754 of OZ024936.1, forward strand.
AAGCGACACCTATGGGAGGGCGATTAGGAGCTAGCTTTGGCAATAGCAGCCTTACCCATATTTATCAACAATAGTGGTCCAGACTCGAACACCTTACCTTTATCGACTAACATTTTTGACAGTCATCAGAGAAGCATGAAGGCAAAACATTCCCAAGTACCCCAGAATACTAAAACAAATCCGTGTACCTCAACAAATTTGGATGAGGTAAACAACTCGAACAAACCCATGTTTAGCATATGCCTTGGCTTTAGAAATGGGAGAGGTTAAGGCTGGGATTTTCTCCAGGTCGTGCTCGTGATACCCTTAGGAACATACCAGTAAATCTGTTGGCAGCCATATGTAGTAAAAGTTGACCAAAATTCCACAGTGGGATTAATTCATACTTGTGAGCAAACTTTACTAAGTACCATGTTTGGAAATAAACATAATGTAATTTATGGGCCCAAGAAAGATATGAATATAAAATGAACACATAGTGATTTGAAAATAGGCCATCATTACTTTACTGCTTCCTGCCCAGATCACTAGCTGCCCTTGCTCTTTGGATGGCATGGTGTCACCGAGCCAGCCCCAACTAGATACATAACATCTCTATTGTAAATATATTGTTTGGTAGTGGTTAATTTGTTAATGTGGCAGTTAAAACTAGTTGAAAATTGATGGTTTGCAGTGACTTATTTCATATTTTTCATCATCTGGGATGTGCGACCTTTCAAACCAAAACAAACAAACAATTGATCTAAAAAGGGAATTAAAAGTCTGACCCATTTGCTCTGCTACTCTATAAATCAAAATCAAAAAAATATATATCTAAGGGGATATGAAGTTTGACATTTGCCCCACACACGTATCTAGTTCATTTGGCAAATTTTTACAGGCATCCGACCTTTTGGTATGTAAAATCAATTTTTTATTTTAAAAAAATCACAAGGTCATGAATTCTGCATCTCCTTGGTATGTAATATTGCACATCCAAAATAAAATATTGCATCGGAACTGTGCGCATCTCCTGTCAATCTTAAGAAGGCTGATCCCGACACTTTCTCAAAATTCTGCTATTGGGGTAATCAGCAGCCAATGAGAGGATTTGTGTCTGTTGTTCTACCAGAGATAGAGACCACCTAGATCCAGGATATCTCAAACATCCCATCGCAACTTCGGGTTAAAGACGGTATGAAGACTATTTTGAGAACACATCTGTATTTAGTTCTGGCATGTTCGTAGCATATATAATGCTATAGCATGTTATTACACACCATCTTGTTATGTAGTATCAAAGTTATTCTCCTTTTATAAATAAAAGACACAAAAACTGAAGTGTTAAGACACTAATGTTATTCACACTGTTAATATACGATGATATGCCTTACACAATATTTATAAGGTTGTAGATTGTGTTTCAAAAGTCATGGGTGGACTTTATCATCAGAGGCTGGATTTTTAAGGAGCAACTCCTCCCTGAGGTACCCTAAACAGGTGCAATTGCACCGGTGGTGTTGCACCGGTGCACCGGTGCATTAGTGATTTTTAGCAAAAATGGTCATTTTGGTAAATTGGGGTTAGTGTGAGTACCTGGTTCAGGTTATATATTATTTTAAGGTTTTAAATGTATGTAATAATATATAGAAGAGGTTTATACAGGCAAGTCATGTTCATATTGCATTCAAACCCATTGCCTCTTAAGGACTTAAGAAGGTTAGGTACTGAGTGTCTGGCAGTGGATCCACATCTTATTGTTGCTCTTTTGGGTTTGTCCTGATATATTTAGTCCATATGTATGTGGGCCTTTATTACATGTTTAATTGCATCTTATATTGTTGGCATATGGACACAGGGCTCAAGTTTGCTCTTGCAAGTGTTAAATAGCTAATTTCTATTTGCCAGTGTTAAGTTCATCCTTATTATAGGTGAAAAACACTATCATGTGATGAGCGCAGGTTTGGTGATTCTTCAATGGTTGTCAATTGTTTTATGTTTGGATAATGAACCCATGTCATAAAGTTATGATACAATTGAAAACAGAATTGGTAAGAAATACAAACTCTTTTTGTAAGGGTTTATAACATTTATTGACACTTATATTGAGTGACAAAAAACACAATGGGTGTATTGGTAAGTAATTACATTTCTTATTGGAAGTAATTTAAAATTAGATCTTTATGTGAAAAGTGATTCATAGTGAGTCTGAATTGGGATGCACTTTGGTACTAAAGTAATTGTTCATTAGTTACACAGTATATATTTTATTTCACTTTTACTTGAATAAAATAATAAATAAAAATCAATGTGTTTTTATTGTCTCTGCATCAGGTGATACTGGTGTGAGCACTAATCTATGTTAGGAATGATGATTTTGGCCCTTTTACAGGGTGGCACAAATAAACTGGGCCTTGTTGGTTTTCGGCTGCACATTTGTGTAATGAGGTCTGATTCTTGTTCAGAGGTTGTGCCTGGCATAATCCTAGTAGAAATTCTAGGTGTGGCTGTTACTGCACAAGAACCGCTGGTTGAGGGTTCAGGATCATACACATCACAGTTGGGAGCTGCAGGGGAGTTATCCTGAGTCAATTCTCGACTGAAGCATGGGTTTTTGTTGACTCATGCTTGGGACTGCTGACCTTTTTGAAGAGTGAGGTGAGTATATCTATGGGTGTGGGGGTTTGATGTCCAATAGCATCCTGTTGGTTTGGGCTTCCATTTAATATAGGTTTGGCGTCATTGGGGTCCAGTGGACCATCCATGGCTTCCTTAGGTGTTTGGTTGCCCCTTGAGTAGCCGGCCTGACAATTTAGTAGGCCTATTTGGGTAGTTGGTGTGGATGGTCTAGACAATCTTGGTTTACAATAAATAATGTCACTGTTGAGTGTCTCAATAAAAATATTTAAGCTTTCTTTGAAGCTAGCAATTGTTAGTCCATCTTGGAAGGCCACTACTTCATCTGGGCTTAATATGATTAGTGGCTCGGTATTTGTAGCTTTATCAACCATTTCCAAGCAGCTTATTTGGGTGTTGGTTTCCCTGGACATTCTTGTGCATAGTAGGTCATTTTCTACTTTCACTATAGTCTTAGTTAGTGATTCATCCTCATTTTCTGTGTCACTTAACGTTAGGTCCATATACACATTGGTAATGTCAATTGTTGGTGCATCCTGTATGTTTGCAGGGTTGCGTGACTGGGAAGTAGAGGGTGATTGACTAGTTGAAGTTGTAAGCACTGGAGGTTGTGTGGGGGAGTTCTCTTGGTCATTATGTTGTGACTGCTCTAGGCACTTCTTTGTGTGTCTGGAGAGGTCCTCCCTCCTTTTGTAGGACTTGTTGCAGTTGATGCAATTGAAAGTGATGCCCATGTGTTGGTTTGTTTTATGTCTTTTAAGGCTACTATGTTTAGTAAAAGCCTTATTGCAGATTCCACAAATGAATTTAAATTTATCCATATTACGCAACTTTGTATTTAGTATTATACAAATAAATAGTGTTTGTATGGATAACTATAGATTATATACTTGAGAAATCACTTTTATTATTTTATTTGTAGGAAATAGTATCCAGCCATTCATCAAGGTGACAATGTGAACTGGTAATCTGGTTTGTGACATAATTCTATGTTACGTGAATAGCAGTGTTATGTCATAGTGCATATTACGTCACAAATAACACAAAATGGTGGAAACTCCAGTTTTAAGGAGTCCAGCTACATTGAGTGGGTGGGGCCTATTAAGTGTCTATTTTTGTGTGTAGTAGACTATAGGACCTTATACTCTGTTAATCTAGAGAGTGTGCATGTGACGAATAAAGAGAATTAGGGGTCTCCAGAGTGTGAAGAAAGACCAAAAATGCACAGAGTCTAGATAAATTGGTTTATGCCAATTGGATGGACAGCTCCAATATTCCACATCCACCACTGCTCACGTCTTCTCCTGTGAGCCTGTTTGGGAGTTCTGTATTTGGGAGTGCACCATTCCAGGATAATGAACTGCATATCCTTAATAGAGTGCCCAGTTCCAGTGAAATGTTTGGATACAGGAGTGACTCTATTATCCTTGGGTTTACTAACAGAGAGTTTATGCTCGTAGATTCTTGATCTAAAGGCTCTGCCTGTTTCACCTACATAATACATTAGACATTTCTTGCATGTTATTAGGTATACTATGTCACTGAGCTCACATGACAGTTTTCTAGGTAAGTCTATAGGTTTGTATTTTTTACCTGTGATTCTGCAGGTGACCACATCAATCTTCTTGATAATGGGGCAGTACGTACATCTACCCAGTCTTGTACAGTGAGTGGGTATTGTTTTGGGTGGCTCAATATCCTTTGGTGGGTATGAAATTGAAGCCTTGGTAAGCATGTCTCTAAGGTTTGGTAGTCTTTTGAAGCCAATGATTGGTTTAGTGGCGAATGTGTCTGCACAATCTGCACTATTTTCAATTATATTGCAGTTTTTGTGGATATAATGTTTAATGTCAGGATTAGATGGGTTGAACATTGTTGTCATGACAGGGACTTTTGTTGGTTCCTTTGTTTTGACTTCAAGTAATTCATCTTGGGAATACTTGCATGCTTTGAGCATATGGTTCTTAAGTTGTTTGAAGAGATATCCTCTTTTCAGATAATATCTTATCAAATTAACACCATTTTCAATAAAATCTTCATTTCTGGAGCAAATCCTTCTGATTCTCAGGAATTGACCATATGGGCCCTTCGTATGACATGGGCCATGATGGGCTGAGTCATAGTGTAAGTATAGGTGAGTATCAGTGGGTTTTTCATACAGGGTGGTGTATAATTTTCTATGTTCATCAATTATGACTTTGGTGTCTAGGAAATTGATGTCATTTTCACTTACCTCTGAAGTGAATTTGATTTTTTCATGTATACTGTTTAAGTATGTGATGAAATTGTCAAGTTCATCCCTACCATGAGGCCAGATCATGAAAATGTCTTCAATGAATCTAAGCCATAAAGTGGGCTTAAGGGACCATCCATCTAAGGCTTTAGTTTCGAGCCTGTCCATGAATAAATTGGCATAATTTGGTGCCAATGCAGTCCCCATGGCTGTCCCCCCTGTTTGTAAGTAGTGGTCCTCATTAAATGTGAAGTTCATACTATGTAACACCAGTTCTAACAGTTGTAGAATGTAAGGTGTAATTGGGTCCTTAGTTCTGTCTCGTCTAAGGTGGGAGGCTACTGCCAAAATCCCCTCTCTATTGGGGATGTTGGTGTATAAAGATGACACATCTAGTGTGACTAGAAGTGCATTCTGGGGGAGTGTGCCTACTGTTTTAAGTCTACTTGTAAAGTGCTGGGTATCTCTAACATAGGATTTTGTGTTTGGCACATAGTCTTTAATATGTGCATCAACAAACTTGCTTATGTTGCAAGTTGGGTGGCCTATGGAGCTACAGATCGGTTTTCCTGGGACCTGTTTTTTGTGGATTTTAGGTAATAAGTAAAATCTACCAGCCTTTGGATCTTTGATGTTCAGAAAGTCAAAATTTTTCTCAGTGATAAGTTTGCAGTTCTTCATTTCTGTGAGTGTCTGACAAATTTTGTCTGAGATTTTTTGGGTGGAATCCTTCTTTAATTAAGTGTAGAAATTACTATCACTAAGTTGTCTGTACCCTTCGCGTAAGTAATTTGTGGTATTCATGATTACTATAGCTGAACCCTTGTCAGCTTTTTTGATAACTATATGTGGGTTATTCCTGAGGTTTAATAATCCCTTCCATTGGTCCTTGGAGAGATTGGGGATAGGTCTTTTGTGGACAGTGTCTTTCAAGAGGTATGTTTTAAACGCTCTTTTGAAAGCATCTAATGTCTTATTGGGTGGGTTCGGTCTCCATGAGGATTTGTTGTTGAAGTGTTTGTGAATAGATTTATATGGGTCATTATTTGGTTCCTCTTGAGTATCAGAGGATACATTTTCATTCATGAAATCTATGATACTTTGTGATACCATCAGATCATTTTGATTATCCTGAGGTCTAAAGAATTGCATTAATTCCAGACGTCTGTGAAATTCTTTGAAATCATTCCAAATTTCAGATTTGTCAGGGCCTTTTGGGGTTGGGCAAAAGGTGAGCCCTTTTTCCAAGGCACTGACCTGGTGTTCATTGAGTTCATAATTAGAGATATTAATAACATTATGACCTATGTAACTTTCAAATGTAGTATCAGGTGGTAAAATGCCTGGTGGGGCATTGATTGAGGCCAATTCAATGTCTGCTTTGATGGAAGCCATTATAACAGTTTTAAAATGTCAAGCAGATATTGAAACTACTGAGCTACTTTTATCAGGGTATTTTGCACCTGTGCATTTATTATAAGGCAGATGAGTAAAAGGTATTACAGAGGTATAAATATATATCTCATAGGTAATGCAATGCTTATTGGCATAGGAAAATAGACAATTACATATTGGTAAAGACTGAAAATATTCAGTGTCCTTTTATTTGAGCAGTTTTTTTAAGTTGAGAAACAAACTGTTGTAGTTGGTTGTTCTCGATCCTCCTGTTAGGTCTTGGTTGTTTAGCAGGTGGGGCTCTCCTCCTTTTGGCAGTCACCTGTCTTCTCTCCCTGGGTTTAGGGGGTTCATACTGGCATCTGCTTTTTTCTGCAAGTAGGGGAGCTAAGCCAAGGTCTCGCTTCTTAAGGGATTCCTTGATCTCTGTGACTTGGTTGGGTTCTAGGAGGCATGCTAACTCATCATAGTCCTTCATGAGGCTCTCCTTAGTGCTCATGAGAGCCTCATGAAGGACTATGATGAGTTACAAGCCTCCTAGAACCCAACCAAGTCACAGAGATCAAGGAATCCCTTAAGAAGCGAGACCTTGGCTTAGCTCTCCTACTTGCAGAAAAAAGCAGACGCCAGTATGAACCCCCTAAACCCAGGGAGAGAAGACAGGTGACTGCCAAAAGGAGGAGAGCCCCACCTGCTAAACAACCAAGACCTAACAGGAGGATCGAGAATAACCAACTACAACAGTTTGTTTCTCAACTTAAAAAACTGCTCAAATAAAAAGACACTGAATATTTTCAGTCTTTACCAATATGTAATTGTCTATTTTCCTATGCCAATAAGCATTGCATTACCTATGAGATATATATATACCTCTGTAATACCTTTTACTCATCTGCCTTATAATAAATGTACAGGTGCAAAATACCCTGATAAAAGTACCTCAGTAGTTTCAATATCTGCTTGACATTTTAAAACTGTTACAATGGCTTCCATCAAAGCAGGCATTGAACTGGCCTCAATCAATGCCCCACCAGGCATTTTACCACCTGATACTACATTTGAAAGTTACATAGGTCATAATGTTATTAATATCTCTAATTATGAACTCAATGAACACCAGGTCAGTGCCTTGGAAAAAGAGCTCACCTTTTGCCCAACCCCAAAAGGCCCTGACAAATCTGAAATTTGGAATGATTTCAAAGAATTTCACAGACATCTGGAATTAATGCAATTCTTTAGACCTCAGGATAATCAAAATGATCTGATGGTATCACAAAGTATCATAGATATCATGAATGAAAATGTATCCTCTGATACTCAAGAGGAACCAAATAATGACCCATATAAATCTATTCACAAACACTTCAACAACAAATCCTCATGGAGACCGAACCCACCCAATAAGACATTAGATGCTTTCAAAAGAGCGTTTAAAATGAACCTCTTGAAAGACACTGTCCACAAAAGACCTATCCCCAATCTCACCAAGGACCAATGGAAGGGATTATTAAACCTCAGGAATAACCCACATATAGTTATCAAAAAAGCTGACAAGGGTTCAGCTATAGTAATCATGAATACCACAGATTACTTACGCGAAGGGTACAGACAACTTAGTGATAGTAATTTCCACACTAAATTAAAGAAGGATTCCACCCAAAAAATCTCAGACAAAATTTGTCAGACACAGAAATGAAGAACTGCAAACTTATCACTGAGAAAAATTTTGACTTTCTGAACATCAAAGATCCAAAGGCTGGTAAATTTTACTTATTACCTAAAATCCACAAAAAACAGGTCCCAGGAAGACCAATCTGTAGCTCCATAGGCCACCCAACTTGCAACATAAGCAAGTTTGTTGATGCACATATTAAAGACTATGTGCCAAACACAAAATCCTATGTTAGAGATACCCAGCACTTTATAAGTAGACTTAAAACAGTAGGCACACTCCCCCAGAATGCATAGAGAGGGGATTTTGGCAGTAGCCTCCCACCTTAGACGAGACAGAACTAAGGACCCAATTACACCTTACAATCTACAACTGTTAGAACTGGTGTTACATAGTATGAACTTCACATTTAATGAGGACCACTACTTACAAACAGGGGGGACAGCCATGGGGACTGTATTGGCACCAAATTATGCCAATTTATTCATGGACAGGCTCGAAACTAAAGCCTTAGATGGATGGCCCCTTAAGCCCACTTTATGGCTTAGATTCATTGACGACATCTGGCCTCATGGTAGGGATGAACTTGACAATTTCATCACATACTTAAACAGTATACATGAAAAAATCAAATTCACTTCAGAGGTAAGTGAAAATGACATCAATTTCCTAGACACCAAAGTCATAATTGATGAACATAGAAAATTATACACCACCCTGTATGAAAAACCCACTGATACTCACCTATACTTACACTATGACTCAGCCCATCATGGCCCATGTCATACGAAGGGCCCATATGGTCAATTCCTGAGAATCAGAAGGATTTGCTCCAGAAATGAAGATTTCATTGAAAATGGTGTTAATTTGATAAGATATTATCTAAAAAGAGGATATCCCTTCAAACAACTTAAGAACCATATGCTCAAAGCATGCAAGTATTCCCAAGATGAATTACTTGAAGTCAAAACAAAGGAACCAACAAAAGTCCCTGTCATGACAACAATGTTCAACCCATCTAATCCTGACATTAAACATTATATCCACAAAAACTGGAATATAATTGAAAATAGTGCAGATTGTGCAGACACATTCGCCACTAAGCCAATCATTGGCTTCAAAAGACTACCAAACCTTAGAGACATGCTTACCAAGGCTTCAATTTCATACCCACCAAAGGATATTGAGCCACCCAAAACAATACCCACTCACTGTACAAGACTGGGTAGATGTACGTACTGCCCCATTATCAAGAAGATTGATGTGGTCACCTGCAGAATCACAGGTAAAAAATACAAACCTATAGACTTACCTAGAAAACTGTCATGTGAGCTCAGTGACATAGTATACCTAATAACATGCAAGAAATGTCTAATGTATTATGTAGGTGAAACAGGCAGAGCCTTTAGATCAAGAATCTACGAGCATAAACTCTCTGTTAGTAAACCCAAGGATAATAGAGTCACTCCTGTATCCAAACATTTCGCTGGAACTGGGCACTCTATTAAGGATATGCAGTTCATTATCCTGGAATGGTGCACTCCCAAATACAGAACTCCCAAACAGGCTCACAGGAGAAGACGTGAGCAGTGGTGGATGTGGAATATTGGAGCTGTCCATCCAATTGGCATAAACCAATTTATCTAGACTCTGTACATTTTTGGTCTTTCTTCACACTCTGGAGACCCCTAATTCTCTTTACTCCTTTTATAAATAATTTATAACATTGCGTAAACAATAATAAGTCTGAAAATGTAAGTGGTGTATGAATATTATAAATTACTACAGAGAGAAAAAGAAATATTTGCATTTTTCAAACTCCAGATTGCAGATTCAGTTTCAAGACCCACTATATAAACCCCTAGTTGCTGCTGTTATTCATCATTTTTCATCATTATCATCACAAAGATGCCAGTTGTATATCTGTTGTGTACAGTTTGAGATTTTGTACAAGTTGCAACTTGTACAATCAGTTTGTACATGTTGTAACTCGTACAAGATTGGCTGTACAAGTTGTAACTTGTACAGAATTTCACCATCACATAATCTCAACTTGTACAGTACTTTTTTACAAGTTGAACTTTAAAGAACTTTGGTTAAATTAACAACTTTATTGAAAATATTTCTTATTTTATGTGTATAAATATCCAAATTAATGTGAGTGTCATATATACATCATTTTTCTATAAAAATTAACATTAAATTTATAGAAAAACTTTTAAAAATTTTGTTGGTAACCCTTAAAATACATTAAAAGGTTATTAATATATGTATATTAATATAATAAGTTGATACTTTAGTTGATCACTTAAGGGTCAAGTTCTTTACATTGCTGTATCATGCAGAAAAAATTAAGCTTTATTGTTAAGTACTAAGTTCAGTATCAATGTGACCTGTTTCTTATTGATGCTTGTAAGACCCCATCTTTGTTCTCAATGGAGTTGTGGAACTCTGCACTGGGGTCTTTTTCCTTTTTAAAAATATTTAGGCAGAAAAAGTTTAAATAAAAACAATCATACTTCACAGATGAAACTTAAAAAACTAATGAGAAATATAAATCTTCTAAATGCAACCAACTGTCTTGGTGTGGTTTCCTAGAGCATCAGGGCTGTTTTGTGATTTACCTCAAGACAACAAACTAGGATTATTGTGTAAGGAAAAGTATCAAAGGACAGAAGATAGTATATGCACACAATAAAATTATTATACAGCAAAACATTTAATATTATTCGAATCAACAACAATTACACAGACTGGTTTCTGTCAAACTCAGGTGTATTTATTTATTTGGGGTTTTACGTCGCTTTCAACACTGTACAGGTTATATCACGACGGGTAGTTGGAAGGGCAGAGGAAACCAGTACATACAGTTTGTTAGGGTTCTGTACTGTAAACTGCAGACCAACGGCAAGCAACTACCAGCTTTCCCACTTGAGGCCGTGCCGGGGATTGAACCCCGGCCTCAGAGGTGGGAGGCGAGAGTGTTACCACTCTGCCACCGTGGCCCCTCAAACTCAGGTGTAAGACAGGGTGATACTCTATCACCAACATTGTTTAACATCTTCATAAATAGTCTTGCTGTAGAGCTGAATGATTTGAAATTAGGGTTAAACTGTGGTAACACACACATATGTATATTATTTTATGCAGATGACATAGTTCTTTTAGTCGACTCAGAATCAAAACTACAAAGCATGCTTAATCATGTAGCCCAATGGTGTAATAAATGGAGGATTATTGTAAATGATTTAAAAAGTGGTATTGTACATTTTAGGAATACAAGTGGCAAGAAATCAGAAGTTGTTTTCACTCTTGGAGGGAGCATAATTGAAACTGTCCCCCGGTATAAATACCTAGGGGTGATCTTGGATGAACATTTGACCTTAAATGAATGTGCAAAGACTTTAGCTGAGGCAGGGGGTAGAGCTTTGAGCAAAATTATTGGCAAATTTAAGAATTTCAAAGACTTCAACTGCATAACATACACAAAGTTGTACGATGCATGTGTTTGGCCTATCATGGATTACTACTCTAGTATCTGGGGATTTCAAAATTTTAACTTTGCAGAAAAGGTCCAAAACAGAGCTATACGGTATTTCCTTGACCTGCATAGAAATACCCCTGCACTGGCATTCCAGGGTAATATGGGTTGGATGATTCCAAAATATAAATATTATATTTCAGCAATCCGTCTTTGGAACAAAATTTGTAAAATGGATGCAGGGCATTTGAATGATTTGAAGATCTTTGAATGGAGTTACCGGGACCTGGATGTCGGTTCTTGGGAATCAAACATATACGACATATTTGAGTCAGTGAACAAGCTAGAGAACTTTGAAATGGCTGAAGAGCTGGACATTAATGACCTTGAAATCAAACTTGCAGATATAATGCACAATGAATGGTCCAACAAACTGCCATCAAAACCAAAACTAAGAACGTATTCACTTTTCAAAAACAAAATAAAGACTGAAGTGTATATTCTTTCAAACATCCCCAACTACAAGTGATCACTTCTTTGCCAACTTCGGATCGGTATACTGCCCCTAGAAATTGAGACAGGAAGATACACTAGGAAAAAAGTTGAAGACAGAATTTGTAAGCTCTGTAAATTAGACATTGAAGATGAAATACATTTTGTGTGTGTTTGTCCTAAACTTCAAGCTATCCGCTATAAATATTACAACAAAATATGTTCTTGTCAAAATGATAGTATATTAACTCAGTTTTACGAAATAATAACTTGTAAAAGGGTAAAACTATTAATGAACTTTCTAGCTGACCTATGGAATCTCAGGAACAATATTTTATGTAACTAGTTTCCACTTATTTGTTGTTAAAGTATTTTTGAAATCTCAGAAATAATATTTTATGTAACTAATTTCCACCTATCTGTTGTTAAAATAGTATGTAGAGACATTAGGGCTGGGTATTCTTTTATTCTTCATTTTTATGTTGTCAAACTGTATCATACTATGTCTCTATAATAAATGAATAAATAAATAAATGGGTAAATAAATAAATAAATAAAAATATGCATAATTGTAATTAGCACATGCTTTACATTAATAAAATCCTTGTACAGTCTTAAAATTCAGATGTGGTTTTTTTCACCAAAAACAATTAATTTTATTTATCCCTTTGGAATAAATAGATTTAGGAAAATTGTTGACAGAAAACATTATTAGAAATTATAAGATCAGTTACCAACACCAACCCAAAAGCAGATGCAGGCTTCACGTGTGCCAATGTGACTCAAACTTTTAAAGTAAGACAAAGATATGCATTAAAAAGTGTCATTATTGTCAACAAAATTATGAAAATATACAGATCAACAGGTTGCTTTCTCATTAAAAAAAGTTCATTAAAAAGTATAATTTACAGTAGATTTGGTGTTCATGAAGATCGGATATGTTGATTTTTAAAGTATAAATTCATTAAAATACATGCTCAACTAATACATTTGGAGCTTGTACAAGTTGCAACTTGTACAGGTCCAAAATGTGTACATGTTGCAACTTGTACAAGTCAATCCGTACAAGTTGCAACATGTACAAGCTGTTTGTACAAGTTGCAACTTGTACAGATTTCTTATACAAGTTGCAACTTGTACAAAATCTCAACTTGTACAAAACATATAAAAGCCACTTCCCACAGACAATTAGGGTCCTTTTTATTGCATTGAATATTTTCATTTTCACTCGCATTCACATGCACAAATAATTGATGATACCCTAAAACCTGTACCCAAAATAAAGGTGATGACAAAGCAAATTACCAAAGAAAAACTCCCCAACATTCATCTTCAATGATTCGCAAAGTTTAACTTGGCCCCTTTTACACCCCCTCCGCACACATTGCATGCTTGTATGTATGAATGAGATATGTATGTAATGTATGTTTTTTTAAACAAGTAGGTGATGAATTGTTTTTGAAATATTTTTAAGCGCAAGCCTCAATTGAGCTCGTGCATGATGATTATTTGTCTGCTCACTGAAGTTAAGCAGCAATGGGCTACGTTAGTACTTGGATGGGTGACCGTCTGAGTACCTGAGTACGTCTGACCAGCTGTGGGATGTGTGTAAGTTAGAATTTCTTTGTGTTGGACTTTCATAAATTCTAGTGCACTACTTGTGTCTCTGATGGCTTTGCGCTCACGCTAGGAGACCAAAACACCTTTTGGCCTTGTTTTTTTAAGATTTTTGTAGTACAAATTTACTGCTGCTGTGGTGGCTGCTGTTGATCTAGTTGTTGGATGATGGGAGGAGTAGAGGTGGTATACTGCAGCTGCTGGTCTGCTATTGTATCTGGTTGGGATACATTAATCTGCTGGTAGCTCATGACTGACTGGATGTTCTCAAAAAGACCTGACAGGCCTGAGATATTGTGTGCTGTGTCATCTGCCATGGCCAAGGCGATAGACGGGTTAAAGCCTTTTGGTTGGACTGATTACCAATATCTTTTTGATCTTGTATCTAGGGTCTCAAACCATGTCAGACCCGTAAAGAATGTTTACATCTGTGGTGAAATACTTTAGTATCTTCCCCAGGCTATCCTTCCAGGCTGTCATCTTGCCCTTCTTCCTTCTTGATTGGCAGGATGAAAAAGAGTCATATGCTCTGTGACAATAATTAGACAGTATTTCTAGAGCACAGACCTCCAACAGGGCAGCTGTGCATTCCATATTGTAATTTCACTGAAAAGGGGCTTGTTTATTTTTAACCCTAGACATTGTAGAGCATGATCACAAAAGTATAAAGAATTACGTTGACAACAAAGGCAAAAGAGCATTGAAAATTTAATAAAAATCAGACTTTTGCACATTCTGGATTTCTTTGTAAGCAGAATAGGCAATATCTCATAAAATATCCTAGGCAAACCAGCATAATCAAGTGAAATTTCTAATGTAACCTTTTAATTTGAAGGCACAATATCTTCCCCACAATGTGGAACTCGGTGCTCTAGTTTAACAAAAATAATGTTTAAATGAATAGTGAAGGGACAATATAGGTCAGTTATCCAGGGCTGTGGGTGTGGCTAGAGAGAGGAGTACCAAATGGGGAGGCTTGAGTAAAACTAGGTTAATGTTAAGATGTTTCCTAAAGGATGTAACAAATGGACTATTTCTTACATGGAAATGAAGAAAGTTCCAGAGGGCAGAGGGCTGGGGCATAATGACTGAAAGAATTTGAAAAATGCTCTGTGGTTTCTGAACTTTACAGTCAAAAGAGGGAAAAGGAAGAAACTTATATTTTCAGCTGATACGTCTAATATTTCTAGATCAGTTGTCTGGATGGATTGTAATGAATTATTCCTTGAATTGAAATGGGACTTTGGAAGGTTTGGATTATTTTTGTATTCAGAGTATAATCCGGATCTTACCCAAAATTTCATTTTATCCACTGATCAGGACCTACTCATATAAAAAGTTTATAAAGATAAATCCCTCAGTTTTGGAGTAATCTTGAACATAGGAAAACAAAGAGACACAAAAACAAACAAACTGCCCCAAGCATAACCTTCTTGATGGAGGTAACAAATTGTGTGGGGGGTACTTTTGCCAAAAAAATTTCAACCTTTAAAATCAAAGTTGTAGGCTATGTTTGCAGACAAACATTTTCACCCTTTAAAACCCGCAATATCAAATTCCAAACCTTATTCCAAATCCCTGATTTAACCTGAAAGACACAGTTCAACCAGCACACAGATTATTTTGTTACTCATCCTAATGCTGCAAATACGTAAATATAAATAGATTTATGAAGAATGTCATTGTCTTGACATTCCAAAATATCTGGAATTTAAACATAGACAATGCACTTTTATCTTTCAATATTTTTGGAGAAATTATTGAAGATATTTCGTACAAAAAATGCAGTATTTCCCAGGATTGGGCGAAATACCATTGAAATAACTTGTACTGAGCAATCTAAATTTATTTTTCAGTTCAATTCAATGTGAATGCTGATTTAACTGCAATTCAGTATACATGCTAAATTTAACTGACAGTAATGCAATAAAAATGTAAACACCTGTGTATGTAAGGGTGCTTTGTTCTCTGCTCAATTACACCAACAAGTGTCATCATGTGAATCCAATTCAACTAATTTATCAATCAACAATGGCAAACAGTAACCTTCAAAGCGACTCAGAGATTGATATATTAAAACTTTTGCCGAAATGTTGAAATTTTTGCAGCCAACAAGTGTAAATCATGAACCACTTCTGTCCCAAACCAAGTGTGAGCAAAACACAATGTAACGTGTTAATCAGTTGAACATTAACTCTCTCTTCACAGTTAAACTTGGTTGTTATTTTCTTTGAAATATCCCTTACTATACAGAAAACTTATTAAATAGTACCATACAAATTCTATGATAATTTTGTTATTCCCCCCAAACTTTCCTACATATTTGTTTAAAAGTATATTTGCAAGTGAAAGCTGAAATTTTCCATATAAGAATGGCTAAGAAACTATATAAGCTGGTGTCCTACTTGTGAGTGGCATCACATCCACAGATAACACAATACTGGGCGCAGGGTGAGACTACAACAACAACCACATATACTACTACTATGGCTTCTGGCTTGAATAATGTAAGTTTGCCGGCAAACTAGCAGGATTTGTTCTCTAAGTTTTAGAGGCAATTTTAATTGGTATAATCTGGGTACAACATCTAGATGTATGTGATAAACTCTCTCCGTTTTAATATACACAAATCAACCATTTGTTCAATTCCCTTAAAAGAAAACCTGTACATGAATGTGTACAAATTAAACTGATATAGAAATTAGTTAACATTCTTGTGTTGTCGTATAGCATTTTCATTTGGTATCCCTGAAACAAGGAAACCGCTGAATCCAAAGCTTACCATGGCTGTATCCACTGCTAATCGTTACAATATGAGATTTCTTTTCAATTTTACGATTACCAATAGCCTTTAGTAGCAAACTAATATGTTCACATGCAATAATATATATACATATACAATCACAGGAAAAAGTTTAATATATGTCAACATAATTTGATTGTGAGAGTATTATTTGCTGGTTATTGACAAATGATTTTTACAATTTCTTTTAAAATGAGAAAAGCCTAGTTTACCGAGGAGGAAACCTGGTTCCCTTAATTTGACACCATAGATTGACATAACATCTTGATCAGCATTTTTTCTTGCAAATTTTACTATTGTTTGTGAAATGGTGCTGTATGTAATATGATAAGAGTATATATTAACATACCATTATATAATTCACTAAGACAATGAATTTTAGAAGTTTTTAAGCAATACTGATGTATGAGCTCTGTAATGGAATTTACAGAATAGTCGTTCCACCTTTTTTCTGAATGAATGTTTTACGAGCGATATATTTATCAAAACTTCTACCCTACACTTTAGAACAATAAAATAAGTCTTGTATAATTAGTACACTATATACTGTTAGCAATGAGTCTTGATCGAGTTTAGCTTTAATCTTAAATATTAGTGCCATACTTCCATTGATTCTGTAATTTACAAAATTTACATGATCTTTTTTATTTTAACTTATGGTCAATCAACACACTTAAAACTTAGTTACAGTCTTTCAGTCTGGAATTCGTCAACATAAACATGACACTCTGGAATATCTTGTTGGTATGTGAGTTATGTTGCATTTAGTTTTTGCTACATTAGGTGACAATTTATTTTTATACTGCAAACCATCTACTCGGTTTGTATAATTAAAATATAACTTCACTAGCATCACGAATTTATTATTGATAAAAATATATGTGTCATCTACAAATAAAAAAATGACAATTTAGACATATAACCCAAGTATATGTGTATAGTTACCTTTGTTCCTAATATTGACCACTAAGGTACTACACAAACACCATTTACTTCATCTACCTGGATATTTTCACATTTTTCTAACTTCTTTTACATTAACCAGTATGAAATAATATATCATATACAGAAATTAGTTAGTTGGTTTATAAACAAATCATAGTTGAATGTATCAAACGTTTGTTTTAGGTCAATAAATACCCCTTTTGTAGCCTTCCTTTTGTGCATGTCACTTACTACACTTGGCAGGTCTATAATCTCTGATAAAAATAATTTTGACCAATTTTCAAGTCTAAAAGTCTAAATATACAGAAAACGTGTGCTAACGGTTATGTTTTCTCAACCACAGAAACTTCGGTTTTATTTTGAAGTCATGTAAAACTCTATAATATAGACTAGAGAACCACTAAACGTTGCCCTATCATCGCATAGTGACCCATACAGACATTATTGTTGACAGGTTCTGTGCTGTACACTTGCTGTGTTGCTAACCACACACTCCATAAGAAGTGCAAGCGTCAAACTGCCGGCCTGTGCTGAACCAAGTGACGCAGTGTTACGCAGTCAGTACCGAGCACACTTCCTGGTGGACTTGCACGAGAGTTACTACCAGATCCCCTCCCTGCATATACACAGTGGAGAAACAAGAAAAGGTGGCTCCCTGATTCATGGAGATGACAGGACATGTGACACACAGTCCACAGGTCCACTCTCTGACAGAAGTGTATGCCCCTACCACTATGTGCTGACTTATGAGGCAGACAGGTACTACACTCATAAGTTTATTGTTATATTTCTCTTTCAATGAATCCAGTTGTACAAAATAAAATGCTATGTTTGTCTTTAGGCAATTTGACATTAAATCGGTTATATCACGATGGGTAGATTTAAGGCATACTAATTGGTAAAGATTCTGCATGGCAAACTACCGGGCATCAGAGATCCTTACATGAAAATATTCATAGCTTTCTAAAACAGATTTCATGATTCCAAAGTACCACTGCTGTCACTGCTGTTATGCTGTGCAGTATCTAATCAGACCAAGCTTGGTATATTCATATTCATAAGTATTCGAATACACTTTTGTGTGCGTTTGTATTGGTATTCAAACAATTTTGTGAAAAAAAGCAAAGTATTCATATTCGAATACATTTCAAAAGTATGTACATTCACGAATACTTTTATGAATGCATTTAATATTTTTCACTCTTGGTTGATTTTTTTCACCATGTACTGACAGGTTCTAGATATAAATATGAAATTTGTTATCTATCATTATGTGCCTAGGAAAACTAACAACACACATTTAATAAATACTTTTAATCAGTAAATAATAACAGTTGAATAACATAATAATGGCAGTGTCCTATTGGAGCAAAATAGTTAGGATAAAAACTTCCTCTCTTGGATCTCTGTTCTCATAAAAGCATTAGTTTGTGTGTTTAATTTTTATATTGGTAAATGATTTCATGTGTGTTTCTATTCACATTGGTTTTCACAATGTTGTTTTATGTTATTATAAAATTTATGAAATAATAAACACCAAGCTACCTACCTTAAAATGATAAGTGTGTTTGCCTTTGCTACAATAGGGGATTAGATGTGTTCAAGTAACGGTGTCATTTATCATATATGAGTAATTCCTAGGCAAACTTATGTGACACCTATTGTGACAGGCTTGTAGCAGTAATAATGCCATCATAAAGATTTCCAAAATAATGGCTAACTCATTTAAGTACAAGATACTTAGGCCACTAAGATGTTTCTTTTCAAGAAAAAAAACTGTTGAGTAGCTCATGTTTAGCAGATTGAATATTCAGATCTTGGAGCAAATATGAATTGTTGTCAAATATGATGTGAATATGAACCATCATTTACTGAATTGTGCTTTCATGTTTGTATATTTATTCAGAAAAGTAAAATTATTAAGATTTATTTTAAAAAATGATTGTATGAAATATTTTTGGGGTTTAGTTAAAAAGTATTCATGAATGTATTTGAATACTTTTGAAATTGATGTTTTCATATTCGTATTCATGGAAATGAAAAGTATTCATATTCGTAATCAAATGCTTTTAAAAGTATTTACCCCAGGCCTGATCCAGACAGAGATATTTTAACAGATATTCGTAAAATATTTTCCCTGATTTAGATTGTCATTAGTGCTTTTTATATCAAACAGTTTGCTAAGCATGTTAAAACAATGTGCACTAAAAGAAAGACTTTTGGTTCACCAATTTGGGGGCTATTTATTCCCTGTAAAGTGAAAAAAGGAAAATATTCCGAACCAACCAGGGTTTGTGTTCACAAAAAGGTGTTGGCCAAGCTTTTAGGTTTAAGTTGGCTATATTTGTACATAAAACTTAAGTTTAAACTTAGCTAAGATCATTCCTGAATAGAGTCCATGGTTTTGGCATGAAACATAATTTGTGGGGCAATATGACACACTAGTTTTGCTAGAATTTGCAACTGTTGACAATACTTTAAATAAATCATCGACTGCATCTTGTTTCAGATACCCCAGGGAGCTGGTGAGTGCCCGCTGTAACACAGCCTGCACCAAATGTACCTCTGTGGACTCCTCAGACTTTGGCTGTTTTCCTGTACATTACACTGTCAAAGTTTTGAGAAAGACTGACACATGTGTAAATGGAGTGTTTGTGTATGAAGCCGCCTATCAGAAGATTGGAGTTGGCTGTACATGTGCTAGAGTACCTACTGGTGCAAACCCAGTCTGAACAGACCTCACGTGACAAAAACATATGGCTCTGAGAATGTTAAAGATCAAAAGCATGAGCTATTCTCTGTGTTTACTGTAGTTTAAAGCTTATTGTAGTTTGAAAGTCATTGTAAACTGGCCAAGACCCAGGTTTAATATGTTGTTTTAAAAGATTGAGATATATTTACCACATACCTATACTTCCAATATTTATTCTTTTTACTTATTAATTTACACTACTTACATGTGTAAAATATTCTAGAGTATTTGTTTATTTTATTTGTTTCATTTTACTGCCATTGCTGTGATATTCAGAATTAAATATAAGTTGTGACCACTTGTGTGTTTTCAATGTATCAGTATGCTTTAGTATGTGCCCCTCCTGCACAGTCCATTGTCGTGCATCCTGGTGTGGACATGACAGTGCATCAGTTTCAGTGTTCTTTTATCTATAATTTTTGATAAAACTATTTTATTGTACTTCTTGGGACAGTCTTTTAAAATTAAAAAAATATATATGTAAGATGGTAAGATATGCTCAACTTATTATTTTGGATTTTCACAAGAAGACACAACCAGTGAAAAATGTCTGAATATTTTGAAACTCTTTGTTGTTTGGCATGTAATAATGGGTTCACACTCCTGCAGTGTAGCAATTTTCAATCACATTGTGACAAGATTTAACTGTATAATCGCTGATGTAAGTCAAATGTATCAGTAACACTTTGGTCACATTTCAACACTGGTTGGACCAGATGCTTTAAGTATTAGTGTAGAAATTGTTATCTGGACAAGAAAACACTAACAACATATTGAATAGCTTAAGACATCTGACAGACATGTGCTATGTGCCACAGTCTCATACTTTAAAGTTACATGTGAAAATGTGGGGACATAGGGGTTTTTACGGGAAAAGTTTGAAGGGCCGTTAACCAACGCGCCATTATACATGGCCACTTAATATTTGTATTAGGCCACACAATGCACTCATACCAGTCAATCTATGAACCCTTAATTTACAAGAGTACATTGTGATACTTAATCTCTCATGAAAAGTTGTAAAATAATGTGAATAATTTTACGGTGTCATGACACGATGTTAGCAAGCAAAGCTAAGCTTACTCATAGGTATATACAAGTTGACACATAGGTATACTGAGCATGGTTTTGAAGATACCTACCATCCCTGCCTGGTGATATTGATTTTAGATCCTTTAAAGTCTTCTTTGTTAAACTATAGCATACCTGTTATACTGCTATGTAACTTTAAAATAATGTCACTTGTCTTTGGTTATGAGTTCCTGGGGATGATTTCATGACAGGTTCTACACTTAAATTGAACACCTTTGGCTCAAAATTTCGGAATACTTGAGCCCATGGACTTTGGCTTTTCGGATTTCAACAATGGTCTCAGTCTTGGCTTTGGCTGAGTCACTGCTTCAAATGCTGAGATTGGTAGAGAGTTGGTTTGATGTATGTATATATAAAACTCCCAACTTTATAATCCTTGGACATTTTTTATGTTGTGACAACGTTTTTCGTTGTAAAATAGCACTTTACAACTGATAAAATGTGTCAAACAAAGGACATACGTCATGAAGATATCTTAACTAGAAATAAAGGGTCCCATGCAACAGAAATTCACTGTGGTTATTTGATAAGCTTAGTCTCAGCTGAGCCCCCTCCTGTGAAAACCACCTGAGATTTTAACTTAACAGAACCAAATGGCTCAGGTTTGAGAATGTGGCTTAACATAAGCCCAGGCTAATGCAGGTGTTCCACTTCAGCCGATCCTGTATCGGACCCTACGACTCTAGGGTCGGTTGTGAAAGTCGTAGGATCGTAGAAAAAATGGCCCGCAAATGGGGAGTTGGTGTTAGAAATCCCCAACAGGATGGTACACTTACAGATAGGACTTGGTGACTACCCCGCCGGGGACATTTATTGCACGGCCAGTCGTAGTAGTACTACGAAAAGCCCTTACCCCTAACAGACAAGCTATAGCAGTTCCCGACAAGCCGTACTGACAAACAGACAGGACTGGAGAAACATACAGAACCCCACGACCAGACTTGCAGTCGGTATTGTCATTACAGTTTTTGATGAATTTTTGGGAAAAAAGAGGATCGAGTATCGACCAATAAACAATTCTTAAACTAGGTCAAGGCTGAATATTTGGATCCCATCACATGACCAAAATGTCCAAGTTTATTTATTTTTTTGTTATTTTAATTATAGTTTCCACGTTTTTCCTTTAATATACATAAAAAATGAAATCAATGTATGTCTGCTTCAGATTATGAACTAAAAATACACTTTCGTCTGTCTGTTGACAAAAAACAGTGTAAGTGATCATAGTTTTGAAGTTAACAGATAGTGAAGGTCCACATGTATGCTTTAAATAATTGAGAAACCTTAAAAAGTGGTTTATTTAGTCACATAATAAACAAATTCTCGGCATATTACACCAGAGCAATTTTTAAAAAAGTTAACAAACTATTTGGATTCAATCACAAGATATTTCTTCTCACTGTAAAAACCCATAAGCATTTTTTGGGAAAAAAGAGGATCAAGTGTCGACCAATAAACAAATCTAAAACTGGGTCACTAGTAAATATTTGGATCCAATCACGTGACCTAAACGTCCAACTTTACTTTTTTGTTATTTTAGTTATAGTTTTCAGGTTTTTGCTTAATATTTAATGAGAAATAAATCAATGTATGTCTGCTTCAGATCATGAACGAAAAAGCTAATTAAAATATGAAATTTTCATTAAAAATGTTATATCCTGTGCAAACAAGCAGAGAGAGATGTGCTTCTAACAATATCTCAAGTGACAATGAAACCCCATATATATATATATATGTATGATATCCACCACAGGCAGATTAGGTCTGACTACCCCGGTAGGGTGTCTTTTGCCTGTCTTGTTTTCTTAGGATTTCTTGATATGGTATCCAATTGCTGCATGGTCAGGTTTCAGATATTGTTTTCTATGTCCTAGCTTGTTTCTGGGAGGAGGAGGGGGTATCTTCGTCTTCATCTTCTTCTTCGTCTTCTTCTTTCTTCTACCACAGGAGTTCGAGAGAACTGCGGCTGTGGTAGTAAGTTGTTTTCATGATGTACTACTGTGGGTAGTGATTACTCTTTTCATATATGAAAAAAAAAAAAACTTACTTAAAAAACTTACCATAGGTACCAATTTCTTCCAAGTGTTGCTGAAGTTCTGAATCTTGATATCTTTGAAGTGATTTGGTTCTGCATTGTTCCAGGTAGTTCTGAATGAAAGATAGTTTAAGTATCTCATGGCTTGGTTTTGATAATTCATATGGTCTTACCCAGGTAATAGTTCTTAGACATTTCTTCTGGATATTCTGTAGGGCTTCTAAGCTTGGTTTGTGGTTAAATGTGAGATGGTAGCCGGTCTCCAGTATTGGTCATATCATGCTGGTGTAGGAGGTTTTTAGTGCTGCTTGTTGGGCTCCCCAGTTTTACAGTTGCCTCAGTTTTTCAATTCTGGGTGCTGTTTTGTTGATGAGGTTGGTGAGGTGTGGTTTCAGGTTCATCGTTCTATCTAGGGTTGTTAATAGTAGGACTGCTGAATCTTTTATTTCCACTTGGTTGTTTCTGACATTGATGGGAATCCTTTTCCTTGAGTTTTGACGCGTGATAATCATTAGCTGAGTTTTCTTTACGTTGAGCTTGATGAACCAGTCTTCCACACCAATCCTCCAGTTCATCCACCTGTTTCTGAAGGAGGTGGGCTTCTAGGTACCTTGGATTTCGATGGCTAGTGTAGATAGCTATGTCATCTGCATATTGTATTACTTGGCAAGTTTGTGAGGTCTGTTGTCTATGTTCAGTTTTGACACTGTAGAACCAATTAAGCTAGTAAAATGACTGAATTGGATTTCTGTTGAAATGAAATTGGTCAGTACATTTTCATTTTTTGAAAAATTTATTAGCATTACCAAAATGAACGGTGATCATATGTTTTGTGAGACAGATAGACAATTTAACAACCATACAATATAACACAAGTATATAAAATAAAACAATTAAAGTAAATATATAAATTAAATTATTTAACACAAACAAACTATAAAAACAAAATAAAATGTGAACTTTAAAAAGGTGCAATGCTTTTTGTCCATTAGGGACATTTATAAATAAAATTACATAATTGAAATCTTCGAAAGCAATAAAAGTAAACAAAAGTAAAGTAAAATAAATAGAGAATACTGTAGACGACCATTTGAATATAAACATGGCAATTGTACAAATAACATAATGTAATAAGGAAGGTGTCAGTTACATCTGTGTGGTTAACAGCTCATGGAAACATGTGATTCAATGACATCCTTTTTGATAAAATCCTGAAAGGGAGTCAAACCCTAGCTATGACATTGTATGTCAGAAAATAAATGCAATTGTGTTTTAGACACACGCATCATGCATGTATTATAAATGCTATAGCAACAACATAACTTATGACAAAAATAACTATAATAACTAACATTCAAATGACAATATTACTGTATTACAACAAAACAACTCTTTGAGACCATATAGAAAACCAATCTTATACATTATATTGAGATCATTCATAAAGCATTTCACTTAGGGCTTTGGACAAGGAAAACATACTCAAATAAAAAATACCCTGGACATCCATAAGTTAGTTAATTCATTCAGGAGTGAATTTCTTTCCCAGGTGTGCACTCCATGGTGTCAATAACATACATCTCTTTACATTTACACAGGGTTTTGTCCAGATAGTGTGTGTCCACAGGTACATCCAACCACTACAGTCATCCACTGGGGTTGATAGAGTCTGTAACCTCTGGCGTCACAATCACCTCTCCTGTGTCTGAGCACTCTGACTGGCCACCTCACCTCCAAGCACTGCAGGTTGATGTTGTTCCTGCCACACTCACAGTCCTGTGTACACTGAGCCTGTACGGTATGTCTGGGATACCTGGAAAAACAAAAGTAGGTTTCTTTATCTGTGACATAACAGCTCTGACATAATGGATGTACGAGGTAGGCTTAAATATGTACAAATAAACATGAAACAGCATTACCAGCAAATTATAAATTTGGAAGGTTGGCATATATTCATATTCTGTCAAGCCTTATGTGGGTTTTTGTTTCGTAATTTGAAAAACTCTGGATCATACATATTTCAGATTCTATGTTACTGCCTTGTTTTATATCAAAGTGAATTAAAATTTTAAGTTGATGGCTTTCTTCCTGGGTGTTTAGGCACTCAGGGGGTCAGTCCCTCAGACCATAAATTTGGTTGTAAGGTTTGGTTACCAGTCTGAGGGGTGTTTCCTGGTGGGAGGGGATCCCTGTCACTTAGCAACTTGGGGGTCAATTTGAATTAATTGGCAGGAATGAGAGGAAAATTCCTGGCGGGAATTGTTTCATGAATATTCATGAGATTGGGGTTCACTTGTGGTAAGAAAATACTTACAGATTTTTGATTGGTGGGGCGCTTTTTTAAGTTCCTGCAAATTGGGTTTGCATTTGATCATAATATAAGAAGAGCTAGAACCGTGAACTGTAACTTTAAGAAATTTCTGCCCAATCCCACCCTCCCCTCTCTTAACTTATGATGTATGTCACATTGTAAGCATATTCAGTCATTGCCTCAAGTAGGTTCTTCTCACTTTAGCTCCTTATCCTATAAATTATTCTGAGCATGCCTTGGGGTAGGAGTGACCAGTGTAGAGACAATTTTATTTTTAATTTGGCATGTTTTTATTATTTTTGTGTTATATTTTATGGAAAATAGTTTTACATTTTTAATCTGATTGTGTTCTATGTTCATGGCAGGGTGTGCTTCCGGCCCTTGTTCTTGTATGTACTTCTAGTCATAGGTCTTCATTCTATATTATTATGTAGTGTACATTTTCAAGTATTTCTTATCTGCTAGTCATGTGCTTGTGCTCGTTGATATATGAGGGTTTTTCATAATGTACTTGTTAAAAATTCTTTATACTTTGTCCTCTTATAGGCCATGTTAGTGAAATCATAAAATAATTGTCAGATATTGTGTATATACAAAATTCTCTTCTAAATTTCAGTGGTCACCTTTTATTGTGTAGCTGTTATTATAAGCATGTTACTAACTTGTCTTTCTTGAGGTAAGGTGACCTTACCTGCGTTATAACTTGTAACAAATTTATGTTATAATTACATTGGCCACTGTGTAACTAATTGTGTATCTTGTGGTCATTTTGGATTTGTATTTGTATTGGATTTGTGTATTCTCTGGGACATGTACATATTATTATTAGGGTAGTGTGTATTCTTAATAATGTTAATTTATGAATAAAATTCATAGTACCCTCAGTCTGGTGTTGTGACTGTCTTATGGGCTGTATGGGGGGGACTGAAAATGTCCAGGAAATGTCCAGTTTTTCATTTTGAAGTAAAAACTCTTACAATGTGGTATACAACACATAGTGTACAATACATTCCATGGCTATACATGATGTTTTTTGTACTGTGTTGTTTTCCACATTTACATAATAATATATATGTTAAAATCATTACTCACCTGTTGTGGGCCGTTGTGTTGATGTAAGTCCATGGACAGAGGCTGTCCTGTGCGAGCCCATGCATGCTGCTGACTATGTCTGCAGTGTAGTGCTGGTGTATGGCTGCAGTATTGTAGATCTGACTGGGGTGATGG
The DNA here is from genome assembly GCA_964017235.1 of Sabellastarte sp. h YS-2021. Lineage (NCBI taxonomy): Eukaryota > Metazoa > Annelida > Polychaeta > Sabellida > Sabellidae > Sabellastarte > Sabellastarte sp. h YS-2021. The sequence continues at coordinate 35,506,425 of OZ024936.1, forward strand.
CTGTACTGATAGCTCACACTCTGCTGGCTAGCCACCCACTGCTGGTGTAGGTTATTGGGCTCCTGACACACATCACGGTGATGTCGCCTTGATGTGCGCAGTCTGGATGAACGGGCACCTGCAGACCACACAAAAGTCACCAGGAGGAAGAGGAGTTTCTGAAAAGACAAGATAGGCAAGGTATTCAGGCATGTTAACTTCATCATAAAAGAAAGAAATGTTGTAGTTCGTCAGACTGTACATTGTAAACTGACCTAACAGTGCCAAGCAAGTTTTAATTTTAAAAATTTCAACCGAAGACTACTTTATATTTTATTATCAGCCATATGATTCTGTCAAGACATTTGCAAGACTGAAAGACATTTATAAATAATTGCCAGCTTAGTTACTTCTTTCCAGAGATCAAACATCTCATTTGTGAAATGTTATTAGATCCAATGGAATAGAGATTTGAAAAAAAATGACAGATTACGAAAAAAAAACAGGTCGAAACAAACATATCAACCCTTTCATAAAGAAGCATGGTTTTATCCACATATCAGCCACACATGCTGGACAGTTGTCATCATTTTCCTTTGTAAATTATAGTATTTGATTGAGATTTATCCCCTGTACACTTTTTTTACTTCACTGCAAATACAAATCGTTGTAAACAGAGCAAAAAGTGCAGGAACCTTTCCTAAACAAGTATGCTCAATATACCTCATGCATGCAGTATGTCTGTTGTACAAATTAAAATCTCAGTAAAAAGTCTCTGCAGGGAATTTTTGTTTTTGTTTGACAACTTTGGTAAATCCTTGCTTGGGTATTTATAAGTATAAATAAAAATCCTTAGGGTTCAATCTGTTATTTAATCATATCAGCACATTAATGAACTGCAGTAAAGTTGATGTGGAAGAAAACATAAAATGAGGCAATGTTAGAAATAGTCCAGTAGCGACTAATGACTGTATTTACACAAAACAACCCCAAAATCTGAACAGAATCAAATTTGATGTTCCAAAAAAGTGATGCATTAAAATGATTAATCTCATACCAGATAGTAATGTACATATATATCTCAAATTAACCGGTACACTAATCAGTTAGTTTTTGACCATTTCTTACTCCAATCTGTATAAAAGCTTGTTTGTTATAATAACAATGAAAAGTAATTGTAATGCAAATCCCTTATATGGTTATCGACAGGTGCTAGATATGACAATCTAAAACTATTTTCCCAGTTTTCGATAATTGTTTGACACAAATGGTGTTGTATCAAATTTCACTTTAATATTTTACTTTATCAACCTATTGAACGTACATACTAATCAGCTCGGCTTGTCCTGCCTCTACTTTTTCCTTTCCACAGATAATCAGTTTTCATCTGGCTTATTTTTAACCCTGAGAAATGTTCAATTTAAAAAGTGTATTTAATATTTCTAATCAAGATTTAATATTAGAGAATGAACATATTAAATCATCAGTAGACTACTTTTATTTCTGTTTCCCAAACTGTTATGTCTGTGATGTTGTTTCAAAAGAAAATGGAAAATAATCCAGAAAAAAGTAATAGATAAATAAGGTAATAATGAATACCTTGTGTAACCCTACTCTCCATTTTGAAGTGTGGACATGTCTTACCATTATTTTTGATAAAGCTGTAGATATAATTATATAGTATTTATCCATTAATTAACACATTGCCAGAATTAAAGGTGTCTCAAGCTTTTAAAATGATATTCAACTCTACTGAGTTCAGTGCTTTCTCAATGAATATGAAGTACCCATTGTATTGTATTATTTTCTGGGAATGCTCTATTTTACAACCAAACTTTTTTGTGAAGGGTTCCCGCCAAACCACTTGAATTTTCAAACTGATTACCCTTGTCAGTATTGTCATATTCCTATTTCAAAAGACAAATAGGTTGTCCAATTTTAACAGTAAACAATCTTTCCCAGTTTTCTGCAAGATAGTTGTAACACTGTATCTGTCTACCGCTCAAACTAACTTTACCCAAACTTTTCTTACAATTGTCAATCCAAAATCAGTTTTAATTTAAGATATGCTTAAGAAAACACCAGACAGCCAAGTATTGAAGACACTTCACTAGGTCAGCAGTATATAAGCCTTCAGTGCCCAGGTATCAGACATTGTATGATCAGACCCATCACTGTGTTCATCAACTCACCTGTTGACAAAACTTCATGCTTTCAGTCTTCATTAATTCACTGTTTTCTGAACAGAGGATAGAACTCCATTTAAATAGCACTTGATGTCTAAAATTAGATACTACCTCATCCAATGGTAGAAAGCTGATTCTTTTTTCAAAATATCCACTGTACCACTTTTTATTGTTTGGGTAATCTGAATATTTTAAAGTAAAAACTTATACATATATTTTCTATTAACGTCGTAAAACAAAATACCCCCATTTAGTATTAACTGCATTGTTTCATTATATTAACAATAAGCCAATTTCCACTGTTTATTAAACAAATCAAACCATTTTGGGGGAAACCCATGCAAACACAAGAACGGACACTGCTATTTAGAGAATGATGAAAAATCTCAGATCACATGGGAGTAGCACTGAATTGTTGAGGTAGTGTATCCAAATAAACATTCAATCCTATCGTAAAATTGTAATACATGGGAAAGCACAGCATTCAGTGACCTGACCTACTTTTCACACTTCCTTTGTTCACAATAATCCTATAACTGTAATGTTTGAATTCCATTCAACAATGCAACACCTCTTGAAAAACACTATTTAGCCCAGGTATTATACCAATAGTGGGTCAAGTTTTGATATTTTGAAGACTTTTCCTGCTGCCCTGATTACAGTTTTATATTGCATTGTATATTCAGCTCACGCCCTCAGTCTCCCAATGTATGTTAGTTTTCTAGACTGGACCTCAACATTATACTCATTAGACTGGAAGGTTTTATCCCAATATATGTCTAAATGGTGAGCTTTTACTCAAACATACACTCTTTTTAACACCGTCCATAAGTGTTCCAATGACAGTGCACACGTAACGCACAATGTTTACACACCACAGTCAGCTGTGTGTACATAACAAATCTGTGTCTTGATCTATGTAATTGTGTAGATATTGCAGAAATCAACATGCCTTCACAAAATCTGTCTAATTACTGTTCTGAGAATCTGGTACATAATCTGTCTCCAGTTCTGCTAGTTCGCCACCAGCTGAAGGCCGTGGTTGGGAGATAATAAATCACCTTACGTTTGTGTGTGAGTTTGTGTGTCCGTTCGTCACATTTTTACATAAACCTTAATATTTCATTCATTTATAAAGATATCTTCACCAAATTTGCATGGAATGTTTATGGCTATGAAAACCTGTCTGCGCAAAATTTTGGCTTCATTTTGAAAAAAATAGCTGCCATAGCCAATTGTTTGAAAATCATAAAGGTGCTCTAAATCTTGAAATATTCCAGCTAGTTTCATCAAATTTAAACAAATCTGTACGGCTAGAAAACCTAGCCTGATAGTAATTTTAGCCTAGTTCTAAAAACAAAATGGCTGCCATATCACATTATTTAATGTAAAATTGGATATCCCAGTAAAAAGGCCTTATATCTCCCCTAATATTGCTCCTAGAGGTGAAGAATGTGAAAACAACTTGTAGGAAGTCATGGCCTGGGAGTCTTTTCCAGGTGTTGAATTTGACCTTTGACCCCTGCTTCAACGTTAAATGGGGTTATCACACTAAAACGTCATTATTTCTCCCTTATTATTATTTTGATGTCAATTGGGATTATCTTATTTAAAAAGGCTTACATCTCCTTATCATTGCTACTGGGGGTTCCAAATATGAAAACAACTTATAGGAAGTCATGGCCTGAGACTCTTTTCCAGTTGCTGACTTTAACCTTTGACCACTTCTTCAATGTCAAGTAGGGTTATCTTACTACAAAAGCCTTATGTCTCCTATAGTTCTCCATTATTACTGATCCTAAGGCATGCGATAACTGCTGCTGCAGTGGCCTTGTTTTCCATGTGTTAAAGTTGGGGTTTCATTGGGACAGGTCCTCAGCATTGTCTCATGAGGGAGTCAAACCCATACAGAGGTGACAGCATGTGATTAGATGCCAAACTAACCACTAGGCCACTGAGGACCTCCGGTTTTCCATGTGTTAAGAATCCTTACAACTATCAAATGATTCACTTTCACACTAATCAAAATACCTTTCCATCAGTAAAACATGATTTTTAAGTATTATGTATGTTTATATGTTATGTAAAAACATTTTGAGAGTGTAGGGGTAAGTAGAACTGGTCTAAATATAGATTCAATTAAGGTATTATGAATGGGATGACACATTAGGTATAATGACAGTATTATATCATCATTAAGGTTTAATTTGGGTTTATTTATTTCATTATGTCCTTGATCACAGAATTAGGGGTTATTTGTGTTTGCCATAGTACAAACATGATTGAGTTACATATCATGTTCTTCCTTTAAACACCTACCGTGATGACAGTTTCAGCATTTTACTAATGACCGACAATTTGGAACATTGTATTGACTGGCTCGTATTGACTGCACATTGTATTGACCTGAAACGTCTTTCAAAGATTTATCTGGTGAACAAATCGGGTTGATTCATCTGAAATCTACTCTCAAAAGGCAAACTTCTCAAATTCGCCTTGTGTTTTCTCTCTGTCAGATTAGTTGTAAGTCACATATACGACGCACTCTGCAAATACCCCAAGCCTAAATCAAGTGTTGTGTGTATTATTTTAGGGGTAGTTGTAAGCTGAAATGCCAACTTTCTATTGGAGTAAATCTTTTGTATATGGGCAATTTAAATAAGAGCTATTTCTTCCTGAATTTGGAGATTTTATTTACTTGTGCTAGAAGCATTTGCATTCACGAAACTCACCCAAAGGGTGTCTAACCTTTCTTAGGCGCAACACACCATAAGTTTGTCAGTACTTATGTAAAGAAATGATCAGTGAGGCAGTGTTAAAGTAACATTAAAGTATTTACAAACTTTGTCACTTGAAAATATAGGGGAGAAATATTCCAGGTGTGATTTATCTGGGTCAGTAGGTGGCACACTTCACAGAACACATGTGTGAGACCTCAATGCGTCATTGTATAAACCAACTAACTACAAAATGGTGGGCAATTCAGTGTGAGGCTATGTCGACAATGTGGTGCTTTTCTGTGACAAGGGAACTCCCCCTTACAAATCATTTTGCTCAGTGTGATTTAACCACAAGGTTAACAACAAATGGCTTCCAAACCTGTAGTTTTAACGTTTTAAGTAGCAAAGATTTTGACTCTGTCGTATGCCATTTTGTCTGTATTAATTTCGACCAATACTATCAACTTTTAGATATTAAAAAGTTTGCTAGTAAAATACTATTTAACTTATATTTTAAGTTTGCAATAAACAACTGTTACAAACAAACAACAATTTTATGCAATTATTTTAATCAGTGACTGAATAGTGTGAACCAGCAATTCCATTATAATTTTTGGATATTGAAATAATTTTGTTTCATGACACTGTAAAAGCCAATTGTAAGTAGCCAATTGCAAGTTTGAACAGTCCATATAATCCCAGGCCTAACCAATAGAGATAAAAATATATAAATAATTCCATACAATTTGGCTATTTTTTAAAAGACTCTTGGTGTAAGTGGAAACAGAAGAATGTGGATATAGGTGTAGGTGTGGGTATTCCAAGTGGATTGTTGTTTTCTATACTATACTGTTGATGTAGAAATCTCATCATTGGGCAACTTGAAATTATTTTTTTTAAATGGCACCATAACAACCCAACTTTACTATACTTTTTATTTTGTTTTTCACATCTCTATTAGTTAAGAGAAGAAACCTCTTCTTACCCAATGAATTGGATAAAACACTTCTTTAACATATCAGATTAGATATTTGGCCGTTTTGACAAAAGAAATAAATTAATATGGCCGTCATATTTTTATTAACTTTGCTGGAAAAAGTTTATAACATTTTGATCAGTAGCAGTAGTATGAGGTATCTTGTCCAAGATTTTCTTTTACAGAAAGCATGTAAAATACTTAATGACGTTTAATCAAAGGTCGTGATAAATCAAATAATGCAGGTATTTGCTTGTCAAAATTTTGACTTTTGATTTAATGCTACAACTATGATTTTGTTGGGCGCCAACTCAGGTAGGGAACAACTCGAGTTGTTCCTTGCGCCAACTCGCGGAGGCTAGTTGAGGCAAACATCTTGAGATGTGCGCGCCATCTTGAGTTGTGGCTGCCCCAACTTCATCCCCTAATGTCCTGTACTGGTCAGTGGCCACCTGGCTTCTGATTGGTTAATTATTGACCTCATTAGTGGCTTCTCTATCTTAAGTTGTGGCTGTACCAACTTAATCCTCTATTGTAATTGGTTAATTATTTACCCCCCCCCCCCTTTGGTTGGAAGTGGTCAATTTTTGTTTATTTGGGGTTTTACATCGCTTTCAACACTGTACAGGTCATATCACGACGGATAGTTGGAAGGGCAGAGGAAACCAGTACATAGAGTTCGCTAGGGTTGTGTATTGTAAACTGCCGACCAACAGCAAGCAACTACCAGCTTTCCCACTTGAGCCCATCCGGGAATCGAACCCCGGCCTCAGAGGTGGGAGGCGAGAGTGTTACCACTCTGCCACCGTGGCCCCTTGGAAGTGGTCAAATACAGACTTCTAATTGTAATTAAGATACTAGACATATGTCCTACTTCATTTGCAACTGTAGTCTTAGAAATCTAACTTTATATTTCAGAAGTTGTAAATATGATTTGTGGTATCTTTTTTAAACAAGATAAATTCTTTTTTTTTTATATATTTTATTTATTTTTGAAACAAAAAAAAAACAATAGCAATACATCGATATGTTATACAATACAGAATGATATAATGCTTTTGCAGTAGTATTAAGTTAACTAGTTGGCACACACACATAAAAAAGCATAGTGGCCTATATAAACTTTTAAAGAGACAATGTATTGGAACAGAGTGTTAAGAGTTAAACATTTAAGTTAAACATACCACATTTGGGAGTGGGATATCTTTTCAATACTGATTTTCCAGATTTTAGATAAATTCATATAACAAACCAAATCTTTCAGCAAAAACCTCTGTTTTGCCTTTTTGCTTAAATACTTTTTTGTCAGTAGCTAGCTTCATTTTTAAGATATGTAAGAATTTCAAGAAAAACAAATCTTCATTTTGTTTCTTAGTTGTGAATATGAAATATTTAGCAGTCAGAATCACATTGAGTAAATGGTAATACTTTGGATTGGCATTTACTATGCCAAACAGGACATCCAATACCACGTGATGCAGCGTGACAGGAATGATTGACTGTATCCATTTTTCTACTTGTTTCCAAAAGTACCTTGTATTTGTACAGTAATAGAAATAGTGTTCTAAATTGTCTACTTCTTCACAAATATAACATTGTGGGGAGTCATTTATTTTCCATACTAACAATTTATAATTACAAGCAAATACCCTATGCAAAATCTTATATTGAAGACAAATTAGGTAAGTATCTAAGACTATTTTGGGAGGTAATGTATATATATTTTTCCAATCAATAGCTTCCAAGAATGGATAATACTCAGTCCATTTATCTTGATTAATTGGAATTGAATATGTTGTAGTAATGTAATGTTTGTATATTTGGCAGTTTTTAATTTTACTTAATCTACAAGACATTGCATAGGAATATTTGCACCTTGTGAATTGTAGCTGTTTGTTTTGATTTTGGATACTTTATGCAATTTATCTGTAACAGCACTAACAATTTGGTTATATTTCATGTCAGATATTTTAATTTTATATTCTTTTTGCAAACATATTTTTGTCTTAAAAGTTTTTAAGTCTTTATTTAAAATATCGGATACCAAGGAAAATCCAGAAGAACAACAATCTTTATATTCTACCATTATGGGCTTTTTGTCAACCATGATTAAAGGATTGTCAAATAACTTCTCCTTTAAGAGATCATGTACTGATGTTATATTAGGAATCAGAAAGTTAAACCATATTGATAATAAATTATAATAAAATTTTAACTTGATGTGATGCTCTACATTCTGAATACTTTGTTGTTTAAATATATTTATCTTTTTTATTCCCATTAACTCTTGTGAGAGTACTTTCCATTTTGCAGGGATACTATTACCAAATCTTTTAAACCACATAAGTTTTGCAGATAAAACAACATGTTTGACAGACACCATTTTTAAACCACCATATTCTGGCCATTGTATTAAAGTATTTTTAGACACAAGTGGTTTTCTATTATTCAATATAAAGTTTAGGAACAACTTATCCAGCTCTGATATTAATTTGTCACTAAATGATATGAATGATACTAACTGCAGAATATGAGGTATAATTAAGGATTTATAACTGTTATTTTACCTTTTAATGTAAGACATCTGGGCTGCCATCGCTTTAAAATATTTTGGATAATTTTTAGATTTTCTGTTATGTTTAAAGCTTGTGTTTTAGTAGAATTTGTAGCAAACCATATACCTAAAATCTTAAATGGATTTTTAGTCCAAACTATTCCACTGCTAGTATCTGGATTAATTTTTGTATCATTTTCAATAATGAAAGCCAGTGTCTTACTTTTGTTTAATTTCAATCCCTCATATCTATAAAATTCTTCAAATATACAAATGGCGTATTTAACTGAAATAGTGTCTTTGAAAAATAGTGTCATATCATCTGCAAGTTGACACAATTTAATACAAGTTCGCTTAACATATAAACCTTTAACATTTTTAGCTTCACGTAATACAATTGCCACTACTTCTGCTATTAATAAGAACAATAATGCACTGACAGGACAACCCTGTCTTATTCCTCTCCCAAGTTTGAAGTATGGGGATAAGTAACCATTGTTAGTGACACAAATTTCAGTTTGGTTATACAAGACTGAAATCCACCTTTGAAAATTGCTTCCAAAACCATATTTGTGTAATAATTTTTTTTTTAAAACTCCATTTAACCGTGTCAAATGCTTTTTGAAAGTCTGCTAGCAAAATAATACAAGAAACATTTTTACACTTACAGTAGTCAATAACATCAGCTATAAGATTGACATTTTCTCCACAATACCTGTTTTGCATGTAACCTATTTGATATGGATTTATTATGTCCATTTACCCAGTTTTCAATCTATTACTAAGTACTTTGGCTATTATTTTATAATCCGTATTCAGTATTGAGAGTGGGCGCCAAGATTTCAGATTTGTCAAGTCTTTGTCCTTTTGGGGAATAAGGTTTATTACTCCTTTACGCTGGCTGTCAGAGAGTTCACCCTTGTCAAATGCTTAGATGAAGCTGTTGTATACATATTCTTCTATTTTATTCCAAAAATTTTTTATAGAATTCGACAGGTATTCCATCCATACCAGGTGATTTGTTGTTTGCTAAAGCATCAACTGCTTTGCATACTTCATCAAAGTCGATAGTTTTGTCACAAATTTGTTGGCTTTCTTCAGAAATTTTGGGTATATTTATGTTATTTAGGTATGTATCTAAACAGGCATCTGTGTTAAAGTTAACATCAGATTCAGAGTAAAGCCTTTCAAAATATTTTTTCCACTTTGAGTATTTCATCTGAACATGAAATTTTATGACCATTATTCACTAATGTCCGAATATGCTTAACATTCTGTGTTGTCTTTTCTAAATTCAAAAAATATTTAGTAGGCCTTTCATATTCTTCCAACATTTGACATCTGGACCTAATAATGGCACCAAATGCTTTTTCTTTATATATTTCTTCGATTTGTTTTTTAATTAAATCATATTCATCAACATAATCTGCAGTGGGTGTACTGCTATTTCCTCCAAAACAGAATGTCTATCACATAATTGTTTCAGCATGTTTTTATCTCTTTTACTTTTATTGATTGAATATGTAATTGACTCTGTACGTATCATACATTTTATATAATCCCATGTTTAAAAGGAATTTTGTAAATACTTAGAGTCTTCTATAGCTTTTAAAATTGGGGACTTCATGTGAGATATATAATTGTCATCTAGGAGCAAACTAGTATTCAGTTTCCAAATACCTCTGCCTCTTTTTCCTTCATTTTTAAGTTTTGGCATTAATTTTAGTAAGCCATGGTCAGACTTTATACTTGGAAGAATATCAACATGCTGTGTAAAATATTGCAAGTGGCAAGAGATCAAAACATAGTCAATCCTGGATTGAGTAAAGCCATATCTAGTTTTTTCTCTCCAAGTATATCTTAGCTTGTTTGGATGTTTTAGCCTCCATATGTCTATAACATTAAACATATGCATAAACTGAGACAACGATTTGTTATAATTTAAATTTTTGCTCAAGGTAGGGTTTTTGCTAAATACATCCAAATCTATGTTTAGGTCACTGCCAATTATAAGATTTTCACCTGTGTAGCATTCAAGCTCTTTAAAAAGGTATTCACTGAATACTGTTTGCTCATTTTTTTGTCAACAGTGGGTGCATATAGGTTAACAAAAGTTAACATCAAGTTACATCAAGTTAATAATTGTAGGAAAACTGAAAATTACTATCTTTTGGCTAAACACAGGACTTGATAAACAAAACCTCATCACTAAATAGTATTAACTATTTTGGAATATGTGATAGTTACATTTAATCAAAAGAAATTAATCTGTCTTGCTTAATAAAGTCACTGTACAAAAATCATCAAATTAATTCAGCTTAATAAAGTCACTTTACAGAAATAATGAATAAATTCATTTATATGTTCAGATAAATGCTAAAGATGCATCCATTTACATAGAAACAATCTGTAACAAAGGAAAACATTTAATGTATTTTAGTCTCTCTTTTCCTGTAAACTGATGTTTCAGTGTGATTTTCATTATTTATTTGTACTGTTTCAATTTATATATATACATGTATATTTTTAAACTTTTGTGACATAGAGATGTTTTTCCTGGTACACAATACAACAATGTGTCATTTCATATAAAGCAAACTTTAAATAACACTGGTTAAAACTTGAGATTCATTATTAACATAGCAGTATATAATTGTTTATAGGTGTTTAAAATATATAAAAGAATAATAAAACAAACTATATTAAATATGTGTATGTATTATCTCACTAATATGTGTGTTAATAGCTTTCACCAAGTAATAATCATTTGACAAAACAATCTTATACCTGATACTAATTAAAAGATAAACAAATTAAGGTAGTCACCCATTAGGTTTCATATTTATGTTAAACAAATCAGCATCAAATAAGCCTGGGAAGTCCCTGAATGCAATTCAGAAACATGAATCCCTACGTTTGATTGTCTACATAACATTTTCTTCTGCAGAGATTAAGCTCTATAGACGTATAATTAGATTCATTCATAGGGTAAAGTTGCCGCAGCACCCACTCAAGATGTGGCATACAGCTCGAGATGTTTGCCACAACTCACCCCTGCGAGTTGGCGCAAAAAACAACTCGAGTTGTTCCCTGCTGCGTGTTGGCGCCCAACAATTTCAAGGCTTTCCCTTAAAATGGCAGTTACTTTTAACCTGTAACATTTCAGGTAAAACTGTAATGCATTTAGGCAGTAGGATGTCACCTTAAAGTCTGTGACAGAGTACTAATCATCTGAGGAAATGTTATCTTAGTCAATGCTGGTTGAATCATCACTTCCATTATCAGTTGATGTCCATTGTATCCTCGTTCGAGACGGATGGATACTCAGGCTTGCCATGGTCATGCCTCTGCACAGATTTCATTTCACATAAGATCACTTTTACGTATACCTTTCAGATTTGGTATGTGGATATATATGTGTAAGACCTCGATGATATTATTGTTTTAAGCATTATTAAACTGAGTAATTGGCTTTTTCTTTTCTTTTTTTTTTACTTTCACCCCTACTTCAATGTCAATCAGGGCTAACATTTAAAAAAGCCCTTTTTGCCTTGTTATTGAATCGAGGTGTTTTGCACTCACAAAGACATGTTGGATGGGCTGAATTTTATGCATGTTAGGTTTTACCATGCTGGATGGCTCATATCAGAAGGTTAAATCTACCAGGCGTCACTTTGAGCATATGTGGTGCAAGGGTAGGTCTGGCGTCAGCAGACAGACAGTCACCTGGTGTGAGGCAGTCATTAACAGAGGCACGGCTGAATACTACAACACCATTAATGACAAAAGTCGTGATCAAAAAAAAAACTGTGGCAGGTGCTTTGACAAGTCTTGTGCAAGGGACAAGAGATTATTCTTCTTCCTCATCAGTCTGACAACTCTCTGGCCAATCAGTTTGCTTCTTTCTTTAGTGAAAAAATCAGGATTCCCAATATCCTTTTCTACAGCAAAACCACCAACATGTTTACCTACTAACCTCTCTCATTTTAGTGAAATCTCAGAGAACAAGATGCATGTACTTAAGATCATTACAAATTCTTCAACCAAATCATGTCTTTTAGATCCAGTTCCTACTTTTCATCTGAAGATTGTGTGGACATTTTACCATCACCAACTGCTGAAGTTGTCATTAGCTGAGGGTGCTTTTCCCTCAAAATTCAGGAAGGCTGTTGTAGCTATGAACCAATATTTAACAAAACCTTACTTATTTAATTGCACAAGTAACACCCATATTTGGTTTTAAATCTTACAAAATATACTTTAAGTATCAATATACAAACTGTGCTTTAAACACATTTTCTTGATAATGCAGAAATCTTATCCTTTCTTTAATATAATTCATTGTCACATCTCCATGACTCCATGACCAACTGCATGACCTACTACAAACCTGAAGTACAAGACCTTTGCTTTTACTATGTCACTTAAGACAAATATAGAGTAAGGTTGGCTTTCTGGGGCCAACATAAATCTTGTTTAAGTCTTTATAAATGTTCTTCCCAAATACCAATGAAGATAACAGTTTCTCGTGCCAAATGTCATCACTTTGTACCAATATAGACCAGGGTTGAGCCTACAAGTACAAATTAAAGTACTCAGTACAAGTACAAGTACTTGTTGGAATCTTTTAGAACATATAAAAATACCAATGCATTTTCAAGAAATGTATTTAGTACAAGTACTTTTGAAAAGTATTTAGTACAAGTACAAATACTGATTTCAGAGACAAAATTCTTATTTAGTTGACAATTTACATCTATTGGTAAGCCAAAGTTTACTGTTTATTCTGAGCACCTACCACAATTGTTTTCTCTTCATTGCACACTCATTCTGTCTTTGATGTCATTTGATGAATAAAATATGGAATGTATAATTTACCAGGAGATGGGGGGCGAGGATTAGGATTTAACTGTTACCTTTCAGGGCCCTCATAGCAGCTAAAGGAATTATAATATAAACCCTTGTTTGCCCTCAGTACATATAACTGATCAAGGCCAGTGTATGTCACTTTATACAATCAACCCCTCAATTCTTTTGGTTAGTAGGAGAGAACATTTGATCCAACAATACTTAGACAATAAGACACATAAATCCTAAATAAGAACTAAACATAATTACAATAAAACAGAAATAAAACTTTTCAAAAAATATAAATTAGGACTTCAGTTCTGTGTACTCAATTTAAAACATGTTTGTTATTTTCTTTGGAAAATTGTTTATAAAGTATCTCATTTGTAAATACAGTTAAATATCACCATGGACATTGTATGTGATACGGTTTTTTTAGATATCCACATGTTCATTATTATGCTTATACTGAAAGCAATCCATCAAATGTCAAATTACTGACAAAATTTTTTGAAAGTAATAAGATTAGTACAAGTATTGTGAAAGTTACCTGTGACAGGAGACTCTATGGCCACTGGAGTGTTAGTTGGACACTTCTGGATTCCAGGCAGTCATTTAAATACGCCTTTGAGCAGTACAGATGACGACGTCTGCAGAAAGCACCCAATTCTTTGGAACACAAACAACACTCGGAGAGTACTAAAATGCGTCTTCAACAACGGCCGTACTGACGGCCCGAACTCCCGTAAATCCCGGAAATCTCCGTGATTCACTACACTATCTCCCCTTAAATTTTTAGGAGAGATACTAATTCTGAATGACACTAACACTCTAACTAGGACTACATGTTATGACTAAATTAACACTACCTAGGACTACAGATTAACACTAAATTTGAAAAGTGTTAGTAAGTGCTAGATATACTTTTTAAGATACATGCTAATTCTAAATACAATAAGTATCTATCTGGTAATATTCATCAAAAGCATCAAACAACGATGGATCTATTATCAAGAACATCTAATTGCTTTGACTATAAGTCTTATAACTCTAAATTTTACATTTCTCTTGACCATGCCATAACATTTACCTCCATTTAATATTTCAAATATTATATAGAATACTCACAGATTATCTTCAAGACCTTTGTAAATTAATGTTCCTACTACAAATTACAAAGATTCACATAAATGTACAAGCACATAATAATGTTATACATATCCAACAATCAGATCATATATTGGAAAATAACAATGCTTGTTTTACATTGATCTTATGTCTTTATGATCAACAGAATCACAAGAATATGACCAACTGATCACCAGACAATTACTCTATGTATAGCATACAGTAACAACTAAATAACCCCGTATACATTCCTAATAATATCCTTATTTACAAACTGTTGATTTAGCCACAATGACAGACCAACAGATTCTAACTCAAACAAAAATAACTCATTAACCTGGTAATTTAGCAACTAAAATAAACGGGAGCTGTTGCAGCATTTAAAGATCCTTATGTGGGTATCTTTCGAAAATTCTAAATTAATAAAAAATTAAAATTATTACAATAACTGTGGATCTACATGTCAGCAGACCCACACATTCACAAATTCTAAAAATAAAACAAATCAAAGTTATTTCAAAATCTGTGGACCTACATCAGAGTAGACCCACATATCATCAAATCCTGAAAAGGAAACAATTTAGAACTACAACTTATGTGGATCTACATTTGAGCAGACCCACATCATGCATAAAATAAAATGTTTTTATATTATACCTCAGACCCTAAAAATGTTACAATTGTTGTAGATCTACTTGCTGCAGACCCACAATTTAAAAATACATCAAGCAATAATTGTAATAAACTTAATTATTTAACTACTTTTTAAATCTAACCTTATTTCCTAAAGTCTCAAGTGTGAATTAGCAAATTTCTTTCTTTCTTACATTTTGTTTCTTCCCACCCTCATACGTCATGTGCCCATTTGGTTGTGTTGTTTCAAATGGCCTGAACTCATTGGGACAGTCTTTTCCATAATGACCTTCATTCCCACAGTTGTAGCAGGTCCTGCCTTCAAGACTTGGGCTTCTGGACCTTTGTGGGCACCTGCTGAAATAATGACCACTCTTACCATTTTCTTCAAAAGGCTGAACTGCTTTTCCATGACTTCTTTGAAAGAATCCAATTCATCTCCCTTCTTTTCAGGCTCCACAAATTGGACTTGTCTAATTTGAGGCTTTTGGCCATGTATTATCCTGTGATTTTGAGTTGAAACAATCACAGCATGTAAGGCCTGGTCCAAAGTTTTTGGCTCCTGGTTCATCGCTACAAGAGCGGCACTCTTATCTTTGCACCCTTTAAAGAATGCATCCACAGCCAAAATTTCAATATCATCCTCTTTGAAATTGCAGTATGCCCCAGTCGCCAATTTCCATGTCCTTCTTGAGTACTCCTCAATGGACTCCTCTTGTCCTTGTTTCAGGTCTTGTATTTTCCGCCTTACCACAGCCTGGGAATCCTTTTGGCCAAATGCGGAAGTCATTTTGTCCTTGAGACGCAGGAAGTCACCACGCATGTATTCAGACAATGATGAGAAATAGTCTAATGCGTCATCCAAAAAACTTTCTCCCAGTCTGTTTAATTTTTCCTCTTCATCCCATCCATGGCGCTTGGCCACGCGTTCGAATTGGAATATAAAAGTATTCCAGTTCTTTGTCCCGTCAAAAGTTGGCAATTTGGAAGCCGGTGGGCCATAGTTTTGCGATACATTTTTGGCCTTTTCTTCCTTTCCTAGTGAAGGACCTCCTGGCATATGACTTTCTTTGTATGGGTGGTAAACATGCTTGTCCACATACCCTTTGCTGAGCACCGAGGTAGATGGTATTGTCACTGGTGAGGCACCATACGGTGAGGGTTCTTTCTGTTCTAGTGCCTCAACACGATCCGTCAGATTTTCCAACTTGTCATTAATAGTGCCAACAGTCATTTGCAACTTTTCCATACAGTGGAATAATTTTGACAGGTCACCTTGTATGTCTTTTTCCATGTTTGTTGTTGTATTGGTTGGACCATCTTCATCATCTGAAGCTTCGCATGTAACAGACTCTCCAAAATAAAATTTCCCCTCATTTTCATTCCAAACTGAATTTGGAATTTGAGAGATATCCAACAATGTTTCCATGGATAAACATCCATTACATTCATCGCGCTTCTTAATGATGTACCTTGCGCGAGATTGTCCAACATTGGTCAATGTGCGTAATTCATCAAATGTTGCCGTATTGATGTTCATTTTGGGCTTTTGACTTTAGTATGCACAAGATTTTTTTTTTTTTTTTAAACACCAGACAACAGAGTATATACTTTTCAAATATGAACACAAGTGAAAACAAATTTTATGAAGTTATCATAAAAGATGTCCAATTGCACATGAAAGTGAAAAGTGAACAAATCTCAATTATTTTAAATTATGTATAAAATTTATAAACTCAATTTTTTAGGGTTAGGGGGATTTGAGGTTAAATACTATACAATTAGATATAGAAGTTTGCAAAATTTCAAAATTATTTAACAAAGGTGGGGGGGGGGGGTGAAAGGAGGAGGGAGTAGGTACAATTATGTTAAGGTACAATTATGTTAAGTAATATAAAGTAGATGTAAAGTACTCGCAAGTAGAGTACTCGACTTTTCAAAATATTCCACAATGTTCAGTGGAGGGGGGGAAGGGGGTTACAATTATCAATAATTTAAAATAATTCAGAATTGAATGTAAAGATCTAGAAGACTATTAAACTACAACTTCTAGGTTAAGATTAACTAATTATACAAATTAAAACAATATTATGAAGTTATCACAATACTGTGTAAAATATGTATGCACTAGTTAAAAAACACAACAATATTGTGAGGCTGTCACAAAATTGTTCAAAATATGGAAATCACAACAGGTTTTGTTATGAAATACAAAACAATAAAATTTATAAAATAACACAATACTGTGAGACTATCACAATATTATTTAAAAGTTAAAATGATTTGTCAATAGTATATCACAACAGGTTTTGTTATGATATACGGTCAGGTAATCACTAAAAAGTAGTCACTAAATTAAAATTAAAAGCAACAATTTAGAAATTCGGTTATTAATTTATTTAAAATTCCGGAAAATAAATAAGTAAAATCCTAAACTTGCGATAAATCAGTAGCAGTATATTTCTTAAATCATTAAAATAACAACCGTAATTGCATAACTGATGTATCAACCAGCAAAATTCACGACAACAATTGTAATGTCAAATTATGACTAAAATGACACAAAAATTATCATAAACTAGTTAAAATACTGTTACAACCACTTTATGTTATGTTATTAATGACAGGAAACAACTAAAACTAATTTAAATAAAGTTTAAGCAAAATTGGTTTAAGTTGGTAAATGGAATTTTTTGAATGATACAAACACCAACTTTCTTAAAAATGCAGATGAAAATTTCAAAATGGTACCAAAATGTGCCTAATACTCTAAAACTAAATAAATATGTTGTTATTTGTTGTTAACTTTAACCAAAACACTAAAATTTTAAATTTCACCAACTTCCAGGATCAGCTGTCAACTGTCAAAATTTGAATTCTGTCAGGGCCTCACCTCAACTTCAAATTCTTTGACTTCTGACACCACTATTGTGAAAGTTACCTGTGACAGGAGACTCTATGGCCACTGGAGTGTTAGTTGGACACTTCTGGATTCCAGGCAGTCATTTAAATACGCCTTTGAGCAGTACAGATGACGACGTCTGCAGAAAGCACCCAATTCTTTGGAACACAAACAACACTCGGAGAGTACTAAAATGCGTCTTCAACAACGGCCGTACTGACGGCCCGAACTTCCGTAAATCCCGGAAATCTCCGTGATTCACTACACAAGTACCTTTGAAATGTATTTAGCACAAGTACTAGTACATTTAAAAACATTAATACTTACTACTTCTTAGTACATCAAAATTAGTACTTTAGTACATTAGTAATTTAATACAAATGTACTGAATAGAATCCTGATATATACCATTGAGCGTTACAAAGGAAGGTATGCACCAGTAACGTTTAAATGTTTTTGTGATATATTTTGCTTTCCCAATTTGATAAACACAGTTTTCCATTCTAACAGTATTAGAAATGAACCAGTTTTACTTAAAGACCATTGGCCTTTCTATAGTTTGCGCAATATCTGATTGAACAATCTGGTTTTTAGAATCAAAACACAATGAGATGCGCAACTGCTTTGGCTTGGTTCAATGATATCTTTGTCCAACATGTATTGCACTTGTTGCTTTAGTTTTTCTTATTTGAATAGATTTATACAATTTGGATACTGTTTGATTAGACTGACATTTTAAAGATCAACATCATGCATGAGTTCACTGGTCCTGTCAGGGATATATGGAAATATAGACTTATACTCCAAGAGTAACTCAATAAGCAGTATCATCTTGTCTGGAGGTACGTGATTCAATTTGCTATATAAATCAGATATATTTTAATTACACAACCCGATTTTACATTCAGTTTTAACATTAGAAGTGTCGTCATCCAAGGCCCATTTGAATGTTTGAAAATAAGCTTAAATTGAATAAAAAAACGGAGGTTATAGTCTTTGGTTCTGTGGATAAGTATAAATGGCTCAAAGATTCCTTCCCTGTGAACATTTTGGGAAACTTCCTCTCCCCAACGGATGTTGTTCGTAATCTAAATGTAATCATGTAAATTCTGTCAATAAATCCTGTTTTGCTAACCTTCAAGATTTACATCCGAATCAACGCTTTCTCTCATATGACGTCTCAGTCATGGTAGCAAATGCACTGGTCAGTAGTCATTTGGATTATTGCAATTCTTTCTTTCACAGTTTATCCTCCAAGAATATTACAAGGCTTCAGAATATCCACAATTGTTTAGCATGCTTTGTCTCTGGTGCTTACAGATTTTTTCACATCACTCCAACCTTAAAGTTTCTCCACTGGCTTCCTGTTAAACAACGAATCATTTTCAAAACTCTGGTACATATATACAAGTACCTTACTACTGGCAAGCCAAAATACTTTGCTCCGTATTTGTCTTCATATACATCTGCTGTTTAAACAAGACTTTGTAATCCAGAAAAGATGTTTCTCAAAGTTCCCTTCTACAGCTCTTCAGTTGATAAATCTAAAGTTCATTTAAATATGTGTTTCTCATATGATGCTGCAAAACATTGGAATGATTTGCCACTGGAAATTCGAACTACTCCTACAATATGAAGTTTCAAAAGGCGACTTAAAACTTATCTGTTTCAGAAGTCTTTTCCGCCCTAGGTTTTCTTACTACCGACCACCGATAATCACCTGGTGTTGACCTTATTATGACTTATGATTTATGCATTACGATGTGGATGGTGTGCCTTAGAATCTGCAAGATCAGAGATTAAGGACTTGCTTCATGCCCCTGTATGTTGTTATTTTTATGCTCCAGTCAGTAGCCATGACAGGCTTTGTAAAATTGTTTTACCATATCCACATGCCACAGTTGGGTTGACTTTCTTTGGTCAGAGGTTTTAATAATATAATCTAGAGTGCCTACTCTCTTTAACATTTAGTATGGCTTATGATAACTTTTAAAATTTTTGTTGTGCCAACTCACAAGCCTCTCTCAACCTACTTCTACACTTTGAAAAATAATCCAACAGGTATAAAATTATCAGTGTTCTGTCATATAGTGCCAGATTTGAGGCCAGTAATAATGGTTTTATTGATACCCAAATGTCAACCCATTGAGGACTCTTGACCCAACCTCAATATATCACTTTGGTTCACTTTTGGTACAGAAATTTGGTTCTGGTGTAATAAGGGATATTTGGCCGGCCCCATTTTGGCATAAGCACACCATTTTCAACAATCTGGCCAAAGTGGTCCTTATCTACCTCTACCTGGCGATAATACTAAATTAAATAGAGTAGTTAATTAAGGGTCCCTTTTCTTCTCTGAAATCAATTTAGATTTTGAAAGTGATACATCTGGACCATCTATTGTGTCCTCTTTTTTTAGTATCTTTTCTACCCTTAGGGTTAGTATTTCTCTGATTCTGTGCTTCACAGTCATATTTGATCAAAATGTATCTGTTAATCAATTCATCCATACGTATTTTAATTTTTTATTTTTGATTCTCCTTGGACGTTTTAACCTTAACTAGAGTCACAGCATAGGAGGGAAAATTACCAGGACTAATCTCTCCTAATTTCTGGGTCCTAACCAAGTGATCATCTTGAAAATAGCCTTAGGATCAGCAACCACCTTGCCACTTGCAAAATCATTTTTTACGGCAAAGATACCCCTTTAATGAGTAAAACGGGCCTGGTATCTGTCACAATAGAACAAGTAACCACACCTGATACCAATAACAATACCACTCTCACCAGTAAAAGTGCTTTGATTCAATAACAATACACCTAAATGTAATTTCTCTAATTACTGCGCTACAGGTGCAGTGTCTTCCCCACAATTGAGAACTCAGTGTGATAGGTTAGACAAGATAGTGTTCAAAAGGATAGCCAGGGATGATCAAGGTCAGCAATCCAGGACTTTGGGTGTGACCAGAGGTAAAATTTCGATAGCTCATAGGGATGGATAGAGACATTAATAAAAGGCCCCATTCTTTGGGAAATATTTTATTTGTTTTTCATATCATAGGTTTAAACATAACACACGATATCAATGCTAAACAGCCCCCATATTATACATTAAACTTACTATCATACTGTAACCATAAAATACTAAAACAGTCCCTCTAGAGGAGGGTGGGTGGGAACTAAAACGATGTTACCACTTCAATTTCAAATGTACAAATACTGCCAGTTCCTGGTACATGTGTATGAGTCAGGAACGTGCATGAGTGAAACCCCAATTCAACCTTCGCCCTGAATAATACCGCAAACCGGGTCCCCGTTTACTTGTTACATTCAATAGCTCATAGGGATGGATACAGACATTAATAAAAGGCCCCATTCTTTGGGAAATATTTTATTTGTTTTTCATATTATACGTTTAACCATTACACACAATATCAATGCTAAACACCCCAAACCTAACTAAATAGCATTGATAGCGCTGTTGCGACTTGTGAAGCTACTGTCTGCAAATTTTAAATATAATACCATACCGCATCTGAGGCCCAAGCTCTGTGTGCTTTTATTATATCCAGGGGATCCTGTTGCCCAAAAGCCAAGGTGGCTCCTGTTCGCCTCAAAACATGGAAAGTAAAACCTCTCTCTGATAAACCCATGGTTCTCAAAATGTCCGCTAAACGCTTGTCTCAACATTCTTTCCGTGACGGGAACACCCTCAATATTTATCAGGGGGTAGTCGGATTACCTCCCGAGGATTTAATCAATTCAACAAGTGCCCTTGTGGGACACGTGTGGATGAGCTCGTAGGAAAGGAACCTAAACTACATGTTTTTGCGCAGACTGCTGTAGATTCTTTGCCCACTGCAAGGTCACTGTAGCCCCCCTTAGAGTGAATTTCTATGTCCCTAACTAGTAACTGTCTCTGAGGATCAAATCCATGTTCTGCCACCGGGACTAGGTTCAATATTCGCAAAAAAGCGAACTAAGCCAATGAAAATGCAACTGCATATGGCAAGTAATGTGACATGCGGGCATTCACAGGGAACAAGACATCCAGTTCAGATACTGACAGCACTGATTTCATGAGTCGAGCCTATAGGTTTCCTACTAATAGCCGTCAAAAAAGCTTTCAAGACCTCACTCTCCCATGCTTGGTATGGGACCCGTAACGTCTTCATACTTTCTCTTATCACAGAAACATAGTTCGTTATCATCTTATAACCCAAATTTTGTTGATACAAATAATGAACATATGCCAAAGTAGCACCATTGGAGTTTGCTTGCTTTATACCCTTGGCCACACAGAACCCCATAAACTCCGACACCAGCCTCAGGGGAGCTGGACAAATCGGCCCTTTGCCAATTCAGCCCTCGGCAAATCGGCCCCCTAAATAAGTCAGCCCTGGGCAAATTGGCCCCCTGAAAAATTCGGCCCTAGACAAATCGGCCCGCAATTGAAAACTTCTGTAATTAGAACTTATTTATAGACCTGCAGAGAGCATTCAACTGGGTTGATGAAGATATTTTTCCCTAATAGGCAATTTACATCTTATACATAGATCCATTGGTATTTTTTTTCTTATAATGATATCATGCTACTTTGGACTTCCAAACCTGAATGATAATTGGAAACAAAATAAGCCATTTTATAGAAGAAATTCATCATTTAATTGTAATCAGGTTCTCATTAAAATAATGGGTGGATAAATATGCATGACTATGTTATGACAATAGTGCCAATTGTTTATGTGTTGTTTGACTAAGTGTAATTAACACATATGAAAAATGTCAAAATACTGAAATCAATCCCTTGTAACCAAAGTGCAATAAAACTTGTTTAAGTTAGAATTACTAAAAGTGCAATTACACTGTGTGCACGGCCTCTGATGGGACCTTAGTGATCTTTGATATTTGTTTAGTATAGGGATTACTAGCTAAAATGTTAAACAAACAGTATTAGACACTAAAAGCTGATTGTTCCTTTTGATGTCCATGCAGATGATTATATCATCTCCCCCCTTGTGGGCATCAAAGAGAATCAATGGGAGAACTATCATTATTATTATTATTAATTTTATATTTTATTTTTCGGCGTTTATTTTTTGTCTCTTGTAGTGACTTTTAAAATGATAATATTACAATTACTATTACTGTAAAGATTTTAAAATCAAATCTATGAGAAGGTCAGAGTAAATTGAATAGATACATAAAAGTCACAAGTAACCCCAATGTCCAGGGGATGTGAAATTGTGAAAAATACATAAATCATATGTACACTTATCCATCTATATCTAGGGGGCCGAATTGACCATATGTTATTTTATAGGGGGCCGATTTGACCAGCTAATTTTATTTTGGGGGCCGATTTGACGAGGGCCGATTTGGCAAAGGGCCGATTTGTCTATGATTCAGCCTCAGCCTCAATCTCCTGGTACATGGATGTTCCATGTCCATTATGACCTGGTAAGTGGCTGCCGCACTTCCCACTGCACACGCCACACCTACAAATAAAAATCAAGGTCAAAGATTCAGTGTCAAGGATTTTCCAATACTACGTTTTCCAAAATCCACTGATTCTTAGGCCTACCCTGTAGGTATCTGGACAAAGCGCCTGCCTTAACATTCTCAATCCCCTTGATATGATTCACACAGAAATGTATGTTACTCTGGGCCACAATAAGTAGCAAATTTTGGAGACAGACCCCCCCAAAAATCCTCCAAACTCCAAAATGTGTTTAAATAATTTGTACGACTGCAGCATTATTGCACCCTGTTCTCACTGATGTGTTATTCCAACAATGGGCCCACTGCTTAAAAATCAGTACCACATTATACATTTCAGACTGTGTGATACTTCTACCTGTTCTTACACACTGCGGTATTTCTAAGGCATAAGCTCTTGATTCCCATGTTGCCCCCAAACCCAGCAATGATGCGTCTACTTGCAACTCCACGGTATTTTAATATGTCAACATTCTAAATTGTATCCTATCATTAAAACCCTCCAAAAATGTTAGAAACCACATGAGATCTCGTCTAAAGCCCTGATTAACTTGAATCCAATCTCCCGAGGCTCCTCTAAGATGAGCCAAAAGTCTATTCAGAAAGGCTCACGCTGGAAGAACTTTCTTTGCTACATATAAAAGTTTCCCCAATAAGGATTGCAAATGTCTTTTTTAATGTATTTCTTTGGAATATGATCCTGGCATTCCCTCAAAATTTCTTGCATTTTTTCTTGCGGCAAACTAATACTTTTATTCTTAGCATTGATTAATATACCCATACAGGTCATTTCATGCCCAGGAGAGACCAACTTGTCCGGGTTTATAGGGAGTCCTAATTCCCTGATCAGGTCCACAATTCTGTTGAACCCCTGCTCTACCTTTCTTGTGGGGAGGCTCGCAAAAATATCGTCAATGTAGTTGCATACATAAATTTGTTCACTCGCCAAAATGTGTTGTATGGTGTCTGATATTCTTTGTAAGATTGCTGTTCCGTTAACCGTGCCAAACACCAACGAGGCATCAATGTAGTACTTATCATTATGTTTGAGTCCCAATTTCAATGTGTCCCCCGGATCCACTCTTACATTCCAGAACGCTTGGGCGATGTCAGTTTTCACAAGCTTCGGCTGGTCATTACATGATAAAATGTCCCCTATTAAATAGTCAAAGGAAGGAAGTGTCAGCTTAAATTCAAAACCGTCATAGGTATCTCGCAGGGTCACCCCATTAACTGAATTTTCATCCCTGATGCCTGTCATTCTTATCCTTTGGCCATCAAAGGCAAAATATGATAATATTTACTAGGTACAGAATCACAGAATCAAAGGGGCACTTCATTGCTGCCAGATCAATTTCCTTTCGTAAAAACTTATCAATCACTTCGGGGTAATTTACCGCTGATGAATGATTGTCCACCTGCACCCGTTCAAGACTAGCACTATTTTCCATACCAAGGGGGAATCCAAATTCTAGAAATTCCAGAAGCCGTGGATCATTGAAAATGTCAACGTACCTTGCCATGCCTGAATTTGGATCTCCAATGCCACCGTTACTCTATACCCGTTGCAGTTATACACGCCCGATTCCTGAGTTGCCTCTGTCACTTCCAGCCAATTGGCCTCTGGTGTAAGACTACGTTTTACACATGCTGGCGGAGTAACCTGACTCAACTTGAGTCCCTAAGCAAAACCTACTCGGGAATGCACGCTCTTGGGTATATACATACACTTAGGGCTAACGGCAGAACAATGAAAACCATTCTCATTACTATGCATATTCTTGGTATTATTACAACTGAACTCAGCAAAATCAAGTAAACGTGGCATTACAACTGAAAAAGGCACATTGCCACAATTACTTTGTAAAGTGTCAGAGTCCTGAAGAGCCTCGGCACATCTTGAAGAATTATCACATCTGTGTAAATTATGGTCATTGTCACTAAAATTACACTTAACTATGCCATTAATGTCATCACAGGCTGCGGGGTCGGGGGCTCCGTTACAGCATTGACCATCCCACACACACAAATTAGAACCCACTCGGTTCCCACGTGTTAATTCTAAGTCATGTGAAACACAATATTTGCACACATCATTACACTTAAACACATTAGGTGATCCAATTACTGCGTGAGGCGAAACCTCTCTAACTCTCTGTTTATGCACATTCTGTCCATTCATTTCACTACCAGTACTAATAGCTTAAAAGATGGGTCCATCCGGGTCCAAGGGCACGTGTCTGTGCTGACGCTGTCCAACAATGTGAAAACGTGACATAGGAGTGTCCTGTCTCAGCACCCAGCCCCGCAGCTCGCTCTCTTGTAACTGAATTCCATGAACATAACATGACCCACCACCATTCAGCTGAATTAACTCGATCACAATCCGTGTCCATAGCCATATGTCATTGTCCCATTAATGGTGCGAGAATGCCACATTCGCCCGCTTGATCCTACTTCCTTCTGCTGTTATTGTATGAATAAGTGATACCTATGAGCTGGCCAATGTGGCTGTCAGCCCCTTCCCAGCAATTGCCAGCACAATGAAACTTACAAATCAGTTTTTTGTCCGTGGGTTGGGGATTAGCTCTCGTTGGTGCACCCCTATGGGATCCTTGTGCACCAGAGAAGATGGCCTTGTGCATATGCGTCATTCACCTTTGCATTAATGAAGCCCTGTCATGCCATGATAATTCTCCCTCCTCTATGGCATGCATTATAGAAATGTAAGCTCCCTTTGCAATTTCCCATGAAGTGGCCTCGATTAATTTAAGCAACTCGTAAAACTCTAGCATCATGAATTGGTGTGTCAAGCTATCCAAAGTGTCAATAATGTTTTTCACAAATCCTAAACAAAATTGCAAGGTTGTCAGTTCATCAAAAGTCTCTGTATGTTTACTTGGCCCAACTAAGATACTCTCATTCACCCAGCATCGGTAGGATACTGAGTGTGAACTCTCAGTTACATTGTATCTGCCGGACTGTTTACACTTACCATGTAAGCTGTCATTTCTAGCTTCCACTTCCAGCTGGTGTACTCGTTCTGCCACTAAGGCCTATATACGTGGGTCTTATTTCCATGCCCTGTCATCCTTCTTAGTGTCAGTCTGGGGTTGTTGTACTTGCAATTGGCTAACATCAGTCCATGGTTCCAACTTGACTGTATTCATGTTCATACCAGCCACATCAATATTCAAGAACTCCAACATGTCTCTTCCACGGGTTTTAGATTTTCTGCTTGCGGGTCCACCTGCCATAGCTGGAGAGGTGGTGGAACCGTCCCCAGAGCAATCTGTCCCAAATCTTCAATGTCTTGCTGAGACAAAAGCCCCGCTTCACCTAAAGTCAGAGTTTCTGGGGCTCGTGGTTTCCTCTCCCCTACCGTTGTGTCAGTCGCTTTGGCATTCTTCTGCATATATTCTTTTGACATTACCTTAACCAAGTGAGGAGCTTTCTTTTCCGACTTCTTTTTATGCCTGGAGGCTTTAACATCGGAGTCGGAGTCCAGAATCTCGACGTTGTTGCCTAATTGTTGAACTCTCCCATGTTTTGGCCTAGCTCCCCCATATTTAGAAAAAGTGGCTCCTCCAACTCACTGCCTGTCAAACAGTCCCGTGGGGGCCTGTTTGTGCGTGTCTCTAATGCCATCAAACGTGTTTCAAAAAGTCCCCAACTTGCCTGTGACATTATCAACAGCTGCCACAAGGCGATCTAGCACTGTCGACACCGGGTCCTTTGGCAATGTAGCCGCTTCCTGCAATTGTCCTTCCTCTGGATTCAGACTATGTTGTGCTCCCACCTTACGCCATGACGTTATTTCATTATTTGCCTTGTTATCCACCATCTTTTGTGCACCTTTCTCTTTGTCTTTCTCCTTACTTCTTCATACTCATGAGCACAACACTACACAATACCAATGCTACCACAAACTCCTTTCGCCAACTAAGAGTAAGCCCTGTACCCAAACAGTTAAACCCCATAAAACTAAAAATCAATCACATGCGTGCCACTCTACGCTTTAAACTAAAACGATGTTACCACTTCAATTTCAAATGTACAAATACTGCCAGTTCCTGGTACACGTGTATGAGTCGGGAACGTGCATGAAACCCCAATTCAACCTTCGCCCTGAATGATACCGTAAACCGCGTCCCCATTTACTTGTTAAATAGGGAAATTTCAGTTACAAAGGTGAGTCTTAAGATGTTTCCTAAAAGATATATGGAGAGGAAGAGAGTTCCAAATCGCCAGGGCATAATGACTTTATGATTTAGAAAAGTGTTTGTGTGATTTGTGAATTTTACCGTCTAAAGAGCTGATATGAAGGAACTTAAATTTTGGACAAGGTTTTTTTACAATAAGCCATCAGTGTAGTGTACAGAAAATATTCTCTGATACAATGGTGTTGACTATAAGAATTAAGTTTGTGCCTTTAACTGCCGGTTCTTGTAGATTCAGTGCACTGTGAAGTTGTCAAAAGTCAACGTACCTTGTGGGCAAACAGTGCCTCACTGATAATCAAACAACTAGACCGAGAAGGAAAAGATTTAAGTAGATTTACTATAATCCCTTCTGATTGGATAATCTTGGGGAGGTCTGCCATTCCCCTCAGCACTCCCTTCTTTATGCCCAATTACGCTGACGGAAAAAATGGAATTTAATGTAAAGGCAAGTATCGTGTAAGAAGAATACCCTCAGAGCTTTCTGAGACATTCAATCACCACGTGTTCCAAAAACTGATCTGTGGAGATTTATTGACAGAATACATTTATTGTGTCTGATTTCCTTAATCATATCTTTTGCGTGGAAATATGCAATGTTCGAAAAAAATACCAGATTAGATTTATTCAATTTGTTTTAATGAAGCTTATGTCATGCTTTAATGATTTTTTTATCTGTTAATTTCAAATAATAATTGAACTTTTCAATAACATGAAATAGATAAACAAGGTGATAGCTGGTGAATTTTTTATTCTATGTCTTTACATAATTTCTTTATGGTATGAAAAGATAAACTAAATACCAAATTGATGCAGAAAGAGTCTCATTACGGGTGCCTCAAAATCTGATTTAATTTGAGTGAAATTTTCAGTGCCTTCTTACAAATCCTACATACAGAGACTCTGTAATAGAATAAAATATTTTATTTGTTATGGTGACATGCAAATATTGACAACATGCAATGTAAAAATGAAACAAAAAAAATTGCCCAGCCCCCTTTGACTTATGCGTCACCTTTTTGTAAAGTGATAGTTAATAACAGTGATTTCAATAAAAAAACATATAAGGTGACTGTTTGATTAGAATCATTGACAGAAAAAAACATATAATTAATAATATGATCTGGTGTGCTTGTGTGTACCATTAAATTCCTAAAGTTTGTTGATATCATTGCATATTTATAACTGATGGGGAATTTTGTGAGCTAGGAAAAAGTTGTAGAAAATTTAACCGATGGTTGAAATTGTGAAAATTGTAAAAAAAAAATCTACCTTTTACTGGAAATTACTTGCCACAAACTTGTTAAATGGTTATGCCATCTCTGGGCACATGCATGACTCTAAATATTTCCTGTGTGATGTATTTGTTTTGCACTTTGTATGTACTGAAGGTATCAGCATCAAAACATAACTAAACTTATGCTGTCTTACCTTTACAACAAGCCTTAAATCACGTGAAAGTTTCAATGTTGTGACGAGCTTTAACTTTCTGTGTGTATTAATTGACACATTTTCTAGCTTTCTTGTGTTAAAAACTAATTACAAATATTTTGACATGGTTGGTTAACTTTATTTTAGTCTCAGTTTTGTTTATAGAAACTGCTAATAACAGAAAGATTAGCTTAAATCAGTTTGATGACTTCATACACTTTTGGGCTTGGGATTGGAGGACAAAAGAATCATTAGTGACTTCAATGCCGGAAGTACTGCACCAAATCCAAAAGCTGGAATTTCAATATATAGACAATTTACTATATATTCTCACACTATAAAAAGAACTTCTCGTGTACATTTCAATTCACAAGCAGTTTTTGGAACAATCAAAGGTGCATTTATTCATTGCTCAAAAAGGATTACCTTAGATCTGCAGGGATGGATAAGGTACTGTAATCTTTGTAACATATGGTGAAAGCTTATCATTTATCTGATACCTTATAGACAGTAAACTACATGTACATATAACCTATGTCAAGCCAATGACTTTAGGTCAGAAGCAACTGACCAGCAGGGAAAAATGATGGCTATGAATACTGTATGTGATTTTACTCCAGCGTTTTACAGATGCTTCAACCAATATTCATTGTGGAAACGGATTTTTGAATTGATTTTTATTCAGAAAAGTTTGCAGTAAACTAACCAAAAAATATGGACTTTAGAAAAGTAATACATAAACTTTTGCCCCTGCTTTTATAAATATATACACTGGAACTATCCAGTTACAAACTTGCAAGAACTCATAGATCCCAAACATCAGCCAGGGCATGTTCCCTAAAATTCAGGGTTTTTTGTATCAAGAATATGATCTGGATCTTTCGCAAACTGTAATCTTTCCTTCCTTTGGCCAGGTTTTCTCTACACAGACATTTTCATAGAAATCTGCACATAACTTTTGGCGTAACATTAATTGAAAAGCCAAGGTCATTGGAAAAATTGAAATTAAGACATTTGAAAAATTGTTGATATTTTGTATCCAGAATATGATCTGGAGTCTTCACATGGGCAGACAAACACATTCCAAAACAGAAGTAAAAGACACATTATTTAAAACAAACTGCATGTCTCTTTATGGGTCTTTTCTTTGGACCCTAAATAGTTAAAATAGTCACTGTTTTTGTTGTTGTTTTTTGGCTTAATGGTGTTGAAAAACATCTTTACCTTGAATTACCTTCAATATGTCAGTATCTCGAATGTAATGATCTGACAATACATGTACAGCTCCTTAAAATTTTTATTCACTTTTTGTTTAATAAGATTGAGTAACCATCACTTTGTTCAAGGTGCTAGTAAGTTAAATTTCAATGAAAACAATCTAATATAGGTAATATTTCCCAATTGTTCAAATGATATGGAGACTCTGTTTCATCTATAGACAGCAGTTACACCAGCAATGTAACTAAAGCCCAGTTAAACATGGACTGCACCACACCAATGAGGTCTTGTTGAAAATTTGTAAATATTTCCAGTTATATTTAGTACATGTATTTGCAATCAATATTACTCAAAATATTGAACGTCAGCACACTTTTGCTGGATCTATTTTTCCCTTATTGTACAAAATTTATTAACTATTTGTGGTATATTTACTTTCTATTTCAGAAAATCCTTTCGTTTCTCCTGCTGGTTTTTGTGGTGTGCTTATCTACCGCTCGCAGACACCGTCCCTGTAGGATGCCAAACAATGCATCACTAAAAGCAAAATGGTTAGAATACAGGACTACAAACACAAACGTGACCCATGAGAGCCACTTCATGAGTCCTTATATACAATACATCCTCAGAAGACATGTGGATAACAAAGAGCATCTGGAACGGAATGAGTGTGTGCCTCCAGGTATGGTGGGTGCGTTGGCTGGCCACATGAGCAGCATCAGTGACTGTCCCTGGCACTGGGTGTACAACACAGATACCAACAGGTGAGTGTTACAGGTAAATAGTTACCTCCGCCAAGGAGGGTATGTTTTTGCCTGGGTTTGTTTGTGCGTTTGTTTGTGAACAAGATAACTCAAAAACTTGTGGACGGATTTTGATGAAATTTTCAGGATATGTCTGAAAAGGTAAAAAGAAGAAATGATTCAATTTTGGGAGTGATCCGGATCACTATCTGGATCTTCTGGATCCATGAAATGTATTTTTAAAGACAGATAACTCAAAAAGTTATGGACGGATTTTGATGAAATTTTCAGGATATGTGCTCCCTTGGCGGAGGTCTACACTCTCCGAGTCCTCTTGTTTACAATACAGATACCAATAGGTGAGTGTTACAGATAAATATAAGTGTATAACACAGAAACAAACAGGTGAGTAATAAATATTAGTGTACAACACAGATACCAATAGGTGGGTATTGCAGGTAAATATCAGAGTACAATACAGATAACAATAGGTGAGTGGTATACCCAGCAAGCTTGACGGTTTTTGAAACAAATTATTCTTTTCTCTACCCATAACTTTACCAGATGATAGCACTAATTTGCCCTGGGAAATCCCCGTGCTAAACATTCTTTTTTTCTGATTTCATAATGTATGCCTCAGTATGTACAGAACGCCAAATTATGTGAGGATTAAGGACATGTCTGATTAATACTCCCCACAAGTGGCAATGCTAAAAGACCTGTCACATTTGTGACCCTGACTGTTGAACTGGAGATAAAACCCAACTTTTTGAACTTTGATTTCCGGCAATTTGTAAAATATGAGTGAAACTGAATATTTGACAAGCATTGTACAACATTTCAATGCACAAGCTGATGAGATTTTGTTTTCATTTTTTTGTCAGATTTCCTCAGACACTCGTGGAGGCAGTGTGTGAGTGTGAACAGTGTCTGAGTCTACAGAACTCGCTGTATAGCTGTGTACCAGTTCACTTCCCCGTGCGAGTGCTCAGATACACTGGTCGCTGTCATCACAGAGTATACCAGTACGAGAAGTCCTGGCATGAAGTGGCTGTAGGCTGTACATGTGCTCGAAAAGAGGCTGGGCGACAAGCATCTTCTGGAAGACTTTAATTCAAGGCTGATCATATCTTTGACTTTCTACTGCAACAGGCTGACCTAAACAAAAGATTTGGTGTAATTTGAGAACTTTAATTGTAATGTATCAAGCTGTCCTCAACAGATTGTATTCTACAGGAAATACAAGACTATGATGCCATAGTCTTATTACAGAGGACAGAAATAAGACCAGCTATTATCCTAGAATATAGTGTTTTATCATGCACTTGTGAACTTTAATAGTTTTAAACAGATATTTAGTCCTTTGTGCAACCATAAGGTACTCATAGAAGTGAAATGACCTTATATAGTGACATATTTTATAACCAGAGACTAGTCTTTATTTACCTTATGCAATCATGAAGTGCTCATGTAAGTAGCACTGTGTGGTTACAGTTGAAATTTTTATATGTGCAAGATTGTTTCTGATCTTGACAACACAGAAAAGAATATTTGTTTTAACAGTAGTACTTCGAACATTTGGTGGTTTAATGAATGCATAAGCTTTTGGCGATTTTTGTGTACTTTGCTGAAGAAATATTAATACAGTTTGACAAGTAACAAAGTGCTTTGTGTATTCTGGATGTGAATTATGGTCTTACAACTTAAGAAACATTTGATAGTGAAGATAGGGAAGAATTCGTAAATACGACGGTACAGTGTCATGTGTCATCACAATTAGGTAATACATTTCAGTCTTCAATAAAATATTGAATCCATCTAAAACTAATCCCAAAATGGTAGAAGTCATTTTTATCCCCAACTAATATCTCCGCAAATTTCAGTTGTCTGACGGCCAACTATTTTAAATATTTACTGTTTAAACTACTTCCATGTTAAATGTCTGCTAATGTTGGGTCTCCGCATGATATGAGTTTAATGACACAGGAAAAGGAAGATATTTTAGAGCATGTTATTATATTACAGTCTGACAATTGTAATAATGTTTTTTGAAAGAAGTCATATTTGTAAACCATTTTTAGATATAAATATCATACATAAAGTACAGTCGTGCAAAAGTACATACAAAACACCATGATGTATCAGAGTGGATGTCGACTAGTAAACTCAAACTGAATTCTGGCAAGACTGAGTTTATACTCTTTGCTTCAAAAAGACAGAGAAAGAATGTTTCCCAATCTGACATTAAACAATTAAAATTGTTAGTATTCTATTGTTATGCATCAAGCCTACATAACAATTAAAGAGCCCGGGCATAAACATTTACATCTCAAGCCTCTGACCACAGATACATAAACCATTCACAATAAAATGAAGTTACACATAAAATTAAAAAGCAGTTACACATAAAGCACTAATAGCATTAACTAGTATAATTAAACCAAGGACCTAAGGCCAAACCACAAAATATTACTTACTAACCAGGGTCTGCCTTGCAGACCTAGTCTACATGATAACGACCCTTGGTCACAACACAGTTGCATATTATGAACATGCAAACACAAAAACAATAAATCCATATAATTTAATCTGTCTAAGCCTTAGGCCCGAGCCTCAAGTCACTTAAGATACATTTAGAATCCATTACATGCAGGCTAAACTGAATCATACTCTTTGGTGGCTGTAACCATTCCCAACTAGTGAGCACACAATTACCCTTCCCAAATTTGTTCCAAACATGTTGGAGGAGAGGAAAGAGGTATGATTGTAAACTACCCAAGTTACTCAAAAGAAAAAAGATAAAATGGGAGAAGAGAAGTGAGATGCACCTAATCAGTAAAGACCAAACTACGTAGAATGTAATAACTTTTGAAAGTCATGGTCGACAGAGAAAGTGTGTTCAGAGGGAAAAGAAATGTATGAGTATACTGTGTTAGAAGACCATGTACCATGGAACGTAATGGTCTACAAAGAAATGTTGTTTTTAAATGCAAATATGGCACCAGAGAGCCTAAAACAATGAAAAGTCTGAATAAATGGATCAATATAAACTCTGTGATATATGTTACTTGCCGTTTCAAAACCTTTGGCCGTTTTGAAACCTTTGCAAGGTTTAGAAATGGCTTGGCCGTTTCGAAACAGCCAGCTATTCCTCTTGGCCGTTTTGATACCTCACCAGTTTGACTTTAGTGGACAGGTTTGTTCTGTTGCTTTTAACATTTGTAATACAATAAAAACTTTATTAGAACTTTATTATATTTATTAGAACTGCATTTAGTTTATTGTGAAACATGTATTGAACAGAACATACAAAATTTATTAGTGCATACAAAAACTTTTTGTAAAAAGCATAGTTATTAAAAAATATCAATATTAAGAAGAAAAAAAAAGAAGGAAGAGTAAAATGAAATAGAATTAAATAATATTTTATCATTAATCCCTTTTATGCACCCACCCAATGCAAATAAAACAAATCAACATCAAGAGATATCTTCTAAAGTAATAAAAATAGCAAATCATTACAATTGTATGTCAGTATTAACTGAGTAAGATCAAGTAAAGAAGGTGCCAAAAAGCAAATGTATTCTAGCTCATCTACTATAATTCTTTGAAAAGTCAAACAATAAATCTCTCTTTGATTGATCTTCCTGTTATGTTAACCTTTAATATTTACCTTTTAAACAGCCCACTAATATTTAAGTGACATAAATCAACATTAAAAGAGAGCTGTGACATTAGGAATAAATCCAATTAAGCACTTCTGACAATCAATGGAAAACAAATCAACATATCAGGGTTAATATTTATCTTGGCTTCTTTATGGCTTATTAATTAATCTGGCAAGTCAAACAAACAAGTTTAAATATACAGCACCTTCATGCAGATAGATTGATGAGATAGATAATTTTTATTATACAGACTTTGTGTTATACAACAACAAAATACAATTTGTTTAAAGAAATCTTTTCAAGTAAAATATCACAGGTTAACTGTAGCTACCCCCATACCTGAGTACCTACTCCACAAGTTATGATTATAGAAATCCCTTGCTCAGGAAATTATTTTTATAATCAAAGGACAGATTTGAAGTTCATACAAAAACACATGCTGTAGAAAAATTTAGAAATCAGGTGAGATTTCAAAATGGCCAGGTTTTGATTTGGCCATTTTGAAACCAGGTTTTGAACTGGCCAAGCCGCTTCAAAACCAAGGAAGGTTTCAAAACGGCCAAGTAAATAATTTGGCCATTTCAAAACGGCCGGGAACATATATATTATGTGGGTGTTCCACCACACGACTAAGGCTCCCGATTAAGGGTTTTGGGGGGTCGGTTTGAAATATTTGCTTAGTCCCAGGCTTCCTGTAAGGATCGGTTGTGGTCGGTTGAGGCCGTGTGAAAAATCAAACATGTTTGATATTTCACACGACTACAACCGATTCCTATTTCCCGCTGTCAACAAAATGTCCAGTCCCAGGCGTCCTCAGGCCTCCTCAGACCCAAATTTACAGAGTCGGTTGTTGTCCCAGGCGTCCTGCGACCCTTAGTCCCAGACCTCCGTAGCTTAGTCCCAGGCGGCCGGTTCTTAATCCCAGACTCAAATATGATGCGTATGAATTTCATGCGTCTGAAAGTGAGTCGGTTTCATTAGTCCCCGGAAGCCTCAGACCGTCTGCGGTGTCCTGCGACCCAAAAATCAAGGTCTGGGACTAAGAACCGACTAAGGGTAACCGACCCTAACCGATCCAAACCGGCCTCCCCAGGACGCCTGGGACCACGCATTTTCAGTCTGCGGCGTCCTGAGGACGCCCCAGGCGGCCTGGGACTAACAACCAATTAAGAACCGACTGTTTTCCGCGCGTTGGAAATTAAAACGAGACGTGTGTCACTGATTTGTAGGGGTTTTCAATTTTTATTTTACATTTTATATACTTGAGCTTAAGGCAAATTTCACAGTTAGGAGACACATTTTACTATTTTTTTTATTATTTTGTCGACTGGATCATGAGAAAAGAGAAAGGAGGGAAGAGAGAAAGGAAAAAGATGGATGAGAGAGAGAAGGAAAGTCAAGTAGAGGAGAGGAGTGAAGTTATTACAGAAGAAGGAAGTGAGAGGAGAGAGGAGGAGATTCAGGAAGATCCAGCTATTGGGGAAGCTGTGGCAGAAGAAGAAGAGAGGTGTGAGGTAGATCCGGAGTGCCATTCTTCAGCCAAGAGAGCCAGGGTGTGTGCCACTTTTACAGACAGTGATGAAGTTTCCATTGTAGAATTCGTCAAGCTGCACCCTGAACTGTATGACAAGGAACATTCACGTTTCCACGACAGGAACAGAAGAGAGGCTCTCTGGGCAGAAATATCTGCAGAACTTAAGCTCCAGCCCTTTGATGTGAGAAGGTGGTTTGAGTCCCAGCGAACCCGTTATGGAAAGCTGTCTAAGCTCCAATCTGGCCAAGCCCCGAGGGAGATGACCAAGAGACAGTCCTGGGTCTACCAACAGATGGGTTTTCTTAAAACCCACATCAGAAGAAAGGGGGCCAATAGAAGTTCAGGTTTTGAGGCCAGTCCAAATACCAGCAAGCAGGACGAATCACGTGGGTCAACTACTGACACAGAACACCTCGAGTCCAGTGTCCTGAGGGAGAGGAGTCAGTCCATCATTACATCAACACCCGTTTCAACTACAGACTCCAAGATTCTCGAACACTTTGAGCAGATGAGGACACTTATCTCAGGTTTTCTGCATCAGAAGTCAGACAGGCAGCCCTTCTTTGACTACGTGGCATCAGAGGCCGAAAAGATGACTCAAGAAGAATTTGAAGAATTAAAGGGCAAGATATTCAGAGATATCGAAAATATTAAGAGTAACCGCAGACGTCAGCCATTGCCCAGAAGATCAGCCACTGTTACCACAGAGTCCCAGAGGGTCGGCCTACTGCCAACAACCACTCCACAGGCGTCAAGTTCCACTCAAGCAGCAGCTAGCAGCAGTTTTGTGTACTATACACCAAGCCCCATTGGCTTCAGCAACCCTACATCTGTCCTAACTGTACAGGACGAAGGGAGCAGACACAATCTGAGTGGAATCTTAAGCCAGCTACCAGATCTGACATCACCACAGATCGTCGAGCAGCCTCAGCAGCAGCAGCAGCAACAACCGCAGCAGCAGCTCTTTACTATCACCACTTCAGCACCGCCTCAACAGCAGCAGCAGCCTCCTCAGTAGCCATCCAGTCAGGGCGGGTCTTTGACCTGCCAGGCCCTTTTCAGGGCCACCAAATCTTCCAAAAACAATTATTCAGCTACGTGTTCTTCCAATTCCCCTCCCAAAACAAAAAAGTTCAGTACAAATACTTATCACAAGAAAAAAAAAATTAAAGTCCAACACTTACACCACCCCAAACATGAAACAAATAACCCATGGTACTACACATAACCAAAAAGGCCACATAAAAAAAAATATTAAAAGTAACTCCCAATATGGCCATTAATCAGCCCATTTTTAGATTAAAATCCATGGGATAGTTTAAAATCTGTAATTGAAAAGTCCAACACTTGCACCTTCCCTAAAGTTAAAAGGCATAATTACATACTTACCAACCCACAAACAGACAAACCCAATACCAAACATAACCCCCAAATAACAAACCCAGTACCAAACCTAATACCCAACTACCCCCAAAAAACCCAACCCCAGTAACCACCAACCAACAAACACCCAAACCCAAAAGTAAATAGAACCCATGCCAACGAACTGACAAACTATTTAGCAAACACAATCCCCCATTATTGAAAGCAAAACTAGTTCCATGGTTATATTTTCCAAATTTTTGTGATTATAAATGAATATTTAAAATTGAATATTTCCATAAAAAAATTTCTGCTACAAATAAGTTTCCCAGCCATGAAAAAAGAAAAATGTTTAAATTATGATGTGGATTTGAAAATATATAAAATAATTATTCAATTTAGGATATTATGTGTCACTTTGTGTTTCGCTTTTGTTTAACAGTGGGTTTGTCTGTTTGTTTGGTGAGTAAGTTGTGTTTGTCTGTTTGTCTGTCTGAACAAGTTATGTTTGGCATGGGGTTTGTCTGTTTGTCCATCTGTACAAGTTATGTTTGGCATGGGGTTTGTCTGTTTGTCCGTCTCGACAAGTTATGTTTGGCATGGGGTTTGTCTGTTTGTCCGTCTCGACAAGTTATGTTTGGCATGGGGTTTGTCTGTTTGTACGTCTCGACAAGTTATGTTTGGCATGGGGTTTGTCTGTTTGTACGTCTCGACAGGTTATGTTTGGCATGGGGTTTGTCTGTTTGTCCGTCTCAACAAGTTATGTTTGGCATGGGGTTTGTCTGTTTGTCCGTCTCGACAAGTTATGTTTGGCATGGGGTTTGTCTGTTTGTCCGTCTCAACAAGTTATGCTTGGCATGGGATTTGTCTGTTTGTCCACATAGCTGATTAATTGTTTTTGGAATATTTGGTAGTCCTGAAAAGGACTGTTATAGTTAGTCCTGAAAAGGACTGTTTACTGCAACAGGACTTATATTCTGCCATCTTGCCAGGCCACTGCTCCCTCATTATTGAAGTAGTCCTTCAGGTAATCCCTCTGTCTTTTGGCCTCTCTAGCAGGGTTTCTGTCTTGGCCACCACCAGCAGCACCACCAATCAATCCACAATCACCAGGCACATCATCATCATCATCATCCCCCCAGGCTGCTGACCAGCAGGTTGACCTTGATACTGGCTTCTGAGTATATTGTGCAGAACCACACAGGTCATGACCACTTCTCTAACTGTTTCTGGGGGTAGTTCAATGGTGGTCCTCATGACTCTAAATCTTGACACAAGGATACCAAAAGCGTTCTCCACAACTCTCCTGCCCCTTGATATTCTGTAGTTGGCAATCCTTTCCTCCCTTGTTAACAGCCTTCTGCCATAGGGTTTCATGAGCCAGGTCTTCAGGGCAAAGGCATCATCTGCCAAAATGAAGTAGGGGACATCTCTACCACCCTGTGTTATAGGAGCTGGGTCAGGGAAGCCTATCCTGCCATCTTCAATCCTCCTCTTCAGCTGAGAGGCATTAAATATCTGGGCATCTGAGCAAGACCCTTCTGTACCCACATCCACCCATCTGAATTTGTACTGCCCATCTACCAAGGCCAACATGACAATGGAAAAGAACCCCTTGTAGTTGTGGTAGAGGGCTCCAGAGTTCTTGGGTTTCTTCAGGGCCACATGCTTTCCATCCAGGGCTCCCAGGGCATGTGGAACATTCCACCTGATCCTGAATTCCCTTTCCAGTTCTTTCCACTCATCTGGAGTAGTAGGACATTTGAGGTACTCTCTGGTGAACTCATCCTGGATGGCCCTGCAGACCTCTGGTAGAAACTTGGAAATGGTGGATCTGCCAACCCTGAACTGACAGGATAATGATGTGTATGACTCTCCAGTGGCCAGATATCTGATGGTGAGGGCTAACTTCTCCCCAACACTGATAGGAGCTCTGTAGTTGGTGGCCTGCCTGGCTAGACGTGGTTCCAGTCTGGTCTTCATCATTTCAAAGAATTCTGGGGTCATCCTCATGTAGTTGGTGAATCCTGGAATGTCTGTGACATACAGATCAGCCATAATGTTGTGGTAGGCCCCCCTCTCCTCTCTCTGCAGTAGCCATGGCCTGACCCACATGTTGTGCCTTCTTCTAGGTCTCTGTATGGGTGCTGGTGGTGCTGGTGGTGGTGGTTGCTGTGCTTGACGTAAAAAATGGAAATACATGATTATTTGTAACTGAATAAAAACCAAAAAAGCCCTAAGTTGTTGTTGAATCTGTCTTCCATTAAAAGGTGGCATCCTGGTGTGTTCCTAGAAAAGCAATGATGATTAGATCGCAAATTTTATAGATATATACCCAGAAAATCCAGCAACTTTGCAAAACAATAATCGGGGATCGTGGTCTGGGGAGGCCTGAGGACGCCTGAGGACGCCGGTAGTTAATCGTGTGTTAGTCGGCTCTTAGTCCCAGGAGGCCTGAGGCGTCCTGGGACCCAGTCGGTTTGTGTCCGACAGGATCGTGGTTGAAACCAACCCGAAAACTGGCTTAGTCGGTTCTTAGTCCCAGACCAGTCGGGGACTGTCTGCGGCCGCCTGAGGCGTCCTGAGGTGTCCTGAGGCGTCCTGGGGACGATCTGTTCTTAATCCCAGACTTCAGTACCGACCCAGTATTCCCGCCCATTTTTGTCTTTTTTCAACCGACTGTGCACGATTAAGGGTCGCCGACAGGATCGGGGCTTAATCTTTTGGTGGAACAGGGGCATTATGTAATACCCTTCTAACCGAAGACTGTGAGGAGGGGAAAGAAGGGGGAATTGCAAAAACGGACTTATTTCTTCCAGCTGGGATTTTTGAAGTCATGATCCTGAACGCCTGTATGGGGCAAAGAGGGCTAGCCCCCTACATTGGGAACCCTCAAAACCATGGCTTCATTTAGCTGTTGGTCAATGTTTCATTTAAATGTTGGTCAATGATACAGACATCCCTGTACAAATGTTTGTAATGTCAAACAAATGTAGTGAACTGGGAGCCACGTTGATAAGTCTAAAAAGGAAAAAAAATCATTTATACACATAACCTAATGGTATATTATCACACGCCTTTGCAATCATATCAAGAGATTTAATGTCCAGTTAAAGTAGTTGTTGAAGGAGTTGCATTTCATGACCAATTCTATTATATTCTATTCTTTACTTTTATAGCCCTTAAAGTTTGCCAAGGCAGACTCTTAGGTGCAACACCAGAAAACAATTCTATAATCATTATTCCATAGACATAGGCGGGTCGATAGCATGGAGACGCTGGATAGTTTGCCTACAAAGGTGGGAAAACCTTTTTGGAGTGATAAGATTTTAACTTTTTCCTGAAATAGGCAAGAGTTGGGACAGAATAAACATCATCAGGTAAATCATTCCTGACTATGAGAGTATCAACAGCAGAGCTGCAGCTCAATTGATATTTTTTATTTATGGACAGATGGGTAACATTGAGAAACCTCCAGGAACCTTTTAACTGGATGGTTGTATCTTGTGTCATATCTTCCACAATGAATAGTCAAAGGAGGACCAAAATAGCTAGGATGACCCCTGTTATGAAACTTATAAACAAAAGTGGCAGTTTTGAAGATAAAGTGAAGTTCGACTGGCAACCATATTTATGGGGGAAAGTCTACGTAAAGTGTAAAAACATAAAAAGCAAGTCAAAATGTAAAAATGAATTAAAAAACACGTATTGTCAACATTTAATGTGGCTTATCCTGAACATGGAATTAAGGGTGGGTGGAAAATAAAAATATTGATATAAATCTCAAAATTTGAGCTGCCATTGTCCATAAAAGTATAACACATTTGAGCTATTTAACATTAAAAAATATAAAATATTAAATGCTTTATTGAGGTTCAAATTACGGAGCCCATTTTTTTTAATCTCGTTACCACAAGATAATAAGTCATTACCACAAGATACTACATCATTCCTACAAGTTAGCAAGTCGTTACCACAAGATACTATGTCATTCCCACAACTTAGTTGTGGTAATGAGATACTAAGTTGTGGCAATGAGATACAAAGTCATGGGAATGAGATGCTAAGTCGTGGGCATGAGACACTAACTCATGGTAATAAGACTCTAACTTGTGCGAACAAGATACTGAATGGTTACTACAAGATAGTAAATCCTAGTTTTCATTCATACCAACCCCTTATTAACTCATTCCCACCACCTATTAAGTCATTCCCACCACTCACTAACTCGTTCCCACCACTTACAAACTCATTCCCACCACTTACTAACTCGTTCCCACCACTTACTATCTCCTTCCCCCCACTTAGTAACTCCTTCCCAGCACTTAAATAACTTGTTCCCACCACCTATTAACTCATCCCCAGGAAAAATTAATATGCACACAGGGGTTAAAAATATTTATTATACATAACAGTCATACCAGTGACTACTAACAGCTTGCCAGTATTATCAATTATTACTGAAACTAGTTAATAATATATAAAATTCATTTAAGATTTGTTACTAGACAAAAGGCAGATAGAAAAATTATTTACAACATACATGAGCACATAATGGTATGGTTCCCCCTAAGGTGCACATTCGGCCACTATAACCCAGTTAGTAGTGAACTTCTAAAAGAGAGTAATGCAATATACCTGTAATGATACCTGTAGGTGACCTGTGAAGGTCAATAGGTAGGTGACTAAGAAGAATAACCATCAAAATTGCTTCAAATTATAACCATATTGGTATAAAAACTGGACATATAATGTAATAGGAAACATGCGACCTCTGATGTCACTAAAAGCCTACAGGCATAAGTAAACTTGAATGGTATGCTAGTAGATGGTTGGCCTCTATGTAAGTTAGGTATCATAGACAAAGAGATTGCTTGTACATTGGCATCAAAGCATGACTTAGTAACTCGTGGGAATGACTTCATATCTTGAGGTAATGACTTGCTATCTTGTTGTTACGACTTGCTATCTTGTGGTAACGACTTGCTATATTGTGGGAACAACTTGCTAACTTGTGGGAATGATTGCTATCTTGTGGGAATGACGTGCTTACTTGATGGAATGACTTGCCATCTTGTGGGAAAGACATGCTAACTTGTGGGAACGATTTAGTATCTTGTGGGAACGACTTGCTAACTTGTGGGGAAGACTTAGTATCACATGGTAATGAGTTATTAACTTGTGGTAATGAGTTGCTAACTTGTGCACATGCCTTCTTATCTTGTGGGAAACGGATAAAAAATGACAAGAAATCAGTTCTATGTCCCTTCCTGGTCTCCATATCAAATTATCAAATTATGCCCACAAACTGAAAATGTTTCTACATACTTGCAAACTATGCTTTCATTTCATCAAAATACAAAATGTTTCTACGTACTTGCAACCTATGCTCTCATTTTATCAAAATCCTTGCTTTGTTGGGCCTCCTCCATAACTTCACCAAATTTCTCTCAACTTAAACCAGACTTAAAACTCCCTAAGATTAAACCAAACTTAAGAATCACTGTGAGGTCGCCTTTTATTTTTAATTCTTAGATTATGACTGCCTCTATTTATTTATCTTTCAGCTTGATCTAGGGTGGCCTGAATTCTAATGTAGAAAAATTCAACTATCTGCATATTGACTAGGGTAAAGTGCACAAAATTTACCTACACTAAAATTATCTTTGCATAGAGCTGCAAATTAAGTTATTTTACATGCGAGCACACAATGGAACCATGTGAATGAGGCATCACAAGAAAATAAAACAGATTTCTGACAGACCAAATACAGAAGCTTCTTCTTCAAGCCAGATGTCCGTTCATTTATCCTGCTCTTTTATCATTATTGAAGTGTGGTTTTATTCATCATTGCTTAGAGATCAAGTATGTAAAGAAACACTTGTGTTAAATTTAATCATATACAAATGTTATTCCATTTTTATTGCCATCCT
Organism: Sabellastarte sp. h YS-2021; assembly: GCA_964017235.1. Taxonomy (NCBI): domain Eukaryota; kingdom Metazoa; phylum Annelida; class Polychaeta; order Sabellida; family Sabellidae; genus Sabellastarte; species Sabellastarte sp. h YS-2021. Next base: position 35,549,959 of record OZ024936.1, read on the forward strand.
GAATATGTGGTTTCACAGGGATAATTTGTTTAATTCAAGGCTTTTGAGAAACAGGGCCCATATTATAAAAGACTTTATGTCAGCTCTGTACATCACTTTATGCAACAATACCACACTTATGTTGGCACACTTGATTGTACAAATGAAAAGCTTCAGATATTTATAGATATGAAAATCAGAATCCCCCAGTCTTTCATACCTTTTGTTTACTCATACAATAAATACTTGTACAGTTCTTTATTTCTTTATTTTATTGTTTTACATCATGTCCGTTACCTATGTTTGGGTTATATTGTGACGGGTAGTTAGAAGGATGGAGGAAACCAGTACATACAGTTGGTCTGCACTGTAAACTGTTTATTAATGGTAAGCAACTACCATTTTTCCCACTTGAGGTCAGGACATGATTGGAACTCCCATCTAGTCCATACAGGTTAGTACTTGTGCTATCTGTCAGTCACTTGGTTCTTATAAGTGTATTGGTGGGTATCAATGCGACTGCAATGGGCAGAACATATTGCCTCCGACCGAGTTCAAAATTGGCACGACATGTATTGCGTGGGAGATTCTGTTTTGCTTCTGCTGATATGACCTTATTATGAAGTAACATAAATTTATCCTTGGTGTATTTATCATGGAGATAGCTTGATGTTAATCTGAAAGGCTGTTGTTTTGAGAATACGGTAACCATCTGGACTGGTAGTTTCTGGTTTAGCAGACAACCTGGTATGGCTTATGTTTACACGAAACATGGACTTCAGCTACCTCTAAGCACACATATCCCAAGCATAACTGACACACTCATTAGTATCAAACTGATTTGAAATGATATGGGATGAAGTTATATAAAAAGTGCAGGCATTTGGTTATTATAAAATATACAACCATAATAAAGAACCAGTTTAAAGCCATAAATAAAAGATGCATACTCTAAAGAATACAAGGGGTAATATTCCTCCTCAACTATTAGTCTTGGAACACAAATAAGGTCCGAACGGAGAGCTTTATATTTAAAACACAAATATCTTTCTTAAAGGTACAGCTTTAAAAACTTATTTTATCAATCAAAATTTTAGGTGCAGGTGAATTCATATAATTTATTTGGGGAAAAGGAATGCTCTAATTTTGTCATGTTATACTTTTTGCAAAGAAAATTTATGGGTGTTGTATATGATAATGGATGTTGTACACAGATAAACTCGATAGATTTTGTTTACAGTTGTTAAATTCTATGGATGATGTATACAGTTGTTAAATTCAATGGATATTGCATACTGTTGTTAAATTTTATGGATGTTGTATACAGTAAAACTTTATAGATAATTTGCAGCAGTTGTTTTATTGTATGGCTGTTGTATGCAGTTGTTTAAACTCTAATGCATGATGTATACATTTGTTAAAGTCTATGGCTGCTGTATACATTTGTTAAAGTCTATGGCTGCTGTATACATTTGTTAAAGTCTATGGCTGCTGTATACATTTGTTAAAGTCTATGGCTGCTGTATACATTTGTTAAAGTCTATGGCTGCTGTATACAGTTCTTAAAGTCTATGGCTGCTGTATACATTTGTTAAAGTCTATGGCTGATGTATACAGTTGTTAAAGTCTATGGCTGCTGTATACATTTGTTAAAGTCTATGGCTGCTGTATACATTTGTTAAGGTTTATGGCTGCTGTATACATTTGTTAAAGTCTATGGCTGCTGTATACATTTGTTAAAGTCTATGGCTGATGTATACATTTGTTAAAGTCTATGGCTGCTGTATACAGTTGTTAAAGTCTATGGCTGATGTATACAGTTGTTATATTTTATTGCTACTGTATATAGTTGCTAAATGCCATGGAAGCTGTATACAGTTGATAAATTCTATAAATCCTGTGTAATCGTTTTGTTTATCAGGAAATATCCAGTGTGTCGAAGCAGATCAGGATTATTTGAATTATGAGGATTTTAATTATTGTGGTGCTCATTGCTTCAGAATATCTGACAGCAAGTAAGTAGATCAAAACATGTTATTTATTCTCAGCATTATAACACTTGTAACAGGATTGAAGATGTATTCACGTCAAGTAAATATTTAACAACAGTAAAAAATTTTAATGGTTTGCTGGAAAATATTATATAGACTCTCGTTTATTTATAGTGTGTGTCAATATTTCCCAGTTGAAGTCTGGGGTCCTTATTATTATTATTAAGTAAATATTATACACCCTGGCACTGGCAGTAAGTGATTTATATTCAAATTTTCAGTCGCAAAAGTTTATTTTCTTACCAGAAACCACAGTGCAGGGCATTTTGTATTTCAATTTCAAGGGTGAAAGACACCTTTCCTCCTCCGTAAGGCGTTAACACCTTTTCGCAGGATATCTTTCATCACTTTCTTACAGGTTACCACTTTAACGCTACACTGCTTCAACCAGTCATATCTCCAAATAACAACAGTCATTACTGAAATTAACTTGATTGTGTGATGGGGCCTTTTTATGTTATAGTTTAATTACAATTACAATTTGCGTAGATTATGTTTTTGTGAAAAGAAAACCTCAAATGCCCATACATATAATTTATAAGTTTTAAATATTTACTGTGTTTACATCAACTTAACCTTGTGTCCTATCTTACTCAATATAGAACTTAATCTCTTCAGCTAACCTAAAACCTAAATTAAATGCTTCATCATTGTACTCAGTTTCACCTTATCTGACCTTGGGCCTCGACTGTATTCAAAACCTTGGGAAATAATGCTTCAGTCTGGATAATCTTGAGAATTTGATAGCCTGTAATACCACAGATCAGTAGAAAGTGCTGCGGAGAAAATAAAACAAAAATATGGAAATACTTGTCCTTAGAATCAAGATTTTACTTGTTTTAAACATAATAGTGTTTTACAATGATAACTTGATTCATAAAATGGAAATTTCATCCAATAATACCCACCTTGAAATGGCAGCTTAAGTTGGATTCAATTTGATTTATTTGCGTTTTGTCTTATTTATCTCATACTACATGGCTCATCACATCATCTAGTTGGGGTTAGAGGAAAGTAATTGTTACTGGTTGGTCAACACAACCAAGCATTGGCAGAAAATTTTGGAGCTCAGATCCATGATCGCTGTGTATGTGTGTATGTATGATACTTTAGGTGATGGGTTGGACTGCACAGTAAATACAAAGAAGAGGATCCTCAACCACCACAAGCATCAGTCAGGGACATCTGGCTTCCTGGTGCAGTCTGATGTTGCCAATGTTGAAGACATGCTGAAGGGATCGAGAAAAACACTGAAACTTACACAATCGTTTAGCTTCACTTTACAAGGTAAGAGGGAAGCCCGAGGGGTGCAGATAGCAATCTTATAAATGTCTTTGACATGTGTTGTACTTTGGCTGAGTAAGCTTAGTTGTTGCTGTAATTTCAGAAATATTTGGCTCTTATTGTGTTAAAGTAGGACCCATGAATGTCATCGATTCCACTGATTCCCAACAAATACTGATATGCTATTAATCTTGTGAATAAAATTCACACAATCTACCAGAAAATAGTACTTCTTGAGACATATTCTCTTATCAATGCTTAACAACATGTCCCCTGTAAAACTAAACTATTTAGTGACGCAAACAACTGAAAGGAGAATCTCAAGAAGAAACCAATTTAACAAAGGCTTTGAACATGCCTGGAAAAGCAACTGTATTGTTAACGACCAGGGGACAGCTTTTGTTGTAATAAGATTCTGTTGAAAAACTGAACAGTGATCATGTTAAAGCTCTGATCTGTTTCCACCATATCCAGATAGATGTGTTCATAACAAAAAAAAAGGGATAAAGAAAGAGTGCTTGATTATAAATAACTTCATACTTTTTGCAGCTAACGGTACTCGTAAGACTGAATACAAGGAGATACAGAAGGGATTCTGGCCAAAGCTCTTCTGTTTCACCTCCAGGTGTGTGGGCATGGTAACCCGTGACATCATTGGCAGGACTCCTGACCCCAGGAGCCAGCTGAATTCTGATGGGAGGGGGCACTGGATTCATTGGTGGGGTGAGAAGCATACACCTCAAATATTTGTTATTTTGCTGTCGTTTTGTTATACTATACTGTTGAAATGATCCTGTGTACAGAAATATAAATTTAAAAATATATAGGTTTATTATTCCACCAACAGACTCAGGAAGTCATGTTGGACGCCAACCCAAGGGCAGGGGCCAACTGGAGTTGTGCCTTGCGCCAACTCACGGGAGTGAGTTGCCAATTTATTCCCCTAATGCCCAGTACTAGTCAGTGGCCACATGGCTTGTGATTGGTCAATTATTGACCCCAAATGTGGTTTCTATCTTAAGTTGTGACTGCACCATCTTGATCCTCTGATATAATTGGCTAATTATTTAGCTGCAAGTAGTCAAGTATACAAGGTAACCTTTTAATTGTAATTTAGTTATTAAACATATTTTAATCTGTCAGTACCCGTAAACTGATGTTACAATGTGATTTTCATGATTTATCTGTACTGTTTATATATTTATATTTTTCACTTTAGTAACATAGAGATTTTTACTGTATACAACAATGTGTCATTTTATACAAGGCAAAATTGAAACAACACTGATTTCATTTACACTCACATTTTTCTACATAAAGATTTACTAATGACTAAGTTATTTAATGACAGATATGCTTTCCATAGAATTTTTAATTCATATCAAACTGCTGTTATGGTGAACATATATATGTTTTAAATGTAAGTAAAGTATGGTAAAACGTGTATTTAATCATGTACAGTTCAATTATTTTATACAATCTCACTACCTGATGACACAGGCTCATTTGCCTCCAAAAATATGAAAAAAATCATGTATTTTTGAAAAGATAGTTCCATGTAGAGGTTGCAGAGTATTCCAGGTTTATGTTTATATTGTATATGTAACAGGTTTCCTAATCATATGAAATTGTTGCTTAATGGTTGGCTCAGAGTTACACGTCACATAGAACATTGTAGCAAAGATTGAAAAGTTAACATTTTGTGAAATACTTTGATTGTTCTTTAAAATTGTTCGAAAATTTGTAAATATTTTAGGTTTATAGTCATAATACAAAACATAAATATAACAGACGATACATAATTGGCTATAACAGTTTAACAATATACCAAGTATTAGAAAAAGAAAGCACAATATATTCCTAAAATTATGTGCGCTAATATAAAAATGCACAAATAATTATAACCTAAAATGTAATCACTGGATCACTGGGTAATAACATATTGTTTGATCTTCCATGAATCACAAATAAAATGTGCATGTTCCTTTTTTATGTGATTTCAGAATAACTTTCAATTTTTCTTCTTTGGACGTTTTTTTATTTTTTTTTAAATTTTTTTTTTTAATTTAGAGCATTTTTTTCAATAACGCTATGTCCAAACATTTACAGAGAAAATTGGTTTCATCTTTAACATATTCTTGTCTTACAACTTAAACAAGTCATTTTATCTTTTCAAATTCATATACATATGTTGGGCGCGAAGTACCGATCTGCGCAATCTCAAGATTTCACTTGCGTGATCTCGTCATCAAAGTCATCAAAAGATCACGCGCCCATCTCAAGATTGCTCAAGCAATCTTGAGATGGAGCTGCTCCAACTCACAATGATTTCTATCAGAGAATCTTGATGTGATTGGCTGTGTTTATGTATTGTGTTGGTCAATGATTGGCAGATTTTTACAACACACTTTATTATGAGATTTAAGTAAGTATAAAACAGGTTTGTACATAAATGGATATTAAAACAGTAAATAAACATATTACAGGACATTAAACAAACATATTACATATTACAAACACATCATAAACATACATTAGTATATCTGATCAATTGAATTGAATGTGTCTTCTCCCTTTGCAATTAATTCACTTGATGGCCCCTGATTAACTCCCCTTATTGTAACAAGCTAATTGGATGACACATGGCTTCTCAATTTGCAATTGATTCACTGGATTGCATATCATACCTTAACTCCCCCATTCATTGTAACAATATAAATGAATTATATGTGGCCTTTCTATTCTAATCACTTAATGAAACAGAGATAACCACCCATAATTGGTATATGTTGTTGAAAATAAAAATCATTGTGAGTTGGAGCAGCTACATCTCGAGATTGTTTGAACTATCTCAAGATGGGTGTGTGATCTTTTGATGACGAGTTCTCGCAAGTGAAATCTCGAGATCGCGCAGATCGGTACCCAACAGGTATATTGCCTTCAACATCTTCTTATGTTTGAGTAAGTCATATCGGAAGATAGCGTCATTGTATTTTCTGTCCTTACAGAAGTTGCTGCCTTATCCAAAGAAGTTTAAACAACACTGCCTACCAGACACCGGCCCATTCGGGCGCGTGAAGTATAACTTTGCGCAGTCGCATGAGTGTAATACCATTGAAGTGAGAGGACTCTTCATGCGGGCATGTGTGGATAAATAATGTGTGCTAAAAGCTCAGACTGCAGACTCAACCCAATTACAAAAGATATATGTTATCATAAGCATCGTATAATAAATTATCGATATCCAACTATGTTCTACTTCAGGATCAACAAATCTATACAACACCAAAGAGTGAGCTATTTATACATAAACAATGAATTTTGTCTACCTTATTCATGAAAACTGATGTATCCCAGATCATCTTAGTACATCTGACCAGCCCAGTCTTTCTGCTTGAATACTAGGCATTTGGAATACTATTTAGGTTCAGTGTCAAGTTTAACACACTGCATAATAGTTTGTATCACAATAGATAGCTTTAAGGGAGTGGAAACCATTACAGCAGATTCTGCATTGTAAACTGCCCGGAACCTGGTAAGCAACTACCAACTTTCACACACATGACCTGGGGTTTGAACCACTGACCTCAAAGGTGGAAGGCGAGTGTTACCCACTGCATTACCTAACCCCCTGAATACTAGGTAGATTATAAATATATGTTGGATGCTCACAGTCACAAGAGTAGTACATACAAAATTTTAAAAGAGACCTTTATGTCTTCAAAGGCATTACTTTAAAAGAGTTGTATTTGATACTTATGTCATCAAGTCAAAATCCTTAAATTAACATTCAATGCATGGTTAATAATAATAGACAAAATCAATAAGATAAGGACCTATCAGGTGAAAGGTAATATTAAACCGCATTTACTAGAAGCTCCAAAATTTACTGCATCAGTATTCAGTAATAAACTGAACATTCAAACCTCTCAACAGACTGTGCCTGAATATTTTCTTGTTGTTCAGTTCAGTACAGTCTTCTTTCAAAGGCAACAAATCTGATATTTTAGATTCTAATAAATTATAGAAAATGGCTCATATAAAATTTATAAATAAGAACACATGAGCACTTCAGTTTGTCGGTTTTTAAAACTTTAGTAACTGAACTTTAAGCGGGTGTTCCACTGGAGCAGACCAGTCGGTAACTATGTCTTTTTGTGGAGTTGGGACCAATGTTTACATAGTTGCTTAGGGTCAGTTGTAGTTTCCAGGCTTGTCAGAAGAGTTGGTGAAACATCAAACATGTTTGATATTTCTGTGACCGTTGCCGACCCTTGTAACAGACCCTAATTTCATCCACCTAGCAACAGACCTGTCAGTTAACTTAACGGTCTGTTGGTTACACTTCCTGCCTTAATTGTTGGTTAATGAAACAGGCCTGTCTCTATCAAGTATCCGGCTTGTACCAAACATGGTGTTCCAGACTGTATGTGATGACAAACAGACTGTGTGGGAAAACATACAGTACAATAGGTAACTTCAGCCAGCTTGTCTGTAAATGTTCCCGACTGGCCTGGAAAAGTTACTTTTACCATCTGGGTCCTACAGTCAGGAATTTTTATAACCGACAGGCAAGAAAGTTTAGCAGACAAGTTGTAAACAGTAGCTGAAAGGCCTGTTACAGTAACAGACAAGCCTTGAAAGTGACCGACAGCCAGGTGTAGCATCAGATAATGTATCCCTCAAAAAGTGTTTGGGGATACCGAATATGACAAGTGGGGCTGTCAGATTCTGTATCCCCTGTTTATTTCTGTACCCCCTTGTCATATTTTGTATCCCCTGAGGTGGAGCTAGTCCTAGCGGCATTCGAATCACATGTGCATCTAGTTTGTTTTGCTTTGTGATTAACAAATACAATGTTTGTTGTGCCTATATGATGTATTAGTCTAGCATTCTTTTGAACTTGATTTGTTTAACCTCTGGTTGAGTGACCGGCTAACAGTAATAATGGGCATTGTTTTAAGACGCTTTAATGTGTTTTGGATGTGATATTTTACATGTTTATCTGTTTATAAATGAAAAGCTTAATTTAATCATAATTTTCACTTGTTTAAATGCTAAGTTCTTTAAAAGACAATAGACAATTACCCATCCGGGTTGGGTCTTGTACATTTGGACTCATATAACCTGATAGAAAAGTCCATTTTGATGTGCATATGGCAGAAATTCATTAAATTAACTTGTTTGATTTATTATATTTTCATATTAATTAGTGTCATTTGAAGAGGAAATTTTATAATTCTTTGTTACATTTTATAAACAGGGTCACCTATAAAATCATCCTACATAAAACTTAGTTTATTTAGCCCCATTATTTAGAATTAAGCCTCATTATATTTAGAGATTACTTTGATGTTGATTTGTTTCACTTTATGATTTGGGGTATTCCCTATTGTGTACTTCACCCACCCCAACTGAAACAAATCAGCATAAATATAATGTTGTACAAATCTAATTCAGAAATCATCCCAATGAATGACAAATCAACATCAAAGGGATATTTTAATGTTCAGGAAACACAATTCATTTTAGTTTGCTACAATTCAACACTATTGGTTGAGGCCAGATTAAATATTTATATAAAATCAGAAAGAATGCACAAACTAAAACTTCTGTATAAAGGTCAGTTAAGTTGATCAATATTTATGTTTTTACAAAATGTCATGTAATTTTATTTTATTTGCACATGTTTGTTAATATTTTGATTGTATTTAGCATAAAAATCATTGTTGAATTTTATTAATTTAAATTGGCCTGATATGTTTTCACACATCTTAAGATAGGTTGATTCCTAAGTTTGGCTCCAACATCAAAATGTCTTTTTATACAATGTGTTTTAACTTATTTGGGTCTTGTTGCATAAATAAAGCTTATACAATGTGTTATCAAAGTCTGTTTAACACCTTTTTTATAACAACCCAATGATTATATCTTGTTTTCATATAATTGGCCTTAATATAACTTGCCTTAATCTCCCTCCCCAAAGGCCACCTCAAAGGGATACAGGTTTTGATGGGATACAATATTTGATTGTCAAATTGTGCATCCCCTTAATTCCTCTATTGTTGAGGATACAAAATATTTTGTATCCCTAAAAGATCAAAGAGGGGATACATATTTGATGGGGATACATAATTTGGTGTTACACCGGCAATAATTTCTCATCTTACGGCCTGTCAGTTTCAAAATTTGTGGCTATAAAAGGGTCAGTCGGCACACGTACTTCATTCATTTGGGGTTTGACTGTCAAGAGAGAAGAGGTGTGCAGGTTTTGAGTTTAAAGGGTTTTTTTCAGATTAGCTTAGGTTTTAAGTTAGGCTGGACTGGCTAGGAGTGAAACTTGTTCTCTGAGGTTTCACTGTTAAGTATAAGTTTTTGTTTTTTGAAGAAGCTGTACATGTAATTTGACAAGATGCCAAGGGGCAGAAGGAGAAAGATTGAAGTACCTACCGATTCTCAACCACAGTTTGAGTTAGGAGATACTGCTGCAGATATAGAGAAAAGAAGAAGAGAGAGAAGAGAGAGCAGAGAGGGAGAGACAAGAACAGGATCAGAGGGAGAGAGAGAGGTTGGAAAGAGAGAGGATGGAAGGGACCAAGCAGATTGAAGAGACTGAGGAAAGAACAAAAAGTGACCTCAAACAGACACAGATACTGATATAGAATCAACTTAATCCAGGCAGATGAAGGACCAAATGAAGGTCCCAGGAATTTATCTGTAAAAACTGTCAAGAAGTAGTTTGAGACGCAACATACCAGATATGGCAAGCTCACTCAGACGAAGTCAGGACAAGCTGCAGTAAAGAGCACCGAAAGACAGACCTGGTTGAAGGACAGTTTCAGTTTTCTATGAGGTCACATCAGAAGGAAGGGAGTATCTAAGTCTTCTGCGTTCAAGTCACCACTGAGACCTTCAGCGGCCACAACCACGTCTTCAGTTCTGGATACTTCACAAGAGACTGAATCTAAGATGGAAATTAGCATGGCACCAGATGTTAGTAATCAGCCCTTGACCACAAGCCCTTCACACCGACCAGCTGCTGTTACCACCACCACTGCTGAAGATCCAGTTTTAGATCAGTTCCAGCAGATGAGGTCGATAATTTCCAGTTTTTGGGTGCATATCAGGACTCTTCTCCAAGTCCAAGACAGTCGTTCTGCAACTATCTCCACTATGAGATGGAACACCTGGAAAAGCAATTTTTTCACCTTCAGGAATGAGACAGTGAAACGTCTTAGTGGAATACAGTACAAGGCAGAAGAATGCAAGAGACAGGTCACAACAACTCAACAGGTCATAACATTTCAACTTTCAGAAGCAACACAGGCCACAGCAGGACGTGAATACATACTCACAATACTGGATACTCAACTAGTCTCTGCACTAGTAGTGCAGCCAACTCCAACAGCAGCACCTCAACCTGCAACAGTGATTGCCAAAGTTCAGCAACCACAGAGGCCAGCATCAGTGACAGTACAACCTGCATCTTACCTAGCTGTGGATCACCAGCAGCCCGGGACTTCCAGACAACTGATGTTTACTTTGAGCCCAGCAAAGACATTTAACTCGCCATCCGTTGCCTCTGGACAACAGGAAGACAGTTAACGCAACACTTCAGTATTGTCAAGTCTCTTTAGAAGTATTCCAAGCATACTACAGTACCAGCAGATTGACACACCACAACCATTTTCACCCTCCCAACTTCAACCAGCACTGTCACCAGTGCCAACTACCACTCAGCAAAACAGTCAAGACCTCCCAGGCAGTCCAGCCAGCAGAGTCAGCCCAAATCAGCATATTAGCCTGCATTAAGTCACACCAATGAGCCCTTATTAGGGCAACCCGAATCTTCCCAAAACAATTATTCAGCTGCTTGTTTGTCAAAAACAAAATAAAGTGCACCATCCAACACTTACACTTCCCCCAAATACATAACAAAAATTGTGCGAATGAATGAGTGAATGTTTAACACACAAAAAATTTTAAAAATCGAAACACATTCAGAAAAGAAAAATTAAACCTAAAAAAATTCAAACACACACACAAAAACACACACACACACACCCAAAAAAAAAAACACGCACACCCAAAAAATATCTTTGTGATAAGTTAAAGTGGAATGAATGTGTGGATGGACTGATAGACAAACAGTGTTACAGACCAACACTTCAAGTGACAAAAATATTCCACGACATGACTGACAATTTGGTGACTGACTGACTGACTTAAATGTTATTTGTTGATCACCACCTCATTGAGTATCATTCTGAATTTTCAAATTTCCAAATTTTAAATGGAATTTTGTTGTGTTTCTGGGTCCATATTATTCCAAAATACTATTATTATTATTTTGTTGGTTTTTTTTTTGGAACTGAGATAAAATAAAGAAAGTATAATACATGTGTGTGTAGGTTTTGAACTTTGACATTTTTAGGACTTAAGTTTAAATCTCTATGGGATTGTGATTAATTTTTGAAATGACATTCTTCAGAATGTTGGTTAAAAAGGGCTATTTTTTACATTTTGATTTGAATCACACTGGTTGGAAATTTGGTTTAATGTTTGTGTAACACTTTTGCAATAAAAGTTCTTGGATTATTTGGGTAGTCCTACAAAGGACTGGTAGAGGACAGCATGTTCTCCCCTCAGTATTCTTAAATTCTGTCCCCTTGTCTAGCCAGTGCCCCAAGGTTATTGAAATAGTCTTTCAGTAGGTGTTGTTGATGTTTGGCCTCCCACAATGGATTTCTAGAGTTCTCTCTTTTTTTGCTCCGCCTGGTCAGCTTGTGATGGTAGAATGCTGTCTGCCATGTGTGGGTGGCCTATCTGCTTCCCCTGATGGCTTCTCAGCATGTTATGTAGTACCACACATGTTAACACAATGTCTCTCACAACTTTTGGCCTCTGCTCCATGGTAGTCAGCAGCACCCTGAACCTTCCCACTAATATTACCACCCTCCTGTCCCTGGATATCCTGTAGTTGGCTATTCTCTCTGCTCTGGTCAGTTGTCTTCTGCTGTAGGGCTTGACCAACCAAGGCATAAGGGCAAAAGCATCATCCCCCAACAAAAAGTAGTATAGATCTGGCCCTCCAAGTCCCATTGTTTCTGGTAGTGGTAGCCTCAAGGTGCCATTTTCAATTATTCTTTTCAGTTTGCAACGGTTGAATATCTGAGCATCAGATGAAGCACCACTGGCCCCCCACATTGACCCACAGAAACTTGTACTCAGCATCGACTAGGGTTAACAGTACCAGTGAGAAACAATCCTTGTAGTTGAAATATTCACTGCCTGACTTCTTGGGCTTCTTCATAACAAAGCGTTTGTCATCTAGTGCACCTACAGCATGGGGACATTCCATTTGTTTTTAAATTTCTCCCCAATCTTTCTCCAGTCTTCAGACATGGGGGACAAATTAACAAATGGTAGTTCTTCCAACCCTCCAGTGGTACTGCAGTAAAATGTAGCTTTCTCCTATGGATAAATGTCTCAATGTAACTGCCAGTTTCAAACCAACTTCCAGTGGCTTCCTGAAATTGGTTGGTTACTACCTCAGACAGGGGTAAATTGTTTCTTCAATTAAGTAAAAAAAGCAGGTAGTATCCTGATGAAATTACTGTAGCCTGGTATGTCAGTTGTGATTAGCTCGTCCAAGAATGTTCTGTAGCATCCTTTCTCCTCTCTTTGCAGTATCCAGGAAGTAACCCATGGATTCTGAGGCTTCCTCCTTCTACGTGGTGGGGGCTGTGGCTGTGGTGGTGCTGGCTGGTGCATGGTTCTGTTGTCTTCTGAGTCTTGAAATCATGATAAAAAATAACATATTCAACTCAACAAAAAACAAAAGACCCTCAACTTGTCAAACGGTTCATCTTGATGTGTTGCTGTCATCTTTGCAGTGAGAAATGAGCGGCTCATCACAGGTGATGGAGGTTTATATAGTGTGATATGGATCCCGATTCTGGATCCCGACTATAGATACTGACCCACAAAATCAATCAGTCGTATAGGGATTGGTCTGGAACATGGTCCCGGCTTGTCTGTTTATCTAGACTAGAGTTGTCTGTCTGTGATGTGGCTTGTCTGTTAGGGATTTACGGCTTGTCATACTACTTCTACGACTGACCGTACAATAAACGTCCCTGACTGTATGTCTTGTCAGTGCAGTCATCATGTCCTGTCTGTAAGTGTAGCATCTTGTCGGGATTTCCTCACTGACTCAGTATTTTTGCGCCCTTTTTCTATGACCTTACGACTTTCACAACTGACCCTTGGGTCGGTTGCAGGGTTGGCTCCAGTGGAACACCTGTATAAGATCAGGGGAAATCATTATCAATGAAAATGGCGTCAGTCAGGTAAAACCATGTGTTACAGACTGTATTGTTATAAAATAACCATTCTAAAACACACGCCCACATATGAATATATAACATCATAATTATATTTCTATTGAAATAAGTTATGCAGAAGTCCGAATATAAGGTCAATACTAAATACATGATCACACAAACAGAAAAAGCTTTAATTGTTGATATGGCTGAATCTTTGTGTTTAGTCTTAGATGTTATAAATTTGACAAAAAATGTGAATCGAGCTTTATGGAATGACACATATTCTAATCTAATCCAATAATAACTTTCATAGGACCTAGTCTCTATCATCTGACAGACTTTCAGGCTCAACTCTATATAAACATACTGAATAAGAGTTAGTCTATTAAAGAATGACGTCATATCAGAGGAGATACAGGGGGTGAGGTGGCTAATGCCCATGTTCTACCACAAGATTTGGGTTTTGGGGATCAGGTTCAGAGTCCTGGACAGTCTGTTTTGAGTTTGTTTGGATCTGTTATGGTCGGTATAATTATCAAACATGTTTGATATTTTTCATGACTGTAACCAATCCACTTTCGCCCCTACCCACAAATTCCCCAGTTTCAGGCTTCAGGCTTAAGCCCAGAACTCTTAGTCCCAGGAGGCCTGGACTTATTGGAGTTTTTATAGTTGCATTCATTTGATAAATATGGACTGCTTTTATTTATTATTAATGCAAAGTGGGTGATAAAAGTAACATCAGATATATACAACTAAAGTCTAATCCATCTGCAAAACAGAGGAAGTCAAGTGTACAACATAAGCATAAATTCTGATTATGCTGTCTGATTATGTTGTCTCAGCCATTTACAACACAAAGGAAACCACATGCACTGCATAAGAATAACATCTGACTTTGTCTCAACTACCGAAAGCCTGCACATCATAACAGCTTAACCTCTGCCTTGCTTACTATCAGCGATCTACAACAAATGACGCCAAGTGAATGCATGAGTTATATAACATCTGACTTAGTCTCAGTCATCTACAAAACCGGATATCAAGACATAAACATAACCTCTGTATGACGTAGCTATAACTATATACAAATAAAGGAAACCAAGGGTATCACACAGGCATAAAAATCTGTCTCTCTCAACCATCTACAAAACAAAGGAGGTCAAGTATATGACAAAAACATAACTCAATCTAGTTTAAATCCATTCTTTAACAAAATAAATGTAAAAAAGTGTCCCACACAATAACAATATGTGACTTATTCTCGGCTGAGGAAACCACATATAACGTATTAGAAATCTACAAAAGGAAAGCCAGTTTTATGACATAAGCATAACTTTTCATTTAATTTTCATCATCTACATAAGAAAGGAAGCCTACCATATGACATAAACACAACATCTACGCTAGAGAAGACAATTCTCATCAATCCATTTTTAAGTGACAAAGAGATAGTTTCTAAAAACTATAGAGGTTTTGTAGATACAAACAATTAATTTCACTCGCAGATTCAGTGGATTAAATAACCAACCCCGAGTAACAGAAACAGATTAAAAAGTTGAACATCTTGCACTGGATCCAGATTCATCCACAATTGCTATAATAGTGAATATGCTGTTTTACATCCTTCTATTATAATCTAATGTTGCTGATGTCAAATCAGGCTTGAAACCTACTTAAATTTTCTGAAAACAAAAATTTATATGAAAATAGTCCTGAAGGTATGTAAAGCTAGAGTGCAGAAGGTGTGTAGCTAGACGATAATAGGACTAGTGTTATATTTAGAACATGTGAATCAACTCCTTTTTCAAAGCTGGATCCGCCTCTGCATTTGCTTTTAATATGGCACAGAAGGCCGTTTAACTGGCTTGGAGAACATAGTTACAATAATTGGAAGTAAAAATGAAAGAATTTTTCATCTTTACCTGTGTTTACCTGGCTCAATTTGGCCACAGGACTGGAGAAGCGCAGTTTCCATTCGTTCAATTTTGCTAGCTATCACATGATCATTGGCAAGTGCACAGAAATTACAAACAGATGAAAAATGAAATTAGAGACATATTTTTCAATGAATACTGCATAGATTAACAGTGAGTTTGTGTTATATTTACAAAAAAATCACTGATCGATATTTTAAACTGGTATGAAGTTCTAGACTTTTTATGGAAGCAACTGAGCGAAAGTAGGAATCATGTTTTGGCAAGTGCCTGTCGTTGTTTATTTTTCTGCAGTAAAAGTTGTGCTGGTCTTTCATTTTATAACTGCCCATTGGAAGATGGTCCCATGCCACTGTCGCCAGCCTGTAGGAGTTTATTTTGATCTATACTCCTAAATAATATACAAAAAGAACTTATGTAGTCATAGTGCAGATGATATACCCAGCTTATTTTGGTTTATTGACCATATAAATTATGAATAAAAATTTTTTTCTTTCACTGATCATGACTGCAATATTTGAAAGACTTGTTTCATTCCAATATGTCATCTCAAGCAACTAAGACAGTATCTGACAGATTAAGCTGCTATCTTGGCAGCAAATGCCTTGGTGAGTAGTCTTCACGACCATTGGAACTGTCGCTCATAATTTTTTCCAGTTTTAACATGAGCAAACAGCGGTGTATCCAAAATCACATTAGGATTGTCACAAACTGTAATAGATACATACAGGCATCTCCCATTTTTTGAAAGACTGTCGCTGTGTCTTCAATATGGCCACTTCAGTTTCTTCACAGTGGACATCCCAGCTATTTTGATTCTCTTTTATCTATTTGTAGTGGTAGATATGGGACAAGATAGAGCCGTCCGGGTAAAACGTTCTTGGAGGTTCCACAATTCTACCCATCTGAACAAAAATTTTTAAAAACTTTTGGCTTTTGGTGCTCCCACAGTTCGGATGATTTACCTGATGATGTTTACTCTGCCCCAACCCTTGCTTGTTTCAGGAAAAAATCTTATCTCTTAAATAAGAGTTTCCCACCTTAGCCTATAAACTACCTGGCATCTCCATGGTAGCAATCTGGCTATGTCAATGGAATAATGATATATTGAATTGGTTTCTGGTGTTGTTCCTAGTCGATATGGCCAAAGATTAAGCACTATGAAAGTCTAGAAAAGAATAGAACCCTCAGTCCGTAATTTAAGCCATTCAAACAGATCCTTCTGCTACAATAGTATAAATAAAAATAAAATACCAGCATATGTGTATAGAATTATTTACACTGACATAACTTTGAAAACTAAAACTTCTTAATAACTCCTTTTCTAAACAACTTCTTTCAACCAAAGCAACTTTATTACAGACAGATGTTTCATCTCCCAGCCTTTGCAATAACATACAATAACAACACAGCTCGGGTTATGGTTAATACGTCTTGAGAAGTACACATACAGAACTGTGGAATTCAATAAACAAGAAGCATTGGCTTACCCCTTAGATTTTTTCACAATGAAGGAATTATTTTGTGGGATTTACTTCGTCTTATTAATATTTTCAGTTGCAGGTTGGTGTGAGTTTTAGTAAAGTGTATTTTTGACATTGTCAAATTCAGCAAAATAACTTTTGTTAATGAAAAAACACCAATGTATGTTTTCTTTGTGAATTCTGAAATGTTCTTGTTTTAACCTATGGACTTGTATAATATACAGAAAGTGGAAAACCTGTACCCAGTACATAGTTCTGTCTAATGGGGCTGTTCCATTGGAACCAACCCTATAACCGACTCTTTGACTCTAGGGTCGGTTGTAAAAGAAGTGGAATCAGGGGACAAAAATCATTAAAAAGTGCATGAAAATGCTGGATCAGTTACATCTCTGCAACAAGACGTAGCACATACTGGCATGTCTGGATCCAGATCCTGACCTGACTTGGGGTTGGGATCATTTTCTTCACAACAAGATGTGAAAGTACCGCAACAATTCATGAACCCCTAACAGACAAGCTGTACCAAGCCCCGACAAGCCGTACTGACAAACAGACAAGACTGGAACATTCCCCCCACCTCGACTGGACTGATTAAACCCTGCAGTCAGGATCCAGAATCAGGATCGAAACAAAACTATATAAACTCAGCAGCACAGCAACAGCCCAGCCAACCCCCAGGAGAAGAAGAAAGACACCAAACCCTTGGGTCATGCCCTGAAACTTCAAAGACAAGAAAAAGGATGCTACAGCAACCTCCTGGTTGATTTAATACACACCGACATCCCAGGATACCAGAATTTTGTCAGGATGCCACTTGCCTTTTTCATCTCATCGAAGAACGCATACACGACCACATCAAGAAGTCAGTCACCAATTTCAGGAAGCCATTAGAAGTTGGACTGAAACTAGCAATAACACTGAGACACCTGGCCACTTACAGGTCCTTGCAGTATCACTGGTTGGTTGGCCAAACCACCATCTGCACATTCGTCCCCCAGGTCTGCAGACTCATCCTTGGTGAATTCCAGGATGAATATTTGAACTTCCCTAATAGCCCTGATGAGTGGAAATGGGTGGAGAAGTTTAGAACCAGATGGAATGTCCCCCATGCTGTAGGGGCAATAGACGGGAAGCATATCACCATGAAGAAATCAAAGAAATCAGGCGGTGACTATTACAACTACAACAGCTTCTTTTCCCTGTGGGTCAAGTGGTTCTTGCTCAACCGTACAGATTTTCAACAGAAGCGTTTTGAGGGAGAAGATCAACGATTGTAGCTTGGGACTTCAGGCACCTGAACACTGGGGGAGGGACGGCCAGATTTGCATTAATTCTTGTTGGGTGACAACGCATTTACCTTGATGCCATGGATGGTGAAACCCTACAGCAGAAGACAACTCACAAGGGAAGAAAGAATAGCCAACTACAGGATCTCCAGAGGTAGGAGGGTGGTTGAAAATGCCTTTGGAATCTTAGTGAGCCACTTCAGGGTACTACTGGGCACCATGGAGCAAAGCCCAAGGAATGTCAGAGACATTGTGTTTACATGTTTGGTGTTGAACAACATGCTGAGGACACACCAGGGAGGAGCAGACAGGGCATCAACCCAGAAAATGATGTAGTAGCCCTACAAAATAAACAGACGGTGTATGTGCCTAATGAGAACAATGGAAATCCTTCGAGGGAGGCCAAACATCAACAAGAACTATTGAAAGACTACTTCAGTCATGTGAGGGCATTGGCTGGGCAGGAGGACAGTATCTGAGATGTGTCAACCAAACAACCCTGGGGGAGAGTCTGGCATCTATCAATCTTTTCAGGACTACTACCCAGTAAACGTTAGAAATGTTTTTAAATGGTTTAAACGTTTACAAAACGTTTTTAAAACCTAACTAAACCCTATCTTTGGTTTTCTAAACGTTTCTAAGTAAACATTTATGCTGTAATGTTTAAAAAACGTTTTATAAACATTCTCTATACAAAAATTTTTACAGAAAATGTTTATTAAACGTTTATAAAATAACTCAAGAAGCTAGGTATGACTGGAAACGCTTTTAAAACATTTATAAAATAGCTGAAGAAATTAAGGTTTTGCTGGAAACACTCATCATGAAATCTTTGATAAACAGTTCACATAAAATGTTTAAACAACATTGATTGTCAAATGTTTTAAAAACATTCTATCAAAAACGTTTTTTAAACCTATAATTTTAAACCTTCAAACATGTCCAAACAAAGATGGCGGTGAGCAATAATAGGGGATTTTCCTGGACTTTGTCAAAAATTGCCCCACATGCAATCCCTAAAAGTAAGAACTGAAGGGGGGCACAGTTTCTAAGCCTCTATCTTACAATTTTAGACATAAAAATAATATTTTCAATAGTGAGCAACCATACAAAGATATTGAATTTGACCTCTGACCCCATTATTATTCAGACATTATTATGTTCATTTATAACATTTTTCTAACATTTATCGTTAAATGTTTAATAAACGGTTTTCATGAAACGTTTTAAAAACATTCTATTACAAATGGTTTTTGTACCCATCATTTTTTAACCATTACCAAACGTTTCCTTTCAAATGTTTGCAAAACCCAAAAATGTTTACTGGGTATGAATCCTTTTCAGGACTACCCAATTATTCCAAGAACTTTTATTAAAGCTGGTGTTGCTGAAATTTTCAACTAATTTCCAAACAAAATCCAATTCATTTCCAACAAGTTTCAAAACTTTTTCAAACCAAATCACAAGTCTCCTGTTTCAAAAAATGAACCCAAGTTATGTAAAAATGACCCCACCCCACCCCCCCACCCCCATGTTAAAATTTATAATTTTAAAAAAAAAATTTCAAAATTATTTTTATAGATTTTTTAAAGTTCAAAACCAACCAATTCTTAAAAGTTTCTCAAAGAGTCAAAGTTCTCAAGGTCGAATCCAAAGGTCAAAATAATATTTCCCCCAAATGTCAGACCTTCTTTAAACTCTAAGAATTTTTTTTTAATTTTTATTTTTGGCTCGTGCCTTTGCCCCATTTTTTTGCCAAAGTTTTTAAGTTCTTTATCATTTTTTAAATTAATTTTTTTTTAATTTATTAAACAAAATAGTTTTTTTTTCTTAGTTCAAAATCGTTTAAGATGATTTTTTTTAAAAATTAAAGTTTTTTTTTCTTCAACTTTTTTTCTTCAACTTCAAATTTTTCTTCATTCACACACTCATTCATTCAATTTTTTTGTGTTTTTGGGGCCAAAGTGTTTTGTGTGGGGCGGTGTAATGCTTAGTTTGGTACTTTTAAACAGCAGCTATTAATTGTTTTTGGAAGATTCGGGTGGTCCTGAAAAGGACCTTTAGATTGTTTACAGCAGTGGCTGTAGCTGTGTTTGCTGGGGCTGACGACTGTGTTCTTCTACCCTGCTTTGGATGCTGCTAAGGAGCTTCACAGACTTGTTTCTGAATGTCTGAAAGTCTTTCTCTTCTAATCCCTCCACCTCTGACGCCAGGTAGTTGCAGAAGACTGTATGTGTTATGGTCTCCTTTTGCCTGGGGACTGATGACATCATGGTTCTCATCTGCAGTGTAAACTGATCTATGACCTGCTGGTCGACCGAAGAGCACCCTGAAGCTATGGTGGGGCTTGTGACTTGTTGAGGCTGTAATGTGGTGTCTGTTGACCGTATGCTGATCTCCATACTGTCCATGTTGGTTGAAGCTTTGAGGATGTTGTGTTCTGAAACAGCTGAAGCACTGGCTCCTTGGGCCTGGGACTTGAAGCCTGATGATTTGCTGAGTACCTTGCATCTGATGTGCGACTTCAGGAATCCAAATTTATCCTGTATCCATTTCTGACATTCCATCATCTCTTTCGGGACCTGTCAAGATTTTGATTGCGTCAGCTTGCTGTAACGTGTCCTTTGCGACTCAAACCAGGTCTTGCACACCTTGACAGACAGCAGTGACTGTTGGCGAATCTCTCCTAGAGACACTCCTTCCTTGATTTGTCCAGGAAATGTTCATTAGTCTTGTCATACAACTCTTTGTGATCCTTCACAAAGTCGACAAAAGCCTCCTCATCCAAATCTGTCAGGTATATGTTGGTCATGCTGCCCTTCTTGTATCTTGAGTGTGATGATTGTGATGTTCCTGCCTCTCCTCCAGTCTCTGTTTCAGTGTAGCTTCATCCCTTCTTGCTTCCTCCCTCCTGGACTTCCCCTCCCTTTTTTGTGCCTGTTCCTCCCTTTCTCTTTCCTCCCTCTCCTCCCTCATCCGCTGTATATCTGTCACTGTGTCACTCAGCTCAAATTCAGGAACACTGTCAGTGGGAACTTTTATCTTCCTCACTCTTCTGCCCTTCTTAGGACCCATTTGCCTTTGTTAAAGAAGCAGTGTTTTGTGAAAAACAAAATCCTAAAATATAAATTCAGCCAACTTCAACTCAACACTGCCCCAGCTTATTGTACAAAAAAGTATTCTTGGTACGCTGCCAGATGTAATCTGTCAGATGCTAGATTCCAAATGATACATTGTGCAAACCAACTCTCCTTATATAGACAGAGTTTTCATCTGCAGGCAAGCCGTGGGTCATAAAAATGAAGCCAGCTTGTCCTACACACTTCTCAGCTTGTCCATTGTGTAACACCTTGTCAGTTTCTGTTTATGGCTTGTCTGTTTCTGTTCCCGGCCTGTCCTGCTGAGATGTTACTGACTCTATGGTTGAAGACTGGGACACTTCCCATCTTGAGGTGAAGTGTCCAAGTCAGGTCAGTTATGTTTATGACAGGCCTGTTTGCTTTCAAGTACGGTCATTTTGTGTTCACTGCCTGTCTGGAGGTGGAGTCCTGGTACTTAACCAAGACAGGATGGCAGGTTTTTCAAGAAAAGACAGTAATAGTATAGGACAAGATGAGAAGTGTGACCAACAAGCCATAGATATCCACAACAGGATGGTTTCCAGATGGGTGGAGCCACAGTCCAGATATAGAGTTGTGGAGGGTCGGTGAAATATCAAACATGTATGATATTTTGCTGATTCACCATGACAAGTCGGGAAACTACAACCGATCCTAATCAACTCTGTAAACATTGTTCCCGACCTACAAAAAAAACCTAGTTACCGACAGTTTGGCTCCATTAGAACACCCCCATAACCTCATGATAGCCTTATGTGATGTTTTTTAATTTCCACTGTTTCAGGGGAAGACGGCAGTTGTGAGCCTGGCTTCAAGAGAACTCTCCTCAATGCTGAAGTAAGTAAGGACTTTACTGTGACGTCAGAGGGGCACGAGATTCAGGAATTGCTTCATGGCTCAGGCAGCAGCTTTAATGGAGGTCATTCTACTTCCTTCACACTGAAAGGTGACATAACTTTATAATAACATATAACTTTAAAAGCTACTCGGATTGTAGATGATATGTTGAATCACTGATATTTTACAAAATTATAATCTAGTAAAATGTCAATGTAAAACTACTAAATCCTTTGGAAAATAAATTCTGCGTTTATTACCTAGTCTTGGACAGCAAGAAGCTTCTATCGCTGTGTAGCTTTGTGCATAAGCCAGTATTCTCAGTCAGCAAAGTCCAAGTCAAATGACTGTAAGTCCAATGTCCAAAAGACAGTATATATGTTACAGGCAATCAGTCATTTCAGTCATTTCGCAAAATGCCTAACCAGTTAAGCTATTTTGCGAAATGCCTGGATATTTCATGTAATGACTGAAACATAAGGTTCGGTGTTACACAGATTGCCTAAACAAGTATTTGAGATTTCAGGCAATCTGTTTAATCATCTTTTTAAAGTATCTTTTTGATAGAATATGATTATTTCTTGTTATAAGCAATTCATGACGTAGCTTTAACTATATGTCAATAAATGAAGAACCATTTTGATATATCTCATACAGTTTTGTATAAATGAGTAAATAAACAGTTTTACTACATAGTCATTCACAATGATATATTCCATATGTATTCTTATTTTACTTGTAAGAAGAGCACTATGTTCAAAACATTTTTTCGTTGTTAGTATGGTCCCTGATGTTACTATGTGGCTTCTTTTATTATATCAAATACTTAGACTTTGGTTTGAAATTTCAAGCAGTCTGTGTGACTATCTTTTTTAAAATGTTACTTATAGGAAGTGTTATTTTTAGTGATAGAAGTAATACAAGTTATACTTTTAATTGTAGGACAAGTATTTAATGTATATTTTGATAACTCTCATACTTTTGTGTAATTGAATAAATAAATCAGAGGTTTTGCAAATGTGATTGATAATAGTCATATATTCTGTACCTCTTTTAATTTACTTGTAAAAAGGGCAGAATGTCCAATTGTTTTGTTTTGTTTTAATTTTTCTTTTTTTTTTCCAAGAGAGTATGTTTTCTGGTCTTATTATGTGGGGGTCTTTAATAATTATATGAAACAAATACTGAAAACTTTGATATCAATCCTGTTTGATGAAACAAGCTTAATTGCAATTAGCACACTCCAGCATTTTTTCACATCAAATCACTCAGCCTGAGCTTGTTTGACATAAGTGAGTGTTCTGCACAAATGTCCCTCATTGAAAGGTAATTAGCAGGTGACAATGACAAGATATTTTATGTGAAATCAAAGGTGCAAGAACCTGAAGAAGGATTTTAATGATTTACAACTCACTTGTGAACAATCTTTTAGCTTTAAATAACTTATATAATAGTTTGACGAGACTGATTACTGATATTTTACTAAGTAAAACTTTTGAAGAGAAATTTAAAACTGAGCTATTCAAGAAACATTAAGCTGATAAGAAAGCTCTGATACCAAAGAACAGTTTACTACAATGATTTAGGAGCTGATATTATTTGCTCCAAGTATAATGTGTAAACATGTAGACAGATTCTCTGTTTTGATATTTTAGTACAGTCATGTAAAGTTTCACTGCAGACTTTGATCACAGAATGATATATATGTAATAACATTGACTCTGTTGATGAGAGCACAATATTTATAAACATGTCTTGGTCAATTATGTCACTTTTTCATAACATTACAGTTAACATTCTATAATATTTGTAATTATGTATTATTTTCTTTTCTGTATACTTTGTATGCATAGTGATAACAAAACAGTTTCCATAATATTAGATATTTTTAATCATTATATAATTTTCATTAAAGTTGTTCATGGATGGACATAAAATATATTTTAAGTATACCACAAATATGGATAAAACTATATGTCAAATAATTTATGAATAATTATCAAACATGATAAAAAAACCTATGTTCAGGCATTATAGATAATGCCTAGAGCTCATGTTCACACCTAACACAAAATAACTAGGCATTTCGCAACATGCCTAAACTGTTTAGCCATTGGCTGAAATGTTCAGTCATTACACTAATGCCAGGTTACACAGATTGCCTGTAACATATAAATTGAGCGCAACACAGAATACTAGTGAAACTCTTTGCCAACCCAAATACTTTGTATGCACACAAACTGGGTCTCTATTTTCAGCAACCGGTGAACGGAAAGGTCCTATGGGTCCTATGTCCAGAGGATACAAGGCACACAAGCTTTGTTTTCACACAAAATGTGCCAAGGACCTTTATGTTGTGTTTGTGGGAAGAACCCCTGACCCCAGGGTTGTGCGTGTGGATGGTGAGGTCATAGGCTGGTCTGGTACTGGAGGAGGGCTGTCAAGATGGCGGGTGAGAGCTGATACTCTGATACCATTAATTTATTTCCGTAAAGAAATTGTGAGTAATATTTATCTTGTTACTGTTCTGTGGCATTGAATGATCAAGTATTCATCAAAATGTCTATTACCCCACCACTAACCATCTACACACAGCTTTGCAATGGCCCTACCTTAGTTTTAATATATAAACTTAATACTTGATCTGATTTTTCAGTACATACACAATGACTGTTATTCCAAAATACAAAATCTGGAATAAAACCTTCCAATCTCTGTGCTTTTAATGGTTTAATTTGTATTTTATCTTTTATATTATCCTTTCTGTGTACACAGCATGAGATAGAGAACCCAGGAACGTTTTCAGAGCAGTGTATACCTGCTGGAGGGATGCATGAGAGAATCACATTCTATCTGACAGCCACTCCAAGAGAAAGAACTCGCTGTGGAGAGATCCTGGTTAAAGACTTACATCTCACAGGCTGCATTGATGAGGCGATACAACCAACAAACAACACACCTAAACACGATCACATTTCTGTTGTGATCAACACAGATGGGAAAAAGTAATCCATGCATCTAATTAAAACTGTAGGTGAATACACAGTTCAGATGATGTCAACAGCCATTGTCTACAGTCATGAACAAAAAAATTTATTGATAATGTTTCTTTGCTATTGATTTGCATGCTTCAAATCAAATCTTATTAACTTTGATATCACTTTCTCTGTGTATTTATGGAATCTACACGTGTTTTCACGTCAGGTCACTGTGTCGAAAACATAAGTCAAACAAATAATAAGGTAAACATAGGATCAAAATCAAGATTTATGTTCAAAAAAAAGTTTTGCCAGAATTTTCGCTCCATTTTGGCATAAGATTTTTATTCGCTGATTAAAGTGGTTTAAAGTTTTATCAAACTTAGTAGAATATTTTGTTTTGGATTAAAGAAATTAGCTTAACTGAAAACTGATCTGACCAAAAAATTAATCAGATGAATTTATTGTGGCTTTGTACATGTTACACTAAAACTGTGTAACAAGTAATTTCGCGAAATTCTACCTGCAAAATTTCTGATTTTGTTTGAAACAAATTAAATAATCGGAAATTTCATGAAATTAGTGAAACATAAATGTAATATTAAAAAATATTGATTTATATTGCTGAGTTTTGAGATTAAATAGCTGAGAATACTTTTATCAAAATGTCCACTACAAATGTCACTTTATTTGCATCGATCTATCAATATCAGGAAAACCACAATAAGAAATTGACGAGTATGTCAAAATTGTGCCCCATATCTAAATAGTCTTCACAAGATGAATCAACAACACTTTTCATACTTCAATTTAAAAATATCCTCTTTTAAAATATTATCTTTTTTTAATTGTGTTTGAGAGCATGTTGAAATTGTGTCCTTAATCTCCACATTGAAGATGAATCTGAGGCACAACAATCATAAGCAGTGTAACAAAATTCATCAGTCAATGGACATAGCAATGGTCGCTACAACAAAGTAACCAGGTGAATAAGAAACCATGGTGGAAATGCCTTGAAGAACCATTATGATTTGGCTTTTTTCCCGAAGGAGGCGTCAGGTATTATCTGATATGCCTGAGATCATTCAACTGAACAGAAGAATTCTTGCAAACATCAGACACATTCTCTGAAAAAGAGAAGTCTGCATCAAACAAGACAACCAGATTTCTCCCTTTCTCATCTGGATGTCAAAGACTACCAGGTATACTAACTCGGGAATGAGTCCAACTGAAATGGATAACCGAAAACTAATAAACCTGGTTTGATCAAGGTTAAGTTTAATTCGCTAGAAGACATATTTTCTAGAACATCATGAAGACAAGAGCCCATTTTATCAAACATTCAAGTGGCATTTTAGGTGTCATCTGCAGAAAAGTAAAATTTAATCCAATGTCATTCATTGACTTTGTTCAGAGGAGTGGTTTATAAAGAAAACAGGAGTGATCTGAGCACTGAGCTTTGGTGGCATAAGCTATGTGAGTTGTAGCAATTTTAGACTCATTGAGTAAATCAGTTTTAACTTGAATACTCTTGCATTTAGAGACTTTTGGAGAAATATGTTGTTCAGCTACATTCACCACAGCTTCCATATGTATCTCATATTGAGGTGTATCACAATAGCTATCTCAGTTATAGCTACCTTCTCTCTTTTTTGTGAGTAAATGTCTTATATCTTCAGAAGTAATGCAGCTACATAAGTTCTCTCAAACTTGTTGTTCACCCATTTTTTGTGAAAACTAATGCATTTTCAGCATTTTGACCAGAAACATTTTTCAGATAATTTATCCTTATATACAACTTGATCAATTATGGTAATTTCAGTCGCAATAACTAAGTGAGTTATAGCCACTTTCACACTTTGAGCCGTTATTATAATGAGTAAATTACTTCTATCTTAAAAGGAAGTACAGTTACACTTTTTCTTATTAAAACACGTTCGTAAACCACAGTTTATGTCATGTCATAGTGCAAGCTGACTGGTTGCTCAATGAGTAACAATAGCTAAGTATAGATACTTTCTTACTTTTCAGGGTTACCATAATGAGTAAATGACTTACATCTTTAGACGTAGTGCAGTTACATAATTTTTTCTCAAAGTTGTTGTTCACCTATTTATTTGTGAACTATAACAAAAATAAGTTTTAGACTGGCTGCTCAGTGTATAAGTGAGTAATAGCTCCTTTTTTATAAGTGAGTACTTGTTAATTTCATAATCTCAAAGTTGAATTAATTGCAGAAATTAAAAATATCAATGCATTTTAGCATTTTCACAAAATTTATTCTCAGATATTTATTATTAGCTGCAACTTCGGTAACTCCTGGGATGCCAGTTACAATATAACTGAATCAGTTATAGCTATAGCTATAGCTTTTCAGGAGGTAACATAATGAGCAAATGGCTTCTATCTTAAAAAGAAGTACAGTTACACTTTTTATGTTAATGTGTTCTTAAACCACTGTTTGCACTCTATCATAATGAAAGTTCAGACTGGCTCCTCAATGTATAAGTGACTATCACAATAGCTAAGTGAGAAAGAGTTACTTTTTTCTACTCTTCATTGATTACAATAATGACTAAATGCCTTCTATCTTTATCTCAAAAGCTATAAGAAATAGAGCGATTTGGGGCAAATTTTGGACCCCCAGGTACTAAGGACAAATCCTGTAAAACCTATGAAAAAAAATAGAACTTTACAAATCTTGTCCATCTTGAATTTTCACAGAAATGGAAAATGTTGTTTATCTCGAATCCGTAAGAGATAGACCAATTTCAGGCATTAATTAAGGCATTGACTTTCATTTGATAAAAATTGACTCTCTAGAAACAAACAATAAAAGCCTGACAACAAGAATTGTGCAAGTAAGTCTGTTATATCTTGTTCCCACAAGAGCACACATGTGATCACAGCAATATCTGCCACTTAAAACGGGGCACAATGAAAAAATTATTGTTCTGAATCCCAGTTTCTGCATGACAACAGGCTGGGTACAGAATTACTTGAAGTACTTAAAGGAAGAGCAAGAGATAAAGGTTATGTAAAATTTAAAGCTGAATTGTTCGAAGCAAAGAGTCCAACAAAAATTTATGTTTTATGGCTCCATGAGTTCTGCTATTCTAGTATGAGCAGAAAGAATCGTTCAATATGACGAATGGTGGCCATTTCAGTTTACATTTGGACACCAGGCTGTCTTGAAGTAGCAAATGATCAGGTTGGCAAATATGCTAGAGTATGTCAAACTTCCTATGTATAATGCAATTGAAACTATGTGTCAGTGGCCAACAGTTAAACAAGTTCATAGAGAAGTTGTGAAAACTAACCAATAAACATTTTTGTGTTTTGCAAACGTTTGAAAGGAACCTTTTGGCGACGGTTAAAAATGATTGGTAAGAAAACCATTTATAATAGTTGGTTTCACAAACATTTTATGTGTACTATTTATTGAACTTTTAAATAACAAATGTTAGAAAAATGTTACAAATGAACAAAAATTTTAAAACAAAAATATTACTTTAGCACCACTTACTAAATTAACCTTAATTCGGGTCAGAGGTCAAATTCAATATGTTTTGGAGTTGATCACCAATAAAAAATATTATTTTTATGTCTAAAATTGTAAGATAGTAGCTTAAAAATTGTGCCCCATTCAATATTTTTTTTAGGCATTGCATGCAGTTTTCTCTAAAATCCCCTGTTATTGCTCACCGCCATCTTTGTTTGCAAATGTTTAAAAAGTTGACGCTTTGTAAACATTCTTGAAAATATGGGTTTAAAAACATTTGTGATAGAATGTTTCAAAACATTCGATAGAGTGTCTGCTTTATTATTATTTAAACCTGGGACATGTTCAAAAGTAAGAGTAATATCTTAACTAGCAGCAATAAGCCTTTCTGATCTTGCAATGGCTTGCATAAATTCGTTTTTAATTTTACCTCTCTGTAATGAGAATACTGCTGTCTTATTGTCTATATGTACACAAATACTCTTATGCTGCCATGCTGCAGCAAATAACCTCTATGCTATCAACACATTAAGCATCTCCAGCAGTGATATGCTGAGTTGGGCAGTGGCTGCCATGTGACGTGACGTTCCATCGACATTATTTTCCCAGATGGCTCCCACCTCCGTGAGGCTACCATCCACAAATAAATCATGGTGGGGTCTAGTTGGAGCAAACATAGCCTTACTATTAAACTTCAATGGGAATTCTATGAACCATGAAAGGTCCTTCTTGACGTCGCCACACACTTTGACGCGAATGGTAGCAATGCAAATTTATTTAGCAAGTGATTTACAAACATCCTGGCTGGAATGACGAATCAATGAAGGTACAAAAGCTTGCCAAGCAATCCTTGAAGTTGTTTTTTAGTAATAAAGTGACTGTAGTGACGTCATAGGTTCAATATTTCCAGACATTTTTCTTGAGGGATGGACAGTTGACCAGCATCGACATCAACCACAATACCCATACAAGTTAACACTTTTGTTGGGGGTACAACCTTCTTTGGGTTAATGGGGATGCCCAAGAACTTGAACAAAGAGTAAAGTAGTTCAAACTCAGATGACGCATTCTGACACTTGTGGAGGCATGTTACATCATCTATATAATTGTACAACTTGACATTCTTACTCTTCATAATATGTCGAAAAATAAACGCTGGCAGAGCGCACTCCCAGTTCTCATCCCCATGGGAATACTCATATCAAGATAAGATGAATCACGCCATGTTAATCCCAAAAGGTCAAAGTCATGGGGATCAACTTTCAAGTTGCGAAACATCCTACTTATGTCGATTTTCGAAAGAAGGACATCTGTGTTTAAGTGGTTGATTTCATCTACAGTATAGGTGGGTATTTAAGTTTAAAAGGTACATTTTCATACACATCATTTTCAATACAGTCATTCACTGATGCCCCATAAGGTGAACTAAGATTTACAATAATTCTTCTAGAGTCATCTGGCTTCGGCCTTGAAAAAAGAGGGGCATAGTGTACAGGAAATGGAAAACTTGTGCATGGACCTACAATAGCTTGGTGTCAACATCACTGGGGTAATTGACAGCTGAAGAGTGATTGACATTGGTGCTGAATTGAAGGTCATTCTTGTTTAGACACAGAGGGAAGCCATACTCTAAATAGTCTAAAATCAATTGGTCATTATAATTACCACTCACTGACCTCCAATTGTTGATATTAAGTTCTGTGGGGACTCGAATCCTAGCACCCATATAACTCAACACATCACTTTCTTTAACAATAGAATGTGCATTACATGCCCAGTCACATAAGTTACTAGCCTCTAAATATATGGCAGGTCGAAATAATGGGGTGTACAACAATGCATCAGACATAAAACCAAAGTCATTCACAGTGCCCATCTGTGGGTCATTAGCCACTAAAACTCCATTGTGTACAAAACACCAATGCTTGCCATCTAAAGAACAAATACATAATTGTTTAATTAACTTGGACTCGCCCTGAGCCACATTAAGTACTTGACATGCTTGATTTGATTCCACACCTCCATTACTGCCATATGAATCATTACAACCATGACAATTTGTGTCACTGTCCATTAACCCACTATATGCAGGAACACTCGAGGCCTCATCAAGTGAGTACAAATTCTGACGCCTTGTGAAACATGTAGACTCACTAAAACCACAAAAACAAATGTACTGTCAATGGTAATGTCCTCAATCTCACACAAGGTAGCACGAATGTGACTTGAAGTGAAAAGGGGGTTCCTATCATCCGACACCGTAGAAATATTGTTTGACCTTCTGTAATTTGAACAAATAAATCTATTACTGTTAATTTCAGTTAAAGTTCAGTTTTTCTCAGGTTCTTTGTTGCTTTCCGCTGCTTTCCGCCTCATACAGTCGTGAATCTTGTGGGAAAACCACCTTCCCACTTCCTGTTGACAGTAGGAGCAAGCATGTTTATGAATGACGCTGTCAACTACGTGATCCGAAGAATAATGACAGTTGTTGCTATTGTAATTTGGGCAGAGTTTGTCCTTGGTAGATTTAAAGCTTTTTGGTTGAGTTGATGCTGGTTTTTGAGCAATAACTCGGATCCGGATCTTTTGCACCAGATCTGGAAAGTGCCAGGAACATTTTCCTCTCTCAATCTCTTCCAACAGTATTTCGGATCCGGATCTTTTCCACCAGATCTGGAGAGTGCCAGGAACATTTTCCTCTCTCAATCTCTTCCAACAGAACCATGTGTGCATGTTTTGCAGTTGCCCATTTAGTTTCCAGGGCATCCTGGAAAAGATGCCGCCCATATTCGATCATATTAACTCGCTCAGTGTTACTGGATTCATCTTGTAAACACCCTAGAAATCCTATCATGAACTGCAATGGTGATAACTACTTATATTCAGGGAGCTGTCCCTTGGACTTGGAAAACAATAGTGATGTGGCCAAGATATAAGCTGTTTCACTGCATTATCCCCCTGCACGATGTAAACCTGATTTAATTGAATGTTTACCTTCAGTGTTATGACGCTGCTGTCCTTGTAGCTTCTGGAGCTGACGCTGATCTTCTCATTCGACTTGATAAAATCTACTGAGACCTGACTGTTTGAAGACCCTGACGCCCCAAGCTGGGAATGCTGGTCAAATGTATTACCCAACGAATTGCCATCCATATAATCATTAGATGTGTTTGTTAGGGCGGTGTTTGGTGCTCTTTGAGTCCTGCTTCTTTTGTGGTGGGTAGACGAGCACCCTGATGAGCACTTATGTGACCTCTTGGGTGAACTGTGTGTCAGTGAAGCTGCTGAGTTAATCCATAGATGCTACTGACGTATTGGCTGCTCTTGTTTTTGGAGGTGTTGAAGTTCCAGCATGGCTGGGACCTGGAATGTTCTGGAATTCCACATGGAAACTACTGTGATCTGAGTCTACCACTGGAGCACTACTGTTCAAATTCCTGTGACACCTCACACCAATGGGTCTCAGATGTCAGATACCACACTTTGTACAATTTGCCACACTCTGTGTTGAAGACATACTCCAGAATGTCACTTCAACTATTTTTTTAACTAAACTCCAGTGCTATATTTGTCAAGAAGTCATATAAAGAACTGTAAGTATCCACTATTCTAAAACACTAAAATTCCTGACTAAAACAGAGTTTAAAAGAAAGTACAAAGTCCTGAAGTAACATACAAGTAACATACAGTGATTATCCTCAATGAAAACAAGAAATTAAAGCACAGATGCTGGTGCAAGGGTTTAAACAGCAAGAAATGGCAGGAGTTTAGACCTAAAATCATTCACTGCCAAACCCTTTTTGTTGACATGTTGTTTTATACTTTAAGTAACATTGACAAGCTACATGACCTAGTAACAGGATCCTGGGCACAACTGAGAAGTTGTGACAAGCAACAACAAACAAATGATCAACATGATGAGTACATGATTACAAAGCATGCTTTTACTCACTGATATTCGGTTAGTTGCAGGTATTTTAATTACAGGCTTGTTCAATGCAACAAATTAGCAAGTAAATTTGTGACTATTTTCGTGACCACATAAAAAGTGATAGATTTAAGGATAGGCTTTGAAACTTGAAGTTTCAGCTTTTGCAGTGCAATCTCTCTGGATGTTTTAAGAAATATTATAATGTAAGGTTTATGTTGGTGTGAAGGTTTCTGGTTATCTATATATAGTCACCCTGCCATGGTGAATCCTGTTAATGTCACAGTGGTACAGTAACTTTTTTAAGTGAAAAGTCTTTTTTTTTCACATAATTACGATAGTTATTTCCAGAGTAATGCTTTTTATTGGATGTGAATGTTGTATTTATGATTTTAGTAATGCATTCACATATTTCGTTTCAGTGAGTCAAAAGATTTTCCTCTGACTCCAATTAAACAGGCAATTGGTGTAAGCACAAGAAGATTGTCTTACTGAAATCTATCATAGCAATGCATGCTTGTTTTAATTTGATGGCAACACATATCATGATCCATATACCCCTGTTCCACCAAAGGATTAATCACTGATTGGTCCTGAGACCCTTAATCCTTGAGAGTCTGTGAAAAAAAATCTGAAAATTGGGCGGGAAAATGGAATCTTGATCCAGGTGTGGGATCAAGCACAGATCGTCCTCAGAAAGCTTTGGGAAGCCTCAGATGTCCTCAGAAAAGTCACGATCGTCCTCTGATATGAGACTGGTCTGAGGATTCATCAGGCCTCCTGGGACTAATAACAGATTTCCTAAGACAGCAGGTCTGGGACTAAGTCCAGGCCTCCTGGGACTAAGAGTCCTGGCCTTAATGCTGCTGTTCCACCAAAGGATTAAGCCCCGATTGGTCCCGCAACCCTTAATCCTTGAGAGTCTGTGCAAAAAAACATGAATAATGGGTGGGGCAATGGAATCGGGATCCAGTTCTGCAATTATTCTCAGGAAGCCTTAGACCTCCTCAGATAACTCACAATCATTCCCTGACTAAGAGGCGATTAAGCCATGATTGTGATATAATTCCACACCAATCTTGTCGGGGATACACTGAATGGGTCTCAGACCAGTCTGAAACCACCTCAGGCTTCCTGGGACTAATCACAAATTTCCTCAGACGACTATATGGCTGATTTTTATTTTTTATTTTCAATGGTGGGTCGGGGATAGATCTGGGATTAAGTCCAGACCTCCTTTGACTAAAACCAAGCCAACCTGGTATTAACAATCCCAGGAAGTCTCAGACAACATAAGATTGTGTAAATTAGGGTCTGAGGAGGCCTCAGGAAGTCTGAGACTGGAATATTTGTGGGTAGGGGCGACAGTGGATTGGTTACAGTCGTAAAAAATATCAAACATGCTTGATTTTTATACTGACCTCAACAGATCCAAAAATACTCAAGCAGTCTGTCTAGGACTCTACATTTTTAAGAAACCGATTCCCAAAATACCTTAATTGGGAGCCTTAGGCGTGTGGTGGAACAGGGGCATAAGAGTCACAGGACGAATCAGACAACTTAAGATTTTGTAAATTTGGGTCTGAGGAGGCCTCAGGAAGCCTGAGACTGGGGAATTTGTGGATAGGGGCGAAAGTGGATCAGTTACAGTCATGAAAAATATCAAACATGTTCCATATTTATTGTACATACCACAACGTTCCAAACAGACTCATACAGAACTCAAACAGTACTGTCCAAGACTTTGCATCCAATCCCCAAAAATCCGTACTTGGTAGCCTTAGTCTTGTGGTGGAACAGGAACAGTCATTTCAAGGGTATTTGAATGACTCATAGATAGCATGGTAAATTACTCTAATGTGGGAAAATAACATGATAGCTACTTTTGGTAACAAGAAAATTCAGAGAGTTCAAATCTCCACCAAGATCCAACATCTCGAAATATTGCTTATAAGTACAATAAGAAGACAATTCTTTAAGAAATTAGTGGATGTAGAGCCAGACCACCAACAAAGTTGAATCGTCTGTTCCTTTTGCCATTGTCGAGATTTCCTGATATTTTCATCAGTCTGTCCAAAACTCTTGAGTTATTTTGCAAACAAAAAGACATACAAATAGACATTTGCACATCACCAAAAGCATAGCCTCTTTGGCCGAGATAATAACAGGGTCCATATTTTTGCCTCTTACCCCCATCTATTGTATATAGTGCCTGGCTCCATTTCAGGAACAATTCACCTCAAATATTGATAATAGGAATAGTTTGATGTCAAATTGCCTTGTCTTGATCTTTTTTTGGCTGTTGAGGATTGTTAAATTTGACCTTGCATATGTTTGACTAGCGTATGGAGTTGTGAAGAAGTAAATTTGTGTATGGTTTTGTTATAACAATAGTACTAAAATTAATAAAGTTAAAACTTGATTTGCTTTTAAAAATACTTTTGATTTGCTATTAGTTTAAATTGATACATTCAGATATTTTGTCAATATTGGATTCATGACATTAGTGCCTGGTTATGGTTTTCTGGACCAGAATTTTTTATATCCTGATTACTAGCTTGAACTGTTCTTTGTGAATACAGCCACTGCACAAATTTGTAAATGCTGTTAAAACCTGTTTACTTAATTTCAAAGTGATATCTCTGTAATCTGTGAAGGTTTTAGTAACACATTGTATATGGATAAATATTGTATTAATCAACAACATCTGCATGCACACCAATTATAATATTATAATTATGTAACTTAGCAAATAACTTTTGATTGAAAAAAACAACAATGTTCTAAAACTTTCTTCGTTGATATTTAAATTAATTTGAACTCCAGCTGAACAATAGTTGAAATTTATAACTTATTAAATACATGTTGTAAAGCATGTAAGACTATCCTATGTATTAGTACTGTATAATTTTAAATGTGCATAAGTTACCATCAGGACATATTCCCATCAACAATGCAGTGTTGTAATGTGATTACAGAATACTATATATAACTTTTTATTATGAAAAATTATGCTTGTATATTGCAATGCTGGGAAGTTAATCATATAATACGCCATTCAGTTATGATCACAAAATGTATTTTTAACATTAAAAGTGGTAGTTTCTACATATCCTATCTCCTTTCTTAATTTTACAAACCAAGGTCCCATATATGCAAATTTGGCTTCTGGCTGGGCTTCACTTGGTTAAAATGCTTAACTTTGAAAATTTGCAATGGATTGAATTTTTCTAGATCTGAATTTGATTTGTAAAGATGCCAATCTGACTATGAAAAAATGTTAAAAGAAACAGTGCATTGTGATGAATTGGTATAAGTCATATTCAACTGAGTGGTTTTTCCATTGGGATGGCATTACAGTGTGATGATCAGTTACAAAGTAACACTTCGCAGCATTGCATGATCACTTTGGCAATGTTCAACATTACTTCTTTCACTTCAGATCACAAATTATATTCCATCCACATGTACTTAAGGTATCAAATTTAAACATCAAAAAATATTTATTTTCATTTTTATTGAAGATTTTGTTTTTAAAGGCTGATGCAAAAAAAAATATTTGCTCACAAAGAGCCTTTCTAATTTAGTGACACACTATTTGGGTCAGGGAGATATCCTTTGTGCATTTTGATCTTCTTGATGCAAGTCATTCAAATCACACCTATTGAAGAGCCCTAATGTTCTGGCACTAGCCTTCACCAGATATGGAAACGAGGCAACGTGAACTGTGGGCGATAATGTGTAAGATATAAACAACATTGGCCAGAATGAGGAGACAGAAAAAGGTACTAGTATATTTAAAAAAAGAAAAAAAACAAAACAAGGCCCGACCTTGATTATTTATGTATATTTAGTACGGTCTTTCTTTAAAGCTATAATCGTATACATGTTTTAGAGTCATGGTTGTTTGTGCAGGGTGGAGTGTAGACCGAGTTTCTGTCCCGTCGCCAATTGTTATTGATATGTTGATGGACACAATGGCGAGGGACAGAGTTCCCATGTACTAGTTTTCTGTGTAAATTCTGAACTGTGGGAAATTATTTCATTTACTTTAAAACGTAATTATTATGTCCATGTAGCCGTATCTGGTTTACAGTACATATGCTGTTAAACTAAACTGCTTTTACAAGCCAGGAATTTCTTTTGTAGATAACTATGTAATGTTGAAGCAGTGTTCGCTCTGGTCAAAAATGAATGTGAGACAGACTGTCTCCCTTCACTTGAAAAGGCGAGACAACTGTGAAAAAATGTGAGACATGTTTTGCATCAAGATATTTTGAAATATTTAGTTCCAATTTGGGACTGCATAAAATCTTCTTTATTTAAATAATAAGAAATAGATGCTAAACTAAAAGTTCAGAAAATAAAATATTTAATTCTGTTTTTATTTGTCTTTTATTTTTTTTTTAATTTCACTTCTAAACCACATCTTAATGGCCTAATGGCTGGGTGCTATTGTTTTTTTTAAAATTTTTTTTATAATACTGTTATCTGGATTCATCAAATAAATAAATAAATTGCATTTCTTCTCTTTTCTTTGAAGAAATATATATTTTGTCTCTTCCGATAATAGACAAATTTCTTTGGTCAGTAGTTGTTTCGACTGTTTCGCCTGTGACACAGTATGCAGAAGGCGAGTTAAAAAATAGACATAAAGCATGGAAATCTCGTGAGAATACCCGAAATCTCGCGGGAATTACTGCTAGCTGGATGTATAAAATAAAATAAACTCACTTTCATGTCTTTCTCGCCTATTTCTATGAGAAAATATGTACGTCGTCGCTTCCGATAATAGACGAATTTCTTTGGTCAGTAGTTGTTTCGACTGTTTCGCCTGTGACACTGTAAGCAGAAGACGAGTTTAAAAATTAACAAAAAGCACGGAAATCTCGCGAGAATACCCGAATTCTCACGTGAATTACTGTTAGCTGGATATACAAAATAAAATAAACTGCTTTTCATGCTTTTCTCAAACATTTCTATGAGGAAATATGCACGTCGTCGCTTCTGATAATAGACGAATTTCTTCCGTCAGTTTTGAGTGTTTCGCCTGGTAGCGACAGCACAGACGCGTTGGTGAGTTGGTTTTGCGACAACTCGCCCCAGAGTGTGTACAAACTCGCGAAATCGCGCTCGAGAGCGAACACTGTTGAAGGTTTGTTTATATTTTGAAACAGGTTAAAATACTTACACACCAGTTTAATTGGCATTAAATATTAGTGAACGGCACATATACATAAGTTAAAGAATTCAAATAACACTTTATACTTATTGTAATATGTGTAGAAATATGCCGTTCAAAATTTACACTGAAAACAAGTACATGTGAGCTCTGTCCCTCGCCATTGTGTACCATTAACATATCAATAGTGATTGGCGACGGGACAGAAGCTCAGTCTAGGTGGAGTGGTTTCACTGATATACGTACTGTATCGTTTACTTCTACGTACAGTAGTCACTTATGCTGCGTTCAGAAGTAGGCTGTGAGCCCGTGCACACCACTAGTTGGTACCTACCAGTGGAAAGTTTTGAACATTCTTCACAATTCACCGCCTGTGTGTTTATGTGTGGATGTAGTGGCTTTCTACCAGTGAACGCCCGTCCTTTAGATAATATTTAAAATTTACACTATATTAGTTTATTTAGGTTACATTCTTCTTAAACAAAATCATCAAATGACATGCAGTACAATTAATGATTTGTTTATGTTGTTCAATATTTCTTTGAAAGTGTTGTATTTTGACAATATATCTCTATTATCGGCCGTTTTAACGGAAAACCGGAAATACCAGTGAACGCCCAGTTTGTTTGCAAATAGAAGCATTTGTCCTTGACCTCTAACAAAGATATATAAGGCGGGCGTTCACTGGTAGGCTGGCGTTCACAGGTAGAATGCCACTAAACAAACAGAAAAAATGACAAAGAGAAAAAAATAAAAGAAATCCCAATATTTCGCTATCCACCATGCAAACTATGTATATTTGATTTGTTATACGTTTTCTGAGGTTATTTGTCAAATTCGGAGTACTGAAACACTTTATTTCACATGTTTTTTGCAACAAAAGCACATGTATTGTCCATCTTTGTTGTCATTACTGCTCAGGCTGGAAATACACCTGTCCTTAATCTCATCCGTACCTGCAACCGCGTCCGTGTCCGCACCTGTGAGACCCTAGATATTATGGTATAAAGCAGTGAACTGCCGTCCGCATCCGTAAAAAAAGGGTCAAGTTTCTTTTTTTGCGGGTGCGGACGTAAGTTCACTGTATTATACCAAAATATCCAGGGTATCACAGATGCGGACAATTACGGGTGCGGATACAGAAACGTAAATAAGGACAGGTGTATTTTGCGAGTAAGACAGTGAAATTTGTCACCCCAGTGAAGTTCGTCACCTGCGTTTTATGACAATATTAAGAGTTTTTGCTGCCCAGTTATGGCATATATGTATACCTTGCCGTTGAAAGAAGATATTCCATTTATTTAAATGTGAATATTGCCTGTCCTCGAGCGTTTTTACGGCAGGTGACGAACTTCACTGGGGTGACGAAATTCACTGGCCGACCAGTAGAGGTGAAGGTCACAAATTGGAAAGTTTCTGGAGGCACCCAACTCACCAATCGTAAATTCCATTTGTGACACCGTTCTTGACAAATTTACAGGCTGTGAGGTCGTGTTTACGGCCAGTAAGAACACTGCATTATGCAGTATTCTTACCGACCGTAAGCATGACTTCACATCCTGTAAATGCAGTGTTCTTACTAGTCGTAAACACGACCTCACAGCCTGTAAATTTGTCAAGAACGGTGTCAGAGGTTGTGTTTACGGCCAGTAAGAACACTGCGTTCTGCAACATTCTTACCGACTGTAAGCATGACTTCACATCCGGTAAATTTGTCAAGAACGGTGTCACAGGTCGTCGGGTCGTATTTACTACTCGTAAGTTGGGTGACTCCAGAAACTTTCCAATTTGTGACACTCACCTCTAATGACAACAAAGATGCAGAATGCATGTGCTTTCATTTCAAAAACCTGTGAAAGGAAGTTTTTTCATACTCTAGATTTTTGTAAATAATCTCAGAAAATGTACAAGAAATGAAATATACATATTTCACACGATGGCCAGTGAAATATTGTGATTACTTTTATTTCTTTGTCTTTATCATTTTTGTTTGTTTACTTCCAAATATAAACACACAGGTGGTGAATAACAGTGGGAAATTCATGGCAGACCAGTGACCCGAGGCCATCAAATACATTTGTATATGTACGGGTCGGGAAAATTTGTCTACGCTTGGACCTGGAGGCCTGTATCTTTTTCGGTAGCCAATCGAAACCGTCAAAACAACCATTGACCGAAGAAATTTGTCTATTATCGGAAGCGACGGAGTGAACATTTCCTCATAGGAATAGATAAAAAAGACACGAAAGTGAGCTTATTTTATTTGATGAATCCAGCTAACAGTAACCATCGTGAGAATAGGATATTCTCGCGAGATCTCTGTCCTTTTTTGTCGAATTTTTAACTTGTCTTCTGCATATAGTTTCACAGAAAAAACAGTCAAAACAACTATCTACCGAAGAAATTAGCCTCATTCTGAAAAAACAAGATGGCTGCTGCGGGCATTTCTTTGAAAATTATCTACATTTTTCTTCTGGCTGTTTCTCATAGGTAGAAGGGTGAATGTCTTCATAGGTGATATGTATAACCGATATATATGTCCTCTACAACTTTGCAGTCATTTGACCTTGAAGCTCTTAATTCAAGATCATCCACGGAGTGCCAAAGTAACCCACATACCG
Source organism: Sabellastarte sp. h YS-2021 (assembly GCA_964017235.1). Lineage (NCBI taxonomy): Eukaryota > Metazoa > Annelida > Polychaeta > Sabellida > Sabellidae > Sabellastarte > Sabellastarte sp. h YS-2021. The sequence goes on from OZ024936.1 coordinate 35,590,475, forward strand.
GACTTTAAAAGTGCTTATATCGCCCATATTATTGGTCCAAGAGGTTTGCAATGTGAAACCAACCTATAGGAAATCATGTGCTGCGAATCTTTTGATGTGGTCAGATTTGACCTTCGACCCCTCCTTCAAGATCATACGAGGATAGCCAAACTTAAAAGTGCTTATAACTCGCTTATTATTGGTCCAAGACTCTTGGACCAAGAGGTTTGGGATAGTAAACCAACTTATAGGAAATCATGGACTGGGAAACTTCTGGTGTGATCAGATTTGACCTTGGACCCCTCATTCAAGGTCATACGAGGATAGCCAAACTTAAAAGTGCTTATAACTTGCTTATTATTGGTCCTAGAGGTTTGCATAGTGAAACCACCTTATAGGAAATCACGGGCTGGGAATCTTTTGATGTTGTCAGATTTGACCTTGAGCCCCTCCTTCAAGGTCAAACGAGGACAGCCAAACTTAAAAGGGCTTATAACTCGTTTATTATTGATCCTAGAGGTTTGCAATGTGAAACCAACTTCCAGGATATTTTGGACTGGGAATCTTCTGATATCTCCTTCAAGGTCAAACGATGGTTCATTGGCTTTAGTGAGTTGTCTTACTGGTAGATACAGATTTGCATCGGTTCTCCGATGCATTAGTCTAGTTTTATTTGATGTACTAGCAAGTAGATGGTCTGTTTGTCCAGAAACATTCAAAATAAGATATATTCCCATATATTTCCCTTGTTTTCAACATATTTTAGAGGATTTACATCAGTAGCCATAGTGCAATCAGTACTGTCATTGCTTTTCGTATCTCTCTTCTGATTCATCGAGTCCATCTACCATTGACCAATCAGAAACTAGCTTTAAAAATGTAACACTCAAACAAGAGCAGAATTGTAACTATTGTTTTAATGTCTTGGTTATTATCATGGATAATATTGTTCTGTATGTGTGCATTATGCACTTAAACCCTGTAATATATTCAGACAGTAGTAACCATAATTTAGGAAAAAAACCTGAAATAATTAATTTTTCTGAAACAATAAATCAAAGAAATGGGTATTTTGCTACCTGAACAAACAATTTATTGAGCTTAAGATGAATTAATGATTTCTGCAATTTTTATTATAAACTTGCTAACCATGACATAGCTATAACCTCCTGTTTACAATTTTTTTGTGTGACAAGATTTGTGAGTTTTATGTATATTTTTTTTGTTTGTTTATTTGGGACTTTATGTCACTTTTAACACTCTACAGGTCAATTCACGACGGGTAGTTGGAAGGTCAGAGGAAACCAGTACATACAGACACGGTCAAGGTTCTGTACTGTAAACTTTTCTTCACACTGCTGACGTTGTCAAAAACCCAGCTATGTGGTTTGATGCTGACTTTTTGTTCTTAGAACACATGTTGAAGACTTGTAAAGCCTGCTTCCTCCAGTTGCATGACCTTGGTCAAATTAGATAGTATCTTACTCATGAAGTGGCTGTCTTTGCTGCAAATGCCTTTGTTAGTAGTAGGGCTGCGAACGAGTACTCGAGCCTCGGTGTACAAGGCGGTCTTGGCTTGTACTCGAGTCCATTTTAAAAACTCAGTTACTCGCGAGGTATTGTATTATCGCCCACGTAATCAAACGCTTGTGTAAAATATGCTATATTTCAGCATTTCCGTCACATAATATCAATTAAAGTTGTTATTTTCGCTTGAAAACATACAATTTACTCCATATTCTATAGTATATGGTCAAATAGAAGACGTTTTTCTTCAAAAGTTTCGTTTCCGGAACCAACTATTTGTTTACAGAAGACTTCTAATGGTAGATACTAGGGATGGGTCGGTATCAAAAATGTGTACATCGGGAGGTCGCCAATGCAAAACCGTACCGATTCCGGGACTCCGCGTTTTAGTACACCCCAATCAAACATGGACGTTTCCTCTTAACAACATCGCAATTAAAGTCCCCAAATAGACAAAATATGAGAGAAACCTGTATAATTTCTTCAGATTTCTTGTTTTTTCACAATATTTTAAGTTTTCCTTCCATCTTATGTGTTGTCAAGCGAAATTTAGGTTATAAATTCTCGTAACCAAAACATGGCAGTTCTGCTCAACGTGTATAAAAGTCTGCAAATGGACGAAAATATGGGGATAAAAGCTTATAATTTCTTCAGATTTTGGGTATGTTTCTAATATTTTAACTATTCCTTCCATTATATATGTTGGTAGGGACGTCATCATTGGGAAGTTTGCTGTCTCGATACCGTGAACAAAACAGTGGGCGATATCGCGGTATTTATCGCTAAGTTAATATCTACATTTCAACTTCATATTTTTAATTCAAAACATTATAAACCCTGTCAATTCTCCGAAATAACAAAGATTTTTTACTTTATTAAGGGTAAAATCCAAGAATCTTCGTTTTAAAATAAACTGAAAGCCATTTCCAGTTACGAGTTCTGGCTCATGTACACCCACGTATATACTTTTCATTAATGTAGTAACTAAACCCCGGAAATCGGGCTATGAAAACAAAGCTCGATATCGTGTGCGGACTTGAAACATCGGCGATATGATATCACGATACACGATGACGTCCCTATATGTTGGCAAGCGAAGTGGCGGTTGTAAAATCTCATCACGGTATTTCAGTAAAATGCTCTCGATACCGAGATACCGGACCTACCGACCCATCCCTAGTAGATACTAAATCTCGCGGTTACTCGAATTCGGGCCGGTTGTCAGAGGGCCAGTACTCGATGCCGTTTTTCAGCACCCGTCACAGCCCTAGTTAGTAGTCATCTGGACTATTGTATCTTTCTGTTTAGAAGTTAGTCAAGCTTCAATCAGCACAAGCTGCAGAGTATTCAGAATACTCTTGCACATACTGTCACAATTCATAGAACATATGCTCATGTCACACCCATCCTGCCTGTCTGTCATTTAATGCTGCATGTTCAAAATCACAACACAGGTTTATAAACTTTTACACAGTGGTTCTCCTTGCTATTTTGGACCACCCTTGACTTTGAGCAGATGCTCCTACAGTACCAGGCATAGTTATCTTGATTGTCAATACCTGACAGCTCCCCCTTTCCACTCCTCACTCTACAAGTCAGTCAAACACTTTGGCCATAGTTTTCCCTTTGATGCTCCTAAGTTTTGAAGTGATTTTTCTGATAGTGTGCACAGGTCAGAATCTGGTACCTCCTTCAAGAAAAAGCTCCAATTTTACCTGTTTGCAAAATGTCTCCACCAATAGCCTTCCCATCATCCCTGTGTCTTCATTGATATGACCTGCCTATGTTATTGGACTTTAGATTATTTACCTGTTTATGTTCAGTTGCGCTTGATGTACATTAAGTGCTATAAAAGTCCACATTAGATTAGATTACTTCAAAACATTACTTCAAACAAGTACCAAGCTATCAGTTTGTCAGACCAGCAACTTTTCTCATGGACCAGTAACTTTTTGATGTTTTTTTTAAGTTGAAAATAGAAAGAAAAATGTAAAATTGTTCAAATTAACTGCAGTACCTGCATCTTTCAAGCCAGCCTGCAACTTTTTGGTGTAGCAGGTCCTGTGGGCCTGCAGTAATTTTCAACGAATTTCCTACACTGGTGAATAACCTAAGAACCGTCAAAGCTTCCCACTGGTATATACGCACACCGCTCGTGAATTTCCGCCTGAATGCAGCATTATTGCAGTACAGTAGTGGCATTCTACCAGTAAACGCCCATGTGGAAATTAATATATTGAATATAAATTATATTAACAGCTTTATATTTATTCTTCGACCACCAGATTGTCAAATGATATACACTACAATTCAATAATTGAGGTGCATGTTACATTTGTTTCAAAGCTTTATATTTTTATAATTTAACTGTATTATTGTCCGTTTTACCACATAATGGAAATATCAGTGAATTCCCTTTTTGCAGATAAATAGAAGTATTTGTCCTTTACCTCTAACAAAGAAATATAAGGTGGGTCTTCACTGGTAAGCGGGCATCTACTGGTAGAAAGCCACTACAAATACACCTTTCCGAACCTGTGCTAAGTGGAACTACATCTGCCCATGTCTGTGTCAGTAAATTCAAAACATGCCGGTGACTACACCCGTCCTTACTTCTATCAATTTTTGTGTCAATGTTTTTTAGCAATATTCACAGAATATGTATTAACACTTAGTTGTATATTGGTATATAATCATCCTGGTATTAGTTTCCAGTTCTACGCTGATGACACACAATTGTATGTGCATCTCACACATAAAAATGTTGCCTCGGCCCTTGATAAGCTGTCACACTGCCTGGAAGACGTTAAGAGATGGCTCTCTACAAATAAGCTCAAGCTAAATCCTGATAAGACCGAATTCATTGTGTTTGGCTCAAAGTCTCAGCATGAAAAACTTATCACTCGTTCCCAGTCAACATACTTGGTAATCTTATATCACCAACAGATGCAGTAGGAACCTTGGTGTCTGGTTTGATTCAGATTTCTCATTCTCTTGCCATGTTATGAAGGTCTGCAAGGCTTGTTTTGCTCATGTCCGGGATCTTAAGCGACTCCGAGGACATCTGACATATGAAGCTGCTCTTATGGCTGCCAATGCTCTGGTCGGAAGTTGTCTTGATTACTGTAACTCTCTGTTCAGAGGTCTCTCAGCTCTGGATCTGCGCAAAGTTCAGTGTGTTCAGAACAGTCTTGCCAGAATTGTGGCCAACACTACCAAGTATTCACACATCACTCCAGTTAGAAAAGCATTACATTGGTTGCCGATTAGGTACCATTCTATCTTTAAGACTGCCATGCTTCCTGATGAGGTCTGCTCAGCAAACTCACTTGCCTCTTTCAGGTCAAAGTTGAAGTCATACCTCTTTGGAAAAGCATACCCACCCTAAATTTCCAATCTCCTGCTTTCCCCGCGGTGCTGACCCCTGCAATGTCTCTGGTTTATGAATATTGAACAATGTTTTTGGTGTGATGCGCCTTAGAGTCTGTGTTTTGACAGAGATTAAGCGCTATAAAAGTGCTATTAGAATTAGAATTGGTAACTCAGTGGTTAAACCTTGGGACACCCCGATATGTATTATATCAGCTAAATGTCAGGAAATATTATCATTGGTTGAATTTTCACATTCAGGAGCTCATAAATTTCTATATTGGGAAAAGTCCAATGATTTTACTCTAATGCATATGTGAAAAAAACGGCATATTTAATGTATATTTGTACATTTACAATGACATTTAGACTTGACATGTATTGTGCAGATACTATCATTGTCAGGTGGACAGAACACTTCTTCAAAGAATGTCCCTGTATTTTAGCAGGCCTTCCTGGGATATAAAGGACTTCCTGAAAGTATATTTCCTGCGATTTAGCGCTTCCCGAGGTTTAACCCAAACAATACATATCAGCATGTCCCGGTACACATCTTGCTGTATTGGTAAACGTGGATGTTATCACAGATCTGGTGACCAAACACAACAAGCTTCTGTCACATTGTATATGCATGCATGCACCTGCTAGTGCACAAAGATGGCTAACAGATGGGAAAAACTTTTAATTGTATCCACCGGAAACATCCGGTGGATACTTTGGTTTAGCGTCCGCTACGCCGCCGCCGCACTTAGAGAGATTTTAGGCGTTAACGCTCTAAGAGGAAAACAACAGCAGCTAGGTTCACCAAATTTGGAGAATATCTTCATTGGGGGGTAAGCTTCTCTGGGAAGGAAAATAGCCTCATTCTGAAAAACAAGATGGCCGCCACGGGCATTTCTTTGAAAATAATCTACATTTTTCTACTGGCTGTTCCTCATAGGTAGAAGGTTGAATCTCTTCATAGGTGATATGTATGACACATGTACATGTCCTCTACAACCTTGCACACATTTGACCTTGAAGCTCCTAATTCAAGGTCATCCACGGAGTGCCGAAGTAACCCACATAGCGGACTTTAAAACTGCCTATATCTCCCTTATTATTGGTCCTAGAGGTTTGCAATGTGAAGCCAACCTATAGGAAATCATGTGCTGCAAATCTTCTGATGTGGTCAGATTTGACCTTAGACCCCTCCTTCAAGGTCAAACGAGGATAGCAGAACTTAAAAGTGCTTATAACTCGCTTATTATCGATCCTAGAGGTTTGGGATGGTAAACCAACATATAGGAAATCATGGGCTGGGAATCTTCTGGCGTGGTCAGATTTGACCTTGGGCCCCTCCTTCAAGGTCAAACGAGAACAGCCAAACTTAAAAGTGCTTATAACTTGCTTATTGTTGGTCCTAGAGGTTTGAGATGGTAAACCAGCATATAGGAAATCATTGGCTGAGAATCTTGTGGTGTGGTCGGATTTGACCTTGGGCCCCTCCTTCAAGGTCAAACAAAGATAGCCAAAGGTAAAAGTGCCTATAACTCTCTTATTATTGGTCCTAGAGGTTTGGGATGGTAAACCAACATATAGGAAATCATGGGCTGGGAATCTTCTGGTGAGGTCGGATTTGACCTTGGGCCCCTCATTCAAGGTCAAATGAGGACAGCCAAACTTAAAAGTGCTTATAACTCGCTTATTATTGGTCCTAGAGGTTTAGGATGGTAAACCAGCATATAGGAAATCATGGGCTGGGAATCTTCTGGTGTGGTCGGATTTGACCTTGGGCCCCTCCTTCAAGGTCAAACGAGGATAGCCAAAGGTAAAAGTGCCTATAACTCGCTTATTATTGGTCCTAGAGGTTTGGGATGGTAAACCAACCTATAGGAAATCATGGACTGGGAATCTTCTGGCGTGGTCGGATTTGACCTTGGGCCCCTCCTTCAAGGTCAAATGAGGACAGCCAAACTTAAAAGTGCTTATAACTCGCTTATTATTGGTCCTAGAGGTTTGGGATGGTACACCAGCATATAGGAAATCATGGGCTGGGAATCTTCTGGTGTGGTCGGATTTGACCTTGGGCCCCTCCTTCAAGGTCAAACGAGGATAGCCAAAGGTAAAAGTGCCTATAACTCGCTTATTATTGGTCCTAGAGGTTTGGGATGGTAAACCAACCTATAGGAAATCATGGGCTGGGAATCTTTGGGCGTGGTCGGATTTGACCTTGGGCCCCTCCTTCAAGGTCAAATGAGGACAGCCAAACTTAAAAGTGCTTATAACTCGCTTATTATTGGTCCTAGAGGTTTGGGATGGTAAACCAACCTATAGGAAATCATGGGCTGGGAATCTTCTGGCGTGGTCGGATTTGACCTTGGGCCCCTCCTTCAAGGTCAAATGAGGATAGCCAAAGGTTAAAGTGCCTATAACTCGCTTATTATGTCCACCCCCCTGGGGGGTGGATATATTATTTTTGCTTTTTTCGCCGTCCGATGTCCGATGTCCGATGTCCGATGTCCGGCGTCCGGCGTCCGGCGTCCGATGTCCGGCGTCACGCATGGTTTCCGCTCATTTAAAGGAAAAGTATTAGAGCTATTGTCACCAAATTTGGTATGCAGGCTTATTGGGTCAGTAGCTTGCTTGGGATTGCTTTTGGCTGTTGTACCTCTTTTGCTTACTGAGTAATACTTAAGTACAGCTATTTTCAGTACCCATTGGTTTCCGTGCATTTAAGCCAAAATAATTAAAGATATTTTACTACAATTTTGAATACAAGATTGTTATGTCCATAGCTCGCTTGGTATTGCATTTGGGACTGATAGCTTTGTCAGTACATGAGTAATAGCCATTTAGGTACTTCATTGTGTATTTTCAGTACTACTTTTGAGTAATTTGCTTCTATCTCCTTAACCGTGCGAGATAGAGCGATTTCGGCAAAATTTTCGACCCGCAGGGTATCTGAGGAGTGTACTCTTTGCAATTTTCAAAAAATTTTCCCCTCCCCAAAAATGGCGGCCATTTTGAATTTTCGAATTTTTGCCAAAAATGGCAAAACACAAATTTGCTTCTATCTCCTTAACCGTGCGAGATAGAGCAATTTCGTCGAAATTTTCGACCCACAGGGTATCTAAGGAATGTAATATTTGCAATTTTCAAAAAAATTTCCCCTCCCCAAAAATGGCGGCCATTTTGAATTTTCGAATTTTTGCCAAAAATGGCAAAACACAAATTTGCTTCTATCTCCTTAACCGTGCGAGATAGAGCGATTTCGGCAAAATTTTCGACCCACAGGGGATCTAAGGAATGCAATCTTTGCAATTTTCCAAAAATTTTCCCCTCCCCAAAAATGGCGGCCATTTTGAATTTTCGAATTTTTGCCAAAAATGGCAAAACACTAATTTGCTTCTATCTCCTTAACCGTGCGAGATAGAGCGATTTCGGCAAAATTTTCGACCCACAGGGTATCTAAGCAATGCAATCTTTGCAATTTTCAAAATATTTTCCCCTCCCCAAAAATGGCGGCCATTTTGAATTTTCGAATTTTTGCCAAAAATGGCAAAACACAAATTTGCTTCTATCTCCTTAACCGTGCGAGATAGAGCGATTTCGTCGAAATTTTCGACCCACAGGGTATCTAAGGAATGTAATATTTGCAATTTTCAAAAAATTTTCCCCTCCCCAAAAATGGCGGCCATTTTGAATTTTCGAATTTTTGCCAAAAATGGCAAAACACAAATTTGCTTCTATCTCCTTAACCGTGCGAGATAGAGCGATTTCGTCGAAATTTTCGACCCACAGGGTATCTAAGGAATGCAATCTTTGCAATTTTCCCAAAATTTTCCCCTCCCCAAAAATGGCGGCCATTTTGAATTTTCGAATTTTTGCCAAAAATGGCAAAACACAAATTTGCTTCTATCTCCTTAACCGTGCGAGATAGAGCGATTTCGTCGAAATTTTCGACCCACAGGGTATCTAAGGAATGTAATATTTGCAATTTTCAAAAAAATTTCCCCTCCCCAAAAATGGCGGCCATTTTGAATTTTCGAATTTTTGCCAAAAATGGCAAAACACAAATTTGCTTCTATCTCCTTAACCGTGCGAGATAGAGCGATTTCGGCAAAATTTTCGACCCACAGGGGATCTAAGGAATGCAATCTTTGCAATTTTCAAAAAATTTTCCCCTCCCCAAAAATGGCGGCCATTTTGAATTTTCGAATTTTTGCCAAAAATGGCAAAACACTAATTTGCTTCTATCTCCTTAACTGTGCGAGATAGAGCGATTTCGGCAAAATTTTCGACGCACAGGGTATCTAAGCAATGCAATCTTTGCAATTTTCAAAATATTTTCCCCTCCCCAAAAATGGCGGCCATTTTGAATTTTCGAATTTTTGCCAAAAATGGCAAAACACAAATTTGCTTCTATCTCCTTAACCGTGCGAGATAGAGCGATTTCGTCGAAATTTTCGACCCACAGGGTATCTAAGGAATGTAATATTTGCAATTTTCCAAAAATTTTCCCCTCCCCAAAAATGGCGGCCATTTTGAATTTTCGAATTTTTGCCAAAAATGGCAAAACACAAATTTGCTTCTATCTCCTTAACCGTGCGAGATAGAGCGATTTCGTCGAAATTTTCGACCCACAGGGTATCTAAGGAATGTAATATTTGCAATTTTCCAAAAATTTTCCCCTCCCCAAAAATGGCGGCCATTTTGAATTTTCGAATTTTTGCCAAAAATGGCAAAACACAAATTTGCTTCTATCTCCTTAACCGTGCGAGATAGAGCGATTTCGTCGAAATTTTCGACCCACAGGGTATCTAAGGAATGTAATATTTGCAATTTTCAAAAAAATTTCCCCTCCCCAAAAATGGCGGCCATTTTGAATTTTTGAATTTTTGCCAAAAATGGCAAAACACAAATTTGCTTCTATCTCCTTAACCGTGCGAGATAGAGCGATTTCGGCAAAATTTTCGACCCACAGGGGATCTAAGGAATGCAATCTTTGCAATTTTCCAAAAATTTTCCCCTCCCCAAAAATGGCGGCCATTTTGAATTTTCGAATTTTTGCCAAAAATGGCAAAACACTAATTTGCTTCTATCTCCTTAACCGTGCGAGATAGAGCGATTTCGGCAAAATTTTCGACACACAGGGTATCTAAGCAATGCAATCTTTGCAATTTTCAAAATATTTTCCCCTCCCCAAAAATGGCGGCCATTTTGAATTTTCGAATTTTTGCCAAAAATGGCAAAACACAAATTTGCTTCTATCTCCTTAACCGTGCGAGATAGAGCGATTTCGTCGAAATTTTCGACCCACAGGGTATCTAAGGAATGTAATATTTGCAATTTTCAAAAAATTTTCCCCTCCCCAAAAATGGCGGCCATTTTGAATTTTCGAATTTTTGCCAAAAATGGCAAAACACAAATTTGCTTCTATCTCCTTAACCGTGCGAGATAGAGCGATTTCGTCGAAATTTTCGACCCACAGGGTATCTAAGGAATGCAATCTTTGCAATTTTCCAAAAATTTTCCCCTCCCCAAAAATGGCGGCCATTTTGAATTTTCGAATTTTTGCCAAAAATGGCAAAACACAAATTTGCTTCTATCTCCTTAACCGTGCGAGATAGAGCGATTTCGTCGAAATTTTCGACCCACAGGGTATCTAAGGAATGTAATATTTGCAATTTTCAAAAAAATTTTCCCCTCCCCAAAAATGGCGGCCATTTTGAATTTTCGAATTTTTGCCAAAAATGGCAAAACACAAATTTGCTTCTATCTCCTTAACCGTGCGAGATAGAGCGATTTCGTCGAAATTTTCGACCCACAGGGTATCTAAGGAATGTAATATTTGCAATTTTCCAAAAATTTTCCCCTCCCCAAAAATGGCGGCCATTTTGAATTTTCGAATTTTTGCCAAAAATGGCAAAACACAAATTTGCTTCTATCTCCTTAACCGTGCGAGATAGAGCGATTTCGTCGAAATTTTCGACCCACAGGGTATCTAAGGAATGTAATATTTGCAATTTTCAAAAAAATTTCCCCTCCCCAAAAATGGCGGCCATTTTGAATTTTCGAATTTTTGCCAAAAATGGCAAAACACAAATTTGCTTCTATCTCCTTAACCGTGCGAGATAGAGCGATTTCGTCGAAATTTTCGACCCACAGGGTATCTAAGGAATGCAATCTTTGCAATTTTCAAAAAATTTTCCCCTCCCCAAAAATGGCGACCATTTTGAATTTTCGAATTTTTGCCCAAAATGGCAAAACACAAATTTGCTTCTATCTCCTTAACCGTGCGAGATAGAGCGATTTCGTCGAAATTTTCGACCCACAGGGTATCTAAGGAATGCAATCTTTGCAATTTTCCAAAAATTTTCCCCTCCCCAAAAATGGCGGCCATTTTGAATTTTCGAATTTTTGCCAAAAATGGCAAAACACAAATTTGCTTCTATCTCCTTAACCGTGCGAGATAGAGCGATTTCGTCGAAATTTTCGACCCACAGGGTATCTAAGGAATGCAATCTTTGCAATTTTCCAAAAATTTTCCCCTCCCCAAAAATGGCGGCCATTTTGAATTTTCGAATTTTTGCAAAAAATGGCAAAACACAAATTTGCTTCTATCTCCTTAACCGTGCCAGATAGAGCGATTTCGTCGAAATTTTCGACCCACAGGGTATCTAAGGAATGTAATATTTGCAATTTTCAAAAAATTTTCCCCTCCCCAAAAATGGCAGCCCTTTTGAATTTTCGAATTTTTGCCCAACATGGAAAAACACAAACTGGCCTTAACCGTGCAAAATAGAGTTATTTTGTTGAAATTTTCGACCCATAGGGTATCTAAGAAATGTACTCTTGGCAATTTTCAAAAAAATTTCCTTTTCCCAATAATGGCGGCCATTTTGAATTTTCAAATTTTTGCCAAAAATAGAAAAACAGGAATTGGCTTCTATCTTCTTAACCGTGCAAGATAGAGTGATTTCGTCAAAATTTTCAACCCAACCAATGCAAAAAGGCATGAAGCGGAAATAAATTACATCTACACTATCAAATATTTAAGCATCATTGATATATTTTACAAATGAAACAGGGTCTTGTAAGACTACTGTACAATTTGGGCAAAAGGTTCATGGGTGGACATTACACATGATAATGTGTGTTCTTCTATGCTATCCTGTTTCTATTCGCATCTACTATCAACAGGGCGGCCTATTTCTAGTTATTGGTCCAAGAGGTTTGGGATGGTAAACCAACCTATAGGAAATCATGGGCTGGGATTCTTCTGGTGTGGTCGGATTTGACCTTGGGCCCCTCATTCAAGGTCCAACGAGGACAACCAAACTTAAAAGTGCTTATAACTCGCTTATTATTGGTCCTAGAGGTTTGGGATGGTAAACCAACATATAGGAAATCATGGGCGGGGAATGTTCTGTCATGGTCGGATTTGATCTTGGGCCCCTCCTTCAAGGTCAAATGAGGATAGCCAAACTTAAAAGTGCTTATAACTCGCTTATTATTGATCCTAGTGGTTTGGGATGGTAAACCAACATACAGGAAATCATGGGCGGGGAATCTTCTGTCATGGTCGGATTTGACCTTGGGCCCCTCCTTCAAGGTCAAGTGTGAGGACAGCCAAACTAAAAAGTGCTTATAACTTGCTTATTATTGGTCCTAGATTTTTGGGATAGTAAACCAACATATAGGAAATCATGTTCTGGGAATCTTCTGGTGTGGTCGGATTTGACCGTGGGCCCCTCCTTGAAGGTCAAATGAGGACAGCCAAACTTAAAAGTGCTTATAACTCGCTAATTATTGGTCCTAGAGGTTTTGGTGCATTGTCTTTACGGTGGATACAATTTGCATCGGTTCTCCGATGCGCTAGGTCTAGTTTCTTCTTGTTGCAACCTAATTGAAATTGGCCTGCATGAAGAAATGGTGCTATAAAGACAATAATTTTCATATTGGTTTTAATATCCTTTGCTTGCTGTTTCAAAACATAAAAATCATATTTTAGTAGTGTTGGGACTCAGCTGCAACTTTTAGGGTCAATTATTCATCCATTTTTCTGACCAATGATCGACAACCAATCATTATTTTACTCTATTGTTGGCCATTAATTAAGAAACACTTTCCAGGAAAAAGTATAGGTCAATCCGGTAAGAATAACGGTGTTCCGACATTTAGAATCTACCAAAGGTACCCACTTCCTGTAAATATGGCGGTAGATATAAACAATGTCAAATTTCATGACAAATCTGTCAACTTATTAAGCAATAATGGCTGAAATATTTTTAAAAATACGCGGATATTCAAAAAAATAAAGAAAGGTAAGATTTAAGCTGAATAATCGATCATTAGAAAATGTTTGTGACAGATTGCAATTGTGCACTGTCACCGACGATTAATAAGCCTTATTGGAGTTCCAAGTGCGCATGTGCGGCAACACTGTTTACTGTCGAAATTTGGAAAAACAAAGGACATGTGTGAACAAGAACAATCACTAATTCGTAGGTTGAATTACAAGAAAATATATTTTATTGCTTTATTTCAGTACATTATATATCAATTCTTTGAAACACATTTAAATTAATTCTCCGTAGTAATTTATGCTATTGGTCAGAAACCATAAGGTGTAGGAAGTTGATACTTGGTAGGGACATTGGTTAGGGGGTGTAGGTGTGCAACATCATGGTCTAACCTTGATTTGACCTTGCCACAGAGACCTTGAGTTTGAAAATCATGTCTGGGCTATATCTCAGCAACCGTAATGTGAAGGAAGTTGATACTTGGCAGGGACATTAGTTAGGGGTTGTTGGTGTGCAATGTCATAGTGTGACCTGGGTTTGACCTTGCCGTAGTGATCTTGACCTTTAAAATCTTGTCCGGGCTGTATCTCGGAAACCATAAGGTTTAGGAAGTTGCTACTTGGTAGGGACTTTGGTCAGGGGGTGTAGGTGTGCAACGTCATGGTGTGACCTTGATTTGACCTTGCTGTAGTGACCTTAACTTATAAAATCTTGTCTGGGTTATATCTCGGAGACTGTAAGGCGTAGGAAGTTGTTACTTGGTTGGGACATTAGTCGGGGTTTGTAAGTGTGCTACGTCATGGTGTGACCTTGATGTGAACTTTTACCTTGCTGTAGTGACCTTGATCATTAAATCTTGTCCGTTCTATATCTCAGAAACTCTAAGGTGTAGGAAGCTGTTACTTGGTAGGACATTGGTTGGGGGTTGTAGGTGCGCATTGTCATGGTTAGTGGTGTAACTATTTGCCGAGAACTCAATTTCCAAAGTCGAGTCTGCGTTTTAGCATCTATATCGATCGATTGATTTGACCTTTGACCTTGCCGTACAGAGTAGGAAGTTGATACTTCGTAGGGACATTGATTGGGTGTTGTAGGTGTGCAACGTAATGGTGTGACCTTGATTTGACCTTTGACCTTGCTATAGTGACCTTGACCTATAAAAACTTGTCCGGGCTATATCTCGGAAACCATAAGGTTTAGGAAGTTGATATTTGGTAGGGACATTGGTTGGGGTTTGTAAGTGTGCTACGTCATGGTATGACCTTGATGTGAACTTTTACCTTGCTGTAGTGACCTTGATCTATCTATATCTCAGAAACTCTAAGGTGTAGGAAGTTGTTACTTGGTAGGGACATTGGTTGGGGGTTGTAGGTGTGCATCGTCATGGTTAGTGGTGTAACGATTTGCCTAGAACTCAATTTCCAAACTCGAGTCTGCATTTTAGCATCTACATCGATCCCATTGGAAATGTTGGCTACTTTGAGGTTATCACTGTTGAGTAAATCACTTATAACTTGAAAACAATTGCATTTACAGAAATTTGTGTAAATATGTTATTCAGCTACTTTTGGGTCAGCTATAACATAGTGAAATTACAGACCTGTAGCTCATGGCACAACTGAGCAATAGCTATATTCAGGTACTGTATGTTGAGTAAATCAGTTGTAACTTGAAAAATATTGCATTTGGAGTATTTTGTTAAAATATGTTGTTCACCTACTTTTTTGTCAGCTATAACATAGTGAAATTACAGACCTATAGCTCATGGCATAGCTGAGCAATAGCTATTTTCAGGTTCTCACTACTGAGTAAATCAGTTGTAACTTGAAAACTAATATTGCATTTACAGTATTTTGCTTAAATATGTGGTTCACCTACTTTTGGGTCAGCTATAACATAGTAAAATTTCAGACATGTAGCTCATGGCATAGCTGAGTAATAGCTACTTTGAGGTTATCACTGTTGAGTAAATCACTTATAACTTGAAATCTATTGCATTTAGAGCATTTTGTTTCAATAAGTTATTCACCTATTTTGGGGTCAGCTATAACATAGTAAAATTTCAGACCTGTAGCTCATGGCATAGCTGAGTAATAGCTACTTTGAGGTTATCACTGTTGAATAAATCACTTATAACTTGAAAACAATTGCATTTACAGAAATTTGTGTAGATACGTTATTCAGCTACTTTTGGGTTAGGTATAACATAGTGAAATTACAGACCTGTAGCTCATGGCACAACTGAGCAATAGCTATTTTCAGGTACTGTATGTTGAGTAAATCAGTTGTAACTTGAAAAATATTGCATTTGGAGTATTTTGTTAAAATATGTTGTTCACCTACTTTTGGGTCAGCTATAACATAGTGAAATTACAGACCTATAGCTCATGGCATAGCTGAGTAATAGCTACTTTGAGGTTATCACTGTTAAGTAAATCACTTATAACTTGAAAACAATTGCATTTACAGAAATTTGTGTAGATACGTTATTCAGCTACTTTTGGGTCAGCTATAACATAGTGAAATTACAGACCTGTAGCTCATGGCACAACTGAGCAATAGCTATTTTCAGGTACTGACTGTTGAGTAAATCAATTGTAACTTGAAAAATATTGCATTTGGAGTATTTTGTTAAAAACAGTTGTAACTTGAAAACTATTACATTTAGAGTATTTTGTTTAATATGTTATTCACATAATTTTTGGTCAGTTATATCATAGTGAAATTGCAGACCTCTATGTCCTGCTATAGCTGAGCAATAGCTACTTTCAAGTTTTCACTATTGAGTAAATCATTGTATCCACTGGATAGCCGCAGTGTGTAGAGAGATTTCACCATTACTGCTCTAATGAAAAAAATATTATAGTTAGCCTTCTCAAGTTTGCAGAATATATTAATAACCATAAAATGTTGCCTGGGAATATTTTTGAAAAACAAGATGGCCGCCAGGGACATTTATTCGACTTTAAACAAAGACTTTTGTTGGCCCTCTAGAGGAAAGGGTATTATAGGTAGAGATCTCAAATTCGCAGGATATGTTCCTCATTATAAAATCTTGACTGGGAATATTTTTGGCCTCATTTTGAAAAACAAGATGGCGGCCACAGGTGCTTCTTTGTCAGTCATGAAAAGTGCTTATATCTCCCTTATTATTGGTCCTAGAGGTTTGGGATGGTAAACCAACCTGTAGGAAATCATGTGCTGGGAATCTTTTGGTGTGGTCAGATTTGACCTTTGACCCCTCCTTCAGGGTCAAATGAGGATAGCCAAACTTAAAAGTGCTTATAACTCACTTATTATTGGTCCTAGAGGTTTGGGATGGTAAACAGACATATAGGAAATCATGGGCTGGGAATCTGTTGATGTGGTCCGATTTCACCGTGGACCTCTTCTTCAAGGTCAAACGAGGACAGCCAAACTTAAAAGTGCTTATAATTCGCTTATTATTGGTCTTAGAGGTTTGGGATGGTAAAACAACATATAGGAAATCATGGGCTGGGATTCTTTTGGTGTGGTCAGATTTGACCTTGGACCCCTCCTTCAAGGTCAGTTGAAGATGGCCAAACTTAAAATTGCTTATAACTCGCTTGTTATTGGTCCTACAGGTTTGGGATGGTAAACCAACCTATAGGAAATCATGGGCTGGGAATCATTTGGTGTGGTCAGATTTGACCTTGGACCCCTCCTTCAAGGTCAAACAAAGATAGCCAAACTTAAAAGTGCCTATAAATCGCTTGTCATTGGTTCTAGAGGTTTGGGATGGTAAACCATCCTATAGGAAATCATGGGCTGGGAAACTTTTGGTCTGGTCAGATTTGACCTTTGGACCCCTCCTTCAAGGTCAAATAAGGACAGCCAAACTTTAAAGTGCTTATAACTCGCTTATTATTGGTCCTAGAGGTTTGGGATGGTAAACCAACCTATAGGAAATCATGGGCTGGGAACGTTTTTGTGTGGTTGGATTTGACCGTGGACCCCTTCTTCAAGGTCGTACGAGGATACTGCATTTGCAGTATTTCTTTAAATATGTTTTAACCTACTCTTTACACTTAAACAGTTACCTTGTTACTTTCCTTCATAATACCATTTGCAAGGCAAAACTTTTTTGTCCTTTTCTTCTGTCAGGTTCAGAATTTCTTTTGAACATGCTGTTCAATTACCATTTACTGTACTTCTGTACAGCACTTTCCCTGATAATTATGCTTTCCTCTCATTATTACCTTCATAAATCAAAAACACTCAGTCAGCTGACACAGTGCCCGTTCACGGGCACTCTCCTCTTGTTTTGAAGTACACACAGAATGTATTAAGAGGTATTGGGAAAGCAAATGCGGAGAATCTAAATAGCCGGTCAGTTTTATCCCCCGACCCCCCCTTATGGGTCAAACTGGGGTTATAAAATAGTTGCTTTGGACTTTTGCCTTGTATCTCCTTTATTGTTGCTTTTATACCTTCAGAATATATTAAGAGGTATTGGGAAAGCATATGTGAAGAGTCTAAATAGCCGGTCAGTTTTATCCCCCGACCCCCCCTTATGGGTCAAACTGGGGTCATAAAATAGTTGCTTTGGAGTTTTTGCCTTGTATCTCCTTTATTCTTGCTTTTATACCTTCAGAATGTATTAAGAGGTATTGGGAAAGCATATGTGGAGAGTCTAAATAGCTGGTCAGTTTTACCCCCTGATCCCCCCTTATGGGCCAAACTGGGGTCATAAATAGCTGCTTTGGAGTTTTTGCCTTATATCTCCTTTATCGTTGCTTTTATAGCTTCAGAATGTATTAAGAGGGATTGGGAAAGCATAGGAGCAGCTTTGTGCATTCTTAGCTTTACAGCATGCTTATTAAAACCACAAAGCATCTTAAACTTTCAGGGATGCTTCGCTTTTGTTAGCAAAAGCATTCCTCTAGTATTAATGAGCAAATATGCAAGGTCACATAATTCCCAATATAAGACTGTTCGGTATGATTTTTATCAGTTTTTATCAGGTCCATGAACAAGTAGGACACTGGCAATTGCAGCCATCAGCGGGATGTAACCAAAGTGGTTATAAATGAGCCATAATCGGGGAAATATGTGATTGCAGTACTTCATTTTTATGTTTAATATATGTTTAAGTAGCCACAACTTCCTTATTTCATGTTATTTCAACACATTTGTCACTATTTAGAAGTTTACTTGTTAATTATCTACGACACTTAACTGCAAGTTGTGAAACTTCTTGCCAATAAAGGGACAGAACTTACGTCCGTTTTAATAATTATTTTCTGATCGGAAATGAATTAAAGATAACATAGAACCACAGTACAACATATTTATGTCCACCCCATTGGGGGGTGGACATATTATTTTTGCTTTTTCCACCGTCCGCACGCTTGGTTTCCACTCATTTGAAGGAAAAGTATTTATCCCATCTTTACCAAATTTGGTATGGGTGTTTATTGGGTTAATAGCTTGCATGGGATTGCTTTTGGTGAAGATAGCTCTATAGCTAACCAGTGTTCGCTCTCGAGCGCAATTTCACGAGTTTGTACACACTCTGGGGCGAGTTGTCGCAAAACCAACTCACCAACGTGTCTGTCCTGTCGCTACCAGGCGAAACACTCAAAACTGACAGAAGAAATCCGTCTATTATCGGAAGCGACGACGTACATATTTCCTCATAGAAAATTAGAAATGTTTGAGAAAAGCATGAAAAGCAGTTTATTTTATTTTATATATCCAGCTAACAGTAATTCACGTGAGAATTCGGGTATTCTCACCAGATTTCCGTGCTTTTTGTTGATTTTTAAACTCGTCTTCTGCTAATAATGTCACAGGCGAAACAGTCGCAACAACTACTGACCAAAGAAATTCGTCTATTATCGGAAGCGACAACGTACATATTTCCTCATAGAAATAGGTGAGAAAGACGTGAAAGTGAGTTTATTTTATTTGATACATCCAGCTAACAGTAATTCACGTGAGATTTTGGGTATTCTCACGAGATTTCCTTGCTTTATGTCTATTTTTTAAACTCGTCTTCTGCATATTGTGTCACAGGCGAAACAGTCGAAACAGCTACTGACCAAAGAAATTTGTCTATTATCGGAAGATACAAAATATATATTTCTTCAAGGAAAAGAGAAGAAATGCAATTTATTTATTTATTTGATGAATCCCAGTAGCACCCAGCCATTAGGCCATTAAGATGTGGTTTAGAAGTGAAATTTTAAAAAAATAAAAGACAAATAAAAACAAAATTAAATATTTTATTTATTTGAATTTTTAGTTTAGCATCTATTTCTTATTATTTAAATAAAGAAGATTTTATGCAGTCCCAAATTGGAACTAAATATTTCAAAATATCTTGACGCAAAACATGTCTCACATTTTTTCACAGTTGTCTCGCCTTTTGAAGTGAAGGGAGACAGTCTGTCTCGCATTCATTTTTGATGAGAGCGAACACTGGCTAACTGAGTAATAGCTACTTAGCTACTTTTGTGTACTTCTTTTGTTTCCTGGCATTTTAAGGAAAATTATTTGACATATCTTTGCCAAATTTAGTATGAGCATTACTTAGGTCAATAGCTTGCTTGGGATTGCTTTTATTGATAATAGCTATATAACTGACTGAGTAATGGCTACTTTGCCAAAACGGAAAAACACAAATTTCCTTCTATCTCCTTAACCGTACGAGATAGAGTGATTTCGTCGAAATTTTCGTCCCCAAGGGTATCTGAGAAATGTACTCTTGGCAATTTTCAAAAAATTTCCCCTCCACAAAAATGGCGGCCATTTTGTATTTTCGAATTTTTGCCAAAAATGTACTGTGAAGCCAGAGTAATGTAATGGTTGTGGTCTGTTAAAACCTTGAAATTACTTAGGGATTGTAAAATAAGTCAGAGGTTCTTTAACCACAGTGTAGATTGTTGATTTGTCAAATGAATATTGTTATGAGGGATGCCATTGTTTTTTATTTTGCAGTATGAAAGTGGAGCTGCAACAGCCTACATTTCTAGAAATCAGGCTATGAAGAAGCTGCAGCTAACACTGCCAGATTTCAGGCAAAAAGCTTGTATTTCTTTTACCCCCCAGTCTTTAAGGGTTATGCGGGTATTGTTTTCACCCATGGTATCCTGATGGGTGGGCAGACGGCGGGAAAAAGATTGTCGGGGTTGTATCTCAGAAACGATAGGGTGTAGGAAGTTGAAAGTTGGTCAGGACATGGTTGGAGGTGTAGATGTGCAACATATAAATATGACCTTGATATAATGTGTGAGCCTGCTGTAATGACGTAGGCCCATAAAACCCCGTGGATATCTCAGAAACTGTAAGGCGTAGAAACTTGATATTGGGTATGGACATTGGTTAGGGGGCGTAGATGTGCAACATCTTGGTGAGACCTTGATTTGACCTTGCTGTAGTGACCTTGACCTACACAAAGATCTTTTCCGGGCTATACCGTGGAAACTGTAAGGTGTAGGAAGTTGCTACTTGGTAGAGACATTGGTCGGGGGTTGTAGTTGTGCAGTGTTAGGGTGTGACCTTGATTTGACCTTTGACCTTGCCGTAGTGACTTTGCCCTATAAAATTTTGTCTGGGTTATATCTCAGATACTGTAATGTGTAGGAAGTAGTGTTCTCAATGTATCCCTTTTGGTGGGACCGGGTAGGTAATGATTTCAGCGGGCGGGTACCCGGGTACTCGCGCCGATGGGCGATAATAGGTGATTCTACAAAAATCTCCACATTTACAAACTTAAAACTTACACAAATAATGGGATCCAACCATTTGCTTTATTTCTCATCGGCCACCCTTTTTGCATTCAAAACAGTACCACACAGAAGAAATGTTAACCAAGAAAAGATTTCTGTACATTCAAAACACATAAAAGTAGAAGTCACATGACCTATCAGTAAAAGCATTTACTGTTACTCGAATGTAGTTTTGGAATTGAAACTTTATTTTTTTTACAGGCAGGTAAATGAACTTTATTGATTCTAAATTATGAAATACTGTTTGAAAATAGAAAATATCCTTCTTTTAATTTATTTAAGGTGTGCATATCACTATATAGGCAATATATACAACGTTTCATGTACTCGGAATTACATAACTGAGTTAATATACTGACGATTTTCAAAGGGTATCAGCATTTAATACCCAAAATAAAAGACAAATTAAATATTTTAAATGGTGTAGAAGGGTGAGAAAACATTACTGTCGTGCATTTTAATTGAATAAATTCATTTTTAGGTGAATTTATGAAGTCCAGATATATGTGTACTCGTCAGCCAAAGTGGGCGATATTGACAGTAGTTTCGGGTACTCGGGTATGTGATTTCAGATTCGGGTAAATATTCAGGGTTCGGGTACCCGGATATCCGGATACCCGTTGAGATCACTAGTAGGAAGTTGTTGCTTGGTACAAACATTAGTTGGGGGTTTAAGTGTGTAATGTCACAGTTTGGCCTTGTTGCAGTGACCTTGACCTATGGTGTCTTGTCTGGCCTATATTTTGGCAACTGTACAGTGTAGAAAGTTGATACTTGGTAGGGACATTGGTTGGGGTTGTAGGTGTGCAACGTCATGGTGTGATTTTGATTTGACCTTTGACCTTGTAGTGACCATGAGATTTAAAATCTTGTCAGGGCAATTTCTTGGGTTCCGTAAGGTGTAGAAGGTTGACACTTGGTAGGACCATTGGTTAGGGAGTGTAGGTGTGCATCGTGGTGTCAACTTTAACTATGGCTCTGCGAAAGTGTTTTCACCTGCCAAATGTGAGACATGTTTCTCTTATGACAAAGATATATGGATTGCTGCAACTGATTGTTATATGTACTTTTACATAATTGTGCTACTTCCATTGATCGCTATTCTCCAGTTAATAAATTTTACAGTTTCATAATTTTTAGTTTACTGATTAATGCTATCATCTTGCTATTGAAATGTCTTGATTTAAGACATTATCTATACATACATTTTTTTTTCTTTTAGATGTTAATTTTCTATACTTAAACATTATTTGGAGCTTTATATAACTGGCATTGCTCTGAAAGTATCCAGATCTGTGTACTGTTTCACTACTTCTATATCTCATAGTGTTGAAAACTATTTCCCTAGGCTGTGGGGTACAGGCATGTGTGATGCCATTTTTGATGTTTTGTTTCATTGCCAGTTTATAGAGCTGAGTACTAGTAGTATGAAGCATTTATAAAGCGCCAGTTGATAAAAACATCCTCAAAGGTGCTGATGTCCAAGAAGGGAAAGTCCAATTTCCAAAAAATAGTCCATGTTAGCATCCGATAGGAGAGGAGGACTATGGTGGTGGGTAGGCTAACTGAAATAGGTAGGTCTTCACCTGTTGCCTAAATTCAGTTACACTATCCTGAGTTCTGATAGCCTGAGAGAGTTTATTCCATTCTGTGGGAGCAGCAACTGCAAAACTACGCATCCCCATATGTTTATTAGGTCTGGTAGAGGAAACTGAAAGGCGGTTCCCCTGTGTAATGCCACTACACTTCATAAAAGAGGACAGATATGGGGGTTGGCTAAAATTTATTGCCTTGTAGGTAATAAGGTTGTATTTGTATCCACCAGATAGCGGAGCAATAGCTGCATTGAGGCTTTCAGTGTTGATCAAATCACTTGTAACTTGAAAACAATTGCATTTAGAGTATTTTGTTTACCCCAGCCCATAAAGGCTTTGGTTATAGTCGTTCCCTGCGCCGTCCAGACAGCAGGCATAAAGCTTGAGGGTGTTCCACAGCCCAAACTCATGCACAGATTTTCACCAAATTTTCAGCTGTTGACCCCAAGAGGATCTAGTGCTGATTAGGTTTTGGAGCAACAATCTGACAACAACTATTGCGATGGCAATACTTTTAAAATTTTGGGGTCTTTACAGTTTGTGGGTGTTCCGCAGCCTAAATCCATGCATCGATTTTCACCAAATTTTCAGGGTATATTTTTCCCAAGAGGATCTAAAGCTGATTAGCTATTGGAAGGTGTTTGCCATGGCAACACTTTTAAGATTTTTGGGTCTTAAAGTTTGTTGGTGTTCCACAGCCCAAACCCATGCACCATTGTTCCTAAGATTTTCCCAATGTTGTTGCCCATCTAGTTGTACCTGGGGTTCTTGCCTGCTGAGGCTGGCTATTTTTGAAATATGCTATTCACCTACTTTTGCGTCAGTTGTAACTAGTGGTGGGACCGTTTACAGAAATCAAAACCGTTTACTGGGGCTTTGAAACGAACAAAATCTGGTGTTTCATATGCTTGTAAGTGTACAGTAAAATTATTCGCGCAGCGTACATGAGCCAAAACTTGCAAGTGGAAATGGCTTTCGCGAAAAATTATTAAGTACGTAAACATGTTTTTTGCTCAATATAAAGTGAAAATGTGACATATTTCACAAAATATCTATATTGTTTGTCGTTTTGATGAAGTATCAGCCATTAGGTGGCCTAAAATGATGTTTTCAAAAACCGGTTCCCAAATATTCTTTATGAATTTTGTTATTTTTACCAGAAACGAACAAAAAACCGGATACCAGTTTATCGTTCACAACACTAGCTGTAACATACCAAAATTGCAGACCTGTAGCTCATTGCATAGCTGAACAATAACTACTTTGAGGTTATCACTGTTGAGTAAATCACTTGTAACTTGAAAACTATTGCATTTACAGTATTTTGTTGGAATATGCTATTCACCTGCCTTTGGGTCAGCTATAACATAGTAAAATTGCAGACCTGTAGCTCATTGCATAACTAAGCAATAGCTACTTTGAGGTTCTCACTGTTGAGTAAATCACTTGTAACTTGAAATAAATTGCATTTAATATATTTTGTCAAATATTTTATGCACCTACTTTCGGATCGGCTAACATTGTAAAATTACAGACCAGTACCTTGTTGCTTAGCTGAGCAATAATACGCTGAAGCTCACAACACAAAGTCAGCTGATACAGAGCCTGTTTATGGGCACTGGTTGCTTGTCTTTAATTATTTCTACCTCATCAAAAAAAAAATGGATTATGTCAGAAATATATCCATTATTTGGGCAATGATAGATTAAACAGTGTTATATAGAGAAAGAAAGGCCACAGCACAACAGATGATGCCTACAAATTCTTTATTTCAGCAATTCCTACAAATTCAATCAAAGTGAAGTGAATGTTTATGTGGTATTGCAGGAGATTATGCATTCTCAAGGGTATATATCCACATGAACCAAACAACAAAAAGAAGGCAGGGAAGGGTAGCACTGCACCCAAGACATACTACCTGCTCAAAGACATCCAGTTCATGCTGCACGAGCCTGTGGTGCACAGCTTTCGGAACTTCAAGGTAAATGTCTAATCAGGTTAATGGTAGAGATTTGTAAATTGTAGTTTAAATTTACCTCAGCTGTTCCTCATAGTAATAATTCTTTGTCAACATAAGATAGTTTTGTACAGAAGAATGTCTGACCTATAATTTGATTTTATTTGCAAATATGTTCTTTGCAGGTATTTGTAAAAAAATTAAAGAAAGCAGTTGCCAAGGGAGATGCAGATTCAGAACAAAGGATACGACAAAACAAACCAAAGTATAAGCTAGATCACATTGTTAAAGAAAGGTATGTTTTACATTGTATGTTTAGTTTATTGTAAGAACACGTTTCTGTACATATTAGTGGGTGGACGATTAGATGTGTGCTCGATAAATCGTCGGTGACAGTGTAGAATCGCGGTTGGTCACTGACGTTTTCTAATGATCGATTATTAAGCTTATATCTTACCTTTCCTGATTTATATCAATATCTACGTATTTTAAAAATATTTTAGGTATTTTTACTTAATAAACTGACAGTTTTGTCTTGAATTTCAAGTTTGTTTATGTCTACCGCCATATTTACAGGAAGTGGTGCTTTCGGTAGATTCTAAATGTTGGAACACTGTTATTCTTACCAGATTGACCTATACTTTATCCCGGAAAGTATTTCTTAAACAATAAACAATAATGGAGTAAAATAATCGATTATGGGTCGATTTTCGCTCGGAAAAATGGACGAATAATCGACCATGAAAATTGGAATCGATTCCCAACACTAGTACATATAAGTTAAATCATCTTAAGAAAAATTGATAACAGTGGTAGAAGATTGAATTTTTTACAGATTTGAATAAGTTTCTCTTTTTCGATTTGTTTTTGTTGCTTGTTCTATATAAAAACAAGTCCCAAACAAGTCTTGAACACTGAACTGCTTGAAGAATGTTTGCAAGTGAACAGTTAAAACTTGGGATAGCTTAGTTCTTGTGTCAAAGTGTTCATTTTTAGTTTTGAACTGAAATAGTAACTTGCTGTTCAAGAGTTCAGTTATGGTGTATTTCCAGGTACCCCAGTTTCATTGATGCTCTGAGAGATTTAGACGACTGCCTCTCCATGTGCTTTCTGTTTGCCACATTTCCAAAGAGCAAGAGAACTCATGTGGAGCTTATCCAACTCTGTCAGAGGCTCACAGGTGATTGCTCTTTCCTTGTTTCAGGAGACTCTTATAGACCTCTTCAGAAACTAACTTACCTATGTAAAGGAATCTGTATTGTTTATTTTCCTGTTATCTTGCTTCAAGTGATACATGTTATGAACATGTGTCTGTATTCCAGACCTGTCATTCGGGTACTGGTACAGTATACAGTACTTGTACACATCTTGCATTGATCTGTGTGTTGTACAGCAAAGATCTTGTGACCCATTTCCCATTATATATTTCAGTAACTAATTTTTTATCTCTTTATTTTTTTTTTGTTACCAAAGTAAAGTCTAATGATATATTGTTTATTTTTCAGTTGAATTTCAACATTATGTTATTGCATCTCGATCACTCAAAAAGGTGAGTTTTGCTTCAGTAATTATGCATTAGCTAAAAATGCACAAACTTTAATGTGCAATAATCGGTAGCACAAGACTGTAGAAGTGACCCACCATAGAAAGAGCTTGATACTTATAGACTTCACTCAATGGATTTTCTGCTTTCTCTTAATGTGTACACAATGGACTGATGTATTCACAGTTGTATTTTTTCACTATAGGCATTTTTTCTCTTGTCGTGTTTATATACCGTTTAAAGCTGACTCAGTTTTGACTCCTGAAGTAACAGCGTACTGCTTATATTTTCAGCTCATTGATCCTTTACTGGGTCTGTATTACGTAGAGTGCTGATGTTGTGTTTTAAATTTCAGGTTTTTATATCCATCAAGGGCATGTACTTCCAGGCTGAGGTTCAGGGACAGACCATCACTTGGGTCAGACCTCACAAACATGGACACACGGTACTCCATCTTGCCTGTAGTTTTAATGCCTTGTAAAATGACCTCCTCTAAATGAGCCCTTACTATAGCTTAAGGTTCTGGGAATTCTGGCCCAGTGAAGGGTTTCACTAATATATGTTGTGCTATTTCCTGAAATAATCAGAAAGTGTCCAATTATCATCATCATTCACACATTTGACAAGGTCTCAGTTACCCAGCAGTTAAAGTGTTTGGTATTTAACCACTTGGCTCTCGTAACAACACATGGGACTCACTAGTGTGACTTAGAAAGAAAATTTAGAAACTGGGTCACAAAAACAAAAATTTAAAAAAAAGCCAGATTTGTTCAAATTAGTATCCATGAAGGCATTTGTGATTTTTGTGATGTTTTGGATATTAATTCACTGTATATTGACCAAATATTGTAACATTTTATACTTTTGATGTGAAATATGTTGCTTTTCGGGAACCTATTCTTGGACATCCATAAGCAGATTTACTTTACATGAATCGAATAGAAACTATTCAGTTTGCCACCTTTACCACTGGGACTCACTGAGGACTTATCCTGATATGACTGTAGTTGTTGTAAGTGATGGAAAAGATCACCTTTTACCAAACACTACTTCATGTGTACAGCACTTTCAGTCTTAATACATCACATTTATTTAAATTTTCCAAACATAAGGCACAAATGCGCAGTCTGGAAGGCACACTGAAAAACCCCCCAGCCAAATTTTTAAGTAAAAACTTTCTAGTGTCGAAGAAGTGTTTAAACGCTTGAAATGTTCAGCAAAGTTAACAAAAGAAAGCTAAGTTTTATGATGACATATCACATTATTAAAGCACCCAATGTTGTGAGTGTTGAACCACACATCATTCCCTATTCTTGTGTTGACAGCCTCCCACAGATGTGGACTTCAGAATAATGGTGACCTTTGTGGAATTCTACACCACTATGCTTGGTTTTGTAAACTTCAGACTCTACCACCATCTGGGTGTACACTACCCTCCAAAGGTAGGTGTCGCCTGTCATACTGCAAAACATGTATATGGATGAGCATCATCTGGTAGATTTACTGGGATCTTAAAGTTGATTACAAGTGAACATTTCTCTATTTTCTTTCAAAGTCATTAGTAATATTTGTTTATTGAGGGTGATATGGTCTACAAAATAGTCCGAATCTAGGTTACCAAAAACATTTTGTTTAGCATATCCCCAACCACTAACAGGAAGTCAATTTTACCAAAACAGAACATAGCGGTTTTGGAAGCTTCAAAGGTATATAATTTCTTCAGATTTAGGCCTTTTTAAAAAATAGTTTCAGTTTAGGTTTACAGTTTTATTTAAAATGGTGATATTGATATACATCTTCAGACATAGATACTGGCAACCCTGACCCAAAACAATAAATATTGCTAATATTGATAAACAGGTTACTCTATTGATTCCCTATATGTTTTATTTGCCATCTAACTCATTTGATTCTCAATATGTTGTATTTATCATGTTACTCTATTGACTCTCTGTTGTTTTTATCATGTATTGGTTCTCTATGTCTGGTACCTATCATGCTCTTGTATGTGTTGTAGCTGTCACTTGAGGAGCAAGAGGTTTCAGACTCCGAGGAAGATGAGGACACTAACATGTGTGGCAAAGATGAACAGCGTGAGGAGGTTAGTCTATAAATCAATTAAACTAGTAAGTCTCATGGTAGATTGGAATCTTGGATCCATCCGTGACTCCCACAGGTGGTAGTCGTAGCATTAAACTGAAATGAAACAAAATGTCAAATGCACACTTTTCAGTTGTGAGAGTTAGACATAAGACAATTTTATGCACCATTTGAAAATATTAATGCTAAATAATTTTTACAGTGAAAAATCGGAAGAAATTGTGATTATTTGACACATAAAAGGAAAATTATGTTTTTTGTCTTTCCCCTAGGTTTACATGAACATTTACAATAAGTATGATTTCCTGACTTTGCTTACTAATTACTTTAATCTGCAGAATGCTTTGTCCACAAGGTAGTTATCCATGGTTGATGATATTCAGTGGTCTAGAACAAAACTAAGCAGATCAAGAAAGTGTAGGAAGTTGATACTTGGTAGGGACATTGGTTAGGGGGTGTAGAAGTGCAACATCATGGTGTGACTGTGATTTGACCATGCCACAGTGACCTTGACCTATAAAATCTTGTCTGGGCTATATCTCAGAAACCGTAAGGTGTAGGAAGTTGATACTTAGTAGGATCATTGGTTGGGGGTTGTAAGTGTGCAATGTCAAGGTGTGACGTTGATTTGACCTTTCACCTAGCCATAGTGACCTTGACCTATAAAATTTTGTATGGGCTGTATCTCAGAAACTGTAAGGTGTAGGAAGTTGACACTTTGTAGGCACATTGGTTGGGGATTGTAGGTGTGCAATGTCATGTTGTGACCTTCATTTGACCTTGCTGTAGTGACCTTGACCTATGAAATCTTTCCGGGCTATATATCAGAAACTGTAAGGTGTAGGAAGTTGATACATGGTTGGGACATTGGTTAGGGATTGTAGGTGTGCAACGTACTGGTGTGTCCTCGATTTGACCTTTTACCTTGCCGTAGTGACCTTGACCTATTAAATCGTATTCGGGCTATATCTCAGCTACTTGTTACTTGGTAGGTACATTGGTTGGGGTTTTAGGTGTGCAATGTCATAATATGACATTAAGTTGATCTTTGACCTTGCCATAGTGACCTTGACCTATAATATCTTATCCGGGGTATATCTCAGTTACCATAAGGTGTAGGAAGTTGATACTTGGTAGGGATATTGGTTAGGGGGTGTAGGTGTGCATCTTGGTGTGACCTTGATTTGACCTTTGGTCTTGCCTTAGTGACTTTGACCTTTAAAATTTTGTCCCGGCTATATCTGAAACCATAAAGTGTCGGAAGTTGGTACTTGACAGGGACATTGCTTAGACCCTGATAATTACATGCACTTTTACATAATTGTGCTTTTTCCATTGGCAGCTATTCTCTAATTAATAAATTTTTCAGCTTCATAAGTTTTACTTTATTGATTAAGGCTGTCATCTTGCTATAGAATTGTCCTGTTTTAATACTTTATCTGTACATACATTTTCTTTCTCTTTTCCCTTTCTTTCTCTACTTAATCATTATTTGGACATTTATATAGCCGACACTGCTCTGAAACTATCTCGATCTTTGTACTGTTTCACTAATTCTGTATCTTGTGGTGTTGAAAATTATCTTAATTAGCCTGAAAAATTATCTTTATATTCTTGCTTTAAAGTGATCATAAAACTGTGATGTACTTACAAGGTTTAAGTGCTTACTTTGAGCATATTCCTTCCAAAGTTTCTTTTAAACATCTGGTGATCTGCACACAAGAGCAGAATTACTCCACATGTAAGTGCTGATCTGGTTATGATAGACATATTAACCTGTTATTTAACAGCTTGATACACTGTGAATCTGTTACTTGTTTCATTATTTAAATGAAAGATATTCTGTATATCCAGAGACTGGCAGCTCTAACTCAGACACTGCAGAAGTCTGTGGATTTTGACGAGGACATGACAATGGATGACTTCTCTCACCTACAGGTACAAACATACACATGCTCATAGCTTGTTAGTTGTAATGCCATATTTTAATTTAAAACATTTTGTACTTTTTGGTTCATCTGTGCTGGCCATGGATAATTTGGACTCGTGCAAATTAAGTCTGAACAGAACAACCGATTTTTGCATATGTTACCTATGCCACAGTAATGAGATGTAGTTGCTGACAATATGTGCGTGCAGGTATATGTGACTATAACATGTGAGCTGCACATGAATTAAAATAAACAGTAATAACATAGGGTACAATGTGAACATATTTGCGAAGACAAGCTCACTCTGTGATACTTTAAGGTCCTTAAAGTTAAGGGGTTTCTGTTTCAGTATGAAGTGGTTGCAGATTTCATCTGATTGTAATCTGTTTACACTTATGGGATGGGCTTGTTTCAGGGATGTGATGGTACAGATGTAGGTGTAATCTGTTTTTGCCTGTATTGTTGGTTTGTGTTAGGGAGGTGGTGTCACAGATCTGGCTGTAATCTGTTTACATTATGCTGTTTGCATGTTTCAGGGAGGTGGTGTCACAGATCTGGCTGTAATCTGTTTACATTATGCTGTTTCCGTGTTTCAGGGAGGTGGTGTCACAGATCTGGCTGTAATCTGTTTACATTATATTGTTTGCATGTTTCAGGGAGGTGGTGTCACAGATCTGCCTGTAATCTGTTTACATTATATTGTTGGCATGTTTCAGGGAGGTGGTGTCACAGATCTGGCTGTAATCCGTTTACATTATGTTGTTTGCATGTTTCAGGGAGGTGGTGTCACAGATCTGGCTGTAATCCGTTTACATAATGTTGTTTGCATGTTTCAGGGAGGTGGTGTCACAGATCTGGCTGTAATCTGTTTATATTATATTGTTGGCATGTTTCAGGGAGGTGGTGTCACAGATCTGGCTGTAATCCGTTTACATAATGTTGTTTGCATGTTTCAGGGAGGTGGTGTCACAGATCTGGCTGTAATCCGTTTACATAATGTTGTTTGCATGTTTCAGGGAGGTGGTGTCACAGATCTGGCTGTAATCCGTTTACATTATGTTGTTTGCATGTTTCAGGGAGGTGGTGTCACAGATCTGGCTGTAATCCGTTTACATAATGTTGTTTGCATGTTTCAGGGAGGTGGTGTCACAGATCTGGCTGTAATCTGTTTATATTATATTGTTGGCATGTTTCAGGGAGGTGGTGTCACAGATCTGGCTGTAATCCGTTTACATAATGTTGTTTGCATGTTTCAGGGAGGTGGTGTCACAGATCTGGCTGTAATCCGTTTACATTATGTTGTTTGCATGTTTCAGGGAGGCGATGGCACAGATCTGGCAGAGCAGGCTGCAGAGGACAGGAAGTTTCAGGGTTTGTTTGCAGGTCTTAAGTTCTTCCTCAACAGAGAAATTCCCCGCGACACACTCACATTTGTCATCAGGTGAGAGAGTGTGCAGGTGCTTTTGGAAGCTGTGGTTTATTTGTTGGATTACTTGGTGTACAAGTCCAATAGACTTGTCATTTATGATATAATCATAACTAAATCCATTCTTTAGATTCTTTCCATTCCTTATGTAATCATTTGGAGCTTTAACTGATTTCCGTGTCGTGTGGTTGTGAATTGTATGAACTTGTAATGCTACAGTAGTTTATTTTCATCAGTCTTTGTTACTGTATATTATCATGTACATTGAGTATTATGACACCTATGCCATCAATGTCAGGTCTTTTGGTGGTGAGGTGTCATGGGATAAGATCTCTGCTGTTGGTGCCACCTATGGAGAAGATGATGAAACTATCACACACCAGATCACTGACAGACCCAGCGTACAGAAACAGTATTTATCCAGGTACTGTTCACCCATAATCCTCATTATGTTCCATCAATCATGTCTGTATAAATCACATACTCGATTGTCTTGAGTTTAAATATCCTTCTGAGTCTAGATATAATGACGTAGGTGTCATGTACCATCTCTGTGTGAAAGTGGCTTCTTTCAGCTTCTTGTCTGTAGTTAGTACCTCACTGCAAAAGTATTTCCAAACTGTCCTCTGATGAGTAGGGACCTATTTCTTGTACTTGTATGTGAAATTTACATAGACCTAATTTTGTTGTAAACTCTTTTGCTTATTGTTGGAAACAACTACTTTTTATCTGTATCTTTTGTACAAATTTTGTATTCAGAACAGTGTTTCAGTAATTTTCTGTCTGTGAGACTACTTGTTTTTTGGTGTAGGAACTATACTTAGCACATTATTTGTAACAATGTTCCCAATTTTGTCAATGTATGGGACATCTTTCCTGTATTTTGTGCAGGTATTACATTCAGCCTCAATGGGTTTTTGACTGTATCAATGCACGGAAGCTTGTCAGGGTGGAGGACTATTTTCTGGGTGTAGTGCTGCCCCCTCACCTTAGTCCTTTTGTGGAGGAAACAGAAGAAGATTACATTCCTCTAGAGAGGAGGCAGGAAGAAAAAGACTCTGGTAAGTAAAACAGGTAACTAAGCGCATACAGGTAACTCAACATTGGTCAGCAGTAGGGATATCATTCTCAAATTACAATAAAGCTATGATATCGTGGATGGACAAAATATTCTATATTTTATACAAATATTGTTTCCTTTGACTACTTAACCACCTAAACATTGATGAAATGTGCAATTGTACATCTTTTGTCAAAAGGTTTCAGCTTTCTTTACTACTGGTTTATTCAACATGTCAGATGGCAGTAAATGGCCATTTTTATTGCGCTACAATAGCTTACCATGTGGAACTGAATGCTATCTCAGGAGGCCGCAGGCATCCATCCAACATCCAAGAAAAATAAATGTTTAGGTTTGGCCGAATCCTTCTGTCCTGAGAGTGTACCATAGCAGTACAATCCTGCGCATCGTTCTTCTCTCATTGGCCGCATGACTAGCAAGCGTTTAAAATGGAAAATTTAATAGTAAATTAAAATTTTTATGTCGTCACTCTGCAGCGTTGGTGTCCGCTTAAAAAACTTCTCCAAAACTACAAGGTCTAGAGACATGCTGTTTTTTTTTAAAAAGATACCTTATCTATCGAGGATGAAAAATTGTTCAAGGCATGCAAATCTGTCTGTTCATCTGTTTGCTAGAGCCATTACAAGGGAGGTACCCCCACCAAAAGTGTGAAAATTTCAACACTTTATCACAATTTTCTCAGTGACTATTGCAGGGATTTCTCTCATATCTTGCATATATGTACTAGACCACAAGTAGATTCCCTTGTGTGAGTGTCAGACCTGGATCTTTCTTAATTATTTTTTTGTGAATTTTTTAAATAATTTTTATTGCATTAAAATTAATGAAATGATGCACTAAATCAATTATAACTTGAAAAGTATTGCATTTAGAGCATTTTGTTAAAATATGTTATTCAGCTACTTTTTCCATAGCTACAATATGGTGAGTAACTTGGGTGTCTATCTCAATAGCTAAGTGATAATAGCTACTTTTGGACTTTTCAGTAACTTCCATCATGAGTAAAATCACTTGTAACTTGAAAACTATTGCATTTAGAGAATTTTTTTGTGAAAATATGTTTTTCAGCTACTTTTGGGTCAGCTATAACTAGTGCTGTCACTCGCTGGTGCAAATTAACATCGAATATCGCCCACGTTGGCCGACCGAGTACCGACATATGTCGACTTCATAAACTCACCTCAAAACGAAACTATTTAATTAAAATGTAAAATAATATATTGTTTCTCACCCGAATACATCATTTTAGGGTCATATTTGTCCTTTTATTTCAGGTGTTTATGCATTGTCAAACGTAGGAACACTTTGAAAACCGTCAGTATATTAAAACAATTATCTAATTCCGACTTTATAAAGTGCTGCATAATGGCACTATAATATCATGTACGCCTCAAATAAATAGAACTACAGTGTTTTTAAAGATTATTTGAAAACTTTACGTCAATTAAATTGACTTACCAAGTGTGAAAAAAATAAAGATGCAATTCCGAAACTACATTCGAGCAATGGTTTAATGCTTTCCAGATAGGTCATGTGACTAGATTTGTACGGACTGTGTTGTCAAAATGCCGAAAATATATTTTAAAATGCTGAATAACCCTTTACTTTTAAAAGATATTCTATCTTTATGATATAAATATGCTAATATCTTTGCAATCGGATTTGAAAAAACGCATCCGATTATCGCTCATAATTGACCTAGCAAACGATAGTATTGGAAGTAGTGAGTGTCGCGACAGCACTAGCTATAACATAGTAAAATTCCAGACCTGTGGCTCATTGCATAGCTGAGTAATAGCTACTTTGAGGTTCTTACTCAACACTAAATCATTTATAACTTGAAAAGTATTGTTTTTAGAGCATTTTGTTAAAATATGTTTATTCAGCTACTTTTTCCATAGCTACAACATGGCGAGTAACTTGGGTGTCTATCTCAATAGCTAAGTGGGTAATAGCTACTTTTGGACTTATCTGTAACTTCCATCATGAGTACAATCACTTGTAACTTGAAAACTATTGCATTTAGAGAATTTTGTGTAAATATGTTATTCAGCTACTTTTGGGTCAGCTATAACATAGTAAAATTCCAGACCTGTGGCTCATTGCATAGCTGAGTAATAGCTACTTTGAGGTTCTTACTCAACACTAAATCATTTATAACTTGAAAAGTATTGTTTTTAGAGCATTTTGTTAAAATATGTTTATTCAGCTACTTTTTCCATAGCTACAACATGGCGAGTAACTTGGGTGTCTATCTCAATAGCTAAGTGGGTAATAGCTACTTTTGGACTTATCTGTAACTTCCATCATGAGTACAATCACTTGTAACTTGAAAACTATTGCATTTAGAGAATTTTGTGTAAATATGTTATTCAGCTACTTTTGGGTCAGCTATAACATAGTAAAATTTCAGACCTGTAGCTCATGACATAGCTGAGTAATAACTACTTTTAGGTTATCACTATTGAGTAAATCACTTATAACTTGAAAAGTATTGCATTTAGAGTATTTAGGTTCATATGTTATTCACCTATTTTGGGGTCAGCTATAACATAGTAAAATTCCAGACCTGTGGCTCATTGCATAGCTGTGTAATAGCTACTTTGAGGTTCTTACTCAACACTAAATCATTTATAACTTGAAAAGTATTGCATTTAGAGCATTTTGTGTAAATATGTTATTCAGCTACTTTTGGGTCAGCTATAACATTGTAAATTTTCAGACCTGTGCCTCCTGGCATAGCTGAGTAATAGCTGCTTTTAGGTTATCACTGTTGAGTAAATCACTTATAACTTGAAAAGTTTTGCATTTAGAGTATTTAGTTTCAATATGTTGTTCACCTATTTTGGGGCAGCTATAACACAGTAAATTCCAGACCTGTGGCTCATTGCATAGCTAATAGCTACTTTGAAGTTCTTACTCAACACTAAATCATTTATAACTTGAAAAGTATTGCATTTAGAGCATTTTGTTAAAATATGTTATTCAGCTACTTTTTCCATAGCTACAACATGGTGAGTAACTACGGTGTCTATCTCAGTAGCTAAGTGAGTAATAGCTACTTTTGGACTTTGCAGTAACTTCCATCATGAGTAAAATCACTTATAACTTGAAAACTATTGCATTTAGAGAATTTTGTGTAAATATGTTATTCAGCTACTTTTGGGTCAGCTATAACATAGTAAAATTCCAGACCTGTGGCTCATTGCATAGCTAATAGCTACTTTGAGGTTCTTACTTAACACTAAATCATTTATAACTTAAAAAGTATTGCATTTAGAGCATTTTGTTAAAATATGTTAGTCAGCTACTTTTTCCATAGCTACAACATGGTGAGTAACTACGGTGTCTATCTCAATAGCTAAGTGAGTAATAGCTACTTTTGGACTTTTCAGTAACTTCCATCATGAGTAAAATCACTTGTAACTTGAAAACTATTGCATTTACAGAATTTGTGTAAATCTGTTATTCAGCTACTTTTGGGTCAGCTATAACAGTAAAATTTCAGACCTGTAGCTCATGGCACAGCTGAGTAATAGCTACTTTTAGGTTATCACTGTTGAGTAAATCACTAATAACTTGAAAACTATTGCATTTAGATGATTTAGTTTCAGTATGTTATTCACCTATTTTGGGGTCAGCTATAAAATAGTAAAATTAAAACTATTGCATTTGCAATATTTTCTTTAAATATGTTTTTCACTTACTTTTTACACCTTAACAGTTACCTTCTTACTTTCCTTCTGAACACCATTTCCAGGACACAACTTTTGTGTCCTTCTGTCACTTCTACTCTGAAACTCAAAACACACAGTAGTGGTGTGAACGGTAAACCACATTTCGTTTCGTTTAGGTAGAAATGACAAAATCCACAAAGAATATTTAAGTACCAGTTATTGAAAACGTAATTATATTAGGCTTTCTAGAGGTTAATATTTCGTCAAAACAATAAAAACCATATAAATTTGGGGGAATAACTTACATTTTTGCTTTATATTCATGGTAAATGAAGTTTACAAACTTCAAAATATCTCGCAAATCCATATTTCCTATTGATAATATAACTCATGTACGCTCGTATAAAACTTTTTATCATATCTCTGTACACTTTCGATATCCCGGATTTCGTTCGGTTTCAAAGCCCCAAAAACCGGTTTTAATTTTCAGAACCAGTCCGACCACTAACACACAGTCAGTTGACACAGAGCCCATTCACGGACACTGATTGCTTGTATAAGTTAATACCTTACCTAGTGGACAAATGCATTTGTCCGGCGCCCTTCTGGTCTTGCCAAACATTAGAAAAAAACTTCCTGAGCTGGGCTCTGGCTGGAACTGGTAGTGTCCTGTTCATTTGCCAGGTGGCTGTACAGCCTCCCTGCCGGTGTGCTGCGCATGTAGGCGCACATGCTCTCTTCCTCTTTTTGTTCTCCTACCTTTAGGCATCCCCTTTTTTGCTAAGAATAAAAAAAACACATCCATGCTGGTAGAAGTAGATGCGGCAGGTGCTTGCGCGGAAACCTGCGCAGAAGGTTGCAAAACCGGTGCTGTCTGCTCAGAAAGCTGCACAGTGGGATGATCTGCCGGTGGAGTGTCAGACGACAATTCTTCAACAGTAGAAATCACTGTAACTTCATTAGGGGAAACTAAAAGACCCGCTTTGCTGTCTTTACGTATCCTGTAAGATGGCATAGATAATGTCTCCCTTTGTGAAGGGAGAAATTGTCACAAACAGAACATGGTGTATCTTTCACACAAGGATCTTGGACTAACTTTTTATCCCTGCAACGGGCCCAATGCTCATGCAAATCAAAGGCTGTCATGATATGTCCACAAGTGGGGCTCCATATTTCCCAAGGCTCAGACCTTAACAGGTTACTCTCCAGTTTTCATAGGGATCGTCCCAAAAGTTCCAGGAACCTTCCAAAATGGAACCTTTCTGTTGTACTTTGAGCCTATGAAAGACACCGACCTCAAACATCTTACCCTCAAAACTGCTTTCTTGCTAGCTTTGGCCTCCGGCAAGCACCACAGCGAAATTCATGCCTGGGTTGCAAGCAAAGTATCTAATCTAGGCCAATGAGAAAAGGTTGCTTTGTTCCCCTCTTCACACTTCATAGCCAAAAACTAACTAGCAAGAGAAGGTTCTCAAAGTGTGTCTCCAGTGACTATTCCTGCTCTAACTACCATTGTAGATAGACAATTCAAGGAAGACAGGACCTTGTGTCTGGTACGGGCCTTTCGGTACTCTAAGGCCTTTTACGGTGGACCAAATCATGCAAGCGTGTCACTGGAAAGCTCCCAACTTATTTACAAATTTTTACCTAAAAGACCTTACTTGGTCAGACAACGACAACAATATGTATCTGGGACCAGTAGTAGCGGCACAACAACAACTCCTAGACCTGTCCCCTCAGACTACTCATCCTCGGAAAGAAAAGAGGGGGGGTGGGCACATCAACTGCAGCCAAGTCTTCAGGAGTCTCTCCCAGGGTCTAGGTATTTGGTTACCTCCTCAGGATGTTATGGTAAGGTATTTTATGTATCATTTCTGTATTTAACTGGATAATGTATTAAGTTTTACTCAGTGTGCCATAATTTCATATTTAGGGTGGCAAGTTAATGAGATTTCAAGCCCAGGGCTTGTATTCATTGCAGTGAAGCCCTTGAGGCTATACCCACATAAGTGAGCACAGCTGCACTTAATCCTTCCTTCAAAGCATCCAGACAGTATTGGTACAGTCATTCATTAATCTTCTGGTTTTGGGCTTCTTACATGTCCGATTTTCGGAATTGGGGCTCTGTAAGCGGGACTTCCAATATTCATTCTATTTATTTATTAATTCAAATCCAAGAAAAATAGACTATATTTCCAGTCTCAGCTGTAATCCCTCCACCGGTTGGATTTAGCATTCAGTTCCACATGGTAAGCTATTGTAGTGCAATAAATTTTAATTACTTAAGCTTACCATGTGGAACTGAAGTGAGTCCCACCCTGCCCCCTGTCTATTTTTCTTGGACGTTGCCTGCGACCTCCCGAAATAACATTCAGTTCCACATGGTAAGCTTGTAATTAAATTTTAATTTAAAGTCATAAATACTTCATGGCAATAAAATAACATCAGGTTTTAACTTTGATGTCATAAAAAATTTGGTGATATTAGTTGCATGGTTTGCAGTAGTGATGTATGTTCATTTCAGAAAAGGAATCAGAGGGTGAGGACATCGGTTCAGAGGATGAGGAGTCGGAGGAAGAACCAGAAGATGAGTCAGAGGATGCAGGCAGTGATGACGGTAGTAGAGCCTTATTTTTTTCTGTACCATTCCGTATTTTGCTCTCTGCATATAGTCATCTTGCTGCTCATAAGTTTACCAAAACAAAGGAAACATTGAGATATTCAATGATAAAGATACCTGTAAGGTTTTCACTGAAACTGATTACTCCAGCACCAAATTATTATTTTTGAAATACCATGGTAAATATTACCTATGAGAAATCACAGGCTGCCACCTTGGGTGCTACCTAGGGTGATTACTGGCGAGGATGCTTTGTCCTTCTGGTGAATCAGAATATGTATCAGTTCTCCAGTGTGCTAGGTCTAGTTCAAGGTTTCAGACACCTGTTGACATATATAATATTCATTGTGGGAGTTTTTTTTTCAGATGACACATTGGAACGACAGTATGAAGCTCAGAGAAAGAGAATCAGACTTGAGTCACCAGAGCGCAAAACAGACGAAAAAACTACAAGAAAGGTACAGACATTAATCAGCTACAATAAGTACTAATGAAACACACATAAATAGGTACAGCTAAAAAAAATAATTTAAAAATGTTGTAGATGCAAAAGATAGCACAAAAAGGAGCCAAAATATTCTAAGAAAAACACCACTTCTGACTTATTCAGGCAGAAGAAACTGATCACCACAATGTGCAATTTTATGTTTAAATATAAAAACTTAGTTTGATAATGGCAGTGTCTCCTATGATGTATGTATAGACTGAGTAACCCAGTGATG
This sequence comes from Sabellastarte sp. h YS-2021, assembly GCA_964017235.1. Taxonomy (NCBI): domain Eukaryota; kingdom Metazoa; phylum Annelida; class Polychaeta; order Sabellida; family Sabellidae; genus Sabellastarte; species Sabellastarte sp. h YS-2021. The sequence continues at coordinate 35,630,044 of OZ024936.1, forward strand.
TGCTGCACTCATTCTTATTATCTCATTAGTTTAAGTCTGAGGAGACACTGCTATATCTGGCATTCTTACTGTTGAACTGTTGTGTACCAAATTGATGCATGTATTCTGTGAAAGTGCTCACCCGTCCCTACTGACCTTATTCGTGACCTAGATACATGTCTCATACCAAACACTTATCATTCTTAAGACATAAACCTGCTCATAATATTCACCCAATATTCTACAACTTATAACTGATATTAAATCAAAAGTTGAATTTCCACATTAACTCAAGCATTGTTTAGACTTGAAAGTGCAAATTATGTGGATGTATTTCAGTTTCAGGCAATCATGTGTGACACCTTGGTACTTGTTTTTGTAAGGTTTTATGTCATGGTATTCATCAAAGTCTCAAATCTAAATTATTTGTGTCTTCAGTTTGATCAGGCTTATTAAACCATAGCACGCAGATTGTTCATATTGGTGACACAGTATCAAAGCAGAAACAAGTCTTAAACACGAATACCTTTCAGTGGAAGGAAAATATGTAGTTGAAAAGAGGCTATTGGTTTGCACTTCACAGGTGAAGATGTCGGTGAGTCAAGGAGTTGGTAACCAAGGTGATGCCGAAAGACAGCATGAGAGAGAAGTGAGGGAGGAGAAACGACTGGCGGAAATGATGATCCCCAAAAAACAGCGGCAACTTTACAACAAAATCGTGCACAGCAAGAAACGCAAAGCTAAGGAGGTGAGTGTCCATTAATCGACATATTGACCACTGATCAGAATAATTACAAAAGAAATAAAACAATAAATAGATGCATGATAGCTGACCGATCATAAATCATTCATGAGGAAAGTGACCACTAAGACCCCAGTCTGTTTGCAAACTTGTGAGTTATTGACCGACTGTCCCAATCCGCCGGCATCCAACAATAATTGTATCTATGGATCACGCACGGTCATCGTCCGCAGACATTTTCTTGTGTTCAACCTACAAGCCACATTTCTCTTGGGATTTCTTTTAAACTTTGCAGTGGCTTGCTATGGCAGAGAGGCCACCTTATTATTTTGGTAGCCCAGGAGTAAAAATTATGCTCTGGGGAGTCAAAAATTTTGACTAATTTTGACTATTATTTGTGTTCAAGCTGTAGCGCACAGTTTCTTTCAGATTTATTTATATTTATTGCATGAATTGGTGGGTATAACGTCTCACTACCCTATTTCTTTTGTAGGCCTAGGGTCAAAATCAAGCGAGTAATAGCTATTTTAAGGCTAGGAGTCAAAATTATGCTCTGGGGAGTCAAAAACCTAAAAAAATTGACTTATAACTGAAAAACTATCGCATTTAGAGAATTTTGTTTAAATATGTTATTCAGCTACTTTTGGGTTAGCTATAACATAGCAAAATTGCAGACGTGTAGCTTATTGTATAGTGGAGTAATAGCTACTTAAAAGTTTGACGTTGTCACTGTTGAGTAAATCAGTTGTAACTTGAAAATTATTGCAAAAGTGCTTACAACTCGCTCATTATTGGTCCTAGAGGTTTGCAATATAAAACCAACATATAGGAAATCATGGGCTAGGAATCTTCTGATGTGGTTCAATTTGACCTTGGGCCCCTTCTTCAAGGTCAAATGAGGATAGCCAAATTTAAAAGTGCTAATAACTCGCTTATTATTGGTCCGAGAGGTTTGCAATGTGAAAACAACTTATAGGAAGTCATGGGTTGGGAATCTTTTGATGTGGTCACATTTAACCTTGGATCCCTCCTTCAAGGTCAAACGACAGCCAAACTTAAAAATGCTTATAACTTCAGGAATCTTCAGCCTGTATGTCTTCTATTATTGCTTCTACATGTTTGCTATGTTCGGGGATACACCGCCGGCTCGCAATAAAGCGAGCGGCATAAGTCTAATTTTAAAATGCTTTAAATTTCCTTCCCTGACCACCTCACTTTGAGCATATACAGATGTGTGTGAGCATGCACAGATGAATTTTGTGCTACGATAATTGAAGGTGTAGTCCACGGTGTATATAAGGTTCTGACTCGGCCGTCTTTCGGTGTAATACGGCGACATAAGGTGTGTGGAGGTAAATGGACGTTTTGCGACTGTGTCACAAGCACGCATACAAACCTCAGATAGTTGAAGGACTGGGTGTCTCACCCAACACCTTTAACCACTGCTTATACTGCCTGTAGTGTGATGGATACATCCTTTCTCGGAAGGTATGAGGCATCCTTCGAAGCAGTTCTGCTGCCAAGTAAAACCTCTAAACACAGGACATAATACCTGTAGTGTGACTGAGAGCGAACCATAATAATGACCATTTGTCACCAAAAACAGTGATTGCTTTCTCAAGGTCAGTTGTGCAAGTTAAAGCTTAACAGCCATAAAGTATTGTTTATTATTGGTCATAGGTGAAGCATGTAAGCTGGTCAGACTGAAAATTTGACCTTCCTGTGTGGTTAAATACAAGTTCAAATAATTGTAATTAAACAACATGCATCCAACTCCTTTTGACTTCTCAGTACAAAACATACTGTGGATTTACTTTCTTGCAGAAGAGAAAACTAGAAGAAAAGAGAGCGGACATTGACAGACAAGAGAGACTAGAAAAGAGAAAGAAGAAAAGCTGACAATGTGCTCGAGACTTTAATTTATTCGCCGTGCAGAATGTAGCAGCAAAGGTCTGGCAGAAGTGTATATACAGTACTACATGTGGTTGTGTGAAGGTGGCCATACAAGAGCCAGGCCTTCAGTAAACTGTGACAGAGCTGTGCACACTGAATGCCAGGCTAGATGACAACATAAAAGCTGCCATAAATCGGGGCAGAAGTTTTCCAGTCAACTGTTTTACTTTGGTTCCTCATCAACCACTAAAAGTCTGCCATAGTTTGTAAACCTAACAGAGTATATAACAAATGTTTATTGTGGTCGTGCAGAGACTCCAAAGAAGTTTTTCCCCACAGCCTTTAAAGGTTGTGTGGGTATTCTTTTCACCCATGGCGTCCAGCTGTATCGGTGTGTGGAGGGAAAATTATCTCATTGGGGCTGCATCTCTAAAGCTGTGAATTATAGGAACTCCATACTTAGTGGGGAATTGTAAAGTACAGGAAGGTGATATTTGGAAGGGACATTAGTTGGGGTGTGTATGTATGCAGCATCATAGTATGACCTCAATTTGACCTTGCTTTAGTCACCCTGACCTTTACAATTTTGTTTGGGCTGTACCTTGGAAACCTTATGTTGTAGAAAGTTGATACTTTGCGGGGTCACTGATTGGGGCATGTAACTCAGGGTTCCCACATCCTTGAACAAATTGCTTTATTTTCAAGGCCTTGAAAGTCCTTGAATTTGGCCAAAATTGAATAAAATCCTTGAAAACTCCTTGAATTTGTTATTGCCCAAATTCTGCATCTGCACCATCCAGTTTTACGGCTATGAAAGACTCGCCAAAGCAAGTATGATCTAGTCTGAACAAAGTTTATGTTAAAATATTATTTGATATGTTAACTAGCAGTGTTGTAATGAGTTTATATGATGTTAAAATCATGTGACAATAAAGAATTTTGTGGAGGAACGGACGGCTAGAAGGGGACGTAAAGGAGGCCGTGCTTTAAAATATAACCTTGAGAACTGTTGTTGACCTTGAAAATCCTTGAAAAGACCTTGAATCCAGTTATCAAAAGTCTGTGGGAACCCTGCATAATGTAGTTATGCCACATCATGGTAGGACCTTGATTTGACCTTTGATTTTGCCATAGTGACCTCGATTTTTATCCCACAGCCCTTTGACCTTGCTGTAGTGACCTTGAGCTATAAAATCCATAACGTGTAGGAAGTTGATACTTGGTAGGGACATTGGTTAGGGGGTGTAGGTGTGCAACATCATGGTCTGACCTTGATTTAACCTTTGACCTTGCCATAGTGACCTTGACCTATAAAATTTTGTCTGGGCTATGTTTCGGAAACTGTAAGGTGTAGGAAGTTGATACTTGGTAGGGACATTGGTTAGGGTGTGCAACGTCATGGTCTGACCTTGATTTGACCTTGCCATAGTCACCTTATAAAATATTGTCCGGGCTATATCTTGGAAACCATAAGGTGTAGGAAGTTGGTAGGGACATTGGTTAGGGGGTGTAGGTGTGTAACGCCATGGTCTGACCTTGATTTAACCTTTGACCTTGACCTATAATATCTTGTCTGGGCTATATCTCCGAAACCCAGGGTTCCCACTGCACAGGGAAAATTGTTTAAAGTAATTCCAGACAGGGAAAACACAGGGAATTTGAAAATTTTGGAAAAACACGGGGAATTTGAAAACTTCAGAATGATTTTTAAGAGTAACAGCCATTTGCATTCACGTGCTGCGGGTCGTGACTTGTAGGTCACGTTTGATGTTTTGGTGCTAAATTATTTTTTACCGATTTTGACATTTTCATCCTTCACCAGTTTGTTCAGGGAAAAATATAAACATCACAGGGAAAACACAGGGAATTTAAATCGGAAAAGAGAGTGGGAACCATGGAAACCGTAAGGTGTAGGAAGTTGATACTTGGTAGGGACATTGGTTAGGGGGTGTAGGTGTGTAGCATCATGGTATGACCTTGATTTGACCTTGTCGTACTGACCTTGACCTTTAAAATCTTGTTGTACCTTTGGGTTCAGCACTGTTAAAGTCATATTAGAATTCATTGAATATTTTACTTTTACAACTTACCATTGTAACAGATGGAATTTCATCAAGTGAGCCACAGACTTTGCTCCAATACCACACATAAGCATTCATTGAATGTATTGCCACTTCTGTATGCATGGTAATATTCAAAACATCCAAACCATAATTCGGCCATGCCAGATGTACATAAAGAGTGTCGTAATGTTTAGTTTACTGATTAATGCTGTCATCTTGTTATTGAATTGTCTTGTTTTAATACTTCATCTTTACATGTATTATCTTTCTCTCATTATTTTTTTCTATTTAAGCATTGTTTGGACCTTTATATAACTGACAGTACTCTGAAAGTATTCTGAACTTTGTACTGATACACTACTTCTATATCTCATGGTGTTAAAAATATTTCCCTAGGCTGTGGGGTACGGGCATCTCTGATGCTATTTTAAAAAAACTTAGAAGCCATAAGGTGCAGGATGTTACTTGATAAACACATTAGTTGAGGGTGTTGGTGTGGATCCTCGTGATGTTACTTAGATTTGACCTTGACCTTTGAAATCGTGTCTGGGCCATTTCTCAGATACCACAAGTGTAGGAAGTTGATACTTAGTAAGGACATTGGTTTGGGTGTGCAACATCATGGTATGACCTTGATGTGACCTTGATCTAAAAAATTATGTTCAGCTATACTTAAACCATAAGGTGTAGGAAGTTCATTCTTGGTAGAGACATTGGTTTTAGGGTGTAATTGTGTAAAATTGTGGTGTCACCTGATGACCTTGCCATAGTGACTCTGATCTTTAAAATGTGTCTGTGCTATATCTTGGAAACTGGAAGGATGTTGATACCTGATAGGGAAATTGGTTTGGGGGTGCCATTGTGCATCCTCATGGCGTGGCCCCGATTTAACCTTGACCTTTAAATTCTTGTCAGGCTGTGACTCAGGTACCATAAGGTATAGGAAGTTAATAGTTGATAGGGACATTGGTTGGGGGCGTCGGTGTGCATCCTCATGGTGTGAATTTGATGTGACCTTTTACCTTGCTGGAGTGACCTTAACCTTTAAATATTGTTAGGGCTATATCTCAGAAACTGTGACGTTCAGAAAGTTGATACTTTGTACGGTCTTTGGCTGGGATCGTAAGTCTGAAATCTCATGGTTTACCAACAAATAGCTATGGTCAGGAAATGGTAAGTGTATTTTTCGCAATAAAATCTCATCCCCAGCCACATCTTGGAACCATAAGGTGTAGGAAGTTGATACTTGGTAAGGCCATTGGTTGGAGAGTGTAGGTGTTCAAAGACATGGTATGATCCTGGTTGTAATGTTTGACCGTGGCTCTGCCAGAATGTTTTCTACTGCCATATTTGAGATATATTTCCGCTATCATAAAGATATATGGATTGTTGCAACTGATTATTGTTTGAACTTTTACCTAATAGTGCAATCTCCATTGATCGCTATGCTTCAATAAAGAAAGTTTTCTTTTTAAATTAGCACTTTGTCTTTACATATATACATTTTCTCCCTCGTGCTCATTATTTCACCTGCACATTTTACATAACATCACTGTTCTGAAGGTTTCCTGATCTTTGTCCTGTTTCACCTCTTGTATATGTCATGGTATCACACTATTTCCCCAGTCTGTGGGATACACGCACCTGTAATGTTATTTTCCCACATTCTTATGAAACAATCTGAAAGTGTTTGTGTTGCATATGTATATGTTACTAGTATATTGTTATAGCCACTGTCAAATGTGATTGAAAAATAAGCATTGTTAGATGGACTTTATTGTAAAAATAACACACGACATACACAGTAGGTCAATATATCTTGTATAAAGTGTATAAAAAACGAAAATGACAACAATAAAATAAAACAAAGCACCTGTATTTAATGATTTGTGTCCAAGCATATGTATCACAACCAATATAAGACCATTAATAACAAGTATGTACATTCAAGTTGAATGTTTAATATGCTAGTGTTGGATGAATAGAAAGCTAACATGATCAGATCCTGTTGTCATGGTAGCACTACTTTTATCAAACTGTTCCTATGAAACAAATTCTAAAATTAACAGGTTTGCAATAAGATGGCTGGTAGCCACTGTAATGTGTACGCCAATAATAAACCTGGCTATCAAAACAGGGTGCAATATTGGAGCCCATTATCATGTAAAGAACAAACGAATATTCTGGAACATCAGAGGAAATTAGTTGGCACTGTTACACTTGTACCAAAATCCTGTCATTTTCAGAACGGCCACAACTGTCACTTCAGCATCATATTCATTTTTCTTCCAGCCCAGAATCCTAAAGTTATAATTGCAAGAGAACAGATTCTATCTGCCTCAAATCATGGACTATTCAAACCTATGCTGTTGCTTCAGCAAGCAGTGACTAAATGCACTGTGACAAATAGAGTAAACCATTACTACACCTGTCTTTTTACCAAAGAGTTCCACTAGGCACACAAATTGGTGCTGTCTTAAAATTATGAGCTCACATTATAGCCTGGTGACGAATGAGTTGTACCTAGGGTAAAAGTTAATTATGATTTACAATCGAGACAGTACCAAGTACAAATTCATAAAAGCTGCAGTTCGGGTCTTTGATTTTGCAAATTAACGAAGAACTATTAACATGAAATAATACCAGGATATCTTTTAAACTTCTGAAGTTTTACTATAAAAGATATCTTCTGATACTAACATCATAAGCTACGTTTAATTAGTTACACAGAAAATACAATGGGCAATGTGACTTGACACATAATGGAAAATGACATTCTATATATAGCACCATAAAAATCGTTGATGATTTACAAATCCATCATGAAATATTATGAAGTTTTGTATCAAATATAATCCCCCACCTAGTGATTCTAGTTTCAGTTAATTTGCCTTGCGCTTTCTCATGTTAAGAGTGTAAAAACAACTACACTTGCAGCTAGATTTGACTGGTTCTATTTTCAGAGTTCTGAACTGGTACAGCAGAAACTGTACCAAGTTTGTATAAAGTCTACTGAGTGAGTTGAAATGAAGGGTCGACACTGGTCAGTTTGACATAGAGAAAAGCCTGCATTGCACAGAGCAGCGTCTTCAGCTGTACACACTGCAACTCCTGCAATGTACAGACAGCTTGAAATATGGCAAAAACTCATTCACATTGTAAGATACTGTGAAAACTTAAATACTACAATAGTGCAAAAGACAGATTTTATATTTCTATGATAACTTAAATTTTAAGATAATGTGATAAACAGAAAATATTGATTTTATAACTTCTTTGGATTTATACAACCCTTAACTGTCCTAATATTTTATTACAAAGAGTAATAGTGCTCCTCTAGCATACTTACAGAGGCTAGTCAAGTATTCATTAAGGATGCACGTTTTAATCTTTACAATGAAATAAGTGGGAAATTTGGTAATTACTTGCTGATTCCAATTCTTCAACAAAGCATAACTTTGACAAACTAAAAATCCTTGCTTTAATTTACCCATTCAAGTATAAGCCATTGTGAGACCATGTTGTGTTGAAAGTGACATTAAAATCTCAATCAATCAAATCCAGCATACATACTTGTGACTGCAGATCCTTAGACTGTTCCCCGGCAAACTGCAGGGTGAGGCGACTCTCCCCATTGTCTGACGAACCTTTGAGTTGAGAGAATCGGTACATCCAAGCATAGCCCTGTAGTAAACACACACAGCCATTAACGGGGCCTATGTACACAGAGCAATAACACATCTAGTCTCAATGCACTACTTTACACGAACCTCAAACACACTGCTACATATACCATGGTGCCCCAGCACTAAAAGCAACAGATAATCTAGTTCTCTAAACAATAATGACCTGTTATGTGATAAAATTCCTCTAATTAGAAGAATGAATCAACACATTATGAATGCAGGTTATACAGAAGATCTTTTAAATGGTTATTACTTTCTACTGCAACAATTACTATGCATAAAAATCCTGTTTCAGTGTACGCTAATTATGATTTCTTAGTTGAGTTATTCTGCCTTTCAAGAAATTCTTTAAGCATAATACATATTACAGGGTAATCAATAAAGTCGGGTATTTTGTGAAAAATTTGTGAAATAAACTTTTTTCACAACTTGCCTGAATATCTGATTTGTCAATATGATTTTTGGTGGTTACAAAGCTGTTTTCTGGCACCTACCTTTTTCCAGCTGTCGTAGAGTGCAAATCCTTTCTGCAGATCCAGTATGAGACTGCACTGATGTCCCTGCCATACACAGCTGTATGACTTGCTCTATGAACAAAGTCATACCATACAGAAATACAATAAGCAATACTGACAACCCGCCCCCCTCGCTAATAATTCCCACTTGTTGACATAAGATGTGTGATCACTGAGATGAGAACTAAGTAATGAAATGCCAATGTGACCCTTTGCCTTAGATGCTGACAAGTGCTAATGAAACATTTGATGACATTGGATGCTGAAGTTCAGTACACTTACAGCTTCAGGTAATACAACAGAATAACTGATACGTAAGGTTCTACCTTTTTTGTATGGTTGCATTCCAACCAACAGGCAAAAAAAGATCAGTATTGAAAATGAGATTGTTTCAAAGCACTAATGTTACTGCCCAATATAACAAAGGCTGTATTTACACAATATTTCGGAATTAATATTTTGTCAAATATTTTATATTTCTGGCTGTACCTGTATCTGAGTGATGGCCTGGTATGTACAGGAGTTCCATGCTTTTTGTAAATCCATCAGTTCAGTGTATGAGTCCACTGACAGATGCCGCACCATGGCATCTGGACCTGACTCCACAGTGAACTGGTTCTCTACTCCACCACCAGTACTGGACACCTGCAGCAAGAAGATTACTCGATAAGAATCCCATCATCCACTAGCAGAATACCTATAACTTTCAAAAAGCAACTGCTATGTTTAGTATCATTACAATCACTAGAAGGCAGTAACAAGAGGATTAACAGATGGAAATCCTAAGATTCAGAACAAAAAACACAAAATATACAATCAGCCACACTGAAGACCAGTTGCAAGAGGATTGATAGAAATACCACCTTCCATCTAAATCTAATCTAATGTGGACTTTTATAGCACTTAATCTCCATCAATGACACACTCTAAGGCAAAAAATCTAAAGACAACTATAAATGTCTAAACTCCACAATAATTCTTTTCTATGCACTCACATCTACACTAGTCCCCAGTGGTAAAAGCATGGATAGAAAAAAATATGAGATCAAAATGATCACAATTAACTGATAGATATCTTAGTATCCACACACAAGGACTATATTCTACCTCCCAGAGTGCAAGATAAGGTTTTTGTCCATTACACAACCAAGTGCCTTGCACTAACTAGAAATAGTATTGCTTTCAAACAGGACAATCTACCTTGTTGAATATATGACAGAAACACTTTCATCTTGGCCATAACACGGCTTTACCGACCCCCTAAAAACGATTTGTTACGAGTTCTAATGACCTCGCACACAACAGGTGAAGACCATTTCAACTTGTCATAACCTTAAGATCTTGTAGAATTCAAGCTACTGACTTTGTATTTTATTACGCTACAATAGCTTACCATGTGGGACTTAATGGTGATCTCGGGTTGCCACACCCGGGGCCAACGTCTTAGAAAAAAAGATCGTTCTTGTTAGCCACCGGATATACTGGTAGTTGTCGTCACGTGATAACTTCTGACCAATCGTCCTACTTTCTCGTTGGCCACGATTGACTGGTAGCAGTTTGTAAATATACAGACATTTTCATTTATTTCTCAGACTTTACTTATTGTTGGAGGCTAATATTTGCATATTTCTTATAATATATATCATAGATCATTCTGTAAAATTTTAATTTTCACAGGATAAGTATTTTGTTTTCAGTCGCGTGTTTTGAGTTTTCCTCGGTTCAGGCAAATACATTGTACGTCTTTTATTGCGTATAAAATGTCGTCTCATCAAACAAATAAAGACAAACCGAGAGCGCAGAAATGCCGCCATTTCTGCTTTAGTTTTGATACACATAATTTCTGCCCTACCTGTAGGGAGGCTGGCAAGGGAGATGACCCCTGTGTCACCTTTGAAACCCCTTGTGAAATTTGCACGTCTTTCACAGATGAGCAACTACAGAAAATCCAAAACCGGAAACGGTATTTGAAAAAGCAGAAAGCTACAACTAGTTCCAAAGATGAACTAGATCTTTTGGGTGAAGGCGACGGGGACTCTTTCACTGGGTCCAATGCAGACCTCGAGTGTGCTGCTGATAGCCTTTTTACCTCACCCCCCCGTCCTCAACCTCTTGCCTTCAGTTCCCTGTCCTTGAAAACGCCAGCCAAGACTATTCCACCCACCCCTGGTACGGCTTTGCAAAATAAAATCCAGAAAAACCTAGAGAAATCACTCGGTGATTCCTTAAATATACATTTACAGCAGCAAATGGGTACCTTCCAGGCATCCATGTTGGAAGCTTTTCAGTCACTCCGAGAGGAGTTGGCTGCAAAACAGAAAGTCGAGGTAGAGTCTTCTCTTCCTGCTTCAAAACCTGGCTTGTCCAGTACTACTGCTGCCCCTCTGGATTTGCCCCCTCCGAGATCTGGTTCTAACATTCCAAGCGAGGATATGGATGTGGACTTCGGCCCAGCACTTCCTCCGCGTTTACTATCTACTCAACCTTCCTCGGATCAGTACGTTGCCCCCTCTGAAGGTCACCCCGAAGAGGTCTCGTACTCTCACAAAAAGCAAAGCCATAGGCAGCCAGTTGACCCGAGCTCTGCCTCGGACCAACTAAATGAGGATTCCGATGAACCTCGGATCCCTTCTTCTAGATCCAAAAAACACTCTGACAAGAGCAAACATAAATCAAGATCTAGATACGTGTCATTTACCTCAGAGGAGGAGCACTCCCCTGAAACCAGACACAGGTCTTCTAAGCCCTCTAGGGCTCAGCCCTCAGGAGTAGCTTCTGATCAAGACCTCCCACAACATGATCCAGACCCCCCTTATTATAGGGAAGTAGCTTTGTCTGACATGCCCTCACAATACTCTGAAGAAGTGGACACCTTCAGGCGTATTTTATCTCTCCCTGACCCCAGGGAATCTATGCCCAGGTCGTCCACCTCAGTGTTGGGTCTGGATGATGAAAAAGGCCGTCAAGAGCTCAGACCTAGAGGTCCCTCCTCTATTCTTCCACTTAGCTCAGTTATCAAGGACGCCTTTGATAAATTCCAACATGACTTTAAGGCTGCCAACTTATCTGAGGGAAAATATGTCAGGCCTCCTCCCTCAACTTCAAAGTGGTACAAGGTGGGACAACCAACTTTTCAGGACAAAATTCAGGAGTTGAATACGGACTTTGCTAAGATCTGTATTACTCCTAGACCTTCTGGGCCCCCAGTAGCCAGAGTTCCCCTGCCAGTTCTCAAGGAACTAGAACTTCAGGCTAGACAAAACATCTCTACCCTCAACTTCACCGCTGCATTTGCCAAAACCTCCTCTTCTTGCAATGCTTCATTGGAAAAATGCCAACATAGCATCAAGTCTACGGTCAAGAAGATAAAGTCTCAGATTCAGAAAGGTGCCAATCCTGAGAAAGCGGCAAAGCGCGGATATGAGGAAGTAGCTGACTACTTAGATTTTTGGAACAAGACAGTACTTGTTCAACACAGGGCCCTCACTTGTCTCAGCAAATCTCTAGCCCATATTTTGCAGAGGGAATTATACTCTATGGCTAATACCGGCTTGCTCAGGCGCGAAGCCGAAATGACTCTATTACATCCACAATTAGGAGAAACGAGACGTCAAGAACTCAGGAACTCGTCCTTTTGGGGCCCTTCCTTGTTCGAGTCTCAATTAGTGAAGGAAGGTGAGGACTTCCTTCTCAAAAAAGGCACCTCAAAAGATTCTCAGGGTTTTGCACCCTACCAGAATAAACCCTTTCGTGGTCCCCACAAGAAAAGAGGCTCCTACAGGAAACGCCCCTATGGGGGCAATACCTCTCAAAGCAGTAACCAGTCCTTTCCCTCGGGAAGAGGAAAATCCAACTTCACAGGCTTCAGGGGTCGTTTTCGACCCCACAATAGAGGAAGGGGGCGTGGAAACCCCCCTCCCCAATGACTCCTCCAAAGCCTCACTCAGTCCACCAGTAGGAGGTCGCCTCCGTTCTTTCAGGAGAGACTGGCTCACAAACAAATGTTCTCAAAACGTGTTAAACATTATCACCAATGGCTACGTTCTGCCATTCCGTTCAAAGCCAAACTTGATCAGATTTCCTCTGATTCTGTCAGAGTACAAGGCCCAACAAAAAGACCAAGCCTTGGCTACTTGTATCCAGTCCCTCCTGTCAAAGAACGCTATCGAAAGGGTAGACAATGTAAAATCTCTCGGGTTTTACAGCCGCCTGTTCCTAGTACCCAAGCCTCACCAAAGGTGGAGGCCAGTCATAGACTTAAGCAGGCTCAACACTTTTCTACACGTAGAAAAGTTCAAAATGGAAACTCCAGAGTCCATCAGGACCTCCCTGATTCCAGGGGAGTGGGTAGCGTCGATAGACCTGTCGGACGCCTACCTGCATATCCCCATCCACCCAAGCTCAAGGAAATACCTAAGGTTTTGCTACAAGGCTCAGGTGTTCCAGTTCACCTCCCTCCCGTTCGGACTAGCCACAGCCCCCCAGGTCTTTACAATGATCGTAAAGGAGGTGAAACTAATGGCCCTCTCAAGAGGACTCAGAATTCACCAATACCTGGACGACTGGCTGATCAGGTCCCAGTCTCAGGAGGAAGCCCAAGTGAACACTCAGGCAGTAGTAGAACTGACTCAGTCCTTGGGGTGGATAATAAATCAGGAAAAATCAGAACTGAAACCTACACATGTGTTCTCGTTCGTGGGCTACGAATACCACCTAGATTCAGCCCTTGTAAAACCCACTCAAGAGAGATGGCTCAAACTTCAGGATTTGATCCTACAACTCAAGTCAAAACGTTTTTTGACTGCAAGATGTTTGATGTCTCTAATTGGGTTGCTAGCCTCAACGGAGAAAATGGTCCCGGAGGGACGCCTTCACATGAGGCCCTTTCAGTTTCACCTCAAGGAGCACTGGAGATATCCTCAGTCGCTGGACAACCTCCTTCCCTGGACAGAAGCCATTGCAGCCCACCTAGATTGGTGGCAAAATCCCTCCAATGTGATGAAAGGTGCAGACCTTCATCCCAGAGACCACAGTATCCAACTCTTTACCGACGCCTCAAACGAAGGTTGGGGCGCTCACTTAGACCAAAATTTTACAAAGGGTCTGTGGTCAGATCGGGAAAAAAGGCTTCACATAAATGTCCTAGAATTGAAGGCGGTCTCCCTGGCCCTTCGAGACTTCAAGGACCAGTGCCAGAATCAAACAGTGTTGGTTGCGACGGACAACTCAACAGTGGTAGCCTACATCAACAAACAAGGAGGAACACACTCGGCAGAGATGTGTGCTCTCCTGTGGAAGATCATGACCTGGTGCCATCACTATCACATAACATTGAAAGCCAGGCACATTCCAGGGTGCCTGAATGTGATGGCCGACCTGCTATCCAGGTCCAACCAAGTGCAGTCAACCGAATGGTCTCTGCACCCACAGGTCTTCAAACAGATCTGCCAGAAGTGGTTCACACCTCATGTAGACTTATTTGCCACTCACCTGAACCACAAACTCCCTCTATACGTGTCTCCTATCCCAGACCCAAGGGCCTGGGACATAGATGCTCTGAACATAAACTGGACCAACCTCACAGCTTATGCGTACCCTCCTACGGCTCTCCTTCACAAGGTGATCCAAAAGATCAGGCAATGCCAGTGCCTGATCATCGTAATAGCCCCAGGCTGGCCAGGGATGCCCTGGTTTTGGGACCTAGTGCAGCTCTCAACAGAGATCCCACTGCAACTTCCAGTGTCAACAACCCTACTCAAACAGTCCCACAAGCTGGTGTTCCACAACAACCCCCAGCACCTGAACCTCCACGCCTGGTGTCTAGGAGCGGACAACTCCAAGAACAAGGCTTCTCTGTGGAGGTGGCAGAGAGAATTGCTGCCCCTCAGCGGTCATCAACAAGGACCATCTACAAGTCAAAGTGGGCCCTATTTGAAAAATGGTGCAGAGAAAATTCGGTGGATTTCTCCACTCCATCTGTGAAACAAATCTCAGATTTTTTCATGTACCTGTACCAAGACTTAAACAGGCGCCCCTCGACCATTGATGGTTACAGGACTGCAATCGTTGACACTTTGGGCCCAACGGCCCAACATATTGCACACAATGCAGACCTTCATAGGTTACTCTCCAGTTTTCACAGGGATCGTCCTAAAAGTTCCAGAAACTTACCCAAGTGGAACCTTTCTGTTGTCCTTAACGAGCTCACCAAAGCACCATTTGAGCCCATGAAAGACACAGACCTCAAACATCTCACTTTAAAAACTGCTTTCTTGCTAGCCTTGGCCTCCGGCAAGCGCCGCAGTGAAATCCATGCCTGGGTCGCTAACAAAGTAGCTAATTTAGGCCAATGGGAAAAGTCGCCTTGTTCCCTTCTTCTGATTTCATAGCCAAAAACCAACTAGCAAGAGAAGGTTCTCAAAGTGTGTCACCAGTGACTATTCCTGCTCTGACTACCATTGTAGATAGACAGTTTAAAGAAGACAGGACCCTGTGTCCCGTGCGGGCCCTGAGGTTCTATTTGGACCGAACTAAAGACCTGAGAGGGTCTCGTTCTCTCCTTTTCATCTCCTTTAAGAAAGGACATACCTCAGACATCAGACCCGCTACACTCTCTTCATGGTTGAAACAAACCATTTTACTTTGTTACAAACAAGCAGATCAACAAGCCTTGGACTTGGTCCAAGTCAAAGCGCATGACATCCGGGCTTTCGCGGCCTCTAAGGCCTTTTACGGTGGGGTATCGGTGGACCAAATCATGCAAGCCTGTCACTGGAAAGCTCACAACACATTTACAAATTTTTACCTAAAAGACCTTACTTGGTCGGACACCGACAACAATTTGTACCTGGGACCCGTAGTGGCTGCACAACAAGTCCTAGATCCTTCCCCTCAGACCAGTTGTCCTCGGAAAGAAAAAAGGGGGGGGGGGGGGGGGGGGGGCACATCCGCTACAACCAAGTCTTCAGGAGTCTTTCCCAGGATCTAGGTATTCCTTTACCTTCAAGATGTTACGGGTAAGGTCATTTTATCCTTTAATTATCAAGTAATTTCTATTAAGGACTTATTTAGTTGTCATTAATCTCATTTTCAGGTTGTAAAAATTTTTATGAGATTCCCAACCACTGGGTTGGTCAGTCATACGTGAAGGGCCCTTTTGGACCCTCAGACCTCGGAGTGAGCACTGCTGCACTTCCGTCCTACAATAAAACATCTAGACAGTTTTAGCACTGTCTCTCATTTTCTTAGGTTTTTGGCTCGTTACAGGCCCGGCCTTCGGGATCGGGGCACTGTAAATGGGACTCAGACTGGTATTTCTGGCACTATTCTAGACATTTAATTCAAAATCTTAGAAAAAAATGACATACCTTCCAGTCTCAGCTGTAATCCCGCCACCGGGCGGTTGAATTCAGCATTAAGTCCCACATGGTAAGCTATTGTAGCGTAATAAAATTGGAAATTTTAATTACTTAAATGTAGCTTTTATAAGCTACAAGCTTACCATGTGGGACTTAGAAGAGTCCCACCCTGCCTCCCCGCTGTTTACAGCTGAGGGGTAGGTTTAAAAAATTTCAACGAGAAAGTAGGACGATTGGTCAGAAGTTATCACGTGACGACAACTACCAGTATATCCGGTGGCTAACAAGAACGATCTTTTTTTCTAAGACGTTGGCCCCGGGTGTGGCAACCCGAGATCAGCATTAAGTCCCACATGGTAAGCTTGTAGCTTATAAAAGCTACATTTAAGTAATTAAAATTTCCAAATTTACCAGATTAACATACTGAAATGAAGTGAATTCCTGAAAGTTAATTTGTGAGAGCACTAATATACAAGAGGATATAACACAATTTCAGGTGGAGTTTTAGCACACCTTTGCTAATGAGACCATGCTTGGTACACTGATTATATATTGTTGTCACTCAAGCATTTTATCAAGAAGAGTAATCACTTGGTGGGAGAGTCAAGAGGCATTTTTGTGTAAACCAGTATGAACTAATTCATTTTATAGAGTAGAATAAATGACTGTACAACAGAAGACCAGATAGCAGAGTGTGTACCTTATCAAGTGAGAACATGGCTTCATAGAGCCGGGTGATTGTCTCACACTTGACCCAGTCCCTAGTCTTGATTGGTGGGGCGTGGAACAGACAAACATCGCTTCCTTTCAGTGCCAAGAACATCCGCCGCCACTCTCCAGACTTACCAGTGGAGGTCAGCTCCCGTACCCAGGTCATGAAATGAACCTATCAAAACAGCAGCAATTCACTACGCAAGAATTCTGTCTTTCTCAAAAATGCACATGTAATTTCTATTTATTAGATGAAGTATGAACCGATTTGTTTTCAAAAGAGTTGGACTGTAAGAAATTTGTGAAAGTATGTGAAACTTGAGCAGAAGGAGGAAATACAGTGACACAATGGACCTCCTATCACAAGGCAGTGACAGTAATAAAGTTGGTGTTTTACCTCTCATTCAACAGCCAGGGTCATATTGGGACAGGCCCTCAGCTTTGTCACTTGTGGGAGTGGAACCCACACAGAGGTAACTGCCTGTGAGTAGATGGCAAATTTGCTAGCCACTAGGCCACTGAGGACCTCTCAGTTACTGGCTTACACAGGTAGCTAAGTTTAGTTCAAACATTCTAAGGATTTAAATTACTACGATATCTGTCTTTTGTGTTCTGTTTCTTCAAACTAATGGATTGTGGGAACTCTATGTCTGAGTCTGAACACCAACACTTCACAACTTATTCAGTGAGAACACTGACACACTCACCTTCTGCTCAGGCTGCAGGTCTCTGTTGGTGAGAAGGATCTGAAGAACAAGGTTAATTAAGATGCACCACTTAATTCATTCTAATAACATATATCTTCAATTTTTTGCAACAAGCAGTAAAAATTATAAAATTTAGATTCGGAGATCATACATGACAAACTTGAGCCCTACTCACTACAAGGCACATTACCTGTTTAATCGTGTTTCACAGATTACAGTTGTGTATTTTACTCCAAATCACCTAGTCTATGTTTTGCATGTGTTTGGTGCATTTTACTCCATACAGCCCAGACTGGATTTTGCATGTGCGTTGTGCATTATATTGTCAATTACTCACAGACTGTGCATTTTGCATTTGAATGTCTGCATTATACTGCGTGTTACTCACAGACTGTGCATTTTGCACATGAATGTTTTGCATGATACTATGTATCCACTCCACAGTGGCTGACTGCTCTTCACACTGGATTTTCCCTGATCTCAGCCCATCCATGGATACCACCTCGAAACTTTCACAGCTGAAACACAAAACCATAAGTACTTGACTAAAATTGATGCATAAATGCTTTTGATCTCACTGAAAATACAAAGTTGCAGGTGTTATTTGAAGTATTTTTATCAGAGTTTTGCTAATTAATTTTACTTGACCATATGTTAGAACAAGCTCTAACTAGAGGATCGCTCGCAAAGAAAAAAAGATAATGTTTTTGCATAGCAAAAACAAAGCGTCCCGAAAAGGATATAAAGGTGAGTGCTAAAGTATTAAGAAAATGCTTCGTTTCTAGCCTTATACTGTTGTGGCAACCAAAGTCAGCGCAGTCTGCTCTATCTAGCACGGTTTTCAAGATATAAGTATTTTTGTGTTTTGCAAAAAATAAAAAAATTAAAAATGTCCACTATATTTGGCGAGACAAAAATATTTTGAAAATTGGCATGGCTACTCTGCAGAGATACCCAGCAGGTCCAAAATTTTGTTGAGTTCGCTCCATATAGCACGGTTTTCGAGATATAAGCATTTTTGTGTTTTGCAAAAACTTTGAAAATTCCAAATGGCCACCATTTTTGGGGAGACAAAAATTTTTGTCAAGACCACTGCCGCGGTGTGTATCTCCCGCCGAGCATTAAAGCAGAAGAAATAGCTTTTCCGAGATATTCACAATTTTTCATTTTCGTGTGTGAAAGCTCTTCCAAAAGTAGGTGGATGAGTTATTTAGAAAAATTGGCTATCTGCAATACTATTAAGAGATAATTCACATTTACTCATTTTGAGTAGGTGAATAATTATCTATGGGTCTGAAACTTCAGAGTGAAAGCTCTCCCAAAAGTAGGTGAATGAGTTATTTGAGAAAAATTGGCTATCTGCAATACTTTTAGAGATAATTCGCATTTACTCATTTTGAGTAGGTGAGTAATTAGCTATGGGTCTGAAACTTCACCAAGTGAAAGCTCTCCCAAAAGTAGGTGAATGAGTTATTTGAGAAAAATTGGCTATCTGCAATACTTTTAGAGATAATTCGCATTTACTCATTTTGAGTAGGTGAGTAATTAGCTATGGGTCTGAAACTTCACAGAGTGAAAGCTCTCCCAAAAGTAGGTGAATGAGTTATTTGAGAAAAATTGGCTATCTGCAATACTTTTAGAGATAATTCGCATTTACTCATTTTGAGTAGGTGAGTAATTAGCTATGGGTCTGAAACTTCACCAAGTGAAAGCTCTCCCAAAAGTAGGTGAATGAGTTATTTGAGAAAAATTGGCTATCTGCAATACTTTTAGAGATAATTCGCATTTACTCATTTTGAGTAGGTGAGTAATTAGCTATGGGTCTGAAACTTCACCAAGTGAAAGCTCTCCCAAAAGTAGGTGAATGAGTTATTTGAGAAAAATTGGCTATCTGCAATACTTTTAGAGATAATTCACATTTACTCATTTTGAGTAGGTGAGTAATTAGCTATGGGTCTGAAACTTCACCAAGTGAAAGCTCTCCCAAAAGTAGGTGAATGATTAATTTGAGAAAAATTGGCTATCTACAATAGTTTTAGAGATAATTCGCATTTACTCATTTTTAGTAGGTGAGTAATTAGCTATGGGTCTGAAACTTCACAGAGTGAAAGCTCTCCCAAAAGTAGGTGAATGAGTTATTTGAAAACAATTGGCTATCTGCAATACTTTTAGAGATAATTCGCATTTACTCATTTTGAGTAGGTGAGTAATTAGCTATGGGTCTGAAACTTCACCAAGTGAAAGCTCTCCCAAAAGTAGGTGAATGAGTTGTTTGAGAAAAATTGGCTATCTGCAATACTTTTAGAGATAATTCACATTTACTCATTTTCAGTAGGTGAGTAATTAGCTATGGGTCTGAAACTTCACCAAGTGAAAGCTCTGCCAAAAGTAGGTGAATGAGTTATTTGAGAAAAATTGGCTATCTGCAATACTTTTAGAGATAATTCGCATTTACTCATTTTGAGTAGGTGAGTAATTAGCTATGGGTCTGAAACTTCACAGAGTGAAAGCTCTCCCAAAAGTAGATGAATGAGTTATTTGAGAAAAATTGGCTATCTGCAATACTTTTAGAGATAATTCGCATTTACTCATTTTGAGTAGGTGAGTAATTAGCTATGGGTCTGAAACTTCACCAAGTGAAAGCTCTCCCAAAAGTAGGTGAATGATTAATTTGACAAAAATTGGCTATCTGCAATACTTTTAGAGATAATTCGCATTTACTCATTTTGAGTAGGTGAGTAATTAGCTATGGGTCTGAAACTTCACCAAGTGAAAGCTCTCCCAAAAGTAGGTGAATGAGTTATTTGAGAAAAATTGGCTATCTGCAATACTTTTAGAGATAATTCGCATTTACTCATTTTGAGTAGGTGAGTAATTAGCTATGGGTCTGAAACTTCACCAAGTGAAAGCTCTCCCAAAAGTAGGTGAATGATTTATTTGAGAAAAATTGGCTATCTGCAATACTTTTAAGGATAATTCGCATTTACTCATTTTGAGTAGGTGAGTAATCATCTACGGGTCTGAAACTTCACCATGTGAAAGCTCTCCCAAAAGTACATGAATGAGTTATTTGATAAAAATTGGGTATCCGCAATAGTTTTTGAGATAATTAGCATTTACTCATTTTGAGTAGGTGAGTAATTAGCCACGGGTCTGAAACTTCACCAAGTGAAAGCTCTTCCAAAAGTAGGTGACTGAGTTATTTGAGAAAAATTGGCCATCTGCAATACTTTTAGAGGTAATTCGCATTTACTCTTTTTGAGTAGGTAAGCAATTAGCTATGGGTCTGAAACTTCACCAAGTGAAAGCTCTTTGGGATAGCTGCTCCGCAGAGATACCCTGAAGATAAAAAATTTCGTCGAAATCGCTCTATGTAGCACGGTTTTCGAAATATTAACATTTTTGTGTTTTGCAATTTTTGCGCAAAAATTCGAAAATTCAAAATGGCCGCCATTTTTGGCAAGACTCTACTCTGCAGAGATACCCTGTGGGTCAAAAATTTCGTCGAAATCGCTCTATCTAGCACGGTTTTCGAGATATAAGCATTTTTGTGTTTTGCAATTTTTGCAAAAATTTCGAAAATTCAAAATGGCCGCCATTTTTGGCGAGACAAAATTTTTTTGAAAATTGGGAAAAGTACTCCGCAGAGATATCCTGTGGCTCACAAATTTGTTGAAATTGCTCTATCTAGCACGGTTTTTGAGATATAAGCATTTTTGTGTTTTGCAATTTTTGCGAAAATTTCGAAAATTCAAAATGGCCGCCATTTTGGGCGAGACAAAAATTTTTTGAAAATTGGGAAAACTACTCCGCAGAGATACCCTGCGGGTCAAAAATTTCGTCGAAATCGCTCTATCTAGCACGGTTTTCGAGATATAAGCATTTTTGTGTTTTCCTTATTTGGAAATTCGTAATGATTAATTAATCATTAATTACTCGGCCATTTCTTGACCAATCAATGCCAAAATCTAATGATTTCCAGATTTTAATAGAATGAATGTATTTGCCAAGTTTCAGGTGAATTGATAAAATTCCTTTCAAGTTATCATCCGGACAAGCTTCCCCATCGAAAAAAGACATTTTTGGTCATGTGACCTCTCTGATTGGTTGAAATGTCACTGCAGCATATTCAAAAAAATTCCCCAAGGCTACTGCCTAAACCTGCCAAATTTGAAAAGAATCCGCCTAACGGTTACAGAGTTATAAGGAAAACAAAACGCGGAGCCGGCGGAGCCGGCGGAGCCTGAAGCTCTCCCATACACAAACAAGCGTCCCTTGCGGGACGCTTAATTAGCATGGATGTACTGAGCTGTAATGTATTTACTTTTTCTTTCTGCACTGAATACTTACTGTCCGTGGAGGAATCATTACCTCCATCTGGAGGTTATAGTTTTTGTGCATTTGTTTACTTGTCTATTTATCTGTATTTGCAGTTACTCCCAAACTAACAAATGGATCTTTATGAATTTTTTATTAAGTCGGGCCTGGCTTGAGAAAGAAGTGATTAAATTTTAGGAAAGATCCTGGTCATATTCTGAATAAAAAAAAATCTCAGAGATTCAATGTACTTTCAATGATCTTGGCTTTATGGCTGACATTACTACAAAACCTTACAATCTAATCTTCATGAAATGTTTTATGTGGGCAGTGCCTGGCAAGACAAAGGAGGGATTACATTTTGGGAAAGTTCTGTGCAGTAGTCTTGTGTTAAATTTGTGATCTTTCTTAAATATCGTACTTCAATCCCTGCACTATTTGATGTGTAGACTGATGTGTTGAAATCGACTTACTCTTTGTTCCAGAGATGACTTACCTGTGGTGTGTTGAGCTGGGTGGGTGATGTATCAGGTAGCCACACAGCAGAGGAATACGTAAGAGTTCAGTCCAGTGAGGCTCAGGGTGGAAAACCTCATCACATATCTGAACAAAACACTTTATATAATAGTGTGTAAAACTATATATTAGTGTATATCAGCACAAATAACAGTTTTTAACTAACAATTACATAATCTCAAACAAGTTTGGTTTACTGAACAACACAAGTTAAGGCATCACTCTTTCATTCAGTCTTAAACTAATATATTTAGATTAATAACTAAACAGAAAATTAAATTTTTTTCACACTTACTTAATTTGTGTGCTAATATTATTTATCTTTCCACTATTAGAGGTAAATAACATATACATGCAGGTATTTGTCCATGGGGGTTCCCATAACACTTTGTCCTACATTTAAAACAGTTATATGCATACTAATAACAACCAGCACAAAGGGATTGAACTGCATGTCTCACAGTTGGGGGTAGAGATTTAACCACACATTCACAGGTAAGAGGTAAGTGTGTTACTTCTGCACTACTGAAGTACACTGAGCTATAATAACGTGAAGGCTGCTTGGAAAAATACACTGGTCAATACTCGGACAGCAATCTCACTAGTCCACTTACAGAGGTGGGGCTTCCTGGAGGGTTCCCATTCTCTGCATCACTCACTGACTTGGAGGAGCCTTGCTGACATGACAGGAAGATGGATGCAGGTCGAAAGTACTTGACTGTTAAACTGACCACCTCTCCTGCCTGCTTCAATACCTGCACTGCCTGGTCATGACTCAGGTGTTCTACACTCACCTCATTTACCTGTATAATGTAGGTGTGATAAATAATAGCAATAACATTACATGATTCAGTTGTTCCACAATAACCGGATTAACCTCGGCTGGAAATATATGGTGGCATAATTTCCCATCAATTATTCATGCTACTAAATCAACCATATACAGTTCAAGTCCAAATGTTGGGTTTTACATCCTTTCAACATCTAAGGTCACAAGATTTCATCACTCACATGCTAAACCATGGGTTGCATTTGACAGCAGAACGGAGGTCAGACCTTTATGGTAATTTCCAAACCAGGTGACCATTCATCACACAACAAAAATCAATGTGTTGATCAACTGTTTCATTCAACAATTTAACGACAACCTGCCTGTATGACACAATACATCTCTCAGAATACTGGGTCAAACTGATTTCAGATACACACTAAACACTGTATTGGAAACAATGTTACAGTAATAATTCATGTCATGTGTATCATTTCCATTTGTGTTACAATGTATACAATCTTAACAATAACCCAACTAGGTTGTTACTTTTATTTTCTTGCTCACTTTTAATCTCTCAATATGCTAACCATCTTACCTTCAAGATTGCATCTCCAACAAACAGTTGACCAGTCTTGTCAGCTGAAAAAATAAAACAAAAGACAGAAAATATTTGCAAAATTTACTTGACACATGCTGCCAATAAAGGAACTGAGTAAAGTTTATATAAAGGAGAATATACATGTAAATCTTTGAATACATGAGTGTATTTAGTATTGTTTACTTACCTGATCTTATAACATGCAGGACATGAGTGTATTTAGTGCTGTTTACTGGCCTTCTCTTTGAATATGTAACTCTTTGATCTCTGCATCTCACGGCCTCATCTCTTTGAACATGTGGGATGTGAGAATATTTAGTGTTTTTACCTGCCTGGTCTTTGAATATGCAGGATATGAGAGTATTCAGTATTATTTACCTGCCTGAGGGCCGGTTTCACGAAGCCTCCTTAGGATAAAGGTCAGCTTAAATTTAAGGATTTTAAAAAAACTCATTTTCCCAAAGCCTCCTTCCTTAAAGGAGACATTGAAATTTCAAGGAAACTTCACTGAAATTCAATGAAGCCTAGGACCTACCTAAAATTTAAGGAAACTGTCCTTGAAGTAATTTTTGAACAGTAAGACATGTGTTTTCTGACCTTCTATTATCTGAATATCCAATTATATGAACCATTTCCACTCTCCTATGTTTATAGTTCCCTAGTATTGCATATTAAAGTTCCTCCTTTATATTATGAACCTTCTATTATCTAAACAAAATCTTACCCCAACCTGTTCAGATAATAGAGGTTCTAACTGTACTAAATCATTGACAGTATCAATATTCACATAAAATATTTTGTCTCCTTATTACACATGAGTGATGCATTATCTATTCTTAGTAGATTCTTTTACACCACAGAACATATTAATTTTAAACTCACACTTCAAAAGGAAAACAAAATTATGGTGTTGAAATATTTAAAAATTCAAAAACATTGCTTCCATTTTTTGTAACAATTTTCTTCTGTTGTTTTTTATAAAAAAAAATTTATAACTATCCATTGTTTTGACAACTGTATTTTAGAGCCATATGATGTTATTCTGTTTTCTGCACACAAAAATATTTGAACAATATCGATATTATTCTTACAACTATATTTTAGAAACACAGAATTTACTACTTTGCTGCTTATATAACCACAAAAAATATTTCATTGGATATGTGTTGATGTTTACTGTAAAACTTGTCCACTTACTATCGATTATTTTATCAGAAAGGGAGAAGTTTTGCAGTGGAAAATCTTTATCTACTAAAAAAAAATTTAAAAATCTACTTTACAGGGTTGTAGAAAGCATTTTATTTTCAGCCATTTTTAACTTTGAAGTTGAGAAATGTATATGTGGTGGTTCTATTCAGACCATTATTTCTGGTGTTTGTGTGACATTCTACAGCTGAAATCACTAGTTTTTACCCATTTTCTCAACAAAAGGAGGAAACGACCTCCCTCCTTTAGTTTTAAGACCTTTTGGTAAGGAGAGTTAAAGGAGGCTTTGTGAAACAGGGATTTTAATTGGCCTTCCCAAGGAAAAAAATTACCTTCCTTTACTAAAGGAGGTCTTTTCCAAAGAATGCTTCATGAAACCGGCCCCAGAACAAAATCTCACTCTCCCAATTTGTTCAGATAATAGAGTTTCTAACTTTCTAAACTGTTGAAACTATATTTTAGAGCCATATGATTTTATCCTTTTTTCTGCACACAAAAATATTTGAACAATATCCATATTATTCTTACAACTTCATTTTAGAGAAACATAATTTACTGCTTTGCTGTATATATGTTGTATTGAATGTAGATAACCATTGAATGTATACAGGTACCTTCATAAAGGTCAAAGGTCAAATTTAAGCATGCAGAAACATTTTCCCACGCCTAAGGTGTATAACTGCCAAATATGGTTTGAAACCTTCTAATAATAAGGGAGATATTCAAGGGAGACCATAATGCGGCGGCGGCGGCAGCGAGGAAACTGAGGCGAAAACAAATAAGCGCCCTTTCAGGGACGCTTAATTACCTTCCTTAACTGAAGGAGGTCCTTTCCAAAGGAGGCTTTGTGAACCCGGCCCCAGGGGCGGATTTCATGAAAGGTCTTAGACTTTGCCCAGTCTCAGGCTGAGCCACTGGCTCAAATGTGAGCCTTCTGGCTCAGCTACGTCTTTGTCTGAAACAGTTTTCACAGAAGGGGGGTCAGTTGAGACCATGCTTATCAAATAACCACAGTGGTTTTCTTTGTACTGTGATCCTTTTTTGTAGTCAAGATATTCTACTGATGACATATATGTTCCTTGTTTCACACATAATATCTGTGGTTAAATGCTATTTTGCAATGAGAAAGTTTTATACATTTGTACCTTATTTTCAGACATTTCAAGTTTTGAAGTAGAAACAGATTTATGGTGGACATATTTGAGCCTCTTTTTACAAAACTTAAGCCCACTTCCTACCAGTCTCAGTATTTGAGCCAGTGGCTCAGCCAAAGCTGAGACTGAGACCTTTAGTGAGATCCATAAAGACTGAGCCCATGGGCTCAAGAAAAATATAACAATAATTTGAGACAAAAGTCTCCAAGACCTTTGTGAAATCAGCCCCTGGTCTGTGAATATGAGAGATATGAGTGTATTTAGCACTATTTACCTGCCTGATCTTTAAATATGCGGGATATGAGTACAGGCAACTGGTGCTCTTTTCCTCCTTTCACACTCAGACCCAGACCTCCCTGAGCCTCCCGCCTCACCTCCACACAACGCTCCTATAAAAAATACAACATACAATTACTGTAAAAAAATCTATGTAAAAGACATAAACTATTACTAAAAATTCAAAACTGTTTCTACAAAAAGGATTAGTTATGTCACAACTCCAAATATTTCATGTCTGCTATTCGCCAAGTAATATTCGTGTTGACACAAAAAAACGGTCAAATTTATAAAACAACCAAAAATCTTAAGTTTTCATATTGTAAAAAGCAATGAAAATGATAAATATGTGAAATAAAATGAAAATATATGTATATAATCTGTAAAATTTAATAAATTTGCTGTTTTTCTACGACTTCTGCTTTATTTATTTCAGACAGGAAGTGGGCGATATAAGAGGTATATGGTACTTCCAGTTTTACGTGAATGCATAAACAATATAGGAAATGTGGCCGTTTCTGTATTTTAACTTATTTCATTTGACAATATGGACATATTTTATGAATTCAGACCTTCTGCCATCTTTTACTACATTGAGCGATTATTCATACTTTAAAATATTGACGGAACCAGTATATAGTACTATTCTATAGTCAGCTAGTCGTGATGGCCCTGAAAAGGATAATACTTAAAACCCACTCAACACTCTTAATATTTGAAAATACAACAAAAAAGATCAATACTATAGTCTTGCTGAATGAAAATAGGATATGAACCCTTCACCCATAACTTTAGTAAAAGGTTAATGTAATTTCTCAAAGTCTTCAGCTACATGAGTCAACTTAGTGGAGGTTAAAATACTCAAGCTAAAATCACAGCAAAAACAAAACAAAACATTTTTTGCTGTTAAGAACTACAAATATTTTGATTTAAATTAAAAACTTAGCATCCCAAATAATGCTTGTATAAATCTATAAAAACAAAATCCTGTTCAAATAAATACCAAATTTGTTTGATTCATTTACATTTGATAAAATAGAATACTCAAAACGACACTTTTAACTGCACTTGCTCTAATATTATAACTTGTAAATATTGTCTTACCTTGTTACTGAGTGTACTTTGGACTTTACTTGAGGCTTACCTTGTTACTGAGTGTACTTTGGAGTTTACTGTGGAGGCTCACCTCCTTATTGAGTGTACATTGGACTCAATTAGAGGCTTACCTTATTACTGATTGTACTTTTAACTCTACTTGGTGCTTACCTTGTTATTGGAGTGTACTTTGGACTCAGCTGGAGGCTGTGTGTAGGCTAGCTCTTCCTTTAATACACACAGACTGTCCTCACTGAGCTGTAACTTCACTATCTGTGGTCTACCCCCCAACTCAACCACCACTGTGCCACTACGCTCCTGTAAATAAAGGTTTTAATAATGTTACCTCTGATAAATCATTTGGAATCAGAATAATACTTCTACTTAAGCAGGTCTTTCAGATAACAGAAATCGCATTATATAGACTAACAGTGATTCCTACTTCAACAGTAAAGCAGTGATTCATTTGACAGTATTCTAATCAAAAGTGTTTGACTCTATATAAATAATGGTGAGAAACATTGAGAAACATTCGAGTATACAATGAGATTCATGATATTGTATTTGAGTTTACTTAATAATTGAACACTCATAGTTCTCTTAGCATATATCTATACTTTGGATAACACCTAGATAGGGTTGATTTTAACCTTTCCAACTACTCACGGTGTCTTCTTAGATGAAGATTTTATTAAAACTAGGAATGTAAATTAACCTTTTAATGGGTATATTTAAGGCCTTTGTTGTAACAGTTTTATTTTTTGCATTCTTTAAAACTGGACTTATTATTTTCCTTAATTATAGCTACTAAAAGTGGTTATTATTCCAAGATAACTAGGCAGGCAAATACCCCTGACATTTCAACACTGCAGAAGTAGATTCTGCATAGCCAAAACCCCCAGTGTCCCTAGCATTTGGTTCTATTTCTGGCTAGCTTCCACTTATATAGTTCAGTAGTTCACTGCAATTTCTGATGTTCAGACCTCAAAACATTCATTAATGCTTCAGTGACTGGGCTTCTATGTCTATCATACTAACTTCACCAGATTTGAAATGACACAAAATATGAATAGAATTAAAATTCCTGGAGTTGTAGATCTAACTTAATACAACCTTTGACAGATTTTATGGACACATCTGTTCATGAAAGTACATTCCTCTTGTACCTACTGATAAATCTATCATCTGTGAGAAAAGTAGACACTTCTGCGAACACCTTTCACAGATTTTTTCACACTTACAGACTTCATCTCATTCAGTTTCACACTACAAGTTCACTTACGTTTAACTTCCAGATTTAAACACAAAGTTTCAATTTCTATTGTCACACTAATGCTTTCTCTGTTATGTCAACATTTTTATTTGTTTTGAACTGGAATAAGATATATGGTAGAAGAAATATATCCAGGCGAGTCAGAGCTCAAGGTCTAATAGTCTATTATTTACAGTCACCTCAGCAGCGGGTGAGCCAGGCTGCTGTAGATGTGCTCACTGGGAGGCAGAACACACATGTTTATGTTGCTGTTGAGGCATCTGCTTAAGCAGCTTAGTTATCACACTGTAGAACAGAGTAATTGTCAGACATACTCACAGGCTCTCACAAAACTAATTACTCTCTCAATGTCTGGTTGGAAAAAGTTTTGGGAGTGTTTTTCTTGATGGTTTACACTGTAGTGTGCAAAGGGAAAAGACTACCATAAAAAGCTGCAGAAATTGTGATACTTATTGCATAAATGTTAGTTAAAGTAAACAAAGTCACACCTTTCCCATTGCACAAGCAATGACAGATGAATAGATTAATCAGCTAAAGAAATAACAAACAAGTATCTCCAAACACCAACAAATCATTTCAACTTAATTTCCTTCAAATTTTTGTCAAAATTTATCTAACAATCATAAAACTAAATGAACTAGAGTAATGCTTTTGCTAACCAAAGCGAAGCATCCTTGAAAGTTTAAAATGCTTTGTGGTTTTAATAAGCATGCTGTAAAGCTAAGAATGCACAAAGCTGCGCTGTATGCTTTCCCAATACCTCTTAATATATTCTGAAGCTATAAAAGCAACGATAAAGGAGACATAAGGCAAAAACTCCAAAGCAGCTATTTATGACCTCAGTTTGGCCCATAAGGGGGGGGGGGGGTCGGGGGGTAAAACTGACCAGCTATTTAGACTCTCCACATATGCTTTCCCAATACCTCTTAATACATTCTGAAGGTATAAAAGCAACAATAAAGGAGATATAAGGCAAAAACTCAAAATCAGCTATTTTATGACCCCAGTTTAGCCTATAAGGGGGGGTTGGGGGGTAAAACTGACTGGCTATTTAGACTCTCCACATATGCTTTCCCAATACCTCTTAATACATTCTGAAGCTATAAAAGCAACAATAATGGAGATATAAGGCAAAAACTCAAAATCAGCTATTTATGACCCCAGTTTGACCCATAAGGGGGGGTCGGGGGGTAAAACTGACCGGCTATTAAGACTCTCCACATATGCTTTCCCAATACCTCTTAATACATTCTGAAGCTATAAAAGCAACGATAAAGGAGATATAAGGCAAAAACTCCAAAGCAGCTATTTATGACCCCAGTTTGGCCCATAAGGGGGGGGGGGGGGTCGGGGGGTAAAACTGACCGGCTATTTAGACTCTCCACATATGCTTTCCCAAAACATCTTAAGAAAGGAGATATAAGGCAAAAACTCAAAATCAGCTATTTTATGACCCCAGTTTGACCCATAAGGGGGGGGGGGGGCGTGGGGTAAAAGTGACCGGCTATTTAGACTCTCCACATATGGTTTCCTTTTACCTCCCAGTACATTTTATGGCTCTAAATGCAATACTTAAGAAGATAATAGGGGGGTTAACCTAAAATTAAGGCTTTCAGATTGGAAGGTGTCAGAAAATCACTCATAAATGAGACATTTTTCAAGGAATTGCTCCCAAAATCTAATCAGCTCGCGTTTTTGATAGTATCATCAGGTGTGTCAAATTATAAGGCTGTGTCGCAAGTAGTTTTTCCTGAACTGCGATGACGGGGTGGGTGTACTTCAAAAAAATTGTTTTTGATCTTGTGACCTACATACACATTGATACATATAAACCGGGTTTCACTTATGGCATTTCTTAATAATTTTTGGAAATTACATAAAATCAGACAATATAATGACAACTTGTCTAATATTAATGCCGTCTAACATTAGTGATATGGGTGTAATAAAAAACAGCACTTACCCACAAAAAAGTAATAAATAAAATAACGTAATTAGGACATACTACACATTGCCGATGTCACAAGACAGTCCAATTCTGAGTGGACAAAAATTTGTGAGGAATCTTGTCATGATGTTGTTTTACGTATGTGACAAAGAGAAGCAGATTTCACTGTATATGCCCAATTGAAAATAAGAAAAACAACCTCCTGGCTTTAATTTTCATTCAATTTTCACCAAATTTGGAGGACTTTGTGTGTACCCAAGAAGTATGTGCCCACCAAATTTGAGCTTGATTGATGTTACAGTTTTTGCGTTAAAGGGCAAAGAGGTGCAGACAGAAAGACAGACCAAAACTGATTACAATAACCCTCTCCTATCGTCTAGTGTAAATTACTACATTTAATGAGATAATCATCGACTACGTCAAAACACATTTTTAGAGAACCAAAAGCTCAAGAATTTATTTTTAAATCCATTTATTTGGAGTTCTAATAAGTCCAAGTGTCTTGCACATTGAACTTAATTATCTGGAATTTCTGACCAAGAAGTATTTTCTCTTCCCTTCAAATGCAATTTTAAAAGGTTAAACTGGAAAAAAAATCTCTGAGAACTAAAATCTCTAAGTATATTCTGTTCACAAAATGATATTCACAGCAGTTTGTGTTATTCAGAGATCACAAAAACTCAGAATATGGATTTACAATACAAGAAACAACAGCTTTAAGTTAGCTGCTTTTTCAAATATGTCATTTGGGATGTTAGATGTGGCTGTCAAATCTCTGTGTATTGGGGGGAGCAGTGATCATGCTTCCTGTGATACTCTTTGCACCTGTTACTAGTGATCTATTCTTTTCAGCAAGAGTAACTTACTACTGAGGCTCCCAGATCTCCACTGGACTGAAACCAGCATTACTGGTCTATTTCTCTCACTATAATAAACACAAATACAGGACCACAACACTGGAATATACTTGTAGTGGTCTGGACCTAATGATGTACAGACATTACATCACTAATACACTAACAATAAGCAGATGTAAACATGATTCTGCTTCAAGAAACCTTTGCTTCATACTCCAAACACTGAGCATACCCCTAGCTTAAGTCCTTTAATGTGACACTTGTATTAGTTCTGTAACTTAACTTTAACACATTCTACATAGTTATATATATACACATGAACAACACACATGCAAATACTTCAATAAACAGAAATCTTCCAAACCTTTGGCTCCTCGCCACTGGAAAAACAATATATTTGGCCCCATACCTGTCTTTGTACACATCTGCTGTTAAGACGAGATGTAGCAATCCAGAGAAGATGTCACTTAGGGTTCAATATTATAGTTCCTCAATTCATAAGTCAAAAGTTAATTCATTTCAACAACTGTTTCCCATACGATACTACAAATCTTTGGGATGATTTGCCACTGGAAACCAACTGCTCAAAATGCAACTTAAAATCGGTTTCCAAAGTCTTTCTCTCCCTAGTTTTTCGACAAACACTGACGGTCCCTTTGGTTACAACCCTTATTCCTGTTCCATGACTTCAGATTTATGTCTTATGTTTTTGATGGTGTGCCTTAGAATCTGCCAGTTTGGAGATTAAGCACTTGGATACTTGATACCTGCCTACCAAAAGCTATTCATTTATTCTGTTCTGTGGCACAGATATATGACAACACCTGAGATACTGATTGAAGCATGAGTTCTGTAAGTGTAAGTAACTAGTTAGATCATTGGTCCACTTTACTTTATAATTTAAAAGTACCATGATATGAGGCCATGAGACAAAGAAGAGATTTGTCAGCTTTTCTTTAATTTACAAGATATAGAAATTGTAGTTTGAGAAAATAGCATCAGAGATGCCCGTACCCCACAGCCTGGGGAAATAGTTTTAACACCATTAGAAATAGAAGTACTGTATCAGTACAAAGTTCAGGATACTTTCAGAGCACTCTCAGTTATACAAAGGTCCAAACAATGTTTAAATAGAGAAAATAATGTCTAAGAGAAAGATAATGCATGTACTCTATCTACATCTGGCATGGCTGAATTATGGTTTAGATGTTTTGAATATAACCATGCATACAGAAGTGGTAATACATTCAATGAATGCTTATGTGTGGTGTTGGAGCAAAATCTGTGGCTCACTTGATGAAATTCCATCTGTTACAATGGGAAGTTGTAAAAATAAAATCCTTAATGAATTCTAATATGACTTTAACAGTGCTTAATCTGCATCAAAAGACAGACACAAAGGTGATTTTAAAGGTCAAGGTTACTACAAGGTCAAATGTCAAATCAAAGTAACACCATGATGCTGCACACCTACAACCCATAACCAATGTCCCTACCAAGTATCAACTTCCTACACCTCACGGTCTCTAAGATATAGCCCAGACAAGATTTTATAGGTCAAGGTCACTACGGCAAGGTCAAAGGTCAAATCAAGGTCACACCATGACGTTGCACCCCTACACCCCCTAACCAATGTCCCTACCAAGTATCAAATTCCTACACCTTACAGTTTCTGAGATATAGCCCGGACAAGATTTTGAAACTCAAGGTCACTACAGCAAGGTCAAAGGTCAAATCAAGGTCAGACCATGACCTTGCACACCTACACATCCTAACCAATGTCCCTACCAAGTATCAAGTTCCTACACATTACGGTTTCTGAGATACAGCCCAGACAAACTTTTTCCTGTCACCCCGCCATCCGGACACCATGAGTGAAAACAATACCCCGACAGCCCTTAAGGGGTAAAAAAGGATACAGTAGAACATCTATAATCCGACCCTCTATAATCCTAATTTTCAGTTATCTGAACTCAAACCTACTATCCCAACTCCATTTAAACCTGTTATTTTAGTCCTTCTATTATATGACACTTCTATTATCCCAAGTATTGTTACTCCCCCCAAGTGAGTCAGATAACAGAGGTTCTACTATATTCACTTGTATAAGCCCTTCAGTACAACATGAGATCTGTCAGTTAAAAGTTCACACAGTATAACCAATCCAAAGAATCACCAAGCCTGTGTTAACAATTAACACAGCTGTGTAAAAGTCAAACTGAAAGCTGCATTGAGCGGCAGTATGTAACTTACTCTATAATCTGTATCTTGGCTGCAGTAATAGCATATATTACCATCCTTGAGACCTGGGACTACCTGTCACTTGTGTATCTCAAAGTTAAGAAAGGTCAAAGCTTTCCAAACATGTGCAAAGGTCAATATATTATCAACAATGATAAATATTTATTAAATGAAATATACTTGTTTCACATTTGAAATATAACCTGACCAGTCCCATACATCTTTACGAAATATGGAAAATAATATTTACAGCATTCCTTTTAACTTCAGTGAAAACTACAATTTAGGATATTTTTAAAACTTCAAGTTTACTGCAAAATACATACCAAATTAGGAAATTATAAAAAAATTCCTCTGAGCAACAAATCAGGTTTCCATATCTTTGGTTAAATATAAAAACATCATAACAGAACACTGGTAACAGTAACATATTGCAACATTTAATGTAAAAATAAACTCTAGAGAACACAAAGTAAACATTTAATGAGCTCATGAATGATGTAATAAAAAAATCAATTCAAGCAATGAAAACATCTTGTCAGTGTACAAAACTGATTGTTTTATACTCACGAGGGCAGTGAGAGTCTGTATTCCTGGTGATCTGGATCCCATGACAACCAAGCATCACATCACACAAACTCAGAAGTTACTATAAACACACAACAAATCCAAACATAATCCCTGTTATAACTTGAACATAAACAGGGTTAAAATGTCAAACAGTTCTAATATAACAATCACTTCAGTCTGAAATCTTGTATTATTGTGTGACACATATTTTGCCAAATACATCATCATGCCTGATATGGCACTGTACAGTCAATTAGCCTTGTAAAACCTCCAGTGTAAAAACATGTCAAAACACTGTCTCCCACATCAGTGCATCTGTACCAGCTGCAATTCCAACCTCCACTGATATGAACAGGGACTAACTATTGCAGTATACCAACACAAAAACTTCTTCCACTTCAAAGTGTTTTTGATTCACCACTCAGACTATATATGCATAAAATGACACTGTGTTGTCTGAACTCTTTGTTACCATCTCTACTCTTAAGAACTACCTGATAACACACGTCTCCCCTCTCTTCACTGGGATAACCGTAGTTTATTAAATAATAGATTGTGTAGCCAAGTCATTTTATGTAACTGAAAAAAGAGTGCTACTCATATATACATTCATTAAAGCAATTTCTATAACATACTTTGATTTGAACTGCACAAGACAATTGATAATAAAATGCAGTGCTGAATACATTTTATTTGAAAAGCACTCACACTAAGAACATGATTTATTCTAAATGCACCAGTAAACTTTGAAGCCTACAGTTGCCTGGCCATGGTGTGTCTGTGCTGAGTAATGTAAAGTTTGCAGGGTCTGCCTTGCTGGCTTCACAGATGTGCTGTCAATAAGCATGTTTCCTGTGAGGTGATGAGTTAGGAGGAGGAACCCAGTGAACTGCATGCTGTACTCCAATAGCTGCACAACCAGGAACCTGAAAACATTTACACTGTTACCTTATGCAGGGACACTCAGACTGTCCAGTACTTCTGCAAGTGTAAATGATTACAGGCCATATAATCCTGCAATTAAGTGTATATCAACATGTCTGTGAATGTTTTCCTATGTATTCTTTGTATTAAAAAAAAAACATTTTCCCATCATAATTTTAAATTCCTAAATCATTTTAAAAATTTAAACTGATATTGTATAACATGTTTGACACTAAAAAAAGAGATATGGTGGAATAACCTTTATATCCTAGCTTTCATTGTTCCATTATTTTATCTTATAGATATTATGACTATGACTGTTTTATCTGTTGCTGATAATAATTAGAGTGGAACCTCTATTAGATGGACAGTTTATTGCTTCCAGAGGAGAGATATGTACAGTACAACAAATATATATATTGTATGATTCACTACATATAAAAATTAAGTTTTAGAATACTATAATAATAATTTGTTAAATGGAAATAAAAGAATTTGTAAAGTGTTCTTAGAAGCACCACAGTCTGAACTGGCTATCTATTATATGTACTTCTGATTTCCAAATATAGAACAGCTCTTCCAAATTTATTGTCCCACTCTGTTACAGTAACCCTGAAATACATGGTCTACAGTAGATTTGGTATAAGTAGAACTGCCATAAGTAGAATATTGTCATAAGTAGAAGTAGTTTTCTAAGTCCCAACAATTATGTCTATTATATGTACTTCTGATTTCCAAATATAGAACAGCTCTTCCAAATTTATTGTCCCACTCTGTTACAGTAACCCTGAAATACATGGTCTACAGTAGATTTGGTATAAGTAGAACTGCCATAAGTAGAATATTGTCATAAGTAGAAGTAGTTTCTAAGTCCCAACAATTATTAATGCAAAATATAAGGATAAGTAGAAGTTCGACTTACAGAAAGTCCCCATAACTAGAACCTAATTTGATGCACAAACTGTTACTTTTCAATAGGAATAACAAGGTATAAGTAGAACCTATAAATATTGTGTGCACAGAAGTGTCAATCTCCACAAAAGTTGTGACAAAATAGTATCATTGTGACACTCTGTACCTGATTCCTCACTTTTGTGTTAGTAAGTCTGACCAGCAAACAAATAAATTTCAAAGTAGAGTGATCACACAAGTGTTAATTATTGCAAGAGACTTGAAATTACATAGTATCTTTAGTACCTCATATATTTCTCAAAGTGGGTATAACTAGAAGTTGCCATAAGTAGAAGTAAAATGCTGACATTTTGCAACTTCGACTTAGACCAAATCCACTGTATTTCATTATTTTTTATTGGCCAAACAACATCCAACTCATCCAATACATTTAGTAATGGTTGGGTATTAATATCCTGAATAATTCAGAGAAATTAACAATATATATCAGAATTTTCTGTAAAAAGCATTCAATACATGAGCAATATGTAACAGGTGCAAATATGTACAAGGACACCTAGAAGAATCTTTATAGATGTACAGTCTTAAATTGAGCCTCCAAGATGTAAAATAACTTGAACTATACTAGTAAAGTAAAACACTAGCCATTTCACACTTGTGGCTTCTCATTTACATTGCCATTTTAACTCACATCAGAAAAATAGCCAGCCTCGGCAGGCAAGAACCCCAGCCCGCAGGTACAGGTAAATGGCCAATGAAATTGAGATTTGGGAAAATCTTAGGAACAACGTCCGTTGTAAGAAGTATAGATTACCCACAAGGTGTTCTACAAAAGATTCATAGGTTATGAATTTTTACAAGTAGCTTTCATATTTAGAAGCCCTAGAAACAATTATAAGGGAGATATAAGGCCTTTTTGACATGATCACCCTCCTATTTGGCATTAACGATGTGATATGGCAGCCATTTTGTTTCCAAAACAAGGACACAATTACTCTGACACAAGCTTTCCTGTCCATTTACATTTTGTGCAAATTTGATGAAGCTAGCTGCAATATTTTAGGTTACAGAAAATAGTAAAGATTTTAGAACAAACTTTAAGACCCAAAATTTCAAGTGTTCCAATTGCAACAGTTGCTGCCAGATACCCCCAAAAACCTAATCAGCTCTAGATACTCTTGGGGTAAACATATACTGAAAATTTGGTAAAAATCCATGTAGGGGTTAAGGCTGTGGAACACCCACAAAATTTAAGACCTGAAAATCTTAAAAGTGTTACCATGACAACAGTTGTTACCAGATACCCTCAAAAATTTGGGAGAAAAATCCCCTGAAAATTTGGTGAAAATCTGTGAAGGGGTTTAGGCTGTGGAACACCCACAAACTTTAAGACCCGAAAATTTGTCATGGCAACAGTTGTAACCAAATACACCCCAAAACCTAATCAGCTCTAGATCCTCTTAGGTTAAACATTCTGTGAAAATTTGGTAAAAATCCGTGCAGGGGTTTAGGTTGTGGAACACCAACAAACTTTATGACCCGAAAATCTTAAAAGTGTTGCCATGGCAACAGTTGTTACCGGATACCCCCCAAAACCTAATCAGCTCTAGATCCTCTTGGGGTAAACATACCCTGAAAATTTGGTGAAAATCCGTGCAGGGGTTTAGGCTCTGGAACACCCACAAGCTTTATACCTGCCGACGCCGACGCCCGGACGGCGCAGGGGACAACTATAACCCCAGCCTTTACATGTACGAGTGTACACTGAAAGCTCTGGTGTAGACAGAGTAATCATCCACTGGATATACAATCACTGTTACCACTATTTACAGTGGGGCCAGTTACACTTTCACGGATCCCCACGGAAATAGGCCACAGTTCCATGTATAGAAACTGCCAAGAATACCATGCGGATGGTGGGGTTTGGGGAGGGGGAATGTTTGAAAAGTGAGTGATTTACGGACGCGACCGGGATAATTCCACGGATGGTACGAATGCCACAAGGACGTTAGGGACGCTTTCCGTTGCTTGCGGATGACCTCCGGATACACATCCATGACCATCTGCAGTGCGGTGGAAACACCCCAAGTCATGCCAGGACAACATAGGGATGCATCAAAGATGCCCCGGATGGGTATACTTGGATTTTGTATACAACAACAGCATAGCTTAAATAAAAGTTTTTTGAAAGATTTGGCGGCCCTTAAAAGGGCCTTTTAATAGTATCAGCTTTCGCTGAGATATCGTCTGGCATTGGCTGGCTACTGGTCTCCTGCGGCTGGGTGGTCTCTTGGGTTGGTGGATGATTTGTCAACCGGCTGGAACTGAGGCGTGTGGATGGCCCCAAAGCTGATATCTTGTGATGTGTTCGGTATGTTGTTGAAGTACGGGCTGTCAGCTGCAGGTGGATTTGGTGGTGGTGAGAAACTGAATCCAGCTGGTGTGCTGGTAAGTGGCATTGGGCTGCTTTCCCTCCTAGTACCTGGTGGCGACATAACCCGCTGCTGTGGGGAATTTTGCACTCTGCGATGCTTGCTGTTGTGCTATTTATTAGCTGCCTTGTTGCGTGTGCTGCTGCTCTGAACCTGGGCAGTTTGGGGATGATGCTGTTGCTGTTGCATGGGCTGCTGCTGTTGTTGTTGTATGGGCTGCTGATGCTGTTACTGTCGTATTACCTGCTGCTGCTGTTGATGGTGTATGGCCTGCTGCTGCTGCTGTTGAATGTGCTGTTGTGACTGCATATTTAGGTGTGGACACTGGCCCTGGATCTGCTGTTGCACCGGTGCATGTGGCTGTGTAAATATCTGTTCGAAGTGCTGCTGTGAATGTTGTAAATGCTGCTGCTGTGGATGTCCTTGTGGTACTTGTGTAAATGTCTGCCTGCATCTGGGTGTGTGACAATGGGTACTGGTTTGAGGCCTGGCTGTACGTGGCAGTACTCGTGCCCATTCCATGGTGGTACCTTTGCTGCTTGTCACTCCTTTTAAGTCTCATCAACAAGTTAAATGTCTCTTGTTGAAACTCATCATATGAGTCACTGGTTAGTTGTACCACCTCCACCTTTAGAAAATCACAGAAACCCGGTCGTGGGTTATCAGCCTTGTCATCAGTCAATTTCTTGGCCACAATGTCTTTCAACTCAGTTATCCCCCTCTGGGATTTCATGAGAGCTGATTGGAAGTCGGAATCTGTAAAGCTCGAAGTGACGCTGACGCCACGTGATCTAGGAGTAGGCGTATGTGTATCCAGGTGCGACATGTCTGCTGGATCATCTGTGGATTCTGGATGAGAGAAGTATCCTGGAACGGTTCCATGTCCATGCTGAGCCCGCTGCTGCACTGGCTTGGGAAGCTGACCCCTTTGACGGCCAGAATTCATTTTTTCCTTTAACATGGCGCACGATATGGCCCCTCAGGAACTCCATCTCTGTACTCCTTGCCTGGACTTGTGTGGATATCCTCTCCATCTCCTGACTGAACCTCCTCTTGATCCTTTTCTTTGGTGGCATTTTACAGAAATATTCGCCAAACTCCCTATTTTGAAAAAAAAAATAAAGTCTGAAATAGTTTTGGGAAATAAGTACGCCAACAAAATATATCCTCAAACATATACATTATCAACTGTAAAAGTTCCAAAAATTGATGTTTTCACATTGTATATAGCAAAAGCCAAACCAAATGGCCCTTATATAGGGTTTTGTCCATGACAAAGTGTCTTTCCGTAAGTTCCTGAGTGCTGTGTGAAACTGAAAATATATCTGTAAACCCTGTCCTTATTGTCCTTGAGACGTCCCTACCATCCATAAACCCTGTTCCTATTGTCCATATACACCTCCGCGAATATCCATGAATATCCACAGATTAATTTCATATCTGTGACCTTCTCCAACGACCATCCCTATTGAACCTTGTGGTTTCCGGCACTGTCTGTAAACTTCTGGTAGCATCCTACAGCCTACGAACACCCTCCATGGACAACC
Source organism: Sabellastarte sp. h YS-2021 (assembly GCA_964017235.1). Taxonomy (NCBI): domain Eukaryota; kingdom Metazoa; phylum Annelida; class Polychaeta; order Sabellida; family Sabellidae; genus Sabellastarte; species Sabellastarte sp. h YS-2021. The sequence goes on from OZ024936.1 coordinate 35,670,336, forward strand.
GTATACTTTTTCCGAGTCTTAATTGGTACAGATGAGCCAAGGACATGTACAGAAGCTGTAAGGATGCTTTACGAATAACACACGGATGCAATACGGATATTAATTTTTACACCTAGGATCTGCAAACCTTTTACGGAAAATTCAAGCAGTTTGACTTTTCTATGGCATCCCCACGGACACATCAAATCCGTGGCGGATGCCACAACAATATTACAGACAGTACGGACGTGTTCACAGATGAAAACTAGACTAAGGACGCATCTGTGGCCAGATGCTGGATATATCCACCGACAAAGGCCAACTAACATAGTTTAGAAGATAAACAGCATTTTTCGTTAATAAGCAAGCTGAAAGCACTTTTAAGTTTGGTTACCCTTATTTGACCCTGTAGCAGGGGCCCAAGGTGAAGTCTGACCTGATCAAAAGATTCGCAGCCCATGATTTCCTATAAGTCGTTTTCACATTGCAAACCTCTAGGACCAATAATAAGCAGGAGGGGCCCAAGGTCAAATCTGACCACATGAAAAGATTTGCAGCTCATGACTTCCTATAAGTTGTTTTTATATTAATGAGTTATTTGAGAAATACTGGCTATCTGCAATACTTCTAGAGATAATTCGCATTTACTCATTTTGAGTAGGTGAATAATTAGCTACGGGTCTGAAACTTCACCAAGTGAAAGCTCTCTCAAAAGTAGGCGAATGAGTTATTTGAGAAAAATTGGCTATCTACAATACTTTTAGAGATAATTCGAATTTACTCATTTTCAGTAGGTGAGTAATTACCTACGGGTCTGGAACTTCACCATGTGAAAGCTGTCCCAAAAGTAGATGAATGAGTTATTTGATAAAAATTGGATATCTGCAATACTTTTAGAGATAATTAGTATTTACTCATTTTGAGTAGGTGAATCATTAGCTACAGGTCTGAAACTTCACCAAGTGAAAGGTCTCCCAAAAGTAGGTGAAGGAGTTATTTGACAAAAATTGGCTATCTGGAATACTTTTAGAGATAATTTGCATTTACTCATTTTCAGTAGGTGAATAATTAGCTATGGGTCTGAAACTTCACCATGTGAAAGCTTTCCCAAAAGTAGATGAATGAGTTATTTGATAAAAATTGGATATCTGCAATACTTTTAGAGATAATTAGCATTTACTCATTTTGAGTAGGTGAATAATTAGCTACAGGTCTGAAACTTCACCAAGTGAAAGGTCTCCCAAAAGTAGGTGAAGGAGTTATTTGACAAAAATTGGCTATCTGGAATACTTTTAGAGATAATTTGCATTTACTCATTTTCAGTAGGTGAGTAATTACCTACGGGTCTGAAACTTCACCAAGTGAAAGCTCTCCCAAAAGTAGGTGAATGAGTTATTTGAGAAAAATTGGCTATCTGCAATACTTTTAGAGATAATTCGCATTTACTCATTTTGAGTAGGTGAGTAATTACCTACAGGTCTGGAACTTCAGTATGTGAAAGCTCTCCCAAAAGTAGGTGAATGAGTTATTTAAGAAAAATTTGCTATCTGCAATACTTTTAGAGAAAATGCAGAATTACTCATTTTTAGTAGGCAAGTAATTTAGCCACAGGCCTAATTTAGACATAAAGCCTACCAATAGAATACTGTGGTGCACCCTCTAATATACCTTGCAAACTTGAGAAGGCTAGCTATAATATTTTTTTCGTTAGAGCGGTAATGGTGAAATCTCTCTACACACTGCGGCTATCCAGTGGATACAATGATTTACTCAACAGTGAGAACCTGAAAGTAGATATTGGTAAGCTATGCCATGACATAGAGGTCTGCAATTTCACTCTGTTATAGCTGACCAAAAATTATGTGAATAACATATTAAACAAAATACTGTAAATGTAATAGTTTTCACGTTATAACTGATTTACTCAACAGTGATAACCTCAAAGTAGCTATTACTCAGCTATGCAATGAGCTACATGTCTGAATTTTTTCTATGTTATAGCTGACCCAAAATTAGGTGAACAACATATTTAAGCAAAATACTGTAAATGCAATAGTTTTCAAGTTACAACTGATTTACTCAATAGTGAGAACCTGAAAATAGCTATTGCTCAGCTATGCCATGAGCTATAAGTCTGTAATTTCACGACGTTATAGCTGACCCAAAAGTAGGTGAACAACATATTTTAACAAAATACTCCAAATGCAATAGTTTTCAAGTTACAAGTCATTTACTCAACAGTCAGTACCTGAAAATAGCTATTGCTCAGTTGTGCCATGAGCTACAGGTCTGTAATTTCACTATGTTATAGCTGACCCAAAAGTAGCTGAATAACATATTTACACAAATTTCTGTAAATGCAATAGTTTTCCAATTACAACTGATTTACTCAACAGTGTGAACTTCAAAGTAGCTATTACTCAGCTATGCAATGAGCCACAGGTCTGGAACTTCACTATGTTATAGCTGACTCCGAAATAGGTGAATAACATATTGAAACAAAATACTCTAAATGTAATACTTTTGAAGTTATAAGCAATTTACTCAACAGTGATAACCTAAAAGTAGCTATTACTCAGCTATGCCATGAGCTACAGGTCTGAAATTTTACTATGTTATAGCTGACCCAAAAGTAGCTGAATAACATATTTACACAAATTTCTGTAAATGCAATAGTTTTCCAATTACAACTGATTTACTCAACAGTGTGAACTTCAAAGTAGCTATTACTCAGCTATGCAATGAGCCACAGGTCTGGAACTTCACTATGTTATAGCTGACTCCGAAATAGGTGAATAACATATTGAAACAAAATACTCTAAATGTAATACTTTTGAAGTTATAAGCAATTTACTCAACAGTGATAACCTAAAAGTAGCTATTACTCAGCTATGCCATGAGCTACAGGTCTGAAATTTTACTATGTTATAGCTGACCCAAAAATAGCTGAATAACATATTTACACAAATTTCTGTAAATGCAATAGTTTTCCAATTACAACTGATTTACTCAACAGTGTGAACTTCAAAGTAGCTATTACTCAGCTATGCAATGAGCCACAGGTCTGGAACTTCACTATGTTATAGCTGACTCCGAAATAGGTGAATAACATATTGAAACAAAATACTCTAAATGTAATACTTTTGAAGTTATAAGCAATTTACTCAACAGTGATAACCTAAAAGTAGCTATTACTCAGCTATGCCATGAGCTACAGGTCTGAAATTTTACTATGTTATAGCTGACCCAAAAATAGCTGAATAACATATTGAAACAAAATACTCTAAATGCAACAGTTTTCAAGTTACAAGTGATTTTACTCACGATGGAAGTTACTGAAAAGCCCAAAAGTAGCTATTACTCACTTAGCTATTGAGACAGACACCCAAGTTACTCACCATGTTGTAGCTATGAAAAAAGTATCTGAATAACATATTTTAACAAAATGCTCTAAATGCAACACTTTTCAAGTTACAAGTGATTTAGTGCATGATTTCATGAATTTTAATGCATTTTAGACATTTTTGTCTACCAGAGGCCTAATTTAGACATAAAGCCTACCAAAAAGATAGGGTGGCGAGTCCTCTAGCATACCAAGCCACCTGCCAAATATGAAAGAAATCTGGAAAGAAATGTGGACTGTAGGTCGCTAACAAGCAATATTCCACATTTTAGACATTTTTGTCTACCACAGACCTAATTTAGACATAAAGCCTACCAAAAAGATAGGGTGGCGAGTCCTCTACCATATCAAGCCACCTGCCAAATATGAAAGAAATCCGGAAAGAAATCTGGACTGTAGGTCGCTAACAAGAAATCTCTGCGGACGCGGACGACGACGATGATGAATCCATAGTATCCCCGCTTCGCGTCGGGGATACAAATATGATCCATAAATCACTCACAATTTTCCATACTTGGTAACCTCCCGCAGTCCGGCGGTACATCCGGCCAAGTGTAACTGGGGTCTTAGTGGATGACGCACTGCTTCTTAAACAGAAGATCTGCATGCTGATGCTTGGAGTAGCATTACAATTCCTGCTAGGTAAGAATGCTTCTGTAAGTCAGTGTACATAGACATCTGGACACAGCTGTCTTGTTAGCGCACAGACTGGGTTATCCAGCAAAAATACACACTCAGCCCTCTCTCTGGGTAAACCATTTGTTCTATTTCCTGCCATTTTTGTAGTGCTGAGTCCCAGAAATTTACACCCACCATAGCAGGCAATCTGTCCACTCAATCAGCACTGTCTTGCTGTACATATTTGGTGAATACAGGACACTAGGCATAACAAACGTGACTCTATACCACACTCCAAACATACATCACAAAAAAAACCCTTAACTTATGCAATACCTCAAAATGAATTTTATGTTTTAATCAGCAATCAAAATTTACTATGATTAACTGATTTTTAGAATTTTTATGTAGCATTTACACACTTTACGATGCACTTATACTAAATGTAACCAACACAAAAGTCTATGGACTAACAGACTTTTACTAACAGGTTGTAAATCACCTCAATTAGCAAAATTACAAGTTTCAAAAATATGTTTCCATTATTTTTTTCTGAGAACCACAATGGCTATGTAATTATTTGCCAATATAAAAAATATTTACCAAGTATTTTCCAATAAATCGGCAGAGACTGGAGATTTAAGTGCTTCTGGGATGCGTTCTTTGACCAATAAAAATTGGTGTCCATGTCCTGACATCATAAGTGTCAAGTGTTATAAACCTAACTGTCTGATAGTTCCAACAATCAACACCAGATAATGTTAGAGATCTGCATCATCTCAAGTGGACTTCTCAACACTTATCAATGTATTATTGCCTTATGGTCCATTTGCATTGTTCCAGGTGATGGGTGTTTAAATATTGTTTGCATTCAATAAAAAAAATCTGGATCTTTCCCAAAACATAATCACTTCTTGCTTTGGCTACATTAAAATGGGATCTTTGAAATTCTGGGAATTATTTTGTGTTTGTTTATTTGTTTCTAGAATATGAACCAGATTGTTCCTAAATTTCAACACTTCTTCCTTTGGTCACACAATACACACATAAAGATTTCAGAAAAAGTCCACTTACTACTTTTGGATTTATCGTGAACACAGACTTACAAACAGCTAAGCAAATGCATCCAAAAACATAACGTGGAGGTAATCACCATGATGTAATCAGACAATAATTGGCACACTCACGAAGGCTTATCCTGTCTACTATTCCTTGCTTCCCACAGAATAATAAACACTTAAATAGTGACTATTTTAAATGTAGAGACCTCACTTCAAAGGATATACATCTTTCTTATCAAATATAGCTTCTTAAATGTCACATAAATTTACACTGTAATCAAAATACAGACAATGTAACACCAAAAGGATATAGGGGCGATTAAGGGTTAATCTTAACATCAATAAAGTTATGTTAAAAGTGTCTGTAAAACTGGACAAGAATAGAGTGCCTTCCAGGAACTTTGCTAGCTGATATTTCCAGCAAATTAATTCCATCTAGTGTACTTTGATCTAGGTGTACTTGTTTGAAAAATAGTTTTTTTTTTTTAAATTTTAGATTCAAAAGCAAGACAAGAAAAGTACATCACTTTGTGAGAATTCTATTTATCAATTACAGGATCATATTCAGTTTTGTAAATTGCTGCATAAAGGTTTATATGATGTCAAAATCTGAGGTCAAAACACCATCTTTGTACTTTATATTAAAATTAAATATATTACAAGAGCAACATAATGCGGGATTTCCTGCAGTAATGGTAGAACTAATCCCACTGTACTTTTAGCTGTGAAATGTGATGGCAGACAATGTCATTAAACTAGAGAACCTAAATTCAATATTATAAAGACCGGAAGTGCGCAGTGAACGAAAACCGGTCTGTGCGCATAGAATCAGCTTGGCATAAAACGTGTGACAACCGCCCGCTGAAAAACAGAAGTGCTGTTTCAAATTGCTCGATTGTATGTTGATAGTAAAATCGTATGCTTTTACGCAAGCTATCAAGCAGTCAAAACAATATGGCAGCGACCTTGTTCATGTCACCTCATAACAAGCATTCTGATGCATGCAATGATCTCCCTCCGTATAAATTAGATGTACTAAAAATAGTGGAATATAGATTTTCTTGTGAGATGGAGGCACATGACGATTGTAAAAGTGACAATAAGCAAGAGGCACTTTAATGTTTTCATCCCAATGAGTATTATTATTATTTTTTTTTTTTTTTTGCATTTTATGCAAAAAAAAAACAATTTTTGGGGAAAGTCACCAGTAGACTCTGCAGATATCCTGCGGGTCAAAAATTTCATCGAAATCACTCTATCTCGCTCCGCTTCCAAATAAACACGTCAAAAGTGGTGGGAAAACGATGTGGCGGGAAAACGATTTTTGGGAAAAGTCGCCAGTAGATTCTGCAGATATCCTGTGGGTAAAAATATTCATCGAAATCGCTCTTCATCACTCTGTTTCCGAGATAAACCCATATTTGCGCTTAACCCAGAAATTCAAGATGGCCACCAAAAGTGGGGGAAAGCGATTTTTGGGAGAAGTCACCAGTATACTCTGCAGATACCCTGTGGATCAAAAATTTCGTCAAAATCGCTCTATCTCACTCCGTTTCCAAGATAAACGCGTTTTTGAGTTTTACGCAGAAATTCAAGATGGCCGCCAAAAGTGGCCAGAAACAATTTTTGGCAAAAGTTGCCAGTAGACTCTGCAGATTCTCTGTGGGTCAAAAATTTTGTCGAAATCGTTCTATCTCGCTCCGTTTCTGAGATAAATGCGTTTTTTTGCGTTTTATGCAGAAATTCAAGATGGCTGCCAAAAGTGGCAGGAAAATCGCTCTATCTCACTCCTTTTCCAAGATAAACGTTTTTTTCTGTTTTACACAAATTCAAGATGGCTGCCAAAAGTGGCGGGAAAACGATTTTTGGGAAAAAATCGCCAGTAGACTCTGCAGATACTCTGTGGGTCAAACATTTCATCAAAATCGCTCTATCTCGCTCCGTTTCCAAGATAAATGCATTTTTCTGTTTTACGCAAATTCAAGATGGCCGCCAAAAGTGGCGGGAAAATGATTTTTGGAAAAAGTCACTAGACTCTGCAGATACCCTGTGGGTCAAAAATTTTGTCGAAATCGCTCTATCTCACTCTGTTTCCGAGATAAACCCATATTTACGCTTAATGCAGAAATTCAAGATGGCCACCAAAAGTGGGGGGAAAATGATTTTTGGAAAAAGTCGCCAGTATACTCTGCAGATATTTTGAGGGCCAAAAATTTTGTTGAAATCCCTCTACCTCTCTCCGTTTCCGAGATAAACGCTTTTTTGCATTTTACGCAGAAATTCAAGATGGCTGTCAATAGTGGAGGGAAAACGATTTTTGGGAGAAGTCACCAGTAGACTCTGCAGATACCCTGTCGATCAAAAATTTCGTCGAAATCGCTCTATCTTGCTCCGTTTCCTAGATTAATGCGTTTTTGCGTTTAACGCAGAAATTCAAGATGGCCGCCAAAAGTGGCGGGAAAACAATTTCTGGAAAAGTTGCCAGTAGACTCTACAGATACCCTGTTGTCGAAATAGCTCTATCTCGCTCTGTTTCCGAGATAAGCGTGTCTTTGCGTTTAACGCAGAAATTTAAGATGGCCACCAAAAGTGGCAGAAAAACTATTTTTGGCAAAAAGTCGCCAGCATACTCTGCAGATACCCTGTAGTCAAAAATTTTGTCGAAATCACTCTATCTCGCTCCATTTCCGAATTAAATGTTGTTTTACAAAAAGTTGTCAGTAAACTCTCCAGATACCCTGTGGATCAAAAATTTAGTCGAAATCGCTCTATCTCACTCTGTTTCTGAGATAAACGCATTTTTTTTGTTTTACACAGAAATTCAAGATAGCCACCAAAAGTGGCAGAAAAAACGATTTTTGGCAAAAAGTCACCAGTAGATTCTCAAGATACCCTGTGGGTCAAAGAAATTTAGTCTAAATCACTCTCGCTCCGTTTCCGAGATCAATGCGTTTTTGCGTTTTACACAGAAATTCAAGATGGCCACCAAAAGTGGCACAAAAACAATTTTTGGCAAAAAGTCGCCAGCATACTCTGCAGATACCCTGTAGTCAAATATTTTGTCGAAATCACTCTATCCGCTCCATTTCTAAATTAAACGGGTTTTTTTTTTGCATTTGACACAGAAATTCAAGATGGCCGCCAAAAGTGGTGGGAAAACGATTTTTGGGAAAAGTTGCAAGTAGACCGGTAGATACCTTGTGGGTCAAAAATTTCGTCAAAATCGCTCCATCTCTCTCCATTTCCGAGATAAATACGTTTTTGCAAATACTTTTGAAGATATTTGATATTTACTTCTGTCATTATTTTGCTACAAATAACAAAATAGCTATTACTCATTTATGGCATGCAATAGAACCCGAAACCATATGCCATCTTACAGTTAAGGACAAAGTAGCTGAACAACATATTTTAGGAAAATACTCCAACTGCAATAGTTTTGGAGATACAATGGATTTACTCAAGTCAGAATTTCAAAGTAGCTATTACTCAGCTATGCAATGTGCAACAGGTGAAAAAAACTAGATGAATAACATATTTGAAAAGAAATCCCTAACTTTAATACTTTTGAAGATATTTGACATTTACTAATGTGCATGGTTGCATTTGGGTGCAACCGGGCTCATTCCTGGACTTTGCTTCATACCTTAAAATTTTTATTCTATCAAATGGTTTTGTATGTTACCTGTTCTCTCATTGGTTGAAATGGACTGACCACTGAAACTGACCAGTACCTCGTCCATTTCAAATCTGGTGGCCAGAGGGAGAACATCACTTGCACATATCAGCAACAGCACTACATTCATAGCACGTGGTTGTGTTTTTCTTTTATACTATTTACATGTTATTTTATACTGTCTTAGTATTTTAGTATTTTAATACATATGGTCACTGCGTTTGTGAATCAATGGAGAACAGGCAATATAACCTCCGTTCAGCCAACCGTGACATAATACAAGTACCAGTCCAACTTCAAGTTGATAATACTGAATTTATGTCGACAGTTATGAATCAAAACAATGATTCACATTCCGATTCCATTAGCGATTCAAATGATTCCCATACTGATTTGGATTGCTCCGGATTGCTGAATTTGTCCAATGATGGAAATTATTCGAAATTAACCGGTGGAAATTCCACAAAAACTGATCAAACTGGAAATCAAATGCAAGCTTCTACCAGTACTGTTAATTCTAATCCACAACTACTGATCAACCAACAAATTTTGGATCAGTTACAAACTATTGGTCGTAGATTGGACAAATTGGAGCACAAACCGGGGAAAAAAACGTCGGATCCGACAAAAATTAAAAAGAAAATAAAAAGTAAACAAACTTCAGTTATCAAAGAGCACACCCCCATGCTATCAAATGCTAGTGGCGTAGCCAAAAATATGGATTCGACGGATCAATCAATCCCTAATCTGGCTTCCCTTAGACAAGACATTCAAATTCAGCAACAGGTTCAACAGCGTCTTGCAACACTGGCACAACAACAAATACCAGGTATGGATCCAAAAATTAAATCCCAAAGGGGAGGTCCGGATGTTTTTGTAAAGAATAGGGTACGTTGGCCCCATGAACACGTTTTATCAGGTTCCACAAAAGAAAGGGTCACTTATGACCAGTTAACTGTTGTCCAGTGGGTTTCTGGGTTTTGTCGCACCATGCAGGAGGAAAAAAATTCAAAAATGAGAGAACATATGTTAGATTATTTGGTTTCTTTGATGGATGATGCTACAGATTTTTCCTGGGGTGCGGCAAAGGCCAGTCACGCTGTGCTTCTGTGCAGAATGGAACAAGGCGAAATTCAAGATTATAGTCAGATTGAAAAAATTGATAGAATTAGAAGAGCAAATGCACAGAAGCACGTTCAACCTGCAAACTTCAAAAATGCTCAGAATGATAAAAAATCCTTCACAAAAATCACCAAGTCCATGCCGTGTTTGTATTACAACCAAAATTCATGTACACATCAAAAAACACATGATACAAAGGGTATATCATACAAACACGTATGTTCTTCTTGTTTTGCCATATCTGGCAAGACATTTGCTCACCCTGAAAGTGAATGTAGAAATAAAAATCGTGTATCAAAAAACGAATGAATAAGGGTATGGCGACTGGTCAAAACCATACCCTTCAAAGACACATGGTTTTTTGGTCATCGGTTCAAAATTCTGAAGGTTTTCGAACAAAACCAAGTACTTGGAAAAAATGGCTTCACACTGCAAATGCGTTTAATAATAAACGCAATCATAGGTCTTATGCTCAAGTGGTGGCAGGAAACCAAACTCCAAGATGTTACATAAGTAAAAAAATTGTTGGTCAAAATATCAAAAAAATTCGCCCTGTACATGGACTTCACAGACCTGTGAAAGTCCGTCCTGCACACAGACTTCAAAGACATGTGGCAAATAATCTTACTTGGGGTAAGAAGGATACCGAGAAACTACAAGGTCAAAGGTCAAATTCTGTTTACCAAAAACGTTCTAACGCACAACAAGGTTCCTCCAATACCAAAAATACCCCAAAAACTAAATCACAAAGTCATGATCACATCATATCCATTCACAATAAATTTGCACCATTGCAAAAATTCTTGGACAATGAAAGCACTGAGACTGTTGTGCAGAAAGACCCAGAGACAATATGTCACACGTCTTCAAATACAGGTCGCAACACCGTTAAGCTACCTTGCAAACAAAATAAGCAAATGACTGACAAGGTCAAACACCAATTCCAAGGTCATAGTCCTGTACACGAAGTAGATAGGAAGGAAAATCCCCCTCCTTATCATGATGCAACAGATATATCACAGCAGTGTATACATATCCAGGCCAATACCTCTGATGATAATTGTGATTTTGATACTTCTTCTCCTACAGAAATATCCTCTGATAATAGAATTCCACAACTTATCTGGGATAATAGATATCAATGTTCACACTATTCGGAGTGCATGGCCCAAATGACAGTACCTTTTGGTTTCATACCAATTACTTCACTCCAAGAATATCATGGACCACCCATTCATTGGCAAACAATTCCGGACATGTTGAAAGCACATAAAATTATCACTGAATCAGGACTTCCAAATTTTATGAAATGTAGGATACCAGTTCAAACCCATCTTAGGCCTCAAGCTTGGGAAAAGTATCTCACCAAATATTGGGACAGACAGATTGTTGACCTAATTACTTTTGGTTTCCCCCTAGACTTTGATAGATCCTGTCCTTTAATAGCTACTTATGAAAATCACTCCTCAGCTATCCAACATCCAGATGAAATTGATAAATATATTCAAGAAGAATTATGCCACCAAGCAATATTAGGTCCTTTTGATAAACTACCATTTCATTTACACTTTTCCCCACTCATGACAAGAACCAAACAGAATTCTTCAAAACGTAGGACTATTATGGACTTATCTTGGCCTAGGGAAGCCTCAGTTAATGCTGGTGTCAAGAAGAACATATACCTAGATACTTATTTTAAACTATATTATCCATCAATAGATAATATTACAGCAGCACTTAGGAACTTGGGTCCTGGGGCCATGATATACAAAGTTGATATAAGTAGGGCATTTCGACACTTGAGAATTGACCCTAGGGACATAGATCTCTTAGGCTTATCTCATTATGACGCATATATTGACGTAAGTCTCCCATTTGGGTTCAGACATGGGTCAATTTTCTTCCAAAGATGTTCTGATGCAATTAGATATATCATGAAGGAACATGGCTTCCCAGGTTTATGGAATTATATAGATGATTTAATCTATACTGGTTTGCCTTCAAAAATACACGATTCTTTTGCCTTTTTGCTACGATTATTACCAGAATTAGGTTTGGACATTAGTATGGATAAATTGGTTCAACCTTCCACATCTGCTGTATGCCTGGGCATACTAATTGACAGCAAAAACCAAACCATATCCATACCCCCAGACAAACTACAACAAATTGTACATATGTGTTCTTCATGGTCTAATAAGAAATCTTGTACAAAAACCCAATTCCAATCATTACTTGGCTCTTTGTTATATATAACAAAATGCGTTCATCCAGCTCGATATTTTCTGAACAGGATGTTGCAAATTTTACGAGATAACCACAATTCTCAGGTTATTACTTTGAATCAACATTTTCATTGTGATTTAAATTGGTTTAACACCTTCTTAAAATCATATAATGGGGTCACATTTTATCATCAGCCAAATATTCAGCATGCTATCCATTTAGATGCATGTCTTACAGGTCTTGGAGGTTGCTATAATAACATGATATATACTATTCCAATTCCTGAAGGCCACGAAGGTTACAACATAAATCATTTAGAGATGATTAATATCATGGTGGCCCTTAAAATATGGGGCACATGTTGGTCTAATCAATGTGTCCAAATATTTTGTGATAACTTACCAGTAGTAGAAGTCATAAGAACGGGCCGAGCCAGGGACCATATTTTAGCCATGTGTGCCAGAAATATTTGGTTGTTATCTGCCATATATAATATTAGATTTATAGTGTCACATATTTCTGGTCATCATAATACAATTGCTGATCTGTTGTCCCGATGGTACAAAACACCAAATAACCATGAAAAATTAACTGCCTTACTCCCAATACATTATTGGATCCCTGCACATATGGATCTGATGTTGTTTAATACAAAAATTTAGTTTTATTTCAGAAGATACTTCTATGGCATCCCAGCTGTCCACCAGTGCATGTGCCAGACTACATACAGCCTTTAGACCAGCGACATACACAGCCTATACTCGTATGTTCTCAGATTTCATAGCATTCCTGGTGGTAGCTGGGCTCTGCCTTACCCAAGTATCCACACTTCAGGTACTAGCTTTTACAGAATTTCTGTACTTAAACTGTTTTTCACCTAGTAACATAGCCAACCATTTGGCCGGAATTAAAGCCATGTTCATAATTTATGATTTGGATTACACTGCTTTTCTGGACCACCGGATACAACTGTATCTAAAATCCCTCAAGATTAACAGGCCTTTTCAACCACATATTCCACAAATTATAGACGAATATTTACTTGCCAGAATTGTCGTTGCTTGTGAAAAATTTCCAAATCACATAGTTTTTAAAGCATTGTACACTATTTCCTTCTTTTCTTTCCTTCGCTTATCCAATTTGTTACCTCACTCTATTAAAATGTTTGATATATCTAGACAATTATGTAGAGGTGACATATTTTTCTCACAAAATACGGCCACCATTCTCATTAAATGGTCGAAAACCATTCAAAACCGACAAGAGATCAAGACTATTGTTATTCCATTGTTACATGGCTCTCCCATATGTCCAGTACAAGCTGTTCGACAAATGCTGGCAGCATATCCTGACCATGACAATGCCCCTTTGTTTCAAATCCCTAGCGGTTCCTCACTCATCCCTCTGACTGATTCAAAAGCTCGTAAACATTTAAAAAATATCTCGCTGCTATTACAGATAACACCAACTTTAACATTTCACATGTTCAGGAAGGGTGGCACCACCTGGGCCTTTAATCATGGGGTCCCTATAGAAAATATAATGCAACATGGCACTTGGTCCTCGCAAACTGTTTGGAGATATATCAAATCTGTCCCTTCCGCCTCATCCCTAGTCTCCACTTCCTTTCAAAACTACCTACAACCCTAGTTTGGCAGTTTGGGTGCTATTCTTTCCTTTCCTTTAAATTTTTCAAGTTAAAATCTTCTAGTTATCTATTGTCATCCGGCTTGACCTTGGTTTTGACCTTTAACTCTTCAAATTATATTTTGCCTCCATACTCGTGGGTTTGACCTTGGCTGTGACCCCAGAGTTGTCACTCAAAAAATGTATCACTAAAAATGATCTCTACTAGCTTACCCTTACTTTCATGTTTTGGACCTCGCATATCCTATGACCAAATCTGCATTGGTCTAAAAAATTTCAAAATTGGTAAGCTAGTTCTTCCATATGACTACTCAGTTGCATTCCTAAATTATAATTCCCTTGTACATAACGTGCTCATATATATTATCATGTTTTACAAAGATATATTAGTTTTAAAAAATAAATATATATATATCCCACATATGTTTTTTTAATGGCTTTGTCAGGGAATGTGCATGGTTGCATTTGGGTGCAACCGGGCTCATTCCTGGACTTTGCTTCATACCTTAAAATTTTTATTCTATCAAATGGTTTTGTATGTTACCTGTTCTCTCATTGGTTGAAATGGACTGACCACTGAAACTGACCAGTACCTCGTCCATTTCAAATCTGGTGGCCAGAGGGAGAACATCACTTGCACCCTCCCACCCACCCACAAATATCATTCAATAATTGTTGTTTACTTGTGCACAGATTTGTTGGCTAATGCATATTTCTAGTTTCAGACTGGCTCGTATTATGATGATTCCTATGTGGATATTGCTCAGCTTCCATTATGCTTATTACTTATCTATGCTGATGGTTATCTTCTGAATCTGGCTTCCATATTGTGTCGCCTGTGATGATTCATGGCTGTTATAATATCCCTCACTTCCTGTTTACTACATAACAGGCAGTTATTGCTCCCACTTCTGGAAGTCTGCATATACCAGTGTCAAGTGGCTATCTACATTATTGCCTCACATCATCTTATCAGAGTGGCCATACTGAGCTCTGTCAGTGGTGGAGTATTCTCATGCTGTTCGGTCACTGGCCCTGTGCTGTGATTAGCTTTGCTAAAGACGTTATCCAGTTCTGTTGATAATCATGTTATTAATCCATATGTATTTAGTATTATGACCAGACTGTGGGCTATTGTCGTGTCAAAGTAGCCTTTTTCTAGGGTGTTTTATTATTTTTTTTTTGAAATTTTAAGGAGGCTGTATTGCTCAGTCACGTAAGGAATACATTTATACAGCTAGACAGGTTGCTGGCAATAAGTCCTTGGAAGCAACCAGAGTATACATATGTTTATGTTGTTGTCTTATTGTGTTCTCATATAAATCTTTCTCTTATGATTCATGACCTCTGACCTGTCATTGATCTTATCACACATATTGATACTATTGCTTTTTAATTTTAGTAATTTTAATTCTCCACTCTATGATCTTAACGTGTTGGCCACTTAGATAAATTCTTTATTCAAACGTACATTTTAATGAGTACGTATTGCTAGCATTCACTAGATTCACTACCTTCCCTTGAACCTAACAAATTTACCCAACCTCTACTAAATTCTTCAATAAGATAATCTCCTTACTTTAACCTGTTACAGAACTTAAAATTTTAAGTTAAAACTTTCTAGTCATCTATTGTCATCCGGCTTGACCTTGGCTTTGACCCTTAAAATTTCACACTATATTTTGCTCGGGTGCTATTCTTTCCTTTCCTTTAAATTTTTCAAGTTAAAATCTTCTAGTTATCTATTGTCATCCGGCTTGACCTTGGTTTTGACCTTTAACTCTTCAAATTATATTTTGCCTCCATACTCGTGGGTTTGACCTTGGCTGTGACCCCAGAGTTGTCACTCAAAAAATGTATCACTAAAAATGATCTCTACTAGCTTACCCTTACTTTCATGTTTTGGACCTCGCATATCCTATGACCAAATCTGCATTGGTCTAAAAAATTTCAAAATTGGTAAGCTAGTTCTTCCATATGACTACTCAGTTGCATTCCTAAATTATAATTCCCTTGTACATAACGTGCTCATATATATTATCATGTTTTACAAAGATATATTAGTTTTAAAAAATAAATATATATATATCCCACATATGTTTTTTTAATGGCTTTGTCAGGGAATGTCATTATTTTGCTACAAATAACAAAATAGCTATTACTCACTTATGGCATGCAATGGGATGCCAAACTATGTACCATCTTATAGCTAAGGACAAAGTAGCTGAACAACATATTTGAAGAAAAAGCTGTAACTGCAATAGTTTTTGAGTTATGAGCCCTTTATTTTACTCAAAGTAGCTAAAATTGCTATTACTCACTTATCTTTAGGCCTAAGTCCATAAAACCAGGCGTGAAAATACATTGGGACAATTAATTTACAAAAAATCTGTAGTTGTAGTAGTTTTGGAGAAATCTGCATGACACACTAACGCACGCACGCACACACACAGGTTTATGGTGCAGACCGAGGACATGGGTTTTTCTTACCCAACCGAGGACGTCTTTATTTTGATGTTTTTACATCAGATTGCAGTAGCTATGCATAAAATTATTTTGTTTATGTCATAATTCATCCCATATTGCAAGAAAAACTGATTCTTTAAATATTGGTTGTTTACAAGACAACCGAGGACATAAGCACATAGTTGTACATTTACCAACTAACTGAGGACACACAGTTTTGGATTTAACACAGGAAATAGAGGACACACAGTGTTGGGTTTATCATTGCAAATAGGGGACACACATTTCTAGATTTATCAGCAAATAGAGGACACACAGTTTGGGATTTATTATATCAAGTAGAGGCCACATAGGTTATTCGATGTTTAGATATTATTATTAGATATCAGCATCTAACAACAGTTTAAGATTTTTCATGTTAATTAGAGGATGTAGTGTGGGATTTATTATATCAAGTAGAGGCCACATAGGTTATTCGATGTTTAGATATTATTATTAGATATCAGCATCTAACAACAGTTTAAGATTTATCATGTTAATTAGAGGATGTAGTGTGGGACTTATTATATCACACAGGACACACAGTTTATTAGATACAAAGAATCAAATAGAGGACACACAGTTTCTGATTTATCATGTCAACTAGAGGATGCACAGTATGGGACTTATTATATCAAATAGAGGACGCACAGTTTATGATTTATCATATTAAATAGAGGACGCACATTATGGGATTTATTTTGTCAAATAGAGGACACACAGTTTATCAAATATAGTATTCAATAGTGGACACACAGTTTTTGGATTTCTTGTGTTAAATAGATGGCACAGTTTGTGAGATAAAAAAGTCAAATTGGGACACACTTTAAGGAATATACTACACATTGAAGAAACATTGTTTAATCAAAATAATATATCAATTAGAAGATAAAGTAATTGAGTAAATTTATGAAATCCAAGAGAACATATATTTGGAATGTTAACTCTAGAGGCAGTACATCAAAAAGTAGGTAAATAACATAATTCACTAAAATGCCCTGAATTCAATAGTTTTGCAGTTACAAGTGATTTACCCAAAGCTGAACTATCAAAGTAGCTATTACTCAATTAGCTATGGAGCTATAGCTCTGAAAGTACGCCATATCACACATCAAGAAGTAGGTGAACAATATATTTGGTGAGAATCCTGTAAACTAGAAATAGGATGCCCTGTTGATAGTAGCTGCGACATATGAATAGAAACAGGATAGCATAGAAGGATAACACACATTATCATGTGTAATGTCCACCCCATGAACCTTTTGCCAAAATTGTACAGTAGTCTTACAAGAGCCTGTTTCATTTGTAAAATATATCAATGATGCTTAAATATTTATTAGTGTACATGTAAATTATTTCAGCTTCATGCCTTTTTGCATTGGTTGGGTCGAAAATTTTGACGAAATCACTCTATGGTTAAGAAGATAGAAGGAAATTTCTGTTTTTCTATTTTTGGCAAAAATTTGAAAATTCAAAATGGCCGCCATTTTTGGGAAGAGAAAACACTATTGTTTTGTGACCTGGACCTTAAATTTCAAGCTCATTGGTGGCCTCTTATTAAAGGTCAGATTTTGGCCATTTTTTTACATTTTGGCCCAGTCCTCATATACAGAAAGTTAGATCATCCTATGGCTGGTATATATAATAAATATATATGTCCTCTGTAAGCATACAGAAATTTGACCTTGAAGCTCTTCATTGAAGGTCATCCACAGACCGCCAAAGTACCTCACAGAGGACAGTTTTGGCCTTTTTGGAGATATTTTCACACTTAATGCTGACTCAATTGCATGGAAACTATTGAAAATGGCTTTGGAGGTTGAGTGCATGATGGAATACCAGTGTCCCGTGAAATTTTTCTGCTGTGAAATTTTTCTTCTTCCTGTCTTTTTACCCATTTCCACGCCATCACGCATGCACAGAAATGGTTATATTATAAACCAAGTTTGTTAAAAATTTCATGTTACACCAGCATCAAGTTTGTTGACCTTGGCTATTGTTTTCAAGGTCACCTTAGGCCTGCTAAAATGACTCAAAATGGTACCATAGACTGAGGCCATATACCTCCTTTATTATTGGCTGATACCGCTCTAACAAAAAAATATTATAGCTAGCCTTCTCAAATTTCAAGGATATATTCATAACCATAAAATCTTGCCTGGGAATATTTTTGGCCTCATTTTGAAAAACAAGATGGCTGCCAGGGACGTTTATTTAACTTAAAGCAAGGACTTTTGTTGGCCCTCTAGAGCAAAGGGTATTATAGGTAGAGATCTCAAATTCGCAGAATATGTTCCGCATTACAAAATCTTGACTGGAAATATTTTCAGCCTCATTTTGAAAAACAAGATGGCTGCCATGGGCGTTTTCTCTCAGTCATGAAAAGTGATTATATCTCCCTTATGATTGGTCCTAGAGGTTTGGGATGGTAAACCAACCTATAGGAAATCATGGGCTGGGAATCTTTTGGTGTGGTCGGATTAGACTGGGCCCTTCCTTCGAGGTCAAACGAGGATAGTAAAATCTAAAGTGCTTATAAATCACTTTTTCTTGGTCCTAGAGGTTTGTAATGTGAAACCATCCTATAGGAAATCATGCGCTAGGAATCTTCTGATGTGATCAGATTTGAGCTTTGACCCCTCTTTCAAGGTCAAATGACGATAGCCCAAATTAAAAGTGCTTATAACTCACTTATTTGTATTCCTAGAGGTTTGCAATGTCACACCAACCTACTGGAAATCATGGGCTAAGAATCTTTGGATGTGGTCAGATTTGACCTTGGGCTCCTCTGTCACGGTTAAGTGATGGTTGATTGGCTTTGGTGAGTTTTAATTCTGGTGGATACAATTTGCATCGGTTCTCTGATGCGCTATGTCTAGTTACATTTGTATCTTTCATTAAGCAAACATTTTGTTTAGTTAGTGTCAGTACAAGTTGCTCCCATAAACACTTAGGCCCCCTCCCCACGGTGCTATATTTGTGTCAAACATAATACTCTGTATGTCACACTTCAACCATGTACCGTCCGGGGATAAACGGCGTTGAGATGCCATCTCTAGTTTATATATCTGCTACTTCCCTACCTGAAATAGCTCCTTTGCCTTGTATTACCATGCAGATACCCAAAAGTACCTCAGTCCAAAAAGTTTCAGTCCAAGTCTCAGATTCCATATGAATATCAAAATAAAGACTCAATCATGTCAGTCAACAAGTGGGCAATTCCATATAACAAAGTTGCACAGTCCAAAGGTTCAATCAGCAAGGTTAGTCATGTTACTTTATCCTCTTGTTGTGTCACACAATGTGTAATATTCAACTGTATGTGAGTGTATGGAAGAGTATATGTAAAGTTTAAACTTGAAAATAGCTGTATCTGACGATTGAACTAGAGCATTGCTTCGCAAGAGAAAAAGAAATTGTTTTTGCAGCAAAAACAAAGCGTCCCAATGAATATTAATGAGTTTGTAGAAATCACTATCTTCCTGTGTTTAATATGTTTTTCCATTTATGACAAAATGCAAGGATTCATATATGAATCTAGCCAAAAGTGGCAGGAAAACGATTTTTGAGATAAGTCGCCAGTAGGCTCTGCAAATACCCTGTGGGTCAAAAATTTCGTCGAAATCGCTCTATCTCACTCCGTTTCCAAGATAAACGCATTTTTGTGTTTAAGGCAGAAATTCAAGATGACCGCCAAAAGTGGCGGGAAAACGATTTTTGGGAAAAGTTGCCAGTACACTCTGCGGATACCCTATAGGTTAAAGATTTTGTCGAAATTGCTCTATCTCGCTCCGTTTCCAAGATAAACGCGTTTTTTGCGTTTTATGCAGAAATTCAAGATGGCTGCCAAAAGTGGCGGGGAAAATGATTTTTGAGGAAAGTTGCCAGAAGACTTGGCAGATACCCTGTGGGTCAAAAATTTCATCAAAATCGCTCTCTCTCGCTCTGTTTCCAAGATAAACTCGTTTTTTGCGTTTAACACAGAAATTCGAAATGGCCGCCAAAAGTGGCGGGAAACAATTTTTGCAAAAAGTTGCCAGGAGACTCTGCAAATACCCTGTGGGTCAAAACTTTCGTCAAAATTGTTCTATCTCGCTCTGTTTCCGAGATAAATGTGTTTTTGCGTTTTCAGCATTAAGAAAAATCATGATGTTTAGTTAATCGTTAATAAGTCGGCCATTTTGTATTGGACCACTTCCAAAAGTTAACAATTTCCAGACATCTATATGACGAACCTACTTGCTAACTTTCATGTGAATAGCTGAAACCCTTTTTAAGTTATCATCCGGACAAGCACACCCTTTTGAAAAACATGTTTTTGGTCACGTGACTTCTCTGATTGGTTGAAATGTCATGACACCATATTCAGAAATTTTTCCCAGGGCTACTGCATACACCTACCAAATATGAAGAGAATCTGCCTTATGGCTGCGAAGCTATTGCGAAAAGAAAATGCAGATCCGGCGGAGTCGCTTCTCCCATATACAAACAAGCGTCCCTCGCTGGACACTTAATGAATACACTACATTAAAGTAATAATCAACTAAGCAGAAAGAAAGACAAATAGATTTTATATAACTGAACTTAATTTATAAACATGAAATAGCATGTACAGTTACGGAAGACTAAAATTAATTCTAAGGCATAAAATCCAACTTTCTAGTAGTAACCTCTATATGTTGCTAAAAAATGTTTACCACAGAACTATAGCTGAAAAATAGTAGGCTTTAAGAGAAACTGGTTTTATTGAGTCAGCATAGAGTATTCTATGAAAATCTATGTAATTAACTGTCTAACCAGTGTTTTCCTCTATTATAGGCTCTATTATAGAGTTCTGGCCATAATGTAACATCAAGCCAAAGAGTAAAATAATTTAATAAAGGTCCTGGAACCAGCTTGAAATCACAAAATAACAATGTTTATGATTTGCGGTTGCGGCTAGAATTATTATGCGGTTGCAGTGACTACACAGTAAGTTGCATATGAGTTCTGCAATCACTGTCGTGGTTGTTTATTGATTTCACTTTTGCATAACGCAAATGCAGACTTGTCAAACAAAAGCCAAAAAACACTGAAAGTGGTTCCTTAATTTAGGGCTGTTTTTGCATGTCCCAATACCAGCCTACTGTAAATAGTTCCAACACAAATCAGTTACATTCAACTCAAATTCAACAAAGTGTCGCCTAAAAATGCATAAAATATGCAAATCAAATAAATTATAATATTGCAAATATTTTACAATAATCGTTAATCACCTATTTTAAAGTCTTTCAGATGTGATATACTGGTACAACAATGACAGCTAGTTTGATGGTAGAAATACTTCAAAAGCCACAATTCTTTAAAATAATAACAAAATATGTGGAGAATATGTTGTTCATTAGTGTGAAAAGTTAGTATGTAATAGAATTTTGGTTATTTCTCAGTCTTTTTGTTGGAATCTCATGTGAAACCACTTTTCCCAGCTCCAATGGCTGAATCATCGCTAAGTTACCCATGGTCCATAATTCCAAACCAACTGTTACATCATACTTTGTGTTGCATCGGCTTTTGCTGTCACAATATTATAGTCAGGCTTCACTCCTTTATCAGAATAAAAATACAACTGTTTACATTTCGTTTGATTAATACATGCACTGCCACAGAAAGTGGCTGAACAACATATGTTAATGAAATGCAGTCATTTTGGACTCATAAGCAACTTGTTAATTAGAGTCGCTATTGTCAATATTGCTCACTAAGCTATTTACCTAGATATGCAAAAGCAATATCTTGATGGAGGGGTCAAAGATCAAATCCAATCTTAAGATTTACAGTATGGTTTCCAAAGGACTGCTTTCACATTCCAAGCCCTTGGGATCAATAACAACGAATACATATATAAGGTTTTTAGTGCACAAACACAGTTTGGTCATGAAGCAGTGTTTAAAGGTCAAATCTAGCCCTTCCATAAAATTCCCACAAGCAAGCACCCACCAGGGAGGGATGACTATAATTTGTGATGGTTATGCGAGTCTTGAATTGGCTCCTAAAACTTGAAATGGCTGTTGAGATCTGACATTGAGTGGGAGTGTTTTCCATTCTACTAGTACAGTTGTGCCAAAAGTACGCCTGCCAATCACCTTTTTGGCACAGACTAAGAAAATCCAGTAGACTTGTGGCCAAGAGCATGTTGAAGTTTTTTAAGTTAGCAACACTGGATTTGTTGACCTGACATATAGCAAGAATTACAGTATTATGGCATGTGCCCCCAGAGCTGTAGTCTCGACACTGGCAAATTTATGGATACGTCACAAATCCGAGATGATACTACCCAGATCTGAGATTTATTTAAGTACAGACCTATTCCATATACTGGATAGGACGAAATTTGAGTGGACAGACCTGTTCCATATCACCTAGATCTGAGATTTATGTAAGTACAGACCTATTCCATATACTGGATATGACGATTTTTGAGTGGACAGCTATCATGAGAAAACCAATTGAAGAAACTTGCAAATTTAATAAGTAAATTAAATTTTTATAAGTTAATACCCTATCCAATGGACAATAGCTTATCCGGTCGGCGCAGACCGGCCCGCCAAACGTCAGAAAAAGACGTCCTGTGTCTCCACTAGCAGGTCGGTCCGTAGCACCAGTGCACTCGCCAGATGGCGTGTCGTACTTCCTTCCTGTCTAGACAGAGTGACGTCATAGCATCTTTTTTGTTGTCTAAACTTATTAGACCCCTAGTAAGCTGATAGCGGGGTCGGTGGGAGGGTCTCGCGTGTCCATTGGATAGGGTATTAACTTATAAAAATTTAATTTACTTATTAAATTTGCAATTTTATTGCGTTAATACATCCTATCCAATGGACAATAGCTGAATGACTACCGCTTGGTCGGCGGGTAGGTTACTAGGGACTTGTGTGAACTCGTGGAAATTCCTTCTTAAAGCCTGGGTAAACCTTGAAGTTTAAAACCCCTAAGGCTATGGTCGAATATCATCATCCGGTTAACCCGGTTGGAACCGTCAGAGTCGACCTTGTTTTTCTCCCCCCCCCCCCCTTTTTTAAAAACAGACCTGCTCTGAGGTAGGGGGAAGAGAGGGATGAGTTCAGTCCCATAAAATTAAGTCTCCCGGAGGAAGTACGTGAGATTTTTTTTTTTTTTTTGTTGCTCCTTAATTATGTGTAGTATAAACAAATATGTACAAGCATTTACATATGTACAGATCTCCTCTAGGTACCAGTCTGTTGGTGGATCTGTTGAGCAGCCACAACCGGTCCGAGATGGTAGAGCTCTGAGTCAGCCCAAGCCACGTCCTTCAGATAGAATTGGGTGAAGGTATTATGAGATTTCCAGTGGCAGGCTGATAAGATCTGCTCCAAGGAGACTCCCGACTGGAAGGCCTTAGAAGCAGCAAAAGCCCTTACATCATGAGCTTTAACTTGATGTAGAGTGTGGGCTTGATGATCAGAGAGCTCATAGCATAGGATCACAGTTTGTTTGATCCATGAGGAGATAGTGGCAGGCGAGATGTCTTTGTCGAAGCCTTTCTTGAAGGAGACAAAAACTAATTGCTTGTCCTGCCTAAGGTCTGAAGTCCTGTCCAAATAGTAGCGTAAGGCTCTGACTGCACAAAGAGACCTATCAGACTTGAGGGATCTATCCAGAGTAGGAGCCAGGGCTGGTATGACCACCGGGGCTACACTCTCCGGACCCTCCTTGGCCAGCTGATTCTTGGAGAGGAAGCTGGGGGATGGAAACAGAGACACCTTAGACCAGTCCGACTGGTGTCTGATGTTTTTATGCTGCCATGCATGGATCTCACTCCTTCTTTTGCCAGAGCCAAGGGCCAAAAGGAAGACAGTTTTGAAGGTCAGGTGCTTCAGAGATGCTTCCCTAAGAGGTTCGAAAGGGGGCTTTGTTAGCTGGTGTAGTACCAGGGAAAGATTCCAGGAAGGTATTCCCCTCCGCCCTTTGGGTCTGTCTCTGTGGAAACTTTCCAAGGGACGAGTGAGATTATGATCTTTGCTGATATTTAGGGTTGTATCACCTAGTTTATCAGCAATGGCAGACCTGTATCCATTAATGGTGCTGGGCTGCAACTTCTTTTCCTCAAAGAGGTACATCAGGAAGTCAGCCACCGACTTTACAGGTGGTGACCTGAAGTCCACCTGATTAGTGTAGCACCACTTTGTAAAAAGGGTCCACTTTGCCTCATAGACTGATCTGGTTGATTTTCTTTGAGGAGCCTCAATTCTTGCTGCCACTGCCTCAGAGAAACCTTGTTCTTTGATTTTTGCGGCTCTAGGAGCCAAGCATGGAGATTTAGATTTGTCAGATTTCTGTGAGGAATCTGATTGAAGGGCTGCGTTAGCAGATTGGGCAGGTTGGGCAGACTGAGAGGGGCCCGACTGGACATGGCCACTAGGTCCCAAAACCAGGGCATGTTGGGCCATCCCGGCGCAATCAGAATGAGTCTTTTGCACGGGGAGTCCAGTAGCTTCTCCACCACTTTGCTCAATATGGCGGTCGGTGGGAAGGCGTATGCATCCAGATCGTTCCACGGCAGAGTGAGTGCATCCACTGCTACAGCCAGGGTGTCCGGTACTGGAGAGACAAACTGAGGTAACTTGCGGTTGAACCTCGTGGCAAATAGGTCTATCTGAGGCCGGTGCCATTGTGTGCATAGTTGTTGAAAAACTGCTGGTAGGAGGGACCATTCGGTTTGGATGGTCTGACCCAGTCTGGATAGCTTGTCGGCTATCACATTGAGGTGGCCCGGGATATGCCGGGCCTTTAGGGTCACCTGTCTGTGGGAACACCAGGTTAAGATTCTCCACAGGAGGGCACAGAGTGGGCCTGACCTCATGCCTCCTTCTTTGTTTATGTAAGCGACTACCGTAGTATTGTCGGTTGCCACTAGGACTATTTTGCCCACACAGAGACTTTGGAACTCTTTGAGGGCTAGGAGAACCGCTTTGAGTTCTAGGTAGTTTATGTGCAGCTTGCTTTCTGGTACCGACCAGGACCCTCTTGCCATGGACTCGTTTAAGTGAGCGCCCCACCCTTCTTTTGAGGCGTCTGTAAATATTTGCAGAGCGTGCCTCATAGGGTGTAGCGGTTGTCCTTGGAGGACATTGCTTTCTTCCAGCCACCAGCATAAATGTGGGTGCAGGGACCTGGGTAGAGGGATGACCTTTTCTAAGGATTCCGGTACCCTCCAGTTGTTTTTGAGATGCCACTGAATGGGTCTCATGTGTAATCGGCCTAAGTGAACTTGCTTCTCTGTGGCTGTTAACAGACCTATCAAGGACATGAACTGCCGGGCCGGACAGGCCGGCAGCAATAAAAGTTGTTGTATCTTTCCCTGGAGGCTTTGCCACCGGTCCGGTGTCGGTCGGACCCGACCGGACTTGAGGTCGAACTGGTAGCCTACGAAGTTGAAGACTTGTTTGGGTTCCAGCTCTGATTTTTCCAAATTCACTAACCAGCCTAGATCCTGGCATATTTTTACCAGTATCTGAGTATGTTGGAGACAGGCCTGGGGGGATTTGGCTCTTACTAACCAGTCGTCTAGGTACTGGTGGATTCTTATACCCTTGTGCATGGCCATTAGCTTCACTTCCTTTGTGATTACAGTGAATTCCATGGGTGCTGTGGATAGACCAAAGGGAAGAGCTTTGAACTGGTAGGTTTGGTCCTGGACCTGAAATCTGAGGTATTTCCGGGACTGTTTCTGTATCGGTATGTGGAAATAAGCATCCTTGAAGTCCACCGACGTTACCCATTCCCCTTGTAAGAGGGAGGTTCTGATGGTTTCCGGTGTTTCCATCTTGAATTTCTCTACTTTGAGGAATTGGTTCAGATGACTGAGGTCCAATATAGGTCTCCATTTGTTGTTGGGTTTGGGGACTAAAAAGAGTCGGTTGTAAAACCCTAGCGAGGTCTGATGGTAAACCTGTTCTACAGCATTTTTGTCGATAAGCTGATGCAATGCCTCTAACAGGTAGCTGTTCCTGAGAGGATTGGCATAGCAGCTTACGACTGTGGGAATTCTTGTGAGGTTTGGTCGGATCCGGAAAGGGAGGGTGTAGCCCTCTCGCAGGATTTGAACTACTTTGGGACCGGCACCCTGGTCCAGCCAAGTCTGCCAAAAATTTTGCAGTCTGGCCCCTACAGGCAGAGTGAGGGCAGCATTTGGTACATTTGGAACAGAATTGGCATAAGACAATGGAGTGACACAAGAAACACTTTTCACAGATTTTAATTGACACCTTTTTACTTGACATTCTGGCACCCCGGGACTTATCCCTTTCTTTTGTGGAAGCCCGGGTGCAGAAGGTACAAATTTGACAACAGGAGGCTTTACATTTAAAGTCACTAAATTGTTCAATGTATGGTCTGTGTGGAAAGTCCCGGTCATCAACTGGCTTGTATCCTTGTGTACATAATAATTGTCATTTATAGTGTTGGTGACCGCGGGAAGGTCGGGAAGAGAAGTTAGAGGCTTTTCCCCTGCCTCGCTTGAAGGGTCGCCTGTTGATATTCTTCCAGGCGGGTCTGTCCTGTTTTCCCTCCGACCGACTCTCCTGTTTCTTATCAGGGCGTTCATATGGGTGAAAACGTTGCCTAGTATGCAAAGTGGTGGCAGTCGGGTGACTCTTACTATCATACAAGGCAATCTCTTCCTCAGCCTTTTTAACAACTGTTTCTGTAAACAAGGTGGCTATATGGAGTGGGCCGGTCCTAAGGGCAGCAAACGTGTCTGGTTTCACTCCGTTCTTTAGATGGCTGAGATATGAATCCCGACGGGCCAAGGCAAGGTTCCCCATGGTAATGAAAACAAAGTCTGTCAAGTGCTCCATTGCCTTGGCTGTGGCCTGTGTGATGCTAGAATTGAATTCCATAAGGAATTGTAATTCTTCAGAGGCGTCGGATAGTTTCTTGGAAACTTTACCTTTATTGTCTGAACGTATAACTTTCAACTGTGCTTGCATGTCCCCTTGCACTTTAAACAAACAACGATTGAAGCTGGCCGTTTGATTACACACTACTGAGGCCTCTCTGGCCGTCCTCTCCCAGCGCCTGAGTGTATCTTGAGAAATTCTACGCGAAGCTGGGGGTGTAGCTGCTAAGGCGGCTTTCCTGGCTATTCTCCCAAAACTGTTATTCAACTTAGCCGGGCCTGTATGCCAACTGGTGACTGTGGCTGGATCTAACTGTTGGTCAGAGTAAAGACCATACCATTTAGTCTGTGGTTTTGGAGGCCGGAGGAAGTGGTCCATGGGAAGACTACCGGCTTCAGTGGTTCTGGAGGGGTATCCCTCAGTCATGTTGAGGTTGAGTTTAGCTAATTTCCGGCAGAGCCAGTCCTCTGTAGGCATTTGTACTGAAAT
The DNA here is from genome assembly GCA_964017235.1 of Sabellastarte sp. h YS-2021. Lineage (NCBI taxonomy): Eukaryota > Metazoa > Annelida > Polychaeta > Sabellida > Sabellidae > Sabellastarte > Sabellastarte sp. h YS-2021. The sequence goes on from OZ024936.1 coordinate 35,697,960, forward strand.
TTTGCTGGGTGCCGGAGCCTTGGGGCCCGCGAAGGGGTTGTCGTCTGAAGGGTTTGAGCTGTCCATATCAGGAATATGAGACCACCCCATGAAGGAACGTATGCCTCTCATAGTTTCCCGGTAGGTTTGCTCTTCTGACGTCGGAAGTTCTTGATCAAATTCCTGGTCGTCGGACAAATCTCCCTCCTGTACAAAAAGTTCCACCGGAGGAGTGTCAGAAAGCTGACTCTGGGTATCTGAGTCCAAACTAGAAATACTGTCTTTTCTGCCCGCCTGAGGGGTCGGTGAAAATGAGCCGGTTGAACTCAAAGGTCGGTCGGAGGGAGGGTGGTCGGATGTCTCAACAGGAAGAGTTGAAGGTCGGTGAGAGTCTGAGCTAGGCTTGCCGGTCGACTTATGCTTCTGAGAAGCGGTGTCTGGACCAGTGCGCCCTTGTGTAGCAGTGTTAGTCTTAGATTTCAGCTTACCGGCCGACTTTTGCTGCGAAGCAATAATGTCTGGGCCAGTGCGCTTAACAGTTGAAGAACCTTGTGAAGCATGTTCTGAGGGCAGCTTACCGGCCGACGGCTGCAAGGCAGCACTAGAGTCTGGGCCAGTGCGCTGTGAGATGTCCAGAGACTTTTCACTTGGATGAAAAAAGGGTTCAGAGTCACGTGAAACATTTCCTGGTGGAGGGTGATCTGGAGCGACCCTGACATCTGAAGAGAAGGTAGGTTCTATGGATCTGGCTAAGAGTAAGGCTTCTAGCCTATTGAAACGATCCGCCCATTTGTCCTCAAGGGCTGAAAACTTTTCTTCCGTGGCAGAAGAGAGAGTTGAAGATGAAGATTTCTTTGTTTTAGCAGGGGGCTTTTCCTTTTTGAGTTTCTTATCAGGTGGTGCAGGCGATTTATCAGCACTAGGCCCACTAACAACCCCAATGACGGAGACACTGGAAGGGTCTACAAGATCATCCGTGGGTTGGGTATTATCCAAACGTTTTGCCTCCCTTTTCTCTTTCTTGATTTTATAAGATGGAGTAGAGATCTGGGCACGTTGCTCAGGGGTGAAAGAATTACAGAGAGTACAGTCTGCAGTGTCTTTGTTAGCAATACACGGTTCCTCACCTTTCCCCTTTTCCCTACAACGTGCGCAGAAGGCATGTCCGTCGAAAATAGCCATTGCATGGCCACAACTCCCTCTCTTCTGGCCAGGTGAAGACATAGTTCATAAAATATAGTTGTAACTTCAAAATAATAAGATTCAAGACGATTTCCAAGCAATAAACTTCAAAAAACACAATTTCTGGCAGAGATAAAATTTTCCACTGTGCACTGGTTCGCGCCAAACGAAAAAGATGCTATGACGTCACTCTGTCTAGACAGGAAGGAAGTACGACACGCCATCTGGCGAGTGCACTGGTGCTACGGACCGACCTGCTAGTGGAGACACAGGACGTCTTTTTCTGACGTTTGGCGGGCCGGTCTGCGCCGACCGGATAAGCTATTGTCCATTGGATAGGATGTATTAACGCAATAAAAATGTTTTTATAAAATAGGCAAGAGAGGAGGCAGAATGAACATCATTTGACGGTCCATTCCAAACTATGGAGCATTAAAGGAAGGAACCTTAAAGTAATACTGAAACTGACGTGTTCCTTGGATGTATGCAGACAGGGATCAAATTAAGGAATTTCCAAGAACATTTCATCTGTTCGACTAAATCTTGTGCCATATTTACCACTATGAGTACATAGAAGAGGACCCAAGTAGCTGGGATAAACATCAGGGACAACCCTTATAAAGCTATATGGCCATTTTGAAGGCACAGCATGATCTGACAGATAACCAATGGTTCTTTAGCAGATAATGATAACCTGTGTGTATCTTTTAAAGTTGGTAACAATCATACTTACTGTGATTTCAATACATTTGATTTTGTGTACTTTAAAGCTGGGCAGACTTTTGAATAGTGAATTTCAATGGTTAAATCAACTACTAACTTGCTACTACGATGGAAGCTCATTTGTCATGTATTGTCTAATCCACTTGAGATCACATATTTAAACAAATTCATACAAATGATGTGGACATGATCAGAGAGGACATATTTGCATCCAATCAAACAGCAAGATTTTATATTATATCAAAATTCACATTATCATTTACACACTTGCATTTACAGGCTGTACTTTATAAACAACTTAACTATTTGGATTATATGAAATATTGTCAATTACCGAGAGCGATTTCTATCAAGGGATGGTATTTTCATCCCCAGGATGTCTTCTCCACTGGATACCTGGTACCTTTCCCACACTCCCACATCTCTATCATACAGCACTATATTGTGGCATGTAAACTCTGCTATAGTCTGCAACTCCTCTTTCACTAAAAATAACATGGCAATATCTCATTAACTACATGTATTTAGATCAAAGAAATTGACAAAATCTTTTCTTTCATCAAACATAGATTTAGGTAACCAAAATCTTATTTTGTTGCCAGCAATCCTTTTAGAATGCAACCTTTTAACCATAATTAAGACTTGTGATGTAATGTCATGAATACTTTCATATGACTTCCTCTCTGTCAAAAGACAGACTCTAAGGCACTAGAGGCAGTTTCTGGAGGCAACATACATGTAATTGATTTAAGAATCAGCTTCAGAAACAACAAAAACGAGACTGCAATGCAGGGTATGCTTTTCTAAAATGGTAGGTTTACAGGGATGGTAGTGAAGCCTTTAAATTGATTTCAACTAATGCAACAAAGATGGGCCATCACAGCAAAGCTGTATCAGAAGTGAATTTCTTGATCATATTGCAACATATTCTGTCATTATTAAAGCTATCTCATATTAATTTACACAAGCCTTGGCATCAGTCCAAGCAATAGACTGCAAGATACTGCTAAAAAGCCTAAAATTAACACAAATGAGTAAAACAAAATCAGCATGCAATATTTTTAGAATTATTTTGTTAAAAAAAATGACATGGCATAAAATTGGCCTTAATTTTGACAGGCTAAAACAAAACCATACTGTATTCACAGGGTCTCTCATCTTCATCAGCAATCATTTCCAACCACTGGTACCCAACTTAAACTCTTTGGAGCCACTTTTCAGCTGAAACAAAAACTTAAAAGTTACATACCGTATCCACACTCTGAAACACCCATGGACAATGTGACTAAATATTTGCAAAAGATGGGGATGGTTGTTTATGACAATGAAAATGGGCCAGACATTCAAAAACAAGCAATCAGAGCATGTGAAAGAAGAAAAGACACAAAAGTTGTGCCCTGCAAATAGTATTCAGAAGGAAAGTAACAAGGTAACTGTTAAGGTGTAAAAAGTAGATGGAAAACATATTTAAACAAAATACTGTAAGTACGATAGTTTTTGATTTACAACTGATTTACTCAACAGTGAGAATCTCAAAGTACCTTTTGCTCAGTTATGCAATGACCTATAAGTCTGCAATTTTACTATGCTATAGCTGACCAAAAAGTAGGTGGATAACATATTCAAACAAAATACTCTAAATGCAACAGTTTTCAAGTTACAACTGATTTACTCAACAGTGAGGACCTGAAAATAGCTATTGCTTAGCTACAGGTCTACAATTTTACTATATTAATAGTTTACGAGTCACAACAGATTTACTCAACTGTGAGAATGTGAAAGGAGCTATTGCTCTGCTTTGCAATGAGCTACAGGTCTGCAATTTCAATGTTATAACTGACCCAAAAGTAGGTGAACAACATACTTACATAAAATACTGTAAATGCAATACTTTTTAAGTTACAACTCATTTACTCAACAGTGATAACCTCAGAGTAGCTATTACTCAGCTATGCTTTGGGCTACAGGTCTACAATTTCACTTTGTTATAGCTGATCCAAAAGTAGGTGAATAACATAATACAACAAAATTCTCTAAATGCAATAGTTTTCAAGTTACAAGCAATTTACTCAACTGTCAGGACCTCAAAGTAGCTACTACTCAGCTATGCAATGAGCTACAGGTCTGCAATTTCACTATGTCACAGCTGATCCAAAAGTAGCTGAATAACATATTTAACGAAAATATTCTAAATGCAATAGTTTTCAAGTTATAACTGATTTACTCAACAATGATACCCTCAAAGTATCTATTACTCAGCTATGCAATGAGCTACAGGAATACAATTTTAGTATGTTATAGCTGACCCAAAAGAAGCTGAATAAAATATTTAAACAAAATACTCTAAATGCAATTTTTCAAGTTATAACGGATTTATTCAACAGTGATAACCTCAAGGTAGCTATTACTCAGCTATGCAATGAGCTACAGCTCTGCAATTCACTATGTTACAGCTGATCCAAAAGTAGGTGAATAACATATTCAAAGAAAATACTCTAAATGCAATAGTTTTCAAGTTATAACCGATTTACTCAACAGTGATAACCTCAAAGTAGCTATTACTCGGCTATGCAATGAGCTACAGGTCTACAATTTTACTATGTTATAGCTGACCGAAAAGTAGCAGAATAACATATTTAAATGCAATAGTTTTCAAGTTACAAGAGATTTTACTCATTAATATGGAAGTTACTGAAAAGTCAAAAAGTAGCTATTACTCACTTAGCTATTGGGATAGACTCCCAAGTTACTCACCATGTTGTAGCTACGGAAAAAGTAGCTGAATAACATATTTTAACAAAATGCTCTCAATGCAATACCCTACCAAGTATCAACTTCCTACACCTCATGGTTTCTGAGATATAGCAAGATTTTCAAACTCAAGACCTTGACCTATAAAATCTTGTCCAGGCTATATGTTGGAAACCGTAAGGTGTAGGAAGTTGATACTTGGTAGGGACATTTGGTTAGGAGGTGTAGGTGGGCAACGTTACGGTGTGACCTTGATTTGACCTTTGACCTTGCCATAGTGACCTTGACCTATAAAATCTTGTCCGGGGTATATCTCGGAAACCATAAGGTGTAGGAAGTTGATACTTGGTAGGTACATTGGTTAGGGGGTTCAGGCATGCAACGTCATGGTGTGACCTTGATTTGACCTTTGACCTTGTCATAGGGACCTTGACATAAAATCTTGTCCGGGCTATATGTTGGAAACCATAAGGTGTAGGAAGTTGATAATTGGTAGGGACATTTGGTTAGGAGGTGTAGGTGGGCAACGTCATGGTGTGACCTTGATTTGACCTTTGACCTTGTCAGTGACCTTGACCGAAAAATCTTGTCTGGGATATATCTTGGAAACCTTAAGGTGTGGGAAGTTCATACTTGGTAGGGACATTGGTTAGGGGTTGCAGGTGTGCAACGTCATGGTGTGACCTTCATTTGACCTTTGACATTGCTGTAGTGATCTTGTCTGGGCTATATCTCGGAAACTGTAAGGTGTAGGAAGTTAATACTTGGTAGGGACATTGGTTGGGAGCTGTAGGTGAGCAGTAGTGCTGCAACTCGGTCCGCAAAAATCACTTGATTATCGCCCACATGTGATCGATGCGGCAGACATTAAAATCTTACAAAACTTACAGAGTAAATAACTAATCCAAACTTTTAGGTAATATTTTTGTACATTTCAACAATTCTAAGGCAATATCTTTGGGACAAAAACTGCTCCATGTTTATTTTACGGAAAATCACTTCCTCTTTCATTTGATTTGACTGGAAACATACTAGAACTCAACCCTTTTTCGGCATCCCGAATTTTGTTTTTTTGATCGATGCATTGGAAGTAATGCCTTCATCGATCAATGCATCGAATGGACCACTAATCGGCGCAGCTCTAGTGAGCAGTGTCATGATGTGACCTTGATTTGACTTTTGATCTTACCGTAGTGACCTTGACCTTTAAAATTTTGTGTGGGCAATATCTCTGAAACCATTACGTGTAGGAGGTTGATGCTGGGTAGGGACATTGCTTAGAGATTGTAGGTGTGACAGGCCATGCTACAATCTTGATTTGAGCTTTGTCTTGTCTGTGCTATTTCTTGGATTCTGTAAAATGTAGAATGTTGACACTTGGTAGGGACATTGGTTAGGTTCCATATCTCATGGTGCTGAAAACTATTTCCCCAGGCTGTGGGGTAAGGGCATCTCCGATGCTATTTTTATTACATTTATATGAACCTTTCTTATGTGACAATTTGCCATATACCAAAACCAACTTCCCCATTTTAGATATGAGACAATGCCGGTGGTCACAAAATATTGATGATAGCATTTCATACAGTCCAAAACTCTTCAGTATTGTATGTGTTCTTTTCACTTCATCTGGTAGAAACTTGAAATACCTTATTTGTGAATTCATGATATCCAGTATATGGATTAGGTCTGTACTTCAATAAATCTTATATCTGTGTGGTATGGAACAGGTCTATGCACTCAAAATTTGTCATATCCAGTATCTAGAATAGGTCTTAAATAAATCTCACATCTGAATGATATGGAGCAGGTCAGTCCACTCAAAATTCGTTATATCCAGTATATGGAATAGGTCTGTACATATATACATCTCACATCTGAGTGGCATGGCACAGATCTGTCCACTCAAAATTTGTCAAATCCAGTATATGGAATAGGTCTGTACTTAAACAAATCTCACATCCGAGTGATATGGAACACGTCTGTCCACACAAAATTTGTCATATCCAGTGTATGAAATTGGTCTCTACTTAAACTAGAGATTGTGTCTCGACGCAGTGTATCCCCGGACGGGACATAGTTAAGGTGTGAATATGTCGGTCTTGAGCCTGTTTCCTGGAGCACCAGGTCAGGATTCTCCATAGTACCAGATTACTCCCAAAAGCTAATCACTAGTTCTTTCACTTATATCTGTCTTTAAAAATTACATTTCATGGATCCAGAAGATCCATATAGTGATCCAGATCACTTCCAAAATTCAATCATTTCATCCTTTTACCTTTTCAGACATATTCTAAAAATTTCATCAAAATCCGTCCATAAGTTTTTTAGTTATCTTGTACACAAACACATCTGGCAGCCTGGATCCACATGATCCAGACAGTGATCCAGATTACTCCCAAAAACTAATCACTTGTTCTTTGTCCCATTTAAGACATTTCCTGAAAATTTCATAAAAATCCATCCATGACTTTTTGAGCTATTTGTCTTTAAAAATTACATTTCCTGGATCCAGAAGATCCAGATAGTGGTCCAGATCACTCGCAAAATTGAATCATTTCTTCCTTTTACCATTTGTAACATATCCTAAAAAATATCAAAGTCCATCCCAAGATTATGTGGCAGCCTGGATCCAGATAATCCAGACAGTGATCCAAATCACTCCAAAAATTTAATCACTTGTTCCTTGTACCATTTAGGCCATTTGCTGATACAATCCATCCATAACTTTTTGCGGTATCTGTCTTTAAAAATTATATCTCATGGATCCAGAAGATCCATATAGTGATCTGGATCACTTCCAAAATTCAATCATTTCATCCGTTTACCTTTTCAGACATATCCTGAAAATTTCATCAAAATCCGTCCATAAGTTTTTGATTTATCTTGTACATAAACACACCTGGCAGCCTGGATCCAGATGATCCAGATCACTCCCAAAATCTAATCACTTGTTCCTTGTCCCATTTAGGACATTTCCTGAAAATTTTATCAAAATCCACTTATGACTTTTTAAGCTATTTGTCTTTAAAATTATATTTCATGGATCCAGAAGATCCAGATAGTGGTCCAGATCACTTGCAAAATTGAATCATTTCTTCCTTTTACCACTTCTTCCTTTTACCATTTGTAACATATCCTAAAAATATCATCAAAATTCATCCTAAAATTCTGTTGCAGCCTGGATCCAGATGATCCAGATCACTCCAAAAATGTAATCACCTGTTCCTTGTACCATTTAGGTCATTTGTTGAAAATGTCATCACAATCCATCCATAAGTTTTTGAGGTATCTGTCTTTAAAAATTACATTTCATGGATCCAGAAGATCCATATAGTGATCCGGATCACTTCCAAAATTCAGCCATTTCATCCTTTTACCTTTTCAGACATATCCCGAAAATTTCATCAAAATCCGTCCATAAGTTTTTCAGCTACATTGTACACAAACACATCTGGCAGCCTGGATCCAGATGATCCAGACAGTGATCCAGATCGCTCCCAAAATCTAATCACTTGTTCCTCGCACCATTTAGGTCATTTGCTGAAAATGTCATCACATTTGTCATCAGACATATTCTGAAAAATTCATTGAAATCCGTCCATAAGTTTTTGAGTTATCTGTCTTTAAATATTACATTTCATAGATCCAGAAGATCCAGATAGTGATCCGGAACACACCAAAAATTGAATCATTTCTTCCTTTTACCTTTTGAGACATATGAACAACATATTTGAAAAGATTAGCCTAACTTTAATACTTTTTAAGATATTTCACATTTACCCCTGTCATTATTTCGCTACAAATAACAAAATAGCTATAGAGTTACAAAGGGTTTACTCAATGGTAAGAATTTTAAAGTAGCTATTTCTCAGCTGTACAATGTGGGACAGCTCTGAAACTTTACCATGTGATAGCTTACCCAAAACTAGATGAACAACATATTTGAAAAGATTAGCCTAACTTTAATACTTCTTAAGATATTTCACATTTACCTCTGTCATTATTTTGCTACAAATAACAAAATACATGTAGTTATTACTCACTTATGGCATGCTATGGAACTCCAAACTCTATGTCATCTTATAGTTAAGAACAAAGTAGCTGAACAACATATTTTAGGAAAATACTCCAACTTCAATAGTTTTGGAGTTACAATGGCTTTACTCTACAGTCAAAATTTCAAAGTAGCTATTACTCAGCTATCCAAGGTGCAACAGGTCTGAAACCTTACTATGTGATAGCTTACCAAAAAGTAGATGGACAACATATTTGAAAAGATTTCCCTAAGTTTAATACTTTTGAAGATATTTGACATTTACTTCTTTTGTTATTTAGCTACAAATGAGAAAATAGCTATTACTCACTTATGGCATGCAATAGAACCCCAAACTATGTACCATCTTATAGCTAAGGACAAAGTAGCTGAACAACATATTTTAGGAAAACACTCTGACTGCAATAGTTTTGGAGTTACAATGGCTTTACTCAACAGTCAGAATTTCAAAACAGTCAGAATTTCAAAGTAGATATTACTCAGCTATCCAAGGTACAACAGGTCTGAAACTTTACTATATGATAGCTTACCAAAAAGTAGATGGACAACATATTTGAAAAGATTTCCCTAAGTTTAATACTTTTGAAGATATTTGACATTTACTTCTTTTGTTATTTAGCTACAAATGAGAAAATAGCTATTACTCACTTATGGCATGCAATAGAACCCCAAACTATGTACCATCTTATAGCTAAGGACAAAGTAGCTGAACAACATATTTCAAGAAAAAACTCTAACTGCAATACTTTTTGAGTTATGAGTCCTGTACTCAAAGTAGCTAAAATTGCTATTACTCACTTATCTTTAGGGCTAAGTCCACAAAACCAAAAAAATTTTCAAGGGCATGAAAATTCATTAGGACAATTAATTTACAAAAAATCTGTAGCTGTAGCAGTTTTGGAGAAATCTGTGTGACACACTAATGCACACACGCATGCACAGGATGCATTTTATAATCTCCCTCCCAGGCTAAAGCCCAGCTGGAGATAATATGTGAGCTATAAGTGCTTTTACCTTTGGCTATCCTCGTTTGACCTTGAAGGAGGGGCCCAAGGTCAAATCTGACCACATCAGAAGATTCCTAGTGAGATGTGATCAGTATCGGTGGGAAGTTCACAATGGCAAAAAATGCTGAACCTGTAAAGAATCTGGGAAAAATCTTATAAAATCTATTTTTATATATTTATCATAAATTAAGCAGACAAGGCACATTTCAAAGACAGGCCTGATGGCTTGCAGATAATCCAAATTTAGTTTTGGTACACTACACCAGTGACCATACCGAGTATGAAGGTAAACCCCATGGAAACAGTGTATTTAATATCAGGAATCACATACGTACATGTCCTTCTGTGATAAATGAAATAACTTTGAATCCTCAAATTGACAATATCAGTATGTATCAAAAATTAGTTTCCAGTGATTGCCCTAGCAATTTACAGGGACTTCTAAAGCCCAAAAATTTAAGATAAATCCAAAAGCTTAAGCAGCTCCAGCATAAAAAAATGAAATAAACTCATGATGATTATTACAACCTCCTTCTTGTAGCACATGAATTGAATGATTATGTATTCGAGATAATTACATACCCAGATCTGACATGCTTCTTTGGGAATCCGGACTTACTAAAAGAATTTAACAAAGTTTTGGAGCTATCAAAAAATGAAAAAAAAAATATGTGTATACTGTAGTTATGATACTACCTTCAACCTTGAAAACTTTTATGTGATACTATTAGATACCATCTCTGAGAACGACTCTGTTATTCCCTTAGCATTTATGTTACACGAACAAAAATTTCAAATGGTTCAAGAACACTTTTGGCATCATTTAGTGACAAAAATTCCAAATTTCAATAAAGAGCCTGTAACTAGTGGTTGTCGACAAGGAGTCTGGAATTACAAATGCAATAGAAAAAGTACTGCCACATATTCCAATTTTTCATTGTTGGGGTAACATTAAACAGGATTTCAAATTTTGGTTAGGCAAACAAAAACTAGCATCAGACCGAAAGGGTGTTTATATGGCAGACCTAGAAACAGTTTTACATTCATACACAGAGGAAGATTTCTCAGTTAATTATGAGACTTTGCATAATGGACTATTTTGGTATTGCACAACAATCACCGCACCATTTTACCACACCTCATATTTTAACGCCGCACCTCGACTCATCTGGGTTTTTTTTAATTCCGGAAATATGGTGGCATTCTACCACTGAACGCCAGCCTATCAGTGAACGCCTGCCTTATATTTCTTTATTAAGGGTCAAGGACAAATGCTTCTATTTGCAAACAAAATGGGCATTCACTGGTATTTCCGGTTTGTGGTAAAAACGGGCGATAATAAAGATATATTGTCAAAATATATTGAACAGCATAATCAAAGCATTAATTGTACAGTATGCCATTTGAAAATTTTGTTTAAAAAGAATATAAGCTAAACCTAATATAATATAAATTTTAAATACTATCTAAAGCACGGGCGTTTACTGGTACTAGAAAGCCACTAGGCGTATCTCACAACCAAGAATCTGCATAATCTGTGCAATCCAGATTGAGATTCTTTGTATTAGCTAGATTCGTTAAATGCAATTTTCTCTACGTAGATCTAAATCCAAAATAAAAGAAATAACATCAACCAACATAAATATCATATAAAAATATATATTAATACATATTAATATAATATCATCATATTACAGTACAAAAAAAATTTCCCAAACTTAAAAATTTCCTGCCACATTCTGCGGCCATTATTTTACAAAGAATTTTTGGTACTGGGTAATGCAATGAATCTGAATCCGTTGATCTAGCACTACCTCGAGAGACTTATTTGTACCTCAAGAGGTAGATCAACGGATTCGTAATCCAGATTCAAGTCATGTCACAATCGTATCTGTTTATGTGAAGAATCTAGATTCGACGAATTATGGTTGTGAAATACGCCTACGAAAGGGTGTCGAGAGGTTTCACGGTCGAGAGGTTTCGCTGTCTTGGTTGTTTCGCTGTTAATTTGGAAGATTGGCGGTAAAAACGGGAGACGTTTCACGTGAATTTCTCAGATCCTAGGATGTATTATTTCATTATATATTTACCATTTATTAAGGTTTAAAATGTGGGCCCTATCAATCTAATATCCACAAACTAATTTATAAACACAAATACCCTTACTTCTTTGAAGTCAATTATTGGGATTAATCTCATACAGTGCATCAAGTAATTCAAGTAGGAGAGCCTAATCCTAGCTAGTAAAAAGAATCGCAATCAATATATCTATGTGGAATTAATTAGATGTACTTGCTACAAAATATAATATCCTATCTCAATATAATTTAACATTATTGCATACCATTAGATCCATGATTAAAAACTGAAAACAATGGTGCCCCAATGATCAAAATCCATCCATTAATAAAAATTTTGTGTAACGGGTCAATTTTACTTTACCGGTATGGGATCCGCCATATTTGATAATTGCAGGAAATTGTCAAGGAAATATGAAATTAAATTAACAGAGTAAGCCCCCAACCCCCATAAATAGTATTCCTGTGTATTACAATAAAAACTAGACCAAGGACGCATCTGTGGCCAGATGCAAAATGTATCCACCGGCAAAGGCAAAAGTAGCTATTACTCAGCTATGCCACGCGCTAGAGGTCTGAAATTTTACTATGTTATAGCTGACCCAAAAGTAGGTGAATAACATATTTGGACAAAATTCTTTCAATGCAATAGTTTTCAAGTTACAAGTGATTTTACTCATGATGGAAGTTAGTGAAAAGTCCAAAAGTAGCTATTACTCACTTAGCTATTGAAATAGACACTCAAGTTACTCACCATGTTGTTGCTATGGAAAAAGTAGGTGAATAACATATTTTAACAAGATGCTCTAAATGCAATACTTTTCAAGTTATAAACGATTTAGTGTTGAGTAAGAACTTCAAAGTAGGTATTACTCAGCTATGCAATGAGCCATAGGTCTGGAATTTTACTATGTTATAGCTGCCTCAAAATAGGTGAATAACATATTGAAACTAAATAATCTAAATGCAACAGTTTTCAAGTTATAAGTGATTTACCCAACAGTGATAACCTAAAAGTAGCTATTACTCAGATATGCCATGAGTTAGAGGTCTGTAATTTTATTATGTTATAGCTGACCCAAAAGTAGATGAATAACATATTGCACAAAATTCTGTAAATGCAATAGTTTTCAAGTTACAAGTGATTTTACTCATGATGGAAGTTAGTGAAAAATCCAAAGGTAGCTATTACTCACTTAGTTATTGAGATAGACACCCAAGTTACTCACCATGTTGTAGCTATAGAAAAAGTAGCTGAATAACATATTTTAACAAAGTGCTCTAAATGCAATACTTTTCAAGTTATAATTGATTTAGTGCATGATTTCATTAATTTTAATGCATTAAAATTATTTTAAAAATTCATAAAAAAAACTTTAGCATGTGAAAGCTCTCCAAAATGTAGGTGAATGAGTTCTTTGAGAAATACTGGCTATCTGCAATACTTTTAGTGATAATAGGCATTTACTCATTTTGAGTAGGTGAATAATTAGCTACGGGTCTGAAACTTCACCAAGTGAAAGCTCTCCCAAAAGTAGGTGAATGAGTTATTTGATAAAAATTGACTACCTGCAATACTTTTAGAGATAATTAGCATTTATTCATTTTGAGTAGGTGAATAATTAGCTGTGGGTCTGAAACTTCACCAAGTGAAAGCTCTCCCAATAGTAGGTGAATGAGTTATTTGAGAAAAATTGGCTATCTGCAATACTTTTAGAGATAATTCACATTTACTCATTATGAGTAGGTGAGTAATTAGCTATAGGTCTGAAACTTCAAGTGAAAGCTCTTCCAAAAGTAGGTGAATGAGTTATTTGAGAAAAATTGGCTATCTGCAATACTTTAAGAGATAATTAGCATTTACTCATTTTGAGTAGGTGAGTAATTAGCTATGGGTCCGAAACTTGACCATGTGAAATTGAAAACTTTCATGTTTCAACAGAATACTCTTCTACTACCCTGCGGGTCCAAAATTCGCTCGAAATCGCTCTATCTCTGACAGTTTTAGAGATATTTGCCATTTTTCATTTTCCGCAAAAATTCAAGATGGCCGCCAAAAGTTGTAAAATTTGAAATTTTTCATATTGCAAACGAATACTCCTGTACTAGTGGCTTTCTACCAGTGAACGCCCACCTACCAGTGAACGCCCACCTTATGTTTCTTTGTTAGAGGTCAAGGACAAATGCTTCTGTAAGTCTACATTATGGGCGTTCATTGGTATTTCCGGTTTTCCGTAAAACGGCCGATAATAGAGATAAATTGTTAAAATATGACACCTTCTGTCAAATGTTGCACAGTACACTCAAAATATTAATTGAAGTGCATGTCATTTGACAATTTGGTCATAGAATAATATAATATAAAGCTGTTAATGTAATTTAAATTCAAAATATTAATCATAGCATGGGCGTTTACTGGTACAAAGCCACTACCCTGTGGGTCAAAAATTCACTCGAAATTGCTCTATCTCTTCCGGTTTTCGAGATATTTCCACTTTTTGTATTTTGTAAAAAAAAAACGGTCAAAGAAACACCCACGGCGGCCATCTTGTTTTTGTCCAGATATCCAGAATAATTCCCAAGCAAGCTTTGACCATGATGAACAAATCCTGCAAATTTGGAAAGTGTACATTGCATGCCCTTTGATATACTGGGGCAGCAAAAGTCCCTAAAAATTTGAATAAAACGGCCGTGGCGGCCATCTTGTTTTTGGAAATAACAAGGCCAAAAAAACTCGGAGGCAAGCTTTTGTACCATTGAACCTATCCTGCAAATTTCAGGCCTCTAATGCTAATACTTTTGGCTGCAGAGGGGTAACGAGAAATCATCTACACACTGCGGTGGTGGCGGCGTACCCCCACGAAAACCATGCATCCGGTGGATACAATAAAAGCAAAAGAAACCTCAGCGCTGAAAGGAGGGTGGTACCATTATACCCAGGTCTAATAGTAACACCGCCAACAGTTGGCGAGCATTCATTATTTCCTAGATTACAATTTTAAGAACTACTTTTTACCGAACTCATACCGAACTAAACGGGTGAATGCTAAGCTCCCTATAGTGGTACAGTGGGACCTGCCTCTTTGGTATTTCTTCCCTAGTGGTACAGTGGGACCTGCCTCCTCTCAAGTTCTTCCCAAGTGGTACAGTGGGACCTGCCTCCTCTCTAGGTCTTCCCCAGTGGCACAGTGGGACCTGCCTCTTTTCTAGTTCTTCCCTAGTGGCACAGTGGGACCTCGCTCCTCTCTAGTTCTTCTCCAGTGGCACAGTGGGACCTGCCTCTTCTCTAGTTCTTCCCTAGTGGCACAGTGGGACCTGCCTCCTCTCTAGTTCTTTCCTAGTGGCACACTAAGACCTGCCTCCTCTCTAGTTCTTCCCTAGTGGCACAGTGGGACCTGCCTCCTCTCTACTTCTTCCCTAGTGGTACAGTGGAACCTGCCTCCTCTCTAGTTGTTCCCCAGTGGCACAGTGGGACCTGCCTCCTCTCTAGTTCTTCCATAATGACACAGTGGGACCTGCCTCCTCTCTAGTTCTTCCCCAGTGGCACAGTGGGACCTGCCTCCTCTCTAGTTCTTCCATAATGACACAGTGGGACCTGCCTCCTCTCTAGTTCTTCCCCAGTGGCACAGTGGGACCTGCCTCCTCTCTAGTTCTTCCCTACTAAACGGGTGAATGCTAAGCTCCTTCTAGTTGTACAGTGGGACCTGCCTTTTGGTATTTCTTCTCCAGTGGTACAGTGGGACCCAGCCCTGCCCATCTTCCCTACATGCAATTCCATCCCTGGTGGCACAGTGGGACTCACTCTTGCCCTAGTTCTTCCTTACTTCACAATTTATTCCCTAGTGGTACAGTGGGACCTGCCTCCTTGCTACTTCTTCCCCAGTGGTACAGTGGGACCAACCCCTGCCAAACTTCCTAACTACATGCAAATTCATCCCTAGTGGCACAGTGGGACCCATTTATGCCCTAGTTCTTCCCTACTTCACGATTTCTTCCCTAGTGGCACAGTGGGACCTGCCTCCTCTTTAGTTCTTAACTATATTGGTACAGTGGGACCAGCCCTGCCCATCTTCCCTACATGCAATTCCATCCCTGGTGGCACAGTGGGACTCACTCTTGCCCTAGTTCTTCCTTACTTCACAATTTATTCCCTAGTGGTACAGTGGGACCTGCCTCCTTGCTACTTCTTCCCCAGTGGTACAGTGGGACCAACCCCTGCCAAACTTCCTAACTACATGCAAATTCATCCCTAGTGGCACAGTGGGACCCATTTATGCCCTAGTTCTTCCCTACTTCACGATTTCTTCCCTAGTGGCACAGTGGGACCTGCCTCCTCTTTAGTTCTTAAGTATATTGGTACAGTGGGACCAGCCTCTGCAATAGTTCTTCCCAAGTGATAAAGAGGGACCTGCCTCCTCTCTAGTTCATCCCTACTGGTACATTGGGACCCATCCCTGCAAAACTCTTCTCTACATGTAAATTGGTCCCTTCTGGTGGCGCAGTGGGACTCATTCCTGCCCTAGTTTTTCACTACTTCATGATTTCTTCCCTAGTGGTACAATGGGACCTGCCTCCTCTCTAATTCCTATTGGTACAGTCAAGTAGAGAGGAGGCAGGTCCCACTGTGCCACTAGGAAAGAACTAGAGAGGAAGCAGGTCCCACTGTACCACTAGGGAAGAACTAGAGAGGAAGCAGGTCCCACTGTGCCGCTAGGAAAGAACTAGTGAGGAGGCAGGTCCCACTGTACCACTGGGGAAGAACTAGAGAGGAGGCAGGTCTCACTGTGCCACTAGGGAAGAACTAGAGAGGAGGCAGGACCCACTGTACCACTAGGAAAGAACTAGTGAGGAGGCAGGACCCACTGTACCACTAGGGAAGAACTAGAGAGGAGGCAGTTCCCACTGTACCACTAGGGAAGAACTAGAGAGGAGGCAGGTCCCACTGTGCCACTAGGGATGAATTTGTATGTGGGGAAGAAGATGGGCAGGGCTGGGTCCAACTGTACCACTGGGGAAGAACTAGCGAGGCAGGTCCCACTGTACCACTAGGGAAGAACTAGGGGCCGATTTCACGAAGGGACTTAAGCCTGTTTTGGGGCTTAAGTTTAAGACTTTGGTCTTAAATTCTGTTAAAAATGTGCTAAGTCAGCAGGCTTAGACTTAGTGGATTTCACAAAGGGGCTAAGTCCATGGATTTGCTAAGTCAGTGGACTTAGATTTAAGTCTGGTTAGTAGTGGGCTTAAATTTTGCAAAGAGGACTTAAATATGGCCGCCATAAACTTTTCTCCACTTCAAAATTTGAAAGGGCTGTAAAAAAAGTATAATTACACAGAACACCTTACTGAAGTAGTCTTTGGGAAGTTTATGTGTGGCAGCAAGGTTTTCCATTTCAAAACAGCACTTATCCTTAGATAAAATGCATCAAATGAAGGATATAAAAGGTCACATGACACAGAAAACCACTGTGGTTATATGATGAGCTTGGACTTAGCTAAGTCACCTTTGTGAAATCCATTTTAAGTCCCACACCTAGCTAAGACCAAAGTCTTAGGGCGGCTTAGATTGGGGAGTATTTTTTTTGGAAATGGTCGATTTCCGATTTCTCTGCATTATTTTCGGAGCATTTCTATTTTAAGAACACTTCTAAAGCTCTCCAAGGTTTCTGAGGGAAAGCTTTAGAAATCGTAAGTCACATGACAAAAAAACAATATGGCTGAAGATGATAAAAATATTTGTACTAAAAAATATTTCTTAAAAATGTATTGGAACTTGTATTAAAATATTTCATTATGTTATTTGGTGCAGCTTTAAAACAGTTACTGTCAGATTGGACAACAATCACTTTTTGAACTGCAAATGGTTTTCTTATAAACTGCTTTAAGACCTGTTGTTAAAACGTCCTTTCCCTTTATGTGATATATATGTTTGATAAAATAAAGTTAATGTAAGGTTCAGTAAAATCCCGGTTTTGTCTTGTAAAAATAGTACATGAATTTTGAAAGTAAAATAAAATTTGGTTGTCATTGGCAACGCTCAGGAATTTCCATAAAATATGCAAATTTTATCACCAAAAGTGTTTTGTAAAAGAATTTGGTTGTGGACTGTCATTACAGAGTAATATATATATAAAATTTATAAAACTTCGGGGTGATGCTATTATAGATCATGTTAATTTTTAAATAATGCTTTTTTGATTTCCTCTAAACATTTCTTTTCATTAGATTCAAAACAGTATTTTTTCGGAAATAGATATTCTGTTTCCAGAAACAGAAGCTCCCAATCTAATCCAGCCTTAGATTTAAGTCCCTGACTTAGCCAATAAAGGGACTTAGTTTAAGTCCTTTAGTGAAATCGGCCACTAGGGATGAATTTGTATGTGGGGAAGAAGATGGGCAGGGCTGGGTCCAACTGTACCACTGGGGAAGAACTAGCGAGGCAGGTCCCACTGTATCACTAGGGAAGAACTAGGACTATTTTCAATGAAATAATCATTGCTCTTTACTGGGTCTCACTGTGCCACTTGACGTTTCTTAAACGGGTCTCACTGTACCACTGGCACCATTAGACCCAGGTATAATGGTGCCCTCTCCTCTGTCTTCGCTGAACCAGGGGCCGTATTGACGAAAGGTCTTAGCCAAGTCTTAGGCTTAAGTTAGCAATATTTTTATACAAAAGTCAAGCCTAAGACTTGGCTAAGACCTTTTGTGAATACGGCCCCTGGTCCTCGAAACGTTATTTATATTATCGCCCAAATCTCGTACCGGTAAAGTAAAAACTTAAAACTTAAAAGGGATAGTGACAGTCTACCGCGAATCCTCCATACCTCGAAACCTCCTGTAATCTACTTAAGTACCCTACATTTATGGGCGATAATGAAGTTGAACGAGCATTATTCACTGAGTAAATACACGATCACCTTCTGTTGAGCACTCTAAACAATAAAATTATACGTATTTTGACACCTTGCGTGAAGCTTATTCATATAATTTAGATAAATCATTGTTTGCATGAAACAGTCCTGATAAATAAAAAAATGAAATCTTTACACATCTACTGCAACGGCTTTTTAAAAAACAAATAATTGCTTACTGACCAAATACAACAAGAAAGCTGAGGCCAATAACTGAATAACATTCAGTTAATGGCCATCACTGATGCAAAACCTAAACCACCTGTGAGCAGTGTATATTTATAACACTCCCTTCTTTTATCAACTATAAGATGTGAAATGAGATGAGTTTCTGGTAAATGTTTCATGGTGAAAGTATACACTGCAGTATCAAGTTTTATCTGGGCCAGCTAGCCTTTTTGTGTGTAGAAAGGTATATCAATTCAGAAAAGCTTCAGTTAACATTTGTTTTACTCGAAGTGCACACTTATTAACTTTAGAAATCTAAAATTTAGTTCATTTGTGTGAATATTTAATTTTAGCATATTATTTAACTATTCAAATAACATATAAAGAAATAGTCCAGAAGTCAAATAAATATTATATTATTTCCTGGTATTTACAAATATATAATCTCAAGCCTTCAACAGGGGTGTATTTTGTAATTGCTGAATTACACACTACAGGTTTAAGTTTTCTTCTGTTTTAATGTTACTTTGAACACTGTATAATAGGTCATATCACGACAGGTAGTTTATGGGCAGAGGAAACCAGTACATATACAGTGCTGTCCTGTAAACTGCCAGCCATCAATAAGAAACTACCATCTTTCCCAAATAGTGTCCTGGGTTTGAACCACCTACATCAGAGATGTAACTATTATAATTAAGGTGATTCAACTCCAGACTATTGACTGACTATTACCATGTTCTGTTCCCCCCACCCTTCCAATTTTCCATCTATCAGATCAGAGAAATATTAATTCACAGTATTAGATTATTTATGTGCATTTTAATGAGGTTTTTTGCAACACAAGTGCTGTGAACCAGTTCTGTCCAAAACAAGTGTGTCTAGAGGTTTCAATAAATGACCCAACATAAAAACTATGTGACGAGAACAAAGAAAATGATCAGTCACAATAGTATGTAAATAGTTGGTTATAATTTAGTTTTTACTTACAGTGCAGAAGTTGTTACTTGAGGATTCAAAAGCACTTCTAAAATCACATGAAAATATTAACTTGACTCTTATTGGATATATTAACTTTTTTTAAAAAACTTACTTAACTCTGGTTTCATTATTTCCTGTAAACCTCCAGACTTTCATCTCTGGTGGTGGATTTAAATATATGATATAATTGAATAAATGATGATCCCTTGTTGCAATGTGACCTTATAATTATGATAAAAGTCATATAAACACTCAACTTGGAGCCAAATTTTTGAAAATTTACATCTCTCTCCTTTTAGCTATTGATTTGCCTTGACCAAGGTTGTAAAATTGAATAACTGACTATTTTTGAACAGCATCATTATCTAAATTTACTAGCCTCCGTATCTAGATATTAAAATTCAGCTGAGATCATGTACAGATGACCTTTGTGTCTAAGATAAATGTGGATAAATTGAAGAGAAGAGAATAGTATGAGAGAAAAATATAGGTTATATTTGGATCATTTTGAAAAATCAGAAAAAAATGTTTTCTAGTTTCCTTTTGCTACTTATATAATTCTTAATTTTATCCTTCAATAACTATGTACAATTTACCATTTTAAACTGACAATTGCAAAAATAAATTGAGGAGACAAAAACAGATATACTGTATACATTAGTATAGGGATTGGTGCTCGATCTTTCAATATCGATCGATCATCCCACAGAACTGCCAATATCGACACTCACTACTAGTATTTCAATATCAAAATAACATACACCAAATAGACAAAAAAATTTTAAAATGCTTATTTTACAGCTTAAACGTATTTTTATTGCATAAAATCTTTAAAAAGACACAGTTTCAACAAATACAAAACGGTGTCAACTCTGCCGCCATCTTTGTTTACATTGTCAGTGACCTACTTCCGGTTTCACGGAAGAGAGCTAGTACACAGGAAAGCATAAAAGACCTGTTTTATGTAACTTTTGTTACTTTTCTTTATATTTGCTATTGCAGCAATGTATTTTTGGTGGATAAATAGCATGTTTTATTATTTCTTGAATTAATATGTTCACGTTTTTAAATAACTTGTATTATCGCTCACGGCTTACGTTACCGGTCCCGATATTGAAATATCGATCGATCCACCACCCTAAATTTTTATTCGATATCGATCCTCAATATGGCTCTCGATCCCTATACTAGTATACATAGCACTCTTTTTATTCCTGCATACACAGCCCCTGAATACATATGATGCAAACACACCATATGTGACTGGTGAAAAGAGCCGAAGGAAGCAGTTGTAAATTTGAAATTTATCTCCTGTTATAAAAGCTTGTTTATGAAGTAAACAGACTACTTTGGGTACTAATAGTACCAGATATATCTTTTAAATAGGCCAGAGTATCATATCCTGCATTTAACTCAGAAGTGAAAAAAAACACTGAAGTCATCCTTTAAAGACTGAACCGGATGAAATTTGAAAGGACTAACATTATGCTGGCTGACTGGCAATATTTTTGCAGATCCAGACCATCTTTCAGAAGGAATAAGCCATGGTGAAGCCCAAACTTGTTAAAAAATATAACCTAGATCTGATATACAGGTTATGACAACTGCATACAAGCAAACAGAGAGGCAAACACACAAAGTTATCACTTACCAAGTTTTCACTAGATGTCAGCAGTCAGCAGAAAATTCAATAAAATATCATTTTGGTAACCTACTGTTATACTGCTGGTCATGCCCCTACAAGTTAATGCATTTAGCAAGATGGGTCCTGTCTGCCTCCTCTCTTCGTGCATTAAATTTCATAGAGTAAACGGTTACAAATCGATGTAACCATGAAAACATTGAAAATTGAAATTGAAAATCTGCTTTTCAGAAATATTCATAAGTCGTAAAATATATTTCTGTCGTGGATTTAATTATTAACCAATACTTTTCTACCAATTTAAATGGAAATCTATGCTCCCAAATCTGCATTGTTTATGCACATATGGTTAAGCGCATATGGGAACATAGTTTATTCAATCTGCATACGCATTGCGGATCTGCGATGCGGATAACTGCCAATGGAAATGTACACCAAGGTTGTATTTAGCATAGTCCCTTAGGAAGATCTCGCGAGAATTAAAACATTGTTTTCATAGCAACAAGCCACAGTAACATCAAAAGCCACAGTTGTGTTAAATTGTTTGCTCTTTTTCTGATGAAGCACATTATATAAACGTCTTGCAAAGTTACAATATCATAAATATTGGTCGCAAAACAAAATGGAAGGTTTACCATTTCTTCCAGGAAATTCATTCGAAGATCCAACGGTATGTATCGTATTTTTGATGAATCCTGTTTGATGGCAGACAGGTTGCAGGATTCTGTTTGAATCCGTCCAGTTTCACTGAGATAGTCATTAATTGTGGTCAATTTTTAGTTTACCGGTACCAGAAATGGGACTTAATATAAAATCCTTTGATTTCTTTTTACTTTATGACAAAAAATATGCATACTTGCCTAAGACAATAAAAAAGTGTACTAGCTGTACTGTGTACACGGGTGGTCACTAAGATAAACGGTCACGAAGATAAACGGTCTTCAAAGTTTTCAAATTTAAATAGTGTAAATAGCAAAATCGCAGAAACTAAACAACAAAATAGACTTAAACAATGCTTTTCATGATTTTGGTTTGTGTTATATTGTTGTTTAAACCTTTTAACTGTTTTTATGTGAGCATTTCTGAGGACCGTTTATCTCCGTGACCGTTTATCTTCGTGACCACCCGTGTAGTGATTGGTAGCGATGTGAACTGATTGGAAACTGATTCACCTGTGTATGTTGCTTATAACATAATTTAAACCATCTGAAATTGATCTTAAATGTGCTTCAGGTCAAAGTTTGAAGGCTAGGCAATTGTGAGACTGCTGTCATAAAAAATGAGTAATGAGCATTTTTATTTTTTTTTAATTTTAAAAATCTAAAAAAGTTCTATGCGAGCCTTCTTAAATCCTTCAAATCCAAATACTCAAAGGATTTGACCGCAACTCTGGAAGAAAGACTAAAAATATTGGACACAAACGAGAAATCTAAAGATATAACTTGCTTTTATCCCATATTTTATGAATTTGGGGACTTTTATTGAGATTGTGTTGACAGGAAAAATCATATTTAATTGGGGTGAACTAAAATGCGCAGCCATGAAATTGGTACGGTTTTGCATTGGCGGGCTGCCGATATACAGATTTTTGATACCGGCCCATCCCTGCAAATAATGCACTTTTGTTCTCCATTCTTGGAATGAAATGTAGTTAAAACTGAAAATTGTGAGTTTCAGTCTCTGTTTGGTTCCACCAAACGGGGCATCGAATGGAGGCTCTGTTTGGTGATTAGACTGACTCCTGTTTGGAGTGTTGGTGGAGCATTCCCCAATTATATGTAACTGTTTGATTAATTTTAAATTTACTTACATTATCACATATGGAAGATCTTGTACTGGTAAAGTAAAATTGCTTCCCATGAATTGTTATTGGTGCTTCCGGATTTACTACCTTGCTTCCAGTTATCAGCACCAGTTAATAAAAACTTCAGATTTCAGTAATGGCCACATATTTTGAAAGCATTTTGTTGTGTATTTATTCCATTCACTTTGGAAACAGTTCTGCCATACTTACTAAATTTGGAAAGGACTGTTTGCAAATTATGTAGATTTAATTCTACCTGGGGATAATTGGTAACCAGTGATAATTGGTAGAAAGGCAATACTCATATTACTCCAAGCCCTCAGTCTCTTCACTAGCTTTCTGTCAAACAATGAATCATTTCCAAAGCCCTTGTTCCCAGATATGGCCACTGGAAAGTCGTAATATTTTACCCCATATGTGTCTTTGTATATATACTGTTAAAACAAGACACTGTAATCTGTAGATCTTCCTTAAGGTTCCCTATAGTTCCTCAATTCCAAATCAATTGTTCATTTCAACAATTGGTTGTCATATGATGCTGCAACAGTTTGGAATAATTTCCCACTAGAATTTTGAACTGCCCCTATTTGTTTATGTTTCAAGGGGCGACTTTAAAACCTATCTGTTTCCGAAGTCATTCCCTCCCTATAGTTCTTAACTACCTAACACAAGTGGTCTCCTTGGTCACGACCCTTATCATGTTTCATGACTTGATTTATGTCTCATGTTTTGGATGGTGTGCCTAATTAGAATCTGCTAATTTGGAGGTTAAGTACTTGGATACCAGGGTTGGCAGTTTTTTTCCAAGGTGTTTTTTCCGCTTGTTTTTTCCCGTCCCGAAAAAAATAGGTTTTATCCACTTTTGGGCAAAACCGGAAAAACTCCCTTTCTTAGCTAAAAACATATACCGGTAGGCTTTGTTACTTTGTTTATATATACGAGATTTGTACCCAGTACATTTTTCCATTTTGTTGAAGTCTAACATCCAAGTCATTACTAATTTATCACAGGATAGCAAAAGAGATTGCAAACCATATTGTAAACTTTAACAGCTATAAAGCTATGTTTGTGTGACATATTTGGTGGCCAGGAATACTGGACACAATTGCAATTGGGCATTTAGTAGCTAGTGTTCATTACAGCAGATGTCAACCACAAGAAACTGTGGGTTTCATAAACCCCTCAAAATGAGTTTTATGTCAATTGCTTATATGAAACAGAAGCCCAGGGCATTGTAATGCCCTCTACCTCAAGAGTCATTGCACTCCCCATCTCTGGTCACTTCGTCAGGTAATTATAAAGTCACAGCATGGCGCTGGAATAGTCTTCTAAGATTGACGAATGTCACACTTGAGTTATTGACAGATTATAGAAATAGTGAAATAAAAGATGACAATTTCTGTGCACTCAACTGGAAAATTTGTTAGGTAGCTATTGTTACTTATGTCCTATAATTTCAGTCCCTCGTTATCAGACTCTGCCTTTTTACCCCGAATAATTTAAAATGTTAATGTAATATTCACTGTTTTAACTATTTAAATGATAAACATTGATCCTGTGTACTTTTTACATTGTTTAAAGTAACTTATTTGCTTTCTAAGGCCCTTTGATCCCATGATAGTTAGTTTTTTTTTCATTTTTTCCGGTTTGATCCGGAAAAAAGGTGATCTTATCCAGTTTTATCTGCTGTCCCGGAAAAAGTAGGTGTTGTCCAGAAAAATCCCAACCTTGTTGGGTACCTGATGTCGATCGGTTAACTCCATACATATGGTATTCATAAATATAACCAAAATACCATGTCCATATAAAATGAATGGTCATGATGTCAATCATATAGAGAAACTTAGAGAGGCAATTGTTTTCAGTTTATTGAGATCAAATTAACAAAAAAATTGTAAAATATTAGGTTACATTGAAAAACATAATCTCTTAAAACAAATAAACCAGCAAAATAGTGCAGGAAGTCTTATTTTTTTGGCAAAAAAAAAAGTCATTTGCAAGAATGATCATTTTGTCAATCACCTAGTACTATTGGGATCAACAAGATGAAACAGTTCTTAGATTATCAGCTATAAAATATAAATTGCAGACAGGTTTAATATTGGATGTATTACAACAAACTAAAGGTTTATTTCCGTATTGAGGTAATATTTTAGCTTTAGCTTTCAGAAAATGTAAAAATATAACTTTTTGGAACACAATGCTAAAAAAAAGCTTCTTTTAGGGAAATGGCAAATACCAAGCCATGTCAAGTTCTCAAATTCACACTTTTTTGCTAGAGATCCTAGTCAAATTTTATACTCGTTCCACCATATTAACTGGTTTGATGTTCTGTTAAATACAGTAGAACCTCTATTATCTAACCGTCTTGGGGGAATAACAATTAGGCTGGATAATAAAGTGGTTGGATAATAGAAGGGCTAAAATAACAAGCTTAAATGGAGTTGGGAGAGTAGGTTTGAGGTGGGATAATTGCAAATGGAGGTTTGATAATTGATAGGGCATTAGGTATAACTATAGAGTATGGATTACTTTCATTGAGAGTTATTTTAAATAATGAAAGACATCAGCCATATTTTCAAATGCTATCCTAATGTTGGAATTACTAGTGCCTACTGCGTAGTAGTATTCAGGTTAAAGTAAAATTGCTGGACTGATATTGTCCAATATTACCTTTTTCAGAGGTTTTTTGGACTGGTGAGTGGTGATGCCCAAAATGAGATGGGTTTACATCAGTGTTTTGCACTGGGTGTGATATACATATTATTATCTTCATTTAATGTCTTATTACAGAAATCAAAATATCACAGAAGTCATTCCCTGGGATTTAAAAATGGCTATGCTGTACAACCACGGCCAACAGTAGGCATTGGAGGGGTAGCAATTCCATACAATGAATTGTCAGAACAAGAACTTGATGAATTGGCAAACTACAAGCCAACTTTAACTTATGGTCAGGCTAAGCAAGCCCCTCCAGAAGATTTTGTACCAGCTCATGTGGCATGGGACAAGAAGGTATGTTTCTCATCTTGTACTGTAAATCTGCTCAAATTTTATCTCATTTTTTCCTGTTTATTTCCATATTTAAGCATTAGGTAGTAGTTTTTTTTTTGTAAAATATCATTTAAATATGATGTGTCAACTATCTCACAAAGACTTCTTGTTGTAACTACAGGTGCTGATGTTCAATGCATATTATAAACAGACAGTACATGAATCACCAGCAGAGCATTTTCGTGTTCGTCCAGTAAATATCTATTACTACCTGGAAGATGACAGTATTTCAGTCGTAGAGCCACATGTAGAGAACAGTGGTATGCCACAAGGTAGGTCATCATTTTGTATGTTACTAATCACTAACCCGATAAGCTATTGATTTATTCACCTGTTATTTAGTATCTTATTTCTTGTGAAATATATTTTAAATAATAAATAATAATAATGATTATTATACCTCAAGTGATTTTTAGCCAATCAGATTGCAGTATTTGAGGGCAATATGACATGATATTGCCCTTCGTCAATACGCATGCATTATGAATGTAAACAAGCTGGATGTTGTTTACTATATACCAGTATGTCATTGTCACATCACATAATGGCGTACATAAAAAGGTAATAAAGCATCCAAAACTGAAGTTTCATGCAGACATGCATACATTGCAGAGTTCTTCAGTATATGTGAACAACAAGTGACGGGGGAGGGGGAGTGATGTTAATTTTCTTCAGTCTCTTTCTAGAATAACTGAGTAGTGAATTACGTGAATGGAATTGCTTTGTGACATCACATTTTATTGCATGCTTAGCCAAAATTATTGTGTACTCCACATATAGTCTGACCTTGGCAAGTAATTGATTTTTTTTATCTGCTTACACTTAAGATTTGACTATACTGTCAAAGGAACTTTGGTTAACATAATACATGTAGTGCAAATAGCAGTAGATTGAAAAAAAAACATGGTAAGGAGAGCACTCAGAGATTGCATACCTCTGCCAAGGCACATAATTATATGATAAGTAAATGGGAAAATCCGGAATATTTTTTATTTTGTGAATCAAGAAGGTGATCCAGATCACTTAAAATTTAATAGGAATTAAGTTGGCCCAGACCCATTTTCAGATTGTTTTTTCAGGAAGATCCAACCAGTGTTATTTGGGTAATCCTGCTAACATACAAATAGACAAATGCTAATGAAAATAATACATCCTTGGTGAAGGAATAAAAATGATTTTTTAGTCCCAAGACTGAAATTCCCCAAAAGCTGATTGAAGTTTATCAAGAACAGCAGGAAGATTAGATTTCTAATCAAGCAGGTCCATATTGGGACTCAAATTTGTCATTATATATCAGGGATTGTACATGTCTGATACAGGAGCTTGCGTTGTTTTAACTGGGTGCTTGTTTACATTTAAGATTTGACTATACTGCTTGTTGCACCATACCGGTCAGCATTTATGAATATAATTTATCATATTTTTAGGCAAGCTGATCAAGAGACAGAGACTCCCAAAGAACGATGTTGGTGATCACTGGCACTGGAGAGATCTGAACAACGGAACAAATGTCACATTTTACGGCAAGATATTCCACATCTTCAACTGTGACAAATGGACCAGAGTAAGAATATTCACCTAAATTTCTCATTTTTGTTGTATTGTAAGCATAATTTTTTCTTAGCTAAAAAATAAAACACACAAAAATTAATAGTAAATGTGTGCAAAGCTGTTTGTGTGACACTAAAACCAGTAGGTTCAATCTACATGTGTTAAAATTACTAATAATTAAAGCATTTTAAAATCCCAAATTTACAAGAACATCTTTCAAATAACTGATCATGCTAATAATGTACTACTTGCCAGGGCTCTACATTGTTTGACGGTCACAGACAAGTAGATTCCATGTCTGGGCAAATTGTTTTGCACAGAACTCATCTGATTTGAACACATACTAGCATAATAATTCACCAATAGGTCCAACATGCTTAAATCTTGCTGACAAGATTGTTGAAAGTGTACACAGCTCTATATTTATTTATTTATTTGGGGTTTTACGTCACTTTCAACACAGTACAGGTCATATCACGACCAGTAGTTCAAAGGGCAGAGGAAACCAGTACATACAGTTGGTCGAGGTACTTTACTGTAAACTGTCGACCAACGAGAAGCAACTACCAGCTTTCCCACTTGATGTTGGGTCCAGAACCGAACTCCGATCTCAGAGGTGAGAGGCGAGAGTGTTACCACTCTGCCACCGTGGCCCCCTACATAGCTCTATAAAAACTTATAGTTTGTGATTTTTGTCAGATTTTATATTTGTTGTCATTGTTTTGCATTTTGTGGCCATTTATTTAAAGTTTTGCAGAGATATTCAAAATCTCACTGTATCAGGAAGTAGCAGCTGTCACAAACTGCTAGACCAGAATGATTGTTGCATCCAACGTGGAGTTTGGGCTGGTTGCATGTAACCAACTCATCTATTAGATTGATGTGTCTGTCCGTCTGTTGTCCATCAACATTTTGCTTTCTGGACTCTAACTCGAACATGTTTCCGCCAATCAATTTTAAACAGAATAGGGTGGTAGGGCACCATATAGGGTAGGTTGTTTTCGAAGTTGGTGCCATTTGGAAAAACAAGATGGCCACCATGGCTGCCGTCTTGAAATTCTGTTTTTGGCCTCTAACTCGAAGACGCTTGAACCAAACGATTTGAAACTCAACAGGATGGTAGGGCACCATCTAGGCTAGCTTGCTTTAGAAGTTAGTGCCATATAGAAAAACAAAATATCTGAAATGGCCTCCACCTTGAATTTCTGTTTCTGGACTGTAACTCAAAGATGCTTCAACTAATCCATTTGAAACTTAACAGGGTGGTAAAGTGTCCCGTGAAATTTTTCTCCCTTGAAATTTTTCTTCTTTCTGTGTTTTTACTTTTTACCCATTTCTACGCCATCGCGCATGCACAGAAATGGTTATATTATGAACCGAAAATACTTTATTTTAGGTTATATTCAACATATTGTTGATAGTTATCGATATTTTTACATTATATTTCTTAAACTATCATTTAACAACAATAAAATGCAATAATAATAATTATTGAGATCCGTGGTTTAGAAGGGACTCAGAAGAAAATTTTACTTCCGGGAAAAATTTCACGTTACAAGGGCACCTACT
Source organism: Sabellastarte sp. h YS-2021 (assembly GCA_964017235.1). Lineage (NCBI taxonomy): Eukaryota > Metazoa > Annelida > Polychaeta > Sabellida > Sabellidae > Sabellastarte > Sabellastarte sp. h YS-2021. Next base: position 35,727,417 of record OZ024936.1, read on the forward strand.
AGGCAAGGTTGCTTTCAAAATTCGTGCCATTTGGAAAAACAAGATGGCCAACGTGGCCGCCACCTTGAAATTCCTTTTCCAACCTCTAACTCGGAGATACTTCCGCCTATTGATTTCAAACTTCACAGAATGGTTGTCTGGTTCCTGTCTCCTCTTTCTGGAGCAAAGAAGGGTCTGGTATTGCCCACCATTTTATTCTCCCACTTCCTACCTTCCGGTTGGCCATTTTAGGGGTCAGTATGCTTACTGCACAACAGAAGAAAGACCAGAGCTCTGCACATGCTCAGTGTAACTTTTAACCTTAATTAGGCGGGTTTCATGTGACCAACCCAGCTATTGGCTTGATGTGTTTTGGTTTCCAGATTCTAATTCAAAGACGCTTTGTTCAATCAGTTTGAAACTTAGCAGGATGATAGGACACCACCAGGGCTTGGTTGCTTTTGAAATGGGGGTCCATCCATTTGCCTGTTTAGGGCATGCACTCATCTGATATATCTTTGTTTCCTGACTCTATCTTGAAGATGCTTTGTCTGATCAACTTGACACTTAACAGGGTGATAGTACACCACCAGTTTGTCGATTTTGGGCGTCCGTCCTCCAAAATATTTTGGTTTCCAGACTCCAACTCAAAGATGCTTTGTCTGATCATGTTGAAACTTAACGGGGTGACTAGACACCACCAGGGCTTGGTTGCTTTTGAAATTGAGGTTGGTCCATTTATCCATTTTTGGCTTGCACTCATCCGAAATATCTTTTATGTCCAGACTCTAACTCATAGACACTTTGTACAATCAATTTGAAACTTTACGGGGTGATTGGACATCACCAGGGCTAGGTTGCGTTTGAAATTGGTGTCTGTCCATATGCCTGTTTTGGGCGTGTGCTTATCCAAAATATTTGTATTCCTCTAATTTGAAAACATTTTGTTCAGTCAGCTTGAAACTTAACAGGGTGATAGGATACCATCAGGGCTAGGTTGCTTTTGAAATTGGTGTCCATCTTTTTTTACCATTTTGGACATGTGCGTATCCATCCATATTATGCTTTCTGGACTCTAACTCGAAGATATGCTACCAAGGATCGATTTGAAACCAGGGTTGTAGGACACTGCCTAGGCTAGGTTGTTTTCAAAATTGGTATCCGTCCGTCCATCTGGTCATGTTCAAGTCCGTCTGTCTGGTTAGGTGCGCATCTGTCATCATTTTTGTTCCAGACTTTGATTCTAAGATGCTTCCACTGATCGATTTCAAACTTACCAAATTTGAAAGACATCACACAGCGCTATTTCAAAATTTCCAGCACAGCTATCATATTGCATACATCTGGCACCCTATCCCTAGATTCCCTGATACTGCTCAACCCACCTTTTGGGATCTATGACCCCAGTTTCTTGCAGTTATGTTAATCCACTTTTAAAAGGCCTTATTTGGTTATTTTTTTTAAATGTTTTCTATTTTTTTTCTCATTGTGTTTCAATATTTCTTGGCATTTATTTAACACAACTTTATTTTTAGCTTGTACTTGTGAGATTGTCCTTGTGAAAACTTTGAAAAAGCAGACATTTGAGTTTCAGGCTGAATAAAATATGAACATTTTAATTCAATTTTATGTTAAGAGTTGGTTTTGTTTTCATTTTAATACGCAACATTAAACTAACACCAGTTAGTGATTATCAATAGTGTGCCATACTTTATTCAGAAATTTCATCTCAGTCGTAGTGATTTGTAATAATTTTAACATTTAGAATTAGCACACTGGCAAAGCTTTGAAGATGACATTGTCTGAAAGACACAGACACGGGAAATGTTAATCTTCTAGTTTGAATGAGATTGTCAGGACGAGTTAGTGATATGGTCAGGACAAGTAAAATGAAGGTCACAACAAATAAAATTTCTTGTTCGAGTGGATCTAAAAGCCTGCTGCTGAGTTAATTTAGGTATAGGAATGTGTTAATTATGAACTCAGTTGCCTTATTACATCATTGAGATACACATTTAGACTATAAGGATGTTAAGGTTTACGCATATTGTAATAACTGCCTTAGCTGTGTACAGGAATACATTTCAATGAAAGGTTTTCAAGTACCTTTAAATTAGCTTTTGAAAGGGATGAAAAACCCCAATTTTGGTGCTGAGGTTATTGGATTGTCAGTTGATATTAGGAGGTCACCTGTGTATACATAAGGGAACCTAGATAGTGAAAATATTTAGACATATTATGTTCACAGTTGTACCTGGCTGTAAAGGTATTGAATTGTCAACAGATGCTCTCAATATTGTGATCTGTATTTATTGGAGCACATGGAGGTGAAGCTATCAAGGTGAATCAATATTATAATTTGGTCATGCACCTGTGTTTACAGGAGTACCTGGAGAGTGAGGGCATTGAGGTAAACCCCAATGAGGAGTTGCCCCAGGACCCATATATAACCAAGCGTACCAAGGCGGCAGCACTGCAGTCCTTCAAGACACCCTCAGACTTTGACAAGCAGCGTCAGTTCCTGGAGATGGACAGGAAGGTGTTGAGATTCTACTGCGTGTGGGACGACCGCGACAACATGTTTGGAGAGATGAGGAAGTTCATTATACATGTGAGTGGCCTGCTTTGGTACAACCCTTTTCAACCTAGTTCTCTTCTCCAACTCTTTCAGACAAGTTGCTTTTCACCATGTTTTATTGTATGACTAGGAATCTGTGCACTTGCAAGTTAATTGCATGGCTCCAGAGATGAATTTTTACCAAAAAATCTGCTAAGGAAACATGTAAGTGGTACGTGAATACAGTCTATCAGAAGAAATGTAAGTGGCGTGTGCAGTCTATGCTTCCCTAACAAACAACTATTATCTTGCATGTAAAATGTGAGAGTTAAATTGAGTAATTACTATTTAGAGGCTCAAATGTTATGGTCTGCTAAAGGAAACATAAAGTTGTTCCATGCTTATATCATGTATATGTGTTCTTAGAAGACCTATGTCAAGCATGTTTTTCTTCTATGGGAAACATTGTGTTTTTATTAAAAAAAATAGATTAATAAATTTAGAATAAATTTCTGTCTTGTTCATTGTTCTGTTGCAGGTAACTATTTCTACTTAATATATTTGATTTATTATAACAGAATGTTTAATTGCAGTTCATTAAGGGGTGTGATAACATGGTAGTGTTGCAGAAAAATAACATTGTACACATTATGTTCTCAGTATTACCTTGTTGATGACACAATAGAGGTACGAGAAGTGCAGAAAACAAACAGTGGGCGGGATCCCTTTCCCATCCTCATAGGCAGGGGCAAAATCCCCGTCAACAGGTAGTTCCAGCATGGCAAAACACTAAATAATAAGTACACTAAATAATGACATCATCAGCTTTATAAACCCTTGCTGCATATATGTCATATAATCTGCATGTTGTGATTTACCAGACAGAAATGCATCATCTTCTGCATGTTTACAGCATTCTGCATGTTGTCATTGACAGACTGTATATATATTGTAACCCTGGAATGCATCCAAAGAGAGGTTGAGCAATGAAGGGAAGTGCACATAGCACATGTATCAGGAAAAAGTTTTTGTTGTTTGAATTATTTGGTTTATAGACACTGCCTGTGGCATATTGTGAAAAATGAAAGCCAGCCATCCATGCAGCAAAAGCTCAGTGAAACACTTTGTAGGCATTTGGAATTGACAGTCCAGAAAGAGTCGGGTGGTAAGATTATATTGAGTGTGTGGGAAAGTTGACTAATTCCTAAGATCATACAAAATATAGGATATGCCCACAAAATATTAATTAGGTATGCATGATGCACAATCTCTCTTTTGATACGGGACATTCTACAGGATTCTGTAGGACAGAATCTGAAACTTAATGATGTGTCACTCCAATGTGTATACTCAATAATCTATCTGTTGTGATTCAATGCAAAACACTGAAACATGAATCGACAAAAGCTTGATTGTTCTATCAATAAACCTTGACGGCTATTCTCATTCTGAACATGAGAGATACTAAAACAATTAGTTTTAATTTCTGTCAAAGAAATATCATGTTGAAACAACACTACTGTATGTATCAAAAAATTTTCTGTAAAAAAATTGATTTGATAATAAACATTAGAACTGTAAAAGATAAAAAATTTCACTAGTTTGTAAAATAATTCATTAAACTTTGTTGCCCTCGGATTAAATCACTCATGAAGTTTTTAACCCTCAGCTAATATCAATCGTGCTTTATTGTCCATTCAAGTCTCACCTGTAAATAGTGCATACAATTGAGATGCTGGTTAAGTGATTCCTCCTAATGTCTCTGCATGCATGGTGGCCAACTGGATGCTTGTGCACTTTTGGTCTAATGATGGACTTGTGAGACCATTACTTAGCAATAGATATACTTCAGTTGATCTCTTAGTTGAGATCTCTACCTTGCAGTACATCCGGTTGATGTTTTGATTGACATCAGCACTTTGTGGTAAGCATCTGTGGTTGATTCTGGACTGACTTGGCTACTTGTAGTACTTCCTGGTAGATGACACATTAGAGGTGAGAGAGGTGCACCCACCTAATGATGGCAGAGATCCCTTCCCAGTTCTCATTCAGAGGCACAAAGTGCCCATCAACAGGTAGTCACAATGTGTTCGATTAGCTTAACAAGTCACAGCTCACATCTATATTATATATAGAACTTGGGAATATGAAAACAATTTTGTAAAACAATTCTATAATGTAGGAAAGTGCAAGGCTATGATGATCATAACTATATATATATATCTTGTACATAATTGTACTGTGCATGTACTCTTTAATTTTATCTGTGTATCTGAAATTACATATTGTTGTATTTGTGTTAACTGCATGTCATTGAATAAACTGTCTACATGTTGTACACTTTGTCCAATAATTATAAAACTATTAATTAAGCTCAGTTCTCACAATATCATTTTACCTGCATGTTTCTCTATTAATTATATCCCCAGACGAAAGTCGGGGATATATTGGATTCAGGTCCGTCGCGCCGCCGCCGCCGCCGCCGCCGCCGCCGTAGAAATTTCCTTGTGGACGCGATAACTCAAAAACAAATTAACATTTTTTTTTCAAACTTGGTACACATGTTAAGGGTGCCCAAAGGAAGATCCCTATTTTAAGGTGACCTTAAACTCCCAGTAAAAAAGAACTTATGGCCACCTTAAGGTCAGAAATTGGACTTTTGGCCACTTAGAGCCCTGTAGGTCACAAACTATGATGCTCAGCTGGCTGAAATTTTACCTGACAACACATTAATATGTTCTTAGTACATGTGCCGAAAATCACGACTTTAAGTTGAGGAGAAAATTGTCTTTGAGGCCCATAAATACCCCCACTTAGGGATTTTTTGCTATACTTTTCACATATTTTGCCCTATAATTTGGAAGCGGTAATTCTGATGAGTCTCAAACTGTGCTAGGTATAACTTTGATATGTAATCCTTGTCTGTAGAAAATTTTAGGGCTGTAGGTTTACCCAAAGGGGTCGACTTAAGGTCTCAAAAGTGCCCACAGAGACCCAATTTATGCACTTTTTGCCACTTTCAAGCACTGTAGCTTTCAAACTATGTCTCTCATCTAAGTTAAATATCATCTGGGAATATATCTATGTGTTTTCTTATATGTGCCCCAACATTTAGGCCTTTAATAGACAGTTAACCTGTGTATCAGGACCATAAACACCCACCCGAGTGACCCTTATAAGACATTTTTCACATCTTTTTCCCTGTAACTTGGAAATGGTAAGTCTGAGAAGTTTCAAACTGTATTAGATATATATTCTGTGTGTAATCTTAGTATGTAACAGATTTTAAGTCTGAAGCTTTAATTTTGAAGGTCAAATTGAGGTCTCTAAAAGGCTCCCAAAGACCCAATATTTGGACTTTTGGCTACTTTTAAGCCCTGTGACTGTCAAACTATGTGACTGATAGAGCTCAAATCCTATCTGGGAAGATATTAGTATGTTATTTATATATGTGCCAAAAATTAAGGCTTTAAGAAGACATTTAACCTGTGTATGAGGACCATAAATCCCCAGCCGAGTGACCATTTTTAGACATTTTTCACATATTTTGCCCTGTAACTTGGAAATGGTAAGTCTAAGAAGTTTCAAACTGTATTAGATGCATATTCTATGTGTAATCTTAGTATGTGACAAATTTTAAGTCTGAAGCTTTAATTTGAAGGCCACATTTAGGTCTCTAGAAGGCCCCATAAAGACCCAGTATTTGGACTTTTTGCCAATTTTAAGGCCTGTGACTGTTAAACTATGTGACTGATAGAGCTGAAATCTCATCTGGGAATACATTATTATGTTCTTTTTACATGTGCCAAAAATCAAGGCTTCAAGTAGACATTTAACCTGTTTATGAGGACCTTAAACACCCACCTGAGTGACCCTTTTAAGACATTTTTCACATATTTTGCTCTGTAACTTGGAAATGGTAAGTCTGAGAAGTTTCAAACTTTATTAGATACATATTCTATGTGTAATCTTAGTATGTAACAAATTTTAAGTCTGAAGCTTTAATTTGAAAGCCACATCGAGATCTCTAAAAGGCCCACAGAGACCCAATATTTGGACTTTTTGCCACCTTTAAGCCCTGTGACTGTTAAACTATGTGATTGATGGAGCTGAAATCCCATCTGGGAATGCATTATTATGTCCTTTTTACATATGGCGAAAATCAAGGTTTTTAGTAGACATTTAACCTGTGTATGAGGGCCATAGACACTCGCCCAAGTGCCTTTTTGGACATTTTTTCCGTATTTTGCCCTGTTATTTGGAAATGCTTAGTGTGACAAGTCTTAAACTGTATTATATATAATTTTTGTTTGTTATGTATGTCCCCCAAAAAGTTTCAGATCTGTAGTTTAATTGCTAAGGTCTCTTTAACAATTGTAAAATGCCCACAGAAACCCAATTTATGGACATTATGCCACTTTAAAGCCCAGTAACTGTCAAACTATGTGGGTTATAGAGCTGAAATCTTTGAATTTTTAAAAGGAAATGCCTGTCTATTTAAATTTTGAATATTAATAATGTTATGGCTATCTTAGTCTTTTAAGAACTTATTTTTGTGTGTTATACCTCTGCTTGCTGAGTTTTTCACTTTTTAAAATGAAACTGGTTAAACGCCGGTTAAACATATTCAAGTAGACAAAATGGACACTTTAAGTGAGCTTTAAGTCCCAATATTAATGAAATTATATCCGTATGTAGTAAAACTAGGGGATTTTTAACCCTCAACTAGCCCAGTTTTATTCAACTTGCCTCAGTTAATTTTGACACAGCTCCTACAGTTATGAACTCATTTCAGTTGATAATCACATACTTAAAATTCTCAATTCTTTTTGTATTTGAGTACCCCTTTTATATAGATTGTTTGTTTACCATTTATGCTGTAGCACTCCATCTCTTTGAGAGAACATGTAAACTGTGTAAAAAAGAAGTAGAAGATGAGATACATTTTGTTTGTGTTTGTCCAGCTTTAGAGCTGATTCGTATGAAATATTTCAAAATTTTAAATATAGATAAATCTGAATTATTAATAGATCAATTATCAAGGGTATTAACTCATATGAATGTCAATATGGTTATTAATTTTATTTTTGATTTGTGGCAAGAAAGAAAAAGTAAAGTATATTGTTAATTTTTATGTATTGAATTGCTGTCTTTATTTACTGTATCTTACCTCAAAATATGTTTGCTCTGTTTGTTATTAACTCTCTATTTAAAGTGACTTATAAGCCCATATAGGGCTGGGTATTACTTCAATAGTTTTTGTATAATCCTTGTCAACATAATACATGTCACTATAATAAACTAATAAACTAAACTAAGTCCCAACCCACATCCCCCACCCGGATTCCCCCCACCCACCTCTGGGACCTCCAGCTATATTGAGTGACACTAAATAAACAAAGGTATTTAATGATATCAGATGAGAAACAAAGACCTCAATGGGGTTGCAGATCTTGTGTAATAGTGAGAGAGGTGTGGAGAATGGGAGGGGGGTGGGGGTGGGAGGTGGTGGGCTTCATTACATATAACACAAAGGGGAGTCAGAACTGAGATTGTGTCACATATTTAGGTTGCATATATATGGACCACATATACAGGTATAGAGGAAATGAATAACTGAAAACAATTTGCAAATTCTAAAAATAATATAATAAAATAATAATATAAATAATTTTTTTTTAAATAATATTTTATTTGTGAACAAATATAGAAACAGATATGCACTTTTGGGATTATGAATTTTAGAATGGACATTGAATCATCAATCATTTAAATACTTTGAAGGAAGATTGAAAAGTATGATGAGTTGAGTTAAAAATAATATTTTATTTGTCAACAAATATAGAAACAGATATGCTCTTTTGGGATTATTATTTTAGAATGGACATTCAATCATCAATCATTTAAATACTTTGAAAATAGGTTTAGAGTTATCATTGCAGGAAGATTGAAAATATAATTTGAGTTATGTATTCGGCGTCTGGGGATACACCATCTTCCTTGGAAGATATAAACAGAGTAGATTGATGTGCTGAAGTTCATATAATAATGGGTAATTATGTTTTTAAAAATTCCCGATCAAAACCTGTGGCGTGAGTGATGACCTGTCTGGGGATATGTTGGCGCCGAGTTGGCCCAATCTAGTTTTACATGTAGTGCAATCATTGTTTTGCAATTGTTGTGCTGCATATACATTATACAGAATGAGAATCTTTACATGATTGGGCTGAGGCAAATGACATTTATGTTGCTGATTTGAGTGCTTTCTTTGGTAATTTTGTACATAATTTCATGTCTGGAAGTGTTAAGATTTGACAGAGACCGAAGGGTTGAATATTCCCAGAATCTCAATCTTTATAACAAAGTGTTTTGTGATGAGAACCTAGCTGTATTTACAAAGATTCTTAGAATTTTTCTTAGAATTAAACTTTAAGTCTAAGAAAATTCTAAGCCAAGATTTTCTTGTTCTGAGAAAAATAAATTCACAAAATAATTCTTAGATAAGGATAATTCTCAGAATATGACTAATTCTTGGAATAAGAATCTTAAAGTTTGTGAATACAGACCCAGCTTCATTTTTGCCCCAATGAAACAGTTAATCTAAGTTAAAATTTTATTTTGTGTTGTTAATGAGAGTCTAATTGTGAAACCTGTTTCTGTGAAAGTGACGGAGATGGTTGTACACCTGATCCATGTCCATCTATGTCTTCATATTATTCTAATATACTTTTAAAATTTGTAGCCTTTATGTAACTTTGAAAATGGCATTCAGTCCATCCCATTTTATTTATTTTTGAATTTTTGAGGTACATCCTTCTTATTCTATGGTAACATTTTGTATCTGTTGCTAGGGACGATGTGCAGTCCACCTTCCCTGGTGTGGTTATGGAGTTGACAGACCAGGAAATCAAGCGTTACTTCCAGCCAGTAGACTTTATGATTGGCAAAACCGTCACTCTCTACAGAAGAAGGTATGACGTAACAGAGTTACAGACAACAAAAAACATCCAAGATTGTAGACGATTCTTTTACAAATGTCAGCAGGTAAAGTGATATATATTAAGCTTGCTGTTTCTGGAGATAACATTGCTGGTTTGGTGCAATTCAAACTTTGCTGAAAGCATATGCACTGCCCAGTATTGAAATAAGTAATTTTGCTTTTCCTTGTCTGATGACTGTATACAGAGAAACCTTGCAATGTTTTAAGAAAACCATTATCTGAATTACTTGTATTTGCAGGTTCCTGATTTATGACATGGATAACTTCACCAAGGCTTTCTACTTCAAAAACTTCAACATCACAAACTTTGACCTGGTGGACGTGGAGCAAAAGTACAAGGATTTCGCAAAAATGGTAAGATGTACAAGTTGTGATGGTCTTTTTATGAAGAGTTAAAACAGAGAGTAAATGATGGTTTAACTATGATGATCACTCTGGATATATAAGGTTCTGGTCATGGTCTCAAGTTGTTAAAAGGGATGCAAAAAATACACCTCTTGTCAGGGTAAATGGTGGGCACTTACTGCCTTCCCTTGTGTGTTGTGATGTGCTTTTTTGAATGAACTTTCACATAACATCTCATCACTTATTGTCATACTCGGTAAGTAATCTTCAAATTACCTAACAGTGCTGATTGTCCACCCCCACCCCATTAAGGGATGGCTCAGTAAATAACCTTTGTCACCTGTTCTCTGCATTATTAGGAAATCCCTCCATACAATGGGTTTGGGTCTCTGGAAGACTCGTTGCAGTCCTGTCTGTCACTCATCCCTCAACCACCTAAGAAGGATTTCATCAAGATGCTGGAGAATGATGGCAAGCAGCTTAGATTTGAGGCCATTATGGTGAGTGGAGATGCTGACTGGCTTATATAGGTTAATAAAACTAAATTGTGTCAGTACATGCATTTCAAAAGACCAGTGGACATTTATTTATATACTGTAGCTTCATTTTGAATTTTGATTGTCATCACAGAATATAAACCATTATGTTACAACGATCATGAATATGTGACACTCAGGTTTATCCACCATAGTGCAGTGTTGTACTCGAGTACATGAACTTGAAGAACACCAGTATGATGAAAATATTGTGTGATTCCAGTGTAACTACTGGTCATACTTGTGTTGCTGTCAAATACAAAACATGGAGCTTTTAGATACTCGGAAGCATTAATCAATTCTCCTGGTAGCCTAATTTTGGTTTCTAAATGTAAGCTTATCTCACTGAACAAACAACCAAAGTTCAGACCTAGGACTTTAGTCAAGACTCCCACTCTGTCCTGGAGTCCTCATACATAAAGCTCAAATAGTATATTTTTTATATCGGCGCAGGACTCCACAAAGCCCGAGGACCAGGGTCGCCGCTTCATCATCTGTTACCGTCTCTCTGACGACATGGTTACAATCTATGAGCCACCTGTCAGAAACTCTGGCATCATTGGCGGAAAGTTCCTTGAGAGGACACGAGTTGCCAAGCCTAACTGCCCACCAGATAGACCAGAGTTCTACGGACCCCAGGACTTCCAGATAGGATCTTGCATAGAAGTCTTTAAACACAGGTATGTGAAGCGGAGGCAAGAGATAAGTAATTATGTATGGGAATTGAACCCTTACATTTAGAGAGAGTTTGTGATTGGGACAGATATTTAATTAATTATAAATCCGTGGACAAATCTGAAACATATTGTGGCCTACAACACAGTGGTGAAAGCTGTATTCATAGGATGAAAAAAAATGGTCAGTTTTCACTTGTAGAAAACTCAATTTGCATTTTGAAATAGCAGTTTGAACTTTTGAAAGTAATAATTAAAATAACGGCAAAATAATGGGGGCATCACGACTACAAATATTTCATGTTGGCTAATCACCAAGAATTATTCGTGTCGACACCGAATAACCGTGGAATTTATAAAACTACCAAAAGTCTTAAGTTTCATACTGTAAAAGGCAATGTAAACGATAAATATGTGAAATAAAATGAAAATTTATGTCTATAATCTGTAAAATTTAATAAATTTGTGGTTTTTCTGCGACTTTTGATGCATTTTTCTCATACAGGAAGTGGGCGATACAAGAGGTATATGGTACTTCCGGTTTTACGTAAATGGATAAACAGTACAGAAAACATGGCTGATGTTGGATTTTAAGTTATTTTATGCGGCAATATGGACATATTTGATGGATTCAGACCTTCTGCCGTCTTGTATTACATTGAGTGATTATTCAAACTTTAAAAATATCTAATCGCACTATTCTAACCCTTGTCAATTAGTTGGCTAGTCGTGATGCCCTTACTAAATAATACCACTTTTGTATTGCCTAAAACAAATTTAAACGGGTGCATTGCAGGTTTATCATAACAAATGCAGACCAGTATGTGCTGAAGTTCATGGAGCAGTACCCATCTCAGTTCCCAGGTGAGTGCATACTTCCACATGTAGAACGTTGAATGTTGCCAGAAGAGATACCCAAGTAATGTGCAACACTTGTATTTGATGTATTTAAAAGCTGAAAGCCTGCTTTATACTTAGTCCAGTGTACATAATTGAATGGCAGAATCTGCCATGGCCACTTACTAGTGTAAATTTGAATAAACGTCCATATCTGCACAGTAGTATTGCAATAGAACACAGTCTGATTTGTTTTTCAATGGAGTGAAAGGGTAGTTTATAATACTCTGTCAATGGTAGCATTTGCTGAGAAAATAGGATTTTTTTTAGTGAGACTAAAACAAGAGTAAAATTGTTGACAAAATGAGGTAACTTTGTCATTTAATGTTAGTGACACCTAATGTATATCTTCAGGTTCCACTGAAACTTTTGATATGAGCAGTCGTGCAACTAAAAAAATTCAAGTGAACAATATACCACTTTCTTTACAACAGACTGTATAATGTGATGGTAATTTTGAAACAAAAAGTGGACATTTTTATCTACACAGGGCATTGTTTAATTTAATTTTGATGTGTTTGTAGAGACCACAGTGAAAAGTTTACAGGACAAGTTGAGTTCACAGCCACCCCGCAGGTCTGGCATGCCTTCCTCAGTGGGCACAAGAAACTACCAGTAAGTCATTCCACACTGTGTGCAAACTGATTCCCCAGAGTAATTTGAAAATCAATTCCCTAAAGACTGTAATAGAATGCAACCATGATGAATGTTAAAATCCCAAACGTGTCCTGAATTTTTTTTGTTTTCAACCGAGGATAAAACTCCCACTGGTGTCCTTAATAATAGTAATAGTAATACTGGAAATCATGCAAACATTCTATGTAGTCTCTGCAGTGCTGCACTACTGCTTACATTCCTGAACTCCCCAGTTTGACCTGAGCTCTGAAATTCCATGTAAAACTGCATAAAATGCGATCAAATACTTTCGATTGTCAGTTTAATTTTTTTGTTAAACTTTTTGTGTGTACATGTCAGTTTAAAATACTTTCAATCTATTTTTGATCTTCAGACAAGGTGAGCTGGAAGAGCTTGTACAAGAGGTCAAAGGTCAGCTGAAGAAGATTGCCATCACAGCAAGCAACAGGAAAGACAAGGTGTTTTTGGACATTGATATGGACAGACAGGGCTTCATCAGCAAGGAGAACCTTCAGGAAATGTGTTTGAAGCAGCACCTGCCATCTGATGCTCAGATCATTGACAGGGTGAATACGGAAACTCGAATTTATAGTGGGGGGAGAGCAAGTACTGAAAATTACAACTGGGTTTTTATTCCTACTAAAGCCTAAGCTAAATTTCATTGTTTAATTAAAAATAAAATCTAAAAGTTTCATCAGATTAACTACTTCAGAATTTCTTTTTTTTCCTTGGGAAACTGCTCATTGTCTCAAACAAAATCAGAGAGTAAAAGTCTGGAAAATAAGACCAATTTTAATAGCAAGCATTTTTGTAACTATAGCTCCTTCTTTTAAAAGACACAAGTTTTATCATGAGTTATTTGAAACATTGTTTTGGTAGCAATGGACTCAGTTTATGTTGCTGTATTTGTAGCTTGCGGAGGAAATCAGCCCTCAAAACCCTGACCGCATCTCACTAGAAGATCTTCGTGCCTTCCTGGAGAGTGCATAAAAACCCCACAGTCTGTGACAAAAACTGTGATATGAAACACTTGTATACAAGTCATCCCCTCATCACTCACACTACAACCAAGCAACCCTCCTGTCTTCAGGGGGAAAACACTGCTTCACCAATGTCTGATAACTTGCAACTTTCCTGTTATATCATCAGAAACAAAGACATTTTATCTTGTGATTTTAAGCTGTTTTAATGTCATATATTGATGACACATATATACTTTTACAAAGCATGCATTGAACTTTTTGTGACACTTGTTTCTGAGACATCAATATATATTAAGTTATGAATTGTTGAAGTATGTTATTGTAAATTCTAAAGAAAATAAAGTGTCAAAACAAGAATATTGTTTGTGTCCATCACATTGTAAATCATGTCAATACAGTGAAGTACCTCAGTTTCAGCTCATGTTTTGAGGGTAACTTTGGTGAAACTTTTTGATCTTGCATACCCACTCATCTGAAACTTTGCAATGTGATCAATGTAGAGAATGTGAATAAGTTGACAAAAACAGCATAGAAGCAATAGTAAGTACTTAGGGATGTTATAAAAGGGCAGCTGGAAGAATCTGTTCACCAAAGCAGAGGAGTAATAACTTTTCAAGTAATCAAGATTTTTATTTAAGGCCACATGAACTTGCAAGCAATGGAGGCTAGCCTTTTAAACCATATATCCTGAAAACTGTGTGAAAACGGGTGGCTTAGTTTAATAATAAATACTGTCAAATAATTTATTTCAAAATAACTTGATAAGTACAGGAAATTAAAAGAAGACAAAGGGTCCAGCCCATTTACAAAGCACAGTAACACAATACACATGCCATTCTTCAGAAGAGATGGTAATGTCATTTGATGTGGAATGATGCAGTAGTTTAACACACATAGGTGCACAAAATGGGACTAGATTGCTAACTTAACCATTCCTATCAAATACTTAGAAAACTACAACTAGTAACTTTTCCCCAAAATAACCAAATATAACTCCCAAAGCTGTACAGAAATCATATGATTGATATATAGAAACTCGGGCTAGTAATATAAATCTAAATGAGAACTATGGTAAAATTCTTTGTATACATGTTGGCTTTTCTCACAATAGCCATAAACCAAGCATAATGGAAAAAACAGCCTTGTTTTCGGTATAATTTATAATCTTAAAATAGTTTGTCATGTTAGAACAGCAATATCATCCTCCAAACAATAGCATACAGCTTCACCTTCATGGTTTACAACCAACAATCATGATAAAATTCTGTCCGTGCCATAGCTTGTTGGGTGTTATTCGTATAACACCATCAATAACTGTATTTGCTCTAAAATATGGACAAATTCAAACTTTTATGAGATTTGGCTTTAAATCCATCTTCAACATGCTGAACAAGATCCTACAGCAAGAGATAAATGGGGAAGAGGAAATCTCTGTACACTAGTTCTTGACTGAAATCTACATGAATCCCTGCAAGGAACAACCAACTTGCCAGCTTATACTGGAGCCAGGATTCAAACCAAGGACCTGACATATGATAGAGCATGATACCACTGCAGCCTGTGCCTGCCTGACATACCACTCTACTTGCCCTTCACACAACAGTGAGATCCAACTATGCCTGCAGTCAAATACATCAGCATGGGAAAACCACATTACAGTAAAGAGGACATAGGAAATCAGCCATCCATATTCATAGCATTAAGAATACATGAATACAGAACTTCTCGGCTATTACAAGTGAAAGGCACAAATGTAAATGTATGTGTGCAAATATATGACTCCTACACTATTCCCCAACTTGTTCAGAATATGTCTGGGTGACAGTGGTGTTCTGTATTCACTGCATTATGAATTAACACACTTGGTGAATATTCAGTTTCAGTTTAAACATAATCACAATAAGTGAACAAAGTTGTATACATAAAATACAAAATTCCCCTAAAACATGTCACCACACTGCCTACGTGTCACATACAGACTGCCCTGTTATGCTTAACATATGGTCTCCTGCCTTTTACAGTGACCTCCCTTCATCACTGGTCACTGTAAAAGTCTGCGGTAAACCATTCTTCCCCCATGTTTTATGTGGTCATGCAGTGGTCAGTCTTGTTTCTTGTCAAGCCACTCTTTTACCCGGCTGTCACCAGCTTCTTTCTGCTCTCTTTTCTCCTTCTCTCCCTTGTGATATCTTGCCTTGGCACGTTGAGCCCTCACCAGCCAATGGTAAGCCTCATGCAGCCACACTATCTGTAAAAATACATTAGAAGTTAAATGGAGAAAACCTACCAATGGCAGGCCTCGTGCAGCCACACTATCTGGACAAATATAAGTGAAATGCGGCAAAACCTGCCAATGGTACGCCTCATGCAGCCACGCCATCTTATACCAGGTATACTGAACACAAACCCAGTCTATGGTAAGCATTGTGAATACCAAGATAAACCGAGCAAACACCTATGTTAAACGTTCTGAAGCCATACCATATGTATAAAGTAATAATATATAATATATGGTATGAAAAGTATCAACCCATCATGTACTCTTACAAGGTAAACAGAGACACCGAATAGCTACTTTACCTACATAAAACAAGAATGCTACAAAAGTAAACAGGGCATGAACCACCTACTGGAACACAGCTTACAGACACCTAAGTATACACCAACTGCTGAGGTTTGTGAACAGCTGAAAGTGGTAATCTGTGAACTATCTGCTGACTACACAAATATACTTTACGTTTATTTTCATCTTAAACTTAACTAATTCTTATAGTTTTTCTTGTGATCATTAAAGACAGCACATTCTTCACCAGTCAAGGAAAAATGAAAACTGCTTTAATGTAGTATTAACTTTTCTAGAGTGTGGTATGTGATCAAAGAAAGTAATTTATCATTAAATATTTAACGGAATTTCTCTCACCAGAAAGACAATGGAGTTGATCAACAATGGAGTGGACAGGACAACTGAAATAAACAGCCCATTACCATCAAAGTACTGCTCTCTCGAAAATAACCTGAAACACAATACATCTGATCCCTGTAACCAAAAACACAGATATGAAGTTCACATGATATGAAAATTAAATGCAAATCACAGACAACTCATGCCACTTACTTGTCAAAGAAAGAACCAGCGTAACAAAATTTATGCTGTTTATAAGTTCTTTAATTTGACTTGGCCTGTGTGATATTTTTCTCTCCAAATTATATTTACACTGATTCATCTTGAACAACTGCAGATATTCTTCCGAGTTTTTCTTTACAGCAGGTTATTTCACAGAAAGAAAAATTAAGAACTAATACTGACATTATTATGACCTCATTATATACTACAAATACTGAGAGGAGTTTGTGAACAATTGAACACTAAAAATAATCTTACCTGTAATTACTGGCTGCCCATTCATTTATGTTTTCTGAAGCATACACGGTTATCACTGAAAAATTGAAACACTTTTTAAAAGATAAAATACAAGTATACATATTTTATATTATCTGTTGAACCATGTATCTGATCTAAATGAGGGAAATTACATGTCAGGTAATAAATCATGATTTTTTCATTAAAGAAACATGTCTCAAATATGGCAGGTTAACTCACTTTGGCAGAGCCAAAGATAAAGGTCACACGATGATGTTGCACACCCACACTACCCAATCAATGTGCCTATCAAGTATCAACTTGCTACACCTTAAGGTCTAAGATATAGCCCAGACAAGAAATTATACATCAAGGTCACTACAGCAAGGTCAAATGTCAAATCAAGGTTACACCATGATGTTGCACATCATCTTTCTACACCTTACGGTTTCAGATATAGCCAGGACAATATTTTATAGGTCAATGTCACTACAGCAAGGTCAAAGGTCAAATCAAGGTCACACCATGACATAGCACACCTACAACCCCCAACCAATGTCTCTATCAAATATCAACTTCCTTACACTTTTTGAGATATACCCCGGACAGATATTATAGTTCAAGGTCACTACGGCAAGGTCAAAGGTCAAATCAAGGTCACACCATGATGTTGCAGACCTACATCCCCTAACCAATGTCCCTACCAAGTATCAACTTCCTACACCTTACGGTTTCTGAGATATACCCCGGACAAGATATTATAGGTCAAGGTCACTACAGCAAGGTCAAATCAAGGTTACACTATGACAGTGCACGCCTACAGCCCCTAACTAATGTCCCTACCAAGAATCAAATTCCTACACATGATGGTTTCCGTGACATGCCCCAGACAAGATTTTTAAACTCAAGTTCACTACGGCAAGGTCAAATCAAGGTCACACCATGATGTTGCACACCTACACCCTTAACCAATGTCCCTACCAAGTATCAACTACCTACACCTTATGGTTTCTGAGATACAGCCTGGACAAAGTTTTTCCCACTCGACTGCCCATCCGGACACCATGGGTGAAAACAATACCCCTACAGCCCTTAAGGGCTGTGGGGTAAAAAGTGACCACACCTTAGTGGCAACAAATGTTGGATGTCTTTAGATGACTGTAAATGTGCAATACCAAAGGCACTTGAAGTGCTGTATTATCACCCAAAATGTTACATTTTTGAAAGAGTTCAACTTACAAGAGTCTAATTCATTTACTTTAGTTTATTTTTCAAGCATACTATGAAATGGTGATAAAACACTTTACACAATATTCTATTGCGAGACATTTTTTTAAAATAGTTTTCTATTTATTTCTATGAGCAGAGTATTATATCTTTGGAGTAAATAGTACCAAAAAACAAGAAACAAGTTTACTTTCTTTACATCTTTAAAATATTTATCATTATGATCATTCTTTGTCTCAACTAAAGGTTTACGCAAATAATAAAGCTTATATGACATACAGTATATGCAAAACAGAAATATCTGGAAGTTGTGAAGCTGTGTAATGATGGACACGCATGTCAGAAAACCAGCAAAGAAGTGAAAAGCAATAAGTCCCCACAGCCAAGGATCAGTCCAGTCAATCTGAAACAGAGAATGATAAAGATCTAATTTAGTCAGAACAAGACAACTGCTGCAGTGTTTATCTCCCACCATGTATTAAGACGAGCAATCAGTGACAAGCAATCAGTGACCATGAACAGGCTGTGTCAGATGACTTTGTGTTTTGAGCTTCAGAGCACAAGTGACAGTAAAGTAAAGGATTAAAAATAGCAATGACTAATTTGACTTTGAAGAGAGGGTCAAAGGTAAAATCTGAATCCACAATAGGATTCAGGGCACATGATTTCCTAAAAGTTATTTTTCCATCCCAAACCTCTGAGACCCATAATAAAGGAGATGCAAAGTATTAAATGTATCAATGAGCCCATTTAAATCAGACCCAATAAAAAATTCAGGGCACCTGATTTCCTACAAACTGTCTTCATATCCCAAACCTTTAAGACCAATAACAAAGGAGATACAGGGGATTGAAAGTATCAACAACCCCATATGACCTTGAGGGAAGGGTCAAAGGTCAACTTTGATCCCACCAAAATATGCATTTATTTATTTATTGGCGGTTTTACGTCGCTTTCAACACTGTACAGGTCATATCACGACGGGTGGTTTTGTATGCAGAGGAAACCAGTACATACAGTTGGTCAAGGTTCTGTACTGTAAACTGCCGACCATCGGTACGTAACTATCAACTTTCCCAGATAAGGTCCGCGGGTTTGAAACGCCGACCTCAGAGGTGGGAGGCGAGTGTGTTACCACTGCGCCACCATGCCGCCTGACCAAAATATGCAACCCACATACTTTCCCACAACTGATCTTCAAATACCAAACCCCTAGGATCAATAATAAAGGAGATAAAAAATAGCATCAGAGATGCCCGTACCCCACAGCCTGGGGAAATAATTTCCAACACCATGAGATACTGAAGTAGTGCAACAGTACAAAGATCGGGATACTTTCAGAGCAGTGTCAGTTATATAAAGGTCCAACTAATGTTTAAGTAGAGAATATAATGTTTAAGAGAAAGAAAATGTATGTAAAGACAAAGTATTAAAACATTAATCAGTAAACTAAAAACGATGACGCTGTAAAATTTATTAACTGGAGAATAGATGTCAATGGAAAATAGCGCAATTATGTAAAAGTATATATAACAATCAGTAGAAGCAATCCATGTATCTTTGTCAAAAGAGAAACATGTCTCAAATATGGCAGGTGAACACACTTTGACAGAGCCAAAGCTAAAGATAAGAATATCCCTTTTGACAACCTGGATAAATGTGTCAAGTTTAGTTTAAGAAATAGCATCACAGATGCCCGTACCCCAAAGCCTAGGGAAATAGTTTTCATCACCATGAGATATAGAATAAAACAGTACAAAGATCTGGATACTTTCAGAGCAGTGTCAGTTATATAAAGCTCTAAATAATGTTTAAGTAGACAAAATAACATCTAAGAGAAAGAAAATGCATGTAAAGATAAACTATTAAAATAATACATTTGAATAGCAAGATGACAATTGTCCAATTGGAGTTTCTACTGGTAGAAAGTCCAATCAAGGAGATTTGGGTATTGCCCTGGGGTCCAAAATCTAAAAAACTTGGCATAATAAAAAACCTGCTCAAAATCTGGATGAGGAGACAGTACTGCAAGCTTTACATGCTGAGACCAACAACTGGGCCGTTGTGACAAAAAATGCTGGGTCTTAATAGGTTAACTAAATGCCATGTAAAAAGTGACTGCTGTCAAAATTTAATTGGGTAAAACTGTACTTCACTTGAAAAATGGTGATAAAATTTGAAGCTGATTGTAAAATTCTTGAAATAGATTGAAAATTTCTGTTTCTGTCATGTCTATATCAAATTGGTGTTACAGTAAAAAAATTTCTTTAATATACATTTTCTTCATTTATGAAAGTTGCACCTTGCTTAGATGACAGATTTATATGGATAGAAGGCCCACTGTTTCTGTTTTAATTGGACTTTCTTTCAAGCTTTTATTGAGTTTTTACAAAGATTATATTCTGGTATACAGAGCCATACCTAAATCTCTGAGATTAGAATATTAAACAAGTTTATTAAATTTTGGATTCCCGAGCAATACCCAAATCTAGATTGGACTTTCTACCGGTAGAAACTCCAATTGGACTTTCTACCAAGTTTATGTTGGTAGAAACTCCAATTGGACTTTCTACCAGTAGAATTTGAAATTCTACCAGATTGGACTTTCTACCATGACATACATATAAATACATGAATTAGTTTAATTTAAAATAAATAACTTTAATGGAAGGTTCATTAAAAAACGATTTTGTTATATGAAATAATATACAGTGTTTCCGTTTACGCACAAATGTGAGTAAATTTACGTCAAAATCAAGCGATTTACGCACATAATATTTACCTGAGGGTCAAACTGACGCCGAAGCATTTGTAAAAAGAAATATCAATATTTCGCCTATATATATTCTTTATTTATTACCTGTTACTGCGCATGTGTGGGATCAAAAGGTGAAGAGTCTACGAGGTCACGCATGCGCATTTCGCGTTATTCAATAACAAACCCCCCCAAAGGACGCAAGATTTTTTACTGAAACTGAGATGCCATGCAATAAAACAGTAATGAAGATAAAATTTCAAGTGGGGCGAGAGCTACGCAGATGAGATCCATCTTAAACGGCCAGTGGTAGAATGTACCCTAGCAAATCTTACTCAAAACGTGATCTCTGCTAGGACGCCGAATGATGACAAATACCAAGTGTGCAGTGGGAGACACGTTCTACTAAATCTTGGAAATTCTTGAATTTTTAACCCCGGAAACTTCCCCAGAAAATATTACCTCTGAGATCCGAAAATATTTACAGGGGTTGTAGCAAAAACACTGTAATTTTAGAACCACTCGATGGATTTTTGTCAAATAAAAAGCAACATAAACTACAATAATTTGTCTTTCAAACAGTATAAATATCATATTTGTAGCATAAACAAGACCACTGCCGCGGTGTGTATCTCCCGCCGAGCATTAAAGGGGAAGAAATACCTTTTCCGAGATATTCATAATTTTTCAATTTCCGCTAAAATCCAAAATGGCTGCCAAAAGTGGCGAAAACTGAAATTTTTACCCTAGGCACAGAATACTCTTGTACTACCCTGCAGGTCAAAAATTCGCTCAAAATCGCTCTATCTATTACGATTTTCTAGATATTCACACTTTTTCATTTTCCGCTAAAATCCAAGATGGCTGCCAAAAGTGGCAAAAATTGAAATTTTTCCCCTAGCCACAGGACACTCCTGTACTACCCTGTGGGTCAAAAATTTGTTCAGAATCACTCTATCTCTTACCGTTTCCGAGATATTTTCAATCTTTTATTTTCCGCTTAAATCCAAGATGGCCGCCAAAAGTGGTGAAAAATTCAAATTTTTCCTCTTTGTAGTTTGTATAGGATACTCTTGTACTACCATGTGGGTCAAAACTTCGGTCAATATCGCTCTATCTCGTACAGTTTTTGAGATATTCACACTTTTTCATTTTCTGCAAAAATCCAAGATGGCCGCCAAAGTGGCAAAAATTGAAATTTTTCCCTTTGAGTATGATACTCCTGTCCTACCCTGCAGGTCAAAAATTCGCTCGAAATCGCTCTATCTCTTATGGTTTTCATGATATTCACACTTTTTCATTTTCCGCTAAAATCCAAGATGGCCGCCAAAAGTGGCGAAAATTCAAATTTTTTCCTTGGGCACAGGATACTCCTAAACTACCATGTGGGTCAAAAATTTGCTCAAAATCGCTCTATCTCTTATGGTTTTCAAGATATTTGTGATTGTTTTTCACATTTCCACTAAAAGTAGCAATAAAGTAGCCATTACTCACTTGTACATTGAGCAACAGGTGTGAAACTTAAATATGTTACAGTTCACAAAAAAGTAGATGAACAACATATTTGAGAGAAATTGTGTAGCTGCAATACTTTTGAAGATATAGGCCATTTACTCATTATGGTTACCATTAAAAATTGACAAAGTAGCTATTACGCACTTAGCTATGGAGATACACTTCCAAACTACTGACCATGCTGTAGCTGTGGAGAAAGTACCTGAACAACATATTGGAACAAAATACTCTAAATGCAATAGTTTGAGAGTTATAAGTCATATAATTATATTAGGTAAAAGTGCTATTACTCACTCAAAAGTAGGCCAAAGTTCACCAAACCCCAAAAAATATTGAAGAGCATAAAAATTCATTACGACAAGTAATTTCCCAAAAATGTGTAACTGTAGTAGTTTCAGAGAAAACTGCATGGACGCACGTACACACACACACATGGTGCAAATTATAATCTCCCACCGGCGAGCCGGGCGGGAGATAATAAAAATTATTTTTTAGAAACTATCAACATAGAGTATGTCATTGAAAACTGAATAGTGCTTCTGTTCATTTTTGCTACCTTAAAAATCACCCAAAAGTAAGAGGAAAAAAGTCAAGTTTATTTTTTGACTGTTTTCTTTACCCTGATGTACACAGGTGTATTTAGATATTTTTTATGAATGTACAACCATGTACAATGTACTATGATTTGCTGTCAAAGTGATAAAAATTTATTTATTTATTTATTTATTTGGGGTTTTACGTCACTTTCAACACTGTACAGATCATATCACGACGGGTAGTTGGGAGGGCAGAGGAAACCAGTACATACAGTTGGTCAAGGTTCGGTACTGTAAACTGCCAACCAACGGCAAGCAGCTACTAGCTTTCCCACTCGAGGTCGGGCCTGGAACCGAACCCCAATCTGAGAGGTGGGAGGCAAGAGTGTTACCACTTTGCCACCATGGCCCCTCAAAGTGATACCCAACGGCTGTGTACGCAAGACCCATATCACTGCTAGCATACCCAACAGCTGTGTACATACACTAATGGCATCCCCAACTATCCTGCACTCAAAGTAGTGAACTTATGTTCCTAATGGTGATGCACCCTAGATCAATATCATCGTTAGTGAACCCAGCAGTTGTGTAGCACAGTGTAGGCAAGATGTATTTCACTGCTAGTGTACCCAACGGCTGTGTATGTACACTAACGGCATACCCAACTATCCTGTATCCAGTTAAAGCACTAAGTTCTATTTCCCCAATGGTTATGTACCCTAGATTTATATCATTGTTGTTTTTTTTTGTGTACCCAAAAGCTGTGTAAGGTACTGGGCTACTGGCATACCCAAATACCCTGTACCCAAGGCTGTAAACTCTGTGTTCCCAATGGTTGTGCACCCAAGATCAATATCAGTGCTGGCATACCCTGTGGCTGTGTACACAAGACCCATATCACTACTAGCGTACCCAGCGGTTGTGTACACTAGCAGTGATATTGGTCTACTGTACCCAGCGGTTGTGCACACAAGATCTATATCGCTGCTACTAGACTGAGGCTGCTAGTGTTGCCAACAACTCCAAATTTTTTACAGCCTACCCTATTTCTCATTACCCCAAGTTAGTATGCGCTCAATGCTTGTACACTCAACATCAGTACCTTTTACAACACACTCAACAGGTCTGCATCCAAGGCACTGTGAAGCAATTAGTTTTTAAGGAATTTTTTGAGTAGTCACAAATGGGCCAAGGATAACTCTGTATTAAAATGATTCAGCTTATCATGGGTTTGCACTGTGAAACATCAGAATAACTTGGTTATTGTTAATTTTGACAAAGTTCAAAGGACATGCCAGAAATTGAGGTAAGGAAGAAGTGATTAAAATTTGGGTACACTGGGAGTGATCTTGTGTACATAGCCGTTGGGTATGCTATCGATAATATAGATCTTGTATAAACAGCCGTTGGGTATGCTAGACCAATATCACAACTAGCGTACACAGCTGTTGTGTAAATAACCACTCCGTTTAATTATAGTACTAGATCATTGATTCAATATATTGCACCGACAGAATGTTTTAATTCCACAGCCAATGTAAGTATAAGTAGGTAGGTTATAAAATACTTTATAATGTATGGCGTTTATAACATGGACGTGACGGTTCTGAAATCAAGAGAATTATGACCCATGCCGGTTCCGAAGACACTGATTATTTCATTATCGCTCAAAACCACACTCATACACTACACGTCCTTACATGCAATATGAAAGATAATATCCCAGTTATTTCTTGTGGATCTATAGGAGTATTTGCCATTTGAAAACTGCAGATCTTTGCAGATATGTAGCAAAGATATGGGAGTGAACCAGTTTCAGAACACTGCCAACTCAAACCTGACAACACATAACGTAGTGGAGCACGACAGCAAAATATTTTGGTAATCACAGTACACTCGTGTCACTAATAGATTTTCCATATTGTCCACAATACCCACGTCATTCTGAAACACCAGTACACCCATGTCACTACTGTTAGACGGCATTAATGTGACACAGTGATACAAAACAGGTAGCTAAACTCATGTTATGTGATACATATGTATACATTCATCCTCATAAACCAGGGCCCGTATTCACGAAAGGTCTTAGACTTAGCCAGGCCATAGGCTTAAATCCAGTCTTAAAGTTAAGACTTTTGTCTCAGCTAAGTTTTGTCTTAAAACCGTATTCACAAAGGCTGACTTAGCTAAGTCCAAGATTATCAAATAACCACAGTGGTTTTCTATGTCATGTGACCTTTCTTTTCTATTCAAACTATACTATTGGTGACATATATCCTTCATTTAATACATTTTATCTAAGGAAAAGTGCTGTTTTGAAATGGAAAACCTTATTACCACATATAAACTTGCAAACATATACTTTATTTACAGCCATTTCAAATTTTGAAGTGGAGAAAAGTTTATGGCGGCCATATTTAAGTCCTCTTTACAAAATTTAAGCCCACTACTAACCAGTCTTAAAGTTGAGCCCTTGGCTAAGCCTAAGACCAGTCTTAAATTCTTTGTGAATACCACTAAGCCTAAGACAAAAGTCTTAGCAGGTTTTGGGCAGAAACTTGAAACAAAAGTCTCAACTTTAAGCCTAAGCCCTGGCTAAGACCTTTTGTGAATACGGGCCCAGGGTTCACTAGGCTTATTCAATTCACGATCACTTGAATCATGATCTAAGTGTTCAGTCTCTCTCATAGGATCACTTGGTGTAATGATATTAGTTACATGAGAGGCCCCAATAGAATAGAAAAGATCACTTCGGATCACTAAAATCACTTGAATCATTGTGGATAGAATAAGCCTAAAGATTGCATTTGTGAATAATTTAAGGAAATTACATAAATCAGACAATATAATGGCAACCCGTTTAACATTAATGCCGTAATTGCCCTTTGAAGAATTACAAAATTTATATGGTCTGTCAAGTAGATCTAGATTTACCTATTATAGACTAACAGGTTTACTTCCCGCAGACACGTAACTTTGAAATCAGGATGAAGCCAACAGTGAAATCTGTTTGAAATTCATGTAAACTTTGCAAACAAATTTTAGTTGATTCAATGGGTAAAAGCTGAATGTGAAATCTGGTTGAAATATGTGTGGATGTTGCAAACTATTTTAATTGGATCCAAGAAGGAATTCATATGGAAATCAATGGGTGAAATCATGTTAAAATACATGTAGATTTTGCAAACCATATTTAGTTGGATCCAGTCAGTGAAATCAGGTTGAACCCATTGGATGATATTATGTTGCAGTATTTTTGAAGTTGCAGGTTATTCTTAATTGGCCATGGATCCAGTGTTGTAATGTTACTCCAACACAGATTTATTTTTAAAGAAATCATGGCATTTTTATTTCTTCTTTCTGGTTTAGCAGCTCAAACTATTCTTTCTAATATGGGTAGTTGAATTCTAAGAATGATATATGAAATGGTAATTTTCCATTTAATTCATACATACATTTTTACTTGTTCATGGATGATGGTTGTTACATTGTATTTGTTCATAATATTACATGAGCAATCAAACTTCACTGTTCAGTGTGTGATTATATATTATGATCTTTTGTATTTTTGAACTATATATCCATTAATTTATATTTATATAATAGACTCATCCAATTTTCATAATCTGATGAAGTCTGGGGAATATTTTAAACATTTTCTGTCTTATTGTTCATTTTAACATGATACGGATGTGTCCGTCATTCTGATTGGCCAAGAGCGATTTCTAAACCATCTAAAATTCTGCATCAACATTAAAGCTGTTCCATCAACCTTTCCATGCATTTCAAATAAACAGAATCAGCTGTTTCCATTTTTCTTATTTACATAAGTTACGGTGCAAAATATATGTAAATAGGGAAAATTTCTTTTAAAAGAAACAATTCTTTCAAATGTAAATTGAACAAATATTGAAAATGGATGAATATGGTAATTTTGATCTACTTTGAGAAGAGTTTGAGTTACTCTCTGGCTGTGTTCAATTAACGGAACAGCCAACATGGCGGAGCCCTATTGTGTTCACTTGGACAATTTTTTTTTTAATCTTGCAAGTGTTTGAGGTATTTTATTTTAAACAGTCATGTTAGAATAGGATTCGCCTTTGTTCTTTAACCATGCCAACCAGTCTAAAATCCTGTGTTTAGATGGTTTTTGGGTGCTATATTATTAGATATTATATTAAATATAGCCATTGCAGTTAGAGAGAAACTCTTATTATACAGCAAAAATAAAAATAAAATCGCAATATTAGTTACTTAATTCTCTCCTCTTTTAAAATATTCATGTTCTGAATGTAATTTGAAAAACCATGCTAAATGCATACAACTTAAAAATCTTTTTTCATGCTTGAATAATACTGATAAACTTGGTGCAAATAACATAATATATGATACAAGTCTAAAATAAAGATATCTGACCTGAATATGATAATTTGCCCGTATCTTTGATAAATAATCCATTGCTTATTAATGGATGCAGTCCTTTATGAGACCTAGAACTGGATTTTATTGAGAGCATCAGGACTAAATTAATCAAAAGAAAGTCTAGTTAGGCATATTTTTGATGTCCTTTATCTCTTATATTACAACTTGCTATCCATTTATTTTTTTTCAAAATGTCATCTTTCTTGATGAAGCTTAAATTATTTTTAACAAAGCTGTATAAACTAATTTTAGATAGAATGCAGAAAACATAAAAATCTGATAAAAAAACATTACAGGCTTTCAAAATGGGATATGTGGGCTACTAATGTTGTGAAAGACATTAAGCTATGAAACTATTTTCTTACAATCCGAGCAACAATGTATCCATTTACAGCCAGCTAGTGTGTGAGACTCTCGTAGAAGTGATGTTATTTTACCCCTTCTTGCCAGTTTTGTGTGGTGAGAGGGATTGTTTATTAGAGGCAGATAAACTGTGTTTTACACATAACATAGCTTGTTGGGAGGTGTTTCTGTGTGAATTCATCACAACTCCCTGTATATTTTCAAATATATTTAAGTTCTTTCTTATCTCATTTAAAAGCTACTTGACAGTCTCTTGTTTTTTTTGGTTTTTGTTTTGTTATTCTTAAAATTAAACTAAAACACTTAAAATAAAAAGATTTTTCAAATTTTACAACCTTTAGTTTAATTAATTTATGGTCACATATGACATGATTTTTTTTTTGTTATTTCTGTAGTGAACATATGATTTTTAGTAATGACTGATTAATGTAAAAACAAAATTAAATTTGTATGTATGGTGAAGAAAATAATTTTCTACTGGAACTTTTTAATGTGCACATTCTGTATATAATACAAAAAGACAGTTGAATAAATGAATGTTTAAAGAGATCAAAAAAAATACAAGAAGTCATTTTTAACAATATGTTTACTCATTTTGCCATAGTTAATTGTTTAAGAACAAACAATTTTCTACCTCAGTATAATGTTTTACCACTCTCTCTTCAATCTGTTAATACATGATTGGTTCTGACTTGATTTTGTCATGAGGTCAAACTTTTTAAGCATGAGCTTTGGTGAGGCTGGTGCTTCTAGAAATCACTTGTTTTATTTTCATTTTTGTTTCCAAACTTGCATGAATTGTGGCATATCGTGGTGAGTACCCATCTCTTCAATAAAGTTAAGCAGCAATGGGCTATGTTAGTGTTAGAAACCCGTTTCGTGTTTATCAAGGTAAATAGGAAATTTAGATTTTTATGGACAGAACCACTGTTATCACCTAATACGAATTCTACCTGACTGATCCTGTTTTTTTTATTTCACAAGGAACATCTATTTTATTATCATAGTAAAGATAAAGTTTCTTATGATGGGGCATTACCAAAAAAGGTGTTTAATTGTTTCTGTATTTATTTGGTAGAAAAACATTTTTCTGTGTTGACTAGATTACATCTAGAGAGACCCTTATTGCATGTTGGTATAGTTTGGAGTAAAATACTATCATGGAAGACCCTTAAAGAGGACTCACCTTTCAAAATTGATACTGTATATTTTTCCATTTTATGACCTCTATTAATTTTTACCAGTCCAGCCTTATTTTAGTAGACATATTTACAAAGTTTAGGGGCAATTTTTACAATTTTCTGTTGGATATTCTGTTTTGCTTCAGTTTGTATATTTTTTTCCATATGTACTAAGATCTCTGTGTCTTAGGATACTGTTCATCAAACTGTAAAAGCCAGAAAATTTATATCATGCAATTTTATATTTCTGTTTAAAATCATGGAAACCATAATAATGACTAGTTTCCACTATAAGGTCATTTATATATAAAGCTCTATTACCTTGATGTTTTTTACACCACCTACTCCAAATTTATGGGATTGTCATTTACTAGAACTCATATGGGGAGGGTCATAGGGTCAACATCATCTGGCATTGTTAGTTTATAGATTCCCAGCTTGCTATAATGTCTTCCAAGAATGGATTTTTTCATACCTTGAGTAAAACATTTAATTAAAAACATATTTATTCACCTATGATAATGAACTCAATATACTAAAATATATTATTCACCTGCTTGCGATAGCAAAATTAAAGGCTACCTGCAAACTGCATCCTGTTACTGTAACGGCATTCTGCTAGTGTGTCTTTTAAAATGGACAAGGTTGTGTGTGTCTGTAGAACTCTTTTATCATATAAGGACATTGGATCATAGATCTCTGTGTTTTGCAGCAAATTCTTTTTGTATGGCACTGATGGTTTACTAATGCAATCTAGAACCGTTTGGGGTCTGTATTATTTACCTTTATATTATTATCCTTATTAAATTAATTAGTAGAAGTACTAATTAATGGCGTACCGGCACGAAATACTCACCAGGGCGGCGCTATGATCGATGTGACCTAAACAAAAAACGTATGTGACAGAATAACCAGGAAGTAGCGAATATTAATTTATCTGATTTCTGGATTTATACGCATTTATCTTATAAAAAATATAATGGAAATAGTGTAATAAATTATATAAATTAGTTCCGTGAAGAATATAGAATTTGTATGAGATATTTGTAGCAGTTTTAACATAAATCCCCTATTTTCGCCCAGTTGTAGCTAAATAGAGTAACGAAGATGTGTTTCAGACAAAAAATACTGGTTTGAATCTAATGAAAATAAATTTTTAGAGGAAATCAAAAAAAGAAATATTTAAAAGAAATTCATTTCATCAATAAGGCCTCATTTTCTTCGATATTTCCAAAAATATTTAAATCACAAATATGTCATATACGTACATACAAATTTTTTTTTGTAATTTCATCCCAAATTTTTTCAATTTTTTTTTTATTTATGGACTTATTTTACTTATTATTTAAACAAACTGGTGGATAATAAATAAAACACCCAATAAATTGTTTCATATATTTATGTACCTATTTCCTAATATTTTTGTACTATTTTCCCATTATTATCCTATTATAAATTAAATAATCAGTCAAAAATCATCTCCAAAAATAACTGTACAGGTTAAAGAAACCCCATTTCGCCCACCTTAGAAGAACAAAAAAAAAAAATTCAAAGTACCTTTTCTTGGCCAAAAACCCCCACTATTCTGTAGCTTTATATTTATATTTTTATATAAAAAAATTAGCTTAGTGTGTGTAGTGTACATATTATTTTATCTAAAATTTTCTGAAAATTTTTCGCTGATTTTTTTTTGGCAAATACACAAATATTTTTATCTAATTAACATGTACGTACCAATTACTGGTGTTCTCAACCATTTTCTAAATTTACCCAGATAGCATTCCGACGGTGGGCCAACGTTGGCCCGACGTCAGCACATCCGTCGGTCCGATGTTGGCTGCCAACATTGGCCCAACGGCTTGTTGACCAGCGGTCCGACGTTGGGCCAACGTCGGCAAGACAACGGTAAAAAAATTTTACTCAATGTATAGCATCAGCCAATGAGGTTCCAGCATGGTGTTATATGTTATGAATTTATAATGAGAATATCATTTTTATGTCTAAAATTGTTAAATAGTTAGTTAAAATTCATGGGCTCACTGAAATATGATTTTTAGAAATACCATAATAAATAATTTTTTACTGAGTTTCACAAAATCCCCTATTATTGCTTGCCGCCATCTTGCATAAAAATCCACCGTTGGCCCAACGTCAGCATAATATAGAGATATCTAACCCGAGTTGCAGTTGGCAAGCCACCGTTGGGCCAACGTTGGCCCAACGTCGGCAAAATCTTCTGACCATGCGACCAACAGCCAACGTCTTTCCGAAAAAATTTTAAAGAAATGCCAGGAAATTTTGTATGGATTTTATTTATTTATTTGCTGCTTTACGTCACGTTCAACAGCCAGGGTCATATTGCGACGGGTAGCTTACAGGTGGAGGAAACCAGTGCATACTGGACTGTAAACCACCGGGCATCAACAAGTAACTACCAACTTTCCAACATGAAGCGCCCAGCCCGAGATTCGAACCGGCGGCCTCTAACCGCTACACCACTGAGCCCCCTAAAAATTCTGTATGGAAATTAATAGACAAGGATATACTTCTTTGATTTAAAATTACATTTTACAACAATAAGTAATACAGTAGAATATTCTGACATATTGGGAGACCTGGGTTTGATTCCCAGTGGTGTTCCTCCAAAAAACATCATAGCTTAGTGATAAAGCACTCAGTTTGTCAGTTATGGTACTCTTTTATTATTTATTCAAAATTAATTCTGCATGGATTTTCTGGGACTACATATGAGCAGAAGCACTGAGGAAATACATTACTAGTGATATATAGAACACATATCTGGGTTACATAGTGTGAAAGGCCATGGTGTGACCTTTGACCTTGCTGTAGTGACCTTGAACTATAAAATCTTACAGTTTCTACATAGTGTGCAAGGTCATGGTGTGACCTTTGACTTTGCTGTAGTGACCTTGAACTTTAAAATCTTACAGTTTCTGCATGTGACGGTACACTTACAGAATTGCAAATTTAATAAGTAAATTAAATTTTTATAAGTTGATACACTATCCAATGGACCAGCAAGGCCCACCCATCCAGCCCCGCTATCAGCCTACTAGGGGTCTTCATAGCACTGGACAACAAAAAAGATGCTATGATGTCATGCTGTCTGGACAGAAAGGAAGTACAAGGTGACACCTAGCAAATGCACACTCCGTGACCGGTCCTGCCAGTAGTATATACAGGATGTCTTTTTTTGGAGTTTGGTGGGATCGGTCATACCCCCAACCAACATCCATACCACATAATCCAGCGGCAGCGATCAATCGGTCGCATCCCCAACCAACATCCCTACCACATAATCCAGTGGCAGCGATCAATCGAACCAACCTGAAAACAAATAAGCACTCCCAACAGTCTGCTCAATAACTCTTGGAAACCCTTATTATAGTCCAGGCAACAAGCTAAATACACACAAAATAGAATATGGCTGGCAAAAAGGGGTATTTTAAACTCATGTTAGGTCCTCAGTAAGAGATATGTACCAATACAAAAAAGCAAATTTTCTTTAAAATATATATATAATTTTTTATCTTATAGTATTGCAGCAACAAAATAACAGACTGAGTGCTCTGTCACTGAGCTATGATGTCTCATTCCACATCACTGGGAATCAAACCCAGGTCTCCCAGTCTGAGCGGACAGTTAATATTTTGTTACAAGAATTAACATCACGGTCTCAAGTTTTATTTATTTATTTTTTTTTGGTCTTCTTCAACAACAGTGATAAGTTAGACTTTTAAAAATGGAAAATAAAGGAGCCAGAGGGTTTTATTCAAATTTTATTACTTTAAGGATGACATATAGAGCTACTACATTAATATTTACAATTTAAACCATAAAATCGAAGTATCCCCCAAAATTCTCATCCCTATAGTTTAAAACAAAGTATAATGAAGTAAAAACAATTCCAAAGACAAAGTTGTTATTCAAGTTTGGCCATAATCCGGCGATGGCGAACAGGTGTACCAACGTAAAACATGTAAGCACTCCTCCAGGCTGTTAGACGTCGTTACCTCGGCTCTACTTTACTTGCGTGTAGCCTAACGTTTTCAGCACTCTGTGGGTGTACAACTACCAGCAATTTATAATTTATTTGTTTTAAATATTTCGTGAAGGCAGTATTAGGTGCGGTGACAGTAAAATATTGCTGGATTATATATTTGTAAAATATTGTTAGAAACCCCATCGTAGCCTCACGTTTTCAGCACTCTGTGGGTGTACAACTACCAGCAATTTATAATTTATTTGTTTTAAATATTTCGTGAAGGCAGTAGTAGGTACTCGGACCAGCATCTCTTCTCTGATTGGCTGGGCGGTAAGTAGACCTCTACTGCTTCCCTGCATAAGTTGGCCACAGTCATAAGTTGGCTGCCCTCACCACACCTTCACAGGGCCTTAACACGAGTGGCCTACTACACTCTGAAATCATGTATTACTGTTTAACTTATTATATGCAACAGTTTTCACTGGTGTACAAAAACCTATTTGTCTTTCTGGGGCCTGTAGATGAGCCGCGGCCAACTTAGGACTGCGGCCAACTTATGCAGGGTAGCAGTAGGGATATGTTTAGGGGATATAACCACCGCCCCACCGCCCTGGTCCGACCGCCCTTCCGGAAGTCCGGGTTTTATAATATACCAAGTAAAATAGAGCCGAGGTAACCACGTCTACCAGGCTGTTTGAGTTTCAGATACCCCTATTATCGCCCATTTCACATGATAAATACACTAAAAATAAAACATGGCAGCCATCATAAACTGCATCAAAATAAGTATTATGCATCAATTGATAATTCTTATATATATATTTTCGAATAACTCTGCTGTATATAACAGGACAAGAATTTATCCTCATTTGTTTATATTAGTTACTGTGTTTGGTTCAAAGGTCACATCGATAACGGCGCCACCTGGATTCGGGTACACGCTACTATTAGTACGCCGGAACGCCATTAGTAGAAGTAGAACTTCGGGTAATTTTCCAACGTACAGTAGTATTCTGTTTTTCTTTTGCACTAGTACTAATGGCGGAAAATAAGAAATTGGAAAACAAACTGGGAACATGCGTTCTCCCAATATCTCGAATTCGAACTATAATGAAAAGTTCACCCGAAGTTTCCAATATCAACCCAGAAGCACTTTTCTTAATTGCTAAGTCAACTGTAAGTTTTTTCATCATTTAACCGAAATTATTCCTGTATTATCCAGAGGCAGATACAGTACAGTACAGTACAGGATTTCCCGAAAGGGGGGGCGTGGGTTATCGCCGGTATAGATTTTCGGTATGCGGAAAAAAGGCCTTGTGGAAAAAAGACCTTGTGGAAAAAAAGGACTTGTGGAAAAAAGACCTTGTGGAAAAAAGGCCTAGTAAATATTTAGATATTGGAAAAAAGGCCTTGTGGAATAAATTTTTTGGCTATGATTTTATTTTATAATTTTATTTTTCTTTTTAGATTTAACAAGATTAAACATATTAAGAACATATTAAATCAAAAGCACATTTATATTTGATTCACATTTAAAGACATCATATGTGAAAAGCTAGTGAACATAGAAAATCAGTTTAAAAAGCACAACTGTACAAAATAAATCAGTCCAGAAAGAACTACTATATATAATAAACAAAATAAATCAGTCCAGAAAGAACTACTATATATAATAAATCTGTGTAAAAGCACTTCTGTACACACTAAACCTGTTTAAAAAGCACTACTGCACACACTAAATCTGTTTAAAAAGCATTACTGTACATAGTAAATCAGTCTAAGAATTACAAATTTTAAATCAGTCTAATGCAATGTCCAATGCCCTGTAAGAAGTCCTCAACTGATTTGCATGGTTCCACTTTTCCTGGCCTCACAAAGATAGAGTAGTCGGCGTTGTAAATCCTTTGTGGTTTTTCTCACACGCTTAGTGGGTGGCTGTCCTCTGTTTTCCTGGATTATGAGAGTCCTCATTAAGCTTTCATCCTCCTTCAGGTGAGTGATAAGCCGCCAAACGGAAGGGTGGCTGTGACCAACTAATTGTTTAAAGGAGTTGTTCCAACTCTCACAGTGATTGTTGGTGCGATATGTACCAGACACATAAGTGGCATCGAAATAGTCAAGAAGGGGCTCAAGGTCTGTGGGAACATGGTCCTTTAGATACATCATGCCAGCATGTACATCATCCTCTGGGAGAAATGATAATCCATCAATCATGCCACAAAAATGCTTGATGTTTGGATCTTCTTTGTATGCTGATGACAGGCCAAGTTCTTGCACCTTCCTCCATTAACTCTGTGTCAAATGATAAAAGCAGCCTTTTGTGGTAACATGTGGCCCAAAGGTGTGTGCCACTGCATTTATAACTGAT
This sequence comes from Sabellastarte sp. h YS-2021, assembly GCA_964017235.1. Classification (NCBI taxonomy): domain Eukaryota; kingdom Metazoa; phylum Annelida; class Polychaeta; order Sabellida; family Sabellidae; genus Sabellastarte; species Sabellastarte sp. h YS-2021. Next base: position 35,762,761 of record OZ024936.1, read on the forward strand.
CTTTCAAAGTCCATATGCACTATCTCAGGATCTAAGGTAAACCCTAATTCTTCTGCCTTGTCACATATTGCCCTGAGCATTTCCTCGTATAGACCTTGGGATTTCCCTGTCAGAAGAGCATATGCACATGAAACTGCAGACTCTCCAAGCTTGGCTCGAATAACTTACAACTGCGTGAAAAGTTTTGGGGCAGTATCAAAAGTACCATCCATAAACCAGTCTCCTTTGGTGGCTAGGTGACGAATCCCTTCACTGCTGGCAAACACTATGACCCTCTGATTGGAACCTGGCCCGCTATCATGGATAAGGAACTGCTGGCCAGTTGCAGTTTGTGCCCACTCATCTTCAATGGTGAGCTCAGACAAAGTCTTGGGCTCCTTGGGTCGAGCACCTCTCTGCACATTCCGGATATTTCGCTTCAGGCTGTCCAGATTTCCCACTGCTCCTCTGATGTCTTCACTCATCTCAGCTAACTGACCGGACAGGATTTGAGCAGGCTTCTCCCTGGATGTCTTTGCTTTGGCCTTCATCTCTGCTTTTGACTTTGCAACTTCTATTGCTTTAAAATCTGGGTCATGGGAATGAGGCTTGGTTACATGAGGATTTTCTTTCTCCAAGGATGTGTAGAGGCACGCCTTGCAATTGTAAGCCCTCCTGTTGGAGCACTGCCATTGGATCTGTCTTCCAGTAGTTGTCTTCTGAGTATACATGAAACCCTCAAAACACAGTTTTGACCCTCCTTTATTATTTGTAATGAACTCCATGTTGTCTCACTTAGATATAATGAAGTAAATAAATTTGGGAGTCTTTTATAGGCTCTCATTTGGTAAGCCATTGTATGAAAGATTAAAATTAATTTCTTTCATCTACCTGTTCATAGCTGTTGATTACCTGCTCAGGGGTACACTTACAAAAGTCTCAAAGACCAACTGGCTTTAGAAGCCTGCTCAGGATTGGATTGTAAAGCTATTTCAAAAATGTTAGTCTTAACAGCTATTGCAATTAGTCTCTTTATTACAAACTTCTACTTTCCAATTAAAGAAAAGCCTCAAAGGTGAACTGCCTTTAGAAGGCTGCTCAGGATTGGATTGTAAAGCTGTTTAAAAATGTTCATAGTAAGAATACCAGAAAAAGTTCACTTCCTGTTATAAACCAAGCTGGGCAGATAAAGTAATGTGCCTTATATAATTGGCTGTATGTCAATTGTATTTCGACTGTATTATATTCATGCAGCAGTCTCATCAGAGGTTATGATTTATTCCAGTCAGCTCTCCCTGAAGTACATTTGGGGTTTTGGCTTGTACCACCGGTTTGTACCGCTATAGAACCGCTTTAGAACCGGTTCTGTACCTGTAAACCAGCAACTGTACCGGTTTGGGGGTTTGCCAAAAACTGACTTAAGTGATCTCCTGTAAAATATTGGTTTAATATTTGAGAGGGAATTAGAGAGTTTAGAGGCTGTAATTATATGTTTTAGAGCGCTCTAGAATTTATTCATACTGTATGTGTGCCTATGAAAGTGCATAAATGTTATTCATTGCCTGACTCTTCATTGAGTTCACTTTATAAGGGGATTCCACCAGGTATAGGTCCAGTATTTATTATATCCCCAGACGAAAGTCGGGGATATATTGGATTCAGGTCCGTCGCGCCGCCGCCGCCGCCGCCGCCGCCGTAGAAATTTCCTTGTGGACGCGATAACTCAAAAACAAATTAATATTTTTTTTTCAAACTTGGTACACATGTTAAGGGTGCCCAAAGGAAGATCCCTATTTTAAGGTGACCTTAAACTCCCAGTAAAAAAGAACTTATGGCCACCTTAAGGTCAGAAATTGCACTTTTGGCCACTTAGAGCCCTGTAGGTCACAAACTATGATGCTCAGCTGGCTGAAATTTTACCTGACAACACATTAATATGTTCTTAGTACATGTGCCGAAAATCATGACTTTAAGTTGAGGAGAAAATTGTGTTTGAGGCCCATAAATACCCCCACTTAGGGATTTTTTGCTATACTTTTCACATATTTTGCCCTATAATTTGGAAGTGATAATTCTGATGAGTCTCAAACTGCGCTAGGTATAACTTTGATATGTAATCCTTGTCTGTAGAAAATTTTAGGGCTGTAGGTTTACCCAAAGGGGTCGACTTAAGGTCTCAAAAGTGCCCACAGAGACCCAATTTATGCACTTTTTGTCACTTTCAAGCACTGTAGCTTTCAAACTATGTCTCTCATCTAAGTTAAATATCATCTGGGAATATATCTATGTGTTTTCTTATATGTGCCCCAACATTTAGGCCTTTAATAGACAGTTAACCTGTGTATCAGGACCATAAACACCCACCCGAGTGACCCTTATAAGACATTTTTCACATCTTTTTCCCTGTAACTTGGAAATGGTAAGTCTGAGAAGTTTCAAACTGTATTAGATATATATTCTGTGTGTAATCTTAGTATGTAACAGATTTTAAGTCTGAAGCTTTAATTTTGAAGGTCAAATTGAGGTCTCTAAAAGGCTCCCAAAGACCCAATATTTGGACTTTTTGCTACTTTTAAGCCCTGTGACTGTCAAACTATGTGACTGATAGAGCTCAAATCCTATCTGAGAAGATATTAGATGTTATTATGTCCACCCCCCTGGGGGGTGGATATATTATTTTTGCTTTTTTCGCCGTCCGATGTCCGGCGTCCGATGTCCGGCGTCACGCATGGTTTCCGCTCATTTAAAGGAAAAGTATTAGAGCTATTGTCACCAAATTTGGTATGCAGGCTTATTGGGTCAGTAGCTTGCTTGGGATTGCTTTTGGCTGTTGTACCTCTTTTGCTTACTGAGTAATACTTAAGTACAGCTATTTTCAGTACCCATTGGTTTCCGTGCATTTAAGCCAAAATAATTAAAGATATTTTACTACAATTTTGAATACAAGATTGTTATGTCCATAGCTCGCTTGGTATTGCATTTGGGACTGATAGCTTTGTCAGTACATGAGTAATAGCCATTTAGGTACTTCATTGTGTATTTTCAGTACTACTTTTGAGTAATTTGCTAATATCTCAGAAACCGTGTGAGATAGAGCGATTTCGTCGAAATTTTCGACCCACAGGGTATTTAAGGAATGTAATATTTGCAATTTTCAAAAAATTTTCCCCTCCCCAAAAATGGCGGCCATTTTGAATTTTCGAATTTTTGCCAAAAATGGCAAAACACAAATTTGCTTCTATCTCCTTAACCGTGCGAGATAGAGCGATTTCGTCGAAATTTTCGACCCACAGGGTATCTAAGGAATGCAATCTTTGCAATTTTCAAAAAAATTTTCCCCTCCCCAAAAATGGCGGCCATTTTGAATTTTCGAATTTTTGCCAAAAATGGCAAAACACCAATCTGCTTCTATCTCCTTAACCGTGCGAGATAGAGCGATTTCGTCAAAATTTTCGACCCACAGGGTATCTGAGCATTGTACTCTTGGTAATTTTAAAAAAATTTTCCCCTCCCCAAAAATGGCGGCCATTTTGAATTTTCGAATTTTTGCCAAAAATGGCAAAACACAAATTTGCTTCTATCTCCTTAACCGTGCCAGATAGAGCGATTTCGTCAAAATTTTCGACCCACAGGGTATCTGAGCATTGTGCTCTTGGTAATTTTTACAAAATTTTCCCCTCCCCAAAAATGGCGGCCATTTTGAATTTTCGAATTTTTGCCAAAAATGACAAAACACTAATTTGCTTCTATCTCCTTAACCGTGCGAGATAGAGCGATTTCGTCGAAATTTTCGACCCACAGGGTATCTGAGCATTGTGCTCTTGGTAATTTTCCAAAAATTTTCCCCTCCCCAAAAATGGCGGCCATTTTGAATTTTCGAATTTTTGCCAAAAATGGCAAAACACTAATTTGCTTCTATCTCCTTAACCGTGCGAGATAGAGCGATTTCGTCGAAATTTTCGACCCACAGGGTATCTAAGGAATGCAATCTTTGCAATTTTCCAAAAATTTTCCCCTCCCCAAAAATGGCGGCCATTTTGAATTTTCGAATTTTTGCCAAAAATGGCAAAACACAAATTTCCTTCTATCTCCTTAACCGTGCCAGATAGAGCGATTTCGTCAAAATTTTCGACCCACAGGGTATCTGAGCATTGTACTCTTGGTAATTTAAAAAAAATTTTCCCCTCCCCAAAAATGGCGGCCATTTTGAATTTTTGAATTTTTGCCAAAAATGGCAAAACACAAATTTGCTTCTATCTCCTTAACCGTGCCAGATAGAGCGATTTCGTCAAAATTTTCGACCCACAGGGTATCTAAGGAATGCAATCTTTGCAATTTTCCAAAAATTTTCCCCTCCCCAAAAATGGCGGCCATTTTGAATTTTCGAATTTTTGCCAAAAATGGCAAAACACAAATTTCCTCCTATCTCCTTAACCGTGCCAGATAGACCGATTTCGTCAAAATTTTCGACCCACAGGGTATCTGAGCATTGTACTCTTTGCAATTTTCCAAAAATTTTCCCCTCCCCAAAAATGGCGGCCATTTTGAATTTTCGAATTTTTGCCAAAAATGGCAAAACACTAATTTGCTTCTATCTCCTTAACCGTGCGAGATAGAGCGATTTCGTCGAAATTTTCGACCCACAGGGTAACTAAGGAATGCAATCTTTGCAATTTTCCAAAAATTTTCCCCTCCCCAAAAAATGGCGGCCATTTTGAATTTTCGAATTTTTGCCAAAAATGGCAAAACACAAATTTCCTTCTATCTCCTTAACCGTGCCAGATAGAGCGATTTCGTCAAAATTTTCGACCCACAGGGTATCTGAGCATTGTACTCTTGGCAATTTTTTAAAAAATTTCCCCTCCCCAAATATGGCGGCCATTTTGAATTTTCGAATTTTTGCCAAAAATGGCAAAACACTAATTTGCTTCTATCTCCTTAACCGTGCGAGATAGAGTGATTTCGTCGAAATTTTCGACCCACAGGGTATCTAAGGAATGCAATCTTTGCAATTTTCCAAAAATTTTCCCCTCCCCAAAAATGGCGGCCATTTTGAATTTTCGAATTTTTGCCAAAAATGGCAAAACACCAATCTGCTTCTATCTCCTTAACCGTGCGAGATAGAGCGATTTCGTCAAAATTTTCGACCCACAGGGCATCTGAGCATTGTACTCTTGGTAATTTTTAAAAAATTTTCCCCTCCCCAAAAATGGCGGCCATTTTGAATTTTCGAATTTTTGCCAAAAATGGCAAAACACAAATTTCCTCCTATCTCCTTAACCGTGCCAGATAGAGCGATTTCGTCAAAATTTTCGACCCACAGGGTATCTGAACATTGTGCTCTTGGTAATTTTTACAAAATTTTCCCCTCCCCAAAAATGGCGGCCATTTTGAATTTTCGAATTTTTGCCAAAAATGACAAAACACTAATTTGCTTCTATCTCCTTAACCGTGCGAGATAGAGCGATTTCGTCGAAATTTTCGACCCACAGGGTATCTGAGCATTGTGCTCTTGGTAATTTTCCAAAAATTTTCCCCTCCCCAAAAATGGCGGCCATTTTGAATTTTCGAATTTTTGCCAAAAATGGCAAAACACTAATTTGCTTCTATCTCCTTAACCGTGCGAGATAGAGCGATTTCGTCGAAATTTTCGACCCACAGGGTATCTAAGGAATGCAATCTTTGCAATTTTCCAAAAATTTTCCCCTCCCCAAAAATGGCGGCCATTTTGAATTTTCGAATTTTTGCCAAAAATGGCAAAACACAAATTTGCTTCTATCTCCTTAACCGTGCCAGATAGAGCGATTTCGTCAAAATTTTCGACTCACAGGGTATCTGAGCATTGTACTCTTGGTAATTTAAAAAAAATTTTCCCCTCCCCAAAAATGGCGGCCATTTTGAATTTTCGAATTTTTGCCAAAAATGGCAAAACACAAATTTCCTCCTATCTCCTTAACCGTGCCAGATAGAGCGATTTCGTCAAAATTTTCGACCCACAGGGTATCTGAGCATTGTACTCTTGGTAATTTTTAAAAAATTTTCCCCTCCCCAAAAATGGCGGCCATTTGAATTTTCGAATTGTTGCCAAAAATGGCAAAACACTAATTTGCTTCTATCTCCTTAACCGTGCGAGATAGAGTGATTTCGTCGAAATTTTCGACCCACAGGGTATCTAAGGAATGCAATCTTTGCAATTTTCAAAAAATTTTCCCCTCCCCAAAATTGGCGGCCATTTTGAATTTTCGAATTTTTGCCAAAAATGGTAAAACACAAATTTGCTTCTATCTCCTTAACCGTGCGAGATAGAGCGATTTCGTCGAAATTTTCGACCCACAGGGTATCTAAGGAATGCAATCTTTGCAATTTTCCAACAAATTTTCCCCTCCCCAAAAATGGCAGCCATTTTGAATTTTCGAATTTTTGCCAAAAATGGCAAAACACAAATTTGCTTCTATCTCCTTAACCGTGCGAGATAGAGCGATTTCGTCGAAATTATCGACCCACAGGGTATTTAAGGAATGCAATCTTTGCAATTTTCCAAAAAATTTTCCCCTCCCCAAAAATGGCAGCCATTTTGAATTTTCGAATTTTTGCCAAAACTGGCAAAACACAAATTTGCTTCTATCTCCTTAACCGTGCGAGATAGAGCGATTTCGTCGAAATTTTCGACGCACAGGGTATCGAAGAAATGCAATCTTTGCAATTTTCCGAAAAATTTTCCCCTCCCCAAAAATGGCGGCCATTTTGAATTTTCGAATTTTTGCCAAAAATGGCAAAACACAAATTTGCTTCTATCTCCTTAACCGTGCGAGATAGATCGATTTCATCAAAATTTTCGACCCACAGGTATTTCAGCATTGTATTCTTGGCAATTTAAAAAAAAATTTCCCGTCCCCTAAAATGGCGGCCATTTTGAATTTTCAAATTTTTGTCAAAAATGGCAAAACACAAATTTGCTTCTATCTCCTTAACCATGCGAGATAGAGCGATTTCGTCGAAATTTTCAACCCACAGGGTATCTAAGGAATGTAATCTTTGCAATTTTCAAAAAATTTTCCCCTCCCCAAAAATGGCAGCCATTTTGAATTTTCGAATTTTTGCCCAAAATGGAAAAACACAAACTGGCCTTAACCGTGCAAAATAGAGTTATTTCGTTGAAATTTTCGACCCATAGGGTATCTAAAAAATGTACTCTTGGCAATTTTCAAAAAAATTTCCTTTTCCCAAAAATGGCGGCCATTTTGAATTTTCAAATTTTTGCCAAAAATAGAAAAACAGGAATTTGCTTCTATCTTCTTAACCGTGCCAGATAGAGTGATTTCGTCAAAATTTTCAACCCAACCAATGCAAAAAGGCATGAAGCTGAAATAATTTACATCTACACTAACAAATATTTAAGCGTCATTGATATATTTTACAAATGAAACAGGGTCTTGTAAGACTACTGTACAATTTGGGCAAAAGGTTCATGGGTGGACATTACACATGATAATGTGTGTTCTTCTATGCTATCCTGTTTCTATTCGCATCTACTATCAACAGGGCGGCCGATTTCTAGTTTTTATATGTGCCAAAAATTAAGGCTTTAAGAAGACATTTAACCTGTGTATGAGGACCATAAATCCCCACCCGAGTGACCATTTTTAGACATTTTTCACATATTTTTCCCTGTAACTTGGAAATGGTAAGTCTAAGAAGTTTCAAACTGTATTAGATGCATATTCTATGTGTAATCTTAGTATGTGACAAATTTTAAGTTTGAAGCTTTAATTTGAAGGCCACATTTAGGTCTCTAGAAGGCCCCATAAAGACCCAGTATTTGGACTTTTTGCCAATTTTAAGGCCTGTGACTGTTAAACTATGTGACTGATAGAGCTGAAATCTCATCTGGGAATACATTGTTATGTTCTTTTTACATGTGCCAAAAATCAAGGCTTCAAGTAGACATTTAACCTGTGTATGAGGACCTTAAACACCCACCTGAGTGACCCTTTTAAGACATTTTTCACATATTTTGCTCTGTAACTTGGAAGTGGTAAGTCTGAGAAGTTTCAAACTTTATTAGATACATATTCTATGTGTAATCTTAGTATGTAACAAATTTTAAGTCTGAAGCTTTAATTTGAAAGCCACATCGAGATCTCTAAAAGGCCCACAGAGACCCAATATTTGGACTTTTTACCACCTTTAAGCCCTGTAACTGTTAAACTATGTGATTGATGGAGCTGAAATCCCATCTGGGAATGCATTATTATGTCCTTTTTACATATGCCGAAAATCAAGGTTTTTAGTAGACATTTAACCTGTGTATGAGGGCCATAGACACTCGCCCAAGTGCCTTTTTTGACATTTTTTCCGTATTTTGCCCTGTTATTTGGAAATGCTTAGTGTGACAAGTCTTAAACTGTATTATATATAATTTTTGTTTGTTATGTATGTCCCCCAAAAAGTTTCAGATCTGTAGTTTAATTGCTAAGGTCTCTTTAACAATTGTAAAATGCCCACAGAAACCCAATTTATGGATATTATGCCACTTTAAAGCCCAGTAACTGTCAAACTATGTGGGTTATAGAGCTGAAATCTTTGAATTTTTAAAAGGAAATGCCTGTCTATTTAAATTTTGAATATTAATAATGTTATGGCTATCTTAGTCTTTTAAGAACTTATTTTTGTGTGTTATACCTCTGCTTGCTGAGTTTTTCACTTTTTAAAATGAAACTGGTTAAACATATTCAAGTAGACAAAATGGACACTTTAAGTGAGCTTTAAGTCCCAATATTAATGAAATTATATCCTTATGTAGTAAAACTAGGGGATTTTTAACCCTCAACTAGCCCAGTTTTATTCAACTTGCCTCAGTTAATTTTGGCACAGCTCCTACAGTTATGAACTCATTTCAGTTGATAATCACATACTTAAAATTCTCAATTCTTTTTGTATTTGAGTACCCCTTTTATATAGATTGTTTGTTTACCATTTATGCTCAACCCACATCCCCCACCCGGATTACCCCCACCCACCTCTGGGACCTCCAGCTATATTGAGTGACACTAAATAAACAAAGGTATTTAATGATATCAGATGAGAAACAAAGAACTCAATGGGGTTGCAGATCTTGTGTAATAGTGAGAGAGGTGTGGAGAAGGGGAGAGGGGTGGGGGTGGGAGGTGGTGGGCTTCATTACATATAACACAAAGGGGAGTCAGAACTGAGATTGTGTCACATATTTAGGTTGCATATATATGGACCACATATATAGGTATAGAGGAAATGAATAACTGAAAACAATTTGCAAATTCTAAAAATAATATAATAAAATAATAATATAAATAATTTTTTTTTAAATAATATTTTATTTGTGAACAAATATAGAAACAGATATGCGCTTTTGGGATTATGAATTTTAGAATGGACATTGAATCATCAATCATTTAAATATTTTGAAGGAAGATTGAAAAATATGATGAGTTGAGTTAAAAATAATATTTTATTTGTCAACAAATATAGAAACAGATATGCTCTTTTGGGATTATTATTTTAGAATGGACATTCAATCATCAATCATTTAAATACTTTGAAAATAGGTTTAGAGTTATCATTGCAGGAAGATTGAAAATATAATTTGAGTTATGTATTCGGCGTCTGGGGATACACCATCTTCCTTGGGGAGATATAAACAGAGTAGATTGATGTGCTGAAGTTCATATAATAATGGGTAATTATGTTTTAAAAAATTCCCGATCAAAACCTGTGGCGTGAGTGATGACCTGTCTGGGGATATGTTGGCGCCGAGTTGGCCCAATCTAGTTATTTATTATAATTGTATTTTTATGCTTCATTATTGTGTTTATTTAATGTGATTTGCAAACAAACACCATAAATCAAAGACATAAGACTCTTTTTCGGTCCATGGTAAGTATTTTATTATAATAAATTTTATTTATTTTAAATAATGTATATAGTGAGATAATAGGTACATAAATAAATGTAATAACAAAGTCTATTTATTACAGATTGTTCAAATTTATTTGGTATTAAAATTTGGTTGTCCTGTAGCTCCATGCTCCATTTGGCGGTGGAGGAGGTAGGATAATCTTTCTGGGTGATGTCACAAGGGTGGGTCTAGTGGGTACCCTTGAACATATGGCCTCATAGGCTGTATTGTCTATGGTTAGGGCCGATGGTTTCTTTAGGTGAGGGTTGAGGTTCTGCTGTGGTTTGCTGGTAACCTTTATTTCAGTTTTGGTGAATGCTGGGCTGTTTTTGTGCCTTGGAAATTCCTTGGGGCTTTTTGGTTTAGTTTCCCCTTGTAATCTAGACTTCCATTTTTTATAGGCCGAAGTGTTGGGGAGGGGCATTTTGTGTCTGTCCTCCCTGGAGGTGATGGGTTCTTCATGTTCTGGCAAGGTGCTTATTTCAGCATCCTTGATGATGTAGGCCTGTCTTTCTAAAATTAAATGTTCTTGATAGGTACATTTTCGGCATGTGATGTCTTCAGTTTGGGTACCCCCATTTTTATGTAGTGTGAGTGGTACACATCCTATCTGGCTAGTTGGCTTGGGGTTAATTTTTATGTCAGCTGACTTGTCAGTCAGCTGACATTATGTCGTCACTCTGCGGCGTGGGCGTGGCGTCCGCGTGAACAACTTCTCCTCCAAAACTACAAGGCCTAGAGACGTGCTGTTTTTTTTAAAAGATACCTTATCTATCGAGGATGAAAAATTGTTCAAGGCATGCAAATCTGTCTGTTCGTCTGTTTGCTAGAGACATTACAAGGAGGGTACCCCCACCAAAAGTGTGAAAATTTCAACACTTAATCACAATTTTCTCAGTGACTATTGCAGGGATTTCTCTCATATCTTGCATATATGTACTAGGCCACAGGTAGATTCTCTTGTGTGAGTATGAGACCTGGATCTGTCTTACTTTTTTTTTAATAAATTTTTTTAATAATTTTTAATGCATTAAAATTCATGAAATCATGCACAAAATCATTTATAACTTGAAAAGTGTTGCATTTAGAGCATTTTGTTAAAATATGTTATTCAGCTACTTTTTTCATAGCTACAATATGGTGAGTAAGTTGGGTGCCTGTCTCAATAGCTAAGTGAGTAATAGCTACTTTTGGGCTTTTCAGTAAGTTCCATCATGAGTAAAATCACTTGTAACTTAAAAACTATTGCATTTAGAGAATTTCGTATAAATATGTTATTCAGCTACTTTTGGGTCAGCTATAACATAGTAAAATTTTAGACCTGTAGCTCATGGCATAGCTGAGTAATAGCTACTTTTAGGTTATCACTGTTGAGTAAATCGCTTATAACTTCAAAACTATTGCATTTAGAGAATTTCGTATAAATATGTTATTCAGCTACTTTTGGGTCAGCTATAACATAGTAAAATTTCAGATCTGTAGCTCATGGCATAGCTGAGTAATAGCTACTTTTAGGTTATCACTGTTGAGTAAATCGCTTATAACTTGGAAACTATTGCATTTACAGTATTTTGTTTCAATATGTTATTCACCTATTTTGGGATCAGCTATAACATAGTGAAGTTTCAGATCTGTGGCTCATTGCATAGCTGAGTAATAGCTACTTTGAAGTTCTCACTATTGAGTAAATCACTTGTAACTTAAAACCTATTGCATTTAGAGAATTTCGTATAAATATGTTATTCAGCTACTTTTGGGTCAGCTATAAGCTATAACATAGTGAAATTTCAGATCTGTAGGTCATGGCATAGCTGAGTAATAGCTACTTTAAAGTTCTCACTATTGAGTAAATCAGTTGTAATTGGAAAACTATTGCATTTAGAGTATTTCGTATAAATATGTTATTCAGCTACTTTTGGGTCAGCTATAACATAGTAAAATTTCAGACCTGTAGCTCATGGCATAGCTGAGTAATAGCTACTTTTAGGTCATCACTATTGAGTAAATCAGTTGTAACTTCAAAACTATTGCATTTACAGTATTTTGCTTAAATATGTTGTTCACCTACTTTTGGGTCAGCTATAACATAGTAAAATTTCAGACCTGTAGCTCATTGCATAGCTGAGTAATAACTACTTTGAGGTTCTCACTATTGAGTAAATCAGTTGTAATTGCAAAACTATTGCATTTAGAGAATTTCGTATAAATATGTTATTGAGCTACTTTTGGGCCAGCTATAACATAGTGAAATTTCAGATCTGTAGGTCATGGCACAGCTGAGTAATAGCTACTTTGAAGTTCTCACTATTGAGTAAATCAGTTGTAATTGGAAAACTATTGCATTTACAGAATTTCGTATAAATATGTTATTCAGCTACTTTTGGGTCAGCTATAACATAGTAAAATTTCAGACCTGTAGCTCATGGCATAGCTGAGTAATAGCTACTTTTAGGTCATCACTATTGAGTAAATCAGTTGTAACTTCAAAACTATTGCATTTACAGTATTTTGCTTAAATATGTTGTTCACCTACTTTTGGGTCAGCTATAACATAGTAAAATTTCAGACCTGTAGCTCATTGCATAGCTGAGTAATAACTACTTTGAGGTTCTCACTATTGAGTAAATCAGTTGTAATTGCAAAACTATTGCATTTAGAGAATTTAATATAAATATGTTATTCAGCTACTTTTGGGTCAGCTATAACATAGTAAAATTTCAGACCTGTAGCTCATGGCATAGCTGAGTAATAGCTACTTTTAGGTCATCACTATTGAGTAAATCAGTTGTAACTTGAAAACTATTGCATGTACAGTATTTTGCTTAAATATGTTGTTCACCTACTTTTGGGTCAGCTATAACATAGTAAAATTTCAGACCTGTAGCTCATGGCATAGCTGAGTGATAGCTACTTTGAGGTTATCACTGTTGAGTAAATCGCTTATAACTTGGAAATTATTGCATTTAGAGTATTTTGTTTCAATATGTTATTCACCTATTTTGGGGTCAGCTATAACATAGTGAAGTTCCAGACCTGTGACTCATTGCATAGCTGAGTAATAGCTACTTTGAAGTTCTCAATGTTGAGCAAATCACTTATATTTTGAAAACTATTGCATTTAGAGAATTTAGTGTAAATATGTTATTCAGCTACTTTTGGGTCAGCTATAACATAGTAAAATTTCAGACCTGTAGCTCATGGCATAGCTGAGTAATAGCTACTTTTAGGTTATCACTGTTGAGTAAATCACTTATAACTTGGAAACTATTGCATTTAGAGTATTTTGTTGCAATATGTTATTCACCTATTTTGGGGTCAGCTATAACATAGTGAAGTTCCAGACCTGTGGCTCATTGCATAGCTGAGTAATAGCTACTTTGAAGTTCTCACTGTTGAGTAAATCAGTTGTAATTGGAAAACTATTGCCTTTACAGAAATTTGTGCAAATATGTTATTCAGCTACTTTTGGGTCAGCTATAACATAGTGAAATTACAGACCTGTAGCTCATGGCACAACTGAGCAATAGCTATTCTCAGGCACTGACTGTTGAGTAAATCGGCTATAACTTGAAAAATATTGCATTTGGAGTATTTTGTTAAAATATATTGTTCACCTACTTTTGGGTTAGCTATAACATAGTGAAATTACAGACCTATAGCTCATGGCATAGCGGAGCAATAGCTATTTTCAGGTTCTCACTATTGAGTAAATCAGTTGTAACTTGAAAACTATTGCATTTACAGTATTTTGCTTAAATATGTTGTTCACCTACTTTTAGGTCAGCTATAACAGAGCAAAAATTCAGACATGTAGCTCATTGCATAGCTGAGTAATAGTTACTTTGAGGTTCTCACTCTTGAGTAAATCAGTAGTAACTTGAAAACTATTACATTTAGAGTATTTTGTTAAATATGTTTTTCACAGACGTTTTGGTCAGCTATAACATAGTGAAATTGCAGACCTCTATGTCATGGCATAGCTGAGCAATAGCTTCTTTCAGGTTCTCACTGTTGAGTAAATCATTGTATCCAACCTGTAGGAAATCATGGGCTGGGAATCTGTTAATATGGTCCGATTTGACCTTGGAACCCTCCTTCAAGGTCAAATGAGGATAGCCAAACATAAAAGTGCTTATAACTCGCTTATTATTGGTCCTAGAGGTTTGGAATGAAAACCAACCTATAGAAAATCATGAGCTGGGAATTTTTTGGTGTGGTCGGATTTCACCTTGGACCCCTCCTTCAAGGTCAAATGAGGATAGCCAAACTTAAAAGTGCTTATAACTCGCTTATTATTGGTCCTAGAGGTTTGGAATGGAAAACCAACCTATAGAAAATCATGGGCTGGGAATCTTTTGGTGTGGTCAGATTTCACCTTAGACCCCTCCTTCCAGGTCAAACGAAGATAGCCAAACTTAAAGTGCTTATAACTCGCGTATTATTAAGCGTCCCGCAAGGGACGCTTGTTTGTGTATGGGAGAGCTTCAGGCTCCGCCGGCTCCGGCGGCTCCGCCGGCTCCGCCGGCTCCGCATTTTGTTTTCCTTATAACTCTGTAACCGTTAGGCGGATTCTTTTCAAATTTGGCAGGTTTAGGCAGTAGCCTTGGGGAATTTTTTTGAATATGCTGCAGTGACATTTCAACCAATCAGAGAGGTCACATGACCAAAAATGTCTTTTTTCGGTGGGGAAGCTTGTCCGGATGATAACTTGAAAGGAATTTTATCAATTCACCTGAAACTTGGCAAATACATTCATTCTATTAAAATCTGGAAATCATTAGATTTTGGCATTGATTGGTCAAGAAATGGCCGAGTAATTAATGATTAATTAATCATTACGAATTTTCCAAATAAGGAAAACACAAAAATGTTTATATCTCGAAAACCGTGCTAGATAGAGCGATTTCGGCGAAATTTTTGACCCGCAGGGTATCTCTGCGGAGTAGTTTTCCCAATTTTCAAAAAATTTTTGTCTCGCCCAAAATGGCGGCCATTTTGAATTTTCGAAATTTTCGCAAAAATTGCAAAAGACAAAAATGCTTATATCTCAAAAACCGTGCTAGATAGAGCAATTTCGACAAAATTTTTGACCCGCAGGATATCTCTGCGGAGTACTTTTCCCAATTTTCAAAAAATTTTGGTCTCGCCAAAAATGGCGGCCATTTTGAATTTTCGAAATTTTCGCAAAAATTGCAAAACACAAAAATGCTTATATCTCGAAAACCCTGCTAGATAGAGCGATTTCGACGAAATTTTTGACCCAAAGGGTATCTCTGCAGGGTAGTTATCCCAATTTTGAAAAAAATTTTGTCTCGCCAAAAATGGCGGCCATTTTGAATTTTCGAATTTTTCGCAAAAATTGCAAAACACAAAAATGCTTATATCTCGAAAACCGTGCTAGATAGAGCGATTTCGACGAAATTTTTGACCCAAAGGGTATCTCTGCAGAGTAGCCATGCCAATTTTGAAAAAAATTTTGTCTCGCCAAAAATGGCGGCCATTTTGAATTTTCGAATTTTTCGCAAAAATTGCAAAACATAAAAATGCTTATATCTCGAAAACCGTGCTAGATAGAGCGATTTCGACGAAATTTTTGACCCACAGGGTATCTCTGCAGAGTAGCCATGCCAATTTTCAAAAAAATTTTGTCTCGCCAAAAATGGCGGCCATTTTGAATTTTCGAATTTTTCGCAAAATTGCAAAACACAAAAATGCTTATATCTCGAAAACCGTGCTAGATAGAGCGATTTCGACGAAATTTTTGACCCACAGGGTATCTCTGCAGAGTAGCCATGCCAATTTTCAAAAGAATTTTATCTTGCCAAAAATGGCGGCCATTTTGAATTTTCGAATTTTTGCGCAAAAATTGCAAAACACAAAAATGCTAATATTTCGAAAACCATGCTACATAGAGCGATTTCGACGAAATTTTTTATCTTCAGGGTATCTCTGCAGAGCAGCTATCCCAAAGAGCTTTCACTTGGTGAAGTTTCAGACCTATAGCTAATTACTCACCTACTCAAAATGAGTAAATGCGAATTATCTCTAAAAGTATTGCAGATAGCCAATTTTTCTCAAATAACTCATTCACCTACTTTTGGGAGAGCTTTCACTCTGTGAAGTTTCAGACCCATAGCTAATTACTCACCTACTCAAAATGAGTAAATGCGAATTATCTCTAAAAGTATTGCAGATAGCCAATTTTTCTCAAATAACTCATTCACCTACTTTTGGCAGAGCTTTCACTTGGTGAAGTTTCAGACCCATAGCTAATTACTCACCTACTGAAAATGAGTAAATGCGAATTATCTCTAAAAGTATTGCAGATAGCCAATTTTTCTCAAATTAATCATTCACCTACTTTTGGGAGAGCTTTCACTCTGTGAAGTTTCAGACCCATAGCTAATTACTCACCTACTCAAAATGAGTAAATGCGAATTATCTCTAAAAGTATTGCAGATAGCCAATTTTTCTCAAATTAATCATTCACCTACTTTTGGGAGAGCTTTCACTTGATGAAGTTTCAGACCCATAGCTAATTACTCACCTACTCAAAATGAGTAAATGCGAATTATCTCTAAAAGTATTGCAGATAGCCAATTTTTCTCAAATAACTCATTCACCTACTTTTGGGAGAGCTTTCACTTGGTGAAGTTTCGGACCCATAGCTAATTACTCACCTACTCAAAATGAGTAAATGCGAATTATCTCTAAAAGTATTGCAGATAGCCAATTTTTCTCAAATTAATCATTCACCTACTTTTGGGAGAGCTTTCACTTGGTGAAGTTTCAGACCCATAGCTAAATACTCACCTACTCAAAATGAGTAAATGCGAATTATCTCTAAAAGTATTGCAGATAGCCAATTTTTCTCAAATAACTCATTCACCTACTTTTGGGAGAGCTTTCACTCTGTGAAGTTTCAGACCCATAGCTAATTACTCACCTACTGAAAATGAGTAAATGCGAATTATCTCTAAAAGTATTGCAGATAGCCAATTTTTCTCAAATAACTCATTCACCTACTTTTGTGAGAGCTTTCACTTGGTGAAGTTTCAGACCCATAGCTAATTACTCACCTACTCAAAATGAGTAAATGCGAATTATCTCTAAAAGTATTGCAGATAGCCAATTTTTCTCAAATAACTCATTCACCTACTTTTGGGAGAGCTTTCACTCTGTGAAGTTTCAGACCCATAGCTAATTACTCACCTACTCAAAATGAGTAAATGCGAATTATCTCTAAAAGTATTGCAGATAGCCAATTTTTCTCAAATAACTCATTCACCTACTTTTGGCAGAGCTTTCACTTGGTGAAGTTTCAGACCCATAGCTAATTACTCACCTACTGAAAATGAGTAAATGCGAATTATCTCTAAAAGTATTGCAGATAGCCAATTTTTCTCAAATTAATCATTCACCTACTTTTGGGAGAGCTTTCACTCTGTGAAGTTTCAGACCCATAGCTAATTACTCACCTACTCAAAATGAGTAAATGCGAATTATCTCTAAAAGTATTGCAGATAGCCAATTTTTCTCAAATTAATCATTCACCTACTTTTGGGAGAGCTTTCACTTGGTGAAGTTTCAGACCCATAGCTAATTACTCACCTACTCAAAATGAGTAAATGCGAATTATCTCTAAAAGTATTGCAGATAGCCAATTTTTCTCAAATAACTCATTCACCTACTTTTGGGAGAGCTTTCACTTGGTGAAGTTTCGGACCCATAGCTAATTACTCACCTACTCAAAATGAGTAAATGCGAATTATCTCTAAAAGTATTGCAGATAGCCAATTTTTCTCAAATTAATCATTCACCTACTTTTGGGAGAGCTTTCACTTGGTGAAGTTTCAGACCCATAGCTAATTACTCACCTACTCAAAATGAGTAAATGCGAATTATCTCTAAAAGTATTGCAGATAGCCAATTTTTCTCAAATAACTCATTCACCTACTTTTGGGAGAGCTTTCACTCTGTGAAGTTTCAGACCCATAGCTAATTACTCACCTACTGAAAATGAGTAAATGCGAATTATCTCTAAAAGTATTGCAGATAGCCAATTTTTCTCAAATAACTCATTCACCTACTTTTGTGAGAGCTTTCACTTGGTGAAGTTTCAGACCCATAGCTAATTACTCACCTACTCAAAATGAGTAAATGCGAATTATCTCTAAAAGTATTGCAGATAGCCAATTTTTCTCAAATTAATCATTCACCTACTTTTGGGAGAGCTTTCACTTGGTGAAGTTTCAGACCCATAGCTAATTACTCACCTACTGAAAATGAGTAAATGCGAATTATCTCTAAAAGTATTGCAGATAGCCAATTTTTCTCAAATAACTCATTCACCTACTTTTGTGAGAGCTTTCACTTGGTGAAGTTTCAGACCCATAGCTAATTACTCACCTACTCAAAATGAGTAAATGCGAATTATCTCTAAAAGTATTGCAGATAGCCAATTTTTCTCAAATTAATCATTCACCTACTTTTGGGAGAGCTTTCACTTGGTGAAGTTTCAGACCCATAGCTAATTACTCACCTACTCAAAATGAGTAAATGCGAATTATCTCTAAAAGTATTGCAGATAGCCAATTTTTCTCAAATTAATCATTCACCTACTTTTGGGAGAGCTTTCACTTGGTGAAGTTTCAGACCCATAGCTAATTACTCACCTACTCAAAATGAGTAAATGCGAATTATCTCTAAAAGTATTGCAGATAGCCAATTTTTCTCAAATAACTCATTCACCTACTTTTGGGAGAGCTTTCACTTGTTGAAGTTTCAGACCCATAGCTAATTACTCACCTACTGAAAATGAGTAAATGTGAATTATCTCTAAAAGTATTGCAGATAGCCAATTTTTCTCAAATAACTCATTCACCTACTTTTGGGAGAGCTTTCACTTGGTGAAGTTTCAGACCCATAGCTAATTACTCACCTACTCAAAATGAGTAAATGCGAATTATCTCTAAAAGTATTGCAGATAGCCAATTTTTCTCAAATTAATCATTCACCTACTTTTGGGAGAGCTTTCACTTGGTGAAGTTTCAGACCCATAGCTAATTACTCACCTACTCAAAATGACTAAATGCGAATTATCTCTAAAAGTATTGCAGATAGCCAATTTTTCTCAAATAACTCATTCACCTACTTTTGGGAGAGCTTTCACTTGGTGAAGTTTCAGACCCATAGCTAATTACTCACCTACTCAAAATGAGTAAATGCGAATTATCTCTAAAAGTATTGCAGATAGCCAATTTTTCTCAAATTAATCATTTACCTACTTCTGGGAGAGCTTTCACTTGGTGAAGTTTCAGACCCATAGCTAATTACTCACCTACTGAAAATGAGTAAATGCGAATTATCTCTAAAAGTATTGCAGATAGCCAATTTTTCTCAAATAACTCATTCACCTACTTTTGGGAGAGCTTTCACTTGGTGAAGTTTCAGACCCATAGCTAATTACTCACCTACTCAAAATGAGTAAATGCGAATTATCTCTAAAAGTATTGCAGATACCCAATTTTTCTCAAATAACTCATTCACCTACTTTTGGGAGAGCTTTCACTTGGTGAAGTTTCAGACCCATAGCTAATTATTCACCTCAAAATGAGTAAATGTGAATTATCTCTTAATAGTATTGCAGATAGCCAATTTTTCTCAAATAACTCATTCACCTACTTTTGGCAGAGCTTTCACACACGAAAATGAAAAATTGTGAATATCTCGGAAAAGCTATTTCTTTTGCTTTAATGCTCGGCGGGAGATACATACCGCGGCAGTGGTTTTGACAAAAATTTTGGTCTCCCCAAAAATGGTGGCCATTTTGAATTTTCAAAGTTTTTGCAAAACACAAAAATGCTTATATCTCGAGAACCGTGCTATATGGAGCGAACTCAACAAAATTTTAGACCTGCTGGGTATCTCTGCAGAGTAGCCATGCCAATTTTCAAAATATTTTTGTCTCGCCAAATATAGCGGACATTTTTAATTTTTTTATTTTTTGCAAAACACAAAAATGCTTATATCTTGAAAACCGTGCTAGATAGAGCAGACTGCGCTTACTTTGGTTGCCACAACAGTATAAGGCTAGAAACGAAGCATTTTCTTAATACTTTAGCACTCACCTTTATATCCTTTTCGGGACGCTTTGTTTTTGCTATGCAAAAACATTATCTTTTTTTTTTGCGAGCGATCCTCTAGTTGGTCTTGGAGGTTCGGGATGGTAAACCAACATATAGGAAATCATGGGCTGGGATTCTTTTGGTGTGGTCAGATTTGACCTGGGACCCCTCCTTCAAGGTCAATTGAGGATAGCCAAACTTACAATTGCTTAGAACTCGCTTATTATTGGTCCTACAGGTTTGGGATGGTAAACAAGCTACAGGAAATCATGGGCTGGGAATTTTTTTGTGTGGTCGGATTTGACCTTAGACCCCTCCGTCAAGGTCAAACAAGGATAGCCAAACTTAAAAAGTGCCTATGACTCACTTATTATTGGTCCGAGAGGTTTGGGATGGTAAACCATCCTAAATTCTTTGGCTGGGAATCTTTTGGTATGGTCAGATTTGACCTTTGGACCCCTTCTTCATGGTCGAACGAGGATATTGCATTTATAGTATTTCTTTAAATATTTTTAACCTACTTTTTACACTTAAACAATTACCTTGTTACTTTATTTCATAATACCATTTGCAGGGCACAACTTTTTTGTCCTTTTTTTCTGTCAGCTTCGGAATATCTTTCGAACATGCTGTTCAGTTACCATTTACTGTATTTCTGTACAGCCCTTTCCCTGATAATTATGCTTTCCTCTCATTATCACCATCACAAATCAAAAACATTCAGTCAGCTGACACAGTGCCCGTTCACGGGCACTCTCCTCTTGTTAGATAGGTTCTGGCTTCATCAGATAGCCCATGTGTAGTGAGTAGTTCCTTGTGGTATGGACCCATGTTTAGTAGACCCAATGGGGAGGTGTTCACCGCACTATCTGTGTCAGGGTTGATTTGTTTGTCTGTAGTGGTTGCAATGGAGACTTTTGTGGTAGGTTGTTCATCATCACTAAGGGTCAGGTCCTCTTTAATGAGTGAGAGCCAGTCAGTGGTGCCATTGCACACAGAAGTGGTTTGCTCAATGTTGTGTGAGGTATTGATTCTAGTGCTAGTGGTGTCATTGGTGATAGAAGTGGTTTGCTCAATGTGGCGCGAGGTATTGGGTACACAGACTGGTGTGGGGTGTAGGTTAATATTCTCTTCTGATTGCTTTAATATCAATGGCTGGTGATATTTTGTAGTATGTTTGATAAAATCAGATCTTCTAACATAGGATTTATTACAACTACTGCAGATGTATCTGCGGTTGTTGTGGCAGCTGTTGATATGCCTTTGTAAGCTAGATCTGTTCTTATAGGCATTATTACATTCACCACACTTGTATTTAAGATTATCCATGATTATATGTGATTTTTGTTTTTCAAATATTCACTATTCCAACTTTCTCTATCTTAGTGATGAATTAGTGATGTCATCAAGTTGTTATAGTGAAAAGTGGTTGTGACGTAATTATGGTGCTTACGTAATCGTAAGAATGGTGATTATGTCATAATTCATTGTAAATATTGAATAATTTATGATTTTATTCAATATTATGAGAATTAAAAATATATTTAATAATTTGAATAAATCTTTCTCTGATTAAATGAAAAAACTTTATTCTGAAGAATAAATTATCTCGGTATGCGATAATTATCGTGAATATTATAAATATCTCATTTTAATACTTAATATGTATTAAATAATTTATTCAACTCAGTGTGTTTTCAGGTTTATTTCCTGGTGATATGTAATGGCTATACAAGACATAGAAAGAAAGATAGGGGTGGATTACTGAGTGCCAGTGTAATCCGGATAATAGCCATCCATAATCACACAAATTGGTTGATGCCAATGGGTGCCAGAGAGTGCAATCTGAATATCCAAGACAACTCAGTACGTCTTCGTCTGGAAGTGTTGGCTGCTTCAGATTTTGGTGTGCACCACTCTAGCACTGAGAACTGGATATGTTTGTGGCTGTGTCCATCACTTTTAAAGTGACGTGAGACTGGTGTGGGTTGTCCATCCTTTTGTGCAGAAGCCTTGTGTTCATACATCCTTTTTCTAAGTGCCCTTGAAGTTTCGCCAACATAATGTTTGGAGCACTTAGTGCATGTTATCAAATAGATTACATTTGATATTTCACATGTGACATGTTTTGGTAAGTCTATAGTTTTGTGTGACTTTTTTGTGAAGTTACATTCAACTGTATCCTTATTTTTTAATAATGGGCAGTAGTTACATTTGCCTAGCCTGGTACAAATGGTGGGTTTGGGTTGGGTTTTTTCCAAAATGCTGGGTGGGTATTGGGTACTTGCGTTAGTGAGTAAATTCCTTAGATTAGGTAATTTCCTAAAGCCAATTATGGGCTTGTCTTTGAAGATCGGGCCACAGTCTGGGCTATTTTCTATAATATTCCAGTTTCTGTGAATTATTTCTTTGATGTTTGGATTACATGGATTGTAATCTGTTACCATGACAGGTGTGGTTAAGGGTTTTTTCTGGACCACATCTAAGAGGTCATTTTGACTATAATAGTCAAAACATGTCACATGTGAAATATCAAATGTAATCTATTTGATAACATGCACTAAGTGCTCCAAACATTATGTTGGCGAAACTTCAAGGGCACTTAGAAAAAGGATGTATGAACACAAGGCTTCTGCACAAAAGGATGGACAACCCACACCAGTCTCACGTCACTTTAAAAGTGATGGACACAGCCACAAACATATCCAGTTCTCAGTGCTAGAGTGGTGCACACCAAAATCTGAAGCAGCCAACACTTCCAGACGAAGACGTACTGAGTTGTCTTGGATATTCAGATTGCACTCTCTGGCACCCATTGGCATCAACCAATTTGTGTGATTATGGATGGCTATTATCCGGATTACACTGGCACTCAGTAATCCACCCCTATCTTTCTTTCTATGTTTAAAAATGTTGGCTTTAATAGTTATTGCAATTAGTTTCTTTATTAAAAACTTCTACTTTGTAAAAAAAGCCTCAAAGTTGTACTAGCTTCAGAAGACTGCTCAGGAATGGATTATAAAGCAATTTAAAATGGCTGGCCTCTTTCTATTTATTGCAATTAATTTCTTTATTATAAACTGCTATTAAAGATATTATAACTCATGAAAAGGTTCAGAGGCCAATTGGCTTTCAGAAAACTGCTCAGGATTGGATTAAAAGGAATTAAAAAAATATGTTGGCCTTTCTGTTGTTATTGGAGTTTATTATGAAATAATTAATTACAGAATGTTTGTGTTATATCTATGTATCTATATTTTTGATATTTGTCAACATATAATAATTCTGGTTTTGTGTTTGTCTCTGTGTGGCTTAATTATCCCCCATTACTTAATTCTATGCTCTACTTCACTTCCCATTACCTTCTAACTTTACTTCTGGCTTTAAAAATCTTGAAAATTTTTATTAAAATTTTTATTTCATTATTCAAAAATATTTTTACACAAGGCCTTTTTTCCAAATTTCCAAGAATGACAAGGCCTTTTTTCCACAAGTCCTTTTTACCACAAGGCCTTATTTCCACAAGGTCTTTTTTCCACAAGGCCTTTTTTCCCGGATTCAGATTTTCATACTTGGACCTTTTGTAGCGGGACATATCACGCGATGCATGGACAAAATGTCAACAGACAAAATACTGGGGGACAAAACACCAGTCAAAATTGCAAGGTGGGACAAAATGCTGTCCATTTTATGGGACAGGGAAAGCAAAATGCCAATCTTATCAAAAAAACTGTATATATGATACTGATGGTCAAGTAAACTGAACAAGCCTCTAGCATAAAAAAGCCTCTGTAAAATCCTGCAGTAGAAAACCTCAGTATAAAAGCCCTCTAACTAAATGGTTCATAACACATTTACACAAGCACTGCCAAATAGTGTACTTAATGTAACAAAGGTGGGGCAAAACCGCACTGGGCAAAACCCCACTCAGACCAAACCCCATCAAGCAAAACCCCCATTCAGACATAACCCCACTCAGATAAATAAGAATGAGGACAAAACCCCACTCTTCATGAAAAAAAAAAGAAATATTTTCTACTTGGATTATTTGTTCATACACAAGTTTTCTACTGTGACTGTTTTTGCAGAATTTTTTTTGTACTGGGGCTTTTTCTACAATCAATTGTCAGACCAACACAGCAATAAATGTCAGACCAATACTGACATAAATAAAAACACTTGAAACCTAAAATAAACTCAAAGGGGCTTCCCATAATAAACAATGGTACAACTGAAAAAAAATGGAGGGAAACATACTTGAATGTTAATATAAATGCCACATTTTTTCTTTAACATTTTTATTTTAAAATAACTGATTCTTTCATTGTTTTTCTTTTAAAAACACATGCACCAATTGATTAAATTTGATGAAACGTTTTCAGAATTTAACTTTTTTTGAAACACAGAAGTGAAATAATAAATTATTAATTGGGGTGAGTGATTCTAGTTTTTGTAAACTGTATATCTCATGTTTAAACATACACTAGTAAACAAAACAGGTTTATAAACAAAGTTATTCACAAAAGATGTAATCCCCAGTTTGTTTGAGGATGAGACCTAACTTAGTATAAACACAAAAGAGCTTAATTCCCTTTGATATTAGACAGTGCACTTGTATAATAACTGTAACTTTAAAGAGATATGTGACCCTAGTAAAAACAGATCTTGGGGTGGGGGATTGGGGGGGGGGGGGGGGCGTGGACAAAAATCCCCATGACTAAAGTTTCAAACTCTGAAAGGGGGGGCGTGCGCCCTCCACGCCCCCCCCCTAGATCTGCCTCTGTTATCGTTCACTTCTGTGGCCTATCCTATGCAAAGGAGAAAAATTTCATTTTTCGCCACTTTTGGCGGCAATCTTGGATTTTAGCGGAAAATAAAACATTGAAAATATCTTTCAAATGGTAAGAGATAGAGCGATTTTGAGCGAATTTTTGACCCGCAGGGTAGTACAACAGTATTCTGTGCCCAGGGTAAAAGTTTCAGTTTTCTCGGTGGGAGATACACACCGCGGCAGTGGTCTTGTTTTTTTTTATTTTTAAAGAATCTATCTTATATTGATATTGAAGTTGATCAAAAGAAAACTCTAACTACCTTATGATTTAAATATTAATAATGTTATGGCCATCTTAAACTTAAAATGTAGGTTTTTTCAGCCCTAAGTTCGGTTAATGTTTCAATTTTTAGAATACCGTAAATTTCCAAAATAACGCCCAGGTCCAAATAAACGCCTGGTTCAAATTAACGCCTGGTACCAAGCACACTGTTTATAATTTATTACACTGTTTTTTGTATTTCAAAAGAACGCCTGGTTCAATTTAACGCCTGGGGCCGGTTTCACGAAGCCTCCTTAAGATAAAGGTCACCTTAAATTCTAGGATTTCCTTGACTTTCTCCCTCCTTTAAAAAATCTCAGTTTCACAAAGCCTCCTTCCTTAAAGGAGTCCTTGAAAACTCCCTTGAATTTCAAGGAAGCTAAGGACCTACCTTAGATTTAAGGAAGTGTCCTTCAAGGAATGTTTATTAACTTTCAGAAACATTGTAAAGGCTTTTAATTGCAAATATACTTGCCTATTATCATGGCAGGAGTGATTTTTATGAACAATTTTTGTGGAGAAGACGTGTTAGAATAGAGAGACGATTAAGGGACAGGCTTAATCCATTGGAGGAGTTCAGTGATGAGAAGTGTTTACCCCGGTACACATATTTAAAATTAATACTCACAAATTATCTTGTCTCCTTACAGGCACAAAATATGAATCTATCCATATTCATCACCAAATGCATTTTTTTTCTATCAAATAAAGGTATTTTTAGCAAACATTTAAAATCAGGTACACTTCAAAAGGAAAAGCAAATTACAGTGCTACAATAATATTAAAAGCACTGAAATGTGGTTTCCCAATTTTGTGCAACAAATTTTTCTACAAGAGAAAAAAATAACAAACATATCCAGTTAAAACTGATGTATCCATATTGGCCATATTAAATTATAATTTGTTATTTACAAAAACATTGTACAAATATCCACATTGTTATTACAACTGTATCACAGAGTCATCATTCTTTTATATAATTATAAACACTGAAAGGCATATGCATATTATTTTCAGAACTGTTTTCAAAGATATCTATATAATATGCTATTTTGGAAAACATTGAAAAAAAATTATGTACTATTAATATCTCCTTTGTGTATTTTCACTATTACATAAACACTGACATGCTGTCCTTCATTGAGTTCGGTTAATATGATTGGTTTATGCCAGGGAATGTAAACACAAGTGAGCTGTTGGTTTCACCCTGCATGTGCCACTTTGACAAAAAAATCAATACACTGCAAATCATGTGATAATAATCTCTAGCTATGTCAAGGTCAGTAAACAACCTTTTCTTGGGGAAAAAAGACATGTTTAAGTAATATTACATATTTTATGTAAGTTATATGACTATAGCGTGGTGCAGTTTAGTAACTTTTATGAAGAATATATTTTTACTCTTATTTATATTTTGAGTTATAAAAGAATATAAATAGTAGTGGAACCAACTAGATAAAAAACTTTTATAAAGTGACACATAAAACTTTAACAGTGGATATGTGTACATTATTTAATGTGTTCATTGTGGATATATTTTTTTTCTGTGGATATGTGTTAAATATTTGTTATATACAACAAACTAGTGGACATGTATTTCTCTGAATATGTGTTGATGTACACTGTAAAACTTGTCCACTTACTGTTAATAAATGGACCAGAAAGGGATAAGTTTTGCAGTTTAAAACCTTCAAACCACTTTAAAACATAAAATAAAATGCTTTACAGAGATGTGGTAAGTCTTTTAAACTCAATTTTAGTCGTATGAAGTTTTGAAGTGGGGAAAACATGACATGGCGGCCATATTTAAGACTGGTCCCTTTGATGCAGACACTTTTTCAGCAATATTTTTTTCTGTGGCCAGCAACAAGTAACATTACACAGTCGAAATGGCTGTTTCAACCCATTTCCACAATACTTTGTAATATTTACTCCCAGTTCAAAAACAACTATCTCCTTCCTTAAACCTTAAGGAAGGACATTTGCTCCCTCCTTAAGATTCAAGGAAGACCTTTGGTAAGGAGAATTAAAGGAAGCTTTGCGAAACTGAATTTTAAGGTGGCCTTCCCAAAGGAAAAAAAACCTCCTTCCTTTACTAAAGGAGGTCCTTTCCAAGGGAGGCTTCATGAAACCGGCCCCTGATCTGATGCCATTTGAAAATAATTAATGCCCGGGCCATATTTCGAAAAAATACGATAAAACTTGGCATATTTATAAAGGTTGCCAGAAGGGATATCTGGGATATTTTATGGTCACCTTAAAGTCCCAATATCAATGAAGTTATGGTCACCTTACAGTGAAAAAAGGAAGTTTTCGGCTTTCTGCTATCTTATTGTTCAACTGACCTCAGCTAAACTTTGTCCACTTATAAAGGATGACAAAAGGAACATTCTTCTTTTATGGTCACCTTAAAATCAAAATATGAATGAAGTTATGGCCACCTTGCAGTGAAATTATGGAGTTTTTAACCTCCAGCTTTCGTATTATTCAACTGACCTCGGTTAAATTTTGCACACTTATTAAAGATGACAATAGGGACATTCTAATTTTCTTTCCACCTTTGAGTTCCAATACAAGTACAGCCATGGCCATCTTGACGTAAAAATGAGTGTTTTCAGCCGCCAACTGACTTACGGTTCAAAAACATCAGTTCAACTCGACACATTGATTAAGCTTAAGGAAGATATTTATGTTCTTTTTACTTAAAATTCTTATATTTCAGAGACTTTGGCCATCTTAACATAGTAAATATATAGTTCTTGCCCCCCCTCATTTTTATGTCAGCTGACTTGGCAGTCAGCTGACATTATGGCATCACTCTGCGAACAACTCCTCCTCCAAAACCACAAGACCCAGAGACATGCTGTTACCTTTAAAAGACACCTTATCTATCGAGGATGATAAATCGTAAAATTCATGCAGATCAGTCTGTTTGCTAGAGCCATTAGAAGAGAGGTACCCCCACCCAAAGTATGAAAATTTCAACACTATCACAATTTTCTCATTGACTATTGCAGAGATCTCTCTCTTATCTTGCATATATGTACTAGGCCATAAATAAATTCCCTTGTGTGAGTATCAGTCCTTTATCTTTCCTAATTTTTTTTATGAATTTTTTTAATAATTATATCCCCAGACGAAAGTCGGGGATATATTGGATTCAGGTCCGTCGCGCCGCCGCCGCCGCCGTAGAAATTTCCTTGTGGACGCGATAACTCAAAAACAAATTAATATTTTTTTTTCAAACTTGGTACACATGTTAAGGGTGCCCAAATGAAGATCCCTATTTTAAGGTGACCTTAAACTCCCAGTAAAAAAGAACTTATGGCCACCTTAAGGTCAGAAATTGGACTTTTGGCCACTTAGAGCCCTGTAGGTCACAAACTATGATGCTCAGCTGGCTGAAATTTTACCTGACAACACATTAATATGTTCTTAGTACATGTGCCGAAAATCATGACTTTAAGTTGAGGAGAAAATTGTGTTTGAGGCCCATAAATACCCCCACTTAGGGATTTTTTGCTATACTTTACACATATTTTGCCCTATAATTTGGAAGTGATAATTCTGATGAGTCTCAAACTGCGCTAGGTATAACTTTGATATGTAATCCTTGTCTGTAGAAAATTTTAGAGCTGTAGGTTTACCCAAAGGGGTCGACTTAAGGTCTCAAAAGTGCCCACAGAGACCCAATTTATGCACTTTTTGCCACTTTCAAGCACTGTAGCTTTCAAACTATGTCTCTCATCTAAGTTAAATATCATCTGGGAATATATCTATGTGTTTTCTTATATGTGCCCCAACATTTAGGCCTTTAATAGACAGTTAACCTGTGTATCAGGACCATAAACACCCACCCGAGTGACCCTTATAAGACATTTTTCACATCTTTTTCCCTGTAACTTGGAAATGGTAAGTCTGAGAAGTTTCAAACTGTATTAGATATATATTCTGTGTGTAATCTTAGTATGTAACAGATTTTAAGTCTGAAGCTTTAATTTTGAAGGTCAAATTGAGGTCTCTAAAAGGCTCCCAAAGACCCAATATTTGGACTTTTTGCTACTTTTAAGCCCTGTGACTGTCAAACTATGTGACTGATAGAGCTCAAATCCTATCTGAGAAGATATTAGTATGTTATTTTTATATGTGCCAAAAATTAAGGCTTTAAGAAGACATTTAACCTGTGTATGAGGACCATAAATCCCCACCCGAGTGACCATTTTTAGACATTTTTCACATATTTTTCCCTGTAACTTGGAAATGGTAAGTGTAAGAAGTTTCAAACTGTATTAGATGCATATTCTATGTGTAATCTTAGTATGTGACAAATTTTAAGTCTGAAGCTTTAATTTGAAGGCCACATTTAGGTCTCTAGAAGGCCCCATAAAGACCCAGTATTTGGACTTTTTGCCAATTTTAAGGCCTGTGACTGTTAAACTATGTGACTGATAGAGCTGAAATCTCATCTGGGAATACATTATTATGTTCTTTTTACATGTGCCAAAAATCAAGGCTTCAAGTAGACATTTAACCTGTGTATGAGGACCTTAAACACCCACCTGAGTGACCCTTTTAAGACATTTTTCACATATTTTGCTCTGTAACTTGGAAATGGTAAGTCTGAGAAGTTTCAAACTTTATTAGATACATATTCTATGTGTAATCTTAGTATGTAACAAATTTTAAGTCTGAAGCTTTAATTTGAAAGCCACATCGAGATCTCTAAAAGGCCCACAGAGACCCAATATTTGGACTTTTTACCACCTTTAAGCCCTGTAACTGTTAAACTATGTGATTGATGGAGCTGAAATCCCATCTGGGAATGCATTATTATGTCCTTTTTACATATGCCGAAAATCAAGGTTTTTAGTAGACATTTAACCTGTGTATGAGGGCCATAGACACTCGCCCAAGTGCCTTTTTTGACATTTTTTCCGTATTTTGCCCTGTTATTTGGAAATGCTTAGTGTGACAAGTCTTAAACTGTATTATATATAATTTTTGTTTGTTATGTATGTCCCCCAAAAAGTTTCAGATCTGTAGTTTAATTGCTAAGGTCTCTTTAACAATTGTAAAATGCCCACAGAAACCCAATTTATGGATATTATGCCACTTTAAAGCCCAGTAACTGTCAAACTATGTGGGTTATAGAGCTGAAATCTTTGAATTTTAAAAAGGAAATGCCTGTCTATTTAAATTTTGAATATTAATAATGTTATGGCTATCTTAGTCTTTTAAGAACTTATTTTTGTGTGTTATACCTCTGCTTGCTGAGTTTTACACTTTTTAAAATGAAACTGGTTAAACATATTCAAGTAGACAAAATGGACGCTTTAAGTGAGCTTTAAGTCCCAATATTAATGAAATTATATCCTTATGTAGTAAAACTAGGGGATTTTTAACCCTCAACTAGCCCAGTTTTATTCAACTTGCCTCAGTTAATTTTGGCACAGCTCCTACAGTTATGAACTCATTTCAGTTGATAATCCATACTTAAAATTCTCAATTCTTTTTGTATTTGAGTACCCCTTTTATATAGATTGTTTGTTTACCATTTATGCTCAACCCACATCCCCCACCCGGATTCCCCCCACCCACCTCTGGGACCTCCAGCTATATTGAGTGACACTAAATAAACAAAGGTATTTAATGATATCAGATGAGAAACAAAGAACTCAATGGGGTTGCAGATCTTGTGTAATAGTGAGAGAGGTGTGGAGAAGGGGAGAGGGGTGGGGGTGGGAGGTGGTGGGCTTCATTACATATAACACAAAGGGGAGTCAGAACTGAGATTGTGTCACATATTTAGGTTGCATATATATGGACCACATATATAGGTATAGAGGAAATGAATAACTGAAAACAATTTGCAAATTCTAAAAATAATATAATAAAATAATAATATAAATAATTTTTTTTAAATAATATTTTATTTGTGAACAAATATAGAAACAGATATGCGCTTTTGGGATTATGAATTTTAGAATGGACATTGAATCATCAATCATTTAAATACTTTGAAGGAAGATTGAAAAATATGATGAGTTGAGTTAAAAATAATATTTTATTTGTCAACAAATATAGAAACAGATATGCTCTTTTGGGATTATTATTTTAGAATGGACATTCAATCATCAATCATTTAAATACTTGGAAAATAGGTTTAGAGTTATCATTGCAGGAAGATTGAAAATATAATTTGAGTTATGTATTCGGCGTCTGGGGATACACCATCTTCCTTGGGGAGATATAAACAGAGTAGATTGATGTGCTGAAGTTCATATAATAATGGGTAATTATGTTTTAAAAAATTCCCGATCAAAACCTGTGGCGTGAGTGATGACCTGTCTGGGGATATGTTGGCGCCGAGTTGGCCCAATCTAGTTTTTTCAGGCATTAAAACCCATGACTTCATGCAGTAAATCACTTATAACATGAAAAGTATTGCATTTAGAACATTTTGTTAAATATGTTTTTCACCTATTTTTCGTTCAGCTATAACATAGTAAAATTTCAGACTT
Source organism: Sabellastarte sp. h YS-2021 (assembly GCA_964017235.1). NCBI lineage: Eukaryota > Metazoa > Annelida > Polychaeta > Sabellida > Sabellidae > Sabellastarte > Sabellastarte sp. h YS-2021. Next base: position 35,794,415 of record OZ024936.1, read on the forward strand.
GTAGCTGATTGCAAAATTATGTAATAGCTGCATATAAAGCTATACATTTGTCACATTTTCTGATCTGTGAAAAATCTGCACCAGAGAAAAGAATTGCCTGTGTGTGTGCGCGCGTGTGTTACAGAAACAGAATTGCCTCTGTGTGTGTTATATATGTCTGTGTTTTTCTCCCTTAAGTGTTTCAATTGAAGTGGAGAGGGGTGGGGGGAGGGGTGGGGAAGATTTACAATAGACCTTTTCAACATCTCCTCAGGTGACTGAACTTAGGTAAACACTCACTCCTGCATGCACAGATTTACTGCAGTGCACACACAAACATTCTTTGTTTTTCTCTTAGTGTACATTATGCAGGCACAAATATCACTTAAATTCTATGATATTTAATACTTTGAGTTATTTTGTGTTGCATGTTAACTTTCAAAATAATTTAGAATTAGAAAATCAGTTTACAAGACTGTTCTTTATTCACATTGTCCCAGGTTTTTAATGGAGAGGGGTTGCAATATGCATGTACTTGAATATTTTGACAAATTACCCAGAAAAAATGTTTAAGTTAAAAACAAAGCTTCTTATGGTCAGCCGTACTTTGTGGAAAGTCAAAATAAATGCATTAGCAAAGAAAATCCATAAAGATTCCTTATTACATGCACAATTTGTATATGATCAATGAAGAGTATTTTAAATTCATATTTTGACATATTCAGAAATATTACCTTATACGAATATCTGTTCTCATAACTACCATAAGGAGGTTATGTTTTTGATGTGTTTGTCTGTGTCTCTGTTTCTTAATACTCGAAAAGATATGAACAGATGTTTGTGAAATTTTTTATGTACATAGGACCTGACTGAAGGAAATGAAATGAAATTTTGTGAAAAATCCAGATCACATTCTGGATACAAAAACCCTGAATTTTCAAATGTTAATGTATTTTTTCAAATGGTTTGGGTTTATTATGGAATCACTCTGCTGCATCTTGTCTGTTTTGAGAGAATGGAAAAAGCCTTAAATTAAATATCTCCTGGAAACAATTTACGATTCCACATTTACAGCTACAGTTTCTCTTCTGCCAACATCTAGTAAAAATGATTTGTAAAATATAGTACTTCATGAAACACAAAAAAGCTCACATTCTGCTTACAGTTTAATACTGCAACTGCTACAGTTTTTAAATAATCCACTTTTCGATCAGATACAAAACACAGTAAAACTTATGTTCTGCTTACAATCTCATACTGCAACTACTACTGCTCTCCATCCGGGCCGCTAGTTTTGTTAGCAAATCCTTTTTCTAGTTAATTATGTCCACCCCCCTGGGGGGTGGATATATTATTTTTGCTTTTTTCGCCGTCCGATGTCCGATGTCCGGCGTCCGATGTCCGGCGTCACGCATGGTTTCCGCTCATTTAAAGGAAAAGTATTAGAGCTATTGTCACCAAATTTGGTATGCAGGCTTATTGGGTCAGTAGCTTGCTTGGGATTGCTTTTGGTCTATCTCCTTAACCATGCGAGATAGAGCGATTTCGTCGAAATTTTCAACCCACAGGGTATCTAAGGAATGTAATCTTTGCAATTTTCAAAAAAATTTCCCCTCCCCAAAAATGGCAGCCATTTCGATTTTTTTTTTTGCTCTCATATATTTTATTTACCCTTTTGCAATAAAAAAGAAAGAGTCTCGGGAGGGCGAGGGTAGCAAACCCTCCATCGAGACTATGTACAGTAATTTCTACATAAAAATATTACTATACATATACATAGTGAGTATATAAACACAAACGGTAATTACTGTATGAAACATTACATTTGCCTTCAATAAATAAATTCTAGTAAAAAAAATTGTATACACTCATTCTCATAATAAATTTTTGAGTCTTCTTAGTTACATAAATCTATTAACACTGACCATTTTTCAAAAAAATTTTCAACCAACATTTCTGTTTTGGCTAACAATAATTGTTCATTATATATATTACTTAGATACTTTTTATACTCAAACAAGTTTAAAGATCTGTTTGATCTTGCACATTTAAAGATATAATATTTTCCAGTGATAGTTATAATATTTACCGAATTATCTGAACAAACATCCTCCCAAACTCCAAAAATTATGTGTGATGGGGAACAAACAAAATTTTTATTTGTGTTTTGAAAGATCCAAGATTTTATGCTTCCCCAAAATTCATTACTTTTAGGGCAGAAGACAAACAGATGTATTATGGTTTCTTCACTTTCATGGCATAAGCGACATACAGAATTTTCTGATTGCTTCATCTTAAAAAGGTGTCGATTGGTCGCAATTAACCTGTAGATTATTTTATATTGGAACCAAATCAGAAAATTGTCCTTTAAACTGTAGAAACATATTCTATAAATATTTTTCCAGGTTAATGTATCCAGAATTAAACTTAAATCAGCTTCCCATTTTTTCTTAAAATTGTTCCCTTGGATGATTGATGGCAAGATTATGTTGTAGAAATCCTTTGTTCCTTTTCGTGACCTATGTAACAGTTGGACCTGAGTTGGAAATATTGGTCGTTGGTACGCGTTAGTGTTGAGATTTGTTAACCCAATAAGTTTTTTCAAGCATAGATACAATCTATGGTAAGTCAAAAAATCTAATGCGATATTATAAAACAGGGCGATATTTTCCCTAGTCATTATGTCACCATTTCTCGTAAGGTCTATAGGATATAAGATGCCCTGTTGATATAATTCAGGTATATAGAGAGTTGTCCGTGTTATTTCTGGGTTGTACCACAATGGTAGATGTAATATTTCATAAATATTACACTTTTAGTGAAAGTTCTGTAATACACAGGCCCAAGCCGAAAGAACATCTTTCCAAAAACGGTTGTCCATTTGTTTTGCCTTTTGGACTGTCCAATCAGAGCCAAACAATGCTATTTTATTGGTGTCACCAACAATATATTTTGCCAACTGTACCCAAGGAGCTGCTGTTTTAATATACAGGTTACGAATCCAAGAAGCCTTTAGACCTTTTAGCTGGTCAGATTTACCCCCGGACCCCCCCCCTTATGGGTCAAACTGGGGGTCATAAAATAGCTGATTTTGTGTTTTTGCCTTATAGCTCCTTTATTCTTGCTTTTATAGTTTAGAATGTATTAAGAGGTATTGGGAAACCCTGTGTGAAGAGTCTAGGTAGTTGGTCAGATTTACCCCCGGATCCCCCCCTTATGGGTCAAACTGGGGTTATAAAATAGCCGATTATGTGTTTTGGCCTTTTATCTCCTTTATTCTTGCTTTTAGAGCTTTAGAATGTATTAAGAGGTATTGGGAAACCTTATGTGAAGAGTCTAGATAGCTGGTCAGATTTACCCCCGGATCCCCTCCTTATGGGTCAAACTGGGGTCATCAAATAGCCGATTTTGTGTTTTTGCCTTATATCTATTTTATTCTTGCTTTTAGAGATTTACAATGTATTCAGAGGTATTGGGAAACCTTATGTGAAGAGTCTAGATAGCTGGTCAGATTTACCAGATAGATGTGTTCAGAGCATTGTGTCATAAACTTCTTGCCTTTCTAAAGGCTCACATTTTACTATGCCTTTTTCTAAAATGTAAATAGATATATGGCATTTATAAAGCACTGTTACTCTTTAATTAAGTAGTTTTATGGTGTTACTTTCGACCTATTATAAGTATTGATGCTTTATGCATTCTTAGCCAGAGCATTTATTCAATTAACTTTTCGCAATTTATGACCATAGAAAACAAAATAAAGCTTAAATTTTTCTTTCATGTTAGTGCATGAACTTCCACACTGTCTGCTTAACTTTCACTTCTTCTCTCAGCACTGCATGTTTTTATTTTCAAAAACCTTTTTCTACTGTATATTATATTGCAGTGAACCTTTTTGGGACGCTTAGTTTTTGTTAGCAAAAACATTTTTCTAGTTTGAACTTAAGTTTACCAAAATATTAAACTACAACAAATATTTCACCGTGTTTTATAATATTCTATTAACATATCACACATTTTGTCCTCAAAAGTCTTCAAAAAACCCATTCTGGTTCTTATTTATATGCAAGATACAGCTCATGTACACATTTCAAAACTTATGTCTTCACGTTTAATAAATCAAACGTACCCGTTTTTCACCGAATTTCCTCTTTCGGAAACCGGTTCTAAAATTCACCTTCAACCACAACACTATTTTCTGGCCAATTGGACTATAGACACTTGAATGGGAGGTAGTGGGTAAATCGTTTATTGATATTGCCGATATTTATTGTTTTGGAACTGGACTCCCGATATCGAGATCTAAACACATATTTTAATATCGCCATTTTAAGTAGAACTGTAAACTTACACTGTTAATATTTGATATAAACCCCAAATCTAAAGAAATTGTACACTTTTATCTCACATTTTTGAAGTTTTCAATGCATTTTTGATGAAAACTGCACTGTTTTGTTTTGATAAATTTTGCTTCCTGTAAGCGGTTTGGGATACACGAAAATAAAACATTTTTGTTTTCCCGAATTCGGACTACTTGGTAGACAATATCACCCCACCCACCCCGATATCGCTCGATATTGAAATATTTTTACATTCAATATCGATATCCACAAAGCCAAACGATTTACCCCAATTGGGAGGTGTTAGTTTTTCGTCAATTTTTAAAAAATGGGTACTCAAAAAACAGCCAGAATTTTGGCATTTTGTTGGAATAACTTAGCTACTTTTTACCCCACAGCCCTTAAGGGCTGTCAGGTATTGTTTTCACCCATGGTTTCCGGGTGGGCGGGCTGGCTGTATCTCAGAAACCATAAGGTGTAGGAAGTTGATACTTGGTAGGGACATTGGTTGGGGGGTGTAGGTGTGCAACATCATGGTGTGACCTTGATTTGACCTTGCCGTAGGGACCTTGAGTATGAAAATCTTGTCTGGGCTATGTCTCGGAAACCGTAAGGTGTAGGAAGTGGATACTTAGTAGGTACATTGATTAGGGGTTGTAGGTGTGCACTGTCATGGTGTGACCTTGGTTTGACCTTTGACCTTGTTGTGGTGACCTTGACTTATAAAATATTGTCGGCCCTATATCTCAGAAATCGTAAGGTGTAGGAAGTTGATACTTGGTAGGGACATTGGTTAAGGGGTGTAGATGTGCATTTTCATGGTGTGATCTTGATTTGACCTTTGCCGTAGTGACCTTGACCTATAAAATCTTGTCCGGCCTATATCTCAGAAACAGTAAGGTGAAGAAAGTTGATACTTGGTAGGGACATTAGTTAGTAGTGGGTAAATTGTTTATCGATATTGCCGATATTTATTGTTTTGGAACTGGACTCCCGATATCGAGATCTAAACACATATTTCAATATCGCCATTTTAAGTAAAACTGTAAACTTACACTTTTAATACTCGAAATAAAGCAAAAATCTGAAGACATTGTACACTTTTATCTCACATTTTTGAAGTTTTCAATGCGTTTTTGATGAAAACTGCATTGTTTTGTTTTGATTCATTTCGTTTCCTGTTAGCGGTTCGGGAAACACTAAAATAAAACGTTTTCAGTTTCCCGAATTCTGACTATTTGGTAGACAATATGAACCCCCCGATATCGCCCGATATTGAAATATTTTTACATTCAATATCGATACCCACAAAGCCAAACGATTTACCCCCTATTAGTTAGGGCGTGTAGGTGTGCAACGTCATGGTGTGACCTTGAAATCTTGTCCGGGGTATATCTCGGAAACTGTAAGGTGTAGGAAGTTGATACTTGGTAGGGACATTGGTAAGGGAATGTAAGTGTGCAACCTCATGGTGTGACCTTGATTTGACCTTTGACCTGGCCATAGTGACCTTGACCTATAAAATCTTGTCTGGCTTATATCTTGGAAATCGTAAGGTGTAGGAAGTTGATACTTGGTAGGGACATTGGTTAGGGGTTGTAGGTGTGCAATGTCATGGTGTGACCTTGATTTGACCTTTGACCTTGCCGTGATGACCTTGACTTATAAAATCTTGTCTGGGCTATATCTTGGAAATCGTAAGGTGTAGGAAGTTGATACTTGGTAGGGACATTGGTTAGGGGTTGTAGGTGTGCAATGTCATGGTGTGACCTTGATTTGACCTTTGACCTTGCCGTGATGACCTTGACTTATAAAATCTTGTCTGGGCTATATCTTGGAAATCGTAAGGTGTAGGAAGTTAGTAGGGACATTGGTTAGGGCGTGTAGATGTGCAACTTCATGGTGTGATATTGGTTTGACCTTTGACCTTGTGGTATTGACTATGAGTTTGAAAATCTTGTCCAGGCTCTTGAATTATGTAAGGTGTAGAAGGTTGTCACTTGGTAGGGACATTGGTTAGGGGATGTAGGTGTGCATTATAGTTTGACCTTTAACTTTACTACCTTATGATTTAAATGTTAATAATGTTAAGTGTAATATCACACTTTCTTAAGAAATGTGGCTGTCCTAAAAATAGATTCCACAATGGAGCTATGTTACTCCTGTTCATCTCTAAGCAGAGGCAGGGGCTCTTTTCAGCCATCTCTAGGCAATTGGCCAACATCGGAACATTTTGACCAAGATCCTGATGCATCATTTTCGGACAACGAAGATGATTGGGACTAACATGCCTTTAGCTCCTAGTGGAAACCCCCATAGGGACACCACACTTATTGGCCCTAAATTCTTTGTTTCAATGTCAATTTTGGAAACATTGAAATAACACAATTTGCAATAAAACTGAGAGACTTATTTTCAGCTTTTCTCTCCTGCAAATTTTTGAAACAAAACTGTCCCTCCCAGGTTCCCTAGCTCCCCTGAATGCCATTGGTCCGCTGGGCCGACCCAATTGGGTCTAAATGTTGTTATTGCCCCTTTTATTTTTCCAGTTTGTTTTCAAATGGCTGGTTGTGTTTGCTGTGTTTTGTTAAGTATATATAAACTCACTGTGTCATCATCATCATATGTTTTGGACTTGTGGTGTGAATTATATTTTACCATTTGGAGCAAAATTAGAGGTAATAGTATATTAAGTATTGTATATTCAAGAGTATGTGTTAAGTATTTATCAAAATTGATCAAAATTTTCACATCATTCAAAATTCACATTAAATGCATTGTTTCATATGCACAGATTTTAAAATGTTAATTTGAGGTTCTAATGTTTATATTTGTCCTTTATCTAGGACGATCGACCTCATTCCTCTCAAAATTTCCTCTGTATCATACAAACATTTTCAAATTAGGAAAGAACAATAAAACACAAACAATGTAAAGCCCACAAGTCATCACTCCCCCATTTATTTAAATTACTTAAAGTTAAATCCTTGAAAATAATTTAGAACAAAACAATTCAACAAATCAAATATCACTATGCAAAGCAATATCTTAATTTGGAATCCCCGCACCCCTTTCGGTATGTAATATCACATTTTTTTTAACAATTCACGAGGTCGTGAATTCCGCGCCCCCTTGGTATGTAATATCACACTTTCCTAAGAAATGTGGCTGTCCTAAAAATAGATTCCACAATGGAGCTATGTTACTCCTGTTCATCTCTAAGCAGGCAGAGCCTGCATTTTTGTCAAAAATCACTATTGGACAATCTCAGCAGCCAATCAAAGGAAAGGTGTTCCACAGAAGCTCAGAGCTCTGGAGCTGGGCACACTCACACTTTACTCTTGGCCTTCCGTCTATTGAGACGTCAAAATTCTAAATTCAGTGGAACTTGGGGGCAGATATTGGACTTGTTGCTTTTGTTGTTAAGAACAGGGAATAAAGATAAATAACCCTAATATTCTGCCTTTCATTCTACCAAGTTACACCCTCTAGCCCTTAGGGGTAAAGCATAAGTCATCTTAAACTTAAAATGTAGGGTTTTCACTTTTCAGCCTTAAGCTCAGTAAATGTTTAAAGTTTTAAAATAAAACTTGGCACATTTATAAAGGTTGGCAGAAGGGACTGATTTTATTCTGAATTTATGGTCACCTTTAAGTCCTAATATGAATAAAGTTATGGCCACCTTACAGTGAAATAAGAAAGTTTTCAGGCTTCAGCTATCTTAATTTTTCAACTGACCTCAGCTTAACTTTGTGTACTTATAAAGGATAACAAAAGGGACATTCTTACTTTATGGTCACCTTAATGTCCCAATATGAATAATATTATGGCCACCTTCCAGTGAAATTATGGGGTTTTTCATTACCTCCAGCTGTTGTATTGTTCGGCTGACCTCAGTTAAATTTTTCAGACTAATTAAAGACAATAGGGACATTCTTATTTTCTTTGCACCTTGGAGTTCCAATACAAGTACAGTCAACAAAAAAAATATCTGTTATCTGGCAAAGCTAACCTAGTGTTTAAGAAGTTATGGTATCTTCAAAGAAAAAAATGAGGTATTTAGCATGCACTGATGTGGTTATTAACATATTACAACTGGTCAGTGTTTATATAATATAAATTCCCATTTTAGGCACATTAAAAAAAATCCCACATTCTTCTGATGCCATTCATGTGGAATTGTGGGGATATAATTTTTCCTTTTTGGAAAAAAGCTTTAATTAATTCGGCTTTTGTTTTGCAAAAGGAGTTGTTGATCTAGCTACTTATTCGCATAGACTATGTAAATTGGTTAAATGTATATGTTGGAGCCAAACTTAAGATCTCGCCAATCTTGAGATTGTCGCTAGCCCATTTTAGGATCCTAAGTTTGGCTGACAATCTTAAGATTGGCCGGCCAATCTTAAGATTTGACATTTTACCAGCACATTTAAATTAGATTTTACAGAAGAAAACTATATGGGAAAGTTTATAGTAAATCTGTTCATTATATTTTGCTTGTACACGTAATGAATGTGCAATATATTAGTGTATTCAATACAATGTTAATCATGTATGTGCTTTCCATTTACAATCCTTTACAAAGTATAGACTATAGTTAATCATATTACATGTTTTGTTATAAAATTTATTTCATATCATTGAGCCCTTTATTGTTATGACAAATACTGACTGATCAGAGTCTAATCAAGGTTAAAAGTAATCAGTTAACAAACAAATCAACATAAAGGGCATGGATTCCTATTACAAGTCTGATGAGGCCAAGTGACATAAGGTCTAGGTAAATCCAATTAACTAATCATCCTTCTAAAGCAAAAATAATATGTCCACCCCCAGTGGGGTGGACATAATGGACATAACTCTGACATCAAAAAGAAAAGATCCAACATCAAAGGCAATAATCACTCCAGTAGACAAAAGTAATAATTCTATGGAGTGATGATTTGTTAATTAGATTTACCAAGGCTTTATGTTCCACGTTAATAGGAAGCCATTCCCTTCATGCTGAGTAGATACTGGTTAGCTATTCTCTATAATGATGATTAGTTAATTAGGTTTACCCAGACCTTATTTCTCATGTTAATGGGAAGCCATTCAGTTTATGTTGATCAGCTACTGGTAATAACTTGATTGCATTTAATCCCCTGTATATGTCTGATTAGGGCAGAACAATAGCTTATACAACAACACATTAAGCACATTTGTTTCAGTTTTAATACTGCACAGTCTTCTCCCCAGTAAAATATTGTAACGGGAAGTGATTACAACATGTACATTCTGTTGAATTTACTCAGATGTTGAATGTTAATTACATATGCAAGGAAATATCCAATAATTTCAATTTCATAATTTGAAACTAACACAAATGTTACATCTAGTTCCTCATAGTTGATAAACATTGTGAATTTACCCATCTTAAGATGGGCTGGGACAGGCCAGCCCATCTTAAGATTGGCCGGCCAATCTTAAGATTGTCAGCCAAACTTAGGATCCTAAAATGGGCTAGTGACAATCTTAAGATTGGCGAGATCTTAAGTTTGGCTCCAACATATAGACTTCACTTCTTTCATAAGATAAGACACTTTCTCATGAACAGTTTTCCTTGTACAGCATTTTATATATTATTATCTTCAGCTAATTGAAAATGAATTATTAAGTCCTTTCTTTTTTGTTGCCCCTCCAACTCTGTATTTGCTTTTGTGTCATATCTATCTGGAGGCAGATTCATGGAAAGCCCCACTCACTTGTGCCCTGCTGTGCTTTTGTGTGTTAATTTTTGTGTGTTACATAATGTGCCTGCCCACTGAGTGAAAAAATTGACAAGGGATATCTAGATGTACTCACTTATTTTCATTAAGGGATATGCTTACCAATCAGAGAGGTCACATGACCAAAAATGTCTTTTTTCGATGGGGAAGCTTGTCCGGATGATAACTTGAAAGGAATTTTAGCAATTCACCTGAAACTTGGCAAATACATTCATCCTATTAAAATCTGGAAATCATTAGATTTTGGCATTGATTGGTTAAGAAATGGCCGAGTAATTAATGATTAATTAATCATTACGAATTTTCCAAATAAGGAAAACACAAAAATGCTTATATCTCAAAAACCGTGCTAGATAGAGCGATTTCGACGAAATTTTTGACCCACAGGGTATATCTGCGGGGTAGTTTTCCCAATTTTCAAAAAATTTTTGTCTCGCCAAAAATGGCGGCCATTTTGAATTTTCGAAATTTTCGCAAAAATTGCAAAACACAAAAATGCTTATATCTCGAAAACCGTGCTAGATAGAGCGATTTCGACGAAATTTTTGACCCACAGGGTATCTCTGCGGAGTAGTTATCTCAATTTTGAAAAAAAATTTATCTCGCCAAAAATGCCGGCCATTGTGAATTTTCGAATTTTTCACAAAAATTGCAAAACATAAAAATCCTTATATCTCGAAAACCGTACTAGATAGAGCGATTTGGACGAAATTTTTGACCCACAGGGTATCTCTGCAGAGTAACCATGCCAATTTTCAAAAAAAAAAATTTGTCTCACCAAAAATGGCGGCCATTTTGAATTTTCGAATTTTTCGCAAAAATTGCAAAACATAAAAATGCTTATATCTCGAAAACCCTGCTAGATAGAGCGATTTCAACGAAATTTTTGACCCACAGGGTATCTCTGCAGAGTAACCAAGCCAATTTTCAAAAAAATTTTGTCTCGCCAAAAATGGCGGCCATTTTGAATTTTCGAATTTTTCGCAAAATTGCAAAACATAAAAATGCTTATATCTCGAAAACTGTGATAGATAGAGCGATTTCGACGAAATTATTGACCCACAGGGTATCTCTTCAGAGTAGCCATGCCAATTTTCAAAAAAAAAATTTCTCGCAAAAAATGGCAGCCATTTTGAATTTTCGAATTTTTCGCAAAATTGCAAAACATAAAAATGCTTATATCTCGAAAACCGTGCTAGATAGAGCGATTTCGACGAAATTTTTTACCCACTCGGTATCTCTGCAGAGTAGCCATGCCAATTTTCAAAAAAAATTTGTCTTGCCAAAAATGGCGGCCATTTTGAATTTTCGAATTTTTGCGCAAAAATTGCAAAACACAAAAATGCTAATATTTCGAAAACCGTGCTACATAGAGCGATTTCGACGAAATTTTTGATCTTCAGGGTATCTCTGCAGAGCAGCTATCCCAAAGAGCTTTCACTTGATGAAGTTTCAGACCCATAGCTAATTGCTCACCTACTCAAAATGAGTAAATGCGAATTACCTCTAAAAGTATTGCAGATAGCCAATTTTTCTCAAATAACTCATTCACCTACTTTTGGAAGAGCTTTCACTTGGTGAAGTTTCAGACCCGTAGCTAATTACTCACCTACTCAAAATGAGTAAATGCTAATTATCTCAGAAACTATTGCGGATACCCAATTTTTATCAAATAACTCATTCATGTACTTTTGGGAGAGCTTTCACATGGTGAAGTTTCAGACCCGTAGATGATTACTCACCTACTCAAAATGAGTAAATGCGAATTATCTCTTAAAAGTATTGCAGATAGCCAATTTTTCTCAAATAACTCATTCACCTACTTTTGGAAGAGCTTTCACATGGTGAAGTTTCAGACCCATAGCTAATTACTCACCTACTCAAAATGAGTAAATGCTAATTATCTGTAAAAGTATTGCAGATAGCCAATTTTTCTCAAATAACTCATTCACCTACTTTTGGAAGAGCTTTCACATGGTGAAGTTTCAGACCCATAGCTAATTACTCACTACTCAAAATGAGTAAATGAGTAAATGCTAATTATCTGTAAAAGTATTGCGGATACCCAATTTTTATCAAATAACTCATTCATCTACTTGTGGGAGAGCTTTCACTCTGTGAAGTTTCAGACCCGTAGCTAATTACTCACCTACTCAAAATGAGTAAATGCAAATTATCTCTAAAAGTATTGCAGATAGCCAATTTTTCTGAAATAAATCATTCACCTACTTTTGGGAGAGCTTTCACTTGGTGAAGTTTCAGACCCATAGATAATTACTCACCTACTCAAAATGAGTAAATGCGAATTATCTCTAAAAGTATTGCAGATAGCCAATTTTTCTCAAATAAATCATTCACCTACTTTTGGGAGAGCTTTCACTTGGTGAAGTTTCAGACCCATAGCTAATTACTCACCTACTCAAAATGAGTAAATGTGAATTATCTCTAAAAGTATTGCAGATAGTCCATTTTTCTCAAATAACTCATTCACCTACTTTTGGGAGAGCTTTCACTCTGAAGTTTCAGACCCATAGCTATTTATTCACCTACTCAAAATGAGTAAATGCTAATTATCTGTAAAAGTATTGCGGATACCCATTTTTTATCAAATACTCATTCATCTACTTGTGGGAGAGCTTTCACATGGTGAAGTTTCAGACCCATAGCTAATTACTCGCCTACTCAAAATGAGTAAATGCGAATTATCTCTAAAAGTATTGCAGATAGCCAATTTTTCTCAAATAACTCATTCACCTACTTTTGAGAGAGCTTTCACTTGGTGAAGTTTCAGACCCATAGCTAATTATTCACCTACTCAAAATGAGTAAATGTGAATTATCTCTTAATAGTATTGCCAATTTTTCTCAAATAACTCATTCACCTACTTTTGGAAGAGCTTTCACACACGAAAATGAAAAATTGTGAATATCTCAGAAAAGCTATTTCTTCTCCTTTAATGCTCGGCGGGAGATACACACCGCGGCAGTGGTCTTGACAAAACAATTTGTCTCCCCAAAAATGGTGGCCATTTTGAATTTTCAAAGTTTTTGCAAAACACAAAAATGCTTATATCTCGAAAACCGTGGTATATGGAGCGAACTCAACAAAATTTTTGACCTGCTGGGTATCTCTGCAGAGTAGCCATGCCACTTTTCCAAATATTTTTGTCTCGCCAAATATAGCGGACATTTTTAATTTTTTGCAAAACACAAAAATGCTTATATCTTGAAAACCGTGCTAGATAGAGCAGACTGCGCTGACTTTGGTTGCCACAACAGTATAAGGCTAGAAACGAAGCATTTTCTTAATACTTTAGCACTCACCTTTATATACTTTTCGGGACGCTTTGTTTTTGCTATGCAAAAACATTATCTTTTTTTTTTGCGAGCGATCCTCTAGTTATCCTTGCTTGAGGCCCAGTTCTAAAGACATTTATGTTATATTTGTTTCATCTCCTGGCAATAGTTAGTTTTCAAAATTGAAAAAAAATAACTATAAAAATTCATCTCGGAGTTGAACCTGGTTGACTGCATTGTTTGGTGATTTTTATGCAACTTGCTTAATACCTCTCTAAATATTTTTTATCTGAGAACAAATATAAAAGATGTTCTGAAGGCTATTTCAAAAATTTACTGTGGCAGACTGATGTCTTATAAACAAATAAACTTCATAAAAACACATTATGCAATCTTTTAAATATATATGTATGTATTACAAGGCTTACGGAAATAATAGTTTGTTTACATTGTCATGATCCTGTGACGTCAAGGCTAGTATTTCCTATGAGAGTTGTCGAGTGAAAAATAATGGCGACAGTTGTGAAAATCTTGAAACAACAGCCAGAAAGTGATTGAATATACCATGTAACCTTGTCCAGACGCATCTTATTTTCACAGAAATTGAACTTACATATGTATATGTAATCACTAATGAATGATCTGAAAAGACTTCCTATGACCTTTAAAAGTGCTTATAACTCGCTTATTATTGGTCCTAGAGGTTTGGGATGGTATACCAACATGTAGGAAATCATGTGCTGGGAATCTTTTGGTGTGGTCAGATTTGACCTTGGGCCTCTTCTTCAAGGTCAAACGAGCATAGCCAAACTTAAAAGTGCTTATAACTCGCTTATTATTGGTCCTAGAGGTTTCGGATGGTGTACCAACATATAGGAAATCATGAGCTAGGAATCTTTTGGTGTGGTCAGATTTGACCTTGGGCCTCTTCTTCAAGGTCAAATGAGCATAGCCAAACTTAAAAGTGTTTATAACTCGCTTATTATTGGTCCTAGAGGTTTGGGATGGTATACCAACATGTAGGAAATCATGGGCTGGGAATCTTCTGGTGTGGTTGCATTTGACCTTGGGCCCCTCCTTCAAGGTCAAACGAGGATAGGCAAAGTTTAAAGTGCTTATAACTCATTTATTATTGGTCCTACAGGTTTGGGATGGTATACCAACATATAGGAAACCATGGGCTGGGAATCTTTTCGTGTGGTCGGATTTGACCTTGGGCCTCCCTTTCAAGGTCAAATGAGCATAGCCAAACTTAAAAGTGCTTATAACTTGCTCATTATTGGTCCTTGAGGTTTGGGATAGTATACCAACATGTAGGAAGTCATGTGCTGGGAATCTTTTGGTGTGGTCAGATTTGACCTTGGGCCTCTTCTTCAAGGTCAAACGAGCATAGCCAAACTTAAAAGTGCTTATAACTCGCTTATTATTGGTCCTAGAGGTTTGGGATGGTATACCAACATACAGTAAATCATGTGCTGGGAATCTTCTGGTGTGGTAAGATTTGACCTTGGGCCCCTCCTTCAAGGTCAAACGAGTATGGCCAAACTTAAAAGTGCTTATAACTCGCTTATTATTGGTCCTAGAGGTTTGTGATGGTATACCAACATATAGGATATCATGGGCTGGGAATCTTTTGGTGTGGTAAGATTTGACCTTGGGCCTCTTCTTCAAGGTCAAACGAGCATAGCCAAACTTAAAAGTGCTTATAACTCGCTTATTATTGGTCCTAGAGGTTTGGGATGGTATACCAACATACAGTAAATCATGTGCTGGGAATCTTCTGGTGTGGTAAGATTTGACCTTGGGCCCCTCCTTCAAGGTCAAATGAGTATGGCCAGACTTAAAAGTGCTTATAACTCGCTTATTATTGGTCCTAGAGGTTTGTGATGGTATACCAACATATAGGATATCATGGGCTGGGAATCTTTTGGTGTGGTAAGATTTGACCTTGGGCCTCTTCTTCAAGGTCAAACGAGCATAGCCAAACTTAAAAGTGCTTATAACTCGCTTATTATTGGTCCTAGAGGTTTGGGATGGTATACCAACATACAGTAAATCATGTGCTGGGAATCTTCTGGTGTGGTAAGATTTGACCTTGGGCCCCTCCTTCAAGGTCAAACGAGTATGGCCAGACTTAAAAGTGCTTATAACTCGCTTATTATTGGTCCTAGAGGTTTGTGATGGTATACCAACATATAGGATATCATGGGCTGGGAATCTTTTGGTGTGGTAAGATTTGACCTTGGGCCTCTTCTTCAAGGTCAAACGAGCATAGCCAAACTTAAAAGTGCTTATAACTCGCTTGTTATTGGTCCTAGAGGTTTGGGATGGTATACCAACATATAGGAAATCATGGGCTGGGAATCTTCTGGTGTGGTTGCATTTGACCTTGGGCCTCTCCTTCAAGGTCAAACGAGCATAGCCAAACTTAAAAGTGCTTATAACTCGCTTATTATTAGTCCTAGAGGTTTGGGATGGTAAACCAACATGTAGGAAATCATGTGCTGGGAATCTTCTGGTGTGGACGGATTTGACCTTGGGCCTCTTGTTCAGGGTCAAACCAGCATAGCCAAACCTAAACGTGCTTGTTCTACTTTGCAGCTGAAAAGACACAGTCAACTGACACAGAACCTGTTCACAGGCACTGATTGCTTTTTTCCTTTTAAGATCACTCTTGTGACCCTAACATGGTCCTTTCAGGAGAATTTCTCTTCACCAATAACATTTACCTCTTCACATTGGTCCTTTAGCATTTCATATAAAACTTAAAGGCTGTAGGGACGCTTTGTTTTTGTGTACAAAAACTTTTGTCTAGTTTTCAAAAAAAAATTTCTCGCCAAAAATGGCGGCCATTTTGAATTTTCGAATTTTTGCGCAAAAATGTTTATATCTCGAAAACCGTGCTAGATAGAGCGATTTCGACAAAATTTTTTATCTTCAGGGTATCTCCGCAGAGCAGCTATCCCAAAGAGCTTTCACTTGGTGAAGTTTCAGACCCATAGCTAATTGCTCACCTACTCAAAATGAGTAAATGCGAACTACCTCTAAAAGTATTGCAGATAGCCAATTTTTCTCAAATAACTCATTCACCTACTTTTGGAAGAGCTTTCACTTGGTGAAGTTTCAGACCCGTAGCTAATTACTCACCTACTCAAAATGAGTAAATGCGAATTATCTCTTAAAAGTATTGCAGATAGCCAATTTTTCTCAAATAACTCATTCACCTACTTTTGGAAGAGCTTTCACATGGTGAAGTTTCAGACCCATAGCTAATTACTCACCTACTCAAAATGAGTAAATGTGAATTATCTCTAAAAGTATTGCAGATAGCCAATTTTTCTCAAATAACTCATTCACCTACTTTTGGAAGAGCTTTCACATGGTGAAGTTTCAGACCCATAGCTAATTACTCACCTACTCAAAATGAGTAAATGTGAATTATCTCTAAAAGTATTGCAGATAGCCAATTTTTCTCAAATCATTCACCTACTTTTGGGAGAGCTTTCACTTGGTGAAGTTTCAGACCCATAGCTAATTACTCACCTACTCAAAATGAGTAAATGCGAATTATCTCTAAAAGTATTGCAGATAGCCAATTTTTCTCAAATAACTCATTCACCTACTTTTGGGAGAGCTTTCACTCTGTGAAGTTTCAGACCCATAGCTATTTATTCACCTACTCAAAATGAGTAAGTGCTAATTATCTGTAAAAGTATTGCGGATACCCAATTTTTATCAAATACTCATTCATCTACTTGTGGGAGAGCTTTCACATGGTGAAGTTTCAGACCCATAGCTAATTACTCACCTACTCAAAATGAGTAAATGTGAATTATCTGTAAAAGTATTGCAGATAGCCAATTTTTATCAAATAACTCATTCACCTACTTTTGGGAGAGCTTTCACTTGGTGAAGTTTCAGACCCATAGCTAATTATTCACCTACTCAAAATGAGTAAATGTGAATTATCTCTAAAAGTATTGCAGATAGTCCATTTTTCTCAAATAACTCATTCACCTACTTTTGGGAGAGCTTTCACTCTGTGAAGTTTCAGACCCATAGCTATTTATTCACCTACTCAAAATGAGTAAATGCTAATTATCTGTAAAAGTATTGCGGATACCCATTTTTATGTCGTCACTCTGCGGCGTGGGCGTCCGCGTCCGCGTGAACAACTTCTCCTCCAAAACTACAAGGCCTAGAGACGTGCTGTTTTTTTTAAAAGATACCTTATCTATCGAGGATGAAAAATTTTTCAAGGCATGCAAATCTGTCTGTTTGTCTGTTTGCTAGAGACATTACAAGGGGGGTACCCCCACCAAAAGTGTGAAAATTTCAACACTTAATCACAATTTTCTCAGTGACTATTGCAGGGATTTCTCTCATATCTTGCATATATGTACTAGGCCACAGGTAGATTCTCTTGTGTGAGTATGAGACCTGGATCTGTCTTACTTTTTTTTTAATAAATTTTTTTAATAATTTTGAATGCATTAAAATTCATGAAATCATGCACAAAATCATTTATAACTTGAAAAGTGTTGTATTTAGAGCATTTTGTTAAAATATGTTATTCAGCTACTTTTTTCATAGCTACAATATGGTGAGTAAGTTGGGTGCCTGTCTCAATAGCTAAGTGAGTAATAGCTACTTTTGGGCTTTTCAGTAACTTCCATCATGAGTAAAATCACTTGTAACTTAAAAACTATTGCATTTAGAGAAATTCGTATAAATATGTTATTCGGCTACTTTTGGGTCAGCTATAACATAGTAAAATTTTAGACCTGTAGCTCATGGCATAGCTGAGTAATAGCTACTTTTAGGTTATCACTGTTGAGTAAATCGCTTATAACTTCAAAACTATTGCATTTAGAGAATTTCGTATAAATATGTTATTCAGCTACTTTTGGGTCAGATATAACATAGTAAAATTTTAGACCTGTAGCTCATGGCATAGCTGAGTAATAGCTACTTTGAAGTTCTCACTATTGAGTAAATCAGTTGTAATTGGAAAACTATTGCATTTACAGAATTTCGTATAAATATGTTATTCAGCTACTTTTGGGTCAGCTATAACATAGTAAAATTTCAGACCTGTAGCTCATTGCATAGCTGAGTAATAACTACTTTGAGGTTCTCACTATTGAGTAAATCAGTTGTAATTGCAAAACTATTGCATTTAGAGAATTTAGTATAAATATGTTATTCAGCTACTTTTGGGTCAGCTATAACATAGTAAAATTTCAGACCTGTAGCTCATGGCATAGCTGAGTAATAGCTACTTTTAGGTCATCACTATTGAGTAAATCAGTTGTAACTTGAAAACTATTGCATGTACAGTATTTTGCTTAAATATGTTGTTCACCTACTTTTGGGTCAGCTATAACATAGTAAAATTTCAGACCTGTAGCTCATTGCATAGCTGAGTAATAACTACTTTGAGGTTCTCGCTATTGAGTAAATCAGTTGTAATTGCAAAACTATTGCATTTAGAGAATTTCGTATAAATATGTTATTCAGCTACTTTTGGGCCAGCTATAACATAGTGAAATTTCAGATCTGTAGGTCATGGCACAGCTGAGTAATAGCTACTTTGAAGTTCTCACTATTGAGTAAATCAGTTGTAATTGGAAAACTATTGCATTTAGAGAATTTAGTATAAATATGTTATTCAGCTACTTTTGGGTCAGCTATAACATAGTAAAATTTCAGACCTGTAGCTCATGGCATAGCTGAGTAATAGCTACTTTGAGGTTATCATTGTTGAGTAAATCGCTTATAACTTGGAAATTATTGCATTTAGAGTATTTTGTTTCAATATGTTATTCACCTATTTTGGGGTCAGCTATAACATAGTGAAGTTCCAGACCTGTGACTCATTGCATAGCTGAGTAATAGGTACTTTGAAGTTCTCAATGTTGAGCAAATCACTTATAATTTGAAAACTATTGCATTTAGAGAATTTAGTATAAATATGTTATTCAGCTACTTTTGGGTCAGCTATAACATAGTAAAATTTCAGACCTGTAGCTCATGGCATAGCTGAGTAATAGCTACTTTTAGGTTATCACTGTTGAGTAAATCACTTATAACTTGGAAACTATTGCATTTAGAGTATTTTGTTGCAATATGTTATTCACCTATTTTGGGGTCAGCTATAACATAGTGAAGTTCCAGACCTGTGGCTCATTGCATAGCTGAGTAATAGCTACTTTGAAGTTCTCACTGTTGAGTAAATCAGTTGTAATTGGAAAACTATTGCCTTTACAGAAATTTGTGCAAATATGTTATTCAGCTACTTTTGGGTCAGCTATAACATAGTGAAATTACAGACCTGTAGCTCATGGCACAACTGAGCAATAGCTATTCTCAGGCACTGACTGTTGAGTAAATCGGCTATAACTTGAAAAATATTGCATTTGGAGTATTTTGTTAAAATATATTGTTCACCTACTTTTGGGTTAGCTATAACATAGTGAAATTACAGACCAATAGCTCATGGCATAGCGGAGCAATAGCTATTTTCAGGTTCTCACTATTGAGTAAATCAGTTGTAACTTGAAAACTATTGCATTTACAGTATTTTGCTTAAATATATTGTTCACCTACTTTTAGGTCAGCTATAACAGAGCAAAAATTCAGACATGTAGCTCATTGCATAGCTGAGTAATAGTTACTTTGAGGTTCTCACTTTTGAGTAAATCAGTAGTAACTTGAAAACTATTACATTTAGAGTATTTTGTTAAATATGTTTTTCGCAGACGTTTTGGTCAGCTATAACATAGTGAAATTGCAGACCTCTATGTCATGGCATAGCTGAGCAATAGCTTCTTTCAGGTTCTCACTGTTGAGTAAATCATTGTATCCAACCTGTAGGAAATCATGGGCTGGGAATCTGTTAATATGGTCCGATTTGACCTTGGAACCCTCCTTCAAGGTCAAATGAGGATAGCCAAACATAAAAGTGCTTATAACTCGCTTATTATTGGTCCTAGAGGTTTGGAATGAAAACCAACCTATAGAAAATCATGAGCTGGGAATTTTTTGGTGTGGTTGGATTTCACCTTGGACCCCTCCTTCAAGGTGAAATGAGGATAGCCAAACTTAAAAGTGCTTATAACTCGCTTATTATTGGTCCTAGAGGTTTGGAATGGAAAACCAACCTATAGAAAATCATGGGCTGGGAATCTTTTGGTGTGGTCAGATTTCACCTTAGACCCCTCCTTCCAGGTCAAACGAAGATAGCCAAACTTAAAGTGCTTATAACTCGCGTATTATTGGTCTTGCAGGTTTGTGATGGTAAACCAACATATAGGAAATCATGGGCTGAGATTCTTTTGGTGTGGTCAGATTTGACCTGGGACCCCTCCTTCAAGGTCAATTGAGGATAGCCAAACTTACAATTGCTTACAACTCGCTTATTATTGGTCCTACAGGTTTGGGATGGTAAACAAGCTACAGGAAATCATGGGCTGGGAATTTTTTTGTGTGGTCGGATTTGACCTTGGACCCCTCCGTCAAGGTCAAACAAGGATAGCCAAACTTAAAAAGTGCCTATGACTCATTTATTATTGGTCCGAGAGGTTTGGGATGGTAAACCATCCTAAATTCTTTGGCTGGGAATCTTTTGGTATGGTCAGATTTGACCTTTGGACCCCTTCTTCATGGTCGAACGAGGATATTGCATTTATAGTATTTCTTTAAATATTTTTAACCTACTTTTTACACTTAAACAATTACCTTGTTACTTTATTTCATAATACCATTTGCAGGGCACAACTTTTTTGTCCTTTTTTTCTGTCAGCTTCGGAATATCTTTCGAACATGCTGTTCAGTTACCATTTACTGTATTTCTGTACAGCCCTTTCCCTGATAATTATGCTTTCCTCTCATTATCACCATCACAAATCAAAAACATTCAGTCAGCTGACACAGTGCCCGTTCACGGGCACTCTCCTCTTGTTTATCAAATACTCATTCATCTACTTGTGGGAGAGCTTTCACATGGTGAAGTTTCAGACCCATAGCTAATTACTCGCCTACTCAAAATGAGTAAATGCGAATTATCTCTAAAAGTATTGCAGATAGCCAATTTTTCTCAAATAACTCATTCACCTACTTTTGAGAGAGCTTTCACTTGGTGAAGTTTCAGACCCGTAGCTAATTACTCACCTACTCAAAATGAGTAAATGCTAATTATCTCAAAAACTATTGCGGATACCCAATTTTTATCAAATAACTCATTCATGTACTTTTGGGAGAGCTTTCACATGGTGAAGTTTCAGACCCGTAGATGATTACTCACCTACTCAAAATGAGTAAATGCGAATTATCTCTTAAAAGTATTGCAGATAGCCAATTTTTCTCAAATAACTCATTCACCTACTTTTGGAAGAGCTTTCACATGGTGAAGTTTCAGACCCATAGCTAATTACTCACCTACTCAAAATGAGTAAATGCTAATTATCTGTAAAAGTATTGCAGATAGCCAATTTTTCTCAAATAACTCATTCACCTACTTTTGGGAGAGCTTTCACATGGTGAAGTTTCAGACCCATAGCTAATTATTTACCTACTCAAAATGAGTAAATGCTAATTATCTCTTAAAGTATTGTGGATACCCAATTTTTATCAAATAACTCATTCATCTACTTGTGGAAGAGCTTTCACATGGTGAAGTTTCAGACCCATAGCTAATTACTCACCTACTCAAAATGAGTAAATGCGAATTATCTCTAAAAGTATTGCAGATAGCCAATTTTTCTCAAATAACTCATTCACCTACTTTTGGGAGAGCTTTCACTCTGTGAAGTTTCAGACCCATAGCTATTTATTCACCTACTCAAAATGAGTAAGTGCTAATTATCTGTAAAAGTATTGCGGATACCCAATTTTTATCAAATACTCATTCATCTACTTGTGGGAGAGCTTTCACATGGTGAAGTTTCAGAACCATAGCTAATTATTCACCTACTCAAAATGAGTAAATGCGAATTATCTGTAAAAGTATTGCAGATAGCCAATTTTTCTCAAATAACTCATTCACCTACTTTTGGGAGAGCTTTCACTCTGTGAAGTTTCAGACCCGTAGCTAATTACTCACTTACTCAAAATGAGTAAATGCGAATTATCTCTAAAAGTATTGCAGAGAGCCAATTTTTCTCAAATAAGTCATTCACCTACTTTTGGCAGAGCTTTCACTTGGTGAAGTTTCAGAACCATAGCTAATTATTCACTTACTCAAAATGAGTAAATGCGAATTATCTGTAAAAGTATTGCAGATAGCCAATTTTTCTCAAATAACTCATTCACCTACTTTTGGGAGAGCTTTCACTTGGTGAAGTTTCAGACCCATAGATAATTACTCACCTACTCAAAATGAGTAAATGCGAATTATCTCTAAAAGTATTGCAGATAGCCAATTTTTCTCAAATAACTCATTCACCTACTTTTGGAAGAGCTTTCACACACGAAAATGAAAAATTGTGAATATCTCGGAAAAGCTATTTCTTCTGGTTTAATTCTCGGCGGGAGATACACACCGCGGCAGTGGTCTTGACAAAAATTGTCTCCCCAAAAATGGTGGCCATTTTGAATTTTCAAAGTTTTTGCAAAACACAAAAATGCTTATATCTCGAAAACCGTGCTATATGGAGCGAACTCAACAAAATTTTTGACCTGCTGGGTATCTCTGCAGAGTAGCCATGCCAATTTTCCAAATATTTTTGTCTCGCCAAATATAGCGGACATTTTTAATTTTTTAATTTTTTGCAAAACACAAAAATGCTTATATCTTGAAAACCGTGCTAGATAGAGCAGACTGCGCTGACTTTGGTTGCCACAACAGTATAAGGCTAGAAACGAAGCATTTTCTTAATACTTTAGCACTCACCTTTATATCCTTTTCGGGACGCTTTGTTTTTGCTATGCAAAAACATTATCGTTTTTTTTTGCGAGCGATCCTCTAGTTAATGTTTTTATACCACAAAGCCTAAGGCCAGGGGAATCAGCAATTCCATTAGTGGAGACTCCGATCATAGTTTCCCCTAGTGGAAATAGCGATTACAGCCCTTAAATAATGGATCGGAGTCTCCACTAGTGGAAACTCCGATCAGGATCTCCAACTAGGGGAATCACTGTGACATATACATCATGACAAATTCTTGCCTGGAATATTTTTGGCCTCATTTTGAAAAACAAGATGGCCGCCACTCGTGTTTTTCGGCTTTCAGCAAGGAATTTTATTGGCCCTGTAGAGGAAAGGGTATTATAGATAGAGATCTCAAATTTGCAGGGGTATGTTCATCATAAAATCTTGACTGTGAAAATATTTGGCCTCATTTTGAAAAAAGATAGCCACCACAGACATTTCTTTCTCAGTCATGAAGCAGTGTGCAGTGATTTTCCTGTTACCCCCACTAGAGCAAAATAGGCAATAATAGGCAGAGTTCTCAAATTTGCAGGATATGTTTACCATTACAAAAGCTTGCCTGGGACTGCGAAACCAACCAATAGAAAATCATGGGCTGGGGATCTTCTGATGTGATCATATTTGACCTTGGGCTCCTTTTTTTATCGAATTTGACCTATGGGTAAAACTGGGGTTAAAAAAAATCACAGATTTTATTACAGTGATAAAGATTTGGTCTGACACACCTTGTGAAAGAACCTTCTCAAGTGATGTAGTAATCCAAGAGGAAGGCAGTTTGAATGGCAGCATTTGGGAATTTTTCTAATTATGAATAACAACATTTTTTTCAGTGGCGGTGGGTGACTCCTTAATGATCTGATGTGCCGGAAGGCATACAAGTGTCCAAATCCAGTCCAGACCTTTAATGAAATATCGCAGAGGTTTGTATTACATGTGTAAAGTGCTGTACTTTTTATGTTTCAGGAGTTATTCATTGAAGATTTAAGTAGGCAAACTTTAGAGAATGGAAAAGGTAAAAGTAATGTGGAATATGGTACCTTGGCTGACATGGTGAATACTGACGATACTCTGGCATTTTTACAAGGTATTGTATTATACATTTGCCCAAAATATCTTCCCATGTAACAGTTTGTTTTTATCATAAATAGAAAGTTCCCATTACCAATTTCACTCTTTGAACAAGTTTATAGCTAAATATCAAACAAATGGAATTTCAAGTGTATTTGGTAACTATTTCGAAGGAAGATTTACACATTTACTTCATGTATTTAATATTATGAAATTATGAGAAAGTGTACGTTAAGTATTTCTAATATACTTTGAAATACTGACAATTATATTACTTTTATCAGAATAAATGTTTTAGGAAAAGGTTGGATAAAATAAATATGTGGATAAAATAATTCTATAGCGTATATATTTGCAGATATTGTTCCTAAGAAAATCAAATATGCAGATTACTTGGCCCTAAAGAACAGAGGGAAAAGTGAAGGGGAAGAAAATGGTGATGATTAGAAACTGTCCCAAAATACCAAGGAAAATACAAGTAGACAATAGAGTTACCTACAGGGAGCTGGAATGTGGTACATGTACTGTATATAGACACAGTGGTGTGTGTAAGGCCAGCACACTATTCATGTTAATGTATTCCCCAGTGGGCACGATCGTGTCTTTTAATTACCAACTTGGCAGGTTACACTCAATGCAAGCCAGTATGGTAACTGTGCAGTGAGATCACAGCAGATTGTTCTAACCTGGCATATTGCTTTTATGTATTACGTAGTTTTCTGTATTAAAGATGGAGAGTTGTGTAGTACTCCAAAAAGTACAACATGTACAAATACTCCAGAAAAGAAACAGGATGCAAACCCCTAGTACAATGATATTACATCCAGCTTGTGTGAAACCTTCATGAATTGGAAGAATTAGCAGGTGTAAGAATGGCATGGTATTTGTATAGTGTTTATGTGTAGAACCTGAAAAAACTATATTGAAGCAAACCTTGTCTTGTACTTGTGCTGATTTTAAGTTGAGGTTCAACCCTTAAAGTTTCTACAATTTATTTTAGTCTTTAAGCAGGGTTCGCGATTACGCCGTCCGAGTATATTAAACACGCGGTATTTCAGATTTGGACGCAAATTTCGGTTGTCAGTGCGTCCATCAGGACGCGATTTTTATGAAGGAAATATTTCTGCTTTAGAAGCGAATTTCGGTGGCACGAAGCGTAGATATGCAAGCAATATATATAACACTGAAAATAAGCTTTATATTTTAAAATTAAATGGTTTCGAGCGATTTCCTGGCAAGTTGTTTACGTCCACCATTGTAAAGCGAGATATTTCGTACACTAGCATATCTACTGAAAACGTTATATATCGAAAGAAAGGCTGATCTCTGCACGGAAACAGTCGAAACGACAAGCCAGAACGGTGAATTTTGTGGGAGACAAACTATTTTACCAAATCTCGGAAACTCCTGATATTTAACCCCAGAAAGTTGCCCGGAAAATAAAAGCTGTAAAATTCGAAAATATTTACAGGGGATGTAACAAAAAAACTATATCTCTGGGACTACCCAATGAATTTTTGTCAAACAAAAAGCAATGAAACCTACAAATTTTTATATTTCAAACAGTATCAATGCCATATTTGTAGCTTAAATACAAAATAAATTTCAATCTAATTGCACTAAAATGAAGTTTGTTGACTGGGGTTCAGCTTTTTAAAATATTTTTAGCATTTATTTATGTACAGATGCATATTATTTATCAGTATAAAGGAAATTGGATGGTGCTTCTATATATTTAAATGTACCTGAATTACGGGAGAAAAATTATTACTTGCACCCAATTTTCATACAGTGGTATCCCTTTTTGATGAGCTATAAAGTACAAGGTACCCGACATTTCATAACACTAACGCAAACACTGGACTCAGGAAAAAATGATTGGGACTCCATTTTTCGGAGGACATGTAGTCCGTTGGACTCCATATTTTAGAGGTACTTCGCTAACCCTGCTTTAAGTATTGTTATCAGATGCAACTGCACTGTAAGACCCTGGCTTATTCCTAAATATGGTGGCAGAATGTAACACAACAAGACTTGCAAAAGAAGCACATGGACTTCATCAAATGGTTACCTGTTACAGATCTGTTTTCATGTACTAAAACAAATGTGACCTCAGACTTCCAGGTTTTGTTTTCTCAGGCTTATTTCTGATGTCTTAGTTAAAGAAGGTAATACACATTAAAACTAACTCAAGTATTCCAAGACCAATTAATTGTCCAAAATATGAATGTGTGGAGGGATTTTTTGGATAATTTGACCAAATGTACCCAGTCTATTGGAAACTTTTAGTACGCTTGACCAACATACAGGGTGTGTGGTTGTTTTATGTGATGTGTTAAGAGGGTGTGAAGTAAAAGCAATCATGTAGGATATGCAAATAGCATTTTGTAATGTGAACTCTAAAATCATAAATTCCAATTTAGAATCTGGATGTTCTTGTGCCTCAGACCAACATTTACTCAGAAATGACCATTACCAATAGTACCTTCATTATGGATACTTTATACATCCCAATTAAGGCTCTAATATATTAAAAAAGTACTTTATTGATTTCATTTATATTTAGTATATGGATGTCCCAAGACCAAAGGAAGGTGACCATAAACTTCCACCAATCACTGAATGGTATTTACTCTGGTACTTCAAAAAGAGTAAATTATGAGCAGTAACATTCCATGTTCATGCAGATTTAGTTTGGCCTCTGCTACAAAGTAGGTTTAGGCATGGTGAAAATACAGTTTACCCCACAGCTCTTAAGGACTGTTGGGGTATTGTTTCACACATGGTGTCCCGATGGGCATGCAGTCGGGCGGGCGGCGGGAAAAAGTTTGTTCGGGCTATATCTCAGAAACCGTAAGGTGTAGGAAGTTAATACTTGGTAGGGACATTGGTTAGGGGGTGTAGGTGTACAACATCATGGTGTGTCCTTGATTTGACCTTTGGTCTTGCCGTAGTGAACTTGATCTATAAAATCATGTCTGGGCTATATCTCGGAAACCATAAGGTGTAGGAAGTTGATATTTGGTAGGGACATTGATTGGGTGTGTAGGAGTGCAATGTCATGGTGTAACCTAGATTTGACCTTGCCCTTAGTGACCTTGATTTACAAAATCTTGTCCGGGCTATATCTCAGAAACTGTAAGGTGTAGGAAGCTGATACTTGGTAGGGACATTGGTTGGGGGTTGTAGGTGTGCATCTTCATGATGTGACCTTGATTTGACCTTGCCATAATGACCTTGACCTATAAAATCTTGTCCGGACTATATCTCGGAAACCATAAGGTGTAGGAAGTTGTGACTTGGTAGGGACATTGGTTAGAGGGTGTAGGTGTGCAGTGTCGTGGTCTGACCTTGATTTGACCTTTGACCTTGCCGTAGTGACCTTGACCTATAAAATGTTGTCTGGGCTATATCTCAGAAACCGTAAGGTGTAGGAAGTTGATACTTGGTAGGGATATTGATTAGGCGGTGTAGGTGGGCAACATCATGGTCTGACCTTGATTTGACCTTTAACCTTGCCGTAGTGACCATGACCTATAAAATATTGTCCGGGCTTTATCTCGGAAACTGTTAGGTACAGGAAGTTGATATTTGGTAGAGACATTGGCTAGGGGGCGTAGGTGTGCAGCATCATGGTGTGACCTTGATTTTACCTTTGACCTTGCCATAGTGACCTTGACCTACAAAATCGTCAGGGCTGTATCTCGGAAACCGTAAGGTGTAGGAAGTTGATACTTGGTAGGGACATTGGTTATTGGCTATAGGTGTGTATTATCATGGTATGACTTTAATTTGACCTTTTACCTTGCCGTAGTGACCTTGATCTTTAAAATCTTGTTGCACCTTTGGGTCTGTCATTTGATGCAGATTAAGCAAAAGTCATATTAGAATTTATTAAGAATTTTACTTTCATAACTTCCCATTGTAAGAGATAGAATTTCATCAAGTGAGCCGCAGATTTTACTCCAACACCACACATAAGCATTCATTAAATGTATTACCACTTCTGTATGCATGGTAATATTCAAACCATCTAAACCATAATTCGGAAATGCAGATATATATAAAGAGTGTTGAATTTTAGTTTACTGATTAATGCTGTCATCTTGTCATTGAATTATCTTGTTTTAATACTTCATCTTTATGCGCATTATCTTTCTTTTAAACATTATTTCTCCATTTAAACATTGTTTGGACCTTTATATAACTGACAGTGCTCTGAAAGTATCCTGAAGTTTGTACTGGTACAGTACTTCTATATCTCATGGTGTTGAAAATATTTCCCAAGGCTGTGGGGTACGGGCATCTCTGATGCTATTTTATAACTTTAGAATGTTTTAAGAGGTATTGGGAAAGCATATGTGGAGAGTCTAAATAGCCGGTCAGTTTTACCCCCCGACTCCCCCCTTATGGGCCAAACTGGGGTCATAAATAGCTGCTTTGGAGTTTTTGCCTTATATCTCCTTTATCGTTGCTTTTATTGCTTCAGAATGTATTAAGAGGTATTGGGAAAGCATATGTGGAGAATCTAAATAGCCGGTCAGTTTTATCCCCCGAGCCCCCCTTATGGGTCAAACTGGGGTCATAAAATAGTTGCTTTGGAGTTTTGCCTTATATCTCCTTTATTGTTGCTTTTATACCTTCAGAATGTATTAAGAGGTATTGGGAAAGCATATGTGGAGAGTCTAAATAGCTGGTCAGTTTTACCCCCCGATCCCCCCTTATGGGCCAAACTGGGGTCATAAATAGCTGCTTTGGAGTTTTTGCCTTATATCTCCTTTATCGTTGCTTTTATAGCTTCAGAATGCAGGGTTGGGACAAATACAGAAAAAAGATTACAAATACAGTAATTTCTCCATCGGGAAATACAGATACAAATACAAATACAGATGATTTTTAGAAGGCAAATACAAATACAGATACACAGAGTCCAAATATAAATACAAATACATCCAGCTAGAACCTCGAACTGCAATTAGGGATAAAGTACGACAGAGAAAAGGCTTACATTATTTTGTAATCAGTACTTCAAAGTGGCCAAGATTGGGTTTTTTGCCGGACAAAACCTATTTTTTCCAGGACAGTGGATAAAATTGGATGAAATCCCCTTTTTCCAGACTAAACTTATCTAGCAGATAAGTTACTTTAAAGTTACTTTAAACAATGTAGAAAGTATACAGGATCATTGCTAATCATTTAAACACTTAAAACAAAAACAGTGAATACACTACTTTAATATTTTAAATCATTCAGGGTAAAATGGCAGATTAAAAATATCAAGTGACAAGAGTGTGACACTGAGAGACTGAGATTATAGGAATAGGATATAAGTAAAAGCAATAGCTACCTAATAATTTTTTTATTTCACTATATATATATATTTCCATAATCTGTCAATAACTCAGGTGTGACATGTGTCAACCTTAGAAGGAATAAGATTTCCAGTGACAATAGATATTGTGTGCAATGATTCTTGAGGCAGAAGGTGTTACAATGCCCTCGGCTTTTATTTTATATAAGCTT
This sequence comes from Sabellastarte sp. h YS-2021, assembly GCA_964017235.1. NCBI lineage: Eukaryota > Metazoa > Annelida > Polychaeta > Sabellida > Sabellidae > Sabellastarte > Sabellastarte sp. h YS-2021. Next base: position 35,824,320 of record OZ024936.1, read on the forward strand.
TTATTTCACAAAACAATTGACACAAAAGTCATTGTGAGGAATTTATGAACCCAGATTTTATTGTGGTTGACATCTGTTGTCATGAACACCAGCTACTAAATTCCCAATTGCAATTGTGTCCAGTATTCATGGCCATCAAATGTGTCATTTAAACATAGCTTATAGTTGTTGAAGTTTACAATATGGTTAGCAATCTGTTTTCCTATCCTCATTGGTCACACTTATAATGGTGTTTTGATATCACTCCTGAATAAGTGTAAGGCCACCTTACATTAACCTTATGAGGACTGGACTGATTGAGCAGTCTGAGCCTCTTACACTGAGACAATAGGTAGCTGGGGTGGAGGGGGTTGTGGCTTCCCTCTGTATTTGTTTAATTTGACACTGTACAAAACAATGCTACTAGTGAATGACTGGGAATATATATCTACTTCTCACTTTGCCTTTAGTAGAAAGCTTAAGTAAATGGAGTATCATTTAAGGTGTGTATGACACAAGAAATAATATCTGTATTTGGGTATTTGATATGTATTTGATCAAATACACCCAAATACAATGATCAAATATAAATACAAGTACAAATACACAGATTTTAAAAATTGCAAATACAGATACAAATACATGTTTTGGGGTGTATTTAAATACAAATACAGATACGTATTTGTACCCAACCCTGTCAGAATGTATTAAGAGGTATTGGGAAAGCATACGGCGCAGCTTTGTGCATTCTAAGCTTTACAGCATGCTTATTATGTCCACCGCACTGGGGGGTGGACATATTATTTTTGCTTCTTCCGGTGTCCGGCGTCCCACTTGGTTTCCAGACATTTTAGGCAACAGTTCTTATCCTATCTTTACCAAATTTGGCATGCAGGTTTATTGGGTTAATAGCTTGTATGGGATTGCTTTTGGTGATGATAGCTCTATAGCTAACAGAGTAGAAGGACAGACAAAAAGAAACCGGACCAAAAGAAACTGGACAAAAAGAAACCAGACAAAAAGAAACTGGAGAAAAAGTTTTACTAGTAGGACAAAAAGTTTTTATTTTAAAAAAGTTTCTTTTAACAACATAAAAACAATATACAACATTTAAACATGAATATTCACAACAATAGCACAAAAATTAGCACAGAAATAGTACAAAGCTCCATTTGGCAATTACTTAAGCAAGTCTGTAAACACACAGTTGAAACATGTCACACTTTAATGAGTCTTATGGAATGTCCTACACCTTTCACGAACTCCTCTAGTGATTTGTTGCCACTTTTTATCTCTGAACACAAGTAGCTGAGGCGCTGTTGGAGATCTTTAGTTGCTTTTTTCACCCGTTTTCTTGGTGGCTCCCCTCTTGAATCTTGGCAGATCTGTAGTCTTGAGAGGGACTCATCTTCTTTAATGTGCGTGAGAAGTCTCCATACTGATGGATGTTTGTGCCTAACAAGCTATGAAAATCTATTGCTCCAGGTTTCACATAGGTTATTTGTATGGGCATCACCTCTCAGGGTAGCATTGTGCACATTCCACATCTGTGGAGGAAAAAGTGGAGGCATTTTCCTCAATCTGATGGTTGGTTGGTCTTCCCCAGGTAGAGCTGGCCGCTGGATCCGCCTAAAGGATCCTGACACATATGTGTGATCAAAGTAATCCAACAGGTCATCTGTATATTCTTCATCTAGATTCCGGAGATACTGCATTCCCTCAGTGACATCAGATAAAGGCAGAAAGGCTAGCCCATCCAACATTCCACAAAAATGTCTAAAGCTGCCATTTTCCTTGTGATATTGACTGAGCCCTAATTCTTGTACTTTCCTCAAGGTTGCCTGGGTAAGGTGATAGAAGCAGCCAAGGGTCAACACATGGGGGGCCAAAAGTAGCTTTGACTGCATTAATTGCTGCTTGCTCAAAATCCAGATGCACTGTTGTAGGATCAGGAGTGAAACCAAGCTCTTCGCATCTTTTGTGAACTGCTTGCATGATCTCTTCATAGTGTGATTGGGATTTTCCAGTCAGTAGGGCATAAACACAAGTGACTGCAGAAGTCCCTAGTTTGGCCCGGATGATGTTGCCCGGATGCTACTTTGCTACTTTTGAGTATCTCTTTGGTTTCCAGACATTTTAAGGAATGCTATTAAGCCTAGCTTTCTGAAATTTGGTATGGAGGTTCATTGGGTTAATACCTTGTATGGGATTGCTTTTGGGGGGAATTGCTTCATAGATGAGTGAGTAATTAATTAAATAAATGAGTAAATGGCTATTTTGAATACTGAAAAAGGCAAATGTGCTCATATCTCCTAAACCGTGAAAGATAGAGCGATTTCGTCAAAATTTTCGACTCACAGGGTATCTAAGGAATGTACTCTTTGCAATTTTCAAAAAAAATTTCCCCTCCCCAAAAATGGCGGCCATTTTGAATTTTCGAATTTTTGCCAAAAATGGCAAAACACAAATTTGCTTCTATCTCCTTAACCGTGCGAGATAGAGCGATTTTGTCGAAATTTTCGACCCACAGGTTATCTCAGAAATGGTCTCTTAGCAATTTTCAAAAAAATTTCCCCTCCCCAAAAATGGCGACCATTTTGAATTTTCGAATTTTTGCCAAAAATGGCAAAACACGAATTTGCTTCTATCTCCTTAACCATGCGAAATAGAGCGATTTCATCGAAATTATCAAGCAACAGGCTATCTGACCAATGTACTCTTGGCAATTTTCAAAAAATTTTCCCCTCCCCAAGAATGGCGGCCATTTTGAATTTTCGAATTTTTCGCAAAAATGGCAAAACACAAAATTGCTTCTATCTCCTTAACCGTGTGAGATAGAGGGATTTCGTCGAAATTTTCAAGCCACAGGGTATCTGAGCAATGTACTCCTGGCAATTTTCAAAAATTTTCCTCTTCCCACATATGGCGGCCATTTTGAATTTTCAAATTTTTCCCCAAAATGGCAAAACACAAAATTGCTTTTATCTCCTTAACCGTGCGAGATAAAGCGATTTCGTCGAAATTTTTGATCCACAGGGTATCTAAGAAATGTACTCTTGCCAATTTTCAAAAAATTTTCCCCTCCCCACATATGGTGGCCATTTTGAATTTTTGCCCAAAATGGAAAAACACAAATTGGCCTTAACCGTGCAAAATAGAGTTATTTCATTGAAATTTTCGACCCACAGGGTATCTAAGAAATGTACTCTTGGCAATTTTCAAAAAATTTTCCTTTTCCCAAAAATGGCGGCCATTTTGAATTTTCAAATTTTTGCCAAAAATAGAAAAACAGAAATTTGCTTCTATCTTCTTAACGGTGCAAGATAGAGTGATTTCGTCAAAATTTTCGACCCAACCAATGCAAAAAGGCATGAAGCTGAAATAATTTACAAGTACACTAATAAATATTTAAGCATCATTGATATATTTTACAAATGAAACAGGGTCTTGTAACACTACTGTAGAATTTTGCCAAAAGGTTCATGGGGTGGACATTACACATGATAATGTGTGTTCTTCTATGCTATCCTCTTTCTATTCATATGTCGCAGCTACTATCAACAGGGCGTCCTATTTCTAGTTAAAACCACAAAGCATTTTAAACTTTCAGGGATGCTTCGCTTTTGTTAGCAAAAGCATTCCTCTAGTTGTGCTATTTCCATTGACAGCTATTCTCCAATTAATAAATTTTACAGTTTCACAAGTTTTAGTTTACTCATTAATGCTGTCATCTTGCTATTGAATTGTCTTGTTTCAATATTTTATCTTTACATAGATTTTCTTTCTGTTAGATGTTATTTTCTCTATTTAAACCTTATATGGAGCTTTATATAACTGACACTTCTCTAAAAGTATCCCAATCTTTGTACGGTTTCACTACTTCTGTATCTCATGGTGTTGAAAACTATTTCCCCAGGCTGTGGGGTATGGGCATCTTCTGATGCTATTTTCTATAAACCCCACAGTAATGACCAATGTGGTGATGAAGGGGGTGTTAAAATCTGTATTCTTGGTCAAATGAGTACATAGGTTAGCATGAAGTGGGTCGATTCTTGAAATGGGTCAATTTTTCAAGAAATCCTACCAAAATAAAAGTTTGCTGTATTTCTGTATCATGAAATTTCCTTCTCATATGACGGAAAATCCTGACTGCAATTACACCATGGCATATTCACAAACCAGATCTATTTATCATGGATTTATTGTCATTTTCTTTCTGGCGAACATTATTTGTGAACTTTTAAGTATAATAAATCCAAGAAACACATTGATTTGGTCAAAATATGAATGTTGGAAAAGTATTTTTGACTGAAAAATCGACCCACTTCATGAATGTTTGGTGCAGATATTTTTCAAAGATTTTGTACAAATTTACATTTGAGGGAAAAAGTTATGAAACAATTTTTGCATTTTGTTGCTGCTATCACTTTCTTCTGTATGGCTGCCAAACATAATGTTTCTGGACAATCTACTTTTTACACAGCACTAAATACACTTGAAAAATCGAACCACTTCATGCTAACCCATGTAGTTTGGTGCAATATTTGTATGAAAATCTGAGAAATGCTTAGCCTAAAAATCAGAAATTTTCCCTGTAATTGAAGTGCACTAACATACTAATGTAGAACTCTCCATGTTGCTGTCACAGGTACATTTATCAACACATTCACATTTTCTGAGTGCCGATGAGCAAATAATTTTCAGAATCAACAAGGCCGAAAGGGGTTTTGGCCTATTAGCACAAGCCACAAAGCAATCAAAGACACGAGTAGTGGGTCAAGGCGGTCACCCACCCAGTACTGCTTAACCTCACTGATCAGACAGGTACTCGTCACACTACACCACAAGTCATGAAAGTTCAGAGACCAAAACAGTGATCACCAGAAGCGCTAGCCTCGCTAGAGCTGGTGCTTAAAAAGTTCATGTGACCATTGTTGTTTTACTAGTTTATTTGACAGAAAATAAAAGCTTTTCCACAATTGTAACCAGAGGTTAAATATCATAAACATGGCTGTAGGAAGTCAGATCTGCCCATCACCATTTGTAAAGAATGATTTGTTGGCTTTTGTGCATCTGTAATGGGGATTGAAAGCTCTTCGAAAATAAAGAAGTAATAAACAAATCAAAAATTTCTATCAGGACACAGTGAAGTGTATTTTACATAAACTACAACATTCTACTGCTCCTTGGTAGTCTTTGCCATTTGGCACATCTCAAAGTTACACATTTGCAGATGCAAATGTATGAACACGATTAATATTAGTTATGACTTTTTATTATCCACCGCGAGCCGTATCAGACCAGTATAGGGGACAAAACAGAGCACAACAGCACATCCATACCATCGAAAGTTAGTGTCAATAACTTCCGTTTTTAGCAATCCCCTTAGCATAGGATATTGTTGTACCACCCGGTGGGTCAAAAATTCGCTCGAAATTGCTCTATCTGTTACGGTTTGCGAGATATTTGTGACTTTTCACATTTTCACTGAAAGTAGCAATAAAGTAGCCATTACTCACTTATACATTGAGCAACAGCTGTGAAACTTCAATATGTTACATTTCACAAAAAAGTAGATGAACAACATATTTGAGAGAAATTGTGTAGCTGCAATACTTTTGAAGATATAAGCCATTTACTCATTATGGTTATCATTAAAAATTGACAAAGTAGCTATTACTCACTTAGCTATGGAGATACACTTCCAAACTACTGACCATGTTGTAGCTGTGGAGAAAGTAGCTGAACAACATATTGCAACAAAATACTCTAAATGCAATATTTTGAGAGTCATAAGCCATATAATTATATTAGGTAAAAGTGCTATTACTCACTCAAAAGTAGGCCAAAGTTCAGCAATCCCCTTAGCTTAGGACATTGTTGTACCACCCGGTGGTTCAAAAATTCGCTCGAAATTGCTCTATCTCTTAAGGTTTGCGAGACATTTGTGATTTTTCACATTTTCACTGAAAGTAGCAATAAAATAGCCACTACTCACTTGTGCATTGAGCAACAGTTGTGAAACTTCAATATGTTACATTTCACAAAAAAGTAGATGAACAACATATTTGAGAGAAGTTATGTAGCTGCAATACTTTTGAAGATATAAGCCATTTACTCATTATGGTTATCATTAATAATTGACAAAGTAGCTATTACTCACTTGGCCATGGAGATACACTTCCAAACTACTGACCATGTTGTAGCTGTGGAGAAAGTAGCTGAACAACATATTGCAACAAAATACTCTAAATGCAATAGTTTGACAGTTATAAGTCATATAATTATATTAGGTAAAAGTGCTATTACTCAATCAGAAGTAGGCCAAAGTTCACCAATCCCCTTAGCATAGGACATTGTTGTACCACCCGGTGGGTCAAAAATTCGCTCGAAGTTGCTCTATCTCTTACGGTTTGCGAGATATTTGTGATTTTTCACATTTTCACTAAGAGTAGCAATAAAGTAGCCATTACTCACTTGTACATTGACCAACAGTTGTGAATCTTCAATATGTTACAGTTCATAAAAAAGTAGATGAACAACATATTTGAGAGAAATTGTGTAGCTGCAATACTTTTGAAGATATAAGCCATTTACTCATTATGGTTACCATTAAAAATTGACAAAGTAGCTATTACTCACTTAGCTATGGAGATACACTTCCAAACTACTGACCATGTAGGGGATTGCTGAACTTTGGCCTACTTTTGAGTGAGTAATAGCACTTTTACCTAATATAATTATATGGCTTATAACTCTCAAGCTATTGCATTTAGAGTATTTTGTTGCAATATGTTGTTCAGCTACTTTCTCCACAGCTACAACATGGTCAGTAGTTTGGAAGTGTATTTCCATAGCTAAGTGAGTAATAGCTACTTTGTCAATTTTTAATGATAACCATAATGAGTAAATGGCTTATATCTTCAAAAGTATTGCAGCTACACAATTTCTCTCAAATATGTTGTTCATCTACTTTTTTATGAACTGTAACATATTTAAGATTCACAACTGTTGCTCAATGTACAAGTGAATAATGGCTACTTTATTGCTACTTTTAGTGAAAATGTGAAAAATCACAAATATCTCGCAAACCGTAAGGGATAGAGCAATTTCGAGCGAATTTTTGACCCATGGGGTGGTACAACAATGTCCTATGCTAAGGGGATTGGTGAACTTTGGCCTACTTTTGAGCGAGTAATAGCACTTTTACCTAATGTAATTATATGGCTTATAACTGTCAAACTATTGCATTTAGAGTATTTTGTTGCAATATGTTGTTCAGCTACTTTCTCCACAGCTACAACATGGTCAGTAGTTTGGAAGTGTATCTCCATAGCTAAGTGAGTAATAGCTACTTTGTCAATTATTAATGATAACCATAATGAGTAAATGGCTTATATCTTCAAAAGTGTTGCAGCTACATAATTTCTCTCAAATATGTTGCTCATCTACTTTTTTGTGAAATGTAACATATTGAAGTTTCACAACTGTTGCTCAATGCACAAGTGAGTAGTGGCTACTTTATTGCTACTTTCAGTGAAAATGTGAAAAATCACAAATGTCTCGCAAACCTTAAGAGATAGAGCAATTTCGAGCGAATTTTTGAACCACCGGGTGGTACAACAATGTCCTATGCTAAGGGGATTACTGAACTTTGGCCTACTTTTGAGTAATAGCACTTTTACCTAATATAATTATATGGCTTATAACTCTCAAACTATTGCATTTAGAGTATTTTGTTGTAATATGTTGTTCAGCTACTTTTAGTAGTTTGGAAGTGTATCTCCATAGCTAAGTGAGTAATAGCTACTTTGTCAATTTTTAATGATAACCATAATGAGTAAATGGCTTATATCGTCAAAAGTATTGCAGCTACACAATTTCTCTCAAACATGTTCATCTACTTTTTACCCCACAGCCCTTAAGGGCTGTCGGGGTATTGTTTTCACCCATGGTGTCCGGATGGGCGGGCCGGTGGCGGGAAATAGTTTGTCCAGGCTGTATCTCAGAAACTGTAAGGTGTAGGAAGTTCATACTTGGCAGGGACATTGGTTGGGGGGTGTAGGTGTGCAACGTCATGGTCTGACCTTGATTTGACCTTGCTGTAGTGACCTTGAGTTTGAAAATCTTGTCCGGGCTATATCTCACCAACCATAACGTGTAGGAAGTTGATACTTGGCAGGGACATTAGTTAGGGGTTGTAGGTGTGCAACGTCATGGTCTGACCTTGATTTGACCTTTGACCTTGCCGTAGTGGACTTGACCTATAAAATCTTGTCCGGGCTATATTTCGGAAACTGTAAGGTGTAGGAAGCTGATACTTGGTGAGGACATTGGTTGGGGGTAGTAGGTGTGCGACATCATGATGTCACCCTGATTTGACCTTTGACCTTGCCGTAGTGGACTTGACCTATAAAACCTGGTCCGGGCTATATCTTGGAAACCGTAAGGTGTAGGAAGTTGATACTTGGTAGGGACATTGGTTAGGGGGTGTAGGTGTGCTACATCATAGTGTGACCTTGATTTGACCTTTGACCTTGCTGTAGTGACCTTGACCTATTAAAGTCATATTAGAATTCATTAAGAATTTCCTTTTGCAAGTTCTCATTGTAACAGATGGAATTTCATCAAGTAAGCCACAGGCTTTTCTCCAGCACCACACATAAGCATTCATTGAATGTATTGCCACTTCTGTATGCATGGGTAATATTCAAAACATCCAAACCATAATTCGGCCATTTTTGGTTTACTGATAAGTGCTGTCATTTTGACAAGTCAGCTGACATTATGTCATCACTCTGCGGCGTGGGCGTACGCGTCCGCGTGAACAACTTCTTCTCCAAAACTACAAGGCCTAGAGACATGCTGTTTTTTTTAAAAGATACCTTATCTATCGAGGATGAAAAATTGTTCAAGGCATGCAAATCTGTCTGTTCGTCTGTTTGCTAGAGACATTACAAGGGGGGTACCCCCACCAAAAGTGTGAAAATTTCAACTTTTTATCACAATTTTCTCAGTGACTATTGCAGGGATTTCTCTCATATCTTGCATATATGTACTAGGCCAGAGGTAGATTCTCTTGTGTGAGTATGAGACCTGGATCTGTCTTACATTTTTTTTAATAAATTTTTTTAATAATTTTTAATGCATTAAAATTCATGAAATCATTCACTAAATCACTTATAACTTGAAAAGTGTTGGATTTACAGCATTTTGTGAAAATATGTTGTTCAGCTACTTTTTTCATAGCTACAATATGGTGAGTAAGTTGGGTGTCTGTCTCAATAGCTAAGTGAGTAATAGCTACTTTTGGGCTTTTCAGTAACTTCCATTATGAGTAAAATCACTTGTAACTTAAAAACTATTGCATTTAGAGAATTTCATATAAATATGTTATTCAGCTACTTTTGGGCCAGCTATAACATAGTGAAATTTCAGACCTGTAGCTCATGGCATAGCTGAGTAATAGCTACTTTTAGGTTATCACTGGTGAGTAAATCGCTTATAACTTGAAAACTATTGCATTTAGAGAATTTCGTATAAATATGTTATTCAGCTACTTTTGGGTCAGCTATAACATAGTAAAATTTCAGACCTGTAGCTCATGGCATAGCTGAGTAATAGCTACTTTTAGGTTATCACTGTTGAGTAAATCACTTATAACTTGAAAAGTGTTGCATTTAGAGCATTTTGTTAAAATATGTTATTCAGCTACTTTTTTCATAGCTACAATATGGTAAGTTGGGTGTCTGTCTCAATAGCTAAGTGAGTAATAGCTACTTTTGGGCTTTTCAGTAACTTCCATCATGAGTAAAATCTCTTGTAACTTAAAAGCTATTGCATTTAGAGAATTTCGTATAAATATGTTATTCAGCTACTTTTGGGCCAGCTATATTACATAGTAAAATTTCAGACCTGTAGCTCATGGCATAGCTGAGTAATAGCTACTTTTAGGTTATCACTGTTGAGTAAATCACTTATAACTTGAAAACTATTGCATTTAGAGTATTTTGTTTCAATATGTTATTCACCTATTTTGGGGTCAGCTATAACATAGTGAAGTTTCAGACCTGTGGCTCATTTCATAGCTGAGTAATAGCTACTTTGCAGTTCTCACTGTTGAGTAAATCAGTTATAATTGGAAAACTATTGCATTTACAGAAATTTGTGCAAATATGTTATTCAGCTACTTTTGGGTCAGCTATAACATAGTGAAATTATAGACCTATAGCTCATGGCACAACTGAGCAATAGCTATTCTCAGGTACTGACTGTTGAGTAAAGCAGCTATAACTTGAAAAATATTGTATTTGGAGTATTTTGTTAAAATATATTGTTCACCCACTTTTGGGTCAGCTATAACATAGTGAAATTACAGACCTATAGCTCGTGGCATAGCGGAGCAATAGCTATTTTCAGGTTCTCACTATTGAGTAAATCAGTTGTAGCTTGAAAACTATTGCATTTACAGTAGTTTGCTTAAATATGTTGTTCACCTACTTTTGGGTTAGCTATAACAGTCAAATTTCAGACATGTAGCTCATTGCATAGCTGAGTAATAGTTCCTTTGAGGTTCTCACTGTTGAGTAAATCAGTTGTAACTTGAAAACTATTACATTTAGAGTAATTTGTTAAATATGTTATTCACAGAATTTTTGGTCAGCTATAACATAGTGAAATTGCAGACCTCTATGTCATGGCATAGCTGAGCAATAGCTACTTTCAGGTTCTCACTGTTGAGTAAATCATTGTATCCACTGGATAGCCGCAGTGTGTAGAGAGAGGTTTAACCATTACTGCTCTGATGAAAAAAAATATTATAGCTAGCTTTCTTAAGTTTGCAGTATATATTAATAACCATAAAATGTTGTCTGGGAATATTTTTGGCCTCATTATATCCCCAGACGAAAGTCGGGGATATATTGGATTCAGGTCCGTCGCGCCGCCGCCGCCGCCGCCGCCGTAGAAATTTCCTTGTGGACGCGATAACTCAAAAACAAATTAATATTTTTTTTTCAAACTTGGTACACATGTTAAGGATGTCCAAAGGAAGATCCCTATTTTAAGGTGACCTTAAACTCCCAATAAAAGAGAACTTATGGCCACCTTAAGGTCAGAAATTGCACTTTTGGCCACTAAGAGCCCTCTAGGTCACAAACTATGATGCTCAGGTGGCTGAAATTTCACCTGAGAACACATTAATATGTTCTTAGTACATGTGCCGAAAATCACGACTTTAAGTTGAGGAGAAAATTGTGTTTGAGGCCCATAAAGACCCCCACTTAGGGATTTTTTGCTATATTTTTCACATATTTTGCCCTATAATTTGGAAGTGGTAACTCTGATGAGTCTCAAACTGCACTAGGTATAACTTTGATATGTAATCCTTGTCTGTAGAAAATTTTAGGGCTGTAGGTTTACCCAAAGGGGTCGACTTAAGGTCTCAAAAGTGCCCACAGAGACCCAATTTATGCACTTTTTGCCACTTTCGAGCACTGTAGCTTTCAAACTATGTCTCTCATCTAAGTTAAATATCATCTGAGAATATATCTATGTGTTTTCTTATATCTGCCCCAAAATTTAGGCCTTTAATAGACATTTAACCTGTGTGTGAGGACCATAAACACCCACCCGAGTGACCCTTATAAGACATTTTTCACATATTTTTCCCTGTAACTTGGAAATGGTAAGTCTGAGAAGTTTCAAACTGTATTAGATATACATTCTATGTGTAACCTTTGAATGTGAAAGATTTTTAGTCTGAAGCTTTGATTTGAAGGTCACATTGAGGTCTCTAAAAGGCCCACAGAGACCCGATATTTTGCCTTTTTGCCACATTTAAGCCCTGTGACTGTTAAACTATGTTACTGATAGAGCTGAAATCTCACCTGGGAATATATCATTATGTCATTTTTACATGTGCCAGAAATAAAGGCTTTAAGTAGACATTTAACCTGTGTGTGAGGACCATAACACCCACCCGAGTGACCCTTTTTAGACATTTTTCACATATTTTTCCCTGTAACTTGGAAATGGTAAGTCTTGAGAAGTTTCAAACTGTATTAGATATACATTCTATGTGTAATCTCTGATTGTGAAAGATTTTAAGTCTGAAGCTTCAATTTGAAGGTCACATTGAGGTCTCTAAAAGGCCCACAGAGACCCAATATTTGGACTTTTTGCCACTTTTCAGCCCTGTGACTGTTAAACTATGTGACTGACAGGGCTGAAATCTCAACTAGGAATACATTATTAAGCGTCTTCTTTTTCCATGTACCGAACATCAAGGCCTGTAGTAGACATTGAACCTGTGTATGACGACCATAGACACTCATCCAAGTGACCTTTTTTGACATTTTCTACTGTATTTTGCCCTGTAATTTGGAAATGCTTAGTGTGACAAGTCTTAAACTGTATTATATCTAATTTTTGTTTGTTATGTATGTCCCCCAAAAAGTTTCAGATCTGTAGTTTAATTGCTAAGGTCTCTTTAACAATTGTAAAATGCCCACAGAAACCCAATTTATGGACATTATGCCACTTTAAAGCCCTGTAACTGTCAAACTATGTGGGTCATAGAGCTGAAATCTTTGAATTTTTAAAAGGAAGTGCCTGTCTCTTTAAATTTTGAATATTAATGATGTTATGGCTATCTTAGTCTTTTAAGAACTTATTTTTGTGTGTTGTACCTCTGCTTGCTGAGTTTTTAACTCTTTAAAATGAAACTGGTTAAACATATTCAAGTAGGCAAAATGGACACTGTTATTTTCTGGTGAGCTTTAAGTCCCAATATTAATAAAAGTATATCCTTATGTGGTAAAACTAGGGGATTTTTAACCCTCAACTAGCCCAGTTTTATTCAACTTGCCTCAGTTAATTTTGACACAGCTCCTACAGTTATGAACTCATTTCAGTTGATAATCACATACTTAAAATTCTCAATTCTTTTTGTATTTGATTACCCCTTTGATATATATCAGATTGTTTGTTTACCATTTATGCTGTAGTCCCAACCCACATCCCCCACCCACCTCTGGGACCTCCAGCTATATTGAGTGACACTAAATAAACAAAGGTATTTAGTGATATCAAATGAGAAACAAAGAACTCAATGGGGTTGCAGATCTTGTGTAATAGTGAGAGAGGTGTGGAGAAGGGGAGAGGGGTGGGGTAGGAGGTGGTGGGCTTCATCATATAACACAAAGGGGAGTCAGAACTGAGATTGTGTCACATATTTAGGTTGCATATATATGGACCACATATATAGGAATAGAGGAAATGAATAACTGAAAACAATTTACAAATTCTATAAATAATATAATAAAATAATAATATAAATAATTTTTTTTAAATAATATTTTATTTGTGAACAAATATAGAAACAGATATGCGCTTTTGGGATTATGAATTTTAGAATGGACATTCAATCATCAATCATTTAAATACTTTGAAATTAGGTTAAGAGTTATCATTGCAGGAAGATTGAAAAGTATGATGTTGAGTTAAAAATAATATTTTATTTGTCAACAAATATAGAAAGAGATATGCTCTTTTGGGATTATTATTTTAGAATGGACATTCAATCATCCATCATTTATTAATAAATACTTTGAAAATAGGTTTAGAGTTATCATTGCAGGAAGATTGAAAATATAATTTGAGTTATGTATTCGGCGTCTGGGGATACACCATCTTCTTGGGAAGATACAAACAGAGTAGATTGATGTGCTGAAGTTCATATAATAATGGGTAATTATGCTTTAAAAAATTCCCAATCAAAACCTGTGGCGTGAGTGATGACCTGTCTGGGGATATGTTGGCGCCGAGTTGGCCCAATCTAGTTTTGAGAAACAAGATGGCCGCCACAGGTGTTTTTTGTCAGTCATGAAAAGTGCTTATATCTCCCTCATTATTGATCCTAGAGGTTTGGGATGATAAACCAACCTGTAGGAAATCATGGGGTGGGAATCTTTTGATGTGGTCAGATTTGACCTTCAATGACCCCTCCTTCAAGGTCAAACAAGGGTAGCCAAACTTAAAAGTGCTTATAACTCGCTTATTATTGGTCCCAGAGGTTTGGGATGGTAAAAAGACAGGAAATCATGGGCTGTGAATCTGTTGATATGGTCCGATTTGACCTTGGAACCCTCCTTCAAGGTCAAATGAGGATAGCGAAAATTGAAAGTGCCTACAACTCGCTTATTATTGGTGACAGAGATTTGGGATGGTAAACCATCCCATAGGAAATCATTGGCTCGGAATCTTTTGGTATGGTCAGATTTGACCTTTGGACCCCTCCTTCAAGGTCAAATGAGGACAGCCAAGCTTAAAAGTGCTTATAACTCATTTATAATTGGTCCTACAGGTTTGGAATGGTAAACCATAGGAAATCATGGGCTGGGAATGTATTTGTGTGGTTAGATTTGACCTTGGACCCCTTCTTCAAGGTCGAACGAGGATATTGCATTTGTAGTATTTCTTTAAATATGTTTTAATCTATTTTTTACACTTAAACAATTACCTTGTTATTTTCCTTCATAATACCATTTACAGGGCACAACTTTTTTATCCTTTTCTTCTGTCAGCTTCAGAATTTCTTTCGAACTTGCTGTTCAGTTACCATTTACTGTATTTCTGTACAGCCCTTTTCCTGATAATTATTCTGTCCTCTAATCACCTTCACAAATCAAAAACACTCAGTCAGCTGACACAGTGCCCGTTCACAGGCACTCTCCTCTTGTATTATTGAATTGTTTTCTTTTAATACTTCATCTTTACATACATTTCTTTTCCTTAGATATTATTTTCTCTACTTAAGCATTATTTGAACCTTAATATAACTGACACTGCTCTGAAAGTATCTTGAAATTTGTACTGTTATACTACTTCTATATCTCATGGTGTTGAAAAATATTTCCCCAGGCTGTGCACAAGTGAGTAGTGGCTACTTTATTGCTACTTTCAGTGAAAATGTGAAAAATCACAAATATCTCACAAACCATAAGAGGAAAATGAGTAAATGCTAATTATCTGTAAAAGTATTGTGGATACCCAATTTTTATCAAATAACTCCTTCATCTACTTTTGGGAGAGCTTTCACATGATGAAGTTTCAGACCCGTAGATAATTACTCGCCTACTCAAAATGAGTAAATGTGAATTATCTCTTAAAGGTATTGCAGATAGCCAATTTTTCTCAAATAACTCATTCATCTACTTTTGGAAGAGCTTTCACATGGTGAAGTTTCAGACCCATAGCTAATTACTCACCTACTCAAAATGAGTAAATGCGAATTACCTCTAAAAGTATTGCAGATAGCCAATTTTTCTCAAATAACTCATTCACCTACTTTTGGGAGAGCTTTCACATGGTGAAGTTTCAGACCCGTAGATAATTACTCGCCTACTCAAAATGAGTAAATGTGAATTATCTCTTAAAAGTATTGCAGATAGCCAATTTTTCTCAAATAACTCATTCATCTACTTTTGGGAGAGCTTTCACTTGGTGAAGTTTCAGACCCGTAGCTAATTATTCACCTACTCAAAATGAGTAAATACTAATTATCTCTAAAAGTATTGCGGATACCCAATTTTTATCAAATAACTCATTCATCTACTTTTGGGAGAGCTTTCACATGATGAAGTTCCACACCCGTAGGTAATTACTCACCTACTCAAACTGAGTAAATGCGAATTATCTCTAAAAGTATTGCAGATAGCCAATTTCTCTCAAATAACTCATCTACTTTTGGGAGAGCTTTCACATGGTGAAGTTTCAGACCCGTAGATAATTACTCACCCACTCAAAATGAGTAAATGTGAATTATCTCTTAAAAGTATTGGGGATAGCCAATTTTTCTCAAATAACTCATTCACCTACCTTTGGAAGAGCTTTCACATGGTGAAGTTTCAGACCCATAGGTAATTACTCACCTACTCAAAATGAGTAAATGCTAATTACCTCTAAAACTATTGCGGATACCCAATTTATATCAAATAACTCATTCATCTACTTTTGGGAGAGCTTTCACATGGTGAAGTTTCAGACCTGTAGATAATTACTCACCTACTCAAAATGAGTAAATGTGAATTATCTCTTAAAAGTATTGCGGATAGCCAATTTTTCTCAAATAACTCATTCACCTACTTTTGGAAGAGCTTTCACATGGCGAAGTTTCAGACGGTTGTTTCTAAAGTTCGGAATTTCCGTTGGGCGATACGGAAAATCGCCTAAATATCGCCTAAAAATCGCCCAAATATCGCCTAATTTACTTTAAAATGATCTTATGAACAGCAGCATAAAAAATAAACTCCACAACTCTTTTAGATTACACAATGCAATTATCAAAGAGCTCTTTAATCAATTAAAGGGGGGAGGAGGATTAAAGAAATAAACACAGACATACCCTGATGGCGATTAACAGTTAGGGTGCACACTTCAAATAACATATATGTATAGGTAGATTAAAGAATAAAGATTGACATATGCTGATTACATTTAACAGTTAGGGCTCATACTTCAAATAATACTGAAGTGTTTGAAGATTAAATGAATTGGAACCACTTTCTTTGACAGCAATTGACAGTTTTCAAGGAAATAGTAAATAATAAAGTTGGGACTTCAGAAAAGATAAAAAAAACAGCAAAAAAACAAAAGCCCTGAAGCATTTCTCCACATCTGTGATAAATTAGGGTTAGGATGTTGTTCATTAAGTTTATTAATAAGGGAGCAAATCTACGGAAAAAATCCCCCAATTAAGTAACACTGGGATATCAAAGGCTTGGTTAAAATGCCTGTAAAATCCTCAATATTTGCATCATTTTAATAAGACAACCACCAAATTGTTTGTTATTGAGTGTAGACCAGTCGTAGATAGATAATTAAACTGGAAACTTAACATAACATATGTTAAAAGTGAGATATTCATCACCAACATCCACAGAAATAATTGCCCCATTAGGTAGACTGGAAAATCAAGGGCTTTGTTAAAATCCCTGTGAAATGTTTATTATTGGCTTGATTTTGATAAGACAACCACCAAATTGTTCATTATTATGTGGAGAACACTCGTTTATAGGTAATATAACTGGAAAATTTGCATAAGATATCTTAAAAGTAAGATATTCATGGAGCAAATTCACGGAAAAAATCGCCCCATTAAAAAACACTGGGAAATCAAAAAGTATTATTCAAAAATATACTTAATACTGTGAAAATATAAAATGTTGGACTATGAAATCTTCTAGGGCAATAAATAAGTATTTTTTCTATGTATATGCAACATAATTATGACATATTTTCCACTGGCGAATTTACATCACTTGCTCTATGTATATTA
This sequence comes from Sabellastarte sp. h YS-2021, assembly GCA_964017235.1. Lineage (NCBI taxonomy): Eukaryota > Metazoa > Annelida > Polychaeta > Sabellida > Sabellidae > Sabellastarte > Sabellastarte sp. h YS-2021. The sequence continues at coordinate 35,841,637 of OZ024936.1, forward strand.
GGCGATTTTTAGGCGATTTTCCGTTTCCGTCACGGAATTCCGTCACTTTTCCGTGGTTTAGAAACCACCGTTTCAGACCCATAGGTAATTACTCACCTACTCAAAATGACTAAATGCAAATCATCTCTTAAAAGTATTGCAGATAGCCAATTTTTCTCAAATAACTCCTTCACCTACTTATGTGAGAGCTTTCACTTGGTGAAGTTTCAGACCCATAGCTAATTATTCACCTACTCAAAATGGGTAAATGCTAATTATCTCTAAAACTATTGCGGATACCCAATTTTTCTCAAATAACTCATTCACCTACTTTTGGAAGAGCTTTCACATGGTGAAGTTTCAGATCCATAGCTAATTACTCACCTACTGAAAATGGGTAAATGCGAATTATCTCTAAAAGTAAATAAGAAAGTGTGAATATCTTGAAAGCCGTACGAGATACAGCGATTTGACCTGCAGGGTAGTACAAGAGTAACCTATACAAAGGGCAAAAATTTCAATTTTCGCCACTTTTTGCGGCCATCTTTGATTTTAGCGGAAAATGAAAAAGTGTGAATATCTTTAAAACCGTATAAGATAGAGTGATTTGGAACAACTTTGTCACCCACAGGGTAGTACAACAGTATTCTGTGCCTAGGGGAAAAATTTCATTTTTGAAAAATTGTCAATATCTCGGAAAAGGTATTCTTCCACTTTAATGCTCAGTGGGAGATACACACCGCGGCAGTGGTCTTGTTTTCTGTGAATATGGATTTATTTTACCAATAACACCCCTCAAAAAAAAAATTGGTGGATAATGTAAGTAAAACAACCCTCATTAGGCATACTGTATACAGAAAAAAATGTATCACTGATGAAGATTAACCATATATATTACTCGTGCTATGGGGGGGGGGGGGGGGGGGGGGGGTAGGTGTACTTTGTCTTGGTACATTTTCTCTCTTTTAAAGGTTATTTGGTTCACTAACACACATTATTTGGACCTTTACAAAGCTGACACTGTTTGCTCTGATAGTCTCCTGATCGTTATTTACATAGATATACAGTGAATGTTTTTGCAATATATTTTATAGAAAATTATTTATGTGTTATTTCTTGTTAATATTTATTGCACTCTTTTTATTATGTCAGCTGACTTGTCAGTCAGCTGACATTATGGCATCACTCTGCGGCGTCCGCGTCTGTGTACGCGTCCGCGTGACAAACTTCTTCTCCAAAACTACAAGACCCAGAGACATGCTGTTTTTTTTAAAAGATACCTTAACTATCGAGGATGATAAATCGTAAAATTCATGCAGATCTGTCTGTTCGTCTGTTTGCCAGAGCCATTACAAGTGAGGTACCCCCACCCAAAGTGTGAAAATTTCAACACTTGATCACAATTTTCTCATTCACTATTGCGGGGATTTTTCTCATATCTTGCATAGATGTAGTAGGCCACTAGTAGAGTACCTTGTGTGAATGTAAGACCTGGATCTGTCTTAATTTTTTTTTTATTAATTTTTAAAATAATTTTTAATGCAATAAAATTCATGAAATCATGCGCTAAATCAATTATAACTTGAAAAGTATTGCATTTAGAGCATTTTATTAAAATATGTTATTCAGCTACTTTTTCCATAGCTACAACATGGTGAGTAACTTGGGTGTCTATCTCAATAGCTAAGTGAGTAATAGCTACTTTTGGACTTTTCAGTAACTTCCATCATGAGTAAAATCACTTGTAACTTGAAAACTATTGCATTTAGAGAATTTTGTGTAAGTATGTTATTCAGCTACTTTTGGGTCAGCTATAACATAGTAAAATTTCAGACCTGTAGCTCATGGCATAGCTGAGTAATAGCTACTTTTAGGTTATCACTGTAGCGTAAATCACTTATAACTTGAAAAGTATTGTATTTAGAGTATTTAGTTTCATATGTTATTCAGCTACTTTTGGGTCAGCTATAACATAGTAAAATTTCAGACCTGTAGTTCATGGCATAGCTGAGTAATAGCTACTTTCAGGTTATCACTGTTGAGTAAATCACTTATAACTTGAAAACTATTGCATTTACAGTAATTTGTTTGTATATGTTATTCAGCTACTTTTGGGTCAGCTATAACATAGTAAAATTTCAGACCTGTAGCTCATGGCATAGCTGAGTAATAGCTACTTTCAGGTTATCACTGTTGAGTAAATCACTTATAACTTGAAAACTATTGCATTTACAGTAATTTGTTTGTATATGTTATTCAGCTACTTTTGGGCCAGCTATAACATAGTAAAATTTCAGACCTGTAGCTCATGGCATAGCTGAGTAATGGCTACTTTTAGGTTATCACTGTTGAGTAAATCACTTATAATTTGAAAAGTATTGTATTTAGAGAATTTAGTTTCATATGTCATTCACCTATTTTGGGGTAAGCTATACCATGGTAAAATTCCAGACCAATGGCTCATTGCTTAGCTGAGTAATAGCTACTTTGAGGTTCTTACTCAACACTAAATCATTTATAACTTGAAAAGTATTGCATTAAGAGCATTTTATTTAAATATGTTATTCAGCTACTTTTTCCATAGCTACAACATGGCGAGTAACTTGGGTGTCTATCTCAATAGCTAAGCGAGTAATAGCTACTTTTGGACTTTTCAGTAACTTACATCATGAGTAAAATCACTTGTAACTTGAAAACTATTGCATTTAGAGAATTTTGTGTAAATATGTTATTCAGCTACTTTTGGGTCAGCTATAACATAGTAAAATTTCAGGCCTGTAGCTCATGGTATAGCTGAGTAATAGCTACTTTTAGGTTATCACTGTTGAGTAAATCACTTATAACTTGAAAAGTATTGCATTTAGAGTATTTACTTTCATATGTTATTCACCTATTTTGGGGTAAGCTATACCATGGTAAAATTCCAGACCAATGGCTCATTGCTTAGCTGAGTAATAGCTACTTTGAGGTTCTTACTCAACACTAAATCATTTATAACTTGAAAAGTATTGCATCAAGAGCATTTTATTTAAATATGTTATTCAGCTACTTTTTCCATAGCTACAACATGGTGAGTAACTTGGGTGTCTATCTCAATAGCTAAGCGAGTAATAGCTACTTTTGGACTTTTCAGTAACTTACATCATGAGTAAAATCACTTGTAACTTGAAAACTATTGCATTTAGAGAATTTTGTGTAAATATGTTATTCAGCTACTTTTGGGTCAGCTATAACATAGTAAAATTTCAGGCCTGTAGCTCATGGTATAGCTGAGTAATAGCTACTTTTAGGTTATCACTGTTGAGTAAATCACTTATAACTTGAAAAGTATTGCATTTAGAGTATTTACTTTCATATGTTATTCACCTATTTTGGGGTCAGCTATAACATAGTAAAATTCCAGAGCAGTGGCTCATTGCATAGCTGAGTAATAGCTACTTTGAGGTTTTTACTCAACACTAAATCATCTATAACTTGAAAAGTATTGTATTTAGAGCATTTTGTGTAAATATGTTATTCAGCTACTTTTGGGTCAGCTATAACATAGTAAAATTTCAGACCTGTAGCTCATGGCATAGCTGAGTAATAGCTACTTTCAGGTTATCACTATTGAGTAAATCACTTATAACTTGAAAACTATTGCATTTACAGTAATTTGTTTGTATATGTTATTCAGCTACTTTTGGGTAAGCTATAACATAGTAAAATTTCAGACATGTAGCTCATGGCATAGCTGAGTAATAGCTACTTTCAGGTTATCACTGTTGAGTAAATCACTTATAACTTGAAAACTATTGCATTTACAGTAATTTGTTTGTATATGTTATTCAGCTACTTTTGGGTCAGCTATAACATAGTAAAATTTCAGACCTGTAGCTCATGGCATAGCTGAGTAATAGCTACTTTCAGGTTATCACTGTTGAGTAAATCACGTATAACTTGAAAACTATTGCATTTACAATAATTTGTTTGTATATGTTATTCAGCTACTTTTGGGTCAGCTATAACATAGTAAAATTTTAGACCTGTAGCTCATGGCATAGCTGAGTAATAGCTACTTTCAGGTTATCACTGTTGAGTAAATCACTTATAACTTCAAAAGTATTGCATTTAGAGTATTTAGTTGTATCTACCGGACAGCAGGATATGTTCCTCATTATAAAATCTTGACTGCAAATATTTGGGTCCTCATTTTGAAAAAAAAACAAAAACAACATGGCCGCCACAGGTGTTTCTTTATCAGTCATGAAAAGTGGTTATCGGTCCTAGAGGTTTGGGATGGTAAACCAACATATAGGAAATCATGGGCCGGGAATCTTTTGGTGTGGTCGGATTGACCTTGGACCCCTCCTTCAAGGTCAAACGAGGATAGCCAAACTTAAAAGTGCTTATAACTCGCTTATTATTGGTCCTACAGGTTTGGGATGGTAAACCAACATATAGGAAATCATTGGCCTGGATTCTTTTGGTGTGGTCGGATTTGACCTTGGACCCCTCTTTCAAGGTCAAACGAGGATAGCCACACTTAAATGTGCTTATAGCTCACTTATTATTGGTTCTAGAGGGTTGGGATGATAGAACAACCTATAGGAAATCACGGGCTGGGTATCTTTTGGTGTGGTCAGATATGACCTTGGACCCCTCCTTCAAGGTCAAATGAGGATACCCAAACTTAAAAGTGCTTATAACACGCCTATTATTGGTCCTAGAGGTTTGGGATGGTAAACCAACCTAAAGGAAATCATGGGCTGGGAATCTTTTGGTATTGTCGGATTTGACCTTGGACCCCTCCTTCAAGGTCAAACGAGGATAGCCAAACTGAAAAGTGTTTTTAAGTCGCTTATTATTGGTTCTAGAGGTTTGGGATGGTGAACCAACCTATAGGAAATCATGGGCCTGGATTCTTTTGGTGTGGTTGGATTTGACCTTGGACCTTTCTTTCAAGGTCAAACAAAAATAGCCAAACTTAAAAGTGCTTATAACTTGCTTATTATTGGTCCTAGAGATTTGGGATGGTAAACCAACCTATAGGAAATCATGGGCCTGGATTCTTTTGGTGTAGTCGGATTTGACCGTGGACCCCTCTTTCAAGGTCAAAAGAGGGTAGCCAAACTTAAAAGTGCTTATAGCTCGCTTATTATTGGTCCTAGAGATTTGGGATGGTAAACCAACCTATAGGAAATCATGGGCCTGGATTCTTTTGGTGTGGTCGGATTTGACCTTGGACCCCTCCTTCAAGGTCAAACAAAAATAGCCAAACTTAAAAGTGCTTATAACTTGCTTATTATTGGTCCTAGAGGTTTGGGATGGAAAACCAACCTCTAGGAAATCATGGGCTGAGAATCTTTTGGTGTGGTCGCATTTCACCTTGAAACCCTCCTTCAAGGTCAAATGAGGATAGCTAAACTTAAAAGTGCTTATAGCTCGCTTATTATTAGTTTTAGAGGTTTGGAACGGAAAACCAACCTATAGGAAATAATGGGCTAGGAATCTTTTGATGTGATCAGATTTGACCTTTGGCCCCTCTTTGAAGGTCAAATGAGGAAAGCCAAAATTAACAGTGCTTATATCTCGCTTATTTGTGTTCCTAAAGGTTTGCAATGTCACACCAACCCATAGGAATCATGGGCTAAGAATCTTTTGACATGGTCAGATTTCACCTTGAGCTCCAAGGTTAAGCATGTTTTAATGGCTTTTGTGACTTTTCTGGTGGATACAATTTGCATCAGTTCTCCGATGCTATAGGTCTAGTTTCAGTGTGTTATTCACATATTTTGGGGTCAGCTATAACATAGTAAAATTAAAACTATTGCATTTGCAATATTTTCTTTAAATATGTTTTTAACTTACTTTTTACACCTTAACAGTTACCTTCTTAGTTTTCTTCCAAACACCATTTCCAGGGCACAACTTTTGTGTTTTTTTCTTCTGTCACTTCTACTCTGAAACTCAAAACACACAGTCAGCTGACACAGAGCCCGTTGACGGGCACTGATTGCTTGTTCTTTCACTTTAGGGACACATGCAAATCTCAAGTCACCAGAAAATTTCTTTGTTTAAATGCTATATTACAGCGGTAATGTTTCTCACACATTTTTACCCCACCGCCCTTAAGTGCTTTCGGGGTATTGTTTTCACCGATGGTGTCCGGATGGACGGGAAAAAGCTTGTCTGGCCTGTATCTCTGTAACCGTAAGGTATAGGAAGTTAATACTTGGTAGGGACATTGGTTAAGGGATGTAAGTGTGCAATGTCATGGTGTGAACTTAATTTGATCTTTGACCTTTTTATTTTCTGTCTCTGCAAACAAACTAGTAAAACAACAATGGTCACATGAACATTTTAAGCACCAGCTCTAGCGAGGCTAGCGCTTCTAGTGATCACTTTTTTTTGGTCTCTGCAACGTTATGGTGTGACCTTGATTTGACCTTGCATATCTCATGCTATTTTATCTCTCTACAGGGATATGTGATACTATTTTATCTCTTATATCTCTCATATGTTTTTACTTGAATCTTGATTGTTGCACCTTTGGGTGTCTTTTGATGTAGATTAAGCACTGTTAAAGTCATATTAGAATTCATTAAGGGTTTTACTTTTACAACTTTCCATTGTAACAGATGGTATTGCATCAATTGAGTCACAGGTTTTGCCCCAACTCCACATATAAGCATGTATTGCCACATCTGTATGTATGGATAATGTTCAAAAGATTCAAACATAATTCGACCATACATAATTGTGATATTTTCATTGACAGCTATTCTCCACTTAAGAAATTTTACAGCTTCATAACTTTTAGTTTAATGAATTGTCTTGTTTTAATACTTAATCTTTACATGCAGTGCTCTGAAAGTATCCCAATCTGTGTACTGTTTCACTACTTCTATATCTCATGGTGTTCAAAAATATTTCCTCAGGCTGTGGGGTACGGGCATCCCTGATGCCATTTTTTATCCTTTCACTTTTGGGACACATGGAAATCTTAACTCACCAGAAGGTGTTTTGTTTTTATTTAAATGCTATATTACAGCATTAATGCTTTTGTGCCTTTTAATGTAACATCTATCCATCACTTTTATCTTGGGATGGATGCATTGCTGCAGCTGAGACACTTATAACACTTGTGTCCTCCGATATTCTGTGACTGAATGCTGCTCGTTAAGGAAAGAGTCTCATTCCTTAATCACTCGAAGTCCCACTTTTAAAGCAAGCTAATCTCTGGAAAGGTAAGTGGAAAATATAGGGCCGCTAGATTCTGGCCATGAAGGCTTTGTGACAGCCCAGTGGCACTGGCAACAAAATGTATGGGAAATTTTATGTGAGTACCAATCTTGTCTTGTACCAAACACCTTAACCCACCCCTAGAACCTCTCTTAGACATCAGTTGACGTCTGTATGCAGTTTGGGGGCAGTTCAGCAGAGAGAAACGCAAAACTACACAATCATTCCAGAAAATTTGAAAGTCAATTTGAAAGTCAAATTTCCAGTCAACAGGTTTTACTAAGATTGAGAATAATGTGCCAATCGTTTTTAAAATTAGCCGAAAAGTTTCAAGTGTAAAAAGGTGCTTAAAGTTACAATAGGTAATTTTGATGTGTATTGGATGAGTGATAATCAGCGCAATATAATCACATTTCTGACAAGCCTTGTCTAGAGAGTGAGTTTTGTTACATTATAAATGGGAGTGTTATTGGTTTGGGGGTGCTGTCAGTAAGATCTAACCGACCAACACCGTCTGTATCCGAGAGATTCAACCATCCTACAATACTTTCTTCGTGAACTACCAATTGTCTGTTTGAGGAGGATTGATAAGTATTACACTGTTGTGCTTTTTAATCTGAAGTAAATTATCAGCCAACCTACAGTTAATTTTACCCCACATATGTAAGATCAGTCTTTAGATTCTAGTCTTTAAAACTAACTTGGCCTTTAAATTTGATAGGCATCCTAATTTCAGATTTAGTACTATCAGCACACTGATAATCCAGGTTCAATTCCTAGGTCAGTCAGTAGAGTGACTCGGATAGTCACTTAAATAGCAGTCCCCTTTCATTGAGCCCTATCCCCACTGACAGGTTAAGTATCTTGGAGATGTGGTGGATGTGGACTTCCGAAAAACTAGCTTTATACAAGTGCAGTTGTCTTGATTAAAAGGTTTAAATTATCTTAAAATTGCTTGAATGCAGCTGATACTCAAAAAAACATGTAATATGTAAATGTTGTGTACAAACCAGTTACAACTAGACTAAGAACGCATCTGTGGCCAGATGCAAGATGTATCCACCAGAAAAGGTCAACATGGTTTTGAAGATAAACGGCATTTTTCAAAAATCAAGAAAATTCTAAATTATTGACGGGCCAAAATTGCTCTATCTAGTATTCAAGATGAATGAGATGGACAACATTTTCCATTTCGGCCGAAATTTGGAATGGTCTAAATTTTGCAGAAGTCTTGGAGGAGTAGTCCTTAGTACTCTAAGGATAACATATTTTATAACAAAACCTATAAATTGAAAACTTTTGAAGATGAAAGCGACTTACTTATTGGCAAAAATGTTAGCATAATAGCAACAGCTCTGAAAACCTGTCATGACACAACATCAAAAGGTAGATAATATATTTGATAAGAAAAACCTCTAAATTGTATACTTTTGAAGTTACAAGTGAGTTACTCATTAGCAAAAGATTAAAGTAGCTATTACTCAGCATTAAAGCTACAGCTCTAAAAATTTGCCACAACACAAATAAGCAAAAAGTAGGTGAAGAACATATTTGGTAAAAAAAAATGTCTAAATAATTTTAAACTTACAAGTGATTTACTCCTTAGCCAAACAGGTACATAGCTATTACTCATAAAGCTGTGGAGCTATAGATGTGAAAATTTGGCATGACAGAACATCAGAAAGTAGGTGGAGAACATATTGTATAAAAAGCCTCCAAATTCAATGGTGTGAATTCACAAGTGATTTATTCATTACCAAAACAGCAAAGTAGCCATTACTCAGCTGTGGAGCTATAGCTCTGAAAATTTGCCATAACACAGATCATCAAAAAGGAGCTGAACAACTTATTTGATGAAAGCTCTAAATTGAATAGAAGTTCTAAGCGATTTAATCATTGGCAAAATTTCAAAGTAGCTGTTATCCGTTTGCTATTATAGCTACATAAAAAGTAGCTGAACAACATATTTGATAAAAAAAACTTCTAAATTGAATAGTTTTTAGGTTACAGGCAACTTACTCATTGTCAAAATAGCTGTTACTCGGTTAAATGTGTAGCTACAGCTCTAAACATTGGCCACAACACGGAACATCAGAAAGTAATCAACATGTTTCACAAAAAAATGTAACCAACTCACCTATTAGATTGATGTGTCCGACATCTGTTTGTCAACATTTTGGTTTCCGGACTCTAACTTCCAGCTAACGAACACACTTCCGCGATCAATTTAAAACTTAACAGGGTGGTAGGGCACCACCTAGGCTAGGTTGCTTTTGAAATTTGCTAAAAAAGATGGCCGCCTTCTTGAAACTCCATTTTTGGACTCTATCTTGAAGACGCTTTAGCTGGGCAGGCATTCGGGTGTGTAGGCTTACATTTAGTTCGGCAGGCAGCGGGAAAAAGTTTGTCTGGGCGTTTTCTCAGAAACTGTAAGGTGAAGGAAGTTGAAACTTGGAAGGGGCATTGGTTGGGTGGTGTCATGGTATGTTCTTGATTTCACCTTTGACCTTGCCGTAGTGACCTAGAGTTTGAAAATCTTGACCGTGCTATATCTCAGAAACCTTATGGAGGAGGTTGATACTTGGTAGACATTGGTTGGGGGTGTAGGTGTGCAACGTCAAGATTTGATCTTTGACCATGTCGTAGCGACCTTGACCTTTAAAATCTTGCCTGGGCTATTATCTCAGAAAACATAAGGTGTAGCAAATTTACACTGGGTAAATGACATTGCATAGAGAAGTAGGTGTGCAACATCATGTTGTGACCCTGTTTTGACCTTTAACTTTATCGTTGTGATCTTGAACTTAAAAATCTTGTCATTGCTATATCTCAGAAACCACAAGGTGTACAGACACTGCACTGAAAGTCTCCCAATCTTAGTACTTTTTCACTACTTCTATATCTCATGGTGTTGAAAACTATTTTCCCTGACTGTGGAGTACAGGCATCTCTGATGCTATTTTTCTTGTACTTCATTTTTATGTCAGCTGACTTGTCAGTCAGCTGACATTATGTCATCACTCTGCGGCGTGGGCGTCCGCGTCCGCGTGAACAACTTCTTCTCCAAAACTACAAGGCCTACAGACATGCTGTTTTTTTTAAAAGATACCTTATCTATCGAGGATGAAAAAGTGTTCAAGGCATGCAAATCTGTCTGTTCGTCTGTTTGCTACAGACATTACAAGGGGGGTACCCCCACCAAAAGTGTGAAAATTAAGTGTGAAAATTTCAACTTTGTATCACAATTTTCTCAGTGACTATTGCAGGGATTTCTCTCATATCTTGCATATATGTACTAGGCCAGAGGTAGATTCTCTTGCGTGAGTATGAGACCTGGATCTGTCTTACTTTTTTTTTAATAAATTTTTTTAATAATTTTTAATGCATTAAAATTCATGAAATCATGCACTAAATCACTTATAACTTCAAAAGTGTTGCATTTACAGCATTTTGTGAAAACATGTTGTTCAGCTACTTTTTTCATAGCTACAATATGGTGAGTAAGTTGGGTGTCTGTCTCAATAGCTAAGTGAGTAATAGCTACTTTTGGGCTTTTCAGTAACTTCCATTATGAGTAAAATCACTTGTAACTTAAAAACTGTTGCATTTAGAGAATTTCGTATAAATATGTTATTCAGCTACTTTTGGGCCAGCTATAAGATAGTGAAATTTCAGACGTGTAGCTCATGGCATAGCTGAGTAATAGCTACTTTTAGGTTATCACTGTTGAGTAAATCACTTATAACTTGAAAACTATTGCATTTAGAGAATTTCGTATAAATATGTTATTCAGCTACTTTTGGGTCAGCTATAACATAGTAAAATTTCAGACCTGTAGCTCATGGCATAGCTGAGTAATAGCTACTTTTAGGTTATCACTGTTGAGTAAATCACTTATAACTTGAAAAGTGTTGCATTTAGAGCATTTTGTTAAAATGTTATTCAGCTACTTTTTTCATAGCTACAATATGGTGAGTAAGTCGGGTGTCTGTCTCAATAGCTAAGTGAGTAATAGCTACTTTTGGGCTTTTCAGTAACTTCCATCATGAGTAAAATCACTTGTAACTTAAAAACTATTGCATTTAGAGCATTTCGTATAAATATGTTATTCAGCTACTTTTGGGCCAGCTATAACATAGTAAAATTTCAGACCTGTAGCTCATGGCATAGCTGAGTAATAGCTACTTTTAGGTTATCACTGTTGAGTAAATCACTTATAACTTGAAAACTATTGCATTTAGAGTATTTTGTTTCAATATGTTATTCACCTATTTTGGGGTCAGCTATAACATAGTGAAGTTTCAGACCTGTGGCTCATTTCATAGCTGAGTAATAGCTACTTTGAAGTTCTCACTGTTGAGTAAATCAGTTATAATTGGAAAACTATTGCATTTACAGAAATTTGTGCAAATATGTTATTCAGCTACTTTTGGATCAGCTATAACATAGTGAAATTATAGACCTATAGCTCATGGCACAACTGAGCAATAGCTATTCTCAGGTACTGACTGTTGAGTAAATCAGCTATAACTTGAAAAATATTGCATTTGGAGTATTTTGTTAAAATATATTGTTCACCTACTTTTGGGTCAGCTATAACAGTGAAATTACAGACCTATAGCTCATGGCATAGCGGAGCAATAGCTATTTTCAGGTTCTCACTATTGAGTAAATCAGTTGTAGCTTGAAAACTATTGCATTTACAGTAGTTTGCTTAAATATGTTGTTCACCTACTTTTGGGTTAGCTATAACATAGTAAAATTTCAGACATGTAGCTCATTGCATAGCTGAGTAATAGTTCCTTTGAGGTTCTCACTGTTGAGTAAATCAGTTGTAACTTGAAAACTATTACATTTAGAGTAATTTGTTAAATATGTTATTCACAGAATTTTTGGTCAGCTATAACATAGTGAAATTGCAGACCTCTATGTCATGGCATAGCTGAGCAATAGCTACTTTTAGGTTCTCACTGTTGAGTAAATCATTGTATCCACTGGTTAGCCGCAGTGTGTAGAGAGAGATTTCACCATTACTGCTCTGATGAAAAAAAATATTATAGCTAGCTTTCTTAAGTTTGCAGTATATATTAATAACCATAAAATGTTGTCTGGGAATATTTTTGGCCTCATTTTGAGAAACAAGATGGCCGCCACAGGTGTTTTTTGTCAGTCATGAAAAGTGCTTATATCTCCCTTATTATTGATCCTAGAGGTTTGGGATGATAAACCAACCTGTAGGAAATCATGGGGTGGGAATCTTTTGGTGTGGTCAGATTTGACCTTCAATGACCCCTCCTTCAAGGTCAAACAAGGATAGCCAAACTTAAAAGTACTTATAACTCGCTTATTATTGGTCCCAGAGGTTTGGGATGGTAAACAGACAGGAAATCATGGGCCGTGAATCTGTTGATATGGTCCGATTTGACCTTGGAACCCTCCTTCAAGGTCAAATGAGGATAGTGAAAATTGAAAGTGCCTACAACTCGCTTATTATTGGTGACAGAGATTTGGGATGGTAAACCATCCCATAGGAAATCATTGGCTCGGAATCTTTTGGTATGGTCAGATTTGACCTTTGGACCCCTCCTTCAAGGTCAAATGAGAACAGCCAAGCTTAAAAGTGCTTATAACTCATTTATAATTGGTCCTAGAGGTTTGGAATGGTAAACCATAGGAAATCATGGGCTGGGAATGTATTTGTGTGGTTAGATTTGACCTTGGACCCCTTCTTCAAGGTTGAACGAGGATATTGCATTTGTAGTATTTCTTTAAATATGTTTTAACCTATTTTTTACACTTAAACAATTACCTTGTTATTTTCCTTCATAATACCATTTACAGGGCACAACTTTTTTATCCTTTTCTTCTGTCAGCTTCGGAATTTCTTTCGAACTTGCTGTTCAGTTACCATTTACTGTATTTCTGTACAGCCCTTTTCCTGATAATTATTCTGTCCTCTAATCACCTTCACAAATCAAAAACACTCAGTCAGCTGACACAGTGCCCGTTCACGGCCACTCTCCTCTTGTTTATTAGATTTCCTCAGAAAATACAATGTAGATCAATGAAAGCTCACAATTGCTTTTCTCATCAAAATCTAGGTGAGATATGGTTTTCATAATTGACTGATCCAGGGAAATTTGATTATTATTGACATTTAGTAAAAGAACATGACTGATCATGTATTTGGTCAATTTCAAAGCCTAGTAGTATCCACAGTCTATATAATCCATAATGGACGTATACTTTTTAAAAGTTGCAATTTCTTTCATAATGCTAAAAGAAATAGGGTTATTTATGTTCAGCTGCACTTTAGAGTCTCACTTAATGGAAATTGAAAGTCTGCATTGTATTAGATTTTGATCTCATATTTCTGTCTTTTTAGTTCATATTTTTGCCCTTTAACTACAGTTACAGGATCATTTTGGCAGCCATCTTGCATTCCTGTGACCGTACAGCAATTTTTAGCCCACGCCTGTAAATGGCTGTGTTGGTGTTGTTTTTAACCTTGGCGGGTATCAGCCCTGAGAACATTTTTTTTTTGTTTTTTTTTGTAAATAACACACAATTTGACACATATTAATACTTAGACTTTTGAAAGAAAAGAGTACATCACTGATATATTTGTTTTGTATTAAATACACAATGCACCCTTCAATTGCAGACAAAAAGAGTAAAAAAAAGATAATAAAAATTAGAAACCAACATAAAACTGTACAACAAAATAATATACATGTACATTTATATGCTCTAGAGCTTAGAACAAAGAACAGTCCACAAATAGACAACTTCTGATATTCATACTTACAAAATTAGATGATTACTCAATTTATTTAATATGTATTTTATAATCATCTTAATAATAAAATAAGCAGGTGGGCATAATTTTCAAATAGGAAAGCCAATTTAAAGGTTTTACGAAATTAAATATTTGATACAATTTTTAGTGTAAAACTCTGCATTTCGCAAACAAATTGTGTGTTATAGTTTGACGGCTCAAAAAATTAATTTTGCAAATATGCTGTTATGTTGCATTTAATAAAGATGTACACCAACATAATATATTTTGATAAAGTCATATTCTGCTGTAAAGGGCAGTTAATGGTAACCTATAATTATGCACACAATTTAGAGTTATACTTTTGGTCTAGGTAACAAATTGATCATAACTATTAACTACTAATTAAACACATATCCCCTTCCTAGATTTGGCATAAGTTATGTACTACAACTGCAAACAGTTACTAATAACTATTAATAAAGACATATTTCAGTTCCACAAATTTAAACTAATTGAAATTTTGACATTTAGAATATCAACAAGTTTAAGAAAAATTTCAAAGATTTGGGCAAACTGATGAATTGAAATTAAGAAATTTTTCAATAGCTAGTAATAAATAATATTTAAGAAACATATCCATGCATAATTTAGACTAAAACATCTAGTGATACTGGGAATAGTTTAACCCAAGAATAACTGGTAGTATAAACATTCAGTTTCATTGATTCAGACAAATTAGTTTTAATTAAAACTAAGTAATGAATAATACCAAAAACACATAATTAGTAACAACACATATAACCTTCATAGATTAAGACCAATGCATGCAGTGACTGCATATTAACAGAAAAGAAATACATTAAGCCACAGTCAGAGAAAGGTAGATAATAATTAGTAATGAAGAAAAACCCATAAATTTATAACACAAGCCAAAGTCTGGAAAGGTTTATAATAAGCAATAATGAAGAAAAAAACACATACAGTTATAAATGTAGACATGTTCGCATGCTGTAAATGACAGTTAACAATGATTAATGAATTGGTAAAGAAGAAAAAAACCGGATATAAGATGACATCTAGCAGTAAATACACATATAACTTTACAATTTTAGAAAGTTCTCTCGTTCTTTTTGAAAAGTTATAAGGATAAATAGTAAATACATAAATTAAGCACAGTTAATGTAATATTTGTCACAAAGTAGGAACAGTTAATGGTTGTAGAACTAATAGAAAGATACAGCATGGTAGTGTCAAACATGGAATGGAACAAACCATGCCCTATGTCTAATCTATATTATAAAAAGTTTTCAGAAATCATGTTTACAATATGTCCCTAAGTTGCTGCAGCAGGACTCCAAGTGTGTTCTTACCTCTCCACTTCTCAGGATTCCAGATATCTCTATTAGTCAGAGATAGACCAACACCCCAATATGTATCATGAGGATTGGCCTCAATGAGAACAGTGTTTCCTGTATCCTTCAAGTATTTTGCTAGAGAGGGGTTCTGTCTGAATTTAGCTGATAAGCCCTTCTTCATGTATTCATCGCAGACTGAGCGCCAGGATGATGCATCAAAGTTTTGTATTTGCCTACCCAAAGCTTTGGCTCTCTTAGGGTTTGTAGTACTCATTATTTCCTGTACCTTGTGGTAGTGGAAGTGACTTGCCTTGCATTTCATGAAGAATTGTTCTACTGAGGTGAAGTGTTGGTCTTCAACAGAAAGAGAACATGGGTGGTGATTCGACAAAGGGGAATGTTCAGTGAAGAAGGTAGTAATATTTTCTTGTTTGAATGTGGCCAGATGCTTGGGATTGAGATCAGCAGGCAGTTTATCAATATCACTGACACTGTAATATTCACCATTAACAATAAGTTTATCCATCAAAAGTCTTGCCGTGTACTTCCCGTTTGAGTTAAAGGCTGCCTGTAGAATAGGCTTGAAGACTTTACGCTTGGTCAGAACTTCAACAGGGAAGTCTTCTACCATGCACTGTCACCCCAGCCTCACGGAATGCTGGTTTGACTTTTAGGAGTCTTGACCAGCTTCCGGGACATCTCAGTATCCCTATTGTTAGAACAGACCTACTTTCGGCTCAGCTATAAGGCAGTAAAATTGCAGACCTGTAGCTAATTTCATAGCCGAGTAATAGCTACTTTGAGGTTCTTACTGATGATTAAATCAGTTATAACTTGAAAGCTATTGCATTTACAGTATTTTGTTGAAATATGTTATTCACCTACTTTTCAATCCTCTATAACAAATTGAAATTGCAGACCTGTAACTCGTTACATAGCTGAGCAATAACTACTTTTAAGTTATCACTGTTGAGTAAATCAGTTATAACTTAAAAACTATGACATAGTATTTTGTTTAAATATGTTATTCAGCTACGTTTGGGTCAGCTATAATAGAGTGAAATTACAGACTTGTAGCTAATGGCATAACTGAGCAATATCTACTTTGAGATTCTCACTGTTGGGTAAATCAGTTACAAATTGACAACAATTGTATTTAGAGTATTTTGTTGAAATATTATTCACCTACTTTTCATTTAGCTATAACATAGTGAAATCACAGACCTGTAGCTCATTACATAGCCAAGCAATAGCTACTTTCAGGTTCTTACTGTTGAGTAAATCACTTATAACTGGAAAACTATTGCATTTAGAGAATTTGTTCAAATAAGTTATTTATCTACTTTTGAGTTAGCTATAACATAGTAAAATTGCAGACATGTAGCTCATGGCATAGCTGAGCAATAGCTACTTTCAGGTACTCATTGTGGAGTAAATCAGTTGTAACTTGAAAACTATTGCATTTAGAGTAATTTCTTTAAATATGTTATTTACCTACTTTTCAGTCCTCTATAACATAGAGAATTGCAGACCTGCAACTCATTGCCTAGCTGAGCAATAACTACTTTCAGGCTTTTACTGTTGAATGAATCAATTGTAACTTGAAAACTATTGCATTTACAGTAATTTCTTTAAATATGTTATTCTCCTACTTTTGGGTCACCTATAACATAGTAAAATTGTAGACCTGTAGCTCATTGCATAGATGAGCAATAGCAGTATTCAGGTTTTCTCTGTTGAGTAAATCCTTTGTATCTTGAAAACTATTGCGTTTAGAGAATTTTGTTTAAATATTATATTATTCACTTACTTTTGGGTCAGCTATACCATAATGAAACTGCAGACCTGTAGCTCATTGCACAGCTGAGCAAAAGCTGGTCTGAGATTGTGATTGTCACTGTTGATTAAGTCAGTTTTAATATGAAAACTATGGGGTGGGATATTATAAAATGCAGTTCATGTTTTACACTTTCATATTTTGCAACATTCTTCAAAACTAGTTAAGGATTTAAGTCACATCTGGTATTTAGATATACTTGTGCCTCAGTGGGTCGTCCAGTTTATGGTAAGTTTCAAAAGGCCAAAATTAAAGAAAAATTACTGGATAGATTTGATTCATATTTGCTATTTGGGTACATATACACTCATCCCAGAAAGAAACTTAGGTTAACGTAACATTAAACTGGCAACTGTTTCTCCACTCATGGTGACTTTAAGGTTACCATTTTAGGGACCCATAATTCTAAAAGTATTTGAAATTCAGCATTCATATTTGGTATACAGATGTACCTGGGCCTCAGTGAAATGTCAAGTTAATGGTAACCCCAAAATTTAAACAAGAGGAGAGTGCCCGTGAACGGGCACTGTGTCAGCTGACTGAATGTTTTTGATTTGTGATGGTGATAATGAGAGGAAAGCATAATTATCAGGGAAAGGGCTGTACAGAAATACAGTAAATGGTAACTGAACAGCATGTTCGAAAGATATTCCGAAGCTGACAGAAGAAAAGGACAAAAAAGTTGTGCCCTGCAAATGGTATTATGAAATAAAGTAACAAGGTAATTGTTTAAGTGTAAAAAGTAGGTTAAAAATATTTAAAGAAATACTATAAATGCAATATCCTCGTTCGACCATGAAGAAGGGGTCCAAAGGTCAAATCTGACCATACCAAAAGATTCCCAGCCAAAGAATTTAGGATGGTTTACCATCCCAAACCTCTCGGACCAATAATAAGTGAGTCATAGGCACTTTTTAAGTTTGGCTATCCTTGTTTGACCTTGAAGGAGGGGTCCAAGGTCAAATCCGACCACACAAAAAAAACCCGACCACACAAAAAAATTCCCAGCCCATGATTTCCTGTAGCTTGTTTACCATCCCAAACTTGTAGGACCAATAATAAGCGAGTTCTAAGCAATTGTAAGTTTGGCTATCCTCAATTGACCTTGAAGGAGGGGTCCCAGGTCAAATCTGACCACACCAAAAGATTCCCAGCCCATGATTTTCTATAGGTTGGTTTTCATTCCAACCTCTAGGACCAATAATAAGCGAGTTATAAGCACTTTTATGTTTGGCTATCCTCATTTGACCTTGAAGGAGGGTTCCAAGGTCAAATCGGACCATATTAACAGATTCCCAGCCCATGATTTCCTACAGGTTGGATACAATGATTTACTCAACAGTGAGAACCTGAAAGAAGCTATTGCTCAGCTATGCCATGACATAGAGGTCTGCAATTTCAATATGTTATAGCTGACCAAAACGTCTGTGAATAACATATTTAACAAAATACTCTAAATGTAATAGTTTTCAAGTTACAACTGATTTACTCAAGAGTGAGAACCTCAAAGTAACTATTACTCAGCTATGCAATGACCTACATGTCTGAATTTTTGCCCTGTTATAGCTGACCTAAAAGTAGGTGAACAACATATTTAAGCAAAATACTGTAAATGCAATAGTTTTCAAGTTACAACTGATTTACTCAATAGTGAGAACCTGAAAATAGCTATTGCTCCGCTATGCTATGAGCTATAGGTCTGTAATTTCACTATGTTATAGCTAACCCAAAAGTAGGTGAACAATATATTTTAACAAAATACTCCAAATGCAATATTTTTCAAGTTATAGCTGATTTACTCAACAGTCAGTGCCTGAGAATAGCTATTGCTCAGTTGTGCCATGAGCTACAGGTCTGTAATTTCACTATGTTATAGCTGACCCAAAAGTAGCTGAATAACATATTTGCACAAATTTCTGTAAAGGCAATAGTTTTCCAATTACAACTGATTTACTCAACAGTGAGAACTTCAAAGTAGCTATTACTCAGCTATGCAATGAGCCACAGGTCTGGAACTTCACTATATTATAGCTGACCCCAAAATAGGTGAATAACATATGCAACAAAATACTCTAAATGCAATAGTTTTCAAGTTATAAGTGATTTACTCAACAGTGATAACCTAAAAGTAGCTATTACTCAACTATGCCATGAGCTACAGGTCTGAAATTTTACTATGTTATAGCTGACCCAAAAGTAGCTGAATAACATATTTATACTAAATTCTCTAAATGCAATAGTTTTCAAATTACAAGTGATTTACTCAACAGTGAGAACTTCAAAGTAGCTATTACTCAGCTATGCAATGAGCCACAGGTCTGGAACTTCACTATATTATAGCTGACCCCAAAATAGGTGAATAACATATTGCAACAAAATACTCTAAATGCAATAGTTTTCAAGTTATAAGTGATTTACTCAACAGTGATAACCTAAAAGTAGCTATTACTCAACTATGCCATGAGCTACAGGTCTGAAATTTTACTATGTTATAGCTGACCCAAAAGTAGGTGAACAACATATTTAAGCAAAATACTGTAAATGCAATAGTTTTCAAGTTACAACTGATTTACTCAATAGTGATGACCTAAAAGTAGCTATTACTCAGCTATGCCATGAGCTACAGGTCTGAAATTTTACTATGTTACAGCTGACCCAAAAGTAGCTGAATAACATATTTATACTAAATTCTCTAAATGCAATAGTTTTGCAATTACAACTGATTTACTCAATAGTGAGAACCTCAAAGTAGTTATTACTCAGCTATGCAATGAGCTACAGGTCTGAAATTTTACTATGTTATAGCTGACCCAAAAGTAGGTGAACAACATATTTAAGCAAAATACTGTAAATGCAATAGTTTTCAAGTTACAACTGATTTACTCAATAGTGATGACCTAAAAGTAGCTATTACTCAGCTATGCCATGAGCTACAGGTCTGAAATTTTACTATGTTATAGCTGACCCAAAAGTAGCTGAATAACATATTTATACTAAATTCTCTAAATGCAATAGTTTTGCAATTACAACTGATTTACTCAATAGTGAGAACCTCAAAGTAGTTATTACTCAGCTATGCAATGAGCTACAGGTCTGAAATTTTACTATGTTATAGCTGACCCAAAAGTAGGTGAACAACATATTTAACCAAAATACTGTAAATGCAATAGTTTTCAAGTTACAACTGATTTACTCAATAGTGATGACCTAAAAGTAGCTATTACTCAGCTATGCCATGAGCTACAGGTCTGAAATTTTACTATGTTATAGCTGACCCAAAAGTAGCTGAATAACATATTTATACGAAATTCTCTAAATGCAATAGTTTTCCAATTACAACTAATTTACTCAATAGTGAGAACTTCAAAGTAGCTATTACTCAACTATGCAATGAGCCACAGATCTGAAACTTCACTATGTTATAGCTGATCCCAAAATAGGTCAATAACATATTGAAACAAAATACTCTAAATGCAATAGTTTCCAAGTTATAAGCGATTTACTCAACAGTGATAACCTAAAAGTAGCTATTACTCAGCTATGCCATGAGCTACAGGTCTAAAATTTTACTATGTTATAGCTGACCCAAAAGTAGCTGAATAACATATTTATACGAAATTCTCTAAATGCAATAGTTTTTAAGTTACAAGTGATTCTACTCATGATGGAAGTTACTGAAAAGGCCAAAAGTAGCTATTACTCACTTAGCTATTGAGACAGGCACCCAACTTACTCACCATATTGTAGCTATGAAAAAAGTAGCTGAATAACATATTTTAACAAAATGCTCTAAATACAACACTTTTCAAGTTATAAATGATTTTATGCATGATTTCATGAATTTTAATGCATTAAACATTATTAAAAAAATTTATTAAAAAAAAAGTAACACAGATCCAGGTCTCATACTCACACAAGAGAATCTACCTCTGGCCTAGTACATATATGCAAGATATGAGAGAAATCCCTGCAATAGTCACTGAGAAAATTGTGATTAAGTGTTGAAATTTTCACACTTTTGGTGGGGGTACCCCCCTTGTAATGTCTCTAGCAAACAGACGAACAGACAGATTTGCATGCCTTGAACAATTTTTCATCCTCGATAGATAAGGTATCTTTTAAAAAAAACAGCACGTCTCTAGGCCTTGTAGTTTTGGAGGAGAAGTTGTTCACGCGGACGCGTGCGCGTACGCCCACGCCGCAGAGTGACGACATAATGTCAGCTGACTGATAAGTCAGCTGACATAAAAAAAAACGGTTATGGTTATTTTCAGTCATCACTATAAAAATTGCACATGTTGTTGAAAATGGAATTTTCTGGAAAGTATAGAAATGCATCAAACATCAGAAAAACACCGACTTTCTCATGAGTTGGTTACAGCTTATTCTAACTCTTATTTGTTAAAAGTTATAACTATTACATACCCAATGGAAGTAACTACTGCGGTAGTGGTCATGTTTTGGATATTTTACTTCATTTATAAATTCCCTTTTAGGGATCATAATATAAGACTATTTGGCTCTATGTGTACGGAAGGCTCTGCATCTGACTTTATTTAACAGCATTGACAATTCCCCCAAAAATGTGATCTCTTTGGAGAGTCATTCAAATTGTATATTTTTGATTGAGTCTAGAAAGCCTACTCTGTGAAAATCAGAAATGGCAATTTAAAATGCCCATATATACATTTGTATTCTAGTTCATTTCACTGATTTTTAAACAAATGGAAGTTATCTCTATGTAATCTATCTGTTTCATGTTGATAGGGAACATTTTTATGTTATTCAGTCAAACTCAATTCTATAAATAACTTTTATTGCAGTGTAAATACTTACAACTTACACATAATGGTTGAGTAATATTAAAACATAATTTATGACCAGACAAAACCAATAACAAAAGCAAGAAAATTTTAAAATTAAACATTAGAAATTAAAAATACAAAACAATCTAATTTCAACAGTAGAAGACAACAACTTCTCAGAATACAACAACACAAATTATCATTTTTCACAATTAACAAGTGTACAAAAGTACAATCATTACAACATAATCTTCTACTGGTGCATGTGCAACACAGTTTCATATCTTTTCCCAATAATACTGATTAATTTGCAAGATTTTACCAAGCTCAATGGTAGTGAATAAAACTGCTACAATTTTAACCAAGAGATGAAAATTTTATGAAATCCACCGATAGATGAAGGAAGGAACTCAACCTCACCAACTGTTTTGGTCTCCAGTGTATCTGTATAAATGGTGGGGGTGGAGATTTATGAAGTTTCTCCCACTATTGGTACTATGCATGGATTTTAACAAATTAGAATTTGGCAATCTGAAAACCTTGGGTTCATAAATCAATACCAAAACAGTATTAAAATATCTAATATCATCACACACTTGGATAAGGTGTTCCTATCAAAATAATACACAATTATAAACATCCAGCTACAAAGCTATGCTTTTCTGCCATAACAACAGGATACTACTGAATCTACTGTCAAAATAATGTTCTTACAAAAAAAAGCTATATAAATGTGATAAACATGTAAAGTCAGACAAAAAAGTACAATTATACTGCTATGTTAACTTGCTGTTACAATAAGTAAACTAATACCAGGTTCACTTGATCTAAAAGAGAGCTTGTTTGTAGATGTACAGCTACTTTATGATTACATGCACTTATGAAATGTGTACTGTTTTGCAAGAGTTTTACATACAGTCAAGACAACTACTCTAAATTCCAAAATGGAATTCCATGAATTATAGGAATTTAGTCTTTACAGGGCAATTTTTTATGAAATGAAAGTATTTTTCCACTTCTTGAAATACTGCAGAACAGAAAACCCTTATAACTCGCATGACTATCAATTTTTGGCTTTGTAACCATTTAAATGAAACATAACTACTAAATATTTACGCAACTCTGGAATATTTGTGTCTTATGATAAATCTATGGCAAAGGTAAATTTGTAAACCCTAATTCTGTCTCTTAATATCAATTCATTTTAATTAATCTCTGCTGATACTGCTTCAATGTACACATTGTACAGTGGATTTCTAATTTGTCTCTAAAACCTGCCTCAGGATCATAACTTTTTACTGGTACCTAGCTTCACGACCCAGTCATCAATGAAATAAAAATTGGAGGGGATTATTGCAGGGTTTGGGATATTCATGAGTGACTTCTGTCAATGAGACATGAGCCATATTTGTTCAACTTGTTTGATTTGACAGTATATGTGTCAATAAATTATCTCGAGGTGGAATATCTTCAGAGTTTTATTTTTCCGAAAAAAAGTTGCCTTCAACCATGTTTTATTGTTAGTTTAGGAGGTCAATCACCTGTGACTTCCTCAAACAGGAAAAAAATTTGTTTTGTTCATCTAGTAGCTGTCAATCACCTGAGATGTCATGAGGGGGGAGGAGCTCCTAACCATGGTTTTGGAGAGGTTTTTCATACTCTCTGCCAGCCTGCTGAACTCCTCCCACTTCTGCGAGTGCAGTGAGGCCTCCAACTCCTTCAGGTGTCCCAGTTCTTTGAGTCGGGACTCTAACTCATGAATCCGTGCACGCAGAGATAAAACCTCACAATCACGGTCCTCTATCTAAAAAGATAGAAAATTGAATGACAGACAAAAACTAATGAATAAATACAGTCAACTTTTGCATCAAGGAAATGACAATCAGTGAATAAGAGGAAATTACAACAACTTACAATTTCATTACAGTTTAACAGTTTATTTCCCCAGTTACATTTGTATACAGATATATGTATGAACAGGTGAAAAACCAAATATATATATTTTTAAATAAACTTTAAATTTACCATATATAACCAGAAAAAGGTGTTTGAAAACAAAAATTACAATTTCAATAACAATTTAACTTTGGCTACACCCTGACATAGCCTCGTGTTTTATAGCTAATGTCACCTATTCATACATACAGGCTGGAGCTTAGCATAATGTCTCATTCAATTGGTGGATGATCTGCAGACCACTGACAAATGTTCTTTATCAAATAGATTTCAGGATGAAACTAGCAGTTACACAATGGATAATGTCTGAGTTAGCTCAAGGGCTCTATTTCAGTCATCCAGGTACAGCAGTGTGTTGTTTCCCCAAAATGAAGCATGTCTTGCGAATAAATACTTCTGTTGTTCTATTTGAAATATTGCTTCCTGATCTCACTGGCCTGTTTCTGCATCAGGGTAATCTGATTCTCTGGATGACATATACATGTTGTTTGGCACTAGTAGCCGAGTACATCTGTCTGGGGTCTCCGAGCAGTAAATCAAGAGGACAGTTATACTGCATATTAATGAATAGAAACAAAACTTGTATTTGATATTAATGAATACAAACTTTTACGTGGCCTAATGTCCCAGGGCTTGGACAAATTACTCTGGTTTTTAATCAACACACTCACCAGCCTGACCTGTTTCTGCACATCTGTCAAATGGATAACAAAAAGTATGCATGAATACACTAATGTCCAGTCACTGATGTCCTCTGATATCATAGATTATGACAGCTACACTGCCTTCTGATTACCAGGCCTGAAGATCTTTACTGTTAATCAATTGAGCTGATGTCACCTGGCACTCTGTGTAACCAGAGTACTCTATGTCTCTACAGACTCACCTGTTTCTGCAGATCTGCCACATGGTCTACCAGCAGCATCTTGTCACGCCGGAGCTGTGAGTTCTCGCTCTCCTGAGCCTCAGTTATTCCCTCCATCTCCACCAGGCGGCTCTGTGTCGTGTTTGACGTGAGTACCAGTGAGTTACTTTTCTGCTCCTGACTGGACAGCTGGTAATACAAAGATGTAACAAAATGACAGAATCACAGAAATATACATAATGAGCTGCAGTTGTAACCGCCTTAAATCTACTTAAAGGAAGAAAACATTGCATGTCATAGAGTACAATATTTATGATTGTAGCAGTAAGAACCAACACTGCTTGAATCCAACAATAGCTCTGATTATGTAAAATTTTTTGGGCAATAACTGTCGACACATTAACTTTTGGTATAATCACTATCCAAACCACATTTGAAGTGATTCATAGGTTTCTAAAATTCTCTTTATGTTTGTACAGTAGAAGTAACATTGGCAGGGTATATTTTCATACTTTTCATACTTTCACATTGTTTTTGCTATCATCCAAGTTTGTCTTTGTTTTTACCTTTCTTTTGTGTGTATCTCTTTTTGCTGGGAAGTTTATGTCTAATTGCTTGCATAAAATATTAATGTTTTGACCAAAAACAAACTGAAACAATGAACTGCCCATTTTTTTTTTTTTTTTTTTTTTTTTAAAGAAAATAAAAGAGAAAGCCTGCCCCATACTTTCAGACACTTAATTTGGCAAATGATTTTGGAATATATAAGAGTGAGGGTATCAGTAACTGATTCACAGTATGAAAGTGCCATGTTTCTGCTGAGATTTATTCCCAGTGCCTCTGGAACACACAGAAAGAAACCCAAACCTCACTCTTTTTGTTCAGCTAAGCTAAAGGGGAATTCCTGGAACTTCAGCTGTTAACACAGCGGACATATGCAAGGTAGGAATGGGTCACTGTCAAAAATATGTAGATCAGGAGGCTGACAATGCAAAACCATTCCGATTTCGGGATTAGTACATCCCTTATAGAATAGGCACACAAACAGGAAGTGAAGATCATGAAAACAAAATGTCAGTTCCATTCCTAAAACTCACTAAAAAAGTCAAGTAATTTTACTTCACTGAAGCATATAGTTACAGTTTGGTACATTTCACCAAGCAAGTGCAATGAGTATGGAGGTCTCACAGTACATTCTGCTGGTGCTTCACCTGCTGCAAGAGTCTCTGTGTGTGCTCCTGCTCTCGCTGGAGTAGCTCTTTGGCCTGATTTGCTTCAAACTTGAGAGTCCTCTCTTGCTCTCTCAGCTTCACCAGCTCAGTGATGTCCTTACTGCGTCGGTCATCCTTGTTCTCCCTCAGTGCTTTCTCCTGAATAACAACAACCCCATGACATGAGAACTCTGGGCTGCTCTGCACAGAGGCACACTTTACAGCTGCATGCTGCACATTATTATTATTGCTGATAACTGAAAATAAGTATTAATTAGGTAATTTTCCTGCTTGGCATTGAACTGAACAAATCAGTAAATCATAAAAAACATACTTTGAACTAGAAAAATGTTTTTGCTAACAAAAACGAAGTTTCCAAAAAGCATAAATGTAATATCACAGAAGGAGCCGAAAATGTACAAAATGATATGAAATTACGTAACTGTGTAATGGAACTGTGTATGTCTAGATGTATTTATAAAGGTAGTTGTAGTATACAGAGATAATGAAACATTCACCTGTCATTTAATTATCCTATAAAAAGTGCCCAGTACTCAGTAAGTATTGCAAATAGAGGTAGAGTAAGAAATTAAAAATTCGCCAGGAATCTAAAATTCGCCACCTCTAAAACCTTAGTTACTTTTATGAAGAAAATGATGTTTTTGTCTAAAAATTGGTATTTTTCAGTTCAAAAAGCCTTAATTTACTATGCAGTCAACAAATCTCACCACAATTCATTTATTTTATTAGTATTTTCACATGTGGTGAATTTCAGATATGTGGCGAATTTTAGATTTCTTACTCTATGAAATTTCGTATAAGAAAGAAACTGAAAAGTTGCTAAATTTTATAAATAAACTTGTTCAGAGAAAAGGATGAAGTCCTGATAGTTTTAAGATAGTGACCAAGTACCATTTAGATCCCAGTTTGACCAATACATTAGGGTGTATAAATCTGACCTGCTTTTAAGACTCCCTGCGTAGGGTTTTCTATTAATTCCCATTACATTCGAAAGCTATAACAGCAAAAATTTAAGACATAAAATTTAATAAATATAAAACTGATTTTGCAACCCCAGGTTTGACCCATGGTGGGTGGGGTTAAATCTGATTGGATTTCTACTTTCTAGATTCTACTTTCTTCTACTTTCAAGACCCCCTGCATATGGTTTCCTATTATCTCCAAACAAATTCAGTAGTTTTGTAGTTACAAGTGATTCACTCAAAGCTGAACTATCAAAACAGTCATTACTCAGATATGAAACTACAGCTCTGAAAATCTGCCATGACAGAAAACATCAAGAAGTAGGTGAACAAGTTGAAATTGATGAAAAAAACTCTGTATTTAATAGTGTTGAATTTACAGGTGATTTACTCATTTGAATGTCGAAATAGCTGTAACACACTGAGCTATAGAGCTCACTGTTTAAAACAGAAAATAGCTATTTCTCGTTTAGCTATTGAGGTAAACATCTAAATCAGGCAGTTTCTTATAGGTACAGAAAAGTAGCCGAGCAACATATTTTTGGCGAAATAAGCTATGTGTAGTCACATTGGGAGTTCTAAGACATTTACTCAAAGTGGCAACTAGCACTATTACTGACATCACTATGGGCCTAGATCTGCAAATGCAGCAAATAACAATGCACGACACAAGAAACCAAGCTAAAACTATCTATGTGCAAGACCCCACAGCTTTCCACTTTAGACGTGGGCACTCTCACACACTAGACGAATTTTATAATCTCCCTCAAGCAGGAGATAATAAGCCCCTTCAGAGGGACTCATAATTAAAAGATGACACGTTTTACTCAAAATAAAACAATGACAAAATATCAGATTGTTAACAGGATTAGAATTATTCACAAAGAGGCTGTTAACAATGTCAAGGAATTGTTACTGCTTCTGATATCATGGCTGAATTTTACGCACTCAAGTCTTGATGCTGATCTCAAGTTGCCTGTTTGTTTTTCAATGACCAAAGGTACAGAGTGCAGGCAACTAACTAGCATGCACTGCTTTCCTCAAACCCCTCACCTTTATGTTGAACCTAATCAGTCATAAAAATTCAGTCAATACATGGTTCTCACCCGCTCTAGCTGTTTGCCGAGCTCTGCCACCTGCTGACTAAGTATGGCGTTATCTTTGACCAGGTGGCTGGAATCGTCGGCCAGCTTGCTGCGCAGGTACCGGTCCTGGTCTGCCGACATCTCTGCCTCCTTCAACTTTTGACGCAGGATGTGCACCTCCTCCTAGAAAGAAACAATTAGGCACCTTATGGTATAGACTGCATCAGTACTAGACAAAGGCTTAGATCAATTCATAACATGGCTTGAGTGTGTTCCAGTAATTACACAACAGAATCTAAAATTTTAATGCCATACTTTTAAACTAGACTAAGGACGCATCTGTGGCCAGATGCTGGATGTATCCACCGACAAAGGCCAACTAACATAGTTTAGAAGATAAACAGCATTTTTCGTTAATAAGCAAGCTGAAAGCACTTTTAAGTTTGGCTACCCTTATTTGACCCTGTAGCAGGGGCCCAAGGTGAAGTCTGACCACATCAAAAGATTTGCAGCCCATGACTTCCTATAAGTTGTTTTCATATTAATGAGTTATTTGAGAAATACTGGCTATCTGCAATACTTCTAGAGATAATTCGTATTTACTCATTTTGAGTAGGTGAATAATTAGCTACGGGTCTGAAACTTCACCAAGTGAAAGCTCTCTCAAAAGTAGGCGAATGAGTTATTTGAGAATAATTGGCTATCTACAATACTTTTACAGATAATTTGAATTTACTCATTTTCAGTAGGTGAGTAATTACCTACGGGTCTGGAACTTCACCATGTGAAAGCTCTCCCAAAAGTAGATGAATGAGTTATTTGATAAGAATTGGATATCTGCAATACTTTTAGAGATAATTTGCATTTACTCATTTTCAGTAGGTGAGTAATTACCTACGGGTCTGAAACTTCACCAAGTGAAAGCTCTCCTAAAAGTAGGTGAAGGAGTTATTTGACAAAAATTGGCTATCTGCAATACTTTTAGAGATAATTTGCGTTTACTCATTTTGAGTAGGTGAGTAATTACCTACGGGTCTGAAACTTCACCAAGTGAAAGCTCTCCCAAAAGTAGGTGAATGAGTTATTTGAGAAAAATTGGCTATCTGCAATACTTTTAGAGATAATTCGCATTTACTCATTTTGAGTAGATGAGTAATTACCTACAGGTCTGGAACTTCAGCATGTGAAAGCTCTCCCAAAAGTAGGTGAATGAGTTATTTAAGAAAAAATTGCTATCTGCAATACTTTTAGAGAAAATGCAGAATTACTCATTTTTAGTAGGCAAGTAATTTAGCCACAGGCCTAATTTAGACATAAAGCCTAGCAATAGAATACTGTGGTGCACCCTCTAATATACCTTGCAAACTTGAGAAGGCTAGCTATAATATTTTTTTTCGTTAGAGCGGTAATGGTGAAATCTCTCTACACACTGCGGCTATCCAGTGGATACAATGATTTACTCAACAGTGAGAACCTGAAAGTAGATATTGGTAAGCTATGCCATGACATAGAGGTCTGCAATTTCACTCTGTTATAGCTGACTAAAAATTATGTGAATTATGTGTTCAGAATAGCCTGGCCAGAATTGTTGCCAACACCACCAAGTACTCACACATCACTCCAGTTAGAAAAGCACTACATTGGTTGCCAATTAAGTACCGTTCTATCTTTAAGACTGCCATGTTGGTATATAAGTTCCTACACAGTGGTAACCCCAAATACTTTGAACCCTTCCTCATTCCCAGACATAGTGCATATAACACTCGTCGAAGTCAATCTGATGGCATATTTCTTGAGGTTCCCCACTTTGGTTCAATTTTCAAGTCTCGAAAACATTTTGGACTCAGTTTTGCGTATGACGCACCTATGATTTGGAATGACCTTCCTGATGAGGTCCGCTCTGCAAACTCACTTGCCTCTTTCAGGTCAAAGTTGAAGTCATACCTCTTTGGAAAAGCACACCCACCCTAAATTTCCAATTTCCTTTCTGCTTTCTCCGCGGTGCTGACCCCTGCAATGTCTCTGGTTTTTGAATATTGAACAATGTTTTTGTGTGATGCGCCTTAGAGTCTGTCTTTTGACAGAGATTAAGCGCTATAAAAGTGCTATTAGAATTAGAATTAGAATTTAAACAAAATACTGTAAATGTAATAGTTTTCACGTTATAACTGATTTACTCAACAGTGATAACCTCAAAGTAGCTATTACTCAGCTATGCAATGAGCTACATGTCTGAATTTTTTCTATGTTATAGCTGACCCAAAATTAGGTGAACAACATATTTAAGCAAAATACTGTAAATGCAATAGTTTTCAAGTTACAACTGATTTACTCAATAGTGAGAACCTGAAAATAGCCATTGCTCAGCTATGAAATGAGCTATAAGTCTGTAATTTCACGATGTTATAGCTGACCCAAAAGTAGGTGAACAACATATTTTAACAAAATACTCCAAATGCAATATTTTTAAAGTTACAAGTCATTTACTCAACAGTCAGTACCTGAAAATAGCTATTGCTCAGTTGTGCCATGAGCTACAGGTCTGTAATTTCACTATGTTATAGCTGACCCAAAAGTAGCTGAATAACATATTTACACTAATTTCTTTAAATGCAATAGTTTTCCAATTACAACTGATTTACTCAACAGTGTGAACTTCAAAGTAGCTATTACTCAGCTATGCAATGAGCCACAGGTCTGGAACTTCACTGTTATAACTGACTCCGAAATAGGTGAATAACATATTGAAACAAAATACTCTAAATGTAATACTTTTGAAGTTATAAGTAATTTACTCAACAGTGATAACCTAAAAGTAGCTATTACTCAGCTATGCCATGAGCTACAGGTCTGAAATTTTACTATGTTATAGCTGACCCAAAAGTAGCTGAATAACATATTTATACAAAATTGTGTAAATGCAATAGTTTTCAAGTTACAAGTGATTTTACTCATGATGGAAGTTACTGAAAAGCCCAAAAGTAGCTATTACTCACTTAGCTATTGAGACAGACACCCCAGTTACTCACCATGTTGTAGCTATGAAAAAAGTAGCTGAATAACATATTTTAAGAAAATGCTCTAAATGCAACACTTTTCAAGTTATAAGTGATTTAGTGCATGATTTCATGACTTTTAATGCATTTTAGACATTTTTGTCTACCACAGGCCTAATTTAGACATAAAGCCTACCAAAAAGATAGGGTGGCGAGTCCTCTAGCTTACCAAGCCACCTGCCAAATATGAAAGAAATCTGGAAAGAAATGTGGACTGTAGGTCGCTAACAAGCAATATTCCACATTTTAGACATTTTTGTCTACCACAGGCCTAATTTAGACATAAAGCCTACCAAAAAGATAGGGTGGCGAGTCCTCTACCATATCAAGCCACCTGCCAAATATGAAAGAAATCCGGAAAGAAATGTGGACTGTAGGTCGCTAACAAGAAATCTCTGCGGACGCGGACGAGGACGACAACCAGTGTTCGAACTCAACGCCGTCCCGCGGGTCCGCGACCGCCAATATTGCAGCAGGACCGCCGAGTTTTAGTACTTACAGGTCCGACGGACTGTCGAAAATCCCAGATTATCGCCCATTGAAAAACGTTCTGCAAAAGAACTGTAAGGGTTAGATGGATGGCAAATACTTTAAAACGAAATATATTTTATTTGTTATTGCTGTATATATACGTTTTTTTTGCAAAAACGCTTTAAAATAAGATTTTATTGTTAGTTGTTGGTGTCGCGATGGGAAATCTTGTGGAAATCTCGCAAACCTCGAGATTTAAAGTTGAAATCTCGTTTCATTTTCATCGCTTCCAGTATTGCTTTTGGCGCTTTTATTTCATCAAAATTCTACCAAATCACCTGATATATGCTTGGTTCATGAGCAACTGACATGCATGGACAGATACCTGACAAACCTAGGCTCCAATCCAAAAAAAAGCCAAAAATTTCAGAGCAAAGGGATATATGAAAAAAAAATACCAGAAAAAGGGAATTTCAGGCTTCCTGGGTGAAGTCATACCCCTGGATTCTGTATGACCAAGGCAATAATGCAATGTTTTGTACATGGGTGGTCATAATTGTGTCTGGTTCATAATAATGTCCGATTTTTGTTGTAGTTTATTTATAAAATGTTATTACCAGAACTTTGAATTTTTTTTTTCAAATTACTCCGCTGAGATTGAGTTTAATTCATGAAAATTTAAAAAACTGAACTAAACACCCAAACTGAGTACATTAACGTTCAATAAAAAATTGAAGGACATAATTATGAACCGGACACAATTGTGACCACCCGTGTACTACTTGTAGAGCCATTTTTGGGCATTTGAGCCAGTCAAAAGTTAAACAGTCAATTGTGGTACATTAATGACTTTGCCAAAAGTGAAAATGAGTGAATGAACTGTGAACTGTTTCATTTTAATTTTTATTTTAAATCTCCTAAGCAATAGACATACAAACTCACTTAAACAATAAATAAATAAACTTTGGACTTGTTAGTTTTGGCTCGGACCTTTACATTTTCAGAGTTGAAGGTCCTTCGGACCACCTCCATATTTTTCTTAAGCGTGAACACTGACGACAACGATGATGAATCCATAGTATCCCCGCTTCGCGTTGGGGATACAATTACTGTATACAAGCATATGTACCCTAAAATTCTGAGCGGCATATTAATGCCAAGATTTTCGATTGCTAATCTGAGCTGTGGTGTTTGTTAACATATGCCCTTGTGTTTGTTCTGTCCTGTATGGTCACTATACTTCTGTAGTACTTGTGCTGTATAGTCACTGTTCTGCTTAAGTACTTATCTCTACACATACCCTGAGGTCCTGTGTAGTCCTATATAGTCACTGTACTATTTAGGGCTGCGACCAAGCAGTCGACTCAAATTATTTGTACTCGTCACACCCCTAGTACTATTGTATTACTTGTCCCTATATACATACCCTGAAATCCTGTGTAGTCCTGTATAGTCACTGTTCTGCTTAAGTACTTATCTCTATACATACTAGTGCTGCGACTCGGTCCGCAAAAACTACTCGATTATCGCCCACATGGGATCGATGCATAATTCGATGCATCGGCAGACATTAAAACCATACAAAACTTACAGAGTAAATAACTAATCCACACTTTCATATAATGTTTTAGTACATTTCAACAATTCTAAGGCGATATTTTGGGACAAAAACTGCTCCATATTTATTTTACGGAAAATCACTTCCTCTTTCGTTTGATTCGACTGGAAACATACTAGACCTCAACCCTTTTTCGGCTTTCCGAATTTCGTTTTTTTTTATCGAGGCATCGAAAGTGATGCTGTAATCGATCAATGCATCGAATGGACCACTAATCGGCGCAGCACTAATACATACCCTGAGGTCCTGTGTCGTCTTGTCCTGTATAGTCACTGTCCTGCTGTAGTACTTATCTCTATACATATTCTGAGGTCCTGTGTAGTCCTATATAGTCACTGTACTGTTGTAATAGTTGTCTCTTTACATATCCTGAGGTCCTGTGTAGTCCTATATAGTCACTGTACAGGTGTAGTACCTGTCTCTATACATACCCTGAGGTCCTGTATAGTC
This sequence comes from Sabellastarte sp. h YS-2021, assembly GCA_964017235.1. Taxonomy (NCBI): domain Eukaryota; kingdom Metazoa; phylum Annelida; class Polychaeta; order Sabellida; family Sabellidae; genus Sabellastarte; species Sabellastarte sp. h YS-2021. The sequence continues at coordinate 35,875,313 of OZ024936.1, forward strand.
CTATACAGTCACTGTCCTGCTGTAGTACCTGTCTCTATACATACCCTGAGGTCCTGTGTAGTCCTATACAGTCACTGTCCTGCTGTAGTACCTGTCTCTATACATACCCTGAGGTCCTGTGTAGTCCTATACAGTCACTGTCCTGCTGTAGTACCTGTCTCTATACATACCCTGAGGTCCTGTGTAGTCCTATACAGTCACTGTCCTGCTGTAGTACCTGTCTCTATACATACCCTGAGGTCCTGTGTAGTCCTATATAGTCACTGTCCTGCTGTAGTACCTGTCTCTATACATACCCTGAGGTCCTGTGTAGTCCTATATAGTCACTGTCCTACTGTAGTACCTGTCTCTATACATACCCTGAGGTCCTGTGTAGTCCTATATAGTCACTGTCCTGCTGTAGTACCTGTCTCTATACATACCCTGAGGTCCTGTGTAGTCCTATATAGTCACTGTCCTGCTGTAATAATTGTCTCTATACATACCCTGAGGTCCTGTGTAGTCCTATATAGTCACTGTCCTGCTGTAGTACCTGTCTCTATACATACCCTGAGGTCCTGTGTAGTCCTATATAGTCACTGTCCTGCTGTAGTACCTGTCTCTATACATACCCTGAGGTCCTGTGTAGTCCTATATAGTCACTGTCCTGCTGTAGTACCTGTCTCTATACATACCCTGAGGTCCTGTGTAGTCCTATATAGTCACTGTCCTGCTGTAGTACCTGTCTCTATACATACCCTGAGGTCCTGTGTAGTCCTATATAGTCACTGGCCTGCTGTAGTACCTGTCTCTATACATACCCTGAGGTCCTGTGTAGTCCTATATAGTCACTGTCCTGCTGTAGTACCCGTCTCTATACATACCCTGAGGTCCTGTGTAGTCCTATATAGTCACTGTCCTGCTGTAATACTTGTCTCTATACATACCCTGAGGTCCTGTGTAGTCTTGTCCTGTATAGTCACTGTACTGCTGTAGTATTTGTCCTCCACATCTCTCAGCATTGTCTCCACTTTGAGCAGTTCCTCTCGCTTCTCACTGAGTGCACTCTGTGTGGCTGCCACCTCATCTGTCTTCTGCTCCAACTTAAGAAAATAAAAACACTAAACATTAAAATTAGGAACGTCACGACTACAAATATTTCATGTCGGCTAATCGCCAAGTATACTAATCGCGTTGACACCGAATAGCTGTCAAATTTCTAAAACTACCACAAATATTAAGTTTCATATTGTAAAATGCAATGAAAACGATAAATATGTGAAATAAAATGAAAATATATGTATAGAATCTGTAAACTTTAATAAATTTGTTGTTTTCTTGCGACTTCTGCTTTGTTTATTTCAGACAGGAAGTGGGTGATATAAGAGGTATATGGTACTTTTGGTTTTACGTGACTGTAAAAACAGTAGAAGAAACATGGCTGACGTTGGATTTTAACATATTTTATGTGACAATACAGATATATTTGACAGATTCAGACCTTCTACCATCTTTTACTACATTGAGCGATTATTCATACTTGAAAATATGAACTGGTTAATAACGCTATTCTAACCGTTGTCGATTAGTCGGCTAGTCGTGCTGCCCCTAATTAAAATCATTTTTGGATTCACCAAATATAATAAATACTAGGCCCTCATTTTCATATACATCAATGAATTAGCAGTAGACTTGCCAAAATTCAGTAATTGACAGTATAGAAATCTTGAAGTATCACAATGCAATGGTAACTTTTATCGCTAAACTGCCCTTCCTGGCAAGAGCAATACTGTGCGACAGTATCTAGTCAGGTTTATCCTATGATATAAGAATGTACCATATTCTCATTGGTGTATTTCTTGAAGCCATAATCTTTTCAGTCACCCATATATCATATATTTACACCATTAAGCAAGGGTTTTACTGTGATACATGGGAGGAGCTTGCTTTGAATTTGGGTTCAGCTATGCCTCAAATTCTGTTAATACTAAGCCATTTCACACCTGGTTTCTGAGCATCTGCATCTTTGTGTCCTGGTTTCTGAGTAGGGTTGCATTCTTGTCAAGCTCTTGCCTTGCTGCTAGTAGCTGTGACTCCTTGCGGCCGCTGTCTCTCTGCAACACCTCGTTCTCTTTCTTCAGCTGCACCACCTCATCCATTAGCAGGCGTTTGTCTCGCTGGAAAGCCTCTGTCAATATACATTCTTTTTTTTCTTCTCAGTTCAATTTACTTTCCAAAGTCATTATATAGTCATTACAAGTAAAAAGGCGATAAACAAGATAAATAAAATGTATGTACAACATAATATATTTAAATTTCCTATAAAGTACAAACAGAAAATTAAATAAATCAGCAGGTGCATGATTCACAGTCAGGCCTGTCAATTAGATAAGTACATAAAGCAGCCGGTGCTTCCTTGCTGAAAGAGTCTCTGTAAGCACAGCAGAGTCAATAGTTCAGCAGGTGCCTGGATGGATGTCTTTAAAGCCTCTAAACACATCGAAAAATAACTACATCAACAGATGCTTATTTTTCTAGAGTACCTCTCATAATATGCCAAAATAACTAACAAAAATAGCATCAGAGATGCCCGTACCTCACAGCCTGGGAAAATAGTTTTCAACACCATGAGATACAGAAGCAGTGAAACAGTACACAGATTGGGATACTTTCAGTGTCAGTGTCCAAATAATGTTTAAGTACAGAAAATAACATCTAAGAGAAAGAAATTGCATGTAAAGAATAAGTATTAAAACAAGACAATTCAGTAAACTAAAAATTATGAAGCTTTAAGACTTCTACCATTTTGATCTTCATTTGTATGGTCGAATTATGGTTTAGATGTTTTGAATATTACCCATACATACAGATGTAGCAATACATGCTTTTATGTGGAATTGGGGCAAAACCTGTGGCTCACTTAATGCAATACCATCTGTTACAATGGGAAGTTGCAAAAGTAAAACAGTTAATGTCTTCTAATATGACTTTAACAGTGTTTAATCTACACCAAAAGATACCCAAAGGTGCAACAACCAAGATTCAAGTAAAAAGATATAAGAGAGATATAAGAGAGATAAACAGTATCAGATATCCTCGTAGAGACATAAAATAGCATCAGATATGCAAGATCAAAGGTCAAATCCAGGTCACATCATGACGTTGCACACATAACCCTTGACCAATGTCCCTACCAAATATCAACTTCCTACACCTTATGGTTTCCAAAATATAGCCCAGACAAGGCATTATAGATCAAGGTCACTACGGCAAGGTCAAAGGTCAAATCAAGGTCAGACCATAACGTTGCACACCTACATCCCTTAACCAATATCCCTACCAAGTATCAACTTCCTACACCTTACGGTTTCCGAGATATAGCCCGGACAAGATTTTAGAGGTCAAGGTCACTACGGCAAGGTCAAAGGTCAAATCAAGGTCACACCATGACGTTGCACACCTACACCCCCTAACCAATGTCCCTACCAAGTATCAACTTCCTACACCTTACGATTTCCGAGATATAGCCCGGACAAGATTTTCAAACTCAAGGTCACTACGACAAGGTCAAAGGTCAAATCATGGTCAGACTATGATGTTGCACACCTACACCTCCTAACCAATGTCCCTACCAAGTATCAACTTCCTACACCTTACGGTTTCTGAGATACAGCCTGGACAAACTTTTTCCCGCTGCCCGCCCATCCGGACACCATGGGTGAAAACAATACCCCGACAGCCCTTAAGGGTAAAAACAGTAGATGGATGTTTGTCAGGAAGCAAACTGTGGCAAAAAGTGTTTTTTTTTTCTCTCAAAATAATTACTGAGTACTAAGTAAAAATTCCAATAATACTTAACATCATGAAAGAATTTTATACATTTATGGATGTCTTCACATATTGCATTGGCAATTTCAGTGGCCTAGTGGTTATTAGATATAACTACTACAATTCATATAAAGACTCCATAAATAAGGTACTGTATTCATCAGCAAGCCAACTTATAAACAGCTTTACTTTTAAACTCTATTTAAATCTTTGAATATTTTCCAGAATGTCTTTTTACATCTAGAATACTTACTCATATTCAAAGGTTAAACAGACACTAATGTCCTCACAAGAACAGATTCAAATGAGGATAAAACTGCCTGAACATCTAATGTCCACTATTCCACTGGATGTGCCATCTTTTCATTACCAATAGAGTACATTCAAGATAAAGGACTGATCACTTTTGTGGTCTTTGGAGTGCAGTTGTCAGGGTGTCTGCATTTCATATGCATATGGGATCGTTCCTTGCCAAGGTCATGAAGAATTTACCCCTGGAAAAGGTACTTAATAAACATGCCCTAGCTTCTTCACTTAGGAGAGTTAATGCGTATCCACACTAGGTAGGGGTAACTGTGCAACTGACTGACTGATTGTGTTCTGCAGGTTAGAAATTCTTAGATTTGTTTAAACCAGAAAAAAGCACAAGCCATATGGACCACATTACCTGTTTAATCTGTAAGAAAATTTTACTTATGGATGACTTTATTGATAAGAGTTTCTTACTACAAGGCAATGGCAGTCACCCACCTTCCTCCACCTTGAGTCTGTTGAGTATGCGCTCCTGCTCTGCCTTGGCCAGCTCCAGACTGGAGTCTTTGCGCTTTGACTCCACCTGCAGCCCATCCACTGCTGCCTGCATTTGCTGAAATAGTAATCACCTGTCTCTTACAAAGGGTTACACAATAACAGGTCTCATCAAAGGTTGATAAAATTATACATAATCAGTTCTTTACAACACATACTGTATAGAATACTGTACTAGACATGTCATTAAAAATCACCTGTTTGTTTCAGTAAAAAAAAAAAAAAAAAAAACAATTTGTCACTGTAATTTTAGAAACTAGTTTAGAAATTTTATAAACTGTTGTTGGTTTTTAATCACAAATGCAGCAAAAACAGAGAAAATGATTTTTTAATGTAAAAGTTTTCAGCAGTTAAGTATGCTATTTACTCGACCTGGGTAAAAAGGAGTGAAAACCTATTCAACAGAAGACCTGACCCAAATCACATCAGTAAAGAATATGTTACTGCAATGTTTTCAGTTGCATGTATGCAGATATATACAATAACATTCTTAAAACACAGAAAGTTTGAAGTTGTAAATTCATTTAACCAAACACATGTATTTAAACTATTATTATCTTTAAAATTTAAATATCATCTTAAATTTAATAGCATACTTCATATGCAACAGCACTGGAAATAAAACTTAGAGGTGAAAAAAACAAGAGGGTCAGAAATGCCCCAAAAGGCAGGTTGTGCAGGCAGCAATAAGGTTAGCGACTGCTGTAATTAAATTTAGAAACAAGGAAAGAAATTTTAGGTCACCCAGTTAAGGTAAATGTGTTAGACGTGCTAAGAAATGTAAAACTTTTAATCTATGTTACATAATTGTATCTATGCTACAAACAGACAAACGAACAGATGGAATTATACCAATTTCAAAAGCAACTTAGCTATGATGGTGATCTATCTCTCTGTCAAGTTTGAATTCGATTGGACAAAGCGTTTTCGAGTTAGAGTCCAGAAATGGAAATGTTGACGCACATACAAACAAACAGATGGAATTACACCAATTTCATAAGCAACTTAGCTATGATGGTGATCTATCTCCCTGTCAAGTTTGAATTTGATTGAACAAAGCGTTTTCGAGTTAGAGCCCGGAAATGGAAATGTTGACAGACAGACAAACGGACAAAAAACGGACAAACAAACAGATGGAATTACACCAATTTCGACAGGAACCTAGCTATGATGGTGATCTATATCCCTGTCAAGGTTGAATTTGATTGGACAAAGCGTTTTCGAGTTGGAGTCCGGAAATGGAAATGTTGATGGACAGACAAACGGACAAAAAACATACAAACGAACGGAAGGAATTACACCAATTTCGAAAGGAACCTAGCTATGATGGTGATCTATCTCCCTGACAAGTTTGAATTCGATTGGACAAAGCGTTTTTGAGTTAGAGTCTGGAAACAAAAATGTTGGCGGACAGATAGACGGACAGACAGACAGAAGGACGTTGGACACATCAATCTAATAGGCGGGTTGGTTACATGCAACCCGCCTAAAAACCAACAATGCAATCTTTCAATATTACCATCATAACAAGCTAAGTGAGTGAATCACAATGTTTAACCGTCAAACTAATTGCTAAGGCTACAACACAGTTAAATGCACAGGTATGAATCAGCCAGTATTACAAATGACTACTCACCCTCAGCTTCTCCAGCATTTTCTGAGCCTCAGCTGTCATGTGTGGGTGCATTTCAGTGGCTTTCTTAGACTGCTCTCGCTGCCACAAAATGCAACAAACAGGTGGAATGATAAAATGGAATTTGCTGAACATGCATTCAAAAGGAATCTTAACACCAATATATACATCATATTCATAAACAGCTTTAAACATGTTCCACAGTTTTGCTTTAAACGCAGCTAAATTTTGGAATGACTTTCCTGATAACATACCTAATTCCACTTCTATTGCTTCCTTCGTAAAAAAGCTAAAAAATTACCTGTTTGCAAAAACCTAGCCATCCCACTCCCTTGTCTTTTTGGTAAAACCTGACTATTTTTAAATTAATGGTACAACTCTCACAAACAGATTTTTGTGTTATAGCACTTTTGATTCTGTCACATGATAAGTTCACATTAGATTAGGTAAGATTAGTGTAATCCTATATAGACACTACAATATTTCCCTGCATGAAGTTAAAAGAATTTAGCTATGCATGATTGGTTTGAAACAGCCCTTCATAATTTCCTTTCTTTGAGATTTTGTGACAAAAAAAAAAAAAAAATTCACCAAGACTCTGAGAGAACACTTTTGTCAGTGTTTAAAGTATACTAAGGAACTTGTTGTGGAGACATCAAGACATTGGTTTGCTGAATTCTTCAAAGTACTGGTTGAATTGATTCTAATGAAATTGATAGATGTGGGTTACATGGATGAAAGAGGTTCAGGCTATTGAAGATATGTTTTACTAGTTTTCTGCCAACATACACTGTCCCCGATTACCAGTTTTGTAACAGCATATCATGATGTATCCACACATTCACATACCAAGTAGTTTGCCTCCAGTTCCAGGAAGTACACCTGTTGCTGCAGGTTCTTAATGTACTCGGCCTCAATGCGCTCCAAGTCAACTGGACCCTTGCTGCTCTTGCTGAAATTACCAAACACAAATTCAAAATGTTGATGGCTCAAGTGAATTTCTGCCCTCATCTAATCAATGAACTCAATGGCAGAGTAATTAACTACTACTAACTCATTCAGGATTTGATCACCTGTCTCTCACCTCTGTGTTTGTGAGTTTGAATTCTAATCTGACTTTAGCTACTGAACACTGTCAGTACATTAAAACCCAAGTTTAAACTCTGATGCGAATTGAGAGCTGAGGAAACAGAAGTAGCTGACAGATTGTACATATCAGCTTTGTTAGTGTGTGTTTAATAAATCTGAACTGGAGATTTTATAAAATTCAGAGTTTCAAGTGGCACAGATACAGACAGGATGTGACAGAGCACATACCTACTCATGCCAGCAGTATTAAAGTTAGCAGCCAGGCTGCCTGTACTTTTTCTGAGGTTACTTGTACGTCCAGACTGCTGCAGTGATCCTCTCCCCTCATCAGAAGTGCTGCCTACACAAATACATTGACATGTATCAGAATCTAAAAATTTCATCACAAAGAAATGAAAGAATTTACAAAAATAGCATCAAAAATGCCTGTATTGAAGTATATCTGTCAAAGGAAATTGCACTGTTAGGTAAAAGTTCTAATAATGATAAGTTGTAGCAATCCATATATATATAGGTCACACCAAGGTCATACATGCCTCTGCACACCTACATACTCCAACCCATGGTCCTACGAAATATCATATTCCTGTACCTACTGGTTTCTGAGATACAGCCTCAATTTTTTTTGTTTCCTGCCAGTCACCCATCCGCCTGCTGGACACCTAAAAATACCTGTACAGCCTTTATAGGCTATAGGGTAAATACAGTAGAACCTCCATTATCCGACCCTCTTGGGAGAGTAATAATTAGGTCGGATAATAGAAAGGTCAGATAAGAGAATGCCTAAAATAACAGGCTTAAATGGAGTTGGGAGAGTGGATTGAAGGTCGGATAATTTGAAAATTTGGATAATAGAGGGTCGGATAATCGAGTTTCCACTGTAGTAAAAAAGAAATGTGAAATAAAATGAAAATAAATGGAATAAATAGAGGTTTTACCTTAATTCCAATAAAACATTGGAAAACAGTTTCCATGATGTGTGTGTGGCTATGATAAGATTTTAAAGGTTAAGGTCACTACCTCAAAGTCAAATATAAAATCAAGGTCTCACCATGCAACTGGGAACCTACATTCCCAACCCATGACCCTACAAAGTATCAACTTTCTGCTTAAAGAAGAAATAGCCCAAACAATATTTGAAAGGTCGAGGTCACAATAATCAAATCAAAATCACAGTCATGCAATGCTTTAGCATACATACACCCCCAACCAATGGAACTCTCGCTACCAAATCTGGTTTTAGGGTACAAGGCTTGCTGGTTCAACTGGTGCCAGAACCTTTGTGTCCCCCCTTGTTAATCACTTGACACGCGTATAGAAGGAGGGAAGGAAAAACAGAGTTCAGTCCCGAGAATTCCCGAAGAAGGTGAACAGGAATGAAGGCCTTCTCCCGTCTACCGCTTTTGTTCATGACAGCACGGAAGAAAATAAAAGGCCTAGGTGGGGTCAGTATCCTCATCCACCACTTTTGCTTATGGTAATACACAAAATGTTTCTTAAACAAAAAGTGTTCCTTCTTTATATACTCTATGTACAAGACGATGAAGAGCAGCTGACAGATCTGTTGAGCTGCCACAACTTGACCAAGATGATAGAGCTCTAACTCAGATCAAGACACATCCTTCAGATAAAATTGAGTGAAGGTATTGTGAGGCATCCAGTGACAGGCTAACATGATCTGATCCATGAAGACTTCTCCCTGGAAGGGCTTGGTACCTACAAAGGCTCTGGCATTATGGGCCCAGACCTTATACAGCTTCTTCAACCTAAAGCTGATAACACAAAAGCACTGTCTGTTTGATCATAGAAGAAATAGTTATCAGAACGATAGCCTTGGCAAAGCTCTTCTTGATTGAGACAAAGATCAAATCTTTGTGGTCCTGGAGGTCCTTTGTCTTGTCCAAGTAATAACACAATGCTCTGACTGGGCAGTGTTCTATCCTCCTTAAGGAACCTATCAAGTGTAGGAGCCAAAGCTGGAATGATCACTGGAGCTACACAATCTGGTCTATCCCTAGCCAATTCTTCAACAAGAAGCTGGGTGAAGGATATAAGGAGACATTAGACCAATCCTCTCAGTGTCTTCTGTGGAGCCAAGCAAGAATTTCACTCCTTCATTTGTCAGAACCTAGTACCTGGAGGAAGACAGTTTTGAATGTCAGATGCTTAAGAGAAGCTTTCCTGAGAGGTTCAAAGGAAGCTTGGTGAATTGATGAAGGACTAGGGACAGATTCCAACTAGGAATACCCCTGGTCTGTCCAGATAAAAATTGTCCAGGAGTCTGTTTAAGTTTTCATCATTACTAAAGTTGAGGCTATCATTTCTAATTTTGTCTGCTATAGCCATCCTATAGCCATCTATCGTGCATTGTTGGAGAAAGAAAGAGATGACCATTTCAATTCATAAATGCTTCTGGTTCAATGCCTCTGGGGAACCTCAATTTTCACTACCACTTGGTCACAGAACCCTTATTTCTGGATGGCTGTGACTCTAAAAGCCACGCATGCAGATTTAGGTTCTGAAGGTGCCTGTGTGGACACCCACTGAATGGTTGAGTCAGAAGGTCATCCAACCTGGGCAGAGACAGTGGGATTTTCACTGACAGGTTGACTAGATACCAGAACCAGGGCATGTTCATCCACCCCAAAGTAATTAGAATCATCCTGCGACACCTGTGGTCCAACATCTTGGTGACTACTTCGCCCAGAATTGCCACCTGGGGGAAAAGCATAAATGTCCAGCTCCTACCAGTGAAAGCTCAACACATCCACTTTCCAAGCTTTGTGATCTGGAACAGGGGATACAAATTTGGGAAGTTTGTAGTTGAACCTGGTGGCAGAGAGATACACTTGAGGAGTATGCCACCTTGTACACAAGTGGTGGAACATCTCCTGGAGAAGAAACCACTGTCTGAATCACCTGTCTGTGTCTGGAAAGCTTGTCCTCTATCACATTCAGGTGACCACAAGTGCTCAAACGTCTTGAAGCCAGTAAGACTACTTTCAGTTCTAGAAATTTATGTGCAAGCTGCTTTCTGGCTTTGACCAGTGGTCTTTTGCAATGCAGTCCCCAAAGTGTGCACCCCAACCTCCATTTGACGCTGCAGAGCGTGTTGAACGGGATGCAGAGGCTGGCCACAAAGTACATTGTCTTTGTATAGCCACCACAGCAGGGGAGGCTAGATAGATCTGGGCAGAGGTATGATCTTCTCACAGAACTCTAAGACATGCCAATGATTCTTCAGTTGCCATTGAATGGGCCTCATATGAAGATGTCCCGAAACGACCTACTTTTTCTGTGGCTGTGAAAAAATACCAATCTACATACCTAATATGAATATCCTGACTGATCAGCTTTCCTGGTCCATGAGGGTCTTTATTTTCTGAATCAGGGAGTCCCACCTCTCTTAAGTGTGTTTCACCAGACCTCAGAAGAAGTCGAACCGATATCCTACAAAGCTGAACACTTTTTGGAGAATCACTTCCGACTTGATTAAGTTCACTACCCAGCCCAGATCTTGGCACAGAGCCAAAAGGGTATGGGTATGTTGTCAGCAAGTTTCCTGAGAAGGGGCTCTGAGCAACCAGTCATCTTAGGCACTGATGGATTCTTAAATCCCTGGCTTGAGCCATGAGCTTCACTTCCTTTAAAACCTTTGTGAACTCCAGAGCAGCTGTCGCTAGGCCAAAGAGAAGGGCTGTGAACTGGTAGGTCTGACTGTTCAGATGAAACCTCAGATATTTCCTTGACCCTGGGCTTATTGTGATGTGAAAATAAGCATCGCATCCAAGGAGCTGACCCACTCTCCTTACTGAAGGGAGAGTCTTATTGTCTCTGGGGTTTCCAACTTGAATGTAGCTGTTTGGAGATACAGGTTCAGAGTGCTCAGATCCAAAATGGGCCACCACTTGTTGTTTGGTTTCAGAACCAGAAACAACCTGTTGTAGAAGGCAGGAAGACCAAACCACAACATTTTTAACTGCCTTTTTGTCTATAAGGGAATGCAAAGCTTCCTTCAAGTAGCTGTTCTTGAGGGGATTTGCAAATATGATCAGGTGACCTTGTCAGAGGGGCTCTCATCTTGAAGGGCAGACTGTTCATGACACACGAGCTTGTGAGTCTTGGCTGCAATTGTCTGACAAAGATTGTGACTTGACAAGCCTGGACCTACACAGTAAGTCTCATTTATAAGGTTCATTGGACTGGGTCTGCTTGGATGAATATTGGGGCTTGGAACCTCCATTTTCCCAGTATCTGCCTTTACTCTTTACACCAAATTATCTCTAAGGCTGTTGACCACTACCAGACTGAGAACCTTGCTTGAAACCTTTTTTTTTTTTTGTACAGTTTGTACAGGTAATCATCTATTCCTCTGCTTGTCGCAAAGTAGCATCTGGGAACAAACCCCAACTGAACAAATACCAAATTATCCAGATGTACAAGAAGGCTGCCAGCCAGGTGTTGGAGAGATGAGCCTAATGCAACAGAAATGCTTTGGTGAAAACAAGCAAGGTCTTTAAGATCACGCAGAGCCTCAGAAGCCTTGGAAGATCACTTCGCTTTTCCATGTTCACCCTAAAGTATAGCGATACTTTTTACCATTTACCATTGAGATTTTGGCACCCTAACAAACTGGTCCATCTTCAAGCCACCAGATTCCTGTGAGCTGGAGGGATAGCCCTCTTTAACTTCCAAATTCAGCTTTCCAATCCTGTTGCACCACCAGTCATCTACAGAATGACTGAAATCTTCCTGGTAGACTTTGGATTTTTCCCCTACAAGGATTATTGGAACAATCCCAGTCCTCACCATAAGTTCAAAGTCAGGAATGTCTCACCATCCCATAAACCTAATTAAGTACAGACCAAACTGGCTCTCTGTATGACATTTCTTCATTTAGCTTAACATTTTCAGCTGAAGTAGGTGACAATTGCCCTTCCTCATCAGACTTGAGAGTCAATATCAGAAGCTTGGCCAGTAGAAATTAAAGGCTTGGCATCATCATACACTGCAGAACAACCCTGTGGACCGATATGGACTGGAGACAAGTCGATGGAGAGAGCTATGGAAGCAGAAACTGACTGGGCAGTATCAGTGGAGTGACCTGAGTTAGGTTGGGGAGACACAACTGGTGGAATGAGATTGACCGGTCTGTTGTTCAAATGAAAAAGTGTCCTTGATTGGACTGTCATGCTTGGTATGCTGTTTAACTTTCTTGGACAGACAAGAATATGGTGTGGCTTTAGAACTTCTTGATTCCTTCTTTTTTTCATGTTTTTCTTTCTTGTGCTTTGTCTTTTCCCCTGATTTTTTGGTCCTTACTAGCAGCCAGGAATGTCACTAAACCAGTGGCCAGGGCTGAAGTAATTCTAATTCTAATTGGACTTTTACAGTGCTTAATCTCCTCAATTCAAAACAATCCTCAAACAAAACCAAAACAGTCAATCAATTCCAGGGACAGAAAAGAGACCAAGCACCACAGAGAATAACAGGGGGTGGGTAACACTAAGATGGGTATGCATTGGTGTACATGTAGGTTTTGAGCTGTTTTCTGAAAGAGGCTAGGGAGGGGGATGCACGGATCTCATCAGGAAGAGCATTCCAAAGAGTGGGGACATCAAAAGCAAAACTATAACCAAACTGCTTGACAGATTTATGGATAGAGGGTTAGAACTTTTGAACCACAAAGGAATTACCACCAAAGGCTCCAAAAAGGGTTTACCAGACACTGGAGGCTTCTTAGGAGATCCAGAACAGCCACCTTCAGTGTAGAGAATATGTTTCCCTTAGTTAACAATGCCTAAAACCAAGCGAAACACTCCACCCACTTGTCATTAAAATCTTGTAAGGCTGTGGCAGACATGTAGTTGGATGGACCGGGCCGATGAGTACAAGTCTGTGCAGCAACCTTTTTCAACATTTGGGGTTTCTGCCTGCTCTTCCACAGGCCAAAAACAGTCACATTGTTTGGATAGATCAAAACCTTAGATTTTTTATCTTTACATATCTTGTAGGTATGGGGTAGCAAGCATTATCCTTCCAGCCGTCAGTAAGGTTGTCACAAATCTTGCAGTGTTTGTTAAGAATCCAAGTGAACTGACCAACTCCCTTCTCTCTACACTGTGCACACTTATCATGGCTATCAAACGCAGCCATAATATGGCCCCAAGAACCTCTTTTCTGTCCTGGAGATGCCATGATCAATAAAATACCATTTCACACAAAAATCTTCACAAAATAAAACAGTTTAGTACAAATAAAGTTTCCCTTAAATTCCCAGCATTTAAACTGCTTTGCGCCCAACAAAAAGAAGTATGTTGCTCCATCTAGCGAGACTTTGGGGCAACATGCCCACCTGGTGAGTGAACAGGACACTACCGGCACCGGCCAGAGCCCAGCTCAGAATATTTTTTTCTAATGTTTGGCGAGACCAGCAGCTAGCCGGGGAAATGCATTTGTCCACTAGGTAAGATGTCTTAACACAATAAAAACTAAATTATGCACTTCCTGTGTCTACCTTTTGCCATACCACTACAGTCTTGCAGAACACTAGAGTCTGGTTCCCATACTACTTTTCTCTATACAAAAGTGTAAGGTATCAGCTACTATTTTGGATAATTAGCATTGCTAGTTGTACTTAGCAACAACATGTAAAAACCTTCAACTGAAAACAACAGTTGCAATGATTATCATAACTTAACAACATGTAACACATGAACACCAACTTAAATATCAAACTTATAAACTGTTATTTACACAGGTTACCAAATATAAATGAAATGCACCATGTAGTTGTTCATATATTACCCATTCAAATGGTACCATTAAAAATATCATCAGAGATGTCCATACCCCACAGCCTGGGGAAATAGTTTTCAACACCATGAGATATAGAAGTAGTGAAACGGTACACAGATCGGGATACTTTCAGAGCAGTGTCAGTTATATTAAGGTCTAAATGATGTTTAAGTAGAGAAAATAACATCTAATAGAAACAAAATGTATGCAAAGATGAAGTATTAAAACAAGACAATTCAATAGCAAGATGACAGCATTAATCAGTAAACTAAAAACTATGATGCACACCTACAACCCCTAAGCAATGTCCCTACCAAATATCAACTTCCTACACTTTACAGTTTCAGAGATATTGTCTGGACAAAATTTTCAGTTCAAGTTCAAGGTCACTACAGCAAGGTCAAATGTCAAATCAAGGTCACACCATGACATTGCACACCTACAACCCCCAACCAATGTCCCTACTAAGTATCAACTTCCTACACCTTACGCTTTCTGAGATATAGCCCGGACAAGATTTTATAGGTCAAGGTCACTACGGCAAGCTCAATGGTCAAATCAAGGTCACACCATGATGTTGCACACCTACACCCCCTAAGCAATGTCCCTATCATGTATCAACTTTCTACGCCTTACAGTTTCTGAGATATAGCCCACACAAGATTTTAAAGTTTAAGATCACTACAGCAAGGTCAAAGGTCAAATCAAGGTCACATCATGATGTTGCACACCTACACCCCCTAACCAATGTCCCTACAAAGTATCAACTTCCTACACCTTACAGTTTTCGAGATACAGGCCGGACAAACTTTTCCCGCTGCCCGTCCACCCATCCGGACACCATGGGTGAAAACAATACCCTGACACCCCTTAAGGGCTGTGGGGTAAAAATTACTATACCTAGAGTATTGCTTCACAAGAGAAAAAGAAATCGTTTTTGCACAGCAAAACAAAGCGTCCCAATGAGTATTAATCAGTTTGTAGAAATGACTGTCTTCCTGTGTTTAATATGGTTTTTTTCCATTTATGACAAAATGCAAGGTTTCCTAGATGAATCTGGTTTGTTTATATTTTTATTTATTTATTTTTGTGTTTTATGCAGAAATTCAAAATGGCCACAAAAAGTGGCGGGAAAACGATTTTTGGGAAAATCGTCAGTAGACTCTGCAGATAACCTGTGGGTCAAAAATTTCATGGAAATCGCTCTATCTCGCTCCATTTCCGAGATAAACAGGTTTTTGCGCTTTACGCAGAAATTCAAGATGGCCGCCAAAAGTGGAGGGAAAACAATTTTTGTGAAAAAATGCCAGTTGACTCTGCAGATACCCTGCGGACCAAAAATTTTGTTGAAATCGCTCTATCTCGCTCCGTTTCCGAGATAAACATGTTTTTGTGTTTTACGCAGAAATTCAAGATGACCGCCAAAAGTGGCAGGAAAGTGATCTTTGTGAAAAGTCGCCAGTAGACTCTGCAGACACCATGCGGGTCAAAAATTCAAGATGGCCACCAAAAGTGGCTGGAAAACAATTTTTGCGAAAAGTCGCCAGTAGCCCTGCAGATACCCTGTGGGTCAAAAATTTCGTCAAAAATCGCTCAATCTCGCTCCGTTTCTGAGATAAACAGGTTTTTGCGTTTAACGCAGAAATTTAAGATGGCCGCCAAAAGTCAGATACCCTGTGGGTCAAATATTTTGTCGAAATTGCTCTATCTTGCTCTGTTTCCGAGATAAACATGTTTTTGTGTTTAACACAGAAATTCAAGAAGGCCGCCAAAACTGGCGGAAAATGAAGTTTGCGAAATGTTGCCAATAGACTCTGCAGATACCCTACGGATCAAAAATTTCGTCGAAATCGCTCTATCTCGCTCCGTTTCCAAGATAAACGGGTTTTTGTGTTTAACGCAGAAATTCAAGATGGCTGCCAAAAGTGGCAGGAAAGCGATTTTTGGGAAAAGTCAACAGTAGACTCTGCAGCTACCCTGTGGGTCAAAAATTTCGTCGAAATCACTCTATCTCGCTCCATTTCCGAAATAAGCGGGGTTTTTTTTGCGTTTAACGCAAAAATTCAAGATAGCCACCAAAAGTGGCCGGGAAAAAGTTTTTTGGTAAAAGTCACCAGTAGACTCACCACATACCCAGAGACTCGTCGAAATCGCTCTATCTCACTCTGTTCCTGAGATAAACAAGTTTTTGTGTTTAACGCAGAAATTCAAGATGACCGCCAAAAGTGGCGGGAAAAGGATTTTTGATAAAAATCGCCAGTAAACTCTGCAGCTACCCTGCGGGTCTAAAATTTCGTCGAAATCGCTCTATGTGGCTCCGTTTCTGAAATAAGCGGGTTTTTGCATTTAACGCAGAAATTCAATATGGCCGCCAAAAGTGGCGGGAAAACAATTTTTGTGAAAAGTCGCCAGATACCCTGTGGGTCAAAAATTTCGTCCAAATCGCTCTATCTCGCTCCGTTTCCGAGATAAACATGTTTTTGCGTTTAACGCAGAAATTCAAGATGGCCGATAAAAGTGGCAGGAAAACAATTTTTGCAAAAAGTCGCCAGTAGACTCCAGAGACACCCTGTGGTTCAAAAATTTCGTCGAAATTGCTGTATCTCGCTCCGTTTGCGAGATAAACATGTTTTTGCGTTTAACGCAGAAATTCAAGATGGCCGATAAAAGTGGCAGGGAAACAATTTTTGCAAAAAGTCGCCAGTAGATTCCAGAGACACCCTGCGATTAAAAAATTTCGTCGAAATCGCTCTATCTCGCTCCGTTTCCGAGATAAACATGTTTTTGTGTTTAATGCAGAAATTCAAGATGGCCGATAAAAGTGGCAGGAAAACCATTTTTGCAAAAAGTCGCCAGTGGACTCCACAGACACCCTATGGGTCAAAAATTTTGTCAAAATCGCTCTATCTCCCTCCGTTTCTGAGATAAATGTGCTTTTGCGTTTAACGCAGAAATTCAAGATGGCCGCCAAAAGTGGCGGGAAAACAATTTTTGATAAAAGTTGCCAGTAATCTCTGCAGCTACCCTGTGGGTCAAAAATTTTGTGCTTTATATTTTATTTTTTATACAAATATAACCTTATTTCTCGATCTGTTTCCGAGATAAATGCGTTTTTGCGTTTAACGCAAAAATTCAAGATCACCACCAAAAATGGCGGGAAAAATGATTTTTGCGTAAAGTTGCCAGTAGACTGCGGATACCCTGTGGGTCAAAATTTTCGTCGAAATTGCTCTATCTCGCTCCGTTTCCGAGATAAATGCGTTTTTGCATTTTCAGCGTTAAGAAAAATTGTGACATTTAGTAAATCGTTAATAAGTCGGCCATTTTGTATTGGATCACTTCCAAAAGTTAAAGATTTCCAGACATCTATATAACAAACCTACTTGCCAAATTTTATGTAAATAGGTGAAGTGCTTTTTAAGTTATCATCTGGACAAGCACACCCTTTTGAAAAACATGTTTTTGGTCATGTGACTTCTCTGATTGGTTCAAATGTCATGACATTATATTCAGAAATTTTTCCCAGGGCTACTGCATACACCTGCCAAATATGAAGAGAATCCGCCTTATGGCTGCAAAGCTATTGCGAAAAGAAAATGCGGATCCGGCGGAGTCGCTTCTCCCATATACAAACAAGCGTCCCTCGCGGGACGCTTAATTAAGTTATCTTTGGAATGTTAAGGATTACTATCAGGTGATTACATCAGGTGAATTCGTCCTGTAGTTTTACTGTAATTGTCCAAATTACAAAGCATCACAAACACGCTTACACAGACGTGAAGGCTGTATTTATACTCGGTGGGCCAGTGGAGGTAATTATGGGGAAATTATGTTGTGTTCAGTAGGTATAACTCTCTAGTTTCTACAGTCTATTGGACTTAAAGTTTGTCACCAAGACCTTGGTTTGAAGGATCCTTTGAGTCTACATGCAGATGACACCAAGTACTGGAACAATTATCTGTTTTATCTGTTTTGGTGGAAGTTTGCAATAACTTTACTATCAACAACATCCATCTTTATACAAATATAACCTTATTTCACCTTAACAAATGACTTATATCTGGCTGAGCTTACTCCTTTTTCTGAATGTGAAAGTTGATGGTGCAGGTAAACTTAACCTTCTACTGAATGAACCACCTGCATTGTTTGTTTTGCTGCTCTCTAACACAAAAATAAAACAAATTCCGAGTGTAAAATATTAATTGTTTCATATTGTCGAAACATATCTGATTGTGAATTATGTATATTTGAATTCTTTCAATAAAGATTTTCTTGTTTTAATACAGTTCTTTGGAGCTTTTAATGTTGTCAGCATTAAAGTTTTATATGCCTTCCAACCAAAAGTTACTTATATAATTAATTTTTCTTCTTAAGATATTAATTTTTGCACCTATTAAACATTTGCATGTGTTCTGCAATCTGTGTCAGTGTAAAGGGAAATAACTGCAAAACATCTAACTGCATGTCACCTGACAGTGCTTTATATTTTAGCAATAATCCATCACTGGGAGGACATTATGCAGAATTAATAGTACGATTGGCAGTTTAGAACCACAAATTGTCAATTAGACTATAATTCTGCATATTATCAAACCAATGATGGATTTTTTATTTATTTCTATTCTTAAATGGTAAAGGTTAAATAATTTTTACATCTTCTTTTAAATGACACTTTTATAATTAGGCGGACTATTGTGTGGAGTGAAAAATCCATAGACTTTATCCTTTCGACCAATCAGATTCACCAACACAGACACTTCGCATTAAAATACTCCTTTTGTTTCCACAATTACAATTTTAATAGAAATGATGTAACATTTCTGCATTTATCTTACTGAACCGTAGTCATCCTCATACTACAAATATTTTATTTACCACAGTTCTAGTTAAACATCTGTGTAAAAAAAATGGTACACCTTTACTCACCAGACTTGTAATCTATTACAGGCAATTTATTTCTTATAAATTTGCAAATTTTCAATCTAAAAAATTTACATTAGCAAATTTTCAATCTATTACTATTACTTTAGCATCTGTTACTTTTAGCACTTTATATTATATTTTCTTGCTATTTGGCATGAACTTGAGAGGTACTTTAATATACATAAAAGTAAAGATTTTATATATCATGAATACAACGTAACAAAAAAAAAAAAAACAGCATCAGAGATGCCTGCACCCCACAGTCAATGAAAAAAGTTTTTGACATTTTGAGATACAGAAGAAGTGAAATAGTAAAAATACCATGACATTTTTGGAGCAAACAGTGTCAGTTATGTAATCAGTTGCTGAAACCCATGTATCTTTATGATAAGGGAAAAAATGTCTCAAATATTGCAGACAAAAACAGTTTGGCAGAGCCAATGTTAAAACACCACAACATGATTCAGCATACCTACACTCCCCAACCGATGACCCATGAAGGATCAACTTCCTATACCTTACAGTTTCTGAGATATGGCCAAGATTTTAAAGGTCAAGGTCACTACGGCAAGATCAAAAATTGAATCAAGGTCGCACAATGACGTGACACACCTACACCCCAACCAATGTTCCTATCAAGTATCAACTACCTGCACCTTACAGTTTCCGAGGTAAAGCTAGACAAGGTCAAGGGTCATTATGGTAAAGGTCAGAGGTCAAATCCAGGTCACACAATGAAATTGCTCACCTAAAACCCCAACCAATGTCTTAACCAAGTATCAACATTCTATACCCTATGGTTTCCGAGATATCGTCCAGACAAGATTGTAAAGGTAAAGGTCACTACAGCAAAGTCAAAGGTCAAGTCAAGGTCACACTATGACACTTGCATACCTACAACCCCCAATTAATGGCTCTACAAAGTGTCAACTTCCTACAACTTATGGTTCCTGATATAGCCCAGACAATCTCAAAGTCACTACGGCCAGGTCAAAGGTCAAATCAAGGTCACACTATGACATTACACACATACACCCCCAAACCAATGTCCCTACCAAGAATAAGCATCTTGCACCTTACAATTTCTGAGATACAGCCTGGACAAGCTTTTTCCCGCTGTCCGCCACCCATCCGGATGCCATGGATGAAAAAAATACCTGCATAGCCCTTAAAAGCTGTGAGGAAACCAGTTAAACAAAATATTTGATTATTTCTCTAAAACACTATAGGAGGCTATTTAGTGTTAAAAGTATTCAGTGCTCAAAAATATGTTGTTACATGAAAATATTATTTGAGAATTGTTCATTTTCATGAATTGCCATATTTAATCATTTTGAGAAAGAGTTGAAGAAATCATGAGAACTCTATGAGAAGCATTTAAGTTTTGTATAATATGTAATTACAAGTATGTACGTGTTGCTGTCAAAGCTTTTAAGTGCTGAAAAACATGTTATCACAAGTATATCTTATTTGATGGTACATGTATTTCACTTTTATGAATCTATTCTCATATTTACTTAATTTAACAAGAGTTTTCAGATTTGAAGAATTTTTGTTATAAATGCTTGACATATGAGCAATGTTTTAAAGTCGACTTCAAAATCATTCCAAGGTGACATTTTTGCTTAAAACCTAATACATCAAGTAACATTCAAAAGTATATCTTTGAAAGATCACTGACAATGCCTCAATGCTGCAGTTATTTATACACAATAGGTATAAGTATGTAAATGAATGTCTTACATTTGTCACTGTTGCTGGTAAAGCTACCTAATCTGGAGCATTAAGTTAATCTCTCCAAAAGCCAATTCAGTTTAACTTTCATTTTTAAGCTTTTAATAAAGCCACCTCAAATGCAACTGAAGTGACCTAGTTCATATATATTGGATCATTTTGAAATTAAGTGCAACATATTACCCACCCTTATGTTAAAAAACTAAAAATTACTTATTTTGGAATGAGCATTATTATTTATTATTATTATTGTGTATTTATACTCGGCGCAATGTCTCCATATACTACAGGACTCAAAGCGCTATTTAACCAATCCGACTGTACAGGTACAGCCCCAACTCACAAGTAACTGACATTCCCCTAACTGGATGATAGAGGCTCAAGGATGACCATTTATGAACGTCCTTGAGGTTCTTTAACCTGCCACTGGGGAAAGGACCCAATGACAGAGGACCGCCATTTTAAGTGGTCATCCGAGCCACTATGTATCTGCCTGTACCTGGGATTGAACCCACATCCTCTGAGTTCCTAGACAAGTGTGTTACGCGCTAGGCCACAGTGGCAGATGATACTTGTCAAATTAAAGACTGTTTACATTTTCATATTACACTATTAACAGTGAAATATAGTTAATCAACAGAACCAGTATTTTTTTTATTAGCCTCTTTAGTAGATGGTTGTTACAAAACAGATGTTACATAAGTTACATAGATTAATGTATAAATCAGTCACATAAATGGTCATATAGTATTCCATACCTTTGTTTAAATACATTCACATTGTTAGTCACTGTAAATGATTCTTTCAGAATTCTAACTTTATTTTTTACATGTGCAATATAATCTGAAAACCAAATCCTTTATTATTTTTTTTTAAAATTAATGAACCACTTGCCAAGCATGATAACATAATTGTGAGTGTAATAATGAGTGTCAGTTGTAAAGGTTTCAATGATACCAAGAAGCACTTCACATATTGAAAGGCTTAAACTTTCCTTCATAAAAGAATTCAACCAGTCAGAGACTTTCAACCAAAGTCTCGTGATACAACACAGTAATAGAAGTGATGTTCAATGGTATCTATACACAAATTACAGTAATTGCAAACAGCAGAATCAACAAGATTCCACTTAAAAAGATTATACCCACAGTTGACAGTCCTGTGTAAGATTTTGAATTGGAAACTTTGTAAATAAGGTTCTTTACTTATTTCATGCGCCAAGCTAAAAATTTTTTGACCATTCTAGTTTTTCTAAGAATGGAAATAAGTCAATCCAAGTATACAATGCAGTTGGTGCTTTAACTTTATTGTTTACTAATTCCCAGTATATCTCTGAACCCTTACGTTTAAATAATTCTATTGGTTTTTTATTAATTTGTATGTTAAATTCAGACAACCTTTCGAAATTTTCTGTATGTATTTGAATCTTACGTTTCCATGTTACTGGTATTGCTGAAATAAGACATTGTATATCACGAATGGTTGCATTACACTTAAATTTTCTTTTTAGATTTTTTGCCGGGATCAACTTTCTTTTTTCATCCAAAAAGTCGATAATTTTTAGGTTTAAGAATTCATCGTTAATCCCTAGCATTCTAGGAGTTAAAGGAGCATTGTTCACTAGAATAAATTTATTCATAAAAACATACTCATTATACAGCTCTATCATTGTAAGTGGCTGTGTACTTTTAATATCGTACCAGCAATTTAGTACTTGATGATGAAAGCTGCCAATTCTACATGTGCTAATATCAGACACTTGCAATTTATGATCCAATGATAGAGGATTTAAATTACTTAATATGAAGAATAATTTTTTTCAGTTTCCTCCATTTGTCTGCAGTCTTTTAATCCATAAGGCTTTTTGTAAATTATGAAAACTGGTAATATCAGGTAGCTTTAGTCCACCATCTTTTATGTTGGCAATTATAGTTTCATATTTAACTCTTGGTGGTTTATTATTCCACAAAAAGTTCAAAATAAGTTTCTTTAATTTGTCCAGCACATATGGAAGATTATAACATACTAAACAAGTGTGTAAATTGGGACAATATCAAAGATTTTATTATTACAATGCGTCTTTCCATGACAAATTACGCTGTTTCCAAATTTGAATAATGGCTTCAACTTTTCTTAACTTTTCATCAAAATTTCTTTTTCTTCTTTCTGCAGCATCAGTTGAAAACCAAACTCCAAATTTGTACATAACTCTTTAAGCCGGTCTGGTAATAAAATAGATATATTTGGAAAGGGCCTAGTGGTATTATAACAGTTTTTTCCAGATTTAATTTTAAACCAGAAATTTTTTGAAATGCATTAAAATGATTAATAGCTTCTTCAAGACCACTTAAATTTTCTAAAAAAAATGGTTGTATCATCTGCTAGTTGGCAAATTTTATATTCTGTTCCTGCAATCTTAATTCCTTTAACACTCTTATCAGATTTCAGATACAATGATATAATCTCTGAGACTAATATGAATAAGAAGGCATATAGCGGGCAACCTTGTCAAACTCCCCTTGAGAGTATACAAAAGATGGAGAGGTGCCCATTGTTCACTGTACATGATGTAATATTATTATAAAGTTTCACCCATGAAATAAATTCTGATCCAAACAGAACCAGTATTCTAAATCCATGTTGTAAAGCTATCACTTCTTTTTCATTAAATGAATTCACAAACTGATTTTAAAATCTGCATATATGTAACAACTAATTCATGACTTAGGAGAGTTGTAAAATTACTTGCTCGTGACATGGAAGTCCACATTGACTAAGTTAAAATATTCCTGTGGTCTCCTCATTCAGGAGATATGAAAATTTAAAAAAAATACAATTGCAATAGAAAAGTATGAGAAAGTAATAGATGCAATATATAGAATTTCAGTCTATTATTATTACTATCACATTTGAAATTTTTCAATCTATTACTACATGTATTACATCGGACTGGACTCCAATGTATTACTTTTCTATTAATTTTATCATTTTACTTACAAGTCTGGTACTCACTTATTGTACAACAAAAAAAGGGCAAGAACACAACTTGTGTGTTGTTATTTTCTTGTAGTGCAATAAGTCAGTTGAGAATAGAGATACACTTGTATATCTTAATGTACCTGTTGAAAGTCTCAGGGAGTCTTTCCATTGTATAACACTGGCAGACTCTTTTCCAAGTTCACTACTTAACTTCCTTCTTGAATCCATTTTCAATGACTTTTCTTAAAAGATTATAATACATTATCTTCCAAAAATACACATACACATATAGATTCTAAGATACTGATATATGTATCCAGCAGAAAGGTAAATAAAAATACAGGTTGAGATCACAACAAAAATTTGGCAGACAGACGATGATTTCATAGGTAGACCTTGCCTTTCTGCTATACTAAAACTGAATATTTAGGTATATAATTACAACAATTCAACATATTATCAAAGTTATATAAGTTTTAAACACCTCTAGTTAAAATTTACTGGTTAATTTAAATACCAGTAGGGGATTCCACATGGTAATCTCTGCAGCGTAAACCCGAAAATTATTTTTTATTTTTGCTCGATCATTCTTTTAATTGAACAGTGTACATTAATGGAATATAAATATATTGACATGAAAAATGTGGTGATCCATTGGGTTTCTATGGAAAGTTATCTTGGCATTTTCACATAAACAAAATTTTTGTGCACCCTGGGTTTGTATATACCGGTAGATTAGACTGTCACTTTCTGAAATTTTACTTGCATTAATATTTTTATCACTTAAAATTGGTGTCTGGCTACAAATGTCACTGAAAAAGATGCACTGAAAAATAAAAAATATTATAGCATGTTTAAGTGGTTCTTATAATCACCAGCTATTCTCTCCAAAAAGTATGTGTGTGTGGGGAGGGGGTGGGGAGGTCTCATGGCTTTGGCATATTTATCACTTAGGTTAAGTCATATTTGCAGTTATTCTTTTTGAAGGATTTAACATGGGAATACAGGTATCACACCCCCTTTCATAATCCTACTTCTTCAAAGATTTTATAGCCCAAATTTGGGTGAATCAACTTTTGGGTCATTTTTTTTCTTTTGTATTGTATTTATACTCAATGCAATATCTCCATATACTACAACAGGGCTCAAAGTGCAATATGACCCATCTGACTGCACAAGTACAGCGCAATTCTCAAGTTACTGACATTCCCCTAACTGAAAGACAGAGGCTCAAGGATGACCATTTATCAATGCCATTGAGGTTCTTTAGCCTGTCACAGTGATTCTGATGCATGAAAAGTCTGGTGGGACATTCTGTCCTAAGACTAGGAAAACGTTTAGGACATTTTCGAAAAATTTAGGACAGAATTCTTGTAAATCAAATTTTCATTCTACAGGTTGCTAAAATTAAGTCATTAAAGTCAATGACCCTGTAAGAATGTTTATTTATTTATTTATTTGGGGTTTTATGTCGCTTTCAACACTGTACAGGTCATATCACGATGGGTAGTTGGAAGAGCAGAGGAAACCAGTACATACAGTTTGTTAGGATTCTGTACTGTAAACTGCTGACCAACGGCAGCAACTACCAGCTTTCCCACTTGAGGCTGTGCCGGGAATCGAACCCCGGCCTCAGAGGTGGGAGGCCAGAGTGTTACCACTCTGCCACCGTGGCCCCCCCCTATAAGAATGGAAATAAAGTATAATTTACTGAATCATAATAAAAATCTCATTTTAGTTAAAATGTCAAAAAGTTTTTATGATGTTCATTGATCATGTATTACTAAAACGAGAACTCATGGCCATAGAACCTAAGTATAGTGATCCATGCTATTAAAATGTCCACTGGCAGTAAACATTACAGCAAATAAACTTTCAATCTGCTTTTTTTGTTGTTTTTTTTTTTCCAGTGATCCGAAATTTCTATATAATTGTATCATACATGACAGAATTTTTTTTTCTTAAATTTTAATTCACATTTTGAAGCCAAAAAGATTTTGAAAACCACATTTACTTTGGAGTTTTCGTGTTATGAAGCTGTTTACAGGTGCTCTGAATTAAAAGTTTTTAAAATATTTTTCATCAAAATATAACTTCAAATACATTAATATATATCACAATGCCATGGTGTCATGGGATAGCAACAAAAGCATAATTTTCTTGGTTAAGTTTAAGCATACATTTATAACATGAAAATCAATGTTCCAGGCACCAATCACCTGTAACCTTGATTTTCAGTATTATTTTCATTAAGACATCATGCAATTATTAATAAAAAGAAATATTAATCAAAGCAAAAATTCAGAATATTACAGTAAAATTTATGTAGAAACCTACAGAAAACACAATATATGCACAAAACTCCAATTACACAAAAATAGCAGATGACCATAATTAATATTCATGAGAAGACATGAGGACAGATTTTCCCTGGGATTTCCTTGTAGGTCATGTGGCTTGTCACGAGACTTCATAAAAGACGTCTAGACTTTGCTACAATAAAAATCACGTAGATCTCGCGAGATTTTAGGGTTGTAATGTGACTTCATATTTTGAAAATAAAAAGACGGCTAGATCTTCTATTATCGCCCACGGATACGACTCGGACAATATGTCCCAATATTCTATTTAAAATTCAGGGTTTCATTGCAAAATTCGGTCAATGACCGATACCCGACGTGAATCTGAAACCCTGTACCACTGGGGATAGGACCCAATGACAGAGGACCGCCATTTTAAGTGGTCATGTGTGTATCTGCCTGTACCTGGGTTTGAACCCACATCCTCTGTGTTCCTAGGTGACTGTGTTACCCACTAGGCCACAGTGGCAGACCTTTATACACTACTATATGCAAGAAGGAAATTTTTTTTTTTTTTACACATGTTGCACAGCAGATTTGGCACAATCTCAGTCCCTGGTGGATCAAAAATCTGCTCAAAATCACTCTATCTTGTCCCCTTTTCGAGATATGGGCATTTAAAAAAAAATACTTTTCAGGTCATGTGACCTTAGGATGCCAAAATATGGATACACTGATTTTTCAAATGTGATGCACAATATATTTTGCAGAGCATTTTCTTTGCATTCCTTTATAAGTTTCATGCTATGTAAAAATATCTTTCAGTCTCTGCATAGTGTTCACTGAAAACCAAATTTATGCCTCCAATGAGAGTTTTAAATATTCACAAGTACTTTTATAAAATTTGTATTAACAAATATAAAAATTTAAACAGCAACAAAAGAATTCAGAAAGATTTAGTCGTACCATCCATATGGATAAACTTGTAAATGATTCCACATAATATAACATGCATTAACAAACATATACTGGATTAATTTCCAGGACAAAAAGGACTAAATATATTTAGTAAAATCAATGGATCATGCAACAAATCACGGTAAAATATCTAGAAAGCAATCTGTTTGTGTGTATATATGCATGAATGGACAGTCTTATGGATTGGACAGTTATAATGGACAGTGTGTTTTACCAAATGTCCATTGTGACTATCCTGTCCATGCGACAGTCCATCCGTGAATTTCAATATATTGCTAATAGAGTATATAGCCTTTTTGCACTTTTTTCATTGAAGATTTTATGATATTGCCGTACCACCTGAAAAAGAAAGTAACAAAAGAATATTAATTTTTGGGTATCTTTGAACCAGAAACATATAGTGGATGATCGCAATGTCAATATGCTCACTGAGTCGATCAGTCAGCATTGACAGCTTTACCGCGCATAGTAAACTTTATTTGACTTTGCAAATAAACAAGCACCCTTTCCTTGAATATATTACACAAAAATAACCATGCAATGTGTTCCAAGCAGATATATTTTTATATTTTCTGAAATAAACACTAAAATATTACCTCAATACAGAAATAAACCATCCAGTTTATAAAAATACAACTAATATAAAATCTAGGTTCAAATTTTTATTCCATAGATGTAACTGATAATCTTGCAACAAATCTTTCATCTTCTTGATCCCAATGAAAGTGGTGGTACTAGGTGATCGACTTAATGGTCAATCTTACAAATGTCAGTCTTTTTCCTGCATTTTCAAACCCAAGTTTGAACATTTTATTAAAAAAACTTAGAAGTCTTGCAGCAGTTAGTTAGTTAATTTGCTTTATGAAGTCCTATTCTTCAATGTACCTTAATATTTTGAGGTTGATTTTAATTTTATTAAGTGAGAACAATTGCTCTTTACAAGTCACCCTTAAATGATTAACTTTACGATCATCCACTATAGTATAGCCAATGTACGGGTTTTTGATATATTCATGTTTTCGATCACTTAAACTATAAGCTTATACAGTCTCGTTTTTATATTACGTTTTTATATTTTAGAATGAATATATATATATGAAGTCACACTGAATCAGACACTTTGTGGATTTAATTTTGTTATATTTCTGATCATTTTGGTTGCATACGTTTAGTACTCATCATTCTCCATTTACATTGTCATATCAAAAACCCGTCCATCGAGGATATATCAACATGAATACACATCATAAGCATATTGATGCGACAATTAAATAGGACAATAATTAATAATGATACATTACAGGAGCAAATAAATACCCATTCAAGTGTAATTTCAATATGGGTATCAAAGACGGTTCTCAAAGACAGTGGGTGACTTCATTCCACAGGCCAATACTTGGACAATTAAGCAGGTTCAAGAAACAGATGGAAATTTTGCAAGAAAATGGAACATATGCCTGAACTTGCACTGACAAGTAAAAGTCATGTTCCGACTTATACAAGCACAGACCTGCAAACGTTTTTGGTTGGATCGCTAGATTAGATTTCTTTGCAAGAGCTGCTGAAGTTTTAGACATTTCAATCTATATTGTTAGTTCGCTACTAAGGACGCCCGAAATATTTGTTTTTCTTCTGCAAAATAAGACTACAAAAACGTCCATATTTATGTAGTTGTACAGATTACGGTTACTTTATATCCGGTTATCTGAAAAAAAAAATTACAATTTGTTACACTCAAAGGATTAAGTGTCATAAAAACACATACTTTTACACATACATTCTGACACATGGCGTTGTCTTTGATAAATTAGTAGCCAGGAAAAATCAGTGCCAAAAATATAATTACAAAAATACATGAAAAGGGAATTATATACATAGAAATTGTATGTAATCGTATATATACATAGAAACCTTTTGATAGATTTCTATGGATATATACTTCATTTTTAAATATTGATAAAGGATAAATTTTGATACAAATAACGTATTTACCATGTAATATATACTATGTAAGTTTATACATGTACTACATTGTTCAAGATTCTAAATTGTAAAACACTTTACATTAGTAGTTTACTGCCAGGTGTACTGTTGTGTGCCCTGAGTGACTCTTGGCTATAACCGGTTGGTCGTGGATTGAAATGAGGATCATAGGAGCATAGTTGTTTATTACACCAGTTTCCTAACAATCAGATTAAATAATCAGATTGATCAGAAGGACTAGGTAAACCTGTAATACATCAAACAAATACAAACCCAAGCAAGACAATACACAGACAGAATTACAAATTAAGCAAAGTTATTTAAACACTTTAGTATGACATGTGATAATTATAACCATATTATATACCTAAAATATTTGTTGTATATGTGACCATTGCAATATGATAGGTCACATGTAAAATCTGCATCATTAACAAAATGCATTAATATGCCTATTTGACATAACCCTGCATTCACTTACAAAAGTATTTTTACTGATCTAAACATGTATGGTTGTCTATGGTGGTTTCGTGTCACTAAAGTTTTCGCGCATAGTATTTTTTGTTGGTTTCAACTTAAAGTATACTGTAATATTCTGAATTTTCGCTTTCATTAACATTTATTGTTAATAACAATTGATGTTTTAGTGAGAATGTAATCTAAAATCGATTTTACAGAGGACTGCTGCTTGCCACACTAGGCGTATTTCACAGACATAATCTGTGGAATCTAGATTATGAATCCGTTGGTCTACCTCTGGAGATGGATTCAAGGATTCAGATTCATTTGATTATGCATAATGCTTTGCAAAATAATGGCGGCAAATTGTAGCAGCAAATTTTAAAAATTAACTAATTTTTATTATAGTTATAGTAGTTTAGCTTATTTCTTTTACTTTGGATTCTGGTTTGGAGAAAATTGAATTTAACGAATCTAACTTATCCAGAGAATCCAAATCTAAATCTGGATTTCACAGATTATGCTTGTGAAATACACCTATTGATTTTCATGTCAAAAATGTATATATAGACTTAACTTAAAAAATTGTATTTTCATTTTTGTCTCATGACACCACATCCGTATAATATATATTGGAATATTTGTGTCCTTAAAATGTAGTGGAATATTTAAAACTATATATTTATGAGAAATATTTTGAAAATTTTAATCCAGAGCTCATGCAAATTGGTTTATTACAATATGGCACAAAACTCCACATTAACTTATAAGTGGCCCTTTTTTTTTTGAAATCATTTTTGCTTCACAACATGAATTAAAATTTTAAAAAAAATCTGTTCAATAGGATACAAATATATACAAATTTTCATTAACTGAAAATAAATTCAGATTGAACATTCATCTACTATAATAAATGTTTTACATCCAGCTAGTAGACATTTTAATAGCATGAAAACCCCATGGATCTCCACAATTATGTTGACTCACCATTGATTCTAGTTTCCATTATTATATGTATAACAGGAAATTTGTGTTTGCATAGCAATATGTGTTATACTTTGAAATAAACAACACAAAAAGTTACTTATAATTAATTTATGTTGTTAAAGTACCTAGTGACTAATATCACCATCATAAAAATGCCCAAATTTATGCTTAAGTTCTTTTCAAACAGATCAATTGAATGTCCACAAGTTTCCCAAGTATTTAATTTTTGTGGTGTGCAAAAAATGTAACTTTAGATTTTAAAGGATAAAACTAATTTCAATAATGTCATATGTAATACAAGGTTATTTCCAAAAGTCATTAAAGTATATATTTATAGTAAATGTGTAGAGAATGGAATATAAATTACAACTATATTACAGTGAGTAAAGTAATTAGAGGATGCTACATCAATTCTGCGCTCTATATAAATGTTTCTATTCTATTCTATTCTAAAGTATATAGAGTCAATCACTAATTTAAAGTTTTGTTATAGACTTTAGACAATATGTTTCATCAATGCTGATTTATTACAATGCACTCAAAAACTAGTTTTGAAATTATTTTGCTGTATATGGGAAAAATAGGTAGAATAGTTATATAAGGCATTATACTTTTCATATAATTAGCCAAGGGGCGAGGTGGTACAGTCGTAACACACTTGCCTCCCGCTGCTGAGATCAAAGTTCATATCCCAGCCTGACCTCATGTGCAAAAGCTGGAAGTTGTTTGCCATTGGTCGACAGTTTATAGTAGAGAAAGTTGACCAACTGTCAGTACCTATTTCCTCTGCCCTTCCAAAGACCCGTCACAATGTAATGAATAAGGTACCAGGCATGACGTAAAACACCCAAAGAACAAAGTGTACTGTAAAAAGATATTATTGCTTGTCTTTGCTGGGACTCGATCCCACTGCTTTTGAATTATACATAAACATAGACACAAGTCTATAGCTGTTTAACCAGTTGAGCTAAGGTGAATCTCCAGAAGCCCAGGAACTAACAGAACTGATATATGTGAAGATATTATAAAACAAAAATATATTATGAGCGACCCTTATTTTCCAGTTACCTAAATAATTATTTGTATATAAAATGACATCTACAATAATAACTATGCCATTTTGTGAGTGAATACTATTTATACTAAAATATAAATATATATGATTAAAACTATGAAAATTACAGAACACGCAATGAACATAATTTCAAAAACACATATTGATCGATAAATGTTTTTTTATCTCTTACTTAAACTGTTTAAAACATCTTATCTTTGTCATATCATGGTATAATCTATTCCTGAGTTTGATACACTAATGCAACAGAGATACTTTGACATTTTAAGTTAATTTTGCCATATGATTGATCTAGTAGTAGTAGTAGTAGGATCTCGCAGATTAATCTGCATGTCCAGCAATCAGTTTTCTCCAAGTATCTCTGTCTTGTGCTATCTTTATTGCTTCTGAAAAATGTGTGCTATCTTTATTGACCATTCTATTCTTGCTGTTGAGTTTTTTTATATAATTTAATATTTATATCCAGTTGTTTTTGTGCCATCTTATTCCAAGTATGTTGCGAAGAAATTTTCTTTGTGTGGTGTTTATTCTTTCTTCTTGTTCTTTGTTCAGGCCCCCAACATTCACTGTTGTACAAGAATATGCTTTCTATGAGTGCTGGAAGTATTCTCAATTTCCATTTTAAATTTAAGGATTTGTTCTTGAAAATGCTGTGAAGACAGTTGAAAGCTCTATGAGCAAGGTTTGTTTTACATATTAACAATCTACATTCATATATTCAGGATCGATAGTCACTTATTTTGTTTACTTCCGGTGGCGCAAAAATTTGATTTGTGAAAATTTTATATTTCAGTAAGTTATTTACTGCAGAGCATAATTATTTTACTTTATGTTGCTTGCTAGTGCTGAAGTTATATAAATTCGGTTTTCAATACAAGTATCATGTATGGGTTTTGGCCTTGAGATATCTGTACTGTAGAAGGCTGGAATCATGGACAACTCGATCCTTCGCCTTCTCAGCCCCAGCCAAATCGGACCCATTTTCATGCAAACTCGACCTCCTTCAAAAAATCATTCCCTCCACAAAGTTGGCCCTATTTTCATATGCAGTAGTATTTATGGAAGCATAATGTAACAACCCTTGAACTAGACGTGGTTACCTCGGCTCTACTTTACTTGCGTGTAGAGCCGTGGCACGACCCCACATAGAACTGGAGATTTGCACAAAACACATATTCCATACAAATGTGTACAAACAACTGTTCCCATGATTACTTTGTTATATTTCCTCCAACAATCAGTCAACATGCAAACATTTACCCAACGGCTGTGTACGCTAGATCAGTTTCACTGCTAGCGTACCCAATGGTTGTGTACGCAAGATCTATTTGACTGCTAGCGTACCCAACGGTTGGGTACGCAAGATTTATATCACTGCTAGCGTACCCAACGGTTGGGTACGCTAACAGAGATATCAGTCTAGCGTACCCAACGGCTGTGTACCCAAGATTTATATCAGTGCTAGTGTGCCCAACGGCTGTGTACATACACTACTGGCATACCCAACTACCCTGCAACCCAGGCATTGAACCCTATGTTCCCAAAGGCTGTGTACACTAGATCAGTTTCACTGCTAGCATAGCCAATGGTTGGGTACGCTAACAGGGATATCGGTCTATCGTACCCAACGGCTGTGTACGCAAGATTTACATCAGTGCTAGTTTGCCCAACAGCTGTGTTTATACACTACTGGCATACCCAACTACCCTGCACCCAAGGCACTGAACCCTATGTTCCCAATGGCTGTGTACACTAGATCAGTTTCACTGCTAGTGTAGCCAATGGTTGGGTACGCGGGATGTATTACACTGCTAGCGTTCCCAACAGTTCTGTACGCTAGCAGGGATATCAATCTCAGTCTAGTGTACCCAATGGTTGTGTACGTAAGATCTATTTCACCGCTAGCCTACCCAACGGTTGTGTACGTTAGCAGTGATATGGGTCTAGCTTACCCAAAGACTGTGTATGGAAGACCCATATCACTGCTAGCATACCCAACAGCTGTGTATGTACACTAACGGCATACCCAACTATCCTGCAATCAAAGCAGTGAACCCTTTGTTCCCAATGGTCGTGCACCCTACATCAATAGCATTGTTAGTGTACCCAACTGTTGTGTACACAAGATGTATTTCACTGCTAGTGTACCCAACGGTTGTGTACTCTAACAGTGATAACAGTCTAGCCTACCCAACGGTTGTGTACACAAGATCTATATCACTGCTAGCATACCCAACGGCTGTGTATGTACACTAATGGCATATGCAACTCTCCTACAGTGTTCGCTCTCGTCAAAAATGAATGCGAGACAGACTGTCTCCCTTCACTTGAAAAGGCGAGACAACTGTGAAAAAATGTGAGACATGTTTTACTTCAAGAGATTTTGAAATATTTAGTTCCAATTTGGGACTGCATTAAATCTTCTTTATTTAAATAATAAGAAATAGATGACTAAAAGTTCAAATAAATAAACTATTTAATGCTGCTTTTATTTGTCTTTTTTTTTTAATTTCACTTCTAAACCACATCTTAATGGCTTATTGGCTGGGTGCTACTGGTGTTTTTTTATTATTATTATATTTTTTTTTATTATTTTACTGTTATCTGGATTCATCAAATAAATTAAAAAAATTGCATTTTTTCTCTTTTCTTTGAAGAAATATATATTTTGTCCCTTCCAATACCGGTGCCGCGCTCTGTAACGCCCATGGGCAATGTGACCAAATATTTGCAAAAGTTGGGGATGGGCGTTTACAATAATGAAAACCAGCCGGGCGTTTCAAAAAAATAACCCGAATTTGGGGAGACCGCATTTTAGCACACACCGACTGGAAGTAAAATATGTGGTTGGTAAACAAATCTCGTTGCAATAAAAGGTGACATAACTGCTAAAATAAGGAAAATTCGTTGAAAATGGATATAAATTAATCATATTTCACCAATTATTGGGTTTATATGGAGAAAGTTTACCTCGAAACGACATTATAGTAATTTATGAGCGATAACGTAAGATTGGGGATGGGCGCTTTCAAAAACATGAGCGTTACAGAGCGCGGCAACGGTAATAGACGAATTTCTGTGGTCAGTAGTTGTTTCGACTGTTTCGCCTGTGACACAAAAAGCAGAAGACGAGTTTAAAAATAGACATAAAGCACGGAAATCTCGTGAGAATACCTGAATTCTCGCGTGAATTACTGTTAGCTGGATGTATCAAATTAAATCAACTCACTTTCATGTCTTTCTCACCTATTTCTATGAGGAAATATGTACGTCGTCGCTTCCGATAATAGAAGAATTTCTTTGGTCAGTAGTTGTTTCGACTGTTTCGCCTGTGACACAAAAAGCAGAAGACGAGTTTAAAAATCAACAATAAAGCACGGAAATCTCGCGAGAATACACGAAATCTCACGTGATTTACTGTTAGCTGGATATATAAAATCAAATAAACTGCTTTTCTAACCCGTTTCTATGAGGAAATATGTACGTCGTCGCTTTCGATAATAGACAAATTTCTTCAGTCCGTTTTGAGTGTTTCGCCTGGTAGCGACAGCACAGACGCGTTGGTGAGTTCGTTTTGCGACAACTCGCCCCAGAGTGTGTACAAACTCGCGAAATCGCGCTCGAGAGTGAACACTGCTCCTACATCCAGTTAAAGCACTAAGTTTTGTTTTCCCAATGGTTATGTACCCTAGATTAACGTCATTGATATTTTCTTTTGTTAGTGTAACCAAAAGCTGTTTAAGGTACTGGCATACCCAACTACCCTGTACCCAAGGCAGTAAACTCTGTGTTCCCAATGGTTTTGCACCCAAGATCAGTATCATTGCTGGCACACCCAGTGGCTGTGTACACAAGATCCATATCACTGCTAGTGTTCCCAGCAGTTGTGATATTGCTCTAGTGTACCCAGTGGTTGTGCACACAAGATCTATATCGCTGCTAGTGTACCCAACAACTCCAAATTTTTTACAGCCTGCCCAATTTCTCATTACCCAAGGTAGTATGCACTCAATGGTTGTGCACTCGATATCAGTACCCTTCATAGCGTACTAAACAGGTCTGTATCCCCGGCATTGTGAAGTAATTAGTTTTTAAGGAATTTTTTTTTGAGTAGTCAGAAATGGGCCAAGGACCACTCTCTGAATTAAACTTATTCAGCTTATTGTTACATTTTAACAAAGTTAATTTAAGGAAGAAGTGATTAAAATATGGGTACACTAGCAGTGATCTTGTGTACATAGCCTTTGGGTATGCTAGCGATGATATAAATCTTGTATACACAGCCGTTGGGTACGCTAGACCAATATCACAACTAGCGTACACAGCCGTTGGGTAAATAACCACTCCGAAAAATAAAAGACATTTCCTCATTTTATATGTTTTTTTGACCATTTCTCAAAAAATTTGAAAATGTTCTTTTATTATAAAAGTTGTGTAAAATAGCATGTATTTTATACACATGCTGTTACTATTGCTGTATTTACTGTGTCCTTAGCTTAATATCAATTGTTTTTAACTACATTATACCATTTCCAGTCATTTCATCAAGTTTTATTCAACAGAAAAGGATTTTATGCAAATCTCCAGTTTTATATGGGGCCGTGCCACGGCTCTACACGCCAGTAAAGTAGAGCTGAGGTAACCACGTCTACCCTTGAACCAGAATCCGGTCCATTCCACATTCCGAACTAAATGGTTTTAATGTCAGACATATACATACATGTTTTTGTGAAAAAATATTAAAAGAAACTGTATATTCTTAAAATAGAAGTGTTGTTATACACATGAGAGAGAAGAAAATTGCACTGAAATGTTTCAAAAATGATGGCTAGGGCTGGAAATACACCTGTCCTTAATCTCTTCCATATCCACGTCTGTGTCCACACCTGTAAGACCCTAGGTATTTTGGTATAAAGCTGTGAACTTCCGTCTGCATCCATAAAAAAAGGGTCAAGTTTCTTCTTTTTAGGGTGCGGACGGAAGTTCACTGTATTATACCAAAACATCCACGGATGCGAACAATTACAGATACGGATATGAAAGCGTAAATAAGGACAGGTGTATTTTGCGAGTAGTGGTGGTGAACCAGTTCATGCCCGTGTACCTATTCACGCCCACCCCTACATTTCTGCAAAACAATTGCAGTTACACAATAAATTACTAAAGTATATGATCAATTTGATAATTATCTATGATGTGGTTAACATCTTTTCTATGAAAAATTACAAATCTTGAAGAAAATTGAGGGTGGGCATGAATTGGTCCACCACCACTAAATGATACTGTCCAAATGATACTGTCCAAATTTTGTAATAGATTGGAAATAGGTACAACAATCATATGTGTTTATGAGATAAATTTGCATTTCAACTGCACATGAAAGACTACGTTATTTAAACTGTTATGGATTTGATACAATACTTTTGCACATATTTTTCTAACTATGTTAACCTGATTCAAGATTATGTCATACCATTATATCCACGATTAAAACTGTAAACAATGATACCTAGATTATCGAAATCCATCGATAAATAAAGATTTTATGTCAATTTGAATTTTTAATTGAAAGGGGCCGAATTTGCATTGATGAGTCCAAGTTGGTGAGGGCCAAGTTTACAGAGGTCTTGAGTTGACAGTTTCCGAAGGCTGGTAGAACCGGCTTTTAATGGTGTCCTGTATATAGATGTTACCACGGCTCTACTTTGCTTCATGTAGAGCAGCGGCACGACCCCACGTAAAACTGGAGATTTGCACAAAAGCACATGCACCATACAAATGTGTACACGACTGTTCCTACACCTATTGTAATTTGTAACATTTCCTTTAACAGTCAACATAAAGACATAGTTGACTAAAAATAAAACACATTACGTCATTTTCAATGTTTTTTGGACAATTTCTCTAAAAATTTGAAAATGTTCTTTTATTATAAAAGCTGTGTAAAATACCATATACTTTATACAGATGCTGTATTTACAGTGTGTTTTGCTTAATATCAATTATTTTTAACTACATTGAACATTTCCAGTCATTTTATTATTAAGTTTTTTTCAACAGAAAAAGATTTTATGCAAATCTCTAGTTCTGTGGGGGGTCATACCACGGCTCTATACACAAGTGAAACAGAGCTGATGTAACCACGTCTATCCCATAAAATAAGTTCCCGTGAAATTGTTCCTTTTCCCCATTGCTACACTATTGCGCACTGTGCAGAAATTGTTGCATCATCAACTGAAAAATCTGATAAATATCTAACATAATATTCAACACAAAAGTTATCGATATCTGTACATTATAATGCTTAAACAGTCATTTTTATTACGCTACAATAGCTTACCATGTGGGACTTAATGCTGTTCTCGGGTTGCCACACCCGGGGCCAACGTCTTAGAAAAAAAGATCGTTCTTGTTAGCCACCGGATATACTGGTAGTTGTCGTCACGTGATAACTTCTGACCAATCGCCCTACTTTCTCGTTGGCCACGATGACTGGTAGCAGTTTGTAAATATACAGACATTTTCATTTATTTCTCAGTATTCACGTATTGTTGGAGGCTAATATTTGGATATTTCTTTAAATATATTTCATAGATTATAATGTAAAATTTTTAATTTCACAACTTAAGTATTTTCCTTACAATCCGCGTGTTTTGAGTTTTCTCGGTTCAGGCAATTTCAATTGTACATCTTTTTATTGCGTTAAAATGTCTCTTCATCAAGCAAACAAAGACAAACCGAGAGCTCAGAAATGCCGCCATTTTTGCTTCAGTTTTGATACTCATAATTACTGCCCTACCTGTAGGGAGGCTGGCAAGGGAGATGACCCCTGTGTCACTTTTGAAGCACCCTGCCATATTTGCACGTCTCTCTCTGATGAACAATTGCAAAAAATTCAAAACAGGAAGCGGTACTTAAAAAAACAAAAAGCGGAAACTAGTTCCAAAGATGAACTAGATCTCTTGGGTGAAGGCGATGGGGACTCTTTTACTGGTTCTAATGCAGACCTTGAGAGTGCTGCCGATAACCTCTTTACCTCACCCCCCCGTCCTCAACCTCTCGCCTTCAGTTCTTTATCACTAAAGACCCCAGCCAAGGCTGTTCCTCCCACCCCAGGTACTGTTTTACAAAACAAAATTCAAAGAAATCTAGAGAAATCCCTGGGTGATTCCTTAAATATACATATCCAGCAGCAAATGGGTTCCTTCCAGGCATCCATGTTAGAAGCATTTCAATCACTCCGAGAGGAGTTGGCAGTTAAAAAGTCTGCCGAGGTTGATCCCTCGCCTCATGCTTCAAAAGCTGGTCCATCCAGCAACTCTGCTGCTCATCTGGACCTACCCTCTCCGAGGTCAAGTACTAATGCACAGTCCGAGGCAATGGATGTGGACGTTGGTCCAGCACTCCCTCCTCGACTAGTACTTAATCAAACTTCCTCGGATCAGTACGTTGCCCCTTCTGAAGCAATACCGAAGGATTCCTCGTACTCACACAAAAAACAAAGCCACAGGCAAACAGTAACACCGAGCTCTGCCTCGGATCATCTGGATGAGGATTCCGACGAACCTCGGATCCATCCTAGACCTAAGAAACACTCTGACAAGAGCAAGCATAAATCTAGGTCCAGATATGTGTCATCTTCAGAGGAAGATCACTCCCCTGTGGCCAGACACAGGTCTTCTAAGCCCTCTAGGGCTCAGCCCTCAGGCGCAGCTTCTGATCAAGACCTCCCACAACATGATCCAGACCCCCTTATTATAGGGAAGTAGCCCTGTCTGACATTCCCTCCCAATACTCTGAAGAGGTAGACACCTTCAGGCGCATTCTTTCTCTCCCTGACCCCAGGGACTCTATGCCTAGGTCTTCAACTTCAGTGTTGGGTCTGGATGACGAAAAAGGCCGTCAAGAGCTCAGACCTAGAGGTCCTTCCTCTATCCTACCACTTAGCTCAGTTTTCAAGGACGCCTTTGATAAATTTCAACATGATTTCAAAGCTGCCAATTTATCTGAGGGAAAATATGTCAAGCCTCCTCCTTCCACTTCTAAGTGGTACAAGGTTGGACAGCCCACTTTTCAAGACAAAATCCAGGAGTTGAATACGGACTTTGCCAAGATCTGTATTA
Source organism: Sabellastarte sp. h YS-2021 (assembly GCA_964017235.1). Classification (NCBI taxonomy): domain Eukaryota; kingdom Metazoa; phylum Annelida; class Polychaeta; order Sabellida; family Sabellidae; genus Sabellastarte; species Sabellastarte sp. h YS-2021. Next base: position 35,914,988 of record OZ024936.1, read on the forward strand.
CTCCTAGACCTCCTGGGGCACCAGTAGCCAAAGTCCCTATGCCAGTCCTTAAGGAGCTGGAACATCAGGCTAGACAAAATATCTCAACCCTCAATTTCACCGCTGCCTTTGCCAAAACCTCTTCTTCTTGCAATGCTTCCTTGGAGAAGTGCCAACATAGCATCAAGTCAACTGTCAAGAAGATAAAGTCTCAGATCCAGAAAGGTGCCAATCCTGAGAAAGCAGCAAAGCGCGGATATGAGGAAGTTGCTGAGTACTTGGATTTTTGGAACAAGACGGTTCTTGTTCAACATAGAGCTCTTACCTGTCTCAGCAAATCGCTAGCCCATATTCTCCAGAGGGAATTATATTCCATGGCTAATACCGGCTTGCTTAGGCGCGAAGCCGAAATGACTCTATTGCATCCCCAGCTAGGGGAAACGAGACGCCAAGAACTTAGGAACTCGTCCTTCTGGGACTCCTCCTTGTTCGAGTCTCAACTTGTAAAGGAAGGTGAGGACTTCCTTCTCAAAAAAGGCACCTCAAAAGATTCTCAGGGTTTTTCACCCTATTAGAATAAGCCCTTTCGTGGCCCCCACAAGAAAAGAGGCTCCTACAGGAAACGCCCCTATGGGGGCAATACCTCTCAAAGCAGTAACCAATCCTTTCCCTCGGGAAGAGGAAAATCCAACTTCAGAGGCTCCAGGGGTCGTTTTCGACCCCACAATAGGGGAAGGGGGCGTGGAAACCCCCCTTCGCAATGACTCCTCCAAAGCCTCATTCAGTCCACCAGTAGGAAGTCGCCTCCGTTCTTTCAAGAGAGACTGGCTAACAAACAAATGTTCTCAAAACGTGTTAAACATTATCACCAATGGCTACGTTCTGCCATTCCGTTCAAAGCCAAACTTGATCAGATTTCCTCTGATTCTATCAGAGTACAAGGCCCAACAAAAAGACCAAGCCTTGGCCACTTGTATCCAGTCTCTCTTGTCAAAGAACGCCATCGAAAGGGTGGAAAACGTAAAATCTCTCGGGTTTTACAGTCGCCTGTTCCTAGTACCCAAGCCTCACCAAAGGTGGAGGCCAGTCATAGACTTAAGCAGGCTCAACACTTTTCTACATGTAGAAAAGTTCAAAATGGAAACCCCGGAGTCCATCCGGACTTCCCTGGTCCCAGGGGAGTGGGTATCGTCGATAGACCTGTCGGACGCATACCTTCACATCCCCATCCATCCAAACTCAAGGAAGTACCTAAGGTTTTGCTACAAGGCCCAGGTGTTCCAGTTCACCTCCCTACCTTTCGGACTGGCCACAGCCCCCCAGGTCTTTACGATGATCGTAAAGGAAGTGAAACTAATGGCCCTCTCAAGAGGACTCAGAATTCACCAATACCTGGACGACTGGCTGATCAGGTCCCAGTCCCAGGAGGAATCTCAAAGGGACACACAGGCAGTGGTAGACCTAACCCAATCCTTGGGTTGGATAATCAACCAGGAAAAATCAGAACTGAAACCTACTCAGGTGTTTTCGTTCGTGGGCTACGAATACCACCTAGATTCAGCCCTTGTAAGACCCACTCACGAGAGATGGCTCAAACTTCAGGATTTGATCCTACGACTCAAGTCAAAACGTGTTTTGACTGCAAGATGTTTGATGTCTCTAATTGGGTTGCTAGCCTCAACGGAGAAAATGGTCCCGGAGGGACGCCTTCACATGAGGCCCTTTCAGTTTCATCTCAAGGAGCACTGGAGATATCCTCAGTCGCTGGACAACCTCCTTCCTTGGACAGAAGCCATTGTAGCCCACCTAGATTGGTGGCAAAACCCCTCAAATGTGATGAAAGGCGCAGACCTTCATCCCAAGGACCACAGTATCCAACTCTTTACCGACGCCTCAAATGAAGGTTGGGGCGCTCACTTAGATCAAAATTCTACAAAAGGGCTGTGGTCAGAGCGGGAAAAAAGGCTACACATAAATGTCCTGGAATTGAAGGCGGTCTCCCTGGCCCTTCGAGACTTCAAGGACCAGTGCCAGAATCAAACAGTGTTAGTTGCGACGGACAACTCAACAGTGGTAGCCTACATCAACAAGCAAGGGGGAACTCACTCAGCAGAGATGTGCGCTCTCCTGTGGAAAATCATGACCTGGTGCCATCACTACCATATAACATTGAAAGCCAGGCACATTCCAGGGTGTCTGAATGTGATGGCCGACCTCCTATCCAGGTCCAACCAAGTGCAGTCAACAGAATGGTCCCTGCACCCTCAGGTCTTCAAGCAAATCTGCCGAAAGTGGTTCACCCCTCATGTAGACTTATTCGCCACTCACCTGAATCACAAACTCCCTCTATATGTGTCTCCTATCCCAGACCCAAGGGCCTGGAACATAGATGCTCTGAACATAAACTGGACCAACCTCACGGCCTACGCCTACCCTCCTACGGCTCTCCTTCACAAGGTGATCCAAAAGATCAAGCAATGCCATTGCCTGATCATCGTGATAGCCCCAGGCTGGCCAGGGATGCCCTGGTTTTGGGACCTAGTGCAGCTCTCAACAGAGATCCCACTACAACTCCCAGTGTCAACGACCCTACTCAAACAGTCCCACAACTATGTGTTCCACAACAATCCGCAACAGCTGAACCTCCACGCCTGGTGTCTAGGAGCGGACAACTCCAAGAACAAGGCTTCTCTGTGGAGGTGGCAGAGAGAATTGCTGCCCCTCAGCGGTCATCAACAAGGACCATCTACAGGTCAAAGTGGGCCCTATTTGAAAAATGGTGCAGAGAAAATTTGGTGGATTTCTCCACTCCATCTGTGAAACAAATCTCAGATTTTTTCATGTACCTGTACCAAGACCTAAACAGGTGCCCCTCGACCATTGATGGTTACAGGACTGCTATCGTTGACACTTTGGGCCCAACGGCCCAACACATTGCGCACAATGCAGACCTTCATAGGTTACTCTCCAGTTTCCACAGGGATCGTCCTAAAAGTTCCAGAAATTTACCCAAGTGGAACCTTTCTGTTGTCCTTAACGAGCTCACCAAAGCACCATTTGAGCCCATGAAAGACTCAGACCTCAAACATCTTACTCTCAAAACTGCTTTCTTGCTAGCCTTGGCCTCCGGCAAGCGCCGCAGCGAAATCCATGCCTGGGTCGCTAACAAAGTAGCTAATTTAGGCCAATGGGAAAAGGTAGCCTTGTTCCCTTCTTCTGATTTCATAGCCAAAAACCAACTAGCAAGAGAAGGTTCTCAAAGTGTCTCACCAGTGACTATTCCTGCTTTGACTACCATTGTAGATAGACAGTTTAAGGAAGACAGGACCCTGTGTCCCGTGCGGGCCCTGAGGTTCTATTTGGACCGAACTAAAGACTTGAGAGGGTCTCGTTCTCTCCTTTTCATCTCCTTTAAGAAAGGACATACCTCAGACATCAGACCCGCTACACTCTCCTCATGGTTGAAACAAACCATTCTACTTTGTTATAAACAAGCAGATCAACAAGCCTTGGACTTGGTCCAAGTCAAAGCGCATGACATCCGGGCCTTCGCGGCCTCTAAGGCCTTTTACGGTGGAGTATCGGTGGACCAAATCATGCAAGCCTGTCACTGGAAAGCTCACAACACATTCACAAATTTTTACCTAAAAGACCTTACTTGGTCGGACACCGACAACAATATGTATCTGGGACCCGTAGTGGTGGCACAACAAGTGCTAGATCCTTCCCCTCAGACCAGTTGTCCTCGGAAAGAAAAAAGGGGGGGGGGGGCACATCCGCTACAACCAAGTCTTCAGGAGTCTCTCCCAGGATCTAGGTATTCCTTTACCTTCAAGATGTTACGGGTAAGGTCATTTTATTTTTCAATTATCAGGTAATTTCTATTAAGGACTTAGTCAGTTGTCGTTAATCTCATATTTCAGGTTAAAAATTTCATGAGATGCCCGACCACTGGGTTGGTCAGTCACACGTGAAGGTCTAATAGGGACCCTTAGACCTCGAAGTGAGCACTGCTGCACTTCCGTCCTACTACCAAACATCTGGACAGTTTTAGCACTGTCCCTTTTTACTCAGGTTTTTGGCTCGTTACAGGCCCGATCTTCGGGATCGGGGCTCTGTAAAAGGGACTCAGACTGGCATTTCTGGCACTATTCTGTATATATTAATTCAAATCTTAGAAAAAAATTACATATCTTCCAGTCTCAGCTGTAATCCCGCCACCGGGCGGTTGAATTCAGCATTAAGTCCCACATGGTAAGCTATTGTAGCGTAATAAAATTGGAAATTTTAATTACTTAAATGTAGCTTTTATAAGCTACAAGCTTACCATGTGGGACTTAGGAGAGTCCCACCCTGCCTCCCCGCTGTTTACAGCTGAGGGGTAGGTTTAATAAAAATTTCAACGAGAAAGTAGGGCGATTGGTCAGAAGTTATCACGTGACGACAACTACCAGTATATCCGGTGGCTAACAAGAACGATCTTTTTTTCTAAGACGTTGGCCCCGGGTGTGGCAACCCGAGAACAGCATTAAGTCCCACATGGTAAGCTTGTAGCTTATAAAAGCTACATTTAAGTAATTAAAATTTCCAATTTTATAACATTAAGCTATAACAATAATTTGTATCCATGCATTTCATGGTTTAGTTTCAATTTTGAAGAACTTTTTTCATAGGGGGATAAATTTCACGTGACAGTGAGTATGGTTTCAAGGGTTTATCTCCATGGAGGTTTTGTTCCATCACTGGACTCCACCGTAACTTGCACAACTGGACGGAATAACAAACCTTTTAGAATTTTGGTAAAGGGGCTAACATAATTTCTACTAGAAATATACACCCCATCTTTGCCCAATTTGCATATGGAAAGTAACAAAGATATTTATTTTATTATGATTGTCGCCCCATCTTCCTTGTTTGGTATGCAAAACTGAATGAGTTTTATAAGTGTTATTAAATATTCTATCTTTCACTTTGTTCAAAGTTGAGGTTTTGTGCAAAATTACAGTGGTGAGCACTCAGCACTATATTAGAGATTTTGCTTGAAAGATGTTTTCAGATAAATATTTTTGTCATTTGTCGTTATTCTTCAAATGTTTAATTTAACCACTGCTCTCTAGATTACTGGAGGTTTTGTGACACTCTTTAGAGGGTTCGTAGTAAAACTCACTAGAAAATTCATGGTAAAATTTCATTATTTTTTTTTTAAGTTTAAAGGGACACAAAATCTTTATGTATGGATTTTGATAGTTTAGGTACCATTGTTTTTAGTTTTTAATCATGGATCTAATGGTATGATAATGAGGTTATCTTAAAGTATATTGATGGTGCACAGTGTTCGCTCTCGAGCGCGATTTCGCGAGTTTGTACACACTCTGGGGCGAGTTGTCGCAAAACGAACTCACCAACGCGTCTGTGCTGTCGCTACCAGGCGAAACACTCAAAACGGACTGAAGAAATTTGTCTATTATCGAAAGCGACGACGTACATATTTCCTCATAGAAACGGGTTAGAAAAGCAGTTTATTTGATTTTATATATCCAGCTAACAGTAAATCACGTGAGATTTCGTGTATTCTCGCGAGATTTCCGTGCTTTATTGTTGATTTTTAAACTCGTCTTCTGCTTTTTGTGTCACAGGCGAAACAGTCGAAACAACTACTGACCAAAGAAATTCTTCTATTATCGGAAGCGACGACGTACATATTTCCTCATAGAAATAGGTGAGAAAGACATGAAAGTGAGTTGATTTTATTTGATACATCCAGCTAACAGTAATTCACGCGAGAATTCAGGTATTCTCACGAGATTTCTGTGCTTTATGTCTATTTTTAAACTCGTCTTCTGCTTTTTGTGTCACAGGCGAAACAGTCAAAACAACTACTGACCACAGAAATTTGTCTATTATTGGAAGGGACAAAATATATATTTCTTCAAAGAAAAGAGAAAAAATGCAATTTTTTTTATTTATTTGATGAATCCAGATAACAGTAAAATAATTAAAAAAAAAAAATAATAATAAAAAAACACCAGTAGCACCCAGCCAATAAGCCATTAAGATGTGGTTTAGAAGTGAAATTTAAAAAAAAAGACAAATAAAAACAGCATTAAATAGTTTATTTATTTGAACTTTTAGTCATCTATTTCTTATTATTTAAATAAAGAAGATTTAATGCAGTCCCAAATTGGAACTAAATATTTCAAAATCTCTTGAAGTAAAACATGTCTCACATTTTTTCACAGTTGTCTCGCCTTTTCAAGTGAAGGGAGACCGTCTGTCTCGCATTCATTTTTGACGAGAGCGAACACTGGGTGCACATATCTGATACAATAAATAGAGTATCATTCCCATTGATATCAAAGAAGTTGGAAATCTGATGTGCAATAGATTGCAATTAAACTGATGTTTTAGTGACTTAATATATAAGTATGATGCCTGGCTATTAGGGGTGCAACGCATTGGAAACTTACAACCCAAATCGATTTGTGAGTAAATCTTTGTGAACCAAATCAATTGACAAATTGTTTTGGCTTCATGTAAACTGTAAAAGTCATTTTACAATTTTTTTTTTTTTTCTAAATTCAACAAATAACTTGCCCTTTTAGGCTGCATGTGCATAAAACATCATAAAGTTATATCATCATATTAATGATTCACCAATATTGTTATGCCGAAGGCTATTGCAAATTTCTCATTCACTGAAATTAACTGAATAATCTGAAGCATGAAGACATTGTTGTATCCCTACTGCCTGTAGGATATTATATTTTGTGAACAACTACATCAAATTCATCCCACATGTATGTGCTGATTGCAATCTTGGATTTCTCAGACTAGCTAGAATTATGCTCAGTTATGGGGGAACAATTACTTTTTGCACTATAAGGGCTTAATGCTAATAACTGACTTCAAAGAAGTTAGGGGTTTTGTGCTTATAAATTGTTGAGGGTATATTAGATCGATAAATAGATCTATAGATGGACTTTATTTCAGGCTCAGGGCACACATTAAAAAGTTACATACATAAAATATAGTACATGAAAAATGTAGTCTAAGAAAGACAATAAAGATGACCATTAAATATTCATATACTACATGTAGTTAAAACTACATATTTTATTTAAATAACATATAAATAAAATAATACATCCTAGGATCAGAGAAATCTACACAAAACCTCTCCTGCTTTTACTGCAAATCTTAAAAATTAACAGAAAAACCTCTTGATCACAAAACCTCTGGACTGCGAAACCTCTCAACACAATCCTCTATGTACAGGTTTTCAATATGACGCCATGTAAATGGACAAGAATGAATATACCAGAAAATGCAACAAAATTATTGGAAATATAATGGCGAGTTAAATCACCAAAGTCTGTCCTTTAATAGGACTGTGTATTCAACATAAATGTGATAGGGGTGTGACAAGTCAAATTATTGGGGTCGATTCCATTTGGATAAAATTTGAACTCAATATGGAGCCTTCCTGATATTTAGTATGCACATTGACAGGAAACAACATCCAATATGGCGGCTCCCATAAAATAAAGATAAAAGCCTTAAATCATTGGAATTGGCTGATGTCACCACCTAAAATAATATTTGGGATGGGTTAGTATAAAAATTGAGTAGATCAAGAGGTTCTCGATATAAAACCTTTCACATTCTGTCAGACTGTCACTCCGCATTTTAGTACACCTCCAATCAAACAGGCCACTAACAGGAAGCGGAACTTGTAAAACCAAAACATCTGTGTTTTCTCAAAAATGGATCTTAATAAAATCCCCAGATGTTCAAAAATATTGGATGAAAGTGCACTTTTCTTCCAATATTTTAAGTTCTTCAATTATATGTGTTGACAAGCGAGATGGAGTATATAAACTAAATGACACGTAAGTGACGTAACTTATTTACCAAAACATGGCAGTTCTTCTCAATGCAATCACTATAAACAGTGATGCTTCTAGAGCGCGGGATACGCGATATCTCACGAGTTTTAGTACTAGCCCGCAATTCGGTATATTTGGCACGTTCGGTAGAAGATGCGATCCCGCATGTTTACGTTTAATTACAAAATGGAGGGCCATCGATCGTTTTGCGAAAATCCTTTAATTTTATCATCATGAAGGCTATATTTGGTCGTTTTTTTCAGTGAAAAATGTTATTTCATATGAAAACAAAACGGATACTACAGTTTGAAAGTGGATGATGCAAACGTCAACAATACTAGAGAGTTTAAGATACAAGTACACGTCGTGACGCGTACTGCAAGGAGAACGGATGACGTCATCTTAGACGTTTTATCCAAGCTCAGAACGTCAAGCTACAAGTTCACAACGTGAAAAACCAGTTCTACAAGTAAGGGCAAAACGTGAGGGTTTACCTAAAGTTTTGATTATTAAATCTTCATTTTATATAATCAACTTTTTAGCAATAATATATTCAAGTATCTTACATTATATATATGTTGTTAAAATGCAGTTTTAGATAAAAATGCACTTGAAAAAACTCTATTTAAAAAGCCTATAGTTTTTGCCATATTCCACAGATTAGGGGTGGACCATTCCTTATCATGCTGTATCATATTTACCTTTGTGGGAAGTATTTTTTTAAAACAATGGAAAACTTAAAATTCATTAGCTAATACATGTAATATATATGGTATATTCTGTTGTTAATCTTTCATAAACAATTGGATGATTTTAGGTAACTGTAAATGTTTAAGTTTACATTATATTGAATCATGGTAGATCATGAAGTAACAAACGGTCAATCCCTCCACCATATTTTCCTTGCAATGAAATTGACTCTGTTTCCAAGCATAACAACCAAATAGGGAGGGGGTCTACCTTCATCACGTAGTACTTGTATCTTAATCAGAAATGCCAAACGTGAAACGTCTACGTGTACTTATAGATTTTGCAGTACACGTAATTTCCAAAACGTGTATCTTAAACTCTCTACTAACAACAATATTGTTGAACCAGTTCATACAGCATATGTGTTCCTCATATCTTCTCATGAATATTAATGAGTTGGGAGCCATGGCCGTGAGTTCTCAAGTTTAAAGTGTTATATCTTTGTTGAGGGTTCCATTTTATAAAATATTGCTGGAAAACCCCAATGGAAATCTATGACCTCATATCATCTCATGAATATTAATGACTTGGGTGCTATGGCCATGAGTTCCCCAGTTTAAAGCATTTGGTCTTTCATCGAGTTGCTTCTATTTTAAAAAATATTGCTAGAAAAGTATTGTTGTAGAATATGGCCCCAGGTCTTTGATATTTTTCTTACCCAAGCACTGATCCAGATAAGTAATAAAAATTAATGTGATCTAAGTTGGATCAGTTTCCATCTTCTATTTTTTTTCACGAAGATCCATACAGTAGCATTTGTGTAATCCGGCTAACAAACATACGGACAGACAAATGCTTCCGAAATTAATCCCTCTTTGGCGGAGGTACAAGTTCCCATCTTATTGACCAAGCCCCCACATTTTTCGGACATGGGGGAGAACTGCCCCCACATTTCAAAATTTCTAGAATCAACACTGTATAAATATCTAGAAGTGTACAAAAATATGGGATAAAAGCTTAACATTTCTTCAGAATTATAGTTTCTGTTTACTTTTAATTTTTCCTTCAATATCATGCATTAACATTGAAAGTGGCAGTTGTAAAATTTTTTGATTGTATTTCTTTAAAATGCTCTCCACTTAAACTCAATACCTACTGACCCATCGCTAGTGAATATCATGTCGAAATGATGCATTATGTGATTTAATGTAAGTAAAGTGTACATAAAAAATAACCTCTTTTAGTGAGTGTCAATATTTGGTTACACGCCTAAAATATGTTGAATTAAATTATTAATTGTGAATTAAAGAACCTCCAAAAACAAGGCTGTGAGCCTATAGTTAAGGTGGTAGAAACATTAACTTGTCAAAAATACATACATCAGCTAAATTTTATTCAGTTTCTGAAACAAAATTGGACTTTGAATAATATTTTCAACCCTCTTTGTGGATGCATTTTATTGTAATAAAATGAGCAGTTCAAATGCAGTTGACGTACCTTTCCAATGATATATAATGCCTAGTTGCGTCTTAAAATGGTTTTTGAAATATTTGCAAGAGATGGAGAGCTGTCAGAAAATATAATTGTGAAATATGTTGGCAAGATGGTATGTTTGAATTGTTTTGTCAGTTGAGTGCAGATGATTTCTGGTACTGACTAATTAATTAACCGAAGTTTATTACCCACTTTCCTGTCAATGTTAAACGTCCACACTGTGGTAATATTTTTGCTTAAATTTATTAACATAGTTAATTAAATTGTATTCATTTAGAAAATATTTTATTTAACCAAACTACCAAATGATATTTTGTAATTACAGTTTTGGTTTTTACCCCACTGTTGGGGTATTGTTTATACCCATGATGTCCGGATGTCATGGCATGACCTTTATTTGACCTTTGATATTGCCGTAGTGACCTTGACCTATAAAACCTTGTCTGGGCTTTCTCAGAAACTGTAAGGTGTAGGAAGTTGATACTTGGTAGGAACATTGGTTAGGGGATGTAGGTGTGCAACATCATCGATATCGAAGGAATATTATGGCTGCTATATTGATTAATATATCCATATCAGGACTGGTAAAACCATCCGTGGGTGATAACTGATTACATGTAAGAGACTTTCTTTCAAAAGTCACAAATATCAGTTCAAATATAAAAAATAAAAATGCAATTAACAAAAAGCTCCTTAAGCAAAGTTTTCATACTTTCATTGAAACTAGCTGTTAGGATTACGACATTTCTGTTAAACAAGAATTAGGTCACTGAGAAAGTAAACAAACATGGAACAAGACTAGCTGTGCTAAGTTTTAGTTGTAGGTGTGCATTTTGATGAGTTTATATTACAGATATTCATTTAAGTAGTTAAAATACATGTACTAATGTATATGGTTAACTTGCTTGAATGGTTATATTGTTCGTGAAATTCTAGTAGTATGGGTCAATATCAGCAGTTCCGCGGGAAGATCAATCAATAATGCAAGAGTGACCAATCCCCACACTAAAAAATACTGCTGCTACATTTCCGAAATTGAACTAATATCTCCACAATATTAAGCTAAATCCTGACAAAGAGGAAGTAATTTGTTTGGGTATTAACAGTAACAAAAGCTAAAATACCATTTTCCAATCAGCATTTTTGGAATCTACACAATCCCATGAACAGTGTGAGAAATCTCGGTGTTTGGTTTGATGTAGGACTCTCATTTGGTAACCATGTTAAGAAGGTTTGTAGAAGCTGCTTCACTCAGATGTGTGATATCGGACATATTAGGAAGTACCTCGCTTGTGAAGCTGCAATACTAGCTCATAATGCTTTTGTAGGCAGTATCCTTGGCTACTGTGACTCTTTGTTTACAAGTTTGTTCAAATCAAATACATGTATATAAAAAATAAAACTAGAGTGTGTCCAAAATAGCCTAGCCAGACTCATAAGAAACAGCAGCAAATTTTCTTAAGTCACACCTGTTCTTAAAGATCTACATTTATTATAGTTAGGCAATGTTCCGTTCTCAAAACTCTAGTTCACAAATATCTCTACACTGGTTTTCCAAAGTACTTGAGCCTCCAACTCACTCAAGTATTGTGTACCTTACAACACCAGGTGCAGCAAATATGACATAAGTTACCTATTGGTTCCACAGTTATTTTATTCAGTGCACAAATCAAAAACCACTTTAACCACAGCTTTGCATTTGATGCTGGAACTTTTGAGAATGAACCAATTCAGGTAGCAGCTGTGTGTTAATTTCCTTGTGGTTTTGTTTTTGTTAGTTTGATTGAGAGTGGATGGAAGTCAGGTAGTGGTCACAGCAATATGAGTGACTACCGCAGTATAAAAGATGGCTTGCCTCCACGCTGTCGCTCAGCCCTGGACACTCCATCAAAACGATTGGATGTCTTAGGATCTTATGTGAGTTAGTAGAGAGATTTTGTTTAATTTTGTTTTAATTTAATTGACAAGTCAGTTTTCAGTGAGTTACTTAAGATTTGTGGTTAAAATAAAATTATGGTTATGTCAAGTTTGAGTTGGTGTCTTGTAAACTGGTTTTGGTACATATAAAAAATCGTGAAATGCTTTTTACCCCACAAGGGCTGTGAGGGTATTGTTTTCACCCATGGTGTCTGGATGGGCGGCAGGAAAAAGTTTGTTCGGGCTGTATCTCAGAAACCATAAGGTGTACGAAGTTGATACTTAGTAGGGACATTAGTTAGGGTGTGTAGGCGTGTTTGACCTTTGACCTTGCCACAGTGACCTTGAGTTTGAAAATCTTGTCCGGTCTACATCTCAGAAACCGTAAGGTGTAGGTAGGTGATACTTGGTAGGGGCATTGGTTAGGGGGTGTAGGTGTGCAACGTCATGGTGTGACCTTGATTTGACCCTTGACCTTGCCGTAGTGACCTTGACCTATAAATTCTTGTCCGGGATATACCTCAGAAACCGTAAGGTGTAGGAATTTGATATGTGGTAGGGACATTGGTTTGGCATTGTAGGTGTGCAACGTCATGACGTGACCTTGATTTGGCCTTTGATCTTGCTGTAGTGTCCTTGACCTTTAAAATTTTGTCAGGGCAATATATCTGAAACGGTAAGGTGTTGGAAGTTGATAGTTGGTAGGAACATTGATTAGAGGTTGTAGGTGTGCAACATCACTGTGTGATATTGATTTGACCTTGCCATAGCATGCTGTATTCTTGCTATTAAATTGTGTTGTTTGAATACTTTTACATACATTTCTTTCTCTTAGACATTATTTTTGCTGCTTAAACATTATTTGGAGCTTTATATAACTGACACCGCCCTGAAATTATCCCGATCTTTGTACTGTTTCACAACTTCTATATCTCGTGGTGTTGAAAACTATTCCCCAGGCTTTGGGGTACAGGCATCTCTAATGCTATTTTAGGTTATATTTTGGTTATATATGTGGTGATTTGTGTCCATTTTCCTTATTAAGCGTCCCGCAAGGGACACTTGTTTGTGTATGGGAGACCTTCAGGCTCCGCCGGCTCCGCATTTTGTTTTCCTTATAACTCTGTAACCGTTAGGCGGATTCTTTTCAAATTTGGCAGGTTTATGCAGTAGCCTTGGGGATATTTCAACCAATCAGAGAGGTCACATGACCAAAAATGTCTTTTTTTCGATGGGGAAGCTTGTCCGGATGATAACTTGAAAAGGATTTTATCAATTCACCTGAAACTTGGCAAATACATACATTCTATTAAAATCTGGAAATCATTAGATTTTGGCATTGATTGGTTAAGAAATGGCTGAGTAATTAATGATTAATTAATCATTATGAATTTTCCAAATAAGGAAAACACAAAAATGCTTATAACTCGAAAACCGTGCTAGATAGAGTGATTTCGACAAAATTTTTGACCCACAGGGTATCTCTGCAGAGTAGTTATCCCAATTTTGAAAAAAAAATTTGTCTCGCCAAAAATGGCGACCAATTTGAATTTTCAAATTTTTTCGCAAAAATTGCAAAACATAAAAATGCTTATATCTCGAAAACCGTGCTAGATAGAGCGTTTTCGACGAAATTTTTGACCCGCAGGCTATCTCTGCAGAGTAGCCATGCCAATCTTCAAAAAAAATTTGACTTACCAAAAATGGCGGCCATTTTGAATTTTCGAATTTTACGCAAAAATTGCAAAACACAAAAATGCTAATACAGTAGAACCTCGATTATCCGACCTTCTATTATCCGAATCTCCGGATTAACCGAACCGAAATCATGTCTCCCTACACATGTACACCGTCTACCATGAGCGATAATACAGGATTTTACACAGTCTCGGAAACTATTAATTCTAGTGCTTTATAAAACGTACCATTCACAGAAACGCCTAACTTCTTTGATCTTTATCACCATTGTTACAATAGGGGAGGGATTAATTCAATTACACGACCCTGCTACACAATTGACTTCTTTGATAATACGCCAATCAATGAAAGCATGTTCGATTGCATTTCGCAATTTATAATCTCCCGGAGTAGGTTCACAGACTGACAGCGTTTATCAAAAGAAAAGACGTCCTCAATGCATTACCCACCAAACACACCTATCACTGAAGGCGTGTTCGCTTTGGGTTTTACAATAAATAAATCTCCCGGAGTTTTCACAAATGACAACATGCATAACGCTGTTTATCTAAAATTAAAACGTCCACATTCATGTACCAACCGAACGCAATCATTTCAAATCCGCGTAATATTTAAATAATAATACATGTAATATCCAGATATGGAGCAAATAAACGACAATTGAAGGGTCACTTATATTATATGACACAAATATATTAAATTATTTTATCGATGACCACCAACGTATATATTTATTGCATAAAAACGCCATTTCTTCAATTATCGCCCACTCGGTAACCCATAGACCGTGAATTTCGGCTTCCTTCATCTATCCGAACCCCTCGATTATCCGGCTGGATTGTATGTCTCCCATAGGGTTCGGATAATCGAGGTTCTACTGTATCTCGAAAACTGTGCTAGATGGCGAATTATCTCTTAAAAGTATTGCAGATAGCCAATTTCTCTCAAATAACTCATTTATCTACTTTTGCGAGAGCTTTCACATGGTGAAGTTTCAGACCCATAGCTAATTACTCACCTACTCAAAATGAGTAAATGCGAATTATCTCATAAAAGTATTGCAGATAGCCAATTTTTATCAAATGAATGATTCACCTACTTTTGCAAGAGCTTTCACATGGTGAAGTTTTAGACCCATAGCTAATTACTCACCTACTCAAAATGAGTAAATGTGAATTATCTCTAAAAGTATTGCAGATAGCCAATTTTTCTCAAATAACTTATTCATCTACTTTTGGGAGAGCTTTCACATGGTGAAGTTCCAGACCCGTAGGTAATTATTCACCTACTCAAAATGAGTAAATGCTAATTATCTTTAGAAGTATTGCAGATAGCCAATTTCTCTCAAATAACTCATTCATCTACTTTTGCGAGAGCTTTCACATGGTGAAGTTTCAGACCCGTAGCTAATTATTCACCTACTCAAAATGAGTAAATGATAATTATCTCTAAAAGTATTGCGGATATCCAATTTTTATCAAATAACTCATTCATCTACTTTTGGGAGAGCTTTCACATGGTGAAGTTCCAGACCCGTAGCTAATTATTCACCTACTCAAAATGAGTAAATGCTAATTATCCTAAAAGTATTGTGGATATCCAATTTTTATCAAATTACTCGTTCATCTACTTTTGGGAGAGCTTTCACATGGTGAAGTTCCAGACCCGTAGCTAATTACTCACCTACTCAAAATGAGTAAATGTGAATTATCTGTAAAAGTATTGCAGATATCCAATTTTTCTCAAATAACTCATTCACCTACTTTTGGGACAGCTTTTACTTGGTGAGGTTTCAGACCCGTAGCTAATTATTCACCTACTCAAAATGAGTAAATGTGAATTATCTCTAAAAGTATTGCGGATATCCAATTTTTCTCAAATAACTCATTCATCTACTTTTGGGAGGGCTTTCACATGGTGAAGTTCCAGACCCGTAGCTAATTACTCACCTACTCAAAATGAGTAAATGTGAATTATCTGTAAAAGTATTGCAGATATCCAATTTTTCTCAAATAACTCATTCACCTACTTTTGGGAGAGCTTTCACTTGGTGAATTTTCAAAGCCGTAGCTAATTATTCACCTACTCAAAATGAGTAAATGCTAATTATCTCTAAAAGTATTGCGGGTATCCAATTTTTATCAAATTACTCGTTCATCTACTTTTGGGAGAGCTTTCACATGGTGAAGTTCCAGACCCGTAGCTAATTATTCACCTACTCAAAATGAGTAAATGTGAATTATCTCTAAAAGTATTGCAGATATCCAATTTTTATCAAATAACTCATTCATCGACTTTTGGGAGAGCTTTCACATGGTGAATTTTCAAAGCCGTAGCTAATTATTCACCTACTCAAAATGAGTAAATGCTAATTATCTCTAAAAGTATTGTGGATATCCAATTTTTATCAAATTACTCGTTCATCTACTTTTGGGAGAGCTTTCACATGGTGAAGTTCCAGACCCGTAGCTAATTACTCACCTACTCAAAATGAGTAAATGTGAATTATCTGTAAAAGTATTGCAGATATCCAATTTTTCTCAAATAACTCATTCACCTACTTTTGGGACAGCTTTTACTTGGTGAGGTTTCAGACCCGTAGCTAATTATTCACCTACTCAAAATGAGTAAATGTGAATTATCTCTAAAAGTATTGCGGATATCCAATTTTTCTCAAATAACTCATTCATCTACTTTTGGGAGGGCTTTCACATGGTGAAGTTCCAGACCCGTAGCTAATTACTCACCTACTCAAAATGAGTAAATGTGAATTATCTGTAAAAGTATTGCAGATATCCAATTTTTCTCAAATAACTCATTCACCTACTTTTGGGAGAGCTTTCACTTGGTGAATTTTCAAAGCCGTAGCTAATTATTCACCTACTCAAAATGAGTAAATGCTAATTATCTCTAAAAGTATTGCGGGTATCCAATTTTTATCAAATTACTCGTTCATCTACTTTTGGGAGAGCTTTCACATGGTGAAGTTCCAGACCCGTAGCTAATTATTCACCTACTCAAAATGAGTAAATGTGAATTATCTCTAAAAGTATTGCAGATATCCAATTTTTATCAAATAACTCATTCATCGACTTTTGGGAGAGCTTTCACATGGTGAAGTTCCAGACCCGTAGCTAATTACTCACCTACTCAAAATGAGTAAATGATAATTATCTCTAAAAGTATTGCGGATATCCAATTTTTATCAAATAACTCATTCATCTACTTTTGGGAGAGCTTTCACATGGTGAAGTTCCAGACCCGTAGCTAATTACTCACCTACTCAAAATGAGTAAATGTGAATTATCCCTAAAAGTATTGGGGATATCCAATTTTTCTTAAAGAACTCATTCACTTACTTTTGGAAGAGCTTTCACTTGGTGAAGTTTCAGACCCGTAGCTAATTATTCACCTACTCAAAATGAGTAAATGCTAATTATCTCTAAAAGTATTGTGGATATCCAATTTTTATCAAATTACTCGTTCATCTACTTTTGGGAGAGCTTTCACATGGTGAAGTTCCAGACCCGTAGCTAATTACTCACCTACTCAAAATGAGTAAATGTGAATTATCTGTAAAAGTATTGCAGATATCCAATTTTTCTCAAATAACTCATTCACCTACTTTTGGGACAGCTTTTACTTGGTGAGGTTTCAGACCCGTAGCTAATTATTCACCTACTCAAAATGAGTAAATGTGAATTATCTCTAAAAGTATTGCGGATATCCAATTTTTATCAAATAACTCATTCATCTACTTTTGGGAGGGCTTTCACATAGTGAAGTTCCAGACCCGTAGCTAATTACTCACCTACTCAAAATGAGTAAATGTGAATTATCTGTAAAAGTATTGCAGATATCCAATTTTTCTCAAATAACTCATTCACCTACTTTTGGGACAGCTTTCACTTGGTGAATTTTCAGAGCCGTAGCTAATTATTCACCTACTCAAAATGAGTAAATGCTAATTATCTCTAAAAGTATTGCGGGTATCCAATTTTTATCAAATTACTCGTTCATCTACTTTTGGGAGAGCTTTCACATGGTAAAGTTCCAGACCCGTAGCTAATTATTCACCTACTCAAAATGAGTAAATGTGAATTATCTCTAAAAGTATTGCAGATATCCAATTTTTATCAAATAACTCACTCATCGACTTTTGGGAGAGCTTTCACATGGTGAAGTTCCAGACCCGTAGCTAATTACTCACCTACTGAAAATGAGTAAATATGAATTATCTCTAAAAGTATTGCAGATAGCCAATTTTTATCAAATAACTCATTCACCTACTTTTGGGAGAGCTTTCACTTGGTGAATTTTCAGACCCGTAGCTAATTATTCACCTCCTCAAAATGAGTAAATGCTAATTATCTCTAAAATTATTGCGGGTATCCAATTTTTATCAAATTACTCGTTCATCTACTTTTGGGAGAGCTTTCACATGGTGAAGTTCCAGACCCGCAGCTAATTACGCACCTAATCAAAATGAGTAAATGTTAATTATCTGTAAAAGTATTGCGGATAGCCAATTTTTCTCAAATAACTCATTCACCTACTTTTGGGAGAGCTTTCACTTGGTGAAGTTTCACACCCGTAGTTAATTATTCACCTACTCAAAATGAGTAAATGCGAATTATCTCTACAAGTATTGCAGATAGGCAGTATTTCTGAAATAACTCATTCACATACATTTTGGAGAGCTTTCAATTAGTGAATTTTCAGATCCGTGGCTAATTACTCACCTACTCAAAATGAGTAACTGCCTATTATCACTAAAAGTATTGCAGATAGCCAATATTTCTCAAATAACTCATTCACCTACATTTTGGAGAGCTTTCACATGCTAAATTTTTTTAATGAATTTTTTAAATAATTTTTAATGCATTAAAATTCATGAAATCATGCACTAAATCAATTATAACTTGAGAAGTATTACATTTAGAGCACCTTATTAAAATATGTTATCTTTAGTACATCTAATTTATATGGCGGGAGATAAATGCATGCGTCAGAATGCTTGTTATCAAATAACTCATTCATCTACTTTTGGGAGTAAATGCGAATTATATCTTAAAAGTATTGCAGATAGCCAATTTTTCTCAAATAACTCATTCACCTACGTTTGGAAGAGCTTTCACACACAAAAATGAAAAATTGTGAATATCTTGGAAAAGCTATTTCTTCGCCTTTAATGCTCGACGGGAGACACACACTGTGGCAGTGGTCTTGTTTTCAAAAATTTTTGTCTCACCAAAAATGGTGGCGATTTTGAATTTTCCAAGTTTTTGCAAAACACAAAAATGCTTATATCTCGAAAACTGTGCTAGATGGAGCGAATTCAACAAAATTTTTGACCTGCTGGATATCTCTGCAGAGTACCCATGCCAATTTTCAAAATATTTTTGTCTCGCCAAATATTGCGGCCATTTTGAATTTTCGAATTTTTTGCAAAAATTGCAAAACACAAAAATGCTTGTATCTTGAAAACCGTGCTAGATAGAGCAGACTGCGCTGACTTTGGTTGCCACAACAGTATAAGGCTAGAAACGGAACATTTTCTTAATACTTTAGCACTCACCTTTATATCCTTTTCGGGACGCTTTGTTTTTGCTGTGCAAAAACATTATCTTTTTTTTTTGCGAGCGATCCTCTAGTTTTTATTTAATATTTGATTTTTTTGGCCGGGTTTACACTTTTGATTCCATGATCGGCAATGATCGATCTTTGTTTACATTATTCTGATCCGAACATCAACAGGTAAAATCATCGCAATCTCCCAGCACTAGCATATAGTATGTATGTTACAGTAAATATGTGAAATCAGTAAATACGCGTATTTACTGAAAATTTCAGTAAATACACGATTTGGTCAGTAAATACGCGTATTCCCTAAAATTTTCAGTAAATACGTGTTATGACCTGTGTTATTTCACAAGTTTACTGGTTTGACTTTCAGTAAATATGTGAAATGAAACTTTGATGTTCACTGGTTGTAAGTTGTAACTATATAATATTAAATGGTAAACCAAACTGTACATAAAATTGGAACATTTTACTCTATATATAATTAAATGGTAAACCAAACTGAATTATATTGGATCATTTTACTCTATTATGATGACTATTAGAACATACTAAACATACTTCATTTTTCAGTACATTACATGCAAATATGTTGAAAAAATAACACTTGGCTTTTAAATATTTATTTTTTAAAAACTTGAGCTATGTGCTTTCTGTGGCTATTTCATTTAAGTTTTAAGTTATTTTCAATCCCACAGCTACTAAGGACCTATGTCATCCCTATACAAATGATTAAAGATCATTAACCTTTTCACTATTTTTATGTGACTCCCTACATAAAAAGCGTTCTTATTGGAAATAAAAAAAAGTTTTAGAAATTAATTTATATTTTAAATTTTAACACATTTTAACTGTACTTTCATTCAGCAGAAATTTTACCTTATCATTTAAGACAACATGAGTTACACCCAAACAAGTCTGCATGTATTTCTGAAGAATCTATTGTTAAACAGAGATTATTAGTAAGTGGTTTCTTTATTTTATTTTAATTAAAGCTTAATATTTTGCTATTTTCTGGTTAGGTAGATTTATGACTTTAATGTAGGTACTGCCTACTTGATCAAAGAATTGTTGTTAGAAACAATGAAAAGGCCAGCTAGCCCCTAATTGGATTTGATCATAGTCTTTCCAAGGGACTTAATCTCTTTTAAGGCATCTATGGTTGTGGTGTGGCTTCCTCTATTGAAGGGACAACATTAAAGGGAAGTTTTATTCAACCCTAATTATAGATCTACATTATATTGGTGACCTTTGGAAAAGAAATACATTGTTAAAATACATTGTTAAAACTAAAGTGAATTTCAGTTCTTGAACAAGAAATATATCTTAATCTTATTACCTTGCTTGTTGTTCCTTATGCATAAAGCATCATAATTGTTAAAATACATTGTTAAAACTACAGCGAATTTCAGTTCTTGAACAAGAAATATATCTTAATCTTATTACCTTGGCTTGCTTGTTGTTCCTTATACATAAAGCATCATAATTTGATAAATATTTGGACATTTAAACTTATAAACTTGTGTTTTTACATTACAATTTATTTTAAATGAAAAAAACAACATTGCAAGTTTCAATGCAAATGCTTTTGAAATTATATAGTGATGTTAAATAGTTATCCCAGTGCTAGATTGTAAACAAGTATCAAAGTTTGAATATGACAAAGCCATTTAAAATTTGAAATAACTGTTAATATGAAGACATAGCACAGAGTTGCTTCTAGGATGCGTTTTCCGCGGGATCGCGCATTAATTCGCCTACAAACGCGGATTTTCTTGGAGTCTGTGGTGACCAGATTATACGAGAACGCGTAGTACACAAGGCGATGCGGGAAATATATGAAGCGAAAAGACGAGAGATCTGGAAAATCGAAACACTGCACGGATCGAGAGTTTGTCGAGGTTTTGATTTTTCCGTCAAAACGTTCTTCGAATAATGCCTGTTGACGATTGTGGTTTCGTGATCGTTTACAAACTGATATATATTATGAGGTACAGACAGTATTTGGACATATTATAACCAAAAACATAAAATTAAGCTGAAAGTGGATGATTATATAAAAAATGGCTGCAAGAAAAACGAAACTTACAGGAGACTGGATTGTTACAACAGGCCATGGCAGTGAAGCTGGTGCTGACCCGGCGTACAGTAGGTATCTGTCGGATTTCCCAATAATATATGTGTAGAAAAATATTTTACATGATCAAAATTCATGGACAGCTCATTACTATTACTGAGGTAACAGATTTTGATGGTGGTTTCTTAATATTTTTCTGCTTTAAGATCAAATATCATATCTACTAGTGCACTAGATGGACTACTGTACTGTACAGAGCTCATGAATATTTATATATGCGTAAAAAATATTTGACGATTCCATTGGATTTTTTAACAATATTTTACTTGAAGAATTTGTGGACTACTCATTAATTAATATTCATGAGGTCATAGTATTCTGTGGGGTTTTCCAACATATTTGTAAATACCGCAATTATAGTCCCATTTTAATCTCCTTGCAGTATTTCCATCTCCTTGCGGTCTCCTTGCGGTATTTCCCTCCTTGCGGTATTTAGCCCGACCCCTGAATTTGTGATGCCCTGACATTAGATGAAAACTTAAAACCACAATGCCGTGACAGGCAAGGAGCCACTTTGATGTAAATAACCATTTTCAGTATTTTTTTTAAATTCTATCACTAGCCTTGAAGTTTATTTTTATTGGACAAGACAATAAAAATTGACCACTAATTAATAGAAACCCAGTTAAAAATGTCTAAATAAACTGAAAATGTATTTTTTATTAGTTTAAACTTCATCATAAAGTCGTCCCCAGAATTTTTAGCCCCTCCCCCACATTTTGTGTAGTGGTGGGGGATCGCCCCCACTTTTTGAAATTCCTAGAATCAACACTGTTAGCAGATAACACCCAACTATAAAGTCTTCATGATGACTTTAGTAAATATGCATATTTACTTGACCAAAAAACCAGTAAATACGCGTATTTACTGAAATTTTCAGAGAATACAAGTATTTACTGACCAAATCAGTAAATACGAGTATTTACTGATTTCGCATATTTACTGTAACATATACATTGCCAAAAAAAAAAAAAAAAGTCGAATGTTTCATCTAAGTTGACATACAACTATCTTGTGTTACTAGTAGAGCCAAAGTAATTACGATTTTACTGGACTCTACCTTTTGCAGACCTTTGTATATGTTTTATTATTGTGAAACTGATGAAACACAAGAAAAAAAATAATGTTAAAACACTTGTGCCTCCATGTCGCAGTACCATTTATTCACCAAGTTTACAGGCCTGATTGCATGTGCACATTCTTTTGTGTAGTTGTTTGTTAGTGTGTTAATGTTGCTTTTCAGGACAGTCCACTCAGCAAGTCATTCTGTTCTGTGCGTAATTTGTATGGCTGTGCTGCATACCCCTCTCCCTTAGACAGGATCAGAACAGGTAAACTATATCTCTAATAATCACAAAAGAAATTTAGCAATGCATAGTTAGATTGACAAATTATATTAGAGAGGCCTGAGTCATTTAGGCATGATTTTTGGTCTTTGGCTTTTATATTGTCAGCTTTCTTTTGCTAGGTTTTTACCCCACAACCTTTAAGGGCTGTACGGGTATTGTTTTCACCCAGAGCGTCTGTATGGGCAGGTGTCTGGGCTGTGTCTCAGAAAGAGTAATATGTAGGTAGTTGATACATGGTAGCAATATTGGTTGTTAGGTGTAGGTGTGCAGTGTCATGGTGTGACCTTGATTTGACCTTGCCGTAGTAACCTTGAGTTTTGAATATCTTGTCCAGGCTATATCTCAGAAAGAGTAAAGCTTAGCAAGTTGATACTTTGAATGGATATTGGTTAGAGGGTGTACGTGTGCTTTGCATAGTGTCCTTGATTTGACCTTTAACCTTGCTGTAGTGACCTTGAGTTTGTCCAGGCTGAATCTTGGAAACCATAAGGTGTAGTAAGATGATACTTGGTAGGGACATTGGCTGGGGGCTGAAGGTGTACAACATTATGCTGTTACCTTAATTTGAGCTTTGGCCTTAATGTAGTGAACTTGACCTTTAAAATCTTGTTTGGACCATTTCTCAGAAACTGTAACATGTACGAAGTTGGATAGGTCATTGGTTGGGGAGTGTAGGTATGCTACTTCATGGTGTGACCTTTATCTTTGGTTCTTCCAAAGTGTGTTCACCTGCCATATTTGAGACATATTTTTCTTATTACTAAGAAATATGGATTTTTCCGACTGATTAGTTTATGCCTTTTACTTAATTGTGCTATTTCCATTGGCAGCTATACATCAATTATTAAATTTTATAGCATCCTAATTTTTAGTTTACAGATTAATGCTGTCATCTTGCTATTGAATTATCTTGTTTTAATACTTAAACTTTACATACATTTTCTCTCTCTTAATCGTTATTTTCTCTACGTAAACATTATTTGGGCCTTTACATAAGACACTGATTGCTCTGAAAATTCCGTGATCTTTTTTCTACTCTTTATTTCTTCAATCTATATGTTACAATTGCCATATATTTTGACATCAAATGAAATAATGAAATAGTAATATACCGGTGCCGGGCTCTGTAACGCCCATGGGCAGTGTGACCAAATATTTGCAAAAGTTGGAGATGGGCGTTTACGACAATGAAAACCAGCCGGGCATTTCGAAAAAATAATCCAAATTTGGGGAAACCGTGTTTTAGCACACACCAACTGGAAGTAAAATATGTGGTTGGTAAACAAATCTCGATGCAATAAAAGTTGACACAACTGCTAAAATAAGGAAAATTTTGTTGAAAATGGATATAAATAATCACATTTCACCGATTATTGGGTTTATATGGAGAAAGTTTACCTCGAAACAACATATTAGTAATTTATGAGGGATAACGTAAGATTGTGGATGGGCACTCTCAAAAGCATGAGCATTACAGAGACCGGCTACGGTATATATTTATCTTTTATGAAAGAAAAAAAATCAGTCACCGGTTGTACGATTTCATGTACCAAAATATGAAGTAATGGTTAAAGTTACAGAAGAATGTTTATTTTAACCAAATAATTTCTTCCAAGTATTTTTTAAAAGTTTCTTCTTTCTTTTTTTCTCTTTATGTATAAAATATTCATATCCAAACACTGATCTTTACCTTTAAATGTGACAATTTCAAGGATCGTTTCATAAAAGCACAAGAAAATATATATGATTTTGTGATCAACATAATGACATTGATTGGAAGGAAAAGATCTGTTAATACCTGTGAGATCATTTAACCAATGTCATAAATATTTTTCCTTTCTCTATGGAGTATACTGAAAATAACTTCAGAAATTTCATTCAACTTTTGCATGTATATGTAACTGGTCATAGGTAAGTGCCATACAATAAGGTGACCTTAAACTCCCAGTAATAACAGAATTATATTCACTTTAAGTTTGGTAATTTACGAAAAGTATTTCAAATATTGTGCAATTCTAGGCATATTTCAGTTGTGGATGTAACAAACCTTGAACAGAACTTTCAGAAAAAGATTACCTTAAACTCGCTACAATATACAGCAGTGCAAACAAACTTTGAGTTTAAGGTTGGGACAATATTTTTGGTGTTTGGAAGATATTTTATATGCCAATTAGGAGTTTTTACATTGATATTCATCATGTACATATATCTCCACCAAAAAAATGGTCTCTTTTGTAAGGTTATAGTAAATTGCTGATATTTTATAAACCAATGAGTTTAAGGTTGCATTAGTTTGTGTCACTAGCAGCTTTGATGGAGACAAATATGGTCAGTGTCATCTTTACACTTTCCAGACAGTATCTCAAAAATAGCTTGATGAATTAAATTCCAATTTGGTAACTTGATGTAACTGTCCCTCAAGGTGTTCCTTAAGGTGACCTTAAACTCACAGTAGTAAGATAGTTATACTGAGTTGAAGGTTTTTCGTTTCCAGACAGTATCTCAAAAATTTGTTGACAGATTTAATTCAAATTTGGTATGTGGTTGTAACTGGTTTTCAAGGTGTGCCCTATTTTAAGGTGATCTTAAACTCTCATGTATTAAAAGGTTATGTTGAGTTTACATTACTTTTTCCATAGAGTATACTGGAAATAACTTGAGAAATTTCATTCAAATTTTGCATGTATATGTAACTGGCCATAGGTAAGTGCCATACAATAAGGTGACCTTAAACTTCCAATAATAACAGAGTTATATTCATTTTAAGTTTGGCAATTTTTTAACAATATTTTAAACACTGTGTAATTCTAGGCATCTTTTAAGTTGTGAATGTAACAAACCGTGGACAAAACCTACAGGAAAAGATTACCTTAAACTCCCTCACAGCTGCAAACTAACTTTGTGTTTAAGGTTGGGACAATTTTTTGGCTTCTGAAAGATATTTAATGTGCTAATTAAGACTTTATTCTTTGATATTCATCATATACATCTGTCTACACCAAAAAAAGCCTCTTTTGCAAGGTCATAGTAAATTCCTGATATTTGATAAACTTATGAGTTTTTTGCGTCACTAGCAGCAGCTATGTTAGAGGACAACTATGGTCAGTGTCGTTGTCACACTTCCTTTCCAGAGAGTATCTCAAAAATAGCATGATGGATTAAATTCAAATTTGGCATGTCCATGTAACTGGTCCTCAAGGTGTGCCCTATTTTAAGGTGACCTTAAACTCCCAGTAGTAACATATTTATATTGAAGTTAAGGTTTTTCGTTTTCAGACAGTATCTCAAAAATGGGTTGATGGATTCAATTCAAATTTGCCATGTGGTTGTAACTGGTTTTCTAGGTGTGCCCTATTTTAAGGTGACCTTAAACTCCCGTGTATTAAAAAGTTATTTGTTGAGTTTACATTTTTTTATTTTTACATAGAGTACACTGAAAATGAGTTGAGAAATTTCATGCAAATTTTGCACATATATGTAACTGGCCATAGATAAGTTTCATACAATAAGGTGACCTAAAGCTCCCAGTAATAACAATTATATTCACTTTAAGTTTGGCAATTTTTGAACAGTATTTCAAATACTATACAATTCTAGACATGTTTCAGTTGTGGATGTAACAAACCTTGAACAGAACCTTCAGGAAAAGATTACCTTAAACTCCTTACCTTAAACTATTATTGACTTTAAGGTTGGGACAATTGTTTTGGTGTTTGGAAGATATTTGATATGCTGAGATTTTTTTTCATGATATTCATCGTGTACATATATCAAGACAAAAAGTAACAGGTCTCCTTTGTAAGGTTGCAATAAATTGCTGATATTTTAGAAACTTATAAGTTTAAGGTTGTAACAGTTTGGTGTCACTCAGCTGTGATGGATCACCTATAGGACCAGCATCTTCATCACACTTTGTTTTTGAAAAATATGTCAAAAATTGCTTGTAGAATGAAATTCAAATTTGGCTTGTAGTTGTTGCCGGTCATTGATATGTGCCCTATTTTAAGATGACCTTAAACTCCTCCTGATAACACATTTATATTGAATTTTACTTTTGCGATTTGTGGGAAATAGCTTAAAGATGGCTTCACAGATTCAAATCAAATTTGGTACATGGGTGTAACTGGTCTTTAAAGTGTGGCCTATTTTAAGGTGACCTTAAACCCTAGTGATAACATAACTACATTGAATTTAAATTTTTCAATTCCTGGAGAGTATTTCAAATCTGAATGACAGATTTAATTTAAATTTGGTATGTTGGTGTATCTAGTCCTGAGGGTGTGCCCTATTTTAAGATGACCTTAAACTCCCATGTGTAAAAGAATGTTACTGAGCTCAAATTTTTCTATGATTCCACTAAGTATACAAAAAAATGGCATGAGATATGTGATCTATATTTGCAAGTACATGTAACTGATGTTACAGAAATGTCCTAAGACTACATTGACGTGGCCTTTAACTCTCAGTAAAGGCATAATTATAATTATTTTTCTTTTAAATTTTGGATAATATTTTAAATTATGTGCTATAGATTTTCAGCACATTTAAATTTAAGATATAAGTAACCTTGAACAGAGTCTACATGGTTAACATGACCTTAAACTCTTAACATTTGCATTGACTTACATTCAGTTTGAGGTTAGGACAAATTTTTATGATATTTTGGCAATATTAAAGTGGTAGTTGAGACTTCATTTAAATTAAATTAGTTTTGGGAGAACTTTTTTAACACATGAAGCAGTAATGCTAGATCCTAAGTTACACAAGACACTAACAAGTGGAATAGGGTGCCAGTTTTTCAGGTTATCTCTTATGGCCTGATCTTTGCACAGTTTCACTCATTCTATGTCTCACTTTGTTAAAAACCATTTTGCCCAGACTATGGGCTATGTGCATCTCTGATTGATTTTTAAACTAGGCTTTGTTTTATGTTTCAGGGCGACGTGAGAGGGCGGTACAGATGGGTCTGTCAGTAATGCGGCGAGACTCGTATGAAGCCAACCAATCCTTTCCCAAAGTACAGAAAAAACTTGCAAAGATAGAGGTGGACACTCCTGAAATAAAGAAAACTCTGGAGGATTTCAAAGGTCCCAACCATTTTACATTTATGTCCGTTGTTTTTCAACAGAAACCCATCCAAATGTCAATAAGAAGTAGCAAAATATTCATGCATTTGCAATAGCCTACCATGAAATGGTAAGAGTGTCTGGCCAAAAATGATTTTTAAAGCAATTGCGAAAATATATAACTTGTGTAATTTGCTGCTGTATTACCTAGTGTATCCACCTCAGTAATCTTACACTCTCTCTGCAAAACTGCAGTGCCTTTTCTTTGGTTGTGTGTATTATATCGTGACCAGCGTTCATTCTAGAGTTGGAGCTACTTGAGTCAAATGACTCCTACACTAAATTTTGGTGGGACATTTAGTAAATGCGATGAGTCAAATAAAAAATATTAACCTTACATTTGAGCAAATTGACTTAAATAGGAGAGAAGAGAAAAAAAAGTACTATTAGTCTATCTTCAAAGTGAATTTGCAATAATAAATCAAATTCAAGTCTACTCACTGTGAAAAAAATTTATTTCAATTCCAGACATATATTTGTAGTCAGCATGATGTACATATATATTTGCAATATAATTACAGTTTATTTTTTACTAATTGTTTTCCTTTTTTTTTGTTAAAATAAATATGGTCCAACCCTGCACTATCTAAAACTAGGAAAAAAAATAACTCACATTGACATAGGTTCACTCTGGGAATTGTTTTTATTTCACACAAAAAGCTCCTTTGTTTCTGAAAATGGATATAAATTCATCAAATTTTAAAAAAAAAACTGGTTTCAAAGCAATAACATATCATGTAAAATTTAAGTTATATTAGTATTTAACATCTTTTCCAGCCGAAAATTGACATAGATGTAACTTTTCAAAAGTTTGTCCCACAGTAGTTAAAAATGTTTGTTGTTACTTGTTAACAATTGTATAATTTACACTCTTGAAGTCACCTGTAAGAGTGCATTATTTAAAATATACTTTAAAACATGAAAATATTAAAAACTGGATAATAAAATCTTGTGCAATAGATACTTAATCTTTATATATTTAACAAAACTGTGACATCTTGTCCATATTTACATCCACTGGCGTGTTAACATCACTTACTATAAACATGTTTTCTATTGATAAATACTGAATATTTGCTAAACAAAGTGTGATTGGACAATGCCATTTCCGCTTGGCCAATCAAATTAAGGCATTTAGAAGCAAGGAAACCTGGAGGAATTTGGTTAAAAAGACAATATATGTGTCCTTTTCTTTGATTTTTAAACAAAATTCGTCTAATTTCCCCAATATTTACAGCGAAAACGCAGGCGATAATGCAAGATCTATGCGTTACCGTGACTCGGGACCATAACGTGTATGCATCTTTTCGCCCCAGTATAGTGACAAAAGATGCAGAAACGCGTGGTAAAATGAACTCTGCGTGACACTGAACTTTTGTTCTGTACTCAATCATCTGCAGATGTCTCAACCCTGTCTTGAAAATGATTTATATCATGTGGAAAGGTACTTGCTTTATTATTACTTATACTGCTTGTGTATATGAAATACTCTGTGTACACATTATTATTACTTAATATTCCATATCTAATGCACTCTGTATCACTTCTTTCTCTGTCAGGAGAGGGTTTACGTGATGTGAGTTTCCGGGGCCCGGCACCACGCCGTAGCTTCAGTCCGGAGCCCTGTCTGGATCAGAGTTGGGGGCTATACAACTTCCTGGATGGAGAGGCTTCTGGGAGCTACACAGGAAGTGTTAGGAACCCAAACAAAGCAGTGCTCACCATAGAGTCTAGGACCACCAAGGTAGGATGCATTAATAATAAATTGATGAAATAATGGGCAAAAACATGTATGAAAAAATTGATAGTCAATTCATTACAACTTTGTTCAGGTTTTGTCATCCTGGTGGCTAATGACATGGCATTTGAGCTGTTTGATGTGTTGTGTATGACTTCATGCGTGTCTTTTAAATCCTGGTGGCTAATGAAATGGCGTGTGATTCATTTGGTGTATTGTGTATGTAACTGTAGATGTGTTTTTAGATCCTGGTGGCTAATGACATGGTGTGTGAGCTGTTTTATTGTATTGTGTATGTAACTTTAGATGTGTTTTTAGATCCTGGTGGCTAATGACATGGCCTGTGAGCTGTTTGGCTTTGAGCAGGAGGAGCTGCTGGGTATTCAGCTCAGTGACCTGCTAACCCTCAAGGCCAAGTGCAGCCAGACAGTCAGCGAGACCCACCTGGAAGACACTGGGCAGTTTGTGGAGGTCTCTGGAAAGCTGGTGAGTTGATCAGGCTTTTTTGACTTAAAAATGGTGTGTAGTGATAATCAGTTCAAGATATCTTTATAAGAAAAGGTACTTAATGCTTTCTATGTGATAGAGACAGCTGATACATCTGGTAATTTACAATGCTTTCTGTTTGTCATGTGATGTATTTACACAGATGGAGGCGGTGGACGCATCTGGTCTGGTCATCCCCGTCTCTGTGTGGCTGAAAAACCTTGAAGGACAGCGTTGTCTGGTTGTGATGGAGCCTGTGGAGAGGAACACTGCAACATTCATGTTTGACTCTGATGTGAGTCAGATTCACTCCTGTGTCACTTGCTTAGTTTTTGTTAAATGTGAGGTGAAGATGACAGCATATTTCACTGACATGTAAGGCTGTAATATAAAGGCTACCATATAAACTTATGATCATGTTGTAGATGAATACAATGATTTCTGAAGTAAAAGTTCTTAAATTATGAATCTAATTAAAGCTATTACGCTTATGGAAGCAGAGCTTTTTAACAATTGAGTGTAAGTTGAGCTTTGTTGGGATTTTTGTTTTTTTGGTGTTGTAACATGACAATCATTCTTATAACATCCTGCTTATTGGTCCAAAGTCTCCCCATTTATTGTCCACACCACATTTATTTTGTGATGTTTTTTTCTTTGAGTGTTGGTCTTTGTACATTGTTTTTTTATTTTGACCCTGTGACCTTGTGTTTCAGGGTAAAATCTTGGAGTGTGACCAGGAACTTGCCTTACTGCATGGCTATGCAGACACGTCTGACCTGAGAGGCATGAATATCACACACCTCATGCCTGCAATACAGCTACCCACAGCATCAGTAAAACTCACCAAGGTACTAACATACAGTGTGATGGCCCTTTTGTCTCCAAGGTGTTGATGATTGACTCTTTTCATATCAGGTTATACAAGAATGCTCAGTTTCATTATTACTATACATTTCACAAAGGCACTCCATGTCAAGTTTTATGTTTCTAAATTCATAGTTCATTTGTTTTACAGTTGACATGCAATGTGCAATGTGTTGAAAGTGAGGTTAAACACAGAGCAGTTGAAGCAAATCTTGGCCTAAAAAGCTTCAGTATTTTATTGTCACAAAACACTTCAAGAGGGCATGGTGGCAGAGTGGCAACACTCTCACCTCTGAGGTCGGGGTTCGGTTCCCGACACGGCCTCAAGTGGGAAAGCTGGTAGTTGCTTGCCGTTGGTCGGCAGTTTACAGTACAGAACCCTGACGAACTGTATGTACTGGTTTCCTCTGCCCTTCCAACTGCCCGTCGTGATATGACCTGTACAGTGTAGAAAGTGACGTAAAACCCCAAATAAATAAACAAAACACTTCAACTGAAGGATGTACATTCAGTTTGAAGTAGCTGCTTTCAAAAAGTACAGATTCTTATGTAAGCCATTAAAAGCATCAGGAATTGCATTTAAAATATTATATGACAATTGTAGATAGTATATGAATGAAAAACCTATTCTGATATGTGAACCAATGCACTGATGCACAATGTATACAAATAAGATTTTTTTTCCCAGAATATCAAGAAGCAGCAGGTGACAGGGAGGACCAAAGATGGTGCCACCTTCCCCCTAAGCATCATCATCAAAACCACTCGCAAACAAAACAAAGGTAATGCCAAATCCACACCAGCAAACCAATGATAAGGCCAAAACTAGCAGTCAGTAAAAACAATATAAAAAGGCCAGAGAACTACCAGTCAGCAAAACAATGGTAAGGGCAAAACTACTACTCAAATGTTCAAATACAAACAAAAAAATAACACAAAAACTATTGCCCATTATTTCATTATATTCGATCAAGTTATCAGCTTTTGGTTAAAATTAGATTTATATATAATTTATGTATGATGCACACATTTTGATAACTTGTGTCATAGTGTTTACAAAATCAAACATAGCCAGATTTTTGTCGAAATTACCACTTTCGGGAAGCAATTCTGAAAAATGCAAAAAAACACTAAGCTAGTTTTAAGTTATGGTAAACATAAGCAAACCCATGGACTTTCAAACATTTGTAATGCTGGAACGGGTGATAATACAAGTCTTTATAACTCAGAATTGTTTCTTGCTACAAATGTTATGGATTGACCAGCAATGTGAGTGAGTACTCTCGCGCAGTGCCTACAGCTCCCAGATGGAACTGTTGGTGTAAGTGTGTCTGGTGACCTGTATTTCCTCAGATGGTGCTGCAGGTGTGGGCATTGTGTTTGTTTAATGTATTGACTATCTTTCAAGAGCTCAAGCATCCAGAGATCACTTCCTTTTCTCTCACTCTAGAGTTTCAGTTGCGTAGTATTGTAGTGTCCTATGATGGCTTTGCAGTGAGTGAGATTGAAGGATTTTTCAGCCTTGTTTTTTTTCTCTGTATACCATACTGTGAGTGTGGTGCATGAGAGCATTTGTTGATCTGATGCGTGTATTTTCTCCAATGGTGGTGTAGGTGTAGTGTATGAGGGCATTGTATGGGTGTTCACAAACATCAGTGGGATGATCACGTTCTTGCCTGATGGGTCCATTCACAGCATCAACAACAACTTTGCTCTCATGATGTTTGGCTACAGCAGCCAGGAGCTCATTGGAAAGGTATCGAATTACTCAGTTTAAACTATTTTTACCATAACTAGTTAAATATCCATGAGCTTGAAGTATATGTTATGCAGTTTTTGTTCAATATTTTCACGGGTTTGGTACAAATTTTTGTTATAAGTGAGCTAACACATTTTACAGGAAATGAGGATTTTCAGTTGATGCTAAATGTTGGAAATTTTGAAACCCTCAGAATTCTTAACCAGATTGATATACTTTATCCTTGAAAGTGTTTTATTGTATAATAACTGACAGCGTATCAAAATTGATGAATAATTACTTTTTTATTGATTATCAGTTGATTAATCAACCTGGAAAAATGTTGGCAATTCCCAAAACTGATGGATAGGGTAACAGACAATCATTATTGTAAAAGTTTTTTCAGCTCAGAACTTCTAAAATTATTAAATTATTAAAAGTTGATTTTAAATTTTATTACGTTAAAGTTTTTGTGTGCAAAGTTTGTGTATGTAAAACTTTCATAAATTTGTACTATTTGAACTGCATGTGTATGTACATTTCATTGTGTCCATACAGAACATCAGCCACATCCTGCCTGGTTTCTATGATGAGATGCAGCAGGCAGAGGTCTCCATCCTGGACGCCTCGCACTCGGTGCCACATTTAAACGGTGAGGGTTAACTTATAGAGCAAGAAAATTGCACTACTGTATGCCAAGTTTGCCAGCCAACTTATCTTTCCTTGAATAATAGAAATATCTTGTAAAATTAGCTGTTTTGTGACACTTTTAAGGCATTTATCTGATTTTATTAATATGAAGGTGTCCTTTCACACTGTGTGCTGTCTTACAAAAGATGACTACCATAAAGCAAGTGTAAAGTGCAGGCACCAGCAGATTACAGCCTGGGTTTGTCCACACAATAGCTAATCGGTGGTTTCACTGTCTACACCAGTCTGAACACTGAGTGTGAAAGTCATAGGCTTGTTTCTCTTGTGTGAATGGCAACTATAAGCTTGTATGCTTTCTGGTATAAAAAATTACAGTTACTGTTTTAAAATAGTTTTTTCAATTAACACAGGTTAAGGAGCCTGTATAACTATTATTAGATTTGTATTAAATTTGAAAATATGTTGAGGCCTAAACTACAGAATAGAAAACTTTTACCTTCATTTTTACCCCACAGCCCTTAAGGGCTGTCGGGGTATTGTTTTCACCCATGGATGGGCGGGCGGGTGGGCGGGCGGCGGGAAATAGTTTGTCTGGGCTGTATTTCAGAAACCGTAAGGTGTAGGAAGTTTATACTTGGTAGGGACATTGGTTAGGGGGTGTAGGTGTGCAACGTCATGGTCTGACCTTGCCGTAGTGACCTTGAGTTTGAAAATCTTGTCCGGGCTATATCTCGGAAACTGTAAGGTGTAGGAAGTTGATACTTGGTAGGGACATTGGTTAGGGGGTGTAGTTGTGCAACCTCATAGTCTGACCTTGATTTGACCTTTGACCTTGCCGTAGTGACCTTTACCTATAAAATCTTGTCCGGGCTATATCTCAGAAACCGTAAGGTGTAGGAAGTTGATATTTGGTAGGGACATTAGTTAGGGGATGTAGGTGTGCAACGTCATGGTGTGACCTTGATTTGACCTTGCCGTAGTGGCCTTGACCTATAAAATCTTGTCCGGGCTATATCTCAGAAACCATAAGGTGTAGGAAGTTGATATTTGGTAGGGACATTAGTTAGGGGGTGTAGGTGTGCAACGTCATGGTGTGACCTTGATTTGACCTTAGACCTTGCCGTAGTGGCCTTGACCTATAAAATCTTGTCCGGACTATATCTCAGAAACCGTAAGGTGTAGGAAGTTGATACTTGGTAGGGATATTGGTTAGGGTGTGTAGTTGTGCAACGTCATGGTGTGACCTTGATTTGACCTTGCCATAGTGACCTTGACCTATAAAATCTTGTCCGAGCTATATCTCGGAAACCGTAAGGTGTAGGAAGTTGATATTTGGTAGGGACATTGGTTAGGCTGTGTAGGTGTGCAACGTCGTCGTCTGACCAGGATTTGACCTTTGACCTTGCCATAGTGACCTTGACCTATAAAATCTTGTCCGGTCTATATCTCGGAAACCGTAAGGTGTAGGAAGTTGATACTTGGTGGGGACATTGGTTAGGGGGTGTAGTTGTGCAGCGTCATGATCTGACCTTGATTTGACCTTTGACCTTGCCGTAGTGACCTTGACCTATAAAATCTTGTCCGGGCTATATCTCGGAAACTGTAAGGTGTAGGAAGTTGATATTTGGTAGAGACATTGGTTAGGGGGTGTAGGTGTGCAGCATCATGGTGTGACCTTGATTTGACCTTTGACCTTGCCATATTGACCTTGACCTATAAAATCTTGTCAGGGCTATATCTCGGAAACCGTAAGGTGTAGGAAGTTGATACTTGGTAGGGACATTGGTCAGGGGCTATAGGTGTGTATTATCATGGTGTGACCTTAATTTAACCTTTTACCTTGTCGTAGTGACCTTGACCTTTAAAATCTTCATGGACCTTTGGGTCTGTCGTTTGATGCAGATTAAGCAAAAGTCATATTAGAATTTATTAAGAATTTTACTTTCATAACTTCCCATTGTAAGAGATAGAATTTCATCAAGTGAGCCACAGATTTTGCTCCAACACCACAATAAGCATTCATTAAATGTATTACCACTTCTGTATGCATGGTAATATTCAAACCATCTAAACCATAATTCGGCCATGCAGATGTAGATAAAGAGTGTTGAATTTTAGTTTACTGATTAATGCTGTCATCTTGTTATTGAATTATCTTGTTTTAATGCTTCATCTTTATACGCATTATCTTTCTTTTAAACATTATTTCTCCATTTAAACATTGTTTGGACCTTTATATAACTGACAGTGCTCTGAAAGTATCCTGAAGTTTGTACTGGTACAGTACTTCTATATCTCATGGTGTGGAAAATATTTCCCTAGGCTGTGGGGTACGGGCATCTCTGATGCTATTTTTAATTTTTATATTGTCTGTTCATTTGACAAATGCCAGTTGCTTGTGTTTTTCAGCCCGTAGAAGTGTGGCAGAGCATGATGGGGAGAGTGCAGAGCGGTCAGCTGACCTGTCCAGTGACGTTTCACTGTCTGCTTACATGACTGACAGACACCTTACGTAGGTCTCACCACATCTATTCTTTGCGGATATTAGGGAGGTTTGGTACTAAATTTCATTTGTCAAGTCCTTTAATGGAAAATTAATCACATCCACACTCGAAAATCCATGCAAAGTTACAAACTGTATTACCTAGACCTGGTGGCTCATAAATTCGATGGCAACATTTGCAGAAAATGTTATTTTTAGGGTGAGTAGCCAGTCAAATGCTACACATAGCTACTAGCGGCTGTGGAGCCCACACAGAGTAACAGCCTCAGATAAAAATTAGAGGCCAAACTTATTTAACACTAGGTTGAAAAATATTAACTCTTAATGAATTCTTCATTCACTGTCAGCAGTCAATTTTTCCTACATGGAATCTTATCCCAACAATGTACTTCTGGAAAGCAGTTGAACATTTAACATTGCCAAACACCTCCCAGGCCCCACCCTCAAAACACACCAATTACAGATATGTTGACATGTGTTTTAGTTTTCCCAGCATTACACATAAAATGAAGCATGCATGGTGCATTTTAAACATGCAGTATGTATAACCTGCACTTTCCCTCCCCTTCTCTGCTCATAAGCTGCAGCACTCTTGTCTAGTTTGGGATTTTTTTTGGAGCAAATTCATTATGGGTGAGAAACCCCCAACACAAACACTTGCTTAAACTGCTTTTTGGCATTCCTGCTTCATGAATTGTCCAATCAGATTGCTCAACACAAAGGCAATATGACTACCAATGAAAAGGTAATGAAAACAAGACAAAATGTGTAAATATTTTTCTATAAATGATAACCTTTTCCTACATTGAGCAACTATTTGTTAATTAAAATATGACACTGATATATAACACTATTCTGTTGTTGGTAAGCCAGCTAGTCGTGACTTCCCTAGTAAAGGGAAGCTTCCGTATGTTCAGTTACTCTATCTATTTTACCAGAAACTACATGATAAAAATAAAATCATGATAACCCCTATCTCTAAATAAATATGCACAGCACATTTTTGCTAAATTTGGGATATTGCTAATCCAAAAAGATATAAAAATACAAAATCAGTATAATGAGTGTATAAAAATCCTAGAAAATGTTTTTGCCTGAATTCTTTCCTAAAACTTTTGGACATATGACTAAACACAAACGTTGTAAATGCATCTAATTCAAACGTCATGTTAACTTTATTTATATTTATTTATAATGTTATCTCCCACAGAGAATATGTTCCATAGTAGTAAACCTCTGTTGTCTACTTCTCAAACTGTCTGTCCAAATCTCAGTGGACTTGTGTTTTTCATGTTTGGCTATTGATCACTTGGCTTTCATGTCTGTGGCCTTGGGTTCAAATATAATTCCTGTTTATGTTGAATATGCTGATAGCCTGTCCCAATATTCCCCAACTATTAAAAAAAACATGTAAAACTTTATTTTCTTTTACTTTATTTTTACTGTATTTTACTTTATTCCAAACTTTGTTTTTAATGACACAATAAACTTTAACTAATTCCTGGTACAATATAAATGCATGCATTGGTGGGAAATCAGTCCATTATTCATATACAATACAAATATGAAACTTTTATGATTGGAATGGCTTACTGTTCCTATCTGTTGTTATTCACAGCAGTCCAGTAAAGGAGGGCTCCCAACAGATGCTGTTGGATGACCCGTTGTCTAGTCCACACATAACCACCAGAAACACGCCAAAAAAACAGAAAAATCTGCCGGACATTTTGGAGAACACGTCTCCACATGCAGTGAGAGAAGGGGAGGCAGGACAGCTGCAGAAAGCCATGGAGCAGAACAAGGGGGACCAGAACCTAGTGGACAGTGGTGAGATGACATGTAATGTTGTGAAGCATGCAGATGGTGAAGTAATGCCATGTAAGGAAATGGCTGTTACAGATAAAGAGGACATAGAGCTAATAGAAGGCTGTGGGATGGCAGGAAGGTGTGTTGATGAGGAGATTAGAGACAATGCAGTGGAGGCAGGTGTGACTGAGGACACAGAAATAGGGAAAGGTAATGGGAAAACATTGGGGGCCAACAAAGACACAGAAGTAGACAAAGATAGTGTAACATCAATGACCAATGTACATGAGGCCAAAGACCATACAGAACTAGCAGATAATGTTGATGAGATGGCAAGTGTGGGTTCAGGCGAGTGCAATGTACAGGACAAAAAGACTCCAAGACAGCATGAAGATGAAGAAATGGAGCTGGACCATGGAGGAAGTCAACAGTGTCGTGCTACTGAGTGTCATGTACAGGCGGATATACGGCAACAAGAGTGTTGTAACCGTAATGGAGAGAGAGTACCTGCAGAAGTGGAACTGGAAGAAAAATATGTGGAACCATCTGGAAAAGCAGATGGAGGTGGATTATGTGCTAATGAACAGAGTGATGCAGAGGCTGAAACATTAAAGAAGACCAGAGTCAACATATCATGTGAGGTGGATGATGGGAAGACAGCAGGTGAATATGTGACGGGTGCAGTACAAATACAGGAAACTGAGAGTAAGGCAGCAGTGGAGAGTGGCCACAGTGATGTAGTGAGCTGTATGGAATGCATTAAAGAGTCTGTAGATAGTTTGGAAAGTAAAGTAGGAGTTGCAGAATCTGAGGATACTTGTGAGGACACTAGCAAGCCAGAAAGGTCTAATACACCACAGCCACAAAATAAGAGTGAGCCATTTTCTGCTAAACATGATGTACCAGTGGATAATGAAGATCCCGCTCATCAGGAGCCACCTCAGGATTCTGATGAAGTGTTTTATACCCCACAGGTGACCACTGGTCACCCTCCTCCTCCTTACAGCACTGACCACTACATGAAGAGGTTCAGCTCAGGAAGCAGCAGTGTCATTGAAAAGATAAGAACCGCATCTGGTAACACTGCAGGATCTGATGCCCTCGCCTTCAGTCCACAGAGTCTGTGTTCCTATAAGTCAGAGCCACTACCCAGCACAGTGTCTCCCTACAGTGACTCGCCTCAGAGACGGGATACACCTGAGGCTGGAAAGAAGATACAAGATACACCCGACATTGGCAAGAGGAGCACGCCAAAGAGCCAG
Organism: Sabellastarte sp. h YS-2021; assembly: GCA_964017235.1. Taxonomy (NCBI): domain Eukaryota; kingdom Metazoa; phylum Annelida; class Polychaeta; order Sabellida; family Sabellidae; genus Sabellastarte; species Sabellastarte sp. h YS-2021. The sequence continues at coordinate 35,953,895 of OZ024936.1, forward strand.
ACCCCGCCTTTAAAGGGAGGAAAGCGTGTGTCTAATGTGACCCCCAGAAGTGGCATGCACTACACTCCCTCTCCATTGACAAAACCTGAACCCAGTCAGATAGGCACAAAGAGAGCCAGCTCTGGCATTGTGAGTTCCAGTAAACTTGGAGACAGTGACCGCAAGGTGAATAAGCCAGGGACTAAAGCAGCCAAGAGCCCAGTAAACAGTGGGAAGAAAACTAAAAGTGAAAAGGTAAAAAGTCCTGCTGCTGCGAATAAAGACAAAACCTCAGCAATAGAAAGTGGGAGGAAACCTGCAAGTGTTGGCATGGGTAGTCCAGTGAAAAGCATAAGGAAATCAGAGGGGATACACCCGGTCAGTTCTGTAAAGAGCACAAAAAAATCTTCCAGTTTAAAAACACAGAGCCCATTAAAAGATGCAAGAAAATCTGACAAAATGGATGTAAGTTGCCCAGCAAATAGCAAAGAAAATAAATCACTTTATCCAAAAAGTCCTTTAGATAACTTCTCAGATAAAGGTAAAACTAAGTCTCCCCAGACAAGAAAAAGTTTTGTAAATGCAAGTAAATCAGATGTTAATGCAAGCAAAGACAAAGCAAAAAGTTCAAGAACCAGTATTTCAGAGAAAAAAGATGTGAATTCTGTGCTGAAAAGTCCAAAGGCTGCAGTGAATTCCAGGAAGTCTTCAGATTGTCATAGCAGTAAAGGGAACATCACTCAGTCTCCGCCCCATTGCAACAGAGCAAGTATTACTGCGGTTACACCTGGAGTTCCTGTGAAGCCGTTTAAACCTACAGAATGCGTGGTCACCCCCAAAGCTCCATTCCACCCATCCACTTCTCGAACTGGCTTCCAGTCCACTCCCAAACCAACGTCCTGCACTCCAAAGCAGGCCACTGCTGTCAACAAAGTGACCCCAATCAATGTGGTCAAACCAAGCCTGTTCTCCTCCACTTCCAAGAGTGCTGGAGTGGTCAGGTATGGACAGACTGACCGCCACAAAGAGGTTTCCTTTCAGCAGAACAAAGAGAACTGTCTAGACGACTCACTACAGGTGAGAATGCGTTTTTTTACACACATAATCTACTGTAAGGTAGAGCATAAAAGAAATGTGCTATCAGAGCAATTGTAAGTACTAGTACACCACGTATTTGATATCTGGATATTATAATTTACAAATATTTGTGTGATAAAATCTTGGTGTAACTATGCTGTAGATGTTTTCTTTTGATTTCTACTCCACAGCCTTTAAGGGCTGTGCAGATATTATGTTCACCCATGATGTCCGGATGGGTGGGTGTGTGTGTGGTGGAAATAACTTGTCTGGGATGTATGTCAGAAACCCTGAGATGTAAGATGTTGATACATTGTACCAACATTGGTTGGAGGTGTAGGCGTGCAACCTCATGATGTGACCTTGATTTGACCTTTGACCTTGCCGTAGTGATCTTGACCTATAAAACCTTGTCCAGGCTATATCTCTTAAACCGTAAGGTGTAGGACGTTGATACTTGGTAGGGACATTGGTTGGGGGTTGTAGGTGTGCAACATCATGGTGTGACCTTGATTTGAATTTTGACCTTGCTGTAGTGATCTTGACCTAAAAAAACCTTGTTGAGGCTATATCTTGGAAACTGCGTAAGGTGTAGGAAGTTGATATTCGGTAGGGACATTGGTTAGGGGTTGTAGGTGTCCAGTGTCCTGGTGTGATTGATTTGACCTTTTGACCTTGTCGTAATGACCATGAGTTTTAAATTCTTTTCTGGGCTATTTCTTGGATTCCGTAAGGTGTAGAAGGGTGACACTTGGTAGGGACATGGTTAGGGGGTGTACATGTGCATCATGGTCTGACCTTTAACTTTGGCTCTGCCAAAATGTGTTCACCTGCCATATTTGAGACATGTTTCTCATATGACAAAGACATATGGATTGCTGCAACTGATTATCACATGTACTATTCTCCAGTTAATAAATTTTCATAATTTTTAGTTTACTGATTAATGCTGTCATCCTGCTATTGAGTTATCTTGTTTTAATACTTTATCTTTATATACGTTTTCTTTCTCTTAATGTTATTTTCTCTACTTAAACGTTATTTGGATCTTTATATCACTGACACTGCTCTGAAAGTATCCCGATCTTTGTACTGTTTCACCACTTTATATCTCATTGTGTTGAAAACTATTTCCCCAGGCTGTGGGGTACGGGTATCTCTGATGCCATTTTTTCTCATTATAATTGGCAGTTGTCTTTTCCTTTATACCTTTGATGCAGGGACATTTTGTAATTAACATGTTAATGAACCCTCAGATTTGAATAAACTTTTTACTTTTGCTTATAGTGTGGTTAGAAGGTCTACAATTGTCTTTATTATCTTCCAATCAATGGAAGAAACATAATAATGATTGACAGGCAGAATGTATCTGTGTTTGAATTTATTGAGCATAAAAAGTAATCCACTAACCACAACAAAGACCTAATTCAGCAAAACCTCCTGCACTTTGAGTCTAGCAGTGAAGACTAGAGAGATATTATACTGAGGATACAAGTCAATTCAACAGTGCTGAGTGTTCAGACTCTACATTCAGTGAGTTATATATGGATTGGAAAGGTATCCCCGCAATGTTATTGTTGCAAGCTTACTTGAAAAACCCAAAAGCTGGTACTTTGTGTGGTTGTATGAGTTTTAGGCAGACTTGTCTCAGTGTTGAGTTTGTACATGTAGGTATTGGAGCAGCATCTGAGTGAGTTACACATGGACCGAACTAGTACACCTGCAGTATCGACTCGCAGTGTGAGCAGGCTGTCACATGACAAGACTGACCAAAACACAGGTACTCATAATAACATGTCTACACATTGAAAGTCATTCATATCAGTCAGACTGCAGCCAAATGTAATTACCCAGAAAAAAGACCACACAGACATAAAACTTTCTGATGTCCACAAGTAATTATCTGATCAGGTTTTCATGACACAAGATTTTGTGCATTTTTCTTTTGTCTTGATAATTAGATATCTTTATTTATTTAGGGTTTTACGTCGCTTTCAACACTATACAGGTCATATCACAACGAGTAGTTGGAAGGGCAGAGGAAACCAGTACATACAGTTTGTTAGGGTTCTGTACTGTAAGCTGCCGACCAACGGCAAGCAACTACCAGCTTTCCCACTTGAGGCCGTGCCGGGAACCGAACCCCGGCCTCAGAGGTGGGAGGCGAGAGTGTTACCACTCTGCCACCGTGGCCCCAATTAGATATCAGTTTTATTACAGCTTTGGCGCAGGTAAACCAGTGAAATCATTACATCTGTAAATACAGAATTGTAACAATTTGTATTGAGACAAATCCTGCAATTTTAAGAAGCGGGCCTAGTGAAAAAGCTTGTGGAAATCCATATTGATCCATGCCATTAACTCAACAATTAACATTGGAAATTATGTCACTATGAAACCACACAGTCCAGTGAAAAGCACTAGTAAGGAAATTCGAGGTGAAGCTTCTAGTGCCATTTTACATGACTTCTCAGTGTACCTAACCTTGTTTCAGGTTTTAACTCCAGTAAGCTCCCTCTAGTGGGTCCTCACAACTCCTCAGTGCAGATCTTGCAGGACAGAACCTCCCAGCTTAACATCTCCGACTGTGTTACCCCCGCAGACAAGTCTGTCAATACATCACGGCGACACATACGAAGCTCAGTACGTGAGGAGTCAGTGCTGGAACCAGTGGGAGAAGAAGAAAGGATCCGAGACGGCAGCTTTGTAAGCCAGTGTAAACACAAGGATGGTAGTCTTTTGGGTAAATATATGCAATAGTGATTGCACGGATTTTGATCAGTAAATAAAGACAAGAGTTAGACGTTATATGTGTAACATGTGGTAATATGATATTAATTCAGGCAGGTAGCTTTGTGGGCTACATAGAATTTGTGTAGGTGTGGTGTAATTTGTGGTGAGCTGTGATATAGGGGATATTATTAAAATCACCTATTGATCATTCAAATAAGAAATTAAAAGTGGCTTACAATGTTACTTTTATCACATTAGACTTGAAGGTTCTGTTAGATAATAAAATAGATGCTTGCTTATATTCAAACCCTGGCAACCATAATTATATCAATTTTTGCCCTAAGGGCTGTCGGGGTATTATTTTCACCCATGGTGTCCGGATGGAAGGACGGGCGGCGGGAAGAAGTTTGTCCAGCCTGTGTCTCGGAAACTGTAAGCTGTAGGAAGTTGATACTTGGTAGGGACATTGGTTAGGGGGTGTAGGTGTGCAACGTCATGGTGTGACCTTCCTTTGACCTTTCCGTAGTGACCTTAAGTTTGAAAATCTTGTCCGGGCTATATCTCAGAAACCGTAAGGTGTAGGAAGTTGATACTTGGTAGGGACATTGGTTAGGGGGTGTAGGTGCGCAACGTTATGGTGTGACCTTGATTTGACCTTGCCATAGTGACCTTGATCTATAAAATCTTGTCCGGGCTATATCTCAGAAACTGTTGGTTAGTGGGTGTAGCTATGCAACGTCATGGTGTGACCTTGATTTGACCTTTGACCCTGCCGTAGTGACCTTGACCTATAAAAACTTGTCCGGGCTATATCTCGGAAACCGTAAGGTGTAGGAAGTTGATACTTGGTAGGGACATTGGTTACGAGGTGTAGTTGTGCAATGTCATGGTGTGACCTTGATTTGACCTTTAACCTTGCTGTAGTGACCTTGACCTATAAAATCTTGTCCCGGCTATATCTTGGCAACCATAAGGTGTAGGAGGTTGATACATGGTAGGGACATTGGTTAGGTGGTGTAGGTGTGCAACGTCACAGTGTGACCTTGATTTGACCTTACCGTCGTGACCTTGACTGGGGTATATCTCGGAAACCATAAGGTTTAGGAAGTTGATACTGGGTAGGGACATTGGCTAGGGTGTGTAGATGTAAAACGTCATGGTGTGACCTTGATTTGACCATTGACTTTGCCATAGTGACCTTGACCTATAATGCCTTGTCTGGGCTATATTTCAGAAACCATAAGGTATGGGAAGTTGATATTTGGTAGGGACATTGGTCAAGGGTTATATGTGTGCAACGTCATGGTATGACCTGGATTTGACCTTTGATCTTGCATATGTGATGCTATTTTATGTCTCTGCGTGGATATCTGATACTATTTTATCTCTCTTATATCTCTCTTATATCTTTTTACTTGAATCTTGGTTGTTGCACCTTTGGGTGTCTTTTTTCAGATTAAGCACTGTTAAAGTCATATTAGAATTCATTAACCGTTTTACTTTTGCAACCTCCCATTGTAACTGATGGTATTGCATCAAGTGAGCCACAGGTTTTGCCCCAACTCCACATAAAAGCATGTATTGCCACATCTGTATGTATGGGTAATATTCAAAACATCCAAACCATAATTCGACCATACAAATGAAGATCAAAATGGGAGAAGTTTTGAAGCTTCATAATTTTTAGTTTTCTGAATTGTCTTGTTTTAATACTTAATCTTTACATGCAGTTTCTTTCTCTTAGATGTTATTTTCTCTACTTAAACATTATTTGGACACTGACACTGCCCTGAAAGTAAGCCAATCTGTGTACTGTTTCACTACTTCTATATCTCATGGTGTTGAAAACTATTTCCCCAGGCTGTGGGGTATGGGCATGCTATTTTAACCATTGATGTGATTATGGTGTACAGAAGTGTAGGTGTGCTGTACCCAGTGTTTTACCTTTACAACAGCAGTAGGTTTTACCTGCTTTACAGGTGTGCTTTGTGTTTTACATGTATTACAGGTATGCTTTGTATTTTACATGTATTACAGGTGTGCTTTGTATTTTACATGTATTACAGGTGTGCTTTGTATTATACCTGTATTACAGGTCTGTTTTATTGCGCTACAATAGCTTACCATGTGGGACTGAATGCTTTACTGGTTGCCGCGAGGCACAGACGACCAACGCTCGAGAAAAACAAGCATGCAGTTGGTTCGGCCTCATAGGTTGTCGTGACGTCATCACTTCCTGTGTATCAGCCTCCTTTTCGTTGGTCGCTGCCATATTGGATGCTCTGCTAAGTTTTCAAAGCTGTTTCTATTATATCTCTGGATATATTGTTTGTCATTCGTCCATAATTCGGCTTTTCCTTTATTTAGCAGTATAGAATCTTACACCCAATTTTCAGCACTTCCGGTGCTGTATTTTGTCAGTTTTTTAACGTCTTCTTATTTCGCGTGTTGTGTGCTCGCCACTACACTAGTACTGCTCCAATCTACGGTTCGGAGTATTTTCATATTTTATTGCATTAAAACATGGCCACCGCCCACCAGTCTTCTAAAGATAAACCCAGATCCAGCAAATGCAATCATTTCTGTCAGCCATTCGACAGTCATGGCTATTGCCCTTCCTGCAGAGATGCAGGGAAGGGCGATGATCTGTGTGTTACAAAAGCTGGTACTTGTCAAATCTGTGCGTCTTTCACAGACGAACAGTCCACTAAAATTGCTAATAGAAGACGATACAAGAAAAAACATCCCACTTCACAGGCATCGGACAAAGATCGGGACGAGGTACTTGGCGATTCTTTTGAATCGTTTTCTGGATCGCAAGCCGAACTTGAGGCTGCGGCCGATCATTTGTTTACTTCACCTCCACGTCCCAGACCCTTATCTTTCGATCCTTTGCCTCTTACTACACCAGGGCGTACTGTTCCTCCCACTCCCAGTACAGCCTTACATCATAAAGTCCATTCTTCTGTAGAAAAGTCTTTGGACCACAAATTTGATCAGAAATTTGGTGTTTTTCAGGCCAACATCTATGATGCCCTTAAATCTATGCGTGAAGATTTCCTAAAATCTCAACAAGGGCTGGCTGATAAGATCGCCTCTTCGGCTGTTCGCACCGAACCTCAGACCTCTGTCAGTGCTTCAGAACCCATGGATATTGAATATGGCCCTTCTCTTCCTCCTCGCCTTCAGGCCGAGCAAGGTTCGGACGTTCGTCTTAGCTCTTCCGAACAGACACAGTCTGTTCGCCCCAAGACGTCCACTCACAAGGTTAGCCATGCTCCAATCTCAGGTTCGGGATCTGATTCCGATCATGATCGCCCTTCATATTCTAGACCTAAAAAGCACTCTGACAAGTCTAAACATAAGTCAAGGTCCGCATATTTGCCCTCATCGTCAGGGGAGGATCAGTCCCCTAGACATAAACACAGGTCTCCCAAGCCCCAGAGAATGGCCTCTGATGATCAGGAACATCCTCAAATTGACCTTGATCCGCCCTACTATAGGGATGTGGCTCTGGCTGACATCCCAAATCAATATGCGGAGGAGGTAGATACTTTTCGACGTATCCTCAAATTACCTGATCCGAGGGATTCAGTCCCCAGACCTGCTACTGCTATCATAGGTATCGATGACGAGGTGGCCGTCCAAGAGCTGAGACCTACGGGTCCATCAGCTATGTTGCCCCTCAACTCTGGTATAAGAGATGCCTTTGACAAATTCAACAATGACCTTATGGCTGCAAACCTGGCAGAGGGCAAATACCCAAAGCCCCCCCCTTCCACTTCTAAGTGGTACAAGGTTGGACAACCTTGTTTTTCGGAGAAACTCCAAGATTTAAATGCAGACTTTGCCAAGATCTGTATATCTCCTAAACCTTCGGGGGCCCCTTTAGGCAAGGTCCCACTCTCTGTCCTCAAGGACTTAGAACAACAGGCAAGGTACAATCTAACCACATTGAATTTCACGACCACTTTTGCCAAGACATCCTCCTCCTGCAACTCTACCATGAGGAGGTGTCGTTATGGACTAAAAGAAACCTTCAAGAAGGTCAAGTCCCAGGTCAGGAAAGGTGCCGACCCTGAAAAAGCAGTAAAACGTGGTTATGATGAGGCCTATGACTACTTTGATCTCTGGGAGAAGACCCTCACTATTCAACATAAGGCCATAACCTGCCTGAGCAAATCCCTTGCCCATATTTTACAAAGGGAACTTTACACAATGGCAACTTCCGGCTTGCTTAGACGCGAAGCCGAAATGTCCCACCTGCAGCCACAATTAGGGGAAACCAGACGTCAAGAGCTCAGGAATTCCTCTCTCTGGACTCGTTCCCTGTTCAACTCCCAGTCAGTGAAGGAAGGCGAGGACTTCCTTCTCAAAAAAGGCACCTCAAAAGATGCTCAGGGTTTCAGACCCTACCAAAATAAGCCCTTTCGTGGTTCCCACCACAATAAGAGAAGAGGCTCCTACAGGAAACGCCCCTTTGGGGGCAATTCCTCCCAAAGCAGCAACTATTCGTTTCCCTCTTCTAGAGGAAAACCAAACTTCAGAGGCTCCAGGGTTCGTTTTCGACCCCACAACAAAGGAAAAGGGCGTGGAAACCCCTCTTCCCAATGACTCCTATCAAGCCTCAATCAATCCACCAGTAGGAGGTCGCCTCCGTTCTTTCAGGAGAGACTGGCACGCAAACAATTGCTCAGCCAACGTGTTAAATATCATCACCAATGGCTACGTTCTGCCATTCCTCTCAAGGCCAAACTTGATAAGATTTCCTCTGATTGTGTCAGAGTACAAGGCCCCTCAAAAAGACCAAGCCTTGGCCGATTGCATCCAGTCTCTCCTGTTAAAGAACGCTATCGAAAGGGTGGAAAATGTAAAATCTCTCGGGTTTTACAGTCGCCTCTTTCTTGTACCCAAGCCTCACCAAAGGTGGAGGCCAGTAATAGACCTAAGCAGGCTCAACACTTTTTTACATGTAGAAAAGTTCAAAATGGAAACGCCAGAGTCCATCAGGACTTCTCTGATTCCGGGGGAATGGGTAGCGTCAATAGACCTGTCGGACGCTTACCTCCACATCCCCATCCATCCAAACTCAAGGAAGTATCTAAGATTTTGCCACAGGTCACAGGTGTTCCAGTTCACCTCGCTCCCATTCGGACTAGCCACAGCCCCCCAGGTATTCACCATGGTCGTCAAAGAAGTGAAGCTCATGGCCCTCAGCAGAGGACTCAGACTTCATCAATACCTGGACGACTGGCTGATCAGGTCTCAGTCCCAGGAGGAAGCATTAGTGAACACTCGGACAGTGGTAGATCTCACCCAGTCCTTGGGATGGATCTTAAACCAAGAGAAATCAGAACTGAAACCAACTCAGGTGTTCTCGTTCGTGGGCTACGAATACCACCTAGATTCAGCCCTTGTAAAACCCACTCAAGAGAGATGGCTCAAACTTCAGGATTTGATCCTACGGCTCAAGTCGAAACATGTTTTGACTGCAAGATGTTTGATGTCTCTAATTGGGTTGCTAGCCTCAACGGAGAAGATGGTCCCGGAGGGACGCCTTCACATGAGACCGTTTCAGTTTCACCTGAAAGAGCACTGGAAATTTCCTCAGTCGCTGGACAGCCTCCTTCCCTGGACAGAAGTCATTTCTGCTCATCTGGACTGGTGGCAGAATCCTGCAAAGGTGATGATAGGCGCCGACCTTCATCCCAAAGACCACAGTATCCAACTCTTTACAGACGCCTCAAACGAAGGCTGGGGCGCTCACTTAGAACAAAGTTCTACAAAAGGTCTGTGGTCACCTCAGGAAAAAGGACTTCACATAAACGTCCTAGACTTGAAAGCTGTCTTTCTGGCTTTGAGACACTTCAAAGACCAGTGTCAGGACCAAACAGTGCTAGTTGCCACGGACAACTCAACTGTGGTAGCTTACATAAACAAACAAGGGGGAACACACTCGGCGGAGATGTGCGCACTCCTGTGGAGACTCATGACCTGGTGCCACCACTATCACATAATCTTGAAAGCCAGACACATTCCAGGGTGCCTGAATGTGATGGCCGACCTACTTTCCAGGTCGAACCAGGTTCAGTCGACCGAATGGTCACTCCATCCACAGGTGTTCAAACAGATCTGCCGAAAGTGGTTCACTCCCCACGTGGACCTTTTTGCCACTCATCTGAACCACAAGCTCCCTCTGTACGTGTCTCCTATCCCAGACCCCCAGGCCTGGGACATAGATGCTCTAAACATAGACTGGACGGGTCTCACTGCTTATGCTTACCCTCCAACGGCTCTCCTTTACAGGGTGATCCAAAAAATCAGGCAATGCACCTGCCTGATCATACTAATAGCCCCAGGCTGGCCAGGGATGCCCTGGTTCTGGGACCTAGTGCAGCTCTCAACAGAGATCCCTCTACAACTCCCGGTGTCGACAACACTCCTCAAGCAGTCCCACAACTTTGTGTTCCACAGCTCCCCGCAGCACCTCAACCTCCACGCCTGGTCTCTAGGAGTGGACAACTCCAAGAACAAGGCTTCTCTGTGGAAGTGGCAGAGAGAATTGCTGCACCTCAGCGGTCTTCAACAAGGAACATCTACAAATCAAAGTGGGCCCTATTTGAAAAATGGTGCAGATATAATTCGGTGGATTTCTCCTCACCATCTGTGAAGCAAATCTCAGATTTCTTTATGTATCTGTACCAAGACCTAAACAGGCGCCCCTCTACCATTGATGGTTACAGGACAGCTATTGTTGACACTCTGGGCCCTACGGCCCAGCATATTGCCCATAATGAGGACCTTCACAGGTTGCTCTCCAGTTTTCACAGGGATCGCCCCAAGAGTTCCAGAAACCTTCCTCAGTGGAACCTATCTGTTGTCCTCAATGAGCTCACAAAAGTGCCCTTTGAGCCTATGAAAGACACAGACCTCAAACATCTCACTCTCAAGACTGCTTTCTTGCTAGCTCTGGCCTCCGGCAAGCGCCGCAGTGAAATCCACGCCTGGGTCGCCAACAAAGTATCTAATCTAGGCCAATGGGAAAAGGTAGCCTTGTTCCCTTCATCAGATTTTATAGCCAAAAACCAACTAGCAAGAGAAGGTTCTCAAAGTGTGTCTCCGGTGACTATTCCTGCCTTGACTACCATTGTAGATAGACAATTCAAAGAAGACAGGATCTTGTGTCCTGTACGGGCTTTGAGGTACTATCTGGACCGAACCAAGGACCTGAGAGGGTCCCGGTCCCTTCTTTTCATCTCCTTCAAGAAAGGACATACCTCAGATATCAGACCCGCTACTCTCTCTTCATGGTTGAAACAAACCATTCTACTTTGTTATAAGCAAGCAGACCAGCAAGCCTTGGACTTAGTCCAAGTTAAAGCGCATGACATTAGGGCCTTCGCAGCCTCTAAGGCTTTTTACGGTGGGGTATCGGTGGACCAGATCATGCAAGCGTGTCACTGGAAAGCTCACAACACGTTTACCAATTTTTATCTAAAAGACCTTACTTGGTCGGACAACGACAACAACATGTATCTGGGACCAGTAGTAGCGGCTCAACAGGTCCTAGACCCTTCTCCTCAGTGATGTCTTCTTCGGAAACAAAAGGGGGGGGGGGGGCACGTCCGCTACAGCTAAGCCTTCAGGAGTCTCCCCAGGTCTAGGTATAAGCTACCTCATCAGGGTGTTACAGGTAAGGTCACACATATTAAATTTACATTAACTTTAAATTCTTGGGACCATAAGGTTGTCTTATAAATAAGGTTGCAAATAGCAATTCTCGAACCTTGACCTCATTTCTGACGTCATAGCCCTTAGGGGTTCTTCCTATCTGTGTACTCCGGGTACACAATCCTCCTTCCAAACACCCTAGAGTGTACGACACTGTGTATTCTCATCAGGTTTTTGGCTCTTTACAAGTCCGACCTTCAGGATTGGGACTCTGTAAATGGGACTCAGACTGGAAATTTTTTGGAACTATTTTTTATTACTCTCAATTCGAGAAAAACAACATTCAGACCTTCCAGTCTCAGCTGTAATCCCGCCACCGGGCGGTTGAATTCAGCATTCAGTCCCACATGGTAAGCTATTGTAGCGCAATAAAATTGAAAATTTTAATTACTTAAATGTAGCTTTTATAAGCTACAAGCTTACCATGTGGGACTGAGAAGAGTCCCACCCTACCTCCCCGCTGTATTACAGCTGAGGGGACATGGGTTTAATCTCAACGAAAAGGAGGCTGATACACAGGAAGTGATGACGTCACGACAACCTATGAGGCCGAACCAACTGCATGCTTGTTTTTCTCGAGCGTTGGTCGTCTGTGCCTCGCGGCAACCAGTAAAGCATTCAGTCCCACATGGTAAGCTTGTAGCTTATAAAAGCTACATTTAAGTAATTAAAATTTTCAATTTTGTATTTTACATGTATTATAGGTATGCTTTGTATTTTACCTGTATTACAGGTGTGCTCTGTATTTTACCTGTATTACAGGTGTGCTTTGTGTTTTACATGTATTACAGGTGTGCTGTATCAGGTTCGCCGGGTGGTGCTGGCAGATGGCAAGGTTTTGCACTGTTTGTGGATGTCACGTGACCCTGAGTCGCAGGCTGAGACAGGGAGGTCACTAGTGAACCTAACACTCGCCTCAAGTGTGAATAGTACCCAGAATAGCTCCCAGCTGGAGGTCAGCCTTGGGGAGGTAAGATCAGCAAAATGATTGAAATGACAAGCAAGATATCAGTGAAAAATAAACCTCGGGTAAGTAATGACATTAAGAGCTGAGGTAACGCAAGTAAGAAAATAATTTATTGCTTAACAAAGCAATCATCAGGAGATTAGAATTAACAGACCAATAAACAACAGCTCACAGCAAGATATCACCTCAGGACCTGTATAATCTAGTTGCCCTTGATTGTACAACTTCTTAAAAACACAGTCTGATTTGCAAGTATTTCTACAAGTGTTAAAGAAGGCAGTGTATTCACAGTTGCTACATTTAATGACTATGACGCACATTAATCAAAGTTGCTCTAATTGTTCTTATTCAGTTATGTAGTCATGGTGCGCACCCACTTGCAGGTAGTCTCACAGCAGTGTGCTTTTACAGTGTGAAATTGCTATTTCACACATTTTGTGAAGTTTCTGTGAATAGTCATGTATTTCAGCAACTGATAGAGAAGGCAAAGGCCAACAGTCGTAACCCAACACCTGATGAGGAACCGAACCCTGTGACACCAGTGGATGAATATGAGGAGAACTACACCACACACAACTGCATTGGCAAGGGTGCATTTGGCTTCGTAAAGCTGGCAACTCGCAAATCTGACCAGCAGGAGGTGAGTCAGCCCCTCATGTAAGTCATTTGTTTCCAAGTCTGGATCTAGGAATCTCCTTGTTTTTCATGTTTTTTGTCTACAGACTTTCAAGAATTGTGGCGTAGCATCATGAGTGCCTGCCATTTCATTGAAGTTAACCGGCAATGGGCTACATTAGTACTGGAGTGGGTGACTGTTTCGGTGCACTACTCATGTCTCTGATGGCTTTGCACCCCCACTAGTAGACCAAAACCCCTTTTGACCTTGTTTCATAGTTAATCCAAAAGTCTGTACCTTTTGACACATCCATAACAGATGTGTCATTGTGGACATTTTCTCATGGAGAGAACTCAGTTTTGAGTTTTGTAAGCAGATTCGTATTGTAATGTACTGGAAAATTACATAGAAATTTGTAGCTCTATTTTCTGTTGTATAATATTTCAGTAAAATGTTCCTGCAAAATTTTGTTTTATAACTGTGTTGTATAAAGTTGTTTTCCATGTTCCACACTGTATACAAGCACTGTTGGTGTTTTCAGGTGGTTGTGAAGTTCATTAAAAAGGCCAAAGTGCTGAAAGAAGGCTGGCTGCAGGACAATGAGATGGGACTTGTGCCTCTAGAAGTGTCCTTACTGGCACGACTCAGCCACCATAATGTTGTCGCTGTGAGTATGGTAGTAATAAACCTGCACAAGTAACATGTGACACCAATAACTGGTGTCCACAGACTCAGCCACCCTTACCTTTCATTGCGAGTGTATAGGTAACATGACACCAATAACTGGTGTCCACAGACTCAGCCACCCTTACATTTTATTGTGAGTGTATAACTGGTGTCTACAGACTCAGCCACCCTTACCTTTCACTGTGAGTGTATAACTGGTGTCCACAGACTCAGCCACCCTTACCTTTCATTGTGAGTGTATAACTGGTGTCTAAAGACTCAGCCACCCTTACCTTTCATTGTGAGTGTATAGGTAACATGACACCAATAACTGGTGTCCACACACTCAGCCACTCTTACATTTTATTGTGAGTGTATAACTGGTGTCTACAGACTCAACCACCCTTACCTTTCACTGTGAGTGTATAACTGGTGTCCACAGACTCAGCCACCCTTACCTTTCATTGTGAGTGTATAACTGGTGTCTAAAGACTCAGCCACCCTTACCTTTCATTGTGAGTGTATAGGTAACATGACACCAATAACTGGTGTCTACAGACTCAGCCACCCTTACATTTCATTGTGAGTGTATAACTGGTGTCTACAGACTCAACCACCCTTACCTTTCATTGTGAGTGTATAACTGGTGTCCACAGACTCAGCCACCCTTACCTTTCATTGTGAGTGTATAACTGGTGTCTAAAGACTCAGCCACCCTTACCTTTCATTGTGAGTGTATAGGTAACATGACACCAATAACTGGTGTCTACAGACTCAGCCACCCTTACCTTTCATTGTGAGTGTGTAGGTAATATGACACCAATAGCTGGTGTCTAAAGACTCAGCCACCCTTACATTTCATTGTTAGTGTGTAGGTAATATGACACCAATAGCTGGTGTCTAAAGACTCAGCCACCCTTACATTTCATTGTTAGTGTATAGATAATAAGATAATGTGATGCAAATAACTTGTGTCTACAGACACGTCCAACCTGAGGATTAATTGTTTCCTCTGGCCACCTATCTTCTGTGTCAATTTATTTCTCCGCGCCCACCTCTCACTCATTTATCTTTCCCACCTGCTGCCCCCTCACCCCTGTGTATTTACCAGTTTCTACCTGAACACCTCTGATTTTTGTGTTTACCTGTTTTTTACCTGTCCACCTCTCACCTGTGTGCTTACCTGATTCAGCTGGTGGACTGCTATGAGAATCCAGACTTCTTCCAGATGGTGATGGAGAAGCATGGTACTGGCATGGATTTGTTTGAGTTTGTGGACAGGTGTCCAAATATGGACGAACCACTCGCCAGCTACATTTTCAGACAGGTAAGAACTTTAAGTCTTGGATAACTGTGGCAAGTGATATATGTCACACTTGTTAGTCGAATCTTTGATTCGAGTTATGTACTGAGTTGCGGCCACGATTTTAAATTGGCCGTTTAAACCCTTAAATATCAAATTCTGAGTAATATTTGTTCGCATATCGGTACATTAAGATGTATATTATACACTCTGCCATTTTGAAGATTTTTAATGCTTTTATTCAGTTATATTTTATAAAGTAAAAAGCTTGTCTAGCACTTCGTCTGGCTTTCTCTAAGAACCCGTATGTCCTAGAAACTATTGTTTTCCCCATTGTAATGGTCTACTCGAACGAGTCTTTTTTAACGGTTTCGTCTGCTAGTTTCTAGACATGGAAACCCCAATTAATTTATTGGTCTGCTGGTTTATCACGCAGTCACTGTTAATATAAAATTGTTGTCTGCGCATCTACAGTCTATTACTCATTTGTCACACAAATAAACCGCAAAGAAATTAATGAATGAAGTGACGTCACGGCAGTACTATACATTTTTCGTTTAGCCAATCAAAATCGAGGACACCTCTGGCAGAGACAATGAAAATATTCAAACTCCGTAGTTCTACATTCAACCACTCGAAGGCGCTTTTGCATGTCCTAGAATACTTCATCGGTAAAATATAGCATAATCTCTGTCTCCCTATTATCGCTCATTGTGGCTATCGTAATATTGTAGAAACAACACACGAATACTTACAATTTGCTTCTGTAAAATATTCATATACAGTACTATATATCCACGCTTCAAAATTGAAATATGTCTTCTCATTTCAAAATCAAATTTCAAACTGCAAGTCCGTGAACAGGAAATATGCTGGTAGTTTTCGTCTTAAACCAGCCTTGTAAAATATTGTCACCAAACCCCCACAAAGAACTGCCGTGACTGCGCATATTTGCTCATTAATATTAATGAGGCAAGTCCTCGAACAGGAAATATGCTGGTAGTTTTCGTCTTAAACCAGCCTTGTAAAATGTTGTCACCAAACCCCCACAAAGAACTGCCGTGACTGCGCATATTTGCTCATTAATATTAATGAGGCAAGTCCGCGAACAGGAAATATGCTTGTAGTTTTCATCTTAAACCAGCCCTGTAAAATATTGTCTAAACCCCCTCAAAGAACTGCCGTGACTGCGCATGTTTGCTCATTAATATTAATGAGGCAAGTCCGTGCCGGTGGTTTTCATCTTAAACCAGCCTTGTAAAACTGCGCATCTACAGGCCCTTTATATTTGTAAACCTTTCACATCACGTCACTACAAATACCCATCTCGCGACACAAATCTGAAAACTTCCCCGATAGCGGTTTCCAAATGCGGGCGATAATACAGAGTTTACAGATTTCAACACCCAGTGCTGTCCTAAGATTCGACTGTGTGGTTGGGTGAAGGCCAGCCACTTTACTCTTGTTTTCATTTTAGTTGTAACAAGGGTACTGTGTTTGTATAATTTTTTTCTAAACATATCCTCTGATGTTGTTATGGGGTGGTGGGGGTGGCTTCTTTATATATCAAATACTTAAAACTTCAACTTGATTATTTTAAGCAGTCAGTTGGATCATCTTTTTAATTTTCCATCATTACCCCTAATTCCTGGTTGCACAGATTGCCTATAACATATACAATACATACACAATGGAAGCTTTTATAAAAGGGTAAATGCATGAAAATCTTTCTCTAAAGTGCTGATCAATAACGAGGGCAAGTCAATATTCCGAAAAAAAATGGGTCGTATCCAATATGGCATTTTGTTGAGCGAGTGATTAATAAGGGGGATAGACTTGTCTGGTAGGATAGGGCGTGGTATGATTTCTGAGGGAAATAGGAATTTTGAATGCCAACAGAGATTTAATGCCATATAAGGCTATTTGCAGACTGCACCTTTTACACCAAGACATGAAGTTACTTATCCAATAGTACTGACTTGAATGTCATGATTCTGGCTCCATTTTAAGTATGTACAAACAATGACAATGAATTCTACTGTCATGTCATTTATAGCTATATCCATTACTTAGATTTTGCCACTGTATTTTTGGCGGTTATATAATTATTATTAAGGCTGAAATGGTTACCATAATTTGCTCACTGGGTAGCTGCTTGAATAAAAAGTCAGCTAACCAGCTAACAGTTTCTGATGTGTAACATTTTTGAGGAAATCCCCAAAGTTTCGAATGTGCGTGTGTCCCTGATGTAAATAGCAACTTGGTTGGTCGCAGGGTGCTAGAAAATTCAGGAAATATTTTTGGTAATTTGCAAATAAAAGTCATACTGTATATTTTCACATAAAATGGAGATAAAATGCTTTCTACAGTAGATAACTTGTCCAGTGCGAAACTCCTGCACTGTGACAAAAAACCTTTTTGTTGTGTCTGTGTGTCACTCACTCATTTCCTTACTCAGGTGGTCTCTGCAGTAGATTACCTGTACAGTGTGAACTCCTTACACTGTGGCATAAAGATATTTATTGTGTCTTTGTTTCACATCTTCATTTTCTTACTCAGGTGGTCTCTGCAGTGGATTACCTGCACAGTCTGAATATCTTACACCGAGACATTAAGGATGAAAACATCATCTTGAACCAGCACTTTCACATCAAGCTGATTGACTTTGGCTCTGCCACTTTCATGGAGGAGGGGAAGCTGTTTGGCACATTTTGTGGTACAATGGAGTACTGCAGTCCAGAGGTGCTCAGCGGAAACAAGTGAGCCACACATACATTCTCAGCAATTGATGGGATTCATCGGGTGGTGTTGGAACTTTGAAATCAGTAGATTGTTTACATCTCTGGTACATAGAGTACTGCAGTATTGAGTAGGGATGGGTCGGTAGGCCCAGTGTCTCGGTGCCGAGAGCATTTTACTGAAATACTCTAACGAGATTTTAAAACTGCCACTTCGCTTGCCAACATATAAAACAGAAGGAATAGTTAAAATATTACAAACATACCCCAAATCTGAAGAAATTATAAGCTTTTATTACATATTTTCGTTCATTTTCAGACTTATTTAGTGATTACTTTGAGCAGAACTGCCATATTTTGGTTACAGCACTTTATAACCTCTATCTTGCTTGTCAACACATATAATCAAAGGAAAACTCAAAATGTAAGAAACAAACCACTAATCTGAACACAGTGCATACTTTTATCTCATATTTTGTGTATTTGAGGACTTTTATTATAATTTTATTGACAGGAAACATATATGTTTCACTGGGGTGTACTAAAAGGCGGATTACCAGGATCAGTATGGTTTTGCACTGGTGACCTGATCTACAGATTTTTCATACTGACCCATTCCTAGTATTGAGCAGGGGTGTAAGTTTCTGACTTTATATCTAGATTCTGAAATTGCCGATTTCATTATAGTTTACTTACTGGACAGGTATATTATGTAATTTATCAGTGTCGGATATTTAAGTTATCAGTATTTATACATCAGAAAGTTGAGAAAATAATTATAATATGGAGTATAATTACTTTCATATCATTCTTGTCTCACAGAAACAATCTTTACCACTATTAAGCTCAGTTCTCCTCAATCTCAACAACTCCTCATCATGACATGATCTATAAGAAATACTTAAAGCCACAGAGCCATTAAACTAAAATCATAGAACACGGACAAAGTAAGAGATAAGGTGATTTCAACCTCTTGAAAATCCTGATGGTACTAAAGAGTTCCAGGAATTAAAGTGGAAATTTTTCATTTTTGCCAGCCATCTTGGTGTTTTATGACTTATTATGTTTGAAAATCATGTCTCAGAACCAGTGAGAAATTAGAAAGTTTGAGCTCATATTTGATCCTTTAGGATACCGATGTAGGAGTCAATGTTACTTTGTTTTTGTTAATTCGGCTGTCCTCTTTAATTTTAGGACTTACATTATTTTGGAAAATTGCTAATACAGCGATACAGTAATTTTGAGCTCATTTTTGACAAGAAAGGGCTCTCACTTCTATGCATATTCTAGGCCTCCATCAGTGCAGTCCACATTATCAAAAGCCCTGATAGTGAAGAGTTTCAAAACTCTTGCCATATAGTGCAGTGGTCCTATTTTTATTGCGCTACAATAGCTTACCAATAGCTCTGGGACAAAGTGCTACATGTATCTCAGGTGCCTCTTGCATCTCAGCAATTTTTGGTGGCAATTTTGAACATAGTGGTATATCAGAAAAGGTAGGAGATGCAATGATTTTAAGCTCACTTTTAAATATATTTTCATGGGCCATGGTGGCGAAATGGTAACACACTCGTCTCACACCTCTGAGATCTGAGTTCAAATCCCAGCTTAACCTCATGTGGGAAAGCTGGCGGTTGCTTGCTGTTGGTCAGTAGTTTACCGTACAGAACCCTGACCAACCTTGTATGTACTGGTTTTTCCTGGCCATCCAAGTACCCATCACAGTATCACCAATAAGGTACTAGGCGTGACTTAAAACTATAAATAAATAAATAAATATATTTTCAAAAAAGGAGAATATCTCAGAAAAGGTCAGACATACACTATATTCCTTTCTCTTGGGAGCATTTATCCTTTGTCATGACACGACACAGACACTTATATATATATTGTGTAATGTAATCTGTAAATTGTATCTGCATTTGAGACACTGTGGGTCCAGGGTTTGTTCCACTCAGGTCTTGTATATAATTACCAAGCATGGCTTACAGGGGTAAGTTCTGCATTTTTGGTGTGAATTCCTTTGTTCTGGTGTCTGTGCACACTTGTATCAATCAGTTCTCATATTCTCCTTTACTTTTGTTTCAGGTACAAAGGGCCTGAGCTGGAGATGTGGTCTATGGGAGTAACCCTGTACACACTTGTGTTTGGGGAAAATCCTTTCTGTGATGTGGAGGAGACTCTCAAGTGCGACATCAACCCGCCATTTGACGTCTCTAAGGGTGAGAAACCAAGACAAAGCAAAACTCCTTCTCATTTAGTTTTTGCATATTAAAATAACCTTGCACCAGATGAAATACAATATTGTCCAAAAAAAAAATAATAAGCCGAAATCCCTCTTGTGTTGTGTTGTATATTTGTGCTCAGCACAATATCTCCAAATACTACTGGACTCAAAACATGCTGACTGTCGAAGTACACCTGCAGTTTCAAGTGACCGACATTACCCTAAAATGAAAGACAAAGGCTCAAGGATGACCATGGCTATAAGCACAGAAGTTGGTAGTTGCTTGCCAATGCACTGAGGTTTACTGTAAAAAAGCTTAATTAACTTTCCTGTAAAAAAAGTGTGTTAAAAATTATGTCAAACCCAAATAAGTAACTGTACACATGTTTATGCCCAGCCCTCAGTGTATTGAACTTGTGTGTGGCTGTTACAGTGTCATCTATCCTGCTCCGTGTGCTAGTTATGTGTGGTTGTTACATGTGCTGTTGTGTACTGTTATTGTGTTAAACCTTTCTGTGTTCAGACCTGTTTGAGGTGATTACCTGGCTGCTGCAGCCTAATCCTGACCGCCGAGCTACAATACATGACATGTGTGCAGACCCCTGGGTGTGGCAACAAGTCAACATCACCAACTACCAGTGGGACAGAGTGCTACCAAATAGTGGTCAGTTACAGACTCATTTTTACCCCACAGCCCTTAAGGTCTGTCGGGGTATTGTTTTCACCCATGGTGTCTGGATGGGTGGGCAGGTGGCGGGAGAAAATTTGTATCTGTATCTCAGAAACTGTAAGCTGTAGGAAGTTGATATTTGGTAGGGACATTGGTTTGGATGTGTAGGTGTGCAACGTCATGGTCTGACCTAGATTTGACCTTGCCGTAGTGACCTCGAGTTTGAAATTCTTGTCCGGGCTATATCTCGGAAACCGTAAGGTGTAGGAAGTTGATACTTGGTAGGGACATTGGTTAGGCGTTGCAGGTGTACAGCATCATGGTGTGACCTTGATTTGACCTTTGACCTTGTTGTAGTGACCTTGACCTTTAAAATCTTGTTGCACCTTTGGGTCTGTCTTTTGATTCAGATTAAGCACTGTTATAGTCATATTAGAATTCATTAAGAATTTTACTTTTACAACTTCCCATTGTAACAGATGGAATTTCATCAAGTAAGCCACATATTTTGCTCCAACACCACACATAAGCATTCATTGAATGTATTACCACTTCTGTATGCATGGTAATATTCAAAACATCCAAACCATAATTCAGCCATAATTCAGCCATGCCAAAGAGTGTAAATCATTTGGCCTTGTGGATATCAATATTGAATGCAAAAATATTTCAATATCAGCCGATATTGGGGGGCTAAGAATGTCTCCTAAGTAGTCCGAATCTGGGATACTGAAAACATTTTGTTCTAGCATATCCCCAACCGCTAACAGAAGATGAACTTTACCAAATCCATACATGACAGCAAAAACATGAGATAAAAGTGTACAATTTCTTCAGATTTATGCTTTATTTCAAACATTTGCAGTGTAGGTTTACAGTTTTACTTAAAATGGCAATTTCTTAATAGGCCTTTAGACATCGATATCGGCAATCCTGCCCCAAAACAATAAATATCGGCAATATCGATAAACAATGTACCCACTAAAAAATAGCGAAATACACACAGACTCAGCAGTCCATTACTGCTCTCAGAACTAGTGGGTTACATACAGACTTAACAGCCCAGTACAATGTGCAAAACTAGTGGGTTACATACAGACTTAACAGCCCAGTACAATGTGCAAAACTAGTGGGTTACATACAGACTTAACATCCCAGTACAATGTGCAAAACTAGTGGGTTACATACAGCTTTAACATCCCAGTACAATGTGCAAAACTAGTGGGTTACATACAGACTTAACATCCCAGTACAATGTGCAAGGCTAGTGGGTTACATACAGACTTAACATCCCAGTACAATGTGCAAAACTAGTGGGTTACATACAGCTTTAACAGCCCAGTACAATGTGCAAAACTAGTGGGTTACATACAGACTTAACAGCCCATTACAACTTTTAAAACTGGTGGTATTGTCCATCACTGGTCAGTTTCAGATGGAATAGCCCATTATAACTATTGGTACTGCCCAGCAAAGGTCAGTTACATGTCTGACCAGATTCTAAACTGTTTGGCCCTGTAAATGTGTGTTAAACTTCAAATACATACCAGCAGGACATGGTGCTACTTATGAGTGGTTTGTCCAATCAATGCATGGAAATAAAACCCTCAGAATTCTAAAACTGGTGATCAAACATTTCAACAATATTAGATCTGCAATAAAAAAACAAACTGCAAAGAGTTGTGAGGTTATTTTACAGTCAGCAAGTGGACAAGTGTATTTTGTAGTGATACATTGTAAATATTAACATTACTAGGTACGCTGGGCTGGACATTTAATTTGCTATGACATTTAACCTGTAGTTCATGTCTGAGACTTTATGACTTTTTGTGTTACTTTATTTTTGGTAAATGATTTAAGCTCTTATTTGTGTGTTTGAGAACATGTTTAGTAATTGTCATCAACTGCCAGTGGTTTCTTTATTAGGCGGGTTGCGTGTAACCAACCCGCCTATTAGATTGATGTGTCCGACGTCTGTCTGTCCGTCTGTCCGTCTGTCCGTCCACATTTTTCGTTTCCGGACTCTTAACTTTAAAACGGTTTGACCAATCAAATTCAAACTTCACAGGGAGATAGATCACCATCATAGCTAGGTTCCTTTCGAAATTGGTGAAATTCCGTGTGTTCGTTTGTCCGTTTTTCGTCCGTTTGTCTGTCCATCCATCTGTTTGTCCACATTTTCGTTTCCGGACTCTAACTTTAAAACGGTTTGACCAATCAAATTCAAACTTCACAGGGAGATAGATCACCATCATAGCTAGGTTCCTTTCGAAATTGGTGAAATTCTGTATGTTCGTTTGTCCGTTTTTCGTCCGTTTGTCTGTCCATCCATCTGTTTGTCCACATTTTCGTTTCCGGACTCTAACTTTAAAACGGTTTGACCAATCAAATTCAAACTTCACAGGGAGATAGATCACCATCATAGCTAGGTTTCTTTCGAAATTGGTGAAATTCCGTCTGTTTGTTTGTCCGTTTTTCCGTCCGTTTCTTCGTTTTTGTCCGTTTTTCTGTCCATCCATCTGTCCGTCCACATTTTTGTTTCCGGACTCTAACTCGAAAACGGTTACTCCAATCTAATTCAAACTTCACAGGGACATACATCACCATCATAGCTAGGTTCCTTTCTAAATTGGTGTAAATCTGTCCGTTCATTTGTCTTGTTTTTCTGTCCATTTGTTCGTTTTTAGGCGGGTTGCGTGTAACCAACCCGCCTATTAGATTGATGTGTCCGACGTCCGTCTGTCCGTCCACATTTTCCATTTCCGGACTCTAACTTGAAAATGGTTTGACCAATCAAATTCAAACTTGACAGGGACATAGATCAACATGATAGCTAGGTTCCTTTCGATATTGGTGAAATTCTGTCCTTTCGTTTGTCCGTTTTTCGTCCGTATGTCTGTCCATCCGTCTGTTTGTCCACATTTTCGTTTCCGGACTCTAACTCGAACACATTTACCTTAAGTGGGTAACCTAACATTTCTTTCCTTGTTCCTAAATTTAATGAGAGCAGTTGCTAACCTTGTTTCCTGCGTGCGCAACCCGCCTTTTGGGGCACCTCTGACCCTCTTGTTTTTGGTAAATAATTTAAGCTGTTATTTGTGTGTTTGAGAACATGTTTAGTAATTGTGTGGTGTATGTCTTGTTTTAACAGCTTTTGACTTGTTACATTGGTTTCAAGGTATTGTCTGGTACACTTTCAGAGTTCCATGGTAACGTGGGTTCAGACAACCGCACGGTGTCTGCTGAGCTGTTAAGTCACAGAGAGAAACACTCACTGGATTCAGAATACAGTGAGGAGGACAGCTCAGCAAGCTCTGGCTCATACGACTTCCAGCATGACTGAGCAGAAAATAAGCACACATAGATAGCTGTGAAGATAGGTCAGCAGAAATAGGCAGGTGTGAAAATAGTTCAGCAGAAATAGGCAGGTGTGAAAATTAGCAAAATAGGCAGATGTGAAGATAGGCAAGCAAAAATAATCAGGAGTTAAGATAGGTCAGCAAAAATAGGCAAGAGTTGAGATAGGTAAGCAAAAATAGACAGGAATAGGGATAAGTCAAAGTGTGTTAGATTTGCAATGGAACTAGTAAGCCACAAAACAGCAAAGTCATTTAAAAGCAAGTTCACTATATATGTGCTATAACTTTCAAACTATGACAGTGACAAACAACAGGTTGCAATTTGCCTGCATTTCTGACATTTCATTGTATAGGGCATAAGGATTTTTGCGCCATTAATGCCTCTTTTGTATTTATGTCAATGAATTATTTGCCAAGATAACTTGTACATATAGTGGTGTCTGTTTTGTAAAAAAAGATCATTGTTTCTTTTTGTCAATAGCTACCTTTTGAAGTGTTCTGGGAGGCTCGGTGCAATATTTTTTGCAGTAAAACAGTATTTTTAGTTGGGGCTGAGCCTCTTGTTGGAGCCTTTAACCTTTCTAGTGTGGTTACAGTAACAGTGAAGTAACGTCACAAAAACATGGTAATGCTGCTTGAGTAATGTCAGAAATCAGTAGCAATCACTATTCTTGTAAATATGGGCTTTTGTATATTATGGAAAAAAAAATCCTCAAAATAAATCCAGTGCAGACTTCAAACAAGTTTTAATAACACAAAAATATACCAGTTAACACCTGTATGAGCTAAGGAGATGTATCAAAAATGTGTAGATTGGAAGGTCGCCAATGTAAAAACGTTTGATTCTGGGACTCCATGTTTTAGTTCACCCCCATTAAAACAAAGGAAGTTAATCTTATGAAACCAAAACATGGACATTCCCTCTCAGTAAAATAATAAAAATCCCCACATTCACAAAAATATGGGATAATGGTGTGTAGTTTTCTCAGATTTCTGATTTGTTTCCAATATTTTAAGTTTTCCTTCTATATATGTGTTGACAAGCTAGATGGAGGTTATAAAGTGTCGTCACGAAATCACTATAAAAAGCTGCAAATGCACAAAATATGGGATAAAATTGAGAAATTTCTTCAGATTTGGGGTTTGGTTCCAATATTTTAAGTTTATTTCCATTATATGTGCGGACAGGCAAAGCGGTGGCTGTAAAATACTGTCGTTGTATTTCAGTAAAATGTTCTCGATAACAGACACCCGGCTTACCAACCCATCCCTGGTGTGAGTGCATATTGCAGGATCAGGAAACAATTAAGGAAGGGAGCTTGTAATTTAATGCAAATACATCTGTTTGTTTGGTTATTGTAATAAAGAAAGTTATTTGTAAATTATGTTCAAATTGTGTTGGATTTTAACCTTAGAATTATGAGTTTCAGTTCAAAATTATTTACATGTTATAACTGTCAAGCATGTATTACACATTGTTATAAATAGCTGTTATTAACTAATAAAGTATTTTATTTTTTAATGTTAAACTAGATCAATGTTTTGTGTGTACTGATAAAGTACCAAATATCTGGAAGCTGTAGAGGCCGAAAAGACCCTGGACAGACACTCCCCATTTGACCTTGTAGGAGGGGTGAAGGTCAAGTAAGGTCACTGAAAGGCCACATTTATAACATTTGGGCTGTAAATTCATTTTTTTTCTAGACCATGACACTGATTTCAGTGGGTTGTATATGGAACCTGATTACCATTTACAGTCTGTAGCCGCATCAAAGTTAAATACACTTGTCAGCAGCAGATTTGACCATTGCAACTCCCTGTACTATGGCTTGTCAAAGAGCAGTCTTCATAAGCTGCAGTTCACACAAAATACCGCAGCATGTGCTGTCAGTGGCACCAGGTTATACACCTGGCCTTGGATCCTTTCATTAGATCGGTGTAAAGTACCGAGTCACGTTTAAACAGCTAACCTGATTATAAATTTTGGGATTTAGGACTCTCAACATACCTCAATGTGATGCAATAAGTAATGAGTACTTTTATATCGCTTAATATCCATCATATGACAAACTCTAAGGTGCTGGGACCATAATCGGAGGACAAAATTGAGAGATATAGCAGGCCAACATAGCAGGCTGCTCAGATGTCTTAGAACTCATTCCACAAAGCTGGAGCATCAAATAAAAAGCCATGGTTAAAGTGCTTTTTTATTTTTTCACTGAAGACAAGAACTGTAGAGCATCCAGGTAATTTGTGATAGTTTTGCTGCACCTTGTGTTGTAGGTACATGATGTTTAAGTCAGGTAGGGGCTGAAATACTTGTGAAAACCAGTGTAGGATCTTGTACACAAGAGTGAGAGTTGAGCCTTAGTTTGAATAATATACTAAATCTTCCTGAATGACATATATAGAAAAAATATGAAGATGACAATATTATATGAACATGAGTATTATATTGTTAATCTCCATGAGTGATATAATTTTTCTGTATATGTCTAGTGAGGGATGTTTTACTTTTATTATCCACCATTTTATATATTTATATAAACTAGAGCACCAGTGAATATAAAACCTTGATCTTTGTGATATCTCAGCCATTTCTACATGGATTTTGATGCAACAAAACTGAGCAGAAGCACTGTGAAAAGACCTTTTTATTACGTAAATACATCCTATCCAATGGACAATTGCTAATCTGGTCAGCGCAGACCGGTCCACCAAATAACAGAAAAAGCCGTCCTGTGTTTCTACCGGCCGGGCCATTCCTGTACTCTGCATTCGCCAGGTGGCGCATCATACTTCCTTTCTAGACGGTGTGACATCATAGCAAATTTTTTGATGTACTGTGCAGATCGATTTTTGTGAGATCAAGTTTTTGGTGGATATTTGTGAGAATATTGCGAATTTCAAAATTTCTGTTGTTCCAATGGATATTTGTCAGTATATAGTACAAAATGTCTTCACCTGGTCGGAAGCAAGGAGGATGTGGCCATGTTATGGCGAGTTTTGATAACCATTCTCTTTGTGCCAGGTGTAGGGATAAAGGAAAAGGCAAGGACCCCTGTGTGGAGAAGCCTCAAACTACTGACTGTAAGTTCTGTAACATTCTCACTCCAGAACAACGATCCCAACTTGCAACACCTAGCTATAAGATTAAAAAAGAAAAAACGTGAAGCTAAGAAAATGGAACTAGACCTGTCTTCTACCCCCAATAAAGACCACATGCACTCGTGAATCCCTCCCTTGTGGACCCAGCTTCAGTGTCGGTAATAGAGGCAGTGGATGGGCAAGGGACATTACAGTCTCCTGGTTCTAGAGAGCCGGTTGGCAAGAAGCAGAAGAAGGTGGAGAAAGAGAAGGCTACAACCAAGGCCAAGTCGTACACCGACGAGTCTGCGAAATCTGTCCTAGACAGCAGGTCAGCCAAAGCCTCTACAGATACCAAACTCGCAGAACTTGACCAGAAATGGTCCGAACGTTTCAATCGTCTTGAGGCATTGTTGATGGCAAGGACACTTGACAAGGAATCAACCTTCCAGATGGTTAAAGTAGCTCCATGTCACTCTCCACCAGCCGGTGCAGTGAAGTCCATCGACCCTTTCATCAGACCAGCCGACCGACCTACCCCAGTCTACACCAGTGTCTACAAGTTTGCCTGGAACCAACTCCTCTGCTGCCAAACATCAGTCTTCCAGCAAACCTCAGACTGACCGACTTCAGTCTGACTGACCAAGAACTACTGAACTGGCAAGCACTGAACCCCCTGTTTTACACAGGCAAACTACCAGGAAGGACAGCATCTCCAGTTTGGAGTCTGAGGCAGAGAGTGACTTTTCAGACCGACCTCCGGTAGACTTATACATTGAGGAAGGAGAATTGTCTGATGACCAGGATGTTATTGTCACCGACCTGGACCAAGCCATCTCTGAAGAGCAGATGTATAGAGAGACTATGCAAGGAATTTGCTCTTACATGGGTTGGTCTCACATACCAGACATGGAGACATATACCAATACTTCTGAAGACAACCCCTTTGCCTGTCCAAAAACTCAAGTTCCTGGTAAAGTGTCAGTCCTGATGCCAGCTGATGACTGGTTATGCAGAAAACTCAACAAACTGAACCTCACCTTGGTTGAAGGATATCCTTCCCGAAGTTCAGAGGCCAGTGGCCTATTAAAAAATCAGTTCCTTAGACCAGCAAAGTCCCAAGCCAAGTGTTATGGGCTGTTTTTCAACCAGAAGGGTGACTCTACTGATGTGTTGACTTGGAATACTGATGCCTCATACTTAAACAGGAGCTACAGCAGAATTACCAGACAGGCCAGATTAGCTTCAACCCCACCTACGTCCCATGAAATCTCTCAAGAGAACCTACATAAGTGGGAGAAGTCGGCAAGAGAAGCTACAGTTATTTGCAACCAGGCTGGTAGTTTTAACGGACGCCTCTTTAAAGTCCAACAGGGAATGCATTCCTAGATTAAGGTTATCCAAATGGAAAGCAAAGGCAAGAGTGCTTCAAAAGCCGCAATGGCTACAAATGAACTGCAATACCTAATGGACTTTAATGCTAGTATCGCTGAAGCAGTTGCAAGACCATGGAACACCTGACAGACTTTGTTTTTGTATCCATGGGGAATTTGACTCCGGCCAGGAGACTCTTACGTGACACATGTAAAGACGGGCATCAAGCCAGATACTCTGGCCACCTTGAGGACTGCTCGACTGCAGATTGGAACTCTCTTTCCAGACAGTGTGATAAAGTGTGCCGAAGAAGACATTGCTCATTACGAAAGTGAAGGACAGTCAACCTTGTCACGTAGCAAGGGTCCGTACCATCTATATGAACATTCTGATAGAAAGTCGGATGAGAGACCCGATAAGCCCGCATGGAGAAGTATTGGCAGCAAGGGACAGACCAGGAAAGGCAAGATCTTCACATTGTTCATCCTGACCAGCCAAGGGCCAGCAGTCTCATTTATTACTTTGTAAATTTGAAGGCAGGGCTGCTGGCGTGGAGCAAACAGACTGTAAAACGTGCCTTCCCAACACAAGGTCCCAGAAAAACAATAGACATTCAGACACTACAGAGACAAAGTGTAAACTTTCCTGCTGTAAATTTTGTATATATTGCAAAAGGGCTTTCGCAAAAGAAAGACGTAAGTCCCATTGTTGTAAATTGTTATTAGAGATTAAAATATGTGAAAGATGTTTCCTGTGTCACTCAGTTGTCTTTTGTCAAACCTGTAACAAATGTCAAAGCTGCTGCTTTAAATCAACCTGTAAGGGCAAGACTGCAAAGCTTTTAGAAATTTTGGAAGCTCTGGGAGCCGGTCTGAAAGTTCTGAACATACTAAAACGAGGCTACATCCTCCCCTTTTGAAACTGGCCAAACTTGACAATGTCACCAATCGTCACAGGCAGTTTTGCGAATCCTCACAGGAACCTCTACTTGTTGGGAGGCATTGCATCAGCTTATAGACAAAAATGCAGTAGAACTGGTCCAAAACCTAAAATCTCTGGAGGTATTCAACCAACTTTTCTTGGTACCAAAGCCCAACAACCGGTGGAGGCCTATACTAGACATGAAAAATCTGAACCAATTCCTCAAGGTGCAAAAATTCAAAAGAGAGATACCGAAAACCATCAGAACCTCCCTCCAACAAGGGGAGTGGGCTACCTCAATAGACTTCAAGGATGCCTACTTCCATATACAAATACAGGAACAGTCCAGGAAATATCTGAGATTTCATGTCCAGGGTTGGTCATATCAGTTCAAGGCACTGCTGTTCAGACTGTCCACAGCTCCCATGGAGTTTACTGTGATAGCAAAGGAGGTGAAACTGATGGTCATACACAAAGGTATAAAGATCCACCATTATCTAGGTGACTGGTTGGTGAGAGCCAGAGCCCACCGAGCTTGTCTCCAGCATATACAAGATCTAGTAAAGATGTGTCAGGAACTGGGTTGGCTAGTGAATTTGGAAAAATCAGAGCTGGATCCCAAACAAGTCTTTGACTTTGTAAGTGATCAGTTTGTCCTCAAAGGTGGCCAGGTCCGCCATACACTGGACCGGTGGCAGACTCTTCCGACCGTCTTCCGGTCCAGCAGTTCATGTCTTCTTGGGAGGTCTGCTAAGAACCACAGAGAAACAAGTCATCTCAAGAACAACTGCAGGGTTCCGGAACCACTAGAAAAGGTCATTCCTATCCCCAAGTCCTTGCACCCCTATCTGAGATGGTGGCTGGAGGAAGACAATGTGCATCAAAGCCAACCATTACACCCACTAAAACCTGCTATGAAATCTTTACAGAAAAGAAGGATGGGGTGCTAACTTGAATGAGCACACTTTAAGAACTTGGTCCCTTCCAGAAAGTAAGCTGCATATAAATTATCTCTAACTCAAAGTGGTCTTCCTGGTCCTAAAAGTTTCAGGACCTCTGCTCAGACAAGATTGTACTGGTAGCAACTGACAACAACAAGGAAGAGGGCATGAGGTCAGGCCCACTCTGTGCCCTTATCTGGAGGATCCTGACCTGGTGTACCAAGAAACAGGTTACTCTCAAAGCCCGACACATACCAGGCTGTTGTTGCAGATAAGCTATCTCGGCTAGGCCAGACCATCCAGACAGAGTGGTCTCTCCTTCCAGAGGTGTTCCAGTCAATATGCAGCAAGTGGAACTGGCCTTCGATAAATCCATTCGCCATGAGGTTCAACAACAAGTTACCTCAGTTTGTGTCACCAATACTGGACCCCTGGCCTGGGCAGTGGATACACTCAGCCTGCCATGGGAGGATCTGGATACATATGTCTTCCCACCAGCAGCCATTTTTGGCAAAGTGGTGAAGTTGTAGGATCACCCTTGCCACAGAATCATTCTGATCGCCCCAGGTTGGCCAAACATGCCTTGGTTCTGGGATCTAGTGACCATGTCAAGCCAGATCCCTCTAAGCCTGCCCAACCTGCCCAATCTTCAAACACAGCCCTTCAATCAGATTCCTCACAGGAACCTGTCCAATCTAAACCTGCATGCCTAACTCCTAGAGCCTCAGCTATCAAGAAATAGGGCTTCTCTGAGGCAGTGGTGGCAGGAATTGAGGCTCATCAAAGAGAATCGACCAGATCAGTCTATAAGGCAAAGTGGACCATTTTTACAAAGTGCTGCCTCAGTAACCAGGTGGACTTCAGAGCACCCGCCTATAAAGTCAGTAGCCGACTTCCTACTGTACCTGTTTCAGGACAGGAAGTTACAGCCAAGTACCATTGATGGCTACAGATCAGCCATTGCTGACAAACTTGGAAACTGCCCCATTTATGTCAGTAAAGATGAAAATCTCACTCATCTCTTGGACAGCGTCCACAGAGACAGACCCAAATGGCGGAGGGGCATCCCCTCCTGGAACCTCTCCCTGGTGCTACACCAGCTGACAAAGGCTCCCTTTGAACCCACTAAAGAGGCCTCTTTGAAGGACTTGACCTTCAAAACTGTTTCCTCTTGGCCCTGGGTTCAGGTAAACGCAGGAGTGAGATCCATGCCTGGCAAAACAAGAGTGTAAGACATCAGTCAGACTGGTCAAAGGTTTCCTTGTACCCCTCACCCAGCTTTCTTTCAAATAATCAGCTGACCAAAGAGGGTCAGGATAGTGTGGCCCCAGTGGTTATACCAGCCCCGATTCAAAGCTATACCACCTGTAGTGGCTGCTCAGCAGATCCACCAGTAGCCCATGTTATTGAAGAGACTTGTACACATATAAATAGTTGTACATATTGATATACAAGAAAAAAATCATACAAAGCCAAAAAAAGGGGGGGGGGGCTGTGCTTTCGGTTTATTTCTACTCCTTATGGGACTAAACTCATCCCTCTCTTCCCCTACCTCAGAGCAGGTCTGTTAAAACAAAGGGGGGGGGGGCAGTGTCGGCATGTCCCCGGGTAACCAGATGTTGTTAACCGACCATGGCTGCATAGGGCTTCCTGACTTAAGTCAAACCTGGCCTGTTAAGTCTTGTCCTGTAACCTACCAAGCGGTAATTATTCAGCAATTGTCCATTAGATAGGATGTATTAATTTTATTGCGTTAATACATCCTATCCAATGGACAAATGCTATTCCGGGCGGCGCTGACCGGCTCGCCAAACGTCAGAAAAAGACGTCCTGTGTTTCCACCGGCTAGCCGGTCCCTAGTACTAGTGCACTCGCCAGATGGCGTGTCGAACCCCCTTCCTGTATAGACAGGGTGATGTCATAGCATCTTTTTCGTTTGGCGTGAACTAGTGTACACGGATATTATTTTGTCAGAAATATTTTAAAGAATTTCAACAGTTACATTGTTTACGGAAACGTAAATTTACTGCCATTTTGTTACGGATACATCATGTCTTCTCCTGGCCAACGTAGAGGGAAGTGTGGACATGTAATGGCGAATTTTGATACTCATTCGCATTGTGCGTGATGCAGGTACAAGGGAAAGGGTAAGGAACCTTGTGTTTCAGATCCACAAACTTCTGACTGTCAAATATGTAATAGCCTCACGTCTGAACAACTCCAGCAATTATCTACACCTTCATATAAGCTTAAGAAGGAAAAACGTGAAGCAAAGCTTACTGATTCAACCCCTTCCCAGGATTCTGATCAACTGGTCGACCCGTCAAGCGTGTCTGTTATTGGGGTCGTTGACGGACAGGAATCTGTGAAATCCCCTGCTCCAGTTCTCCCACCTGATAAGAAACCTAAGAAAGACAATAAGAGCAGTAAGAAGGAAAAATCTCCCTCTACAAAGGTTTCAAAACACAGTACTGATGAGAAATTTGCAGAAATGGATAGCAAATGGTCGGAGCGCTTCAGTCGTCTGGAAGCGTTGATAATGGCTAAGAGTTTTGAACCGACCTCTTCAAAGGTGAAAGTTGCACCCACACATTCACCTCCTCATGATGTTGGAAATATGACTGAGCCCTTCATCCGACCTTCTACTTCAAAGCTTACTGGAACTGGCTTCTCTGCTGCAAAGCATCAGCCGACCAGTCAAGCAGTGACCAGTCAACAGGCTTCTACAACTAAGTTTCCTGGTACAGGCTTCTCTGCTAACAAGCATCAGCCGGCCAGTCAAACTAATTCTCACCGACCGACTTCAACTGCAAGGTTTACTAGACAGGGCTCCTCTGCTACTGTGCATCAGCCTACCAGTCAAGCCAAAGTCAACCGACCGACACCAGCCACCGACCCTTCAACCGACCCTCATTCTGCAAGAGAAGGCGATATTAACCGACCTTACTCTGACCGGCCTGCTGCTACCGACCGGCCACTGTCATCTGAACCGGCTGACACCGGCTCCCCTGCGCTTCACAGGCCTAGACATGATAGCATCTCCAGTCTGTCATCTGAGGCCAGTAGCATGTCGGATAACCCACCACTGGATTTATACACTGAAGAAGGGGAGTTATCTGAGGACCCAGATCAGCCTGTACCCGACCCGGACCAACCAGTGTCAGAAGAGCAGAATTATAGGGATACTATGCAGGGTATCCGCTCCTTCATGGGCTGGTCACACATTCCAGAACTGGACAGTACAGCTTCCACTTCAGATGATAACCCTTTTGCAGGGCCCAAAACTGTAACTCCTGGCAAAGTGTCGGTTAAAATGCCCACTGAAGACTGGTTATGTAGGAAACTAGCCAAATTGAACCTCACTTTGGTTGAGGGTTATCCCTCCCGTGGATCAGAAGCCGGTGGCCTAGCTAAAGATGTTTTTCTGAGGCCAGCCAGAACACAGTCCAAGTGGTATGGACTCCATTCCGACCCTAAAGCTGAATCCTCACAGATTTCATCTTGGAACATAGATGCTTCAAAACTCAACAGCAGCTATAGTCGGATAGCCAAGTACACTGGGCTGTCGTCGACTCCACCAGCATCTCGCAGAATTTTACAGGAAACACTGCGTAGATGGGAGAGATCTGCCAGGGAGACTTCAGTTATATGTAATCATGCTGCAAGCTTTAACCGTTGTCTGTTCAAGGTACAACAGGACATGAAGGACCAGCTGAAGATTTTGAAGGCGGAAAACAAAGGGAAGGGCTCATCTAAAGCATCTGCAGCAGCTGAGGAACTGACCTATTTGATGGACTTTAACTCCAGCATTACACAGGCGGCTGCAAAATCCATGGAACATTTGTCAGAATTTGTTTTTGTAACTATGGGTAACTTAACCCTAGTACGCCGAGATGCATACTTGAGCCACCTTAGAACCGGTATCAAGCCAGATACTCTCACAGCATTGAGGTCAGCCCCCCTTCATATCTCAACTTTGTTTCCTGACTCAGTTATTAAGCGGGCAGAGGAGGATATAGCCCAACTTGAGTCCAAGGGCCATGCCGGTGGGTCACATAACAAAGGTCAGTACCACCCTTATGAAAAGCAAGACAAGAGGTCGGTTAACCGGGACTCCAGATCTGAGAAACCCGCCTGGAAAACCATTTGCAGGAAACAGTTCAAGAGAGGCAGAGGACGTAATACCACCTTCTCATCACGACCAGCCAAGGGCCAGCAGTCGTATAATTGACAATTATTGTGTAACCAAGTTACAGACTCGACTGCTGGCCGGGAGCATACCACAGACAATAAACACTGGTTTAGATTTAAATGTAAAGCTTCCTGTTGCATCACATGTTCATTCTGCACCCGGGCATTCCCAAAAGAGAGAATTAAGTCCCGGGTCAGCAGGTTGTAATTACAAAAATTGCAAATTAAAGTCTGTGAAAAGTGTCACTCAATTGTCTTGTGTTCAACCTGTAACAACTGTCAAAAATGCTGCACCAAATCTGCCTGTAGGGGCAAGACTTCAAAACTTTTCGAAAACTTGGCTGGATCAGGGAGCAGGCCCAAAAGTAGTTCAGATCCTAAAAGAGGGTTACACCCTTCCCTTCCGGATCCGGCCAAGGCTCACAAGGTCACCTACGGTTGTCGGCTGCAATGTCAATCCCCACAGGAATACCTACCTGCTGGAGGCATTACATCAGCTCATAGCCAAAAATGCGGTAGAACTAGTAAGACATCAAACTTCCCTGGGGTTTTTCAACAGACTATTTTTAGTCCCAAAGCCCAACAACAAATGGTGACCTATTCTAGATCTGAGCAAACTGAATCTTTTCCTCAAGGCGGAGAAATTCAAGATGGAGACACCGGAAACCATCAGAACATCCCTCCAACAAGGGGTGTGGGTCACCTCAATAGATTTCAGGGACGCCTACTTCCATATACCAATACAGGAACAGTCCAGGAAATATCTGAGATTTCATGTCCAGGGGCAGACATACCAGTTCAAGGCCCTGCCTTTTGGTCTGTCCACAGCACCCTTGGAGTTTACTGTGATAGCAAAGGAGGTGAAACTGATGGCCAGTCACAAGGGTATAAGGATCCACCAGTACCTAGATGACTGGTTGGTGAGAGCCAAATCCCACCAGGCTTGTCTTCAACATACTCAGAGTCTGGTGAGAATATGTCAAAAATTGGGCTGGCTGGTGAATTTGGAAAAATCAGAACTGTAGGTTACCAGTTCGACCTCAGGGCAGGTCGGGTCAGACCGACCCCAGACAGGTGGCAGAATCTTGAGGACAAAATATTAGAAATAATGTCACTGCCACACTGTCCAGTTCGACAGTTCATGTCCCTGATAGGGTTACTAACAGCCACAGAAAAGCAAGTTCACCTAGGCCGGCTACATATGAGGCCCATACAGTGGCACCTCAAGCAGCACTGAAGAATACCAGAGTCACTAGGTGATTCCAATTCCCAGATCCTTGTACCCTCATTTGCAATGGTGGCTACAGGAAGACAATGTTCTCACAGGTCAACCATTACACCCAATAAAGCATGCTCTGCAAATCTTTACAGACGCATCAAAAGAAGGGTGGGGTGCTCACTTAAACGAATTCACTGCCAGAAAGCAAGTTGCATATAAATTATTTAGAACTCAAGGCAGTGTTTCTGGCCTTAAAAGAGTTTCAAAACCTCTGTGCAAACAAGATAGTACTTGTGGCAACCGACAACACTACAGTGATGTCGTATATAAACAAGGAAGGAGGCATGAGGTCGGGAACACTCTGTGCCCTACTATGGAGAATCTTGACCTGGTGTACCAGACATCAAGTAACTCTAAAAGCCCCACATATCCCTGGGCGGCTGAATGTGGTAGCAGACAAGCTATCCAGACTGGGCCAGACCATTCAAACAGAATGGTCCCTCCTTCCCGAGGTTTTCCAAGCTATATGCAGCAGGTGGCACCAACCCCAGATAGATCTATTTGCCACGAGGTTCAACAACAAGTTACCTCAGTTTGTGTCACCAGTGCCGGACTCCTTGGCAGTAGCAGTGGATGCACTCAGTCTGCCATGGGAGAATCTGGATGCATACGCCTTCCCACCAGCAGCCATCTTGGGCAAAGTGGTGGAGAGGTTACAGGACTCCCCTTGCAAGAGAATCATTCTGATTGCTCCGGGGTGGCCCAACATGCCTTGGTTTTGGGATCTAGTGACCATGTCCAGTCAGATCCCACTGAGCCTGCCCAACCTACCCAACCTGTTGACACAACCTTTCAATCAGATCCCTCACAGAAATCTGACAAACCTAAATCTCCATGCATGGCTCCTAGAGCCACAGCAATCAAGGAGCAGGGCTTCTCTCAAGCATTGGCAACAAGGATTGAGGCTCCTCAAAGAGGATCAACCAGATCTGTCTATGAGGCAAAGTGGGCCATTTTTACAAAGTGGTGCATCACTAATCAGGTGGACTTCAGGGCACCCCCTGTAAAGTCGGTTGCTGATTTCCTTATGTACCTTTTTGAGGACAGGACGTTACAGCCCAGCACCATTGATGGATACAGGTCCACCATTGCTGATAAATTGGGAAATTTAACCCTCAACATCAGCAAAGATGAAAATCTCACTCGCCTCTTGGATAGTTTCCATAGAGACAGACCTAAGGGTAGAAGGGGTATCCCTTCCTGGAACCTGTCTTTGGTCTTACACCAACTGACCAAGGCCCCCTTTGAACCAATCAAGGAAGCTTCCTTGAAGTATTTGACCTTCAAGACTGTCTTCCTATTAGCCCTGGGTTCAGGCAAACGCAGAAGTGAGATTCATGCCTGGCAACACAAAAATATCAGGCACCAATCTGACTGGTCAAAGGTGTCCCTGTACCCATCTCCCAGCTTTCTTTCCAAGAACCAGCTGGCCAAGGAGGGTCCAGAGTGTGTGGCCCCAGTGGTGATACCAGCCCTGGCCCCAACTCTGGATAGATCCCTCAAGTCTGATAGGTCACTCCAGTCAGAGCCTTGCGTTACTACTTGGACAGATATCAGGCAGAATAAGGAGTTGGTCTTTGTCTCCTTCAAGTAAGGTTTCGACAAGGATATCTCACCTGCCACTATCTCCTCATGGATCAAGCAGACTGTGATCCTATGCTATGAGCTTTCAGACCAGGAGGCCCACACATTACATCAGGTCAAAGCCCATGATGTCAGGGCCTTTGCTGCTTCTAAGGCATTCCAAGCTGGAATTTCCTTGGAACAGATCTTGTCAGCCTGTCATTGGAAGTCACATAATACCTTCACACAATTTTATCTGAAGGATGTGGCATGGGTTGACTCTGAGCTCTATCACCTGGGACCTGTAGTGGCTGCTCAGCAGATCCACAAATAACCCAGGGAGGGAGGAGATTTTGTAAATATGTAAATAGTGTACATATATATAAAAAAAACAAAAAAAAAACAAAAACAAAAAAAACTGTGCTTTGCTTCCTTTGGGAAGTTTATTTCTTCTTGTTATGGGACTGAACTCAGCCCTCTCTTCCCCTACCTCAGAGCAGGTCTGTAAAAAAAAGGGGGGGGGGTAAATTGGTTGACCGGTTTCCGGTAACCTACTGTAGCCTTAAGGGTCTGACCTCAAGGTCGACCCAGGCCTGAAAGGAAATTTTGTTAGTTCTGTTATGAGTTCACCTAAGTCCCTAGCAGCTTACCCGCCGACCAGGTGGTAGTTATTCAGCATTTGTCCATTGGATAGGATGTATCAACGCAATAAAATTGCAAATTTAATAAGTAAATTAAATGTTTATAAGTTAATACCCTATCCAATGGACACACAAGACCCTCCCACCAACCCCGCTATCAGCTTACTAGGGGTCTAATAGGTTTAGACAACGAAAAAGATGCTATGACGTCACGTTGTCTATACAGGAAGGGGGTTCGATACGCCATCTGGTGAGTGCACTAGTACTAGGGACTGGCTAGCCGGTGGAAACACAGGACGTCTTTTTCTGACGTTTGGCGAGCCGGTCAGCGCCGACCGGAATAGCATTTGTCCATTGGATAGGGTATTAACTTTGCAATTTGCAAATTTCATAAGTAAATTAAATTTATATGACTGGATAATAAATAAAAAGACATCTCTTGTGGTTTCGCCATATGATGCCAGAGTCAAGAAGTCAGTTTGATGGCTGTTTTGGTAATGATGGTCACTCACTAGTGGATCCAGAGGAAGGGGAGGGTTCAGGGGGTTCGAACCCCACATTCAGTGTAAGATGATTCTAAAGTTGAACATCCTGTACTGGATCCAGATTCATGCAAAATTATAATAATATACTGTTTCACAGCCTTCTATTATAATCTATTGTTGCTGCTGTCAAATCTGGCTTAAAACCTACTTAACTTTGCTAGAAACAAAATTTTATATTGAAATAACCCCGAATTTAATGGTATGTAAACAAAGCTAGATGATAATGTCCATGCATGGAGGTAATCTTAGCTAATTCTTTGCTCTTATTGAAAGCGTGCACATAATGAATTTAGTGTTAACCACACTCAAGAAATTATTCTAGACTAGTGTTAAATTTATAGAAAACCCACTAAGTGTAAAATTACAAATTTTCTTAAGGACAGGGGTCATGCCCCCATAGTTTTTGAATGCCTAGATATGAATCCCCCCCCCCCCCCCCCCCCTTTTAATTTATAGCTGGATCTGCTCCTGGTCGGTTCTAGATTTTGCGGAAAGAATAACCATCCTCAAAACAAACTGGCTTCTACATTATCAGCCTTCATAAGTCGACTATGAGCACACTTTTTTTCGGGATGAATATCCACCATAATTCACCTTTGACCCTGGTACGATATGCTACATACCAACTCAACTTATCCACATGAAAGAACTATGGTTGTGTTGTTTGAACCCTAGACTATGCTATTCTGGAAATTACTATAAATTTATATTCAGTGATAATTTCCTGTGAATAATTTACTTCTCAGAGAACAGAAACTCCAATTCCATTATCTTATTAGAGCAGGATCAGAGTGGTATTTTTTTTCCAGATCTTTAAATTTGTAAAATGAAATGTATATTTGAATTACCATTCATTAACCCATAAACCATTTATATAATATTTTCATAAAATCTGTTATAACAAGACCTCTGGCGCAGCCATTTATCTACTGCAGTCAAAGGATTCATAGCACATAATTTCCTACAGGTTGGTTGAACATCCCAAACCTGTAGGACCAATAATAAGTGAGTTCTAGGCCCTTTAAAGATGGTTGACCCCCTTGTCTGACCTTGAAGGAGGGACCAAAGGTCAAATCTGGCCTCACCAAAAAATCCGCAGCACATGATTTCCTATAGATTGGTTTAACATTCCAAGCCTCTGTGACTAATAATAATTGAGTTTTAGGCCCTTTAAAGATGATTGACCCCCATCTGACCTTGGTTGAGGGGTCAAAGGTCAAATTCAACCTCATCAAAAGATTCACAGCACATGATTTCCTATGGATTGGTTTAACATCCCAAGACTCTGGGACCAATAATAAGTGAGTTCAAGGCCATTTAAAGATGGTTTACCCTTGTTTGACTTTGAAGGATGGGTCAAAGGTCAAATCTGATACGCAGCACATGATTTCCTACAGGTTGGTTTAACTTGCCAAACCTGTAGGACCAAGAATAAGCCTAACTTTAAAACTTTTAAAGATATTTGACATTTACTTCTTCTGTTATTTAGCTACAAATGAGATAATAGAACAACATAGCTTAGGAACTGCAATAGTTTTGGAGTTACAGTGGATTTAGTCAACAGTAGGAATTTCAAAGTAGCTATATAATGTGCCACAGGTCTGAAACTTTACTATGTGATAGATTATCAAAAACCAGCTGAATAACACACAGATTCACCTAACTTTAATACTTTCGAAGATATTTGACATTATTTTTATTGCGTAAATATATCTTGCTTAACAGACTAATGCCATTGGCCCGGCGCAAGTTGCCAGGGGCTAGTGACGTCTGTTTTTCGTTTGGCGCAGTCCAAAAAGACACAGTTTTTGTGTGTGCCTCTTCTGTGTCTGTGTGTGCTGTGGACCATTATGTCCTCTGGGACAAAAGAAAGGTTCTTGTGGCCACATTATGGCCGTATTTGATACACACCAAAAATGCACGAGTTGCTGCGAAAAAGGAGTCAAGAATGATCCCTGTGTTTCTGGTGAAGAGTCCTGTCCTGCGTGTGCAGTATTGGCCCCTGAATAGAAGGCACAACTGAGTGTTCTTTCATATAAACAGCAAAATGAAAAAAAAAAGATCAAGTCTGAAAAGGTCGAGAAGACAAACTTGTGGACCCTTCTTCAGTTTCTATTTCTCGGTCCCACAAATTCTGACGACCACATGGAGCAAATCGATACGTCTATTCCGCATTCCTCCACTACACCAGATCCTTCAGAATCTCTTACGAAGTTCAATGAACTCTTTGCTTCTGGCTTCACCAAACTGTAATGCTTGCTAGCCAAGGTTAGTTCACATGAATCTCATTTTGACTCCTCGGCTTTTCCTCCTATTCAGGATCCTAGTTCAACTGCATCGGTTGGCCTGGACTCTTCATTTCAGGGTGTACCAAAGCCTGCAGTGCTTCAATCAGTCCCAGTATAAAGCTCAGCCGGTTCGGCTGACCAACACCGGGAACCTGTATTCAGCTCCGGTGCTGCGGCTGCTACCGGTTTGGTTAGCCACCGTCAGCCGGTTCTGTAACCGGTTCCACCATTTGACAGTTCCACTGCTCCAGTATTTCAGACTCCGCAACCTCCCTTTCAGCTGTCACAATCCACACCTTCCAAACACCCTAATCTGGTGCTTACTGCCGGTCCTGCTACCGGCCCTACTACCCTCGACCCTCACAAACCAGCACTTGGGATCTTTATCCACAGACAGGTGAACGAGGCTTTGTTTCTCCCCTTATAGATCTTTACCCAGAACAAGATTCAGACCTGGAGGCCTTACACAAAGACAGTCCTGTGGACTAGGAACCGGTATCTAATGAGGATGTTTTGGATGCTCCCTCTGGTTCAGAAGTT
This sequence comes from Sabellastarte sp. h YS-2021, assembly GCA_964017235.1. Classification (NCBI taxonomy): domain Eukaryota; kingdom Metazoa; phylum Annelida; class Polychaeta; order Sabellida; family Sabellidae; genus Sabellastarte; species Sabellastarte sp. h YS-2021. The sequence goes on from OZ024936.1 coordinate 35,995,331, forward strand.
GATCCTGCAGAGTCAGAATCCATCCGCAGTGAGGATCAGAGCTATAGGGAAACAGTTTGTGTGCTCAGATCACATATGAAGTGATCATTCATCCCAGATCTTGCGTATGTGTACTCATATCATCAGGACAACCTTTGGACAGGCAGCAGGCCTCATTCCACAGGCAATGTGTCAGTAACCATGCCTGCAGACAACTGGTTTTGTTCCAAAATAGAACATTTGAACATGTAATTCATGTACTTTTTTCCCCAAGGGCCTCCGCAAAAGAAAGGAGTAAGCCCCGCAGTGACAAAGAACAAAATAAAGCCTGTAAAACAGGTTTCTTTTGTAAATCACTTGGCTTCTGTTTCTCCTGTAGAAAATGTTCACAATGTAGCACTAAATCTACCTGTAGTAGGTCGTCTGAGAGATTTTTGGAAAACATGGGCCTCCCGGGGTGCACACCCAAAAGAAGTGTTCATACTGAAAAATGGTTACAACCTTCCTTTCAAGGTAAACGCCCCACTGACCAGAATCCCACTAGTCAAGAGCAGATATGCAAACCCCCTCAGGAACAAATTCTAAGAGGAGGCCTTGCATTCCCTCAGGTTTAATGCTCTCTGGCTTTTTACAATTGCCTCTTCTTAGTTCCCAAGCTGAACAACAAGTGGCGCCCAATCTCAGACCTCAGCTCTCTGAACAAGTTCCTGAAGGTTCAAACCTTCAAGTTGGAAACTCCTGAGTCTATAAGGCTGTCGCTGCAAACAGGAGAGTGGGCCTTCTGTGTAGATTTCAGTGATGCCTACTTTCACATTCCTATAAGCCACAGCTCTTGAAAAGGTTTCACTGTCAAAATCAGACCTTTCAGTTCACTGCTCTACCCCTTGGCCTCTCCACGGCTCCCATGGAGTTTACTATCATAATAAAGAAAGTCACACTCATGGCTCAAAGTCGACACATCCGGATCCACCAGTACCTAGACGACTAGCTAATCCGGGGAAAGGATGAAAAAACATGTCACCAGCATACCCAGTTACTTCTGGCTCTATGCCAGGATCTGGGCTGGATTGTCAATCTACAAAAGTCAGACCTAATACCTCTACAGGTCTCTAACTTCATAGGATATCAGTACGACCTAAAGCAAGACCAAGGACTAGTCAGGCCCACACCGGAAAGGTGGGAAGTCCTGAACTCAAACATAGGGACCATCCATAATAGCCCTTCTCACTACAACTAAAAAGCAGGTTCCCTCAGGATGTCTGCACATGAAACCCATTCAGTGGAATCTCAAAACAAATTGGCACATAACAAAGTCCTTGGAAAAGCTTATCCCCATTCCCAAGTACCTTCACAGGCATCTACAGTGGTGGCTACAGGAGGAAAACATCCCAGTAGGCCAACCCCTTCATCCTCTCCAGCATGCACGCCAAGTCTTTACTGATGCATCAAACAAAAGATGGTTCGCTTATCTAGGAGACTTTACAGCCAGAGGGCTGTGGCCAGTACTGGAAATCAAGCTGTACATCAACTTCTTGGAGTTGAAGGCAGCCCTGAAATGCTTTCAGTATCTCTGCAGGGACCAAACTGTCACAGAGAACACCACTGTTGTTACATCAACAAGGAAGGGGGTATGAAATCAGGCTCTCTTTGTGCCCGATCATCCAGATGGAATGGTCTCTCCACAAGGGGATCTTCGACCAGATTTGCCACCGGTGACATACACTTTAAATAGACCTGTTTGCCACCAAGTTCAACAACAAAGTTCCCCTGTTTGTGTCTTCAGTCCCAGACAAGGAAGCCTGGACAGTGGACACTCTGAGCATATCATGGGAGAACATGGATGGGTATGCCTTTCCCCCGACTCTCTTGATAGCAACTGTCATAAACAAGATCCTCAGCCACGACTATTGCCCAATCATAGTCATGGCTCCGGGCTGGCCCAACATATTGTGGTTTTGGGATCTGGTGAGCCTGTCAACTCTAATCCCTCTGACTACCTTGCCAACCCAATCTTCTGACTCAACCATTCAACAGGAGCCTGCACAGAGACCTTCCAAATCTGAACTTCCATGCTTGGCTCCTAGAGCCTCAACCATCAGAGTCCATGGTTTCTCTGGTCAAGTTGCAGAATGAATTGAGGCTCTTAAGAAACGCTCAACCAGAGCAGTCTATAAGGCAAAGTGGTCCATTTCTGTTCAATAGTGTGAATCAAATTAGGTGGAGTTCAAAGCGCCATCAAAACTCAAATAGCTGACTTTCTTCTTTACCTCTTCCAGGAGAAGAAACTTCAGCCCTCTACTATAGATGGATACAGAACTGACATAACTGATAAAGTAGGCAATTCCTCAGTTGAGATCAGTAACAACGAGACCCTTACTAGACTACTAGACAGTTTTCACAGAGATAGACCTAAAGATCGGAGAGGCATTCCCTCTTGGAATCTACCTCTAGTTTTACAACAGTTGACTAAGGAGCCTTTTGAAACGCTTAAAAGGCTTCCCTTAAGCACCTGACTTATAAGACTGTCTTCCTGCTCGCCCTGGCATCTGGTAAATGCAAAGCGAAATCCATGCCTGGGTCAATAGGAACATTAGACACATAGAGGACTGGTCTAAAGTCTCCCTTTACCCCTCCCGTTGTTTTCTAAGAATCAACTGGCTCGGGGGGTCTAGATAGCGTAGCCCCAGTAGTTATTCCTGCCCTGGCTCCAACCCTAGACAAATCTCTCAAGGAAGACAGGTCACAGGACAATCTCTTCTTCGATTAAGCAGTCTGTCCTCTTCTGTTACAAGCTGTTGGACCAAGAGGCACTGCAAGTGGATCAGGTGTAGGCCCACGGTGTTCAGGCCTTTACTGCTTCTAAAGCTTTCCAGGGAGGAGTCTCCCTAGAGCAGATCCTTTTGGCTTGTAACTGGAAGTCTCATAACACCTACACACAGTTTTACTTGAAGGATGTTGCCAGGGCTGACTCTGATCTATATCACTTGGGTTCCATAGTGGCAGCACAACAAATTCTCCAATAGCTGTTTACCCCTATGGGTTATTTTATATATACAGAACCTCTCCACCTGGCTCCACTAGAGTTAGAAGTTCTGTCAGCTTTCCCAGTGTCCTTCCTCTGGGAATCCCAAGGGACTGAACTCTTTCGCCTCCTCTCCTCATTAATGAGAGAAAAGATGGGGAGGGGGTACTCAGTCCGGTTAACCGGTCGGACCCGGAAAATATATGAGGAGTTTTTCTGACTAAATTCCTCATAGAGTTCTAGTTGGTCCCTCCAGTAAGCTACCCACCATCCTTTCGGTAGTTATTCTGGCATTAGTCTGTTAGGTAAGATATATAAACGTAATAAACTAGAAAATTTATTAAGTAAATTAAATTTTTATAAGTTAATATCTTACCTAACAGACGGGAAATCCCACCCTCCAACACCGCGAATATACCTTAATGGGGTTACAAGGGTTAAATTTTCAAACAAGAGGAAGTGACGTCACTAGCCCCTGGCGAGTGAAGGGGAAACTAGGCCCCCTATCGAGTGGGGCAGATACCAATGCCAGTTTCACTGGAGGCAACTCAGGACCTCTTTTTCTGGCCCTGCTTGCGTGGAAAATACTGTAACTGCTATAGTTTTTGAGTTATTTACTTAAATAACTTATTTACTTAAAGTAGCTAAAATTACTATTATATATATTATTTACTATTACTCACTTATCTTTAAGCCCAAGTCCACAAAACCCAATAAAATATCAAGGGCGTGAAAATTTTTAGGACACTTAATTGACAAAAAGTCTGTAGCTGCAATAGTTATGGAGAAATCTGTGTGACACACTAATGCACGCAACCACACATGCACACACATGATGCATGTCATAATCTCCCTCCTGGGCTAAAGCCTGGTGGGAGATAATAATAAAAAATACCACTGGTGGTCAGATCCTTTGCAATGAGTTGCTTAACTTTAATACTTTTGAAGATATTTGATATTTACTTCTGTCATTATTTTGCAAGAAAAAAGAAAATAGCGATTACTCACTTATGGCATGCAATGGAACCATGGACTATGTGCCATCTTAAAGCTAACAACAAAGTAGCTGAACAATGTATTTTAGGAAAATACTCCAAGTGCAATAGTTTTGGAGTTGCAATCTATTTACTCAATAGTAAGAATTTCAAAGCAGTTGTTACTCAGCTATACAATGTTATAGCTTACTATGTGATAGCTTATCAAAAACTAGATGAATAACATATCTGAAAAGATTTGCGTAACTTTAATACTTTTCAAGATATTATACATTTACTTATATCAGTATTTTGCTACAAATAAGAAAATAGCTATTACTTATGACATGCAATGAAATCCCAAACCATATACCATCTTATAGCTAAGGACAAATTAAGTAGATGAACAACATATTTGAAGAAAAAACTAACTGTAACAGTTTTTGAGTTATGAGTCCTTCACTCAAAGTAGATAAAATTACTATTACTCGTTTATCTTTAGGCCTAAGTCCACAAAACCAACACAATTGTCAAGGGCGTGAAAATTCATTAGGACAATTAATTGGCAAAAATCTGTAGCTGTAGTAGTTGTGGCCTGGATAAGATTTTTTTTGGCTCTGTATAACCTGTATTGAGGAGCCTCAAGGTCAAGTTGCAGCTGGTTTGTATATATATTATACACATTGACCAAACGATGATCCAAATTAAAATGCACCAGTTATAAAAGGGACAAATTTACTTTTCAAGGCTACTATTTATATCGACGTTTATCCTCCTAAATGAATGGACTTCTTGTACTTTAAATGTACACACAGATACCAAATTTTAAAGCTCTTGGTAAAATGTTCATTAATCTACTGCATCCCAGAGAAATCTCCACCGTGTTGGAAAAATATGTCTCTCCAATTTTTGTTTGGGACAAAATAAAATTGAGTGGACCTTATTTTACCACTAAAAACGACAATGGAAAGCTATCACACGATACAGGTAATACCCCCCCCCCCCCTCCCCCATGAATGATTCAGTCAGGATTTTTTTGAATTGACAGTCCATGAGTCATGATTACACAAACAATATGGCCAGTACATGTAAATATTTCATGTTCTAAAAGTGAAACTTCCTCACTTACCCAGTCTACAGTTTGATATATCTACAGTTTTTCTCCAAAAAAATCACTTTCCATTAAAGCTTCAGCAAGTTGTTACAAAATTAAAAATCTTGAATATGTAATAAATGACAAAGCTTGAAATGTGCTCGTGAATTAAAACTAATAGAGAATATGACGCGAACTGAAAAATGAAAAATAGTATAACTAACTGGAATTAATGTAATTATAAATATTACATGTGTACTTAATAAATACAATTTATTTTTTCTCTATTCAGTTTGATTTCAATAGCTCTTTGTACCAGCTTTATAGTGTAACCCCAGCCTTTTATTTCCCTTTATCAAACTTTATTAGAGAATTTTAAATGGTGTATTGCATACAGTATGAAATCCTGACTACATCACAATTGTTATTTCTTTTGACATAATTTTCATTTGAAAGTTCTGTAAAAACGAAAAGACCCTTAGACTGGATTTGTCAACGGAATTTAAAATTTGTCAAATATGAGTTTTTGTCAGAATTTTATATGAAATAAATATTGGACCTGGCAATTTGGGCCATATTGTGTTTAAAGCTTAAAAGAAGTTGGCTTTCATCTTGCACATATATGCCATGCCATTTGTATTCTATTTTAAGAGAATTGTAATCACACATCATGCACATCAAAAGGTCAACTAAGAAATAATGCAATTGCCAATGCTGGAAGCTTTATTTTGCAATTACGATCGACAACCATATTGACATTCAGAAACTGTCTCATTATGGTGCCTTAATATTTCGTAATTACATTTTGTGAAGATAAAGGTCTGTTTGCTGAGAGTATAAGCCAAAACCATCCCCCACAGCTGACTTGGTGCCCACTGATTTGTTGGGCGCGATGTTATGATCTGCGCAATGTAGATATGGCACTTGCACGTTCTCAATGTTACAAGATTGCGCGCCCATTTCAAGATTGGGGGATGGAGCGGCTCCAACTGAGGATTGTTTCTATGGCAGATTCTTGATTGACTGTATCTATTTTGTGGTGGTCACTGATTGACCGATTTTTAGGGTTAGGATCCTAAGTTGACCCATAAATTTTAAGATGGGAAACTTAATCGACCAATTTTGCCTTAATTGTTAAGTTTTGAAGAAATAACTATATCAGAAAAGCTTTTGCGAAAATTTTATTTATATCTTACTTTGTATATATAATGAATATTATTTATGTAGTATTTTATGTATCTCCCCATTTATAATGTTTTATCAGTGATGGGGCACCAGCTAAGATCGATGAATTTAATTTATTATGTTCTAAATTAAAATATTACAGAAGTTGACAGCAATTCTTGTCACGATATTTTTATTTCTGTAATTTATATGCAGGACAAGAATCAATTAGACCAAATATGAATTGTGTATTGACTCTCCATAAATAATATCTTACCAACTTTTGGGAGGAATAATGTGTAAGATTAAACTAAACAAAATGTATGTAACGAATTTTAGTATAAGTTATTGTTCTGTCCAAAAGTGACTCATCAGGCCGAGTAGCAAATCAACATGAAAAGAATGACTTCCTATTATCATAGACATAAGGAAATAAGGCTTATGATGGTCAGTTATAATGATTAATTAATTGGATTTACTCAGGCTTGTGTTATTAGGACACATTAAGTCTCAATAGGAGGCCATGTTTTTATGTTGATTTGTCCACTGTCTTAATAAGTGGCTAAGTTGAATACAACCGAGCTTTTTGGCCTGTGGTCAGCCAGTATTTGGCAATAGGGTAAAATATGATCAAATAATTTAGGGAAGTTGTCAGATAACAGTTTGCAGTCTCTATTAGTTTTAAACAAAAGGACTGTATGGGCAAAGTTTATAGTAAATTTTCTGAGTGTATTTTACTTATAAGTAATACATTTACATCACAGGAGTATATAACAATTCAGAAGTTCATTGGGAGTTGGGCCAGCTCCATCTCGACATTGCACAAACAATCTCGAGATGGGCGCACGATCTTATGATGACAAGATCGCGCAAGTGCCATCTCGAGATCGCGCGGATCATAACTTCACGCCCAATAGATTGACTTCATTTTCAAAATCTTATTGCTAGCGCAGCCTTTTTATTTATTTCAAACAATCAGTATTAAAATGGTTCTGGCTAATTTTAAGAAATTAACTTATTGGATAAACCTATTCTGCATCAACTATATGTGTTCTTGGTAAAATGTGCATATTTTTGCACTTATTCTAATATAAATATAATTAACTTAATTAAGTATACCAACAGTAAATATAAATCAACGTGAGATAAACATGCATTTATAGAAGGTATTCTAAAAGCAGTAAACGGTTTAAGAAGTCTAGTGTGGTATAAAATGTGTCTCGTTTGTTCAGTCACAAATGGTTCTGTGTATGGTTATGTTATATATTTTGAGAAATAATAACATTTATACATGTACAAGCCGTGACTGAACCAGCCCTCGCTACACTGATGTCATTCCCAGTTATGTTCTCATAATGAGTGATTTCAATGAACATTTCTGGCAAGTGGTGACGCTAGTGCTTTCTGTAGATAATTGGGTTTCTTTTTTTTTTTTGTCAGAAACAATATAATTTAATGATCACAAGTTATTAAATTCGAAGTGTTAACTTGACAACAATAAAAAAAAATATATATACTACAATTATTCATATAGTATTTATTTCATATCTATGTTAATTTCATTTCCCCTTGCAACCCGTTTTAACGTGTTTAGTCACAGTGAAATGTTTTCATGAGGTATAAAAAGCCCAGCATGAATCTCTGAATAAAACTCCTTTTGTTGTCCCTCACACTAAGCCCAGTCTTTATATGTACAGCACACCTGAAGCAAGGTTTTACATACACCACTCTCTGTCCCATAAATACACACATATACACAACACTCGACTTGCACAATACCTCAACTTGTCTCAATAGAGGATTTTACGCCCAACTTCTTCTCAATATATCCAAAGTTTCTGGTGTTTGTATGATTTCTGCGTTAATATGAGTGCCACAAATTGGGGTGAATTGCAGTCTTTTCTATTTTGATTAGTGTTGATATGATTTGGATCAAGAAGAATTTTGGATATTTTTTCAGACACAGGTTGACTGGGGCCTGACAGTGAGACTGATGTCTGGCTAATGACAGAGTGACTTCAACAGAAAGCAAACCTTGTGCGACAAACGCTAGGTTTTGACAGTGTGGGCTGAAAGTGAATAATTACGAGAAAATGTACAAGTTGAAGTCAACTATTATGAACTAATGCACAATGTGTGTAACAAATATTTGAGTGGAACAAACAAGCGATTGTGTTATAGTGTGTATTAATGCTCTTGGAATATGTTTAATGTTTCTAAATATACAGTACTGGACAGTGGATGGTGACATCAAACGTCTTTTTAAGGTCTACACCCAAGGAATAGAGTTTACATTGTGTTACATTTTACGCTGAGTAAACACGGTACTTGGATAATGAGTGAATTCAGTAGAGCTTAACATTGTAAACATGCCTTCCCAGGATTTCAAGTACATTCAGCCCTCCAACAAGAAAGCTCAAACTAAAAACAATGCTAAAGTTGGAGGAAAAGCTGGAAAGGGGGGCAGGATCAGGGTCCAGGCAGGGGACAAACGGGTGCCTCCCTCCAAGTCTAAGCCCAAAAACAGGAAGACTGTAGGTAAGTCTGGAGTCTTTACAGTAACAAGAGAGCATAGTTTTTGGTTGTCACACTTTATATTGATTTCTGATAAAAAATAAATAACATAAAAGACTGATCAGTACAAGTCATGTGAAACACAGAAATGTGTATTAAGACAAACAGGATGTGATTACTGAATGTTTTGAACCAGCCACCACATAGTAATTTTCACTGGGTGAATAGTTTCTCCCACAAACAGTATGCCATACAACATACAGATATGGAGACAAGAGTGGTACAAAATTGCCCAGTCCTGTATTCACTGTTGATGAAAACAAACATTAATATTTCTACAGTTTGAGATAATATTTTAATGTTACTTACTGGTCAGCATTAGGCATAACACTAAAGTCACTTGTATTGGAATATTTAACAAGTAGTTTTATTGCGCTAAATCTCTGTCAAGGCAGACTCTAAGGCGCAACACCAGTACAATTGAGTAATCATCATTCTATAGACATAGCCAGGTCAATACCATGGAGATGCCAGATAGTATATGCTAAGGTGGAAAAGCCTTACGGAGAGATAAGATTTTAGCATTTTTCTATAACTAGCAAGAGTTGAGGCAGAGCGAACATCATCAGGTAAATCATTCCAAACTGTGGGAGCATCAAAGGCAAAACTGTGACCAAAGTGGTTTTTTGGGGGATTTGTGTACAAATGGGTAATATTGAGGAACCTCCAGGAAGTTTTTATCTGGACAGTTCTATCTTGTTCCATATCTTCCACAATGAATAGACAAAAGAGGACTGAAATAGCCTGGATGACTACCATGAAGAAACTTATAAATCAAAGTGGCAGTTTTGAAAATACAGCAAAATTCAACTGGCAACCAATGGAGTTGTTTGAGAATAGGAGAATTTGTGAAATTTAGCAATACTTAATTTTTGTACAGGTTACCTTAATTATCTATTCTAAAGGAAATATTTTTACTTAAGGTTTTAGTAAATTGTGTTCATGTTCTGTGATAATCTATATAACACTCAAACTAACCATAATGTGTTCTTAACACTTCTATTCAACAATATGCTTTGCATGCACAGGTTGTGATGATATTCCTGCTTACTGGTGTGGCATCTTAGAGTCTGCCTGGCAGAGATTAAGTGCTATAAAAGTACAGAATAGAATAGAATAATTAATTTTCCAGTGTTGACAAATCTTATTAAACAAGCCAACTTTATAATAGGAAAACTTCCCGAATGGCATACACAGAAAAATATATGTCTAATAAGGGATGTTTTACTTTTTATTATCCACCATTTTGTACGATTTATGGGTTAAATAACATAAATATTTAATGGGAGAATGTGAAAAGGTGGTCAAAGAGCACAGGCAACACTTAATATAAAAACTTCAATCTGTAACTTGTAATAGCTCCTTCATTTTTTCATGGATTTTTGTGTGACAGACACGAGCAGAAGCGCTATGAAACAACCTTTCTAATGATATATAATACATATTACTTTAGTGGGTAACATAGTTTTCGAGATATTAGTGAAAAACTGGAAGTTATTGACACAAGTCATCCATGGTACTGAGGCGCCGTTGTATACAAATAAAATATACCCACTCCATGTATCCCTCTATATGGGTCAAATACGGCACACGGTGGATAATAAATTATTGATCATTCTGTTTAATTACTTAAGTTATTATTATAAATCAGTTGAAATATTTTACAAAAACAGATGAATTGCAATCAATTCATCATTCAATTATCTTGTTGCACTTAATGTTACTCTTATATATTTTTATGCAAAATTGTAATCATGCAGAAACTACGCATGGATAACCTGTGATATTTTGATTTTATTAGGTCCTATATAACAAAGGATTAAGATAAATATTTTGACACAACAGTATCACGGGAAGCAATTTTTTGTAGCCAATAATTCAATTGATTACCAGTGCACTCTATCCTTGTTAACCCAGATTGAGAGGGTTCATACTACAAACGGGGTTGAATCAATGTGTTTCAATCCGATCAGGGTTCAGATTAATCCTTGTCAACCCGTACTGTGAGCCTTCACACCTAATCACATTCTGCTTCACTCTGTGTCAGCCCGAGTTGAATCACTATTCTGAATGCCAGAATGGGTGGGTCTCTAGTTTTAAAATTCAAGTAAAATACTTTCAACTTCTACTTAACCTATTTTGTACTAAAATCATTGCATTTAAGTAACTACTTTAAAATTTTCATTTTTGTTTTTTGTGTAAGTACGACATAGTATGAGGTTGAACCCTCTATCAGTGATACTGTCCATACAGGATTGTAACAAAGATGACCAGTGTACATATATTTAAAAGTGGGACTAAAGATGGATAAGCTTACCCAATCATGACATGGGGAAACTGTGTGTGAATGATGGAAAGTTAGGGGGGAGTGGGGGGGAGGTATTAAAGCTGACATACAAAAACAACAAAAAGCACTTCTGTTCGGAATATGCACATATGTCTGTCAGAGTTTACTCATGACTTTGGCTTATCTTTACCTGATCGTCTTACAACTGTGGAGACCAAGATGGTGCTTCAGAATCTACTGTTTATGGTCTATGACTCTGATCTTTTTGTTGGAGCATGGTGGCCAATGATTTCAAAGCGAAACCAACAAGTATGTCTTTCTTTTCTCGACTTTCTTACTTATCCAGGATTATGTGATCTTTTACAATAAGTAAATGTTACATTAGACCCAAATCAGTGAGTCATTGTTGGGATACATTGATTTATGGCCCTGTCACACTTTCCTTATGGTCATGTATGTACACAATAATCCCCCAACAAATACCTGAGCAATGAACAATAGTGAAAAGTGACACTTGCATAAGCTTTTAATTCCATAGCCTTCACAATAAACATAATGCAGATTACAATTTGTATAATGGCTCTTTACTAAAAACACCTCAATAAATAGGTTCTTTTGATAGAGTTCTTAACTAATGTTTAAACCAGGTAATTCTCTGGTTGCAAACTAAAGAGAAAAATGCAGATTACAATTTTTATAATGGTTCTTTACTAAAAACACCTCAATAAATAGGTTCTTTTGATAGAGTTCTTAACAAATGTTTAAACCAGGCAATTCTCTGGTTGCAAACTAAAGAAATTTTTTTTTTATTTTGCCTATTTAATAAATAATTCATAAATAGTTCAAAACTTGGTGTTCATAGTTTCAAATTTAAATTATAAGGTAAAGTTATTCCAAATTAAGACAGTACAGTGATTTCAGAATTGTTATTACTTCATCAATTATTATTAATTTGTTATGATATACACAAGGCAAATGCAAGAAAAGTCAGCATGTAACCTTGTAAAGAAAACAGATTTATCCTTAATCACAGGGAATATTCTGAAAAATGTACTCATATTGTACTCAGAATGTACTCATGAGTACAGCCTATTTTTGAATGTACTCGAGTACAAGTACGAGTACATTTGCTCACGAGTACAATGAGTACAAGTACATCACGAGTACAAGAAAAAATGTACTCGAGTACACGAGTACGCGAGTACAATGTATTCTGGCCCCAACCCTGGTACACATGTACTTTCCTCTTGATGACCTTGTCCTAATCCCAGCCTCTGGAAAGAGACCCTTCATATTTTGTGTAAAGAACACACCTCACCGTATTCCCAATCCCAGTGTAGGTGTCCTACCAACATAATAAGGGGACTGAACCACAACCAGCAGTAGACAAGCCAGTTGTAGCTCATGACTCCAGTGAGGAAAGGTGTGAACTAGGTATTAGTACAGATCAACAATATGATCTGTGATGTATAAACCCCACATAAAATGGAGATTTAATCCTTACTGCCAGGCGCTGTATCATTGTACAAGCCTTAACGTGGCATAAATTGGAAGATAGAATGTTTACTAACATAGAATGTTTACTGTCATCCTTAAAACTTGTGCACTTTTGCATACCAAAGAAGGAAGTCAAAGTGATGACAGCTACAAATTAAATTCCTTCGGCATTTTCCATATGCAAATTGTGCCAAGTTGGAGCATTAATTTCTAGCATTAATTTTCTAAAAGGTTTATTGTTTTGATTTCATATGTTACTAAAATACATTTATAACTTGCACTTGTGTTAAAGCATATTTCAGTCAAAAGAAATCCACACAACTACATTTAAAACAAACAAAAACAGGTTTTTGTGTCCAAGTTTTGTGAAGTTAAAGCAGGGAGCAACATTTGACAGAGTAGGTTGTTCAACTGTGACAAAAATGAATCAATGACACCCTTATTTGACTGAACAAATATAGACCATTAAGTTTGAACAGTGGACACTGTAACACAAGGTAATTCCTATTCTATTGAGTTTGTACATTGTAATCCACTGTGTTTCTGTATGCTCCTGGCAATGTACAGTTCAACAGATGTGCTTACACTGCATTTGAAGATGAGTTGTTGTGTAACCTACTGTCTGTGAACAGAGGCACATCTGTATGCAGAAATCAGGCATACTACTCTGCAGTCCAAAGTCTCACAACTCAATTAAAATTTTATGTTTGAAGTGTGACTTGCTTACAACATGTATTTTGACAAAGTTAGTTGCATATGGTCCAAACATTTTGTTGCAGTTAAATTTTACATTTGTAACTGTTTGTTCAAGAGGATTTTACATCCCGATTTACATTGTGAGTAGCATTTGTAAATAGCTAATAGCTGCAGCATTAGATCTGTGTGAGAGTCATGGACATAAGTTTTCATCAATAGTCATGGCAGTATTTGATTAAAATGAAAATAATAAAAAACACAGCATTGAAATTTGACATTATGTGAATATACTATTTATAAGAGTGTTATGTGATTTGGATGGTGATTAAATGATGAAATATCACTAACTGCAGACCATTATGTGGTGTGAATAAATTCACATCTCTTCTGGATGTATGCTGTCTGTACCTGCTTATGTACTTGATAAATAATGAGCAATTCTGTTTCAGGAATAGTATTAAACCATGATACACGAGCATACAACAACATACACAATTGTGTGTACCACTGTGCAGTTTCTTAAAATGTATTTACAAGTGCATCTGTCCAGTGTATAAGGCCTTGTACCCATGTATGTGATTGCTGGTGTTTATTCTGTGTACAGGTGCCTGAGTGTGTTAACAGGTCTGTCTATCCTGTGTGTTGAGGGCTGTACAATTATGTCTCCCTTGTGTATCTGGGGTGTACACATCAGTGAGTGTGTACTGAATGTACGTGTGTCTATCCTGTGTGTATAGGTCGGGGTGTATGTGCGGAATGTGTTTGCAGGTGCGTCTATCCTGGGTGTACTGGTCATGTTTATGCGCTGAATGTGTTGATACATGTGTCTGGTATGTCCTAAGTGTGTTTTTGTGTGTGTCTATCCTGTGTGTACATGTCCTAAATGCATTTACAAGTCTGTGCCTGTGTGTACAAGTCCCTGTGTATGTCCTGAATGCATTTACAAGTCTGTCCCTGTACAATGTGTTACAATGTTACAATTTTGTCCTCTGGAGACAGGGTTCTGTATATGTGTTCAGTGTGTTTACAAGTTTGTCCTCTGAAGGCAGGGCTGTGTTTATGTGTTCAGTGTGTTTACAATTTTGTCCTCTGAAGGCAGGGTTCTGTATATGTGTTCAGTGTGTTTACAAGTTTGTCCTCTGAAAGCAGGGCTCTGTATATGTGTTCAGTGTGTTTACAAGTTTGTCCTCTGGAGACAGGGCTCTGTATATGTGTTCAGTGTGTTTACAAGTTTGTCCTCTGAAGGCAGGGCTCTGTATATGTGTTCAGTGTGTTTAAAAGTTTGTCCTCTGGAGACAGGGGTCTGTATATGTGTTCAGTGTGTTTACAAGTTTGTCCTCTGAAGGAAGGGTTCTGTATATGTGTTCAGTGTGTTTCCAATTTTGTCCTCTGAAGGCAGGGTTCTGTATATGTGTTCAGTGTGTTTACAATTTTGTCCTCTGGAGACAGGGTTCTGTATATGTGTTCAGTGTGTTTACAAGTTTGTCCTCTGGAGACAGGGTTCTGTATATGTGTTCAGTGTGTTTACAAGTTTGTCCTCTGAAGGCAGGGTTCTGTATATGTGTTCAGTGTGTTTACAAGTTTGTCCTCTGAAGGCAGGGCTCTGTATATGTGTTCAGTGTGTTTACAAGTTTGTTCTCTGGAGACAGGGATCTGTATATGTGTTCAGTGTGTTTACAAGTTTGTCCTCTGAAGGCAGGGTTCTGTATATGTGTTCAGTGTGTTTACAAGTTTGTCCTCTGGAGACAGGGCTCTGTATATGTGTTCAGTGTGTTTACAAGTTTGTCCTCTGAAGGCAGGGCTCTGTATATGTGTTTAGTGTGTTTACAAGTTTGTCCTCTGAAAGCAGGGCTCTGTATATGTGTTCAGTGTGTTTAAAAGTTTGTCCTCTGAAGGCAGGGCTCTGTATATGTGTTTAGTGTGTTTACAAGTTTGTCCTCTGAAGGCAGGGTTCTGTATATGTGTTCAGTGTGTTTACAAGTTTGTCCTCTGGAGACAGGGCTCTGTATATGTGTTCAGTGTGTTTACAAGTTTGTCCTCTGAAGGCAGGGCTCTGTATATGTGTTCAGTGTGTTTACAAGTTTGTCCTCTGGAGACAGGGCTCTGTATATGTGTTCAGTGTGTTTATAAGTTTGTCCTCTGAAGGCAGGGCTCTGTATATGTGTTCAGTGTGTTTACAATTTTGTCCTCTGGAGACAGGGTTCTGTATATGTGTTCAGTGTGTTTACAAGTTTGTCCTCTGAAAGCAGGGCTCTGTATATGTGTTCAGTGTGTTTACAAGTTTGTCCTCTGGAGACAGGGCTCTGTATATGTGTTCAGTGTGTTTACAAGTTTGTCCTCTGAAGGCAGGGCTCTGTATATGTGTTCAGTGTGTTTAAAAGTTTGTCCTCTGGAGACAGGGGTCTGTATATGTGTTCAGTGTGTTTACAAGTTTGTCCTCTGAAGGAAGGGTCCTGTATATGTGTTCAGTGTGTTTCCAATTTTGTCCTCTGAAGGCAGGGCTCTGTATATGTGTTCAGTGTGTTTACAAGTTTGTCCTCTGGAGACAGGGCTCTGTATATGTGTTCAGTGTGTTTCCAATTTTGTCCTCTGAAGGCAGGGCTCTGTATATGTGTTCAGTGTGTTTACAATTTTGTCCTCTGGAGACAGGGTTCTGTATATGTGTTCAGTGTGTTTACAAGTTTGTCCTCTGAAAGCAGGGCTCTGTATATGTGTTCAGTGTGTTTACAAGTTTGTCCTCTGGAGACAGGGCTCTGTATATGTGTTCAGTGTGTTTACAAGTTTGTCCTCTGAAGGCAGGGCTCTGTATATGTGTTCAGTGTGTTTAAAAGTTTGTCCTCTGGAGACAGGGGTCTGTATATGTGTTCAGTGTGTTTACAAGTTTGTCCTCTGAAGGAAGGGTTCTGTATATGTGTTCAGTGTGTTTACAATTTTGTCCTCTGAAGGCAGGGTTCTGTATATGTGTTCAGTGTGTTTACAAGTTTGTCCTCTGGAGACAGGGCTCTGTATATGTGTTCAGTGTGTTTACAAGTTTGTCCTCTGAAGGCAGGGTTCTGTATATGTGTTCAGTGTGTTTCCAATTTTGTCCTCTGAAGGCAGGGTTCTGTATATGTGTTCATTGTGTTTATAAGTTTGTCCTCTGAAGGCAGGGCTCTGTATATGTGTTCAGTGTGTTTACAATTTTGTCCTCTGGAGACAGGGTTCTGTATATGTGTTCAGTGTGTTTACAAGTTTGTCCTCTGAAAGCAGGGCTCTGTATATGTGTTCAGTGTGTTTACAAGTTTGTCCTCTGGAGACAGGGCTCTGTATATGTGTTCAGTGTGTTTACAAGTTTGTCCTCTGAAGGCAGGGCTCTGTATATGTGTTCAGTGTGTTTAAAAGTTTGTCCTCTGGAGACAGGGGTCTGTATATGTGTTCAGTGTGTTTACAAGTTTGTCCTCTGAAGGAAGGGTTCTGTATATGTGTTCAGTGTGTTTCCAATTTTGTCCTCTGAAGGCAGGGCTCTGTATATGTGTTCAGTGTGTTTACAAGTTTGTCCTCTGGAGACAGGGCTCTGTATATGTGTTCAGTGTGTTTCCAATTTTGTCCTCTGAAGGCAGGGCTCTGTATATGTGTTCAGTGTGTTTACAATTTTGTCCTCTGGAGACAGGGTTCTGTATATGTGTTCAGTGTGTTTACAAGTTTGTCCTCTGAAAGCAGGGCTTTGTATATGTGTTCAGTGTGTTTACAAGTTTGTCCTCTGGAGACAGGGCTCTGTATATGTGTTCAGTGTGTTTACAAGTTTGTCCTCTGAAGGCAGGGCTCTGTATATGTGTTCAGTGTGTTTAAAAGTTTGTCCTCTGGAGACAGGGGTCTGTATATGTGTTCAGTGTGTTTACAAGTTTGTCCTCTGAAGGAAGGGTTCTGTATATGTGTTCAGTGTGTTTCCAATTTTGTCCTCTGAAGGCAGGGCTCTGTATATGTGTTCAGTGTGTTTACAAGTTTGTCCTCTGGAGACAGGGCTCTGTATATGTGTTCAGTGTGTTTCCAATTTTGTCCTCTGAAGGCAGGGTTCTGTATATGTGTTCAGTGTGTTTACAATTTTGTCCTCTGGAGACAGGGTTCTGTATATGTGTTCAGTGTGTTTACAAGTTTGTCCTCTGGAGACAGGGATCTGTATATGTGTTCAGTGTGTTTACAAGTTTGTCCTCTGAAGGCAGGGTTCTGTATATGTGTTCAGTGTGTTTACAAGTTTGTCCTCTGAAGGCAGGGCTCTGTATATGTGTTCAGTGTGTTTACAAGTTTGTTCTCTGGAGACAGGGATCTGTATATGTGTTCAGTGTGTTTACAAGTTTGTCCTCTGAAGGCAGGGTTCTGTATATGTGTTCAGTGTGTTTACAAGTTTGTCCTCCGAAGGCAGGGTTCTGTATATGTGTTCAGTGTGTTTCCAATTTTGTCCTCTGAAGGCAGGGTTCTGTATATGTGTTCAGTGTGTTTACAATTTTGTCCTCTGGAGACAGGGTTCTGTATATGTGTTCAGTGTGTTTACAAGTTTGTCCTCTGAAGGCAGGGCTCTGTATATGTGTTCAGTGTGTTTACAAGTTTTTCCTCTGGAGACAGGGCTCTGTATATGTGTTCAGTTTGTTTACAAGGTTGTCCTCTGAAGGCAGGGCTCTGTTAATGTATTTACAAGTCTATCCCTGTGGAGGCAGGGTGACACAGTGGGAAATACACATACCTTCCACCTCTCAGGTCCTGGGTTCAAGCACTGAGCTTGAAGTGGGATATTTTTGTTGGATATGGAGTGCCCAGTGGTGTTCAATGCACAATCTTGATCGCTTTCCTCCATCTCCTCAACTTCCTGTCATAATATGACCTGTACAATGTGTTTAAAAGACTGTAAAAGACCTAAGTTGATCAATAGAAAGCCAGTGTATGTCTTGAGTTGTGTTTACCATTTGTATCCTGTGTTTAGGGCCCCATGAAGAGAGCACTCTCAATATGGACAGTGTGCAGTGGTCTGATCAGCACTATGGGGTAAAGGCGCTCACTCAGCAGTACACCTCCAGTTTCCCACTCATGGTCAGAGTCACCCATGGATACTATGGCGAGCTGGGCACTGACATCAGCATTGGCCAGGTCAGTGTGTGCACCATCATACTTCGCCCTCACAGGTATAGGAGTCGTAAAGTGTCTTAATCCTGTCCAGGCTACTTGTACAATTCAGCACACTTGTTATTGATATTACCAGATGAATTGTGAGTTAATGAATAGATGTATAAATTGGATTAATTTACATTTCTGCCAAAGTGCCAAAGATTCAGATTAACTAAAAGTGGCACTGTTTGTAATAAATCTTCAAAGAATACTTCTCTATGGCACAACTTGACACATACCTCAACTTTACACAAAACAGGAGAATATTCGATATTTGGTTGTCACTGGCAACAATAATACATTTCCAGGGATGTGTCAATACCATCAATTCTTCGAGTTTTTGATAATGTTAGGGCACTGATTTGAAATACAAATTACATTATCACCCCTTAAAATGTACTGTAAAAGGCATATTTATTTTATTCATTGTGGATAAGGAACATTTATAGTTTGTGCTTTTATCAATATATAATTTCATCAAAAGAAATACACTTTATAATTGTTAAAACAGGCACTCACCAGGCTTTTTTATCCAAGTAATGCCAAGTTGCAGTGTTAGTCAAATTCACAAATTATAATAAGATCCTAAATAATCTTACAAGTGATTTAGGAAAAAAGATTACATGCTAGAGAAACACAGGCAACACGTATTACAACCACAAGAACATAAAAATGCTCATAACAATATCATTACAATATACAGATAAACATGTTACCACCACAAAAACAAAATCATGTCACTACCATTAGAGCAAAGAAATAGTTAAGTCATTATCATAAGATTATATAGATACACATCATACAGAAATAGGAACATAGACATAACCAAATCTTACTACCATCAAGCATACAATCATATCACTGTCATAATTAGCTGCAGATGTTCTTGTCAATACCATAAGAACTTATAAATGCTCCTGATACTATAGTAAAGACATATGTGGATGCTCTTATTACTTTTTATAGGAACACGTAGATACTCATGTCATTACCGTAAGATCATTCCAATACTACTGTCACTACTGTAAGAACACACAAATACTTGTGTCACTACCTTAAGAACATACAGATATTCATATCACTACCATAGGAACTCATGTCACTTTCATAAGAACACACAGACACTACCATAAGAGCATACAGATACTCATGTAAGTACCATTATGAGGAACATGCGATTATTCATGTCACTACCTTAAGAACTTACAGATACTACCATAAGAATATACAGATACTCATCTCACTACTGTAAGATATACAGACTCTTGTGTCACTATCATAAGAATATACAATTACAAATGTCACTACTGTAAGAACATATTATCTGTTACATGTAAATATTCATACCACAACCATAAGAACATATGAATAATCATGTCACTAACATAAGAACATAAGTATGCTCATGTCACTACCATCGTAACATATCCGTACTGATGTCACCACCATTATAAGTTATAATATATCAATAATCATTCTTGCTACAAGAAGAACACAAAAAATGAGACATATTAGATTCCAAAAACATTCACCAAACATGACTGAGTGACAAAAATGCTTTAAATATGACATAAAGCTGGATTGATACTTTTTAAAACTTAACCCCATCGAATGTTTGAATCTTACAATGTTAATGTTTGATCTAACTTCAATAATACTCGGATTGTTTTATGTTTTGAAATATAGTTCTGGGCATTTAGATTAGGAGCAGTTCAGTTGAGAACGATGTGTAGCAGTGTAATGTTAGTGTGTTTTGATACTTGTATTGTTGGACAGATTATTAACCCACTCAGAAATGTACTTGTCAGCTGGAGGAGTGTTACAAGTCACAGTAATTCACTTCCGGCAGACTCCACACCTGATGTATGGATGTGAAAACTCGCATGTGTACACATCAAGTCAGCCAGAAATCTCCACAAACTCTCAATATTCACACAATAGAACAAAGTGCCATTTCATAAAAGAATACTTCCCCCCAAATCTCCTCAAAAACGTGCCCTTAAGAGCTCTTGCAGTATAACAACACCCATGTTCCATTGACATGAATAGAGGTTCTGAATGAGATCTTAATGTGTTTTTTAGTTTTAGTCAATTCAAACTTTTGCCTGAGTGTAGAAGTATTTGTGACATGCTGGAAGTGAACTGTGTCCCTGAATGTTTCCTGTAACCTGCAAGTATCAGGAGAATGACCTGGTTAAAGAAGATTGTTATCAGATTTTGATGACATTTATGTCTCATTCAGAACATTCATAAGTCATTCCTAATCATCCTTTGGTGTTCTTTAGCATTCCTTTGCAGTTATGTTTAGCTTTGGTCCCCAAGTAAGAGGGCTGTTCTGTTATGCAGATCTGATCATATACCAAGCTTACCATTTAAAAAAGCTGTAAATCTAATCCGATCTACTCTAATGCTTTGCAGGTGCTATATCTTTCCCGCAATGGGGAACTCAGTGCGCTAGGTTAACAAAAGTAGTTTTCAAAAGGATAGTAAAGGGACAATCAAGATCAGTAATCCATTGTGGATGTGACCACAGGGAAAAGTACTAAGTGGGGAAGTCTTAAACAGGTGGGTCTTAAGATGTTTCCTAAAGGATGTAACATTTCTTATGTGGAGAGGAAGAGAGTTCAAGAGATCCAGGGCATATTGAAAAAATGAGTTAGAAAAATGATATGCAATATGGGATTGTAGTTCCCTATTGAGGAGTGAAAGGGAAATAATTTTATGGCAAATAAACTGAATGATTTTAGTGGGTTTGCAGCCAATACAATAGCATTCTGATTGACTTTGCGATTGTATCCCGAATCCTGTCATTCTGGATATTGTCACACTACGATTAAAAGATATCTTTATGAACATAACAAATGCCTGTGCAACCACTATGAATCTTAAGATAGGTTTAAGACCAAGTTAAAATTGAAAAAATGGCTTTGTGAAAGTTAAGATAGGTTTAAGATTAAGTTCCTGAATGGGGCTTTAGATCGACATAGTGGAACAGTCATGTTCATCATCACAGTTCTGCTGATTGTTAGGGAGTTATCTCTGAGCTGAAACTGTGAAAAAAATCCCTCAAATTTGCTCTCAAATAGCCAGGAATAGTCATATTAACATATTTCTAGTAGTTCTACATATGTGATTCTTGAACAGGCCTCAAAAGCATATGCACTCGTGCAACTGAATTGTCAAGAGCTGAAAAGCTTTTTTCAAGTTAATGTTTCAATTTAAGGTTTGCTATTTTGTACCAATTTTCCTTGAGACACTCTTGAGATCTTCTAAAATATGACAAACTGACAACCTCGTGGTAATTAGTGTGCTCCCAATCTCTCAGCATGTAGTACCTTACTCTGGCCATACTGACACAAAGCATTGCTTTGTATCTTTTGTGAAGTGTACCAGAGGCTTTATGTGGTGACTTGATATTATAAAGGCTAATCATGCAATGAAATTCCATACATTGTCTGTCTTACAGACCCCGCCTGTTGCTGCTGTTTGCTACTCAGCTTGTTGTGAAGAAATCCTGCAACAAACTGCACAGTGTTCCTTCTTTGCAATACTATCTTAAATGGCTGTGTTCACTTGAAACCAGAGGTTCACTTGACAAACACATCTGGAATATCTCTCTTATGATTACCCTGAAGAGTTTGTACCAATGCTAAGATGTTGTTAAATATTGTTTTAGTTCAGTTCACACAAAAGATTTAGAAAGGGCAGATGCTGTTAAACCTACATGTATTATGACTAAGCTGTATGTAAGAGTTTGGCTGGTACTGCTTACTTGAGAGAGTTGTGTATTGTCTTCATCAGCAAACCTGTCCAGTGTGAAACTGGTGTTATGTGATGTACAGTTGGATTGTCAGGACTGTACCCTGTACAAGTTTAGAACATGTCATAAAATAAAATCTTAATAAATGCATAATTTAGTACATTTATTAATTTATTCGTTTGAAAACTAAGAGACTTAAGTCTCTAGAATTGGGATATATATTTATTAACATTACTGAAAACCAGTTTTGCTTGACCATTGGAGATTATTGAAGCAAGTGAATCTTGGTGTGATTAAAGGTTGACCCTTATAACTGTTTCTCACAGCAATATGCTGAATGTTGACCCCTCAGCCCAAATTCATGTTAATGTACTGAGAACATTTTCAAAGCACTTGACCGACTGAGTGGTGAAAGTACCAGCAATTATTACCTTTTTCAGTTACTTGGAAAGGTTGAAAAATCATGTGAAAATGTCCACCCAATAAGGTTTAGCTAAAGTTATATCAGTCAGATTTGTGTTTATTTTGTCTTGTGTGCTTCACTTGTCAAGTATGACATCTTGTCTGAAATTCAGGCAAAAGGATTATGTTGTGCTATGTGAGATAACCCCTGAATCTGAACCATTAGTCTATGAACCTTTGTTCATTGAATTTGAAGGGGAATTAAATTGTCACACATGACATTTCAGTGATAAGGACACCATAAGTACCAAAACCAGTTCAGTTCTCCACTCAGTCACTTATCCATCACTTATTATGTCTCACAAAATCATCTCTTGTGTTTTGTGGCAATGAAGTCAGCATAAGGTGGCCTTACTTTATTAACAGAGCCGCTATTTTGGACATAAACAAAGCAGTCACACAAAGGGTCCTGTGAACTTACTTGGGCAGCCTTTATCCTGGCTTTGGATTTTCTGAAATACTTTTCAAATGCATAGAACTCTGATAATAGAGACACGAAGGGCACACCAAGGTGTGAGTCACTGTCTGTTGTGCCTTTGATAATTCTTTATGTTTATCTTTGGGTTTATGTACTGTAGAGTTGGAGACATGTATAAAATTACACTCCATTTCTTATGTAAAGATTGTATCAGTTTATTATTTTAATGTTTTCCCAGTCACTAATGCAAAAAGCATTTTCAGGAATTGGCATATTATGAAAAAGTAAGAACATGATTTTAAGTAAAACTAGATTTGTTCATGCTGTTAGTTTTAAGACATGTACCAGTAACACTGAACTGAAATCTCTGTCATATTTATCTCACATACATCCAGGTGGTGGTATAGTCTGATAAACCATTGACGCTTAAATTCTCTAGTTTAAAGTCGGTGGACGGACGTTTCGGCCTATGGCATTTCGGCCTAGGATGTTCCGGCCACGGACGTTTCGGCCAGGCCATTTTCAAGGGCAGATGTTTCGGACAAATCTAAATTTGTCATGGATTTAAAAAAATTAATTAAATTGATACAAATATTTGAATCTTTTTTTTTCATTGAAACCTACTCAGGATTGCACTGCTCAGGTAATTGATCTCAAGCTTTGGAGGTAAATCAAGGGAATCTTTTTCATTGAAAATCAAGGGAATCTTTTTCATTGAAAATCAAGGGAATCTTTTTCATTGAAACCTACTGGAATAACAAATTTTAGAGCCGCGTTGGTCAAAGCCACCCAACAGTGTGGAAACTTATTGAGTGCTTGCAAGTGGAATGCACTCGGGTCTCTGCTGTCCTTTTTCGGGATGAACGTGGTGTGAGACCAAAGAGGAGGACCAAGGAAGTCTACACAGAACTTCAAGGTAGACTGCGCAATCTCTGTGAGGACAGATCCCTATACCAGACTTCCTCCGGGGTGTGAGCCATAATCTGAGAGGTGGTCAGTCAAACATTTAAAATGACAGTGAATTGTATGTGATTAATTGTGTAAAAATGTGACGTGGAAAATGTGGCACAATAAATGTTTGTATTTGTAGTTATATTATTGTATTATTTGGATGTTTAATCGTCTAAAATGTATAAAAATTTAGATTTGTCCGAAACGTCCGCCCTTGAGAATGGCCTGGCCGAATGTCCGTGGCCAGAACGTCCGTGGCCGAAATGTCCTAGGCCGAAAGGTCCTAGGCCGAAACGTCCTACATTCTTTAAAGTCAACCATTTTCATGGGTTTTAATGGTAAACTGGTGTACACTAATGTAGATTTTTTTTTGTATAGAAATTTAATCATAATGCACTCATACATAGACTTGGACAGGGTGTCTGCAGATAATTTTTGATGAATATATTGATCACTGCATTCAATGTATCCCACGAGTTTTTTGTGTTAAAAGGTATACAGGGGTATGATGCTCAATTTTGGCAATATCAACTCAAGAAATGTGACACGTACACATTGTAGTTTACTCAATACAGTTTGAAATTTCCCTTATGTTTTCAAAGGTCAAAGCTGGGCGATTCTGTTCTTTTCACCACTAGATTGTTTTCGTAGGTCATACAGATCCATAGTTTTGGGGTACAGAAGAGAGTTGAGGCCAAGGACTCACAGAACCAGACTTTGAGCCTTCCCATGGACTACCCTGTGGAGGTGAATCTGCTGGAAAAACATGACAGAGGTGAGGGTTTCCACACAAATGGTAATCATTTGCAGCTTTTAAAATGCAGTAAATAAATTACCTTTCTGCTGTGTATGAAGACCTTTATTTTCACTATGTGTGTTTTTCCAGATTTAATGATGAGCTATTGTAATACAATAATTTGTATCAACCAGAGTACATAAATGACACACAAGGTGTTTGTTTTTCAGTGTGGATGAGGCTGCGTGATGCAGTGCTGAGCCGGCCTCTCCCACTGAAGGTAAGGGTGATGAATATGTCACATGATGCAGAAGTCACAACACTCAACATAGTAGGGGAGGACCTTACCATTACAGCCATCAAGAATGAGGTCTTCCTAAAGGGCAACAGTATTAATGATGGTGAGTATTTACTATCCATATCCCTAACTTTAAACATCTAACTCTTGTGCTTACTGTTATTGCAACAGCTTATTCTTACATTTGTGCTTTCCACAACTATTCACCTGTAACAATTGATTATTAAAGTCCCTATGGTATATCAATACCAGTAACACCTGGTCTTCTGAAAATTTAGTGTTACATGTATCTGTATAGATTAAAGAATGTTATCTCAAAATGTAGTGCTATATAGATTTAAGAATGTTATTGGTACTCAGAAGGTCATGGCTCATCCTGGTATTATATTTAATCACTGGATGCTGTCTAATTACAGTTTGATATGATTTTTTTTCAAGTTGATGGTATTTTTGACTTTCAGCAGTTGTTTGTTTTTATCTCCCACCGGGTATTAGCCCAGGAGAGAGATTATAAAATGCATCATGTGTGTGCGTGCGTGGGTGTGTGTGTGTATGCGTTAGTGTGTCACGCAGATTTCTCCAAAACTACTACAGCTACAGATTTTTTGTCAATTAATTGTCCCAATGAATTTTTATGCCCTTGAAAATTTTGTTGGTTTTGTTGACCTAAACTTAATAATAACCGAGTAATAGCAATATTAGCTACTTTGAGTAAAGGACTCATAACTCAAAAACTATTGCAGTTAGAGCTTTTTCTTCAAATATGTTGTTCAGCTACTTTGTCCTTGGCTATAAGATGGTACATAGTTGGGGGTTTCATAACATGCCATAAGTGAGTAATAGCTATTTTCTTATTTGTAGCTAAATAATGACAGAAATAAATGTGAAATATCTTCAAAAGTATTAAAGTTAAGCAAATCTTTTCAATATGTCATTCATCTAGTTCTTGATAAGCTATCACATAGTAAAGTTTCAGAGCTGTTGCATGTTAGATAGCTGAGTAATAGCTACTTTAAAATTCTTACTGTTGAGTAAATCCATTGTAAGTCCAAAACTATTGCAGTTACAGTATTTTCCTAAAATATGTTGTTCAGCTACTTTTTCCTTAGCTATAAGATGGTACATATTTTGGGTTCCATAGCATGCCATAAGTGAGTAATAGCTATTTTCTTATTTGTAGCAAAATAATGAAAGAAGTAAATGTCAAATATCTTTAAAAGTATTAAAGTTAAGCAAATGTTTTCAATATGTTATTCATGTAGTTTGTCATAAGCTATCACATAGTAAAGTTTCAGACCGGTAGCACATTGGATAGCTGAGTAATAGCTACTTTTAAATTTTTACTGTTGAGTAAATCCCTTGTAACTCCAAAACTATTGCAGTTAGAGTGTTTTCTTAAAATATATTGTTCAGCTACTTTGTCCCTAACTATAAGATGGCATATATTTTGGGGTTCCATAGCATGCCACAAGTGAGTAATAGCTATTTTCTTATTTGTAGCTAAATAATGACAGAAGTAAATGTCAAACATCTTCAAAAGTATTAAAGTTAGGCAAAACTTTTCAGATATGTTGTTCATCTAGTTTTTGATAAGTTATCACATAATAAAGTTTCACACCTGTTGCACATTGAAAAGCTGAGTAATAGCTACTTTAAAATTCTTACCGTTGAGTAAATCCATTGTAACTCCAAAACTGTTGCAGTTAAGAGTATTTTCCTGAAATATATTGTTCAGCTACTTTGTCCTTAGCTTTTAGATGGTACAAAGTTTGGGGTTCCATTTCATGTCATAAGTGAGTAAGAGTAATTTCTCATTTGTAGCTAAATCACAGAGGAAGTAAATGTTCAATAACCTTAATAGTTTTAGTTAGGCAAATCTTTTCAAATGTATTTTTCATCAAGTTTTTAATAAGATATCATATACTACTTTTACATTATTTTATCCACCTGAGCTATAATCATTTTGCCAATGAGTAACTCACTTGGAACTTGAAAAGTATTCAATTTAAAGGGTGTTCACCTCCTTTTTGATGTTCTTTGTCATGGCAAATTTTCGGAGCTATAGCTCCACAGCTAACTGAGTAATAGTTGCTTTGCTATTTTACTAATGAGTAAATCATTTGTAACTTCAAAAGTATTACGTTTGGAGAGATAGAGCGATTTTGACCAAATTTTGGACCCAAAGGTTACTAAAGACTACTCCTCTAGGACCTAACTGAGGTAACTAAATAATAGCTACTGTGCTATTATAGTAAGGAGTAAATGACTTATAACTTCAAAAGATTAGTATTAAATTTAGTGGTTTTGGTAAAATATGTTGTTCATCTACTTTCTGATGTTCTGTGTGATGGCAAATTTTCAGAACTGTAGCTATAATGCTAACTGAGTAATAGCTGCTTTAGTATTTTGCCAAGGAGTAAGTCACTTGTTTGTTATGTCCACCCACTGGGGGGTGGACATATTATTTTTGCTTTTCCCACTTGGTTTCCAGATATTTTAGGCAACAGTTCTTATCCTATCTTTACCAAATTTGGCATGCAGGTTTATTGGGTTAATAGCTTGTATGGGATTGCTTTTGGTGATGATAGCTCTATAGCTAACTGAGTAATAGCTACTTTGCTACTTTTGAGTATCTCTTTGGTTTCCAGACATTTTAAGGAATGCTATTAAGCCTATCTTTCTGAAATTTGGTATGGAGGTTCATTTGGTTAATAGCTTGTATGGGATTGCTTTTGGGGGTAATTGCTTCATAGATGAGTGAGTAATTAATTAAATAAATGAGTAATTGGCTATTTTGAGTACTGAAAAGGGCAAATGTGCTCATATCTCCTTAACCGTGCGAGATAGAGCGATTTCATCGAAATTTTCGACCCACGGGGTAGTTAAGGAATGTACTCTTTACAATTTTCAAAAAATTTTCCCCTCCCCAAAAATGGCGGCCATTTTGAATTTTCGAATATTTGCCAAAAATGGCAAAACACAAATTTGCTTCTATCTCCTTAACCGTGCGAGATAGAGCGATTTCGTCGAAATTTTCGACCCACAGGGTATCTAAGGAATGTAATCTTTGCAATTTTCAAAAAAGTTTCCCCTCCCCAAAAATGGCGGCCATTTTGAATTTTTGCCAAAAATGGCAAAACACGAATTTGCCTTAACCGTACAAAATAGAGTTATTTCGGTGAAATTTTCGACCCACAGGGTATCTAAGAAATGTACTCTTGGCTATTTTCCAAAAATTTTCCTCTTCCCAAAAATGGCGGCCATTTTGAATTTTCAAATTTTTGCCAAAAATAGAAAAACAGAAATTTGCTTCTATCTTCTTAACCGTGCAAGATAGAGTGATTTCGTCAACATTTTTGACCCAACTAATGCAAAAAGGCATGAAGCTGAAATAATTTACATGTACACTAATAAATATTTAACCATCATTGATATATTTCACAAATGAAACAGGGTCTTGTAACACTACTGTACAATTTTGGCAAAAGGTTCATGGGGTGGACATTACACATGATAATGTGTGTTCTTCTATGCTATCCTCTTTCTATTCATATGTCGCAGCTACTATCAACAGGGCGTCCTATTTCTAGTTAAATATGTTATTAATCTACTTTTTCATGTTCTGTGTCATGACAAATTTTCAGAGCTGTAGATATAATGGTAACTGAGTAATACCTACTTTGACATTTTGCAACTGAGTATGTCACTTGTAACTTCAAAAGTATTCAGTTTGTTATAAAATATAAATCCCCTTAGGGTACTAAGGATTATCCTTGTAATGTCGAATAATAATGTAGTCTGATACTGAAACATTAAAACATCTTTTTTAAGATTGTTCTATATCTCGCCAAATCTGGAATGATGTGAGGCTGTGGATTGCATCAAAAACTTGTTTCAGTTTGAACCTCTCTCCTCAAGAAATTCTGCTGGGATACACAATGAGAGACCAGCATTTCCTTCCTGTCAATACAATAATAATGGTCGTAAAGAGTCATATATTCTCTAATTCAAGACAACAAAAACCATTTGATAATGTACATCTTCATCGAAAAATAAAAAAAGTATTTGGGGAACAGAGGTTATTGTCAACATACAACCAGACTGTAGAAAAATTTAGTAAAAGTTGGGCTGTATTTAATAAATTGTTTACTTAAAATTTATTTTATGAAAATTTTGTGAAATGTACTCAACCTTCTGTGGTTCAGTGGTTTAGTGTAAATTTCTTGTATTTAGATGTGTAAATATTTAAAACTTGCTATAACTGGAACACCTCCTTGCCAGGGTGTGTGTACCTCCAGGTCAGTGTAATGGCAAGTTCTAATGGTAGCAATAAAGGAAATATATTCTGTAAAGTAAAAAAAAAATAATAATGTAGAATTTTCTTAATTAATGCTTAATCATGAAAATGCTGGTTGTCTTCACAACCATGTTTGACTGTCCTTTTCAGGTGGATGCATCTTGCATCTGGCCATAGATGCATCCTTAATCTAGTTTTCCAATATATTTTACAATATAAAACCACGGTTTTCTAATGTATTACCTACAGCACCATTATTTTAGGGCGGGAGATAAATGACTGCGTCAGAGGTCTTGTTTTACTTATTCTGGTTCAGTAGACACTTACTGATCTGGTAATGAACTGTTAAAGCTGACTATGGCCTGTTCTCACACTCTCTCTGTCTACAGGTTGGATTGACCAGGTGGAGATGGTTCTGATCCCATCTTTTGTGCATGCCAACTTCTCGGTGGCACAGTACATGCGCGGTGCCACGGATGAGGAGTGGGCAGACTTCCAGGGCATGTACAACCGCTCTGTCAGACACCTTAACTTTGCTATGATGCCTGGGTATTCTGGTGAGTTTCTCAGCAGATAAGCAGAGTTCCCAGCATTGTCAAATAATAGTCTTTAGTTTTGTGTCTCATTGCTTTGTTAATAATTATACAATTAGATTGCTATGCTTTTGTAATTGAGCACTTGAAGTTGTTTTTATGTTTTAAAGCCTGGTTAGTAAAAAATTTAAATGCCATTGTGACTCTAACATACGAATATACATTTAAATGTTGAAAAATCAGTTTCTTGGCTGAGAAGGTATACCATTTTAATGTGTATTTTGCACAAGTTTTTATATGTATTATTAAATGTATATCAGTTGCACTAAAAATAACATTTTAAAATTTGTATCATGATGATAAGTACTCTGTCTGTCTGTTACGTTAGGTATTTACATAGATGCTGAGGATCCCTATCCATTGTTAGAAACTATGAAACCAGATCCCTCCAGGAGTAAGTCCCCAGATCCGCCCATGACACAGTTATATGAAAACTTTCCCCAACAAGACCCATCCATCCAGTCTTCTATCATGCCTGAATATGACAACAAAGGCTACATCAGTGATGACAACAAGTCTCCTGTCTCACACCTCGACATCTTACCTCACTTTGCCAATGCTAAAGACAGTAACACTGCAGTGCACAGTGTGGTAGTGGAAGGCCACCAACCGCCACGGTCTGTGACGCCTTTCTCTGAGATGGATGAGGGGGATGTGGAGGAGATGTTTGAGAATGTCATCAAGGTGGGCAAAGAGACCATTGAGAGGCAGCAGAATGAGGAGCGGAGGCATCAGGAGCAGGAGCATAGACTCAAGGAGCAAGAGCAGAAGCTGAAAGGGCAGAAATCAAGTGGAGCAGGCAACCTCTACACAAGCCACATAGAGAGCAGCCTAGTCAGGAAGACTAGAATGGCAGCCTCAGTGAGTAGTGATACACCAAACAGTCCTAAAACAGCCAAACAGTTACTCCATACTCCTGACTCTCACACCTCAGGAAATCCAGCCAAGAGGACATCATCTTACAAAGAACCAAGAGGTTCATATGTGAGTGAGACATCATCTGGTACTCCTATGGGTGTGATCCAGCCAACTGTCTTCCAGAAACTGGGCCTGGACAAACAGACTGCAGAGAGTCGTGACCTGGGTAAACCAAGCAACATTAGCTGCATGGAGGACGTGCCTGCTGACCTGACGACTCTCACAGTAGAGGATGTGTGTCAGTGTCTCTCACTCATGAACATGGACCTGCATATTGCAGAGTTCAGAACTCACCAGATTGATGGCAAACTCCTTCACGATATCAGAGAAAATGTACTGTTAAAAGAGTTCCACTTCACACCTTTTAATGCATCAAAGTTAATGAGATTTGTTAGAGGATGGAGACCAAAAATAAGTTAGTTTTCATTTGTTCTTGTTAATCTTGTTTATGTTGAGATAGTCAGCATAATATGCTGATATGTGCAATGTTTTTTAAGTCAAACATATCATTGTTGCATGTTTCTAGTAAGAAAACTTATATGGCCCTGTTTTTACCCAACAGCCTAAAAGGCTGTGTGGATATTGTTTCCCTTCATGAAACTGTAAGGTAAAGGAAATTCATACTTGGTGTGGACATAGGTTTGAGGGGTTTGTGTGCATTATCATGGTGTGACCTTAATTTGACCTTTGACCATGGCTTAAGTGACTCCGACCTTTAATTCTTGACTTTATTGTGAACACTTTAAGGAAGTTGATAAATAGTAGGGATACTCGCTAGGGTGTAGGTATGCAGCATTATGGTGTGATCTTTATTTGACCTTTGACCTTGTAATAGTGATCCTGACCTTTAAAATCTGTCTGGGCCATATTTTGAAAACTGTAAGGGGAAGGATATTGATACTTTCGAGGGACATTAATTGGAGTGATGTCATGGTGTGATCTTAAATTTCACATTTGGCCTTGCAGTTGTGACCTTGATTTTTTAAAAGTTTGTACCGGCAAAATGTCAGAAAACACAAGGTGTAGGAAGTTGTTACTTTGTAAGAACACTGGTTGGTGTGTGTAGGTGACCAGTGATGTAGTGTAACCTTTGACCTTGGCTCTGTCAGAATGTTTTCTTCTACAAACAATAGAGACATATTTCTCCTATCACAAAGTTATACTGATTGCTAGAGCTGATTCTTGTATCCCCGAAAATCGGGGATACTATGGACCATTGCAGGGTCATTGTCCGTGCCCACGTCCACAAAGATTTTTTTGTTTTCGTCTGGTTGCCAGAGATATTATAAGGGAGGTACCCCCACATAAAGTGTGAAAATTTTAACACTTTATCACAATTTTGTCAATGACTATTGCAGGGAATTCTTTCATATCTTGCATAAATGTATTATTCCACAAGTAGATTCCCTTGTGTGAGTATCAGACCTGGATCTGTCTTAATTCAGTGGCCTGCCAGGGGCACTTATTTGTTTTCATGTAAGTTCGACTGATCACCGCCACCGCCGCAGGATTATGGTCTCCCTTGAAATAACTTTTTGGGGTTTCAAATTTTGCTTTCCTTCATATCTTTCTTTAAAACTATAGGGGCAGGAAAAATTCTTTGGTTACTTTGCAGAGACCTTCAGCTTTACTTAAGATAACCTTAAGCATTTTTCAAAAACAGCCCGTCGTTGCATTTTGGGAAAAAACAGTCATCTTTCAGAAGATAAGATGACTGGAAAAAAAACACATTCTCATAAACAGTTGTTTTATCTTAAGCATATTTATCTTATAAAAATATTAAGTAGCAATGAATTTTCAGAGGCATAAAATGCCTCAAAGATATACAACATATGAATGTCCCTATCTATAGCCAATTATAGTTTACTACAGTGTATCTTTATTTATGTCCACCCCGCTGCGGGGTGGACATATTATTTTTGCTTTTTCCGGCGTCTGGCGTCCGGTGTCCGCCATCCGTCACACTTGATTTCCGTTCATTTCAAGGAAAAGTATTTATCCTATCTTTACCAAATTTGGTATGGGTGTTTATTGGGTTAATAGCTTGCATGGGATTGCTTTTGGTGAAGATAGCTGTATAGCTAACTGAGTAATAGCTACTTAGTTACTTTTGTGTACTTCTTTTGTTTCCTGGCATTTTAAGGGAAAATATTTGACATATCTTTACCAAATTTGGTATGAGCAATAGTTAGGTCAAGAGTTTGCTTGGGATTGCTTTTATTGATAATAGCTGTATAACTCACTCAGTAATAGCTACTTAGCTACTTTTAGTAGGTTTTTATTTTAAGCATTTTAAAGGAAAAGTATTTAACCTATGTTCAGGAAAAGTAATTATCCTATCTTTACCAAATTTGGTATGGGTATTTATTGGGTTAATAGCTTGCATGAAATTACTTTTGGTGAAGATAGCTCTATAGCTAACTGAGTAATAGCTATTTAGCTACTTTTGTATACTTCTATTGTTTCCGGGCATTTTAAGGAAAAATATTTGACATATCTTTACGAAATTTGGTATGAGCAATAGTGAGGTCAATAGCTTACTTGGGATTGCTTTTAGTGTTAATAGCTATACAACTGACTGAGTAATAGCTACTTAGCTACTTTGCGTAGCTTTTGTATTTTAGGCATTTTGAAGGAAAAGTATTTCACCTATGTTCACAAAATTTGGGATGGAAGATTATTTGATCAGTAGCTTGCTTAGGATTGCTTTTGGTGATAATACCTTTATAGCTAACTGAGTAATAGCTACTGTGCTATATAGCTATTATGCTATTTTGAGTTGACTTTTTCTGGACATTTTAATAAAACAATGTTTTCTATCTCCACAAAAATTTATGTGAAGGATAATTGGGTCAATAGTTTGGCCAGGATAGCTTTTCGTCGATAATAGCTTTGTAGCTATCTGAGTAATAGCTGCTTTGCTACTTTGAGCCTACTCTGAATTGCATTTCTGGTTTCACTCTTTTAAAAGAAACATATTTAACTCATCTTTTTAAAATTTGGTGTGAAGGTTTATAGCGTCAATTGCTTGCTTGGTATTGTTGTTTGTGGTAATAGCTTTAACGTCCTGAGTAATAGCTACATAGCAAAAAACAAAAATATGTCTATCTCCTAAACCGTGCAAGATAGAGTGATTTCGTCGAAATTTTCGACCCACAGGGTATCTAAGCAATGTATTTTCAAAACATTTTCCTCTCACTAAAAATGGCAGCCATTTCGAATTTTTGCCAAAAATAGAAAAACTAAAAATTTGCTTGATGATGATGATTTGCTATTGGAAATGATGCTACTTGAAATAAGAGGCATATCACTACAGTTTTCATCCTTCCTCAAAAAATCTAAAGATTTGAGGGAGAAAGAATTAATTAAGTTAATTGAAAAATCTGAAAACTCTGAATCAAACAAGGATTTCAATGAAAATGTAGATGCAATGAAATTGGAATTGCAGGAAATAACAGAATCTAAATTAAGAGGTCACGTAGTACGCTCTAGAGCCCATTGGTTACAATATGGTGAAAAGCCTTCTAGATATTTTTGTTCTCTAGAACGAAAAAACTACATTGAAAAAACAATCCGAAAACTGCACAAGGCCAATGGAGAGGTAATTACGCATCAAGCTGGCATTTTGTCTGAAATTAGATCCTTTTATACTGACCTCTACAGAAGTAGGGACCATTTATTATCTGATATTGATCTTCATGAACACTTTAAAAATGAAAATATTAATAAACTGGATGGAAATGAAAGCCTTAATTTGGGAAAACTGCTGACAGTGGATGAACTTGGTTATACGCTAAAAAATATGAAGAATAATAAAACACCAGGGATAGATGGGTTCCCTGCAGAATTTTTAAAGATTTTTTGGTGTAAATTAAAAACTATTATTACTAGAGCACTTAATCACTGCTTTCAAAAAGGACAACTCTCAATCAGTCTCAGACATGCTATAATTAACTGTATTCCAAAAGGAAACAAACCAAGAGAGTTTTTAAAAAATTGGAGACCTATCTCACTATTAAGTGTACTCTATAAATTACTTTCAGGCACAATTGCAAATCGCACAAAACCTTTTTTAAACAAACTTATTTCAGAGACTCAAACCGGATTTATTCCTGGAAGATATATAGGTGAATCAACAAGGCTAGTCTATGATACCATGCAATACCTGGAAGCCAATTCTAAGCCTGGGTTATTGATGTTGATTGATTTTGAAAAGGCATTTGATTCTATCTCATGGAAATTTATGTACAACGTACTGAACTTTCTAGGGTTTCCTTCAGACTATGTTCTATGGATAAAGCTTCTGAATGCAAATTTCACTGCTTCAATAGTTCAAGCTGGGGTAAAATCTGAAACAGTATCAATTGAAAGGGGTTGTAAACAAGGTGACCCAATTGCATCATATCTGTTCATATTCTGTGGTCAAATACTCAGCTACCTATTGCAATTTGAAAAAAACTTTACAGGAATAACTATAAAGGAAAAAGAATTAAAATTATCGCAATTTGCAGATGATACCAGTCTTTTCCTAGATGGCTCACAAAATTCACTTCAAGCTGCATTAAATACCATTGAAATTTTTGGATCCTATTCTGGTTTAAAAATGAATAAAAACAAGACAAAGGTGATTTGGATTGGGAAAAGAAAGCATTCAATCGACAAACTATCAGTAAATGCACCCTTGGATTGGGGAACAACCCAATTTGATCTACTTGGTATCAGATTTTCAGTAGATTTGCAAGAAATGACTAATCTTAACTATTCTCTTGCATTAGAAAAATCAGAAAAACTTCTGCACTCTTGGAAAAAGAGGACTCTTACTCCACTTGGGAAAATAACTGTCATAAAAACTTTTATTATTTCGAAATTTGCCCATCTTTTTACCTGTATTCCCTCTCCTGACGTTCACTTCATCAAAACTTTGAATACACTTCTTTTTTGCTATCTTTGGAATGGAAAACCTGATAAAATTAAAAGAAAATGGATAACTCAAGACTATGATTATGGTGGTCTTAGAATGATTAATTTGAATTGTTTCATTCAGTCACTGAAACTGACCTGGATGGCAAGACTGTTAAAACAAGGTTCGTCTTTATGGATAAATGTGTTTGAACAAACAATATCTCCCATTGACAAGTTAATTAAACTTGGACCCCAGTGGTGTCAATGTTTATGCAATTCAATTTCTAACAAGTTCTGGGTAGATGTATTTAACAATTGGGTAACTTTTTGCAGCAAAGTACCACTGAGAACTAGTGATGATGTCATGTCAGCTCCAATATGGTTTAATTCAAATATTTCCAATGAAATTTTATATTTCCCTACATGGTTCAAGCATGGTATAGCTTGTGTTGGGGATGTACTTGAATTGGATGGGAACTTTATGAGTAATGAGGATCTTCAAAACCGTTATAAACTTAAAGAAAAAAACTTCTTAGATACCCTCCGACTTAAACTACTCCTTACCAGGTTCCTATCAACTTTTAAATTGAATTCTCTGTATGTTTTCCAGAGACCCCAAATATCTAGACACATAGCATTTGTGCTGTCTAATAAGGAAAAAGCTAAAGGCTATTATAAGGTTCTGAATGAAAAGTCTGAAAATATAATTTGCACTTTACACCAAAAATGGCAAGGTGATCTGAACTATACGTTTGAAGAGTCGCA
The DNA here is from genome assembly GCA_964017235.1 of Sabellastarte sp. h YS-2021. NCBI lineage: Eukaryota > Metazoa > Annelida > Polychaeta > Sabellida > Sabellidae > Sabellastarte > Sabellastarte sp. h YS-2021. The sequence goes on from OZ024936.1 coordinate 36,031,853, forward strand.
ATGGTATAAAATCTTTAAAATCTGTTTCAAAGTTGTTAAAGACAACAATATTATATGGTTTCAATACAGATTAATTCATAGAATCCTAGGTACTCGTTCATTACTGCATAAAATGTCAATTGAAACTGACAACAAATGCCATTTCTGTAATGTTTCTTCAGAAACCTTAATTCATTTATTCTATTCATGTCCAAAAGTTAAGCTACTGTGGCAACAGGTTGAGAATTGGGTTAAATTAAAAACAAGCGTACCCTTAAAATTGACTTTACCTGAAATTTTGTTGGGCTATATGAAACCGGAACATTTTATACCTGTTAACACAATTATATTGTGTACAAAGAAATATATCTTTTCAAGCTCAAGAAGTGGACAAATTCTTTCAATTTCTGAACTGAAAATCAAAATCAAAACTGTATATGAAGAACAATATTTTTTAGCAAAATTGGACTTAACAAAGGATTACTTTGAAAACTGCTGGGCCATTTATAATAGTATCTTTCACACAGAAAATCTCCATCCTTAATATGTATTCTCAGTTAATTTACCTTTCATACCTATTATAATGGAACCGTATTCCACAACTTCTTTTAACAGGGTGACATCGAGGCTTGTTATCTGTTTTCTTGTGTAAAAAATAGATCAGTTTTGTTTATTTAAAAAAAAAAAAAAAAAAAAAAAAAAAAAAAAAAAATTTGCTTCTATCTCCTTAACCATGCGAGATAGAGCGATTTCGTCGAAATTTTCGACCCACAGGATATCTAGGCAATGTACTCTTGCAATTTTCATATAATTTTACTCTCCCAAAAATGGCGGCCATTTTGAATTTTCGAATTTTTGCCAAAAATGGAAAACACAAATTTGCTTGTATCTCCTTAACTGTGCAAGATGAGCGATTTCGTCGAAATTTTCGACCCACAGGGAATCTGATCAGTGTACTCTCGGCAATTTTCAAAAAATTTTCCTCTTCCCAAAAATGGCGGCCATTTTGAATTTTTGAATTTTTGCCAAAAATGGAAAAACACAAATTTTCTTCTATCTCCTTAACCGTGCGAGATAGAGCGATTTCGTCGAAATTTTCGACCCACAGGGTATCTAATCAATGTACTGTTGATATTTTTCAAAAAATTTTCATCTCACCAAAACTGGCAGCCATTTTGAATTTTTCAAATTTTTGTCAAAAATGGAAAAACACAAATTTCCTTTTATCTCCTTAACCGTGCGAGATAGAGTGATTTCGACCCATAGGATATCTAAGAAATGTTCTATTGGAAATTTTCAAAAAATTCTTCTCTCCCAAAAATGGCCGCCATTTTGAATTTTTGCCAAAAATGGAAAAACACAAATTTGCTTCTATCTCCTTAACTGTGCAAGATAGAGCGATTTCGTCGAAATTTTCGACCCACAGGATATCTAAGCAATGTACTTTAGGCAATTTTCAAAAAAATTTTCTCTCCCCAAAATGGCGGCCATTTGAATTTTCGCCAAAAATGGAAAAACACAAATTTGCTTCTATGTTCTTAACTGTGCGAGATAGAGCGATTTCGTCAAAATTTTCCATCCACAGGATATCTCAGCAATCTACTCTAGCCAATTTTGTCCAAGTTTTAGAGCAAAACTCATGCTTCCCTTTGGGTGGACATTACGCATGCCAATGCATCCTAGTTTTGTATAAATATGTTGTTCACCTACTTTTGGGTCAGCTAGAACATAGTAAAATTGCAGACCTGTATGTCATGGCATAGCTGAGTAATAGCTACTTTCAGGTTCTCACTGTTGAGTAATCAGTTGTAACTTGAAAACTATTGCATTTAGAGTATTTTCTTTAATATGTTGTTCACCTACTTTTGGGTCAGCTGTAACATAGTGAAATTGCAGACCTATAGGTCATGACATAGCTGAGTAGTAAAGCTACTGTCATGTTCTCATGAGTAAATCATTTTTAACTTAAAAACTATTGCATTTAGAGTATTTTCTTCATAATGTCATTCACCTACTTTTGGATCCGCTATAAAATAGTAAAGTTGCAGACCTGTAGCGCAGCAGTAGCTACTTTGAGGTTTTCACTGTTGAGCAAATCAGTTGTTACTTGAAAGCCATTGCATTCAGAGAATTTTGTTTAAATATCTTATTCATCTACTTTTGAATTAGCTATAACATTGTAAAATTGCAGATGTTTAGCTCATGGCATAGCTATGTAATAGCTATTCTCAGGCTCTCACTGTTGGATAAATCAGCTGTAACTTGAAAACTATTGCATTTAAAGTATTTTCTATAAATATGTTGTTCATCTACTTTTGGGTCAACTATAACATAGTAAAATTGCAGACCTGTAGGCCATGGCATAGCTGAGCAAGAGCTACTTTCAGGCTCTCACTGTTGAGTAAATCAGATGTAACTGAAAAACTATTGCATTTAGAGTATGATGTTTAAATATGTTGTTTGCATACTTATGGGTCAGCTATAACATAGTGAAATGATAGATCTGTAGCTCATGGCATAGCTGATCAATAGCTACTTTTAGATTTCCACTGTTCAGTTAATCGGTTGTAACTTGAAAAACTATTGCATTTACAGTATTTTGTTAAAATAAGTTATAAACCTACTTTTGGGTCAGCTATAAAATAGTAAAATTGCAGACCTGTAGCTCCTTGCATAGCTGAGTAATAGGTACTTTCAGGTTCTCTCTGTTGAGTAAATCAGTTGTAACTTGGAAAATATTTCATTTACAGTATTCTTTAAATCTGTTATTTACCTACTTTTGTGTGAGCTATACCATATTAAAATTGCAGCCCTTTAAGTGATTGCATAGCTGAGCAAAAGCTACTTTGAGATTCTCACTGTTGAGTAAATCAGTTGAAACTCAAAAACTATTGCATATGCAGTATTTTCTTTAAATATGTTTTTAACCTACTTTTACACCTGAAGAGTTACCTTGTTACTTTCCTTCTGAATACCATTTGCAGGGCACAACTTTTGTGTCCTTTTCTTCTGTCACTTCTACTCTGAAACTCAAAACACACAGTCAGCTGACACAGACCCCATTCACGGGCACTGATTGTTTGTTAAAATAATTTTATTACATTAAAATTCATGAAATCATGCACTGAATCACGTATAACTTGAAAAGTATTGCATTTAGAGCATTTTGTTAAAATACTACTAAAGTAGCTTCTTTTTCCATGACTACAACATGGTGAGTAACTTTGGAGCCTATGCCTGTGGCTTAGTGAGTAATAGCTACTTTCTGACTTTCAGTACCTTCCATAATGAGTAAAATCACTTGTAACTTGAAAACTATTGCATGTATAGTATTTTGTTGAAATATGTTATTCAGCTACTTTTGGATCAGCTATAATGTAGCAAAATTGCGAACCTGTAGCTCATGGCAAAGCTGAGCAGTAGCTACCTATAACTTCTCACTGTTTAGTAAATCAGCTGTAACTTGAAAGCAATTGCCTTTTGAGTATTTTGTTTGATGTTATTCATCTACTTTTGGGTCAGCTATAACATAGTAAAGTTGCAGACTTGTAGCTCATTGAATAGATGAGCAATAGCTACTTTCAGGTTCTCACTGTTGAGTAAATCAATTGTAACTTGAAACTTATTGACTTTAGAGTATTTGGTTTCATCTGTTATTCAACTACTTTTGGTTCAGCTATAACATAGTAAAATTGCAGACCTGTAGCTCATTGCATAGCTGAGCAAAAGCTATTTCGAGATTCTCATTGTTGAGTAAGTCAGTTGTAACTTGAAAATTATTAAGCGTCCCGTAAGGGACGCTTGTTTGTGTATGGGAGAGCTTCTGACTCTGCCGGCTCCGCATTTTGTTTTCCTTATAACTCTGTAACCGTTAGGCGGATTCTTTTCAAATTTGGCAGGTTTAGGCAGTAGCCTTGGGGAATTTTTTTGAATATGCTGTAGTGACATTTCAACCAATCAGAGAGGTCACATGACCAAAAATGTCTTTTTTCGATGGGGAAGCTTGTCCGGATGATAACTTGAAAGGAATTTTATCAATTCACCTGAAACTTGGCAAATACATTCATTCTATTAAAATCTGGAAATCATTAGATTTTGGCATTGATTGGTCAAGAAATGGCCGAGTAATTAATGATTAATTAATCATTACGAATGTTCCAAATAAGGAAAACACAAAAATGCTTATATCTCGAAAACCGTGCTAGATAGAGCGATTTCGACAAAATTTTTGGCCCACAGGGTATCTCTGCGGAGTAGTTTTCCCAATTTTTCAAAAATTTTTGTCTCGCCCAAAATGGCGGCCATTTTGAATTTTCGAAATTTTCGCAAAAATTGCAAAACACAAAAATGCTTATATCTCGAAAACCGTGCTAGATAGAGCGATTTCGACGAAATTTTTGACCCACAGGGTATCTCTGCAGAGTAGTTATCCCAATTTTGAAAAAAATTTTGTCTCGCCAAAAATGGCGGCCATTTTGAATTTTCGAATTTTTCGCAAAAATTGCAAAACACAAAAATGCTTATATCTCAAAAACCGTGCTAGATAGAGCAATTTCGACAAAATTTTTGACCCGCAGGATATCTCTGCAGAGTAGTTATCCCAATTTTGAAAAAATTTTTGTCTCGCCAAAAATGGCGGCCATTTTGAATTTTCGAATTTTTCGCAAAAATTGCAAAACATAAAAATGCTTATATCTCGAAAACCCTGCTAGATAGAGCGATTTCGACCCGCAGGGTATCTCTGCAGAGTAGCTGCCAATTTTCAAACAAAAAATTTCTCGCAAAAAATGGCGGCCACTTTGAATTTTCGAATTTTTCGCAAAATTGCAAAACACAAAAATGCTTATATCTCGAAAACCGTGCTAGATAGAGCGATTTCGATGAAATTTTTGACCCACAGGGTATCTATGCAGAGTAGCCATGCCAATTTTCAAAAAAATTTTCTCTTGCCAAAAATGGCGGCCATTTTGAATTTTTGAATTTTTGCGCAAAAATCGCAAAACACAAAAATGCTAATATTTCGAAAACCGTGCTACATAGAGCGATTTGAACGAAATTTTTTATCTTCAGGGTATCTCTGCAGAGCAGCTATCCCAAAGAGCTTTCACTTGGTGAAGTTTCAGACCCATAGCTAATTGCTCACCTACTCAAAAAGAGTAAATGCGAATTACCTCTAAAAGTATTGCAGATGGCCAATTTTTCTCAAATAACTCATTCATCTACTTTTGGAAGAGCTTTCACATGGTGAAGTTTCAGACCCATAGCCAATTACTCACCTACTCAAAATGAGTAAATGCGAATTATCTCTAAAAGTATTGCAGATAGCCAATTTTTCTCAAATAACTCATTCACCTACTTTTGGAAGAGCTTTCACATGGTGAAGTTTCAGACCCATAGCCAATTACTCACCTACTCAAAATGAGTAAATGCGAATTATCTCTAAAAGTATTGCAGATAGCCAATTTTTCTCAAATAACTCATTCACCTACTTTTGGGAGAGCTTTCACATGGTGAAGTTTCAGACCCATAGCTAATTATTTACCTACTCAAAATGAGTAAATGCTAATTATCTGTAAAAGTATTGCGGATCCCCAATTTTTATCAAATAACTCATTCATCTACTTGTGGGAGAGCTTTCACATGGTGAAGTTTCAGACCCATAGCTAATTACTCGCCTACTCAAAATGAGTAAATGCGAATTATCTCTAAAAGTATTGCAGATAGCCAATTTTTCTCAAATAACTCATTCACCTACTTTTGGGAGAGCTTTCACTTGATGAAGTTTCAGACCCATAGCTAATTACTCACCTACTCAAAATGAGTAAATGCGAATTATCTCTAAAAGTATTGCAGATAGCCAATTTTTCTCAAATAACTCATTCACCTACTTTTGGGAGAGCTTTCACTTGATGAAGTTTCAGACCCATAGCTAATTACTCACCTACTCAAAATGAGTAAATGCGAATTATCTCTAAAAGTATTGCAGATACCCAATTTTTCTCAAATAACTCATTCACCTGCTTTTGGGAGAGCTTTCACTTGGTGAAGTTTCAGACCCATAGCTAATTACTCACCTACTCAAAATGAGTAAATGCGAATTATCTCTAAAAGTATTGCAGATACCCAATTTTTCTCAAATAACTCATTCACCTGCTTTTGGGAGAGCTTTCACTTGGTGAAGTTTCAGACCCATAGCTAATTACTCACCTACTCAAAATGAGTAAATGCGAATTATCTCTAAAAGTATTGCAGATAGCCAATTTTTCTCAAATAAATCATTCACCTACTTTTGGCAGAGCTTTCACTTGGTGAAGTTTCAGACCCATAGCTATTTATTCACCTTCTCAAAATGAGTAAATGCTAATTATCTGTAAAAGTATTGCGGATACCCAATTTTTATCAAATACTCATTCATCTACTTGTGGGAGAGCTTTCACATGGTGAAGTTTCAGACCCATAGCTAATTACTCACCTACTCAAAATGAGTAAATGCGAATTATCTCTAAAAGTATTGCAGATAGCCAATTTTTCTCAAATAACTCATTCACCTACTTTTGGGAGAGCTTTCACTTGGTGAAGTTTCAGACCCATAGATAATTATTCACCTACTCAAAATGAGTAAATGTGAATTATCTCTTAATAGTATTGCAGATAGCCAATTTTTCTCAAATAACTCATTCACCTACTTTTGGAAAACCTTTCACACACGAAAATGAAAAATTGTGAATATCTCGGAAAAGCTATTTCTTCTGCTTTAATGCTCGGCGGGAGATACACACCACGGCAGTGGTCTTGACAAAAAATTTTGTCTCCCCAAAAATGGTGGCCATTTTGAATTTTCAAAGTTTTTGCAAAACACAAAAATGCTTATAACTCGAAAACCGTGCTATATGGAGCGAACTCAACAAAATTTTGGACCTGCTGGGTATCTCTGCAGAGTAGCCATGCCAATTTTCAAAATATTTTTGTCTCGCCAAATATAGCGGACATTTTTAATTTTTTTATTTTTTGCAAAACACAAAAATGCTTATATCTTGAAAACCGTGCTAGATAGAGCAGACTGCGCTGACTTTGGTTGCCACAACAATATAAGGCTAGAAACGAAGCATTTTCTTAATACTTTAGCACTCACCTTTATATCCTTTTCGGGACGCTTTGTTTTTGCTATGCAAAAACATTATCTTTTTTTTTTGCGAGCGATCCTCTAGTTGCATTTACATCATTATGTTAAAATATGTTTTGAGCTACTTTTTACATAGATGCAACATGGTGAGTAACTTTGGAGTCTATCCCAATAGCTAAGTGAGCAATAGCTACTTTATGACTTTTTATCGCTTAAAACTTGAAAAGTGTTACATTTAGAGCAGTTTGTTGAAATACATTGTTCAGGTACTTTTAGCAAGCTACAACATGGTCAAAAGTTTAGTAGTCTATCTCCATAGCTGAGTGAGTAATGTCTGGTTTCACACTTTTCAAAAGTTACCTTATGAGTAAATGGCTTGTATCATCAAAAGTATTGCAGCTACGCAATTTCATTAAATGTCAGACAAGGGACGTATGTTTGTATAGAGGAGAAGTTGGAAGGGGCCGGCAGCTCTGCTGGCTCCCACTTTCACTATTGCTTATAGTTGCCAACCACTAAGCAGATTCTCTTCACATTTGGCACATGTATGAAGTAGCCCAGCAAAATTTTCTGAATATGTTGTCATGACATTTTGACCAATCAGAAAAGTCACATGACCAAAAACATGTTTTTAAAAGAGGTGACCTTGTCCAGATGATAACTTAAAAGTGCTTCACCTATTCACATGAAATTTTGCAAGTAAGTTTGGTATATAGATGTCTGGAAAAATCATTAACCTTTGGAAGTGATATGATACAAAATGGCCGACTTATTATCAATTAACTAAACACCACAATTTTTCTTTACAATGAAATTGAAAAAGCTTTAATATCTCAGAAATGGTACAAGAATTTTGGCCCACAGGTTATATGTAGAGTCATTTGTTACTTTTTGCCAAAAATCATTTTTCCTGCTATGTTTGGCGTCCATCTTGAATTTTGCATAAAACTCAAAAATGCATTGAAACGGTGCGAGGTACAGCGATTTTGACAAAATTTTTGCCCCCAGGGTATATGCAGAGAGGTTCGGCCCTTTCGCCAAAACTCATTTTTCCCAGCCATCATGAATTTCTGCATAAAACTCAAAAATGCCTTTTTCTCTGAAACGGTGTGAGGTGGAATGATCTTGACGAAATTTTTCAGTCCCCAGGGTATACACAGAGTCGTCTGGCACTTTTTGCTGAACTTGTTTTCCCGCCACTTTTGGTGGCCATCTTGAATTTCTGCATTAAACACAAAAACCTCAGAAATGGTGCAAGATAGAATGATTTCAACAACATTTTTGACCCCTAGGGTATACAAAGTCATCGGCCACTTTTTGTCAAAAATTGTTTTTCTGCCATATTTGGTGGCCATCTTGAGATTCTGTGTAAAATGATAAAATGCATTTATCTTGGAAGCAGTGCAGGATAGAGCAAGTTCGATGAAATTTTTTGGCCCACAGGGTACATGCATAGTCATCTGGCACTCATTCTAGAAAGTATTTTTGTGCCAATTTTTGCAGGCTGGTTGAATTTGCAGAGCAAAATAGTCATTTCAACAAAATTGTTAATGCTCATTGGGACGCTTTGTTTTTGCTTTGCAAAAACATTTTCTTTTTCGCTCATGAAGCAGAAGTCTAGCTTGAATCATTTGTTCATCTACATTTTGATGAACAATTGCATATTGAAGGGAGCACCTTAACAGATAACGTACTTTACTTCTGAATACCATTTGCAGCGCACAACTTTTGTGTCATTTTCTACTTTCACTTGTACTCTGAAGATCAAAACACAAAGTCAGCTGACACAGAGCCTGTTTACGGGCACTGATTGTTTGTTGAGAACTAGTTTTAAAATTGTATAAAAGTATAAAATCAGCAGCTGTGCAATTTGGCACTGTGATTGCCTGGGTTGGAAATGAATACCTGGAGTGTTGGTTAAAGAAGTACTTCAAGGTTTCTGACGTCACATTTTTTGTGTAACTTGATGTAGAATCTAAATTGTAGATATTATTACTATAAAACTTTAACTGTTTTGTCATTTTTTGGCACAAATATTTGTTATTTTGTTTGTACATAGTGTTAATTCATAATGTTTGTGCAATTTTGTTCATCGATTATGTGTATATTAAACATGTGTTTAAAACTCAACAATATAATGTTGCTTAACCATTATCCAATTCCATCTCTTAAATATTTGATACTTCACTTAGTTATTTCAATTAAAATTTTAAAGTGTGTAATATGTTTAGCTCTGAATATAAAACATTGTAGTTGTAACTATTATCCACAGTACAGCTGTTATGCTTACTAGTCAGATTATGATTTCATCCTGTCTTTTTCATGTTAAACATTGTGTTAACTCATCCTACTATTGTGATATACTGTGTTACGCATTAAGTATTTATTGCTTTAAAATTATATGTATTTGGTGACCTTCTGTTCTGCAGACCACACCTGGTTATATATGCTTTTGTGTTCCAGGATCTGGTGAACTTCTGATAAATTCATAAATTTTTACATCAGGGGCCAGTTTTATAATAGGCATTCATGTGGACTGAGATTTAAAGTTAAGACTTATGTCTTACACCAAAGCTCAGTTTAAGGTCTTAGACTTAGTGTATTTTACAAAGCAGCAAGTCTAAATTTTGGCTTAGTTTTGAGCTTATTGTTATGTCTGCCTGAAAGCAGGTGTAACTGTTAAACAAAGGCTTAAAATGGCCTCCATTTTTTTCTACAATTCAAAATGTGGAATGTCTTGAAAATAACTTAATATACACAACTTTCTTAAGTATATGTTGGAAGTTTTTATGGGGTTACTAAGTTTTTCATGGTAAAATATAATTTTTCCAACAGTATAATGTGTCAAACTATTGATGGCACCAGTTGTATAGTTTGCACATGACACAGAAAACTATTGTGGTTATTTGGTAAACCAGTCCAAGTTTGGTCTTAGCTTGGTCTTGTGGAAATAATTTAAGAAAAATACAGTAGTTTAACGATTGTTATGACACAGTATTGGAACATATGAAAGTGAAATTTATTTAGCTTTGCACCCAGGTTCACATATTATAACAGCACAGAAGTCTTTTTGCAGTAAGATTTGTGTATATTCTGTCAGTAGAAGTTTATATTATGGATAGTGGTATTAAGCAACTTCCTGGTCCAAAAAGCACTGAGCATTATGTCCCAGTTGCTATGTATGAAATTTAATGTTAAACCTGATGAAGACTTTCGAATTGCCTCAGGTTTTTGTAGATAGACTTAAGAGTGGTCATAATCATGTTTAAAAGTGGAGACATGAATGACTTGCACTTGTACAAAACTTGCCACTCACTCGACACCTCCCGTAAATTACCTATGTAGCGCACAGTGCGCTAAGCAAAGTCTATTTTTATTCAATATTTGTTGGGAAAAAATTCCCTTTTAGCGCACCCATCATGAAACACTTTCCGGGATGAAATTTCGGTCAATCCGGTAGAGAAACAGTGTTTTGACATTTAGAAATACCCACTTTCTGTAAATATGGCGGTAGATGAAAACAGACTCGAAAGTCGTGACAAAAACTTCAATTTATTAAGTAAAAATACGTACAATATATGAAAAATATTTTTATATTGTGCACTGTCACCGACGAGATTGCTGGGAAAAAGAGGTAGGGTGCGGTTACAAGGGCGGATGCGCTAAATAGGTCATTTACGGCATCTGTTGAAAAGATTTTCTCACTGCTACTGCCATCACATTATGATCTACCTTTAACATCTCTATGGAAATGATTTTTAGCAAGTATCTGTTTGGGTGTGGAACAAATTTTTAGATGCATTAAGTTGATTGTTGACTTTTCTGAATTTCACATGACCCCCCCCCCCCCCCCCCCACAAAACTGTTTTTATTTACACTTGCTGATGAAAGGTCTAACACATGTGACCTGTATATTACCAAGTTTAATATCCTGAGCTCAGTTGATAAATAAATGAGTAATTGATGAGTGAGTAATGGCCTGATTTTACTACTTGACCTGTATGCTGTAACAAAAACCAGCTTTATCCTTTCTTGTAACTTTTGTCATTAATAATATAAAAAATGCTGTGGTATGTATAGTCATTGGGTGTGGTGCAAATTATTCAAATACATAGACTTAACCTTTTCATTTTTCTCATCTTTATTGTATAAGAATGTAAGCCACTTTCAGAGGACTTTATACAATTATCGTTCTTCCATATTTGAAGGACACGTTTGTACAGTTATTTAGTTATAAAAAATTTCCAAAGTTTCAAAAATGTAAGTGAATCTGTTATGATCACATGGATTTCTAATGTTTTGTCAGACAGAAACCTGTTTTAGGCTTACTATTTTAGAATGTAAAGTCAACCATTTAAATACTTTGAAAAAGAATAAAATTATGATTTCATGATTGAAAATGAAATTATGTGATATTTTTTACAAATGTCCGTTCAAATTATTTAAAAAATTTATTTTTTGTCTCATTAAATATAGTATATTTTTATTATTTTTAAAAACCTTAAGTGTCCTCCTCATCAAAAACTGGTTTCAACTTGATTGACTAGATTTAGTAACTGGACAGCCAATGTATCCAGACATCAGAACAACAAACCCTGTTGAAAATACAGCCAGACACCTAGATAATGGTGTACTTATGAAGTATGAAGATGTGTGATATTGCTAGTTCTAACCCTGCAGATAATAGAGAGCTAACCCTTGTACAATGGAGCTTCCAGTAATGAATCTTGTTACAATTATACACATTAACCATGGTCTACACCAATAAATTTTTTACAAAAAATAAACTTTGAATTTGTTTTGCTTCATTCTCTGTATTGTGACTCTAATTGGTGATTTGTAATACATGTGAAATGCCGTTTTCTGGCTAGTGAAATACCTTTATTTCAGAAGCAACTCTAATTCAAACAGAATAGTAAATTATTGGCAAAAACTGAACCTTCCAGCAGTATTTTACTGTCACCTACTGTTGAAGTCAATGAAAAACAAATAAAATATCAAATGCTGGTACTTGTACACAAGGATATATGGAAATAGGTTTCCAGCAATAATTTGCAAATATATGATCCAGCAATAATTTACTGTCACCTCACCTACTGTCTTCTAGCAATATAAAACAAATGAAATGGATGCTACATGTATGTACAGACCACGAAAACAGGAAGGAAGACAATTGATTTTCTTATTTTAAATTAAATTGTTGAATATTTTATCAAAATACTTACAGTTTGGTTGTGTAAAATATCTGTATAACAATATTTTATAAAATCCAAATAGATTTTATTATGTCCACCCCACTTGACGAAATCGATCTATCTTGCACGGTTAAGGAGATAGAAGCAAATTTGTATTTTGCCATTTTTGGCAAAAATTCGAAAATTCAAAATGGCTGCCATTTTTGGGAAGAGGAAAATTTTTTTGAAAATTGCCAAGAGTACATTGCTCAGATACCCTGTGGGTCGAAAATTTCGACGAAATCACTCTATCTCACACGGTTAAGGAGATAGGAGCAAATTTGTGTTTTTCCATTTTTGACGAATATTCAATATGGCCACCATATGTGGGAAAAGGAAAATTTTTTGAAAATTGCCAAGAGTACACTGCGCAGATACCATGTGAGTCGAAAATTTTGACGAAATCGCTCTATCTTGCACGGTTAAGGAGATAGAAGCAAATTTGTGTTTTGCCATTTTTGGCAAAAATTCGAAAATTCAAAATGGCCGCCATTTTTGGGGAGGGGAAATTGTTTTTGAAAATTGCCAAGAGTACATTTCTCAGATACCCCGTGGGTCGAAAATTTCGACGAAATCGCTCTAACTCGCACAGTTAAGGAGATAGAAGGAAATATGTGTTTTGCCATTTTTGGCAAAAATTCGAAATTTTCGACTCACAGAGTATCTGAGCAGTGTACTCTTGGCAATTTTCAAAAATTTTTCCTTTTCCCACATATGGCGGCCATATTGAATTTTCGTCAAAAATGGAAAAACACAAATTTGCTCCTATCTCCTTAACCGTGCGAGATAGAGCGATTTCGTCGAAATTTTCAACCCACAAGGTATCTGAGCAATGTACTCTTGGCAATTTTCAAAAAATTTTCCTCTTCCCAAAAATGGCGGCCATTTTGAATTTTCAAATTTTTGCCAAAAATGGAAAAACAGAAATTTGCTTCTATCTCCTTAACCGTGCAAGATAGAATTTTCGACCCAACCAATGCAAAAAGGCATGAAGCTGAAATAATTTACATGTATACTAATAAATATTTAAGCATCATTGATATATTTTACAAATAAAACAGGATCTTGTAAGACTACTGTACAATTTTTGCAAAAGGTTCATGGAGTGGACATTACACATGATAATGTGTGTTCTTCTATGCTATCCTGTTTCTATTCATATGTCGCAGCTACTATCAACAGGGCGTCCTATTTCTAGTATTATTAAATGAACTACTACAAACTACTAGTTTGCTCATCCACTGTGTACGCTTCAAACTTAAAATACGTCTTCTCCCTTTGAAATCCAAATTCAAACTGCGTAGTTACAGATAAACCCCTGTATTTAGAAACGTATATTTAGAAACCTATATTTCTTTTGAAAATAAGGTAATTTTATTTCACTTTATAAAATATTTATAAATATTAAATACTATGACCACAAGAAATATTGACAAAGACTGCACAGGATGCAGTTGAATATTTTATAAAAATACTTAGTTAGCTAGTTTTAAATATCCATATAACAATTATGTCTGTAACCATCTTTGCAAGTGTTTTGCAAATGGGCGATAGTTTACAGACCTTAATTCCCAGTACTGTCCAAATTTGACTCCGTCTTTGGCGGAAAGCCAGCCACAGCACCCTTGTTTTAAAATATTGCTTGGGGGCCACGGTGTCGCAGTGGCAGCACACTGGTCTCTCAACTCTGAGGTCAGAGGTTCAAGCCACGGACCCTATGTGGGAAAGTTGGTAGTTTCTTACCAATGGTCAGCTGTTTACATTTTATAAGTACAAAAATTGGACCAACTGTGTGTACTGGTTTTCTCTGCCCATAAAACTACCGGTCGTGATGTGACCTTTACAGCGTTGAAAGCAAGGTTAAACCCAAATAAATAAATAAAATATTACTTTTGGACCAGCTATATATATATATATATCTTTATTCATACAAAAATATGCATATGCAAAATTAAGAACATTTAGAACAAAAAAAGATTAACACTACCTACAGTAATTTAGTATTTACAATATTTGAATTGTCAGTTTGCAATGTCATTCAGTACATAGCTTTTTTTATAATGTATTGTAGTTCACTACAACTTAGCAGGCCTGATCTTTCATCTTTCATAATGATACAATCTTTGATCACACTGCATATTATTTTATCTTCAGTTCTTGTAAAAAGGCTCATATAACATTTAATATAATATATTTTATAACATAGTAAAATTGCAGACATGTAGCTCATGGCATACCTGAGCAATAGCTACTTCCAGGTTGTCACTGTTGAGTAAATCAGTTGTAACCTGAAAACTATTGCATTTACAGTATTTCTTTAAATATGTTATTCACATACTGTGCCAGCTACAACATAGTAAAATTGCAGAGCTGTAACCCATTGCATAGATGAGCAATAGCTTTTTTCAGGATTTCACTGTTGAGTAAATTGGTTGTAACTTAAAAACTGTTGCATTTGCAGTATTTTGTTTAAATAGGTTATTCACCTACTTTCCAGATAGTAAAATTGCACACCTGTACCTCATAACACAGTTCAGCAATAGCTACTTTCAGGTTATCACTGTTGAGTAAATTAACTGTATCTTGAAAACTATTGGATTTAGAGTATATTCTTTAAATATGTTATTCAACTCCTTTTGGGTCAGCTATAACATAGTGAAATTGGTGACATGTAGCTCATTGCATAGCTGAGCAATAGTTACTTTGAGGTTTTCACTTCTGAGTAAATCAGTTGTAACTGGAAAACTAATGCATTTAGAGAATTTTGTTTAAATATATTATTCACCTTCTTTGGGGTCGGCTGTAACAGTAAAATTGCAGACCTGTAGCTCATTGCATAGCTGCGTAATAGTTACTATGAGGTTATAACTGTTGAGTAAATCAGTTTTTACTTGAAAACTATTGCATTTAGAATATTTTGTTTTAATATCTTATTCACTTAATTTGAGTCAGCTATAACATATTAAAATTGCTGACGTGTAGCTCATTGTATAGACAAGGAATAGCTACTTTCAGGTTCTCACTGTTGAGTAAATCAGTTGTAACTTGAAAACTATTGCATTAACAGTAGTTTTTATCTAGGGTTGGCCATCTCGGGCCAACCCTAGATACTGTTATGGGATTTTCCTTGCATTTGCCGTCGAATTTCGCGTTACTTGGACATTTTCCGTGCGTCGTCTTAGCGTGACTGGAGAAAGAATAAATATGCTTAAGTGGTGTGTTTTTGTGGGAATTCAATGTTTACTGACATTTAAGTATTTTAGGAATTTTTTATTTGACCTTGGTGACCTATATTGTAAAGACAAGTTCAACTGAGATAGCGATCTATATGGGCCGGTTGGTGCTAATTTTTTTTTTTTTTTCACGGGGTTTCATCCCGGCGTTCCATTGAAGAAAAATATGAAAGAAACAATGAAAACAAAATTACCCCTTTAACTTGTTTCAAATGTCAAATATGTCATTTGTATATCGTTTATTTCTGTTTTGAAGTGATAAATGACATATACTGACATTTAATTAATGGCAATTTATTTGATAGCATACAAGTGGTACAGACGTCTTTCAATTAGTCTGGTACCCTGTCAATTTTTATTTTGTGAGGCCCCCTGAAAATTGCAAGCTGTGTCAGCCGAAAATGTTTACAGGAGACCACACATTCATGATAACCTGATGACTTTGGGTTCTGGGGCTATATTCACAAAAGGAATCAAGCTCACGTTGAGCCAAAAATCAGCTCAAGCTTATTATAAACACCTAGACACTTTTGGGCTCAACTTCAGCTTGATCCTTTTTGTGACTACAGCCCCTTATGTTGTGTATATATTTATGTATTTATTTGTTAATATGTGATATAAATATAACACAATAAAATAATATAGAGGTGGGGATAGTTAAATATGAACTTCTTTATTATGTGGATTTACTTTTGTCAAAGGTCAAAGTTGTGATTTTTATGTCTCATGCAACAGCAACAGCCAGGGTCATATTAAGCCAGGTACTCTGCATTGTCATTTGGGGCAGTCATACCTACACAGAGGTAACAGCCTATCATTAGATGTCAAACCTGCTAACCCACAAGTGATAAAGCCTCCCTTTCCTCTCAGTTAATCACACATATTTAGTGTTTGATGTCATTTTTATCTAGGGTTGGCCATCTCGGGCCAACCCTAGATACTGTTATGGGATTTTTCGCGTCTTTCTTCATGAATTTCGGGCGTTTCGAGTGGAAACTAATTGCCGTTTTCGGATCGTTTTGAATAATTTCAAGTAGTAAACGTTCTATAAATATCACAGTTTTTGATGTTTTGTTTTTAAGATTTGTGGAGGGATTTTTGTTATTGACCTCAGCGACCTAATTAAACTGTGCTGATAAGATCTATCTGGACCGTTTCTCTTGAAAACATATGACGTGAATCTTTTCTTTCTGAAAAACGTCTTTTGATTAGTGTGGTACCCTGACCATTTTTCTTCTGAGACCCCCGGGAAATTGTAAGTTGTGTGAACCGAAAATATTTTCAGGAGACAATGATAACCTGATGACTGGGTTCTGGGGCTATATTCATAAAAGGAATAAAGCTCAGGTTGAGCCAAAAATCAGCTCAAGCTTATTATATATAAAACTAATATCTTGGATAATATTACACCAATCTTCCTCAAATCAAAAGGAACATAAGCTATTGATGTTGCTGTTAAATTGGTATAGATATTATATTGCTAGCTTCAATAAAACAATAAAAAAATATTTTGAACAGAGTTCGTGCAAGATTGTGGATCTGAACAGGTGTTCATGTTCTTCAGATATTTAAAAAAGTCAAACATGTTATTGTAATAAATATGATAGAAATAATATACTGTAACAATAAAATGATATAGAGTTAGAGATATTTAAATATGGACTTCTTTATTATGTGGATTTAATTTTGTCAAAGGTCAAAGTTGTGATTTTTATGTCTCATGCAACAGCAACAGCCAGGGTCATATTATGACAGGTACTCTGCATTGTCATTTTGGGGAGTCATACCTACACAGAAGTGACAGCCTATCATCAGATGTCAAACTTGCTAACCCACAAAGACATTCTATTTTGTCAAGCATAAGAAATCATATCTCAAGCAGTAAACTATTCCCACTAAAGGTAGCACAAGTGATAAAGCCTGCCTTTCCTCTCAGTTAATCACATATATTTAGTGTTTGATGTCATTTTTATTGCATTACATTTCATACACAAGTCACAGAGAAGAATATTATTTTTTTATTATTATTTGCTGTGCATAGTAATTTTTAAAACATTTACCTTAATATTGGACCAATTTTCCTCAAATCAAAAGGAACATAACCTCTAGAAATTTGCCATTGAATTGGTATAGATATTATATGGCTAGCTTCAATAAAACAATCACCAAAACTATTATAAACACAGTTCCAGCAAGATTGTGGATCACAACAGGTGTTCGTGTTCTTCAAATATTTTTAAAAAAATCACACCAGTTATTGCAATAAATATGATATAATTAATACTGTATAAGTGGTTATTTTCGCGTGGAATTAATTTTCGCTATATTCGCGAGTGACTACAAAACGCGAAAATAACTTCTAGCCAATATTTATATCCAGTAGAACCAGTCTAGCGTGAGCGGTAATACAAGATTATGCAAGATACAATATTTAACACTGTCACGGAAACAAATCAAATGTACCATTCACAGAAACGCCTAACTTCTTTGATCTTTATCACCAATAGGGAGGGATTAATTCAATTACACGACCCCGCTACACAACTTCTTTGATAATGCGCCGGTCAATGAAAGTGTGTTCGATTGGGTTTCGTAAATTTATAATCTCCCAGAGTAGGTTCACACACTGACAACATGTATAAAAGAAAAGACGTTAACTATGCATTTCCAATCAAACCAGCAGAAGTCCGCGTAATATTTTAATTTGAACATGTTGTTAGTTTGGGCGATAATTGAATATATTTCACCGCGAAAATAAATTCTCGCGAAGCAGGCCTACAGTGTACATTCGCGAACTTAAGTACCCGCGAAAATAACCACTTATACAGTATATTATAACACAATAAAATGATATAGAGTTAGGGACATTTAAATATGGACTTCTTTATTATGTGGATTTAATTTTGTCAAGGTCAAAGTTGTGATTTTTATGTCTCATGCAACAGCAACAGCCAGGGTCATATTATGACAGGTACTCTGCATTGTCATTTTGGGGAGTCATACCTACACAGAGGTGATAGCCTATCATTAGATGTCAAACCTGCTAACCTACAAGGACATTCCATTTTGCCAAGCATAAATCATATCTGAAGCACTGTGGTGTAAGTTCTCTATGTGTGATATGAAAACTGATTCCATCACAGAATTGTGACAAAGCTGAATAACTGTTCAGGTCAATCCCAAAGTGCCTACTGATATTGCCCAATAAAGGTAGCACGAGTGATAAATTTATCTTTCATCTCAGTTTATCACACCTATTTAGTGTCATCTTTTTATTTCATAAAAATCCATACACAATTCACAGAGGAAAATTTTTTTAATTGAACATTATATTTTGCATTTCCTGTTCATTGCTGTGCATACTAACTTTTAAAAGTAGTATTTTGGCCAATATATTGCCAAACTTTTTTCAAATCAAGGGAATATAACTTAGGGTACAAGTCTTAAATGCTTGTTAAAATTTCAATTTGATTTTGATTTTTATGACCAGGTTGCACACCCACTTCTCGGGGAGTCGTTTTCGTTGAAAAATATTATTCAGGGTACCAGTCTGAAAAGCTTGTTCCAGCCAACCTACCATCCACGCATGCGCATTCCTCTATTTTCCCGATCTGTCACTTCAAAACTTCAAATATTGCCAGAAGACGTAAGAAAAGGGTTAAATATGAAAGAAATAATAAAATAAATATAAGATATGTCCCAGATAGCATTCCGCCGTCGGACCGACGTTGGCTGTTGGTCGCATATGGTCGGCAGATTTTGCCAATGTTGGCTTGCCAACCACTACTCGGGTTAGATTTTGCCAACGTTGGGCCAACGGCGGATTTTTATTCAGAATGGTGGTGAGCAATAATAGGGGATTTGGGGGAACTTAGAAAAAAAGTATTTATTATGGTATGTATAAAAATCATATTTCAGTGAGCCAACAAATTTTATCTGACCATTTAGCAATTTTACACATAAAATTAGTATTCTCATTATAAATTCATACTAATAAAGGTGTTGGCGAACATTATCTGATTGGCTGATGCTAGACATAGAACATAATTTTTACTGGTGGCTTGCCGACGTGGAGACAACGTTGGCCCAACGGTCAAAAGGGTGTTGGCCCAATGTCGGCAGCCAACGTCAGACCGACGGATGTGCTGACGTTGGGCCAACATCGGTCCGACAACGGCATGCTATCTGGGTATTTGCTCATTAATATTAATTAGGCAGGTACTGGTAGTTTTCATCTTAAAGCAGCATATTAATTTATAAAATATTATTAACCACGAATCTATAATATATTTACCACGAGTCTTCCAAATATCTACTGCGTATCTTCCTGACTGCGTATATTCCAGATACCAGTACTAGTATATTATAAATTTCAAAGAAAAACTGGTTTAAGATTAAATACCAGTGAACTTCCTGTCCACGGATTTGCCTCATTAATATTAATGATGAAGTCTGAGGTCCAGAATTTCTCGAATAGATAGAAAAACGGCTGGTTTATGATTAAATACCAGTGAACTTCCAGTGCACGGACCTGCCTGATTAATATTAATGAGGAAATATGGCCTAATCGAATTTCTTGGATGGGGGTTTACTACTGTACTGTAAGTTGACACCAAGAGTTTTGTTTATCATAATCCAGCAGTATTTCATAAATTTTAAAGAAAAGCTTTCCGTTATAAAATATTGTCAGGAAACCCACTCAAAGAACTGCCGTGACCTAAAATTTGCTCATTAATATTAATTAGGCAGGTACTGGTAGTTTTCATCTTAAAGCAGCATATCAATTTATAAAATATTATTAACCACGAATCTATAATAATTTACCGTGAGTCTTTCAAATATTTACTGCGAATCTTCCAATATTGACCACATATCTTCCTGACGGTGTATATTCCAGATACCCAGTACTAGCATATAAATTTCACAGAAAAACTGGTTTAAGATTAAATACCAGTGAACTTCCTGTCCACGGACCTGCCTCATTAATATTAATGACGAAATATGACCTGATCAAATTTCTTGGATGAGGGTTTACTACTGTACTGTAAATTCATGCCAAGACTTTTGTTTATCGGTATCCAGAAGTATTTTATAAATTTCAAAGAAAGCTAGTTTAAGATTAAATACCAGTGCACTTCCTGTCCATGGACCTGCCTCATTAACATTAATGAGGAAATATGAGATGCCAGACTTTCTCCAATAAATAGAAAAAAAGCCTGGTTTATGATTAAATACAAGTGAACTTCCAGTGCACAGACCTGCCTCATTAATATTAATGAGGAAATATGACCAAACAAATTTCTTAGATGGGGGTTTACTACTGTACTGTAAGTTCACGCCAAGAGTTTTGTTTATCATAATCCAGCAGTATTTCATAGATTTTAAAGAAAAGCTGGTTTAAGATTAAATACCAGTGCACTTCCTGTCCACAGACCTAGCTCATTAATATTAATGACGAAATATGAGGTCCAGAATTTCTTGGATAAATAGAAGAAAAGGCTGGTTTATGATTACATACCAGTGAACTTCCTGTCCACAGACCTGCCTCATTAATATTAATGAGGGAATATGACCTGATCAAATTTCTTTGATTATATTTCTCTAAATATGTTATTCATCTACTTTTGTGTGAGCTATATCGTATTAAAATAGCATCCTTATAACTGATTGCTTAGTTGAGCAAAAGCTACTTTGACCTGTGCCTTATTGCATCACTGAATAATAGCTACTTTGATGTTATTCCTGTTGAGTAAATCAGTTATAACTTGAAAACTATTGCATTTAGAATATTTTGTTTAAGTAAGTTATTCACCTACTTTTGAGTAAGCTACAACATAGAAAAATACCAAATCTGTAGCTTATTTCATAACTGAGCAATAGCTAATTTGAGGTTCTTATTGTTGAGTAAATCAGTTGTAACTTTAAATTTATTGGTTTATAGTATTTTGTTTGAATATGTTGTACACCTACTTTTAGGTCAACTATAACATAGCGAAGTTACAGACCGATAGCTCATGGCATAGCTGAGCAATTGCTACTTTCAGGGCTGTTTGGGTATTGTTTTCACCCATGGTGTCCGGATGGGCGGGCGGGTGGCGGGAAAAAGTTTGTCCGGGCTGTATCTGAGAAACCGCAAGGTGTAGGAAGTTGATACTTGGTAGGGACATTGGATGTGTAGGTGTGCAACATCATGGCCTGACCTTGATTTGACCTTTGACCTTACTGTAGTGACCTTGAGTTTGGAAATCTTGTCTGGGCTATATGTTGGAAAGTGTAAGGTGTAGGAAGTTGATACATGGTAGGGACATTGGTTAGGGAGTGTAGGTGTGCAACGTCATGGTGTGATCTTAATTTGACCTTGCTGTAGTGACCTTGACCTATAAAATCTTGTCCGGACTATATCTCAGAAACTGTAAGGTGTAGGAAGTTCATACTTAGTAGGGACATTGGTTCGGGGGTGTAGGTATGCAACGTCATGGTCTGACCTTGATTTGACCTTTGACCTTACTGAAGTGACCTTTACCCATAAAATCTTGTCCAGGCTATATCTCAGAAACTGTAAGGTGTAGGAAGTTGATACTTGGTAGGGACATTGGTTCGGGGGTGTAGGTGTACAACGTCATGGTCTGACCTTGATTTGACCTTTGACCTTGCTGTAGTGATGCTGACCTATAAAATCTTGTCCGGGCTATATCTCGGAAACCGTAGCATGTAGGACGTTGCTACTTGGTAGGGATATTGGTTTTATACACAACCACACTCTGTAAACCTTTCACACATGAAACACACATTAAGCCATTCCACTCTGCCAAACCCTAGATATGTGACCGATTCATTCGGTCACTGATTGCTTGTTTTACACATGTTATTCACCTACTTTCCAGATAGTGAAATTGCACACCTGTACCTCATTGCATAGTTGATCAATAGCTACTTTCAGGTTATCAGTGTTGAGTAAATCAGTTGTATCTTGAAAGCTATTGCATTTAGAGTATTTTCTTTAAATATGTTTTTTATGTCAACTGACTTGTCTACAAGGCCTAGAGACATGCTATTTTTTTTAAAAGATACCTTATCTATTGAGGATGAAAAATTCTTCAAGGCATGCAAATCTGTCTGTTCGTCTGTTTGCTAGAGACGTTACAAGGGAGGTACCCCCACCAAAAGTGTGAAAATTTCAACACTTTATCACAATTTTCTCAGTGACTAGTGCAAGGATTTCTCTCATATCTTGCATATATGTACTAGGCCAGAGGTAGATTCTCTTGTGTGAGTATGAGACCTGGATCTGTCTTAGTTTTTTTTAATAAATTTTTTTTAATAATTTTTATTGCATTAAAATTCATGAAATCATGCACTAAATCACTTATAACTTGAAAAGTGTTGCATTTAGAGCATTTTGTTAAAATATGTTATTCAGCTACTTTTTTCATAGCTATAACATGGTGAGTAACTTGGGTTTCTGTCTCAATAGCTAAGTGAGTTATTAACTACTTTTGGGCTTTTCAGTAACTACCATCTTGAGTAAAATCACTTGGAACATGAAAACTATTGCATTTAGAGAATTTCTTATAAATATGTTATTCAGCTACTTTTGGGTCAGCTATAACATAGTAAAATTTCAGACCTGTGGCTCATGACATAGCTGAGTAATAGCTACTTTTAGGTTATCACTGTTGAGTAAATCACTTATAACTTGAAAACTATTGCATTTAGAGTATTTTGTTTCCAATGACTTATTCACCTATTTTGGGGTCAGCTATAACATAGTAAAATTTCAGACCTGTAGCTCATGGCATAGCTGAGTAATAGCTACTTTGAGGTTATCACTGTTGAGTAAATCACTTATAACTTGAAAACTATTGCATTTACAGAAATTTGTGTAAATATGTTATTCAGCTACTTTTGGGTCAGCTATAACATAGTGAAATTACAGACCTATAGCTCAGGGCACAATTGAGCAATAGCTATTTTCAGGTACTGTATGTTGAGTAAATCAGTTGTAACTTGAAAAATATTGCATTTGAAGTTTTTTGTTAAAATGTGTTGTTCATCTACTTTTTTGTCAGCTATAACATAGTGAAATTACAGACCTATAGCTCATGGCATAGCTGAGTAATAGCTACTTTTATGTTATCACTGTTGAGTAAATCACTTATAACTTGAAAAGTATTGCATTTAGAATATTTTGTTTCAATACGTTATTCAGCTACTTTTGGGTCAGCTATAACATAGTGAAATTACAGACCTGTAGCTCATGGCACAACTGAGCAATAGCTATTTTCAGGTACTGACTGTTGAGTAAATCAATTGTAACTTGAAAAATATTGCATTTACAGTATTTTGCTTAAATATGTTATTCACCTACTTTTGGGTCAGCTATAACATAGTCAAATTTCAGACATGTAGCTCATGGCATAGCTGAGTAATAGCTACTTTGAGGTTATCACTGTTGAGTAAATCCCTTATAACTTGAAAACTAGTGCATTTACAGAAATTTGTGTAAATTCGTTATTCAGCTACTTTTGGGTCAGCTATAACATAGTGAAATTACAGACCTGTAGCTCATGGCACAATTGAGCAATAGCTATATTCAGGTACTGTATGTTGAGTAAATCAGTTGTAACTTGAAAAATATTGCATTTGGAGTATTTTGTTAAAATATGTTGTTCACCTACTTTTTTGTCAGCTATAACATAGTGAAATTACAGACATATATCTCATGGCATAGTTGAGTAATAGCTACTTTTAGGTTATCACTGTTGTGTAAATCACTTATAACTTGAAAACTATTGCATTTGGAGTATTTTGTTTCAATATGTTATTCACCTATTTTGGGGTCAGCTATAACATAGTAAAATTTCAGACCTGAAGCTCATGGCATAGCTGAGTAATAGCCACTTTTAGGTTATCACTGTTGAGTAAATCACTTATAACTTGAAAACTATTGCACTTACAGTATTTTGTTTCAATATGTTATTCACCTATTTTGGGGTCAGCTATAACATAGTAAAATTTCAGACCTGTAGCTCATGGCATAGCTGAGTAATAGCTACTTTTAGGTTATCACTGTTGAGTAAATCATTTATAACTTGAAAACTATTGCATTTACAGAAATTTGTGTAAATATGTTATTCAGCTACTTTTGGGTCAGCTATAACATAGTGAAATTACAGACCTGTAGCTCATGGCACAACTGAGCATTAGCTATTTTCAGGTACTGACTGTTGAGTAAATCAATTGTAACTTGAAAAATATTGCATTTGGAGTATTTTGTTAAAATCAGTTGTAACTTGAAAACTATTACATTTAGAGTATTTTGTTTAAATATGTTATTCACATAATTTTTGGTCAGTTATATCATAGTGAAATTGCAGACCTCTATGTCATGCTATAGCTGAGCAATAGCTACTCTCAGGTTCTCACTATTGAGTAAATCATTGTATCCACTGGATAGCCGCAGTGTGTAGAGAGATTTTACCATTACCGCTCTAATGAAAAAAATATTATAGCTAGCCTTCTCAAGTTTGCAGAATATATTAATAACCATAAAATGTTGCCTGGGAATATTTTTGAAAAACAAGATGGCCGCCAGGGACGTTTATTCGACTTTAAACAAGGACTTTTGTTGGCCCTCTAGAGGAAAGGATATTATAGGTAGAGATCTCAAATTCGCAGGATATGTTCCTCATTATAAAATCTTGACTGGGAATATTTTTGGCCTCATTTTGAAAAACAAGATGGCCGCCACAGGTGCTTCTTTGTCAGTCATGAAAAGTGCTTATATCTCCCTTATTATTGGTCCTAGAGGTTTGGGATGGTAAACCAACCTGTAGGAAATCATGGGCTGGGAATCTTTTGGTGTGGTCAGATTTGACCTTTGACCCCTCCTTCAAGGTCAAATGAGGATAGCCAAACTTAAAAGTGCTTATAACTCACTTATTATTGGTCCTAGAGGTTTGGGATGGTAAACAGACATATAGGAAATCATGGGCTGGGAATCTGTTGATGTGGTCCGATTTCACCTTGGACCTCTTTTTCAAGGTCAAACGAGGATAGCCAAACTTAAAAGTCATTATAACTCGCTTATGATTGGGCTTAGATGTTTGGGATGGTAAAACAACATATAGGAAATCATGGGCTGGGATTCTTTTGGTGTGGTCAGATTTGACCTTGGACCCCTCCTTCAAGGTCAGTTGAGGATAGCCAAACTTAAAATTGCTTATAACTCGCTTGTTATTGGTCCTACAGGTTTGTGATGGTAAATCAACCTACAGGAAATCATGGGCTGGGAATCATTTGGTGTGGTCAGATTTGACCTTGGACCCCTCCTTCAAGGTCAAACAAAGATAGCC
Organism: Sabellastarte sp. h YS-2021; assembly: GCA_964017235.1. Classification (NCBI taxonomy): domain Eukaryota; kingdom Metazoa; phylum Annelida; class Polychaeta; order Sabellida; family Sabellidae; genus Sabellastarte; species Sabellastarte sp. h YS-2021. The sequence continues at coordinate 36,057,777 of OZ024936.1, forward strand.
AAACTTAAAAGTGCCTATAAATCGCTTATCATTGGTTCTAGAGGTTTGGGATGGTAAACCATCCTATAGGAAATCATGGGCTGGGAATCTTTTGGTGTGGTCAGATTTGACCTTTGGACCCCTCCTTCAAGGTCAAATAAGGACAGCCAAACTTAAAAGTGCTTATAACTCGTTTATTATTGGTCCTAGAGGTTTGGGATGGTAAACCAACCTATAGAAAATCATGGGCTGGGAATGTTTTTGTGTGGTTGGATTTGACTGTGGACCCCTTCTTCAAGGTCGTACGAGGATACTGCATTTGCAGTATTTCTTTAAATATGTTTTAACCTACTCTTTACACTTAAACAGTTACTTGTTACTTTCCTTCACAATACCATTTGCAGGGCACAACTTTTTTGTCCTTTTCTTCTGTCAGGTTCAGAATTTCTTTTGAACATGCTGTTCAATTACCATTTACTGTACTTCTGTACAGCACTTTCCCTGATAATTATGCTTTCCTCTCATGATTACCTTCACAAATCAAAAACACTCAGTCAGCTGACACAGTGCCCGTTCACGGGCACTCTCCTCTTGTTTTTGTTATTCACCTACTTTTGGACCAGCTATACCAGAGTAAACTTGCAGACATGTAGCTCATTGCGTAGCTGAGCAATGGCTACTTTCCGGTTCTCACTGTTGAGTAAATCACTTGTAACTTGAAAACTAGTGCATTTACAGTAATTTCTTTAAATATATTTTTCACCTACTTTTCAGTCCTGTATAACATAGTGAAATTGCAGCCACTATACCATAGTGAAATTGCAGACCTGTAGCTCATTGCATGGCTAAGCAATAGGTACTTTCAGGTTCTCACTTTGAGTAAATCACTTGTAACTTGAAAACTGTTGCATTCAGAGTATTTTCTTTAAATATGTTATTTACCTACTTTTGGGTCAGCTATAACATGGTGAAATTACAGACCTGTAGCTCATTGCATAGCTGAGCATTTGCTACTTTGAGGTTCACTGTTGAGCAAATCAGCTGTAACTCAAAAGCTATTGCATTTAGAGCATTTTCTTTAATTATGTTATTCACCTACTTTTGGGTCAGCTATAACATACTGAAATTGTAGACCTGTAGCTCATTGCAAAGTTGAGCAATAGCTACTTTTAGGTTCTCACTGTTGAATAAATTACTTGTAACTTCAATTCTGTTGCATTTACAGTATTTTCTTTAAATATGTTATTCATCTACTTTTCGGTTAGTTATAATATTGTACAATTTCCATACATGTAGCTCATTGCATAGCTGAGCAATAGCTACTTTCAGGTTTTTACTGTTAAGTAAATCGGTTGTAAATTGAAAACTGTTGCATTTAAAGAATTTTGTTTGAATATGTTATTCACCTACGTTTTACAGCTATAGCATAGTGAATTTGTAGACTTGTAGGTCACTGCATAGCTAAGCAATAGTTACTTTCAGGGTCTCACTGTTGAGTAAATCACTTGTAACTTGAAAACGTTTGCATTTACAGTATTTTTTTAAAATATGTTATTCATCTACTTTTCAGTCAGCTATAACATAGTATAATTGCAGACTGTAGCTCATTGCACAGCTGAGCAATAACTACTTTCAGGTTTTCATTGTTGAGTAAATCAGTTGTAACTCGAAAACTATTGCATTTAGAAAGTTTCGTTTAAATACATTATTTACCTAGTTATGGGTTAATATGCACCCAGGTAGTGGTGTCATCACGAGCAGTGATATCGCAGATTCACCGGTGATGGAAAAAATGGATGATAATCAAGGATTAATGATCATCCGCGATGCATCTTATAAACATTATTTCCAGACGAATTTAATAAAAAGATAAGGAAATATTCATATAATGATTACTTTCATGTGGTTTTGTTTTCATTTGTGACATAGCTATAATGATGAGCACTTTGAATTCCTACAGTAAGTAAAAATATTTATTATTGTTTATGTTTTATTACTTCAAATATTAATATTTATTATACATCATAAACCCTGATGATGATACCACCACACGCGGGACCAATTTTTTTCTGTTGCCTGACTTATCTTGTCACTCACCAATGTCTGTACCAACTGTATATGTGACCGCTTCATATCGGTCACTGATTGCTTGTTTCAAAATTGGTGCCATTTTGAAAAACAACATGGATGCCATGGGTGCCATCTTGAAATTTTGTTTTTTTTTCTGGACTGTAACTCAAAGACACAACTAGCTATCGATTTAAACTTGACAGAGTTGTAGGACAGCACCCAGGTAAGGTTGCTCCTGAAATTACTGCCATTTTAAAAAACAACATGGCCACCATGGCGGCCATCTTGAATAAAGTTTCAGCACTCTAGCTCGAAGACACGTACATTATTTATTATTATTACTTTGCCACTATCAAATGACACAGATGTTTAATAAATAGTTAATATCACCCCTTATCTGTATACTAGTATATACATTGTCAATCAAAACCACAGGGACACAGATTACTTTTTGCAAACAATAAACTTGAAATTTGTTGTCGGCCGTAGCCCTGATACAGATTGTGCAACACACCTTTTTGGGGTCTATAACCCCACTTTTCATGGTTTTGTTAGGTACCAACTAGTATTAGTAAACCTCACTGGGTGCTGAGATGTTGCAATAACATGTTTGACCATCCAAACTTTTTGAATGCTCTTTAGCCTCGTTAAGGATTGCTCCAGACACCTCATTACGGTTTGCTCCAAACGCATTGACCTCAAACATGTGAAACCAACCTTTAAAATGTTGAAAGGTACCCTTACTTTATATATTATATTCCCAGATTAAAGTTGGGGATATACTGGATTCAGCTCTGTTGCGCCGCTGCTGCAGCCACCGTAGAAATTTCCTTGTGTACACGATAACTAAAAAAAAGGATCAACATTTTTTTTCAAACTTTGTGCGCATGTTAAGGGTGGCCAAAGGTAGATCCCTATTTTAAGGGGACCTTAAACTCTCAATAATTAAGAACTTATGGCCATCTTAAGTCACACTTGAACCTATGGCCATGAAAAGTCCTCTAGGTCACGATGAGGTTCATGTGGCTAAATGTTAACCTGAGAACACATTAATATATTTTTCATACATATGTGAAAAGTCATGACTAAATGTTAAAGATAAAATTGTGTTATGAATTGCCAGTTAGGAATTGTTTTTTTTTTTTACATTTTTTTCACATTTTATTTTTGCCCTGTAATTTGAAAGTTGTAATTCTTATGAGTCTCAAATTGTACTAGATATAACTTCTATATCAAATATCTGTCTGTGAAAAATTTGAGGCCTCTAGCTTTAATGTTATAGTCATATGATGAAATATGATCAGGGAACATATTAATGTGTTCTTTCATGTGCCAAAAATCTAGGCCTTTAATAGACATTTAACCTGTGTATAAGGACCTGAAGCACTCCAATTGAGTGACATTTTTCACATATTTTGCCTTTTAACTTAGAAATGGGAAGTCTGACAAGTCTCAAAACTGTGTTAGACATAATTCTATATGTAATTTCTGTCTCTATAAAATTTTAAGTCTGTAATTTTAAGTTTAAGGCCACTTTAAGGTCTCTAAAATGGCCACAAGGACCCAATTTATAGACTTTTTGCCACTTTTAAGCCCTATAACTGTGATACTATGTGACTGATATGGCTGACATCTCATCTGGGAATATATTAATATGTTGTTTTCACATGTGGCAAAGATCAAGGCTTTAAATAGAGATTTAACCTGCATATGAGGACCCAAAACACCCAAACGAGTGACCCTTTTTCAAAATTTTTCACATATTTTGCCCTGTAACTTGGAATTGGTAAGTCTGATAAGTCTCAAACTGTATTGGATATATTTTCTATATGCAGTTTTTGTTTGTCAAAAATTTAATGTCTGCAGCTTTTATTTTAAGGTCACCTTGAGAACTCTAAAATGTGTACAGAGACCTAATTTACAGACTTTCTGCGACTTTAAGTCCTATAGCTTCCAAACTATGTGACTTCTCATATGGGAATATATTAATATGTCCTTTTAACATGTGCCAAAAATCAAGGCTTTAAATAGTCATTTAACTTGTGTATGACGACCCTAAACACCTACTCTAGCCACCCTTTTTTGACATTTTTTCTGCATAGTTTGCCAAGTAACTCGGAAATAGTAAGTCTGACAAGTCTCAGACTGTATAAGATATAATTACTATGTGCCATCTTTGAGGAAAATGTGAAGTCTGTACCCTTCGTTTTAAAGTCATCGTGGGGTTTTTAAAATGCCTACAGACAACAGCCTATATTTGTCAAACTATGTGACTGATAGAGCTGAAATCTCACCAGCGGTTTATCAAACTGTATCATTGGAACTGAAATTGTTTTACAATTATATAAAATTCTCAAAATATACCTTGATGTGTTAATGTCTAATCCCATATTTATTTTATAATATTTCAGCTGATATATCAAGACCATACAAACTGATAAAATTGTTATGCCATTATTTACTTACCATGCAGTTTAAATTGTTCAAATACTTTTAAAAATGAATCAAACTTATCACTGCAGGAAGATTAAACATTTAATAAAGTAAATACAAAATTTTCAGTTACAGTTATACACTGGGTATCTGGGGATATAATTTTCCTTGGAAAATAGATATATTGTGCCTTGAATTGCTGACGTCTTCAAATAATTTGGTCATAATGTTTTCCTAACAATTGTGGCCTGCACAAGACAGGCTCATGGTAAATACCATATCAAACCTGTAGCATGGATGATGACCTGTCTGGGGGTACATTAGTATCGAGTTGGCCCAATCTAGTTACAGCCTGTTATATAATGTAAGTCATATTTGACATGTAAGTGGAGTCATTTTTATGTCAGCTCTCTGACATTATGGCATCACTCTACGGCATCTGTGTACACGGCTGCATCCACGTGAACAACTTTTCCTCCAAAAGTTTATTCCAATAGCCAAGTTAGTACTAGCTACTTTCTGACTTTTTAGTAATTTCCGTAATGATAAAAATCACTTGTAACTTTAAAACTATTGCATTTAGAGAATTTTGTATAAATAAGTTATTCAGCTAGATTTGGGTCAGCTCTAACAGTAAATTTACAGACCTGTTGCTCGTTGCATAGCTGAGTAATAGCTACTTTGAGGTTTTCACTGTTGAGTAAATCAATTATAACTTGAAAACTATTGCATTTAGAGTCTTTTATTAAATATATTATTTACCTACATTTGGGTCAGCTATAACATAATGAAATTGCAGACCTATTGCTCATTGCATAACTGAGTAATAGCTACTTTGAGGTTCTCACTGTTGAGTAAATTGTTTGTAACTTGAAAACTACGGCATTTAGAGAATTTTGTTTAAATATGTTATTCATTCACTTTTGGGTCAGCTTATAACAGAGTAAAACTGCAGACATGTAGCTTATAGCATAGCCGAGTAAGAGCCATCCCCAGGTTCCCACTGTTGAGTAAATCAGTTGTATCTCGTAAACTATTACATTTACAGTATTTTCTTTAAATATATGATGCACCTACTTTTCAGTTAGCTATAACATAGTGAAATTGCAGGTCATGCATAGCTGAGAAATAGCTACTTTAGGGTTATCACTGTTGAGTAAATCAGTTGCATCTTCAAAACTATTACATTTAGAGAATTTTGTTTATTTTGTATTATTCACATATTTATGGGTCAGCTATAAAATAACAAAATTGCAGACCTGTAGCTCATATCATACCTGAGCAAAAGCTGCTTTGAGATTCTAACTGTTGAGTAAATCAGTTGTAACTCGAAAACTATTGCATTTACAGTATTTTGTTTAAATATGTTTTCTACCTAATTTTAAGTCACCTTAACAGTTACCTTGGTGCTTTAATTCTGAATAACACTTGCAGGGCACAACTTTTGTGTCCTTTTCTTCTTTCATTTCGACTCTGAAACTCAAAACACAGTCAGCTGACACAGAGCCCGTTCACTGGCATTGATTGCTTGTTTCCATTAGAATTGAGGTTTCCTAAGATTTTACTTTGTACATTCTGGAGTAATATTTTTTATTCAAGTGTCTACTTTCTGAGATCTCATTTCTTCTTATCTTTTGGGTGTGATTACGCTTATCTCTGTAAGTAGAGCGTTTTAGGTATGTGGTAAGATTAGAACTGTTGAAAACTATTTGTTTTAACGATTTTGTCTTAACTTCGAAAAACTATATGATAGCAACATGCTTTCTTCAATATTCTGACTTACTTTTGATTATTTCAGTAAGACACTTACATCAGAACACAATCAGCTGAGTATTGAGGTCATACTCACTTCAATATGAAAATTACATTTCTAACATCTGAATCCTGTGCTTCTAGAGAAATATATGGTAGTTACCTAGATTCATGTCACTGGATGGATCGATTTCCCAGCTGTAAAGAAATGTTTATCTGAGGAAAAACTTGTGATTTAGTAATTGCTGCAGAAATAGGTTGATGAATGTGTCTCTGCTGACTTTGATAACAAAACACGCCCTGACTCTTACTTTATCTGTAGTGGTACAGACTTTAGACACAATTTATAATAATTTATTTTTTATTTCCTTTCGGTCTGTTCTATAAAGATAAGTTTAACATAGCCTGTCAGTGTACCAAAGTCTCACAGCATTTCAGGCCGCCTTTTTAAAACTATTTTTCCCTGGATAGATTTTTTGGAACTCTTTCTTTTAAAAAATAACAGTCAAAGTTGCACTATCACACACACACACACACACACCCAAACCCAGCATTTGATGGTTACAGGAATTCTTGCTCCTAGAAAGTTTGGCAAACCCCTAACTCTTACTATTCTATGTGCTTGTATAATATCAGGTATATCATTTTAACCATCTTGATCCCCAGTAAATATTTTGATAGGGGTGAGAGGTACTGTCCCAAACCTTTTCGGTTCTGCCAAGAAAACAAGGCCTATCAAAATCAAGGGGGAAACCAAATTGTATCATGTTGACCAGCTGTTAATCAAAATATTGAGCCAGGTGATGCTGAGCCCGAACATTCAATCTAATGGTTACAGAAGTTCTTGCACCTAGAAAGAACTCTTACTATTCTATGTGCGTGTATAATATTAGGTGTATCATTATAATCATCTTGATCCCAGTAAATATTTTGATAAGGGTGCGAGGTACTGTCCCAAACCGTACGCCATTGTGAGCATTGCAAAGCTGGTAGTCCATACATATATTCTGTGGGTTGTCCATATATTGAGTTTGAATATCCCCTTGTCCTTGATTAAGCACATTAGAGGATGGATCTGCATAGAAATTATGCACTAACTGGGAGTGCAAAGATTCTGCCCGAATCCTGATCCAATCACTTTGGGAGACTGCACATTGTTGTTTGACTGTCTCTAACATCACTGTCATGTACAAGCTCATCGTGAAGTGTATCTGCATAAAAGTTATCTAGTGATTCCAGATTACCATGTAAAGATTCTGCCCGAATCATGACCGAATCACCTTCTGGCACTACTGCACACTTGCTGTCATTACTTTTATTTTCTCGCAGTTGGGATTGAAGCTGATCCCAAAAAAAAAACAATTATCTGAGTGTATGTCTTGCAATGGCTGAAATCTATTAGCAAGCAATACAGGTTGGAAAGAACTTTTGTGAACCCATGATTGACCTTAGCACAGGAAGGAGGAGGTAGATGACCAAGTAAAATCCCACCCTCCTGCATGACCTTTGCACCAGTACATCCCAAGTCATGAGACCTTTTGTGACTTTCAAGTGGGTAAGAGACAACTTTAGCCCTTGGGCTACTTGGCAATATGATTAGTCTTGTCCCTACATGGACCTTTGTGTTGTTTCTTTCTACTGCTGATGATATGGACCAGTCCCAACTGTACCTGCTGTTATGTGGGTGTACCACCACACGACTGAGCTTCCCGATTAAGGGTTTTTTGTAGTCGGTTTAAAAAATTTGCTTAGTCCCAGGTGTTCTGTATGGATTGGTAGTTGTCGGTTGGGTCGTGAGAAAAATCAAACATGTTTAATATTTCTCACAACCCAAACCAATTCTTATTTCCCGCCATCAACAAAATGTCCAGTCTCAGGCTTCCTCAGGCCTCCTCAGACCCAAATTTACACAGTCCTATGTTGTCTAAGGCCTCCTGCGACCCTTAGTCCCAGGAAGCCTGTTGTCAGTCCCCAACTTATAACAGATCTTTGAAGTTTTATGTGAAAAAGAAACGGTTTCATTAGTCCCAGGAAGCCTCAGACCGTCTCAGGTGTCCTGTGACTAAGAAATCTGGGTCTGGGACTAAGCCCCGACTAAGAGAAGCCAATCCAAGCCGGCCTCCTCAGGCCACCTGGGACCACACAAATTTAGTCTGCGACGGTCTGAGGATGCTCCAGGTGGCCTGTGACTAAGTACCGATTAAGTACCGACTCTTTTCTGCCCGGTTGAAACCAAAAAGAGGGAATGGAGGGGAGACCGGGACTATATAAGCGACCGCGCACACGCTTTCTGTGTTTAGACTGGTTGGCTCCTGAGAGACGTGTGTCACTTTCTGCTAGGGGTTTTCATTTTTTTTTACATTTTACTTGAGTTTAGGGCAAATTTAACAGTCAGGCAACACATTTCAGTTTTTTTACTTTTTATATATTCACTGGAGTTATGAGGAAAGAGAAAGGAGGAAAGAGAGGAAAGAAGAAGATGGAGGAGAAGCAAGAGGAGAGGGAGAAGGAAGGTGGAGAGTTGGAGGAGAGGACAGAGGAGGGGACAGAAGAGACAGAAGACAGGATAGAGGATACAGAGGAAGGTGTAGAAGTTACTGAGGAAGCTTGCAAAAAGATGAGAGGTGTGAGGAAGAATCAGAGTGCCACGCAGCAGCCAAGAGAGCCAGGGTTTGTGCTACATTCACTGACAGCCAAGAAAATGCCATTGTAGAGTTTGTGAATGAGCACCCAGGGCTGTATGACAAGGAGCATGGACGTTTCCATGACAGACAGAGGAAGGAGGCTCTCTGGGCAGAAATCTCTGAAGAACTGAAGCTCCAGCCCTTTGATGTCAGAAGGTGGTTTGAGTCCCAGAGAACTCGTTATGGCAAGCTCTCGAATCAACAGTCTGGCCAAGCCCCAAGGGAGATGACCAAGAGACAGTCCTGGGTCTACCAGCAGATGGGTTTCCTTAAGACCCACATCAGATGCAAGGGGGCCAACAGAAGCTCTGGGGTCAAAGCCAGTCTCAACACCAGCAGGCATGAAGAATCTCGTGGATCTACTACTGATACAGAACATCTTGAGTCCAGTGTCCTGAGGGAGAGTAGGAGTCAACCAATACTTACATCTACACCAGTTTCTACAGATTCCAAGATACTCGAGCACTTTGACCAGATGAGGACACTGATCTCAGGTTTCCTGCAGCAGAAGTCAGACAGGCAGCCCTTCTTTGACTACGTGGCATCAGAGGTTGAAAAGATGACCCAAGAGGAGTTTGAGGACCTCAAGGGCAGGATTTTTAGAGACATTGAAGCAGTAAAGAACACTCATAGATGTCAAGTACTACCCAAGAGATCAGCCATTACCAAAGAGTCACAGAGGGTCGGGATACTGCCAACAACCACTCAACAGGCGTCTAGTTCCACCCAGGCAGCAGCAGGCAGCAGTTCCAGCAGTTACGTCTGCTACACACCCAGCCCCATTGGCTTTGGAAACCCTCCATCAGTGGTCATAGTACAGGACGAGGGCAGCAGACACAACTTAAGTGGAATACTAAGCCAGCTACCAGATCTAACAACAACACAGATCATTGAGCAGCCTCAGCAGCCACAGCAGCAGCTCTACACTATCACCACCACAGCACCGCCTCAACAGCAGCAGCCTCCTCAGTAGCCAGCCAGTCCAGGTGGGTCTCTGTTGCCCCATAGGCCCTTTTCAGATCCGCCCAAATATTTCAAAAACAATTAATAGCTGCAAGTTGTTCAAATTCCCCTCCCAAAACACCACAGTTCAGTACAAATACATAAAGTTATTATGCTATCACATAGCCACCAACCAACAGACAAACCCAATACCAAACATAATCCCCAACCAACGGACTGACAAACCAATTTGCAAACATAACTCCCCACAAGCAACAGACAGATAAACCATACTCTAAAGAGAACCATTTGGGTAGTAGTTATTTTGAGATTAGCAATAAAGGAAAAACTTTTACTTTCAGTTATTTTTCCAGAAGACAAGAAAAATGTAAGTGAAATTAGGGTGTAGCTTTCAAAATGTATGCAATATTTATTCCATTTAGCAGGTTATGTTGTGCCTTGGGTTTGTCTGTTTCTTGGTTGGGAGCCTTATGTTTGGCATTGTGTTTGTCTGTTATTTGTGGGACTTATGTTTGGCATTGGGTTTGTCTGTTTGTTGGTTGGGTGACTTATGTTTGGAAATGGTTGGGTTATTTGGAACAAGCACAGCTGATTAATTGTTTTTGGAATATTTGGTAGTCCTGAAAAGGACTGGTTATTAGTCCTGAAAAGGACTGATTACTGCCTGCCATCTTGCCAGGCCACTGCTCCCTCATTATTGAAGTAGTCCTTGAGGTAATCACTCAGTCTTTTGGCTTCTCTAGCAGGGTTTCTGTCGTGACCACAATCAGCAGCACCACCAATCAAGCGACTATCACCAGGCACATCATCATCATCACCAGGCTGTTGACCACCATGTTGACCGTGATACTGGCTTCTCAGTATGTTGTGCAGAACCACACAGGTCAAGACCACATCCCTGACTGTTTCTGGGGGTAGTTCAATAGTGGTCATCATGACTCTAAATCTTGAAACCAGGATGCCAAAAACATTCTCAACAACTCTCCTGCCCCTTGATATTCTGTAATTGGCAATCCTTTCCTCTCTGGTTAACATCTTTCTGCCATAGGGTTTCATTAGCCAGGTCTTCAGGGCAAACGCATCATCTGCCAGGATGAAGTAGGGGACATCTCAACCACCCTGGGTTATAGGTGCTGGGTCAGGGAAGCCTATGCTGCCATCATCAATCTTCCTCTTTAGGTGACAAGTATTAAAAAATATCTGGGCATCTGAACAAGATCCAGCTGTACCCACAGCCACCCATCTGAACTTGTACTGTCCATCAACCAAGGCAAACATTACTATTGAAAAGAATCCCTTATAGTTGTGGTACAGGGCTCCAGAGTTCTTGGGTTTCTTCAGGGTCACATGCTTGCCATCAAGGGGTCCCAGGGCATGTGGAACGTTCCACCTGATCCTGAATTCTGTTTCCAGTTCTTTCCACTCATCTGGAGTAGTAGGACATCTGTGGTACTCTCTGGTGAACTCATCCTGGATGGCCCTGCAGACCTCTGGTAGAAATTTAGAAATGGTGGATCTGCCAACCCTGAACTGACAGGAAAATGATGTGTATGACTCTCCAATAGCCAGATATCTGATGGTGAGGGCTAACTTTTCCCCAGCACTGATTGGAGCTCTGTAGTTGGTGGTCTGCCTGGCTAGACATGGTTCCAGTCTGGTCATTATCATTTCAAAGAATTCTGGGGTCATCCTCATGAAATTGGTGAATCCTGGAATGTCTGTGGCACACAGTTCAGCCATAATGTTGTGGTAGGCCCCCATCTCCTCTCTCTGTAGTAGCCATGGCCTGACCCACATGTTGTGCCTTCTTCTAGGTCTCTGTCTGGCTGGTGGTGGTGGAGGTGCTGCTGCTGGTGGGGCTGGTTGCTGTGGTCGATGTAAAAATAGCAAATACATCATTATGTAACTGAATAAAAACTAAAAAGGCCCTAAATTGTTGCTGAAGCTGTCTTCCATTGAAAGGTGACATCCTGCTGTGTTCCTAGAAAAGTAATAATAAAAAATTACATCCCGGAATTTATATATATATACCCAGAAAAAGTTTTTTGCAAAAGAAGAATCGGCCATCTTGGTCTGGGGAACACTGAGGAGGCCTCAGGATGCTTGAGGAAGCCGGGACTTAATCGGGGGTTAGACGGGGCTTAGTCCCAGGAGGCCTGAGGCATCTTGGGACCCAGTCGGTATGTCTACGACAAGATCGTGGTTCAAATCAACCAGAATAATGACTTAATCGGTTCTTAGTCGCAGACTAAGTCGGGGACTGTGTGGGGCCACCTGGGGCCTCCTCAGGCTTCCTGAGGCCGATCTGAACTTAATTTTTGTCATAGGAAGAATTGTATACAAACCTGGTGTGATGCAGCACAAATATGCTTGTAAAGCACCCCCATGCAATTTTTGTCATAAGAAGAACTGTATACAAACCTGGTGTGATGCAGCACAAATATGCTTGTAAAGCACCCCCATGTGTTTGCTTTTGCATGCAGGAACTTTTGTTAAAGTACACACATAGGACTACTTTGATGGGGTTCTTGTCAGTATTTTTTGAGGAGTTACTGTTGGATGTCACATGACATTGTCTGACCACCCAGTGTCTGACCACCCAGCAACTTCACCCTGCTCCATCCTACAAAGGAGGACCACATGACTGGCCTTTGCAGAACTCCATGAGAAATCTTAGGCGTCATCCAACAAATTTATAACATGGAAAATGAAAAGTCAAAATGAAATTTTATCTTGAATGTTGGATTCGTTTCTCATGCAAAAACCAACCATCGATTGGATGGGGGAGAGCTGGGTGTAAGTAATTCTTTCCTTGCTTTAACCACTTAACACAAATTTATGCGGCCACTTGACCCTGTGATTAACGAATGCGTAAACTGGACCATCCCTTTTGAGATTTGATCATCACCTGTGTGATCATTTTCTGCCAATTCTTTAAGTCTGGCTTAAACCTCTTGTTGGACTCTAAAATCGTCCCTAAGAGTCGCTGGTGGTGAGATATAACCTGTTGATGTACTAAAAGATGAACCAACAGAAGGGTCAAACATGATTCCTGGACTGAAAGGTTCTCGAAACTAGGTCCTTCCTCTCTACTCCAGCTCATTAAAAATCTATGGATGGATCCTCACAATTTCTGTAGGAGGGCTGTTCTTGGTCCAGTAGCTCTGCCATCAGGGTATGGTAATACATCCGACCTGCCTTTCTTTTCAGCCACTGTCTGACCCAATAGACGTTTCTCAGGTTTTGAATTTTCTCCCACCTTGGTTAGTTTTGCCTCATTTGCATATACTGTTTATGATATAAAGTGGACATTGCCCAAAGTAGGTCATATAAACACAACTGAGGTGAGGATTACTATATTTTATTCTCCAATAACAATTACTAAAAAGTTTACATACTGTTTGACATAAAGGCCACCTAAATACAGTTACATGATTTAGTGAAGTTTAGCTGTAGCTTAGTTGTAGCCCAACCTCCAACACTGGTCAACAGTTAAAAGTGAATATAAGGGAGGAGAACGACCCTAAGGTTGGACCTCAAGGTAAAGGATCTTTGAAGAAGTTTAATGTCACCATAAATTGAGGTTGGGCAACAGCTAGATGTATGTTTGTGTAAATTTCTGATTTATTTAATTATATTCTATCAATTTAAAGCTAGTATAACTCAGAAGGGTAAGTATAAGAGATACCCCAAACACCAGTAGTGTAGTTCTAGTTGGAAAGAAGTGATGGAAATGTAGAAGCTACTTTGTATGAGGCATTATGGTCTTGGGTGATGTATGCCCAGACACACTCAGATGACCAAGTCCCGTGACTTTGGATATCTTGAATGGGTACATTAGACTTACAAGCTAAAGTACCACCACTTCTCCCGAAGGAGTGGAAATTGATTTTGGAGTGCTCCAACTTAAGTGCTATTAAAATAGATGCTAGGACCCTCCTTAGTCTGGAAAACTGTTAAAGGTACCTAGCTGCTCAAGAGGATTGAATTTGGCAATGGAATGAGGAACCAGATTTGATATTCTTAAGAAAGAAAAGGATGAGACTAAGAAATTAGCTTTAAAAATTTGCTCCATATACATCGTATCACATTTTTGTACAATGCATGTGAGGGTATCTAAGTCAATGACTGCCTTATGTGAAACTTTCAATGGAGTGGTAAGGGTGGGGAACTTGATGAAATATTTAACTTTTAGTTTTATGAGAAGCAGAAATATTCAGGTCATAGATAGCCATTCTGGCCTTGATGGCAGATAAATATTTTGTAATAATGGCAGTGGAAACCTTGTTAAAAACAAGAAACTCTAGGAAAGCCAGAATGTGATGGTAGTCACACTGCACAGGGATATATTTTAAAAAATGTAAAACACGATAAAAACCCTGAATTTCTGGTATTTGCTGCAGATGTTGAATTTCCAAATGCAGAGTGGAGGCGAAGTCTGGCCATTAACAGTAAGGGATTTATCTTTGTAGAAACACCTTAAGAAAATATTAAATGCTACAGTCAATAAAAAGTGACTCATCAGCAAGAGTAATCCAGTTTGCTTGGGGGACTAACTGACGCATTTTTCTTTGTAATGGCTACCCATACGATTCCTTGATGAGCTGTCAGCTATGGTATTAGTTTTTCCTAAAATATGTATGACCTTAAGATTGATATCATGGATTGCAGCTTCCATGGCAACATTGCGCCCAATTGCTGCCAGGATAAAATCCTCAGTTTTCCCAGTGTTTATGACAGACTACAGCTTGATTGTGGAGCCCCTAATAGGACATGGTAAAATAAAAATTGCACCATGTATTAAGTCGTGCGCACAAGATGATCTCATGATAACGAGAAAATAAGTCGTGATAATGAGATGATCTCATTATAATGAGATAATAAGTCGTGATAACAAGATCATCTCATGATATCAAGATGATCTGGTGATAAGAAAATAAGTAGTGAGCACTACATTATCTGGTGCTAACCAGATCATTTTATTATCACTAGTTCATCTCGTGCTCACTGAGGTGGTGCTCACTACTTACTTTCTTGTTATCACCAGATGATGTGGTGAGCATGAGATGATCTGGTTATAACTAAATGATGTGGTGATCACTACTTCATCTGGTGATAACAAGAAAATAAGTAGTGAGCACCACATCATCTGGTGATCACTAGATGAAGTGGTGAGCACGAGATGAACTAGTGATAATAGAATGATCTGGTTAGCACCAGATAATGTAGTGCTCACTACTTCATCTGGTGAGAACAACATAATAAGTGGTGATCACCACATAAACTAGTGCTCACTACTTATTATGTTGTGATAACTACTTTATCTGGTGATCACCACTTTATCTAGTGAGCACAAGATCATCTGGTGAGCACCAGATGATCTTGTGATATCAAGAAAACAAGTGGTGCTAATGAGATCATCTCATTATCACGACTTATTTTTTCATTATCATGAGATCTTCTTGTGCGTGCGACTTAATACATGGTGCAATTTTTATTTTACCATGTCCTATTAGGGGCTCCATATGATTATCACATGCTATCATGATTTATTTGCCCTTCCATTGACTGTACCACACTCTGATGGCTACAAGCACATAAAGCATTTTTAAATGTACAATATGGAAAGAATTAAAACTTTTTTCTAAAGAATGGCATATAATTGATTATTAAAACAGGCGCCAAGCCTTCTAAAAAAGCGCCCAACTCAATTTTGCCATAGACCGACGTATGGTTAAAAATGATTCTACCATTAAACCTCGGTGCAAAAGAAAGAAACCAGGCGAGGGCCCGTATTCACTAACATTCTTAAACTTAGAATAAGAATTTTCTTAGAATTTTTCTTAGAAAATTCTTAGAATAAGAATTTTGGTATTCACTAAATTCATATTCTTAGATTTTTTTCTAAGAATGATGTTCAAATCTAAGAATGATCAAGACCTTACTTAGGTTAAGAAAAAAGGTGACAAATTTAATGTTTTTTAAACATTTTTTTGTGTTGCTAGACAAGTCCATTCTTTGTTTTTTTATCAGCATGACTTTTACAAGAGATTTAAATTTACCGTTAAAGGCTGGAGTGCGTGATTTATGCTAGCTTGTTGACTGGTTTTAAATATGGCTGCCATGTATGTTTTCCCCACTTCAAAATTTCAAATGGCTAGATTTAAGTAGAAATACTTAGATATCTCTCTTAAGTAGTTTTTTTTGTATATTTTTAAGTGGTTAGAAGGTTCTCAACTGCAAAACGTATCCGTTTCTGATGCAAGAGTCAACAGTGGACAATGTTTAAGTGTACATCAACAAATATTCTGAATACACATCAACAGCATTTAGCACATATGGAGTTGAATGCATATGTCCACTGACATTGGTTTTATGTACATATCCCACTGTGAAAGTTTTATTTTACTCATAAATAATAACTTCCGTTTTTTTTACTAATATCATCTTATATCTATTTGACGTACAAATATGGATTATATGTCATTAGAAAGGTCTGTCTACAGTGCATCTATGCAGAAATGACTGAGGTTATAGTCACCGTTGCCCATGTTTTTTGACAGCCATTTTCACATTCTCTCTTTAAAACATTTATATTATTTAACCCATAAATCATACACAATAGTGGATAATAAAAGTAAAACATCCCTTGTAAGACAGATACAGAAACAAATATATCACTCATTAGATTAACAATATAATACTTGGGCTATGCATTTGTATGATATTGTTATCTTCATTCGTAATATATTTCTTCTGTATATGTTCTTAGGAGAGGGTTTCCTGTATTTGGGATTTGGTTAAGCCTAAGAAAAGACGAAGACATTTTGTCAATCAGGCACCTAATTCTGACTCTTTTGAAAGCAATAAAGGTGTAAATAAATCATGTGGTTGATCATGTGACATCAAAAATAATATGCATGCACACATTTCTATTTACTATTATTAATTAAGAAAATTCTTATTCTTAGAAATAATTCTTAACTAAGAATTGCTTTGTGAACACAATTTTTTTCTCAGAATAAGAATGTTAGTGAATATGGGCCCTGGTCCTGGAGAAACTCTGGAGTTAGATGTATTGTGGTATGTTTATGTGAGACTCTCAAGAGGTCCAGCATTCTATTTAAAAAAATTGTAGAGAAAAACATACGCACTTGCTTATGTAAAGTAGGGCACCTAAGATTGACTGAAGGTCCTTCCTATTACATTATCCAGACACCCATTTGGATCTGCTTGTATAGAGGATAAGAATAAGGACTAGAATGATGTTATAAAATAAGCTCAGCCCTTAAATCCTGCTCCACAGAGCTGTACAAGGAGACTCAAAAGAATAATAACCAGCTCAAAAGCTAGCGCTCCGACTCAACATCCCTAATGGCTTGTAAACTCTGAAAAACACTGAAACTCTAACATTTCAGTGTTCTGAAACCTCAGAGTTTCAAATAGAATTTGACATGAAACAGTTAAAATGGATAAAATAACATTTCATAAAATGTGTGACATTTTTGTTTACAAATTTAAACTGAATATGGCTTCTTTTGGCGGGAGGTCAAAGTTCAATAACTAGGTTGAACCAGTTGGGTAATAAACAAGAAAGACTTTGTTAGGGTAGCGCCTATGTTGCAACCCCAACAGATTTTCCTGGTCACTTTGTTTCTGTGATTCTGACATTTGGACTGATAATTTATATATGATCCAGCCGAGATAAAAAAAGTTCGGTCCAAACAGCAGGTGAAATTGAAAACCTATCTTAAACCTTGTCATTTGTTTGGTCGAGAACCCTTTTTTCGGTCAATTGCTCATTTGTAGAGAATTTACAGATGGGGGTGTTCTACTGGAGTCGACCTGTCAGTAACTAGGTATTTTTCGAGGGTTGGGAGCAATGTTTACAGAGTTGGTAAGGATCAGTTGTAGTTTCCTGGCTTGTTGCAGTAGATCGGCAAAATATCAGACATGTTTGACGTTTCACAGACCCTCCACGACTCTGCATCCGAACTTTGTCTCCGCCCACTTGGAAACCGTCCTGTCGTGGATAGCCGTTAACTGTGTAGGACAAGCCGGCTTCATTTTTACAACCCACGCCTTGTCTGCTGATGCAATCTCTGTCTATATAAGGCGAGTCGGCTTTCTCAGTGCATCGTTTGGAATCTGGCACATGACAAAATACATCTTACAGTGTTTCAAAAATAGCCGTTGATTCAGTAACATCAGGACAAGCTGAGAAGACATACAGACAAGGTGTAAACACCTAACCGACAAGGTTGTTATACAACAGACAAGTCGGGAACTGTGTAGGAATAGCTGGCTTCATTTTTACAACCCACGCCTTGTCTGCTGATGCAATCTCTGTCTATATAAGGCGAGCCGGCTTTCGCAGTGCATCATTTGGAATCTGGCTCATGACAGAATACATTTTACAGTGTTTCAAGAATAGGAGTTTGTTTGTGTTACAATTATCTGGGACAGTTTTGAGTTGAAGTTGGCTGACTTTTTTTTAGGATTTTGTCTTTTATGAAAAAGCTGCTGCTTATTATTTGACAATGGGCCCTAAGAAAGGCAGAAGAGTTCCCACTGACAGTGTTCCTGAATTTGAGCTGGAGGACAAAGCGGCAGATATCCATTGGAGGAGGCAGGAGAGGGAGGCCAGAGAGAGGGAGGAGGTACAACAGTAACAGAAGGAGAAGGAGGCAAGGAGTGAGGAGGCAAGAGTGGAGGAATCACACTCGCAAGAGGAGGGAGTTGCAGAAAAAAGGCCCAGGACAAAAAAGTGACACTGAAGCAGAGGCTGTTGGAGGAGAGGTGGGGCCATCACAGGAAGAGGCGATACAAGAAGGGACATATGACCAACATCTATCTCACTGATTCTGACAAGGAGGCTACTGTTGACTTTGTGAAGGACCACGAGGAGTTGTATGACAAGACTAATTAACATTTCAAGGACAACGCAAGGAAAGAGTGCCCTTGTGAGCAGTTCGCCTACAGTTGCAAGCTGTCTGTCAAGGTGTGGAAGACCTGGTTTGACTCAGAAAGGACATGTTACGAGAAGCTCATGCAATCAAAGTCCGGACAGGCCCTGAAGATGACTGAATTTCAGAATTGGATACAGGACCAGTCTTGATTCCTGAGATTGCACATCAGACACAAGGGGCTCAGCAAAGTTGTCAGCCTTCAAATCAGACCCGAAGAGCCTGTGTTTTAGCTACTACAGCACACAACATTTCCAGAGCTTCAACTGACACAGACAGTATGGAGATCAGCATGCAATCAACAGACACCACTTTACAGCCTCAACAAGCCACGAGCCCCACTGTAGCTTCAGGGCACTCTTTGGTCGACCAGCAGGTCATGGACCAGTTCACACAGATGAGAAGCACGCTGTCATCATTCCTCGGGCAAAAGCAGGAGACAACAACATGTACAGGCTTCTGCAACTACCTGGCATTGGAGGTGGATGGATTAGAGGAGAAAGACTTTCAGACATTTAGGTTGTAAAGCTCCTTAGCAACATTCACAGCAAGGCAGAAGAACGTGGTCATCAGCCCCAGCAGACACAGCAGTAGACACTTTCATGAAACTCAAGTGCAAAATCAACATTTGTGCCACAGACATTTCAATGGCCACAGCAGCCAGCTCCACCTGCAAGGGAATACAGCTTAACCATCCCAGAGACACAGATGTCTTCAAGTCAGGTTATCCAACCCAATCAGCAGAGCCTACTGGCAACCAAAGGACAGCAGTAGCAATCCAGAGGGCAGCCAAATTCCTTCATAGTCATTGACAAACAACAGGCTGGACCTTCAAGAAAACTTACCTTCACACTGACACCGTAGAAGCACTTCAGCCCTACATCAGTTGCCTCTGCTACAGGCAAAGAAAACCAACACAACATATCAGGACTTTCAAGCTTTTTTGGTAATCTTCAGTCTGTGATGAGCTACCAACAGATTGACACACTGCATTCACCGACCGACACGCCAGCACCAGCCGCCTCTGTTCCAACTACCACTGCCTCATAGCAAGAACATCAGCAGCCACCAGCCCAGCCTCTGCCTCATCTGCACCACAGTCAGCCAACGCCAAACAGCAACCACAGTAGAACACCGCCAAGCCTCCAATCAATCCTATTCAGGACTACTGCTGTAAACAATTACAAGGTTCTTTTCAGGACCACCCAAAACTTCCCAGAACAATTAATGAGCTGCCAGTATTTCAAAAAATCCCAAACTGGAAGCATTACACCACCCCACACAAAACACTTTGGCCCCAAACACAAAAACTGAATGAATGAATGAATTAAGAAAAGTTTGAAGTTGAAAAAAAAACTTTTAAAAAATAATCTTGAAATATATTGAACTTTTTACAAGTTTGGAAAAATAATAAAAAAAAAAAACTTTACGAAGTTTGAAAAAATGTAAAAAAATAATATTAACAAGTTTGGCAGAAAAAATGATAAAGAACTTTAAAAAATTTTGGCAAAGAAACAAAATTGGGACAAAGGCAATAACATTTTGACTTTAAATAAGGCTTGAGATTTTGGAGACGTATTTTGATCTTTTGATTCGACCTTGTGACCTCTGACCCCTTCATAAACTTTTTTGTTCCTCCTAAGACATTTGGCAGATTTGAAACTTTAAAACATCTTGCAATTTTGAACGAAAATAATATAAAAAAAGAAAAAAAGTTTAGAAATTTTTACATTTAAGGGAGGGTCATTTAGACATAAGTCGGGTTGAGTGTTTTAAACAGGGTACTTGTTATTTAGTTTGAAAGAGTTTTAAAACCTGTTGGAAATGAATTTGATTTTGTTTGGAAATTTGTTTTAGTAACACCAACTCTAATAAAAGTTATTGGAATAAGTGGTTAGTCCTGAAGGTCCAGCCTGAAAAGGACTGAAAGTAGTCCTGAAAAGGACTGATAGATACCAGCTTCTGCCCCATGGATATTGGTTGACACAACTCAGATCCTGTCCTCCTGCCCACCCAATGCCCCCACGTGATTGAAGTACTGAAGTATTGTTTGGTGCTGTTTGGCCTCCCTTGAAAGACACCTGTAGTTCTCATTTGGCACATACACCGCCTGTTTATTCTGTTCGGCAACTTCATCATTTGCTGGGGTTGGTGCCCTGTCCGCCCTGTCTGTCGGCTATTCTTTCAATACGATACAATACAATGTAGGTCTGGCCCAATATCTTCATGTACTACAGGACCCAAAGTGCTGTGTGACCCATCCGACTCTGCAAGTATCCCTAACAGAAAGACAGAGGCTAAAGGATGACCATTTATCACTGCCTTAAGGATCTTTACCCTGCCATTGGGATAGGATCCAATAACAGAGGACCGCCATTTTAAATGGTCATCCGAGCCACTATGTATCTACCTGTACCTGGGACTGAATCCATGTTGTGTTCCTAGGCGAGTGTGTTACCCACTAGGCCACAGTGGCAGCTGCAGCATGGGGGACAATCTATCTGGTTCTGAACTTCTCCTTCACCCTTTTCCACTCTTCAGGGCTATCAGGGCAATGCAAATATTCATCCTGGAATTCAGCAAGGACGACTCGGCAGACATGGGTGACGAATTTGCAGAAGGTGGTGTTGCCAACCAACCAGTAATACTGTAGGTAGGTGTAGGTCTCTCCAGTGGCCAGATGTCTCAAAGTTATTGCCAACTTCAGTCCTAGTTCCAGTGGCTTCCTGAAATTGGTGACTGTCTTCTTGATGCGGTGGTGAATGCGTTCCTCAATAAGGTGAAAAAAGGCAGGTGGCACCCTCACAAAATTTTGGTACCCTGGGATTTTTGTATGTATGAGGTCAGCCAGGAGGTTGCTGTAGCATCCCTTTTCCTGTCTTTGAAGATCCAAGGCATGACCCGGAGTTGGGTGGCTTTCTTTTTCTCCTGGGGGCTGAGGATGTGGTGGTGACTATAGGGCAGGTGATGATGCTGGGTTCAAATGTGTCCTGTGTCTTCCCATATCAAGATGCAAATCAAAATATTAAACTCAATAAAAACCAAAAGTACCCTAAGCTGATGCATAAAGTCTCTGTGATATGTAGCTGGCATCTTAGCAGTGACAAATGATGTTTTTGCAAGCCAGAGAGGGTTTATATAGTTTCTGCTTGATCCTGACACTGGGTCACGACTCCAGGATTTAATCAGTCCAGTCTGGGTGTGAAAATACTCCAGTCCTGTCTCTTTGTCAGTACAGCTTGTTAGGGGTTGCTATGGCTTGTCTGTTAGGGGTTTACAGCTTATTGCGGTAGTTTCCATTCTTGTTGTGAAGAAAATGGTCTCAACCCCAAGCCAGCTCGGGATCTTGATCCAGACAAGCCGGTGTGGTCTACGTCCTGTTGGGGAGATTTAGCCAATCCAGTTTTTTTCGCACACTTTTGTGTGGTTTTCGTCCCGAGTCCACGGCTTTTGTAACCAACCCTGGAGTCGTAGAGTCAGTTCCATTGGAACACCCCCTAACATTCGTTCACCAACTATTTTGTTCATACAGCAATCTGATCGACAATCGCACATTCTAGCTCCTGTTGCAAACTCAGTTGGAAATTGATAAGAGGAAAAACGTTATTTATTGGGTCCAACCTTAGAGACAGGCTTCTTGATTAAATCATGTACCAGAAACGTTTGTCTCTTTATAAATGATTATATTTTATTATTCTATAAACTTGTTATGAAATTAACAAAAAAATTACCAGCAACACAGGTATTTCATTGATAATTGATAACCATAAATCACACAAACTGATCAACCAAACACTGACAACAAATGTCAAATGCTTACAGTTACCACTGTCTGCATATTTAATGTGTTATGTTCATCAGTCATGGGCCTGTTCTGGCATGACATTAAAAAACTTTTGGAAGGGACATAAAACCACAACCTCTGATCAACCAACTATTGAGAATCGACAATGAAACGCTCTTTAGGCGTTTATTAGTGATATACGTAGATTGTGGAGTTTTTTTTCAAATACCTCAGTGTCTGGTGAACCAGTTATTTTGTCTATACAAAAACTAAATAAAAGACTCAAACAATGAACTGACTCCAGGAATAGCTTCTAACTATTTCAAACATCAGTTGAAGTTTACTAGCGAAGTTCAGTAAGCATACACGTAAGGGCGTTGCACATTTACGCGGCGCGGTGCGGCACGGTACGATTTTTACTACATGCCAAGCAGGCGAATTTTCTTTACTTTGCACATTTGGGTGATTTTTCCCAGCGGTTTTCAGTAAATTGAGAAAAAATATAATAAAAATAGCGAAAACTGGCTAGAAAGGTGGAACTAATCACATATAATTAAACACCTAATACCCCACAGTACATTTCCACACCTATCAAACCCTTAGATGCAATTTAATCTCTCCACAATGAAGAGCCTTGTCCTTGACCACTGTCCTTTTATAATACTAGTGATTACACCCCCTTTCAATTAACTTCTGGCTTTGTTTTGTCTACATAAATTGCCACACACCTTACTTGACATTTCTTTCTCCATTGAAGTACTTAATCTATCTACAAACAAAACCCTTGGCCAGTGTGTCCCTTCTAGAATTACTGTTAATTGCAATCTTCATTAAATTAAACCCTTTTATGTGTCTATATTGACACACACCATATTTTGTCATCTATCTGCCAGTAGTTAATCCCTTCATAATGAGTCTGTGTGCATTTTGTTTTCCAATTAATATATTTGTGTAGAGTTCTGTGATATACTACCATATTTAACATGTGTGGAATCCAAATATCTATGAAAACTTGGGGAAAACAGTGAAAAAGCCGCGCGGTTTTTCGGAAAATTAGAAAATTTTCTAAATGGAAAAATCCGCACCGCACCGCTTGCTGCCGCGCTGCATATGTGTATAAGCAGTGAACTACTTCCTTTATTTCTATTTTATTTAGCCACGCCGCATCGCGCCGCGCCGCGCTAGTGTGCAATGGGCTTAAAGCGCTGTTTCCATGTACGCGGTAGCGGGACGCGATTCCCGCCTGCCGCTAGCGGGTCGCGGAAAAAATCGGTCAGGGATCGAATTAAAAATAACGTCCCGCATATACCGCATCCCGCTACCGCTATCCGCAGCCGCGACCCGCGGAAATGGAGACACTGCTGAGCATTCATGTAGGATCGATTTTTATCGCTACCGCGACCCGCGTACATGGAAACAGGGCTTTATTTCTATTTTATTTAGTTGCGCCGCATCGCGCCGCGCCGCGCTAGTGTGCAATGGGCTTAAGTCTGTGTAAAGAAATGAAACACAAAACAAAATACATGTAGAGTGCTAATTTTCTACCGACAGTTTAGTAAAATGACAACATATGTGCACAAAAAGCAGAGGCAGATCTAGCGGGGGTGGGGGTGGGGCGTGGAGGGCGAACGCACCCCCTTACAAAGTTTGCAACCATTACCATGGTGCATTTGATCCCAGTCCATGCCCTCTCCAATCCCTCATCCCTAGATTTGTCTCTATTATGGTAATATACCTGTTTAAAGTGAAACTTATTATATCTGTGTCATTGTCACACTGTCCCAATATCAAAGGGGATTAGGCTCTTTTCTGTGTGTACTAAGTTAGGTCTCATCTTCAAACAAACTGAGGATTACATCTTTTGTGGATAACTTTGTTTGTAAATCTTTTTGTTTACCAGTGTATGTTTAAGCATGAGATATACAATTTACAAAACTGGAATTACTCACCCCAATTAATAATTTATTACTGCACTTCTATGTTTCAATAAGAATATGCAATAGAAGCTGGTGTGGCTACATATCCGGTAACCGGTAACCCAGAAATTGATTTCTGAAGCTGTCAGTGGTAACCGTCAACATAACCAAAGTGGTATCAAACGGTATAGTGGCATAGCTCTAATAAGATTAAATTGAAAAAAGTTAAATTCTGAAAAAATTTCATCAAACTGATTTATATGTTTTAAAGGAAAATGATGAAAGAATCTGTTATTTTATAATGGAAAAGTTGAAAACAAGAAACATTGTGGCATACAAATGTAGATTAAAGTATGTTCCTTTCCAAAATATCTCACGCTTATAGAATTGTTTATTATGGAAAGTCCCTTTGAAGTTTATTTTATGGTTTCATGTTATTTTGTTCATGACAGTACACTGCTGTATTTGTCTGACAATTGAGTGTAGAAAAAACCCTAGTAGAAAAAAAACTGCAGAAAAAGTCACAGCAGAAAACTAGGTTATCAACAAATAATCCTGGTGGAAAAAGCCCTGGAAAAGTTGGAGAAATACCCAAACCTATGTTACATGGTGTACAGTACTTGGCAATGTGTAAATGTGTTGTGTAGTTAGAGGGCTTTTATACTGTTATTTCCTACTCGGGGTGTTTACAGAGGCTTTTTTTCTGCTTGAGTCTTTTTCAGTTTATTTGACCATCAGTACAATATATTAAGTGCTTTGATAAGATCGACATTTTGTCCTCCCTGTCCCAAAAATGGTGTATGGAAGACTGCCCATCAGGAAGAATGCCCATCAGGTACAATGCCCATCAGAACAATACCCATCAGGAACTTAGCCCAATTTTTCAGGGAATGTTCTGATGGACAAAGTACCTGATGGGCAGTCTTCCTGATGGGACATTCTTTAGGAATTCCCCCCAAAATGGCCAGTATTTTGTCCTCCCTTGCAGTTTTGACTGGCATTTTGCCCACAAGCATTTTGTCCGGCAATGTTTTGTCTGCCCACCACATGATATGTCCCACTGGGAAATGTGCAAGTATGAAATATCCATACCCGCAACAACCACCTTTTGGAAAATCCTGTATCTGCCTCTGAAAAGTGACACTGTAATAACAGTCATAAGGCAATAGAGCAGTGGATTGAATATCCCTCTTTATGACTGGCTGTTGAACAGGATGTAAAATCCTAACTTTGACCTTTGAACCTGTCAACACAACGTGCAGGTCATAGCACACAGGGTCGTGGAGAGGTGTAATAAAATAGTGGATCCTAGTTGTTCAAAATGATGTACTGTGAACAACCATATAACTACAAACAGTTGTTAACTTATTTTCTTACAGAACATGTTTTACTCTTCACTCATTGCTGAATATAACATACAGACAGAAATGTAATGCTTTATTTTTGGATCAAGCAAATTGTAACATGCTTTGACAACAAAATAAACAAGAGTATTTTGAGAGCATATAGCTAACCAAGACTCAATATCTTATCTTGACGTGTGTCCAGAAAATACTCAACATTTTATCTTATCTAAGGTCTGATATACGTCAACAAAATATCATGGTAACCTTTCCTTTGCCGCACCACACATACCCGCAGATTTGTTTTCAATTGAATTGGTAGCTTTTGCTTCAATTCACCATTTTAGCGTCTTTATGTTTGAGCTGATGCCCCAACCCGTCACTCAATTGAAATGTTTCCATCTATCCTGTGTTAGCCGATGGTCAACCCTGCCATTGATCTGACATCGGGCGTATTCTGTAGACAGTGAGATATGAGCAATAAAGTGCTACAAAGCATCACCCTGTGTTTGGTCTGCAGGAATTGAAAAACTCATGTCAGAATTGAGTGAAAATGGATTCAGTCCTGGCGTGGATGACCCGTCACATTGCAGTGTGTGCTGAGTTTCATATTTGTGTTTTGATCTATAGGTACCAGCCATGGACTTACCTCAAGACAGTATCATTTAGAACTGATTGTCGGTAACCATACGATAGTTTTATTACTGCTTATAAATGGTATACTGTACATTACGATTGAGGAATAGATATATCTGTGTTGATATTCTACATGGTAATCGTTTATAATGGGTAATCTGAATACTAATGCTCCTGTTCACTTTGTGATTTTCGATGGAACCTTGACTGAAAACTTGAATACATAACCACCCGACTGAAAAAGGCTAAACTACTTCCTCACCAATCAGTTTTCCAAGCATTCTTCCAGGTGAAGCCATTAAGTTGTGTGGCTTCTATTTTGTGCTTTTTGGTGTTTTGGCGAGGCGTTTCCGCAAGTAATTCACAAAACATAAAACTCCCTTTTTCAGATTGCTGTTTAGCTCTCAGAGTTCAGTCTAAGACCAACCACCTGAAAGAGGTAAATTGAATTGATTTAATAAGAACGGATAAAAAGATCAATTAAATAGTGTGCTTATTTCCAGTGATGCCATAGAATCTCAACAGGCATTCTTGATTCTTCAAATTGATAGGATATGTACTTCACAATATACATGACAGATAAGTGCATTCACCACTATAATCAGGAAACACAATTGTTTTCGTGAATTCTTATAATCCATAAAACTTGAGAAATGCCTGCAGCATGGGCATAGGAACGGGCGGGGGGGGGGGGGCAGTGGGGGGGGGGGGGGGGGGGGCGCCCCTACAACCATAAAGTTGGGGGGATATATTTTCGCCCCCCCCCCCCCAACTTTTTGCAATAGAACTAAACTCCAATTTTAAATTTTATGTAAATTTTCACAGGTAACTGAATAATATGTGGTCAAATTACACTTTTACCTTGTTCACTGCTCACATGTACCATTGTGTAAGCTACCATTTGAACTGTAAAATATTTATTTTTATGATTTGTAAAAGGACCATTTTCAGTTAACCTTTAATTGGATTGTAAAATTCTGTGAAATGTTTCTCTCATGCAGACCAAAATCATACATATAGTAATCTTCTACATTTAATTTACTGTTTTGCCAATTAGTTAGAACTCTGGACATGTAGTCTTAAATTCACACAGATCAATGGTTTAGCACAGCAATTCATCAACTGATAAGATTTATCCCAGAAAACTCTTCTTTCTTTAATGTGTGTTTATTGACCTAGCCAGTCCAATGATTATACGCCCCCCTCAATTTGGGGATTAACCTTGCTAAAAATAGATCTTGTATCAGCTCAGCACTTGAAGTAAAGGTCACAGGTTCTGGAAACCAGTAGTCAAGTTATTAGAAATACCTTTCAAATGCAGAGGTGACTATATGTATTTCTATACCCGGACAAGGTCGGGAACTTAGGATTAATGTCAGTGACACTGTAGTCACAAAGATTTCCTTTGGTAAAGGAACTTAAAAATATTTTAATTGTACCATTTGAATTTGTATTTTACCTATGTGCAATACATTCTGTACAATTAACCAAAATTCTTGGCGTCGAGGCAAGTCGATGCAATCTAGTTCCTTGCCCCCCAACCAAAAATTGTTTCCTACACCCCTGCTAAAGTTAGATATTAGTAAATGCAATAATTTTAAAATTTGACCTATTACAAAAAATTGAGATTAATTTGATGATTAATGAAAAAAAATAATTTTACTAATACTATGTTTTCTCTTGTGCAAACTAAAACTATGTGTAGAAAATGAAACCATGTTGATATAAACAACTGAATGTGGGGAGCAAAGTCTATAGAAGTGTCAAGTAATGGTTTATGCATAAATGTTATATTAAATTATCATTTTTTTTCTTTAAGTATTGTACCCTTAGTCAGACCACTATGATTAAGCTGTGTTTAGTGATACCTCTAAATGTGAAATACATAGAGCCAGAAGCGGGCCCCTATGGGTGAAATATTTTCCTCTCTTCTGTAGCTTGTGAGGCTGGGGTGGAACAGGATCAAGAAATAACGCTAGAGTCATGTTGAATCAGGACACATAGAACATTTTCAAACTATTAATAACATGGTTCTCTTCTTCAATTTATTGTGTGTCTTTGTTTCAGCTATGATGCCATTTTTTTATAATTCTCACGAAACATAGCCGTCTGAATAATTGTAATTAGTGAAGGTTGCAGCCTTCCATTAATCATTTAATGATTCAGAATATTCTAACTGAAGTTGTAGGCATTAAGATTTACATGAAGTCCTCTCTCTAAAATATCATGCACAATTTATTGAATTCTGTGACACGAAACAATAAAAATAAAAAGAACACATTATAATGCAATACTTTACTTTAAAAATAATAATTCTGAATATAAGAAGCAAAAAAAAAACAAGCGAAAAACCACGTCTCTACTTGTTTTTGTACCTTTAACTTTCTGTTATTTGTTATATAGCAGCCTGTGTGTGGGTAGACCATGTCTGTGAATACCATTATCGAAGTGCCTGGACCAGGACAGAGGTTGAGAGTGAGACAAGGGACCATCCCACAACCCCCAGCACGTGGATTTGTCCTCAAAGTAAGCAATATAAACAAGTTATCATTGTGCTGTGAACACAGAGAGTAAATGCATGAGTCATGAGGTGATGGTGGGAGTTGTAAAGATGAAGTGATTAATGGAATAAAAATACATCTCACCTTTGAGATACAATTGAGTAACAGCACATCTATTGACTGAGTTTAAGAATAAGTTTTATTTCTCAATATATTAGTGAAATTCTCAGTTGTACAGTTACTATCCGCGGTGTCCCCTGTAACACATATTGATTAAAAGCCCAGGTCCCACATTCAGGATTTCACTACGACTTGGTAGAAGATTGACAAAGACTTCACATCTTTGTCAGTCTCCATATCATGGCATGAAAATGGGGTAACGTGTTCTGTCCTGGAGATCTGTCATCACTCTTGGTAGTTCTGTCATGTTAATGCTGGAATAAAACTGAACTTTGTACAGTTACAGGACTTCATGGAAGTAATTGCATGAACATATATATCATACCTGTAAGACTGTCGGTAAGTAATGAGGACTATGCCATTTGATGGATCATGACAAGCAATGAAGATCAATCCACTGTTATTCTCCCTCTCATGAAGTCAGTACTGAGGCTTGTATGTTTCTCATCATCCAGAGTGACACATATCAGATCTTCAGAGATTGCCCTACAAATACAAAGAGAGATGACAAAACATCATTGCAGATGTACTGCAGGCCTACCGCTTTCTTCGGAAGGGGCGGAAAAACAAGGATTAATGAAAACAGAAATCAAACTGACAATGCACAATTAAATTTTCAGTTAAAAAAATTCCTGAATGACAAGAAGATGATATCAATGGAAATGATAGAAACATTTGCAAAGACTAATGCAGTTTATAGTTCCAGTGATGAAGACTTCAATGGTGCAAACTCTCGTCTGTTAAATCACCTAGATTGGACCTGGGTATTATGATGCACTTCTACTTTTTTATCGAAGGTAAAAATGTAATCCTGTAGCAGCATTCTTGAAAGGTCTTATCTCAGTCACTTTGAACAAACAGTTATAATATTTGTCTTAGTGTTATCTACAAATGGTCTTCGCCTTGTCTTATCCTTATATTTCGTCATATAACCCTGACACAGGCTGGGAGTGGTCTTAAATATGGTCGCCATAAACAATGTCTCACCTTCAGAGTTTCAAATGGCATCAACTGAGCTAAAACGATTTTAAACATAACCAATATTTAGATACACAGCAAAATAACATGTAAAATATAGCTGTCACTATCAATAGACGTGTAAGATTTTATTATCAGAAAATGTTGCACTAAATTAAGAAACCATATTTTAGTGTTATTGATTACTTTAGCACAGTGTAAATGTCGAAGTGTATATATGACTTTATAAGATTTATGATGTGGTTAAAAGATTTTAATAAAACTGGATAAATGTGGATCTTATGCCTATCAGTAGACAACTCAATTTGGGTATTATAATATTATTTGTGCTTTATACAAAACTGTACAGTTAATATTTGATTACTTTGTTATTTTTCCAGGCACAAAATGGCAAAACAACTTGGCATAAAATCAGGTTATAAATAAAGTGTACAAAAAGTCACAAGACAGAAAAACCACGGTTGTTACATGCAGAACAAGTGTTCACTCTGTCACAGTTTATGATTTTTAACACCTGCTTTGAGAATGTCTTTTTGTGCAAATTCTCGACTGGGTCAAATTATTAGATTAAAACTTGAAGACTTCAATTAGGACTATATCTAGAATTTTAATGAAAACCAGCCAAGGCATTGCAGTAACCTTGGTCAACTGCTCTGTACTGACTTCCCCACAACCAATCTTTTCTGTTAGACTAGCAAATCTTTCTCAAACATTTAGTTAAGCTTAAATTTATTGTCTTTTCACCAGGTAAGCACTATCATTTTTTGTTATACTACAGGCTTATATGATTAGCTTGACAATGCACTACAAATTATATCCTGTTTATCCCAACCATTTAATAAGTTGTATGTACACAACATACACCTCAGTACCTTGATTGCACAAGTAAATAACTTGAAAGTAAGAGTTAGTAATTTGTTATAGAGTAAATACTGAATATACCAGTTAATAACTTG
Source organism: Sabellastarte sp. h YS-2021 (assembly GCA_964017235.1). NCBI lineage: Eukaryota > Metazoa > Annelida > Polychaeta > Sabellida > Sabellidae > Sabellastarte > Sabellastarte sp. h YS-2021. The sequence goes on from OZ024936.1 coordinate 36,088,918, forward strand.
GATATACCATGATAGGACTTGAATATACCAGTTGATAAGTTAGACATACGGATTCTTTTCTGGGTATACAAAATCAAATCACTTATATTTTAATTCTAATATAACTTTTATATCAAAAGACAGACTCTAAGGTTCTAAGGTGCAACAACCAAGAAACAAGTCCAAAGAATTCATAGACCACAGAGACAATCGGAAAATACAATAAAACTGAGGATGGGTAGGCTTTTGTGAAGACATAAGCTTTCAGATTCTTCTGAAAAAATAAAAGAGATGTGGCAGATGTCATCTGGCAACTCATTCCATACCTTGGGAGCAGCATGGGCAAAGCTAAAGCCAAATTGCTGAGATGACTTTTGAACAGATGGAATAAACTGTGGCACCTCAAGAACTTCCATCTGGCTACTCCTGGTTTTGTAAAAGCTTTTCCTGGGATTCAAAAAAGCTCTGAAATAATTAGAAAACCATTTCTGAAGGAACTTATAGACTATTGTACATGTTCTGAACACTGAGCGATGCAACCAATTCAACCTGGCAAGGACTAGATTTATTTGTAAATATCTGGTGTTTATGACAATCTTAGCTAAGCTGATAAACTTGATTTTATCATGATTGTGTTTTTTACTGACAACCATTTTTTTATATTGTCTGAGCACCTAGTTTAGTCTAAGTCACATTTTATGAGTGAGGTTTATAAAGAGCTGAGTGTCATCAACATAAAAATGAGACTTTGTAAATGGATGTCTATCAATACCTTATTTAAGAGGCATATTATATAAGGAGAGCAGTATGGGACCCAGGACTGGACCTTGAAGGACACCATATAAATATCTCCTGAGATATCAACAGGATGAACCAATCTTGATACACTGGAAATGGTCCATGAGATAGGATCGGAACCATCTTAATATGCTTCCACTAATGTCAAACCATGTCTGTAAGCAACTCAGAAGTGTAGAATGGTCAATAGTGTCAAACACAGCTGACTGATCCAGAAGAACCAGTGCCGAAGTTATTGATGGAAGAAGAATATCTAAACATTCTTTCACAGGAAAAGTGGGCCAGGGGTCCGACACGCAAGATTTTGTGGGAGATTTAGCGATAATTTTCTGTATTTTTTTCCTCAGGGACATGCTTAAAAGCCAAAATACAAGCGACTCAGGGGGGAGTAGGAGTCTCAAAAGAATCAATATTTGAAAATGTTTCACGAATCTTGAAAATCTTATCAGCAAAAAAGAGACAAAGTGATCAGCCAGCAATTTCTCGGATTCATGAGAAGGAAGAACTTTTTTCAGAGATCCTGTGAAGTGACTTGCATGGTACCTTTTTGAGTCCTGCCCATTTTTAGAGATTAGATTTCTGTAGTACAAAGCTTTATCCTTATTCACAAGTGTGTATTACACCTTGCGATGTGCTTGTGTAGTCTGGAGCTATTCCATTCTTATTTGAGCTCCAAATATGCTTGTGCTGACAATTAAGTGCCCTTGCTCTCCAATATGGATCAGACAGCCATCCTGCAAATTCCTTGGTGAAAGTACGAGTGACAAGAGGTGCATATTTATTCAAAAGGTAACTGACGTCATTCATATAATGTTTATATAAGACACTAACTGTGTTTCCAGAAGACTTTACAAATTCAGAATTTTTGAGATCATGCCTGAAGTCGGACATACTAATTTTGTGGTATAGGCTGAAGGATACAGTATTTCACTTAGTAACAGGCAGACTATAAAAATAAAATTTTCACTTGATCAAAGCCTGATTGGAGATTAACTAAAGAATATGTCCATGAAAGCGGGTCGATGTTTGAATGTACTGAGTGATATTACAAGATTCAATAAAATTCTTAACTTTTGGCACTGTCCTTTGATGAAATGATTATATGATTATTGAAATCACCATTAAATTAGGAATGTGTTACTGATTGAGGATAGGAACTCGAAAAGGGTTAAGCACTTCATTCAGAAAAGCTGTTGAACAGGGACCAGGTAGATGATATCTGCATGTAAGCAGAAAAGACCTAGCAGGCGAAATGACTGAGATAATAATGCTCTCAAAAGTCCTAAAATGAAGGGGAATCAATGGGTTTGTATTCACTCTTAATCAGGAAACCCACACCACGTCTGACATCATAATCTTTGGCCTATGATACAGCTTTAAATATGCAGGAGTAACTGAGTGAAGGAGACTGTCAGTATCTTGTGGTCATATGTGAGTCCCCACCAATGCCAGTATATCCAAGCCATTTGAAGTAATAGTGTCACTGATAAGGGAATCCTTATTCCAAAAACATGGGAACAGGATTACGTGATATGTCTCCAAAGAGGAGGAGTAGGAGTAGCAGATCGTTGAGATTAGCACTAGGTGGAAATCGGTTCACACTGATGGCACATTTCTACAGGACCTAGGTGGTTGGGACCCAGACTTTGGGACAACCCCGGAAAAAAAGGAATTCATGCCCCTATCTACCCAAACTCAAGATAAAAAATAGTGAGGACAGAATTCTGACAATCCACATTGTGAAATTGAGCCATGAAACACACTCCTGGGACCATGAGGTGTATCACCATAGAAATACCTTAAAAGCTCAAGAATTACAATATTTGTCGAATCACTGCACCCTAACACCCACACTCAAACCAGCTCAGAAAGAAATATTAGAGAGGTTGTGAACAACGTTTTATTGAAAACGTAGCACAAAAACGCAACATAAATTAAAACAAGATCATGGCAGAGATCAACATGGCAAGGCTCTTTTAACATGAAATACGCCACGGCTGGTACTTTTGACGTTGTGAAATGACGTTCAACACAAACATAACTGATGAGTAATGTATTGAAAACAGATACGGTGTCCTGTTCAATTTTTCTCCCATGAAATTTTTCTCCTTCCTGTCTTTTTACCCATTTCTACGCCATCGCGCATGCACAGAAATTGTTATATTATAAACCAAAAATACTTTATTTTACATAATATTCAATATATTGTTGAAAATTATCGATATTTTTATATTAAATTTCTTACACTATCATTTAACAGCAATAATTTACAATAATAATTAAGATCTGTGGTTTAAAAGTGACTTAGAAGAACATTCCCCATGGAGAAATAAAATTCAGAATTGGCGGTAAAATATTATTTTAATTTTTTATTTAACATTTAGACATTTAAAGCAGCACATTTAATTGCGCAAATATTTTAGTCTCTTTCAACTTTCTAAACATGTACAGGGAACCAAAAGCCACCAGTGACCTTGAGAAAGGATAATTACATGTCAAGGTCAAGAAGGGCAAATAAGGTCATAACAATGACAATGAACTTGAAACCAGTAAAAGGTCAAAAACACTGCATTGAAATCTGGGACTAAAAAAGGTCCCAAAGTTTTGTAGACATATAAGCCCCAGTGGGCAACAAGCCCAAGGTCAAAGGTAGCAAATGTGTTAATATTATTTTCATAAAGGACTAATATGAAATGTAAAACAGCATAAATGTATGGGATCATGAAGTAAAAGGTGGCTTAAAAGAGAAATTGTAGCACCCATTTAGTTGATGTAAAATATTAAAACTGGTTCCCAAATAAGTTATACCTACAAACCAAAGGCCTAGAACCCCAGTAAGAAAGGTCAGAAGGAAAATAGAGGTCATACCAACCAACAGAGCTAGGGTGCAGTGCTCTCATTTTTTTGTAAATTTGCAAAGGGGTTCCAATTACTCTTGCAGAACTATGTTCTGTCACAATCAAGAGGTCATACTAGAGAGTTAAGTTAAGTCAAGTTAAAAGAAAAAAAGAGGGAGTTCCCCATACAAAATCCACTTGCTCAGCCAAAAGCACAGTATTGTGTTCTGGTGTTAAAAGATGGAGGTCATACTAAAAGGTCATAATAAGATATGTGCCCATGAGTTGTATTGTTGATAAGCCAGATAATAAAACACAACAAATAATAAGGTTATGACTCATCCCATTCAGGAAGGCATCCCTGTTCAAACTGACATTACAGTTCCTTGAAGAGCCTGTAGCACCCTCAGCACAACTAAACACAACCAGTTAAAACACAAAAACAGAGCACATACATACAACATGTTGAAAACTGCCATGTTATAAGGGTTATATTTCACTTTTTATGCAGCTCCCTCCTCACAGGTTTCAAACATAAACAGCCATGTTAGCAGAATGCTTTGATGTATGAGAATGGATTGTTTTCTCAGGGCCACTGTATATTGTATTGTGTCTTTATACTCAGCACAATATCTCCATATACTATAGGAATCAAAGCGCTATTAAACCCATCTGACTGTACAGGTACAGCCCCAACTCACAAATAACTGACATTCCCCTAACAGGAAGATAGAAGCTCAAGGATGACCATTTATCAATGTCCTTGAGGTTCTTTAGCCTGCCATTGGGGACAGGACCCAATGACAGAGGACCGCCATTTTAAGTGGTCATCCAAGCCACTATGTATCTGCCTGTACCTTAGTTTGAACCCACGTCCTCTGTGTTCCTAGACAAGTGTGCTACCTGCTAGGCCACAGTGGCAGATATCCTAGTAATATTGCACTATAAATTGTACAGTAAAATTTTTGTCTGGTGCACACAAGTTGTCTTAATTTACATAAAAGGTTATTGGACTTGAGTAAATGGCCAATAATAACTTGAAGATAGTATTTCTTGCACCTTTTATAAATTGGAAACCCATCTACTGGAAAAAAAATACAAATACACAATAAAAGTTTTGTTTATAATTTGTGTTTTTTTTTTGAAAAAAAAATAGTGACAATAAACATGAAATATTCCAGGAGTAACTTGATATTAATTTATTAAATAATACTTAGATTAAAGTACATATACGACTTTTCATTTGACATCCCACTCAAATATAGTCAATAATAACATCCCACTCAAATATAGTCAATAATAACATGTTTCAATATTTGATTATGTTTGTGTTTTATAAATAATTCTTAATAAATGCTGTAATTACAAAAATATCAACTGCTATGAGTTTGATCATGCACACATTTATATAGTACATGAAAATGTCATGACAGAACTTAAATTCTTATGGCAGAATTTGAAATTCTTTTCACAGCATTTCCAATCCTGGTACTGCAGAGGTTTAGAAGAATATCAAGTTCAGTAAGCAAAATTTAGACAGAATTCATAATTCTGTTGATAAAACTTAACTTTACAGTATTCAAAATTTTGTCCACATGCATTATGAGTAAGATTCATTCAGAATTTAAATTATGACAGAATGTTCCTCAGCAAAATTAAATTGTAGGTCCAGATTTTAGATTACTTTAAAGAATTATAACTATCCCCTGTTTTTTGTTCATCTAATACTACTTTTCTTTTTATCAAGTCAACTGTGGTAGTTCAGCTAAAACATACCTAGCCATGGTTTGAATTTTGATGTCAGAAATTCTCATGTTTGTGGTATAATATACATAAGTTTTATGAGCAAACAGAGTTTTTAAAACTTTACATGAAAAACCAGTAAAACCAAGCTTCGAAGTGATGTTTCATAAAAATCTAAGAGATATGTAATTTAAAGGATTATTTATAAGGCTATATTTTGTTTATTTATTTATTTTTTTTTTCATTATAAAGAGCAATGGTGTCATCTAAGTAATTATTACATGTATTATGCTAAACATTCAGACAAGAAATTAGATTGAGTAAAGCAATATAATTTTAAAAACTGCCATATACAAACCCAGGTGTGAAATCATTAGCCCTTATGACTTTGTTGATTTCTGTATAAACCAGGCAAAATTGATGCATATTACATTATTATTTTGTCTTTTGTTATTCCGTTAAAGTGAGTTAAATTTATGAGATTTATTGTAGTACAGTGCAGTTACTGCCTTATCACACAAATATGCCTATAGAAAAGGAACATCAAAGAAAATGTACATGTTTATGCTCCACATAAGAAAAATTATATTTCCTGCCCATAAATTTTTGTGGTCTGTTTCAACACATCTCCATGTAAGTGATAGTTTGTAAGTATTTTAAAATGTGCACATGATTAATGGTCATTTTTATGGGAAATTGTTGTCAGAATTTAGATCAAAGAGCGTGTGTTATAATGGGAGCTGGATGAATCGGCCCTTTGCCAAATTGGCCCTCGGCAAATCGGCCCCCTAAAAACTTGGCCCTCGCAAACTCGGCCCCCCCAGGTAAAATAAAATGTAATGTAATAAGAGTACTTTTATAACGCTTAATATCCATCATGTGACAGGCTCTAAGATTGATGGACATTTTATTTATGCACAGTGTTTACGGTAAGAATGCATTAGGTAATTACTGACAAATAATGGGGGATAATTCTTTGTGATCATGTTATGTTTGTTTCACAAGGGTGGCAACTTTTAACAACTTTTTTTCTTTATGTTAGAATACTCAAAAGTGCAATTAGACAATCACATTATGGCAAGGGTGATAGTTACTTGACATTTAACAAAAGTGTAATTAACAAATTATCAAAGATTTTGGATACCATAATCAATACCTTTTATCCCCTGTCTTTTACTCACTTGCTTGTGTTAGAACTATTAAAAGTGCAATTGATTTAATGGAGATTAAGTGCTATAAAATTTTTCATTAGAATATATGGTTAAACCCATGGCTTCTGTTCACTTACACATAAATTTTATGATTTTTTCCCCTTTTAGGGTACAGAAATGTTCTGGGGCCAATTTGACTAGGGTATTTTTCCAGGGGGCCGATTTGACTAGAGCATTTTATTTTGGGGGCCGATTTGACAGGGGCCGATTTGGCAAAGGGCCGATTTGTCTATGATTCGGTTTAAGTGGTTAGTTTTTCTTTATTTTAGTGTTTGTATGTTGTTCACTTGTTAAATTAAGCTGCATTGTGTCTTGCACAGAAAAAGATAAGTGTTAAAAGTGACAACTTCAAATTCAATGTAAAATAGGGACAAACTTGATATTGGGGATTATCCACAGATTTCTGTAAGTATAAATCAATCTAATGTATTTAATAACTTTTCTAGTAAATTTTAATTGTTTAATCTTCTTGATAGTATTCGGTTACTTATAAATTTAGTTTAAATGTTGCATTACTATTGTGTCAAAGATAGACTGTAATATTCTAAATGACTTAATTGTTGAAATATGTATAGCACATTTGTAATTGTATTATTTAGTAGCATTTCTTGAGGCCCGATTTTTTATCATGTATTCAAAATATATATATATATAATTTGTAGAAGTACTAATATAGAACTGTAAGAAGTTTTTTATTGACAGTATATCACTTTAATACATTTTTAGAGTGCATTAAAGAAACTTTGGTGTTATATGTAGCTGCTGTATTAATTAATATGCATTTAAAGTGACATTTAAATTCAGTTAAGGCTTTGTTTCTGTTGAATATTTTTGTGTATGGTCCTTGTAAATGCAGCGCATGTGACAATTATGGATTAATAAGTAATGGCCCTTTGCCAAATCGGCCCCTGTCAAATCGGCCCCCAAAATAAAATGCTCTAGTAAAATCGGCCCCCTGGAAAAATACCCTAGTCAAATTGGCCCCAGAACATTTCTGTACCCTAAAAGGGGAAAAAATCATAAAATTTATGTGTAAGTAATTAAATAAAGTCAATTAACAAAAGGACATTCAGCATTTACAGAAAAAATTAATTTCAAGTTGGTATAATTCATAGTTCAAAGTTTGTTTGAATGTTTAAATGAAATAATTTGAGCAATATAGTGTCATTGTTTAATTGTATACATTTTATGTATTTGCAGTTAAACTGCATCAATAAATGTGTGTGTGAAGCAATCGTTTATATCCCCCCAGTATCAACAGACTTTGTATATGGATAGAATCAAAATAATCTTGTTAACTTTTGAAATGAGTTTACGTTACATTCAATATTTTGTAGTCTAAATATTACTGACATAAGAACCACTGATATTATTTATATTCATATCTTCATTTTCAGTTATACTGTCATCATCAGAGAGAAAGGGTTCAGATTTATAAAAGCACAATGCCTCCTTTATGATTACTACTGCTATGATCACAAAAATTTGATTTATTTTCACTAGTACCAACTTCTGAATCTGTTTATGATTATTGTATACAATTTTTAACACCAAAAGACATAATTAGATTTTAAACACCAGGGCCGGGATTCACAAAAGGTCTTAAGTTTAGGCAATTTTTTGCTTAGACAAATCTTAAAGCTATGACTTTTGTCTAAGCTAAGATTTCTCTTAAATTGGGATTCACAAAAAGTGCTAAGCAAAATCTTAGCTGAGACAAAATTTGTGCAAAAAGTCTTAACTATTTTGAATTCAAATTAACAAATCTTAGTAAAACAAAAACATTTTTCATCGATAAATACGCCAAACATTCTCTTTAAAATTATAAAACAGATTTGTTACTTCTTTTTTGTAAAATTATGTAAAAATAGTAATATTTGTGTTTTATTGTGAGTCAGCCATTTTTATGACAATATTTTTACCACAAGAAGGTAAAATGTGGAAATTTATAGGAATTAAATGATGTAAATTTCTATTACAATCCACAGAAATTACTTCTACAGGAAGTATAGATCCCCATAGTATATATGCTGTTTTCATAACAAAGGGTAAAATGTAAGTACATGCTATGGAATATTTTAAAAATGACCTAAGTCTGCCCTGCAGTGGTCTTAAAGTTATGACAAAATCTAAGACAAATTTTTGTCTAAGACCTTTTGTGAATCCCATTTTGTCTAAGCAAAAAAAAGTCTTAACTTTATGATAAAATTCTTGCACAGTTAAGACTTTTCTCTTAAAGTTATGACAATTTTTTGCTTAAGACCTTTTGTGAATCCCGGCGCAGGAAATAAGTACAAGAATACTGTAGTCTTTACAGTGTGATTTTGTGCAAGTGGAAATTTCTGACAATAGTGTGACATAGTACACTCAAACTTTGCACTTCTGGCCTTGTGTTTTTTTTTCCAAGAGGGAGGGAAATTTGAGTGATAAAAGTTAAAATAGTGACATAAACATTGGCGTGGTGTAACTGGGAGAAGTGTAAATGTGTTTGTGTGGGGATGTCCTTTATACACCAATAAAAAAGTGGTTAAATGTGTTAAATTTGGTGCTACAGGTGCTTTAAATAACACTAACCACTCATAAGCCATAACATATACGTGTTAGCATTCAAAGTTACTATGGATGCATGATATTTAATTTAAGCTGTATTACCGTAAAATAATGTGACTAGTATGTGATGATAATAAAATTGTAGTTACAAAGTACATGTAAAATACTAATAACTGTAAAAGCAATAATATTAACATCACAGAAGCATTAGCAATTGGTTATACATATAGTATTCGACTCTGGCAATAGGAGCATGTAAGGGCGCATAATTATAGTTAAGATATTTGTACACTATACAAAGCTATGTACATGTAATCATGCCAGACTGCACTGACTGGTTATTTTACATAATATTCAACGTATTGTTGAAAGTTATCGATATTTTTACATTAAATTTCTTAAACTATCCTGTAACTACAATAATTTACAATAATAATTGAGACACGTGGTTTATAGGTGACTTATATTAAAGTAATACAAGTCAGTGACACATGTAAAAGCAAAAGATATGACTTACTAACTCGTATTTGTATGAATTAGTAACCTCTAAATATGAGTTAATAATTTGTAGATACCAGCTAATAACTTGCACACATGAGTAAATAACTTGTGAATAAGTTTTGAAGGAGTGAGACTCCTAACCATCAATAACTTTATAAATTTGCTCTTTTACAATAACATCTCTTTTATTTGGTGTTTTTGGAGAAACAAAGAGCTGAGCAGCATATTTAAAAGTTCATCAGGTTGTAAGTATAAATTAACACCAGAAAAAGAAATGGGCAGTTTTACTACAAATGAGAAGTAGAGCCAGTCTCAAAAATTGCCGAGTATCTATCTCATTAATAAGGACGGACCTCCTACTGTAATTTAGATGTTTTTGTGTAACAGGGAATTGGTTGATAATCAGGTTTTACATATTTAAATTATTATTTTTGCATATCATCATGTGCATTAAATATATGTACTCTACTACATGTCACTAAATAAACAATAATAATCAGATTGTGAAATATGTAGTTTATAATACATATTACTCTTCAGTTCAACAAAGTTATCTCAATTTATCAAGATAGTAAGTCGATAATTCAATATTCTTATCTCGATTTACCCTTTTCCATATACGCGTGATCCGGCATGCGGTATACGGCATGCGATATGCGGCATTTTAACTTTACAATAAAAATGTAAGAGGTGTTTCTATATATGCGTGTACAGTATGCAGATCCGGTACTTATACTTTATGCAGAACTCATCAGGCTTCTAGCACTTTGAATAGCCGCATACCGCATGCCGTATACCGCATCACGCGTATATGGAAAAGGGGCTTTATTCATTTATCATGTCAATAATACAATAAAGTTTTCTCTATTTAGTGACTTACTCTCTCAAGAAAACTAGGTAACTACGTTACAAATATTGAGAGAATAAGTAGAAGATAACGATTTTAATTATTGAGATAGTAAGTCAACAATTTCAAGGCTCCAATACTATTCCATATGTTGGAGTAACGCCATTGTATTAAAGAAACAGCATACTTCAAATATAGTTCCTTCAGGGTGTTTAGAGCAGAATTTCGGAAATGTGTTTAAAGAATTTTAAAAACTTTTGCATTAATAGCAAAATCTTTCATTTTGAGAACACACTTGAAAAAGAAGGCTTACATGTTGACACTATTCTGGCATAACAACAGATTCTTCCCCTAGTGACTTTTTCAGTAGAGACACCCTCAGTTCATTGATTTAGGTATTTCCAGTGAGTGTTCAACAATGTGTACTTGTAGACTCACTTCACTGGGATCTGTCACACAGATGTCCACATATCTGAAAACAAAATCAGGTTGTCTGATGAAGTCACGGTGGGCTTTGAGCAGATTAATCCGGACTTCAAGTGGCCTTACATCATGGGTGAGCATAGTTCTCATAACATTATCACAATTACAAATACACCAAACGATTGTATATCTGATACCATCTCCACCGCCTAAACTGGAAATTGGGCTTTTTTAGAGATAAAATAACATTATTAACTTTAGATTACATTTGTTGTAATATATTACATTCAAGAATGAGAAGAAGCCACATTTCCAGAGTGTTACACATTATAGAATGTATCACAAGCTGTGGATTATGTTGAGGTCTGTTGTACCACAATAACATTCTATCTTGTAGTAATGTGCTGTACATGTTGCAGGGCATGAATTCTGTGGAGAGGTGTACCAGCTGGGTAGTGAACCAGTTGCAGGGGCAGAAGATTTGAAGGTGGGGGACCGGGTCTGTGTGTTCTCCTATGTGGGGTGTGGCCAATGTGGATACTGCAACGGTGGACGCAACACATTGTGTGCCAAAAGTCTGTGTACTGACTATGGAATTGGTGTCTCTGGAGGGTAGACTATTTCTGCTTTCCCATTACTGCATGCAGATATGTAACACAACGTTTGTGTCCTGTAACATGTGCGTAACGACTGGATCAGTCAGCTCAGGTGTTGTTAAAGTAGATTAAAATACAGTAACTGTAAAGTTTTTTTTATCATTTTCACCCAACCAAGATAAGGTTTTACATTTTGTGTAGCCATAAAATCCGGGTAGTATTTGAATTCTTGTAATTTACTGCTCTGAATCTCGGATAATATTTTTTTACAATTTTTTAATGTAATTTTTGGTACATTTCACTTAAAATTTAACATGTTTTGCATATCCCCCATCCATTGAACAGATATGTCTGATATCTTGTACATGTATAAAACCAAGATAGTCCTTTAACACCTGCGAAATGCATTTTGGTCCATAATGAAAAAAAGACATTACAACCTAAATATATCAATGCCTCAGAAATTGTGACAGATTTTTTATTTACCATTTTCATAGGCCATCTTGGATTTATCCAACTTTGCATTATATGTGAAAACCACAAATGTTGTGAAACTACTATTATTTGTAAAACCCATACATATTGTGAAACTATTCAAGACTGCAAGAAATCATCATCCACATTTTCTGAATTTCTTGTACTTTTTAAATTTTAACGTCTTTACAGTTTTTTATGTCAGCTGATGTTATGGCATCACTCTGTAGTGTCAGCATCCACGTCTGTGTAAACAACTTCGCCAAATGTACAAGGCCAAGCATACATACTATTTGCTTTAAAAGATACCTTATCTATTGCAGATTAAAATTTGTTCAAGGTATGCAGATATGCTTGGTCATCTATTCCCCAGAGCCATAAGAAGTGAGGTACCCCACCCAAAATTTGAAAATTTCAACACTTTATCACAATTTTCTCATTGCAGGGATTTGTCTCTTATCTTGTATATATGTAGTATGCCACAAGTAGATTCTGTAGCAGGCCTTGGGCAAATACTTTGAAAAGTATTCGAATACTTTCTAAATTCATGATTACAAATATGAATACATCATTTACCAAAGTATTCGAATACTTTTGAAAAGTATTCAAATGCATTTATGAATATTTTTGAAATTTATTTAAATACATTTATGAATACTTTTGAAAAGTATTCGAATACATTGATGAATACTATTTACCTTATACAAAAAACAAGCTTTATTTTCATTACTTTATTTTACACAAAAACTGTGTTAAAATTACCATTACCAATTCATTTATTGTACATGTCTGAACTAACATTTTGTCTGAACATGTTGTACAAAGTTTATTTTCATTACTTTATTGTAAACATAAACTGTGTTAAAATAGATTCTCCCATTACTAATTAATTTATTATACATGTATTGAACTAATATTTCTTCTGAACATATCGTACAAAAAACAAGTAAATGATAACTGAAAGAAATTCATATTTACAAGTGTGGTGAATAAATTACCATGAAAACACATTTAGGCCATAACAAACAATCTAATTTTTCAAAGAGCAAAGACATTCTAGATTTCTATTTCATTGTTTGAAAAATCTGTTGATAATATTTTCAAAAGTTTCAAATATATAAATGGAAATATAGCGTACTCAGATATGACATGTGATGTGTCAACCTAAATAAAGGAATTACCTTACAATAATACATGCATTTTAAGAGGAGTTTGACACTGTCCCTGTCTTTTTTTCCATAAGCTTGTGTTTTCAAGGCAAAAAGTGATACAAAGTTTATTATGAGGGGTTTAGGCCTCTCCTTATATTGATGAACAATATTGAAAATTAATCCCAAATATTATATTCACAAATTTAATTCACAGTTTAATGACAGGGTTTTATTGTTATATATACATGTACATATAAAATAAATATAAATATTAAAATAAGTTTATAACCATAGAGGATAGTGTATTACTTGTTGAAAATGTTTGTCACTGAAGAATTACTCCCTTACAAACATTAATAAATCTCTATTAAAATTAACACGTGTCTATTGAAATAAATGGGCTTACCTTTAAATGAATCAATAGATTGGAAGTTGTCATTGTAGAAGTTGCTACAGTAGTTGTGCAATGTTTACATTTTGCTCTGTATTTCCCAGAAGTGTCATTAGGCATTTCAAAGTAATCAAACACTGCAGACTTTTGCTTAAAGCTAGCCATCATTCCTTTATGTTTGTAATGTTTGTCATGGAATTATCAAGATAGTTTTCACTTGTCAAAATAGCTGCCACATATACATTACTGAAACTTAATCCAATATGACAACTTGACAGGTGACACCCATATGTATACACATGCTTTATAATCCCGCTACCTATTCTGGCAATTGTATTACTTCTTTTATTTTATTTATTTATTCAATTCATACACTAAGGTATACATATGTAATGGAATGGTACATAAAGAGTAAAAGTACAAATAAAAAAACTCTGAACCAGGAACATAGAACTAGCATAAGAAATAAGTAAAAAGTAGAAAGAGACGAGAGAAAAAAATCACTACAAAAAATGTACATTGGGTCATTTCAGTTTTATGAAGTTGAAAAATGTTCCAGTAAACATGTCAATTCAAAACTGTTAAATTGGGAACATTTACTATCCCTAATATACAGTAGATCTTTAATGTTGCCAACACAAAAATAATCTGGTGCAATATATATTCTATGGATATAAGAATCAACCTTACTACTGAAAACACTTGGTGGGGCATATAACAAGTTTCTATCGCAGTTCATAGCTTGAGGTACTACATTAATACTTTCAGATACACTAGAACCACTACCATTTATTGCCAAATGTACACAAGTTTTAACACTCATTACTGCTACATAAGGCTTTATTTAAGAATTTATTCAACCTTTTAAACAACTGTACATCAATGGGAAGATCATCGCAGATTAGAGGCAGGTATTTACTATGTGTTCTGAGTGGTAACCTCAACAGTTTTCTAATGCTTTTACGCCATGTAACATAGAAATCTGACATACTTTTAGAGCCAAGGTTCCAAAGTACACACCCATAAAGAGACATGCAGTATGTACCCTTTATCTAAAGCCAACTCCAGAACTGGGGAGCACAACAGGCAGCACTGAAAACATTCTACACCAGCATGATCAGACCGATCTTAGAAACAGGATACCATCTCACTCACAACCATAAACCTAGCTTGGAGGCATTACAGAGGATCCAAAATTAATTTCTCAGAATGATCACTTGGGCAAGACCACACGAATCATCAAGACCGAGTCATGAAATACTCAACCTCCCATACATACAAAACTACTTGGAACAATGCAGAACCAAAGCACTCAAATGCTATGAGAACTCCATGCTACAACAACATCTCACTGAAGTCCTGGAAGCAGTCTAACCAACAGTACTAAAAGAAAAACATATGTAATCTAGAAAGTAGCTATGTTACCAAATGTCAATACACCCGGACCCAGATCAGGGAAGAACCCTACCGGTCCGTTACTAAAAGAAAAAAATACTAAAAGAAAAACAACTGTACCTATAGAATGTAGTAAAACTATTAAAAGAAAAACACCTGTACCTTTAATAAAGTATTAAAATGTATAACTAATGTTAAGCCATACCCTATGGTAAGTTGGTCACTTGGTGAGTTAACAGGTTTTTTTGTTGTTTTTTTAAAGAGTAATCACTACCAATGGTGGTAACAAAAAGAAAATAATTTATTTAAGCTACCTTAGGTAAACAGCCCTTATCAGGGCTACCGCAGCTGCAGTTCTCTCGAACTCCTGTGGTGGAAGAAAGAAGAAGATGGAGAAGAAGATGAAGAAGAAGATGTCCAGAAACAAGAAAAGAAACAAAGAAAGAACAGAAACCTCAGCCACCTGAAACCCACATTGCAGCAAGGGTCCACTAGTCAAGCCACAAACAATAAAGTCAGGCAAAAGACGCCTACCCCAAGGCATCAGACCTTCGGCGGATACCATAGGACCAAGTACCCTTTATCTAAAGCCTTTATAAATGTTATAATTGCAAACACCATTCAGGAAGTTAATACCCAACTCACCCCTGAGCACTTATTTCTTGCTTTATTAATTGCAATCAGGGCACTGTACTATTCTTCCATGTGAGGCCTTACAATAAATTACCTACTCACTACTGCAAACATCAATTAGAATATTAATACCTAACTCACCCCTCAGCACTTTTTTGTTATTTCATGTGAGGCCTTACATTAAAATTTGAAAAATTTAGAAAAAATACATGAAAGTATTCATAAGAGAATATGAATACTTTGCATTTTTTACAAAAGTATTCGAATATGAATATTTAAAAAAATGTATTCGAATACTTATGAATACGAAGACGAATACATTTTGCCCAGGCCTATTCTGTAGTGTGACTATTGGGCCTGAATCTTTCTTAATTATTTTTAATGAAATTCTAAAATATTTCTTAATGCATTCAAATTCATTAAATAATGCACTAAATCACTTATAACTAGAAAAGTATTGCATTTAGAGCATTTTCTTGAAATAGACTGTTCAGCTACTTTTTCCATAGCTACAACATGTTGAGTAACTTAAGAGTCTATACCAATAGCGAATATAATAGCTACTTTCACACTTTTCAGCAGTTACCTAATGGCTAAATGGCTTGTATCTTCAAAAGTATTGCAGCTATGCAATTTCTTTTGAAGGTACTTTCATCATTTTTTTATGAACTATAACATACTGAAGTTTCAAATTTGTTACTCATTATATAAGTGAGTAATTGCTACTTTTATTATGTCATAGTTAAATAAATTGCATATATTTTGAAAAAAAAAAGATTGATAGCATTTTCATGAAATAGATTGTCCAGATACTTTCCTTTTAGGTATGAGTTAGTTACTGTTTGGAATGGCTATCGCAATAGCTAAGTGAGCATCAGCCACTTTCTCATTTTTCAGCAATTAGCATAATGAGTAAATTGACTGATATCTTTAAAAGAATTGCAGCTACGCAATTTCTTTCAAAGATGTTGTTCACCTACTTTCTTGTAAACTATAACATAGTTATGTTTCAGTGTATTAAGTTTCAATGAATGAGTGAGTTATAGCTATTGTTTCACTTTTCAGAAGTTACCACAATGGGTAAATGGCTCCTTTCTTAAAAAGTATTGCAGGTACACAATTTCTCTAAAAAGTGTTATTCACTTACTTTTGTGAACTATAACACAGTAAAGTTTCAGACTGGTTGCTCAATGAATGGATGAGCAACAGCTACTTGCTCACTTTTTATCAATTTTAATGAACAAATGTCCTTTCTCTCCTTTATTATCGATCTTAGAGGTTTGCGAGGTAAAGATCACTAGTGGGAAATCCTGTGGTTTGCATATTTTGGTGGGATTGAATTTGACCTTCGACCCTTCCTTTAAGGTCTGATGGTATCATTTAACACCATATATCTTTATTTTTGGTCTTACAGGTTTGGGTTGTAAATACCACTTCTAGAAAATATAGTGCCTCGAATCTTTTCATGGGTTCAGATTTGATCTTTAACCTTAACTTCAAGGTCAAATTAGTCATTGTTACTTTTAATCCCGTTCCTTCCCTTTTACTTGTACTCAGAAGCTCAAAACACAAAGTCAGTTGACACAGTGCCTGTTCACGGGTACTGATTGCTTGTTTTAATAATCATAAGTATCTCAGAAACTTTAAGTCTGATTGATTTCAAGCTTATTTTCAACCAAAAGGAGTGGTTACTTTCATACTGTACAGGTCTTACATTGTGCACATTTTTATTTCTTTCCATTCAAATTTTGCAGATATCCAATTTATATTACATTATAGAATGACATACGAAATCATAAAGAGAGTTTCAGCTATTGTTGCTTGAGTAATTTATAAGACATTCAGGATGTAACAAAAATTCTATTTCTGTTTGCTGCTTGAACTTACCTTGGCAACCGGTTTTAAACTTTTCCAGATATCAAGCCTACTTTGCTGTACAGGACAAGACTCAGGTTGTGAAGATCCCGGATGGAGTATCCAGTGATGTAGCCAGTCTGTTGGGGTGCAGTGGTGTGACGTCATACAATGCTGTGAGAAGAGCTGGGCCTGCTGTGGAACTAGCCATGAGGCTGACAGGTTAGCCAACACGAAGAACGTACACTACGGGACAGCTGATCCACACATAGTTATTGATTTTACACCACTCCCACAGACAGGTCAAACTGTTACTTACCTAATATGCTGAAAAAATATTCTATTTAAATATTTATATCATATGCTTCCATTTTAATTTGCTCTACCAATCTGTCATCACAATAAAGAGGATATTTTTTTTATAATTATAAAAAAAAGGTTAGGTTACACTGGGCTGGTCACTATATCTTCTCCATTGCGCCATGATTGGAGGGTTTATGTTAAAGACATGAGATAACGAGAGCGGTTACTACATTGTGTGGTTTTATTGTCCAACGTGGATGGCTGGTCCTAGGTGTACATTCAAAAATCTTTGATGTGTGTGTGTACCAGAGAACATAACAACCAATGACTGAGGTTTTTATCAACTCTGTTTAGAAGGTGTATATAACATTCAATCTTCATACCATGGAGACACTACTGGATCTTTTAAAGAAACTCGAAAATGGCAAAGGGTACCACTGAAATAATTTATGTGTTTGTCTAAAGATTTGACATGTAAATGCAATTTTTCATATAAATTTTAAAAGTGTACACATAAATTCAAAGTAACGAATAGTAAACGTACTTTTGGTATTTTCTAGTTCATGAGCCAAAAGTATAACTTGATGACATGAAATGTATTGATTTTTTGTCTGTTTAGGAAAGGCAAAAGCTATGGTCATTGGAGCTGGGGGTTTGGGACTGTGGGCTTTGGGCCTCAGCAAGGCTATGTTTCCAGCTGGTACCATTGTATACATGGCAGATATAGAAGTAAGAAAACTTTACTAATTGTTAAATATGACAGTGGTATGACAAAACAAAATGTTTGCATTACTTTTCGACTTGCAAAATTATTTAACATTGACACACAGTTTACGGAGTTGTTTAATGAGTCTTGTTTTCTTCACAGGAGTCCAAGTTAGAACAAGCCAAAAAAAGTGGTGCTGACGGTGTTGTACTGTGGCCAAAAGGAGGTAAAGTATCCACCAGTAAATAAACATCAAAACATTTTAAATTCAAATCTACAAACATTATTCACATAAGTTAATCAATCATCACATTACAGTACATCAACTGTTTATTTAACGTGTACAGTACAGAGCCAGTTTGAGATATAGTGTGTTGTTTTGTTGCACTGTAGTGAGTGATGAGGATGCTGTGAAGATTTCCAATGACATCACAGGAGGGGTAGATGCAGTCATGGATTTTGTGGGGATTTCCTCCACCAGCTTTAGAGGGTACAAAACCCTCAACAAGGTTGGTGAATCAGCAATTGGAAGAAAAATAGTTTTAATCCAGAATTCAAGAGATTTTTTTACCTTGAAATTGAGGAGATTTTCATCAGCTCAATGGTTTAAAGCATCTAACTAGTTACCCAGCAGTGACAAATGAGTTATCCTAATCACATCTACAAGTTTCTACTTATTGTGTTGTCTTTTGATACCTCAAGAGCCTCCTATGACAAACCAAGATACACTAGATGCCGCAGTGTATTATCAAATCAGAGAACAATTTTTCAGTTAGACAAGTTTTGAAATTGCCCCACATATATCAGTAATGTTCATATTTTGGTCTTTGGGAAATTTAACTTAGTCATTAAAATTCTTCAACTGGGTTAAACTGGGTTTGTAATGCAAGAAACAACACTCACATGGTCTACCATTGTGATGTCTATAAATGTCGATATCTGTACAAGTAGTTTGGATGTGTTGCTGTAGGCAGGTACTCTGGTTCAAATTGGGATTGCTGGGGGCACATCCAAACTTCCTCTTATTGACGTAGCTCTTGCCTGTAAGACAGTGGTCGGCGTGTATGTGGGAGACCAGGAAGACCTAAGGCAGGTTGTCAGAATTGTGGATGAGAAAAAGGTACTTGTAGAATAGTGACATGTTCTTCTGTCGATTAACCATAATACAAATGTTTATATTAACTATGTCAAAAATCACACAAGAAAAAAAATCGTTTCTTACCAATAAAGCAAACAATAGCTTTGAAGTGACAAGACCAATTTTTAAATGTACTATCAAAATCAGTGTGACAAATTCACTTTGTATATGAATATTTGTAATATTTTTGCTGTCTCATTGTGCCATAGAAACAGTGTATTTGTGTATTTTGACATGTTACCTAGGTGCGTCCTCCACCTATTGGCCACGTTACACCAGAGGAAGCAGCAGATGCACTAATACGTCTGAAAGAGGGAAAAGTCACTGGCAGAAATGTCATCAAGTTCATCTAGAGTAGAAAAGTCCTTGTTATTCAGAACAACTTGTAGTGTGTGCTTAGATATGAACATTATATAATATTACAGATATGTGTATTTTATTCCTAAGGGCTGGATATTTCTCCAGTTTTTATTTGACTCTACCTTCTTTGTATACTTCTTTGATCACACATAAATTGTAACAAAGACTTTTCTATATCCTTTGCTGCATTAATATACACATTTATGTATTTCATTCGATATTGTCTTGAACCTTTTCAAGATGCTTGTTTTTTATTGCTTAAAAATAAAATTAGCAAAATAGTTATTTTCTATGACGACTTTGGAAAAGGCTTACCAATGGGATGCCAATTTTACTTTTTATCATGAAAACGTTTGTAAAAGTAGTTTACCTTGAATACTGAACACAAACAACTCAGAGTATTTTTGATCTGCTTAATGTAATTCGGGAACCTCCCTGAATTAATTTTGTTCCATTAATCCATTTGATGAATATCTTATGAAATTAAGTTAACGTTACAGGAAATATTTTCGTAATTCATTTGATTTCAGCTCATTTCACAAGAAATATTCACAGGAATACAATAATTAATATCCACAAGAATTGTCTCAGAGGTCTGCCATGTAATTGCAAAAGAAGAAGTATCAGTCATGACCAAGATAATGATGTGGAGTCTCATCTTACACAACATCCCGAGAATGTGAATCAAGGTTAATTAGTACAGAACCAACCACCAGAAGATGAGTAAGGGCCAAGCGCAAGACTAGAAGAAAACCCACATGCAGAGGAATGTTAGACAAACATTAAATATTTGAAACGGTTTCACGGCGAGGGCATAGTACAATTGAAGATGGACATGCTTTATGTCTAGAAACCACCGAAACTGACCCTTGAGAAGACTGAAGAAGCTAAAAGGAGTTCAAAGGTTTAAACATTTAAAACCGCATTGCATTAGCCCCTTAACGGGAATAATATAACTTCAAAAATATTTCACTATATTTCATTCTAGAATTATTTTACAATCTTCTTAAATCAACAAACAGGACTGGCCAGCAAAAATGAGAACTGGAGGGTACAAACAAGCGAGAAAGTGGTGGAAAGTCCTGATTTCAACTTAAAATTTATTTATCTACTTGGGATTTGGGGCTTCTCTTACCCCTCTTTATATTACTGCAATGATACTGAATACACAATTATAGTCCACTGTTTTAACCTACTTGTACATATACTTTACAGTGTTGCAGTGGCTACATGTCCACTCCACTCTCACCTCTGACCTCCTGACCTTTGACCTTCTGAGTCATCCTTTATCTGGCTCATTTCAGTCTTTTCCACTTGACCTCTTTCTTGGTGACCTCTGACCTTTGGGGTCAGCTGGTACCTCGGCTTATCTTTCCCTCATATGGAATGCTTGGGGAATTTATTTCCAGGGCCTTTTTACTGGTGGCATTGGTCCACCTTTGGATTGGATCTAGGTTTTGGCGTCTTATACTACTGGGAGGCGTGGTCATATTTCTTAGTTATTCAACTGGTTGGTGTGAGGGCACACCAACGGGAGTGGTCTGGGTTTGAACCTGCTGGACCTAAGTTGAGTATCATATGGATCTGGGATCAGGGTGTAATGTACCTGCTCTCGTGTAACTTCATTGTGTTATCTAGCTTATGTAATTACATACACATATACGTATATATAGATATCATTATTTTACAATTCATTTAGTAGTCACATTTACTCTTTTATATTGTATAATAATAATAATAATAATCCCAATCATTGTTTTTTTGTCTTGGGGGACCTCTGGGGAGTGAAATTTATTGACTGAGCTGGATGACACTGCAAAAGAAAAGTTATTTCATTCATTGCTACACTTTAGATGGAGGATGTTGAGATTCTATATAACAACAGAGTTTTAATTTAGTTGTACCGCTAACACCATGGAAAGTATCATAAGTGACTTTGGAATATAGACGATGTTTGTTTACTAAATGATCTAGATAAAATGGCTGCTTGATGAGAGAAAAATTGTTGAAACAAATATACCATTGATCATAAAACACACATAAAATTTTAATGATGGATTTTTTTTTTCTATCTACTCACTACTTTACTTAATTCTTTTATGTACATATATTTTACAACATACATACTGAGTGAAATAAACATGACAATATATATTATACATATTCTATGTATATATACGGAATTATCTGATTAGTTGATATATATTACTATTCCAATTGTTATATATGTCAGTATGGCTCTGCAAGCATTAAAATCTATGCAGAAATGGTGGAGAAATCACATGTTAAAAAATACACCTTGTGCAAGGTCCTTCCTCAGTGCACTATGATTCTCTGAGAACATTTTCCTCCAGCGAGAGTTCAGTCTCCTCAACTGGGATGAAAGATTACTCATACACTACTCACTTGTCACACTTATGAATCTAATCAGCAAGATATAATGCAACCTGTTATTGAGAAAATGATTATAATTTTAATTTATTTTACTGTATTTGAAATATTGCAAAAAGGCAGCTAGTGTTTACATGGCTTAAAAATCATAGATTTGATATTGTATGTTTACAAGAAACATATTGTACTAGAGAGCTTATAAGTGACTTTGATAAAGGATGGGGAAGTAAAACGTGGCACTCAGAAAGCATTTCAAACCATTCAAGAGGGGTATGTATTATGATTAATCCAAAGTTAAACTATCAGGTTATTATGAACCAATGTGATACTGAAGGTAGAAAAGTATTTTTAAAAATTAAGATAGGTAACGACATAATAAACATACTTAATATATATGCTCCGAATAACATTACAGAAAAGAAGCTTTTCTTTAACAATCTGTATCAATGGACAGAAAAATACATATCAGATAATTATTATACAGTTATAGCTGGCGATTTTAATTGTGCTTTAAAGCCTGAAGATAGAAGTTCAGGAAGAATCGATCAATGCTCAAAATCCCTAACAGATCTTCTGGAAAAATTTGACGTCATAGATATTTGGAAGTTCAAAAATCCTAATGAAATTGGTTTCACTTGGAAAAACAGCAATAGTGAAATCTCCAGTAGCCGTATTGACTACATCTTTCTGTCAAAGAGTCTTTCTAGCTTAACAGAAAAATGTTGTATAAAACTTGCACCTGTTTCAGACCATAAATGTGTAGTAGTAGACATAAAATGTCTTGATGACAAAAGAGGGCCAAATTACTGGAAACTTAATGTATCACATCTAAAAGATGAACAGTTCTGCGACAATATCAAAGAAATATTTGTCAGTACTCGAGCTTCAGCAGAAGATAATAAGTTACCAAAAACAATTGCTTGGGACTTATTCAAAATTAAAGTTAAAGAATTCTCCATTAAATTTGGTCAAATTAAATCCAGTATTGCAAAAAATGAAATCTGTCAAATAGAAAAACAAATTCAAATATTAGATAAAGCTATTGACAAAAACAAAAGTTTAACACTTCAAAACAAAAAACATGAATTAAAGAAACATTGGGTCAATCTAATTCGTAAGTCATCTGAAGGTGCCCAAGTGCGGGCAAGGGAAAAATATGTTGAACAAGGTGAAAAATCTACTGCCTATTTCTTAAACTTAGAAAAGCAACGCCAATCTTTTAATAAAATTACAAAACTCAAAACAACAGATAAAGTAGTAACAAATCCTTATACAATACTACAAGAATGTGTTTCCTTTTACAAAACCTTATATACAAGTAATAATACTGATGAACAGGATCTTAAAGATTACTTGCAATCATGCAGTCTACCTAAGACCCTAAATGATAATCAAAAACTAGATTGTGATTGTCCTCTATCTCTACAAGAGTGCTCACATGTTGTTCTTAAATGTATGAAATCAAATAAATCTCCGGGTTTAGACGGAATACCAATTGAATTTTACAAAACATTTTGGCCTATTCTTGGACAATTTTTACTGGAGGTATACAATGAAAGTTTTCATAATGGTGAATTAACATGTTCACAGCGAAAAGCAGTAATTACTATGATTTTTAAGAATGGGGACAGAGAACTTCTTAAAAACTATCGACCAATCAGTTTGACAAATGTAGACTACAAAATCCTTGCCTTTGTGTTAGCTCAAAGACTTCAAAAAATTATGCCAAGTGTAATAAACACAGATCAGTCTGGATACATAAAAAAAAGATTTATAGGTCATAATATTAGAGTAATTCAGGATTTACTCCATATAAGCAAGACATTAAATAAGCCCGGTGTCATGATGTTATTGGACTTTAAAAAAGCTTTCGACAGTCTAGAATGGTCGTTCTTGCATAAAGTGATTGAAAAGTTTAATTTTGGACAAAATTTCCAACAATGGGTTAAACTTTTGTATACCAAACCACAAGCAATAATTCGAAACAATGGTTGGCTGTCTGAAAGCTTTAATTTATGTAGAGGTATCCGTCAAGGATGCCCTCTGTCTGCATTGTTATTTATCTTTGCTGTAGAAATATTAGCTGTAAAATTGCGAGACGACACTAAGGTCAAAGGCTACACAATATCCCACAATAATAAGGTAGCTACTTTTAAAATATCACAATATGCAGATGATTCTGTGATTATACTGAAGGACATAAGCCAAATAGATTATGCCATTAGTCTTGTTGAAGAATTTGGACAATTTGCTGGTTTGAAACTTAATTTTGAGAAGACGAAAATAATCTTACTTGGTTCTGCACGAGGGAGCCTTAATATGTATAAAAATATAGAGTGTGTTGAAAATGTGAAAAGTCTCGGAGTGTTTGTTGGATATGATACAGAACTCTGTATAACTAAAAATTGGACAGATAAGATTACTAGAATGGAAAAAATTCTTCAGCAATGGCGTAACAGATCCTTGACAATTATTGGAAAAATTGTGATAATCAAATCTTTAATTTTGCCACAAATCTCCTTTTCCATTCTCCACTGTGTAATGCCTAACTGGGTCATTAAAAGAGTAACCAAACTTTTTTTCGGGTTTTTGTGGGGAAAAACAGACAAAGTAAAACGGGACACTATGATTGGGGACATAAAACAGGGTGGTCTAAAAATGATTGATTTTAAATCTCATTGTCTTTCTTTAAAGGCATCTTGGATTAAACGCATAGGTGAGGCTGATATAAACAGCTCGTGGATTAATATACCTAGTCTGTACTTGAGAGATACAGCAATATTGGAAATCATACCATATATTACCTCACATGAAATAACAAAGTTGAAACCGTTTGAAAAATTACCTCCTTTTTATAAACAGGTTATTGAGGGATATGTTCAATGTATTGCACCATATACAAGTGGTTCTCATTCTAACGATAATACTGTTAATGTGTTGAATATGTGTATTTGGGGAAACAGAAATATAAGAAATAAAACTGGTGATATCCTCTACTTTCCAAATTGGATAAGAAGTGGTATGGTGCAGATAAAAGATCTAAATATAATAGAAGGAAAAATAAATGAAAACTATATATTCACAAAACTTTCACATAAATCTAATTACCTTAGTGAAATGTACCAAGTTAAACAAGGTTTACATGATTTCCTTTCTGACAACATAACCTGTTCTGTAGACACTATTAGTACAAAAAAACATGCAAAGACGACAAAGACATCTGGTGAACTGTACAATAGTATTGTCTCACAAAAGTTTGTACTACCAAAATCACATACCTACTTCAAAAATCTATTTAATTTAAATAATTTTGATTTTTCTAGCTGTTATAAAATTAAAGTACAACAAATACCAGATAAGAAAATTTGTGACTTCAATTTTAAACTGTTGAGTAACATTCTTGCATGTCGTAAAAAGTTATTCAAATGGCAAGTTATCCAAAGCGAAAATTGTATGTTATGTAACTCTGTAGAAACAATTGAGCACTTATTGTTTACATGTCCTGTCAAATTAGAAATATGGAATCGTGTATGTACATGTCTAAATGTAAGGTTTGACGTCAAAACCTTAGTGTTGGGAGTTTTGAACTTCAACACTGACTGGGCAATTTCAGTGGTGACCCTCTGTATATACAAATACTGGAGCTGGTCAAATGATGCAATATCTGATGAGGTTAGCCTTGCGACATATATAAGGAATCTAAAATTAAATTTGAAAAACTACATTACAATCTATAAGGTGTGTAATTTTGATGATGTTTCCAAAAAGCTTGAAATAATATACAGTACCATCTTAACTCTGTAATATAAAATATATTATAATCATTGATGTAACAAAAAGAATAAACAAAACAATGGAATCCCTGTGATGAAACCCTTATTCTGTTTTGTAGCAAAACAAAAATTAACATAACTTGCTAGCCATTTTATCTGAAAGGAATAAAATCAAGCAAAATATAGCTTATTTTATATTTATTCTTTTTAACTGTCTTTTAACTATTATTCATTAATGAGTTTCTCTATATATATGCTTTTTCATGCCCTCTCTCTCTCTCTCTCTCCCCACCTATGGTGTGGTGCAAGTTTGTAAGTGCGATATTTATTGTTGAACATTTGTCATTTTTTGTAGTGAACCCTTGAAAAAGCATATTAAACATATATATATATATATAAAATCATAGCAAGTTAAAAATGATAAAAGGGTCTGAGGGGAAAAAAAAAAAAAACCAAGCAAAAATGTCACCAGTAAAATATTTTCACCAGAAATAAAGGGTCACATGACAAAGAAAACCACTGGATTTTTGTATAAGCTTGGTCTTTGATAAGCCATACTTTGTGAAATCCATTTAAGTATCTTGATTTAGCTAAAACAAAAGGATCAGATTTAAGTCTGACTTAGCCTAAGTTTAGGAAAAGCCAAAGGCCCTTTGTGAAACTGGTCCTTTGATTCAGTTAGTAATACAGATCACCACCAAAATGTCATAATTTGTTCCTTGTGCCAAAGTGGCATTTCGAGCAAAAGACATGCATAACTTCTCTAGTTAATTGGAAAAGCTAACCCATTGCGTTATATTAAACCATAGGATCCAGCCCAGGTGGGCTAAATAGTGACTTTTTTTCCGACACAAATAAGTGTGTGCTGTAAAGAAATGAAGCACTGAAATATTACACAGAGTATACTTCCAAGTGCAAGGGTCTTCCTTTTAGTGCACTATGATGATCTGTCTTTTCCAGTACGAGTGTAAAATCCATACTATTATACAATGCACTCATGCATGCAAAAACTAATGAAAAAATGAGGTATATGGATTATTTCAAACAACATTTTAACTTCTAAATACATAAAAATCAAGAAATAAACAGTTTTCTAAGATCTTATACCAATACGTATCAAAAATTAAACAGTTTAAGTAAGATCTTATAGTTATACAGCGTGTAGTTTTAAAATTAAAAAGAAAACATTAACCACCGGTGTATATTAGACATAAACAAAATTTTTGAACAAGTATGTTAAAGTTAAACTTAACAATAAATCAAATGATTTCATTTGTCTAAGGATTTGTTAAAAATAAAATTTAAAACAAAACATTGACCACCAATATATATTTGTTAGTTTCACACAAAATATTTGAACAAACATGTCCAGAGTTAAATTTTACAACAAATCAACCTTTTTTTTTCTTTTGTCTAACAATTTGTTTAAAAAATGTTGAATAAAGTCATATTTTTAACATGATCATTCGTTGAAATTATTTTTGTCACATTCAGTAAGATGGATTTTTGTTCAATATATGGGACATTTCCCACGCCCCCCAAGACAATAAAGAATGTTATGGGTTTAAAATAATTTTTATTAATATTTATATATATATATATAAAACCAGTTTTTTGCAACATGTATACATCTGAAGCATAATAAGTAATCTGATAAACCGTGTCACCTGACACCATACTGAAGCATATGCTATTATAAATTAGAAATTTTGTCAACCCCACCCCCCACTTCAGGGCAGTAAAGCACTTTACTGCCCTGAAGAAGAAATGATGAATATCTTATAAAAGCAATATCTAATAACATTACAAGGTGACATGGCAAGCCATCAAAGAAGTTTGAATCTGTAGTCATAATGTACAAATACAGAATTTAGTGCAAAGCAGAAATGAAATGGCTTGATATAAAGGTATATTACATAATCATGAGTATAATCAGTAAATCTTTGCACTAAATATATGAAAATGTCTGCCATCTTTTGAAGTGATCCCACAGTAAAATCCCAAATGTCTGGACGTTCACACGGAAAGTGCAGACAGTACCCACAATGAGCTTATAAAATAGTAGATGGCAATATCATGTTGCAGCAAAAGAATAAGATAAGATAAAAGATATATAAAATAATGTTACACTAAAAAGCATAAGCAATAACATATTCTGACATTACAGTTAACCAGTTCAACAGTAATACAAGATCTGCGCCAGATATCATTGAAATTGCACATTTACAAGAAATAATGACATTGTAACCAATTAATTCAATACTAATACAGTCTGCCCACAATATGTATACAAAGTCCTTCGTATTTGCATAAAGGTATAGAAATAAAGGCCAGCACACAGATGGAAGACAACTGAAGAGGCATTAACTGTTCATGTCGCTGGACCAAAGGGCAGCACTTCCATAATCAGATGGTGACACCAAGCGAAGCCAATGGTTTCCACACTCGTTAACCCTCAAGGCTGGTCAACCATCCATGAAACCATTGAATACATGGCCAACCATGTGGCATAATAATAAGATGCAGTGTCAAGTGGAAGATTCAACCATTGACCACTGTCATCACAACCTGAAAATAAACTAAGAGCAGTAGTCTGAACATAATAAGACAAGGGTAGGGATCCCATGAGACAAAAAGGGTGGGTAAAATTTCAGATGTGTGTCCTTGTGTGTTCTACATGTAAATGAAAGGTTGCATATTGTAATTCAGAGAGGTCCCACGCTTGACCATTGACCAAGTGCAAAATAATGCAGAACTGGCTGCAAAAATTTAGGGTCGTCAGAAATGATCTAGATGACACCCAAATGCCATCCCGGCACATTTCCCACGCCCCCCCAAGACAATAAAGAATGTTATGGGTTTAAAATAATTTTTATTAATATTATATATATATATATAACCAGTTTTTTGCAACATGTATACATCTGAAGCATAATAAGTAATCTGATAAACCGTGTCACCTGACACCATACTGAAGCATATGCTATTATAAATGAGAAATTTTGTCAACCCCACCCCCCACTTCAGAAGAAATGATGAATATCTTATAAAAGCAATATCTAATAACATTACAAGGTGACATGGCAAGCCATCAAAGAAGTTTGAATCTGTAGTCATAATGTACAAATACAGAATTTAGTGCAAAGCAGAAATGAAATGGCTTGATATAAAGGTATATTACATAATCATGAGTATAATCAGTAATATAATCTTTGCACTAAATATATGAAAATGTCTGCCAAGCGCCAAAACTAAAGATAAAGGAATTGGCGAAAAGTACGAGAAACTTGGGAGTCAGGTGTAGGAAGGGAATGAATGTACCTCCACACAGCATCACTGCTCCAAGTACCATGTTGCATAATCTGCTGCATAGGTACGCCATTATGAAATGCCCATGTAGTGGCAGATTTGCGAAATAAATGAAAAGTCAAGGGAGGTTGGATGCGAAGCAATAAGGATACTTGTTTCAAGTGCTTTCTGGCAATGGAGTCTGTGAGTGGAAGGAAGGTACCTTGCTTAGCTTGCAAAAACAGGGGAGAATTTTTCTGAGCTGGGAATTTTTGAAACATGAGTTGTAAAGCCTTAATTGGGCAAAGCATGGAATGGCCCAAATTTGGAATGGAAATGGTACGACTCTGCTGTCTATCTTGTAAAGTTTTTGTCCATTTAATTATTACAGTACCATAGTTCTGTGAAAATATCAAATCTCCCCGCAAGAGATGCCTAGTACCATCGAATTGCTTCACAGAATGTGGAAGGATATTGGACATTCGTGAAAAAGAAAAGAATGTAAATAGGTACAAAGCTTTGAACAACACAGGATCTGCAAGCAAATCACAAGTTTGAAGTATTTGTTGAAGCATTTGAATAGTTATGATTTTTTGTGACTTAAGGGAGAGGGGAGCATTGATGCGAAGTGCCTTGACAAACAGAGGGATACGTTCATCTCGGAATGCCTCAGTGTTGAGACTGTATAATATGAAAGATGACCTAATGCCAGTCAAATGGTTTGCAATATTGGCATGTGATTGGCCCTTCTGGTGCAAATACTCCATATATGACAAGAGAATAATTGTATTCACCTGATTCGTTTGAAGTTGAGCTATTTCGAGAAATTGTAAGAAATCTCGAGACATTCTGTTATACTGAAGGGCTATCGCAGGCCTGAAGCCAGAATGCAACCTTTCCAGGTCGGAAGACACCAGTGGGTTTGGCAATCCGTGTGTTTCTAAAACAAAGACAAATGTATTAGATAGTTGTATTTAGTATAGTATGGTCTATATGTACTGGCAACCACTGGTGATCTACTACCAGTTTGTTCAATTTACTGATATTTTGATCATTATGTTGCCATCTGGATAACAAGTCAGCCACCACATTAGTGACTCCTGGACAAAGGTCAAAGTTGGGGTTTTACGTCCCGTTCAACAGCCAGGGTCATATTGGGACAGGTCCTCAGAATTGCCACTTGTGGGACTCGAACCCACAGAGGTGACAGCCTATGATTAGATGCCAAACTTGCTAACCACTAGGCCACTGAGGACCTCTTAGTGACTCCTGGAATATGGGTAACCACAAGGTCTATATCATACATGGAGGTTAACAACCAAATATTTCTGGCACTTGTGGCTAGCATCTGATCCCTGGCTCTGCCAGTATTTAGAACCTCTACTACTGCCATATTGTCGCACTTGACCTCAATGGCATGGCTCTGCCATAAAGATCCCCATAATTTTAATGCTACAACAATGTTTAGTATTTCTAAATGTACTATAGTGTAATTATTAAAACCTTTCGGTATCTGTAGAGTATAAACCATATTTTTGAACACACACCCCAACCCTTGTAAGGAAGCATCCAAAAATACCTTATGTTGGGGTTGAAGTTTATCATAAAATGTAATTCCATTATA
The DNA here is from genome assembly GCA_964017235.1 of Sabellastarte sp. h YS-2021. Lineage (NCBI taxonomy): Eukaryota > Metazoa > Annelida > Polychaeta > Sabellida > Sabellidae > Sabellastarte > Sabellastarte sp. h YS-2021. The sequence continues at coordinate 36,119,884 of OZ024936.1, forward strand.
TTGTAGCAAAAAGGTGTTGAACCAGTTCAGGTCTTTTTGAAATTCGTGGTCAAGAACAATATAGTTCTTAGCTACCTGTTGCCTCAACAATGTTAACATACGGTTTAAGAAGAAACGAGCCGGTTTCACACATTTAGTTATATAAAGAAGTGAACCCAGAAGGGATTGAAATTGAGGTTTTGTAACTTTAGTTTTCGAGACATAAGCTAAGCATATGTCACGTATTTCATTCAACTTGTCCTGAGGTATACTGAGAGTTCTTGTAACTGTGTTAATTTCTATTCCTAAACAAACTGCCTTTGTAGTGGGCTGTATAAGCTTGGCAACACTAATTTCTAGTCCCAATTCTTGCAATAAAGCTTTTAAAGTATCAAAAGAGCGATATATATCAACAGGAAGACCAGTATAGATAAGATCATCTATATAATTGTATAAGTTCGGAAAATGGAACTTCTCTTTCATGATATACCGTACTGCATCCGTACAGCGTTGAAAGAAAACCGAACGGCAAAGTACCGTCGATAAAGTATTCCCCATGCCTCAGGCCTAATAGGTCTAGATCCCCAGGATCTATTCTGATGTGCCTAAACGCTCGGCTGATATCTATTTTATAAAGCAAGGCTGTGGGGCCTAACTGCTTTAGACTGTCGACAATGTTGTCAACTGAAGGGTACTTAAGTTCAAAATATGAACCCAAATATTTATCTTTAGAGACCCCTGCATTCACAGACTTGCCTGGGGGAAAACTTAGATCTAATATAACCCTTCTATTATTAGAATTAGGCTTATCCCTGGTAAGAAAGGGGGAAACATGGCGAGTAAAGGGAAACTGTTTAAAAGGGCCCAATACTGCGCCGTACTGAAGCTCTTCCTGTATATACTTTGAAACATGTTCAGAATATTTCAAAGCCGAGTTGTGATTGACCTCAGTAGATTGAAGAGGAATCCACCTATCAAAATCTAGAGGGAAACCGAATTGTATGAGGTCCACTAGCTGTTGATCCCAATAGCTATGTAGGTATTTTTTCCAACAATGTACCTTAAGTTGTATATTAAGAGGAATACGTGCATGCATAAAATTAGGTAATCCTGATCTCTGAATTTTTGCATGAGCTTCAACTATATCAGGTACCAAACCCCATATAACTTCCGGGCCAGTATAGACAATCAGATCATTGAGTGGGATGAAACCAAAATTTTTGTCATTTTGGTAAAGACAATTTTTATGATCACTGGATTGGAATCGAGCTGCATATACTTGTGAAGGTATTTGTCTTGTCCGTTTGCAAGGTAACTGTTGTGAATCAGTAACTGTCGGATCCGACAAATGTAAAGCATCAGTATAGGTTTGCACTGGAAGAGTATTTTCACCAGTATCATGCTGTACTGCCTGTAGACCCAATTTTGTCCCATTTCCATTTTTATTGCCCGAGAAATGAATTGAGGCAGGATTATGAGTAACTTATTGATCATAATTTGGACTGGCCAACATAAGATTATGTTGATTGTTTATTTGGGGTTTAACGTCGCTTTCAACACTGTACAGGTCATATCACGACGGGTAGTTGGAAGGGCAGAGGAAACCAGTACATAGAGTTCGCTAGGGTTGTGTACTGTAAACTGCCGACCAACGGCAAGCAACTACCAGCTTTCCCACTTACGGCCATGACGGGGATCGATCCCCGGCCGTAGAGGTGGGAGGCGAGAGTGTTACCACTCTGCCACCGTGGCCCCCTAAGATTATGTTGAGTGTCCTCAGCTATATTGTGCATGTGACCCAATTTAGACCCATTTCCGTTTTTGTTGCCCTTGAATTTTAAAGGAACATGCACAGGACGTGTACCTAATGTGGTGGAACCAACGTTGTGAAGAGCATGTTGTTCTGCATGACTATGGGACTGTCCCAATGATTTCACAGTTTTGTTTTTATTGCCCCCAGAAACTTTATCCAACAAGTCCCCATGCATAGAATGACCACTGCCAGGACGAGCTGAGCCCAATTTTTGCCCAGTTTTGTTTTTATTGCCCGTGAATAATGAAGAATGAACAGCATGTCCTGCATCTTGCTTATCTATAAGGTCATGTTCAACATCATCCGTATGCAATTCATCTTGCAATGGTTGAAAACGGTTGAAAGTAGGAATAAGCTGTGTTTTTAACAGCCTTTGTCCAGAGTGTATAGGGTATTCAACCGTAGCACTGTTATGCGCATTCTTTGATGTATTACTCACATTTTTTGTTGTAGCGAAAGATTCAGTCACTTTGTGTGTTTTAATGGACCGAATTTTTGTAGAAACTTGGTTAGGTTGGACTACTGCTTTCCCTTGCTTAAGAACTTGTGCATAGGACCGACTGTCACATACAGTCTGCAAAGCATTGGCCTGGGCTAACCACCATGTCCAAGTAGGACGCGAGCAATGAATATTTGCATCAGTTTGTAAAATATTTACATTAGAATTATATACAACCCTTGTTTTATGGATAGGACCAGTCCTATCCGACATTATTCGTTTTTTGAATTTTGTCTATTTTTATTTTTGCAATCTATTTCAGAATGTGGAAATGTTCTGCCACTACTAGCAAAGCATGCAGAACAAATATGTTTAAATAACACCCCTTTTGTCTCATGGGATTTTCCTTGCATACAAGAATTCTGATTAAAATACGTGCAAGGCATTGACTTTGTGATCTTAGTAGATTTTTTGAAGGAATTTGAAACCACCGAAGATGCAGTTTGCAAATTTGGTACATGTTTTTGAGTGTTTGCCCGTCTGATCCAATCTATGGCGAATGTATCCGATAAATCTTTCACTTCTCCCTGTTCCATTCTGCACAACAGAACAGCATGACTTGCTTTGGCCGAAGTCCAAGAAAAGTCATTTGCGTCATCCATGAGGGCTATAAGATATTCTAACATATGCTGTTTAAGATTCGGATCCGACTCATCCCTCATGGTCCTACCAAAGCCAGCAACCCATTGGGTTACATTAAGCTGGTCATAGGAGACTCATTCTTTGTTCAAACCAGATAGAACATATTCGTGTGGCCATCTGACACGATTTTTGATCAAAACATCCACCATGTTGGTCCACCACGTTGAGATTTAATTTTTGAAAAACTACCTGATTTAGCTAGATCCGACAATTCTTGTAACCTTTGGTCGACCTTCAGTTGCAGTAACGTTTCATCTGCCACTGAGGAATGTTGATCCGGTGTGGGAGTATGTAATTTTTGAAGAGGTTGCTGAACTTTTGCTGAAGTTTTCTTCTGTTTCCCAACTTTGCTTGCAGAATTTTTGATTTTTGATTTATCAATCGTCTTTTTACATTCTTTGTTTTCAATTCTATCCAACCATTGACCGAGTTTATCCAATTGTTCCAAAATCCTAGCATTGATCAGCTGTTGAATATTCGGATCCGAATTATCAGAATTGTAATTTGAAGCCGTTTGTGAAGAACCAGCTGAATTATTTACAGGACTAGAAACTTCTTTTGAATCATTTATCAAAGCACTGCAATCCAAATCACTCACAGAAACGTCAGAGTCCGACATACTGTTTTCAATATCCGACACAATAAAATCGTTTTTCAATACTGTTTCAATAAAAGTTTTATCTCCCGTGAGTTGTATTTCAACAGGCAATTCAATAGTATTTTTCTTGGCAGAACGCAGATTGTACATAATGTGTATGGGTAAACTGTATTGACAAGAATATTACATGATACAAACACACAAGCATAAGTAAAAAGCTGACAAACAAGCAATAGTTAAAATACTAAAATACAAAAATATATATAAAAGAAAAGAAAACCATACAGTAACTTCCACGTGCTGTCCAGTATATAGTGCAGTTAAAATTTCAGATGTGTGTCCTTGTGTGTTCTACATGTAAATGAAAGGTTGCATATTGTAATTCAGAGAGGTCCCACGCTTGACCGCTTGACCATTGACCAAGTGCAAAATAATGCAGAACTGGCTGCAAAAATTTAGGGTCGTCAGAAATTATCTAGATGACACCCAAATGCCATCCCGCATTTTGTTTTTTTGTCAAACCCAATGCCAATTTCTTTCTTTCTTTATGTCTGAAGTAAATGTCATTTATTTGAAAGTTGCAAATACTTGCAATACCAAATCAAGTGCTTCATTATTACATATTTTGTACTTCTGTATTTCAGGTGCTTCAACTCCCTTAGGTCATGGGTTGTAAATCTTACTTCTATCCTATGTTTAAATTATCAGACTATGATAACCTTTTAATGTTTATAATCAAGCCATTACAATTAAAAAGTGTGAATTCTTAAGCTATAAAGGGTGGATTCAAATCACACTATTTCTTTTATCTATTCACAAATGTAGGATGTTTTAATGCAGGATCAAAATGTTTGAGGAGGCTGGTGAGTTTTGAAATCTACTTCCATGTGTTTTTTGTTGAAAACCTATTGATTGCATGCTTTTTATAAATAAGAGGATTAGATATGCACTAAAGATATGATTTGAGTATCATCTGGAAGATAATTCTGACACAATTCGGGTGCAGTATAAATTTTATTACATAGTGATATTTACAACAAACATTTTCAGCTTTTGTAGCAATTTGAATGTTTTCTGAATTCAACACATGTACAAGGGGAGTGGCAGTCCAGCTACAAACTCACCTTGACGAAGCTGGCCTTATGACTGCCTTCCAATCGGCATATAGAAAACACAATTCAACCAAAAGTGCTCTACTTAATATTCACAATGACATTCTCCTCAATATGGCCAAAGGGTCTGTTACAGCCCTTACCCTTTTGGATCTATCAGCCACGTTCGATACCATTGACCACACCATTCTCCAGGACAGACTTAATGTTTACTATGGTATCAGTGAACTAGCACTTGGCTGGTTCAAATCATACCTGTCAGGAAGAACACACTCGGTCAAGGTAGGTAACACACTGTCTCATCCTGCTGCGCTCCAGTATGGGATCCCCCAGGGCTCCGTCCTTGGTCCAATTCTTTTTTCCCTCTACGCTAACCCAATTAGCTCAATTATTCACTCTCACAGTAATATAAACCGCCATTTCTACGCCGATGACACTCAGCTATACATAACACTAACACCAACAAATTTCTCTCGCTCTATACAAAAACTAAAAAACTGCCTAAGCGACATTCAAAATTTCATGTCTGCAAGCAAATTAAAACTCAATCCTGAGAAAACTGAGTTTATTCTGATAGGCTCCAAAAATAACCATAAACAACTCCTTCCTCACTTTCCGATCAATATTCTCGGCAATCAGGTCTCACCAGCACAAAGTGCTAGGAACCTCGGAATGGTGTTCGACTCCAGTTTCTCATTCTCAGACCATGTGTCACAGGTCATAAAGTCCACCAGAGTTCATGTGAGAGACCTCTATAGAATTTGTCCCCTTCTAGACCTTAACACATCAGTTCTTTTAGCAAATGCTTTGGTGAGCAGCAGACTGGACTACTGCAATTCCTTGTTCTTATCACGTACAGATTTTGAGTTAAGAAGATTGCAGTTAGTCCAAAACTCACTCTGTAGGGTTGTCACCCGGTCCTCGAAATACTCTCACATTACCCCTCAACTGAAAAAACTCCATTGGCTCCCTATCAAATATAGGATACAATTCAAAATCCCTCTCATTACATACAAAATTCTCAACCAGGGTCAACCAGTTTACCTAAGAGAATTAATTCATCCCTACACCTCTTCCAGGAATACAAGGCGAAGTACCCCAAAACTCAAGTTCCTTCACACCCCCACTTTCGACCGTAAGGTTCATAAATTAGTTCTTTGGAACTCCTTCCCCTTCCAAATAAGAAATAGCCCCTCTGTCGCATCTTTCAGGAAACACCTCAAAACCCACCTCTTTAATTCCAGTTTCCCAACTTAGTTTCCTTCCCTCTTGGTTACACCTACAACCCCAGATTACTGACCTTGAACGCCCCTTGACTTTCCTTATGATAATGATTTTGTTAAGTCAGCGCACTGAGTTCCCCTTTGTGGGGAAGATATTGTGCCTGCAAAGCAGTAGATTAGATTAAATTAGATTAGATAAGTTCCTAAGTGATATATTCCTTGGCAACTGGTGACAATTTTAATATTCCTTATTAATTAATTGTGAATGACAAGTTTAAAAAGGGCCACGGTAAAATACCTAGCCCCTAGGATTATAAAATAACACAATTAATGGGGGTACAGTTTGTCTGATACAGATACAGCCACAAACGAAGCTTTTATCATTGACCTTTATCCTCAAAGCAAAACCTTACAGAAAAACTTCTGCAACTTTTGTGCTCCCCAGCAGGCACACAACTTTGAAATCAGGTTGAATCCAACAGTGAAATCTGGTTAAAATACGTGTAGATTTTGCAAACCGTTTTTAGTTGGATCCAACCGGTGAAATCATGTTGAAACCAACTGTTGAAATCTGGTTAAATTCAATGGGTGAAATCAGGTTGAAATACGTGTAGATTTTGCAAATCGTTTTTGATTGAATCCAACTGGTGAAATCATGTTGAAACCAACTGTTGAAATCTGGTTGTATTTATATGTGAAATCTGGTTGAAATACATGTAGATTTTGCAAACAGGTTTTGGTTGGATCCAATGTATGAAATAGGGTTGAATTCAATGGGTAAAATCAGGTTATTTACATTGTCTTCTTTATTTGAATCATTGCAGCTTGTGTGTCGTAATTATAGCTTCTTAATAATATTATACAATGACTATCCATATGCATATTTTACACTTTGGATACAACTTTAAAGAAATTAATTCTTTCGAAGATGACATGTATTCATGAATCATTGTATATTCAATATTCTATTTCTGATGACATTGTAATGATACATAATTTTGCATCAAATATAATTATAATTACTCAAGATATGTAAATCCATATTATCCAACTAGATATCCATTTTTATGTTTTTAATAGGACCAGTATTATTTAATGTCTTCAATTGAAATTCTTTTTGTGAAATTTTAAAATATTTTTTTTCTTTGTGACATTATTTATATCTTCAGTATTTTATCCAATCAGTTTCTTTTAAATGTTTTATTAAGTTGGCTATAATTATATTGTAATTATAAAGAAGCCTTAATCATGTAGCAAAGCCACAATGCTCAGTTCAGATGCTTGTGTCTCATACAACTTTGTCATATAAACTGAAAAAACACACCCAGAACTCCACCCATTACTCCCCGCCTTAATTAGTTGTCAGTACTGACCACAAAAACAGACTTAAAGAAGTAAACACCATGCATGCAAGTGAGCAAGGGTAAACCCCCACTATATCACCCTCTGTTTTCTGTTCAATAACATGACTAAGATTTCATGTCGAAAAACCTAAGTTGATTTAGTGGTGATTTTTTTATGAAGTATCATTACTTTTTCCAGTCAGAAATCCAGCTTTGAAATAGTAGTAAAATTGTGTCAGTGTCAGTTTTTCAACCAAAATCACCGTGATTTCTAGTCAAAATATCACTACTTTTTCATGTCAGAAAACTAACTTAGATTTAGTAGTTGGTAATGCCCATTTCAACGTCAGGACCTGTTTTCAACTCTAAATCAATGACATTTCAAGGCGTGTACCTGCTGGGTCAAAGCTCAACAGTGTTATGTCAAAAGTAAAGCTAGAGAATAAAAAGTAAGATCAATTCATGAAAGAAACTGTCTCAAAATGGAAGATAAGGTATTGGATGATAAAAAGTAGATCACACTTAAAACATGAACAAATAAGTTTCAGAAGTAAGATCACTGATGAAACCGCAAAGTCCTTTGATCCAGATGTGACACAAGTATCCATAATTCATTTTGGTTCCAGTGATGATACAGTTTAGCCAAGCATTTGCTCCAGGCTGTGGGATATAAGGACTCATCTTTGTTTAGTCAGTAATTATTCTCTCCACCATCCCAGGCAGCAAGTTACTGTTTGCTGGTGCAGTTATATATTTATGCCATTAACCTCCTGAATCCTTGGGCTGACACCGCACTTCTGGAGATCATTTTTCTGTCTTATTTTTGTCACTGGGCTTTTTTGAATTATGGCATAGCATGAGGAGTACCTGTCTTATCACTGAAGTTAAGAAGCGTTGTGCTATCTTAGTATTTTGCTGCCAGACTGAACAAGGTCTAGGCCAGGGATGTATCTGACCCAAAATTTGTTTTTGTTGCCAGACTTTCATAAATTCTAGTGCACTGCTTGTGTCTCTGATGACTTTGCAGCTCACGCATGTACACTGAAATACTTTTCCACCTTGTTTTTTTTGTTAACAGACTTTCATGCGTTGTCGTGTAGCATCATGAGTACCCACCACATCACTGAAATTTAGCAACCACGGGTCATGTTGGTATTTAAGTGGGTGACTGTCTGAGCTCTAGGCCAGGTGTGGGATGTATCAGACTCAGAATTTGTCACCAGATTTTCCCAAATTCTAGTGCTTGATGGCTTTGCAGCTTGCTCATGTAAACTGAAATACTTTCGGCCTTGTTTTCTCACTTAATTTCTAAGGTGTATAACCTTAATGCAGTAGATTTATTAGTTATTGGTGGATATTTTAATGCAAGATCAAGTATTCACAGTGACTTCAAAAATCATTTTAATTCTATTAAACACCATACTGTGGTTGATAAAAGGTAAATTCAAACTGCTTTCTTGAATTTTGAAGATGTAAAATACTGTAATTGTTATGGATGTATAGCAAGAAAACTTGATAGCTTTATTTTTTCCATCTAGCAAAGGATGAGATGTTGTTGGTAAGATTGTCAGGCTCCACCAAAGTTATGTAAACCTATGTTATACATATTCTGTATTATATGTTTGTTGTATCATTGGTTTGTTTAATCTTGAAAACTTACTGTCCAGTTAATGTAAAACATCTTATCACAGGACTCTATTGGGAAATTTAAATTAAAAATACCAGAAAAAGATCTTAAACCAAATATTACAACTTAACTATGTAGTGCTACTGACATCAAAATAACTAGTTAAGTTTATAATTTTCACGGTATATCTGCATGCTTTACGAACATGTCTGGCTCCAATCAATACAACTGTATATAAAATTTTAAAGATGTTTCTAAAATTTTCAAAATAAAAATTCAGAAGTTCAAAACCTTAGTGACCAAATGAATTGAGTTGTGCTTCGTAAAAATACGGTAGTTTATGAAAGGGATAACATAAATATCAAGGATCATAGATGTATTAAAGCAAGTTACATTTTATAGTAGCAGGAAATAAATAAGACAAATTATTAATAACAGACAGAATAAAATTATAGTCCTATCAGTATAAAATTATAGAAAGTGTGAAAAGAAGCAGAATAACTGATAATTCTTGATAAGTCATCCAACCCGCTCAGCAGCACCAAGTAGCAACCAAAGGACAGCAGCAGCAATCCAGAGAGCAGCCGACCTTCTTGACGACCCAAAGGCTGAACTTTCAAGACCAGCAGGAAATAAATAAGACAAATTATTAATAACAGACAGAATAAAATTATAATCCTATCAGTATAAAATTATAGAAAGTGTGAGAAGAAGCAGAATAACTGATAATTCTTGATCAGATTAAACCATTACTGCACAAATAATTTCATTTTTGCTTCATTGAACATGCCATTCTAGTTATCTGGTTGAAACGAATCATAAAGCCTATTTGAAAAGGGGGAGTTAAAACCCATATCTGCCATTAAGCTACAGGGGTATCAGCCTACACTCTATTGACATGAACAAAGCATTTGATAGTATCAACAGAGATTTTTTATGTTATAAATTTACTTTTGAATAATTAATGATTAATGCTCATCTTTATTAATCCATAAAATATTTTAATGATAATGCTTTGTCAGCAGGTAAACAATGAACTAACTGATTGGAGTAAAATTTGGTGATGTCCATTCATGTATCCTGTTATATGCAGATGATATCAAGAAGTAGAAAATGAAAGAAATTTACACAAAGAAGAAATTTAAGATTATGAAGAAAGTTACTCTTGTCAGTTGTCCATGACTGGTGTAACAAATGGAAGGTGAAGGTCAGTGTTAATAAATAAACGTTATTCATTTCCAAAGGAAAAAAGAGAGATAGGTGACATATGCATATTTAATGTAGGAAATAAAGAAGCTAACATTGTGTCTTGCTATTCTTGTTGCAAACATTTAGAAGTCTTATTTGACCAACATCTTAACTGCAAAGGGTATGTACATAAGTGATTCTGCTGGAAGAGCATTATCCTAGTCGTATCTAAACTGCAAGTAGTTTGTGTCTTGCTATTCTTGTTGTAAACATTTAAATGTCTTATTTGACCAACATCTTAACTGCAAAGGGTGTGTACATAGGTGATTCTGCTGGAGGAGCATTATCCCAGTCGTATCTAAACTGCAAGAAGTTATCTGTAGTGTTGTTGGTTATGATACCTTTACTAAATTATTTTAAACATCTGTGTGTTAGGTCTATTTTAGATTATCCTTGCTTGTTTAAATAGTTGTATAATTTAATCTACAACCAACTACGTTTTTGTTTTAAAATCCCCCAACATTAAAGTTCCGTGCTGTCATCATTCTTCAGGCAAAAGCAGGAGACAACAAAAACAGGCTTCTGCAACTGCTTATCGTCGGAGATGGAGTCCTTAGAAGATGAAGACTTTCAGACATTCAGAAACGACGTTGTGAAACTTCTTAGCATCATCCAAAGCAGGGCTGAGAAAAGAAGCTGTCAGCCCCAGCAACAACAGCAAGAGACACTTTCACAAAGCTCAAGTGGAACTTCAACATTTGTGCCACAGACAGTTCAACAGCCACAGCAACCAGCACCAGTTGCTAGGGAATAATCCTAACCATCCCAGATACTCAGATGCCTGCAAGCCAGGTCCTCCAACCCGCTCAGCAGCACCAAGTAGCAACCAAAGGACAGCAGCAGCAATCCAGAGAGCAGCCGACCTTCTTGACGACCCACAGGCTGAACTTTCAAGACCACTTACTTTTACATTGACTCTGACGAAGCAGTTCAACGCACCCTCAGTTGCCTCTGCTACAGGAGAAGGTGAAGAAAGTCAACACAAGATATCAGGACTCTCAGGATTCTTTGGGAATCTACCCTCAGTGCTCAGCAACCAACAGATATACTGCAGCCCTTTTCACCTACTAAAATGCAACCACATGCCGCCTCTTCTCCAACCACCACTGTGTGACAATAGCAGCATCAACTAACCCAGCCTCAGCCTTCTCTGCAGTAGCTGAAGCCAAACAGCAGCAGCAGTGGAACCACTGCACTTGCCTCCAATCGATCCTTTTCAGGGCCACTGCTGTAAACAATTTAAAGGTTCTTTGCAGGACCACCCAAATCTTCCAAAAACAATTAATAGCTGCTGTTTAAAAAAATCCCCAAACAAGAAGCAAAACACCGCCCAAACAAAACACTTTGGCCACAAACACGAAAAAATGAATGTATGAGTGAAGAAAAATTTGAAGTTAAAACTTCAAATTTTTCAAAAGAGAAGATGAAAGATTTAAAACTTTTGGATTAAGAACTTTTAAAAAACTTTGGCCAAACAATTGGGCAAAGGAAATGAAACTTTGGCCCACCCCAAAACTAAAAAATAGCAGAAAAAATAAACACTTTGACTTTAAAGAACTTTTGACATTTGTAGGAAGTATATTGGATCTGACCTTTTGACTTTTGAGCCTTGAGAAACTTTGCAGCTTCCCAAAAGATTTTAATTACTTGAAATTTGCAAGAGTATAATGAAAATTCTGTAAACTTTTAGAAATTTTGACTTCGAATTGGGGACATATTTACATAACTTGGGTTGAAGTTTTTCAAGAGGGGAATTGTGATATGATTCGAAATAGCTTTTAAATTTGTTAGAAATGGATTGGATTTTCTTTGGGAATTTGAGCAGCACCAGCTGAAATAAAAGTTCTTGGAATAATTGGGTAGCCCTGACATGGACAACACCACACGTTTGAAAACAATATCTCTGACAACCTTGGCATTTGCTCCATGGTACTCAGTAGTACTCTGAACCGGCTCATTAAATATTCCAAAAGCATTTTTAACCACCCTCCTACCTCTGGAGATCCTGTAGTTGTCCATTCTTTCTACCCTTGTGAGTTGTCTTCTGTTGTAGGGTTTCACCATCCATGGCATCAGGGCAAAGGCAATAAGTATTGCAAATCTGGTCCTCCCTCCCATAAGTGGCTCAGGTGCCGGAAGCCCCAAGCTGCCATCCTTGATCTTTCCCCTCAAATGGCTTCTGTTAAAAATGGTGGTGCGGCAAGTGATACTCCAATGAGGTGTTGGTCTCTCCTGTTGCCAGGTGTCTCGGCGTTCTTGCTAAATTAATTCCTACTTCTAAGGGCTTCCTGAAATTGGTGACTGACTTCTTAATGCGGTGGTGTAATTCTAATTGGACTTTTATATAGCTTAATCTGCCCATACAAGAGGACTCTAGGGCACAACAGAACCAGAAAAGCAATAGACCAAATTTCAGTATCCAGAGACAGAAGAGGGGTCTAGCACCACAGAGAACACCAGGGGATGATCCAGACTAAGGTGGGTATGTTTTGGTGTACAGGTAGGTTTTAAGCTGCTTTCTGAAAGAGGCCAAGGATGGAGAGGCACGAATCTCATCTGGAAGAACATTCCAAACAGTGGGGCATCAAAAGCAAAAACTATTACCAAACTGCTTGATAGATTTATGAACAGAAGGGTAGAGCTTTGGAATGACAAGGAAATTGCCACCACTTTTGCTGTGCCTGGTGCTGTAAGAACTGATGTAATAAGAAAGATATGGAGCAAAATACCTAGGAAACCTATGTGAAGAAACTTGTAAGCAAGTGTTGCTGTCTTAAACACCATGCGCTGTTCAACAGGAAGCCAATGCAATTTCTTAAGCACAGGAGTTATATCGACTGGTGTTAGATACAATTCTGGCGGCACTATTTTGGATGTACTGTAATTTCCATAGATTGTTCTTGGAGAGGCTCCTGAAAAGTCAGTTGCAGTAATCCAACCGACTACTAACAAGAGCATTAGCCACAAGTACAGAAACATCATGAGTAAGAAACCGCCTGACATATCTGAAATCACAGAGTTTGACAAAACAACTTTTGCAGGCATTCTGAACATGCTTGGAGAAGGAAAAGTCTGAAATCAAACCACACACACAAATTCCTGACTGAGTCAACAGGGCAAAGTGGACTGCCAAAGATATCAATTGGAAAACAAGCTTTCAACCTCTCCCTCTGTTTCTTCGAACCAAAGATGATAAACTCAGTCTTGTCAGGATTCAGTTTGAGCTTACTAGTAGACATCCACTCTTTAACATCATTTAGGCACCTGTTCAGTTGTTCAAAGACAGCAGATACATTCTTCTGGGATAAATGCACATAAACTTTGCTGTCATCTGCGTAAAAATGATACGTTATTCCTTTATGTTTAATCAAGCTGAGGGGGTGGTGTACAATGAGAACAACATTGGGGGAACAGAACCTTGGGGTACACCAAATAAGAGTTTACAAACATCTGACAAAGTAGAACCAATTTTTATTGACTGATAACGGTCTTTTAGGTAGGAAGTGAACCATTTCAGGACAGAGCCACCAACACCAAACCAAATACAGAGGTAACTGAGAAAAGTGGAATGATCTATGGTATCAAAGGCAGCAGACAAGTCTAGCAATACTAAGGCAGTGGGTTCACCACTTGACAATGATAAGTGAACTTCGTTTTTTATGGAGAGAAGAGCTGTCTCTGTTGAGTGACCTGTTTTATATGCCGACTGGTACGGGTTGTCTAAGTTATGGACATGGATATGTTGTAACAGCTGCTTAGCAACCACACGTTCTATCAATTTAGATATAAAACTGAGACCAGATACAGGGCAATAATTCTTGAGGTCGTCTGAAGGAAGATTTGCCTTTTTAATAAGAGGTGTGACTACAGCAGTTTTGAAAGCATAAAGGACACATCCCTCCATGAGCGAGCAATTGACCAGCTTAATAAGAGATGGTAGCAATATATCAATGCACTGCTTCATAAAAAATGTTGGCCAAGGATCTAACAGGCGGGATTTTGTTGGTGAGGTTTATTATTGTTAATGTTAATTATTTTACCAACATCATCTTCAGAAACTTGCCTAAAGACAGTAATTTTTGGAGGATCTGATGGAGGGTTAATCGCATATTCAGTGCCAGAGGGAGCAAAAATGTCTTTAATTTTCTTGATTTTGTTTGAAGAAAAGGAGGCAAACTGGTCGGCCAATGACTTTTCAGACTCATGAGATGGAAGTGTTGCATCAGAGACCCTGTTCAAGGTTTTATGCAGGTCACGCCATAGTTTTCTAGGGTCATGACTATTGTCTGAAATCAGTTTGCTGTAATAATGTGACTTATCATTGTTTACAAGTGCATTGCACCGAGCAATCTGACGACAAAGCTGACTTCTGTTCAGTGGATTTTTGGCCCTATGCCAAGTTCTCTCAAATTGGCACCTAAGGGACTTTGCATGACGATAAGCATCAGACATCTAATCCGCAGAATCTTTCTTTGTCAGTCTAGCTATGAGAGGTGCATGCCTGTCAAGAACATTGCCTAAGTCATGTACATATTGTTCATAAAGATCAACAACAGCAACAGCAGGGGACTTGATGAAGGAAGTAATTTTGAGATCTGAGCGGAAATCAGACATGTTGATACAGTTATACCTTCTATATTGAACTTTACTTGGAATGTGAGCCACTTGACGAGGGAAGGCAATAGAGCATTTGACTAATGCATGATCAGATACAAAATCGCAAATTTTGACATCAATAATGGTTTCCTGTATGCATTCATCAATGAGATAAAAAAGGCAGGTGGCATCCTGACAAAATTCTGGTATCCTGGGATATCAGTGTGTATCAGGTCGGCCAGGAAGTTGCTATGACATCCTTTTTCTTGTCTTGGAAGGATCCAGGGCATTACCCAGGGGTTTGGTGGCTTTCTTCTTCGCTGGGGACTGGCTGTGGCTATGGTGCTGGCTGTAGGGCAGGTGGTTGTTCAGGATTCAGATCTGTCCTTCTCTGTCTGCAAATCAAGATGAAAATCAAAACATTAAACTCAATAAAAAATAGAAGTATCCTAAGCTTAAGTAGAAAGTCTCTCTAATATGTTTTGATTCAATCCCAACTCTCGATCCCTACGCTAGGAATCCATCAGTCCAGTCAGGCTGAGTCAGGAATATACTCTAGTTCTGTTGGTTTGTCAGTACGGCTTATTGGGATTTGCTACGTCTTGTCTGTTAGGAGTTTATGGCTTGTTGTGATAGTTTCCCATCTTGTCGGGAGAAAATCTTACTGGCCCCAGGTCAGAACGGGAGGTAGATCAAGACAAGATGGGATGTTCTATGTCCTGTCAGGGAGATATAACCGACCCAACATTTTTGCATGTTTTTATGGATTTGTGTGCCCACCCCCCACATTTGCAAATGTCGGTTATAGGGTCGGTTATAGGGTCGGTTCCAGTGAAATAATCCTATTAGTGACTGAGTTCGGGTTCAGACATAATACAGAAATTTCATTGTCTGTTGTCAGATTTTGACATTGACTGTTCAGTATTTGAGACATTTCCATTGACCTGGAAGCCTATAAGGTTTTCTGCTAATACTTTGAGTCTAGTTAAAGTCAAAAAGTTTAGCGTGTTTATAGTGTTAGCAGTTTTATAGGTCAATAAAGAAATATATTTTACTTAAGTGAGGTGTTACTTAAGTCACATTGCCCCCAAGTCCATTC
Source organism: Sabellastarte sp. h YS-2021 (assembly GCA_964017235.1). Lineage (NCBI taxonomy): Eukaryota > Metazoa > Annelida > Polychaeta > Sabellida > Sabellidae > Sabellastarte > Sabellastarte sp. h YS-2021. The sequence continues at coordinate 36,135,663 of OZ024936.1, forward strand.
AGATAAGATTAGATTAGTGAAATAATGAAGGCCCCAATAAAGAAAATATATTTTATTACAAACAACTAATTCTATTTTTATTAACAATTACATGGATTACCATTTAAGTTATGTCCTACTTGAGTCCACTTTAAGTAAGGGATAAATTACAGCCAAAAGAGAATTTAGGGTGGCCTCAGCCCCAGCTTCGAGGATAAGGTCACCCTAAAGTTAATTATTTACATATATATTTTAGGTAAGATAAGGTGGCCTCGAACTGAAGGCAATTTAAGTTTGGTATTTGTAGTATGATAAAATCTACAGAAAATCAGATTAAAGTATAGAATGTCTGTAAAATGCAATCATAAAAGAACGTTTAATAAAAGGGGATAGACAAAGTGATAAAAACTAAACATTTAGTAAAGACAGACACCTAGCAGGGAAACTAAGTACAATAAAATTCCAATACCATTAATCTTTAAGAATCATTTCAAGTAGCAAGTATTAACAGTAAATTTGTTTATTTGGGGTTTTACGTCGCTTTCAACACTGTACAGGTCATATCACGACGGGTAGTTGGAAGGGCAGAGGAAACCAGTACATATAGTTCGCTAGGGTTGTGTACTGTAAACTGCCGACCAACGGCAAGCAACTACCAGCTTTCCCACTTACGGCCATGACGGGGATCGAACCCCGGCCGCAGAGGTGGGAGGCGAGAGTGTTACCACTCTGCCACCGTGGCCCCGTATTAACAGTAAAGGAATAATTTATAACAATATTTCACAATGGAGTGTGTAGTACACCTAACAGAATAAATTACTGTAGTATTCACTTATTGACAAAGTGGTAAAGTATACTCAACATTACTGAGAAAAAGCTTTTTAATTGAAGTTAACATTTTAGAGAGAACTACATGATGACAAGTAATATGCGATAAAATAAGGGTAACATATAAAACATAATATAACAAGCGTTTTTACTGTGCAAAACTAAATGTGAAAGGCTTCGCATGGAATTAGTCCCTGTTACATAAAAAAATTATATTATATTTAATACTGACTAGAATTATATATGATAACAAGTACTTATATGTACTTAAACTTATATGTACGTTACAATATTATAAAATATGGCTAACACAATAACCAATAAGTGGCCCAACAAGAGTTTTACAATTCCAGTCATGAGTTAGGTCTGACAGAGGGCACTGTAGAAGAGTTACATGGGTCTTGTAAGGGCCCCTTATGCAGTAACCGTGTTAGATACATGACAGACGTGAGATATAAAAATACATAAAATACAAATAAATACCATACTTTACTACCCAAGGCTACAAAGCCTAGATAGCATTACCATGCAAGGGGCCACATAGCATACTGGTACAGGTCAGCCCTATAGGACACTATTAATATAAAATAAAAAGAACAATGGAATAAGGTTAATTCAAGGGACTGAGACATGGAATTACATGGAAATATAGATACATTAATGTAGAATTGTTTGAGTTTTGCAAAGCACGAATGACTTTCGATATATTGGAGATCAGGCCAGTATAAGCAACACAATCATCACAAGTAAAATCACATGTAAAGTTTACATTTCAGAATTCTGTGCTAACAGCATGTTGGAATTAATGCCCCTAAATGGTGCAGTTGAACTAATTTACTGACTAACAACATAAAAAAAACTTATACATCATACTACTACTTAAAACTAACTTCAGACTTGAGCCATTTACAGAAATTTTGCACTGAGAGATGGTAGTAACCTGACAAAAGAGCCAAATACTGCATCTATATCTGGAAGACAGGCATCCTCCAGGAACATGGACGAGGACACAGGAGTGCTCAGCAACTGTTTACAGCAAACACGGGGAGCCCGCAGGGATGAACAGATGAGTGAGCAAAGATGATGCCTTTATAAAGGCATGTGATGCTAAGGGTGACTCACTGGCTGGTAGAAAAGAAGAATTGATTACTTCTGTTATTGAGTAATGATGTTGTTTAGCAGTGGAAGTGAACATTTTACATATTTTTGACCCGCAGCCTGACCCTAGGAGTTGACCCACATACAAAGCACATATATTTACTCAGTCATCGTCCACTACTGGGATTCTCACCATTAGGACTTTAACTAGATGTGGGGAGGGCTCAAGGTCAGGTTTGATAGTTGAGAATCCTTCTGGTCTGTGATCTGAAATTATACTACTTCAGTAATGTTGCCATGGTGTAAGGGTGGGTTAGAGGGAGAAAATGTTTAATTTTTTACAAATGTTGTCTGCCTGGCTTGACCTCCCTATCAAAAAAGAGGATATTTAATTTTTGTCAGAGAAGCCCTAGGTCAGGGGTCATCTAGTTACAATCTCCCATTACATAACAAGAACTGCTGGTTTAAAAAGACTAGGGCAATGAGAGGATTGTAACTTTTTGGTCACACATCCCCACTTTAATCAAGCTGTCAGAGCTTCTGTGCATGTGTCAAACAGCAGGACACTTGGTCCTGGGGACGGCATATTGAAACGAAAAGGTAAGTACACAAATGAGGTAGTGGGAGAAAGTGTTGTTTCATGTACTTCCGTGTACTTGCATAACTTTTTTTGCTAATCCATTATTAATTTTTTGTCATTGATATAGGTATCTCTGTAAATATTTTAAAATTGTTTCCCAAATAAATGTTTCTACTTACAGGAAACAGAATATCTAATATCCAACCATTTTGAGAGAGTAATTTGTATAATAGAAGGTGCAATTAAAGTAACTGTTTTAGTATTTTAAAACATATTTTTTCATATATGTATATAACTTTTCCATTGAAAATGACCTCATTGCAAGATGTATTTTATTGCGGGTAAGCGTTTACACTGTTATGTTTAAAAAGGTTTATAAAAACCTCAAGAATCTAGATTTGACTGGAAATGTTTTTAAATATTTATAAAATAGCTGAAGAAGTGAAGGTTATGCAGGAAATGTTTTTTTTTCAAATATCTATCATGACATGTTTGATAAACAGCATAAATAAAATGATTAACAACATTTCGACATTTGTTGACAATGTTTTATAAATGTATGCTCTGAAAATATTTTACGATCATTTAATAGCAACTCGTTTCATACCCATAATTTTGAGACATTTTTGAAGTATTTTCTATCAAATGTTTTGAAAACCCTTTATTATAAATAGGTTTCGTACCCATCATTTTTAACCTATGCCAAATGTTTACTTTCAAACGTTTGCAAAACTCAAAAATGTTTACTGAGATGTAATGTTACTCTCAGTTGGATTATTTTTGTATTCGAAATGATTAAAATTATGTGTCTGTGGTTTGCATGTGTAGATGTATTTTGTGTATGTTTTTTTGTCATTAAAAAGGTTAAACTTTGACCAATCCCCAAAGCTTTCCAATTAGAAACTTACTTTTATGTTGCATAGGATTAAGTATTTCTTCATATTGGTTGTCAGATTCAAATTTTTGAATTTGTGCAGGTGGTTCAAAAGTATGGTTGGATTTTTGGTATTTGAACGCCTAGAGAAATTTTGACCTTGAGGATTGGCCCTTTGTGCATGAACTCGCCTGTCAGTTTGATGAATATCTTGCCAATTGAGTCTGACATCATGGCATCCTTGGGCTGGCTGCCAGCCAAAGTCATTGCTGTACTCCATGAGGTCGGATAGGTAATCAAGCATGCTTTTACGATTGGCTTGGTTTGATTCCTCCCCAGTGATCTGTGCAAAGCCAGACAACCTCTGACTCATTCACAAGGAATTGTAGGACAATCTAGCTTTTATGGAGCCTCCTAAGCATGAGGCCAGGGTATTTATCGTTTAACGAGAACATTTTCAGACTCTTCCTTTGGGATTTGAACTTGCATTGTTTATTGATCTGTTGCAATTGTCGGATTCTGTTATTCACTTGGTCCTGTATCTTCCTTGATCATTTTAATGAAGCTCTGGAAGGTTGTATCAGGTGGTCATCTTCTTCATCTGTGGGAGCAGACTGGGTGGCAGTCACACGACTTGAGGAGGGACAGCTGGCTAGAACATTGACAACTTTTTCTTCCATTACATTCAATCGATCATCAAATCTTTGTAACTGTTGCAAGATCAAATCATTAGTGTCTGGAGGGTCACTGACATCTGACACAGTTTTCCCATTGTCACTATCCAATCACTCTTGCATTTTGAGTTTATAGGGCGTTCATGAACGCCTCCACACTTTGAACAGTCAAAAGTTTTTTTTTGCTTTTTGGCACTAATGGCGTGTTGCCCACTAATGGCGGGAACATAAAGGTTAAGGATTCAATGACAACCAACAGAATTATTAAGTCATTAGAAACAAGAGGAGCCTTCGACCCTAGCACTGAATAGGGTAGTGTTGCTAACCCAACACATTTCACGCTCTGCTGTAGCAGTCAAACATTCCTGGCTTATTAAGAACATGTATATTGCCTTAAATATCAATTAAGATTGTTTGGCATGCCTGGAACATTTTATATAAATTGCAAAAGAGTACTGATAAAGTGCACCTTTAAAAATTGTGCTTGATTTCTGTGACTTAAAATTGATTAATGTGCATTATTAAGTTAAAGATTAGCATAGAGTCATTTAATTAACAAATATCTGATTATGGGCTCATCTCAGTTCTAATATATTTCTTTGGTGGGAGTATGGGAATATGATACAATCTATACCTGTTGCATATTAGTATTACTAATAAAGATTGCCTTATCATAGGTAAATTAAAAACATGGAAGAATGGTCAGACAAAAGTATGTATAGACAGTACATTGGGGCTAAACAGATTAATTACTGCGATGTAGAATATATTGCATTAAATTGATAACTTTTGTTACAAATAGTTTCCTTTGACATATTTTTGTCCAAAAATAACCAATTCCATTTTATTAACTTATGTAAAGAAAAGACTCTGCTTCAAGCCGGATACTTCAGAAAGATAGCGTATCAATGCACAAAATAAACACCTGGATTCTTTTTCTAAAGCTACGTTATTGATCCTTTTCATTCCAGTCTCAAACAGAAGTATCTCGCCAAATCCTTTACCTAGTGTTGAACATAGGATAATAAAAAAATCACAATAAATGTTTATAAGTATTGTAAAACCTTGAACAAGATATCGGCCTCTCTCCCATACCTGTCATTTGGTATTGAAGATGTGAAAAATGCTGATGAGCTAATTAGTAAATTATAAGTGACATGTATTTTAAGGGTAAATGTTACACATGAATAAATAACAAACTACAATAAAGCTGACACTGGTCTTATATGTCAAGTTATAAACTTACAGTAACAGTGACTAAAGGCTGTCTATCAATAATTTAGAATTTCGTAATTGCCATATTACCGTACTAAACTTCGCAAATGTTGTTCAATTTTTTAGAACTTAAACTTGTGAACTCATTCACACTTTTTTTCTGAAATTCATTGTGAAAAGTCAGTAACATTTCCCCATACGAGATCACAGAATTTTTCCTCTGATATTGATTCAGTAGGTAGTCAACAAGAATGTTTTATTTACATTCAAATACTGAATAATAAATCATTTTAGCTTCAAAGCGAAACCAATAGTTCCAATCGTAATGGAATGTGTAGAGTAGTTGTTAATTTTATATCAAACTTATCTATCCTCTTCTGTCAGTGATTAATGGAAATCTGCCTTCCAACAAGGAAGTCTTAGTGTCATTATATCTCTCATTTGTGTATCATTTTTTGTCGTCTCGGAAAAAATAAAGTGTATGTAATGCTGGAAATTCTGGTGCATATTAGGGGAAACACTGTTAAATTTTGGAATATTTAACTAAAAGACACAATGTAGTTAAGTATCAATTGTTTTACACAATTTGGTGGAATCAGGATTGTTTGACTGGGCATACTCACCGTTGAATGACTGGTTACTTATAGGTGTAAACTCTGATTGGATCTACATTTAATAATGCAGCCGTATATAACTACTAGTTAACTAGAGATACAATGTGTTACAAACTGTCACCATTGACTGAATTCTGAGTAGCTGAGACACACTGTGTTACACACTGTAACTGTTAACTGGATTCTGAGTATTTCAGAGATACCGTGTTACAAACTGTCACTATCTACTGGATTCTGGGTATTTAACCTTTGAGCATGGGCAATAAGAACTCACAGATTGGTGACTATGAGGTGGACCTGACTGCCAACCTTGGGGATGGTTCATTTGGGGATGTGTTTCTCGGCTATGTTAAGGCCACAAAAGAGAAGATAGCTGTGAAGAAATGCCTAATGCAGAGCCAGGATGGCATGCATGTAGCTACAGAGGAAATCAAAGCAATGGACCATATCCCTAAAGATGTAAGTCTGACATTCCAAGAATCGTTAGTCTGACAGCTCCTCACACTTTACACTGACATCTCAGGACGTCTGACATCTCCGGATGGGTGAGGTGAACATATTCTGGTTTATCAGTCTGACATTACTAGCCATGTAAGTAATATCCAGTCAGCTAAGTCTGAAATCTCAAGACATTTAAGACGTATATCCCGTGACATAGAGCTCTGACATCTATGGTCATGTACCCAGAGCTGTAAGACGAACATCCAAAGACACATAAACCTTATGGGGTGCTCCACTGGGGCCATCTTGTCAGTAACTATGGATTTTTTGAGGGTCGGGAGAAATGTTTACAGAGCTGGTTAGGATCTGTTGTAGTTTACCGTCTTGCCACAGTGGATCTGCAAAATGTCAAACATGTTTGACATTTCACAGACCATCCCCGACTCTTGATCCCGACCGTGATTCCACCAACCATGAAACCATCCTGTCATGTGTCTCTGTATTCTTGTTGTACACACTTGCCATCTTGTCCTGTACTGTAACCATCTTGTCTGTAAGCACTTGCCAGCACACTCGTAAGTTCATCTGACAGCATTTAGATTTACAGATACAAGCTGGGCTGAAACATTGATAGGCTTTTGTTTTTTTTTACAAATACTGCTTTTACTTGATTTATAAGATCGGTCCTAAAAAGTACAGGAGGAATGTGATGAGCATAGAAGTGATCACAGACACACCTACAGAGTTTGAGTTGTGAGATACAGCTGCTGGCATACAAAGAATGAGGGAGGAGTGAGAGCAGAGAGATTGAGGAGGCAGAGAAACAACAGAGGGAGGAGAGGAAGGAAGCCAGGAGGGCGAAAACTCCAGTCACACACAGAGGAGGGAGTGGCAGAAGAAAGGCCAATAACTGCGAGGAGTGAAAGTGAAATGGACACAGAGGGTGAAAGAGAGGCAGGCACCTCTCAATCGAATTCTAGGCACAAGAAAGGACATATGCAAACATTTATTTAACAGACTCAGATGAGGAGGCTATTGTGGACTTTGACAATGATCATGAGGAGCTCTGCGACAAAACCAACAAGCACTTTAAGGAATCTGTGGGACTTGGTTTGAATCCTAAAAGGACTCACTACAGAAAACTCACCCAGTCCAAGCCTGGCCAGGCTCCCAAGAAAATGACAGAGGCAGAACTGGATTCAGGACAAATTTAACTTATTGAAGTCATATATGAGAAGGTAGGGACTCAGCAAATCTTCAGCCTTCAATTCCCCAGCCCGAGGAGCCAGTGCAACCACAGCCTCAGCACATGACATCTCCAGAGTTCAACTTACACAGATAGTATGGAGATGAGCATGCGATAAGACACCACATAACAGCCAATGATTGCAAGCCCTAGTGTAGTTTCCCAGTGTTCAACAGTAGACCAGCGGGTCATGGACCAGTTTGCAAAGATGAAACCATGCTGTCATCTTTTCTTGGGCCAAGGCAGGAGACCACCAGAACAGCCTTCTGCAACTACCTGGCATCTGGCTTTAGAAAAAAGAGACTTTCAAACGTTCAGAAACGAGGTTGTGAAACTTTTAAGCGGGATCCAGAGGAGGGCAGAGGAAAGGTCCCATCAACCCCAGCCAGCAACCTTCACATTCTAAGAGTTACTTCCACATATGTGTCACAGACTTTTCAGCAGACACAGCAAGCAGCACAAGCTGCCAGGGAAAACATCTGGATATTTCTGAAACTGAGATGCCAGCAAGCCAGGCCATCCCACCAGCTCAGCAGAGTCATGGGACACTCAGAATACAGCAGCAACCCAGAGGGCAGCAGATCTCCTACCTAGTTGTTCAGGAGCAGCAACCCAGCCCCTCAAAATAGCTACATCAACCCACTGTCACAGAAAGTGCACATAACATCTCAGGACTGTCTAGCATTTTTGGGAATATACAGTCAGTCATGAGCTGCCACTGATAGATACACCTCAACCGTTAACACCAATTGACATGCATCAACAGCTCACCTCTCTTCCAACCAACACCGTGCAGCAAGAGCATCTGCAGCCCCAGCCCCCTCAGCAGTCATCCAAGCCGAAACAGTAGCAGTAGACCTACTGTACTTGCCTACAACTGGTCCTTTTTAGGATCACTGCTGTAAAAGATCCTTTTCAGGACCACTGCTGACTTTTAGGTCCTCAGGATCACCCGAATCTTCCAAAATAAATTTATAGCTGCCTGTTTGAAAAAATACAAAAACAAGAGGCATTACACCATCTAACAACAAACACATAACCCCCAAACCCAAAAGATAAGTGAATGAATGAGTGAGTGATTGAGTGAATGAAAATTTGAAGTTAAAATAACTTCAAATAATTCAAACATTGACTGAAAAAAATTATAAAATTTTGGAACAAGAACCTGAATTAAAAGGAACTTTGACCAAAAAATTGGGTCAAAATATAAAATTTTGCCCCCCCCCCCCATATGTAATCTGCATGGGTGGGTGCCCTGTCTCCTCCACCCTGGTGTGTCATCAGCATGTTGTGCAACACCACACATCAAAACAATGTCTCTAACAACCTTCGGCCTTTGCTTCATTGTGCCCAATGAGGCCCTGAATCTGCTTGCCAGGATTTCAAACACATTCTCCACTACCCTCCTGCCTCTGGAAATCCTATAGTTTCCTATTCTCTTTTCCCTTGTGAGCTGTCTTCTGCTGTCAGCTTCACAAGCCATGGCATCAAGACAAATCCATCATCACCCAGCAAGAAATAGTGCAAACTGGTCCTCCGTCCACCAGCGGTTCAGGTGCCAGAAGCCCCAAGGTGCTTTCCTCAATCTTGTCCCTCAGCTTGCTGCAGTTAAAAAAATTGTGCATCTGATGAAGATCCACTCGACCCAACATCTACCCAGAGGAACCTGTAGTCTGTAGGAACCTGTAATCAAAATATTAAACTCAATAAAAACAAAAGCACCTTAAATTTCTGTGTAAAGTTTCTCTGGTGTGTAGCTGGCATCTTTGCGGTGAAAAATGATGATTTACAGCAGCTACAAGGGTTTTATGTAGTGTTGGTTTGATCCCGACTCCAGAAATTAATCACCCAGTAAGGATGGATAGGGAAACTTCTCCAATCCTATCAGTTTGTCAGTATGGCTTGTCAGGGCCTGACCAGGGCTAGCAACACCAGGGAAAAGAAGCCCTTGTAGTTGAAATATTCACTCCGAGATTTCTTTGGCTTCGACTTCTCCATGGCGATATGTTTCCCGCCTAGTGCCACAAGAGCGTGGGAGACGCTCCATCTGCTTCTGAACTTTTCCTCTTTTTCCAGTCTTCAGGATCAGTAGGGCAGCTCAAGTAGTCTTCCTGGAATTCATCAAGGATGGTCCAGCAGACAACAGGGATCAATTTACTTATGGTGGTTTGGCCAACCAGCCAGTGATACTACAATGATGTGTAGGTTTCGTCTGTTGCCAGGTGTCTCAGCATTATTGCCAGTTTCAATCTAACTTCTAAGGGATTAGTAAAATTGGTGACTGACTGCTTGATGCTGTGGTGCATGCGTTCTTCAATGAGGTAAAAAGATGTAGGTGGCATCCTGGCAAAATTCTAGTAGCCTGGAATATCAGTCTGTAAATTAAGTCGGATGGAGTTTTTATAGCATCCTCTTTCTTCTCTTTTAAGGATCCAGGGCGTGACCCAGGGTTTTGGTGGCTTTCTTCTTCTCCTGGGTGGTAACTGTGGCTGTGATAAATGTGTTGGCTGTGGGAAGGATGCTGGTCCTTCATTCAGATTCTTCCTTTTCTGTCTGCAAATCATATTGAAAAATTCAAAATATTAAACTTAATAATAACAAAAGCACCTTAAGTTTCTGTATAAAGTCTCTTTGATGTGTAGCTGGCATCTTTTCAGTGAAAAATGATGATTTACAGCAGCTACAAGGGGTTTGTCTAGTGTTGGTTTGGTCCCGACTCCAGAAATTAATCAGTCCAGTCAGGGTGGATTGGGAAACTTCTCCAATCCTATCAGTTTGTCAGTATGGCTTGTTGGGGCCTGATGCATCTTGTCCATTATGGGTTAACAGCTTTTCCTGGTAGTTTCCCGAAATGCACCCCAATCCCATTTCAGGTTGGGAGGTAGATCCAGACAAGCCGGGATGTGCTACGTTTCCTGTGTGAAACCTAAGCAAAATTTGTGCATGCATTTTTCTGGATTTTAGTCCCCAAATCCCCTACTTTTAAAACTGACCCTAGAGTCGTAGAGTCAGTTGTAGGGTAGGCTCCAGTGCAACATCGCCATTACATTACAAGACATGTAAAGCTGACATCTCCAGTTATGTGAGTCTTTTATCTTTAGTTGGGAAAGTCTGAGATTCAAATACTTTCAACTCTAACATCTACAGCATCCAAAAATCTTTGATATATGTTAATTGCACTTTTGCTGAGTATCACTTAAGAAGTTATCAACCCTATATTTTGATTGTTTTTGTATTTTACTTTAACCTGCCACTGGGGATAGGACCCAATGAAAGAGGACTGTCATTTTAAGTGGTCATATGAGCCACTATGTATCTGCCTGTACATGGGACTGAACCCACGTCCTCTGTGTTCCTAGGCAAGTGTGTTACGCACTAGGCCACAGTGGCAGATAATAACAAAGTTGTTCCAGAATTATTTAACATTAAGTGCAGTCTAAATGCGCTTCAATTATTCTAGCACAAACAAGTGTATAAATGACATAGGACTCGATTATAACATCACTTTACGATATCACTTCAGAAGTTGTCACCGTTGTGTAGGAACCAGGTTATTATTATTGTGTAGTTTATTGTATTGTGTATTTATACTTGGCCCAATATCTCCATATACTACAGGACTCAAACCGCTATTTAACCCATCAGACTGCACAGGTACAGCCCCAACTCACAAATAACTGACATTCCCCTAACTGTAGACAAGAGCCTCAAGGATGACCATTTATCAACATCCTTGATGTTCTTTAACCTGCCACTGGGGATAGGACTCAATGACAGCAGATCGCCATTCATCCGAGCCACTCTGTATCTGCCTGTACCTGGGATTGATCCCAAGTCCTTTGTGTTCCTAGACAAGTGTGTTGCCCGCTAAGCCACATTGGCAGATAAGGGGTACTAACCCAGGTACATGCTTACATGATGTACTGTTCATAAATAAATGTATTTTGGCCTAAGGGTCTGTTGTATGATGGAGATTAAGCACTTTGAAAGGAAAGTATTCTTATTGCATTACATTTGGCAAAGGATTGATATGTCCAGCTCCCTTCCGTGACATGCAAATCTAACATATCCTGTAATGGAAGTCTGAGATGTACAAACATGTAAGTCTGACAATCCTCAGATATGTAAATTTGACATCTCTGTCCATGTAAGTGTGACGTCACAATGCATGTATGTCCGACTGTCAGACTCTGACATTACCAGGCATGTGAGTTCTATATGAATAATTATGAAAGGACAAAAACGATTTATATTATATTAAAGAACAGGAAAAATGAACATCAAGTTTATATAATGAATAATTGTGGGGAAAAGACTGATAGTTATTGAATAGCTAAGAGTGTCTTAGGTGGCACCATACAAAAAGAACATAAATATTCTTAAAAAATAAAGCAATGCAATGAGTAATGAGAATCGGGTCAGGTCTCATAGGTGTTTGAAATCAACACAATTTAGTAAACTTTTGTTAGTTTTGCAAATGTTTGTTGGGAAACGTTTGGTAACAGTTAAATTATGGGTACAAAACCCGTTTATAATTGAAGGTTATCAAAAAAATTTATTAATACCGTTTATTAAGCAGTTGAACAAATGAACATTAAATATTACTTTGACATTGCTTAGCAATGTTATGAACATTAAATATTACTTTGACATTGCTTGCCAATATTATGAACACTGTGTAGCAATATTATGAACATTAAATATTACTTTGACATTGCTTAGCAATATTAACCTTAACTGTCAAATTCAACATGTTTTAAGGTAGCTCACCATTGAAAATATTATTTTATGTCCAAAAATTGTAAGATAGAGGCTTAACAATTGTGCCACCATTCAATTCTTACTTTTAGCCATTGCATGTGGGGTCCTCAAAATCTCCTATTATTGTTCACCACCATCTTTCTTTGCAAATGTTTGAAGGTTAACATTTAACAAGCATTCTGTAAATATGACAAAACGTTTGTGATAGAATGTTGTCAAAACTTTTGATACGAAATGTTTCAAAAACATTTTAAAATAATGGGTATAAAAACAAGTTGCTATTTATGTTTGTAAAACATTTTCAGAACAAACACTTTCATTACATTGTCAACAAATGTTGTTGAAACGTATTATGTACACTAGTTATTGCACATTTCATGATGAATGTTTGAAAAACATATCTAGCATAACCTTTATTTCATCAGTTATTTTATAAATGTTAAAAAACGTTTCCAGTCAAACCTCAGTTTCTTGATTTATTTTATAAACATTTAATAAATGTTTTTAGCAAAAACGTTTGTATAGAAAATGTGTATTAAACATTTCATCTTATTATGAAAAGATTCCAGTCAATCTGTGTTATTGATTCTGAGTTGTTCTCATCAGAACCTTTGTATTATTCAAAACCTTTGTACATTGTTCACCTGCATTGTGAACATGTGTGTGCTGAAGAACTGGTATAGGTATTAAGTATTAAAGTATTTTAATCAAATGAATAACTTTGGAATTCTCACATACTTTCTGTACTTATATTCAGGATTTTCATAACTAAACCCATAGTTAATTAATAGATATTTATTGTTTTTTGTTCTTTATTATTCATTTAACTCAATTAATCCATTACGTGTACTGAATGGACCTTAATTTGTGTCATTACGTAAAATGACCGAAAATTTTAGTCATTACTGCCTTGCTACCATTTATTGCCGGGTACCAATTATCGCCGTCAATAAATAAAACGTTCATATTTCAGTAACGCCCACGTATTTTGAAAGCTTTTTGCTGTGTATTCATTCTATTAACTTTGGAAATAGTAAATTTACCTTATATGCTAGACTTTGGATGCTTATTTTGGTCAATTTATATCTATTTGAATTCTGTCTGGCGATAATTGGTACCCGGCGATAATTGGTAGCAAGGCAGTACACGTAATGACTGGTTTCACAGATTCACTATAACATATATATGACTTACTATCTTGTATATATACAACATACTATCTCATATATATGACTTAATAACTTGTATATACGACTTAATAACTCATATATACGGCTAACTATCTCATTTATATGACTTAATAACTTGTATATACAACTTACTATCTCATATATACGACTTAATAACTTATATATACAACTTAGTATCTCGTATATATTCACTTAGTATCTTGTATATACAACTTGGTTTTAACATTTCCATTGTGTTACATGAATAACTAAATCGTATTCACAGAACATACCCTTCATGTCAAACAAGTCATTTAAATTCATGGGCTTTTATTTGTCTTCTACTTAAAACAACTGGTGCATACAGGAGAGTAAGTTGAAGATTTGACTGAATTGGTGAAATGTACAAGTTCCTTAATCATATGTATGACAGGCTATGTTATATATATGAATTATTAGGTGAAATATTCAAGTTACTAAGTCATATATATGAGAGATACTAAGCTATAAGTTGTAAATACGAGATACTGAGTCGTATATACGACTTATTAAGTCATATATACGACTTATTAAGTTGTATATACGAGATACTAAGTTGTATATGCAAGAAAGTAAGTCGAATATACAAATTATTAAGTCGTATATACGAGATAATAAGTCGTATATATCAGGAATATATAAGGAACTAAGTCATATATAAGAGATACTAAGTCGTATATTCGACTTAATATAAAATAAATTTTGGCAGCTTAGAGCTTCCAAACATAACATAAACATTACAATGTAAATGTTTACTTGGAAATATTTAGTAACCAAAATATTTGGGTTTAAATAGGGTTGATAAATGATTTTAAACGTTTAAACCATTTTAAAACATTTTTAATGTTTCATGTGTGTTAATGTTGAGCACCAACTTGCGATCGGTAACATCTCAAGATTGTCCTTGCACAAACTCAAGATCTTGAGTTGAGGCAAACATCTTAAGATGTTTACCTAGGGCTGTGATTTGCTAATTAATTGAGGTCTACTGACAACTGATTCGCTAATTTTAGTGACTAGGCGATAATGTGTGTCCTCACTCATTCAGGTAGTTATTGCCATTTATAATTGCAATTATTGTGACATTTTGATGAGTCCTTTGCTGTTTTTTTCTGTAGAACTACAAAAATCATATAGATGTAAGTATCCATGTTATGTGAAATGCAATTTATTTCTGTGTCTGGGTTTTAGACATAGCTCAGAAAAATGTAATGAAGAACTAAAAAGTCATCAATTTTAATCATTAAACATTATAATTATGGTTTTATTTCAGTAACTTTTTTTTAAATTTCTACCTTAAAATGTCAATGGTAAAATCAATCATGTTTCAAGAACCTATTAATAAGAGGATTCAGTGCTATAAAAGTGCAATTGGTAATCTAGTAAAGGGAAACACCTAACAACACATCAACAATTATGGTTTGTGCAAGAACAATCTCGAGATGTTCCCAATCGCGAGTTAGGGCCTAACATTAACATCAGTTTTTTCTTGTTTATATGTTGACAAACATTCTTAGTTCTTTTTAAAAGGCCAGGCACTACATAAATCAACCACAAGGGTTACAAAATTTCTGAGTTAGCCGATACCTCAATGGCTCACAGGTTTTGGAATAAGTTGCCCTGACTTGACCATTTTTCAAACATTTTACCTTTTTTGTGTGTACTCTGAAACCAAAGATTAAAGACCCCTTTTTATACATTTTACCTTTGTGTACTCTATAACCTAAGATTGGAGATCCTTTCTTATACGCTTGAATTTAAGAGTTTAGGTTTCTCTTTGTTTTCCAGGTTCATATTGTTGAGTTCTATGGGTTCCATTTCCATGATGATGCTGCATGGGTGTTTATGGAGTACTGTGAACTGGGTCACCTGGAGAAAGTCATGTCAACCCATGTAAGAGGTATGTAAACAGGTGATGACTTATTATCATATGATATGTTTGCAAGTTTTAAAGGTAAATGTGACAGTAGTAGAATCTAGTTTAGGTAGCTGTTTCACTGTCAGGACAGATTGGGAGAATTCCCATTTTGGTCATCCTGGGCCATCCCTGGGTTGTTTCTTGACCAGTCCATGTAACAATCTGTAAAAATCAGAACATGTTTAGAATGCATCCCGATTTAGATAAAATGTCACCTGCTGCTCGTGGCAGCCCCAGGGTGTAAAGAACAGGTTATCTTTGTTCATTTTAAGTTGTATGTCACTATTTGTGGGTCAACATCAAATGGGAAGCCCCTACCCCATTTGCAGCTGTTTGCAGTGGCTTCCCATTGGCTCCATTTGACACGCCAGGTAATTGGGATGGCGTCCTAAGTACTCCAGTTGGCTTATCAGTTCTCTGGCACAGTGGGAGGTGATCCGGAGTGGGCAACAGATGACAATGGGTCACTCTTGACTTCTGGGGTGACCATATGTCAGTACACATACAAGGGCTCTGCCCGACTTTGGCTAACTCTATTTTCATTTTTTCAAGGAGAGAGGAGCCATGCTAGCATATTATCAAGACTATTGTTTGTAAGACTTTTTTAGGAAATATGCCACCCAAAGCTAGTAACAGGGGAAAGAGTGGGGGGGGGGGGACACCAGATTCAACTTGAACATTCTAGTGGAGGAGGGAGAGGCACAGGTGAACTTTGCAGAATTGGCTCATCAGTTGGTGGTTCGGGCACATGTTCCTCAGGAACAGACATGTCTCAAGCACTTGGGAGGTGAGACGACAGAGGGCAAACCAACATAGGAGGAGCTAACACAGGAGGACCCAACACCAGAATCAATGCAGTCATCTACAAAGGAAGTATTAGAGGGTCAAGACGAAGGCAGTGGTTTCTCTCTTGCATAAAAACAAGCCTTTTTGTACTAGATTATGAACCATGACTTGCTGCTCAACAAGAAGTAGTCTGATAACGAATATATTGCCTGCTAGGGAGAGATAGCCACAAAGATGAATCAGAACCCTGAGGAGCTAAAGTGTTGCCACATGTAGGGTAGGCACGTCCAGAAAACACTGAGTCGCAAACTTGGGTGAAAGACAATTTTGATTTTATTAGACCATATATCATCCACCAGATCATCAGGATGAGGCTGCTATCTTAGTGGCTAATGTCTTGGTAAGTAGTCGTCTTGACTACTGCAACTCTCTCTTCCAAAGTCTATCCAGTTTCAACATGCTCAAACTACAGTATTCAAAACAAACTTTCTATGATTGTAACAAATAGTAATAGATACACACTGGCATATCTTATTCCCCAATGACTTATTTGGTGACCAATCGAATTTCACTATACCTTTAAAACTGCCACTTTGGTTTGTAAGTTTCTTCTCAGTGGTCACCCTAGCTATTTCGGTCCTCTTTTGTCTATTTGCTTTGGAAGATATTGCAAAAAGATACAACCATCAAGATCAAAGGTTCCTGGAGGGTTATTAATATTACACATCTGTACATGAATAAAAAATACTTTAGCCACAAATTTGCTTTTGATGATCTCATAATTTGGGATGATTTACCTGATGTTCGTTCTGTCCCGAGTCTTGCCTGTTTCAGGAAAAATCATCTTCTATCTCTTTCCAGGCATCTGTTGTGGTGGGGCTTATCAACCACCCCTCTTGGTATTTGTTTATAATGGCCTGTCACCCTTTATGAATCATCTTGCGGACACAAAATCATCCCACCCTGAAGTCAAAAACCAAGCTGTTGGCTGAATCTCCCGTGGCCAGAAACCTGGACACCACAGCCAGATTCAGTCCAACTTCCAAGGGAGGCACAGTAATATTCTACAGCCTACACTGCGAAATCTCAATCCACGTGGTCCTCTATTATACCTCTGGAGCCCTGAATCTGCTGATACCAACTCAGCCCTATCTTTCATACTGAACCTAACATGACCTCTGTCTGTTACTTCTGCTTCTCTGCATATGTGGAACATGACCATCAACATCTCCTGTATCATGGTAATGAAAATTAAGATAATATTTGCAGCTAGCAAAAACTGTGGCTGCTGAAGGGTAAGATAACAAACACAATACCTGTACTTTCATCTACCTTTCTGAAACAAATTCTTATGCAACAACAAAGAACTGAATAATAACAAGCTTAAGTTGGTAATATAAATGCAACAACCAATACAACCCATTGATTATTGCTAATGAGAAGACCTGGGAAAGGAATGTTGCATATAATCAATAGAATAAATATTAAGCAGCTATTTTATATCGGTAGTTGTTTTTTACTTAATTTGTGAAATGATAGGTAACTACAGGTGCAGATATGTAAACAAAGGGTAAAAGTCTATCTTTGCAGATGTGTAAACCGGTGTGGTGAAGGCAGGTGGCAGATGCGCAAATCATACGAGTGGTATGAGAACAAACCATGCTGACACAACTGAAGGAATATCTTACAACATAATTTACTTGTGACAGTTTTCATATCATGTAAGAACAAATTATATTAAAAATAATAAACAGGAAAGAAATCAAGTAGCAGTAAAGTAGCAGTAAGAATTATGTATCTGTTTTTGTATCTGTAGATACTGAAACAAAAGTTAATGTCATGCTGCAGTGCACACAAGGCTTGATTTACCTACACACCTTGGAACATCCCATAGTGCATCGTGACCTCAAGCCCAAGAATGTGCTGTTCCGAAACATAAATGGGAAACTGGTGGCCAAACTTGCAGACTTTGGGCTGTCCAAGATCATGTATGTAGACACGCTACTGAAAACAGTGGCAGGCACTGCCTTGTACATGGCGCCTGAGATCCTGTCCTCCCAGTACTACTCCATCAGTGTGGACATCTTTTCACTTGGACTAGTCTTTCTAGCTATGGTGCTGTATGACTCACTGGGGCGACTCATCCCAATCTCAGGTCAGTACAGGCACAAAACATTTCATCCCATCTTACTGAGGCATCTCAGTCAAATGTTTGGTAAACACTCAAAGAACATCTCATCCTATCTTACTGAGGCATCTCAGTCAAATGTCAGGTAAACACAAAATATTTCATCCCATCTTACTGAGGCATCTCAGCCAAATGTCAAGTAAACACAGGACATCTCATCCCATCTTACTGAGGCATCTCAGTCAAATGTCAGGTATACACAGAACATCTCATCCCAACCTACTGAGGCATCTCAGTCAAATGTCAGGTAAACATAGGACATCTCATCCCATCTTACTGAGGCATCTCAGTCAAATGTCAGGTAAACACAGGTCATCTCATCCCATCTTACCGAGGCATCTCAGTCAAATGTCAGGTAAACAGAGGACATCTCATCCCATCTTACTGAGGCATCTCAGTCAAATGTCAGGTAAACACAGGACATCTCATCCCATCTTACCGAGGCATCTCAGCCAAATGTCAGGTAAACACAGGACATCTCATCCCATCTTACCGAGGCATTGCAGTCAAATGTCAGGTAAATACAGGACATCTCATCCCATCTTACTGAGGCATCTCAGCCAAATGTCAGGTAAACACAGGACATCTCATCCAATCTTACCGAGGCATTGCAGTCAAATGTCAGGTAAACACAGGACATCTCATCCAATCTTACCGAGGCATCTCCGTCAAATGTCAGGTAAATACAAAACATTTCATTCCCATCTTAGGTAAACACGCTCTCTGGGGCACAGAGTGGTCATAAACCCATAATTATATCTGTTAAGGACAACATTATTATTCATTCAGTTATATAGTCATTAAACCATCGTTGACATATCCAATATTTGAACTTTCTAAGATATTTGTAATAAATCAAAATTTACCTACCTCTGTGTATGTTTAGGAAATCCATGAAATGATGAAGTGTTTTAATATCCAACTTTGTTGTGTACAGCTACCAGTGTGCGAAATAACAAGTCAGTTCCAGTTGGGAGGGAAATGATTGAGGCGAACTCCAAAAGACAAGCAATGCCAATTGTGGCCTTGCCTTGTAGAGATGATGAGCACAGAATCAGGGTGGTGAAAAGACTCGTCAACAAAATGGTACGGTATGAACCAGATGAGAGGATACCACTCACCAAGGTAGAAATGGAACTAAAAGGTTAGATTTGTTTCATTAGCTTAACTAAGGAGCTCTACACATATTTACATTTAACCTTTGGAAAAATTTATTCTTCAAAAGGTTCATTCTTCATAAATATGATTTTTTAATGACACAATAGCGATAAAATACTCAACCACTGGATAAATGATTTTGTTGTTTTGAAAAATCCACGTTATTACAGCATACACATTGTGAGTACGTTATTTATTTAATTTTAACATGGCCTAAAGGATTGTATATTTTGCAGTGTTGAAATTTACTGTGTGTAGAGACCATGATACTAAAGTGTAACAAAGCAAAATAAGCAAAATATATGATACACAAGTATCTGCAATATTTGACTGGAGTACTTATTATATTTATACTTATTAAATTATATATTTGTCGTTTGATTCACTACAGACCATTTTTTTTTCTTTTGGTAGTTTATTAGTGAACATATGTCTCCACTACATGGGCTGCAGTCGGTTGAGCTGTTTAAGTTTAGAACATTTATATTCATTTTATAAAATTGTTTAAAATTTCTGATAGCCAAATATTTTTCCTTTAGGATTCATTATATAATTTATATGCATTATTGATTTATTTACTAGTTCTTAAGTAATATTGATTAGGTTTCTATTTACCATAAAATGCGGTCGAATTATTGGATAAGATTGTGTATCAATTTCCAGGATATACATTTCCTTACAGTATTTCCATGATAATTGGATGTCAGTCCAAAATTGATTTGCTGTATTTTTTCTAAAGCTGCCAGGGAATCTTTGTCAAATTCCTAAACTAACTTTTTACATGAGCAGATTGTTTGTTCAAAATATTTTGCCAGTTTTCTTAACGCTGCACTAGGTATTTAATCCAATTGTGTTTTATCAAATGATTGAAAAATTGTTATATTCAATACCTTTAAACCACCTTTTGATATGTCCTTTTCTAACTGACCATCTGCAATTGTCACAACAGAGCTTTCCTATAGGAAATTTGGCAAAACTAGCAATAAACTAACTTTGGTATGGCTATAGTTTCATCTACATCTTTCCAAGGTCTAGATCAAAGGCGATATAAAGTAAGTTGAATATAGTAACCCATTATTTGTTATAAGTATTCTTTAGTTGTGTCAGATTTTTATTTTTATCAAGCCATGTACATGTTGTTTTCTGGATCAGTTCCAACTTTATTTGGCCAGACTTGTTTCATTCTGTTGGCTAAAATTCCTATATCTCAGAAACCATAAGGTGCAGGAAGTTTATACATGGTAGGAACATTGATTGGGGGATGTTAGTGTGCAACATCATGATGTGACCTTGATTTGACCTTGCCATAGTGACCTTGACCTATAAAATCTTGTCCAGGTTATATCTCAGAAACCGTAAAGTGTAGGAAGTTGATGCTTGGTAGGGACATTACTTAGGGCCTGTAGGTGTGAAGCATCATGGTAAAACCTTGAATTGACCTTTGATCTTGCTGCTATTGACATCAATCTTTAAAATTTTGTCCGGGCAATATCTCTGAAACTGTAAAGTGTAGGAAGTTGATACTTGGTTGGGACATGGTTTAGGGGTTGTAAGTGTGAAACATCATGGTATGATCTTGATTTGCCCTTTGTCCTTGTCATTGTAATCATGAGTTTTAAAATCTTGTCCGGGCTATTTCTTGGATTCCATAAGGTGTAGAAGGTGGACATTTGGTAGGTAACATTGGTTAGGGGTCTAGGTGTGAATCATGGTGTGACCTTTCACTTTGGTTCTGACAAAGTGTGTCCACCTGCCATATTTGAGACATGTTCTCTGACAAAGATATTATTATCCAATTAATAAATTTTACAGCTTCATAATATTTAGTTTATTGATTAATGCTGTCATCTTGCTTTTGAATTGTCTTGTTTTAATATCTATACATACATTTTCTTTCTCTTAGAGGTAATTTTTTCTACTTAAACATTATTGGAACTTTATATAACTGACGCTGCTCTGAAAGTATCTTTGTACTGTTTCACTTCTTCTATATCTCATGGTGTTGAAAACTATTTCCCCAGGCTGTGGGTACGGGCATCTCTGATGCTATTTTTAAATTTTATTTTGTTCATTAACCAAAATTTGCTTTTCATTTACTTCCCTTGCAAATTTCTCTTGTAGATTATCTATATCTCTCCTCGAGCACTTTCTTTCTCTAAATTTGCTTCCCTTTCCTGGCACAGTAAGGTATAGTTATAACATACCTCTTAATTTTATCATTTCCAAAAGCATTTGTTTAGACATTAAAAGCTCCATATTATTATATTATTTTATACTATTTTTATTTATTACATTTTTAATTTCTTTTTCACTTTATCTCTAGAAGCTTTACAATTCAACAGTGAACAATTAAATTTTCAGAAACCTCTGTCATGCACAACTTTAAACATTTTATAGCTTTTGCATGATTGTCTGTGGATGTACCGAAAAGTCAAGTCCAGCAACTTACAAAGGTCTTTTTCAAGATGCCCATGTGCAGTGTTGGGTCAAATAAAAGTATAGAGCATAAGTACAAGTTCTTTTAAAATCTTTTGGTACAAGTATAAGTGCCTGTATATTTTTAAGAAATGTATTTAGTACAAGTACTTTTTTCATGGACAAAATTATTGCTCAACAAGATACTTTGATTTTCAATTCAGAGTTAATAATGGAGATGGAGATTAAGTGCTTAAAAAGTATTATTAGAATTAGAAGTAGTATAAAGGCGCGCATTATAACCCCCAAAAGTTAATCTGAGGATTGGTTTGGAGCTCCTAAAATGGGGGTTCCCAATTAAAATCAACATGACGGTTAATCTCAGGATCGAACAAAAATGAGCGATCCTGTAATTAACTAGAGTGCGCATGCGCGTGCAAAAGATTAGAGAGGTGCGCATGTGCGGGGTAAACTTCAGAGGGCGCATGCACGTGCTAAAGTTTAGAGAGTTCAACAATGTGCAACCGAATCAACAATGTGCGCATGCGCAACCTAATAAACAGCGCGCGCATGCGCACATTGTTGATTCGGTTTGTTCACATGTGCGTATTGTTTGGTACAGGAGCGCTCATGAGCTCATTTAGGAGCAGTGACTATTAAAATACACAGGCAGGATAGTCTCGGGAGCATCAGTTTTAGCAGCACTCATGTAGCTACCCATTTAAGCATTTTTGGATTGTCTCAGGAGCATTGATGTGGACATTTTTGTGCAATTCCAATTAAAATGTACGGGTTGAATAGTTTCTGTTTTAGGGGAGCTCCTGTAATTAATCTTTCATGCATGCTCACGTTGTGTAAGACGTTGTGCATGCACACATTATTAGATTTGTTGCACAGGTGCAATTTTGACAAAGTCCTAGGTGGAATTCAGGACACTTCACCCAATCAGATTGCAGCATTTAATCATGTGACATGATGTCACATGGTATCACAGGACCAAGTGATTTGATTGGTTTAAGGGATTACACAAATGGGCCTCCACCCCCTCCCAGTGGGGAGGGGGCGCTCCACTGAAACATTTTGGAAAACACCAATAAATAGATATCTCTCTTACCAGAAAGGATCATTCAATTGCAAGATCACAAAGGAGACACATGGATAATTGGTGTGAAAAGTCCTTGGTGAAATATTCCTGTCAGATGATCATACTTGCTATTGTAATTATAGAATCTGTTGTGAATTTGTCATTAAATCAGGACGAAAAGGGTATTTGGCTACCATTGCTGTGTTCATCTTTGGGCTATATATTGCCAAATCCCAGTATAAAAAAGAAAGAATGAATAAGCTTTTAAGTTCGATTTTCTTTGATCCCTCACACCCCGCAAGCTTTTCGGGTCCTCAGAAACTTTATGAAGCTGCAGTCAAACAAGACAGTACTGTGACCCTCAATGCCGTGAAAAGTTGGTTGATTGGAGAGGAGACATACACATTTCACAAGCCATCAAGAAAGAAATTTAAAAGAAATAAAGTCATTGTCAGGACAATTGATCAGCAGTGGGATGTTGACTTGATGGACATGACGAAAATTGCAAAATACAACGATGGTTATCATTACATTCTTTTAGCTGTAGACATTTTTTCTAGTTATGTATGGACGGTGCCACTCAGGGATAAATCTGGAAATGAAGTTGTTCATACATTCACAAAAATTTTTGTCATTAAAGAGTACCCGAAGTTGTGCGTTCAGACAAAGGAACAGAATTTTTAGGACACAAAGTTCAGAATTTATTCAAATCGCACTTGACCCATCACTTTGTGACCCAAAATGAAGTGAAGGCCAAATATGCTGAACAAGCTATTAAAACCATCAAAGGAAAAAAAACAAGTACTTTACATATAAACAGTCTTACCATTATATTGATGCACTGCAAGACTTTACTCGGGCTTACAACTCAAGTGTACACTGATCCATTAAAATGGCACCAGCACAGGTCACAATGAGCAACTTGAATTCAAAAAGAATAAAGAATGAAAAAAACACTTTTAAGTTTAAAGTTGGGGACTTTGTCAGGATCTCACGTGCCAGAAAAACATTCACAAGGGAATATGATCAGAGGTGGAGTGGTGAACTGTTCCAAATAGTCAACCGAGATAAGACGCAAAGGTATCCCACATACAAAGTCAAAGACTATGCTGGGGACCCCATTGATGGAACATTTTATGAAGAAGAACTACAGAAGGTCACTCCCAGTGAGTATTATAAGGTGGAAAAAATTTTGAAAAGTCGCAAAATTAAAGGTCGCCCCAAAGAGGTCTTGGTGAGGTGGTTACATTGGCCTCCAAAGTATGATTCTTGGATACCAGCCACAGACATAATCGCCTTTTATAAATAGAAGGCTCCCTAAACATGTGTTGTCATTTCAACGTGAACAGTCATGGTGAAAGAACGAATACGTGTTAAGGATTTTAGCTGAAGATGACCCCAAATCGACAAAGTACATCATTCGTGGTGCGGATAGACCACTCCTTCACTGTTTTGTAGATTGCGCTCACAATATTTTAGAGGGGAATATTCCTCTTAGGCTGAAAGAAAATAAAAGACTGGTAAAAAAGTATAAAGAAGAATTGCGAGCATTGAGGAAAAAAATACCCCTGACAGAAAAAAGAAACAGATTTTACAAGAGGGGGGATTCCTGCCTTCTCTATTAGCCCCTATTTTAGGAACTGTTATTCCTCCACTTGCTACGAAATTGGTAGGGCTTTTCACACGGCGATGAATAAATTTATAGAAAAGATTATTGTGCCCAAGTCTTTCTTGAACGTCAGAGACTGTGTACCAGTGGAAAGAGATGCCACAGCTACAGCTATGGCTAGATTAGAAAAGGATATGAGTGAACTGGTAGAAGACCCCGCATTGGAATCAACTGAAAAAATGAAGCTATACAATCAGTCGATGAATTGTCTGTTGACTTATGACCAAAACCAAGACCCTGAACCTGTGGATCCTTTTCCAGACCCTGTGGTCCCTGTGGAAGACCCTAAAAAAGATTTAGAAGACGACTTGGCCATCACTGTCCTTCTCTGAGGAGTAAAGGTCAGCACCAGTATCAAAAGTTAAAAGGGACTTTACAATGGAATGACAAAGGCAAAATTTTAACAGAAGACAATCGACCCATTAGTAGATCACACATTACAGATTTGATTAACACGGCTATTCGGACACAGAGAAAAATAAGAAAACTCCCAACTGGTTGGGGATACTTAAATCAAAAGTTACAAGAGGCTAACATTCCAGAGAGGTTATTGGGTCATGGTCTCCAGTTTCAACCACAAGAGGAGGTATGGAAACCTGAACCAGAATCTGAACCAAAATCTGAACCAGAATCTGAACCTGAACCGGAATCTGAATGGAAACCAAAGATTCCAAGAAAAAAGTAGAAATGGGAGAGTACATAAAAGAGAAAGCATCCTTTGATTTCCTTCAGTATGACGAGAGAGACAGACCATAAAAGACTTTTATCTCTATTTACTAAGCAATACAAAGCACACGGGTAATACTCCCGGAGAGTTTATTGTACCACTGGCTCAACCTTATGAACTGGTCGGTGAATGGGAAGTGGGACTGATGGAAATTCAGTATTCAAGAACGTGGTATAATATCCCTTTAGATCAATTTGTTCAAGTTGGGAATAAAACCATACTCATTCCCGAAGGTATTTATGCTGATATAAAGGAATTGATCAAAATCTTAAATAAAAAAATTAAATGGGGCCTTGGTGGAAACCCACCTGTCACTGTTGAATTCAATACCATTGAAGCCACATAAAAATGACCACATAAAATGACTCATCACAGGAGTTACCACATGACTTGTATCTTTCCAAGAGATTGAGTGACATGTTAGGATTTGTCAAGACAGGCCCATTTTCAGCTGGAGATAGAAAGTCAGAGTATCCAGCTGTCATTAAAGATGGCATACACAACCTGTACGTCTATTGTGATTTAATTGAACCTGTGGCTGTGGGAAATGCCATGGTGCCCCTCCTGAGAATTGTGCCCATCCAAAAGGGACCCATTGTCACCACCTCCTATAGTAAAGTATTCTACTAGCCAGTGATAAGAAAGATTTTTGGAGTTGTTGAAATCAATATAAAGGGGGATACGAGTGAAATTATTCCATTTGTTGGTGGAAAGTCATTTGTAACACTCCACTTTCATCAAAAATGAAGCACCAGGATTACTGCTGCGACGATTCTACCCGTCAAGCATATGAGCAGTATTACACAAGTCAAGCAGGAAGTGGATTACCAGGATTTCAAGGTTTGCGATATCAAAGAGGTCACGGTTTGGGAAGCCTGTTTCGGGGTCTTGTAGGAGTGGCTGCTCCCCTGTTGAAGAAAGGTGCCATTGCACTGGGAAAATCCTTGGGACAGAAAGTTCTCAAAGCAGATGTTGAACTGGCACAAGATTACTTGGGAGTGAATTGGATTTGTTTGGTGTGCCACTCACTCAAACCAGTGTTGAAGAAGGGAGATGGGTAGAATATGGACCAATTACAGCAGTCAAGGACAGTGATGACACCATTAAATTTAAAATTGCTGAGACTGATTCAGAGTACATAGATTTGAAAAACAGCTTCATTCGAGTCAAGGCTAAAATTGTGAATGCTGACGGAGAGCTATTGGGTGGCACTGCAGATGTCGCCTCGGTAAATTTTTGGCTGCATGCTTTGTTTAGTCAGATAGACATGACCCTGAAAGACACTTTAGTCACCACCTCCAATAACACCTATCCTTACAAAGCATACATAAAAACACTCCTCAGTTTTGGGACTGAGAGCAAACAAAGTCAACTCACTGCGTTGATGTGGTACAAAGACATGAATAACTTTTCTCTTGACCAACACAATAAGGGATATGTCAAAAGAAAGGAGCTTGCTCGTGAAAGTCACTTGATAGATATGATGGGAAAATTGCACTTGGACCTCATATTCCAAGATCGCTACATACTCAATCACACACCCATCAAGTTGTGTCTAACCAGAAGCAAGGATAAGTTTGCCATAGTCAGTCCAACGGATAATACCAGCTTCAGAGTGAAACTGGACAGTGTTAAGATGATGATCAGAAAAGTTCAAGTGAATTCAGTCATCCAGGCAGCTCACGCAAAGGCCTTAGAAATGGGAACAGCCAAGTACCCCATAACCCAAGGTGAATGTTAGACGTGCACAATCAGTTCAGGCACAAGAAGTCACGCAGAAGAAAATTTGTATCCGGGTCAAATTCCAAAACGTATTGTCATAGGTTTTGTCAAAAACAGTGGCATCAATGGAACGTACCAAACTAACCCGTTCCAGTTTGAACATTTTGATATGGACCATATCGCACTGAGTGTGGGTGGCACACCCGTTCCTGGTAAGGCACTTCAACCTGTTTTTGAGACTGGAGACTACATGAATTGCTACATGACTCTCTTCTCTGACATGGGATCCATGTATCAAGACGAAGGGAACCACATAGATAGGGAGGAGTACAAAAAGGGATATACCTTGATCTGCTTTGATTTGTCACCTGATTTGGAAGAGGGTGGAGGCTATGTGAATTTGAGAAAGACTGGTACAGTTTCACTTGAGGTGCACTTTAAAAAAGAATTGACAGAAACTGTGAACATTGTTGTGTACGGAGAATTTGAAAATACCATTGAAATTGACCAGTACAGATCTGTTGTGACCGACTTTACCCTGTAGAGTTCTGAACTGATGAATACATTTGAATTGGAAAAAGTGTTAAATACCTTCAAGCCACCAGAATGGGACACCAGAGTTTTGCCAGAAATGAGCTGAGAAGTCCAACAGAAAATGTGTCTTTATTTGCAACACAGACTGCTCTCACAATGAAGGAACCCACTGGGTGGCACTCAGCATCAATGACCAAGGCGAGGGTCTGTACTTTAACTCTTATGGATTTCCACCTGTCTTCAAAGAATTCAGCACATTATTTGAAGGTCATATTTTTACTTACAATGATGTTCAACTGCAAAGACCTTTCTCACTGGCCTGTGGACATTACTGTGCATTATTTGCCCTCCACACCTTTGCTGGCTGCAGCATGGAGACGACTGTCAACAGGATGGAGAAATACAGTGATGACCAGATTGAAAACTTTGTAGAACAAATACTGATGAAATGATGAATGGTCTTGGTGAAAATAGTCTTGATGAAATGATGAATGATAAATGGTCTTGATGAAAATGATGAATGGTGTTGATGAAATGATAAATGATGATAAATTATCAAAATAAATAATGAAAAATGATAATAAATAATAAAATGATAAATAATAAATGATAAATAAATAATAAATTACTAATAAATGATAAATAATAAATGATAAAATGATGATAAAAGGTCTTGATGAAATAATAAATGATGAATGGTCTTGATGAAATGATAAATGATCTTCTACTGATGAATCACAAATAAATTATTTCAATTGGTTTAAATTTTGTTACGCATTAAAATTAGTTGTCCCAAACCATTATATTGTCTTGTACATTTATAAAATTAATATTCAAGCTAATCAATAAGTATTGCACCTATATTTTTAGTTAAGGCATTATTGTTAGACAATAAATATGTTTATACAGTAAAAGTGTTTTATTTATGCAGCGGGAGGAGGAGGGGATGGAGTGAGAATGAGGGTCAAAGGTAAAATTAGTAGAAGGAGGAGGAGGAGGGAGTGAGAATGAGGGTCAAGGGTAATCTAATCTTATCTAATGTGGACTTTTATAGTGCTTAATCTCCATCACTGATGGACTCTAAGGCGCATCTAAACATAAAGCAAGGCAGTTAGTGTTAATCAAGGGACATAGCCAGGTCGTACCAAGGAGACACAGATGTGACGGGGGAGGCTATGGTGGGTAGGCTTTTGCAAACAGGTATGTTTTAAGCTTCTTTCTGAAGGAGGCAACTGATGTTGCTCCGTGAACATCTTGAGGGAGGTCATTCCAGATCTTAGGAGCATCAAAGGCAAAACTATGGCCGAAATGTTTGGCTGACTTGAAGACTGATGAATGGAAAGGAGGAACTGTAAGGTATTGACAATCTGGGTGACTATGTCTAGTACTATAGGGACAGCTACTAAAAGACAAGAACGGTTCGAAATAAGAAGGAGAACCACTATGCAAAAATTTTTACACAAGTGTTGCAGTTTTGAAAATGCAACGGTACCTAACAGGCAACCAGTGGAGTTTCTGTAGAATGGGTGTAACATGAGCATACTTTCCATGATTTGTAACAATACGAGCCAGGGTATTCTGAATACTTTGCAATTTGTACTGATTGAAACCGGACAAACCTCTGAACAGAGAGTTACAATAGTCCAGACGACTACTAACCAAGGCATTTGCAGCAAGGACTGCCACTTCAGGAGTGAGATACTTTCTAATTCTACGGAGGTCACGCATCTGAAGGAAGCACGCTTTGCAAGTCCTCTTGATATGCTCAGAGAATGAAAAATCTGCATCAAACCACACACCTAGATTTCTAACAGAATCAACCGGATGAAGAAGGCTACCAAGAATGCTAACAGGAAAGTGAGAGGAAATCTTCTGACGTTGAGCCTTGGAACCAAAGACAATAAACTCAGTTTTTTCAGGGTTGAGCTTCAATTTACTGAGAGACATCCACTCTTGGACATCATGAAGGCAGGCATTAAGCTTGGCAAGAGCCGAAGAAGCATTCTTGTGGGAGAGATGGATGTATAACTGAGTATCATCCGCATAAAAATGGAACTTAATATGCAGGTGGAGGCGAATAATTTTACTAAGTGGTGTTGTATAGAGTGAAAACAGTAACGGACCCAGAACAGAACCTTGCGGAACTCCATAGATGAGATTGCTTAATTCAGATAGTGTAAAGCCTATCTTAATGGCCTGGCAACGATTTCTTAAGTAGGAAGCAAACCACCAGGGTAATATTAGAAGGAGGAGGAGGGAATGGAGTGAGAATGAGGGTCAAGGGTAATATTAGGAGGAGGAGGAGGAGGAGGAGGAGGGAATGGAGTGAGAATGAGGGTCAAGGGTAATATTAGGAGGAGGAGGAGGAGGAGGGGATGGAGTGAGAATGAGCATCAAGGGTAATATTAGGAGGAGGAGGAGGAGGAGGAGTGAAAATGAGGGTAAGGAGTATCAGGAGGAGGGTATAGAGGAAGAAGAAAATCTATAAATTGCAGTAAGTTTTACAAACAAGTTCATTTTCCAATAAGACACTGATCTGAAAAGATGCCCAAGTGTCCAGTCTGTGGCAAACCCTTTTCTTGAAGTGATAATTTGAAAAGACACATAAAGAATGTCCATGAGAAAATGGCACCTGATACGACAGTGCATCAGCCAAAGCCTATGCACTACAGAGATGGTTCCTGCATGACTGTTGCCCTACCTAAGTTGATTCATCCGTTTACTTGTCTAGTGGCTGGTCCCACAGGAAGTGGAAAAACATCCTTTTTGAAAAAACTACTGGAACTAAAAATGAAAAGATTTATCAATGCCCACAAAAAATTGTGTGGTGCTATTCTCAATGGCAGCCTCTTTACACCACCATAAAAAATGTGGAATTCCAACATGGCTTAGCAGATGTTGAAGAACTGGAATTGTGTCTCCTGGTGTTGGATGACATGATGGACTCCTTGGAGGGTGGTGTGGCTTATCTGTTTACAAAAGGGAGTCATCACAAAAATATATTCGTCATTGCAGTGACCCAGAATGTGTTTCACCAAAGCAAATTTCAGAGAACTATCAGTTTGAACACACACTATGTGATACTTTTTAAGAATCCCAGAGATGGCAGCCAGATTCAACACTTAGCCAGACAGATGTACCAAAAAGATACAGAATACCTTGTGCAGGTGTATGAAAGAGTGATGACCCTGGGACTGTATAGCTATCTGTTCATTGACCTCAGACAGGAAACACCGGATAACATGATACTGAGAGCAAATATATTAGAAGATGAAGAACGATATTATTGTCAAAGGAAATAACAATAATAAACTTTAAACTTTAATGTCTTGTTTTTCTTTTTAGTGAGTTGGATAAAGATAATTTGTTGGGTTAACTTTGCAACACTTTATCAGTGGAACGCACCTGTGCAACAAACCTAATAAACAACGTGTGGATGTGCAACGTCTTACGCAATGCGCGCATGTGTGAAAGGTTAATCACAGGAGTTCTTATAAAATAAATTTCTCCTGAGACTGTACAACCTGTATATTTTAATTGGGACTGTACAAAAATGTCCACATTAACACTCCTGTGACTATCTAAAAATGCTCCTAAAACTGACACTCCTGAGACTATCCTGCCTGTACATTTTAATTGTGAATGCTCATAAATGAGCTCATGAGCCCTCCTCTACCAAACAATACGCGCAAGTGCAAACAACCTAATCAACAATGCGCAACCTAAAATTTACAACTATACCTAAAATTTAGAACATGCATCTCACCCAAAACAAAAAAATTAGCATACGCACTACAAGGTTAATTACAGGAGCTCTAAATCTTTTGCTCCTCACATTAACCACCCCATTAATTTTAATTGGAATTGCTCATTTTTGGATCTCATTATCCACGTGCATGCCCATAACAAGGTTAACTACAGGAGCTCAAAAAATTACTGGTCCTCAGGTTAACCTGCCTGTTGATTTTAATTGGGATTCTCATTTTAGGAGCTCAAACCGCTCCTCAGGTTTTAGAAACATATAGAAAACTATATATTTCTGGATACAGTTTTTAGAGCACTTCTTTTAGGCTTATTTTATAAACGTTCATTGAAGTAGAAGCATCATATTACAGTTTAAACTTCAAATTCAGTTTCAATTAAAGTTAAATAAAAAAATAAAGTTCACCAAATTAGTTTTTGCTTTGTCATCAATAACCTCAAAACTGTTAAAGATGCATAGAGAAAACTATATATTGGTGGAAAGTGTACTTCACAGTGCTTCTTTTGTTCTTTATTTCATAAAAATCTATTGATGTATAAGCGAGATATTGCAGTTTAAACTTCAAGGTCAGTTCAAATCAAATAGAATCACAAAATTAAATGTTGCCTTTTCATTATTAATTTTAAAATTATAAAAGATACATATAGAAAACTAAATATTAGTGGAAAGAGAATTTTATAACCCTTCCTTTGGTCTTTATTTCATCAAAATCAATCCATAAATAAGGCCTAAAAATATAAAATTACACATATACTCTACCAAACCATAATCAACAAAGTGCGCATGCGTGACCTAATAAACAGTGCGTGCATGCACAACTCTCTAAACTTTAGCACGTGCATGCGCCCTCTGAAGTTTACCCCGCGCATGCGCACCTCTCTCATTTTTTGCATGCTCATTCTGGTTAATTACAGGATCGCTCATTTTTGTTCGATCCTGAGATTAACCGTCCTGTTGATTTTAATTGGGAACCCCCATTTTAAGAACTCCAAACGGATCCTCAGATTAACTTTTGGGGTTTATAATGCGCGCCTTTATACTACTATTAGAATTCATACCAATATAGAGAGAAATACCTAAGATATATTGCAAAAGATGAACATCAAGTCTTCAAATATTTTGAAAATCCATTTTTTCAAAAGTCTTTGCAAAAAGAATGATAATTGTCAATAATCACTGCATAATGAATTTGACAGAATTTTGGGTCTCTTTTACAGTTCAATAATTGTAGACAAATCTGCAATTCACTTTTTTTGAAGATTTTCCTTTGTTTTAGATAATTTGGAAAAGCTTAACTGTTTATTTTGAGCACCATAATTGTTTTCTATAAGCATTACATACAGATTTATTCTGTCTCTGCTGTATTTTAATTAACATAACTGCAAGGAATAATTATTAGGAGGGGGATATTTAAGATTTAACTGTCACTTTTTAGGGACCTGGTTGCAACTAACGAAATTCTAACGTAAACCCTTATTTTCCCTACATACCAATTACTGATCAAAGCCAGAGTAGATGTCACTCTAAACAATGGACCTGTCAAAGGGAACACACAATCAGACAAAACTCGAACAATAGGAAAAAATAAAACCTAAATAGGATATAAACATAATTACATTAAAACAAAATGTTGAAAAATCCAAAAATATAAATTTCCATTTTGTATACTAAATTTAATTTTTTTTGTTAATTTTAGGAAAAATTGTTCATTAAAGAATATCTATCACAACTCTTGTTTATATGTTCATTATGGTATTTATAGTACATAAGGCAAAATGATATATTTATATTTTAATGCATATCAAAAATTATATCAGTGACAAAATTATTTTGATGTACTATGTACCAGCACATTTTAAATCATTAGTAATTGGTACTTCTTAGTGCATCAAAATTTGTACTTTAGTACATTAATACTTTAGTATAAAGGTACTGGACCCAACCCTGCCCATGTGTATTTTTGTTTTATGGGTTATTTTCCTTCCAAGGATCAACCAAATCATAGATTGTACTTCTTTGCTTGGACGTAAATCATTTCCCCTCACATATCCATGCATATCTTTATTATTATCTAGCACCATATTCCAGTCACCACAAATGACCAAAGGCAAACACCATCTAAAGAAAGCAACTTATATTTTAAGCTTTTATAGAAGCCTGGATTATCTGCATTGTGACCATATCTCACAAATAGCCAAGAGTTTTATTTTTGATTTCCGACTGTATCATTATTCAAATCATTCTATACAGAGTTGCGGTCCACTGAAGAGAGTGAACATGACTCTGGAGTAGTGACAGGCTTCTCCCCCAAGTCGACTTTGTCTGGAAAAGAGGCTGGTAAGAAGGCTATTATATACAGATGTGCAGTAGCAAGCTATTACTACAGGTTTCCAACTCTTGAGTTTCATAGTGAAATTGTTCCCAAGTTGAATAATCTCTGTTAATATCAACCTCACTATAATATATTTCTGGTTGTTTTAGCCTGTGGGAGCATTTTATGAGATCTGTTCTTCCCATTGGCCACTGTTTAAAGACGCAAACAATATAAATAATAAACTTTATTTGGAATAATTTATGCCACCAGATAAGAATAGCCTTTTGCTTCCATGCTTAATGAATGATATATTAATGAGAATTATTTATCTATCGGGATAGAAATGAGCTCTGCTATTAATTAATTTTTATAAAAATTATGATGAAATTATATTTTGGAAGTTATTATTTAGTAACAAATGCGCAACTTACATTAATTTCCCACCAAAACTGGTGAAACAAAATTGTCACATATTTTTGTTAAAAGCTCACGAAAATATATTTCCTTTAAACTGTCTCATTAGATTGAATAAAAATGAGCAATTCAGGAAAATCAATAATTAGATTGGAATAAAGATGCAAGTCTATTTTTAATACTGTTACGGTGTATTGGTGTAAGTAAGTTAACTTATTGCTTTGCAGGGCAGTCCATCCTGGCAAGCATCATGAGACAAACACTGGAGAGGGCAGATAGAGAGGAGGCAGAAGACAGTGGGGTGGTGGAAGCTCTGACAAGTCTGGCCCGGGGTCTGCAGATATCTGACACCCTGGACTCTATCACTCAAAGCAAGGTTTGTTTTACACAGCAGATATTTTATAACCTAGTAAAAATAGTACTGACGTTTACCAACTCACATTCTGTGAACAATTTACTGATTGTCACCTACATTAAGTACTCTTAAAGTTCAATAGGAATGACATTCAGTAATTCCTTAAACATATATAGTGACTTTGGCAGCTGACGCCAAGACAGCTACAGTTTATGTGTCACGAAATTCAAACTACTTCATATCTTGGTATTACTGTCACTAGAGAATAAGTCCTTACATAACACAGGAAACACTCATAGAATTCAGTCCTCTGACAAGGCAGCAGAGTATACAGAATATGATCCAGATTTTCCAAAAGTGTACCGAATTCTTCTTTTTAGCCAGGCTAAAAAATGACAGAGATCTATTCATTATTTTTGGAGATTTTCTCAATCACAAACCAAAAATGAATGAAAATGGGATTGTTAAAAATTCGGATTTCCCCAAATTTAGACCCTTTTTCCTTTGTTCAGGACATACAAACATAAAAAACATAAAAATACGCTACTTGTGATGAGAAATTGTGATCCCATGCAATAAATGGATATTTAAACAAACAAACAAACACACCAAAAACATACCCCCTCCCCGCTTTGCGGAGGTATTTACACAAGGAATCTGATCAGAGATCTTTAGAGCCAATGACAATTAGATGCTAGTACTCTGCGTCAAACAAGGCACCTCCAACAGCCTTCTTAAACCTTCCCAGTAAACATTTTTTGAATTTTGCAAATGTGTGATAGGAAACGTTTGGCAAAGGTTAAAAAATTATGGGTACGAAAACCATTTATAACAGAATGTTTTAAAAACATTTTATGTATACCGTTTATAAAAGGTTTAACGATAAATATTAGAAAAATGTTACAAATGAACATATTAATGTCTGAATAATAATGAGGTCAGAGGTCAAATTGTAAGATAGTGGCTTAAAATTATACCCCCATTCAATTCTTATTTTTAGGGATTGCATGTGGGGCAATTTTTGACAAAGTCTTGTAATATCCCATATTATTGCTCATCGCCATCTTTGTTTGAACATGTTTGAAGGTGAAGGTTTAATGAGCATTTTGAAAGTAGGAGTTCATAAAACATTTTTTGATTAAATGTTTTTAAAACATTTGATCAACAGTGTTTTTTTTAACATTTTATGTGTACTGTTTATAAACCATTTTATGATGAACTTTTGAAAAACATTTCCAGCATAGCCTTCATTTCTTTAGCTCTTTTATAAATGTTTAACAAAAATATTTTCAGTTAAACCTGGCTTCTTGAGTTATTTTATAAACATTTAATAAACATTGTCAGTAAAAATATTTGTATATAGAATGTTTATAAACATTTTTTAAACATTACAGTGTAAACGTTTATTTGGAAACACTTAGAAAACCATAAGATAGGGTTTAAATAGGTTTTAAAAACGTTTTGCAAAAATTTAAACTATTTTAAACCATTTAAAATATTTACTGGTTTAACGCAAGGAAGAGTGCACTGTCAATGTTTAAGGCAGTGAGAATGTTCCTTGTCCTTGTTGTGTGACAATTTGAAGCAGCTTTTTATGTAAAGAATATGGATGACTGCTTTGATACCTCTAAGGTGTAACTGTTCATATGGTTTACTTTCTCTATTAACTGTTTGTTTCTGTGTCCTGATCTGTATGCATCTGCACACATTGCATTCTGGCTTCAAGTCTGTCAAGTCATTAACAGAATCAGATATATTATTCAATTCTTCTGATCTTCTTTGGAACAATCCAAAAGATAGAGCCTCAGTTACTGTCGTTGATAATGTTTTCACATTATCCAACTTTACCATTACATTTAAAATATCTAGAGTATGTGCCTCGTCCCTGGTCTACTAGTCATTCTTCCTAAGTTTCTCTCTTTTCATTTTCATACCACTGTATTCCAACAAGTCATTCCTTGCATCTGTTACCTGTATTAAGAATAGCATCATATAGTAACCAGTTTTATATCACTTTGGAATGCAAAGTTCACAAAATCATTGTCTTTAAGAATAGATCTTGACTAGCATTGTTTTCATGTACATTTCTCATTTAAAAAGTCACATCTTCATCATCACAGTTGTTTTCAATCCCAATTCAGAATTTCAAATCTCTTTCTGTTTCTTAGTCTTTTTTCAATCAACCATTCACTGTGCACCATAGATTTCTCTTCTGAATTTTCACTTAGTTGACAGAGGTTTGATTCAACATATCTGTTTAATTCCTTAAATTACAAGCTGCTATCTTCTTTACGCAGTAAAAAACTTCACACACTTCAAATTGATATTTATTATATCTAGCACAAAATCCAAATTATACAAAGCAGACTTCAACAATTTTATCCAGCTTTGTATGGTTTCCTAGGTTAACAGTCATTTACTTTTATTACACATCAGTCTCAAGTGATATGCATGGATTTACTCATACTTCAATAGGGTTGTTCGGATGGGGTGATTTAAGTGAATTAAGTGATCAGAAGTGATGTTTTGTATCCAGGCGGTGCCTTTTGGTGTAACTAAAATCACTACACCAGGTGATCCTAAACAGATGCACAATCAATTACAAGCGATTTAAGTGATCGATAAATTACTCCATGTCTATATTTGTTGTTTGACAGGATTTCAAACTGGGTGACAGAGTTGCTGTGCACTCAGACAGGCAACACGTGAAACATGTTCAGAAGAAAACCAGTGGCTGGGTGAAGAGCATGGAGCGGGTATTCTGCATGAGTTTCACTTAAATTACTCCCATACACTGTTGTGTAAATGAGTGTTCACTGCAGTAGTATTTTGGCTTTCCTTCTAGCAGCATGAAAGATGTAAAATCCAAGTTTCTATTTTCTGAATCATGCCATTACTAATTAACTCTTGAAAAAGATCACAATGATTTTGTAGGATGTGACTTCAGTTCAATGTCTTTCATTTTCAAAATCAGTCCATGAGCTAAAACATATCTCTGTCATAGAGGTGATGATCAGTTTATAGGTCTAATTTTGGTGAATCTTTACGTTCGATTTTAAAACCACAAACACTATTTTACATAATGTAAATGTTAACTGCTCAAATAATAGGTGTGTTTTCCCTTATCACCATGTCAATATTATTCCCCCAGTATTTATGTAAATATTAAAAATAATGCTTTTTCTGTCCCTGATTGGTAGAAACTGTGGGATCAGTAAGCAGCAAAATAAGTAAACACTTTCATCACTTATTTGAAGTGTACCACATATGGTACTATTATTGGTAACCAGTTATCAAGAATTGAGCCTGTTTTGCCTAAATCAAGTGTAGAGTATTCTCTGAGCATGTTTCTAGTTCTATTAAATGAAGTGTTGTTTGGTGAAGTAATGATCAGTTAATGGATCTCATTTTGGTGAATTTTTAAATTTAAACCTTAAAAACACAGCCAGTATTTAATGTATTTTAATGTTGATAGTTCAGATGTCTTCCATTTATCATTGTACCAGATACCACTTCCCTTATGTATGTAGAAATATAAAAAATATGCTTTTTACCATGTAAATGCTGCAACCTGTGGCCACTGAGGATTGACCAAATTGTTATTTTACATTGTCCAAATGAAATGGTGAGCAAAATGAGGATTTATTGTCACCATGATTTAGTAGAATCTATTAATTTAACTATACTCCACACGTGTGAAAATCCATGTTTCTTCCATGCTATCTACATCAACACATTTATGCATAAATTACTTCATTGAAATACAGTAAAAGTAGAAGCATTAATCAGTTTATTGGTCTTATTTTGGTGAATTTTCGTTTTTGAACCTCAATAACACTCCATAATTTTAAATTAACATCTCAAATAATAGGTGTGTTATCACTTTATCACCGTACCAAATATTATTTGCCAAGTATTTATGAACATTTTAAAAATATTACTTTTCTGTCTCTAATTGTCAAAAACTCTGGAATCAGTTTATGGGTCTATTTTGAAAAAAAGGTAAACACTGACATGAATATGTCACCTTTTTTATGTGTACCGTATATGGTGGCCAGTAATCAAATAATGAGCCTATTTTATGTGGATGTTCCACTGGAGCTGACCAGTCGGTAACTATGTATTTTTTTGGAGTCGGGACCAATGTTTACAAGGTCGGTTACAGTCAGTTGTAGTTTCCAGGCTTGTTGGGAAGAGTCTGTGAAATATCAAACAGGTTTGTACTCTGCATAAACCAGGGCTTGCAGTATCAGGGAGAAGTAACCCTTGTAGTTGAAATACTCATTGCTGACAAAGCAATATATTTGCCATCTAGTGCACCTACAGCATGGGAGACATTCCATCTGTTTCTAAATGTCTCCTCAATCTTCCTCCACTCTTCAGTATCTGTTGGACACATCAAATATTCCTGCAGAAATTCTTGTAGTATGGCTCTGCACACATTGGGGACAAATTTACAAATGGTAGTTCTGCCAACCCTCCATTGGTACTGCAGTGATGTGTAGTTTTCAAGGGTCTCAATGTAACTATTAGTTTCAAACCAACTTCTACTGGCTTCCTGAAATTTGTGGGTGACTTTCTGAGGCAGTGGGAAATTCTTTCTTCAATTAAATTCAACTGCCTTCAACACTGGTACAGCATTGGTTAGGTTGTGCTAAAGTGGGTTCAGTCATACCTCAACTCAAGGAAACAGTGGTTCAAAATAGATGGACATCTTTCAGATGCTTTTCAACTCCCTTATGGGGTTCCTCAGGCCTCGGTTCTGGGGCCACTCCTTTTTACCCTATACACAACTCCTCTCAGTTCAGTCATATCTAGATTCAATGTCAACCATCACTTATATGCAGATGACACACAAATTTATTTGGAACTTGACTCTAGGAACTTCAATTCTAGTACCACTGAACTGGCAAATTGCCTTGAGGTTGTCCAGACATGGATGGGAAATAATAAATTTAAATTAAATCTTGACAAAACAGCATTCATATTGACTGGTGATGATCAAATCAGAAGCTCTCTGAAGTAATCTTTCCCAGTAAGTTTTCTTGGCAATATCATGGAATCAGCTGAATCAGTCAAAAACCTTTGCAGCATCCTGATGCTGAAAATTTAATGCAAAGACATGTGTCTAATCAAAGTTGCATATGTTATTGCCATCTCCGGGAACTACAAAAATTCAGCAGGTGTTTGAATCCTGAAACAGCTATGAAGGTGGCAAATGCCTTGGTTAGCAGTCGACTGGATTATTGTAACTCACTGCTTCATCACACAAAAAGGCATATACTGTCAGACTACAAAGAGCTCAAAATGTCTTATGTTGTACTGTGTGCAAACTAAATCAATTTAGTCATGCCACACCCTTCCTGCACAAGCTACACTGGCTCCCGATTCATTACCATATACTGTTCAAATATAATCTCCTTACTTATAAAGCAACACATTTTACCCAACCTCCATATCTGTCCTCTCTGATTAGGCAGAGTGATCTCACATGGGGCAATCTTGTATCAGTTTCCTCATCTAAACCGAACAAATGCTCAGGGTTGTGCAGCTTCACAGTAGCTGCTCCCACAGAGTGGATCAAGCTTCCTCAAGCCATTAGAACCATGGGAAACCTCTCCTTTCAGATTATCCTATCCTCCACCATAGCCTGTCTCCCCTATCTGAATACTTTTTATCCAGGTATGAGATTATTTGAATTGAAATGTTCAGGTAAATATTTGCCTTGGTATATATGTGTCATGGTAGAAAGTCCATTCTACCCAGTAGAAAATCCAACAGGAACTTCTACCAGTGGAAAGTCCCAATTAACTTTCTACCAAGCTAAACATGGTAGAAAGTCCAATCTAGGAGATTTGGGTATTGCCCTGGGGTCCGAAATCAAATTAACCCATAGAAACCTTGTATCTAAATCTAAATCTACCGCTTTGCAGGCGCAATATCTTCCCCAAGGGGAACTCAGTGCGCCAACAAATCATGTATAATTTCCAAGTCATAGTGGGGGACGAGACCAGGTCTGTATTCCGATGGTTGTGGGTGTGAACGTGGGGAAGAATCTAGGTTGGAAAAGCAGATTTAAAAAGGTGAGTTTTCAGGTGCTTCCTGAAGGATGTGACAGATGGACTGGTTCTTAGATGGACAGGAAGTGAGTTCCAGAAAGCAGGTGCATGATGGCTGAAAGATTTGGTAAGATACTTATGAGACTTATGTATTTTAGAGTCAAAAGAAGGAACTTGAAGGAATTTGTATTTTGGACTGCTACTGCTGGTGTTCCTTGATGAGGTGTATGGATGAAGTTTATCCTTGAGGTACACAGGTTGACCATACTTAAGGACTTTATATGTGATCAACCCAATTTTGAAAAGAACCCTGTATTTGACTGGTAGCCAATGTAGTTTTTCCAGATTTGGAGTTGTATGAGTGTACCTCGAGGATCTAGTGACTACTCGACAGAGGGAGTTCTGAACACCCTGCAACCTCTTTAGCTCAGAAAGAGTGAGTGAGGCAAAGAGAGAATTACAGTAGTCAATTCGGCTACTGACGAGAGCATTTGCAAGGAGTATTGCTGTGTTAAGGTCAAGGAGATGGCGAATCCTATATAAATCTCTTATATGGAACCGAGTGGACTTAATGACTTGGGAAATGTGATCTGTGAAGGTCAGGTTGGAGTCGAACACCACT
This sequence comes from Sabellastarte sp. h YS-2021, assembly GCA_964017235.1. NCBI lineage: Eukaryota > Metazoa > Annelida > Polychaeta > Sabellida > Sabellidae > Sabellastarte > Sabellastarte sp. h YS-2021. The sequence goes on from OZ024936.1 coordinate 36,176,909, forward strand.
CCTAGGTTTTTGACATTTGAGGCAGGTGCCACTTTATTCCCAAGAATGTCAGTGGGAAAAAGGGAATGAAGTTGTTTACGACTGTATTTTGAACCAATCAGGATGAATTCTGTTTTGTCTGGGTTTAATTTGAGTTTATTTGCAGCCATGAATTTTTGTATATCATTTAGGCAGTCTGTTAGAGCTGTCATTGACTGACTGAAATTTGATGGTGAAAGAGTAATGTATAACTGAGTGTCATCTGCGTAAAAGTGGTGTTTGATACCCCTGTGAGATCGAATAATTGAACTGAGTGGATTTGTGTACATGGAGAAAAGGAGTGGCCCCAGGACCGAGCCTTGCAGGACACCAAATTTTAAGTCCATGGGATGTGACAGTACAGAGCCTACCTTGACTGATTGAGTCCTGTCCGACAAATAAGACTTGAACCAACTCAGAGCCAGTCCATTGATGCCATAGCATTCATATAATCTGTGGAACAGGATCGAGTGGTCAATGGTGTCGAAGGCTGCCGAGAGATCGAGGAGGGTTAGGGCTGTTGTACTGCCTTCAGACATATTGAGGAAAAGATCATCCTGTATATTTAGGAGGGCACTTTCCGTAGAATGGAACCTTCTATAGGCAGATTGGAAACCAGTCAAAAGACAGGACTCGTCCAGGTGAGACAGGAGTTGGGACGACACCACTCTCTCTAAGACCTTTGAAACAAAATTTAAATTAGAGACAGGCCTATAGTTTTTAAGGACTTCTCTATCAAGGGTTGATTTTTTTAGGAGTGGAGTCACATGGGCCTGTTTGAAAAATTTAGGGCAGCTTCCTTCACGGAGTGATGCATTAATTACTGATGTGATAGGGGTGATGAGGATATCTAAAAATTCTATTACAAGAAATGTTGGCCAAGGATCAAGGGAGCAAGATTTGCTAGGGGAGTTTTTGATGATATTAGCTACCTGATCTTCTGAAACAGAGGAAAAAGCTGAGAAAGCAGGTGGTGTGAGATCAGAGTCAGTGTATTTAGGGGGATTAGAGTTGGCGAAGGATTGACGAATGTTTGTGATTTTTTCTGTGAAAAATTCAACAAATTTGTCAGCTAAAAGTTGAGGAGAATTTACTGAGGGAAGTACTTTTGCAGCAGATCTATGGAGTACATCGTTTAGAGTTTGCCAAAGTTTCTGAGGATTGTCCTGGTTGTCATGAATTCTGGATTTGAGGAAGTCAGATTTCGCTTTCATGCAGATTTTATTATACATATGAACCTTTTTGATATATTGTGATCTGTTGAAACTGGTTTTATTTTTAGAAGTGCATTAAACTGTTCATGGAAGGTTGCAGGGCTGGTTGATGGGGGTTTGTATATATTGAGAAAAAGGCAGGATTCATTTTGTAAGGAGATTTTAATAAGGAGGTTTTCAAAAGAGGAATAAGTATCAGTAGGTATGCGGCTGGTTTGCAGTTCATTTTTCACCAGGAAAGCTACTCCACCACCCCGTCGTGACTCCCTTGGTCGGTGAAAAAGGGTATGACCCTGTGGGGAGATATCACTGAGGTACGCCTGTGAAGCATCTGGGCGAATCCAGGTTTCTGACATGGCAAACACATCTGTATTATTGTCCACGATAAACTTTTGAATGGATGAGTATTTGTTTGAGAGGGATCTAACATTGGCAAAGGAGAAATTTATGCAATCAGAAGGACCGGGGTTTGGATTAATATCACCAGCTAGTAGCAGAAGTGTAAGGAGGCTGAGAGGTGGAAGTTTCGATGGAATATGGACATCCTTTTTGAACAAAAAATGTAGGCAAGAGGCGGTTGGTGTACGCGGAGGTTGAAAGAAACTGACAACTGGGGGACAGACAATCTGAGTACTGCCATAGTGGCGAAAAACAGATATGGCAGGCAAGAAAAACAACAGAAATTGTAAAAATAACATCATATATGGGAAGGAGTTACTTTATAAGTTGTTTTACATAGGAAGATAGAATGGGGAAGTGTTTAAAATTTAAAGGAAATGTGTAAGAAGGTAGAAACTCAAACTTGTAGAAACTCAAACTATAAGCTGAAAGAAAGTCTGAAAAACTGAAACACAAAAAGTGGGCATTCTATCCATATAAATCTGTTATTTAAACATGGTGCAGCTTTCATTAATGAAGAAAACGCATATTAAAGAAAATATTTTACTGTAACTAAGATTTAACATTATTAAAAATGACAAAAATTGAAAATTTCAGTCTGTTAAAATTTGTACATAATTTTATTGTTTGAACTTTCTATCAAGTTTACCTTGGCAGAAAGTCCAATTGGAAAGTCCAAACTTTCTACCATGACATGTGTATCAAGGAACTGACAAAGTTTATTACACTACCTCAATACAGATAAATAAAACACATATTTTGGTGGAAGCCACCCACGGTCTCCCTGTACGAATAGATTTGTCATAAATATATTTACACCTAAGAAATATTGAAATGCCCTATTGTATTTTTTTTCATTATTGGTACTACAGAAGAGTTATACATATTTTCATGAGTTCTATAACCACAAACTTTTAAATTGCTTAAATTTAAATATGTCAGACCCAAGATTCCTTCCAGCTGAATCTGCTAGTATTTGAGCATTTTCAGCAGATGTCAGAAAAGTTCCCAGATAATTGTATCCACCAGATAGTATCCGGTGGATACTATGGATTTCGCTTTGTTACGCCGCCGCTGCAGTGTGTAGAGAAATTTCACCGTTACTGCTCTAACGAAAAAATATTATAGCTAGCCTTCTCAAATTTGCAGGATATATTCATAACCATAAAATCTTGCCTGGGAATATTTTTGACCTCATTTTGAAAAACAAGATGGCTGCCACGGGTGTTTTTCGACTTTCAGCAAGGACTTTTGGTGGCCCTCTAGAGCAAAGGGTATTATAGGTAGAGATCTCAAATTCGCAGGGTAGGTTCCTCATTACAAAATCTTGACTGGGAATATTTTTGGCCTCATTTTAATAAACAAGATGGCCGCCACGGGCGTTTCTTTGTCAGTCATAAAAAGTGCTTATATCTCCCTTATTATTGATCCTAGAGTTTGGGGATGGTAAACCAACCTATAGGAAATCATGGGCTGGGAATCTTTTGGTGTGGTCAGATTTGACCTTAGACCCCTCCTTCAAGGTCAAACGATGATAGCCAAACTAAAAAGTGCTTATAACTCGCTTATTATTGGTCGTACAGGTTTGGGATGGTAAACCAACATATAGGAAATCATGGGCTGGAAATCTTTTGATGTGGTCAGATTTGACCTTGGACCAAGGTCGAACGAGTATAGCTAAACCTAAAAGTGCTTATAACTCGCTTATTATTGGTCGTACAGGTTTGGGATGGTAAACCAACCTATAGGAAATCATGGGCTGGGAATATTTTAGTGTGGTCGGATTTGACCTTGGGCACCTCCTTCAAGGTCAAACGAGGATATCCAAACTTAAAAGTGCTTATAACTCACTTATTATTGGTCCTAGAGGTTTGGGATGGTAAACCAACCTATAGGAAATCATGGGCTGGCAATCTTTTGATGTGGTCTGATTTGACCTTGGACCTCTCCTTCAAGGTCAAACGAAGATAGCCAAACTTAAAAGTGCTTATAACTCACTTATTATTGGTCCTAGAGGTTTTGGATGGTAACCCAACCTATAGGAAATAATGGGCTGGGAATCTTTTTATGTGGTCACATTTGACCTTGGACCCCTCCTTCAAGGCCAAACTTAAAAGTGCTTATAACTCGCTTATTATTGGTCCTAGAGATTTGGGATGGTAAACCAACTTATAGGAAATCATGGGCTGGGAATATTTTAGTGTGGTCAGATTTGACCTTGGGCGCCTCCTTCAAGGTCAAATGAGGATATCCAAACCTAAAGGTGCTTATAACTCGCTTATTATTGGTCCTAGAGGTTTGCAAAGTGAAACCAACCTATAGGAAATCATGGGCTAGGAATCTTTTGATGTGCTCAGATTTGACCTTGGGCCCCTCCTTCAAGGTCGAATGAGGATACCCAAACCTAGAAGTCCTTATAGCTCGCTTATTATTGGTCCTAGAGCTTTTAATGTGAAAGCAACCTATAGGAAATCATGGGCTAGGAATCTTTTGTTGTGGTCAGATTTGACCTTGGGCCCCTCCTTCAAGGTCAAACGACAATAGCCAAACTTAAAAGTGCTGATAACTTGCTTATTATTGGTCCTAGAGGTTTGCAATATGAAACCCACTTATAGGAGGTCATGGGCTGGGAATTGTCTGATGTTTTCAGATTTGACCTTGAGCCCCTCCTTTAAGGTCAAACGATGGTTCACTGGCTTTGGTGAGTTGTCTTTTGGTGGATACAAATTTGCATCGGTTCTCCGATGCGTAGGTCTAATTATATTTGGAACCTACCCCAACTTTATCTAATCCGATTTAAAATTAAAACGTTGTGCACTGCTTTTGCAAAAAATGCTCAGTTTGTGTTTTATTAATGTTCAGATTCAGTTGCCAACTTTTACACCTTTCATGAACATGATCTAAAAGTTTTTGCTGTTTCTGTTCATTTATACAAAGTCAATGAGTTGAGTCCTATTCGTGGGAGTTGAGTGTCTGTATTTTTGTATTAGTACATAGGAGCAGACGGCTGGGTGTATGATGTACAGGGTCATGACATCTACACTGTCAAGTTTGATGATGGCTACAGGTAGTGAACATGTACTGGTAAAATTAAAGACAGAGAAATACTGTACAGTAGTTCATTTTTCAATTAAAACTGAATTTTGTGAACAAGACATGCATATATTTCTAATGCTAAGGTATGTTTCTATTCTGGTTAATGATCAAGTAATACCCGGGGCCTTGTAAACAAACCATTATTTTCAAATATTGGATACTTGCTAAGTTAATAACCAGTATAAATTACACCCCTTTCCTAATTTGTAATTTAAGGATGTTGTTTAACAAAGCTTCTTTTCCTTTTTATACTTCATATATGTGTTTTGGGATTTATGATCATTTGAATTAAAATAAAAGGGTTCTTCAAAAATAGGTAACAAGGATACCGTATATTGTATAATATCATAATCAATTAATGAGATTAATCCATTAATGAGAAATATTAGACCCTTTAAATAAAAGAAAAACAGTAAGGTGTAGTTTAACTTACTTTACTGTATGGTGAACTGACTCCATTGTAACTAATGATTTAAATATGCAAATATGCATTGTCAAAACATAAAATAATTTAAAGTAAATATGCAATATTTACGATAATGTTTAATCTAGAAATAACACATTGTATATTGACAAATATGGCCAGGATTTTAATGTGATAGGCACTCCTTTGATTTGAATTGACATTGGAGTTATTGCAACAAAACAATGAGGTGGATGTCAAGCTTTTTCAAGATCATATTTGAGACCAATCTATCACATTTAAATTTTTTATAAACATTAAGAGCAAATATTTTAATGCAGTCTTTACTAACCTCACTCTTCTATGAGAAAAACAAGGAAACTTGTAGAGTACAAACTTTGGACAAGACAGTCAAGTATTCCCAATACTATGCTTTTACCAAGATACCTCTTTATTTATAATCGGATAGGATGACCATTGAATTCACTGAAAATGGGGCTATTGAACTGCAGGTTTTGTGTTTTTTTCTTTCTTTTTTTTGGTTTGCAGAAAATAATCCGGAGTAATAACACAGATAAATGAACACACAACCTCCTTGATGGGGGTAAATAGCAGCAACAAACTTCAAAAGATTTGTGAATGAATATGTGGTGTTTAACGTTTGTCTGTTTAACATTTGTACAGTTTTCTTTTCAAGATATTCCTACTCAGGCAGTGTTCTGGAAAAATATCACGGCAGACCACTCCCCCTTCCTTCTGACAAAGTCCGATTCAAAGTGTAAGTTTTTATTTTTCTATTAATATTTTTTACAAAATAGATTTTAATATTCATAATTTAAAAAAAAAAAAAAAAAAAATTTTACTGTTGCATTAGTTTTTTACAAAGTTATTGTGTATTTTGTCCAGAATAGAATGAATGCGGTTAAATAAATCAATGCTGTACACTCGAGGACAAGAACACTGACACATAAAGTTAATATATTTATGTGTTTAGTTTGGACAATTTTTTCACCTAAGAATTTGTTATTCATGCTGTCGTTACAGCGGAGAAATGATAACTGTTACCAGTGATTCCACGAAGTTACAAAAGATACAGACCAGAGTTCAGGAATTTACTGGCAGAATGCACTTGGTACGTATGCACATGCAGATATACAGTTTTATTAAGCCCCAACTTAGTAACAAGTAGCTGGAAATGAAATAAATGGCTGAAACTCTGGTTCATGTTAAGGTCAGAGGTCATGAAGTAAGGTCAAGCTAAGGTATAACATAATATAGAAAGTAGTTTCTCGTTTGACAAATTTTATTAACATGTTACTAAGTTCATAATTTGACATAAAATTTAAAAATAACTTTTAATTTACAATGAATAAAATTAATAAGATATCAAATTTTAAAGCACAAAGCCCAAGTCCCGGGAGATGATAAACGCCAAAGTAGACAGAGGCTTTCTGTAGATAAGACTATACAGTGGAAATTCTTACCGAGGCTTTCTGTAGATAAGACTATACAGTGGAAATTCTCCAGACACAATGAGCCATAATATCCTGAAGTTGCACATTATTGTCAAAAGCCTATGTGGCGCCCAAGCTCCTAAAGGTTTGAAACTCATGGCCGGGCAGGAAAATTTTAAATGATTAAGGACAATTTTCAAAGCATCCCTAATGGTAGGGTCAATAACGGGAGAAAAATGATGTGCAAAAAGAGAGCCCTGAGGGTTAAGACCTGTAGACTTTAGAAGATCCTTGATGGCCTTTAATTGATGGCCTGGGCAAAAGAAAGCTGCTTTAAAAAGAGTTGGATAATTCAGGTCACATGTTCTAATGATATTCCAGAGTCTGGAGATCAAAAATACCTTTGGGAGAGCAAAGGAACTGTGAGTTAATGGAAATACTCCTGCTATAAGCAAGATAAGATGGCAAAGAAAATATGAAACTCCGAAGTTTGGCAAAAGTTTTGACAGATGAAACTTAATTTTTAATAAATCTGGGGGAGTTCCTGTTAATGTACAAAAATTCTAGAAAGGCTAGAAATGAGTGAACAGCAACTGAAAAGGGAAGATCCATGAGTAAGACAAAAGACAAAAATAAGTCCTGACATGTGTCAGCTGTGGTGCTCTAGTTCTTGGTCTGTAAGCTTTCTCTGTTCTCATTAAGGCTGCCGAAGCCAAGACTGAAAAACAAGCCCATGGATCCGAAAATAATAAACAAAGATCAGGGTCAAAGCTCTGAAGGGGAACTTCACCCATATACAGTGACTCATATACAAGTATCAAGACAAAGCATCAGCAATAATATTATTCTTACACGAAATATGCCCACTTTTAAAGTCAATGTCATAAGAAGCTGTTAGCAACCATAAGTTTCTAATACAAAGGGCTGAAAACTTCTCCTTGGATTTACTGGTCGTAACCACCTGGACCACGCTTATATTGTCACAGTGAATAACTATAAAAGTTATGTTTCCAAAATTGGCCTCACAACTATGACAATATCAAACATTTCTAAATGAGTTATGTTAAGATTGAAGTCTGGTATTTCAAGCACAAGAGTAGCATAAACACTATTTCGCCATTTTGCCCCCTTGCCAGTCAAACAGGCATCCAAGAATAAGGTCTTTTGGTCATCGATCAAACCCTTCCTAGTGTCAGTTATTAAAGTGGGGAGAAACCAAATGAACAAATCCAGGTCCTTTTAAAAGTCTTGAGATAACTGGATCCTGTAAGAATCCAATTCTCTGAAAAGACTGAGAATTTGGTTAACAAAAACCCTCGAAGATTTGTCTGACTTTGGAATATAAAGCAGCTTCCCCAATAAAGATTGGAAAGCTGTACGTCTCAAGTATTTCTTGTTTCTAACTTTAAGGCATTCTCCATATTTTTTCAAATAATTTATGTGGATGAATCTCAATACCGAGGCTAGTTAAAGATTCTGTAGGATGTGTGAATTTATCTTGATTAATGGGTACATCCAGATGATCCAATAAGTCACATAACAGCCTGAGTCATCATATACCGAGGCAATCCCGCCACGTAATCATCAATGTAGCAATGCAAGTTCAGACTGTGCAGTTTCATGATGCACGAAATGGCTTCGGAACAAAGCTGGAACGCTGCTGTGCCATGGACCCAGTTGAATGCTATTGCTACATCAATGAAGATCAGACCCTTCCATTTTATGCCAGACTTAATACAACCACCTGGATCCAAACACAAGTTCCAAAAGGCTTGAGCCACATCCACTTTCAACAACTAAGGGTCATCTTTATTCACAATGTCCTTAACAATGTCATCTCTCGAGGTCAATATAAATAAAAAATCGCTATGATCGAAATTATCTACATGATCATTAACTGATAATCCATGACAATAAGGCAGGTCAAGTATCACTCTTCTCTTATTCAAATCCTTGGGGTGTGTTTAAAAAGGTGAACAGGGGCCACGGTGGCAGAGTGGTAACACTCTCGCCTCCCACCTCTGAGGCCGGGGTTCGATCCCCGTCACGGCCTGAAGTGGGAAAGCTGGTAGTTGCTTGCCGTTGGTCGGCAGTTTACAATACAGAACCCTAATGAACTGTATGTACTGGTTTCCTCTGCCCTTCCAACTACCTGTCGTGATATGACCAGTACAGTGTTGAAAGCGACGTAAAACCCCAAATAAATAAATAAATAAAAAGGTGAACAATGCATCTGTTTCGATTTAATATCAGTTAAAGGGCCCAACATGGTCCCAAGAGTCACTTTCTTTGCCAAATAACCGTCCACTGCCACAGGATGAGCCAAAGCTGAACAATGATTTGTTATATGTTGATTATGCAACTTATCAGCATCTGTGAGTGACAATTGAAAAACAAATTTTTAAATGATTCAGGATCCACTTATCTGGATAATCCGACAACTGTTCCTCCCATGCTGCAATATTGAGACAGTGAAATCTGGAAAAGCATAGTTTGGTGGACCAGTATCCCTAATTGCCTGCGAGGTTTCAAGGCATTTATCAACACTATCAATAATGATTTCTTGATGGTCTGGTCCTATGAATTGAAATTTTTCAGAAAGAGCATAACCTTGAATTTTCTCTTATTCGAAAAGCCAATATCATCATTCTGAAGGTGACTATCAGCCCCCTTCACCATATTATGTTCCATAGGTTCATAACTAGCAAGAGACTGATTAACCCGATCAGCTGTAACCATTCACTTAAGTAAATCACTGTCTGTTTGGTTATCTTTACAACTATTATCAACCTGGCATTCATGTATCTTGCACAAGTAATCTATAATATTATTCATAAACTGCTCATAAAAACAAAATTATAGTACTCCTGCAACTGAACATATATACAAAAATCCTCATATATGCTTCCTTGGGGGATAGATGTATTCCCTCATATTTACTGTCAAACAGCCTAATATAGCATGAAAAACACGCAAAGTAACGAAAGGAGCACTAACTCCCAATGACTGCACATAGCACATAATCCATCAATATCACGTACAAACTGAACCCATTTCTATTTCAAATTATCATTGTGTACAAAAATAACTGGTATATAATCACGATTATTGTCAAAACCAAAATTCATTAAACTAACCTTACTGTACTGATACTTACTGTAGGTGATAACTCATTCACATCAAAGTGACTCATATTCGGTATCAATGCAACATGTTTTTAATACCAATTCACCAATACATGTGTCAATACTATACAATCTATATGTAAAACCAAGAAAGGGACCATGGCCAAGCGGAGAGTGGAGCTATCCTGTTCATATGTATGGTCAACATGTGTTAATAAACAATTAGAATTAACAAAAGTGTCTCTTTCATGTTGACAAAGGTCACTAGGTGTAATTGTCATCTGTGGTTTGTTACTATAGCAAACCCCCCTAAATTTGTAGAATTATCAACCAAATCACTCTCCTCTGGACCATGATCCCACTTTAAAGCGTCCTGTATCCAGACAGTCCTATTAAGTTTGCTATAATAATTGAATCTATCAACATAAAATGTCTTTCTATCATCAATACATAAATTATTGTCTATTACTGTCTCATTTACTGTAGTTCTGGGAGGCCGACCATTGTCCTACCTAGGTGTTGTGGTTGTCTGTCCGTTTGCCTTTGGTTGCATTTGATCTTTGGATGTTGGAGTAAACGTCCTTGTTTGAAGCCATATGCACATATGTGTTTGTAGTTCCCGTGATTCAGATCAGTCATACATGTGCCTTCGTTCTAGAATTTACAAATCCTTACCTTCTGTTGTTGTGTTGACTATTAAGCACAGCAATCTGTGAAGCTCCAATTTTATTGTGGGCCCATTGTGTTTATTGGCCTACAATAAGCGGCCCTTCTCCGTCATTAAAACAGCCCAAGCAGAGCACACAGCTGGCCAAGAAAGAGATGCAGCATCTGTGAGGTCCATAGTTACCTGTGTAAGCACTTGTTTCATCAACCCTGGATTTGAATCAGGTTATTCAGCTGGCCACAGACCCATTGTGCCAATATGAGGTCATCATAACTGACTTATGACTCTGGGATGTAGCTACAAACCTCTCATTGGGCCATCTTATTTCTGGTTTTGCATTGGTTATTATAATGACCAGGAACATTTCTGGGTAAGTCCTTACCTGGAACAAGGCCATGTCTGGTTTGGTCCTCATACTGCGCCAACAGCTTAGACACTGTTGAAGAGACAGTAGGGATAGCTCTAATAATGATGTCCACAGAAGGTACAATGGCTTCCCTGGTGACTTCTATCATTTCATTATGATGATTCATAGCATCAGGTTTGACGGAATGAGCACAGCCATTTTAGGAACAATTGCCTATCTGCTGACACATCACTTCCAGTGACAGTCTGCAAGGCTTGACCCTGTGGCCTGTGATGGATGGTAGGTGAAGAATCCCTTATGGGTTGCGATCCGGGGGGGGGGGGGATATTGAAGTTAATCGTATTCCTAGCCCTAGGTGACTTTACTGGTGTGGAGTTAGCAGTAGCCCCCCTCTCGATCCTGTCCATTTGTCTGGCTCGATCCTGATTTACAGTCTCCAGATGATTCAAAGCTGCCAAAACCGCCTGATTAGTACCTGATGCAACCACCTGTTGTCAGCCAGTAGAATGATTATGCAAGGAAATGCTCACAGTAGCGTTATCCAATCTGTAGCTTGTAAGTAGGAGCCATCAGAACTTGGGATCTTACTGACTTTGACTTATTTATGATGGTTTGTTTTGAACTTCGGATAGTTGAAGTTGACACAGAGTCCTTCTTTCCTGTTGTCATAAGTTATTTTCTTCTAGTTGAAGGCATGATTGTTTGCATGTTATATCACCATTACCATATAAATATCACATAAACTACTAAAATATCACAAGTAAAATTACTTTACTTCATGCAATCACTTGCAAATTCAAATGTGAACCCCAAAGGCAGGGGAGAACTCATTGAAATGTAATCTTTCCTCTGATTGGTGTGACATACTAAACAATAAGAATAGAATTAGGAAGGAAACAACCTAAGGTACATGCGAATTTTTATGCTTAAGATGGTTGTAAACTGACCTGATAAGCTCCTTATCGGGCCATACCCAGCAAACTACCCAGTAATCATTGAAAACGTTTTTAAATGGTTTAAACATTTACAAAACGTTTTTAAACCCATTAAACCCATCTTTTGGGTTACTAAATGTTTCCAAGTAAACAATTACATTGTAATTTTTAAAAAAAATTTTAAACAAATATTTTGGCTAAAAACATTTGTTAAATGTTTATAAAATAAATCAAGAAACTAAGGTTTGACTGGAAATGTCTTTTAAACATTTATAAAATCGTTCAAGAATTGAGGATTATAGAAATGTTTTTCAAACATTCATCATGAAATGTGTAATAAACTGTAAACAAACTTTTAGACAGCATTTGTTTACAATGTTTTGTAAATGTTTGCTGCAAAAATGTTTTATAAACATTTAACAGCAACTTTTTTCCATACTTATTATTTTGAAACGTTGTTGAAATGTTTTCTGTCAATTGTTTGGACAACTTCTTTCACAAATACTTGAAGTTCCCTTATTTTTTTAAGAATACTTATAAAACGTTTACCTTCAAACATTTGCAAACAAAGATGGCAGTGAGCAGCAATACGGAACTTTAAAGGACTTTGTCACAATTAACCCACATGCAATGCCTAAAAGAAAGAATTAAATGGGGCCACAATTTTTAAGCCACTCTCTTACAATTTTAGGCATTAAAATAATATTTTCATTGGTGAGCAACCTAAAATACCTAACAATATGTTGAATTTGACCTCTGATCCCAATCAAGATAAATATTGCTAAGCACTACAAAAATAGTATTTTTGAGATATTGTAGTGTTCATTTGTAACATTTTTCTAACATTTGTCATTAAATGCTTAATAAACGATATTAATGAATTGAATAACCTTCTATTATAAATGGCCTTTGTACCCATAATTTTTAAACCTTTACTAAGTGTTTCCCTCCACACATTTGTAAAGCTAAAAATATATATTTTGGTAGTTCTAATTAATTCTTGATCTCATTACTATGAAATAACAAGTATTTCTGTTAGCTTTTAATTCTGTTTCACACAGAAGCTGTGATAACTTCACGGTAAGAATTACAAACAAACTGGAATCTTGTCTTGTTACTAGAGATACCATGATAGCGGTTTGAAGAACACGTCTAATGGTATCCGATCTTCTCCTAATACCTCAAAATTAATCCAGGGGTGGAGGAAGATGGGAAATCGGTTGAGTTCTCATTGAACTTATCAGGATCAAAATACCATCTCATATGCATGTTCTCAGTGGTGCAATGATTGATCACTGATTTTTATTTATATCTGGTTAAATTCAAGTAGAATTAAACTTAACCATCTGCTGATGTAATTCTGGTGATTTTCATGTCTTTCAGGCACGAGGAAGTGGAGGGGTTGTTCAGAAGAACACCACCGAGGGTCTGTGTGTAGTAGAATGTTTCAATGGAGATGTGTAAGTCAAAGATTATTGGATGAGTTTCTATGTTTGCAAACACATTACAACACATCATATTCTGTAAAGTATTTGATGACTAAATACAGAAAATGCAACAGGTAACTTTATGTCATGCTGCATACAGGTTCATACCTATATGTTGGTTACATGCCATAAACAATCCTATGTATACTGGTGTTATAGTCGTTTTTCACTAAAGGTGAAGTGATATATTTCTCTCATGCCATGAACATTACTGAATGGTTTCACGAAGGGGATGCAATAAGTGAACACATACACTGTTTATAGTTATCTATATACCTGCTACCTGTATCACTGCAATAGATTCAAAATCACAGATTTCAAACAGGTGGAAATCAGTGAAGGACCATGATCCATTTTTGGCACAATGTCATATACCTCCATAAATAGTGTTGTTGCTGTTGTTGTTTACAAGTTCTCAAAATTCGATTTTTTTTTCAAACGTCAAATTATAATGGCTATACCTCAGAAAAACAAGTGTTGACAGTGATTTCATATCTAGGTGGAAGTTTCATCCAGATGTACTCACAAAGCGTGATGTGACAGATATTAAACTTGACACTGGTGATGTAATTTTCATCAGTCCAAGCAGAGAGTTTGTGAAAAGAGAGATGCAAATGTGTGACTTGGTTTGGCGCACTGAGTATGAAAAGGTAAGGTTGATAAGATAAGTAGTTCTTTTTCACTGTTCACATTTACAAATAACTTCAGGAACGATGCTGTTTTGAGTCAAACATTTTCTTCACATTTCTCAAGACATGGGTTCCAATCTCAAGATAAGGATGTTTGTAGTTGATATCTATGCCTGATATTTGAATTATGACCAGTTAGTGTTTTCTTCCATCCCACCAACCCCAAGTTACAGTTAGAGTGTCTTGAAGGAAACATTAATAGCCAGATGCTTTACAGTTGACGTATATCACAAAGCGTTACATCTGCTTTTTTCTCAGTGTCTGGATTCCAGTGGTACAGTGGTTCAAGTGATGTCAGCCAGTGTCGTCCAGGTGAAAACAGAAGGCTTGCGACTGCATCTTCCACTAACAGTACTCACTCTGTATGGCAAAAAAGTATGTCATTTAAAAAAACACCTTTATTAAAAACAATGCATACCTTAAGATGTGTATAGCTAGATAGATAGATAATCATACTGACAGTGTGGTCTTTACATTGTGACATATTAATAAGACACAAACAAACACCCAGCCTGGATAGGCTTACGAGTCAGTTTCACTCTTTAAGCATTATAATATACACTGTGTATAATGAATAGTATATTAATATAGTACTGTAAATTAATATATCACTACTTAATACAGAAAGTACAGAAATGGAAACAAATACACATATCTTTTGTTAGGTAAGAAGTATACATTTTCAGAATCCCTAAATATCAACCAAAACTTTGCAACCCTTTTTAAGCTAGCATTATCCATAGTCATCAGTTGAATAAATTTTTCTTCACGATCCAAATTCATAAAAATATGCGACACATTGTTACAAATATAAGAGAAAAAATAAGTTCCTTTTGCAGTATAACCATTGCAGTTAAAACCAAAATGTATTTTGTGTTCAACCTCCTTACTCTTACAAATCGGACAAGTCCTATTTTCCAATTGTTTTAGTTCATATCTACCATTTTAATGAATAATGGCAGTGTTCCAGATCTTAATTTAACGAACATTGAGTGTTCATATTTATTGATATTGAGAGTCAATAACTTTCACTTTCCTTGTGTAAATTATACTTAGTGTAAGTTCTCAATTTTGACTTCCAGCCAAGACTATCTTGCCTTTCAAGGTCACTGATAATGTTAATTTTTTTTTCTCTGCAGCTTTCAGATCCACTATTTGTCCTGAAAGTAAGCTTCCATGCATGTTCAGGTCATCTAATGATTTTTCCAATTCTCCACTCCAATTCTCTTTTGAGATATTTTGTAAATCGTACTTAAAAATTAATCAATCTGTCATTATACATATTTGTCAGATGATTATAGAACCTTAAAATATTTAAATATATTCTTTATTTTGGCCTTGTCCAACCGGTTTCTCCATTTACAATATCAATTGGATTTTTGTTGTTAACACCAAAAAATAACGAACCACCCTAGTTTTGGACCTTCTCAGCTTGCCTAAAGCTTCGAAATCCCCAAATTCCACTTGCATATTCATTTATTGGGACAACACCAGTGTGATGTATTTGATGAATGCATTAAACCCAATATTCTTAAAACTCTTAGATTTTGAAATTATTCCACCAATGCCCAGCCCCTAGTCTCTGCAAGTTCCAAGGGACATACTTGATAATCTATAAATTCATTTAAGTGTAATGCCCAAATATTTATATGAACTGACAACATGCAGTTTTGAATTCCCGACATGAAATCAAAATTGCTTTTTGTATATTGTGAATCAAACGTTGCTTCTTGAAACAATTTGTTTATTCCATGATTGCTTTTTTTTCTCACCAGAATATTAAATGAGCAAAATCGTTTCTTGCTGAGGACTTTGCATTTATCGTTCATATTGATTCCAAGAAACAGACATTAATTACATAATAGAATTTCTTAAACACTTCTTAAAACGTTTTTTTTTTTGTTTCTCATATTTTATTGTCTCTGTATTTTGATACAAAAAAGAGAATAACAATAACAGAATAATCAAACAGGAATACTTCAATACACTAAATTTACAATGTTGTATATTAGGTTCTATCTACATCAAGTACAAAATTAACCCATAAAATGCAGAGTTATTAAGTGATTAACTGTTTTCTTCTATGAAATATTGTAAGAAATATAACAGTCATATTTATATGGCATATTATTTTCTTTCTTTAGATTTCTATTTGAATATAATAGGGTTTCTATTTGTATACAGTAAGGGAATCAATCACTGTATATATGAAAGACCATACATCTGTATAAAGTCGTTCAACTTTTCATTTAACTTGTATGACATCCATAAGCATTGTATCTTATCTTTAATTAATATAACAAATTCCGAGAAAATAATTCTTTTTGTATTTGACTTTTGTTTGTTTAGGTACCATTTACCAAGTAGAATTAAATAGTTTATGGTAAAATCAATTTTGTCCCCATCATGAAGATGATTGGTTAATCCAAAAATGATATCACAAACGGTGAATCTTATTTTGACATCTGTTATTTCTTTTATCCATTTACTAACCTTATCCCAAAAATCTATTGACGCATGACAATAGTAGAGATGGTGTTCCAGAGTATCAATGAAAGTACAGTAATTGCATTTTGTGTCATGTATTACTTTCCATTTTGCTAAATTGTAGTTGTAGTTCAAAGATCTATTTAGGATCTTATACTGAAATGACTGTAGGTATGGTTCTCTGGTAATACTGTATACTAAGCTAAATATTGGTTTCCAATCTAGTTTCTCAAGTAATGGAGATAAGTCTATCCATTTTATAACTGCTGTCGGTGGTTTTGTGAAAAGGTTGGTCATCTCCCAGTATATAGGTTTGCTTTGTAACTTCGAAATCGGTTTTGGAGTTTTATTCACAATGATGCTCATAGGTGGAAATTCCTTAAAAGGGCATTTAATGCTTCTGACTTTTTTTCCATTCAGCAGGAATTGCCTTTATCAGAGAGTTTAATTTTAATAAGTTTATATTTAGTTGTAATTTTAATTTTATTTCTGGACTAAACCCAATCTGATCATTGTCACCTAATAAATTATACACTTTTAAAAATTTGATATCTTGGTTTTTTCCAAGAAATTTGGGGATGATAGGGTGGTTATCAATCGTAATGTATTTATTAAAACAGATATATTCATTTAAGATTTCCTGAATAGTATCTGGTGGTCTTCCTTTAATCCGGAACCAGCATTGAAGGACTTGATGGTGGAATTTTGTATTTTGAAGCTTTAATAAGGATACCTCTGGTAATTTATAATCTAACATGTCAGTTTGTGTTCCACACATCAATCGAAACAAGTGGCTCCACTTGCTAGTACTATTGGTTACTAGTCTTTTAACCCACATGGCTTTTTGCGCTATGTGGAATGAATATATGTTGATCATTTTTAAGCCTCCCTCACTGATTTGCGCGGTTACAGTTTCCTTTTTAACTCTTGCTATTTTATCATTCCAAAGGAATCCGTAAAGTAGACCATCCAGTTCTTGCAAGAAATAATCGGGAATGTAAATTGTGCTCAACAGATGTGTAATCTGTGGTACTATTAGGGTTTTAACGATCATGATCCGACCAATCCAGGACAGTTTCCTGTGTTTCCAAATCCGTAGTAGCATTTTGATATTTTCTAAACGAAATTGTAAGATCAAGCTTTCACATTCATTCAGATCACAAGAAAACCAGATTCCCAGAGTTTTGAATGCTTTTTTTGTTGACTTTTAACATATTTATCTCTGTCGGTATTACAAATTCTGTTCGGCGAAGTGGTCCCAGGGGTATTATTTCGCTTTTATCTAAGTTTAATTTTAGGCCAGATACATTCTCAAAATGTTTAAAACCAGATATAAAAGCTTGTAATGAATCTAGATCTTTAGTGAATATTGTTGTGTCATCTGCTAATTGGATGATTTTATACTCTAATCCATCTATTGTGATACCCTTTGCCTTTTGGTTTGATCTCAAGTTTATTGATAAAATTTCTGCCACTAGAATAAAGAGTAGAGCCGATAATGGACATCCTTGTCTTATTCCTCTTTCTAATGTAAAGTTACGTGACAAATACCCATTATTTATGGTACACGCAGTTATATTAGAATACAAAAGTTTGATCCAGTCGATAAAAGTTTTGCCAAAGTTGTAGTTTTTCAAGGTTTTAAACAAAAAATCCCATTCAATTGTATCGAAGGCCTTTTCAAAGTCAATCAAAACTAAAAGTCCCGGAATATCATTTCATCATATCTTCTGTAATACAAACATTTTCCCCAATAAAGCGTCCTTTAATATAGCCTACTTGGTCCTAACTAATAAGGTACCCAATAACTTTTTGTAGTCTATTTGCTAAGGCTTTTGCTAAAATTTTGTAATCTGCGGAGAGTAAAGAGACAGGTCTCAGGATTTTAAGTATCTTAAGTCTCTATCTTTCTTTGGTATAAGTGAAAGTATACCTCTCCTTTGTCCGTCGCTTAATTGACCATTCTTGTATGAATAAAGGTAACTTTCAAATAATGCCAATTTAAGATCTGGCCAAAAAAATTTATAAAAATTAGTTGTAAATCCATCTAGGCCAGGAGATTTATTGTTTTTATGTCCCTTAAAGCATCTGATAATTCAGCAATATTTAGTGGCATGTTCACTAGAGAATTTTGTTCATCGCTTAATTTAGGTATTTTTTCGTTGTGAGTAAAGAGTGTTCGATTGTTTCATTCATATTTGAATCTATTTTCTTAGATGAGTACAGATTTTGGTAAAAGGAAGCTTGTTCCTCTAGGATTTTTCCTGAATCGTTAATCTGTATCCCATCTGAATTAATTATTGATTTCATATGCTTATTATTGTAATTTTGTTTTTCGAGATTAAGAAAATATTTAGAACTCTTTTCACCCTCTTCAGCGTATTTTGCCTTATTTCTTAAGATTATACCATCAATTTTCTCTTTTTCTAGTGTTTCCCATTTACTTTTTGCACTATAGTATTTGTTCAGTTGTACTGGATTTCCATAATTCAGATTTTGTTCTAAAAAAATCTATTTCTTTGAGCAAGAGTGATTCCTCCCGTTTTATTTGGCATTTTAAATATTCCCATGTCATATTTTTATTCCAAAATTTGTCATTTTGTATGACAGTATTAATAGTGTTTTTTATTGTTTTGACATAATCCTCATCCTTTAACAGCACATTATTGAATTTCCAGGTTCCTCTTCCTCTTTTAACAGTATTAAGGATTTTAAGAGATAAGGTTACAAAACTATGGTCTTCTTAAAACGTGTTGTATTAACCATTAACAATGTGACTTGTATTTTATCATTTTTTTTCAGGAGAACTTGCAAAAGCCAAGATAGTGAAAGCAATAGTTGAAGAAGCGGCAAAAAGTTACAAATCAAAATAATGACTTTGATTTATGACAGAAAGTTTAAATATGGTTGTCTAAAAAGCACTGCTATTTAGGCATATAGCTTGGTGTTTATAGCTTAGGTGTTAGTATGCCCTAGTGTGTGTAATTTATAGTACATCAATACATTATCAATCCAGAGTTTACCTATTCAGAGAGCTAAGCCTGTACACGGGAGAGTTCCACACTCTCAAGCAGTTTGTAACACTTACTGTACACTGAATGTGAATCATAAGTAAACATATAAATTCAGATAAATTAGGTTTGAACTCACTTATCACACACATTTATCTAAAATTCAGGGATGTAGGAAGAAATTTTTGGTTGGGGGGCGAGAACCAAAGGAACAAAATTGCGCCAAATCAATGCTGACATATCCCCAGACAAGTCATCTCTCAAGCCACAGGCATTCACTGGGTATTTTTGTAAAATATGTAAAATTTTTGTTTAATATAGATTATTTTTCGTTTATTTTATTTGTTTGTTTTAGTCAAACCATATTTTTATTTTTTTAGACAATTTTTAAAAAAAAGTCCTCTGGGTAGATTGTTGATGGGCCTCATATACAGGTTAAATGTCTACTTAAAGCCTTGGTTTTTGGCACATGTAAAAAGAACATATTAATATATTGCCATTTGAGATTTCAGTTCTATCAGTCACATAGTATGACTGCTATAAGGCTTTAAAAGTAAAATTTAGAGATCTTAGAGTAACTTTAAAAATTAAAGCTATCAACTTCAACTTTTTCACAGACAAACATTACATATAGAAGTCATATCTAACACAGTTTGAGACTTGTCAGATTTTCCATTCTCAAGTCACAGGGCAAAATATGTGAAAAATGTTGGAAAAGGGTTACTCGGGTGGGTGTTTATGGCCCTCATACACAGGTTAATATCTATTTAAAGCCTTGATTATTCACTCATGTGAAAAAAAATTATTAATATATTCTCACATGAGACTTCAGCTCTATCAGTCACATATTGTTACAGCTATAGGGCTTAAAAGTGGAAAAAGTCCATAAATTGAGTCTCTGTGGGCATTATAGAGATCTTAAGGTGACCTTAAAATTAAAGCTATATACTTTAAATGTTGCACAGATAAATATTACATATTAAAGTTATATCCACTACGGTTTAAGACTTATAAGACGTACTATTTTTAAGTCACAGTGCAAAATATGTGAAAAATATTGAAAAATGTCTAAGTAGGGTCTTTATAGCCCTCAAATACAATTTTAACTTTAACATAAAGTCTTGATTTTTGGCACATATAAAAAGAATATATTAATGTGTTTCCTGGTAAAATTTGAGCCAGATGAGCCACATAGTTTTTTATGTAAATGGCATTAAGTAGTTAAAAGTCAAATTTTTGACCTTAAGGTGGTCATAAATTCTTAAATTATTTGGAGTTTAAGGTCACAATAAAATAGGGTTCCTCTCCTAACTCAAATACATGTGTGTGCCAAGTTTGAATGAAATCTATGACAGTGTTTTTGAGTTATCGTGGACACAAGTCAAAGCGAATGGCAGTGGTGTAATGGAGGTGAAACCTGTATATCCGAGACTTTTGTCTTGGAATAAAATGAAATATGTATAGACAGAGCTCTTGGGTTTTTATACTCTCAGATATATTATAAACTTCTTTAGCTATGCTTTGCCCTTCAATAAAAATTTTAAAATGATAAAATGCCAAAGTTTTAAGGTCCAAATAAGAAAGATTATTAAATACCATTAGCCAATGGTTTATCTAAAGGAGTACAATTGATCAATAAACTTTTGAAGTTTTTCTTACAATATAATTATATCTTAAAATATCATAAGGATGGCACTTGGGAAAAAAATTTTTAGATATCAAAACTAATGTTAAACAACACTTAACTAAAGTCTTTGTTAGGATGTTTTTTTTATTATGTCTAACAATTTTGGTTAATTTTATAGAATGTATTAATATACAAATTCAAAAGGTCTAATTAAAATACTTTTAAGTTTTCATGTACCGAAGGAAATTGCTATGATGGCCGTGTGACTGACATTAATCCTAAGTATCCCCAACCTGGTCCGGGTATAGAAATTCATATAGTAACCTTTGCGTTTGAAAGATATTTCTAATATCTTGATCATGTGACGTTCTTTTCCTGGAGGAGGACATGATAATGAAAATCACATAATTTTACCAGATGTTTCCAGAACTTGTAACCTTTCCTCCAAATGCCAGGCTAATGCAAAATCTATTTTTAGCAAAATTAATCCTAAAATTGAGGGGGGGGGGGATGTTTAATCATTGGACAAGCTAGGTCAAATAAACACACAGTAAAGAAAAAAAGAGTTTTCTGGGAAATATCTCATCAGCTGAGAAACTGCTAAGCCTCTATATGAATTTGAAACTACATATCGAAGTTCTAAATAATTAGCAACAAGGTAAATTAAATGTACATGATTAGTTTATGTATGATTTTGGTCTGCACATAACGTTTCACAGAAGTTTACAAACCCCATGGCAGGCTAACTGAAAATGTTCCTTTTTCAAGTCATAAAAAATATGGCTCAAATGGTAGCACACACAATGATGGATGTGAACAGTGAACAGGGTCAAAGTGTAATTTGACCACATATTATTGACTCACCCGTAAACATTTGCATAAACTTTAAAATTGGAGTTTAGTTCCATTGCAAAAAGTAGGGGGGCGAAAAGATATCCCCGCTGCCCCCCTAGTTCCTACGCCTATGTAAAAGCAAACTTTACTTTGCAACTATTACAAATCAGAAAGAGACATCTCAAGGAAGGATAAACTGGAGTATGCACTTCAAACAATAATTCTCCGCTCTAACACTTCTATACTGGGAAAAGTAGTGTCACATAATAACGTAAATAACTTCCCAGCAGGCACACAACTTTGAAATCAGGTTGAATTCAGTGGGTGAAATCTGGTTGAAACACGTGTAGATTTTGCAAACCGTTTTTGGTTGAATCCACCCAGTGAAATCATGTTGAAACCAACATTGAAATCACGTTGAATTCAATGGGTGAAATCTGGTTGAAATACGTGTAGATTTTGCAAACCGTTTTTGGTTGGATCCAACCAGCAAAATCATGTTGAAACAAACAATGAAATCAGGTTGACTTCAATGGGTGAAATCTGGTTGAAATATGTGTAGATTTTGCAAACTGTTTTTGGTTGAATCCAACCAGTGAAATCATGTTGAAACCAACGTTGAAATCAGGTTGAATTCAATGGGTGAAATCTGGTTGAAATACGTGTAGATTTTGCAAACCGTTTTTGGTTGGATCCAACCAGCAAAATCATGTTGAAACAAACAATGAAATCAGGTTGACTTCAATGGGTGAAATCTGGTTGAAATATGTGTAGATTTTGCAAACTGTTTTTGGTTGAATCCAATGTATGAAACAGGGTTGAATTCAATGGGTGAAATCGAGTGGTTTAGACTGTCTTATTTATTTGAATCATTGTAGCTTGTGTGTCATAATTATAGCTTCTTAAAATATTATACAATAACTATCCATATACATATTTTACAATTTGGATACAACTTAAAAGTAATTAGTTCTTTCCAAGATGACATGTTTTCATGAATCATTATATATTCAATATTCTATTTTTGATGACATTGTAATGACACATAATTTTGCATCAGCTTTCAAATATAACTGCTCAAGATATGTAAATCCATATTTTCCAGCTAGATATCCATTTTTGTGTCATTAATAGGACTGGTATTATTCAATGCATTCAATTGAAATTGTTTTTGAGAAATTTAAAAATAAATTTATACCTTTTTCTTTGTAAACACAAACAATTGTGACATTCTTTATATCTTCAGCATTTTATCCAATGACTTTCTTTTAAATGTTTTATTAGGTTGGCTATAATTATACTGTAATTATAAAGAAGCTATAATCATGTAGCAAAGCCACAATGCTCAGTTCAGATGCTTGTGTCTCATACAACTTTGTCACATCAACTGAAAAAAAACACAAGAATAGCCACGTTTGTAGAACTACACCCATTACTCCCCACCTTAATTAGTTGTCAGTTCTGACCACAAAAACAAGCCTTAAGAAGTAAACATCATGCATGCAATTGAACCAGGGTAAACCCCCACCTCCACCCCTGCTGTGTTGTCTACTTTTAGTCACAGGCCTAATGTTCTGTGTAGCAGGGTACAGATGATAACAAAAACCAGGAACCCCCATGACCTCACTGTTGTGTGATAAAATGTTATAGCTTAGGTTCTCTGTATAGAGAAGTTTTCAGTCTAAACTATAAACCTGAAAACTAGTTATTTGTGTATGGGAGCATTTAAGAAACAAATTCCAATTACTAAGTTTTGATGAATAAGTTTGAATTTATCTTTTTTTATTTAAGATCAGTTGGACTTCAAAACTTTTTTTAATTATCAGGAATTGCATTAATCAAAATATAATTATAAATTATAAAAATTATATTTGGGTGCATCAGTTTTGTTGTTGCTATAAATTAATAAGGAGAATGGATAAAAATGTACAAGGACATGCACACATAATCTTTATCATCTTTGTAATCTTGAGTCTAAAAATTAGTCTTTGCTTTACAAATCCTAAAAATTTAAAAACTATTGCAATAATAGTTCTTTCAAAAAGTGAGACTTAATCACTGTATCTCCAGTATATCTTGTATAAAATATCAATACTTTTTCCAGGCAGAAATCCAGCTTTGAAGTAGTGTTAAAATTTTGTCAGTGTCAATTTTCCAACCAAAAATCACCATGATTTGTAGTCAAAATATCACTACTTTCTCATGTCAGAAAACTAACTTAGCTTTAGTAGTTGATAATGCGGATTTCAAGGTCCTGTGTTTTCAACTCTAAATCAACGACATTTCAAGGCGTGTGCCTCCTGGGTTACTAGCAGTATCACATGATAAGGTGGATAACTTATAGTATGTTTTCAATAATTCTATGATATTTGGCAGTTTATTGTTTATCAGTTTAAAAATTACCACCAATTTGGAGAGTTAATGGATTTCTGTATGAACATATTAGAACAATTTGTCTGCCTTTTAGATAATGTAGATGTTTTGAAATCAAATATTTAAGGACACATACTTTGGAGAAAAAATGTTTGTTGACACTACCTACCATCCCAGAATTCATGGAACATGAAATCATGTTGATGTGAACTGATTTAAAAATCGATCATGATCTATGCATTTTCAATCCCAAGTCTAAAATTTTCAGCATGAAAAAGTAGTTATATTCATATTTTAGAAGAAAAATCAACTCGAAATATAATTTGTTTTTCTGGCATAAAAATAGCGTATTTTAGAAATTTAGAACCAAAGTCATGGTGAATATATAAAAAGTACGATAAGAAAATGTTACATTCCCCGAGGAATAATTTTTCACTAGTTTTGAACAACTTAATAACTACTTTTACAATATATTTGGCTGTCACACTGTCACAAAATTAAATATTAGGTGGTGTACATCAGCCATAAAACGTTATTGGTATGGCAATGTAAAGAGATGCAAATGTACAAGCACTCTTTGTGGGAGAAGGCGGAAAAATACAATTTCACCCAGGCTATCAAGATTAGGCTAGTAACTACCATATTTATCTGTAAACCAAATCCTAATTTATCCCAACTGAAATTAAAATCTTCAGGACACTTGACTTTAAATGAAATTTCAACACAATAAGACTGATTGGCCAAAAGTTAGATGCATTGGTGACAGGATATGATGGATCCAGATCCCTGACTAAGATGTACCTTTTGAACTGTCGGCACTTTATAAAATAAAGGTCAATGACAAGCATTAATGCCCACCCCCGACCATATGTAAAGATTTTCCACTAGAGTTTTTACATTGTAGAAGCGTTAATCAGTTTATGGGTCTAATTTTGGTGAATTTTTTACTTTGAACCTCAATAACACAAAGAGTATTTCATATATATTTTATGCTAATACCTCAAGTAATAGGTGTTTTATCCCTTTCATATTGTACTAAATATTAACCTCCATATATTTATGCAAATATTAGAAATATAACTTTTACTGCTACTAATTGACCAAAACCCTTGAATCAGTTTATGGGTCTATTTTGAAAAAAGTCACACTTGACTGAACCCACAGCTGTTTCAAGTTTACCATATATAGACTGTAACCCAAGGATAGTGACCAAATTGTGAGCCTATTTTGGCCAAGTCAGTTGTGTAGTGGTGTGTCTGCAAGCATTTCAGGTCTAAAAACTTTAGTGTTTTTGATGTATATTTACAAGTGTAAACACATATTTATGTATGGGATGTTCTATAACAATATTTTCTGTTCATCACTCTTAATTAAATTTAACAGCCCGGGGAAATAGCGTTTGACACCATTATATATAGAACTGACATTGTAAGTTATACCATGGTCCAAAACAAACAACACCCAAGAGAGATAAAATGTATGCAAGTATCAAAACAAGGCAATTCAATAGCAACATCAAATTGTTAATTAGTAAACTAAAAGTTATGAAGCTGTACAATTTATTAATTAAAGTATTGCTGTCAATAAAAATAACAGATTTAGGTAGAAATACATATAACAAGAGCACATGGAGAGGGCATACCTCTGCCAAGGCATGTAATAATAAGTAAATAGGTAAATCCAGGTTATTTTCTTTTTGTATCCAAATGATGATCCACATCACTCTAAAACAGGATATCACTCTTTAACAGGATCCAAGTTGGACACATCTTCTGTTTTTTCATGAAGATTCAACTAGTGATATTTTTGTAATCCTGCTAACACACAAACAGACAAAGAAACAAGAAGACAGTCATGAAACTAATACCTCCTTGGTGGAGGTAATAATCAGTTGCAGCAATCCATATATCATTGTCATAAGAGAAATATGTTTCAAATATAACTGTAAACACATTCTGACAGAGTCAAGGTCAAAGGCCAGACTAAGGTCACCCATAACCAATATCCCTACCAAGTATCAACATCCTACAACTGATGGATTCTGATATTCAGGCCAGACAAAATATTTACCCATGCCCACTTGCCATTCCACCCATCCGCCTGTCCGCACCGCTCGATGTCATGGGTAAAAACAGTACCTAGATGTGAACAATTTGAAATCATAATTTGGTTCTTCCTATATGTGGTAAATCTCTGAAGTAATAAGTCAAGTGTGACATTTTTTGTTTCAAAATAGACCCATACACTGATGACAGGGTTTTAGCAATAAGAGACAAAGAAAACAATGTGTTTAACATTTCTACAAATATTTGGAATATTATATCTTGTACAACGATAAAGGGATGACATCTGAGCTATCTATATTGAAATATATGAAATAGTGTACATTTTAATGAGGTTTGAAGTAAAAAGGTCACCAAAATTCGACCCATGAAGTGATCATAATACTTCCACAAAACAACACATCACTTTCTACAACTAATAACATGCAGACACTACTTCACACTTGAAATTGGTAAAACAGGCCCATTATGCGATTGCTGACCACAAACAGTAATACCATATATGGTACACTTCAAACAACTGAAGTATTCATTCATTGTTTACCTTTTTTCAAAAACTGATACAAGGGTTTTCATCAATTAGAGACAGAAAAAGTAATATTTTTAATATTTCCATAATACTAGGCCAATGGTATTTGGTACAGTGATGAAGGGATAACACACCTATTATTTAAGCTATTAACATTAAAATATGTATAGAACAGTCTTTGTGTTAGTGAGGATCAAAGTCGAAAATTCACCAAAATTATACCCAAAAGCTGATTAACACTTCTACATCAGTAGACATTATGCAATAAGCGGTGTTTTACCCTGGTTTTGGTGAGAACACTGGGAGAAACACCAAAAATTTACATATTTGGAAGAGGCAATTTGGAATTTTGTTCAAGGTTTTCAAGGCTTTACTATTGAATAGACAGTGCTTGTCATTTTACAAATAATTAGTCATAGGGTGGCTTAGATTGGGAAGTTTTTTTCTGTTAGAGGGACGTCTGATTTTCAATTTATCTATTTTTAGGCACATTTATTTTTTTCAGAACAGATCTTAAGCTCTACGTTCCAGCATAATATTATCATTTTGAAAGTATTTTGTTGTAGATCTATTTTACTTTTTTGTTTAAGGAAAGTTGTTGCATATTTGCTAAGATGTTAGATAAAATATTGTGTATTCTAAAAGGCAAGTATATAGCTATAAAGCAAAACTTAACTTTCAAAAAATAGATCTTCTGTTTCTTGAAATAGATTGTTCCAATCTAATCCAGCAATATACGTGTACATCAAACTCATGACTATGAATATACTCAATATAGCATATTCTATGTGATAAACACCCAGGGTCTATTTCAAAAAAGGAACTTAGCCCATGGGCCAGTGTCAGAAAAGAACTTTTTCTGGACTTAGACTTAAATTTTGTCTTTAATTCAAGCTGAGTCTGTAGTCTTTCACTTAGTGGATTTGACAAAACAC
This sequence comes from Sabellastarte sp. h YS-2021, assembly GCA_964017235.1. NCBI lineage: Eukaryota > Metazoa > Annelida > Polychaeta > Sabellida > Sabellidae > Sabellastarte > Sabellastarte sp. h YS-2021. The sequence continues at coordinate 36,204,622 of OZ024936.1, forward strand.
CAAACCATAAAGCTTTGGCTAAGTCTTGGGCTCAAAGTTAAGTCCACCTTTGAGTGGACTTAACTTTTGTAAGCAAAGACTTAAATATCGTTGCCATAATTTTTTTCCATTTCAAAAATTTGAAGTGTGTCAAACAAATTATTTATGTCACCAATAGCATATTCTTAATAGAAATAAAAGGTCACATTCACCTTTGTGAAATCAATGTAAGTGCTTAGACTTAGCTAAGAAATAAGTTTAAGACCTTTTGTGAATAGGGCCCCATGTCCGATATTCGCAAAAGCTTTTAGACTTAGCCAGGCCTTAGGCTTAACTGTGGACTCAGACTTAAGACTTTTGTCTCAACTAAGTTTTGTCTTAAATCTGTATGTACCAAAGGTGACTTAGCTAATACTATGGTCTTAAACTTTAATACCACAATAAAATAAATGATGTCAGCCAGCCAATCAAACTACAGTTTATAATATAGTTACTACCAAAATCTATTCTATGTAATAACCAGCAACAGATATCTGCTAGTTTTTTCTATCATATCTGTTATTTTAACTGCAGAATTAGGCTCTGCTGATTACTAAAATGTGAAGAAATTATCTGCTCAAAAATATAAGATATAAAATTGAAATGTAATAATAAATTACATCACTTATACATCTTGTCATAATTAATCTTGGCCATATTTAAGACCTATTTCAAAAACTTAGGTGGAAGTTTTTTGATAAGTTGGATTTCAAATCCGCCGATAGGCTTGTTTTGCTCTGGACAGAAGAAAAAAACAGTCACAGGTAATTTATTTATATTTGTACCGACCCACTAGAAAAAAAGAAACGAAGTGGCTAATCCATATTTAACTCTAGTGACTGGTTGTTTGTGTGTGTGAATGCATGTGTGTATGTTTTTTACAGTGGGGAGAAGTATGGGTTGGTGTGTGTGTTAGCAATGTATGCATCTGCGTTTGGCCATGTCAAATTCTGATGGACAGATCGACTTCTATATAATTAAACTGGAGATTCCGTTTTTTGCAGCACAGGCCAGTATTGATTTTTGTATGTGTGGCTGTGTGTATGGCTCCACAGATGCCTTCTAGAATAGGGGTTAGGTATTTAGCAAGATGAATATCAAATACATTGCAAGTATTTAACAAATCATCTGTGAGTTTAATGTCAGTAACTTATAACTTACGTATACTGTATAGTTCACTTAAAGTCCACAGTGCATGAAAAAAAAGTTTCTTTAAAACTTTGTATGTGTGTGCCAGAGAGTAAGACCATCCCAGCACTGAGATACAGCCTCTCAAAGTGGCATATAGAATAACATCCCTGAAAACATTTGTGGAGGTGTTATGATGAAATAAAAGGTACACAACTACACATTTGCAATGGTTTCTGTTATAAATGTATTGGGAAGGATTGGATGTAATTAAATATGTAGCTGATTAAATTGTATTTTTAAGTGATTTTTTTTTTTTTTTTAAGTTTAATTCTAAATGAATAAGGATAATTTTGTTTGAAAAGTTTTTTATAATTTAACACGAATATTGGCATTTATTCTTTAATATGAAAGCTGTCAATTAGACTCCATCTAAAATTGTCAGTGACAGAGAGGAACAGAGAGTGTGTGAGAGTGAGAATTCTGTACAGATACCGTTTCAAATATTAACCATAAGTACTGTGATTCTAAGAGATGGTTTGGTTACAGTTATACATATATGAATGTGTATCAATCATTGTTAGTAAATTGTTAGTATTTTTTTCTTTTGGCTTGGGTTGCAAAACTTTTAATGAAACCTTTAAGTATAGTCTTTAACTTGGTTATTTCTTGCATACAATTCCAACAAATTACATTAAAATTTTTATAATCAACAAAGTATGCTACTCTTCTCTATAACTACAAGAATTTCATACATTTAAAAATCCAAACTTTCAGGTGGAATTACATGATCATTACAATCTGATGCCTACAGTTATTAAAAGTAGATGTATGAAAGACACACTGTTGTCAAAAAAATGTCAGAATGTGGTTCCGATCTCCAGTGTATTAAACTCTACATCCTGGTACTGAACCCTTTCAGACTGCTTACTTTCAATATTGGCAGCCGTGTAGCCCAATATAATGATCAGATGGTTTTATAAATTGTCACTGTCAGTTCTTAATGGTCAACTAGAGCTAGTAATGAATATTGATCTGTTCATTCAAAAATAATACAATGTACCATTTACTGTTGAACCTTGGGCTAACTTTTGCTGTTCTGATAATAAGGAGTTGGATAATCATGAATGCCGTAAAATTGATCCAACTTTGAGAAAATGTGGAAAAGAACTGGGTGAAGAACATGCTTATCAATACATTTAAAAACTGACACACTATCAGCAGCTGCATTGTTACACTATAAAACTACACACTTATTCACTATTTTGGACACAAGTTACAGTCAAATTGTAGTGTTAATTATTAATTATAAGACAATTATTTGTGTGTGACCAGAATATATTTCAAGTTCATTTGATAGAAGAATCTTTGCACAAAGTATTGGAAAAAAAATTTACTTTTTGGACTGAAGCTGACCCTTTCCACGACAGTTTATAAAACACTAATTTCACTTCATTTTACACTATTTTGTATTGTAAACATTGAGATCAGAGTTCTAAATCACCTTGTATGACGTGGCACAGTTTCAGAGAGGGATCTGTTTGTTTTTCCCTAGTGTCAGATTTAACTGGCTTTTAATGTGCTTTCTAGTGGGAGTTTGAAGATGGGACTTGGCAGGTGTGTTGTTACACACATAATCTGCACAAGGGTGCAAAAAAAATTTCATGCACTGTGGTCTTTAAAACAAAAGTTTATTCTCCCTGGAAATATTTAGACCCCTTTATTGTAATCTGCCCTAACAACCACAAAATAGAATGCACTGGTCTATTTATACTAACTTCAAGGCTTCTCTCTCAATATTTACAGTGTATTTAGACTGTTTTAAATGCATAAACAGTTAGGATATTTAATGATTTTCCCCACATTTAATCACTACTTTTTCAAAACTTGTACCAACACAGACCCTGTCATTGGAGGGAGGGGGGCAGATAAACAACCTGTCTTGTGTAAACCTTGATGTCAGTGTTCTCACGCTTGCAAGGAAAACATAGCCTTATGTTGGCTGTAATTAAGTGTAATTATTTTTTAGAAAGGAGAAGGCCTTTTCATTTCATAGATAAAAAACTTGCAGTATTGATGAATCTTAGTATCTTGTTTCAGAGCTCACCATTATGTACTCATACAAGACAGTATTGATTATTTTATTGATTGGGCCATTTGCTTGGGCCTGTATTCCCAAATACATATCAAGCTGAGCGAAAAATCAGCTTAAGATCATTAGGATCAAGAAAAATAGCTGATCATTGGCTGAAGTCTATATCCACAAAGGAAGGATCAGATGAGTAAAAAAATGGAAAATAGAGCAATGCATAAGTTAATTAATTTTAAAACATTTTAAACAGTTTTTTATGTTTGAATTTCCACAAAATATATATTAATATTAAATTGGTTCATTATTTTCTTGTAATTGAATATGTTAAATATTTCCTATTTAATCAGGAAATTTAGGCTCCACCCACATAACCACATTTTATTGTTGTTCACGTTGTTAATAATAAAGCAACCCAAAATACATTTATTATGGTGAATAAATAGTTGCCACAAAAATGTCCGGTGTTTTACTACGGAAATTAATAATCACAAAATAAAGATTATTAATATTCCCCATTTAAACACTTTAATTAAGCCATAATAAATAAAGGACTATATTGATTGAAGTGGATTCCTTTAAAAATTGCTTATAATATAAAAGCAAGGAAATGAACTTACCCATGCTCACCACAACTTACCTCAAAATCAATTACAAGAATAGTCCATTTATGTACTAATTTTAATAACAAAAAATAATAAAATTAGTAAAAAATCCCTCTAATAATCACATAAATGATCATTAAGAGTGATGCCTACCTGGAACCCCTTGAAACCACCCCATAAGGTCAATTTGGTACAAACCTGTTGAACCTGTATTTACAGGTACAAAAACTGGTACAACTGGTTCAAAAACCGGTTCACAGCCAGTTCAAATGGTGGTTCAAAACCTGAACCACTAAAGTACTTCAGGGAGTCCACATGCACAAAAATCATAACCTCTGATGAGACTGAAACCTATCATAACAGTCGAAATACAATTAGCAGAACAGTCAATTATATCAGGCAAATATATTTTATTTACCTAGTCTGAGCTTGAAACAGGAAGCAGTTTATTTTGAACTTGGACAGGAAGCACAGAATAGACACTGGCTAGTAATTCTTAAGTTCATTACCAGGTAGCAAAGATTTCTTTATAAAAGGAATGATAGCAGCCTTTTTGAAAGTATCAGGAAAAGAACCTTTCACAAGGGAATAATTTACAAAATTGGTTATAGATGGCAAAAGGATATCATACAATCCTTAAGCAGAGCCTTGATATGTTCAACAGCGTCTTGTGTTTTCTCTACATCCATTCAAAATGCGGCCTTAGAGAGCATAGCATATTGTATGAATCAGACCACTCAGCAGACTGCTTTTTTGCCATATGTAAGACGATGGGTGCATGCTTGTCAAGCACACAATTAAGATTGTTTTCATACTGATCATACAGTTCTGAGGCTGTTTCTTCTGTAGATATTACAAATGAAGTGTTATTGAGGTCATTCCAGAACTGGTCAATTCCAGTTTTCAATAAACTGGAAAATATTTTCAACACTTTGATCGAGGGATCCAAATTCTGAAATGGCCAACTGACCAATGGCCGTTATTTCTGCAAGGTGTTTTGAAGTGGAAAAGCCCAAAAGGCGTATACAGCTTTGCAAACTACCAAATGTTTGAACTAGCTGCTGTGTGAAAAATGTTATTTTGAAAGCATATGAGTTGGTACCAAAAGCATATTGTCCAAAATATAGGAATTACCATAAGCAACAAAATAAAAGTCAGGTTGAATTTGCCCATGAGAAAGAAGTGTACTTTGACGGATGGTGTAATTTTCTAAAAGTTGGTACAGACTTTGAGAAACTTAGGCAAGTCATTTGGATTGAAGAGTTTAAAAGTTGTTTTCGTGATGACATTAAAACCAATCTGAATGAACCTCTAGAAATTGGAAAATTTACAAAAAGAACTTTTGCTGATGATGTATATTACTATTTTACATGTATTTTAGTATTTTACATGAATTAAACCTAGGTTTTGATTCCCCAGTGTTATTTATTGGGCAATTTTTTCTGTGAATATTACAGCACAATATTAATTTAATTTAATTATTTGTTTTATTAATTTTCCATTAATCAAAAATTGACCCCAGCTGTATATCCAAAGTGATGGACATAGAATCAACAAGAATTCAGTAAAATTGTAATGTGTCAAAAACTTTGGAAAAAGACTGAAGCAGATGAAATTTGAAAGGGCAAAAATTTGCTGGACAGACATAAATAGTTGACTCACTGGCAGTATGTTTACAGCTCTAGACCATCTTTCAGAAGGACCAAGTTATGGTGAGGCCCCACCTTATTAAAAATATATATTACCTAGATCCAATGTACATGTTTTGACAAATGCACACAGACAGACAGAGAGGCAAACACACAAAGTAACCAAGTTTTTAATAGATGTCAGCACTCAGCAGAAAATTCAATCAAGTATCATTTTGGTAACCTACCGGTAAACTGCTAGTCATATGCCAATATAAGTTAATGCATTGTGCCATATCGGTCCGTCTTGTCTGCCTCCTCTCTTCATGGAGGAAAGAAGGAAATACTAATATTTGTCCGCCATTTTTTGGGACAGCAAATGATTGAGATCATTGCCTAATTTTGTGGAATGTGAGGTCACCTTACCCTACAGGTCTTCTTCAGGACTTTTTATATCCAGAACCTAGCAAGAGAAAAAGTGGTCCCATGGCAACACTTGTTACCAGACAATGCCGAAAAGTGAATCAGCTCCTATCCATACAGGGGTTTGGAATGCAAAGAACCCACAAAAGTGTTTATAAGTCTAAGAAACAGAAAAAAGTGTTGCTGTTGCAACCTTAAATAGGGCACACCTTGAGGACCGGTTAGATCCACATGCAAAATTTGAATTTAATCTGTGAAGCCTATTTTGAGATACTCTCCAGAAGCGGAAGTATGACAATGACAAATGCCGAGGCCGATGCCAAGGAGAGAAGACAAAGCAATCCTTATATGCCACCCAGCATAGATGCTGTTGATACAAAAATTGAATTATGTTAAAAGGACTTGATGCATGTAATGAAGGTGAAATCATCTTTGCAACACAAATCACTGTTTAGTTATCACACAATATCTGTACCTCAAAAGTGAAAGTATTGGTATTTTGATTGTTTATTTATAATTATTATTATTTTGGGATTTTGGGCTTGAAAATAAGAATATATAACTCATATGCCTCATTTATGCTATGAGTGTATTCAAATATTACGCCAGCAATGATCATTCACCTGTGAAAATCACTACGTTGGGCTCCTGATTGAGAATAAAATTATATCTCATGACTCCATAAAAACATTGCACCTGTGTTGGAATAACATGTTTTACATTATTGTATCTTGCCTAAACTGATGTGCAAAGTCTTTATGTATTTATTTTACATTTACCCCTTGAATTCAACCTAAATTGTCCATTGTAACTTCTAGATGGGGAACCATTCAACCTTTAACAATAAAGGGACTGGTATCGCCTACGATGGCTTTCTGCTATTAATGTTGCATTCATTTGTGCTTCGTGAGGCAGTATTCAACTCCCGTGAAAGAGTTTTTTTCACTTCTAACCGCATTTTCCCAGGATGTGAACTAGTAAGTACCAGTGCTGAATAGCCAAAAGAATGCATCGCTAATATCTGTCATGTATCAGGAAATCTTGTTCGTTATTTTAGTTATTTATATGCATTTTGTATGCATTCAAAATATTTTTACCATATATTATTGGACTTATAACCTCAAATATTGCGAATTAAACTTTAAAATATTTTGGGAAGACAATAATCTTTCATCAAGTCCTTTTGTCTAAGGTATTATATGAGGACTGAATGACTTTTTTACCAGAATTTGGGGCTGACAAAAGGACTTTTCTCTTAGGTCACAGGAAGTGGCTAGCCACCTAGTGAGAAAAACACACACTGCAATTACTGGAAAAGTCACATAAGACTGTCAACCAATGAAACTATCTGTATTTGTATCCAAACTACAACACTATAAATACACCCACTCCAGTCCATGTGGTTTAGCTGCCCTGTGGCTGATCAGCCCCTGGTACTCCTCAATAAAATAACAATGGCTCAGTGTCCTGTACTGCTGTTCTAAATGTATGTGTTTATGTGTTCAGACTCTGACTCTTGTATTTCTTAAATTATCAAGCCATCGCATTTGCACTACAGTAAAAGCCAGTGGGGTACTGATAGATATACTGGTTGTGTTTTCACAAGAGTTATTTCATTCAGTAAATGTTCAAGGACATGTACAAGTTTAAGCAGTAATAAATCAAGGTTTTGTGTCAACACAACTGAAATCAGTAAATCTGTTTATATTATGTTGGATGAGAAGGTTGTGTTTTACAGAGTGTTTGTCTGTGTTCCGGATTAATACAACGGTAATGAATAGTTCTTTCTGATTTTCATTTTTATGTCAGCTGACTTGTCAGTCAGCCGACATTATGTCATTGCTCTCTGGCTTGGATGTATGCGTCCACGTGAACGACTTCTCATCCAAAACTACAAAGCGCAGAGACATGGTTTTTTTTAAAAAAGATAACTTATCTACCGAGGATGAAAAATTGTTCAAGGCATGCAGATCTGTTTGTTCATCTGTTTGTTGGAGCCACCCACCCTAAGTGTGAAAATTTCAACACTTTATCACAATTTTCTCATTGACTATTGAAGGGATTTCTCTCATATCTTGCACATATGCACTAAGCCACAAGTAGATTCCCTTGTGTGAATATCAGGCCTGGATCTTTCTTAGTTATTTTTTACGAATTTTTAAAATAATTTTTAATGCATTAAAATTCATGAAATCATGCACTAAATCACTTATTTCATAGCTGAGCAATAGCTACTTTCAGGCTTTCACTGTTGAGTAAATCAATTGTAACTTGAAAGTTTGCATTTAGAAAAATTTTCTTTAAATAAGTTATTCACCTACTTTTGGGCCAGCTATAACATAGTAAAATCGGGGACCTATAGCTCATTGCCTAGCTTAGCAAAAGTACTTTGACATACTTACTGTTGAGTAAATCAGTTGTAACTTGAAAACTACTGCATTTACAGTATTTTCTTTATATATGTTTTTCATTTACTTTTTACATCTTAACAATTAACTTTATATTTACTTCTGAATCCCATTTGCAGGGCATAAATTTAAGTCGTTTTCTTCTTTCGCTTCTACTCTGAAACTGCTTGTTTATGTATAAGAGGCCTAACCAGTGAATAAATTTTTGGAAAGATCCAGACCATATTTTGGATTGAAAATATGGAATTTTAAAGGCTCCATTTTCAAATGTATGAGTTAAACTGGGGTTGTCATATAGCAAATTTTATGTTTTTTGCTTATCAATATCTCCTTTATTATTACTTGGAAATTGGATTAGATTCCTCCCCCTGGCCAAACATGGGTCATAAAATTGGCAGAATATTTCTACAAACCTTTTAAACTCCAACTTAAGTTCAAGTCAAAGGGTTTAAACCCTAAACTCCAAAAATTTTAAAGGGATTAAACCCAAGACTTGTAACAATTAAAAGTAAAAACGCTTGATTCCTAGACCCTCAACAGGTAGAGGTTACAGCTTCCTACACCTTATGGTTTCTGAGATGTAGCCTGGACAAGATTTTAAAGATTAAGGTCACTACAGCAACGTCAAAGGTGAAATCAAAGTCACACCATGATAATACAAACATATACCCCCAACCAACATCCTGACCAGGTTTCAACTTCCTACACCTTAGAGTTTTTGAGATACAGCCCAGACAAATTTTTTTCTGCTGCCACCCCAACAAAATACCCATCTAGATGCCATGGGTGAAAACATTAACCCGACAGCCCTTATGTGCTGTAGGGTAAAAAGTGGCAGATAAACCAAAAGTAGCACATATAACCAAACATTGTAACTATAACGGTTACAAAGAAAAAAGGCATTTTCTCATTTCACGTACATTTAAACACAGAAAATAGCTATTACTCATTTAGCTATTGAGTTAGACCTCAAAAATATGTACCATCTTGTAGGTACAGATAAAGTAGCTGAACAACATATTTTAGTAAAATGCTGTAAATGCAGTCATTTTGGGGTTATAAGCAATTACTTAATGTAGGTATGGGCACTATTACTCACTTAGCTATGGATCTAGATCTGCAATAACAGGAAAAACACTGAAGACTGGATGACCATCAAAGAAATGCGTATGCTATCCCATGGATACAATTGATATGAATGGGTTAGAACTCTACCCCCAAAAATTTTTACACAAAAAGTTCAATAGCTTGAACCCTATTTTCCTGATCTAGTTGGAGCAGAATGAAAAACAAGGCCACTGCCAAAGCGGGTATCTCCCCCCTTAGGATCAGTAATAATGAATAACTAAAGGCCTTTGTAGTAAGATAACCCCACTTGACATTGAAGAAGGCGTCAAAGGTAAAAGTCAGCAATTGGAAAAGAGTCTCATGTCATGACTTCCTATAAGATGTTGTCACATTTGGAACCAATAGTAGCAATGATAAGGGAAATATAAGGCCTTTTTAATAGGATGACTCCATTTGGCATTAAACATGTGATATGGTGGCCATTTTGTCTTTAGAACTAGGCAGAAATTACTATCAGGCTAGCTTTTGTAGCCATATAGCTTTTGGGCACATTTGATGAAGCTAGCTGGAATATTTCAAGATTTAGAGCACCTTTATGATTTTCAAACAATTAGCTATGGCGGCCATTTTGTTTTCCCAAATGATGCCAAAATTGTGCACAGGCAGGTTTTTATAGTCATAGACATTTCCTGCAAATTTGGTGAAGATATTTTTACAAATGAATTAGATATTAAGTTTATGTAAAAACGTGACGAACGGACGCACGGACGAAAGGCATTTTATAATCTCCTGATTACAAAAAGCCGCCCTCTTGTAACAAATTTGAAATAACCACTTTCTGATATTACTTGACTGAAAGTCACCATTCAATGATGTTTTTTTTTCATAGAGCCACTTTGTTTTTTTCACAGCGCCACTTGGATATGCCTTAAATTTCACTATTCACCAAATCAAAATGAAATGAAAACTAAGCAAAGAGTAAAATTCTTGGGAGATGTTAATAGTTATACTTGACAATTTTATCTACACTGTATAAATTCAGAGTTCCCCTAATCGTGTACACCGAAATGGAGAAAGAAATAATGAGTACAATAAATCACTTGAGCGTGCCTGTGTAGTAAAATTTAAAATGCACACTGCAGGGGAAGAATCATCTGGCTATCTATATCAACAAACACTCCCAGCCAGGTCATCTCAGATGTAAACACATGTATGCTAATGTATAGGGGAATCCTCTGGGATGTGTGCATTAATTTAAATGTGGTAAAACTCATTACAGGGAACACCCCCCCTGGCTGAGACAAGTCTTTGTATTTCTCTAGACAGAAGCTTTTTTTACTCATCAAGTGGGTTCATAATGATTTCATGTATGTCAGATATGCTGGAATGAGAAATACAAAGACTTGGAGCAAGTCTAGGGTTTGGGCAATAATAGAGGATTGACAACACTTAAACTAATGCACATTTTTTGTTTATCACAAATGTCGTTAAATTATTATGTCATATCATTACACAGTAAAAGGGGGATATTGTATCCAAATGTGCACCAAATGTGTTGACTAGAAATATTTTTATTTAATTTTTTCTTGGTCATTGCTAGGTGTAACTACGGAAGCCTAGTACCCAAAATGGTGGGCGATACTTGACTCTTTATTGCTGAGTAGCAAAGCAGTCAGAAACCAGACTATGTAACTTCAAAGAGTACAAATTTCTGTGAAAAAGATTAACATTAATTGAGTTATGGGTTTTATTTTTTATTTGGCAAGTTATTTTTACATTCATGGTGTACAGGTATACAAACTTATAACAGTATGCAAATTAATTTACTATATGAACAGAAAAATACAAATTACAAAATGAAAAGCACTAATCATGACGGTTACTGATGACAGAAACACTGAAGAAAATATCAATCTCATGTAATGGAAACAAAGAAGCTTTACTCTCTAATAAAAGTGAAGCATAACTTGCATTCATTTTAGCATTCATTTATACATTTTTATGTTTGTATAGCTTTATTTATCAATTCAAATGTGACACTAAGTTATATTGTGCAATGACTCATTGTAGCTTTTAGATTTAGAGACTGGTGTATGCTTATCTCTCATCATTAAACTGGAATATCTTTTGATGCACTCATTCTGACTAGTTTGTAGGTTTAGACAAAAAATACAAGAATTTCTTATGTTCTCTTTTCTCAACAAGCAGATCTTTATAAATAAAGTCCATAGAAGAACCATGGGTTCAAGACAGTGATCACTATGCGACTCTTATAATTAATGAACTGGTAGCTCTTAGCCTTGATAATAAAAGACACAGCTGCACAATCAAGGAACACTTTGTCAAAATTTGATTTAACTAACTCTTACAATAATGGCTGGTCGTTTCTAGTTAACAGAAACGAGAATTAAACACTCAAAAATTCAAAGTAAAAAAAGTATACAACGTTTGATTTACCTTAACGATTTGAAGTGCCAACCAAACATAATTCGTAGCCTTACATTTTGTATTAATTTTTAAGATTTTAGCCAATTATGTTGCATCAGATGCATATCTTATCTTTGCGTTTTGTTGTATACTTATCTATGCAACAAATGCAGTGCACAAAATATTTCCCACTTTTTAACCGTTATTCTTGTAAACACGTGAGTTTGTTTATTTATTCATATTCGACCAAATCTCACTTGCTCTCGCGAGAGTTTATTCAGGAAAGCCATTTTGAGCGAAATTATAAAGAATTTGGGCGCAAAATTCTTCAATTTTCGCCTGCTAAACATTCCCAGATATGAGTGATCAAAGTGTTGTGGTACAGGAACCTGTGGAATGGACAGTGACCCAGGTTATAGAGCAGGGAAATGGAGACGGCCACGGTGAACCAGTTTATGTGGCCATGCAACCCGTTGAAAATGACGAACAAGTGGAGGTTCAAGAAGTTGTTATTATGACGGAAGGGGGCGATATTCAGGAATTACCCCCTGATAGTGCTGCTCAGATAATATCAATAGGAAGTGAAGAGGTGATAGGTGAACAGCTGGAACCAATCCTTGATGTTTCACAGATAAAAATAGAACAACAGTATGGTCAGCATACACAATATTATGAACCTAGTCCCAAAAGTCAAAGGCAAGGATATAATCGGTCACCTGGAAGACCACCGAGGGGAAGACCTCCTGGTCGTCCACCAAAGACACACTTTTCTTACAGGTCAACAAAACCAAAACAAGAACCTGTTGATCAAGATGAAGAATATATTCCAGAACAATATGATTTTCCCAGATCAAGAGGTGGGAAAAATTTGGCTAAAATACCAAAAATTGAGTGGAAATCTTCACCCCGAAGTAGCTCAGAGACAGAGTCAGAATCAGACAGTGAAGTCAGATTTCCACATGTTTTGTCAAAATTATCAAAGAAAAAACCAAAGCCAAGAGACTTTGCTCATAGGTAAAAAATAGCTATTTATTTCAAAGTTGCTGTGTGGTACATTTATTTATTGCACTCAGGAATAAATAAATAAAAGGGCGTGGCTGCGGTACGGTAAAACCGTTCCGTAGAAAATATGCTGCAGTACGGATTGCCGTACTCCAGAACTTTGTCTCGAGTGCGGGGTTCTAGTAACAATGGTTTTTATTGGTTAATTATCCTAATTGATTTATAATAATAGTTGCAGTACAAGTCAAGTATTTGTCTCGAATGAGGTTTCAGTAACAATTGTTTTCATTGGTTAATTAAATTAATCACGTTTGCAGACGAAAAATAGGCTGGTTGGCTGGACTTTTGTTTGTAAAATCGTGACTTCATATTTTCTTAAGTCTGTACTGTGCAAATACTAGCATGTGATATTGTTATTTGTAAAATATTGGTAGATTTTTTGTTTCTAAAACATATAAAAACCCCATAGTGGCCTCCTATTTCCTTCACTCCATGAGATGTTTAGGATACCAGTTTGAACCGTACTCTAGTTAAGTTACTGGAATACGGCAAATGAATGTTACCGTAATGTAGAATTTCTTCTCGAGTGCGGTGATTTACCGTACTCCAGCCACTTCGTAAATAAAAACTTTAGTGTGGTAATACATGTGTGCTGCGCTGAGATACAACACTTTACTACTGGTAGACGATCATTCATTTTGTGATAAAAAAAGTAGTATAGAATTGGGACAGATCACACAAAACTTTTAATCTTACATATTTCCGACTTTTCATGGTTTTTAATAAAATCAAAGCAAGCATTAGCATATCTCAAATGTTGTTCAATCATGCAGTCTACATTTTTGGCATTTTTATAATGCTAGTATTTGCAAAAGATGAACACCAGTTGACGCCTACAATTTTGATAGAATTTGAGTAAAATAGTTTTATGAAGTTGAAGATATAAATGTGATATTTATACCATTTTCAAGAAAAATTGTGAAGTGTACTACTTTTTTTATTTTGTGGATGTGCTAAAATATTGACAGGGCCAAAAAAAAAAAAAAAATGGGAAAAAGTATGATGTGCATTAAAATTTCTTTGACTTTTGGTGTAGGGGGTGATCTATTTTGTAGATTAAACATTCCCATTTAAGTAAGGTCAGCAAATATGAAAATAAATATCACCCCACTTTTGTGGATTGTACCAATATTCCACTTATGAAAAAAAGAGCATGATCATCCAGCCACTGGTGAGCAGGTACCCCAGATTTTCACTTTTTTGTATAAACCTCACTCCAGAGAAAGTTCTAGAGTGCAGCAGTCTGTACTCTAGTTTGTTTGCTATATTACATTCATTATTTTGTGAAAGCGATATTTGTATTGAAAACAATCCTACATCACTCAAAAGCTTTAAATTCAACAAATTTTAAATCAGGACACAAAAAACTTGTGGGTTGCTTATTGGTTTTGCACACTGTTTTTTAGACAGCTGCTGCAGTATTTTCTAAGTTGTATATCTCCCTTAAGGCCTATCAAAATAATTTTTGTCAGTTATTATCTATAGATGTGTTCAATTTTTGACAGGTATGAATTTGACCTTTATCAAGGTCACATAATCAAACACAATTTGTGTTTCTTCTACTTCCTTTTCACCAGACTTTCTCAGAAAGTATAACTATAGGTCAACCACATTTGAGGTGCTTTCCTCACATCAGTATCTAAGGGCAAGATGAATTTTAGTTCAATCTGGCCATAGATGACTGGATATAGTTGACAGATTAAAGTTTGATTAATTGTCAATTAGTGAAAAAGACATAATAAATTTCACCCTTTTGGCCAACTATTATGAATATCCTCTTACATTTAAAGACTTTACACAGGTTCAGTACATTATTAAACACTAAAGTATGAAAACTGGGTTCATGGCTTCAACACAGACACGAGTGTGGGTTTATAGCCTTAAAAGAGGCATGTTTATGTATAAGTTACCTTAAAATCCACCAAACTAGATGTGTTTGTTATGCTGTATGCAGGCAGAAGATATTTGTAAACTGTCATTTGTGCTTGATTTATTCTGTAAAATATTCCAGCTTTTCAATCATTTTGTATCTTTAAAAATCAGTATAAATTTGCTGATTTGATTTTGTGTTGATGTTTTAAAACAGGCTGCAATGGAGGAATAGGGACATGTTAGAAGCTATGAAAGCAGTGGAGGAACAGAAGATGACAATAAGAGGTATTGATCTAGAGCATGATAAGAAAAAATTAAACTGTAAATTTTAAGCTGCTATGGTTAAGATGCATTAGGCATCACCTGTTTGAAAGATGATAGTAAAAGTGAGGGGATTCTGATTATGTGACAAGCCAGCAATGTTTTTCTGGGTATAATAAAGGGATTTTATGAAAATTGGTGAAAGCGTGTTATAATATAGAAACATTCAGTGACAGACAATAGCTATATAGCTTTAATGGCAGGACATCATGTGTCATAAGTGCCGTTGGTCATTGTTAAATATTTATGATTAATTAGCTGAGTTCTCCTCATGTGGTTATGTGTTTTGTTGCAAACAGGTCCTCACAGAAATCACACAGATTTCTGGGAATTAACCAAGACATATATTTCAAAATTGTTGTATTAATCTGTGGCTGTTGGTCATATTTCTCAGCAATGGGTCAGTATAAAAAAATATGTAGAAATCTTTACAAGAGACTAAACATCTAAAATTTGGATAAAGGTGTGTAACTTCCTCAGATTTAGGATTTGTTTGTTATTCTAAGCTTTTCTTCAATTATATGTGTTGACATTCAAGATGGCAGTTGTAAAGTGTTGTCATGGTATTTCAGTAAAATATTCTCGATACTGAGATACTGGGGCCACCGACCCACCCCTAATATATTTATGTTTAAGTATAATATATATATAATATGTATTGTAATTTGTTTTATGTATTTAAGTATATTTGTTAAGAAATATATGCAAGTAAAAGTTATAAAGTTGTACGTAGGTGTACATTGGGCTGTAGACACTACAGTTCTGAAAGAGGTAGTTTCCTTTGGGAACAAGTTCTCGTCAGAGAAAATAAAAGCTTAATGTCGGTGTTGTGGTTGAATGCGAATTTTAGAACCAATTTCCAAAAGGAGAAATTTAGCGAAAAACCTGTTATAATGCAAAATACAGCAAACATTTGTCGTATTTATATTGTGAATTTGAGGTGTCTTCAGAATTTCTTATATTAAAATACCATCTTGTAGAAATATTGTTATACACAACATCAAAGTTTGCCAAAGTATAAAAAATTAAGAACTGATAATGGAAAAGCCCCCACAAATTTGAAAATTTATATGTTCATGTATTTAAAGAAAATCAAATTTTTCAGTTTATTTTATGTCTATTTTTAGTTGTTTTCGAAGACCCAGTCCACTTTCTTTAACTCAAGTTTTAAGCTGAATTGTTTATTTTCAGAGTAACCAATGAATTGTTTAATCTGTTGTGTTCAGATTGTCAACAATGTTGGTATGCTAAACATTCAAACATCTTGAGCCTTGAGGTGGTTTTGAAATCAAGCATGTTTATAAAACTTTTTGTGTATGTACAGTGAAAGTGAAATTATGAAAAATTATCTATTTTTGTATCCACCGGATACATCCCAGTGGATACTTTGGTTTAGCGTGTAGAAAGATTTTTGACGTTAACGCTCTCAGAGGAAATCTACATCAGGTTCACCAAATTTGCAGGATATCTTCATTGGGAGGTAAGCTTTCCTTGGACTGAAATTAGCCTCATTTTGAAAAATAAGATGGCCGCTGCGTACATTTCTTTGAAAATTATCTACCTTTTTCTGCTGGCTGGTTCTCGTAAGTGGGAGGTTGAATCTCTTCATAGATGATATGTATAGCAGATATACATGTCCTCTACAACCTTGCACACATTTGACCTTGAAGCTCTTAAGCCAAGGTCATCCACGGAGTGCCAAAGTACCCCACATAGCGGACTTTAGGGCCTATATCTCCCTTATTATTGGTCCTAGAGTTTGCAATGTCAAACCAACTTGTAGTAAATCATGGGCTGGGAATCTTCTGATGTGGTCAGATTTTACCTTGGACGCCTCTTTTAAGGTCAAACGAGGATACGCAAACGTAAAAGTGCTTATAACTCACTTGTTATTGGTCCTAGAGGTTTACACTGTGAAACCAACTTACAGGAAATCATGGGCTGGGAATCTTCTGATGTGATCAGATTTGACCTTGGACCCCTCCATCAAGGTCAAATGAGGACAGCCAAACTTAAAAGTGCTTATAACTTGCTTATTATTGATCCTAGAGGTTTGCAATGCCAAACCAACTTATAGGAAATCATGGGCTGGGAATCTTCTGACGTGGTCAGATTTGACCTTGGCCCCTTATTCAGGGTCAAACGAGGACAGCCAGACTTAGAAGTACTTGTATAACTTGCTTATTATTGGTCCTAGAGGTTTGCAATGTGAAACCAACTTATAGGAAATCATGGGCTGGGAATTTTCTGATGTGGTCAGATTTGACCTTGCGCCCCTCCTTCAAGGTCAAACGAGGACAGTCAAACTTAAAGTGCTTGTAACTTACTTATTATTGGTGGTAGAGGTTTGTAATGTGAAACCAACATATAGGAAATCATGGGCTGGGAATCTTCTGATGTGGACAGATTTGACCTTGGGCCCCTCCAAGGTCAAACGAAACCAACATATAGGAAATCATGGGCTGGGAATCTTCTGATGTGGACAGATTTGATGTTTGGCCCCTCCTTCAAGGTCAAACAATGGTTCACTGGCTTTGGTGAGTTGTCTTTCCGGTGGATTGAAATTAGCATCGGTTCTCCCATGTGTATTTCTAGTTTGAACTAAATGTGTAGAAGATGATATGCTGTTATTATTTTTCCGAGTCTTCAGCCCCGGAGATGCTTCATTTTGAACCCCAGCCCATAAAGGCTGGCGTTATAGTCGTCCCCTGCGCTGTCCGGGTGGTGGCGGTGGTTGCGGGCATAAAGCTTGTGGGTGTTCCACAGCCTAAACCCCTGTACGAATTTTTACCAAATTTTCAGGATATGTTTACTCCAAGAGGATCTAGAGCTGATTAGGTTTTGGGGGGTATCCGGTAACAATTGTTGCCATGGCAACACTTTTAAGATTTTCGGGTCTTAAAGCTTGTGGGTGTTCCACAGCCTAAACCCCTGCAATGCTGACCCTTTAGCTGTACCTGCGGGCTGGGGTTCTTGCCTGCTGAGGCTGGCTATTTTTTGCTTAACGTGTTCTTTGTTATTAATCAGGTGCTGCCAAGAAGTATAATGTTCCATACAGTACACTGAAGGATCGGATCCATGGTCGAGTCCGACATGGTTCGAAACCGGGTGTAAAGACTATCCTGTCCCCAGAAGAGGAGGAAGAGCTTGCCAAATTTGTCAGGGTGAGATTTCTGGCAGTTTTTGTTGTGTGATTTTTTATGGATACAGAAAACCTCTTACATACATAACGTTTCAGAAAGAGTCAGGTTTTTGGATTGCAGATCTATCCATATTTTTGAGTGGGGTTATAACATTATTACATATTGTAACTAGGTGTTCCTTGATCAGGAGTATGAAGGACCATATGCCAAGTTTTTGGAAAAGCTGATTACCCTTTACATGTAAGACAAAACTTACTGTATAAAAAAGAAGGTTTAATAAAACATGGGATTAAATTTTCTGGTATGCAAATGTTTACTGTCACAGTATAATTAAGAATGTACTAGGAGTTTCAGTTTTTGGAACTGTATTTACCCGACAAACTTTACAGGCTGTGCGGGTGTTGTTTTTGCCATGGTTTTTGGCTGGGTGGGCTGTTGATTAGTTAGGTAGATGGATATGCACCAAGAAATTTTGCAACATCATGGTGTGACCTTAAATTTGACCTTTGACCTTGCTTCTATGACCCTGTCCTTCAAAATCATTTCCAGTGTCATAAGGTGTGGGGAGTTGAGTCTTGATAAGGACATTGCCTGAGAAGTGTAGGTGTGCTGTGTTATGGTGTGACTTTGCTTTGACCTTGCTGTAGTTACCGTTACCTTGTGGTCGGAACGGTTCTGAAAATAAAAACCGGTTTCCGGGGCTTTGAAACCGAATGAAATCCGGTATTTTGAAAGTGTGCAGAGATATGGTAAAAAATTTTACACGAGCGTACATGAGCAATATTTCTCAAGAGGAAATATGGATTCGCGAGATATATTGAAGTTTGTAAACTTCATTTACCATGAATATAAAGTAAAAATGTAAGCTGTTTCCTCAAATATATACGTTCTTAATTGTTTTGACAGAATATTAACCAGTAGAAAGCCTAATATAATGACGTTTTCTATTAACCGGTTCTTAAATATTCTTTGTGGATTTCGTCATTTCTACCTAAACGAAATGAAATGCGGTATATCGGTTTACTGTTCACACCACTACCGTTACCTTTAAAATCTTGTCTGAACTATATCTTGTACACTGTGTAGAAAGTTGATATTTGACTGGGATATAGGGGTTAATAAATAGAACTATTGATAAATTTTATAGCGCCATACCTTTTACTTTTCAAATTACCTCTGTGTAGGTGCTATTAAATTGTCTTGTTTTGGTTCTTAGTCTTTACATTAATTTTCTTTTCAGTGTTTTTCTCCTACATCGTTACATAAACTATCACAGAGAAACAACCTCGTTTATAAAAACAAAAAAAAACAAACAAAAAAAAAAGTTGGAATCTGTGAAAACAAAAGAGTATATATTTTTTAACCTACAGTTAAAGGTTAACTTCCAATTTTGTTATACTGAAAAGAGCTGATAATCATAAATTGGTTAGAGAAAATGTGTCAGTAAAAGTAAATCCTTTCAGTAACAGATGGTTGATAGAGGTTATACTGTAATCATATCAAGTGTTTGAATTCCATTCACGTTGCCATACATAGACTGTAAGTTTAGCTTGTTTGTTGTTACTGGTGTGTTTTATTGGACTTCTGTGTACAGGATATGGAGAATGCAGGTTTTCAGCTGAGGTGTGTAGATGTTCGGGACCGTGCTGCAGAACTGCTCCGGCTAAACCATGGACACAACAGTCCGTACAAAGAGGGCAGTCCCGGACACAACTGGTTCCATGGATTTGTAAAGCGACACCCAGGTAAACTCAGGGAAAATAGGTATTGCTTGACAAACGGATAACCTTAGTGACTGTGTAAAAGCTGTAAATAATTGTGCAGCAATACAACTAACTGAAGTAATTTGTTAACTACCTTTGCAAAACACTCATCAGGTATCTGAATGTTTGATAGTCAGATTGAGGTTTGTTTGACCTTGTAGTTTTTTTTTCTGCAGGAGATAGTTGGTTTCACTGCTCTGCTTCCATGTTTCAGGTCTTGAATTTAAGAGAACTGTGAAGAAAAATATTGTTCCCAGTATTTCCAAACAGAAGCACATGCTGCGGAGGTTCTATGACATCACAGCAAATGTGAGTTGAGCAGAGATGGGTAATACACAAATGTCTTCATTACCCATCACACAAAAATAAGACTTGATATTTTTGTACTGAACTAAGTAACACCAGAGTCACTGCAGGAGTAGAAATGTGATTATCAGTTCAGAAAGTTGTAAAATAGAGTCTATGTGCATAAATAAGGTCATTGAAATGTAGCTTGTTTCTGAAACAATAGTGTTTAGGTCAGCTGACTTGTCTGCGAACAAGGCCGCGTGAACAACTTCTACAAAACTACAAGACCCAGAGACATGCTGTTTTTTTAAATGATACCTTAACTATTGAGGACAGCATTTGAAACTTCCACCTGCCCACAAGCAATTGGCTCTTAAGTTTAAGGATGGGCTCTTATATTTTCGTCGGTGCAAGCCCGGATGTTTGTAACATATCTGAAGCGATTTTTTTATAAAATAAGGGTTAATAAAGGAATATTTACAAGTTTTGTTTTCATCGTCCTTTCGGCAGTAGCCATATTGCTTTTGTGTCAAAAAATCTGATTGGGCGAAAATTCTTGAAGCAGAATTGCCACCCAGTGATGATGTCAAAAGCTATTATTTGGTTACACAAGTACAACAAATGTGCGTGGAGTGATTAAGGTACTTTGATGTATTTAAGCAAGTATATTTGGTGGGGTTTGTCGCCCAAAATGAATCTGATCTATTTGATCTTCTTTTCAACTTAAGTGATCCCTGCTTTGAATAGCTATGTGATCCCCTGGCTCACTTTAAACTTTTTTCTCAAATTTGATCTGATCTTAATCCATGTTAGTGAATACTGCCCATGAGTCCCCAAGCCTCAGGTTTGTTTGCTCCAACTGTTGAGGCTGATGGTCACCCATTAAAAGGAAGATAAAATCTTCAAAATTTGGGCCAATTTTCACTGGGGATGATCAGAGGCCCTTATGTGGTGACAAAAATAACAGTGTTTGAAACAAGTCAAGGGGAAGAGGGTTTCCCCACCAGTTGATTTCCACATACGATGACAAATCTTGGGGTCTGGGTGGGTGGTTGGAATGGGGAGGGCAGGATGTTTAATTTTATACACCGGATGAGCTTTTGTTATGCCACCGCCGCTGCCGTGCGTAGAGAGATTTCCAGCTAGGTTCACCAAATTTGCAGGATATCTTTATTGGGGGGTAAGCTTCTCTGGGACTGCAAATAGCCTCATTCTGAAAAACAAGATGGCCGCCGCGGGCATTTTTTTGAAAATAATCTACATTTTTCTACTGGCTGTTTCTCATAGGTAGAAGGTTGAATCTCTTCATAGGTGATATGTATAACAGATATACATGTCCTCTACAACCTTGCACACATTTGACCTTGAAGCTCTTAATTCAAGGTCATCCACGCAGGGCCGAAGTAACCCATATAGCGGATTTTAAAAGTGCCTATATCTCTCTTATTATTAGTCCTAGAGGTTTGCAGTGTGAAACCAACCTATAGGAAATCTTGTGCTGCAAATCTTCTGATGTTGTCAGATTTGACCTTGGACCCCTCCTTCAAGGTCAAACGAGAATAGCCAAAATTAAAAGTGCTTATAACTTGCTTATTGTCGGTCCTAGAAGTTTGGGATGGTAAAACAACATACAAGAAATCATGGGCTGGGAATCTTCTGGTGTGGTCGGATTTGACCTTAGGCCCCTCCTTCAAGGTCAAACGAGGATAGCCAAACTTAAAAGTGCTTATAACTCACTTATTATTGGTGGTAGAGGTTTGGGATGGTAAAGCAGCATATAGGAAATCATGGGCTGGGAATCTTCTAGTGTGGTTGGATTTGACCTTGGGCCCCTCCTTCAAGGTCAAATGAGGATACCCAAACTTAAAACTGCTAATAGATCGCTGATTATTGGTCAATGAGGTTTGGGATGGTAAACCAACCTATAGAAAATCATGGGCTTTGAATCTTTTTGTGTGGTCATATTTGACCTTGGGCCCCTTGTTCAAGGTCAAACAAGGATAGCCAAACTTAGAATTGCTTATAACTCACTTATTATTGGTCCTAGAGGTTTGGGATGGTAAACCAACCCATGGGAAATCATGGGCTGGGAATCTTTTGGTGTGGTCGGATTTGACCTTAGACCCTCGTTCAAGGACAAACGTGGATAGCCAAACTTAAAAGTGCTTATAACACGCTTATTATTGGTCCTAGAGGTTTGGGATGGTAAACCAACACATAGGAAATCATTGGCTGGGAATCCTCTGGTGTGGACGGATTTTACCTTGGGTCCCTCCTTCAAGGTCAAACGAGGATAGCCAAAGTTACAAGTGCTTATAACTCACTTATTATTGATCGTAGAGGTTTGGGATGGTAAGCCAGCCCATAAGAAATCATGGGCTGGGAATCTTCTGGTGTGGATGGATTTGACCTTGGGCCCCTCCGTCAAGGTCAAACGAGGATGGCCAAACTTAAAAGTGCTTATAACTCACTTATTATTGGTCCTAGAGGTTTGGGATGGTAAACCTACATATAGGAAATCATGGGCTAGGAATCTTCTGGTGTGGATGGATTTGACCTTGGGCCCCTCCTTCAAGGTCAAACAAGGATGGCCAAACTTAAAAATGCTTATAACTCACTTATTATTGGTCCTAGAGGTTTACAATGCAAAACCAACTCATACGAAATCTTGGGCTAGGAATCTTCTGATGTTAGATTTGACCTTCAAGGTCAAACAATGGTTCACTGGCTTTGTTGAGTTGTCTTTCCGGTGAATAGAAATTTGCATTGGTTCTCCTATGCGTAGGTCTAGTTTTTAATTGCTTTCCAGAACTACATTTCTTGGTTTGAATTTACAAAAAAAAATTGGGCATAGAACTTAATTTAAAAATATTTCACATCAAAATGTTAAATCAGAATGTATAAAGTAACTTTTGACAATAAATGAATTAATCAAAAGTTATGGTTTTACCTAGTGGTTAACAAGCCTGGCCTCAAAATCACAATAGGCTAATACATCTGTGTGAGTTCTAATCCCACAAGTGGCAATGCTGCAAGCCTGTCTCAGTTATTATGACCCTGACTGTTGAAAATGATGTACATCTTAACTTTAATCAGTTATCAAAACAAATCAATACAACTTGTGACTTTTTTGTTTTTCACATTTTTTCTTTCTTAGAAAATATTAAGTTCTAATAAAACTTACAACTTTTGTCTGGGGCTTCCAACTTTCCAAGGTTACAAGCCCGACAGCCATTAACTTTTTTGCACGAGTTTCGAACACTGATTGAGGATGATGAATTGTTCAAGGCATGCAGATCTGTATCTGTTTGTTTGTCTGTTCTCCAGAGCCATTACATGTGAAGTGTGAACATTTCAACACTGATCACAATATTCTCATTCACTATTGCAGGAATTTTTCTCTTATCTCGCATATATGTACTAGGCCACTAGTAGATTCTCTTGTTTGAGTATCAGGCCTGGATCTTTCTTATTTATTTTTATTATGAATTTTTGAAATAATTTGTAATGCATCAAAATTCATGAATTCATGGATCATGGATTAAATCACCTATAACTTGAAAAGTATTGCATTTAGAGCATTTTGTTAAAATATGTTATTCAGCTACTTTTTCCATAGCTACAATATGGTGAGTAACTTGGGTGTCTATCTCAATAGCTAAGTGTAAATAGCTACTTTCTGACTTTTCAGTACCTTCCATCATGAGAGAATCAGTTGTAACTTGAAAACTATTGCTTTAAGAGAATTTTGTACAAATATGTTATTCAGCTACTTTGGGGTCAGCTATAACATAGGAAAATTGCAGACCTGTAGCTCATTGCATAGCTGAGTAATAGGTACTTTTAGGTTATCACTGTTGACTTAACTGCTTGTAACTTGAAAACTATTGCATTTAGGGTACTTTGTTTAAATATATTATTCATGTATTTCATGTTATTCACCTACTATTGGGTCAGCTATAGAATAGTAAAATTGCAGATCTGTAGTTCATTGCATAGCTGAGTAGTAGCTACTTTGAGGTTTTCGTTGTTGAGTAAATCAGTTGTAACTTGAAAATTATTGCATTTCGAGAATTTGTTTAAATATGTTATTCATCTACATTTGAATCAGCTATAACATAGTAAAATTTGCAGGCGGGAGGGTGATTTGCTGTTTTCATATGGTAAGTATATACATTTTTCTTCATAAAAATGTATTTTACATTTAAAAATATGAAAATTTATAATAATTTGTTTAATTATGTTTTCCACCTACATTTTAATCCCTAACAGTTAACTTGGTACTTCTGAATCCATATGCAGGGTACAATTTTTCTGTCCTTTTCTTCTTTCATTTCTACTCTGAAACTCAAAACACAGAGTCAGCTGACACAGAGCCCGTTCACAGGCACTGGTTGCTTGTTGTGTTGATTGTACATGTTCTGTGTATTTGTCTCAGATATACAAGAAGTACAAACTGTCTCACAAGTCAGACCGCATTTTCTCAGTGTCTGAGCTCAGGATAGGTGGCCATTTTGAAGCAACCATTCTTTATGGGGCTGCAGCAAATGGCTCATTGCTTCCACCTTTTGTCATTTTCAAAGGTAAGATTTTCATTATTCCAGAAACTTGAATGACAAGGGAACTGTGGCTTGTCGTAAGTAAAAATTGTAAGAAACTACACATATTTCTCTTCAAAGTGTTATGAATAATTGTATCCCCGACACGAAGCGGGGATGCAATGGATTCATCATCGTTGTTGTCCGCGCCCTCGTCCACAGAGATTTCTTGTTAGCGACCTACAGTCCACATTTCTTTCCGGATTTCTTTCATATTTGGCAGGTGGCTTGATATGGTAGAGGACTCGCCACCCTATCTTTTTGGTAGGCTTTATGTCTAAATTAGGCCTGTGGTAGACAAAAATGTCTAAAATGTGGAATATTGCTTGTTAGCGACCTACAGTCCACATTGCTTTCCAGATTTCTTTCATATTTGGCAGGTGGCTTGGTATGCTAGAGGACTCGCCACCCTATCTTTTTGGTAGGCTTTATGTCTAAATTAGGCCTGTGGTAGACAAAAATGTCTAAAATGCATTAAAAGTCATGAAATCATGCACTAAATCACTTATAACTTGAAAAGTGTTGCATTTAGAGCATTTTGTTAAAATATGTTATTCAGCTACTTTTTTCATAGCTACAACATGGTGAGTAACTTGGGTGTCTGTCTCAATAGCTAAGTGAGTAATAGCTACTTTTGGGCTTTTCAGTAACTTCCATCATGAGTAAAATCACTTGTAACTTGAAAACTATTGCATTTACACAATTTTGTATAAATATGTTATTCAGCTACTTTTGGGTCAGCTATAACATAGTAAAATTTCAGACCTGTAGCTCATGGCATAGCTGAGTAATAGCTACTTTTAGGTTATCACTGTTGAGTAAATTACTTATAACTTCAAAAGTATTACATTTAGAGTATTTTGTTTCATATGGTTATTCACCTATTTCGGAGTCAGCTATAACATAGTGAAGTTTCAGACCTGTGGCTCATTGCATAGCTGAGTAATAGCTACTTTGAAGTTCACAGTGTTGAGTAAATCAGTTGTAATTGGAAAACTATTGCATTTACAGAAATTTGTGCAAATATGTTATTCAGCTACTTTTGGGTCAGCTATAACATAGTGAAATTACAGACCTGTAGCTCATGGCACAACTGAGCAATAGCTATTTTCAGGTACTGACTGTTGAGTAAATGACTTGTAACTTGAAAAATATTGCATTTGGAGTATTTTGTTAAAATATGTTGTTCACCTAATTTTGGGTCAGCTATAACATAGAAAAAATTCAGACATGTAGCTCATTGCATAGCTGAGTAATAGCTACTTTGAGGTTATCACTGTTGAGTAAATCAGTTATAACGTGAAAACTATTACATTTACAGTATTTTGTTTAAATATGTTATTCACATAATTTTTGGTCAGCTATAACAGAGTGAAATTGCAGACCTCTATGTCATGGCATAGCTTACCAATATCTACTTTCAGGTTCTCACTGTTGAGTAAATCATTGTATCCACTGGATAGCCGCAGTGTGGAGAGAGATTTCACCATTACTGCTCTAACGAAAAAAAATATTATAGCTAGCCTTCTCAAGTTTGCAAGGTATATTAGAGGGTGCACCACAGTATTCTATTGGTAGGCTTTATGTCTAAATTAGGCCTGTGGCTAAATTACTTGCCTACTAAAAATGAGTAATTCTGCATTTTCTCTAAATGTATTGCAGATAGCAAATTTTTCTTAAATAACTCATTCACCTACTTTTGGGAGAGCTTTCACATGCTGAAGTTCCAGATCTGTAGGTAATTACTCACCTACTCAAAATGAGTAAATGCGAATTATCTCTAAAAGTATTGCAGATAGCCAATTTTTCTCAAATAACTCATTCACCTACTTTTGGGAGAGGTTTCACTTGGTGAAGTTTCAGACCCGTAGGTAATTACTCACCTACTGAAAATGAGTAAATGCAAATTATCTCTAAAAGTATTCCTGATAGCCAGTTTTTGTCAAATAACTCCTTCACCTACTTTTGGAAGACCTTTCACTTGGTGAAGTTTCAGACCTGTAGCTAATTATTCACCTACTCAAAATGAGTAAATGCTAATTATCTCTAAAAGTATTGCAGATATCCAATTCTTATCAAATAACTCCTTCATCTACTTTTGGGAGAGCTTTCACATGGTGAAGTTCCAGACCCATAGGTAATTACTCACCTACTGAAAATGAGTAAATTCGAATTATCTCTAAAAGTATTGGAGATAGCCAATTTTTCTCAAATAACTCATTCGCCTACTTTTGGGAGAGCTTTCACTTGGTGAAGTTTCAGACCCATAGCTAATTATTCACCTACTCAAAATGAGTAAATGTGAATTATCTCTGTATAGTATTGCAGATAGCCAATTTTTCTCAAATAACTCATTCACCTACTTTTGGAAGAGCTTCACACACGAAAATGAAAAATTGTGAATATCTCGGGAAAAGCTATTTCTTCTCCTTTAATGCTCGGCGGGAGATACACACCGCGGCAGTGGTCTTGACAAAAAATTTTGTCTCCCCAAAAATGGTGGCCATTTTGAATTTTCAAAGTTTTTGCAAAACACAAAAATGCTTATATCTCGAAAACCGTGCTATATGGAGCGAACTCAACAAAATTTTTGACCTGCTGGGTATCTCTGCAGAGTAGCCATGCCAATTTTCAAAATATTTTTGTCTCGCCCATTATAGCGGACATTTTTAATTTTTTAATTTTTTGCAAAACACAAAAATGCTTATATCTTGAAAACCGTGCTAGATAGAGCAGACTGCGCTGACTTTGGTTGCCACAACAGTGTAAGGCTAGAAACGAAGCATTTTCTTAATACTTTAGCACTCTCCTTTATATCCTTTTCAGGACGCTTTGTTTTTGCTATGCAAAAACATTATCTTTTTTTTGCGAGCGATCCTCTAGTTTGGTTAGAGTTTGGGGTAAGGAAGATGGTATGTGAGGAGGTGTACGTTGAAAATTCCCAGATTGAAAATTCCCAGATGGAAAATCCCCGGAAATCTGCAGACCCATAGAAAATCCCCCAATCAAAAAATCCCTAAAAGTAATAGTAAAAGATAAGGTACACTTTATTTGGAGTTACTGAACTTGACACACATTCAGGTTTGGTATATTGCTGCACTGAATATTAAGATTTTAACATGATTTAAAAACACATCTTTTTAAAAATTGCTGTTAACATTTCCTTTGATAGAATTAGTTTCTTAGTAGGTTTAAAAGCTCCTTTAGGATGCCTATAATAATATCAACCCTTAAAGACTTAAAAGGTGTTTGAATGGGTTCCATTGCAAACATGAAAGTGCTTAAATGTTGAGTTAGTCTTTCAACATCCTTCCTGAGCAGTTATCAAAGAAAGAATCAGCCTATCTATCTATAGACAATGGGACAAATAAAAGCTACTTTCCCTTATAGCAATTAACAGTTAGGGCCACACTTTATACAGGTAGATTAAAGAACACAGTTATAAAATAGTTCTTTAATACATCAATTCATAGAGGGCTACAAATCTAATCTGATTAATTGGAAGCCACATGCATTCCCTGGAAGAGGTAGATTAAAGACTACAGTTAAAAGTGGTTTATTTAATCGGTGAATAATAAAAAAGAAAAGGGAGTACCACACAATTAGTTTGAGAGGGACAGGAATTGGAAGCCACATCATAGACAAAGACAACATAACAATGCATTTGTCAATGTAAAGACCACTGTTAAAACTGGTTTATTTAATCAATGAAGAACAAAAAGGAAAAGGAAGGGCCAAAATTATTTTGAAGATGACAGTAATATACAATATACATATACAATCATGTGAGGAAACCAGTAGGTTGAAAGACTCGACAGGTATGTTTATGAGCAATAATGTAATAATCTATTAAGGTTACCTTAACATTTACATATTATTATCTCTGCCGGGCTTTAGCCCTGGAATTTTTCGCAAAAATTGCAAAGCACAAAGTGCTTATAGCTCGAGAACCGTTCTAGATAGAGGGATTTTGACGAAATTTTAACCCACAGGGTATATCTTCAGAGTAGTCATCCCAATTTTCAAAAAAATTTTGTCTCGCCAAAAATAACGACCATTTGGAATTTTCAAATTTTTTGCAAAAATTGCAAAACACAAAAATGCTTATATCTGGAAAACCATGCTAGATAGAGCAATTTCGACGAAATCTTTGACCCACAGGGTATCTCTTCAGAGTAGCCATCCCAATTTTCAAAAAAAAATTTGTCTCTCCAAAAATGGTGGCCATTTTGAATTTTCAAATTTTTCGCAAAAATTGCAAAACACAATTGTGTGTGTGTGTTTATGTTATGGTAAACCATTTGCTATTAAATTTGTCTCATGCTGAAAAAAGGCTTCTATGAATTTCCTTTTTTGAGCAGATCTATATAATTTATTCATTTTATGTAATTAAGTAGCCCGTCAGGGGCGCTTATTTCTTTTCATGTAAATTCGACTGATCACCGACGCCGCAGGATTATGGTCTCCCTTGAATAACTTCTTGGATTTTCAAATTTTTCTTTCCTTCTTATCTTTCTTTAAAACTATAGGGGCAGGAAAAATTTTTGGGATACTTTGCGGAGACCTTAAGCTTTACTTAAGGTAGCCTTAAGCATTTTTCAAAAACACCCCATCATCGCTTTTCAGGAAAAAACCACACACACCTCTGCTATAAAATTTATCAGGTACATTCTAGACCTAAATCTAAAGGTCGGAAAGGATTTTCTGATCAATCGGACCATAGATGCCTGAATGGGAGGAGTTTTATTTTCGTAAATTTTTTTTAAATGGGTACTTGGTCTGTATCTCAAAAACGGTCAGGATTTCAGCGTTTTGTTGGAATAACTTATTCAGCTACTTTTTATAATCTTTCACATGCCGAAGTTTTAGCCTTGTATCTGCAATCTTAAGGTCACCTTAATATCGAAAAATGGGGTTTTGAGCCCTCCAGTTCACTTAGTTTTTCACTTTTTTCAACCAAACTGGGCATATATATTAAGATTTTCCAAATGAGTATCCTGACTTTATGGTGACCTTAAACTGTTAATATAATTGGAGCTATAACAATAACATCTGATAACATGACTTTGTGTATTTTTTTTACAATGGAACAATAAAGGATTTCACAAATATGATTATCTTAAGCATATTTATCTTATAAAAATATTAAATAGCAAAGTATTTTCAGAGGCATAAACATATGAATGTCTCTATCTATAGCCAATTATAGTTTACTACAGTGTTCCTTTATCATTATAAATCTAGGATTAAATATCTCCTGGAAAAAATTTACAATCCCAAATTTATGATCCCAAATTTACAGCAAAAATGATATATTCTTTTCATAAAATATACCACTCTACAAAACACAATAAAGCTCACATTCTGCTTACAGTCTAATACTGCAATTGATACAGTTTTTATTGTTTTCACCCATGGTGTCCGGATGGGCGGGCGGGCGGGCGGCGGGAAATAGTTTGTCCGGGCTGTATCTCAGAAACCGTAAGGTGTAGGAAGTTGATACTTGGTAGGGACATTGGTTAGGGGGTGTAGGTGTGCAACGTCATGGTCTGACCTTGATTTGACCTTTGACCTTGCCGTAGTGACCTTGACCTATAAAATCTTGTCCGGGCTATATCTCGGAAACCGTAAGGTGTAGGAAGTTGATACTTGGTGGGGATATTGGTTAGGGGGTGTAGGTGTGCAACGTCCTGGTCTGACCTTGATTTGACCTTTGACCTTGCCGTAGTGACCTTGACCTATAAAATGTTGTCCGGGCTATATCTCGGAAACTGTAAGGTGTGGGAAGTTGATATTTGGTAGGGACATTGGTTAGGGGGTGTAGGTGTGCAACGTCATGGTGTGACCTTGATTTGACCTTTGACCTTGCCGTAGTGACCTTGACCTATAAAATCTTGTCCGGGCTATATCTCAGAAACCGCAAGATGTAGGAAGTTGATATTTGGTAGGGACATTGGTTACGGGGTGTAGTTGTGCAACGTCATAGTCTGACCTTGATTTGACCTTTGACCTTGCCGTAGTGGCCTTGACCTATAAAATCTTGTCCGGGCTATATCTCGGAAACCGTTAGGTGTAGGAAGTTGATACTTGGTAGGGATATTGGTTAGGGGGTGTAGGTGTGCAACGTCATGGTGTGACCTTGATTTGACCTTTGACCTTGCTGTAGTGACCTTGACCTATAAAATGTTGTCCGGGCTATATCTCGGAAACTGTAAGGTGTGGGAAGTTGATATTTGGTAGGGACATTGGTTAGGGGGTGTAGGTGTGCAACGTCATGGTGTGACCTTGATTTGACCTTTGACCTTGCTGTAGTGACCTTGACCTATAAAATCTTGTCCGGGCGAAACCGTAAGGTGTAGGAAAGTGATATTTGGTAGGGACATTGGTTAGGGGGTGTAGGTGTGCAACGTCATGGTGTGACCTTCATTTGACCTTTGACCTTGCCGTAGTGACCTTGACCTATAAATTCTTGTCCGGGCTATATCTCGGAAACCGTAAGGTTTAGGAAGTTGATATTTGGTAGGGACATTTGTTAGGGGGTGTAGGTGTGCAGCATCATGGTCTGATCTTGATTTGACCTTTGACCTTGCCGTAGTGGCCTTGACCTATAAAATCTTGTCCTGGCTATATCTCAGAAACCGTAAGGTGTAGGAAGTTGATACTTGGTAGGGATATTGGTTAGGGGGTGTAGGTGTGCAACGTCATGGTGTGACCTTGATTTGACCTTTGACCTTGCCATATTGACCTTGACGTATAAAATGTTGTCCGGGCTATATCTCGGAAACCGCAAGGTGTAGGAAGTTGATATTTGGTAGGGACATTGGTTAGGGGGTGTAGGTGTGCAACTTCATGGTGTGACCTTCATTTGACCTTTGACCTTGCCGTAGTGACCTTGACCTATAAATTCTTGTCCGGGCTATATCTCGGAAACCGTAAGGTTTAGGAAGTTGATATTTGGTAGGGACATTTGTTAGGGGGTGTAGGTGTGCAGCATCATGGTCTGATCTTGATTTGACCTTTGACCTTGCCGTAGTGGCCTTGACCTATAAAATCTTGTCCTGGCTATATCTCAGAAACCGTAAGGTGTAGGAAGTTGATACTTGGTAGGGATATTGGTTAGGGGGTGTAGGTGTGCAACGTCATGGTGTGACCTTGATTTGACCTTTGACCTTGCCATATTGACCTTGACGTATAAAATGTTGTCCGGGCTATATCTCGGAAACCGCAAGGTGTAGGAAGTTGATATTTGGTAGGGACATTGGTTAGGCTTTGTAGGTATGCAACGTCATGGTCTGACCAGGATTTGACCTTTGACCTTGCCGTAGTGACCTTGACCTATAAAATCTTGTCCGGGCTATATCTCGGAAACTGTAAGCTGTAGGAAGTTGATATTTGGTAGAGACATTGGTTAGGGGGTGTAGGTGTGCAGCATCATGGTGTGACCTTGATTTGACCTTTGACCTTGCCATAGTGACCTTGGCCTCTAAAATCTTGTCAGGGCTATATCTCGGAAACCGTAAGGTGTAGGAAGTTGATACTTTGTAGGGACATTGGTTAGGGGCTATAGGTGTGTATTATCATGGTGTGACCTTAATTTGACCTTTTACCTTGTCGTAGTGACCTTGACCTTTAAAATCTTCATGGACCTTTGGGTCTGTCTTTTGATACAGATTAAGCAAAAGTCATATTAGAATTTATTAAAAATTTTACTTTCATAACTTCCCATTGTAAGAGATAGAATTTCATCAAGTGAGCCACAGATTTTGCTCCAACACCACAATAAGCATTCATTAAATGTATTACCACTTCTGTATGCATGGTAATATTCAAACCATTTAAACCATAATTCGGCCATGCAGATGTAGATAAAGAGTGTTGAATTTTAGTTTACTGATTAATGCTGTCATCTTGTTATTGAATTATCTTGTTTTAATACTTCATCTTTATATGCATTATCTTTCTTTTAAACATTATTTCTCCATTTAAACATTGTTTGGACCTTTATATAACTGACAGTGCTCTGAAAGTATCCTGAAGTTTGTACTGGTACAGTACTTCTATATCTCATGGTGTTGAAAATATTTCCCTAGGCTGTGGGGTACGGGCATCTCTGATGCTATTTTTAGATAATCCACTTTTCCATCAGATACAAAACACAGTAAAGCTTACCTTCTTCTTACAGTCTCATACCACAACTACTACAGCTTTATTAACTCAAGTCTGCATCTGGGCCGCTCGTTTTTGTTAGCAAAAACATTTTTCTAGTTGGGAGGTATGCGTGAAACCAACCCGCCTATTAGATTGATGTGTCCGACATCTGTCTATCCGTCCACATTTTTCATTTCCGGACTCTAACTCGAAAACGGTTTGTCCAATTGAATTCAAACTTGACAGGGAGATAGATCACCATCATAGCTAGGTTCCTTTTGAAATTGGTGTAATTCCATCCATTCGTTTATTTTTTTTTTGTCCGTTTGTCCATCCATCTGTCCATCCACATTTTCGTTTCCGGACTCTAACTCAAAAATGGTTTGTCCAATCGAATTCAAACTTGACAGGGACATAGATCACCATCATAGCTAGGTTCCTTTCGAAATTGGTGTAATTCCGTCTGTCCGTTTGTCCGTCCACATTTTTGTTTCCTGGACTCTAACTCGAAAACAGTTTGTCCAATCGATTTGAAACTTGACAGGGACATAGATCACCATCACAGCTAGGTTCCTTTTGAAATTGGTGTAATTCCGTCCGTTTTTTTGTCCGTTTGTCTGTCCGTCAAAATTTCTGTTTTCCGGACTCTAACTCGAAAACGCTTTGTCTAATCGAATTCAAACTTGACAGGGAGATACATCACCATCATAGCTAAGTTGCTTTTGAAATTGGTGTAATTCTGTCCTTTCGTTTGTCCGTTTATAGCATAGATACATTTATGTAACCTAGATTACAAGTTTTACGTTTCTTAGGACATCTAACACATTCACCTTAACTGGGTGACCTAACATTTCTTTCCTTGTTTCTAAATGTAATTACAGCAGTCGCTAACCTTATTGCTGCCTGCACAACCCGCCTTTTGGGGCATCTTTGACCCTCTTGTTTTAGTTTGTTGAATACTGTACGATTCTGAGTATGATGAAAATGTAGTAAACATTTAATTTTCAACTATTCAACAAAAAATGTCAAAATTTTCATGACATATTGTTGAAGTGTTACAGTAAATGAGACCTGATCTCTCCACTTGATTTTGGTCCAAGGTCATTAGTTGCCTTTACAGGGAGTATGCATGTTGTCTGTGAAGCAGTGGAAGACTGGGAGTTAAATTTAACTTAGGTTGAACTTAGTTTATTGTGATAAAAGATCTAAAAATGTACAGAAATTTTTAGTTTTATTTGTAACCAACAGGCAGTTACCAGTGAAAGAAACATGACAGATGATGTAAACAAATGTTATGAAAATAAATTGTTAAATATCTGTTAAAAAGACATTAAGGTGATTTTTTAAACATTTAAGTAGATGTTAAATTGGTTTTCCGTTCAGATGCAGGAGAACTACTAGCTGTGATTGAAAAGTGTATGTAAGAATTGGTTTTTCACAAACAGTAGATTATTCAGTTATTTAGCTGTACCTATTTTGGCATACACCCAATCACCAAGAATTAAAATATATTTATAACTGGTTAATAATTTGTGATATTATGGCAGTGTTCTGACTTCATTTCATTGCAAAGCATTAGTGTCATTGCCTGGGTAATCTTTTTGCATATTTTACTTTGTTAAAGTCCCCTAATATCACCCATTGTACTTGGCTTTTCAGATAATAAGTATAGTGACTGCTGCCTCACTGTAGTTAATTATTGGAAAAGTCTTTCCATAGAGTCTTCCTGTAGGGATAACTTGACTTCTTTACAGGTAATGCTCTGAAGCTGACCTCAGCCAGACAGGAGTATCCTGAAGCATTTTTTACCTGCAGTTACGATGGAAGGGTCAACGAGGACATTTTCTTGTGGTGGTTTCGGGATCACTTCCTGAAGAAAGTGCCGTGCTGTGCCTCTAGACCAGGAGTGCTGTTTATCAGTCGGGGAGTCAGTGACATCACCATGCAGTATGTGTCACCAAGTGCAGTTTATGCTTCCCATTGTCTTGATTTTGTACTAAGAAAAACCAGGGACGGGTATCCATTGTGTTATAACTAGTGATGGGTCAGTCTCAAACATGTGTAGATCGGGAGGTCACCAATACAAAACCGTACCGATTTCAGGACTTCGCATTTTAGTACACCCCAACCAAACATGGACGTTTCCTCTTACAACATTGCAATAAAAGGCCTCAAATATACAAAATATGGGTTAAAGGTGCAGAATTTCTTCAGATTTCTGGTTTGTTTCCAATATTTTAAGTTTTTCTTCAATTATATGTGTTGACAAGTGAGATTAAGGTTATTAAATATAAATACCAAAACATGGCAGTTCTCAACATAATCACTATAAAAGTCAGCAAAATGCATGCAAATATAGGATAAAAGCTTATAGTTTTTATGTCGTCACTCTGCGGCGTGGGCGTACGCGTCCACGTACACGTCCGCGTGAACAACTTCTCCTCCAAAACTACAAGGCCTAGAGACATGCTGTTTTTTTTAAAAGATACCTTATCTATCGAGGATGAAAAAGTGTTCAAGGCATGCAAATCTGTCTGTTCGTCTGTTTGCTAGAGACATTATAAGGGAGGTACCCCCCACCAACAGTGTGAAAATTTCAACACTTAATCACAATTTTCTCAGTGACTATTGCAGGGATTTCTCTCATATCTTGCATATATGTACTAGGCCAGAGGTAGATTCTCTTGTGTGAGTGTGAGACCTGGACCTGTCTTATTTTTTTTAATACATTTTTTAATAATTTTTATGCATTAAAATTCATGAAATCATGCACTAAATCACTTACAACTTGAAAAGTGTTGCATTTAGAGCATTTTGTTAAAATATGTTATTCAGCTACTTTTTTCAGAGCTACAACATGGTGAGTAACTTGGGTGTCTGTCTCAATAGCTAAGTGAGTAATAGCTACTTTTGGGCTTTTCAGTAACTTCCATCATGAGTAAAATCACTTGTAACTTGAAAACTATTGCATTTAGAGAATTTCGTATAAATATGTTATTCAGCTACTTTTGGGTCAGCTATAACATAGTAAAATTTCAGACCTGTAGCTCATGGCATAGCTGAGTAATAGCTACTTTTAGGTTATCGCTGTTGAGTAAATCACTTATAACTTGAAAACTATTGCATTTAGAGTATTTTGTTTCAATATGTTATTCACCTATTTTGGGGTCAGCTATAACATAGTGAAGTTCCAGACCTGTGGCTCATTGCATAGCTGAGTAATAGCTACTTTGAAGTTCTCACTGTTGAGTAAATCAGTTGTAATTGGAAAACTAGTGCATTTACAGAAATTTGTGTAAATATGTTATTCAGCTACTTTTGGGTCAGCTATAACATAGTGAAATTACAGACCTGTAGCTCATGGCACAACTGAGCAATGGCTATTTTTAGGTACTGACTGTTGAGTAAATCAGTTGTAACTTGAAAAATATTGCATTTGGAGTATTTTGTTAAAATATGTTGTTCACCTACTTTTGGGTCAGCTATAACATAGTAAAAATTCAGACATGTAGCTCATTGCATAGCTGAGTAATAGCTACTTTGAGGTTATCACTAGGTTATCACTGTACTTCTGTACAGCACTTTCCCTGATAATTATGCTTTCCTCTCATTATCACCTTCACAAATCAAAAACACTCAGTCAGCTGACACAGTGCCCATTCACGGGCACTCTCCTCTTGTTTCAGATTTGGGGTTTCTTGTCTCCCGGCCGGCACGCTGGCAGGAGATTATAATTTGCACCATGTGTTTGTGTGCGCCTATGTGTGTGAGTGTGTCACACAGTGTTTTCTAAAACTTACATATTTTTGTTAAATTACTAGTCCTCATGAATACTTATGCCCGTTAATATTTTTGGTTTTTGTGGACTTTGGCCTACTTTTGAGTGAGTAATCGCACATTTACCCAATATAATTAAATGGCTTATAACTCTCAAACTATTGCATGTACAGTATTTTCTTCAAATATGTTGTTCAGGTACTTTTTCTGCACCTACAACATGGTCAGTAGTTTGGAAGTGTATCTCCATAGCTAAGTGAGTAATAGCTACTTTGTCTTTGTTAATGGCAACCACTAGGGCTGCGAACGGTTACTCAAGCCTCGATAGACAAGTCGATCTTGGCTAGTACTTGAGTCCATTTTAAGTACTCGGTTACTCGCGAGGTATTGTATTATCACCCACGTAATGAAACATTTGTGTAAAAAATATGGTACATTTCAGCATTTCCGTCACATAATATCAATTAAAGTTGTCATTTTCGCTTGAAAACATATAATTTACTCCTTATTCTATAATATCTGGTTAAATAGAAGATGTTTTTCTTCAAAAGTTTCATTTCCGGAATCGACTATTTGTTTACAGAAGACTTCTAATGGTAGGTACTAAATCTCACGGTTACTCGAATTCGGGCCGGTTGTCAGAGGGCAAGTACTCGGTGCCGTTTTTTCAGCACCCATCCCACCCCTAGTAACCATAATGAGTAAATGGCTTATATCTTTAAAAATATTGCAGCTACACAATTTCTCTCAAGTATGTTGTTCATCTACTTTTTTGTGAACTGTAACATATTGAAGTTTCACACTTGTTGCTCAATGTACAAGTGAGTATTGGATACTTTTTTTTGCTACTTTTAGTGAAAATGTGAAAAATCAGAAATATCTCAAAAACCGTAAGAGATAGAGTGATTTCGAGCAAATTTTTGACCCACAGGGTAGTATTAGAGTATCCTATGCAGAGGGAAAAAAATTTCAATTTTTCGCCACTTATGGCAGCCATCTTGAATTTTAGCGGAAAATAAAACATTGAAAATATCTCGGAAACCGTAAGACATAGAGCGATTTTGAGCGAATTTTTGACAGACAGGGTAGTACAACAGTTTCCTGTACAAATGGGAGAAATTTCAATTTTCGCCACTTTTAGCAGCCATCTTGGATTTTAACAGAAAATAAAACATTGAAAATGTCTTTGAAACCATAAGAAATAGAGCAATTTCGAGCGAATTTTTGACCCAAAGAGTAGTACAAGAGTATCCTCTGCAAAGGGGAAAAGTTTCAATTTTTGCCACTTTTGGCGGCCATCTTGGATTTTAGCGGAAAACAAAAAATTGTAAATATCTTGGAAACCATTACAGATAGAGCAATTTTGCCCGAATTTTTGATCCATAGTATAAGAGTATCCTGTACTTAGGGGAAAAATTCAGTTTTAGCCACATTTAGTGGCCATCTTGGATTTTAGCAGAAAATAAAACATTGAAAATATCATGGTTCTTCCCCTTTAATACTCATCGGGAGATACACGCCACAGTAGTGGTCTTGTTCCCAATATTTTAAGTTTTCCTTCCATTATATGTGGTGACTAGTGAAGTGGTGGTTGTAAAATCTCATCCCGGTATTTCAGTAAAATGCTCTCGATACTGAAATAACGGGCTTACCGACCCATCCCTAGTTATGACCAACCAGAATCTGATTGCTAGGAAAAACCAGGCTGGGTACTGGTTGGGTTATAACCATCAAGAACCTGACCAGCTGAATACCTGCATTTTGATTGAAACCAACTGGAACTACAAGTGAAGCAAATATGGCAGATGTTGCAAACAAATTTATCAAAAATAACATGTCAAATATCAATGAAAATAAGAAAAAAAATGTTTAAAGAAATCAGAGCAGTGGAAATTTAAGCCAAATCAAAATACTTCCTGCAGAAACAGATTCACTACTTTTGGTAATTGCTATTCCTACATGCAACTACCATGCAGCATATTATGTGTTATATGAAGTTACATTTTAAAAATTCTTGCAGGGGCCGATTTCACAAAGGGACTTAAGTCCAGATTTAGACTTAAGTTTAAGACTTTGGTATTAAATTTTGTCAACAAAGTGTGAAGTCTGTGGTCTTAGACTTAGTGGATTTCACAAAGCAGCTAAGTCCATCAAATTGCTACGTCAGTGGACTTAACTTTAACTCTGTTAGGTAGTGGGCTTAAATTTTGTAAAGAAGACTTAAATATGGCCGCCATAAACTTTTCTCCACTTCAAAATTTGAAATGGCTGTAAATAAAATATGATTATACAGAACACCTTACTGAAGTAGTCTTTGGGAAGTTTATATGATGTAACAAGGTTTTCTATTTCAAAACAGCACTTATCCTTAGATAAAATGCATCAAATGAAGGAGATAAAAGGTCATATGACACAGAAAACCACTGTGGTTATTTGATAAGCTTGGACTTAGCTAATTCACCCTTTATGAAATCCATTTAAGTCCCAGACCTAGCTAAGACCAAAGTCTTATATTTAAATCCCTGACTTAGCCAAAAACTTGGCTAAGTCTAAGTCCCTTTGTGAAATCGGCCCCTGGTATTGATTAAAATAAAGTCACAGTTAACATACCTTGTATTCTGGTCATAAAATAAATATAAAATAGACGCGCATCACAAGACACATGCATTCTTTTGGTTTGACTTTCCATCTATTCCAATGTAATATTGCCTGAACCTCAAACATCCTACCCACAAAGTGTTTTTCACATTAAAACTTGAGTTTATAAACTACCCAAAAATACAAGGTGAAGATACACTATCCAATTCGTCCTTCTGTATTACTCTGTGCCCCTGTATAGAGAGATCAGTACTCCATCATATTATAGGATCTAAAATGTGTACAAACGCAGACATGGGTACAACTTATTATCTAATTAAGTAGGTAATTATTGTTAAAATGACTATACTTATCAACCATAATATACTCTGTGTGAACTGAGTGCTTTTTTGTGGTAGATTCTTCAAGTGTTTAAATGTAACAATGGTTTAACTTAAAACATATATTCAGATACTCTTAATATATTGTAGGAGCTTAAACATGTTGTAATTTATAAAATGTAGTGGCATATGTACAAAAAATACAGTATATGATTCAGATAGACAGGTATTGTTCTTTCTTCATGTGTAGACAAAACTGAGCCTGCAAATAAAGATTTTATAAGACTGTGTGATTGCTATATCTCATTAAACCTTATACATTTTACACCATCCATTGTTGTTGTGAATGAACTGTGTGTAAATATCTGCCCTTTTGATTTGTTCAGATTGCTGCAGCTTGCAAAAGAAGACCGCATGAATCTGGTGGGCATGACGTTTGGAATCTCACACTTAGTACAGCCACTGGATGATGACATCTCAGACATGATCAGGAACTCCTTCAACAAGTAAGAAAACACTCTCTGCTCTAGTAGTTCATTACAGTTGTATATCTTGAAAATTCCAAGTCTAAATATCTCCTGCCTCGTAATCCACTTATATTTTGCAAACCCATTGAAAATCCCAGGATGTGGCATTGAAATGTACAAGATAAAAATCTATAAAAGTAAAATTATATAATATAAGTAATTTTAAAATAACAAAGTATACTTTGCTTTTAATATACTTCGTTCTTCATTTGCAAGTGCACTTTTATTTTCAAGTGAACATTAGGCCACTAATAACCTTGCATTAATGTATCATAAGAACAAACACCAATAAAATATTTGATTGGGAAAAATAGAAATGGTTCGGTAGGCCCGGTGTCTCGGTCTCAAGAGCATGTTAGTGAAATACAGTGATGAGATTTTACAACTGCCACTTCGCTTGTCAACACATGTAATGGATGAAAGAGTTAAAATATTAGAAGCATACCGTAAATCTGAAGAAATTAGGAGCTTTTATCTCGTATTTTTGTACATTTGCAGTGTATTATACAGTAGTGATAACATTGAGCAGAAATGCCATGCTTACATTACAACAGTTTGTAATCTCCATCTCGATTATCAGCATTTGGAGACTTTTATTGTGTTTTCGTTGACAGGATACGTCGATGTTTGATTAGTGTGTATAAAAAGCAGAGTCCCGGAATCGGAACGGTTTTGTATTGGCGAACTCCCGATCTACACATTTTTGATACCGACCCATGCCTAGAAAAAAGGGTTAATATTTATATATAATACAATGCATTAAAAAAAAAACAATAAAATACTGGAGGAGCTATCAGTCTGTTTTTGAAGATAACATGAAATGGAAGCTACTTTCTATGGTAGCAATTGACTGTGGGCACTTTGAGAGAAAATATTCCTCCATATCTATGGTTCAGGTAGATGATTTACTCTAGAAAACCCTCCATAAAAACCACTGTTAAAAAACACCATTGTTTTTGGAAAATCCATGAAAAAGCCCACCCTCCAAGTAGAGATGGCATAAAGAAAAAGAAACCCACTGTAAAATTGTTTCTTCTGGAATTTTTAAAACACCTTTTCAAAACACAATAACGTAGATAAAAGAGGCAGTGTAGTGTGAAGTAGGGGGTTTTGCTTGACTGAAAATATTTTTGGCCTCATTTTGAAAAACAAGATGGAAAAAACAGGCATTTTTCGACTTTCAGCAAGGAGTTTTGTTGGCCCTTCAGAACAAAGGGAATTATAGGTAGAGATCTCAAATTTCGCAGGATATGTTCATCATTACAAAATCTTGACTGAAAATATTTTTGCCTTATTTTGAAAAGCAAGATAGCTGCCACGGGCGTTTCTTTTCAGTTATGAAAAGTGCTTAGATCTCCCTTATTATTGGTCCTAGAGGTTTGGAATGTTAAACCAACCTATAGGAAATCATGGGCTGTGAATCTTCTGGTGTGGTCGGATTTGACCTTGGGCCGCTTCTTCAAGGTCAAATGAGGATAGCCAAACTTAAAGTGCTTATAACTCGCTTATTATTGGTCCTAGAGGTTTGGGATGGTAAACCAACCTATAGGAAATCATGGGCTGTGAGTCTTCTCATGTGGTCAGATTTGACCTTGGATCCCTCCTTGAAGGTCAAATGTGGATAGCCAAACTTAAAAGTGCTTATAACTCGCTTATTATTGGTCCTAGAGGTTAGGGATGGTAAACCAACATATAGGAAATCATGGGCTGGGAATCTTGTGGTGTGGTTGGATTTGACCTTGGGCCACTCCTTCAAGGTCAAACGAGAATAGCCAAACTTAAAAGTGCTTATAACTCGCTTATTATTAGTCCTGGAGGTTTGGGATGGTAAACCAACCTATGGGAAATCACGGACTGGGAATCTTCTGGTGTGGTTGGATTTGACCTTAGGCTGCACCTTCAAGGTCAAACGAGGCTAACCAAACTTGTAAGTGCTTATAACTTGCTTATTATTGGTTCTAGAGATTTGGGATGGTAAACCAACCTATAAGAAATCATGGGCTGGGAATCTTCTGGTGTGGTCAGATTTGACCTTGGGCCGCCCCTTCAAGGTCAAATGAGGATAGCCAAACTTAAAGTGCTTATAACTCGCTTATTATTGGTCCTAGAGGTTTGGGATGGTAAACCAAACTATAGGAAATCATGGGCTGTGAGTCTTCTCATGTGGTCAGATTTGACCTTGGATCCCTCCTTCAAGGTCAAACAAAGATAGCCAAACATAAAAGTGCTTATAACTCGCTTAGTATTGGTCCTAGAGGTTTCGAATGTCAAACCAACCTATAGGAAATCATGGGCTGTGAATCTTCTGGTGTGGTCGGATTTGACCTAGGGTCCCCTGCTTCAAGGTCAAATAAGGGTAGCCAAACTTAAAAGTCCTTAAAAGTCTCCTGACCTTTATACTGTTTCACCTCTTCTATATTTCTTTGTATTCAATGCTCTTTCCCCGGGCTGTGGGGTACAAGCATCTCTGATACTATTTTTGTGACTGCATTAAAGGTAAATCAGTTGTTACACTTTTATAGTAAACGTGTATTAATATAAGTCATATGTATAGATACAAGTGAAATTAGACATACGACCGTGTCAAGTAAGTGGATATATTTGTGTTGGTATATTTATAGTTCTCTGTGTCAAGAGTTAACTATTTCTGACAGTTTATGCATCATTCCATACTCCTGTCTATTTCAGGCGGTTCAAGAAGTGGCAGGATGAAAACCCAGGTGTTCAGGTCACTCAGAAGGTAGTTTCTCAGATACTGCGGAAGGTCTGGGCTAAAATAAATCCTGAGGAGATTGCCTCAAAGTTTACGGGTAATGGAATCTACCCGCTGAATGCGTACGCCATCACACAGGACAAGCTGCTGACTGGTGCACACATCCTCAGGGAGATGGTGGAGAGATCCCCACCCAGACAGCCAGTGGGAGCCTCCCCTCAGCTGTCAGGTTAGTGTGATCCACTGTCAAGATAGCATGGCCTTAAGTGGACTGAGGTTCCCACCAAACTAGCAAAGGGGGGTGTCACGTGTGGCATTTGTCAGCCCTTACAATTTAGACCAGCATTTTGTTCACTGGCATTTTGTCCATGCACCACACCAGCTCTATGGTATGACCCAGCCAAAAGTCACCATTTTGTTTTAAAAGAGAGACTTTTAATGGATTTCTGGTAAGATAAATTCCATTCCTGTGCACCAGATGTAAAGCATATGTTTTTCCCAATGCTGTTGAGCTGTGTATCTGCTTTCAGTTATGTTTGTGAACTAGTTATTTCCTGTATTGCAGGCCAGACATTGCTGTTTGCATTGTGTTCATGTTGTTCTTGCATACTATGGAAAGTATTTGTTGTTTTGCTGCTACAGAGATTTTCACCATTAATGTTCTCAGGGAAAACT
Source organism: Sabellastarte sp. h YS-2021 (assembly GCA_964017235.1). Taxonomy (NCBI): domain Eukaryota; kingdom Metazoa; phylum Annelida; class Polychaeta; order Sabellida; family Sabellidae; genus Sabellastarte; species Sabellastarte sp. h YS-2021. The sequence continues at coordinate 36,248,221 of OZ024936.1, forward strand.
GGGCCAGCCAGCTTCACCAAATTTCCGGGATATCTTTATTCATAGGTTAGCTTGTGTGCAACCAAATTTTGAAAAACAAAATTGCTGCCCCTTACAATTGCATTGAAAATTTTCCACTTTTCCTACTGGCTGGTTCCCATAAGTAGAAAGTTGAATCTGTTCATGGGTCATATATGAATGGCGGACAAAACCCCAGAGGGCAAAACCCCGGAGGACAAAACCCCAGAAAAATCTGGCCACTGGGACAAAAAGCCGGAGTTGATTTTCAGGAGGAAGACAGAACCCCGTAGTTACAAGTATAGCAAATGTAAGAGAAATCATCAAAATATAAAACAAATCATGAAGAAATATATTCTTTATTCCTTGTCAAAAGTATTTATTGACACCAAAAACACCAACATATGTATAAAGAGTAAGCACCATAACCCTAAAACAATCTGAATCAACAATTAATCAATCTAACACAGTGTCCAATGCCAGGAAGGAAGTCTCCTAGATTTTCAGACCCATCATCAAATGTGTGGTATAGATTATTTAGTGTTTTTCTGTAGGGCGACAGCAGCTCAAGATTGTCTTTTGATTGGTAACTCACCCCTGGCTTACTACGAAATAAATTTTATAACAAGCACTGCATCTTCTTGGAATATCCACAGATTTGACTATCTTAAATAGATCTGAGGCCGGGGTTCAACTCCCGGCACGGCCTTAAGTGGGAAAGCTGGTAGTTGCTTGCTGTTGGTCGGCAGTTTACAGTACAGAACCCTAATGAACTCTATGTACTGGCTTCCTCTGCCCTTCCAACTACCCGTCGTGATATAACCTGTACAGTGTTGAAAACAACGTAAAACCCCAAATAAATAAATAAACTATCTTAAATAGAATAAATTTTATGAAAAGTAAATATAAAAAATGTCTGGGGTTCTGTCCACCCCTCTGAAAATCAACTCCGGGTTTTTGTCCCAGTGGCCAGATTTTTCCGGGGTTTTGTCCTCCGGGGTTTTGTCCTTTTACCGTCATATATATATGTACAGTACAAGCATGCAGACATGATTTTGAAGCACTTCATTCAAAGTGAGCCACAGTATCCCAAAATACTACAAGTAGTTGATTTTGGCCAAAATTTTAAGTGCTTATAGCTGTTATTATTTGTCCCAAAGGTTTGGAATATCCAAACTGTAGGAAATCATGTGCCCAAAGTCTTTTAGTAGGATCAAACCTAACCCTAGGCCCTCCTCCTGCAAGTATAAATAGTTTGGCCAAACTTAAAATTGGCTACATCTCACTTTTTATTGTCCTGAAAACCTTTATTCCTAGCATGGGTGTTTGTTAAAATGCTTGCTAACCAGGTTGTAAATATGCATCAGTTTACCCATGCACCAGTCCTGAACATTAGCTTGGACCTGCTGTCCTCAACATTATGCATTTTTCACCATTTCAGGCCTGAATTTGCTGTCTGCTCTGTCTTCACATGAGTATGCCACCTTGGACCATATGCCCACACCTGGGGGCAGAGACTCGTACAGCAGTGGAGGCAGGAATAGCTACTACGAGTCACAGGCATTTGAGACGCAGTCAGATATATCCATGAATGAGAGCCTGAGAGGAAATGACCGCGACTCCAACCAGGGCTACAAAGTGGTTATCAAGTCTCAGCCAGGCAAGGAGAATGAGGTGAGATGTCGCAATCCTTAAAAGCATCAGTATCGATTCCCGGCACGGCCTCAAGTGGGAAAGCTGGTAGTTACTTGCCGTTGGTCGGCAGTTTACAGTACAGAACCCTAATGAACTGTATGTACTGGTTTCCTCTGCCCTTCCAACTACCCGTCGTGATATGACCTGTACATTGTTGAAAGCGACGTAAAACCCCAAAATAAATAAATTAAAAGCATCAGTACATCAGTGATAAAGTGTTTTTATTTTTAAAGTTGAAATATGATTGGATCAGATAATAGAAGTTCTACTGTATTTGAAATTTGTTGTGAAACAGTCAGTGTTCTCTCTTGTCAAAAATGAATGCGAGACAGACTGTCTCCCTTCACTTGAAAAGGCGGGACAACTGTGAAAATATGTGAGACATGTTTTGCGTCAAGATATTTTGAAATATTTAGTTCCAATTTGGGACTACATAAAATCTTCTTTATTTAAATAATAAGAAATAGATGCTAAACTAAAAGTTCAGAAAATAAAATATTTAATTCTCTTTTTATTTGTCTTTTATTTTTTTTTTAAATTTCACTTCTAAACCACATCTTAATGGCCTAATGGCTGGGTGCTACTGTTTTTTTTTATTTTTATATTACTGTTATCTGGATTCATCAAATAAATAAATAAATTGCATTTCTTCTCTTTTCTTTGAAGAAATATATATTTTGTCTCTTCCGATAATAGACAATTTCTTTGGTCAGTAGTTGTTTCGACTGTTTCGCCTGTGACACAATATGCAGAAGACGAGTTAAAAAATAGTCATAAAGCACGGAAATCTCGTGAGAATACCCGAAGTCTCGCGTGAATTACTGTTAGGTGGATGTATCAAATAAAATAAACTCACTTTCATGTCTTTCTCACCTATTTCTATGAGGAAATATGTACGTCGTCACTTCCGATAATAGACGAATTTCTTTGGTCAGTAGTTGTTTCGACTGTTTCGCCTGTGACACTATAAGCAGAAGACGAGTTTAAAAATCAACAAAAAGCACGGAAATCTCGCGAGAATACCCGAATTCTCACGTGAATTACTGTTAGCTGGATATATAAAATAAAATAAACTGCTTTTCATGCTTTTCTCAAACATTTCTATGAGGAAATATGTACGCCGTCGCTTCTGATAATAGAGGAATTTCTTCCGTCAGTTTTGAGTGTTTCGCCTGGTAGCGACAGCACAGACGCGTTGGTGAGTTGGTTTTGCGACAACTCGCCTCAGAGTGTGTACAGCCTCGCAAAATTGCGCTCGAGAGCGAACACTGAGCAGTGTGTTTTGCTGTTGCCAGGTGATGGTGGTTCCCATGACAGAAACAGGGGGAGATGTGATAGAGGAGCAAGTGGAGGTGGGAGATGAGGTGCTGGAGACAGAGGTCATCACAGAGCCCACTGAGGAACAGGTGAGATTACAGGTGGTTGTCACACAAGAAATGATGAAACTGGTAATAACTGTAAAGCTGTCATAATTAAATTCTCATTAAATGGAATAAAGGTGTTTCTGTCTGAAACTGAAAAAGTAACTCAAGGATTTCATTGTGTTGAGTATTGTAAAAGAATACCAATTGTGTACAGAATTGATGTTTACATTTTAAGTTGGTTGTTTTGATTGCAAGGATCAGATTCTTGCATGCATTATTTTTCACTCCTCAAGGTGCACGAGCTGATGGAGCAACAGCGGGAGTTGAAGAGAAAGCGACCCCGGCCCAGCACAGACATCCTGCAGCGAGATACCGATGTGCAAACTGAAATTGCAGCGGCCAGGGACAACATCGACCAGATCAACAAGGCCATAGACAGTATACTAGATAGCAAGGAGAACAGTGGTGAGTGGTCAGGGTGTGGTCAATCACATTGGACTGGGTATTAAGGAAGGCTGTGGTGAGTGGTCAGTGACACATTATACTGGACAGTAGGAAAGGCTGAGGTGAGTGGTCAGTTAAACATTCTACTGGACAGTAGGTAAAACTATGGTGAGTGGTTAGTGACACAATGTACTGGGCAGTAAGGAAGGCGATTGTGAGTAATCTATGCCACAATGTACTAGGCAGTAAGGAACACCCTGGTGAATGGACACACATTAAAATGGACAGGAGAACAGTGGTGAGTGGTCAGGGTGTGGTCAATCACATTGGACTGGGTATTAAGGAAGGCAGTGATGAGTGGTCAGTGATGCATTATACTGGACAGTAGGTAAGACTGTGGTTAGTGGTCAGTGGCACATTATACTGGACAGTAGGTAAAACTATGGTGAGTGGTTAGTGACACAATGTACTGGGCAGTAAGGAAGGCGATTGTGAGTAATCTATGCCACAATGTACTAGGCAGTAAGGAACACCCTGGTGAATGGACACACATTAAAATGGACAGTAGGAAAGGCTGAGGTGAGTGGTCAGTGTCACATTATACTGGACAGTAGGGAAGACTGTGATGAATGGTTAGTGACACAATGTACTGGGCAATAAGGAGGACTGTGTAGAGTTATCAGTGACACAATATACTGGGGAGTAAGGAAGGCAATGGTGAGTAATCTATGCCACAATGAACTAGGCAGTAAGGAACACTGTGGTGAGTGGGCATGGACAGTAAGGAAGGTATTGTTTTCACCCATGGTGTCCAGATATGCTGTTTGTCCGCGCTGTATCTCACAAACTGTGAGGTGTAGGAAGTTGATACTTTGTAGGGACATTGGTTGGAGGGTGTAAGTGTGCAGCGTCATGATGACCTTGACATAAGGACCTTGACCTAAAAAATCTTGTCTCACATTCCGTAAGGTATGGCAAGTTGATACATGGTAGGGACATTGGTTGGTGTATGTAGGTATACAGTGTCATGGTACGACATTGATATGACCTTGCCGTAGTGACTCTGACCTATAAAATCTTGTCCGGGCTATATTGCGGAAACCGTAGGGTGTAGGAAATTGATACTTGGTAGGGACATTGCTTGGGGGTGTGTGCATCATCATGGTGTGACCTTGATTTGACCTTTGACATTGCCGTAGTGACCTTGACCTATAAAATCTTGTCCGGGCTATATCTTAGAAACTGTAAGGTGTAGGAAGTTGATACTTGGTATGGACATTGGTTGGGGGTGTAGGTGTGCAACGTCATGGTGTGACCTTGATTTGACCTTGCCGTAGTGACCTTGACCTATAAAATCTTGTCCGGGCTATATCTCGGAAACAGTATGGTGTAGGAAGTTGATACTTGGTAGGGACATTGGTTAGGGTTTGTAGGTGTGCAATGTCATGGTGTGACCTTGATTTGACCTTTGACCTTGCTGTAGTGACCTTGACCTATAAAATCTGGTCCAGGCTATATCTCTGAAACTGTAAGGAGTAGGAAGTCTATACTTGGTAGGGACATTGCCTAGAGTGTGTAGATGTAAAACGTCATGGTGTGACCTTGATTTGACCTTTGACCTTGCAGCAGTGACCATTACCTATAATGCCTTGTCCAGGCTATATCTCGGAAACCATAAGGTGTAGGAAGTTGATATTTGGTAGGGACATTGGTCGGGGGTTATTGGTGTGCAACGTCATGGTGTGACCTGGATTTGATCTTGCATATCTGATGCTATTTTATATCTCTATAGGGATATCTGATACTATTTTATCTCTCTTATATCTCACTTATACCTTTTTACTTGAATCTTGGTTGTTGCACCTTTGCGTGTCTTTTGATGTAGATTAAGCACTGTTAAGTCATTTTAGAATTCATTAAGGGTTTTACTTCTGCAACTTCCCATTGTAACAGATGGTATTTTATCAAGTGAGCCACAGGTTTTGCCCCAACACCATACATAAGCATGTATTGCCACATCTGTATGTATGGGTAATACTCAAAACATTCAAACCATAATTCGACCATACAAAACGAATATAAAATGGAAGAAGTCTTAAACCTTCATGCAAATGTACAAGGTCATCTCTGATGCTATTTTTGCCACTTGCCTCTTTCCTTGATTCTAAGTCCCCTTAGAGTTAGAAATGTTCATGAACATGGTTCCATAACTTCTTACTACTTGAAATCTAAGTAATACTTACTATCAAAGTTTGGAATAGTTTTGGTATTGTTCGTGAATATGGCCCATGTGCAAGCATTTTCTGTGTGAAAGCTGTATTCAGGTTATTGTACCCCTGGCGAAAGTCAGGGATAATTAGGTTTTAGTACAGTCACGCTGCTCCTGCCCAGGATTTCCTTTCATATGTGATAACGTAAAAAAAAATTTACCTGGACCTTTCAAATTTGGTATGTGGGTATATGTGGGCTAGGCTTCGGAGGCTATTATTTTGTGGCCTCAGCCTTCCACAGTAACACCAGTGGGATTCTTCTAAAGATCAAATTTGGGATATTTCTTGACTTGGTACTCACTTAAAGAAGGACAGTTCATCCTATGGTTGAGATATGATACATATATATATGTAAGCATATGTCAACTATAAGCATGCAGAAATTTGACCTTCATTGTCTTTTTAAGCGTCCCTTGAAAAGGGCGCTTATTATATCCCCAGACAAAAGTCGGGGATATACTGGATTCAGCTCCGTCGCACCGCCATGGAAATTTCCTTGTGTACGCGATAACTATAAAACGGATAAACATTTTTTTTCCCAGACTTGGTACGCTTGTTAAGGGTGGCCAAAGGAAGATCCCTATTTTAAGGAGACCTTAAACTCTTTATAATAAAGAACTTATGGCCATCTTAAGTCTCAAGTGGACCTATGGCCACTTAAAACCATCTATGTTACATACTAGTGTAACCACCCGCTTATTAGATTGATGTGTCCGACGTCCGTCAACATTTTCGTTTCTGGACTCTAACTCGAAAACGCTTTGTCCAACCAAATTTAAACTTGACAGGTAGATAGATCGCCATCATCGCTAGATTCCTTTCGAAATTGGTGTAATTCCGTCCATTCGTTTGTCCATTTATAGCATAGATACAATTATGTAAGCTAGATTAAGTTTTACATTTCTTAGCACGTCTAACACATTTACCTTAACTGGGTGACCTAACATTTCTTTCCTTGTTTCTAAATTTAATTACGGCAGTCGCTAGCCTTATTGCTCCCTGTGCAACCCGCCTTTTGGGGCATTTCCAACCCTCTTGTTTCATATGGCGTAATTTATAAATATTGATATACAATTTTCCTGTTTGGCACCCCTTATTAAGCGTCCCGCAAGGGACGCTTGTTTGTGTATGGGAGAGCTTCCGGCTCCGCCGGCTCCGCCGGCTCCGCATTTTGTTTTCCTTATAACTCTGTAACCGTTAGGCAGATTCTTTTCAAATTTGGCAGGTTTAGGCAGTAGCCTTGGGGAATTTTTTTGAATATGTTGCAGTGACATTTCAACCAATCAGAGAGGTCACATGACCAAAAATGTCTTTTTTCGATGGGGAAGCTTGTCCGGATGATAACTTGAAAGGAATTTTATCAATTCACCTGAAACTTGGCAAATACATTCATTCTATTAAAATCTGGAAATCATTAGATTTTGGCATTGATTGGTCAAGAAATGGCCGAGTAATTAATGATTAATTAATCATTACGAATTTTCCAAATAAGGAAAACACAAAAATGTTTATATCTCGAAAACCGTGCTAGATAGAGCGATTTCGACGAAATTTTTGACCCGCAGGGTATCTCTGCGGAGTAGTTTTCCCAATTTTGAAAAAATTTTTGTCTCGCCAAAAATGGCGGCCATTTTGAATTTTCGAAATTTTCGCAAAAATTGCAAAACACAAAAATGCTTATATCTCGAAAACCGTGCTAGATAGAGCGATTTCGACGAAATTTTTGACCCAAAGGGTATCTCTGCAGAGTAGTTATCCCAATTTTGAAAAAAAATTTTATCTCGCCAAAAATGGCGGCCATTTTGAATTTTCGAATTTTTCGCAAAAATTGCAAAACACAAAAATGCTTATATCTCAAAAACCGTGCTAGATAGAGCAATTTCGACAAAATTTTTGACCCGCAGGATATCTCTGCGGAGTACTTTTCCCAATTTTCAAAAAAATTTTGTCTCGCCAAAAATGGCGGCCATTTTGAATTTTCTAATTTTTCGCAAAAATTGCAAAACATAAAAATGCTTATATCTCGAAAACCCTGCTAGATAGAGCGATTTCGACGAAATTTTTGACCCGCAGGGTATCTCTGCAAAGTAGCCATGCCAATTTTCAAACAAAAAATTTCTCGCAAAAAATGGCGGCCATTTTGAATTTTCGAATTTTTTGCAAAATTGCAAAACACAAAAATGCTTATATCTCGAAAACCGTGCTAGATAGAGCGATTTCGATGAAATTTTTGACCCGCTGGGTATCTCTGCAGAGTATCCATGCCAATTTTCAAAAAAATTTTGTCTTGCCAAAAATGGCGGCCATTTTGAATTTTCGAATTTTTGCGCAAAAATTGCAAAACACAAAAATGCTAATATTTCGAAAACCGTGCTACATAGAGCGATTTCGACGAAATTTTTTATCTTCAGGGTATCTGTGCAGAGCAGCTATCCCAAAGAGCTTTCACTTGGTGAAGTTTCAGACCCATAGCTAATTGCTCACCTACTCAAAAAGAGTAAATGCGAATTACCTCTAAAAGTATTGCAGATGGCCAATTTTTCTCAAATAACTCATTCACCTACTTTTGGAAGAGCTTTCACATGGTGAAGTTTCAGACCCATAGCCAATTACTCACCTACTCAAAATGAGTAAATGCGAATTATCTCTAAAAGTATTGCAGATAGCCAATTTTTCTCAAATAACTCATTCACCTACTTTTGGGAGAGCTTTCACATGGTGAAGTTTCAGACCCATAGCTAATTATTTACCTACTCAAAATGAGTAAATGCTAATTATCTGTAAAAGTATTGCGGATACCCAATTTTTATCAAATAACTCATTCAACTACTTTTGGGAGAGCTTTCACATGGTGAAGTTTCAGACCCATAGCTAATTACTCACCTACTCAAAATGAGTAAATGCGAATTATCTCTAAAAGTATTGCAGATAGCCAATTTTTCTCAAATAACTCATTCACCTACTTTTGGGAGAGCTTTCACTTGGTGAAGTTTCAGACCCATAGCTAATTACTCACCTACTCAAAATGAGTAAATGCGAATTATCTCTAAAAGTATTGCAGATAGCCAATTTTTCTCAAATAACTCATTCACCTACTTTTGGGAGAGCTTTCACTTGGTGAAGTTTCAGACCCATAGCTAATTACTCACCTACTCAAAATGAGTAAATGCGAATTATCTCTAAAAGTATTGCAGATAGCCAATTTTTGTCAAATTAATCATTGACCTACTTTTGGGAGAGCTTTCACTTGGTGAAGTTTCAGACCCATAGCTAATTACTCACCTACTCAAAATGAGTAAATGCGAATTATCTCTAAAAGTATTGCAGATAGCCAATTTTTGTCAAATTAATCATTCACCTACTTTTGGGAGAGCTTTCACTTGGTGAAGTTTCAGACCCATAGCTAATTACTCACCTACTCAAAATGAGTAAATGCGAATTATCTGTAAAAGTATTGCAGATAGCCAATTTTTCTCAAATAACTCATTCACCTACTTTTGGGAGAGCTTTCACTCTGTGAAGTTTCAGACCCATAGCTAATTACTCACCTACTCAAAATGAGTAAATGCGAATTATCTCTAAAAGTATTGCAGATAGCCAATTTTTCTCAAATAACTCATTCACCTACTTTTGGGAGAGCTTTCACTTGGTGAAGTTTCAGACCCATAGCTAATTACTCACCTACTGAAAATGAGTAAATGTGAATTATCTCTAAAAGTATTGCAGATAGCCAATTTTTTTCAAATAACTCATTCACCTACTTTTGGGAGAGCTTTCACTTGGTGAAGTTTCAGACCCATAGCTAATTACTCACCTACTCAAAATGAGTAAATGCGAATTATCTCTAAAAGTATTGCAGATAGCCAATTTTTCTCAAATAACTCATTCACCTACTTTTGGGAGAGCTTTCACTTGGTGAACTTTCAGACCCATAGCTAATTACTCACCTACTCAAAATGAGTAAATGCGAATTATCTCTAAAAGTATTGCAGATAGCCAATTTTTCTCAAATTAATCATTCACCTACTTTTGGGAGAGCTTTCACTTGGTGAAGTTTCAGACCCATAGCTAATTACTCACCTACTCAAAATGAGTAAATGCGAATTATCTGTAAAAGTATTGCAGATAGCCAATTTTTCTCAAATAACTCATTCACCTACTTTTGGGAGAGCTTTCACTTGGTGAAGTTTCAGACCCATAGCTAATTACTCGTCTACTCAAAATGAGTAAATGCTAATTATCTCTAAAAGTATTGCAGATAGCCAATTTTTCTCAAATAACTCATTCACCTACTTTTGGGAGAGCTTTCACTTGGTGAAGTTTCAGACCCATAGCTAATTACTCACCTACTGAAAATGAGTAAATGTGAATTATCTCTAAAAGTATTGCAGATAGCCAATTTTTCTCAAATAACTCATTCACCTACTTTTGGGAGAGCTTTCACTTGGTGAAGTTTCAGACCCATAGCTAATTACTCACCTACTCAAAATGAGTAAATGCGAATTATCTCTAAAAGTATTGTAGATAGCCAATTTTTTTCAAATAACTCATTCACCTACTTTTGGGAGAGCTTTCACTTGGTGAAGTTTCAGACCCATAGCTAATTACTCACCTACTCAAAATGAGTAAATGCGAATTATCTGTAAAAGTATTGCAGATAGCCAGTTTTTCTCAAATTAATCATTCACCTACTTTTGGGAGAGCTTTCACTTGGTGAAGTTTCAGACCCATAGCTAATTACTCACCTACTCAAAATGAGTAAATGCGAATTATCTGTAAAAGTATTGCAGATAGCCAATTTTTCTCAAATAACTCATTCACCTACTTTTGGGAGAGCTTTCACTTGGTGAAGTTTCAGACCCATAGCTAATTACTCGTCTACTCAAAATGAGTAAATGCGAATTATCTCTAAAAGTATTGCAGATAGCCAATTTTTCTCAAATAACTCATTCACCTACTTTTGGGAGAGCTTTCACTTGGTGAAGTTTCAGACCCATAGCAAATTACTCACCTACTCAAAATGAGTAAATGCGAATTATCTCTAAAAGTATTGCAGATAGCCAATTTTTCTCAAATAACTCATTCACCTACTTTTGGGAGAGCTTTCACTCTGTGAAGTTTCAGACCCATAGCTATTTATTCACCTACTCAAAATGAGTAAATGCTAATTATCTGTAAAAGTATTGCGGATACCCAATTTTTATCAAATACTCATTCATCTACTTGTGGGAGAGCTTTCACATGGTGAAGTTTCAGACCCATAGCTAATTACTCACCTACTCAAAATGAGTAAATGCGAATTATCTCTAAAAGTATTGCAGATAGCCAATTTTTCTCAAATAACTCATTCACCTACTTTTGGGAGAGCTTTCACTTGGTGAAGTTTCAGACCCATAGATAATTATTCACCTACTCAAAATGAGTAAATGTGAATTATCTCTTAATAGTATTGCAGATAGCCAATTTTTCTCAAATAACTCATTCACCTACTTTTGGAAGACCTTTCACACACGAAAATGAAAAATTGTGAATATCTCGGAAAAGCTATTTCTTCTGCTTTAATGCTCGGCGGGAGATACACACCACGCCAGTGGTCTTGACAAAAATTTTTGTCTCCCCAAAAATGGTGGCCATTTTGAATTTTCAAAGTTTTTGCAAAACACAAAAATGCTTATATCTCGAAAACCGTGCTATATGGAGTGAACTCAACAAAATTTTGGACCTGCTGGGTATCTCTGCAGAGTAGCCATGCCAATTTTCAAAATATTTTGTCTCGCCAAATATAGCGGACATTTTTAATTTTTTTATTTTTTGCAAAACACAAAAATGCTTATATCTTGAAAACCGTGCTAGATAGAGCAGACTGCGCTGACTTTGGTTGCCACAACAGTATAAGGCTAGAAACGAAGCATTTTCTTAATACTTTAGCACTCACCTTTATATCCTTTTCGGGACGCTTTGTTTTTGCTATGCAAAAACATTATCTTTTTTTTTTTGCGAGCGATCCTCTAGTTGATGTTTGATTTTTTTATTGCTCATTATAAAGATTAACCAAGCCTTTTGGGGGCAAATTTGTCTGCTTTCAAGTTAAATATTAATGATGTTATCGCTATCTTACACTTTAAAAACGGTGTTTTTATCGCTATGCTCACTCACTTTTTAAACATTTTAAAATCAAACTTGTTACACATATTAAAATTGCCAGCAGGTAAACTCTTAATTTGTGGTGACCTTGAAGTCCCATTGGGACCAATTTCAATTCAGTCACTTGATAATCACACAGTTATAAATGGAGAATTATACAACATAATATAACTGACCAGCACCCTCAGATTTGTCTGGTACCAACACCCGATTTGCAAAAACTGACTACCAACAAATTGCCAAGGGACCAACCTCAGAAAGTGGACCGACCGACTACAGATTTGTCTGGCACCAATGCTCCTGCTTAGCATCAACAGGTTACCAGCAAATCGACCACTGAACTGGCCACAAGATAAGGTGCTTCCAGCATGGATACTGACTCTGAAAGTGACACGTTGGACTGACCAGAACTCAGCATCTTTGTCAAAGAGGGCGAGTTGTCAGGCTAGGATCCAGATGTCACTGTTACTGACCCTGACCAGACCCTCTCTGAGGAACAAACCTACAGAGAAACTATGAGGGGGATCTAGTCATTTATGGGTTTGACACACATCCCTGATATGGACACTGCCACTTCAACATCAGATGACCATCTATTTGCCAGTCCAAAGTTACAGCCTGCCGAGAAAATGTTGGTCTGCATGCCCACTGATGAATGTCTTTGCAACAAACTGAAGAAACTTAATCTAACCCTGGTGGAAGGATACCCTTCCCGCAGCTCTGAGGCCGGTAGATTATTTAAGGATCAGTTCTTCCGACCAGCAAAGTCACAAGCAAAGTGGTACAGGCTGTATTCCAACCAACAAAAGACTGATCCTGCTTCTGTGTCTTCATGGAACTCTGATGCCTCAAAACTTAATAGTTCTTATAGTCGGATAGCCAGGGCAGCCGGACTTGCCTCAACCCCATCAGCTTCTAGACAGATCTGGCAGGAGAGGTCATCTTCATCTGTAACCAGGCCGCCGGTTTCAACCGATACCTCTACAAAGTGCAAGCAAGTATGTAGACTGAACTCAAGGCAATCTTGTCTGATCACAGCCAGGGGAAGTCCTCAAGCAAGGTTTCGACAGCTACTGATGAACTTCAGTACCTTATGGACTTTAACGCCAGCATTAGCTGAGCCATGACCAAGACTATGCAGCACCTTATTGACTTTGTTTCTATGGCAAACTTCACCTTGGTTAGATAGGACTCCTACCTATGACATCTGAAGACGGGCATCAAACCCGACACTCTTACTGCTCAACTCCAGACGGCCACGTTGTTCCCAGAAAACATTCTCAAGCGAGCTTAGGAGGACATTGCGAACTTTCAATCTAAAGGACAAGCTCACTAAAGCTCATCCCACAGTAAGGGTCGCTACCACCCTTATTAGTGTCCGGAGAAACGTCCTGACAGCAAGAGATCCGACAAGCCTGCTTGGAAAAACATTGGAGTACATGGCCAGGGCAAGAGAAGCAAGGGCAATACCTCTCACTACTCATCACGGCCAGTCAAGGGTTAGCAGTCCTATAAATGAAAATTATTGTGTAAATGCTCCAGTTTATGCAGGAATGCTGGCCGGGAGCAAAGAGACTGTAAATGTGTGTCAGTCACCAGAGACTTAAAGGTTAACCAGAAAGACAGTAGAACATCAGACACAACAGACTTTAAGTGTAAAGTCACCTGTTGTAACTCTTGCACATATTGTGAAAGGGCAGCCACACAAGAATGGCATAAATCCGGTTGTTGTAAATTGTTATTAGAGATTAAAATATCCCTGTATCAATCAATTGTTTTTTGTCAAACCTGTAGCCAATGTCCCAGCTGTTGCTCTAGATCTACCTGTAGGGGTAAGATTGCACTAGTTTTGGGAAACTTTCGAAGCTCTGGGTACCAGTCCAAAGGTTGTAAAAATGATCAAACCAGCCAAAACTGGCAAGTCAAGGTCACTGACCGTCATAAGCAGCTATGTCAATCCCCACAGGAACCTCTACCTGTTGGAGGCATGACATCAGCTTATGAACAAAAATGCAGTGGAGCTGGTCAAAAATCAGAAATCTCTGGGTTTTTTCAGCCGACTATTTTTGGTCCCAAAGCCAAACAACCAGTGGAGACCCATCTTAGACCTCCGCAATCTGAACAAATTCCTCAAGTCAGAAAAATTCAAACTGGAGACACCGGAAACAATAAGGACCTCCCTCCAGACAGGGGAGTGGGTAACATCCATAGATTTCAAGAACGCATACTTCTACATACCCATTCAAAGCCAATCCAGCAAGTACCTGCATTTTCACGTCCAGGATCAAACCTACCAGTTCAAAGCACTACCATTTGGTCTGGCCACAGTACCCATGGAGTTTTCGGTTGTGGCAAAGGAGGTTAAACTTATTGCCTTACAAAAGGGTATAAGGATCCACCAATACCTAGATGACTGGTTGGTGAGAGCCTGATCCCACCAGGTTTGTCTCCAACACACTCAGACACTAGTGGGAATTTGTCAGCAGTGAGGTTAGCTAGTGAACTTGGAGAATCAGAGTTGGGTCCCAAAGAAGTGTTCGACTTCGTAGGTTACCAGTTTGACCTCAGATGTGGCTGGGTCTGACCCACACTGGGACCGAAGGCAGAACCTGTAATAAAAAATATTGGAACTGCTCTCCCGTCGGGCTTGTCCTGTCTGGCAGTTCATGTCCTTAATAGGTCTGCTAACAGCCACAGAGAAACAATTTTACCTCGGTCGTCTCCACATGAGACCCATACAGTGACATCTCAAAAACAACTGGAGGGTACCAGAGTCTCTTGAAAAGGTCATCCCCATTCCAAGGTTACTCCACCCACATCTCAGATGGTGGCTACAAGAAGACAATGTGATTCAAGGTCAACCATTACACCCACAAAAACATGCACTGCAAGTTTTTATAGATGCATCAAAAGAAGGGTTTTTGTTGTTATTTAGGAGTTCACGTAAGTCCCTAGTAACCTACCCGCCGACCAAGCGGTAGCTATTCAGCAATTATCCATTGGGTCCGATGTATTAATGCATTAAATTGCAAATTTAATAAGTAAATTAAATTTTTTTATAAGTTAATACCCTACCCAATGGACCGACAAGGCCCTCCTAACCGGCCCCGCTATCAGCTTACTGTGGGTCTAAATAGGTTTAGACAACAAAAAAGATACGATGATGTCATCCTGTCGGGACAGGAAGGAAGCACAATGCTCCACCTGGCGAATGCACAGTACATGACTGGCCCGGCCGGTGGAAACACAGGATGGCCTCTGTCATTTGGTGGGCCAGTCTGTGCCAAACAGATTAGTAATTGTCCATTGGGAAGGGTATTAACTTATAAAAATTTACTTATTAATTTTGCAAATTTTTTAACTTATAAAAATTTAATTTACTTATTAATTTTGCAAATTTGTATGTCTGAGCAAGCCTCATAGCCTTGACCTTCCACTGGTGGCCTTCTTTTGGTCAAATGTGGGACATTTCTTTACATTTTGACTTGGTTCTCACTTGGGGTGTGACTAATACAGATAATCGGGGTCGATTCCTTGTGGATGAAATTTTGACTTGACATTGAGCCCTTGTGAAGTTTAGAATGTACCTTGACAGAAAACAACGTCCAATATGGCAGCTCCCTTATATTAAAAAAAAATATGAATGAAAACCTTGAATCATTGGAATGAGCTGATGTCTCCATATAAAGTAGTGAATATTATATCAAAAATGGTGAATTATGCGATGGGAAAACATAATTACTTGGATGGTAGTTTATATAGACATGAGCACTCCACTCTTAAAATTGGGATCCTATTTTAATTAAATTTGGCTAGTTTATTGAGCATCGATTACTCGGTTGCACCCCTAGTTCCCACACAGAAGGACACTGTCAGATATCAGCTGATATGTGTAACACATAAATGTCCCTTATAAGCATGGGGAAATTTTACAATCAGCTGCTTTCTCCAAGATCATTGGCTGTCTTCCAAACATTGGCTTGTTGGCTTTTTTGCTATATTTTTTTGGAGAAGTTTACTCCTTTAATATTGGTCATAGGTGTTCAGATGGTTGAATCAATTTTGACCTCTGCTTTGAGGTCAAACTCTGATTATGTTCTAAACAGGCCTTACATCTTCATTATTAATGGTCTTAAGGGTTTGGCACGTGAAAACAATCTATAAAAAATCATGGGCATTGAATATAAGAAGGGTCGGATTGTCCTTTGACCCTTACTTCAAGGTCCTCCATAGTTATCCTGCTTTTTCAACTCTAGGTCCATAGCCGAGTGAGCAATAGTGCTGGTAACTACTTTAAGTAAATTGTTTATAATTCCAAATTGACTGGATTTACAGCATTTAACTAAAATATGCTGTTCAGCTACTTTGTCTTTACCTGCAAGGTGGACCCTGTTTTAGAGGTCTATCTCAAAAGCTAAGCGAGTAATTGCTATTATCTGTTTTTAACAATGAGAAAAAAGAGTGCTTGGTTTTTTCTTCATTTCTGTGACCAGGTCAAACATGGTTTACATTTAAAAAGCCCTATATCTTCATTGTAGAAATAAAGTCCTCAGTTTTGTGATTTATAACCGCAGATAATTCACAAATTTCCGGCAAGTAACGGACGAGCGATACCAAATTTCCGGCGAATAACGGACAAGCGCTACTCGCTCTTCCGTTATTCGCCAGAAATGTGTGAATTATCGGGGGTTATAAATCACAAAACTGAGGACTTTATTTCTATTATAAAGACTGGTTTCATTGATTAATCCATAAATATTATTGTAAATATGTTTCAATACACACCTAGTTGTCGCACTATATTTTGTCTATATCGTTTGGTTCTCTATTATTGGCGATCGTCCAGTTATTGCCTCAGATAATTGTACGCAAAAATATGTGCAGTGCATTGTCTTGAGTAGTCTGCGCACTTCCGGTCTTTATAATATTATTTAACCCAGGAATTTGGCATTCGAAAAAATATCTTGGGAGCATCACCAGCCATTCATTGGTAACTGTGTGTGATTTTTCAGTGAAACTGGAGGCAACTGAGGTGACAAGTGCAGAACTGACTAGTAGTGTGACTGCCGCAGTCAGAGACCACCACCCCACTATACTGAGGATCCCACCAGAAAAGGTCAAAGAGGAAATCTCCAAAGCCATGCGACGCAGCTCTACATCCGGCGACAACAACCCTGTGCAACTGTCAGATTTCCATGGAAATGACATTAAAATACAGATCCGTATTCAGAATCCAGACAGTTCTGCGTTGGAGTCATTGAAGAGACAAAACTTGGCATCTGTGCTGAGCAAACCCCAGGATACAAAACAAGCTCAACCCAAGTCTCCCGTCAGAGTCAGGCCTGTGGGAGCAGCTAAAGGAGGCTTCATAAAGGTGGGTCAGCAGTACAGTAATAGGGCATAATAGTTTTCATAAGACAGTTAAACTCATCCAAATAAAATTTGTTTTAAGTTTAAGCACACATCAGTGACACAAATTGCACTCGCAGTGATATTTATCATGTTTTGTGGGTTTCGGAGTAAAGTAGAAGTGTTTTATGCTGTCTTAGATTTGACTTAACATTGTTCAAATGTTTTCAGAGTACTTTTGCTTACTGCTATATCTGCTCCTGCTAGCTGCACAGTTTGTATTTAGTTCAAACTATTATAGCAAAACCTATCCTGACAAGTTTGAAAGTACAATTATGTGTCCATGTAACACACAGACTGGTCTCTCAGACATGTTTATCCAGTGAAGAGGAGATGCTGTGACTAGCCTGTGTTATTATTGTGCCCCCCAATCTTTCTGTATAACACTGTGTATAAATGTTCACACTGATCTTGAATCTGTCGGTTCAGTCAGGTGTACACTATCATAGCTGGTGAGAAGAGATCACTAGATTTGCTCTGCATTAACTTTTGTATAAATCTATTCACACACAGGTGTCAGACCCTTCAGTCCAATTGAGTGGACAGCGGCATAATTTGGTGATCCAGTCCTCACAGATCCGCAGGAAGAATGAGGACTTCTCGCCAATCTTGAAGTCGGTGGAAACAGTTCAGGCTGAGCTTCCCAGCCAGATACTGGACATTGAGGAGGACTTGGCCATGGAGGTCATTGAGGGCACTCAGGAAGTGGTCACTTCAGTGAATACTGGGCATTTAGACTCTGAGCCAGGAAATACTGAGGACATTGTGGTGGAATGTACACAGGTAGAGCAAAGCAGTACTGTAGAACAGGAGGACCAGGTGACTGAACAAACTGTAGAGGAGGAAGTAACCAGTGGTCAATGTATTGTACAGTATGTTAACGAAAATGGAGAGATCATAGAGGTGGCTGAAGTGACAGAGTGACCACTCACTCACCAGATAGGCTAGTTGTGTATAATTAAGTCAGTTATAGTCATTGAGTAGAGCTACTGCTCGGAGCACAGAGTGAACCTACAGTTTACTTACATGTATGGTGTCTGACTGAGTCAGTTGTGATACTGTCTCACAGACACCCTGAATCACAGGCCGCTCATCTGAGCTGTAATCATGCCACTCCAGTTACAGTCTCTTTGCTCAGGGTTTTTAAAATGAATGAAGTCCTGTTTCCACTGTTGTCTGCTGAGGTAACCATTGACATACTGGTTTTAAAAGGGTGCAGATATAACCCATCATCTTTTTGTGCTTGAAGGTGCTGCAAATCTCACTGTAAAATTAATCTATAATTCAACTTAACTGGCTGACCATTGAGAACAGATTTCAACAAAATTCAGTTTTTACCCCACAGCCCTTAAGGGCTGTCGGGGTATTGTTTTCACCCATGGTGTCCGGATGGGCCGGTGGGCGGCGGGGAAAAGTTTGTCCGGGCTGTATCTCAGAAACCATAAGGTGTAGGAAGTTGATACTTGGTAGAGACATTGGTTAGGATGTGTAGGTGTGCAACGTCATGGTCTGACCTTGATTTGACCTTGCCATAGTGACCTTGAGTTTGAAAATTTTGTCCGGGCTATATCTCGGAAACCGTACGGTGTAGGAAGTTGATATTTGGTAGGGACATTAGTTGGTGGTGTAGGTGTTCAACGTCATGGTCTGACCTTGATTTCACCTTTGATCTTGCCGTAGTAACTTGACTTATAAAATCTTGTCCGGGCTATATCTCGGAAACCGTAAGGTGTAGGAAGTTGATACTTGGTAGGGACATTCGTTAGGGGGTGTAGGTGTGCAACATCATGGTGTGACATTGATTTGACCTTGCCGTAGTGACCTTGATTTATAAAATCTTGTCTGGGCTATATCTCGGAAACTGTAAGGTGTAGGATGTTGATATTTAATAGGGACATTGGTTAGGGGGTGTAGGTGTGCAACGTCATGGTCTGACCTTGATTTGACCTTGCTGTAGTGACCTTGACCTATAAAATCTTGTCCGGGCTATATCTCGGAAACCGTAAGGTGTAGGGTGTTGATATTTGGTAGGGACATTGGTTAGGGGGTGTAGGTGTGCAACGCCATGGTCTGACCTTGATTTGACCTTGCTGTAGTGACCTTGACCTATAAAATCTTGTCCGGGCTATATCTCGGAAACCGTAAGGTGTCGAAAGTTGATGCTTGGTAGGGACATTGGTTAGGAGTTGTAGGTGTGCAGCATCATGGTGTGACCTTGATTTGACCTTGTCGTAGTGACCTTGACCTTTAAAATCTTGTTGCACCTTTGGGTCTGTCTCTTGATGCAGATTAAGCACTGTTAAAGTCAGATTAGAATTCATTAAGAATTTTACTTTTAAAACTTCGCATTGTAACAGATGGAATTTCATCAAGTGAGCCACAGATTTTGCTCCAACACCACACATCAGCATCCATTGAATATATTACCACTTCTGTATGCATGGTAATATTCAAAACATCCAATCCATAATACGGCCATTCCAGATGTAGATAAAGAGTGTCATAATGTTTAGTTTACTGATTAATGCTGTCATCTTGTTATTGAATTGTCTTGTTTTAATAATTCATCTTTACATGCATTATCTTTCTCTTAGACATTATTTTCTCTATTCAAACATTGTTTGGACCTTTATATAACTGAGAGTGCTCTGAAAGTATCCTGAACTTTGTACTGATACAGTACTTCTATATCTCATGGTGTTAAAAATATTTCCCTAGGCTGTGGGGTACTGGGATCTCTGATGCTATTTTACTCTCGTGGTTTAGCCTTGAGTAAATTGATGTTTGTATCCTGCGTCGTCTACCAATCATGATTGCTCTTTTTATCTCTGGCCAGGCGTAGCCCTGGAGGGAGATTATAAAATGCATCCTATGTGTATGTTGGTGCCTCCGTTGGTGTGTCATGCAGATTTCTCTAAAACTACTGCATTTACACATTTTTGGTAAATTACTTCTAATGGATTTTATATTTTGCATAGATGAGCAATAGCTACTTTCAGGTTCCCACTGCTGAGTAAATCCCTTGTAACTTAAAAACTATTGCATTTGGAGTATTTTCTTTAAATATGCTACTCACCTACTTTTGGGTCAGCTATAACATAGTAAAATTGCAGACCAGTAACTCATTGCATAACTGAGCAATAGCTATCTGAGATTTTCACTGTTGAGAAAATAACTTTTATCTTGAAAACTGCATTTAGAGTGTTTCGTTAAAATTTGTCATTCACCTACTTTTGGGACAGTTATAACAGTAAGACTACAGAGCTGAAGCTCATTGTATAACAGAACAGTAGATTTAGCTTCCTCTGGAGGATCAATGTTAGCCTTCTAAAGGTCAAATTTGAGGTATTACTTCTGGCATGAATAAAAAATGTCAATTATCTAGAAAACCGCTGGAGGTAAACTGATTTGGAGCAAATTTTGGATCTTTTGGATATTATAAACCCTCTATATAATGTCTATAAAAAATTTACGTTCCGAATTCCGGCTGAAGTGGAAAATGTTAGTTATCTCTAAAACCATTAGAAGTGGATAATGTTAGTTATCTCTAAAAGCATAAGAGATAGAGCAATTTTGAGAAAATTTCGGACTCTATGGGTACTATAACCTCTGGATGTAATGCACATAAAAAAATTTAACTTTCTGATTTCTTGCAGCCATCATGAATTTTCCGGAATCTCAAAATATTGAGTGGATCAAAACCTTTAGAGATAGAGCAATTTGGAGCAAATTTGTAACCCTTTGGGTACTAAAGATCCTGGATATAATGTATCTGAAAAATTTTTTAATTTACTGAATTCCGACCACCATCTTGAATTTTGCCAGAATCTGAAGATGTTGGTTGTCTAAAAAAATGTTAGACATAGAGCAATTTCGAGCAAATTTTTGACTGTTTGGGTACTATAACCCCTTGATATAATGTCAATAAAAAATTTAAATTTTCCCAATTGTGGCCGCCATCTTAGATAAATGCCTTGTGGTGGTCTTGTTAGCACTGGCTTCCCCCTAAGACTGTTAAAGTATGACTATCTCTTTATATTAATGATCTGTATAATAGAAGTCCTGCTAATATAGTTGTAATTACCACTTATAAAATCTTATTTTCAAGACACAGCTATTTCTCAGTCTGTTGAGTGCATGGCCCTTTTTGCATGGTCATGACTCAAGGAAAAGTATTAGTAACCAGCCTCTGCAGTATGTGCTGGCAATATATTCAAGTAGTCTTTATTTGATTAATTAAATGTTGTAAAATAATGTTAAATATGAAAAAGGAAGATCATATGTCTGCTTGTTAAGTTTGCATTATAACATTTAAATAAAACGTGAAAGGGAATAGCTGAGGTAACATTCTCAATACAGTTCCATGCAAGGGGGAGGTTGTATAGACTTTAATTAACTGTTATGTTTACTGATTCAGAAAGCATTCCTATCATTATTGATTTGTTGTCTCTCTGTCACTGATATTTCAAGAGTTCAGACTCTTTAATTTACTAACTGATCACTTTAAAAATTTTCATAACTTGAGTTGTTTTAAAAGCATTCAAATGACAATAATCTGAATTAATATAGCACTGAATATGTGTGATGATGTAATTGACTAGTTCACATCAAATGGAATTCTTTCCATGTGTGAGATTTCGTAGAATTAGGTCCACAGATCTCAGAGGCCAGCCATTGAATCAGACACATGCTTCTTATTCTGTTCAAATTAATGTGTTACATGATGGTACCCATACCTCTTGTCTGTTAGGTATACACTGTTTCCAGCTACTGGCTCCTGTAAACTAACACCTCATTTTTATCTCCCGCCGGGCTTTAGCCCGGGAGGGAGATTATGAAATGATGCCTGTGTGTTCGTGCGTGCGTGCGTGCGTGCGTGTGTGCGTGCGTTAGTTAGTCACGCAGATTTCTCCAAAACTACTGCAGCTACAGATTTTTTGTAAATTAATAGTCCCAATGAATTTTCATGCCCTTGAAAATTTTTTTGGTTTTATGGACTTAGGCCTAAAGATAAGTGAGTAATAGCAATCATAGCTACTTGGAGTAAAGGGCTCATAACTCAAAAACTATTGCAGATACAACTTTTTCTTGAAATATGTTGTTCAGCTACTTTGTCCTTAGCTATAAGATGGTACATAGTTTGGGGTTCTATTGCATACCGTAAGTGAGTAATAGCTATTTTCTCATTTGTAGCTAAATAACGACATGAGTAAATGTCAAATATCTTCAAAAGTATTAGAGTTACAGAAATCTTTTCAAATATGTTGTTCATCTACTTTTTGGTAAGCTATCACATAGTAAAGTTTCAGACCTCTCGCACCTTGGATAGCTGAGTAATAGCTACTTTGAAATTCTGACTGTTGAGTAAAGCCATTGTAACTCCAAAACCATTGCAGTTAGAGTGTTTTCCTAAAATATGTTGTTCGGCTACTTTGTCCTTAGCTATAAGATGGTACATAGTTTGGGGTTCTATTGCATGCCATAAGTGAGTAATAGCTATTTTCTCATTTGTAGCTAAATAACAAAAGAAGTAAATGTCAAATATCTTCAAAAGTATTAAAGTTAGGGAAATCTTTTCAAATATGTTGTTCATCTACTTTTTGGTAAGCTAGCACATAGTAAAGTTTCAGACCTGTTGCACCTTGGGTAGCCGAGTAATAGCTACTTTGAAATTCTGACTGTTGAGTAAAGCCATTGTAACTCCAAAACTATTGCAGTTAGAGTGTTTTCCTTAAATATGTTGTTCAGCTACTTTGTCCTTAGCTATAAGATGGTACATAGTTTGGGGTTCTATTGCATGCCATAAGTGAGTAAAAGCTACTTTCTCATTTGTAGCTAAATAACAAAAGGAGTAAATGTCAAATATCTTCAAAAGTATTAAAATTAGGGAAATCTTTTCAAATATGTTATCCATCTACTTTTTGGTAAGCTATCACATAGTAAAGTTTCAGACCTGTTGCACCTTGGATAGCTGAGTAATAGCTACTTTGAAATTCTGACTGTTGAGTAAAGCCATTGTAACTCCAAAACTATTGCAGTTCGAGGGTTTTCCTAAAATATGTTGTTCAGCTACTTTTTCCTTAGCTGTAAGATGGTACATAGTTTAGAGTTCTGTTGCATGCTATAAGTGAGTAATAGCTATTTTCTCATTTGTAGCTAAATAACAGAAGGAGTAAATGTCAAATATCTTTAAAAGTATTAGAGTTAGGGAAATCTTTTCTAATATGTTGTCCATCTACTTTTTGGTAAGCTATCACATAGTAAAGTTTCAGACCTCTTGCACCTTGGATAGCTGAGTAATAGCTACTTTGAAATTCTGACTGTTGAGTAAAGCCATTGTAACTCCAAAACTATTGCAATTAGACTTTTTTCCTTAAATATGTTGTTCAGCTACTTTGTCCTTAGCTATAAGATGGTACATAGTTTGGGGTTCTATTACATGCCATAAGTGAGTAATAGCTACTTTCTCATTTGTAGCTAAATAACAAAAGGAGTAAATGTCAAATATCTTCAAAAGTATTAAAGTTAGGGAAATCTTTTCAAATATGTTATCCATCTACTTTTTGGTAAGCTATCACATAGTAAAGTTTCAGACCTGTTGCACCTTGGATAGCTGAGTAATAGCTACTTTGAAATTCTGACTGTTGAGTAAAGCCATTGTAACTCCAAAACTATTGCAGTTAGAGTGTTTTCCTAAAATATGTTGTTCAGCTACTTTGTCCTTAGCTATAACATGGTACATAGTTTGGGGTTCTATTACATGCCATAAGTGAGTAATAGCTACTTTCTCATTTGTAGCTAAATAACAAAAGGAGTAAATGTCAAATACCTTCAAAAGTATTAAAGTTAGGGAAATCTTTTCAAATATGTTATCATCTACTTTTTGGTAAGCTATCACATAGTAAAGTTTCAGACCTGTTGCACCTTGGATAGCTGAGTAATAGCTACTTTGAAATTCTGACTGTTCAGTAAAGCCATTGTAACTCCAAAACTATTGCTGTTAGACTGTTTTCCTTAAATATGTTGTTCAGCTACTTTGTCCTTAGCTATAAGATGGTACATAGTTTGGGGTTCTATTGCATACCATAAGTGAGTAATAGCTACTTTCTCATTTGTAGCTAAATAACAGAAGGAGTAAATGTCAAATATCTTCAAAAGTATTAAAGTTAGGGAAATCTTTTCAAATATGTTATCCATCTACTTTTTGGTAAGCTATCACAGAGTAAAGTTTCAAATTTCAAAGTTTACAACTTTTGCTGGCCATCTTGAATTTTTGCGGAAAATGAAAAATGGCAAATATCTCTGAAACTGTCAGAGAAAGAGCGATTTCGAGCAAGTTTTGGACCCGCAGTGTAGTAGAAGGGTATTCTGTTGAAACATGAAAGTTTTCAATTTCACATGGTGAAGTTTCAGACCCATAGCTAATTACTCACCTACTCAAAATGAGTAAATGCTATTTATCTCTAAAAGTATTGCAGAGAGCCAATTTTTCTCAAATAACTCATTCACCTACTTTTGGGAGAGCTTTCACTTGGTGAAGTTTCAGACCCATAGCTAATTACTCACCTACTCAAAATGAGTAAATGCTAATTATCTCTAAAAGTATTGCAGATAGCCAATTTTTCTCAAATAACTCATTCACCAACTTTTGAAAGAGCTTTCACATGGTGAAGTTTCAGACCCGTAGCTAATTACTCACTTACTCAAAATGAGTAAATGTGAATTATCTCTAAAAGTATTGCAGATAGCCAATTTTTCTCAAATAACTCATTCACCTACTTTTGGGAGAGCTTTCACTTGGTTAAGTTTCAGACCCGTAGCTAATTACTCACCTACTCAAAATGAGTAAATTTGAATTATCTCTAAAAGTATTGCAGATACCCAATTTTTCTCAAATGACTGATTCACCTACTTTGGGAAGAGCTTTCAGTTGGTGAAGTTTTAGACCCATAGCTAATTACTCACCTACTCAAAATGAGTAAATGCAAATTATCTCTAAAAGTACTGCAGATAGCCAATTTTTCTCAAATAACTCATTCACCTACTTTTGGAAGAGCTTTCACATGGTGAAGTTTTAGACCCATAGCTAATTACTCACCTACTCAAAATGAGTAAATGCGAATTATATCTAAAAGTACTGCAGATAGCCAATTTTTCTCAAATAACTCATTCACCTACCTTTGGGAGAGCTTTCACTTGGTGAAGTTTCAGACCCATAGCTAATTAATCACCTACTCAAAATGAGTAAGTGTGAATTATCTCTAAAGGTATTGCAGATAGCCAATTTTTCTCAAATAACTCATTCACCTACTTTTGGGAGAGCTTTCACATGGTGAAGTTTTAGACCCATAGCTAATTACTCACCTACTCAAAATGAGTAAATGCGAATTATATGTAAAAGTACTGCAGATAGCCATTTTTTCTCAAATAACTCATTCATCTACTTTTGGGAGAGCTTTCACTTGGTGAAGTTTCAGACCCATGGCTAATTACTCACCTACTCAAAATGAGTAAATGCTAATTATCTCTAAAAGTATTGCACAGAGCCAATTTTTCTCAAATAACTCATTCACCTACTTTGGGAAGAGCTTTCACTTGGTGAAGTTTCAGACCCATAGCTAATTACTCACCTACTCAAAATGAGTAAATGTGAATTATATCTAAAAGTACTGCAGATAGCCAATTTTTCTCAAATAACTCATTCACCTACTTTTGGGAGAGCTTTCACTTGGTGAAGTTTCAGGCACGTAGCTAATTACTCACCTACTCAAAATGAGTAAATGCTAATTATCTCTAAAAGTATTGCAGATAGCCAATTTTTCTCAAATAACTCATTCACCTACTTTTGGGAGAGCTTTCACTTGGTTAAGTTTCAGACCCGTAGCTAATTACTCACCTACTCAAAATGAGTAAATTTGAATTATCTCTAAAAGTATTGCAGATAGCCAATTTTTCTCAAATGACTGATTCACCTACTTTGGGAAGAGCTTTCAGTTGGTGAAGTTTTAGACCCATAGCTAATTACTCACCTACTCAAAATGAGTAAATGCGAATTATCTCTAAAAGTACTGCAGATAGCCAATTTTTCTTAAATAACTCATTCACCTACTTTTGGAAGAGCTTTCAGTTGGTGAAGTTTCAGACCCATAGCTAATTACTCACCTACTCAAAATGAGTAAATGTGAATTATCTCTAAAAGTACTGCAGATAGCCAATTTTTCTCAAATAACTCATTCACCTACTTTTGGGAGAGCTTTCACTTGGTGAAGTTTCAGGCACGTAGCTAATTACTCACCTACTCAAAATGAGTAAATGCTAATTATCTCTAAAAGTATTGCAGATATCCAATTTTTCTCAACTAACTCATTCACCTACTTTGGGAATAGCTTTCACTTGATGAAGTTTCAGACCCATAGCTAATTACTCACCTACTCAAAATGAGTAAATACGAATTATCTCTAAAAATACTGCAGATAGCCAATTTTTATCTCCCGCCAGGCTTTAGCCCGGGAGGGAGATTATGAAATGATGCCTGTGTGTGCGTACGTGCGTGCGTGCATTAGTCACGCAGATTTCTCCAAAACTACTGCAGCTACAGATTTTTTGTAAATTAATTGTCCCAATGAATTTTCACTCCCTTGAAAATTTTTTGGGTTTTATGGACTTAGGCCTAAAGATAAGTGAGTATTCCACTATCTTTAGTACATCTTATTTATACGGCGGGAGATAAATGCATGCGTCAGAATGCTTGTTTTATGTACAATTGTGCCTTACATTCTCTTTACCTCTTTTCGCAATGTTTACTAAATACCTGTTAATTGCTTGTTTAACTGTATGCCTCAAGTTCCCTCATAGTACAAATGGTAGACATTGAATGTCCACCAGTTAAGATTGCATCATTAAAGTTCCGAAAACTATAGAGTGAAGTGAAGAAATGAGGTGCCTTTTATCTGAATAATCTAGATAACTCCCAAGTTTTAGACCTAGTTCAGGGCCTCATTTCTTGAAATATATTAAATAAGAACTATCACCTAAAATGTTTAAAACAATGACTCAGTATATGTGGGCACTGATGACCAGCATTTGTATTTGCCATGTATGAGATAGCCGTTGTTTTCCTGCATTTTCAGCTCAAGTAGTATGAAGTTTTCTCACATATATATTGTTTATTTATTGGTACCAGTGAGGTATTGTAATGATTAAAATTTTAAATAAATGTAGTTGAATTGCTTTATCCTCATTTCAGTTGGTTATATGTGTACAGTTAATAGTGATGTATAATGTTTGTAAATACTAATGTGAATACAAGTGTATAAGTTGGATGCAGTTTTCTTTTTGGTGTCAACCTTTCAGCTATTGTACCCCTATACCTCGTAGATGAACTGTATCTAATATATTTTTAACCTGAGCCCATAAGGACTGGGGTTATAGTCATCCCCTGCTCCATCTGGGCAGCAGTGGTGGCAGTGATGGGAATAGAGTTGTGAGCGTTCCACAACCTAAACCTGTGCATACATTTTCACAAAATTTTTATAATATGTTTACCCCAAGATGATCTAGAGCTGATTAGGTTTTGAGGGGTGTCTGGCAACAACTGTTGCCATGGTAACACTTTTAACCTTTTTACACCACAGCCCCTAAGGGCTGTCGGGTATTGCTTTCACCCATGGTGTCCTGATGGGCGGGCAGGTGGTGGGGAAAAGTTTGTCCAGGCTGTATCTTGGAAACCGTAAGGTGTAGGTAGTTGATACTTGGTAGGGACATTGGTTAGGGGGTGTAGCTGTGCAACATCAGTGTTACATTAATTTGACCTTGCCGCAGTGACCTTGAGTTTGAAAATCTTGTCCAGGCTATATCTCGGCAACTATACAGTGTAGGAAGTTGATACTTGGTAGGGACATTAGTTAGGGGATGTAGGTGTGCAGCGTCATGGTGTGACCTTGATTTGACCTTGTCATAGTGACCATGAGTTTTAAATTCTTGTCTGGGCTATTTCTTGTATTCCATAAGGTGTAGAAGGCTGACACTTGATGGGACATTAGTTAGAGGGTGTAGGTGTGCATCATGGTGTGACATTTAACTTTGGCTCAAAGTGTGTTCAGCTGTCATATTTGAGACATCTTTCTCTTATGGCAAAGATATATGGATTGCTGCAACTGATTATTGTATGCACTTTTAAATAATTGTGCTTTTTCCATTGACAGCTATTCTCCAATTAATAAATTTTACAGCTTCATAATTTTTAGTTTGCTGATTAATGCTGTCATCTTGCTATAGAATTGTTTTGTTTTAATACTTTATCTTTACATACATTTTCTTTCTCTTAGATGTTATTTTCTCTACTTAAACATTATTTGGAGCTTTATATAACTGACACTGCTCTGAAAGTATCCAGATCTTTGTACTGTTTCACTACTTCTACATCTCATGGTGTTGAAAACTATTTCCCTAGCCTGTGTTTACGGGTATCTCTGATGCTTTTTTGGGGTCTTAAGGTGTGTATTTTCACCATATTTTAAAGTTATGTTTACCCCAAGAGGATCTAGAGCTGATTAGGTTTTCTGATGTATCTGGAAACAACTGTTGCCATGGCAACAATTTTAAGATTTTATTGTGTTAATACATCCTATCTAATGGAGAATTGCTTTACCGGTCGGGGCAACCGGTCCCACCAAACGCCAGAAAAAGACGTCATGTATATAGTACCAGCAGGACCAGTCACAGAGTGTGCATTCACTAGGTGGCGCATCGTACTTCCTTCCTGACTAGACAGCGTGACGTCTTAGCATCTTTTTTGTTTGGCGCGTGGAGGCAGATGTGTTTTCTACAGAGACGTTTTTGAAATTTATCCAGTTTATGAACTTTTAAGTTTATTTACTTAGTTCTACGAGTTCTATCATCATTATGTCTTCTCCTGGACAGAAAAGAGGAATTTGCGGGCATGTTATGGCCCTGTTTGACAACCACAAGAAGTGTGCCAGATGTGGGGAGAAGGGGGTGGGAGACGATCCCTGGGTCAAGAAACTTGAACGTCATATTTGCAAGGGCTTCACGCCTGCTCGAGTTCAACAATTGGTCACGCCTACCTACAAGTCCAGGAAAGAACGTCGGACGACAGAAACTACCAGTAGTGCTACCCCCACTCTCGTGGACCCTTCAGATGTGACTCTGTTGGGACGAGTACACACAGACAAGCCATCTTCTGTTGAATCGACACCTACCAAGAAGAAGAAGCGTTCTGATGGGCTCTCCTAGACCCAGCAAGGGGAAACCCAGCAGTAAACCTGCTTCTGAGGACCTCAAAAGTTTGGATGACAAGTGGAGTGAGAGGTTTTCACGACTTGAAGCTTTGCTTCTTAGTAAGTTGTTTGCTATGCCGGTAGAACCTGTGAAACCCCCAACTGTGGTGACCAGAGAACATCCTTCTTTGATCCGGGTGCATCTTCCAGTGTTGTGTCTTCTGGTTTGGTCACTGATTGTACCGGTCCCTGTCTTGTACAGACCACCGGTAAAGCTGCCCAGTTGTCTGCTACCCAACCTCCGCTGGAGGTTCCCGGTATGAAAGCTGTGCAGGATGTCAGTAAGTGTGCTACCCACCCTGTTACCCTTTACAGGCTCCCGGTGCAGGGACAGCAACCCAGCCTCCACAGGCTCCCGGTGTAGGTCCTAAAGTGCTGCCAACCGGTAATGACTCTGCTCAGCTAGACCAGTCACTTTCCGGTGGAAGAACTGTTGAGATTGAGAGTGAGCCAGTATAAACTCAGTTTTATCTGGATTAAGTTTAAGTTTGCTAGCCGACATCCATTCCTGAATATCTTGAAGGCATCTGTTCAACTTATCGGAAGCAGCTGAGGCATTCATGTGCGACAGATGGACATAAAGTTGTGAATCATCAGCATAGAAATGGTAGTTTACGCTTTTGTGTTTACCAATCAGTGTACTAAGGGGAGATGTGTAAAGAGAGAATAGCAGAGGACCCAGAACAGAACCTTGAGGCTCACCAAACAGGAGTTTTTGTAAATCAGACAAAGTAGAACCAATCTTAATAGACTGAAAGCGTTCTGTCAAATAAGAAGAGAACCATTTGAGAGTGGACCCACCAACACCGAACCAATCCAGAAGACAGCTGAGGAGAGTGGAATGATCAATAGTATCAAAGGTGGCCGAGAGATCCAGAAGTACCAAGGCAGTAGCTTCACCCCGAGATAGTGACAAATGAATATAATTAAGCGTCCCTGAAAGGGCGCTTATTTGTTTTCATCTCAGTTTCCACGCCGCCGCATTATGGTCTCCCTTGAATATCTCCCTTATTATTAGAAGGTTTCAAACCATATTTGGCAGTTATATACCTTAGGCGTGGGAAAATTTTTCTGCATGATTAAATTTGACCTTTATGAAGGTCACATGATCAAAAACAATTTTTTTAAGTACCCCCCCCCCCCCCCCCCCCCCCCGTCATCACAGTTCAGGAAAAACTGCTTGCTACACAGCCTTATAATTTGACACACCTGTTCATACTATCGAAAACGCGAGCTGATTAGATTTTGGGAGCAATCCCTTGAAAAATGTCTCATTTATGGGTGATTTCCTCACACCTTCCAATCTGAGAGCCTTAAATTTAGGTCAACCCCTCTATTATCTTCTTAAGTATTGCATTTAGAGCCATAAGATGTATTGGGAGGTAATAGGAAACCATATGTGTAGAGTCTAAATAGCCGGTCAGTTTTACCCCCCGACCCCCCCTTATGGGTCAAACTGGGGTCATAAAATAGCTGATTTTCAGTTTTTGCCTTATATCTCCTTTATTGTTGCTTTTATAGCTTCAGAATGTATTAAGAGGTATTGGGAAAGCATATGTGGAGAGTCTAAATAGCCGGTCAGTTTTACCCCACGGCCCCCCCTTATGGGTCAAACTGGGGTCATAAAATAGGTGATTTTCAGTTTTTGCCTTATATCTCCTTTATTGTTGCTTTTATAGCTTCGGAATGTATTAAGAGGTATTGGGAAAGCATATGTGGAGAGTCTAAATAGCCGGTCAGTTTTACCCCCCGACCCCCCCTTATGGGTCAAACTGGGGTCATACAATAGCTGATTTTGAGTTTTTGCCTTATATCTTTTTTATTGTTGCTTTTATAGCTTCAGAATGTATTAAGAGGTATTGGGAAAGCATATGTGGAGAGTCTAAATAGCCAGTCAGTTTTACCCCCCGATCCCCCTCCCCTTATGGGCCAAACTGAGGTCATAAATAGCTGCTTTGGAGTTTTTGCCTTATATCTCCTTTATTGTTGCTTTTATAGCTTTAGAATGTATTAAGAGGTATTGGGAAAGCATATGTGGATAGTCTACATAGCTGGTCAGTTTTACCCCCGACCCCCCCTTATGGGTCAAACTGGGGTCATAAAATAGCTGATTTTCAGTTTTTGCCTTATATCTCCTTTATTGTTGCTTTTATAGCTTCAGAATGTATTAAGAGGTATTGGGAAAGCGTATGTGGAGAGTCTAAATAGCCAGTCAGTTTTACCCCACGGCTCCCCCTTATAGGCTAAACTGGGGTCATAAATAGCTGCTTTGGAGTTTTTGCCTTATATCTCCTTTATCGTTGCTTTTATAGCTTCAGAATGTATTAAGAGGTATTGGGAAAGCATATGTGGAGAATCTAAATAGCTGGTCACTTTTACCACCCGACCCCCCCCCCCTTATGGGTCAAACTGGGGTAAAAAATAGCTGTTTTGGAGTTTTTACCTGATAGCTCCTTTATTGTTGCTATTATAGCTTCGGAATGTATTAAGAGGTATTGGGAAACCATATGTGGACAGTCTAAATAGCCGGTTAGTTTTACCTCCTCACCCCCATGTATGGGTCACACTGGGGTCATGAAATAGCTTTTGCCTTTATTGTTGCTTTTATGCTTTCACAATGTATTAAAACC
Source organism: Sabellastarte sp. h YS-2021 (assembly GCA_964017235.1). NCBI lineage: Eukaryota > Metazoa > Annelida > Polychaeta > Sabellida > Sabellidae > Sabellastarte > Sabellastarte sp. h YS-2021. Next base: position 36,280,473 of record OZ024936.1, read on the forward strand.
TATTGCAAAACCCTGTGGACATACTTGCACACATGATTATATATGAAGTTATCAATACTCGTTACTGAAATGCTTTGTAGCATTTACACAAAATTTACTAAAGTTACATCCAATGTTGTACATCCAATGTACAACACTTTCTCCAGCTTGTCTATGTCTACAACGCTTGTTTATGTTAATTAAAGAAGACCTTTGTAGGATTTTCCCTGTCATGATCTCACTAAGGGGGTTGGTTTATGTAACAGTACGGTACAGCTTTGTGCTTTCTTAGCTTTACAGCATGCTTATTAAAACCACAAGGCATTTTAAACTCTCAGGGACGCTTCGCTTTTGTTAGCAAAAGCATTCATCTAGTTTTTGATGGAAAGCAGAGCCGTCTCCATTGAGTGACCTGACTTATATGCTGACTGGTATGGGTTATCCAAGCCATGTCGATGAATATGATCAAATAGCTGTTAGCAACTACATGTTCCACCAGTTTAGAAATGAAGCTAAGTCCAGATACTGGGCGGTAGTTTTTCAAATCCTCAACAGGAAGAGAGGCCTTCTTTATAAGTGGAGTGACTACAGCTTTTTTTAACCCATCTGGAACCAGTCCCTCCCGGAGCGAACAATTAACCAATTTGGTTATAGATGGTAGAAGGATGTCAATGCATTCCTTAATAAGGAATGTGGGCAATGGGTCCAACAGGCATGATTTGGTGGGTGATTTGCTGATTATTTTACCGATTTCATCTTGAGTGACTTGAGTAAAGACTTTTAATTTAGGAGGGTCATAAGACATTATTTTCTCTACTACTTTCTCTACATGTATATGAGTACCATAAACACCCCATCCGAGTGACCTTTTGTATATTTTTCACATATATTGCCCTATAATTTGGAAATGGTAAAGTCTGAAAAGTCTCATTTTATTGCGCTACAATAGCTTACCATGTGGGACTGACTGCTGTTCTCAGATGGCCGCCAGGCCCGGCCAACGTCTAAGAAAAAGAGACATCTATTGTTGGCCGTAGCCTCAGGTTGTCGTCACGTGGTCTACCTCATTTGTCTTCTCCTTTCCTGTTGGTCGCCGCCATATTGGAATCTGTTGTGAAAAGCTTAGCCATTTGTTCTACTATATCTCACTTTATACTTATTGTTGGATGTCGATATTTAGCCATTTTGTTTTTTAATTGTCATTCATCGTTTTGTTAAAGTTTCATTGCAGTTGGATAAGTATATTTTACTTATTTCTGTGTTTTGAGCTTTTGTCTCGACAAAGGCTTGTTGTTATTGGGTTACGTTTTTTATTGCGTTTTCAATATGTCTTCTCACCAAAGCAATAAAGATAAACCCAGAGTGCTCAAATGTCATCATTTCTGCCATTCATTTGATACTCATAACTTCTGTCCAACATACAGGGAGGCTGGCAAGGGAGATGATCCCTGTGTCACCTTCATTTCACCCTGCAATATTTGTGCTTCTTTTACAGAAGAACAAATGATCAAGATCACACATAGAAAGAGATATGTGAAGAAACAAAAATCTGATTTACCTAAGAATGATGACGAACTAGATTTATTGGGCGATCAGGAGGTTGAATCCTTCTCGGGTTCTCATGCAGACCTTGAGAGTGTTGCAGATCACCTTTTTAGTTCTCCTCTACGTCCTCAGCCACTTGCCTTCGAGGCCTTGTCATTAAAACCTCTAGCAAATCTGCCCCACCCACCCCAGGTACTGCCTTACAGCAGAAAATAGAGTCTAAGATTGAACAATCTCTGGGGTCTCGGCTAGACATCAAATTGGAACAGAAAATGGGTATTTTTCAGGCTAATATGCTCGAGGCAATGAAGTCCCTTCAGGAAGATTTTCAAAAGTCTATCCAGAAGACTTCTTCCCAAGTGGAAGTGGATAGCGGAAGCGGACCATTACTCAGATCAGACCGATGACCCTCGGCCTGTCTCTAGTAGACCAAAGAAACATGCTGACAAGACTAAACACAAATCCAGGTCCAGATATTTACCATCTTCGTCAGAGGAGGATCAGTCCTCTGTACCCAGACATAGGTCTCCAAAACCTTCTAGAAAGGCCTTTTCAGATCAAGACCAACCTCAACATGATCCAGACCCACCTTACTACAGGGAAGTAGCACTGTCTGACATTCCCTCTCAATATGCAGAGGAGGTAGATACTTTCAGGCGTATCCTGAAACTCCCTGACCCTAGGGAATCTTTGCCTAGGTCCTCCACTGCAGTAATGGCTCTAGATGACGAGAAAAGTAGACAGGAGCTCATGCCAAGAGGCCCTTCTTCTATGCTGCCCCTTAATTCTATTATCAAAGACGCCTTTGATAAATTTGATCATGACTTCCAAGCAGCAAATTTACCTGAGGGTAAATACATAAAAGCTCTTTCCACTGACAAGTGGTGCAAGGTGGGACAGCCTTGTTATGAAGACAAAATACAGGAGCTCAATACAGACTTTGCAAAGATCTGTATTTCTCCTAAGCCCTCTGGGGCCCCTATGGGCAAGGTTCCCCTACCAATTCTCAAGGAATTGGAACACCAAGCGAGGCAAAACATCTCCACAGTCAACTTTGCCACTACCTTTGCCAAGACTTCTTCTTCTTGCAATGCCACTCTTGAGAAGTGCCAATATAGTCTGAAGTCAACCTTTAAGAAGGTTAAGTCTCAAATTCATAAAGGTGCCGATCCTGAGAAAGCAGCAAAGCGTGGATACGAGGAAGCCTGTGAATACTTGGATCTCTGGAACAAGACTGATCTAATTCACAGGGCCTTGACATGCCTCAGCAAATTCTTAGCTCATATACTCCAGAGGGAGTTATACTCCATGGGCAACACCGGCTTGCTCAGGCGCAAAGCCGAAATGACCCTCTTACAACCACACCTAGGGGAAACGGGACGCCAGGACCTCGTCCTTTTGACCGTCTTCCCTGTTCAAGTCTCAATTAGTCAAGGAAGGTGAAGACTTCCTTCTCAAGAAAGGCACCTTAAAAGACTCTCAGGGTTTTGGACCCTATCAAAACAAGCCCTTTCGTGGTCCCCACAAGAAAAGAGGCTCCTACAGGAAACGTCCCTACAGGGGCAACTCCTCTTAAAGCAGTAACCAATCGTTTTCCTCCAACAGAGGAAAACCAAATTTCAGAGGCTCAAGAGGTCATTTTCGACCCCACAATGGGGGACGAGGGCGTGGAAACCCCTCTCCCCAATGACTCCTTAAAAGCCTCTCTCAGTCCACCAGTAGGAGGTCGCCTCCATTCTTTCAGAAGAGACTGGCAAGCAAACAGATGTTCATCCAACTTGTGTAACATTATCACCAATGGCTACGTACTGCCATTCCTCTCAAAACCAAACTTGGTCAGATTTCCTCTGATTCTATCAGAATACAAGGACCTTCAAAAAGGCCAACCTCTGGCCGATTATATCCAGTCTCTTCTGTCAAAGAACGCAATCGAAAGGGTGGAAAATGTAAAATCTCTCGAGTTTTACAGTCGCTTGTTTCTAGTCCCCAAGCCTCACCAAAGGTGGAGGCCAGTAATAGACTTAAGCAGGCTCAACACTTTTCTACATGTAGAAAAGTTCAAAATGGAAACTCCAGAGTCCATCAGGACCTCCCTGATTCCAGGGGAATGGATATCATTGATAGACCTATCTGACGCTTACCTCCACACCCCATCCACCCAAACTCAAGGAAATACCTAAGGTTTTGCCACAGGTCTCAGGTGTTTCTTTTCACCTCCCTCCCTTTCGGACTAGCCACAGCCCCCAGGTCTTTACAATGATCGTAATGGAAGTGAAGCTAATGGCCCTCTCCAGAGGACTCAGAATTTACCAATACCTGGACGACTGGCTGATCAGGTCCCAGTCTCAGGAGGAAGCCCTAGTGAACAACCAGATAGTAGTAGACCTAACCCAGTCTTTGGGGTGGATAATAAATCAGGAAAAATCAGAACTGAAACCTACTCAGGTGTTTTCATTTGTGGGCTACGAATACCATCTAGATTCAGCCCTCATTCAAGATAGATGGCTCAAACTTCAGGATTTGATCCTGCGTCTCAAATCAAAACATGTTTTGACTGCAAGATGTTTGATGTTGCTAATTGGGTTGCTTGCCTCAACGGAGAAAATGGTGCCGGAGGGACGCCTTCACATAAGGCCCTTTCAGTTTCACCTCAAGGAGCACTGGAAATATCCTCAGTCGCTGGACAGCCTCCTTCCTTGGACAGAAATGATTTCTGCACACCTAGAATGGTGGCAGAACCCCACAAATGTGATGATAGGCGTGGACCTTCATCCCAAAGACCACAGCATCCAACTCTTTACAGACGCCTCAAACAAAGGTTGGGGCGCTCACTTAAATCAAAGTTCTACCAAGGGTCTGTGGTCAGACGGGGCAAAAAGGCTACACATAAATGTCCTAGAGTTGAAGGCGGTTTCACTGGCCCTTTGAAGCTTCAAGGACCAGTGTCAGAACCAAACTGTACTAGTTGCAACGGACAACTCAACAGTGGTAGCCTACATCAACAAACAAGGAGGAACTCACTCAGCGGAGATGTGTGCGCTCCTGTGGAAGATTATGACATGGTGCCATCATTATCACATAACATTGAAAGCCAGACACATTCCAGGGTGTCTGAATGTGATCGCCGAGCTTCTGTCCAGGTCCAACCAAGTTCAATCAACAGAATGGTCACTGCACCCTCAGGTGTTCAAACAGATCTGTCGGAGGTGGTTCACCCCTCATGTAGATCTATTTGCCACTCCTCTAAACCACAAACTTCCACAGTACGTCTCTCCAATCCCAGACCCAAAGGCTTGGGACATAGATGCTCCGAACATAAACTGGACGGGTCTCACGGCTTATGCTTACCCTCCAACGGCTCTCCTTCACAGGGTGATCCAAAAAATCAGGCAATGCCACTGCCTGATCATAGTAATTACCCCAGGCTTGCCAGGGATGCCCTGGTTTTGGGACCTAGTGAAGCTCTCTACAGAGATCCCACTACAACTCCTGGTGTCAACAACTCTGCTCAAACAGTCCCACAGTTATGTGTTTCACAGCAATCCGCAACATCTCAACCTCCACACCTGGTGTCTAGGAGTAGACAACTCCAAGAACAAGGCTTCTCTGTGGAGGTGGCAGAGAGAATTGCTGTCTCTCAGCGGTCAACAAGGACCATCTACAAGTCAAAGTGGGCCCTATTTGAGAAATGGTGCAGAGAAAATTCGGTGCATTTCTCCACTCCATCTATGAAACAAATCTCAGTTTTTTTCCTGTACCAAGACCTAAACAGGCGCCCCTCGACCATTGATGGTTACAGGACGGCCATTGTTGACTCTTTGGGCCCAGCGGGCCACCATATTACACAAAGTTCAGACCTTCACAGGTTACTCTCCAGTTTTCACAGGGATCGTCCCAAAAGTTCCAGGAATCTTCCTAAGTGGAACCTTTCTGTTCTTCTCAATGAGCTCACAAAAGCACCATTTGAGCCTATGAAAGACACAGACCTCAAACATCTTACTCTCAAAACTGCATTCTTGCCAGCTTTGGCCTCCGGCAAGCGCCGCAGCGAAATCCATGCCTGGATCACAAACAAAGTATCTAATCTGGACCAATGGGAAAAGGTTGCCTTGTTCCCTTCTTCTGACTTCATAGCCAAAAACCAACTAGCAAGAGAAGGTTCTCAAAGTGTGTCTCCAGTGACTATTCCTGCTTTGACTACCATTGTAGATAGACAATTCAAAGAAGACAGGGCCCTGAGTCCTGTGCAGGCCCTGAGGTACTATTTGGATTGGACCAAAGAACTGAGAGGGTCTCGATCCCTCCTTTTCATCTCCAAGAAAGGACATACCTCAAACATCAGACCCGCTACTCTCTCTTCGTGGTTGAAAGAAACCATTCTACTTTGTAAAAAACAAGCAGACCAACAACCCTCGTCCAAGTTAAAGCGCATCACATTGGGGCCTTCGTGGCCTCTAAGGCCTTTTACGGTGGGGTATCGGTGGACCAAATCATGCAAGCCTGTCACTGGAAAGCTCACAACACATTTACAAATTTTTATCTAAAAGACCTTACTTGGTCAGACAAAGACAACAATATGTATCTGGGGCCAGTAGTAGCGCCACAACAGGTCCTAGACCCTTCCCTCAGACCAGTCATCCTCAGAAAGAAAAGAATGGGGGGGGGGGGCACATCCGCTGCAACCAAGTCTTCAGGAGTCTAACCCCAGGGTCTAGATATAGGTTTACCTCATCAGGGTGTTTGGGTAAGGTCTTTATATTCTTTAATTTTAGTATATATTGTATTATGTATTAAGGACTTTTAAGGTTGTCATTAATCTCATTCTAGGGTGGTAATAAGTTTTGTATCTCCAAGCCTTGGTCTTAGATCTCTTCCGTGGTAGCCCTTGGGGCTTTACTCCATCTAAGTGTACTTAGGTTACATTCTCTCCTTCTGTCAAAACACCCAGACAGTATATTAGCATTGTCAGTCATTCATTCAGCTTTTTTGGTTCTTTACGGTCCCGGTCTTCGGGATTGGGGCACTGTAAATGGGACTCAGACTGGTACTTTCTCTCATTCTCTTTATTTTTACCTCAGAAAAACTGAACATATCTTCCAGTCTCAGTTGTAATCCCTCCACCAAGCGGTTGGATTCAGCAATCAGTCCCACATGGTAAGCTATTGTAGCACAATAAAATTGAAAATTTTAATTACTTAAATGTAGCTTTTATGAGCTACAAGCTTACCATGTGGGACTGAGAAGAGTCCCACCCCACCTCCCCGCTATATTAGAATAGAATAGAATAGAAACATTTATATAGCGCAAAATTGATGTAACATCCTCTAATGCGCTTGAGGTCAAAAAGGGAAGGTCCAGGGACGTATCAGGTCAAGATCTGAAAATTAGCGTCCGCCAGGGAGATGTACTATGGAGGAGGATATGCTAGTCTAAACAAATAGGTCTTTAGCTGGCTACGGAAACCTGTTATTGTTTGCTGTGATCGTACTGATTGTGGGAGTCTGTTCCATTCTGTGGGGGAAGCCATTGCAAAACCTCGCCTACCAATGGCCTTTTTGTGAGAGACTGAGGAAAGAGAAAGACGATTTCCACGCGTTAAACAACTGGTTTTGATCAAGGATGATAGGTATATGGGTCGAGAGAATATGATAGCCTTGAAAGTAATTAGATTGTACTTAAACAAGATGCGGTATGTGATAGGGAGCCAGTGTAGTTTTTGAAGAAAGGGAGTGACATGGCTAGTTCTATCAAGTCCAAAAACAATTCTAAAAAGGGCATTTTGAATCTTTTGGAGTTTAGCTACATTGTATTTACTTACGCCATAAAGTAGGGAATTGCAGTAGTCAAGTTGACTGCTGATCATTGAGTTTGCAAGCAAGGCTGCAGTATCCACTCTGAGGAATTTACGGATGCGTCTTAGGTCCTTAAGGTGGTAGTAACAAGCGCGACACATATTGGTTATGTGGCTAGAAAAGGTGTTTCCGGAGTCAAAAGTAACACCTAGGTTCTTGACTGTATCGGTAGGGGAGATAGAATTTCCAAGAAGTTGAATGGGGAATTTGTTGATGAGGGACTCTCTGGCTTGTCTATCACCAATGATGATAAATTCAGTTTTCTCAGGGTTAAGTTTAAGTTTCACACCAGCCATCCAGTTTTGGACACATGTGAGACACTCAGTAAGCTCAGCAAAACTGGAATCAAAGTTCCTATGGTCCAGTGCTAGATATATTTGGGTGTCATCATAGTATAGAGGGTAAAAAGAAGGGGGCCCAGTACAGAGCCCTGGGGCACACCATATGGGAGTGAGAAAGCATCTGAAAAGCTATTACCTAGTTTAACCTTTTGTTTGCGGTTTGAAAGATAGGACTTGATCCACCTCAACACAGTGCCATCAACCCCAAACCAATCCCTGAGGGAATTAAAAAGAATGTCATGGTCGATAGTGTTGAATGCCGCTGAGAGGTCCAGCAATGTGAGTGCAACAGCCTTACCAGAGTCCATCGAAGCAGCAATGTCATCCTGGATTATATTACAGCTGAGGGGGTATGGGTTTAAATCTCAACGAGAAAGACAAATGGGGTAGACCACGTGATGACAACCTGAGGCTACGGCCAACAATAAATGGCTGTTTTTCTTAGACATTGGCCGGGCCTGGCGGCCATCCGAGAACAGCAATCAGTCCCACATGGTAAGCTTGTAGCTTATAAAAGCTACATTTAAGTAATTAAAATTTTCAATTTTTTTTCGCTACAATAGCTTACCATGTGGAACTGAATGCTAACTCGGGAGGCCGCAGGCATCCGGCCAACATCCAAGAAAAATAGAGATCTAGTATTGACCAAATCCCCTGTCGTGAGGGTGTACCAAAGCAGTGTAATCCCACGCTTCATCCTTCTTCTCTCGTTGGCCGCTTGACTAGCAAGCTTTTAAAATAAGCTTATTTTATTTCACTGTTTTCTCAAGATACACATATTGTTGGATGTTACCATTTAGTCATTTGTTTTATTATATATCATAGCTTATTCTGTTAAAATTTGAATTCTGTAGGATAAGTTTTCATTAATTCATAAAGGCTGGGGTTATAGTCGTCCCCTGCGCCGTCTGGGTGGCGGCGGCAGGCATAAAGCTTGTGGGTGTTCCACAGCCTAAAGCCTTGCACGGATTTTCACCAAATTTTTAGGGGATGTTTATCCCAAGAGGATCTAGAGCTGATTAGGTTTTGGGGGGTATCTGGTAACAACTGTTGCCATGGCAACACTTTTAAGATTTTTGGGTCTTAAAGTTTGTGGGTGTTTCACAGCCTAAACCCCTTCAAGGATTTTCACCAAATTTTCAGGGTATGTTTATCCTAAGAGGATCTAGGGCTGATTAGGTTTTGGGAAGTATCCAGTAACAACTGTTGCCATGGCAACACTTATAAGATTTTCGGGTCTTAAAGTTTGTGGGTGTTCCACAGACTAAACCCCTGCATGGATTTTCACCAAATTTTCAAGATATGTTTACCCCAAGAGGATCTAGAGCTGATTAGGTTTTGGGGGGTATATGGTACCAACTGTTGCCATGGCAACACTTTTAAGATTTTCAGTTCTTAAAATTTGTAGGTGTTCCACAGCTTAAACCCCTGCACAGATTTTCACCAAATTTTCAGGGAATGTTTACTTCAAGAGGATCTAGAGCTGATTAGGTTTTGGGGGGTATTCAGTTACAACTGTTGCCATGGCAACACTTTTAAGATTTTCGGGTCTTAAAGTTTGTGGGTGTTCCACAGCCTAAAACCCAACCTAGAGCTGATTAGGTTTTTGGGGTATCCGGAAACAACTGTTGCCATGGCAACACTTATAAGATTTTCGGGTCTTAAAGTTTGTGGGTGTTCCACAGACTAAACCCCTGCATGGATTTTCACCAAATTTTCAAGATATGTTTACCCCAAGAGGATCTAGAGCTGATTAGGTTTTGGGGGGTATATGGTACCAACTGTTGCCATGGCAACACTTTTAAGATTTTCAGTTCTTAAAATTTGTAGGTGTTCCACAGCTTAAACCCCTGCACAGATTTTCACCAAATTTTCAGGGAATGTTTACTTCAAGAGGATCTAGAGCTGATTAGGTTTTGGGGGGTATTCAGTTACAACTGTTGCCATGGCAACACTTTTAAGATTTTCGGGTCTTAAAGTTTGTGGGTGTTCCACAGCCTAAAACCCAACCTAGAGCTGATTAGGTTTTTGGGGTATCCGGAAACAACTGTTGCCATGGCAACATTTTAAAGATTTTCAGGTCTTAAAGTTTGTGGGTGTTCCACAGCCTTAACCCACACATGGATTTTCACCAAATTTTCAGGATATGTTTACCCCAAGAGAATCTAGAGCTGATTAGGTTTTGGGGGGTATCTGGCAGCAACTGTTGCCATGGCAACACTTAAAATTTTGGGGTCTTAAAGTTTGTTCTAAAATCTTTACTATTTTCTGTAACCTAAAATATTGCAGCTAGCTTCATCAGATTTGCACAAAATGTAAATGGAAAGGAAAGCTTTTCTCAAAGTAATTGTGACCTTGTTTTGGAAACAAAGTGGCCGCCATATCACATCATTAATGCCAAATAGGAGGGTGATCATGTCAGAAAGGCCTTATATCTCCCTAAAAATTGTTTCTAGGGCTTCAAAATATGAAAACTACTTTTAAGAAATCATGGCCTGTGAATCTTTTGTAGAACGTCTTGTGGGTCCTCTATACTTCTTACAACGGACGTTGTTCCTAAGATTTTCCCAAATCTCAACGTCATTGGCCATTTACCTGTACCTGCGGGCTGGGGTTCTTGCCTGCTGAGGCTGGCTATTTTCATTGTATAAAATAGCCTTACCTTATCCTCATAAGTGCTTGTTTTGGTTTAGTGGAGCAAAACACATCAACCAACTAGTCTTTTTTTTAAAGACTTTACTTATCGAGAAGTGACCCCTTTGTCTGCAAATATCTGCGAATATGCAGAAATCGTTGTCAAGAGTGTATGTCTAGAAACTCTTCATTACATTTTTGGTCGCATTTAGAGCAGCATCATGTCTGTTCTCTAGTATAATGGCTGATGCGCAGGTAAAAAACTCCAAAGAACTTAAATGCACACCATGATGTGGACACCCCCTTTTCGATTGGGATTGCCACCAGTTTTGGTTCCCGTGTAGGGAGAAAGGTTGTAACGACGTGTGTGTTAAAGCAAAAGAGGAAGATTGCTTCATATGTTTGCAATTCTCTGAAGATCTAAAAAGGAAACTTGCACACAAATCTAAAAGAAAAGAAAAGTCTACACCAAAGCGTGGTGTCGAAGGATATAGAAGATGCCTTACTGGAGGTGGAGTGCCACCCATGCTAAGTATCATCAAATCCACAACCTACGACAGAAGAGAATGCGTTTGATCCTCTACAAGTTATATTAAAAAGATTGGATAATATTTAGGGGCAAATAATGTCTCTTAAAAACATATCTGCTTCCATTGGTCCTGTCCATTCTGAAGAAGGTGAAGCTTCAGATGAAGATTCTACTCTATATGACACTATTAATTCAAAGAAGCGAGATAGGTCACCTTCATCAGACGACACAGGAGACGACCCTACAGACAAACGTTGGTGGCAGTGCGTTCTTTGTTAGAACTCACCATTCCTGATGAATTTTCAGAGCATCCTTCATGAATTTTTGGTTTGAAGCCAAAGGACAAGTGCAAGTCCTCTTTACTAGCAATGGTGATGCCTCCAGTGGACGGGGTCTTAGAAAGAAAGATGGGATTTCTATGAGAAGAAATCAGCCGGAAACCCTCAACAGGTGGATGCAAGCAATCCAATGGTGGACATAAGAGTCCTTGCACTGATTACAGACTTCATGGAGCGGCGATGGAACATCTGAAGTTTTGTCCACCTGTCTTGCGTGGGCTTCACAAGAGCGAAATCTAGTAAAAAATGGTAGCCCAGGAAGTTGAACCTCTGCGATGGTTTAAGTTCTGACTTCTTGAGGTTTGCTATAAAGCCCAAATGCTTCACCAGCTTTAGTAGTTTTTGTGTCTGATCCATGCATTCCTGTTCTGAGGGGGCACGGATCAACCAGTCATCCAGGTATTGGTGGAGTCTGATTCCTGATTGCAAAGCTATCAGTTTTACTTCCTTGACTATACTGGTGATGCTGAGGGGGCTGGTGAACTGGTAAGTGACGCTTTTGAAATGAAACCTGAGGTACTTCTGAGACTGGGTGTGAATAGGTATGTGTAGGTAGGCGTCGGTGAGATCTATAGATGTGACCCATTCCCCTTTCCTGAGGGAGGCGCGTATGGACTCTGGGGTCTCCATCTTTAACTTTGGGATGGCCAGGAATTTGTTTAGTGAGCTTATGTCTATGACTGGCCTCCAGTGGTTGCCTGGTTTTGGGACCAGGAAGAGACTGCTGTAAAATCCTAGACTGTCTGGGGTATGAACGACTTTGACTGCGTCTTGAATAGAGGTCCATAAGGCATTTTGTTTGTCGAAGCCTGCGTAACTGCTGACTATGCAGGGTACCCTGGATAGGTTGGAATGTTCCCTGAAGGGCAACTTGTATCCGTCTCTTATGAGCCCTATAATCAACCGGTGGGAGCCTTGTTTTTCCCACTCTGGAAGGAACTGCCTCAGTCTGCCCCCCACTGGCAGGTTTTTTTACTTTTTCTGGAATATATACACTTTTGAACTGAACTTGTTTGGATATATCCTGTACACACAGAGTATTCTCCCCCTCTATTGGGGACTGTACACACTGAGTCTTTCCCCCCTCCGGTGGGGGCTGTACACACGGAGTCGTTTCCCCCTTTGGTGGGGACTGGAGTCTTTACCCTCTCCAGTAGGGTTAACACACTCAGAGTATTCTGCCCATCTGGACTGGTTACAGGGAAAACACAGTGTAATTTTTTATTTATTTATTTGGGGTTTTACAGTGTAAGGGATCTCCTGAAAGCATTGTCAGTTCTAATCCAGGGCTTTGTGAAGGTAGCACTTGGTATTGAGTGTCATTGAGGAGGTTGCTGCTGCTTGTTACCATTTGTGCTGCCTCCACGGCCGTGACCTCTGCGACCACCACTTCCTCCTCTATGACCACCTTGGGGTGGAGGCTGAAAGAAGGGTTGTTACACCATATATTGAGGCGCCAGCATGGGTTGATAATAAACCCCTTGTGGAGCTTGTTGACGTCCAACCCTACCCTTCTTGTTTTTCTTATATGGGTAGAAACGTTGCTCCTTCTTGGATCCAGGCTTCACTCCTAATCCAATCAAATGCTGCTTATATTCCTGCATGAGACTCCTCTCAAACAGGTCACCACCTGAGACTGGGGCAGCATAGAGATTGCGAACCCTAAAAGCATCCAGGTTGGGGTGAGCATGGCGTAGCTAGGCATCACGCCTGAGAAGCACCAGGTTGGTGAGTGTGGAGAGGAAGTTGGATACCAAGTCTGCGTAGGCCTTGGGCATACTCCTACTTATATCCAGCATAAACTCCATCTGGGCAGATTCCTGTTGAGTCATAGAGAACAGCTGCAACATGAGCTGCTCCCTGGTGGTTGCACGGAACTGGTCAAACAACCTCTCTCTCTGGTCCCTTGAGAGACGAAGATTGTTGAGGCACGACTCACTGGCCATCCCGAAGGTGGAGAGGAAGTTATAGAGCAATACAGATGTTCTCCCGAGTCATGTATTCCAGCTTGACTAGATCCTTCTGTTGGACTGAAGCTGGGGGTCCACTCCTATAACCAGGCTTTGCAATGTTTTAGAAAGCATTGGGAAGCACCTGTGGTGTCTGTGAAAGTTTGTTGCCTGCTACAATGTACCAGCTTCCTTTGTGTGGTGGAATGCCTGTGAATTTGCCTAACTCCAGAGTATTTGATGTGCTTGGTTTGATTGAGTCGTCCTGAGCAGACTGAAGACAAGATAGGTCGGGCACCATCGGAAGCTTGATAGATGGGGGTCTATCCAACTTTTCCTGTTGCAGGAGAAGGGGATCACATCCCAGTGCTGAGCCCAGCTTGTAGTCCTCTTCTGCTGCTGGGTCAGGGATGGACAAGAACTCCCTAACCTTTTGGACCAACTCCCTGAATGGGAGGTTAGTGGGTGCCGCCTGGTCCCCAACTTCGGTAGTATCTTCCGGTTTTGAAGTGGAAGAAAAGGAGGAAGCTGAAGCATCAGTCCCATATTCCTCCTGTTCCAGGGCCTGAAGAGGGGATGAGAGCCTTGGAGCAGACAGCCGTTGGCACAGAAGATGGCTGTGTAGAGGGGGTGGAAGTCGGCACTTTGACTTGAGTAACCACCACTTGAATGGACTGCTGTGAGATTGAGTTTGTGCAGGGGCCAAAAGGGTTAAACATCTGCTCCATGGACTATTGAAGGAATGCCTGCAGTCCTGTTTGTAACTGAGCTGAGAGATCCTTAATTTGTTGCTGATTTTTCTGCTGCAGAGTGTTCATCATCTCAAAATTCTGCTGCCCCAGCTGGCTCCTAATGAGTTGTGTCCTAGGAGTCTGTGGGATCTCTATTGTTCAGACAGCCCTCTGTGGTTGTGGGAATGACAAAGCAGCCATTCTTTCCGTGACCGATTGTCTACCAGGAGTTGTGTGTGGTGCATATCCTGAAGTAGGAATGTCCTGTGTGACTGTCTGAGACATGGGGTGCAGCACCCTGAAAAGGGCTGAAGAGTCAGACGTAGGCTGAAGAACTGCATCCATAGTAAAAGAAGTCGCCGGGACACTCTGCACGGGTAGTGGAGCTGGGTAGGCTAGTGAGAGGACTGATCCCTGTGAGAGGTGCACTGGTACCGGTGTCTTCAGGTTCTAAATCTAAGAGAGTGTTGTCCACCCATGAGAAATCTTCACCAGTCATAGCCTGTTCTTCTGTTTCCAGCTCTTCAAACGAGTCACCCTGTGAGCCAGTTTTCTGCCTGTAAGCTGACCTCTTAGCAAAACTTTCTCTGAGGTGGGACCACTGCTCCTCTGTCATTGCAGAATACGCTGAACAATGTGTGGTGTTAACTCCTTGGGCACAGGGGTCCTGTCCCTTGCACTTGGGTCTACAGCCAAAGCAAGAGCTATGACCATCAAACTGGGGCATAAAATGTCCACACTTGCCCTTTTTCTGGTAAGGAGGTGTCTTAACCATGTTACCATAATGATCTATAAACTGTTATGAAACAATTTATTCAAAATTTAACTGTCTACTCACAGTTATATAGATGTATCACTAAAGTGAGAGTTACTAGAAAGCCAACTTGACAAGATGGCTTCAAACAAAAAGAAGGAAGAGCTCATGCGAGCAATCTGATAGGTTCCCTTGGTCACATGGCCAAGCCAGCAGGTGCTTGTTTACCCGCACCGGTACTATATCACCGGCATTCCCTGTGACCACTGTTCCGGATAGCCCCGTCTATCCGAATTTCACGGGTAATAGTTTTCAACTTTTACTCCGATTGGAAGCTTCCTGTGGTCAACCACCGGTAAAGCATATTGTTACAATAGGTAGGATTATTGTAGCGCAATAAAAAGATGCAATTTACCATCTCAAGGATTGCACAACTCCAGGTTTTTACAGCAGATTATTTCTTGTACCCAAACCCGGCAAAAAATGACGCCCTGTGATAGATCTCAGTGTCATGAACAATTACATGCTAGTTCCAACTTTCAAAATGGAAACAGCAGAGAGAATCAGAAACTCAGTCACAAAAGGTGAATGGCTAGTTTCAATAGACCTGAAAAATGTGTACTTTCACGTTCCCATACATCCAAATTCTCAACACTTATTATCTTTCCATGTGGACAAGAGATCAGTTAATAGCTCTTCCATTCGGGTTAGCGATGGCACTCCTAGAGCTCACGGAGATTGTAAAAGAAGCAAAACTCGTTCTTCAGTCCCGCGGAATTTGAGTTCACCAATACCTGGATGACAGGTTGTTAAGAGCAAACACCAGACATCAGTGTCATCTCCAGACACTAGAAATCATCCAAACGATTCAAAAACTCTGCTTCATGATAAATTTCGACAAATCAGAGCTCAAGCCTGGACAAAAAGTCAACTTCCTTGGTTACCATTTTGATCTGGTACAGGGAAAAGTCTTTCCTACAGAAAAGAAACTAAAACTTCTTCAAAAATCGATTCAGGACATGGAGATCTCATCACAAACAACCCCAAGATTGCTTATGTCCCTGATAGGTGGGCTAACATCTTTGGAAAAGACTATACCAATGGGTCAGTTACAAATGTGTCCCTTTCAATGGTATTTCAAAACCAACTGGCATTATCCCCACTCATTAGATCTGAAGATTCCGGTTTCAAACCTCTTGTTAAGACATCTTCAGTGATGGAAAGATCCAAACAATGTGAAAATAGGTTGTTCCTTGCATCCAGAAGAGCACAATATCCTTATTTTCACAGGTGCGTCAAACCAGGGTTGGGGAGCCCATCTAGAAAACATGACAATCAGTGACAGTTGGACAAACCAAGAAAAAACATTACACATCAATGTTCTAGAGTTAAAGGCAATGTTTCTGGCCTTAAAAAGCTTTCAAAACACAATTCAAAACAAAAGAATTCTGATAGCAACAAACAATGCCACTGTGGTTAGTTACCTGAACAAACATGGCGGTACACACTCATGGGACATGTGTCTCCTAGTTTGGCTCATCTTGACCTACTGCAATTCCTGAAACATACTCATAAGAGCCAGACATATTTAGGGTTACATAAATGTCATAGCAGACAGCCTCTCCAGGAAGGACAAAATAATACAGACAGAGTGGTCTCTTCATCCTCAAATATTCAGATTGATTTACAAAGTTTGGCATAAACCAATGGTAGACATGTTTGCCACCAAAATGAATCGTAAACTTCCACTCTATATATCACCAGTCACAGATGCAAATGCACTGAACATAGATGCATTAAACATCTCTTGGGAAGGTCTGGACAGCTATGTCTATTGTCCTGTAGCTCGCATTCCAAAGTCATTCAGAAAATGAACACTTACAGGTGAAAAATGATTGTAGTGGCCCCAGGGTGGCCCATGATGCATTGGTTTTGGGACCTAGTGAATCTATCAACCAAACCTCTATTACAACTTCCTCACTGGCCTCATCTGTTGAAACAACCGTTCAGTCACAAATGCCATCAGAATCTGTTGTATCTGAATCTTCATGTTTGGCATCTAGACACCATTCAGAACCACTTTAATCATTCACTGAGCAGGTGGCAGAGAGAATTAAGGCACCTCAAAGACCCTCATCTAGAAGACTGTATGAGTCAAGGTGGGACATTTTTGAACTCTGGTGCCAACAGAATCAAGTTTGCAGCTCAGATCCTACTATCTCGAACATACCAGATCTCTTCACAGTCAAAAATCTCAAACCTGCCACTATTGTTGGGTACAGGACCGCTATGGCTGATTGACATTTTGGCCAGGAGGTGAGCAAAAGCTTTGACCTGAAAAGGCTGATTGCCAGTTTTACAGAGATAAACCTATACTGCTAACAGGGGAATGGCCTCATGGGATTTGTCTTTGGTCATTTTTGTGTTGACAAAGGCTCTTTTTGAGCGATTAAAAGATGCAAGTCTAAAGATTTTGAGTTTCAAGACTGTCTTTTTGATGGCTTTGGCTTCTGGCAAAATATGGGGGAGGTGCATTTTGGACATATTCCTCCCTCAGACACAAGCCCCATTGGAAGGAGGTCACTATTTCTCTTTCTGTCTTTTTAGCAAAGAATCAGTTGGCTTCAGATGGTCCAGATTTGCTCAAACCAGTGGTCATTCCAACTTTACAACCTTTCTTGAGCTTGGACTTGACTGAGGATATGATATTATGCCCTGTCAGAGCACTTATATACTGTCTAGACAGAACTAGTGCTTTAAGGAAGGGAAAGAACCTCTTATTCATATCTTTTAAGGAGGGTTTTGACAGAGATATTATGAGAGCCACTATCTCATTTTGGATCAAACAGACTGTTTCATTAGCCTACCAGTCATCCAATTCTGATTCACAAGATCTACATATTAAGGCTCATGATGTCAGATCCATGTCTGCTTCTTTAGCCTTCAAGGGTGGGGCCTTGCTTGAGCAAATTTTAGGCTCCTGTTATTGGAAAAGTCACAACACCTTCAATACATTTTATTTAAAAGATGTTGCTTGGCAATTCCATGACAAATCTGATTACAAACTGGGTCCTGTGGTGTCAGCTCAGCACTTTGTCAATGTTTAAGTATGTATACATGTTGACATATGACATACATATTCATAAATCTCCATACATACCAGTAATTGTGTATTGTTCCTTGTGTTTTATTTTCCACAGATGGCTCTATAATCATATGTAGTTAGGATTCCACTTCCAGCTCGGAGGCTTCTTATAAGATGATGGCATCTTGCCTGAAGGGATAGGAAGATACCTCTGACTACATGGGTGTTGGCTATTTAAGGAGATGACACCATTGCATTTATTTGATTTCACAACAACTGATGACAACTACGACCACATCTGAAAACATGCATGGCTGTGTATTTATTTTACACTGTAACATAAAGGATTTTAAAAGGAGTGTTATCTTAAGTCTGTTTATCTTATACAAATGTAAAATAGAGATGAACATTCACAGGCATAAAATGCATCAAAGATATGCAATGTCTAGATGTCCCTATCTGCAGTAAATTATGCTTTACTAAAATATATCTTTTTCATTTTAAATCTCGATGAAATATCTCCTGAAAAAAATTCTTCCTGGAAGCTTTTTTTCAAGTAAAAAAGGTCTCTCCAAGCAATCCCTCTCCAAACAATCCCCCCTGAATATTCTGCAACTTATAAAACTACCCAAACAGAAAATAGATAATGTTTTTCCACAAGCATTCTTTCTAGCAGGTAAAGTTACAGCTACAATTTCTCTCCTACCAATCTATAGCCTTTGTTTTGTCAACTATTTGTAAAATATACTACCTTTCAAAACACAATAAAGCTCATATTCTCCTTTCAGTCTAATACATGCAACTACTACAGTTTTTAAATAACCCCCTTTTCCATCAGGTACAATCTAATCTAATGTGGACTCTTATAGCGTTTGGTCTCCATCAATTAACATACTCTTAAGGCACAACTGAATAAACACAATGTAAATAATGTAAATAATCGGAAGTCTAATAATAGCCTGGTCATACAAAAAGAAGACACAGATGACAGGGAGGCAAAACACAAAAAGCCTACATTATGTTTACAGTCTGAACTGCTACAGGTTTAAAAACTCATATCTCAATCAGGGCTACTTTGGTTTTGTTAGCAAAAACTTCTTTCTAGTATTCATAATGAATGTTGGACTTTCTTGAAACCTTTTCAGATACATGTTTCCATCACTGCAAAATTTGGCCCCTTTAGTATTTTTTTAATTATTTCTATCTAAATTTATTTAAATTATCTAAGTCTATGTCCTGCCTGAGCAGTTAACTAAGGGGATTATTAATTGCAATAAAAAAGGAAAGTGTCTTAGTAGTAAGCAAAATTTATACTGTGGGCAGAAATCCTATACTGTAAAGTTTGTGGGCAAATTTCCTTGTGAACAAAGGTTCTGTGGGTAGGGTTTGCATTGGGTAGGGTTTCTGGATTCCTACCTGTCGTCTAGGGATATAATCTTGCTTTGCAAAATAAAAATATTGCTAATTGAATTGCTGTTCTTATATGAGTGGTTGATTATGTTTTCCTCAAAATTATGTCACAGAGTAGTCAAAACATATTGTGTGAGTGATGGCCTGTCTGGTGATATGTTGGTGCCGAGTTGGCCCAATCTAGATTGAAATTATTACAGAATTTATGTTTTTTCCTTAATCTATATTTTCAACAGTCATAGCGGTTTGAAAATATTCTAAATTTATCTTAAATTGTCTGGACAAGAGCAAAGCAAAAACAAATATTCACAACATTTTGGTCTGTGAAGGAAATAACTGTCAGATATTAGTTGCTCATCATAATTTTAACAAATAAAGGTCTAAAATACAAGGAAGTTGAGAAAGCTATTCTTGGTCAGGGTCCTATAAATTTATAACTTAGCCAACAAAAACAATATCCCAGGACTGTTTTTATTGAAAATTCCTTGCAACACTTCTTACGTAGATACTAAAGTCACTGTCATTTTTTCCATCTTATACAAGAGACTTTTTGATCCTTGAACATGATTTGTAATCCTATATTGCAACTGAAATATTTTTTTCCTGTATAAATTTTTAAAAATGTATATTAATTGTTATCCAGTCTTAACAATCCAACATGCCATTGATTATTGTGTTGCACTTTGTTTTAGATGAAGAAACTTGAGTTTGAATTATATTAGTCAATATTTTGTAAAGTCTTTACTTCCTTTCTTAGACTTCAATAAAATTTCTGTGGTATTTTGTCTGAAAAGATTTTACAATTAGATTGGGGCTCAGTCAAGTTTACATAAGCTATCAGTAACTGATGCAGAATCTCTTGAAGGTTTACTAACTGTTAATGAAATAAGTAATTCTCTAAAACAAATGAAAAACAACAAGTGTCCTGGTGTCCAGTCTTAACAATCCAACATGCCATTGATTATTGTGTTGCACTTTGTTTTAGATGAAGAAACTTGAGTTTGAATTATATTAGTCAATATTTTGTAAAGTCTTTACTTCCTTTCTTAGACTTCAATAAAATTTCTGTGGTATTTTGTCTGAAAAGATTTTACAATTAGATTGGGGCTCTGTCAAGTTTACATAAGCTATCAGTAACTGATGCAGAATCTCTTGAAGGTTTACTAACTGTTAATGAAATAAGTAATTCTCTAAAACAAATGAAAAACAACAAGTGTCCTGGTATCGATGGTTTTCCATCTGAATTTTTCAAGGTCTTCTGGGGAAAATTGAAATATTTTGTTCTGAGGGCATTAAATGAAAGTTATATCAGTGGACAGTTGTCCATATCATTAAGGCAATGTATTATCTCCTGCCTCCCAAAGGGAGACAAGCCAAGACACTTACTCAAAAACTGGAGACCAGTTTCACTTCTATCGGTTATTTATAAAATTGCTTCATCAGCATTATCTGCAAGGCTGAAATCTGTACTTGAAAAAATTATCTCCCCAACACAGTCTGGGTTTGTTGCAAACCGCTTTATTGGTGAAAATATAAGGTTAATTTATGACATCATGCACTACACAAAAAAGGAAAATATACCTGGTCTTTTAATGCTCATTGACTTCCAAAAGGCCTTTGATTCTGTCTCTTGGAAATTTTTAGATTCAATATTGAATTTTTTTGGATTTAAAAACAGTTTTCAAAGATGGATAAAAATTATGAACACCAATATTCAAGCAAGTGTAATGCAGTGTGGAGTGCTATCTGGTTTATTTGATATAGAACGAGGATGTAGGCAGGGAGACCCACTGTCGCCCTACTTATTTCTACTTTGCGCACAGGTATTATACTTAATGATAGTTAACAACAAGGATATCAAAGGAATTTTTATTGATGGGAGGGAGTACAAACTTACCCAATTTGCTGATGATACAACTCTAATTTTAAATGGCACTAAAAAGTCTCTAAATGCTGCACTTAACACACTCGTAATGTTTGGGTCTTTTTCAGGTCTAACTATAAATGCTGATAAAACCAAAATAATATGGATAGGTAAGAAAAGCTATTCTTCCGAAAAATTAGACACAGACCAAATTCTGAAATGGGGAGCTACTTCTTTTGATCTCTTAGGGATAAATTTTTCTGTTAACTTGGAGGAGATGACAAAATTAAACTATACGCCTGTAATTGCGAGCATTAAAAAAATGATCTGTACTTGGACCCAAAGACATTTGACCCCAATTGGCAAGATAACAATCATAAAAACACTAGCCTTATCAAAATTAAGTCACTTATTTCTCTGCCTCCCATCCCCAGAGGTGGATGTGGTAAAAACCTTAGAAAATGCCTTCTTCAAATTTATTTGGGACAATAAACCAGACAAGATCAAAAGATCAACTTTAAAAAAAAACTATCTAAATGGTGGCCTAAATATGATTGATCTCAATAATTTTATAGCCGCATTGAAATGTACATGGATTCGAAGAATGTACGTAAACCATGATGCAAATTGGGTATATTCAGCAAAACCATACATTCAGTCTCCTACAAATCTGATCATGTTGGGATCAGAATACGCCAAATCTGTTGCAAGGAAATGCACAAACAAATTTTGGTCACAAGTCTTGAATGCATGGGGTAAACTACAGAGCAGGATTCAAATGAATAGCAATAATAATGCACTTTACAGTCCTTTGTGGTATAATCCAGAAATATCAAAAGCCCATTTATACTTACCGCACTGGTATAAAAAGGGAATAATATGTCTTGGGGATATGATAAGCAATGAGGGTGTCTTTGTGACCCAGAATTTGTTGCAAAGCATGTTCGGCATTAAAACAAACTTCCTAGAATACCATAGAGTAATTACCTGTATCAAAGGTACACTAGCAAAGCTAAGATTGAAATGCACAGTAAGTGTGAAACCAATTTATCCAAATAATATAAGACTGCTCAAAAAGTCTAAAAAGGGTAGTAGGGACTTTTATAAAGTACTTACTGATTTTGACAATCAAGACAATAAGCCAATTTATTCCTTCTGGGAGGAATGTTTTAGGACAACCATGTCAAGCTCTGACTGGCATAAAATCTTTAACATATGCTTCAAAACTGTGAAAGACAATTTCCTTGTATGGACTCAATATCGCATTTTATATAGAATCTTGGGAACAAAGGACTATCTGGCTACTGTCAAGATAACTACGAACAGAACTTGTGGTATTTGTGGCAATCATGTTGAAACAATTAAACATTTGTTTGTTGACTGTGAAAAAGTTAAAACTTTTTGGGGGGAAATTCAAACTTTTATTAAGGTAAATGCTGAAGCTGACTTTCGAGTAAATGAAAAAGATATTATCTTTGGGTCAATAGAAAATAGTTCAAACACTGCTCTTAATACTATATATTTTGCAGCAAAAACTTACATATTTCAAAATTCAAAGCATAATAGTCAACTATTCTTGCACAATTTTATCAATTATTTAAAGAAAATATACCTAGAACATGAATATGTGGCCAGGCTGGACGAAAAACATGATGTTTTCCTAAAACAGTGGCAGAGCCTTAGTAAAATATTTGTAGGTATGTAACTAATTTCTTCATTATTTTATAGTGTTCATAATCAGTGCTTATCACAAATATGTGAATTTCATTGTATGTTTAAATGGAATAGCTGGTATCCAGTTTGAATAACAATTGATAAGAAATTGTACCATTGTAATGTGTTTTGTATTTTGTTTGTGTGCATTGTATGTAACTGTGACTTCTCCACTCTAATTGAAAACAAAGTTAAAAAAATGAATAGATAACAATTATAACTAAAATATGATATCAAAAATATTGTAGAAATAGCACACATATATACATGTATATGTAAGTTGTATCGTGTCTTTTTTGTTATTGCTATCGTATTGTTTACTGTAATATTTGTCTTTTATATGTTTAAATGTGAATAAAAAAAAAAAAAAAAAAAAAAAAAGATTGGGGCTCAGTGGTGTAGTATGTAACACATTCACCTCCTACCCCTGAGGTTGTCTGTTCGAACCCCAGACCTGGTTCTATGTTGGAAAATATGTAGTTTCTTTCCTATGCTTAGCCATTTACATTGGAGAATCTCAATCAACTAGTATGCACTGGTTTTCTCTGCCCTTAAAACTACCTGCCATGATAAAACCCTATCCATATATGTACAAAGCAACATTAAACTCATATAAATAAATAAAATAAATTTCAGCTGGATCATCTTTGTGTATGCTAAAAGTTGATATTTTGAAAATTAGTGTGTATTTTTACAGTTCACTTTAATTTTTCCATAGTGAGGAGTCTATTTTCTTATATAGGTCAGCAATAAATATTACACCTTTTATTATATCAGTCTTGATAGAAACTAGTGACATTCGAGATGTGTAGGTTTTACCAAAGATTACTATATAGGTACCTTATCCTTTCATTCTTTTGGAATTTAGTCCAGTACTCTAGTATTATTTATCACCATCTTTCAGCTAACTAGCCCTTCAGAATATCTTTATTATACTACGACTTTATCCCCTTTACTGCTCTATAGTTTTTCTCAAGGTCCTCAATATCAGTTCATTTGGCTGCATTTTGAGTGCAATTGCAAATTTTACAGTTTCTCTAATTTTTAGTAGCAGAATTTCAAAAGATGTGTCATCTAAATGGCAGTGCATATGATAGTTGTTCACTATTATATAAGTTTGTAACTGTGTAAAACAAACATATATTCTGAGGCCCTTGTATGAAGTAACACTATAAACAGTATAATAAGATTGTATTATGAGTCATTTTTCACCAATTTTTCTGATTTATCAAAAGGGAGGATGGTATCAAGCTTGGGATTTTTTTCTTTGAAAGATTAGAGCACACACAATATTATTATACTATAAAATTATTGACAATGAAGAGGAAGTTTGTAGTTTAGTTATATTTGAATACACTGATTGGCAAACACAGCAGTTTTAAATAGTCATGGGTTTTGGCTTTCAATTATACCATCTAAAAATCCTAATACTTAATGTAAAGTTATATAATATATCTCTTCATATTATCAGATTTAATGTCACACTTCGGAGTATCTTACACTTTCTACTTTGCAGTAGTCCAATCTATTAGAATTTGAAACACAAAAATCTTTCAACACTATGTTCCGATGAATACATGATCAGGCTCAGGTATATTTGGAATTAGTTCAACATTTTTGAGTTCATCCCTTTAACAATTCTTTGATGTTGTATTTTGGAAGCATCATAGAACATTTTAAAAACTCATTCTTCTGGTCTTTGATGATACAGGAACATCAACTCAATATAAGCAAATATGATATATTTAGAAGATTTAGAAAATTAATTAAAAAGTTGCTTGTGTTCAAAAGCTACCTGATCTTCAGAAGATATAGAAAATTGATATCAGTTGGATAAAGTTAAGGACATGGGCTAAGTTATTCATGTCGCATTTGATATTTTCGGATATTATTCACACGGTTATATAGTTCAGATATTTAAAGTTTCTTGTATTTGAGTTTGCTCAAGAGGCGAGGAAGATATCAACCACCCAAAGCAGAAAACTGAGATTGTTTCCGGGAAATATTGTGCAATTTTATATATTAAAATAGATAAAGAAAGAATTGATTTGAACCTGTGTTTCGAGGGATTTGTTGTGCAGTTACAATACTGTAGTAGATGAAGAAAATACAGATGGAGGTAGTCTTTAACATGTTTTGTCTGCTCTGTGTCAGAAACGGGATTTTGGGAAGTTTCTTGACGCAGTTGAAGAAACATAAATTCAGGAAAAAGCAAATTTTTGATCTTAAATTTTGATAGCCAGGATTTTTTGAATAAACTTTTTACAATTCAGAAATAGAAACACCTGAGAAATTTTTTAAAAGTAGTTACGTAACTTTTATGATGTAACATTTTAGGGAGAGCCTATAGATGTGTCTGGTCCCAGACATATAAAATTCTCTGTACAGTATGTGTCAGGCTCCAGAAATATCTAAAAGTCAGGTCAGATGTTTATTCCCATTTGTCACAAAAGAGGACCATTGTTATTGTGACAAATGATTTTAAAGCAGCATATGACTACTAATAGGATATTATTTCGAAACCAACAACTCAATGACCTCATATTTTAATCGCAGTGGTTAAATCACGGGACATCTCGATATGTAACTACCTGGCTAAATGTCGGGAAGTAATTTCATGGTTGATTTTTCATCATTAGTTTTCTATATTGTTAGAAAATCTGGGAAATCTGTGACCTCATACCTTCTGATGAATATTAATGTTGCCGCCGTCTCCCAGTGGGTCATACAGGTTACTAGACGAGGGACTTACAGTGGACGTGAGCATGGAAACGCTTAACTAAAATCTTGATCAGTTTATTAACTACAGTGGTCCTACCATGGATGAAGCGGTTCACAATCACCCAAACATCAGAACATCAAGTCAAACAGAATCGGTCACCGACCATACAAAAACAGCTACAAATAATCAGATTCAAAGTAAGAAACTGATATGGGACCACAATAATGATTAAACAACATACTTGAAAGTTATAGACTAAAATAGGTATCACTATTATTGGTATCACAGAATTCATAAAACAATACTAATCTCCAACAGTAATGCATTAATGACAACTACAAAGCTCATCCCAATAATGTAAAGTATTCAAGATAATTATTACAGTTTACAACAGATATGGTGATTAACTGAATCAAAAATAGATACAAGTTCAACAAATTCAATGAAAATGAATTTCAAGAGTTTCACTAAAAACAGTAAGCAAGTTACCAAGTGCTAGCTAATGTAAACAAACATAATAATTACTGAACAGTTACAATATCATTCATACAGTTGTAACACTAACCTGCAACATCACCAACACAACCAACAACTCTCACACAAAGTTCTTCCCAAAACCCAGCTACTGCAACAGCATGTTTACCCTTTAAAACCAACTTTAACACTGAACAAAATGTCCGTTTTTCCCGTGATTGTAACACACAAACTGGTGGAAGTAAAATTCTTTTATTTCTAACCGCTTATATAAAATAGTTATCGACGAGTTCTAAAACCCAGCCGCGATCGCGGTGACATTAATGAGTTGGTGCTACTGCCGTGAGTTTAAAGTATCTTATCTTCTTCAAGACTTCCATTTTATAAAATATTGCTACAAAACCCCAAGGGAAATCCATGACCTCATATCTTCTCATGAATATTAATGAGTTGGATCTACTATCGTCAGTTCTCGAGTTAAAAGTATTTGATCATCTTTCAGGCTTCCATTTTATAAAATATTGCTAAAAACCCCCAAGGGAAATCCATGACCTCATATGTTCTCATGAATATTAATGAGTTGGTGCTAGTGTTGTGAGTTCTCGAGTTAAAAGTATTTGATCTTCTAAAGTATTAGCTAAAGTATTTAATCTTCTTTGAGGCTTCCATTTTGTAAAATATTGCTACAAAATGTGATATAAAGTACTTCTACCCTAGATGAAGCACTTCCCGGTTCTCATTATTTAGCACTTCCCGACAAATAGCCAATATGTTACATATCGGGACGTCCCGGGGCATAACCTTGCTGTATTTTAATTCTGTGCGTGCTTGAATATTTATGAGGCTTAGTTGGGAAAAATATAATTTAGTGTTGGAATATGAATTTAATTCAATAACTAGATGCAACTTTCAACTAATGGGTAGGATTTAATTTATGATAAAGAGCAATGGCTTGCCCCAGGTCAACTCCAGCTACTGCTGGTTAGAGGTTATGTTTAGAGGTTAAGTCTTGGTCAAATATTCTTGACTGTATCTGGGTAGAATAAGTATTTTTCGGGATTTAAAAATAAGTATACTTTTATTTGTGCACACATAAATTTGTTGGATTATTTGTGAATAAAGAATCACATTTATGAATACCTCTCTGGGTTTTTCTTGTATAATCTTGGCCCTCGGCATGCTACAATATGAATGTAAATGAATTGCACAAGTCAATGTAAAATATGGAGAACCCGATGCATAGTGATTTACTTATTTGTCATGGACCTGATACATAGTCACTTCGTTTTAATTAACTTTAAGTGGCTACATGGCACATTTTAAGTCGGTCCATCCAGGACCATAGCTAGATTGCCACCAATTTTGCGTTGTTTAAAGCTATATTTTTCTAATTGATACAAATATAAAAATGTTTCAATAATGTGTATCGATTTCAGTAACCTGTGTTTAAAATTAGGGCGTGGCTGCAGTATGGTAAAACCGTTCCGTAGAAAATATACTGCAGTACAGATTGCCACACTCCAGAACTTTGTCTCAAGTGCAGTTTCTTTAAGCGTCCCGCAAGGGACGCTTGTTTGTGTATGGGAGAGCTTCCGGCTCCGCCAGCTCCGCATTTTGTTTTCCTTATAACTCTGTAACCGTTAGGCAGATTCTTTTCAAATTTGGCAGGTTTAGGCAGTAGCCTTGGGGAATTTTTTTGAATATGCTGCAGTGACATTTCAACCAATCAGAGAGGTCACATGACCAAAAATGTCTTTTTTCGATGGGGAAGCTTGTCCGGATGATAACTTGAAAGGAATTTTATCAATTCACCTGAAACTTGGCAAATACATTCATTCTATTAAAATCTGGAAATCATTAGATTTTGGCATTGATTGGTCAAGAAATGGCCGAGTAATTAATGATTAATTAATCATTACGAATTTTCCAAATAAGGAAAACACAAAAATGCTTATATCTCGAAAACCGTGCTAGATAGAGCGATTTCGACGAAATTTTTGACCCACAGGGTATCACTGTGGAGTAACTTTCCCAATTTTCAAAAAATTTTTGTCTCGTCCAAAATGGCGGCCATTTTGAATTTTCGAAATTTTCGCAAAAATTGCAAAACACAAAAATGCTTATATCTCAAAAACCGTGCTAGATAGAGCAATTTTGACAAAATTTTTGACCCGCAGGATATCTCTGCGGAGTACTTTTCCCAATTTTCAAAAAATTTTTGTCTCGCCAAAAATGGCGGCCATTTTGAATTTTCGAAATTTTCGCAAAAATTGCAAAACACAAAAATGCTTATATCTCGAAAACCGTGCTAGATAGAGCGATTTCGACGAAATTTTTGACCCGCAGGGTATCTCTGCAGATTGGTTATTCCAATTTTGAAAAAATTTTTGTCTCGCCAAAAATGGCGGCCATTTTGAATTTTTCGAATTTTTCGCAAAAATTACAAAACATAAAAATGCTTATATCTCGAAAACCCTGCAAGATAGAGCGATTTCGACGGAATTTTTGACCCACAGGGTATATCTGCAGAGTAGCCATGCCAATTTTCAAAAAAAATTTGTCTCGCCAAAAATGGCGGTCATTTTGAATTTTCGAATTTTTCACAAAAATTGCAAAACATAAAAATGCTTATATCTCGAAAACCGTGCTAGATAGAGCGACTTCGACGAAATTTTTGACCCACAGGGTATCTCTGCAGAGTAGCCATGCCAATTTTCAAAAAAATTTTATCTTGCCAAAAATGGCGGCCATTTTGAATTTTCGAATTTTTGCGCAAAAATTCCAAAACACAAAAATGCTAATATTTCGAAAACCGTGCTACATAGAGCGATTTCGACGAAATTTTTTATCTTCAGGGTATCTCTGCAGAGCAGCTATCCCAAAGAGCTTTCACTTGGTGAAGTTTCAGACCCATAGCTAATTGCTCACCTACTCAAAAAGAGTAAATGCGAATTACCTCTAAAAGTATTGCAGATGGCCAATTTTTCTCAAATAACTCATTCACCTACTTTTGGAAGAGCTTTCACTTGGTGAAGTTTCAGACCCGTAGCTAATTACTCACCTACTCAAAATGAGTAAATGCTAATTATCTCAAAAACTATTGCAGATACCCAATTTTTATCAAATAACTCATTCATGTACTTTTGGGAGAGCTTTCACATGGTGAAGTTTCAGACCCGTAGATGATTACTCACCTACTCAAAATGAGTAAATGCGAATTATCTCTTAAAAGTATTGCAGATAGCCAATTTTTCTCAAATAACTCATTCACCTACTTTTGGAAGAGCTTTCACATGGTCAAGTTTCAGACCCATAGCTAATTACTCACCTACTCAAAATGAGTAAATGCTAATTATCTCTAAAAGTATTGCAGATAGCCAATTTTTCTCAAATAACTCATTCACCTACTTTTGGGAGAGCTTTCACATGGTGAAGTTTCAGACTCATAGCTAATTATTTACCTACTCAAAATGAGTAAATGCTAATTATCTGTAAAAGTATTGCGGATACCCAATTTTTCTCAAATAACTCATTCACCTACTTTTGGGAGAGCTTTCACTTGGTGAAGTTTCAGACCCATAGCTAATTACTCGCCTACTCAAAATGAGTAAATGCGAATTATCTCTAAAAGTATTGCAGATAGCCAATTTTTCTCAAATAACTCATTCACCTACTTTTGGCAGAGCTTTCACTTGGTGAAGTTTCAGACCCATAGCTAATTACTCACCTACTCAAAATGAGTAAATGCGAATTATCTCTAAAAGTTTTTGCAGATAGCCAATTTTTGTCAAATTAATCATTCACCTACTTTTGGAAGAGCTTTCACTTGGTGAAGTTTCAGACCCATAGCTAATTACTCACCTACTCAAAATGAGTAAATGCGAATTATCTCTAAAAGTATTGCAGATAGCCAATTTTTCTCAAATAACTCATTCACCTACTTTTGGAAGAGCTTTCACTCTGTGAAGTTTCAGACCCATAGCTAATTACTCACCTACTCAAAATGAGTAAATGCGAATTATCTCTAAAAGTATTGCAGATAGCCAATTTTTGTCAAATTAATCATTCACCTACTTTTGGGAGAGCTTTCACTTGGTGAAGTTTCAGACCCATAGCTAATTACTCACCTACTCAAAATGAGTAAATGCGAATTATCTCTAAAAGTATTGCAGATAGCCAATTTTTGTCAAATTAATCATTCACCTACTTTTGGGAGAGCTTTCACTCTGTGAAGTTTCAGACCCATAGCTAATTACTCACCTACTCAAAATGAGTAAATGCGAATTATCTCCAAAAGTATTGCCGATAGCCAATTTTTCTCAAATAACTCATTCACCTACTTTTGGCAGAGCTTTCACTCTGTGAAGTTTCAGACCCATAGCTAATTACTCACCTACTCAAAATGAGTAAATGCGAATTATCTCTAAAAGTATTGCAGATAGCCAATTTTTCTCAAATTAATCATTCACCTACTTTTGGGAGAGCTTTCACTCTGTGAAGTTTCAGACCCATAGCTAATTACTCACCTACTCAAAATGAGTAAATGCGAATTATCTCTAAAAGTATTGCAGATAGCCAATTTTTCTCAAATTAATCATTCACCTACTTTTGGGAGAGCTTTCACTTGGTGAAGTTTCAGACCCATAGCTAATTACTCACCTACTGAAAATGAGTAAATGCGAATTATCTCTAAAAGTATTGCAGATAGCCAATTTTTGTCAAATTAATCATTCACCTACTTTTGGGGGAGCTTTCACTTGGTGAAGTTTCAGACCCATAGCTAATTACTCACCTACTCAAAATGAGTAAATGCGAATTATCTCTAAAAGTATTGCAGATAGCCAATTTTTCTCAAATAACTCATTCACCTACTTTTGGGAGAGCTTTCACTTGGTGAAGTTTCAGACCCATAGCTAATTACTCGCCTACTCAAAATGAGTAAATGCGAATTATCTCTAAAAGTATTGCAGATAGCCAATTTTCCTCAAATAACTCATTCACCTACTTTTGGCAGAGCTTTCACTTGGTGAAGTTTCAGACCCATAGATAATTATTCACCTACTCAAAATGAGTAAATGTGAATTATCTCTAAAAGTATTGCAGATAGCCAATTTTTCTCAAATAACTCATTCACCTACTTTTGGGAGAGCTTTCACTCTGTGAAGTTTCAGACCCATAGCTATTTATTCACCTACTCAAAATGAGTAAATGCGAATTATCTCTAAAAGTATTGCGGATACCCAATTTTTATCAAATACTCATTCATCTATTTGTGGGAGAGCTTTCACATGGTGAAGTTTCAGACCCATAGCTAATTACTCACCTACTCAAAATGAGTAAATGCGAATTATCTCTAAAAGTATTGCAGATAGCCAATTTTTCTCAAATAACTCATTCACCTACTTTTGGGAGAGCTTTCACTTGGTGAAGTTTCAGACCCATAGATAATTATTCACCTACTCAAAATGAGTAAATGTGAATTATCTCTTAATAGTATTGCAGATAGCCAATTTTTGTCAAATAACTCATTCACCTACTTTTGGAAGAGCTTTCACACACGAAAATGAAAAATTGTGAATATCTCGGAAAAGCTATTTCTTCTGCTTTAATGCTCGGCGGGAGATACACACCGCGGCAGTGGTCTTGACAAAAATTTTTGTCTCCCCAAAAATGGTGGCCATTTTGAATTTTCAAAGTTTTTGCAAAACACAAAAATGCTTATATCTCGAAAACCGTGCTATATGGAGCGAACTCCACAAAATTTTGGACCTGCTGGGTATCTCTGCAGATTAGCCATGCCAATTTTCAAAATATTTTTGTCTCGCCAAATATAGCGGACATTTTTAATTTTTTTATTTTTTGCAAAACACAAAAATGCTTATATCTTGAAAACCGTGCTAGATAGAGCAGACTGCGCTGACTTTGGTTGCCACAACAGTATAAGGCTAGAAACAAAGCATTTTCTTAATACTTTAGCACTCACCTTTATAGCCTTTTCGGGACGCTTTGTTTTTGCTATGCAAAAAAATTATCTTTTTTTTTGCGAGCGATCCTCTAGTTAACAATGGTTTTCATTGGTTAATTAAATTAATCACGTTTGCAGACAAAAACAGACTGGTTGGATAGATCTTCTGTTTGTTAAATATGGCTAGAAACCCAATCGTGACCTCATATTTCCTTAAGTCTGTATGTGCAGACGAGTAAAGTATTTGTCTCGAAGGAGGTTTCAGTAACAATTGTTTTCATTTGTTAATTAAATTAATCACGTTTGCAGACGAAAGATAGGCTGGTTGGCTGGACTTTTGTTTGTAAAATATTGTTAGAAAATCAATCGTGGCTTCATATTTTCTTGAGTCTTTGTGTGTACTGTGCATTTGATATTGTTATTTGTAAAATATTGCTAGATTTTCTGTTTCTAAAACTTATCAAGAAACCCCATCGTGGCTTCATATTTCCTTCACTCCATGAGATGTTTAGGATACCAGTTTGAACCGTACTCTAATTAATTTACTGGAATACGGCAAATGAATGTTACCGTACTGTAGAATTTCTTCTTGGGTGCGGTGAATTCCAACACAAATAGCTCAAATTTCGAAGTTGTAGCAAAAATTCCAAAATGGTAGTGAAAATTCCTGATACCGAAAATGTTGGTCACCTGTACTACTACTGCCTTGCTAGTTGCTACTGCATTTAACGACAGTATTAAAGGTTCTTTAGAATAAACTTTTATCATACAGTTATAGCTTGCTATCAAAGGCAGCCATTCCATTTATTTCACTGTGAATATTATTTGTCCTTTAGTGGTGGTGGACCAATTCACGCCCGAGTACCTATTCACGCCCACCCCTAAAATGATCAAAAACCAGCACAATTACACAATAAATTATGTATGTGTTTGATCAATTTGATAATTACCTATGATGTGGTGAACATCTTTTCCATTAAAAAGTACATATCTTTGAGAAAATTGGGGCTGGGCGTGAATAGGTACATGGGCCTGAATTGGTCCACCACCATTGACATTTTTACATCAGTTGACAGACTTCGCTTGGGTGATGAAGTGCATTGGCTGACCAGTACCAATTATTGCTAGGTACCAATTAATAAAGAATGTTCGTATTTCAGTGACGGATACATATCATCAAACCCTTTTGTTGTACATTTTTTTGTTTCAATTCATACACAGTTATACCTTATTTACTAGATTTAAAAAGTACTGCTTGAAAAGTTATGTTTATTTTACCTCTGCCTGGTGGTAATCGGTCCCGACAGTGGGCAGCATCTTTGTGGTGCCACAGAGGTCTTTACAGTGGTTAGCTTGACCCTTTTAATAAACAAAAAAGTTCAGGATTTACAAGTGTCCTTGAAGTACAGGTATTCGATAAGACAAAATGTATACAGATGGTGACGAATACTACGACAAATACAACATTATCTGAAATATAGCAGCAAATTAAGCCCCTCCCAGTTCTTTTCTACAATGTAACTGTATAATCATCATCCCAAAAGGATGCTGCAAGCCTTAAGTTGAGACAAATGAAAACATGAATATTTTGAAAACACATACATTGGCTATGCATAAATCTTGAGTCAATTTGCCTGTAACACCATTTGCCCCTACTTTATTCTACATTTGACACTCTCATGCAGATATTATAGATATGTCTATTGGTATGAAATTTAGACATGTTATTGCAGCACAAGGTTTGGGCAGTAAATTGTAAATATGAGTATGTTAATGTTAAAAGCAACATAGAAAATGGCAATGTTAGGCACCATGAAGTTGAGGAAAGCACCTGTCGATATGTAACTTTCAGGAAATAGAAAATGAATTCCATTCTGTAATGGTATGTCCCACTTGTAATGACTATAGGACAAACTTATTCTGCAGCATGACAATGTCACATGAGTTTTTCACAGTGACTCAGTGTTTCCGTTTACGCACAAATGTGCGTAAATTTACGCCGAAATCAAGCGATTTACGCACATATTATTATATCCCCAGACGAAAGTCGGGGATATATTGGATTTAGGTCCTTTGCGCCGCCGCCGTAGAAATTTCCTTGTGGACACGATAACTCAAAAACAAATTAATATTTTTTTTTCAAACTTGGTACACATGTTAAGGGTGCCCAAAGGAAGATCCCTATTTTAAGGTGACCTTAAACTCCCAGTAAAAAAGAACTTATGGCCACCTTAAGGTCAGAAATTGGACTTTTGGCCACTTAGAGGCCTGTAGGTCACAAACTATGATGCTCAGCTGGCTGAAATTTTACCTGACAACACATTAATATGTTCTTAGTACATGTGCCGAAAATCACGACTTTAAGTTGAGGAGAAAATTGTGTTTGAGGCCCATAAATACCCCCACTTAGGGATTTTTTGCTATACTTTTCACATATTTTGCCCTATAATTTGGAAGTGGTAATTCTGATGAGTCTCAAACTGCGCTAGGTATAACTTTGATATGTAATCCTTGTCTGTAGAAAATTTTAGGGCTGTAGGTTTACCCAAAGGGGTCGACTTAAGGTCTCAAAAGTGCCCACAGAGACCCAATTTATGCACTTTTTGCCACTTTCAAGCACTGTAGCTTTCAAACTATGTCTCTCATCTAAGTTAAATGTCATCTGGGAATATATCTATGTGTTTTCTTATATGTGCCCCAACATTTAGGCCTTTAATAGACAGTTAACCCGTGTATCAGGACCATAAACACCCACCCGAGTGACCCTTATAAGACATTTTTCACATCTTTTTCCCTGTAACTTGGAAATGGTAAGTCTGAGAAGTTTCAAACTGTATTAGATATATATTCTGTGTGTAATCTTAGTATGTAACAGATTTTAAGTCTGAAGCTTTAATTTTGAAGGTCAAATTGAGGTCTCTAAAAGGCTCCCAAAGACCCAATATTTGGACTTTTTGCTACTTTTAAGCCCTGTGACTGTCAAACTATGTGACTGATAGAGCTCAAATCCTATCTGGGAAGATATTAGTATGTTATTTTTATATGTGCCAAAAATTAAGGCTTTAAGAAGACATTTAACCTGTGTATGAGGACCATAAATCCCCACCCGAGTGACCATTTTTAGACATTTTTCACATATTTTTCCCTGTAACTTGGAAATGGTAAGTCTAAGAAGTTTCAAACTGTATTAGATGCATGTTCTATGTGTAATCTTAGTATGTGACAAATTTTAAGTCTGAAGCTTTAATTTGAAGGCCACATTTAGGTCTCTAGAAGGCCCCATAAAGACCCAGTATTTGGACCTTTTGCCAATTTTAAGGCCTGTGACTGTTAAACTATGTGACTGATAGAGCTGAAATCTCATCTGGGAATACATTGTTATGTTCTTTTTACATGTGCCAAAAATCAAGGCTTCAAGTAGACATTTAACCTGTGTATGAGGACCTTAAACACCCACCTGAGTGACCCTTTTAAGACATTTTTCACATATTTTGCTCTGTAACTTGGAAATGGTAAGTCTGAGAAGTTTCAAACTTTATTAGATACATATTCTATGTGTAATCTTAGTATGTAACAAATTTTAAGTCTGAAGCTTTAATTTGAAAGCCACATCAAGATCTCTAAAAGGCCCACAGAGACCCAATATTTGGACTTTTTACCACCTTTAAGCCCTGTGACTGTTAAACTATGTGATTGATGGAGCTGAAATCCCATCTGGGAATACATTATTATGTCCTTTTTACATATGCCGAAAATCAAGGTTTTTAGTAGACATTTAACCTCTGTATGAGGGCCATAGACACTCGCCCAAGTGCCTTTTTGGACATTTTTTCCGTATTTTGCCCTGTTATTTGGAAATGCTTAGTGTGACAAGTCTTAAACTGTATTATATATAATTTTTGTTTGTTATGTATGTCCCCCAAAAAGTTTCAGATCTGTAGTTTAATTGCTAAGGTCTCTTTAACAATTGTAAAATGCCCACAGAAACCCAATTTATGGACATTATGCCACTTTAAAGCCCAGTAACTGTCAAACTATGTGGGTTATAGAGCTGAAATCTTTGAATTTTTAAAAGGAAATGCCTGTCTATTTAAATTTTGAATATTAATAATGTTATGGCTATCTTAGTCTTTTAAGAACTTATTTTTGTGTGTTATACCTCTGCTTGCTGAGTTTTTAACTTTTAAAAATGAAACTGGTTAAATATATTCAAGTAGACAAAATGGACACTTTAAGTGAGCTTTAAGTCCCAATATTAATGAAATTATATCCTTATGTAGTAAAACTAGGGGATTTTTAACCCTCAACTAGCCCAGTTTTATTCAACTTGCCTCGGTTAATTTTGACACAGCTCCTACAGTTATGAACTCATTTCAGTTGATAATCACATACTTAAAATTCTCAATTCTTTTTGTATTTGAGTACCCCTTTTATATAGATTGTTTGTTTACCATTTATGCTGTAGCACTCCATCTCTTTGTAGTCCCAACCCACATCCCCCACCCGGATTCCCCCCACCCACCTCTGGGACCTCCAGCTATATTGAGTGACACTAAATAAACAAAGGTATTTAATGATATCAGATGAGAAACAAAGAACTCAATGGGTTTGCAGATCTTGTGTAATAGTGAGAGAGATGTGGAGAAGGGGTGGGGGTGGGAGGTGGTGGGCTTCATTACATATAACAAAAAGGGGAGTGAGAACTGAGATTGTGTCACATATTTAGGTTGCATATATATGGACCACATATATAGGTATAGAGGAAATGAATAACTGAAAACAATTTGCAAATTCTAAAAATAATATAATAAAATAATAATATAAATAATTTTTTTTAAAATAATATTTTATTTGTGAACAAATATAGAAACAGATATGCGCTTTTGGGATTATGAATTTTAGAATGGACATTGAATCATCAATCATTTAAATACTTTGAAGGAAGATTGAAAAGTATGATGAGTTGAGTTAAAAATAATATTTTATTTGTCAACAAATATAGAAACAGATATGCTCTTTTGGGATTATTATTTTAGAATGGACATTCAATCATTTAAATACTTTGAAAATAGGTTTAGAGTTATCATTGCAGGAAGATTGAAAATATAATTTGAGTTATGTATTCAGCGTCTGGGGATACACCATCTTCCTTGGGAAGATATAAACAGAGTAGATTGATGTGCTGAAGTTCATATAATAATGGGTAATTATGTTTTAAAAAATTCCCGATCAAAACCTGTGGCGTGAGTGATGACCTGTCTGGGGATATGTTGGCGCCGAGTTGGCCCAATCTAGTTTACCAGGGGGTCAGACTGACGCAGAAGTATTTGTAAAAAGAAATATCAACATTTCGTCTATATATGAAGCAGTTCTTTATTTATTCCAATTTCAAAACAAAAATGGCTGTTTTCCGGTTGTTTACTTGTAACTGCGCATGCGTGGGGTGAAAAAGGTTCAGAGGTGAAGAGTTCGCGAGGTTACGAGGTCACGCATGCGCATTAGCGTTATTCAATTACTGAATCCACCAAAGGACACAATATTTTTTACTGTTACATGCAATAAAACAGCACTGAGGATATGCTGTATATTTTAAAATTTCTTGTAAGGCGAGAGCTACGCAGATGAGATCCATCTTAAGCGGCCAGTGTTATAATGTACCCTAGCAAACCTTACTCGAAACGTTATATATCGAAAGAAAACATGATCTCTGCAAGGACACAATTGGAAACAACGTCTCCAAACGATGACGAATACCTTGTGCATTGGGAGACACGTTCTACTAAATCTCGGAAACTCTTGAATTTTTAACCCCAGAAACCTCCCTGGAAAATACTAGCTGTAAAATTCGCAAATATTTACAGGGAATGTAGCAAAAACACTGTAACTCTGGAACTACTCAATGGATTTTTGTCAAATAAAAAGCAACATAAACTACAGTAATTTGTCTTTCAAACAGTATAATATGTTTGTAGGGTAAATAAAATAATTTTTAGAAACTATCAACATACTATAAATTATGTCATTGGAAATTGAGTAGTGCTTCTGTTCATTTTTGCTACCTTAAAAATCGTCCCAAAATAAGGGAGAAAAAAACATATGAAAGTAAAGTTTATTTTTTGACTATTTTTCTTTACCCTGATGTACACAGTTGTACTTCAGATATCTTTATGAATATACAGCCATGTACAATGTACTGTAATTTTTCCAAAGTGATAAATCAAATTTATTGCTTTTTAGTAACTGAACATATCTAAACATTATTTCTTGAAGAAAATATGGCAAAATATTGCTTGTACCAAATTTTTAGTGGCCCACGGGGTACATGGTACCCCACATTTCACAACTCTTAACACTCTAACACTGGCTTTGCAAGGCATTTCTGTGTTATTTATGGCCACCCCACTGGGGGATGGACATATTATTTTTGCTTTTTCCGCCGTCCGGCGTCACACTTGGTTTCCAGACATTTTAGGCAACAGTTCTTATCCTATCTTTACCAAATTTGGCATGTAGGTTTATGGGGTTAATAGCTTGCATGGGATTGCTTTTGGTGATGATAGCTCTATAGCTAACTGAGTAATAGCTACTTTGCTACTTTTGAGTATCTCTTTGGTTTCCAGACATTTTAAGGAATGCTATTAAGCCTATCTTTCTGAAAATTGGTATGGAGGTTCATTCGGTTAATAGCTTGTATGGGATGGCTTTTGGGGGAATTGCTTCATAGATCAGTGAGTAATTAATTAAATAAATGAGTAATTGGCTATTTTGAGTACTGAAAAAGGCAAATGTGCTCATATCTCCTAAACCGTGCGAGATAGAGCAATTTCGTTGAAATTTTCGACCCACAGGGTATCTAAGCAATGTACTCTTGGCAATTTTCAAAAAATTTCCCCTCCCCAAAATGGCGGCCAATTTGTATTTTCGAATTTCTGCCAAAAATGGCAATACACGAATTTGCTTCTATCTCCTTAACCGTGTGAGATAGAACGATTTCGTCGAAATTTTTGACCCACAGGGTATCTGAGCAATGTACTCTTGGCAATTTCAAAAAATTTTCCCCTCCCCCAAAATGGCGGCCATTTTGAATTTTCGAATTTTTGCCAAAAATGGCAAAACACAAAATTGCTTCTATCTCCTTAACCGTGCGAGATAGAGCGATTTCGTCGAAATTTTCGACCCACAGGGTATCTAAGAAATGTACTCTTGACATTTTTCAAAAAATTTTCCCCTCCCCACATATGGCGGCCATTTTGAATTTTCGAATTTTTGCCAAAAATAGAAAAACAGAAATTTGCTTCTATCTTCTTAGCCGTGCAAGATAGAGTGATTTCGTCAACATTTTCAACCCAACCAATGCAAAAAGGCATGAAGCTGAAATAATTTACATGTACACTAATAAATATTTAAGCATCATTGATATATTTTACAAATGAAACAGGGTCTTGTAAGACTACTATACAGTTTTGGCAAAAGGTTCATGGGGTGGACATTACACATGATAATGTGTGTTCTTCCATGCTATCCTGTTTCTATTCATATGTCGCAGCTACCATCAACAGGGCGTCCTATTTCTAGTTGTCTATTATTTTCCTACCGTGCAGTTTAACCAGAGTGGGTCAAGCCTAACTGACCCTCAAAAATTTGCATTGACCCCCGGTTTTTATGTCAGCTGACTTGTCAGTCGGCTGACATTATGTCGTCACTCTGCGGCGTGGGCGTACACGTCTGCGTCCGTGTGAACAACTTCTCCAAAACTACAAGGCCTAGAGACATGCTATTTTTTTAAAAGATACCTCATCTATCGAGGATGAAAAATTGTTCAAGGCATGCAAATCTGTCTGTTCGTCTGTTTGCTAGAGACATTATAATGGAGGTACCCCCACCAAAAGTGTGAAAATTTCAACACTTCATCACAATTTTCTCAGTGACTATTGCAGGGATTTCTCTCATATCTCGCATATATGTACCAGGCCAGAGGTAGATTCTCTTACGTGAGTGTGAGACCTGGGCCCGGATTTACAAAGATTCTTAAACTTAAATTCATGTTAAAACTCACCTATAAACTCATCTTTATGAGTTTATGCTCAAACTCAAACTTTTCACATTACAGAAAATTCTTAAACTTAAACTCGCCTATAAACTCAGACATAAACTCATTGTCTGAGTTTATGCTTAAATTCACATTTGTTGGTATTTTTGAAAATTCTCAGGCTGAGATTATGCTTAAACTCAACTAAAAATTTGAGTTTGCACCAGTGTAGACTCAAGAAATGAGTTTATGATCAATTAATGACAGTAAAGCTGAACCATAATACCTTTTGGAGAAATTTACTCCTGCAATTTGATTATGGGCCATATTGACAAAGATGTTACTTGTTATGTGTCAAGATTCACCCATTTGTCTTAAATTACTACTAAGAACAATGCAAAAATTAATTTCTTGTGCACTTCAAAATAAACCACAGTGGCGATTATTCATAGAGAACACCCTTATGGCACTCAGGTTAAATTCATATGTATACATAAGCTGAAGATTGTAGTTTTTTAATTAATTGAGAAAACAAAAAACATAACAATAATGATAAGACTCGAAACATGATTGAACTTGTAAGATAACATTTGTACAGTTTTGCAAAAAAAGTCAAACAAAAATCTTTGTACATACATAAAAAGACCAAAACATAAATTAATGTAGTCATTCTAAAATCCATGTTAAAAAACATCATGGTCTTGGGGTTTTTTAGTATTTGTAAAATTTTAAGTGAAGTTTACAAAAAAATTTGTGCAGATGCTGCAATGTAACATGAAAACCCTCTACTGTAATTAGTATAAAGCCTCTGTGTTGTTCAGCAGCTATAAACTCTAGACTGAGTTTATGCATGAGTTTATGCATGAGTTTATGAATGAGTTTATGTGTGAGTTTAAGAATTGCTTTGGTATTAACCAATGAAATGCTTGCTTACATATAAACTGAGTTTAACTTTATTCTCACCTGAGATTACTTTTGAAAATACCAATTTTAGCATAATCTCACGTGAGACAAAAACTGAGATTATGTGTCTGAGTTTAAGCATGAGTTTAAGAATCTTTGTAAATCCGGGCCCTGGATCTGTCTTATTTTTTTTTAATAAATTTTTTAAAATAATTTTTAATGCATTAAAATTCATGAAATCATGCACTAAATCACTTATAACTTGAAAAGTGTTGCATTTAGAGCATTTTGTTAAAATATGTTATTCAGCTACTTTTTTCAGAGCTACAACATGGTGAGTAACTTGGGTGTCTATCTCAATAGCTAACTGAGTAATAGCTACTTTTTGGGCTTTTCAGTAACTTCCATCATGAGTAAAACCACTTGTAACTTGAAAACTATTGCATTTAGAGAATTTCGTATTAATATGTTATTCAGCTACTTTTGGGTCAGCTATAACATAGTAAAATTTCAGACCTGTAGCTCATGGCATAGCTGAGTAATAGCTACTTTTAGGTTATCACTGTTGAGTAAATCACTTATAACTTGAAAACTTTTGCATTTAGAGTATTTTGTTTCATATGTTATTCACCTATTTTGGGGTCAGCTATAACATAGTGAAGTTCCAGACCTGTGGCTCATTGCATAGCTGAGTAATAGTTACTTTGAAGTTCTCACTGTTGAGTAAATCAGTTGTAATTGGAAAACTATTGCATTTACAGAAATTTGTGGAAATATGTTATTCAGCTACTTTTGGGCCAGCTATAACTAGTGTTGGTATCGAATAATAATATGCATATCGATATCAAACCATATTTTTACCTTCTGTATCGATCGATATTGAAATATCGGGGCATGAGATGCTTTCCTTTGGGACACCTTCCAAACTCTTTTGCGAGGTTTGGTATTTCCCGAAACATAAACAAATATGGCGTTTCCGCTTAAGCGTTAAGTGAAAGTTTACAAAAATAATATGAAAACCAATGTATTCTTCAAATATTTTCCTTTATTTGAATGAAAAACCCCATATTTGTACCTATTAAGTAGTATATTTCGATATTGATATGGCACTCTACATTATTGATATCGGCAAATTTAATGTGAATCGATAAATATTTCAATATCGATAAACAATACCAGCACTAGCTATAACATAGTGAAATTACAGACCTGTAGCTCATGGCACAACTGAGCAATAGCTATTTTCACGTACTGACTGTCGAGTAAATCAGTTGTAACTTGAAAAATATTGCATTTGGAGTATTTTGTTAAAATATGTTGTTCACCTACTTTTGGGTCAGCTATAACATAGTGAAATTACAGACCTATAGCTCTGGCATAGCTGAGCAATAGCTATTTTCAGGTTCTCACTATTGAGTAAATCAGTTGTAACTGAAAACTATTGCATTTACAGTATTTTGCTTAAATATGTTGTTCACCTATTTTTGGGTCAGCTATAATATAGTAAAAATTCAGACTTGTAGCTCATTGCATAGCTGAGTAATAGCTAATTTGAGGTTATCACTGTTGAGTAAATCAGTTGTAACTTGAAAACTATTACATTTAGAGTATTTTGTTTAAATATGTTATTCACATAATTTTTGGTCAGTTATAACATAGTGAAATTGCAGACCTCTATGTCATTGCATAGCTGAGCAATAGCTACTTTCAGGTTCTCACTATTGAGTAAATCATTGTATCCACTGGATAGCCGTAGTGTGTAGAGAGATTTCACCATTACCGCTCTAACGAAAAAAAT
This sequence comes from Sabellastarte sp. h YS-2021, assembly GCA_964017235.1. NCBI lineage: Eukaryota > Metazoa > Annelida > Polychaeta > Sabellida > Sabellidae > Sabellastarte > Sabellastarte sp. h YS-2021. Next base: position 36,323,088 of record OZ024936.1, read on the forward strand.
ATTATAGCTAGCCTTCTCAAGTTTGCAGGATATATTAATAACCATAAAATGTTGCCTGGGAATATTTTTGGCCTCATTTTGAAAAACAAGATGGCCGCCAGGGACATTTATTCGACTTTAAACAAGGACTTTTGTTGGCCCTCTAGAGCAAAGGGTATTTTACGTAGAGATCTCAAATTCGCAGGATATGTTCCTCATTATAAAATCTTGACTGGGAATATTTTTGACCTCATTTTGAAAAAACAAGATGGCCGCCACAGGCGTTTCTTTGTCAGTCATGAAAAGTGCTTATATCTCCCTTATTATTGGTCCTAGAGGTTCGGGATGGTAAACCAACCTGTAGGAAATCATGGGCTGCGGATCTTTTGGTGTGGTCAGATTTGACCTTTGGACCCCTCCTTGAAGGTCAAATGAGGATAGCCAAACTTAAAAGTGCTTATAACTCACTTATTATTGGTCCTAGAGGTTTGGGATGGTAAACAGACATATAGGAAATTATGGGCTCTGAATCTGTTGATGGGGTTCGATTTGACCTTGGACCCCCTTCTTCAAGGTCAAATGAGGATAGCCAAACTAAAAAGTGCTTATAACTCGCTTATTATTGGTCTTAGAGGTTTGGGATGGTAAACCAACATATAGGAAATCATGGGCTGGGATTCTTTGGTGTGGTCAGATTTGACCTTGGACCCCTCCTTCAAGGTCAGACGAGGATAGTCAAACTTAAAATTGCTTATAACTCGCTTATTATTGGTCGTACAGGTTTGGGATGGTAAACCAACCTACAGGAAATCATGGGCTGGAAATCATTTGGTGTGGTCGGATCTGACCTTGAACCCCTCCTTCAAGGTCAAACAAATATAGCGAAACTTAAAAGTGCCTATAACTCGCTTATTATTGGTTCTAGAGGTTTGGGATGGTAAACCATCCTATAGGAAATCGTGGGCTGGGAATCTTTTGGTGTGGTCAGCTTTGACCTTTGGACCCCTCCTTCAAGGTCAAACGAGGATAGCCAAACTTAAAAGTGCTTATAACTCGCTTATTATTGGTCCTAGAGGTTTGGGGTGGTAAACAGACATAGGAAATCATGGGCTGGGAATCTGTTGATGTGGTCCGATTTGACCTTGGACCCCTTCTTCAAGGTCAAACGAGGATAGCCAAACTTAAAAGTGCTTATAACTCGCTTATTATTGGTCTTAGAGGTTTGGGATGGTAAACCAACATATAGGAAATCATGGGCTGGGATTCTTTTGGTGTGGTAAGATTTGACCTTGGACCCCTCCTTCAAGGTCAGACGAGGATAGCCAAACTTAAAATTGCTTATAACTCGCTTATTATTGGTCCTACAGGTTTGGGATGGTTAACCAACCTACAGGAAATCATGGGCTGGGAATCATTTGGTGTGGTGGGATTTGACCTTGGACCCCTCCTTCAAGGTCAAACAAAGATAGCGAAACTTAAAAGTGCCTATAACTCGCTTATTATTGGTTCTAGAGGTTTGGGATGGTAAACCATCCTATAGGAAATCATGGGCTGGGAATCTTTTGGTGTGGTCAGATTTGACCTTTGGACTCCTCCTTCAAGGTCAAATAAGGACAGCCAAACTTAAAAGTGCTTATAACTCGATTATTGGTCCTAGAGGTTTGGGATGGTAAACCAACCTATAGGAAATCATGGGCTGGGAATGTTTTTGTGTGGTTGGATTTGACCTTGGACCCCTTCAAGGTTGTACGAGGATACTGCATTTGCAGTATTTCTTTAAATATGTTTTAACCTACTTTTTACACTTAATCAGTTACCTTGATACTTTCCTTCATAATACCATTTGCAGGGCACAATTTTTGTGTCCTTTTCTTCTGTCAGCTTCAGATTTTCTTTTGAACATGCTGTTCAATTACCATTTACTGTACTTCTGTACAGCACTTTCCCTGATAATTATGCTTTCCTCTCATTATTACCTTCATAAATCAAAAACACTCAGTCAGCTGACACAGTGCCCGTTCACAGGCACTCTCCTCTTGTCTTCCTTCACTTCTACTCTAAAACTCAAGACACACAGTCAGCTGACACAGAGCCTGTTTCTTGGATTCCATAAGGTGTAGAACGTTGATACTTGGTAGGGACATTGGTTAGGGGGTGTAGGTGTGCATTGTTGTGTGACCTTTAACTTTGGTTCTGCCAAAGTGTGTTCACCTGCCATATATGAGACATCTTTGAAAGACCTTTCTCTTATGACAAAGATATATGGATTGCTGCAACTGATTATTATATGCACTTTTACATAATTGTGCTATTTCCATTGACAGCTATTTTCTAGTTAATAAATTTTACAGCTTCATAGTTTTTAGTTTACTTATGCTGTCATCTTGCTATTGAATTGTGTTGCTTTTTATACTTTATCTTTACATACATTTTCTTTCTTTTAGATGTTATTTTTCTATTTAAATATTATTTATAGTTTTGTATAACTGAAACTGCTCTGAAAGTATCCCGATCTTTGTACTATTTCTCTACTTCTATATCTCATGGTGTTGAAAACTATTTCTCCAGGCTGTGGGGTACGGGCTAGTGGTAAAGACGGCAAACCGGATAGTTGGTTTCTATTCGATTCATATAAACGTAAACGAGATCCGGTGACAAAAGTCCAAGAACCGGTTCCCGAAATGTCACATATTTCACCTCAAACGTATAAAATATTTCACAAAAACGTGTAATATTTTGCTAATATACAGTGAAATAATATCCAAAATATCAGATTTTATCAAAAAAATAAACAGCATTTCAGTTGAAGTAATTGTTCATGTACGCGTGGAGAAGATTTTACAGTGTGACTACAGTTTGGTGTATACTAATTCGAACGAATCCGGTTTCCGCCGAATTTTTCTTTTCGGGACCCGGTTTCCATATTTACTTTCGATCGTAACACTAGTACGGGCATCTCTGATACTGTTTTTCACTTTATATTAGTGGAAGACCGCAAAAATGCATCTGTTTTATAGTCTGTTCCGATGTTAATACTATACCCTACATTATCAACATCGGCATATTTAGCAAGAATTGATAAATATTTCAATATCGATAAACAACACCAGCCCTAATTAACATCTAACCTTGACGTTCATGGGCACTGATTGCTTGTTTTAACACTTCTGTTAATTCTGTTTGAGGAGGGGTGGGGGTGGGTGGGAAGAGTTCTCGGTCATCTCTCCTAAAATATGAATAGGCAAGGTGTGAACTTAAGCAACTTAGACAACTTAAATATTCATAGAAATGTACCTTTATGTGGAAATAAAACAAATCTAAATTTTTGAAAGTTTTTTTACAAAACTGATAAAACTACATTGGGCTTACTGTTTTAGAGTGTGCATTTAAATACTTTGAGCCAGCATCAAATTTGTAATTGCAAATAAAGTAATGAAAAATGAATATTATGAATAGAGTTTGATATTTGTTGTAGTTTTCTGTGACATGGTATTTCACAAGGACAATTTTAAGAGAAGTTCACACAATATAATACTCATCATCTCCTCTAACAGTTGGGCTATAGTCATTGCTGTTTTGTCTATTTTAGGAATCATGATTAAAGAGATATAGGTGGCACTGAAGAAGGTTCAATGAGGTGGCACATTCGATGCATGCCAAAACCCGCTACTTAGTTGTAGCTGTACTGACAGCTTGCTTACTGTGTGCTCTGTACTATGGCACATTCAGAGATCCATACAACAGTAATGCTACGATCAAGTCACCAGGACTGTCCCCCTTCATGCAGGCAGAGGACTTGCACACATTTGAGGTGCACCTGCCCAACAGAGTCAAGAGAAATGCAAAATCCTCTCCGCATAAAAACTGCCGCATGGAATCCTGTTTTGACTTTTCTCTGTGTCAGAGAGATTTTAAGGTGTATGTGTATCCGGATGTACAGGACAGGATGTCTTCTAGATACCGGGATATATTATCAGTTATCAGAGAATCGAAATATCACACATTGGATCCGAGTCAGGCCTGTGTCTTTGTGCTGGCATTGGATACACTGGACAGGGATAAATTAAGCACAGATGATTATGTTTATATGTTGTCAAAAAAAATATCCAGTCTTTCATTATGGAATAATGGACAAAACCACCTTGTGTTTAATTTGTATTCAGGGACCTGGGAACATTACTATGAAGATGACCTTGGCTTTGACATTGGCAAGGCCATGCTGGCAAAAGCCAGTGTAAGTCAGTCATTTTACAGGAGTCATTTTGATATTTCATACCCTTTGATAAATAGGGATCATCCATTAAAGGGTGGCGAGCCAGGATACCTTAGTGCAAACACGGTGCCGCCAGTGAGAAAGTATGCGCTTTCATTTAAAGGCAAACGTTACCTAATTGGAATAGGATCTGAATCGCGAGATGCCTTGTATCATATTCACAATGGAGAGGACATTGTGTTGCTAACAACATGTCAGCATGGCAACCTGCCCAAAGAAAAGCGGGACAAGCGATGCAAGACAGATGAAGAGGAATATGACAAGTAAGTAGCCAAGTGGTTGACTGTCCTCACACAAAATCTTCAGATACTCATTAAATTGTAGGGAATTTTGGGTGTTTCATCATGTAAAAACATACCAATGCATTTAAATCCGTATAGTATGTTATAGGGCTGCCAACGGTTACTCGAACCTTGATAGACGAGTCAGTTTTTGCTAGGACTCGAGTCGATTTTAACTACTCAAATACTCGCAAGGTATTGTATTATTGCCTGCAAAAAGAAATGCATGTGTAAAATATGCTGCATTTGCGCCACATAATATCTATTAAAGTTGTGGTTTCAGTTTAAAAACTCCTAATTTACTCCATATTCTCTAATACCTAGTTAAGTAGAAGACTTTTTTCTTCCAAAGTTTCGTAACCATTTGTTTACAGATGACTTCTTATGGTGGATACTAAATTCCGTGATTACCCGAATTCAGGTCAGTTGTCAAGGTCTGGTTTTTAGCTCCCATCCCAGCCCTAGTATTTTATTTAAACGCAAACACTTAAAGTTGGGATCAAATTTTCAGATTTAGGAATAAGTGATCTCACCATTAAGGTCACAATGTGAGAACATATTGCTTTTCACTAAATATGAGTGGAATTCAGAGGTTCTATGTGTATAATCCTGAGCTATTCTCTTCTTTTTTACTTGAATATTAAGCTTTCTCAGAAAAGTCAGATTTTGTACACAATTACCTTCAAGATTGAGTTTCAGTCATATCCCATGTGTGTTTAATGTGAAAGAAAATTTAATATGACAAGATTTGAAATTCAGTCAGCAGAAACTCCCAAATGTCAATTTGCTAGAATTTTATAGAAATTAGAAGTTATAGAAGTTACATTCCAAAGGGACATTATAGAATAAGTTTTAATGTTGACATGTAAGAGAAAATGTCTTTACCATGGGTTCTCCTGATATAGAATTGACTAAACCGTGTGAAACATGGGTTATATAGTATAAAGGAGAGAGAGTTTATTGAGCTCATTTGTCCAGCAGTTCAGTTTGCAGTAGGATGTGCCTGGACAGTGAATGTTTGATACAATCAATTGTGTAATGCCGTTATCCTGTTCAGGACTGTGTTATGAAAAGTTGATAACAGTGGAACAAATGTCTTAGTAAAGTGGCCTTCTGACACACTCTTTTATTGAAAACGACATTAATTCAGGAAATCTTTTTCCTATGTAAAAACCCAAGTAGAAATATCTGCTTGTTATTATACATGTACTTCTGAGTAAAAACCTTCTATCAGACACCTTTGTATGCAAAGAAATGCATTGAAAACATAGTTTATGTGGTTCAGTGGGTTTTACTTGTGTGGGGAAATAAAAACAACAGGAAGCTTGCTTCCCAAAGTAAGCTGAACCAAGTGTACAGAAAGATGTTCTTTTGTCTGCCTGGACTTTACTCTACAACAGGGGGCTTTTGTCAACACACTGACAGGCCACATCCATTCTTTTATGTGTAACAGTGATAAAAGTATCCAAAAATTTGGCCACCTTTTTTAAATTTCACAACATTCAGTATTAGACACAGATGTTTTTCATAATATTGTCCATTATTGGTTTTTACCCCGCAGCTCTTGAGGGCTGTCGGGGTATTGTTTTCACCCATGGAGTCTGGATGAGTGGGTGGACGCGCAGCGGGAAAAAGGTTTTCTGGGCTGTATCTCAGAAACCGTAAGGTGTAGGAAGTTGATACTTGGTAGGGACATTGGTTAGGGGATGTAGGTGTGCAATGTCATGTTGTGACCTTACCTTAATTTGACGTTTCCGCAGTGACCTTGAGTTTGAAAATCATGTCCGGGCTATATCTCGGCAACCGTAAGGTGTAGGAAGTTGATACTTGGTGGGGACATTAGGGTTTGTAGGTGTGCAACGTCATGGTGTGACCTTGATTTGACCTTTGACCTTGCCACAGTGACCTTGCCCTATAAAATCTTGTCTAGGCTATATCTCAGAAACCATAAGGTGTAGGAAGTTGATGGTAGGAACATTGGTAAGGGGGTGTAGGTGTGCAACGTCATGGTCGGACCTTGATTTGACCTTTGACCTTGCTGTAGTAACCTCTACCTATCCTATAAAATATTGTCTGGGCTATATCTTGGAAAACTGTAAGGAGTAGGAAGGTGTTACTTGGTAGGGACATTGGTTTGGGGGTGTAGGTGTGCAACGTCATGGTGTGACCTCGATTTGACCTTTGACCTTGTCGTAGTAACCTTGACCTATAAAATCTTGTCGAGGCTATACCTCTGCAATTGTAAGGTGGAGGAAGTTGATACTTGGTAGGGACATTGGTTAAGGGATGTAGGTATGCAACGTCATGGTGTGACCTTGATTTGACCATTGACCTTTCCGTAGTAACCTTGACCTATAAAATCTTGTCCGAGTTATAACTTGGAAACAGTAAGGTGTAGGAAGTTGTTACTTGGTAGGGACATTGGTTAAGGGGTGTAGGTGTGCAACGTCATGGTGTCACCCTGATTTGACCTTTGACCTTGCTGAAGTGACCATGACCTGTAAAATCTTGTCTGGTCTATATCTTGGAAACTGTAAGGTGTGGGAACTTGGTAGAGACATTGGTTGGGGCTTGTAGGTGTGCAACATCATGGTGTGACCTTGATTTGACCATTGACCTTTCCGTAGTTACCTTGACCTATAAAATCTTGTCTGAGTTATATCTTGGAAACTGTAAGGTGTAGGAAGTTACTTGGTAGGGACATTGGTTAAGGGGTGTAGGTGTGCAACATCATGGTGTCACCTTGATTTGACCTTTGACCTTGCTGAAGTGACCATGACCTGTAAAATCTTGTCTGGGCTATATCTTGGAAACTGTAAGGTGTGGGAACTTGGTAGAGACATTGGTTGGGGCTTGTAGGTGTGCAATGTCATGGGGTGACCGTGATTTGACCTTTGACCTTGTCATAGTGAGCATGAGTTTTAAAATCTTGTCTGGATTATTTTTTGATTCCATGAGGTGTAGCAGGTTGACACTTGGTATGGACATTGGTTACCAGGTGTATGTGTGCATTTGGGCTGTTGTCGCCAGCGATTTCTGTAGATCGAGGATAGCTTGTGAGATGTGATTTGAATTTTAGTAAATGACAAGAATATAATTAAATTAATAGAATGTCCAATGTAGGTGTGCAACATCATGGTGTCACCTTGATTTGACCTTTGACCTTGCCTGAGTGACCATGACCTGTAAAATCTTGTCTGGGCTATATCTTGGAAACTGTAAGGTGTGGGAACTTGGTAGAGACATTGGTTGGGGCTTGTAGGTGTGCAATGTCATGGGGTGACCGTGATTTGACCTTTGACCTTGTCATAGTGAGCATGAGTTTTAAAATCTTGTCTGGATTATTTTTTGATTCCATGAGGTGTAGCAGGTTGACACTTGGTATGGACATTGGTTACCAGGTGTATGTGTGCATTTGGGCTGTTGTCGCCAGCGATTTCTGTAGATCGAGGATAGCTTGTGAGATGTGATTTGAACTTTAGTAAATGACAAGAATATAAATAAAATAATAGAATGTCCAAATATTACGATTTATTTGTGTAGTACCATTTTCTTGCAAAGAAATATATTTTGTTGTCGGTTAAATTGTCTAGGTATGTATGTGCACTTTATGGAACAGCCACGTAAGGTAATTAACAACGACCATTGCTCACTGATTTTTACGTTTTCATAGTTACATAAATTGCAAAAGTGCTAGTTTGTAACAAGATTAGTATGTCATTATTTATTTCTTAAAAACTCAAGCTTAAATTGTGTATATCAATATTATCTCCAAATATTGACCACCTCGAGTTTGGGTCAACTCGTTGCAGCACTAGTGTGCATCATGTATGACCTTTAACTTTGGCTCTGACAAAGTGTGTTCACCTGCCATATTTGAGACATGTTTCTCTTATGACAAAGATATATGGATTGCTGCAACGAGTATTATATGCACTTTTATACAATTGTGCTTTTTCCATTGACAGCTATTATCCAATTAATAAGTTTTACGACTTGTGTACTGATTAATGCTGTCATCTTGCTATTGAATTGTCTTGTTTTAATACTCTGTCTTTACATACATTTTCTTTCTCTTAAATATTATTTTCTCTACTTAAGCATTATTTGAAGCCTTTTATAACTGACACTGCTCTGAAAGTATCCAGATCTTTGAACTGTTTCACTACTTCTGTATCTCATGGTGTTGAACACTTTTTCCCCAGGCTGTGGGGTATGGGCATCTCTGCTATTTTTGTTTTAACATATCCCCAACTGCCAAAAAGAAGCAAAATTTACCGAAACAAAACAGGACAGTTTTCATCAAAAAAAAATGTACCATTTCTTCAGATTTAGGCTTTATTTCAAATAACTGTAGTGTATGTTTACAGTTGTACCTGAAATGACAATATTGATACATGTTTTTATGTCAGCTGACTTGTCAGTCGGCTGACATTATGTCGTCACTCTGCGGCGTGGGCGTACGCGTCTGCGTCCGTGTGAACAACTTCTCCAAAACTACAAGGCCTAGAGACATGCTGTTTTTTTAAAAGATACCTTATCTATCGAGGATGAAAAATTGTTCAAGGCATGCAAATCTGTCTGTTCGTCTGTTTGCTAGAGACATTATAAGGGAGGTACCCCCACCAAAAGTGTGAAAATCTCAACACTTTATCACAATTTTCTCAGTGACTATTGCAGGGATTTCTCTCATATCTTGCATATATGTACTAGGTAGTGTTACGATCGAAAGAAAATATTGAAACTGGGTCCCGAAAACAAAAATTCGGTTAAAACCGGATTTGTTCGAATTAGTTTCCACCAAACTGTCGTCAAACTGTAAAATTTTCTGTGCGTGTACATGAACAATTATTCAACTAAAATGCGGTTTATTATCTCCCGCCGGGCTTTAGCCCGGGAGGGAGATTATGAAATGATGCCTGTGTGTGCGTGCGTGCGTGTGTACGTGCGTGTGTGCAGCTACAGATTTTTTGTAAATTAATTGTCCCAATGAATTTTCACGCCCTCGAAAATTTTTTTGGTTTTATGGACTTAGGCCTAAAGATAACTGAGTAATAGCTATCTTAGCTACTTGGAGTAAAGGGCTCATAACTCAAAAACTATTGCAGTTACAACTTTTTCTTCAAATATGTTGCTCAGCTACTTTGTCCTTAGCTATAAGATGGTACATAGTTTGGGGTCCCATTGCATGCCATAAGTGAGTAATACCTATTTTCTCATTTGTAGCTAAATAACAAAAGGAGTAAATGTCAAATATCTTCAAAAGTATTAGAGTTACAGAAATCTTTTCAAATATGTTGTTCATCTACTTTTTGGTAAGCTATCACATAGTAAAGTTTCAGACCTGTTGCACCTTGGATAGCTGAGTAATAGCTACTTTGAAATTCTGACTGTTGAGTAAAGCCATTGTAACTCCAAAACTATTGCAGTTAGAGTGTTTTCCTAAAATATGTTGTTCAGCTACTTTGTCCTTAGCTATAAGATGGTACATAGTTTGGGGTTCTATTGCATGCCATAAGTGAGTAATAGCTATTTTCTCATTTGTAGCTAAATAACAAAAGAAGTAAATGCCAAGTATCTTCAAAAGTATTACAGTTACAGAAATCTTTTCAACTATGTTATTCATCTACTTTTGGGTAAGCTATCACATAATAAAGTTTCAGACCTGTTGCACCGTGGATAGCTGAGTAATAGCTACTTTCAAATTCCGACTGTTGAGTAAAGCCATTGAGTAATACCTATTTTCTCATTTGTAGCTAAATAACAAAAGGAGTAAATGTCAAATATCTTCAAAAGTATTAGAGTTACAGAAATCTTTTCAAATATGTTGTTCATCTACTTTTTGGTAAGCTATCACATAGTAAAGTTTCAGACCTGTTGCACCTTGGATAGCTGAGTAATAGCTACTTTGAAATTCTGACTGTTGAGTAAAGCCATTGTAACTCCAAAACTATTGCAGTTAGAGGGTTTTCCTAAAATATGTTGTTCAGCTACTTTGTCCTTAGCTATAAGATGGTACATAGTTTGGGGTTCTATTGCATGCCATAAGTGAGTAATAGCTATTTTCTCATTTGTAGCTAAATAACAAAAGAAGTAAATGCCAAGTATCTTCAAAAGTATTACAGTTACAGAAATCTTTTCAAATATGTTATTCATCTACTTTTGGGTAAGCTATCACATGATAAAGTTTCAGACCTGTTGCACCGTGGATAGCTGAGTAATAGCTACTTTCAAATTCCGACTGTTCAGTAAAGCCATTGTATCTCCAAAACTATTGCAGTTACAGTGTTTTCCTAAAATATGTTGTTCAGCTACTTTGTCCTTAGCTATAAGATGGTACATAGTTTGGGGTTCTATTGCATGCCATAAGTGAGTAATAGCTATTTTCTCATTTGTAGCTAAATAACAAAAGAAGTAAATGCCAAATATCTTCAAAAGTATTAGAGTTACAGAAATCTTTTCAAATATGTTATTCATCTACTTTTGGGTAAGCTATCACATAGTTAAATTTCAGACCTGTTGCACCATGGATAGCTGAGTAATAGCTACTTTCAAATTTCGACTGTTGAGTAAAGCCATTGTATCTCCAAAACTATTGCAGTTACAGTGTTTTCCTAAAATATGTTGTTCAGCTACTTTGTCCTTAGCTATAAGATGGTACATAGTTTGGGGTTCTATTGCATGCCATAAGTGAGTAATAGCTATTTTCTCATTTGTAGCTAAATAACAAAAGAAGTAAATGTCAAATATCTTCAAAAGTATTAAAGTTAGTGAAATCTTTTCAAATATGTTGTCCATCTACTTTTTGGTAAGCTATCACATAGTAAAATTTTCAGACCTGTTGAACCTTTGATAGCTGAGCAATAGCTACTTTCAAATTCCGACGGTTGAGTAAAGCCATTGTAACTCCAAAACTATTGCAGTTAGAGTGTTTTCCTAAAATATGTTGTTCAGCTACTTTGTCCTTAGCTATAAGATGGTACATAGTTTGGGGTTCTATTGCATGCCATAAGTGAGTAATAGCTATTTTCTCATTTGTAGCTAAATAACAAAAGAAGTAAATGTCAAATATCTTCAAAAGTATTAAAGTTAGGGAAATCTTTTCAAATATGTTGTCCATCTACTTTTTGGTAAGCTATTACATAGTAAAGTTTCAGACCTGTTGAACCTTTGATAGCTGAGTCATAGCTACTTTCAAATTCCGACTGTTGAGTAAAGCCATTGTATCTCCAAAACTATTGCAGTTAGAGTGTTTTCCTAAAATATGTTGTTCAGCTACTTTGTCCTTAGCTATAAGATGGTACATAGTTTGGGGTTCTATTGCATGCCATAAGTGAGTAATAGCTATTTTCTCATTTGTAGCTAAATAACAAAAGAAGTAAATGTCAAATATCTTCAAAAGTATTAAAGTTAGGGAAATCTTTTCAAATATGTTGTCCATCTACTTTTTGGTAAGCTATCACATAGTAAAGTTTCAGACCTGTTGAATCTTTGATAGCTGAGTAATAGCTACTTTGAAATTCTGACTGTTGAGTAAAGCCATTGTAACTCCAAAACTATTGCAGTTAGAGTGTTTGCCTAAAATATGTTGTTCAGCTACTTTGTCCTTAGCTATAAGATGGTACATAGTTTGGGGTTCTATTGCATGCCATAAGTGAGTAATAGCTATTTTCTAATTTGTAGCTAAATAACAAAAGAAGTAAATGTCAAATATCTTCAAAAGTATTAAAGTTAGGGAAATCTTTTCAAATATGTTGTCCATCTACTTTTTGGTAAGCTATCACATAGTAAAGTTTCAGACCTGTTGAATCTTTGATAGCTGAGTAATAGCTACTTTGAAATTCTGACTGTTGAGTAAAGCCATTGTAACTCCAAAACTATTGCAGTTACAGTGTTTGCCTAAAATATGTTGTTCAGCTACTTTGTCCTTAGCTATAAGATGGTACATAGTTTGGGGTTCTATTGCATGCCATAAGTGAGTAATTGCTATTTTCTCATTTGTAGCTAATTGAGAGCTTTGACTTGGTGAAGTTTCAGACCCTTAGCTAATTACTCACCTACTCAAAATGAGTAAATGCGAATTATCTCTAAAAGTATTGCAGATAGCCAATTTTTCTCAACTCATTCAGCTACTTTTGGAAGAGCTTTCACATGGTCAAGTTTCAGACCCGTAGCTAATTACTCAAAATGAGTAAATGCTAATTATCTCTAAAAGTATTGCAGATAGCCAATTTTTCCCAAATAACCCATTCACCTACTTTTGGGAGAGCTTTTACTTGGTCAAGTTTCAGACCCGTAGCTAATTACTCACCTACTCAAAATGAGTAAATGCGAATTATCTCTAAAAGTATTGCAGATAGCCAATTTTTATCAAATAACTCATTCACCTACTTTTGAGAGAGCTTTCACTTGGTGAAGTTTCAGACCTGTAGCTAATTATTCACCTACTCCAAATGAGTAAATGCAAATTATCTGTAAAAGTATTGCAGATAGCCAATTTTTCTCAGATAACTCATTCACCTACTTTTGGAAGAGCTTTCACTTGGTGAAGTTTCAGACCTGTAGCTAATTATTCACCTACTCAAAATGAGTAAATGCTAATTATCTCTAAAAGTATTGCAGATAGCCAATTTTTCTCAAATAACTCATTCACCTACTTTTGAGAGAGCTTTCACTTGAAGTTTCAGACCTGTAGCTAATTATTCACCTACTCAAAATGAGTAAATGCTAATTATCTCTAAAAGTATTGCAGATAGCCAATTTTTCTCAAATAACTCGTTCATCTACTTTTGGGAGAGCTTTCACTTGGTAAAGTTTCAGGCACGTAGCTAATTATTCACCTGCTGAAAATGAGTAAATGCTAATTATCTCTAAAAGTATTGCAGGTAGCCAATTTTTCTCAAATAACTCCTTCACATACTTTTGGAAGAGCTTTCACATGGTCAAGTTTCAGATCTGTAGCTAATTACTCACCTACTCAAAATGAGTAAATACGAATTATCTCTAAAAGTATTGCAGATAGCCAATTTTCTCAGATAACTCATTCACCTACTTTTGGGAGAGCTTTCACATGGTGAAATTTCAGACCCATAGCTAATTACTCACCTACTCAAAATGAGTAAATGCTAATTATCTCTAAAAGTATTGCAGATAGCCAATTTTTCTCAAATAACTCATTCACCTACTATTGGGAGAGCTTTCACTTGGTGAAGTTTCAGACCCGTAGCTAATTATTCACCTACTCAAAATGAGTAAATGCTAATTATCCCTAAAAGTATTGCGGATAGCCAATTTTTCTCATATAACTCATTCACCTACTTTTGGGAGAGCTTTCACTTGGTGAAGTTTCAGACCTGTAGCTAATTACTCACCTACTCAAAATGAGTAAATGCTAATTATCTCTAAAAGGATTGCAGATAGACATTTTTTGTCAAATAACTCATTCACCTACTTTTAGGAGAGCTTTCACTTGGTGAAGTTTCAGACCCATAGCTAATTACTCACCTGCTCAAAATGAGTAAATGCTAATTATCTCTAAAAGTATTGCAGATAGCCAATTTTTCTCAAATAACTCATTCACCTACTTTTGGGCGAGCTTTCACATGGTGAAGTTTCAGCCCCATAGCTAATTACTCACCTGCTCAAAATGAGTAAATGCTAATTATCTCTAAAAGTATTGCAGATAGCCAATTTTTCTCAAATAACTCCTTCATCTACTATTGGGAGAGCCATCACTTGGTGAAGTTTCAGACCCGTAGCTAATTATTCACCTACTCAAAATGAGTAAATGCTAATTATCCCTAGAAGTATTGCGGATAGCCTTCACATGGTGAAGTTCCAGACCCATAGGTAATTACTCACTTACTCAAAATGAGTAAATGCTAATTATCTCTAAAAGTATTGCAGATAGCCAATTTTTCTCGAATAAGTCATTCACCTACTTTTGGGACAGCTTTCACTTGGTGAAGTTTCAGACCTGTAGCTAATTACTCACCTACTCAAAATAAGTAAATGCCTATTATCACTAAAAGTATTGCAGATAGCCAGTATTTCTCAAATAACTCATTCACGTACATTTTGGAGAAGTTTCACATGCTTAAGTTTTTTTATGAATTTTTAAAATAAATTTTAATACATTAAAATTAATTAAATCATGCACTAAATCAATTATAACTTGAAAAGTACTGCATTTAGAGCACTTTGTGCAAATATGTTATGCAGCTACTTTTGGGTCAGCTATAACATAGTAAAATTTCAGACCTGTAGCTCATGGCATAGCTGAATAATAACTACTTTTAGGTTATCACTGTTGGGTAAATCACTTATAACTTGAAAACTTTTGCATTTACATTATTTAGTTTCAGTATGTTATTCACCTATTTTGAGGCAGCTATAACATAGTAAAATTCCAGACCTGTGGCTCATTGCATAGCGGAGTAATAGCTACTTTGAAGTTCTTACTCAACACTAAATCATTTATAACTTGAAAAGTATTACATTTAGAGCATTTTGTTAAAATATGTCATTCACCTACTTTTTCCATAGCAACAACATGGTGAGTAACTTGGGTGTCTATCTGAATAGCTAAGTGAGTAATAGCTACTTTTGGGCTTTTCACTAACTTCCATCATGAGTAAAATCACTTGTAACTTGAAAACTATTGCGTTTAGAGAATTTTGTGCAAATATGTTATTCACCTACTTTTGGGTCAGCTATAACATACTAAAATTTCAGACCTCTAGCTCGTGCCATAGCTGAGTAATAGCTACTTTTGCCTTTGCCGGTGGATACATTTTGCATCTGGCCACAGATGCATCCTTGGTCTAGTCTCTTAAAAGTATTACAGGTGGGCAATTTCTTCTAAATAAGTCATTCACCTACTTTTGGGTGATCTACCACATAGTGAAGTTGCAGAACTGTAGCTCTTTAGATGGCAGAGTAATAGCCACTAAAATAAGTAAATGTCTTGTATCTCTAAAAGTAGTACAGATAGGCTATTTCTTCTAAAGATGTGCTTCCCTACTTTGAGTTGATCTGCATAATGAAGTGGCAGAACTGTAGCTCTTTGGATGGCAAAGTAATAGCTACTAAAATGAGTAAATGCCTTTTGTCTTTAAAAGTATTGCAATCAAACATTAAACTTGTCACTTCTACATGTGCCTCCATCTCGCAGGAAAATTTATATTCCACTATCTTTAGGACATCTAATTTATACGGCGGGAGATAAATGCATGCGTCAGAATGCTTGTTTTGTGATAAAATCAGACATTTGGGGTATTATTTCAGTGTATATTGGCAAAATATTAACAATTAAATATATTTAAGCATTTCTGTGCAATATTTTGTATGCTAGATGTGAAATATGTGACATTTCGGGAACCGGTTCTTGGACTTTTGTCACCGGATTGCGTTTACGTTTATATCAATCGAATAGAAACCAACTATCCGGTTTGCTGTCTTTACCACTAGTACTAGGCCAGAGGTAGATTCTCTTGTGTGAGTGTGAGACCTGGATCTGTCTTATTTTTTTTTTAATAAATTTTTTTAATAATTTTTAATGCATTAAAATTCATGAAATCATGCACTAAATCACTTATAACTTGAAAAGTGTTGCATTTAGAGCATTTTGTTAAAATATGTTATTCAGCTACTTTTTTCAGAGCTATAACATGGTGAGTAACTTGGGTGTCTGTCTCAATAGCTAAGTGAGTAATAGCTACTTTTGGGCTTTTCAGTAACTTCCATCATGAGTAAAATCACTTGTAACTTGAAAACTATTGCATTTAGAGAATTACGTATAATAATGTTATTCAGCTACTTTTGGGTCAGCTATAACATAGTAAAATTTCAGACCTGTAGCTCATGGCATAGCTGAGTAATAGCTACTTTAAGGTTATCACTGTTGAGTAAATCACTTATAACTTGAAAACTATTGCATTTAGAGTATTTTGTTTCAATATGTTATTCACCTATTTTGGGGTCAGCTATAACATAGTGAAGTTCCAGACCTGTGGCTCATTGCATAGCTGAGTAATAGCTACTTTGAAGTTCTCACTGTTGAGTAAATCAGTTGTAATTGGAAAACTATTGCATTTACAGAAATTTGTGTAAATATGTTATTCAGCTACTTTTGGGTCAGCTATAACATAGTGAAATTACAGACCTGTAGCTCATGGCACAACTGAGCAATAGCTATTTTCAGGTACTGACTGTTGAGTAAATCAGTTGTAACTTGAAAAATATTGCATTTGGAGTATTTTGTTAAAATATGTTGTTCACCTACTTTTGGGTCAGCCATGACATAGTGAAATTACAGACCTATAACTCATGGCATAGTGGAGCAATAGCTATTTTCAGGTTCTCACTATTGAGTAAATCAGTTGTAACTTGAAAACTATTGCTTGTATTGCGCTACAATAGCTTACCATGTGGGACTGATTGCTGTTCTCGGATGGCCGCAAGGCATCATGGCCAACGTCTAAGAAAAATAGACATTTATAGTTGGCCGTAGCCTCTGGTTGTCGTCTCGCGGTACACTCTGACATTCGTCTCCTTTTCCTCGTTGCAACATTAAAGCATACCCCCTCAGCTGTAATACAGCGGGGAGGCAGGGTGGGTCAAACTAGGGTCATAAAATAGTTGCTTTGGAGTTTGCCTTATATCTCCTTTATTGTTGCTTTTATAGCTTCAGAATGTATTAAGAGGTATTGGGAAAGCATATGTGGAGAATCTAAATAGCCGGTCAGTTTTATCCCCCGACCCCCCTTTATGGGTCAAACTGGGGTCATAAAATAGTTGCTTTGGGAGTTTTGCCTTATATCTCCTTTATTGTTGCTTTTAGACCTTCAGAATGTATTAAGAGGTATTGGGAAAGCATATGTGGAGAGTCTAAATAGCCGGTCAGTTTTACCCCCGACCCTCCCTTATGGGCCAAACTGGGGTCATAAATAGCTGCTTTGGAGTTTTTGCCTGTTGCTTTTATAGCTTCAGAATGTATTAAGAGGTATTGGGAAAGCATACGGTGCAGCTTTGTGCATTCTTAGCTTTACAGCATGCTTATTAAAACCACAAAGCATTTTAAACTTTAAGGAACGCTTCGCTTTTGTTAGCAAAAGCATTCCTCTAGTTAAAATTTTCAAATTTACAGTATTTTGCTTAAATATGTTGTTCACTTACTTTTGGGTCAGCTATATGATAGTAAAAATTCAGACATGTAGCTCATTGCATAGCTGAGTAATATCTACTTTGAGGTTATCACTATTGAGTAAATCAGTTGTAACTTGAAAACTATTGCATTTAGAGTATTTTGTTTAAATATGTTATTCACGTAATTTTTGGTCAGCTATAACATAGTGAAATTGCAGACCTGTATGTCATGGCAAGAGCTGAGCAATAGCTACTTTCAGGTTCTCATTGTTGAGTTAAATCATTGTATCCACTGGATAGCCGCAGTGTGTAGAGAGATTTCACCATTACCGCTCTAACGAAAAAAATATTATAGCTAGCCTTCTCAAGTTTGCAGGATATATTAATGACCATAAAATGTTGCCTGGGAATATTTTTGGCCTCATTTTGAAAAACAAGATGGTCGCCAGGGACATTTATCCGACTTTAAACAAGGACTTTTGTTGGCCCTCTAGAGCAAAGGGTATTATAGGTAGAGATCTCAAATTCGTAGGATATGTTCCTCATTATAAAATCTTGACTGGGAATATTTTTGGCCTCATTTTGAAAAACAAGATGGCTGCCACAGGCGTTTCTTTGTCAGTCATGAAAAGTCCTGATATCTCCCTTATTATTGGTCCTAGAGGTTTGGGATGGTAAACCAACCTGTAGGAAATCATGGGCTGTGAATGTTTTGGTGTGGTCAGATTTGACCTTTGACCCCTCCTTCAAGGTCAAACAAGGATAGCCAAACTAAAAAGTGCTTATAACTCACTTATTATTGGTCCTAGAGGTTTGGGATGGTAAACAGACATATAGGAAATCATGGACTGTGAATCTTTTGGTGTGGTCAGATTTGACCTTTGACCCCTCCTTCAAGGTCAAACGAGGATACCCAAACTAAAAAGTGCTTATAATACACTTATTATTGGTCCTAGAGGTTTGGAATGGAAAACCAACCTATAGAAAATCATGGGCTGGGAATTTTTGGTGTGGTTGGATTTGACCTTGGACCCTGCCTTCAAGGTGAAACGAGGATAGCCAAACTTAAAAGTGCTTATAACTCGCTTATTAATGGTCCTAGAAGTTTGGGATGGTAAACCAATATATAGGAAATCATGGGCTGGGATTCTTTTGGTGTGGCCAGATTTGACTTTTGGACCCCTCCTTCTAGGTCAAATGAGGACAGCCAAACTTAAAAGTGCTTATAACTCGCTTATTATTGGTCCTAGAGGTTTGGGATGGTAAACCAACCTATAGGAAATCATGGGCTGGGAATGTTTTTGTGTGGTTGGGTTTGACCTTGGACCACTTCTTCAAGGTGGAACGAGGATATTTTTACACTTAAACAGTTGCCTTGTTACTTTCCTTCATAATACCATTTGCAGGGCACAACTTTTTTGTCCTTTTCTCCTGTCAGCTTCGGAATTTCTTTCGAACATGCTGTTCAATTACCATTTACTGTACTTCTGTACAGCACTTTCCCTGATAATTAAGTGGCCCGTCAGGGACGCTTATTTGTTTTCACCGAAGTTCGACTGATCACCTGCTGCCACCGCTGGATTATGGTCTCCCTTGAATAACTTCTTAGCCTTTCATATTTTTCTTGTTACCTTTCTTTAAAACTATAGGGGCGGGAAAATTTTTTTGATACTTTGCGCAGACCTTAAGCTTTACTTAAGGTAACCTTAAGCATAACTCCAAAACACCCCGTCAACGCGTTTCGGAAAAAAGCACACACACCTGTGTTATAAAATTTATCACGTACATTCTAGACCAAATTTCCAAGGTCGGAAAGGATTTTCTCATCAATCGGACCATAGATGGCTGAATGGGAGGCGTTTTATTTTCGTAAATTTTTTAAAAATGGATACTTGGTCTGTATCTCAAAAACGGTGAGGATTTCGGCGTTTTGTTGGAATAACTTATTCAGCTACTTTTTGATAATCTTTCACATGCCGAAGTTTTAGCCCTGTATCTGCAATCTTAAGGTCGCCTAGGTCGCCTTAATGTAAAAAAAGAGGGTTTTAGCCCTCCAGTTCACTGAGTTTTTCACTTTTTTCAGCCAAACTTCGGTTCTGGCGGAAAGACAAGTCTCCACAAAATAGGGCTAGACTCCGTAAACAAATTGCTAGGTGCAACGCCATAATTACTATGGATAAGACCAACTATTTCAGGACCCTCATTAGTGACAATGCTCACGATTCTAAGAAACTGTGGCAGATTCTACGCTCAGTCCTGCACTCTGTTCCTGAGAAGGTACTCCCCTCTCTAATGCCTCTCAGATATGCCTTGCCAATCGTTTTGTCACTTTTTTCTCCGATAAAATCAGAAAAATCAGGGACTCCTTTACTAACACTGACTCCTTCACTCTTCCTGCTCCTTCAGATGTACCCAAATTTGACCTTTTTAAAGCAGTTTCTGAGGATGAAGTACGGAAAGTAATTACCAAGTCACCAACCAAATCTTGCCTCCTCGATCCATGGCCTACTTTCCTAGTTAAAGAATGTTTGGATATTCTCCTCCCCTCAGTTACTAAACTTGTCAACTGTTCTCTAACTGAAGGTGCTGTCCCGGGTGGTTTAAAAAAGGCTATTGTCTCTCCTCTGATTAAAAAGTCTTCACTACCACCGGATGAATTAAAAAACTACCGACCTGTCTCTGGCTTGAGTTTCATCTCCAAACTTGTTGAGCGTGTAGTTGCTTCGCAGTTAAATGACCATGTTGCCTGTAACGGACTTGAAAGTGTCAGTCAATCAGCCTATAAGCAAGGTCACTCGACCGAAACTGCACTACTGTCTATTAAAAATGAAGTCCACCTTGCTCTTGCTAGAGGTGAAACTACTGCTGTTGTTCTCTTGGACTAATCAGCAGCATTTGACACCATTGATCATGGTATGCTTATTGAGGGTTTGAGTTCCTGGTTTGGTGTTGGAGGCGTGGTTCTGAACTGGTTCAAGTCGTACCTCTGTGACCGCTATCAGTGCATCAAGATTGGTTCTGTTTTATCCGATGCTAAAAGGCTATTGTACGGTGTGCCCCAGGGCTCTGTCCTGGGGCCGATCTTGTTCTCATTATACACTACCCCCCTCAGTAAAGTTATTCAAAATCATCCTGGCATATGTTTCCATTTTTATGCAGACGACACACAGTTATATGTTCATCTCACACATAACCATGCCACTCAGGCCTTTGATAGACTGAAAAACTGCTTGGATGATGTCAGAAAGTGGCTTTCTGCAAATAAGCTTAAACTAAATCCAGACAAGACAGAATTTATTCTGTTTGGCTCAAGAAATGTCCGCACAAAACTCAGCAAATTTTTCCCAGTTAATATACTTGGCAAACTCCTTTCACCTGTTGATGCAATTAAGAACTTAGGTGTCTGGTTTGACTCTGATTTTTCCTTCTCTTGCCATGTCAGGGATACCTGTAAGGCTAGTTTTGTTCATATCAGGGATTTAAAGCGACTCAGAGGATATCTTACACGTGAAGCTGCTCTTTTGGCTGCAAATGCCTTGGTGGGAAGTCGTCTTGACTACTGTAATTCCTTGTTCAGAGGTCTCTCTGCTCTAGACATTCGGAGGCTCCAATGTGTTCAGAACAGTCTTGCAAGAATTGTGGCTAATACCACCAAATACTCACATATCACTCCTGTAAGAAAGAGTTTTCATTGGCTGCCTGTCTTGCATCGCTCTGTCTTCAAGACAGCCCTGTTGGTGTACAAGTTTCTACATAGTGGCCATCCAAAATACTTTGAACCTTTCCTTAAACCCAGGCATAGTGTGTATAGAACACGCAGAAGTCAATCTGACGGTGTGCTGCTTGAGGTCCCACATTGTGCTTCAATATATAAGTCTAAAAACCATTTTGGCCTTAGCTTTGCATATGATGCCCCAAGGATTTGGAATGATCTCTCTGATGATGTACGCTCAGCTAAATCTCTCTCCTCATTCAGAAAAAAGTTGAAAACTTACCTCTTTGAAAAAGCTTACCCACCCTAGATTATCCCTAGTTTTTCATTTTGTCTCTCCGTGGTGTCGACCCCTGCAATGTCCCTGATTTAACGATTACGATCTCTGATTTTGGCTTTCTGCGTCTTAGAGTCTATCATTAGATAGAGATTAAGCGCTATAAAAGTACTATTAGAATTAGAATTAAACTTGCCACATATATTAAGATTTGCCAAAGGAATATCCTGACTTTATGGTGACCTTAAACTCAAAATGTTAATGGACATATGGCCTGCTTAAAGTCATCAAATTGGAATAAAATCCTCTGACTCCTTTTTTTTTTCCATTTTTTTCTATCGAAATTATCACTGGTATTAAACTAGATAAAAATAATACTTATGGTCACCTTAAACTCTCAGTATGAATGGAGTTGGAGCCACCTTAAACTGAAATAAGGAGGTTTTCAGCCTCCAAGTATCTTACTGTTCGACTGACCTCAGTTAAACTTTGCACACCTATAAAGGATGGCAAACCAAAGGGTTATCCTGACTTTATGGTGACCTTAAACTGTTAATATAATTTTGACCCCCCTAAAGTCATAAAATTTGAGTAAAGCCGTCTGGCTCCTTTCTTTTTCCATATCTAACATCTATTGATGTTGAAGGGACGTTCTCATATTATGGTCACCTTAAAGTTGCAATATGAATGAAGTTATGGTCACCTTACAGTGAAAAAGGAAGTTTCAGCCTCCAGCTATCTTACTGTTCAACTGACCTGAGCTAAACTTTATGCTCGGTTAAATTTTCTACACTTTTAAAGATGACAATAGGGACATTCTTATTTGCTTTCCACCTTGGAGTTCCAATACAAGTACAGTCATGGCCATCTTGACGTGAAAATGAGGGTTTTCCGCCCCTAACTGATTAACTGTTCAGTAACATCTGAGTTTAACTTGACATTGATTATACTTAAGTAACACTTTGTATAACATTTCACTTAAAGTTCCTGTACTGAAGAGGCTTTGGCCGTCTTAACACGATAAATATATACTTCTTGCTCCCTCCTCATTTATTTTAGCAATTTTTAAAACCACACCTGGCATATGTATACTTCAAAAATATTTATGCTCACTTTAACTTGACATTGATTATACTTAAGTAAGATTTTGTATAACGTTTCACTTAAAATTCCTGTACTTAAGAGCCTTTGGCCATCTTTACACGATAAATATATGCTTCTTGTTCCCTCCTCATTTATTTTAACACTTTTTAAAACCTCACCTGGCATATGTATACTTAAAAACCTAATCTCTTAGTGTTTATGATGTCATGACATCTTCAAAGACAAAAATGAGGTATTTATGATGCACTGACATATTGCAACTGATCAGTGTTGGAATTGTGGGGATATAACTTTTTCTTTTTGGAAAAAAGCTTTAATTTATTCAACTTTTCTTTTGCAGAAGAAGTTGAGGATGTAGGTACTTGTTCGAAATTCACTTGTTCACATAGACTATGTAAATTGGTCAAATTTATAGACTTGACTTCTTTCAGAATATAAGATGACTGTATAAAAAGCACTCTCTCATAAACAGTTTTTCTTGTACCGTATTTTATGTAGCTCCAACTAAGTGGAATGAATGAGTTGTCTCTTTCTGCTTCCTCCTCAAACTCTTTATTTGCTTTGGGGTGATATCTATCTAGAGTTACATTCATGGAAAGTCTTTCTAACCAGAAAGAACCCCCCAACTCTCCGTTAGTGCACTAACATGCAGGTGAAAAAAGATTTGCCCCTATATGTGGGGGGTGGATGGAGGGAGAGTGTGGGTATTAGTGTGGTTTAGATGATAGAGATATAAATATATATGTGTGTGCACTTCATGGAAACAAGAAAGTCAAGCTGTTTATGCTGTTCTTTAGAATATGGCTGTAAGGTTTCTTGCTGAAATAGTTGTGGCCTTTATGGCTTACAATATGGATTCTTATCAAATTACAACATAGGTTAACCCCTCTGTAAGGAGGTGATTGCAGTTAGATGCACTAGGAGGGGCAGAAATGTAATTACAAGAAAAACACAACACCTGTCATAATGGAAACCAGGGATAAACGGCCAGGCAAAAGAGTGAGAAGCACCAGCAAAACCTTACAAGAGAAACTTACATACCTTTGTACAGCTAAGCAAAATGGGTAAAAGACTGTGAATTTTTGACAGGCATTGGCAACTATAACACTCAAGTGGAAAAATGAAGATGCCTCTGAAGTTGTAATGTGAACCTGTAGTGTTATGATACTTGAAAGAACTTTTTTTTCTTAGGAGGTATTTTTCCTGGTCACAAATTATTCAGGAGGCATTCATTCTAGGAGGTAAATTTCCTAGGAGACATATTTTCTAGGAGGCATTTTTTCCGCGCATCGGACATACATTCTTTTGAGAAGTAAATTTCACACCTACAATTTCTCTTCTGCCAAGCTGTGGTCATTCTTTCATTTGTTAAATATAGTAACATACACAATGCAATAAACTTTACATTTCCTATTCCTTATCATGCATATCTTGACATCTTTTACAGATTACTTAGCACTTTTTCATCAGGGCCGCTTCGTTTTTGTCAGCAAAAACCTTTTTCTAGTTATGCTTTCCTCTCATTATCACCTTCACAAATCAAAAACACTCAGTCAGCTGACACAGTGCCCGTTCACGGGCACTATCCTCTTGTTATACAACATTATCGGCAAACCTGTCTCAAAACAATAAATATTGCTAACATTTAATATTGATAAAGACTTTCAATTTAGGCTTTATTTAAAATATTTACAGTGTATTAAAGTTTACAGTTTTACCTAAAATGGCAATATTGATATACAGCTTTATACATTGAAATCGGCAAACCTGTCCCAAAACAATATAGTAGTACCTAATGGGCAGAAGTTGGGAGACACAAAAGAAAAAAAAAAAAAAAAAGTGATCTCTAGAGGAGCTTGTTTCAAAAATACACAGGCATACCAGCTCAGGATCTGAAAGAATAAAGGCACTGAAAAATGGTCCAAAACATGTAGGTGGACAAAATTGACAGACTAATGTGTTAAAACTTTGCTGTAGACTGTGAAAAATTCAAGTACACCTGAGTTACATTTAGTCATGAAAGGGAAAAATTAAGGTTATTACAAAAGAAGTAAATTGGCCACCTTAATGACAGAAAATGGACTTTTTGACACTTTATACCCGTAAGAGCTTGTAGCTTACGTTTCACAGGAATAGATTAATATGTTCTATTAAACTGTGGCCAAAATCAAATCTTTACATTGATATTATGAAAACAAGGGTTTGGGGATATTCAAGCAGAATTCTGGATAATAGTGTCCATTTGGGTTATCCCAGAAGGCATTTTGCCATGTCGTCAGAATATTGTTGGCTACATGTAATTATTAGGAGCAATTCATGAGAACTACCACTTAAATTATATTCCTCATAGGTTCCTGTGTCATTTGGGAAAACCCCATTGATTGAAAGCTTGAATTCCAGCTTTTTTTTTTGCACGACTGTTCATATAAATTAAAGGTTCAAAGTTGTTATTGAAAATGTCATCTGATACAGTGCTCACAGGCACTGTATTCTTGTTTAATACAATTAAGTTCATTCCTGATAAATGTGGTACAACTTAATGACTACTTTGCAATTATGTTTAAATATTCTACATATTATTTAGGACCATTAGATCTGTTAGACTATCATATCAGAATGATGGAAAAGTCAAATGTTTCAGATTTATCCAATCTGCTTTATTACCATGATGCACTAATAAATATTTAAGATAACAAACAAAAAAATTAATGTATTTCCCTGAAAGTTATTTGTCATTGTATTCCATTATGTAGCTTTTAGCTCAGAATCTAATGTGTGTATTAAATGACGTGTATTTCAAATATGCAAATAGACCTATTGACTTTCCACAGAGATTAATGGATTTCAGAAGAGGTTATGGACATCATAATTGTTTGATTTGATTAAAGTAGGATAAATGTATGAAACTCCAATCTTTTATGTATGTACCAGGGTTGGCAGTTTTATCCAAGGTGGTTTTATGGCATCACTGTGTGGCGTCTGCATACACGTCCGTGTCTGCGTAAACATCTTCTCCTCCAAAAAGTACAAGGCCCAGAGACATGCTTTTACTTTTGAAAGATACCTGAACTATCGAGGATGATAAAGCCTAAAATTGATGCAGATCTGTCTGTTCGTCTGTTCCCCAGAGCCGTTAGAAGTGAGGTACCCCCACCCAAAGTGTGAACATTTCAACACTTTATCACAATTTTCTCATTGACTATTGAAGGGATTTTTCTCTTATTTTGCATATATGTACTAGGCCACAGGGAGATTCCTTTGTGTCAGTATAAGACCTGGATGTTTCTTTCTTATTTTTTTTATGAATTTTTAAAATAATTTTTAACCCACAGCCCTTGATTGGTGGGCGGTGGGAAAAAGTTTGTCCGGGCTGTATTTCAGAAACCATAAGGTGTAGGAAGTTGATACTTGGTAGGGACATTGGTTAGGATATTTAGGTGTGTAACGTCATGGTCTGATCTTGATTTGACCTTTGACCTTGCCATAGTGACCTTGAGTTTGAAAATCGTGTCCGGGCTGTATCTCAGAAACTGTAAGGTGTAGGAAGTTGATACTTGGTAGGGACATTGGTTAGGGGTTGTAGGTGTGCAACGTCATGGTGTGACCCTGATTTAACCTTTGACCTTGCCGTAGTGACCTTGACCTATAAAATCTTGTCTGGGCTGTATCTCGGAAACTGTAATGTGTAGAAAGTTGATACTTGGTAGGGACATTTGTTAGGGGGTGTAGGTGTGCAGCGTCATGGTCTGACCTTGATTTGACCTTTGACCTTGCTGTAGTGACCTTGACCTATAAAATCTTGTCTGGGCTATATCACGGAAACTGTAAGGTGTAAGAAGTTGATATTTGGTAGGGACATTGGTCAGGGGGTGTAGGTGTGCAACATCATGGTGTAACCTTGATTTCACCTTTGACCTTGCTGCAGTGACCTTGACCTATAAAATCTTGTCTGGGCTATATTTCAGAAACCATAAGGTGTAGGAAGTTGATACTTGGCTAGGAGGTGTAGGTGTGCAACGTCATGGTCTGACCTTGATTTGACCTTTGACCTTGCCATAGTGACCTTGACCTATAAAATCTTGGCCGGGCTATATCTCGGCAACCATAGGGTGTAGGAAGTTGATACTTACTAGGGACATTGGTTAGAGGTGTGGGTGTGCAAGTGACGCTGACCTATAAAATCTTGTCTGGGCTATATCTCGGAAACCGTAAGGTGTAGAAAGTTGATGTTTGGTAGGGACATTGGTTAGGGGTTGTAGGTGTACAGTATCATGGTGTGACCTTGATTTGACCTTGTCATAGTGATGTTGACCTATAAAATCTTGTTGTACCTTTGGGTCTGTCTTTTGATGCAGATTAAGCACTGTTAAAGTCATATTAGAATTCATTAAGAATTTTACTTTTACAACTTCCCATTGTAAGAGATGGAATTTCATCAAGAGAACCAACACCACACATAAGCATTCATTGAATGTACTACCACTTCTGTATGCATGGTAATATTCAAAACATCCAAACCATAATTCGGCCATGCCAAATGTAGATAAAGAGTGTCACAATGTTTAGTTTACTGATTAATGCTGTCATCTTGTTATTGAATTGTCTTATTTTAATACTTCATCTTTACATTCATTATCTTTCTCTTAGACATTGTTTTCTCTATTTAAACATTGTTTGGATCTTTATATAACTGACAGTGCTCCGAAAGTATCCTAAACTTTGTGCCAGGGTTCGCAAAGTACCTCCAAAAAATGGAGACCCAATCATTTTTTTCTGAGTCCAGTGTGTGTGTTAGGGTTATGAAATGTTGGGTACCTTGTACCTTATAGCACATCAAAAATGGGGTACCATTGTGTGAAAATGGGATGCAAATAATATTTTTCTCCCTTATTTCTGGATATATTTAAAAATATAGAAGCACTGTTTAATTTCCTTTCTACTGATGAATAATATGTATCAGCCAATAAATCAATTTTAAAAATATTTTTAAAAGCTGAACTCCAGTCAACAAACTTCATTTTAGTGAAATGTGAGTGACATTTTTTTGTATGATTATTTTATTTAAGCTACAAATAGTATCATATTTACACTGTTTGAAAGAAAAATATTTATAGTTTCTGTTGCTTTTTGTTTGATAAAAATTCACGGGGTAGTTTCAGAGATATAGTTCTTTTGTTACATTCCCTGTTGAATATTTGTTACAGCTTTTATTTTCGGAGGGACTTTCCGGGGTTAAATACCAAGAGTTTCCGAGATTTAGTATAGTTTGTCTTCCACGAAAGTTCACCGTCCTCGGGCTTGTTGTTTTGATTGTTTCGGTGCAGAGATCAGACTTTCTGTTGATATATAACGTTTTGAGTAGATTTGCTAGTGTACAACACCAGCACTGACTGGCTGTTTTAGAAGAATCTCGTCAGGCATGAAATCTTGCTTACAGCTTGCCAGGGAATCGCTCGAAACCATTTAATTTTAAAATATAAAGCTTATTTTAGTGTTATATTGCGTGCATATCTACGCTTCCTGCCAACCGAAATTTGCTTCTGAAGCAGAAATATTTTCTTCATAAAAATCGCGTCCTGCCGGACGCACTGACAACCGAAATTCGTGGGCAAATCTGAAATATCGCGTGTTTAACATACTCGGACGGCGTGATCGTGAACCCTGTGTGCTGATACAGTACTTCTATATCTCATGGTATTAAAAATATTTCCCGAGGCTGTGGGGTACGGGCATCTCTGATGCTATTTTTAATGCATTAAAATTCATAAAATCATGTACTAAATCACTTATAACTTGAAAAGTATTGCATTCAGAGCATTTTTTTAAAAATATGTTATTCAGCTACTTTTTTCATAGCTACAACATGGTGAGTAACTTGTGTGTCTATCTCAATAGCTAAGTGAGTAATAGCTACTTTTGGACTTTTCAGTAACTTCCATCATGAGTAAAATCACTTGTAACTTGAAAACTATTGCTTTTAGAGAATTTCGTATAAATGTGTTATTCAGCTACTTTTGGGTCAGCTATGACATAGTAAAATTTCAAACCTGTAGCTCAAGGCATAGCTGAGTAGGGCTGCAACGATTCTCCGGTTACTCGGAAACGAAACGATTCAGTTCAATACTCAAGGCAAGAAAAGTGAACCGGGTCTTCGAAAACCACTAAACATAGACGTAAAATCTACTGCAAAATTCATTTTTTATCTCCTGCCCGGCTCGCCGGCGGGAGATTATAATTTGCACCATGTGTGCATGCATACGTGCGTGCGTGTGTCACGCAGTTTCCTCCGAAACTACTACAGTTACACATTTTTGGTAAATTAGTTGTCCTAATGAATTTTTTTGCTCTTCAATATTTTTTGGGTTTCGTGAACTTTGGCCTACTTGTGAGTAAGTAATAGCACTTTTAGCTAATATATTTATATGGCTTATAACTCTCAAACTATTGCATTTAGAGTATTTTGTTGCAATATGTTGTTCAGCTACTTTGTCCACAGCTTCAACATGGTCAGTAGTTTGGAAGTGTATCTCGATAGCCAAGTGAGTAATAACTACTTTGTCAATTTTTAATGATAACCATAATGAGTAAATGGCTTATATCTTCAAAAGTATTGCAGCTATACAATTTTGTTCCAATATGTTGTTCAGCTACTATCTCCACAGCTACAACATGGTCAGTAGTTTGGAAGTGTATCAGTCCCCTGGGAAATGATGCTGAACAGTTCCTGAAAGTTATGTATCTGGCATGACCTAGTTCCGGAACCAAGATCACAAACTGTGATATTACCTAGTTTCTAGCAGAGTAATTTACTGTAAATTTTCGAATTAGTCAGTAACATCACCCTCACCTTTCACTCACTGTGATGTTTTAAAAATTGTTTAAGACAAGAACAAAAGGAAACCTAAACATGTACCTGAAATCTGTATTATCCTGGCTTGATTGGGTTTTCCTTTAAACTGTGCCTCCATATTTTACCAGTTTTTATGTCGTCACTCTGCGGCGTACGCGCACGCGTACGCGTACGATTGAACAACTTCTCCAAAACTACAAGGCCTAGAGACGTGCTGTTTCTTTTAAAAGATACCTTATCTATCGAGGATGAAAAATTGTTCAAGGCATGCAAATCTGTCTGTTCGTCTGTTTGCTAGAGACATTACAAGGGGGGTACCCCCACCAAAAGTGTGAAAATTTCAACACTTAATCACAATTTTCTCAGTGACTATTGCAGGGATTTCTCTCATATCTTGCATATATGTACTAGGCCAGAGGTAGATTCTCTTGTGTGAGTATGAGACCTGGATCTGTCTTACTTTTTTTTTAATAAATTTTTTTAATAATTTTTAATGCATTAAAATTCATGAAATCATGCACAAAATCATTTATAACTTGAAAACTGTTGCATCTAGAGCATTTTGTTAAAATATGTTATTCAGCTACTTTTTTCATAGCTACAATATGGTGAGTAAGTTGGGTGCCTGTCTCAATAGCTAAATGAGTAATAGCTACTTTTGGGCTTTTCAGTAACTTCCATCATGAGTAGAATCACTTGTAACTTAAAAACTATTGCATTTAGAGAATTTCGTATAAGTATGTTATTCAGCTACTTTTGGGTCAGCTATAACATAGTAAAATTTCAGACCTGTAGCTCATGGCATAGCTGAGTAATAGCTACTTTTAGGTTATCACTGTTGAGTAAATCGCTTATAACTTCAAAACTATTGCATTTAGAGAATTTCGTATAAATATGTTATTCAGCTACTTTTGGGTCAGCTATAACATAGTAAAATTTCAGACCTGTAGCTCATGGCATAGCTGAGTAATAGCTACTTTTAGGGTATCACTGTTGAGTAAATCGCTTATAACTTGGAAACTATTGCATTTAGAGTATTTTGTATCAATATGTTATTCACCTATTTTGGGATCAGCTATAACATAGTGAAGTTTCAGATCTGTGGCTCATTGCATAGCTGAGTAATAGCTACTTTGAAGTTCTCACTATTGAGTAAATCAGTTGTAATTGGAAAACTATTGCATTTAGAGAATTTCGTATAAATATGTTATTCAGCTACTTTTGGGTCAGCTATAACATAGTAAAATTTCAGACCTGTAGCTCATGGCATAGCTGAGTAATAGCTACTTTTAGGTCATCACTATTGAGTAAATCAGTTGTAACTTGAAAACTATTGCATTTACAGTATTTTGCTTAAATATGTTGTTCACCTACTTTTGGGTCAGCTATAACATAGTGAAATTTCAGACCTGTAGCTCATTGCATAGCTGAGTAATAACTACTTTGAGGTTCTCACTATTGAGTAAATCAGTTGTAATTGGAAAACTATTGCATTTAGAGAATTTAGTATAAATATGTTATTCAGCTACTTTTGGGTCAGCTATAACATAGTAAAATTTCAGACCTGTAGCTCATGGCATAGCTGAGTAATAGCTACTTTTAGGTCATCACTATTGAGTAAATCAGTTGTAACTTGAAAACTATTGCATTTACAGTATTTTGCTTAAATATGTTGTTCACCTACTTTTGGGTCAGCTATAACATAGTAAAATTTCAGACCTGTAGCTCATGGCATAGCTGAGTAATAGCTACTTTTAGGTTATCACTGTTGAGTAAATCGCTTATAACTTGGAAATTATTGCATTTAGAATATTTTGTTTCAAGATGTTATTCACCTATTTTGGGGTCAGCTATAACATAGTGAAGTTCCAGACCTGTGACTCATTGCATAGCTGAGTAATAGCTACTTTGAAGTTCTCACTGTTGAGTAAATCACTTGTAATTGGAAAACTATTGCCTTTACAGAAATTTGTGCAAATATGTTATTCAGCTACTTTTGGGTCAGCTATAACATAGTGAAATTACAGACCTGTAGCTCATGGCACAACTGAGCAATAGCTATTCTCAGGCACTGACTGTTGAGTAAATCAGCTATAACTTGAAAAATATTGCATTTGGAGTATTTTGTTAAAATATGTTGTTCACCTACTTTTGGGTTAGCTATAACATAGTGAAATTACAGACCTATAGCTCATGGCATAGTGGAGCAATAGCTATTTTCAGGTTCTCACTATTGAGTAAATCAGTTGTAACTTGAAAACTATTGCATTTACAGTATTTTGCTTAAATATGTTGTTCACCTACTTTTGGGTCAGCTATAACATAGTAAAAATTCAGACATGTAGCTCATTGCATAGCTGAGTAATAGTTACTTTGAGGTTCTCACACTTGAGTAAATCAGTTGTAACTTGAAAATTATTACATTTAGAGTATTTTGTTAAATATGTTATTCACAGACGTTTTGGTCAGCTATAACATAGTGAAATTGCAGACCTCTGTGTCATGGCATAGCTGAGCAATAGCTTCTTTCAGGTTCTCACTGTTGAGTAAATCATTGTATCCAACCTGTAGGAAATCATGGGCTGGGAATCTGTTAATATGGTCCGATTTGACCTTGGAACCCTCCTTCAAGGTCAAACGAGGATAGCCAAACATAAAAGTGCTTATAACTCGCTTATTATTGGTCTTGGAGGTTTGGAATGGAAAACCAACCTATAGAAAATCATGGGCTGGGAATCTTTTGGTGTGGTCGGATTTGACCTGGGACCCCTCCTTCAAGGTCAATTGAGGATAGCCAAACTTACAATTGCTTAGAACTCGCTTATTATTGGTCCTACACGTTTGGGATGGTAAACAAGCTACAGGAAATCATGGGCTGGGAATTTTTTTGTGTGGTCGGATTTGACCTTGGACCCCCTCCTTCAAGGTCAAACAAGGATAGCCAAACTTAAAAAGTGCCTATGACTCACTTATTATTGGTCCGAGAGGTTTGGGATGGTAAACCATCCTAAATTCTTTGGCTGGGAATCTTTTGGTATGGTCAGATTTGACCTTTGGACCCCTTCTTCATGGTCGAACGAGGATATTGCATTTATAGTATTTCTTTAAATATTTTTAACCTACTTTTTACACTTAAACAATTACCTTGTTACTTTATTTCATAATACCATTTGCAGGGCACAACTTTTTTGTCCTTTTCTTCTGTCAGCTTCGGAATATCTTTCGAACATGCTGTTCAGTTACCATTTACTGTATTTCTGTACAGCCCTTTCCCTGATAATTATGCTTTCCTCTCATTATCACCATCACAAATCAAAAACATTCAGTCAGCTGACACAGTGCCCGTTCACGGGCACTCTCCTCTTGTTGTAATCCTGTATTTCCTTTCATGTCCTGACAGTTTTGGCCTAGATATTTTGACAAATAGACTCTCTAATATCCATTCAACTATCCAGTACATTTTACAACAAATCTTATTAATTCAAACCCTTTTTTTTGCTGAAAACCTTCCCTCCAACAAAGATTCAAACCATGTTGTTTTAGTCATGTGACCCATGTGACCAAGTTCTCTGGATATCCTGAATCCTTGCTGCTACCTTAAGCTTTTAGTATATTATATTTTACACTTTACAAATTCAGAATATTTATAATGTTGTGGGCAAAATATGTATTTAACTTAAAAAACATGGAATAATGAAAAAAACATATTAACAAACAAATGAATTATTAATTTCACCAAAACCAAATCAGAAAAGGTAAATAACCTACTTTAAGTTTTCAAGTAAAACATAGAACAGAAGACTAAATCAGGGTCAGTTATTTCAACAGTACACAAAGCATACCATGCTCAGATACCACTGCAAAAACATATAGCCTGTCAACAATTTCTGGGTTAGTTTTATTGGAATAATTATATGATCCATTTCACTTTTAAAACCAAACATTTTAGACAAATATATAAGTATTTTGTTTACATGTTAAACTTGGTAAATACATTATTTAACAACACCGAAAGTAAATTAATAGTTTATTTTCCAGTGGATTTATACCAATTTCTTGTGTTATTATAATTTTTTCAATGTAAAAAAATGTGTCTGTAAATCAAAGGCTAGTCTCAGTGTATGAAATCTGAATAACTTGTAGTGTTAAAACAGCTATAAGTTATTATATATTCATACTTTCCTCATTTCTCAGGTCCAAATATTTCTGTTTTCCAAATTACAAAAAATCAAAAAGAGTTAATGGTAGGCTAGTATCCATGCTTATACTCCAAGCTTAGTTAATGACCACAGGACCAAGGATAAAACATTTACATACAGAGTTAGGAGTGTGCATATCCCATCAGACGTTCAAATATATATATAGTCTGAACATATTTACATGAAGCTTCTTTAATGATACAATATTAAAAGGACAATTAATAAAATAATGTAATTTAATATTGTTCATTGGAAAATGCACAAGGTTTTTATTAGTTTCATACAGTGTTAGATTGTGACGTTTTCTGTTTCACATTGTGCTTACTAAATATTTATGTAAATGTATGTATGATAGTGAAGGGACGATTAGACCAACGTTCGATTAATCGTCGGCATTATGGTACAGTCACGTTCGGTCACTGACAACTTCTAGAAATCGATTAAATCTTACCCTTCCTTATGTGTCTCAATATCCACGTGTTTTTTGTATATTTTAAGCAATTTCCTTAACTTTCCTTTGATAAATAATGAGATTTGTCACGAATTTGGGTTTGTTTATGTCTACCACCATATTTACCGGAAGTGAGTGCTTTTGGTAGGTTCTAAATGTCGGAAACACGTTATTCTTACCGGATTGACAAATAGTTCATTCCGGAAAGTGTTTCATGATATATTTTTTACAGTGGAGTAAAAAAGTCGATTATGGGTCGATCATCGGTCGGAAAATTGGACGAATAATCGACCACGAAAATTGAGGCGATTCCACTCACTAATGTATGATACTGTGAAATTTCACTTCACTCATTATTTCACCAGGGCAAACAAAGCTATCTTTTCAAAATTTATTATATAATCTCAACTTTTCTATAGAAATGATTCTAATATCATTAAAAGGAAGCTTAAAAGGCTGTATTTTAATTTGTTTTTGGTAATCTCACACAAACACAAACTTTAGAACAAACTGTGTTTACTTATTTGAGTTTTTCTGTTTTAGATTTTCCTTATACTAAAAACTTGAGTTCAATGTTCCTGTAAGTTCAGTTTAGTTGCTGAACTTCAACCATGCTTGTATCTTGTCTTAGTTAATTAAAGCTTAAGTATAAAAAGTCAAAATTTATGGATTTGTAGTATTAATTGTTACTGTTTGAAAAAAAAGGATTCCAAAAGGTGTTTAAAAATATAGCTGTTCCACACAGTTCAGTAAATGTTCACCAAATTTTTGGTGAACTGCATTGCCGAAAACTGCTGAACGACAGTTCATGCACCCTACTACTGAACTAATGCCGAACTTCTGCCACAATTTCCTGAACTTTCATGATCAGTTCAGGACAGTTCATAATGTGCCGAACATCATTTCGTCAGTGTACTCAACCTCAAAAGCCATTTTCAATAGTTTCCACGCAATGTAGTCAGCATTAAGTGTGAAAATATCTCCAAATATGCCAAAAATGACCCTTGGTCAGGTACTTTGGCGGTCAGTGGATGACCTTAAATGAAGATCTGTAACCAGTAAACCTGGATGGCAGAAGTCCATCATGTACTCAACCTCCAAAGCCATTTTCAATAGTTTCCATGCAATATAGTCAGCGTTAAGTGTGAAAATATCTCCAAAAAGGCCAAAAATGCCCCTCGGTCAAGTACTTTGGCGGTCAGTGGATGACCTTCAATGAAGAGCTTCAAGGTCAAATTTCTGCATGCTTATAGAGGACATATATATGTATTATATATACCAGCCATAGGATGATCTAACTTTCTGTCTTGGAGAACTGGGCCAAAATGTGCAAAAATGGCCAAAATCTGACCTTTAAGTGGCCACCAGTGACCTTGAGATTGAAGGTCAAGGTCACAAAACAATAGCGGTCGTGGCATTGCCCATATATACCCACATACCAAATGTGAAAGTTCTAACTAAAATATTTTTTAAGTTATCGCGTCCAAAAGGAAATCTCTGTGGCGGCGGCGTGACCGCACTGAATCCTAAGTATCCCTGACTTTCGGCCGGGGATACAATAAAAGGACACAGGAAAGTAAGCTTATCAAAAACTAGATAAATAACAAATGAAAAGATTTGCCTAACTTTAATACCTGTGAAGGTACTCGACATTTATTACCATCATAATTTTGCTACAAATAAGAAAATAGCTATTGCTCACTTATGACATGCAATGGAACTCCAAACGATATGCCATCTTATAGTTAAGGAAAAAGTAGCTGAATAACATATTTTAGGAAAATACTCTAACTGCAATAGTTTTGGAGTTACAATGGATTTACTCAACTGTAGAATTTCAAAGTAGGTATTACTCAGCTATCCAATGTGCAACAGATCTGAAACTTTACTATGTGATAGCTTATCAAAAAGTAGATGAATAACATATTTGAAAAGAATTCCCTAACTTAAATACTTTTGAAGATATTTGACATTTACTTATGTCATTATTTTGCTACAAATAAGAAAATAGCTATTACTCACTTATGCCATGCAATGGGACCCCAAACTATGTACCATCTTATAGCTAAGGACAAGTAGCTGAACAACATATTTGAAGAAAAAGCTGTAACTGCAATAGTTTTTGAGTTATGAGCCCTTTACTCCAAGTAGCTAAGATTGCTATTACTCACTTATCTTTAGGGCTAAGTCCATAAAACCCCAAACAATTTTCAAGGGCGTGAAAATTCATTGAGACAATTAATTTACAAAAAAATCTGTAGCTGTAGTAGTTTTGGAGAAATCTGCGTGACTAACGCACACACAGGCATCATTTCATAATCTCCCTCCCGGGCTAAAGCCCGGCAAGAGATAACAAAATACTCTAAATGCAATAGTTTTCAAGTTATAAGTGATTTACTCAACAGTGATAACCTAAAAGTACCTATTACTCAGCTATAGGGCTGCAAGCGAGCCCGAAAATGCACCTCGATTCCTCGTTTTGGAAGAATCGACTCGGACTCAGTTATTCGCTTGATTATTGCCCACGAAATAAACTGCTTTATATTTTGACATATCCTGCCTTATAAAATGGTTACAAAGCACACAACAGGAAAGAATTTTGATAATTTATTGAATTTTGGGAAAAAGATGCCTTTATAATGCAAAATATAGGAAACTTTAACCATCTTTATATTGTGAGATTTGAGGCGTCTTCGAAATACATTATAATAAAATGCCGTCTTATAAAACATTGTTACACAAAGAATTAAGCGTCCCGCAAGGGACGCTTGTTTGTGTATGGGAGAGCTTCCAGCTCCGCCGGCTCCGCCGGCTCCGGCGGCTCCGCCGGCTCCGCCGGCTCCGCCGGCTCCGCATTTTGTTTTCCTTATAACTCTGTAACCGTTAGGCGGATTCTTTCCAAATTTGGCAGGTTTAGGCAGTAGCCTTGGGGAATTTTTTTGAATATGCTGCAGTGACATTTCAACCAATCAGAGAGGTCACATGACCAAAAATGTCTTTTTTCGATGGGGAAGCTTGTCCGGATGATAACTTGAAAGGAATTTTATCAATTCACCTGAAACTTGGCAAATACATTCATTCTATTAAAATCTGGAAATCATTAGATTTTGGCATTGATTGGTCAAGAAATGGCCGAGTAATTAATGATTAATTAATCATTACGAGTTTTCCAAATAAGGAAAACACAAAAATGCTTATATCTCGAAAACCGTGCTAGATAGAGCGATTTCGACGAAATTTTTGACCCGCAGGGTATCTCTGCGGAGTAGTTTTCCCAATTTTCAAAAAATTTTTGTCTCGCCCAAAATGGCGGCCATTTTGAATTTTCGAAATTTTCGCAAAAATTGCAAAACACAAAAATGCTTATATCTCAAAAACCGTGCTAGATAGAGCAATTTCGACAAAATTTTTGACCCGCAGGATATCTCTGCGGAGTACTTTTCCCAATTTTCAAAAAATTTTTGTCTCGCCAAAAATGGCGGCCATTTTGAATTTTCGAAATTTTCGCAAAAATTGCAAAACACAAAAATGCTTATATCTCGAAAACCGTGCTAGATAGAGCAATTTCGACGAAATTTTTGACCCTCAGGGTATCTCTGCAGAGTAGTTATCCCAATTTTGAAAAAAATTTTGTCTCGCCAAAAATGGCGGCCATTTTGAATTTTCGAATTTTTCGCAAAAATTGCAAAACATAAAAATGCTTATATCTCGAAAACCCTGCTAGATAGAGCGATTTCGACGAAATTTTTGACCCGCAGGGTATATTTGCAGAGTAGCCATGCCAATTTTCAAAAAAATTTGTCTCGCCAAAAATGGCGGCCATTTTGAATTTTCGAATTTTTCGCAAAAATTGCAAAACATAAAAATGCTTATATCTCAAAAACCCTGCTAGATAGAGCGATTTCGACGAAATTTTTGACCCACAGGGTATCTCTGCAGAGTAGCCATGCCAATTTTCAAACAAAAAATTTCTCGCAAAAAATGGCGGCCATTTTGAATTTTCGAATTTTTCGCAAAATTGCAAAACACCAAAATGCTTATATCTCGAAAACCGTGCTAGATAGAGCGATTTCGACGAAATTTTTGACCCACTGGGTATCTCTGGAGAGTAGCCATGCCAATTTTCAAAAAAATTTTGTCTTGCCAAAAATGGCGGCCATTTTGAATTTTCGAATTTTTGCGCAAAAATTGCAAAACACAAAAATGCTAATATTTCGAAAACCGTGCTACATAGAGCGATTTCGACGAAATTTTTTATCTTCAGGGCATCTCTGCAGAGCAGCTATCCCAAAGAGCTTTCACTTGGTGAAGTTTCAGACCCATAGCTAATTGCTCACCTACTCAAAAAGAGTAAATGCGAATTACCTCTAAAAGTATTGCAGATGGCCAATTTTTCTCAAATAACTCATTCACCTACTTTTGGAAGAGCTTTCACATGGTGAAGTTTCAGACCCATAGCCAATTACTCACCTACTCAAAATGAGTAAATGCGAATTATCTCTAAAAGTATTGCAGATAGCCAATTTTTCTCAAATAACTCATTCACCTACTTTTGGGAGAGCTTTCACTTGGTGAAGTTTCAGACCCATAGCTAATTACTCACTTACTCAAAATGAGTAAATGCGAATTATCTCTAAAAGTATTGCAGATAGCCAATTTTTCTCAAATAACTCATTCACCTACTTTTGGGAGAGCTTTCACATGGTGAAGTTTCAGACCCATAGCTAATTACTCACCTACTCAAAATGAGTAAATGCGAATTATCTCTAAAAGTATTGCAGATAGCCAATTTTTCTCAAATAACTCATTCACCTACTTTTGGGAGAGCTTTCACTTGGTGAAGTTTCAGACCCATAGCTAATTACTCACTTACTCAAAATGAGTAAATGCGAATTATCTCTAAAAGTATTGCAGATAGCCAATTTTTCTCAAATAACTCATTCACCTACTTTTGGGAGAGCTTTCACTCTGTGAAGTTTCAGACCCATAGCTAATTACTCACCTACTCAAAATGAGTAAATGCGAATTATCTCTAAAAGTATTGCAGATAGCCAATTTTTCTCAAATAACTCATTCACCTACTTTTGGCAGAGCTTTCACTTGGTGAAGTTTCAGACCCATAGCTAATTACTCACCTACTGAAAATGAGTAAATGTGAATTATCTCTAAAAGTATTGCAGATAGCCAATTTTTCTCAAATAACTCATTCACCTACTTTTGGGAGAGCTTTCACTTGGTGAAGTTTCAGACCCATAGCTAATTACTCACTTACTCAAAATGAGTAAATGCGAATTATCTCTAAAAGTATTGCAGATAGCCAATTTTTCTCAAATAACTCATTCACCTACCTTTGGGAGAGCTTTCACATGGTGAAGTTTCAGACCCATAGCTAATTACTCACCTACTCAAAATGAGTAAATGCGAATTATCTCTAAAAGTATTGCAGATAGCCAATTTTTCTCAAATAACTCATTCACCTACTTTTGGGAGAGCTTTCACTCTGTGAAGTTTCAGACCCATAGCTAATTACTCACCTACTCAAAATGAGTAAATGCGAATTATCTCTAAAAGTATTGCAGATAGCCAATTTTTCTCAAATAACTCATTCACCTACTTTTGGGAGAGCTTTCACATGGTGAAGTTTCAGACCCATAGCTAATTACTCACCTACTCAAAATGAGTAAATGCGAATTATCTCTAAAAGTATTGCAGATAGCCAATTTTTCTCAAATAACTCATTCACCTACTTTTGGGAGAGCTTTCACTTGGTGAAGTTTCAGACCCATAGCTAATTACTCACCTACTCAAAATGAGTAAATGCGAATTATCTCTAAAAGTATTGCAGATAGCCAATTTTTCTCAAATAACTCATTCACCTACTTTTGGCAGAGCTTTCACTTGGTGAAGTTTCAGACCCGTAGCTAATTACTCACCTACTGAAAATGAGTAAATGTGAATTATCTCTAAAAGTATTGCAGATAGCCAATTTTTCTCAAATAACTCATTCACCTACTTTTGGGAGAGCTTTCACTTGGTGAAGTTTCAGACCCATAGCTAATTACTCACCTACTCAAAATGAGTAAATGCGAATTATCTCTAAAAGTATTGCAGATAGCCAATTTTTCTCAAATAACTCATTCACCTACTTTTGGGAGAGCTTTCACTTGGTGAAGTTTCAGACCCATAGCTAATTACTCACTTACTCAAAATGAGTAAATGCGAATTATCTCTAAAAGTATTGCAGATAGCCAATTTTTCTCAAATAACTCATTCACCTACTTTTGGGAGAGCTTTCACTTGGTGAAGTTTCAGACCCATAGCAAATTACTCACCTACTCAAAATGAGTAAATGCGAATTATCTCTAAAAGTATTGCAGATAGCCAATTTTTCTCAAATAACTCATTCACCTACTTTTGGGAGAGCTTTCACTTGGTGAAGTTTCAGACGCATAGCTAATTATTCACCTACTCAAAATGAGTAAATGTGAATTATCTCTAAAAGTATTGTAGATAGCCAATTTTTCTCAAATAACTCATTCACCTACTTTTGGGAGAGCTTTCACTCTGTGAAGTTTCAGACCCATAGCTATTTATTCACCTACTCAAAATGAGTAAATGCTAATTATCTGTAAAAGTATTGCGGATACCCAATTTTTCTCAAATACTCATTCATCTACTTGTGGGAGAGCTTTCACATGGTGAAGTTTCAGACCCATAGCTAATTACTCACCTACTCAAAATGAGTAAATGCGAATTATCTCTAAAAGTATTGCAGATAGCCAATTTTTCTCAAATAACTTCACCTACTTTTGGGAGAGCTTTCACTTGGTGAAGTTTCAGACCCATAGATAATTATTCACCTACTCAAAATGAGTAAATGTGAATTATCTCTTAATAGTATTGCAGATAGCCAATTTTTCTCAAATAACTCATTCACCTACTTTTGGAAGACCTTTCACACACGAAAATGAAAAATTGTGAATATCTCGGAAAAGCTATTTCTTCTGCTTTAATGCTCGGCGGGAGATA
The DNA here is from genome assembly GCA_964017235.1 of Sabellastarte sp. h YS-2021. Taxonomy (NCBI): domain Eukaryota; kingdom Metazoa; phylum Annelida; class Polychaeta; order Sabellida; family Sabellidae; genus Sabellastarte; species Sabellastarte sp. h YS-2021. The sequence goes on from OZ024936.1 coordinate 36,364,389, forward strand.
CATACCACGGCAGTGGTCTTGACAAAAATTTTTGTCTCCCCAAAAATGGTGGCCATTTTGAATTTTCAAAGTTTTTGCAAAACACAAAAATGCTTATATCTCGAAAACCGTGCTATATGGAGTGAACTCAACAAAATTTTGGACCTGCTGGGTATCTCTGCAGAGTAGCCATGCCAATTTTCAAAATATTTTTGTCTCGCCAAATATAGCGGACATTTTAAATTTTTTTATTTTTTGCAAAACACAAAAATGCTTATATCTTGAAAACCGTGCTAGATAGAGCAGACTGCGCTGACTTTGGTTGCCACAACAGTATAAGGCTAGAAACGAAGCATTTTCTTAATACTTTAGCACTCACCTTTATATCCTTTTCGGGACGCTTTGTTTTTGCTATGCAAAAACATTATCTTTTTTTTTTGCGAGCGATCCTCTAGTTAAAGTTTGTAAATGCTTAAAATATAAAATACTGAAACGGAAATGCCTTATATTAGTAAAATATATAAATATATTCATATATTTAAAGAAAAACAAGACCACTGCCGCGGTATGTATCTCCCGCCGAGTACCGCAGGGGAAGAAATACTAAATTGAAAATTTTCCCCTTTGCATAGGACACTGTTGTACCATCCTGTGGAGTAAAAAATTTGCTCAAAATCGCTCTATCTCTTACGGTTTTCGAGATATTGACACTTTTCCATTTTCTGCGAAAATCCAAGATGGCCGCCAAAAGTGGCGAAAATTGAAATTTTTCCCCTTTGCACAGGACACTCTTGCACCACCCTATGGGTCAAAAATTCGCTGGAAATTGCTCTATCTCTTACGGTTTTTGAGGTATTGACACTTTTTCATTTTCCGCGAAAATCCAAGATGGCCGCCAAAAGTGGCGAAAATTGAAATTTTCCCCCTGTGCACAGGACACTCCTGTCCCACCCTGCTAGGGACGTCATCGTTGGGAAGTTTGCTGTCTCGATACCGTGAACAAAACAGTGGGCGATATCGCGGTATTTATCACTTAAGTTAATATCTACATTTCAACTTCATATTTTTAATTCAAAACATTATAAACCCTGTAAATTCTCCGAAAGAACAAAGATTTTTACTTTATTAAGGGTAAAATCCAAGAATCTTCATTTTAGAATAAACTGAAAGCCATTTCCAGTTACGAGTTCTGGCTCATGTACACCGACATATATACTTTTCATTAATGTAGTAACTAAACCCCGGAAATCGACCTATGAAAACAAAGCTCGATATCGTGTGTGGACTTGAAACATCGGCGATATGATGATATCACGGTACACGATGACGTCCCTACACCCTGTGGGTCAAAAATTCGCTCCAAATCACTGTATCTCTTACGGTTTTCCAGATATTGACACTTTTCCATTTTCCGCAAAAATCCAAGAAGGCCACCGAAAGTGGCGAAAATTGAAATTTTTCCCCTTTGCACAAGAGACCCTTGTACCATCCTGCAGGTAAAAAATTCGCTCGAAATTGCTCTATCTCTTACGGTTTTCGAGATTTGACACTTTTCCATTTTCCGCTAAAATCCAAGATGGCCGCCGAAAGTGGCGAATATTGAAATTTCACCCCTTTGCATAGGACACTCTTGTACCACCCTGCGGGTCAAAAATTCACTCGAAATTGCTCTATCTCTTACGGTTTTCGAGATTTGACACTTTTCCATTTTCCGCTAAAATCCATGATGGCCGCCGAAAGTGGCGAAAATTGAAATTTCACCCCTTTGCATAGGACACTCTTGTACCACCCTGCGGGTTAATGATTCGCTCGAAATCGCTCTATCTCTTACGGTTTGAGATATTGACTCTTTTTCATTTTCCGCAAAAATCCAAGATGGCCTCCGAAAGTGGCGAAAATTGAAATTATTCCCCTTTGCACAGGACACTCTTGTACCCCCCTGCGGGTCAAAAATTCACTCGAAATCGCTCTATCTCTTAAGGTTTTCGAGATATTGACTCTTTTTCATTTTCCGCAAAAATCCAAGATGGCTGCCAAAAGTGGCGAAAATTGAAATTTTCCCCCTTTGCACAGGACACTCCTGGCCCACCCTGTGGGTCAAAAATTCGCTCAAAATCGCTGTATCTCTTACGGTTTTCCAGATATTGACACTTTTCCATTTTCACTCAAAGTAGCAACAAAGTAGCCATTACTCACTTGTACATCGAGCAACAGTTGTAAAACTTAAATATGTTACACTTCACAAAAAAGTACATGAACAAGATATTTAAGAGAAAATGTGTAGCTGCAATACTTTTGAAGATATAAGCCATTTACTCATTATGGTTATCATTCCAAATTGACCAAGTAGCTATTACTCATTTAGCTATGGAGATACACTTCCAAACTACTGACCATGTTGTAGCTGTGGAGATAGTAGCTAAACAACATATTGGAACAAAATTGTGTAGCTGCAATACTTTTGAAGATATAAGTCATATAATTATATTAGGTAAAAGTGCTATTACTCACTCAAAAGTAGGCCAAAGTTCACCAAACCTTTTTCCACTTAGCATAGGATACTCTTGTACTACCCTGTGGGTCAAAAATTCGCTCGAAATTGCTCTATCTCTTACGGTTTGCGAGACATTTTTGATTTTTGACATTTTCAGTAAAAGTAGCAATAAAGTAGCCATTACTCGCTTGTGCATCGAGCATCAGGTGTGAAACTTAAATATTTTACAGTTCACAAAAAACTAGATGAACAACATATTTGAGAGAAATCGTGTAGCTGCAATACTTTTGAAGATATAAGCCATTTACTCATTATGGTTATCATAAAAAATTGACAAAGTAGCTATTACTCACTTAGCTATGGACAGAGTACCAGCATCCAGGCTGACCGGTTACAGATCTTCGTTGAAGGTCATCCACTGACCGCCAAAGTACCTGACCGAGGGTCATTTTGGGCCCTCTATTTGTTTGTTTGTTTGTAAACAAGATAACTCAAAAACTGACAGACGGATTTTGATAAAATTTTCAGGATATGTCCAAATTGGTAAAAGGAAGATGTGATTAAATTTTGGGAGTGATCCGGATCACTGTCTGGATCTTCTGGATCCATGAAATTTAATTTTTAAACATAGATAGCTCAAAAAGTTATGGGTGCATTTTGATGAAATTTTCAGGAGATGTCCTTATTGGGACGAGGAACAAGTGGATCATCTGGATCCAGACTGCCAGATGTGTTTGTGTACAATATAGCTCAAAAACTTATGAACGGTTTTTGATGAAATTTTCAGGATATGTCTGAAAAGGTAAAAAGATGAAATGGTTGAATTTTAGAAGTGATCTGGATCACTATATGGATCTTCTGGATCCATGAAATGTAATTTTTAAAGACAGATACCTCAAAAAGTTATGGATGGATTTTGATGAAATTTTCAGGATATGTCTGAAAAGGTAAAAGGATGAAATAACTGAATTTTGGAAGTGATCCGGATCACTGTATGGATCTTCTGGATCCGTGAAATGTAATAAAACATACCTCAAAAAGTTATGGATGGATTGTGATGACATTTTCAGCAAATGACCTAAATGGTACAAGGAACAAGTGATTATACTTTTGGAATGATCTGGATCACCGTCTGGATCATCTGGATCGAGCCTGTAACATGATTTTACGATGAATATTGATTTTACGATGATATTTTTAGGCTATGTTACAAATAGTAAAAGGAAGAAGTGGTAAAAGGATGAAATGATTGAATTTTGGAAGTGATCCGGATCACTATATGGATCTTCTGGATCCATGAAATGTAATTTTTTAAGACAGATACCTCAAAAAGTTATGGATGGATTGTTTCAGCAAATGGCCTAAATGGTACAAGGAACAAGTGATTACATTTTTGGAGTGATCTGGATCCAGGCTTGCACATAATCTTGGAATGGATTTTACTATTTTCAGGATATGTTACAAATGGTAAAAGGAAGAAGTGGTAAAAGGAAGAAATGGTTCAATTTTGCGAGTGATCTGGACCACTATCTGGATCTTCTGGATCCGTGAATGTAATTTTTAAAGACAAATAGCTCAGAAAGTCATGAATGGATTTTTATGAAATTTTCAGGAAATGTCTTAAATGGGACAAAGAACAAGTGATTAGATTTTGGGAGTAATCTGGATCACTGTCTGGATCATGTGGATCCAGGCTGCCAGATGTGTCTGTGTACAAGATAACTCAAAAACTTATGGATGGATTTCGATGAAATTTTTAGAATATGTCTGAAAAGGTAAAAGGATGAAATGATTGAGTTTTGGAAGCGATCCGGATCACTATATGGATCTTCTGGATCCATGAAATGTAATTTTTAAAGACAGATATAAGTGAAACAACTAGTGATTAGCTTTCGGAAGTAATCAGGGTCCGGATTCACAAAGATTCTTAAGTAAGAAGAATTCTTACTTAAGTATAACATTTGTGGTAAAATTTAACCACAAATGTTGTACTTAAGTAAGAATTCTTACTTAAGAATCTTTGTGAATCCCGGCCCTGGTACTATGGAGAATCCTGACCTGGTGCTCCATGAAACAGGCTCAAGCCCGACACATTCACGCCTTAACTATGTCCCGTCCGGGGATACACTGCATCGAGACGCAATCTCTAGTTTATGTTGCTTTTGCAGATGTAGGTCAATAGCTAAGTGAGTAGATAGCTGAGTAATAGCTACTAAAATGAGTGAATGTCTTTTACCTCTAAAGGGATTATAGGTAGGCATTTTCTTCTAAATAAGTCATTCACCTACTTTTGGCTGATCTACCACAGTGAAGTTGCAGATCTATAGCTTTTTGCATAACACACTCATAGCTACTAAAATGAGTAAATGCCTTTTATCTGTAAAAGTATTGCATACACGTAATTTCTTCTAAATAAGTCATTCACCTACTTTTGGGTGATCTACCGCATAGTTATTAGTTGCAGAACTGTAGCTCTTTGGATAGTTGAGTAATAGCTACTAAAATGAGTAAATGTCTTGTATCTCTAAAAGTATTACAGGTAGGCAATTTCTTCTAAATAAGTCATTCACCTACTTTTGACTGATCTACCACATAGTGAAGTTGCAGAACTGTAGCTCTTCGGATAGCTGAGTAATACCTACTAAATGAGTAAATGTCTTTTATCTCGAAAAATGTTACAGGTAAGCAATTTCTTCTAAATAAGACATTCACCTACTTTTGGCTGATCTACCACATAGTGAAGTTGCAGAACTGTAGCTCTTTGGATAGGTGAGTAATAGCTACTAAAATAAGTAAATGTCTTTTATCTCTAAAAGTATTACATGTAGGCAATTTCTTCTAAATAAGTCATTCACCTACTTTGGCTGATCTACCACATAGTGAAGTTGCAGAACTGTAGCTCTTTGGATAGCTGAGTAATAGCTACTAAAATGAGTAATTGTCTTTTATCTCTAAAAGTATTATAGGTAGGCAATTTCTTCTAAATAAGTCATTCACCTACTTTTGGGTGATCTACCACTTAGTGAAGTTGCAGAACTGTAGCTCTTTGGATAGCTGAGTAATAGCTACTAAAATGATTAAATGTCTTTTATCTCTAAAAGTGTTACAGGTAGGCAAAAGCAAGGACTTTTGTTGGCCCCCTAGAGCAAAGGGTATTATAGGTATAGATCTCAAATTGGCAGGATATGTTTGTCATTAAAAAATCTTGACTGGGAATAATTTTGGACTCATTTTGAAAAACAAGATGGCTGCCACGGGTGTTTCTTTGTCATGAAAAGTGCTTATATCTCTCTTATTATTGGTCCTAGAGGTTTGGGATGGTAAACTAACCTGTAGGAAATCATGGGCTGGGAATCTTTTGGTGTGGTCAGATTTGACCTTTGACCCCTCCTTCAAAGTCAAACAAGGATAGCCAAACTTGAAAGTGCTTATAACTTGCTTATTATTGGTCCTAGAGGTTTGGGATGGTAAACCAACCTATAGGAAATCATGGGCTGGGAATGTTTTTGTGTGGTCAGATTTGACCTTGGACCCCTCCTTCAAGGTCGAATGAGGATATTGCATTTGCAGTATTTCTTTAAATATGTTTTAACCTACTTTTTACACTTAAACAGTTACCTTGTTACTTCCCTTCATAATACCATTTGCAGGGCACAACTTTTGTGTCCTTTTCTTCTGTCACTTCTAGTATTTATATATAGTGGAGTACTAGTTAGATTCTCTTGTGTGAGTATCAGCCCCACATCTATCTTAATTTAGTTTAAATATTTTTTTTTGTGTTGAAAAACATGTAATTACGTACTTAGTCGTCATTTTCTCAGTCACTATGATAGGGATTTATCTGAAATCTTACATTTTTATAGCGAAATACTCGTACCATTTCCTAAAAGTAGCTATTATGTTTAAGCCAATGGCCAACGCCAAAAAGCGTTTTTAAGGTTATATAACAACCTTAATCAGCCAAAGGGCTACATAGTAGTCCGTCCTCCCGCCACTAGGTCACCTGACCATTCTTTGTTTACCATATTTTGTTGGCCATCTTAGTAGTCAAAATGTGTTTTCGAAAGCTCTGATTGCTGACATTTTCTTTACAAAAGGTCTTACAATATGGATTCTCATGACACATCAACAAGAAATAATCTTCATTTGGACACGTTATACAAGCAAATACCTTATAATTCTGTGGCTTTTTGGGTATCATGTGATCCGAATGCGCAGTTTGGAGACAGATTTGTGTCATGGTTTTGCTAGGGACTGGACCTCTACAGATACATTGGACGAAGGTTACTCAAGTTCTACAAATATATGCCTACCTTTTGCTGCTACTGTGCAAAAGATGGTTATTTTAGCAAAATCCTTGCTTTATACAGCTACGGTGGTGAATGGAGGTAAAAAGTCTTAGGCATAGGACAAAAAGTATTTCATATATATTTTATTTATGCATGTGTATTATATGAATGTGTACATTTTTGAACTTCAATTTACTTATTTTTATAGATTTTTTGCACATTGCAAAACAGTGTTTGGGATTTACATGGTCCTTCAAATTTCAATATAAGTTTTGGGATTAACATTATCACATGTGGCTTCATTGCTTTTTGTTTTGCCTGATGCATCAAAGCCCAACTATTATGGTGTGAAATCTTTTGAAGTATATTAGATATGGTTTCATAGCATTCTATCCTTTAAAATCAAAGAAAAACTTTGATGAAGTGAAATTGTATAAAGTAGTGGGTGGACAATTAGACGAATGTTCGATCAATCGTCGGTGTCATGGTACAATTGCGTTCAGTCACTGACAACTTCTAGAAATCGATTAAATCTTACCCTTCTTTATGTGTCTCAATATCCATGTATTTTTTATGTTTTAAGCAGTTTTATAAACTTTCCTTTGATAAATTAATAGATTTCTCACGAATTTTGTGTTTGTTTCTAACTACCGCCATATTTACCGGAAGTGGGTGCTTTTGAAAGATTCTAAATGTCGGAAACACCGTTATTCATACTGGAATGAAATATAATTCATCCCGGAAAGTGTTCATGATATACTGGCCAACAGTGGAGTAAAAAAGTCGATTATGGGTCGATCATCGGTCGAAAAAATGGACGAATAATCGACCATCAAAATTGAGGCGATTCCACTCACTAGTATGAAGTATATTAGATGGCATCACAACCTTCCCTCTTTCCAATCAAAGAAATACTATTATGAAGTGAAAGCCTTTGAATTATAATACCTGTGGCTTCACTGCCTTTTAATCTTGTGCCCTTTGCAATCAAAGAAAATCTATAATCTTTTGTATTATATTAGATATAGCTTCACTGTCTTTGAACTTTCTTTCCTTTTCAATTGAAGAACAGTTACTGTTTTTACAACACAAAAGCAAGAATGTATGAAAAGATTAATGTAACTGTAATTAATTCCATCTTTGATATGGGAACACTTTACAATGCAATTGGGATAAAAACTACAAGACATATTATTAAGTGTTCCTTTTCAAGTGTACTCTGGTAGGTTTGAGTAACAAATGATCATAATAAAGATTTTAAAAGCCTAAGCATAGATTAATGGTATGAAGCTGCTCAGGGGGGGATTAAGTTGTTAAAATACAAAAAGGTGTCAGCAAGAAATATACGAATAACAAATACTTCTTTGTGCTGTGAATGTGCAGTGACTTACATATGTTTTACACAACAATAAATGTAAAATAAAAAAAAAATTAATACTTTTTGTCCGGATATGCAATACGTTTTGTCCAGATACTTTTTGTCCTACTCATTTTAAGGTCAATACTTTTTGTCCAGATACTTTTTTGTCCTACAATCACTTTTTTCATGGCCACAACATGGTCAATAACTTGGAGGTGTATTTCCATAGGTAAGTCAGTAATAACTATTTTCAGCTTTTCAGCACTTACTTAATGAGTGGGTGGCTCATATCTTTAAAATTCTTGCAGCTTCACAATTTCTTTCGAACATGCTGTTCAATTACCATTTACTGTACTTCTGTACAGCACTTTCCCTGATAATTATGCTTTCCTCTCATTAGCACCTTCACAACTCAAAAACACTCAGTCAGCTGACACGGTGCCCGTTCACGGGCACTCTACTCTTGTTATAAGTTCATACCTTACCCACTGCTCCAACCGGTATAGTATATTGTAGGATGTTGTGTCATGACAATTTTTCATTGCTCTGGTATAATGCTAACTGATTAATAGCTACTTTGTCATTTTGCCAATCAGTAAGTAAAAATTATTCAATTTACAGGTTTGTTACAAAATATATTATCCTTAGGGTATCAAGGACTACTCTAATGTTGAATAATGATGTAGAAGTTTCTTTATTAATTCTTAATCATGAAAAATGCTGTTTATCTTCAAACCATGCTAGCTGTCCTTTTCCAGTGGATGCATCTTGCATCTGGCCACAGATACGTCCTTGGTCTAGTTTAAGGCTAATGTACTGTGCAGAGATATCTTTTTTTTGTGTGATTTTAGTATGTACTCGTAGAATATCTTTTACACAAACACTAAATATATCCGCAACTATTTTTTCAAATTAAAGATATCCCTCTTCGAAATTGTAATCAATTGTGCAATGAAAATTAACTGACATGAAACATAAAATGTATGCTGAGAAATTAGAAATATTTGTAAGATTATAGACTTTTATAGTCCATATTACTTTTTCTGTGTGTTTCAAATTTGAAAACTAAACCCGCAGTGGAGCAAAAACCTACATCAGCAACACAAGGTGTTTGCATATCATTCAGCTAACTTATTTGATGCATTCCATTCTGGTGTAATTGAAGGAATGCTGAAACACTGTTGACATATTGCTTTGTGGTGACTAATGTAATTAAGCGTCCCTGAAAGGGCCCTTATTTGGTTTCACATCAGTTTCCTCGCCGCCGCCGCAGCGACGTTATGGTCTCCCTTGAATATCTCCCTTATTATTGCAAGCTTTTTAACCATATTTGGCAGTTATATACGTTATATATATAGGCGTAGAAAAATTTTTCCACATGCTTAAATTTGACCTTTGATCTTTAACAAGGTCACATGATCAAAAAATAGTTTTTTTGGGTACACCCGCCCGTCATCGCAGTTCAAGAAAATCTACTGACCGCAGAGGCTTGTAACTTTATACACATGTTTATACTATCGTGAGCTGATTAGATTTTGGGAGCAATCCGATGAAAATTGACCGATTTATGAGTGATTTTCCCACAGGTACCAATCAGAAAGCTTAAAATTCATGTGAACCCCCCATTATCTTCTTAAGTATTGCATTTAGAGCCATAAAATGTATTGGGAGGTAGTAGGAAACCATATGTGGAGAGTCTAGAAAGCAAGTCAAATTTTCCCCTCAACCCCCCTATAGGGGTCAAACTGGGGTCATAAAATAGCCAATTTCATCTTTTCCCCTTATATCTCCTTTATTCTTGGTTCTAGAGCTTGAGAATGTATTAAGAGGTATTGGGAAACCATATGTGAAGAGTCTAGATAGCCAGTCATATTTACCCCCAGACTAGTGAGTGGAATCGCCTCAATTTTCGTGGTCGATTATTCGTCCATTTTCCCGACCGATGATCGACCCATAATCGACTTTTTTACTCCACTGTAAGGCAATATAATCATGAAACACTTTCCGGGATGAAGTATTTGTTAATACAGTAAGAATAAAGGTGTTCTGACATTTAGAAGCTACCAAAAGCACTCACTTCCGGTAAATATGGCGGTAGTTATAAACAAACACAAAATTCGTGAGAAATCTATTGATATATTAAAGGAAAGTTTAGAAAACTGCTTAAAATATGAAAAAATACATGGATATTGAGACACATAAAGAAGGGTAATATTTAATCGATTGCTAGAAGTTGTCCGTGACTGAACGCAATTGTACCATGACACCGACGATTGATCGAACATTGGTCTAATCGTCCACCCACTACCCCAGACCCTCCCTTATGTGTCAAACTGGGGTCATAAAATAGCCGATTTTGTGTTTTTGCCCTTTATCTCCTTTATTCTTCCTTTTAGAGCTTTAGAATGTATTAAGAGGTATTGGGAAACCATATGTGAAGAGTCTAGATAGCTGGTCAGATTTACCCCCGGACCCCCCTTTTTGGGTCAAACTGGGGTCATAAAATAGCCAATTTTGTGTTTTTGCCTTATATCTCCTTTATTCTTGCTTTTACAGTTTTAGAATGTATTAAGAGGTATTGGGAAACCTTATGTGAAGAGTCTAGATAGCCGGTCAGATTTACCCCCGCATCCCCTCTTATGGGTCAAACTGGGGTCATAAAATAGTCGATTTTATTTCATAAAAATGTAAATATACTATACCATATGAAAACACTTGGGTTAGGCGTGGCTTGGCGTTCGGTGACCGCCACGTACACCGTACATAGAAATTAAAAATATGAGGGGAAACCCTCTTTAAACATATATACTTGCTACCTTTGACCCCTGGTGACCTAATTATATCCCCAGACGAAAGTCGGGGATATATTGGATTCAGGTCCGTCGCGCCGCCGCCGCCGCCGTAGAAATTTCCTTGTGGACGCGATAACTCAAAAACAAATTAATATTTTTTTTTCAAACTTGGTACACATATTAAGGGTGCCCAAAGGAAGATCCCTATTTTAAGGTTACCTTAAACTCCCAGTAAAAAAGAACTTATGGCCACCTTAAGGTCAGAAATTGCACTTTTGGCCACTTAGAGCCCTGTAGGTCACAAACTATGATGCTCAGCTGGCTGAAATTTTACCTGACAACACATTAATATGTTCTTAGTACATGTGCCGAAAATCATGACTTTAAGTTGAGGAGAAAATTGTGTTTGAGGCCCATAAATACCCCCACTTAGGGATTTTTTGCTATACTTTACACATATTTTGCCCTATAATTTGGAAGTGATAATTCTAATGAGTCTCAAACTGCGCTAGGTATAACTTTGATATGTAATCCTTGTCTGTAGAAAATTTTAGGGCTGTAGGTTTACCCAAAGGGGTCGACTTAAGGTCTCAAAAGTGCCCACAGAGACCCAATTTATGCACTTTTTGCCACTTTCAAGCACTGTAGCTTTCAAACTATGTCTCTCATCTAAGTTAAATATCATCTGGGAATATATCTATGTGTTTTCTTATATGTGCCCCAACATTTAGGCCTTTAATAGACAGTTAACCTGTGTATCAGGACCATAAACACCCACCCGAGTGACCCTTATAAGACATTTTTCACATCTTTTTCCCTGTAACTTGGAAATGGTAAGTCTGAGAAGTTTCAAACTGTATTAGATATATATTCTGTGTGTAATCTTAGTATGTAACAGATTTTAAGTCTGAAGCTTTAATTTTGAAGGTCAAATTGAGGTCTCTAAAAGGCTCCCAAAGACCCAATATTTGGACTTTTTGCTACTTTTAAGCCCTGTGACTGTCAAACTATGTGACTGATAGAGCTCAAATCCTATCTGAGAAGATATTAGTATGTTATTTTTATATGTGCCAAAAATTAAGGCTTTAAGAAGACATTTAACCTGTGTATGAGGACCATAAATCCCCACCCGAGTGACCATTTTTAGACATTTTTCACATATTTTTCCCTGTAACTTGGAAATGGTAAGTCTAAGAAGTTTCAAACTGTATTAGATGCATATTCTATGTGTAATCTTAGTATGTGACAAATTTTAAGTCTGAAGCTTTAATTTGAAGGCTACATTTAGGTCTCTAGAAGGCCCCATAAAGACCCAATATTTGGACTTTTTGCCAATTTTAAGGCCTGTGACTGTTAAACTATGTGACTGATAGAGCTGAAATCTCATCTGGGAATACATTATTATGTTCTTTTTACATGTGCCAAAAATCAAGGCTTCAAGTAGACATTTAACCTGTGTATGAGGACCTTAAACACCCACCTGAGTGACCCTTTTAAGACATTTTTCACATATTTTGCTCTGTAACTTGGAAATGGTAAGTCTGAGAAGTTTCAAACTTTATTAGATACATATTCTATGTGTAATCTTAGTATGTAACAAATTTTAAGTCTGAAGCTTTAATTTGAAAGCCACATCGAGATCTCTAAAAGGCCCACAATGCCCCAATATTTGGACTTTTTACCACCTTTAAGCCCTGTAACTGTTAAACTATGTGATTGATGGAGCTGAAATCCCATCTGGGAATGCATTATTATGTCCTTTTTACATATGCCGAAAATCAAGGTTTTTAGTAGACATTTAACCTGTGTATGAGGGCCATAGACACTCGCCCAAGTGCCTTTTTTGACATTTTTTCCGTATTTTGCCCTGTTATTTGGAAATGCTTAGTGTGACAAGTCTTAAACTGTATTATATATAATTTTTGTTTGTTATGTATGTCCCCCAAAAAGTTTCAGATCTGTAGTTTAATTGCTAAGGTCTCTTTAACAATTGTAAAATGCCCACAGAAACCCAATTTATGGATATTATGCCACTTTAAAGCCCAGTAACTGTCAAACGATGTGGGGTATAGAGCTGAAATCTTTGAATTTTTAAAAGGAAATGCCTGTCTATTTAAATTTTGAATATTAATAATGTTATGGCTATCTTAGTCTTTTAAGAACTTATTTTTGTGTGTTATACCTCTGCTTGCTGAGTTTTTCACTTTTTAAAATGAAACTGGTTAAACATATTCAAGTAGACAAAATGGACACTTTAAGTGAGCTTTAAGTCCCAATATTAATGAAATTATATCCTTATGTAGTAAAACTAGGGGATTTTTAACCCTCAACTAGCCCAGTTTTATTCAACTTGCCTCAGTTAATTTTGGCACAGCTCCTACAGTTATGAACTCATTTCAGTTGATAATCACATACTTAAAATTCTCAATTCTTTTTGTATTTGAGTACCCCTTTTATATAGATTGTTTGTTTACCATTTATGCTCAACCCACATCCCCCACCCGGATTCCCCCCACCCACCTCTGGGACCTCCAGCTATATTGAGTGACACTAAATAAACAATGGTATTTAATGATATCAGATGAGAAACAAAGAACTCAATGGGGTTGCAGATCTTGTGTAATAGTGAGAGAGGTGTGGAGAAGGGGAGAGGGGTGGGGGTGGGAGGTGGTGGGCTTCATTACATATAACACAAAGGGGAGTCAGAACTGAGATTGTGTCACATATTTAGGTTGCATATATATGGACCACATATATAGGTATAGAGGAAATGAATAACTGAAAACAATTTGCAAATTCTAAAAATAATATAATAAAATAATAATATAAACAATTTTTTTTTAAATAATATTTTATTTGTGAACAAATATAGAAACAGATATGCGCTTTTGGGATTATGAATTTTAGAATGGACATTGAATCATCAATCATTTAAATACTTTGAAGGAAGATTGAAAAATATGATGAGTTGAGTTAAAAATAATATTTTATTTGTCAACAAATATAGAAACAGATATGCTCTTTTGGGATTATTATTTTAGAATGGACATTCAATCATCAATCATTTAAATACTTTGAAAATAGGTTTAGAGTTATCATTGCAGGAAGATTGAAAATATAATTTGAGTTATGTATTCGGCGTCTGGGGATACACCATCTTCCTTGGGGAGATATAAACAGAGTAGATTGATGTGCTGAAGTTCATATAATAATGGGTAATTATGTTTTAAAAAATTTCCGATCAAAACCTGTGGCGTGAGTGATGACCTGTCTGGGGATATGTTGGCGCCGAGTTGGCCCAATCTAGTTCACTCTGCCATTCGCAATAATACAGAAACAGTTCATTCTTTTTGTGGTGGTTGAACTACCAACAGGCGTTTTGCTACCTCTCATAAAGACCTGCATTTACACATTTTTATGCTCAGTAAGTAGTTCTTTGCTGTTTTATTCACTCTTCCTCCTTTTTATTCACCTTTTACTTCGATTTCTGGCAGGGTACGAAATTAAGCCAAAATAGTTTCGGGACCACAGGACTGACAACTTGCGGAAGTTACTGGTCCGTCAGAAAGTTTATCAGTCCGATATGCAAACAGGAGAATAAAAAATTGCTACACGGTTATTAAAATATATATTATACAGGGCAGTAATCATCACACACTGTAAGTGATGATATTTAAATTAATGCAACATCTATGACACTATATCTTTAGTGACAACATCTGGTCACGTGGTGTTAGAATGTTGGATTGCCTTTGGTAATATTCATTTCCTTTGTAAATTAATTCTTTTTATGCACTTCTACAGGCATTATAATTTTAATTTACGGTTTTCCTTCATTCTTCTAACGAAATTCTTCGTTTTTCCACATATTTTGACCGTATTGTCACCTTGAGTGTACTTTGTTTTCACGTAAATACCGTTCTGGTATTATCGTTCATCGGGTCACGTGGTGTCAGAATGTTGGATTTCCTTTGGAAATATTCATTTCCGCGGTGAATTAATTCATTTATGCACTTATACAGGCATTATAATTCACCTTTTATGGTTTTCCTTCATTCTTTTTATGAAATTCTTTGTTTCACCGCGTAGTTTCACCTTATTTTTGAGCTTTTTACGAATCATTCACCAGGTCACGTGACGATGACGTCACATCCAAAATGGAGGTTAACCGATCGGTTGTCAGAAAATATTCATTTTCATAGTGATTACAGCATTTCCAGGTTTGTTTATACATTCCTTCTACATATTTCTTTGAATATTATTATTTCAGAGCATAATGTGTAATAATTTCAATTGTTAACGCATTTTTCATAGCGTAACATTACGGTATCTACTACCTACCATTCACGGTTCTTTACTTGTACAGGCCCTTTCATTTGACATTTCTGGAATTCGGATCCTGGTTTCAGTGTTTTAGGGTTCAATTCTGAGCCTAGGGTCTCCATTTTGAGCCCTTCTCCACCTTCAATTTTGAAGGTTGGGGGTTTATGGCTTCTGGGGAGGACTTTGTCTTCCATCTTTTGGAGATCCATTTCACTGTTACTGGTTTCCTACATTTCAATTTATGTCAGTTGGTCATTTGGTTTCTCAGTCCATTTTTAGTCCTTTGGCCTCTTTTGTGCCTAGGCTCCAGTCTAATCAGACTGTTTTTACCCCACAGCCCCTAATGGCTGTTGGGGTATTGTTTTCACCCATGGTGTCCGGATGGTCGGGCGGGTGGGCGTCCGGGCGGCGGGAAATAGTTTGTCCGGGCTGTATCTCAGAAACCGTAAGGTGTAGGAAGTTGATACTTGGTAGGGACATTGGTTAGGGGGTGTAGCTGTGCAACGTCATGGTCTGACCTTGATTTGACCTTTGACCTTGCCGTAGTGACCTTGAGTTTGAAAATCTTGTCCGGGTTATATCTCGGAAACTGTAAGGTGTAGGAAGTTGATACTTGGTAGGGACATTGGTTAGGGGGTGTAGTTGTGCAACGTCATAGTCTGACCTTGATTTGACCTTTGACCTTGGCGTAGTGACCTTGACCTATAAAATCTTGTCCGGGCTATATCTCGGAAACCGTAAGGTGTAGGAAGTTGATACTTGGTAGGGATATTGGTTAGGGGGTGTAGGTGTGCAACGTCATGGTCTGACCTTGATTTGACCTTTGACCTTGCCGTAGTGACCTTGACCTATAAAATGTTGTCTGGGCTATATCTCAGAAACCGTAAGGTGTAGGAAGTTGATACTTGGTAGGGATATTGATTAGGGGGTGTAGGTGTGCACGGGCATGGTCTGACCTTGATTTGACCTTTAACCTTGCTGTAGTGACCTTGACCTATAAAATATTGTCCGGGCTTTATCTCAGAAACTGTTAGGTGCAGGAAGTTGATATTTGGTAGAGACATTGGCTAGGGGGTGTAGGTGTGCAGCATCATGGTGTGACCTTGATTTGACCTTTGACCTTGCCATAGTGGCCTTGACCTATAAAATCCTCAGGGCTGTATCTCGGAAACCGTAAGGTGTAGGAAGTTGATACTTGGTAGGGACATTGGTTATTGGCTATAGGTGTGTATTATCATTGTGTGACCTTAATTTGACCTTTTACCTTGTCGTAGTGACCTTGACCTTTAAAATCTTGTTGCACCTTTGGGTCTGTCTTTTGATGCAGATTAAGTAAAAGTCATATTAGAATTTATTAAGAATTTTACTTTCATAACTTCCCATTGTAAGAGATGGAATTTCATCAAGTGAGCCGCAGATTTTACTCCAACACCACACATAAGCATTCATTAAATGTATTACCACTTCTGTATGCATGGTAATATTCAAACCATTTAAACCATAATTCGGAAATGCAGATGTATATAAAGAGTGTTGAATTTTAGTTTACTGATTAATGCTGTCATCTTATCATTGAATTATCTTGTTTTAATACTTCATCTTTATATGCATTATCTTTCTTTTAAACATTATTTCTCCATTTAAACATTGTTTGGACCTTTATATAACTGACAGTGCTCTGAAAGTATCCTGAAGTTTGTACTGGTACAGTACTTCTATATCTAATGGTGTTGAAAATATTTCCCAAGGCTGTGGGGTACGGGCATCTCTGATGCTATTTTTTGGTACTGGGATTACCTTCTCAAGACCATTCATGTTCAGGGTCCCTTAGAAGAGTTTATCAGTTGAATCCAACTGATTTTGCTACTTCCTTAACACTACTCCATTCATTTTCTAAATCTAGAAAAATTTTGTTTGGGGTTTGGTGGAAATCTTCTGTTACTCAACAGCTATTGTGTTTTCACCATTTTTTAGATCTGACGATCAATGGGCACATTTCCCTTTTGGGTATGTTGGGGGTTCCTCTGTCTACAGTTTACCTTTAGGCAGACTTCAGGAACCCTATTCCAACTTTTTGGTGCCAGTCTGTTGGACTATATGGGTGCTTAGGACTTCATCCTTTAATCTTCTCCACAGAAGATTTTCAAGCTTCCTGTCTAACAGAATTAGGGAATAAATTTGACTGCTGTTTCCTTTTGATCAGTCTTATTTTTCTCTAAGTCAACCACTTTTCCCAGGCTTAGAAGTTCCTTCATGAGGCCAGATACTTACTTTCTGTCACTCATTCATTTTGGGATCTTCTTATTCTAAGTTTTGTAGGTTGGGTAATTACCCAATTTTCCTTCTAAAACTTAGTTTTGCACAAATCCTCTTCAGAGGGTTTTTGGGTTGACTTGCTCAGGTTTCCGGACCTGGGATCTAGCCTGATGGGGTTCTTAAGACCTTCTCTTCCCTAGGTAGAGTTCCTCTGCTATTAGGGGAGATCTGAGATTGACCTTAGGGTCCTTATTTCTGTGGGATTTTTTCCTTCAGTCCTGTTTTGTTGATCACTTACTCAAGTTGATTGACAAGGCAATACTTTCTCAGTGGTCTTTTTCATCCACCATTCTTTGGACATCTGTTCAATGGGTCTTCTAGCTCCATTTTAGCTGGTTGATCTATGGCCCTTTTTCAGCCATCTTTGCACTTTGTTTTGAGAGATTTCATTATCCATTTCCCTCACTTGTGCTTAGTCACTTGGTAGGGTAAATTGGTCCTATTTTGGTCTTATGCTGTTTCTTGTGGTGTCTCTCTTGGGAGACCATTTCTTCTCACATATAACAGTATAAGCAGAAGCTTACTCAAGGTGCCTCTTTTAAGCTATCTGCATTAGCCTCTTGAGGCACACCAATTAAGACCTTTTTCCTCCCATCCAGGGAGTTTTCTCTCTAACTTAGTGCTTTTAGGATATGGTTCCTTTCCAGGTTCCAACATTCTGATGGTGGAATGCCTTCCAGAGGTAGAGGCTCAGCCTCAACCTCTGTTATGGTGTCCTTCAGGAGATAAGAGTGTTGTTTTACTCAAATTTTCACTCTTACTTCCAGATCCCTCCACTTGCCAGTGGGAGGTCAACTGATTCCAGTGGTCTCTCAGATTCCACTTTCCTGATTCTTTCAGCTCTTCTCCACAGAAGAATGCTGTTCTTTGTCATTCAGTCTCACACTGTCTGTTCACATGAGCAGTTCAAGTATCATGAGCTCCTGTTTTCCTGATTTTTCAGGGCATTATCCTTGACAAAGATATACTGGAAACCACAATTAGATTTATATCTTTTCCTGGTTTTCCAGACTATCAGGATGCAACTTATCAGTTGATCATTTTCTCAATTGGCCAGTGGACCACTTCTCTTCCTCAATTTGCCTCCTTTCTCTCCTTTGGCTCCTTTGGTTCACTCTTGCTCATAGTTTTGCTTTTGGGCAAGGTGTACCACTTTGTGGCAATGCCTTATGGTCCAGCCACTAGCCTTTCAGGATTTACTTCCTTAGTCAAGGAAGTAAGGAAAGTTGGCTTTGAGGATGGGCATCTCAGTGCACATGTGACTACAAATTGGCTCATTAGAGCCAATAGTTGTCAGAGGCTCTTTTTTCAACTCTATTAGAGTTGACTTTCATCTTGGAGTGGTTCTTAGCAGGAAGTATTTAGATCTGTTTCTTTAACAGGTCTCCTTCCTGGGTCAGGTTCTTAACCTGTTTCTTAATTACCTTTCCAACTGGGCTCCTTATTTCTTTTGGCTTCCACTTGGAAGCCGCTTCTTCAAGGTCCCTACACAACACTTCTTCTGTCTCATCTCAGGACACTAGCCAAATTATCTGACCTATAAAGCCATTATGTTGTTGGGGTTCTTTGTTTTTTTTAGGCTAGCATCTCTTGTCCCCACAACTGTGAAAAAATTTGATTCTTCTAGGTTTCCTTTGGTACGTGATGTTATTTTTAAAGCTGAAACGATTATTCGTACTAGTCGATTAGTAGGTTATCAAAGCATTAGTTGACGCCAATGTTATGAAGTCGGTTAATTGTTTTCCTTATATACCACCATATAGCGGATTTTACGCGATCGTTGGAACTATGAGTATCTGGAGTTAAGACCTTAAAACGTATCAAATTAAAGCATTTTATATGCATTTTATTTTTAAAATATCAAAATATTACATTATTAGCCAGTTATCCAATAATCTCGTGAATTCTTTGCTTTTAAGCATCTCGCGATCCGCCATTTTGTTTGTTTACATCGGGAACCATCCGGAACACACACGTTTTCGGTATTTCTCATACATGCTAAACGTCAGAAACAATTAATCGATTAGTCGACGGTTAATGCAAGCGACTACCCGGCTACCAAAATTTGCTAATCGTTTCAGCCTTAGTTATTTTTACATCAAGTGGTATGCAAATTATTCTGAAGTGTGCCAAAAATATGCAGGCTCATGATGCATATAAGATTATTCATGTTCCAAAGCTTCAAGTTCCAGAAATATGTCCAGTTTTGACTGTCAAACGTATGTTAAAATATGTTAAGTCTCATCAAACTGACCCACTATTTCTTCTGGTCATTGATGACCAAAGAATTCCTGTTACAGCATTTAAAGTTCGTAATGTTTTAACAGTAATGGTTAAACAAATGAAATTGAACCCTAAAGACTATGGTTTCCATTGTTTTAGGCGCAGTGGTGCCACTTTGGCCCTAGAATTAAAAGTTCCTCTCGAAAACATAAAAATTCATAGTCATTGGAAGTCAGATGCAATATGGTCATATCTGTCAGATACCCCAAAGGCTGCATCTGTTGTGGCTTCTGCTTTTCAACAACATATTACATAACCCCTACACTCTTATGAACTCTCTTGGCTTGGTACATTTCATTTGGCTGTGCTTCTTTATATAACATAACTCCAGTTTAAAGGTCATTGCAAGGTCAAGTTGTATAACATTGTGATAGCCAACCAGATGGTACTATTGGCATAGCTAGTTGATGAATTATCTAGATTTTGACCAGTACCTTGGGTTGTGTAGTGTTATAATGAAAGTAAACTTACTGGGTTTGACCTTGAACTGCAATGTCAGGTTATATGTACAAGAAGTAATCAGTATGTAACAATGCAACAGGTTAACAGGCATAAGAAATGTTCTTAAATAACTCTTAATGCATTGTGGTTCCTTAACAGTGATATAGTCTTATGTACTTGAAAACTTAATCAGGAACTATGTAAATAAAGTGTTAAAGCTAATTGATGGTAGTAACTAAAAAAGAAATAATCTATTAGTAGCAGTAACATTGTTTATTAACAAGTTTTAATGTGTAACAATACTAATAAATAAAGCCAAGTCAGTTTAACAGAGTTGTTTCCTTTCCCGATCCACAGGACTGTAGGGGTGATGCGTCGAAGTGTAGCACAGTGGTTCAGTCCTGATGGGGGAAGGTATTCCTATGGGGGTTTTTAAAACTAGTTAGTTGGTATTGATTCACATGTATTGGCAATGTGGGGGAGGTTGAACTACTCTGTTGGGGTCTCCCTCATGAATATTCATGAGTTATATTGCGGGAAAAAATCACCTGATGTCTGCAATTGAGGTTAAATACTGTGGACAGCATGGGTTCTGTGCATTTAACTAGTACTGAGGGGGCTGGTAGTGTACGCTAGCCAGTATTCCAAAACACCTCCTCAAAGGTGCTCTGGATTTTCCATTCCTTGATCCTTCTATGAAGGTTCATTCAAGATGGTACTATCCTGGGAACTATGTCTTTGCATACCTCCCTTTAATTCCCTAGTTTTTACATCTACTTTCATGGATGTTTCACTGCAGGGTTCGGGAGTTCTTTGTGCTCTGTGGACCACCTTGGGTCTATTT
This sequence comes from Sabellastarte sp. h YS-2021, assembly GCA_964017235.1. Taxonomy (NCBI): domain Eukaryota; kingdom Metazoa; phylum Annelida; class Polychaeta; order Sabellida; family Sabellidae; genus Sabellastarte; species Sabellastarte sp. h YS-2021. The sequence continues at coordinate 36,385,510 of OZ024936.1, forward strand.
TTGATATAGCAGTCCAGTCTGTTCATCAGTTCTAGAGCTCATAGCTGTCCTTTTTGCTCAGACATTTGTTCCTGTATTATCCTTTCATCAAAGGATCATCCTTTCAGCCTCAAACAACTCCGATGTCTTGTTCTCAAGACATATGTTCCTCATTTGTCCTTTCATTAAGGGATTCTTCAGATAGTCCAGGTAACACTGTTGTCTGGGCTTTCTTTATATCAAGACAGCTTCCACTCTTGGGACATGTGTATTTTGGCATCTTTTGCCATTATTTTTACAAGAACAAGTCTGTTCTTCCACCTACTCATGTTCCAGGGGCATGAATCCTTGGCAGACCATCTCTGGAGGTCTTTTCTCACCTTTCATAGAAGGTGGCCCCTCAATTCTTGGATCTTCAGATGGTAGTCTCAGACTTCTCATCTTATTTAGATCTCTTTTGTCATGGATTCAATCACAAGCTGCTCTTGCATGTGCCTCCTGTGCTAGATCCTTAGGCTCTGGCAACAGATGCCCTGGAGTGCTTTGGTCCGGAGTACTTGTTTTACTCCTTCCCTCCTTCAGCTCTTTGTCCTCTATGGCCAGGAAGTTAATCAACTTTCAGAGCTGTACCAATCTTCTTGTAGCATTCCTTGGCAAGTGCCAAGTTTTTGGCCTCAAGATCTCCTTTAAGAAAGCCATTGGCTCTTCCTCTTATTCTTCTATAACAAGCTCATCTAGAGTTTTGTTATTTATTTTTATGGAGTTCCTTTCTTCAAGCTTTCTGGCTGAAGTCTCCTTTAAGAAGAATTTTCACAGGAGGGGTCTTGGAGGATTTTTATCCTCCATAACTGTCTATGAAGCAATGTGGAACTGCTTCAAAAACTTGTGAGAAACATGGCCACTCTGCCATGCTTCAACTGTCCCATTTATTGCTGTTTGTTCCTTTTAAGGAATTATCTTTCAGACAATAGGGATACAGGTCAGCTCTCTCCAGGTACTACTTGGAGTTGGGTTCTTATAGGGAGCTTGGAAGTCTCTTTTAGAGCTTCTTCAAGTCCACAGTAAGGGTAGTCGTCACCTACCTTTTGGTACTTAAACCTTGGTTCTGCAGGCTCTTACCAAGGCTCCTCTTGAACCCTGTTTCCTTGCTGAGCCAAGTTTTTCACATATTAGACAGTCTTTCTTACTCCCTTTCTTTGGGAAGGAGAAGGAGTGATTTTGATTCCTTTATTTAAAGGTTTTCTCTCACTCTCTAGAGATGGCCTAAGTCATCCTTAAGTCAGATCTTACTTTCCTGGCTTAAGCCAGTTATCTTCAGAAGACTCTTCCTGCTTTGACTTTTTGTCTTTGGTCAGGATGACTTAGAAGACCTCTCCTTTTTTACAGTCAGATTCCTAAGATACTATCTATCTAGCTATTCTGATTTTCTTAGAAGGAGTTCTTCTTGGTCTTTCTTCTGGAGTCCAAGAGGGTGATATTGCTGCTCAGACAATATCTTTTTGGATAGCATTTTATCCTTTATTCCCTCAATCTCTGTTCCACAGAGAATGCATCTCTTCATGGTGTCAGGGCTCATCATGGCAGGGCACAGGCTGCTTCCTGGTCCTTTAGGGGTGGAATCCCACTCCTAGTCAACATGAGATCCTGCACGTGGAAGAGCCATTCCACTTTTACATCCTTCTATTTTAGGAATGTAGCTCTCAAGAAGGGGGATTCCTCTTGGAATCCTTGCACTTCACTTATTTGCCTTCAGAGATGTTGTTCTTAAGAATCTCTTATTATTTCTTAAGTGGAGTGGACATCCTTTTCTACTCAGCCATTTCTCTCCTACTTAAATTCCTCAATTTAAGTCCATCAGAAACAGAAAAAGGGGGGTGGCATTTCCCTTTTAGGGAATCTATTCTTCATCTCTATTTTCAGAACCGTGCTTCTTAGTGCCTCTGGGCATGTTTCCATTCTGAGCAAAGGGCATACTTATGCCTTCTCCTTTGAGCTGACCTAATAGGGTGTAGACAGCAGTGTTGAAGTTAGTGCAGTGGTTAATGCTACTCACTTATCTCACTCGAGTTATTGCTTCAGCACAGAGGTTTTTGGTTCAATTGCATTGCACTAGGAAGTATCCTTTTGTAGCAATTTAACCTTAGGGTGGTTTTCCTCAGGCTGTCTTTTTCCCACCATCCTTCCATGTGGGCATTCAACCCAAGTGTTTTCATATGGTATAGTATATTTACATTTTTATGAAATAAAATTTCATATTTTTAAATGTAAAATGCATTTTTATGAATAAAAATGTATATACTTACCATATGAAAACAGCAAATCACCCTCCCGCCTGCCCCGCTTTTAAAGACCTTTTTCCAGCATTTACGTTTATTCACAAGAAGAATGAACTATTTCTGTATTAATGCGCATGGCAGAGTGAATTAGGTCACCAGGGGTCAAAGGTAGCAAGTATATATGTTTAAAGAGGGTTTCCCCTCATATTTTTAAATTCTATGTACGGTGTACGTGGCGGTCACCGAACGCCAAGCCACGCCTAACCCAAGTGTTTTCATATGGTAAGTATATACATTTTTATTCATAAAAATGCATTTTACATTTAAAAATATGAAATTTTGTGTTTTGGCCTTTTATCTCCTTTATTCTTGCTTTTACAGCTTTAGAATGTATTAAGAGGTATTGGGAAACCACATGTGAAGAGTCTAGATAGCTGGTGAGATTTACCCCCGGACCCTCCCTTATGGGTCAAACTGGGGGTCATAAAATAGCTGATTTTGTGTTTTTGCCTTGTATCTATTTTATTCTTGCTTTTAGAGATTTACAATGTATTCAGAGGTATTGGGAAACCTTATGTGAAGAATCTAGATAGCTGGTCAGATTTACCAGATAGATGTGTTCAAAGCATTGTGTCATAAACTTCTTGCCTTTCTAAAGGCTCACATTTTACTATGCCTTTTTCTAAAATGTAAATAGATATATGGCATTTATAAAGCACTTTTCGACCTATTATAAGTATTGATGCTTTATGCATTCTTAGCCAGAGCATTTATTCAATTAACTTTTCGCAATTTATGACCATAGAAAACAAAATAAAGTTTAAATTTTTCTTTCATGTTAATGCATGAACTTCCACACTGTCTGCTTAACTTTCACTTCTTCTCTCAGCACTGCATGTTTTTATTTTCAAAAACCTTTTTCTACTGTATATTATATTGCAGTGAACCTTTTTGGGACGCTTAGTTTTTGTTGGCAAAAACATTTTTCTAGTTTGATCATTGTACGCTTTGATCTGACTCAAATCATTACTATTTTTCATTTGATATTTTTTAAATCTGCAGGTGGGACTTCAAAACATTGTTGCACAATTCTACCTTTTGCCTTGTTCCACGTGGAAGAAGATTGGGATCCTACAGGTAAATTTTTTCGAAACATCCTCCTGTCGTGGTGCTTTTGTAAACGTTGAACCTCTCTTGAATAGTCTTGACAATTTATCCGATACTATTTTACCTGTAACATCACACTTAATTTGAAGTATATTTTGAATCTAATTCAAATGTTTTCACCCCACAGCATTAAGGGCTGCACAGGTATTGTTTTCACCCATGGTATCTGGATGAGCGGGTGTTTGTTCAAATATGTTACCTACTTTTGGGTCAGCTGTAGTGTCTGCTGACTTTAAGACATCACTCTGCAGTATCTGTATGAACAACTTTTCCAAAAGTACAAGGCCCAAAGACATACTGTTACTTTTAAAAGATACCTTATCTATTGAGGATGATAAATCATTAAAGGCATGCAGATCTGTTTGTTCATCTGTTCCCCAGAGCCGTTAAGGCCTATGCACCTATACGTGGTGCGGTGCGGGGTGATACGATTTTTACTGCATGCTGAGTAGGCTATTTTTCTTGACTTTGCACATTTGGGCCTTTTTCCCCAGCGGTTTTCAGTAAAATGATAAAATATTATTAAAGTACAGTGAAATTGACTAGAATAGTTAACATAATCACATATAATTAAATATCCAATACCCCACAGTACATTTCCACAATCCCCATTTCAACAGCTATCCTACCCTTAATTATATCCCCAGACGAAAGTCGGGGATATATTGGATTCAGGTCCGTCGCGCCGCCGCCGCCGTAGAAATTTCCTTGTGGACGCGATAACTCAAAAACAAATTAATATTTTTTTTTCAAACTTGGTACACATGTTAAGGGTGCCCAAAGGAAGATCCCTATTTTAAGGTGACCTTAAACTCCCAGTAAAAAAGAACTTATGGCCACCTTAAGGTCAGAAATTGCACTTTTGGCCACTTAGAGCCCTGTAGGTCACAAACTATGATGCTCAGCTGGCTGAAATTTTACCTGACAACACATTAATATGTTCTTAGTACATGTGCCGAAAATCATGACTTTAAGTTGAGGAGAAAATTGTGTTTGAGGCCCATAAATACCCCCACTTAGGGATTTTTTGCTATACTTTACACATATTTTGCCCTATAATTTGGAAGTGATAATTCTAATGAGTCTCAAACTGCGCTAGGTATAACTTTGATATGTAATCCTTGTCTGTAGAAAATTTTAGGGCTGTAGGTTTACCCAAAGGGGTCGACTTAAGGTCTCAAAAGTGCCCACAGAGACCCAATTTATGCACTTTTTGCCACTTTCAAGCACTGTAGCTTTCAAACTATGTCTCTCATCTAAGTTAAATATCATCTGGGAATATATCTATGTGTTTTCTTATATGTGCCCCAACATTTAGGCCTTTAATAGACAGTTAACCTGTGTATCAGGACCATAAACACCCACCCGAGTGACCCTTATAAGACATTTTTCACATCTTTTTCCCTGTAACTTGGAAATGGTAAGTCTGAGAAGTTTCAAACTGTATTAGATATATATTCTGTGTGTAATCTTAGTATGTAACAGATTTTAAGTCTGAAGCTTTAATTTTGAAGGTCAAATTGAGGTCTCTAAAAGGCTCCCAAAGACCCAATATTTGGACTTTTTGCTACTTTTAAGCCCTGTGACTGTCAAACTATGTGACTGATAGAGCTCAAATCCTATCTGAGAAGATATTAGTATGTTATTTTTATATGTGCCAAAAATTAAGGCTTTAAGAAGACATTTAACCTGTGTATGAGGACCATAAATCCCCACCCGAGTGACCATTTTTAGACATTTTTCACATATTTTTCCCTGTAACTTGGAAATGGTAAGTCTAAGAAGTTTCAAACTGTATTAGATGCATATTCTATGTGTAATCTTAGTATGTGACAAATTTTAAGTCTGAAGCTTTAATTTGAAGGCCACATTTAGGTCTCTAGAAGGCCCCATAAAGACCCAGTATTTGGACTTTTTGCCAATTTTAAGGCCTGTGACTGTTAAACTATGTGACTGATAGAGCTGAAATCTCATCTGGGAATACATTATTATGTTCTTTTTACATGTGCCAAAAATCAAGGCTTCAAGTAGACATTTAACCTGTGTATGAGGACCTTTAACACCCACCTGAGTGACCCTTTTAAGACATTTTTCACATATTTTGCTCTGTAACTTGGAAATGGTAAGTCTGAGAAGTTTCAAACTTTATTAGATACATATTCTATGTGTAATCTTAGTATGTAACAAATTTTAAGTCTGAAGCTTTAATTTGAAAGCCACATCGAGATCTCTAAAAGGCCCACAATGACCCAATATTTGGACTTTTTACCACCTTTAAGCCCTGTAACTGTTAAACTATGTGATTGATGGAGCTGAAATCCCATCTGGGAATGCATTATTATGTCCTTTTTACATATGCCGAAAATCAAGGTTTTTAGTAGACATTTAACCTGTGTATGAGGGCCATAGACACTCGCCCAAGTGCCTTTTTTGACATTTTTTCCGTATTTTGCCCTGTTATTTGGAAATGCTTAGTGTGACAAGTCTTAAACTGTATTATATATGATTTTTGTTTGTTATGTATGTCCCCCCAAAAAGTTTCAGATCTGTAGTTTAATTGCTAAGGTCTCTTTAACAATTGTAAAATGCTCACAGAAACCCAATTTATGGATATTATGCCACTTTAAAGCCCAGTAACTGTCAAACTATGTGGGTTATAGAGCTGAAATCTTTGAATTTTTAAAAGGAAATGCCTGTCTATTTAAATTTTGAATATTAATAATGTTATGGCTATCTTAGTCTTTTAAGAACTTATTTTTGTGTGTTATACCTCTGCTTGCTGAGTTTTTCACTTTTTAAAATGAAACTGGTGAAACATATTGAAGTAGACAAAATGGACACTTTAAGTGAGCTTTAAGTCCCAATATTAATGAAATTATATCCTTATGTAGTAAAACTAGGGGATTTTTAACCCTCAACTAGCCCAGTTTTATTCAACTTGCCTCAGTTAATTTTGGCACAGCTCCTACAGTTATGAACTCATTTCAGTTGATAATCACATACTTAAAATTCTCAATTCTTTTTGTATTTGAGTACCCCTTTTATATAGATTGTTTGTTTACCATTTATGCTCAACCCACATCCCCCCACCCGGATTCCCCCCACCCACCTCTGGGACCTCCAGCTATATTGAGTGACACTAAATAAACAAAGGTATTTAATGATATCAGATGAGAAACAAAGAACTCAATGGGGTTGCAGATCTTGTGTAATAGTGAGAGAGGTGTGGAGAAGGGGTGGGGGTGGGAGGTGGTGGGCTTCATTACATATAACACAAAGGGGAGTCAGAACTGAGATTGTGTCACATATTTAGGTTGCATATATATGGACCACATATATAGGTATAGAGGAAATGAATAACTGAAAACAATTTGCAAATTCTAAAAATAATATAATAAAATAATAATATAAATAATTTTTTTTTAAATAATATTTTATTTGTGAACAAATATAGAAACAGATATGCGCTTTTGGGATTATGAATTTTAGAATGGACATTGAATCATCAATCATTTAAATACTTTGAAGGAAGATTGAAAAATATGATGAGTTGAGTTAAAAATAATATTTTATTTGTCAACAAATATAGAAACAGATATGCTCTTTTGGGATTATTATTTTAGAATGGACATTCAATCATCAATCATTTAAATACTTTGAAAATAGGTTTAGAGTTATCATTGCAGGAAGATTGAAAATATAATTTGAGTTATGTATTCGGCGTCTGGGGATACACCATCTTCCTTGGGGAGATATAAACAGAGCAGATTGATGTGCTGAAGTTCATATAATAATGGGTAATTATGTTTTAAAAAATTCCCGATCAAAACCTGTGGCGTGAGTGATGACCTGTCTGGGGATATGTTGGCGCCGAGTTGGCCCAATCTAGTTATATTTAATCTCTCCACAATGAAGGGCCTTGCCTTTAACCAGTGTTCCCTTTTATAATACTGGCTATTGTCAAGTGTGCCCCTTAGAATAACTGGTAATTGTTATGCAAATGGGAAAAATTTCAATTTTCGCCACTTTTGGCGGCCATCTTGGATTTTTGGGGAAAATGAAAAAGTGTGAATATCTCTAAAACCGTACGAGATAGAGCGATTTCGAGCGAATGGTTGGCCCACAGGGTAGTACAAGAGTATCCTAGGCCAAAGGGAAAATTTGGCGGCCATCTTGGATTTTTGCGGAAAATGAGAAAGTGTGAATATCTCGAAAACCGTAAGAGATAGAGCGATTTCGAGCGAATTTTTGACCCACAGGGTAGTACAAGAGTATCCTATGCAAAAGGGAAAAATTTCAATTTTTGTCACTTTTGGCGGCCATCTTGGATTTTTGCGGAAAATGAAAAAGTGTGAATATCTCGAAAACTGTACGAGATAGAGCGATTTCGAGTGAATTTTTTACCCGCAGGGTAGTACAAGAGTATCCTATGCAAAAGGGAAAAAAAGTTCAATTTTTGCCACTTTTGGCGGCCATCTTGGATTTTAGTGGAAAATAAAACATTGAAAATATCTTCAACATGGTAAAAGATAGAGCGATTTCGAGCGAATTTGTGATCCACAGGGTAGTACAACAGTATTCTGTGCCTAGGGGAAAAATTTCAGTTTTCGCCACTTTTGGCGGCCATCTTGGATTTTAGCGGAAAATGAAAAATTGTGAATATCTCGGAAAAGGTATTTCTTCCGCTGTAATACTCGGCAGGGGATCTATACCGCGGCAGTGTTCTTGTTTGAACAGGATACGGTATGAAATGGGGAGCCAGTGTAGTTTTTGCAGATAGGGAGTAACATGGCTTGTTTTATCAAGTCTGAAAACAATCCTGCAAAGGCTATTTTGAATCTTTTTGAGTTTAGCCACATTGTATTTATTCACACCATAAAGTAGGGAATTGCAGTAGTCAATTCAACTACTGATCATTGAGTTGGCCAGCAGGGCTGCAGATTCAGGCCTTCAGATTCAGGTCTGGCATTTAATATTTTACATTTCTCAACAATTAAATTAGCTGAGATTCGAGATTCCGGTTGCTAAAAGTGGTCACTGTATTTTGGTAAATATGTCTCGATACCGGTATACCATAACTACCGACTCACTCCTAGTATTTGGTGGTTATTTTGTTTCTGTTTTTCAGGTTCCTTGAATCTCTTCAGGCAGGATGTATACCAGTGTTACTCAGTAACCAGTGGGTGCTGCCTTTCTCTGAAGTCATTGACTGGAGCAAGGCCACTGTGTGGGCTGATGAGCGACTCCTGCTGCAGGTAACTGCCCAGTGTCTTGTGTCTATGAACTTAATTTAAAATCATGTATTGCATTAGAATATAGAAGTCATTAAGCACTCTGATGGTATTGCTTAAATTAGGCTGGGCACTGTATTTACTTTGTTGTGTCAACTATGTTCTTAACATGCACTTAATTTCTTAAATAAATAATGTATTTCAGAAACAACTTAATCACAACAAAATTGTTCCAGCAATCAGCAGATGCTGTATATTCACTTCTATATTTTTTTTAAAACCTTGGCCGGTGAAAGTGAAATGTATTAAAACAGTACAGAAACTTTATACACAGATTTAAGTGTAAGGTTATTACTAGGGGTGTGACAGGCACAAATAATTGGGGTTTATTACTTGTGGACAAAACATTGAGCCCTTGTAAAGCCCTCTCATGAAGGAAAGAAAATATCAGTATAAAAGCTTTGAATAAGCACATTCTATCACATAAATTATGAAAATTGGTGCATCGTGTGATTTAATGTTCATAATGTGTTTTATCAGCATTTTAAATGTAAAAACATATCCAGTTTAATATAGTGTTTTATTACACTCAGGCACCCAACCCTTAAAATTGGGCTTGAATATTCACAATAAATGGCTTGTTTAGTGAAGATCAGCTACTTGTCTGCATCCCTAGTTGCTGCTTCATCCTATTATTGACATATCATTGGACTGAAGAAAATCCTGGGTGTACTTGGGACAAAAGTTGGAAACTGAACATTAGTGTGTCATGTTGATCCAGGTTTATTTGCATTTTTCACTGTCATTTCTTTCTTTCTCCATTTTACTTGTGTGAGTGTTTTTGTTAGAACTTCTTTTCATGTATTCAAAGAAGTTGTCTGTTTTTATGCCCAGGATGTGTGGCTGGCAATGACACATTAGGAAGATATTTATGTAATAAAGTCTGTGTTTTGATTACACACTTGTATTATGGGTCTTCTGATGTAATCAAGCTGGCAACAAGGTGATGAGAGTCAGGAGACAGTTGTGAATATTTCAGAAAATTGATGAAAAGTATGTACAGCTGTATGTACACATGAGAACCACATTAATCTTTTCATCTTACTTGTAGACTCGAAAACAGACTGGGTATCCAAGTTTTCTTTTTATTATATACCAGTACTGATACCGGTGCAGTGTTCGCTCTGGCCAAAAATTAAAGCAAGACACATGTGTCTCTCTTTACTTGAAAAGGTGAAACAGATGTGAAAAAATGTGAGATAGACTTATTTAGTTCCAATTTGGGAAAGCATAAAATCCACTTTATTTAAAAAATAAGAAATAGATGCTAAACTAAAAGCTTAAATAAATTAATTAATTCTGTTTATTTTGTCATTTTTTTTTTAAATTTCATTTCACAATCAGATCTAGCCAGACTAGCCTTAATGGCTAGGTGCTACTATGTTTTGTTACTGTTACCTGGATTCATAAAATGAAATAAACAGCATTTCTGCCATTTTGGATTGATTTCTTTGAAGAAATATATATTTGGTCTTTTCCATTAATAAACAAATTTCTTTGGTCATTAGTTGTTTCGGCTGTTTTGCCTATGAAAATATATGCAGAAGACGACAGTAAAAGATTCGTCAAAAAGCACTGACATCTCTCGAGAATATTCTAATTCTTGCAAGAGATAGTGTTACTTCGATTCCTCAAATAAAATAAACCTTATTTTGTCTCTTTCTCCTCTATTTCTTTGATTAAATATGCATGTCGTCACTTCCAATAATAGATAAATTTCTTTGGTCAGTGGTTGTTTTGGGTGTTTCTCCTGTGAAAATATATGCAGAAGACAGGACGAAAATTTGACAAAAAGCACTGAAATCACATGAGAATACCTGAATTCTCACAAGAATTATTATTATGTGGATTCATCAAATAAAATGACCTCACTTTCGTGTTTTTCTTAGTTATTTCTATGAAGAAATATGTATGTCGTTGCTTCGGATAATAGATGAATTTCTTTGGTTAGTAGTTGTTTTGGGTGTTTCCTCTGGTAGCGACAGTGCAGACACGTTGGCAAGTTGGTTTTGTGAGTACAAAATTGTGCTTGAGAACAAACACCGACGGTCTAAAAGTAAAGCCTCCACTGGTCCACCTATAAAATATTCCCTTTATATTAAAAAAGACCTTGTATCTCCCTCATCAATGGTGTTAGGACTTCGAAATGTGAAAGTCAAAGTTGGGGTTTTACGTCCCGTGCAACAGCCAGGGTCATATTGGGACAGGTCCTCAGAATTGCCACTTGTGGGACTCGAACCCACAGAGGTGACAGCCTATGATTAGATGCCAAACTTGCTAACCACTAGGCCACTGAGGACCTCTCGAAATGTGAAAACAACCCGTAGAAAACCATTGCCTCCAAATGTTTTGCAAGTGTCGAATTTGCCCTTTGACTCCTGCTTCAAGGTCAAGTCAGGTCATTATACTAAACTGTCCTTTTATCTGCCTTATTATTGGTTCTACAGCTTTGTTATGTTCAAACAACCTGTAGGAAATTATGGTCTGCGAATCTTTAGAAAGTGTCAAATTTGATCTTTGTGCCTTGCTTCAAGGTCAAGTGTGGTCATCAATTACTCATCGTACTCAAATGCCTTATATCTTCTTTATTATTGGTTTTGGAGCTTCCAAATCTGAAAATAACCTACACACAATCGTAGTGTGCGAACCTTTTGCAAGTGTCAAATTCAACCTTTAACACCTGCTTCAACGTCAAATAGTGTCAAGATACTGAAAAGGCCTCATATTTCCCTTATTATTGGTTCTACAGTTTGAAATATGAAAACCTACAGGAAATAACGGCCTGTTAATATTATGTGAGGGTGGACTTAAATCTTTCACCCATACTTCAAGGTCAAGTGGGGTCATCCAATTAAGCCTCTGTCTACCTAATAATTGGTTGTAGAGCTTCGACATGCGCAAACAACCTTTAAGAAATCTTAACCTAAAGCAAGTGTCTGATTTGACCTTTGAACCTTGTCTCAGGTTAAGTGGGTCATCATACTAAAAAGGCCTTATATCATCCTTATTATTGGTTCTAGAGCTTTGAAATTTGAAAACAAGCTTTAGGAAAATATAGCTTTTGAAATTTTTGCAAGTGTCAAATTTGATCTTTGACCCTACTTCAAGGTTTAGTGTGGTCAGTATAAAAAAAGGCCTTATCTCTCCCTTACCATTCATTGTAGTGGTGCTGGCGGGAGATAATAAGTGAAAATAGTAATTATATCCCCAGACGAAAGTCGGGGATATATTGGATTCAGGTCCGTCGCGCCGCCGCCGCCGTAGAAATTGCCTTGTGGACGCGATAACTCAAAAACGGATTAATATTTTTTTTTCAAACTTGGTACACATGTTAAGGATGCCCAAAGGAAGATCCCTATTTTAAGGTGACCTTAAACTCCCAATAATAAAGAACTTATGGCCACCTTAAGGTCAGAAATTGCACTTTTGGCCACTTAGAGCCCTCTAGGTCACAAACTATGAGGCTTATCTGCCTCAAATTTTACCTGAGAACACATTAATATATTCTTAGTACATGTGCCGAAAATCAAGACTTTAAGTTGAGGAGAAAATTGTCTTTGAGGCCCATAAAGACCCGACTTAGGAATTTTTTCCTATATTTTTAACTTATTTTGCCCTATAATTTGGAAGTGGTAATTCTGATGAGTCTCAAACTGCACTAGATGTAACTCTGATATGTAATCCTTGTCTGTGAAAAATTTAAAGGCTGTAGGTTTACCTGTTAGGCCGACTTAAGATCTCAAAATTGCCCACAGAGACCCAATTTATGGACTTTTTGCCATATTCAAGCACTGTAGCTTTCAAACTATGTCTCTCATCTAAGTGAAATATCATCTGAGAATATATCAATATGTTTTTCTTGTATGTACTCCAAAATTTAGGCCTTTAATAAACATTTAACCCATGTATGAGGACCATAAACACCCACCCGAGTGACCCTTTTAAGACATTTTTCACATATTTTGCTCTGTAACTTGGAAATGGTAAGTCTGAGAAGTTTCAAACTGTATTAGATATATATTCTATGTGTAATGTATATGTGTATGTAACAGATTTTAAGTCTGAAGCTTTAATTTGAAGGTCAAATTGAGGTCTCTGACGGGCTCCCAAAGACCCAATATATGGACTTTTTGCCACCTTTAAGCCCTGTGACTGTTAAACTATGTTATTGATGGAGCTGAAATCCCATCTGGGAATGCATTATTATGTCCTTTTTACATGTGCCGAAAATCAAGGCTTTAAGTAGACATTTAACCTGTGTTTGAGGACCATAAATCCCCACCCGAGTGACCCTTTTTAGACATTTTTCACATGTTTTGCCCTGTAACTTGGAAATGGTAAGTCTGAGAAGTTTCAAACTGTATTAGATACATATTCTATGTGTAATCTTAGTATGTGACAAATTTTAAGTCTGAAGCTTTAATTTGAAGGCCACATTGAGGTCTCTAAAAGGCCCCATAGAGACCCACTATTTGGACTTTTTGCCAGTTTTAAGGCCCATGACTGTTAAACTATGTGACTGATAGAGCTGAAATCTCATCTGGGAATACATTATGTTCTTTTTACATGTGCCAAAAATCAAGGCTTCAAGTAGACATTTTAACTGTGTATGAGGACCATTAACACCCACCCGAGTGACCGTTTTAAGACATTTTTCACATATTTTGCTCTGTAAATTGGAAATGGTGAGTCTGAGAAGTTTCAAACTTTATTATTAGATACATATTCTATGTGTAGTCTTAGTATGTAGCAGATTTTAAGTCTGATGCTTTAATTTGAAAACCACATCGAGATCTCTAAAAGGCCCACAGAGACCCAATATTTGGACTTTTTGCCACCTTTAAGCCCTGTTACTGTTAAACTATGTGATTGATTGAGCTGAAATCCCATCTAGGAATGCATTATTATGTCCTTTTCACATGTACCGAAAATCAAGGCTTTTAGTAGACATTTAACCTGTGTATGAGGGCCATAGACAATTGCCCAAGTGACCTTTTTTGACATTTTTTTCTGTATTTTGCCCTGTTATTTGGAAATGCTTAGTGTGACAAGTCTTAAACTGTATTATATATAATTTTTGTTTGTTGTGTATGTCCCCCAAAAAGTTTCAGTTCTGTAGTTTAATTGCTAAGGTCTCTTTAACAATTGTAAAATGCCCACAGAGAGCCAATTTATGGATATTATGCCACTTTAAAGCCCTGTAAGTGTCGAACTATGTGGCTCATAGAGCTGAAATCTTTGAATTTTTCAAAGGAAGTGCCTGTCTATTTAAATTTTGAATTTTAATAATGTTATGGCTATCTTAGGCTTTTAAGAACTTATTTTTGTGTGTTATCTCTCTGCTTGCTGAGTTTTTAACTTTTTAATATGAAACTGGTTAAACATATTCAAGTAGGCAAAATGGACACTGTTATTTTCTGGTTAGCTTTAAGTCCCAAATATTAATGAAATTATAGCCTTATGTAGTAAAAATAGGGGATTTTTAACCCTCAACTAGCCCAGTTTTATTCAACTTGCCTTAATTTTGACACAGCTCCTACAGTTACGAACTCATTTCAATTGATAATCACATACTTAAAATTCTCAATTCTGAATTATTATTATAAATCTGTTCTTGTCGTTTGATAATTTATATTTAATTCTGGAGGTATATAATCTTCCTGTTGGACATTCCTTATTTATATATTTGATTTATTTTAGTGTTAAGATTAACTGAGCTTTTTGTATTTGATTACCCCTTTTATATTATAAGTGTTTGTTTACCATTTGTGCTGCAGCAGTCCATCTATTTGTAGTCCCACCCCCCATCCCCCACCCACCTCTGGGACCTCCAGCTATTGAGTGACACTAAATAAACAAAGGTATACAGATCTTCTGTAATAGTGAGAGAGGTGTGGAGAAGGGGAGAGAGGTGGGGTGGGGGTGGGAGGTGGTGTTTGCTTCATTATCTAATTATCTAAGACAAAGGGAGTCAGAACTGAGATTGTGTCACATATTTAGGTTGCATATATATGGACCACATATATAGGAATTGAGGAAATGAATAACTGAAAAACAATGCAAATTCTAAAAATAATATAATAAAATAATAATATAAATAATATATGATTTTTAAATAATATTTTATTTGTGAACAAATATAGAAACAGAGATACGCTTTTGGAATTATGAATTTAGAATGGACATTCAATCATCAATCATTTAAATACTTTGAAAATAGGTTCAGAGTTACCCTTTGCAGGAAGATTGAAAAGTATGATGAGTTGAGTTAAAAATAATATTTTATTTGTCAACAAATATAGAAACAGATATGCTCTTTTGAGATTATTAGTTTAGAATGGACATTCAATCATCAATCATTTAAATACTTTGAAAATAGGTTCAGTTATCATTGCAGGAAGATTGAAAATATGATCTGTTGAGTTATGTATTCGACGTCTGGGGATACACCATCTTCCTTGGGAAGATATAAACTTAGAAGATTTATGTGCTGAAGTTCATATAACATTTCCCAATATTTATGGCGTACAACAAATGGATTAAATAAAAAATTCTCGATCAAAACCTGTGGCGTGAGTGATGACCTGTCTGGGGATATGTTGGCGCCGAGTTGGCCCAATCTAGTTCCTCTTAAAAGTTAAATCCAATCAAATATAGTATTGGCACACACATGTTGTTTTGTTGTCACTCTTTACTTCTGACTAAAAGGGATTAAACCTACTGCCTAATTACACAAAGGGTAACTTTGGTTGATGCAATACTACGCCTTATCTGTACACAGGTATATATTTTGTCTATCTACACCTCATGCCGACAGTATATGATTCCTTTTTACTAACAAATAAAAAACTTGATTCTCAAACAAAGGGACTATCAAGGACAGACCAAGTAGATTAAACCCAAGTTTTGGAGCTAGTTGAATCTGAAGTTGAATTGTTGGCAGAGGGCAAATTGTTTTCTTTTAATTTTGCAAAACGTCTGAAATGCTAATGCCACAAAGAAATATGAATCTGTTAATAAAGAATTACTGACAGTGCCCATAATGGAATCACTATTCTTACTTTTAATGTGGAGTATTCTACATGTTTAAAGTAGAAAAGTGAGTAACTGCATTAATTCTAAGCATCTGTCGAAACGGCAAACAGTGCTTGCTTTGAGAGTCTTTCTATTAGAATTATAATCACCCTTATCTAGGCTTACAGTTTATCTCATGGATAAATGTTATTTGAGTAAATGGATTTCTATTCTCATAATCAACCTCATAATCACAGTTTGTGCACACTTTGTGGATGATATTTATGTATTGTTTACTTGGATTGCAGGTAAATTGGCATGTGTACACATTAACTCTTGTATTTGTAATTAAGCGTCCCTGAAAGGGCGCTTATTTGTTTTCATCTCAGTTTCCTCGCCGCCACCGCCGCCGCCGCATTATGGTCTCCCTTGAATATCTCCCTTATTATTAGAAGGTTTCAAACCATATTTGGCAGTTATATACCTTAGGCGTGGGAAAATTTTTCTGCATGCTTAAATTTGACCTTTGACCTTTATGAAGGTCACATGATCAAAAACAATTTTTTGAAGCCCCCCCCCCCCCCCCCCCCGTCATCACAGTTCAGGAAAAACTACTTGCTACAGAGCCTTATAATTTGACACACCTGTTCATACTATCGAAAACGCGAGCTGATTAGATTTTGGGAGCAATCCCTTGAAAAATGTCTCATTTATGAGTGATTTTCTGACACCTTCCAATCTGAAAGCCTTAAATTTAGGCCAACCCCCCTATTATCTCCTTAAGTATTGCATTTAGAGCTATAAAATGTACTGGGAGGTAATAGGAAACCATATGTGGAGAGTTTAAATAGCCGGTCAGTTTTACCCCACGGCCCCCCCCTTATGGGTCAAACTGGGGTCATAAAATAGCTGATTTGGAGTTTTTGCCTTATATCTCCTTTATTGTTGCTTTTATAGCTTCAGAATGTATTAAGAGGTATTGGGAAAGCATATTTGGAGAGTCTAAATAGCCGGTCAGTTTTACCCCCCGACCCCCCCTATGGGTCAAACTGGGGTCATAAAATAGCCGATTTTGAGTTTTTGCCTTTATCTCCTTTATTGTTGCTTTTATAGCTTCAGATTATATTAAGAGGTATTGGGAAAGCATATGTGGAGAGTCTAAATAGCCGGTCAGTTTTACCCCCTGTCCCCCCCTTATGGGTCAAACTGGGGTCATAAAATAGCTGATTTTGAGTTTTTGCCTTATATCTCCTTTATTGTTGCTTTTATAACTTCAAAATGTATTAAGAGGTATTGGGAAAGCATATATCGAGAGTCTAAACAGCTGGTCAGTTTTACCCCCCCGCCCCCCACCCCCCCGACCCCTCCTTATAGGTCAAACTGGGGTCATAAAATAGCCGATTTTGAGTTTTTGCCTTTATCTCCTTTATTGTTGCTTTTATAGCTTCAGAATATATTAAGAGGTATGGGGAAAGAATATTTGGAGAGTCTAAATAGCCGGTCAGTTTTACCCTCCGACCCCCCCTTATGGACCAAACTGGGGTCATAAATAGCTGCTTTGGAGTTTTTGCCTTATATCTCCTTTATTGTTGCTTTTATAGCTTCAGAATGTATTAAGAGGTATTGGGAAAGCATATGTGGAGAATCTAAATAGCCGGTAAGTTTTATCCCCTGACCCCCCTTTATGGGTCAAACTGGGGTCATAAAATAGTTGCTTTGGAGTTTTGCCTTATATCTCCTTTATTGTTGCTTTTCGACCTTCAGAATGTATTAAGAGGTATTGGGAAAGCATATGTGGAGAGTCTAAATAGCGGGTCAGTTTTACCCCCCCGACCCTCCCTTATGGGTCAAACTGGGGTCATAAAATAGCTGATTTTGAGTTTTTGCCTTATATCTCCTTTATTGTTGCATTTATAGCTTCAGAATGTATTAAGGGGTATTGGGAAAGCATACGGTGCAGCTTTGTGCATTCTTAGCTTTACAGCATGCTCATTAAAACCACAAAGCATTTTAAACTTTAAGGGACGCTTCGCTTTTGTTAGCAAAGTCATTCCTCTAGTTTAATGTTTGTTACCAGATAAGATAGTGCAGACAGTAGTAAAGTCCATTCAAACTGAAATTGAAAAAAAATCGCAAGTTCTGAGCTGTTTTCTACTATTTGGTAAAATGAACATGATGTATTTACTCAAGGTTTTCATTTTCTAGCTAAATAATGAAATTGTAATAAGGATAATGTTTAAGAGAAGTGATTTCTGTTTGATTTGCATTATGAACAGGTCTAATGAAAATTTCCAGTGTACAAAATCAGACCTTTTGACCTCACAGTGGTTTTGATGGCACAAAGTTTTCTGTGTAGAATCTATCTTTAAGTTTTTATTTTCCCAGTTACATTTACTCTAGGTTTATAGGTTGTGTTTGAAGGTTGAGTTTCCATATTTGGTAATGCTATGGAAAGAAGACTGTTAATGGTCAGTGATACCATGTGTTAGTTGAACAGTGGAGGCCTGACACTGAGGATTTAATATTTCTAAGTGTTGCTAATGCTGATCTTATTTCAGTCTCCTTGTTGAAATCCCCACCCTTGTGTTGTACATCCAAGCCCTGATATTACAGCACAGAGATGGAGGAGATTTGGTGGGCATTTTGTGAATTTGTCACCATGTCCCACTGACAATATAGACTTCTCATTTTTGTAACAGATAGCCCAACATTGTGGTTTCTGTTTCTCCAGAGGTTTTCTCCAGTAATTGAATTCATGTAAGGCTAATTCATTGCTATGCAAATACCCTTGGATAACAGAAAGAAAATAACCTCAAGGAAAAGTTATGGCAGCATTAAAGCTGTCTTGAGTGGATTGGACTCCGCATTTTTCTGATGGTAACAAATGGACACAAATGGGAAAAACATGGAAACCAATGTGAGATATTTGCAAGCTAGGAAGCTTTTTTTTGCCTTTTCATTGTGACATTTTTGAAAGAAAAGTGTAATTTCTATGTAGATTTTAAAGTACAGTTTGGGTATAAATTTACGGTATATAAACCATATACGTTTACAATTACAAGGCATACCCACCTTAGTGTTACTCACCCCCTGGTGTTCTGTGTGGTACTTGGCCTTTTTTCTGTCCCTTTATATTGAAATTGGTTGACTGCTTTGGTTCTGTTGCGCCTTAAAGTCCCTTTGAATAGGGGATATGAAGCCCTCTAAAAGTCTAATTAGAATTAGAATAAATAAGTACATGAAAATATAGAAAAATATGATGCACTTACAGAGATTTCTAATTTTTAAATTATTTAAATAATAAATTTTATTTTAATAATTAAATATAATTAGTTTTGTAGATAAAATATTTTCTCTTCAAAACAAAAGCTCTGTTAATTATTGTTCTCACTGCAAATTAGATTTATCCCTCTATCAGGAAATAAGCCATTTTGTGGACAGTGACAGCAGCACAAGGATAGTTGTGAGAGACATGTGGCAGACAGACTCTCCTAATACCATTTCCACAGCAGATTATGATTGATTATTCCTAATCCTTAGCTGCATGCCACAGGCTCCTAGAACAAGTTGACAGCCCTTCCCTTGAGATACCAGGCTTCTTTACTTGGATGCCACAAGTACAGGCACTGCTTCACATCAAAAGACTGTACCTGCAAGTCCCAGCCTTATAAACTTTAACAACCCATATGCATTGACCCCAAAGTAGTATTACTCACATTTTCTATACCTTTGTGATAACTGATTTCCATTTAGATAATGTCATAAATTATTCTGCTTCTTGGAAAAACTGTTAGCCTTGCCTGTTGTGATCATACAATTTCCTGGCAGCCCTAATTTCTGTCAAGACATATTAATTTATTCTATCAATAAACAAACAACACAAGATGTTTTGATTCACCATTCAGGTCAGCTCATTAAGTGAAGTACAGCACAACCTTTAAGATGCATGGGGAGTAACATTTTGTGTGAAGAATAAAAGTTTCATAAAATATAAGAAGTATTTTAGTATCACTAGGTAAATTCAGATTTAAGATTCTGAACATAATCTGATATTCAGATAAATCATCCAAAGTCAGATTTATATATAGTTTTCAATGGTAAAGGTATATTTAAAGATTATATAAAATAATCACCTCAATGCTTTGAAAAGGTGTATCCTTACCTGAAAGAAGGCCTTACAAATCAAACCTGTTTAAATCCAGAGCAGATTTCCTATTTATACCTCTATAAATATGTACAAAAAATCAGTAAATTTGACTTTTGATCCAATAAATATTTGTTATATAATTCGATTTTTACCCCACAGCCCTGTCGGGGTATTGTTTTCACCCATGGTGTCCGGATGGGCAGGCAGGGTATTTGGGCGGGCGGGCGGGGGGAGAAAGTTTGTCAGGCTGTATCTCAGAAACCGTAAGGTGTAGGAAATTGATACTTGGTAGGGACATTGGTTAGGGGGTGTAGGTGTGCAACGTCATGGTGTGAGCTTGATTTGACCTTGCCGCAGTGACCTTGAGTTTGAAAATCTTGTCCGGGTTATATCTCAGCAACCATAAGGTGTAGGAAGTTAATATTTGGTAGGGAAATTAGTTAGGGGTTGTAGGTGTGCAACATCATGGTGTGACATTGATTTGACCTTTGACCTTGCCGTAGTGACCTTGACCTATAAAATCTTGTCCAGGTTATATCTCGGCAACTGTAAGGTGTAGGAAGTTGATAGTTGGTAGGGACATTGGTAAGGGCGGGTAGGTCTGCAACGTCATGGTGTGACCTTGATTTGACCTTTGACCTTGCCATAGTGACCTTGACCTATAAAATCTTGTCTGGGCTATATCTCGGAAACCGTAAGGTGCAGGAAGTTGATACTTGGTAGGGACATTGGTTAGGGGGTGTAGGTGTGCAACATCATGGTGTGACTTTGATTTGACCTTTGACCTTGCCGTAGTGACCTTGACATATATAAAATCTTGTCTGGGCTATAGCTCGGCAACCGTATGGTGTAGGAAGTTGGTACGTGGCAGGGACATTGGTTAGGTGCAATATGTGTACAATGTCATGGCGTGACCTTGATTTGACCTTGCCGTAGTGACCTTGACCTGTTAAATCTTGTTCGGGCTATATCTCGGATACCGTAAGGTGTAGGAAGTTGATACTTGATAGGGACATTGGTTAGGGGGTGTAGGATTCCAACATCATGGTGTGACCTTGATTTGACCTTTGACCTTGCTGTAGTGACCTTGACCTATAAAATCTTGTCTGGGCTATGTCTTGGAAACCGTAAGGTGTAGGAAGTTGATACTTGGTAGGGACATTGGTTGGAGGTAGTAAGTGTGCAAAGTCATGGTGTGAGCTTGATTTGACATTTGACCTTGTCATAATGACCATGAGTTTTAAAATCTTGTCTAGGTTTATTTCCATAAGGTGTAGAAGGTTGACACGTGGTAAGGACATTGGTTGGGGGTGTAGGTGTGCATCATGGTGTGACCTTTAACTTTGGCTCTGCCAAAGCGTGTTCACCTGCCATATTTGAGACCTCTTTCTCTTCTGACAAAGATATATGGATTGCTGCAAATGATTATTATATGCACTTTTTTTTTTATTGATCTTTTTTACCATCTTAAAGTATGACATAACCAGGGAAAAAACACAAAACAAAATATACAACAGTACATGACACAAATCAGAATTGATATTGAGTATGATATGACAAAAATACACAACATACAATAGTACAACAAAACAGATTTGAAAGTTTACAAATAATCACTTAATAGTAAATATTACAGTGGAATAGTAAGACATATATGTCATGTAACAAAAAGCAATTGTGTTAACAAAAAAGGAGAGGGCAGTGGCTATTCAACCAAAGGTTTCCATGTTTCCCATATTTTTTGAAAATCAGAAAGCTTATCCTTTATGTGGGTGTTCCACCACACGACTAAGGCTCCCGATTAAGGGTTTTGGGGGGGTCGGTTTGAAATATTTGCTTAGTCCCAGACCTTCTGTAAGGGTCGGTTGTGGTCGGTTGGGGCCGTGTGAAAAATCAAACATGTTTGATATTTCACACGACTACAACCGATTCATATTTCCCGCCGTCAACAAAATATCCAGTCCCAGGCGTCCCCAGGCCTCCTCAGACCCAATTTTACACAGTTGTGTGTTGTCCCAGGCCGCCTGCGACCCTTAGTCCCAGACCTCCCTAGCTTAGTCCCAGGAGGCCGGTTGTTAGTCCCAGACTCAAATATGATGCGTCTGAATTTCATGCGTCTGAAAGTGGGTCGGTTGCATTAGTCCCCGGAAGCCTCAGACCGTCTGCGGTGTCCAGGGACCCAACAATCAAGGTCTGGGACTAAAAACCGACTAAGGGTAACCGACCCTAACCGATCCAAACCGGCCTCCCCAGGACGCCTGGGACCACACATTTTCAGTCTGCGGCGGCCTGAGGACGCCCCAGACGGCCTGGGACTAACAACCGATTAAGAACCGACTGTTTTCCGCGCGTCGGAAATTAAAACGAGGCAATGAGGGGGTCTGGGACTATATAAGCGACCGCGCACACATTGTCGTTGTTACTGACTGTTTGGCTACTGAGAGACGTGTGTCACTGATTTGTAGGGGTTTTCAGTTTTTATTTTACATTTTATATACTTGAGCTTAGGACAAATTTCACAGTTAGGAGACACATTTTACTATTTTTTTATTATTTTGTCGACTGGATTATGAGGAAAGAGAAAGGAGGGAAGAGAGGAAGGAAAAAGATGGATGAGAGGGAGAAGGAAAGTCGAGTAGAGGAGAGGAGTGAGGTTATTACAGAAGAAGGAAGTGAGAGGAGAGAGGAGGAGGAGATTCAGGAAGATCCAGCTATTGGGGAAGCTGTGGCAGAAGAAGAAGAGAGGTGTGAGGAAGATCCGGAGTGCCATTCTTCAGCCAAGAGAGCCAGGGTGTGTGCCACTTTTACAGACAGCCAGGAAGTTTCCATTGTGGAATTTGTAAAGCTGCACCCTGAACTGTATGACAAGGAACATTCACGTTTCCACGACAGGACCAGAAGAGAGGCTCTCTGGGTAGAAATATCTGCAGAACTCAAGCTCCAGCCCTTTGATGTGAGAAGATGGTTCGAGTCCCAGCAAACCCGTTATGGGAAGCTGTCTAAGCTCCAATCTGGCCAAGCCCCGAGGGAGATGACCAAGAGACAGTCCTGGGTGTACCAACAGATGGGTTTTCTGAAAACCCACATCAGAAGAAAGGGGGCCAATAGAAGTTCAGGTTTTGAGGCCAGTCCAAATACCAGCAAGCAGGACGAATCACGTGGCTCAACTACTGATACAGAACACCTCGAGTCCAGTGTCCTGAGGGAGAGGAGTCAGTCCATCATTACATCAACGCCCGTTTCAACTACAGACTCCAAGATTCTCGAACACTTTGAGCAGATGAGGACACTTATCTCTGGTTTTCTGCATCAGAAGTCAGACAGGCAGCCCTTCTTTGACTACGTGGCATCAGAGGCCGAAAAGATGACTCAAGAAGAATTCGAAGAATTAAAGGGCAAGATTTTTAGAGACATCGAAACTATTAAGAGTAACCGCAGACGTCAGCCATTGCCCAGAAGATCAGCCACTGTTACCACGGAGTCCCAGAGGGTCGGTCTACTGCCAACAGCCACTCCACAGGCGTCTAGTTCCACTCAAGCAGCAGCTAGCAGCAGTTTTGTGTACTATACACCAAGCCCCATTGGCTTCAGCAACCCGACATCTGTCCTAACTGTACAGGACGAAGGGAGCAGACACAATCTGAGTGGAATCTTAAGCCAGCTACCAGATCTGACATCAACACAGATCGTCGAGCAGCCTCAGCAGCAGCAGCAACAACCGCAGCAGCAGCTCTTTACTATCACCACTTCAGCACCGCCTCAACAACAGCAGCAGCCTCCTCAGTAGCCATCCAGTCATGGCGGGTCTTTGACCTGCCAGGCCCTTTTCAGGGCCACCAAATCTTCCAAAAACAATTATTCAGCTACATGTTATTCCAATTCCCCTCCCAAAACAAAAAAAGTTCAGTACAAATACTTATCACAAGAAAAAAAAGTTAAAGTCCAACACCTACACCACCCCAAACATGAAACAAATAACCCATGGTACCACACATAACAAAAAAGGCCACATAAAAAAAAATTTAAAAATAACTCCCAGTATGGCCATTAATCAGCCCATTTTTAGATTAAAATCCATGGGATAGTTTAAAATCTGTAATTGAAAAGTCCAACACTTACACCTTCCCTAGAGTTAAAAGGCATTATCACATACTTACCAACCCACAAACAGACAAACCCAACACCAAACATAACCCCCAAATAACAAACCCAGTACCAAACCTAACACCCAACTACCAAAAATAAACCCAACCCCAGTAACCACCAACCAACAAACACACAAACCCAGAAGTAAATAGAACCCATGCCAACAAACTGACAAACTATTTTGCAAACACAATCCCCCATTATTGAAGGAAAAACTAGTTCCATGGTTATATTTTCCCCATTTTTGTGATTATAAGTGAAGATTTAAAATTGAAGATTTCCATGAAAACCTTTGTGCTACAAATAAATTTGCAAGCCATTAACAAGAAAAATTGGTGAAATTATGATGTGGATTTCTAAATATATAAAAAAATAATTCAATTTCGGATATTATGTGTGACTTTGTGTTTGGCTTTTGTTTAACAGTGGGTTTGTCTGTTTGTTGGGTGAGTAAGTTGTGTTTGTCTGTTTGTCCGTCTGTACAAGTTATGTTTGGCATAGGGTTTGTCTGTTTGTCCGTCTCAACAAGTTATGTTTGGCATGGGGTTTGTCTGTTTGTCCGTCTCAACAAGTTATGTTTGGCATGGGGTTTGTCTGTTTGTCCGTCTCAACAAGTTATGTTTGGCATGGGGTTTGTCTGTTTGTCCGTCTCAACAAGTTATGTCTGGCATGGGGTTTGTCTCCAGTGGCCAGATATCTGATGGTGAGGGCTAACTTCTCCCCAACACTGATTGGTGCTCTGTAGTTGGTGGCCTGCCTGGCTAGGTGTGGTTCCAGTCTGGTCTTTATCATTTCAAAAAATTCTGGGGTCATCCTCATGTAGTTGGTGAATCCTGGAATATCTGTGGCATAAAGATCAGCCATAATGTTGTGGTAGGCCCCCCTCTCCTCTCTCTGCAGTAGCCATGGCCTGACCCACATGTTGTGCCTTCTTCTAGGTCTCTGTATGGGTGCTGGTGGTGCTGGTGGTGGTTGCTGTGGTCGACGTAAAAAATGGAAAT
Organism: Sabellastarte sp. h YS-2021; assembly: GCA_964017235.1. Lineage (NCBI taxonomy): Eukaryota > Metazoa > Annelida > Polychaeta > Sabellida > Sabellidae > Sabellastarte > Sabellastarte sp. h YS-2021. Next base: position 36,410,531 of record OZ024936.1, read on the forward strand.
ACATGATTATTTGTAACTGAATAAAAACCAAAAAAGCCCTAAGTTGTTGTTGAATCTGTCTTCCATTAAAAGGTGGCATCCTGCTGTGTTCCCAGAAAAGCAATGATGATTAGATCGCGAATTTTATATATATATACCCAGAAAATCCAGCAACTTTGGAAAACAATAATCGGGGATCCTGGTCTGGGGAAGACTGAGGAGGCCTGAGGACGCCGGTAGTTAATCGTGGGTTAGTCGGGGCTTAGTCCTGGGACCCAGTCGGTATGTGTACGACAGGATCGTGGTTGAAACCGACCTGAAAACTGGCTTAGTCGGTTCTTAGTCCCAGACCAGTCGGGGACTGTCTGCGGCCGCCTGAGGCGTCCTGAGGCGTCCTGGGGATGATCTGTTCTTAATCCCAGACTTTAGTACCGACCCAGTATTCCCGCCCATTTTTGTTATTTTCCCACCGACTGTCCACGATTAAGGGTCGCCGACAGGATCGGGGCTTAATCTTTTGGTGGAACAGGGGCATAAGAATTGCCAGGAGCTTTTCTTCTTCATAAAATTCTTTCGGTCTAGTGATAAGTCCATCCAGGTAAAGACTTGTATTGCTTTTTATGCAGTCAAAAATGTATATTTTTTTTGCTAAAAGAATTAAGGCATTTATAGGAATTGTATTTTGATGGAATAATAGTTGCCCAACATGATATCAAAAAACCTAAGTGCAAATTAAAATTTATATTTTCTTTGACGTGATTTTGAATTTTTCCCCAAAAAACTTAAACACTTGGGCATTCAGTAAAAATGTGTGTCGATGTTTCAGTAGCTTCTTTGCATTTTCGAGAAATAGGAGATGGAGTAATTCCTATTTTATTTTATTATATGCACTTTTAAATAATTGTGTTTTTTTCATTGACCGCTCTTCTCCAGTTAATAAGTTTTAAAGCTTCGTAATTTTTAGTGTACTGATTAATGCTGTCATCTAGCTATTGAATTGTCTTGTTTTAATACTTTATCTTTACATACAGTTTCTTTCTCTTAGATGTTGTTTTCTCTACTTAAACTTTATTTGGAACTTTATATAACTGACAATGCCTTGAAAGTATCCCCATCTTTGTACTGTTTCACTAGTTCTATATCTCATGGTTTTGAAATTATTTCCCCAGGCTGTGGGGTACTGGCATCTCAGATGCTATTTTAAAAAATAATTTTTTCCACACCTCATTTTGATTGCAGTGGTCGTTTTGTGGTCATTACTATTCTGTGCTTCAGAGTGACACTCTGCTTATTTCGCCAGTCCACTGGGAATGAGTGGGTTAGGGTCACCTGTGCAGTGGAGGGTTTTAGTGGGCTGTGAGTCAGTGGCTGCTTTCTGTGGCTCCAGACGATCTGACTGCCTGCCTCCTTCTTCCTGCCTCACTGGTCACGCTGATCAATGGATTGCCCCAGCAGTTCCACTTCAAAACTATCAGCATCACTCTCCTCTGTGTTTATTTGATCCTTTTATTCAGGGTGATAAATGACTGCAATATTTCATGCTTGGAAGAAGATCTTCCATCATGAAAATAACATAATGAAGAAATCAGATTTAATACCCCAATAAAGTAAATCATGAGTTTAGTTGAAAGGGAGATTGAAAAACCTAATAAAGCTTTGATGGACTTCATTTGTGAAAAAAGTGGACAGACTGTATTTATTTTAGTTGTATCTGTTTTCTGCACTTTGAATTGTGATGACAGTTGAAACCCCTTTGGTATATTTACCTTGTCACTTTCTTGGAGACGGGATGTTACTGTACCGGTATACCTAGCCTTCCTGAAGGCACAAGTTTCTTTGCAGCTAGGGATAATTTTCAGTTCAGATAATGAAGTTTAAGTTTATACAATACACTAAAACAAAAACTGGCTTTTACATTAGCATAAAGCTAAGATGTCTCTGTCTGATAAGCTTATATCTCTTTATATGTATGACTGCTTTATGAATACTGTGTGCATGTTGAAAAAGATATCATACAAATTTGAGCCTGTAGCAAGGCTACGGTATAACAGGAGCATATTCAGCATATTCTTAATGTCTCTGTGTTATTATTGCTTCTGTTCCTCAACATACATCATCACTTGAGCCACAAAAATAGCAAAAAAACACCAAATATGTACTAATTTAAAGCCATTAAGTTGTAAAATTAATAGTTACATTTGCTTTGTTTTGCGACATAGGATGTTGAGGTCAACTGCAAAGAAATTTATCTAGTCTTATCTTTACTCCACTGACATGATTTATATCAATTTTAATAGGTACAAAAACAGAACAATATGTTGAGATTGTAGAATTCATTTGATAATATAAATTAGGGCTACAACCGAGCAAGAAAATGCGCCTTGATTCCTTGTTTTGGAAGAACCGACTCGACTTGGTTAATCACTTGATTATCGCCCAAGAAATAAACTTAATCATATTTTGACATATAACACCTTATAAAATGATTAAAACACACACAACAGGAAAGAATGTTGATAATTCATGGAATGCTGGAATAAAGAAGAATTTTAAATGCAAAATACAGGAAACTTTAACCATCTTTATATTGCGAGATTTGAGGCGTCTTCGAAATACGTTATATTAAAATGCCATCTTATAAAAGCATTGTTACACATACATTTAAAGTTTGCAAATGCATAAAAAATTAAAAGTAAAAACGGAGACACCTTACATTAGAAAAAATATAAATGTATTCATATATTTTAAAAGAAAAATCAAATTTTGTAGTAGATTTAAGTCTCTTTTTAGTTGTTTTCGAAGACCCGGTTCACTTTTCTTGACTCGAGTATTGAACTGAATCGTTTCGTTTCCGAGTAACCGAAGAATCGTTGCAGCTTTAATATAAATTAAGTTCCCCTGAGCTAGATAACATAGAAAGGGATCAAACAGTGCACACATATAATGATAAAAATAAGCCTCAGAGGAAATATTTTGTATTCTATGTCTGTTACACACCATAGAATATTTATTTAAAAGGAAACTCTGTGTGAATTATATCACTTATGTATGACATTATATTTGCAAGTATGTGTGAACATATTGGCCAGAAGTGTGAAGAGCATAGATGCTGGTATTATTTAAAGAGTTCATTTTAATCTGATGGGCATTTTGAAGAGATAAGTGTTTAAATGTGTTAGATTGTGAGTGATGGATGGCGCATGTAACTCATTTTACAAAATATCAAAACTTTACATCTTGTAAAGTCTTTCTCACAACCTAGCTTTTCAAGTACAAAATTTCTTTAGCATCCCAATATTCATGTTCAATATAGGGTCTATATGAAAGGGTCAACTCTGCCACTTCCCACAAATCACAACTTCTCACATTCCATTTTTAGTTGGAGGCATGTGTACACAGAAATTGAGGCCTACCACTCTTGACTGGTTAGTGTATCACTTGTACAGTCTGTTGAAATTAAAAGTAATCATCATTTCAGTATTCAAAAAGTGAGTTCACTCAGTTCTGTAAAAGTGTGTTTTTAATATTGATCATCTTGCTATATGATGTACCGTAATTATCCGTATATACGCCCCGGGTGCGATGCATTTTTCAAAGGGGGCCTATTATTAAAGATAAAAAAAATCAACTCTCAAGTCCCGTATCAATGGGCGATAATGGACACTTACAGCCTTCATCTCACTTGCCAGCATGTATAATAGCTGGAGAGCTTAAAATATTAAAAAAAAACTTAAATCTGAAGAAATTAGAAACTTTTATCTCGTTTTTGCAGATTTTAATGCGTCTGTGATCAAAATTGCCATGTTTTGTTGTGATTTTCTTATTTCTCGTGAGCGGTATTCGATTGGGGAAGTACTAAAACGCATCTTTTTTCAGAATCCCGGAATTGCAAGACTGTTGAGGGGGTTTAAAACCTCGAAATATGAACTTTGCAAAGGTTAAGAAGAGAGGGGGGGATTAATAGGGAGGGGGCATTTATACAGATAAATACGGTATCTGTTTGTCCCTCATGCTTCAGAGAGTAATGTAGGGGCATGGGAAGTGATGAGTATCCCCTCAGATGATTTTACAGACAAAAACTCCTGAAAATCCACAGGGCATGTCCTTTCTTTTCAGGCTTGATTCATCAGTGTTCGCTTGCCTTGCTTGAGGAAATCTTTGATAAGCACTGCATCTTTGGCAGCAGAGTGCTGTAGTCAGTGTTCTGGTGACCTGAGGACTCGGTGGCTGACTGGTTCACATGTTTGGCATTAAGTGACTTGACTGTCACCTCTGTGGTTTGAATCCACTGCATAGCAGTATGTGGTATTCTGTTGCAGTCTGTTTTGATATGAACTCACCTAATGAAGGGGTGCTAAACACTAATTCAACGACCTTTGACATGAGAAAGCTGAATGTGTGTGTTGACAGGTCCCCTCTATCATCCGTTCAGTGTCTAACACAGAGATCCTGGGCATGCGGCAGCAGACACAGTTCCTGTGGGATACTTACTTCTCATCCACAGAGAAGATTGTCTCCACAACACTTGAGGTAGGTCACTTTGTATTCATGTGCAAATTTAACTTTCATTATACTGAATTGCGCTTAGATGTTTAAACTCTGTGAGAAAATCATCTAATGGTTCTCGTGGCAACTGTATTTGATCCATTATAAAATCATGTATCGTACCTTATATATAACAAAGTCACAGCCTGGTTGTTGTTATTTTATTCAAATAAAATGTTTGTATAAGATCCATATTTGTCCACTGCATGCTTTGTTATTTATGCTTAGGGAGGGGTCTTTAAATTATACCTATTGATATTCGACAGTACTTGACTTGTGCTGCTGCTCTTACAGCTGCAAACGCACTTGTGGGCAGTAGACTTGACTACTGTAACTCCTTGTTTAGGGGTCTATCTGTTGCTAACCTACGCAAGCTACAATGCATTCAAAACAGTCTGGCCAGAATTGTTTGCAGAACCACATGTCTTTCTCACACCACTCCACTAAGAAAAGCCCTTCATTGGCTACCCATAAGGCACCGTTGCATCTTCAAGACTGTCTTGTTGGTATATAAATACCTACATACTAACTGTCCAAAATATTTCAGCCTATTTCTCAAAGTTAGACAATGTGCCTATAATACTCGGTTGAGTCAATCTGATGGTATAATTCTACATGTTCCTCAATACCAACCATCTATTTACAAATCCACAAAGCAGTTTGGTCTAAGCTTTGCATATGATGCTCCCAAAATATGGAATGAACTCCCTGATAATGTAAGATCTGCCACTTCCATTGCTTCCTTCAGAAAAAAACTTAAGGCATACCTATTCTGCCAAGCTTATCCTCCTTAGTATTTTCCACCTCATATGGCGTTCTCCGTGATGTCGACCATAGCTATGGACAAGGACAATGATTTTTGTAACTATGCTTATGATGTTGCGCCTTAGAGTCTGTCACTTCGGCAGAGATTAAGCGCTATAAAAGTTGAATTGGAATTGATATCTGGTTGTAATTTACAATTCTACACAAATGTTTGTCAATTTAACATTATACCAAGTGGGTGCACAAGTGTCTTTTCTCAACAGCAAAAAGTCATGGCCTTTGTGTAGAAACTTTAGTTTCACTGACAGAGATGAAAGTTAAGTAGTAAATCCATAAAGTAGATCAGGATATCAGTAAGTCCTGATTTAGAGGCTTATTAGGAGGTAAAAATTATCTCCTGAAAATCACTTACTGCTCACAAAGTTAAAAAAATAATGAACAATTACAATAATTCAGTAATTAATACTAAAGTTTTAGCCAATTTCAATGGACTAAGATTTAACTTTGTAATTCAGTACCTAGCATGTTGATATGTTATGTATGAATTGTTCTGAACACATTTCTGTGCATATAATATTTTGCACTACCATATTACATTCTCATGTATACATAAATAATAGTCAGTGGTCTCTGATAGAACACTGACCAAACACTCCCATCCTACAATGCTTTGTATAATATTTTATATTCATTCTTGACTTGGCAACTAGTATACAAAAATTAATATAAAATGCTGTACATATAGTAAGATGCTGGCTAGTGATGTAGTTTTGAAAACAAGAACTTTGTCTAAACTTTCATTTTGCCATCATTTAGCCACTTACTAAAAAGTTAAACATTCAAGAATTTTGTGAGTGTTTTTCTACGCTTGAAGGAATTTTTTCAGTGACTTAAAGCTATTTCCGAGAAAGGACTTTTACATCATAAAAAATCAGTGCTTTTATTTTCAGAATTCAGGTATGCAGTGACTAAACCTTAAGCTTGTTGTATATATAAGTGGCATGGTGCAGGCAAATAAATGAGAAACAAATGAAATAATGCACTCACTTTCACTTAAGAGATTGAAGGTGTTGCAGCCAATAGCAGTGTAGCTATTTCCTAGAATGTTATCTAATTTGTCCAAAAGTGGCATGACTGTTTTACAATTTTTCACCATTTTCCCTTCACATTTGAATCTTCTATGAACCTGACTATAAATGGTCATCCCAATTGTGGTACTAGGGGTGTGACGGGTACAAATGATTAGGGTCGATTCCTTGCAGATGAACTTTCAGCTCGATATCAAGCCCTCGCAAATGTTTAGTATGCACCTTGACAGAAAGCAACATCCAATATGGTGGCCCCCATAAATGAAAAAAAAAATTATATATATATATATGTTGTATTGAATGTAGATAACTGTTGAATGTATACATTCAACGGGTCAAACCGTTGAATGTATAGATTCAATGGGCAAACTGTTGAATGTATACATTCAATGGCTCAGCTGTGGAATGTATAGATTCAATGGGTGAAACTGTTGAATGTGTACATTCAATGGCTCAGGGCATGGAATGTGGAAATAATTTATAGTTGATAAGTTGATTGGAAGTATGAAGACTTATGTACACTTTAACATACACTGAGTATTTTCTAAAATCAAATCACTATTTATAGTAGTTGTAGGGATGATCAAAAGAAAAAGTCTTCTATTGAAGTGTTAGCAGGGGCTCAAAGAAGAAGAATCTTGTAGGATTAAAGACTTTATAAACATAAAGAGTTCCCTTTAATCTACACTAGTGGGTAAATTGTTTATCGATATTGCCGATATTTATTGTTTTGGAACTGGACTCCCGATATCGAGATCTAAACATGTATTTCAATATCGCCATTTTAAGTAAAACTGTAAACTTACACTGTTAATACTCGAAATAAAGCAAAAATCTGAAGACATTGTACACTTTTATCTCACATTTTTGAAGTTTTCAATGCGTTTTTGATGAAAACTGCATTGTTTTGTTTTGATTCATTTTCGCTTCCTGTTAGCGGTTCGGGAAACACTAAAATAAAACGTTTTCAGTTTCCCGAATTCGGACTATTTGGTAGACAATATGAACCCCCCGATATCACCCGATATTGAAATATTTTTACATTCAATATCGATACCCACAAAGCCAAACGATTTACCCCCTAATCTACACACATTAAAACAATTGCTGTGATAATCAAAGCAAAGAACAAAGAGAGACAGTTCAAGCCTGAGTAATCTTTTGATCACTGATTACAGAAAAAGTTGTCACCTGAGTACCTCTTTAATGCTCTCCAAATTTGTGTGTGATTGTTTACAGTTAATCCATGAAAGAGGATCACAGAGGTGCAATTGCAATTAGTCTTACCACACCAAGAAACACAAGAGCATTGGGGTTCATTGTGATTATATAATTGGAAAATAGATTAATATTTCTTGTTCTTTTTTATCCTTTACAAAATATTTAAACAATAATTAAACCATGTTTTATAAATATTGAAAAAATATTTAAGGCTATAATACACTATACTAATAAACTCATAACTACATTTAACTTTTATATTAGTAAAAATGCATCATTAATTCATACAATATAATATTAAATTAAATAGGTTTTATAATAGTATTAACATTGCATCATTAATTTATACAATATAAATATTAAACTAAATAAGTTTTACATAAATATTAAACTGTTTAGGGACTACTTATAAAAATCATAATATTTAAAGAACTTATACACATTCAATGATCATAACTGTTGAATGTACACATTCCACAGCCAAACTGTGGAATGTACACATTCAATGGCTATTTGCTGTTGAATGTGTACATTCAACACCTAGGCCATTGAATGTATACATTCAACACTTGGGCCATTGAATCTATACATTCAACAGTTCTCTACATTCAATACAACATATATATATATATATATGTTGTATTGAATGTAGATAACTGTTGAATGTATACATTCAACGGGTCAAACCGTTGAATGTATAGATTCAATGGGCAAACTGTTGAATGTACACATTCAATGGCTCAGCTGTGGAATGTATAGATTCAATGGGTGAAACTGTTGAATGTGTACATTCAATGGCTCAGGGCATGGAATGTGGAAATAATTTATAGTTGATAAGTTTATTGGAAGTATGAACATCAATAGCACTTATTCCAAATACATGCAATTATTTACATTATACCGATAAAGAAAATTAATATAAACTGACAACTAATACAAGTGAATGTTACTGAATAATCATTAACATGTATTTTGTAAAGAACTTTAACATAAACTATTTTCTAAAATCAAAGTTAAAACATTATTGAATGTGGCTTAATGAACATCAATAACACTTATTCCAAATACATGAAATAATTTACATTTAATTGGTGAAGAAAATTAATTTACACTGACAAGTAACACCAATACAAGTGAGTATTACTATGTATCTGGGTATACATAAATAGCATTGGCCATGTATTATTACAAAGTAGAGAATGGGATCAGCCTCAGTTTAATCCATGAAAGAGGATCACAGAGGTGCAATTGCAATTAGTCTTACCACACCAAGAAACACAAGAGCATTGGGGTTCATTGTGATTATGTAATTGGAAAATAGATTAATATTTCTTGTTCTTTTTCATCCTTTACCAAATATTTAAACAATAATACACTATAATACACTATACTAATAAACTCATAACTACATTTAACTTTTATATTAGTAAAAATGCATCATTAATTCATACAATATAATATTAAACTAAATAAGTTTTACATAAATATTAAACTGTTTAGGGACTACTTATAAAAATCATAATATTTTAAGTTCTTAAAATTAGAACTTATACACATTCAATGATCATAACTGTTGAATGTACACATTCCACAGCCAAACTGTGGAATGTACACATTCAATGGCTATTTGCTGTTGAATGTGTACATTCAACACCTAGGCCATTGAATGTATACATTCAACACTTGGGCCATTGAATCTATACATTCAACAGTTATCTACATTCAATACAACATATATAAATATGAAAGCCTTGAATTGTTGGGATTAGCTGATATTACCATATAAAATAGTGAATAGTGTGTTTAAAATGGGGCTCTATCTGATTTAATGCAGGTAAAATGTCATATTAACTTTTTACTACATAAAACATAGCCTGTTCAATATCGACCCTTAAAATTGGGATCGATGTTTGATGAAATTTGCCTGGTACACTGAGCGTCGACTACTAATTCACATCCCTATTTGGTACTTCATATAATATAAATACTAGAGTTAAATTAACTGGCAAAAGGCAAAGAATACTGGCTCATTTGGAGGTGAGTAAATATGATGTCAAAGGGATTATCCCTGTACAGAGGGTGCCTGTCAATTAATTAAATGATAATTTTTCCAATTACTAGTGTTGTACAAGGCATATAAGTATTGACTGCTGTTTTTGAATGGAGTAAGTGCTATAAAGTGAGATATAGGAGGTTAAAATATAGTTTAGACGAGGTGAACATCATTACACATTTTCAAATTTATCTCGTTTTAAAATTTAGTTGCACTAATAGTTGTCTTGAAAAATCTGCTAGTGTGAAAGGTTAAGAAAATTTTGCACATATTATTCTTCAGAATAATGCCACACCACGTCGCACATATCTGTAGAACCATTCACTGTGTGTTTTACAGTCATCACATTGGGAGACATTTCCAGTGGGTTACATTTTGAAAGTTGCCTTCTTGTGGTTTGAGGCTAGTTGGTGGGTGAGCTGGGTGCACTGTACACAAAGCCCAGTGAGCAGACCACCCTCATAGTGTGTAAACTCCAGCAAATAAGCTGACTTTTAAAACTCTCCAATTTGGCTACTTAAAAAAACATTTTGTAAAACAAAAACGTTTTGTAAAGGTAGATACCATGTTATTTCAAACAAATGGTAATAATGAAGACATGTCCTACTTCTCATTGGCTGTTTGTGGTAAAAACATGTGAAGTGACTTAAACTGGCAAACAGTGTAGTATTTTCAAAGAATTTGAAGCCTTGAAGCCAGTTAAGGGTGTTTCAGACCTAGTTGTGGGAGACATCTCCAAAATCTCAACACTGAACACACACTTTCAACAATTTGGGTATCCGCAGAAATGTGTCTAAAGTATGGCATGAAAAACTTCTGCTGAAATATGGCTGGTTTTGCCTGACAAGAGTTTGCCAGTGTTGATTTTGGCACTTAACAGAATTTTTCACTCCAGTTTGCTTAGATGGCAAAAACGTTACAAGGGTAAGCTGAAAATGCACTTTGAGCCTCAGAGGTGGGTGTGGGGTGTGGGTGGTGAGGGATGGGTGGGATATTTTACCTGGAGGGAGGAGGGGGGGGGGGGGGATTTACAGATGTATGCAGATGCCAACAGTGTAGGGTACCTTAATCAGTGAGTTGATCTAGATAGCGACAAAGATTGTGACTTATTTCTTATCACAATTTTATTACTTACAATTTTCTCATTTTATTAGTGAATATACACATGGTTGGATGTTCTAGCAGTTGTTTTATATGACAGTATTTAACCTTTTTGTTTATTTTGTAAAAGGATAAGTATTACTTCTATTTTTTATTCGGTGTGTCGACTTGGACCTAGCTAGCATGTCATCCAAAAGACTTGACCCCAGTAAACTGCATTCATTGAAGTGCTGCCACTTTTTTTATGACTTCGATTTACAGAACTATTGCCCCACCTGCAGAGAGGCAGATAGGAGAGGTTATGAATGTGTGACTGGTGACAGGCAATGTCTTTTGTGTAGTTATTTCTCAGAAGAACAACTCATGATAATTGTGTAATGGAAAACATATGTCAAGAAGTGCCAGAAAGAACTCTTAGCTGACCCGGATGTTGGGGAGATTTTTTTCTGGCTCCATTGAAGAAATGGAGGAATCAGCTCAGCTGTTTTACAACTGACCTCCAAAGCCTTCTTATGTCATTCACTCGGGCACCCAAGCCCCAATAGTTAGGTGTGGAGGCATTATCTGTTAAATCTCCCCAGCCATCCCCTCCAACTCCGGGTACTTATTTCTGCAAAAAAGGATTGAAAAGTCACTAGGTACTCAAATTCATTTACAACTGGAGCAGGAAATAGGCGGTTTTCAGACTTCTATCTTAAAAGCTTTCAATAAGCTGTCTGAACAGCAGAAATCCCTTCAAGATCAAATGAAAGCTGCAAGTGCAACAATTGGAAAATCCCCTTCCTGTGGATCAGATCACTGAATCAGATTCAGGTCTAATACAAGTGTACTCAGTGTACTAAGCTTCAGTATGGAGTCTTAACATTGTAGCTCAAAAACAGGAGATCAGAGTCTGACGTGAGGATCCTTTACCTATGTGCCAAACTAGTCCTACTCTCGTATAGGCGATAGAAAAATTTGAAAATGATTTAAAGCTGCAAATCTCCCGGAAGAGAAATTCATCAATCCCCCCGCCACTGGTAAATATAAGTACAAATAAGAAACACTTATAAAGTGCCGAAATTGATGTAAACATCTTCTAAGGCGCTGATGTCTAAAAGGGATAGTCTAGTTCCCAAAAAGAGGTCAGTATCCAAATTGGCGTCTGATAAGGGAGATAGGCTGTGGTGTAGGATAGGCTAATCTGAAAAGGTACGTTTTCAACTGGTTTTTACCCCCACAGCCCTTAATGGCTGTTGGGGTATTGTTTTCACCCGGGCGGGCAGGCGGCGGGAAATAGTTTGTCCGGGCTGTATCTCAGAAACCGTAAGGTGTAGGAAGTTGATACTTGGTAGGGACATTGGTTAGGGGGTGTAGCTGTGCAACGTCATGGTCTGACCTTGATTTGACCTTGCCATAGTGACCTTGAGTTTGAAAATCTTGTCCGGGCTATATCTCGGAAACTGTAAGGTGTAGGAAGTTGACACTTGGTAAGGACATTGGTTAGGGGGTGTAGTTGTGCAACGTCATAGTTTGACCTTGATTTGACCTTTGACCTTGCCGTAGTGACCTTGACCTTTAAAATCTTGTCCGGGCTATATCTCGGAAACCGTAAGGTGTAGGAAGTTGATACTTGGTAGGGATATTGGTTAGGGGATGTAGGTGTGCAACGTCATGGTCTGACCTTGATTTGACCTTTGACCTTGCCGTAGTGACCTTGACCTATAAAATGTTGTCCGGGCTATATCTCGGAAACTGTAAGGCTTGGGAAGTTGATATTTGGTAGTGACATTGGTTAGGGGGTGTAGGTGTGCAACGTCATGGTGTGACCTTGATTTGACCTTTGACCTTGCCGTAGTGACCTTGACCTATAAAATGTTGTCCGGGCTATATCTCAGAAACCGTAAGGTGTAGGAAGTTGATACATGGTACAGATATTGGTTAGGGGGTGTAGGTGTGCAACGTCATGGTCTGACCTTGATTTGACCTGTGACCTTGCCATAGTGGCCTTGACCTATAAAATCTTGTCCAGGCTATATCTCAGAAACCGTAAGGTGTAGGAAGTTGATACTTGGTAGGGATATTGCTTAGGGGGTATAGGTGTGCAGCGTCATGGTCTGACCTTGATTTGACCTTTGACCTTGCCGTAGTGACCTTGACCTATAAAATGTTGTCTGGGCTATATCTCAGAAACCGTAAGGTGTAGGAAGTTGATACTTGGTAGGGATATTGATTAGGGGGTGTAGGTGTGCAACGTCATGGTCTGACCTTGATTTGACCTTTAACCTTGCTGTAGTGACCTTGACCTATAAAATATTGTCCGGGCTTTATCTCGGAAACTGTTAGGTGCAGGAAGTTGATATTTGGTAGAGACATTGGCTAGGGGGTGTAGGTGTGCAAGCATCATGGTGTGACCTTGATTTGACCTTTGACCTTGCCATAGTGACCTTGACCTATAAAATCCTCAGGGCTGTATCTCGGAAACCGTAAGGTGTAGGAAGTTGATACTTGGTAGGGATATTGGTTAGGGGATGTAGGTGTGCAACGTCATGGTCTGACCTTGATTTGACCTTGCCGTAGTGACCTTGACCTATAAAATTATGTCTGGGCTATATCTCGGAAACTGTAAGGCTTGGGAAGTTGATATTTGGTAGTGACATTGGTTAGGGGGTGTAGGTGTGCAACGTCATGGTGTGACCTTGATTTGACCTTTGACCTTGCCGTAGTGACCTTGACCTATAAAATGTTGTCCGGGCTATATCTCAGAAACCGTAAGGTGTAGGAAGTTGATACGTGGTACAGATATTGGTTAGGGGGTGTAGGTGTGCAACGTCATGGTCTGACCTTGATTTGACCTGTGACCTTGCCATAGTGGCCTTGACCTATAAAATCTTGTCCAGGCTATATCTCAGAAACCGTAAGGTGTAGGAAGTTGATACTTGGTAGGGATATTGCTTAGGGGGTATAGGTGTGCAGCGTCATGGTCTGACCTTGATTTGACCTTTGACCTTGCCGTAGTGACCTTGACCTATAAAATGTTGTCTGGGCTATATCTCAGAAACCGTAAGGTGTAGGAAGTTGATACTTGGTAGGGATATTGATTAGGGGGTGTAGGTGTGCAACGTCATGGTCTGACCTTGATTTGACCTTTAACCTTGCTGTAGTGACCTTGACCTATAAAATATTGTCCGGGCTTTATCTCGGAAACTGTTAGGTGCAGGAAGTTGATATTTGGTAGAGACATTGGCTAGGGGGTGTAGGTGTGCAAGCATCATGGTGTGACCTTGATTTGACCTTGCCATAGTGACCTTGACCTATAAAATCCTCAGGGCTGTATCTCGGAAACCGTAAGGTGTAGGAAGTTGATACTTGGTAGGGACATTGGTTATTGGCTATAGGTGTGTATTATCATGGTGTGACCTTAATTTGACCTTTTACCTTGCCGTAGTGACCTTGACCTTTAAAATCTTGTTGCACCTTTGGGTCTGTCTTTTGATGCAGATTAAGCAAAAGTCATATTAGAATTTATTAAGAATTTTACTTTCATAACTTCCCATTGTAAGAGATAGAATTTCATCAAGTGAGCCGCAGATTTTACTCCAACACCACACATAAGCATTCATTAAATGTATTACCACTTCTGTATGCATGGTAATATTCAAACCATCTAAACCATAATTCGGAAATGCAGATGTATATAAAGAGTGTTGAATTTAGTTTACTGATTAATGCTGTCATTTTGTCATTGAATTATCTTGTTTTAATACTTCATCTTTATATGCATTATCTTTCTTTTAAACATTATTTCTCCATTTAAACATTGTTTGGACCTTTATATAACTGACAGTGCTCTGAAAGTATCCTGAAGTTTGTACTGGTACAGTACTTCTATATCTCATGGTGTTGAAAATATTTCCCAAGGCTGTGGGGTACGGGCATCTCTGATGCTATTTTCTGATTCTGGAGATACTTCCCACAGTTCTAATGGCTTGAGGAAGCTTGTTCCACTCTGTGGGAGCAGCTACTGTGAAGCTGCGCAATCTGAGCGTTTATTCACTTTAGATGAGGAAATTGATAGGTGATTGCCCTGTGTCAGATCGCTCCACCTAATCAGAGAGGACAGATATGGAGGTTGGCTAAAATGTATGGCTTTATAAGTAAGAAGATTATATTTGAACAGTATATGGTAATGAATGGGGAACCAGTGTAGTTTGTGCAGGAAGTAGTACTGGTATTGATATTGATATTGAAATATTTGTCGATCCTTGATAAATATGCTGATATCGATAATGCAGGATACAATATCAATATCGGAACAGAGTACTAAATAGATGCATCTCTGCTGTCTGCCATTAATATAAAGTACAAAATTTGAAAATTATGATTTTCATATCATTTTCGGTAACTTTTTCTTATCGCAAAAATGGAACTGCCATATTTGTTTACGTTTCGGGACAGCACTAAACCTTGCCAAAGAATTTGGAAGGTCTCCCTCAGGAAACATCTAATGCCCCGCTATTTCAGTATCTGAGGTTGGATACCGGTCTATAATTGTATCCCCGACGCGAAGCGGGGATACTATGGATTCGTCGTCGTCCGCGACCGCGTCCGCAGAGATTTCTTGTTAGCGACCTACAGTCCACATTTCTTTTCGGATTTCTTTCATATTTGGCAGGTGGCTTGATATGGTAGAGGACTCGCCACCCTATCTTTTTGGTAGGCTTTATGTCTAAATTAGGCCTGTGGTAGACAAAAATGTCTAAAATGTGGAATATTGCTTGTTAGCGACCTACAGTCCACATTTCTTTCCAGATTTCTTTCATATTTGGCAGGTGGCTTGATATGGTAGAGGACTCCCCACCCTATCTTTTTGGTAGGCTTTATGTCTAAATTAGGCCTGTGGTAGACAAAAATGTCTAAAATGTATTAAAATTCATGAAATCATGCACTAAATCACTTGTAACTTGAAAAGTGTTGCATTTAGAGCATTTTGTTAAAATATGTTATTCAGATACTTTTTTCATAGCTACAACATGGTGAGTAACTTGGGTGTCTGTCTCAATAGCTAAGTGAGTAATAGCTACTTTTGGGCTTTTCAGTAACTTCCATCGTGAGTAAAATCACTTGTAACTTGAAAACTATTGCATTTAGAGTATTTTGTTTCAATATGTTATTCAGCTATTTTTGGGTCAGCTATAACATAGTAAAATTTCAGACCTGTAGCTCATGGCATAGCTGAGTAATAGCTACTTTTAGGTTATCACTGTTGAGTAAATTGCTTATAACTTCAAAAGTATTACATTTAGAGTATTTTGTTTCAATATGTTATTCACCTATTTCGGAGTCAGCTATAACATAGTGAAGTTCCAGACCTGTGGCTCATTGCATAGCTGAGTAATAGCTACTTTGAAGTTCACACTGTTGAGTAAATCAGTTGTAATTGGAAAACTATTGCATTTACAGAAATTTGTGTAAATATGTTATTCAGCTACTTTTGGGTCAGCTATAACATAGTGAAATTACAGACCTGTAGCTCATGGCACAACTGAGCAATAGCTATTTTCAGGTACTGACTGTTGAGTAAATGACTTGTAACTTGAAAAATATTGCATTTGGCGTATTTTGTTAAAATATGTTGTTCACCTACTTTTGGGTCAGCCATGACATAGTGAAATTACAGACTTATAGCTCATGGCATAGCTGAGCAATAGCTATTTTCAGGTTCTCACTATTGAGTAAATCAGTTGTAACTTGAAAACTATTGCATTTACAGTATTTTGCTTAAATATGTTGTTCACCTAATTTTGGGTCAGCTATAACATAGAAAAAATTCAGACATGTAGCTCATTGCATAGCTGAGTAATAGCTACTTTGAGGTTATCACTGTTGAGTAAATCAGTTATAACGTGAAAACTATTACATTTACAGTATTTTGTTTAAATATGTTATTCACATAATTTTTGGTCAGCTATAACAGAGTGAAATTGCAGACCTCTATGTCATGGCATAGCTGAGCAATATCTACTTTCAGGTTCTCACTGTTGAGTAAATCATTGTATCCACTGGATAGCCGCAGTGTGTAGAGAGATTTCACCATTACCGCTCTAACGAAAAAAATATTATAGCTAGCCTTCTCAAGTTTGCAAGGTATATTAGAGGGTGCACCACAGTATTCTATTGGTAGGCTTTATGTCTAAATTAGGCCTGTGGCTAAATTACTTGCCTACTAAAAATGAGTAATTCTGCATTTTCTCTAAAAGTATTGCAGATAGCAAATTTTTCTTAAATAACTCATTCACCTACTTTTGGGAGAGCTTTCACATGCTGAAGTTCCAGACCTGTAGGTAATTACTCACCTACTGAAAATGAGTAAATGCGAATTATCTCTAAAAGTATTGCAGATAGCCAATTTTTCTCAAATAACTCATTCACCTACTTTTGGGAGAGCTTTCACTTGAAGTTTCAGACCCGTAGGTAATTACTCACCTACTGAAAATGAGTAAATGCAAATTATCTCTAAAAGTATTCCAGATAGCCAATTTTTATTGTCAAATAACTCCTTCACCTACTTTTGGGAGACCTTTCACTTGGTGAAGTTTCAGACCTGTAGCTAATTATTCACCTACTCAAAATGAGTAAATGCTAATTATCTCTAAAAGTATTGCAGATATCCAATTTTTATCAAATAACTCATTCATCTACTTTTGGGAGAACTTTCACATGGTGAAGTTTCAGACCCATAGCTAATTATTCACCTACTCAAAATGAGTAAATGCAAATTATCTCTAAAAGTATTCCAGATAGCCAATTTTTGTCAAATAACTCCTTCACCTACTTTGTGGAGACCTTTCACTTGGTGAAGTTTCAGACCTGTAGCTAATTATTCACCTACTCAAAATGAGTAAATGTGAATTATCTCTAAAAGTATTGCAGATAGCCAATTTTTCTCAAATAACTCATTCACCTACTTTTGGGAGAGCTTTCACTTGGTGAAGTTTCAGACCCGTAGGTAATTACTCACCTACTGAAAATGAGTAAATGCAAATTATCTCTAAAAGTATTCCAGATAGCCAATTTTTGTCAAATAACTCATTCGCCTACTTTTGAGAGAGCTTTCACTTGGTGAAGTTTCAGACCCGTAGCTAATTATTCACCTACTCAAAATGAGTAAATGCGAATTATCTCTAGAAGTATTGCAGATAGCCAGTATTTCTCAAATAACTCATTAATATAAAAACAACTTATAGGAAGTCATGGGCTGCAAATCTTTTCATGTGGTCAGATTTGACCTTGGGCCCCTCCTGCTTATTATTTGTCCTAGAGGTTTGCAATGTGAAAACGACTTATAGGAAATCATGGGCTGCGAATCTTTTGATCAGGTCAGACTTCACCTTGGGCCCCTGCTACAGGGTCAAATAAGGGTAACCAAACTTAAAAGTGCTTTCAGCTTGCTTATTAACGAAAAATGCTGTTTATCTTCTAAACTATGTTAGTTGGCCTTTGTCGGTGGATACATCCAGCATCTGGCCACAGATGCGTCCTTAGTCTAGTTCTTAAGAGTGTTTCTGTCAGGATCAGCCTTTTTTAGCAAGGGTGTGACATGTGCAGTCTTGAAACAGGATGGGAAACTGCCCTCCTGTAGGGAGTAGTTCTCACTATTTGTAATTGGCGTCAAGAGTACACTGATACAATCAAGGACCAGTGATGTTGGGATTGGATCCAAGTCACATGATTTATTTGTTGTGGACTTAATGATTTTGAGAACTTCGTCCTCTGACATGGTCCAGAAAGAAACAAACTTATTTTTGTAGGAACCTGGGACAGGGGATCAGCATCAGTAGATGATAATCCAGATCTTAGTTTGGCAAGCATTCTGCAAAATGCTTGCCAATCAACTACTGTTGATAGTAGTATGATCTGAAAGTACAATTTTTGGTGATCTATGGAGGACTTTCTTTATGGAATTGCACAAAGCCTTAGGGTTATCCTTATTTTCCCTAACCATGTCACTATAGCATTTGGTTTTCACATATTCCAAGAGGTGGTTGAAATGGTTCACTGCAGCTCTATACCTACTGCGATTTTTGGCTGAGTTATCCCTTTGCCACTCCCTTTCGAGTTTGCGTCTCTTTGCTGCCAAAAATCTCAATGTTTATGCGTTCATGTATAGGTGTGTCCTTGTCAAGTAAGTTCCCAAGGGTATGAAAATATTGGTGTGATAATAAACAAGATGTTTTGTAAGGAGCCTGGATAAGCTCAGAATTTGCAAAATCAGATATTAATTCACATATACACATATTTATCTTGCCAAGTTTTTGATTTTTGAGCATTTTACTCTACAAGAATTTTTGACCAGAAATGTTGTGTTGAAAAAGACAGCCAGGTGGTGTGATATATGCCATCCTTTACATATGACAAACTGAGGAAGTGAGGGATTAACTAGTGCAGAGTAAAGTGGTACAAGTTGGCTCAGCCCTGCTTTGAGGAAAAAGAATACAGGAGCTCAATACAGACTTTGCAAATATCTGCAGCTTGCCTAAGCCGTGTGGACCCCTCATGGGTTTAGTCCCCATTCAGGTACTCAAAGAATTTGAGCACCAGGCTAGGCAAGATCTTTCGGCTGCCTTTTCTCAGGTTATCTCCAAATGTAACCTGTTTATGGAAAGCTGTAGGGATAGCATCAAAGCCATAATCAAAGTCAAAAAAGAGTCAAAAAAGGTGCCAATCCTGAAAAGGCAGCCTGAAATGGTTATGAAAAAACCTGCGACTATTTGGATATCCTAGATAAGAGGATCCATATTCAACAGAGGGCCAATGCCTGCCCAAGTAAGGCTTTATTCCATATGGTCCAGAGGGAAATTATGGGTAATTCTGTTGGCGTTAGGCGAGAAGCGGAAATGACCTATCTCTCCAACCCAATCTGGGACAGATTAGACATCAACAACTCAGGAGCTCTCCTTTCTTCCCTTCTTCTTTATTCCAGTCTCAGCTGATTAAGGATAGAGAAAAAGTTCCTTCTCAAAAAAGGCACCCCTAAAAACCCTCAGTGCTTCAGACCCTATCAAAATCAGCCCTTTCATGGTTCCCACTACAACAAAAAAGGGGCTTCTATTGGAAACGTCCCTATGTGGGACAATCCACCCTAAGCCCTAGCCAATTGTTTTTCCTCAGGTAGGGGGAACTGGGGAACTGGAATAACAGAGGCAGCAAAGGTCATTTCTAGCCTCACCACAGGGGCAGAGAGCATGGAAACCCCTCTTCCCAATGACTACCAGTAGTCCACCAGTAGGAGGTCGGCTCTGTTCGTTCAGGAGAGACTGGCTAAAAGAAATGTGCTCAAACAACATGTTAAACATTATAACAAATGGTTACATTCTACCATTCATCACAAAACCAAAAGCTCTGGCCTTTTGTCTCTCCTGACCAAGAACACAATTGAAAAGGGTGGAAAACGTAAGGTCTCTTGGGTTTTATTGTTGCCTGTTTCAAGCAGGATCTAACTCTGTTCTGGTAGTAGAAAAGTTCAAAACGGAAACACCAGAGCCCATCAGGGCCTCTCTGATTCCGAGGGAATGGGTGTCCTTAAAAGACCTCTCGGACACCTATCTGCATATCCCATCCACCTGGCTTCAAGGAAGTACTGTCGGTTTACCCACAGGTCTCAAATTTACCAGTTGACCTCTCTTCCTTTTAGCCTAGCGACAGCCCCACAAATCTTCACAATGATAGTAAAGGAAGTGAAGCTTATGGCCTTCTCCAGAGGGGTCAGGCTCCATCAGTACCTGCATGATTGGCTTATCAGGGCGCAATCTCAGGAAGAGGCACAACTGAACAGAGACCGTGGTGGACCTAACCCAGTCCTTGGGGTGAATAGTCAATCAAGAGAAGTCCGAACTCGAACCCACTCAGGTGTTTTCTTTGTGGGCTACCAGTACCGCCTAGACTCGGCCCTTGTAAAACCCACTCAAGACAGATGGTTCAAACTTCAGGATTTGATTCTAAAAATAAAGTTAAAGCCTGCTTTGAATGTAAGATGTTTGATGTCGCAAATTGGGTTGCTCGTCATCTCAAAGAGAACTGGAGATATCCTCAATCGTTTGATATCCTCCTTCCTTGGTCAGAGACTATTTCATTTCACCCAGAATGGGGACAAAAGCGTTCTGAGGGCTCAGGCGTTCATACCAAGGACCACAGTATCCAAATCTCAGAGCAAGACTCAATAATAGGTCTGTGGTTGGATAGGGGAGAAAAGACTATATATAAATGTTCTATAACTGAAGGCGGTATTCCTGGCCCTAAAACATTTCAGGGATCAGTGTCAGAATCAGACTGTTGGTAGCTACAGACAACTCAACAGTGGTAGCATACATAAACAAACAGGGAGGATTCCATTCAGCGGAAATGTGTGCTCCCCTGTGGAGGATCATGATCTGGTGTCATCATTACACAATAACCCAAGAGCCAGGCACATTCCAGGGTGCCTGAATGTGATGGCCAACTTACTGTCCAGGTCAAATCGGATCCATTCAGCAGAATGGTCACTGCATCCGCAGGTGTTCAAACAGATCTGTGAGAAGTGGTTCACCCCTCATGCCTTGCATCTGACCCACAAACTCCAACTGTACGTATCTCCAGTTACAGACCAACATGCATGAGAGATACTCTCAGTATAAATTGGTCATGTCTCGTTGCTTATGCTTACCCTCTCACAGCTCTCCTTCACAGGGTGAACCCGAAAATACGGCAATGCAATTGCTTCATCATAGCCCTAGGCTGGCCAGGGATGCCCTGGTTTTGGGACCTAGTGCAGCTCTCAACAGAGATTCCACTTCAGCTGCCAGTGTCAACAACACTCAAACAGTCCCACAACCAAGTGTTCCACAACAACCCACATCTGAACCTTTATGCCTAGTGTCTAGGAGTGGACTACTCCAAGAACAAGGCTTCTCTGTGAAAATGGAAGAGAGAATAGCTGCCTCTCGAGGTCATCAATAAGGACCATCTGCAAGTCAAAGTGGGCCCTATTTGAAAAATGGAGCAGAGAAACTTCAGTTGATTTCTCCATACCTTTTGTGAAACAAGTCACAGACTTTTCAGGTACAAAGACTTATATAGGCACCCATCAACCATTGATGGTTATAGGACTGCCAATGTTGACACCATATCCATACACTGGCAGACAGTCATGACTTCTGTTTGAGCAGCCAGGATTTTTAGCTGTTTACAGTGCCTAGTTTTTAACTTGTGCACTATAATTGGGACTCAGACTGATATTTTTAACATATAACTTTTAATATACCGATCCCAAGCTCTGTATCGCTCATGCTTTTGAAAGCGCCCATCCACAATCTTACGTTATCGCCCATAAATTGCTAATATATCGTTTCGATGTGAACTTTCTTCATAAAAACCCAATAATCGGTCAAATATGATTACTTTATATCCATTTTCAACAATATTTTTCTTATTTTAGTGATTATGTCCCCTTTTATTGTGCCGAGATTTGTTTACCAACCGCATATTTTACTTCCAGTTGGTATGTGCTAAAACATGGTTTCCCCAAATTCGGGTTATTTTTTTCAAAATGCCCGGCTGGTTTTCGTTGCTGTAAACGCCCATCCCCAACTTTGGCAAATATTTGGTCACATTGCCCATGGGCGTTACAGAGCGCAGCACCGGTATATTTTATACAATTCACAAGAAAACTATTCACATAATACTTCCAGTCTCACCTAGAATCCCTTCGCCTAGCAGTTGGATTCAGCACTAAGCATCGTAAGCTATTGTAGTGCATTAGAATTGAAAGTTTTAATTACTTAAATGTAGCTTACCATGTAGAACAAAGGAGAGTCCCACTCTGCCTCCCTACTGTATTACATCATTTACATGTAAGCTGAGGGGGTATGGGTAAAATTCCTAACTTGAAGAAGGAAGTCACGTTCTTTGCCGTTATGTTGGTCGCCTCACTGATTAAGGTACCCTGGTGACATTGTGCTCTTTTTCCCTTGAGTTGGCCAGGGTGCTGTGGCCATCCGAGACAGCATTTAGTTCCACATGGTAAGCTTGTAGTTTATAAAAAATACATTTAAATAATTAAAATTGCCCAGTGTTCGCTCTCGTCAAAAATGAATGCGAGACAGACTGTCTCCCTTCACTTGACATCTTTTACTTCAAGAGATTTTGAAATATTTAGTTCCAATTTGGGACTGTATTAAATCTTCTTTATTTAAATAATAAGAAATAGATGACTAAAAGTTCAAATAAATAAACTATTTAATGCTGTTTTTATTTGTCTTTTTTTTTAATATCACTTCTAAACCACATCTTATACTGGCTTATTGGCTGGGTGCTACTGGTGTTTTTTATTAAGCATCCCGCAAGGGACGCTTGTTTGTGTATGGGAGAGCTTCAGGCTCCGCCGGCTCCACCGGCTCCGCATTTTGTTTTCCTTATAACTCTGTAACCGTTAGGCGGATTCTTTTCAAATTTGGCAGGTTTAGGCAGTAGCCTTGGGGAATTTTTTTGAATATACTGTAGTGACATTTCAACCAATCAGAGAGGTCACATGACCAAAAATGTCTTTTTTCGATGGGGAAGCTTGTCCGGATGATAACTTGAAAGGAATTTTATCAATTCACCTGAAACTTGGCAAATACATTCATTCTATTAAAATCTGGAAATCATTAGATTTTGGCATTGATTGGTCAAGAAATGGCCGAGTAATTAATGATTAAGTAATCATTACGAATTTTCCAAATAAGGAAAACACAAAATGCTTATATCTCGAAAACCGTGCTAGATAGAGCGATTTCAACGAAATTTTTGACCCGCAGGGTATCTCTGCGGAGTAGTTTTCCCAATTTTCAAAAAATTTTTCTCTCGCCCAAAATGGCGGCCATTTTGAATTTTCGAAATTTTCGCAAAAATTGCAAAACACAAAAATGCTTATATCTCGAAAACCGTGCTAGATAGAGCGATTTCGACGAAATTTTTGACCCACAGGGTATCTCTGCAGAGTAGTTATCTCAATTTTGAAAAAAATTTTGTCTCGCCAAAAATGGCGGCCATTTTGAATTTTCGAATTTTTCGCAAAAATTGCAAAACATAAAAATGCTTATATCTCGAAAACCCTGCAAGATAGAGCGATTTCGACGAAATTTTTGACCCACAGGGTATATCTGCAGAGTAGCCATGCCAATTTTCAAAAAAAAATTGTCTCGCCAAAAATGGCGGCCATTTTAAATTTTTGAATTTTTCGCAAAAATTGTAAAACATAAAAATGCTTATATCTCGAAAACCCTGCTAGATAGAGCGATTTCGACGAAATTTTTGACCCGCAGGGTATCTCTGCAGAGTAGCCATGCCAATTTTCAAACAAAAAATTTCTCGCAAAAAATGGCGGCCATTTTGAATTTTCGAATTTTTCGCAAAATTGCAAAGTACAAAAATGCTTATATCTCGAAAACCGTGCTAGATAGAGCGATTTCGACGAAAATTTTTGACCCACAGGGTATCTCTGCAGAGTAGCCATGCCAATTTTCAAAAAAAATTTGTCTTGCCAAAAATGGCGGCCATTTTGAATTTTCGAATTTTTGCGCAAAAATTGCAAAACACCAAAATGCTAATATTTCGAAAACCGTGCTACATAGAGCGATTTCGACAAAATTTTTTATCTTCAGGGTATCTCTGCAGAGCAGCTATCCCAAAGAGCTTTCACTTGGTAAAGTTTCAGACCCATAGCTAATTACTCACCTACTCAAAAAGAGTAAATGCGAATTACCTCTAAAAGTATTGCAGATGGCCAATTTTTCTCAAATAACTCATTCACCTACTTTTGGAAGAGCTTTCACCTGGTGAAGTTTCAGACCCGTAGCTAATTACTCACCTACTCAAAATGAGTAAATGCTAATTATCTCAAAAACTATTGCGGATACCCAATTTTTATCAAATAACTCATTCATGTACTTTTGGGAGAGCTTTCACATGGTGAAGTTTCAGACCCGTAGATGATAACTCACCTACTCAAAATGAGTAAATGCGAATTATCTCTAGAAGTATTGCAGATAGCCAATTTTTCTCAAATAACTCATTCACCTACTTTTGGAAGAGCTTTCACATGGTGAAGTTTCAGACCCATAGCTAATTACTCACCTACTCAAAATGAGTAAATGCGAATTATCTCTTAAAAGTATTGCAGATAGCCAATTTTTCTCAAATAACTCATTCACCTACTTTTGGGAGAGCTTTCACTTGGTGAAGTTTCAGACCCATAGCTAATTATTCACCTACTCAAAATGAGTAAATGTGAATTATCTCTAAAAGTATTGCAGATAGCCAATTTTTCTCAAATAACTCATTCACCTACTTTTGGGAGAGCTTTCACTCTGTGAAGTTTCAGACTCATAGCTATTTATTCACCTACTCAAAATGAGTAAATGCTAATTATCTGTAAAAGTATTGCAGATACCCAATTTTTATCAAATACTCATTCATCTACTTGTGGGAGAGCTTTCACATGGTGAAGTTTCAGACCCATAGCTAATTACTCACCTACTCAAAATGAGTAAATGCAAATTATCTCTAAAAGTATTGCAGATAGCCAATTTTTCTCAAATAACTCATTCACCTACTTTTGGGAGAGCTTTCACTTGGTGAAGTTTCAGACCCATAGATAATTATTCATCTACTCAAAATGAGTAAATGTGAATTATCTCTTAATAGTATTGCAGATAGCCAATTTTTCTCAAATAACTCATTCACCTACTTTTGGAAGAGCTTTCACACACGAAAATGAAAAATTGTGAATATCTCAGAAAAGCTATTTCTTCTGCTTTAATGCTCGGCGGGAGATACACACCGCGGCAGTGGTCTTGACAAAAATTTTTGAATTTTCAAAGTTTTTGCAAAACACAAAAATGCTTATATCTCTTAAAAACTCAACAAAATTTTGGACCTGCTGGGTATCTCTGCAGAGTAGCCATGCCAATTTTCAAAATATTTTTGTCTCGCCAAATATAGCGGACATTTTTAATTTTTTGCAAAACACAAAAATGCTTATATCTTGAAAACCGTGCTAGATAGAGCAGACTGCGCTGACTTTGGTTGCCACAACAGTATAAGGCTAGAAACGAAGCATTTTCTTAATACTTTAGCACTCACCTTTATATCCTTTTCGGGACGCTTTGTTTTTGCTATGCAAAAACATTATCTTTTTTTTTTGCGAGCGATCCTCTAGTTATTTTTCTAATGCTATTTATGCCTCTTGTACCATATATTTCTTAAAATAAAATACATTTTCATTCTTATAGGGTGTTTGTCTACTGAATTAAGTAAACTTCACAATTTTTATGAAAAACGTTGCCCATGACCTTTAATTAATTTTAGCTCAAGTGGGAAATGAATTTTTGAAACTTTAATGCATTCAAATTCCTGAAGTGATGCACTAAAAAACTTATAACTTAAAAAGTATTGCGTTCACAGTATTTTGTTAAAATATGTTATTAGGCTACTTTTTCCACAGCTACGACAAGTCCAGTAACTTGTTTGGTCTTAATTTTGTGCATTATTATATCCCCAGACGAAAGTCGGGGATATATTGGATTCAGGTCCGTCGCGCTGCCGCCGCCGCCGCCGCCGTAGAAATTTCCTTGTGGACGCGATAACTCAAAAACCAATTAATATTTTTTTTTCAAACTTGGTACACATTTTAAGGATGCCCAAAGGAAGATCCCTATTTTAAGTTTACCTTAAACTCCAAATAATAAAGAACTTATGGCCACCTTAAGGTCAGAAATTGCACTTTTGACCACTTAGAGCCCTCTAGGTCACAAACTATGAGGCGTATCTGGTTTAAATTTTACCTGAGAACACATTAATATATTCTTAGTACATGTGCCGAAAATCAAGACTTTAAGTTGAGGAGAAAATTGTGTTTGGGGCCTATAAAGACCCCCACTTAGGGATTTTTTGCTATACTTTTCACATATTTTGCCCTATAATTTGGAAGTGGTAATTCTGATGAGTCTCAAACTGCTCTAGGTGTAACTCTTATATGTAATCATTGTCTGTGAAAAATTTAAAGGCTGTAGGTTTACCTCTTAGGCCGACTTGAGGTCTCAAAATTGCCCACAGAGACCCAATTTATGGACTTTTTGCCACCTTCAAGCACTGTAGCTTTCAAACAATGTCTCTCATCTAAGTGAAGTATCATCTGAGAATATATCAATATGTTTTTCTTGTATGTACTCCAAAATTTAGGCCTTTAATAGACATTTAACCCATGTATGAGGACCATAAATCCCCACCCGAGTGACCCTTTTTAGACATTTTTCACATATTTTGCTCTGTAACTTGGAAATGGTAAGTCTGAGAAGTTTCAAACTGTATTAGATACATATTCTATGTGTAATCTTAGTATGTGACAAATTTTAAGTCTGAAGCTTTAATTTGAAGGCCACATTGAGGTCTCTGACGGGCTCCCAAAGACCCAGTATTTGGACTTTTTGCCACCTTTAAGCCCTGTGACTGTTAAACTATGTGACTGATAGAGCTGAAATCTCATCTGGGAATACATTATTATGTTCTTTTTACATGTGCCAAAAATCATGGCTTCAAGTAGACATTTAAACTGTGTATGAGGACCATAAACACCCACCCGAGTGACCCTTTTAAGACATTTTTCACATATTTTGCTCTGTATTACTTGGAAATGGTAAGTCTGAGAAGTTTCAAACTTTATTAGATATATATTCTATGTATAATCTTAGTATGTGACAGATTATAAATCTGAAGCTTTAATTTGAAGGCCACATCGAGATCTCTAAAAGGCCCACAGAGACCCAATATTTGGACTTTTTGCCACCTTTAAGCCCTGTGACTGTTAAACTATGTGATTGATGGAGCTGAAATCCCATCTGGGAATGCATTATTATGTCCTTTCTACATGTGCCGAAAATCAAGGCTTTTAGTATACATTTAACCTGTGTATGAGGGCCATAAACACTCACCCAAGTGACCTTTTTTGACATTTTTTTCCGTATTTTGCCCTGTTATTTGGAAATGCCTAGTGTGACAGGTCTTAAACTGTATTATATATAATTTTTTTTTGTTTGTCCCCCAAAAAGTTTCAGCTCTGTAGTTTAATTGCTAAGGTCTCTTTAACAATTGTAAAATGCCCACAGAGACCCAGTTTATGGATATTATACCACTTTAAAGCCCTGTAACTGTCGAACTATGTGGGTCATAGAGCTGAAATCTTTGAATTTTTCAAAGGAAGTGACTCTCTATTTAAATTTTTATTAATAATGTTATGGCTATCTTAGGCTTTTAAGTACTTATTTTTGTGTGTTATCTCTCTGCTTGCTGAGTTTTTAACTTTTTAAAATGAAACTGGTTAAACATATTCAAGTAGGCAAAATGGACACTGTTATTTTCTGGTGAGCTATAAGTCCAATATTAATGAAATTATACCCTTATGTAGTAAAAATAGGGGATTTTTAACCCTCAACTAGCCCAGTTTTATTCAGTTTGCCTCAGTTAATTTTGACACAGTTCCTACAGTTACTAACTCATTTCAGTTGATAATCACATTCTTACAATTCTCAATTCTGACTTATTATTATAAATCTGTTCTAGTGGTTTGATAATTTATATTTAATTCTGGAGGTATATAATTTTCCTGTTGGACATTCCTTATTTATATATTTGATTTTATTTTAGTGATAAGATTAACTGAGCTTTTTGTATTTGATTACCCCTTTTGTTTGTTTACCATTTGTGCTGTATTTAGTCCCACCCCCCCATCCACCTCTGGGACCTCCAGCTATTGAGTGACACCAAATAAACAAAGGTATTGAATGATATCAAATGAGAAACAAAGAACCAGACTTTTCAGTGGGGTTGCAGATCTTGTGTAACAGTGAGAGAGGTGTGGAGAAGGGGAGAGGGGGGAGAGGGGTGGGGTGGGGTTGGGAGATGGGGTTTGCTTCATTATCTAATAAGACAAAGGGGAGTCAGAACTGAGATTGTGTCACATATTTAGGTTGCATATATATGGACCACATATATAGGAATTGAGGAAATGAATAACTGAAAAACATATTCAAGTAGGCAAAATGGACACTGTTATTTTCTGGTGAGCTATAAGTCCAATATTAATGAAATTATACCCTTATGTAGTAAAAATAGGGGATTTTTAACCCTCAACTAGCCCAGTTTTATTCAGTTTGCCTCAGTTAATTTTGACACAGTTCCTACAGTTACTAACTCATTTCAGTTGATAATCACATTCTTACAATTCTCAATTCTGACTTATTATAAATCTTTTCTAGTGGTTTGATAATTTATATTTAATTCTGGAGGTATATAATTTTCCTGTTGGACATTCCTTATTTATATATTTGATTTTATTTTAGTGATAAGATTAACTGAGCTTTTTGTATTTGATTACCCCTTTTGTTTGTTTACCATTTGTGCTGTATTTAGTCCCACCCCCCCATCCACCTCTGGGATCTCCAGCTATTGAGTGACACTAAATAAACAAAGGTATTGAATGATATCAAATGAGAAACAAAGAACCAGACTTTTCAGTGGGGTTGCAGATCTTGTGTAACAGTGAGAGAGGTGTGGAGAAGGGGAGAGGGGTGGGGTGGGGTTGGGAGATGGGGTTTGCTTCATTATCTAATAAGACAAAGGGGAGTCAGAACTGAGATTGTGTCACATATTTAGGTTGCATATATATGGACCACATATATAGGAATTGAGGAAATGAATAACTGAAAAACAATGCAAATTCTAAAAAGAATATAATAAAATAATAATATAAATAATATATAATTTTTAAATAATATTTTATTTGTGAACAAATATAGAAACAGATATGCGCTTTTGGGATTATTAATCATTTAAATACTTTGAAAATAGGTTCAGAGTCACCCTTTGCAGGAAGATTGAAAAGTATGATGAGTTGAGTTAGAAATAATATTTTATTTGTCAACAAATATAGAAACAGATATGCTCTTTTGGGATTATTAATTTGGAATGGACATTCAATCATCAATCATTTAAATACTTTGAAAATAGGTTCAGAGTTATCATTGCAGGAAGATTGAAAATATGCTCTGTTGAGTTATGTATTCAGCGTCTGGGGATACACCATCTTCCTTGGGAAGATATAAACTTAGTAGATTGATGTGCTGAAGTTCATATAACTTTTCCCAAGATTTATGGCATACAACAAATGGCTTACATAAAAAATCCCCGATCAAAACCTGTGGCATGAGTGATGACCTGTCTGGGGATATGTTGGCGCCGAGTTGGCCCAATCTAGTTGAAGTGTGGAATGGATCATGATCTACTCTTATTCCTAAGCCTAGATTTTTAATTTCAATTGCTAAATCATTCATAAATATTGCACTATATAAACTCATACTTTTCTTTCCCAATAAATCCAGTAACATTTTTCTAGTGCTATTGCTTGACTTGTTTGTAACTTGATTTTTCTTGTAAGCAATAACTCTGAAGCAAAATCAGTAACTTTTGAACAAAAAGTCTAACGCACTTTGGTTCACTGGATTTTATTAGTGGTTTTGTTAAGTTTTTAGTTGAAGCACAATCAGTAATTTTAAACAATAGTTCTTGAGCATCTTTTTTTTTTTTATATTTTTATTTCTTTAAGAAAAACATATACAATAAGGTTAAAAAAAAACATTGGCACGGTATTCAAAGCATAAGTTTTTATATATTACATACAACTCTGTGTACATTTCTCTATACATTTGCGTGAACTCTAGTTTGTTTTTTAATAATATGACTTCCATTTCTATACATTTTCACTGTTTCACCTACCGGTTCTTGTAGGGTCATGTTTTTTTTTTGTTTTTTTTTTGAGCATCTTAGTCCACTGCATTCAATTAGTGTTTTATACTTAAGTCTGATACTAATGACATTTTGAACAGAAATGTCTGTGGTCAGTGTACCCTGTCACTTGAGACCTCTTCTCCGAGAACATTACCAAAGAATGTAGGACATACAGAATCCGGGGAAAAAAATGCCTCCTGGACAAAATGCCTCACAGAAAAAATGCCTCCTGGAAAGAATGCCTCCTAGAAAAAATGCCTCCTGGATATTGTGTGACTAGGAAAAAATGCCTCCTGAGAAAAAAAAGTTATTTCAACTTGTAAACATGTTACATATGAAACCTATAATGTATAATATCAAAAACATGTTAATTTCAGATATGTACAGTCAAAACCAGAATGTACAATATCATGAAGTACAAATTACAAATATCTTCTTGTAAGGGTATCCCTTCAGCTGTACTCTGGACCAGTTTAAAAGCAGGATTTATGGCTGTGAGGTTTCTTGATGAAATAGTTGTGGCCTTTATGGCTTACAATATGCATTCTTATCAAATTACAACATAGGTTATCCCCACTGTAAGGAGTTGATCGCATTTAGATGCACTAGGAGGGGCAGAAATGTAATTACAAGAAAAACACACACCTGTCATAATGGAAACCAGGGATGAGCAGCCAGCCAAAAGAGTGAGAAGCACCAGCAAAACCTTACAAGAGAAACTTACTTACCTTTGTACAGCTAAGCAAAATGGGTACAAGACTGTGAGTTTTTGACAGGCATTGACGACTATAAGACTCAAGTGGAAAAAATGAAGATGCCTCTGAAGTTGTAATGTGAACCTGTAGTGTTCTAATACTTGAAAGAACTTTTTTTTCTTAGGAGGTATTTTTCCTGGTCACAAAGTATTCAGGAGGCATTCATTCTAGGAGGTATATTTCCTAGGAGACATATTTTCTAGGAGGCATTTTTTCCAGGAGGCATTTTTTTACGTGCATCGGACATATTCTTTTCAGAAGTAAACTTCGCACCTACAATTTCTCTTCTGCCAAGCTGTGGTCGTTCTTTCATTTGTTAAATATGGTAACATACACAATGCAATAAACTTTACATTTTCTATTCCTTGTGATGCATATCTTGACATCTTTTACGGCTTACTGCACACTTTTTCATCAGGGCCGCTTCGTTTTTGTCAGCAAAAACATTTTTCTAGGTTTTTTTGTCAATGTGATAAACAAATCAAATTTATTGCTTTTTAGTAACTGGGCATATCTAAACATTATTTATTGAGGAAAATGTGGCAGAATATTACTTGTACCCCATTTTAAGTACCCCATGGGATACATGGTACCCCACATTTAATAACTGTAATGCGAACAACGCCTTTGTGTGGTATTTCAGCATTGTTTGTCTATTATTTTTCTACCCTGCAGTTTAACTAGAAGGGGACAAGCCTAACTGACCCTCAAAAATTTGCATTGACCCCCAGTTTTCAAAAGCGGGGGTCAATTGACCTCCAGAAAAACGAGGCTCAGGAAACACTGTAATATACAGACATGAAAATAACATCCCTGACTTTGTTTTGAGGCCCCTCAACTGGTTGTGATTTTCAAAAATAGCCCCCCCGTGACTCCTAGTCTGTATTCCAACACATGACCTGGCTGAATTCTCACCTTGTCATATCTATTACCTCTCATTGAAAATTTACTTGTGTTTCAGATTTTGCATGGGCGTGTGGCAGCTCACTTTAGCAAACCTGCGCGGCCTGCCTCAGTGTGGAATGCCTCACCTGGTGGTTTGGTCCACTTACCCGAGTTTTCTGCTCACCTCGGGGACTTTCCGTCCAGGTTGGTGGGCCGGCCGGCTCAGGGCTTCACTGCAGTGATCTACTGCACCCTATCCTCATCTGTGATAACCTCCTCCAGTCCACTCCACAAACTCGTCAAGAACCTTGTGAAGTCTGCACAGTTACACAAAGTGAGTGGCCACTACATGCTGTCTTATGTTCTGTGAAGATTAAACATCAGATTACATTATGATTTTATTTAGGGCTGTGACGGGTGCTGAAAAACGGCATCGAGTACTCGCCCTCTCAAAACCGGCCCGAATTCGAGTAACCGCGAGATTAGTATCTACCATTAGAAGTCTTCTGTAAACAAATAGTCGGTTCCGGAAACGAAACTTTTGAAGAAAAACATCTTCTATTTGATCAGATATTATAGAATTTGGGGTAAATTACACGTTTTCAAGCGAAAATAACAACTTTTAATTGATATTATGTGACGGAAATACTGAAACATGGCATATTTTACACAAGCGTTTCATTACGTGGGCGATAATACAATACCTCGCGAGTAACCGAGGATTTAAAATGGACTCGAGTGCTAGCAAAGATCGACTCGTCTATCGAGGCTCGAGTACTAGTTCACAGCCCTAATTTTATTGCATTAATACATCTTACCTAGTGGACATATGCATTCATCTGGCACGCTGCCAGTCTTGCCAAACGTTACAAAAAAATGTCCTGAGCTGGGTTCTGGCTGGGACCAGTAGTGTCCTGTTCATTTGCCATGTGGTTGTGTTGTCCCCAGCTCTTGCTTGCTGGAGCATGGCTCAGCATGCACACTTTCTCTTTTTGTTTGGCACGAAGGCGTGATTGACATCTAGATTTTATTGCACTACAATAGCTTACCATGTGGAACTGAATGCTTTCTCGGGAGGCCGCAGGCATCCGGCCAACGTCCAAGAAAAATGGACGTTTAGTATTGACCGGATCCCCGTGCTGAGAGTGTAGCATAACAGTGTAATCTCGTGTCTAACCCTTCTTCTCTCATTGGCCGCGTGACTAACAAGCGTTTAAAATAAGCTTACAATACAATATTCACTGTTTTCTCAGTATATACGTATTGTTGGATGTTTGTTTCTTTTTATTGCATAAATTATTCTGACAAAGTTTGAAAAGTGTAGGATAAGTATTCTTTGAATATTTATTGTTTGTGAGTTTTCCGTGTTTCGACTCTATTGTAGTAAAAATGTCTTCCCTCCAAACGAGTGCAAAGCCCAGATCTTCTGAATGCAGGCATTTTTGTTTCCTTTTCGACACCCACAATTACTGCTCTACATGCAGGGAATCTGGCAAAGGGCATTACCCCTGCGTCACAAATCAATCTTCATGCCATATCTGTGCCAATTTCACTGAAGAACAACAAATTAAAATTAAGCACAGACGTAGGTATGTTAGGGAACAAAAGGCATCGGATCCCTTCAATACTATTAAAGATGATGATCTGGACTTACTGGGGGATGATGTGGAGGGGTTTTCTGGCTCTCAAGCAGACCTTGAGGGTGCTGCTGATAATTAAGCGGCCCGTCAGGGACGCTTATTTGTTTTCACCGAAGGTTCGACTGATCGCCGCCGCCGCAGGATTATGGTCTCCCTTGAATAACTTCTTGGGCTTTCAATTTTTTTATCCCCGGACGAAAGTCGGGGATACTTAGGATTTAGTACGGTCACGCCGCCGCCGCCGCAGAGATTTCCTTTTGGACGCGATAACTTAAAAAATATTTTAGTTAGAACTTCCAAATTGGTATGTGGGTATATATGGGCTAAAGTACCTGACCGAGGGTCATTTTTGGCCCTCTGTTTGTGTGTGAACAAGATAACTCAAAAACTGACAGATGGATTTTGATAAAATTTTCAGGACATGTCCAAAATGGTAAAAGGAAGATATGATTAAATTTTGGGAGTGATCCGGATCACTGTCTGGATCTTCTAGATCCATGAAATGTAATTTTTAAAGACAGATACCTCAAAAAGTTATGGATGGATTGTGATGACATTTTCAGCAAATGACCTAAATGGTACAAGGAACAAGTGATTACATTTTTGGAGTGATCTGGATCACTGTCTGGATCATCTGGATCCAGGCTGCAACATAAATAAGCATCCCTGAAAGGGCGCTTATTTGTTTTCGCCTCAGTTTCCTCACCGCCGCCGCATTATGGTTTCCCTTGAATATCTCCCTTATTATTAGAAGGTTTCAAACCATATTTGGCAGTTATATACCTTAGGCATGGGAAAATTTTTCTGCATGCTTAAATTTGATCTTTATGAAGGTCACATGATCAAAAACTATTTTTTGAGGTACACCCCCCGTCATCACAGTTCAGGAAAAACTACTTGCTACACAGCCTTATAATTTGACACACCTGTTCATACTATCGAAAACGCGAGCTGATCCCTTGAAAAATGTCTCATTTATGAGTGATTTTGTGACACCTTCCAATCTGAAAGCCTTAAATTTAGGCCAACCCCCCTATTATCTTCTTAAGTATTGCATTTAGAGCTATAAAATGTACTGGGAGGTAATAGGAAACCATATGTGGAGAGTCTAAATAGCCGGTCAGTTTTACCCCACGGCCCCCCCCTTATGGGTCAAACTGGGGTCATAAAATTGCTGATTTTGAGTTTTTGCCTTATATCTCCTTTATTGTTGCTTTTATAGCTTCAGAATGTATTAAGAGGTATTGGGAAAGCATATATGGAGAGTCTAAATAGCCGGTCAGTTTTACCCCCCGACCCCCCCTTATGGGTCAAACTGGGGTCATAAAATAACCGATTTTGAGTTTTTGCCTTTATCTTCTTTATTGTTGCTTTTATAGCTTCAGAATATATTAAGAGGTATTGGGAAAGCATATGTGGAGAGTCTAAATAGCCGGTCAGTTTTTGCCCCCGACCCCCCCCCCCCCCCCCTATGGGCCAAACTGGGGTCATAAATAGCTGCTTTGGAGTTTTTTGCCTCATATCTCCTTTATTGTTGCTTTTATAGCTTCAGAATGTATTAAGAGGTATTGGGAAAGCATATATGGAGAGTCTAAATAGCCGGTCAGTTTTACCCCCCGACCCCCCCTTATGGGGGGGGGGTAAAACTATATGTCTGACCTCCCTTCATAATATGCAGAGGAAGTGGAAACTTTCAGGCAGATTCTTGATCTCCCTGACCCCAGGGAAACTTTGCCTAGGTCTTCTACCACTGTGCTAGGCCTGGTTGACGAGAAAGGCCAACAGGAGCTAAGGCCAAGAGGCCCTTCAGCTATGCTCCCTTTAAATCCCATTCTCAAAGACACTTTTGAGAAGTTTGAATAGGATTTCTTGGCCTCTAATTTACCTGAGGGTAAATATATTAAACCCCATCCTTCAACAGCCAAATACTACAAGGTAGGACAACCTTGTTTTGAAGACAAACTTCAAGAGCTCAATGCAAAATCTGTAGCCCATATTCTCCAGAGGGAGGTGTATACCATGGGCAACACTGGCCTGCTAAGACGCGAGGCCGAGATGACCCCCCTTCAACCATATCTAGGGGACTCTACATCAAGAACTGAGGGACTCTCCTTTTTGGCCTACTCCTCTGTTCAGATCACAGTTAGTCAAGCATGGAGAAGACTTCCTCCTTAAAAAAGACACCCCTAAAGATTCACAGGGTTTTGGACCCTATCAAAACAAGCCCTTTCGTGGTCCCCACCACAATAAGAAAAGAGGCTCCTACAGGAAACACCCTTATGGGGGCAATTCCTCCCAAAGCAGTAATCAATCGTTTTCCTCAGGTTGGGGGAAATCGAACAACATAGTCTTCAGAGGTCATTTTCGACCCCATTCAAGGGGACAAGGGCGTGGAAACCCCTCCCCACAATGACTCCTTACAAGTCTCCCTCAGTCCACCAGTAGGAGGTCGCCTTTCTTTCAGAAGAGACTGGCTAACAAACAAATGTTCAGCCAATGTGTTACACATTATCACCAATGGTTACGTTCTTCCATTCATCTCAAAACCAAATTTAGTCAGAGCTCCACGGATTCGATCAGGTTACAAGACCCTTCAAAAAGGCCAAGCTCTGGCCTCTTGTATCCAGTCTCTTCTGTCAAAGAACGCAATAGAAAGGGTGGAAAATGTAAAATCTCTCGGGTTTTACAGTCGCCTGTTTCTAGTACCCAAGCCTCACCAAAGGTGGAGGCTGGTAATAGACCTAAGCAGGCTCAACACCTCACTACTTGTAGAAAGGTTCAAACTGGAAACACCAGAGTCCATCAGGACCTCTCTGATTCCAGTGGAATGGGTGTCATCAATAGACCTATCAGACGCCTACCTTCACATTCCCATCCACCCAAACTTAAGAAGTAACTAAGGTTTTGAAACAAGTCACAGGTGTTCCAGTTCACCTCCCTTCCCTTCGGGCTAGCCACGGCACCTAAGGTATTTACAATGATTGTAAAAGAAGTGAAGCTGATGGCCCTGACAAGGGGAATCAGACTTCACCAGTACCTGGACGACTGGCTTATCAGGACCCAGTCTCAGGAAGAAGCACAAGTGAATACTCAGACAGTTGTAGATCTGACCCAGTCCTTAAGGTGGATAATAAATCAGGAAAAATCAGAACTAAAACCTGCTCAAGTGTTTTCGTTTGTGGGCTATGAATACCATCTAGATTCAGCCCTTATAAAACCCACTCAAGAGAGATGGCTCAAACTTCAGTATTTGATCCTACGACTCAAGTCAAAACATGTTTTGACTGCAAAATGTTTGATGTCGCTAATTGGGTTGCTTGCCTGAACGGAGAAAATGGTCCCGGAGGGACGACTTCACATGAGGCCCTTTCAGTTTCACCTCAAAGTTTCACCTCAAGGAGCACTGGTGATTTCCTCAGTCGTTGGACACCCTCCTTCCTTGGACAGAACCATTTCAGCACACCTAGAGTGGTGGCAGAATCCCACAAATGCAGAGTGCAGACCTTCATCCCAAAGACCACAGTATCCAACTCTTTACAGATGCCTCAAAGGCTGGGGCGCTCACTCAGAGCAAACCTCTACAAAGAGTGTGTGGTTAGTCGGGGAAAAAGGGCTACACATACATGTTTTAGAGCTGAAGGCGGTTTCTCTGGCCCTTCATAGGTGCAAGGACCAGTGTCAAAACAAAACAGTGTTGGTTGCTACGGACAACTCAACAGTAGTAGTCTACATAAACAGTGATGCTTCTAGAGCGCGGGATACGCGATATCTCGCGAGTTATAGTACTAGCCCGCAGTTCGGTATATTCGGCGCGTTCGGTAGAAGACGCGATCCCGCATGTTTACAAAATGGAGGGGCACCGATCGTTTCGGCAGAATCCTTTAATTTTATCATCATGAAGGCTATATTTCGTCGTTTTTTTTCAGTGAAAAATGTTATTTCATATGAAAACAAAATGGATACTACGGTTTGGAAGTGGATGATGCAAACGTCAGATACTAACAATAATACTGTTGAACCAGTTCATACAGCATGTGTGCTACCTCATATCTTCTCATGAATATTAATGAGTTGGGAGCTATGGCCGTGAGTTCTCAAGTTTAAAGTGTTAGATCTTTGTTGAGGGTTCCATTTTATAAAATATTGCTAGAAAACCCCAATGGAAATCGGAAATCTATGACCCCATATCATCTCATGAATATTAATGACTTGGGTGCTATGGCCATGAGTTCCCCAGTTTAAAGCATTTGGTCTTTCATCTATTTTAAAAAATATTGCTAGAAAAGTATTGTTGTAGAATATGGCCCCAGGTCTTTAATATTTTTTTTATCCAAGCAGTGATCCAGATAATAAAAATTAATGTGATCTAAGTTGGATCAGTTTCCATCTTCAGTTTTTTTCACGAAGATCCATACAGTAGCATTTGTGTATTCCCGCCCATTTTACCATTTTCTTCACCGACTGTCCACGATTAAGGGTCGCAGACAGGATCAGGGCTTAGTCCTTTCGTGGAACAGGGGCGTAACAAACATACGGACAGACAGATGCTTCCGAAATTAACCCCTCTTTGGCGGATGTAAAAGTTCCCATTTTTATTGACCAAGCCCCCACATTTTTCGGACATGGGGGGGAACTGCCCCCACATTTCAAAATTTCTAGAATCAACACTGATAAACAAACAAGGAGGAACCCACTTAGCGGAGATGTGAGCTCTCCTGTGTAAGATCATGACCTGGTGCCATCATTACCAGATAATCTTAAAAGCAAGACACATTCCAGGGTGTCTGAATGTGATGGCCGACCTTCTGTCCAGGTCAAACAAAGTCCAGTCAACAGAATGGTCACTGCATCCGCAGGTGTTCAAGCAGATCTGTCACAAGTGGTTCACTCCTCATGTAGATCTATTTGCCACTCGTCTGAAGCACAAAATTCCACTGTACATATCTCCAGTCCCAGACCAAAATGCTTGGAACATAGATGCTCTGAACATAAACTGGTCGGGTCTCACTGCTTATGCTTACCCTCCCACGGCTCTCCTTTCAAGGGTGATCAAAAAAAAAATCAGGCAATCCAGTTGCCTGATCATTGTAATAGCCCCAGGCTGGCCAGGGATGCCCTGGTTTTGGGACCTAGTGAAGCTCTCAACAGAGATCCCACTTCAACTACCAGTGTCAAGAACTATTCTCAAACAGTCTCACAACTATGTGTTTCACAGCAATCCACGACATCTCAACCTCCACGCCTGGTGTCTAGGAGTGGACAGCTCCAAGAACAAGGCTTCTCTGTGGACTTGCAGAGAGAATTGCTGCCCCTCAGAGGTCATCAAGAAGCACCATCTACAAGTCAAAGTGGGTCCTATTTCAGAAATGGTGCAGAGAAATTTCTCCACTCCCTCTGTAAAGCAAGTCTCAGACTTCTTTACGTACCTGTACCTGTAACAGGCCCCCTTCGACCACTGATGGTTATAGGACGGCCATTGTTGACACCTTGGGCCCAATGGGGCTCCATATCTCCCGAAGTTCAGACCTTAACAGGTTACTCTCCAGTTGTCACATAGATCGTCCCAAAAGTTCCAGGAATCTTCCAAAGTGGATCCTTTCTGTTGTACTCAATGAGCTCACAAAAGCACCATTTTAGCCTATGAAAGACACAGACCTCAAACATCTTACCTTCAAAACTGCTTTTTTGCTAGCTTTGGCCTCCAGCAAGCGCCGCAGCGAAATTCATGCCTGGGTTGCAAACAAAGTATCAAATCTAGGCCAATGGGAAAAGGTTTCTTTGTTCCCCTCTTCAGATTTCATAGCCAAAAACCAACTAGCAAGAGAAAAGTGTGCCTCTAGTGACTATTCCTGCTTTAACTACCATTGTAGATCGACAATTCAAAGAAGACAGGACGTTGTGTCTGGTACGGGCCCTGAGGTACTATTTGGATCGAACCAAAGAGGGTCTCGATCCCTGCTCTTTATCCCCTTTAAGAAAGGACATACCTCATACATCAGACCCGCTACACTCTCTTCTTGGCTAAAACAAACTGTTCTACTTTGTTACAAACAAGCAAATCAACAAGCCTTGGACCTGGTCCAAGTCAAGGCGCATAACATTAGGGCCTTCGCGGCCTCTAAGGCCTTTTACGGTGGGGTATCGGTGGACCAAATCATGCAAGCGTGTCACTGGAAAGCTCACAACACATTTACAAATTTTTACCTGAAAGCCCTAACTTGGTCAGACGACAACAATATGCATCTGGGACCAGTAGTAGCGGCACAACAAGTCCGAGACCCTTCCCCTCAGACTGGTCATCCTCAGAAAGTATTTAACTGTATAATGTATTAAGTCTTTCAATGTACCATCATCACATATTTAGGGTGGCAAGTTAATGAGATTCAAGCTTAAGGCTGGTCTTCATTACAGTGATGCCCTTGGGGGGCTATACTCGCATAAGTGAGCACGGTTGCACTTAACTCTTCAATCAAAACATCCTGATAATATCAGTACTGTTATATATTAATCTTCTGGTTTTTGGCTTCTTACAGGTCCGATTTTCAGAATTGCGGCTCTGTAAGTGGGACTCAGACTGGTTTTTCAAATATTCATTTTATTTATTCATTAATTTAAATCAAAAAAATTCAGTATTATTCCAATCTCAGCTGTAATCCCTCCTCCTGATGGTTGGATGCATTCAGTTCCACATGGTAAGCTATTGTAGCGCAATAAAATTGAAAATTTAAATTGTATCCTGGTGGATACTATGGATTTCGTTACGCCGCCGCCACCATAGTGTGTATAGAGATTTCACCGTTAGCGCTATAACAAAAAAAAATATTATAGCTAGCCTTCTCAAATTTGCAGGATATATTCATAACCATTAAATCTTGCCTGGGGAGTATTTTTTGGTCTCATTTTGAAAAACAAGATGGCCGCCACGGGCGTTTTTTTCAACTTTCAGCAAGGAGTTTTGGTGGCCCTCAAGAGCAAAGGGTATTATAGGTAGAGATCTCAAATTCACAGGGTATGTTCCTCATTACAAAATCTTCACTGGGACTATTTTTGGCCTCATTTTGAAAAACAAGATGGCCGTCAGTAAAACTGTGAGTGACTTACCAGTGTTTTGCTCCGATTATGTGTCAAAAAAGACTAATTTGAGCCTATAGCTTAATGAAAGATTTGCCCTTTTTGAGGCATTGCTTTTACGCAGAAATATCTTTTCTACCCCAAAAGCACTAGTTAATGTCACTAACCCACCAGTGTCTTCAAAGCCTTTTCTAGACCCTACTGCCACTAACTGAGCGACCGGTCCATTGAGGACTCCGGTAGATGAGCTTGATAAACAGGATTCTAGAAAAACAAAAAAGAAGAGTAAGTCTGACAAGTCCAAAAACCTTGGGGCCGGGGCCGGAGAAGCTTACCGACACGAACTCCATCATCACGGGCTCAGATTCTGTGATGTCTGAGGTGTTTACTGGTCTGACCGGTCCAGCTGCACAGGAAGAACAGCCTGGTGTTTTTGACACTGTGAATTTCCCCTCTCGATCTACTGGGGAGATTGATCAACCTACACCGGCTACTTAAATGGATTTCATTGCTTCACCGGATGAGCCCCTTTTTGGGTTGGAGCAAGCACCAGATGATGCTTCCAATGAAGAAGGTGAACCGACACTGGTACAGAGAAGCAAGAGAAAAATGAAGAGATGAGCTACCGCGAGACAGATCTTTTAAGGCATTTATGGGCTGGAACTGTATTCCGGACTTTGAACTTGGGTATGCAGATCCAGACAATTTCAACAACTCTTTGAGGACAAAACATCCTAGAACTAGTTCCAAAATATCAGTGGAAATGCCAGCTGACAATTGGTTGTGTCAGAAGTTAGAAAGACTCAATCTTACAATTGCAGAAGGGTGTCCATCCAGGGCTCAAGAAAACTGGTGGTTTAAGAACAGATCTGTTTATTAGAACCCCCAAGCCACAGAATAAGTGGTGTCCCAGGCACAAGCAGAAACCAGAGGGCCCTCATTGACCGGGCAGGAAACTTTTTAGCTAGCATAGTTCTCAGGCTAAGGTGAATGCCCAGTTTTCAGTGATTGTTAACAGGGTGTATCCAGTCATGGGAAAACCTGGAAAAGTCATGGAAATCATTTTTTTTTCTCCAGGCCTAGAAATTGACTCCAGGTTTTGGAAAATTCATAAAAAGTCATGGAAATTAAAAGGCATCCTTTCACGAAATGGCGTTGTTCATTTCTTTCATCCAGCATCCATACAGTTATATAATGAGATCAAATTTTGGTTTCTAGCATATTTTCCTGTGCTGTGACTTGAACCTTGTGTGTGGTTCTGAAAGGCAAAACTGGCAGGAGCTAAAACCATAAAATCTCATTTTGAAAAACAAGATGGCCACCACGGGTGTTTTTTCGAATTTCAGCAAGGGGTTTTGTTGGCCCTCTAAAGCAAAGTGTATTATAGGTAGAGATTTCAATTTCGCAGGATATGTTCATCATTACAAAACCTTGACTGGGAATATTTTTGGCCTCATTTTGAAAAACAACAGGCTGCCACAAGCGTTTCCTTATCAGTCATAAAAGGTGCTTATATCTCCCTTATTATTGGTCCGAGAGGTTTGGTATGTGAAGCCAACCTTCAGGAAATCATGGGCTGGGAATCTTTTGATGTGTTCAGATTTGACCTTAGGCCCCTCCTTTAAGGTCAAACGAGGATAGCCAAACTTAAAAGTGCTTAGAACTTGCTTGTTATTGGTCCTAGAGGTTTGCAATATGAAATCAGCCTGTAGGAAATCATGGGCTAGGAATCTTCTGATGTGGTCAGATTTGACCTTGGGCCCTGCCTTCAAGGTCAAAGGAGGGTAGCTAAATCTATAAGTACTTATAACTCACTTATTAAAATGCTGTTTATTTACAAAACCATGTTAGTTATCATTATATCCCCAGACGAAAGTCGGGGATATATTGGATTCAGGTCCGTCGCGCCGCCGCCGCCGTAGAAATTTCCTTGTGGACGCGATAACTCAAAAACAAATTAATATTTTTTTTTCAAACTTGGTACACATGTTAAGGGTGCCCAAAGGAAGATCCCTATTTTAAGGTGACCTTAAACTCCCAGTAAAAAAGAACTTATGGCCACCTTAAGGTCAGAAATTGGACTTTTGGCCACTTAGAGCCCTGTAGGTCACAAACTATGATGCTCAGCTGGCTGAAATTTTACCTGACAACACATTAATATGTTCTTAGTACATGTGCCGAAAATCACGACTTTAAGTTGAGGAGAAAATTGTGTTTGAGGCCCATAAATACCCCCACTTAGGGATTTTTTGCTATACTTTTCACATATTTTGCCCTATAATTTGGAAGTGGTAATTCTGATGAGACTCAAACTGCGCTAGGTATAACTTTGATATGTAATCGTTGTCTGTAGAAGGGGCCACGGTGGCAGAGTGGTAACACTCTCGCCTCCCACCTCTTCGGCCGGGGTTCGATCCCCGTCATGGCCGTAAGTGGGAAAGCTGGTAGTTGCTTGCCGTTGGTCGGCAGTTTACAGTACAGAACCCTAGCGAACTATATGTACTGGTTTCCTCTGCCCTTCCAACTACCCGTCGTGATATGACCTGTACAGTGTTGAAAGCGACGTAAAACCCCAAATAAATTCCCTTGTCTGTAGAAAATTTTAGGGCTGTAGGTTTACCCAAAGGGGTCGACTTAAGGTCTCAAAAGTGCCCACAGAGACCCAATTTATGCACTTTTTGCCACTTTCAAGCACTGTAGCTTTCAAACTATGTCTCTCATCTAAGTTAAATATCATCTGGGAATATATCTATGTGTTTTCTTATATGTGCCCCAACATTTAGGCCTTTAATAGACAGTTAACCTGTGTATCAGGACCATAAACACCCACCCGAGTGACCCTTATAAGACATTTTTCACATCTTTTTCCCTGTAACTTGGAAATGGTAAGTCTGAGAAGTTTCAAACTGTATTAGATATATATTCTGTGTGTAATCTTAGTATGTAACAGATTGTAAGTCTGAAGCTTTAATTTTGAAGGTCAAATTGAGGTCTCTAAAAGGCTCCCAAAGACCCAATATTTGGACTTTTTGCTACTTTTAAGCCCTGTGACTGTCAAACTATGTGACTGATAGAGCTCAAATCCTATCTGGGAAGATATTAGTATGTTATTTTTATATGTGCCAAAAATTAAGGCTTTAAGAAGACATTTAACCTGTGTATGAGGACCATAAATCCCCACCCGAGTGACCATTTTTAGACATTTTTCACATATTTTTCCCTGTAACTTGGAAATGGTAAGTCTAAGAAGTTTCAAACTGTATTAGATGCATATTCTATGTGTAATCTTAGTATGTGACAAATTTTAAGTCTGAAGCTTTAATTTGAAGGCCACATTTAGGTCTCTAGAAGGCCCCATAAAGACCCAGTATTTGGACTTTTTGCCAATTTTAAGGCCTGTGACTGTTAAACTATGTGACTGATAGAGCTGAAATCTCATCTGGGAATACATTATTATGTTCTTTTTACATGTGCCAAAAATCAAGGCTTCAAGTAGACATTTAACCTGTGTATGAGGACCTTAAACACCCACCTCAGAGTGACCCTTTTAAGACATTTTTCACATATTTTGCTCTGTAACTTGGAAATGGTAAGTCTGAGAAGTTTCAAACTTTATTAGATACATATTCTATGTGTAATCTTAGTATGTAACAAATTTTAAGTCTGAAGCTTTAATTTCAAAGCCACATCGAGATCTCTAAAAGGCCCACAGAGACCCAATATTTGGAC
Organism: Sabellastarte sp. h YS-2021; assembly: GCA_964017235.1. Classification (NCBI taxonomy): domain Eukaryota; kingdom Metazoa; phylum Annelida; class Polychaeta; order Sabellida; family Sabellidae; genus Sabellastarte; species Sabellastarte sp. h YS-2021. The sequence goes on from OZ024936.1 coordinate 36,455,199, forward strand.
TTTTTACCACCTTTAAGCCCTGTGACTGTTAAACTATGTGATTGATGGAGCTGAAATCCCATCTGGGAATGCATTATTATGTCCTTTTTACATATGCCGAAAATCAAGGTTTTTAGTAGACATTTAACCTGTGTATGAGGGCCATAGACACTTGCCCAAGTGCCTTTTTTGACATTTTTTCCGTATTTTGCCCTGTTATTTGGAAATGCTTAGTGTGACAAGTCTTAAACTGTATTATATATAATTTTTGTTTGTTATGTATGTCCCCCAAAAAGTTTCAGATCTGTAGTTTAATTGCTAAGGTCTCTTTAACAATTGTAAAATGCCCACAGAAACCCAATTTATGGACATTATGCCACTTTAAAGCCCAGTAACTGTCAAACTATGTGGGTTATAGAGCTGAAATCTTTGAATTTTTAAAAGGAAATGCCTGTCTATTTAAATTTTGAATATTAATAATGTTATGGCTATCTTAGTCTTTTAAGAACTTATTATGATGCCTGTGTGTTCGTGCGTGCGTGCGTGCGTGTGTGCAGCTACAGATTTTTTGTAAATTAATAGTCCCAATGAATTTTCATGCCCTTGAAAAATTTTTTGGTTTTATGGACTTAGGCCTAAAGATAAGTGAGTAATAGCAATCATAGCTACTTGGAGTAAAGGGCTCATAACTCAAAAACTATTGCAGATACAACTTTTTCTTGAAATATGTTGTTCAGCTACTTTGTCCTTAGCTATAAGATGGTACATAGTTTGGGGTTCTATTGCATACCGTAAGTGAGTAATAGCTATTTTCTCATTTGTAGCTAAATAACGACATGAGTAAATGTCAAATATCTTCAAAAGTATTAGAGTTACAGAAATCTTTTCAAATATGTTGTTCATCTACTTTTTGGTAAGCTATCACATAGTAAAGTTTCAGACCTCTCGCACCTTGGATAGCTGAGTAATAGCTACTTTGAAATTCTGACTGTTGAGTAAAGCCATTGTAACTCCAAAACCATTGCAGTTAGAGTGTTTTCCTAAAATATGTTGTTCAGCTACTTTGTCCTTAGCTATAAGATGGTACATAGTTTGGGGTTCTATTGCATGCCATAAGTGAGTAATAGCTGTTTTCTCCTTTGTAGCTAAATAACAAAAGAAGTAAATGTCAAATATCTTCAAAAGTATTAAAGTTAGGGAAATCTTTTCAAATATGTTGTTCATCTACTTTTTGGTAAGCTATCACATAGTAAAGTTTCAGACTTGTTGCACCTTGGATAGCCGAGTAATAGCTACTTTGAAATTCTGACTGTTGAGTAAAGCCATTGTAACTCCAAAACTATTGCAGTTAGAGTGTTTTCCTTAAATATGTTGTTCAGCTACTTTGTCCTTAGCTATAAGATGGTACATAGTTTGGGGTTCTATTGCATGCCATAAGTGAGTAAAAGCTACTTTCTCATTTGTAGCTAAATAACAAAAGGAGTAAATGTCAAATATCTTCAAAAGTATTAAAGTTAGGGAAATCTTTTCAAATATGTTATCCATCTACTTTTTGGTAAGCTATCACATAGTAAAGTTTCAGACCTGTTGCACCTTGGATAGCGGAGTAATAGCTACTTTGAAATTCTGACTGTTGAGTAAAGCCATTGTAACTCCGAAACTATTGCAGTTAGAGGGTTTTCCTAAAATATGTTGTTCAGCTACTTTTTTCTTAGCTGTAAGATGGTACATAGTTTAGAGTTCTGTTGCATGCTATAAGTGAGTAATAGCTATTTTCTCATTTGTAGCTAAATAACAGAAGGAGTAAATGTCAAATATCTTTAAAAGTATTAGAGTTAGGGAAATCTTTTCTAATATGTTGTCCATCTACTTTTTGGTAAGCTATCACATAGTAAAGTTTCAGACCTCTTGCACCTTGGACAGCTGAGTAATAGCTACTTTGAAATTCTGACTGTTGAGTAAAGCCATTGTAACTCCAAAACTATTGCAATTAGACTTTTTTCCTTAAATATGTTGTTCAGCTACTTTGTCCTTAGCTATAAGATGGTACATAGTTTGGGGTTCTATTACATGCCATAAGTGAGTAATAGCTACTTTCTCATTTGTAGCTAAATAACAAAAGGAGTAAATGTCAAATATCTTCAAAAGTATTAAAGTTAGGGAAATCTTTTCAAATATGTTATCCATCTACTTTTTGGTAAGCTATCACATAGTAAAGTTTCAGACCTCTTGCACCTTCGATAGCTGAGTAATAGCTACTTTGAAATTCTGACTGTTGAGTAAAGCCATTGTAACTCCAAAACTATTGCAGTTAGAGTGTTTTCCTAAAATATGTTGTTCAGCTACTTTGTCCTTAGCTATAACATGGTACATAGTTTGGGGTTCTATTACATGCCATAAGTGAGTAATAGCTACTTTCTCATTTGTAGCTAAATAACAAAAGGAGTAAATGTCAAATATCTTCAAAAGTATTAAAGTTAGGGAAATCTTTTCAAATATGTTATCATCTACTTTTTGGTAAGCTATCACATAGTAAAGTTTCAGACCTGTTGCACCTTGGATAGCTGAGTAATAGCTACTTTGAAATTCTGACTGTTCAGTAAAGCCATTGTAACTCCAACAAAACTATTGCTGTTAGACTGTTTTCCTTAAATATGTTGTTCAGCTACTTTGTCCTTAGCTATAAGATGGTACATAGTTTGGGGTTCTATTGCATACCATAAGTGAGTAATAGCTACTTTCTCATTTGTAGCTAAATAACAGAAGGAGTAAATGTCAAATATCTTCAAAAGTATTAAAGTTAGGGAAATCTTTTCAAATATGTTATCCATCTACTTTTTAGTAAGCTATCACAGAGTAAAGTTTCAAATTTCAAAGTTTACAACTTTTGGTGGCCATCTTCAATTTTTTGTTTTGGACCCGCAGTGTAGTAGAAGGGTATTCTGTTGAAACATGAAAGTTTTCAATTTCACATGGTGAAGTTTCAGACCCATAGCTAATTACTCACCTACTCAAAATGAGTAAATGCTAATTATCTCTAAAAGTATTGCAGAGAGCCAATTTTTCTCAAATAACTCATTCACCTACTTTTGGGAGAGCTTTCACTTGGTGAAGTTTCAGACCCATAGCTAATTACTCACCTACTCAAAATGAGTAAATGTGAATTATATCTAAAAGTACTGCAGATAGCCAATTTTTCTCAAATAACTCATTCACCTACTTTTGGGAGAGCTTTCACTTGGTGAAGTTTCAGGCACGTAGCTAATTACTCACCTACTCAAAATGAGTAAATGCTAATTATCTTTAAAAGTATTGCAGATAGCCAATTTTTCTCAAATAACTCATTCACCAACTTTTGAAAGAGCTTTCACATGGTGAAGTTTCAGACCCGTAGCTAATTACTCACTTACTCAAAATGAGTAAATGTGAATTATCTCTAAAAGTATTGCAGATAGCCAATTTTTCTCAAATAACTCATTCATCTACTTTTGGGAGAGCTTTCACTTGGTTAAGTTTCAGACCTGTAGCTAATTACTCACCTACTCAAAATGAGTAAATTTGAATTATCTCTAAAAGTATTGCAGATAGCCAATTTTTCTCAAATGACTGATTCACCTACTTTGGGAAGAGCTTTCAGTTGGTGAAGTTTTAGACCCATAGCTAATTACTCACCTACTCAAAATGAGTAAATGCAAATTATCTCTAAAAGTACTGCAGATAGCCAATTTTTCTCAAATAACTCATTCACCTACTTTTGGAAGAGCTTTCACATGGTGAAGTTTTAGACCCATAGCTAATTACTCACCTACTCAAAATGAGTAAATGCGAATTATATCTAAAAGTACTGCAGATAGCCAATTTTTCTCAAATAACTCATTCACCTACCTTTGGGAGAGCTTTCACTTGGTGAAGTTTCAGACCCATAGCTAATTAATCACCTACTCAAAATGAGTAAGTGTGAATTATCTCTAAAGGTATTGCAGATAGCCAATTTTTCTCACATAACTCATTCACCTACTTTTGGGAGAGCTTTCACATGGTGAAGTTTTAGACCCATAGCTAATTACTCACCTACTCAAAATGAGTAAATGCGAATTATATGTAAAAGTACTGCAGATAGCCATTTTTTCTCAAATAACTCATTCATCTACTTTTGGGAGAGCTTTCACTTGGTGAAGTTTCAGACCCATAGCTAATTACTCACCTACTCAAAATGAGTAAATGCTAATTATCTCTAAAAGTATTGCACAGAGCCAATTTTTCTCAAATAACTCATTCACCTACTTTGGAAAGAGCTTTCACTTGGTAAAGTTTCAGACCCATAGCTAATTACTCACCTACTCAAAATGAGTAAATGTTAATTATATCTAAAAGTACTGCAGATAGCCAATTTTTCTCAAATAACTCATTCACCTACTTTTGGGAGAGCTTTCACTTGGTGAAGTTTCAGGCACGTAGCTAATTACTCACCTACTCAAAATGAGTAAATGCTAATTATCTCTAAAAGTATTGCAGATAGCCAATTTTTCTCAAATAACTCATTCACCAACTTTTGAAAGAGCTTTCACATGGTGAAGTTTCAGACCCGTAGCTAATTACTCACTTACTCAAAATGAGTAAATGTGAATTATCTCTAAAAGTATTGCAGATAGCCAATTTTTCTCAAATAACTCATTCACCTACTTTTGGGAGAGCTTTCACTTGGTTAAGTTTCAGACCTGTAGCTAATTACTCACCTACTCAAAATGAGTAAATTTGAATTATCTCTAAAAGTATTGCAGATAGCCAATTTTTCTCAAATGACTGATTCACCTACTTTGGGAAGAGCTTTCAGTTGGTGAAGTTTTAGACCCATAGCTAATTACTCACCTACTCAAAATGAGTAAATGCGAATTATCTCTAAAAGTATTGCAGATAGCCAATTTTTCTTAAATAACTCATTCACCTACTTTTTGAAGAGCTTTCAGTTGGTGAAGTTTCAGACCCATAGCTAATTATTCACCTACTCAAAATGAGTAAATGCGAATTATCTCCAAAAGTACTGCAGATAGCCAATTTTTCTCAAATAACTCATTCACCTACTTTTGGAAGAACTTCCACATGGTGAAGTTTCAGACCCATAGCTAATTACTCACCTACTCAAAATGAGTAAATGTGAATTATCTCTAAAAGTATTGCAGATAGCCAATTTTTCTCAAATAACTCATTCATCTACTTTTGGGAGAGCTTTCACTTGGTTAAGTTTCAGACCTGTAGCTAATTACTCACCTACTCAAAATGAGTAAATTTGAATTATCTCTAAAAGTATTGCAGATAGCCAATTTTTCTCAAATGACTGATTCACCTACTTTGGGAAGAGCTTTCAGTTGGTGAAGTTTTAGACCCATAGCTAATTACTCACCTACTCAAAATGAGTAAATGCAAATTATCTCTAAAAGTACTGCAGATAGCCAATTTTTCTCAAATAACTCATTCACCTACTTTTGGAAGAGCTTTCACTTGAAGTTTCAGACCCATAGCTAATTAATCACCTACTCAAAATGAGTAAGTGTGAATTATCTCTAAATTTATTGCAGATAGCCAATTTTTCTCACATAACTCATTCACCTACTTTTGGGAGAGCTTTCACATGGTGAAGTTTTAGACCCATAGCTAATTACTCACCTACTCAAAATGAGTAAATGCGAATTATATGTAAAAGTACTGCAGATAGCCATTTTTTCTCAAATAACTCATTCATCTACTTTTGGGAGAGCTTTCACTTGAAGTTTCAGACCCATAGCTAATTACTCACCTACTCAAAATGAGTAAATGCTAATTATCTCTAAAAGTATTGCACAGAGCCAATTTTTCTCAAATAACTCATTCACCTACTTTGGAAAGAGCTTTCACTTGGTAAAGTTTCAGACCCATAGCTAATTACTCACCTACTCAAAATGAGTAAATGTTAATTATATCTAAAAGTACTGCAGGTAGCCAATTTTTCTCAAATAACTCATTCACCTACTTTTGGGAGAGCTTTCACTTGGTGAAGTTTCAGGCACGTAGCTAATTACTCACCTACTCAAAATGAGTAAATGCTAATTATCTCTAAAAGTATTGCAGATAGCCAATTTTTCTCAAATAACTCATTCACCAACTTTTGAAAGAGCTTTCACATGGTGAAGTTTCAGACCCGTAGCTAATTACTCACTTACTCAAAATGAGTAAATGTGAATTATCTCTAAAAGTATTGCAGATAGCCAATTTTTCTCAAATAACTCATTCACCTACTTTTGGGAGAGCTTTCACTTGGTTAAGTTTCAGACCTGTAGCTAATTACTCACCTACTCAAAATGAGTAAATTTGAATTATCTCTAAAAGTATTGCAGATAGCCAATTTTTCTCAAATGACTGATTCACCTACTTTGGGAAGAGCTTTCAGTTGGTGAAGTTTTAGACCCATAGCTAATTACTCACCTACTCAAAATGAGTAAATGCGAATTATCTCTAAAAGTATTGCAGATAGCCAATTTTTCTTAAATAACTCATTCACCTACTTTTTGAAGAGCTTTCAGTTGGTGAAGTTTCAGACCCATAGCTAATTATTCACCTACTCAAAATGAGTAAATGCGAATTATCTCCAAAAGTACTGCAGATAGCCAATTTTTCTCAAATAACTCATTCACCTACTTTTGGAAGAACTTCCACATGGTGAAGTTTCAGACCCATAGCTAATTACTCACCTACTCAAAATGAGTAAATGTGAATTATCTCTAAAAGTACTGCAGATAGCCAATTTTTCTCAAATAACTCATTCACCTACTTTTGGGAGAGCTTTCACTTTGTGAAGTATCAGGCACGTAGCTAATTACTCACCTACTCAAAATGAGTAAATGCTAATTATCTCTAAAAGTATTGCAGATAGCCAATTTTTCTCAAATAACTCATTCACCTACTTTGGGAATAGCTTTCACTTGATGAAGTTTCAGACCCATAGCTAATTACTCACCTACTCAAAATGAGTAAATACAAATTATCTCTAAAAATACTGCAGATAGCCAATTTTTATCTCCCGCCAGGCTTTAGCCCGGGAGGGAGATTATGAAATGATGCCTGTGTGTGCGTGCGTGCATTAGTTAGTCACGCAGATTTCTCCAAAACTACTGCAGCTACAGATTTTTTGTAAATTAATTGTCCCAATGAATTTTCACGCCCTTGAAAATTTTTTTGGTTTTATGGACTTAGGCCTAAAGATAAGTGAGTATTGCACTATCTTTAGTACATCTTATTTATACGGCGGGAGATAAATGCATGCGTCAGAATGCTTGTTTTTGTGTGTTATACCTCTGCTTGCTGAGTTTTTAACTTTTTAAAATGAAACTGGTTAAACATATTCAAGTAGACAAAATGGACACTTTAAGTGAGCTTTAAGTCCCAATATTAATGAAATTATATCCTTATGTAGTAAAACTAGGGGATTTTTAACCCTCAACTAGCCCAGTTTTATTCAACTTGCCTCAGTTAATTTTGACACAGCTCCTACAGTTATGAACTCATTTCAGTTGATAATCACATACTTAAAATTCTCAATTCTTTTTGTATTTGAGTACCCCTTTTATATAGATTGTTTGTTTACCATTTATGCTGTAGGACTCCATCTCTTTGTAGTCCCAACCCACATCTCCCACCCGGATTCCCCCCACCCACCTCTGGGACCTCCAGCTATATTGAGTGACACTAAATAAACAAAGGTATTTAATGATATCAGATGAGAAACAAAGAACTCAATGGGGTTGCAGATCTTGTGTAATAGTGAGAGAGGTGTGGAGAAGGGGAGAGGGGTGGGGGTGGGAGGTGGTGGGCTTCATTACATATAACACAAAGGGGAGTCAGAACTGAGATTGTATCACATATTTAGGTTGCATATATATGGACCACATATATAGGTATAGAGGAAATGAATAACTGAAAACAATTTGCAAATTCTAAAAATAATATAATAAAATAATAATATAAATAATTTTTTTTTAAATAATATTTTAGTTGTGAACAAATATAGAAACAGATATGCGCTTTTGGGATTATGAATTTTAGAATGGACATTGAATCATCAATCATTTAAATACTTTGAAGGAAGATTGAAAAGTATGATGAGTTGAGTTAAAAATAATATTTTATTTGTCAACAAATATAGAAACAGATATGCTCTTTTGGGATTATTATTTTAGAATGGACATTCAATCATCAATCATTTAAATACTTTGAAAATAGGTTTAGAGTTATCATTGCAGGAAGATTGAAAATATAATTTGAGTTATGTATTCGGCGTCTGGGGATACACCATCTTCCTTGGGAAGATATAAACAGAGTAGATTGATGTGCTGAAGTTCATATAATAATGGGTAATTATGTTTTAAAAAATTCCCGATCAAAACCTGTGGCGTGAGTGATGACCTGTCTGGGGATATGTTGGCGCCGAGTTGGCCCAATCTAATTTTTATGGTGGGTACATCTTGCATCTGGCCACAGATGCATCCTTGGTCTAGTTGTCAAAGTTCTTATTTAAGTCCTTGTTTTTGCAGCTGCCCTCCTTCCACCTGATAGTTATTCTGCCATTGTCCACCAAGATGTATTAACACAATAAAATGGAAAATTTAATAAGTAAATTAAATTTTTATGAGTTAATACCTTACCTAGTGGACAAAGGGATTCCCACTCTACATTCCCCGCAATACAAAGCTAACAGGGGACTTTTTAAGGGTTCAAACAAAAAGAGGAAGTTTGCATGCTCCAGCAAGTGAGAATTGGAGGGGGGGGGGACCCAGCCACCTGGGGAATGAACAAGACATTACTGGTCCCCAGCAAAAGCCCAGCTCAGGCTATATAACGTTTGGTGAGTCTGGCAGCATGCCAGTCCACTAGGTAAGGTATTCACTTTAAAGTTTAATTTACTTATTAAAGTTTCTAGTTTGTATTTTAGCACAGGATATGTACTTATCTTTGGGGATGACAGTTTCAACACTGTTGCCTTTATTGTACTTCATGGGTTTGTCATAATTGTGGGTTGCATTGTTGATGGTCACTTATTATTGACCGTTAATTTATAATTCCCAATCTTGACACTAAATGTTGCCCTGTTGTTTTCACCCATGAGATTTTAAACTACTGTGAGCAATCCTAACTGTGTTTTGAGTGACATGTTCCTCTATGAGTGGGCCAAACCTGATATTTTGAGTGATATGTTCCTTCACCAGTAAGCCAGACTGTTTTGAGTGCTGTAACCCTGTGTACAAGGGACATTGTTATTTCAGATCCTGGTATTGTGGCACAGTGACAGCGCGCCTCCAGTCTCAGTGAAGTGGTCCATACCATCAAAAGTGCAATTAACTTTCAAACCTATTCAGGTGAGGGTACCTTTATGAATAAAGAATTTCTTCAGTTTTGCATGATTTAGGTCCCGCAGTTATATTGAAAATCCATTTTGTAACACCCCCAACTATCCCACCTGTAACTCTTGGTGTCACCTGAGGCAGAGACAGAACTTGAGCCAGATACTGCAAATAGAAGAGGGATATGTGGTTAATCAAAAATAGTAAAGTAAGATAAACTGTCAAGAATACTGCTGGTACTCATTAACTTAAAAAGTGTATATGGTAAACTTAGATAGGTTTAAAATAATATTTTAATCTTGGTTAAGATATTCAAATACCAAGGTAACTGTCTTAGTCATAAATTGTGTATATCAAATTATAATAGGCTGCGAAGTAGTCCAAGGAACAGATAAAATTTGGAGTTATGATAAAAGCTGGTGAGTTGTGCATAAAAGTGCATAGCCTGATGGTGAGACCTATTCTTCGTGAATAGATCAGATAGCAGGGACTAGAGCAGTGAACTTGTCTTTTGGACAGGTATCACTTGTCTGAGATATCTCAACCTGAGACAACTGAATTTACATGCCAAAGAAATAATATGCATCAAATGAAACAGTTACTCATAATTCTGAACATAATTGTGTTCAAACCCTCATTAATAGTGGACACCAGAGTGACATAGGATAAAAGTATTGGAGCATGTGTTAGAATTGTGCAGATATCAGGTGAAGTGTTGGTGATTGCAATTAAAAGGCATGGATATTATACACAATTATATGGATTGAGTGTGCTTTCAGTGGATGCTACATCATTGTTGTGTATTTTGAAAACGCTCATTCTTCCTAAACAACTACAATTTTTCAACTGTAAATGATAATTTAAAAAAAAACAAAAAAAAACTTGTTGCTATATAAAAAGTACCCTGAGTCCTGAAGCATAGAAGCTATTCATAATGCAATAAGTTAATAACTAAGCCTACACAAGTCAGATGCAGTTGCTGTGAAAGCCCTCACGAGTTTCTGTGTAGAACCATTTCCCTGTATGCTGGTTTATGTATTGTCCTGCCTGTTGTCTTGTGGTGTAATCAGTGTTCCCTTACTGAACTACACAGATGTGTGCATGTTTGATCAGATGGAACTGTAATTCTGGCTGTAGATAGGGGCACAGGATAATGATCACTCTGATCAACCTCCCCCTTCACTTGAATTCTGATGTTGTAAAATAATTGATACTTTGTTTTCTGCAAAAGCATTGATAATTTAGTGAAAATTCTGGCCTCCTCGGCCCAATGTAATGGCTGATGTGGGTGGGTTTGTGGTTAAGTATTGATTCAGAGAAGGTATAAGTACAGTACACATTTAAATGAAGTGTGTTAAGTGTCCCTGAAGATTGCTTGTTTGTAAAATAAATGTCACATTCAATTTGGTAGTGCTGGGTAAATACATGAAGTTGTTGCTGCGTGTCATTGAATATCACACTTGTAATATATGATTAAATTGCCCTGTGGGTTAAAACAGAATAAAAGAGTATTGAGACAGAAGTGTATTGTGGAGCTATTGAATTGAATTGTCCGATATTCCATTGATATTTTTCTTCTTTTCTAAAAGCCAGGTCACACTGTGGCGACTTTTAGTGGCGAATATGCACGATCCTGAAATTCTTCCCTGTTGGTAGCAAATTCTTGGTCCATCTTCACTGTTCTCCACCATTCTCCATGGATCGTCATCTAGCTACGACAGTTTCAAACTGTTCAAAACTATGGCCGGTGTTCGCCGATTCGTGGCCATTTTTTAGTTTGCCATTAGAATTCGCCACTATTGGTAGCAGATTCTTCTACATCGTAGCTCTGTGGTAGGACATTCTATAGCAAATCGTACTACCTTCTTGTTCTCAGTAAATTCGCCAGATATTCTTCCTTGTTCTCAACTGATTCTTCCTTTGTCATAGAAGATTCTTCAAGTATCGCATTCATTCTCCCCTACTTGTAGCTGATTCGTGGGTAAATTTGCCAGATATCTTCACCAGTTCGTAGGGTATTCTTTGTATATTCTTGCTTTGTCTCAGGACATTCGAAAGTCATCGTAGAACATCGTAGAGGGGTCGTAGAAGTATGAAGTATCACGTGACTACACTTTCCCGCTTTTTTTTGGCGAATTCTGGCAAATTTGAAGTCGCCTCTGTTCTTCTATATTCGCAGAATCATCGTAGCACCCTCGCCACTGTGTGACCTGGGCATTACTGAGACCAATTTTTTGCACAGCAAAAAGGTGTACAGGTTGTAAAGTACATGAGAGTAATGTGAAATAAGTGTTGAATGATTTCTTTTTAGTTGTTTAATGCAGGTGTTGTGTCTAAAAAACAGTCCAAAGCCTAAACATTTTCAAATGTTTGTCTTCATGAAGATGAAAAGAATTTGTCATTTCATTTATGTATTTGTCAAAAAAGAATTTTGGTTGGTTAGAAAACAGTTACACCACCCACCTGCAAAAACAACTAGAAAACTGTATGTGTAAGAGATGTTTCAAAACCTCCTTATACGTTTGGCACAAGTTCTTTTGTGTAAACAAACAACTTTTTGCTTTCAGAAAATTGTACATATGTATACCATAAGCAATACTTTTTAAAGAGTTTAAAGTAATGGGAATGAATTTGCCTTTCATAAACTAAATGTATAATGTCCATCAAATGTGCGGCATATAAAAATGAAGTAATTTTTTAAAAGGCCATTGGTTCCTCTACTTGTCACAACATTTATTCTGCATATTATCTCAATATCTAGAGACAGTCTAAATACTCTACATTCACTTCAGAAGCACAGTCCTTTTCTTTTAATTTTCAGTGAATGTGTTGTTAAATGAGGAGAATGCTGGACCTTTTCTTTCAAACTAATAATATGCTTTTGTCAGACCTTTCATTTAAGCACATTTTACACAAAAGTTGGGCTTCATTTCACAGGAAAATATCCGAGGTAATACCAATTCTGTATTGAATATGTGGACACTGTGTCAAAGAAAAAATGATTCTTACTAATGATTTGAGGGTCTCTTGCCATGCAACTTAATAGTTTGTGTTCAGTGTAACATGCTTAGCTCATAAGTAGAGCAGTAGCCAGTAGAATGAACACATTAATAGACAGATCACTGTCAGGACAATTCCACCAGAGATTTCATAACTATTGGCTACAGGCCAAATTTGCTGGTCTATTGGTATATTTGGTGTAAATATGTGATTCATTATATTACCAAACTATTCAGTGGAATGTTCTGTATATTTTGTTTTCTCCAGATATTGTCGGAGTGTTGATAAAACATTATTAACTGTGGGGTTTAGTAGTGTTAACTGGTTACTTGTTGCTTAATAAGCCAAATGCCGCTATTATGTGAGTTTTCCCAGAATTTCACCCAACAGATATGTGTTTAAAGTTTAGGTTGATTGCACATTTATTATTCACCACCAGCCATATGTGACCCATATAGGGAGATATACAGAGTGGGATATATTTTTTTTCATATACAGTGGTGCCACCTTACCATGAATAATAGGTGTCAACAAGTTACGTTTTTTTAACCCGAGCCCATAAAGGCTGGGGTTATTGTCATCCCCTACGCGGCGGCGGTGGGGGGCATAAAGCTTGTGGGTGTTCCACAGCCTAAACACATGCACCGATTTTCACCAAATTTTCAGGGTATATTTACCACGAGGATGTAGAAAGGACTACGTTTTGGGGGTAATCTAGCAACAACTGTTGTCATGGCAACACTTTCAAGATTATTGGGTCTGAAAGATTGTGGGTATTCCATAGCCTAAACCCATTCACAGATTTTCACCACATTTTAAGGATATGTTGATCGAAACAGGATCTATAGCTGCTTAGGATTTGGGGGGTATCTGGCAACACTTTAAATACATTTCGGTCTTAAGCTTCTTAATTGAAATAAACTGATGTTACAGTTGCATTTTTATCCCCGCCAACCAAGGCTGAGGTTGGGAGATTATGAAATGCTCTCGTGTTTGTGTGTGTGTGTGTGCGTGTATGTATGCTTTGTCACATTTTTACATCAACCTTTATATCTCATACATTTATGAAGATATCTTCACCAATGGCTGAGAGAATGTTTATGGCTGTGAAAAATTGTCTGTAAAATATTTGTACTCACTTAAAAACAACATGAATGAGAAAACAACTTATTGGAAATCGTGATCTGTAAATCCTTTGTAAGTGTCAAATTTGACCTTTGACCACTGCTTCAAGGTCATGTAGGGTCATCATGCTAAAAGGGCCTTATATGTCCCTTATAATTGGTTCTAGGGCTTCAAAATATGATAACAACTTGTAAGAAATCATGGCCTGTGAATCTTATATCTTATCTTGACATATTTTAAAGCTTTGGTGTGGAGTGTTTGGTGAGCTATAACATTTAATATGGAGTCATGTTTCAAACTTTTTATTTTTGAACAAGTTAGAGTGTGTTCAAGTGTTTTAAGTGGGGAGATATAGATATAACATTGGTGTTTGGAGTGTTTTTTTAAGTGTCACATTTTCATGTCACCTGTACTCTCAGTCTGAGAATTTGATGTCCCAGTCTATTTTGTTGTTGATTCAACCATCCTTTCCATTCTGTTCGTCTTTTATGACGTTTTTCTCCTACATGATGTTAATTACCCATAATCCAATACCATGAACATCCAGTTTACACTGTCATGTGGTTCTTTGTATTAAATATACATTGTTCTTCTAGAAGTTGCGACATTGTGTTGACTGGAGGTTCCTTTGAATTGTAGATGCTAAAACAGAATTTGAATGCACATATGCTCAAGTCCTGGTTTTGCAGCTCCATGCTGTGTTAATGAAATTAACTAAAGGTAATATATGTTCATTTGATGTCCTGGATACATAGTGTTAAGAACTTCAGACATTGAATTAATGAGAAATCAGGTGGGGACAGATAGGTGTTTGAAGTGTAGATTAGGAGATATGTGATCTGTAACACAAAGTATCTTGTCAAGTGTTGTTGTCTGTTCTGATGAGCCTGTTGAATTTGTCGGGCCATGAGCTCAGTGATAGAAATCCAATATTCCGCCTTCAGACCAGCTGTCCAATGGACATTTTTCTTCTTCAGTCATTTTCTCTTGTCTCCATGGGTCAGTTTAAGTGAGTAGTGATGTGGGTTGCGTTGACTGACATGCTAGGGGCATGTGATAACCTGCTTGTTTGAAGAGGCTGATTTCACTGAAATGTGACATTTTACATTTTGCGTCATTAAAGCGGTAGAAAGGGCCATGAGTCAGTGACAGTCTAAACACTTTTCACTGGGTTTGTTCCTGTGTGATGAGATTGTTTACTTACACCAGTACATTATTTTGTATTGATTAATCATCAATGAATGTATTGACTATTAGCATATAAAGAATGGGATTCGTGATTGAACTCTCATAACAGCTGATCTACTTGATCACTGGTCTTTCTGATTGTTTTTTTTTTTTGTACTTGTCTCATTTCCACCATTATCCTGTAACTATTGTATAGCTGTATCAGTACAATTTTTCAATACCCTTAATGGCGTCAATGCTTGTCAACTGATAAAACTGGAATCTTTTATAAGTTCAATGAATGAAATCAAATGGTGTTGTAGCGATTTCTATACGACTTTTGACCCAGATTGCTTCATTACTTGTAACATGTAGTTTTAACACGTGTTATCTTCATGTAAACCTAGACCTTATCAGACCACACTGGGAGGGGGTGTACTCCTGTCTTGTTACGTCCACCCCACTGGGGGGTTGGACATATTATTTTTACTTTTTCCGACTTGGTTTCCGGTCATTCCAAGGAAAAGTATTTATCCTATCTTTACCAAATTTGGTATGGGTGTTTATTGGGTTAATAGCTTGTATGGGATTGCATTTAGTGAAGATAGCTCTAAAGCTAGTTGAGTAATAGCTACTTAGCTACTTTTGTGTACTTCTTTTGTTTCCGGTCATTTTAAGGAAAAATATTTGACATATCTTTACCAAATTTGGGATGAGCAATAGTTAGGTCAATAGATTGCTTGGGATTGTTTTTAGTGATAATAGCTATATAACTGACTGAGTAATAGCTACTTAGCTAATTTGAGTAGCTTTTTTATCTCCCGCCCGGCTCGCCATGTGTGTGTGTACGTGCGTGCGTGCGTCATGCAGTTTTCTCTGAAACTACTACAGTTACACATTTTTGCTAAATTACTTGCCCTAATGAATTTTTACGCCCTTCAATATTTTTTGGGTTTGGTGAACTTTGGCCTACTTTTGAGTGAGTAATAGCACTTTTACCTAATAAAATTAGATGACTTACAGCTCTCAAACTATTGAATTTAGAGTATTTTGTTCCAATATGTTGTTCAGGTACTTTCTCCACAGCTACAGCATGGTCCGTAGTTTGGAAGTGTATCTCCATAGCTAAGTGAGTAATAGCTACTTTGTCAATTTTTAGTGGTAACCATAATGAGTAAATGGCCTATATCTTCAAAAGTATTGCAGCTACACAATTTCTCTCAAATATGTTGTTCACCTACTTTTTTCTGAACTGTAACATATTTAAGTTTCACACCTGTTGCTCAATATACAAGTGAGTAATGGCTACGTTATTGCTACTTTTAGTGGAAATGTGAAAAAAATCATATCTCGAAAAGCGTAAGAGATAGAGCAATTTCGAGCAAATTTTTTACCCACAGGGTAGTACAGGAGTATCCTATGTAAAGGGGAAAAATTTCAATTTTTGCCACTTTTGACGGCCATCTTGGATTTTAGCGGAAAACGAAAAAGTGTGAATATCTCGAAAACTGTATGAGGTAGAGTGATTTCAAGCGAATTTTTGACTCGCAGGGTAGTACAAGAGCATGCTGTGCAAAGGGGAAAAATTTCAATTTTCACCACTTTTGGCGGCCATCTTGGATTTCAGCGGAAAATGAAAAATTGTGAATATCTCAAAAACTGTAAGAGATAGAGCGATTTCGCGCAAAATTTTTGACCCATAGGGTAGTACAAGAGTATCCTATGTAAAGGGGAAAAATTTCAATTTTTGCCACTTTTGACGGCCATCTTGGATTTTAGCGGAAAACGAAAAAGTGTGAATATCTCGAAAACTGTATGAGGTAGAGTGATTTCAAGCGAATTTTTGACTCGCAGGGTAGTACAAGAGCATGCTGTGCAAAGGGGAAAAATTTCGATTTTCGTAACTTTTGGCGGCCATCTTGGATTTTAGCGGAA
The DNA here is from genome assembly GCA_964017235.1 of Sabellastarte sp. h YS-2021. Classification (NCBI taxonomy): domain Eukaryota; kingdom Metazoa; phylum Annelida; class Polychaeta; order Sabellida; family Sabellidae; genus Sabellastarte; species Sabellastarte sp. h YS-2021. The sequence continues at coordinate 36,471,776 of OZ024936.1, forward strand.
AATGAAAAAGTGTGAATATCTCAAAAACTGTAAGAGATAGAGCGATTTTGAGTGAATTTTTGACTCGCAGGGTAATACAAGAGTATCCTATGCAAAAACAGGAAAAATTTCAATTTTCACCACTTTTGGCAGCCATGTTGGATTTAAGCGGAAAATGAAAACGTGTGAATATCTCAAAAACTGTAAGAGATGGAGAGATTTCGAGCGAATTTTTGACCCGCAGGGTAGTACAAGAGTATCCTATGCAAAGGGGAAAAATTTCAATTTTCGCCACTTTTGGCGTCCATCTTGGATTTTAGCGGAAAATAAAACATTGAAAATATCTTTGAAATGGTAAGAGATAGAGCGATTTCGAGCGAATTTTTGACCCACAGGGTAGTACAAGAGTATTCTGCGCCTAGGGGAAAAATTTCAGTTTTCGCCACTTTTGGCGGCCATCTTGGATTTTAGCGGAAAATGAAAAATTGTGAATATCTCGGAAAAGGTATTTCTTCCCCTTTAATGCTCGGCGGGAGATACACACCGCAGCAGTGGTCTTGTTATTTTAAGCATTTTAAAGGAAAAGTATTTCACCTATGTTCACAAAATTTGGGATGGAGGATTATTGGATCAGTAGTTTGCTTGGGATTGCTTTTGGTGATAATTCCTTTATAGCTAACTGAGTAATAGCTACTCTGCTATATAGCTATTATGCTATTTTGAGAGGACTTTTTTTCTGGACATTTTAATGAAACAATGTTTTCTATCTTCACAAAAAATTATCTGAAGGATAATTGGGTCAATAGTTTGGCCAGGATAACTTTTGGTCGATGATAGCTTTGTAGCTATCTGAGTAATAGCTGCTTTGCTACTTTGAGCCTACTCTGAATTGCATTTCTGTTTTCACTCTTTTAAAGGAAACATATTTAACTCATCCTTGTAAAATTTGGTGTGAAGTTATATAGTGTCAGTTGCTTGCTTGGTATTGTTGTTGATGGTAATAGCTTTAACCTCCTGAGTAATAGAGTAATAGCTATATAGCAAAAAAAACATAAATATGTCTATCTCCTAAACCATGCGAGATAGAGCCATTTCGTCGAAATTTTCGACCCACAAGGTATCTAAGCAATGTACCCTTGGCAATTTAAAAAAAAATTTCCTCTCCCCAAAAATGGTGGCCATTTTGAATATTCGAATTTTTGCCAAAAACACAAAATATTAATATACTTCTATCTCCTTAACCGTGCGAGATAAAGTGATTTTGTCAAAGTATTAGACCCACAGGGTATCTTAGCAAACAACTCTTTACAATTTTCAAAAACATTTCCTCTCCCCAAAAATGGTGGCCATTTTGAATTTTCGAATTTTTGCCAAAAATGGTAAAACACATATTTGTCTGTATCTCCTTAACCGTGCGAGATAGAGCGATTTTGTCGAAATTTTCGACCCAGAGGGTATTTTAGCTATCTACTCATGCCAATTTTTAAAAGATTTTCCTCTCCTTAAAAGCGACGGCCATTTTGAATTTTTGAATTTTCGCTGAAAATGGAAAAACACAAATTGGCTTCTATCTCATTAACAGTACGAGATGGAGGGATTTCGTCGAAATTTTCGACCCCCAGGGTGTCAAGAATGTACTGGCGACTTTTCACAAAAATCACTTTCCTGCCACTTTTGGTGTCCATCTTGAATTTCTGCACGAAACGTAAAAACACTTATCTCGGAAACGGTGCGAGATAGAGTGATTTTGACAAAGTTTTGGGCCCACAGGGTATCTGCAGAGTGTACTGGCGACATTTTAACGAAATTTTTGACCCACAGGGTATATACAGAGTCTACTGGCAACTTTTCGCAAAAATCGCTTTCCCGCCACTTTTAGCGGCCATCTTGAATTTGTGTAAAACGCAAATGCGCATTTATCTTGGAAACGATGCCAAATAGAGCAATTACAACAAAATTTTGGACCCACAGGGTATCTGCAGAGTCTACTGGCGACTTTTTGCAAAAAATCGCTTTCCCGCCACTTTTGGCAGCCATCTTGAATTTCTGCAAATAGTGCAAAAGTGTATTTATCTCGGAAACAGTGCGAGATAGAGTGATTTCGACAAAATTTTGGACCTGTAGGGTATCTGCAGAGTGTACTGGCGACATTTTGCAAAAATCAATTTCCCGCCATCTTTTGGTGGCCATGATGAATTTCTGCATAAAACGCAAAACACATTTATCTGGGAAACTGTTCGAGATAGGGTATTTTTGATAAAATTTCTGACCTGCAGGTTAGCTGCAGAGTCTACTGGCGACTTTTCACTCATTTAAAACACATTTATCTTGGGAACGAGATTTTGACTGCCATCTTGAATTTTGGCGGAAATTGAAAATGTCATTTATCTCAAAAATCCCTTAGAGACAAAGTGATTTCGAGCAATGTTTGGACCCTTTGGGTACTAGAGACCTTAGATATAGTGCCTATGAAAAAAAGTTGAATTTCCAGATTTTTGTCCGCCATCTTGAATTTTGATGGAAATAGAAAATGTCGTTTATCTCGAAAACCGTAAGGGATAGAGCAATTTCAAGCTAATTTTTGACCATTTGGATATTCGAGATCTTTGGTATATTGCCTCTGAAAAATGTCAAATTTCTCCCACCATCTTCAGTTTTATCGGAAATCGAAAATGTTGGTTATCTCAAAAACCTTTAGAGACAGAGTGATTTTGAGCAAATTTTGAACCAATGCAAAAAGGGTATAAAGCTGAAATAATTTACATGTATACTAATAAATATTTTAGCATCATTGATATATTTTACAAATGAAACAGGACCTGTAAGACTACTGTACAATTGTTGCAAAATGTTCATGGGGTGGACATTACACATGATAATGTGTGTTCTTCTATGCTATCCTGTTTTCTTTTCATATTTTGCAGCTACTCTTAATAGGGATGGGTCAGTATGAAAAATATGTAGATCGGGATGTCGCCAATGCAAAACCGTACCGAATTCGGGACTCCGCGTTTTAGTTCACCCCAAACAAAAATGGACGTTTCCTCAACGACATCGCAATAAAAGCTCATAAATGCACAAAATATGTGATAGAAACGTATAGTTTCTTCATATTTCTGGTTTCTTTCCAATATTTTAAGTTTTCCTTTATTTATATGAGTTGACAAGCGAAATTGAGGTTATAAAGTGTCGTAACCAAAACATGGCAGTTCTGCTCAACGTATCGCTTATAAAAGTCTGTACATGGACGAAAATATGGGATAAAAGCTCATAATTTCTTCAGATTTTGGGTATGTTTCTGATATTTTAACTCTTCCTTCCATTATATGTGCTGACAAGTGAAGTGGCGGTTGTAAAATCTCATCACGGTATTTCAGTAAAATGCTCTCGACACCAAGATACCGGACCTACCGACCCATCCCTAACTCTTAACGGGGTGTCCTATTTCTAGTTTATGGTTCAATCTGTTTTGTAATAAAAAATAAGCTCATAAATATTAGGGATAGGTCATTATCAAAAATATGTACATCGGGAGGTCACCAATGCAAAACCGTACCAATTCTGGGACTTCGCGTTTTAGTACACCACAAACAAGCATGGACGTTTCCTCTTCACAACATCATAATAAAAGAGGCCAAATGCACAAAATATGAGATAAAATAGATTATAATTTCTTAGGATTTCTTGTTTGTTTCCAATATTTTAAGCTTTCTTTCAATTATATATGCTTACAAGCGAGATCAAGGTTATAATGTATCATAACCAAAAATATGGACATTTCTCTTTAACGACATTGCAATAAAAGTCCAAAAATACACCAAATATGAGATAAAAGTTCAAAATTTCTTCAGATTTCTTGTTTGTTTCCAATATTTCAAGTTTTACTTCCATTATATGTGCTTACAAGTGAAGTGGCGGTTGTAAAATCTCATTACGTTATTTCACTAAATGTCTATACCAAGATACCAGGCCCACTGACCCATCACTAATAAATATATTCCCACACCAAACCCCTATCTCTATCGATAAATTGACTCAATCCACTGACATGTAAAGCAATTTACAACAGGACTTAATTCATCAATTAACAGTATCAGCATTAAAAAATATTATTTAGCTCAAAATTGGAGTGAATCAGACTGATTTTGATGAAGACTGTGACATTACAAAAACTGAATCATTGCAAAGTAAGATCCCCTGAAGCAAGTATAGATATGTCAGAGTGTAAATCGGGATCTCTGGTGGAGTTTAATATTTCGCTAATTTAGGATGGACACTGTGACATATAGATTAATGTTTTCTTACTGCCTCAAGTTACAGGTATGCCATGTTGGTAACTATAATTTAAAGTTCTGTGATTCTCAGTGATAAAACATGTCTTGGTTTTATGAAAAATGTCTTGCATTCACATTCTTTAATACATAGAGATTTTGTACCATATCTTCTGGTACTTTGGCACATCATGTCGCTTTATTTGGCAGAAGTGTAATGTAGCTACACATTGAACCTCCACAATAAGCCTCTATGTTCTATAGGTCACTTGTGTGTAGTCGGCTACATTGAGCTATGTTTGACATGACATAGAATATTTTCTGAAAAGAGGATTGTCATTAAGGAATACAGTTGTATGTTTTAAAATAACAAGCTGGAGACACAGATCTTGGTGGGGACAGAATGTACAGTGTGGTATCCAGTGGAGCATTCAAGAGAATACAACTCCTTCCATTACTGACTTTGGGTGGACAGACACCAGTTAACTTCTACTCGCCTTCTTTTCCCTGCTTCAGTATTTTCACTCATCACAAATTCTTTTGAAAATTATTGCCTCCGCCAGGAGGTTATATTTTTGGATGTGTTTGTCTGTGTTCAAGATAACTCGAAAAGTAATAATTGGATCTTTATGAAGTTTTTACCACACCAAAGGAAAAAGAGATTAGATTTTGTGAAGGATCCAAATCATATTCTGGTTACAAAAAATTCCCAAATTTTCAAAGTCCTCACTGTCTATGTATAGTTTCAATGAGTTTGGTATTGATATTATTGTATTGTGGTTGAGATTACTGCAAAAGTAATGAGCAGATCTTCATGACACTTTTTATTTGGGTAGGGCCAGCCCAAAGGAAGAAGTGAACACAGAAAGATCAGGATCAGATTTTAAATACAAAAAAAAAAAAAAAACCTGAAATTTTGGAAACACCTCCTTTCAGAGGTCTGCTCTCTACAAGTACTTATGTTTGTGCTGTCATCTGTTGAGAATATTTGTTTCTTGCAAAATAAATGTGAATCATCTGAAGTGTTATCTCAAGAGCTTATAGAACTGAACACTTGTTTTGGATTGTGCTCTAATATCTGGGGGAAATTAACACCTGACTGGTATTATTAAACAGTTGGTGGGTCTGACTACAGAATGTTTTATTATTGAATACTGTTTAAAGGCACACCGTAATTATTTATATAAATGCCCAAGTGTGATGTATTTTTCGGTCGGGCTAATTAGTAATGATAAAAAAAAACAACCCAAGCGTCTGGTGTCAGTGGGCAAAACTTTAATACTTGAATCTCAATTGTCAGCACATATATAGAGAAATTAAAAAATTAGAAACGCATCTCAAATCTGAAGAAATTAGAAACTTTAATGTCATGTGTTGTAGATTTTAAGGCATTCTTAATCAAAATTGACATGTTTTGTTTTGCTGAACGAAGTTGTTCCGTGTTTGCAGTGATTCAATTTGGGATGTACTAAAACACACCATTTTTCAGAATCCCAGAATCACAAAGTGTAGGGAAGGTCTTTGTTTGAAAATTTCTTCATCATGTTCTTCAGTTTGAAGAGGGTTCATATTTAAGCCTATCAATTCAGACTGTTCAGTACATACATTCCTAGTAATAGTGCAGTCTATTATTAAAGTGCTGCTTGTTTTATAGGGCTGTTTCATTCTGGTGAGCCGATCGTCAACCTACTTAAAGATTGGAAAATATAAAATATTGCACGATCCATTGGTATAGTTTGAGATATGTTTACGATGGCCTTAAGATCTCATCCTGAAAATGCAAAGATTGCCACACATGGGTTCCTGGAAAGGTCACAATAGGTTTATGAACTGTAAAAGATTAACTTAAAATGGAAATTATGGAAAAGATTACTTTGTGACTGTGAAGATAGTTTAAGATCACTGTAAGATCAAAAGTATGACTTTGTGAGTGAAAAGATAGGTTTATGATACGTTTAAGATGACAAAAAATCTTAAAAGGATCACTAGCAGTTTTTGATAAACTTAAACAATTTAATATTGTTGTAAACTGTTGGCGATGGCCTTACAATCTCGCCCAATAGGGAATATATCGCTAAGTTCCCTAACTTTCGTACACAATAGGTTTACGATGGCCTTAAGACCATTGCGATGCAAAAGATCTACCACCATATCTGGCAATTTACAGAATTAAAAACCTGTCACAAAGCATTGTCGCCACAATGGAACAGCCCTCTTAGGAGTGGCCAGCCTGAGCTGTGGCATAATTCTGCCAGACTTCCAGAATTAATAAGTGGCTTATCAGTGATCAGTGCAAGAGTGTAAAATCTCTTTCATAATGCTGTGTTTGTGGCTCTTATTTCAGTGAGTCTCCTCAATGCAGATGAACTTTTAAGAAATAATATACACAAATATTTGTCATGCTGCCAAAAGTTCAGGTTTTTGGTAGTTTTTAGAAGTGGGTGTTTCAGTATTTTCCCACTACACATACATCTGAAGTCCTCTAAACTAAGTGATGAATTTTGATGATGCAAAGATTTATTTTAAAAAACCTTTTGCAAATTGGGTTGTTTCTGGGTGTTGACACTCGCTTCAGATATCAACAAAATACTTCCACATAATGGTGTCTCCTTGTGTTGACCGAGTGGTTTAAATTAAGTGTGTGTTGTATTGAGAGGGATTTCCCACTCAGTGTCTGGTCTGTCTGCTATCCTTTGAGGGTCTTCTTAGTGCAGTTTCTAAACATGTTTAACATTCAAAGGTTCAAGTAAACAGGCACAAAGAAAAGTGTAATTCAAAGTTTACATTGATTTGATTACAAGGCAGCTTACAATAGGCTTTTTTGTGTGTGTTTTCAGTGACTGGACTGTGTACCACTGAAACAATACATATTAGGTCACAGCTAATCAAATATGACTGCTTAGTTCTGTTTATAGGCATAACTTGGTAGACTACTTTGTTATGCCTGAACCATTGTCTTGTTTCACATGTAACACATTTTTATTCAGTGTTTAGCCGGTTGAACACTACAGCCATGGGATTACAAAGGAAATATGTATTAACCAGATATTTTGAAGTGTTCAACTTTATTTACAATGAATATAAAGTAAAAATGTAAGATAAAATCCTCAAATAATTCTATTGTTTTGATGAAGCATTAATCAGTAGAAAGCCTAATATACCGCATTTATTTGTATAAACGCCTGGGGGCGATGCATTTTTCAAAGGGGGGGGGGGGGGGGGGGACTATTACCCCTTTTAAAAATCAACCCTTGAGTCAAGTGGCAATGTGCGATAATGGACAATTACAGTCTTGATCTCGCTTGCCAGCATGTATAAGTTAATAAAATATTGGAAACAAACCTTAAATTTGAAGATATTATAAAGTTTATCTCGTATTTTTGCAGATTTTATTAAGCGTCCCTTGCGGGACGCTTGTTTGTGTATGGGAGACCTTCAGGCTCCGCCGGCTCCGCATTTTGTTTTCCTTATAACTCTGTAACCGTTAGGCGGATTCTTTTCAAATTTGGCAGGTTTAGGCAGTAGCCTTGGGGAATTTTTTTGAATATGCTGCAGTGACATTTCAACCAATCAGAGAGGTCACATGACCCAAAATGTCTTTTTTCAATGGGGAAGCTTGTCCGGATGATAACTTGAAAGGACTTTTATCAATTCACCTGAAACTTGGCGAATACATTCATTCTATTAAAATCTGGAAATCATTAGATTTTGGCATTGATTGGTTAAGAAATGGCCGAGTAATTAATGATTAATTAATCATTAATTAATCATTATGAATTTTCCAAATAAGGAAAACACAAAAATGCTTATATCTCGAAAACCGTGCTAGATAGAGCGATTTCGACAAAATTTTTGATCTTCAGGGTATCTCTGCAAAGCAGCTATCCCAAAGAGCTATCTCTGAAACTATTGTGGATACCCAATTTTTATCAAATAACTCATTCATCTACTTTTGGGAGAGCTTTCACATGGTGAAGTTTCAGACCCGTAGATAATTACTCACCTACTCAAAATGAGTAAATGCAAATTATCTCTTAAAAGTATTGCAGATAGCCAATTTTTCTCAAATAACTCATTCATCTACTTTTGGAAGACCTTTCACATGGTGAAGTTTCAGACCTATAGCTAATTACTCACCTACTCAAAATGAGTAAATGCGAATTACCTCGAAAAGTATTGCAGATAGCCAATTTTTCTCAAATAACTCATTCACCTACTTTTGGGAGAGCTTTCACTCTGTGAAGTTTCAGACCCATAGCTAATTACTCACCTACTCAAAATGAGTAAATGCTAATTATCTCAAACTATTGCGGATACCCAATTTTTATCAAATAACTCATTCATCTACTTTTGGGAGAGCTTTCACATGGTGAAGTTTCAGACCCATAGATAATTACTCACCTACTCAAAATGAGTAAATGCTAATTATCTGTAAAAGTATTGCGGATACCCAATTTTTATCAAATAACTCATTCATCTACTTGTGGGAGAGCTTTCACATGGTGAAGTTTCAGACCCATAGCTAATTACTCACCTACTCAAAATGAGTAAATGCGAATTATCTCTAAAAGTATTGCAGATAGCCAATTTTTCTCAAATAACTCATTCACCTACTTTTGGGAGAGCTTTCACTTGGTGAAGTTTCAGACCCATAGCTAATTACTCACCTACTCAAAATGAGTAAATGCTAATTATCTCAAAAACTATTGCGGATACCCAATTTTTATCAAATAACTCATTCACCTACTTTTGGAAGACCTTTCACATGTTGAAGTTTCAGACCCGTAGATAATTACTCACCTACTCAAAATGAGTAAATGCGAATTATCTCTTAAAAGTATTGCAGATAGCCAATTTTTCTCAAATAACTCATTCATCTACTTTTGGAAGAGCTTTCACATGGTGAAGTTTCAGACCCATAGCTAATTACTCACCTACTCAAAATGAGTAAATGCAAATTATCTCTAAAAGTATTGCAGATAGCCAATTTTTCTCAAATAACTCATTCACCTACTTTTGGGAGAGCTTTCACTTGGTGAAGTTTCAGACCCATAGCTAATTATTCACCTACTCAAAATGAGTAAATGTGAATTATCTCTAAAAGTATTGCGGATACCCAATTTTTATCAAATAACTCATTCATCTACTTTTGGGAGAACTTTCACTTGATGAAGTTCCAGACCCGTAGATAATTACTCACCTACTCAAAAGGAGTAAATGTGAATTATCTCTTAATAGTATTGCAGATAGCCAATTTTTCTCAAATAACTCATTCACCTACTTTTGGAAGAGCTTTCACACACGAAAATGATAAATTGTGAATATCTCGGAAAAGCTATTTCTTGTCCTTTAATGCTCGGCGGGAGATACACACCGCGGCAGTGGTCTTGTCAAAAATTTTTGTCTCCCCCAAAATGGTGGCCATTTTGAATTTTCAAAGTTTTTGCAAAACACAAAAATGCTTATATCTCGAAAACCGTACTAGATGGAGCGAACTCAACAAAATTTTTGACCTGCTGGGTATCTCTGCAGAGTAGCCATGCAAATTTTCAAAATATTTTTGTCTCGCCAAATATAGCGGACATTTTGAATTTTCGAAATTTGCAAAACACAAAAATGCTTATATCTTGAAAACCATGCTAGATAGAGCAGACTGCGCTGACTTTGGTTGCCACAACAGTATAAGGCTAGAAACGAAGTATTTTCTTAATACTTTAGCACTCACCTTTATATCCTTTTCGGGACGCTTTATTTTTGCTATGCAAAAACATTATCTTTTTTTTTGCGAGCGATCCTCTAGTTGCATTTGTGATCATAATTGCTTTGTTTTGTTGTGACTTTCTTTATTTTTGATGAGCGGTATTCGATTGAGGAAGTACTAAAACGTATCTTTTTTCGGAATCCCGGAATCACAAAGGTGCTGGCTGTTGAGAGGGATGTAAGACCCCGAAATATGAACTTTGCAAAGGTAGACCGGGGGGGGGGGGGGGGGGGGGGGGGGGGGGGAGGCCGAAAAAGGGTTGAGTAATAGCTACTTTTAGGTTATCACTGTTGAGTAAATCGCTTATAACTTCAAAACTATTGCATTTAGAGAATTTCGTATAAATATGTTATTCAGCTACTTTTGGGTCAACTATAACATAGTAAAATTTCAGACCTGTAGCTCATGGCATAGCTGAGTAATAGCTACTTTGAGGTTATCACTGTTGAGTAAATTGCTTATAACTTGGAAATTATTGCATTTAGAGTATTTTGTTTCAATTATGTTATTCACCTATTTTGGGGTCAGCTATAACATAGTGAAGTTCCAGACCTGTGACTCATTGCATAGCTGAGTAATAGCTACTTTGAAGTTCTCAATGTTGAGTAAATCACTTATAATTTGAAAACTATTGCATTTAGAGAATTTAGTATAAATATGTTATTCAGCTACTTTTGGGTCAGCTATAACATAGTAAAATTTCAGACCTGTAGCTCATGGCATAGCTGAGTAATAGCTACTTTTAGGTTATCACTGTTGAGTAAATCGCTTATAACTTGGAAACTATTGCATTTACAGTATTTTGTTGCAATATATTATTCACCTATTTTGGGATCAGCTATAACATAGTGAAGTTTCAGATCTGTGGCTCATTGCATAGCTGAGTAATAGCTACTTTGAAGTTCTCACTATTGAGTAAATCACTTGTAACTTAAAACCTATTGCATTTAGAGAATTTCGTATAAATATGTTATTCAGCTACTTTTGGGCCAGCTATAACATAGTGAAATTTCAGACCTGTAGCTCATTGCATAGCTGAGTAATAACTATTTTGAGGTTCTCACTATTGAGTAAATCAGTTGTAATTGCAAAACTATTGCATTTAGAGAATTTAGTATAAATATGTTATTCAGCTACTTTTGGGTCAGCTATAACATAGTAAAATTTCAGACCTGTAGCTCATGGCATAGCTGAGTAATAGCTACTTTTAGGTCATCACTATTGAGTAAACAGTTGTAACTTGAAAACTATTGCATGTACAGTATTTTGCTTAAATATGTTGTTCACCTACTTTTGGGTCAGCTATAACATAGTAAAATTTCAGACCTGTAGCTCATGGCATAGCTGAGTAATAGCTACTTTGAGGTTATCACTGTTGAGTAAATTGCTTATAACTTGGAAATTATTGCATTTAGAGTATTTTGTTTCAATATGTTATTCACCTATTTTGGGGTCAGCTATAACATAGTGAAGTTCCAGACCTGTGACTCATTGCATAGCTGAGTAATAGCTACTTTGAAGTTCTCAATGTTGAGTAAATCACTTATAATTTGAAAACTATTGCATTTAGAGAATTTAGTATAAATATGTTATTCAGCTACTTTTGGGTCAGCTATAACATAGTAAAATTTCAGACCTGTAGCTCATGGCATAGCTGAGTAATAGCTACTTTTAGGTCATCACTGTTGAGTAAATCAGTTGTAACTTGAAAACTATTGCATGTACAGTATTTTGCTTAAATATGTCGTTCACCTACTTTTGGGTCAGCTATAACATAGTAAAATTTCAGACCTGTAGCTCATGGCATAGCTGAGTAATAGCTACTTTTAGGTTATCACTGTTGAGTAAATCGCTTATAACTTGGAAACTATTGCATTTACAGTATTTTGTTGCAATATATTATTCACCTATTTTGGGATCAGCTATAACATAGTGAAGTTTCAGATCTGTGGCTCATTGCATAGCTGAGTAATAGCTACTTTGAAGTTCTCACTATTGAGTAAATCACTTGTAACTTAAAACCTATTGCATTTAGAGAATTTCGTATAAATATGTTATTCAGCTACTTTTGGGCCAGCTATAACATAGTGAAATTTCAGACCTGTAGCTCATTGCATAGCTGAGTAATAACTACTTTGAGGTTCTCACTATTGAGTAAATCAGTTGTAATTGCAAAACTATTGCATTTAGAGAATTTAGTATAAATATGTTATTCAGCTACTTTTGGGTCAGCTATAACATAGTAAAATTTCAGACCTGTAGCTCATGGCATAGCTGAGTAATAGCTACTTTTAGGTCATCACTATTGAGTAAATCAGTTGTAACTTGAAAACTATTGCATGTACAGTATTTTGCTTAAATATGTTGTTCACCTACTTTTGGGTCAGCTATAACATAGTAAAATTTCAGACCTGTAGCTCATGGCATAGCTGAGTAATAGCTACTTTGAGGTTATCACTGTTGAGTAAATTGCTTATAACTTGGAAATTATTGCATTTAGAGTATTTTGTTTCAATATGTTATTCACCTATTTTGGGGTCAGCTATAACATAGTGAAGTTCCAGACCTGTGACTCATTGCATAGCTGAGTAATAGCTACTTTGAAGGTCTCAATGTTGAGTAAATCAGTTGTAATTGGAAAACTATTGACTTTACAGAAATTTGTGCAAATATGTTATTCAGCTACTTTTGGGTCAGCTATAACATAGTGAAATTACAGACCTGTAGCTCATGGCACAACTGAGCAATAGCTATTCTCAGGCACTGACTGTTGAGTAAATCGGCTATAACTTGAAAAATATTGCATTTGGAGTATTTTGTTAAAATATATTGTTCACCTACTTTTGGGTTAGCTATAACATAGTGAAATTACAGACCTATAGCTCGTGGCATAGCGGAGCAATAGCTATTTTCAGGTTCTCACTATTGAGTAAATCAATTGTAACTTGAAAACTATTGCATTTACAGTATTTTGCTTAAATATGTTGTTCACCTACTTTTAGGTCAGCTATAACAGAGCAAAAATTCAGACATGTAGCTCATTGCATAGCTGAGTAATAGTTACTTTGAGGTTCTCACTCTTGAGTAAATCAGTTGTAACTTGAAAACTATTACATTTAGAGTATTTTGTTAAATATGTTATTCACAGACGTTTTGGTCAGCTATAACATAGTGAAATTGCAGACCTCTATGTCATGGCATAGCTGAGCAAAGCTTTTTTCAGGTTCTCACTGTTGAGTAAATCATTGTATCCAACCTGTAGGAAATCATGGGCTGGGAATCTGTTAATATGGTCCGATTTGACCTTGGAACCCTCCTTCAAGGTCAAATGAGGATAGCCAAACATAAAAGTGCTTATAACTCGCTTATTATTGGTCCTAGAGGTTTGGAATGAAAACCAACCTATAGAAAATCATGAGCTGGGAATTTTTTGGTGTGGTCGGATGTCACCTTGGACCCCTCCTTCAAGGTCAAATGAGGATAGCCAAACTTAAAAGTGCTTATAATTCGCTTATTATTGGTCCTAGAGGTTTGGAATGGAAAACCAACCTATAGAAAATCATGGGCTGGGAATCTTTTGGTGTGGTCGGATTTCACCTTAGACCCCTCCTTCCAGGTCAAACGAAGATAGCCAAACTTAAAGTGCTTATAACTCGCGTATTATTGGTCTTGGAGGTTTGGGATGGTAAACCAACATATAGGAAATCATGGGCTGGGATTCTTTTGGTGTGGTCAGATTGACAAGGTCAATTGAGGATAGCCAAACTTACAATTGCTTATAACTCGCTTATTATTGGTCCTACAGGTTTGGGATGGTAAACAAGCTACAGGAAATCATGGGCTGGGAATTTTTTTGTGTGGTCAGATTTGACCTTAAACCCCTCCGTCAAAGTCAAACAAGGATAGCCAAACTTAAAAAGTGCCTATGACTCACTTATTATTGGTCCGACAGGTTTGGGATGGTAAACCATCCTAAATTCTTTGGCTGGGAATCTTTTGGTATGGTCAGGTTTGACCTTTGGATCCCTTCTTCATGGTCGAACGAGGATATTGCATTTATAGTATTTCTTTAAATATTTTTAACCTACTTTTTACACTTAAACAATTACCTTGTTACTTTATTTCATAATACCATTTGCAGGGCACAACTTTTTTGTCCTTTTCTTCTGTCAGCTTCGGAATATCTTTCGAACATGCTGTTCAGTTACCATTTTATAGCGAAATACCCTTACCATTTCCTAACAGTAGCTATTTGTTGGAGCCATCCAACCCAATGGCCAACGCAGAGATGCGATTTTTAAGGTTATATAACAACCTTAATAAAGCCATTGGGTTACAGTAGTCCGTCCTCCCGCCATTTAGGTCACATGACCACGTTGTTTACTTCATTATTTTTGTTGGCCATCATCAGTAAGGACGTCTTTGGGAATTAGGAGAAGTTTTGTCAAGGTTTTATTTATTTTTTGAGATTTTTAGTCAATCTCACTTATTATTTTACATGTATATCATACAGAACTTATACCTTTGTTAAATCTTCGAAGGTATGCATTATAATATGTAAATAAAGGACTTTTGGATGGCGACTTCGAGGTTTCATCTTCAACCTCGAGGAAATAAATCAACAATAATTTTTTTATATAGCTTGCCAGTCGTTCGGTTCAGTTTGCTGGACGTTGGAAGCTATAATTTTTGCAGCATACATGTTTAGAAAGAATGTACTCTTCAATAACAGAAGCGATATGGAAGACGCCATCTTGGATGAGAAGGACAATTCGAGTGGCCGTTATTGCTGTTTCACGTCGGGTTCTAATTGACAGGCGTTGAAAGCAATTTTGTGATCACATTGTACATCCCAGTCGAATAGATTGTCCACGAGTCAGCCATTTACGTTGCCATGGACACGGCATCGTGGAGGAGTTTTGAATGCAGGAAACACTATTTCTTCGGAAAACACTTCCGTTGAGGTCCATTCAAAACATCCATGCACAATCGAGTATTCTATACCTCTCAGAAGGTCAGAATTCTGGTTGTCAGATGTCCGGGAGTGTCACTCATTAACTACAAGGAGAGGCTTTTGATTAAATGGTTTTGCACAAGAATTTAGTACAATCGGGTTTCTATACCTCTCAAGAGGTTTAGAATTCAGGTTGTCAGGTGATGGGGATTGTGATTCATTCCAAGAATAATATTATTAAGTGGCTAGATATTGATACAACAGTCACAGCCAGTGTAAATGCTCCCTTGTTTGGTCACATTTACCTACATCTTGTAATTCCCACATTCCTTAGGTGAACAGCCAGAATTGAATGTGGTCCTTATTTTCGGTTTCAAGGAGTTTTTGAAGCCTCTGTTGTTAAGAGCACTCATGCAGGAAGAAGTTTTTGCTTGGACTTCCTTACATAATCATTTTCCTGGATAGCTCCTTAGTTGTAGGAGGTCTGCAGGAAGATCACTTCAGACACTGTAGGAACAAGTTCCCTTATAGAAGACTATAGCAGAAACCAAGTGTAGATTGTTCCTTAAGGTCTAATTTAAAGGTTCTTAGGGATCACCATGACATGTTACAGTCTTCAATACTGCCTTGGACTAGGTTCAAATCTTCTTGGAGTTTTGACCATGTCTAAGAACAAGTGACTCAACAGGAGGGAGGTAACTTTGAATGCATTTCTTGCTCCTTATGAAGTTATGAAGTTTCCTGCTGGACATACTGTTACATGTTCAGAGGAACTTCATCCAATGTTTTTCATTTCTATAAGGATGATTATAGTTATGGAAATAACATGCTCCTACAAAGGGAACAACAGACCTCACATTAGTTTTTGGTCCCTGTACATTACGCCTAAAAACAGTTACAAGTGCCTTCTTCTCCTTAGCTAGTTACAAGGGGGGGGCATTCTTGATTATTCAGACCCATGGAAGCAGGGATAGTAGGTTGCTTCCAGGAATTTTTAAGCATTCTTTGTCCAGTGTAGGTTGCATACAAGTCTTGGAAATAGGCTACTATTCAGTCAAACCTTTCAGAAGTGAGGTTTGGGAAAAAAAAAAAAAAAAAAAAACGGGAGAAACAGTGTTTTTGATAGAAAGCTGTTTATGAAATGATCGACAAAAGGGCGATAACACCAGTCACATCGCTGGAAAGTTACAGTTTCAGTCTATTTCTTAGGAATAGTAAGGAAGAAATGTCTTTCAATGACACTTAAGGTCAGGTAAACAAGCTTTGCATGTATCTTACTTAATATGAACTGTGGCAGTATATTCGGCATTCGTTTTAAGAAGGCGACTGTATGACGTCACTAGAATTTGTGGGTGTAGTACATAATTCACCGATTTACCCAGCTAACAAGGTATCTTCGCATCATTGGAGGCTACAGATTCTACCAGTTCACTGCCTTACCCTGCAATATTACTACAGTTCCTCTTCAGATCACCAAGGTAGCAAAAGAGGTGAAGCTGATGGCTTTTGCAGAAGGCATCAGTATTCGCCAGTATATAGGCGGTTGGCTAATGAAAACAAGCTCAAACAGCAATGCCAGGGATACACCCATTGGGTGGTGCATCTTGTCGAAAGCCTGAGTTGGATCACAAATTTCTAAAAATCAGATTTATTTCCAACTCCACTAATCGAATTTATGGTTACAATTCGACCTCAGGGTAGGTCTAGTCTTCTCAACTCAAAGGAAATCTATTGTCTTCTTGGAAAGACACTTACCATGTTGGAAGCTTCTCACTTATCTCCAGGGAAGCTCATGTCACTTTGAAAGCATGGCTTCAATGGGGAATACTATACCATTGGGTTATCGGAGCATGAAGTTGCTCCAATGGTATCTGGAAACATTGCTGATATCTTCAGTCTCTGGATGTTCCATTTCTTGGGTCTTTGGTTCAGGGAATATCGTCAGTGGTGGACCAATAGTTTAGTTTTGAAGGAGGATACACCACTCCTTCAGGAGCGCACTTTCTCTCCGTTCACAGAAGCTTCCCTAATGGGTTGGGGTGCTCTCTCGAGTCATCCACAGCCATTGGTCTGTGGCATCAGGAAGAATCAAGACTCCTAATAACATTATACAGCTGGAAGCAATGTTGTTAGCTTTAAATGATTCAAAAATCAGTTTTGAGTTGAAATCGGTTGATTTTCACAGACAATTCTTTAGTGGTTGCCTATATGAACAGCCAGGGAGGCATCCACTCAGGGAATTTGTACCTTAATCTGTAGAGTTATGGGTTAGTCCAATGCCAGAATGATTCAGATTCAGGGAAATTCATTCCAGGGAATCTACATGTTCTAGCAGATTCCTTGTCTAGGAAGATAAAAGCAAAAAAAAAAAAAAAAAAAAAAAAGACCAAAGCGGTTATGAATCGCCAGGTTTTTCAATCAAATTAGACATTGCTGCCATCAATCAGTGGTTGATGTGTTTGCAACAAGATGACTCACAGGTTTCCTTGGTAGGTCTGCTGTCAGGCTTGGGAAAAAGGTGCTTGAACACCTTGTGATAGTATGGACAGACGTGTATTTGACCAGGGTCTTGGTCCTCATGTCCCAGACAGTCGGGCTTGGGGAACAGATGCATGGAATGTCTTTGGGGAGGGTCTGGTCAGTTATGTCCAGTGGCCCTCATCCCTCATGTGATTCAACAGATGACCACCTTTAGGTATAGAATCATCATATTGTACCAGGGTGGCCAGGGATGTCTTGGTTTTGGGTCTGGTGGATTTGTCCACAAGACCCCTTCTAAATGGGTGAATCTATTGACTCAACCATTTAGTAATAGACTTCACATGAATCTTCATGTTTGGCATCTGGAGTCAGGCATGAATATTATGGAAGATTTCCAGAGGAAGTGGTGAATCATGAAGGAGCACTCCTCTAGGAGAATCTGTAAATCAATGGTTGTTTTCTGGGCAGTGGTGTGTAGAGAGTCGTATATACATCTCAGACCCCACTATTCCACATTAGCAAATTTCCTGAAATACTAGTTCAAAGAGACATACCTAAAGGCCTAAAGGGTCGAGAAGTATCTAAAAGTTGAGATAAATAATAGATTAGCAACTTTTAGTAAGAGACAAACCAATAGTTTTGGATTTTGTCATTGGTCCTTCATGCTCTTATCAAACAACCTTTGAGCTTGTGAGGAAGGATTTCTTGAAGTTATTACCTTTCAAGATGGTCTTTGGTTTTGACTTTAGGTAAAGTAGTGAACCCTTCCCTTAGTTATAGGGAGGATTGGTCACAGGTAACTTTGGCCCACTAACTGCCTTTTGGCCATGAACCAGTTGGCTTCAGATGGGCCTACTGCATTACTGCAACTGAGTCAGTGGTCTTTGTCTCTGTGGATTATAGAGTCATGGTAAAGGAGTGACATTAATGCTTGGACATATTCTTCCTTTAGTTATAAGGAGAATTGGTCACAAGTAACTCTGGCCCATCAATTGCCAGATCCAGTTTGCTTTGGATGGGCCTACTGCAATTAAGCCTGTGGTCATGCCAGCTCTTAGCCTCTTTGGACATCAGTTTGACTCAATGTGGGTCTGTCTGTCCTGTTAGGGGTGGTAATCAAAAGGTTTGGGATAGAACAAAATCTTTTGTTTTTACTGCCATTAAGAAAGTTTCTTAATAAGACTTATCTTTTGGCACCTATTTCATCTTGATTGAGTCAAGATTGAGTCACGGAAACTATTGATGTATGTTTTTGATTGCATCTTTAGTTTATAGGTGATTTCCTTACATGAGTTTCTTGATACATGTTATTGGAAATTACATTGTATGTATACTAATTTCTGTCTGAAAAACCTCTGTTGTCATAGGGTCAGATTTGAAATTGGGTCCTACAGTTGCAGTTACAGTTTTGTTACTTTATAAGTATGTGTTTCATACTTATATTGGTACATTTGCAGTTTGTGGCTGGTATGTCTGCAATGCTGGATGTTTGTAGTTAGATATCAATGTTGCCTAAATCCGACTTGGGAAGGATTTGGCATTATGCTGATGACACTTACAGGTTGGTTTGACCTTGTTTTGGGGTCGGATGTTACAATGTAGATGGGCTATCTATTTATGACATCTTTTTGCAACACCAACATTGTCAGCAGTTGTGAGAACTACAACTACATACTGCCATTTTTTGGAAGTTGTATGTTGTGAATGTTTGGAAGTTATATGTTCATTAATGCATGTAATTCCATTGTGAAGTTCTCATGTTGTTTAGTTGTAGGTTGGGTAGTGGTTTTTCTTAAAAGAATTCCCTCCATCCTACAAGGCCGAATTCAGCTACTGTTAGGAAATGGTAAGGGTATTTCGCTATAAAATTGGAAAATTTAATAGTAATTTAAATTTTTATTAGAAATACTTACCATTTCCTAACACTCATATTTCCCTCCCGCCTCCCCGCAAGTGATTCTTTTACTTGCAACAAAAATAATGAAGTAAACAACGTGGTCATGTGACCTAAATGGCGGGAGGACGGACTACTGTAACCCAATGGCTTTATTAAGGTTGTTATATAACCTTAAAAATCGCATCTCTGCGTTGGCCATTGGGTTGGATGGCTCCAACAAATAGCTACTGTTAGGAAATGGTAAGTATTTCTAATAAAAATTTAAATTACTATTAAATTTTCCAATTTACTGTATTTCTGTACAGCCCTTTTCCTGATAATTATGCTTTCCTCTCATTATCACCATCACAAATCAAAAACATTCAGTCAGCTGACACAGTGCCCGTTCACGGGCACTCTCCTCTTGTTGAGTTTTCTTACCACTGATGTAATCACTACTATAGTATATTCCTCCTTTGATGGGTTCTTTTTAACTGGGAAATATATTTCAGCATGCGTCTTCCATGCTGAAGAAAAGAAAATTATGCTCATTGACTTGACTGGTGACCGTTTTGCAGGGGCTTCTCAATTTCCTCCCAAAAAACTATTTTTATATACACTTGCCTTTGACCAATTTTTATCAGAAACTACTTACGATGGATTTTCCAGATTTGGCCCAAATATTAACCAAATTAATACCAAAACCCTAGTTAATTGTCACATCAAATGATCAATCAGGTCATAAATGTCTCATTGAGTGATTAATTAACGATTACACAATTCCTATTTTTATGGCATATATCTTTGTTGGGTGTGAGACAACTTTGTCAGATAAATGTTACCTTTGGCCCTTTTCAAAGTTAAGTCACTGCAAAAAGTTTTTGTTCTCTTATACTTGCGCTTCACAGATTTTTCTTGGAAGGTATTTCAAGAGTTAATTGGGTATATGGCATCCTCATAAGCAGTAATCTCCTTAAAAAATGTTAAAATTTCATAAATTTCCTCCTTTTAATGTTTTTATGGGTTTTATTTATGTCCCTTTTTTATTTTTATTTATTTATTTAATATATCCCCAGACAAAAGTCGGGGATATATTGGATTCAGGTCCGTCTCGCCGCTGCAGCTGTAGAAATTTCCTTAAAAACAGATCAGTGGGTTTTTTCAAACTGGATACACATGTTAAGGATGCCCAAAGGAAGATCCCTATTTTAAGGTGACCTTAAACTCCCAATAATAAAGAACTTACGGCCACCTTAAGGTCAGAAATTTGACTTTTGGCCACTTAGAGCCGTCTAGGTCACAAACTATGAGGCTCATCTGGCTAAAATTTTAGCTGAGAACACATTAATATACTCTTGGTACATTTGCCGAAAATCAAGCCTTTAACTTTAGGATAAAATTGTGTTTGAGGCCCATAAAGACCCCACTTAGGGATTTTTTCCTACATTTTTCACATATTTTGCCCTATGATTTAGAAGTGGTAATTCTGATGAGTCTCAAACTGCACTAGGTATAACTTTTATATGTAATCCTTGTCTGTGAAAAATTTAAAGGCTGTAGGTTTATCTATAAGGTTGACTTGAGGTCTCAAAATTGCCCAAAAGAGACCCAAATTATGGACTTTTTGCCACCTTCAAGCACTGTAGCTTTCAAACAATGTCTCTCATCTAAGTGAAATATCATCTGGGAATATACTGATATGTTTTTCTTTTATGAGCCACAAAATTTAGGCCTTTAATAGACATTTAACCTGTGTATGAGGACCATAAACACCCACCCGAGTGACCCTTCTAAGACATTTTTCACATATTTTGCCCTGTAACTTGGAAATGGTAAGTCTGAGAAGTTTAAACTGTATTAGATGTACATTCTATGTGTAATCTTTGTATGTGACAGATTTTAAGTCTGAAGCTTTAATTTGTCACATTGAGGTCTCTAAGAGACCCAATATTTGGACTTTTTGCCACTTTTAAGCCCTGTGACTGTTAAACTATGTGACTGATAGAGCTCAAATACCATCTGGGAATATATTATTATGTTCTTTTTACATGTGCCAAAAATAAAGGCTTTACGTAGACATTTTATTGCATTAATACATCTTACCTAGTGGACAGAGGCATTTGTCCGGCGCCTGAGCTGGGCTCTGGCTGGGACCGGTAGTGTCCCATTCATCCGCCAGGTGGCTGTATAGCTTCCCTGCCGGTGTACTGCGCATGCTCGCTCATGTGCTCCTCCTCTTTTTGTTTGGCGCGTATCAAGTTAAATGCTGGAGATTTAAGAGACAAATTTATTTTCTGTGTGTTACGGAGTGAATATTTCTGGAATATTTGTTGGTTATATTGTTTGTAAAGTGTCATGGCTTCACCAGGAGAGTTAAAAGGACAAAGGAAGTACTCTAATGGCACAAAAAATGTGCCAGGTGTCAGGAGAAGAAAGTTGGGCAAGATCCGTGTGTGTTGGGGAACGACTGTTTAATTTGTGATCGTTTTAGTGATTAACAAAAGGAAAGATTGGCTACCCCTTTATATAAAATCTGCAAGGAAACAAAAAGGCAGGTCCAAAGACTGTAGTTTCTTCTCTCCCTACTACTGCCTCTACTTTAGTTTCAAGTCAGCCTCTTATTAACCCTGCTGCTCGGCATACCGATCCGGTAGTGCCCCCAGCAGTTCAGGAATTAGTACCTAAAGGAGGTGAATCAAAGCCCATAAAGAAGGCTCCCAAGTCCTATAAGACTGATAAGTCTAAACCGGACTTTGGTACTCAGACAACTGCCTCTGCTGGCCCTGTTCTAGACATCCCCGGTTCGGGAGATACAAGAACCGGTTTTCAACCATTGCACACTTCCTCTACTGTTACTGCGGACATGGGGTTCCAGTCTACTGGTCCAGAAAAGACTACCGGTCAAGAACAGACAGTCACCGGTTCATCTTCTCTATTCACCAAAGCACCCAAACATACCGGTCAGGAGAGCCTTTCTACCAGTCGTTTTGAACCAGCCCCTTATGTACCGGCTACTGCATAGAGTATAGGGATCTACCCCAACAGGACATTTCTGATCTTGAGCTCTCCAGAGATGAGGATTCTGCGGTGGAGGAAGGTGAAGTTTCCTCAGATGTTCTTGACAAACAAGATCAAACTGAGGATATGACATATCGTGAGACAGTCAGATCAGTCCGTTCATTTATGGGCTGGAATCATATTCCTGTCTATGAAAGTGATCTCTCAGAACCAGACAAATCAAATAACCCCTGGAAGGGGAAGAATCCCAAGAAACCAGCTAGGATCTCTGTCGCCATGCCCCCAGATGATTGGCTATACCAAAAATTAGAGAAGTTAAATACCACGGTGGTAGAGGGGTATCCTTCCAGGGCACAAGATTCCGCGGGCCTCAAAAAGGACCATTTTGATTGCGTTAAATACATCCTATCCAATGGACAATTGCTAATCCGGTTGGCGCAGACTGGCCCGCCAAAGGTCAAAAAAGACGTCCTGTGTGTATAGCACATTATGTCGTCTCCTTTTATCAAACCCACCGACCAACCAGCTTCTCAGCCTACTGACCGCCCCTGTGTCTGCTGACCGACCTTCTGCAGCTACAACTACCGACCCACCAACCTCTACACTTCAATCTGACCGACCTCAGGTCAGTGACCGACCTGCAGCCTCTGATAGACCTTCTGCTAGTGCTTTTCAACCAACTAGAAGGGATGTCACTAGTGAATCGGACTCTGACAGTGTAGTTTCAGACCGACCTATGAGGGCTCGGCACATTCCAGGTCACTTGAATGTGATAGCAGACAAGCTGTCTAGGCACAATCAGGTGATCCAAACAGAGTGGTCCCTATCTCAGCAGGTGTTCAATCTATTGTGCTCCAGATGGGATCTTCCTCATGTAGACCTGTTTGCAACCTGGTTCAATCACAAAATCCCCAAGTCTGTATCACGGTGCCGGATCTGGCACCCTTCAGTTCAGAGTCTTCCGTGGGAGAATCTAGATGCTTATGCATCCCTCCGGTCTCACTGCTCACCAGGGTGATCTCCAAAGTGATAGATCAAGGTTGTCGCAGAATGATTCTAATTGCTCCAGGGTGGCCCAACATGCCTTGGTTTTGGGACCTGGTCAATCTATCGGCTCAGATTCCCTTCAGGCTTCCACTGCAGGGGAATCTGGTGACACAGCCCTTCAACGAGCTCCCTCACAGGAACCCCAGCAATCTGAATCTACATGCTTGGCTCCTAGAGCCTCTGCCATTTAGGAACAAGGGTTCTCTGACGAAGTGGCAGCAAGAATTGAGGCTCGTCAGAGACTCTCAACCAAAGCCATTTACAAGTCAAAGTGGGCCATTTTTGTCAAATGGTGTGACTCAAAGAAGGTGGACTTCAGGTCGCCCTCTTTAAACTAGATTGCAGATTTTCTTTTACATCTTTTCAAAGAGAGAAATCTGCAGCCTACCACCATTGAAGGCTATAGGACAGCCATTGCAGACATGGTGGGCAATGATAGACTAAATATTAGCAAGGATGAAAACTTAACTTGTTTGTTGGACAGTTTTCATAGAGATAAACCAAAAGGAAGGCAGGGAGTGCCCTCCTGGAACCTGTCACTGGTCCTTCACCAGTTGCCTAAGGCTCCTTTTGAACCCATGCGAAAGGCTTCTCTTAAACATTTGACTTTTAAGATGGTCTTTCTTTTAGCTTTGGGCTCCGGCAGGAGACGCAGTGAGATTCATGCCTGGCTATACAAGAACATCAGACATCAAGAAAACTGGAGTCAGGTTTCACTGTACCCATCACCCAGTTTCTTGTCCAAGAATCAACTAGCTAGGGACGGTCCAGCCTGTGTGGCCCTGGTGGTTATCCCAGCCTTGGCTCCTTCTTTGGACAAGTCTCTTATGGAAGACAAATCACACTGTCCAGTAAGAGCTTTACGTTACTACTTGGATTGGACCAAGGAGCTGCATAAGGGTAAGGCACCTGGTTTTTGTGTCCTTCTGGAAGAGTTTTCACAAGGATATTGTTCCTTCCACTATCTCTTCTTGGATTAAACAGACAGTGTTATTGTGCTTCCAGCTCTCAGATAAAGAAGCTCAGAATTTACATCAAGTTAGAGCTCATGATGTTAGGGCTTTTGCGGCTTCCAAGGCTTTTCAGGGATGTGTATCCTTGGATCAGATCCTTTCCACTTGTCATTGGAAAGCTCACAACACTTTTACTCAGTTCTATCTGAAAGATCTAGCTTGGGCAGATTCTGAACTGTACCACTGTGGTGCTGCATAGCAGATCCACAACGATAAGCAGTAGCTATCTTTATTGTGCATAGTATACCTAGTGTTCATAGTGTATAAATAAATAAATAAAAAGCTATGTTTGCTTCTGGATGGCCATGATCCTAAGTGGCTCCAGGGGTTTTTGGGATTCCATCTTCATTTCCTTTTCCTCCTCCTCACCTGTGTTGTTCGGAACTCTGTCTTCCTTCTCCCTGTACACTCGGATTGAGTTTGTACATAGACCTGTATAAAACGCAGGTGGGATGGGGGGGCAGGGGTGTTATTCCTAGAAATTGGTTTATTTAACTATTACCGGATTCACCCCCTTTATTACCTACAGTTCTCGGAAATCCCCCTTATCTGACTACCCTCCATCCACATCTGTCCACTAGGTAAGATGTATTAATGCAATAAAATGGAAAATTTAATAGTAAATTAAATTTTTATAAGCTAATACCTTACCTAGTGGACAGGGGGATTCCCACCCTACCTTCCCCGCTTCTCTAAACCAAGGGGTATTTCTAAGGTAGGCAACAAAAAGAGGAGGAGCGCATGCACAGTACACTGGCAGGGAGGCTATACAGCCACCTGGCGAATGAATGGGACACTACCGGTCCCGGCCAGAGCCCAGCTCAGGATGTGTTTTTCTAACGTTCGGTGAGACCGACAGGGCGCCGGACAAATGCATCTGTCCACTAGGTAAGGTATTAACTTATAAAAATTTAATTTACTATTAAATTTTCTATTTAACCTGTGTATAAGGACCATAAACACCCACCCAAGTGACCCTTTTTGACATTTTTCACATATATTGCCCTGTAACATGGAAATGGTAAGTCTGAGGAGTTTCAAACTGTATTAAATATACATTCTATGTGTAATCTTTGATTGTGAAAGATTTTAAGTCTGAAGCTTTAATTTGAAGGTCACATTGAGGTCTCTAAAAGGCCCACAGAGACCCAATATTTGGACTTTTTGCCACTTTTAAGGCCTGTGACTGTGAAACTATGTGATTGATAGAGCTGAAGTCTCTTCTGGGAATACATTATTATGTTCTTTTTACCTATGCCGAAAATCAAGGCTTTTGGTAGACATTTAACCTGTGTATGAGGACCATAGATGCTCACCCAAGTGACCTTTTTTGACATTTTTTCTGTATTTTGCCCTGTAATTTGGAAATGCTAAGTGTGACAAGTCTTGAACTGTATTATACCCGGTATAATTATGTCCACCCCAGTGGGGGGTGGACATATTATTTTTGCTTTTTCCGGTGTCCGCCGTCCGGGGTCCGGATGCTTGGTTTCCGCTCATTTGAAGGTAAAGTATTTATCCTATCTTTACCAAATTTGGTATGGGTGTTTATTGGGTTAACAGCTTGCATGGGATTGCTTTTGGTGAAGAAAGGTCTATAGCTAACTGAGTAATAGCTACTTAGCTACTTTTGTGTACTTCTTTTGTTTCCGGGCATTTTAAGGAAAAATATTTGACATATCTTTACCAAATTTAGTATGGGCATTACTTAGATCTATAGCTTGCTTGGGATTGCTTTTAGTGATAATAGCTATATAACTGACTAATAGCTACTTTGCCAAAAATGGAAAAACACAAATTTGCTTCTATCTCCTTAACCGTGCGAGATAGAGCGATTTTGTCGAAATTTTCGACCCACAGGGTATCTGAGAAATGTACTCTTGGCAATTTTCAAAAAATTTTCCTCTCCCCAAAAATGGCGGCCATTTGAATTTTCGAATTTTTGCCAAAAATGGCAAAACACAAATTTGCTTCTATCTCCTTAACCGTGCGAGATAGAGCGATTTCGTCGAAATTTTCAACTGACAGGATATCTAAGAAATGTACTCTTGGCAATTTCAAAAAAATTTTCCTCTCCCCCCAAAAATGGCGGCCATTTTGTATTTTTGCCAAAAAATGGAAAAACACAAAATTGCTTCTATCTCCTTAACCGTGCGAGATAGAGCGATTTCGTCGAAATTTTCGACTCACAAGGTATCTGAGCAGTATACTCTTGGCAAAAAATTTTCCTCTTCCCACATATGGCGGCCATTTTGAATTTTCGAATTTTTGTCAAAAATGGAAAAACACAAATTTGCTTATCTCCTTAACCGTGCGAGATAGAGCAATTTCGTCGAAATTTTCGAACCTACCAATGCAAAAAGGCATGCAGCTGAAATAATTTACATGTATACTGATAAATATTTAAGCATCATTGATATATTTTACAAATGAAACAGGGTCGTGTAAGACTACTGTACAATTTTTGCAAAAGGTTCATGGGGTGGACATTACATATGATAATGTGTGTTCTTCTATGCTATCTTGTTTCTATTCATATGTCGCAGCTACTATCAACAGGGCGTCCTATTTCTAGTTTTTGTTATCTATGTCCCCAAAAGTTTCAGATCTGTAGTTTTATTGCTAAGGTCACTTTGACGATTCTAAAATGCCCACAGAGACCCAATTTATGGACATAATGTGCCACTTTAAAGCCCTTTAACTGTCGAACTATGTGGCTCATAGAGTTAAAATCTTTGAATTTGTCAAAGGAAGTGCCTCTCTATTTAAATTCTCAATATTAATGATGTTATGGCCATCTTAGACTTTTAAGAACTTATTTTTGTGTTTTTATTCCTCTGCTTGCTGAGTTTTTAACTTTTTAAAATGAAACTGGTTATACATATTAAAGTAGGCAAAATGGACACTGTTATTTTCTGGTGAGCTTTAAGTCCCAGTATTAATGAAATTATAGCCTTATGTAGTAAAAATAGGGGATTTTTAACCCTTAACTAGCCCAGTATTATTCAACTTGCCTCAGTTAATTATGACACGATTAGTTATGAACTTATTTCAGTTGATAATCACACATTTAAAATTCTCAATCCTGAATTATTATTATAAATCTGTTCTTGTGGTTTAATAATTTATATTTAAATCTGGAGGTATAATCTCGATGGACATTCCTTAGTTAAATATTTTATTTTTTTAATAGTCATGAGATTAACTGAGCTTTTTGGGTTCCAAATTTATTAAATAGGTATACTGGACCATTGATGATTTCTCAGTATTTTATTACCCCTTTTATATATATCAGAGTGTTAGATCTTCAGTAATAGTGTTAGATGTTTAATTAGATGATCATCATACAGCAATCAGATTTATACCAGATCTTCTTTTTTTTTTTGCTTCTTATTATATTATCAAATTTTAAGTATGTAATGTTACAATGTAATAATATTCTCAATGACTGTTGGACTTTCTTGAAACCTTTTCTGTAAACATGCATTCTTCATTGCAAAGGTTTTGGCCACCTCTGGTATTTTTATTGTTTCCATTTGGCAGTACTATTTCAATCTATCAACAGTGAATTAAATGCTAATGAAATCAACTTACATACTTTATATAGTGCAACTTTAGTTCAGTTAATGTTTATCTCTTTCAACACTATATATCCTGAGTAGTTATCTAACTGGAGTATTGATTGATTGATTGATTAAAGAATGAAAATGTCTATGTGGTGAGAAAAAAATCTATTGTGGGTGAACATCCCATCCTGTCAGATTGTTGTGGGCAAAGTGCCTGTGGATAGAGTTGCATTGGGCAAAGTTCTTGTGGGCAAAGTTCCTGGATTCGCATCCGTCGTCTGGGGATACTATTTTGCTTGCAAAATAAAAATATTGTAGATTGAATTACTCAAGTTCTTATATAAGTGGGTGATTATGTTTTCCCTCAAAATTATATCACACAGAAGTTGCTTGCCGTTGGTCGGCAGTTTACAGTACAGAACCCTAACGAACTGTATGTACTGGTTTCCTCTGCCCTTCCAACTACCCGTCGTGATATGACCTTTACAGTGTTCAAAGCGACGTAAAACCCCAAATAAATAAATAAATATATCACACAGAAGGAGTCCCATAGAAATACCCAGTCAAAACATGTTGCGTGAGTGATGACCTGTCTGGGGATACGTTGGCGTCGAGTTGGCCCAATCTAGTTTTTTTTTCTCTCTAAATAAGAGCAATAAAAATATTAAGGAAAATGTTGTAGTAAACCAATTTGGGACCATTTATAGTTAGTATTTGTCCCTATTCTTTATTTGCAAGAAGAGAAAAAACCACTAATATATATATGTTGTAAAAAATACTTCAAATTCAAAAGAAGTATATTTCAATCAGTGTTCCAGCATGTTCAAGGCATTGAGAAACAGAAAAGATGTTCTGTGGCCTAGTGGTTAGCAAGTTGGGCATCTAATCACAAGCTGTCACCGCAGTGAGGTTTCAAGTCCCACAAGTGGCAATACTGAGGACCTCTCCCAATGTGACCCTGGCTGTTTAAACGGGACAAAAAACCCTGACTTTGACAAACAGATAAAATTGTTACCATGCTAAAAGTTATTTCTTAAATATGGAACATCCTCAACTCTTCATGTTGAAACTATTCATAAAATTGGTTTGTCTACTTTTTCAAACATGATGTAGACTGTACTGTTTTCTTTAACCATCAGCTTAGATTAATTTAACCCTGCTCAGATTCCATGAATTATTTTTTCACACCCAGAAGGATAAATATTAAACATGTATGGATGTCATATAAACAACACAGTGTATGCAGTGTGTATGCATATGTTTGCACACACTTCAGTAAATCTGATCACCCTACCAACTAGAGATCAGGCCACATGATTTTTTATACAAGATTTGTTATTAACAGGAGAGAAATTAGGACACATGTTTTACGCAAGATTTGTCATTGACAGGAGATAAAGTAGGACATTCATACCTTGATTAATAATGTCACTTTAGATCCAGAGAATAACATGACATTCAGTGAGTGTCAGTCTGTGAAATGATCTGTACATTTTTCGGCAATCACTGCAAAATGACAAGTTCCCATAAAGGCATAAACTATATCAAAACAATGTAGAGATACTTCATTAAGTTTGTATATCTTACAGTAAATATATTAACCAGCAAATACGCATATTTACTGTGGTGTTGTTTGTTTGTTTTTTTTGTGTTTTTTTTGTTTTTTTTTTGGGGGGGGGGGGGGGGGGGGGGGGGGGGGTCTAGTAAATACTTCTTCATATTTAAAGCACTGGGATAACTATTTTATGTTACTTTATAATTTCAAAAACAGTTATGTGATGTGTCATACAAACCTGTTATATTTTCTTGCATTTAAAATAAATTTAATGGAATTAGGCAAGTTTATACATTTTAATATAAAGATTAAGACCAAATATTTGTCAAATTATGATGGTGATTATTATAGTTTTGCTTTTGCTTCTGTTAAAGGTCACCAATATAATTTGGATATATAATAAGAGTTGAATTAAATCTCCTTTAATGTTGTCCCTGTAGTAGAGGAAGCCTGTGTATGAGGGCCATAAATATACCTTTCTTTGTACATATTTTGCCCTGTAATTTGGACTTGTGAAGTATAACAAATCTCTAACTGTATTACATAAAATTTCTATTTGTGAATTTTGTCTGTGGGACATTTGAGGTCTGCCATTTTAATTTCAAGGTTACCTAAAGGTCTACTCACAGAGACTGGATTTATGGACTTTTTGCCACTTTTAAGACGTGTAACTGTCAAACCTCATGGCTCATAGAGATGAAATTTCATCTAGGAATTAAATTAACCTTATAAACTTTATATTGTATGTAACTTAGGAAGTGCAATAAATGTTTGATCTCTTTCAAAACTATATGCATTGATGCCTCTAGAGTGCGGCATACACGATATCTTGTATGTTTTAGCAGTAACCCGCAATTCGGTAGATTTAGCGCGTTCAGTTGAAGACGTGATCCCACACATTTACAAAATGGAGGGGCACCTATCATTTCGTGGGAATCTTTTAATTCTATCATCATGAAGGCTATATTTGGTGATTTTTTTAGTGAAAAATGCTAATTAATATAAAAAGAAAACAGATACTACAAAATGGATGATTCATCAGATACTAACAACAATACTGTTAAACCAGTTCCTACAGCATGCATGTATACAAGAATTACTTTACTGTATAATAAATAGAAAAATCCAGGCCTTTGATATTTTTGTATCCAAGCAGTGATCCAGATAAGTAACAAAATTGAATGGGATCCCAAGTGGGATCAGGTTCCATCTTGTCTTTTTTTTCATGAAGATCCATACAGTAGCAGTTGTGTAATCCTGCTAACAAATGGATAGACAAATGGTTCTGAATTTAATGAATCTTTGGTGGAGATAAAAGTTTCCATTTTAATTGACCAAGCCCCTTCATTTTTCGAACATGGGGGGAATTGCCCCCACATTTCAAAATTTCTACAATGACCACTGTATATGTCCTGAATAGTTATCTTAACAGGAATATTAACTGTAATTAAAACAAGACCACTGCCGCGGTGTGTACCTCCCGCCGAGCATTAAAGGGGAGGAAATACCTTTTCCAAGATATTCACAATTTTTCATTTTCCACTAAAATCCAAGATGACATTTTTCCCCTAGGCACAGAATACTGTTGTACTACCTTGTGGGTCAAAAATTCGCTCGAAATCGCTCTGTCTGTTACCATTTTGAAGATATTTTCAATGTTTATTTTCTGCTAAAAATCCAAGATAGCCGCCAAAAGTGGTGAAAATTGAATTTGTTTCCCTTTTGCATAGTATACTCGTATACTATCCTGCGGGTCAAAAATTCACTTAAAATCACTCTATTACAGTTTTTGAGATATTAAGACTTTTTCATTTTCCGCAAAAATCAAAGTAGCTATTACTCAGTTAGCTATGGACCTACAGGTCTCAAAATTTGCCATTACACAATACATCAAAAAGTAGGTGAACAACATATTTGACAAAAATCCTTTAAATTCAACAGTTTTACTGTGATAAGGGATTTACTCAATGGAAAACCATGAAAGTAGCTATTACTCAGTTAGCTATGGACCTACAGCTCTGAAACTTTGCCATGACACAGAACATTAAAAAGTACATGAACAACATATTTGACAAAAATCCTGTAAATGTAATAGTTTTGCTGTTATAAGTGATTTACTGAATGGAGAACCATCAAAGTAGTTATTACTCAGTTAGTTATGGACTTACAGGTCTCAAAATTTGCCATTACACAGTACATAAAAAAGTAGCTAAACAACATATCTGAGAAAAATCCTTTAAATTCAACAGTTTTGCTGTTATAAGTGATTTACTCAATGGAGAACCATTAAAGTAGCTATTACTCGGTTAGCTGTGGACCAACAGCTCTCAAAATTTGCCATTTCACAGTACATCAAAAAGTAGGTGAAGAACATATTTGAAAAAAATCCTCTAAATTCAACAGTTTTGCCGTTAAAGGTGATTTACTCAATGGAAACCCTCAAAGTAGCTACTCAGGTAGCTATGGAGATACAGCTGTGAAAATTTCCCATGACACAGTACATCAAATAGTAAGTGAACAACATATTTGACAATAATTCTCTAAATTTAATAGTTTTGGAGTTATAAGTGATTTACTCATTGTTGAAATTCAAAGTAGCCATTACTCAGTTAGCTATGGAAATACAGCTCTGAAACTTTTCCACGACACAGAACATTAAAAAGTAACCGATTAACATATTTGACAATAATTCCCTAAATTCAATAGTTTTGGAGGTATAAGCGATTTATTCAATGTTGAAATTAAGAAATTTAAAAGTAGCTATTACTCAGTTAGCTATGGACTTACAGCTCTGAAAATTCACCACGACACAGTACATCAAAAAGTAGATAAACAACATATTTGACAAAAACCCTTATATTCAATAGTTTTTGAGTTATAAGTGACTTGCTGAATGGTCAAATGTTAAACTTAGTGTAGCTATTACTCAGCTAGCTATGGTGCTACACCTTGGAAACCTCACCATGATATAGTACATGAAGGAGTTGTTAAACAACATATTTGAGACCAATATTGTAAGTAACAGTTACAAGATAAAAGCAACTTACTCATTTTGGTCATTGTTAAAAACAGAAAATAGGTATTACTCACTTAGCTATCAAGATAGACCCCTAAAAATGGTACCATCTTGTAGGCATGGAGAAAGTAGCTGAACAACATATTTTACAGAAATGCTCTAAATGCAGTCGTTTTGGAGTTATGAGCACTTTACTGAAAGTAGCCACCATTGCTATTACTCACTTAGCTATGGACCTAGGTCTGAAAAATACCAAGCAGGTTATTTTTAGGCTGTATAAAAGTGCAACTACACACTTATGGCAGCCATCTAAATCAACAACAAAAAAGCCATGGCAGAACACCTGAAAAAAAAAAACCATGGCAGCCATCTTGTTAACACCCATGGCGGCCATCTTGTTTTTCCGAATCAGCCGAAAAAGATTCCCAGGCAAGTTTTTCCAATGATGAATTTATCCTGCGCATTTGGAAGCTCTAGCTATAATGTTTTAAGAGATAGAAAGGCTTTTGTAAAAATGTGATGAACGGATGGACGCACGGACACAGGGCATTTTATAATCTCCTATACCGGGCCTATCGGCCGGCGGGAGATAAAAATGAAAACTGTCTGTGTAGTGAGCTAAATTTATATTGTGGGACGAAATCGTACCTTCTAAAGGTTGTTTTGGATAGAGTTCCTTGTGTGCAAAGGTCCTGTGGGCAGAGTTTGCAGTGGGCAAACTTCTTGGAGACACACTCATCGTCTTAGGATATAATTTTGCTTTACAAAATGAAAATATTGTAGGTTGAATGTCTGAACTTCTTACATAAGTGGTTGATCATCTTTTGCTCAAAATTATATCACACAAAAGATGGGTCCTTTGGAAAATGCCCAGTCAAACCATTTGGCATGAGTGATGACCTGTCTGGGGATATGTTGATGCCAAGTTGGCCCAATCTAGTTTATAGGGATGTCATAAGTCCTTAATAGCTGTGGCATTGAAAAAAATAATAGCTTAAATGAAATATCTACAGAAAGCACATACCTAAAGTTAGTAGACATAAACATTTTAAGGCCTAAGTGCTATTTTCTCCAACATAGTATTTGCATCCAACGTAAAATGAAGTATGCTTAGTATGTTCCAATAGTCATAATAAAGTAAAATGTTCAATATACATATATTTTGGTTTACAGTTCAACATTATATTTTTACAACCAGTAAAAAGTTTTATTTCACATAGTTATTGAAACTCAAACCAGTAAACTTATGAAACCACACTGGTCATAAATCAGTAAATACGGTGGATTCTCGATTATCCGAACCTGTTGGGAGAAATCACTGAAGTTCGGATAATCGGGAGGTTCGAATAGCTGAGAGTGAGCTCCACATGCATTAGCGGTAACACCAATGTTTTTAGTAAATGTTTTTAGTAAATTAATGGATTATGAATGTTTTAAGGCCTGTAACAGTTGTAATGATCAAAGGCCAAGTTACAGGCTTTATTTGTGAAGGCTTTTCTTTTCTAGCCTTTGAACTAGAACAATGCATCTGAACCTTTTTTGTTGATTTCCTAACACCATGTCCACCAATTAAAATCACTACCTTTTCAGTAACAACAAATTCAATGGATATTGGCATTTTATTGTGTACAGGGGTTAATTGTACGGCTGCAAGCACCTCAATTCCTCGTTTTGGAAGAACCGACTCAGACTTGGTTAATCGCTTGATTATCGCCCATGAAATAAACTATTTTGACATATTACACCTTATAAAATGGTCAAAATACAGGAAACTTGAACTATTTTACCCACAGCCCTTAAGGGCTGTCGGGGTATTGTTTTCACCCGTGGTGTCCGGATGGGCGGGTGGGCGGCGGGAAGAAGTTTGTCCGGCCTGTATCTCAGAAACCTTTAGGTGTAGGAAGTTGATACTTGGTAGGGACATTGGTTAGGGTGTGTAGGTGTGCAATGTCATGGTGTGACCTTGATTTGTTGATACTTGGTAGGGACATTGGTTAGCGGGTGTAGGTGTGCAACGTCATGGTGTGACCTTGATTTGACTTTTGCGTAGTGACCTTGACCTATAAAATCTTTATCCGGGCTATATCTCGGAAACTGTAAGGTGTAGGAAGTTGATACTTGGTAGGAACATTGGTTGGGGGTGTAGGTGTGCAACGTCATGCTCTGACCCTGATTTGACCTTTGACCTTACCGTAGTGACCTTGACCTATAAAATGTTATCCGGGCTATATCTCGGAAACCATAAGGTGTAGGAAGTTGATAGGGGGGTTGGGGGTGTAGGTGTGCAACGTCATGGTGTGACCTTGATTTGACCTTTGACCTTGCCGTAGTGACCTTGACCTGTATAAACTTGTCCGGGCTATATCTCAGAAACCGTAATATGTAGGAAGTTGATACTTGGTAGGGACATTGGTTAGGAGGTGTAGGTGTGCAACATCATGGTCTGACCTTGATTTGACCTATGACCTTGCTATAGTGACCTTGATCTATAAAATATTGTCTGGGCTATATCTCGGCAACCATAAGGTGTAGAAAGTTGATACGTGGTAGGGACATTGGTTAGGGGGTGTAGGTGTAAAACGTCATGGTCTGACCCTGATTTGACCTTACCGTGGTGACTAGTGGTGTGGCGATTAGACGTTTGTCGATTAATCGTCGGTGAGAGTGTAGAATTGCGGTCAGTCACTTACGTTTTCTAATGATCAATTATTAAGCTTATATCTTACCTTTCCTGATTTATATCAATATCCACATATTTTTAAAATATTTTAGGTATTTTTACTTGATAAACTGACAGTTTTGTCTTGAATTTCAAGCTTGTTTATGTCTACCGCCATATTTACAGGAAGTGGGTGCTTTCGGTAGATTCTAAATGTTGGAACACCGTTATTCTTACCAGATTGACCTATACTTTATCCCGGAAAGTGTTTTTTAAATAATAAACAATAATGGAGTAAACTAATCGATTATGGGTCGATCATCGCTCGGAAAAATGGACGAATAATCGACCATGCAAATTGGAGGCGATTCCCAGCACTAGTAGTGACCTTGACCTATAAAATCTTATCCGGGCTATATCTCCGAAACCGTAAGATGTAGGAAGTTGATACGTGGTAGGGACATTGGTTAGGGGGTGTAGGTGTGCAACGTCATGGTGTGACCTTGATTTGACCTTTGACCTTGCCGTAGTGACTGTGTTAAATAGATGCATGTAATGGCTCTCATGATTTCTAGCAGGGTAAATATGAAAATTTTATTAAAATCACCTATTGTCGCCCATCGGACTCATTAGACATCAAAACCAAAACATGGGAGACACCAGAAAAGTTCGTTTAAGCCCGATTTTTGGTTAATCTTTGGTTCCTATAACAGATTGTACACGTATTTTTTGAAAGTTTGAGGGAATATGCGTATTTACTGACCAAATCTGTAAATTTCACATATTTTCTTGTAATATACACATTGTTCTCGTCTTACTCATATCACTGTTACTACATGGAAAAAGTACACTCATGTTTTTCAGTCAATCAACCAGCGTTTCTCTCCATTTGAAGAGATAGAGACAAGTGCTGTGCTGAACCTCGACCATGATGTGGTCTTACTTAAAGACCAGGTGAGAGTTGCTTCTTTGTTATAATGTATCATATGATATATACTCCCACCTACAGTTTATGTTGAAATCTCTCTTGCACTATTTGTTATATTATTGCCCCACTGTAAAATACTAGAAACAAGTGTTTAACCTTTTTTCTGTGGTTTTATAACTGTTTTCCTTTTCATGGGATTTTGTAACTGTTTTTCCTATAGCTGTTGCAGAGTTATGATTTACAGACATTGGTCAAGTTACTCCTATCCCACCAGTAAGGATGTGCAATGAACACTAGGGACATCACAACTCTGAATATTTCATGCTGGCACTATTCGTGTCATCACTGAATAACCGTTGAAATTATTAAAAATTTAAACTACCATTAATCTTATGCTTCATGTTCTAAAAGGCAATGAAAAGATAAATATGTGAATTAAAATGAAAATGTATGTAATTAATCTGTAAAATTCATAAATTTGTCATTTTCGTGCCACTTCTGGTATATTTTTACCCCACTGTGAGCCCTTAAGGGCTGTCGGGGTATTGTTTTCACCCATGGTGTCCAGATGGGTGGGCAGGCGGCGGGAAGAAGTTTGTCAAGGCTGTATCTCAGAAACCGTAAAGTGTAGGAAGTTGATACTTGGTAGGGACATTGGTTAGGAGGTGTAGGTGTGCAGTGTCATGGTGTGACCTTGATTTGACCTTTGACCTTACCATAGTGACCTTGACCTATAAAGTCTTGTCCGGGCCATATTTCAGAAACTGTAAGGTGTAGCAAGTTGATACTTGGTAGGGGCATTGGTGGGGGGTTGTAGGTATGCAGTATCTTGGTGTGACCTTGATTTGACCTTTGCCCTTGCTGTAGTGACCTGGACCTATAAAATATTATCCGGGCTATAAAATATTATCCGGGCTATATCTCGGAAACCATAAGGTGTAGGAAGTTGTTACTTGGTAGGGACATTGGTTAGGGGGTGTAGGTGTAAAACGTCATGGTGTGACCTTGATTTGACCTTACCGTAGTGCCCTTGACTTATAAAATCTTGTCTGGGCTATTTCTTGGAAACCGTAAGGTGTAGGAAGTTGATACTTGGTAGGGATATTGGTTAGGGTTTGTAGGTGTGCCACATCATGGTGTGACCTTGATTTGACCTTTGACCTTGTCAGTGACCATGAGTTTTAAAATCTTGTCTGGGCTATTTCTTGGATTGCATAAGGTGTAGAAGGTTGACGCTTGGTAGGGACATTGGTTAGGGGGTGTAGGTGTGCATCATGGTGTGACCTTTTTGCTCTACCAAAGTTTGTTCACCTGCCATATTTGAGACATCTTTGTCTTATAGCAAAGATATATGGATTGCTGCAACTGATTATTATATACACTTTTACATAATTGTGCTATTTCTATTGACAGCTATTCTGCAATTAATCAATTTTATAGCTTCATATTTTTTAGTTTGCTGATTAATGCTGTCAGCTTGCTATTGAATTGTCTTGTTTTAGTACTTTATCTTTATATACATTTTCTTTCCCTTATGTGTTATTTTCTCTACTTAAACATTATTTGGACTATATATGATTGACACTGCTATGAAAGTATCCCAGTCTTTGTACTGTTTCACTACTTTTATATGTCGTGGTGTTGAAAACTACTTCCCCAGGCTGTGGGGTACGGGCGTCTCTGATGTTATTTTTCTTATACAGGAAGTGATCTATATAAGAGGTATTTGATACTTCCAGTTTTACGTGAATGCATAAACAATACAGAAAACATGGCTGTAGTTTGATTTTAACATATTTTATGTGACAATATGCAAGTATTTGGTGGATTCAGAGCTTTTGTCATATTTTACTACATTCACCAATTAATCGTTCATTAAAATATGGTAACGAAAAATAACTATTCTAGGCATTGTCTATTTGTCGGCTTGTCGTGACTTCCCTAATAAACACTGGTACTTTTATTGTTCAAAATTCTTAAAAATGTATTGTGAATTTTTCTCATAAGTTTACATTTTTAGCTGATTGTGAATACAATCAAAACATAACTGTTGGAATTTCAGTAAATATACATGGTATAATGGGGAGTGGCTACCTTTGAAATACCTTTGAAAGATATTTTTAGTATTATGGCTAAATGTGTGTTGTAAGTGTCTTTGCAATGGATGTGGATTTGTGCATCATAATGTTTTTAAATAGTACTTATAAATTTTGATAATTGAGAAGTTGATTTTCAGCAAGATTTATATCTAACTGGATGGTACTACCACAGATTACAAATTTACATTTCAAATGCTGTCTATCAGTCCATACAACTGATCTCTTGC
Source organism: Sabellastarte sp. h YS-2021 (assembly GCA_964017235.1). Classification (NCBI taxonomy): domain Eukaryota; kingdom Metazoa; phylum Annelida; class Polychaeta; order Sabellida; family Sabellidae; genus Sabellastarte; species Sabellastarte sp. h YS-2021. The sequence continues at coordinate 36,510,226 of OZ024936.1, forward strand.
CTTCCAGTCTACAGCATGATTGTAGCCACTAGTCCCTCGCACATACCTTAATGATTGTATTTTGGCAGGCTGACTTTGCATTCCATGTGTGGCAGCAGTTCCCGGAGCGTCTGGTGGGCTATCTGTCTCGCAGTCACTACTGGGATGAACGGCGGCAGGCTTGGTCCTACAGCTCCAAGCCCACCAACCATTACAGCATGGTGCTCACTTCTGCAGCCATTTACCACAAGTACGTACCCTCAAACAGTCAAACACTGAGGAGAACAAAATGTCCTGCAGTTCAGAGAACCTACACCCAAAACCCTTACAGATCATTCAAAAAACCACTTATAATTGACAGCAACTCATTAAAGATTAAAGCTGAAACAATTATACCGATTGACTATTAGGTTATCAAAGTGTTAGTCAATGCCAATATGGTACACTGGTTAACTGTTTTCTCATGATGTACATCACCCCTTATGGGATTTTACACAATCATTAAAACTATAAATATTTGAGTTAAGACCTTGAAAGGTATCACATTAAAGCATATTATCTGTATTTTATTGTATCCACCAGATACCAGGTACTATGGATTTTGCTTTGTTACTCCGATGCCGCCTGAGAGATTTCACCGTTACCGCTCTAACCAAAAAAAAGTTATAGCTAGACTTCTCAAATTTGCAGGATATAGTCATAACAATGAAATCTTGCCTGGGAATATTTTTGGCCTCATTTTGAAAAACAAAAGGGGCATTTTTTTCGACTTTCAGCAAGGAGTTTTGTTGGCCCTCTGGAGCAAAGGGTGTTATAGGTAGAGATCTCAAATTTGCAGGATATGTTCATCATTACAAAATCTTGCGGGGAATATTTTTGGCCTCATTTTGAAAAACAAGATGACCTCCATGGGCGTTTTTTTTGTCCGTATAATATCTCCCTTATTGGTCCTAGACATTTGGTATGTCAAACCAACCTATGGGAAATCATGGGCTGGGCATCTTCTGATGTGGTCAGATTTGAACTTGGGCCCCTCCTTCAAAGTCAAACGAGGATAGCCAAACTTTAAAGTGCTTATAACTCATTCATTATTGGTCCTAGAGGTTTGCAATGTCAAACCAGCCTATAGTAAATAATGTGCTAGGAATCTTGTGATGTGATCAGAAGTGACCTTGGGCCCCTCCTTTTTTGTCCGTTTGTCTATCCGTAAAAATTTCTGTTTCCGGACTCTAACTCGAAAACAGTTTGTCCAATCGAATTCAAACTTGATAGGGAGATAGATCACCATCATAGCTAGGTTCCTTTTGAAATTGGTGTAATTCTGTCTGTTCGTTTGTCTGATTTTTTTGTCCATTTGTCTGTCAGTCAACATTTCTGTTTCCGGACTCTAACTCGAAAACGCTGTGTCCAATCAAATTCAAACTTGACAAGGAGATTGATCACCATCATAACTAGGTTCCTTTCGAAATTGGTGTAATTCCGTCCGTTCATTTGTCCGTCAACATTTCCATTTCCGGACTAACTCGAAAACGCTGTGTCCAATCAAATTCAGACCTGACAGGGACATACATCACCATCATAGCTAAGTTGCTTTCAAAATTGGTGTAATTCTGTCCTTTCATTTGTCCGTTTATAGCATAGATACAATTATGTAACCTAGATTACAAGTTTTACATTTCTTAGCACGTCTAACACCTTCACCTTAACTGGGTGACCTAACATTTCTTTCCTTGTTTCTAAATGTAATTACAGCAGTCGCTAACCTTATTGCTGCCTGCACAACCCGCCTTTTGGGGCATCTTTGACCCTCTTGTTAAAATAATTTTTAATTCATCAAAATTCATAAAATCATGCACTAAATCACTTACAACTTGAAAAGTATTGCATTTAGAGCATTTTGTTAAAATATATTATTCAGCTACTTTTTCCATAGCTACAACATGTTGAGTAACTTGAGCATCTATTACCATAGCTAAGTGAGTAATAGCTACTTTCTGACTTTTCTGCAAGTTCCATGAGTGAAATCACTTGTAACTTGAAAACTATATGCATTTAGAGAACTGTGTATAAATATGTTATCCAGCTACTGTTGGGTCATCTATAACATAGTAAAATTTCAGCCCTATAGCTCATTGCATAGCTTAGTAACAGCTACTTTGAAATTATCATTGTTGAGTAAATTAGTTGTAACTTTAAAACTATTGTAGTTACAGTATTTTGTTTATATATGTTATTCATCTACTTTTGAGTCAGCTATACCATAGTAAAATTGCAGACCTGTAGCTCATTGCATAGTTGAGCAAAACCTACTTTGACATTCTCACTGTTTAGTAAATCAGTTGTAACTCGAAAACTATTGCATTTCAGTATTTTGTGTAAATATGTTTTCCACCAACGTTTTACACCTCAACTTGGTACTTTACTTCTGAATGTCATTTGCAGGGCACAATGTTTGTGTCCTTTACCTCTTTTCACTTCTACTCTGAAGCTCAAAGCACACCCATTCACGGGCAGATTGCTTGTTTTTGAAATATATCAAAATATTATATTATTAGCTAATTACCCAACAAAGTGATGAGGTGTTTTTGCTTATCTAACATCCAGTGATCCGACACATTGTTAATTTACATCCAGAACACACATCAGTGTGACTTTTTGGTATTTTGAAACATGCTAAATTTTGGAAAGGCTTAATCGGTTAGTTGACCGATAATTATGTCCACCCACTGGGGGGTGGACATATTATTTTTGCTTTTTCCGCCGTCCGGCGTCCCACTTGGTTTCCAGACATTTTAGGCAACAGTTCTTATCCTATCTTTACCAAATTTGGCATGCAGGTTTATTGGGTTAATAGCTTGTATGGGATTGCTTTTGGTGATGATAGCTCTATAGCTAACTGAGTAATAGCTACTTTGCTACTTTTGAGTATCTCTTTGGTTTCCAGACATTTTAAGGAATGCTATTAAGCCTATCTTTCTGAAATTTGGTATGGAGGTTCATTGGGTTAATAGCTTGTATGGGATTGCTTTTGGGGGGAATTGCTGCATAGATGAGTGAGTAATTAATTAAATAAGTGAGTAATTGGCTATTTTGAATACTGAAAAAGGCAAATGTGCTCATATCTCCTAAACCGTGCGAGATAGAGCGATTTCGTCGAAATTTTCGACCCACAGGGTATCTAAGGAATGTAATCTTTGCAATTTTCAAAAAATTATCCCCTCCCCAAAAATGGCGGCCATTTTGAATTTTCGATTTTTTGCCAAAAATGGCAAAACACAAATTTGCTTCTATCTCCTTAACCGTGCGAGACAGAGCGATTTTGTCAAAATTTTCGACCCACAGGGTATCTGAGCATTGTACTCTTGCCAATTTTTAAAAAAATTTCCCCTCCCCAAAAATGGCGGCCATTTTGAATTTTCGAATTTTTGCCCAAAATGGCAAAACACAAATTTGCTTCTATCTCCTTAACCGTGCGAGATAGAGCGATTTTGTCAAAATTTTCAACCCACAGGGTATCTAAGAAATGTACTCTTGTCAATTTTCAAAAAAATTTCCTCTTCCCAAAAATGGCGGCCATTTTGAATTTTCAAATTTTTGCCAAAAATAGAAAAACAGAAATTTGCTTCTATCTTCTTAACCGTGCAAGATAGAGTGATTTCGTCAAAATTTTCGACCCAACCAATGCAAAAAGGCATGAAGCTGAAATAATTTACATCTACACTAATAAATATTTAAGCATCATTGATATATTTTACAAATGAAACAGGGTCTTGTAAGACTACTGTACAATTTTGGCAAAAGGTTCATGGGGTGGACATTACACATGATAATGTGTGTTCTTCTATGCTATCCTGTTTCTATTCGCATCTACTATCAACAGGGCGTCCTATTTCTAGTTGTTACTGGTGTCCTCTTATTACCTCTGCCAAGGAGGTATTATTTTTATGACCATTTGTCAGTTTCTTTTTAGCAGGATTACACAAATGTTCCTGATAGGAAAATTTGAAGATGGAGCTTGGTCCAACTTAGATTCCATTACATTTGACAGTGATCCGGATCACCGCCTCAATACATAAAAGATCTTGATTTTTCCATTCATTTATTATTGAGATATTTAAAAAAAATTATACATGCATTAGCATAGGTATGCAGTCTTTCAGGGCTCTTGTTTTAAGATGTTTTTTTCCAAGAAAATATCAGTATTTAAAAGTAGGGCTGGGACGAGTGCTGAAAAACGGCATCAAGTACTCACCCTCTCACAACCGGCCCGAATTCGAGTAACCGCAAGATTTAGTATCTACCATTAGAAGTCTTCTGTAAACAGATAGTCGGTTCCGGAAATGAAACTTTTGAAGAAAAACGTCTTCTATTTGACCAGATATTATAGAATATGGAGTAAATTATACGTTTTCAAGTGAAAAGTGAAACTTTAATTGATATTATGTGACGGAAATGCTGAAATGTGGCATATTTTACACAAGCGTTTCATTACGTGGGCGATAATACAATACCTCATGAGTAACCGAGGATTTAAAATGGACTCGAGTACTAGCAAAGATCGACTCGTCTATCGAGGCTCGAGTACTCGTTCACAGCCCTATTCAAAAGAAATTCTTAAAAGATAATTATGCATGAATATGGTCCCAGACCTGAGACAGCATTTGTGTCCTGCCAAGATCTTGCTTACCAGGATTTCACAATGCCGCCTCAAAGTTCCATCTCTCTCTGATATTCTTATCAAAGTCATGGTTGGTGGCTTTACATCCCATTCTACAGCAAGGAACATGTTGAGACAGGTACTCAGAATTGTCTGTTGTGTTGATACCGTTGTGATGAATTCTTGCAATACATACAGTACTTTTCTCAACCCTCAAGCCATGGGATTTGTGAACTGTTTTGTTTTTATGTTTGGTTTTGTGTGCTTTCTTGTTCTGTTTGAGACATGTCTTGATGAAACTGGTACTACTCAAGTTGTGTCATGGCATGTATTTTGTGTTCCAGGTATTATGGTTTTCTATACCACAAAGTTGTTCCACAGTCAATCCTGGATACAATCCACAAACAGTCAAACTGTGAAGACATTCTGATGAACTTTCTAGTGAGCCATGTTACCAAGCTTCCACCAATCAAATTGACTCAGATGAGGCATTTTAAGGAGGCGCCTGAGCCAGGTCAGGAGGTATCAGATCAGGGTGAGGCTCAGTGGCTGAGTGTGGAGCATTTCGCAGAGCGACAAGGCTGTATGCAGACCTTCACCCAGCACTATGGCTACATGCCACTTCACAGGTCCCAGATCAGACTCGACCCTCTTCTATACAAAGACCCAGTATCCATGACCAGGAAGAAGTACCGTGAGCTGGAACATCAGTAAAGTGCATACCTACATGTACAGGTAGAGAGAGCCTGCTCTTCAGAATTATACAGGTGCTTGACCACCATTGAGTGTACAGAATACCACTGACATGTGTACACATACATGTAAAGATGCCTGAGCACAGCTGATTGTGAATATCAATTCAATTACACATATGTACTTGTGCACAAATAGAGTGACTGTACAGAAAACCAGTCAAAATGTGTACATAATATGTAAAGATGCCTGAGCACCAGCGAATGGCCACAAATATACAGATAGCAGAAGCATTGGTGAGTATACAGAAAATGTTAAAGTAACGTTGGAAGTCTTGAACAACAGGGAAATGTGCAGAGCTGTGGGTGACTGGTCGCTAGTGAACCATTGGATTGAAATAGCAGTAAAATCTGTTGAAGGTGCAGGCTCCTATGTCACTGAAATGAGACAAACCACATCCAAGATTTGGCAGAAACTGACTCAGAAAAGTGTAATCATACTACAAAGTATGGATAGCGAGTTTGTTATACAAGTTATTGTAAGCTGTCACAGATTTATGGACTGTAAAGCTTATGTGTTCAGTCTATAGGTTGCACTGAGACACACTGAAGAGTGTGGAGATTACCTTTGTGGAGATATGGGGCAACCTTTGATATATTCAAGAAAAAATTTCAGCATAGCAGTCCATACATTTGTTACATTGCATATGTCCTACATGATGTCACTTTAAGTTAACTTAATTTAGACTTGGTTTTCATTGTCAGTATTCAGAGCTGCCATATACCAATGTGTGACCTCCGTGTGTTTGACATCTGAGGTCAGTTGTTGTTGTGTTATTCAGTGTATGACCATTGTGTACTGCACACTTAGGATCAGTTGCCATGAATTGACCATGTTATTCCTGTATGCTGTGACCTGTTTGCTTGACCTTGCATTTGTATTTAAGAAATTGCTTTTTTGATATTTTGTTGTAACTGTATATTTTATGTTAATCCTTTGTGCCACAGTGTTATAAAATTAGAAGTGCATTTAAAGATACTTACAGTAAAATCTAGGAAATGTTTTGTTTTGTAAAAGCTTATTTACTTATCTCTAGTTAATCAAGCAGAGAGTGAGAATGTGCAATGGATAGAAAATGTAAGTTTGTAGTTATTTACTTATGCTTCAGTGTATCTACTGTCCAAGTGTTGCTTTCATTCTGTAAGGATGACAGCATTACTTGCTGATGCAAGAGATCACTGATTTGACTGGTGTTTTATGCAGGCTTTGTTTCAAAGCTTCACCAGTTGTGCTGTTCCTTTGTTTCTTTTGAAAGGGAACGTTGTCATTGGGTGTGTGTGTGTTTGATACTTGTGTCAAAATTCTGTGAAATTAGAATGAATTGATTTTAGATCAAATTTATATATATTTTACCATTTTGGGGGTGCACCTGATAAAACCTGTTGAGGTTAAAACTATTTCACAGTTTATGAAGGCTACTACAAGACTGAATTAATTTAAGAGATTTTAATGTTTTTCCTTTATTTCACCCAATGATTTTCTATGCTTCTGGGTGATAGAAATATACCGGTGCCACGCTCTGTCACGCCCATGGGCAATGTGACCAAACATTTGCAAAAGTTGGGATGGGCATTTACAATAATGAAAAACCAGCCGGGCGTTTCGAAAAAAATCACCGACTGGAAGTAAAATATGCGGTTGGTTAAACAAATCTTGTTGCAATAAAAGGTGACATAACTGCTAAAGTAAGGAAAATTTCGTTGAAAATGGATATAAATTAATCACATTTCACAGATTATTGGGTTTATATGGAGAAAGTTTACCTCGAAATGACATATTAGTAATTTATGAGTGATAACGTAAGATTGTGGATGGGTGCTTTCAAAAGCATGAGCGTTACAGATCGCAGCTACGGTATTACCTTGGTTATACATGTGTTCCGCACATCTTTGTCACCTTAAGGGAATTGTGGTGTGTGTTTTCATGCTATCCAGCAGTGTGCTATTCAGTGATTCTAGTCATAAATTCCTCCATATGTACAGGATCCAAGATCCTCTAACTTCATCTGGAACATAATAAACGCCCTTTAAATCCACTTAGTGGTGTTAAATCCTATATTTGGGTCTTTAAAGGTTTGTGTGTTAATAACTTCAGATTATAAGACTTTTGGGGGGGGGGGGGGGTTGTTTGTGTGAAATTCAGCACATTGAGTTTGGCAATACTTGCATCTCACTCCCTGTTTACTACCTTTTTTCCAAAATAATGGAGAGGCTGCTGGGCAGAAGCTGATCTTTGTGTTGTCTGTGACACTTTTGTGTCTTGATGAATTTGTATTCATTGTAAAGTTGTGATGGTGTCTGTTATTTTATACTGGAACACAAATGCATGCTCTTTGCAGATGAAACTCAGGAGTTTGACTTTGTTTTCCCACTTTGCTGTATCCAGATTATTGCTGGATGTTTTGAGCTTTCGGTGGGTGATGCCTGTGACTTCCTATAGTGCTTCTCGACATGTTTGCCATGTGTCTGCTGCCTGAACTCATAAATACATCAAACCTATGCCATAATGCCAACTATCTTCTACTGTATTTTCATGTATAGTCTTGTGATGAACTTTAATTAATACATATTTAATCCCAGCGCCACACTGAATATCAGATCAGTAGGTTATATTCTGAGAGCCAAGTATATTATGTTACAGACTTTTTATCTAGGGTTTTTCGCACATGCACAGTCCAACCCAATACTGGGAGTGTAAATGTGGTCCTTAATTGGCAGAATTTCGACAGTTTCAAGTGATCATTAAAAGTAGTTTGAAAACTTAAAACTTACATCTTACCTTTGCTGGGCAAAACAATTTTTAAGATATCTTACTGATATACTGTTGTTTACTTTCAGTGTTTTCAGAATTTCATATTTATAGCCTCAGTATTTCCTTCACTGTTTTATCAGTGTAATTTCAAAACTGTTGTGTGTCTGTGTAGTTTTAATGTTTTTCAGTTTTGTCCCTTGGTGGTGCAATGCTTTTTTCATTCTAATTGCTCAACAGAAATCATGAGAGAAGTAACATGGCAGTCACTAAAAAAACAGGAAAAAATCACAAAAAGTGTTTAATATAGTGATGTACACCCTGATTTAAAAAAAAATCACTACAGCTATGTTTTCAGCACTCAGGGTTGCTATGACAAAAAACAATAATAATTACAGTCCTGCTTTTCACTAAACAACAAATTCAGGTGGTATTGTGGAAAAGTGAATACTGGCTGTTTACAGTGGTCTTTCACTCAGTATTTTGTTCCTTTAGAAAGTCTTATCATTCATCAGAATGAAGCTCCTCTATTCATATAGATGATTTTCACCATAAGTTATTGCTTCTGCATTCACCAGTGTACACTGATCATTTGTGGGGACACAAACCATGATCTGCCAACTCTAGATATGCCATGGCTGTTTCTTATAATCAACTAACATTCACTTGAAATCCAAAGCTTAAACTATGGTAGCTAGTTATGATCAATTGATAAATATTATTATATCCCCAGACGAAAGTCGGGGATATATTGGATTCAGGTCCGTCGCGCCGCCGCCGCCGCCGCTGCCGCCGTAGAAATTTCCTTGTGGACGCGATAACTCAAAAACAAATTAATATTTTTTTTTCAAACTTGGTACACATGTTAAGGGTGCCCAAAGGAAGATCCCTATTTTAAGGTGACCTTAAACTCCCAGTAAAAAAGAACTTATGGCCACCTTAAGGTCAGAAATTGCACTTTTGGCCACTTAGAGCCCTGTAGGTCACAAACTATGATGCTCAGCTGGCTGAAATTTTACCTGACAACACATTAATATGTTCTTAGTACATGTGCCGAAAATCATGACTTTAAGTTGAGGAGAAAATTGTGTTTGAGGCCCATAAATACCCCCACTTAGGGATTTTTTGCTATACTTTTCACATATTTTGCCCTATAATTTGGAAGTGGTAATTCTGATGAGTCTCAAACTGCGCTAGGTATAACTTTGATATGTAATCCTTGTCTGTAGAAAATTTTAGGGCTGTAGGTTTACCCAAAGGGGTCGACTTAAGGTCTCAAAAGTGCCCACAGAGACCCAATTTATGCACTTTTTGCCACTTTCAAGCACTGTAGCTTTCAAACTATGTCTCTCATCTAAGTTAAATATCATCTGGGAATATATCTATGTGTTTTCTTATATGTGCCCCAACATTTAGGGCTTTAATAGACAGTTAACCTGTGTATCAGGACCATAAACACCCACCCGAGTGACCCTTATAAGACATTTTTCACATCTTTTTCCCTGTAACTTGGAAATGGTAAGTCTGAGAAGTTTCAAACTGTATTAGATATATATTCTGTGAGTAATCTTAGTATGTAACAGATTTTAAGTCTGAAGCTTTAATTTTGAAGGTCAAATTGAGGTCTCTAAAAGGCTCCCAAAGACCCAATATTTGGACTTTTTGCTACTTTTAAGCCCTGTGACTGTCAAACTATGTGACTGATAGAGCTCAAATCCTATCTGAGAAGATATTAGTATGTTATTTTTATATGTGCCAAAAATTAAGGCTTTAAGAAGACATTTAACCTGTGTATGAGGACCATAAATCCCCACCGGAGTGACCATTTTTAGACATTTTTCACATATTTTTCCCTGTAACTTGGAAATGGTAAGTCTAAGAAGTTTCAAACTGTATTAGATGCATATTCTATGTGTAATCTTAGTATGTGACAAATTTTAAGTCTGAAGCTTTAATTTGAAGGCCACATTTAGGTCTCTAGAAGGCCCCATAAAGACCCAGTATTTGGACTTTTTGCCAATTTTAAGGCCTGTGACTGTTAAACTATGTGACTGATAGAGCTGAAATCTCATCTGGGAATACATTATTATGTTCTTTTTACATGTGCCAAAAATCAAGGCTTCAAGTAGACATTTAACCTGTGTATGAGGACCTTTAACACCCACCTGAGTGACCCTTTTAAGACATTTTTCACATATTTTGCTCTGTAACTTGGAAATGGTAAGTCTGAGAAGTTTCAAACTTTATTAGATACATATTCTATGTGTAATCTTAGTATGTAACAAATTTTAAGTCTGAAGCTTTAATTTGAAAGCCACATCGAGATCTCTAAAAGGCCCACAATGACCCAATATTTGGACTTTTTACCACCTTTAAGCCCTGTAACTGTTAAACTATGTGATTGATGGAGCTGAAATCCCATCTGGGAATGCATTATTATGTCCTTTTTACATATGCCAAAATTCAAGGTTTTTAGTAGACATTTAACCTGTGTATGAGGGCCATAGACACTCGCCCAAGTGCCTTTTTTGACATTTTTTCCGTATTTTGCCCTGTTATTTGGAAATGCTTAGTGTGACAAGTCTTAAACTGTATTATATATGATTTTTGTTTGATATGTATGTCCCCCCAAAATGTTTCAGATCTGTAGTTTAATTGCTAAGGTCTCTTTAACAATTGTAAAATGCCCACAGAAACCCAATTTATGGATATTATGCCACTTTAAAGCCCAGTAACTGTCAAACTATGTGGGTTATAGAGCTGAAATCTTTGAATTTTTAAAAGGAAATGCCTGTCTATTTAAATTTTGAATATTAATAATGTTATGGCTATCTTAGTCTTTTAAGAACTTATTTTTGTGTGTTATACCTCTGCTTGCTGAGTTTTTCACTTTTTAAAATGAAACTGGTGAAACATATTGAAGTAGACAAAATGGACACTTTAAGTGAGCTTTAAGTCCCAATATTAATGAAATTATATCCTTATGTAGTAAAACTAGGGGATTTTTAACCCTCAACTAGCCCAGTTTTATTCAACTTGCCTCAGTTAATTTTGGCACAGCTCCTACAGTTATGAACTCATTTCAGTTGATAATCACATACTTAAAATTCTCAATTCTTTTTGTATTTGAGTACCCCTTTTATATAGATTGTTTGTTTACCATTTATGCTCAACCCACATCCCCCACCCGGATTCCCCCCACCCACCTCTGGGACCTCCAGCTATATTGAGTGACACTAAATAAACAAAGGTATTTAATGATATCAGATGAGAAACAAAGAACTCAATGGGGTTGCAGATCTTGTGTAATAGTGAGAGAGGTGTGGAGAAGGGGAGAGGGGTGGGGGTGGGAGGTGGTGGGCTTCATTACATATAACACAAAGGGGAGTCAGAACTGAGATTGTGTCACATATTTAGGTTGCATATATATGGACCACATATATAGGTATAGAGGAAATGAATAACTGAAAACAATTTGCAAATTCTAAAAATAATATAATAAAATAATAATATAAATGATTTTTTTTTAAATAATATTTTATTTGTGAACAAATATAGAAACAGATATGCGCTTTTGGGATTATGAATTTTAGAATGGACATTGAATCATCAATCATTTAAATACTTTGAAGGAAGATTGAAAAATATGATGAGTTGAGTTAAAAATAATATTTTATTTGTCAACAAATATAGAAACAGATATGCTCTTTTGGGATTATTATTTTAGAATGGACATTCAATCATCAATCATTTAAATACTTGGAAAATAGGTTTAGAGTTATCATTGCAGGAAGATTGAAAATATAATTTGAGTTATGTATTCGGCGTCTGGGGATACACCATCTTCCTTGGGGAGATATAAACAGAGTAGATTGATGTGCTGAAGTTCATATAATAATGGGTAATTATGTTTTAAAAAATTCCCGATCAAAACCTGTGGCGTGAGTGATGACCTGTCTGGGGATATGTTGGCGCCGAGTTGGCCCAATCTAGTTTATACCTTTGCTTGATACCTTAATGTTTAATATCTACTGTTTAGATGTGTTTTCAGCCAACGGTTTGGCTCTGTTTTATTGGAATATGGTTGATAAAATTTTGTTGGAATCAGGTTTAAAGAAGATGAGTTATTTTTTGAAGTGCATGATTTTGTGTGCCTCTGTGTGTAAATGTGCTGTCTTCTTTTCAGAGAGCTTGCCAATGTGAATTTTGTGTCCTGTTTGAGTATATATCGAGTCTTTAGAGGATGTGATCTGTGATGTATCTGTGACATTGCAGAGTCCTTTATGTCTTGTTATCAAACGAGTATCATATCCTTTGGCAGTGTGCAGTGTGTTGCATGTTAGTGCTGATAGATAATGGTACCAGTGTGTGTTATTTTGAATTGATTACATATAACTGTATAAACAAGTGACGGGGACATTTCAGAATCAGAACATCTAAATAACTTTGTGGGCACCAGCAGCAAGAATTAATGCAGGTATCATTATAAACACAAGCTGTCACTTTTGTATATTTTGTGTATTTATCAGTCATGTGCAATTTCCCAAATCCCCTGAATTAATCCAGCACTGAAGTACATGTTGTGGAAAAGTGGCAAGCATGTTGTATTTTTCCTGCATATGAATTCCTGTACATATTCAAGCCTGAACATTTCGTGGAATCAATCAAAAGCTTTTGTTGTCTTCTTCCTTAACTTTTTTACCAAGTGGAAATGAAATTTGTTTTATTATATCCCCAATAAGCGGGGATACTATGTGGCATGCACGGTCATCGTCCGCATCCATATGCGCATCCACGTCCATTTCTTGTGTTCAACCTACAAGCCACATTTCTTTTGGGATTTCTTTTAAACTTGGCAAGTGGCAAGTATAATGGACATTCAGGTGTTGGTTTGTAAAATAAACTGGGGTAACTTTTTTGTTGATGGGAGAATTTAACTGAATTTAACTGAATGTTATTATAATATACATGTTAGGTATTGTGACAATTGATATTGTTGGAAATACATTTTTAAAATAATTAGTTCTGTCTTCTAGGCAATTACTTCTGTGTCACTAGCATCTATGCTGGGGGGCACATAGGGATTGCTTTGTCCCACAGCGTCGTCACTCTTTGTTTCTGCACAGTAGCTCAAAAATGGTGTAACAAGTTAAATTCAAATTTGAGATGTGGATGTAACTGGTCCTCAATGTCTGCCCTATTTTAAGGTGACTGTAATCTTCGAGTAATATCAGAATTATATTGATTTTAAGTTTGCAATATATAGACTAACTTAAATTATGTGAAATAGTCTGTGCATTAAATATGCATCTGGATATACATTACCTTACATTCCACATGATTAGAGAGTGAGTTCACATGTTAACTGTCCCATAAAAGCAGACAATAGCACACCCTTCTTTCATCCATTAAAGGAGGAGACAGGTAAGACGGAGATTAGCCATCTTGCATAATGCATTACCTTGTATGGGTATACAACTAGCACCTTAAAAGTAGGTCACAAACATGATACATTATAGAATTCACTGCAGAGTGCTGATATCTAATGAAAACTTGGCAAGTGAAAGCTTCATATAATATGTGTTTGTCTCTCAGTCTGTGTGTGTGCAGAACTAAAAAAACTGCACAACGGGTCTGGGTTATATTTTTCAGTTAAGTGGGGTCTAACCATGGATCATTCCTCCTGAATGATGATCTGCACAGTGTGTGCTTTTGAATTCTGTACGTTTCAATCTATAGCTAAAGCTGGTGCCACAATTCTAAATTCTTTTTTAGGTATTAATGTTTGTGTGAAAACTTCTGCTCTACAAATGTGTTTATATTTAGATTCTGTTGTCACAGTCTTAATTCAATACAAGGATGCATATAGTATTTTGGAAACTAATATGGTTTTACGTTGTTTTTTTTTAGACTCAGTGTAATTTATTATGCAATTGGGTATGTAGTGATTCCAGTATATCAGGCTTTTCAGCAAAAACTTTGTTCTATAAACTGGGGAAATGAAGCTTTAATAATAACCTTAATCCATATTTGAGTTTTACACCAATTCTTCTGAAGAGTGCATTTTATTTGGATTGTGAAAGTTTTTTGCGACAAGTAAGACACAAGGTCAACATTTCTTATAAACTTTCATTGTTGTCCCTCTTAGGCCTGATATGAAATAGTTCGGCTCTCTTTCTCATTTTATCAGACATAACCTGTTTCAGTTGGAAAAACTCTCAACAGATGTTGTCTTCTAAATCATATTCCTAGTTACCCAGCACCAGTTTGACAGCCTTATGAATTTGACCAGTCAAGGAAAGTTTATTTTGCAGGCTACCATATATTACAGAAAACTAGTCTCAACAGTCGTGCCTGTAGACATGCCTGGCATCATACATGGCACATTCTTTCATCATGACCTTGAATACTTTGATGACACATTACCATAACCTATCAATAGTTTGGAGGTTATATAATCTAACCCATGTTTGATTATTAGGCAAGATTTTAGTTGTTGTCATTTTTGGTTTGTCTCCGCCCAAATTTTCCCAAAAGACGTATCTTTTACAATGGTCAGTTCTTGGATAACACCCAGTGACAACTGTTGCAATAGAACCCAAAATTCTTGGAATTTTAGACATCTTTGTTTTCTCTTCCAGTGCTACAGCTGGAAATTGATTTTTGCCTTAATTTTAGGAGCCTTTATTCTGTGCATCAAAGAAGCTCAATGAAGCTCTGTTTACAGATTTGTGAACTGGTGTTTGTTTCAAGGATTGTACATTTGATATCCCCACTAGCTGTCTATTTTGCTATTTCAGTCATTTATGAGCTCACAGTTATACTTGTTGCAAAGCAGTTAACAAGAAATTTATTAATACTTTTTGGATACTATTAAAAATGTATTGAGGTTGTGAATGTTGAATTAACTTGGTTATAAACATCTTGGAACTGATTTATATGAAAAGACTTAATAATGCATCCAAATCCCCTTCTGAGCAAATTGATACAATGGATTTCTGACAGTTATATATATGTGTTGTGTTTTATTTGTTGCAGTAACATGTTAGGAAAGGTATTATCAAAATTTGTGTTTGATCATTAGACTGTAGATTTGTACACCATCAGTATTGAATCATTGTGCAGAGTACATAGGTTTATTTGTGTATTATGAACTTCTTGCTAAGTTATTGGCATATTCACATTGGTGCTACTTCCTCTTGTACAAATAGTTATGTGCATGGTGAAATGAATTCTGTACATAATAAATATAGCTTCTTCCTGATGTTAATGTCAATTGAACAATAAAATGCATTACATTACACTTGTTAATCTTAACCTTACTGCTGTCTACCATCCCCAATAAAGTTCAAGACAAAAACCTAAACAGGGTGGATTTCAGATGAATGGTTAAAATATAACACTGAATTTCTGTGTCACAAATTTGTTGAAAGACCAGGGAGAGTTCCTCAGTGGCTTATTGGGTTAGCAGGTTAGCATCTTATCACAGGCTGTCATCTCTGTGTGGGTTTGACTCCCATAAGTGACAGTGCAGAGGATCTGTCCCAATATGACCCTGGCAGTTGAACGGGACATAAAACCCCAACTTTGACTATCCAGTTTAAATAGACTCATAAGCAACTTGTGAAATCCCTAAAAACCAGCAGAAGATTTTTTCACAGATTTATTAAGTGTATTTTAGGGAATTTGTAATGTGATATTTATTGCACATAATAGGTTTTCCATTTAGTTTAGGTTTTGTATGGACTGATTTTATAACTGATCTTTAAAGTTAATTTTGTTTGTGGTATGCACAGTAATTCATAACATAAGCAGTACCTGAAAGTGCACAAACCCTCGCCGTGGTTACTGCTGAATAAAGTAAAAAGAAAATTCTGACGACTATCCAGATCCAGACAATGTTTCAGTATTGCCAAGCTGAAGGTAGAAAACTGTTGCATATAGTGAATTTGTTACGTCAGCTGACTTGTCAGTCAGCTGACATTATGGCATCACTCTGCGGACGTACGCGACTTCTCCGAAACTACAAGGCCCAGAGACATGCTGGTTTTTTTTAAAAGATAACTTATCTACCTAGCATGAAAAAGTGTTCAAGGCATGCAGATCTGTTTGTTCGCCTGTTTGCTAGAGCCATTATAAGTGAGGTACCCCCCACCCTAAGTATGAAAATTTCAACACTTTGTCACAGTTTTCTCAGTGACTATTGCAGGGATTTCTCTAATATCTTGCACATATGTACTAGGTCACAAGTAGATTCCCTTCTGTGTCAGACCTGGATCTTTCTTAATTATTAAGCGTCCCTGAAAGGGCGCTTCTTTGTTTTCACCTCAGTTTCCTCGCCGCCGCCGCCGCATTATGGTCTCCCTTGAATATCTCCCTTATTATATCCCCAGACGAAAGTCGGGGATATATTGGATTCAGGTCCGTCGCGCCGCCGCCGCCGCCGTAGAAATTTCCTTGTGGACGCGATAACTCAAAAACAAATTAATATTTTTTTTTCAAACTTGGTACACATGTTAAGGGTGCCCAAAGGAAGATCCCTATTTTAAGGTGACCTTAAACTCCCAGTAAAAAAGAACTTATGGCCACCTTAAGGTCAGAAATTGCACTTTTGGCCACTTAGAGCCCTGTAGGTCACAAACTATGATGCTCAGCTGGCTGAAATTTTACCTGACAACACATTAATATGTTCTTAGTACATGTGCCGAAAATCATGACTTTAAGTTGAGGAGAAAATTGTGTTTGAGGCCCATAAATACCCCCACTTAGGGATTTTTTGCTATACTTTACACATATTTTGCCCTATAATTTGGAAGTGATAATTCTGATGAGTCTCAAACTGCGCTAGGTATAACTTTGATATGTAATCCTTGTCTGTAGAAAATTTTAGGGCTGTAGGTTTACCCAAAGGGGTCGACTTAAGGTCTCAAAAGTGCCCACAGAGACCCAATTTATGCACTTTTTGCCACTTTCAAGCACTGTAGCTTTCAAACTATGTCTCTCATCTAAGTTAAATATCATCTGGGAATATATCTATGTGTTTTCTTATATGTGCCCCAACATTTAAGCCTTTAATAGACAGTTAACCTGTGTATCAGGACCATAAACACCCACCCGAGTGACCCTTATAAGACATTTCCCTGTAACTTGGAAATGGTAAGTCTGAGAAGTTTCAAACTGTATTAGATATATATTCTGTGTGTAATCTTAGTATGTAACAGATTTTAAGTCTGAAGCTTTAATTTTGAAGGTCAAATTGAGGTCTCTAAAAGGCTCCCAAAGACCCAATATTTGGACTTTTTGCTACTTTTAAGCCCTGTGACTGTCAAACTATGTGACTGATAGAGCTCAAATCCTATCTGAGAAGATATTAGTATGTTATTTTTATATGTGCCAAAAATTAAGGCTTTAAGAAGACATTTAACCTGTGTATGAGGACCATAAATCCCCACCCGAGTGACCATTTTTAGACATTTTTCACATATTTTTCCCTGTAACTTGGAAATGGTAAGTCTAAGAAGTTTCAAACTGTATTAGATGCATATTCTATGTGTAATCTTAGTATGTGACAAATTTTAAGTCTGAAGCTTTAATTTGAAGGCCACATTTAGGTCTCTAGAAGGCCCCATAAAGACCCAGTATTTGGACTTTTTGCCAATTTTAAGGCCTGTGACTGTTAAACTATGTGACTGATAGAGCTGAAATCTCATCTGGGAATACATTATTATGTTCTTTTTACATGTGCCAAAAATCAAGGCTTCAAGTAGACATTTAACCTGTGTATGAGGACCTTTAACACCCACCTGAGTGACCCTTTTAAGACATTTTTCACATATTTTGCTCTGTAACTTGGAAATGGTAAGTCTGAGAAGTTTCAAACTTTATTAGATACATATTCTATGTGTAATCTTAGTATGTAACAAATTTTAAGTCTGAAGCTTTAATTTGAAAGCCACATCGAGATCTCTAAAAGGCCCACAATGACCCAATATTTGGACTTTTTACCACCTTTAAGCCCTGTAACTGTTAAACTATGTGATTGATGGAGCTGAAATCCCATCTGGGAATGCATTATTATGTCCTTTTTACATATGCCGAAAATCAAGGTTTTTAGTAGACATTTAACCTGTGTATGAGGGCCATAGACACTCGCCCAAGTGCCTTTTTTGACATTTTTTCCGTATTTTGCCCTGTTATTTGGAAATGCTTAGTGTGACAAGTCTTAAACTGTATTATATATGATTTTTGTTTGTTATGTATGTCCCCCCAAAAAGTTTCAGATCTGTAGTTTAATTGCTAAGGTCTCTTTAACAATTGTAAAATGCCCACAGAAACCCAATTTATGGATATTATGCCACTTTAAAGCCCAGTAACTGTCAAACTATGTGGGTTATAGAGCTGAAATCTTTGAATTTTTAAAAGGAAATGCCTGTCTATTTAAATTTTGAATATTAATAATGTTATGGCTATCTTAGTCTTTTAAGAACTTATTTTTGTGTGTTATACCTCTGCTTGCTGAGTTTTTCACTTTTTAAAATGAAACTGGTGAAACATATTGAAGTAGACAAAATGGACACTTTAAGTGAGCTTTAAGTCCCAATATTAATGAAATTATATCCTTATGTAGTAAAACTAGGGGATTTTTAACCCTCAACTAGCCCAGTTTTATTCAACTTGCCTCAGTTAATTTTGGCACAGCTCCTACAGTTATGAACTCATTTCAGTTGATAATCACATACTTAAAATTCTCAATTCTTTTTGTATTTGAGTACCCCTTTTATATAGATTGTTTGTTTACCATTTATGCTCAACCCACATCCCCCACCCGGATTCCCCCCACCCACCTCTGGGACCTCCAGCTATATTGAGTGACACTAAATAAACAAAGGTATTTAATGATATCAGATGAGAAACAAAGAACTCAATGGGGTTGCAGATCTTGTGTAATAGTGAGAGAGGTGTGGAGAAGGGGAGAGGGGTGGGGGTGGGAGGTGGTGGGCTTCATTACATATAACACAAAGGGGAGTCAGAACTGAGATTGTGTCACATATTTAGGTTGCATATATATGGACCACATATATAGGTATAGAGGAAATGAATAACTGAAAACAATTTGCAAATTCTAAAAATAATATAATAAAATAATAATATAAATAATTTTTTTTTAAATAATATTTTATTTGTGAACAAATATAGAAACAGATATGCGCTTTTGGGATTATGAATTTTAGAATGGACATTGAATCATCAATCATTTAAATACTTTGAAGGAAGATTGAAAAATATGATGAGTTGAGTTAAAAATAATATTTTATTTGTCAACAAATATAGAAACAGATATGCTCTTTTGGGATTATTATTTTAGAATGGACATTCGATCATCAATCATTTAAATACTTTGAAAATAGGTTTAGAGTTATCATTGCAGGAAGATTGAAAATATAATTTGAGTTATGTATTCGGCGTCTGGGGATACACCATCTTCCTTGGGGAGATATAAACAGAGTAGATTGATGTGCTGAAGTTCATATAATAATGGGTAATTATGTTTTAAAAAATTCCCGATCAAAACCTGTGGCGTGAGTGATGACCTGTCTGGGGATATGTTGGCGCCGAGTTGGCCCAATCTAGTTATTAGAAGGTTTCAAACCATATTTGGCAGTTATATACCTTAGGCGTGGGAAAATTTTTCTGCATGCTTCAATTTGACCTTTATGAAGGTCACATGACCAAAAACAATTTTTTAAGTACCCCCCCCCCCCCCCCCCCGTCATCACAGTTCAGGAAAAACTACTTGCTACACAGCCTTATAATTTGGCACACCTGTTCATACTATCGAAAACGCGAGCTGCATCAGATTTTGGGAGCAATCCCTTGAAAAATGTCTCCAATCTGAGAGCCTTAAATTTAGGTCAACCCCCCCTATTATCTTCTTAAGTATTGCATTTAGAGCCATAAAATGTATTGGGAGGTAATAGGAAACCATATGTGGAGAGTCTAAATAGCCGGTCAGTTTTACCCCATGGCCATAAAATGGTCATAAAATAGCTGATTTTGAGTTTTTGAGTTTTTGCCTTATATCTCCTTTATTGTTGCTTTTCCAGCTTCAGAATGTATTAAGAGGTATTGGGAAAGCATATGTGGAGAGTTTAAATAGCCGGTCAGTTTTACCCCCCGACCCCCCCCCCCCTTATGGGTCAAACTGGGGTCATAAAATAGCTGATTTTGAGTTTTTGCCTTATATCTCCTTTATTGTTGCTTTTATAGCTTCGGAATGTATTAAGAGGTATTGGGAAAGCGTATGTGGAGAGTCTAAATAGCCGGTCAGTTTTACCCCTGACCCCCCCTTATGGGTCAAACTGGGGTCATAAAATAGCTGCTTTGGAGTTTTTGCCTTATATCTCCTTTATCGTTGCTTTTATAGCTTTGGAATGTATTACAAGGTATTGAGAAAGCATATATGGAGAATCTAAATAGCCGGTCAGTTTTACCCCACGGCCCCCCTTATGGGTCAAACTGGGGTCATAAAATAGTTGCTTTGGAGTTTTGCCTTATATCTCCTTTATTGTTGCTTTTATACCTTCAGAATGTATTAAGAGGTATTGGGAAAGCATATGTGGAGAGTCTAAATAGCCAGTCAGTTTTACCCCCGACCACCCCTTATGGGTCAAACTGGGGTCATAAATAGCTGGTTTGTGGAGTTCTTGCCTTATATCTCCTTTATCATTGCTTTTATAGCTTCAGAATGTATTAAGAGGTATTGGGAAAGCATATGTGGAGAATCTAAATAGCCGGTCACTTTAATCCCCTGACACCCCCACCCCCCACCCCCCATGGGTCAAACTGGGGTCATAATATAGTTGCTTTGGAGTTTTGCCTTATATCTCCTTTATTGTTGCTTTTATAGCTTCAGAATGTATTAAGAGGTATTGGGAAAGCATATGTGGAGAGTCTAAATAGCCAGTCAGTTTTACCCCTGACCCCCTTATGGGTCAAACTGGGGTCGTAAAATAGTGGATTTCGAGTTTTTGCCTTATATCTCCTTTAATGTTGCTTTTATAGATTGAGAATGTATTAAGAGGTATTGGGAAAGCACATGTGGAGAGTCTAAATAGCCGGTTAGTTTTATCTCCTGAACAATCTAAATAGCAATACATACTTGCACACATGATTATATATGAAGTTATCAATACTCGTGACTGAAAGATTGAGAATGTATTAAGAGGTATTGGGAAAGCACATGTGGAGAGTCTAAATAGCCGGTTAGTTTTATCTCCTGAACAATCTAAATAGCAATACATACTTGCACACATGATTATATATGAAGTTATCCATACTCGTGACTGAAATGCTTTGTAGCATTTACACAAAATTTACTAAAGTTACATCCAGTGTTGTACATCCAATGTACAACACTTTCTCCAGCTTGTCTATGTCTACAACGCTTGTTTATGTTAATTAAAGAAGACCTTTGTAGGATTTTCCCTGTCATGATATCAGTAAGGGGGTTGGTTTGTGTAACAGTACGGTGCAGCTTTGTGAATTCTTAGCTTTACAGCATGCTTATTAAGACCACAAGGCATTTTAAACTCTCAGGGATGCTTCGCTTTTGTTAGCAAAAGCATTCATCTAGTTTTTATGTCGTCACTCTGCGGCGTGTACGTACGCGTCCGCGTGAACAACTTCTCCAAAACTACAAGGCCTAGAGACATGCTGTTTATTTTTAAAAGATACCTTATCTATCGAGGATGAAAACTTGTTCAAGGCATGCAAATCTGTCTGTTCGTCTGTTTGCTAGGACATTATAAGGGAGGTACCCCCACCAAAAGTGTGAAAATTTCAACACTTTATCACAATTTTCTCAGTGACTATTGCAGGGATTTCTCTCATATCTTGCATATATGTACTAGGCCAGAGGTAGATTCTCTTGTGTGAGTATGATACTTAGATCTGTCTTATTATTTTTTTTTTTAATAAATTTTTTTAATATTTTTTAATGCATTAAAATTCATGAAATCATGCACTAAATCACTTATAACTTGAAAAGTGTTGCATTTAGAGCATTTTGTTAAAATATGTTGTTCAGCTACTTTTTCCATAGCTACAACATGGTGAGTAAGTTGGGTGTCTGTCTCAATAGCTAACTGAGTAATAGCTACTTTTGGGCTTTTCAGTAACTTTCATCATAAGTAAACTCACTTGTAACTTGAAAACTATTGCATTTAGAGAATTTTGTATAAATATGTTATTCAGCTACTTTTGGGTCAGCTATAACATAGTAAAATTTCAGACCTGTAGCTCATGCCATAGCTGAGTAATAGCTACTTTTAGGTTATCACTGTTGAGTAAATCACTTATAACTTGAAAATTATTGCATTTAGAGTATTTACTTTCAATATGTTATTCACCTATTTTGGGGTCAGCTATAACTTAGTGAAGTTCCAGACTTGTGGCTCATTGCATAGCTGAGTAATAGCTACTTTGAAGTTCTCACTGTTCTAATTCTAATTCTAATTGGACTTTTATAGCGCTTAATCTCCCCAAACAAGAGGACTCTAAGGCGCAACAAAACAAAAAGCAGTCAACAAAATTCTGTGTCCAGGGACATAACAGGGGTCGAACACCACGGAGAACGCCAGGAGGATGATTTCAGGCTAGGGTGGATATGCTTTGGTGTACAGGTAGGTTTTAAGCTGTTTTCTGAAGGAGGCCAGGGATGGAGAGGCACGAATCACATCAGGGAGAGTATTCCACACAGTAGGAGCATCAAACGCAAAACTATTACCAAACTGTTTGACAGATTTATGAACAGAGGGGCAGAACTTTGGAATAACTAGGAAATTACCACCACTTTCACTGCGCCTGGTACTATAAGAACTGCTGTAGGAAGAAAGATGTGGTGAAAAATACCTGGGAAAACCTGTGTGAAGATACTTATAAACAAGTGTGACTGTCTTGAACACAATGCGCTGTTCAACAGGAAGCCAATGCAGTTTCTTTAGCACAGGAGTTATGCTGGTGTATCGACTGGTGTTTGATACAATTCTAGCTGCACTATTTTGGATGCACTGTAATTTGCGTAGATTGAACTTGGACAGGCTCCTGAAAAGTGAGTTGCAGTAATCCAACCGACTACTAACAAGAGCGTTGGCTACAAGCACAGAAACATCATGAGTAAGAAACCGCCTGACATGTCTGAAGTCACGGAGTTTAACAAAACAACTTTTGCAGACATTCTGAACATGCTTGGACAAAGAGAAATCTGAATCAAGCCACACACCCAGATTTTTTACTGAATCTGCAGGGCAGAGTGAGTTGCCCAGGATATCAATTGGAAAACATGCTTTCAACTTATCCCTTTGCCTCTTCGAACCAAAGATGATAAACTCAGTCTTATCAGGATTCAGTTTGAGCTTACTAGTTGTCATCCACTCTTTAACATCATTTAGGCACTTATTTAGCTTTTCAAAGGCAGCAGATGCATTCTTCTGGGATAAATGTATATAAAGTTGGCTATCATCTGCATAGAAATGAAACTTTATTCCATTATGTTTACTGATAATGGAACTGAGGGGGGTAGTGTACAATGAGAACAACAAAGGACCCAGGACAGAACCTTGGGGAACACCAAATAGGAGTTTGCAAACCTCTGACAAAGTAGAACCAATTTTTACTGATTGGTAACGGTCCATTAGGTAGGATGTGAACCATTTCAGAACGGAGCCACTGACCCCAAACCAGTTTTGGAGGCAACCTAGAAGAGTAGAGTGATCAATGGTGTCGAAGGCAGCAGACAAGTCAAGCAATACCAAGGCCGTGGATTCACCTCTTGACAATGATAAGTGAACCTCATTTTTTATGTAGAGAAAAGCAGTCTCAGTTGAATGGCCCGCCTTATATGCCGACTGGTACGGGTTGTCTAAGTTATTGGCATTAATATGTTCTAACAGCTGCTTAGCAACCACACGTTCTACCAATTTAGATATAAAACTGAGACCTGATACAGGGCGATAATTCTTAAGGTCATTTGAGGGAAGATTTGGCTTTTTAATAAGTGGAGTGACCACAGCAGATTTGAAGGCATCAGGAACACATCCCTCCATGAGTGAGCAGTTGACCAGCTTTGTAAGGGATGGTAGCAATATATCAATGCATTCCTTAATCAGGAATGTCGGCAGAGGGTCCAACAGGCATGATTTTGTTGGTGATGCTTTAATTATTTTATCAACAGCATCTTCAGAAACTTGCCTAAAGACAGTAATTTGGGGAGGATCTGAAGGAGGGTTAACATCATATTCAGTGCCAGAAGAAGCAAAATTATCTCTAATCTTCTTGATTTTGTTGGTGAAGAAGGAGGCAAACTGGTCAGCCAATGACTTTTCGGACTCATGAGATGGAAGTGTGGCATCAGAAACCCTGTTCAGGGTCTTATGCAGCTCACGCCAAAGTTTTCGAGAGTCATGACTATTGTCTGAGATCAGTTTGCTATAGTAGTCTGATTTATCTTTATTTACAAGTGCATTGCACCGAGCAATCTGGCGACGAAGCCTACTCCTGTTAAGTGTACTTTTAGCCCTACGCCAGGTTCTCTCAAATTGGCGCCTAAGGGACTTTGCACGTCGATAATCATCAGACATCCAATCGGCGGACTCCTTTTTCGTCAATTTAGATATAAGAGGTGCATGCCTATCCAGAACATCACTCAAATCATGTACATATTGATCATACAGATCGACAACAGCATCAGCTGGAGACTTGACGAAGGATGTATTTTTGAGATCTGAGCGGAACTCAGACATATTGATACGGTGGAACCTTCTATATTGAACTACATTTGGAGTATGAGACACTTGACAAGGGAAGGCAACTGAACATTTGACTAATGCGTGATCGGAAACAAAGTCACAAATTTTAACATCAGCAATGGTGTCCTGATCACAGGGAGATAAAATCAGGTCCAATATGTGACCATGTAGATGAGTAGGTTTATTGACTAACTGTTTGAGGTCACATGAATCAAGAAACGTAGTGAATTTCTGACCGTCACCAACTGGAACATCAACATGAATGTTGAAGTCGCCACAAATGTAATATGAAGAATTAATGGATGAAAGGTAACCAACAAATGACATGAATTCTTCCAGAAAATTACAGGTACATGATCCTGGAGGGCGATAGATGCAGGCAAGCAACACTGAATGGCCATGAAGCCCGATTGACACCACTATATTTTCAAATGACTGATAACAAGGAGTTTCAATTATATGGGGTCTGTAGGAGGATCTGATGAAAAAACCCACACCACCACCAATACCTGAGGGACGAGGCTTGTGAGGAAAGTTAAAATCGGGAGGAGTTATAGACCGTAAGAAGCTGTCAGAGTCAAATGGACGTATGTGTGTTTCCGTGAGGCATAGAAGATCAAGGTCGTATGAAGCCACCATGTCGGCAAGGAGAGGACCCTTGTTCCTTACGGATCTGGCATTCAAAACACCGAGTGTAAACGGACCAGGGTTGAGGGATACATCTCCACCCAGTAACAGTAACAACATGAGCCCTCTTCCATTAACCATGGTCGGAAATTTTCGGCAGGAACACAAATATGATAAATTTTTCGCAACCCGTGTCAAAGGAGGACATGATGTGTAAGATGCTCTGGTGCTGAACCAATCATGTCTGTGGGCCAGTGCCACTGCAAACAGTGCCATGAAGAGGAGTAAATCTGTTGGGTAAATCAATTGTAATTGGAAAACTATTGCATTTACAGAAATTTGTGTAAATATGTTATTCAGCTACTTTTGGGTCAGCTTTTACATAGTGAAATTACAGACCTTTAGCTCATGGCACAACTGAGCAATAGCTATTTTCAGGTACTGACTGTTGAGTAAATCAGTTGTAACTTGAAAAATATTGCATTTGGAGTATTTTGTTAAAATATATTGTTCACCTACTTTTGGGTCAGCTATGACATAGTGAAATTACAGACCTACAGCTGATGGCATAGCTGAGCAATAGCTATTTTCAGGTTCTCACTATTGAGTAAATCAGTTGTAACTTGAAAACTATTGCATTTACAGTGTTTTGCTTAAATATGTTGTTCACCTACTTTTGGGTCAGCTATAACATAGTAAAAATGCAGACATGTAGCTCATTGCATAGCAGAGTAATAGCTACTTTGAGGTTATCACTGTTGAGTAAGTCAGTGATAACTTGAAAACTGTTGCATTTAGCGTATTTTGCTTAAATATGTTATTCACATAATTTTTGGTCAGCTATGACATAGTGAAATTGCGGACCTGTATGTCATGGCATAGCTGAGCAATAGCTACTTTCAGGTTCTCACTGTTAAGTAAATCATTGTTTCCACTGGATAGCTGCAGTGTGTAGAGAGATTTCACCATTACCGCTCTGTCGAAAAAAATATTATAGCTAGCCTTCTCAATTTTACAGGATATATTAATAACCACAAAATGTTGCCTGGGAATATTTTTGGCCTCATTTTGAAAAACAAGATGGCTGCCAGGGATGTTTATTTGACTTTAAACAAGGACTTTTGTTGGTCCTTTAGAGCAAAGGGTATTATGGGTAGAGATATCAAATTCACAGGATATGTTCCTCATTATAAAATCTTGACTGGGAATGTTTTTGGCCTCATTTTGAAAAACAAGATGGCCGCCAAGGGCATTTCTTTGTCAGTCATGAAAAGTGCTTATATCTCCCTTTTATTGGTCCTAGAGGTTTGGGATAGTAAACCAACCTGTAGGAAATCATTGGCTGGGAATCTTCTGGTGTGGTCAGATTTCACCTTTGACCCCTCCTTCAAGGTCAAAAAAGGATAGCCAAACTTAAAAGTGCTTATAACTTGCTTATTATTCGTCCTAGAGGTTTGGGATGGTAAACAGACATATAGGAAATCATGGGCTGGGAATCTGTTGATGTGGTCCGATTTGACCTTGGACCCCTCATTCAAGGTCAAACGAGGAAAGCCAAACGTAAAAGTGCTTATATCTCGTTTATTATTGGTCCTAGGGGTTTAGAATGGAAAACCAACCTATAGAAAATCATGGGCTGGGAATCTTTTCGTGTGGTCGGATTTGACCTTGGACCCTGCCTTCGAGGTCAAACGAGGATAGCCAAACTTAAAAGTGCTTATAGCTCACTTATTATGGTCCTAGAAGTTTCGGATGGTAAACAAACCTATAGGAAATCATTGGCTGGGACTCTATTGGTGTGGTCAGATTTGACCTTGGACCCTCCTTCAAGGTCAAATGAGGACAGCCAAACTTAAAAGTGCTTATAACTCACTTATTATTGGTCCTAGAGGTTTGGGATGGTAAACGAACCTATAGGAATTCATGGGCTGGGAATGTTTTTATGTGGTTGGATTTGACCTTGGACCCCTTCTTCAAGGTTGAATGAGGATATTGCATTTGCAGTATTTCTTTAAATATGTTTTAACCTACTTTTTACACTTAAACAGTTATCTTGTTACTTTCCTTTATAATACCATTTGCAGGGCACAACCTTGTTGTCCTGTCAGCTTCGGAATTTCTTTCGAGCATGCTGTTCAATTACCATTTACTGTACTTCTGTACAGCACTTTCCCTGATAATTATGCTTTCCTCTCATTATCACCTTCACAAATCAAAAACACTCGGGCAGCTGACACAGTGCCCGTTCACGGGCACTCTCCTCTTGTTTTATGAATTTTTTTAAATAATTTTTAATGCATTAAAATTAATGAAATCATGCACTAAATCAATTATAACTTGAAAAGTATTGCATTTAGAGCATTTTGTTAAAATATGTTATTCAGCTACTTTTTCCATAGCTACAACATGGTGAGTAATAGCTACTTTTGGACTTTTCAGTAACTTCCATCATGAGTAAAATCACTTGTAACTTGAAAACTATTGCATTTAGAGAATTTTGTGTAAATATGTTATTTAGCTACTTTGGGGTCAGCTATAACAATAGTAAAATTTCAGACCTGAGTAATAGCTACTTTTAGGTTATCACTGTTGAGTAAATCACTTATAACTTGAAAAGTATTGCATTTAGAGTATTTAGTTTCAATATGTTATTCACCTATTTTGGGGTCAGCTATAACATAGTAAAATTCCAGACCTGTGGCTCATTGCATAGCTGAGTAACAGCTACTTTTAGGTTCTTACTCAACACTAAATCATGTATAACTTGAAAAATATTGCATTTAGAGCATTTTGTTAAAATATGTTATTCAGCTAGTTTTGGGTCAGCTATAACATAGTAAAATTCCAGACCTGTGGCTCATTGCATAGCTGAGTAATAGCTGCTTTGAGGTTCTTACTCAACACTAAATCGTGTATAACTTGAAAAGTATTGCATTTAGAGCATTTTGTTAAAATGTGTTATTCAGCTACTTTTTTTCATAGCTACAACATGGTGAATAACGTGGGTGTCTGTCTCAATAGCTAAGTGAGTAATAGTTCCCTTTGGACTTTTCAGTAACTTCCATCATTAGTAAAATCACTTCTAACTTGAAAACTATTGCATTTAGAGAATTTTGTGTAAATATGTTATGCAGCTACTTTTGGGTCAGCTATAACAGTAAAATATCAGACCTGTAGCTCATGGCATAGCTGAGTAATAGCTACTTTTAGGTTATCACTGTTGAGTAAATCACTTATAACTTGAAAACTATTGCATTGAGTAATAGCTACTTTTGGACTTTTCAGTAACTTCCATCATGAGTAAAATCACTTGTAACTTGAAAACTATTGCATTTAGAGAATTTTGTGTAAATATGTTATGCAGCTACTTTTGGGTCAGCTATAACATAGTAAAATATCAGACCTGTAGCGCATGGCATAGCTGAGTAATAGCTACTTTTAGGTTATCTCTGTTGAGTAAATCACTTATAACTTGAAAACTATTGCATTTAGATTATTTAGTTTCAGTATGTTATTCACCTATTTTGGGGTCAGCTATAACATAGTAAAATTAAAAATATTGCATTTGCAATATTTTCTTTAAATATGTTTTCAACTTACTTTTTACACCTTAACAGTTACCTTCTTACTTTCCTTCTGAACACCATTTGTGTCCTTTTCTTCTGTCACTTCTACTATGAAACTCAAAACACACAGTCAGCTGACACAGAGCCCGATCACGGGTACTGATTGCTTGTTTTTTTTATTGCGTTAATACATCCTATCCAATGGACAATTGCTAATCCGGTCGGCGGAAACAGGCCCGCCAAACGACAGAAAAAGACGTCCTGTGTTCCCACCAGCTGGCCGGTCCCTAGTACCAGTGCACTCGCCAGATGGCGTGTCGTTCTTCCTTCTTGTTTAGACAGTGTGACACCATAGCATCTTTTTTGTTTGGCGCATGTTCAGTGCACACAGAATATTTCTGAGGTTAAAATTTTTAGGTTTTTTGTGAGAATATCTACGAATTTGCTTTTTTAAGCTTATTTACAGATTCTTGGTAGTGTATAGCACATTATGTCTTCTAGTCAATGACGTGGAGGGTGTGGCCACATGATGGCTGGTTTTGATCTTCAGTGTCTACGCACGTTGTCGTGACAAGAAGAAGGGTAAGGACCCTTGTGTTGAGAAACCAGCCTGATTGCCAGCATTGTAAAGTATTGACACCTGAAGAGCTTGCACAACTTTCCACCCCTTCTTACAAACTTACAAAGGAGAAACATGATAAATCTGACACTACCCCATCTAAGAAGCCCTCATCTACATCTTCAACTTCAGTCACTCTCAGTCCCACCCTTGTGGACCCGGCACGAGTGTCGGTATTAAGGGCAGTGGATGGCCAGGACACTGGTTTGAGTGCACAGCCGGCTGAGAAGAAGAAGGTGGAGGAAAAGAAGAAGTCTGTCAAATCCAAGTCTGCATCTTCAACTAGCCGATCGGCTGCATTGTCTACCGACCAGAGGTTTGAGGAACTGGACCAGAAAGGGAACCGACTTTTGCAGTGGTTTGCAGAGAGATCAATTTTTGAAGCCTCATAGATCTCAAACAAAGTGGTATGGCTGCCATTCCCAGCAGAAAAGTGACACCTGACCACAGAGACTGTTACATCTTGGAGTACTGACTCATCAAAGCTTAATAGTGGATACCTGAGGATAGCAAGACAGGATGGAATCGCCACCAGCCCTCCCCAGTCGCAGCGAGTGGGAGAAATCCTCCCGGGAGTCGTCGGTTATCTGCAACCAGGCTGCAGGATTCAATAGATGTTTGATAAAGAAACAACAGGATATGCAGTCCCAGTTGAAAGCCATCAGAGTTGAACACAAGGGAAAGTCATCTTTGAAACTGTCGACAGCCACAGAAGAGCTACAGTTTCTCATGGACTTTAATTCCAGCATTTGCCAGGCTATGGCCAAGTCCATGGAACACTTGACAGACTTTGTGTTTGTAAATATGGCCAATGTCACACTGCTCAGAAGGGACTCTTATCTAGCTTATTTGAAGGCAAGAATCAAGGCTGATACACTGGCAGCTCTCGGGACTACCCCTTTACACATCTCCACCTTGTTCAAGGAGCCCTCTTTGAAGCATTTGACCTTCAAGACGGTTTTCCTCCTGGCCCTTGGGTCGGGCAAGTGCAGGAGTGAGATTCATGCTTGGTAAAACAGAAATATTAGATACCAGTCTGACTGGTCAAAGGTGTCCCTGTATCCATCACCTAGCTTTCTGTCAAAGAATCAGCTGGCCAAAGAGGGTCCATACAGTGTGGCCCCAGTGGCCCCAACTCTGTATAGATCCCTCAAGTCTGACAGGTCCCTCTGTCCGGTCAGAGCTTTGCATTACTACTTGGACAGGACCTCAGACCTCAGGCAGTATAAGGAGTTAGTTTTTGTCTCCTTCAAGAAAGGTTTTGAGAAAGACATCTCACCTACCACCATCTCCTCATTTTGCCAGTCAGCTGAAATTATGGCATCACTCTGGTGTATGGATGAATATCTTCTCTGAAACTACAAGGCCCAGAGACATGCTTTTACTTTTAAGGATACCTTATCTATTGAGGATGAAAAATTGTTAAAGGCATGCAGATCTGTCGTCTTCCCCAGACCCATTACAAGTAAGGTACCCCCACCTAAAGTGTGAAAATTTATCACAATTTTCTCATTCACTATTACAGGGATTTTTCTCTTGTATATATGTACTAGGCCACTAGGAGATTACCTTGTGTTAGCATCAGGCCTGGATATTTCTTATGCAGGTGTTCCACTGGAGCCGACAATGTAACCAACCCTACGACCCTAGAGTTTTGAGAAAAAGCGCGGGAAAATGGTGGGTCGGTTATGAAATCCCTGACAGGACGGTATAGTTAGGATCGGGGACTGTTTTTTACAATGCCAGTCATAGAAGTACTACGACAAGCCCTAAACCCTAACAGACAAGCCGGATCACAAACAGACAAGCCGTAAAGACAGACAAGCTGGGAACATGTTCCCAACCCTTCCCGACAGGACTGATTGTTTTTGTGGGTCGGGATCCAGAATCGGGATCCATATCACACTATATAAACCCCCCTTCCCTGTGATATGCCATTCATTTCACACTTCAAAGATGACAGGAACACATAAGAGCAACTGATAGATCACTTGAGGGTCTTTTTGTTAGCTTACTGGCCAACGGCCGTAAGCTAATGGCATGGCCTGGCGTCGTCTTCGTTGTTGTTGTGGTTGTTGTCGGCGTCGTCAACAATTTTTTTTCCAGCCTCTTCTCCTCAGAAACTACTGCACCGATTTCTTTGAAATTTGGTATGGAGCTTCCTTGGGTGGAGGACTATCATTTTTCCTCATTGCATGTTTTTCCACCAATCAGAAAAGTCACATGACCAAAAACATGTTTTTCAAAAGGGTGTGCTTGTCTGGATGATAACTTAAAAAGCGCTTCACCTATTCACATGAAATTTTGCAAGTAGGTTCGTTATATACATGTCTGGAAATCAATAACTTTTCGAAACGATCCAATACAAAATGGCCGACTTATTGATGATTTACTAAATGTCATGATTTTTCTTAACGTTGAAAAAACAAAAACGCGTTTATCTCAGAAACGGTGCTAGATAGAGCGATTTCGTCGAAATTTTCGACCCACAGGGTATAAAAGGAATGTACTATTGGCAATTTTCAAAAAATTTTACCCTCCCCAAAAATGGCGGCCATTTTGAATTTTCGAATTTTCGCCAAAAATGGAAAAACACAAAATTACTTGTATCTCCTTAACCGTGCGAGATAGAGCGATTTCGTCGAAATTTTCGACCCACAGGGTATGAAAGGAATGTAGTATTGTTAATTTTCAAAAAAATTTCCCCTCCCCAAAAATGGCGGCCATTTTGAATTTTCGCCAAAAATGGAAAAACACAAAATTGCTTCTATCTCCTTAACCGTGCGAGATAGAGCAATTTCGTTGAAATTTTCGACCCACAGGGTATAAGAGGAGTGTACTATTGGCAATTTTCAAAAAATTTTCCCCTCCGCAAAAATGGCGGCCATTTTGAATTTTCGAATTTTCGCCAAACATGGAAAAACACAAAATTGCTTCTATCTCCTTAACCGTGCGAGATAAAGCGATTTCGTCGAAATTTTCGACCTGCAGGGTATAAAAGGAATGTAGTATTGTTAATTTTCAAAAAATTTTCCCCTCCCCAAAAATGGCGGCCATTTGGAATTTTCGCCAAAATGGAAAAACACAAAATTGCTTCTATCTCCTTAACCGTGCGAGATAGAGCGATTTCGTCGAAATTTTCGACCCACAGGGTATAAGAGGACTGTAGTATTGTTAATTTTAAAAAAATTTTCCCCTCCCCAAAAATGGCGGCCATTTTGAATTTTCGAATTTTCGCCAAAAATGGAAAAACACAAAAATGCTTGTATCTCCTTAACCGTGCGAGATAGAACGATTTCGTCGAAATTTTCGACCCACAGGGTATAAGAGGAGTGTACTATTGGCAAGTTTCAAAAAATTTTCCCCTCCCCAAAAATGGCGGCCATTTTGAATTTTCGCCAAAAATGGAAAAACACAAAATTGCTTCTATCTCCTTAACCGTGCGAGATAGAGCGATTTCGTCGAAATTTTCGACCCAGAGGGTATAAGAGGAGTGTACTATTGGCAATTTTCAAAAAATTTTCCCCTCCCCAAAAATGGCGGCCATTTTGAATTTTCGAATTTTCGCCAAAAATGGAAAAACACAAAATTGCTTCTATCTCCTTAACCATGCGAGATAGAGCGATTTCGTCGAAATTTTCGACCCACAGGGTATAAGAGGAGTGTACTATTGGCAATTTTCAAAAAATATTCAGTGAATATTTCAACTACAGGGGCTACTTCTCCCTGGTACTTTTGGCTTTAGACTATGCGGATTACAAGTTCCTGTGAGTCAAACGTGGGGCCAGTTGGTCATCATCTGATGCACAGATTTTAACCGCAGCAAACTGAAAAGAAGAATTGAGAACGGAACCTTGGGACTACCACCACCTGAACCACTTGGACCTGGGGGGCCAGATCTACACTACTCCCTGCTGGGGGACGACCCCTTTGCCCTGATGCCTTGGCTGGTCAAGCCTTACAGTAGACGCCAACTGACCAGAGAAGAGAGAATAGCCAACTACAGGATATCCAGGGGGAGGAGGGTGGTCGAGAACTTATTTGGTATACTTGTCAAGCTATTCAGGGTGCTGTTGACCACCATGGAGCAGAGGCCAAAAGTTGTGTGAGACATTGTGTGTGGTACTACATAACATGCTGAGAAGCCATCAGGGGACATCAGACAGACCACCCACACCAACCGACTACATACAACCACCACAGGCAGACCAGGGGGAACGGGGACATCATGAGAACTTAAGAAACCCATAGAGGGAGGCCAAACATCAACGAGACCTACTGAAAGACTACTTCAATCACGTGGGGGTGCTGGCTGGGCAGGAGGACAGAGTTTAAGAAGACTGCGGGGGAGAACATGCTGTCATCTATCAGTCCTTTTCAGGACTACCCAAATAATCCAAGAACTTTTATTATGTCCACCCCACTGGGGGGTGGACATATTATTTTTGCTTTTTCCGGCGTCACACTTGGTTTCCAGACATTTTAGGCAACAGTTCTTATCCTATCTTTACCAAATTTGGCATGCAGGTTTATTGGGTTAATAGCTTGTATGGGATTGCTTTTGGTGATGATAGCTCTATAGCTAACTGAGTCATAGCTACTTTGCTACTTTTGAGTATCTCTTTGGTTTCCAGACATTTTAAGGAATGTTATTAAGCCTATCTTTCTGAAATTTGGTATGGAGGTTCATTGGGTTAATAGCTTGTATGGGATTGCTTTTGGGGGGAATTGCTTCATAGATCAGTGAGTAATTAATTAAATAAATGAGTAATTGGCTATTTTGAGTACTGAAAAAGGCAAATGTGCTCATATCTCCTAAACCGTGCGAGATATGAGCGATTTCGTCGAAATTTTCAACCCACAGGGTATCTAAACAATGTAGTCTGCAAAATTTTCCCCTCCCCAAAAATGGCGGCCATTTTGAATTTTCGCCAAAAATGGCAAAACACAAATTTGCTTCTATCTCCTTAACCGTGCAAGATAGAGCGATTTCGTCGAAATTTTCAACCTACAGGGTATCTAAATAATGTACTCGTTGCAATTTTCAAAAAATTTTGCCCTCCCCAAAAATGGCGGCCATTTTGAATTTTCGAATTTTTGGACAAAAGTGGCAAAATACGAATTTCCTTCTATCTCCTTAACCGTGCGAGATAGAGCGATTTCGTCGAAATTGTCAACCCACAAGGTATGTAAGTAATGTACTTGTTGCAATTTTCAGAAAATTTTCCCCTCCCCAAAAATGGCGGCCATCTTGAATTTTCGAATTTTTGGCCAAAAGTGGCAAAATACGAATTTTCTTCTATCTCCTTAACCGTGCGAGATAGAGCGATTTCGTCGAAATTTTCAACCCACAGGGTATCTGAGCAATGTACTCTTGGCAATTTTCAAAAAATTTTCCCTCCCCACACATGGCGGCCATTTTGAATTTTCGAATTTTTGCCCAAAATGGAAAAACACAAATTTGCATCTATCTCCTTAACCGTGCAAGATAGAGTGATTTCGTCAAAATTTTCGACCCAACCAATGCAAAAAGGCATGAAGCTGAAATACTTTACATGTAGACTAATAAATATTTAAGCATCATTGATATATTTTACAAATGAAACAGGGTCTTGTAAGACTACTGTACAATTTTGGCAAAGGGGTGGACATTACACATGATAATGTGTGTTCTTCTATGCTATCCTGTTTCTATTCATATGTCGCAGCTACTATAAACAGGGCGTCCTATTTCTAGTTTAGCAAAGTGGCGCCTCCCAAAAAATAACCCCAACTTTCCAACAATTTAATTCAATCTCGCCTCCCACCTCTGAGGCCGGGGTTCGATCCCCATTATGGCCTTAAGTGGGAAAGCTGGTAGTTGCTTGCCGTTGGTCGGCAGTTTACAGTACAGAACCCTAGCGAACTCTATGTACTGGTTTCCTCTGCCCTTCCAACTATCCGTCGTGATATGACCTGTACAGTGTTGAAAGCGACATAAAACCCCAAATAAATGAATAAATCCAACAATTTAATTCAAATTCAGTTTCACGAAATACATTCCCCATCACAAACACCAACACAAATCCATCCCAAACTCAGTTCACAAAAAATAAATTTACAAAGTTGACATCCCACCCCATCATGACCTGGGGTAATTCTCAGGAAAAAAAATTACAAAACAAGGGGAAAAATTTTTCACAATAAATACATGAAAATATACTATGGGAAGAATTTAAAAAAATTGCTAGGCAACTAGACAAAATTATACAGGTTTGCTGTCCCAGTTAAATATTTTTTATTCAGTTTGTCAGTCCATTGCCACTATGCTTGTATATTTTGTTAGGGCTTATGTTTGTTTGTGAGTGTGGATGTAGCATTTCATTTCAAGTTGGGTTTTGGGAGGGACGTGGGTTTGAGTCTGTATCTTGGATTTTGGGGGACTTGGGTTTGAGTCTGTATCTTGATTTTGGGGGGACTTGGGTTTGAGTCTGCATCTTGAATTTGGGGAACGTGGGTTTGAGTCTGGATTTTGTTTTCTTGGGGGTGGGGGTTGTTTATTTAAAATTGGGTTTTGTTTGGGGGGTGGGGTTGGTTTTACTTTGAGTTCTTAGGCGATTATTTTTTCTTAAGGGAATTTTCTCTAATTTTTTTTTGTTGTTTTGTGGTAGAACTTTATTAACATTCACTCATTCATTCACACAATTTTTTTGTGTACTGTGGGGAGGTGTAAGTGTTGGACGGTGTGCTTTTTATGTTTTTGGGCACAGACATGTAGCTTGTTAATTGTTTTTGGATGATTCGGGTGGCCCTGAGAATGGCCAGGTTTGGTGCGACTTGTGCGGGCTAATCTGCTGTTTTGGGCAGACTCTGACTCTGCTGGCTGGGAGGTCTTGACTGTTCCTGATGAGTGGAAGATGGCACTGGTGACGGTGATGGTTGAAGTTGAGAGGGTGAAAATGGTTGTGGTGTGTCCATCTGCTGATACATAAGCACACTGGGAATCACTGCAAAGAGACTGGATAATCCAGAAGTGTTGTGCTGGCTTTCCTCCTGTTGTGAAGGTGCAACTGAAGGTGGGTTGAAAAGCATCTGTCTGGAAGTCCCAGGCTGTTGGTCATCCACAACTAAGAAGTTGGCTATGCTCACGCTGATGAAGGCCTTGGTGGTTGCTGTACTTTGGCAAACACTGTAACAGGTTCTCCTCTGGCTGTCTGTGTAGGCTGCACAACTGGAATGGAGACTGGTTGAGTTTCCGGTATGGTGAGTATGTATTTATGTCCTGCTGTGGCCTGTGATGCTTCTGGAAGTTGATATGTGGTGACCTCTTGACTTTTGGTGACCTGTCTCTTGCGTTCTTCGGCCATGTATTGTATTTCACTGAGAAGCTTCACTGTCTCATTCCTGAAGGTTAAAAAGTCCCTTTCTTCCAGGTTTTTTTCAATCTCAGAGTGAAGATAGTTGCAGAACGACTGTCTAGGACTTGGAGTGGGGTCCTGACGTGCACCCAGAAATGTGGAAATCATCAACCTCATCTGCTGGAACTGATCTAAGACTGGATCTGCAGACGTGGTGGCAGTCGCGACTGGAGGCTGTCGTCGCTTGGGACTGGTGCTTGAAGGCTGATGAGTAACATCTGATGCAATGCTGATTTCCATCTCAGATTCTGTGTCCTTGGATGTATCTGGAACTGAAGCTGCAGCTTAAGAAGGCCTCTGGGGTGACTTGAATGCAAAAGACTTGGAAACTCCCTTCTGATGTGACCTCATAGAAAACTGAAACTGTCCTTTAGCCAGGTCTGTCATCCTGTGCTCTTCTCAGCTCCTTGCCCTGACTTCGTCTGAGTGAGCTTGCCATATCTGGTACTTTGAGTATCGAACCACTTCTTCACAGTCTTGACAGGCAAGTTTCTGGTAGCTGCTAGCTGCTCCCAAAGTCTTTCTTTCTTCTGTTTGTCCTTGAAACTGTCGTTGGTCTTGTCATACAGTTCCTCATGCTGTTTAACTCATGAAGGCTTCTTCGTCTGAATCACTCAGGAAAATGGACTTCATCTGGCCCTTTTTCTGTCTGGATTGAGTTGATTCTACATCAGTATCCATGTCAGTTTGCACTCTATTCTCTCCTCTTTCTGGGCTCTCTTTCCTCTCTCCATCCTCTGTCTGTCCCTCTCCTCCTGCTCTCTCCTCTCTCTCATCCCTCTCCTCTCTTTCCCTCCTCATTTTTTCTATATCCGCAGCTGTATCTCCTAACTCAAACTGGTTAAGTGTGAGTTGCTACTTCAATCTTTCTCCTTCTGCCCCTTCGCATGCTGATCAATCAATCAATTATACAGCTTGTTTTAAAAAACAAAAACTTAAAATAAAAGTGAAACCTCACAGAACAGACTTCACTCCCAACCAGTCTAGCCTAGCTCAAAACTTAAGCTAATTTCCAAAAAATAAAAAACCTAAAGAAAAGCTGCACACCAGTTGTCTCTCGACAAGTCAAAGCCCAAATATAAGCAGATTGTCTACCGACTTGCCTTTTTTCCCCACATATTTTGAAACCGACAGGCTGTAAGACACAAAAATATTGCTGGCCTGTCTGTTACAGTTCCCGGCTTGTCTGTTCGTGTTACAGGCCTGTCGGTTATTGTTTACGGTTTGTCTGTTTCAGTTTAAGGCCTGTCCGGACTCTAGGACCCAGTCTATTAAAGTTACCGACCGGCCTGTAAACTTTACAGGCCTGTCGGGAACACTTACAGACAGGCCGGCTAAAGTTAACAACTGTACTGTTACACTTCCCGCATGGTCGGTGAGTCTTCACGTACAGTCTGGAAGTCCATATTTGGGACAAGCCGGATACTTGTTACAGACAGGCCTGTTTGATTAACGAACAAGCCAGGAAGTGTAACCGACAGGCCATTAAGTTAACCTACAGGCCGACATGTTTGATATTTCACCGACTCTCCCCGACAGGCCGTTAACTTGCAACCGACCCTAACCGACCATGTAAACATTGTTCCCGACGCTCAAAAAATGCTTAGTTATGGGCCTGTCAGCTCCAGTGGAACACCTGCATTAATGAAGCGTCCCGCAAGGGACGCTTGTTTGTATATAGGAGAAAATCAGGCTCCGAGTTTTGTTTTCCTTATAACTCTGTGACCATGGGGTGGATTCTTTTCAAATTTGGCAGGTGTATGCAGTAGCCCTGGGGAATTTTTTTGAAAATGCTGCAGTGACATTTCGACCAATCAGAGAGGTGACATGACCAAAAATGTCTTTTTTTTGATGGGTAAGCTTGTCCGGATGATAACTTGAAAGGGATTATATCTATTCACCTGAAACTTGGCAAATACATTGATTATGTTCACCCCACTGGGGGGTGGACATATTATTTTTGCTTTTTCCGACGTCCAGTCCGCCGTCCATCACGCTTGGTTTCTAGTCATTTCAAGGAAAAGTATTTATCCTATGTTTACCAAATTTGGTATGGGTGTTTATTGCTTTTGGTGAAGATAGCTCTATAGCTAACTGAGTAATAGCTACTTAGTTACTTTTGTGTAGTTCTGTGGTTTCCGGGCATTATAAGGAAAAATATTTGACATATCTTTACCAAATTTGGTGTGAGCAATAGTTAGGTCAATAGCTTGCTTGGGATTGCTTGTAGTGATAATAGCTATATAACTCATTCAGTAATAGCTACTTAGCTACTTTTAGTAGCTTTTTTATTTTAAAGGAAAAGTATTTCACCTATGTTCAGGAAAAGTATTTATCCTATGTTTACCAAATTTGGTATTGGTGTTTATTGGGTTAATAGCTTGCATGGGATTGCTTTTGGTGAAGATAGGTCTATAGCTAACTGAGTAATAGCTACTTAGCTACTTTTGATTACTTCTTTTGTTTCCGGGCATTTTAAGGAAAAATATTTGACATATCTTTCCCACATTTTGTATGAGCAATAGTTAGGTTAATAGCTTGCTTGGGATTGCTTTTAGTGATAATACCTATATAACTGACTGAGTAATAGCTACTTAGCTACTTTTAGTAGCTTTTTTATTTTAAGCATTTTAAAGGAAATGTATTTCAGCTATGTTCACAAAATTTGGGATGGAGGATTATTGGATCATTATCTTGCTTGGGATTGCTTTTGGTGATAATACCTTTATAGCTAAATGAGTAATAGCCATTGTGCTATATAGCTATTATGCTAATTTGAGTTGACTTTTTTCTAGACATTTTAATGAAACAATGGTTTCTATCAATAGCTGCTTTGCTACTTTGAGCCTACTCTGAATTGCATTTCTGCTTTCACTATTTTAAAGGAAACATATTTAACTCATCTTTTTAAATTTTGGTGTGAAGGTTTATAGTGTCAATTGCTTGCTTGATATTGTTGTTGGTGGTAATAGCTTTAACCTCCTGAGTAATAGCAACATAGCAAAAAACATAAATATGTTTATCTCCTAAACCGTGCGAGATAGAGCGATTTCGTCGAAATTTTCGGCCACAGGGTATGTAACAAATGTACAATTGGCAATTTTCAAAAAAATTTTCCTCTCCCCAAAAATGGAAAAACACAAATTTGCTTCTATTTCCTTAACCATGTGAGACAGAGCGATTTCGTCGAAATTTTAGACCCACAGGGTATCTAAAAACTGTATTTTTGGCAATTTTCAAAAAAAAATTACCCATAAATCAAAGCTCGAAAGTACCTGAGGTTTCACTGTCAAAATCAGAGCTTCCAATTCACAGCTCTGCCTTTTGGTCTCTCCATGGCTCCCATGGAGTTCACCATTATGGTAAAAGAGGTGAAACTTGTGGCTCAAAGTTGTCACATCTGGATTTACCAGTACTATTGGCTCAAATGGTCAAAGAACAAGAAAACTTCCCACCTACATACTCAATCCCTTCTGACCCTTTTGAAGGAACTGGGTTGGATTGTAGACATGCAAAAATCGGCCGTAGTAGGTCAGCAGGTATTCAATTTTGTAGACTATCAGTACGACCTCAGACAGGGACTAGTCACGCCCACCCCACAGATGGAAGGCCCTGAATTCAAAAATAGGAACTCTGCTAAAATAATTAGTGCATGGGTGACAGTTCATATCTGTAATAGGCCTGCTCACGGCCATGGAAAAACAAGTTCCCTGAGGCCGTTTGCACATGAGGCCCATACAATGACACCTAAAGGCAAATTGGCATGTCCCAGAGTCTTTTGAAAAGTCTATTTACATTCCAATGTCCCTTCACAAGCATCTAAAGTGGTGGCTAAAAGAAAACAACATCCTAGTAGGCCTACCAGTATATTCTCTGCAACATGAATTTCAAAACAGACGCATCAAACGATGGATGGGGTGCTCATTTCGGAGACTTAACAGCCAGGGGTCTGTGATCAGTCCCAGAAAGCAAACTCCACATCAATTTTCTGGAATTGAAGGCATTGTTCTAGCCCTGAAACGTTTTGAGCACCTTTGCAGGGACCAGACCAGACTGTCCTTATAAGCAACAGACAACACCTTATAGCAACAGACAACACCTTATAGCAACAGACAACACATAAACAAGGAAGGGGGTAAGAAATAAGGCTCTCTTTGCACCCTTTTGTGGAGACTCGTGTCTTCGTGCAACATGAAGAATATTGTCCTACAGGCCTGACCTATACCAGTCAGATTGAATGTGATCACAGACAAGTTTTCCTGTCACAGCCAAGTTATCCAGACAGTATTGTCTCTTCACCAAGACATCTTCGAGCAAATTTGCCAGAAATGGCACACACCCCGGACAAGGAAGCATGGGCAGTGGATACTCTGACCCTATCATGGGGGGGACATGGACCGATATGCCTTTCCCCTAACTCCCCTGATAGCAAATGTCAGAAACATGATCCTTAGCCACGGCTGGCGCAGGATAATAGTCATAGCTTCAGGCTGGCCTAACATGTCATGGTTTTGGGATCTGGTGTGCCTATAGTCCCAGAATCCCCTTTGCTTACCTTACCAGCCCAATCTCCCAATCCAACCATTCAACAGGAGCCTGTACAGAGACCTTGTCAATCTGAATCCCGAGCTTGGCCCCAGAGCCTAGACCATCAGAATCCAATGTTTCTCTGGTCAAGTGTCATAACGAATTGAGGCTCCTCAGAGATACACAAGCAGAGCAGTCTAAGAGGTAAAGTGGTCCATTTCTGTTCGATGGTGTAGATCGAATCAGGTGGACTTCAAAGCGCAATCTATAACTAAGTTAGTTGACCAAGGCCCCCTTCAAACCTCTTCAGAAGGCCTCTCTTAAACACCTTACCTTCAAGGCACGTTGGGCTTGCAATCCACTAAACAACATGGTGACTTCAACATGGACACTGAATCTGATGTTGAACCTGTCCATGAAAAGAGAGGGAAGTGTCCGACCCCGACCGGGATCTTTTTGAGGAGCAGTCATATCAGGACTGCAGATTCAGTCTTGGGGCAACAAGTCGACCCTACTAAAAAGTAGCCACAGTAAGATTGCCCAGTCTTCCGGCCTGTCCACCCCTGCACCCCCATCTCATCCCATTGGAAACCTTCAGGAGATGGGAGAAGTCAACTTGCGAGTCTACATACATATATAATCAGGCGACTGGCTTCAGTAGATGTCTCAGCAAAGTCCAGCAAAATATGGAAGCACAACTGAGGGTTAACCAGGCCAAACAGTCAAAAGTCTTCAGAGAAGATGGGCACTGCCACAGATGAACTTCAACATCTCCTGAATTTTAACTCTAGTATATTTACCTGCATTGCAAAGACAATGTAGCACCTCTTGGAGTTTGTGTTCATAAATGTGGTTAACATGATCTTGGCTAGATGGGATGCCTACTTAGCTCATAAGTCAGGAATTAAACAGGACATGTTGGCTGCTCTCAGACATTCACCAAAAAGGCAGAGGAAGACATTGCCCAGAACAAGAATAAAGGCCACTCAAGTTCCTCTGACTACAAGAAAGGTCATTATAATCCTTACAACAGGCCTGAAAATCAAAGAATAACAAGTCTGGTAAACCGGCATGGAAGACAACAATTGGATCTTACAGTAATAAGAAGGCCAATGGTCAGACCTCATTTAAATGACAATCATTGTGTCAATGCTCAAATACAGGCATGGCCACTGACCGGGAGTAAAGAGATTGTAAAATATTATCAATGTCACCAGACTGGACAAGAGTCCGGAAAGACAATAAAATCTTGCCAGACAGAACAGACTTTTATAGACCAGTTGTAAATCATGCACATATTGTAAAAGGGTAGCCACAAAGAAAAGGCATAAATTCCACTATTGTTCAACATCTGAAATTAAAATATGTGAAAGATGTTTCTGGTTGCTTGAGTTTTGTCCAACCTGTAACAAATGTCTCAACTGTTGCTCAAGATCTACCTGTACAGGCAAGACTACACCAGTTTTTGGAAACTTGGGAAGCCTTGGGGGCTGGTCCAAAGGTCTTGAAAATCTTCAAAGGTCACACCCTCCCCTTCCGGACCATGCCAAATCTGACAAGGTCACCGATCATCATAAGCTGCTGTGTTAATCCTCTCAGGAGCCTCTACCTGACAGAGCACCTTACATGCACTTATTACCAAAAATGCAAAACTGGTCAAAAATCAGAAATCTCTGGGGTTTTTCAACCGACTATTCTTGGTCCTAAAGCCCAACAACCCGTGGAGACCAATCCTAGATCTCAGCAATCAAAACCAATTCCTCAAGGTTGAAAAAATCAAAATGGAGACACTGAAACAATAAGAACCTCCCTCCAGACAGGGGAGTGGGTGATGTATCGATTTCAAAGATCCCTACATCCACAGACCCATTCAAAACCAGTCCAGGGTTAGACCTACCAGTTCACTATAAGCACTACCCTTTGGTCTTTCCACAGGACCCTTGGAATTCACAGTAGTGGTGAACTGATTGCTTTACACAAGGTTATAAGAATCTGCAAGTACCGAGATGACTGGTTGACCAGAGCCAGATCCCACCAAACCTTCTCCAGCATACACAAACTCTGGTTGCAATTCATCAGGAATTGGGATTGTTGGTGAACATGGAGAATTCAGAACTGGACCCCAAACAAGTCCTCAACTTTGTCAGTTACCAGTTCCACCTAAGGGAGGGCAAGGTTAAGACCCACTCTGGAGCGTTGGCAGACCTTAACTGCAAAGATACAGGATCTCCTATCCAGACCAATCTGTCCGGTCTGGGAGCTGATGTCCCTAATAGGGTTACTGACAGCCACAGAAAAGCAAGTCCGCTTAGGCCTGCTGCATATGAGACCCATAGAGTGGCACTGGAGGGTACTAGAATCCCTAGAGAAAGTGATCCCCATATCAAAGTCTCCCCATCCTTACTTAAGATGGTGGCTTCAGGAAGAAAGTGTACTTCAGAGCCAACCATTACACCCCCTCAGTCATGCTCTGCAAATTTTTACAGATGTAGACAGACAGACAGGGCCCTCCCTACTGATCCCGCTATCAGCTTACTGGGGGTACTAAATATGTTAAGACAATGATAAATATTATATGACATCACGCTGTCTAGACAGGAAGGAAGTATGATGTGCCACCTAGCGAATGTACAGTATGTGACCGGTCCTGCCGATGGAAACACAGGACAAGTTTTTGTGTTGTTTGGTGGGCCAGTCTACATTGACTGGATTAGCAATT
This sequence comes from Sabellastarte sp. h YS-2021, assembly GCA_964017235.1. Lineage (NCBI taxonomy): Eukaryota > Metazoa > Annelida > Polychaeta > Sabellida > Sabellidae > Sabellastarte > Sabellastarte sp. h YS-2021. The sequence continues at coordinate 36,554,623 of OZ024936.1, forward strand.
GTCCATTGGATAAGCTATTAATTTATGAAAATTCAATTTACTTATTAAATTTTCAAATTTGTGTATCTACCACTAGTGCTGGGAATAGGTCTGAGCTTTAAAGTGTCTTGGCAACCCTTGGGATTTCCACAACTACTTCCCCACCTGTAGGGAGGCAGATAAAGGTGATGATAATTGTGTTACAAAGAAAGCAAAATGTATGATCTTTGCTTCCTTTACTGAGGAACAGCAGTGTAAGATTGTTAGTAGGAAGCGTTATGTAAAACAAGAATTCAGTCAAACTGTACTGTGTCATCAGCTTTGGTTAAAGACTAAAGCGGATGAAATTCCAAAGGACAAAAACTATGATAGAGACAAAAATAGTTGGCTGACTGGCAGTTTGTTTGCAGATCCAGACCATTTTTGAGAAGGATTGAGCCATGGTGAGGCCCCACCTTGTTGAAAAATATAACCTACATCCAATGTGCAGGTTATGACAAATGCACACAGGCAGACAGAGAGGCAAAAACACAAAGCTATCACTTAATTACTTTTCACTAGATCTAAGCAGTCAGCAGGAAATTCAATAAATTATCATTTTGATAACCTACTGTTAAACTGCTAGTCATATCCCCACACAAGTTAATGCATTGTACAAGATGGATCCTGTCTTGTCGGTCTCCTCTCTTCATGGAGGAAACAAGGAATTACTTATATTTCTCTGCCATGTTGTGAGACAGCAAATGAGCGAGATCATTGTCTAATCTTGTGGGGTGTAAGGTCACTTTACCCTACATGACTTCTTCAGGACTTTTTCTATTCACAAGCTAGAAACAGAAACAAGTGTTGTCATGGCAAAATTTGTTGCCAGATATTACCGAAAAAGCTAACCAGTTCCTATCAATGAAGGGGTTTTAAATGCAAAGAACCCACAAAAATATTTATAAGTCCAACACCTGTTGCCAGGAGTTGCTGAAAAACTAATAGGTTCCAATCTGTGAAGGGGTGTGGAAAGGAAAGAACCCTTAAAAATATTTATTTAAAAGTCCAAGAAACTGAAAAAAGTGTTCCCATGGTTACACCTGTTGCCAGACATTGCCAAAAAGCTAATCAGCTCCAGTCCATATGTACTGCAAAGAACCCATAAAATTTTATATATACGTCCAAGAATCAGAAAAAAATTTACCATGGTAACACCTGTTGCCTAAAAGTAAATCACAACAAGTTCCTCTTACAAGAAACATTCTGAAACGCCTACAAAATTACAAGGCCAAAAAACAGGAAAAGTGTTGCAATCACAATACTTGATGCCAGATATTGGCAAGAAAGCAATCACATACAAACTATCATGCCATAAACCTACTCACCAAAAAGTTAGCTGAGTCACACACAAAAACTGAACCTTTAAATGAGCAACAATGAATGGTGATTCAGAGGGAAAGGTAAAATAATATTCATGCCCATCAGGATGGATATAATAATCAAAATAAGTTGTAACCTTAAACTCATTTCTTTAATTATCAGGTCTGTGCATAGTAACATTACAAAAAAATCTTGTTTTTGGTCTAGATATGTGTACATGCTTAATTTAAATGAAAACTCTAAACTGCCACTTTAATATTGTCCAAATATCAAAAAGTTTTGTCCTAACCTTAAATTAAATGTAACTCTGTGCAAATGTTAAGACTTTAAGATCATGTTAACCATGTAGACTCTGTTCAAGGTTAGTTATATCCAAAACTTAAATATGTTTTAATCTATTGCACATAATTTAAGATATTATCCAAAATTTTAAAAGAAATTTAACATATTATCCAAACTTTTAGAAGAAAAGTAATTATAATTATGCCATAACTGGGAGTTTGAGGTCACCTCAATGTAGTGGTTGGGCATTTGTGCAACATCATTTACATGTACCTGCAAAATATAGATCATGTATGTCATGCCATAGAGAAACTGAAGCTCAGTAAAATTCTTTTACACATGGTAATTTAAGGTCACCTTAAAATAGGGCACACCTTCAAGACTAGATACATCAACATACCAAATTTAAATTAAATCTGTCATGCAGTTTTGAGATACTCTTCAGAAATCAAACAATTTGAGCTCAATATAATTATGCTATCACTAGGAGGTTAAAGTCACCTTAAAGTAGGCCACATCTTGAAGACTAGTTATATCCACAAACCAGCTCTGATTTGAATCTGTGAAGCCATTTTTAAGCTATTGCCCACAAATCGCTAGTGTTAAATTCAGTACTTTTATTGCCTTAATATATCTTACCTAGCAGACTAATGCCATTGGCCCAGTGCAAGCCAGTCCTGCCAAATACCAGAAAAAGAAGTCCTGAGTTGCCTCGAGCAGAACCGGCCATGGTGCCACCCCCACTCACTAGGGAGCCTAGTGTCTCACTCACCAGGTGGATAGTGACATCACTTCCTCTTTTTCATCTGACACAATCAAATAAGAAGCATTTTTTGTGCCTTTCTTTCTGGATATATATTTGCTTGTATATCTAACTTTCGATTACATAATTTAGTTCTAAAGTATTTGTGTGTACCATAGACCATCATGTCCTCTTCAGGACAAAAGAAAGGTTCTTGTGGCCACTTATGGCCACATTTGATTCAGCACACTGCCATGAAAAAGGCATTGGAAGTGATCCCAGTGTGTCTGGTAAAGAATCTTGTCCAGCTTATATGGCTTTAACCCCAGAACAAAAGATTCAGTTGAGTGTTCCTTTGTACAAGCAAAGAAAAGGAAAGCAAAAGGAGAAAACAGACAACGTTGACAAAACAGATAAATTAGTAGTAGTATAAAGGCGCGCATTATAGCAATCCAAAGTTAATCTGAGGAGCGGTTTGGAGCTCCTAAAACTGGGTTTTCCAATTAAAATCAACGGGAGTGGTTAATCTCAGGAGTGATCAAATATGAGGCTCCTGAGATTAACTTGAGCTCCTAAGATGGGGTTTTCCAATTAAAATCAACGGGAGTGGTTAATCTCAGGAGTGATCAGATATGAGGCTCCCAAGATTAACCAGAGTGCGCATGCGTGCGCAAAACATTAGGAGAGTGCGCATGCGCGTGCAAAAGATTAGTGGATTGCGCCTGCGCGTGCAAAAGATTAGTGGATTGCGCCTGCACATGCAAAAGATTAGGGTAGATTTTAAATTTTAGAGAGTGCGCATGCGCGTGCAAAAGATTAGGGGAGTGCACATGCGCGTGTGAAAGTTTAGCAAAGAGTGCATGCACGTACTGTTCATTAGGATGCAGATGTGTGGTTTGCGCATGACCTTGTGCATGCACGACTTGTTTAGTAGACTTGTAGTAGTTTTTTAGTAGACTGTAAACTTGTAGTTTTACATCTGATAATATGGGCATGTGTTGAAACTTAAATAATTTTATTTTCTGTACATATAGTGCCTCCTGTGACTAACCATGAATGCACATAAAGTCTTACCCAAGAAAGTGCATTGAAATGTAAAATTTGTGTGGAGAAAGAAGTGCAAAGTGAACATAGCTATTTTCGTTTTATCAAGCTCATTAAAAAGAAAGAAAACATTAAAAGTTTAAAGTTTATTATTATTTTCTTTGACAGTAATATCGTTCTTCATCTTCTAATATATTTGCTCTCAGTCTCATGTTATCCGGTGTTTCCTGCCTAAGATCAATGAACAGATAGCTATACGGCCCCAGGGTCATCACTCTTTCATACACCTGTACAAGGTATTCTGGATCTTTGGGGTACATCTGTCGAGCTAAATATTGAATCTGGCTGGCATCTCTGGGATTCTTAAACAGCACCATGTAGTGTGTGTTCAAACTGATAGTTCTCTGAAATTTGCTTTGGTGAAACACATTCTGGGTCACTGCAATGACGGATATATTTTTATGATGACTCCCTTTGGTAAAGAGGTCAGCCACTCCACTGTCCAAGCTGTCCATCATGTCATCTAACACCAGGAGACACGATTCCAGTTCTTCAACATCTGGTAAGCCTAGTTGGAACTCCACATTTTTCATGGTGGTGTAAAGAGGTTGCCATTGGGAATAGCACCACACTATTCTTTATGGGCATTGGTAAATCTTTTCATGTTTCAGTTCTAGTAGCCTTTTCAGAAATGATGTTTTTCCACTTCCTGTCGGGCCAGCCACTAGACAAGTAAATGGATGAATCAGCTTAGGTAGGGCAACAGTGATACAGGAACCATCTTGGTAGTGCATAGGCTTTGGATGATGCACTGGCATTGCAGGTGTCATCTTCTCGTGGATAACTTTTCATGTGTCGTTTCAAATTATCACTTCGAGAAAATGACTTGCCACAGACTGGACACTGAGACATCTTTTCAGATCAGTGTTTTATTGAAAAATGAACTTGTTTGTAAAACTTACTGCTATTTATATTTTTCTCCTCCTCCCGATATTACCCTGATCATTCTGTTTACTCATATTCCCTCCTCCTCCTCCTCCTCCTCCTAATATTACCCTTGATCCTTATTCTCATTTTTCCTCCTCCTCCTCCTCCTCCTCCTCCTAATATTACCCTTGTCCCTCATTCTCACTCCATCCCCTCCTCCTATCACTGCATAAATAAAACACTTTTACTGTATAAACATATTTATTGTCTAACAATAATGCCTTGACTAAAAATATAGGTACAATATCTACAATTAATTAGCTTAAATATTAATTTTATAAATGTGCAAGACAATATAATGGTTTCAAACAACTAATTTTAAAGCACAACAAAAGTTAAACCAATTGAAATAATTTATTTATGATTCATCAGTAGAAGACCATTTATCATTTCATCAAGACCATTCACCATTTATCATTTCATCAGGACCATTTATCATTTATTATTTATTTATTATTTTTAGTTTTTATCATTTATTATTTAACCTTTTATTATTTATTATCATTTTTTATTGTTCATTTTGATCATTTATCATTTCATCAAGATCATTTATCATTTTCATCAAGACTATTTATTATTTCATCAAGACCATTCATCAAGACCATTTACACCAAGACCATTCATCATTTCATCAGTACTTTGTCTACAAAGATCTGGTCATCACTGTATTTCTCCATCCTGTTGACAGTCATCTCCATGCTGCAGCCAGCAAAGGTGTGGAGGGCAAATAATGCACAGTAATCTCCACAGGTCAGTGAGAAAGGTCTTTGCAGTTGAACATCATTGTAAGTGCAAATATGACCTTCAAAAAATGTGCTGAATTCTTTGAAGACAGGTGGAAATCCATAAGAGTCAAAATACAGACCCTCGCCTTGGTCATTAATGCTGAGTGCCACCCAGTGGGTTCCTTCATTGTGAGAGCAGTCAATGTTGCAAATAAAGACACATTTTTCTGTTGGACTTCTCAGCTCATTTCTGGCAAAAACTCTGGTGTCCCATTCCAGTGGTTTGAAGGTATTTAACACTTTTTCCAATTCAAATGTATTCATCAGTTCAGAACTCTACAGGGTAAAGTCGGTAACAACGGATCTGTACTGGTCAATTTCAAAAGTATTTTCAAATTCTCCATGCACAACAATATTCACAGTTTCTGTCAATTCTTTTTTGAAGTGCACCTCGAGTGACATTGTGCCAGTCTTTCTCAAATTCACATATCCTCCACCCTCTTCCAGATCAGGTGAGAAGTCAAAGCAGATCAGGGTATATCCCTTTTTATACTCCTCCCTATCTATGTGGTTCCCTTCATCTTGATACATGGATCCCATGCCAGAGAAGAGAGTCATATAGCAATTCATGTAGTCTCCAGTCTCAAAACCAGGTTGAAGTGCCTTACCAGAAACAGATGTGCCACCCACATTCAGTGCGATATGGTCCATATCAAAATGTTCAAACTGGAACGGGTTAGTTTGGTACGTTCCATTGATGCCACTGTTTTTGACAAAACCTATGACAATATGTTTTGGAATTTGATCCGAATACAAATTTTCTTCTGTATGACTTCTTGTGCCTGAACTGACTGTGCACGTCTTACATTCACCTCGGGTGATGGGGTACTTGGCTGTTCCCATTTCTAAGGCCTTTGCGTGAGCTGCCTGGATGACTGAATTCACTTGAACTTTTCTGATCATCATCTTAAAACTGTCCAGTTTCACTCTAAATACGGTATTATCCATTGGTTTGTTTATTTGTTTGTTTATTTGAGGTTTTACATCGCTTTCAACACTGTATAGGTCATATCACGACGGGTAGCTGGAAGGGCAGAGGAAACCAGTACATACAGTTCGTTAGGGTTCTGTACTGTAAACTGCCGACCAACGGCAAGCAACTACCAGCTTTCCCACTTGAGGCCGTGCCGAGGATCGAACCCCGGCCTCAGAGGTGGGAGGCGAGAGAGTTACCACTCTGCCACCGTGGCCCCGAATATTATCCGTTGGACTCACTATGGCAAACTTATCCTTGCTTCTGGTTAGACGCAACTTAATGGGTGTGTGATTGAGTATGTAGCGATCTTGGAACATGAGGTCCAGGTGCAGTTTTCCCAACATATCTATCAAGTGACTTTCACGGGCAAACTCCTTTCTTTTGACATATCCATCAATGTGCTGGTCAAGAGAAAAGTTATTCATGTCTTTGTACCACATCGATGCCGTGAGTTGACTTTGTTTGCTCACAGTCCCAAAACTGAGGAGTGTTTCTATGTACGCTTTGTCAGGATAGGTGTTATTGGAGGTGGTGACTAAAGTGTCTTTCAGGGTCATGTCAATCTGACTAAACAAAGCATGCAGCCAAAAATTTACCGGGGTGACATCTGCAGTGGCACCCAATATCTCTCCGTCAGCATCCACAATTTTAGCCTTGACTCGAATGAAGCTGTTTTTCAAATCTATGTACTCTGAGTCAGTCTCAGCAATTTTAAATTCAATGGTATCATCACTGTCCTTGACTGCTGTAATTGGTTCATATTCTACAAAGCTCTCTTCTTCAACACTGGTTTGAGTGAGTGGCACACCAAACAAATCCAATTCACTTTTGATGCACTCGCATGACAGCGGGTGAATCAGAGGCATGTTTAAGAGTAAATATCTTTTCTTTTTTTTCCTGGAAGGTCCTCCTCTTTTGACTGCTCTCGATGAAATGATGCGCTTTTTTGGTTGCTGTTCCTTTTATTATCTCCCAAGTAATCTTGTGCCAGTTCAACTCCTGCTTTGAGAGCTTTCTGTCCCAAGGATTTTCCCAGTGCAATGGCACCTTTTTCAACAGGGGAGCACCCACTCCTACAAGACCCCGAAACAGGCTTCCCAAACCGTGACCTCTTTGATATTGCAAACCTTGAAATCCTGGTAATCCACTTCCTGCTTGACTCGTGTAATACTGCTTGTATGCTTGACGGGTAGAATCGTCACAGCAGTAATCCTTATGCTTCATTTTTTACGAAAGTGAAGCGTTACAAATGACTTCCCACCAACAAATGGAATAATTTCACCCGTATCCCCCTTTATATTGATTTCAACAGCTCCAAAAATCTTTCTCATCACTGGATAGTAGAATACTTTACTGTAGGAGGTGGTGACAATGGGACCTTTTTGGATGGGTACAATTCTCAGGAGGGGCACCTTGGCATTTCCCACGGCTACAGGTTCAATTAAATCACAATAGACGTACAAGTTGTGTATGCCATCTTCAATGTCAGCCGGATACTTTGATTTTCTATCTCCAGCTGAAAATGGGCCTGTCATGACAAATCCTAACATGTCACTCAATCTCTTGGAAAGATACAAGTCAGGTGCTAACTCCTCTGATGCGTCATTTGTTTCAATTTTAAGTCTCATTTTGTGCGTGGTCTCAATGGTATTGAATTCGACAGTGACAGGTGGGTTTCCACCAAGGCCCCATTTAATTTTTTTATTTAAGATTTTGATCATTCCCCTATATCAGCATAAATACCCTCAGGAATGAGTATGGTTGTATTCCCAACTTGAACAAATTGATCTGAAGGGACATTATACCACGTTCTTTCATATTGAATTTCCATCAGTCCCACTTCCCATTCACCAACCAGTTCATAAGGTTGAGCCAGTGGTGCAATAAACTCTCCGGGAGTATTGCCTGTGTGCTTTGTATTGCTTGGTAAATAGAGATAAAATTCTTTCATGATCTGTCTCTCTCTAAGGATGCTTTCCCTTTTATGTACCCTCCCATTTGTACTTTTGTCTTGGAATCTTTGGTTTCCATTCCACTTCCGGTTCAGATTCTGGTTCAGGTTCAGATTCTGGTTCTGGTTCAGATTCTGGTTCAGATTTTGGTTCAGGTTTCCACACCTCCTCTTGTGATTGAAACTGGGGACCACAACCCAATAACCTCTCTGGAATGTTAGCCTCTTGTAACTTTTGATTAAAATATCCCCAACCAGTTGGGAGTTTTCTTACTTTTCTCTGTGTCTGAATAGCCGTGTTAATCAAATCTGGGATGTGTGATCCACTAATGGGTCGATCGTCTTCTGTTAAAATTTCGCCTTTGTCATTCCATTATAAAGTCCCTTTAACTTTTGATACAGGTGCTGACCTTTACTCATCAGAGAAGGTGGTAGAGTGATGGCCAAGTCATCTTCTAAATCTTCTTTAGGGTTTTCCACAGGGACCACAGGATCTGGAAAAGGATCCCCAGGTTCGGGGTCTTGCTTTCAGTCATAAGTCAGCAGACGATTCATTGACTGATTGTATAGCTTCATTTTTTCAGTTGGTTCCAATACGGGGTCTTCTTAACAGTCCACTCATATCCTTTTCTAATCTGGCCATAGCAGTAGCTGTGGCATCTCTTCCCACTGGTGCACAGTCTCTGGTGTTCAAGAATGACTTGGGCACAACAATCTTTTCTATAAATTTATTCATCGCGAGTGAAAAGCCCTACCAGTTTCTTAGCAAGTGGAGGAATAACTTCTTCTTTAGAGGTATTCTTTTTCCTTAATGCTCGCAATTCTTCTTTATACTTTGCCAGTCTTTTCTTTTCTTTCAGCCCAAGAGGAATATTCCCCTCTAGAATATTGTGAGTGCAATCTACAAAACAGTGAATGAGTGGTCTGTCTGCACCACGAATGATGTACTTTATTGCTTTGGGGTCACCTTCAGCTAAAATCCTTAACACGTATTCGTTCTTTTTAACGACAGACATGTTTTCACCATGACTGCTCACATTGAAATGTCAACACAGGTTTAGAAAACTTTCTATTTATAAAAGCTGGTGATGTCTGTGGCTGGTATCCAAGATTCATACTTTGGAAGCCAATGTAACCACCTCACCAAGACCTCTTTGGGGCGACCTTTAATTTTGCGACTTTTCAAAAAAATTTTAACCTTATAATACTCATTGGGAGTGACCTTCTGCAGCTCTTCTTCATAAAATGTTCCATCAATGGACTCCCCGGCATAGTCTTTGATTTTGTATGTGGGATACCTCTGTGTCCCATCTCGGTTGACTATTTGGAACAGTTCACCACTCCACCTCTGATCATACTCCCTTGTGAACGTCTTTCTGGCACGTGAGATCCTGACAAAGTCCCCAACTTTAAACTTAAAAAGTGTTTCTTTATTCTTTCTTCATTCTTTATCGTTTTTGAATTCAAGTTGCTCATTGTGACCTGTGCTGGCGCCATTTTAATGGATTGGTGTACACTTGAGTTGTAAGCCCGAGTAAAGTCTTGCAGTGCATCGATATAACGGCAAGACTGTTTATATGTAAAGTACTTGTATATTTTTCCTTTGATGGTTTTAATAGCTCGTTCAGCATAATTGGCCTTCACTTAATTTTGGGTCACAAAGTGATGGATCAAGTGCGATTTGAATAAATTCTGAACTTTGTGTCCTAAAAATTCTGTTCCTTTGTCTAAACGCACAACTTCGGGTACTCTTTCTTTAAAAATTTTTGTGAACGCACGCACAACTTCATTTCCAGATTTATCCCTGAGTGGCACCGTCCATACATAACGTGAAAAAATGTCTACAGCTAAAAGAATGAAATGATAACCATCGTTGTATTTTGCAATTTTCTTCATGTCCATCAAGTCGACATCCCACTGCTGATCAATCGTCCCGACAATGACTTTATTTCTTTTAAATTTCTTTCTTGATGGCTTGTGAAATGTGTATGTCTCCTCTCCACTCAACCAACTTTTCACGCCATTGAGGGTCACAGTGCTGTCTCCTTTGACTGCAGCTTCATAGAGTTTCTGAGAACCCGAAAAGCTTGCGGGGTGTGAGGGATCAAAGAAAATCGAACTTAAAAGCTTATTCATTCTTTCTTTTTTATACTGGGATTTGGCAATATATAGCCCAAAGATGAACACAGCAATGGTAGCCAAATACCCTTTTCGTCCTGGTTTAATGACAAATTCACAACAGATGCTATGATTACAATAGCAAGTATGATCATCTGACAGGAGTATTTGACCAATTATCCATGCGTCTCCTTTGTGGCCTTGCAACTGAATGATCCCTTCTGCTGAGAGAGGCATCTATTTATGCGCATTGACTGCAAAAGTACAGGCGTATTTTCAATTGTTACAATTGCCATGATGATCCAATTTTAAAAGGTGGAGATTCAAACATGTTTTTTTCATGTTGAATTGGTTTTGTCTGGACCTCTGGCTCCAAGCAAAATAAATTTGGAAGGGATGTGAAATAAAATCTTGCTCACTTTAAAGAAATTAAATCAAGATTTTTTTTTTCAAAATTCTTTGTATAAACCGTTTCACAAAGCAATTCACTCAAAAGTTCTCCCCACTGGTTGGCTCCTGGCATATGTTTCAACTCAGTGACCTTAAATAAAACTCTGCTTAATCCACATCCCCAAAATATATCTTCGTGCACCCATACAAAGGTTTTTTTTTGCGGTTTTAAACAGTTTTTAAAGGTCTCATCTGTCTGCCATCTTTTCTTTAAAATCAACTTAACTAATTAATTTTGATCAAAAACAGACAGACGTTTTAAAGTCTGACAGTACACATAAATATTTTGAAAATCCTTAGACCCCACACTAAAACTAAAAGGGTAAACAGGAGATAAAATATCGTCTGTAATTTCTGTACATTGGTGTTCTTCCCAGGGACACAAGACTATATCTAAAGGTTTGGTGTGCACATCATCCACCAATTCTCTTTTACAATAAAAATTTCCAATACCGCCTCGACATTGTTCATAAGTAAATAAAGTGTTATCTCTGACACGAAAACCTTTATTTATTCCCACATCAGTTTTACCCATAGGTAAAACTTCTTTGCACTTTTCCAAAGGATTTTCAATATCGGCTTTATTTAAACCCTTTAAAGCAGTTTTGCAAAATCCATCCCTGTCTTCTAACATGTAAGTTTTAGAGCAGAGAGCCACCATTTCTTGTCTGTGATCCTTTTCAATCTTAAATAAACCAGCCTGACGTTTGTCGTAAGCCCTGTGTTTTTCACAGCATTCTCTGGGAAACCAGAGAGGATTGGGGATCACTTCCTTTAAATGACGAGATTTGAATATTTTATGTAAAATCTCTTCTTTTAAATGCGGTTTTACAATGTCGGCCAGTGTATTTCCAGACATGGTAAAGTAGGCACTGTCCTTATCCATTTCAATATATTCAAAATCACTTCTCTCCACATAGTAATCTAAACAGTCGTAATACCACTCCAACATTTTTAATTTTGCGTATTGTAAAATACTGTAACCTGTTTGAATGGGTAAGTTCAAAACTGTTTCAACTTGGACATTTCCACTTCGCAAAAGTCTTCTGAAAATTCTGTCAGTTTCTTAAAATGGGGATCATTGACTTTCATCTGAATGTCTTTATCCCCTCTCACATAAATGACTTTTTGATGTTTTTCCTGATCCATAATCATAAAACCAAATCCGCTGTTTCCAATTAATTTCATTGATCTGCTATAATACTTTGATCTTCGTGAACATCACCCGCTCTTCTGGCATCGCTCACTTTATCGTGAAATTGTTTAAAACAAGACATTGGAGAAAATTCAATGACTTGATACACCTGTGTGACAGTCAAACCAGGGTCTAAGTACCACTTTAATAAAGGGGATAACGGTAAAAGCCTTTTGGCTTTCATGCCACCCTTCAATAATTTGCGAGGATGCTTTCCTAAATTCAGTTCCTCAATTTGCTTCTGAGTGTATTCCCCCATCGCGTCAAAAGGAATAAAACAGGTGCAAAATAAAGGCGACATTTCACTGAAATAATCGCATGAATGATTTGGTACTTCCAGGTCCACTTCCACCATTCCAAACAAAGATTCTTGCTGAATGTCTTTCAATATCATTTCAACACTGAGTAAACCTTTATGCTTTCGATAATAAGGGGGTAAATATCTGTCATAATTTAAATGGGGTCTTACATGTTTGACGTAGTCGCATTCCCTTATTTTTTCCACTCTGTAACTGTTTATTTTTAAATACTGTTCTTTTTCCCTTGTTTTTTTTCTCTTTTTTCCATCAATTTAGGATTCGATTTCCAAGCGTTTTCGGTTAAGTGACACCTGTGCCCGTGAAAAAAACATCCGTCCATTTCATACACCACATTGTTCTCACTGTCAAAACCGTCGCAAAAATATTTGCCTATTCTTTTTTCTTTACCCGTATTTAATTTGTGCTCAATGTTGACTTTTCCCACATGGGCCAAATGATCCATCCAAACGTACATGTCCAAATATTTATGCGATATCTCTGGCTTAAAATCGGGAAAATGTCTTCTCACAAAACAACCGGTGAGCATGGGCTGAGATAAAGCCCACAAATAAAGTGCATTACAGTCATAGCCGATGATGTTTTTGCACAGTTTTTTCCCACGAATCAGAGTTTCGTTCACTTTATGATGTTGACAAAATATAATGGAAGCTCCACCAATGATATTTTTTTTCACCGTTTTGTACAGATCTTGATCCTTTTTTCCACACAGCAGAAATAACGCATCTTTAGACTGCTGAAACATCATTTTTCTGGCAATCCCAGGTACGGAAATAGTTTCTTTCAAATAATCAATGCCATTGTCTTTATAAAACACATGCATTTTTTCAACGGCTTGGGACAGTGAATTTTATAATTTCCATAAAAATATTATTCTCATTTCAATTAGGGGCCACGGTGGCAGAGTGGTAACACTCTCTCCTCCCACCTCTGAGGCCGGGGTTCGATTCCCGGCACGGCCTCAAGTGGAAAAGCTGGTAGTTGCTTGCCGTTGGTCGTCAGTTTACAGTACAGAACCCTAACGAACTGTATGTACTGGTTTCCTCTGCCCTTCCAACTACCCGTCATGATATGACCTGTACAGTGTTGAAAGTGACATAAAACCCCAAATAAATAAATAAATAAACAACGGCTTTGACAAAGGGACCCACATCCAAATTATTGTAATGCATTAAAAAATCTTGAAAAGTACGCATATTTTCTTCTTTCCACACTTTTTAAACAAAAGCGTAATTTTTTGCAATAGCCATTCCCGTTTCCCCCAAAGTGTTTTGATCTTTTAAACTGGAATAAAAAGCATCGGGAGGAGGTAAATGTGTCCAGTCCAGTTTAGTTTTGTCATCAAACCATTCGTAAGGAAAATAAAATTTACTTTCAGGTATTTGAAAAGCTTTCAGAAACTTGGAGTAACTGCAACCCGGAGCTAAAAAATTAGAAATATCTAAAAAACGAAAATTTTTGTCGCTCAAACACATGTAACTGTTGTTTTTCTTTATGACGAAATAATTGTTTTTCTTTTCGAGTTCTAAAAGCTGCACAATTTTAGTTTTTATTAAATTCATATCGTATTTCCCCGAATTAAAACCCAAAACCGGGATTTCTTGCAAATAAGTTTCAAATTTTTCCCTGATGGAAACTTCTTTGATTTGTTCTAAAATGTGCCCCCATTTAAGGTGAGCTAATTCACAGATTTCTTGTCCTATCTCAGTCATGTAGTTTAACATGTCTTTTAACAGTTTTTTCAAGTCATCTTCTACAAAACACCTAGGTTCCCTAAAACCTTCCACGTTACTACAGACACTGACAGGAACGTGATGGGCTTCCCATTTTAATTTATCCGATACTCTGCAAGGTTCTTTTGCAAAATTACTTCAAAGTCATACACGATAAACCAAGGAAAAAATGCATCTTGAACCCCAATTCCACAGCTTTTTATTTGGTCAAACATCGTCTCTGAGGGCGCATAAAATGCCCCCGGATATTCCCATTTAGTTAATCCTTTGCACTGTTTCATGTGCCTGCGCCACTCATAGGCTTTATGAAACATCTTTTGACAGGCGACACAAGTGAATTTTCTGGCATAACTGTGGAAATCTTTTATGTAACTCAAATGATTTTTGTACCGATTTAAATACATGTCATTTTCAAAAGGAGACCTGGATATAAATAAATGAATCACGGTTTCATCCGGTTGCAATTCGTACACGTGTAAGTTCAGGCGGAAACACTTTTCCAAATCAGGCATATCTGCTAATTCCACATTTTTTTCCCCGAAAATTCTTCCCACGTCTGCAACAGGCTTTCTTTCTCCTGAACTCGATTTTGATGATAAGCCAAACAGCGAAAAAAACAATGATCATCTTTATACGGTTTGTTATGCGAATCCACTTCCATACTCACAATGCTGCGCTTTTGCTTGACATAATCGGGTAACGCACCTTTTCCCAGAGGAAAATTCGTCGGAGTGACGTCAAATCTCTCATTCGTGATCATAAAAGGCCTCCATTTGCTGTTGGGTCTCAAATTATTCACGTATTCCAAAGGATCTAAACGTCGAATTTTATTCTGAAATATTCTCAAATACTTTCTACTCCCAATCGGAAAAGGTGAGGGAAACAGAGAGTCGTTTACATGAGGTGCAAAATATCTGTATTCTCCAGTTTCCATATTCCTTAAAATAAGTCCTAAAGAAAGACTGATTTTAAAAGCACCATTTTGATCCGTAAAAATCTCATCCAATTTCCACCAAATTTCATCTACACCGTCCCTCAAATTATTCGTGGGTAAATTGTAAATCACTTTTCGTCCTTTGTCGATTTTAGCATCGGCTAATATCACGTTTTGATTTCCCTCATAAATCTGCCTCAAAGGGTCATCTCTCACCGGATCACCCAAGGGAGGCTCGTCTAAATGTGCCTCTTGACGCCAAGGTCTGTTCTGAAGAGCACCCCCATGCTGCGTGTTTTGATGCAAGTGCAATTTGTGATGTCCCTCAAATATACCGTCACAATGATGACATTGACATTTTTTCTTTTTAGGTAAAATTTCTTCATCGCTTCTTTTACGTTTTTTGGTGTTCACTACGACAACACCATCAGATGTTTCAGCATTTGTTGCAGATGATACTTTTTCTTTTATTCCCTGTACTTCTTCACCCTTAGTTTTAGCTGTGGAACATACTTTTTTGTGTCTTTTTTTATTAAAAACAGATGAAAATGTCTTTGAACAAGTTTCACATTTGTTTTTCTCAATGACCTCAATGTTGTCATTTGTTTTGACTGTACAAGAATGCTGCTTCCACATTTGCTTTGAAGCAAACGTGTGATGACACTTTGGCATTGAATTCGCATTGAAATTTTTTTAAATCTTGCAAAAGATTTGCCCCTACATTCACACACTGATTTTCATGTTTCACCCTTTTTTGTACACTCACAAACCCTTTACCCACAAATGTACCAAAGTGACACCTGTGCCCGTGAAAAAAACATCCGTCCATTTCATACACCACATTGTTCTCACTGTCAAAACCGTCGCAAAAATATTTGCCTATTCTTTTTTCTTTACCCGTATTTAATTTGTGCTCAATGTTGACTTTTCCCACATGGGCCAAATGATCCATCCAAACTTACATGTCCAAATATTTATGCGATATCTCTGGCTTAAAATCAGGAAAATGTCTTCTCACAAAACAACCGGTGGGCATGGGCTGAGATAAAGCCCACAAATAAAGTGTGTTACAGTCATAGCCGATGATGTTTTTGCACAGTTTTTTCCCACGAATCAGAGTTTCGTTCACTTTATGATGTCGACAAAATATAATGGAAGCTCCACCAATGATATTTTTTTCACCGTTTTGTACAGATCTTGATCCTTTTTTCCACACAGCAGAAATAACGCATCTTTAGACTGCTGAAACATCATTTTTCTGGCAATCCCGGGTACGGAAATAGTTTCTTTCAAATAATCAATGCCATTGTCTCTATAAAACACATGCATTTTTTCAATGGCTTGGGACAGTGAATTTTATAATTTCCATAAAAATATTATTCTCATTTCAATTAGGGGCCACGGTGGCAGAGTGGTAACACTCTCTCCTCCCACCTCTGAGGCCGGGGTTCGATTCCCGGCACGGCCTCAAGTGGAAAAGCTGGTAGTTGCTTGCCGTTGGTCGGCAGTTTACAGTACAGAACCCTAACGAACTGTATGTACTGGTTTCCTCTGCCCTTCCAACTACCCGTCGTGATATGACCTGTACAGTGTTGAAAGTGACATAAAACCCCAAATAAATAAATAAATAAATAAACAATGGCTTTGACAAAGGGACCCACATCCAAATTATTGTAATGCATTAAAAAATCTTGAAAAGTACACATATTTTCTTCTTTCCTCACTTTTTAAACAAAAGCGTAATTTTTTGCAATAGCCATTCCCGTTTCCCCCAAAGTGTTTTGATCTTTTAAACTGGAATAAAAAGCATCGGGAGGAGGTAAATGTGTCCAGTCCAGTTTAGCTTTGTCATCAAACCATTCGTAAGGAAAATAAAATTTACTTTCAGGTATTTGAAAAGCTTTCAGAAACTTGGAGTAACTGCAACCCGGAGCTAAAAAATTAGAAATATCTAAAAGACGAAAATTTTTGTCGCTCAAACACATGTAACTGTTGTTTTTCTTTATGATGAAATAATTGTTTTTCTTTTCGAGTTCTAAAAGCTGCACAATTTCAGTTTTTATTAAATTCATGTCGTATTTCCCCGAATTAAAACCCAAAACCGGGATTTCTTGCAAATAAGTTTCAAATTTTTCCCTGATGGAAACTTCTTTGATTTGTTCTAAAATGTGCCCCCATTTAAGGTGAGCTAATTCACAGATTTCTTGTCCTATCTCAGTCATGTAGTTTAACATGTCTTTTAACAGTTTTTTCAAGTCATCTTCTACAAAACACCTAGGTTCCCTAAAACCTTCCACGTTACTACAGACACTGACAGGAACGTGATGGGCTTCCCATTTTAATTTATCCGATACTCTGCAAGGTTCTTTTGCAAAATTACTTCAAAGTCATACACGATAAACCAAGGAAAAAATGCATCTTGAACCCCAATTCCACAGCTTTTTATTTGGTCAAACATCGTCTCTGAGGGCGCATAAAATGCCCCCAGATATTCCCATTTAGTTAATCCTTTGCACTGTTTCATGTGCCTGCGCCACTCATAGGCTTTATGAAACATCTTTTGACAGGCGACACAAGTGAATTTTCTGGCATAACTGTGGAAATCTTTTATGTAACTCAAATGATTTTTGTACCGATTTAAATACATGTCATTTTCAAAAGGAGACCTGGATATAAATAAAGGAATCACGGTATCATCCGGTTGCAATTCGTACACGTGTAAGTTCAGGCGGAAACACTTTTCCAAATCAGGCATATCTGCTAATTCCACGTTTTTTCCCCGAAAATTCTTCCCACCTCTGCAACAGGCTTTCTTTCTCCTGAACTCGATTTTGATGATAAGCCAAACAGCGACAAAAACAATGATCATCTTTATACGGTTTGTTATGCGAATCCACTTCCATACTCACAATGCTGCGCTTTTGCTTGACATAATCGGGTAACGCACCTTTTCCCAGAGGAAAATTCGTCAGAGAGACGTCAAATCTCACATTCGTGATCATAAAAGGCCTCCATTTGCTGTTGGGTCTCAAATTATTCACGTATTCCAAAGGATCTAAACGTCAAATTTTATTCTGAAATATTCTCAAATATTTTCTACTCCCAATCAGAAAAGGTGAGGGAAACAGAGAGTCGTTTACGTGAGGTGCAAAATATCTGTATTCTCCAGTTTCCATATTCCTTAAAATAAGTCCTAAAGAAAGACTGATTTTAAAAGCACCATTTTGATCCGTAAAAATCTCATCCAATTTCCACCAAGTTTCATCTACACCGTCCCTCAAATTATTCGTGGGTAAATTGTAAATCACTTTTCGTCCTTTGTCGATTTTAGCATCGGCTAATATCACGTTTTGATTTCCCTCATAAATCTGCCTCAAAGGGTCATCTCTCACCGGATCACCCCAGGGAGGCTCGTCTAAATGTGCCTCTTGACGCCAAGGTCTGTTCTGAAGAGCACCCCCATGCTGCGTGTTTTGATGCAAGTGCAATTTGTGATGTCCTTCAAATATACCGTCACAATGATGACATTGACATTTTTTCTTTTTAGGTAAAATTTCTTCATCGCTTCTTTTACGTTTTTTGGTGTTCACTACGACAACACCATCAGATGTTTCAGCATTTGTTGCAGATGATACTTTTTCTTTTATTCCCTGTACTTCTTTACCCTTAGTTTTAGCTGTGGAACATACTTTTTTGTGTCTTTTTTTATTAAAAACAGATGAAAATGTCTTTGAACAAGTTTCACATTTGTTTTTCTCGATGACCTCAATGTTGTCATTTGTTTTGACTGTACAAGAATGCTGCTTCCACATTTGCTTTGAAGCAAACGTGTGATGACACTTTGGCATTGAATTCGCATTGAAATTTTTTTAAATCTTGCAAAAGATTTGCCCCTACATTCACACACTGATTTTCATGTTTCACCCTTTTTTGTATACCCACAAACCCTTTACCCACAAATGTAACAATGCAATCTATTTTTAGCCTGCAATTCAAGACATATTTTTTCGTGTCTTTTTTTGTTGTAAGCGCAAGAAAACGCTTTAAAACAGTATTGACATTGCCTGTTCATTTTTGAAGAAGTAACACCAGGATGTGAACCACAAATAAAATCAAAGATTTAACCGTGAAATGATCTGCTGGATTCTTTTTAACAAGTGTACCTATATTTTAAAGCAAGATCTTTTTATACTGTAAGCAACGTCTTAATAAACAGTACACGCATGCGCACTCCCCTAATCTTTTGCACGCGCATGCGCACTCTCTAAAATTTAAAATCTACCCTAATCTTTTGCACACGCAGGCGCAATCCACTAATCTTTTGCACGCGCATGCACACTCTCCTAATCTTTTGCACGCGCATACGCACTCTGGTTAATCTCGGGAGCCTCATATCTGATCACTCCTGAGATTAACCACTCCCATTGATTTTAATTGGAAAACCCCATCTTAGGAGCTCAAGTTAATCTCAGGAGCCTCATATAGTAGTAATGTCAAGGATATATTTCCTTCTAAGACTATGGAGTGTGCTGACATTGTGTATAGTAGTTGTCAAAGATATTAATGACAAAGTTAAGAGTGTTCTTTGTGATTCTGAGACAGTTAAGACTGATAATTCTTTGAAAAGACACACTGTTGAGACTCTCAATATGGTTGAAAATGATTCCGACACTGTTGAAACTTTTGACTCAGTGAAGACTGTTTGATAGAACAAGAGAGACTTTGTAAATTACATTCATGTGGCAATTCATGTAGTTTCTGTGCTTTTTCAAAAGCATCTGCAAAAGAAAGGAACCGCACTGGAAAGATCAAAATAAAGCCTGTAAAGCATGTTTCTTTTGTAAATCACTTATGTTCTGTTCCTCCTGTAGAAAATGTTCACAATGTTGCTCAAAATCTACCTGTTATGCTGGAGGCAACTCATGGCGTCTTTTCTGGTGTTTGGGGGACAGGCTTGTGCCCGGTCAATGGCATTAGTCTGTTAGGTAAGATATTAACTTATAAAATTTAATTTACCTATTAAATTTTCTAAATTGTGTTATTAATGGGAGTTTAAGGTTATTTTAAAATAGGGCACATACTGATGACAGGCAACATCCACATGCCAAATTTGAATTTCATCCTACAAGACATTTTCTAGAAACAAAGTGTGAAGATGATGCTTGTCATAAGTAATCCATTACACCTAAAAACACTTAAACTCAACATTTTTTTTATAAATGAGAGTTTCAGGTTACTTTAAAATAGGACATACCTTGAATACCAGTTGCAACTACATGCCAAATCTGAATTGAATCCTTCAACCCATTTTCGAGATACTGTCCTGAAACAAAAAAAACTTAAAATCAATATAAGTATGTCACTACTGGGAGTTTAAGGTCACCTTCAAAATAGGGCACACCTTGAGGACCAGTTACATCCACATGCCAAATTTGAATTTAATCCATCATGCCATTTGTGAGATAGTGTCTGGAAAGGAATTGTGAAGACGAAACTGACCATGTATATCCTCCATCATAACTACTATAGTGACACAACACTAATGCAACCTTATACTCATAAGTTTATAAAATATCAGCAGTTTACTATAACCTTACATACCTTTTTTCGGTCTAGATATATGTATATGATGAATATCAATCAGAAAAGTCTTAATTAGCACATAAAATATCTTCAAAACACAAAAAAAATTGTTCCAACTGTAAACTCAAAGTTATTTTGCAGCTGTGAGGGAGTTTAAGGTAATTTTTTCCTGGAGGTTCTGTTCAAGGTTTGCTACATCCACAACTTAAACATGCCTAGAATTGCACAGTATTCGCAATACTGTTAAAAAATTTCAAAACTTAAAGTGAATATAATTCCGTTATTACTGGGAGTGTACGGTCACCTGATTGTATGGCACTAATCTATGCCCAGTTACATATACATGCGAAATTTGAATGAAAGATATTTTCAGTATACTATAAAAAACATGAAGTCAACATAATTTTTTTATACGTGGGAGTTTAAGATCACCTTTAAATATGGGACACCTTGAAAATCAGGTACAACCACATGCTAAATTTGATTTGAATCAGACAACCCATTTTTGACATACTATCCGGAAAAACAAAAAAATTATTAAACTCAATATAAGTATGTTACTTCTGGGAGTTTAAGGTCACCTTAAAATAGGGCACACCTTGAGGACTAGTTACATGTACATGCCAGATTTGACTTTAAACTGTCAAGCCATTTTTAGATACTGTCCAGAATACAAAGTGTGATGAGAATGTATGAACCACTCTATGCCAAGCAGCATAAATGCTGGTGACACAAAAAGACCAAGTTTGGACATCCGACATTTCTAGAGAAGGTCCAAACTTCTAGGAGAGCAAGATCAAGGTGATATCTTTGGAGAATCCCAGCAATAGCTTGAACAGGCAGCTCGGAGCTTTAACCTGTCTCCCCTCAAACCCAGCAATGTCATTCTGAGGGATCTGAGAGGAAAAGGTGCTGAGACTGGAACACGTGTACCCCATGTCAGTGTTGGACGTGTTTAATAAACTATCAGCCACAGTGTCCAAACAAGGTCAGAATAATTTAGATCCTAAACCAGGTCCGAACTCAGCTCCCCAGCCTAGCCCACCCAGACCTTGGTATCAGAAACTTCCCAGCCAGGAACCTATAAGGCATATTTCACAACCATAATCCGTTGAATCTAGATTCTCTAGATCAACAGATTCACTTGTGATGTCACTTTAATCCTAATCCAGATTATGAATCAATTGATCTACCTTCAGAGGTAGATCAACAGATTCAGATTCATTGGATTACCCAAAATGCTTTGTAAAATAATGGCGGCAAATTGTGCCAGCAATTTTTTAAAAATTAGTGATCATTAGAATATTTATAGTGGTTTATCTTCTTCTTTTCATTTTGGATTTGGAAATAAAGAAAATTGCATTTCACAAATCTAGCTAATCCAAAGAAACCAAATCTGAATCTGGATTACACAGATTATGCAGATTTTTGTTTGTGAAATACGCCTACTGACACACCCCATAACCAGGTAGGGACATTTTATTCTCGGGACATGGACCTTATTGACTTGTCATCACAATATATTGAACTCTCAGACAAGTGCTGGGTGGGATTCAGCATTGAGTCCTAGATAAGCTATCAGAGCGCAATCATGGTATTTAGAGAATTTTCTTTAAATATGTTAATCAGTTACTTTTAGCTCAGGTATAACATAGTAACATTGCAGACCTGTATAGCTTATACTGAAAAAAAGTTGAAATGGCAACATCACAGTCTCAGCTGTAATCCCTGCCTCCTAACCGTGGGATTCAGCATTGAGTCACAGATGGTAAGCTATTATTACAATTATTGCATTTAGAGAATTTTCTTTAAATATGTTACTCAGCTACTTTTAGCTCAGCTATAACATAGTAAAATCGCAGACCTGTAACTCTTTGTATAGCTGAGAAAAAGCTAATTTCAGATTGTCACTGTAGAGTAAATCAGTTGTAACTTTAATACTATTACACTAGAGCACTTTCTTTAAATTTGTTTTCACCTATTTTTACACCGAGCTCGTTTATGAGCACTGATTGCTTGTTCTAGTTAAATAACAAACCAGGACAAAGTTGCAGAGATAACATAATAGTGCTTATAAATGCCCAATCAATGAAAAATAAGGATATCATACTGGCAGAATACATCCATAACATAAAAATAGACCTGTGTATTGTGACTGAAACCTGGCTAACTAAAACACTGATGAGGTGGATGCTTGGATAAATGCTTGTGAACTGATAAATAATGGATACTGCCTTGATGCTGTCAGGGAATCTAGAGGTGAGGTCTAGCACTTATAAAGACGAAACTGTATACAATTAAGAAACTTGATGAGTCTGAACTACAGTCATTTTAGTTTGCCAAATGGAGGGTTTATCTTCCACAAAGATGGTAACACTAAATGCAATATATCATCCTCCATACTCAAAGAAACATACAATAAGAAATGCCACTTTTCTAAATGAATTCAGTGATAAACTCTCTGACCTAGCAGTGGAAGACCATAAAGACTCAAATCATTATTGGTGACCTCAACATTCATTTAAATGATGAGCAAACCGCTAGGATACAAACAACATGATAATTTTTACACCCATGTAGCTGGACACATATTAGATTCAGTAATCACTAAATTTAACAGTTATGTAATATTCAAATGTGTTCCAAATTGGTGTCAGATCATCGTGCTATGATTTGTTATTTGAAATGTCACAAAAAGAGCCCAAAGAGTCAAGTAAAATCAGTGTGAACATGGAATAGAGAATTATACCAGTTATATTGACAGCCTAATGAAGAGTTGACAAATATAGAAATATTAGTTGAACATTTTGAAGGTAATTTTTAAGCTATGAACAAACATGCTGCCCTAGTAGAGAAAAAAAATTGTACCTAGAAGGAAAATTTCCTGATATAATGAAGAAATAAAATAACAAAAACAGATTGGCCATGAAACATCAGACAAAACTGCAATGATGGCAATTGACTTATCAGCAGAATTTGATATAGTTATCATGTAAACTTGCTTGAAGTATTAAACAAACAATATGGTATATCTGGAAATACTTTTAAATGGTTCAGTAACTATCTACAACCAAGATCATTTTGCGTGAATGTAGGTGAAAACTATTCTGATATAATCCCACTAGATTTATCAGGTATGACTGTAAATGTTTTTAAAACAGTTATAAAATAACTGAAGATTTTGCTGGAAACATTTTTCAAACACTCATCATGAAATGTTTGATAAACAGTTCACATAAAATGTTTAAACAACATTGATTGTCAAATGTTTTAAAGACATTCTATCAAAAACGTTTTTAAACCTATCATTTTAAACCTTCACCTTCAAACATGTCCAAACAAAGATGGCGGTGAGCAATAATAGGGGATTTTCGTGCCCCACGTGCAATCCCTAAAAGTAAGAATTGAAGGGGGGCACAGTTTCTAAGCCTCTATCTTACAATTTTAGACATAAAAATAATATTTTCAATAGTGAGCAACCATACAAAGATATTGAATTTGACCTCTGACCCCATTATTATTCAGACATTATTATGTTCATTTACAACATTTTTCTAACATTTATCGTTAAACGTTTAATAGACAGTTTTCATGAAATGTTTTAAAAACATTCTATTACAAATGGTTTTTGTACCCATCATTTTTAACCATTGCCAAACGTTTCCTTTCAAACGTTTGCAAAAATCCAAAAATATTTACTGGGGTGTTGGACATTACATATCTCTAGTAGTCTTTTTAGAAAATCAACTTAACTTGAAACAACACATTACCGATAAACACAAAGTAGCTATGCTAAACACCCATCGAATCAGAAGCATCAGATCCACACTTACAACAGAAGCAACACACACTTGTTCTTTGATTAGTAATGTCACATCTCGACTTTTGCAATAGTGTACTGTTTGTTTACCACAAAAATCAATCAAGAAATTGCAACGAGTGCATAACATAGAGAACAAAATACGACAGCTCAACTGAATCCAGAAAGTTGCTTCACTGGCTTCCAATAGCTGCCAGGATTGAATTTAAAATTATTGTGCTTGCATACAAATGCCTTCAAGGAAATGCTCCAGAATATTTACAAAATCTCCTAACTCAAAAACCAGTGCTCATAGAAGGCCCGAGATCCTCATCTTTTTCAAATGATCTTCATGTATCATTTAGGATCATTTTGGATCATTTAGAGTGAGCAGGCCCATCATTGTGGAACGAGTTACCCTACAACATCAAGGACTGTAACAATCTGAAAAGATTCAGGAAAAAAGTGAAGAAATATCTCTTTCACAAATATTATAAATATACTTTCATGAATCAGAACTAGATGCCCCTGTGTCTTACGATGACTTGCAACAAGTACCCTCTGGTTTGGAGGGTGACCCTGCAGACATTGAAGCCTTTCATTCAGAGGATCAGAGTTATAGAAAATTTTTTTCCGAATTTCAGATCTTTCATGAAGTGGTCCTTCATCCCAGACCATGAGTATGTTTGCCCTGACGTCATCACAATCCTTGGATAGGCAAAAGTTCTTGACCTGCGGATAAGGTTTCTGTTGCTATGCTAGCAGATAACTGATTCTGCTCGAAAATAGAACAGATTAATGTACACTTGCTTCAAGGTCATGTCTCGAGGGCTGGTGACCAAAATTGGCTTCAGACTGACCAGTTGGTCAAGCCACCCAAATCGAAGGCTAGATTATATGCCATGCATCCAGGACTTGATCCCTCTGTTACCCGACCGGGAAAATCAGTAAACAAGTGGTCAGGAGTCGCTTCTCCACTCAGTAGTGCCTTCACCAGAATCACCAAGCCTTTCACTGGTGCATAACCTCCTCGCCCCATCTCCCAAGAGAAAATGTGGAAATGGGAAAAATCTCTGAAGGAATCTACAGTGATCTGAAATCACCCAGATAGCAAGACGCTAGTGGGCCACCGTTGGCTATGGGTGGCAAAATATAGCTTGTGGGCCACCACTGAGCCACTGGTGGCCCACTGACTGCATTTTTTTTTCAAAATTTTAAAGCATTATAAACAACTTCAAAAGTAACCTCAAATACTGTTTTCTGACATATTATTTAACAATATTCAATGTTAAAAACATATTATTTCAAAATATAAATACATTGCGTGGCCCACAGTTGGCCCACCAACTACCACAGTCAGTGGCTGTAGCTCAGGTACCAGCCTACACCCACTGGTGTAAAATCCTGGGAAAAATTAGATAAAATGTGTGTTTTCTTTCACTTAACATAAGTTAATGTCATTTTTTAACAAACTTATTCTGTATTCCTTCATTTTGCTCAGTCAGTCTTTTCTCCACTTTATTACTTTATATATTACTTGCTTATATATTTGCCACAGATGGTCCATCAATGGTCCACCCACTACATAAGTAGCACATGACCCATGATGGGCAGCCAGTGGGCCACTGGTGGCACATATATATATTTTTAGTGAAGGTTAAAGAAAGATATTTTCATTTTTTCCTTTTGATATTAATTTGTTTTTTGATGAAACCTAAAACTATCGCAAAATTTGTTTTTGTCTGACACATGCAACTATCATCTGTAAGAGCTATACTTAGTTGGTGGACCAATGGTGGTCCTCTGGTGGCTACACCTCAAGCTCTGCTGAACGGCATTTGTTTTGACAGATCTTGAAGAGAGGCTGTCTTGGCTTAAATTCATTTGTTTCAAGTGAATTACTTTCCAAAAGTAGCTGTTCTGAATTTTATTACATGAAAAAATTGTAAGATTTGCCACTGGTGGTCCATCAGTGGTCCAAATTGTGCCTGCATGGTACACATACTGTTGGCCCACCGGTGGCCCACAGACGGCAAAGTAATTGGATACTTTATGTATGTGTGTGTATATCACCGAGACACAAACATTTTTAAATAACAGATGTCACATCTCTGCCTTAATATATATTTCTTTTCTTCCCATTCTTGGGCCACAAATTTCTTCCAAGATTTACCACTAGCAGCCCACCAACTATATCAGTGGTATATAAGCTATGATCGATGGGCCACTGATGGGAATTTTCTAATTTCCACCCGGATTTTAGATCTAATCAATAAAATTATCTGATAATTACACAGAAAAGTTAACAGAAGTGAAAGTTTCCCCTGTAAACAAACCATAAAACATGTACAGGA
This sequence comes from Sabellastarte sp. h YS-2021, assembly GCA_964017235.1. Classification (NCBI taxonomy): domain Eukaryota; kingdom Metazoa; phylum Annelida; class Polychaeta; order Sabellida; family Sabellidae; genus Sabellastarte; species Sabellastarte sp. h YS-2021. Next base: position 36,581,214 of record OZ024936.1, read on the forward strand.
GAAAAATATGATATTCAATCAAAACCCTATAAATTGGGGTTGAGGTGTAGCCACCACTGGACGACCCTTGGTCCACTGGCTGCAATATGTATGTGTCCGATAAAATATAAAGTTTCTTAAGTTGAAAGGAATAATTACACTTGAAACATATTCCAATTAGTGGCTGAATTACCCTTGAAATATATTCCAATCAGTGGCCGAATTACCCATGCCAACGCTGGCCCAATGAAGGCTTGCCAACCAAAACTCAGGCTGCCAAGGTTGGGCCAACGGTGGGCCAATGGTGGCTTTTTATTCAAGATGGCAGCGAGCAATAATAGGGGATATTGAGACACTTAGTAAAAAATTATTTATTATGGTATGTCTAAAAATCATATTTCAGTGGGCCCACAATTTTTAACTAACTATTTAACAATTTTAGACATAAAAATAACATTCTCATTAGAAATTCACAGTAAGAAAAGTTGTTTCTGAACATTATAATTTTATTATTTGACTATGGAACATATCATCCTAAGATACTGTTCCACCATTGTTTATGTTTGGTCATGTGACTTATCAGGGATTCCCTTAACTAAAATCCACCCACAATCTGTCAATTATTTGCTTTCTGTTAAACAATGGCCACATAACTTCATGCTGCAATCTGATTGGCTGATGCTATATTATAGTGGTAGTAAAATTTTACCAGTGCTTGCCAATGTCAGACCGACACATCCACCGGCCAAAAAGCCAGTGGGCCACTGATGGGCCACTAGTAAACCTTATTGTTGGCTGCCAACAGTGGACCACTGTCTGTCAGCTGGTCACGCCACCAGAGAACCACCACTGTTGGCACTCAACAGTGGGCCACTGATGGGCCACCAGTAAACCTTATTGTTGGCTGCCAACAGTGGGCCACTGTCTATCAGCTGGTCACGCCACCAGAGAACCACCATTGATGGCACCCAACAGTGGGCCACTGGTGGACCACCAGTCAACCTTGTCGGCTACTGAAGGTGGGCCACTGGTGGGCCAATAGAAAAGCTTATCATTGGCTGCCGACAGTGGGCCACTGAAGGTCCATCAGAAAACCGTATTGTCGGCTACCAACGGTGGACCACTGCCTATCAGCCGGTCACGCCAACGGCTGGCCACCGCCTGAAGCCAACGTCGGACCGACAGCTATGCCGCCAGTGGGCCAGCGGTGGCCCTATATAGTCTTGCTATCTGGGCAGCCTCCCGCATTCCACAGGTATGGGACCAAAATTGAGGACAAGGTTCAGGATAATTTTATTCGGTGAATTGGGCAAGCGGCAGTCACCCCAGAGGGCAGAGAAAGCTCTTCAGATCTGAAAGACCTAACTGCCTTTCAGCAGAATGTAAACTTTGTTCTAGGCAAATCTATGTAGCACATGGCGGATACCATTTTTGTGCAGGCTCCAAGCTTGACACTCTTGTGCAAGGATTCTTATTTGGAGTACCTCAATCCAGAATCAAACCTTGTGCAAGGATTCTTATTTGGAGCATCTCAATCCAGGATCAAGCCAGATGCTTGTGCTCCCTCAGAAAAAGCCCTCTCCATTATTCAGCTCTATTCACTGATGAGATCATCTGAAAAGCTGAAGAAGATATCACCAAGTCAGAGGCTAATACCCCTCCCCCCAACCTGGTTCGGGTTCCGGCAGGGGCAGACCAAATAATGGTCATTTCCAGCCTTACCAAGGAGCTGGAATAAATGCAAGGATGGAGCATACAAAGTTCCGGATCACGCTCAGGGTATGTCTACTTGTTGCAGCTTTGCAAGTAGGAACAAATTCACCAAAGGCAGAAACAGAGAATCTAGTGCCTCCAGGTGTGGTAGCAGTTCTTCAAAGGAAGGGGAAAACAAAATAAATGACAAAGTTTCAATTAAGTCCGTCTATAGAATCAGTGGAGTATACTGTGTTCCCCTTGGTGTAAGTGATCAATGTTCTGATAGTGATTTCAGACTCAAGCAGATATTGTAAGTTGCATGACTCACAAACAAAGTGAAAATTGTATGTGTGTTGTAACTCATGTACATACTGTGCTTTATCAAGGGCCCCACAAAAGAAAGCAGTAAGCCCCACAATGCAAAAGAACAGAATAAAGCTTGCAAATCTTCTTTGTACATCAGTCTGCCCTTGTCTCTCCTGTAGAAAGCATTCACTGTGCTGCCAAAATTGTACATGTGGGGGGAGGACATCTGGGAAAATTCTTGGATATCTGGCCCTCCCAAGTGTGCGAGGCCAAGAGTGGTATCAACCCTGAAAGAAGGTTACAACCTTCCCCTCAGGGTCAAACCTCTCTTAACCAAAAACCGAATAGTCAAACCTGGATATGCCAATACCCTCTGGAACAGCTACTTGTAGGAGCATTGCATTCCCTTGTGGACAAACAGGCTGTAGAACAAGTCAAAGTCCAATTATTATTATGTATTTAATCCTCTCTGATCTTCTACAACTGCCTCTTCTTGGTTCCCAAACCCAAAAACAAGTGGCATCAGATTTTATACTTCGACTCTCTAAACAAGTTCCTGAAGGTCCAACCTTTCAGAATGGAAAGGTTGTTGCTGCAAATAGGAGAGTGGATCACCTCTCTAGATTTCAGCAATGCCTACTTTCAGATGAGTCAGAGTTCAATGGTGGGGTGTTCTTTTCAAATGATGAATCAAATGCCCATGTTGTTGCCATCTTAAATTAAAAAGATTTGCCAATTACCATTTCAGACATTGTGAAAGACAGTCTGGGACATTTAAGTATTTCTTCGCAAATCTTATTTGTTGTATATTATGATACAGTACTTGTGTAATTGTCTGTACAGTCCTGTGTATTTGATAATCTCTTGCTCATATTTAATTGTGCTTTGTACAACTGGCCTGTAGTTAATTTGGAAGTTGTAATGTAGTTATTAATCAATGATATATTATAAACAACTTTATGAACCAAGTTATATTACAACTAGCACCTCTGGTGGTAATGCCTATGTTGTCCTTCTCTTTAGCTGTTATTACTTACCTTAGTATCATGAGCACTTCCTATGCTTTAGCTACTATAGCTTATTCATATCTTATTTCTTATAAGGTGTTGCTCAATCTAGTTACTAAAGATTACCTTTTATTGTAGACTATTGTGAGCACCACCCTGTAGACCTGTACTACCTGTTTTGGATCACATTTGTGGTGGAACATCTTACCATCCCATTTACCGCTTGTATATGTGCTAGTTCCTCAGAGCATCCTTTTTGACTAGGGATATTAGTAAATGTGCTGTCTACCTAACCTACCTGAGAAGTGTCGGGAGCAAAGTGTGAATTTACTTGGCGGATGAATCTTAATATCTTCACCAGTCCTGCTTATCAGTACTAATCTGTGATTTGAGACTATATTGAACTTGTATATAAAAGTTATAATTGACTCAAGCATTCTAAAGAACGCTGATGGTCTACCTGTTATTTTCTGCTTTACCTGTCTTCTTGTCTAAAATGGTTGTTTTGATGTAAATTGTTGTATGCTGGTACCGGCTTGTATATTGGTAGTTGTTGGGATTATATATTTACAATAAACTTGAATGCCATTATATGATTTCATGCCTGCATTTAACCCATAAATGTAACATTGGTGCCATGACCAGGATTATTTTATGTTTATTGTGAGTTGCATTGATGGTAAAACAAAGTGTGTGACTGTGTAGGTCAGGTAGTATATGAATTATAGAGGGTGGTATATAGTATTATAGTAGGATAGTGGGGCGCTGTTTCTTGGCGGCTATCATTGAGTGGATTCTCAAATGTAGTGTGATTGAGTTAATTCTCAATCGTGGTTGTACTGAGTGGATTCTCAGTAGTGTTAAAAATAAATTGAACTGTTAGTTCTGGTGACACTGAGTGGATTCTCAGTTGTAGTAGCACAGTAAGTTGGGTGGATTCCCAACACATTTTTTTTGTGAAGTAGTTAGTAACTGTTCTAGGTGCATTGGCTCACGACAGTAGTGAGGTAGAGTAATTGGCGGTTAGTGCTTTCTTTACAGTTAAATTGCCCTGAGTTACTGTCCCACGCTGTGTAATTGAAAGTCACTTGTATCACCATGGAGCAGTTAAGCAATTTATTGTCTCTTGGTAAAGAGCTAGGTTACGAGGGATTAGAGTTACAACAAAAAGGTGACATGGAGAAATTACTCGTGGAGAAGGAACTGAAGGAGATGGAAATAAGAGCGGCAGATGTGTCTAGTAGAAATGATCGTACTCTGTCTAGCAGAGACAATGGGTCTGCAAGATCATGTGTGCCAAAGTTACCCATTTTTGAGGATGGGAGAACAGACATTGATGCATATCTACTGCGTTTTGAGCGCTTTGCTGAAAGTCAGGATTGGCCCATACAGAGTTGGTCTATCAATCTCAGTGCACTCTTGACAGGGATTGCTCTGGAGGTATACTCTAGATTAAGCGATGAAGAGGCTCGAGACTATCAAGTGCTAAAGATGGCATTATTGAAGCGTTACCAGATGAATGACGAAGGATTTAGGCTCAAGTTTCGCTCCAGTAAAGTGGCTGAAGGAGAGAGTTCAAGCCAGTATATTGTGAGGCTACGGAACTATTTTAGGAGATGGGTAGAGCTCAGTAAAACAGCGAAGTCTTTTGATGCACTGGAGGACTTACTTATCAGAGAACAGTTTTTGAATTCGTGTAATAAGAACCTTGCAGTGTTCCTAAAGGAGAGGAGTCCTAAGTCGACCGATGAAATGGCACAGCTCGCAGAGATGTACTTGGAGGCACATGCAGACGTGAGTAGTTTTATGTCAACACCGAAGTCTAACAAGCCAGGAAAGGAGCAAAAGCCCGGTGCTAAAAACAGTGACAAGAAATGCTTCAAGTGTGGTAAGCTCAGTCATATTGCTAAAGATTGTAGAGTGAAGAACAAAACCTGGTCAAAGTCAGTGGCCTCTGCAATTTCTGAGGACTTGAAAGTGCTGGTGAGGGATCAGTTAGGCTTCAAAGATGAACAAGTGGTTAAAGAGACATCAGCTTGTGTTTTGCACACTTGTGAACATGACTGTGTAAATGAAAACAGCTTGAAATTGGTTGTGGGAGATATGTACCGATTGTTAGTGGAGCATGTAATCAAACCAAGGAAAAGAATTTTGGTTTCAAGAATATGCCAGTGTTGAAAGGGAAGGTTGGTTCCAAAATGGTTGACACTTTACGGGATACTGGATGTTCTGGTGTAGTGGTAAAATGTAGCTTGGTTGATCAGCAGCAGCTTACAGGGAAGATGCATCTGTGTGTGTTGGTGGATGGCACAGTGAAACGAGTACCTACAGCCAGGATAAACCTTGATACTCCGTTCTTCACGGGTCAAGTAGAGGCTATGTGTATGGATAACCCAGTGTGTCCTTTGGTATTAGGAAATATACCTGGAGTTAGAGCACCTGGAGAGCCGGATCCTGACTGGAGTGGTTTGGAAGCTGGGGACAGGCTGCAGTCTGCAGTGACTGTTCAACATGTTAGTGCAGTCCAAACAAGAAGTCAGCGGGAGAAGGCATCTACATCTTTGAAACCTTTAAAAGTGACACCTCAGATTGGCATAGATGTTACGGCAGAAGGGTTGAGAGAAGCTCAGAAGAATGATAGTAGTCTTGAGCGGTACTGGAATTTGGCCTCATCAGGAACTAAATCAAGAACCAAGGGTACTCGCCTGTCTTGGTTTGAAGTCAAATCCGGTTTACTCTACAGAAGATTTCAGAATGGAGAAAGGACAGTGAAACAGCTCATGGTGCCACAGAAGTTGAGGGGAAAAGTCTTAAAACTAGCCCATGAAGCCATTATGGGAGCCCATTTAGGGATAAGGAAAACTTGTGACAAAGTCATGTTGAACTTTATTGGCCAGGTCTGCAGAATGATGTTAGCAGATATTGTCACTCCTGTGATACGTGTCAAAGGACTGTGCCCAGGGGTAGGGTTACCAGGGTTCCCCTTCAAAACATGCCTCTGATAGACACTCCATTTAAGAGGGTCGCGATTGATTTGGTTGGACCGATCACCCCAGTGTCAGACAGTGGTAATCGCTATATGCTGTCCCTGATTGATTATGTTACTAGGTATCCAGAGGTAGTACCTTTGAAGTTTATCGATGCAGAGTCAGTGGCAGAAGCACTGGTTAATATTTTTACCAGGGTTGGGGTACCATCAGAAATACTTAGTGACCAGGGTTCACAGTTTCTCAGTCGGGTCATGAAAGAGGTGGGTGCAATGGTTTAATGGAGAAGTTCCATCTGGTTCTGAAGTCTATGTTAAAGAGATTATGCCAAGAGAAGCCAAAGGATTGGGACCGTTACATTCCAGCAGTGTTGTTTGCCTATAGGGAAGCACCTCAAGCAAGTCTTGGTTTCTCACCTTTTGAGCTGCTATACGGACGGACAGTGAGGGGTCCTATGCAGATTTTGCACGACTTGTGGACGAAAGAAGAAACTCCAGAAGAGGTGAAGACGACCTATGGATATGTGATTGATCTGCGGAATAGGCTTGAAGAAACTTGTAAGTTAGCACAGGAGGAGCTGAAGAAGACACAGTTAAGATCCAAAGCCTGGTATGACAAGAAAACTAAACCCCGAAAGTTTCAAGTGGGTGACAGAGTATTGGTTCTACTCCCAACTGAAGCCAATAAACTACTTATGTGCTGGAAAGGACCATACCAAGTAGAAGCAGTGAAGGGGTTAAATGATTATTCAATCAAGATTCATGGCAAGACCAAGGTGATCCATGCAAATATGCTGAAACTCTATCTGCAACAGGTTGCTGACAATGAAGAAGATATTGGGAGGCTTGTGGAGACAACTGGAGGTTCTCCATATGAGGTTGTGGCTACATCACTGGTTGAAGAGGAGATAGAAGACGCAAGCGTTGAAGAGGATGGTTGGTTAAATTTATGTCCCATGAAGGCTTCCCAGGATTACGGAGATGTTCTCATCAATCCAGACTTATCTTGTCTACAGAAAGAGCAGGTTACCAACTTACTGAAGGAATACAGGTGTATTTTCTCTGATTTACCAGGAAACACCAACCTGATTGAGCACAAAATTCTACTGAGTAATGAAGAGCCTATCAGGAAGAAACCATACCCTATCCCCTACCATATGAGGGAGACAGTAGCAGAGGAAGTTGATCAGATGTTGGATCTTGGAGTTATTCGTGTTTGTGACTCGCCATTTGCTTCACCAATTGTCCTGGTGAGGAAAAAAGATGGGAAGATTCGGTTCTGCATTGATTTTCGACTTTTGAATTTGCAGACAGTTTTTTCTACAGAGCCGATGATGGTGTCAAGTGACATATACACAAAACTTCATGGACATTCCTTTCTGAGCAAATTTGACATGACAAAGGGATATTGGCAGATTCCCCTGGAAGAAGGTAGTCAAAAGAAGACATGCTTTCTTACACCTCAAGGGAGCTTTTGTTTCTTGAAGATGCCCTTTGGTCTGGTAAACGCAGCTGCTACCTTCAACAAGATGGTCCGGAAATTACTGAAAGGTTTACTCTATTCAGACAGTTACTTGGATGACATCTTATGCCACACACCTTCATGGGAAGACCACTTGGATGAGTTGAGGAGACTTTTTGAGAGGCTGAAGCTCGCACAGCTCACGGTTAAGCCATCGAAATGTCAGATTGGGTTTAAGGACTTGACCTTTGTTGGCAATCAGATCTCTGAGTTGGGAATGAAACCAGAAGAGGGCAAAATCTTGGACATCTTGGCAGTACCAGCACCGGTTACCAAGAAGCAAGTACGCAGCTTCCTTGTATTTATTGGATACTATTCAAAATATATCCCAAACTTCAGTGCAGTGGCAGCACCCTTGTCAGATTTGACCAGGAAAGGACAGCCCAATAGAGTAGTTTGGGAAGAACCTCAAGAGAAATCATTCAGAGCTTTGAAAGAACATTTAGCCAGAAGACCCATACTGCATCTACCAGATTTTAGTAGACCATTTATACTGCAATGCGATGCATCAGAAAGTGGGATTGGAGCAGCTTTGGTTCAGGAATATGATGAGGGAAAGTTTCCAGTGGAATATGCTAGCAAAAAACTGTTACCTAGAGAAAGAAACTACTCAGTTATAGAAAAAGAGTGTTATGCCTTAGTCTGGGCAGTGAAGAAGTTTTCAGCATACCTATATGGTAGAGAGTTTGAGGTTGAAACAGATCATCACCCTATTATGTATTTGAATAAAGCAAAGCTTGAGAACAGTAGACTGATGCGCTGGGCTCTATGTTTACAGTCCTTTAGTTTCAGAATAAGGGCTATCAAAGGGTCTGAGAGTGTGGCAGCTGATTACTTGAGCAGAGTGTGAAAATTGTTTTATGTTGAACAATACTAAGTATTGTCTTAGGGGGAAGGTATGTTGTGTAATGGTATATGTTATTTCAGAGTTTTTGTGTGCATTGTGTATTTTTATTAATGCAGTGATTTGATCTCCCAAACATGGTTGTGTGCATTATGTTGTAACCCAAGGGTCCAGTTAAATTGGGGTCAATTAGTGGTGACACAGAGATTTGTCCACATTGTTTTGCTATTCAAGAGTTCTGTTTTGTGGGTATCAGAGTGTCTGAGGTCACTGGGGCTTTGGCTTAGTAAAAGTAGTGGTCATTTATATTGATTTCTAATATGCAAATATTGCTTGTTTTATTTTGGTGGGCTTGGTCTGTTGTTCTGTCTCACAAAGTTTGTACTCAGGGTGACACAAGTTGTGTTTTGGGTTATTTCTGTGGGATGTGGTATAATGTAAGTATTTCTTTGCAAATCTTATTTGTTGTATATTATGATACAGTACTTGTGTAATTGTCTGTACAGTCCTGTGTATTTGATAATCTCTTGCTCATATTTAATTGTGCTTTGTACAACTGGCCTGTAGTTAATTTGGAAGTTGTAATGTAGTTATTAATCAATGATATATTATAAACAACTTTATGAACCAAGTTATATTACAACTAGCACCTCTGGTGGTAATGCCTATGTTGTCCTTCTCTTTAGCTGTTATTACTTACCTTAGTAACATGAGCACTTCCTATGCTTTAGCTACTGTAGCTTATTCATATCTGATTTCTTATAAGGTGTTGCTCAATCTAGTTACTAAAGATTACCTTTATTGTGAGCACCACCCTGTAGACCTGTACTACCTGTTTTGGATCACATTTGTGGTGGAACATCTTACCATCCCATTTACCGCTTGTATATGTGCTAGTTCCTCAGAGCATCCTTTTTGACTAGGGATATTAGTAAATGTGCTGTCTACCTAACCTACCTGAGAAGTGTCGGGAGCAAAGTGTGAATTTACTTGGCGGATGAATCTTAATATATTCACCAGTCCTGCTTATCAGTACTAATCTGTGATTTGAGACTATATTGAACTTGTATATAAAAGTTATAATTGACTCAAGCATTCTAAAGAACGCTGATGGTCTACCTGTTATTTTCTGCTTTACCTGTCTTCTTGTCTAAAATGGTTGTTTTGATGTAAATTATTGTATGCTGGTACCGGCTTGTATATTGGTAGTTGTTGGGATTATATATTTACAATAAACTTGAATGCCATTATATGATTTCATACCTGCATTTAACCCATAAATGTAACAACTGTGTAATTTATGATCAGAGATATGTGGTAGCTAATATTTATGCTCTAACAATAGATAAATCTGGTGAACAAAAATGTTTTTTTCTAGAATATATCCTTAAACAACTGAGTGTCATGCTGGTTTGAATATAATAATAGGTGGGGATTTCAACATTTGTTTGGATGATGTATATGATAGTGTAACTCGATCTGCTTCATTAAGAAATTCATTAACATAATTACTTGAGCTTTTAGACACAGCTGATATTTGGAGGCATCAAACATCCTTCTACAAAGCATTAAACAAGACATGAGAAACAAGACAACATGGATTGATTACTTTTTAATTTCACGCCACTTATACCACATTCACACTACAGGTGGTATCTATCATGGTAGTAGGCATTAGTCAAAACACCCCAGTCCTTCAACTACTATGTGATGTCTGTATGCGACTTTGTGACACAGTGGTGAAATGTCCAATAGTTTGTGTGTTCCACAGAAAGTTAAAAATGTTTCAACTTTCATCTTTTGAATTCAGTGCCATGGGTATGCACAGATGAATGCGAGCATGCACAGATAAATTTCTTGCTACAGTAACTGAATTTGTAGTTCACGGTGCATGTAATGTTGTGACTTGGTTGTTTATCAGCAACACCAAATGGCAACACAAGGTGAGTGGAGGTAAATGGAGGTTTCACCACTGTGTCACAAATTTGCATACGAATCTGATACAGTAGTTGAAGGACAGGGGCGTTTCGCCCTATGCCTGTAACCATGAATTTATACCACTTGTAGTGTGACAGAAACACCAAATCTCAGAAGGTATGAGGTGTCCTTGTAGGCAGCTCTGCTGCCTCGTAAAACCTTTAATTGAGGGACGTACTACCTGTAAGTGTGAATGGGGCATTAGGTTTTACAACTAAATCGGTTGAAATTTTACCAAGCATTAAATCTGACCACAGCCTGTTAAAACTGTCGTTTTGGTTGGAGGGTTTTGCATAGCATGGTAAGGGTTGGTGAAAGATGAATACAAGCCTATTTATTGACAATGAATATATATCACTAGAATCAGTGTGCTTAAACATGCATAAAGTGATCTTAAAAACTTATTAAACAAAGACATCATATGTGATTACATTAAAAGCAGAATATGCACAGAATCAATAACCTATTCCATACAAAGGAAAAACCAATCAGAAAAACTTCTTAAGAAGCTAACAGATCAGTTATAATGTCAGAAAGTCTATTTGCAGTTTCTGATGGATTTTATGTTACAAGTCGAAATTCTGACAAAATTATTTGTCAGAAACTGCAATTGGACTTCTTACATCAGGACTTAAATTTTAGTATTGAAGTCCAATTTTTTTATCTACTTTTGAGAACCATTTATGTCCATGTTTTTCCTGAGTATCAAAACCCTTTTTGATAGGCCTAACTAATTATAACTACTGTATCTTCATAAAGTTTTGTGTTTTTGTCCCAAAATATGAATACTTTTTCCCTTCAGAAATTAACCTGGATTTACTGTTGAAAAACTGTACATCAATTTTAGTGGTGATTATTCTTGTGAAATACGTCAGGATCAATTTTCAACCCTAAATCACTGTCACAAAGTGATTATGTATATTGTTATAATTAAGTTTCTGTAGGGAATACAGTTATATATTTCTGTAGCTTTAGGACATTGTTATTTTCTGTATGTTTTGATTATGTTGAAATGAAACACTGCATGTGTGCCTCGTGGGTTTACTATTGTGCAAGGTGTTCCAAATTAGTGTGTTTTTTTCCAAGATATGCTTTAATGCACACAGTTCCATATGGGTTGAAGAAATAGTGTTGGTAACTTCTTCAGTGTTGTAATAGAAGCCTTTAGAGGTGGACCTCTTGCATTTTTCATGTGATGGAACTTTTTCTATTCCAGCTTGGAGGGTAATGTGAATTTTGTATGACATTGATATTTACAATCATACATAATAACATACAAAAAGGTAATTGCACAAATAAAGTATAATACGTACATAAATATAAAATGTCATACATTTCTCACCCAATTATTGAACAAAGAGATTATTATTTTGTGTTTATATTATTTCAGATACTTCAAGTACATTTCTAGTATTTCATGTTAAGTTTTGTTTGTATGGACATTTCTTTATTTCAGCTGGTCTTAATCAGAGTCAGAAAGATTCTGATTTTGTGTGTTGGATTTATCTTGATGTTGCCAACTGTTGATGTATATGCTGATGCTTATGATGGGAGATTGTGTATGGGTGGTTTCATGTGTTGATGGGATGTCTCTGCTGAGGGGTGCACTCTTGTGATGGACATTCTGATGATTTATATTTTGCTGAACTGATTTGAAAACAGCTGTGAAACTTTATTGCTGATGAACTTATATAATTTTATGAACTAATATTTGCCATTACATTTGTCTGAATACAAACAATTTATTATACAGTATAACATATATGTCATATTATATTATCTTGACATCATTACACTCTGAGTTAATTCCATTTATACTAACATATTGCTTTCTATTTTCTAAATAAGATTCTAACCATTTGCATTCTATACCTCTTATGCCATAAAATTGTAATCTTTTTAATAAGATTGAATGACCAATTGTATCGAAGGCTTTTTTAAGATCTATGAATATATCTATACTTACTTTCCTTTTTTTTCTATTTTATTTATTTACACAATGCAACAGTACATTTTACCAATACATTTTACAAAGTTGATACATTTTTACAAAAACACCATTGTCCTTTTTCTGTTATTCACTCAAATGATTACAAATATATTCCAGTACCTTTTCACATGCATCTGTCATACTGGTGTCATTATTTTTAAGACACTTTACTTGTACTAAATATAATTCAGCTTCTATTCTTTTACTGAGGTAAGTGTGGTAATACCTCACAGAAAAATTGTTTAGGTACCTTTTTAAAGAGTAAATGTATTGTTTGGTTAATAGTATCATCAAATTGATCGAGTGAAACATGCTATATTTTACACAGGGTGTACCGAGTAATATTTCTAACAATGTAAGATCTATTTTAACTTGTAAAGTGGTAGCCACTACAGTTTTAAGATGACCCCAAATTGAGGAAACCATACTACTATAATAAAAGTAATGCTCAATAGTATCAATTTCACCACAATATAGGCAAAAAGGTTCTGCTGCAATTTTCCATAGATGTAAATTATAGTTACATGTAAAATAACGATGAATTATACTATATTGAAAATTTCGCAATTTCAGATCACTTGTTATGATAGAGGGCAGAATGTACACATTTGACCAGTTAATTGTTTCGAGAAATGGATAGAATTCAACCCACTTATTTTCAGCTGTGGGAGAACATTTGCTATATGCTAAGCTTTGATATATAGTCTTATTTGAAAGCTTTTTCACATCTATTCTAAGATGCTGAATTTGAAATTCTTTTCCTTGAAGGTTTGTTTCTTCACCTTTTAAAAGTTTGGTTTTCCAATCTGTCGGTATTGCCGAAAGGAGGGCATTATATTGTAGGCAAGAAATGGATTTTTTAAGTTCTACTTCAAGTTCCCCTATAGTTTTGAATCTATAATTAGATCTATTGTTGATTACTAAATCTCTTATCTTACTTATTTGTGTGTCCTGTAGAAAAATAGACTTTTTGCTTAGAGACTTGCCTCCTATGGTAATGAATTTATTGTAATGTAATTTTTCATTTAATATTTCATTAATAGTTGTTGGGGATATTGAGAAAAATGTATACCAGGACTCTAGCACTTGATTATAGAATAATGAGGAGTTTTGAACTGGGTTTGAGTTATCTAATTTGTGTAACAGTAAGCTCCTGTCATTAATTCCTGCATTGTAGAGTGCTAAATATTTGCATTTTTGTATATGTTGAGTATTTTTGTCTTCTGTCAGCAACCTCTTTATCCACATTGCTTTCAATGAGACACTCATTTTTCTGAAATCTATCATATTAATCCCTACTCTGTCAACACTATTTATTACAACCTCTTTTTTTACCTTGTGTCTTTTATTTTTTCCCCATAAGAATTCAAAAAGTATGTCATCAACAAGACTTATAAAAGACTCTGGGACATAGATAACACTACAGATATTGATTATTTGGCTCAGCACAAGAGTCTTCAGAATCATAACTCTACCAAAAAATGTTAAGCCTCTGCAGGTCCAAATATTTATAATTCTTTTTATTTTCTCTAGTCTTTTATTTAGATTTAAATGAGTCATTTCTTTTTCATCTTGGCCGAACCAAACACCAAGCATTTTAAAATTTCCACATTTCCATGAAACCCCAAATAAAGCCTCTTGGACTGGCTTGAAATTTAAAGGGATTACTTCAGTTTTTTCCTTATTAACTTTCAAGCCCGAACATACTGCAAAGTTATCTAGCACTGCGAGTGCATTCCCTAATGACTCAACATCATTTCAATAAAGACAGGTGTCATTGGCCAGTTGACTGATTTAAAATTCAATACAGTTTATAGAAATACCTTTGATATTACTGGCTGATCTTATACTAGTAGCCAGGAGCTCAACCACTATTATAAACAGCAATGCGCTCAAGCAACAACCTTGTCTAATTCCTCTTTCTAATTGAAAAAAGTTGGATGATTTACCATTATTAGTTACACAGCTTTGTATATTAGAATAGATAATTTTGATCCATTTTATGAAGGAATCTCCAAAGTTAAATGCTTTTAGACTCTTGAACAGAAAGGACCAGCTTACTGTATCAAAAGCTTTTTCGAAATCTATTAGTGTGATAAGGGCACTTTTATCTGTTAAATTACAGTAGGTTAGTATATCGTCAGTTGTTCTTATATTTTCACCCATAAAACGGTCGGTAATGTACCCTACTTGGTCTGGGTTAATGACCTGTTTCAAAACAATTTGAAGTCTTTGTGCAAGCACTTTTGTTAAAATATCATAGTCAATGTTAAGCAAGCTAATTGGGCGCCAATTTTTTAGTGAGCAAAGATCTTTCCATTTTTAGGAACCAGTGTTATGATGCCTCTTTTTTGGTCGGTAGACAATTGATTGTTTTGATAGGACCACATAAAGCTTTTAATAAGAAAAAAATTAATCTTGTTCCAGAAGAATTTATAGAATTCAGCATGGAATCCATCACACCCTAGGGATTTGTTATTTTTAAGTAGCTTAAGGGCTCTTCCACACTCTTCAATTGAAATAGGTGCATCACAAATTTGTCTATCTTCATTGGTCAGTGTTTTGATTTTTTCATTTGAGATAAACAGTTCATCAAGATTTTCATCATTCTGTTTCATGGGAGCTGTATAAAGTTTTTCATAAAACATATGCTCCTCTTTCAAAATTTTGCTTTCATCTGTGATCTGACCATGCTTTGTATTGAGACATTTAATACATTTCAAGTTAAAATTCTTTTTTTCAAGACCTAGAAAGTATCTAGAGTTCCTTTCATTATTTTCAATGAATTCTGCTCTTGAACGAATTGCCGATCCTTTCACTTTTTCCAAGAAGATATGTTCAAGTTCTTGTTTTACCTCAGAATACTGATTTAATTGTTCTAGTGAAGGCTTATCTCTTAGTTTTTCTTCCAGAAAGCTCAATCTATCATTTAAACATTTTTCCCGCCTTTTTTTCCCTTAGCTTTGAAGGAGGCATGTGATATTGTTAGACCTGTTAGTTTACATTTTATGTAATCCCATGAAGGAGCTTTGTTGTTGAGAGTTGTTTCAGTTGTTTTAAATTCTTCAAAAGTATCATTTACTTTGGCAATATATTCTTGATCTTTTAGCAGATCAACATAAAATTTCCAGAAGCCCCTAGCCCTTACCCAGTCAGTAGTTTGACTAAATTGTAGTTGTACTAAGCTATGGTCTGAGAGTATCCCAGGTAAAATGTTACAAGTTATATTTTGGTACTGCATTTGTTCAGAAATAAGAAACATGTCTAATCTAGACTGAATTAGGTTGGGCTTACCTTTATTACGCCATGTATATTTCCTTTCTGTTGGATTTTTAAATCTATATATATCAAACAAATCAAATTCTCTACAGATTGTTAAAAGAATGTTAGCACTTTCCGAACGACTTTCTGAGCTACCCCCGACTTATCTAGTGAAGGGTTGAGATATGTATTAAAATCTCCTCCAATTATAATAACCTTACCCATAAACCTTTCTAGAGTATCTTTTACAAAATTAAAACAATCTATTTGATCTTGTTTGTGGTCTTTTGTGGGCGCATATATATTTACAAAAATTAATTCAGTTCCATTATACTGAGCATGAAGAAGCAAAAATCTTCCATCATTGTAAGAAATATTTTCTATTATTTTGAAATCATAGCGTTTTAACATAGCAATACTGACACCTTTTGCACTTGATGTGCCATGAGAAAAGTAAACATTGTATTCATTAAGATCCTGTCTCCACTGATTTCAATATCTGGGTTAGAGAGACATTCTTGAAGGAATAATATATTCTGTTTATGTCCTTTTAGCCAATTAAAAATGGCTTGTCTTTGTTTTTACTTCTAAGTCCATTTGGCATTGAAACAACTTATCTTAATACTGTCTAAACTTTCTAGAGCCATTTTGTTAGACCTCAACTTTTAATATAGTAGCACATGAGACCTAACTTAACACCTGCATGCTGTATTATGTTTAAACAGCAAAAGAAATCTAGTAGGTAAAAGCTACTATATACAAATAGAAGCTGAGTGAATAGTGTATATATATTACACAAAAAAACACCGCTGAAATCATTAACTGGTGCTATCATTTTGCCACAAAGATTTAGACAATTGTGTTTAGATATCAAATCTCTGGTACTATTTGTTGCAATAAGAAACTTTACTAAAACTTTGAAAACAAACAAGAAAAACATGTGATGTGTTAATATTGTTGACATGAAGTTAACAATACTGCAGCTGACCCCACAGCGTAGAGGAGAGTAAAAATATCGGTGAGATTCACTCCCTGCAAGAGTTGAAGTGTTTACAAAATGTTCTTTTTTTTAATTTAACTTTTCAGATATTCACATATAAACATTTTACTTACTATCATATTTGTATTGTATCATGTTTTTCTGCTACTGCCTTTTGCGTCAAATAGATTTCCACTATTTAATTTTATGTAGATACAGGATGATATAAAACACTGAATACGCCTCAGCCAGCTTAATACTTGTATGCATAACAAAAAAATACAATTTATAGAGTATATCTTTTACATTAATCCATCTCTGTGTCGTCATCATACTTTGCAACATAAGCATAGGTTTTCCTACTGGTAAGTTCTCCCTTCAATAACGCTAAATACTTGTACGCATAAAATAACAGAATCGATAATTTAAATCTTACATATTAATCAAGCTTAATATCTTTATTATGTTTGATGATGTATACATATATTTACCAGCTAGTAAGCAGGTTGATATGAGAAAACATTTTGTAGGCTGTAATTTAACAAAAGCCTTATATGCTTAAAAATATGATGGTTAAGTGGGGTACACTATACCTGAGACATACTCAATTTCATAATTTTATTTGATTCAACTTATGCCGATTCACATTTAATGAGAAAACCTATTCATATATACAATCTCAATTTTTTAATAAACTTTAGCTTATATGAACAGAAAATACTGCTACATTTAACTTTATATTCAAAACTTCATTTTTCTTTTATCTAATATTTCATGGTTTTCTAAGACATCCCTATAACGATCTAATATTTTACTTCATCTTGCTTTAGGTTTAAACACTCTTTCATAAAACAAAAATCTAGTTACGACAGCATTTTATTTAGATTGTCTATTTTATGTTTAGTTTGAGCTGCTTGTGTACTCTTTCTAGAGTCTTTCCCTGCAGATTGCTTCCAATACTTACTTTCTTATTATCAAATGCTTGAGGATAATTTTTCCAATAAGTCAATTAAAGCCAATGATGTTGACATATTGTTTTGAAAACCATATTGAGAATCACTTAGAATATTGTGTTTTCTATAAAAGCACTTAATCTGTTATCAAATAATTTTTCCAGAATTTTTGAAAATTGGGTCACACTCAGATGACGCTTTATTTTTACATGATCTAACAATATTTATTAACTCCTTTTCAGTAATACATGACAGAAACATACTGTTTACATTCTTATTTAACATGCTATCATATATGTAAAGACTTCTGTCAGGCGGTTCAATTTTTTTAGCTAAATTTGGACCAATGTTGGTAAAAAAATTGTTAAAACCTGTTGGAATATCTTTCAAACCCATTATTTCATGACCATTATCCATAAATTTATCAGGAAAATTGCAACAGTTTCTCTTTTTATCAATGATACTCTTTAAAATCTTCCATGTTTCTTTGGTATTATTTTTGTGTTTTAACAATCAGCCATGGTAGAACCGTTTTTCCTCATATCTAAGTATATTTGTAAGTTTGTTTTTATATTGTTTATACCTCAACAATTTCCGTTTCCTTCTTGATTTCAGATAATCTCTGTATAATTTATTTTTCTTTTTACAAGCATTGGCTAAACCATTAGTAAACCAGGGTTTATTAGATTCTTGGACCTTATTTTTTGTTTTTTAAGTGGGCAACACAGATCAAACGTTTCAGTATATTTCTTGACAAAATAATCATAAGCAGAATTTGCATTGTTACTTTGGTATACTCCCAACCAGTCAACAGTAGTTAAGGCTTGATTTAAAGCCACAAGGTTACCTTCATTGATAACTCTTTTTAATATATATCTTTCTTTCATATTTCTTGTAATCTTTTGTTGTGATATTACAAAAATATTAATTAGTATACCACTAGTTGTTTTATCGCATAGATTATTGGAAAAAATGTTATCAATAGCTGTTGCTGAAAATTCTGTAATTCTGGTAGGTTTATTTATTAAAGCATAAAAACCAAAATTGTACATTACATCAATAAAACTCTGTGAATGAATATGCCTTTCTGAATTTAATACATTAATATTGAAATCTCCACAAATATATACCGATTTTTTCTTTGTCAACCACTGTAAAATTTCTGTTAGCTTACAGTTAAAACTATCTACTTTAGTATCAGGTGCTCTATACATACAACACACATAAATAGACTTATTACTTTCAACACAAAGTTTTACAGTACAGCATTCAAATTTATCCTCAAAAGAAAAACATAATGACTATTTTAAACTCAATAGATTTGTGAACATATATTGAATATCCTCCACCAATCTTATTATTCCTAACTATATGAGTTACCTCATATCCATTCAAGTTGTACAAATCAACCGTTCTGCTGTCTAACCAATTTTCTGAAATGGCAATAATATCAAACTTTATTTGCAAGCTATTATTTATTTATTCATTTGGGGTTTTACATCGCTTTCAACACTGTACAGGCCATATCACGACGGGTAGTTGGAAGGGCAGAGGAAACCAGTACATACAGTTCGTTAGGGTTCTGTACTGTAAACTGCCGTCCAACAGCAAGCAACTACCAACTTTCCCACTTGAGGCCATGCCGGGAATCGAACCCCGGCCTCAGAGGTGGGAGGTGAGAGAGTTAACACTCTACCACCGTGGCCCCCGGCAAGCTATTAATACACTGTTCTATACTATTAAGATTCTTCTTTAGACTACGTGCATTAAAATGAATTAATGACAGGCCTTTATCTTTATTGTACTTAAGATTATTTTCTGTGTAGTACTTACAGTTTGTATTTATTGCATTAAAAATTTGTATCAGGATCTATGTCAAGATCAAAGTTTACTTCACTTGATGGATTGATAGGATCATCCATCACATTGTATCACATTGTATCTACATTTAGTCAATAACTCACACATGGAAGGATTTAAATTATCAATCTCTTCTCCACATTCAATGAAAAGTTAATCTTCTGTGAGATTATAAAAAGGAAAACACCTTTTACAATTTATACTTGTCCAATAACACTTATCAGTTATTTTGTTTAAATCAGTCGCACGAAGGTTTCCACATTTAGCATGCATCCACTTGTTGCATAAATAACATTCAATCGCATTATTCTATACATTTTTATTACATATACCACAAGGGAATTCAGGCCCTGAATGTTCATTGGTAACATAATGTGACATAAAGTTAGTAATGGTCGAATAACTATAACAGTTATTCACTAGTGATAATTACACCAATGACATATAAATATCTTAATTATCAAACATGCAACAAAAGAACATGTGAACACACTTATGTACAATAGATATCTTAAATATATGCATGTAATTTGAAACATCTTGTAAAATAATCCTGTAAAATTATCAAGCTCTTCAATACTGTGTATTACTTTTATCTGTGATGTCTCTGGTGAGCCTAAAGTGCGAATAAACACACAACAGTTTCTTGTCCATGTTGATAAAATCTTTTTCTCTCTGCACAGTTTCCTAGCTTCTTTGGCAATGAGAGCATTCTTCTGTGTTAAGTGTTCATTAATGTACACCCCGGTACCTTTAGACATTCGGGATTTCTTCAACAAAGTTAATTTTGTCTTTCTGTTAATGAACTTCATAATGATATCAGGGGTGTTCTTTTTTCCATGAATGGTATGACATGCCGATACTTCACTGTTGTCCAGTTTTATTCCAGTCTTTGCTGCAATGAAGTTTGTAACACACTGTTCTAATGAATCTTGTTCTTCTTGAGGTGCCATCAGATGACTAGACATTGAGTTTTCTGCCGCCACTGCACGTGCAAAAGATTTATGGTGGGTATTCAGGCCTGATATAATGACCTCAGCGCATCGAATATACTGCTCAAGGTCATCAATTTTTTTCTGTAGTTCATTAATTTTCTTATCTTTTTCTTCATTTTATTTTCTTAGTTTCTTTACAATATCAAGAACTTCAGTTAAGTCTGACCTGCAACCTGAGAGACTGTCCAGTCTGGCGGAAATATACTCAAGAGATGTCTTTATATCTCTAATGTCATCCTCTTTTGTATTACCATTGCTTTCTCTTTGGTGTTCCTTTGAACTAGCTGATCTTCCTGGCCTACCCATACTTAAATAGAGACTGATTCAGGGGTAAGTAGAAGCACTTGACTATTTATTAGATACATTTCTGTCTGCAATTAAAGTGTCTTACTACTAATTATTCTGTTATTCTTATCTATCAAATTCACCTTAGGAGTTGATCCCTGTCCATCTGGTTGTAATGTTGATGGGTGATATTAGGGTTATGTCCATAAATGTCTATAATGGCAAAATTTTGAAGCTAAATGCCACATGTAAAGATGTCTGTTTTAAAACAACTTTAATTTGGAGCTATGTACCAGGTTACAATATGTATCCTCGAACCGCCAGTTATCGTGCGTCTAACGCAAAATGCTTAATAATGCAAATAAAATGGCTTACCTGTATCACTGTATGTAATTATCAAAAATATCCATTTCATTTCTCAAATAGCATGTCAATTCTGGAGAGAAAAACAACATTTTAAACACAATTTATGCTTTTCTATAAGTAGCCATGATTGTTTTTGAATAGAACAGTAACTTCCTGGTATCAAGCACCAGTCTAGCTTGCAACTAAATCCCATGTATGGTAGCCCCAAAGTGCCAGTTTAAATGAATGTTGCAAGGCTATGTGTAGAATATATTCTGATATAAAAATAAAATATTTTTATGGAAATTATGAGAAATCTGAATGGAAAATAGTAAATTATATAGGTAGGACTGTAGTAAATTATTCTTTATTTGAATCTTTGTTATTATGATGCAAACATTAATATAAAACATGAACAAATGAACAAATCAAAATACAGAACATAAAAGAAATTGTACAAAATAACACGAGGCAAGAAGACCATTTCATGTACTAGGATGCATAAATTCTTTGAATAACTATTACTATCATTATTTCAACATATATTCGACTATGACAAAACCACCACAAATGCATATTACATTTGAAGTTTTTATATTCATTTTCTAACAAGCACGTATAATGCAAACTTAGCTAATGCAACAGAAGAGTATGAATCCTGTACAACATTTAAAATAACAAAACATGTTTTTGTGTATATTTCTATATTCACAAAGGATTGCTTTACAACTGATTGTCTTAAGAATAACACTTAGGGTTCATTATCCAAATCACAGTGTGGGCACAGAAAAATACTGTGCCTTCGGACAGATCTAATTTTTGTGCAAAATGCCAAGTGTGTCCAATGGGAACACTTGCTACACTGACCCCAATTGACAATGGCAATGAAACTTAGATTTGACCTTTCAGGGGGATAAAACTTTCCACAAACACAACATTTTTCACTGTCATCCATTTCTGAATCTGACTCATCACATACTTGTTAAGGGCAAACATTGGGTTTGGATATACCAGATGTTGAAGGTACTTGATCATCCAATGGGACACCTTTAAAAGGAGGGACAAAGGGTTTTTACCTTTGCCTCTGGCTAGGGCTGGCACTTTTTTCTGTTTGGCAAGGTGGGCATTTATGTCATGTGACACCTGATCCTCAGTGATAGGTTCCCACCTACTACCCTGCTGAGAGTTTGCCTTTGTTTTGGAGGTACAAACTGGGCCCTAACAGAGGAAGCTGTGATGCATTTTTCCTGAAAAAAAAAGAATTTTCAGCAGTGACAGTAGGGACTGTCTGATGTGGTGTTGGATTCATTGTCTCAGCATCTTCCTGAAAAATAATGTGGGCACCACATTTATCTGCTGCATAGGCACTGGGATCATATGGATAGATACCACATTTTCTGAAAGCACTTTTGAGATTTGGTGATGATAATGATATGCCATAGGCACTGGATGCTATTTTAGCAATGTTGTACCTGGTTATGACCTGTCCTGGATGGGTTGCCATTTATTTTTGGCCTCAGCATTGTAACATCTGGAAAAATACCTGAAACAAGCAACATCCAAAGGCTATAAAACCCACGACGTGTGAGGGGGGTAATACAAACAGTATAATGTCATTTTTCTTTGCCCAAGCTATGGTATCTGGGTTTATGTGTGACTTATGGCCATCAAACAAAATGAGTTTGGTTCCTTGACCCTGGCAATACTTTTCAAAATGAAGTAGGTACTGCTTGAAAATACTACTATTTGACCATCCAATTGAAGATACAGTACCATCTGCACCTGTACAGGTATTCTGCAATAGGTCGGGCAACATGCAGGCACCTTTGAAAACAAAGAAGGTGGGAATAGCCATGCCATTGGCATTACCACAAGCAATAACAGTTACTGTTAACCTGGGGGAAGTTAAAGCCTGTGGCTTGCTATCAAATCCACCAACGACACTAAGAGGTTTATGTTCAGCATTTATATCCTTTTCATCTACATTGTAAATGCACTCTGGTTTATCTCTGAGACAGTACTTATCTAAAATATTTTCAAGTTCTGAAAAGTATTTGCTTATGACTTCAGGTGTAGTGTTTTTGGCCCTAACCATTTCCAAACTGCTTGGCTTAACTAATTTTAACTCTGGCCATCGTTTCAGAAAGTTGTAGAACCACCTGTCAGACATTGGCTTTCCTGGTTCTCTTCTGCCCATGCTGACCAAGTACTCGGAAGCCAGGCTCATCACCTCAGACCTTGAATATCTGTAACCTATGCTGGACATGCATTTAACATGTTCACATAAACTAGCCTCTTCAATGTTGCTTAATGTAGGACTGGGTCCAGGTTTGGTGCAATCTATGGACACCCTCCCATGAACTCTGTCACTGAGTGTTGCACTGGGCACCCCATACAGTCTAGCAGCACCTCTGATACTTTGCCCATCTTCCAGTACTGCTACCAGAGCCTGTGAAAGGCAGTCAGGGTCATATAACATACGCCGTTTGACAACTTTCTCAGGATTCATCTATAAATTAAGGGGGGAAAAAACGAATTTAGTACCAAAAAGCAATACGAAGCAATATGGCAATTTAAGGTCACCATACATGGTAATTCCCGCCCTTACACTCAACCATATGTTTATCAACAAAGCAGACAACAGCAAAATTATTGGACGGCTCCACTGATTAAAAGACTTAAGATATAAACATAGCTAGTATAAATAAGAATCTGAATATTTGGGACTAAGATCTAAAGCATAAAAACGAACCATTTGTTGAAAATTAATAAAATATACCTGCTTGGATCTCATTTTTCAGATGAAAGTTGTCACAAATGTCAAAAATAATGTTACGTAAATAATCTGTAATGTGCCAAGGGTCTTGAGTTGAACTAATGTCAAGCGAAAGCCTTATGTCACATAAGAGAACATTTATTTACAAAATATAACAAGTATTTTACCAGCAATTGCTGGGGCTGAATTGGTACAAGCACTAACGTCACAAAAGTATTAAAAATGATTAGTAATCACATTTATATTATATACATTCAAATAATTCCCCAGAATCAACTAAAAGAATTGAAAACAAGTCATAACACTGGAAACCTACTGTCTACTAACACTTAGACCTTGGATCATACTCTATGTCAAAACACTGGTTCCATCCTTTATCAAGTACCATAGTAGATTCAGTACCTAATGAAATGAATTGAAATGAATTCAATTAGTCATGGGTTTTACCCCATGAAACATTAATCAAATCACCGGCATTCAGCCTGAAACCTATAATCATATGACTGAAATCAATACATCAGGCGCAATCAACCACATGCAATTATAACACTTCAGTCCATTCAATTCTTGTCAGGTTTTACCCTGCCACTAGAAATAAATACAAACTACTTCATCATTAATTCATTCAAACATAGTTAAATACAACAAGCAGCAAAGTATTAAATGAAAACCTAACTTCCCCTGAAATAAACAGTTAAAATATCATGATACTTTTAAAGTAAATTTCCAAACAGGTTTTACCCTGAAATCAAACAGAAATTATGTACAGAACATTCTCCTTTCCCTGCCTGCTTTAAAATGTTACCAAAGTCATCTTGCAACTTTCCCTGCAACCTATGAAAATAATACCATGTAGGTTTTACTCTGGCATTCCTAAAATCTAACAACAAAAGGAAATACCAGGTTTTACCCTGACATGTCTGTCTCCTGCTACCTATACCAATTCAGCAAAGAATGACACAATTCACCCTGCTTTTATAGAGAATCCCAGATATGGGAGAATAACTCAAAGTCTGCACCTGTAAAATTGAAACAAGGAATCCTATTGGTCTAAAATTTAGTATTCTCCCAAACTTTGAAGTGACAACTTCCTCTCTGCACATTGACATGAGGATACAATGCAAACCACTTACAGCAATCATATACAACAAGGATAACAGTATATGACACCAAAAAGGTAAATAAATACAAGTTACAATCATAATACATCAATTTAAAACCATTTCATAATGAAATGGTGAAAACGTAATATCGCTGATTTCGCCGATATCACCGCATGCTTCAAATCTATGTAAAGAGTGCCGAAAATGGGATCGTTTTTACAACATAAACAAATATTTAGACTGGTGCTCGATAGTAGGAAGTGCGCGATAGCTGGAAGTTTGACAATATAGTGCCTGGTGCCATATAATGGCACACGCCTCAAATGGGCACAAAACGAAAGTTAAAATATTTATTCTAACGTGACACATCTGTGTCCGCGATTCTGATTGGCTAAGACACGAAAAATTGCTCTGTAAAACCCCCGCATAACTTCATGAGTTCTATTTTATCGTTCACAATGCTGCTCAGCAAAAAGAAAACTTGATATAGAAATAGACAACGACGAGGCGAAGCATTTATAAAGCACTGTTACACTTTAATTAAGTAGTTTTATGGTGTAACTTTCGACCTATTATAAGTATTGATGCTTTATGCATTCTTAGCCAGAGCATTTATTCAATTAACTTTTCACAATTTATGACCATAGAAAACCAAATAAAGCTTAAATTTTTTTTCATGTTAATGCATGAACTTCCACACTGTCTGCTTAACTTTCACTTCTTCTCTCAGCACTGCATGTTTTTATTTTCAAAAATCTTTTTCTACTTTATATTATATTGCAGTGAACCTTTTTGGGACGCTTAGTTTTTGTGAGCAAAAACATTTTTCTAGTTTTTATAAGATTTTCTAAAATGTCATGTTAGAATAGAAATAGACAACTCCGAGCTCGGGGTTATAGGCGATTTTACAACGATTACCACATTAGAATCACACAGGCTCCTATACTTGCCAGAAGTTACTGGAAGATACTTTTTTCTATTTGTGTGGTACCTTCCGGGTAAACAAGTAAGTACTGAAGTGATCGACATGTCTCCTCTGATTTTATAGTAAGTAAGTCACGTGATCGTTTTTACAACATAAACAAAGATTTAGACTGATAAAACAAAGGAAAATGGAAGTCATCACATATTTTATTTTAGAATTGTTATTGAAAATCACAATAATTGTTTATTTTTTATTATAACAATATCAGTGGACAGATATGAAATAGATAAAGCATTTACACCTTTCTCACGCTTATTGAGATTAAATAACTTCTTTCCTTTGATAAAAAACAGAAGTAACCGACTTCAAAATCAATTTTATAAAATTTACCACAGAAAATATATTATGTGCACACCCCTAATATTGAATGGTTTATGCAACAATCATACCATTTTCATAACAATTGTGAGTTTTACATGTAAAATTATTGAATAAAAGTGGACCAAGAAAAAAGATAAAAACTTTAGAACATATTTCTAATGTATCCAAACACCCACATGGAATCAATCTCATTTATAAAAATAACTGCCAATCAGATTTAAAAGAAATGACATCATGGGGAAGTACTTACTTTTTTTATTTTTGTGGTAGAGTTTCCAGTAAGTACTGGTTGTTACTGCGCATGTGGGCAGAGCTTATTTTACTTGCCGCAAATTTTCCCACGCAAATGACTCTAATGGTTCTTTATCGCCCACACTCACAAATTTCTGCTAACAAATAAGGGTTCATTATAAAACCCGGACTTCCGGAAAGGCGGTCGGACCAGGGCGGTAGAATTGGGCAGTGGCTATATCTCCTAAGCTTTATTATGTATGATCCAAGTTCTTATTATTTTTGACAAGGTTGATGGTGTCTATTTATATAACCTTCACTTTGTTTGGTATCTGGTAGCAAACTATAAATAGAAGACATTTTACAAAACACACGGCGCCACCCATAGACAGGGCGGTAAACTAATCATTTGTCAGACCAGACAAACTTAAATTCTCTAGACCTACATCCCAGTGCGCCACCTATAGGCAGGGTGGTGAATTATCTGGTCAGTCATATAGCAATCAAAAAATTCTCCAGCACAAGGAGACAAGGTCACCGCCCCAGCCCATCAAGGAGAAGAGGTCACCACCCCAGCCCATCAAGGAGAAGAGGTGACCGCCCCAGCCCATCAAAGAGAAGAGGTGACCGCCCCAGCCCATCAAGGAGACAAGGTCACTGCCCCAGCCCATCAAGGAGAAGAGGTCACCGTCTGAGGGCGTTCTCAGTTGTACCTGGACCAGCACCTGTTCTCCGATTGGCTGGGCGGTAAGTAGGGCGGTGGTAAGGGCGGTCCGGAAATTGGTCCGGTTCCAAGTCCGGTTCCGAAATTGCCGAAGATATTTAAATTATTTTTGTCCTCACTTCCACTTCCTTATTTGTGGTCTATGGAGTAAACACTTTCGTCTGACATTTTGAATATTTAATTAGGTAGAGTAAACAAAGAATGTCTGTGGCAGAAGAACCAGGAAGTTGCGACAAATGAATTTATGTGAGTATCTGTATAAATTCATGTTTATCAAAGTAATTATAAGTGGAAATAATGTAATAAATTATATAGATTTGTTACGTATAGCATATATAATACATGTAAGTGGTTTGGAGCAGTTTTGATATAATATCTCTTATTTTCGCCCATTGCTACTGTAATTTGTAAAATCAACCTGCTCTGAAAAATTAGAATTTTTGTTAAGATCTGTGAAACTGTGTAGCCTACAAATATGGTATGTACGTCATTGGAAAGGTTTTTACAGATGTTCTGGACCAGAGACCAGTGTAATTACTACCATGGGAAGTTATGTTTTAATTGAAGGGTGGCTTGTGTCGGGGTAGGGGGGGGGGCTTTATTCAGCACCAATGAGAGAAGGAGGGGCTTCTGTCGTGGGAGCAGGGGAGGCCAATGTCCTGGAATATCCAATCCTGAGAAAGCTGACATTTAGATTTATTTTGATTTAGATTTTTTTTGCTTTACGTTGCGTTCAACAGCCAGGGTTAGCTTGCGATTGGTAGTTTACGGGTGGGGGAACCAGTGCATACTAATTGGTCAAGATTCTGCACTGTAAACCACAGGGCATGGGCAAGTAACTACCAACTTTCCAACATGAAGTTACCCTTGCCGAGATTCGAACCGGCAACCCAGAGGTTCAATTCAAGGACTCTAACAGCTACACCACCAAGCCCCCTGAGAAAGCCGACATGCCCCCACCGCCAATGGATATAATGTTTACACAATTATATTGCCATTTTAATTTGTGGTATATTTTTGGGCTTATATCATTCAGAAATTTTTCCTGTTATTTTTCTGATGTTTATAATTTGATGAAAGGGAGGTTACTCTTCACCGGTAAATAACACATAACTTATATATGAATGCCCACACATTTGAGATATGACATTTAACACTTTATCTGATTTCCTCACACAAGAAGCGAAAGGATTGTCTGATGCTGATATTTTTTTTCCTTCCACAGAAGACCCATGCTTTGCTGACAAGAATCCAGACATAGGCACAACAATGAACCCAGGATACATTTACCACTGTCCCATTCAGGCCAAGATTACAGCCCAGTGACCATAACCACCACACAGCCTACTACTGCATCCCAGCAGCCGCAACAACAGCAGCAGCAGCCATCCACCAGTTTCCAGTAGCGGGCTGAAGCAGCCTTTTTCCCGCCATTTAAAAACAATTAATCACCTGAAGTGCTTCCCAAAACAAAATACATGACACAGTCCCTTCCAAAAAAAAAACACTCAAACACACAAAACCAAAAAATACAACTCCCACAGTACAAACCTAAAATAATTAGAATTTTTTAAAGTTAAATACCCCAGTCAAGTAAATTGAAGTAATGCACTGGACAGTTTGGTCCCTATTCCAAATTATTTGTAAAATAAAAAAGTGAAAGAGTAAATAATATGGTAAACAAAAATAAAATAAAAAGAACTTTGGAAAATAATTTGGCCCCCATAAAAGAGAGATTTCTAAAAAAATTTTGCCCCGCTGGGAATTATTTTAAAATGATCAAAGATTTGTGGGTGATCATGTAATATGTGAAAACCACGGGTATGAGCCAAATAAATAATACTTCAAAATTTTATATTTAGCAAGGTCAAAGGTCAAATCAAGGTCAGACCATGATGTTTTGCATCTACACACCCTAGCCAATGTCCCTACTCAGTATCAACTTCCTACACATTACGGTTTCTGAGATATACAACAGACAAGGTTTTATAGGTCAAGGTCACTACAGCAAGGTCAAATTAAGGTCACGCCATGACATTGCACACCTACACCCCCTAACCAATGTCCCTACCAAGTATCAACTTCCTACGCCTTACAGTTTCTGAGATATAGCCCAGACAAGATTTTATAGGTCAAGGTCACTACGGCAAGGTCAAATCAAGGTCACATTATGATGTTGTGCACCTACACTCCCAACCAAGTATCAACTTTCTGCATGTTACAGTTTCTAAGAAACAGACGTTTCCCATCGTCTGGCCATCTGGACGCCATGGGTGAAAACAATACCATGACAGCTCTTGAGGGCTGTGGGGTAAAAATGAAAGAAGATGTGTGACAGGGCCCAATGGCAGCCCCCCCCCCCCCATCACATAAAAAGAAAATGAAATTGCCAAGGGTTCAAACCGTTCAACATTCATGTCAAAGTGTGTGCCACATGGCCTTAGTCACCACCCAAATAAAAAGTGAAAATAGTCCAAGGTTCAAACCGTTCCACACCTCTGTCATGCAAAATCCAAACAAGATATAAGTTCAATGGGGAGGTTCCAAAGTTCATTCACTGAATTCCATTTAATCTGAAGAAACATACATTTATTGTGACTGTAAAAAGACATATTCATACTACAAACAATTTTGTTTATAAAAGTGAAACATAAAAATAGCATCGGAGATGCCTGTACCCCAGCCCAGGGAAATAGTTTTCAACACCAACAGATACAGAAGAAGTGTAACAGCCATGGCAGTGGTCTTGTTCTTCATGTTATGCCTTATATGATTTACCTGCAAATATAAAAATGTTATGGGTGTTAAATAAATAGTAATTGACAATTGAACACAACTGTAGCAGAAATATAAGCTCTTATATATTTCAGCTAAATGAAACATCATTGCATGAAAAACATCTTGTATGCACATTTTTAGATTTTTAAAAATGCCTCAAAAATCTGTTAATATGTATGTATATACATCTATCCTTATATATTTTGGCGACAGCGTAAGGAGGAGGATTTAGAGTCACTCGGCAGCCAAGAGAGCCAGGGTCTGTTCAACTTTCACTGACAGCCAAGAAACTGCAATTGTGGAGTTTGTGAAGGAGCATCCAGAGCTCTATGACAAGGAGCATGCATGTTTCCATGACAGACAGAAGAAGGAGGCTCTCTGGGCAGAAATCTCTGCAGAACTGAAGCTCCAGCCCTTTGATGTCAGAAGATGGTTCGAATCCCAGAGAACACATTATGGCAAGCTGTCCAAACTACAATCTGGCCAAGGGAGATGACCAAGAGACAGTCCTGGGTCTACCAGCAGATGGGTTTCCTTAAGACCCATATCAGATGAAAGGGGGCCAGCAGAGGTTCAGGGTTCGAGGCCAGTCCAAATACCAGCAAGCAGGACGAATCTCGTGGGTCTACTACTGATACAGAACACCTCGAGTCCAGTGTCCTGAGGGAGAGTAGGAGTTAACCTATGTTCACATCTACACCAGTTTCAACAGACTCCAAGATACTCGAGCACTTTGACCAGATGAGGACATTGATCTCAGGTTTCCTGCAGCAGAAGTCAGACAGGCAGCCCTTCTTTGACTACGTGGCATCAGAGGCAGAAAAGATGACCCAAGAGGAATTTGAGGACCTCAAGGGCAGAATTTTTAGAGATATTGAAAGCATTAAGACCAACCGTAGACGTCGACCACTAGCCAGAAGATCAGCCACTATTACCATGAAGTCCCAGAGGGTCGGGATACTGCCAACAACCACTCAACAGGCGTCTACTTCCACCCAAGCAGCACCTAGCAGTAGTTACATCTACTACACACCAAACCCCCTTGGTTTTGGCAACCCTACATCAGTTCTAACTGTACAGGACGAGGGAAGTAGACACAACTTAAGTGGAATACTAAGCCAGCTACCAGATCTGACATCTACACAGATCATTGAGCAGCCTCAGCAGCAGCTGCAACTCTTCACTATCACCACTACAGCACTGCCTCAACAGCAGCAGCCTCCTCAGTAGCCATCCAGTCAGGGCGGGTCTTTGACCTGCCAGACCCTTTTCAGGGCCACCCAAATATTCCAAAAACAATTATTTAGCTGCAAGTTATTCCAATTCCCCTGCTAAAACATAACAGTTCAGTACAAATACTTATCACAAAAAAAAGAAAGTCCAACACCTACACCACCCCAAACATGAAACAAATAACCCATGGTACCACACATAACCAAAAAAAAAACACATAAAAAATATTAAAATAAACTCCCAATATGGCCAATAATCAGCCCATTTTTAACTTAAAATCCATGAGATTGGTTAAAATCTTTAATAAAAAAGTCCAACACTTACATCATCCCTAGAGTTAAAAGGCATTATCACATACTTACCAACCCACAAACACACAAACCCAATACCAAACCTAACCCCCAACTAAACAATACACAAACCAAATACCAAACCTAAGCACCAACCCAGAAACCAAATACCAAACATAACCACCAACCAAGAAACAGACAAACCCAATAGCAAACAGAACCCACACCAAAGAACTAACAAACTATTTTGCAAACATAACCCCCCCATCATTGTAAAGAAAACCAGTTTGGTGGTTATATTTCCTAAATATTTGTGAAGTGGAGTAAAAGATTTTAATTTTAAGATTTCCAAGAAAACATTTCTGTTTCAAATATTTTTCCCCAAAAAAGACAAATGTAAGTAAAATTAGGATGTAGCTTTAAAAATATATGCCATATTTATTCCATTTAGGAAGTTATGTTTGGCTTTGTGTGTTTCTTTTGATAATTATGTTTAGCATTGGGTTTGTCTGTTTGTTAGCTGGATGACTGGCATTTATTTCTGTCTGTTTGTTGGGTGGATGAATTATGTTGGGCATGGGGTTTGTCTGTTTGTTGGTTGCGTGACTTCTGTCGGGCATTGGGTTTGTCTGTTTGTTGGGTGAATTATGTTTGGTAATGTTTGGGTTATTTTGAACAAGCATAGCTGATTCATTGTTTTTGGAATATTTGGAAGTCCTGAAAAGGACTGGTTATTACAAATTTTACGTTTCTTAGCATGTCTTACACATTCACCTTGACTGGGTAACCTAACATTTCTTTCCTTCTTTTCTAAATGTAATTACAGCAGTTGCTAATCTTATTTCTGCCTGCGCAACCAGCCTTTTGGGGCATCTGTGACCCTCTTGTTATTTATTGATTCAATTCATTTGACAGCTGTATTACAATAAATTCAAGTATAATATATTGAAGCTATTGATGCTTTAATGTAGCATTTGTGTATTAGAATACCTTCAAATGACGGAGTGATTCTATAATTTGTCAAATATGTTATTTGTTGTATTAGAATACCTTTAAATGATGGAGTGATTCTATAATTTGTCATAAGAGGTATAATAAGTAGTATATATGTTAATTTAAATGACGCTGAATTTATGTTATGGAAGTCCAAAATTCTGAAAATTTTTTAAACTTCTACTTGTAATTGATAGAATCAAAGGGTTTCATTTAATCTCTTGGTAAAAAAATGTATAAAATGCATCAATAGTTAACAAGTTTTACTGCTTATCCTTTGTAAGAATCCTGTGGCTTCTTTATTGAATAATGTCAAATTACAAAGTGTATGTTTATCATGTATGTATTTCTGTTATTGTCTTTCTATGTTACTGTCCTGTAAATGTAATATTTCAGTCAATTATTTTAAGCATTTCCCAAATGTATTATCACTCACAGTGCAATGACATAATTTTCACTGGACCATATAATTTGATAGAATTTGCACAAGCCTTTGTTGATAAACAGACTGCTTCTTTAAATAAGTCTTGACAAAATATGGAGAATAAAAAAAATTTCATAAAAATTAACTCCCTTAATTGCAGGGGTTTACGTAATAAGCAAAAAAGAACTAATATATTCTCTTGGCTACATAAGTATCATTATGGCATAACACTTCTACAAGAGACACACTCTATTCCAAATGACAAACAAACATGGAAGAAAGAGTGGGACGGTCAAATTTTCTTCTCCATGGGTTAAATCATAGTAGAGGGGTAGCAATTTTAATTCCCCTGAAATGTAAACTTAACGTTGAAATATTATCTGAATATAGAGATACTGAAGGTAGAATTCTACTTGTTGAATGCAGTGTTGAACAAAACAATTTCATAATAATAAATGTGTACTCGCCCACTAAAGACAAACATCATGAACAATTATTATTTCTATCAAATCTGAAGAATATTGTTAACCAGGATAGTGACAAAGCTCTCATTATAGGGGGTGACTTTAACACATATCTAGATGCTACCTTGGATAAAATGGGCGGAACAGCAGAAAAACAGTCGACCTACAGTGAAAAATTGAAAAGCTTCTGTGAAGAATCCTCACTTGTAGATATCTTTAGAGTCCGAAATAAAAATCAAATCTTCACACGAAGAGAATTCACCAAATCCGGCTTTAGACAGTCAAGGTTAGATTACTGGTTCACCTCAATTCAACTTGAATACCTAATTCAGAATACATCAATATAAGCAGGTAATAGCTCGGACCATAGTATAATATCATTAGATTTAGAACTTGTTGACACACAAAAGAGAGGAAAGGGACTATGGAAATTTAACAACAATTTATTAACTGACCCTGATTATGTCAGACTAATAAAAACTTTGATTACAGATATAAAAACTAATGTTAACTTAGAGAACAAAAATACACTATGGGATTTTGTAAAATGTGACATAAGAAGCCATACAATATTATATACCTGTAAAAAAGCAAAACAGGAAGCATTTACTGAAAAAGAACTTGCATCAAAATTGAACAAGTTAGAACAAAATGTTAAAATGAATGGAGAGGAAAATTTAACAGAATACCTGGAACTGAAAAGAGAATGGGAAAAATTTTTTTAAAGAAAAGGCATCTAGGTGCTATAACTAGGTCAAAAGCAAAATGGGTGGAAGAGGGAGAAAAAAATACCAAATACTTTTTAAATTTAGAAAAAAGGAACTTTAATAATAAGTATATTCGCAAATTGATTACAAAAAATAATGAAGAAATAACTTCATTAAAAGATATAATAAATGAAGAAATGCAATTTTATTAAGACTTGTATACTTCAAAATCGAAATATGAAGGAAATATTAGTGAAGATCAGAATTTTTTCGAACAAAACAGGATTCCTCAATTACCAAATTTAGAAAAAAATATGTGTGATGAAGTTCTAACTCCTGAAGAGCTTACAAAGGCCTTAAAACTGCTACCAAATAATAAATCACCAGGATCTGATGGGTTTACCACTAATTTCTATAAATTTTTTGGATAGATATTAAAGACTTTCTGTTTGACAGTTTTAGATACTCATTTATATATGGAACTTTAAGTAAGGATCAAAAATTGGGTGTGCTCAATCTTATCCCCAAAACCCAAAAAGATTTATGATATCTTTCAAACTGGCGCCCAGTCAGCCTTTTACAAACTGATTATAAGATCCTAACTAAAACCCTAGCTTTAAGATTACAAAAAGTTCTTCCTAAAATAATAAGTACGGACCAAGTAGGATATATACCAAGTAGATACATTGGTGAAAACATAAGAATAATACAAGACATCATGACATACTCTCAAATTCATAAAATTCCAGGATATATTGCCCTTATTGATTTTCAAAAGGCTTTCGACTCAATTGAATGGGATTTCATGTTTAAATGTTTGTTGCATTTTAACTTTGGGGAAAATTTCATTAGATGGATCAAGCTACTGTACACTGATATATCATCATGTGTTGGTAACAATGGATTTTATTCTAATTACTTCAAGTTATCACGAGGGATAAGACAATGGTGCCCAATATCAGCTCTTTTATTTTTATTAGTGGCAGAAGTAATAGCAATACACATAAGGAATAATGGTGATATTAAAGGTATTATAGTTGGTAACACTGAAATAAAAATTAAAATGCTTGCTGATGATACAACCTTACTATTACAGGATCTATCTTCAGTTGAACTAGCAATCAAAGATTTTAATATATTTTCAAAATGCTCTGGTCTAAAATTAAATTTGCAAAAGACAGAAGTTATACCTATAGGATCAAACATATACAGAGACAAACTACAAAAAACACTTTCAGGGGTAACATCGAAAAGGGGCCCATTTAAAACGCTTGGAATTTGGTTTTCTTACAATGAGGCAGAGATGATAGATTTAAATTTCAATGAAAGAATTGGAAACATGAAAAAACAACTAGATATCTGGAGGTCAAGGAATTTATCACTCAAAGGTAAAATAGTAATATTGAAACCACTAATATTGCCTCAAATGTTATTTCTCTTTAACTTAATCTATGTACCAAAAAGTGTACTTGACCAAATTGACGAACTATTTTTCAGTTTCTTATGGAATAGTAAACCTTCCAGAGTAAAAAGAAGTACAATCATTGGATCAAAAACTTCTGGAGGTTTAAAAATGGTTGATATATATATCATGCATAAAGTTGCAAAAGCTATGTGGATTAAACGTTTAAGCAGTATAGACCAGTGTCATTGGAAAACTTTATTTTTGAAATTGTTAGCAATGAAAGAAACTTTGCTAAATAAAAGGTTGGATAACACATTTTTTCAAAAGTGTGCGACAGCATTTCATAAACAGGTTTTAGAAAGTTGGACAGAAATATATTGTTCCAAATCATTTACTTATAAAGAGATTTTAAACGAATACATTATTTACAACAAATATATCACCATAGCCAAAGGAACAATAAGTGTAGAGAGGCTTCCAAATAATCTGGGGCATAATGTGAAAATAATTGACATGTTGGATAATAGCGGGGACCTTTTAAAACGAACCAACCTAAATAAAAAGCTTGGTTCAAATCTTTCTCAGATGACATATAATTCACTTGTTAGTGCAATACCAAATGAGTGGAAAATCAAAATTAAAGAAAAATCAGTGAATATGACAGACAGGCTAACAGACGATATAAGACTTACTTGTAATAATGTATTAGTATTAAGGCTGTGACAAAGAGAAAAAACGGCTACCGGTTCTCCGAATTAAAATCACCGTTCCGGATCGGATTCTCCGTTTTTCTTTTAAAGCAAATATATTATGAAAGCTAGATAGAGGAAAACATTATAAAATATACACACATATATTGCAAAATGAAACTATTGTATAGCTTACCTTATATTCTTCATAAAATGGTTCACAAAGCAAAATACTGCATAAGTATCCCAACAGGTGTACTGATTACTGAAAGTCGAAATATCTCATCCACAGGTGAGAATAAGGTACCTCTATAAATAAGTTGTGAAATGTTCCACTAACTCAAAAGAAAACAGAGTAGAAAAGAACAATGAAGACACATTGCAAGCAT
Organism: Sabellastarte sp. h YS-2021; assembly: GCA_964017235.1. Classification (NCBI taxonomy): domain Eukaryota; kingdom Metazoa; phylum Annelida; class Polychaeta; order Sabellida; family Sabellidae; genus Sabellastarte; species Sabellastarte sp. h YS-2021. The sequence goes on from OZ024936.1 coordinate 36,617,710, forward strand.
TTATTTAACAAACATAATAGGTGGTCAAGATTGCTAAATAAAACATAAGCTAATTGTTTCTAATTTTCTATGAATTTAAAGCAAATGTCTTGTCTTTCACACATAAGTTAAATGTCTGTAACTTTCTATGAATTTAAAGTAAATGTCTTGTTTGATTTATGCATTATGCTTCTAGCTTTGCATCAGTTATTGGCAACTCTGGTAATGGAGGAGTTTTTCTGCTGCTGGACTCCTCTGACATTTTACTTACTGGTGTATTTGGCTGATAAATTTTTTGGGTGTCAGACATTTCAAAGGTATTTTCAGAAGCTCTCAGTTTCTCCTTGACAATTTCTTTGCAATTTTTATTAAGAAAAACTATTTGGTCCACTGTCTCAGTGTCCAGTGATGCTCTTAGCTTGTTAACTAGGAGTCCAGCAGCAGAAAAAGTCCTCTCTGATGGTATAGAGGTTGCAGGTACTGACAGGTACTGTTTGGCTAATTTGCTTAACCTTGGAAATTTTATTTCATTGAGCTGCCACCATTTTAGTGGATCTGAAACTCGAACAGGCTCAGATAGAAAGGCTTTTAACTCGTCCTCAGGTGTATCAGAAGTCTCATCATGTATCAGAAGTCTCATCATTACTCAGGTCAATGACATCCCCTTTCAAAAAGTCCCAAACATTTTGTTTTTTTTTGCCAGAGTAGAACACTCATCAGTTATTTCTTGCTTTATTTGGACATTTGAAGTACTGTCATTAGAAATTGGGGCCTCAGTTTCATTCAAAAGCTTCAAAATAGTGCCATGCAATAGTGAAACTTTGTCTTGTGTCAGAATTTTCCTAGCAATAAGGCATTTGTATCTTGGGTCCAATATAGTGGATAGCATCAGGGGTGATGTCACCACTTCTTCATTGGGTTTCCCATCTGAATCTACCTTAAATCTCCTTTTCAGACCATCAGTAATGCGCTTTTTCATATCCTTTACAGTACCAGAATCCCCATTAAGAGTTTTCAACCCAGTAGTCATCAGTTTGTGTAGCAAAACATAAACCCCACTGCCTGTGGGTTGGCTTTCTTTACCCAACAAATCAGTAGCATAGACCAAGGGCTCTAGTATAGGAATAATGTGCTCCATTACTTTCCAGTACTCATCCTTTAAATCTAAGGTTGCCCTCATGGATGATTTTGTGATTGCCTCATCAAATATTACTGAATAAACTGGTATTCGGAGTTTCAAAAGCCTTTCTATCATGTAATAGCTGCTATTCCACCTCGTTGGCATGTCAGGAATAAGCTTCAATTTTTGATTTTCCGGTTGTTTTGCCAACAGGGCCTCAGTGGCAAGAAATGAGTGGTTGAAATGTGAAACAATTTTACGGGCAGCACCTACAGTTTTGGCAATTTGGGAAACTTTAAGCCCATCCTCCACTGCAAGTTGGAGGGTATGGGCAAAACAGTGGACATGGGGAAAGCCCAACTCTTTTGCTGCAATACCCATATTTGATGCATTGTCGGTTAGTAAGGCTGAACACTTCTTAACCCTAAATTCATCTTTGATTTTGCTAATCTGTGTACCAATGTTAGTACCCGTATGCCTCTCCCCCATTACCCTAGTTGCCAAAACGTTGGACCTCATTTCCCACTTATTGTCTAAGTACTGTGCAGTGACTGTTATGTAGCCATTCAAAGCTGTGCTTGTCCACAAATCGGACGTAAAAGCAACAGACTCAACTCCCATCAGCAACTCAATTAGATCTTTCTTACATTCTTGATACAAAATATGCAAATGTTTCATTACTGTTTTTCTACATGGGATTTTGTAATTGGGGTTCAAAGCTGAGACAAAATTTTTGAAGCCAACACCCTCCACGATACTAATTGGCCTCATATCCAGGGCGCACATTAAGGCCAACTTTCGATTCAGCTCTTCCTGGGTTGAAGAAGACAGTGGTCTGGATGTCGAGAAATTCAGAGTGGTCTGCCTGGGCTCAGATCTACGCTCCTCATGTTTTTGACTCAAATCCATATTCACACTTGGGTGTTTAAGATGACCCCTCATGTTCATTGTGTTACCTCCTGAATTTGGAAATGATAAGCTCAAATAACTTGAGAAATATTGAGTCATTGATATAAAATGTACCTTATCTCTTTAAAGTCGAAGTTGGGGTTTTAAATTACATTCAACAGCCAAGGCCATATTATGAAAGGTCCCCAGGCTTGCCATGCACTTACTACATGTGACAGCCTGTGATTAAATGATATATACTTGAGTGAAACCAGATGCCATATACTACAGTCAAACCCAGACATATGTGGCAGCCTGTGATTAAATGATATATACTTGAGTGAAACCAGATGCCATATACTACAGTCAAACCCAGACACATATGGCAGCCTGTGATGAAATGCAATAAAAGGACCTCTTTTTATTTCAAATTGAAAATTTAAACAAATACAGCACAATATTCATTAAGAAAACTTTTAAAATGTTTAAAATCTTTAAAATGAAGGAATATAACTTGTGGTTGGCCTACATAGAATTTAGCTTACCTTTAAACACCAACACAGCATTGCAAAGTTGACATAAAGTCTTGGACTTGTCATCATTAGATACTTCAAAATATTGCCACACTGCACTTCTTTTATTTGATGACATTTTAGAATTTAAATCATTCAGATGCCTAAACAATAACTAAACTAGTATGCCTGTAAATCTAGATGATTTAGACGCCTGAATATTGATTCTAAATGATTTAGACGCCTGAATATTGATTCTTGACTCCTACTTTCGTCACAATGAATAAAACATGTGTCACAATAATACACTTGCGTCACAAAAGAAACCACGAGATCTTTCGACTTTGATTTGCTTGCGAATTTCAGTACACTTTAGTACACCTGAGACCAACTTTCACGGCCTATTTTATCAAGAAAAATGTGAACAAGTAAGCATTTTCACTATTATTAAGTTATTAACTGTACAATCTGTGTCTTTTATGTGTTTTTTTGCTATATTTCAAATGAAAATAGTCACCGAAGTATCATTTTAGTACCGGAACGTGTAAGAAATTTCACCGCTTTCGGTGCCCCGGTGCACCGTACACAGCCTTAATTAGTATCACTTGAAAAAATAACATCAAAAAAATTGTACAATGAATTAATCGGAAGAATTGCAAAACCACCAATAGCTATTGAGAGTTGGACTGAACTATACCCATTTTTGGAAAATCATGATTGGAAATGTACATTTATTCTGCCACATAAAATTGCTCAAGAAACTTACCTTCAAAGTTTTCAGTATAAAGTAGTCACTAGGATATTAAATTGTAATTATAATCTACATAAATGGGGAATAAAAGACTCACCAGTCTGTGAATATTGTAATGAGTTGGATACAATAACACATCACTTGTTTGAGTGTCAGGTAGTAAAAACATTCTGGAATGAAGTCGAATTATGGATCTATGACCGATTGGGGGTTTTGTTTAACCTTACCGTTTGTGAAATTATTTTTGGAATACATGAATTGGATGAATTAATCAGGCTTGTTAATTATATTATTCTCTATGGTAAACTTTATATCAATAAACAATGAACATATAGTAAAAAATTCTTCTGACTCCTGAATTTTTTAGTAAATTAAAGGACAAAATTATGGTTAATCTGACTTTACTTAGAATAAATGAATGTGACAAACGTACAATACCATTGCTTGAATCTTTAATTTCATAAATTATCTTTTTGTAATAAGTTTTAATGCTTGGGATATCTTTTAAATAAAGACAGTGTCATAAATGTTTTTGTCAAGGTGTGCAAGTAATGTCATGTTCCTAGTACTTGTTGGTGTATGTTTAACTTTGTCATCAATTGTTAAATACATGTGTGTGGTATTTGTACTCTTTGTACTGTACTTGTTTAGGGTCTGTTTTAACTGTGTTATAAGTTGTTAAGTATCTGTGTGTGGTATTTGCAGTCTTTGTATTGTATTTGTGTTGTACATGTATCTGTTTATGAACAATAAACTATTAAAAAAAAAAGTCCTGAAAAGGACTGGTTACTGCAGCAGGAGTTATATTCTGCCATCTTGCCAGGCCACTGCTCCCTCATTATTGAAGTAGTCCTTGAGCTAATCCGTCTGTCTTTTGGCTTCTCTAGCAGGGTTTCTGTCTGGACCACCACCAGCAGCACCACCAATCAGTCGACAATCACCAGGCACATCATCATCTTCATCATCTCCAGACTCTTGACCACCATGTTGATCTTGATACAGGCTTCTCAGTATGTTGTGCAGAACCACACAGGTCATGACCACATCCCTGGCTGTTTCTAGGGGTAATTCAATAGTAGTCAACATCACTCTAAATCTTGAGACCAGGATGCCAAAAGCATTCTCAACAACTATCCTGGCCCTTGATATTCTGTAGTTGGCAATCCTTTCCTCTCTGGTTAACATCCTTCTGCCATAGGGTTTCATCAGCCAGGTCTTCAGGGCAAAGGCATCATGTGCCAGAATGAAGTAGGGGACATCTCTACCACCCTGGGTTATAGGAGCTGGGTCAGGGAAGCCTATCCTGCCATCCTCAATCCTCCTCTTCAGCTGACAGGCATTAAATATCTGGGCATCTGAGCAAGATCCAGCTGTACCAGCATCCACCCATCTGAATTTCTACTGCCCATCTACCAAGGCCAACATTACTATGAAAAGGAACCCCTTGTAGTTGTGGTACAGGGCTCCAGAGTTCTTGTGTTTCTTCAGGGCCACATGCTTTCCATCAAGGGCTCCCAGGGCATGTGGAACATTCCACCTGATCCTGAATTCCCTTTCCAGTTCTTTCCACTCATCTGGAGTAGTAGGACATCTGAGGTACTCTATGGTGAACTCATCCTGGATGGTCCTGCAGACCTCTGGTTGAAACTTGGAAATGGTGGATCTGCCAACCCTGAACTGACAGGATAATGATGTGTAGGACTCTCCAGTGGCCAGATATCTGATGGTGAGGGCTAACTTCTCCCCAACACTGATTGGAGCTCTGTAGTTGGTGGCCTGTCTGGCTAGACATGGTTCCAGTCTGGTCTTTATCATTTCAAAGAATTCTGGGGTCATCCTCATGTAGTTGGTGAATCCTGGAATGTCTGTGGCATACAGTTCAGCCATGATGTTGTGGTAGGCCCCCCTCTCCTCTCTCTGTAGTAGCCATGGCCTGACCCACATGTTGTGCCTTCTTCTTGTATGGCTGGTGGTGGTGGTGGTGGTGGAGGTGCTGCTTGTGGTGGTTGCTGTGGTCGACGTAGAAATAGAAAATACATCATTATTTGTAACTGAATAGAAACTAAAAAAGCCCTAAGTTGTTGCTGAAGTTGTCTTCCATTAAAAGTTGGCATCCTGCTGTGTTCCTATAAAAGTAATGATAATTAGATTGCGAAATTTATATATATATATACCCAGAAAATCCAGCTTTTTTGCAAAACAAGAATCGGCGATCGTGGTCTGGGGAAGACTGAGGAGGCCTGAGGACACCTGGACTTAATCGGGGGTTAGTCGGGGCTTAGTCCCAGGAGGCCTGAGGCGTCCTGGGACCCAGTCGGCATGTGTATGACAGGATCGTGGTTGAAACCGACCAGAAAACTGGCTTAATCGGTTCTTAGTCCCAGACCAGTCGGGAACTGTCTGAGGCCGCCTGGGGCCTCCTCAGGCTTCCTGAGGCCGATCTGTACTTAATCCCAGGCTTTGATACCGATTCAGTATTCCCGCCCATTTCACCATTTTCTTTACTGACTGTCCACGATTAAGGGTCGCCGACAGGATCGGGCCTTAGTCCTTTGGTGGAACAGGGGCATAATGTTAGACAAGTTGTTTCTTATATTGTCTGGATTTATGTTACTTACTTAAATTGTTAAGAAATGGAATAAGTAAACCCTTGTTTATATGTATCAGTGTATATGTATCGCATTAAATGTGTTTAGCTACCTATTTTATATCATTGTCTAACATTAATGACATATGTTTAAAGGTCACAGGAAAAGAAAATTAAAGTTTAGTTATATTCTTCAGTACACAGAAGTATAAACATAAAAACTCTACTAAAAGCCTATTTATGGGTAGAACACTGCTGTGTGTGGCTTTTTTTCTCTTCCTAGTTCTCTTCAATTAACAAGTAAACAAACCTCTGCACTCAGTGGTTTCCGGGAGGCATTTCAATGCCACGTCATAGCTACTAAACATTTCCCTCCACATGTACACAGTTTGTATTAGCTGAGTCAACTTTCATACACACTGAAAACGTCTGACAAATATTAATTTGTCATTTATTTGTCAAAATGGTGCCTAAAACGACAAACTTCCTAATTGACAAATTAAAACTTGTCATTTTCTTGTTTGACAAATTAACTGACAAACTTATGACAAGAAAATAAGCCCGGCAGTCCAATTAATTAGTCATTTTAGGCATCTGTTATTGGTGACATCCCTGTGAAATTAATTTTAAGGGCACTAATTTTCTTGTCATAAGTTTTCTAATAATTTGACCTATAAGTTATCAACATTTGACTATCATTCAACAAGAAAATCTCATTTGATTTTGTCATTTAAGAAACTTGTCATTTTAGGCACCATTTTGACAAATTAATAATTTTCAGTGCATGTAGTGTTGTTTATAAAATTGAAATTGAAAGTCTACAACAAGTAAAGTGTTGTAATCATTATCATAATTAGAATTTAATCACACGGTTATATATTTTATAGTTTTACAAATGATAATCTGGCATAATGGTTATGTGTTTTGCTTAGGGTTGTAACAAGGCTTGTGGAAAGTTTTTTTTCTTTTACAAAGGATTTTGTATTTTTCTATATTTTTATCAATTATAAGTAGTGTGTGGGAAGTATATAAAGGGAGTTTTTGAGCTTATAATTAACTATCACTGATCAAGTGGTAAATTCAAATATACTTATTCTGAAGATTAACAATGGGATATAAGCACACAGAAAACTGTTGAAGTACATGTAATTTTATATCAAACTAGCAGAAAGAAGTGGTGGTAAAGATTTTAAAGATTTATAATAACTCACAGCCTCTAATTATTGATTTATAGAGCATGATTTCACAGTGCCACTTTAGAAAGAGCTGGAGAGATAAGAAGCTAGCCCTGTTTTACATGAAAATTGCTATATCCATCTGTAGACTCACATCTCACATTATTTAAATGACATTTCATATTTTATTTTATAAGCACTTACTGAGAGTATATTAACTGAGATGTATATCCAAAAATGTCATTTTGAGGTAAATTATAGTAATTATGAATGTCGTAAAAATTTTCAAAAGATATAAGCTACTTTAAATATATACAACCACCTTCCTATATTATCATTGACTAAAACACTTTGGGTTTTACTAGAACTTTACTTTTCAATGGCTCATGTAAATAAGGCTCTGTTTTATATTCCAAATTAACCTTTGTAAATTCACTGTTTGTGTTAGAGTTGTACATTCACTGTTTGTGTTAGAGTTAGAATTTTATCCATATGCCATGATTATTCATCAAATTTAGAAATACCTTATTTCTTCCGCAAACAAAATCCCACAAGTTAAAAGTATGGCAACAAACTCCTCAAACTATGATATAAATGATGGGTCCAAGGAGATATACCTAATGTTTATGAGTGTGTTTTAGATTAAATCTCAAATAACACTGGAAAACTATCCAGCAGTACTCTCACCTTAAACTATAAATAGAGTCAGCAGTATCCCAGATAGCATTCCGACGTCGGGCCAACGTCGGGCCAACTTCGGCACATCCGTCGGCCCGACGTTGGCTGCCGACGTTGGCCCAACGGCTTTTTGACCGGCAGCCCGACGTTGGCCCGACGTCAGCAAACCACCGAAAAAAAAATTACTCAATGTATAGCATCAACCAATCAGATTGTCCACAAACAACATTTTCAGTGTAAATTTATAATGAGAATGTTATTTTTATTTCTAAAATTATTAAATAGTTGGTTAAAATTTGTGGGCTCACTGAAATATGATTTTTAGACATACCATAATAAATAATTTTTTACTAAGTTTCACAAAATCCCCTATTATTGCTCGCCGCCATCTTGAATAAAAATCCACTGTTGGCCCAATGTCGGCCCAACGTCGGCAAAATGTAGAGATATCAAACCAAAGTTGTGGTCGGCAGGCAGCTGTTGGGCCAACGTCGGCAAAATCTGCCGACCTTGCGATCAACAGCCAACGTCGGTCTGACGGCGGAATGCTATCTGGGATGAAACACAGGTCATCGCAACAGACACTATAATAGAACAAACAATAAAAAGCAAAATTAAAACAAAGTCAAAAGGATCCCAGTCAAAAGTACCAGAATTACAATTAGGACTTATTTCATTAGTTCTATTATAACATTTTCAAAAAGAAGTAAATAATTTTTCATTCGCAAATATAATTAGTAAGTATGATATTTGCCTATTTTTACAGTAATGTAGATTAAAAATGTCAATTAAGTTGGAAGTGTTATATGTCTGAGACAAGCTTTGGGTGAATCTCTATATAAACACATAGTAGGCGTATTTCACAACCGTAATCCGTCGAATCTAGATTCAGATTTGGATTCATGTATTAGTTAGATCCGTGAAATGCAATTTTCTGTAGATCTGAATCCAAATTTAAAACATAAGATAAACCAACATATATATCATATATTATTACAAACTAATATGCCATAATATAATATTATAATTTAACAATATAATAAAAATTCCCCAAATATTAAAATTTCCTGCCACATGTTGCAGCCATTATTTTATGGGTAATCCAAGGTCACTGAATCTGTTGATCTACCTCGAGAGGTAGATCAACGGATTCATAATCCAGATTCAGATTCAAGTCACATCACAAGCGAATCCGTTGATCTGACGAATCTAGATTCGACGGATTACGGTTGTGAAATACGCCTAGTAAAGCATGGAGTGGAGATAAGTCTGTTTAGTAGCTCTGACGTCACTCAAAGTGCAGACACTCGGAGAGACTTCGGCCTGGATTGGCCTTGAGAAGCACATGTACTTGTTCAGCTAAACATTTACTGCTGTGATTGTTTGTGGTGTGTTTTATTATGTCTAATTAGATGTTTGGGATATATTACCTCCCTACCAAAACACCAAAGCAAAAAAAAAAATTCTTTTCCTGTGACCTTTAAATATTCAACTTAGTAGTAGTAGTAGTAGCAGGATCTCGCAGATTAATAATCTGCCTGTCCAGCAATCAGTTTTCTCCAAGTATCTCTGTCTTGTGCTATCTTTATTGCTTCTGAAAAACAAGTAATATTTAATTCTTTTAGCTGTTTTTGTAAAACGTTTATAAGAATTATTTGAGATTTTCGTTTTGGTTTCTTTGTTTTTCTGATTGATTCGTATAGTGCCAGTTTAGCAGGTGCATTATTTGGCAATCTTGCTACATGTCCAAAAAATCTGAGTCTTCTGTGTGCTATCTTAGTTGACCATTCTTGCTGTTGAGTCTTTTCATTTGATATCCAGTTGTTTTTGTGCCATCTTATTCCAAGGATGTTGCGAAGAAATTTTCTTTGCGTGATGTTTATCCTTTCTTCTTGTTTTTTGTTCAGGCCCCAACATTCACTGTTGTATAAGAAGAATACACTTTATTCAACTTATATGTTTAAATTTTCGCGGTTACGCTTTGTTTACATTGTACCGGAAGTACAGTACTACTTACAGGCAGTAAACTCGTGTTTACAACTGGCCAGAATGCAGCACAAAAACATGTGGGTGGCTCTATAATTTAGGGCATAATTTAGATTTGAAAATAAATCAGGACAAGTGAAGATAGAGGCGCCGCTCGGCAAACCGACAGAAGATCTCCCACCCCCCTGATCCATGTGCGAGTAAGTTAGACGTGGTAACCGCAGCGATTGACCCTATCAGGATCGAACGCCGTGGTTCTTCTCCATTTAAAAGTAGAGATTTCAAAGATCAGCTTACTCACCATCAGAACTATCTGTAAAACGATGACAAAAGTATAAGATTGTAATATTATTTAAATTATCAATCCAATAATGCTATTTTACGTGTACAATATAATATAATGACTTTTAACAACAATATTCACAGTTTTCGTCCTCCATGTTGAAATTCTGACTGGTTTGAATTTTTTGCCGTTCATATGTGGTTTCTCCTAAACCTCGGATTTCTACAATTTTTTTTCATAATTTATTGTAGGTGTACTACAAATGCAAAGTGTTATTTGCGAATTATGTTTTGAATAAATGATACATGAAGGTTTTGTAATTTTTCAAAGAACAGCTTCAATATTTAGACATAGGGATTATAATGTGAAATAATGTATCAATACTAAAAATATAATGAAAAATAATTTTAATTTATTAAAATTATAGATATGTCCATTTTGTGGACAGTGACCACTCCACCCTAGACCAGTAATATTTTATATTGCATTCAAGTGTCACTTGATTTCTTGCACTTATTTTGGTTACTATATTTAATATGTTTAAGTTGTTTAAATATTTTTTAATTGCTTTTGGAAATGTTTTGAGTTTCCCTGAAAAGGTACCAATGTAACTATAATTTTGTTAAAAAAATTGCAACTTTTTGTCAGGAATGCTGATGCATATATTTAAATTATAGTTTCTTAGTACTACTTGGCTTAAATAATAATTTTATAATGTTTAATGAATATTATTTCACTTCAACAAGTATTTGTAATATTATGGTCTGCAATAGTATGTGAAAGTGATGACTGATCATTTCTGTAGTACTTTGTTACAAAGTTCTTTACGGAGCACTTGTATTACTGTGTTGTGCTTTTCAAAAGATAATAATAATTACACAACACTATTGGCCTCTTATCTTTTAAAAAAATTTCCGATTTGTAGTAAGATTTCATGTGTGGGTTGACTAGAAAGGTTTATATTAACGGCTATAAATATGAATCAGTTATTTCAGTTATGGTAAACAATATGGCAGACATAGAATGAAAACAAGGTAATTAAGGTGTTATACTGAAGTAAGTGTATATTTAATGTGAGTTAAGTACGAAGTATTGTTGTTTGTTGAATATATTTCGATTTAAATGCACTTAGCAAGCCAATGAATGCATAGGTTGTAAATATTTGAAAATCTCTACTTTTAAATGGGGAGGAACCACGGCGTTAGATCCCGATAGGGTCGATCGCCGCGGTTAGATCCCGATAGGGTCGATCGCCGCGGTTACCACGTCTACGAGTAAGTGTGTGTACTGTACACATGTATGCGGCTTACGACGTCCGATTTGCGACAGCGAATTTCTTTCTGACCTTCTCAGTATTTTGTAAACATGCATCTAAATTCAATTGCGATGCGATGCGGTCCCAGACCGAAAAAATCGCTGTCGCAAATCGGACGTCTGATGTTGCAAATCGGACTCAGACACATGTTAACAGCGAAACATAGAAGGTTTGGAAAATTCGCTGTCGCAAATCGGCCGTCGGATGTCGTAAATCGGAGTCGGATACATGTACTGCTCAGCTACCCAGGTTCGTCGCCTACCCAAGTTCGTCACTGGCATTTTTTGACAACATTAAAACCTCTTCACAGTAATCTTTCCCAGTAGAGTTTTACATAATCATTATTAGTCTTTGTTCCATTTGTTTCAGTATCAATAATACCTGTCCTTAACATTTTTTGAGGCAGGTGACGAACTTGGGTAGGCGACGAACATGGGTAGCTGAGCAGTAAACAACCAAACATAAATGAGAAGAAGGGAAAAGATTGCTGTTGCAAATCGGCCATCGGATAGTACTTTATATTTTCCGGAATTCCAAAAACAGATGCGTCGAGGTGCGGTGTTGAAATATGAGGTGCGGTAAAATGGTGCTGTGTTAAAATATGAGGTGCGGTCATTAATATTCATGAGAAGATATGAGGACAGGGCTTTCCCCTGTGATTTCTTTGCAATATTTTATAAAATGGACGTCTCCACGAAGATCAAATAGTTTACGGCCATAGCACCCAAGTCATTAATATTCATGAGAAGAAATGAGGTCACAGATTTCCCCTGTAGTTTCCTACCAATATTTTATGAAATGAGATGGAATACTGTAAAACTCTAAATTTCCAAATTGCATTACCGTAAAATAGGCTGCTATACTCAGGCACCCTATACTCAGGGGTTTTATGAAAGGTGTGTTGGACTTAAGCCCCACCCCACACTGTTAAGAGCCAATCAGGATGGAGGTGCGGTAAGAGGTGCTATTCCGGAAAAAATTCCAAAATATATTATAGTGGATAGAATTACAATATTCCATCTTTAAAGGAGTGACTACATTTAATATCATTTATAACATAAATTTGATATTCTGAAATGACATGGAATAATGTAAAACTCTAAATTTCCAAATAACATTACCCTAAATTAGGCTGCTATACTCAGGGTGTATGTAAAGGATTGAAGCCCCACCCCCATACTTCCAATAGCCAATAAGGATGGAGGTGCGGTAAAAGGTGCTATTCCAGAAAAAAATTCCAATTCCAATTCCGGGTTTTATGATGGACCCCATCGGATGTCGTAAGCCGCATACATGTGTACGTACACTAACATTTTGGCTTTGGTATTATTGCCCATTGACTTCATATTCACCTGACCCCGTTCTGAGCCATTCGTCAGTTACAGTAAAACTAGTGACGGCTGTATTGATGAGTTTTGCAAGTGTGCATTTCAAAATATGTGTTTGTGAATAGACCATTCCTGACCTTGATCATTTCTTTAAACAAAATAGATCGATAATTGAGGGGGTCAGGCTAAATACCGCAAGGAGATGGGAATACCACAAGGAGATTAAAATGGAACTATAATGGCTTGAAATGGACTTTGTCAGCGTAAATTTTTAATTCAAGTATATTCAAATTGCAAAGTAACTATGACATGCAAAGTTATTTGATCTATTTCATCTTTTAATGGTGGAAATACCACAAGGAGATGTCATAAGCTAATTCACTGAAATACTACAGTACTGTTAAAAACAAAACATTTTAGACACAATAAATACAAGTACAATGCAATAAAAGTAAGAAATATAAAGTCCTAATTAGCTATTCAATAGGACCCCCTTGTGAATTGCATAAACAATTAAACACAATTATGCAATTGGGATGAGAATAACATGTTTGGGGATTATGCAAAAAAAAAATTATTTCACTTTTCCAAAATAATAATATATGAATTATTTTATTTTGTTTAATTGTGCTTTGCATCAATATAATAAATATCAGATTATTGATATAGACAACAAAAATGTGACTACAGTGATACCAAACAGTAACTAGTTATATATACAGGTATAAGCTTTTTAATTTGGTCATACTTACATATTTAACTGTGTTGGTTGGTTGATAGATAAATATTCAATCTCTATATTTTGGGAGAATGTTCCAAGTCTATAATGCCAATTTAAAACAAACAACAAAAACACAATATCTTAATGGAAATATCACCAGAAAAAGCATAACCACACTATAGAGAAGCCTTTTTTACATTACTTCAAATACTGGAGAGGTAGGGTCCTGCCCTGGGGTCCGAAATTATGTTCACCAAGAGTTAAGTACGGAGTACCAGTACACATCTTATGAATCATCTTGAAGCAGGTTTTAGAGTGCCATAAATCTGTTAAGTGTACCAAGTAAGTTTATTACATCTTGAAACATGTGAAAAAGTACTGGGAAATCTCCTTGCGGTATTTCCATCTCCTTGCAGTATTTCCCTCCTTGCGGTATTTAGCCCTGCCGTAATTGAGGTGTATGTTTGTTACATTTGTTTCAAAGATTTAGTGCTGCCCTGCATAAATTGGCCACAGGCATAAGTTGGCCGCGGCTCATCTACAGGCTCCAGAAAGACAAATAGGGTATTGTACACCATTGGAAACTGTTGCATATAGGGGTAATAAGTTTTAACAATAATACAAAATTTCAGAGTGTAGTAGGCCACTCATGTTAAAGCCCTGTGAAGGTATGGTGAGGGCAGCCAACTTATCCAGGGTAGCAGTAAATTTTAATAATTTAACTTGTCTATTATCGAGCGTTTTTATCGCAAACCGGAAATACCAGTGAATGCCCATTTTGCAGAGAAATATAATCATTTGTCCTTGACCTCTAACAAAGAAATATAATTAAGGCGAGCATTCACTGGTAGGTCGGCGTTTACTGGTAGAAAGCCACTATATTGCAATGGAGCCAAACCAGCCAGGCTAAACACCGCAAGGCCCCAATTAACAGTGTTAATTTAACACTGAAAGGCCACTAATATCTTATAGAATATGTTTTATTGTACTGTACTATGATTAAAAGTTTCCTTGTTTTGAAATGAAAACGCCACAGATGACAATCACTAGTAAAGATTTTGTCACTCTAAACATAAAAAATAACAGAGTGTCTTCGGAACCAACAAGGACCTGTCACAATTCTCATGATTTCAGAACTGCCACGTTCATCATATAAAATATTTTATATGTGGCCGTTGAATGAAAGCATGCTGTCAGCAAAAATAGATTAATAAAAAGATTGATAATTACAATATATCACTGTTCTGAAGCCACAGTGTAAAATTTACGTATTTTACTGGAATTCATGAGCTTTGCCAACGGGAACGATATTTAAGCGTCCCGCAAGGGGTGCTCATTTGTGTATAGGAGGAAATCAGGCTCCACCGGCTCCACGTTTTGTTTTCCTTATAACTCTGTGACTGTTGGGCGGATTCTTTTCAAATTTGGTAGGTGTATGCAGTAGTCCTGGGGAATTTTTTTGGAATATGCTGCAGTGACATTTCAACCAATCAGAGAGGTCACATGACCAAAAATGTGTTTTTTCAAAGGGTAAGCTTGTCCGGATGATAACTTGAAAGGGATTTTATCTATTCACCTGAAACTTGGCAAATATATTCATTCTATTAAAATCTGGAAATCATGAGATTTTGGCATTGATTGGTTAAGAAATGGCCGAGTAATTAATGATTAATTAATCATTACAAATTTTCCAAATAAGGAAAACACAAAAATACCTGTATCTCGAAAACCGTGTGCAATAGAGCGATTTCGATGAAATTTTTCAGCTGTAGGATATATCTGCAGATGAACTAACACATTTTTCCAAAAATTTTATCTCATCAAAAATGGCAGCCATTTTGAATTTTTCGCAAAAATTGCAAAACACAAAAATTCTTATATCTCGAAAACCGTGCTAGATAGAGCGATTTCGACGAAATTTTTGACCCACAGGGTATCTCTGCAGAGTAGCCATTCCAATTTTCAAAAAAATTTTGTCTCGCCAAATGTCGCAGCCATTTTGAATTTTTGCATTTTTCGCAAAAAATCGCAAAACACAAAAATGCTTATATCTCAAAAACTGTGTGAGAGCGATTTCGACAAAATATTTGCCCCACAGGGTATCTTCGCAGATTAACCTAACACTTTTTATGTCAGCTGACTTGTCAGTCAGCTGACATTATGTCGTCACTCTGCGGCGTGGGCGTCCGCGCACGCGTCCGCGTGAACAACTTCTCCTCCAAAACTACAAGGCCTAGAGACGTGCTGTTTTTTTTTAAAGATACCTTATCTATCGAGGATGAAAAATTGTTCAAGGCATGCAAATCTGTCTGTTCGTCTGTTTGCTAGAGACATTACAAGGGGGGTACCCGCACCAAAAGTGTGAAAATTTCAACACTTAATCACAATTTTCTCAGTGACTATTGCAGGGATTTCTCTCATATCTTGCATATATGTACTAGGCCAGAGGTAGATTCTCTTGTGTGAGTATGAGACCTGGATCTGTCTTACTTTTTTTTAAATAAATTTTTTTAATAATTTTTAATGCATTAAAATTCATGAAATCATGCACAAAATCATTTATAACTTGAAAACTGTTGCATCTAGAGCATTTTGTTAAAATATGTTATTCAGCTACTTTTTTCATAGCTACAATATGGTGAGTAAGTTGGGTGCCTGTCTCAATAGCTAAGTGAGTAATAGCTACTTTTGGGCTTTTCAGTAACTTCCATCATGAGTAAAATCACTTGTAACTTAAAAACTATTGCATTTAGAGAATTTCGTATAAATAAGTTATTCAGCTACTTTTGGGTCAGCTATAACATAGTAAAATTTTAGACCTGTAGCTCATGGCATAGCTGAGTAATAGCTACTTTTAGGTTATCGCTGTTGAGTAAATCGCTTATAACTTCAAAACTATTGCATTTAGAGAATTTCGTATAAATATGTTATTCAGCTACTTTTGGGTCAGCTATAACATAGTGAAGTTTCAGACCTGTAGCTCATGGCATAGCTGAGTAATAGCTACTTTTAGGTTATCACTGTTGAGTAAATCGCTTATAACTTGGAAACTATTGCATTTAGAGTATTTTGTTTCAATATGTTATTCACCTATTTTGAGATCAGCTATAACATAGTGAAGTTTCAGATCTGTGGCTCATTGCATAGCTGAGTAATAGCTACTTTGAAGTTCTCACTATTGAGTAAATCGGTTGTAATTGGAAAACTATTGCATTTAGAGAATTTCGTATAAATATGTTATTCAGCTACTTTTGGGTCAGCTATAACATAGTAAAATTTCAGACCTGTAGCTCATGGCATAGCTGAGTAATAGCTACTTTTAGGTTATCACTGTTGAGTAAATCGCTTATAACTTGGAAACTATTGCATTTAGAGTATTTTGTTTCAATATGTTATTCACCTATTTTGGGATCAGCTATAACATAGTGAAGTTTCAGATCTGTGGCTCATTGCATAGCTGAGTAATAGCTACTTTGAAGTTCTCACTATTGAGTAAATCGGTTGTAATTGGAAAACTATTGCATTTAGAGAATTTCGTATAAATATGTTATTCAGCTACTTTTGGGTCAGCTATAACATAGTAAAATTTCAGACCTGTAGCTCATGGCATAGCTGAGTAATAGCTACTTTTAGGTCATCACTATTGAGTAAATCAGTTGTAACTTGAAAACTATTGCATTTACAGTATTTTGCTTAAATATGTTGTTCACCTACTTTTGGGTCAGCTATAACATAGTAAAATTTCAGACCTGTAGCTCATGGCATAGCTGAGTAATAGCTACTTTTAGGTTATCACTGTTGAGTAAATCGCTTATAACTTGGAAATTATTGCATTTAGAGTATTTTGTTTCAATATGTTATTCACCTATTTTGGGGTCAGCTATAACATAGTGAAGTTCCAGACCTGTGACTCATTGCATAGCTGAGTAATAGCTACTTTGAAGTTCTCAATGTTGAGTAAATCACTTGTAATTTGAAAACTATTGCATTTAGAGAATTTAGTATAAATATGTTATTCAGCTACTTTTGGGTCAGCTATAACATAGTAAAATTTCAGACCTGTAGCTCATGGCATAGCTGAGTAATAGCTACTTTTAGGTTATCACTGTTGAGTAAATCACTTATAACTTGAAAACTATTGCATTTAGAGTATTTTGTTGCATATGTTATTCACCTATTTTGGGGTCAGCTATAACATAGTGAAGTTCCAGACCTGTGGCTCATTGCATAGCTGAGTAATAGCTACTTTGCAGTTCTCACTGTTGAGTAAATCAGTTGTAATTGGAAAACTATTGCCTTTACAGAAATTTGTGCAAATATGTTATTCAGCTACTTTTGGGTCAGCTATAACATAGTGAAATTACAGACCTATAGCTCATGGCATAGTGGAGCAATAGCTATTTTCAGGTTCTCACTATTGAGTAAATCAGTTGTAACTTGAAAACTATTGCATTTACAGTATTTTGCTTAAATATGTTGTTCACCTACTTTTAGGTCAGCTATAACAGTGCAAAAATTCAGACATGTAGCTCATTGCATAGCTGAGTAATAGTTACTTTGAGGTTCTCACTCTTGAGTAAATCAGTTGTAACTTGAAAATTATTACATTTAGAGTATTTTGTTTAAATATGTTATTCACATAATTTTTGGTCAGCTATAACAGTGAAATTGCAGACCTCTATGTCATGGCATAGCTGAGCAATAGCTTCTTTCAGGTTCTCACTGTTGAGTAAATCATTGTATCCAACCTGTAGGAAATCATGGGCTGGGAATCTATTAATATGGTCCGATTTGACCTTGGAACCCTCCTTCAAGGTCAAATGAGGATAGCCAAACATGAAAGTGCTTATAACTCGCTTATTATTGGTCCTAGAGGTTGGAATGAAAACCAACCTATAGAAAATGATGAGCTGGGAATTTTTTGGTGTGGTCGGATTTCACCTTGGACCCCTCCTTCAAGGTCAAATGAGGATAGCCAAACTTAAAAGTGCTTATAACTCACTTATTATTGGTCCTAGAGGTTTCGAATGGAAAACCAACCTATAGAAAATCATGGGCTGGGAATCTTTTGGTGTGGTCGGATTTGACCTTAGACCCCTCCTTCCAGGTCAAACGAAGATAGCCAAACTTAAAGTGCTTATAACTCGCGTATTATTGGTCTTGGAGGTTTGGGATGGTAAACCAACATATAGGAAATCATGGGCTGGGATTCTTTTGGTGTGGTCAGATTTGACCTGGGACCCCTCCTTCAAGGTCAATTGAGGATAGCCAAACTTACAATTGCTTAGAACTCGCTTATTATTGGTCCTACAAGTTTGGGATGGTAAACAAGCTACAGGAAATCATGGGCTGGGAATTTTTTTGTGTGGTCGGATTTGACCTTGGACCCCCTCCTTCAAGGTCAAACAGGGATAGCCAAACTTAAAAAGTGCCTATGACTCACTTATTATTGGTCCGAGAGGTTTGGGATGGTAAACCATCCTAAATTCTTTGGCTGGGAATCTTTTGGTATGGTCAGATTTGACCTTTGGACCCCTACTTCATGGTCGAACGAGGATATTGCATTTATAGTATTTCTTTAAATATTTTTAACCTACTTTTTACACTTAAACAATTACCTTGTTACTTTATTTCATAATACCATTTGCAGGGCACAACTTTTTTGTCCTTTTCTTCTGTCAGCTTTGGAATATCTTTCGAACATGCTGTTCAGTTACCATTTACTGTATTTCTGTACAGCCCTTTCCCTGATAATTATGCTTTCCTCTCATTATCACCATCACAAATCAAAAACATTCAGTCAGCTGACACAGTGCCCGTTCACGGGCACTCTCCTCTTGTTTCCAAACATTTTTATCTCGCCAAAATTGGCAGCCATTTTGAATTTTAACATTTTTCACAAAAATTACAAAACACAAAAATGCTTATATCGAAAACTGTGCGAGATAGAGCAATTTCGACGAAATGTTTGACCCACAGGGTATCTCTGCAGAGTAGCCATCCCAATTTTCAAAAAAAAAAAATGTCTCGTCAAAAATGGCGGCCATTTGGGATTTTAAAATTTTTCGCAAGAAAATTGTAAAACACAAAAATGTTTATATATCGTAACAGTGATGCTTCTAAAGCGCGGGATACGCGATATCTCGCGAGTTTTAGTACTAGCCCGCAATTAGATATATTCGGCGCATTCAGTTGAAGACGCGATCCCGCATGTTTACAAAATGGAGGGGCACCGATCGTTTCATGAGAATCCTTTAATTTTATCATCATGAAAGCTATATTTGGTCGTTTTTTCAGTGAAAAATGTTACTTCATATGAAAACAAAACGGATACTGCAGTTTGAAAGTGGATGATGCAAACGTCAGATACTAACAACAATACTGTCAAACCAGTTCATACAGCATGTGCGTTACCTCATATCTTCTCATGAATATTAATGAGTTGGGAGCTATGGCCGTGAGTTCTCAAGTTTAAAGTCTTAGATCTTTGTTGAGGGTTCTATTTTATTGCGTTAATATATCTTACCTAGTGGACCAGTGCATTTGTCCGGCGGGCAGCCGGTCCCGCCAAACGTTAGACAAAAACGTCCTGAGCTGGGCTCTGACCGGGACCGGTAGTGTACTCCTCATTCGCCAGGTGTCGTGACTGCACCCAGCTCCCCTACTGCGCGTGCACGCGCATGCGTATCTCCTCTTTTTGTTTGGTGCCATAGTGTGTTAGCGATAAATTTCAGTAGAATTAACTTTGAATTATATTAGTTGTTTACAAGTGTGTTACAAGGAAAGTTTTGGATATTTGCGAAATATATTTATCATGGCATCACCAGGACAGAGGCGTGGAAGTTGTGGCCATGTTATAGCGGCCTTTGACTTACACAAAAAATGTGCCCGCTGCAGGGACAAAAAGATGGGAGATGACCCTTGTGTCAAAGGTCAACGTTGTGATTTATGTGACAGTTTTTCGGAATCTCAGAAGGGTATGTTGGCAACCCCCCGATATCAAATCCGGAAAGATAAGAAAGCGGGGACCTTGGTTTCCCCTAGTAAAGTTACTGTTGTGGGTCCCGTAGAGGATCAGATTGATTTTCAAATGCCCCCGGACGCTGCGCATGCGCAGGAACGGGTTTCTACTGGTGCCTCACGGGCTGCTCAAGCTAGTGTTGGAGATTTTGTCTCCCGTCAGGACTTAGAACTGTTAAACAATCAATTAGAAGAAAAGTTCGCCCGATTTGAGGCTCTCCTGTCAAGAACTAACATCTTCTCAACTCCCAAGATGCCTGTATCAACATTTCAAGCTCCCATCTCTGACACGCCTTTTATCAACCCGTCTCCTGACCCCGGAGCCACCGGTCCGGTGAGGCCTCCAGGTCAGGAGTTAGAGGTTCCACCTGCTGTTAAAAAACATAAGGGAAAATCTAAACACAAGAAGGCTGTTAAACCGGCTGCTAGTGCCGGTTCTTCAAGTCAGATTGCTTCGGATCCTATTCCTCCTCTCAAGACAGTTGTGCCCGGTCCGGGTTTGCAAACTCTTGAGCAACCGGAGGAAACTACTACCAGTGTCACTTCTCTTGGATCCTCTTCCCAACCGGTCATCACCGGTACGCAACCTTCCAGTGGTGCTACTTCATTTACTCCAGACAGTTTTACTCAGCCGGATCCGGCTCTGTCAGACGAGGAACCCCTTCCGGACCGGTCAGATAAAGACTCCGGTGAGGAGGGTGAACTTTCAGATTCTGAGATAGTTGAAAGAAACGAAGAAATGAACTACAGGGAAACGGTCCGGTCGGTCCGGTCTTTCCTTGGCTGGTCTCACATACCAGATTTTGAAGCTGCTGTAGGTGACACAGATAACCGCTCTGACAACCCTTGGAAGGGTAAACACCCTCGTCGTACAGGAAAAGTGTCAGTAGAGTTGCCAGCAGACGACTGGCTGTGCTATAAAATGGGAAAACTTAATACGTGGGCTGCAGAGGGCTACCCTTCCCGGGCTCAGGAAGCAGCAGGTCTGAAACAGGACCAGTTCATCAGGACACCTAAAAGCCAGGCTAAATGGAAAACTCAATCCCGAATAAAACAGGATGGCAACCAAAGACCCGGAAGGACTATCTATGGCTGGTCAGGGTCCAAAGCTAGATTAAACCCTCAGTTCTCACGCATTGCCAAGATTTCCTCTTACCCATCCTCAGGACCGGCTTCCAGGCCTATCTCTCAAGAAATCCTTAGAAGGTGGGAGCAATGTGCCAGGAAAGGCTCCTTGATCACCAACCATGCCGCAGGGTTTAACAGGTGCGTGAGTGAGATCCAGGACAAAATGAACCAACATATTTCCTTCCTGAACAGTACCATTGTTAAAGGGAAAGCCCCAAAGGAAGTCACAGACGCCGTCAAGGACTTAAAAGACTTGTCAGCTTTCCATTCTAGCGTCTCTGTGGCTTTAGGTACTGCTTTTCAGCACCTCACAGACAGTTTGTTTGTCCAACTGGCAAATTTCATTTTGTTGAGGAGAGACTCCTACCTAGAATATGTTAGACCAGGACTGAAACCTGACACCTGGAATAAGCTGCGCAATGCCCCCCTTTTTACTTACGGGTTGTTCCCGGATGATGTTCTGGCGGTGGCTGAGCAAGACATACAAAAGCATGAGTCTAATAGGAGTGCTCCTGGTCCTGGTTCGGGCACATACCAGCACTCCAAGAAACATCAGTTCAGGTACCAACCCTACGACAAGAAAGATAGTCGTCAATCTGGTTTTTCGTCTTCTCAGACTCAGCAACCTTGGGGGCAGTTTTCGGGCAGAGGCAAGAATCGTGGTAGAGGTGGTTCTAGCTCCACATATTACTCCAAGCCTGCCCGTGATAGTAAGCCATATAAATGACAATCAATGTTTGTGGAGTCCCCTAGTTCAATTAAAATCAAAGTCCAGGGATCTCAATCTAGTGTCAGCAACCAACAAAGTGACTTTTCAAAAGACTGTAAATTTGCCTGTTGTTCTTCCTGCACTTTCTGTAAAAGGGCCGTTGCAAAAGAAAAACGTAAGACCCTCTCATGCCAAAATAGAAATAAAATCTGTGAGCAGTGCTTTGTCTGTAAATCAATGTCTTTTTGCCCCAAATGTCATAAATGTACCTTGTGTTGTCAAAGATCCACCTGTGGGAGGCCATCTGCAACTGTTTTGGCAGGTTTGGCTCTCCCTGGGTTCAAATCCAAGTGTAGTCTCCATCCTCAGGGAAGGGTATCAACTAC
Source organism: Sabellastarte sp. h YS-2021 (assembly GCA_964017235.1). NCBI lineage: Eukaryota > Metazoa > Annelida > Polychaeta > Sabellida > Sabellidae > Sabellastarte > Sabellastarte sp. h YS-2021. The sequence continues at coordinate 36,640,276 of OZ024936.1, forward strand.
CGTTCAAGGAGAGACCACCTCTAGCAAGATTTCCTGTGATAGTCAGTGGTTCATCAAATCCCTCACGAAACGAAAGTCTGAACGAGGCATTGCATTCCCTAGGTCAAAAACAGACTATAGAAAAGGTGTCCGTTCAGTCATCTCTGGGTTTCTACAACCGGTTGTTCCTGGTTCCAAAACCCAACGGGAAATGGAGGCCCATTCTAGATCTAAGCCAACTGAACCTTTACCTTGCTCCAGCAACGTTCAAGATGGAAACTCCGGAGACCATAAGACTCTCCCTGCAACAGGGGGAGTTGGTCACTTCGCTGGATTTCAGCGACGCTTATTTACACATCCCCATAAACCACAGGTCGTGAAAATATCTCAGGTTCCACTTAAAAGGTCAGACCTTTCAGTTCACAGCACTTCCCTTTGGCCTGTCGACGGCTCCGTTGGAGTTCACAAAGGTGGTCAAGGAGGTAAAACTCATGGCTCAATCGAGGGGTATTCGGATCCACCAATACCTAGACGATTGGTTACTGAGAGCCCCATGCCGGGAAATTTGCCTACGTCATACGCAGATCCTTTTGGACCTTTGCCGCTCTCTAGGTTGGGTAGTCAACATGGACAAGTCAGAGCTGGTTCCCCAACAAACCTTCGACTTTGTAGGTTATCATTTCGACCTATCTCAGGGGTTAGTCAAACCAACTCAGGACAGGTGGAGGAGTCTATCTCAGAAGCTCAACCTTCTCCTGGGACTGGAGTGTTGCTCAGTCAGACAGTTCATGTCTTTGATCGGCCTTCTGACGGCAACAGAAAAACAAGTAGTATCGGGGCGGCTGCATATGAGACCCATTCAATGGCACCTGAAAAAGCATTGGCATGCCCCGGAATCTCTGGAAAAAGTCATTCCAATTCCCCCATCTCTCCATGTACATCTAAGGTGGTGGTTGGACCCGGCCAAGGTGCTCTCCGGTCAACCCTTACACCCTCTTCAACGCGCCCTTCAACTGTTTACAGACGCCTCAAACGAAGGTTGGGGCGCTCACTTAGGCGATTACATGGCAAAAGGAGTCTGGTTAGAGTCAGAAGGCGCCTTGCACATAAATTTGTTGGAACTCAAGGCGGTCCTGCTGGCCCTAAAACGGTTCGAGCGGTTATGTTGCAACCAGATAGTTCTTGTTTGTACAGACAACACCACTGTGGTCTCGTACATCAACAAGGAAGGGGGTATGAAATCAGGCTCACTCTGTGCCCTCCTTTGGAGACTGATGCTTTGGTGCAATCAAAGGCAGATTGTCCTGAGGGCCAGGCATATTCCAGGTCACCTGAACGTCATAGCCGACAAACTGTCCCGACTCAATCAGGTGATCCAAACGGAATGGTCCCTCCTCCCGGAGGTGTTTGCTCAAGTATGCCGGCATTGGCACCGCCCGTCTGTGGACCTGTTTGCCACCCGGTTCAATCACAAACTTCCCCGGTTTGTATCCCCGGTTCCAGACCAATCAGCGTGGGAAGTGGATGCCTTAAGTCTCCCTTGGGAGGACCTGGACGCATATGCCTTTCCACCGACGGCTCTTCTTCATCAGGTGGTAACGAAACTCTTGGACCACGGATTCCGTCGTCTCATTCTAATAGCACCAGGTTGGCCCAACATGCCTTGGTTTTGGGACCTGGTCAACATGTCAGCTCAAATTCCCCTCCTGCTCCCTCAGGTGTCGAATTTGATCACTCAACCATTCAATCAGTGTCCGCACCGGGACCTTCCCAATCTGAACCTTCATGCTTGGCTCCTAGAGCCTCTGCCATCCAGCAAGCCGGGTTCTCGACAGAAGTGGCAACAAGAATTGAGGCTCCTCAAAGACGCTCTACCAGAGCCATTTATGAATCAAAGTGGTCCGTTTTTGTCAGATGGTGTGAGAAAAATCAGGTGGACTTCAGAACTCCCTCTATAGAGCAAATTGCGGATTTTCTCCTTTCCCTTTTTCAGGAGAAACATCTTCAACCTAGTACCATAGAAGGCTATAGGACTGCCATAGCCGACAAAGTGGGGAATTCCAGAATTAACATCAGCAAGGATGAAAACTTGTCCAGGTTGTTGGACAGTTTTCATAGGGACAAGCCAAAAGGTAGACGTGGGGTTCCTACGTGGAATTTGTCTTTGGTCCTTCACCAACTTACACAACCTCCTTTTGAACCTCTCAGGAAGCCTTCGCTGAAGTACCTCACTTTTAAGACTGTCTTCCTTCTAGCCTTGGGCTCTGGGAAACGGAGGAGTGAAATTCATGCTTGGGTTCACAGGAACATTAGGCACCAAGAGGATTGGTCGAATGTTTCCTTATCACCCTCTCCTAGTTTCATCTCTAAGAACCACCTGGCTAAAGAAGGTCCCGCCTGCGTGGCCCCTGTTATCATTCCAGCTGTGGCTCCTTCATTGGACAGATCCCTCAAGGAAGATAGGAGTCTGTGCCCGGTCCGGGCACTACGTTATTACTTGGACAAAACCAAAGATCTCCTTCTGGCAAAGAATTGGTTTTTGTTTCCTTTAGGAAGAGTTTCCAGAAGGATATTGTCCCTGCTACCGTTTCCTCCTGGATCAAACAAACCATCGTCCTTTGTTACCAGATGTCAGACCAACAGGCTCAACAATTGCATCAGGTTCGGGCTCATGACGTTCGCGCGTTCGCGGCGTCCAAAGCCTTTCAAGGGGGTGTTCCCTTAGACCAGATTTTGGCAGCCTGTCACTGGAAGTCTTATAATACCTTCACCCAATTTTACCTGAAGGACTTGGCCTGGGCAGACTCGGATGTGTACCATTTGGGTCCTGTGGTAGCTGCCCAACAAATTAGGGACTAAATAGAGGCTTCCATGTATATAGTGATGTAAATATGTATTCATACATGTACATAAACAAAAAAAAAACAAAAAAAAAAAAAACGTCCCTGCAGTCTGTCTTGCGTTGCAAGAAGATGGGGGACCATCTTAATCTTCAATTCCCCTTCTTCACTTCCTCGTGGACTCGTCAGCTACAAAACTAAGGGGGGGGGGGGGGGGGGGGGGGGGGGGGGGGAGAGACTGTACCTATCCAGGGTAGTTAGAAACCCTTCCCGGGTGATTCCCTCTGGATTTGCGGAGTATATATGTAGATCTTAGAGTCTCTGTCTCCCCCTTTTTTCCATAGCTACCCTCCAACCACTGGGTAGTTATTCTGCACTGGTCCACTAGGTAAGATATATTAACGCAATAAAATGGAAAATTTAATGGTTAAATTAAATTTTTATTAGTTAATATCTTACCTAGTGGACCAAGAGAGTCCCACCCTACCTGCCCCGCATAGCTCAAAAAGGGGACATTCTTAGGTAGGCCACAAAAAGAGGAAGTACGCATGTGCGCGCACGCGCAGTAGGGGAGCTGGGTGCAGTCACGACACCTGGCGAATGAGGAGTACACTACCGGTCCCGGTCAGAGCCCAGCTCAGGACGTTTTTGTCTAACGTTTGGCGGGACCGGCTGCGCGCCGGACAAATGCACTGGTCCACTAGGCAAGATATTAACTAATAAAAATTTAATTTAACCATTAAATTTTCCATTTTATTGCGTTAATATATCTTACCTAGTTTTGCTAGAAAACCCTAATGGAAATCTATGACCTCATATCATCTCATGAATATTAATGACTTGGGTGCTATGGCCATGAGTTCCCCAGTTTAAAGCATTTGGTCTTTCATCGAGGTGCTTCTATTTTAAAAAATATTGCTGACATTATGTCGTCACTCTGCGGCGTGGGCGTACGCGTCCGCGTGAACAACTTCTCCTCCAAAACTACAAGGCCTAGAGACGTACTGTTTATTTTAAAAGATACCTTATCTATCGAGGATGAAAAATTGTTCAAGGCATGCAAATCTGTCTGTTCGTCTGTTTGCTAGAGACATTACAAGGGGGGTACCCCCACCAAAAGTGTGAAAATTTCAACACTTAATCACAATTTTCTCAGTGACTATTGCAGGGATTTCTCTCATATCTTGCATATATGTACTAGGCCACAGGTAGATTCTCTTGTGTGAGTATGAGACCTGGATCTGTCTTACTTTTTTTTAATAAATTTTTTTAATAATTTTTAATGCATTAAAATTCATGAAATCATGCACAAAATCATTTATAACTTGAAAAGTGTTGCATTTAGAGCATTTTGTTAAAATATGTTATTCAGCTACTTTTTGCATAGCTACAATATGGTGAGTAAGTTGGGTGCCTGTCTCAATAGCTAAGTGAGTAATAGCTACTTTTGGGCTTTTCAGTAACTTCCATCATGAGTAAAATCACTTGTAACTTAAAAACTATTGCATTTAGAGAATTTCGTATAAATATGTTATTCAGCTACTTTTGGGCCAGCTATAACATAGTAAAATTTCAGACCTGTAGCTCATGGCATAGCTGAGTAATAGCTACTTTTAGGTTATCACTGTTGAGTAAATCGCTTATAACTTGAAAACTATTGCATTTAGAGAATTTCGTATAAATATGTTATTCAGCTACTTTTGGGTCAGCTATAACATAGTAAAATTTCACACCTGTAGCTCATGGCATAGCTGAGTAATAGCTACTTTTAGGTTATCACTGTTGAGTAAATCGCTTATAACTTGGAAACTATTGCATTTAGAGTATTTTGTTTCAATATGTTATTCACCTATTTTGGGATCAGCTATAACATAGTGAAGTTTCAGATCTGTGGCTCATTGCATAGCTGAGTAATAGCTACTTTGAAGTTCTCACTATTGAGTAAATCACTTGTAACTTAAAACCTATTGCATTTAGAGAATTTCGTATAAATATGTTATTCAGCTACTTTTGGGCCAGCTATAACATAGTGAAATTTCAGATCTGTAGGTCATGGCATAGCTGAGTAATAGCTACTTTAAAGTTCTCACTGTTGAGTAAATCAGTTGTAATTAGAAAACTATTGCATTTAGAGTATTTCGTATAAATATGTTATTCAGCTACTTTTGGGTCAGCTATAACATAGTAAAATTTCAGACCTGTAGCTCATGGCATAGCTGGGTAATAGCTACTTTTAGGTCATCACTATTGAGTAAATCAGTTGTAACTTGAAAACTATTGCATTTACAGTATTTTGCTTAAATATGTTGTTCACCTACTTTTGGGTCAGCTATAACATAGTAAAATTTCAGACCTGTAGCTCATTGCATAGCTGAGTAATAACTACTTTGAGGTTCTCACTATTGAGTAAATCAGTTGTAATTGCAAAACTATTGCATTTAGAGAATTTCGTATAAATATGTTATTCAGCTACTTTTGGGCCAGCTATAACATAGTGAAATTTCAGATCTGTAGGTCATGGCACAGCTGAGTAATAGCTACTTTGAAGTTCTCACTATTGAGTAAATCAGTTGTAATTGGAAAACTATTGCATTTACAGAATTTCGTATAAATATGTTATTCAGCTACTTTTGGGTCAGCTATAACATAGTAAAATTTCAGACCTGTAGCTCATGGCATAGCTGAGTAATAGCTACTTTTAGGTCATCACTATTGAGTAAATCGGTTGTAACTTGAAAACTATTGCATTTACAGTATTTTGCTTAAATATGTTGTTCACCTACTTTTGGGTCAGCTATAACATAGTAAAATTTCAGACCTGTAGCTCATTGCATAGCTGAGTAATAACTACTTTGAGGTTCTCACTATTGAGTAAATCAGTTGTAATTGCAAAACTATTGCATTTAGAGAATTTAGTATAAATATGTTATTCAGCTACTTTTGGGTCAGCTATAACATAGTAAAATTTTAGACCTGTAGCTCATGGCATAGCTGAGTAATAGCTACTTTTAGGTCATCACTATTGAGTAAATCAGTTGTAACTTGAAAACTATTGCATGTACAGTATTTTGCTTAAATATGTTGTTCACCTACTTTTGGGTCAGCTATAACATAGTAAAATTTCAGACCTGTAGCTCATGGCATAGCTGAGTAATAGCTACTTTGAGGTTATCACTGTTGAGTAAATCGCTTATAACTTGGAAATTATTGCATTTAGAGTATTTTGTTTCAATATGTTATTCACCTATTTTGGGGTCAGCTATAACATAGTGAAGTTCCAGACCTGTGACTCATTGCATAGCTGAGTAATAGCTACTTTGAAGTTCTCAATGTTGAGCAAATCACTTATAATTTGAAAACTATTGCATTTAGAGAATTTAGTATAAATATGTTATTCAGCTACTTTTGGGTCAGCTATAACATAGTAAAATTTCACACCTGTAGCTCATGGCATAGCTGAGTAATAGCTACTTTTAGGTTATCACTGTTGAGTAAATCACTTATAACTTGGAAACTATTGCATTTAGAGTATTTTGTTGCAATATGTTATTCACCTATTTTGGGGTCAGCTATAACATAGTGAAGTTCCAGACCTGTGGCTCATTGCATAGCTGAGTAATAGCTACTTTGAAGTTCTCACTGTTGAGTAAATCAGTTGTAATTGGAAAACTATTGCCTTTACAGAAATTTGTGCAAATATGTTATTCAGCTACTTTTGGGTCAGCTATAACATAGTGAAATTACAGACCTGTAGCTCATGGCACAACTGAGCAATAGCTATTCTCAGGCACTGACTGTTGAGGAAATTGGCTATAACTTGAAAAATATTGCATTTGGAGTATTTTGTTAAAATATATTGTTCACCTACTTTTGGGTTAGCTATAACATAGTGAAATTACAGACCTATAGCTCATGGCATAGCGGAGCAATAGCTATTTTCAGGTTCTCACTATTGAGTAAATCAGTTGTAACTTGAAAACTATTGCATTTACAGTATTTTGCTTAAATATGTTGTTCACCTACTTTTAGGTCAGCTATAACAGAGCAAAAATTCAGACATGTAGCTCATTGCATAGCTGAGTAATAGTTACTTTGAGGTTCTCACTCTTGAGTAAATCAGTAGTAACTTGAAAACTATTACATTTAGAGTATTTTGTTAAATATGTTATTCACAGACGTTTTGGTCAGCTATAACATAGTGAAATTGCAGACCTCTATGTCATGGCATAGCTGAGCAATAGCTTCTTTCAGGTTCTCACTGTTGAGTAAATCATTGTATCCAACCTGTAGGAAATCATGGGCTGGGAATCTGTTAATATGGTCCGATTTGACCTTGGAACCCTCCTTCAAGGTCAAATGAGGATAGCCAAACATAAAAGTGCTTATAACTCGCTTATTATTGGTCCTAGAGGTTTGGAATGAAAACCAACCTATAGAAAATCATGAGCTGGGAATTTTTTGGTGTGGTCGGATTTCACCTTGGACCCCTCCTTCAAGGTCAAACGAGGATAGCCAAACTTAAAAGTGCTTATAACTCGCTTATTATTGGTCCTAGAGGTTTGGAATGGAAAACCAACCTATAGAAAATCATGGGCTGGGAATCTTTTGGTGTGGTCAGATTTCACCTTAGACCCCTCCTTCCAGGTCAAACGAAGATAGCCAAACTTAAAGTGCTTATAACTCGCGTATTATTGGTCTTGGAGGTTTGGGATGGTAAACCAACATATAGGAAATCATGGGCTGGGATTCTTTTGGTGTGGTCAGATTTGACCTGGGACCCCTCCTTCAAGGTCAATTGAGGATAGCCAAACTTACAATTGCTTAGAACTCGCTTATTATTGGTCCTACAGGTTTGGGATGGTAAACAAGCTACAGGAAATCGTGGGCTGGGAATTTTTTTGTGTGGTCGGATTTGACCTTGGACCCCTCCGTCAAGGTCAAACAAGGATAGCCAAACTTAAAAAGTGCCTATGACTCACTTATTATTGGTCCAAGAGGTTTGGGATGGTAAACCATCCTAAATTCTTTGGCTGGGAATCTTTTGCTATGGTCAGATTTGACCTTTGGACCCCTTCTTCATGGTCGAACGAGGATATTGCATTTATAGTATTTCTTTAAATATTTTTAACCTACTTTTTACACTTAAACAATTACCTTGTTACTTTATTTCATAATATCATTTGCAGGGCACAACTTTTTTGTCCTTTTCTTCTGTCAGCTTCGGAATATCTTTCGAACATACTGTTCAGTTACCATTTACTGTATTTCTGTACAGCCCTTTCCCTGATAATTATGCTTTCCTCTCATTATCACCATCACAAATCAAAAACATTCAGTCAGCTGACACAGTGCCCGTTCACGGGCACTCTCCTCTTGTTTTTTTATCCAAGCACTGATTCACATAAGTAACATAACTTAATGTGATCTAAGTTGGATCAGTTTCCATCTTCTATTTTTTTCACGAAGATCCATACAGTAGTATTTGTGTAATCCTGCTAACAAATATACGGACAGACAAATGCTTCTGAAATTAATCCCTCTTTGGTGGAGGTGCAAGTTCCCATTTTAATTGACCAAGCCCCCACATTTTTCGAACATGGGGTGGAACTGCCCCCACATCGCAAAATTACTAGAATCAGCACCGCGTAAACTGTGTGCGATTTCGACGAAATTTTCAAAAAAATTTGTCTCATCAAAAATGGCGGCCATTTTGAATTTTAAAATTTTTCACAAAACACAAAAATGCTTATATCTCCTAATATAAGCGATTCAGGATTTGATCCTTCGACTCAAGTCAAAACATGTTTTGACTGCAAGATGTTTGATGTCACTAATTGGGTTGGTTGCCTCAATGGAGAAAATGGTCCTGGAGGGACGCCTTCACATGAAGCCCTTTCAGTTTCACCTCAAGGAGCACTGGAGATATACTCAGTCGCTGGACAGCCTCCTTCATTTGACAAAAACCATTTCAGCACACCTAGAGTGGTGGCAGAATCCCTCAAAGGTGATGAAAGGTGCAGACCTTCATCCCAAAGACCATAGACCAACTCTTTACAAACGCCTCAAACGAAGGCTGGGGCGCTCACTTAGAGCAAACCTCTACAAAAGGTCTGTGGTCAGACAGGGAAAAAAGGCTACACATAAATGTTCTAGAGTTGAAGGCGGTTTCTCTGGCCCTTCAAAGTTTCAAGGACCAGTGTCAAAACCAAAGAGTGTTGGTTGCAACGGACAACTCAACAGTAGTGGCCTACATAAACAAACAAGGAGGAACTCAGCAGAGATGTGTGCTCTCCTGTGAAAGATTATGACCTGGTGCCATCATTACCAGGTAACCTTAAAAGCCAGACACATTCCAAGGTGTCTGAATGTGATGGCCGACTTTCTGTCCAGGTCCAACCAAGTGCAGTCAACAGAATGGTCACTGCATCCACAGGTGTTTAAACTTGACAGGGACATAGATCACCATCATAGCTAGGTTCCTTTCGAAATTGGTGTAATTCCATCTGTTCATTTGTCCGTTTTTTGTCCATTTGTCCATCCATCCATCTGTCCATCCACATTTTCGTTTCCGGGCTCTAACTTGAAAACAGTTTGTCCAATCGAATTCAAACTTGACAGGGACATCGATCACCATCATAGCTAGGTTCCTTTCGAAATTGGTGTAATTCTGTCCATTCGTTTGTATGTTTTTTGTCCATTTGTCTGTTCGTCAACATTTCTGTTTCCGGACTCTAACTGGAAAACGCTGTGTCCAATCAAATTCAAACTTGACAGGGAGATAGATCACCATCATAGCTAGGTTCCTTTCGAAATTGGTGTAATTCTGTCTTCGTTTGTTCATCAACATTCCCGTTTCCAGACTGTAATTCGAAAATGCTTTGTCCAATGAAATTCAAACTTGACAGGGAGATACATCACCATCATAGCTAAGTTGCTTTTGAAATTGGTGTAATTCCGTCCTTTCGTTTGTCCGTTTATAGCATAGATACAATTATGTAACCTAGATTACAAGTTTTACATTTCTTAGCATGCCTAACATATTCACCTTAACTGGGTGACCTAACATTTCTTTCCTTGTTTCTAAATGTAATTATGTCCACCCACTGGGGGGTGGACATATTATTTTTGCTTTTTCCGCCGTCTGGCGTCACACTTGGTTTCCAGACATTTTAGGCAACAGTTCTTATCCTATCTTTACCAAATTTGGCATGCAGGTTTATTGGGTTAATAGCTTGTATGGGATTGCTTTTGGTGATGGTAGCTCTATAGCTAACTGAGTAATAGCTACTTTGCTACTTTTGAGTATCTCTTTGGTTTCCAGACTTTTAAGGAATGCTATTAAGCCTATCTTTCTGAAATTTGGTATGGAGGTTCATTGGGTTAATAGCTTGTATGGGATTGCTTTTGGGGGGAATTGCTTCATAGATCAGTGAGTAATTAATTAAATAAATGAGTAATTGGCTATTTTGAGTACTGAAAAAGGCAAATGTGCTCATATCTCCTTAACCGTGCGAGATAGAGTGATTTCGTCGAAATTTTCGACGCACAGGGTGTAAGGAATGTACTCTTTGCCATTTTCAAAAAAATTTCCCCTCCCCAAAAATGGTGGCCATTTTGAATTTTCGAATTTTTGCCAAAATGGCAAAACATAAATTTGCTTCTATCTCCTTAACCATGCGAGATAGAGCGATTTTGTCGAAAGTTTCAACCCACAGGGTATCTGAGCATCGTACTCTTGGCAATTTTCAAAAATTTTCCCCTCCCCAAAAATGGCAGCCATTTTGAACTTTCGAATTTTTGCAAAAAATGGCAAAACACAAATTTGCTTCTATCTCCTTAACCGTGCGAGATAGAGCGATTTCGTCGAAATTTTCAACCCACAGGGTATCTAAGGAATGTAGTCTTTGCAATTTTCAAAAAATTTTCCCCTCCCCAAAAATGGCGGCCATTTTGAATTTTCGAATTTTTGGCCCAAAATGGCAAAACACCAATTTCCTTCTATCTCCTTAACCGTGCAAGATAGAGCGATTTCGTCGAAATTTTCAACCCACAGGGTATCTGAGCAATGTACTCTTGGCAATTTTCAAAAAATCTTCCTGTTCCCAAAAATGGCGGCCATTTTGAATTTTCAAATTTTTGCCAAAAATAGAAAAACAGAAATTTGCTTCTATCTTCTTAACTGTGCAACATAGAGTGACTTCGTCAAAATTTTCGACCCAACCAATGCAAAAAGACATGAAGCTGAAATAATTTACATGTACACTAATAAATATTTAAGCATCATTGATATATTTTACAAATGAAACAGGGTCTTGTAAGACTACTGTACAATTTTGGCAAAAGGTTCATGGGGTGGACATTACACATGATAATGTGTGTTCTTCTATGCTATCCTGTTTCTATTCATATGTCGCAGCTACTATCAACAGGGCATCCTATTTCTAGTTACAGAAGTTGCTAACCTTATTGCTGCCTGCGCAACCCGCCTTTTGGGGCATCTTTGACCCTCTTGTCCCATTTACTTATGAGTCAGCCTTTTAAATAATCATACCATGTAAACTATGCATGTAATTCACTACCGTTATGGGCCATAACTACTGTACTTGAAAACTTGTAGAAATCAGGGCACACCTATTTGTTTTGTCCCCTGATTTAGACCATCAATGCTGCAACCACCACTACAGTATTTTCTAAGTTGAATATCTCCCTTAAGACCTGTCAATATGTTTTTTGAAGGTTACCTGTGACCATTAGAAAATATTTGGACAGGTACGAATTTGACTTTTGACTTTTTGGGGCGGATTGTTTGTATTACTATTAGTATTATGTTTCCGACCTCGTCCATCTGTCCATCAACATTTTGGTTTCCGAACTCGAACATGCTTTCGCCGCTCGATTTAAAACTTAACAGTGTGATAGGGACCCACCTGGGGTAGATTGCTTTTGAAATTGGTGCCATTTTGAGAAACAAGATGGCTGTCGCTTGAAATTCCGTTTTCAGACTCTAGACTGCAGCGTGGTAGGTGTTCGGGTGGGTGGGCTTACATTCCGTTGGGCAGCCAGATGGCAGGAAAAAGTTTGTCTGGGCTGTATCTCCTAAAACCGTAAGGTGTAGGAAGTTGACACTTGGAAGAGACATTGGTTGGGTATTGTAGGTGTGCAACAACATGGTGTGACCATGATTTCACCTTTAACTTTGTTGTAGTGACCTTGAGTTTGAAAATCTTGTCTGAGCTATATCTCAGAAACTGTATGGTGTAGGATGTTGATATTGGTAGACATTTGTTAGGGGGTGTAGGTGTGCAAGGTCAATGTGTGACCTTGATTTGACCTTGCCGTAGTGACCTTGACCTATAAAATTGTGTCCGGGCTATATCTCAGAAACTATAAGGTGTAGGAAGTTGACACTTGGTATGGACATTGCATAGAGTAGTAAGTATGCAGCATCATAGTGTGACCTTGATTTGTCCTTTTACCTTGCCGTAGTGACCTTAACATATAAAATTTTGTCCGGGCTTCATCTCTGAAACCGTAAACTGTAGGAAGTTGATACTTGGTAGAGACATTGATTGGGGGTTGTAGGTGTGGAGTGTCATATTGTGACCTTGATTTGACCTTTCACCTTGCTGTAGTGACCTTGAACTTTAAACGTTTGTTCAGGCAATATCTCTGAAACCGTAAACTGTAGGAAGTTCAAACTTAGTAGGGACATTGGTTAGGGGGTGTGGGTGTGCAACCTCTAGGTGTAACCTTGATTTGGCCTTTGACCTTGCCATAATGACCTTTACCTATAAAATCTTGTCCGGGCCATATTTTGAAATCATAAGGTGTAGAAAGTTGACACTTGATAGGTGTGCAACATCATGGAGTTACCTTGATTTTACCTTTGGCCTTGCTGTAGTGAACTTGAACTTTAAAATTTTGTTTGGGCAATATCTCTGAAAGCATAAAGAGTAGGAAGTTCATGCTAGGTAGGAACATTGGTTGAGGATTGTAGGTGTGCAACTTCATGGTGTGGCCTTGACCTATAAAATCTTGTCCGGGCCATATCTCAGAAACTGTAAGGTGTAGGAAGTTTATACTTGGTAGAGGCATTGGTTAGGGGTGTAGGTGTGATTTGATTTGACCTTTGACCTTTTCATAGTGACCTTGACCTGTAAAATCTTGTCCAGGCTGTATCTCAGCAACCATAATGTTTTGGAAGTTTCATACTTGGTAGGGATGGGGTGTGGGTGTCAACATCATGGCGTGACCTTGATTTGACCTTTGACATTGTCGTAGTGACCTTGACCGTTAATATCTTGGGCTAAATCTCAGATACTGTAAGGTGTAGGAAGTTGATAATAGTGCTTTGACCTTGTCATAGTGACCATGAGTTTTAAAATCTTGTCCGTTTTATTTCTTGGATTCCATAAGATGTAGAACATTGACAATTGGTAGGGACATTGGTTAGGGGGTGTAGGTATGCATCATGGTGTGACCTTTAAGTTTGGCTCAGCCAAAGTATGTTCACCTGCCATATTGAAGATGTGTTTCTCTAATGACAAAGACATATGGATTGTTGCAACTGATTATTGTATGTACTTTTACATAATTGTGGTATTTCCATTGGCAGCTGTTCTTTATTTAATAAAATTTTATAGCTTCATAATTTTTAGTATACTGATTAATGCTGTCATCTTGCTATTGAGTTGTCTTGTTTTAATACTTTATCTTTACATACATTTTCTTTCTCTTAGAAGTTATTTTATCTACTTGAACATTATTTGGACCTTTATATAAGTGACACTGCACTGAAAGTATCTCGATCTCTGTACTGGTTCACTACTTCTGTATCTCATGGTGTTGAAAACTATTTCCCCAGGCTATAGGGTACGGCATCTCTGATGCTATATTATTACTGTAATATCATAATTCGCATAAAACTTAACAAAAAAATAAACAAAACAATTAAAGAACAGTACAAGTGAATACAGTTTTAGTCCAAGGAAAGCTGTGACAGGTCTTTGCATCTTTGCCATTTGGACAAAATTTCTGTCTAAAATACACAAAATTTGAGAGAAAAGTGTAGTTTGTAAAACTTCTAGCATTAAGAATTTTGTAATATTTCATGAAAATAAAGTTAATACAATATTAATCAAAAAATATAATAAAAAGGTGGGGTCGCCCCACAAAATATTAAGAAACTTATGAAGCAAACTTCGATATGAAGTGAAACTTTAATAAATGCTGACTCGGCAAATTTTCAATATGAATTTAGACTCTCCATTGCTTGTTTATGCTCCTCCCCCCCCCCCCCCCCCCATAACATTTGTAAAATGCATGCCACACACAAAACCACCCTCATCTGCACACACACAAACATACAGACTCTCCGGCATCTGTATTAATTACTCGGTACTGCCCGTTTTTGTTGCACAAAAAATATGCACACTGATAGAAAGCGGGATTGTCCTTAAGTTGTTTGTAAACTATATATGACACTAATTGAATACTAGAGGAAGTATTCTGCATTGTTCTCACTTTTTTCAGCTATAACCTTATAAATGGAAAAAAAAATTTTAAATGGAACTGTAAATGGAATAGATTTTAAGTGACATATAGTCTAGGTCTGGGCTGGGCAAAACATTCATTGTACTTTTGTTGTATGTATGTGTATATTATATACATGTCACTATAATAAATAAAAAATAAATTATGAAAAATTGTGAAATCTTGGTAACAGGATGAGATACGGCAATATTCAGCTGTATCTATCGACAAATAAAATTAATATATTGTGCTATTCTTCATACATTCTTTTGTAATGGTTGCTTTTACAGGCAGTGAAGAATGTCAGGCAGAGTGAATTTTGGCATGGTTGACCAGGCCATGAACACAATGGACAAAATGAAGCAGTATGTGACTGCTGGAATGGACACTGCCCTAGATGTAGTGACTGACTTTGAAAACTATCCACAAGGTGATACATGTTTTGTGTCCAATATACCCAGCATTTAAATTTGCCACTCCTGTGTTATGGCAAGAGAAACGAAACCTTTAGGGAGACCTCAATTCCCAGTATTTAACCCCAGCCCATAAAGGCTGGGGTTATAGTCGTTTCCTGTGCCATGCGAGCGGCAGTGGGCATAAAGCTGTGGGTGTTGCACAGGCTAAACCCAGTGACAGATTTTCACCAAATTTTCAGGATATGTTTACCCCAAGAGGATCTAGAGTTGATTAGGTTTTTGGGGGTATTGGGCAACAACTGTTGGATATTTATCCTAAGAGGATCTGGAGGTGATTAGGTTTGGGTGGGGTATCTGGCAACAACTGTTGCCATGGCAACTCTTTTGATATTTCTGGGTCTTAAAGTTTGTGGAAGTTTCACAGCCTAAACCCTTGACAGATTTTCACCAAATTTTCGGGATATGTTTTTTTGGGGGATATCTGGCAACAACTATTGCCATGGCAACACTTTTGATCTTAAAGTTTGTGGGTGTTCCGCAGACTAAACCAATGCATGTATTTGCACCAAAATTTCATTATGTTACCCCAAGGGGATCTAGGGCTGATTAACATTTGGAGGGTATCTGACAGCAGCTGTTGCCATGGCAATGCTTTAAACACTTACAGTCCTAAACTTTTTAATTGAAAAAGGGGTGCAATTAAACTGATGTTACTACAGTTGCATTTTTATCTTCCGCTGGCCAAAGGCTGGGGTTGGGAGATCATAAAACGCCTTCCATATGAGCGTGTGTGCATGCATGCATGCATGTGTGCATTTGTCACATTTTAACAGAAACCATTATATCTCATTCATTTATGATGATATCTTCAACAAATTTGCAGAGAATGTTTATGGCTATGAAAACATGTCTGTAAAAACTTTTGTCCTTTTAATAACACAATAGGACTGCCATAGCCGATTGTTCTAAAATCATTAATATGTTCTAAAACTTAAAATATTGCAGCTGGCTTCATCAGATTTGCACAAAATGTAAATGGATAGGAAAGCTTGCCTGAGAGAAATTGTGGTCCTGCTTCAAGATCAAGTGGGGTCATCATTCTGCAAAGCTCTTATATCAACCTTATTATTGGTTCTAGTGCTTCCAAGTATGAAACCAAGTTATAGGAAATCACGGCCTGCAATCTTTTGCAAGTGTCAGATTTGACCTTTGACCCTGCTTCATGTTCAGGTAGGGTCATCATACTATAAAGGCATTATATCTCGCTTATAATTTTTTCTAGGGCATCAAAATATGAAAACTACTTGTAAGAAAGCATAGCTGTTGAATTTTTAGCAAGTGTCACACTTGACCTTTGACCCCTGCTTGTCACCAAGGTTGAGTGGGTCACCATGCTGAAATCGCCATATATCTTTTATAATTTGGTGCTTGAGCTTCAGATAGAACATCTCGTGGGTTCTTTATACTTTTCCCAAATCTCAATGTTGTTGCCCATTTACTTGTACCTGTGGGCTGGGGTTCTTGGCTGCAAAGGCTGGAATGGTGGACAATATCAGAGGACAAAAGCCCCCTAAAATATAGGTAGTAGGACAAAACTCTGTTAATCAAATGTTTTTTCCAACTTGACATTAGCCTGGGGTTTCATCAATCTTTTTTCATATATCTCACAAAATATTTCCAGAAATAGAGTTAGATTGCATATAATAGTTCTTATGAAGTCAGTGAAATTTAGGGAAAAGCATTTTGTCCATGGAATGACTTAATGTCACTGTATGGCAATAAAAGGATCAATTTTTGAAATGTTGTTACATAGCTCCTTTAATGTTGAATTTAAAACCTTTAAATAGTTTGAGTGGAAAGAAAAAACCATGGACTGAGAGTTTAGAAAATGGGCTAAATTGTGGCCAAAGCACTCCTTCAAGGTCAAATTGTTGTCTTAAAGATCATTTTCATGTAGTTTGCAGTGACCATTTTGCAGTGGATTAAGATTTAACACAATAATATTTTTGGGGGCATCAATAAAAGTGTTGCGTTGAAAAGCATATTTTTTAAAATTATTCAGTACTCACTCACCAGCAGTTGTGTTGTATTATTTTTTTATGTCCGTTGTCCGATGTCCGGCGTCCGATGTCCGGCGTCACGCATGGTTTCCGCTCATTTAAAGGAAAAGTATTAGAGCTATTGTCACCAAATTTGGTATGCAGGCTTATTGGGTCAGTAGCTTGCTTGGGATTGCTTTTGGCTGTTGTACCTCTTTTGCTTACTGAGTAATACTTAAGTACAGCTATTTTCAGTACCCATTGGTTTCCGTGCATTTAAGCCAAAATAATTAAAGATATTTTACTACAATTTTGAATACAAGATTGTTATGTCCATAGCTCGCTTGGTATTGCATTTGGGACTGATAGCTTTGTCAGTACATGAGTAATAGCCATTTAGGTACTTCATTGTGTATTTTCAGTACTACTTTTGAGTAATTTGCTTCTATCTCCTTAAACCGTGCGAGATAGAGCGATTTCGGCAAAATTTTCGACCCACAGGGTATCTGAGGAGTGTACTCTTTGCAATTTTCAAAAAATTTTCCCCTCCCCAAAAATGGCGGCCATTTTAAATTTTCGAATTTTTGCCAAAAATGGCAAAACACAAATTTCCTTCTATCTCCTTAACCGTGCGAGATAGAGCGATTTCGTCGAAATTTTCGACCCACAGGGTATCTAAGGAATGTAATATTTGCAATTTTCAAAAAATTTTCCCCTCCCCAAAAATGGCGGCCATTTTAAATTTTCGAATTTTTGCCAAAAATGGCAAAACACAAATTTCCTTCTATCTCCTTAACCGTGCGAGATAGAGCGATTTCGTCGAAATTTTCGACCCACAGGGTATCTAAGGAGTGTACTCTTTGCAATTTTAAAAAAATTTTCCCCTCCCCAAAAATGGCGGCCATTTTGAATTTTCGAATTTTTGCCAAAAATGGCAAAACACAAATTTGCTTCTATCTCCTTAACCGTGCGAGATAGAGCGATTTCGTGGAAATTTTCGACCCACAGGGTATCTAAGGAGTGTAATATTTGCAATTTTCAAAAAATTTTCCCCTCCCCAAAAATGGCGGCCATTTTAAATTTTCGAATTTTTGCCAAAAATGGCAAAACACAAACTTGCTTCTATCTCCTTAACGGTGCGAGATAGAGCGATTTCGTGGAAATTTTCGACCCACAGGGTATCTCAGGAGTGTACTCTTTTTAATTTTCAAAAAATTTTCCCCTCCCCAAAAATGGCGGCCATTTTGAATTTTCGAATTTTTGCCAAAAATGGCAAAACACTAATTTGCTTCTATCTCCTTAACCGTGCGAGATAGAGCGATTTCGTGGAAATTTTCGACCCACAGGGTATCTGAGGAGTGTACTGTTTGCAATTTTCAAAAAATTTTCCCCTCCCCAAAAATGGCGGCCATTTTGAATTTTCGAATTTTTGCCAAAAATGGCAAAACACAAATTTGCTTCTATCTCCTTAACCGTGCGAGATAGAGCGATTTCGTCGAAATTTTCGACCCACAGGGTATCTAAGTAATGCAATCTTTGCAATTTTCAAAAAATTTTCCCCTCCCCAAAAATGGCGGCCATTTTGAATTTTCGAATTTTTGCCAAAAATGGCAAAACACAAATTTGCTTCTATCTCCTTAACCGTGCGAGATAGAGCGATTTTGTCGAAATTTTCGACCCACAGGGTATCTAAGGAATGCAATCTTTGCAATTTTCCCAAAATTTTCCCCTCCCCCAAAAAAGGCGGCCATTTTGAATTTTCGAATTTTTGCCAAAAATGGCAAAACACAAATTTGCTTCTATCTCCTTAACCGTGCGAGATAGAGCGATTTCGTCAAAATTTTCGACCCACAGGGTATCTGAGCATTGTACTCTTGGTAATTAAAAAAAAAATTTCCCCCTCCCCAAAAATGGCGGCCATTTTGAATTTTCGAATTTTTGCCAAAAATGGCAAAACACTAATTTGCTTCTATCTCCTTAACCGTGCGAGATAGAGCGATTTCGTCGAAATTTTTCAACCCACAGGGTATCTAAGGAATGTAATCTTTGCAATTTTAAAAAAATTTTCCCCTCCCCAAAAATGGCAGCCATTTTGAATTTTCGAATTTTTGCCCAAAATGGAAAAACACAAACTGGCCTTAACCGTGCAAAATAGAGTTATTTTGTTGAAATTTTCGACCCATAGGGTATCTAAGAAATGTACTCTTGGCAATTTTCAAAAAAATTTCCTTTTTCCAAAAATGGCGGCCATTTTGAATTTTCAAATTTTTGCCAAAAATAGAAAAACAGGAATTTGCTTCTATCTTCTTAACCGTGCAAGATAGAGTGATTTCGTCAAAATTTTCAACCCAACCAATGCAAAAAGGCATGAAGCTGAAATAATTTACATCTACACTAACAAATATTTAAGCATCATTGATATATTTTACAAATGAAACAGGGTCTTGTAAGACTACTGTACAATTTGGGCAAAAGGTTCATGGGTGGACATTACACATGATAATGTGTGTTCTTCTATGCTATCCTGTTTCTATTCGCATCTACTATCAACAGGGCGGCCTATTTCTAGTTGTTTTCTCTACTTACATATTAAAGACATAGAAACATGTGACACTGGTTGGGTTTACCAGTTTGGAATGTGTGGTCAATATTTAAATACTTTGACAAAAGAACTGGTAAAAATTCAAATTTAACATTTAGCATTGTCATGTACTGAAAAATGAAAATGTGCAAATTGTTTCATGCTAAACATAACAGAATCGTAGGGTTACTGGGTTGTTGGGTGTAGGGTTACTGGGTTGTTGAGGTGTAGGGTTGCTGGGTTGGGTACTGAGTTGAGGGAAGGGTTCAACGACTGTGTTTGTTTTGACAGAGTGTGACAAGAACAAGGTGTGTGAGCTGCAGGACATCATGTGTGAGTTTGTGCAGATGGAGCTTCAGCTTAAGCAGTTTGAAGAGGCCGTGGGTCAGCTTAAACAACAAGTGGGGAGTACACAGGTAATGCCCCTGTTCCACCAAAGGACTAAGCCCCGATCCTGTCGGCGACCCTCAATCGTGGACAGTCGGTGAAGAAAATGGTAAAATGGGGGGGAATAGTGAATCAGTATTGAAGTCTGGGATTAAGTACAGATTGGTATCAGGAAGCCTGAGGAGGCCCCAGGCGGCCCCAGACAGTCCCCGACTGGTCTGGGACTAAGAACCGATTAAGCCAGTTTTCTGGTCGGTTTCAACCATGATCTTGTCGTACACATCCCGACTAGGTCCCAGGACGCCTCAGGCCTCCTGGGACTAAGCCCCGATTAAGTCCCGGTGTCCACAGGCCTCCTCAGCAGTCTTCCCCAGACCAATGTGGCCGATTCTTGTTTTGCAGAAAAGCTGGATTTTCTGGGTATATATATATAAATTCCACGATCTAATCATCATTACTTTTCTAGGAACACAGCAGGATGCCACCTTTTAAAGGAAGACAGCTTCAGCAACAACTTAGGGCTTTTTTAGTTTTTATTCAGTTACATATAATGATGTATTTGCTATTTCTACGTCGACCACAGCAACCACCACCAGCCAGACAGAGACCTAGAAGAAGGCACAACATGTGGGTCAGGCCATGGCTACTACAGAGAGAGGAGAGGGGGACCTACCACAACATTATGGCTGAACTGTATGCCACAGACATTCCAGGATTCACCAACTACATGAGGATGACCCCAGAATTCTTTGAAATGATAAAGACCAGACTGGAACCATGTCTAGGCAGGCAGGCCACCAACTACAGAGCTCCAATCAGTGTTGGGGAGAAGTTAGCCCTCACCATCAGATATCTGGCCACTGGAGAGTCCTACACATCATTATCCTGTCAGTTCAGGGTTGGCAGATCCACCATTTCCAAGTTTCTACCAGAGGTCTGCAGGGCCATCCAGGATGAGTTCACCAGAGAGTACCTCAGATGTCCTACTACTCCAGATGAGTGGAAAGAACTGGAAAGGGAATTCAGGATCAGGTGGAATGTTCCACATGCCCTGGGAGCCGTTGATGGCAAGCATGTGGCCCTGAAGAAACCCAAGAACACTGGAGCCCTGTACCACAACTACAAGAGGTTCTTTTCCATAGTAATGTTGGCCTTGATTGATGGACAGTACAAGTTCAGATGGGTGGATGTGGGTACAGCTGGATCTTGCTCAGATGCCCAGATATTTAATGCCTGTCAGCTGAAGAGGAGGATTGAGGATGGCAGGATAGGCTTCCCTGACCCAGCTCCTATAACCCAGGGTGGTAGAGATGTCCCCTACTTCATTCTGGCAGATGATGCTTTTGCCCTGAAGACCTGGCTCATGAAACCCTATGGCAGAAAGATGTTAACCAGAGAGGAAAGGATTGCCAACTACAGAATATCAAGGGGCAGGAGAGTTGTTGAAAACGTTTTTGGCATCCTGGTCTCAAGATTCAGAGTGATGTTGACCACTATTGAACTACCCCCAGAAACAGTCAGGGATGTGGTCTTGACCTGTGTGGTTCTGCACAACATACTGAGAAGCCAGTATCAAGGTCAACATGGTGGTCAAGAGCCTGGAGATGATCATGATGATGATGTGCCTGGTGATTGTCGACTGATTGGTGGTGCTGCTGGTGGTGGTCCAGGCAGAAACCCTGCTAGAGAAGCCAAAAGACAGAGGGATTACCTCAAGGACTACTTCAATAATGAAGGAGCAGTGGCCTGGCAAGATGGCAGAATATAACTCCTGCTGCAGTAACCAGTCCTTTTCAGGACTAATAACCAGTCCTTTTCCGGACCACCAAATAGTCAAAAAACAATTAATCAGCTGTGCTTGTTCCAAATATCACAACCATTACCCAACATAATTCACCCACCCAACAAACAGACAAACCCAATACCCAACATAATTCACCCACCCAACAAACAGACAAACCCAATGCCTGACAGAAGTCACGCAACCAACAAACAGACAAAAGCAATGCCCAACATAATTCACCCACCCAACAGACAAACCCAGTGTCTGACAGAAGTCACCCACCCAACAAACAGACAAACATAAATGCCTTACAGAAGTCACCCAACTAACAAACAGACAAACCCAGTGCTAAACATAATTCTCAAAAACAACACACAAACCCAAACATAACTTCCTAAATGGAATAAATACATCCTAATTTTACTTACATTTGGGGAAAAATATTTGAAACAGAAATGTTTTCCTGGAAATCTTAGAATTAAAATCTTTTACTCCACTTCACAAATATTTAGGAAATATAACCACCAAACTGTTTTTCTTTACAATGGTGGCGGGTTATGTTTGCAAAATAGTTTTGTCAGTTCTTTGGTTTGGGTTCTGTTTGCTATTGGGTTTATCTGTTTCTTGGTTGGTGGTTATGTTTGGTATTTGGTTTGCGTGTTTGTTGGTTGGTGGTTAGGTTTGGTTGGTATTGGGTTTGTGTCTTTGTGGGTTGGTAAGTATGTGATAATGCCTTTTAACTCTAGGGATTTTGTGTTGGACTTTTTTATTCAAGATTTTAACCAATCCTATGGATTTTAAGCTAAAAATATATGCTGATTATTGGCCATATTGGGAGGTTATTTATTTTAATTTTTTTTTCTATGTGGCTTTTTTTGTTATGTGTGGTACCATGGGTTATTTGTTTCATGTTTGGGGTGGTGTAGGTGTTGGACTTTTTCTTTTTTATGTCAGCTGACTTGTCAGTCAGCTGACATTATGTCATCACTCTGCGGCGTGGGCGTACACATCCGCGTCCGCGTGAACAACTTCTTCTCCAAAACTACAAGGCCTAGAGACATGCTGTTTTTTTTAAAAGATACCTTATCTATCGAGGATGAAAAAGTGTTCAAGGCATGCAAATCTGTCTGTTTGTCTGTTTGCTAGAGACATTACAAGGGGGGTACCCCCACCAAAAGTGTGAAAATTTCAACTTTTTATCACAATTTTCTCAGTGACTATTGCAGGGATTTCTCTCATATCTTGCATATATGTACTAGGCCAGAGGTAGATTCTCTTGTGTGAGTATGAGACCTGGATCTGTCTTACTTTTTTTTTAATAAATTTTTTTAATAATTTTTAATGCATTAAAATTCGTGAAATCATGCACTAAATCACTTATAACTTCAAAAGTGTTGCATTTACAGCATTTTGTGAAAATATGTTGTTCAGCTACTTTTTTCATAGCTACAATATGGTGAGTAAGTTGGGTGTCTGTCTCAATAGCTAAGTGAGTAATAGCTACTTTTGGGCTTTTCAGTAACTTCCATTATGAGTAAAATCACTTGTAACTTAAAAACTATTGCATTTAGAGAATTTCGTATAAATATGTTATTCAGCTACTTTTGGGCCAGCTATAACATAGTGAAATTTCAGACCTGTAGCTCATGGCATAGCTGAGTAATAGCTACTTTTAGGTTATCACTGTTGAGTAAATCGCTTATAACTTGAAAACTATTGCATTTAGAGAATTTCGTATAAATATGTTATTCAGCTACTTTTCGGTCAGCTATAACATAGTAAAATTTCAGACCTGTAGCTCATGGCATAGCTGAGTAATAGCTACTTTTAGGTTATCACTATTGAGTAAATCACTTATAACTTGAAAAGTGTTGCATTTAGAGCATTTTGTTAAAATATCTTATTCAGCTACTTTTTTCATAGCTACAATATGGTGAGTAAGTTGGGTGTCTGTCTCAATAGCTAAGTGAGTAATAGCTACTTTTGGGCTTTTCAGTAACTTCCATCATGAGTAAAATCACTTGTAACTCAAAAACTATTGCATTTAGAGAATTTCGTATAAATATGTTATTCAGCTACTTTGGGCCAGCTATAACATAGTAAAATTTCAGACCTGTAGCTCATGGCATAGCTGAGTAATAGCTACTTTTAGGTTATCACTGTTGAGTAAATCACTTATAACTTGAAAACTATTGCATTTAGAGAATTAAGCGTCCCTTGCGGGACGCTTGTTTGTGTATGGGAGAGCTTCAGGCTCCGGCGGCTCCGCCGGCTCCGCATTTTGTTTTCATTATAACTCTGTAACCGTTAGGCGGATTCTTTTCAAATTTGGCAGGTTTAGGCAGTAGCCTTGGGGAATTTTTTTGAATATGCTGCAGTGACATTTCAACCAATCAGAGAGGTCACATGACCAAAAATGTCTTTTTTCGATGGGGAAGCTTGTCCGGATGATAACTTGAAAGGAATTTTATCAATTCACCTGAAACTTGGCGAATACATTCATTCTATTAAAATCTGGAAATCATTAGATTTTGGCATTGATTGGTCAAGAAATGGCTGAGTAATTAATGATTAATTAATCATTACGAATTTTCCAAATAAGGAAAACACAAAAATGCTTATATCTCGAAAACTGTGCTAGATAGAGCGATTTCGACGAAATTTTTGACCCACAGGGTATCTCTGCGGAGTAGTTTTCCCAATTTTCAAAAAATTTTTGTCTCGCCCAAAATGGCGGCCATTTTGAATTTTCGAAATTTTCGCAAAAGTTGCAAAACACAAAAATGCTTATATCTCAAAAACCGTGCTAGATAGAGCAATTTCGACAAAATTTTTGACCCGCAGGATATCTCTGTGGAGTACTTTTCCCAATTTTCAAAAAATTTTTGTCTCGCCAAAAATGGCGGCCATTTTGAATTTTCGAAATTTTCGCAAAAATTGCAAAACACAAAAATGCTTATATCTCAAAAACCGTGCTACATAGAGCGATTTCGACGAAATTTTTTATCTTCAGGGTATCTCTGCAGAGTAGCTATCCCAAAGAGCTTTCACTTGGTGAAGTTTCAGACCCATAGCTAATTGCTCACCTACTCAAAAAGAGTAAATGCGAATTACCTCTAAAAGTATTGCAGATGGCCAATTTTTCTCAAATAACTCATTCACCTACTTTTGGAAGAGCTTTCACTTGGTGAAGTTTCAGACCCGTAGCTAATTACTCAACTACTCAAAATGAGTAAATGCTAATTATCTCAAAATCTATTGCGGATACCCAATTTTTATCAAATAACTCATTCATGTACTTTTGGGAGAGCTTTCACTTGGTGAAGTTTCAGACCCATAGCTAATTATTTACCTACTCAAAATGAGTAAATGCTAATTATCTGTAAAAGTCTTGCGGATACCCAATTTTTATCAAATAACTCATTCATCTACTTGTGGGAGAGCTTTCACATGGTGAAGTTTCAGACCCATAGCTAATTACTCACCTGCTCAAAATGAGTAAATGCGAATTATCTCTAAAAGTATTGCAGATAGCCAATTTTTCTCAAATAACTCATTCACCTACTTTTGGGAGAGCTTTCACTTGGTGAAGTTTCAGACCCATAGCTAATTACTCACCTACTCAAAATGAGTAAATGCGAATTATCTCTAAAAGTATTGCAGATAGCCAATTTTTCTCAAATAACTCATTCACCTACTTTTGGGAGAGCTTTCACTTGGTGAAGTTTCAGACCCATAGCTAATTACTCACCTACTCAAAATGAGTAAATGCTAATTATCTCTAAAAGTATTGCAGATAGCCAATTTTTGTCAAATAACTCATTCACCTACTTTTGGGAGAGCTTTCACTTGGTGAAGTTTCAGACCCATAGCTAATTACTCACCTACTCAAAATGAGTAAGTGCGAATTATCTCTAAAAGTATTGCAGATAGCCAATTTTTGTCAAATAACTCATTCACCTACTTTTGGGAGAGCTTTCACTTGGTGAAGTTTCAGACCCATAGCTAATTACTCACCTACTCAAAATGAGTAAATGCGAATTATCTCTAAAAGTATTGCAGATAGCCAATTTTTCTCAAATAACTCATTCACCTACTTTTGGGAGAGCTTTCACTTGGTGAAGTTTCAGACCCATAGCTAATTACTCACCTACTCAAAATGAGTAAATGCGAATTATCTCTAAAAGTATTGCAGATAGCCAATTTTTCTCAAATAACTCATTCACCTACTTTTGGGAGAGCTTTCACTCTGTGAAGTTTCAGACCCATAGCTAATTACTCACCTACTCAAAATGAGTAAATGCGAATTATCTCTAAAAGTATTGCAGATAGCCAATTTTTCTCAAATAACTCATTCACCTACTTTTGGGAGAGCTTTCACTCTGTGAAGTTTCAGACCCATAGCTAATTACTCACCTACGCAAAATGAGTAAATGCGAATTATCTCTAAAAGTATTGCAGATAGCCAATTTTTCTCAAATAACTCATTCACCTACTTTTGGGAGAGCTTTCACTTGGTGAAGTTTCAGACCCATAGCTAATTACTCACCTACTCAAAATGAGTAAATGTGAATTATCTCTAAAAGTATTGCAGATAGCCAATTTTTCTCAAATAACTCATTCACCTACTTTTGGGAGAGCTTTCACTCTGTGAAGTTTCAGACCCATAGCTATTTATTCACCTACTCAAAATGAATAAATGCTAATTATCAGTAAAAGTATTGTGGATACCCAATTTTTATCAAATACTCATTCATCTACTTGTGGGAGAGCTTTCACATGGTGAAGTTTCAGACCCATAGCTAATTACTCACCTACTCAAAATGAGTAAATGCGAATTACCTCTAAAAGTATTGCAGATAGCCAATTTTTCTCAAATAACTCATTCACCTACTTTTGGGAGAGCTTTCACTTGGTGAAGTTTCAGACCCATAGATAATTATTCACCTACTCAAAATGAGTAAATGTGAATTATCTCTTAATAGTATTGCAGATAGCCAATTTTTCTCAAATAACTCATTCACTTACTTTTGGAAGAGCTTTCACACACGAAAATGAAAAATTGTGAATATCTCAGAAAAGCTATTTCTTCTGCTTTAATGCTCGGCGGGAGATACACACCGCGGCAGTGGTCTTGACAAAAAATTTTGTCTCCCCAAAAATGGTGGCCATTTTGAATTTTCAAAGTTTTTGCAAAACACAAAAATGCTTATATCTCGAAAACCGTGCTATATGGAGCAAACTCAACAAAATTTTGGACCTGCTGGGTATCTCTGCAGAGTAGCCATGCCAATTTTCAAAATATTTTTGTCTCGCCAAATATAGCGGACATTTTTAATTTTTTATGTCGTCACTCTGCGGCGTGGGCGTACGCGTACGCGTCCGCGTGAACAACTTCTCCTCCAAAACTACAAGGCCTAGAGACGTGCTGTTTTTTTTAAAAGATACCTTATCTATCGAGGATGAAAAATTGTTCAAGGCATGCAAATCTGTCTGTTCGTCTGTTTGCTAGAGACATTACAAGGGGGGTACCCCCACCAAAAGTGTGAAAATTTCAACACTTAATCACAATTTTCTCAGTGACTATTGCAGGGATTTCTCTCATATCTTGCATATATGTACTAGGCCACAGGTAGATTCTCTTGTGTGAGTATGAGACCTTGATCTGTCTTACTTTCTTTTTAATAAATTTTTTTAATAATTTTTAATGCATTAAAATTCATGAAATCATGCACAAAATCATTTATAACTTGAAAAGTGTTGCATTTAGAGCATTTTGTTAAAATATGTTATTCAGCTACTTTTTTCATAGCTACAATATGGTGAGTAAGTTGCGTGCCTGTCTCAATAGCTAAGTGAGTAATAGCTACTTTTGGGCTTTTCAGTAACTTCCATCATGAGTAAAATCACTTGTAACTTAAAAACTATTGCATTTAGAGAATTTCGTATAAATATGTTATTCAGCTACTTTTGGGTCAGCTATAACATAGTAAAATTTTAGACCTGTAGCTCATGGCATAGCTGAGTAATAGCTACTTTTAGGTTATCACTGTTGAGTAAATCGCTTATAACTTCAAAACTATTGCATTTAGAGAATTTCGTATAAACATGTTATTCAGCTACTTTTGGGTCAGCTATAACATAGTAAAATTTCAGACCTGTAGCTCATGGCATAGCTGAGTAATAGCTACTTTTAGGTTATCACTGTTGAGTAAATCGCTTATAACTTGGAAACTATTGCATTTACAGTATTTTGTTTCAATATGTTATTCACCTATTTTGGGATCAGCTATAACATAGTGAAGTTTCAGATCTGTGGCTCATTGCATAGCTGAGTAATAGCTACTTTGAAGTTCTCACTATTGAGTAAATCACTTGTAACTTAAAACCTATTGCATTTAGAGAATTTCGTATAAATATGTTATTCAGCTACTTTTGGGCCAGCTATAACATAGTGAAATTTCAGATCTGTAGGTCATGGCATAGCTGAGTAATAGCTACTTTTAGGTCATCACTATTGAGTAAATCAGTTGTAACTTGAAAACTATTGCATTTACAGTATTTTGCTTAAATATGTTGTTCACCTACTTTTGGGTCAGCTATAACATAGTAAAATTTCAGACCTGTAGCTCATTGCATAGCTGAGTAATAACTATTTTGAGGTTCTCACTATTGAGTAAATCAGTTGTAATTGCAAAACTATTGCATTTAGAGAATTTCGTATAAATATGTTATTCAGCTACTTTTGGGCCAGCTATAACATAGTAAAATTTCAGACCTGTAGCTCATTGCATAGCTGAGTAATAACTACTTTGAGGTTCTCACTATTGAGTAAATCAGTTGTAATTGCAAAACTATTGCATTTAGAGAATTTCGTATAAATATGTTATTCAGCTACTTTTGGGCCAGCTATAACATAGTGAAATTTCAGATCTGTAGGTCATGGCACAGCTGAGTAATAGCTACTTTGAAGTTCTCACTATTGAGTAAATCAGTTGTAATTGGAAAACTATTGCATTTACAGAATTTCGTATAAATATGTTATTCAGCTACTTTTGGGTCAGCTATAACATAGTGAAATTTCAGACCTGTAGCTCATGGCATAGCTGAGTAATAGCTACTTTTAGGTCATCACTATTGAGTAAATCAGTTGTAACTTGAAAACTATTGCATTTACAGTATTTTGCTTAAATATGTTGTTCACCTACTTTTGGGTCAGCTATAACATAATAAAATTTCAGACCTGTAGCTCATTGCATAGCTGAGTAATAACTACTTTGAGGTTCTCACTATTGAGTAA
Source organism: Sabellastarte sp. h YS-2021 (assembly GCA_964017235.1). Classification (NCBI taxonomy): domain Eukaryota; kingdom Metazoa; phylum Annelida; class Polychaeta; order Sabellida; family Sabellidae; genus Sabellastarte; species Sabellastarte sp. h YS-2021. Next base: position 36,669,133 of record OZ024936.1, read on the forward strand.
ATCAGTTGTAATTGCAAAACTATTGCATTTAGAGAATTTAGTATAAATATGTTATTCAGCTACTTTTGGGTCAGCTATAACATAGTAAAATTTCAGACCTGTAGCTCATGGCATAGCTGAGTAATAGCTACTTTTAGGTCATCACTATTGAGTAAATCAGTTGTAACTTGAAAACTATTGCATGTACAGTATTTTACTTAAATATGTTGTTCACCTACTTTTGGGTCAGCTATAACATAGTAAAATTTCAGACCTGTAGCTCATGGCATAGCTGAGTAATAGTTACTTTGAGGTTATCACTGTTGAGTAAATCGCTTATAACTTGGAAATTATTGCATTTAGAGTATTTTGTTTCAATATGTTATTCACCTATTTTGGGGTCAGCTATAACATAGTGAAGTTCCAGACCTGTGACTCATTGCATAGCCGAGTAATAGCTACTTTGAAGTTCTCAATGTTGAGCAAATCACTTATAATTTGAAAGCTATTGCATTTAGAGAATTTAGTATAAATATGTTATTCAGCTACTTTTGGGTCAGCTATAACATAGTAAAATTTCAGACCTGTAGCTCATGGCATAGCTGAGTAATAGCTACTTTTATGTTATCACTGTTGAGTAAATCACTTATAACTTGGAAACTATTGCATTTAGAGTATTTTGTTGCAATATGTTATTCACCTATTTTGGGGTCAGCTATAACATAGTGAAGTTCCAGACCTGTGGCTCATTGCATAGCTGAGTAATAGCTACTTTGAAGTTCTCACTGTTGAGTAAATCAGTTGTAATTGGAAAACTATTGCCTTTACAGAAATTTGTGCAAATATGTTATTCAGCTACTTTTGGGTCAGCTATAACATAGTGAAATTACAGACCTGTAGCTCATGGCACAACTGAGCAATAGCTATTCTCAGGCACTGACTGTTGAGTAAATCGGCTATAACTTGAAAAATATTGCATTTGGAGTATTTTGTTAAAATATATTGTTCACCTACTTTTGGGTTAGCTATAACATAGTGAAATTACAGACCTATAGCTCATGGCATAGCGGAGCAATAGCTATTTTCAGGTTCTCACTATTGAGTAAATCAGTTGTAACTTGAAAACTATTGCATTTACAGTATTTTGCTTAAATATGTTGTTCACCTACTTTTAGGTCAGCTATAACAGAGCAAAAATTCAGACATGTAGCTCATTGCATAGCTGAGTAATAGTTACTTTGAGGTTCTCACTCTTGAGTAAATCAGTAGTAACTTGAAAACTATTACATTTAGAGTATTTTGTTAAATATGTTTTTCACAGACGTTTTGGTCAGCTATAACATAGTGAAATTGCAGACCTCTATGTCATGGCATAGCTGAGCAATAGCTTCTTTCAGGTTCTCACTGTTGAGTAAATCATTGTATCCAACCTGTAGGAAATCATGGGCTGGGAATCTGTTAATATGGTCCGATTTGACCTTGGAACCCTCCTTCAAGGTCAAATGAGGATAGCCAAACATAAAAATGCTTATAACTCGCTTATTATTGGTCCTAGAGGTTTGGAATGAAAACCAACCTATAGAAAATCATGAGCTGGGAATTTTTTGGTGTGGTCGGATTTCACCTTGGACCCCTCCTTCAAGGTCAAATGAGGATAGCCAAACTTAAAAGTGCTTATAACTCGCTTATTATTGGTCCTAGAGGTTTGGAATGGAAAACCAACCTATAGAAAATCATGGGCTGGGAATCTTTTGGTGTGGTCAGATTTCACCTTAGACCCCTCCTTCCAGGTCAAACGAAGATAGCCAAACTTAAAGTGCTTATAACTCGCGTATTATTGGTCTTGGAGGTTTGGGATGGTAAACCAACATATAGGAAATCATGGGCTGGGATTCTTTTGGTGTGGTCAGATTTGACCTGGGACCCCTCCTTCAAGGTCAATTGAGGATAGCCAAACTTACAATTGCTTAGAACTCGCTTATTATTGGTCCTACAGGTTTGGGATGGTAAACAAGCTACAGGAAATCATGGGCTGGGAATTTTTTTGTGTGGTCGGATTTGACCTTGGACCCCTCCGTCAAGGTCAAACAAGGATAGGCAAACTTAAAAAGTGCCTATGACTGATTTATTATTGGTCCGAGAGGTTTGGGATGGTAAACCATCCTAAATTCTTTGGCTGGGAATCTTTTGGTATGGTCAGATTTGACCTTTGGACCCCTTCTTCATGGTCGAACGAGGATATTGCATTTATAGTATTTCTTTAAATATTTTTAACCTACTTTTTACACTTAAACAATTACCTTGTTACTTTATTTCATAATACCATTTGCAGGGCACAACTTTTTTGTCCTTTTTTTCTGTCAGCTTCGGAATATCTTTCGAACATGCTGTTCAGTTACCATTTACTGTATTTCTGTACAGCCCTTTCCCTGATAATTATGCTTTCCTCTCATTATCACCATCACAAATCAAAAACATGCAGTCAGCTGACACAGTGCCCGTTCACGGGCACTCTCCTCTTGTTATGTCGTCACTCTGCGGCGTGGGCGTACGCGTACGTGTGAACAACTTCTCCTCCAAAACTACAAGGCCTAGAGACATGCTGTTTTTTTTAAAAGATACCTTATCTATCGAGGATGAAAAATTGTTCAAGGCATGCAAATCTGTCTGTTTGCTAGAGACATTACAAGGGGGGTACCCCCACCAAAAGTGTGAAAATTTCAACACTTAATCACAATTTTCTCAGTGATTATTGCAGGGATTTCTCTCATATCTTGCATATATGTACTAGGCCACAGGTAGATTCTCTTGTGTGAGTATGAGACCTGGATCTGTCTTACTTTTTTTTTAATAAATTTTTTTAATAATTTTTAATGCATTAAAATTCATGAAATCATGCACAAAATCATTTATAACTTGAAAAGTGTTGCATTTAGAGCATTTTGTTAAAATATGTTATTCAGCTACTTTTTTCATAGCTACAATATGGTGAGTAAGTTGCGTGCCTGTCTCAATAGCTAAGTGAGTAATAGCTACTTTTGGGCTTTTCAGTAACTTCCATCATGAGTAAAATCACTTGTAACTTAAAAACTATTGCATTTAGAGAATTTCGTATAAATATGTTATTCAGCTACTTTTGGGTCAGCTATAACATAGTAAAATTTTAGACCTGTAGCTCATGGCATAGCTGAGTAATAGCTACTTTTAGGTTATCACTGTTGAGTAAATCGCTTATAACTTCAAAACTATTGCATTTAGAGAATTTCGTATAAACATGTTATTCAGCTACTTTTGGGTCAGCTATAACATAGTAAAATTTCAGACCTGTAGCTCATGGCATAGCTGAGTAATAGCTACTTTTAGGTTATCACTGTTGAGTAAATCGCTTATAACTTGGAAACTATTGCATTTACAGTATTTTGTTTCAATATGTTATTCACCTATTTTGGGATCAGCTATAACATAGTGAAGTTTCAGATCTGTGGCTCATTGCATAGCTGAGTAATAGCTACTTTGAAGTTCTCACTATTGAGTAAATCACTTGTAACTTAAAACCTATTGCATTTAGAGAATTTCGTATAAATATGTTATTCAGCTACTTTTGGGCCAGCTATAACATAGTGAAATTTCAGATCTGTAGGTCATGGCATAGCTGAGTAATAGCTACTTTTAGGTCATCACTATTGAGTAAATCAGTTGTAACTTGAAAACTATTGCATTTACAGTATTTTGCTTAAATATGTTGTTCACCTACTTTTGGGTCAGCTATAACATAGTAAAATTTCAGACCTGTAGCTCATTGCATAGCTGAGTAATAACTACTTTGAGGTTCTCACTATTGAGTAAATCAGTTGTAATTGCAAAACTATTGCATTTAGAGAATTTCGTATAAATATGTTATTCAGCTACTTTTGGGCCAGCTATAACATAGTAAAATTTCAGACCTGTAGCTCATTGCATAGCTGAGTAATAACTACTTTGAGGTTCTCACTATTGAGTAAATCAGTTGTAATTGCAAAACTATTGCATTTAGAGAATTTCGTATAAATACGTTATTCAGCTACTTTTGGGCCAGCTATAACATAGTGAAATTTCAGATCTGTAGGTCATGGCACAGCTGAGTAATAGCTACTTTGAAGTTCTCACTATTGAGTAAATCAGTTGTAATTGGAAAACTATTGCATTTACAGAATTTCGTATAAATATGTTATTCAGCTACTTTTGGGTCAGCTATAACATAGTGAAATTTCAGACCTGTAGCTCATGGCATAGCTGAGTAATAGCTACTTTTAGGTCATCACTATTGAGTAAATCAGTTGTAACTTGAAAACTATTGCATTTACAGTATTTTGCTTAAATATGTTGTTCACCTACTTTTGGGTCAGCTATAACATAGTAAAATTTCAGACCTGTAGCTCATTGCATAGCTGAGTAATAACTACTTTGAGGTTCTCACTATTGAGTAAATCAGTTGTAATTGCAAAACTATTGCATTTAGAGAATTTAGTATAAATATGTTATTCAGCTACTTTTGGGTCAGCTATAACATAGTAAAATTTCAGACCTGTAGCTCATGGCATAGCTGAGTAATAGCTACTTTTAGGTCATCACTATTGAGTAAATCAGTTGTAACTTGAAAACTCTTGCATGTACAGTATTTTGCTTAAATATGTTGTTCACCTACTTTTGGGTCAGCTATAACACAGTAAAATTTCAGACCTGTAGCTCATGGCATAGCTGAGTAATAGTTACTTTGAGGTTATCACTGTTGAGTAAATCGCTTATAACTTGGAAATTATTGCATTTAGAGTATTTTGTTTCAATATGTTATTCACCTATTTTGGGGTCAGCTATAACATAGTGAAGTTCCAGACCTGTGACTCATTGCATAGCCGAGTAATAGCTACTTTGAAGTTCTCAATGTTGAGCAAATCACTTATAATTTGAAAGCTATTGCATTTAGAGAATTTGGTATAAATATGTTATTCAGCTACTTTTGGGTCAGCTATAACATAGTAAAATTTCAGACCTGTAGCTCATGGCATAGCTGAGTAATAGCTACTTTTAGGTTATCACTGTTGAGTAAATCACTTATAACTTGGAAACTATTGCATTTAGAGTATTTTGTTGCAATATGTTATTCACCTATTTTGGGGTCAGCTATAACATAGTGAAGTTCCAGACCTGTGGCTCATTGCATAGCTGAGTAATAGCTACTTTGAAGTTCTCACTGTTGAGTAAATCAGTTGTAATTGGAAAACTATTGCCTTTACAGAAATTTGTGCAAATATGTTATTCAGCTACTTTTGGGTCAGCTATAACATAGTGAAATTACAGACCTGTAGCTCATGGCACAACTGAGCAATAGCTATTCTCAGGCACTGACTGTTGAGTAAATCGGCTATAACTTGAAAAATATTGCATTTGGAGTATTTTGTTAAAATATATTGTTCACCTACTTTTGGGTTAGCTATAACATAGTGAAATTACAGACCTATAGCTCATGGCATAGCGGAGCAATAGCTATTTTCAGGTTCTCACTATTGAGTAAATCAGTTGTAACTTGAAAACTATTGCATTTACAGTATTTTGCTTAAATATGTTGTTCACCTACTTTTAGGTCAGCTATAACAGAGCAAAAATTCAGACATGTAGCTCATTGCATAGCTGAGTAATAGTTACTTTGAGGTTCTCACTCTTGAGTAAATCAGTAGTAACTTGAAAACTATTACATTTAGAGTATTTTGTTAAATATGTTTTTCACAGACGTTTTGGTCAGCTATAACATAGTGAAATTGCAGACCTCTATGTCATGGCATAGCTGAGCAATAGCTTCTTTCAGGTTCTCACTGTTGAGTAAATCATTGTATCCAACCTGTAGGAAATCATGGGCTGGGAATCTGTTAATATGGTCCGATTTGACCTTGGAACCCTCCTTCAAGGTCAAATGAGGATAGCCAAACATAAAAGTGCTTATAACTCGCTTATTATTGGTCCTAGAGGTTTGGAATGAAAACCAACCTATAGAAAATCATGAGCTGGGAATTTTTTGGTGTGGTCGGATTTCACCTTGGACCCCTCCTTCAAGGTCAAATGAGGATAGCCAAACTTAAAAGTGCTTATAACTCGCTTATTATTGGTCCTAGAGGTTTGGAATGGAAAACCAACCTATAGAAAATCATGGGCTGGGAATCTTTTGGTGTGGTCAGATTTCACCTTAGACCCCTCCTTCCAGGTCAAACGAAGATAGCCAAACTTAAAGTGCTTATAACTCGCGTATTATTGGTCTTGGAGGTTTGGGATGGTAAACCAACATATAGGAAATCATGGGCTGGGATTCTTTTGGTGTGGTCAGATTTGACCTGGGACCCCTCCTTCAAGGTCAATTGAGGATAGCCAAACTTACAATTGCTTAGAACTCGCTTATTATTGGTCCTACAGGTTTGGGATGGTAAACAAGCTACAGGAAATCATGGGCTGGGAATTTTTTTGTGTGGTCGGATTTGACCTTGGACCCCTCCGTCAAGGTCAAACAAGGATAGGCAAACTTAAAAAGTGCCTATGACTGATTTATTATTGGTCCGAGAGGTTTGGGATGGTAAACCATCCTAAATTCTTTGGCTGGGAATCTTTTGGTATGGTCAGATTTGACCTTTGGACCCCTTCTTCATGGTCGAACGAGGATATTGCATTTATAGTATTTCTTTAAATATTTTTAACCTACTTTTTACACTTAAACAATTACCTTGTTACTTTATTTCATAATACCATTTGCAGGGCACAACTTTTTTGTCTTTTTTTTCTGTCAGCTTCGGAATATCTTTCGAACATGCTGTTCAGTTACCATTTACTGTATTTCTGTACAGCCCTTTCCCTGATAATTATGCTTTCCTCTCATTATCACCATCACAAATCAAAAACATTCAGTCAGCTGACACAGTGCCCGTTCACGGGCACTCTCCTCTTGTTATGTCGTCACTCTGCGGCGTGGGCGTACGCGTACGCGCGAACAACTTCTCCTCCAAAACTACAAGGCCTAGAGACATGCTGTTTTTTTTAAAAGATACCTTATCTATCGAGGATGAAAAATTGTTCAAGGCATGCAAATCTGTCTGTTCGTCTGTTTGCTAGAGACATTACAAGGGGGGTACCCCCACCAAAAGTGTGAAAATTTCAACACTTAATCACAATTTTCTCAGTGATTATTGCAGGGATTTCTCTCATATCTTGCATATATGTACTAGGCCAGAGGTAGATTCTCTTGTGTGAGTATGAGACCTGGATCTGTCTTACTTTTTTTTTAATAAATTTTTTTAATAATTTTTAATGCATTAAAATTCATGAAATCATGCACAAAATCATTTATAACTTGAAAAGTGTTGCATTTAGAGCATTTTGTTAAAATATGTTATTCAGCTACTTTTTTCATAGCTACAATATGGTGAGTAAGTTGGGTGCCTGTCTCAATAGCTAAGTGAGTAATAGCTACTTTTGGGCTTTTCAGTAACTTCCATCATGAGTAAAATCACTTGTAACTTAAAAACTATTGCATTTAGAGAATTTCGTATAAATATGTTATTCAGCTACTTTTGGGTCAACTATAACATAGTAAAATTTTAGACCTGTAGCTCATGGCATAGCTGAGTAATAGCTACTTTTAGGTTATCACTGTTGAGTAAATCGCTTATAACTTCAAAACTATTGGATTTAGATAATTTCGTATAAATATGTTATTCAGCTACTTTTGGGTCAGCTATAACATAGTAAAATTTCAGACCTGTAGCTCATGGCATAGCTGAGTAATAGCTACTTTTAGGTTATCACTGTTGAGTAAATCGCTTATAACTTGGAAACTATTGCATTTACAGTATTTTGTTTCCTATGTTATTCACCTATTTTGGGATCAGCTATAACATAGTGAAGTTTCAGATCTGTGGCTCATTGCATAGCTGAGTAATAGCTACTTTGAAGTTCTCACTATTGAGTAAATCACTTGTAACTTAAAACCTATTGCATTTAGAGAATTTCGTATAAATATGTTATTCAGCTACTTTTGGGCCAGCTATAACATAGTGAAATTTCAGATCTGTAGGTCATGGCATAGCTGAGTAATAGCTACTTTAAAGTTCTCACTATTGAGTAAATCAGTTGTAATTGGAAAACTATTGCATTTAGAGTATTTCGTATAAATATGTTATTCAGCTACTTTTGGGTCAGCTATAACATAGTAAAATTTCAGACCTGTAGCTCATGGCATAGCTGAGTAATAGCTACTTTTAGGTCATCACTATTGAGTAAATCAGTTGTAACTTCAAAACTATTGCATTTACAGTATTTTGCTTAAATATGTTGTTCACCTACTTTTGGGTCAGCTATAACATAGTAAAATTTCAGACCTGTAGCTCATGGCATAGCTGAGTAATAGCTACTTTGAGGTTATCACTGTTGCGTAAATCGCTTATAACTTGGAAATTATTACATTTAGAGTATTTTGTTTCAATATGTTATTCACTTATTTTGGGGTCAGCTATAACATAGTGAAGTTCCAGACCTGTGACTCATTGCATAGCTGAGTAATAGCTACTTTGAAGTTCTCAATGCTGAGCAAATCACTTATAATTTGAAAACTATTGCATTTAGAGAATTTAGTATAAATATGTTATTCAGCTACTTTTGGGTCAGCTATAACATAGTAAAATTTCAGACCTGTAGCTCATGGCATAGCTGAGTAATAGCTACTTTTAGGTCATCACTATTGAGTAAATCAGTTGTAACTTGAAAACTATTGCATGTACAGTATTTTGCTTAAATATGTTCTTCACCTACTTTTGGGTCAGCTATAACATAGTAAAATTTCAGACCTGTAGCTCATGGCATAGCTGAGTAATAGCTACTTTGAGGTTATCACTGTTGCGTAAATCGCTTATAACTTGGAAATTATTACATTTAGAGTATTTTGTTTCAATATGTTATTCACTTATTTTGGGGTCAGCTATAACATAGTGAAGTTCCAGACCTGTGACTCATTGCATAGCTGAGTAATAGCTACTTTGAAGTTCTCAATGTTGAGCAAATCACTTATAATTTGAAAACTATTGCATTTAGAGAATTTAGTATAAATATGTTATTCAGCTACTTTTGGGTCAGCTATAACATAGTAAAATTTCAGACCTGTAGCTCATGGCATAGCTGAGTAATAGCTACTTTTAGGTCATCACTATTGAGTAAATCAGTTGTAACTTGAAAACTATTGCATGTACAGTATTTTGCTTAAATATGTTCTTCACCTACTTTTGGGTCAGCTATAACATAGTAAAATTTCAGACCTGTAGCTCATGGCATAGCTGAGTAATAGCTACTTTTAGGTTATCACTGTTGAGTAAAACGCTTATAACTTGGAAATTATTGCATTTAGAGTATTTTGTTTCAATATGTTATTCACCTATTTTGGGGTCAGCTATAACATAGTGAAGTTCCAGACCTGTGACTCATTGCATAGCTGAGTAATAGCTACTTTGAAGTTCTCAATGTTGAGCAAATCACTTATAATTTGAAAACTATTGCATTTAGAGAATTTAGTATAAATATGTTATTCAGCTACTTTTGGGTCAGCTATAACATAGTAAAATTTCAGACCTGTAGCTCATGGCATAGCTGAGTAATAGCTACTTTGAGGTTATCACTATTGAGTAAATCACTTATAACTTGGAAACTATTGCATTTAGAGTATTTTGTTGCAATATGTTATTCACCTATTTTGGGGTCAGCTATAACATAGTGAAGTTCCAGACCTGTGGCTCATTGCATAGCTGAGTAATAGCTACTTTGAAGTTCTCACTCTTGAGTAAATCAGTTGTAATTGGAAAACTATTGCCTTTACAGAAATTTGTGCAAATATGTTATTCAGCTACTTTTGGGTCAGCTATAACATAGTGAAATTACAGACCTGTAGCTCATGGCACAACTGAGCAATAGCTATTCTCAGGCACTGACTGTTGAGTAAATCGGCTATAACTTGAAAAATATTGCATTTGGAGTATTTTGTTAAAATATATTGTTCACCTACTTTTGGGCCAGCTATAACATAGTGAAATTTCAGATCTGTAGGTCATGGCATAGCTGAGTAATAGCTACTTTAAAGTTCTCACTATTGAGTAAATCAGTTGTAATTGGAAAACTATTGCCTTTAGAGTATTTCGTATAAATATGTTATTCAGCTACTTTTGGGTCAGCTATAACATAGTAAAATTTCAGACCTGTAGCTCATGGCATAGCTGAGTAATAGCTACTTTTAGGTCATCACTATTGAGTAAATCAGTTGTAACTTGAAAACTATTGCATTTACAGTATTTTGCTTAAATATGTTGTTCACCTACTTTTGGGTCAGCTATAACATAGTAAAATTTCAGACCTGTAGCTCATGGCATAGCTGAGTAATAGCTACTTTTAGGTTCTCACTGTTGAGTAAATCGCTTATAACTTGGAAATTATTGGATTTAGAGTATTTTGTTTCAATATGTTATTCACCTATTTTGGGGTCAGCTATAACATAGTGAAGTTCCAGACCTGTGACTCATTGCATAGCTGAGTAATAGCTACTTTGAAGTTCTCACTATTGAGTAAATCAGTTGTAATTGCAAAACTATTGCATTTAGAGAATTTCGTATAAATTTGTTATTCAGCTACTTTTGGGCCAGCTATAACATAGTGAAATTTCAGATCTGTAGGTCATGGCACAGCTGAGTAATAGCTACTTTGAAGTTCTCACTATTGAGTAAATCAGTTGTAATTGGAAAGCTATTGCATTTACAGAATTTCGTATAAATATGTTATTCAGCTACTTTTGGGTCAGCTATAACATAGTAAAATTTCAGACCTGTAGCTCATGGCATAGCTGAGTAATAGCTACTTTTAGGTCATCACTATTGAGTAAATCAGTTGTAACTTCAAAACTATTGCATTTACAGTATTTTGCTTAAATATGTTGTTCACCTACTTTTGGGTCAGCTATAACATAGTAAAATTTCAGACCTGTAGCTCATGGCATAGCTGAGTAATAGCTACTTTGAGGTTATCACTGTTGAGTAAATCGCTTATAACTTGGAAATTATTGCATTTAGAGTATTTTGTTTCAATATGTTATTCACCTATTTTGGGGTCAGCTATAACATAGTGAAGTTCCAGACCTGTGACTCATTGCATAGCTGAGTAATAGCTACTTTGAAGTTCTCAATGTTGAGCAAATCACTTATAATTTGAAAACTATTGCATTTAGAGAATTTAGTATATAAATATGTTATTCAGCCACTTTTGGGTCAGCTATAACATAGTAAAATTTCAGACCTGTAGCTCATGGCATAGCTGAGTAATAGCTACTTTTAGGTCATCACTATTGAGTAAATCAGTTGTAACTTGAAAACTATTGCATGTACAGTATTTTGCTTAAATATGTTCTTCACCTACTTTTGGGTCAGCTATAACATAGTAAAATTTCAGACCTGTAGCTCATGGCATAGCTGAGTAATAGCTACTTTGAGGTTATCACTGTTGAGTTAAACGCTTATAACTTGGAAATTATTGCATTTAGAGTATTTTGTTTCAATATGTTATTCACCTATTTTGGGGTCAGCTATAACATAGTGAAGTTCCAGACCTGTGACTCATTGCATAGCTGAGTAATAGCTACTTTGAAGTTCTCAATGTTGAGCAAATCACTTATAATTTGAAAACTATTGCATTTAGAGAATTTAGTATAAATATGTTATTCAGCTACTTTTGGGTCAGCTATAACATAGTAAAATTTCAGACCTGTAGCTCATGGCATAGCTGAGTAATAGCTACTTTTAGGTTATCACTGTTGAGTAAATCACTTATAACTTGGAAACTATTGCATTTAGAGTATTTTGTTGCAATATGTTATTCACCTATTTTGGGGTCAGCTATAACATAGTGAAGTTCCAGACCTGTGGCTCATTGCATAGCTGAGTAATAGCTACTTTGAAGTTCTCACTGTTGAGTAAATCAGTTATAATTGGAAAACTATTGCCTTTACAGAAATTTGTGCAAATATGTTATTCAGCTACTTTTGGGTCAGCTATAACATAGTGAAATTACAGACCTGTAGCTCATGGCACAACTGAGCAATAGCTATTCTCAGGCACTGACTGTTGAGTAAATCGGCTATAACTTGAAAAATATTGCATTTGGAGTATTTTGTTAAAATATATTGTTCACCTACTTTTGGGTTAGCTATAACATAGTGAAATTACAGACCTATAGCTCATGGCATAGCGGAGCAATAGCTATTTTCAGGTTCTCACTATTGAGTAAATCAGTTGTAACTTGAAAACTATTGCATTTACAGTATTTTGCTTAAATATGTTGTTCACCTACTTTTAGGTCAGCTATAACAGAGCAAAAATTCAGACATGTAGCTCATTGCATAGCTGAGTAATAGTTGCTTTGAGGTTCTCACTCTTGAGTAAATCAGTAGTAACTTGAAAACTATTACATTTAGAGTATTTTGTTAAATATGTTATTCACAGACGTTTTGGTCAGCTATAACATAGTGAAATTGCAGACCTCTATGTCATGGCATAGCTGAGCAATAGCTTCTTTCAGGTTCTCACTGTTGTAAATCATTGTATCCAACCTGTAGGAAATCATGGGCTGGGAATCTGTTAATATGGTCCGATTTGACCTTGGAACCCTCCTTCAAGGTCAAATGAGGATAGCCAAACATAAAAGTGCTTGTAACTCGCTTATTATTGGTCCTAGAGGTTTGGAATGAAAACCAACCTATAGAAAATCATGAGCTGGGAATTTTTTGGTGTGGTCGGATTTCACCTTGGACCCCTCCTTCAAGGTCAAATGAGGATAGCCAAACTTAAAAGTGCTTATAACTCGCTTATTATTGGTCCTAGAGGTTTGGAATGGAAAACCAACCTATAGAAAATCATGGGCTGGGAATCTTTTGGTGTGGTCAGATTTCACCTTAGACCCCTCCTTCCAGGTCAAACGAAGATAGCCAAACTTAAAGTGCTTATAACTCGCGTATTATTGGTCTTGGAGGTTTGGGATGGTAAACCAACATATAGGAAATCATGGGCTGGGATTCTTTTGGTGTGGTCAGATTTGACCTGGGACCCCTCCTTCAAGGTCAATTGAGGATAGCCAAACTTACAATTGCTTAGAACTCGCTTATTATTGGTCCTACAGGTTTGGGATGGTAAACAAGCTACAGGAAATCATGGGCTGGGAATTTTTTTGTGTGGTCGGATTTGACCTTGGACCCCTCCGTCAAGGTCAAACAAGGATAGGCAAACTTAAAAAGTGCCTATGACTGATTTATTATTGGTCCGAGAGGTTTGGGATGGTAAACCATCCTAAATTCTTTGGCTGGGAATCTTTTGGTATGGTCAGATTTGACCTTTGGACCCCTTCTTCATGGTCGAACGAGGATATTGCATTTATAGTATTTCTTTAAATATTTTTAACCTACTTTTTACACTTAAACAATTACCTTGTTACTTTATTTCATAATACCATTTGCAGGGCACAACTTTTTTGTCCTTTTTTTCTGTCAGCTTCGGAATATCTTTCGAACATGCTGTTCAGTTACCATTTACTGTATTTCTGTACAGCCCTTTCCCTGATAATTATGCTTTCCTCTCATTATCACCATCACAAATCAAAAACATTCAGTCAGCTGACACAGTGCCCGTTCACGGGCACTCTCCTCTTGTTTATTTTTTGCAAAACACAAAAATGCTTATATCTTGAAAACCATGCTAGATAGAGCAGACTGCGCTGACTTTGGTTGCCACAACAGTATAAGGCTAGAAACGAAGCATTTTCTTAATACTTTAGCACTCACCTTTATATCCTTTTCGGGACGCTTTGTTTTTGCTATGCAAAAAGATTATCTTTTTTTTTTGCGAGCGATCCTCTAGTTTTGTTTCAATATGTTATTCACCTATTTTGGGGTCAGCTATAACATAGTGAAGTTTCAGACCTGTGGCTCATTTCATAGCTGAGTAATAGCTACTTTGAAGTTCTCACTGTTGAGTAAATCAGTTATAATTGGAAAACTATTGCCTTTACAGAAATTTGTGCAAATATGTTATTCAGCTACTTTTGGGTCAGCTATAACATAGTGAAATTACAGACCTATAGCTCATGGCATAGCGGAGCAATAGCTATTTTCAGGTTCTCACTATTGAGTAAATCAGTTGTAGCTTGAAAACTATTGCATTTACAGTAGTTTGCTTAAATATGTTGTTCACCTACTTTTGGGTTAGCTATAACATAGCAAAATTTCAGACATGTAGCTCATTGCATAGCTGAGTAATAGTTCCTTTGAGGTTCTCACTGTTGAGTAAATCAGTTGTAACTTGAAAACTATTACATTTAGAGTAATTTGTTAAATATGTTATTCACAGAATTTTTGGTCAGCTATAACAGTGAAATTGCAGACCTCTATGTCATGGCATAGCTGAGCAATAGCTACTTTCAGGTTCTCACTGTTGAGTAAATCATTGTATCCACTGGATAGCCGCAGTGTGTAGAGAGAGATTTCACCATTACTGCTCTGATGAAAAAAAATATTATAGCTAGCTTTCTTAAGTTTGCAGTATATATTAATAACCATAAAATGTTGTCTGGGAATATTTTTGGCCTCATTTTGAGAAACAAGATGGCCGCCACAGGTGTTTTTTGTCAGTCATGAAAAGTGCTTATATCTCCCTTATTATTGATCCTAGAGGTTTGGGATGATAAACCAACCTGTAGGAAATCATGGGGTGGGAATCTTTTGGTGTGGTCAGATTTGACCTTCAATGACCCCTCCTTCAAGGTCAAACAAGGATAGCCAAACTTAAAAGTGCTTATAACTCTCTTATTATTGGTCCCAGAGGTTTGGGATGGTAAACAGACAGGAAATCATGGGCTGTGAATCTGTTGATATGGTCCGATTTGACCTTGGAACCCTCCTTCAAGGTCAAATGAGGATAGCGAAAATTGAAAGTGCCTACAACTCGCTTATTAATGGTGACAGAGATTTGGGATGGTAAACCATCCCATAGGAAATCATTGGCTCGGAATCTTTTGGTATGGTCAGATTTGACCTTTGGACCCCTCCTTCAAGGTCAAATGAGGACAGCCAAGCTTAAAAGTGCTTATAACTCATTTATAATTGGTCCTAGAGGTTTGGAATGGTAAACCATAGGAAATCATGGGCTGGGAATGTATTTGTGTGGTTAGATTTGACCTTGGACCCCTTCTTCAAGGTCGAACGAGGATATTGCATTTGTAGTATTTCTTTAAATATGTTTTAACCTATTTTTTACACTTAAACAATTACCTTGTTATTTTCCTTCATAATACCATTTACAGGGCACAACTTTTTTATCCTTTTCTTCTGTCAGCTTCGGAATTTCTTTCGAACTTGCTGTTCAGTTACCATTTACTGTATTTCTGTACAGCCCTTTTCCTGATAATTATTCTGTCCTCTAATCACCTTCACAAATCAAAAACACTCAGTCAGCTGACACAGTGCCTGTTCACGGGCACTCTCCTCTTGTTTTTTTGTTTTGTGATAAGTATTTGTACTGGACTGTTATGTTCTGGGAGGGGAATTGGAATAACTTGCAGCTGAATAATTGTTTTTGGAATATTTGGGTGGCCCTGAAAAGGGCCTGGCAGGTCAAAGACCCGCCCTGACTGGATGGCTACTGAGGAGGCTGCTGCTGTTGAGGCGGTGCTGTAGTGGTGATAGTGAAGAGTTGCGGCTGCTGCTGAGGCTGCTCAATGATCTGTGTAGATGTCAGATCTGGTAGCTGGCTTAGTATCCCACTTAAATTGTGTCTACTGCCCTCGTCCTGTACTGTTAGAACTGAAGGGTTGCCAAAGCCAAGTGGGCTGGGTGAGTGGTAGACGTAACTGCTGCTAGCTGCTGCTTGGGTGGAAGTAGACGCCTGTTGAGTGGTTGTTGGCAGTATCCCAACCCTCTGGGACTCCGTGGTAATAGTGGCTGATCTTCTGGGTAGTGGTTGACGTCTACAGTTGCTCTTAATGCTTTCAATGTCTCTAAAAATTCTGCCCTTGAGGTCCTCAAACTCCTCTTGGGTCATCTTTTCAGCCTCTGATGCCACGTAGTCAAAGAAGGGCTGCCTGTCTGACTTCTGCTGCAGGAAACCTGAGATCAATGTCCTCATCTGGTCAAAGTGCTCGAGTATCTTGGAGTCTGTTGAAACTGGTGTAGATGTGAACATAGGTTGACTCCTACTCTCCCTCAGGACACTGGACTCAAGGTGTTTTGTATCAGTAGTAGATCCACGCGATTCTTCATGCCTGCTGGTGTTGGGACTGGCCTCAAACCCTGAACTTCTGCTGGCCCCCTTTCGTCTGATGTGGGTCTTAAGGAAACCCATCTGTTGGTAGACCCAGGACTGTCTCTTGGTCATCTCCCTTGGGGCTTGGCCAGATTGTAGTTTGGACAGCTTGCCATAACTCGTTCTCTGGGATTCGAACCATCTTCTGACATCAAAGGGCTGGAGCTTCAGTTCTGCAGAGATTTCTGCCCAGAGAGCCTCCTTCTTCTGTCTGTCGTGGAAACGTGCATGCTCCTTGTCGTAGAGCTCTGGATGCTCCTTCACAAACTCCACAATTGCAGTTTCTTGGCTGTCAGTGAAAGTTGCACAGACCCTGGCTCTCTTGGCTGCCGAGTGACTCTCTGAATCCTCTTCACACCTGTCTTCTTCTCAAGCTTCCTCAGTAACTTCCAAACGCTCCTCAGTCTCTTGTGTACCCTCCTCTGTACCCTCCTCCGTCCTTTCCTCCATCCTTTCCTCCACCTCTCCACTTTCCTTCTCCCTCTCCTCTTGCCTCTCATCCATCTTCTTCTTTCCTCTCTTCCCTCCTTTCTCTTTCCTCATTACTCCAGTCAATAGCAAAAAAAAAAGTAAAACGTGTCTCCTAACTGTAAAATTTGCCTTAAGCTCAAGTATTATGTGATATTTAAAAAACTGAAAACCCCTACAAAACAGTGACACACGTCTCTCAGTAGCCAACCAGTCAGTAACAACGAGAATGTGTGCGCGGTCGCTTATATAGTCTCAGACCCCCTCATTGCCTCGTTTTAATTTCCGACGCGCGGAAAACAGTCGACTCTTAATCGGTTCTTAGTCACATGCCTCCTGGGACGTCCTCAGACCGCCGCAGACTAAATTTGTGTTGTCCCAGGCGGCCTGAAGATGCCGGCTTGGATCGGTTAGGGTCAGCTTCTCTTTGTCGGGGCTTAGTCCCAGACCCAGATTTCTTAGTCCCAGGACACCTGAGACGGTCTGAGGCTTCACGAGACTAATGAAACCAATTCCTCTTCACACGCATGAAACTTCAAAGATCTGTTATTAGTCGGGGACTGCCAAACAGGCTTCCTGGGACTAAGCTACGGAGGCCTGGGACTAAGGGTCGCAGGACGCCTGGGACAACATAGGACTGTGTAAATTTGGGTCTGAGGAGGCCTGAGGAAGCCTGGGACTGGACATTTTGTTGTCGGCGGGAAATGAGAATCGGTTTGGGTTGTGAGAAATATCAAACATGTTTGATTTCTCTCACGGCCACAACCGACAATTACCGACCCTTACAAGACGTCTGGGTCTAAGCAAATATTTGAAACCGACTCCCAAAAACCCTTAATCGGGGAGCTTAGTGTGGTGGAACACCCACATAAAATACAGCTCACACAGAAAACTTTATCATTTGAGATACACCCCAAACACAAGGTGGGAACTTTTACCTGTACAATACAACCCCAACATCAAGTAGGAACTTGTACAGGTAAAGTACATACCAAACACTAGGTGGGAACTTAAAAATTAAGTACCTGGTAAAAGCTCACCTGGAAATCTGTACAGGTAAAGCAACAAGCACAAGAGGAAAAATCACTTTTAAATTTGCACAGGGGAAAGATAACTCATTTACCAAGTAGGAATTGTTTTCTCATCATATATTTAATAATATTAACAATAACCTTATTGGCAGTATGTATGAGCTAGTATCAGTGTTTGTTCCTATACCTAACCTGTGTGATTGCAGGTTCAGAACACTGCAGATGGACTGAGTATGCTGCCTCTATTGCAACAGAATCTTGATGAGTTACAGCAGAGAGACCGGGCTGTGGACCCCAAAAACCACTTCAAGTTCAAGGAACTGCAGGAAAAGATAAAGGCCACAGTGTCTACAGGTGATACTATAGTGAAATTTTCAGTGTGGTTTAGGAAGAACAGGTATCCTGCATTCTGTTTGATAATCACAATGAATTCCTGAAGAAAGTTTGTCACATATCAATAATGCACAAGTCCTTTGACTAATTAAAAAAATCAAGGAGGCAGAGTTGTATAAATGTGGTTTGACCTCTCTCTGGATCATGTTGTGTCAGTTAAACTGAGTGATCAAAAAGGTGTTTCCTTGTTAGGTCCTTTAGAAGTGCAAATTTGCTGTGAAGTGACTGAGACCTTGAAACAGTTGTCTTGACGCAGAACACTCTTATTACACATATAGCTCCTAAACAAAAGAACTAATACATGCATAATGTAATTGACTTCTGTAAAGTGGCATTCACTTCTAGATGAGGAAATGGTCATGGAAGGGGACATAGCTATCTCTCAGGCCCAGACGTCCACTAAATGTCCAGTGTCTGGAAGTGAAATGAAGGACCCAGTGAAAAATGCACAGTGTGGACACAGATACGACAGGGAGGCCATCAGACAACTTATGAGGCAGCGCAGAGGCAGGGCCAGGTAACATACACCTGTAAATATGTAAAATACGCATCTGTGCATCCCAAATTAATAAAAATATGGGGGATGTGCAGACAGCGATTTTAAACTAACAGTGACTGCGCGACAGTTGAGGGTTATATTATAAGCATTTACAACAATGATATATTCGTTAATTTGCTTTCTACACATCAATACTTGAGTTTAAAATACTGAACATTGATAGCTTATATAAAAAGCCCAAACTAGCTTGACCATGGAGTAAATATAACTGTAAAAGATCCATTCATAGACTTGTACACATATGTATTAAAATATTGTTAGGAAACCCCCCTCAGTATTCCATGACGTCATATTCTATTCTATTCTGTACTTTCATAGCACTTAATCTCTGCCAGACAGACTCTAAGGTGCAACACCATAATCCAATTCAAAAATCATAATTCCATAGCTGTTGCCAAGTCCAATACAACAGAGATGTTGGATAGATTATATGCAAAGTTGGGAAAGCCTTTTTGAAGAGATAAGATTTTAACCTTTTTCTGAAACAAGGTAGAGTTGGGGCTAAACGGACCAAAGTAACTGGGATGAACACTGTGAAGAAACATGTAAACTAGAATAGCAGTCTTCAAGATGCAGCGAAATTCAACTGGGAGCCAGTGGAGTCATTTGAGAATAGGAGATGCCCGTGTATATTCACTACAGATTTTGAAAATCCTAGGAAGTGTGTTTTGAATACACTGGAGTTTGCGCATGTTGAGACTGGAAGACTCCTGAAGAGAGAGTTGCAGTAATCAAGGCAACTACTCACTAGGGCATTTGCCGCCAGGATAGCAGCCTCATCTGTAAGATACTGTTTAACCAGTCTGAGATCACGCATTGGAATGAAGCATGCCTTACAAATATTGAGGACATGATCAATTAAGGCAAAATTAGCATCAAACCAGACACCAAGGTTCTTTACAACAACTGCTGGATGCATGAAATTACCAGATATAACAGGGAGGTAGGGATCTAATTTCTTGAGTTGAGCATGAGATCCAAAGATGATAAACTCTGTTTTGTCAGGGTTTAATTAAGCGTCCCGCGAGGGACACTTGTTTGCATATGGAAGGAATTCTCGCGGAAGGGTCCGCCGGCTCCGCAAGTTTGCCTGCCTATAGCATCTTTACTAGTGGATGGAATTTCTTCAAACTTGGCACATGTATTTAGTAGCCCTGGGAAAATTTTCTGAATTTGGTGCCATGACATTTCAACCAATCAGAGAAGTCACATGACCAAAAACAGGATTTTGCTTGTCCGGATGATAACTTAAGAAGCGCTTAAAATATTCGCCTGAAATTTGATATATGGATACACAGTATAAAGATCTGCAAATGATTAGATTTTGGTAGACTTCTATTAAAAAATGGCTAATTAATTAAGTATTAAAATTTTTATTAACGAGGAAAATACAAATCCCTTAATAACTTCTAAACCGTGCGAGATAGAGCGATTTCGACGAAATTTTTGACCCACAGGGTTTCTCTACTCTACTGAATTCCAAAAACATTTTCTCTCTCCAAAAATGGCGGCCATTTTGAATTTTGTAATTTTTGACAAAAATTTAAAGGTCTGCACTCTGATTTGTGGGAACACAATGCACTCATGTAGTGTTCATCACAAATAATTCACAAATAATTCAGAATTGTCTGATTAATGGGAACACAAATCACTCATGTAGTGTTCATCACAAATAATTCACATATAACTCAGAATTAATTAATTCATAATGTGTTTGTATATTTGTTACAGGTAAGCATTATAAAATTGCACAATTATTAATTAATTACACAAAAATGCTTGTAAACCATGCGAGATAGAGCAATTTTAGCGAAATTTTTGAGCCCAACAGTACCTAAGCGAGATACTTTGCCCAATTTTCAAAAAAATTTCCTCTTTCCAAAAATGGCAGCCATTTTGAATTTTCAAATTTTTGACAAAAATGGTAAATCTTAAAATTGCTTGTATCTCCTAAACCGGCCCGCACGGTATATATGCAAGATACCCTGCTCAATTCTCAAAAATTTTTCTCTTGCCAAAAATGGCAGCCATTTTGAATTTTCGCATTTTGGACAAAAATGGTAGAACTTAAAATTGCTTGTATCTCCTAAACTGTGCAAGATAGAGCGATTTTGGCAAAATTTTTGACCCACAGGGTATATATGCAAGGTACTCTGCTCAATATTCAAGAATTTTTCCTCTTTCCAAAAATGGCGGCCATTTTGAATTTTCGACAAAAATGGTAAAACTTAAAATGGCTTGTGTCTCCTAAACTGTGCGAGATAGAGCGATTTCGGCGAAATTTTTGGCCCACAGGGTATATATGCAAGATACTCTGCTCAATTTTCAAAAAAAAATTCCTCTTCCAAAAATGGCAGCCATTTTGAATTTTCGAATTTTTGACAAAAATGGTAAAACTTAAAATTGCTTGTATCTCCTAAACCATTTTAAATTTTCCAATTTTTTTTCGATATAATTTTAGATTGACAGGATATCTAGGCAACATCTTTCTATTATAAGCAGCCAACACCATCTTTCTTTTGGGATGCTTTATTTTTGCCATGCCAGTTAATATATATATGGGAGGAAATCAGGCTCCGCCGGCTCTGGGTTTTGTTATCTCCCGCCGGGCTTTAGCCTGGGAGGGAGATTATGAAATGATGCCTGTGTGTGTGTCCGTGCGTGCGTGTGTTAGTTAGTCACGCAGATTTCTCCAAAACTACAACAGCTACAGATTTTTTGTAAATTAATTGTCCCAATGAATTTTCACGCCCTCGAAAATTTTTTTGGTTTTATGGACTTAGGCCTAAAAATAAGTGAGTAATAGCAATCTTAGCTACTTGGAGTAAAGGGCTCATAACTCAAAAACTATTGCAGTTACAACTTTTTCTTTAAATATGTTGTTCAGCTACTTTGTCCTTAGCTATAAGATGGCATATAGCTTGGGGTTCTATTGCATGCCATAAGTGAGTAATAGCTATTTTCTTATTTGTAGCAAAATAATGACACAAGTAAATGTCAAATATCTTCAAAAGTATTAAAGTTAGGGAATTCTTTTCAAATATGTTATTCATCTAGTTTTTGGTAAGCTATCACATAGTAAAGTTTCAGACCTGTTGCACATTGGATAGCTGAGTAATAGCTACTTTGAAGTTGTGACTGTTGAGTAAATCCATTGTAACTCCAAAACTATTGCAGTTAGAGTATTTTCCTAAAATATGTTATTCAGCTACTTTGTCCTTAACTGTAAGATGGCATACAGTTTGGGATTCTATTGCATGCCATAAGTGAGTAATAGCTATTTCCTTATTTGAAGCAAAATAACGACATGAGTAAATTTCAAATTTCTTCAAAAGTATTAAAGTTAGGGAATTCTTTTCAAATATGTTATTCATCTAGTTTTTGATAAGCTATCACATAGTAAAGTTTCAGACCTGTTGCACATTGGATAGCTGAGTAATAGCTACTTTGAAATTGTGACTGTTGAGTAAATCCATTGTAACTCCAAAACTATTGTAGTTAGAGTATTTTCCTAAAATATGTTATTGAGCTACTTTTTCCTTAACTATAAGATGGCATATAGTTTGGGGTTCTGTTGCATGCCATAAGTGAGTAATAGCTATTTTCTTATTTGTAGAAAAATAACAACATAAGCAGTGTGCGAAATTCAGGGTGGCCCCGTGGCCCGGGGCCCCCCTTTTTAAGTTAGGGCCACCAAAACTTCACTTTCATGGGCCCCAATGGGCCACCACATTGACTACAACATACCTTGTGTGGTAATACAATCCAGTGTGCTGTCATTTGTTTTTTTGACTGGTTTTCTTTCCCCATGGCTAAGTCCTTAATTATGCATTGTGTTTTGCATATTCCAGATTGAGTTCACCCTTAATAAGCACCTAAACTCGGACACTGTTTCTCTCACTCTTCCAAGAGTTAGTACACCAAGTGGTTCTCCCCCTCCCTCCTTCAGTGGGAAGACTGCAGAAAAAAACAATCAATGCATATGCTTTATTAGCCTTGCCAGAGGCGTTTATACGTATAAAAAAGATACAACTGTTTGACTGCATTATAAGTATTTTTCATAATGTTCTCATACACTTACTTAGCCTAGCTTGCTGAGGAGAACGCCTTGTAATATTTGCATTGCCCCCTACCCCTCCTCACTATTTAGCCTCTCCTATTTTCATCCCTTCACCACAGGATCCAAAGTGTTATTGTGTTTACAAGGATGCATCTCCAGGTGATAAAAAGCTGCAACTTATGCCCCTCTATTGTTTTGTTTCCTTATCTTTCCATTTCTGCTGAGGGTACTGAAACACCTTGACTTAGAAGTTTACTCTTAATTGTGGCATGTTATATTATAGCTGTCTCTGTGCTTTCCTTGTTTATCAGTAATTTAGTATACTGGAGTAGAAAGTCTTTTTGTCTTTCACTATGAAGACATGGTCATTAATGGGAAATCCTGTTATTTGTTCCACTTTACTCCACTGTACTCTATCAACAGTTAATCCTATATAGATTTTTACTGCAATCACTTAAACAGAAGTTTTTAGTTTTATTGTTTTATTACCTCCACCAGTGGGGGGAGGGAGTTATGTAATCATTGGGGTTTGTCTGTCTGCTTATTTGGTTGTTTGTTAGTGAACATCTTAACTCAAAAAATTATGAATGGATTTTTTTTCAAATTTTCACTCTTTAAGCAAAAAACAAGTGTCATTTGTTAGGCCCATCAGGATGTTAATCTTTTGACCAAATAATGAGGTATTTTGTGCCCTGTGACATATATGACACTTTGGTTTTATTTTCTGAAGAACATTGTGAAGATGAGTTTAAAATTCTGAAATGTGACTACAGTAGAATTTCACTTCTAATTTAGAAACTGTAATACACACTTGTTAACAACCGGGAATCATAATATTGTTTTCCAAAATCCAAATAAGTTATGCTTTCTATTCTCCCTTATAAATGCAGTTATCTTGTTCAATATTATCCTTATAATTAAAAAATACTACCTTTTCCTTCAGTAAAGTAATCTCCCAGACTAGAAAGGCCTTTAATACAGTGTGCATTATGAAAAAAATATTTCACGTTTGCATTATGGTTCAGACAGCCTGAAAGGCCAGGCTAATGCTTTATAACCAGTACACTGACAAGTCCCCCCTCACTCACACAAAACTGCCAGTGGAGTAATACATTTAGCCACACACACACACTCACTGCCTAGCTTGAACATGCTGGGAAAGTGGACTGAATACATGTATATGTGACTCTTAAGTTCAATATTATCCTTACAATTAAAAAATACTACCTTTTCCTTCAGTAAAGTAATCTCCCAGACTGGAAAGGCCTTTAATACAGTGTGCATTATGACAAAAATATTTCATTTTGCATTATGGTTCAGACAGCCTGGAAGGCCAGGCTAATGCTTTATAACCAGTACACTGACAAGTCCCCCCTCACTCACACAAAACTGCCAGTGGAGTAATACATTTAGCCACACACACACACACTCACTGCCTAGCTTGAACATGCTGGGAAAGTGGACTGAATACACGTATATGTGACTCTTAAGCCCCCCCCCCCCCCCCTCCCTTCACACAGGTATAGTTGTTTCACTTATCCACAAGTCAATGTAAAAAAGGCTTGTTTAGCAGCAGAGGCTCTGTCTAAATTGTATGAAAAGAAAAGCATTATTTCTTTAAAGTTTAAAGTAATCATAAAACTTGCAAAATTTAAATGTTTTGTGTAACATTCATTGGGATGATCATGAAAAAGACTTTACTTTCATTTTTAACACTCGATGATAGGAGAGGGTTATTGTGATCAGTTTGGTTCTGTCTGTCTGTGCACCATTTCGCCCTTAAAACTCAGAAACTGTAACACCAATCAAGCTTAAACTTGGTGGGTAGATATTTCATGGGGTACAGATGGATTCTTCTAAATTTGGTGTAATTTGTTTGAAAATTAAAGCCAGGAGACAGTTTTTCATATTTTTAATTGGGCTTTTACAGTGAAATCTGCTTCTCTTCTCACATATGTAAAAAAATCAATATTTTGCTTTCTGGTGATGTCATTACTTAATGATGTCACAATGCAATTGTTATTGTGAGGTCACAAGCCTTGGGTGTGATACTTGTTGTCTTCAAGTAAAAATATTTCTTCCTGTTTTTACCCCACAGCCCTTAATGGCTGTCAGGGTATTGTTTTCACCCATGGTGTCCGGGTGGGCGGATGGCGGGAGAAAGTTTGTCCGGGCTGTATCTCAGAAACTGTAAGGTGTAGGAAGTTGATACTTGGTAGGGACATTGCATGGTTAGGGAGTGTAGGTGTGCATTGTCATGATGTGACCTTGATTTGACCTTTGACCTTGCCGTAGTGACCTTGAGTTTGAAAATCTTGTTCGGGCTATATCTCGGAAACCGTAAGGTGTAGGAAGTTGATACTTGGTAGGGACATTGGTTAGGGGGTGTAGGTGTGCAATGTCATGGTCTGACCTTGATTTGACCTTTGACCTTGCCGTAGTGACCTTGACCTATAAAATCTTGTCTGGGCTATATCTCGGAAACTGTAAGGTGTAGGAAGTTGATATTTGGTAGCATGGTAATATTCAAACCATCTAAACCATAATTCGGCCATGCAGATGTAGAAAAAGAAAAAAAAATTACCATGACTGATTTTTACTAAGGAGTGACTTTTAAGCAATATTTTTTTACCTCACCCAGCAGTTTATGTTCTTGTGTGCTAATTGTCTATTTGTCTGTCTCTCTGGTTTTTTTTTTTGTGTGTGTGTGTGTGTTTAGATTACTCCAGAACTAAAGAACGGATCTTTATTAAAAAATTTTGTGGGTAGGACCTGGCCAAAGGAAGAAGTTGCTAAAAAAGAAAAATCTAGATCTTATTTTGGATACAAAATAATCAAGAGTTTTCAGAGGTCCCATTTAAATGCATTTTTAATGACTTTAGCTTTCTACTTGATATTTCTTCAAAATTAATTTACATGTTTGGTTTTATTTTATTGTCTTCCTTACAATACTTTATATCACTTGAGAGACTGGTCACATAGAGTCGAGCGTTTTGCTCTCTCTGAGTGCATCTTGTATAATTTGTATTCAAACTTGAAGTTAAATAAAGAAATTTAACATAAATCACTTTTGTATCTTTTTGACTTGTCACTTTTAATAAATTAAAAAGACAATTTGTTAGAAAAAAGTTTTTAAAAAGTTTGGGCCGTCAAGTTTTAACAGGGGCCACTTAACTTCAGAACCTAGTGGCCCTATGGGGCCACCACTGCTTTGCAACGAATTTCTCACACTGAACATAAGTAAATTTCAAATATCTTCAAAAGTATTCGAGTTAGGGAAATGTTTTCAAATATGTTATTCATCTAGTTTTTGATGAGCTATCAGATAGTAAAGCTGCAAACCTGTTGCACACTGGACAGCTGAGTAATAGCTACTTTGAAATGGTGACTGTTGAGTAAATCCATTGTAACTCAAAAACTACTGCAGTTACAGGATTTTCCTAAAATAATTTGTTCAGCTACTTTTTCCTTAACTATAAGAAGGCATATCGTTTGGGGTTCCATTGCATGTCATAAGTGAGCAATAGCTATTTTTTTTATTTGTAGCAAAATTATGATAGAAATAAATGTCAAATACCTTCACAAGTACCAAAGTTAGGCAAATCTTTTCATTTGTTATTCATCTAGTTTTTCAAAAGCTTACTTTCCTGTGTCCTTTGTATTTTTGTTGCTTTTGCAGATGTAGGTCAATAGCTAAGTGAGTAGATAGCTGAGCAAGAGCTACTAAAATGAGTAAATGTTTTTTATCTCTAAAAGTATTATAGGTAGGCAATTTCTTCTAAATAAATCATTCACCTACTTGTGGGTGATCTACCACATAGTGAAGTTGCAGAACTGTTGCTCTTTGGATAGCTGAGTAATAGCTACCCAAATCAGTAAATGTCTTTTATC
The DNA here is from genome assembly GCA_964017235.1 of Sabellastarte sp. h YS-2021. Taxonomy (NCBI): domain Eukaryota; kingdom Metazoa; phylum Annelida; class Polychaeta; order Sabellida; family Sabellidae; genus Sabellastarte; species Sabellastarte sp. h YS-2021. The sequence continues at coordinate 36,695,905 of OZ024936.1, forward strand.
TCTAAAAATATTACACATAGGCAATTTCTTCTAAATAAGTCATTCACCTACTTTTGGGTGATCTACCACATAGTGAAGTTGCAGAACTGTAGCTCTTTGGATAGGTGAGTAATAGCTACTAAAATGAGTAAATGTCTTTTATCTCTAAAAGTTTTACAGATAGGCAATTTCTTCTAAATAACTCATTCACCTACTTTTGGGTCATCTACCACATAGAGAAGTTGCAGAACTGTAGCTCTTTGGATAGCTGAGTAATAGCTACCAAAATGAGTAAATGTCTTTTATCTGTAAAAATATTACACATAGGCAATTTCTTCTAAATAAGTCATTCACCTACTTTTGGTTGATCTACCACATAGAGAAGGTGCAGAACTGTAGCTCTTTGGATAGCTGAGTAATAGCTACCAAAATGAGTAAATGTCTTTTATCTCTAAAAGTATTACAGGTAGGCAATTTCTTCTAAATAAATCATTCACCTACTTTTGGTTGATCTACCACATAGTGAAGTTGCAGAACTGTAGCTCTTTGGATAGCTGAGTGATAGCTACTAAAATGAGTAATGTCTTTTATTTCTAAAAGTGTTACAGGTAGGCAATTTCTTCTAAATAAGTGATTCACGTACTTTTGGGTGATCTACCACATAGTGAAGTTGCAGAACTGTAGCTCTTTGGATAGCTGAGTAGTAGCTACTAAAATGAGTAAATGTCTTTTATCTCTAAAAGTATTACAGGTAGGCAATTTCTTCTAAATAAGTCATTCACCTACTTTTGGGTGATCTACCACATAGTGAAGTTGCAGAACTGTAGCTCTTTGGATAGCTGAGTAATAGCTACTAAAATGTGTAAATGTCTTTTATCTCTAAAAGTATTACAGGTAGGCAGTTTCGTCTAAATAAGTCATTCACCTACTTTTGGGTGATCTACCACATAGTGAATTTGCAGAACTGTAGCTCTTTGGATAACTGAGTAATAGCTACCAAAATGAGTAATTGTCTTTTATCTCTAAAAATATTACACATAGGCAATTTCTTCTAAATAAGTCATTCACCTACTTTTGTGTGATCTACCACACAGTGAAGTTGCAGAACTGTAGCTCTTTGGATAACTGAGTAATAGCTACTAAAATGAGTAAATGTCTTTTATCTCTAAAAGTATTACAGGTAGGCAATTTCTTCTAAATAAGTCATTCACCTACTTTTGGGTGATCTACCACATAGTGAAGTTGCAGAACTGTAGCTCTTTGGATGGCAGAGTAATAGCCACTAAAATAAGTAAATATCTTTTATCTCTAAAAGTGTTACAGATAGGCAATTTCTTCTAAATATACATCCTCACCTACTTTGGTTTGATCTACTGCATAATAAAGTTGCCAAACTGTAGCTCTTTGGATGGCAGAGTAATAGCTACTAAAGTGAGTAAATGCCTTTTGTCTTTAAAAGTATTGCAATCAAAGATTAAACTTGTTGTCACTTCTACATTGTGCCTCCATCTCACAAGAAAATTTATATTCCACTATCTTTAGTACATCTAATTTATACGGCAGGAGATAAATGCATGCGTCAGAATGCTTGTTTTCCTTAAAACTCTGTGACAGTTTGGCGGATTCTTTTCAAATTTGGCAGGTGTATGCAGTAGCCCTGGGGAATTTTTAGGCGGGTTGCGTGTAACCAACCTGCCTATTAGATTGATGTGTCCAACATCCGTCTGTCCGTCCACATTTTCGTTTCCGGACTCTTAACTCGAAAACGGTTTGTCCAATCGAATTCAAACTTGTCAGGGAGATAGATCACCATCATAGCTAGGTTCCTTTCGAAATTGGTGTAATTCCGCCTGTTCGTTTGTCTGTCCGTCAAAATTTCCGTTCCCGGACTCTAACTCGAAAACGGTTTGTCCAATCGAATTCAAACTTGACAGGGAGATAGATCACCATCATAGCTAGGTTCCTTTTGAAATTGGTTTAATTCCGTCTGTTCATTTGTCCGTTTGTCTGTCCGTCAACATTTCCGTTTCCGGACTCTAACTCGAAATCTGTCAAAATTTCCGTTTCCGGACTCTAACTTGTAAACGGTTTGTCCAATCGATTCAAACTTGACAGGTTGATGGATCACCATCATAGCTAGGTTCCTTTCGAAATGGGTGTAATTCCGTCTGTTCGTTTGTCCATTTTATGTCCGTTTGTCCATCAACATTTCTGTTTCCGGACTCTAACTTGAAAATGCTTTGTCCAATCGAATTCAAACTTGACAGGGAGATAGATCACCATCATAGCTAAGTTGCTTTTGAAATTGGTGTAATTCCGTCCTTTCTTTTGTCCGTTTATAGCATAGATACAATTATGTAACCTAGATTACAAGTTTTACATTTCTTAGCATGCCTAACATATTCACCTTAACTGGGTGACCTAACATTTCTTTCCTTGTTTCTAAATTTAATTACAGCAGTCGCTAACCTTATTGCTGCCTGTGCAACCCGCCTTTTGGGGCATCTTTGACCCTCTTGTTTTGAATGTATGCAGTGACATTTCAACCAATCAGAGAGGTCACATGACCAAAAGTGTCTTTTTTTGGATGGGTAAACTTGTCCGGATGATAACTTGAAAGGGATTTTATCTGTTCACCTGAAACTTAGCAAAGACATTCATTCTATTAAAATCTGGAAATTATTAGATTTTGGTATTGATTGGTTAAAAAATGGCCGAGTAATTAATGATTGATTAGTCATTAAGAATTTTCTAAATAAAGAAAACACAAAAACGCCTATACAGTAGAACCTCAATTATCTGAACCCCATGGGAGGCGTACAATCCGGTTGGATAATTGAAGGGTTCGGATAGATGAAGGAACCCGAAATTCACCGTCTATGGGTTACCGAGTGGGCCAAAATTGAAGTGGTCATTGATAAAATAATTTAATATATCTGTGTCATATAATATAAGTGACCCTTCAGTTGTCGTTTATTTGCTCCATATCCATGGATATTATTATTATTTTTATTTAAAATATTACGCAGACTTGAGCTGGGTGTGTTCGGTTGGTACTTGCATTGTTGACATTTTAATTTTAGATTAACATCATTCCAGGACATTATTTATTGTAAAACCCCAAGTGAACACACCTTCAGGGATACGTGTGTTTGGATGGTAATGCATTGTTAACGTCTTTTCTTTTATACACCTTGTCAGTCCGGGAACATACTCCGGGAGATTATAAATTGCAAAACCCAATTGAACACGCTTTCATTGATTACACATTATCAAAGAAGTTGTGTAGCGGGGTTGTGTAGTTAAATTAATCACTCCCCTATTGTAACAGTGGTGATAAAGATCAAAGAAGTTAGGCATTTCTGTGAATGGTACGCTTTATAAAGCACTAGAATAAATAGTTTCCGAGACTGTAAAATCCTGTATTATCGCTCACGCTAGATGGTGCATTATATGTAGGGAGACACAATTTTGGTTCGGTTAATCCGAAGATTCGGATAATACAAGGCCGGATAATCGAGGTTCTACTGTATCTTGAAAACCATGCTAGATAGAGCAATTTTGACAAAATTTTTGACCCACAGGTTATCTCTTCAACATAGCCATCCCAATTTTTTTAAAAAAATTTGTCTCTCCAAGTGACGGCCATTTTGAGTTATCGAATTTTCCGCAAAAATTGCAAAACACAAAAATGCTTGTATCTCAAAAACTGTTCGAGATAGAGCAATTTTGACGAAATTTTTGACCCACAGGGTATCTCTGCAGTGTAGCCATCTGGATATTTCCAAAAAAATTTGTCTCACCAAAAATGGCAGCCATTTTGAATTTTCGCAAATTTTGCACAACACAAAAATTATTATATCTCGAAAACCATGCGAGATAGAGCAATTTCGACGAAATGTTTGACCCACGGGGCATCTCTCTGGAGTAGCCATCTGGATTTTCCAAAACTTTTTGTCTTGCCAAAAATGTGGCCATTTTGAATTTTCAAATTTTTCGCAAAAATTGCAAAACACAAAAATGCTTATCTTGAAAACTGTGCATTTTCGGCAAAATTTTTGATACGCGGGGTATCTCTGCAGAGTAGCCATCCCGAATTTCCAAAAAAATTTTTTCTCGCAATATATGCCATTTTTATGATTGCTCAATACCTAGTAAACTACCCAGACTTTGGTTGCCACAATAGTATAAGGCTATAAGCAGAGTATTTTCTTAATATTTTAGCAATCACTTTTATATCCTTTTTGGGACGCTTTGTTTTTGCTGTGCAAAAACGTTATATTTTTTTTTGCAAGTGATCCTCTAGTTTGAGCATACTTGATGACATCTATTCTTGAACATCTAGAAGACATGATTAAGTTTGTCAAAAACCAGGGCTGCATTGTTTTGAGACATATGAATATAAGTGGAATTTGATGTTGGGATGCGTTCCAGTAACCTTGCTCAAATGAGTGGTGTATAAAGAGAACAGTAGAGGACCAAACACTGAACCTTGTGGGACTCCAAACTGCAGTTCACCCAATTCAGAGAGAGTTGACCCCATTTTAATGTAAAAATCTCATTTTTGATATGCAGCAGAGCAGTTCCAGTGGAGTGACTAGTTTTGTATGCAGATTGTTGGGGATTGTCAAGATTGTAATTGATGGAAGTAAAATATCCGCACAATCTTTCAGAAGGAATGTAGGCACTGGATCTAAAAGGCATGATTTTGTAGGGGGATTTTTGATGATTTTAAGTCACTTGTTCTCCAAGACCTCATTGAAGTGACAGGTTGGGAGGTGGACATGTGGGTGGTATAACTGTTGAGGAAGAAGCTGTGAACATGTCACACATCCTTTTAATTGTATCCACTGGATAATACTTTGGCTAGGTTCACCAAATTTGCAGGATATCTTCATTGGGAGGTAAGCTTCTCTGGGACTGACAGTAGCCTCATTCTGGAAAACAAGATGGCTGCTGCAGGCATTTCTTTGAAAATTATCTACCTTTTTTGACTGGCTGGTTCTCATAGGTAGAAGGTTGAATCTCTTCATAGGTGATATATATAACAGATATACATGTCCTCTGCAACCTTGCAGACATTTGACCTTGAAACTTTTAATTCAAGCTCATCCACAGAGTGCTAAACTTCCCCAAGTAGCTGACTTTAAAAGTGCCTATATCTCACATATTATTGGTCCTAGATGTTTGCAATGTGAAACCAACCTATAGAAAATCATGGGCTGGGAATCTTTTGATGTTGTCAGATTTGACCTTGGACCCCTCCTTCAAAGTCAAACAAGGATATCCAAACTTAAAAGTGCTTATAACTTGCTTACTATTGATCCTAGAGGTTTGCAATGTAAAAACAACTTATAGGAAACCAAGGGCTGGGAATCTTCTGATGTGGTTAGATTTGGCTTTGGGCCCCTTTTCAAGGTCAAACAGGGATAACCAAACATAAAAGTGGTCAGATTTGGCTTTGGGCCCCTTTTCAAGGTCAAACAGGGATAACCAAACATAAAAGTGTTTATAACTTGCTTATTATTGGTCCTAGAGGTTTGCAATGTGAAACCAACTTGTAGGAAATCATGGGCTGAGAATCTTTCACATGTGGACAGATTTGACCTTGGTCCCCTCGTTCAAGGTCAAACGATGGTTCACTGACTTTGGTGAGTTGTCTTTCCGGTGGATACAAATTTGCATTAGTTCTCCAATGTGTAGGTCTAGCTTTTTTGGTTGAAGAAGGAAGCAAATTGGTTTAAGGATTTTTCTGACTGATGAGGAGGGAGAATCATCTCTTGGTCCTTATCAAGGACATGTCAAAGTGTCTGCCATAGCTACTTTGGGCCATGGCTGTTGTCACTAATGACAGTGCTATAGTATTCAGTCTTATCTATGTTTATGATTGCATTGCACCGGGCAATCTGTCTGCTCAATCTACTTCTGCGCACCTGAGACTTGTCTTTACTCCACATGTGCTGAAGTTGGTGCCTGATAGATTTGGCCCTACGATATGAATCAGACAACCAATCAACTGGTATTGTCTGCACATAATCTTGAGGTTATCACGAGACTTTATGTTATGTCTGTTTCGCTTGATCAAATACTTGACAAATGACTATGAATTTGCAATAGTTTCAAAGAAATGTTTTTCTTATAAAAATAACATGCATTTTTATCATATTTTATCTTATTATATTATTATATTGCATTTTTATCATATTTGAGTTTAAAATATTTATCATCGATAGCTTATATAAAAGGAAGACAAAACAAACTAGCTTGGCCTCCGAGTACTGTAACATATAACTGTAAAAGATCTCTTTGTGGATTTGACATCTCATTAATATTCATGAGCTCATCTCTGAGATTTGGTTTCAAAGGTGTAACAAAAAATGGTTTTCATCAGCGAACATAACTACCGACTGCTTCATGTAAACAGACCACGAACATTTGAAAGCAATATATTTTTTTATTATCTCCCGCCCGGATCGCCGGAGGGAGATTATAATTTGCACCATGTGCGTGTGTACGTGCGTGCGTGCGTGCGTGCGCGCGTGCGTGTGTGCGTTTGTCACGCAGTTTTCTCTGAAACTACTACAGTTACACATTTTTGGTAAATCACAAGTCCTAATGAATTTTTTTGCTCTTCAATATTTTTGGGGTTTGGTGAACTTTGGCCTACTTTTGAGTGAGTAATAGCTATTTTAGCTAATATAATTATATGGCTTATAACTCTGAAACTATTGCATTTACAGTATTTTGTTCTAATATGTTGTTCAGCTACTTTCTCCACAGCTACAACATGGTCAGTAGTTTGGAAGTGTATCTCCATAGCTAAGTGAGTAATAGCTACTTTGTCAATTTTTAATTATAACCATAATGAGTAAATGGCTTATATCTTCATAAGTATTGCAGCTACACAATTTTGTTCCAATATGTTGTTCAGCTACTTTCTCCACAGCTACAACATGGTCAGTAGTTTGCAAGTGTATCTCCATAGCTAAGTGAGTAATAGCTACTTTTTCAATTTTTAATGATAACCATAATGAGTAAATGGCTTATATCTTCAAAAGTATTGCAGCTACACAATTTTGTTCCAATATGTTGTTCGGCTACTTTCTCCTCTGCTACAACATGGTCAGTAGTTTGGAAGTGTATCTCCGTAGCTAAGTGAGTAATAGCTACTTTTTCAGTTTTTAATGATAACCATAATGAGTAAATGGCTTATATCTTCAAAAGTATTGCAGCTACACAATTTTGTTCCAATATGTTGTTCAGCTACTTTCTCCACTGCTACAACATGGCCAGTGGTTTGGAAGTGTATCTCTATAGCTAAGTGAGTAATAGCTACTTTTTCAATTTTTAATGATAACCATAATGAGTAAATTGCTTATATCTTCAAAAGTATTGCAGCTACACAATTTCTCTCAAATAGGTTGTTCATGTACTTTTTTGTGAACTGTAACATATTTAAGTTTCACAACTGTTGCTCAATGTACAAGTGAGTAATGGCTACTTTATTGCTACTTTTAGTGAAAATGTGAAAAATCAGAAATATCTCTCAAACTGTAAGATATAGAGCAATTTCGAGCAAATTTTTGACCCACAGGGTAGTACTAGAGTATCCTATTGCTAAGGGGGAAAAAGTTTGGTGAACTTTGGCCTACTTTTGAGTGAGTAATAGCGCTTTTACCTAATATAATTATATGACTTATAACTGTCAATGAGTAAATGGCTTATATCTTCAAAAGTATTGCAGCTACACAATTTTGTTCCAATTTGATGTTCAGCTACTTTCTCCACAGCTACAACATGGTCAGTAATTTGGAAGTGTATCTCCATAGCTAAGTGAGTAATAGCTACTTTTTCAATTTTTAATGATAACCATAATGAGTAAATGGCTTATATCTTCAAAAGTATTGCAGCTACACAATTTCTCTCAAATATGTTGTTCATGTACTTTTTTGTGAACTGTAACATATTTAAGTTTCACAACTGTTGCTCGATGTACAAGTGAGTAATGGCTACTTTATTGCTACTTTTAGTGAAAATGTGAAAAATCAGAAATATCTCTCAAACCGTAAGATGTAGAGCAATTTCGAGCAAATTTTTGATCCACAGGGTAGCACTAGAGTATCCTATTGCTAAGGGGGGAAAGGTTTGGTGAACTTTGGCCTACTTTTGAGTGAGTAATAGCGCTTTTACCTAATACAATTATATGACTTTTAACTGTCAATGAGTAAATGGCTTATATCTTCAAAAGTATTGCAGCTACACAATTTTGTTCCAATATGATGTTCAGCTACTTTCTCCACAGCTACAACATGGTCAGTAATTTGGAAGTGTATCTCCATAGCTAAGTGAGTAATAGCTACTTTTTCAATTTTTAATGATAACCATAATGAGTAAATGGCTTATATCTTCAAAAGTATTGCAGCTACACAATTTCTCTCAAATATGTTGTTCATGTACTTTTTTGTGAACTGTAACATATTTAAGTTTCACAACTGTTGCTTAATGTACAAGTGAGTAATGGCTACTTTATTGCTACTTTTAGTGAAAATGTGAAAAATCAGAAATATCTCTCAAACTGTAAGAGATAGAGAAATTTCGAGCAAATTTTTGAACCACAGGGTAGTACTAGAGTATCCTATGCTAAGGGGAAAATGGTTTGGTGAACTTTGGCCTACTTACTCACCTCCTCAAAATGAGTAAATGCGAATTATCTCTAAAAGTATTGCAGGTAGCCAATTTTTCTCAAATAACTCATTCACCTACTTTTGGGAGAGCTGTCACTTGGTTAAGTTTCAGACGCGTAGCTAGTTACTCACCTACTCAAAATGAGTAAATGCTAATTATGTCTAAAAGTATTGCAGATAGCCAATTTTTCTCAAATAACTCATTCATATACTTTTGGAAGAGCTTTCACTTAGTGAGGTTTCAGACCCCTAGCTAATTACTCACCTACTCAAAATGAGTAAATGCGAATTATCTCTAAAAGTATAGAAGATAGCCAATTTTTCTCAAATAACTCATTCACCTACTTTTGCGAGAGCTTTCACTTGGTGAAGTGTCAGACCTGTAGCTAATTTCTCACCTACTCAAAATGAGTAAATGCTAAATATCTCTAAAAGTATTGCAGATAGCCAATTTTTCTCAAATAACTCATTCATTTACTTTTGGAAGAGCTTTCACATGGTGAAGTTTCAGACCCATAGCTAATTACTCGCCTACTCAAAATGAGTAAATGCGAATTATCTCTAAAAGTATTGCAGATAGCCAATTGTTCTCATATAACTTATTCACCTACTTTTGGAAGAGCTTTCACTTGGTGAAGTTTCAGACCTGTAGCTAATTACTCACCTACTCAAAATGAGTAAATGCTAATTATCTCTAAAAGTATTGCAGATAGCCAATTTTTCTCAAATAACTCATTCATCTACTTTTGGAAGAGCTTTCACATGGTGAAGTTTCAGACCCATAGTTAATTACTCACCTACTCAAAATGAGTAAATGCGAATTCTCTCTAAAAGTATTGCAGATAGCCAATTTTTCTCAAATAACTCATTCACCTACTTTTGGAAGAGCTATCACTTGGTGAAGTTTCAGACCCGTAGCTAATTACTCACCTACTCAAAATGAGTAAATGCGAATTATCTCTAAAAGTATTGCGGATAGCCAATTTTTCTCAAATAACTCATTCATCTACTTTTGGGAGAGCTTTCACTTGGTGAAGTTTCAGACCTGTAGGTAATTACTCACCTACTCAAAATGAGTAAATGTGAATTATCTCTAAAAGTATTGTAGATACCCAATTTTTCTCAAATAAGTCATTCATCTACTTTTGGGAGAGCTTTCACGTGGTGAAGTTTGACGCCCGTAGCTAATTACTCACCTACTCAAAATGAGTAAATGCAAATTATCTCTAAAAGTATTGCAGATAGCCAATTTTTCTCAAATAACTCATTCATCTACTTTTGGAAGAGCTTTCACTTGGTGAAGTTTCAGACCCATAGCTAATTTCTCACCTACTCAAAATGAGTAAATGCGAATTATCTCTAAAAGTATAAGAGATAGCCAATTTTTCTCAAATAACTCATTCATCTACTTTTGGGAGAGCTTTCACTTGGTGAAGTTTCAGACCTGTAGCTAATTTCTCACCCGCTCAAAATGAGTAAATACTAATTATCTCTAAAAGTATTGCAGATAGCCAATTTTTCTCGAATAACTCATTCATCTACTTTTGGAAGAGCTTTCACATGGTGAAGTTTCAGACCCATAGCTAATTACTCACCTACTCAAAATGAGTAAATGCGAATTCTCTCTAAAAGTATTGCAGATAGCCAATTTTTCTCGAATAACTCATTCATCTACTTTTGGAAGAGCTTTCACATGGTGAAGTTTCAGACCCATAGCTAATTACTCACCTACTCAAAATGAGTAAATGCGAATTCTCTCTAAAAGTATTGCAGATAGCCAATTTTTCTCAAATAACTCATTCACCTACTTTTGGGAGAGCTTTCACTTGGTGAAGTTTCAGACCTGTAGCTAATTACTCACCTACTCAAAATGAGTAAATGCGAATTCTCTCTAAAAGTATTGCAGATAGCCAATTTTTCTCAAATAACTCATTCACCTACTTTTGGAAGAGCTTTCACTTGGTGAAGTTTCAGACCCGTAGCTAATTACTCACCTACTCAAAATGAGTAAATGCTAATTATCTCTAAAAGTATTGCAGATAGCCAATTTTTCTCAAATAACTCATTCATCTACTTTTGGGAGAGCTTTCACTTGGTGAAGTGTCAGACCTGTAGCTAATTTCTCACCTACTCAAAATGAGTAAATGCTAAATATCTCTAAAAGTATTGCAGATAGCCAATTTTTCTCAAATAACTCATTCATTTACTTTTGGAAGAGCTTTCACATGGTGAAGTTTCAGACCCGTAGCTAATTACTCACCTACTCAAAATGAGTAAATGCGAATTATCTCTAAAAGTATTGCAGATAGCCAATTTTTCTCAAATAACTCATTCATCTACTTTTGGAAGAGCTTTCCCTTGGTGAAGTTTCAGACCCGTAGGTAATTACTCACCTACTCAAAATGAGTAAATGTGAATTATCTCTAAAAGAATTGCAGATACCCAATTTTTCTCAAATAAGTCATTCATCTACTTTTGGGAGAGCTTTCACTTGGTGAAGTTTCACGCCCGTAGCTAATTACTCACCTACTCAAAATGAGTAAATGCAAATTATCTCTAAAAGTATTGCAGATAGCCAATTTTTCTCAAATAACTCATTCATCTACTTTTGGAAGAGCTTTCACATGGTGAAGTTTCAGACCCATAGCTAATTTCTCACCTACTCAAAATGAGTAAATGCGAATTATCTCTAAAAGTATAGGAGATAGCCAATTTTTCTCAAATAACTCATTCATCTACTTTTGGGAGAGCTTTCACTTGGTGAAGTTTCAGACCTGTAGCTAATTTCTCACCCGCTCAAAATGAGTAATACTAATTATCTCTAAAAGTATTGCAGATAGCCAATTTTTCTCAAATAACTCATTCATCTACTTTTGGAAGAGCTTTCACATTGTGAAGTTTAAGACCCATAGCTACTTACTCGCCTACTCAAATGAGTAAATGCAAATTCTCTCTAAAAGTATTGCAGATAGCCAATTTTTCTCAAATAACTCATTCATCTACTTTTGGAAGAGCTTTCACATGGCAAAGTTTCAGACCCATAGGTAATAACTCACCTACTCAAAATGAGTAACTGCGAATTATCTCTAAGAGTATTGCATATAGCCAATTTTTCTCAAATAACTCATTCACCTACTTTTGGGAGAGCTTTCACGTGGTGAAGTTTGACGCCCGTAGCTAATTACTCACCTACTCAAAATGAGTAAATGCAAATTATCTCTAAAAGTATTGCAGATAGCCAATTTTTCTCAAATAACTCATTCATCTACTTTTGGGAGAGCTTTCACTTGGTGAAGTTTCAGACCTGTAGGTAATTACTCACCTACTCAAAATGAGTAAATGTGAATTATCTCTAAAAGTATTGTAGATACCCAATTTTTCTCAAATAACTCATTCATCTACTTTTGGGAGAGCTTTCACGTGGTGAAGTTTGACGCCCGTAGCTAATTACTCACCTACTCAAAATGAGTAAATGCAAATTATCTCTAAAAGTATTGCAGATAGCCAATTTTTCTCAAATAACTCATTCATCTACTTTTGGAAGAGCTTTCACTTGGTGAAGTTTCAGACCCATAGCTAATTTCTCACCTACTCAAAATGAGTAAATGCGAATTATCTCTAAAAGTATAAGAGATAGCCAATTTTTCTCAAATAACTCATTCATCTACTTTTGGGAGAGCTTTCACTTGGTGAAGTTTCAGACCTGTAGCTAATTTCTCACCCGCTCAAAATGAGTAAATACTAATTATCTCTAAAAGTATTGCAGATAGCCAATTTTTCTCAAATAACTCATTCATCTACTTTTGGAAGAGCTTTCACATGGTGAAGTTTCAGACCCATAGCTAATTACTCACCTACTCAAAATGAGTAAATGCGAATTCTCTCTAAAAGTATTGCAGATAGCCAATTTTTCTCGAATAACTCATTCATCTACTTTTGGAAGAGCTTTCACATGGTGAAGTTTCAGACCCATAGCTAATTACTCACCTACTCAAAATGAGTAAATGCGAATTCTCTCTAAAAGTATTGCAGATAGCCAATTTTTCTCAAATAACTCATTCACCTACTTTTGGGAGAGCTTTCACTTGGTGAAGTGTCAGACCTGTAGCTAATTTCTCACCTACTCAAAGTGAGTAAATGCTAAATATCTCTAAAAGTATTGCAGATAGCCAATTTTTCTCAAATAACTCATTCATTTACTTTTGGAAGAGCTTTCACATGGTGAAGTTTCAGACCCGTAGCTAATTACTCACCTACTCAAAATGAGTAAATGCGAATTATCTCTAAAAGGTATTGCAGATAGCCAATTTTTCTCAAATAACTCATTCATCTACTTTTGGGAGAGCTTTCCCTTGGTGAAGTTTCAGACCCGTAGGTAATTACTCACCTACTCAAAATGAGTAAATGTGAATTATCTCTAAAAGAATTGCAGATACCCAATTTTTCTCAAATAAGTCATTCATCTACTTTTGGGAGAGCTTTCACTTGGTGAAGTTTCACGCCCGTAGCTAATTACTCACCTACTCAAAATGAGTAAATGCAAATTATCTCTAAAAGTATTGCAGATAGCCAATTTTTCTCAAATAACTCATTCACCTACTTTTGGAAGAGCTTTCACTTGGTGAAGTTTCAGACCCGTAGCTAATTACTCACCTACTCAAAATGAGTAAATGCTAATTATCTCTAAAAGTATTGCAGATAGCCAATTTTTCTCAAATAACTCATTCATCTACTTTTGGGAGAGCTTTCACTTGGTGAAGTGTCAGACCTGTAGCTAATTTCTCACCTACTCAAAATGAGTAAATGCTAAATATCTCTAAAAGTATTGCAGATAGCCAATTTTTCTCAAATAACTCATTCATTTACTTTTGGAAGAGCTTTCACATGGTGAAGTTTCAGACCCGTAGCTAATTACTCACCTACTCAAAATGAGTAAATGCGAATTATCTCTAAAAGTATTGCAGATAGCCAATTTTTCTCAAATAACTCATTCATCTACTTTTGGGAGAGCTTTCCCTTGGTGAAGTTTCAGACCCGTAGGTAATTACTCACCTACTCAAAATGAGTAAATGCAAATTATCTCTAAAAGTATTGCAGATAGCCAATTTTTCTCAAATAACTCATTCATCTACTTTTGGAAGAGCTTTCACATGGTGAAGTTTCAGACCCATAGCTAATTTCTCACCTACTCAAAATGAGTAATACTAATTATCTCTAAAAGTATTGCAGATAGCCAATTTTTCTCAAATAACTCATTCATCTACTTTTGGAAGAGCTTTCACATTGTGAAGTTTAAGACCCATAGCTACTTACTCGCCTACTCAAATGAGTAAATGCAAATTCTCTCTAAAAGTATTGCAGATAGCCAATTTTTCTCAAATAACTCATTCATCTACTTTTGGAAGAGCTTTCACATGGCAAAGTTTCAGACCCATAGGTAGTAACTCACCTACTCAAAATGAGTAACTGCGAATTATCTCTAAGAGTATTGCATATAGCCAATTTTTCTCAAATAACTCATTCACCTACTTTTGGGAGAGCTTTCACATGGTGAAGTTTCAGACCTGTAGCTAATTACTCACCTACTCAAAATGAGTAACTGCGAATTATCTCTAAAAGTATTGCAGATAGCCAATTTTTCTCAAATAACTCATTCATGTACTTTTAGGAGAGCTTTCAGTTGGTGAAGTTTCAGACCTGTAGCTAATTACTCACCTACTCAAAATGAGTAAATGCGAATTATCTCTGAAAGTATTGCAGATAGTCAATTTTTCTCAAATAACTCATTCATCTACTTTTGGAAGAGCTGTCACATGGTGAAGTTTCAGACCCATAGCTAATTACTCACCTACTCAAAATGAGTAAATGAGAATTATCTCTAAAAATATTGCAGATAGCCAATTTTTCTCAAATAACTCATTCATCTACTTTTGGAAGAGCTTTCAGTTGGTGAAGTTTCAGACCTGTAGCTAATTACTCACCTACTCAAAATGAGTAAATGCGAATTATCTCTGAAAGTATTGCAGATAGTCAATTTTTCTCAAATAACTCATTCATCTACTTTTGGAAGAGCTTTCACATGGTGAAGTTTCAGACCCGTAGGTAATTACTCACCTACTCAAAATGAGTAAATGCTAATTATCTCTAAAAGTATTGTGGGTACCCAATTTTTCTCAAATAACTCAATCATCTACTTTTGGAAGAGCTTTCACATGGTGAAGTTCCAAACCTGTAGGTAATTACTCACCTACTCAAAATGAGTAAATGCGAATTATCTCTAAAAGTATTGCAGATAGCCAGTATTTTTCAAATAACTCACTTCACCTATATTTTGGGAGAACTTTCAATTAGTGAATTTTCAGATCCATATCTAATTACTCACCTACTCAAAATGAGTAATTGCCTATTATCACTAAAAGTATTGCAGATAGCCAGTATTTCTCAAATAACTCATTCACCTACATTTTGGAGATATTTCACATGCTAAAGTTTTTTTATGAATTATTAAAATAATTTTTAATGTATTAAAATTAATGAAATCATGCATTAAATCGATTATAACTTATTGTATTTAGAGCATTTTGTTAAAATATGTTATTCACCTACTTTTTCCCACAGCAACAACATGGTGAGTAACTTGGGTGTCTATCTCAATAGATAAGTGAGTAATAGCTACTTTTGGATTTTTCAGTAACTTCCATCATGAGTGAAATCACTTGTAACTTGAAAACTATTGCATTTAGACCTTCAGGGTAGTACAAAAGTGTCCTATGCAAAGGGGAAAGATTTCAATTTTCGCCACTTTTGGCGGCCATCTTGGATTTTAGCGGAAAAAAATGAAAAAGTGTGAATATCTCGAAAACCATAAGAGATAAAGCGATTTCGAGCGAATTTTTGACCTGCAAGGTAGTACAAGAATGTCCTGTTCAAAGGGGTAAAATTTCAATTTTCACCACTTTTGGCAGCCATCTTGGATTTTTGCGGAAAATGGAAAAGTGTGAATATCTCTAAAACCGTAAGAGATAGAGCGATTTCAAGCGAATTTTTGACCAGAAGGGTAGCACAAGAGTGTCCTGTGCAAAGGGGAAAAATATCGATTTTCGCCACTTTTGGCGGCCATTTTGGATTTTTGCGGAAAATAGAAAAGTGTCAATATCTCGAAAACCGTAAGAGATAGAGCGATTTCGAGCAAATTTTTGACCTGCAGGGTGGTACAAGAGTCTCCTGTGCAAAGGGGGAAATTTCAATTTTCGCCACTTTTGGCGGTCATCTTAGATTTTTGCGGAAAATGAAAAGTGTCAATATCTCGAAAACCGTAAGAGATCGAGCGATTTCGAGCGAATTTTTGACCCGCAGGGTGATACAAGAGTGTCCTGTCCAAAGGGGAAAAATTTCATTTTTCGCCACTTTCGGCGGCCATCTTGGATTTTTGCTGAAAATGGAGAAGTGTCAATATCTCGAAAAGCGTAACAGATAGAGCGATTTCAAGCGAATTTTCGACCTGCAGGATGGTACAACAGTGTCCTATGCAAAGGGGAAAAATTTCAATGTAGTATTTCTTCCCCTGCGGTACTCGGCGGGAGATACATACCGCGGCAGTGGTGTTGTTTTAAATGAAATCTTTGATATTTTATAAAAGTACTCACAGTTTGCTTCTGTAAAATATCAATATAA
Organism: Sabellastarte sp. h YS-2021; assembly: GCA_964017235.1. Taxonomy (NCBI): domain Eukaryota; kingdom Metazoa; phylum Annelida; class Polychaeta; order Sabellida; family Sabellidae; genus Sabellastarte; species Sabellastarte sp. h YS-2021. The sequence goes on from OZ024936.1 coordinate 36,712,242, forward strand.
CACTTTTGTGCCCTCGAAATTGTTATATATTTACAAAATAAACCAGTTCGCTAATCTTAAATTTTATCCACGATTCAAACTTAAAATATGTCTTGTCCCTTCAAAATCAATATTTAAACTGCGTAGTTACACAGATGCCCCCTATATTTGTAAACCTTTCATGTCAAGGAAGGTCAATTGATGATGCCTGTTATTGTTAGAAAACATTGGAAACAAACCCTTGAGCAGAAGAAAATTACAAACTCTTGCCCATAGTTTTGTGCATTTGGTGACTTTTATTGCCATTTCATTGAACAGAACTGCCATGTTTTGTTTTCATGAGTGTCACTTCCTGTTAGTAGGCCTCTTCAATTGGGGATGTATTAGAACACAACTTTTTCCCGGAATCGGAATGATTTTGCATTTCTAGATACCAAAATGAAAAATATGCTACCTACCTTGTCCAAGGTGACCTACAAATGTAAAAGGGTAATTTTTATTGTGCTACAATAGTTTACCATGTGGGACTGAATGCTAACTCGGGAGGCCGCAGGACTCCAGCCAACGACCAAGTAAAATGGACGTTTGGATTTGGCCGAGTCCGTGGTTTAGTATATACCATAGCAGTGTCGTTTGGTAATTCGTCCTTCTTCTCTCGTTGGCCGCCATATTGGAAAGCATTTGAAATTCCTCTCAAGATTTTTACTGTTTTCTCAGAAAATACGTATTGTTGGATGTTCATTTTTGGCTATTTGCTTCTTTTTATTGTATAGACTTTTTTGACATATTTTTAAATTCACAGGATAAGTATTTCCTTTAATATTTGTGTTTTATGAGTTTTCTGCGTTTCGACTCGGATTTCTTTATTGCAGTAAAAATGTCTTCCCACCAAACGAGTGCAAAGCCAAGATCATTTAAATGCTGTCACTTCTGTTTTCCATTCAATTCTCACAATTATTGCCCCACATGCAGGGAATCTGGCAATGGAGACGATCCCTGTGTCACTAAACAGTCTCCATGCAATATTTGTGCTAGTTTCTCCAAGGAACAGCAGATAAAAATTAAGCATAGGTGTCGGTACATCAGAAAACAGAAGTCATCGGATCCTTGCAATACTAGCAAGGAAGATGATCTTGACATACTGGGGGACGATGTGGAGGCATTTTCTGTCTCTCAAGCAGACCTTGAGGATGCTGCTGATAATCTATTTTCGTCACCTCCCCGTCCCCAACCCCTACGTTTTGAATCTTTATCATTAAAGACTCCACAAACTGTCCCACCCACCCCAGGTACTGCATTGCAAAACAAAATAGAGAGTAGACTAGAAAAATCCCTGGGTGCGCATTTTAACTTCCAACTTCAACAACAAATGGGGGTGTTTCAGGCGTCCATGCTGGAGGCTATGAAGTCTCCCGAGACAAAATGCACTCCATGAAAAAAGCCCCTGAGTCGGATGTAGTTCAGACGTCCAGCTCTCTACCTAAAGCTGGACCCAGTAAACAGCCCAACCCTATTCCGACTCGAACTTCTATTTCCACCACTCGGGCATCCGACCACTCGGATGCTCAACCAATGGACAGTTGGACACTGAACATTATGGACCTCGACTTCCTCCACAGTCCACTCAAAGTGTCCAGTCTGAGCATGCTTCCAGGCACTCGGATGTTGAATCCGACCATTCGGATCATCATTCCAAGTCGCAACAACCTAAAAGGGTGTGTTCAAAAGCCAAAAAGCATTCTGACAAAAGGAAGCACAAGGTACGGGCAAAATATTATTCTCAGTTGTCTTTTTCAGAGGAAGATGAGTCCTCTGCTCCAATTAAAAAGTCTACAAAGCCTCAACAAAACGCTCCTTCCGAGCCTGGACATCAGGACAGCACAGATCAAGTCTTCTACAGGGAGGTGGACATGTCCGACTCCCTTCACAATATGCTGAGGATGTGGAAACTTTTAGGCAAATTCTGGATCTCCCTGACCCCAGATGAAACCTGATGAAAGGTGCAGACCTTCATCCCAAAGACCACAGTATCCAACTCTTTACAGACACTTCAAACAAAGGCTGGGGCACTCACTTTGAGCAAACCTCTGCAAAAGGTCTGTGGTCAGTCAGGGAAAAAAGGCTACACATAAATATTCTAGAGCTGAAGGCGGTTTCTCTGGCTCTTTAAAGGTTCAAGGACCAGTGTCAAAACCAAACAGTGTTGGTTGCTACAGACAACTCAACAGTAGTAGCCTACATAAACAAACAAGTAGGAACCCTCGGGGGAGATGTGCGCTGTCCTGTTGAAGATCATGACCTGGTGCCATCATTACCAGATAACATTAAAAGCCAGACACATTCCAGGGTGTCTGAATGTGATGGCTGACCTTCTGTCTAGGTCGAACCAAGTCCAGTCAACAGAATGGTCACTGTATCCGCAGGTGTTCAAACAGATCTGTCTCAAGTGGTTCACTCCTCATGTAGATCTTTTTGCCACTCGTCTGAACCACAAAGTTTCACTATACGTGTCTCCAGTCCCAGACCAAAATGCTTGGGACATAGATGCTCTGAACATAAACTGGTCGAGTCTCACTGCTTATGCTTACCCTCCCACGGCTCTCCTTCACAGGATGATCCAAAAAGTAAGGCAATCCAATTGCCTGATCATCGTAATAGCCCCAGGCTGGCCAGGGATGCCCTGGTTTTGGGACCTAGTGCAGCTCTCAACAGAGATCCCACTTCAACTTCCAGTGTCAAGAAATCTTCTCAAACAGTCCCACAATTATGTGTTCCACAGCAATCCACAGCATCTCAACCTCCACACCTGGTGACTAGGAATGTATAGCTCTAAGAACAATGCTTCTCTGTGGAAGTGGCAGAGAGAATTGCTGCCCCTCAGAGATCGTCAACAAGGACCATTTACAAGTCAAAGTGGGCCCTATTTGAGAAATGGTGCAGAGAAAATTCGGTGGATTTCTCCACTCCCTCTGTAAAGCAAGTATCAGACTTCTTTATGTACCTGTACCAAGATCTAAACAGGCGCCCTTCGACCATTGATGGTTATAGGATGGCCATTGTTGACACTTTGGGCCCAGCGGGGCTCCATATCTCTCAAAGTTTAGACCTTAACAGGTTACTCTCCAGTTTTCACAGGGATCATCCCAAAAGTGGAACCTTTCTGTTGTTCTCAATGAGCTCACAAAAACACCTTTTGAGCCTAAGAAAGACACAGACCTCAAACATCTTACTCTCAAAACTGCTTTCTTGCTAGCTTTGGCCTCCGGCAAGCGCCACAGTGAAATCCATGCCTGTGTTGCAAACAAAGTATCTAATATAGGCCAATGGGAAAAGGGTGCTTTGTTCCCCTCTTCAGATTTCATAGCCAAAAACCAACTAGCAAGAGAAGGTTCTCAAAGTGTGTCTCTGGTGACTATTCCTGCTCTAACTACCATTGTAGATAGACAATTCAAGGAAGACAGGACCTTGAGTCCGGTACGGGCCCTGAGGTACTATTTGGATCGAACCAAAAACCTAAGAGGGTCTCGATTCCTTCTTTTCATCTCCTTTTAAAAAGGACAGACATCAGACCCGCTACACTCTCTTCCTGCCTAAAACAAACTATCCTACTTTGTTATAAACAAGCAGATCAACAAGCCTTGAACCTGGTCCAAGTCAAAGTGCATGACGCCTTAGCAGCCTCTAAGGCCTTTTACGGTGGGGTATCGGTTGACCAAATCATGCAAGCCTGTCACTGGAAAGCTCACAACACATTTACAAATTTTTACCTGCACTCTCTTCTCTCAAAACATCCAGACAGTACCAGTACTGTTATTCATTAAAATTTTGGTTTTTGGCTTCTTACAGACCCGATTTTTAGAACTGGGGCTCTGTAACTGAGACTCAGACTGGTAATTTGGCAATACTTTGGTATATTTTTTAATTAAATTCAAGAAAAATGGACAAAATTCTTTCAGTCTCAGCTGTAATCCTGCCATCAGGTGGTTGAATTCAGTCCCACATGGTAAGCTATTGTGGCGCAATAAAATTGAAAATTTTAATTAATTAAATGTAGCTACAAGCTTACCATGTGGGACTGAAGAAAGTCCCACCCTGCCTCCCCACTGTATTCCAGCTGAGGGGCCACGGGCTAAATTTACCACGAGATAAGAAGGACGAATTACCAAACGACACTGCTATGGTACATACTAAACTACGGACTCGGCCAAATCCAAACGTCCATTTTTCTTGGTCGTTGGCTGGAGTCCTGCGGCCTCCCGAGTTAGCATTCAGTCCCACATGGTAAGCTTGTAGCTTATAAAAGCTACATTTAAGTAATTAAAATTTTCAAGTTTATGTGTGTGCACCTAGAGAGCTGCAGTTGTTCAGTTGTCAGTTCTTTTAGGCTAATAGTAGTTGGTTATTACCTCTGCCAAGGAGGTTATGTTTTTGCCTGGGTTTGTTTGTGAACAAGATTACTCAAAAACCTATGGACGGATTTTGATGAAATTTTCAGGATATGTGTGAAAAGGTAAAAGGAAGAAATGATTCAATTTTGGGAGTGCTCCAGATCACCATCTTGATCCTCTGGATCCATGAAATGTAATTTTTATAGACAGATAACCCAGAAAGTTATGTATGGATTTTGATGAAATTTTCAGGATATGTGATCCCTTGGTGGAGGTCTGCGCTCACTGAGTGCTCTTGTTTTTAATGTTTTTCACAGAAAGGTTTAGGAACAGACGGATGGATTATTACATTGGACACATTTCTGTGCCAAAATTCCTGAAAAGTTTGGCAAATATCTCTGAAATACAGATACAAGAAATACAAATATCTCTGAAAATACAAATATCTTTGAAAATACAAATATATCTCTGAAATACAAATAAGTCTGAAATTTTAAAGGATGAAAATATTCTTTCCGGATATAATGGTGATGTGTATACTCTATTGATTAACCATTTGCTAATTATTAAACAATACATATGTTCCACGAAATGTTTAGAAAACACATTAGATACTAATTCAGTTATGCATAAAACTGGATATCACTTGAAATTAGAGAAAGTAATTGTAGTGACAACAGACAAATCTATTGATTTATACTATAACAAGACCACTGCCGCGGTGTGTATCTCCCGCCGCGCATTAAAGGGGAGGAAATACCTTTTCCGAGATATTCACAATTTTTCATTTTCCGCTAAAATCCAAGATGACATTTTTCCCCTAGGCACAGAATACTGTTGTACTACCCTGTGGGTCAAAAATTCGCTCGAAATCGCTCCGTCTGTTACCATTTCGAAGATATTTTCAATGTTTATTTTGCTAAAATCCAAGATAGCCGCCAAAAGTGGCGAAAATTGAAATTTTTCCCTTTTGCATAGTATACTCATGTACTACCCTGCGGGTCAAAAATTCACTCGAAATCGCTCTATCTCTTACGGTTTTCGAGATATTAAGACTTTTTCATTTTCCGCAAAAATCAAAGTAGCTATTGCTCAGTTAGCTATGGACCTTGAGGTCTCAAAATTTGCCATTACACAATACATCAAAAAGTAGGTGAACAACATATTTGACAAAAATCCTTTAAATTCAACAGTTTTGCCGTGATAAGCGATTTACTCAATGGAAAACCATGAAAGTAGCTATTACTCAGTTAGCTGTGGACCTACAGCTCTGAAACTTTGCCATGACACAGAACATTAAAAAGTACATGAACAGCATATTTGACAAAAATCCTGTAAAGTTAATAGTTTTGCTGTTATAAGTGATTTACTCAATGGAGAACCATCAAAGTAGCTATTACTCAGTTAGTTATGGACTTACAGGTCTCAAAATTTGCCATTACACAGTACATAAAAAAGTAGCTAAACAACATATCTGAGAAAAATCCTTTAAATTCAACAGTTTTGCTGTTATAAGTGATTTACTCAATGGAGAAACATTAAAGTAGCTATTACTCGGTTAGCTATGGACCTACAGCTCTCAAAATTTGCCATTTCACAGTACATCAAAAAGTAGATGAAGAACATATTTGACAAAAATCCTGTAAATTCAACAGTTTTGCTGTTAAAGGTGATTTACTCAATGGAAACCCTCAAAGTAGCTATTACTCAGGTAGCTATGGAGATACAGCTGTGAAAATTTCTCATGACACAGTATATCAAATAGTAAGTGAACAACATATTTGACAATAATTTTCTAAATTTAATAGTTTTGGAGCTATAAGTGATTTACTCATTGTTGAAATTCAAAGTAGCCATTACTCGGTTAGCTATGGAGATACAGCTCTGAAACTTTTCCACGACACAGAACATTAAAAAGTAACTGATTAACATATTTGACAATAATTCCCTGAATTCAATAGTTTTGGAGGTATAAGCGATTTATTCAATGTTGAAATTAAGAAATTTAAAAGTAGCTATTACTCAGTTAGCTATGGACTTACAGCTCTGAAAATTCACCACGACACAGTACATCAAAAAGTAGATAAACAACATATTTGACAAAAATCCTCTATATTCAATAGTTTTTGAGTTATAAGTGACTTGCTGAATGGTCAAATGTTAAACTTAGTGTAGCTATTACTCAGCTAGCTATCGTGCTACATCTTGGAAACCTCACCATGATATAGTACATGAAGGAGTTGTTCAACAACATATTTGAGACCAATATTGTAAGTAACAGTTACAAGATAAAAGCAACTTACTCATTTTGGTCATTGTTAAAAACAGAAAATAGGTATTACTCACTTAGCTATCAAGATAGACCCCTAAAAATGGTACCATCTTGTAGGCATGGAGAAAGTAGCTGAACAACATATTTTACAGAAATGCTCTAAATGCAGTCGTTTTGGAGTTATGAGCACTTTACTGAAAGTAGCCACCATTGCTTTTACTCACTTAGCTATGGACCTAGGTCTGAAAAAACAGCATCAAATGAAAAGACATAAGCAATAAGGTCATAAAACATTGAAAAGGCCAAGGAGAAACTGGTGAGGATACCTGCAACACTTTTCTTTGGACAGACCTTTAGGCCTTACATTCTGCTATTTGCAGAGATTTGGCAAGGCTCTGAAGGCCATGTTTCAAAATAGGCCCAAAATCAATACCAAGCAGGCTATTTTTAGGCTGTATAAAAGTGCAACTACACACTTATGGCAGCCATCTAAATCAACGAAAAAAAAACCCATGGCAGAGCACCTGAAAAAAAAACCATGGCAGCCATCGTGTTAACACCCGTGGCAGCCATCTTGTTTTTCCGAATCAGCCAAAAAAGATTCCCAGGCAAGTTTTTCCAATGATGAATTTATCCTGCAAATGTGGAAGCTGTAGCTATAATATTTTAAGAGATAGAAAGGCTTTTGTAAAAACGTGACGAACGGATGGACGCACGCACGGACAGAGGGCATTTTATAATCTCCCGTACCGGGCCTATCGGCCAGCGGGAGATAAAAATGGAGTACAATTCTACTTAAATTTACACAAATTAAATGTATTAATATGAAGGTGTAGTTGGATGTTTAATATTATCTTTTCCTTTTTTTTTTACTTTCATTTTTGTTCTTTATGAAAAAACGGTTTATTACCATGTTATATAATCAGTGGAGTGTAATATATGACCGAACCAAAACAAAAACGAATCCTGTTAGATGTGAAGAATTGTTTACACCAGAGAGAGAGGGTTTTTTTTTTAAACCCCTTTTACTCCTTCTGCTGGTTTTCCTTTTTACCCAAACAGCCCTTAAGGGCTGTCGGGGTATTGTTTTCAGCCATGGTGTCCGGGTGGGTGGGCGGCGGGAAAAAGTTTGTCCGGGCTGTATCTCAGAAACCGTAAGGTGTAGGAAGTTGATACTTGGTAGGGACATTGGTTAGGGGGTGTAGTTGTGCAACGTCATGGTCTGACCTTGATTTGACCTTTGACCTTGCTGTAGTGACCTTGACCTATAAAATCTTGTCCGGGCTATATCTCGGAAACCGTAAGGTGTAAGAAGTTGATACTTGGTAGGGACATTGGTTTGGGGTGTAGTTGTGCAATGTCATGGTGTGACCTTGATTTGACCTTTGACCTTGCTGTAGTGACCTTGACCTATAAAATCTTGTCCGGGCTATATCTCGGAAACTGTAAGGTGTAGGAAGTTGATACTTGGTAGGGACATTGGTTGGGGGTGTAGTTGTGCAACGTCATGGTCTGACCTTGATTTGACCTTGCCGTAGTGACCTTGACCTATAAAATCTTGTCCGGGCTATATCTCGGAAACCGTAAGGTGTAGGAAGTTGATACGTGGTAGGGACATTGGTTAGGGGGTGTAGTTGTGCAACATCATGGTCTGACCTTGATTTGACCTTTGACCTTCCGGTAGTGACCTTGACCTATAAAATCTTGTCCAGGCTATATCTCGGAAACTGCAAGGTGTAGGAAGTTGATATTTGGTAGGGACATTGGTTAGGGGTGTAGGTGTGCAACGTCATGGTTTGACCTTGATTTAACCTTGCTGTAGTGACCTTGACCTATAAAATCTTGTCCTGGCTATATCTCGGAAACTGTAAGGTGTAGGAAGTTGATATTTGGTAGGGACATTGGTTAGGGGGTGTAGGTGTGCAACGTCATGATTTGACCTTGATTTGACCTTGCTGTAGTGACCTTGACCTATAAAATCTTGTCCGGGCTATATCTCGGAAACCGTGAGGTGTGAAGTTGATACACACTAGGGACATTGGTTAGGGGGTGTAGGTGTGCAACGTCATGGTCTGACCTTGATTTGACCTTTGACCTTGCCGTAGTGACCTTCACGTATAAAATCTTTTCTGGGCTATATCTCGGAAACTGTAGTGTGTAGGAAGTTGATACTAGGTAGGGACATTGGTTAGGGGTTATAGGTGTGCATTATCATGGTGTGACCTTAAGTGTGACCTTGTCGTGGTGACCTTTACGTTTAAAATCTTGTTGCACCTTTGGGTCTGTCTTTTGATGCAGATTAAGCACTGTTAAAGTCATATTAGAATGTATTAAGAATTTTACTTTTATAACTTCCCATTGTAAGAGATGGAATTTCATCAAGTGAGACACAGATTTTGCTCCAACACCACACATAAGCATTCATTGAATGTATTACCACTTCTGTATGCATGGTAATATTCAAAACATCTAAACCATAATTCGGTCATGCAGATGTAGATAAAGAGTGTTGTAATTTTAGTTTACAGATTAATGCTGTCATCTTGTTATTGAATTATCTTGTTTTAATACTTCATCTTTACATGCATTATCTTTCTTTTAGACATTATTTTCTCCATTTAAACATTGTTTGGACCTTTATATATCTGACAGTGCTCTGAAAGTATCCTGAACTTTGTACTGATACAGTACTTCCATATCTCATGGTGTTACAAATATTTCCCTAGGCTGTGGGGTACGGGCATCTCTGATGCTATTTTTTCATTTAAAACGGGGGAATAAACTATTGAAACAAAAAAAAAGTTTTACAAATATCAATTTCATTGCGTTAATACATCTTACCTACCAGACGATAGCTATATGCCGGCGCCAGCCGGTCCCGCCAAACGAAAGAAAAAGACGTCCTGGGTTTCACCCCCGGCAGGACCGGTACACTACATCCCACTCGCCAGGTGGCCTAGTTCCTGCCTCACTCGCCAGAGGGACGTGACGTCATAGCATCTTTTTCGTTTGGCGCGATTTTTAAAGTTGTGGATTTTTATCTGTGAACTTTTTAGTTTTATATTTGTGTTATATCTGTTTAATTTGTGTCGGAAGTGTTGCCATTAGTTAACTGTTCTATCATGGCATCTCCAGGACAGAAAAAGGGTGCGTGTGGCCATATTATGGCTTCATTTGACAAACATAGTAGGTGTGCGCGTTGTCGCGAGAAAGGACAGGGTGATGACCCTTGTGTTCAAAATCTGCAGTGTGACTTTTGCAGTGTCCTTACCCCGGAGCAAGTGCTCAAGTTAAGTACTCCTACCTATAAACTCAGAAAGGAAAAGGCTAAAGCAAAGGAAGTGTTAGTCGATCCGTCTTCTGTGGTAGTACTTGATACCCAGCCAGAACAAGAACCTGCTGTATCTGTTTCTTCTGCTCCGGATTTGTCCCTTCCTGTACCTCAGTTTAAGACAGATCTTCAGGAACTGGACGAAAAGTGGGCCACTCGTATGGCCAGGCTTGAGGCACTTATCACTTTAGGACATCGCTCCTCACCTTCTGTACAAAATCCAACATTTTCTCCGGTCAAAGTACCGGTCTCTCATGCTGCTCCAGCAGGTGCTCTTTCCCAGACACCCTTTTTTGTCTCTACTTCGGCTTCTTCCGGCCCAGCCGGTCCGGCTGTTGGCCCGGATGAGCCTAGAGATCAGGATTTTTCCTTTGCTGACAGACAATCTCCACTTCAAAACCTCTACCCGGAAGCAGAACCTATGTTTAAACACCCTGCTCCGGTGGCTACTGTGTCGTCAGCTGCTATGTCTGCTTCCTCTCAATCTGCATTTCAACAACCTTCTTCCGGCTCCGGGCCGGTCACCTTCCGCGATGTCAATCCTCAGGAAACATTTGAAGAGGGTGAGTTATCTGACGCAGAGGAATCCCCAGACTTAGAAACCTCAGACCCGGACCGGGTCCTCAGTGAAGATCAAAATTACCGCGAGACTGTGAGAGGCATCCGCGCGTTCATGGGATGGACACACATTCCTGACCTGGAGTTTTCTCCTCAATCCCGCACTGATAATCCTTGGGCAGGTCACCGTTCTCAGCCTGTGGGCAAGATTTCTGTGGATCTTCCACCGGAAGATTGGTTGTGCCGAAAACTAGAAACTCTAAACCTTGTACTGATAGAAGGATATCCTTCAAAATCTAGTGATCCAGGTGGCCTGCATGTGGACCAATTCCTCAGACCCCCCAAATCCCAGAGCAGATGGTATGGGATACACCCGGCGGAGCCTACAGATCCAACTAGGCCGGGTAAATCAGTGAATTCTTGGCCAAATGATGCGGCGAAGATCAATAGTTCATTCCCCAGGATTTCAACCATATCTTCTGCATCTCCTCAGCCTCCATCCCGCCCACTATCACAAGACACTATGCGTAAGTGGGAGAAAGCAGCAAAAGAGTCTTCATATATTTGCAACCAGTCAGCGGGGTTTAATCGCTGTATTACCAAAATACAGGATGCCTTCCAAGAACAATTGCATATTTTACAAAGTGAACTTAAGAAAGGCAAGTCTTCTGTCAAAGCTCAAGGTGCATTGGATGAACTTTTGTATTTATCCTCATTTAACCAGAATGTCAGTTTCGCCATGGGTAAATCTCTACAACATTTGGCAGACTTTACATTTGTGCAGATGGCAAATTTGACCCTACTCCGTAGGGATTCATACTTGGAAGCTGTGAAACCGGGGATTAAACCAGATACTTTCAATTCCTTGAGAAATTGCCCCCTGAATGGATATGGGTTATTTCCAGATGCTGCTATTAGAAAAGCTGAGGATGAAATAAACCAATTAGAAGCTTCCCGACGTACTTCCCAGCCCGGCCCGGGCCGCGGGGGGTTCGCCGGTAGAGGCAGAAAACAGAGATACCAACCCTACAGTACTGGTTGGAAGCCTCAAGACACTGCTAAAACAACTTCTCAAGCCGGAAAGGAACTACCAGCTTGGAAAGCGTTTGGTTCCCGCAATAGAGGCCGGGGCAGAGGCCGGGGTGGTCAACCCGGACGTGGTACCAAGATGGCTCATGAGAAGACACAGTATAAATGACAATTACTGCAAGTCAAGTCCGGTGCCGGTGGCCCGGCCAGTCAGTTCTGTGAAAAGTGTAGTAACAAGAAACTCTTTTGTATCTGTTCCAACAAATGTTTCTTATCATGTTGTATGTCGTGTACCTACTGTAACAAGGTGGCAGTCACAAAAGAAAGACGTAAGGCCAAAATCAAAGATCAAAAGTCAAATAAAGTGTGTGAAAAGTGCTTCTTTTGTCGGTCACTTTGTTTCTGCTCCAAATGTTCCAAATGTCCCCAATGTTGCAAGTGTCCAACCAGTGGGGGGGACGTCTTCAGAGTTTTTGGGAAATATGGGCTCACAAGGGTGCAAACCCAAAAGTAGTGTCCATATTAAAGGAGGGTTATGTTCTTCCCTTCAAAGTAAGACCTCCCTTAGTAAGGGATCCCCTGATAGTAAGTGGCTATGCAAACCCCATCAGAGACTCCCACTTGCAAGCAGCTGTACAAGCTCTGATCGAGAAAAAGGCAGTAGAGAGGGTCAGGGTTCAAACCTCACTAGCCTTTTTCAGCAGACTGTTCATTGTCCCAAAGCCGAACCACAAGTGGCGGCCAATCTTGGATCTCAGTACTCTAAATCAGTTTTTATGCGTAAAAACATTCAAAATGGAGACTCCAGAGACAATCCGGACCTCTCTACAACAAGAGGAGTGGGTGACATCGCTAGACTTCAGCGACGCCTACTTCCACATCCCAATTCACTACACATCCCGAAAATTCCTCAGGTTCCACTTTCAGAACCAGTCGTACCAGTTTCGGGCACTTCCCTTTGGCCTGTCAACAGCTCCCATGGAGTTCACTGGTGTGGTCAAAGAGGTCAAGTTAATGGCTCAGTCACAGGGTATAAGAATCCACCAGTACCTAGACGACTGGTTGATTCGAGCCCCTACCAAAGAATCTTGCCACCAGGGAACCCAGTCCCTCCTAGCCCTTTGCCAGGAGTTGGGCTGGATGGTAAACATGCAAAAATCAGAACTGGAACCCCAACAAGTCTTCGACTTCGTAGGCTACCAGTACGACCTACTCAACGGAGTAGTCAGGCCTACTCAAAACCGTTGGGAAGCCCTTCAACAAAAAATAACAGTGCTTTTACAGAACAGATCTTGCCGAGTGAGAACTTTCATGTCTCTTATAGGTCTTCTCACTGCGACAGAAAAACAGGTGACCCTAGGCAGACTGCACATGAGACCTATTCAGTGGCACCTCAAGAAACACTGGAGAGTCCCAGAATCTCTGGAAAAGGAGATCCCAATTCCGAGGTCTCTCCATCAGTACCTGCAGTGGTGGACACAAGAGGAAAATGTCCTAAAGGGTCAGCCCTTACACCCCCTGCGACACGCAGTTCAAATCTTTACAGAAGCCTCAAAAGAAGGCTGGGGTGCTCAAAGGCGACTTCACAGCAAGCGGTACTTGGTCAGTGCCCGAAAGCAAGTTGCACATAAACTTCTTAGAACTAAAAGCCGTGTTGTTAGCACTAAAAAGATTCCAACATTTAGTGCAAGGAAAGGTCGTCCTGATTGCCACAGACAACACTACGGTTGTGGCATACATCAACAAGGAAGGAGGTATGAGGTCAGGCTCACTCTGTGCCCTTCTTTGGCGGCTCCTATGTTGGTGCAGCCTCAATCAAATAGTACTGAAGGCCAGACACATTCCAGGCCGTCTGAATGTAATTGCAGACAAATTGTCTCGCCAAAGGCAGGTCATTCAGACGGAGTGGTCCCTCCATCAAGAGACCTTCGACCTCCTTTGTCAAACCTGGCATTATCCCCGAGTGGACATGTTTGCAACAAGGTACAACTGCAAGCTAGTTCAATTTGTGTCCCCAATTCCAGACCCAAAGGCCTGGTCAGTGGATGCTCTGGCATTATCCTGGGAGGACCTGGACATGTACCTCTTCCCCCCAGTGTCTCTGATGGGGAAGGTGGTCAGCAAGCTGTCAGATCACTGGTATCGCAGAGCAATCCTGATTGCCCCGGGATGGCCCAACATGCCTTGGTTTTGGGACCTAGTGGAACTATCTGCGAGGGTTCCTCTTTGTCTTCCACACCACCCAGATCTAGTGACCCAACCTTTCAACAAGGCACGTCACAGGGATCTGACAAACCTAAATCTCCATGCCTGGCTCCTAGAGCCCAGACAATCAAGGAGCAGGGGTTCTCTAGCCCAGTGGCGTCAAGAATTGAGGCGCCTCAAAGACGTTCAACCAGAACAGTCTACGAAGCGAAGTGGGCCGTTTTTGTCAGATGGTGTGAAACAAGTCAGGTGGACTTCAGGAACCCATCTATAAAACAAATAGCAGATTTCCTCCTGCACCTTTTCCAGGAGAAGAATCTCCAGCCCAGCACTATTGATGGTTACAGGTCAGCCATTGCAGACAAACTGGGAAATACCTCGGTTAATGTCGGCAAGGATGAAAATTTGACTAGACTGTTAGACAGTTTTCACAGAGATAGACCCAAAGGGCGCCGGGGGGTTCCTGCTTGGAACCTCTCCCTGGTTTTACACCAGCTTACAAAAGCGCCTTTTGAACCACTCAGAAAGGCTTCTCTGAAGCACCTTACTTTCAAAACTGTTTTTCTCCTAGCCCTGGCTTCAGGAAAACGCAGGAGTGAGATTCACGCTTGGTTAAACAAAAATATCAGACACCAAGCTGATTGGTCCAAACTTTCCCTCTACCCTTCACCAAGCTTCTTGGCGAAAAATCACTTGGCAAAAGAGGGACCAGAGTGCGTGGCCCCTGTGGTCATTCCGGCCTTAGCCCCCACTCTGGATAAGTCTTTAAAGGAAGACAGATCCCTTTGCCCCGTTCGGGCTCTTCGCTACTACCTGGACAAAACGCAGGACCTAAGAACGGGAAAGGAGTTAGTTTTTGTTTCATTCAAACAAGGTTTTAACAAGGACATCTCTCCTGCCACTATCTCGTCCTGGATCAAACAAACAGTAGTGTTGTGTTATGATCTCTCTGACCAAGATTCCTTGACCTTACATCAGGTTAAGGCCCATGATGTTAGGGCCTTTGCGGCCTCCAAAGCCTTTCAAGGTGGCATATCTCTGGACCAGATTCTAGCAGCATGCCACTGGAAGTCCCACAACACCTTTACACAGTTTTACCTTAAGGATGTTGCCTGGGCAGATAAGGAGCTTTTTCACTTGGGTCCTGTGGTGGCTGCCCAGCAAATCCACCACTAGTCCCCTAAGCTTCTTTGTATATAATTATATATAGTGTACATACTAGTTAGTTTTAGGTGTAGGCTCACTTTTAGCCTAGGCCTTGGCTTCTCAAAGTCTTTTACTTCGGAGTAATCCTCTGGGTATAGGACTTTCCCTACTCTTCCAGGTTAACCGTGGGAATCATTGACTTGAACTCTTACTCTCTTCCTCCCCTCAGAGCAGTCAAAGGGGGGGGGGGGGGGGGGGGGGGGGCAGGTGGGTCTAGTTACCCTTGAGACTAACATGTCTCCTCAAAGGACTAGAACCTCACACCTAGGTATAATATAAGAGTTGTCTCCAATCCTCAGAAGGCTGCCCTCCTTCCACTGGGTAGTTATTCTAGCTATCGTCTGGTAGGTAAGATGTATTAACGCAATGAAATTGCAAATTTTAATTAGTAAATTAAATTTTTATTAGTTAATACCTTACCTACCAGACGGGAAATTCCCTCCCAGCCTTCCCCGCTTTCAGCCTTCCAATTCAACCTTAGGGACGAAAAAGATGCTATGACGTCACGTCCCTCTGGCGAGTGAGGCAGGAACTAGGCCACCTGGCGAGTGGGATGTAGTGTACCGGTCCTACCGGGGGTGAAACCCAGGACGTCTTTTTCTTTCGTTTGGCGGGACCGGCTGGCGCCGGCATATAGCTATCGTCTGGTAGGTAAGGTATTAACTAATAAAAATTTAATTTACTAATTAAAATTTGCAATTTACAAGGATTTTAAATACATAAAACTCTGTTATGATGTGCAGTTTGGTGGGGATTTATTTATAGCACAAAGACCGAGATATCCCATAAAACAGGAGATCAGTTATTGTCGCCGGCGGGAGATTTATAATTTGCACCATGTGTTTGCGTACGTGCGTGAGTGCGTGGGTCACGCAGTTTTCTCTGAAACTACTACAGTTACACATTTTTGGTAAATTACTTGTCCTAATGCATTTTTACGCTCTTCAAAATTTTTTTGGTTTGGTGAACTTCGGCCTACTTTTGAGTGAGTAATAGCACTTTTACCTAATATAATTATATGGCTTATAATTCTCAAACTATTGCATTTAGAGCATTTTGTTGCAATATGTTGTTCAGCTACTTTCTCCACAGCTACAACATGGTCACTAGTTTGGAAGTGTATCTCCATAGCTAAGTGAGTAATAGCTACTTTGTCAATTTTTAATGATAACCATATTGAGTAAATGGCTTATATCTTCAAAAGTATTGCAGCTACACAATTTCTCTCAAATATGTTGTTCATCTATTTTTTACCCGACAGCCCATGTTGTCCGGATGGGCGGGCAGGCGGCGGGAAAAAGTTTGTCCAGACTGTATCTCACAAACCGTAAGGTGTAGGGAGTTGGTACTTGGTAGGGACATTCGTTAGGATGTGTAGGTATGCAACATCATGGTCTGACCCTGATTTGACCTTTGACCTTGCCGCAGTGACCTTGAGTTTGAAGATCTTGTCCAAGCTATATCTCGGAAACCGTAAGGTGTAGGAAGTTGATACTTGGTAGGAACATTGGTTAGGGGATGTAGGTGTGCAACATCATGGTCTGACCTTGATTTGACCCTTGACCTGGCCGTAGTGACCTGGACCTATAAAATCTTGTCTGGTCTATTTAATGCTCGGCGGGAGATACACACCGCGGCAGTGGTCTTGTCTTTTAGACTGTCTTACTGCTGAAACATAGTAAAGCTGAAGGCTTTTAAAAATCCTGTAAACCATTTATACAGTTTTCATTTCATCTGGAAGTTTCACTGTGCTGCCAATTATTTAAGTTCTTGCATTCGTGAATCAGTGTATCCACAACCACTAGTCTTTTTACATTATTATGAAAGATCCGCTGCTATCAGGCTACAGCCTCATATTAACTTGTATCAGCCTCCAAAACTGTGTCAGCAAATTAAAACTTGGCAAAAGCTTTAAAGCTAGATATTGTTGTGAGCCCTGGCTGACCCTTTTTGGCACACATTTATTTTTACATAAAGATATCATGTACAGTCGTGTGACATCCCAAAAATTGACCACATTTGTTGGTTGTGTATTTGAAGTCAAGCTAACAAGATATTTAAGTGACTTAGTCTTTTGTTGTTGTGATTCACCACAATATGTTATGTATGTGAATTTAAACAGTTGACAGAATGGGACTGTGACACTCGCATCTTAGCAAGTATATTGATTCATTGAAAAATCTTCACTGATAGACTTTAAGTTTCCTTGTTAACTGATAAAATCGTATGTGGCCCAGCAAGGGAAGCATGGGTGTAAACAGCAACACAAGACCCAAAACTGCAATGATACTTTGCTTGATTACAAACATTTAAAACAAAAGGTTAATCAGCTTAATTCTTCACAAGGCCCTTAATTCTGTGAATTTAATTGTATTGTTTCAGATCCTTTATATTGCCTTCAGACATAACACGAGTGCTTTGCATAACCTTGGGTTGTTTTGCAGGTGTCCTGTGGCTGGATGTCCCAATAGCAAACCCTTATCTGAAGAGGATTTACTTGATGACAAAGAACTCAAAAGATTGATTGATAAAAAGCACAGAAATAACAAGCGAGGGAGATAAACATCACATCAGCATCATCAATGCTACTGTACTTTTGTTGACATCATGTACTGTATAAATATTAGGTTTGGTACTACATAACATAAAGACTATTTCCGATATCAGAGGAAAGAGTCAGTGTTCATCATTCTATAAGCAGACCTGTCATTGCATTTTAGTTTTTACCCCACATCCCTTAAGGGCTGTCGGGGTATTGCTTTCACCCATGGTGTCCAGATGGGCGGGTGGGCATTCGGGCGGCCGACGGAAAAAAGTTTCTCTGGGCTGTATCTCAGAAACCGTAATGTGTAGTTGATACTTGGTAGGGACATTCGTTTGGTGGTGTAGATGTGCAGCGTCATGGTGTGACCTTGATTTGACCTTTGACCTAGCTGCAGTGACCTTGAGTTTGAAAATCTTGTCCGGGCTATATCTCGGTAACCATAAGGTGTAGTAAGTTGACACTTGGTAGGGACATTAGTTAGGAGTTGTAGGTGTGCAATGTCATGGTGTGACATTGATTTGACCTTTGACCTTGCCGTAGTGACCTTGTCTTATAAAATCTTGTCCGGGCTATATCTCGGCAACTGTAAGATGTAGGAAGTTGATAATTGGTAGGGACATTGGTTAGGGGATGTAGGTGTGCAATGTTATAGTGTGACCTTGATTTGACGTTGCCGTAGTGACCTTGACCTATAAAATCTTGTCCGGGCTGTATCTCGGAAACCATAAGGTGTATATAGTTGATAGTTGGTGAGGACAATGGTTGGGGGGTGTAGGTGTGCAACGTCATGGTGTGACCTTGATTTACCTTTGACCTTGCTCTAGTGACCTTGACCTGTAAAAATCTTGTCCGGGCCATATCTAGGCAACTGTAAGGTGTAGGAAGTTGATACTTAGTGAGGACAATAGTTAGGGGGTGTAGGTGTGCAACATCATGGTGTGACCTTGATTTGACCTTGGCATAGTGACCTTAACCTATAAAATCTTGTCCGGGCCATATCTCGGTAACCGTAAGGAGTAGGAAGTTGATGTTTAGTAGGGGCCTTGGTTAGGGGCAGTAGGTGTGCAACATCATGGTGTGACCTTGATTTGACCTTGCCATAGTGACCTTGACCTATAAAATCTTGTCCGGCTATATCTCATAAACCAAAAGGTGTAGGAAGTTGGTACTTGTAAGTTGGTAGGGACATTGGTTAGGGGGTGTAGGTGCACAACATCTTGGTGTGACCTTGATTTGACCTTTGACCTTGCCGTAGTGACCATGAGTTTTAAAATCTTGTCTGGGTTATTTCTTTGATTGCATAAGGTGTAGAAGGTGGACACTTGGTAGGGACATTGGTTAGGTGGTGTAGATGTGCATCATGGTATGACCTTTAACTTTGGCTCTGCCAAAGTTTGTTTACCTGCCATATTTGAGACCTCTTTCTCTTATGACAAAGATATATGGATTGCTGCAACTGATTATTACATGCACTTTTACATACTTGTGCTTTTTCCATTGACAGCTATTCTCCAATTAATAAATTCTATAGCTTCATATTTTTTTCATTATTAATGCTGTTAACTTGCTATTGAATTGTCTTGTTTTAATACTCTATCTTTACATACATTTTCTTTCTCTTAGATGTTATTTTCTCTACTTAAACATTATTTGGAGCTTTATATAAGCGACACTGCTCTGAATGTATCCAGATCTTTGTACTCTTTCACTACTTCTATATCCCATGGTGTTGAAAACTATTTCCCCAGGCTGTGGGGTGCGGGCATCTCTGATGCTATTTTCATTTATAGCACTTAGTTTATTCTTATTCATTTTTGGCTCAAGTTATGTTTTGGCTCAAGTTAGTACTGAACAAATAAAGGTTATTTGTCTTTATTTGGTGTTGAGTAAAAGCTCGAAATTTCATATTTTTTTATCGAAAAACAGAAATATATTTAAGGGTCATCATTATCTGTGGGCCATAACTAAGCAACCACTGAGGGGCATTTTCTTCAAATTTGGCACGTATATGCAGTAGCCCTGGGAAATTTGGATAAATACAGTGTCATATCATTTCAACCAATCAGAGAAATCGCATAACCAAATAAGTAATATGTTTCTTAAGGGTGCTTGTCACGATGATAACTTAAAAGCAGTTCACCTATTCACTTGAAATTTAGCAAGTAGATTCATCATTCAGATATCTGGAAATCATTAAGTATCCTGCAATGGAGGCTTGCTTGTATTCAGGAGAAAAGGAGAGAGGGAAAGTGTCTGCTGGTTCCGCCAGCTCCAGCATTTCTTGGCAACCACTGGGCTGATTATCCTTTGGCACATGTATGCAGTCCTGACATTTTGACCAATCAGAGAAGTCACATGACCAAAACATGTTTTTAGAAGGGGTGTTCTTGTTCGGATGAGCACTTAACATATTCACATGAAATTTGACAAGCGGGTTTGTTATATAGATGTCTAAAAATCTCAGAAACGGTGCGAGATAGGGCAATTTTGGGCCCCCAGGTTATAAGCAAAGCAATACGCAAGTGGGGTGTTCCACTAGAGCTGATTAGGGGAACAGAGACAAAAATCCAGAAAAAAGCATATGAAAAATATGAGTTGGTTTCACCTCCCTGACAGGACTTAATACATCCCGGCTTCTCTGGATCCAGAAAACTAGGTCAATACTAAATATTTGGATCCCATCACATGACCAAAAGTACAGCATTGACATTTTTGTTTTTTAATTAGGATTTTTACATTCAAACATTGATATTATATCAGAAATAAATCAACATATTTCTGATTATGACAAAAAAGCCACTCAAAATAGAAAATTTTCATCAACTGTATTGCATCTTATTCAAACAAGCAGTGGAGATGTGCTTCTTTGAATGACTCGGGTGACAGTGATAACTCTTTTGCTTGTTTCTGGCCTTTATACTCCTAATTCGGACCTCTGGAAAAGACACTTTCAATTTTTATGTCAGCTGACTGAGAAGTCAGCTGACATTGTGTCATCACTCTGTGGCGTGGGCGTACGCGTGAACAACTTCTTCTCCAAAACTACAAGGCCTAGAGACATGCTGTTTTTTTTAAAAGATACCTTATCTATCGAGGATGAAAAATGTTCAAGGCATGCAAATCTGTCTGTTCGTCTGTTTGCTAGAGACATTACAAGGGGGGTACCCCCACCAAAAGTGTGAAAATTTCAACTTTTTATCACAATTTTCTCAGTGATTATTGCAGGGATTTCTCTCATATCTTGCATATATGTACTAGGCCAGAGGTAGATTCTCTTGTGTGAGTATGAGACCTGGATCTGTCTTACTTTTTTTTTAATAAATTTTTTTAATAATTTTTAATGCATTAAAGTTCATGAAATCATGCACTAAATCACTTATAACTTCAAAAGTGTTGCATTTACAGCGTTTTGTGAAAATATGTTGTTCAGCTACTTTTTTCATAGCTACAATATGGTGAGTAAGTTGGGTGTCTGTCTCAATAGCTAAGTGAGTAATAGCTACTTTTGGGCTTTTCAGTAACTTCCATTATGAGTAAAATCACTTGTAACTTAAAAACTATTGCATTTAGAGAATTTCGTATAAATATGTTATTCAGCTACTTTTGGGTCAGCTATAACATAGTAAAATTTCAGACCTGTAGCTCATGGCATAGCTGAGTAATAGCTACTTTTAGGTTATCACTGTTGAGTAAATCACTTATAACTTGAAAAGTGTTGCATTTAGAGCATTTTGTTAAAATATGTTATTCAGCTACTTTTTTCATAGCTACAATATGGTGAGTAAGTTGGGTGTCTGTCTCAATAGCTAAGTGAGTAATAGCTACTTTTGGGCTTTTCAGTAACTTCCATCATGAGTAAAATCACTTGTAACTTAAAAACTATTGCATTTAGAGAATTTCGTATAAATATGTTATTCAGCTACTTTTGGGCCAGCTATAACATAGTGAAATTTCAGACCTGTAGCTCATGGCATATCTGAGTAATAGCTACTTTTAGGTTATCACTGTTGAGTAAATCGCTTATAACTTGAAAACTATTGCATTTAGAGAATTTCGTATAAATATGTTATTCAGCTACTTTTGGGTCAGCTATAACATAGTAAAATTTCAGACCTGTAGCTCATGGCATAGCTGAGTAATAGCTACTTTTAGGTTATCACTGTTGAGTAAATCACTTATAACTTGAAAAGTGTTGCATTTAGAGCATTTTGTTAAAATATGTTATTCAGCTACTTTTTTCATAGCTACAATATGGTGAGTAAGTTGGGTGTCTGTCTCAATAGCTAAGTGAGTAATAGCTACTTTTGGGCTTTTCAGTAACTTCCATCATGAGTAAAATCACTTGTAACTTAAAAACTATTGCATTTAGAGAATTTCGTATAAATATGTTATTCAGCTACTTTTGGGCCAGCTATAACATAGTGAAATTTCAGACCTGTAGCTCATGGCATATCTGAGTAATAGCTACTTTTAGGTTATCACTGTTGAGTAAATCGCTTATAACTTGAAAACTATTGCATTTAGAGAATTTCGTATAAATATGTTATTCAGCTACTTTTGGGTCAGCTATAACATAGTAAAATTTCAGACCTGTAGCTCATGGCATAGCTGAGTAATAGCTACTTTTAGGTTATCACTGTTGAGTAAATCACTTATAACTTGAAAAGTGTTGCATTTAGAGCATTTTGTTAAAATATGTTATTCAGCTACTTTTTTCATAGCTACAATATGGTGAGTAAGTTGGGTGTCTGTCTCAATAGCTAAGTGAGTAATAGCTACTTTTGGGCTTTTCAGTAACTTCCATCATGAGTAAAATCACTTGTAACTTAAAAACTATTGCATTTAGAGAATTTCGTATAAATATGTTATTCAGCTACTTTTGGGCCAGCTATAACATAGTAAAATTTCAGACCTGTAGCTCATGGCATATCTGAGTAATAGCTACTTTTAGGTTATCACTGTTGAGTAAATCACTTATAACTTGAAAACTATTGCATTTAGAGTATTTTGTTTCAATATGTTATTCACCTATTTTGGGGTCAGCTATAACATAGTGAAGTTTCAGACCTGTGGCTCATTTCATAGCTGAGTAATAGCTACTTTGAAGTTCTCACTGTTGAGTAAATCAGTTATAATTGGAAAACTATTGCATTTACAGAAATTTGTGCAAATATGTTATTCAGCTACTTTTGGGTCAGCTATAACATAGCGAAATTATAGACCTATAGCTCATGGCACAACTGAGCAATAGCTATTCTCAGGTACTGACTGTTGAGTAAATCAGCTATAACTTGAAAAATATTGCATTTGGAGTATTTTGTTAAAATATATTGTTCACCTACTTTTGGGTCAGCTATAACATAGTGAAATTACAGACCTATAGCTCATGGCATAGCGGAGCAATAGCTATTTTCAGGTTCTCACTATTGAGTAAATCAGTTGTAGCTTGAAAACTATTGCATTTACAGTAGTTTGCTTAAATATGTAATGTTCACCTACTTTTGGGTTAGCTATAACATAGTAAAATTTCAGACATGTAGCTCATTGCATAGCTGAGTAATAGTTCCTTTGAGGTTCTCACTGTTGAGTAAATCAGTTGTAACTTGAAAACTATTACATTTAGAGTAATTTGTTAAATATGTTATTCACAGAATTTTTGGTCAGCTATAACATAGTGAAATTGCAGACCTCTATGTCATGGCATAGCTGAGCAATAGCTACTTTCAGGTTCTCACTGTTGAGTAAATCATTGTATCCACTGGATAGCCGCAGTGTGTAGAGAGAGATTTCACCATTACTGCTCTGATGAAAAAAAATATTATAGCTAGCTTTCTTAAGTTTGCAGTATATATTAATAACCATAAAATGTTGTCTGGGAATATTTTTGGCCTCATTTTGAGAAACAGGATGGCCACCACAGGTGTTTTTTGTCAGTCATGAAAAGTGCTTATATCTCCCTTATTATTGATCCTAGAGGTTTGGGATGATAAACCAACCTGTAGGAAATCATGGGGTGGGAATCTTTTGGTGTGGTCAGATTTGACCTTCAATGACCCCTCCTTCAAGGTCAAACAAGGATAGCCAAACTTAAAAGTGCTTATAACTCGCTTATTATTGGTCCCAGAGGTTTGGGATGGTAAACAGACAGGAAATCATGGGCTGTGAATCTGTTGATATGGTCCAATTTGACCTTGGAACCCTCCTTCAAGGTCAAATGAGGATAGCGAAAATTGAAAGTGCCTACAACTCGCTTATTATTGGTGGCAGAGATTTGGGATGGTAAACCATCCCATAGGAAATCATTGGTTCGGAATCTTTTGGTATGGTCAGATTTGACCTTTGGACCCCTCCTTCAAGGTCAAATGAGGACAGCCAAGCTTAAAAGTGCTTATAACTCATTTATAATTGGTCCTAGAGGTTTGGAATGGTAAACCATAGGAAATCATGGGCTGGGAATGTATTTGTGTGGTTAGATTTGACCTTGGACCCCTTCTTCAAGGTCGAACGAGGATATTGCATTTGTAGTATTTCTTTAAATATGTTTTAACCTATTTTTTACACTTAAACAATTACCTTGTTATTTTCCTTCATAATACAATTTACAGGGCACAACTTTTTTATCCTTTTCTTCTCTCAGCTTCGGAATTTCTTTCGAACTTGCTGTTCAGTTACCATTTACTGTATTTCTGTACAGCCCTTTTCCTGATAATTATTCTGTCCTCTAATCACCTTCACAAATCAAAAACACTCAGTCAGCTGACACAGTGCCCGTTCACGGGCACTCTCCTCTTGTTTAACCCTGTGAGCAATTTCTGTACACCAAATAAAGCCTAGCCCCTGGGAAAGACCCAAATTCTGGGCATTAGGGTAAAACTTCTAGTCATGTGATGGGATCCAAATATTTTGTTGACTGTCCTTGACCTAATTTTCGTGATTTTTTTTATTCGTTAACACTTTATCCCTTTTCCCAGAAATTACTCTGTTGAAATAGGCCGAGAAATTGATTATTGTTTGAACAAATAACACTAAGTTTCTTCATATTTACAGCATACATGTGGACCTTTTCTACCTGTTAACTTCAGGATTCTGATAACTTGCTCTGTTTTGTCTCATTATTAGCATAATTAATATTTTTACCTCACACCATACAGGAAATGCAAATGAGCAGGATAAGATTTAAGGGACAAAGACAAGTTGGTTTCATGATAGGACAAGATGGGAAATGATTAGGACAAGATAGGAATTGACTAAGACAAGACAGAAAGTGACTAAGACAAACCCATTTCCAGGTAGCCGGAGCCACGGTCACAGTCAAGAGTTGGAGAGAGTTAGTGAAATATCGAACATGTTTGGTATTTTTCCGACCAACCACAACAAGCTGGGAAATCACAACCCACCCTAACCGACTCTGTAAACATTGCTCCCAAGCCTTGAAAAGTCCTCAGTTACTAACAAGATGGCCCCAGTGGAACACCCCTATAACTTTTTTAAGTGATCTGATACAAAAGGGCTGACTAATTTTTGATTAAACATTGCAATTTATTTCCAATCGTTAAGTGACATATCCTTATTATCTCAAAATGAGGGCTGTAGCAGAGTAATATGTACACTTTTCAAAAAAAAATT
This sequence comes from Sabellastarte sp. h YS-2021, assembly GCA_964017235.1. Lineage (NCBI taxonomy): Eukaryota > Metazoa > Annelida > Polychaeta > Sabellida > Sabellidae > Sabellastarte > Sabellastarte sp. h YS-2021. The sequence continues at coordinate 36,737,381 of OZ024936.1, forward strand.
CCTTCATTTTTAGCGACTGTCTTGAGTATGTGCATAAAAATAAACTGAGTCAGTAGCCACTGCAGTATGCCCTATTTTAAGGTGCAAAAACTCTCTTAAACTCTCAAAACTACAACAACACATTTATTCTGGAAACTGCAAAGTAAAGCAATTTTGACAAACTTTTCGGCTGGCAGGGTATACCTATGGAGTCATCTTGCACTTTTTGCCAAAAATTGCTTTCTGCCATATTTGGTAGCTGTCTTGAATTTCATCATAAAGCGATTCCTACGATAGTTTGGACCCCAAGGGTACTAGTATACGCAGAGTCATCTGCCACTTATCCTTTTCCTGCCATTTTGGCAGCTATGTTGAATTTCTGCGAAAAACGTACAATTCCATTGATCTTATAATACAAGATAGAGCGATTTCAATGAAATATTCGACCCCCAGGATATATGCAGTTATCTGCCACTTTTTGCCAAAAATAGTTTTCCTCAACATTTTTAGACAGCCAGCTTGAATTTTGCATAAAATGTAAAAAAAAAAAACGCATTTATCTTGGAAACACTGGTAGATAGAGTGATTTTGATGAAATTTTGCCAACAGGGTACATGCAGGTTCATCTTACACTTGCTGTGGAAAATTGCCATATTGTTGGCCATCTTGAATTATAAAGCCCCAAAATACATTTATCTCAGAACGGTGTGAGATAGAGCTATTTCAATAAAATTTTTTGCTCCCAGGTACACACAGAGTCAAACTTGACAGGGAGATAGATACCATCTTGGCTAGGTTCCTTTCGAAATTGGTGTAATTCCGTCTGTTCGTTTGTCGTGTTTGTTATCCGTTTGTCCGTCAACATTTCTGTTTCCGGACTCTAACTCGAAAACGCTGTGTCCAATCGAATTCAAATTTGACAGAGAGATAGATCACCATCATAGCTAGGTTCCTTTCCAAATTGGTGTAATTCTGTGTGTTCATTTGTCCGTCAACATTTCTGGACTCTAACTCGAAAACGGTTTGTCCAATCGAATTCAAACTTGACAGGGAGATAGATCACCATCACAGCTAGGTTCCTTTCAAAATTCGGTGTAGTTCTGTCCGTTCGTTTGTCCGTTAGTCTGTCCGTAAAAAAATTCAGTTTCAGGACTCATAATTAGGTGCTCTTCGAAATTGGTGTAATTCCGTCTGTTCGTTTGTCTGTTTTTTGTCCATTTGTTTGTCCGTCAACATTTCTGTTTCCGGACTCTAACTCGAAAATGCTTTGTCCAATCGAATTCTTTCCTTGTTTCTAAATGTAATTACAGCAGTCACTAACCTTATTGCTGCCTGCGCAACCCGCCTTTTGGGGCATCTTGACCCTCTTGTTATTTCCTTCACTGGATATACATTTTGTTGGATGTTAAAATTCATGCAGTTTCTTTATTTTATAACATAGAATCTTATTTTTGTGACAATTTACAGAACAGATAAGTAAATTTAACATATTTTACAACTAAAATCCACTTCTGGGTTCACATGAAATAAAGAGTGGACGACCAGGACTTGTGTATGTAGCTAATATACAGGATAGAAATAAAGTGAAATAAAATATTTTTAGGGTTTAACCCCTGTCCTACATTCTTTGACCAGGGTTAAAATAAACTATGGAAACCGAGTCTGAAGGGAAGCCTCGGGAAACCCCTTCAGTGATGTCATTTCCTTGACAGCAAGTGCTGGGAGACTGGCGTGCCAATTAAAAGTCGTCCCTTTTTTTGTGCATTTTATAAAGATTAAATATATTTTTGATTTACACATGAAAATATAAAATATTTAGAATATTTTACTTACAAGGTCTTTGTAAAATAATTCTTAATGCCCACACATTCTCGAAACATTTCGCCTTGTCTCGATCCCCAATATTGCTTCACAACAAATAATTTTCTGCAGTAGTGCATAGTTTTAACCCCTTCCCAATTCAGTGGTGGATCAGGTCACTGAGTCTGATCCTAAACCTGGAAAAGGTGGATCAGATCTCTGCTTCGGATCCGAAGCCTGGTCCGAGCCAACAACCTGACTTGCAAAATCGCCGAGCACTAATATGCACACCAAACACACAGACGAGACCACGAAGACCGAATTTTGTTGGTCCTCCCTTACCATAGTTTATCCAAGGTTTGAGTCCGAACTTTGGATCTGAACTCTGAGCAATCTCAGTCCGAAGAATTACTCAGATGAAAGGAAACATAAGTCTCTGGCTCAATATGTCAGTTTATCTGAGGCTTCTGCGCAAGTCAAAAAGTCCTCAAAGCCCACAGGGGCTTCTTCTGAACAAGGCAAATCAAAATCAGACACAGACCCTGTACTTTATCGGAAAGTAGATATGTCTGACTTGTCCTCACAATATACCGAGGGCGTTGAAACTTTTAGGCAGATTTTGAATCTCCCTGACCCCAAGGAAAGTATACCTAGGTCCTCTACCACAGTCTGGGCTGTGAATGATGTTGAAGGCCAACAGGAGCTTATGTCAAGGGGCCCTTCAGCTATGCTCCCACTCAGTTCACAACTAAAAGATGCTTTTGATAAATTTGAACAGGACTTTCAGGCTTCTAATTTACCCAAGGGTAAATATATTAAGTCCCCTGCATCCCCTTCTAATTGGTACAAATTGGAACAACCTTGTTTTGAGGACAAAATACAAGAATTGAACACAGATTTTACAAAAATCTGTACCTCCCCCACCCTTTGGGCCCCTATGGGTTAGGTCCCCCTACCAGTAGTCAAAGAGTTTGAGCATCAGGCAAGGCAAATGTCTGTACCCTTAATTTTTCGGCTGCCTTCACTAAGACTGCATCTGAGTACAATCTGACAAAAAAAAATGCCATCTAGATATCCTGAATAATAGGATTCTTATTAAACTGAGCCTTAGCATGTCACAGTAAGGCCTTAGCCCAGCTGCCCCAGAGAGAGTTGTACACCATGGGTAATTCAATATATCAGATGTGATCCATCTTCAAGCTCATCTGGGGGACGTCAGGAACTTGAGAGCTCCCCTGTTGGACCACTCCTTATTCTGGTCTCAATTGGTCTAGGACGGAAAAGCACACCTAAAATACTGAGTTTTTGGACCCTATTAAAACCAGCCCTTTTGTGGTCCCTACCACAAAAAGAAAAGAGGGTCCTGTAGGAAGCAGGCTCAGAGGCTCCAGAGGTCATTTTCAGGGTGTGGAAACCCCTTCTCCCAATGACTCCTTAAAAGCCTCTCTCGGTCCACCAGTAGGAGGTTGTCCCTGTTCTTTCAGAAGAGACTGGCAAACAGAAAAATGCTCAACATGTTAAACATTATTACCAATGGTTACATTCGACCATTCATCACAAGCCAGAGTTCCCCTCGTTAATTCAGGATACAAGACCCATAAAAATTAGCTAGCTCTGGCATCTTGTATCGAGTATCTTCTGTCTAAGAATGCTATAGAAAGGATGGAAAGCAGGATCAACACCTTCCTATTAATAGAAATGTTCAAAATGGAAACATCAGAGTCCATCAGGGCCTCTCTGATTCCGGGGAATGGGTGTCGTCAATAGATCTGTCAGATGCGTATCTTCACATCCACTAAAACTCAACGAAGTACCTATGGTTTTGCCATAATTCTCGGGTGTTCCAGTTCACCTCCCTCCCTTCGGCCTAGCCACGGCCCCACGAATACCACCTAGGTTCAAGCCTTGTAAAACACACTCAAGAGAGATGGCTCAAACTTCAGGGTTTGAACCTATGCTTAAAGTCAAAACATGTTTTGACTGCAAGATGTTTAATGTTGCGAATTGGGTTGCTCGCCTCAATGGAGAACATGGTCCTTCACATGCGGCCCTTTCAGTTTCATCTCAAGGAGCACTGGTGATATCCTCAGTCATTGGACAACCTCATTCCTTGGTCAGAGACCATTTCAGCTCACTTAGGGTGGTGGCAAAACTCTACAAACATGATGAAGGGCGCCGACCTTCACCCCCAAGACCACAATCTCCAAATCTTTACAGATGCCTCAAAAAAGGTTGAAACGCTCACTAAGAGCAAGTTTTTACAAGTGGTCTGTGGCCAGACGGGGAAAAAGGCTACACATAAATGTCCTAGAGTTGAAGGCGGTATCTCTGGCCCTGAAAAGGTTCAAGGCCCAGTGTCAAAATAATTCAGTGTTGCTTGCTACGGACAACTCAACAGTAGTAGCCAGCCTACATAAACAAACGGAGGAACCCACTCAGTGGAGATATGTCCTCTCCTGTGGAAAATCCCCACCTGATGTCTTTACAGAATGGTCACAGCATCCACAGGAGTCCAAACAGTTCGGTCAAAAGTGGTTCACTCATGTAGATCTATTTGCCACTCATCTGAACCACAAAGTTTCATGTATGTATCTCCAGTCCCATACCAACATGCTTGGGACATCGATGCTCTGAACATAAACTGGTCAGGCCTCACTGCTTATGCTTACCCTCCCACAGCTCTCCTTCACAGGGTGATAAAAAATCAGGCAATGCAGTTGCCTCATCTTTGTAATAGCTCCAGGCTGGCCAGGGATGCCCTGTTTTTGGGACCTGGTGCAGCTCTTAACAGAGATCCCACTCTAGTTACCAGGGTCAACAACACTTCACAAACAGTCTCACAACCAAGTGTTTCACAACAATCCACAACATCTCAACCTCCACGCCTGGTGTTAGGAGTGGACCGCTCCAACAAGGCTTCTCTGTGGAAGTGGCAGAGAGAATTGCTGCCCCTCAAAGGCCATCAACAAGGACCATCTACAAGTCCAAGTGGGCCCTATTTGAGAAATGTTGCAGAGACAATTCGGTGGATTTCTCCACTCCCTCTGTTAAACAAGTCTCAGACTTTTTTATGTACCTGTATCAAGACTTAAACAGGTGCCCTTTATTGATAGTTATAGGATGGCCATTGTTGGCACCTTGGGCCCAGCAGGGTGCCATATTTCTCAAAGCTCTGACCTTAACAGGTTACTTGCTAGCTTTCACAGGCATCGTCCCAAAAGTTCTAGGAATCTTCCAAAGTTGAACCTTTCTGTTGTACTTATTGAGCTCACAAAAGCACCCTTTGAGCCTATGAAAGACACAGACCTCAAACATCTTACTCTCAAAACTGCTTTCTTGATAGCTTTGGCCTCCGGCAAGTGCCAGAGCAAAATTCATGCCTGGGTTGCAAAGCATACAGTTTAGACCAAAGGGAAAAGGTAGCTTTCTTTCCCTCTTTAGATTTCATAGCCACAAACCAACTAGCAAGAGAAGGTTCTCAAAAGTGTGTCTCCAGTGACTATCCCTATTTTGACTAGCATCATATATAGACAGTTCAAAGAAGACGGTACCCTGTATCCGGTATTGGCCCTGAGGTACTACCTGGATCAAACCAAAGACCTGAGAGGGTCTAGATCCCTACTCTTTATTTCCTTCAAGAAAGGACATTCCACAGACATCACACTTGCTACTCTCTCTTCTTGCAACCTTGTCACTGGAAGGCTCACATTACATTTAACTGGACGACATTGGTCAGATAAAGACACCAATATCTACCTGGGTTCAATAGTAGCTGCTCAACAAGTCCTAGACCATTGCCCTCAGGGTAGTCATCCTCGGAAAGAAAAGAAGGGGGACAAACCTGCTGCAATGAAGTCTTCAGGACTCTAATTCCTATGGTCTAGGTTTAAGCTACAAGCTTACCATGTGAAACTGAAGTGAGTCCCACCCTGCCTCTACCCTGAGAGGGTAGGGGCAAAATTTAGAACTCGAAGAAGGAAGTACACACGTTACAGTCAAGGTCACCTTGCCTCAGCAATAAGGCATTAGGCCAGTATTGTATGTCTATTTTTTTGGACGTTAGCCAGCTGCTGTGGCATATGAGATAGCATTCAGTTCCATACGGTAAGCTTGCACCTTTTAAAAGCTACATTAAAATTTCAAATTTGTTAAAAGTAATGTGTAAAATTATGGATTACATTTAAAAAGTAATATCATGTAGTGCATTACTTTCCAAAATATAAAGTAATGGTAATGTAAATGTAATGCATGCAAACTCAAATATAATGTAATGGTAATGCATTACATTTGAATGTATTTAACCCCAGGCCTGGCGTGAAAGGATCATCTTACTATGAATTCTTGCCACCTCTGCGCACCACAAACTGGCCTTTTGCCACAAATGGTATCAATGTTCTGAGTAATTAATCAGTATAACTTTCAATTACTATTGACCCCTTTGAAAATCACTCCCACTGATTCTTTTTCCTCCCACTTGAGAGGATCGTTCACAAGATATTTGGGACAGTGAATTTTATAATTTCCATAAAAATATTATTCTCATTTCAATTAGGGGCCATGGTGGCAGAGTGGTAACACTCTTGCCTCCCACCTCTGAGGCCGGGGTTCGATTCCCGGAACGGCCTCAAGTGGGAAAGCTGGTAGTTGCTTGCTGTTGGTTGGCAGTTTACAGTACAGAACCCTAGCGAACTGTATGTACTGGTTTCCTCTGCCCTTCCAACTATCCGTCGTGATATGACCTGTACTGCCTGGCCACCAATTATGGTCACGTCTGTGTAGGAAAATTAATTCCTGTGCTTCAATAAATGAAAATAACACTACAGATATTAATTAGTGTGTGTTTATTTTACTAATCCAAAGTTTTGCCTTCGTTTCAGCACAATCAATTTCCTCTGTACATGTACATTGCACCAAAAATGCCCTATTATCACCCAAACAACTGGAATTTCTTCATACCAATTATGGTCACCCCATTATTTTAGCCACTGATATAACAGAAAATAATGTTTGATCTGTGGTGCTCTGCAAATATAACTTATTGTTTAGCCTTTAAAAATATATTTTAATAATCTTTTGTTATTTAGAATAGGATTACTCTAGCTGTTTACAATTACTTCATGTTTTCCTCACCATGGCATTTACTTTTATTTGACCGGCTGGGGGTGACCATAATTGGTACGCTGACCATGATTGGTGGCAAGGCAGTACAGTGTTGAAAGCAATGTAAAACCCCAAATAAATAAATCTCATTTCAATTAATATTATTGATCTACCTTTCATTAAGTTCATTACACAGGGAGCATTATTTGACCTTGACTGAGACTTTGATTCTAACCAAACTTATTAGACTCATTGAGACTCAACTGGGATACTTGATATAATTACGTAACCCTAATGAGTATATTCACTCTTACACACCCAACCACCCTCTCTGATCATTCAGATATCATTTTTGAACTGATCTGGAAGAGCAAAAAAACTGCTCGTAAGTATCATGGGCTTGCTCATGTGAGGCCAAGCAGAGCCAAAAAAGTGCTTCAAGGGGAAAATCTACTTCCAAATCCAGTCTCTGATGAGAACTGAGAACTAATCAGATCAAAATATTTTACATGGAAGTTTAAAATATTAGGTGAGACACATATTTTAGGCGAGTCAGTTATTTTATCATATTCTTGAATATTGTTAATTATAACAAATAGTCTTTGTGGTTACTAGATACTTGTTCCATGAAAAAAATTCAGTCGAGTTATTTTTTGAAGGTTTGACATTAACTTTGAAACAATTTAGGAACATAGATACAAGTATAAAAACATTGATCAGCTGATAAAATTTTTAAAGGACCAGAAGTCTGACTTTAACATGCAATACTTAAAAGTAGAGCCTAAACCAAGGCTGGGAATCTAGAATAAATAAATTGATATCGATAATAATTGATCATAAAACACAAAAAATAGTAAGGCAACTTTCAGTAAATTAATTTACTAATAGGCGTATTTCACAACTGTAATCCGTTGAATCTAGATTCAGATTTGGATTCTTTGGATTAGCTAGATTTGTGAAAAACAATTTTCTGCAGATCTGAATCCAAAATGAAAACATAACATAACCCAACATAAATATCATATATTAATATAAATTAATATGCAGTAATATAATATTATCATATTACAGTATAATAAAAATTTTCCAAACATTAAAATTTCCAGCCACATTGTGCCACCATTATTTTACAAAGAATTTTGGGTAATCCAATGAATCTGAATCCGTTAATCTACCTCTCAAGGTAGATCATCGGATTCATAATCCAGATTCAGATTCAAGTCACAACACAAGCGAATCTATTGATCTGAGGAATTTAGATTCTAGATGGATTACAGTTGTGAAATACGCCTAATGATTTGCTTGCATTACTAAAGAGCCAACAGAAAGGCTAATGACTGCCAACTCATGGTTGGGACCTGGTACTTGACTATAACTCCGAAAGTACCACCCAATATGATACGTATGAAACTATTCATAGGAAAGGTTTAAGCATTTTACAATTTACAGTGGCCGCTACATGTACATAGAAATATACCTTAAATCTGTACTTGCCATATTTCAAAATGTACAGCTCAAAACTATTTTGGGTAAAATTAGGTCATTAATTTACATTAAATTTATTGAATACCCTGAAAAGATCCCCTACCCCATCAAATATGTTAGTACAAATAACTTAAAGCAAAACTACACTTTTATGTTACTACACCACACAAAGAAAAGTTAATACAAGAACACATCATATCTGCCTAGCCAAAGAGAATGATACGAAGTTCCACACAAAGTAGAAGCACTTTTCTAGCTTGCTTATCCAGGGCTGAGACTGGCTAAAATGCTTCAGGCTATGATCCCCCTATAAGCTGAGAAAAGGTGTTGGATAACGGAGAAGCATCCTGTAACCCAGGCTTATCTATTTGACGCCAGATTATATTTTAAAGTCTAATCCTGGATTACCTCACTTTATTACATTTGAAAGGAGTGGGGGAGGCACATGGAAAACAGTAAATAACGAAAATTTAATGCCAAAAAACATTTGAAAATGGTACCAAATAATGGGGGAAATCTGCAATTTCAGCCAGGAATTTACAAGCAAAACTGATTAAAACAGGATTTGGGAGAAAAACAGGTACTTTAAGGAATAATTAACCCAATATAAATCAAATAATGGGTGCCTTTACAATAGCATAACTGTGACGATTGTCACGGTCCCAAGGCAAGAGTTGTAGCAAATACTGGTTGATTTTAAGTTGCAACAGGAAAAGACAAAAGCTTTACTTAACATATTAACAATTAAAGCAATTACAGTCAATGGAGATAATCTGAATAGTTTGTACAATAATATAATAATACAATAATGGAACCAATTTGACATGACCACAGTTCTATCCAACAGTTAAATTTGTCCACTGTATCCAGCAAGCTGTGATCCGTTTGGCATCCACCACCACACAATGTCTGTATCCTGTGATCTGTTTAGTGTCCAATAATATGAAATGTATGTATCCAATCTCTCTGTCCAAGCTGTCCACTTTAGGATGCAAACAACATCCAATATAAAGCAAATCTACTCTTTTAGACCCACAAATTGTATCCAGATATAAATAATATCCAAAGTGCAGCAAATCCACCCTTTGGTAGATCCACACACAATATCCAGTTTATTCCAAACAAGAGTTTGCCACAAAATGTATATAACACAGCATAGCAGTTCATGTAGCACACCAGCTTCGGAAAAACTGCTGTGGCCAGAATTCAGCTCTTTATGTATTAGAGATTATAGAAGCTTCTAAAAAGTTGTAAACAATACACGTAAACTACACATAAAAATCAATAATTTAATGTCATTATATGGTAAAAGACTACACTCCATGCACTCTCACACAACATGGTCAGAAAACACAAAGTTAATGTGCCTTTTATGTAACATGATCCACGATTGTCATACATGCTTATAGTGTTGAATCTCCATGTGAAGTTCTCTATATTATACTTTTATTACTTCGAAATCTTTCGAAGTATGTTGGTCAGTCGGTTTGTATATTCATTTGTTTTTATGTATGTATATATGTTTGTTTGTTTGCATGTTCTAGATCACAATTTTCGAGCTAGGATTCTCATTTATTTTCCTATAACATTGTCTTTGGTCAGAATAGAGCCTGACCAAAATCGGTAGCATTTTCACATAGCTATGACCATTTTAGCTACTTTGCCACTGCAATCACAAATATGTGGTGAGATTTTGAAGTCTGCAACTTGACTGAGTGGTTTATTGTGATGTTCTCTGCATTATATTTGTAGTTGTATAAACAAAATATTAAAAAGTTACTCAATTGTGGCTCCAGTTTTGTGTATTTTATGTAAAAAGCCAAAATTAAGATATGGAAATTCCCATTCTTAATCAATACTTTGACATTTAACAGTGCTTTATCTTCTCTTTACAAGGGAATTCTAACATAATCACACTGGTCTACCAACATCAGTTTTCAGAGACAGAAAAAAGGGTCAATCACCATGGAAAACAACCAGGGAGATATTAAGACTATCATGGGTATGTTTTGGTGTAGAGGTAAGATTTAAACTTCTTTCTGAAGGAAGCCATAGAAGGGACACATAAATCTCATCACGAAGAGCATTGCACACAGTGGCAGCATCATAACCAAACTGATTAACAGACTTTTGAGTACATGGATGAAACTTGCTTCAACAGGGAAATTACCAACACTCTTTTGGTACTTTAAGAAATATTGTAAGAAGAAAGATAAAGAGCACAATACTTGGGAAAACCAGTGTGAACATACTTGTAAACAAATGTGATTGTTTAAACAGTGACATGTTCAACAGCCAATGATATAAGCACCTAATGCAATTTCTTAAGAATAGGAGTGATACTGATGTATGCACCTGTGTTTAATACTCTTCTAGACGGGAACCAGCCACCTTTAACAATAAAGGGACTGGTATCGGCCACGATGGCCTTGAATACATCATATCGAGAAATCTCGATCATTATTTTAATTACTTATAAGGTTTTTGTATGTATTTAAAACATTTTAAACATTTATTATTGAAATTATAACATCAAATGTTGTGAATTAAACTTAAAAATATTTTGAAATGACAATAATCTTTTGGGTGATAATAGAAGATGAACAGTACTTAAACTAACGGAAGCGTTGTACCCAAGATGGTGGGCGATACCTGACACTATATTGCAGAGTAGGGTCAGCGGAAACCAGACTAATACTCTTCTAGTTGTACTATTTTGGAGACATTCTAAATTTATAGAGACTGAACTTAGAGAAAGTTCTGAAAAGTGAATTACAGTAATCTGGGCCCAGTTTCATACATAAGAATGCAATGTTATACACACAAACGAGACAAATTGGTGTAAATACAGCCACCTTATATGTAATTATATATTACTCAACATCAAACTTTAAAAAAGCTAAAAATAAGACAAATGTAATAACAAAAACTATGAAAAGTAAAATATTGAAAGTCTAATGTTGTTAAAAGGTTTTCTACTGCAATGCAACAACTGAAAAATGTACCAAAAACATGTGACATGTCATTATACTGACATAAAATAAAAAAGTTATAAAATGTGCCCCCTTGTGAAATATGCTTATTATTCTTGACACAGCCATGATCACCCCTATTCAGTACACATTCCATGTAGTGATTTTTATGTCAGCTGACTGACTTGTCTGCATCTGCATCAACAAGTTCTCCAAAACTACCTAGAGGCCTAGAGACATGCTGTTTTTTTAAAGATACCTTATCTATCTAGGATGAAAAATTGTTCAAGGCATGCAAATCTGTCTGTTCTTCTGTTTGCTAGTGTCATTACAAGGGAGGTACCCCCCACCAAAAGTGTAAAAATTTCAACACTTTATCATAATTTTCTCATTGAATATTGCAGGGATTTTTATCATATCTTGCATATATGTACTAGGCCACAAGTAGATTCTCTTGTGTATCAGACCTGAATCTGTCTTAATTTTTTTAGGAGTTTTTCAAATGATTTTTAATGCATTAAAATTCATGAACTAATGCACTAAATCACTTATTTTTTCATTGACTATTACAGGGATTTCTCTCTTATCTTGCTTATATCTGCAAAAGGCCACTAGTAGCTTCCCTTCTGTGAGTGACGGGCTCAGATCTTTTTAAATTATTTTTGTTATGAATTTTTTAAATAATTTTTAATGCATTAAAATTCATGAAATCATGCACTTAATCACTTATAACTTGAAAAGTATTGCAGTTAGAGCATTTTCTTAAAATATGTTATTCAGCTACTTGTTCCATAGCTACAACATGGTGAGTAACTTGGGTGTCTATCCCAATAGCTAAGTGAGTAATGGCTACTTTCTGGCTTTTCAATACTTTCCATAATGAGCAAAATCACTTGTAACTACAACTATTGCATTTAGAGAATTTTGTATAAATATGTTATTCAGCTACTTTTGGGTCAGCTATAACATAGTAAAATTGCAGACCTGTAGCTCATTGCATAGCTGAGTAATAGCTACTTTGAGGTTATCGCTGTTGAGTAAATTGCTTATAACTTCACAACTATTGCATTTAGAGTATTTTGTAACATAGTGAAAATGCAGACCTGTATGTCATGGCATAGCTGAGTAATAGCTATTGTTAGGTTCTCACTGTTGAGTAAATCAGTTGTAACTTTGAAACTATTGCATTTGGAGTATTTTGTTTAAATGTGTTGTTCACCTACTTTTGGATCAGCTATAACATACTGAAATTGTAGACCTGCAGGTCATTGCATAGCTGAGCAATAGCTACTTTCAGGTACTCACTGTTGAGTAAATCAGTTGTAACTTGAAAAGTATTGCATTTAGAGTATTCTGTTTAAATATGTTCTTCACATACTTATGGGTCAGCTATAACATATTGAAATTGTAGACCTGTAACTCATCGCATAACTGAGTAATACCTACTTTTAGGTTTTCACTGTTCAGTTAGTCAGTTGTAACTATTGCATTTACAGTACCTGTATTTTGTTTTAGTATGTTATTCACCTAGTTTTAGTTCAGCTATAAAATAGTAAAAATTTTACACCTGTAGCTCCTTGCATATCTGAGTAATAGCTACTTTCATGTTCTCACCGTTGAGTAAATCAGTTGTAACTTGAAAACTATTACATTTACAGTATTTCTTATATTATTCACCTGCTTTTGCGTGAGCTATACCATATTAAAATTTCAGACCAGTAGCTCATTGCATAGCTGAGCAATAGCTACTTTGAGGTTTTCTCTGTGCAGTAAATCAGTTGTAAATTGAAAACTATTGCATTGCAGTATTTTCTTTAAATATGTTTTAACCTACTTTTTACACCTAAACACTTACCTTGTAACTTTAATTCTACTCTGAAACTTAAAACACACAGTCAGCTGACAGAGAGCCGTTCACAAGCACTAATTGCTTCTTGACAAATTGGCACATGTAAGCTCAATCGAAAGATACAGTTCTAGTGATGTTTTTTGGTGCAACTATTCAGATTTCTTACATCATGAACTCAGTTTTGGGGCAGGGTGGACAAACAACTGGTCTTATGCAATCATTAAAAATGACTCATTTTTATTATTTCATAGCTAAGTAAAAATATACCAGAAATTTAATTCTATAATTATAACTAGATTGGCCAACTCGGCACCAACATATCCCCAGACAGGTCATCACTCATGTCACAGGTTTTGATTAGGAATTTCTGATGGAAGCCATTTGCTGTATGCCATAAATATTAGGAAAACATAAGTACCCACTATTATATAAACTTCATCAAATCTATCTACTATGTTTTTATTTTCCAAGCAAAATATATCCCCAGACGACAAAGACATAACTATAAGGAGAAATTTTGTATTTATCATTTTCAATCTTCCTGCAGTGATAACTCTGTATGAACTTTTTTCAAAGTATTTAAATGATTGATGATTGAATGTCTATTCTAAATTAATAATCCCAAAAGAGCTTATGTGTTTCTATGATTTGAATATATTTGTATACGTATAAAATATTATAAATTAAATATGTGATTAGATCTTCACAAATGAACTTTTAGTTTTTAGAATTCGCCCTGTTTTTCAGTTACTCAATTCCTCATTACGTATATATGTGGTCTATATCTACTCAGCCTAAATATCAGTCCTCACTCACCTTTGTCTTATTAGGTAAAGAAGTGCCCCATCCCCCACATCGCTCTCTGGCACTATGTCAATATAGATAACAATTGAACCATACTGCTCAGTGGGTGTTGGGAATAGGGTTTCTCTTCTGTAGCTGTCTCAATGGTCCAGTCTACGCATTTTACAAAACTTACCCACCAAAAAAGATCTGTTAATGAAAATCAGAAAAAATGTTATGTTGTAGTAAAATTGGGAATTTATAAATGTTTGATTATCAAGTAACTGAAGTGATTTTAGTTCCAATGGGACTTCAAGGTCACCATAAATTAAGAGTGTTCCTTTTGGCATTTTTAGCATGTGTAACAAGTTTGATTTTAGCATGTTTAAAACTCCTTGAGCATAGGGATAAAAACACCATTTTTAAAGTGTACGATAGCCATAACATCATTAATATTCAAATTAAAAGTAGACAGGGCCTTCCTTTGAAGGATTTCAATGTCAGCGACAATTCATAGAGCTAAAGCAATAAAAAAATCAAACATATCAATAAGGAATTCCCAACAGGAAAATTATCTGTCTAGACTTATAATTTATTAAGACACAAGAAAAAAGTGTTGGATAATGTACTTAAAATTGAGGTTTATAAATGTGTAATTATCAACTGACTCCGCCATTGCCGGTCCCAAGCCCGGATGAGAAAGGAGGAGGGTCGGGCGTGGGGTCAGCACCCCCACCCTGTAAAACAACCTTTGCTATGGAAACGACAACAAGGGAAAATTCTATTATCGCCTCACGCGCCAAACGGCACAGAGAGGATTAAGTAAGTAAGTAAGTAATTATCAACTGAAGTAACTTTATGACTACACGAGTTAATGGGGTAATGAAGTCCCCCCTACTAACACTTATGTCAGCAGAACCACTGCTACTACATAAATGGTATGAGATATCACAAGAACCAGATCACAAAGACTCTAATATATGTAAAAGGTGTAATACAAATACTCAAAAATAATCAATGGTCCAGTCAGTATCCATTTTACAAACTTGCCCCCCAAAAGGCTCGGTTTATCTTATGAGCAATCAAAAAATCAAACATATCAATAAGGGGTGCCCAACAGGAAAATTGCATATCAAGTATTTATAAATTACTAAGGCACATGAAAAAAACTGTTTATATATGTGTGATAATCAATTGAAATTTGTACATGACTGCATGAGCTGTATCAAAAGTAACTGAGGTAAGAGAAATTGTACTGGACTCATTAAGGGCTGAAAATCCCCCTTTTTCACTGTAAGTAGGCCATAATGTCATTAATATTGCCACGTAGACTTACCAGATATAAAAAAATGCCCCTTTAGCCTGTTTTAATATATGTAAGCAGTTTGCTTTTAAAAAGTTAAAAACTCAACAAGCAGAGGGATAAAAACACAATTTCTTAAAGCTTAATAGTGTTTCTTACTTACTTAATATAGCCATAGCATCATTAATATTGAAATTTTAATTGACAGGCCTTCCTTTGAAAAATTTCAATGTCAAGAAATATTAATATATCACCACATGAGATTGTAACTCTATGAGTCACATAGTATGACAGCTATAGGACTTAAAAGTGCCAAAAGTCTATAAACTGGGTCACTGTACACATTTTAGAGATGTCGAGATGACCTTACGTCAAAGCTACAAATTTTAAATTTTTCACAAAGACTGCACATAGATGATATATTTAATACAGTATCAGACTTATCAGACTTACCAATTCCAAGTTACAGGGCAAAATATGTGAAAAATGTCAAAAAAGGATCACTCAGGTGGGAGTTTAGGGTCCTCATATGCAGGTTAAATGTCTGTTTAAAGCCTTGATTTTTGGCACATGTTAAAAACGTACTAATATATTTCCAGATGAGATTTTAACTCTATGAGTCACATAGTATGACAGCCATAGGGTTTAAAAGTGGCAAAGAATCTATAAATTTGGTCCCTGTGGGCATTTTAGAGACCTTAAGGTGACCTTAAACTTAAAGTTACAGACTTTAAATTTCCTACAGACAGAGATTACTAATAGATTTATATGTAACACAGTTTGAGACTTTTCAGTCCTACTATTTCTAACTTACGAGGCTAAATATGTGGAAATGTGGAAAAATGTCACTCGATTGGGGTGTGTAAGGTCCTTATACACAGATTTAATGTCTATTAAAGGCCTAGATTTTTGGCACATTTAGAAAGAACATATAAATATCTTCCCTGATGATATTTCACCTAGATGAGAAACATAATTTGAAAGCTACAAGGCTTAAAAGTGGCAAAAAGTCCACAAATTGGGTCTCTGTGTGCAATTTTGAGACCTCAAATGATAAATGCATTTGAATACCACTTCAAAATTGCAACGAAAACTATGTGAAAAATGTAGAAGAAATGCCTAAGTGGTGACTTTATGGGCTTCAAACACAATTTTATCCTAAATAGAAAATCTTATTTTTTGGCATATGTATGAAGAATATAGTTATGCGTTATCTGTTAAACTTTAGACAGATGAGCCTCATAGTTTGTAACCTAGATGGCTTTAAGTGACCATAGGTCCATTTGAAACTTAAAATGGCCATAAGTTCTTTATTATTGGGAGTTTAAGGTCACTTCAAAATAGGGATCTTCCTTTGGCCATCCTTAAAATGTGTACTAAGTTGATTATTAAAATGTTGATTAGTTTTTGAGTTATCACATACACAAGGTAATTTCTACGGTGGTGGCGGTGGTGAAAGACAGGGCTGAATTCAGTACATCCCCGACTTTCATCTAGAGGTATAATTATTGTGAGGGTTGAAATAACTCATTGCATCAGATAGCTAACCATGACCATCCTTTAATCTTTAGGCTCATCAATCACTTGCAAGATGACGAATTTCTAGTTATCATATGCCGTCCCAGAAAAGGCAGAAAAAATTTTAAATAGATCACTGTTAAAAACCTTTTAAATAATATATGCAGAGGTCAAACAAAACTATTTCTGTTGAAGACTATTTAAATGGAATTTGACATCATAAGTGTTGGGTCAAAATAACACTTTAATTGCTGTAATCAAATGTTAAGTAAGTGTTCCATAGTGTCTTTGTGTGGATTTCAGACATAATAGTTCTAATATTAATTAATGTGTTTGTAGAAAAATGTTAAATTTAACTGGGGTCCTGTATTGTATTTTTGGATGGTTATTCATAAATGCATTTGAATACTTTGTAAAGTATTTACACTAGACCATGCCCTGACATACTATGTGTATTTGTGCTGTAAAAATATTAGCAGGGAAATTTACATCTTTGTTCAACCATTGTGGAACCATGATATATTCCTTTTGATTTATTTTTATTAATAATATTATTACATTCCATATGTTATAGCCTATGAATAGATTTATTTGTGTATTAATATCACAATACAATTACCTTAATAACGGTGATATTAATTTTCGGCAAAACTCGAATATTTTTTGCGATCCTTTCCCAAGTTGCTTCCTGCTTTGAAATTATTTTTGTTTACATTTCTTTTTCCTGGTCATTTCATAATATTTGAGCTAACGAAATGGTTTTAGAGTAAAAACTAAAATGCCAGAACAAATATTTATCCCTGAGTTTGTTAGGGAAACATGGGATGACTTCAAGTCCCCCACAACTTCGTCCTTCGCTAAACTGGGGGACTGCCGAAATGCCGTGGCTGCAATAGAAGAGGTACAGTACGTACTGGTCGATCAGTATAGGCGTATAGGGCTCAATATGTTTTAAAGTTTAGTACATGCAATAATTATTTGTGAAACTTTTTGTGCAGTGTTTATGTAGTGCCTTTCTACTGTATGCAGTATATATATCCTGGATCAAGTGAAGAAAGAGGCGCATTCAGTCGAAACGCCACTAAAACATGGGTCGAGGGGGGAGATCTTCCGTCGGTTTGCCGAGCGGCGCCTCTATCTTCACTTGTCCCTATATCCTCGTTGTACGGAAGTTCGATCACTTAAGAAAATTGATGTCAAATGTACAAGTAAAAATCTAATAAAAGAGTGTTATTAAATTTTGAAACGTACAATATGCGTAAAATATCTAGTGGTGGTGGACCAGTTCACGCCCGGGTACCAATTCACGCCCACCCGCAATTTTCTTGAAGATTTATGATTTTTCATAGAGAAGATGTTTACCACATTGTAGATAATCATCAAATTGATCATATACATTTGTAATTTATTGTTTAACTGTGATTGTTTTGGATAAATTTAGGGGTGGGCGTGAATTGGTACCCGGGCGTGAACTGGTCCACCACCACTATATTTTAGTTTTGCTAAGTTGTTTTTATTTGAAATTATCTAAAATATAACGATTTTATTCATATTTAAAAGATCGCATTTCCTTTAACTGTTGTCATAGGGGACAGCGATGTACAAAAAAATCGATCATTTGGTATACACCTCTTTATCGGGGGAAGGAAGTGGGGAAAACACAACTAAATTTTGAAAAGGTAGTTATATCAATTGATTGATTTTTCATCTCAGTCAGGTAAGTAAAACATCTCTAATAAAAATAAAATGCAATTTCTATAATTTTGCAATGGAAAGTTCTTTAAAAACAATTTTCGATTGTGCAACAACAATTATTAAATCTATTTTTGCAAAGGAAAAATAAAAATACCTGTATTTTGACATCAGAATAAAATAATTTTTCCGGTAAGATTGATTACATTCGAAACGCCAGCAGCCTTCTGTTCCTCATACAACCATTCAAAACGAAGCGGATCGGAAGAAAACGTACATTGACGATAGTAGATGATCGTAATGTCGATATGCTCATTAAGTCGATCGGTCTGCATTGACAGCTTTACCGGACATTACAAACTTGATTTAAATTTGCATTTAAACAAGCACCCTTTTCTTGGATATATTCTACAAAAATACTCGTGCATTGTGTTCCCTGCAGATTTATTTTTATATTTTCTTAAATAAACGCTAAAATGATACCTCATCACAGAAATAAACCATCCAGTTTATCATAATACAACTAATATAAAATCTGTATACAAATTGTTGTTCGATAGATATATTTGATCATCTAGGAACAAATCTTTCATCTAGTTGATCCCAATGAAAGTGGTGGTACTAGTTGATCGACTTAATGATCAATCTTACAAATGGCAGTCTTTTTGTGCATTTTTAAAGCCAAGTTTGAACTTTCTGTTGAAAAAAAATCTTAAAAGTCTTGCAACAGTTTGTTAGTTTATTTGCTTTATGAAGTCGTATTTTTCAATATACTGTACTTTAATATTTTGGGGTTGAATTTAATTTTATTAAGTGACAATAATCACACTTCATAAGTCTCCCTTAAGTGATTGACTTTAAGATCATCCACTATATATATGTTGTTCCGTTTTTAACTTCAGTGTACAACTGTAATAAGCAGTTTATCGTGTATATATAAAAACGATTTACATACAACTCATGACCAAGACAGCTCATGACCAATAACTCATACCCACAGCTTATACCTAAGATATCATTTACCTTCCAGATAAAATACCATTCTTCATACCATTTATTTAAAAATATATAATGTTGAGAAACCCCACGAAATTTTGTGACCTCATATCATATGTGTGCATTAGGGCTGGGACGGGTGCTTAAAAACTGCCCCAAGTACCCACACTCTATGACAACTAACTGAATTCAAGTAATCACGAGATTTAGTAACTATGTACCATTAGAAGTCTTCTGTAAACAAACAGTGGCAAAACTTCTGAAGAAAAACGTCTTCTATTTAACCAGGTATTATAGAATATGGAATAAATTATACGTTGTTAAGCCAAAAGCAAAACTTTAATTGATATTATGTGGCAAAAATGCAGAAGTGTAGCATATTTATACACAAATGTGTCATTTTGCGGGTGATAATACAAAACACTGTGAGTACTCGAGTGGTTAAAATGGACTAGAGTATTAGCAAACACCGACTCGTCTATCCTGGCTCAACTAACCGTAGACCGAGTTTCTGTCCCGTCGCCAATTGCTATTGATATACTGATGCTATGCAATGGTGAGGGACAGAGCTCACATGTATTTGTTTTCTGTGTAAATCTTGAACTGTGGGAAATTATTCCATTTACTTTAAAAAGTCCTTGTTATGTCTATATAGCTTTGTCCAGTTTATAATACATCTGTTGTTACACTCAACTGCTTTTACAAGCCAGGAATTTCTTTCGTAGATAACTATGTAATGTTAATGGTTTGTTTATGTTTAAAAGCAGGTTGAAATATATGCATGGCAGTTTAATTGGCATTAAATATTAGTGAACGGCACAAATAGATACCTCAAAGAATACAAATAACACTTTATACTTGTGGTAATATGCGTACAAATATGTCGTTCAAAATTTACACAGAAAACAAGTACATGTGAGCTCTGTCCCTCGCCACTGCGTACCATCAGAAATATCAACAACAATGCGCGACGGGACAGAAACTCGGTCTAGACTAACCGTTTGCAGCCCCAGTGTGCATACATGAATATTAAGGGGATGTACAAGTACGAGAATTTAAAGTATTACTGACTACTAGGGATGGGTCAGTAGGCTCGGTATTGAGAGCATTTAACTGAAATACTGTGACAATATTTTAAAACTGTGACAAAATCTAGAGAAATTATAAGCTTTTATCCCCATGTTTTCATCCATTTGCAGACTTGTAGGGATACGTTGAGCAGATCTGCCATGTTTTGTGACACTTTATAACTTTAATCTCACTTAACAACACGTATAGTGGAAGGAAAACTTTAAAAAAAATTGGAAACAAACAAGAAATCTGAGGAAATTGTACACATTTTTCGCATATTTTGTTCATTTTGGGACTTTTATTGCAATGTCGTTTAGAGGAAACACCCATGTTGGTTCGGGTGAACTGAAACGCTTAATCCTGGAATTGGTACAGTATTGGCGACCAGATGTACACATTTTTTATACCGACTCATCCCTACCAAATACTGGAGGTTTTGTGACATAATTTCATCAATTTATTGCAGAAATAACTGATGATGAGCGATGGGTTCTAAGATATTTTACAAAAAATAGTTAAATTAGGATCACAAAGAAGAAGCCTGAGTTATTGAGCTATGAGTTGTAAAATCTCTGATAACCCCAAAGGCCAAAGATTAGAATTGGCTAATTAAGCGTCCCTGAAAGGGCGCTTATTTGTTTTCGCCTCAGTTTCCTCGCCGCCGCATTATGGTCTCCCTTGAATATCTCCCTTATTATGAGAAGGTTTCAAACCATATTTGGCAGTTATATACCTTAGGCGTGGGAAAATTTTTCTGCATGCTTAAATTTGACCTTTGACCTTTATGAAGGTCACATCATCAAAAACTATTTTTATGTCAGCTGACTTGTCAGTCAGCTGACATTATGTCGTCACTTTGCGGCGTGGGCGTACGCGTACGCGTCCGCGTGAACAACTTCTCCTCCAAAACTACAAGGCCTAGAGACGTGCTGTTTTTTTAAAAGATACCTTATCTATCGAGGATGAAAAATTGTTCAAGGCATGCAAATCTGTCTGTTCATCTGTTTGCTAGAGACATTACAAGGGGGGTACCCCCACCAAAAGTGTGAAGATTTCAACACTTAATCACAATTTTCTCAGTGACTATTGCAGGGATCTCTCTCATATCTTGCATATATGTACTAGGCCAGAGGTAGATTCTCTTGTGTGAGTATGAGACCTGGATCTGTCTTACTTTTTTTTTTAATAAATTTCTTTAATAATTTTTAATGCATTAAAATTCATGAAATCATGCACAAAATCATTTATAACTTGAAAAGTGTTGCATTTAGAGCATTTTGTTAAAATATGTTATTCAGCTACTTTTTTCATAGCTACAATATGGTGAGTAAGTTGGGTGCCTGTCTCAATAGCTAAGTGAGTAATAGCTACTTTTGGGCTTTTCAGTAACTTCCATCATGAGTAAAATCACTTGTAACTTAAAAACTATTGCATTTAGAGAATTTCGTATAAATATGTTATTCAGCTACTTTTGGGTCAGCTATAACATAGTAAAATTTTAGACCTGTAGCTCATGGCATAGCTGAGTAATAGCTACTTTTAGGTTACCACTGTTGAGTAAATCGCTTATAACTTCAAAACTATTGCATTTAGAGAATTTCGTATAAATATGTTATTCAGCTACTTTTGGGTCAGCTATAACATAGTAAAATTTCAGACCTGTAGCTCATGGCATAGCTGAGTAATAGCTACTTTTAGGTTATCACTGTTGAGTAAATCGCTTATAACTTGGAAACTATTGCATTTACAGTATTTTGTTTCAATATGTTATTCACCTATTTTGGGATCAGCTATAACATAGTGAAGTTTCAGATCTGTGGCTCATTGCATAGCTGAGTAATAGCTACTTTGAAGTTCTCACTATTGAGTAAATCACTTGTAACTTAAAACCTATTGCATTTAGAGAATTTCGTATAAATATGTTATTCAGCTACTTTTGGGCCAGCTATAACATAGTGAAATTTCAGATCTGTAGGTCATGGCATAGCTGAGTAATAGCTACTTTAAAGTTCTCACTATTGAGTAAATCAGTTGTAATTGGAAAACTGTTGCATTTAGAGAATTTCGTATAAATATGTTATTCAGCTACTTTTGGGTCAGCTATAACATAATAAAATTTCAGACCTGTAGCTCATGGCATAGCTGAGTAATAGCTACTTTTAGGTCATCACTATTGAGTAAATCAGTTGTAACTTGAAAACTATTGCATTTACAGTATTTTGCTTAAATATGTTGTTCACCTACTTTTGGGTCAGCTATAACATAGTAAAATTTCAGACCTGTAGCTCATTGAATAGCTGAGTAATAAGTACTTTGAGGTTCTCACTATTGAGTAAATCAGTTGTAATTGCAAAACTATTGCATTTAGAGAATTTCGTATAAATATGTTATTCAGCTACTTTTGGGCCAGCTATAACATAGTGAAATTTCAGATTTGTAGGTCATGGCATAGCTGAGTAATAGCTACTTTGAAGTTCTCACTATTGAGTAAATCAGTTGTAATTGGAAAACTATTGCATTTACAGAATTTCGTATAAATATGTTATTCAGTTACTTTTGGGTCAGCTATAACATAGTAAAATTTCAGACCTGTAGCTCATGGCATAGCTGAGTAATAGCTACTTTTAGGTCATCACTATTGAGTAAATCAGTTGTAACTTGAAAACTATTGCATTTACAGTATTTTGCTTAAATATGTTGTTCACCTACTTTTGGGTCAGCTATAACATAGTAAAATTTCAGACCTGTAGCTCATTGCATAGCTGAGTAATAACTACTTTGAGGTTCTCACTATTGAGTAAATCAGTTGTAATTGCAAAACTATTGCATTTAGAGAATTTAATATAAATATGTTATTCAGCTACTTTTGGGTCAGCTATAACATAGTAAAATTTCAGATCTGTAGCTCATGGCATAGCTGAGTAATAGCTACTTTTAGGTTATCACTGTTGAGTAAATCGCTTATAACTTGGAAACTATTGCATTTACAGTATTTTGTTTCAATATGTTATTCACCTATTTTGGGATCAGCTATAACATAGTGAAGTTTCAGATCTGTGGCTCATTGCATAGCTGAGTAATAGCTACTTTGAAGTTCTCACTATTGAGTAAATCACTTGTAACTTAAAACCTATTGCATTTAGAGAATTTCGTATAAATATGTTATTCAGCTACTTTTGGGCCAGCTATAACATAGTGAAATTTCAGATCTGTAGGTCATGGCATAGCTGAGTAATAGCTACTTTAAAGTTCTCACTATTGAGTAAATCAGTTGTAATTGGAAAACTGTTGCATTTAGAGAATTTCATATAAATATGTTATTCAGCTACTTTTGGGTCAGCTATAACATAGTAAAATTTCAGACCTGTAGCTCATGGCATAGCTGAGTAGTAGCTACTTTTAGGTCATCACTATTGAGTAAATCAGTTGTAACTTGAAAACTATTGCATTTACAGTATTTTGCTTAAATATGTTGTTCACCTACTTTTGGGTCAGCTATAACATTGTAAAATTTCAGACCTGTAGCTCATTGAATAGCTGAGTAATAAGTACTTTGAGGTTCTCACTATTGAGTAAATCAGTTGTAATTGCAAAACTATTGCATTTAGAGAATTTCGTATAAATATGTTATTCAGCTACTTTTGGGCCAGCTATAACATAGTGAAATTTCAGATTTGTAGGTCATGGCATAGCTGAGTAATAGCTACTTTGAAGTTCTCACTATTGAGTAAATCAGTTGTAATTGGAAAACTATTGCATTTACAGAATTTCGTATAAATATGTTATTCAGTTACTTTTGGGTCAGCTATAACATAGTAAAATTTCAGACCTGTAGCTCATGGCATAGCTGAGTAATAGCTACTTTTAGGTCATCACTATTGAGTAAATCAGTTGTAACTTGAAAACTATTGCATTTACAGTATTTTGCTTAAATATGTTGTTCACCTACTTTTGGGTCAGCTATAACATAGTAAAATTTCAGACCTGTAGCTCATTGCATAGCTGAGTAATAACTACTTTGAGGTTCTCACTATTGAGTAAATCAGTTGTAATTGCAAAACTATTGCATTTAGAGAATTTAATATAAATATGTTATTCAGCTACTTTTGGGTCAGCTATAACATAGTAAAATTTCAGATCTGTAGCTCATGGCATAGCTGAGTAATAGCTACTTTTAGGTTATCACTGTTGAGTAAATCGCTTATAACTTGGAAACTATTGCATTTACAGTATTTTGTTTCAATATGTTATTCACCTATTTTGGGATCAGCTATAACATAGTGAAGTTTCAGATCTGTGGCTCATTGCATAGCTGAGTAATAGCTACTTTGAAGTTCTCACTATTGAGTAAATCACTTGTAACTTAAAACCTATTGCATTTAGAGAATTTCGTATAAATATGTTATTCAGCTACTTTTGGGCCAGCTATAACATAGTGAAATTTCAGATCTGTAGGTCATGGCATAGCTGAGTAATAGCTACTTTAAAGTTCTCACTATTGAGTAAATCAGTTGTAATTGGAAAACTGTTGCATTTAGAGAATTTCATATAAATATGTTATTCAGCTACTTTTGGGTCAGCTATAACATAGTAAAATTTCAGACCTGTAGCTCATGGCATAGCTGAGTAGTAGCTACTTTTAGGTCATCACTATTGAGTAAATCAGTTGTAACTTGAAAACTATTGCATTTACAGTATTTTGCTTAAATATGTTGTTCACCTACTTTTGGGTCAGCTATAACATTGTAAAATTTCAGACCTGTAGCTCATTGCATAGCTGAGTAATAACTACTTTGAGGTTCTCACTATTGAGTAAATCAGTTGTAATTGGAAAACTATTGCATTTAGAGAATTTAATATAAATATGTTATTCAGCTACTTTTGGGTCAGCTATAACATAGTAAAATTTCAGACCTGTAGCTCATGGCATAGCTGAGTAATAGCTACTTTTAGGTTATCACTGTTGAGTAAATCACTTATAACTTGAAAACTATTGCATTTAGAGTATTTTGTTTCAATATGTTATTCACCTATTTTGGGGTCAGCTATAACATAGTGAAGTTTCAGACCTGTGGCTCATTTCATAGCTGAGTAATAGCTACTTTGAAGTTCTCACTGTTGAGTAAATCAGTTATAATTGGAAAACTATTGCATTTACAGAAATTTGTGCAAATATGTTATTCAGCTACTTTTGGGTCAGCTATAACATAGTGAAATTATAGACCTATAGCTCATGGCACAACTGAGCAATAGCTATTCTCAGGTACTGACTGTTGAGTAAATCAGCTATAACTTGAAAAATATTGCATTTTTGAGTATTTTGTTAAAATATACTGTTCACCTACTTTTGGGTCAGCTATGTAACATTGTGTATTATGGAGCCTAGTGTATCTCCATCCATAGAGAATTGTACAATGTAACACATTAAGCAGTTGCTTTACAGAAGTCCTAGAATAAAGATCACTTATAGCTTACTCCACTTCTTGTGATTATTAATATATATAAAATATATACACAAGAACATTACATGGTGTCAGAAGTGGAATGGGATTATTCTCACATTGAATGTAATAGTTAAACAGTTACAATGGAAGGAATAAAAATATCTCCTTTGGATATGTGTGGTGATAATCTCTCAGAAAGTTGGAGGAGATGGTCACAAACAATGAAACTGATTTTAACTGGACCACTCTCCAAGAGATCAAATAAAGAAAAGTGCGCGTTCTTTCTCTTGTACATTGGTCAAGAGGCTAGAGATGTCTTCAACACATGGACACTGGCTCCCAATGACGAGGACAAACCGGACATTCTGTTTGATAAATTCGAAGACTACTTCAAACCAAAGAAAAATCTAACAGTTCTGAGGCATAAATTCAACAGCAGGGTTCAAGGTGCTTCTGAATCAGCAGATCAGTTCATCACAGATTTGAAGCTCCTGTCACTTGACTGTGAGTATGGTGGCCTACATGATGAAATGATTAGAGATCGGATAGTCGTTGGTGTTTACTCAGAGGAAGTTAAGGAAAAACTTCTACAAGAAGCCAACTTAACCCTGGATAAGTCAGTTGAGATTATCAAAGTGGTTGAAGGGTCAAAACGGCACATCAAATCCATGGCAAATGGAACCGAATCGTCCATTGATGCAGTCCGGAAAAGTGCACACAAGGGAGTAAAGCAAAAGGTGACAAAACAAGCCAGCAACTCGAAACAGTGTGGAAGATGTGGGGAAAAACACGAAAAAGGTCAGTGCCCGGCATATGGGAAAAAGTGCTTGAAATGCAACAAGCGGAATCATTACGCAAAAATGTGCAGGGGTCACAAAGCCGTACACAGTGTCGAACAGCCACAATATGAAAGTGACAACAGTGAAACTGGAGTAGCTCACTTCATTGGTGCAGTACACAACTGTGAAGAAAGGAATGAAGCAAGTGTCACATTACTTCTCGGTAATAAGAAGTCAGCTCTCAAATTCAAGTTGGACACAGGAGCTCAGGTAAACATAATTCCTGCAAAATTGTTCAAAAATATGAACTTACCGGAGGCCAAAGTTCACTCCACAAACACTAAGTTAACAGGTTATGGAGGACTCAACTTGAAAGTTAAAGGTACTTGTGACATTAAATGCTCATACAAAGATGCTGAAAATGTTTCAAAGTTCTACATTGTAGAAACAGACTCTCCAGCAGTACTTGGTCTACAGTCATGTATAGATCTAGGCCTTATACAATTAGTAATGTCAGTGTCTGAATCAACTGGCATCAGTGATACACTGGAGAAGTATAACAATGTGTTTACAGGACTTGGATGTCTGAAGGATCCCTATCACATACAGATTGATGAGTCTGTCAGTCCAATAGTACACCCACCTAGAAGAGTCCCAGCAGCCCTGAGGGACCGATTGAAGTCAACGCTTTGTGACATGGAGCAAATGGGGGTGATCAGAAAAGTGGATGAGCCAACAGATTGGGTCAGCTCAGTGGTCATAGTGGAGAAACCAAACTCCAACAAGCTGAGAATTTGCCTGGACCCAAAAGACCTGAACAACGCCATCAAACGGGAACACCTGGAGTTACCCACTCTGGAAGAAATCACATCAAGGATGGCTGGTGCAAAGGTTTTCTCAAAAATAGACCTCAATCATGGCTATTGGCAACAAACCCTGGATGAGGAAAGCCAACTTTTGACCACTTTCAACACTCCGTTTGGTCGCTACTGCTATAAAAGACTTCCCTTTGGCATCAAATGTGCACAGGAAGTATTCCAGAAGAGAATCTCACAGCACTTTGACAGTATGCCGGGTGTAGAAACAGATATTGATGACATTTTGATATGGGGTGCCACAGAAGATGAGCATGACAGCAGACTGGAAAAAGTCTTGAAGAAATGTGCTGAACTGAATTTAACACTAAACAAAGACAAGTGCAAGTTCAAAGTTGAGACTGTGACATACCTAGGGAATATCATCTCAGCTGATGGAGTTAAACCAGACAGTGAAAAGGTGAGAGCTATCATGGACATGCCTCCACCTACAGATCGCAAAGGAGTTGAAAGACTTTTAGGTACTGTGAATTACCTAGCAAAGTTCGTACCTAAAATGTCAACAGTGATGGAACCAATAAGAATCCTTCTGAGAAAGGATACTGAATTTGCTTGGTTAAAGCCACAGCAAGTCACATTCACAAAAGTCAAAGACATTCTTAGTCATTCGCCTGTTTTGCAATTCTTCGATGTGAAGAAACCAGTGAGAATCAGTTGTGATGCTTCCAAATCAGGCCTTGGAGCAGTTCTACTCCAGGACAACAAACCAGTTGCCTTCGCCTCAAGGTCAATGACTGATGCAGAAACAAGGTACGCACAAATTGAAAAAGAATTGTTAGCCGTTGTCTTTGGCATGGAGAGGTTCCACCAGTTCACATATGGCCAAGATGTAGTGGTTGAAAATGATCATCGTCCATTAGAGCAAATTATGAAAAAGAAGCTCAGTGCAGCTCCACCCAGACTCCAACGCATGTTACTCAGGCTACAGCAGTATAACTTCAAATTAGAGTACAAGCCTGGGAAAGAGCTAATTGTAGCTGACATGCTGTCACGTGCCTGCACACCAGATGCAGAAAGTTGTACAGCAAATGATGTAGTAAAACATGTGCAAACCGTTGTAAGCAATATTCCAGTAGCTGCAAACAGAATTGAGGATATCAAGAATGCAACCTCAGTGTGCACAGACTTTTGTCAACTGAGAGACATTATCTTGAATGGTTGGCCCGACAGTAAGGTCAAGGTCCCATATGCACTGCATGAATATTGGAATTGCAGAGACGAATTAACAGAAACTGATGGTCTAATCTTAAGAGGTGACAGGATAGTGATCCCAATAGCACTTCGCCCAACCATGTTGACACTCCTACATGTCGGACACATGGGAGTAGACAAAACCATCAAGAGAGCCCGAGATGCTATTTACTGGCCTAGCATTGATGCTCAGATCAAGGACATGATCCTGAAATGCGCAACCTGTCTAGAAAATAGAAATCCAAACCAGCAGCGTGAACCACTGATATCTCATGAAATCCCTGATCGACCATGGCAAAATCTGGCAACGGATCTATTTCAGTTGAATGATCGCAATTATGTACTGGTAGTGGACTATTACAGCAGGTACTTCGAAGTCGCTCATCTGAACACCACAAAAGCAACAAGTGTAATAAACCAGATGAAAGTGATGTTTGCCAGACATGGAATTCCGTCAAAGGTCACTTCAGACCAAGGACCACAGTACAGTTGTGCAGAATTTCAAGAATTCGCAAAGTCGTGGGGTTTTCAACACATAATGTCCTCACCTTATTGTGCAAAGAGTAATGGTCTTGCGGAAAGGACTGTTCAGACTGTGAAAAACATTCTAAAGAAGTCGGCAGTAGACAACACAGATCCACTGCTTGGGTTCCTTGAGTACAGGAACACACCAATTGATGGCATAGCCTCCCCAGCTGAGTTACTCATGGGTCGCAAACTCAGATCCATCCTTCCAGCTTTGCACCAAAGCTTAAAGCCGAAACTTCAAAATCCCAAACAAGTGAAAGCTGCTCTGTGTAAAAAACAGACAAGGCAAAAACATTATTATGACAGACATACCAAGATCTTGAAATCACTAAAAGAGGGAGAGAAAGTTAGAATTCTACAACAAAACAAATGGGAGCAAGCCACTGTCAAAGAGAAGCTGAACACACCACGGTCATATTTAGTGACAACACCCAATGGAAGTGTGTATCAAAGAAATAGATCACACATTCTCAAATCCAATGAAGGCCAGGGGATAGAGGATTGCAGAGATGAGTCAAACACCAAAACAGCAAGTGTCAAACAGCCACCAATGGGAAAAAACAATTGGGCCTCAAACAAACAATTTACAACCAGATATGGAAGAACAGTCAAGCCAGTGGTTAAATATTAACTCTAATAAATTGGATATTATTACACATTTAGATATTACTCAAATGACATTGATAATTATACATATTGTGTTCTGTACTTTGTTCATTTGTAGAATGAACTGTTTAATGTTTAAACACCCTTGAGTTATAATCACACAACTTTGGAGCATAGTGTAAGTTGAATTCCAGTGAAAACTTTACACACATTTGATAACTGTTCTTGCAAATGATTATCACAAAACTGTACAGAGTGCAGTAACTGTAACCAGGTAACTAATCTTTGAACAGAGACCATTTGTCCTAAAAAAAAAAAAAAAAGAAAAAAATTTGTGTAAAAGATAAAAGACCAGTGTACATGTGTAAACACACATACAGACCTTCTAGACATCAGTAGAGGGATAATTGTATAAACAGTTAAACAAAGTCAGTAATAATGGGGGTATGAAAGTGCAAGTTTGAAAGTGTGAAACTATAATGCATGTATCCTGGTGAAGTGTAAACCCATCAATCTAACTTGCAGTGGTGTTGTAATTGACTACACATGTTATTTGTAAAAACCACAAAACTCAAGGAGACTGCATGAGGTCAATGAAAAGGAAAAATAATGCAAGAAGAATCTGAACCAATTTTCATAATGAGGTCTTAAAGAACTTGTGTTAAAAAATTTATACTTTATAATTAATTAAAGATAAATTAATTATCCTCAAAAGGGAGCATGTAACATTGTGTATTATGGAGCCTAGTGTATCTCCATCCATAGAGAATTGTACAATGTAACACATTAAGCAGTTGCTTTACAGAAGTCCTAGAATAAAGATCACTTATAGCTTACTCCACTTCTTGTGATTATTAATATATATAAAATATATACACAAGAACATTATAAGCTATAACATAGTGAAATTACAGACCTATAGCTCATGGCATAGCGGAGCAATAGCTATTTTCAGGTTCTCACTATTGAGTAAATCAGTTGTAGCTTGAAAACTATTGCATTTACAGTAGTTTGGTTAAATATGTTGTTCACCTACTTTTGGGTTAGCTATAACATAGTGAAATTTCAGACATGTAGCTCATGGCATAGCTGAGTAATAGTTCCTTTGAGGTTCTCACTGTTGAGTAAATCAGTTGTAACTTGAAAACTATTACATTTAGAGTAATTTGTTAAATATGTTATTCACAGAATTTTTGGTCAGCTATAACATAGTGAAATTGCAGACCTCTATGTCATGGCATAGCTGAGCAATAGCTACTTTCAGGTTCTCACTGTTGAGTAAATCATTGTATCCACTGGATAGCCGCAGTGTGTAGAGAGAGATTTCACCATTACTGCGCTGATGAAAAAAAATATAGCTAGCTTTCTTAAGTTTGCAGTATATATTAATAACCATAAAATGTTGTCTGGGAATATTTTTGGCCTCATTTTGAGAAACAAGATGGCCGCCACAGGTGTTTTTTGTCAGTCATGAAAAGTGCTTATATCTCCCTTATTATTGATCCTAGAGGTTTGGGATGATAAACCAACCTGTAGGAAATCATGGGGTGGGAATCTTTTGGTGTGGTCAGATTTGACCTTCAATGACCCCTCCTTCAGGGTCAAACAAGGATAGCCAAACTTAAAAGTGCTTATAACTTGCTTATTATTGGTCCCAGAGGTTTGGGATGGTAAGCAGACAGGAAATCATGGGCTGTGAATCTGTTGATATGGTCCGATTTGACCTTGGAACCCTCCTTCAAGGTCAAATGAGGATAGCGAAAGTTGAAAGTGCCTACAACTCGCTTATTATTGGTGACAGAGATTTGGGATGGTAAACCATCCCATAGGAAATCATTGGCTCGGAATCTTTTGGTATGGTCAGATTTGACCTTTGGACCCCTCCTTCAAGGTCAAATGAGGACAGCCAAGCTTAAAAGTGCTTATAACTCATTTATAATTGGTCCTAGAGGTTTGGAATGGTAAACCATAGGAAATCATGGGTTGGGAATGTATTTGTGTGGTTAGATTTGACCTTGGACCCCTTCTTCAAGGTCGAACGAGGATATTGCATTTGTAGTATTTCTTTAAATATATTTTAACCTATTTTTTACACTTAAACAATTACCTTGTTATTTTCCTTCATAATACCATTTACAGGGCACAACTTTTTTATCCTTTTCTTCTGTCAGCTTCGGAATTTCTTTCGAACTTGCTGTTCAGTTACCATTTACTGTATTTCTGTACAGCCCTTTTCCTGATAATTATTCTGTCCTCTAATCACCTTCACAAATCAAAAACACTCAGTCAGCTGACACAGTGCCCGTTCACAGGCACTCTCCTCTTGTTGAGGAAAGGAAATTACAGCCCAGCACCATTGATGGCTACAAGTCTGCCATTGCTGATAAACTGGGAAATTCAACCCTCAATATCAGCAAAGATGAAAATCTCACCCGTCTCTTGGATAGTTTCCATAGGGACAGACCCAAGGGCAGAAGAGGTATCCCGTCCTGGAACCTATCTCTGGTTTTACACCAGTTAACAAAGGCTCCCTTTGAGCCAATTAAGGAGGCCTCCTTGAAGCACTTGACCTTCAAGACAGTTTTCCTCCTAGCCCTGGGTTCAGGCAAACGCAGAAGTGAAATTCATGCTTGGCAAAGTAAGAACATCAGACACCAGTCTGACTGGTCTAAGGTGTCTCTGTACCCATCTCCCAGCTTTCTTTCCAAGAACCAGCTGGCTAAGGAGGGTCCGGACAGTGTGCCCCAGTGATAATACCAGCCCTGGCCCCGACTCTGGATAGGTCCCTCAAGTCTCACAGGTCACTCTGTCCGGTCAGAGCTTTGCGCTACTACTTGGACAGGACCTCAGACCTCAGGCAGAATAAGAAGTTGGTTTTTGTCTCCTTCAAGAAAGGTTTTGACAAGGACATCTCACCTGCCACTATCTCCTCCTGGATCAAACAGACTGTGATCCTATGTTGTGAGCTCTCAGATCAGGAAGCTCACACTTTACATCAGGTTAAAGCCCATGATGTCAGGGCCTTTGATGCTTCCAAGGCCTTCCAATCGGGGGTCTCCTTAGAACAGATCTTGTCGGCCTGCCACTGGAAGTCACATAACACCTTCACACAATTTTATCTGAAGGATGTGGTATGGGCTGATTCTGAGCTTTATCACCTGGGACCTGTAGTGGCTGCTCGGCAGATCCACCAGTAGCCCAGGTCAGAGAGGAGATCTGTACATATGTATATAGTGTATATATAGTTAAGAAGCATTAAAAAAAAAAAAAAAAATCAGACGTGATTCCTTCGGGAGGTTTATTTCTTTGGGACTGAACTCATCCCTCTCTTCCCCTACCTCAGAGCAGGTCTGTAAAAAAAGGGGGGGGAGGCGAGTCGGTTTGGACCGGTTAACCGGTTTCTGTTGACCGACTATAGCCTTAAGGGTCTTGAAAATCTTAGGTCGACCCAGGCTTAGAGGAAATTTTGTTAGTTATTTTCTGAGTTAGCATAAGTCCCTAGTAACTTACCCGCCGACCAAGCGGTAGTTATTCAGCATATTGTCCATTGGATAGGATGTATTAACGCAATAAAATTGCAAATTTAATAAGTAAATTAAATTTTTATAAGTTAATACCCTATCCAATGGACATACAAGACCCTCACCGACCCCACTATCAGTTTACTAGGGGTCTAATAGGTTTAGACGACGAAAAAGATGCTATGACGTCAGGTTGTCTAGACAGGAAGGAAGTACGATGCGCCACCTGGTCTGCGCTGACCGGTTTCGCATATTGGCCATTGGATAGGGTATTAACTTATAAAAATTTAATTTACTTATTAAATTTGCAAGTTTGTTCCACAGAAATGCTTTCCTGGGATAATCATCAAGCTTGTTTAAAGTGTAGCAATGAGAAAAAAAGGGTTAAGATAAGTGTGTGACTTCTAGTAATGGTACAGAGTGCTGTATTTGTGCAGGTTTCTCTAAAATATCACACAAAGAGAAGTCTAAAGTCAAAACCTCCTGTGCTAAGTTTGATGATGAGTGATACAAGGTCATATCTATCAACAGTCCTTGATGAATGATTTTCCCCTCATCCTCTGGAAAGTGTAACCTTGAAATCACTCAATTCTTACAGCATTGTGTTTGTCTGGGTATGTTTGTCACCTCTGCATCATATGATCAACATGCTATCTCTCACTATTACAGCTTAAAATTCATGTGAACCCTCCTATTATCTTTTTAAGTATGCCTTTAGAGCTATGAAATGTATTGGGAGGTAGTAGGAAACCGTATGTGGAGAGTCTAGAAAGCAAGTCAAACTGGGGTCATAAAATAGTGGAGTTTGAGTTTTTGCATTATTAAGAGATATTGGGAAACCATATGTGAAGAGTCTTATTTAGTCTATATACCCCCCTTATAGGTCAAACTGGGGTCATAAAATAACAGATTTTGTCTTATATCTCCTTTATTATTGCTTTTATAGCTTTAGAATGTATTAAAGAAGTATTGGGAAACCATATGTGGAGAGTCTATATAGCCGGTCAGATTTACCCCCTGGCCCTCCCCTTATGGGTCAAACTCGGGTCATAAAATAGCAAATTTTTCCTTTTGCCTTATATCCCCTTTATTATTACTTTTACAGCTTTAAGAATTAAGAGGTATTGGGAAGCCATATGTGGAGAGTCTATATATCTGGTCAGATTTATCCCCTGAACCTCTAGTTTCTTATTGCTATTGAATTGATTTAAATCCAAAAATCCTTTGAAATTTTAAAATCCTTACCCTTTCCTTCTCCAAAGGATTTAAATCCAAATCCTTTTTGAGAAAAGAATTAAACTCAGCTCATAACTTTTGTCATAAAATTGTAAAAGACATACATTATAATATGTTTGCCATACATGCTGCCAACTTTATTTATCACTCATACTAGTATTTCAGCACTTCATTTTGTTTCATTCAGAAGTAAAGCATGAATTGTAGGATGCTTCCTCTGAGAAGAAAAAGTAAACATCATAACTTTAATTCACATTGCATATGCAGAATCATATCACACTTTTTGATTTCATACCGTTTTTTGGTGGCCATCTTGAATTTCTGCATGAAACACAAAAATGTGTTTATCTCAGAAATGGTGCGAGATAGAGCTATTTCAACAAAATTTTCGGTCCACCGGTTGATACAGAATAATATGACTTTTTACCAAAAGTTGTTTTCCCGCCATTTTTGGTGGCCATCTCTAATTTCAAAAATGCAAAAACGCATTTATCTCGGAAACAGTGCAAGATGGAGCTATTTGACGAAATTTTTGGTCTGCAGAGTATATACAGAGTGATCTGACACTTTTTGCCAGAAGTCATTTTCCCACTATTTTTGGTGGCCATCTTGAATTTCTGCGTAAAAAAACACATGTTTTTCTGGGAAATGTGTGAGATAAAGCGATTTCGACGAAAGTTTTGGCCCGCAGGGTTTATGGAGAATGGTATGACACTTTTTGCCAAGACTCGTTTTCCACCATTTTTGGTGCCCATCTTAAATTTCTGCATAAAACATGTTTATCTGGGAAAAAGTGAAAGATGGAGCAATTTCATCAAAATTTTCATCCAACAGGTTTTAGGTATAATCGTCTGATACTTTTGCCAAAAGTCGTTTTTTTACCAAATCATGTTTATTTCACAATGATAGAGTGATTACGGCTGAATCTTTGCCTCAGAGGGATGCTTGAAAGTCAACTGCTAACTTTTAGAGAAAGAATTTTCTGCCATTTTTTGCAGCCGGCTTTATTTTTTTTTAAATGAAAAAAAAAACCCCATTAATCTTAAACAGAGCAAGATACAGTCATTTCAGCAAAATCGTTAGTGCTCATTATGTCCACCCCACTGGGGGGTGGACATATTATTTTTGCTTTTTCCAGCGTCCGCCGTCCATCAAGCTTGGTTTCCGGTCATTTCAAGGAAAAGTATTTATCCTATGTTTACCAAATTTGGTATTGGTGTTTATTGGGTTAATAGCTTGCATGGGATTGCTTTTTGATGAAGTTAGCTCTATAGCTAACTGAGTAATAGCTACTTAGTTACTTTTGTGTACTTTTTTTGTTTCTGGGCATTTTAAGGAAAAAATATTTGACATATCTTTACCAAATTTGGTATGAGCAATAGTTAGGTCAATAGCTTGCTTGGGATTACTTTTAGTGATAATAGCTATATAACTCACTCAGTAATAGCTACTTAGCTACTTTTAGTAGCTTTTTTATTTTAAGCAGTTTAAAGGAAAAGTATTTCACCTATGTTCAGGAAAAGTATTTATCCTATCTTTACCAAATTTGGTATTGGTGTTTATTGGGTTAATAGCTTGCATGGGATTGCTTTTGGTGAAGATAGCTCTATAGCTAACTGAGTAATAGCTACTTAGCTACTTTTGTATACTTCTTTTGTTTCCAGGCATTTTAAGGAAAAATATTTGACATATCTCTACCAATTTTAGTATGAGCAATACTTAGGTCAATAGCTTGCTTGGGATTGCTTATAGTGATAATAGCTTTATAACTGACTGAGTAATAGCTACTTAGCTACTTTTAGTAGCTTTTTTATTTTAGGCATTTTAAAGGAAATGTATTTCACCTATGTTCACAAAATTTGGGATGGAGGATTATTGGATCAGTAGCTTGCTTGGGATTGCTTTTGGTGATAATACCTTTATATCTAATTGAGCAATAGCTACTGTGCTATATAGCTATTGTGCTATTTTGAGTTGACTTTTTCTAGACATTTTAATGAAACAATGTTTTCTATCTTCACAAAAATTTATATGAAGGATAATTGTGTCAATAGTTTGGCCAGGATAGCTTTTGGTCGATGATAGCTTTGTAGCTATAGCAAACTGAGTAATAGCTACTTAGCTAATTTTGTGTACTACTTTTGTTTCCGGGCATTTTAAGGAAAAATATTTGGCATATCTTTACCAAATTTGGTATGAGCAATAGTTGGGTCAATAGCTTGCTAGGGATTGCTTTTAGTGATAATAGCTATATAACTGACTGAGTAATAGCTACTTAGCTACTTTGAGTAGCTTTTTTATTTTAAGCATTTTAAAGGAAAACAATGTTTTCTAGCTTCACAAAAATTTATATGAAGGATGATTGTGTCAATAGCTCCGCCAGGATAGCTTTTGGTCAATGATAGCTTTGTAGCTATAGCTAACTGAGTAATAGCTGCTTAGCTACTTTTGTGTACTTCTTTCATTTCTGGGCATTTTAAGGAAAAATATTTGACATATCTATACCAAATTTGGTATGAGCAATACTTAGGTCAATAGCTTGCTTGGGATTGCTTTTAGTGATAATAGCGATATAACTAACTGAGTAATAGCTACTTACCTACTTTGAGTAGCTTTTTTCTTTTAAGCATGTTGAAGGAAAAGTATTTCACCTATGTTCACAAAATTTGGGATGGAGGATTATTGGATCAGTAGCTTGCTTGGGATTGCTTTTGGTGTAATACCTTTATAGCTACTGTGCTATATAGTTATTATGCTATTTTGAGTTGACTTTTTCTGGACATTTTAATAAAACAATTTTTCTATCTTCACAAAAATTTATATGAAGGATAATTGTGTCAATAGTTTGGCCAGTATAGCTTTTGGTCGATGATAGCTTTGTAGCTATCTGAGTAATAGCTGCTTTGCTACTTTGAGCCTACTCAGAATTCCATTTCTGTTTTCACTCTTTTAAAGGAAACACATTTAACTCATCTTTTAAAAATTTGGTGTGAAGGTTTATAGCGTCAATTGCTTGCTTGGTATTGTTGTTGATGGTAACATCTTTAACCTCCTGAGTAATAGCTATATAGCAAAAACATAAATATGTCTTATCTCTTAAACCGTGCGAGATAGTGCGATTTCGTCGAAATTTTCGATCCACAGGGTATCTAAGAAATGTACTCTTGGCAATTTTCAAAAAATTTTACTCTCCCCAAAAATGGCGGCCATTTTGAATTTTCGCCAAAAATGGAAAAATGTAAATTTGCCTCTATCTTCTTAACCATGCGAGATATAGCGATTTCGTCGAAATTTTCGGCCCACAGGGTATCTAAGAAATGTACTACAGGCAATTTTCAAAAAATTTTCCTCTCCCCAAAAATGGCATTTTGAATTTTCGAATTATCTCCTTAACCGTGCGAGATAGAGCGATTTCGTCGAAATTTTCGACCCACAGGGTATCTAAATAATGTACTCTTGGCACTTTTCAAAAAAATTTCCCCTCCCCAAAAATGGCGGCCATTTTGAATTTTCGAATTTTTGCCAAAAATGGAAAAGCACATGTTTGCTTCTATCTCCTTAACCGTGTGAGATAAAGCGATTTCGTCAAATTTTTCGACCCACAGGGTATCTAAGAAATGTACTCTTGGCAATTAAAAAAAAAATTTCCTCTCCCCAAAAATGGCAGCCATTTTGAAATTTCGAATTTTTGCCAAAAATGGAAAAACTCGAATTTGCTTCTATCTCCTTAACCATGCGAGATAGAGGGATTTCATCGAAACTTTCAACCCACAGGGTATCTCAGCAAACTACTCTTTGCAATTTTCAAAAAAATTTCCTCTCCCCCCAAAAATGGCGGCTATTTTGAATTTTCAAATTTTTGCCAAAAATCCAAAAACACAAATTTGCTTCTATCTCCATAACCGTGCGAGATAGAGCAATGTCGTCGAAATTTTCCATCCACAAAGGCATCTCAGCAATCCACTCTTGCCAATTTTGTCCAAATTTTAGAGCAAAACTCATGCTTCCCTTTGGGTGGACATTACACATGCCAATGCGTCCTATTTCTAGTTGTGACAGTTTCTCTTTCTTAAGCAAAACAATACTCTAATTTTAGTTAAGTTAGTTGTCATCACGAGTAATTGGCAAATATCTTAGAAACTGTTACAGATAGTGATTTGTAGCAAATTTTTAGCCTCTGCAAAATGTCGAATTTCCTGAAATTCAGCCGCCATCTTGAATTTTGTCAGAAACCAAAAATGTTTATCTTAAAAACTGTTAGAGATACAGTGATATTGTGTGAATTTTGGACCTTTAGGGTATTAGAGACATTAGGATTAGTGCCTCTGAAAAATGTCAAATTTACCCAAAGGTGAATTTTGCAAAATATCTGATATCTTGAAAATAGAGCAAGATAGCGCAATTTTGCGCAAATTTTTGACCCTCTTCAGAGTCAGAGCGGCATGGGGGTACGCATCTCTCATGAACGACTTCTCCTCCAAAACTACAAGGCCCAGAGACATGCTGTTTTTTTAAAACATACCTTATCTATCGAGGATGAATAATTGTTCAAGGCATGTAGATATGTGTGTTCGTCTGTTTTCTAGAACCATTATAAGTAAAATACCCCCACCCTAAGTATGAAAATTTCAACACTTTATCAGCATTTTCTCATTGACTGTTATGGGGATTTCTTCATATCTTGCTCATGTATATTAGGCCACAAGTAGATTCCCTTGTGTGAGTATCAGGCCTGGATCTTTTTAAATTAATTTTTTATGATTTTTTTTTAAAAATAATTTTTAATGCATTAAAATTCATGAGATAATGCACTAAATCACCTATAACTTGAAAAGTATTGCATTTAGAGCATGTTAAAATATGTTATTCAGCTAGTTTTCCATAGCTAAAACATGGTGAGTAACTTGGGTGTCAATTCCAATAGCTAAGTGAGTAATAGCTACTTTCTGATATTTCAGTACCTGTCATAATGAGTAAAATCAATTATAACTCAAAAACTATTGCATTTAGAGAATTTTGTACAAATATGTTATTCAGCTACTTT
The DNA here is from genome assembly GCA_964017235.1 of Sabellastarte sp. h YS-2021. Lineage (NCBI taxonomy): Eukaryota > Metazoa > Annelida > Polychaeta > Sabellida > Sabellidae > Sabellastarte > Sabellastarte sp. h YS-2021. Next base: position 36,777,153 of record OZ024936.1, read on the forward strand.
TGGGTCAGCTATAACATAGTAAAATTGCAGACCCATAGCTCATTGGATAGCCGAGTAAAAGCTACTTTGAGGTTATCGCTGTTGAGTAAATTGCTTGTATCTTCAAAACTATTTTGTTCAGTATGTTTTCATGTACTTTTGGGTCAGCTATAACATTGTAAAATTGCAGACCTGTAGCTCATGGCATAGCTGAGCAATAGCTGCTGTCAGGTTCTCACTGTTGAGTAAATCAGTTGTAACTTGAAAACTATTGCATTTAGAGCATTTTGTTTATATATGTTATTCAGCTACTTTTTCCATAGCTGTAACATGGTGAGTAACTTGGATGTCTATTCCAATAGCTAAGTGAGTAATAGCTACTTTCTGATATTTCAGTACCTTTCATAATGAGTAAAATCAATTATAACTCAAAAACTATTCGTTTTAGATAATTTTGTATAAATATGTTATTTAGCTACTTTTGGGTCAGTGTTACGATCACAGGGCAAGCACGGTAGCAATTACCGGTTGCTTTTAAGTTGCAACAGGAAAAGACAAAAAGTTGAACTTAACAAATTTATTTAACAATTAAAATAATGATTACAGTCAACTGGTATGCTCTCAATGGTACATACAATGATACAATAATGACACAAATGTGACCTGACCACTATAACTGACAGTTAATTTTATCCAGTGTATCCAGCAATCTGTCCTGTGATCCTTCCAGTGTCTGCTAACACACAGATATCTGTATTCTGTGATCTGTTCAATGTTCCATAACACGAAATGTCCTTATCTTGTCCTTTTGATATCCAATCACACAAACTGTCTGTATAGAGATATTCAGAGAGTTTGCACAACTGTACTGTCTGCACTAAGACAATGTCCAAAATGCAGTAAATCCACTCTCTGGTAGAATCATACACTGTATATAATAAGTAATATCCAAAGTACAGCAAATCTATCCAGACACTGTAGAAAGTTCACCCCAGCAAAAGTTCACAACAACACAAGCAGTTTATATCCACTTGAATGTTAATTCTAAGACACAATAGCCTTCCTTATAGCCAGCGAATACTAAGTTAATGTGTGGTCAGATGCACAGTCCTTATATATTGTTATGGGAATTCTAGAATCTTATAGAACATAACAACTGTCACAATAAGCAGTGAGGAAGCTCTAGAAACTACTTTAAGGGTTTACCCAAATCTATTAATAGATCAGTATAGTAACTACTGAAATTATAGAAGGGATTTCCCCAAGTCTATAAATAGATCAATAAATATCAGTAACACAAAAATCAATAACTCCCTTACTTTGAATGTTAATACATACATATAAAGCATAGATTAAATAATGCACAGACACAGTGCCTATATATGTAACAGTCAGCTATAACATAATGAAATAGCAGACCTGTATGTCATGGCATAGCTGAGTAATAGGTACTTTCAGGTTCTCACTGTTAAGTGAATCAGTTGTAACTTGAAAAGTATTGCATTCAAAATATTTTCTTTAAATTTGTCATTCACCTACTTTTAGGTCAGCTATAACATAGTAAAGTTGCAGACCTGTAGCTCATTCCATAGCTAAGCAATAGCTACTTTGAGGTTTTGTCTGTTGAGTTAATCAGTTGTAACTTGAAAACTATTGCATTTAGAGAATTTTGTTTAAATATATTATTCACCTACTTTTGAATTAGCTATAATATTGTAAAATTGCAGACGTGTAGCTCATGGCATAGCTGTGTAATAGCCATTCTCAGGTTCTCACTGTTGAGTAAATCACATATAACTTGAAAACTATTGCATTTAGAGTATTCTGTTTAAATATGTTGTTCACATACTTATGGTTCAGCTATAACATAGTGAAATTGTAGACCTGTAGCTCATGGCATAGCTGAGCATTAGCTACTTTTAGATTGTCACTGTTCAGTTAATCAGTTGTAACTTGAAAACTATTGCATTTACAGTATTTTGTTTGAATAAGTTATTAACCTACTTTTGGGTCAGCTATAAAATAGTATAATTGCAGACCTCTAGCTCCTTGCATAGCTGAGTAATAGCTACTTTCAGGTTCTCACTCTTGAGTAAATAAGTTGTAACTTGAAAACTATTTTATTTACAGTATTTCTTTAAATGTGTTATTCACCTACTTTTGCGTGAGGTATACCATATTAAAATTGCAGCCCTTTAACTGATTGCATGGCTGAGCAAAAGCTACTTTGAAATTCTCACTGTTGAGTAAATCAGTTGTAACCCGAAAACTTTTGCATTTGCAGTACATGGTTTAACCTACTTTTTACACCTAAACAGTTACCATGTTACTTTCCTTCTGAATACCGTTTCCAGGGCACAACTTTTGTGTACTTTTTTTCTGTCACTTCTACTCTGAAACTCAAAATACACAGTCAGCTGACATTCAAGGGCACTGATTGCTTGTTCTGTATTAGGCGTGATAGAGTCACATGAGGGCTTTTTAGGGATTCAAAGGCTTTTCTCTATGGGCCCCAAAATAGGGTGAAGGTTTACCTCCATAGTCTGCAAAACAGGCTGAGGGCTGTTCTCCACAGGAGATTGCTACTGTTGACAAAGCATTCATAAGGTGGACATTACACATGGTGTGTTTTCTTCTATGCTATCCTGTTTCTTTTCATATGTTACAGCTAGTCTTAGCAGGGCACCCTATTTCTAGTTTCATATGATATTCTTTGAATAAAATTATGTGCAATGGATAACAGCTATTCAAAAGTAGTTTACTTATCAGGGTTCCTGGAAAAATATAAAAACTCTTCATTACAGTGATTACACAGTATGATCTTTATGTATTTACTAGTAAAGAATGAACAAATACCATTCAGGTAGAAATATTTTAAATCTGTAACTTGAATAAAACTTGTCGTTCTTGTAATAATACAGGTATTAGATGGGGACAGAAGTGGTCTGGTTAAAATGAAGAAAACTACAAAGGCACTGTTTAGCACTGGCAGCTGTAAGTACTCTGGAAGATTATATCCCCAGATAAAATTTGGACATATACTGGTTTCATGTCTGTCGTGCTGCCACTGCCGCTGCATCTGTACGTTTTGACTGGTGTGCACGATAACTCAAAAACACTTTTGTGGATTTCTTTTAAACTATTGGAACCCTATTTTAAGGTGACCTTAAACTCCCAATAATAAAGACGCTGTGGCCACCCTAAGGTCTGGAATGTACATTTGGCCACTTAATGCCCTCTAGGTCAAAAACTCATCTGGCTAAAATCTAACCTGAGGACACATTAATATATTCTTCTCACACATATGCCAAGAATCAAGACTTTAAGTTGAGGTTGACATTTTTGGGGGGGGGGCTCATAAAGATTCTATTAAAGGTGTTTTATTCATTTTTTCACATATTTCGTTCTGTAATTTGGAAATGGTAATTCTGATAAGTCTCAAAGTGTACTAGAAATATATTTTATGTGTAATCTTTGTCTGTGAAAATTTTAAGTCTGTAGACTTAATTTCAGGGTCTCTAAAAATGCCTACAGGGACCCAATTTATGAAATTGTTACCACTTGTTAAGCCCTACAGTTGTCAAACTATGGAACTGATAGAGCTGAAATCTTACCTGAAAATAAAATAAAAGGCCAAAAATCAAGATCTTAAGAAGACATTTAACCTGTGTATGAGGACCATACACACCCACCCAAAATGACCTATTTTGTCTATTTTTCACATATTTTGTTCTGTAAATTGTAAATGGTAATTCTGATGAGTCTCAGACTGCACTAGATATAGGTCTTATATGTAATCTTTATGGAAAATTTGCAGTTTGTAGCCTTAATTTTAAGGTCAACTTGAGATTCCTAAATTCCCACCGAGACCCAGTTTATGGACTTTTTTGCAACTTTTAAGCCCTGTAGATGTCAAACTGTCTGATTGATACAGCTAAAGTCTCATCTGGGAATATATTTGTATCTTCTTTTTAACCTGTTTATGAGGACCATACACACCACCCTGGTGTGGTCGGATTTGACCTTGGGCTCCTCCTTCAGGGTCAAACGAGGATAGCCAAACTTAAGTGCTTATAACTTGCTTATTATTGGTCCTAGAGGTTTTCAATGTGAAACCACCTTATAGGAAATCATGGGCTGGGAATCTTCTGATGTCAGATTTGACCTTTGGCCCCTCCTTCAAGGTCAAACGATGGTTCACTGGCTTTGGTGAGTTGTCTTTCCGGTGGATACAGATTTGCATTGGTTCTCCGATGCGTAGGTCTAGTTGTATCTTTCCTTTACATGTGCCAAAAATTGAGGCTTTAAACAGACATTTAACCTATGTTTGAGGGTCATAAACCCCCATCGGACTGGCCTTTTTTCTCCATTTTTCACACATTTTTAATTCCAAATGTTAAGTCTAACTAACTTTAAACTGTACTTGATATAACTTCTGTGTGTAATCTTTGTTGAGTATGATGGTTGAAATTTAAGGTCACATAAAGTTTCTAAAATTACCAGTGACCCAATTTATAACTTTTGGGCTACTTTTTCTGAGAAAGTATTAACATGGCTCGACCTCTACCTCATCCCAGTCAATACTAAGATTTATCAGATGATAAATGACTGTTTGGAAAGTGATTGATCATTTGTCTATTTATATAAAATGTTTCTTATTTTTATTGTATCTTGCTCATAACTTCTAAACGTAATATAAAGTAAGTTATCCTTCTACTTGTTAGCTGTAATACTTATTGAGTATCATCAGTCAGCAGCAATGAATTAATAATAACACAATCTAACATTTGTAAATGATACTGATGATGTACATTTGGCCACTTCTCTTCACTCATTCAGAAAGAAGCTGAAAACTTATCTCTTTGCAAAAGCATACCCACCCTAATTTCTGCCTCTCTCTCTGACCCCAGTTATGTCTCAAAATAATGATGATAGATTTCTGCTTTTTAACCTCAGCCCATAAAGGCTTTGGATAGTCATCCCCTACGCCATCTGGGTGAAGGGGGCATAAAGCTTGAGGGTGTTCCACAGCCCTAAACCCATGCACAGACTTTCATGAAATTTTCAGGATATGTTCACACCAAAAGGATCTAGACCTGATAAGGCTTTGTGGGGGTATTCGGCAACAATTGTTGCCATCGCAACACTTTTTCAACTTTTTGGGTCTTAAAGTTTGTGGGTACTCCATAGCCTAAATCCATGCACAGATTTTCGCCAAGTTTTCACCAAGAGGATCTAGAGCTAAGTAGGTTTAGGGGGTATCTGTCAATAACTGTTATGATGGCAAAACTTTGAATATGTTTAGGTTTTAACGTTTGTGGGTGTTCCACTGCCTAAACCAGTGCATGGATTTTCACTAAATTTTCAGGTTATGTTAACCGAAACAGGATCTAGACCTTTTTGGTCTTAAACTTCTTAAATGAAAAAGGGGCGCTACTTAACCGATGTTACAACAAGTTTAAAACAAAATGGCCGCCATATCATATCTTTAATGTCAAATGGCAGTTTGGGGGGGGGGGGGGGGGGGGAGATATCAAAAAGCCCTAATATGTTCCTTATCATTGGTCCTGGGGATTTGAAATGAGAAAACAACCTATTGGAAATCATGGTCTGCAAATACTTGGAAGTGGCAAGCTTGACCTTTGACCCCTGTTTCAAGGTCATGTAGGGTCATCGTACTAAAATGGCCTTATATATCCCTTATAATTGGTTCTCGGTCTTCAAAATATGAAAACAACTGGTAAGATATCATGGCCTGTGAATCTTACATCTGACAAGATTTCATGGATTCTGTATACATCTTACAACTGAAGTTGTTCCTAAGATTTTCCCAAATGTCAATGTTGATACCTATTTAATTGTACCTGGGGTTCTTACATGCTGAGGCTGGCTATTTGTCTGTATGTTTGGTCGAGTCTGTCTTTAGATGGAGATTAAGCACTTTTAAAGTACTATTAGAATTAGAGTTATTGTAGTGGAGATTTTAATGTTGGAGATGTTCTGTGCCCCACCTGGGGTTTTTCTATAGGTTTGCAAATATCTCGGTATTTTCAGATACAATCTCTACAGTTGCTATTACCATTTAAACCAGAACTTGACTTGTGTACCCTGACTAATATCAGCATCTTTCTGTCAGTCTTTTTCCCCTTCAGTATCTATTTACTGCATTTTTACTGCATTTTACCCCCCCCCCCCCCCCCCATTTTAGCATGTATATTCCCTTTTGGATGTATCTCATAATGGTGGGGACAATGAGTGGACCTTCTGTTTGCTTAAGTAGCAGTGACATTTGTGTTTGATAAATCTGAATATGTGTGTGTTTATATGGGTGTGTACCAAGGTGTATATGTTTTTAGGCACAAGCTCTAGCGAGGCTCGCACTTCAAGAGATCACCTTTTTAGACTCCAGACTTTCATGAATTGTGGCATAGCATGATAAAAACCTGTCTCTTCACTGGAGTAAAGCAGCAATAGGCTACATTAGTACTTGGATGGGTGACCGCTTCAGTGCACTACTTGTGTCTCTGTTGGCTTTGTGGGTCTCGCTAGTAGACTGAAATCCAAAGTTCTTGAGATACAAGTGAATCTGCTAAGATCTAATCTTATAATAAGAGTATTTATGATTTCATCTCTCCCTACTAATGTATTGAAGGCATAAAAGCCCTACACAAGTTTTGTGCTACTATTTCAGAAAGTACTGAAAACCATTTACATATTTAGAAAAAGGAAAAATCGTATCATTGCAGAAAGATTGACAAAAATAGGTTTATGACAATTGTGAATCTCACAAATTGGGTGCTACAAAAATACCCAGTGAATGCTTGTGGCCTGAGAGATATGAGAGATGGTCTGTCTGGGGATATTTTGGCGTCAAGTCAGCACAACCTAGTTTTGACAGGTTACTATGTAAAACCAATAACATACATTTCACATATTTTTATATTTCTCTTTTAACAAAGTGTTCAACTTCATATTGGGTGTAGGTGTCACAGTAAAACATGTTTGTATTGTGAATGCAATATAGGTTATTTGCATGAGGCTGCAGTTGCTCAGCATTTTATGAAATAAAGGGCCAATGTCTGAAATAAAGGGAAAATACATATTATCATTGTTTTGGTGGACATTTTAAAATATTTTAAAAATTAAGTAGAGCTTATAAAATTGATTAATGTTATTCAAATGACATGGAGGGTTTACATACAAGTTCACAGTTGTAGTGATATTGCAGCACACCTGGCCAATGAGGAGTATCTGGCAGAGAATCTACAGAAGCTTGGCCAAGCTGCCACACAGAAGGACAAACAGACTGATATCGGTGAGGGGGGAGCTTTGTCACTGTTTTGTTTTTCAAAAGATCTGCTGTTTTTACCCCACAGGGCTGTCAGGGTATTGTTTTCCCCCATGGTGTCCAGATGGGTGGCGAACGGCAGGAAAAAGTTTGTCCGGGCTGTATCTCAGAAACCATAAGGTGTAGGAAGTTGATACTTGGTAGGGACATTAGTTAGCGGCTGTAGGTGTGCAACGTCATGGTGTGACCTTAATTAAGCATCCCTGAAGAGGGTGCTTATTGTATCCACCGGAAGTATCCGGTGGATACTTTGGTTTAGCATTCGCTACGCCGCCGCCGCCGCGCGTAGAGAGATTTTCGGCGTTAACGCTCTAAGAGGAAAACGACAGCAGCTAGGTTCACCAAATTTGCAGGATATCTTCATTGGGGGGTAAGCTTCTCTGGGAAGGAAAATAGCCTCATTCTGAAAAACAAGATGGCCGCCACGGGCATTTCTTTGAAAATAATCTACATTTTTCTACTGGCTGTTTCTTATAGGTAGAAGGTTGAATTTCTTCATAGGATATATGTATAACAGATATACATGTCCTCTACAACCTTGCACGCATTTGACCTTGAAGCTCTTAATTCAAGGTCATCCACGAAGTGCTGAAGTAACCCACATAGCGGACTTTAAAAGTGCCTATATCTCCCTTATTATTGGTCCTAGAGGTTTGCAATGTGAAACCAACCTATAGGAAATTGTTGTACTGCTAATCTGATGATATTGTCAGATTTGACCTTGGACCCCTCCTTTAAGGTCAAACGAGGATAGTTAAACTTAAAAGTGCTTATAACTCGCTTATTATCGATCCTAGAGGTTTGGGATGGTAAACCAACATATAGGAAATCATGGGCTGGAAATCTTCTGGCGTGGTCGGATTTGACCTTGGGTCCCTCCTTCAATGTCAAATGAGGACAGTCAAACTTAAAAGTGCTTATAACTCGCTTATTATTGGTCCTAGAGGTTTTGGATGGTAAACCAACATATAGGAAATCATGGGATGGGAATCTTTTGGTGTGGTCGGATTTGACCTTGGGCCCCTCCTTCAAGGTCAAATGAGGATAGCCAAAGGTAAAAGTGCTTATAACTCACTTATTATTGGTCCTAGAGGTTTGGGATGGTAAACCAACCTATGGGAAATCATGGGCTGGGAATCTTTTGGTGTGGTCAGATTTGACCTTGGGCCCCTCCTTCAAGGTCAAACAAGGATAGCCAAAGTTAAAAGTGCTGATAACTCACTTATTATTGGTCCTAGAGGTTTGAGATGGTAAACCAACATATAGGAAATCATGGGCTGGGAATCTTTTGGTATGGTCGGATTTAACCTTGGGCCCCTCCTTCAAGGTCAAATGAGGACAGCCAAACTTAAAACTGCTTATAACTCGCTTATTATTGGTCCTAGAGGTTTGGGATGGTAAACCAACATATAGGAAATCATGGGCTGGGAATCTTTTGGTGTGGTCGGATTTGTCCTTGGGCCCCTCCTTCAAGGTCAAACAAGGATAGCCAAACTTAAAAGTGCTTATAACTCACTTATTATTGGTCCTAGAGGTTTGGGATGGTAAACCAACGTATAGGAAATCATGGGCTGGAAATCTTCTGGTGTGGTCGGATTTGACCTTAGGCCCCTTGTTCGAGGTCAAATGAAGATAGCTAAACTTAAAAGTGCTTATAACTCGCCTATTATCGATCCTAGAGGTTTGGGATGGTAAACCAACCTATAGGAAATCCTGGGCTGGGAATCTTCTGGTGTGGTCGGATTTGACCTTGGGCCCCTCCTTCAAGGTCAAATGAGGTCAGCCAAACTTAAAACTGCTTATAACTCTCTTATTATTGGTCCTAGAGGTTTGGGATGGTAAACCAACATATAGGAAATCATGGGCTGGGAATCTTTTGGTGTGGTCGGATTTGACCTTGGGCCCCTCCTTCAAGGTCAAACGAGGATAGCCAAAGTTAAAGTTGCTTCTAGAGGTTTGAGATGGTCAACCAACCTATAGAAACTCATGGGCTGGGAATCTTTTTGTGTGGTCAGATTTGAGCTTGGGCCCCTTGTTCAAGGTCAAATGAGGATAGCCAAACTTAAAAGTGCTTATAACTCACTTATTATTGGTCCTAGAGGCTTGGGATGGTAAACCAACCTATAGGAAATCATGGGCTGGGAATCTTTTGGTGTGGTCAGATTTGACCTTAGACCCCTCGTTCAAGGTCAAACGAGGATAGCCAAACTTAAAAGTGCTTATAACTCACTTATTATTGGTCCTAGAGGCTTGGGATGGTAAACCAGCATATAGGAAATCATTGGCTGGGAATCTTGTGGTGTGGACGGATTTGACCTTGGGCCCCTCCTTCAAGATCAAGCGAAGATAGCCAATGTTAAAAGTGCTTATAATTCGCTTATTATTGGTCCTAGAGGTTTGGGATGGTAAACCAACATATAGGAAATCATGGGCTGGGAATCTTTTGGTGTGGTCGGATTTGACCTTGGACCCCTCCTTCAAGGTCAAATGAGGACAGCCAAACTTAAAACTACTTATAACTCGCTTACTATTGGTCCTAGAGGTTTGGGATGGTAAACCAACATATTGGAAATCATGGGCTGGGAATCTATTGGTGTGGTCGATTTGACCTAAGACCCCTCGTTCAAGGTCAAACGAGGATAGTTAAACTTAAAAGTGCTTATAACTCGCTTATTATCGATCCTAGAGGTTTGGGATGGTAAACCAACATATAGGAAATCATGGGCTGGAAATCTTCTGGCGTGGTCGGATTTGACCTTGGGTCCCTCCTTCAATGTCAAATGAGGACAGTCAAACTTAAAAGTGCTTATAACTCGCTTATTATTGGTCCTAGAGGTTTTGGATGGTAAACCAACATATAGGAAATCATGGGATGGGAATCTTTTGGTGTGGTCGGATTTGACCTTGGGCCCCTCCTTCAAGGTCAAATGAGGATAGCCAAAGGTAAAAGTGCTTATAACTCACTTATTATTGGTCCTAGAGGTTTGGGATGGTAAACCAACCTATGGGAAATCATGGGCTGGGAATCTTTTGGTGTGGTCAGATTTGACCTTGGGCCCCTCCTTCAAGGTCAAACAAGGATAGCCAAAGTTAAAAGTGCTGATAACTCACTTATTATTGGTCCTAGAGGTTTGAGATGGTAAACCAACATATAGGAAATCATGGGCTGGGAATCTTTTGGTATGGTCGGATTTAACCTTGGGCCCCTCCTTCAAGGTCAAATGAGGACAGCCAAACTTAAAACTGCTTATAACTCGCTTATTATTGGTCCTAGAGGTTTGGGATGGTAAACCAACATATAGGAAATCATGGGCTGGGAATCTTTTGGTGTGGTCGGATTTGTCCTTGGGCCCCTCCTTCAAGGTCAAACAAGGATAGCCAAACTTAAAAGTGCTTATAACTCACTTATTATTGGTCCTAGAGGTTTGGGATGGTAAACCAACGTATAGGAAATCATGGGCTGGAAATCTTCTGGTGTGGTCGGATTTGACCTTAGGCCCCTTGTTCGAGGTCAAATGAAGATAGCTAAACTTAAAAGTGCTTATAACTCGCCTATTATCGATCCTAGAGGTTTGGGATGGTAAACCAACCTATAGGAAATCCTGGGCTGGGAATCTTCTGGTGTGGTCGGATTTGACCTTGGGCCCCTCCTTCAAGGTCAAATGAGGTCAGCCAAACTTAAAACTGCTTATAACTCTCTTATTATTGGTCCTAGAGGTTTGGGATGGTAAACCAACATATAGGAAATCATGGGCTGGGAATCTTTTGGTGTGGTCGGATTTGACCTTGGGCCCCTCCTTCAAGGTCAAACGAGGATAGCCAAAGTTAAAGTTGCTTCTAGAGGTTTGAGATGGTCAACCAACCTATAGAAACTCATGGGCTGGGAATCTTTTTGTGTGGTCAGATTTGAGCTTGGGCCCCTTGTTCAAGGTCAAATGAGGATAGCCAAACTTAAAAGTGCTTATAACTCACTTATTATTGGTCCTAGAGGCTTGGGATGGTAAACCAACCTATAGGAAATCATGGGCTGGGAATCTTTTGGTGTGGTCAGATTTGACCTTAGACCCCTCGTTCAAGGTCAAACGAGGATAGCCAAACTTAAAAGTGCTTATAACTCACTTATTATTGGTCCTAGAGGCTTGGGATGGTAAACCAGCATATAGGAAATCATTGGCTGGGAATCTTGTGGTGTGGACGGATTTGACCTTGGGCCCCTCCTTCAAGATCAAGCGAAGATAGCCAATGTTAAAAGTGCTTATAATTCGCTTATTATTGGTCCTAGAGGTTTGGGATGGTAAACCAACATATAGGAAATCATGGGCTGGGAATCTTTTGGTGTGGTCGGATTTGACCTTGGACCCCTCCTTCAAGGTCAAATGAGGACAGCCAAACTTAAAACTACTTATAACTCGCTTACTATTGGTCCTAGAGGTTTGGGATGGTAAACCAACATATTGGAAATCATGGGCTGGGAATCTATTGGTGTGGTCGATTTGACCTAAGACCCCTCGTTCAAGGTCAAACGAGGATAGCCAAACTTAAAAGTGCTTATAACTCTCTTATTATTGATCCTAGAGGTTTACAGTACGACACCAACTCATACAAAATATTGGGCTAGGAATTTTCTGATATTAGATTTGACCTTGGGCCCCTCCTTCAAGGTCAAACAATGGTTCACTGGCTTTGGTGAGTTGTCTTTTCGGTGGATACAAATTTGCATTGGTCCTCCGGTGTGTAGGTCTAGTTTGTTTTCGCGTCAGTTTCCTCACCGCTGCCACATTATTGTCTCCCTTGAATACCTCCCTTATTATTGGAAACTTTTTAACCATATTTGGCAGTTATATACGGAGCCCCTCATAGGACATGGTAAAATAAAAATTGCACCATGTATTAAGTCGTGCGCACAAGATGATCTCGTGATAACGAGAAAATAAGTCGTGATAATAAGATGATCTCATTATAATGAGATAATAAGTCGTGATAACAAGATCATCTCATGATATCAAGATGATCTGGTAATAATGAGATCATCTTGTGATATCAAGTCATCTTGTGATAACAAGATCATCTCGTTATCACAAGTTACTTTCTTGTGATAATGAGATCATCTCATTAGCACCAGTTGTTTTCTTGATATCACACGATCATCTGGTGCTCACCAGATGATCTTGTGCTTACTAGATAAAGTGGTGATCACCAGATAAAGTAGTTATCACGACATAATAAGTAGTGAGCACTAGTTTATGTGGTAATCACCACTTATGTTGTTATCACAAGATGAAGTAGTGGACATATTATTTTTGCTTTTTCTGTCGTCCGATGTCCGCCTTCTGTTGTCACATTTGGTTTCCGGTCATTTCAAGGAAAAGTATTTATCCTATCTTTACCAAATGTGGTATGGGTGTTTATTGGGTTAATACCTTGCATGGGATTGCTTTTGGTGAAGATAGCTCTATAGCTAACTGAGTAATAGCTACTTAGCTACTTTTGTATACTTCTTTTGTTTCCAGACATTTTAAGGAAAAATATTTGGCATATCTTTACCAAATTTGGTATGAGCAATAGTTAGGTCAATAGCTTGCTTGGGAGTGCTTTTAGTGATAATAGCTATTTTACTGACTGAGTAATAGCTACTTAGCTACTTTGAGTAGCTTTTTTATTTTATGTATCTTAAAGGAAAAGTATGTCACCTATGTTCACAAAATTTGGGATGGAGGATTATTGGATCAGTAGCTTGCTTGGGATTGCTTTTGCTGATAATACCTTTATAGCTAACTGAGTAAGAGCTACTGTGCTATATAGCTATTATGCTAATTTGAGTTGACTTTTTTTCTGGACATTTTAATGAAACAATGTTTTCTATTTTCACAAAAATTTATATGAACGATAACTGTGTCAATAGTTTGGCCAGGATAGCTTTTGGTCGATGATAGCTTTGTAGCTATCTGAGTAATAGCTGCTTTGCTACTTTGAGCCCACTCTTAATTGCATTTCTGTTTTCACTCTTTCGAAGGAAACATATTTAATTCATCTTTTTAAAATTTGGTGTGAAGGTTTATAGCGTCAGTTGCTTGCTTGGTATTGTTGTTGATGGTAATAGCTTTAATCTCCTAAGTAATAGCTACATAGCAAAAAACATAAATATGTCTATCTCCTTAACCGTGCGAGATAGTGCGATTTCGTCAAAATTTTCGACCCACAGGGTATCTAAGCAGTGTACTATTGGTGATTTTCAAAAATTTTTCCTCTCCCCAAAAATGGCGGCCATTTTTAATTTTCGAATTTTTGCCAAAATTGGAAAAAACACAAATTGGCTTCTATCTCCTTAATTGGCGAGAAAGAACGATTTCGGCGAAATTTTCAACCCACAGGGTATCTAAGCAATGTACCATTGGCAATTTTCAAAAAATTTATTCTCCCCAAAAATGGCGGCCATTTTGAATTTTCAAATATTTGCCAAAAATGAAAAAACTGTGCGAGATACAGCAATATCGCGAAAATTTTTGACCCACAGGGTATCTAAAATATGTACTGTTGGCAATTTTCAAAAAATTTTCTTCTCCCCTAAAAATGGCGGCCATTTTTAATTTTTGCCAAAAAATGGAAAAACACAAATTTGCTTCTATCTCCTTAACCGTGCGAGATAAAGCGATTTTGTCGAAATTTTCCACCTACAGGATGTCTCAGCAAACTACTCTGTGTAATTTTCAAAAAATTATCATCCCCTTAAAAATGACGGCCATTTTGAATTTTTGCATTTTCGCCAAATATGCAAAAACATAAATTTGCTTCTATCTCCTTAACTATGCGAGACAAAGTGATTTCATCAAAATTTTCGACCCACAGGGTATCAGCAAACTACTCTGTGTAATTTTCAAAAAATTTTCATCCCCTTAAAAATGGCGGCCATTTTGAATTTTTGCATTTTTGCCAAAAATGCAAAAACACAAATTTGCTTCTAATCTCCTTAACCATGGGAGATAGAACAATTTCGTCGAAATTTTCAACCCACAGGGTATCTAAGAAATGTACTACAGGCAATTTTCAAAAAATTTTCCTCTCCCCAAAAATGGCGGCCATTTTGAATTTTCGAATTTTTGCCAAAAATGGAAAAAAACACAAATTTGCTTCTATCTCCTTAACTGTGTGAGATAGAGCGATTTCGTCGAAACTTTTGACCCACAGGGTATCTCAGCAAACTACTCCTTGCAATTTTCAAAAAAATTTCCTCTCCCCAAAAAATGGCGGCCATTTTGAATTTTCAAATTTTTGCCAAAAATGCAAAACCCAATTTTGCTTCTATCTCCTTAACCGTGCGAGATAGAGCCATTTCGTCGAAATTTTCCATCCAGGGTATCTCAGCAATCTACTCTTGCCAATTTTGTCCAAGTTTCAGAGTAAAACTCGTGCTTCCCTTTGGGTGTACATTACGCATGCCAATGCATCCTATTTATAGTTATTGGTCATACAGGTTTGGGAATCTTTTGGTGTGGTCAGATTTGACCTTGGACCCCTCCTTCAACGTCAAACGATTATAGCCAAACATAAAATTGCTTATAACTCGCTTATTATTGGTCCTAGAGGTTTGGGATGGTAAACCAACCTATAGGAAATCATGTGCTGGAAATCTTTTGGTGTGGTCAGATTTGACTTTGGGCTCCTCCTTCAAGGTCAAACGAGGATAGCCAAACTTAAAAGTGTTTGTAACTCGTTTATTATTGGTCATACAGGTTTGAGATGGTAAACCAACTTATAGGAAATCATGAGCTGGGAACCTTTTGGTGTTGTCAGATTTAACCTTGGACCCCTCCTTCAAGGTCAAACGAGGATAGCCAAACTTAAAAGTGCTTGTAACTCGCTTATTATTGGTCATACAGGTTTGAGATGGTAAAAAATCATGGGCTGAGGATCTTTTGGTGTGAGCGGATTTACCCTTGGGGTGCTCCTTCAAGGTCAAACGAGGAAAGTCAATAAGTTAAAAGTGCTTATAACTCACTTATTATTGGTCCTAGAGGTTTGGGATGGTAAACCAACTTATAAGGAAATCATGGGCTGTGAATCTTTTGGTGTGGTCAGATTTGACCTTGGACCCCTCCTTCAAGGTCAAATGATTATAGCCGAACCTGAAAGTGCTTATAACTCGCTTATTATTGGTCCTAGAGGTTTGGGATGGTAAACCAACCTATAGGAAATCATGGGCTGGGAATCTCTTGGTGTGGTCAGATTTGACCTTGGGCTCCTCCTTCAAGGTCAAACAAGGATAGCCAAACTTAAAAGTGTTTGTAACTCGTTTATTATTGGGCATACAGGTTTGGGATGGTAAACCAACTTATAGGGAATCATGGGCTGGGAATCTTTTGGTGTCATCAGATTTTACTTTGGACCCCCTCCTTCAAGGTCAAACAAGGATAGCCAAACTTAAAAGTGCTTATAGCTTGCTTATTATTGGTCCTAGAGGTTTGCAATGTGAAACCAACCTATAGGGAATCATGGGCTGGGAATCTTTTGGTGTGGTCAGGTTTGTCCTTAAAGATCACACAAGGATAGCAAAATCTAAAAGTGCTTATTATTGGTCCTAGAGGTTTGCAATGTCACACCAACCTATAGGAAATTATGGGCTAAGAATCTTTTGATGTGGTCAGATTTCACCTTGGGCTCCTCCTTCAAGGTCAAACGATGGTTGATTGGCTTTGGTGAGTTTTCTTTCTGGTGGATACAATTTGCATTGGTTCTCCGATGCACTAGGTCAAGTTTTTGATCAACTGTAAAATAGTGAAGTTTCAGACCTGTAGCTCCTTCCATAGCAAGAATAATAACTACTTTAACTTTCTAACAAATCAGTAAATTACTCATCACTTAAAAACTATTGCATGTAGAGCATTTTCTTTGTATAACGTGTTCATCTACTTTCTTATGAGTGACAGCATGGTTTGATTTTTTAAGAGTTAATTGCTATTGTTACCAGACTTATAGCAATTTTCTCATTTTAGCTGCTTAATAAAGAGTAAATGTCATTATATCCCCAGACGAAAGTCGGGGATATATTGGATTCAGGTCCGTCGCGCCGCCGCCGCCGCCGCCGTAGAAATTTCCTTGTGGACGCGATAACTCAAAAACAAATTAATATTTTTTTTTCAAACTTGGTACACATGTTAAGGGTGCCCAAAGGAATATCCCTATTTTAAGGTGACCTTAAACTCCCAGTAAAAAAGAACTTATGGCCACCTTAAGGTCAGAAATTGGACTTTTGGCCACTTAGAGCCCTGTAGGTCACAAACTATGATGCTCAGCTGGCTGAAATTTTACCTGACAACACATTAATATGTTCTTAGTACATGTGCCGAAAATCACGACTTTAAGTTGAGGAGAAAATTGTGTTTGAGGCCCATAAATACCCCCCACTTAGGGATTTTTTGCTATACTTTTCACATATTTTGCCCTATAATTTGGAAGTGGTAATTCTGATGAGTCTCAAACTGCGCTAGGTATAACTTTGATATGTAATCCTTGTCTGTAGAAAATTTTAGGGCTGTAGGTTTACCCAAAGGGGTCGACTTAAGGTCTCAAAAGTGCCCACAGAGACCCAATTTATGCACTTTTTGCCACTTTCAGGCACTGTAGCTTTCAAACTATGTCTCTCATCTAAGTTAAATATCATCTGGGAATATATCTATGTGTTTTCTTATATGTGCCCCAACATTTAGGCCTTTAATACACAGTTAACCTGTGTATCAGGACCATAAACACCCACCCGAGTGACCCTTATAAGACATTTTTCACATCTTTTTCCCTGTAACTTGGAAATGGTAAGTCTGAGAAGTTTCAAACTGTATTAGATATATATTCTGTGTATAATCTTAGTATGTAACAGATTTTAAGTCTGAAGCTTAATTTTGAAGGTCAAATTGAGGTCTCTAAAAGGCTCCCAAAGACCCAATATTTGGACTTTTTGCTACTTTTAAGCCCTGTGACTGTCAAACTATGTGACTGATAGAGCTCAAATCCTATCTGGGAAGATATTAGTATGTTATTTATATATGTGCCAAAAATTAAGGCTTTAAGAAGACATTTAATCTGTGTATGAGGACCATAAATCCCCACCCGAGTGACCATTTTTAGACATTTTTCACATATTTTGCCCTGTAACTTGGAAATGGTAAGTCTAAGAAGTTTCAAACTGTATTAGATGCATATTCTATGTGTAATCTTAGTATGTGACAAATTTTAAGTCTGAAGCTTTACCCAAGGCCACATTTAGGTCTCTAGAAGGCCCCATAAAGACCCAGTATTTGGACTTTTTGCCAATTTTAAGGCCTGTGACTGTTAAACTATGTGACTGATAGAGCTGAAATCTCATCTGGGAATACATTATTATGTTCTTTTTACATGTGCCAAAAATCAAGGCTTCAAGTAGACATTTAACCTGTGTATGAGGACCTTAAACACCCACCTGAGTGACCCTTTTAAGACATTTTTCACATATTTTTCTCTGTAACTTGGAAATGGTAAGTCTGAGAAGTTTCAAACTTTATTAGATACATATTCTATGTGTAATCTTAGTATGTAACAAATTTTAAGTCAGAAGCTTTAATTTGAAAGCCACATCGAGATCTCTAAAAGGCCCACAGAGACCCAATATTTGGACTTTTTGCCACCTTTAAGCCCTGTGACTGTTAAACTATGTGATTGATGGAGCTGAAATCCCATCTGGGAATGCATTATTATGTCCTTTTTACATATGCCGAAAATCAAGGTTTTTAGTAGACATTTAACCTGTGTATGAGGGCCATAGACACTCGCCCAAGTGCCTTTTTGGACATTTTTTCCGTATTTTGCCCTGTTATTTGGAAATGCTTAGTGTGACAAGTCTTAAACTGTATTATATATAATTATGTCCACCCCCCTGGGGGGTGGATATATTATTTTTGCTTTTTTCGCCGTCCGATGTCCGGCGTCCGATGTCCGGCGTCCGGCGTCCGATGTCCGGCGTCACGCATGGTTTCCGCTCATTTAAAGGAAAAGTATTAGAGCTATTGTCACCAAATTTGGTATGCAGGCTTATTGGGTCAGTAGCTTGCTTGGGATTGCTTTTGGCTGTTGTACCTCTTTTGCTTACTGAGTAATACTTAAGTACAGCTATTTTCAGTACCCATTGGTTTCTGTGCATTTAAGCCAAGATAATTAAAGATATTTTACTACAATTTTGAATACAAGATTGTTATGTCCATAGCTCGCTTGGTATTGCATTTGGGACTGATAGCTTTGTCAGTACATGAGTAATAGCCATTTAGGTACTTCATTGTGTATTTTCAGTACTACTTTGAGTAATTTGCTAATATCTCAGAAACCGTAAGAGATAGAGCGATTTCGACAGAATTTTTGACTCACAGGGTAGTAGAAGAGTATTCTGTACAAAATTGAAAATTTTCAATTTTCGCCACTTTTGGCGGCCATCTTGAATTTTTGCGAAAAACAAAAAAATCTTAATATCTCAGAAACCGTAAGAGATAGAGCGATTTGGACAGAATTTTTGACTCACAGGGTATCTAAGGAGTGGCCATTTTGAATTTTCGAATTTTTGCCAAAAATGGCAAAACACAAATTTGCTTCTATCTCCTTAACCGTGCGAGATAGAGCGATTTCGTCGAAATTTTCGACCCACAGGGTATCTAAGGAATGTAATCTTTGCAATTTTCAAAAAATTTTCCCCTCCCCAAAAATGGCGGCTATTTTGAATTTTCGAATTTTTGCCAAAAATGGCAAAACACAAATTTGCTTCTATCTCCTTAACCGTGCCAGATAGAGCGATTTCGTCGAAATTTTCGACCCACAGGGTATCTAATGAATGCAATTTTTTGCAATTTTCCAAAAATTTTCCCCTCCCCCAAAAATGGCGGCCATTTTGAATTTTCGAATTTTTGCCAAAGATGGCAAAACACAAATTTGCTTCTATCTCCTTAACCATGCGAGATAGAGGGATTTCGTCAAAATTTTCGACCCACGGGGTATCTAAGAAAATGTAATCTTTGCAATTTTCAAAAAATTTTCCCCTCCCCAAAAATGGCGGCCATTTTGAATTTCGAATTTTTACCAACAATGGCAAAACACAAATTTGCTTCTATCTCCTTAACCGTGCAAGATAGAGCGATTTCGGCGAAATTTTCGACCCACAGGGTATCTAAGAAATGTACTCTTTGCAATTTTCCAAAAATTTTTCCCTCCCCACATATGGCGGCCATTTTGAATTTTCGAATTTTTGCCAAAAATGGAAAAACACAAACTGGCCTTAACCATGCAAAATAGAGTTATTTCGTTGAAATTTTCGACCCATAGGCTATCTAAGAAATGTACTCTTGGCAATTTTCAAAAAATTTTCCTTTTCCCAAAAATGGCGGCCATTTTGAATTTTCGAATTTTTGCCAAAAATAGATAAACAGGAATTTGCTTCTATCTTCTTAACAAAAGGTTGATAGGGTGGACATTACACATGATAATGTGTGTTCTTCTATGCTATCCTGTTTCTATTCATATGTCGCAGCTACAAGCAACAGGGCGTCCTATTTCTAGTTTTTGTTTGTTATGTATTTCCCCCAAAAAGTTTCAGATCTGTAGTTTAATTGCTAAGGTCTCTTTAACAATTGTAAAATGCCCACAGAAACCCAATTTATGGACATTATGCCACTTTAAAGCCCAGTAACTGTCAAACTATGTGGGTTATAGAGCTGAAATCTTTGAATTTTTAAAAGGAAATGCCTGTCTATTTAAATTTTGAATATTAATAATGTTATGGCTATCTTAGTCTTTTAAGAACTTATTTTTGTGTGTTATACCTCTGCTTGCTGAGTTTTTAACTTTTTAAAATGAAACTGGTTAAATGCCGGTTAAACATATTCAAGTAGACAAAATGGACACTTTAAGTGAGCTTTAAGTCCCAATATTAATGAAAAACTAGGGGATTTTTAACCCTCAACTAGCCCAGTTTTATTCAACTTGCCTCAGTTAATTTTGACACAGCTCCTACAGTTATGAACTCATTTCAGTTGATAATCACATACTTAAAATTCTCAATTCTTTTTGTATTTGAGTACCCCTTTTATATAGATTGTTTGTTTACCATTTATGCTGTAGCACTCCATCTCTTTGTAGTCCCAACCCACATCCCCCACCCGGATTCCCCCCACCCACCTCTGGGACCTCCAGCTATATTGAGTGACACTAAATAAACAAAGGTATTTAATGATATCAGATGAGAAACAAAGAACTCAATGGGGTTGCAGATCTTGTGTAATAGTGAGAGAGGTGTGGAGAAGGGGAGAGGGGTGGGGGTGGGAGGTGGTGGGCTTCATTACATATAACACAAAGGGGAGTCAGAACTGAGATTGTGTCACATATTTAGGTTGCATATATATGGACCACATATATAGGTATATAGGAAATGAATAACTGAAAACAATTTGCAAATTCTAAAAATAATATAATAAAATAATAATATAAATAATTTTTTTTTAAATAATATTTTATTTGTGAACAAATATAGAAACAGATATGCGCTTTTGGGATTATGAATTTTAGAATGGACATTGAATCATCAATCATTTAAATACTTTGAAGGAAGATTGAAAATTATGATGAGTTGAGTTAAAAATAATATTTTATTTGTCAACAAATATAGAAACAGATATTTTCTTTTGGGATTATTATTTTAGAATGGACATTCAATCATCAATCATTTAAATACTTTGAAAATAGGTTTAGAGTTATCATTGCAGGAAGATTGAAAATATAATTTGAGTTATGTATTCGGCGTCTGGGGATACACCATCTTCCTTGGGAAGATATAAACAGAGTAGATTGATGTGCTGAAGTTCATATAATAATGGGTAATTATGTTTTAAAAAATTCCCGATCAAAACCTGTGGCGTGAGTGATGACCTGTCTGGGGATATGTTGGCGCCGAGTTGGCCCAATCTAGTTTATCTTAAAAGGTATTGCAGATTACCAATTTCTTTGAAATATGCCATTCAGCTAGTTTTGGCGAGC
Source organism: Sabellastarte sp. h YS-2021 (assembly GCA_964017235.1). Taxonomy (NCBI): domain Eukaryota; kingdom Metazoa; phylum Annelida; class Polychaeta; order Sabellida; family Sabellidae; genus Sabellastarte; species Sabellastarte sp. h YS-2021. Next base: position 36,798,520 of record OZ024936.1, read on the forward strand.
TACGACATAGTGAAGTTGCAGAACTGTAGCTCTTTGGATAGCTGAGTAACAGCTACTGAAATGAGTAAATGTCTTTTATCTCTAAAAGTATCACAGATAGGAAATTTCTTTCAAATAAGTCATTCACCTACTTTTTGGGTGATCTACCACATAGTGAAATTGCAGAACTGTAGCTCTTTGGAGCTTGTCGTGTAAAACATTATCTCTATTCTTTGTATTTTATTTAATTTTAGGTACAGCTTTCCAGAAATTTGCAGTGGTCACGAAGGAATTGTCTGGCCTCATGAAAAATCTGGTGTGTATGTTTTACATATGCATGTAGGTTTATGCTAAACAATAAAGTCTCCAACATGTGAATACGTTGAGATGATATTTTGGCAAGATATTCATGCCTTTTGCAATACAAATTGCAAGAAAATTGTCAGTTGTGATGGTTAGGTGCAAACAAAAATTTTCTGGTCAAAGTTCCATTCTCATATATTAGACTTTGTTTCAATTTCTGGAACCTTTACAATATTAAAATTATAAACCAGTTATTATGATGTAACAAAAAATATATATATAAAAGTTAAATTAGTTGCGAGTGAATGTAAGAGTAAATTTAGGGTGAAGACATTTCAATAAATCCAGTCTGGTGTAACATATAACACCTGCCACACATACACACTTTCCTAGGAGTCAGTTTCCCATTGGGGATGAGGGGATTTCAGCTGGATGAGCCAACTTGTTTGAGAACTACAGACCTAATAGTGGCAAAAAGCACATACATGTATCCCTGTATGCATTTTCACAGACCTTTAGGTGATCTTAAAATTAGCCCCACTCCTTTAGTTTAATGTCTGTGCTGGTATTGTTTTCACCCATGGTGTCTGGTTGGGTGGGTTGGTGTGCTGGTGGTTGGTGGGAAAAAATATCTTGCCCAGGTTGCATCTCAGAAATTAGTTTGGGATTTATGTGTGCAGTTTCATAGTGTTACCTTTGATTTTGATGTAGTTACCTTGACCTTTAAAATCTTGTCTGGCCTATATATATTGGAAACCATATGGTGCAGGACGTTGATAACTGGTGAAAACATTGGTTGGAAAGTGTAAATTTGCAACAGGAACTTTTTTCTGTATTTTTTCACATTATATGGAAATGGTAGTCTCACTAAACTCAATCAGTACTACATATACTTGTCACATGGCCATGTGGACCCATTTTGCGCACTTTTTGCATTTTAATGTGACTTATCCAGCTAAAATCTCGCCTAGAGACCTATTATACGTTTCTATTCATACATAGGTAAATTGAAGGCTTTAAGATTACAGTTAAACTTTTCACGAGGACCATAAAGACCCCCATCTTTAAACTTGTTTTCTAATTATTTATTTTCATCAGAAATCAAACCGATTTTAAGGTTGTTTTTTAATAATTGGTTTTTTTCTATATTTTCTATGTATAAGAACATAAATGCATATTTAGTTAGAAATTAACAAAAAATCCAAAATTCTTGAGTGGAAAATGAGTGTAAAACATTTTCTTCTGTGCTTATTTTTTGTGAGTTTTTGGTGGATATTTTCCATAATTCAATCAATTTTCTTCTTAAAAGTGTTTTATTATATTCCCAGATGAAAGTCGAGGATATCCTGGATTCAGCAACGCCACTGCAGAAATTTCCTTGTATAACTCAAAAATGGATCAGCATTTCCTTCTCATTAGTTGCACATGCACAAACTCAAGAGGTTACTTCAGGTTTTCGTGGAACATTACTTGCATCTTGTGCTCATTTCGATCCCGACCTCTATGATTCGACTTAATGGCATTTAGATACGTCAGGCTAATGATCCTGACCTTGGGGGTCAGGAAGTAAAGTCACATACTTTTTCCCAAAAAAATAAACTAGTTTAAACTCTTTTCTGACCTTGTGTACTTCCTTATTTTGCTTCCCCATCTGTAGGTACTTGCCAAAAAAGGTCCTGACTTCAAAATCGAAAAGGTTTGGACAAAAATCGGACATGTTGAACCACCGATTAGGTATGAAAGGTATAAGGGTTAATAGCTTTCTTGTTCCTTTTTTTGGGCTCCATCATTCATTCAATTTATACTGGATGCCCGATGTTTTATTATTACCTAGGCTTTCAAAAGTGAAAATTCTAACTTCTTAGTCTGCCAGTTATCCAGAGGCCTGTCCATAGGCCCATTTTTGGTATAAGATAGTGTGTTAATATTCTTTCTTTTTTTTTCTTCCCAAGCTCTTATACCTTCTACATATAGAGTTTTGGGGGTTCTCATGTGAATTTTTGGATTTATCCTGTTTCCCCCAGGTGCCTTATCATGCTGGTTTTTTATCCCTTGGAATGCCTTGATATCTTTTTTCCTCTTTGCCTCCAATATAGAAGGACAAAATAAAAACTGGCAGTTGGTACTCTGGTCTGGTAATAGCTAACTAGTCAAGCCATAAGATCCCAGCCCATAAAGGCTGAGGTTATAGTCATCCCCTGCGCCATCCGGGTGGCGGCGGCGGGCATAAAGCTTGTGGGTGTTCCACAGCCTAAACCCCTGCACAGATTTTCACCAATTTTCAAGGGATGTTTACCTCAAGAGGATCTAGAGCTGATTAGGTTTTGGGGGGTATCCGGTAACAACTGTTGCCATGGCAACACTTTTAAGATTTTCGGGTCTTAAACTTGTGGGTGTTCCACAGACTAAACCCCTGCACAGATTTTCACCAAATTTTCAGGGGATGTTTACCCCAAGAGGAACTAGAGCTGTTTATGTTTTGAAGGGTATCAGGTAATATCTGTTGCCATGGCAACACTTTGGAGATTTTCAGGTCAGCTGAACAATAGCTACTTTGAGTTTTTTCTGGTGAGTAAATCAGTTGTAACTTGAAAACTATTGCATTTGGAGATTTTTTTAAATATCTTATTCATTTACTTTTGAATTAGCTATAATTTAGTAAAATTGCAGATGTGTATCTCATGGCATAGCTGCGTAATAGCTATTCTCAAGTCTTCACTGTTGAGTAAATCAGTTTTAACTTGAAAAAGATTGCATTTAGTGTAGTTTCTTTAAATACGTTGTTCACCTACTTTTGAGTTAGCTATAACATGGTGAAATTGCAGACCTGTAGGTCATGGCATAGCTGAGCAATAGTTACTTTCAGGTTCTTACTTTCGAATAAATCAATTGTAACTTGAAAAGTATTGCATTTAGAGTATTTTCTTTAAATACATTGTTCACCTACTTTTGGGTCAGTTATAACATAGTAAAGTTGCAGACCAGTAGCTAATTCCATAGCTGAGGAATAGCTACTTTCAGGTTTTCTCTGTTGAATTAATCAGTTGTAACTTTAAAACTATTGTATTTAGAGAATTTTATTTAAAGATGTTATTCATCTACTTTTAAATTAGCTGTAACATTGTAAAATTGCAGAGATGTAGCTCATGGAATAGCTGTGTAATAGCTATTCTCAGGTTCTCACTTTCGAGTAAATCAGTTGTAACTTGAAAAATATTGCATTTAAAGTATTTTCTATATATATGTTGTTCACCTACTTTTGGGTATGCTATAACATAGTGAAATTGCAGACCTGTATGTTATGGCATAGCTGAGTAATAGCTTCTTTCAGGTTCTCACTGTTGAGTGAATCAGTTGTAACTTGAAAACTATTGCATTTAGAGTAATCTGTTTAAATTTGTTGCTCACGTACTTATGGGTCAGCTATAACATAGTGAAATTGTAGACCTGTAGCTCATGGCATAGCTGACTAAGCTGAGCAATAGCTAATTTTACATTTTCACTGTTCAGGTAATCAGTTGTCATTTGAAAACTATTTTATTTACAGTATTTTTTTAAATAAGTTATTAACCTACTTTTGGGTCAGCTATAAAATACTATAATTGCAGACCTGTAGCTCCTTGTATAGCTGAGTAATAGCTACTTTCAGGTTCTCACTATTGAGTAAATTAGATGTAACTTGAATACTATTTCATTTACAGTATTTCTTTAAATATGTTATTCACATACTTTTGCATGAGCTATACCATATCAAAATTGAAGCCCTTTAACTGATTGCATAGCTGAGCAAAAGCTACTTTAAGATTCTTATTGTTGAGTAAATCAGTTGTAACTCGAAAACTATTGCATTTGCAGTATTTTCTTTAAATATGTTTTAACTTACTTTTTACACCTTAACAGTTGCCTTGTTACTTTCCTTCAGAATACCATTTCCAGGGCACAAGTTTTGTGTTTTTTTTCTGTCACTTCTACTCTGAAACTCAAAACACACAGTCAGCTGACACAGACCCCATTCACGGGCACTGATTGCTTGTTTCAGATTAAGAAGGCATCCATATCAACAGTAAACATTATGGTGGAAAGGATACCTCCTATAAAAGTTTTAATTAAGCATCCCTGACAGGGCGCTTATTTGTTTTCGCCTCAGTTTCCTCGCCGCCGCCGCCGCATTATGGTCTCCCTTGAATATCTCCCTTATTATTAGAAGGTTTCAAACCATATTTGGCAGTTATATACCTTAGGCGTGGGAAAATTTTTCTGCATGCTTAAATTTGACCTTTGACCTTTATGAAGGTCACATGATCAAAAACAATTTTTTGAAGTACACCCCCCTGTCATCGCAGTTCAGGAAAAACTACTTGCTACACAGCCTTATAATTTGACACACCTGTTCATACTATCGAAAATGCGAGCTGATTAGATTTTGGGAGCAATCCCTTGAAAAATGTCTCATTTATGAGTGATTTTCTGACACCTTCCAATCTGAAAGCCTTAAATTTAGGCCAACCCCCTATTATCTTCTTAAGTATTGCATTTAGAGCTATAAAATGTACTGGGAGGTAATAGGAAACCATATGTAGAGAGTCTAAATAGCCGGTCAGTTTTACCCCACGGCCCCCCCTTATGGGTCAAACTGGGGTCATAAAATAGCTGATTTAGAGTTTTTGCCTTATATCTTCTTTATTGTTGCTTTTATAGCTTCAGAATGTATCAAGAGGTATTGGGAAAGCATATATGGAGATTCTAAATAGCCGGTCAGTTTTACCCCCCGACCCCCCCTATGGGCCAAACTGGGGTCATAAATAGCTGCTTTGGAGTTTTTGCCTTATATCTCCTTTATTGTTGCTTTTATAGCTTCAGAATGTATTAAGAGGTATTGGGAAAGCATATATGGAGAGTCTAAATAGCCGGTCACTTTTACCCCCCGACCCCCCTTTATGGGTCAAACTGGGGTCATAAAATAGCCGATTTTGAGTTTTTGCCTTATATCTCCTTTATTGTTGCTTTTATAGCTTCAGAATATGTTAAGAGGAATTGGGAAAGCATATGTGGAGAATCTAAATAGCCGGACACTTTTATCCCCCGACCCCCTTTATGGGTCAAACTGGGGTCATAAAATAGTTGCTTTGGAGTTTTGCCTTATATTTCCTTTATTGTTGCTTTTAGACCTTCAGAATGTATTAAGAGGTATTGGGAAAGCATATGTGGAGAGTCTAAATAGCCGGTCAGTTTTACTCCCCGACCCTCCCTTATGGGCCAAACTGGCGTCATAAATAGCTGCTTTGGAGTTTTTGCCTTATATCTCCTTTATCGTTGCTTTTATAGCTTCAGAATGTATTAAGAGGTATTGGGAAAGCATACAGTGCAGCTTTGTGCATTCTTAGCTTTACAGCATGCTTATTAAAACCACAAAGCATTTTAAAGTTTAAAGGACGCTTCACTTTTGTTAGCAAAAGCATTCCTCTAGTTTTTGAAAGTTAATATCTTATCTAACAGACATTCTATTCCCACCCTACTGTCACTGCTTACACCTTACCTAAAGAACTGGTTCTTGGTTGGCTTGCAACCAAAAACATGAAGTCACATCATCTGTCACCATATAGCGAGTGGCTCTGGACCTACTAGTCTGGCTCGAGCACAGCACAGGATGTCTTTTCTTATGTTTCGTGATACTGCCTTGTGGTAGACAATAGCTGTTTTCCGTCAGGAAAAACATTAATATATAATAATTTGATTTAAACTTAAGATTTTCTTAACATTTACTTTTAAGATGACATACTGTGTATGGAGATACACACACAGTATGGCATCAGATAAAAGTCTGAAATGAGTGCATGAAGTAATAAAATCAAAACAAACTGCTTAATCCTAATTTCAGATGACTGGTTTGAACAACTGTCTTCTATTCCCACTGGAAAACATTCTGAAGGGAGACATCAAGGGGGTGAAAGGTGACCTCAGAAAGCCCCTGGAGAAGGCCTGGAAGGACTATGAGACCAAATTGTAAGACCATCCCACTTTCATCCAATACTGAACTTAATTATCTGTCTCAGCCTGTCTCTCCTATACTTTGTCCCCCAGAATAATAGGCTCCCACTGTCTTGCATTGGTAGATAAATCTTTTTAAAACTACCTGTTGCACTGTATTATCAGTATCAATCTCATTTAGGTGCAGATATTCAATGAAGATTGCAACCTTTAATGTAAACACAGTAAGAAACGAAAAACAGAAAGAGGAATTAGCATATGTGGCAAATAAACATCAAATTGAGATTATTGGCATACAAGAGCACAGAATTATACACAATGATCAGATAGAGTACAGGAAAGTAGGTGATCATCATCTAATAACATCATCAGCATGGAGAAACAATGCACAAGCTTCACAAGGTGGAGTAGGATTATTGTTAGGCTCGAAGGCAAGGAAGGCATTATTGAAAGTAAACAAGGTACATCCAAGAATTCTAGTGGCGGAGTTTGCAGGAAATCCCAAAAGCACAGTTATGGCAGTATATTCACAGACAAATTTTGCACCAGAAAATGAGGTTGAAGAATTCTACAACATACTGGGAGATGCAATTCAAAGAAAACCAGCACATAACTTCCTGATAGTATTAGGTGACTTCAATGCCAGACTTGGGCCAGAGGATGCCCTTCACACTTACCACAGCGCAACAAACAGAAATGGTTCTCACCTGGTAGATTTTCTTTTGGAGCACAGCCTGATAGCAGCCAACACTCAATTCCAGAAAAGAAAGGGTAAACTGTGGACATTTAAAGACAGAGCGTCAGACAACTTGAAACAACTAGACTATATACTCACTCGTAGAAAGTCGAGAAACAGTGTAAGAAATGTGGAAGCTTTCAATAATTTCCACACACTGAGATCGGACCACAGAGTAGTAACAAGTTCCATTAGACTTAGCTTGAGAGTTCCTAAACACAAAAAACGTATTAAATTTGACTGCATCAGTTTAGGGAAAACATAAACCTACAACAACAATACAGCATAGCTGTCAAAAACAGATTTCAGATACTAGAAGAAAGAAGTAATGATGAAAATTATGCCAGATTTGTGGTGGCAAACAATCAAACCATGGAGGAACTAGTGCCTAAAAGAGGGAAGACAAAAAGAAGTAGTATTTCGAAACACCCAGAAATAATACCCATCAGGGAAATTGTGGACAAAGCTCACAAGGCGTACACTGAAAGCTTGAACAATTACAACAAAGAAAAGTGGAAAACAGCTCTGCAGGAACTATATGATACCTATGAAAGAATAAGGGAAGAGGAAGCAATGCAGAAAATCGAACAGATTGAAAATGCAATGGATGGACAAAGGTTCAGGGAGGCATGGAAGGCAGTGAATGAGCTGTCTGGAAGAAAGAATGCCAAAGATGGTCAAGTAGCAGGAGAGAGTCCAGAGGAGAGGATTAACACCTGGTTTACACAATTTAGAAAGTTATTGGGCAATACACCAGAAGTAGAAGAGCCAGATGAGACAATACCAGCAGTGTACGAGGGTTTAGATTTTGATGACGGTCCCTTTACTCTTGATGAATTCAAGAGGGTAAAAACATCACTCAAACTAGGTAAAAGTGCAGGACCAGATGGAATCCCACCGGAAGTCTTTAAGTGCTGTGACTTTGATGACATCTGTCTTAACTTTTGTAACAAGGTACTTATGCAATGTGACAAACCACCACAATGGTCTTTTATGAACATAATTCCAGTTCCAAAGTCAGGTGATCTATCTGTGACCGACAACTACAGAGGCATCAGCCGAACCTGTATAATGGCAAAAATATTTAATAGACTATTATTAAACCGTATTAGAGAGGTACCAGACCTAAAAATCAAAACGGATTCAAAAAAAAAAAACGACAGTATCTCAAATACTTGCCATACGAAGAATCATTAAAGGGGTGAAAAACCATAACCAACCAGCAGTAATAACTTTCATCGACACAGAGGCAAAATGATAAAGATATTACAAGCATATGGTATACCAGAAAGACTTGTACATGCCATAGAAACTATGTATCAAAACACCAAAGCCCAAGTACTAACACCAGATGGTAAAACTGAGCATTTTGACATCACCGCAGGAGTAATGCAAGGAGATACACTTGTACCATTCTTATTCATCATTGTTCTTGACTGTGCTTTAAGAGGGGCAACTGGGGTTCACCATATCACCCAGAAGATCAAAGAGACAGTCTGCGGTTACATTAACTGACCTAGACTTTGCGGATGACATTGCACTGTTATCGGATAAAATAGAGCAAGCACAAAGGATACTATCAAGAGTTCAGAGGGAGTGCCAAAAAGTTGGCCTTGCTCTCAATGCCAAGAAAACCAAATACATAACATACAAATATAGATACAGAGGGGTCTACTCTAAAAACAAATGATGGTGCTGAATTAGAAAAAGTAGAGGATTTCAAATACCTGGGATCATGGGTTGACAGCACTGATAAAGACATAAAAATTAGGAAAGCACAAGCTTGGCAAGCACTGAACAAGATGAACTGCATGTGGAATTCGAACATGAGGAAAGAAATCAAAGTTAGATTCTTTGTAGCAGCCATTGAATCTATACTTCTATATGGCTGTGAGACTTGGACAGTAACTCCAAAGATAAAATGTATGTTGAATGGAACTTACAACAAGATACTCAGGAAAGCCACTAATGTCAAATGGGGGGAACACAGGACAAATGCTGAGGTGTATGAAGAACTCCCACTTATTGGAAATAAAATAGCAGCAAGAAGAATGAAACTTGCTCGTCACTGCCACCGACATCCTGAACTAGCTGCTAGTGACCTAGTTCTGTGGCAGCCCAACCAAAATCTGAGAAGAAGAGGAAGACCTAAAGTGGACTTTGTAGAGGTGTTAAGTAAGGATGCGGAAAATCTTTACAACAACAGAGCTGCGTACAGTGATGGAAGATAGGACTGTCTGGAGAAACCATGTGACTGCTCGCCTGCGGGCGACCAAATAATAATATAATATAATAATAATCTCATTTAAACCCTACCTAATAGGTAAGCAAAAGTCTATACTGTTGTAGTTTTAGCTAAACTTAGTATTTTAAATGATACACAGAAAATCACTAATATGTGATGCATTATTTTAAAGGAATTTCAAGAGAAGATTATTGAAAGCAACTCTCAGAAGTTATATCTTGGAAACTGTAATGTGTAGAAAGGTGATATCTGGTAGAGCATTGGTTGGGGGATCATTATTACGCATCCCTGAAAGGGCACTTATTTGTTTTCACTTCAGTTTCCTTGCTGCCACCACCACTGCATTATGGTCTCCCTTGAATATTTCCCTTATTATTGGAAGCTTTGTAACCTTATTTGGCAGTTATATACCTTGTGCATGGAAAAATTTTTCCGCATGGTTAAATTTGACATTTGATCTTTATCAAGGTCACATGATCAAAAAATAGTTTCTTGGGGTACACCCACCCGTCATCGCTGCTCAGTAAAATTATAACTGCAGAGGCTTGTAATTTCATATGCATGTTCATGCTATCAGAAATGCGAGCTGATTAGATTTTGGGAGCCATCCAATGAGAATTGACCAATTTATGAGTGATTTTCTCACAGGTACCAATGAGAAAGCTTAAAATTCATGTGACCCCCATGAAACCATATGTGGATAGTCTAGAAAGCAAGTCAAATTTCACCCCTCCCACCCCCTGTAGGGCTCAACCTGGCGTCATGAAATAGCAGATATTTACATTTTCCATTATATCTACTTTATTATTGCTTTTACAGCTTTAGAATATATGAAGAGGTATTGGGAAACCACTTGTGGAGAGTCTGTATAGCCATCAGATTTACCCCCTCATCCCCCCCCTTATGGGTCAAACTGGGGTCATAAAATAGCGGATTTTAATATTTTGCCTTTTATCTCCTTTGTTATTGCTTTTACAGCTTTAGAATGTATTAAGAGGTAGTGGGAAACCATATGTGGAGAGTATATAGCCAGTCAAATTTATCCCCTGACCCCTCCTTTGTGTCAAACTTGGCTCATAAAATATCAGACTTTTTCTTTTGACATATTTGAAATATATTTCTCCTGTCACAAAGCTATACAGATTTGCTGCAACTGATTATTACATGTACTTTTTAACCCCAGCCCTTGAAGGCTGGAGTTATAGTTGCCACCTGTGCCATTTGGGCTGTGGTGGCAGCAGGTATAAAGCTTGTGTGTGTTCCACAGCCTAAACCCATGCACAGATTTTCATCAAATTTTGAGGGTATGTGTACCCCAAGAGGATCTGGAATTGATTAGGTTTTGGACTGTATCTGGCAACAACTGTTGCCATTGCAACACTTTAATGATCTTGGGTTCTTAAAGTTTGTGGATGTTCCACAGCCTAAACCCATGCACAGATTTTCACCAAATTTTCAGGATATTTTTACGAAAGAGGATCTAGAGCTGATTAGGTTTTGGAGGGTATTATGAAACGCCTTCCGTGTGTGCTTGCGTGTGTGTGCACGCTTGTGTGCATTAGTCACATTTTGACATCAACCTTTATATCTCATTCGTTAATGAAAATATCTTCAAGAAATTTGCAGAGATGTCTGTAAAAAATTTTGTGCTCATTTAAAAAAACAACATGGCCGCCATAGCCGATTGTTTGAAAATCATTGATATGTTCTAAAATTTAAAATATTGCAACCAGCCTTGTCACATTTGCACTTTAGTTTTGCACTAAATGTAAATTGCTAGGAAAGCTTGCCTGAGAGTAATTTTGGCATTGCTTTGAAAACAAAATGGCCACCATATCACATCTTTAATGTTAAATAGTGGGAACCCCTGCTTCAAGGTCATGTAGGGTCATCATGCTAAAAGGGCCTGATATCTCCCTTATAATTGCTACTAGGGCTTCAAAATATAAAAACAACCTGTAAAAAATCATGGCGTGTGAATCTTAAATCTGAAAACATCTCATGGATTCTGTGTACTTTTTACAACTGAAGTTGTTCGTAAGAGTTTCCCAAATCTCAATGTTGTTTCCCTCTTTAGTTGTACCTCTGGGCTGGGGTTCTTGCCTGCCAAGGCTGACAGTTTTATATAATTGTGCTATCTCCATTAGCAGCTAGACTTAAATTAATAAATGGATCAGTTGATAAAATTTACTGCTTCATAACATTACTTTACAATTTAATGCTGTTATCTTGTCGTTGAATTGTCTTGTTAGTCGAATCTTGGATTCGAGTTATGTACTGGGTTCTAATTGTTATTTAAAAAACGCCATTTTATCCTCTAAAACCTAAAGATATATGCAATATCTATACACATATATTAAATATTAGAGATACTGTTTATACTCTGTCATTTTGTTTTTTGTTTAATATTTTCTTTAATGTGCAGTTTATGAAATGAATACACTGTCTAGCCTTTGTCTAGCTTCTTGCAAAGTACCAGGATGTAGAAAATCTTTTGTCTTTTTCTTTGTTTTCTGGTGCTCAGTGGAGTTATTTTCCACAATATAAATATCTGGTTCTTCAACACATGTCTTCCAGACATACTAATAGTTTCAATAGACATTATTCAATAAACAATCTTTTATGCTTGTGTTGGTGGTTATTCAAAACACTGGTAGAAACACCATTTACATATTTAGAAGTAGCAATTTTAATTTGTGGGTGCAAGTTTTTGCACAAATAAAAGTTCAGAAAAGTGGCCTTTGTCATGAATACAAAGTCAGAAAATTAATTAAAATGGTCTACGTGGGAACGGTATCAATGTGTATGTGTGACACATGTACTCTTAATTGGTATTTCATCAGTTTTACAAGTCACATATAGTACATAACATGAACTTTTTCATACCTGTTGTGTGTTTAAAATTTGCATTTTAGGGAATGTCTTCTGTCCTTGACAGCCTGTATCTGTCTCCTGGTATAAATATTCCAAAGGGAAAACCAAAGTGTACACTTAATGTTGTGTGCAATATTCACTGTCATATTTGGACAGACTGTTGTGTAGCCACATCAGAGATGTGTATAAACCATGTAAGCCTCTTTAAATATAGTACCAATATTGAGGATCTCTGGTGCCTGCACCTGAAAGTCATGGGATGTGTTATGTATAAAGTTATACATATATACAGAATTAGTTTAAATTGTTTCTAGTTGTTATAGATCACACCTTGTCCTTTAAACTTGTAATTGATGAAATACCATAATTCATTCAATTGACACGCAAGGGAAATTCACTTAATTACGGGGAGGCCCTAGATAACATTCTACCATCTGCAAAACACTAGAAAATAGTCATAAAACAGTAACAAGATGTTTTTACTTTCGGTGAATACTAACGTAACAGTGACTACAGTAGACAACATATTTTCTATGATTAGATTTTGTTTAATATCAAGTAAAGTTTCCATCATATATGTCAACCATGGTAATATTAAGCAGAACCTTCACAGTATCATTTGTGGGAGTTGAACCAGTAGAACCAAAATAGGGACACTAGTATTGGCCCTAGCTTTAGTACAAATGTAACTTTTACAACAGACAAGGCAATAAGTTAATCTTTGTTATGTCGCAACTTATAAATTTTTGCAGTGGCAAGTGAATGCGAAGATATAAATTGTCTTCTACTTTGTGCAAAGTTAAGGCATTTTCCAAGTTACGGTTTGAAACATTAGAAAGCCCCAAAATCTGTCTTTCATCAGCTATGTTTAGACAACTTAAGTACAATTTAAGTACTAATTTAAATGGTGTTGGTCTAATATTCACTTGCACCATTGTATAGGTAATCTTTGAATGTGGAAAGGGAAGTAGAACATATGCCCATGAATGCCAAGGCAAGCAAGTACCAACCTTATGACAATACATGATGAAATTGGGAAAACTAACATTTGAATTATGATGAAATCTTGGAACAAGGCCTTCTCATTATTAGCTTACTGATAATACAATATTTATAAATTCTGTTTTATTGAATAATTTAAAGTCAGTTATATTATTCATACAAGTTAACCATAAAGAAATAAAAGACAAATTTACCTTTAACTCTTGCATCAGAAATCTACTTTTATTTGTGATACTGAGAACTATGATTTATACCTCACCCACCATGTCTCCTATAATCTTATTTTACAAATATGAAGCTTACTTCACAACCTTCAGCTTTTCACCTGCAATGTCTCATCCTTAATAATTGTTGGTCTCTGATCTCTGAATCTGGAGTCCAGTCCATCCATACTTCAACCCAGTAACTGTCTTTAAATAGAGATTAAATGCTATAGAAATACTATTAGAGTTAGATTTATCTAGTGTTGATTACTCTGCAAATAGACGCAACAGAAACTGAGCCAACTATGTGTCTTGAAAGTGTCATGTATACATAGAAATCTTAACTAACTGTATGTAACATGTGTCAACGAAATCCCATGCATTCAGCATCAATTTCTACCATAAATGAGACAGAAATTAAAACACATGATTCAAATATTTTTGGCTCATAGTGAATCAAAAGTTAGCATTGAACAGTGTTGTCTGGTGTATTAATCACAGACACTCTCATTATAAAAGACAAAACACAACCACCATGGCCGGCATCTTGAAATTCCTTTTCCAGACTGGAACTCTAAGACACTTCTGCCAATCGATTTACAACTTGACAGGATGGTAGGGCATGACCTAGGCTGGGTTGCTTTCACAATTAGTGCCATTTGGAAAAACAAGGTGCCCGCCATAGTCGCCATCTTGAAATTCCATTTCCGGATTCTCACTCGGAAGATGCTTCTGCCATTTGATTGAAAACTTAAGAGGGTTGTAGGGCAACAGCCTAGGCTAGGTTCCTTTCGAAAGTGGTGCCACTTCGAAGAACAAGATGGCTGCCACGGCCTCCATCTTGAAATTTTGTTTTCGGACTATAATGGGCCAATGTTTTTGTGGTCTATGTAGCTGATTACAGTAGAATAACTATAAATATGTTTTAAACCACAAGATAAATAAGTGAAAATAGTAATATTGATATAATTCCTCTTAAATCCAATCAAGTATAGTATTGGTACACACATGTTGTTTGTTGTCACTCTTTACCTCTACCAAAAAAAAGGATGTAACCTACCACCTAATTACACTAAGGGCAACTTTGGTTGATGCAATACTACCCCTTATCTATACACGTATGTACTTAGTCCAACTATACCACAGGGCCACAAGATATGATTCCTTTTTACCAACAAATAATAAACTTGAAATTTGCTACCAGACCCCATCCCTGATAGTGATTGTGCAACTGATAGTGATTGTCTTTTGGGGGTCTACAACCTTGACTATTCAAGGTATTTGTGTCTTGTCTTGCATATATGTACTGGGCCATAAGTAGATTCCCTTGTGTGAGTATCAGGGCTGGATCTTTCTTAATTAAGCGTCCCGCAAGGGACGCTTGTTTGTGTATGGGAGACCTTCAGGCTCCGCATTTTGTTATCCTTATAACTCTGTAACAATTAGACGGATTCTTTTCAAATTTGGCAGGTTTAGGCAGTAGCCTTGGGGAATTTTTTAGGCAGGTTGCGTGTAACCAACCCGCCTATTAGATTGATGTGTCCGACGTCCGTCTGTCTGTCTGTCCGTCTGTCCGTCCACATTTTTCGTTTCCGGACTCTAACTTTAAAACGGTTTGACCAATCAAATTCAAACTTCACAGGGAGATAGATCACCGTCATAGCTAGGTTCCTTTCGAAATTGGTGAAATTCCGTGTGTTCGTTTGTCCGTTTTTCGTCCGTTTGTCTGTCCATCCATCTGTTTGTCCACATTTTCGTTTCCAGACTCTAACTTTAAAACGGTTTGACCAATCAAATTCAAACTTCACAGGGAGATAGATCACCATCATAGCTAGGTTCCTTTCGAAATTGGTGAAATTCCGTGTGTTCGTTTGTCCGTTTTTCGTCCGTTTGTCTGTCCATCCATCTGTTTGTCCACATTTTCGTTTCCGGACTCTAACTTTAAAACGGTTTGACCAATCAAATTCAAACTTCACAGGGAGATAGATCACCATCATAGCTAGGTTCCTTTCGAAATTGGTGAAATTCCGTCTGTTTGTTTGTCCGTTTTTCCGTCCGTTTCTTCGTTTTTGTCCGTTTTTCTGTCCATCCATCTGTCCGTCCACATTTTTGTTTCCGGACTCTAACTCGAAAACGGTTACTCCAATCTAATTCAAACTTCACAGGGACATACATCACCATCATAGCTAGGTTCCTTTCGAAATTGGTGTAAATCCGTCCGTTCATTTGTCTTGTTTTTCTGTCCATTTGTTCGTTTTTAGGCGGGTTGCGTGTAACCAACCCGCCTATTAGATTGATGTGTCCGACGTCCGTCTGTCCGTCCACATTTTCCATTTCCGGACTCTAACTTGAAAACGGTTTGACCAATCAAATTCAAACTTGACAGGGACATAGATCAACATGATAGCTAGGTTCCTTTCGATATTGGTGAAATTCTGTCTGTTCGTTTGTCCGTTTTTCGTCCGTATGTCTGTCCATCCGTCTGTTTGTCCACATTTTCGTTTCCGGACTCTAACTTGAAAACGGTTTGACCAATCGAATTCAAACTTGATAGGGAGATAGATCTCCATCATAGGTAGGTTCCTTTCGATATTGGTGAAATTCCGTCCGTTCATTTGTCTGTTTTTCGTCCATTTGTCCATCCATCTGTTTGTCTACATTTTCATTTCCGGACTCTAACTCGAAAATGGTTTAACCAATCGGATTCAAACTTGATAGGGAGATAGATCTCCATCATAGCTAGGTTCCTTTCGAAATTGGTGAAATTGCGTCTGTTCGTTTGTCTGTTTTTCGTCCATTTGTCTGTCCATCTGTCTGTCCGTCCACATTTATCCTGTACATATGGTAAATAATACTATGACTTACATTTATTTTAATAAATTATCTTTTGTGACTTAGATTAAAAGTATTACATTTCTTAGCACGTCGAACACATTTACCTTAAGTGGGTAACCTAACATTTCTTTCCTTGTTCCTAAATTTAATGAGAGCAGTTGCTAACCTTGTTTCCTGCGTGCGCAACCCGCCTTTTGGGGCACCTCTGACCCTCTTGTTTGAATATGCTGCAGTGACATTTCAACCAATCAGAGAGGTCACATGACCAAAAATGTCTTTTTTCGATGGGGAAGCTTGTCCGGATGATAACTTGAAAGGAATTTTATCAATTCACCTGAAACTTGGCAAATACATTCATTCTATTAAAGTCTGGAAATCATTAGATTTTGGCATTGATTGGTTAAGAAATGGCCGAGTAATTAATGATTAATTAATCATTATGAATTTTCCAAATAAGGAAAACACAAAAATGCTTATATCTGGAAAACCGTTCTAGATTGAGCGATTTCGACGAAATTTTTGACCCCCAGGGTATCTCTGCAGAGTAGTTATCCCAATTTTCATAAAAAAATTTCTCGCCAAAAATGGCGGACATTTTGAATTTTCGAATTTTTTGCAAAAATTGCAAAACATAAAAATGCCTATATCTCGAAAACCGTACTAGATAGAGCGATTTCGACGAAATTTTTGATCCTCAGGGTATCTCTGTAGAGTAGCCATGCCTTTTTTCCAAAAAATTTTGTCTCGCCAAAAATGGCGGCCATTTTGAATTTTCGAATTTTTCGCAAAAATTGCAAAACATAAAAATGCTTATATCTCGAAAACCGTACTAGATAGAGTGATTTAGAGGTAATTTTTGACCCTCAGGGTATCTCTGTAGAGTAGCCATGCCTATTTTCCAAAAAATTTTGTCTCGCCAAAAATGGTGGCCATTTTGAATTTTCGAATTTTTTGCAAAAATTGCAAAACATAAAAATGCTTATATCTCAAAAACCCTGCTAGATAGAACGATTTCGACGAAATGTTTGAGCTACAGGGTATCTCTACAGAGTTGCCATGCCAATTTTCAAAAAAAGTTTTGTCTTGCCAAAAATGGCGGCCATTTTGAATTTTCGAATTTTTCGCAAAAATTGCAAAGCACAAAAATGCTAATATCTCGAAAACCGTGCTAGATAGAGCGATTTCGACGAAATTTTTGATCTTCAGGGTATCTCTGCAGAGCAGCTATCCCAAAGACCTTTCACTCGGTGAAGTTTCAGACCCGTAGCTAATTATTCACCTTCTCAAAATGAGTAAATGCTAATTATCTCTAAAACTATTGCGGATACCCAATTTTTATAAAATAATAACTCATTCATCTACTTTTGGGAGAGCTTTCACATGGTGAAGTTTCAGACCCGTAGATAATTACTCACCTACTCAAAATGAGTAAATGCGAATTATCTCTAAAACTATTGCGGATACCCAATTTTTATAAAATAATAACTCATGCATCTACTTTTGGGAGAGCTTTCACATGGTGAAGTTTCAGACCCGTAGATAATTACTCACCTACTCAAAATGAGTAAATGCGAATTATCTCTTAAAAGTATTGCAGCTAGCCAATTTTTCTCAAATAACTCATTCACCTACTTTTGGAAGAGCTTTCACATGGTGAAGTTTCAGACCCATAGCTAATTACTCACCTACTCAAAATGAGTAAATGCGAATTATCTCTAAAAGTATTGCAGATAGCCAATTTTTCTTAAATAACTCATTCACCTACTTTTGGGAGAGCTTTCACTTGGTGAAGTTTCAGACCCATAGCTAATTATTCACCTACTCAAAATGAGTAAATGCGAATTGTCTCTAAAAGTATTGCGGATACCCATTTTTTATAAAATAATAACTCATTCATCTACTTTTGGGAGAGCTTTCACATGGTGAAGTTTCAGACCCATAGGTAATCACTCACCTACTCAAAAGGAGTAAATGTGAATTATCTCTTAATAGTATTGCAGATAGCCAATTTTTCTCAAATAACTCATTCACCTACTTTTGGAAGAGCTTTCACACACAAAAATGAAAAAAATGTGAATATCTCGGAAAAGCTATTTCTTCTCCTTTAATGCTCGGCGGGAGATACACACCGCGGCAGTGGTCTTGTCAAAAATTTTTGTCTCCCCAAAAATGGTGGCCATTTTGAATTTTCAAAGTTTTTACAAAACACAAAAATGCTTATATCTCTAAACCGTGCTAGATGGAGCGAACTCAACAAAACTTTTGACCTGCTGGGTATCTCTGCACAGTAGCCATGCCAATTTTCAAAATATTTATGTCTCGCCAAATATAGCAGACATTTTTAATTTTCGAATTTTTTGAAAAACACGAAAATGCTTATATCTTGAAAACCGTGCTAGATAGAGCAGACTGCGCTGACTTTGGTTGCCACAACAGTATAAGGCTAGAAACGAAGCATTTTCTTAATACTTTAGCACTCCCCTTTATATCCTTTTTGGGACTCTTTGTTTTTGCTATGCAAAAACATTATCTTTTTTTTTTGCGAGCGATCCTCTAGTTATCTTTTGCATTTTAATGCATAAAAAAATCATGAAACCATGCACTAAATCACCTATAACTTGAAAAGTATTGCATTTAGAGCATTTTGTTAAAATATGTCTATCTCCATTGCTTAGTGAGTAATATCTACTTTTGCAATTTGAGTAATTGGCTTGATCTGATGGGATCTGATTTGACCTTTTACCCTTCTTTCAAGGTCAAATGGGGTTGTTGATACTTTTAATGCCTGGTATCTCCCCTATATTGGTCTACAGGTGTGGGATGTGAAGACGGCTTGTAGAAAATCATGTGCCATATACTCACCCCCACCCTCTCCCATCACCTGCAGAAATATACTGTGCCCCTCCCCTCACACTGCATCAAAAATTAAGGCCATCCACAAGAATAATGAATTAATTGTTTGGTTTATTAAAGAGTTCATGTTAACACCATATTTCCACATTTATTATCTCCCGCCGGGCTTTAGCCCGGGAGGGAGATTATGAAATGATGCCTGTGTGTGCGTGCGTGCGTGTGTGCGTGCGTGTGTTAGTTAGTCACACAGATTTCTCCAAAACTACTACAGCTACAGATTTTTTATGTCAGCTGACTTGTCAGTCAGCTGACATTATGTCATCACTCTGCGGCGTGGGCGTCCGCGTGAACAACTTCTTCTCCAAAACTACAAGGCCTAGAGACATGCTGTTTTTTTTAAAAGATACCTTATCTATCGAGGATGAAAAATTGTTCAAGGCATGCAAATCTGTCTTTTTATTGCGTTAATACATCCTATCCAATGGACAATTGCTTTTACCGGTCGGCGCGACCGGTCCCGCCAAACGCCAGAAAAAGACGTCCTGTATATAATACCGGCAGGACCGGTCAGTAGTGTGCATTCGCTAGGTGGCGCATCATACTTGCTTCCTGTTTGTCAGAGTGACGTCAGTTCATCTTTTTCGTTTGGCGCGTAGTGTGCAGACGTGTTTTGAAGTGATCTCCAAGTTTTGAAGGAAACGCGGCTTATTCTACGAATTTAAATATATTTATTGTGTTCATACATATCAGTGCCTCTCCAGGACTAAAACGAGGCATTATCCAGCACTTTATAACCAGTTTTGAAGAATTTCTGTGTACTTGTCGTCGAGACGAAGTCGTGGGTGAGAGCTCGTGTGTCGTCCCTGCAGCATTCCTTCTTCTACACAGAAGGTTGTATCGACGTAACCTCCATTTATTTCTTCGTTGTCGAGAAACACTGAGTGTATGTCGACGAGAAGAATTTAGAAGGAAAGAAGAATGCATCGTCTGACGTCATCACTTCCAGCTTATGCTTGTCACGTGACACGGACCTGGTCACGTGATACGCATTCAACAATGGAGGTCACGTGATACGCATTTACAATGGAGGAATCGTGTTTTCAACAGAAGTTTTAGAAGAAAAGACGAGTAATTATTACTGTACATACACTTTTTAACTGGCAAGAAGAAATCCAGCATCTCGTCTGTTGGCCTGAAGAATTAGATGACAAGTGGTCATTGAACTCTGCAAATTTTTGCCGGTGCCGGTCATGTGACTTCACAGATCTCAACACAACTACCGGCAAGCAAATCCCCAGGCGTGACTGGTTCAGCTGACAAGAAGTGATGAGTTTTACCGGTACCAGTTCTGGTCAGACTACCGGTGGGGAGCACTAGTGATGAGTTTTACCGGTTCCAGTCTGTACAGACTACCGGTGGGTGCTGTTCCTGTGAAGAAACCCCTTCAGTGGTTGCCAGTGATCAGCCCTGTTTGATCCTGGAACCTCCACCAGAGGCCTTTCCACTGGTGGGACTGTTGGGGATACCGGTTCCGGTCTGTACAGACTACCGGTGGGTGCTGTTCCTGTGAAGAAACCCCTTCAGTTGGTTGCCAGTGATCAGTCCTGCTTGATCCTGGAACCTCCACCAGAGGCCGTTCCACTGGTGGGACTGTTGGGGGTACTGGTTCCAGTCATGTTCTTGTGAAGCTGTCAACAACCCCCCTTCAGTGGTTACCAGTGATCACCCTGTTTTGATACTGGAACCTCCACCAGAGGCCTTTCCACTGGTGTGACTGTTGGGGGTACCGGTTCCGGTCTGTACAGACTACCGGTGGGTGCTGTTCCTGTGAAGAAACCCCTTCAGTGGCTGCCAGTGATCAGTCCTGCTTGATCCTGGAACCTCCACCAGAGGCCTTTCCACTGGTGTGACTGTTGGGGGTACCGGTTCCGGTCTAAACAGACTACCGGTGGGTGCTGTTCCTGTGAAGAAACCCCTTCAGTGGCTGCCAGTGATCAGTCCTGCTTGACCCTGGAACCTCCACCAGAGGCCTTTCCACTGGTGGGACTGTTGGGGGGTACTGGTTCCAGTCATGTTCCCGTGAAGCTGTCAAGGACCCCCTCCTCAGTGGTTTCCAGTGATCAGCCCTGTTTGATACTGGAACCTCCACCAGAGGCCTTTCCACTGGTGTGACTGTGGGGGTACCGGTTCCAGTCTTGTTCAGACCACCGGTGCGGCTGCTCAGAGGGTTCACCTACCAGAAGTCGCAGTGGCCATTGACCCTTATCTCCCCAGTGCAGAATTTTGGACCGGTACCAGTCCTGGTCAGACTACCGGTAGGGTCACTAGCCAGCCAGTGATGAGGGATACCGGCACCAGTTCTGCTCAGACTGCTGGTTGTGGTCACAGAAATCCAGCAAGGGCTACCGGTTAAATAGGATTACCGGTTACACAGAGTTGCTGGTGACACACAGCAGGGCTACTGGTTCAGAGAATTACCGGCTCCCGAGTGTTGCTGGTTCCGGAGTGTACCGGTGCCGCAGGGTTGCCGGTGCCTGAGTGCTGCCGGTCCAGGAGTGCTGCTGGTTACAGAGGAATCTGCTGTTCCCATTCTTACTGGCAAGAAACCAGCTTCAAATCCAGTGCTGACAGCAGGTTCACCGGTTACAGAGAATTACCGGTTCCGGAGTGCTGCCGGTTCCCGAGTGTGGTGCTGGTTACAGAGAAACTACTGTTCCCATGCTTACTGACAAGAAACCAGCTTCAAATCCAGTGCTGACAACAGGTTCACCAGTTAAAGAGGTTTACCGGCTATAGAAATTTGCTGGTGACAAGTTAGTTGGACGGGAAGAAATTCCCTTAACCGACTGGTTACAGAACCTACCCACCAGGTGCCGGCTTGCAAACCTTCAGGGACAGTTGCTTCAAAAGAATCTGAGAGACAATGGTGAAGTAACCAGACTGAACCTGGAACACCAGTCTACTGGACTGGGAGATCTACCAAGGGATTAACTAAGACTACAGAAATGTGATGTTCCAATTCTTTGGTTACAGGGCCTTCTCCCAGAAACTTTGGTTACAGAGATATGGCACCTACCGGTTTGGCCGGTTACAGAGACTGTTGGTTGCAGAAGCTGCTGAATCCTCCACTGGGCAGGAAGAAAGGCAGTTTTCATATGAACCTACCCCTACAAAGAAATGGTTCAATTCACCCAGTTCGGCCAACTCCAATGAGTTTATGCAGAACTGGGGAACCACCAGGAACCGGTTACAGTGCATTGCTTCACTTATAACAGGTGCTGGGAGAAGTGGGAAGTTCTGGGTTTGAGTCCAAAAGTAGTCACCACACTGAGGGAGGGCTACACCCTCCCCTTCCGGTTCAGACCCAACTTGACAAGGTCACCAACTGTACTAAGCAACTACCACAACCCAGCCAAGCAGTCCTTCCTTTTAGAAGCACTGTATCAGCTGGTGAACAAGAATACAGTACAACCGGTAGAAAATCAAAACTCACAGGGCAACCGGCTATTTTTGGTACCCGAGCCCAACAACCGGTGGAGACCTGTCCTGGTCCTGAGCACCTTGAACACCTTTTTTAACTCAGAGTTGTTCAAATGTAGACCCCAGAGGCAATAAGAACCTCCCTACAGGCAGGGGAGTGGGTCACATCCATAGACTTCAAAGACGCATTCCTCCATATTCCAATTCCCATGGAGTTCACAGTGGTGGCCAAGAGGTCAAACTCATGGCACTTCAGAGGGGTATAAGGATCCACCAATACCTAGACGACTGACTGGTGAGAGCCTCTACCCACGACACTTGTCTCCAGCATACACAGACCTTAGTAACCCTTTGTCATGAGGCCCGTACAGTGGCACTTGGAAAACAACTGGAGGGTCCCAGACTCACTAGAAAAGGTGATCCCGGTCCCCAGATAGCTCCATTTCCATCTAAGATGGTGGCTGGAGGAAAGCAATGTGCTGCTAGGTCAACCATTACACCCTCTAAACATGCTCTGCAAATATTTACAGATGCATCAAAAGGAGGGTGGGGCTCTCACTTAGACAAGCACACTGCAAGGGGAACTTGGTCCCTTCCAGAAAGCAATTTGCACATAAACCATCTAGAGCTAAAGCAGTCTTTCTAGCTCCAGTAGAGTTTCGAACACACTACTGCAACAAGACGGTACTGATAGCTACAGACAACACAACCGTGGTTGCCTATATCAACAAAAAGGGGGGGATGAAGTCGGGCTCTCTGTGTGCCCTACTGTGGAGAATCCTGTCCTGGTGTACCAGGCAGCAAGTAACCCTCAGGGCACGTCATATCCCTGGCCGGCTGAACGTGATAGCAGACAAGCTATCCAAGCTTGGCCAGACCATTCAATAGAGTGGTCACTTTATCCAGAAGTGTCCCAAGCTATATGCTCCTGGTGGCATCAGCATCAAGTGGACCTATTTCTACAACAAACGTTCTACAACAAACTCCCACAGTTTGTGTCACCGGTCCTAGACCCCCAGGCATGGGCAGTGCACACACTCCGCCTTTCCTGGGAGGACCTGGACCCATACGCCTTTCCACCTGCAGCCATCTTGGGAAAGTGGTGGAAAAGTTGCAGGACTACCCTTGCAACAGGATAATCCTGATTGCCCCAGGGTGGCCCAACATGCCCTAGTCCTGGGATCTAGTGGCAATGTCCAGTCAGATCCCACTGTGTCTGCCCAACATACGCAACCGGGTGTCCCAGCCATTCAACCAGGTTCTTCACAGGAACCTGTCAAATCTGAATCTTCATGCTGGGCTCCTAGAGCCTCAGCAATCAAGGAGCAGGGCTTCGCTGAAGCAGTGGCAGCACGAATTAAGACTCCTCAAGAGGATCAACCAGATCTGTCTATGAGGCAAAGTGGATCATTTCTTACAAAGTGGTACCGCAGTAATCAGGTGGACTTCAGGGCACCACCTCTGAAAGCCATTGCTGACTTCCTCCTGCACTTGTTTCAGGACAAGAAGTTGCAACCAGGCACTATTGAGGGCTACAAATCGGCCATTGCTGACAACTGGGCAATTGCACCATTAATGTCAGCAAGGATGAGAATCTCACTCGTCTCCTGGACAGTTCCATAGGGACAGACCCAAGGGCAGGAGGGGCATCCCCTCCTGGAACCTTTCTCTGGTACTACACCAGCTGACAAGGCTCCCTCTGAACCCCTAAAGAGGACTCCTTGAAACATCTGACCTTCAAGACTGTTTTCTTGCTGCCCTTAGGTTCTGGTAAATGCAGGAGTGAGATCCATGTTTGGTTACATAAGAACATCAGACACCAGTCAGACTGGTCTAAGGTGTCCTTGTGCCTCTCACCCAGCTTTCTATCCAAGAATCAGCTGGCTAAGGAGGGTCCAGATAGTGTGGCTCCAGTGATCATACCAGCCCTGGCCCCATCTCTGGATAAGTCACTCAAGGGTGACAGGTCCTTATGTCCAGTTAGAGCCCTGCGCTACTACTTGGACAGGACTACAGATCTTAGGCAATAAGGAGTTGTTCTTTGTCTCCTTCAAGCAAGGTTTTCGACAAAGACATCTCACCTGCCCCCATCTCCCCATGGATCAAACAGACTGTGATCCTATGCTATGAGCTCTCTGACCAGGAGGCCCTCACTCTGCATCAGGTTACAGCCCATGATGTCAGGGCCCTTACTGGCTCTTAAGACCTTCCAATCCAAGGTCTCCTGAGAGCAGGGGTGACTCGGAGCTTGGCCATTTGGGACCAGTTGTGGCTGCCCAACAGGGGCACCACCAAGCCCCAAATGAGATGTGTAAATTTGACTTACTTCTCTAGGGAAGTTTAAGTCTTATGGGACTGAACTCAGCCTCTTCCTCTCTCCCCTTTCTCAGAGTTTTTCTGAGTAAAGAAAAAGGGGGGGGGCAATGTCGGTAGTCTTCCGGGTAACCGGTTAACTGGTAACCGACCTTCACCTCTCGGGGTTCTCTGACCCTAGGTCAAAAGGGGCCTTCTCAGGTTAAAATTTTTATTATGAGTTCATTTGAGTCCCTAGTAGCTTACCCGCCTTCCAAGCGGTAGTTATTCAGCAATTGTCCATTGGATAGGATGTATTAACGCAATAAAATTGCAAATTTAATAAGTAAATTAAATTTTTATAAGTTAATACCCTATCCAATGGACAGGCAAGGCCCACCCAACCGACCCCGCTACCAGCTTACTAGGGGTCTAAATCTGTTTAGACAACGAAAAAGATGAACTGACGTCACTCTGACAAACAGGAAGCAAGTATGATGCGCCACCTAGCGAATGCACACTACTGACCGGTCCTGCCGGTATTATATACAGGACGTCTTTTTCTGGCGTTTGGCGGGACCGGTCGCGCCGACCGGTAAAAGCAATTGTCCATTGGATAGGGTATTAACTTATAAAAATTTAATTTACTTATTAAATTTGCAAGTTCGTCTGTTTGCTAGAGACATTACAAGAGGGGTACCCCCACCAAAAGTGTGAAAATTTCAACTTTTTATCACAATTTTCTCAGTGACTATTGCAGGGATTTCTCTCATATCTTGCATATATGTACTAGGCCAGAGGTAGATTCTCTTGTGTGAGTATGAGACCTGGATCTGTCTTACTTTTTTTTTAATAAATTTTTTTAATAATTGTTAATGCATTAAAATTCATGAAATCATGCACTAAATCACTTATAACTTCAAAAGTGTTGCATTTACAGCATTTTGTGAAAATATGTTGTTCAGCTACTTTTTTCATAGCTACAATATGGTGAGTAAGTTGGGTGTCTGTCTCAATAGCTAAGTGAGTAATAGCTACTTTTGGGCTTTTCAGTAACTTCCATTATGAGTAAAATCACTTGTAACTTAAAAACTATTGCATTTAGAGAATTTCGTATAAATATGTTATTCAGCTACTTTTGGGCCAGCTATAACATAGTGAAATTTCAGACCTGTAGCTCATGGCATAGCTGAGTAATAGCTACTTTTAGGTTATCACTGTTGAGTAAATCGCTTATAACTTGAAAACTATTGCATTTAGAGAATTTCGTATAAATATGTTATTCAGCTACTTTTGGGTCAGCTATAACATAGTAAAATTTCAGACCTGTAGCTCATGGCATAGCTGAGTAATAGCTACTTTTAGGTTATCACTGTTGAGTAAATCACTTATAATTTGAAAAGTGTTGCATTTAGAGCATTTTGTTAAAATATGTTATTCAGCTACTTTTTTCATAGCTACAATATGGTGAGTAAGTTGGGTGTCTGTCTCAATAGCTAAGTGAGTAATAGCTACTTTTGGGCTTTTCAGTAACTTCCATCATGAGTAAAATCACTTGTAACTTAAAAACTATTGCATTTAGAGAATTTCGTATAAATATGTTATTCAGCTACTTTTGGGCCAGCTATAACATAGTAAAATTTCAGACCTGTAGCTCATGGCATAGCTGAGTAATAGCTACTTTTAGGTTATCACTGTTGAGTAAATCACTTATAACTTGAAAACTATTGCATTTAGAGTATTTTGTTTCAATATGTTATTCACCTATTTTGGGGTCAGCTATAACATAGTGAAGTTTCAGACCTGTGGCTCATTTCATAGCTGAGTAATAGCTACTTTGAAGTTCTCACTGTTGAGTAAATCAGCTATAATTGGAAAACTATTGCATTTACAGAAATTTGTGCAAATATGTTATTCAGCTACTTTTGGGTCAGCTATAACATAGTGAAATTATAGACCTATAGCTCATGGCACAACTGAGCAATAGCTATTCTCAGGTACTGACTGTTGAGTAAATCTGCTATAACTTGAAAAATATTGCATTTGGAGTATTTTGTTAAAATATATTGTTCACCTACTTTTGGGTCAGCTATAACATAGTGAAATTACAGACCTATAGCTCATGGCATAGCGGAGCAATAGCTATTTTCAGGTTCTCACTATTGAGTAAATCAGTTGTAGCTTGAAAACTATTGCATTTACAGTAGTTTGCTTAAATATGTTGTTCACCTACTTTTGGGTTAGCTATAACATAGTAAAATTTCAGACATGTAGCTCATTGCATAGCTGAGTAATAGTTCCTTTGAGGTTCTCACTGTTGAGTAAATCAGTTGTAACTTGAAAACTATTACATTTAGAGTAATTTGTTAAATATGTTATTCACAGAATTTTTGGTCAGCTATAACATAGTGAAATTGCAGACCTCTATGTCATGGCATAGCTGAGCAATAGCTACTTTCAGGTTCTCACTGTTGAGTAAATCATTGTATCCACTGGATAGCCGCAGTGTGTAGAGAGAGATTTCACCATTACTGCTCTGATGAAAAAAAATATTATAGCTAGCTTTCTTAAGTTTGCAGTATATATTAATAACCATAAAATGTTGTCTGGGAATATTTTTGGCCTCATTTTGAGAAGCAAGATGGCCGCCACAGGTATTTTTTTGTCAGTCATGAAAAGGGCTTATATCTCCCTTATTATTGATCCTAGAGGTTTGGGATGATAAACCAACCTGTAGGAAATCATGGGGTGGGAATCTTTTGGTGTGGTCAGATTTGACCTTCAATGACCCCTCCTTCAAGGTGAAACAAGGATAGCCAAACTTAAAAGTGCTTATAACTCGCTTATTATTGGTCCCAGAGGTTTGGGATGGTAAACAGACAGGAAATCATGGGCTGTGAATCTGTTGATATGGTCCGATTTGACCTTGGAACCCTCCTTCAAGGTCAAATGAGGATAGCGAAAATTGAAAGTGCCTACAACTCGCTTATTATTGGTGACAGAGATTTAGGATGGTAAACCATCCCATAGGAAATCATTGGCTCGGAATCTTTTGGTATGGTCAGATTTGACCTTTGGACCCCTCCTTCAAGGTCAAATGAGGACAGCCAAGCTTAAAAGTGCTTATAACTCATTTATAATTGGTCCTAGAGGTTTGGAATGGTAAACCATAGGAAATCATGGGCTGGGAATGTATTTGTGTGGTTAGATTTGATCTTGGACCCCTTCTTCAAGGTTGAACGAGGTTATTGCATTTCTAGTATTTCTTTAAATATGTTTTAACCTATTTTTTACACTTAAACAATTACCTTGTTATTTTCCTTCATAATACCATTTACAGAGCACAACTTTTTTATCCTTTTCTGCTGTCAGCTTCGGAATTTCTTTCGAACTTGCTGTTCAGTTACCATTTACTGTATTTCTGTACAGCCCTTTTCCTGATAATTATTCTGTCCTCTAATCACCTTCACAAATCAAAAACACTCAGTCAGCTGACACAGTGCCCGTTGACGGGCACTCTCCTCTTGTTGTAAATTAATTGTCATAATGATTTTTTTTACGCCCTCGAAAATTTTTTTGGTTTTATGGACTTAGGCCTAAAAATAAGTGAGTAATAGCAATCTTAGCTACTTGGAGTAAAGGGCTGATAACTCAAAAACTATTGCAGTTACAACTTTTTCTTCAAATATGTTCTTCAGCTACTTTGTCCTTAGCTATAAGATGGTACATAGTTTGGGGTCCCATTGCATGCCATAAGTGAGTAATAGTTATTTTCTTATTTGTAGCAAAATAATGACATAAGTAAATGTCAAATATCTTCAAAAGTATTAAAGTTAGGGAATTCTTTTCAAATATGTTGTTCATCTACTTTTTGATAAGCTATCACATAGTAAAGTTTCAGATCTGTTGCACATTGGATAGCTGAGTAATAGCTACTTTGAAATTCTACAGTTGAGTAAATCCATTGTAACTCCAAAACTAGTGCAGTTAGAGTATTTTCCTAAAATATGTTGTTCAGCTACTTTGTCCTTAACTATAAGATGGTATATAGTTTGGGGTTCTATTGCATGCCATAAGTGAGTAATAGCTATTTTCTTATTTGTAGCAAAATAATGACATCAGTAAATGTCAAATATCTTCAAAAGTATTAAAGTTAGGGAATTCTTTTCAAATATGTTATTCATCTAGTTTTTGGTAAGCTATCACATAGTAAAGTTTCACACCTGTTGCACATTGGATAGCTGAGTAATAGCTACTTTGAAATTGTGACTGTTGAGTAAATCCATTGTAACCCCAAAACTATTGCAGTTAGAGTATTTTCCTAAAATATGTTATTCAGCTACTTTGTCCTTAACTATAAGATGGCATACAGTTTGGGATTCTACTGCATGCCATAAGTGAGTAATAGCTATTTCCTTATTTGAAGCAAAATAACGACATGAGTAAATTTCAAAGATCTTCAAAAGTATTAAAATTAGGGAATTCTTTTCAAATATGTTATTCATCTAGTTTTTGGTAAGCTATCACATGGTAAAGTTTCAGATCTGTTGCACATTGGATAGCTGAGTAATAGCTACTTTGAAATTGTGACTGTTGAGTAAATCCATTGTAACTCCAAAACTATTGCTTTTAGAGTATTTTCCTAAAATATGTTATTCAGCTACTTTGTCCTTAACTATAAGATGGCATACAGTTTGGGATTCTATTGCATGCCATAAGTGAGTAATAGCTATTTCCTTATTTGAAGCAAAATAACGACATGAGTAAATTTCAAATATCTTCAGAAGTATTAAAATTAGGGAATTCTTTTCAAATATGTTATTAAGCGTCCCGCAAGGGACGCTTGTTTGTGTATGGGAGAGCTTCCGGCTCCGCCGGCTCCTGCGGCTCCGCATTTTGTTTTCCTTATAACTCTGTAACCGTTAGGCGGATTCTTTTCAAATTTGGCAGGTTTAGGCAGTAGCCTTGGGGAATTTTTTGGAATATGCTGCAGTGACATTTCAACCAATCAGAGAGGTCACATGACCAAAAATGTCTTTTTTCGATGGGGAAGCTTGTCCGGATGATAACTTGAAAGGAATTTTATCAATTCACCTGAAACTTGGCAAATACATTCATTCTATTAAAATCTGGAAATTATTAGATTTTGGCATTGATTGGCCAAGAAATGGCCGAGTAATTAATGATTAATTAATCATTACGAATTTTCCAAATAAGGAAAACACAAAAATGCTTATATCTCGAAAACCGTGCTAGATAGAGCGATTTCGACGAAATTTTTGACCCACAGCGTATCTCTGTGGAGTAGTTTTCTCAATTTTCAAAAAATTTTTGTCTCGCCCAAAATGGCGGCCATTTTGAATTTTCGAAATTTTCGCAAAAATTGCAAAACACAAAAATGCTTATATCTCAAAAACCGTGCTAGATAGAGCGATTTCGACAAAATCTTTGACCCCCAGGATATCTCTGTGGAGTACTTTTCCCAATTTTCAAAAAATTTTTGTCTCGCCAAAAATGGCGGCCATTTTGAATTTTCGAAATTTTCGCAAAAATTGCAAAACACAAAAATGCTTATATCTCGAAAACCGTGCTAGATAGAGCGATTTCGACAAAATTTTTGACCCGCAGGGTATCTCTGCAGAGTAGTTATCCCAATTTTGAAAAAATTTTTGTCTCGCCAAAAATGGCGGCCATTTTGAATTTTCGAATTTTTCGCAAAAATTGCAAAACATAAAAATGCTTATATCTCGAAAACCCTGCTAGATAGAGCGATTTCGACGAAATTTTTGACCCACCGGGTATATCTGCAGAGTAGCCATGCCAATTTTCAAAAAAATTTTGTCTCGCCAAAAATGGCGGCCATTTTGAATTTTCGAATTTTTCGCAAAAATTGCAAAACATAAAAATGCTTATATCTCAAAAACCCTGCTAGATAGAGCGATTTCGACGAAATTTTTGACCCACAGGGTATCTCTGCAGAGCAGCCATGCCAATTTTCAAACAAAAATTTCTCGCCAAAAATGGCGGCCATTTTGAATTTTCGAATTTTTCGCAAAAATTGCAAAACATAAAAATGCTTATATCTCGAAAACCGTGCTAGATAGAGCGATTTCGACGATATTTTTGACCCAATGGGTATCTCTGAAGAGTAGCCATGCCAATTTTCAAAAAAATTTTATCTTGCCAAAAATGGCGGCCATTTTGAATTTTCGAATTTTTGCGCAAAAATTGCAAAACACAAAAATGCTAATATTTCGAAAACCGTGCTACATAGAGCGATTTTGACGAAATTTTTGATCTTCAGGGTATCTCTGCAGAGCAGCTATCCCAAAGAGCTTTCACTTGGTGAAGTTTCAGACCCATAGCTAATTGCTCACCTACTCAAAAAGAGTAAATGCAAATTACCTCTAAAAGTATTGCAGATAGCCAATTTTTCTCAAATAACTCATTCACCTACTTTTGGAAGAGCTTTCACATGGTGAAGTTTCAGACCCATAGCCAATTACTCACCTACTCAAAATGAGTAAATGTGAATTATCTCTAAAAGTATTGCAGATAGCCAATTTTTCTCAAATAACTCATTCACCTACTTTTGGGAGAGCTTTCACATGGTGAAGTTTCAGACCCATAGCTAATTATTTACCTACTCAAAATGAGTAAATGCTAATTATCTGTAAAAGTATTGCGGATACCCAATTTTTATCAAATAACTCATTCATCTACTTGTGGGAGAGCTTTCACATGGTGAAGTTTCAGACCCATAGCTAATTACTCACCTACTCAAAATGAGTAAATGCGAATTATCTCTAAAAGTATTGCAGATAGCCAATTTTTCTCAAATAACTCATTCACCTACTTTTGGGAGAGCTTTCACTCTGTGAAGTTTCAGACCCATAGCTAATTACTCACCTACTCAAAATGAGTAAATGCGAATTATCTCTAAAAGTATTGCAGATAGCCAATTTTTCTCAAATAACTCATTCACCTACTTTTGGGAGAGCTTTCACTTGGTGAAGTTTCAGACCCATAGCTAATTACTCACCTACTCAAAATGAGTAAATGCGAATTATCTCTAAAAGTATTGCAGATAGCCAGTTTTTCTCAAATTAATCATTCACCTACTTTTGGGAGAGCTTTCACTTGGTGAAGTTTCAGACCCATAGCTAATTACTCACCTACTCAAAATGAGTAAATGCGAATTATCTCTAAAAGTATTGCAGATAGCCAGTTTTTCTCAAATTAATCATTCACCTACTTTTGGGAGAGCTTTCACTTGGTGAAGTTTCAGACCCATAGCTAATTACTCACCTACTCAAAATGAGTAAATGCGAATTATCTGTAAAAGTATTGCAGATAGCCAATTTTTCTCAAATAACTCATTCACCTACTTTTGGCAGAGCTTTCACTTGGTGAAGTTTCAGACCCATAGCTAATTATTCACCTACTCAAAATGAGTAAATGTGAATTATCTCTAAAAGTATTGCAGATAGCCAATTTTTCTCAAATAACTCATTCACCTACTTTTGGGAGAGCTTTCACTCTGTGAAGTTTCAGACCCATAGCTATTTATTCACCTACTCAAAATGAGTAAATGCGAATTATCTGTAAAAGTATTGCAGATAGCCAATTTTTATCAAATACTCATTCATCTACTTGTGGGAGAGCTTTCACATGGTGAAGTTTCAGACCCATAGCTAATTACTCACCTACTCAAAATGAGTAAATGCGAATTATCTCTAAAAGTATTGCAGATAGCCAATTTTTCTCAAATAACTCATTCACCTACTTTTGGGAGAGCTTTCACTTGGTGAAGTTTCAGACCCATAGATAATTATTCACCTACTCAAAATGAGTAAATGTGAATTATCTCTTAATAGTATTGCAGATAGCCAATTTTTCTCAAATAACTCATTTGGAAATAACCTACTTTTGGAAGACCTTTCACACACGAAAATGAAAAATTGTGAATATCTCGGAAAAGCTATTTCTTCTGCTTTAATGCTCGGCGGGAGATACACACCACGGCAGTGGTCTTGACAAAAATTTTTGTCTCCCCAAAAATGGTGGCCATTTTGAATTTTCAATGTTTTTGGAAAACACAAAAATGCTTATATCTCGAAAACCGTGCTATATGGAGTGAACTCAACAAAATTTTGGACCTGCTGGGTATCTCTGCAGAGTAGCCATGCCAATTTTCAAAATATTTTTGTCTTGCCAAATATAGCGGACATTTTTAATTTTTTTATTTTTTGCAAAACACAAAAATGCTTATATCTTGAAAACCTTGCTAGATAGAGCAGACTGCGCTGACTTTGGTTGCCACAACAGTATAAGGCTAGAAACGAAGCATTTTCTTAATACTTTAGCACTCACCTTTATATCCTTTTCGGGACGCTTTGTTTTTGCTATGCAAAAACATTATCTTTTTTTTTTGCGAGCGATCCTCTAGTTCATCTAGTTTTTGATAAGCTATCACATAGTAAAGTTTCAGACCTGTTGCACATTGGATAGCTGAGTAATAGCTACTTTGAAATTGTGACTGTTTAGTAAATCCATTGTAACTCCAAAACTATTGCAGTTAGAGTATTTTCCTAAAATATGTTATTCAGCTACTTTGTCCTTAACTATAAGATGGCATATAGTGTGGGGTTCTGTTGCATGCCATAAGTGAGTAATAGCTATTTTCTTATTTGTAGCAAAATAACAACATAAGTAAATTTCAAATATCTTCAAAAGTATTCAAGTTAGGGAAATATTTTCAAATATGTTTTTATTGCGTTAATACATCCTATCCAATGGACAATAGCTTATCCGGTCGGCGCAGACCAGCCCGCCAAACGTCAGAAAAAGACGTCCTGTGTCTCCACCGGCCAGACCGGTCCAATGCTGTGCACTCGCCAGGTGGCGTGTGGTACTTCCTTCCTGTCTAGACAGCATGACGTCATAGCATCTTTTTCGTTTGGCGCACATGCTGTGTACACGGAGTTTTTCTGCCAGTGGAACTTTTTATTATTTTACTACTTATTTTACAGAGTGTGTCTATTTAGTGACTTTATTTTATTACGGGGTGCTTATAGACCTTTATGGACTCAGTTTTTATCAGTTACAATGTCTTCACCTAGCCAGAAACACGGAAGCTGTGGACACATCATGGCGGGATTTGATAGCCGTAATTTCTGTGCAAGGTGCAGGGAAAAAGGTAAGGGTTCAGACCCTTGTATATCCCATAACGACTGTAATGCTTGCAACTCTCTTACTGAAGAGCAGCGCACCCAACTTTCTACGCCTTCTTATAGACTCAAAAAAGAAAAGCGTGATTCTAAGAAGACTGCTGAAACCCCTAAACAGGACGTCAGTTCCTCTCTCATAGACCCGTCCTCTGTGACGGTAGTGGGAGTAGTGGACGATCAAGGGATTGTGAAGTCCCCTGGTTCAAGTTCTGAGAAGAAAAAGAAAGCAAGTGTGGATAAACCTAACCCACATACATCCAAAGAACCTTCAGCTGACAAGCCGGCTAAGTCGGTTTCCAAATCTCACAAATCCTCTCAGGATTCAAAGATAGACCAGTTAGACCAGAAATGGTCTGAACGCTTTAATCGACTAGAGGCGCTGCTGTTAGCGAAATCTTTGGATAAACCAGAACCGACCTTTTCAACAGTGAAAGTCACTCCTACACACTCACCACCTCATAGTTCGGTTGTTTCTTCAAAGCCTTTTATCAAGCCAGCTACCGACCAACACCGACCGGACAACTCCAAATCTTCAGATTTGCCTGGTTTTACACAGACTGCTTCCAAGTCGACCAGCAAATCGACCACCGGAAGGGTGTCCACCGACCAACCAGATCTGGCAGGTACCGACTCACCCATCTCTCAGCAGGTACCCAGCAGGTCTTCATCTGTCCCCGCAAGAAGACAGAGCACTTCTTCAATGGACACCCAATCTGACAGCGACCTCTCTGACCGCCCCCCTGTGGAACTGTTCGTTGAGGGGACAGAATTGTCCGAACAAGACCCTGACGCCTCTACTGTTGATCCAGATCTGACCCTATCAGAGGAACAAAACTATAGGGAAACCATGAGTGGAATCAGATCGTTCATGGGGTGGGGTCACATCCCTGAAGTAGACACAGCGGCCTCTAAATCAGAAGACAACCCTTTTGCCGGTCCCAAGGCTCAGCCAACAGGGAAAATTGCAGTGTCCATGCCTACAGATGAGTGGCTCTGTAATAAGATGGGTAAATTAAACCTCACACTCACAGAGGGATACCCTTCGCGTAGCTCAGAGGCAGGCGGATTGCTGAAAGATCAATTTGTCCGCGCCCCTAAGTCTCAGGCTAAATGGTACAATTTTGTTCCTAACCGACCTTCAGGGGATCAGGATGCAAAGACAGTTCATACTTGGAGTACGGACGCATCAAAAGTCAATAGCACATATAGCCGCATTGCCAAAGCGGCCAGTATTGCATCA
The DNA here is from genome assembly GCA_964017235.1 of Sabellastarte sp. h YS-2021. Classification (NCBI taxonomy): domain Eukaryota; kingdom Metazoa; phylum Annelida; class Polychaeta; order Sabellida; family Sabellidae; genus Sabellastarte; species Sabellastarte sp. h YS-2021. The sequence goes on from OZ024936.1 coordinate 36,833,780, forward strand.
ACAGCCCCACCCTCCAGACAGATATCTCAGGACAATCTGAGGCGTTGGGAGAAGTCGGCCCGCGAAGCCTCTATCATTTGCAACCAAGCGGCCGCCTTCAACAGATGCCTGTATAAAGTTCAAGATAGCATGCAGACTCACCTCAAGGTTGTGAAGTCAGATTTGAGTAAGGGCAAGTCTTCAGAAAGGGTGTCGCAAGCTTCAGATGAACTTCAGTTTCTTCTTAACTTCAATTCAAGCATCACACAGTCTCTGGCCAAGACGCTTGAACATTTAACTGACTTTGTTTTTGTTACAGTGGCCAACACAACTCTCACAAGACGTGATGCCTACCTTTCTCACCTCAAAATGGGAATCAAACCGGATACTCTGGCCGCCTTACGTACTGGGCCGCTTCACATCTCCACTCTCTTTCCTGATGCCGTGTTGAAACAGGCCGAACAGGACATTGCAAATTTTGAGAGTAAAGGGCAAGTACAGTCCGGTAAGAAAGGACGCTTCCACCCATATGAAAGACAAGACAAACGTTCTGATTATAGAAAGTCCGACCGCCCTGCCTGGAAAAACATAGGAAGCAACAGGGGACAAAAGAAGAGTAGAGGCAAGGCCTCTTATTATTCCTCCCGACCAGCCAAGGGCCAGCAGTCATATAAATGACAATCACAGTTTATGCCAAGGACTGCTGGCCCGGAACCAGGGTGTACTACAGGAAAAGACTTTGAACTTTGTAAATTGTCATGTTGCAAAAAGTGTACCTTCTGCGCCCGGGCACTCGCAAAAGAAAGAGTTAAGTCCCGGGCAGTCAGAGTGTCAGATACCAAGAAATTACAAATTAAAATATGTGAACAGTGTTTCTTGTGTCACTCAACTGTCTGTTGTCCAACCTGTAGTAAATGTCCCCAATGTTGCACAAAATCCACCTGTAGGGGCCAGACTTCAAAGTTTTTGGAAAACTTGGCTAAATCTAGGGGCCGGTCCGAAGGTAGTTCAAATCCTGAGAGAGGGTTACTCCCTCCCCTTCCGGATCTGCCCCCAACTCACACGATCCCCTACAGTCATAAGCCGGTATGTCAATCCCCACAGGAACAGCTACCTGTTGGAGGCATTACATCAGCTTATAGACAAAAAAGCGGTAGAAAGGGTTCAAAATCCAAGATCACTAGGATTCTTCAACCGACTATTCTTAGTCCCAAAACCCAACAACAAATGGAGGCCAATACTGGACCCAAGCAACTTAACGTTTTCCTCAAAGTGGAAAAGTTCAAAATGGAGACACCGGAAACCATCAGAACATCTCTCCAGCAAGGAGAGTGGGTCACCTCAGTAGACTTCAAAGATGCCTACTTTCACATACCGATACAGGAACAATCCAGAAAATATCTACGTTTTCATGTCCAGGGCCGGACTTACCAGTTCAAAGCATTGCCTTTCGGTCTGTCCACAGCGCCCATGGAGTTCACTGTATTAGCCAAAGAGGTGAAACTGATGGCCATACACAAGGGTATAAGAATCCACCAGTACCTAGACGACTGGTTGGTGAGAGCCAGATCTCAACACCTTTGTCTCCAACATACCCAAATTCTGGTCCAGATGTGCCAGAACCTCGGTTGGCTAGTGAATCTAGAGAAATCAGAACTGTAACCCAAACAAGTATTCGACTTCGTCGGTTACCAGTTCGACCTCAGGTCCGGCCGGGTGAGACCGACCCCGGACCGGTGGCAAAGCTACACATGAGACCTATACAGTGGCACCTCAAAAACAATTGGAGGGTACCAGAATCTCTGGAAAAGATTATCCCTCTACCAAGGTCCCTGCACCCACACTTACGATGGTGGTTAGAAGAAGACAAGGTTCTTCAAGGCCAACCTTTACACCCAGTAAGGCATGCTCTGCAAATTTTTACAGACGCATCAAAAGAAGGGTGGGGCGCTCACTTAAACGAGTTTACTACAAGAGGTTACTGGTCGATACCAGAAAGCAAACTGCACATAAACCTTCTAGAACTAAAAGCAGTTTTCCTAGCATTGAAAGAGTTCCAAGATCTCTGTGTAGGAAAAATAGTTCTAGTAGCAACCGACAATACTACAGTAGTATCTTAAATAAACAAGGAAGGAGGAATGAGGTCGGGCCCACTGTGTGCCCTACTGTGGAGAATCTTGACCTGGTGTTCCCAGCGACAAGTAACTCTCCAAGCTCGACACATTCCAGGCCACTTAAATGTGATAGCCGACAAACTGTCCAGGCTGGGTCAAACCATCCAGACAGAGTGGTCCCTCCTTCCGGAAGTCTTCCAACAGTTATGCATCCGGTGGCACCGGCCTCAAATAGACCTGTTTGCCACGAGGTTCAATCACAAATTACCTCAGTTTGTCTCTCCGGTACCGGACTCCCTGGCAGTAGCAGTAGATGCACTCACTCTGCCTTGGGAGGACCTGGATGCATACGCTTTTCCACCGATAGCCATATTGGGCAAAGTGGTGGAGAAGCTTCTGGACTCCCCGTGCAAGAGACTCATTCTGATTGCCCCGGGGTGGCCCAACATGCCTTGGTTTTGGGACTTGGTGAACATGTCCAGCCAGGTCCCTCTCAGCCTGCCCATCCTGCCCAATCTGCTAACACAACCATTCAATCAGATCCCTCACAGAAATCTGACCAACCTAAATCTCCATGCCTGGCTCCTAGAGCCACAAAGATCAAGGAGCAGGGCTTCTCTGAGGCAGTGGCAGCAAGAATTGAGGCTCCTCAAAGAAGATCAACCAGATCAGTCTATGAGGCAAAGTGGACCATTTTTAAGAAGTGGTGTGTCTCTAATCAGGTGGACTTCGGGTCACCACCTATAAAGTCGGTCGCTGACTTCCTTATGTACCTCTTTGAGGACAAGAAGCTTCAGCCCAGTACCATCGATGGATACAGGTCTGCCATTGCTGATAAGCTAGGTGACACAACAGTCAATATCAGTAAAGATGATAATCTCACTCGCCTCTTGGAAAGTTTCCACAGAAATAGACCCAAAGGGCGCAGGGGAATACCCTCCTGGAACCTCTCCCTGGTATTACACCAGCTGACAAAGGCTCCTTTTGAACCTCTGAAAGAGGCATCACTGAAGCATTTGACCTTCAAAACTGTATTCCTGTTAGCCTTGGGCTCGGGTAAAAGAAGAAGTGAGATTCATGCATGGCAACATAAGAACATCCGACACCAGTCTGACTGGTCCAAGGTGTCTCTATTTCCATCCCCCAGCTTTCTTTCCAAGAACCAGCTGGCCAAGGAGGGCCCGGGAAGTGTAGCCCCAGTGGTCATACCAGCCCTGGCACCTACTCTGGATAGATCCCTCAAGTCTGATAGATCCCTTTGTCCGATCAGGGCCTTGCGCTACTATCTGGACAGAACTTCAGACATAAGGCAGGACAAGCAACTGGTTTTTGTCTCCTTCAAGAAAGGTTTCGACAAAGACATTTCACCTGCCACTATCTCCTCTTGGATCAAACAGACTGTGATCTTGTGCTATGAGCTCTCTGATCACCAGGCCCACACCCTACATCAAGTCAAAGCCCATGATGTCAGGGCCTTCGCTGCTTCCAAGGCTTTCCAATCCGGAGTCTCCTTGGAGCAGATTTTATCAGCCTGCCACTGGAAATCTCACAACACCTTCACCCAATTCTATCTGAAGGATGTGGCCTGGGCTGATTCAGAGCTCTACCATCTCGGTCCGGTCGTGGCTGCTCAGCAGATCCACCAACGGACTGATACTTAGAGGGGAGTGACACATATCTGTATATATTGCACTTTTAGTTAAGAAGTATTAAAAAAAAAAATCTTCTCAGGTACTTCCTCCGGGGGTCTTACTTCTATGAGACTGAACTCATCCCTCTCTTCCCCTACCTCAGAGCAGGTCTGTTAAAAAAGGGGGGGGGGGGGCAAGGTCGACTCTGACGGTTCCAGTCCGGTTAACCGGATGATGATATTCGACCAGAGCCTTAGGGGTTTTTGACTGCAAGGTCTACCCAGGCTTCAAGACGGAGTTTTTTCATTATCTCTATCATGAGTTCACACAAGTCCCTAGTAACTTACCCGCCGACCAAGCGGTAGTTATTCAGCTATTGTCCATTGGATAGGATGTATTAACGCAATAAAATTGCAAATTTAATAGGTAAATTAAATTTTTATAAGTTAATACCCTATCCAATGGACACACAAGACCCTCCCACCGACCCTGCTATCAGCTTACTAGGGGTCTAATGGTTTAGACAACGAAAAAGATGCTATGACGTCATGCTGTCTAGACAGGAAGGAAGTACCACACGCCACCTGGCGAGTGCACAGCATTGGACCGGTCTGGCCGGTGGAGACACAGGACGTCTTTTTCTGACGTTTGGCGGGCCGGTCTGCGCCGACCGGATAAGCTATTGTCCATTGGATAGGGTATTAACTTATAAAAATTTAATTTACCTATTAAATTTGCAAATTCATCTAGTTTTTGATGAGCTATCAGATAGTAAAGCAGCAAACCTGTTGCACCCTGGACAGCTGAGTAATAGCTACTTTAAAATTGTGACTGTTGAGTAAATCCATTGTAACTGAAAAACTACTGCAGTTACAGGATTTTCCTAAAATAATTTGTTCAGCTACTTTTTCCTTAACTATAAGATGGCATATCGTTTGGGGTTCCATTGCATGTCATAAGTGAGCAATAGCTATTTTCTTATTTGTAGCAAAATTATGATGGAAATAAATGTCAAATACCTTCACAAGTACCAAAGTTAGGCAAATCTTTTCATTTGTTATTCATCTAGTTTTTCGGTTGAAAATCAGGAAACTTCGCAAGATAAATAAAACTGAATTTATGTCTGACATTGTAAATTCTGAGCTTATCCAGGCTCCTTACAAAACAGCTAGCTTACTTTCACACCAGTACTTTCATACCCTTAGGAACATACTTGACAAGCATGCACCTGTACATGAATGTAAAACCCCACAACATGTCAACAAAGGGTTCATCAACAGTGAGATTTTGGCAGCAAAGAGACGTAAGCGCAAACTCGAAAGGGAGTGGCGAAAGGACAACTCTGCCATAAACCGCAGTAGGTATAGAGCCGCTGTGAACCATTTCAACCGTCTCGTGGAATGTGCAAAAACCAAACACTACAGTGATATGGTTAGGGAAAATGAGGATAACCCCAAGGCCTTGTGGAATTCCATAAAGAAAGTCCTCCATAGATCACCAAAAATGGTACTTCCAGATTATACCACCATGAACAGTCTAGTCAATATTTTTGGCAGGTATTTTGCAGACAAATTTGCTAAATTAAGATCTGGATTACTGTCTACTGATGCCGATCCCCCTGTCTCAGGTTCCTACAAAAACAAGTTTGTTTCTTTCCGGACCATGTCAGAGGAAGAAGTCCTTAAAATCATAAAGTCCACACCGCTTAAATTAAATCCTGACAAGACAGAATTCATAGTGATTGGTGATGATCAAATTAGAAGTTCCCTGAAGTCATCTTTCCCAGTGAGTTTGCTTGGCAACACCATGGAACCAGCTGAATCGGTAAAAAACCTTGGTGTCATCCTGGATGCTGGAAATTCAATGCAAAGACACGTGGCTAATCTATGTCGCATAAGTTACTACCTTCTCCGGGAACTACGAAGGGTCCACAGGTACTTAAATCATGAAACAGCTGTAAAGGTGGCAAATGCCTTGGTAAGCAGTCGTCTGGATTACTGTAACTCACTGCTTTACAACACAAAAAAGGCATATACTAGCAGACTACAGAGAGTTCAAAATGCCTTATGTCGGACGGTGTGCAAGCTAAATAAATACTGTCATGTTACACCCTTCCTGCACAAACTACACTGGCTCCCCATTCATTACCGTATACTGTTCAAATATAATCTCCTCATTTGTAAAGCAATACATTTGAGCCAACCTCCATATCTCTCCGCTCTAATTAGGCGGAGTGATCTCACACGGGGCAATCGCCTATCAATTTCCTCATCTAAACCAAATAAACGCTCAGGGCTACGCAGTTTCATAGCAGGGGCTCCCACAGAGTGGAACAAGCTTCCTCAAGCCATCAGAACCATAGAAAGCATTTCTGGTTTCAGGAAACAGTTGAAAACATACGTTTTTAGATTGGCTTATCCTCCACCATAGCCTATCTCCCCTACCGCACGCTAATATGGAAACGGACATCTTTCTGGAACTGGACTATCCCTTTTTGCACATCAGCGCCTTAGAGGATGTTTACATCAAATTCGGCGCTATATAAGTGTTTCTTACTTACTTACTTTTTCAAAAGCTTCCTTTCCTGTGTCCTTTATATTTTTGTTGCTTTTGCAGATGTAGGTCAATAGCTAAGTGAGTAGATAACTGAGCAAGAGCTACTAAAATGAGTAAATGTCTTTTATCTCTAAAAATATTTTAGGTAGGCAATTTCTTCTAAATAAGCCATTCGCCTACTTTTGGGTGATCCACCACATAGTGAAGTTGCACAACTGTAGCTCTGTGGATAGGTGAGTAATAGCTACTAAAATGAGTAAATGTCTTTTATCTGTAAAAGTATTACAGGTAGGCAATTTCTTCTAAATAAGTCATGCACCTACTTTTGGGTGATCTACCATATATTGAAGTTGCAGAACTGTATCTCTTTGGATAGCTGAGTAATAGCTACTAAAATGAGTAAATGTCTTTTATCTCTAAAAGTATTACAGGTAGGCAATTTCTTCTAAATAAGTCATTCACCTACTTTTGGGTGATCTACTACATATTGAAGTTGCAGAACTGTATCTCTTTGGATAGCTGAGTAATAGCTACTAAAATGAGTAAATGTCTTTTATCTCTAAAAGTATTACAGGTAGGCAATTTCTTCTAAATAAGTCATTCACCTACTTTTGGGTGATCTACCACATAGTGAAGTTGCAGAACTGTAGCTCTTTGGATAACTGAGTAATAGCTACTAAAATGAGCAAATGTCAATCTCTAAAAGTATTACAGGTAGGCAATTTCTTCTAAATAAGTCATTCACCTACTTTTGGGTGATCTACCACATAGTGAAGTTGCAGAACTGTAGCTCTTTGGATGGCAGAGTAATAGCCACTAAAATAAGTAAATATCTTTTATCTCTAAAAGTGTTACAGATAGGCAATTTCTTCTAAATACGTCCTTACCTACTTTGGGTTGATCTACTGCATAATAAAGTTGCAGAACTGTAGCTCTTTGGATAGCAGAGTAATAGCTACTAAAGTGAGTAAATGCCTTTTGTCTTTAAAAGTATTGCAATTAAACATTAAACTTGTTGTCACTTCTACATGTGCCTCCATCTCACAAGAAAATTTATATTCCACTATCTTTAGTACATCTAATTTATGTGGCGGGAGATAAATGCATGCGTCAGAATGCTTGTTTTAATTAAAATCCGCCAACTGAAAGTGCAGATATGCACGCAATATATATAACAATGAAGATAAGTTTTATATTTTAAAATTAAATGGTTGTGAGCAATTTCCTAGCAAGTTGTTTACATCCGCCATTGTTAGGCAAGATTTCATGCAAGACAAGAGCAAGACGTGGCGAGATCCTTCCGAAATGGCCAGTGCTGGAGTCGTACCCTAGCAAATCTACTCGAAATGTAATGCATCAAACAAAAGCATGATCTCTACACGGAAACAGTTGAAACAACTAGCTGAAATGATGATCTTTATGGCATCACTCTGGAGTACACGTCTGTGTGAACAACTTTTCCTCTATAAATACAGGGCCCAGGGACATGGTGTTTTTGTAAAAGATACCTCATCTATCAAGGATGAAAAATTTTTCAGGTCATGCGGATCTGTTTGTTTGTCTGTTCCCCAGAACCATTACAATTGAAGTACCCGCATCCAAAGTGTGAAAATTTGAAAACTTTAACACACTTTTCTCATTCACTATTGCAGGAATTTCTCTCTTATCTTAAGGGCTGTCGGGGTATTGTTTTCACCCATGGTGTCTGGATGGGCAGTGGGAAAAAGTTTGTCCGGGCTGTATCTCAGAAACCATAAGGTGTAGGAAGTTGACACTTGGTAGGGACATTGGTTAGGGGGTGTAAGTATGCATCATGATGTAACCATACTTAAAATGTAGCCATACTTCAAACATGTTTCTCTTATGACAAAGATATATGGATTGCTCCAACTGATTATTACATGTACTTTTACATAATTGTGCTATTTCCATTGACATCTATTCTCCAGTTAATGTATTCTACAGCGTCATAATTTTAGTTTACTGATTAATGCTGTCATCTTGCTATTGAATTGTCTTCTTTTAATACTTCATCTTTACATACATTTTCTTTCTTTTACATATTTTTCTCTACTTAAACATTATTTGGACCTTTATATAACTGACACTGCTCTAGAAGTATCCCAATCTTTGTGCTGTTTCACTACTGCTATATCTTGTGGTGTTGAAAAATATTTCCCCAGGCTGTGGGGTACGGGCATCTGTGAAGCTTTTTTTAATGCATTAAAATTCTTGAAATCATGCACTTAAACACTTATAACTTGAAAACTATTGCATTTAGAGAATTTTGTTTTAATATGTTAGTCAGCTACTTTTTCCATAGCTACAACATGGTGAGTTACTTGGGTGTCTTTCCCAATAGCTGAGTAATAGCTACTTTTTGACTTTTCAGTACATTCCATAATTAGTAAAATCACTGGTCAGTTGCAGGAGGTGAACACAGTTTAAAAGAAAGACACTGATATATTCTTTAACCATTATAGTTTGGAGTTTTATTATAAAAACAACATTTACATGAACAAGTGTGAGCACATACATGTTAATTAACACAATTAGTCTTGTTATACACCAAGTTACTACCATTATAGTTATCTGAATTGCTTATTTAGAGATTTTCAAAGAACTTCTCACTACAAGTATCAGTTACAGTCTAGTTAAGCAACTCTTTGACAACTACTACCACTATGTTAAAAATTTGTTACAATATGTACACAGATTTGTAGCTTGTATAAAAGCGTTCAAGCCTGAAAACACTGCCATAGAATTTAAAATAAATGATACATAATTGCAGTGTATGTTTGGATTTAATTCCTATCATATAAAGAATGTTACCAAACTGTAGTAAAAATGAAAATTAAAATGCCAAACTCCAAACGTTTACATGGTTAATAGCAAGCATTGAAATGTAGTGGGTACCGTACTAGCAGCAGTGGGAGTTGAATTGAGATATGTCCAAACAGCCTCAGACTTCCAACTACCATGTTGTTTGATCTTTTCAAGGTCAATGTCATTGTCAAATGCCAGAGAAGCACCACTACGCCTGAAGGCATGAAAGGTGTAGGTTGTCGGGTTCCAACCCAAAGCTATGACCACTAGTTTTAAAAAGGATCTAACTTTTGGAGGTGTAAGTATTTGCTACCCATTCCTAGTATAAATTTGGAATAGAGGTTGTTGATTTCCTTGCGGAATGTGAGCCATTACCCATTTTAAAGCTTTAATGGGACATATCTCAAGGTTACCTAATGATGGCAATTGAACTATTTGAACTTTATCAGAAGCTTGCATACTTTTGCTGCATGTTATAATGATATGAGCCCCAGGCTTTGCCCAGATCAAATCATTTTTGATTGGAAATCGTGTTTTGTCGAAGCCTTGCAAATTATTTGGAACTAAAGTTGACAGTCAAAAAAATCCAAAGAAGGCTGTCAGAAATAAGGCAACAAAGGTCTGGCCATTTTGAAATTTTCTTGATTTTTGAATCAATTGTTCCAACATTTTAACTATAAAAACACCTTTAATTCTGACTCTCATACTAGCATTGACTTGGACCGACTTAAGAAACAAATGTACCTTCCGAGTTGTTAAGCATACAGTAGGCCAATTGAACATTGCAAAGAAATGTTTGAGCATTGACAGATGATTTCTTAGTGAACAACTTCTTAGACCATTTTGTGACAAGTACTCTAGATAAGATAAGATAACACCTTCTGTAAATGGTTGTATTAAGTTCATGTACACAACAAAAGCCATGAATTGCTTAAAGGCCATGCTGTAGGTGGCAGAAGTCCTTGGTCGCAGTGCAGTAGCAATCCTGTTGTTGGCTTGAATTCGCAAAGTGTTGATGATGGGTTTGTCTGAAAGTATAAATCGAGCAAAGCAGCAAGGTATTCAGGTACAGTGTAGGCCCTTCAGCCAAATACTTTAAATTTTAAAATCAGGCCATAACATATCACTCGAGGTTTCTTCCCAGATACAATTTTTTAGAAATTTTACTTGAATATTATTATATTCTTTATATACATCCCAACGTGACAGGATATCAGCTTTGATATTATCTGAACCATAAATGTGTTTAACTACAATGTCCAAATTATATATAGCTGACAGCCACCATAACGTTCTGCAGCAGGCCATTAACCAGTTATCTCTAATTTTATTGGATTGACAAGCTGCAACTACGGCCATATTATCACACCAAATATACACTCTACTGTTTCTCCATTCATTACCCCATAATTTACAAGCCATTACCACATTGGCTGCCTCTAGTTGTACTATAGATGTCAAATCTTTCAAAACCTGGGGAATTTTACATGAATATACTTTATTATCATATATTCCACCCGTACGTTGTAATGATGCATCTAAAAAACATTAAAGACTTTCACATTTTTTTAATGTATTTCAACTGATCCATTAAATTCATCCAAAAATCTATGAAACCATCTAACATCTTGAAAAAAATAACCAGGTAATTTAATACTACCCTGCATTGGTGTATTTCTCAAAACCCTTAACATTCTATTAATAAACAAACGGGATGGCTTTACACATCTATGAATGGCAATAAGTTTGCCAATATAGCTTTGCAACTGTTTACGTGTAGCAATTTTTTTAATCAACCATTGACTTGTTAGATTTTTGATTTCATTTAATTTTTTATCTGGGACCGATAAAATGCCTGCTTTGGCATTGATTTGTATACCAAGACATGTTATAATTGAACTGGGTGGTTCAACCTTATTATTGTTTACAGGAAGTCCTACCTGGTCTAATATATTCAATAGAGATTGGAAATGACCTTCAGCTTGGTGTGGCTGGGCTATACCAATGTAATCATCCAAATAATTCATTAACCATATTTTCTGGTGACGTAACGTATTGGTTATGACGTCAGTACATAATTGACACGCCGCGGCGCCATTTTTAAATCCAAAAGCTAAAGCTACGTCTATATAAGTATTGTCCTGCCATTTTAGACCCAATAATGGATAATCCAATGGGTCTATACACAAATTTCTAAATGCTCTTTGCAAATCTACTTTAAAAAGTTGGGCATTGGGGCCCAGTTCACGAATTTTGTCTACCACTAAATCTATGGTTGGGTATTTTAAGGTAAAAGAAATGTCGCCTGGGACATAATTGTTAACCCCCTGTCCAATAGGCCATGATAAATCGACAATTACAATAAATCGACAATAACTATTGTCCTGCCATTTTAGACCCAATAATGGATAATCCAATGGGTCTATACACAAATTTCTAAATGCTCTTTGCAAATCTACTTTAAAAAGTTGGGCATTGGGGCCCAGTTCACGAATTTTGTCTACCACTAAATCTATGGTTGGGTATTTTAAGGTAAAAGAAATGTCGCCTGGGACATAATTGTTAACCCGCTGTCCAATAGGCCATGATAAATCGACAATTACTCTAATACTGCCATCAAGTTTACTTCTGGCCATTATAGGTGAATAATGTGTTTTTGGAAATGGGGATTCCTTCATTGGACCAACCATAGCCTGGTGTTGAATTTCGGTATTGAAATATTCAATAACTCCATTTGGATTTCTCAATGAAGATGCATGGTTAACCACATTCTGGTTATGTTCAAAGTTAACACGGTCTACATTGAGAGGAAAACCATATTGAAGGTAGTCCCCAATTATCTGAAGATCATAATCCTTTAATATGTACCTCCACATTTGTATTTTCAGACCGGAAATAACCGGAATTCTTGCACCTTTATAATTAGGAACATTATAAGCTTTAACAGCTGAGTGAAGTTTACTTATACCTTCTTCATTTAACGTATACTGAAAGTCTGTTGACATTTGTAATGGCAAATGAATGGCTATGTTATCTGGCATAAATCCAAACTCCCGTGCTACCTTGCACTGGACATGACTATCTACGACATGGTTTACTGTGTCATTGTTCAATTCACTTGTATGTTCTAATATTGAGTCATTGTGGCCATAACTATTACTCAGACCTGTATCCCCCAAGTAAGTTTTATAAAAAATTTTGGTAGATATAATAGCACTTATACAGCTATTGCTTAATACACTAAGAATCTTAAAACTATTGGATTCTTGACTAATATAGTTGTGAGGCTGAAAGCCGAGGTCAGTCAGATCAACACCTTGATCTATGTAATTGTTTAACCATTTTTCCTCCGAATAGTGAAGGTTATTATCATAGTGACTATCATATGTACCCCCAACATTCTTGCTATTGTTAGCGACCCCACAAGCAGCACCATCAAGATCTCTGTTAGTACATTCTTTTGATGCATGATCAAGAAAGCCAAGGTGTGTGTTGTCGTATCTAGCACCTACCTGGCACTGAAATGGGTCTTGCTCAGTATTACAAGTGCTGGATGTATTAGTAAACCAAATTATGCTGCCAATGGGGATACTAACCCTATTACTACTATGAGAATCCATGAACCCATGGCTTCTGCTTTCAATAGTATGATATGGCTCACTAGTTGGACCATAATTTGATTTTAAATATGTGGAGTTACTATTACACTTTTTAACAACATCAAGCGAACACTCGCTTAAGTTGCTTCTTTTGTATTGTAAACTATCATTGACATTAACCTTTACATCACTGATAGGATATGGATAGTCACATATGCCTGTAACATTGCATAAATATGAACAATACGGGCAAGAGCAAGCCCTACTGTGAATTAATGACTGATTAGCACTATTATGACTTATATATAATTTATTGTCATTATTCCAACAACTTTTACCGTATATATCTTCGACATTACAAGTGTTATTAACTTGGCTATCGACATATATTTTAGGTAGACAGTTTAATGTATCAAACCCGCTGTTCAGCTTGCTTTGCTTTACTAGATTAAGATTTACCATTGCCATTGGCATTTTTCATTCTCATACATTTACTTGCAGGGTGGTCGTACTTCCTTTGGGTTTCTTTTATACAGTAAGAACAATGATGTTGATACAGCACATTGTTTGATACATGTTCATTTTCAAACTTGCACTGGCCCTTGTTATAATGTACACAGATTTGACTCTGAAGTCCCAAATTCGTAGGTTTGTGACTTTGCAAGATACGTTGGGTATGCCTACACTTGATTTTTTCAACCAAATCTATTTGGGACCAAGATACCTTGCCCCTCTCCATTTCCTGGAGAACAGCAGCATGGGCTCTACGAGCCGTGTTTGGTGACAATTCGATCGCATCTTGCATTAACAAAGTAAAATATAACATCATATTTTCCCGAATTTTGTTATCTGTTTGATCCAAAATGCAATACATGAATCCTTGAACCCATTGTTCCAGATTCATCTCATCGTACGTAGGTTGCTTCGTACCTATGACTGTACAGAAATCTTGTGGCCAGCAAATTTGATTTTTAACACGAGCTACCCCAGTTCTGAAACGACCTGACTTTAAAACAGTATACGGCTTACCAGAGAATTCACTTCTGGATGCATTGTGGTAGTCTTGTAGTCGTCTGTCGACCTCCGCCTGTATCTTTGAATTCGACTTCAACTCTTCAAAGGACGGCAACTTCTCTGGCTGATCAGAAACCTTCTTAGGCGAGCTGTGTGCAGAGGGTAAAGCAGACACATTGGCAATGCTGACACGTTCTTCTTGCTTCTGTAGACGTGCATCTTGATCTTGCACTTTTGCATCTAAACCCTTCACAACTTCTAATAATATGTCAAGTTTCTGATTAATTGACTTGTCTTTTAACTGCGAGCTTGAATTATCTTCTATAAACTCGCTTTCCTGACTTTTGTTACTACTTTTCTTTGAATTTTTCTTTTTATCTTTAGTCGCCATTGCATAAAAATGCTGTGAAATACTACGGCCTGCACTAGTTCATATAACTCAGTTCACCATGTGTACAGACAGCATATACTTCTACAGCATTTATATGACTCTCGACTTTCAACCCCACAACTGAAAGCCACATTGTCGTGAACTAGTTTATAAAGCGTATTTGGCGGGAGATTGTCTAGGTTTACAGAGTAACTCGTCCTAAAGCCAGCACACGCATTGAATATTTAACCCAATTATATATTGTTGAATGACACTGAAGGTCATAAAAGCGAGGTCTCAGTTGCACGATCTATCACCCCTTCAACTGACAGTGTCTGCTACTACATACGCATCCCTCCAAAACTTGAAAACTGTTGCAAATAGAGAATTCTGTATAAATATGTTATTCAGCTACTTTTGGGTCAGCTATAACATAGTAAAATTGCAGACCTGTTTCTCATTGTATAGCTGAGTAACAGCTACTTTGAGGTTATTACTGTTGAGTAAATTGCTTGTAACTTGAAAACAATAGCATTAGAGAATTTTGTTTTTATATGTTTTTATGTGCTTTTGAATCATCTATAGCATAGTAAATATGCAGACCTGTAGCGCATGGAATAGCTGAGCAGTAGCTATTTTCAGGTTCTTGCTGTTGAGTAAATCAGTTGTAACTTAAAAACTATTGCATTTACAGTATTTTCTTTAAATATGTTATTCACCGTCTTTTCTGTGAGCTATAACAGCTGAGCTATAGCTACTTTCAGAGTATAGCTGTTGATTAAATCAATTGTAACTTAAGAATTATTACATTTAGAGTATTTTGTTTAAATATGTTATTCACCTAATTTTTAGTTAGCTGTAACATAGTAAAACTACAGACCTGTAGCTCATTGCATAGCTGAGCAGTAACTACTTTCAGGTTCTCACTGTTGAGTAAATCAGTTGTTACTTGAAAACTGTTGCATATACAGTTATTTTGTTTAAATATGTTGTTCACCTACTGTTGTTCAGCTATAACTAGTAAAATTGAAGACCTGTAGCTCATTGCAATGTGGAGAAATAGCTACTTTGAGATTCTAACTGTTGAGTAAATCATTTGTAACTGGAAAACTATTGTATTTAGAGAATTTTGTTTAAATAAGTTATTCACCTACTTATGGGTAACGTATAACATGGTAAAATTGCAGACCTATGGCTCATTGTATATCTGAGCAATAGCTACTTTGAGGTTCTCACTGTTGGGTGAATGAGTTGTAACTTAAAAACTATTGTATTTGGAGTATTTTCTTTGTATATGTTGTTCTACTTTTGGGTCAGCCATAACATAGTAAAGTTGCAGACATGTAGCTCATGGCATAGCTTAGCAAGAGCTAATTTTGTTTGAATAGGCTATTCACCTACTTTTGGGACAGCTATAACATAGTGAAATTGTAGACCTGTAGCTGATGGCATAGCTGAGCAGTAGCTACTTTAGAGTTCTGACTGTTGAGTAAATCTGTTATAACTTGAAAATTATTGGATTTAGAGTATTTTCTTTAAATATGTTATTCACTTACTTTTCAGTTACATATCACATAGTGAAATTGCAGACCTGCAGCTCATAGCATAGTTGAGCAATAGCTATTTTCAGATTCTCACTGTTGAGCATATCACATGTAACTTGATAACTATTGCATTTACAATACTTTCTTTAAATGTGTTATTCTGCACCTTTTAGGTCAGCTATACCATAGTAAAATTGCAGCCCTTTAACTCATGACATAGCTGAGCAAGTGCTACTTTGAGATTCTCACTGTTGATTAAATCAGTTGTTACTGAAAAACTATTGCATTTATAGCATTTTGTTTAAATGTGTTTTCCACCTACATTTTACTCCTTATTAGTTAACTTGGTACTTCAGAAAACCATTTGCAGGGCACAACTTTTATGTCCTTTTCTCGTTCCACTTCTACTCTGAAACTCAAAACACAGTCCGCTGACACAGAGCCCGTTCACAGGCACTAATTGCTTGTTTTCTATTATTTTTGTTTTCAGTTCAAAAATAGAAAAGGAAAAGAAACAGATTGCGAAGGATGCTGGGATGATCAGAACTGAAGTGTCGGGGGCAGAGGTAAAGTTTACATTTTTATTGCGCTACAATAGCTTACCATGTGGAACTGAATGCTTTCTCGGGAGGCCACAGGCATCCGGCCAACGTCCAAGAAAAATAGATGTTTAGTATTGACCGGATTCCCATGCTGACAGTGTACTAACCCTTCTTCTCTTGTTGGCCGCGTGTCCAGCAAGCATTTGAAAATAAGCTTACAATTTTACTGGTTTCTCAGAATTTATGTATTGTTGGATGTTATTATTCAGCCATTTGTTTATTTTTATTGCAAAGATCATTGTGGCATAGTTTGAAAAGTCAAGGATAAGTATTCTTTGAATATTTATTGTTTGTGAGTTTTCCGTGTTTCGACTCAGATTTTATTGCAGTAAAAATGTCTTCTCACCAAACGAGTGCAAAGCCCAGATCATCTACATGCCGGCACTTCTGTTTCCTGTTTGATACCCACAATTATTGCCCCACATGCAGGGAATCTGGAAAAGGAGATTACCCCTGCATCACAAATCAATCTCCATGCAATACCTGTGCTAATTTCTCTGAAGAACAGCAAATTAAGATTAAGTTCAGACATCGGTATGTCAGGAAACAAAAGGCATCGGATACTTGTAATACTAGTAAGGATGATGATCTGAACTTATTGGGGGACGATGTGGAGGCGTTTTTTGGCTCTCAAGCAGACCTTGAGGGTGCTGCTGATAATTTATTTTCTTTACCTCCATGTCCCCTACCCCTACGTTTTGAATCTTTGTCTTTGAAGACTCCTCAAACTGTCCCACCAATCCCAGGTACTACCTTGCAGATTAAAATATAGAATAGACTAGAAAAATCCAAAAGGTTGCTTTGTTCCCCTCTTCAGTTTTCATAGCCAAAAACCAACTAGCAAGAGAAGGTTCTCAAAGTGTGTTTCTGGTGAGTATTCCTGCTCTAACTACCATGGTAGATAGACAATTCAAAGAAGACAGGACCTTGTGTCCGGTATGGGCTCTGAGGTACTATTTGGATCGAACTAAAGACTAAGAAGGTCTTGATCCCTGTTTTTTATCTCCTTTAAGAAAGGACATACCTCAGACATCAGACCCGCTACACTCTCTTCTTGGCTAAAACAAATTATCCTACTTTGTTACAAACAAGCAGATCAACAAGCCTTGAACCTTATCCAAGTCAAAGCGCATGACATTAAGGCCTTTGCGGCCTCTAAGGCTTTATGGTGGGGTATCAATGGACCAAATCATGCAAACGTGTCACTGGAAAGCTCCCAAAACATTTACAAATTTTTACCTAAAAGACCTTACTTGGTCAGACAACAACAATATGTATCTGGGACCAGTAGTGGTGGCACAACAAGTCCTAGACCCTTCCCCTCAGACTGCTCATCCTCAGAAAGGAAAGAAGTGGGGGGGGGGGGGGGGGGGGGGGCACATCTCCTGCAGCCAAGTCTTCAGGAGTCTAATCCCGGGGTCTAGGTATTGGTTACCTCCTTGGGATGTTATGGTAAGGTCTCTTATCTATTATTTCTGTATTTAACTGTATAATGTATTAAGTCTTTTTGTGTACCATCATCTCATATTTAGGGTGGCAAGTTTATGAGATTCAAGCTTAGGGCTGGTATTCATTACAGTGATACCCTTGGGGGCCATGCTCGCATAAGTGAGCACGCCTGCTCTTAACCCTTCAATCAAAACATCCTGACAGTATCTGTACTGTCATTTATTAATCTTCTGGTTTTTGGCTTCTTACAGGTCCGATTTTCAGAATTTGGTCTCTGTAAGTGGGACTCAGACTGGTTTTTTCAAATATTCATTTTATTTATTAATTCAGATCCAAGAAAAATTCACTATACTTCCAGTCTCAGCTGTAATCCCTCCACCGGACGGTTGGATTCACCATTCAGTTCCACATGGTAAGCTGTTGTAGCTGTTTAATCAATTAAAGGTAGCTTTTATAAGCTACAAGCTTACCATGTGGAACTGAAGAGAGTCTCACCCTGCCTCCCTGCTGTATTCCAGCTGAGGGGGTATGGGCTAAATTTACGAGAGAAGAAGGGTTAGACACGAGATTACACTGTTTTGGTACACTGTCAGCACAGGGATCCGGTCACTACTAAACGTCTATTTTTCTTGGATGTTGGCCGGATGCATGCGGCCTCCCGAGAAAGCATTCAGTTCCATATGGTAAGCTTGTAGCTTACAAAAGCTACATTTAATTAATTAAAATTTTCAAATTTTTTAGAATCATTTAAATAGTGACGAGAAACATTGACCTGTTTTATGTAGTTTATTCGTACAATTTTTATGACAGTTGAATTATCATGCAACATTTTGTCAGAGTACAATAAAGTGAGTATCTCACTAAATCTTGCCCTCTGTTTTAGATTGCAGAGGAAATGGAGAAAGAAAGGAGGATCTATCAGCTACAGATGACAGAGGTATGGCAAACTATAACATCCAAAACTGGAGTATTTTACAAATGGCATTCTTAACTTAAATGTATTGAAATATAGATATCACCAAACATATATACTGATAAAAAATACCTTGCTGTTCTCTCAGGTAAACAAAATAATTTTAGTAGAATCTGGGGTAAACTGGGTACAGCCCCGGAAGAAACGACAAGTAATTGATATATCAGTTAGTTACTAAAGTAGCCACAGAGCGCCTATGGTCTTGATGTTTATTTTTTTTTTTTTTTCTTTTTGTTTCCTAATTTCTTTTGTATTACAATTTTTGCTTTTATGTAAAAGAATTCTGAAACATGTCATATGCAGAAATAAAAAAAAAAAACCCAAAAAACCAGAAAGGAAATGTCCTTAAAGTAAAGGTTTCAGGGTCTGTGGAATCTGTCGATACTGTAACACACAGGATCAAACACTCAGGATAAGCAGTAACACAGTATGTTTATGTGTATGGCCAAAATGCTGTCAATGTGATCTGTGTGGTAATGCTAAAAACATTTTGTTATCTCAGATTGTACTGTTGGACTCAGGATTACTTCTAATAACACTGTGGGTGGTAAATTTGTGCTGCATAGTATTAAGCCATTTCACACATCCAGGATCTATAAATGCTCTGGTTTATTTATGAAGCCCTTGTAGAGGGTGAGCCTCGTTGCTGAAATTTGTATATTGTTTTCAGTATTTGATCAAAGTGAATGACATCAGAACAAAGAAAGGGGCTGACTTACTGCAGCACTTGGTGGAGTACTATCACTTGCAGATGAAGTGAGTTTACACCATTATAACACCCATCAAATTGTGACCTGCTGGCAATTTGTTGTACAGATCTCTCTCAGGAATAGTTATACTCGAGACAGAAATATGGTGTGTTTTCTTTAGTCTCTTGTATAATTAAGTTGCTCACTAGGGACAAAGTTAGTTTTCACACTAGCTGTACTGATTACTGCCAACACTAGATTATACTCAACAGGTATAACTTCTTCGACTTTAAAAACTTCTTTTCCATTTTAACTTATTTTGAACATGTTTGCCTGCAAAATATTTTCAGATATTTTGACCCTTGAACTTAAGCATTTGAGAAAAAGCACTCTGTCCTGTTTCACAAAAAAGCTTATGCTGGTAAACTCAAATTTGTTATCTATATCTACAACTTAATGAGCTGGTTGCAGGCAGTTGATTTTGCAAATATTGCAAAACACAGGCACAATGTTACTGTCTCAAAAACTGTCAGTTAGTCAAAATATCATCTGGAAATACTTCTTGTAGATCCACTAAATGGTCATGTTTGTCTGTAAACAGAATATCTGTATGCTAAGTTTAATGCTGGTTGAGCAAAAATATTTTACTGACTGCTGATTGATGGTTTATGTTTGTAACTGTTTGTAGGGACATTGTTTAGGGGTATAGGTGTGCAGGTGTAACCTTGATTTAACCTTTGACCTTGCCGTAGTGACCTTGAGTTTCAAGGCTTTTCAAATCTGGCCACCACATATCTCAGAAACCGTAATATGTAGGAAGTTGATACTTGGTAGGAACATTGGTTAGGGGGTGTGTTTGTTCAACATCATGGTCTGACCTTGATTTGATTTTGCTGTGGTGACCTTGTAATATGAAAATTGTGTCAAGGCTATATCTTGGAAACTGTAAGGTGTAGGAAGGTTATACTTTGTAGGGACATTGATAAGGGGTGTAGGTGTGCAGTATCATAAAGTGTCCTTGATTTGACCTTTGACCTTGCTGTAGTTGCTTTGAACTTTAAAAATTTTGTCCGGGTTATATCTAGGAAACTTTATGATGTAGGAAGCTGATACTTTGCAGGGGCATTGATTAGGATGTGTAGGGGTGCAATGTCATGGTGTGACCTTTATTTTACCTTGCTGTAGTGACCTTGATCTTTAAAATCTTGTCCAGGCTATATGTTGGAAACTATAACATGTAGGAAGTTGATACTTGATAGGGATGTGTAGATGTGCAACATCATGTCACACTGTTTCCTCTGAAAGTCTCCTGACCTTTGCATTGTCTATATCTCATTGTCTAGAAAACTGTTTTGGGATACAGGCATATCCGATGCCATTTTTATGTCTATACTCTGCGGTGTCCCCGTCTGCATCCGTGTGAACATCTTCTCCAACGAAACTACAAGGCACAGAGACATGCTGTTAATTTTAAAAGATACCTTATCTATTGAGGATGATAAATCATAAAATGCATGCAGATCTGTCTGTTCCTCTGTTCCCCAGAGCCGTTAGAAGTGATGTACCCCCACCCAAAGTTTGAAAATTTCAACACTTTATCAAAATTTTCTCAATAACTATTGAAGGGATATCTCTCTTATCTTGCATATATATATACTAGGCTACAGGTAGATTCCCTTTTGTGAGTATAAGACTTGGATCTTTTTATTTTTTATGAATTTTTACCCCACAGCCCTTAAGGGCTGTCGGGGTATTGTTTTCACCCATGGTGTCCGGATGGGTGGGTGGGTGGGTGTCCGGGCGGGCGGGCTGCGGGAAAAAGTTTGTCCGGGCTGTATCTCAGAAACCATAAGGTGTAGGAAGTTGATACTTGGTAGGGACATTGCTTAGGGAGTGTAGGTGTGCAACGTCATGGTGTGACCTTGATTTGAGCTTGCCGTAGTGACCTTGACCCATAAAATCTTGTCCAGGCTATATCTCGGAAACTGTAAGGTGTAGGAAGTTGATACTTTGTAGGGACAATGGTTAGGGGGTGTAGGTGTGCAACGTCATGGTCTGACCTTGATTTGACCTTGCTGTAGTGACCTTGACCTCTAAAATCTTGTCCGGGCTATATCTCGGAAACTGTAAGGTGTAGGAAGTTGATACTTGGTAGGGATATTGGTTAGGGAGTGTAGGTGTGTAACGTCATGGTCTGACCTTGATTTTACCTTTGACCTTGTCATAGTGCCTTGACCTATAAAATCTTGTCCGGGCTATATCTCGGAAACTGTAAGGTCTAGGAAGTTGATACTTCGTAGGGACATTGGTTAGAGGGTATAGGTGTGCAACATCATGGCATGACCTTTGACCTTGCTGTAGTGACCTTGACCTATAAAATCTTGTCCGGGCTATATCTCGGAAACCGTAAGGTGTAGGAAGTTGATACTTGGTAGGAATATTGGTTAGGGGGTGTAGGTGTGCAACGTCATGGTGTGACCTTGATTTGACCTTTGACCTTGCTGTAGTGACCTTGACCTGTAAAATCTTGTCCGGGCTATATCTCGGAAACTGTAAGGTGTAGGAAGTTGATATTTGGTAGGGACATTGGTCAAGGGTTATATGTTTGCAGCATCTTGGTGTGACCTGGATTTGACCTTTGATCTTTCATATCTGATGCTATTTTATGTCTCTACAAGGATATCTGATACTATATATCTCTCATATCTTTTTACTTGAATCTTGGTTGTTGCACCTTTGGGTGTCTTTTGGTGTAGATTAAGCACTGTTAAAGTCTTATTAGAATTCATTAACCGTTTTACTTTTGCAACTTCCCATTGTAACAGATGGTATTGTATCAAATGAGCCACAGGTTTTGCCCCAATTCCACATAAAAGCATGTATTGCTACATCTGTATGTATGGGTAATATTCAAAACATCCAAAATTGGACCATACAAATGAAAATCAAAATGGGAGAAGTCTTAAAGCTTCATAATTTTTAGTTTACTGAATTGTCTTGTTTTAATACTTAATCTTTACATGCAATTTCTTTCTCTTAGATGTTATTTTTTCTACTTATACATTATTTGGACACTGACACTGCTATGAAAGTGTCCCAATCTGTGTACTGTTTCACTACTTCTATATCTCATGTTGTTGAAAACTATTTTCACAGGCTTTGGGGTACGGGCATCTCTGATGCTATTTTTTTTGTCTGTTTGTCTGTCAGCATTTCCGTTTCCAGACTCTAACTCGAAAAAACTTTGTCCAATCGAATTTAAACTTGACAGGGAGATAGATCACCATCATAGCTAAGTTGCTTTTGAAATTGGTGTAATTCCGTCTGTTCGTTTTTCCGTTTTTTGTCTGTTTGTCCGTCAACATTTCAATTTCCGGACTCTAACCCAAAAATGCTTTGTCAAATCGAATTCAAACTTGACATGGACATAGATCACCATCGTAGCTAGGTTGCTTTCAAAATTGGTGTAACTCTGTCCGTCCGTTTGTCTGTGGGTCAACATTTTTATTTCCTGACTCTTGCTCCAAAATGCTTTTTCCAATCTAATTCAAACTTGACAGGGAGATAGATCCTCATAGCGAGGTTGCTTTCGAAATTGGTGTACTTCCATCTGTTTGTTTGTCCATTTTTTGTCTGTTTGTCTGTCCGCAGTATTTCCTGCGCAACCCGCATTTTTTGGGCATCTCTGACCCTCTTGTTACACCTTAATAGTTAACTTTGTACTTTACTTCTCAAAACCAGTTGCAGGGCACAACTTTTGTGTCCTTTTTTTCTTTCACTTCTACTCTGAAACTCAAAACACACAGTCAGCTGACACAGAGCCCATTCACGGGGACTGATTGCTTGTTTCTATTATGGGAAAATATAAAAGGAATCATTAGACCATATTTAGTATAGCTACTACAGCCCTATAAGATATACAGTTGATTCGAGTTTAGTCATTGCACTATTTTAACTGTTTTAACTGTTTTCACTATTTTCAAAGCCCTACCAGGTCTGAACTCAATAATAAATTGAAGTTTGTGCAAAGCAGTCTAGCCAAGCTAGTTACAAATCACTACCAAGTATAGTCCTGTCTCTACCATTTTTGATCAACTCGTACTGGCTTCTCAAATACAGGTCACTGTTCACCACCACCAGGTTCTTTAAATTTTGATATATTATTTTGATCATGGCTTAATCTGCACACAGACTAATGTAATAAAAGATCAAATACTAGAACAAATACTGCCGTCTTAACCAGCACTCCTGCTGGTCTCTAGAATGATCTTCTCCCGGATGACCTCCTCTCTAAAATATCAGAAGAAACAGTTTCCACCATAATTTCTGCATGCCTCCCGAGCATCTGGCTTATGACCCATTTCCTTCCAATGCTTAAATGAATTGTAAACTTGGATTCTGAGATTTTACACTACTGTTGTAGCAGATTGGTTACAAATGTTTTGTCTCCACTGCTTCAGCTACTTCATGGATGGGTTGAAGACAATCGAACACTTTAAATGCTACATTGAGGAGCTGGTCGGTCAGCTGGGGCTCATCAAACAGCAGCAGGAGGCTGAGAGGAAGGACCTGGTGGAACTGCGAGACACTCTGAAAGGCAGCATGACAGGCTACAGCAGGGAGGTGAGTGACCAGTGTCAGAGACAGAGTTTTGGGTGTCAGACAGTGACAGGTGTCTTGACACATAGAGGCAGGTGTGAGAGGCTTTTATCAGGGACACTATGAAAGGCTGCATAATTGCCTGTAGTTGGGAGGTGTGTGCATCTGACACAATGTCAGACACACCCTGAATGTCAACACCATGGGCAACAAGTGAGTGTCAGAGAGGTACTTGACATGTGTCATGAGACACAGTCACAATTTTTATAAGAGACATTAACAAGTACTTACGGGTGTCAGAGACACTGAAAGATGTCAGAATGATCACAAACATCAGTCAATAAAGAGGGCTAAACACATAATGATTGGTGTGGAAGACACAAAGCCTTTGCACTGATTCAGTGATATTACTAAAGACCCAGTAGTATTTGGTACTATGTATTAAGGACACTAGCATTTTGTGTATCTTTGGAATGTTGTTTTAAGTTATGGTGTATCACACCTGCATGTATTAACTCATTTTTATTGTTTCATTTTACAGCATACATTATCAAACAGGCTTTCAGTAAGTAAACAATTGCTAGATCAGTGTGATACAAAAAAGTAGATATTTGTTGGCCTCTAGTGTAAAAAAAGAGTGTGCATGTCACCCAGGCATATGAACACTCAATTTTGCTGCAATTTCAATATACCCTGATTGAAAATATGTAAAGTTTAGTTGTGTCTTAAATGTCTCAGTATTTCGCATTTTTTTGTTGATGTTGTTTTTTTTCATTTGTATTTTGATGTATTATAGTTTTGGCTGTGTAAAACATTACATATACATGTATTTACATACTCCATCTTGAATGCCTCTGCAGATTTGGTTTATTAAGCATCCTGCAAGGGATGCTTGTTTGTATATGGGAGGATATCTGGCTCTGCCGGCTCCATGAACTCTGTGAGCTCCGCGTTTTCTTTTCCTCATAACTCTGTGACCATTGGGCGGATTCTTTTCAAATGTGGCAGATGTATGCAGTAGCCATGGGGAATTTTTTTGAATATGCTGCAGTGACATTTCGACCAATCAGAGAGGTCACATGACAAAAAATGTGTTTTTTTTCGATTGGTAAGCTTGTCCGGATGTTAACTTAAAAGGGATTGTATCAATTCACCTGATACTTGGCAAATACATTCATTCTATTAACATCTGTAAATCATTAGATTTTGGCATTGATTGGGTAAGAAATGGCCGAGTAATTAATGATTAATTAATCATTACGAATTTTCCGAATAAGGAAAACACAAAAATGGTTATATCTTGAAAACCGTGCGAGATAGAGCGATTTCGATGAAATTTTTGAACCACAGGGTATCTCTGCAGAGTAGCTATCCCAGTGTTCAAAAATTTTTTGTCTCGCCAAAAATGGCGGCCATTTGAATTTTCAAATTTTTCACAAAAATTGGAAAACACAAAAGTGCTTATATCTCGAAAAGCATGCGAGATAGAGGGATTTGGACGAATTTTTTGACCCGCAGGGTATCTGGAGAGAAGCTATCCTAATTTTCAAAAAAAAAAAAATTTGTCTCACCAAAAATGGCGGCCATTTTGAATTTTTCACAGAAATGCCTATATCTTGAAAACCGTACTAGATAGAGTGATTTCGATGAAATTTTTGACACACAGGGTGTCTGCGGAGTAGCCATCCCAATTTTCAAAAAAATTTTGTCTCGCTAAAAATGGCGGCCATTTTGAATTTTCGAATTTTTTGCAAAAATTGCAAAACACAAAAATGCTTATATCTCGTAAACCGTGCTAGATAGAGCAGACTACGCTGACTTTGGTTGCCACAACAGTATAGGGTTAGAAGCAGAGCATTTTCTTAATACTTTAGCACTCACCTTTATATCCTTTTCAGGACGCCTTTTTTTGCAAGCGATCCTCTAGTTTAAATTGGCACTTCATTTTTCTAGCCCGTAAAGAACTAGTGAATATCTGGGATTTTACAAGAATAAGAAAACCCTGCATGTTGGCCCTAATCTGTACTGAATGTTTGAGTAAAGGCTGTAATTTTCAGGACAGCATGCTGTACAGTTAATCTGTTACACAATGTTTTATCTGAATGCATCAAGTGTGATTCAGAAGATATCAACAATGAATTGTTTAAAGTTTTTAAACTCTCTGCAGAAAGTCATGAACTGGTGGTGATAACTGTAAAATTCATATAATATGTAAGCACTTCCTCTTACAGATGTATTACGTTACTGTATTATACCGTACTGAGAAAATTGTTATTAAATGTCTTTTACAGCTCAATTACCTCTAATTCTTGAAAGCTTGATAATATGTGTTTCAGTGAAGACTAATTAACAGAAGACAGGTCAGATTATTGAGTGTTATACCAGTGTACTGACCTGCACCTATTTCTCACAACTCGAGATGAAGTAGTGTTAAAATTATCAGTGTAGATATAATTGTCAGTGAACTAGTGTAAGCCTGATGTGTGGCTGTATGTTGATTGGTGCATATGTTTTGCTTACAGAGTATATCAGTGGGGAACCAGTACAACCTACACCAGTTACAGGGCAAGAAGGAGCATGGGTGTGAACGCATTGGTTTCTTGCTCAAGAAAAGCGAGGGCAAGATGCGCAAAGTCTGGCAGAAGAGGAAGTGTATTGTAAAGGATGGATACCTTTCCATCAGCCACTCAGATGTAAGTTACTTCCATCTTGTAGTCTAACTTACTCTGCTTTTGAAAAGGGGAATGGTTAGTTATTATCAACATTTACTCCTGGAAATGGTAAATTATTGTCAATATTCAGTTTTGGAAAGGGGAAGGCTTAGTTGCCAATACTTACACCCAGAAGTTTATATTTTTACAGGTATTGCATACTGACAGCAGAAAAACAAGAACTTATTACTGCAGTTACTTATTTATAGATGTTGGATATTTACAGGTGAGCAAGGAGCCAGTGAAGTTGAACTTGTTAACCTGTCAGGTGAAACTCATACATGATGATCCGGGTAGGAAATGCTTCGACCTCATTTCCAGTTCAAGTGAGTAACTCTGGATGTTGATTCAGTACAGTCTTTACTTTAAGGTGGAGCCATTGCAACTTGTGGGTAAAACAACCTGCCTCATAGAAAAGGGTGTCCAAGCTTGGGGTCAGAATACATTGTACTTGTGTAGTCGAGTACTTTTTTTACCTCACAGCCTTTAAAAGCTGTGTTGGTATGTTTTCACCCATGGCATCCAAAATGTGCAAGCAGGAGACAGAAAAAACATAAGTCCAGTCTGTATCTCAGAAACCATGAGGCATAGGAACTACATACTTGGTTGGGACTAGTGGGTAAATTGTTTATCGATATTGCCGATATTTATTGTTTTAGAACTGGACTCCCGATATCGAGATCTAAACACGTATTTCAATATCACCATTTTAATTAAAACTGTAAACTTACACTGTTAATATTTGATATAAAGCCCAAATCTGAAGAAATTGTACACTTTTACCTCACATTTTTGAAGTTTTCAATGCGTTTTTGATGAAAACTGCAATGTTTTGTTTTGATAAATTTCGTTTCCTGTAAGCGGTTCGGGATACACTAAAATAAAACGTTTTCATTTTCCCAAATTCGGATTATTTGGTAGACATTTTCAACCCCCCGATATCGCCCGATATTGAAATATTTTTACATTCAATATCGATACCCACAAAGCCAAACGATTTACCCCCTAGTTGGGACATTGGTTAGTGGGGATGTAGGTATGCAACATCATGGTGTGACCTGAGTTTGACCTTTGACCTTGCTGTAGTGACCTTGACCTTTATAGTGATGTCTTGGCTGTATCTCAGAAACTGTAAGGTGTAGGAGGTTGATACTTGGTAGGGGCATTGGTTGGGGGGATGTAGGTGTGCAATGTCATGATGTGACCTTGCTTTGACTTTGCCGTAATGTCGTTGATCTTTAATATATTGTCCAGGCTGTATCTCAGATATGGTAAGGTGTGATAGGTTGATGCCTTAGTAGAGACATTGGTTGGGAATGTAAATCTAGAGTGTCATGGTTAGACTTTGATTTGACTTTTAACCTTGGTGTAATGATGTTACCTTTAAAATCTTGTCCAGACTTTATCTCAGAAATTTTTCAGGTGTCGGAAGTTGATATTTAGTAGGAACGTAGGCTAGGGAATGTAGATGTGCAGCGTTATAGTATAACCATGGCGTGACCTTTGATTTTGACTCTACCAGAATGTTTTCTACTACCATTTTTTATGACAAAGATATATGAATTGCTGCAACTGATTATTATTTGTAAGTTGATGTGCTATCTCCATTGACAACTATTCTTCAACCAATAAAGTTTACAGTTTCATAACTTTTAGTGTACGAATTTATGCTGTGATCTTGCAATTAAATATTCTTCTTTTGATACTTTATCTTTTCATACATTTTCTCTGTCTTCAGTGTTATTTCTCCTACGTTACATAACTAACAATGTCTGTTTTAAAAGTCTCTTGATCTTTGTACTGTTTCACCTGTTTTATATTTCATGGTGTTCAGTGGTATTTCCCCAGGCTGTGTGGAGTACAGGCATCTTGGATGCTATTTTCTTGTTCTTGGGATGTACTCATAGTCATAAGCAAATGTTCTTGTACTGAGATATTTTGGATGTACTCACACTTTAGTACATATTACTTGGCCCCAATCCCAATCCTGGCTCAAAATGTGCATTTCAGGCACCACAAGTTATCATCAGTCATATGACCCCAAGCTGATGAAAATAGAAATAAATGAAAGTTTAAATTTTGGAAGCTTTGGTATAGTCTTTGATTAGTTCTCTGGCAAATTCCTAGAAATGTCAAAGGTGGTACATCTGACAGATTTATTATTTATGTATTTCCTCACTTTAGAGTAAATGCCATTTTCTTTACAGAAGAGAACATCTGTGTAGTTCAGAGTTAATGTATTCTTGCTCTTGTTTTCAGAAAATAGAACATATCATTTCCAAGCAGATGACACACAAGAGATGGAAGCGTAAGTTATCTTGATCACGGTGAAACAATGTCATATTTTGTCCCATTCAAATTTTTGTAAATTATTTTCTAAATTTATGGTATGTATTTGAAATTGTGAGATAGTTTTTTGTTATAAACTAAGAATCCAGTGTAATACCCAAACTATATATCTTCTGATCATAAAATTACCTAATTAAATGAAAGGAAATCTCCAAAAGTCCAAGGTTTATTAAAACCAATACAAAAACATATCAGTCTGGAAGTTGCAATTTAACTGTGGCAAAGTAGCACGAGTCATTATTGATAAGGCAAATAATAGTAATAAAAAGGATGTTACAGTACTGTTGCTATGTTGGTGTGTGTTTGCACCTTGGTCATTTGTATGTTTTGCGTCTTATTCTGTGACACACTGTGCACATATTTTACGTGGTGTTTCAGATGGATTTCAGTATTAATCAATGCCAAGGAGTCAGTATTAATGAAGTCATTGTCCAGTGACAAGGGGGGCGGCCCCATGAACCAGAGTGTAAAGGAACTCACCAGAACCATCATAGAGGAGGTCAAACGCCTCCCGGGGAACAGATACTGCTGTGACTGCGGGGCAGCTGGTAAGCAGTGCTCTATGTAAAATAAGATTTTTCTGAGGGTAAAAGAGGTGAATTATCTGCCAGGAATCACAGTTGCCACTGTGGGTCCATGAGTGAGCAATGAGAATAAAAGAATTGTGTAACTGTAAAACTTCAAGTAATAGTTCAAGAGGTCAAGTGTCTGCCAGGAAAATAGGGACTGCTTTGTGGGGCCAATAGATAGAGAACAAAGTTCTTGTAACTTTGAAGTGTGTAACTTTAAACGTTAACCTGGGATTTTGAGCCTTGATGACCAAGCGGTTCTCACATTTAACAAGCTCTCTGGTCATGGGTTGGAAGTCAGCTCCTCATGACATACTGGTATGTCTGATACTGATGGCCTGTCCCAGTATGACCCTAGCGGTTGAAAGCCGTGTCATAAATCAACTGTGACTCTCACCTGGGATTGAACAGCTCAGTTACCTGCTGGGGAGGGGGGGGGAGATAGATTCTGTAGTGACTGCATTAGGAGCAGTAGTGGAATGTATGCTTTGATGTAAGCAATTTCTGATATTATGTTATTGCCTTCCTTTGACCTTGAATAACTGCCAGACAGCCTGGGCATACCCATTCTATCAAGAGACAGTCACTGGTGCCTTTCTACAATATTTTGTTGTTTATATAATGCTTTGTTTTATTTCTGTATTTTTTATTGTACAGACCCTGAGTGGCTGTCCGTGAACCTGGGCATACTCATCTGCCTGGAGTGCTGTGGAGTACACAGGGAGATGGGAGTACACATCTCCCGCACTCAGAGCATCGTCATTGACGACCTGGGCACCTCTCAGTTACTGGTCAGTACTCTTCATTTATACTATGTGATTGATTAGCCACAGTGTCGGACTCAGCCATTGTGTCACTTCATGTTTTTATCCATGTGGCTAGCGATCATTGTGCAACAAGTGTGTATGTTGTGCAAATTAATCTTAATGGAAAATTTCTTTACCAATCACTTTACCTGTTGATGCAGTCATATAAAGGTACTTGTGTTTCAGCTTGCACGAGTTGTTAGCAACAGAAGCTTTAATGAAATCATGGAAGCCACACTGGACATCAAGTACAAGCCCAGTGCCACTAGTGACATGTAAGTAATGCCTTCTGTCAAAAAAGTTAAAAAAATTGCAAGCAACGTGTTCTTTTTAAATTATGGTTGCTTAATTGAATTCAGGTTATAAAAAGCTTTTTGAGATAATATATAGAGTAGGTGGAAAACAGCTTTTTTTGGCCATTGTCAATGTAATTTCTCACATCTGAGTAATGTTACACATTTTGTACTAACTGTAAGTGTATTTCATCACATCCTGTTCTTTTTACAAACTGTGCATTATTTTTTACTTTTATCACACCCCGTTATTGTAACAGTGTGTGTATTGTCTGTGTATTTCATGACATCCTGTTGTTGTCACACATTGTGTATTGTCTGTGTATTTCATGACACCCTGTTGTCACACATTGTGTATTGTCTGTGTATTTCATGACATCCTGTTGTTGTCACACATTGTGTATTGTCTGTGAATTTCATGACACCCTGTGTATTGTCTGTGTATTTCATGACATCCTGTTGTTGTCACCCATTTTGTATTGTCTGTGTATTTCATGACACCCTGTTGTCACACATTGTGTATTGTCTGTGTATTTCATGACATCCTGTTGTTGTCACACATTGTGTATTGTCTGTGTATTTCATGACATCCTGTTGTTGTCACACATTGTGTATTGTCTGTGTATTTCATGACATCCTGTTGTTGTCACACATTGTGTATTGTCTGTGTATTTCATGACATCCTGTTGTTGTCACACATTGTGTATTGTCTGTGTATTTCATGACACCCTGTTGTTGTCACACATTGTGTATTGTCTGTGTATTTCATGAAACCCTGTTGTTGTCACACCCTGTGTATTGTCTGTGTATTTCATGACATCCTGTTGTTGTCACACATTGTGTATTGTCTGTGTATTTCATGACACCCTGTTGTTGTCACACATTGTGTATTGTCTGTGTATTTCATGACATCCTGTTGTTGTCACCCATTTTGTATTGTCTGTGTATTTCATGACATCCTGTTGTTGTCACCCATTTTGTATTGTCTGTGTATTTCATGACACCCTGTTGTTGTCACACATTGTGTATTGTCTGTGTATTTCATGACATCCTGTTGTTGTCACCCATTTTGTATTGTCTGTGTATTTCATGACACCCTGTTGTCACACATTGTGTATTGTCTGTGTATTTCATGACATCCTGTTGTTGTCACACATTGTGTATTGTCTGTGTATTTCATGACATCCTGTTGTTGTCACACATTGTGTATTGTCTGTGTATTTCATGACATCCTGTTGTTGTCACACATTGTGTATTGTCTGTGTATTTCATGACATCCTGTTGTTGTCACACATTGTGTATTGTCTGTGTATTTCATGACACCCTGTTGTCACACATTGTGTATTGTCTGTGTATTTCATGAAACCCTGTTGTTGTCACACATTGTGTATTGTCTGTGTATTTCATGAAACCCTGTTGTTGTCACACCCTGTGTATTGTCTGTGTATTTCATGACATCCTGTTGTTGTCACACATTTTGTATTGTCTGTGTATTTCATGACACCCTGTTGTTGTCACACCCTGTGTATTGTCTGTGTATTTCATGACATCCTGTTGTTGTCACCCATTTTGTATTGTCTGTGTATTTCATGACACCCTGTTGTTGTCACACATTGTGTATTGTCTGTGTATTTCATGAAACCCTGTTGTTGTCACACCGTGTGTATTGTCTGTGTATTTCATGACATCCTGTTGTTGTCACACATTGTGTATTGTCTGTGTATTTCATGACACCCTGTTGTTGTCACACCCTGTGTATTGTCTGTGTATTTCATGACATCCTGTTGTTGTCACCCATTTTGTATTGTCTGTGTATTTCATGACACCCTGTTGTTGTCACACATTGTGTATTGTCTGTGTATTTCATGAAACCCTGTTGTTGTCACACCCTGTGTATTGTCTGTGTATTTCATGACATCCTGTTGTTGTCACACATTGTGTATTGTCTGTGTATTTCATGACACCCTGTTGTTGTCACACCCTGTGTATTGTCTGTGTATTTCATGACATCCTGTTGTTGTCACCCATTTTGTATTGTCTGTGTATTTCATGACACCCTGTTGTCACACATTGTGTATTGTCTGTGTATTTCATGACATCCTGTTGTTGTCACACATTGTGTATTGTCTGTGTATTTCATGAAACCCTGTTGTCACACATTGTGTATTGTCTGTGTATTTCATGACATCCTGTTGTTGTCACACATTGTGTATTGTCTGTGTATTTCATGACATCCTGTTGTTGTCACCCATTTTGTATTGTCTGTGTATTTCATGACACCCTGTTGTCACACATTGTGTATTGTCTGTGTATTTCATGACATCCTGTTGTTGTCACACATTGTGTATTGTCTGTGTATTTCATGACATCCTGTTGTTGTCACACATTGTGTATTGTCTGTGTATTTCATGACATCCTGTTGTTGTCACACATTGTGTATTGTCTGTGTATTTCATGACACCCTGTTGTCACACATTGTGTATTGTCTGTGTATTTCATGAAACCCTGTTGTTGTCACACATTGTGTATTGTCTGTGTATTTCATGAAACCCTGTTGTTGTCACACATTGTGTATTGTCTGTGTATTTCATGACATCCTGTTGTTGTCACACATTGTGTATTGTCTGTGTATTTCATGACATCCTGTTGTTGTCACACATTGTGTATTGTCTGTGTATTTCATGACATCCTGTTGTTGTCACACATTGTATATTGTCTGTGTATTTCATGACATTCTGTTCATTTTACACCATTTCAGTACACCCTGTAAGCTGCTTATAACTCTGTTAATATGTTGTTATTCTTTTATAACATCCTTGTAGTTACTTATAACGTATGTTGTGTGTTGCCTAGGGATGAGAGGAAGAGCTTTATCCGTGCCAAGTATGAACGTAAGCGGTACACCATCATCACATGTACTAATGTTGAGGACAGGAAGTTGGACTTGAAGCAAGCTATTCTGCTTAAAGACCTACTGGCTTTACTACAAGTGTATGCAGAGGGCATTGACTTCATGGAGCCGCTGCCTGACTGTGTGAGTTGTCCAGTAGTCTAATCCCACCCCCAAGCACCCCCACCCCCTACAGACACACACACAAGGTGGAATGGTGAGGGTAATGTCATTGGGTCTGTTTGTCTGTGGGCAGACCTTGAAAAGTATACATTGGATGTGGGTCATATTTTTACACAAGGTGGGAGGCCTATCCACTCAGTCTTCCTCAGAAACACTGGATCTAAATCAAGTCACCAGAATTGTTTTCCTTATTTTTGACAATATTTTGTTGTTATTGCACACAGAAGGCAACAGCACAAAAGAGACAGAAAGGTGTGTAGTATTGTCATTAGGTTCAAATCAGTTAAAGGGGGGAGAAATAAGAAGATGAGATGATGGCGAGGCCTTCTGTTTAAATTGCATGCATCCAACAACTGGACATCAGTAGTGGAGGAGAGTTTGTGCATGCTCAGGCACTGCTTTTATATCATTGTTACTGTATTTCCTGGTGATGTTTTGTTGCCTTTGTTGTGAGATATGCAAGTGATTTTCTGGATTACTGCTGTTCTGTGCTCACTGCTAAGTTGACAGCGGTGTTATTGAGACAAAAATTGAAACTGCAAACCTGTTTTGGGTTATGCATAAAAAAGTTGTTTTGTTTTCAGGCTCTGAATGAGACTGCACTGCACCTTGCCATCAGTGAAGAGGACAACCGCTCCCTGTACATGGTGGATTTCATCATGCAGAACACAAGCATGTGAGTCAGTAACACACTATTACACATCAAGTCTTAAACCTCCTGAATAGTAGCAGCAATGGCAGGTGGTCCACTAGTTTGCATGGAATTACTTTTACCTTTACTGCTGTAGTTGTGGGTTCAGATCCAGCTGGTGTTACTGTACATCTGTCCTGATTTGACCTCACCTAATAAAGTGGATACTAAACCCCATACCTTAAATTTCAGTTACATGAATAGACTTGGGGGTGATTGTTAATACCACTGGTAGATTACTCTCTTTTGAATATCACATTGAAGGTCATCTTGAATGTAAATTGCTTTGTTAGTCGCTTTTTCACAGCAGTGAAATTTTTTTTCCGAGAACCTTTGTTTGAAGTTTAAGTCAACTTGTGAAACAGGTTACCCAAACATTGAACTATAAATGAAACAATGTTAACCTAGCCCCTGCTTGTCTCTCTGTTTGCAGTCAGTTGCTGAGTCGCCGGGACTCCGATGGTGAAAATTGTCTGCATTACTGTGCACGTCTAGACAAGCCCGAGTGCATGAAGTTGCTGCTCCGCATCAAACCTGACTTGGTCAACTGCAGAAACAGTGCCGGACTGACCCCACTTGACCTGGCAAGAGAGAGTGGTCACCAGCTGTGTGTGGACCTGGTGCGTAAATTATCTCGAAAGTTATTTACCAAGTAAGCACCCTTGATGGTGTGACACTAATAAAGGGAGTGTCATATAATCATGTACAGATTTCTCTCAGAGCACCAGAATGTCCACAGTCAAAAGTTTGTTTTCTTGTTTTGTTCAATTATATAGTGTAAGTAAAACGATATTACCTGGACTTTTATAAACTTATTTGAATTATTACTCAATTTAACCCAAATAGGTTAGACTTTCAGTCATATTGTTTCATATGTTCTGTACCATTAGACTTGGAGCTTTGGAATGTATCCAGCAGTAATATGAAACCATGGGTACAACTATGAAAAATTTGACATACCATATTTGTGCAACCCACTTTGAAGCCTGGTGTTGTAGGAGTTTCAGGTTATAGTTTCATTTTTCCCTTCAATAACCCTTTGTCTAGTTTATCAATGATAAACAAAAGGCAAGGACTTGAAATGATTTTTTGACGTTTAGCATGTTTTCTGATAAAAATGTACCATGTTCTCATGTTCATTGAGCACGCACCTGTTTTTATTGCGTTAATACAACTTACCTAGTGGACAGATGCATTTGTCCGGCGCTCTGCCGGTCACGCCAAACGTTAGAAAAAAACGTCCTGAGCTGGGCTCTGGCCGGGACCGGTAGTGTCCTGTTCACTCGCCAGGTGGCTATACAGCCTACCTGCCGGTATACTGCGCATGCGTGCGCATGCGCTCTTCCTCTTTTTGTTTGGCGCGTGAGGATTTGAAACGCTTGAAGTTTTAAGAGAAACTATTTTAATTTTTTATGTGTTATACAAGTGAATACTTGGTAAATTTGTAGTGACTTATTGTGTTCATATATCATGGCATCCCCTGGAGATAAAAAAGGACAGAGGCGAGGCGTTTGCGGTCATATTATGGCCTCCTTTGATTTGCACAAACGCTGTGCCAGATGCCGTGAGAAAGGGCTTGGAGATGATGACTGTGTTGCTAAGAAATCTTGTTTTATTTGTGATGGTCTCACAGATTTACAAAAGGATATGCTTGCTACCCCTACTTATAAGAATCGCAAGGAAAAGAAGGCTGGTGTTTTAGTATCTCCGGAGCAAGTGACTGTTATTGCTTCTGTTGAAGACAAAGAACCCGTTTTTCAGCCGTCTCCTTCGGCAGCTCAGTCTGCTGCGCATGCGCATCAAGAGGATGCAAGCACTAGTGCGTCTTTTGTTACCTCTGATCAACTCCAACAGATTTCAGATCAATGGGCTGAACAATTCGCCCGGTTTGAGGCATTACTCTCCAGGGGCAATGTGTTTTCTACCCCAAAATCGTCTGTACAGCATGTGCCTTCCCATGCTCCAATTTCAGACACTCCTTTTATTCCCCCTTCTGCCCGGCTCACCGGTCCGGTGGAGTTCCCGGCAGAAGGTGAGGTTGATAAACAACAGGTTGATACCACTGTTCAAAGAGATGTAAAGGAACAGAAGAAGTCACGCAAGTCCCGTAAAGACACTAAAGATGATAAACGTTCAAAGAAAAGACAAGTGTCTCCTTCCCCGGATGTTGGGTCTCTTCATTCTAAATCAGTACCGGTTCCTGTTAAACCACCGGTCCAGGCTCAAGTCACCTCCGGTCCGGAGGTTGTGCCTAAACAAAAATCTAAACCTGCTCCACTGTCTGCTGTGGCTTCTGACCCGGAACAGTCAGAACTCTTTCTTCCCGGTACAACCGGTCCAGTTTCTGCTCAACCCGGTCCGTCCGGTCAAGTTCCACCCGTAGTTCAAACTTCATCTCTCTTTGGGGATTCCACTGTTACTGAAGCTTACCGGGCTCCACCGGAGCCGGATTTCCTGGACATTGACCCCCCTCAGTCTGAGGCCAGCTATTCCGAAGATCAAGTGTCTGATGAAGGTGAAATCTCCTCTGATACTCTGGACAGGCCTGAACAGACTGAAGATATGAACTACAGAGAGACAGTTAGATCCATCCGGTCTTTTATGGGATGGAATCATATCCCTACGTTTGAAAGTGACCTCAGTGAGCCTGACAAGAGTAATAATCCCTGGAAAGGGAAACTACCTAAAAGACCTGCCCGCATCTCTGTAGCCATGCCACCGGATGACTGGCTCTGCCAGAAGTTGGAAAAGTTGAACACAGTGGTGGCGGAAGGGTACCCTTCCAGGTCTCAAGATTCGGCTGGCTTAAAGAAGGATCAATTTGTGAAAGTGCCGAAATCGCAAAGTAGATGGTACCAGATGCATATGATCAGACCGGAGGGCCCGCATAGGCCGGGAAAGACACTATTTAGTTGGCATAACTCAGAAGCCAAGGTAAATTCTCAGTTCCCCCGCATTGTGAAGGCATCTGCTTACCCTTCCACAGGCCCCCCGTCGCGTCCTATTTCTCAGGAATACTTGCGCCGGTGGGAAAGGTGCTCCAGGGAAAATTCATACATAGTAAATCATGCAGCAGGCTTTAACCGTTGCACCAGTGAATTACAGGAACGCATGACCGGCCATGTCAATATGCTTCATGCCAGAATCAACAAGGGAAAGGCCCCCAAAGAGGTTTCTGCTGCCCTTTCCGACTTAAAAGATCTGACTGCTTTTCATCAAAATGTTTCTGTGGCCATGGGCACTGCGCTCCAACACCTGGCGGACAGCCTCTTCGTGCAAATGTCCAACTTGATTTTACTGCGTCGGGACTCTTATCTTGATCATGTCAAGAACGGGATCAAACCTGATACTTACAACCAGCTGCGTAATGCTCCGTTATTCGGACTTGGATTATTCCCTGACGCCGTTATACGTACAGCAGAGCAGGATATTACCAGTCATCACTCCGCCGGTTCTGTTCCCAGACCCGGTCCGGGTGCTGCCCAACAGACCGGCTGGAGATCTTCACAGAGGTACCGTCCCTATGATAACAGAGACAGTAGGAATACTGGTACCGGAGATCAGGATCGTCAGGCTTGGAGGCAATTTAGCCGGAATAGAGGCCGGGGTCGTGGCAGAGGACGTGGTTCCAACCCCCGTTTCTCTAAATCGAGAGGATACAAGCAATATAAATGACAATTACCTATTGTGTCCAACTCCCTCAACATCAGCAATTGCAAAGTTGGACAAAATGACCTTAGAAAAGACTGTAAACTCAGTAGTAATAGACAGTCCATGTTCAAAGACTTTTCATCAGACACCAAGTTTACCTTCTCAAAATGTGTCCTATCTTGCTGTAAATCATGCTCATTCTGTTTGTTTCCAAGGGCAACCGCAAAAGAAAGGTTTAAGTCCCTGTATACCAAAGAGAAAAATAAAAGATGTGAAAGGTGTTTTTTGTGCAAGTCAATGTCTTTTTGCCCCACATGTTCCAAATGTCCCCGATGTTGTCCCAAGTTTGGCTGTAGGGGGCAGACTGCAAAAGTTTTGGCAAGTTTGGCTCAGTCTGGGGGCGAATCCAAGGGTGGTCTCGATTTTACAAGAGGGATACACGCTACCCTTCAAAATCAGACCACCTCTGACCCGATCCCCGGTGATCAAGAGTGGTTATGCTCACCCCGACAAAAGCAAAGCCTTGTATCAGGCGGTAACAGACCTCATAAACAAGTTGGTAGTCGAAAAGGTCATCATCAGATCCTCCCTGGCCTTTTACAACCGCCTCTTTCTGGTGCCAAAACCGAATCAGAGATGGAGACCTATCTTGGACCTCAGCCATCTCAATCTCTTTTTGAAACCAGGCACCTTCAAAATGGAAACTCCGGAAACAATAAGGTTGTCTCTCCAAAAGGGGGAGTGGGTAACGTCACTGGATTTCAGCGACGCTTACTTTCATATCCCTATCAGTCAAAGATCCCGAAAGTACCTCAGGTTTTTTCTAGGAAGAAAAGCTTATCAATTCACGGCCCTTCCTTTCGGGCTCGCCACAGCTCCTCTGGAATTCACCAAGGTAGTCAAGGAGGTGAAACTGATGGCTCAAGCACGGGGTATCCGGATCCACCAGTACCTCGACGACTGGTTAGTCAGAGCCCCGGACCAGGAAACCTGCCAATTACATACCCAGACCCTCTTGGCCCTGTGCCACGAACTAGGGTGGGTGGTAAACATGGAGAAATCGGAGCTTACACCTCAACAGGTTTTCAATTTCGTAGGTTACCGGTTCGACCTGCTGTCCGGTCGAGTGTTGCCCACTCAGGACCGATGGATCGCTCTTCAGCAGAAACTACTGTTTATCAAAGGCAGGGACTGTTGTTCAGTCAGGCAGTTCATGTCCCTCATCGGGCTACTTACTGCCACGGAAAAGCAAGTGTGGGCCGGCCGGCTTCACATGAGACCGGTGCAGTGGCATCTAAAAAGACATTGGCATGTGCCGGAGAGCCTGGAAAAGATTATTCCGGTTCCCCTTTCTCTTCATCCACACCTGGAATGGTGGCTGGACGAGACCAATGTGCTAAAAGGGCAACCCTTGCACCCTCTTCAGCACGCCCTACAGATTTTTACAGACGCCTCAAACGAAGGCTGGGGCGCACACTTAGGGGGATCCATAGCAAGAGGCGTTTGGTCAGAAACCGAAAGTCGCCTCCACATCAACTTCTTGGAACTCAAGGCAGTTCTTCTGGCTCTCAGGAGTTTCGAGAAGCAGTGCAGGGGACAGATTGTCCTCATAGCAACCGACAACACGACTGTAGTGTCTTACATCAACAAAGAGGGCGGTATGAAATCAGGGTCTCTCTGTGCCCTACTTTGGCGGCTGCTAGCCTGGTGTCATCCCAGGAAGATAATTCTGCGGGCCAGACACATTCCGGGTCACTTGAATGTCATAGCAGACAAGCTGTCCCGGCACAACCAGGTGATCCAGACCGAGTGGTGCCTGTCTCAACAGGTGTTCAATCGCTTATGCTCCAACTGGGGCCAGCCGCAGATAGATCTGTTTGCCACCCGATTCAATCACAAGCTTCCCAAGTTTGTCTCTCCAGTTCCGGACTCGACAGCTTGGGCGGTGGATGCTCTCAGTCTACCATGGAGCAACCTGGACGTGTACGCCTTTCCTCCAGTCTCCCTTCTCAGTCAGGTCACATCCAGACTGGTCAATCAGGGCTTTCACAGAATGATCTTAATCGCTCCGGGTTGGCCCAACATGCCTTGGTTTTGGGATCTGATCAGTCTATCAAGTCAAATTCCCTTCAGTCTTCCCTTGGAGAGGAACCTGTTAACTCAACCGTTCAACGGCCTTCTCCACAGGAACTTGAATCATCTGAATCTGCATGCTTGGCTCCTAGAGCCTCGTCCATCAGGCGACAAGGGTTTTCTGAGGAGGTGGCAGCAAGAATTGAAGCTCCTCAGAGAAGTTCAACCAGAGCGGTCTATAAGTCAAAGTGGGCCATTTTTGTTAAGTGGTGCGACTCCAACCAGGTGGACTTCAGGGCGCCCTCTCTGAAACAGGTGGCCGACTTTTTGTTGTATCTCTTTAAGGAGAGACAGTTACAACCCAGTACTATAGAAGGCTACAGAACGGCTATTGCCGATATGGTGGGTAACGACCCGGTTCATTTTGGCAAGGATGAAAGCCTGACTCGCTTGCTGGACAGTTTCCATAGAGACAAGCCGAAAGGCAGGCGGGGAATCCCTGCGTGGAATCTTTCATTAGTGCTCCACCAGTTAACTAAAGCTCCATTCGAACCCATGCGGAAGGCCTCTCTTAAACATTTGACCTTTAAGACGGTTTTCCTTTTGGCTTTGGGTTCCGGCAAAAGGCGGAGCGAAATCCATGCATGGTTATACCGCAACATCAGGCATCAGGAGAACTGGAGTCAGGTCTCCCTATATCCCTCTCCCAGTTTTCTATCGAAGAATCAGCTAGCACGGGACGGACCGGCTGCTGTGGCACCGGTTGTCATTCCCGCGTTGGCTCCATCATTG
Organism: Sabellastarte sp. h YS-2021; assembly: GCA_964017235.1. Classification (NCBI taxonomy): domain Eukaryota; kingdom Metazoa; phylum Annelida; class Polychaeta; order Sabellida; family Sabellidae; genus Sabellastarte; species Sabellastarte sp. h YS-2021. Next base: position 36,874,733 of record OZ024936.1, read on the forward strand.
GACAGGTCCCTCAAGGAGGACAAGTCTCTTTGCCCGGTCAGGGCCTTGCGTTACTATTTAGACAGAACCAAGGACTTACGCTCGGGCAAAGATCTGGTGTTTGTGTCTTTCCGGAAGAGTTTTCAGAAGGACATTGTTCCGGCTACTGTCTCTTCCTGGATCAAGCAAACTGTGTTGTTGTGTTATCAGCTTTCCGATCATGAGGCTCAAACTATACATCAAGTTCGAGCCCATGATGTGCGGGCCTTTGCCGCATCCAAAGCCTTTCAGGGCGGGGTTTCCTTGGACCAGATCCTATCAGCTTGCCATTGGAAGGCCCACAACACTTTTACACAATTCTACCTGAAGGACCTAGCCTGGGCAGATTCAGAGTTGTACCACCTAGGTCCTGTGGTAGCTGCTCAACAGATCCACGAACATCAGTGATAGTCTTATTGCTGACTGTATATAGTGTACACATGTTTTTTGGGTTTAGTGTATATATAAAAAAAAAAAAAAAAAAAAAAAAAAAAACCTCCACTATCCTTTGCGACTGGATTGCCATGATCCAAAGTGGATCCAGGAGCTTCTCAAGGATGGTGTTTCTTTGCTCCTGTTCTTCTTCCTCATTCATAAAATTGTTAGTTCATGCCCTCATTAGTCTTCCTGCACATTCGGGTCGAATTGGTGCATAGACTGTTTCCCTTTGGAAAAAATCAGGGGGGGGGGCAAGGGTGTCTTGGTCCTTAAAGGTTGGTTTATTTAACCAGTACCGGACACACCCGCTATGCTATTGTCTATATGGGTTCCCCTTGTTTGGCTACCCTCCATCCAATGGGTAGTCATTCTGCATCTGTCCACTAGGTAAGTTGTATTAACGCAATAAAATAGAAAATTTAATAGTAAATTAAATTTTTATAAGTTAATACCTTACCTAGTGGACAGGGGGAGTCCCACCCTACCTTCCCCGCTATCATAAACAACAAGGGGTCATAAGGTAGACAACAAAAAGAGGAAGAGCGCATGCGCACGCATGCGCAGTATACCGGCAGGTAGGCTGTATAGCCACCTGGCGAGTGAACAGGACACTACCGGTCCCGGCCAGAGCCCAGCTCAGGACGTTTTTTTCTAACGTTTGGCGTGACCGGCAGAGCGCCGGACAAATGCATCTGTCCACTAGGTAAGGTATTAACTTATAAAAATTTAATTTACTATTAAATTTTCTATTTTGTCTGCTCAGATCAAGCATGCACTGTCAGGCAAGAGTGAGATGTTCAGTAATGTGAACATAGACTGGGGCCTGGTGTCAGATGAGCATTCCTATGACGATGTGGATTACTCTGATGATGACCTTGACAAAGTACAGGTGAGAACTGGGGACTTGGATCTTGGACTTGGACTGTGGATCTGTAGTATTTCTGCTTCTCTGAAAATATGGCCAAGCATGGATATGCTGTGGTATTTTCAACCAGTTTTCATTTTCAAAATTGCTTGACATAGCTGTTAAACGTATTGCATTTGGCATCAAACAAACCATTTTTGAAACCCGTTTTCTGATTTGAATCAAATGTTTGTATAAAGCTGATCAATAAGCTAAAATTTCCTGGTATTGTTTGCCCTTTCCTTTCATCAAAGGTCTAAGTATGCTCTGCTGTCACTGTAAGTATTTATCCTTTACTCTACTTATCATCAGTGACACTTTGTGCAGGCATTAGAATGTTGTACCACCACATAGGCTGTACTGAGTTTGTTTCACTGTAACTTTTGTTAACCATTGATCTATATAAAGCTTTGTAGTCTGTATACTGTGTATTGTGTAGACAAGCTCTAACTGTACCACCTGTCTGTGTTGCCATTGTGTTTTTAAGCTTTTAATGTTGTACCATGTGTTTTTTTGGGTTTTTTTTTGTGTGTGTGTGTTCTGGGAATTAACTGATGTTCTATTGTTTGTCCATCCATTCAGACTCCAGACAGGAAGAGCCGGTCACGGCCGGGCAGTTTGGTGATGAATGTGGAAACGGCACTCTCTGCTTACAACAACAATGGGGGCCGGGAGCGTGCCAGCACCACAGACAGTCTCAAGTCTAACACTGGGCCAAAAGAGGCAGAGAAAGGTGGCAACAGCAAGGGTAAAGGTAGAGCCAACCAACAGAAAAAAGCAATATAGACATATTTGGCACATCAAATGCACTTTCATGCATGTAAAAGTTAGACATGCACTCTTCATGTTTTGATTTGTTTAAAGCACTAGCATGTACTGTGGTCTTTTATTGTATCCCCGGGCGAAAGTCGGGATACTTAGGATTCAGTATGGTCACACCGCTGCTGCCGCCGAGATTTCCTTTTGGACGCGATAACTTAAAAATATTTTACTTAGACCTTTCTAATTTGGTATGTGGGTATATATGGGCAATGCCACAAACGCTATTGTTTTGTGACCTTGACCTTCAATTTCAAGGTCACTGGTGGCCTCTTAAAGGTCAGATTTTGGCCATTTTGTCACATTTTGGCCCAGTTCTCATATACAGAAAGTTAGATCATCCTATGGCTGGTATATATAATACATATATATGTCCTCTGTAAGTGTGCAGAAATTTGACCTTGAAGCTCTTCATTGAAGGTCATCCACAGACCACCAAAGTACCTCACCGAGACTATTTTTGGCCTTTTGGGCGATATTTTCACACTTGATGCTGACTATATTGCATGGAAACTATTGAAAATGGCTTTGGAGGTTGAGTACATGATGGAGTACCAGCATCCAGTTTGTTGACCTTGGCTATTGTTTTCAAGGTCACCTTAGGCCTGCTAAAATGACTCAAAATGGTACCTTAGACTGTGAGGCCATATACCTCCTTTATTAATGGCTGTTACCGCTCTAACAAAAAAAAAAAATATTATACCTAGCCTTCTCAAATTTGCAGGATATATTCATAACCATAAAATCTTGCCTGGGAATATTTTTGCCTCATTTTGAAGAACAAGATGTCCGCCAGGGAAGTTTATTCGACTCAAAGCAAGGACTTTTGTTTACCCTCTACAGCAAAGGGTATTATAGGTAGAGATTTCAAATTTGCAGAATATGTTCCGCATTACAAAATCTTGACTGGAAATATTTTCGGCCTCATTTTAAAAAACAAAATGGCCACCACAGGCATTTTTTTGTCAGTCATGAAAAGTGTTTATATCTCCCTTATTATTGGTCCTAGAGGTTTGGAATGGTAAACCAACCTATAGGGAATCATGGGCTGGGAATCTTTTGGTGTCGTCGGATTTGACCTTGGGCTCCTCCTTTAAGGTCAAACGAGGATAGCCAAAAGTAAAAGTGCTCATAACTCACTTATTTTTGGTTGTACGATTTTGGGATGGTAAACCAACTTATAGGAAATCATGGGCTGGGAATCTTCTGGGTATGGTCAGATTTGACTTTGGACCCCTCCTTCAAGGTCAAAAGAGGAGAGCCAAACTTAAAAATGCTTATAACTCACTTATCATTGATCATAGAGGTTTGGGATTGTAAACCAACCTATCGGAAATCTGGGCTGAGAATCTTTCGGTGTGGTCAGATTTGACCTTGGACCCCTCCTTCAAAGTCAAATGAGGTTAGCCAAACTTAAAAATACTCATATTATTTTTACATACTCATATTATTATTTACATATTATTTTTGCTTTTTCCGCCGTCCGGCATCTGCCGTCCGGCGTCCCACTTGGTTTCCAGACATTTTAGGCAACAGTTCTTATCCTATCTTTACCAAATTTGGCATGCAGGTTTATTGGGTTAATAGCTTGTATGGGATTGCTTTTGGTGATGATAGCTCTATAGCTAACTGAGTAATGGCTACTTTGCTACTTTTGAGTATCTCTTTGGTTTCCAGACATTTTAAGGAATGCTATTAAGCCTAGCTTTCTGAAATTTGGTATGGAGGTTCATTGGGTTAATAGCCTGTATGGGATTGCTTTTGGGGGGAATTGCTTCATAGATGAGTGAGTAATTAAGCGTCCCTGAAAGGGCGTTTATTTGTTTTCGCCTCAGTTTCCTCGCCGCCGCATTATGGTCTGCCTTGAATATCTCCCTTATTATTAGAAGGTTTCAAACCATATTTGGCAGTTATATACCTTAGGCGTGGGAAAATTTTTCTGCATGCTTAAATTTGACCTTTGAAGGTCACATGATCAAAACAATTTTTTTGAAGTACACCCCCCCCCCCCCCCCACACACCCCCGTCATCACAGTTCAGGAAAAACTACTTGCTACCCAGCCTTATAATTTGACACACCTGTTCATACTATCGAAAACGCGAGCTGATTAGATTTTGGGAGCAATCCCTTGAAAAATGTCTCATTTATGAGTGATTTCCTGACACCTTCCAATCTGAAAGCCTTAAATTTAGGTCAAACCCCCTATTATCTTCTTAAGTATTGCATTTAGAGCCATAAAATGTACTGGGAGGTAATAGGAAACCATATGTGGAGAGTCTAAATAGCCGGTCAGTTTTACCCCCCCCCCCCTTATGGGTCAAACTGGGGTCATAAAATAGCTGATTTTGAGTTTTTGCCTTATATCTCCTTTATTGTTGCTTTTATAGCTTCAGAATGTATTAAGAGGTATTGGTAAAGCATATGTGGAGAGTCTAAATAGCCGGTCAGTTTTACCCCCGACCCCCCCTTATGGGCCAAACTGGGGTCATAAATAGCTGCTTTGGAGTTTTTGCCTTATATCTCCTTTATCGTTGCTTTTATAGCTTCAGAATGTATTAAGAGGTATTGGGAAAGCATATGTGGAGAATCAAAATAGCCGGTCAGTTTTATTCCCCGACCCCCCTCTTATGGGTCAAACTGGGGTCATAAAATAGTTGCTTTGGAGTTTTGCCTTATATCTCCTTTATTGTTGCTTTTATACCTTCAGAATGTATTAAGAGGTATTGGGAAAGCATATGTGGAGAGTCTAAATAGCCGGTCAGTTTTACCCCTGACCCCTCCCTTATGGGTCAAACTGGGGTCATAAAATAGCTGCTTTGGAGTTTTTGCCTTATATCTCCTTTATTGTTGCTTTTATACCTTCAGAATGTATTAAGAGGTATTGGGAAAGCATATGTGGAGAGTCTAAATAGCTGGTCAGTTTTACCCCCCGACCCCCCCTTATGGGCCAAACTGGGGTCATAAATAGCTGCTTTGGAGTTTTTGCCTTATATCTCCTTTATCGTTGCTTTTATAGCTTCAGAATGTATTAAGAGGTATTAGGAAAGCATATGTGGAGAATCTAAATAGCCAGTCAGTTTTATCCCCCGACCCCCCCTATGGGTCAAACTGGGGTCATAAAATTGTTGCTTTGGAGTTTTGCCTTATATCTCCTTTATTGTTGCTTTTATACCTTCAGAATGTATTAAGAGGTATTGGGAAAGCATATGTGGAGAGTCGAAATAGCTGGTCAGTTTTACCCCCTGACCCCCCCCCCCCCTTATGGGCCAAACCGGGGTCATAAATAGCTGCTTTGGAGTTTTTGCCTTATATCTCCTTTATCGTTGCTTTTATAGCTTCAGAATGTATTAAGAGGTATTGGGAAAGCATACGGCGCAGCTTTGTGCATTCTTAGCTTTACAGCATGCTTATTAAAACCACAAAGCATTTTAAACTTTCAGGGATGCTTCGCTTTTGTTAGCAAAAGCATTCCTCTAGTTAATTAAATAAATGAGTAATTGGCTATTTTGAATACTGAAAAAGGCAAATGTGCTCATATCTCCTTAACTGTGCGAGATAGAGCGATTTCGTCGAAATTTTCGACCCACAGGGTATCTAAGGAATGTACTCTTTGCAATTTTCAAAAAATTTTCCCCTCCCCAAAAATGGCGGCCATTTTGAATTTTCGTATTTTTGCCAAAAATGACAAAACACAAAATTGCTTCTATCTCCTTAACCATGCGAGATAGAGCGATTTCGTCGAAATTTTCGACCCACAGGTTATCTAAGAAATGCACTCTTACCAATTTTCAAAAAAATTTCCCCTCCCCAAATATGGCTACCATTTTGAATTTTCGAATTTTGCCAAAAAGGGCAAAACATGAATTTGCGTCTATTTCCTTAACCGTGCGAGATAGAGCGATTTCGTCGAAATTATCAAGCAGCAGGGTATCTGACCAATGTACTCTTGGCAATTTTCAAAAAAATTTCCCCTCCCCACATATGGCGGCCATTTTGAATTTTCAAATTTTTGCCCAAAATGAAAAAACACAAATTTGCCTTAACTGTGCAAAATAGAGTTATTTCGTTGAAATTTTCGACCCATAGGGTATCTAAGAAATGTACTCTTGGCAATTTCCAAAAAATTTTCCTCTTCCCAAAAATGGCGGTCATTTTGAATTTTCAAATTTTTGCCAAAAATAGAAAAACAGAAATTTGCTTCTATCTTCTTAACCATGCAAGATAAAGTGATTTCGTCAAAATTTTCGACCCAACCAATGCAAAAAGGCATGAAGCTGAAATAATTTACATGTACACTAATAAATATTTAAGCATCATTGATATATTTTACAAATGAAACAGGGTCTTGTAAGACTACTGTACAATTTTGGCAAAAGGTTCATAGGGTGGACATTACACATGATAATGTGTGTTCTTCTATGCTATCCTGTTTCTATTCATATGTCGCAGCTACTATCAACAGGGCGTCCTATTTCTAGTTGGTCCTAGAGGTTTTCAATGTGAAACAACTTATAGGAAACCATGGGCTGGGAATCCTTTGACGTGGTCGGATTTGACCTTTGACCCCTACTTCAAGGTCAAACGAGGATAGCCAAAGTTAAAAGTGTTTATAACTCACTTATTACTGGTCCTAGAGGTTTGGGATGGTAAACCAACTTATAGGAAATCATGGGCTGGGAATCTTCTGGGTATGGTCAGATTTGACTTTGGACCCCTCCTTCAAGGTCAAAAGAGGAGAGCCAAACTTAAAAATGCTTATAACTCACTTATCATTGATCATAGAGGTTTGGGATTGTAAACCAACCTATCGGAAATCATGGGCCGGGAATCTTTTGGTGTGGTCAGATTTGACCTTGGACCCCTCCTTCAAAGTCAAATGAGGTTAGCCAAACTTAAAAATACTCATAACTCACTTATTATTGGTCGTACAGGTTTGGGATGGTAAACCAACTTATAGGAAATCATGGGCCGGGAATCTTTTTATGTGGTCAGATTTGTCCTTGGACCTCTCCTTCAAGGTCAAACAAAGATAGCCAAACTTAAAAGTACTTATATTTTGCTTATTATTGGTCCTAGAGGTTTGCTATGTGAAACCAACCCATAGGAAATCATGGGCTGGGAATCTTTTGATGTGGTCAGATTTGACCTTGGGCCCTTCCTTCGAGGTCAAACAAGGATAGCAAAATCTAAAGTGCTTATAAATCACTTTTTCTTGGTCCTAGAGGTTTGTAATGTGAAACCATCCTTTAGGAAATCATGCGCTAGGAATCTTTTGATGTGATCAGATTTGAGCTTTGGCCCCTCTTTCAAGGTCAAATGACGATAGCCAAAATTAAAAGTGCTGATAACTTGCTTATTCGTGTTCCTAGAGGTTTGCCATGTCACACCAACCTATTGGAAATCATAGAATAGAATAGAATAGAAACATTTATATAGCGCAAAATTGATGCAACATCCTCTAATGCGCTTGAAATCAAAAAGGGAAAGTCGAGGGACGTTCAAGGTCATGATCCAAGGTTAGCGCCCGCCAGGGAGATGTACTATGGTGGAGGATATGCTAATCTAAACAAGTAGGTCTTTAGCTGGCTACGGAAACCTGTTATTGTTTGTTGTGATCGTACTGATTGTGGGAGTCTGTTCCATTCTATGGGGGAAGCCACTGCAAAACCTCTCCTACCGATGGCCTTTTTGTGAGAGGCTGAGGAAAGAGAAAGACGATTTCCACGTGTTAGACAACTGGTTTTGATCAAGGATGATAGGTATATGGGTTGAGAGAAATTTATAGCCTTGAAAGTAATTAGATTGTACTTAAACAAGATACGGTAAGTGATAGGAAGCCAGTGTAGTTTTTGAAGAAAAGGAGTGACATGGCTAGTTCTATCAAGTCTAAAAACAATTCTACAAAGGGCATTTTGTATCTTTTGGAGTTTAGCTACATTGTACTTACTGATGCCATAAAGTAGGGAATTGCAGTAGTCAAGTCGACTACTGATCATTGAGTTTGCAAGCAAGGCTGCAGTTTCCACACTGAGGAATTTACGGATACGTCTTAAGTCCTTAAGGTGGTAGTAGCAGGCTCGACACATATTAGTTATGTGGTTGGAAAAGGTGTTTCCAGAGTCAAAAATTACACCCAGGTTCTTGATTGTTTCGGTAGGGGAAATAGAATTTCCGAGAAGTTGAGTAGGGAATTTATTTATGAGGGACTCTCTGGCTTGTCTATCACCTATTATAATAAATTCAGTTTTCTCGGGGTTGAGTTTCAATTTCACGCCAGCCATCCAGTTTTGGATACATGTGAGACACTCTGTAAGCTCAGAGAAACTGGAATCAAAATTCCTATTGTCCAATGCTAGATATATTTGGGTGTCATCAGCATATAGATGGTGGGTGACATTGAAATTGGAAATGATATTACTGAGAGGGGTTGTGTAAAGGGTAAAAAGGAGGGGGCCCAGGACAGAACCCTGGGGCACACCATACGGAAGTGAGAACACATCTGAAAAGCTATTTCCTAATTTAACCTTCTGTTTCCGGTTTGAGAGATAGGATCTGATCCACCTCAACACAGTACCATCAACCCCAAACCAATCTCTTAGGGAATTAAAAAGAATGTCATGGTCGATAGTGTTGAATGCCGCTGAGAGGTCCAGCAATGTGAGTGCCACAGCCTTACCAGAGTCCAACGAAGCAGCAATGTCATTCTGGATTTTCAACAGCGCTGATTCTGTGGAATGGAGTCTCCTGTAAGCGGATTGGTTGACATTGGAGAGCCCCTCGCTATCGATATAATTATTTAACTGTTTGGCCGCTACTTTTTCGATCAGTTTGGATAAAAAACTAAGGTTGGATACCGGTCTATAGTTTTTTAGGAGATTTCTGTCTAAGTTTGGTTTCTTGAGAAGAGTGGTGACATATGCTGTTTTAAAACAGTTTGGGAAACTCCCTTCTTTGAGTGAATAGTTTATAATATTGGTGATTGGAGTGACCACAATGTCCGCACACTCTTTGACTAGTGCGGTAGGTATTGGGTCCAGGTCACATGATTTGGTGTTGGATGACCTTAGGATTTTGAGGATGTCATCCTCAGATACAGGCTCAAAAGAGGACAGGGCACTGCTGTTACTCTTCGGTATTGTGAGGGAAACAGGCACTGATGACTCTAAAGCAACTCTGATTTTCACAATTTTGTCACTGAAAAAATGACCGAAAGTGTTAGCTAAATCAGTAGGACTAATATGATGGGTAGGATGATAGTTGAGGTTTTGTGCAAGATTTTCTTGAAAGTATTCCACAGAGCCTTGGGGTTACCATTATTTTCAGCAATGACAGTGGAATAGTGCCTGCGTCTTGGTTGTTCCAGTAGGAAATTGTAGCGATTGACAGCAGCTCGATATCTTCTCCGGTTGATTGCAGAGTTGTTACTGCGCCATACTCGCTCACACTTGCGCTTCAGACGCTTTGCTGAGAGGATGTCTGAATTCACAAAGCCTTTGTCGGGGTGCACTGGAGCCATTTTCCTCTTTATTGGGGCATGCTTGTCTAGAATGCTGCGCAAGGTGTTGAAATATTGGTGACTGAGCAAACTGGCTGTTCTGTGAGGATGCTTGATTAGATCAGAATTCAGGATGTCCTCTTTAAAATCCGTGATGTTTATCTTGTGAATTTTCCGGGTATTAACTTGTCTAAATTTGCAGGGAACCTCAATAGGTATATTGACCGAAAAAGTGATGGCAAGATGGTCAGATAGCCCAGCTATAACCTTAGCGCAGAGTGCCTTTGAAAAGGTGTCCCTCACACATATGACATCTAATATATGGTCATGAATGTGTGTTGGGGAATCAATAATTTGGGTGAAATTGTATTGGCAGAGGGAATCATTGAATTTCTGCGACCAACCATCCTGCTTATCCAGGTGTAGATTTAAATCACCTAATATTACATTTTCACAACATGATAAGGCAGCACCTTCGACAAAGGAACTGAAATCCTCAATGAAATTGGCTTTGGAAACATTGGGGGGCCTATACACAGTATGGAAAACAATATCCTGAGCATTGCCTGTGGATAGGTGAACAGATATGGACTCAAAGGTATTGAAACATGGTTGAGGCAGAACCTTAAAATCAATATCATCACGGATGAAAAACCCGACACCACCGCCTCTACCCTGCTGACGTGGAACATGAGTACATTTATAGCCCGGAGGAGTGACACTTGCTATAAAGCTGTCTGTGTCGTCTGGTCGAAGCCAGGTTTCAGTGACCGCAATAATATCAGACTTATTGCTATTGATAAATTCTGCAAGAGCAACAGACTTGTTTCTAATGGATCTGATGTTTATCAGACTCCCAGTTAGAAGGCTAGTATTTGGACCAGGATTTATACTGACATCCCCTGAGAGGATCAACAAGGTGGACACCCATGGGCTGACATGTTATATGAATGTGTTACCCTACGAATATGTCCTTGTATAGCCAAAAAGGCATAATTGACCCCATTGAGACATGGGTGAATGCCAGAAGCAAAATATATGGTTGAATAGGTGGGGAAAGAAAAAGGCAGACTTGAGGCAACAGGAATTGGTGTTGTAGAAGGGTTGTCAGTGGTGGTATTGGTTGCTCGAGCAACCAGCAAAAAGTAAAGACAGAGCCAGAAAGTGCAATGCATGTCCAAAAGAAATACCAAAAAAAAAAGAAAAAGAAAACTAGAAAAAGATGAACCTACCTTTCCTGTGTACCCACCTGTCTAAACAGCAAACCATAGATAAGTAAGTTTAAGAACACTAAAAAGATTGGTGCAGGATTAGTATGGACAAGGTGTGATATTGTTTGGTTGTAATTATGTCCACCCCCCTGGGGGGTGGATATATTATTTTTGCTTTTTTCGCCGTCCGATGTCCGATGTCCGGCGTCCGGCGTCCGATGTCCGGCGTCACGCATGGTTTCCGCTCATTTAAAGGAAAAGTATTAGAGCTATTGTCACCAAATTTGGTATGCAGGCTTATTGGGTCAGTAGCTTGCTTGGGATTGCTTTTGGCTGTTGTACCTCTTTTGCTTACTGAGTAATACTTAAGTACAGCTATTTTCAGTACCCATTGGTTTCCGTGCATTTAAGCCAAAATAATTAAAGATATTTTACTACAATTTTGAATACAAGATTGTTATGTCCATAGCTCGCTTGGTATTGCATTTGGGACTGATAGCTTTGTCAGTACATGAGTAATAGCCATTTAGGTACTTCATTGTGTATTTTCAGTACTACTTTTGAGTAATTTGCTAATATCTCAGAAACCGTAAGAGATAGAGCGATTTCGTCGAAATTTTCGACCCACAGGGTATCTAAGGAATGTAATATTTGCAATTTTCAAAAAATTTTCCCCTCCCCAAAAATGGCGGCCATTTTGAATTTTCGAATTTTTGCCAAAAATGGCATAACACAAATTTGCTTCTATCTCCTTAACCGTGTGAGATAGAGCGATTTCGTCGAAATTTTCGACCCACAGGGTATTTAAGGAATGCAATCTACAATTTTCCAAAAATTTTCCCCTCCCCAAAAATGGCGGCCATTTTGAATTTTCGAATTTTTGCCAAAAATGGCAAAACACTAATTTGCTTCTATCTCCTTAACCGTGCGAGATAGAGTGATTTCGTCGAAATTTTCGACCCACAGGGTATCTAAGGAATGCAATCTTTGCAATTTTCCAAAAATTTTCCCCTCCCCAAAATTGGCGGCCATTTTGAATTTTCGCCAAAAATGGCAAAACACAAATTTGCTTCTATCTCCTTAACCGTGCCAGATAGAGCGATTTCGTCAAAATTTTCGACCCACTGGGTATCTGAGCATTGTACTCTTGGTAATTTTTAAAAAATTTTCCCCTCCCCAAAAATGGCGGCCATTTTGAATTTTCGAATTTTTGCCAAAAATGGCAAAACACTAATTTGCTTCTATCTCCTTAACCGTGCGAGATAGAGCGATTTCGTCGAAATTTTCGACCCACAGGGTATCTAAGGAATGTAATATTTGCAATTTTCAAAAAATTTTCCCCTCCCCAAAAATGGCGGCCATTTTGAATTTTCGAATTTTTGCCAAAAATGGCAAAACACAAATTTGCTTCTATCTCCTTAACCGTGCGAGATAGAGCGATTTCGTCGAAATTTTCGACCCACAGGGTATCTAAGGAATGCAATCTTTGCAATTTTCAAAAAATTTTCCCCTCCCCAAAAATGGCGGCCATTTTGAATTTTTGAATTTTTGCCAAAAATGGCAAAACACCAATTTGCTTCTATCTCCTTAACCGTGCCAGATAGAGCGATTTCGTCAAAATTTTCGACCCACAGGGTATCTGAGCATTGTGCTCTTGGTAATTTTTCCAAAAATTTTCCCCTCCCCAAAAATGGCGGCCATTTTGAATTTTCGAATTTTTGCCAAAAATGGCAAAACACTAATTTGCTTCTATCTCCTTAACCGTGCGAGATAGAGCGATTTCGTCGAAATTTTCGACCCACAGGGTATCTAAGGAATGTAATCTTTGCAATTTTCCAAAAATTTTCCCCTCCCCAAAAATGGCGGCCATTTTGAATTTTCGAATTTTTGCCAAAAATGGCAAAACACAAATTTCCTTCTATCTCCTTAACCGTGCGAGATAGAGCGATTTCGTCGAAATTTTCGACCCACAGGGTATCTAAGGAATGCAATCTTTGCAATTTTCCAAAAATTTTCCCCTCCCCCAAAATGGCGGCCATTTTGAATTTTCGAATTTTTGCCAAAAATGGCAAAACACAAATTTCCTTCTATCTCCTTAACCGTGCCAGATAGAGTGATTTCGTCAAAATTTTCGACCCACAGGGTATCTGAGCATTGTACTCTTGGTAATTTTTAAAAAATTTTCCCCTCCCCAAAAATGGCGGCCATTTTGAATTTTCGAATTTTTGCCAAAAATGGCAAAACACTAATTTGCTTCTATCTCCTTAACCGTGCGAGATAGAGTGATTTCGTCGAAATTTTCGACCCACAGGGTATCTAAGGAATGCAATCTTTGCAATTTTCAAAAAATTTTCCCCTCCCCAAAAATGGCGGCCATTTTGAATTTTCGAATTTTTGCCAAAAATGGCAAAACACAAATTTGCTTCTATCTCCTTAACCGTGCCAGATAGAGCGATTTCGTCAAAATTTTCGACCCACAGGGTATCTGAGCATTGTGCTCTTGGTAATTTTAACAAAATTTTCCCCTCCCCAAAAATGGCGGCCATTTTGAATTTTCGAATTTTTGCCAAAAATGGCAAAACACAAATTTCCTTCTATCTCCTTAACCGTGCGAGATAGAGCGATTTCGTCGAAATTTTCGACCCACAGGGTATCTAAGGAATGCAATCTTTGCAATTTTCAAAAAATTTTCCCCTCCCCAAAAATGGCGGCCATTTTGAATTTTCGAATTTTTGCCAAAAATGGCAAAACACCAATTTGCTTCTATCTCCTTAACCGTGCCAGATAGAGCGATTTCGTCAAAATTTTCGACCCACTGGGTATCTGAGCATTGTACTCTTGGTAATTTTTAAAAAATTTTCCCCTCCCCAAAAATGGCGGCCATTTTGAATTTTCGAATTTTTGCCAAAAATGGCAAAACACTAATTTGCTTCTATCTCCTTAACCGTGCGAGATAGAGCGATTTCGTCGAAATTTTCGACCCACAGGGTATCTAAGTAATGTAATATTTGCAATTTTCCAAAAATTTTCCCCTCCCCAAAAATGGCGGCCATTTTGAATTTTCGAATTTTTGCCAAAAATGGCAAAACACAAATTTGCTTCTATCTCCTTAACCGTGCGAGATAGAGCGATTTCGTCGAAATTTTCGACCCACAGGGTATCTAAGGAATGCAATCTTTGCAATTTTCAAAAAATTTTCCCCTCCCCAAAAATGGCGGCCATTTTGAATTTTCGAATTTTTGCCAAAAATGGCAAAACACCAATTTGCTTCTATCTCCTTAACCGTGCCAGATAGAGCGATTTCGTCAAAATTTTCGACCCACAGGGTATCTGAGCATTGTGCTCTTGGTAATTTTTCCAAAAATTTTCCCCTCCCCAAAAATGGCGGCCATTTTGAATTTTCGAATTTTTGCCAAAAATGGCAAAACACTAATTTGCTTCTATCTCCTTAACCGTGCGAGATAGAGCGATTTCGTCGAAATTTTCGACCCACAGGGTATCTAAGGAATGTAATCTTTGCAATTTTCCAAAAATTTTCCCCTCCCCAAAAATGGCGGCCATTTTGAATTTTCGAATTTTTGCCAAAAATGGCAAAACACAAATTTCCTTCTATCTCCTTAACCGTGCGAGATAGAGCGATTTCGTCGAAATTTTCGACCCACAGGGTATCTAAGGAATGCAATCTTTGCAATTTTCCAAAAATTTTCCCCTCCCCCAAAATGGCGACCATTTTGAATTTTCGAATTTTTGCCAAAAATGGCAAAACACAAATTTCCTTCTATCTCCTTAACCGTGCCAGATAGAGTGATTTCGTCAAAATTTTCGACCCACAGGGTATCTGAGCATTGTACTCTTGGTAATTTTTAAAAAATTTTCCCCTCCCCAAAAATGGCGGCCATTTTGAATTTTCGAATTTTTGCCAAAAATGGCAAAACACTAATTTGCTTCTATCTCCTTAACCGTGCGAGATAGAGTGATTTCGTCGAAATTTTCGACCCACAGGGTATCTAAGGAATGCAATCTTTGCAATTTTCAAAAAATTTTCCCCTCCCCAAAAATGGCGGCCATTTTGAATTTTCGAATTTTTGCCAAAAATGGCAAAACACAAATTTGCTTCTATCTCCTTAACCGTGCCAGATAGAGCGATTTCGTCAAAATTTTCGACCCACAGGGTATCTGAGCATTGTGCTCTTGGTAATTTTAACAAAATTTTCCCCTCCCCAAAAATGGCGGCCATTTTGAATTTTCGAATTTTTGCCAAAAATGGCAAAACACAAATTTGCTTCTATCTCCATAACCGTGCCAGATAGAGCGATTTCGTCAAAATTTTCGACCCACAGGGTATCTGAGCATTGTGCTCTTGGTAATTTTAACAAAATTTTCCCCTCCCCAAAAATGGCGGCCATTTTGAATTTTCGAATTTTTGCCAAAAATGGCAAAACACTAATTTGCTTCTATCTCCTTAACCGTGCGAGATAGAGCGATTTCGTCGAAATTTTCGACCCACAGGGTATCTAAGGAATGTAATATTTGCAATTTTCAAAAAATTTTCCCCTCCCCAAAAATGGCGGCCATTTTGAATTTTCGAATTTTTGCCAAAAATGGCAAAACACAAATTTGCTTCTATCTCCTTAACCGTGCGAGATAGAGCGATTTCGTCGAAATTTTCGACCCACAGGGTATCTAAGGAATGCAATCTTTGCAATTTTCCAAAAATTTTCCCCTCCCCCAAAATGGCGGCCATTTTGAATTTTCGAATTTTTGCCAAAAATGGCAAAACACAAATTTCCTTCTATCTCCTTAACCGTGCCAGATAGAGTGATTTCGTCAAAATTTTCGACCCACAGGGTATCTGAGCATTGTACTCTTGGTAATTTTTAAAAAATTTTCCCCTCCCCAAAAATGGCGGCCATTTTGAATTTTCGAATTTTTGCCAAAAATGGCAAAACACTAATTTGCTTCTATCTCCTTAACCGTGCGAGATAGAGTGATTTCGTCGAAATTTTCGACCCACAGGGTATCTAAGGAATGCAATCTTTGCAATTTTCAAAAAATTTTCCCCTCCCCAAAAATGGCGGCCATTTTGAATTTTCGAATTTTTGCCAAAAATGGCAAAACACAAATTTGCTTCTATCTCCTTAACCGTGCCAGATAGAGCGATTTCGTCAAAATTTTCGACCCACAGGGTATCTGAGCATTGTGCTCTTGGTAATTTTAACAAAATTTTCCCCTCCCCAAAAATGGCGGCCATTTTGAATTTTCGAATTTTTGCCAAAAATGGCAAAACACAAATTTGCTTCTATCTCCATAACCGTGCCAGATAGAGCGATTTCGTCAAAATTTTCGACCCACAGGGTATCTGAGCATTGTGCTCTTGGTAATTTTAACAAAATTTTCCCCTCCCCAAAAATGGCGGCCATTTTGAATTTTCGAATTTTTGCCAAAAATGGCAAAACACTAATTTGCTTCTATCTCCTTAACCGTGCGAGATAGAGCGATTTCGTCGAAATTTTCGACCCACAGGGTATCTAAGGAATGTAATATTTGCAATTTTCAAAAAATTTTCCCCTCCCCAAAAATGGCGGCCATTTTGAATTTTCGAATTTTTGCCAAAAATGGCAAAACACAAATTTGCTTCTATCTCCTTAACCGTGCGAGATAGAGCGATTTCGTCGAAATTTTCGACCCACAGGGTATCTAAGGAATGCAATCTTTGCAATTTTCAAAAAATTTTCCCCTCCCCAAAAATGGCGGCCATTTTGAATTTTCGAATTTTTGCCAAAAATGGCAAAACACCAATTTGCTTCTATCTCCTTAACCGTGCCAGATAGAGCGATTTCGTCAAAATTTTCGACCCACTGGGTATCTGAGCATTGTACTCTTGGTAATTTTTAAAAAATTTTCCCCTCCCCAAAAATGGCGGCCATTTTGAATTTTCGAATTTTTGCCAAAAATGGCAAAACACTAATTTGCTTCTATCTCCTTAACCGTGCGAGATAGAGCGATTTCGTCGAAATTTTCGACCCACAGGGTATCTAAGTAATGTAATATTTGCAATTTTCAAAAAATTTTCCCCTCCCCAAGAATGGCGGCCATTTTGAATTTTCGAATTTTTGCCAAAAATGGCAAAACACAAATTTGCTTCTATCTCCTTAACCGTGCGAGATAGAGCGATTTCGTCGAAATTTTCGACCCACAGGGTATCTAAGGAATGCAATCTTTGCAATTTTCAAAAAATTTTCCCCTCCCCAAAAATGGCGGCCATTTTGAATTTTCGAATTTTTGCCAAAAATGGCAAAACACCAATTTGCTTCTATCTCCTTAACCGTGCCAGATAGAGCGATTTCGTCAAAATTTTCGACCCACAGGGTATCTGAGCATTGTGCTCTTGGTAATTTTTCCAAAAATTTTCCCCTCCCCAAAAATGGCGGCCATTTTGAATTTTCGAATTTTTGCCAAAAATGGCAAAACACTAATTTGCTTCTATCTCCTTAACCGTGCGAGATAGAGCGATTTCGTCGAAATTTTCGACCCACAGGGTATCTAAGGAATGTAATCTTTGCAATTTTCCAAAAATTTTCCCCTCCCCAAAAATGGCGGCCATTTTGAATTTTCGAATTTTTGCCAAAAATGGCAAAACACAAATTTCCTTCTATCTCCTTAACCGTGCGAGATAGAGCGATTTCGTCGAAATTTTCGACCCACAGGGTATCTAAGGAATGCAATCTTTGCAATTTTCCAAAAATTTTCCCCTCCCCCAAAATGGCGGCCATTTTGAATTTTCGAATTTTTGCCAAAAATGGCAAAACACAAATTTGCTTCTATCTCCTTAACCGTGCCAGATAGAGTGATTTCGTCAAAATTTTCGACCCACAGGGTATCTGAGCATTGTACTCTTGGTAATTTTTAAAAAATTTTCCCCTCCCCAAAAATGGCGGCCATTTTGAATTTTCGAATTTTTGCCAAAAATGGCAAAACACTAATTTGCTTCTATCTCCTTAACCGTGCGAGATAGAGTGATTTCGTCGAAATTTTCGACCCACAGGGTATCTAAGGAATGCAATCTTTGCAATTTTCCAAAAATTTTCCCCTCCCCAAAAATGGCGGCCATTTTGAATTTTCGAATTTTTCCCAAAAATGGCAAAACACAAATTTGCTTCTATCTCCTTAACCGTGCGAGATAGAGCGATTTCGTCGAAATTTTCGACCCACAGGGTATCTAAGGAATGCAATCTTTGCAATTTTCCAAAAAATTTTCCCCTCCCCAAAAATGGCGGCCATTTTGAATTTTCGAATTTTTGCCAAAAATGGCAAAACACAAATTTGCTTCTATCTCCTTAACCGTGCGAGATAGAGCGATTTCGTCAAAATTTTCGACCCACAGGTATTTCAGCATTGTATTCTTGGCAATTTAAAAAAAAATTTCCCGTCCCCTAAAATGGCGGCCATTTTGAATTTTCAAATTTTTGTCAAAAATGGCAAAACACAAATTTGCTTCTATCTCCTTAACCATGCGAGATAGAGCGATTTCGTCGAAATTTTCAACCCACGGGGTATCTAAGGAATGTAATCTTTGCAATTTTCAAAAAATTTTCCCCTCCCCAAAAATGGCAGCCATTTTGAATTTTCGAATTTTTGCCCAAAATGGAAAAACACAAACTGGCCTTAACCGTGCCAAATAGAGTTATTTCGTTGAAATTTTCGACCCATAGGGTATCTAGAAAATGTACTCTTGGCAATTTTCAAAAAAATTTCCTTTTCCCAAAAATGGCGGCCATTTTGAATTTTC
This sequence comes from Sabellastarte sp. h YS-2021, assembly GCA_964017235.1. Classification (NCBI taxonomy): domain Eukaryota; kingdom Metazoa; phylum Annelida; class Polychaeta; order Sabellida; family Sabellidae; genus Sabellastarte; species Sabellastarte sp. h YS-2021. The sequence goes on from OZ024936.1 coordinate 36,893,408, forward strand.
AAATTTTTGCCAAAAATAGAAAAACAGGAATTTGCTTCTATCTTCTTAACCATGCCAGATAGAGTGATTTCGTCAAAATTTTCAACCCAACCAATGCAAAAAGGCATGAAGCTGAAATAATTTACATCTACACTAACAAATATTTAAGCATCATTGATATATTTTACAAATGAAACAGGGTCTTGTAAGACTACTGTACAATTTGGGCAAAAGGTTCATGGGTGGACATTACACATGATAATGTGTGTTCTTCTATGCTATCCTGTTTCTATTCGCATCTACTATCAACAGGGCGGCCGATTTCTAGTTTTATTTAAGTTATTGGGTTAACTAGTTATAGTGAGAAATGTTGAAACAATGTGTGAGAATCCGCGGGAAATGTCCGGTGAGCGATAATACCCGATAGAGCACTATTTACAATTTTACCAAGTTCAAGGAGGTAGTATGTGCAAGCAGTGAATGTTGAACAACTAAATATTTTATAAAATGACAATAAAAACAGATACAGACCAGCAAGCTGTGTAAAAACGAGAATATTAGTACCGGTCCGTTATGACAATATGAAAACACGTCTCGCCTGGCGAACGCTAAAACAGCTAAGAATGGGCTAAGAATCTTTTGATGTGGTCAGATTTTACCTTGGGCTCCTCCTTAAAGGTTAAGTGATGGTTGAATAGCTTTGGTGAGTTTTCTTTCTGGTGGATACAATTTGCATCGGTTCTCTGATGCACTATGTCTAGTTACATTTGTATCTTTCATTAAGCAAACATTTTGTTTACTTGATGTCAGTACAAGTTGCTCCCATAAACACTTAGGCCCCCTCCCCACAGGGGTATATTTGTGTCAACCATAATACTCTGTATGTCACGCTTCAACCATGTCCTGTCCAGGGATACACTGCATCGAGATGCAATCTCTAGTTTATCTTACCAGCTCGTCACCTTTGTGGCAAGCAGTAACATACTGGTAAAATAAATAAAAGACCACGATACAGACTAGTACTGTGTGGTATATTTGTTTTGTAGGTCTGTATCTGCCGACTGGTCTCAGTGGAAGCACCCAGTCTCTGGTGTCTCAGAGGAAGAAAGCACCTGCCCCTCCACCTCCCACCTACAAAGATCAGCAGAGGCATTCCAGGTAAGGTGAACATGTGTATCAAATAACAGCACAGGTAAGATAGAAATGTGAGTCATGCATAGTACACAACAGGTACGATAGAACTATGTGTAACACATAACGCTATGAGTAAGGTAGAAAACATGCAAGATAAAAATGTGTGTCAAGGTAAGAAAATATGTGTGTGATACACGGAACACTCCAGGTAAGATAATAACCTATATAAAATGAACTCAGTTTTGTGTCTTTTTCACCTATTTCTATAAGGATGTATGTACGTTGGTAGCTCAAACACGCAAGTTGGTTTTGCAATTATGTGCCCCAGAGTGGGTACAAAATCGCGCTGAAGAGGGAACACTGTGTCGGTATTGTTTTCAACCAAGGCATCCACCTCAGTGGGCGGGCACTGGGAAATAAAATATTGTCCGGGCTGTATTTTAGATACCATATGGTGTAGAAAGTTGATTTTCATTGTGTTAATGTATGTAACCCATCAGACTAATGCCATTGGCCTGACACAAGCTGGTCCCGCCAAATGCAAGAAAAAGACACCTGTGTTTCCTCCAGTGGAACTGGCAATGGTGCCGCCCCCATTCAGCAGGGGGCCTAGTGCCTCCCTCACACGCCAGGTGGCTAGTGGCATCACTTCCTCTTTGTTTGGCGCAGTCAAATAAGACAGAGTTTTTTGTGTGTCTTTCTTTTGGATATATATTTGCTTGTATATTTAGCTTTCGGGTACAAAATTTAGTTCTAAAATATTTGTGTGTACTATAGACCATCATGTCCTCTTCAGGACAACAGAAAGGTTCTTGTGGCCACATTATGGCCATATTTGATTCTCATTTTGAATGTGTGTGTTGCTGCGACAAAGGGGTGGGTACTGATCCCTGTCTGTTTGGTGAAGAATCATGTCCACATTGTATGGCCCTAACCCATGAACAAAAGATTCAGGTAAGTGTTCCTTCGTACAAGTAAAGAAAAGAAAAAGCAGAAATCAGACAAGGTCGACAAAGCGGATAAATTAGTTGACCCATCTTCAGTCTTTGTAATTGGTCGAGCTCCCACTGACGAACACGTAGAGTCCATGGATATGTCTGAACCCTCTCATTTTTCCGCTTTGCCGGATTCTTTAGAAGCACAATTTCAGAAGTTCAATGAACTCTTTGCATCTCACTTCTCCAGACTGGAATCTTTATTGGCAAAGGTAGGCTCTCAAGAACAGATAGACCATTTGGTTTTTCACACACCACACCCACCCTTCTTCTGCCCCTGTTTCAGGGACTTCAGGGGCAGTTTTTTAGTCTCCCAGTTCAACCACTTGAGTTGGCCCGAATGCCTCCCTTCAGGGTGCACCAAAGTCTGTTCTGCAACCGATTCCAGTGCATAGTTCAGCCAGTCTGCTGACCAGCACCGGGAACCTATCTTCAGGCCTGTGACCGACAGTGCTACTGGATCGGTTAGCCATCCACAGCCTTTTCAACATACCTCAAGTTACAAATTCCACCGCACCAGTGTTTCAGACCCCGCACCCTCCTTATCTAACTACACAGACCGCATCTTCAAAGCACCCCACTCTGATGCTATCCACAGATCCTGCTGCCACACCTTCTGCACAAGCCAATGGTTGGAATACTGCCCCTCCACTGGCCGGTGATCAGAAATACGTGTGTCCTCACATAGATCTTTACCCAGAACAGGATTCTGATTTGGAAGCTTTATATGACAGTCCCACGGACTGGGAACCAGTATCTTATGAGGATGTTTTGGATGTCCCTTCCATCTCAGAAACTGACCTGACCCAGCCAATTCAGAGTCCATCTGCAGTGAAGACCAGAGTTATAGAGAGAAAGTTTGTGTGGTTTGATCCTACATGAAATGGTCATTCATCCCAGAGCTTGAATATGTTTGCCCTTCTTGTCAGGACAACCCCTACAGGTATCAGGTCCCACAGGCAATGTGTCGTCGTAGTGCCTGCAGACATCTGGTTCTGCTCGTAAATAGAACAAATGAACCTTCATCTCCTTCAGGGCTTCATCTCTAGAACAGGTGATAGAACACTGGCTGCAGAACAATCAATTCAGTAAACCCCCAAAATCTCAGATCAAGTGGTATAAAATGCACCCATTCCCACATCCTTCAATTTCTCATACAGGGAAATCTCTCAATGCATGGTCTGGTGAAGTTTCTCCACTTAACAGCTCCTTCACCAGGATCTTTAAGACAGTCAGTGGTATCTCCCCGGTTTTTAGACCTATCCCACAGGAGACCATGAGGAAATGGAAAAAGTCGCTCAAAGAATCTACAGTGATCATAAACCAAGCCGCTAACAGGTGGGTTAATAAATTCCAAGAGGATATGCAGGAGCACATCAAGACTTTGTTCACTGATAACATCAGCAAGGGCAAGTCTTCACAAAAGATGGAAAAAGTTCTAACAAAACTCTTAGCCTTCCAACAGAACTCATATTCACACTGGACAAATCAATGCAACACATGGCGGTTTGTTCAAGATTCAGATATCAGTCTTCTTCATCAAGGTTCATATCTGGAACATCTCAAACCGGGGGTCAAACCGGACACATGATGTACCCTTAGAAACAACCCTCTCCGCCATACAGCTCCCTTCACAGACACGGTTATTGCGAAAGGAAAGGAAGACATTGCGAAAACTGAAGCGATCCCCCACCCCACCCCGGTTCAGGTTCAGGCTGGGGCAGCCAAGGTGGCAATTATTTACAGCCTCACCACTCGGACCGGTCGCTCTGCAAGGATAGAAACAAGAGCAGGTTTCCCCGGGATGTGGATCAGTCTCAAGGCATGCCCACGTGGGGTAACTTGGGCAACAGGTTAAACTTCACCAGAGGTGAGAGTAGAGGTTCCTCTGCCTCAAAGCATGGTTCTTTGAGAGAAAGAACAAACCAAATAAATAACAGTTACTGTTGGATACATCACTCCCTAAGACTGAGGAGGGTGCTGACATTTTGTATTGTACTGTTGCCAAGGAAAAAGTTAAAGAGTGATGTTCCTTGTGATTCTGCGACAGTTAAGACTGATAATTCTTTAAGAAGTGACAGTGTTAAGACTCTTAATATGGTTAAAAATGTTTCTGACACTGTTGAGACTTTTGACTCCGTTAAGACTGGTAATTTAATAGAACAAGAGAAACATTGTAAATTATGTTCATGTTGCAATTCATGCCCTGTAGTGGAAAAGATCAAAATAAAGCCTGTAAAGCATGCTTCCTTTGTAAATCGCTTGTGTTCTGTTCCTCATGTAGAAAATGTTCAGAGTGTTGCTCCAAATCTACCTATGGGAGGTCTGAGGAAAACATAGGCCTCCCAGGGTGCAAGCCCCTAAGTAGTGTCCATACTGAAAAATGGTTACAAGATCAAATCTCCTCTAACCAGAATCCCATTAGTCAAAAGTGGCTATGTATACCCTCTCAGTAACAAGTTTCTGTAGGAGGCTTTGCATTGTCTTTCTTCGTTCCCTAGTCGAACAACAAGTGGCGCCCAATTTTAGACCTCAGTTCTCCTAAACAAGTTCCTGAAAGTCCAAACCTTCAAAATTGAAACTCCAGGGTCTATAAGGCTGTCACTGCAAACAGGAGAGTGGGTCTCCTCTCTAGATTTCAGTGACACCTATTTTCACATTCCCATAAGCCCCAGTTCCCGAAAGTTCCAAAAGTTGCACTGTCGAAATCAGACCTTTCAATTCACACTTCTGCCTTTTGGCCTCTCCACAGCTCCAATGGAGTTCGCTATTTTGATAAAAGAGGTGAAACTTGTGGCTCAAAGTCGTCACATTTGGATTCGCCAGTACCTAGATGACTGGCTCATCGAGGCAAAGGATGAGGGAATATGTCACCAACATACACAATACCTTCTGGCTCTATGCCAGGACCTGGGTTTGATTGTCAACCTACAAAACTCAGACCTAGTACCTGAACAGGTCTTCAACTTCGTAGGCTATCAGTACGACCTAAAACAAGGACTAGTCAGGCCCACCGCAGAGAGATAGGAAGCCCTAAACTCAAGCATAGGAACCCTCCAATAACAAAAAACAGTGCAAAATGAGACAGTTTATGTCTCTGGTAGGCCTTGTCACCGACACCGAAAAACAGGTTCCCTCAGGACATCTGCACTTGAGGTCCATTCAGTTGTATCTGAAAGCAAATTGGCACGTCCCAGAGTCCTTGGGAAAAGCTTATCCCTTTTCCCAAGTCCCTTCACAGGTTGCGCCTTAGAGTTCTCTTATATGGGGAGATTAAGCACTACAAAAGTCCAATTAGAATTAGAATTCACAGGCACCTACAGTGGTGGCTACAAGAAGACAACATCCTTTTAGACTAACCTGGTTGGGAGTTTTAGGTGTGCGAAATCATGCTTACCTTGATTTGACCTTTGGCCTTGCTGAAGTGACCTTTACCTTTAAAATCCTATCCAGGCTATATCTCGAAACATAAGGTGTAGGAAGTTGATACTGGGTAGGGACGTTGGGTGGGAGTGTAGGTGTACAAAGTCTTTGCTTGACCACCTATAAAATGTTGTGTAGTCCATATCATGGAAAATGAAAGGTTTACAAAGGTGATACTTTGTAGGGCCATTGGTTGGGGCATGTAGTTGTACGTCATGGTATAACCTTGATTTAACCAGATTGCCTAAGCTTGGGGTCATAGTGTCAGTAATCACATCCTCGTGTTAAAGTTACCTTAAAATCAGCAAAATGAGGTGTATTTGGTTGGTTTGCAGGCAGAAGAGATTGATAAAATACCATATATTTGTTTTATGATTGGAATTCGAGCTGTGGAATGTATTGAGAGGTAATTAGAAACCATGGCCTGTAATTTCAAAGCGCCCTTCAAATTTGCCCTCTGAGCCTCGCATCCCACTAACCCGCAAGGTCAAACTAGGTTCATAAAGTTGAATTTCTTGTATTTTGAGGTGTATAATCTTGTCTAGTTTAAGCCTCTTTAGCAGTGTTAAAACATTTACCAAACTGTATATTATTGTTGGTGACTATAGCATTAGAGGTATTCAACCAATAGACTCAGCCATTCGAAAATTACAAAGATTGTATCAGCATGCGACACTGGGACAGAGTTGCTCTAAGTATGGACACACTGCCAGTGTTTTATTCATCATTGTATCATTGTTTCTATTTGCCATTATCTCTGTCCACAGATACAGTGACATGCATGGCACATCATGATACTCCTTTGTCACTTGCTTTTCAATCATGAATCATTTTCTTGCATGCTCCAGCAAAGGAAAATTCTACTGAAGGTAATGTCACAATACAGTACTCTGGATTGTAGTAGTTTTCTGTTCTCAGGAATTTCAGGTTTGGTGAAGATCCATGTTGTTTAGTTTTGTCTCACAGGCTCAAATTTAAAAAAACATCGCGTTGTTTCAGATTCTTTGTTGTGTTTAAGAGAAAGCCCTCTGAGCTGATTTTTCCTCTTTTTACAGGAAACACTCAGACCCAGGTTTTGGGTCAGTGAGCTGTCAGGCACACCACCAGCACTCACTCTCAGACACTCAGCCACCACCACTGCCAGAAAAACTCCACCGTCAGTCCAGTCCAAACACCAGACCCGGCCTGCCAGGTAACTACACTTCATCCCAATAACCACTCGCTGTGATATTGTGTTCACTAGAGTGTGTAAGCATGTGCTAAACTGCCTCACTGATACTATAGTTTCATAAAACCATTGCTTTCTTTTCTCTCGCATAACGCCACTCACACACTTTGCAGAGTGTACTACTTTTCACTCCAGTTATTGTTTTCTCTGATGTCTGTGAGAATCCAGGGAATGTAGAAACATGTTTTATATATATTTAGCTGTAGAAGTAAATAAATTTGTAGCAATTCCACTGAAACAGCTATAATCTTAGGTTTTCAGAAGCATTTTTTCTAGATACCTTCTAGTGAAAGAACTTTTGACTAACTCCTGCAATTTCTTTGTGCATGATGTGACACTAATATTTCTGGCATATTGTGCCATCTATCATATGTATGAAGCGTGTTCTTTTGTGTAGAACTAATGTTGTACTCTGGCTTTGTGCCTCACTAACCTGTCAATGTTCACTCTGTTACATTCACAACACTCTAACTGTAGGACAAAGGGCAAAAATGCGCAGACGGTCGTATGCAGGAATGCATCAAATGAGTGGTAATGTATACATGTGTGGCATGTCAGTGGCTTTACTGTCTTACAATCTGCTGCAATCAGTCTATGTTCCCATTGTCAGTCTGCTGTATACAGTGTGTGAAAGAATCACTATTAAACTCAAACTATTTGTATCTTCAGATGAACAATCTCTGTCTAAAAACTGATGAATGTTGAAAATATAAATTACATGGAATGGCTAAAGCTTTAATAGTCTTCAAAGTACAGGAATTTAACCAGCTATGGAGTGTGAAAAATAATAAATACCTTTCTCACCAGAGTTGTTAAGGAATATGAAAACAAATGTTACTCTTTCACCATATTTCCAGTTACATGGAAACAGTTTGCCCTTGATTTGAGGAAATTCTGGACTGATCTGTGATTGATACAAATTTCAATCTCAGAATGATGTTTTTTTTTACCACAGTTTGGGGCTGATGTAATTGATTAAGCATCACTTGAAGAGGGGACGCTTTGTGGTTTCACCCTGTTTTCAGACAGCTTACGCTGCTGCCGCCACCCCAGTATTTTAATGTCTCCCGTAATATTAATGCCTATCCAAATTATTTTTGTCAGGTATAATCTGTAGGCGTGGGAAAAATTTTTGACAGGTAAGTATTGACCATCATCAAAGTCACATGATCAAAAAAAATTTTGCTTGTACTTCCTTTTCATCAGATTTTCTCAGAAACTACTATATTGAGATCCACAATGTGGCAAGCACTGACAAGCACATGCACATGACATTCAAATGTAGTTGAATTTCAGATCAATTAGGCTGTAATTGACCGATAGAGAGTACTTTCGTAACATCAAAATCTAGGCAGCAGTTGAATTTCAGATCAATTGGGATTTAATTGACCTATTGAGAGTCTATTGATTATCAATTAGTAAAAAAGCATGCTGAAGTTGAGCCTTTAGGGGACATATTGTGTATATCTGAGGAGCTTACAAAGGTTCAATGTGTTATTGAAGTATGAAAATTGGCCTTATAACTTCAAAAGTTAGCTCCTCATGTTAAGGTTAACTTAAAATCAGCCAAATAAAGTCTCTTTCGTATACAATATACAGGCAGGGGAGATTTGTAAATGTCGAATATCGCTTTTATTTTGGGATTTTGAGCTTTGAAATGTTTTAGGAGGTAATAATAACCATTGCCTGGAATTCCAAAAATCACATCAAATCCACTCCCCCACACCCACACCCCCACCCCCCTCAAGGTCAAACTGGAGTCATAAAGTTGTTGAATTCCTTGTATTTTTAAGTGTATCTGCAAATTATCACCTGAAATCATACAAAACTTAATTGAATTATACTCCAGGACTACTCAAACCTATGGATGTGGCTTTTGGCTCCCTTCTTGCCTTTCAATGAACCTAAAAGGGTTTAATTATTGCAGTTAGAGCTTTGGAATATATTTGGGAGGTAATAGGAAACCAAGGCCAGGATTCCAAAGAGCACATCAAATTTGCCCCCCATCCCCTCAAGATCAAAGTGGGGTTATAACATTGAATTTCTTTTTATTCTGCTGTGTATCATCAAAAAGACTGCTTGAAATCCCATAAAACCTAATTGAATTATTCTTCATGAGTATTCAAATCCAGTGAAATTGCAGTTTGTCCTCTTCTTACCTGTCAAGGTCAGTTTTATAACTCTTTTGAGTTTTTACTTATTGCTTCATTTTAAAGACCTTTCAATATGACTTATAGTTATGCATTACTCCTGACAACCCATTCATGTATTTTTCAAGCCTTTATCTTTTGAATTTCTGTACCATTATTCACTTTCTGCTGTGGGACGCTTGTTTTTGCCTTAACAAAACCTTTTTCTAGTTGACAAGGTTTTTACCCCACAGCCTTTAAAGTATGTGCAGGTGTTGTTTTCACCGATGGCATCTCACTGAGCACGTGGGTTGATGATGGGAAAAAAACTTGTCTGGGCTATGATTCAGAAACTGTACAATGTTAATACTTGGCAGGGACATTGTTTAATTGTGTAGCTGTGCAATATCATGATGCAATCTTGATTTGACCTTTTACCTTGCTGGAGTCACCTTAACCTTTAAAATCATGTCCGGGCCATATTTTGGAAACCATAAGGTGTTGGATGCTTTGCAGTGACATTGGTTGAAGAGTGTAGATGTGCAGCTTCATATTGTGACCTTAGTATGACTTTTCACCTTAACTCTTCAAGAATGTTTTGTAATGCCATATTTGAGACATATTTCTCTTATAACAAAGACGTGGATTGCTGCAACTGATGATATATACTTTCACCTACTTGTGCAATCTCTTTTTATTGCGTAAAATAGCCTTACCTTATCCTCACAAGTGCTTGTTTGGTTTTGTGGAGCAAAACGTATCGACCGACAAGAATTTTTTAAGGAATATTCTTGTCACAAGAGGTGACCCCTTTGTCTGCGCATGTCCGCGCTTGCGCAGTAGTCGTTGTCGACAGACGATTGGCGAGAGCTCTTCATTATATTTTTGGTCGATATGGGAGCAACACGTATTTTTCCTTATTATCGTCCATTCACAGATGAAGATCTATGAAGTTTTGAAGCGTGCACTTAAAATATGGACAGATTACCTTCCTTTGCTGTAAATTTGAAGATCCAACAGACATCTTTGGGGCAGTATGTGCACTGCTTGTCTGTTCAGCCCTGTTGAAGAATTGCAATAACTATCTACTAGATTATAAAACCTTCCTATGGCCATGTCTCCATTGGAAAGAATACTGTGACTTTTGAGTTAATTCTTCTGCAAACTCAACGAAGATCAAACTGGCTAGATGAGATATGGTGTTGAAGTCCTTGCTTCCAACTTTTACGAGTGTATTTTGCACAGTATATACAGGACTATGTCCAGTAATTATTTGTCCTACTAACCACAAAAGATCGTAGTACCACTCTGCCTAGTTTACCAGGACAGGGGGATACAGAAGAACGTGGCTACATTAATGCAAGTCACCGTGGAGGCTCTTCTTGCAGAGTTACTGGCAGTGATGGGAGATTTTCATTGCCATCCCAGAGTTGTGCGAATCTTGAGACGGAGTTTTCGAATTACTCCCCAATCGAATTCACCAATGCCTGTACTACCCACAATGCAAAGCGATGACGTCAGACAGGAAAACATGGCTACAGTTCTAAATATAAATATACCGCTTAAATGCTTCAAAAGAAAGCGATTTATCCACTCAACAATTGCAGAACTTCAGGTTTCTATGGCAGTTTATTTCTTGTATAGAAACTCGGCTAATGACGACCTGTGATAGATCTCAGTGTCCTGAATTGATTTCTAACTACGACTTCAACGGTCATTGCCCACGAGTGAAGTTCGTTTACTATGTCAATAAATACCTGCTTGTTGCATCATTTAAACTGGAGACAGCAGAAATTATTAGAAATTCGGTTACAAAAGATGCGTTCTTCTATGTACCGACTCACCAAGATTTTCAACATCTACTTCAGTTTAATGTACACGGTCGAACCTATCAGTTCAAAGCAATATGAAATTCGGGTTAGCAACCCCTCTACAGTATCATGCGAGTAGTAAAGAAGCAAAACTCTTTCTTCAGTCTCACGGAATAGGAGTTCACCATATACCTAAACCACTGGTTGTTTAGTGTACGTAAAAGACACCAGTATTGGGTTCAAACCAAAGAACTCATCCAATTTTTCTTCAACTGGGCTTCGTGATATCGATTTCCTAGGTTACCACTGCATTTTGGTACCAGGAATTTTCTTTCACCATATACCTAGACTACTGGTTGTTTAGTGTATGTAAAAGACACCAGTATTGGATTCAAACCAAAGAACTCATCCAATTATTCAGCAACTGGGCTTCGGGATATCGATTTCCTAGGTTACCACTGCTTTTGGTACCAGGAAATTTCTTTCTACCTCGAATAAATTAAATACCTGAGAATCTATTCAAGACATGGCGATCTCATCACAATCAACCCCAAGGTTGCTTATATCCCAGGTAGGGATACTAGCATCTTTGGAAAAGACTATACCAATGGGTCAGTTATGCATGGGTGCCTTTCAGTGGTATCAAGAAAAAACTGGCAATATCTCCAGTCACTAGTTGTGAGAATTCCTGTTTCAAATCCTTCTGAAAAAGCATATTCAGTGGTGGAAAATGCCAAAAAATGGGAAATAGGATGCCTTTTCCATACACAGGTGCACTATTCCCTTATTTTCGTAGATGCATTAAACCAGGGTTGATGATCCCATCTTAAAGCATCACAGTCAGTGGCTTTGGACAGTTAAAATGTATATATTACATTTCAATGTCATACAACTGAAGGCAGTGTGTTCAGCCCTTTAAAGCCTTCAAGACAAATTCTACACAAAAGAGTTCTGATAGCATCAGACAACACCACTGTGTTTGGTTATCTGAACAAACAGCGGGGGGGAGCGTATACCTCCTAGTTTGGCGCAGCTTGCCCTACTGCAATCCTTGAAATATCTCATAACAGACAGACATATTCTTGGTTGCTTAAAGGTCATACCCAACATCATCTCCAGAAGGGATAAAGGTTTGGCGCATCCTGGCCTACTGCAATCTTTGAAATATACTCATAGGAGACAGAAATATTCTGGGGTTGCTTAAATGTCATACTCAATGATCTTTACAGAAGGGACAAAAGTAATCTGTACAGAATGATTCTTACTCCCTTTATGGTTCAAGTTTGGCACAAATCAACAATAGGTGTTTCATGCAGGTATGCTGCATCTTGGCCTACTGCAATCCTTGAAATATTCTCATATGACCCAGATATATTCAGGGTTGCCTAGATGTCATGACAACCTCTCCACAAAGAACGAAATAATACAGACAGGATAGTCTCTTCATCTTTAAATATTCTATTTGATTTACATAGTTTGTCAAATACCAATGGTAGAGATGTTTGCCACCAATATGAGTCACAAACTTCCATTCTATGTTGCTAGTCCCGGATGCAAATGCTCTGAACATAGATGAATTAAACATCTTGTTGGAGGTTCTGGACTGCTAGGCCTTTTGTCCTATACCACTTATTCCAAAAAGTCATTGAACAAGTGAACACCAGGTGCAAAATGATTGTAGTGGCCCCTTGGTGGCCCATGATGCATTGGCTTTGGGGTCTGGTGAATCATTCAACCAAACCTCCATTACAGCTACTTCACTGGTCTCAAAAACAGCCATTCAGTCAGAAATACCATCTGAATCTGTTGCATTGGCACCTTCATGCTTGGCACCTTAACACCACTCAGAATCTCTTATATCATTCTCTGGGCAAGGGATAGAGAGATTTAGGGCATCTCAAGGACCCTCATCTTGGAATGTATGAGTCATGATGGGCCATTTTGAGCTCTGGTCCCCACAGAATAAGGTGGCCATCTCAGAGCCTACGGTCTCAAATATACCAGATTTTTTGATCCATTTACTTGCAAAAATCTGAAACCTGTCGCTATTGTTGGCTTTGCAGCAGCCATAGCTGATCATTTACATTTTTGTGCAGGAGTTGAGCCAAAGCCTGGATCTTTATAGGCCTATTGCAAGTTTACCCACTGCTAACAGAGGTGCAGCATCAAGGGATTTGCCTTTGCTTCTGTTGGTTTTCACAAAAGGCTCCTTATTAACCTTTAAAGGAGGTCAGTCTAAAAAAAAAGAAGTTTGACTTGCAAGACTGTTGCAATGGCATTGGAAGTGTATTTTGGGACTTTGGTTCCTTCAGACACGAGTTTACAGTTCTCCCTCCTACCTACCTTTTCAGCAAGGACCTATTAGCCTCAATTGGTCTAGATTGGCTCCAGTGGTCACTTCAGCTCTAGATCATTCCTGAACTCAAATTGCCTGGACACATGATTCATTGTCCTCCTACAGCACTTACATCCTTCTTGGACAGGACTACTGCTTGGAGAAAAGGGAAAGTCTCCTTCTCCTGCCTTTTAGCAAGAATCAGTTGGCTTTTGATGTCCCAGATGGCTCAAACCAGTGGTCATTCCAGCTCACAAACCTTTCTTGAGCTGACGTTGGACTGATACAGTACTTAGTTACTATCAAGACAGTACAAGTACTTCAAGGAGGTGAAGCATCTCTTGCTCATATCTTTTAAGGAAGGCTTGATTGAGATATCTCTTCCTGGATCAATCTGGATGCATGATTAGATTGCCAGTCCCTTAGTTCTGATTCTCAGAATCTATACATTGAGGCACATATTAGATACATGGCTGCCTCTTTAGTTTTCAAGAGTGGGGTCTTACCTGAGCAGATATGGAATTCTTGTTATTGGAAGACCCACAATTCTTTACTACATTCTACTCGAAGAAGTAGCTTGGCAATCCATGACCAGTCCATGAACAAATTGGGCCTTGTGGATTCACCTCAGCATGTAGTCAATTTTGTGTATTTTTACATGTTATTGATATGACTCACATATTTATGTTCTCTCCAGTTATACAAGTGTTGTGTCACTGACATATGTCTTTCTTGACTTACATATGGCCCCATATCTGCAGTTTATGCAGTTCAGTTTGCCTGCTTGGAGATATTCTCATTGTCAGATGATGACATCTTGTTTGGGGAGACATGCAGACATCTCCGGCCAATACCGGGTGATGGTTGATAGTGCTATATGATTTGTTGTAAAATTGTCTACAACAGCAACAGCAGCAACAGTGATGATCACATCATGGATCTCTTGTTGCGGTTAGCAAATTACTTTTTTATTGCGTTAATACATCCTATCCAATGGACAATATGCTAAACCGGTCGGCGCAGACTGGCCCGCCAAACGTCAGAAAAAGACGTCCTGTGTTTCCACCGGCTGGCCGGTCCGTAGTACTGTGCACTCCCCAGATGGCGCCTCGTACTTCCTTCCTGTCTAGACAACCTGACGTCATAGCATCTTTTTCGTTTGGCGCGTGTACTGTGCGAACGTGTTTTCAACAATCTCCAGATATTTTAAGGAAAAGTGTGCATTATGATGGATTTTTCACCTGATTTGCAAATATTTTAGTTTAAAAGTGTTATCTACATCTCAAGCACGGATATACATTATTAAATCTGCTTTCCTCCCTCCAAATCTAGTTTCCTCCCATTCAACCTTTGTGTTGTTAGGGGCAGATCGACAATATTGAGGAATTATGGATATACTACTTACAGGTATTTTTATCCGTGTCTTTTGTTTCAGGCTACAGTCACCATAGAAACGTCTTTTCTAGTACTTCCAATAGTAAATAACGGGGAACTGCAATCTACGTAGTTTTGAACACTGTAAATAGAAGGAATTCCCCAAGCAAGAGATGCATTCTTCAGATTCTTCAGAGCGCACTGGTACCGACTTCTCTGCTGTAAAGCATCAGTCACACCAGCCTAGCTCGAGTATTTAGTGTTTTCATCAGATCTTCATATCTACGACATAGAAGAAATTCACTCTCAGTCCCACCCTTGTGGACCCGGCACGTGTGTCGGTAATAAGGGCAGTGGATGGCCAGGACACTGGTTTGAGTGCACAGCTGGCTGAGAAGAACAGACTTCAAATACAAGGTGATATCAGTCCCTCCCTTGCAGACCCGGCTTTGTTGTCGGTAGTGGGGGTTGTGGATGGCCAGTTCACTGGTTTTATCACGAAAGAAGGAAGGAATTTCATCTACACATCTACAGAGCGCACCGGTCCAGGCTTCTCTGCTTTAAAAGCATCAGCCGGCCGGCCAGCAAAAAAGAACGCGACCTCTGACGTCATATCCAGCCAGCCAATCGCGTGTCCTTCCTACCAAATCCCGAAGCTGGTCACGTGTTTTCACCGACCAGGAAGGTCGGAAGTGCGTTCTTCAGAACTCACGTCTACTGTGATTACAGTCCCTGCTTTGCAGACCCGGCCTTGTTGTCGGTAGTGGGGTTTTGTGGACTGTAAAGTTGCTAGTAAAGCATCGCACAAAGAACGCGAATACTGACGTCATCTCCAGTTAGCCAATCGCGTGTCCTTCCGACCAAATCACGAATCTGGTCACGTGTTTTCACCGACCAGGTCACGAAGTTAATCACGTGATTCACCGAACAAGAAGGTCGGAAGTGGTCGGAAGATCCGAAGCTGGTCACGTGATTCAGCGACCAGATCACGAAGCTGATCGTCATCTCCAATCAGCCAATCACGTTCTCCCTCCGACCAACAAACTGGTCATGTGACACAAGTGTTTCTAAATATAGATCATAAGGGCTTTCCCAGCAACTGTCAAATCTACAAATAAGACGTGTTTTCAAAAGAAATACTTTATTAATGGTGGAAACCTACAGCCAGCTGATTTCAACACAAGATAGTTGTAAGTACATTTACTTCAACAACTGGTTACAGAATGTACCGACCCACTACCGGCTAAACAGCCTTGTACAGTTACTTCAACAACTGGTTACAGTGCACCGACCGACTACACAGCTTTATACAGTAGCTTTAACAACTGGTTACAGTGTACCGGCAGGGTACCGGCTACACAGCCCTGTACACTTGCTTCCACAACTGGTGTCAGAGTGTACTGACAGGTACCGACTACACAGCCCTATACACTTGCCTCAATAACTGGTTACAGAGTGTACCGGCTGGTACTGGCTACACAGCCTTGTACACTTGCTTCAACTACTGGTTACAGAGTGTACCGGCTGGTACTTGCTACACAGCCTTGTACACTTGCTTCAACAACTGCTTACAGAGTGTACCGGCTGGTACTGGCTACACAGCCTTGTATGCTTGCTTCAACTACTGGTTACAGAGTGTACCAGCTGGTACTTGCTACACAGCCTTGTACACTTGCTTCAACAACTGGTTACAGAGTGTACCGGCTGGTACTGGCTACACAGCCTTGTACACTTGCTTCAACCTACCAGTTACAAGTCTACAAACAGGGTGCTGGCTACACAGTCCTTACTGTACAGGGCTTCACCCCAACTGGTTACAAAAAAAAAAAAAAAAAAAAAAAAGCTGGCTAAATATAGACCAGTAGCTGTCTAAATTCATTGGTGACCCCAGCCTGCCAGTTTTTTGTGCCAGTTACAGAGACTTAACTGTTTACAGTGAATTACCAGTTATGGAGTCTTGGTACCGGACAAATTGCCTTGCTTTGGTTGCAGAAAATTCTTAATGCTGCACCTTGCAGGATGCTGGCCTGGGGCAAGAGTTCTTTAAATTTGAAAAGTGGTGTCAACCCCACCGGACCGGACCACAGCAAGAACAGAGAGACTGTTTTCTCAGATCATTGTCACTAGACCGGACCAGTGTCCGGAGGCCGGAGGGACAGAAATTTTTGTCAGACTGCCTGTAGGGTCCAGACTAACCCCATTTCGGGACTTAGGAAGCCTTGGGGGGGCTGGACCCTAGGTAGTACAAATGTTGAAGGAGGGCTACACTCCCTTTCCAGTCAAGACCAAGCTTGACAAGGTCACCCCAATTATCAAATGCTATGCACATCTTCACAGGAACCTATATTGGTTAGAAGCATTACATCAGCTTATGGACAAGGAATGGTGCAGTCGAGCCAGTTCAAATCTCTGGGCTTCTTCAACCTTGCTTGGTTCCAAAACCACACAACCATTGGGGACCTATGCTAGGTCTGAGCAAACCAAACCTTTCGGAGACCATCAGGACCACCCTCCAACAACGGGAGTGGGTTACCTCAATAGATTTCAAGAACGCCTACTTCCATAAACAGGAACAGTCCAGGACATATCAAATGTCATGCCCAGGGTCTGACATACCAGTTCAAAGCACTGTCTTTCGGGCTGTCCACTGCACCCATGGAGCTCACTGTAGTAGCAAAGGAGTTGAAACTGATGGCCATAGAAAGGGTATAATAATCCACCAGTACTTAGACGACTGGTTGGTGAAAGCCACATCCCTCCGGGGTTGTCTCCGGCATACACTAGATCTAGTGAAAATATGCCAAAGTTTAGGTTACCAGTTTGACCTCATGGTCGGTCGGGTCCGACCAATACCGGACCATTGGCAGAATCTTCAGGACAAATACTAGAAATACTGTCACTACCGGTTTGTCCGGTCCAGCAGTTCATGTCTGATAGGTTTACTAACAGCCACAGGAAAGTAATTTCACCTAGGCCGACTTCATAGGAGACCCATACAGTGGCATCTCAAAAACAACTGGAAGGTACCAGAGTCACTAGAAAAGGTGATTCCAATACCAAGGTGTGGCACCCACATTTACAAGGGTGGTTGCAAGAGGACAATGTCCTTACAGGGCAACCATTACACCCAAATAAAACATGATCTGCAAATTTTACAGATTCATCAAAAGCAGGGTGGGGTGCTCACTTAAACGAACACACTGCAGGAGGCACCTAGTCCCTCCTGGAAAGCAAGTTGCATATCAATTACCTAGAACTCAAGGCAGTCTTTCTAGCCTTACAAGAGTTCCAAGACCTATGTATGCACAAGATAGTACTTGTCGAGACAGACAACACCACAGTGGTGTCATACATAAGCAGAGAAGGAGGCATGAGGTCAGGCCCACTTTGTGCTTTACTATGGAGAATCTTGACCTGGGGCGCCAGAAATCAAGTAACTCTAAAAGCCCGACACAGGCTGGCTGAGTATGGTCGCAGACAAGCTATCCAGGCTAGACCAGACCACCCAATCAGAGTGGTCTCTCCTTCAGGAGGTCTTCCAAGCAATATGCAACAGGTGGCACCGGCCTCAACTAGACCTATTTGCCATGAGGTTCAACAACAAGTTGCCCTTGTTTGTGTCACCGGTACCGGATCTCCTGGTTACAGCAGTGAATGCGCTCAGTTTGCCATGGTAGGATCAGGAAGTATACACCTTCTCATTGTCAGCCATATTGGGCAAAGCGGTCATGTTACAGGACTCCCCATACAAGAGAATCATTCTGATTGCCCAGGGGTGGCCCATCATGCCTTGGTTTTGGGATCCAGTGGCCATGTCCAGCCAAATCCCACTGAGCCTGCCCAATCTGCCCAACCTGTTGACACAACCATTCAATCAGATCCCTCACAGAAATCTGACAAATCTGGGGCCTCAGCATTCGAGGAGCACGGCTTCGCTGAGGCGGTGGCAGCAAGAATTGAGGCTCCTCAAAAGGGATCAACCAGATCCGTCTATGAGGCAAGTGGACCATTGTTTCAAGTGGTGCATCACTAATCAGGTGGACTTCAGGGTACCCCTGTAAAGTCAGTTGCTGACTTCCTTATGTACCTTATAAGGACAGGAAGATACAACCCAGCACCATTGATGGTTACAGTTCAGCCATTGCTGATAAACTGGGAAATTCCCCCTTCAACATCAGCAAGGACAAAAATCTCGCTCATCTCCTGGATAGTTTCCACAGAGACAGACCCAAAGGCAGGAGGGGCATACCCTCCTGGAACCTCTCACTGGTTTTGCACCAACTGAATAAGGCTCCGTTTGAACCAATCAAGGGGGCCTCCTTGAAGCTTTTGACCTTCAAGACGGTATTCTTCTTGGCCCTTGGGTCGGGCAAACGCAGAAGTGAGATTCATGCTTGACAAACAAAAATATTAGACACCAATCCATGAATCCAATTGGTCAACGGTGTCCCTGTATCCATTACCCAGCTTTCTATCCAAGAATCAGCTGGTCAGGAGGGTCCAGACAGTGTGGCCTCAGTGGTTATACCAACCCTGGTCCCCCCTTCTCTGGATAGATCCCTCAAGTCTGACTGGTCCCCTTTTTTCCGGTTAGAGCATTGCGCTACTATTTGGACAGGACCTCAGACATCAAGTAGAATAAGGAGGTGGTTGTTTTGTCTCCTTTAAGAAAGGTTCCGACAAGACATCTGCCTCTATCTCCTCTTAGATCAAGCAGACTGTGATCCTATGTTATGAGCTCTCTGACCAGGAGGTCCACTCTTTACATCAGGCTAAAACCCATGATGTCAGGGCCTTTGCTGCTCCTAAGGTCTTCCAGTCGGGAGTCTCCTTAGATCCAATCTTGTCAGCCTGCCACTGAAGTCACATAATCCCCTCACACAGTTCTATCTGAGGGGTGTGGCTTGGGCTGACTCAGAGCTTTACCAATTGGGCTCGGTAGTGGCTGCTCAGCAGATCCACAGGTGGCCCTTAGATTGAGGAGATTTGTATATATGTACATAGTATAAACATTTTCTAAATGTACATAGTAAAAATGTGATGTACTTCCTTTGGGAGGTTTATTGACATTCTGGGACTGAACTCATCCCTCTCTTCCCCCTACCTCAGAGCAGGTCTGTTAAAAAAGGGGGGGGGGGGACGTCGGTATAGCCCCGGGTAACCGGCTGTTGGCAACCGACCAAGGCCTTATAGGGTTTCCTGACCTTAAGGTCAATCCAGGCCTGGGCCTATAGGTCTCCTGACAAAGTCAGCCTAGACCGTAGGTTAAAATTTATTATCATTTGTGAGTTCACATAAGTCCCTAGTAACTTACCCGCCTACCAAGCGGTAGTTATTCAGCATATTGTCCATTGGATAGGATGTATTAACACAATAAAATTGCAAATTTAATAAGTAAATTAAATTTTTATAAGTTAATACCCTATCCAATGGACACACAAGACCCTCCCACCGACCCCGCTATCAGCTTACTAGGGGTCTAAGAGGTTTAGACAACGAAAAAGATGCTATGACGTCAGGTTGTCTAGACAGGAAGGAAGTACGAGGCGCCATCTGGGGAGTGCACAGTACTACGGACCGGCCAGCCAGTGGAAATACAGGATGTCTTTTTCTGGCGTTTGGCGGGCTGGTCTGCGCCGACCGGTTTATCAATTGTCCATTGGATAGGATGTATTAACGCAATAAAATAATAATTTAAATTATTAAAAATGAATTTTATTGCCCTTCTTATGGGATGGAAAATCCTGACTGCGATTACATCATGGCACATTCACAAACCAAATCTATTGATCATGGATTTATTGCTATTGTCTTTCTTGTGAACATTTTTGTGAACTTTTAAATATAATAAATCCAAGAAACACATTGATATGGTCAAAATATGAATATGGGAGAGGTACTTTTGACTGAAAAATCGACCCACTTCATGAATGTTTGGTGCAAGATTTTGTACAATTTTACATTTGAGAGAAGAAAGTTATGAACCAATTTTTGCATTATGTTGCTGCTATCACTTTCTTCTGTATGTTTCTAGCCAGTCTACTTTTTACACAGCACTAAAACACTTGAAAAAATCAACTTACAGTTGAGTTCACGCCTGCGCATTGACAACTCTTCGTGTCATCGAGCGATAATACAGCAAATATTTAGTGTATGTTAAGGTAGTGTAAGCTTTAAGCCATTCTCTTCACGCATTGGGTCCCTGCATTTGCGTGTAGTAAACCTCTAATATAATATGCGAGATTCTCGCAATCATGCAGTCTGGCAACATCTCTGCATTGGTGATAATGTTTAACAAGTTGGATGAACATTTGTTTGTTTGCCAGTCTCTTCTGAAAGAACGGAGGTGACCTACTGGTGGACCGAGGGAGGCTTTTAAGGAGTCATTGGGGGGAGGGGTTTCCACGCTCTCGTCCCCAGGAGTGGGGTTGAAAACGACCCCTGGAGCCTCTGAAGTTCGGTTTCCCCCTGCCTGAGGAAAACGATTGCTTACTGCTTTGAGTTGCCCCCATAGGGGCGTTTCCTGTAGGAGCCTCTTTTCTTGTTGTGGGGACCACGAAAGGGCTTGTTTTGATAGGGTCCAAAACCCTGAGAGTCTTTAGAGGTGCCTTTTTTGAGCAGGAAGTCTTCTCCCTCCTTAACTAGCGGAGACTTGAATAAGGAGGAGTGCCAAATGGGCGAGTTCCTGGCATTTCGTTTCCCCTAGTTGTGGTTGTAAAAGGGTCATCTCGGCTTCGCGCCTTAGCAAGCCAGTGTTATCCATAGTATATAGCTCCCTCTAGAGTATATGGGCCAAGGATTTGCTGAGGCATGTAAGAGCTCTGTTGAATAAGAACAGTCTTATTCCAGATGTCCAAATTTTCACAGGCTTGTTCATGTCCACGTTTGGCTGCTTTCTCAGGATTGGCACCTTTCAGGATTTGGGATTTAACCTTCTTAAAGGTTGACTTCAGGCTGTATTGGCACTTCTCTAGAGTGGCATTACAGGAGGAGGAAGTCTTGGCAAGCCAGCAGTAAAGTTGAGGGTGGATATATTCTGCCTAGCTTGATGCTCCAATTCCTTGAGAATTGCCAGGGGAACCTTGCCCATAGGGGCCCCAGAGGGTTTAGGAGTAATACAGATTTTTGCAAAATCTGTATTCAACTCCTGAATTTTGTTCTCATAATAAGGCTGTCCCACCTTGTACCACTTAGCAGTGGAAGGAGGAGGTTTGAGGTCTTTTTCTGACGTTTGGCGGGCCGGTCTGCGCCGACCGGTTTAGCATATTGTCCATTGGATAGGGTATTAACTTATAAAAATTTAATTCACTTATTAAATTTGCAAATCTGTGATGAAGAAGTAATATATAACCTAAGATGTGGTGTATGGAAGCTTATCTTATCCTCTTATCAAGTGCTTTATTTGGTGACCCCTTGTCTGACAATCATCTAACAGTGTGGCCAAAACAAATACCCTCCACCTGTTATGGTTGTATTCAAGCACTTGTGAGGATAAGGTAAGGCTATTTTACGCAATAAAATGTAACAAATTTTATTGTAATTTAACTTTTTACAAGTTAAATACTTACCTTATCCTCACAAGGATAAACCCACCCTACCTCCCCGCATAATTTGTTTTCTGTGGACCAAGGGCGGATTTCATGAAAGGTCTCAGACTTAGCCCAGTCTCAGGATGAGCCACTGGCTCAAATCTGAGCCTTCTGGCTCAGCTAAGTCTTTGTCTCAAATGGTTTTCACAGAAGGGGTCTCAGTTAAGACCAAGCTTATCAAATAACCACAGTGGTTTTCTGTGTCATGTGACCATTTTTTGTAGTCAAAATATTCTACTGATGGCATTTATGTTCCTTGTTTGACACATAATATCTCTGGTTAAATACCATTTTGCAATGGGAAACCTTGTAAACATGTAAAAACACCCAAAGACTACCTCTGGCGGTTGTTTTATATACTTGTACCCTATTTTCAGCCATTTCAAATTTTGAAGTGAAGAAAGAATTATGGTGGCCATATTTGAGCCTTTGTTTACAAAAGTTAAGCCTACTTTCAACCAGTCTCAACATTTGAGCCAGTGGCTCAGCCAAAGCTGAGACTGAGACCTTTTGTGAAATCCATTAAGGCTGAGCCCATGGGCTCAAGTAAAATATTCCAATAATTTGAGACAAAAGTCTCAAGTTTGAGTCTGAGACCGGGCTAAGACCTTTCGTGAAATCCGCCCCAAAAATACAATGAAGAGCTCTCGCCAATCGTCTGTCGACAACGACTACTGCGCAAGCGCGGACATGCGCAGACAAAGGGGTCACCTCTTGTGACAAGAATATTCCTTAAAAAATTCTTGTCGGTCGATACGTTTTGCTCCACAAAACCAAACAAGCACTTGTGAGGATAAGGTAAGTATTTAACTTGTAAAAAGTTAAATTACAATAAAATTTGTTACAATTGATAGCCCAAATTTTGCAAGGGTTCAGGGCTTTTGGCAGCCATCTTGGATTTTAGCGGAAAATGAAGAAGTGTGAATATCTCGAAAACCGTAAGAGATAGAGCAATTTCGAGCGAATTTTTGACCCACAGGGTAGTACAAGAGATTCCTATGCCAAGGGGAAAAATTTCAATTTTCACCACTTTTAGCGGCCATCTTGGATTTTTGCGGAAAATGAAAAAGTGTGAATATCTCGAAAACTGTACGAGATAGAGCGATTTCGAGTGAATTTTTACCCCCAGGGTAGTACAAGAGTATCCTGTGCAAAGGGGAAAAATTTCAATTTTCACCACTTTTGGCAGCCATCTTGGATTTTAGCGGAAAATGAAAAAGTGTGAATATCTCGAAAACTGTAAGAGATAGAGCGATTTCGAGCAAATTTTTGACCCACAGGGTAGTGCAAAATTATCCTATGCAAGGGGGAAAATTTCAATTTTCGCCTTTTTTGGCGGCCATCTTGGATTTTTGCAGAAAATGAAAAAGTGTGAATATCTCGAAAACCATACGAGATAGAGCGATTTTGAGCGAATTTTTGACCCACAGGGTAGTCCAAGAGTATTCTATGCCAAGGGGAAAAATTTCATTTTATTGCGTTAATACATCCTATCCAGTGGACAATTGCTAAACCAGTCGGCGCAGACCGGCCCGCCAAACGCCAGAAAAAGACGTCCTGTGTTTCCACCGGCTGGCCGGTCCCAGTACTATGCATTCGCCAGGTGGCGCATGGTATTTACTTCCTGTCTAGACAACATGACGTCATATCATCTTTTTCGTTTGGCACGTGTACTGTGCAGACGTGTTTTCAACATCTCCAGATATTTTAAGGAAAAGTGTGTATTATGACGGATTTTCAACCTTCTATTTGGATAGTTTCAGTGTAGAAGTGTTATCTACTGATCAAGCACGGATATACATTAAGAAATCTGCTGGAAACGCTCCCTAGCTGACTCAATTTAGTGTTGATGATAGGGCAGTGATCGACGAGAAATATGAAGGGGCAGATCGACAATATTGAGGATTTATGGATATACTACTTACAGGTATTTTTATCCGTGTCTTTGTTTGAATGTACCTTCTGTACACTTCAGGCTACATTCACCATAGAAACATCTTTTCTTGTACTACAAATTAGAAATCACGGAAAACTTCAGTCTACGTAGTTTTGAACTCTGTAAATAGAAGGAATTCCCGATATGAAAGGTGCATTCTTCATCAGAGCGCACTGGTACAGACTTCTCTGCTGTAAAGCATCAGTCACACCAGCCTAGCTCAAGTATTTAGTGTTTCATCAGAAGCAAGAGATGAATTCTTCAGATTTCTTCAGAGCGCACTGATCCAGACATCTTTGCTGTAAAGCATTAGTCGACTGGCAAGCTCCAGTTCTACCGACTTCACAATAGAAGGTGATATCAGTCCCTCCCTTGCAGATCCGGCTTTGTTGTCGGTAGTGGGGGTTGTGGATGGCCAGTTCACTGGTTTTATCACGAAAGGAAGAAGGAATTTCATCTACACATCTACAGAGCGCACTGGTCCAGGCTTCTCTGCTTTTAAAGCATCAGCCGACCGGCCAGCTCAAAAGAACGTGACCTCTGACGTCATATCTAGTCAGCCAATCGCGTGTCCTTCCTACCTAATCACGAAGCTGGTCACGTGTTGTCACCGACCAGGCAGGTCGGAAGTGCGTTCTTCAGAACTCAGTCTACTGTGACTCCAGTCCCCTGCTTTGCAGACCCGGCTTTGTTGTCGGTAGAGAGGTTTTGTGCACAGTTCAGCATACTGTAAAGTTGCCGGTTAAGTGTCACACAAAGAACGCGACCACTGATGTCATCTCCGAACAGCAATCGCGTGTCTTTCCGAACAGCAATCTGGTCACGTGACAAGCCGAATAACAATTGCTTCTAAAAATAGCTCAAGGGCTTTCCCAGCAACTGTCAAATCTACAAATAGACGTGCGTTTTCAAAAGAAATACTTTAAATCAATGAAGGAATCCTACAGTAAGCTGGATTCAACACAAAAGATGGTTGTTAAATTGTTTCAACAACTGGTTACAGAGTATACCGACCGGCTACACAGCCTTGTACCGACCGGCTGCCGGCTTCAAGTCTCCCTACCTAGTTCCATTCAGCCTGCAGTAAGCTGAGTTTTCAACACAAAAAAGTTGTAAAATTGCTTCAGCAACTGGTTACAGAGTGTACCAACCGGGTACCAGCTACACAGCCTTGTACAGTTGGTTCAACAACTGGTTACAGAGGGTACCGACCAGGTACCGGCTACACAGCCTTGGTACAGCTTATCCGACCCAAACTGGTTACAGAGTCATCCGACCCAGTCCATTCAACTCTGTGTTGATTCTGGGGCAGGTAGACAGCAAGTATCTACAAATATGGCTTCAACTGACTGGTTACAGAGTCTTCAAATCACCAGACCAGTTTACCGGCTATACAGCCTTATTTTCACCAAAACCGGTTGCAGAGTGATCACCTCAACCACTGATTACAGAGCCTGCCGACAAGGTACCGGCTATATAACCTTGCTTCACCAAAACCGGTTACAGAGTCTACCCACCTAGTCCATTCAACTCTGCAGGTAGATGTGGAAGCATTTACAAGAATTACTTCAACCGACTAGCTAAATAGACCAGTAGCTGTCTAAATTCATGGGTGACTCCAGCCTACCAGTTTTGCCGGTTACAGAGAATTACTGGTGACAGGAAATTACCGGTTACAGAGACATGGTACCTGACAGAGTTGCCCAAGGTCATTTTGGTTACAGAAAATTCTTAGACCAATCAGTGTTCTTGATATGGCAATTTCCAAAGCTACTACCAGGCAACCTTGCCTTATCACACCTCTTACCACCCTCTAATTGGTTCTGGACTTGACTGGAAAAATAGGTCTTTTCAGCAGCAAGAGGAAAGATAGTCTACAATCAAACAAGTTTTCATCACGTCTGGCCAGGGGTCAGCCTTTATTCAAATAACAATTACTGTGTGAATGCTGCACCTTGCAGGCAGCTGGTCTGGGGCAAAGAGTGTAAAATGTGAAAAGTTGACCGGACCACAACAAGAACAGAGAGACTGTTAACTTGGATCATTGTCACCAGACCGGACTGGTGTCCGGAGGGACTGGAAATGTTTGCCAGACTTCCAAATGTCCCAAATGTGGAACACAATCTGCCTGTAGGATCTCGACTAAATCCTTTTTGGGAACCTTGGAAGCCTTGGGGCTGTACCCAAGACCAACTTGACAAGGTCACCAAAAATCCATCAGCTTATGGACAAGATGCAGTCTAGCCAGTTCAAAATCTCTGGGCTTCTTCAGCTGACCTTTCTTGGTTCCAAAACTACACAGCCGTTGGAGACCTATTCTGGGTCTGGGCAAACCAAGCCTTTCGGAGACCATCAGGACCTCCCTCCAACAAGGGGAGTGGGTTGCCTCAGTAGATTTCAAGGACGCCTACTTCCATATACCTATACAGGAACAATCCAGGAAATACCTGAGATTTCACATCCAAGGTCGGGTATACCAGTTCAAGGCCCTGCCATTCGGTTTGTCCACAGCACCATTGGAGTTCACCGTGATCCCAAAGGAGGTGAAACTGATGGCCAAACACAAGGATTTAAGAATCCACCAGTACCTAGACAACTGGTTGGTGAGAGCCAGATCCCACCAGGCTCGTCTCCAACATACACAGGAACTAGTAAATAATGTGTCCGCAACTGGGTTGGCTGATGAACTTAGAGAAATCAGAGCTGGAGCCCAAACAAGACTTCGATTTTGTAGGCTACCAGTTCGACCTCAGGTCTGATCGGTTCCGACTGACTCTGGACCGGTTGCAGAACCTTCAAGAGACTATGCTAAAACTGCTATCCCTACCGGCTTGCCCGGTCCAGGAATTCATGTCCTTGATAGGTTACTAACAGCTACAGAAAAGCAAGTTCATCTAGGCCGGCTTCATATGAGACCCATACAGTGGCATCTCAAAAACAACTGGAGGGTACCAGAATCACTAGAAAAGGTGATCCAAGTCCCCAGGCCCCTGCAACCCCCATTTACAATGGTGGCTGAAGGAAGACAATGTACCTACAGGCCAACAATTACACCCAATAAAACATGCTCTGCAAATATTTACAGACGCATCAATAGAAGGGTGGGGCGCTCACTTAAACGAGCACACTGCAGGAGGAACCGGGTCCCTTCTGGGAAGCAAGCTGCATATAAACTATCTAGAACTTAAAGCAGTCTTTCTGGCTTTAAAAGAGTTCCAAGACCTTTGCTCAAACAAGATAGTACTTGTAGCAACCGACAACACCACAGTAGTGTCATACAGAGACAAGGAAGGGGCCATGGGGTCGGGCCCACTTGTGCCCTACTATGGAGAATCTTGACCTGGTGTACCAGGAAACAAGTGACTCTAAGCCTGACACATTCCAGGCCGGCTGAACGTGGTAGCAGACAAGCTATCCAGGCTAGGTCAGACCATCCAGAGTGGTTTCTGCTTCCAGAGGTCTTCCACTCAATATGCAGCAGGTGGCACCGGCCCAAAATAGACTTATTTGCCATGAGGTTCACCAACAAGTTGCCTCTATTTGTGTCACCGGTACCGGATCCCCTGGCCCCAGCAGTGGATGCGCTCAGTCGGCCATGGGTAGGATCTGGAAGCATACACCTTCCCACCATCAACCATATTGAGCAAAGTGGTGGAGGAGTTGCAGGACTCCCCATGCAAGAGAATCATTCTGATTGCTCCGGTGTGGTCCAACATGCCTTGGTTTTGGGATCTAGTGGCCGTGTCCAGCCAAATCCCACTGAGCCTGCCCAATCTGCCCAACCTGTTGACATCCATTCAATCAGATCCCTCACAGAAATCTGACAAATCTTAATCTTCATGCATGGCTCCTAGAACCTCAGCAATCGAGGAGCAGGGCTTGTCTGAGGCAGTGGCAGCAAGAATTGAGGCTCTTCAAAGGGGATCAATCAGATCAGTCTATGAGGCAAGTGGGCCTTTTTACAAAGTGATGTATCACTCCTCAGGTGGACTTCGGGGCCCCCCCCTGTAAAGTCAGTTGCTGACTTCCTTATGTACCTGTTTCAGGACAGGAAGTTGCAGCCCAGCACCATTGATGGTTACAGGTCAGCCATTGCTGATAGACTAGGAAATTCGCCCATCAATATCAGTAAGGATGAAAATCTCACTCGTCTCCTGGATAGTTTCCACTGGGACAGATCCAAAGGCCGGAAGGGAATCCCCTCCTGGAACCTCTCCCTGGTTTTTGTACCAGCTGACAAGGGTCTTTTTGAACCAATTAAAGAGGCCTCCTTGAAGCATTTGATCTTCAAGACATTTTTCCTCTTGGCCCTGGGGTCGGGCAAGCGTAGAAGTGAGATACATGCTTGGCAAAGCAAAAATATTAGACACCAATCCGACTGGTCAAAGGTGTCCCTGTACCCATCACCTAGCCTTCTCTCCAAGAATCAGGTGGCCAAAGAGGGTCCAGACAGTGTGGTCCCAGGGGTTATAACAGCCCTGGCCCCAACTCTGGATAGATCCCTCAAGTCTGACAGGTCCCTCTGTCCGGTCAGAGCATTGTGCTACTATGTGGACAGGACCTCCGATCTCAGGCAGAATAAGGAAGTGTTTTTTGTCTCCTTTACGAAAGGTTTCGACAAAGACATCTCACCTGCCACTATCTCCTCTTGGATCAAGCAGACTGTGATCCTATGTTATGAGCTGTCCGACCAGGAGGCCCACACTTCACATCAGGTTAAAGCCCATGATGTCAGGGCCTTTTGCTGCTTTTAAGGTCTTCCAGTCGGGAGTCTCCTTAGATCCAATCCTGTCAGCCTGCCACTGAAGTCACATAATACTTTCACACAGTTCTATCCGAAGGGCGTGGCTTGGGTTGATTCAGAACTTTACCAATTGGGCTCGGTAGTGGCTGCTCAGCAGATCCACAAGGGTCCCTTAGATTGAGGAGATTTATATATATATACCGAAATCTTGCGCACAACGGCCCATTTTCACGTAACGGCCCATCCCCCAAATTCCTGAAAATTCGTCTTTTCACCCAATATTTTTGAAAAACTTACAAAGACATACAGCAAAGTTTGTTTTTTCTTTTTTGCGTTCACAAACTTGGAAGTTAGTGTACAAATAAAAAAATATGCCAAATAGTGCATTAGTTTTATGAGGTGTACATCTTCCCTCTTAAAATGCTTATTTTATAGTTTCCAAGAAGTGAGGAATCATATTTAAAAAAAAAACGGGGCTGACTGCAGCATTTTTATCGAATAAAATTTAGGGTACCAGTCTAGTATATTACAGGTGACAAATTGCCGGTGAAATTATTGAAGGTAAATAGTTGCAGGTAAACCAAAATGAAAACAAGTCAAAATTAATGGAGCATAGAGTGATAAAGTGTACTTTATGCATGGAATACCACAGGTATGTTGATAAAATATATTTTATTTTACGTCTTTGATTCGCGTAACCGCCCATCCCCAACTTTTGAGATTTTCCCTAATTATCGCCCATGAGCCGTTACGCGCAAGATTTCGGTATGTATAAACAGTTCTTATGTACATAAGAATTAAGTGTGGCGTGCTTCCTTCGGGAGGTTTATTTGCACTCCGGGACTGAACTCATCCCTCTCTTCCCCTACCTCAGAGCAGGTCTGCAAAAGGGGGGGGGTGACGGCAGTATAGCCCCGGGTAACCGGCTGCTGGCAACCACCATGGCCTTACAGGGTTTCCTGACCATAAGGTCAACCCAGGCCTGGGCCTATAGGTCTCCTGACGAAGTCAGCCTAGACCGTAGGTTAAAATTTGCTATTACTTGTGAGTTCACACAAGTCCCTAGTAACTTACCCGCCGACCAAGCAGTAGTTATTTAGCAATTGTCCATTGGATAGGATGTATTAACGCAATAAAATTGCAAATTTAATAAGTAAATTAGATTTTTATAAGTTAATACCCTATCCAATGGACACACAAGACCCTCCCACCGACCCCGCTATCAGCTTACTAGGGGTCTTATAGGTTTAGACAACGAAAAAGATGATATGACGTCATGTTGTCTAGACAGGAAGTAAATACCATGCGCCACCTGGCGAATGCATAGTACTGGGACCGGCCAGCCGGTGGAAACACAGGATGTCTTTTTCTGGTGTTTGGCGGGCCGGTCTGCGCCTACCGGTTTAGCAATTGTCCATTGGATAGGGTATTAACTTATAAAAAATTAATTTACTTATTAAATTTGCAAATTTTCGCCACTTTTAGCGGCCATCTTGGATTTTAGCGGAAAATGTAAAAGTGAATATCTTGAAAACCTTACGAGATAGAGCGATTTCGAGCGAATTTTTGACCCACAGGGTAGTACAAGAGTATCCTATGCCAAGGGGAAAAATTTCTATTTTCGCCACTTTTAGCGGCTATCTTTTTGCGGAAAATGAAAAAGTGTGAATATCTCGAAAACTGTACGAGATAGAGCGATTTCGAGTGAATTTTTTCCCCCGAGGGTAGTACAAGAGTATCCTGTGCAAAGGGGAAAAATTTCAATTTTCCCCACTTTTGGCGGCCATCTTGGATTTTAGCAGAAAATGAAAAAGTGTGAATATCTCGAAAACCTTACGATATAGAGCGATTTCGAGCGAATTTTTGACCCACAGGGTAGTACAAGAGTATCCTATTCCAAGGGGAAAAATTTCTATTTTCGCCACTTTTAGCGGCCATCTTTTCAAGCGAATTTTTGACCCACAAGGTAGTACAAGAGTATCCTGTGCCAAGGGAAAAAATTTCAATTTTCTCCACTTTTAGCGGTCATCTTGGATTTTTGCGGAAAATGAAAAAGTGTGAATATCTCAAAAACTGTAAGAGATAGAGCAATTTCGAGCGAATTTTTGACCTGCAGGGTAGTACAAAATTATCCTATGCAAGGGGAAAAATTTCAATTTTCCCCACTTTTGGCGGCCATCTTGGATTTTTGTGGAAAACGAAAAAGTGTGAATATCTCGAAAACCGTAAGAGATAGAGTGGTTTCAGCTATAACATAGTAAAATTTCAGACTTGTAGCTCATTGCATAGCTACATAACAGCTACACAAACTATACATATACTGATCTGTACACACGGAATTCCCTCACCCACTCTCCTTCGCACAGCCTGTACCTGAGAAAAGAATTGCCTCTGTATGGGGAGGGTATTTGTGTCTCTGTGTGTGTGTGTGGGGGGGGTGTGTGTGAATGTGTGTGTATACAGGAAGTGATCTATTTTAATTTCTGTTTGCATTTAGATGTAAGAAGGACAGAATTCTCTTCTTGTTATTTTCAAGAGTGTGTTCTGACTGATCATGTGAGAGTTTCTTTGTTTGTATAAGACAAACTCTGGTGTTAATCATGTTTGTGGAAAAAAATTTAACTGCAATTAGAACTTTCCAACCTCGTTTGCAGTCAGATCACTCAGTCTGAGACTGTTTGAGCTAGGTGGGTTATTCTACACAAATGTTTCCCAAATGAAAGGAACTACACAAAGTAGCTTTGATTTTTGACAGTGACAAGCTATCTCATGTAAAAACATCAAAAAAGGTGCTAGTATCTCAGAAAGCCTTTTATTGAGTTACAAATTACTCTTAGTTTTATTAGTAAGACATTGATATTCATCTTGGGACAATATTTAATCATCAACATTGAAAACGTGTTTTTATACCAAGTCGCTTCGTGAATTAATTTGGTTCACAAAACTTGATTTGCGAATTGATTCGGTTCACAAGTTTAGGATTCCTTGCACCCCTAGTAGTAAGGAATATATCTTCTGGAAAAAATTTGAATCTGCTGCTTAGTAAAGTTTCTTCAAAGTTCAGTTTATCATATGTAAAAGGTCTTTTATCTCCCTTATTATTGCTTCTTGGGCTTTGAACCCAGTTTCGTGGTCACACTACCTTCAATACCAAGAATCAAGGTCCCTTGCTGTAGTGACCTTGACTTACAAAATCTTGTCCGGGCTATATCTCAGAAACCGTAAGGTGTAGGACGTTGATACTTGGTAGGGACATAAGCTAGGCCGTGAAGGTGTGCAATGTCATGTTGGGACCTTGATTCAACATTTGACCTTGCTGTAGTGACCTTGACCTATAAAATCTTTGCTGGGCTATATCTCAGAAACCATAAGGTGTAGGAAGTTGATACTTGGTAGGGACATTGGTTAGGGGTTGTAGGTGTGCAACATCATTGTGTGATCTTGATTTGGCCTTGTTGTAGTGACACTGGATTTGAACATCTTGACCAAGCCGTCTCTTGGATTGTGGAAGGTGCAGAAGGTTGACACTTGGTAGGGACATTGATTAGGGTTTGTAAGTGTGCATCATCATGATGTGACCTTTAGTTTTGGCTCTGCCAAAGTATGTTCACCTGCCATATTTGAGACATGTTTCTCTTATGACAAAGATATATTAATTGCAGCAACTGATTATTTTAATTTATGTACTTTAACATAATTGTGCTATTTCCATTGACAGATATACCCCAATTAATAAATTCTGCAGTTTCAGAATTCTTAGTTTACTGATTAATGCTGTTATCTTGGTATTGAATTCTCTTCTTTTAATACTTTATCTTTACATACACTTTCTTTCTCTTGGACTTTATTTTCTCTACTTAAACATTATTTGGACCTTTTTGTATCTGACATTGCTCTGATAGTGTCCCAATCTTGTACCTTTTCACTACTTTTATATCTCATGGTGTTGAAAAGTATTTCCCCAGACTGTGGGGTATGGGCATCTCCGATGCTATTTTGTTGAAATAATGCTTGGGACATTTTCCAAAATATTTGAGATAACCATAAACTTGTCTTTATTAAGTAAATTTAAGTTTGAGATTAAATCAGAGAGCAAGTTTGTTCTCAATTTTTTTTTGTGAATAGCAAACCAGTTTTGTCACTAAAACGGCCTCAAACCAGAAAACAGTCCTTAAAGCTTGACACAAATTTGGTCAGAACTTTCACAAGTACACGCCCCACATCTCTCAATCATCATTTTGCCTGTCATTAGATTTGTTTATTTGGTGTTAATTTTTGGTGTGCTTTTGTTCATGTTGTTTGATATGGGCTGTATTATGCTTTAATATTAGATTGATATATCCTAAGTACATAGTTTTGTCTCATTGTATGTGGTTAATTTTTTTTCGATTTTGTTTGTGTGTTGAGTAATCTCTTGTAAAATAAATTGTATAAGTCTTCAATATTGTTATATTCAGTACTTCAACAGTGCACTGCAATACTCACTGATGAAATGGTTTTGTGCATTTTGTAATCAAATCACGTTGTGCATTAGAAGAATGATGGCATTTTCAGATTAAAATCAGAAATATTTAACTTGAAGAATCTGTTAAAATATCTATTGTTAAAGCTGTTACTGTTATCGTAATAATAGTGTGTATAAGATTATTGTTTTGAACATCAGATGACACTGGCCTGACCCACTACACTATGTATGGGACTTCTTACATTCTTTGTGGCTGTCTATCACTGCCCATTGTTGTTGCTGTGTTTCAGCCCTGATGAACTTGTATCACAGAAGAACAGGCAGCTTTGAGCCTCTCTGTTACACCATAGGTTGGGTTGAGTCGTCCCTTAATGTTCAGTGTTCTTGCTTCTTTGTGTTGATGTTGCGCTCTCTGCGTGTTGGTATTTTACACTTTACAAGCTGCACTGTGTGAGCCTTATCTGTTGCTCTGTACATTCATCTGCCTTGATCCACTGACTCTGTGTAAACATATGTTACAATATGCTTCATACACTGTGTCTTTATGTGTCCATTTCTTCAAAGACAATACAACAAACAGTATTACTATTCATTAAGTTTGTCGCTGCATGGGAATAAATTGCATTTAAAATCTGAGGTTTCAATGTTTTGATGAATTTTGTTAAATTTAGCATGTGGGATCAATCATAAGGTGATTGTTTTGTTATATAATCTAAACTTTGTGAGCTTATTTTGATTATTCGTGGTGCTCTGGAGATTGTATTTTGCCTGAGTAGTTTCACCATTCATTTGATTATTGTATCCCCGGACGAAAGTCGGGGATACTTAGGATTCAGTATGGTCACGCCGCCGCAGAGATTTCGTTTTGGACGCAATAACTTAAAAAATATTTTAGTTAAACCTTTTAAATTTGGTATGTTGGTATTTATGGGCAATGCCACGAATGCTATTGTTTTGTGACCTTGACCTTCAATTTCAAGGTCACTGGTAGGGGCCACGGTGGCAGAGTGGTAACACTCTCGCCTCCCACCTCTGAGGCCGGGGTTCGTTTCCCGGCACGGCCTCAAGTGGGAAAGCTGGTAGTTGCTTGCTGTTGGTCGGCAGTTTACAGTACAGAACCCTAACGAACTGTATGTACTGGTTTCCTCTGCCCTTCCAACTACCCGTCATAATATGACCTGTACAGTGTTGAAAGCAACATAAAACCCCAAATAAATAAATAAATCAAGGTCACTGGTGGCCTCTTAAAGGTCAGATTTGGCCATTTTTTCACATTTTGGCCCAGTTCTCATATACAGAAAGTTAGATCATCCTATGGGTGGTATATATAATACATATATATGTCCTCTGTAAGCATGCAGAAATTTGACCTTGGAGCTCTTCATTGAAGGTCATCCACAGACCGCCAAAGTAGCTCACCGAGGTCATTTTTTGGCCTTTGTGAAGATATTTTCACACTTAATGTTGACTATATAGCATGGAAACTATAGAAAATGGTTTGGAGGTTGAGTACATGATGGAGTACCAGCATCCATTTTATTGCGTTAATATATCTTACCTAGTGGACCAGTGCATTTGTCCGGCGCGCAGCCGGTCCCGCCAAACATTAGAAAAAAAACGTCCTGAGCTGGGCTCTGACCGGGACCGGTAGTGTACTCCATTCGCCAGGTGTCGTGTCGACACCCAGCTCCCCTTCTGCGCGTGCGCGCGCATGCGCACTTCCTCTTTTTGTTTGGCGCCATAGTGTGTTAACGGATAAATTTCAGTGGAATAAACTTTGAATTATATTTGTTCTTTGCAAGTGTGTTAGAAGGAAAGTTTTGGATATTTGCAAAATATATTTGTCATGGCATCACCAGGACATAAAAAGTGTGCCCGCTGCAGGGACAAAAAGGTGGGAGATGACCCTTGTGTCAAAGGTCAGGACTGTGAATTGTGTGATAAATTGTCTGACTCTCAAAAAGGTATGTTAGCAACCCCACAATATCAAATCAGAAAAGACAAAAAAGCAGGGATCTTAATCTCTCCTAGTAAAGTTACTGTTGTGGGTCCGGTGGAGGATCAAGATGAAATTGAGATGTCCCCGGACGCTGCGCATGCACAGGGACAGGTTGTTACCGGTGCTTTCCCGGTTTCTGATCAGACAAGTACTGGAGACTTTGTCTCCCGTCAGGATTTTGAACTCTTAAACAATCAGTTGGAGGAAAAATTCGCCCGTTTTGAGGCTCTCCTTACCAGAACCAACATATTTTCAACTCCCAAGATGCCTGTTTCAACAAGTCAAGCCCCTATCTCTGACACGCCTTTCATCAATCCCTCTCCTGACCCCAGAGCCACCGGTCCGGTGAGGCCTCAGGTCAGGACGTAGAGGATACTTCTTCCTCTTCTGTTAAGAAACATAAAGGAAAGTCAAAACACAAGAAGTCTATCAAACCGGCCGCTGCTGCCGGTTCTTCAAATCAAATTGCTATGGACCCTATTCCTCCTCCCAAGACAGTGGTACCCGGTCCGGGTTTACAAGTTCTTGGCCAACCGGAGGAAACTGTGCCTGCTATCACCAGTGTCTCTCAACCGGTCATCACCGGTCCACAGTATACCAGTACTTCTGCTTCCTTTGCACCGGATAGTTTTGCTCAGCCGGATCCGACTCTGTCAGACGGGGAACCCCTTCCGGACCGGTCAGATAAAGACTCTGGTGAGGAGGGTGAACTTTCAGATACTGAGGTCACTGAGAAAAACGAGGAAATGAACTACAGGGAAACGGTCCGGTCGGTCAGGTCTTTCCTTGGCTGGTCACACATACCAGATTTTGAAGTTTCAGTAGGTGATACAGACAACCGTTCTGACAACCCTTGGAAGGGTAAACATCCTCGTCGCACAGGCAAAGTTTCAGTAGAGTTACCAGCTGACGACTGGCTTTGCTATAAGATGGAAAAACTGAACACTCGTGCTGCAGAAGGTTACCCTTCTCGTTCCCAGGAAGCCGCAGGTCTGAAACAAGACCAATTTATCAGAACACCCAAAAGCCAGGCAAAGTGGTATACACAGTCCCGACTCAAACAAGATGTCAATCAAAGACCTGGACGAACAATCTTTGGCTGGTCGGGTTCCGAAGCACGCCTGAACTCTCAATTTTCCCGTATTGCCAAGACTTCCTCATATCCATCTTCAGGACCAGCGTCTAGGCCTATCCCTCAGGAGATACTTAGAAGGTGGGAGCAATGTGCTAAGGAAGGCTCTTTGATTACCAACCACGCAGCGGGGTTCAACAGGTGCGTGAGCGAAATTCAGGACAAGATGAATCAACATATTTCATTTTTGAACGCTACCATTGTTCAGGGCAAGGCCCCAAAGGAAGTCACTGACGCCATCAAGGACTTGAAAGACTTGTCAGCTTTCCACAGTAGCGTTTCTGTGGCCTTAGGTACTGCTTTCCAGCACCTCGCGGACAGCCTGTTTGTTCAGCTAGCCAATTTCATTTTGTTGAGGAGAGATTCTTATCTCGAGTACGTTAAACCAGGCCTGAAACCTGATACCTGGAATAAACTACGAAATGCTCCCCAGTTCACTTACGGGCTATTCCCGGATGATGTACTGGCAGTAGCGGAGCAGGATATTCAAAAGCATGAATCAAACAAGAGTGCTACTGGTCCCGGTCCGGGCACATATCAGCACTCAAAGAAGCATCAATTCAGGTACCAGCCATATGAAAAGAAAGAGAGTCGTCAATCCGGCTTCTCCTCTTCCCAAAATCAACAACCTTGGAGGCAATTCTCGGGCAGAGGCAGGGGTAGGGGTCGTGGTAGAGGTGGATCTTGTTCTACATACTACTCCAAGCCTGCCCGTGGTACCAAACCAAACAATGACAATCAATATCTACTGAGTCCCCCAGTTGTGTTAAGTTCAAGTTTAGGGGATCTCAATCTAGTGTCATCAGCAAACAAAGGGACTTTTCCAGAGACTGTAAATTTGCATGTTGTTCTTCCTGCACCTTCTGTAAAAGGGCTGTTACAAAAGAAAAACGTAAGACCCTCTCATTCTCAAATAGAAATAAAATCTGTGAACAGTGCTTTGTCTGTAAATCAGTGTCTTTTTGCCCCAAATGTGACAAATTCCCCGTGTGTTGCAAAAGATCCACCTGTGGGAGGCCGTCTGCAACTGTTTTGGCAGGTTTGGCTCTCCCTGGGTTCAAATCCAAGGGTAGTCTCCATCCTCAGGGAAGGGTATCAACTACCCTTCAAGGAGAGACCACCTCTAGCAAGATTTCCTGTGATAGTCAGTGGTTCATCAAATCCTTTACGAAACAAAAATCTGAACGAAGCATTGCATTCTCTAGGTCAAAAACAGGCTATAGAAAAGGTGTCCGTTCAGTCATCTCTGGGTTTCAACAACCGGTTGTTCTTGGTTCCAAAACCCAACGGAAAATGGAGGCCCATTCTAGATCTAAGCCAACTGAACCTTTACCTTGCTCCAGCAACGTTCAAGATGGAAACTCCAGAGACCATCAGACTCTCCCTGCAGCAGGGGGAGTGGGTCACTTCGCTAGCGACGCTTATTTTCACATTCCAATAAGCCACAGGTCGCGAAAATATCTAAGGTTTCACATCAAACGTCAGACTTTTCAGTTCACAGCACTTCCCTTTGGCCTGTCGACGGCTCCGTTGGAGTTCACAAAGGTGGTCAAAGAGGTAAAACTTATGGCTCAAGCTCGGGGTATTCGGATCCACCAACACCTAGACGATTGGTTACTGAGAGCCCCGTGCGAGGAAATGTGCCTACGTCATACCCGGACCCTTTTGGACCTTTGCCGCTCTCTGGGTTGGGTTGTCAACATGGACAAATCAGAGCTGATTCCCCAGCAAACCTTCGACTTCGTAGGTTATCATTTCGACCTATCTCAGGGGTTAGTCAAACCCACTCAGGAAAGGTGGAGAAGTCTTTCCCAGAAACTCAATCTTCTCCTGGGGCTACAATCTTGCACAGTCAGGCAATTCATGTCTCTAATTGGCCTTCTGATGGCAACAGAGAAACAAGTAGTCTCGGGGCGGCTGCACACGAGACCCATTCAATGGCACCTGAAAAGGCATTGGTGTGTCCCAGAATCTCTGGAGAAGATCATCCCAATTCCTTCTTCTCTCCATGTTCATCTAAGATGGTGGTTGGATCCAACCAAGGTGCTCTCAGGTCAACCTTTACACCCTCTTCGACACGCCCTCAAACTGTTTACAGACGCCTCAAACGAAGGTTGGGACGCTCACTTAGGCGACTACATGACAAAAGGCGTCTGGTCAGAGTCAGAAAGCGCCTTACACATCAATTTGCTCGAACTCAAAGCAGTCCTTCTGGCCTTAAAACGGTTCGAGCGATTGTGTTACAACCAGGTAGTGCTTGTTTGCACAGACAACACCACTGTGGTCTCTTACATCAACAAGGAGGGGGGTATGAGGTCAGGCTCTCTCTATGCTCTCCTTTGGAGACTGATGCTTTGGTGCAACCAAAGGCAGATTGTCCTGAGGGCCAGACATATTCCAGGTCATCTGAATGTCATTGCCGACAAACTGTCCCGTCTCAATCAGGTGATACAGACAGAGTGGTCTCTCCTCCCGGAGGTTTTTGCTCAGCTATGCCGGCGTTGGCACCTCCCGTCAGTGGACCTATTTGCCACCCGGTTCAATCACAAGCTCCCCAAGTTTGTTTCACCGGTTCCCGACCAGTCAGCGTGGGCGGTGGACGCCTTAAGTCTCCATTGGGAAAAGCTAGATGCCTACGCTTTTCCTCCTACGGCTCTCCTCCCTCAGGTGGTGACCAAGCTTTTGGACCACGGCTTCCGTCGCCTCATCCTGATTGCACCAGGTTGGCCCAACATGCCCTGGTTTTGGGACCTGGTCAGACTGTCAACTCAAATTCCCCTCCTGCTTCCTCAGGTGTCGAATTTGATAACTCAACCGTTCAATCAGTGCCCTCACAGGGACCTCCCCAATCTGAACCTCCATGCTTGGCTCCTAGACCCTCTGCCATCAAACAGGCAGGGTTTTCTGCAGAAGTGGCAACAAGAATTGAGGCTCCTCAAAGACGATCTACCAGAGCCATCTATGAATCAAAGTAGTCCGTTTTTGTCCGATGGTGCGACAAGAGTAAGGTGGACTTCCGGACTCCCTCTATAAAGCAGATTGCGGATTTTCTCCTTTTCCTGTTTCAGGAGAAACACCTTCAACCTAGTACCATCGAAGGTTATAGAACTGCCATTGCCGACAAAGTAGGCAATTCCAATGTGAATATTAGCAAGGATGAAAACTTGACCCGACTGCTTGAAAGCTTTCATAGGGACAAACCAAAGGGCAGACGTGGCATCCCTAATTGGAATCTCTCGTTGGTCCTTCACCAACTTACCAAACCTCCTTTTGAACCGCTTAGGAAGGCTTCGTTGAAGCATCTATCGTTTAAAACCGTTTTTCTGCTAGCCCTGGGCTCCGGGAAACGGAGGAGTGAGATTCATGCTTGGGTTCACAAGAATATTAGACATCAGGAAGATTGGTCTAATGTTTCTTTGTCCCCTTCTCCAAGTTTCATCTCAAAGAATCACTTGGCCAAGGAGGGTCCCTCCTGTGTGGCTCCGGTGATCGTTCCAGCCTTGGCTCCTTCCTTGGACAGATCCCTCAAGGAGGATAGGAGTTTATGCCCGGTCCGGGCACTCCGTTATTACTTGGACAAAACCAAAGATCTCCGGTCAGGCAAGGAATTGGTCTTTGTCTCCTTTAGAAAGAGTTTCCAGAAAGACATCGTCCCTGCAACGATTTCCTCCTGGATCAAACAGACCATTATCTTATGTTATCAACTGTCCGACCAACAGGCCCAAGATTTTCATCAGGTTCGGGCTCATGACGTCCGCGCCTTCGCAGCTTCCAAGGCTTTTCAAGGAGGTGTGCCGTTAGATCTGATTTTGGCAGCCTGTCACTGGAAGTCTCATAACATTTTTACCCAGTTCTATCTGAAGGATTTGGCCTGGGCTGATTCTGAGGTATACCATTTGGGCCCTGTGGTTGCGGCCCAACAAATCAGAGATTAATTGAGAGGCTTCCATGTACATACTATATGTATATATGTATATCCCTGTACTTATTTTTTACAAAAAAAAAAAAAAAAAAAAAAAATGTCCCTTCAGTCTGTCTTGTGTTCACAAGAAGATGAGGGATCATCTTTATTTTCATTTCCCTTGTTCACTTCCTCGTGGACTCGTCAGTAGACAGAAAAGAGGGGGGGGGGGGGGAGACAGCGCCTAGCCAAGGTGGTTAGAAACCTTTCCCGGGTGATTTCCTATGGCTTAGCAATATGTATCTGGATTTTCTTTATCTCCCTCCTTTTCCTGCGAGCTGCCCTCCATCCACTGGGTAGTTATTCTGCACTGGTCCACTAGGTAAGATATATTAACACAATAAAATGGAAAATTTAATAATTAAATTAAATTTTTATAAGATAATATCTTACCTAGTGGACCATCAGAGTCCCACCCTACCTTCCCCGCTATAGCTCAAAGGGGGACGCGCAGAAGGGGAGCTGGGTGTCGATACGACACCTGGCGAATGGAGAGTACACTACCGGTCCCGGTCAGAGCCCAGCTCAGGACGTTTTTTTTCTAATGTTTGGTGGGACCGGCTGCGCGCCGGACAAATGCACTGGTCCACTAGGTAAGATATTATCTTATAAAAATTTAATTTAATTATTAAATTTTCCAATTTGTTGACCTTGGCTATTGTTTTCAAGGTCACCTTAGGTCCTCTAAAATGACTCAGAATGGTACCTTTTACTGCATATATATGCCTATATAAGACTGTGAGGCCATATACCTCCTTTATTATTGTATCCACCATAGAGAGATTTTCGGCATTAACGCTGTCAGAGGAAAACTACACTAGCTAGGTTCACCAAATTTGCAGGATATCTTCATTGGGGGGTAATCTTCTCTGGGACTGAAATTAGCCTCATTCTGAAAAACAAGATGGCCGCCGCGGGCATTTCTTTGAAAATTATCTACATTTTTCAACTGGCTGTTTCTCATAGGTAGAAGGTTGAATCTCTTCATAGGTGATATGTATAACAGATATACATGTCCTCTACAACCTTGCAGACATTGACCTTGAAGCTCGTATTTCAAGGTCATCCGCGGAGTGCCAAAGTAACCCACATAGCAGACTTTAAAAGTGCCTATATCTCACTTATTATTGGGCCTAGAGGTTTGCAATGTGAAACCAACCTATAGGAAATCATGTGCTGCAAATCTTTTGATGTTGTCAGATTTGACTTTGGATCACTCCTTCAAGGTCAAACGAGGATAGCCAAACTTAAAAGTGCTTATATCTCGCTTATTATTGGTCCTAGAGGTTTGGGATGGTAAACTAACATATAGGAAATCATGGACTGGGAATCTTTTGGTGTGGTCGGATTTGACCTTTGGCCCTTCCTCAACGCCAAACGAGGATAGCCAAAGTTAAAAGTGCTTATAACTCGCTTATTATTGGTCGTAGAGGTTTGGGATGGTAAACCAACCTATAGGAAATCATGGGCTGGGAATCTTTTGGTGTGGTGAGATCAAGGTCAAACGAGGATACCCAAACTTAAAGGTCATAGGAAACATTTTTCACAAAAATTGTGGAGTTAACTTAATTCAGTAGACAAACAACCTATAAGAATGAAAATGTGGTTTATTTTAAGAAATATATGGTACAAGAGCCATAAATAGCATTAGAAAAAATAAATATCACGAAGTGGAGTAAAAAGCCAACATATTGTTTTTCTCGTAGTAGATGACTGATGACGTCACAGGTTCATAACGAAGTTCTGTTTAGTTGGAGATATCATGTATATATTTACAAACTGAAGGAAGATAACATGTTTCTTTGCCAGAAAAAAGCTCACTAGCCTTTGTTTTTTCCAGATCTGTTTTTTTTTTTTTCAAGTTTTACCTAATTTTTAACCACTAACAGTTCTAACAAACACAGATATACTATAAGTTGGCTTGTCTTGGAATGGAGAAAGCATAAACATCTGTATGAGATATTGCCTCCTCCCATTTTTTCAGGGTTTTTAAACTGTGATGGGAAAAGTAGCCTTTCACAAGTTAGATATTTACATAAAACTAAGAATCTGTTGACAAATTCAAAAGTTGTCATTAAAATGTACTGGATACTGTTTTTTGGGGGTTTTTTTTGGGGGGGGCCTTTAATCACCGGTACTTCTATCAAGATAAGGTATGATGTAAAGTGAAATCAAAATATACAATTTGTTTTCATTTGCATAAATCATTTATAAAAGCATGCTGTTGTAGTCAAATTTATTGAATTTATTCTGAAAGAATCCTGAAGTTCTAACTTTTATATTATCAGTTCATGAAATAATTCAGTATATAATGGGTTTTCCTTAAGATATATAGTAGTTCAGTACTTCTTGACCTTAAGTTTGGATAATTTTAAGTTTTGGAAATTAGTTGGTAACATTTTCTTCTCAATTTAAGCCTTTGTTGAGACCAAGAAAAAGGAATTGTGTTTGGGGGATCAACAGTATACACTGTCGATGGCCAGACGCATTATGTATACTATGAAAGCAGCATTGTTTACAGTTTTGGTGGGAAAGTTCTGAACTAATTTGGGGAACATATATGATTATCCTTGCTTGGGGCCCAGTTCTAAAGACATTTATGTGTATTTATTATATCCCCAGACGAAAGTCGGGGATATATTGGATTCAGGTCCGTCGCGCCGCCGCCGCCGCCGCCGCCGCCGCCGTAGAAATTTCCTTGTGGACGCGATAACTCAAAAACAAATTAATATTTTTTTTTCAAACTTGGTACACATGTTAAGGGTGCCCAAAGGAAGATCCCTATTTTAAGGTGACCTTAAACTCCCAGTAAAAAAGAACTTATGGCCACCTTAAGGTCAGAAATTGCACTTTTGGCCACTTAGAGCCCTGTAGGTCACAAACTATGATGCTCAGGTGGCTGAAATTTTACCTGACAACACATTAATATGTTCTTAGTACATGTGCCGAAAATCACGACTTTAAGTTGAGGAGAAAATTGTGTTTGAGGCCCATAAATACCCCCACTTGGGGATTTTTTGCTATACTTTTCACATATTTTGCCCTATAATTTGGAAGTGGTAATTCTGATGAGTCTCAAACTGCGCTAGGTATAACTTTGATATGTAATCCTTGTCTGTAGAAAATTTTAGGGCTGTAGGTTTACCCAAAGGGGTCGACTTAAGGTCTCAAAAGTGCCCACAGAGACCCAATTTATGCACTTTTTGCCACTTTCAAGCACTGTAGCTTTCAAACTATGTCTCTCATCTAAGTTAAATATCATCTGGGAATATATCTATGTGTTTTCTTATATGTGCCCCAACATTTAGGCCTTTAATAGACAGTTAACCTGTGTATCAGGACCATAAACACCCACCCGAGTGACCCTTATAAGACATTTTTCACATCTTTTTCCCTGTAACTTGGAAATGGTAAGTCTGAGAAGTTTCAAACTGTATTAGATATATATTCTGTGTGTAATCTTAGTATGTAACAGATTTTAAGTCTGAAGCTTTAATTTTGAAGGTCAAATTGAGGTCTCTAAAAGGCTCCCAAAGACCCAATATTTGGACTTTTTGCTACTTTTAAGCCCTGTGACTGTCAAACTATGTGACTGATAGAGCTCAAATCCTATCTGGGAAGATATTAGTATGTTATTTATATATGTGCCAAAAATTAAGGCTTTA
Organism: Sabellastarte sp. h YS-2021; assembly: GCA_964017235.1. Classification (NCBI taxonomy): domain Eukaryota; kingdom Metazoa; phylum Annelida; class Polychaeta; order Sabellida; family Sabellidae; genus Sabellastarte; species Sabellastarte sp. h YS-2021. Next base: position 36,937,307 of record OZ024936.1, read on the forward strand.
AGAAGACATTTAACCTGTGTATGAGGACCATAAATCCCCACCCGAGTGACCATTTTTAGACATTTTTCACATATTTTGCCCTGTAACTTGGAAATGGTAAGTCTAAGAAGTTTCAAACTGTATTAGATGCATATTCTATGTGTAATCTTAGTATGTGACAAATTTTAAGTCTGAGGCTTTAATTTGAAGGCCACATTTAGGTCTCTAGAAGGCCCCATAAAGACCCAGTATTTGGACTTTTTGCCAATTTTAAGGCCTGTGACTGTTAAACTATGTGACTGATAGAGCTGAAATCTCATCTGGGAATACATTATTATGTTCTTTTTACATGTGCCAAAAATCAAGGCTTCAAGTAGACATTTAACCTGTGTATGAGGACCTTAAACACCCACCTGAGTGACCCTTTTAAGACATTTTTCACATATTTTGCTCTGTAACTTGGAAATGGTAAGTCTGAGAAGTTTCAAACTTTATTAGATACATATTCTATGTGTAATCTTAGTATGTAACAAATTTTAAGTCTGAAGCTTTAATTTGAAAGCCACATCGAGATCTCTAAAAGGCCCACAGAGACCCAATATTTGGACTTTTTAACCACCTTTAAGCCCTGTGACTGTTAAACTATGTGATTGATGGAGCTGAAATCCCATCTGGGAATGCATTATTATGTCCTTTTTACATATGCCGAAAATCAAGGTTTTTAGTAGACATTTAACCTGTGTATGAGGGCCATAGACACTCGCCCAAGTGCCTTTTTGGACATTTTTTCCGTATTTTGCCCTGTTATTTGGAAATGCTTAGTGTGACAAGTCTTAAACTGTATTATATATAATTTTTGTTTGTTATGTATGTCCCCCAAAAAGTTTCAGATCTGTTGTTTAATTGCTAAGGTCTCTTTAACAATTGTAAAATGCCCACAGAAACCCAATTTATGGACATTATGCCACTTTAAAGCCCAGTAACTGTCCAACTATGTGGGTTATAGAGCTGAAATCTTTGAATTTTTAAAAGGAAATGCCTGTCTATTTCAATTTTGAATATTAATAATGTTATGGCTATCTTAGTCTTTTAAGAACTTATTTTTGTGTGTTATACCTCTGCTTGCTGAGTTTTTAACTTTTTAAAATGAAACTGGTTAAACATATTCAAGTAGACAAAATGGACACTTTAAGTGAGCTTTAAGTCCCAATATTAATGAAATTATATCCTTATGTAGTAAAAGTAGGGGATTTTTAACCCTCAACTAGCCCAGTTTTATTCAACTTGCCTCAGTTAATTTTGACACAGCTCCTACAGTTATGAACTCATTTCAGTTGATAATCACATACTTAAAATTCTCAATTCTTTTTGTATTTGAGTACCCCTTTTATATAGATTGTTTGTTTACCATTTATGCATCCCCCACCCGGATTCCCCCCACCCACCTCTGGGACCTCCAGCTATATTGAGTGACACTAAATAAACAAAGGTATTTAATGATATCAGATGAGAAACAAAGAACTCAGTGGGGTTGCAGATCTTGTGTAATAGTGAGAGAGGTGTGGAGAAGGGGAGAGGGGTGGGGGTGGGAGGTGGTGGGCTTCATTACATATAACACAAAGGGGAGTCAGAACTGAGATTGTGTCACATATTTAGGTTGCATATATATGGACCACATATATAGGTATAGAGGAAATGAATAACTGAAAACAATTTGCAAATTCTAAAAATAATATAATAAAATAATAATATAAATAATTTTTTTTTAAATAATATTTTATTTGTGAACAAATATAGAAACAGATATGCGCTTTTGGGATTATGAATTTTAGAATGGACATTGAATCATCAATCATTTAAATACTTTGAAGGAAGATTGAAAAGTATGATGAGTTGAGTTAAAAATAATATTTTATTTGTCAACAAATATAGAAACAGATATGCTCTTTTGGGATTATTATTTTAGAATGGACATTCAATCATCAATCATTTAAATACTTTGAAAATAGGTTTAGAGTTATCATTGCAGGAAGATTGAAAATATAATTTGAGTTATGTATTCGGCGTCTGGGGATACACCATCTTCCTTGGAAGATATAAACAGAGTAGATTGATGTGCTGAAGTTCATATAATAATGGGTAATTATGTTTTAAAAAATTCCCGATCAAAACCTGTGGCGTGAGTGATGACCTGTCTGGGGATATGTTGGCGCCGAGTTGGCCCAATCTAGTTTCATCTCCTAGCAATAATTAGTTTTCAAAATTGAAAAAATAACTATCAAAACTCATCTCAGAGTAGAACCTGGTTGCATTTTTTTGTGATTTGTATCCAACTTGCTTAATACCTCTCTAAATAATTTTTTATCTGAAATAAATATGAAAGATGTTCTCAAGGCTATTTCAGAAACCCACTGTGGCAGAATGATGTCTTATAAACAAATAAACTTCATAAAAACAGATAAGCCTTTAAATATATATGTATGTATTAAAAGGCGTACGAAAATGATAGTTTGTTTACATTGTCATGAACCTGTGACGTCAAGGCAAGTACTTTTTACAGGACTTATCCAGTTAAAAATTAATGGCGACAGTTATGAAAATCTTGGAAAAACAGCCAGAAAGTGACTGAATATACCATGTAACCTTGTCCAGACGCATCTTATTTTTACAGAAATTGAACTTTCATATGTATCTGTAACTATTGATGAATGATCTGAAAATGCTTCCTATGACCTTTAAAAGTGCATTTAACTCACTTATTATTGGTCCTAGAGGTTTAGGATGGTAAACCAACCTGCAGGAAATCATGGACTGGGAATCTTTTGGTGTGGTCGGATTAGACCTTGGGCCCTCCATTCAAAGTCAAACAAGGATAGCCAAAGTTAAAAGTGCTTATAACTCACTTATTATTGGTCCTTGACCTAGACGTTTGGGATGGTAAACCAACCTATAGGATATCATGGGCTAGGAATCTTTTGGTGTGGTCAGATTTGACCTTGGGCCACTCCTTCAAGGTCCAATGAGGATAGCCAACCTTAAAAGTGGCTATAGCTTGTTTATTATTGGTCCTAGAGGTTTGGGATGGTAAACCAACCTATAGGAAATCATGGGCTGGGAATCTTTTGGTGTGGTCGGATTTGACCTTGGGCCCCTCATTCATAGTCAAACGAGGATAGCCAAACTTAAAAGTGCTTTTAACTCGCTTATTATTGGTCGTAGAGGTTTGGGATGGTAAAACAACATATAGGAAATCATGGGCTGGAAATCTTTTGGTGTGGACGGATTTGACCTTGGGCCCCTCCTTTAAGGTCAACATGGATAGCCAAACTTAAAAGTGCTTATAACTCGCTTATTATTGGTCCTAGAGGTTTGGGATGGTTAACCAACCTATAGGAAATCATGGACTGGGAATCTTTTGGTGTGGTCAGATTTGACCTTCGGCCCCTCCTTCAAGGTCAAACGAGTATAGCCAAACTTAAAAATTCTTTTAACTCGCTTATTATTGGTCCTAGAGGTTTGGGATGGTAAACCAACCTATAGGAAATCATGGACTAGGAATCTTCTGGTGTGGTCGGATTTGACTTTGGGCCTCTCCTTATAATACATATATATGTCCTCTGTAAGCATGCGGAAATTTAACCTTGAAGCTCTTCATTGAAGGTCATCCACAGACAGCCAAAGTATCTCACCGAGGCCATTTTTGGCCTTTTTGGCGATATTTTCACACTTTATGCACTGAAAGCATGAAAACATAATACTCTGTATGTCACGCTTCAACCATGTCCCATCCGGGGATACACTGCGTCGAGATGCAATATCTAGTTAAGTCAGAGGGTGGTTTAAAACTGACAAAATTTACCCTTGTTTTAACAGAGCCTTGAAATATACTGTCCTAAAAGTTTGGTTAAAAGCTGCAGAAAGTGGCAAAAATTGTGTGATGTGACAACAGGTTTACTTAGAAAATCTTGTAGCAGCTAGATCAACAGTCACTATTGGAGATAGAGAAAAGGACGCAAATACTTTTTGGAAGAATGTTGTTGTACATTGGTGGTATTTTTTGACACTATTTTCATAAGACATGGTGACTAGAGCTCCTCCATTGTTTTATTGCACCTAATTAACAACCACAACTTCTTAATAAATAGAACCTCTTTTGAGGGAGTCGGAGTGATTTATGTGAATGACTTATTTAACCAAAATGGAAACCTGTTTGGTTTTTGAAACTTTCACTAGATGTTATGAAGTGAAGATATATTTTGTAGACTTTGATAGCTTAACATGTAGCATACAAAGAAAATATAGAAACTTAGTTAGAATTGACACCTCAGAATATTTTTGTCATGAATGTTTGAAAACTATTTTTAAAATGCCAAAAAGATGTGGAAAACTTATCAAACCATAATTTCAAAGTTAGATTCTTAAAGGACTTGTACACAAAAATGTAATACAACTACTAGAAAATAAATTTTAGTTTCTGAATGGAAATTTGTAATCAAATTTATCAGTGCAAATAAAACAATGCAAAATGTTCCATATTATTATGGAACACAGAAAATGGGTTCCACAGAAAATGCCCAGTCTGAGGACTGAGAGATGACCTCTCTGGGGAAATGTTGGCATTAAGTTGGCACTATCTACTTCTTTATGATCTTCTTAACTCCTGAATTTGTACAAAGGACTCGTTGACCCACTGGAACAGGAGCTTGCAGTATGTCTTCACTATTAGTCTTCCTTGAACTTGATAACTTCCATCAGGCCAGAGATTTTGTTGTTCAACAATTGCTTTCTTTATATCATTTCAATTGTCATTGTGTTTTTATGGCTTCATTGTGATTTATTATTTTTCTGCGACATTATACCTGCATGAATTCTTGTGATTTCTCTCCTTGCAGTATGTATGCCAGAACAAATTAACGAGACCATAGAATTCAAACATTTTGATGGTGACCTTGACTGAGTAATTGTTTCACCATTTAATTCTATACTTATATACATCTTGATTAGTGATCTCAACGGGTATCCGGATATCCGGGTACCCGAACCCTGAATATTTACCCGAATCCGAAATCACATACCCGAGTACCCGAAACTATTGTCAATATCGCCCACTTTGGCTGACGAGTACTACAGGCATATCTCGACTTCATAAATTCACCTAAAATTAAACTATTTAATTAAAATGCACAAGAGTAATGTTTTCTCACCCTTAAACACCATTTATAGTATTTAATTTGACTTTTATTTTGGTTGTTTATGCATTGTCAAATGCCGATACCCTTTGAAAATCGTCAGTATATTAACACAGTTATGTAATTCCGAGTACATGAAATATTGTGTATATTGTCTATATAGTGACATGCACACCTTAAATAAATAAAAGTACGATATCTTTAAACAGTAGTTCAAAATTTAGCATTAATAAAGTTCACATACCTGCCTGAAAAAAATAAAGTTTCAATTCCGAAACTACATTCGAGCAACAGTGAATGCTTTACTGACAGGTCATGTGACCCCAATTTTATGGACACTGCAATAAACAACCGTGTTTTGAATGTACAGAAATCTTTTCTTGGTTAACATTTCTTCTGTGTCTTACTGTTTTGAATGCAAAAAACGTGGCCGACGAGATATAAAGCAAATGGTTGGATCCTATTATTTGTGTAAGTTTTAAGTTTGTAAATGTGGAGATTTTTTTAGAATCTCCTATTATCGCCCATCGGCGCGAGTACCCGGGTACCCGCCCGCTGAAATCCATACCTATCCGGTCCCACCAAAAAGAGTATTTTGAGAACACTAATCTTGATACAAACAAGTATGAAGATTTACATAATTAAATTGTTAAAAAGTACTTATAAGTGGTATTTGCATGGACAATTTAAGATTATAAGATTAAAAGTGATATTGTTTCAGCTATTTTTAGAATCGGCTCTATTTTCATAAATGTACAGTTTTTTGTCAAAAGCTTTGTCTGTGACACTTTATCTGTAACTGTGTTTTGTAGGTGCCAAGTTAGTGCTTCCGCCTCCCCCTCAGTTCAGAAGCAATGAGCAGCCAGGAAGGTGGGCATCTTTCACACCCTTTCACATCTTAGCAACTAGATTTGCGGCTGTACTGCCATGGACACAACTTTTTTGGAAATATCTTCCCATTGCTTTCTTTGGGAATTTGAAAATATCTTGTTCTGTTCACAACATAAAGGTCAAAATGCAGTATTTTTCAGTGTCTAATTTTCATTGTATTTAGCAACCCTATAATAATGTTTCACAAAGAATCTTAAGATTAAGAGTAAATATATGGTGATTAAATATATATAGCAGTAAATGAGAGTAATGTCCCCTTTTGGCAGAGCTCTACTATCAACTTGTACACTTTTTTACAGGGAAAAGCCCACAGTAGCACCAAGACGCTCTAAGATGAGTAGTGGGTTTTCTAGTCAGTCTTCAGGTGAGGATTACGTGTCCCTGGACATGAGAACAGATCCGGTGCGGAAATGCAGCACTCAGTCACTTCCTCACGGAGTACAGGATTCCTCTATACAACATCCAGACTTCACACTCAACAACTCAGTGGGCGGCTACTTCACACTGGGCAGCCATGGCAGACATCCCACCCAGCAGCCTGCCATCAGACCCCTGGACACTGACCACTTTAAAGGCCTGCACAGCTCAGCAGTAGATGTCGGAAACAATGGCCACCAGGAACAAAAGCAGCCTTGGGTGAGAGAGAGAGGAGGATCTATAGACTCACAGGGCTCTAGTAGTTCCAGAGAAGGCTTCCTGTCCCCTCCCACACTGGTATGTCCACTTCTTGGTCAGTATGGCCACCCACACACTACATCTCCCCTCACACATGGTATGTCCGCACACTGTCCACTCACTGATCAGAATGGCCACTCATACACTACCTCTGCCCTCCCACACTAGTATGTCCATGCACTGTCTATTCACTGATCAGTATGGCCACTCACACACTGGTTTGTCCACTTACTGTTCACCCCTTAGTCCACCATCATTCTTGGTATATCAACTCCCACACTAGTTTATCCATGCACTGTCCACACAATGTCCACAACACCCCCCCCCCCCCCCGGTATATCTACTAATCTACTCACTGGTCACTATGTCTACTGCCACGTACAGGGGGCCTGTCCTCACCTACACTGATATATCCACACACTGATTAGTAAGTGCACTCCCATACTGGTAAGTCCAGTTAGTGTCCACTCGCTGGTCTGTATGTAAACTCATTGTAATGTCCACTGGTCTTAGTATCCACTCGCATGTCAGTTTGTCAACTCACAGGCCTCTTATCCCATACTGGTGTGTCCACTCACTGGTTAGAATTTTTACTCACTGGTCAGTTTGTCTATTCAGTCATCAATAGATCCACTCACAGGACACCTCTAGAGCCCCACACTGGTCAAAGTTGTCAAAACTCTAAAATAGAGTTTACATTTCACCTGTTTTTACCCCACAGCCCTGAAGGGCTGTTAGGATATTGTTTTCACCCATGGTGTCTGGATGGGCAGGCGGGCGGGTGGCGGGAAAAAGTTTGTTCGGGCTGTATCTCAAAAACCGTAAGGTGTAGGAACTTGATACTTGGTAGGAACATTGGTTACGGGATGTAGGTGTGCAGAGTCATGGTTTATTCTTGATTTGACCTTGTCGTAGTGAGCTTGAGTTTGAAAATCTTGTCCGGGCTATATCTCAGAAACCGTAAGGTGTAGGAAGTTGATACTTGTTAGGGACATTGATTAGGGGGTGTAGGTGTGCAATGTCATGGTCTGACCTTGATTTGACCTTTGACCTTGCCGTAGTGACCTTGACCTATAAAATCTTGTCCGGGTTATATCTCGGAAACTGTAAGGTGTATGAAGTTGATACGTGGTAGGGACATTGGATAGGGGGTGTAGGTGTGTAGCATCATGGTGTGACCTTGATTTGACTTTTGACCTTGTTATAGTGACCTTGACCTATAAAATCTTGTCCGGGCTATATCTTGAAAACCATAAGGTGTAGGAAGTTGATACTTGGTAGGGACATTGGTGGGGGTTGTAGGTGTGCAACGTCATGGTTTCTCCTTGATTTGACCTTTGACATCTCTGTAGTGACCTTGACCTTTAAAATCTTGTCTGGGCTATATCTCGGAAACTGTAAGATGTAGGAAGTTAATACTTGGTAAGGACATTGGTTGGGAGTTGTAGGTGTGCAATGTCGTGATTTGACCTTGATTTAACTTTTGATCTTGACATAGAGACCTTGACCTTTAAAATTTTGTCCAGACAATATCTCTGAAACCATTAAGTGTAGGAGGTTAATGCGTGGTAGGGACATTGCTCAGAGGTTGTAGGTGTGACACATCATGCTGCAAACTTGATTTGAGCTTTGACCTTGTCATAGTGACCATGAATTTTAAAATCTTGTCCAGGCTATTTCTTGGATTCTGAAAGATGTAGAACATTGACACTTGGTAGGGACAGTGGATAGGTTTTATATCTCATGGTGTTGAAAACTTTTTCCCCAGGCTGTGGGGTACAGGCATCTTTTCTGCTAATTTTACAGCTTATTGTATCCCCAGACGAAAATCGGGGATACTTAGGATTCAGTACGGTCATGCCGCCGCCACAAAGATTTCCTTTTGGACGTGATAATTTAAAAAATATTTTAGATAGACCTTTCAAATTTGGTATGTGGGTATATATGGGCAATACCACGAATGCTATTGTTTCGTGACCTTGACCTTCAATTTCAAGGTCATTGGTGGCCTCTTAAAGGTCAGATTTATTGCGCTACAATAGCTTACCATGTGGGACTGAATGTTGTTCTCAGACAGCCGCATGCCCGGCCAATGTCTAAGAAAAATAGACATTTATAGTTGGCCGTAGCCTCATGTTGTCTTCTCGTGGTACTCTATGAGATCTTTTCCTACTTTCTCGTTGGCCGCGTGTTTTGGTAGCTTCTGTTATAAACAGACATATTTTCATCTATTTCCCAGCACATACGTATTGTTGGATGTTGATTTTTAGCCATTTTGTTTAATATACCTTATAGTTTATTCTGTGAAAATTACGTTTTGAAAGGATAAGTATTTTTACTTATTTTTGGTGTTTTGAGTTTTCCTCGGTTCAGGCTTTGTCGTTTAAACGTTTTATTGCGTTTCAAAATGTCCTGCCACTAAGCGAATAAAGACAAACCCAGATCTGCAAAGTGTCGTCACTTCTGCTTTTCCTTAAACTCTCATAATTATTGCCCCACATGCAGGGAATCTGGCAAGGGTGATGACCCCTGTGTCACATTTGAATCTCCTTGTGGTATTTGTGCTTCCTTCTCGGAAGAGCAGTTAATAAAAATCACCCACAGGAAACATTATGTAATAAAACAGAAGCGAGACACTACAAAAGATGATGAACTCGACCTCTTAGGGGATGAGGATGTTGAGTCCTTCACTGGATCTCAGGCAGACCTTGAGAGTGCTGCAGATAATTTGTTTACCTCTCCACCACATCCTCAGCCCCTATCCTTTGAGTCATTATATATAAAAACACCAGCAAAATCTGTCCCACCAACCCCAATTACTGCCTTACAACAGAAGATCGAGTCCAATCTCGAAAAGTCCCTGGGTTACACTCGGAACATACATTTACAGCAACAAATGGACTCTTTCCAGGCTTCCATGTTAGAGGCATTTCAGTCTCTCCGAGACGAATTTATGTCTTTTCAAAAGACATCTAAACAATCAGAAGTGGAGGTGGATCAGACCTCCGCTTCAGCCACTAAGCTTGGTCCCTCCAATCAAGCTGTAACTCTGGACCCACCCCATCCGAGACCTCGACCTACTTCACACTCAGTTGAGGCTATGGAGGTGGACTATGGTCCCTCCCTGCCACCACGTCTCGGTGCTGATCAATCTCAACATGACAACGCATCAGATCAGCATTCAGGTCTATCTGATGAACCTACTAAGGTGGCATCGGCTAGGCCTAAAAAGCATTCACACTCTCATAAAAAGCATGACATTGAACCGAGGTCTGCCTCGGATCAGTATTCAGGTCAATCCGATGAACCTCGGGTTGCATCATCTAGACATAAAAAACATGCAGATAGAAGCAAACGCAAAGTGAGGTCCAGATATGTGTCTTCATCGTCAGAGGAGGATCAGTCCTGTGCACCCAGACACAGGTCTTCAACGCCCTCTGGGGCTCATTCTGATCAAGACCAACCTCAACACGATCTAGACCCACCTTATTATAGGGAAGTAGCCTTGTCTGACGTTTCCTCTCAATATGCTGAGGAAGTGGACACCTTTAGACGTATTCTTGCCCTCCCTGATCCCAGGGAGTTCATACCTAGGTCCTCCACTTCTGTCATGGGGCTGGACGACGAGAAAGGCCGTCAGGAGCTTAGGCCAAGAGGCCCTTCTTCTCTGCTGCCCTCGGTTATCAAAGATGTCTTTGATAAATTTGAGCATGACTTTCAGGCCGCTAATTTACCTGAAGGTAAATATATCAAACCTCCTCCTTCCACTGCTAAGTGGTACAAGGTGGGACAGCCTTATTATGAGAACAAAATTCAGGAGTTGAATACAGATTTTGCAAAAATCTGTATTACTCCTAAACCCTCTGGGGCCCCTATGGGCAAGGTTCCCCTGGCAATTCTCAAGGAATTGGAGCATCAAGCTAGGCAGAATATATCCACCCTCAACTTTACTGCTGGCTTGCCAAGACTTCCTCCTCCTGTAATGCCACTCTAGAGAAGTGCCAATACAGCCTGAAGTCAACCTTTAAGAAGGTTAAATCCCAAATCCAGAAAGGTGCCAATCCTGAGAAAGCAGCCAAACGTGGACATGAACAAGCCTGTGAAAATTTGGACATCTGGAATAAGACTGTTCTTATTCAACAGAGCTCTTACATGCCTCAGCAAATCCTTGGCCCATATACTCTAGAGGGAGCTATATACTATGGATAACACTGGCTTGCTAAGGCGCAAAGCCGAGATGACCCTTTTACAACCACAACTAGGGGAAACGAAATGCCAGGAACTCGCCCATTTGGCACTCCTCCTTATTCAAGTCTCCGCTAGTTAAGGAGGGAGAAGACTTCCTGCTCAAAAAAGGCACCTCTAAAGACTCTCAGGGTTTTGGACCCTATCAAAACAAGCCCTTTCGTGGTCCCCACAACAAGAAAAGAGGCTCCTACAGGAAACGCCCCTATGGGGGCAACTCAAAGCAGTAAGCAATCGTTTTCCTCAGGCAGGGGGAAACCGAACTTCAGAGGCTCCAGGGGTCGTTTTCAACCCCACTCCTGGGGACGAGAGCGTGGAAACCCCTCCCCCCAATGACTCCTTAAAAGCCTCCCTCGGTCCACCAGTAGGTCACCTCCGTTCTTTCAGAAGAGACTGGCAAACAAACAAATGTTCATCCAACTTGTTAAACATTATCACCAATGCAGAGATGTTGCCAGACTGCATGATTGCGAGAATCTCGCATATTATATTAGAGGTTTACTACACGCAAATGCAGGGACCCAATGCGTGAAGAGAATGGCTTAAAGCTTACACTACCTTAACATACACTAAATATTTGCTGTATTATCGCTCGATGACACGAAGAGTTGTCAATGCGCAGGCGTGAACTCAACTGTAAGTTGATTTTTTCAAGTGTTTTAGTGCTGTGTAAAAAGTAGACTGGCTAGAAACATTATGTTTGGCAGACATACAGAAGAAAGTGATAGCAGCAACATAATGCAAAAATTGGTTCATAACTTTCTTCTCTCAAATGTAAAATTGTACAAAATCTTGCACCAAACATTCATGAAGTGGGTCGATTTTTCAGTCAAAAGTACCTCTCCCATATTCATATTTTGACCATATCAATGTGTTTCTTGGATTTATTATATTTAAAAGTTCACAAAAATGTTCACAAGAAAGACAATAGCAATAAATCCATGATCAATAGATTTGGTTTGTGAATGTGCCATGATGTAATCGCAGTCAGGATTTTCCATCCCATAAGAAGGGCAATAAAATTCATTTTTAATAATTTAAATTATTATTTTATTGCGTTAATACATCCTATCCAATGGACAATTGATAAACCGGTCGGCGCAGACCAGCCCGCCAAACGCCAGAAAAAGACGTCCTGTATTTCCACTGGCTGGCCGGTCCGTAGTACTGTGCACTCCCCAGATGGCGCCTCGTACTTCCTTCCTGTCTAGACAACCTGACGTCAAAGCATTTTTTTCATTTGGCGCGTGTACTGTGCTCATGTGTTTTCAACAATCTCCAGATATTTTAAGGAAAAGTGTGCATTATGATGGATTTTATACCTTAATTGCAAATAATTTATTGTAAACGTGTTACCTACATATCAAGCACGGATATATATCAAGAAATCTTCTGGAAACGCTCCCTAACTGACTCAATTTAGTGTTGATGATAGGGCAGTAAGCGACGAGAAATATGAATTATGAAGGCAGCCATTTTGCTAGTTTCCTCCCTTTAACCATTGTGTTGTTAGGGGCAGATCGACAATTTTTAAAGAAAATAATGGATATTCTACTTACAAGGTATTTTTATCCGTGTCTTTTATTTTGAATGTACCTCCAGCTACAATCACCATAGAAACGTCTTCTCTAGTACTACAAATGGAAATCACGGAAAACTTCGTTCTATGTAGTATTTAACACTGTAAATAGAAGGAATTCCCATCAGAAGAGGTGCATTCTTCAGAGCGCACTGGTAAAGACTTCTCTGCTGTATAGCATCAGTCACACCAGCCTAGCTCGAGTATTGGTGTTTTTTCATCAGAAGCAAGAGATGAATTCTTCAGATTTCTTTAGAGCGCACTGGTCCAGACATCTTTGCTTGTAAAGCATTAGTCGACCGGCAAGCTCCAGTTCATCCAACTTCACAATAGAAGGTGATATCAGTCCCTCCCTTGCAGACCCGGCTTTGTTGTCGGTAGTGGGGGTTGTGGATGGCCAGTTCACTGGTTTTATCATGAAAGAGAGAAGGAATTTCATCTACACATCTACAGAGCGCACTGGTCCAGGCTTCTCTGCTTTAAAAGCATCAGCCGGCCGGCCAGCTCAAAAGAACGCGACCTCTGACGTCATATCCAGTCAGCCAATCGCGTGTCCTTCCGACCAATCACGAAGCAGGTCACGTGTTTTCTTCAGAACTCACGTCTACTGTGACAACAGTTCCAGCTTTACAGACCCGACCTTGTTGTCGGTAGTGGGGTTTTGTGGACCGTAAAGTTGCCAGTAAAGCATCGCACAAAGAACGCGAATACTGACGTCATCTCCAGTTAGCCAATTGCGTGTCCTTCCGACCAAATCACGAAGCTGGTCACGTGTTTTCACCGACCAGGAAGGTCGGAACTGCGTTCTTCACAACTTACATCTACTGCGATACCAGTCCTTCTCTCATGAACCGACCTTCGTTGTCGGTAGTGGGGTTTGTGGATGAGCAGAATACTGCGCATTTGCATGTTTAAGTATCACAAAAGAACGCGACAACTGACGAGCTCCAATCAGCCAATCGCGTGTCTTTCCGACCAGCAGGCTGGTCACGTGACACACCGAACACCAAGTGTTTCTAAAAATAGATTACAAGGGCTTTCCCAGCAACTGTCAAATCTACAAACAAGACGTGCGATTAAAGAAATACTTTAATTAATGGAGGAAACCTACAGCAAGCTGAATTCAACACAGAAGATAGTTGTAAAATTGCTTTAGCAACTGTTTACAGAGTGTACTGACTGGTAACACAGCCTTGTACACTTGTTTCAACAACTGGTTACAGAGTGTACGGCTGGTACTGGCTACACAGCCTTGTACACTTGCTTCAACAAATAGGTACAGAGTGTACCCGCTGGTACTGGCTACACAGCCTTGTACACTTGCTTCAGCAACTAGGTACAGAGTGTACCCGCTGGTACTGGCTACACAGCCTTGTACACTTGCTTCAGCAACTAGGTACAGAGTGTACCCGCTGGTACTGGCTAGACAGCCTTCTTCAACAACTGGTTACAGACTACAGAGTGTACCGACTGGTACTGGCTACACAGCCCTGTACACTTGCTTGAACAACTGCTGGTTACATAGTGTACCGGCTGGTACTGGCTACACAGCCTTCTTCAACAACTGCTTACAGAATGTACCGACTGGTACTCGCTACACAGCCTTGTACACTTTCTTCAGCAACTGGTTACAGAGTGTGCCGGCTGGTACTGGCTACACAGCCTTGTGCACTTGCTTCAACCTACCGGTTACAAAGTATACTAACAGGGTGCTGGCTACACAGTCCTTACTGTACAGTGCTTCACCCCAACTGGTTACATATAAAAAAAAAAAAAAGCTGGCGAAATATAGACCAGTAGATGTCAAAATGCATTGGTGACCCCAGCCTGCCAGTTTTTTGCCGGTTACAGAGAATTACTGGTTACAGTAAAGTACCGAGTATGGAATCCTGGTACTGGACAGAGTTGCCTAAGGTAAATTTGGTTACAGAGAATTCTTAGACCAGTCAGTGGGCTTGGTGATATGACAGTGTCCCAAGCTACTGCCAGGCAACCTTCCCTTATCACACCTCTCAACAACCTGTTATCGGTGCTGGACTTGACTGGAGAGATAATAAATTTTGTCATCATGTCCGGCCAGGGGTCAGACATCTCACAAATGACAGTTGCTCTGTAAATGCTGTACCTTGCAGGCTGCTGGGCCGGGGCAAAGAGTCTATTAGTATGAAAAGTTGTGTCAGCCCCACCGGACCGCAATAAGAACAGAGAGACTGTTAACCTGGATCATTGTCACCAGACCAGACTAGTGTCCGGAGGGACAGAAAATGTTTGTCAGAATACCAAATGTCCCAAATGTGGCACACAATCTGCCTGTAGGGTCCAGACTAAGCCCTTTTTGGGAACTTAGGAAGCCTTGGGGGCTGGACCCTATGTAGTACAAAGGTTGAAGGAGGGATACCTACGTCCATATACCTATACAAGAACAATCCAGGAAATGCCTGAGATTTCACATCCAAGGTCGGGCATACCAGTTCAAGGCCCTGCCATTCGGTTTGTCCACAGCACCTTTTGAGTTCACCATGATACCAAAGAAGGTGAAATTGATGGCCATACACAAGGTTTTAAGAAGCCACCAGTACCTAAACGACTGGTTGGTGAGAGCCAGATCCCACCAGGCTTGTCTCCAACATACACAGGAACTAGTAAATAATGTGTCAGCAACTAGGTTGGCTGGTGAACTTCGAGGTATCAGAGCTGGAGCCCAAACAAGACTTCAATTTTATAGGCTACCAGTTCGACCTCAGATCTGATCGGGTCCGGCTGACTCCAGATCAGTGGCAGAACCTTCAAGAGAAAATGCGGAAACTGCTATCCCTACCGGCTTGCCCAGTCTGGGAATTCATGTCCTTGATAGGTTTACTAACAGCTTCAGAAAAAGCAAGTTCATCTAGGCCAACTTCATATGAGACTCATTCAGCGGCATCACAAACACAACTAGAGGGTCCCAGAATCACTGAAAAAGGTGATCCCAAGCCCCAGGTCCTTGCACCCCCATTTTCAATGATGGCTGAAGGAAGACAATGTCCTTACAGCCCAACCATTACACCCAATAAAACATGCTCTGCAAATATTTACAGACGCATCAATAGAAGGGTGGGGCGCTCACTTAGACGAGCACTTTGCAAGAGCAACCTGGTCCCCTCCGGGAAGCAAGCTGCATATAAACTATCTAGAACTTAAGGCAGTCTTTCTGGCTTTAAAGAGTTCCAAGACCTTTGCTCAAACAAAATAGTACTTGTAGCAACCGACAACACCACAGTAGTGTCAAAACATAAAGGAAGGAGGCATGAGGTCGGGCCCACTTGTGTGCCCTACTATGGAGAATCTTGACCCGGTGTACCAGGAAACAAGTGACTCTAAAGCACGACACATTCCAGGCCGGCCGAATGTGGTAGCAGACAAGCTATCCAGGCTAGGCCAGACCATCAAAACAGTGTTTTCTCCTTCCAGAGGTCTTCCACTCTATGCAGCAGGTGGCACCGGCCCAAAATAGACTTATTTGCCACGAGGTTCAACAACAAGTTGCCTCTGTTTTTGTGTCACCGGTACCGGATCCCCTGGCCACAGCAGTGGATGCGCTCAGTCGGCCATGGTAGGATCTGAATGCATACACCTCCCCACCATCAGCCATATTGGACAAAGTGGTGGAGAAGTGCAAGACTCCCCATGTAAGAGAATCATTCTGATTGCTCCGGGGTGGCCCAACATACCTTGGTTTTGGGATCTAGTGGCCATGTCCAGCCAAATCCCACTGAGCCTGCTCAATCTGCCCAACCTGTTCACAGCCATTCGATCAGATCCCTCACAGAAATCTGACAAATCCTAATCTTCATGCAGGGCTCCTAGAGCCTCCGGAATTGAGGAGCAGGACTTGTCTGAGGCAGTGGCAGCAAGAATTGAGGCTCCTCAAAGGGGATCAATCAGATCAGTGTATGAGGCAATGGGGCCATTTTTTACAAGTGGTGTATCATTCATCAGGTGGACTTCAGGCACCCCCTGTAAAGTCAGTTGCTGACTTCCTTTTGTACCTGTTTCAGGACAGGAAGTTGCAGCCCAGCACCATTGTTGGTTCCAGGTCAGCCATTGCTGATAGTCTGGGAAATTTGCCCATCAATGTCAGTAAGGATGAAAATCTCACTCGTCTCCTGGATAGTTTCACTGAGACAGACCCAAAGGCCGGAGGGGAATCCCCTCCTGGAACCTCTTCCTGGTTTTTGCACCAGCTGACAAGGTTCATTTTGAACCAATTAAAGGCCTCCTTGAAGCATTTGACCTTCAAGACAGTTTTCCTCTTGGCCCTGGGGTCGGGCAAGCGTAGAAGTGAGATACATGCTTGGCAAAACAGAAATATTAGACACCAATCCGACTGGTCAAAGGTGTCCCTGTACCCATCACCCAGCTTTCTCTCCAAGATTCAGCTGGCCAAAAAGGGTCCAGACAGTGTGGCCCCAGGGGTTATAACAGCCCTGGCCCCAACTCTGGATAGATCCCTTAAGTCTGACAGGTCCCTCTGTCCGGTCATAGCGTTGCGCTACTATTTGGACAGGATCTCAGGCAGATTAAGGAGGTGGGTTTTGTCTCCTTTAAGAAAGGTTTCGACAAGACATCTCACCTGCCACTATCTCCTCTTGGTTCAAGCAGACTGTGATCCTATGTTATGAGCTCTCTGACCAGGAGGCCCACACTTGACATCGGGTTAAAGTCCATGATGTCAGGGCCTTTGCTGCTTCTAAGGTCTTCCAGTCGGGAGTCTCCTTAGATCCACTGCCACTGAAGTCACAATACCTTCACACAGTTCTATATGAAGGGCAGGTCTTAGGCTGATTCAGAGCTTTACCAATTGGGCTCGGTAGTGGCTGCTCAGCAGATCCACAAGTGGCCCTTAGATTGAGATTTGTATATATGTATAACAGTTCTTCATGTACATAAGAATTAAGTGTGATGTGCTTCCTTCGGGAGGTTTATTTGCATTCTGGGACTGAACTCATCCCTCTCTTCCCCTACCTCAGAGCAGGTCTGAAAAAGGGGGGGGGGGGGCGACAGCGGTATAGCCCCGGGTAACCGTCTGCTGGCAACCGACCATGGCCTTACAGGGTTTCCTGACCTTAAAGTCAATCCAGGCCTGGGCCTATAGGTCTCCTGACGAAGTCAGCCTAGACCGTAGGTTAAAATTTACTATTACTTGTGAGTTCACATAAGTCCCTAGTAACTTACCCGCCGACCAAGCGGTAGTTATTCAGCAATTGTCCATTGGATAGGATGTATTAACGCAATAAAATTGCAAATTTAATAAGTAAATTAAATTTTTATAAGTTAATACCCTATCCAATGGACACACAAGACCCTCCCACTGACCCCGCTATCAGCTTACTAGGGGTCTAAGAGGTTTAGACAACGAAAAAGATGCTATGACGTCAGGTTGTCTAGACAAGAAGGAAGTACGAGGCGCCATCTGGGGAGTGCACAGTACTACGGACCGGCCAGCGAGTGGAAACACAGGACATCTTTTTCTGGCGTTTAGCGGGCCGGTCAGCGCCGACCAGTTTAGCAATTGTCCATTGGATAGGGTATTAACTTATAAAAATTTAATTTACTTATTAAATTTGCAATTTTATTGCGTTAATATATCTTACCTAGTGGACCAGTGCATTTGTCCGGCGCGCAGCTGGTCCCGCCAAACGTTAGAAAAAAACGTCCTGAGCTGGGCTCTGACCGGGACCGGTAGTGTAGTACTCATTCGCCAGGTGTCCCCTCTGCACCCAGCTCCCCTGCTGCGCGTGCGCGAGCATGCGCACCTCCTCTTTTTGTTTGGCGCCATAGTGTTAACCGCAAATATTTTCACAAGAGAAACTTTTGGATATATTATTAACTTTATTATTGTTTTTTTATTGCGAGTGTGATTATTTCATAAATACATTGTCATGGCATCACCGGGCCAAAGGAGAGGTAGCTGTGGCCATGTTATGGCAGGCTTCGACCTCCACAAAAAATGCGCCCGCTGCAGGGATAAGAAAGTTGGAGATGACCCTTGTGTGAAAGGACAGGACTGTGAGATTTGGGACAGTTTTTCAGATATACAGAGAGGTATGTTGGCTACACCACAATACCAGATTAGGAAGGACAAAAAAGCAGGAGTTCTGGTTTCCCCAAGTAAAGTCACTGTGGTGGGCCCAGTGGGTGAACATGACGAGATTATTATGTCTTCAGACGCTGCGCATGCGCATGATCAGGTTGTTGCCGGTCCATCCCCGGTGTCTTTTGATCAACCAGCCTCTGGAGATTTTGTTTGCCGTCAAGACTTTGAAGTACTAAATAACCAACTGGAAGAAAAGTTTGCTCGCTTTGAAGCTCTTCTTTCTCGCTCTAACATCTTCTCCACTCCTAAACTGCCTGTCAATGTGGAACACCCACCAATATCCGACACTCCATTCATTAATGCCTCTTCTGACCCCAGAGCCACCAGTCCGGTGCGGCCTCCGGGTCGGGAACCAGAGGGTTCTGTAGTAAGGAAAGATAAAGGAGTTGGCAAGTCTACACATAGAAAATCTTCAAAACCGACCGCTGCTGCTGGTTCTGCCAGTCAGTCTGCTGTAGACGCTTTCCCCGCTTCCAAGACCGTTGGGCCCGGTCCGGGTTTACAAGTTCTTGATAAGCCGGATGCTTTGTCTGTTTCTTCAATCAAGAGTGTTGCTTCCACAGTTGCTTTGGATCAACCAGTCCACACCGGTCCGCAGCTTTCAAGTGCTTCCGGTTCCTCTGTACCGGATCCTCCGGATATTTTTGTGCAACAGGAGCCTTTGTTGTCAGATGTGGAACTTGACCCTCTTCCGGACCGTTCTGATGGAGATTCCGGTGAGGAGGGCGAACTGTTGGATACTGAGGTGACAGAAAGAAATGAAGAAATGAACTATAGGGAAACTGTCCGGTCGGTGAGAGCCTTCCTTGGTTGGTCACACATACCGGACTTCGAGACTGCTGTGGGAGATACTGATAACCGTTCGGATAATCCTTGGAAAGGCAAACACCCCAGACGTACCGGCAAGGTGTCTGTTGAATTGCCGACTGATGACTGGCTCTGCTATAAGATGGAGAAACTCAACACGCGTACAGCTTTCCAGCACCTGGCTGACAGCCTTTTTGTTCAGCTCGCCAATTTCATTCTATTGCGAAGAGACTCGTATCTGGAATATGTTAAACCAGGCCTGAAACCAGACACATGGAACAAGCTTAGAAATGCTCCACTCTTTACTTACGGCCTTTTTCCGGATGATGTTTTGGCAGTAGCTGAGCAGGACATACTGAAACTTGAGTCAGCTAGGAGTGCTTCTGGTCCCGGTTCGGGCACATTCCAGCACTCCAAGAAACACCAATATCGATACCACCCATACGACAAAAAATACAACAAGCAATCTGGCTTCCCATCGTCTCAACCTCAACAACCATGGCGTCAGTTCTCGGGCAGAGACAGGGGAAAGAGTCGGGGTAGAGGTGGCTCTAGTTCCTCTTACTTTTCAAAGGCTGGCCGTGGTACAAAGCAGTATAAATGACAATCACTGTTCAATGAGTCCCCCAGTTCAGTTAAGTTTAAGTTACGGGGTTCTCAATCAGATGCCAACAAGAGACAAAAAGAACTGTCAAAAGACTGTAAATTGTCATGTTGTAACTCCTGCAGTTACTGCAAACGGGCAGTTGCAAAAGAAAAACATAAGACCCTGATAACCGTTCGGATAATCCTTGGAAAGGCAAACACCCCAGACGTACCGGCAAGGTGTCTGTTGAATTGCCGACTGATGACTGGCTCTGCTATAAGATGGAGAAACTCAACACGCGTGCAGCAGAGGGTTACCCATCTCGCTCTCAAGAGGCGGCCGGTTTGACACTGGATCAATTTATCAGGACCCCTAAGAGCCAGTCTAAGTGGTACACCCAATCTAGACTTAAACAAGAAGCCAATCAAAGACCAGGAAGAACCATTTTTGGATGGTCTGGTTCAGAGGCGAGACTTAACTCTCAGTTTTCTAGAATTGCCAAAATATCCACATACCCATCTTCAGGACCGGCTTCAAGGCCTATACCTCAAGAAATTCTTAGGCGTTGGGAACAGTGCGCAAGAGAAGGTTCTCTGATCACAAATCATGCTGCCGGGTTCAATAGGTGTGTTAGCGAGATTCAGGACAAAATGAACCAGTACATCTCTCTTTTACATAGCACTATTGTGAAAGGCAAAGTTACAGACACCATTAAAGACTTATAGGATCTGTCGGCCTTCCACACAAGTGTTTCCGTTGCACTAGGCACAGCTTTCCAGCACCTGGCTGACAGCCTTTTTGTTCAGCTCGCCAATTTCATTCTATTGCGAAGAGACTCGTATCTGGAATATGTTAAACCAGGCCTGAAACCAGACACATGGAACAAGCTTAGAAATGCTCCACTCTTTACTTACGGCCTTTTTCCGGATGATGTTTTGGCAGTAGCTGAGCAGGACATACTGAAACTTGAGTCAGCTAGGAGTGCTTCTGGTCCCGGTTCGGGCACATTCCAGCACTCCAAGAAACACCAATATCGATACCACCCATACGACAAAAAATACAACAAGCAATCTGGCTTCCCATCGTCTCAACCTCAACAACCATGGCGTCAGTTCTCGGGCAGAGGCAGGGGAAAGAGTCGGGGTAGAGGTGGCTCTAGTTCCTCTTACTTTTCAAAGGCTGGCCGTGGTACAAAGCAGTATAAATGACAATCACTGTTCAATGAGTCCCCCAGTTCAGTTAAGTTTAAGTTACGGGGTTCTCAATCAGATGCCAACAAGAGACAAAAAGAACTGTCAAAAGACTGTAAATTGTCATGTTGTAACTCCTGCAGTTACTGCAAACGGGCAGTTGCAAAAGAAAAACGTAAGACCCTCTCAGTTAAAAGTAGAAATAAAATCTGTGAAAGGTGCTTTGTGTGTAACTCGGTGTCTCTCTGCTCCAATTGTCAGAAATGCCATTCATGTTGTCAAGGATCCACCTGTCTGCAAAAGTTTTGGCAGGTCTGGCTCTCTCTAGGTTCAAATCCAAGGGTAGTGTCCATACTAAAGGAAGGTTATTCCCTACCCTTCAAAGTAAGACCCCCTTGTCAAGGTCACCGGTCATAATAAGTCATTATGCAGATCCGGTCAAAAGCAAAAACCTAAAAGACTCCTTACAGGCCCTGATTCAGAAACAGGTGGTAGAAAAGGTGTTGGTCACTTCATCTCTGGCTTTTTACAACCGGTTATTTCTGGTTCCAAAGCCCAACAACAGATGGAGACCCATCCTAGATCTAAGTCAATTGAACTTGTACCTAGCGTCAGCCTCCTTCAAGATGAAAACTCCAGAGACCATCAGACTCTCCCTTCAACAAGGGGAGTGGGTCACCTCTCTGGATTTCAGCGACACCTATTTTCATATTCCGATCAATCCAAGGTCGCGGAAGTACCTAAGGTTCCATCTCAACAACCAATCTTACCAATTCACCTCCCTTCCTTTCGGCCTGTCGACGGCTCCGTTGGAGTTCACCAAGGTCGTCAAGGAAGTCAAGCTAATGGCACAAGCTCAGGGTATCCGAATCCACCAGTACCTAGACGACTGGTTAGTGCGAGCCCCTTGCCAAGAAACGTGCCTACGACATACTCAGACCCTTTTGGACCTATGTCTCAACCTGGGCTGGGTAGTCAACAGGTCAAAATCGGAACTGATTCCCCAACAGGTGTTCAACTTCGTAGGCTACCGGTTCGACGTCTCTCGCAAGGCCTGGTCAAACCCACGCAGGAGAGGTGGGCCTCTCTGACTCAGAAAATCAACTTCCTATTGGGACTGGAGAGCTGCTCAGTCAGGCAGTTTATGTCCCTCATTGGTCTTCTGACAGCCACGGAAAAACAGGTGGTTTCGGGACGCCTGCACATGAGGCCTATCCACTGGCATTTAAAGAGGTGTTGGCACGTCCCGGAATCTCTAGAGAAGGTGATTCCCCTTCCAAAGTCTCTCTATGTTCACCTAAGGTGGTAGTTGGATCCCGACAAGGTCCTGAAGGGTCAACCCTTACACCCTTTACAGCACGCACTTCAACTGTTTACAGACGCCTCAAACGAAGGTTGGGGCGCACACTTAGGAGATTACACCGCAAGAGGCCTTTGGTCCAAGTCAGAAGGAGACTTGCACATAAATTTGCTAGAACTCAAAGCAGTCCTTTTGGCCTTAAAACAGTTCGAGCGATTGTGTTGGAACCAGACCGTCTTAGTGTGCACGGGCAACACAACAGTGGTTTCATACATCAACAAGGAAGGGGGTATGAGATCAGGCTCTCTTTGTGCTCTCCTTTGGAGACTCCTTCTCTGGTGCAACCAGAGGGAGATTGTGTTACGAGCCCGACACATTCCAGGTCACCTGAATGTCATTGCCGACAAACTGTCCTGACACAAACAGGTGATCCAGACGGAATGGTCTCTACTTCAGGAGATTTTCGACCTTCTCTGCCGGAGGTGGCACACACCAGCAGTCGATTTATTTGCAACCAGGTTCAATCACAAACTTCCCAGATTTGTGTCTCCAGTTCCGGACAGGTTAGCCTGGCAGGTAGATGCGTTGAGCCTCCGGTGGGAGGACCTGGATGCTTATGCCTTCCTTCCAACAGCTCTGCTGGGACAGGTGGTCTCCAAGCTTCTGGACCACGGGTGCCGCCGACTCATTCTGATTGCCCCAGGGTGGCCAAACATGCCTTGGTTTTGGGACCTGGTCAGCATGTCAGTTCAAATTCTTCTCTCTCTCCCAAAGGTGAAGAATTTGTTAACCCAGCCGTTCAATCAGTGTCCCCACAGGGACCTATTCAACCTGAACCTCCATGCGTGGCTCCTAGAGCCGCAGCCATCCAACAGGCAGGATTCTCTGAAGAAATGGCAGCACGAATTGAAGCTCCTCAGAGACGCTCAACCAGAGCTGTCTATGAGTCAAAGTGGGTCGTTTTTGTCAGATGGAGTGAAGAGAATAAGGTGGACTTCCAGTCTCCTTCTGTAGGGCAGATTGCGGACTTCCTCATTTTCCTTTTTCGGGAGAAACAAGTACAGCCTAGCACTATTGAGGGCTACAGAACTGCCATAACTGACAAGATCGGCAATGACCTGGTAAATATCAGCAGAGATGAGAATCTGACTAGGTTGCTGGACAGTTTCCATAGGGATAAACCCAAGGGTAGACGAGGTATTCCTTCGTGGAATTTATCCTTGGTCCTCCACCAGCTCACTAAACCTCCTTTCGAGCCCCATGGGAAGGCCTCTCTGAAACATCTTACATTCAAGACGGTTTTCCTCCTGGCTCTGGGCTCCGGCAAAAGGAGGAGCGAATTTCATGCCTGGGTCCACAAGAACATCAGGCATCAAGAGGATTGGTCTAATGTGTTTCTCTATTCTTCCCCCCCCCCCCCCCCCCACACACACACACACACATCCCTGCAGTCTATCTGGCTACTACTGGACAGATGAGGGATCATTATCTTTTCTTCCCCTATTCTACCTCCTTGGGAATCCTTGGTTCAAAACTCCTTTTCTCTCCCCTCCAATCTAACTGATTTGCAGCTCCTTCTGAGAAAGAAGGGGGGGGGGGGGGGGGAGGTGAATGTCTTAGCCAGTATGTAGGGGTACCTGTATAGGTTGTGATACTGTGGCTTAAGCATATGTTTTGGGAGTTCGGATTTAACCCCTTTTTATTCTTAGAGCTACCCGCCAACCAATGGGTAGTTATTCTGCACTGGTCCACTAGGTAAGATATATTAACGCAATAAAATAGAAAATTTAATGGTTAAATTAAATTTTTATTAGGTAATATCTTACCTAGTGGACCAGGGGATTCCCACCCTACCTTCCCCGCTAATAGCTAAAAAAATGGGGGACATTCTGAGGTAGGCAACAAAAAGAGGAGGTGCGCATGCTCGCGCACGCGCAGTAGGGGAGCTGGGTGCAGAGGGGACACCTGGCGAATGAGTACTACACTACGCCGGACAAATGCACTGGTCCACTAGGTAAGATATTACCTAATAAAAATTTAATTTAACCATTAAATTTTCTAAATTGAACAGACATCAAGTAACTAAGTTCTGTAAAACTTTCCCCAAAAATTTATGATACAGGAATACAGGAAAGTTTTATTTTGGTAGAAATTTTTGAAAAAAATGACCCACTTCATGAATCGACCCACTTCATGCTAACCCATGTAATCAGTAAGGACTCTGAACAGGGTAAAGGCAATGACAGTAACCAATGTACTCTGCCTCCAGTTGTCACAACTCCAGATATCCACACTTCTGCATCTGTTTCCACAACTCCAGATATCCAAACTTCTGCATATGTTTCCAAAGTTCAACATGGCTGGAAATATTTCCATCGAGGATCGGATCCCCCTTTTTATTTTTGAAATCCCCCCCTTTTTTTAGACCAAGGGGGGAATTAAAATTAATTTAAAATCTTGTTGCACCTTTGGGTCTGTCTGTTGATGCAGATTAAGCACTGTTAAAGTCATATTAGAATTCATTAAGAATTTCCTTTTGCAAGTTCCCATTGTAACAGATGGAATTTCATCAAGCGAGCCACAGGCGTTTCTCCAACACCACACATAAGCATTCATTGAATGTATTGCCACTTCTGTATGCATGGGTAATATTCAAAACATCCAAACCATAATTCCGCCATTTTTGGTTTACTGATAAGTGCTGTCATTTTATTATTGAATTGTTTTGTTTTAATACTTCATCTTTACATACATTTCTTTTCCTTAGAGATTATTTTCTCTACTTAAGCATTATTTGGACCTTAATATAACTGACACTGCTCTGAAAGTATCTTGAACTTTGTACTGTTATACTACTTCTATATCTCATGGTGTTGAAAAATATTTCCCCAGGCTGTGGGGTACGGGCATCTCTGATGCTATTTTCTATCGTGGATCGGCCCTAAGGGCCTTACTCTTCATAAGTGACCACGGCTGCACCTCTCTCCTACAATCAATAAACCGTTTTTTAGCACTGTCACTCATTCAATTCAGGTTTTTGGCTCTTTACAGGCCCGGTCTTCTAAACATTCATTCTAATCTATTACTTCAAAATCTAAGAAAAATTGACATATCTTCCAGTCTCAGCTGTAATCACTCCACCGAACGGTTGGATTCAGCATTCAGTCCCACATGGTAAGCTATTGTAGCGCAATAAAATGGAAAATTTTGATTACTTAAGTGTAGCTTTTATAAGCTACAATCTTACCATGAGGAGAGTCCCACCCTGACTCCCCGCTGTATTACAGCTGAGGGGTATGGTTAAAATTGCAACGAGAAAGTAGGAAGAGATCTTGTAGAGTACCACGAGAAGACAACCTGAGGCTACGGCCAACTATAAATGTCTATTTTTCTTGGACGTTGTCCTGGCCTACGGCCATCCAAGAACAGCATTCAGTCCCACATGGTAAGCTTGTAGCTTATAAAAGCTACATTTAAGTAATCAAAATTTTCAATTTTGGCCATTGTTTACCCCACAGCCCTTAAAGGGCTGTCGGGGTATTGTTTTCACCCATGGTGTCCGGATGGGCGTCCGGGCGGTCAGGTGGGCGGGCGGGCGGCGGGAAATAGTTTGTCCGGGCTGTATCTCAGAAACCGTAAGGTGTAGGAAGTTGATACTTGGTAGGGACATTGGTTAGGGGGTGTAGGTGTGCAACGTCATGTTCTGACCTTGATTTGACCTTTGACCTTGCCGTAGTGACCTTGAGTTTGAAAATCTTGTCCGGGCTATATCTCGGAAACTGTAAGGTGTAGGAAGTTGATACTTGGTAGGGACATTGGTTAGGGGGTGTAGTTGTGCAACGTCATAGTTTGACCTTGATTTGACCTTGCTGTAGTGACCTTGATCTATAAAATCTTGTCCGGGCTATATCTCGGAAACTGTAAGGTGTAGGAAGTTCATACTTGGTAGGGACATTGGTTATGGGGTGTAGGTGTACAACGTCATTGTGTGACCTTGATTTGACCTTGCCGTAGTGACCTTGACCTATAAAATCTTGTCCGGGCTATATCTCGGAAACCATAAGGTGTAGGAAGTTGATATTTGGTAGGGACATTTGTTAGTGGGTGTAGGTGTGCAGCGTCATGGTCTGACCTTGATTTGACCTTTGACCTTGCCGTAGTGGCCTTGACCTATAAAATCTTGTCCGGGCTATATTTCAGAAACCGTAAGGTGTAGGAAGTTGATACTTGGTAGGGGTTTTGGTTAGGGGGTGTAGGTGTGCAACGTCATAGTCTGACCTTGATTTGACCTTTGACCTTGCCGTAGTGACCTTGACCTATAAAATCTTGTCCGGGCTATATCTCGGAAACTGTAAGGTGTAGGAAGTTGATATTTGGTAGAGACATTGGTTAGGGGGTGTAGGTGTGCAGCATCATGGTGTGACCTTGATTTGACCTTGCCATAGTGACCTTGACCTATGAAATCTTGTAGGGCTATATCTGGGAAACCGTAAGGTGTAGGAAGTTGATACTTGGTAGGGACATTGGTTAGGGGCTATAGGTGTATATTATCATGGTGTGACCTTAATTTGACATTTTACCTTGTCGTAGTGACCTTGACCTTTAAAATCTTCTTGGACCTTTGGGTCTGTCTTTTGATGCAGATTAAGCAAAAGTCATATTAGAATTTATTAAGAATTTTACTTTCATAACTTCCCATTGTAAGAGATAGAATTTCATCAAGTGAGCCACAGATTTTGCTCCAACACCACAATAAGCATTCATTAAATGTATTACCACTTCTGTATGCATGGTAATATTCAAACCATCTAAACCATAATTCGGCCATGCAGATGTAGATAAAGAGTGTTGAATTTTAGTTTACTGATTAATGCTGTCATCTTGTTATTGAATTATCTTGTTTTAATACTTCATCTTTATACGCATTATCTTTCTTTTAGACATTATTTCTCCATTTAAACATTGTTTGGACCTTTATATAATTGACAGTGCTCTGAAAGTATCCTGAAGTTTGTACTGGTACAGTACTTCTATATCTCATCGTGTTGAAAATATTTCCCTAGGCTGTGGGGTACGGGCATCTCTGATGCTATTTTTCACATTTTGGCCCAGTTCTCATATGCAGAAAGTTAGATCATCCTATGGGTGGTATATATAATACATATATATATCCTCTGTAAGCATGCAGAAATTTGACCTTGAGGCTCTTCATTGAAGGTCATCCACAGACCGCCAGAGTACCTCACCAAGGCTATTTTTGGCTTTTTGGAGATATTTTCACACTTAATGCTGACTATATTGCATGGAAACTATTGAAAATGGCTTTGGAGGTTGAGTACATGGTGTAGTACCAGCATCCAGTTTGTTGACCTTGGCTATTGTTTTCAAGGTCACCTTAGGCCTGCTAAAATGACTCAAAATGGTACCTTAGACTGTGAGGCCATATACCTCCGTTATTATTGGCAGGGACGTTTATTCGACTTAAAGCAAGGACTTTTGTTGGCCCTCTAGAGCAAAGGGTATTATAGGTAGAGATCTCAAATTTCCAGAATATGTTCCGCATTACAAAATCTTGACTGGAAATATTTTCGGCCTCATTTTGAAAAACAAGATGGCTACCACCGGCGTTTTTTGTCAGTCATGAAAAGTGCTTATATCTCCCTTATTATTGGTCCTAGAGGTTTGGGATGGAAAACCAACCTATAGGAAATCATGAGCTGGGAATCTTTTGGTGTGGTCGGATTTGACCTTGGGCTCCTCCTTCAAGGTCAAACAAGGATAGCCAAACCTAAAAGTGCTCATAACTCGCTTATTATTGGTCCTAGAGGTTTGCAATGTGAAACCAACTTATATTAAATCATGGGCCTGGAATCTTTTGATATTGTCAGATTTTACTTTGGACCCCTCCTTCAAGGTCAAACAAGGATAGCCAAACTTAAAAGTGCTTTTAATTCACTTATTATTGGTCCTAGAGGTTTAGGATGGTAAACCAACTTATAGGAAATCATGGGCTAAGAATCTTTTGATGTGGTCAGATTTAACTTTGGACCCTTCCTTCAAGGTCAAACGAGGATAGCCAAACTTAAAATGCTTGTAACTCACTTATTATTGGTCCTAGAAGTTTGGGATGGTAAACCAACCTATATAAAATCATGGGCTAGGAATCTTTTGATGTGGTCAGATTTGACCTTGGACCCCTCCTTCAAGGTCAAATGAGGATAGCCAAACTTAAAAGTGATCATAACTCGCTTATTATTGGTCATACAGGTTTGGGATGGCAAACCAACTTACAAAACATCATGGGGCAGGAATCGTTTTATGTGGTCAGATTTGACCTTGGACCCCTCCTTCAAGGTCAAACAAGGATACCCAAACTTAAAGTGCCTATATCTCGGTTATTATGGGTCCTAGAGGTTTGCAATGTGAAACCAACCTATAGGAAATCATGGGCTAAGAATCCTTTGATGTGGTCACATTTTACCTTGGGCTCCTCCTTCAAGGTTAAATGATGGTTGATTGGCGAGTTTCTTTCTGGTGGATACAATTTGTATCACTTCTCCAATGCGCTACGTCTAGTTACATTTGTATCTTTCATTAAGCAAACATTTTGTTTACTTAGTGTCAGTACAAGTTGCTCCCATAAACACTTATGCCCCATCCCCACAGGGGTATATTTGTGTCAAAACCATAATACTCTGTATGTCACGCTTCTAGCATGTCTCGTCTGGGGATACACTGCGTCAAGACGTAATCTCTAGTTATTTCCTGATTATAAAATGCATCATGTGTGTGCGTGTGTGTGTGCATACATTAGTGTATCATGCAGATTTCTCCAAAACTACTACAGCAACAGATTTTTTTGCCAATTAATTGTCCTAATGAATTTTCACGCCCTTGTTTACAGCAGGATAGGTCCTCCAGTCCATCAAGACTGGTCAATGTATCCATACATTGGTCCGTAACATTGGTTGGTGTGCCTGTTGTCCACATTGGTTGGAATGTTCACAAAGGGGATTGGTTAATATATCCACAGTACTTGAGAAGACAAAATACACAACTCTCATCTTATGTACTCGGATGATATTAAAATAAAATTTTAAAATATACAAATACATCACTTGCTCTTGGGTTGAGTTTCCTCATCACTACATTATCATCTGGTTATATCTGGTGGATGTATTGATTTATACATCAAATTTGTAGTATATGTTCATTAGTACAAAAGCTCTCCTTGGAATGTTTTTGGCCTCATTTCACAAATCAAGATGACTGCCACAGGCTTTTTATTGATGGTCGTCCAGGATTTTTACAAAATGTCTGGCTGGTTCTTATCTATGGAAGTTTTATTATATCCCCAGACGAAAGTCGGGGATATATTGGATTCAGGTCCGTCGCGCCGCCGCCGCCGCCGCCGCCGCCGTAGAAATTTCCTTGTGGACGCGATAACTCAAAAACAAATTAATATTTTTTTTTTCAAACTTGGTACACATGTTAAGGGTGCCCAAAGGAAGATCCCTATTTTAAGGTGACCTTAAACTCCGAGTAAAAAAGAACTTATGGCCACCTTAAGGTCAGAAATTGCACTTTTGGCCACTTAGAGCCCTGTAGGTCACAAACTATGATGCTCAGCTGGCTGAAATTTTACCTGACAACACATTAATATGTTCTTAGTACATGTGCCGAAAATCATGACTTTAAGTTGAGGAGAAAATTATGTTGGAGGCCCATAAATACCCCCACTTAGGGATTTTTTGCTATACTTTTCACATATTTTGCCCTATAATTTGGAAGTGATAATTCTGATGAGTCTCAAACTGCGCTAGGTATAACTTTGATATGTAATCCTTGTCTGTAGAAAATTTTAGGGCTGTAGGTTTACCCAAAGGGGTCGACTTAAGGTCTCAAAAGTGCCCACAGAGACCCAATTTGTGCACTTTTTGCCACTTTCAAGCACTGTAGCTTTCAAACTATGTCTCTCATCTAAGTTAAATATCATCTGGGAATATATCTATGTGTTTTCTTATATGTGCCCCAACATTTAGGCCTTTAATAGACAGTTAACCTGTGTATCAGGACCATAAACACCCACCCGAGTGACCCTTATAAGACATTTTTCACATCTTTTTCCCTGTAACTTGGAAATGGTAAGTCTGAGAAGTTTCAAACTGTATTAGATATATATTCTGTGTGTAATCTTAGTATGTAACAGATTTTAAGTCTGAAGCTTTAATTTTGAAGGTCAAATTGAGGTCTCTAAAAGGCTCCCAAAGACCCAATATTTGGACTTTTTGCTACTTTTAAGCCCTGTGACTGTCAAACTATGTGACTGATAGAGCTCAAATCCTATCTGAGAAGATATTAGTATGTTATTTTTATATGTGCCAAAAATTAAGGCTTTAAGAAGACATTTAACCTGTGTATGAGGACCATAAATCCCCACCCGAGTGACCATTTTTAGACATTTTTCACATATTTTTCCCTGTAACTTGGAAATGGTAAGTCTAAGAAGTTTCAAACTGTATTAGATGCATATTCTATGTGTAATCTTAGTATGTGACAAATTTTAAGTCTGAAGCTTTAATTTGAAGGCCACATTTAGGTCTCTAGAAGGCCCCATAAAGACCCAGTATTTGGACTTTTTGCCAATTTTAAGGCCTGTGACTGTTAAACTATGTGACTGATAGAGCTGAAATCTCATCTGGGCATACATTATTAATAAACTGCTCTCAGATTTAAAAGGGAAAAATCAGAGTGTCCCTTTTAGGCATAAAAATTCAGCATTTTGATACTTTTGCTGCAAAAGGCTATAAATATTTCCTACATTTACCCTAGTTTGGTGCATAAGAATGCACAGAAAGTGCAAATATTCACTTTTGTAAAAAGGACGCTTCCTTAAAGCTGCAAATTTTCCTTTTCACAGAAACTGCAAATCTTCACTTTTCTAAAAAGGACGCGTCCTTTTCACAGAACCTGCAAATCCTCACTTTTCTGAAAAGGACGCGTCCTTTTCACAGAAACTGCAAATCCTCACTTCTCTGAAAAGGACGCGTCCTTTTCACAGAAACTGCAAATCCTCACTTCTCTGAAAAGGACGCGTCCTTTTCACAGAAACTGCAAATCTTCACTTTTCTAAAAAGGACGCGTCCTTTTCACAGAAACTGCAAATCCTCACTTTTGTAAAAAGGACACGTCCTATTCACAGAAACTGCAAATCTTCACTTTTCTAAAAAGGACGCGTCCTTTTCACAGAAACTGCAAATCCTCACTTTTCTGAAAAGGACGCGTCCTTTTCACAGAAACTGCAAATCCTCACTTCTCTGAAAAGGACGCGTCCTTTTCACAGAACCTGCATATCCTCACTTCTCTGAAAAGGACGCGTCCTTTTCACAGAAGCTGCAAATCCTCACTTCTCTGAAAAGGACGCGTCCTTTTCACAGAAACTGCAAATCTTCACTTTTCTGAAAAGGACGCGTCCTTTTCACAGAAACTGCAAATCTTCACTTCTCTGAAAAGGACGCGTCCTTTTCACAGAAACTGCAAATCCTCACTCCTTTTCACAGAAACTGCAAATCTTCACTTTTCTGAAAAGGACGCGTCCTTTTCACAGAAACTGCAAATCCTCACTTTTGTAAAAAGGACACGTCCTTTTCACAGAAACTGCAAATCCTCACTTTTGTAAAAAGGACACGTCCTATTCACAGAAACTGCAAATCTTCACTTTTCTGAAAAGGACGCGTCCTTTTCACAGAACCTGCAAATCCTCACTTCTCTGAAAAGGACGCGTCCTTTTCACAGAAACTGCAAATCCTCACTTCTCTGAAAAGGACGCGTCCTTTTCACAGAAACTGCAAATCCTCACTTCTCTGAAAAGGACGCGTCCTTTTCACAGAAACTGCAAATCCTCACTTCTCTGAAAAGGACGCGTCCTTTTCACAGAACCTGCAAATCCTCACTTCTCTGAAAAGGACGCGTCCTTTTCACAGAAACTGCAAATCCTCACTTCTCTGAAAAGGACGCGTCCTTTTCACAGAACCTGCAAATCCTCACTTCTCTGAAAAGGACGCGTCCTTTTCACAGAAACTGCAAATCCTCACTTCTCTGAAAAGGATGCGTCCTTTTCACAGAACCTGCAAATCCTCACTTCTCTGAAAAGGACGCGTCCTTTTCACAGAAACTGCAAATCCTCACTTCTCTGAAAAGGACGCGTCCTTTTCACAGAAACTGCAAATCCTCACTTTTCTGAAAAGGACGCGTCCTTTTCACAGAAACTGCAAATCCCCACTTTTCTGAAAAGGACGCGTCCTTTTCACAGAAACTGCAAATCCCCACTTTTCTGAAAAGGACGCGTCCTTTTCACAGAAACTGCAAATTCTCACTTTTCTGAAAAGGACGCGTCCTTTTCATAGAAACTGCAAATCCTCACTTCTCTGAAAAGGACGCGTCCTTTTCACAGAAACTGCAAATCCTCACTTTTCTGAAAAGGACGCGTCCTTTTCACAGAACCTGCAAATCTTCACTTCTCTGAAAAGGACGCGTCCTTTTCACAGAAACTGCAAATCCTCACTCCTTTTCACAGAAACTGCAAATCTTCACTTTTCTGAAAAGTACGCGTCCTTTTCACAGAAACTGCAAATCCTCACTTTTGTAAAAAGGACACGTCCTTTTCACAGAAACTGCAAATCCTCACTTTTGTAAAAAGGACACGTCCTATTCACAGAAACTGCAAATCTTCACTTTTCTGAAAAGGACGCGTCCTTTTCACAGAACCTGCAAATCCTCACTTCTCTGAAAAGGACGCGTCCTTTTCACAGAAACTGCAAATCCTCACTTCTCTGAAAAGGACGCGTCCTTTTCACAGAAACTGCAAATCCTCACTTCTCTGAAAAGGACGCGTCCTTTTCACAGAAACTGCAAATCCTCACTTCTCTGAAAAGGACGCGTCCTTTTCACAGAACCTGCAAATCCTCACTTCTCTGAAAAGGACGCGTCCTTTTCACAGAAACTGCAAATCCTCACTTCTCTGAAAAGGACGCGTCCTTTTCACAGAACCTGCAAATCCTCACTTCTCTGAAAAGGACGCGTCCTTTTCACAGAAACTGCAAATCCTCACTTCTCTGAAAAGGATGCGTCCTTTTCACAGAAACTGCAAATCCTCACTTCTCTGAAAAGGACGCGTCCTTTTCACAGAAACTGCAAATCCTCACTTTTCTGAAAAGGACGCGTCCTTTTCACAGAAACTGCAAATCCCCACTTTTCTGAAAAGGACGCGTCCTTTTCACAGAAACTGCAAATTCTCACTTTTCTGAAAAGGACGCGTCCTTTTCACAGAAACTGCAAATCCTCACTTCTCTGAAAAGGACGCGTCCTTTTCACAGAAACTGCAAATCCTCACTTTTCTGAAAAGGATGCGTCCTTTTCACAGAACCTGCAAATCTTCACTTTTTTGAAAAGGACGTCCTTTTCACAGAAACTGCAATTCCTCACTTTTGAAAACAGGACGCGTCCTTTTCACAGAAACTGCAAATCTTATTTTTTTTTGAAAAGGATGTGTCCTTTTTACGGAGACTGCAAATCTTCACTTTTGTGGAAAGGACCTGTCGCTTTCACAGAAACTGCAAATCCTTACTTTTCTAAAAAGGACGCATCCCTTTTTTTCTATAAAGTAAATATACTTTATTTAATGTTCCCTCTGTTAACAATTAACTAATTTTGTTAATGTAACTAGACTTATGCTGTTCACTTTATTGCGAGCCGGCAGTGTATCCCCGAACATAGCAAACCTGTAGAAGTAATAATAAAAGACATAGAGGCTGAAGATTCCTGAAGTTATAAGCACTTTTTGGCTGTCCTCATTTGACCTTGAAGGAGGGTCACAAGGTCAAATTTGACCACATTAGAAGATTCCAAGCCCATGATTCCCTATAAGATGGTTTCACATTGCAAACTTCTAGGACCAATAATGAGCAAGTTATAAGCACTTGTTTGACCTTAAAGGAGGGGCCCACAGTCAAATCTTACCACATCAGAAGATTATAAGCCCATGATTTCCTATAGGTTGGTTTCACATTGCAAACTTCTAGGACCAATAATAAGCGAGTTATAAGCACTTTTAAGTTTGGCTATGCTCTTTTGACCTTGAAGGAGAGGACCAAGGTCAAATTTGACCACATCAGAAGATTCCTAGGCCATCATTTCCTTTTGGTTGTTTTCACATTGCAAACCTCTAGGACCAATAATAAGTGAGTTATAAGCAATTTCAAATTTGGCTATCCTTGTTTGACCTTGAAGGAGGGGCCCAAGGTCAAATCTGACCACATCAGAATTATGTTTTTTTTTATGTATGTATTTATACTCAGCGCAATATCTCCATATACTACAGGACTCAAAGCGCTATTTAACCAATCCGACTGTACAGGTACAGCCCCAACTCACATGTAACTCACATTCCCCTATCTGGAAGATAGAGGCTCAAGGATGACCATTTATCAACGTCCTTGAGGTTCTTTAACCTGCCACTGGGGATAGGACCCAATGACAGAGGACCGCCATTTTAAGTGGTCATCCGAGCCACTATGTATCTGCCTGTACCTGGGATTGAACCCACATCCTCTGAGTTCCTAGACAAGTGTGTTACCCGCTAGGCCACAGTGGCAGAAGATTCCTAGCCCATAATTTCCTTTTTGTTGTTTTGCACATTGTAAACCTCTAGGACCAATAAAAAGTGAGTTATAAGCACTTTTAAATTTGGCTATCCTTGTTTGACTTTAAGGAGAGGGCCCAAGGTCAAATCTGAGAACATGAAAAGATTCCTAGCCCATGATTTTCTATAGATTGGTTTCAGATTTCAAACCTCTAGGACCAATAATAGGCGAATTATAAGCACTTTTGCATTAGTTGTATCCACCGGAAGCATCCGGTGGATACTTTGGTTTAGCGTCCGCTACGCCGCCGCCACCGCGCGTAGAGAGATTTTCGGCGTTAACACTCTAACAGGAAAACAACAGCAGCTAGGTTCACCAAATTTGCAGGATATCTTCATTGGGGGGTAAGCTTCTCTGGGAAGGAAAATCGCCTCATTCTGAAAAACAAGATGGCCGCCACGGGTATTTCTTTGAAAATAATCTACATTTTTCTACTGGCTGTTCCTCATAGGTAGAAGGTGGAATCTCTTCATAGGTGATATGTATGACACATATACATGTCCTCTACAACCTTGCACACATTTGACCTTGAAGCTCCTAATCCAAGGTCATCCACGGAGTGCCGAAGTAACCCACATAGCGGACTTTAAAGGTGCCTATATCTCCCTTATTATTGGTCCTAGAGGTTTGCAATGTGAAGCCAACCTATAGGAAATCATGTGCTGCGAATCTTCTGATGTGGTCAGATTTGACCTTGGACCCCTCCTTCAAGGTCAAACGAGGATAGTCGAACTTAAAAGTGCTTATAACTCGCTTATTATCGATCCTAGAGGTTTGGGATGGTAAACCAACATATAGGACATCATGGGCTGGGAATCTTCTGGTGTGGTTGGATTTGACCTTGGGCCCCTCCTTCAAGGTCAAACGAGGACAGCCAAACTTAAAAGTGCTCATAACTCGCTTATTATTGGTCCTAGAGGTT
Organism: Sabellastarte sp. h YS-2021; assembly: GCA_964017235.1. Lineage (NCBI taxonomy): Eukaryota > Metazoa > Annelida > Polychaeta > Sabellida > Sabellidae > Sabellastarte > Sabellastarte sp. h YS-2021. The sequence goes on from OZ024936.1 coordinate 36,973,507, forward strand.
TGGGATGGTAAACCAGCATATAGAAAATCATGGGCAGGGAATCTTCTGGCGTGGTCGGATTTGACCTTGGGCCCCTCCTTCAAGGTCAAACGAGGATAGCCAAAGGTAAAAGTGCCTATAACTCGCTTATTATTGGTCCTAGATGTTTGGGATGGTAAAGCAACATATAGAAAATCATGGGCTGGGAATCTTCTGGTGAGGTCGGATTTGACCTTGGGCCCCTCATTCAAGGTCAAACGAGGACAGCCAAACTTAAAAGTGCTTATAACTCGCTTATTATTGGTCCTAGAGGTTTGGGATGTTAAACCAGCATACAGAAAATCATGGGCTGGGAATCTTCTGGCGTGGTCGGATTTCACCTTGGGCCCCTCCTTCAAGGTCAAATGAGGATAGCCAAAGGTAAAAGTGCTTATAACTCGCTTATTATTGGTCCTAGAGGTTTGGGATGGTAAACCAGCATATAGGAAATCATGGGCTGGGAATCTTCTGGTGTGGTCGGATTTGACCTTGGGATCCTCCTTGAAGGTCAAATGAGGACAGCGAAACCTAAAAGTGCTTATAACTTGCTTATTATTGGTCCTAGATGTTTGGGATGGTAAACCAAGATATAGAAAATCATGGGCTGGGAATCTTCTGGTGTGGTCGGATTTGACCTTGGGCCCCACGGTCAAGGTTGAATGAGGACAGCCAAACTAAAAAGTGCTTATAACTCGCTTATTATTGGTCCTAGATGTTTGGGATGGTAAACCAACATATAGGAAATCATGCTCTGGGAATCTTCTGGTGTGGCCGGATTTGACCTTGGGCCCCTCCTTCAAGGTCAAATGAGGACAGCCAAACTTAAAAGTGCTTATAACTCGCTTATTATTGGTCCTAGAGGTTTGGGATGGTAAACCAACACATAGAAAATCATGGGCTAGGAATCTTCTGGTGTGGTCGGATTTGACCTTGGGCCCCACGGTCAAGGTTGAATGAGGACAGCCAAACTAAAAAGTGCTTATAACTCACTTATTATTGGTCCTAGATGTTTGGGATGGTAAACCAACATATAGGAAATCATGCTCTGGGAATCTTCTGGTGTGGCCGGATTTGACCTTGGGCCCCTCCTTCAAGGTCAAATGAGGACAGCCAAACTTAAAAGTGCTTATAACTCGCTTATTATTGGTCCTAGAGGTTTTGGTGCATTGTCTTTACGGTGGATACAATTTGCATCGGTTCTCCGATGTGCTAGGTCTAGTTTTCAAGTTGATTTACTAAACAGTGAGAGCCTCCAAGTAGCTATTACTGGGCTATGGAATGAGCTACAGGTCTCGCAATTTTACTATGTTATAGGTGACCCAAAACTAGCTGAATAACATATTTAAACAAAATTCTCTAAATGCAACAGTTTTCAAGTTACAAGTAAAAATTTTTGGGGCTTTTGACTCCCCAGAGCATAATTTTGACTCCTGGGCTTAAAATAGCTATTAGTCGCTTGATTTTGACCCTAGTCGTACAAAAAAGGTAGGGTGGTGAGACTTAGCTCATACCCACCAATTCATGCACTAAATATAAAATAAATCTGAAAGAAACTGTGCCCTTCAGCTTGAACACAAACAACAGACAAAATTTTTGATGTTTACTTAGAGCAAACAGTTTTGACAAGTGAAATAGGTAATTTCATGTAAAAACAAGCAATCAGTGTCCGTTCATGGGCTCTGTGTCGGCTGTGTGTTTTGAGTTTCAGAGTAAAAGTGACAGAAGGACACAAAAGTTGTGCCCTGGAAATGGTGTTCAGAAGGAAAGTAAGAAGAAAACTGTTAAGGTGTAAAAAGTAAGTTAAAAACATATTAAAGCAAATGCAGTAGTTTTAATTTTACTATGTTATAGCTGACCCCAAAATAGGTGAATAACATACTGAAACTAAATAATCTAAATGCAATAGTTTTCAAGTTATAAGTGATTTACTCAACAGTGATCACCTAAAATTAGCTATTACTCAGCAATACCATGAGCTACAGGTCTGAAATTTTACTATGTTATAGCTGACCCAAAAGTATCTCAATAACATATTTACACAAAATTCTGTAAATGCAATAGTTTTCAAGTTACAAGTGATTTTACTCATGATGGAAGTTACTGAAAAGTAGATATTACTCACTTAGCTATTGAGATAGTCAACATAGTTACTCACCATGTTGTAGTTAATGAAAAAGTAGCTGACTAACATATTTTAACAAAATGCTCTAAATGCAATACTTTTCAAGTTATAAATGATTTAGTGTTGAGTAAGAACCTCAAAGTAGCTAATACTTGGCTATGCAATGAGCCACAGGTGTGGAATTTTACTATGTTATAGCTGACCCCAAAATAGGTGAATAACATATTGAAACTAAAGACAGTATAACCTCTATTATCTGACCCTCTTGGGGGAGGGACAATTAGTTCGGATAATAGAAGGATCGGATAATAGAAGGGCTAAAATAACAGGGTTAAATGGAGTTGGGGGAGTGACAAGTCAGCTGACATAAAAATCAGCTGTAGAATCATAAATACTGGATTGCTTTTCAAAAGAGTGGTATTTATGCAAAGTCAATGTTTAGTTCAATGCTTTATATAAGCCTGGAATATTAGTATGTTTAATTTGACGCTACTAGTGGTGTTGGACCAGTTTAACATAACTTTAAAATATTTTAAAATTGTTTCAACAAAACAGTTGTCCTTGTATTAAAACTTTTTGGTGTCTTTTTGTCCAGTATCGTTTGGTTCATTTTCTTTTGTCTAGTTTGTTTTTTGTGCAATCCTCTGAATGTAATGATTTCTAGAAGAATATATCAGCCACAAGTATAATATGTCCACACACATATACTATTAAAATTTTTTTTACAGTACTATTTGTTTTTTGTGGCATTCAAAAATAAGGGACAAAAATGTTTTTTTGATAAAAAATTTATATATTAGAAAGTTAATAATTAAAACTCACCTGAGATTTGTTTGATTCCAAAACAATTAATATATTCAGAGCAACAGGATTCAGTAATTCTGATAAGTCACATTAAACTGATATTAAAACCATATTTTATATGTTCAATTTTGTTCCATTGAAGAGTGAACAATAATACTTGATAATTATATCATGCAATAAAGAAAACCATCAACTCATCAAAACTCCACTGCAGTAGTATGTTGATATGTGTCTCAACTACCAACAACAAAAAGTACCCAAATGTCCACACATACACTGTTTAATCAAATACTCATCTTTAATTACAAGACTCTCAACTCAGCCCTAGGAAATATACATCACAACACACCAAATCTGCAAGGAAAGCTTATCCATTGTTATCTACTACCCCACTGAAAGTGATTATGTTATCTGAAAACCATCTATTTAATAGCCCATCATCTGCATCTGTGTTTTGTGGTTGTAACTGACTCTTTCAAACAAGATATTTTGCCAGTACTGGAAGAAAGCAAGTATTCAGTCTAAGGAAAATCTCCAACTGGTTCCTTTAACTGCGTCCCCACCCCACCTCTCCCAGCATTACCCCCCCACTGTTTTGTATGTTTTACAACTGTCAAGAGAGTGAAATTTATATCTTGTGGTTTCTATCAAGTTGATTATCCAAGTAGCAGGGGTATATACATGTATTGCTGAGGTTACTGTTACCAAGGTGTGTGTGCACATTTATCAGAAAAGTAAAAGCTTTAGAAGATTCATTCACTTGTACATGTTGCATATATTTAACATGTAACAAATTGGAATTGTCCTTCTAAAGAGCAGAAAATCACTTGGAGAAAAACTGGAAAGCACTCATAGAGCACAAACCTCTACCAGGTTTTTTCCCATAACTATGGGAATTATAGTTTCATGTGTATCTTTATTTGAAATTACTCCAAAAGCAATAAGCATAGTTCAATAAATTTTTACATCATGAGTAGGGCTTGTCCAAAGGAAAGAAGTGTTTATGGTCTAGGAAAGACCAGTCATATTCTGGATACAAAAAGTCCTTAATTTTCTGAAATGTCACCTGATTGACATTTTTACTGTGAGTGCTTTTTATGTCAGCTGACTTGTCAGTCAGCTGACATTATGTTGTCACCCTGCGGTGCCCGTACACCGGTGCCCGTACATCCACGTACACATGAACATCTTCTCCGATGAAACTATAAGGCCCAGAGACATGTTGTTAATTTTAAAAGATTCCTTATCTATCAAGGATGATAAATCGTAAAATGTGGGCAGATCTGTCTGTTCGTCTGTTCCCCAGAGCCATTAGAAGTGAGGTAGCACCACCCAAAGTGTTAAATTTTATCACAATTTTCTCATTGACTATTGAAGGGATTTCTCTCTTATCTTGCATATATGTACTAGGCCACAGGTAGATTTCCTTTTATTTGTATAAGACTTGGATCTTTCTTTTTATTTTTTAAATAATTAAGCGTCCCTTGAAAAGGGGATGCTTATTGGTTTCACCACTGGTTTTCCGTCAGCCGCCGCCGGTCGATATTCGGATCAATCGGGCCATAACTGACCGATTGACGGGTGACTGATTATAAGTTCATAAAAAATTTGCTAAGATTAAGCCTTGAACTCGCTTATTATTGGTCCTAGAGGTTTGGGATGGTATACCAACATATAGGAAATCATGTGCTGGGAATCTTCTGGTGTTGTCAGATTTGACCTTGGGCCCCTCGTTCAAGGTCAAGCGAGGATAGGCAAAGTTTAAAGTGCTAATAACTCGCTTATTATTGGTCCTAGAGGTTTGGGATGGTATACCAACATATAGGAAACCATGGGCTGGGAATCTTTTGGTGTGGTCACATTTGACCTTGGGCCCATTGTTCAAGGTCAAACGAGCATACCCAAACTTAAAAGTGCTTATAGCTCGCTTATTATTGGTCCTAGAGGTTGGGGATTGTAAACCAACATGTAGGAAACCATGGGGTGGGAATCTTTTGGTGTGGTCGGATTTGACCTTGGGCCTCTCCTTCAAGGTCAAATGAGTATAGTCAAACTTAAAAGTGCTTATAACTTGCTTATTATTGATCCTAGAGGTTTTGAATGGTAAACCAACATGTAGGAAATCATGGTCTGAAAATCTTCTGGTGTGGTCGGATTTGACCTTGGGCCTCTCCTTCAAGATCAAACAAGCATAGCCAAACTTAAAAGTGCTTATAACTCGCTTATTATTGGTCCTAGAGGTTTGGGATGGTAAACCAACATAGGAAATCATGGGCTGGGAATCTTTTGGTGTGGTTGGATTTGACCTTGGGCCCCTCATTCAAGGTCAAACGAGGACAGCCAAACATAAAATTGCTTATAACTCGCTTATTATTGGTCCTAGAGGTTTGGGATGTTAAACCAACATGTAGGAAATCATGGGCTGGAAATCTTCTGGTATGGTCGGATTTGACCTTGGGCCTCTCCTTCAAGGTCAAACAAGCATAGCCAAACTTAAAAGTGCTTATAACTTGCTTATTATTGGTCCTACAGGTTTGGGATGGTAAACCAACAGAAAGGAAATCATGGGCTGGGAATCTTTTTGTGTGGTCGCATTTGACCTTGGCCTTTCCTTCAAGGTCAAACGAGGATAGGCAAACTTAAAAGTGCTCATAACTCGCTTATTATTGGTCCTAGAGGTTTGGGATGGTAAAGCAACCTATAGGAAATCATGGGCTGGGAATCTTTTGGTGTGGTCGGATTTGACCTTGGACCCCTCCTTCAAGGTCAAATGAGGATACCTCAACTTAAAAGTGCTTATAACTCGCTTATTATTGGTCATAGAGGTTTAGGATGGTAAACCAACCTATAGGAAATCATGGGCTGGGAGTCTTTTGGTGTGGTCAGATTTGACCTTGGACCCCACCCTTCAAGGTCAAACGAGCATAGGAAAACTTAAAAGTTCTTATAACTCACTTATTATTGGTCCTAGAGGTTTTGGATGGTAAACCAACCTATAAGAAGTCATGGGCTGGGAATCTTCTGGTGTGGTCGGATTTGACCTTGGACCTCTTCTTCAAGGTCAAACAAGGATAGCCAAACATAAAAGTGCTTATAACTTGCTTATTATTGGTCCTACAGGTTTGGGATGGTAAACCAACCTATAGGAAATCATGGGCTGGGAATCTTTTCGTGCAGTCACATTTGACCTTGGCCTTTCCTTCAAGGTCAAACGAGGATAGGCCAACTTAAAAGTGCTCATAACTCGCTTATTATTGGTCCTAGAGGTTTGGGATGGTAAAGCAACCTATAGGAAATCAGGGGCTGGGAATCTTTTGGTGTGGTCGGATTTGACCTTGGACCCCTCCTTCAAGGTCAAATGAGGATACCTCAACTTAAAAGTGCTTATATCTCGCTTATTATTGGTCATAGATGTTTGGGATGGTAAACCAAGATATAGAAAATCATGGGCTGGGAGTCTTTTGGTGTGGTCAGATTTGACCTTGGACCCCACCCTTCAAGGTCAAACGAGCATAGCAAAACTTAAAAGTGCTTATAACTCGCTTATTATTGGTCCTAGAGGTTTTGGATGGTAAACCAACCTATAAGAAGTCATGGGCTGGGAATCTTCTGGTGTGGTCGGATTTGACTTTGGGCCGCTCGTTCAAGGTCAAATAAGGACAGCCAAACTTAAAAATGCTTATAACTCGTTTATTATTGATCCCAGAGGTTTTGGTGCATTGTCTTTAGGGTGGATACAATTTGCATCGGTTCTCCGATGCGCTAGGTCTAGTGTATTATGTATTAAGGACTTATTAATTCACTTTACACAAAGGACTTATTAAGGTTGTCACTTAATCTCATTTTTGGGCGGCAAAAATTATGAAATTTCCAAGCCTAGGGCTTGTTTTCCATTGTGGCTTAGCCCTAGGGCTTTACTCTTCATAAGTGAGCATAGACTGCACTTTTCTCCTCTAATCAACACTTCCAGACAGTTTTTCGCACTGTCATTCATACAATTCAGGTTTTTGGCTTTTTACAGGCCCAGTCTTTGGGACTGGGGCACTGTAAACGGGACTCAGACTGGTATTTCTAAAACATTCATTCTATTACTTCAAAATCCAAGAAAAATTGACTACTTCTTCCAGTCTCAGCTGTAATCCCTCCACCGAGCGGTTCAGCATTCAGTTCACATGGTAGGCTATTGTAGTGCAATGAAATTGAAAATTTTGATAACTTAAATGTAGCTTTTATACGCTACAAGCTTACCACATGGAACTGAAAAGAGTCCAACCCTGCCACCCTGCTGTATTACAGCTGAGGGGGTATGGTTCAAGATTGCAACAAGAAAAGGATGAATTGTGAAGAGTTCCATGAGAAGACAACCTGAGGCTGTGGCAAACACTAAATGTCTATTTTTCTCGGATACTGATCAGGGCCTGTGGGCCGAGATCAGCATTCAGTTCCACATGGTAAGCTTGTAGCTTATAAAAGCTACATTTAAGTAATCAAAATTTTAAAATTAGACAGATAATTTGAACCTGGGAAATGATTTTTAGGTGAGTTGCGTGTAACCAACCCGTCTATTAGATTGATGTGTCTTGACATCTGTCAGTCTGTCTGCCCGTCGACAATTTTGTTTCCAGACTCTAACTCGAAAACGCTTTGTCCGATCGAATTCAAACTTGACAGGGAGATAGATCAGCATCATAGCTAGGTTGCTTTTGAAATTGCAAATTTAATAAGTAAACAAAATTTTTATAAGTTAATACCCTATCCAATGGACAGGCAAGGCCCACCCATCCAGCACCGCTATCAGTTTACTAGGGGTCTTCATATGTTTACCAAGGTCTGTGTATGCTGGAGACAAGTTTGGTGGGATGTGGTTCTCACCAACCAGTCGTCTAGGTACAGGTGGATTCTTATACTCCTCTGTAAAGCCATCAGTTTGACCTCATTGGCCACCACTGTGAACTCCATAGGTACTGTGGACAGGCCAAAGGGTAGGACTTTGAACTGGTAGGACCGACCCTGGATGTGAAAATGCATGTACTTCCTGGACTGACTGTGGATTGGTATATGGATACATGTAGAGAGTACAGGTACTTGCCAGATACATGTAGAGTCCTTCACCCTGGCTACATTTAAAAGACAATAATTGTCATTTCTTCCTCTTTGAACCCTTGGTCGGCTTCTGGGTGAAGTTTGAGGCTTTGCTATGACCTTTCTGTCCTAGTTGCCGGTCTCGAATTTGCTTCCAGACCGGTGTAGTGGACTTCCCGTCTGGTAGCTGTGTTGATCTGCCACTTGAGGAAGCGTATGAGTGGAAACGACCGGGCTTCCTGTGTGAACTGCCAGAAGAACGTCTCTCCTCAGTATGGGAGATTTCATCTTCAGCCTTGATCAGTAAATTGTCTGGAAACAGTGAATGAAGAACCGGTGCTGTACATAAGGCAGTAAAGTAGTGTTGGTATCGAATAATAATATCTATATCGATATCAAACCATATTTTTGCTTCTGTATCGATTGATATTGAAATATCGGGTCATGGGTGTTTTCCGGGAGAGAGCTTCCAAACCCTTTCCCGAGTTTTAGAAGTTTCTCGAAACATAAACAAATATGGCATTTCCAGTTTAGTGGTAAGTGTAATTTGACAAAAAATGATAGGAAAACCAATATATTTCTCAAATTTTAAATTTTTTTGAAAGGAAAACAGCTTAATTGCGTCTATTTAGTAGTATGTTTTAATATTGACATTGTACCCTACATTATCGATATCAGTATATTTAGCACAGCTCGATAAATATTTCAATATCGATAAACAATACCAGCACTGCAGTAAAGGTATCTGGCTTTACTCCACTACGTATGAACTCCAGGTAGCTGTCTACGTGCCAGAGTGAGATTAGCCATGCTGATAAAAATTCCCTCTGAGAGATCCTGCATAGTATGCTGCAAAGCTTGAGAGATTGACCGGTTGAAGGTCACCAAATATTCTAGTTCTTCACTGCCTGCTGCATTCTTTCTGCTGCCTTGCCCTTAGTCTTGTCCACACGTAGTGTCTTCAAGTGTGTAACCATAGGGTCCTGTACTTTTGTCAAACATCCCGTTCAACAGCCAGGGTCATATTGGGACAGGTCCTCGGCATTTACTGCTTTACTACCAATTATTGGGGGCCACGGTAGCAGAGTGGTAACACTCTCGCCTCCTACCTCTGAGGCCGGGGATCGATCCCCATATGGTCTCAAGTGGGAAAGCTGGTAGTTGCTTGCTGCTGGTCGGCAGTTTACAGTACACAACCCTAGCGAACTCTATGTACTGGTTTCCTCTGCCCTTCCAACTACCCATCGTGATATGACCTGTACAGTGTTGAAAGCGACGTTAAACCCCAAATAAACAATTTTGTCAAACATCTTGACAGACCAGCAGTCTGGTTACACATCACAGACTGTTCCCGGAATGCTCTCTCCCACTGCCTTAAAGTGTCCTGGCTGAAAGGATGGGAGGCTGGGGCAGAGGGCAAACTACGTCTGGCCACTCTGCAGAAGGTGCTGTTCAACTTTGCCGGTTCCGGAGACCAGTTACACACTGTAGTTGAAGCAGATTTTTTTTGTCTGTGTGCATGTCATACCACTTTGATGATCTGGGTGGCTTGACAAACTGGTCAGGTAGCAGTCCACCAGTCTCAGTGTTTCTAGAAGGGTACAGGGAACAGTCTGGTTCACTCTCAAATTTTTGACACAGCCACTCATCCACCAGTAGTTTGACAGACACTTTACCGGTTGGCGTGACTCTGGAACCAGCAAATGGGTTATCATCCAGGGAAGAAGAAGTGCTGTCGAAATCAGGGATCTGATGGCAGCCCATGAATGATCTGACCCATCTTATTGTCTCTCTGTAGTTGGCTTCTTAAGAGAGGTCCAGGTCAGTAGCATTTTCAGGTAGTTCACCCTGGACGTTAACCCTAGCTGGTGCAGCCTGTTTACTATCCAGCTCTGGCTCACTCTCAGATTCACCTTCAATCTCCACAGCTCTTCCACCGGCAAGTGACTGGTCTAGCTGAGCAGGATCATTACCGGTTGGCAGCACTTCAGGACCTGTACCGGGAGCCTGTAGAGGCTGGGTGGCTGTCCCTGCACCAGGAGCCTGTAAAGGCTCGGTTCCTGTCTGCACCGGGAGCCTGTAAAGGGTGGATGGCTACATCAGAGGTACCAGGACCCTGAACAGGGCGGGTAGCACACTTACTGACATCCTGCACAGCTTTCATACCGGGAACCTCCAGCGGAGGTTGGGTAGCAGACAACTGGACAGCTTTACCGGTGGTCTGTACAAGAGTGGGTCCGGTATCCTCAGTGACCAAACCAGCAGACACAACACTTGAAGATGCACCCGGATCAAAAAAGGGATTTTCTCTGGTCACCACAGTTGAAGATCTCACAGGTTCTACCGGCACAAAAAACAACTTACTAAGAAGCAAAGCTTCAAGTCGTGAAAACCTCTCACTCCACTTGTTATCTAGACTTCTCAGGTCTTCAGAGGTAGGTTTACTGCTGTGCTAGGAGAGCCATCAGAACGCTTATTCTTCTTGGTAGGTGTTGATTCAACAGAAGATGGCTCGTCTGAGTGTACTCGTCCCAACAGAGTAACATCTGAAGGGTCCCCGAGAGTGGGGGTAGCACTACTGGTAGTTTCTGTCATATTCTTCAGCTCTCCACGTTCTTTCCTGGATTTGTAGGTCAGGGTGGCCAATTGTTGAACTTGAGCAGGCGTAAAAGCCTTACAAATCTGGCATTCAAGTTTCTTGACACAGGGATCCTCTCCCACCCCCTTATCCCTACATCTGGCACACTTCTTGTGGTTGTTGAACAGAGCCATCACGTGCCTGCAAGCTCCTCTTTTCTGCCCAAGAGAAGACATGATGATAGAACTCGTAGAAGTAAGGAAATGAACTTAAAAGTTCATAAAATGGATCAATTTGTTGATAAATTTCAAAAACGTCTCTGTAGAAAACACGTCTGTACACTCCATGCGCCAAAAGAAAAAAATGCTATGTCATGCTGTCTAGACAGGAAGGAAGTACAATGCGCCACCTAGTGAATGTACACTCCATGACCGGTCCTGCTGGTAGTATATACAGGATGTCTTTTCTGGCGTTTGGCGGGACCGGTCGCGCCGACTGGTAAAGCAATTGTCCATTGGATAGGATGTATTAACGCAATAAACATGGCATAATTCTATCCGCTTATTTGTCCGTTTTTCATCTGTCAACATTTTCATTTCCGGGCTCTAACTCGAAAACGCTTTGTCCAATCAAATTCAAACTTCACAGGGAGATAGATCACAATCATAGCTAGGTTGCTTTCGAAATCGGTGTAATTCAATCTGTTCGTTTGTCTAGTTTATCTGCCAACATTTTCATTTCTGGAAGCTAACTCAAAAACACTTTGACCAATCAAATATAAAACTTGACAGGGAGATAGATCACCATCATAGCTATGTTGGTTTCGAAATTGGTGTTATTCCGTCTGTTCGTTTGTCAGTTTGTCTGTGTCAACATTTTCGTTTCCGGACTCTAACTCAAAAAACGTTTGTCCAATCAAATTAAAACTTGACAGGGAGATAGATCACCATCATAACTAGGTTGCTTTTGAAATAGGTGTAATTGTTCATTTGTCCGTTTTTTGTAAGTTTGTCCGTCAACATTTTTGTTTCCAGACTCTAACTCGTAAACGCTTTTTCCGATCGAATTCTAACTTGACAGGGAGATCGATCACCATCATAGCTCGGTTACTTTCGAAATTGGTGTAATTTTTGTCTGTCCGCCAACATTTTCATTTCCAGATTCTAACTCGTAAACGCTTTTTCGGATCGAATTCTAACTTGACAGGGAGATCGATCACCATCATAGCTCGGTTACTTTCGAAATTGGTGTAATTTTTGTCTGTCCGCCAACATTTTCGTTTCCAGATTCTAACTCAAAAACACCTTGTGCAATTGAATTCAAACTTGACAGGGAGATCGATCATCATCATAGCTAGTTTGCTTTCAAAATTGGTGTAATTTCATCAGTTTGTTCGCCCATTTGTCTGTCTGTCTGTCAACATTTTCGTTTAAGGACTCTAACTCGATTACACCTTGTGCAATTGAATTCAAACATGACAGGGCGATAGATCACCATCGTAGCTAGTTTGCTTTCGAAATTGGTGTAATTTTGTCAGTTTGTTTGTCCACTTGTCTGTCTGTCAACATTTTTGTTTCCAGATTGTGACTCAAAAGTGCTTTGTCCAATTGGACACAAAAAGTCACAGGGAAATATATCACCATCATAGCTAAGTTGCTGTTGAAATTGTTGTAATTCCATCCCTTGGTTTGTCTGTTTTTGTCTCCATCAACATTTCTGTTTCCACACTCTAATTGCTGGGGGCATTTCTGACCCTCTTGTTTAATCAATTGATTCATAAGCAATATTGGAGGTGTTGGGCATTGGCAGAGGTGTGCACTCTCTGAGTGCTCTTGCAGTAATGGTAATCAAACACCACACCCTTTAAAATATGATTAAACCTGAATTTATTAGCAACAGATCTTTTCAGCTCCCTTCAATTTGAGGAGGGGTTTAGGATCCCCGATAAAAATTAAATTTCTTTATATAAGTTTTACATTGATATTTCAAGGCAGTAATACTGTGATAAAGTATATTGTATCAACTGACATTGGAGAAATGTCAAAATTAATAAATAGTTACACAGAGGAGGAATAAAATGACTTAGTTGGAAGTATTGAATTCATTTGTGCATTAATATTTTTTGCATATTTTTTCTTTTCTTTACAACAGTGCATGAAAAGTGATTTTTACAAATGAAAAGGAGAGTGCTTTTTCCATCAATATGAAATAAAACCTATTCCCAGATGCTTTGCATGATGGGGTATGCCATATAATCAATCCAATGGAGTTGTTATCTATAGCCTGTGGTTATGTAGATGAAAAGAAAGGGTGTGAGATTTCCAGGGACTAAGGGACTAAGATGCAGGAGTGTGCAGTAAATTGAGAGTATGAAGGGAAATGATTAGAATGTACCCAATATCACCACATACATTAGCTTTATGTGTTTGAGGATGAGATAGCCAATGGAGATTTTGTAGTCTTGCACAAGACCTTTGGTTCATTAGTTTTCTATGTATTTCTTTAGTACTGTTAGTTTCAGTTTACAATTAGCTTCAGTTTTGTACAGGCTATGCTTCTATATGCCAGATATAAGGATTTATGTTTTTGTCAAATATCGCAAATGTAGAGATGCTACTGGTTTTTTAGTTGAGTAGAAATATCATATAGATAGGAACAGTCAGATTATTGTTTGAACAGAAAGTATAAATAGTAAAGGACAGGAAAATATAGTTATTGTGACTTTGAATAATATACAGTGATAGTTTGCATAATAGCTCAACTTATAGGTTAAAATACAGAATATAGAATAGTGACATTGTTAAAACTGGGAAAGTGTAATCTGGAAGTATAAGATTGACAGTATAATTGAACATACTGATAGCAATTAAAAACAGTACATGATTAAAGTGTGACATTTCAAACCATGACATTAGTATCTGTAGGGTATATTTATCTAAATAAACCTATGTGTATATATTCCATCACCATTAAACATTTAAATTAGTTAATGGTTGTTTTTCATTCAAACGCTTCCACTGCATATAAAATAGACAGACCTATTTTTGATTCCCCACCATTTCGCTTGTTTGGATTTACCAAAAAACAGTAGCATTTTTATGGATGATACTTTTAGAATCATTTTACAAGTTAGTGTTTCGAAGTTTTTAAATTGGTACTATAGGGCAGTAAGACTGTGGCAAATTATGCTGTATTAACTTTTATTGTGATAGTATCAGAATTAATAAAATTTAATTAGAGGAATAGAATTACTTTTGTTGAAAGTATTTTATTCATTTGTGCACTGCTTGCCATTTTGGATATTTGTTTACTTTATAACAATACATGCATAAGTGAAAGTTTTATAAGTAAAAAAGAGAGTGCATTTTCCATTCATTTGTTTGTGATTTGGCTCTTCCCAGATGTTTTGCATGATGTGGTACATGGGTATGCAAGATAAACAATGGAGTTGCTATCTTTAGCCTGTGATTTATTTACATGAAGTGTGATAAGAAAGGGGGTGTTTTCCAGTGACTGAAGGACTAAAATGCACAGCTGCTTGCAATAACATTACTCTGCACTATTACAACAAAGATCATGATATATAGAGAGTGAATTATCTTCAAACTTGAACACCAGAGTTTGTATGGTAGTGTGTGCATGTGGTAAACTAGATGGTTGAAGTTTCTAATAGGGCTGTTCCACCTTGGCGATAATGCTTTACAATAGGCTTACATCCATGTGAATTGTCAGTTCAGAAGGTGGAGCTTTTCAATTATAATAATCATAAAGCCATCGTGTAGGAAGCTATGGAACTTCCAGTCTGTCCGATTGGATGCATTCACAAGTCCATTGGGAACAGTGTACAACAGTAATAAACCATTTGAAATTATCGCAAACTGCTCCTTATCAAATCCATATCACCTTAAACCCATCTTAAACCTAGCTTTCACTCACAAAATCACCTTTTTGACCTTACAGTGATCTTAAACATATCTTAAAAGTCACAAAGCAACATTTTCCATGTTACAGTGATTAAGCCTATCTTTTCCCATCTTAAATCTATCTTTAACGTTTGTAAAGCTATCATAAACTATCATGACTTATCAAACTTTTTGGGAACCTATGTGGTAATCTCAAGATCACTTGTAAAGTTATCAGGTATTAAACCTATCTTTACCTATCTTAAACCTATCTCAAATTACACCTAGGGATTGTAAATAACTTATTTGTTTCCAATCAGGAGGCAGGTTTATGATTGGATCACCAGAATGGAACAGCCTTATAAAGGTCATCCCACATATGAGTTGTTAACCAGGCAACACCACAAGTACTTAGGACTAATTCATTATCATGTAAAGCTCTTTTCAGTATCCAGTATTTTGTGGGTTATCAGATGGCAGTTCAAATCATGTCTGTTCCTTGTGTGTTTATGAATGGGAGAAGCAAATGAACAAAAAAAAATGGAGTTGAAAAATATAAAAAAATGGATTTAACATAAAAAACAAAAGGCAACTACAGAGGTTAGATAAATTTTTATACTTTTGAATGTGTCAAATGCTATTGTTCAGAACTTAATAAATATACAATTAGTTATTCTGCCGCTGAAATTTTAGATATTGTAATTAAAAATATTCTACTAATATATTTTATTATGTAATGTTCTGTGTTATTTTTCTGATGGAAAAGCTGGTGTATTTATACTGAAGTGTTTCAATCACTTGTGTTATCACTTCAGTTATTTTTAGTTTATTTCTGAATGTCATCATTAGATATTCTATATTCTGGTTATTGTATATACAATCATCTGTGGTAGCTTCATGTTCACATTTTCACCTATCCTGCAAAATGTAAAATGTGTCTATAACCTCACTCGTTCCACCTCATTCCAAAAGTATCATTCTGAATTTTTCATTTTGGTAGGGCTTTAACACAGGTATTGTTAAATTGTAAATTATTGAGTACTATTAGGGATGTTAAATGTTTATGTGTCTCATATTATTGTCATTTCTCACTTTATTTGCCATCCCCTACTTTATTTTTCTCTATTGTCCAGGAGGATGAAACTACCACAAATAATTGTAGCACATGGATAATTCTGAAAAACCATTTCTGGCATATGTCATTATGTTGGTCATTTTTATTATATACATTAACTTAAACTTTTTATGTCAGCTGACTTGTCAGTCAGCTGACATTATGGCATCACTCTGCGGTGTCCGCATCCGCATATGGGTTCGCATGAGCAACTTCTCCTCCAAAACTACAAGGCCTAGAGACATGCTGTTTTTTTAAAGGATACTTTATCTATCAAGGATGAAAAGTGCAACTCAAAAACTATTGCGTTTAGAGAACTTTGAATAAATAGGTTATTCAGCTTGTTTTAGCTCATTGCATAGTCGAGTAATAGCTACCTTGAGGTTATCACTGTTGAGTAAATTGCGTCTATCTTCAAAACGGTTGCATTAGAGTATTTTGTTAAATATGTTTTTCATGTACTTTTCGGGTTGCTCATTGCATAGCTGAGTAACAGTTAATCTCAGGTCTCACTGTTGAGTAAATCAGTTGTATCTTGGAAACTATTGCATTTAGAGTATTTTGTTTTAATATGTTGTTCACCTACTTTATGGGCGGCTGTAACATAGTGAAATTGCAGACCTGTAAGTCATGGCACAGCTAAGCAATAGCTACATTCAGGCTCTCACTGTTGGGTAAATCAGTTGCAACTGGAAAACTATTGCATTTAGAGTATTTTCTTTAAATATGTTGTTAACCTTAGCTTTCTGGTCAGCTATAACGTAGCAAAGTTGAAGACCTGTAGGTCATTACATAGCTGAACAATAACCACTTTGAGGCTTTCTCTGTTGATTACATCAGCTGTAACTATAACTATTGCATTTAAAGAATTTTATTTAGAGTATGTTATTCATCTACCTTTGGGTCAGTTATAACATAGTAAAATTACAGACCTGTAGCTCATTGCATAGCCGAGTAATAGCTACTTTGAGGTTCACACTTCAGTAAATCAGTTGTAATTTGAAAACTATTGCAAAAGTGCTTATAATTCACTTATTATTGGCCCTAGAGATTGGAAATGTGAAACCAATCTGTAGGAAATCATGGGCTAGGAATCTTTTGATGTTGTCAGATTTCACCTTGGACACCCTCCTTCAAAGTTAAACTAGACCTAGCGCATCGGAGAACCGATGCAAATTGTATCCACCGTAAAGACAATGCGCCAAAACCTCTAGGACCAATAATGAGCAAGTTATAAGCACTTTTAGGTTTGGCTGTCCTCATTTGACCTTCAAGGAGGGGCCCAAGGTCAAATCTGGCCACACCAGAAGATTCCCAGAGCATGATTTCCTATAGGTTGGTTTACCATCCCAAACCTCTAGGACCAATAATAAGCGAGTTATAGGCACTTTTACCTTTGGCTATCCTCGTTTGACCTTGAAGAAGGGGCCCAAGGTCAAATCCGACCACGCCAGAATATTCCCAGCCCATGATTTTCTATATGCTGGTTTACTATTCCAAACCTCTAGGACCAATAATAAGTGAGTTATAAGCACTTTTAAGTTTGGGTGTCCTCGTTTGACCTTGAATAAGGGGCCCAAGGTCAAATCCGACTTCACCAGAAGATTCCCAGCCCATGATTTTCTATATGTTGGTTTACCATCCTAAACCTCTAGGACCAATAATAAGCGAGTTATAGGCACTTTTACCTTTGGCTGTCCTCGTTTGACCTTGAAGGAGGGGCCCAAGGTCAAATCCGACCACACCAGAAGATTCCCAGCCCATGATTTCCTATATGCTGGTTTACCATCCCAAACCTGTGGGACCAATAATAATCGAGTTATAAGCACTTTTAAGTTTGGGTGTCCTCGTTTGACCTTGAAGGAGGGGCCCAAGGTCAAATCCAACCATGCCAGAAGATTCCCAGCCCATGATTTCCTATATGCTGGTTTACCATCCCAAACCTCTGGGACCAATAATAAGCAAATTATAAGCACTTTTAAGTTTGGCTGTCCTCGTTTGACCTTAAAGAGGGGCCCAAGGTCAAATCCGACCTCACCAGAAGATTCCCAGCCCATGATTTTCTATATGTTGGTTTACCATCCCAAACCTCTAGGACCAATAATAAGCGAGTTATAGGCACTTTTACCTTTGGCTATCCTCGTTTGACCTTGGAGGGGCCCCAAGGTCAAATCCGACCACGCCAGAAGATTCCCTGCCCATGATTTTCTATATGGTGGTTTACCATCCCAAACCTCTAGGACCAATAATAAGCGAGTTATAAGCACTTTTAAGTTTGGGTGTCCTCGTTTGACCTTGAATAAGGTGCCCAAGGTCAAATCTGACTTCACCAGAAGATTCCCAGCCCATGATTTTCTATATGTTGGTTTACCATCCCAAACCTCTAGGACCAATAATAAGCGAGTTATAGGCACTTTTACCTTTGGCTATCCTCGTTTGACCTTGAAGGAGGGGCCCAAGGTCAAATCCGACCACACCAGAAGATTCCCAGCCCATGATTTCCTATATGCTAGTGTACCATCCCAAACCTCTAGGACCAATAATAAGCGAGTTATAAGCACTTTTAAGTTTGGGTGTCCTCGTTTGACCTTGAATAAGGGGCCCAAGGTCAAATCCGACTTCACCAGAAGATTCCCAGCCCATGATTTTCTATATGTCAGTTTACCATCCTAAACCTCTAGGACCAATAATAAGCGAGTTATAGGCACTTTTACCTTTGGCTGTCCTCGTTTGACCTTGAAGGAGGGGCCCAAGGTCAAATCCAACCACGCCAGAAGATTCCCAGCCAATGATTTCCTATATGTTGGTTTACCATCCCAAACCTCTAGGATCGATAATAAGCGAGTCATGAGCACTTTTAAGTTCGACTATCCTCGTTTGACCTTGAAGGAGGGGTCCAAGGTCAAATCTGACCACATCAGAAGATTCGCAGCACATGATTTCCTATAGGTTGGCTTCACATTGCAAACCTCTAGGACCAATACTAAGGGAGATATAGGCACTTTTAAAGTCCGCTATGTGGGTTACTTCGGCACTCCGTGGATGACCTTGAATTAGGAGCTTCAAGCTCAAATGTGTGCAAGGTTGTAGAGGACATGTATATGTGTCATACATATCACCTATGAAGAGATTCCACCTTCTACCTATGAGGAAGAGCCAGTAGAAAAATGTAGATTATTTTCAAAGAAATGCCCGTGGCGGCCATCTTGTTTTTCAGAATGAGGCTATTTTCCTTCCCAGAGAAGCTTACCCCCCAATGAAGATATCCTGCAAATTTGGTGAACCTAGCTGCTGTTGTTTTCTTCTTAGAGCGTTAACGCCGAAAATCTCTCTACGCGCAGCGGCAGCGGCGTAGCGGACGCTAAACCAAAGTATCCACCGGATGCTTCCAGTGGATACAACAAGGATAGCCAAATTTAAAAGTGCTTATAACTCGCTTATTATTAGTCCTAGAGGTTTGAAATGTGGAACCAACCTATAGAAAATTATGGGCTGGGAATCTCCTGTTGTGGTCAGATTTGACCTTGGGCCTATCCTTCAGGTTAAAAGAGCATAGCCAAACTTAAAAGTGCTTATAACTCACTTATTATTGGTCCTAGAGGTTTGAAATGTGAAACCAACCTATAGGAAATCATGGGCTAATAATCTTCTGATGTGGTAAGATTTGACCTTGTGCCCCTCCTCCAAGGTCAAATGATGAGAGCCAAAAAGCGATTATAACTTAAGGAGTCTCAGCCTCTATGTCTTTTATTATTGCTTCTACAGGTTTACTATGTTCGGGGATACACTGCCAGGTTGCAATAAAAGTGAGCAGCATAACTCTAGCTAAATTAACAATATTAGTTAATTTTTAACAGAGGCAAAATTATCTAAATAAAGTATATTTACCTTTTAGAAAAAAAGGATTTTTAGAAAAGTAAGGATTTGCAGTTTCTGTGAAAGTGACGCGTCCTTTTCAGAAAAGTGAAGATTTGCAGTCCCTGTAAAAAGGACGTGTCCTTTTAAAAAAAATGAAGATTTGCCATTTCTGTGAAAAGGATGCGTCCTTTTTTCAAAGTGACGATTTGCAGTTTCTGTGAAAAGGACGCGTCCTTTTTAGAAAAGTAATGATTTGCCCTTTCTGTGAAAAGAACCTTTTTAGAAAAGTGAGGATTTGCAGTTTCTGTGAAAAGGACGCGTCCTTTTCAGAAAAGTGAGGATTTGCTGTTTCTGTGAAAAGGACGCGTCCTTTTTAGAAAGTAATGATTTACCCTTTCTGTGGAAAGAACCTTTTTAGAAAAGTGAGGATTTGCAGTTTCTGTGAAAAGGACCCGTCCTTTTCAGAAAAGTGAGGATTTGCTGTTTCTGTGAAAAGGACGCGTCCTTTTTAGAAAAGTGAGGATTTGTAGTTTCTGTGAAAAGGACGCGTCCTTTTCAGGAAAGTGAGGATTTGCAATTTCTGTGAAAAGGATGCGTCCTTTTTAGAAAAGTGAGGATTTGCTGTTTCTGTGAAAAGGACGCGTCCTTTTTAGAAAAGTAATGATTTGCCCTTTCTGTGAAAAGAACCTTTTTAGAAAAGTGAGGATTTGCAGTTTCTGTGAAAAGGACGCGTCCTTTTCAGAAAAGTGAAGATTTGTAGTTTCTGTGAAAAGGATGCGTTCTTTTCAGGAAAGTGAGGATTTGCAGTTTCTGTGAAAAGGACGCGTCCTTTTCAGAAAAGTGAGGATTTGTAGTTTCTGTGAAAAGGACGCGTCCTTTTCAGGAAAGTGAGGATTTGCAATTTCTGTGAAAAGGACGCGTCCTTTTTAGAAAAGTGAAGATCTGTAGTTTCTGTGAAAAGGACGCGTCCTTTTCAGGAAAGTGAGGATTTGCAGTTTCTGTGAAAAGGACGCGTCCTTTTCAGAGAAGTGAGGATTTGCTGTTTCTGTGAAAAGGACGCATCCTTTTTAGAAAGCGAAAATTTGCAGTTTTAAGGAGGCGTCCTTTTCTGTGAAAAGGATGCGTCCTTTTCAGGAAAGTGAAGATTTGCAATTTCTGTGAAAAGGACGCGTCCTTTTTAGAAAAGTGAGGATTTGCTGTTTCTGTGAAAAGGACACGTCCTTTTTAGAAAAGTAATGATTTGCCCTTTCTGTGAAAAGAACCTTTTTAGAAAAGTGAGGATTTGCAGTTTCTGTGAAAAGGACGCGTCCTTTTCAGAAAAGTGAAGATTTGTAGTTTCTGTGAAAAGGACGCGTCCTTTTCAGGAAAGTGAGGATTTGCAATTTCTGTGAAAAGGACGCGTCCTTTTTAGAAAAGTGAAGATCTGTAGTTTCTGTGAAAAGGACACGTCCTTTTCAGGAAAGTGAGGATTTGCAGTTTCTGTGAAAAGGACGCGTCCTTTTCAGAAAAGTGAGGATTTGTAGTTTCTGTGAAAAGGACGCGTCCTTTTTAGAAAAGTGAAGATCTGTAGTTTCTGTGAAAAGGACACGTCCTTTTCAGGAAAGTGAGGATTTGCAGTTTCTGTGAAAAGGACGCGTCCTTTTCAGAAAAGTGAGGATTTGTAGTTTCTGTGAAAAGGACGCGTCCTTTTCAGGAAAGTGAGGATTTGCAGTTTCTGTGAAAAGGACGCGTCCTTTTCAGAAAAGTGAAGATCTGTAGTTTCTGTGAAAAGGACGCGTCCTTTTCAGGAAAGTGAGGATTTGCAATTTCTGTGAAAAGGACGCGTCCTTTTTAGAAAAGTGAAGATCTGTAGTTTCTGTGAAAAGGACGCGTCCTTTTCAGGAAAGTGAAGATTTGCAATTTCTGTGAAAAGGACGCGTCCTTTTTAGAAAAGTGAGGATTTGCTGTTTCTGTGAAAAGGACGCGTCCTTTTTAGAAAAGTAATGATTTGCCCTTTCTGTGAAAAGAACCTTTTTAGAAAAGTGAGGATTTGCAGTTTCTGTGAAAAGGACGCGTCCTTTTCAGAAAAGTGAAGATTTGTAGTTTCTGTGAAAAGGATGCGTCCTTTTCAGGAAAGTGAGGATTTGCAATTTCTGTGAAAAGGACGCGTCCTTTTTAGAAAAGTGAAGATCTGTAGTTTCTGTGAAAAGGACGCGTCCTTTTCAGGAAAGTGAGGATTTGCAGTTTCTGTGAAAAGGACGCGTCCTTTTCAGAAAAGTGAAGATTTGTAGTTTCTGTGAAAAGGACGCGTCCTTTTCAGAAAAGTGAAGATTTGTAGTTTCTGTGAAAAGGACGCGTCCTTTTTAGAAAGCGAAAATTTGCAGTTTTAAGGAAGCGTCCTTTTCACAAAAGTGAAGATTTGCCGTTTCTGTGCATTCTTATGCACCAAACTAGGGTAAATGTGGGAAATATTTATAGCCTTTTGCAGCAAAAGTATCAAAATGCTGAATTTTTATGCCTAAAAGGGACACTCTGATTTTTCCCTTTTAAATCTGAGAGCAGTTATTATGTTCTTTTTACATGTGCCAAAAATCAAGGCTTCAAGTAGACATTTAACCTGTGTATGAGGACCTTAAACACCCACCTGAGTGACCCTTTTAAGACATTTTTCACATATTTTGCTCTGTAACTTGGAAATGGTAAGTCTGAGAAGTTTCAAACTTTATTAGATACATATTCTATGTGTAATCTTAGTATGTAACAAATTTTAAGTCTGAAGCTTTAATTTGAAAGCCACATCGAGATCTCTAAAAGGCCCACAATGACCCAATATTTGGACTTTTTACCACCTTTAAGCCCTGTAACTGTTAAACTATGTGATTGATGGAGCTGAAATCCCATCTGGGAATGCATTATTATGTCCTTTTTACATATGCCGAAAATCAAGGTTTTTAGTAGACATTTAACCTGTGTATGAGGGCAATAGACACTCGCCCAAGTGCCTTTTTTGACATTTTTTCCGTATTTTGCCGTTATTTGGAAATGCTTAGTGTGACAAGTCTTAAACTGTATTATATATAATTTTTGTTTGTTATGTATGTCCCCCAAAAAGTTTCAGATCTGTAGTTTAATTGCTAAGGTCTCTTTAACAATTGTAAAATGCCCACAGAAACCCAATTTATGGATATTATGCCACTTTAAAGCCCAGTAACTGTCAAACTATGTGGGTTATAGAGCTGAAATCTTTGAATTTTTAAAAGGAAATGCCTGTCTATTTAAATTTTGAATATTAATAATGTTATGGCTATCTTAGTCTTTTAAGAACTTATTTTTGTGTGTTATACCTCTGCTTGCTGAGTTTTTCACTTTTTAAAATGAAACTGGTTAAACATATTCAAGTAGGCAAAATGGACACTTTAAGTGAGCTTTAAGTCCCAATATTAATGAAATTATATCCTTATGTAGTAAAACTAGGGGATTTTTAACCCTCAACTAGCCCAGTTTTATTCAACTTGCCTCAGTTAATTTTGGCACAGCTCCTACAGTTATGAACTCATTTCAGTTGATAATCACATACTTAAAATTCTCAATTCTTTTTGTATTTGAGTACCCCTTTTATATAGATTGTTTGTTTACCATTTATGCTCAACCCACATCCCCCACCCGGATTCCCCCCACCCACCTCTGGGACCTCCAGCTATATTGAGTGACACTAAATAAACAAAGGTATTTAATGATATCAGATGAGAAACAAAGAACTCAATGGCGTTGCAGATCTTGTGTAATAGTGAGAGAGGTGTGGAGAAGGGGAGAGGGGTGGGGGTGGGGGTGGGAGGTGGTGGGCTTCATTACATGTAACACAAAGGGGAGTCAGAACTGAGATTGTGTCACATATTTAGGTTGCATATATATGGACCACATATATAGGTATAGAGGAAATGAATAACTGAAAACAATTTGCAAATTCTAAAAATAATATAATAAAATAATAATATAAATAATTTTTTTTTAAATAATATTTTATTTGTGAACAAATATAGAAACAGATATGCGCTTTTGGGATTATGAATTTTAGAATGGACATTGAATCATCAATCATTTAAATACTTTGAAGGAAGATTGAAAAATATGATGAGTTGAGTTAAAAAAAATATTTTATTTGTCAACAAATATAGAAACAGATATGCACTTTTGGGATTATTATTTTAGAATGGACATTCAATCATCAATCATTTAAATACTTTGAAAATAGGTTTAGAGTTATCATTGCAGGAAGATTGAAAATATAATTTGAGTTATGTATTCGGCGTCTGGGGATACACCATCTTCCTTGGGGAGATATAAACAGAGTAGATTGATGTGCTGAAGTTCATATAATAATGGGTAATTATGTTTTAAAAAATTCCCGATCAAAACCTGTGGCGTGAGTGATGACCTGTCTGGGGATATGTTGGCGCCGAGTTGGCCCAATCTAGTTTTTAATAGATACACTCTGTAGCCTTCAGGCATTTGGCCATGGAGATTGTACTTCTAGGTCATCCATTGACCACAAAATACCCTACCAAGGCCATTTATTTGTCAATTTTAGAGATTTTCTTTCTTATAGATTTCTTAGTTCTTCAAGGAAGCTGTTCCTGTTTGCTCTTAGGTTAAAGACTTTCTTATCTAAACTTACTTGACTTGACAGCATTTTGGTTGTCCTAATAAATTTTGTGCTCAATTTTTGGCTACTATGGTAAACCTGTTGAATTTTGGCAGGAATCAAAAATAATAAATATCTCGAAAACCATTGGAGAAAAAAGAATTTTGAACCCTTTTGGGTAGTTAGGACTTTTTATCTCTAGGGTATTTTTCAGTGGATACATCTTGCATCTGGCCAGTGATGTGTCCTTGGCCTAGTTAGTGGGTGCTTTTCAACCTCTTTCCTTCCCTCAAACTGGGGTAATAAAGTGGCAGATTTTGTGTTTTTATTGTGTTACCCTACCAGTGGACAATTGCTGATCCGGTCGGTGCAGACCGGCCTGCCAAATGACAGAAAAAGCCATCCTGTGTTTCCTCTAGCTTTGCCAGTCTAATATTGTGCATTCACCACGTTGCGCATTGTACTTCCTTCCTATTTAGACAGTGACGTCATCACATCTTTTTCGTGTGGCGTGTGTACTGTGCAGATGGATTATTTTGTCAGCTCTTTAGAGATTATTTGTGGGTTATTGCAAGTTTGAAACTTTATTTCATGTCTGTGAATATTAGTCACTGTATAGAGCAACATGGCGTCTCCAAGACAGAAATGAGGAGGTTATGGTCATTTAATGGCAGGTTTTGACACAGTTTCTGCGCAAGATGGCGCGATGAAGCTAAGGACCCAGAACTCTGAAGAAAAGTCCAAATTGCCAGCTTCAAAACCGGCCAAGTTGTCCACACACAAGCCTGCCAAAGTCAGTTTCTGATAGCAACTCTGCCAAGCCCTCTACTGATGTTAGAGTCGCTACTTTAGACCAGAAATGGTCGGACAGATTCAACCGGCTAGAGACTGTCATACTAGAAGTTTGTAGAAACCAAAACTAACTTTTCAGACTGTCTAGGTCACGCCAACGCACATTCCTCCAGTAGGCTCAGTAAAGACAACCGACCCCTTCACCCCTTCATCAAACCGGCAGACCGACTTCAGTTTCTCTCTGATCCTACCGAACGACCAGCACCCTCAGATTTCTCTGGTACTGGCCACACTGCTCTGCAGAGACAGGCCACCAGCAAATTACCAAGGGAACGACCTCAGAAATTTGACTAACCAACTGTCTGGCACCGACCCTGCAGCAAAAAATACTGGAGTTTCTCTCCTGACCAGCTTGTCCGGTCCGGCAGTTCATGTCCTTGATAGGTCTGCTGACAGCCACAAAGAAACAAGTTCACCTTGGCCGACTACATAAGGGACCCATACAGTGGCATCTCAAAAACAGCTGGAGGGTGCCAGAGTCCCAAGAATAGGTCATACCCATCCCAAGATCGCTCCACCCGCATGTCAGATGGTGGCTACAAGAAGACAATGTGCTTCAAGGTCAACTATTACACCCACTAAAACATGCACTACAAATCGGGGACCTGGTCTCTTCCAGAAAGCAAACTGCATATAAACTATCTGGAACTAAAAGCTGTCTTCTTGGCTGTAAAAGAGTTCCAAGACCTCTGCTCAGACAAGATGGTTCTTGTAGCAACACCACAGTAGTGGCCTACATAAACAAGGAAGGAGGCATGAAGTCGTGTCCACTGTGTGCACCTCTATGGAGGATCGTGACCTGGTGTTCCAGAAAAAAGGTCACCCTCAAAGCCCGACACATTCCAGGCCGGCTGAATGTGGTAGCAGACATGCTATCCAGGCTAGGCCAGGCCATCCAGGGTGGTCTCTCCTTCCAGAGTTTTTCCCGTCAATATGCAGCAGGTGGCACTGGCCCCAGATAGACCTATTTGCCACAGGGTTCAACAATAAGTTACCTCTGTTTGTGTCACCAGTACCGGACCCCCTAGCCTGGGCATGGGAGGATCTGGATACATATGCCTTCTCACCGGTAGCCATCTTGGAAAAAGTGGTGGCGAATCTGCAGGACTATCCATGAAAGAAAATAATTCTAGTTGCACCAAGGTGGCCCAATATGCCTTTGTTCTGGGACCTAGTGACCATGTCGAGCCAGATCCCTCTGTGCCTTCCCAATCTGCTAACACAGCCCTTCAATCAGACTCCTCACAGGAATCTGTCAAATATAAATCTTCATGTTTGGCTCTTAGAGTCTCAGCTGTCAAGGAGCAGGGCTTCTCTGAGGCAGTGGCAGCACAAATTGAGGCAATCAACCAGATCAGTCTATGAGGCAAAGTGGACTATTTTTATAGACTGGTGCCTCAGTAATCAGGTGGACTTCAGGGCACCCCCTGTAAAGTCAATAGCCGACTTCCTACTGTACCAGCTCCAGGACAGGAAGTTACAATCAAGTACCATTGATTCTAATTCTAATAGCACTTTTATAGTGCTTAATCTCTGTCAAAAGACAGACTCTAAGGTGCATCACACAAAAACATTGTTCAATAGACTGTTCTGAACACATTGAAGTTTGTGCAGATCCAGAGCTTAGAGACCTACAGAGAGTTACAGTAATCAAGATGACTTCCGACCAGAGCATTGGCAGCCATAAGGGCAGTTTCATGTGTCAGATGTCCTCGGAGTCACTTAAGATCCCGGACATGAGCAAAACAAGCCTTGCAGACCTTCATAACATGGCAAGAGAATGAGAAATCTGAATCAAACCAGACACCAAGGTTCCTATTGCATCTAGTGGTGATATAAGATTACCGAGTATGTTGACTGGGAAGGAATGATTAAGTTTTTCACACTGAGACTTAGAGCCAAACACAATGAATTTGGTCTTATCAGAATTTAGCTTAAGCTTATTTGTAGAGAGCCATCTCTTAATGACTTCTAGGCAGCGTGACCGCTTATCAAGGGCCGAGGCAACATTTTTATGTGTGAGATGCACATACAATTGTGTGTCATCAGCATAGAACTGGAAACTTATACCAGGATGATTATGTATGACTTTACTCAGCGGAGTAGTATAGAGTGAAAAAAGGATTGGCCCCAGGACAGAGCCTTGAGGCACACCATACAATAACTTTTTGGCATCAGATAAAATTGACCCAATCTTAATGCACTGAACACGGTCTGAGAGATAAGACTTGAACCAATCGAGGACAACCCCGCCGACACCAAACAATGAGCTAAGAGAATCAAGAAGCGTATCATGATCAATAGTATCGAACGCTGCCGATTGATCCAATAGAATGACAGCAGTAGCCTCACCTTTAGCAAAAGCCAGATGAACATCATTCTTAATTGATGGCTACAGGTCAGCCATTGCTGACAAACTCGGGAATTCACCCATAAATGTCAGCAATGATGAGAATCTCACTCGTCTCCTGGATAATTTCCACAGAGACAGACCCAAAGGTCAGAAGGGGCTCCCCTCCTGGAACCTGTCCCTGGTGTTCCACCAGCTGACAAAGGCTCCATTTGAACCCATTAAAGAGGCTTTTTAAAAGCATTTGACTTTCAAGACTGTTTTCCTCTTGACCCTGGGTTTGAGCAAACACAGGAGTGAGATCCATGCTTGCCAAAATAAGAATATCAGACATCAGTCAGACTGGTCTAAAGTCTCTCTTTACCCCTCACCCAGCTTTCTTTCCAAGAACCAGCTGGCCAGGGAGGGTCCAGACAGTGTGGCCCCCAGTGGTTATACCAGCCCTGGCCCCAACTCTGGATAAGTCACTTAGCAACTCTGGATAGATCCTTATGTCCGGTCAGAGCTTTGTGCTACTGTTTGGACAGAACCTCAGGCAGAACAAGGAGTTAGTTTTTGTCTAATGTAAGAAAGGTTTTTACAATTACATCTCACCTGCCAACATCCCCTCATTGATCAAACAGACTGTGATCCTATGTTATTAGCTGTCTAACCAAGAGGCCTTCACCTTACATCAGGTTAGGTCCATGATGTCAGGGTTTTCGCTGTTTCCAATGCTTCTAGTCAGGAGTCTCCTTGAAACAAATCTTGTCAGCCTGCTATTAGAAGTCACACAATTCTACCTGAAGGATGTGGCTAGGACTGATTTGGAGCTCTACCATTTGGGCCCAGTAGTGGCTGCTCAGCAGATCCACCAGTAGCCCATGTTATTTAGGAGATTTGTACATATGTAAATAGTTGTACACAAAAAAAATCATGCAAAGCCAAAAAAAGGGAGGTTTATTTTCTGGGACTGAACTCATTCCTTTCTTCCCCTACCTCCGAGAAGGTCTGTAAAAACAGGGAGCGGGCCAAACATCAGTATATCCCTGGCAACTAGGCATTGGAGACCAACCATAGGCCTTACAGGTTTCTTGACCTAAGCCTGGGAAATTTTTTGTTGTTATGAGTTCTCTGAAGTCCCTGGTAACTTACCCACCGACCAAGTGGTAGTTATTCAGCAAATATCCATTAGGTAGGATGTAGTAACGCAATAAAATTGGAAATTTAATAAGTAAATTAAATTTTTAAGTTAATTTTTAAGTTAATACCCTACCCAGTGGACAGGCAATGCCCTCACAACTGATCCTGCTATCAGTTTACTAGGGTCTAAATATGTTTAGACAATGTAAAAGATGCGATGATGTCACTCTGTTTAGACAGGAAGGAAGTACAATGCGCCACCTGATGAATGCACAGTACTCGACCAGCCCAGCCGCTGGAAACACAGGACCGCTTTTTCTGTTATTTGGCGGGCTGGTCTGCACCGACCAGATTAGCATTTGTCCTTCGGGTAGGGTATTAACTTGTAAAAATTTAATTTACTTATTAAATTTGCAATTTGGCTTTTATAGCCTTATCTATTGATTTTAGAGCCTAAGGGTATGTTGGAAGGTAATTGGAAACAATATGCAGGGTGTCCAGAAAGCTTGTCAGATTGACCCTCGGAACCCACTCTTATGGGTCAAACTGGGGTCATACAATTGCAGATCTTGTGTTTTTGGCTATCTCTTTCATTCCTGCTTTTACAGCATAAGAATGAATTGGCAGTTAATAGGAAATCATATGCAGGATTTGTAAAAAGCATGTAAAATTTATGAACTCTCTTGCATTTTTGGATTTAGAGGTAAGTGTGAGGTAATAAGATACCAAGCTACAACGAGCTGGTCAGTGTTATCCCTCCAGGTACTGGCCAGCTAAAGTTAAAGTTGGGAATTTTTAATTGTAGCAGGACCACAAGACAGAAAAAGATTACAGTTCTATGTGCTTTTGATCTATTTTGCAATACACTAAGATAACTATACACAATTACAGATGTTTATAAACCACATTAAAATTTGTACACAGTCCATTTCAGGTCAAAGATGCCATAATCGAGTCACTGCTGAGTATTTAGTTATCCCTGTGTGGCATAACTGCAGTACCACTCCTAATTAAAGAAACTTATGTCCCTTCTTTAACTTCTTTAAGGTTTTGGTGAGTATCTGGAATGCTTTCAAGATCTTTGGGTCTCAAACTTGTGGGTATTTCATTTTGATGCTGCCTGTTATACTGCGAGACTTTTGCAATCTGTGGTGAAAGTGACCTCTGTGACTGTGTTTCAGAGGATCAATGCACGGTGCAGGGCACTGTATGACTGCGAAGCAGACAACGATGATGAGCTTTCATTCAGGGAGGGAGAGGTGATCGTGGTGGTGAAAGAGGAGGAGGAGGAGTGGTGGGTGAGTGGCATAGTGCAGTTATGTGTACAATACAAGGCCATGTAAATAGGTATGTGGATATGCAAGGGCAT
The DNA here is from genome assembly GCA_964017235.1 of Sabellastarte sp. h YS-2021. Classification (NCBI taxonomy): domain Eukaryota; kingdom Metazoa; phylum Annelida; class Polychaeta; order Sabellida; family Sabellidae; genus Sabellastarte; species Sabellastarte sp. h YS-2021. Next base: position 37,003,299 of record OZ024936.1, read on the forward strand.
GTGAAGACAGGGACATGTAAGCACAGGGTCATGTGAAGACAGGGACATATAAGTACAAGGTCATGTGAAGACAGGGGAATGTAAGCACAGGGTCATGTGAAGACGGGATGTGTAAGCACAGGGTCATGTGAAGACAGGGACATATAAGTACAAGGTCATGTGAAGACAGGGATATGTAAGCACAGGGTCATGTGAAGACGGGATGTGTAAGCACAGCGTCATGTGAAGACAGGGACATATAAGTACAAGGTCATGTGAAGACGGGGATATGTAAGCACAGGGTCATGTGAAGACGGGATGTGTAAGCACAGGTCATGTGAAGACAGGGACATATAAACAAAGGTCATGTGTAGACAGGGGTATAGTACAGGGTCATGTGAAGACAGGGACATATTAAGTACAAGGTCATGTGAAGACAGGGATCTGTAAGCACAGGGTCATGTGAAGACAGGGACATATAAACACAGGTCATGTAAAGACAGGGATATGTAAGCACAGGGTCATGTAGAGACAGGGACATATAAACACAGGTCATGTGTAGACAGGGGCATAGTACAGGGTCATGTGAAGACAGGGACATATAAACACAGGATCATGTGAAGACAGGGATATGTAAGCACAGGGTCATGTGAAAACAGGGACATATAAACACAGGGTCATTTGAAGACAGGGATATGTAAGCACAGGGTCATGTGAAGACAGGGATGTATAAACACAGGGTCATTTGAAGACAGGGATATGTAAGCACAGGGTCATGTGAAGACAGGGACATATAAACACAGGGTCATGTGAAGACAGCGACATATAAGTACAGGGTCATGTGAAGACAGGGACATATTAAGTACAAGGTAATGTGAAAACAGGGATATGTAAGCACAGGGTCATATGACGACAGGGACATATAAGTACAGGGTCATGTAAACACCAGAAACTGTGATTGTGTACATATAGGAACACATAAACAATGTGGCTTTTGAACATAAGGATGTGTAAAGAATGGGGCATGTTAACAGGGACAAGTGAACAGATGGACCTATAAACACTAAACTGAGTCGCATGTTTCCACATCAAAAACCAAGAGATGTAACCACAGAGATATGTAAATACAAGAGTGGACATGTAAATACAGGGGTATTTTAACATAGTGACTTGTGAAAACAGGATGGGAACACAAGGATATGTGACCAAAAGGACATATAAACCCAGTGGCATGTCATATTCAGGGTGACATGTAAATATTTTAGTCAAAGGCTATTTTGATTACTCTTAATTCAGTTTTCAGAACATCACCATGCATATTAGCTTGGGTTTCTTTTGATTTGCATGTTAAGAGTGCCAAGCATTCATGTTTTCTTTACAAGAGGATTATACCTGATAATAGTAATGGAATATTTATCTCAATTTGTTTTGTGTAGGACAGGAAGGGTTGGGAGGCGGGGAGTTTCGCTGTTGCTATTAATGGAGGGTTTGTCCCTCCTTGTGTTTTGTACACAGGGTGGTTATATGTGATAATGTTATATTTATTTGTGTACAGGAGGGTTACATTGAGGGAGAGCCATCAAGGAGAGGGATCTTCCCCACCACCTTTGTGGAGGTCATCAGGTAACGTTGGTCAGTGTGAGCTCTACTGGTCAGTCAGCTCACATCACCAGCTGGACATCCAAGTGCCAAACAAGTGCTGCATTGTACAAGTCAGAGTCCCAGGCCGATCTGTGAAGTGTTCACCCTTGGGATCACCTCACTGGCCTGTCATAGCACTCAGTACAGCAGAATCCAGTCAGATCATGCAGGCATCATGTGTGAACTGTTCCTCACAGAGCCAGTGATACTGACAGATTTGGCTTCTTCTTTTTTTTTTTTAACTTTTCACCATGAGTGACTCTTACAAAAATACATACTTAAACACAGTTCAGTTTTTCAGCTTTTGAAATTTTATATAGTTGGCTCTTCCATTGGATTAAAGACTTAAATATTCTTGTAATCAACAATTATATTTATATCAAAATATACTGTAAGTAAGTAATAATTTTGCCCTTAAATCTGGGATTTACTGGATTCAGGTATGTCGTGCCGCTAAGGGACATTTCCACTTGTGTGCTCAATAACTCTTTCATAGGTTTCTTCCAAATATAGCACACATATGTTTTTGGGCCAGGAAAAGAACCCTAATTTAAGGTCACCTTAAACTCCCAGTCTTAAAGCACTTTGAGAAAGAGAAGATATGTCTGATTCTATAGAAGACAGGTGTAAGAGAGATTTGTGTAAGAGGTATGTCAACAAAAAGTACCTCATTGATAGAGGATATGGTCCTGTAAACTATACTTAAAGATGCTTAATTAGCAAGCCAGAATAAGAACATCAATGCAGACAACACTACTATTTTATTGCATTAATACATCTTACGTAATGGACAATTAGCTGTACTGTTGGCCCCGCCAGATGTCAGAAAAAAATTTTGTGTCTCCACCGGCAGAGCTGGCTACACATTCTTCTCTCTCTCTGTGTTGTAACCTACTTCTAGGTTATCAAACGTGATGTCACACCATCTTTGGCTAGTTTTAACTTTACCGGTACGAGATTTGCACAGTAATTTAATTCCATGTTTTTAGTAATTCCATGCTTTTATTAAGCGTCCCGCAAGGGACGCTTGTTTGTGTATGGGAGAGCTTCCGGCTCCGCCGGCTCCGCATCTTGTTTTCCTTATAACTCTGTAACCGTTAGGCGGATTCTTTTCAAATTTGGCAGGTTTAGGCAGTAGCCTTGGGGAATTTTTTTTGAATATGCTGCAGTGACATTTCAACCAATCAGAGAGGTCACATGACCAAAAATGTCTTTTTTCGATGGGGAAGCTTGTCCGGATGATAACTTGAAAGGAATTTTATCAATTCACCTGAAACTTGGCAAATACATTCATTCTATTAAAATCTGGAAATCATTAGATTTTGGCATTGATTGGTCAAGAAATGGCCAAGTAATTAATGATTAATTAATCATTACGAATTTTCCAAATAAGGAAAACACAAAAATGCTTATATCTCGAAAACCGTGCTAGATAGAGTGATTTCGACGAAATTTTTGGGGTATCTCTGCGGAGTAGTTTTCCCAATTTTCAAAAAATTTTTGTCTCGCCCAAAATGGCGGCCATTTTGAATTTTCGAAATTTTCGCAAAAATTGCAAAACACAAAAATGCTTATATCTCAAAAACCGTGCTAGATAGAGCAATTTCGACAAAATTTTTGATCCGCAGGATATCTCTGCGGAGTACTTTTCCCAATTTTCAAAAAAATTTTGTCTCGCCCAAAATGGCGACCATTTTGAATTTTCGAAATTTTCGCAAAAATTGCAAAACACAAAAATGCTTATATCTCGAAAACCGTGCTAGATAGAGTGATTTCGACGAAATTTTTGACCCACAGGGTATCTCTGCAGAGTAGTTATCCCAATTTTGAATAAACATTTGTCTCGCCAAAAATGGCGGCCATTTTGAATTTTCGAATTTTTCGCAAAAATTGCAAAACATAAAAATGCTTATATCTCGAAAACCCTGCTAGATAGAGCGATTTCGACGAAATTTTTGACCCACAGGGTATATCTGCAGAGTAGCCATGCCAATTTTCAAAAAAATTTTGTCTCGCCAAAAATGGCGGCCATTTTGAATTTTCGAATTTTTCGCAAAAATTGCAAAACATAAAAATGCTTATATCTCAAAAACCCTGCTAGATAGAGCGATTTCGACAAAATTTTTGATCCACAGGGTATCTCTGCAGAGTAGCCATGCCAATTTTCAAACAAAAAATTTCTCGCAAAAAATGGCGGCCATTTTGAATTTTCGAATTTTTCGCAAAATTGCAAAACACAAAAATGCTTATATCTCGAAAACCGTGCTAGATAGAGCGATTTCGACGAAATTTTTGACCCACTGGGTATCTCTGCAGAGTAGCCATGCCAATTTTCAAAAAAATTTTATCTTGCCAAAAATGGCGGCCATTTTGAATTTTTGCGCAAAAATTGCAAAACACAAAAATGCTAATATTTCGAAAACCGTGCTACATAAAGCGATTTCGACGAAATTTTTTATCTTCAGGATATCTCTGCGGAGTACTTTTCCCAATTTTCAAAAAATTGAAAAAGAGCTTTCACATGGTGAAGTTTCAGACCCATAGCTAATTACTCACCTACTCAAAATGAGTAAATGCGAATTATCTCTAAAAGTATTGCAGATAGCCAATTTTTCTCAAATAACTCATTCACCTACTTTTGGGAGAGCTTTCACTTGGTGAAGTTTCAGACCCATAGCTAATTACTCACCTACTCAAAATGAGTAAATGCGAATTATCTCTAAAAGTATTGCAGATAGCCAATTTTTCTCAAATAACTCATTCACCTACTTTTGGGAGAGCTTTCACTTGGTGAAGTTTCAGACCCATAGCTAATTACTCACCTACTCAAAATGAGTAAATGCGAATTATCTCTAAAAGTATTGCAGATAGCCAATTTTTCTCAAATAACTCATTCACCTACTTTTGGGAGAGCTTTCACTCTGTGAAGTTTCAGACCCATAGCTAATTACTCACCTACTCAAAATGAGTAAATGCGAATTATCTCTAAAAGTATTGCAGATAGCCAATTTATCTCAAATAACTCATTCACCTACTTTTGGCAGAGCTTTCACTTGGTGAAGTTTCAGACCCATAGCTAATTACTCACCTACTGAAAATGAGTAAATGTGAATTATCTCTAAAAGTATTGCAGATAGCCAATTTTTCTCAAATAACTCATTCACCTACTTTTGGGAGAGCTTTCACTTGGTGAAGTTTCAGACCCATAGCTAATTACTCACCTACTCAAAATGAGTAAATGCGAATTATCTCTAAAAGTATTGCAGATAGCCAATTTTTCTCAAATAACTCATTCACCTACTTTTGGGAGAGCTTTCACTTGGTGAAGTTTCAGACCCATAGCTAATTACTCACCTACTCAAAATGAGTAAATGCGAATTATCTCTAAAAGTATTGCAGATAGCCAGTTTTTCTCAAATTAATCATTCACCTACTTTTGGGAGAGCTTTCACTTGGTGAAGTTTCAGACCCATAGCGAATTACTCACCTACTCAAAATGAGTAAATGCGAATTATCTGTAAAAGTATTGCAGATAGCCAATTTTTCTCAAATAACTCATTCACCTACTTTTGGGAGGGCTTTCACTTGGTGAAGTTTCAGACCCATAGCTAATTACTCACCTACTCAAAAATGAGTAAATGCGAATTATCTCTAAAAGTATTGCAGATAGCCAATTTTTCTCAAATTAATCATTCACCTACTTTTGGGAGAGCTTTCACTTGGTGAAGTTTCAGACCCATAGCTAATTACTCGTCTACTCAAAATGAGTAAATGCGAATTATCTCTAAAAGTATTGCAGATAGCCAATTTTTCTCAAATAACTCATTCACCTACTTTTGGGAGAGCTTTCACTTGGTGAAGTTTCAGACCCATAGCAAATTACTCACCTACTCAAAATGAGTAAATGCGAATTATCTCTAAAAGTATTGCAGATAGCCAATTTTTCTCAAATAACTCATTCACCTACTTTTGGAAGAGCTTTCACTTGAAGTTTCAGACCCATAGCTAATTATTCACCTACTCAAAATGAATAAATGTGAATTATCTCTAAAAGTATTGCAGATAGCCAATTTTTCTCAAATAACTCATTCACCTACTTTTGGGAGAGCTTTCACTCTGTGAAGTTTCAGACCCATAGCTATTTATTCACCTACTCAAAATGAGTAAATGCTAATTATCTGTAAAAGTATTGCGGATACCCAATTTTTATCAAATACTCATTCATCTACTTGTGGGAGAGCTTTCACATGGTGAAGTTTCAGACCCATAGCTAATTACTCACCTACTCAAAATAAGTAAATGCGAATTATCTCTAAAAGTATTGCAGATAGCCAATTTTTCTCAAATAACTCATTCACCTACTTTTGGGAGAGCTTTCACTTGGTGAAGTTTCAGACCCATAGCTAATTACTCACCTACTCAAAATGAGTAAATGCGAATTATCTCTAAAAGTATTGCAGATAGCCAATTTTTCTCAAATAACTCATTCACCTACTTTTGGGAGAGCTTTCACTCTGTGAAGTTTCAGACCCATAGCTAATTACTCACCTACTCAAAATGAGTAAATGCGAATTATCTCTAAAAGTATTGCAGATAGCCAATTTATCTCAAATAACTCATTCACCTACTTTTGGCAGAGCTTTCACTTGGTGAAGTTTCAGACCCATAGCTAATTACTCACCTACTGAAAATGAGTAAATGTGAATTATCTCTAAAAGTATTGCAGATAGCCAATTTTTCTCAAATAACTCATTCACCTACTTTTGGGAGAGCTTTCACTTGGTGAAGTTTCAGACCCATAGCTAATTACTCACCTACTCAAAATGAGTAAATGCGAATTATCTCTAAAAGTATTGCAGATAGCCAATTTTTCTCAAATAACTCATTCACCTACTTTTGGGAGAGCTTTCACTTGGTGAAGTTTCAGACCCATAGCTAATTACTCACCTACTCAAAATGAGTAAATGCGAATTATCACTAAAAGTATTGCAGATAGCCAGTTTTTCTCAAATTAATCATTCACCTACTTTTGGGAGAGCTTTCACTTGGTGAAGTTTCAGACCCATAGCGAATTACTCACCTACTCAAAATGAGTAAATGCGAATTATCTGTAAAAGTATTGCAGATAGCCAATTTTTCTCAAATAACTCATTCACCTACTTTTGGGAGGGCTTTCACTTGGTGAAGTTTCAGACCCATAGCTAATTACTCACCTACTCAAAAATGAGTAAATGCGAATTATCTCTAAAAGTATTGCAGATAGCCAATTTTTCTCAAATTAATCATTCACCTACTTTTGGGAGAGCTTTCACTTGGTGAAGTTTCAGACCCATAGCTAATTACTCGTCTACTCAAAATGAGTAAATGCGAATTATCTCTAAAAGTATTGCAGATAGCCAATTTTTCTCAAATAACTCATTCACCTACTTTTGGGAGAGCTTTCACTTGGTGAAGTTTCAGACCCATAGCAAATTACTCACCTACTCAAAATGAGTAAATGCGAATTATCTCTAAAAGTATTGCAGATAGCCAATTTTTCTCAAATAACTCATTCACCTACTTTTGGAAGAGCTTTCACTTGAAGTTTCAGACCCATAGCTAATTATTCACCTACTCAAAATGAATAAATGTGAATTATCTCTAAAAGTATTGCAGATAGCCAATTTTTCTCAAATAACTCATTCACCTACTTTTGGGAGAGCTTTCACTCTGTGAAGTTTCAGACCCATAGCTATTTATTCACCTACTCAAAATGAGTAAATGCTAATTATCTGTAAAAGTATTGCGGATACCCAATTTTTATCAAATACTCATTCATCTACTTGTGGGAGAGCTTTCACATGGTGAAGTTTCAGACCCATAGCTAATTACTCACCTACTCAAAATAAGTAAATGCGAATTATCTCTAAAAGTATTGCAGATAGCCAATTTTTCTCAAATAACTCATTCACCTACTTTTGGGAGAGCTTTCACTTGGTGAAGTTTCAGACCCATAGCTAATTACTCACCTACTCAAAATGAGTAAATGCGAATTATCTCTAAAAGTATTGCAGATAGCCAATTTTTCTCAAATAACTCATTCACCTACTTTTGGGAGAGCTTTCACTCTGTGAAGTTTCAGACCCATAGCTAATTACTCACCTACTCAAAATGAGTAAATGCGAATTATCTCTAAAAGTATTGCAGATAGCCAATTTATCTCAAATAACTCATTCACCTACTTTTGGCAGAGCTTTCACTTGGTGAAGTTTCAGACCCATAGCTAATTACTCACCTACTGAAAATGAGTAAATGTGAATTATCTCTAAAAGTATTGCAGATAGCCAATTTTTCTCAAATAACTCATTCACCTACTTTTGGGAGAGCTTTCACTTGGTGAAGTTTCAGACCCATAGCTAATTACTCACCTACTCAAAATGAGTAAATGCGAATTATCTCTAAAAGTATTGCAGATAGCCAATTTTTCTCAAATAACTCATTCACCTACTTTTGGGAGAGCTTTCACTTGGTGAAGTTTCAGACCCATAGCTAATTACTCACCTACTCAAAATGAGTAAATGCGAATTATCTCTAAAAGTATTGCAGATAGCCAGTTTTTCTCAAATTAATCATTCACCTACTTTTGGGAGAGCTTTCACTTGGTGAAGTTTCAGACCCATAGCGAATTACTCACCTACTCAAAATGAGTAAATGCGAATTATCTGTAAAAGTATTGCAGATAGCCAATTTTTCTCAAATAACTCATTCACCTACTTTTGGGAGGGCTTTCACTTGGTGAAGTTTCAGACCCATAGCTAATTACTCACCTACTCAAAAATGAGTAAATGCGAATTATCTCTAAAAGTATTGCAGATAGCCAATTTTTCTCAAATTAATCATTCACCTACTTTTGGGAGAGCTTTCACTTGGTGAAGTTTCAGACCCATAGCTAATTACTCGTCTACTCAAAATGAGTAAATGCGAATTATCTCTAAAAGTATTGCAGATAGCCAATTTTTCTCAAATAACTCATTCACCTACTTTTGGGAGAGCTTTCACTTGGTGAAGTTTCAGACCCATAGCAAATTACTCACCTACTCAAAATGAGTAAATGCGAATTATCTCTAAAAGTATTGCAGATAGCCAATTTTTCTCAAATAACTCATTCACCTACTTTTGGAAGAGCTTTCACTTGAAGTTTCAGACCCATAGCTAATTATTCACCTACTCAAAATGAATAAATGTGAATTATCTCTAAAAGTATTGCAGATAGCCAATTTTTCTCAAATAACTCATTCACCTACTTTTGGGAGAGCTTTCACTCTGTGAAGTTTCAGACCCATAGCTATTTATTCACCTACTCAAAATGAGTAAATGCTAATTATCTGTAAAAGTATTGCGGATACCCAATTTTTATCAAATACTCATTCATCTACTTGTGGGAGAGCTTTCACATGGTGAAGTTTCAGACCCATAGCTAATTACTCACCTACTCAAAATAAGTAAATGCGAATTATCTCTAAAAGTATTGCAGATAGCCAATTTTTCTCAAATAACTCATTCACCTACTTTTGGGAGAGCTTTCGCTTGGTGAAGTTTCAGACCCATAGATAATTATTCACCTACTCAAAATGAGTAAATGTGAATTATCTCTTAATAGTATTGCAGATAGCCAATTTTTCTCAAATAACTCATTCACCTACTTTTGGAAGACCTTTCACACATGAAAATGAAAAATTGTGAATATCTCGGAAAAGCTATTTCTTCTGCTTTAATGCTCGGCGGGAGATACACACCACGGCAGTGGTCTTGACAAAAATTTTTGTCTCCCCAAAAATGGTGGCCATTTTGAATTTTCAAAGTTTTTGCAAAACACAAAAATGCTTATATCTCGAAAACCGGGCTATATGGAGTGAACTCAGCAAAATTTTGGACCTGCTGGGTATCTCTGCAGAGTAGCCATGCCAATTTTCAAAATATTTTTGTCTCGCCAAATATATCGGACATTTTTAATTTTTTTATTTTTTGCAAACCACAAAAATGCTTATATCTTGAAAACCGTGCTAGATAGAGCAGACTGCGCTGACTTTGGTTGCCACAACAGTATAAGGCTAGAAACGAAGCATTTTCTTAATACTTTAGCACTCACCTTTATATCCTTTTCGGGACGCTTTGTTTTTGCTATGCAAAAACATTATCTTTTTTTTTTGCGAGCGATCCTCTAGTTTTTATTGTAATACAAAAGAATACTATTTTGGGGGGCTTGCCCCCATATGTTACTTTGTGAATTTAATTTCATATTTCCTTGACAATTTCCTGTAGTAATAATCAAATATGGCGGATCCTGTAACGGTAAAGTAAAATTGCCCCCCATCTTTTGCATGTGGATTCAAGGAAAATTTGTAAAACACTTCTGTTAAAAACCCTTTTTCTACTAATATTTAGTGCAGAAGTGTGTCATATATATCAATCCATCACCAGGACAAAACCATGGTGCAGGGGGAGATTTAATGGCCGCATTTGACCACCATGGAAGGTATACACATTACATCAACAAAGGGCAGGGCTACAACTCATATGTTTTAAAGTAGGACAGTAACTTTTGCTATGTTCTCACATGAGCAGATGACACAACTATCCACACATTCTTATAAAATAGAAAAAAAATAAGAAATCTGAGAAGAATTATGAAAAGAAGAAATCTGAGAAGAATTATGAAAAGAAGAAATCTGAGAAGCTAGAAAAACTGAATTGTACTGTTGTACCTTATGACAAACATTTACCTTGTGTAAACGATGTAAAAATGTACAAAATGCTCAGACTTTAAATATAAATTGTCATGCCATGAATAATGTACCATTTATTGGCAGCCACAAAAGAAGGGCTGAAGACCCATTGTAAAAGCAGTAAAATCTGTGAAAGGTGTTTCCTCCAAAATCAGTTGCCTTCTGTCAAACCTGTCACAAATGTTCACACTGTTGCTCTAAATCTACCAGTGGGGGCCAAACTGCACCAGTTTAATAATATGGGCTGCTCTAGGGGCCAAGTCATAAGAGTCCTCAAGGAAGGCTACACCTTTCCAGAGTCAGCCAACTCTGACAAGATCTCCACAAATTATATCCGAGACAAAAGTAGGGGATATACTGGTTTACCTCCGTTCCGCTGCCATACGTCTTGACTTATGTGCACTGTAACTCAAAAATACTTTCACGGATTTCATTCAAACTTGGCACGCACATGTATTCAGTTCAGGAAAGGACCCTCTTTTAAGGTGACCTTAAACTCCCAATAATAAAGAACTTATGGCCACCTTAAGGTCAGAAATTTGACTTTTGGCCACTTAGAGCCCTCTAGGTCACAAACTATGAGGCTCATCTGGCTAAAATTTTACCTGAGAACACGTTAATATAATCTTAGTACATGTGCCGAAAATCAAGACTTTATGTTGAGGTTAAAACTGTGTTTGCGGCACATAAAACCCCACCTGGACATTTTTATCCTACATTTTTTGCCCTGTAACTTGAAAGTGGTAAGTCTGACAAGTTTAAAACTGTAGTAGATAGGACTTCTGTTGCATCTTTTAGGAAGCACCTCAAAACTCACCTCTTCAGCTCTAGCTTCCCAACTTAGTTCTCCTTCCCTCCCGGTCACACCCACTAGACCTGAGTACATCAGTGCTGTTAGCGAATGTTTTGGTGAGCAGCAGGCTGGACTACTGCAATTCACTCTTTTATCGCTCACTGATTTTGAGTTAAGGAGATTGCAGCTAGTCCAAAACTCACTCTGCAGGGTTGTCGCCCGTTCCTCTAAATTCTCTCACATTACCCTTCAACTAAAAAAACACCATTGGCTACCAGTCAGATACAGGGTACAATTTAAAATTGGTCTTATTACATATAAAATTCACAACCAGGGTCAACCAGTTTACCTAAGAGGATTAATCAACCCCTACACCTCTTCCAGAAACACAAGGCGAAGTACCCCCCAAACTCAAGTTCCTTCAAAAGCCCACTTTTGATCGTAGAGTTCACAAATCAATTAAACACTTTTCTAATTCCTTCAGTCACTATGCCCCTGCCCTTTGGAACTCTTTCCCTTTCCATGTAAGAAATAGTCCCTCTGTTGCATCTTTTAGGAAGCACTTCAAAACTCAACTCTTCAGCTCTAGCTTCCCAACTTAGTTCTCCTTCCCCCCGGTCACACCCACAATCCTGGATTACCGACCTTGAACGCCCCTCAACTTCCATATGATAATGATTTTGTTTAATTAGCGCACTAAGTTCCCCATTGTGGGGAAGATATTGCGCTTGCAAAGCAGCAGATTAGATTAGAACTTCTGTATGTAGTCTTTGTAAAAAAATTGAAGTCTGTAGGTTTAATTTTAAGGTCATCTTAAGGTCTCTAAAATGCCCACAGAGACCCAATTTATGGACTTTTTGCCACTTTTAATCCCCAGAGCTGTCATACTATGTGACTGATAGAGCTGAAATCTCATATGGGAATATATTAATATGTTCTTTTTGCATGTACCAAAAGTCAAGACTTTAAGTAGACATTTTTATCTGTGTATGAGTACCATAAACACCCACCCGAGTGACCCTTTTTGACATTTTTCACATATTTTGCCCTGCAACTTGAAAATGGTAACTCTGACAAGTCTCAAATGGCATTAGATACAATTGCTACTTGTAAATCTTTGTCTGTGGAAAACTTGATGTCTGTAGCTTTAATTTTAAAGTCATGGTAAGGTCTGTAAAATGCCCACAGAGACCAATTTTATGGACTTTTTGCCACCTTTAAGCCCCATAGCTGTCAAGCGATGTGATTGATAGAGCTGAAATCTCACCTGGAATATAATAGTACGTTCTTTTTACATGTGCCAAAACTCATGGCTTTAAATAGACCCTTAACCTGTGAATGGGGACCATAAACACCCACCTGTGTGACCCTTTTTTGACATTTTTTCTATATTTATCAACTTACTGATAACTTCTAAATGGACATAAACTTAACACTCAAGTTATCCTTTTTAATGTAAATCATGTGCAAATCTAAGCTCTTTAGCTGTATTTATTTATTTGGGTTTTAATATCACTTTCAGCACTGTGTAGGTCATATGACGGGTAGATGGGCAGAGGAAACCAGTACATACAGTTGGTCAAGGTTCTGTTCTGTAAACTGCCGACCATCGGTAAGCAACTACCAACTTTCCCACATAGGGTCCGGGGTTTGAACTGCAGACCTCCGAGGTGGGAGGTGAGTGTGTTACCACTGTGCCACCATGGCCCCTCTCTTTAGCTGTACTACTTATTGAGTATCATAAATAAAAAGACAATATAACATTTGTAAATGGTTTTGTATTGGGGATTTTTATGTTGGAGATTTTCTATGCCCCACCTTTTTTCTATGGGTGTGCAAATATCTGGGGATTTTCATATACAATCCCAGAACCTGACATGTGTATTGAAACAAATATCAGCATCTTTCTGTCAGCCTTTCGTTCAATATCTCAACCCCCACCCCCCACCCCCACACACACACTTTTTAGCATGCATATAGGCCCATATATATTCACTTTGGAATATATCTCACAATAATGATGGGGACAATGAGTGGACCTTCTGTTTGCTTAAGCAGCAGGGGCTTAGATAAGTGTGGCATTTGTATAAGATAAATCTGAATTCGTGTCTTTTTATGGTGGGGGGTTGTGCCTGGGTTTGTATGTCTTTTTTTCTATGCATGTGAAAGAAATCCAAAATTCTTGAGATATAAGTGAATCTGCTGAGATCTAATTACATTATTTTATGATTTCATTCTTTGTGTTACTATTTCAAAAGGCACTAAAAATCATTTAAATATTTTCAAAAAGGATTAATCTTATCTTTGCAGGAAGATTGACCAAAGAAAATGAAAAAAAATGTAATAATTGTGGATCTCACAAAATAGGTGCTACAAAAATACCTGATGAATGCCTGTGGCATGAGAGATGGCCTGTCTGGGGATATGTTGGTGTTGAGTCAGCGCAATCTAGTTATACAGGGCTATGTACACCCCCTCAGGCACAGCAACCTGACTGAAGCATTACATACACTTACACAGAAACAAGCAATAGAACTGGTCAAAAATCAAGCAACTCTGGCTTTCTTCAACAGACTTTTCTTCGCTTCAAAACCCAACAAGTGGAGACCTATCCTGGATCTGTGTTTTCTGAAAAAGTCGAAAAAAATTCAAAGTGGAGACACCAGAAAGAATAATAACTTCCTTGCAAACAGGCGTATGACAGGGCATGAAGTTCCTACTTTTTTCCTATTTTTTGAAAAATTCCTATTTATTCCTATTTCCAGGAAATTTCCTATTTTTTCCTATTTTTGGTGATGATAATGTATTCTAACACACTTTTGTTGATCACATGGAAATTGACTAATTTTCTTACATCGTGCTATAGTATAAATTATAGCTAGCCTTCTCAAATTTGCAGGATATATTCATAACCATAAACTCTTGCCTGGGAATATTTTTGGCTTCATTTAAAAAAACAAGATGGCTACCACGGGTGTTTTTTCGACTTTCAGCAAGGACTTTTGTTGGCCCTGTAGCGCAAAGGGTATTATAGGTAGAGATCTCAAATTTGCAGGGTATGTTTCTCATTACAAAATATTGACTGGGAATATTTTTGGCCTCATTTTGAAAAACAAGATGGCTGCCACAGGCGTTTCTTTGTCAGTCATGAAAAGTGCTTATATCTCCCTTATTATTGGTCCTAGAGTTTTGGGATGGTAAACCAAGCTATAGGAAATCTTGGGCTGTGAATCGTTTGGTGTGGTCAGAGTTGACCTTGGACCCCTCCTTCAAGGTCAAACGAGGATGGCCAAACTTAAAAGTGCTTATAACTCGCTTATTATTGGTCGTACACGTTTGGGATGGTAAACCAACATATAGGAAATCATGGGCTGAGAATCTTTTGATGTGGTCAGATTTGACCATGGAACCCTCCTTCAAGGTCAAACCACGATAGCTAAACCTAAAAGTGCTTATAACTCGCTTAGTATTGGTCATACAGGTTTGGGATAGTAAACCAACCTATAGGAAATAATCATGGGCTGGGAATCTTTTGGTGTTTTCAGATTTGACCTTGGACCCCTCCTTCAAGGTCAAACGAGGATAGCCAAACTTAAAAGTGCTTATAACTCGCTTATTATTGGTCATACAGGTTTGGGATGGTAAAGCAACTTATAGGAAATCATAGGTTGAGAATCATGTGGTGTGGTTAGATTTGACCTTGGACCCCTCCTTCAAGGTTATACGATTAGAGCTAAAATTAAAAGTGCTTATAACACGCTTATTATTGGTGCTAAAGGTTTGGGATAGTAAACCAACCTATAGGAAATCATGGACTGGGAATCTTTTGATGTGGTTTGATTTGACCTTGGACCCCTCCTTCAAGGTCAAATGAGGATAGCCAAACTTAAAAGTGCTTATAACTCGCTTATTATTGATCGTACACGTTTCAGATGGTAAACCAACTTTTAGGAAATCATAGGTTAAGAATCATCTGGTGTGGTCAGATTTGACCTTGGACCCCTACTTCAAGGTCAAACGAGGATAGCCAAACTTAAAAGTGCTTATAACTTGCTTATTATTGGTCTTACAGGTTTTCGATGGTAAACTAACCTATAGGAAATCATGGGCTGGGAATCTTCTGGTGTGGTTAGATTTGACCTTGGACCCCTCCTTCAAGGTCAAACGAGGATAGCCAAACTTAAAAGGGGGGTGTGGTCAGATTTGACCTTGGACTCCTCCTTCCAGGTCAAGATAGCCAAACTTAAAAATGCTTATAACTATTATTGGTCCTAGAGGTTTGGTATGGTGAACCAACCTGTAGGAAATCATGGGCTGGGAATATTTTAGTGTGGTCGGAGTTGACCTTGGGCACCTCCTTCAAGTTCAGACGAGGATATCCAAACCTAAAAGTGCTTATAACTTGCTTATTATTCGTCTTAGATGTTTGCAAAGTGAAACCAACCTATAGGAAATCATGGGCTAGGAATCCTTTGATGTGCTCATATTTGACCTTGGGCCCCTCCTTCAAGGTCAAACAAGGATACCCAAACTTAAAAGTGCTTATAGCTCGCTTATTATTGGTGGTACAGGTTTGTAATGTGAAACCAACCTATAGTAAATTATGGGCTAGGAATCTTTTGATGTGGTCAGATTTGACTTTGGGGCCCTCCTTCAAGGTCAAACGATGATAGCCAAACTTAAAAGTGCTGATAACTTGCTTATTATTGGTCCTACAGGTTTGCAATATGAAACCAACTTATAGGAGGGTCATGGGCTGGGAATCTTCCGATGTTTTCAGATTTGACCTTTGGCCCCTCCTACAATGTCCAACGATGGTTCACTGGCTTTGGTGAGTTGTCTTTTCGGTGGATACAAATTTGCATTGGTTCTCCGATGCATAGGTCTAGTTATAATTGTGAATCTTGTAAAATAAGTGCTGCAAAAATACCCAATGAATGCCTTTGGCATGAGAAATGGCCTGTCTGGGGATATGTTGGCATCGAGTTATGATTTTGAACTGAATTACATGTACACTTAGAGTGTAATAGAATGTGTCTTTATAAGATTTTTATGATGTAATTAAATAAGTATAATGCTTACTGGAGTAACACGTATCATTTTGACTATAATTTTTCCATTTTCTAAGATAAGTACAAAATAAAGGGAAATGTAGTGCATCATGGTGGCTATAGGGGTGTTGGTAGGCTGTCTTGTTAAAAAAAGATTCCTATTTTCACTATTTTTTTTGAGTAATATTCCTATTTTGTTCCTATTTTTTGACTCCCAAAATTCCTATTTTCTGAGATCAATTTTTAACTTAATGCCCTGGAATGGGTAACATAAATCAGTTTCAAGGACGCTTACTTCCATATCCCAATAAACCCACTGTCCAGGAAATTCCTTGGGTTTCATGTCCAGGGTCCTACCAATTCAAAGCTCTACCGTTTGGTCTATCCAAAGCTTAAATGGAATTCCCAATGGTAGTCAAGGAAGCTGAGCTGATGTCTCAAAACAAGGGTATAAGAATCAATCAGTACCCTAACAATTGGTTGATCAGAGCCACATCCCATTAAACCTGTCTCCAGCATATGCAGACCTTGGTAGGTCTGTGTCAGAAATTAGGTTAGATAGTGAACATGGCAAAATCAGAATTGGAATCCTAACAATATTCACTTTCATAGGCTATCAGTTTGACCTCAAGGGGGCAGGGTCAGACCTATCTTAGAATGCTGGCAGACCCTAAATTTAAAAATTCAGAAACTTCTAACCAAACTGGGTCTGACAACTTGTCCCTAAGAGGCCTGTTGACAGATACAAAGAAGCAAGTCCACCGAGGTCTGCTCTGTATGAGACTGATTTAGTGGCACTTCTAAACTCAATTGAGGATCCCAGAATCTCAAGAAAAAAAGATCCCGATCCCCAGGTCTCTCCATCTGTACTTAAAATGGTGGCTCCAAGAACCCTGTGTTCTTCAAAGTCAGCCAGTACACCCACTTAGCCATGCTGTTCATATCTTTACGCTTCAAGAGAAGGCTGGGGCGCTCATAGCAAGAGGGACTTGGTCCCTGCCAGGCAGCAAGTTGCATATTAACTACCTAGAACTAAAGGTGGTCTTTCAGGCCCTAAAAGAGTTCCAAGACCTCGGCTCATACAAGATTGTACTAATAGCAACAGACTACACAGTTGTCGCCTACATAAACAAGGAAGGAGGTATGGGGTTGGGCCTCTGCCTACTTAACCTTCAATCAGATTCCACACAAAAATCTGTTGAACCTGAATTTCCATGCCTGACTCCTAAAGCCTCGGCTATCAAGGAACAAGGCTTCTCTGAGGCAGTGGCAGCATGATTTGAGGCTCCTCAACAAGACTCAACTAGATAAGTCTATGAAACGAAGTGGATCATTTTAACAAAATGGTGCAAAAGTAATCAGGGGGACTTCAGGGCTCCACCTATCCAAGCCGTACTGACTTCCTTCTGTATTTGTTCCAGGACAGGAAGTTACAGCAAATTGATGACTCTAGATCAGCCATAGAACAGAAACTGGGGAATTAACCTTTCATCAGTAAGGATGAAAATCTCGTCTCCTGGATAGCTTCCACAGAGACAGAACTGAGGGTCGCAGTGGCATTCCTGCATGGAACCTCTCTCTGGTACTTTACCAGCTTACAAAGATTCCTTTTGAACCCCTTAAAGAGGCCTCCTTGAAGCACCTGACCTTCAAGATTGTCTTCCTCTTAGCTTTGAGTTCTGGCACGGGGGGAGATCCATACTTGGCTCCACGAAAACATCCGACACCAGATGGACTGGTCTAAGGTGTCCCTCTCTCTCCCACCCAGCTTTCTTTCGGCCAAAGAAGATGTGTGGCCCGAGTGGTTATTCCTGTCCAGCAGCACTCATGATAAATCCCTCAAGGATGACCAGTCTCTATGCCCAGTTAGAGCCCTGTGCTACTATCTGGACAGGACCTGATACCTCGTGTAGAACAAAGAGCTGGTCTTTGTCTCCTTCAAGAAAGGCTTGAAAAATATCCCCAAGCTACTATCTCATCCATGGATCAAGTAAACTGTGATCCTATGCTGTGAGCTCTTTAATGAGGAGGCCCTTACTCCATATTAGGTTAAAGCCCATGATGTTAGTCCTTTGCTGCTTTTCAGGCCATCCAGTTGGGAGTTTCCTTAGAACAGTTATTATCAGCCTGTCACTGGAAATCCACAACACCTTCCAACAATTTTACTTGAAGGATGTGGCTTTGGCTGATTCAGAGCTCATTCAGATCCACCACTAGCCCCTAAATTTAAGCAGCCATCACCTTGCCAAGCACGGTTTTCAAGGTGGCAGGCACTGCTCAAATACTTCTAGTTCCACTCCTCTTCTTCCTTGGAACTGAACTCTCATCTCTCTTCCCCTACTTCAAAGGAGATGTGTAAGATGTAAGAAGGGGGGGCCACCAATTCAAACTAAAATCCCTAGTAAGCCACCCACCTTCCAAGTGGCAGTTATTGTAGCTAATTGTCTATTAGGTAAGATGTTTTCACGTAATAAAACTGAGAATTAAGTTAAATATTTATAAGTTAATACCTTGCCTAATTGAGAATTTGCTATACGGCCACCTCCGTATTTGAATGTTGTCACATGAAGGTAATGTAAGTTATTTCCAAAATATATTTATGCAGTCCTCAAAGTAATTGTAATTGTATCCATGGATACATAGTCATAACAGCGCCGCAGCAGTGAATTCCTTTAATACCTGATACCTTAAATAATATTTCACATGGACCTTCAAATTAGGGGTATTTCTTTACATTTTGGCCTGGTTCTCACATACAGTATGACAGGTTAACCTGTGCCCAATATATATAATGCATATACAAGTCCCCCTATAAATATGCAGAATTTGACTTTTGACCTCTTTCTTCAAGACCATTGGCTGACCTCCAAAACATTGGCATGACAACCTTTTTTCTATATTTTTGGATATTTTCACTTGCAGCCCTTTTATTATTGGTTGTAGGGGTTTGGAATGTTATCAACTTCAACAGGAAATCATAGGCTGGGAATCTTATGGAAGGACTGGATTAAACCATTTAGCTCTGTTGGCAAACTGACAAAGCTTTTTATCGTTGTTTTTATTGGTCTTGAGGGTCGGAATATGAAAACAATCTTTAGGAAATGGGCCATGAATTATTACATGGGCCGTGTTTAACCTTGACCCCTGCTTCCAAGGTCCTCCATGTTTCTCATACTGTTGTAGATCTATGTCCATAGCTAAGTGACTGATAGTGCTATCAGCTACTTTGAGTAAATTGCTTGTAATTCCAAAATGACTGCATTTATAACATCTCACTAAAATATGTTGTTCATGTACTTTTTGTGTCACCAGCATTTATGCTGCATGGCATATAGGGATTGCTTCGTCATCTCATTTTGTGGCGTTGTCGTCGTAGTCTGTTGTCGTCACAGTTTCTATCCCAGACAGTATCTCAAAAATGGCTTGCCAGATTAAATTCAAATTTGGCATGTGGATGTAACTGGTCCACAGGGTGGGCTGTATAGTTTGGTGACCTTAAGTTTTTTTCTTTTCCAGACGATATCTGAAAAATGGGTTGACAGATTCAATTCCAATTTGGCATCTGGTTGTAACTAGTTTTGAAGGTGTGCCCTATTGTAAGGTGACCTTAAACTCCCATGTATAAAAAACTTACGTCCAGTTTACTGGGTTTTTTTTCCATGGAGTATACTTAAAATAACTTCAGAAATTTTATTCAACTTTTGCATGTATATGTAACTGGCCAAAGCTAAGTGCCATACAATAAGGTGACCTTAAACTCCCAGTAATAACAGAATTATATACAATTTAAGTTGGGTAATTTTTTAACAGTATTTCAAATATTGTGCAATTCTAGGTATGTTTCAGTTGTGGATGTAACAAACCTTGAACAGATCCTTCAGGAAAAGATTACCTTAAACTCACTACAATATACAGCAGTGCAAACAAACTTTGAGTTTAAGGTTGGGACAATATTTTTGGTGTTTGGAAGATATTTTATATGCTAATTGTATCCACCGGATGCCTCTTGTGGATACTTTGGTTTAGCGTTTGCTACGCCGCCGCACGTAGAGAGATTTTCGGCGTTAACATTCTCAGAGGAAAACTACATCAGCTAGGTTCACCAAATTTGCAGGATATCTTCATTGGGGGTAAGCTTCTCTGGGAAGGAAATTAGCCTCATTCTGAAAAACAAGATGGCCACCGCGGGCATTTCTTTGAAAATTATCTACATTTTTCTACTGGCTGTTTCTCATAGGTAGAAGGTTGAATGTCTTCATAGGTGATATGTATAACAGATATATATGTCCTCTACAACCTAGCAGACATTTGACCTTGAAGCTCTTAATTCAAGGTCATCCCCAGAGTGCCAAAGTAACCCACATAGCGGACTTTAAAAGTGCTTATATCTCCCTTATTATTGGTCCTAGAGGTTTGCAATGTGAAACCAACCTATAGGAAATCATGTGCTGCAAATCTTTTGATGTGGTCAGATTTGACCTTGGACCCCTCCTTCAAGGTCAAGCGAGGATAGCCAAACTTAAAAGTGCTTATAACTCGCTTATTTTTGGTCCTAGAGGTTTGGGATAGTAAAGCAACTTATAGGAAATCATGGGCTGGGAATCTTTTGATGTGGTCTGATTTGACCTTGACCCTCCTTCAAGGTCATACGAGAATACCCAAACTTAAAAGTGCTTATAACTCGCTTATTATTGGTCCAAGAGATTTGGGATGGTAAACCAACCTATAGGAAATCATGGACTGGGAAGCTTCTGGTGTGGTCGGATTTGACCTTGGGCCCCTCCTTCAAGGTCAAACGAGGATAGCCAAACTTAAAAGTGCTTATAACTCGTTTATTATTGGTCCAAGACATTTGGGATGGTAAACCAACCTATAGGGAATTATGAACTGGGAATCTTCTTGTATGGTCGGATTTTACCTTGAACCCCTCCTTCAAGGTCAAATGAGGATAGCCAAACTTAAAAGTGCTTATAACTCGCTTAATATTGGTCCTGGAGGTTTGGGATGGTAAACCAACCTATAGGAAATCGTGGGCTGGGTATCTTCTGGTGTGGTTGGATTTGACCTTGGGCCTGTCCTTCAAGGTCAAACAAGGATAGCCAAACTAAAAAGTGCTTATAACTCGCTTATTATTGATCCAAGAGGTTTGGGATGGTAAACCAACCTATATAAAATCATAGACTGGGAATCTTCTGGTGTGGTCAGATTTGACCTTGGGCCCCTCCTTCAAGGTCAAACGAGGATAGCCAAAGTTAAAAGTGCTTATAACTCGCTTATTATTGGTCCAAGACACTTGGGATGGTAAACCAACCAAAAGGAAATCATGAAGTGGGAATCTTCTGGTGTGGTCGGATTTGACCATGGGCCCCTCCTTCAAGGTCAAACGAGGATTGCCAAAGTTAAAAGGGCTTATAACTCGCTTATTATTGGTTCAAGACACTTGGGATCGTAAACCAACCTATAGAAAATCATGAACTGGGAATCTTCTGGTGTGGTCGGATTTGACCTTGGACCCCTCCTTCAAGGTCAAACAAGGATAGCCAAACT
Organism: Sabellastarte sp. h YS-2021; assembly: GCA_964017235.1. Taxonomy (NCBI): domain Eukaryota; kingdom Metazoa; phylum Annelida; class Polychaeta; order Sabellida; family Sabellidae; genus Sabellastarte; species Sabellastarte sp. h YS-2021. Next base: position 37,025,075 of record OZ024936.1, read on the forward strand.
TAAAAGTGCTTATAACTCGCTTATTATTGGTCCTAGATGTTTGGGATGGTAAAGCAACTTATAGGAAATCATGGGCTGGGAATCTTTTGATGTGGTCAGATTTGACCATGGACCCCTCCTTCAAGGTCATACGAGGATACCCAAACTTAAAAGTGCTTATAACTCGCTTATTATTGGTCCTAGAAGTTTGGGATGGTACAGAAACTTATAGGAAACCATGAGCTGGGAATCTTTTGATGTGGTCAGATTTGACCTTGGACCCCTCCTTCAAGGTCATACGAGGTTAGCCATAGTTAAAAGTGCTTATAACTTGCTTATTATTGGTCCTAGAGGTTTGCAATGTGAAACCACCTTATAGGAAATCATGGGCTGGGAATCTTCTGATGTGGTCAGATTTGACCTTGAGCCCCTCCTTCAAGGCCAAACGAGGACAGCCAAACTTAAAAGGGTTTATAACTCATTTATTATTGATCCTAGAGGTTTGCAATGTGAAACCAACTTGCAGGATATTGTGGGCTGGGAATCTTCTGATGTCAGATTTGACCTTTGGCCCCTCCTTCAAGGTCAAACAATGGTTCACTGGCTTTGGTGAGTTGTCTTTCCAGTGGATACAGATTTGCATCGGTTCTCCGATGCGTAGGTCTAGACTTTTTATATTGATATTTATCGTGTACATATTTCTCCACCAAAAAAATGGTCTCTTTTGTAAGGTTATAGTAAATTGCTGTTGTTTTATAAACTTATGAGTTTAAGGTTGCATTAGTTTGTGTCACTAGCAGCTTTGATGGAAGACATACTTGGTCAGTGTTGTCTTCACACTTACTTTCCAGAAAGTATCTAAAAAATGGCTTGATGAATTAAATTCCAATTTGGCGTGTTGATGTAACTGTTCCTTAAGGTGTGCTCTATTCAAGGTTACCTTAAACTCACAGTTGTAAGATATTTATATTGAGTTGAAGATTTTTTGTTTCCGGGCAGTATCTCAAAAATGGGTTGACGGATTAAATTCAGATTTGCCATGTGGTTGTAATTGGTTTTCAAGGTATGCCCTATTTTAAGGTGGCCTTAAACTCCCATGTACTAAAAAGTTATTTGTTGAGTTTACATTTTTTATTTTTCCATAGAGTACACTGAAAATAACTTTAATTTCATTCAATTTTTTTCATTTATATGTAACTGGCCATAGATAGGTGTCATACAATAAGGTGACCTTAAGCCCCCAGTTGATCTGTTAAGATTTAATTACGCAGTTTTATAATAATTCATCTCTCCAGTAACACATGAAACACCTAAATATACATCACTATTTTGGGCCTAGTAAATTAAAATGTGAGTCAACCATTTAAAGTTATCAAAGTTATCACTGCAGGAAGGTTGAAAATAAAATAAATCTAATGATAATATTTCACTATAGTTAAGTACTGCTCATCTGGGGATAAAATTCTCCTGTGGGGAAATACACCCATTGTTCATGGCGTCAGAGGATTCCTATATATCCTATATTCTCCTGTATTTCAGGCCCACATCCTTTATTTTAGAGGGAAGGAAAAAATTCCTATATTTTACATAAATTCTCCTGTATTTCCTATATTTTAAGGAAATGTCTCCTATATTTCTAGAGCTGTGTATGCCCGTGTCAAAACAGCAACTCCCGCAACAATTTCAGATAAAATTTTTGCTGCTACGCAGCATTTCTGATCATAATATAGCTTGTCTTGTGTTCAACTTCATTGCTAACCAGTATTTCCCTTCATGTTTGATGATTCACTCATGTAATACTGGTAGCTAGGTTTACCCATAAGGTACGGTATATATAATGTGTGCTACCTTTAGGGTGGGCTTCCAGCATAAATACAGTACAAATGATCAGTCCTGTATTTGTATTGGCAACTTTAATTATATCCCCAGGCGAAAGTCAGGGATTTATTGGATTCAGGTCTGTCGTGTCACCGCCATGGAAATTTCCTTGTGTACGCCATAACTCAAAAAGAATTAAGATTTTCTTACATATGTTAAGGATAGCCAAAGGAAGCCTATTTCAGGTGTCCTTTAACTCCCAAAATTTAAGAATTTAAGGTCACCTTAAAGAAAGAAAATATAGCACCCTACATACACCTATTTTACGGACTCTAACTCAAAAATGCTTTGTCCAATCAAATTCAAACTTAATGCTGTCATCCTGCTATTGAAAATTGTCTTGTTTTAATACTTTATCTTTACATACATTTTCTTTCTCTTAGACATTATTTTCTCTATTTAAACATTATTTTGATCTTTATATAACTGACACTGCTCTGAAAGTGTCCCGATCTTTGTACTGTTTCATTACTTCTATATCTCATGGTGTTGAAAGATATTTCCCCAGGCTGTGGAGTACGGGAATCTCTGATGCTATTTTTCATGATGTTATTAGTATACAATTTTGCCTAGCAAAATAAAAATATTGTCCATTAAGATGATAAATTCTTATATTAGTGGTCATACAGAATATAGAAAATACCCAATCAATGCATGTGGCATGGGTGAGGACATGTCCAGGGATATAATGACACCCGAGTTGGCCCAGTAATAGATATATTTGTAAATATACCATGATTCTGTTGTGTTAGTTTATGTTTATAAACTATCAATTTGTGAACTTATCACAAAAGTATGCACTTGAACAGTGTTTATCTGAGTGTTTGTCTCATAAGAGTTATAATAAAAAGGAGGTAAGGATGGCTGTAAGGGGTGGAGGAGGCGATAATGTTTAAAAAGCATGCATTTTGCATCAGATTGATGAGTGAAATAGGGTATTAGATCTCCTATATTTTGCTCAAATTCTCCTATATTTTCGTTAGGTAACTTCCTACATTCCTGTATTTTGAGAACCAAAAATCTCTTGACGCCATGATTGTTGGTTAACTTCCTCATGTTCTCGGAGTAATTGGCATTTATTGCTTTGTTTTCATAATTTTGGTGAACAGAAAATGTGTGCTTCAGAAAATTACCAATAAATGCTTGTGGTATGGTTATTTTATGGTGTTAAGTTGGCCAAATTGGTCCTTGAAGTTTTGAATATCATATTAACCTAAAAAATTATGAGCTGGAAAAGTTTTGATGTGGTCAGATTTGACTTTGGGCCACTCATTCAAGCTCACATGGGATCAGCCAAACTTATGTGTGCTCCGCTGATTATTGGTCCCAGAGGTTGCCAAGTGAATCCAACTGGTGTCAGTTTGGCTTATAGATATTTAGCATAAATGCCCTATAGAAAATCAAAGGCTACCTTGAGTGCTACCCATAATGCTTACTGGCCAGAGTGCTTTTTCTTTCTGGTGGATACATTTATTCATTGGTTCTCTGATGTGCTAGTTTTAGTTGATATGGTAGAAGTACTTGAAATTATAAAAAAAAGATAACAGGCTGTACTATTCTGTTCAGGTCAGATTGTGGATTGAAAACTGTCTTCAAGGGGTTCTCAACAGTTGAGGATTTCAAGGGGTTCTCAACAGTTGCGGATTTCAAAGATTGCTATTAGTCTCTACTTGTTGTAAAATGAATATCACATGACCTTATGGGTTGAAAGGAGTAACTCCTGGTGAGTGTTAACACTGACAGACCAGTCATGCTTGCCACTGGTCCTGAAGATTGAGTTGTGAGAGTTGTCATGAACTTCCATCAAGTAGATGTAATTTTCATGTATACCTGTACATATTCGTATACTACTCCTGAATTGATTTTATTGCCATATCCTAAGCAAGAAAAATGCAGTTTCATGTGTTGTGCAACCATATTTCCTAAAACCAGATAATTTTCTGCAAAATATATCTTCCATAGCAAATGTTTAGGAAGTACATTCCAGTGAATTATTTTTGACATTCCTTTTACCGAGTGACCTTGCAATTGTTCAAAGTCATAATGCTTTTGAAGGACACTCCATAATGCAATGACCTTTGCTTTCCAATCCCTCACAATGCATTCCATATCAATGGAAGAAATGGTGAATGACATTAAGTCTGCCTGCAGTTGTGACCGCCACCACATTGTTTAACTTTCCAAATCCTCTGAGTAATCTCACCAGTCAGTCATAACCTCCTTCAAGAGAAATCAATTACAGTTACTGTCAAACCAAAGAAATGTGACTGTTTAACTTTTCCTAAAACAAGTCAGGAGGTATATTGCTTTTTTATGGCAGATGATGCTGTACTTGTCACATGTCACACTTTGCAACTGCTTCAGTTATTATTTTCATTGCATTCACAAAAGCAAATTCTATCAATATTCAAGCTGGTTCATGTGAACACAAAATTTCTTTGTGCAGTTTGTGTTCGATGTTGTTGGACATTTTTCTCTTCCAGGCGTTCAGAGATATTCAGACTAAAAGTACTTTTGTATGTTTTGTATATCCTTAATTTTATAATGTAAACTTATTGTAAATTTTTGTTAATATGCCACTTTTGGCCAAACTGTTATGTGAATGAAAATTCTATATGGATTATGCTTCTGATTTGTACAGAATTTGTTATAAGCAATACCTATGAATAAATAGAACTGAAAAGAAGACTACTGTGTTTATTTTGGTTGTTTTATATTGCTGGCCCGAGTGACTAGAACCCATGGTGTCAGAGCATTCACAGGAAAGAACTATGTGGCATAAATCAACTCATTGGACAAAGTTCACCAGGTTTCTCTAGAACCAAAAACTCCATGCTTTATACAGTACATCCATCATTGGTGGTATTAGTAGCCATTCCGGTTTATTGATAGCTGAATTGAAAATATTTATATATTTCTGAGACGTGTGGAGATACACATTGCTTTGATAGCATCTCTAGTTGGAAAATCTTGTTGATTCAACAAATGTTTAAAAAAGTTAACCTTTAAGTCCTAAAAATCTTTGGAACTTTACGATCAAGGTGGCTTACTAAGCACACATATAACCCATCAAATGTATGTGATGTACACAAAATAACAGAAATAATTATTGATATTGGAAAGTTATAAATAGTTGCCAAAGAAAACAGTAAGGGTGTAATATTTCTCGATAATAAAGAAAGTATAAAAATATAACAATAACTAGACTAAGGACGCATCTGTGGCCAGATGCAAGATGTATGCACCAGAAAAGGATGATATGGTTTTTAAGATGGCAGCCAAATTTTTCAAGATGGCAGCCAAAAAACTGAAAAGTTTGCCCGAAATCGCTTTATCATCTATGGTTTTCAAGATAAATGACATTTTTCAAATATTGAAGAGGGCAGCTAAAATTTGGAAAAGTCTAAATATTTCACAGTTCCCAAAGGCGCAGTCCTTGGTACCAAGGGAGCTCCAAAATTTGCCCAAAATCACTCTTATCTCTTGCAGTTCTTAAGATAAATAACATTTTCCATTTCTGCAAAAAATTTAAGATGGAAGCTGAAATTCGGAAAATTTTAAATTTTTCAGAGGTCCTTGAGGGGTAGTCCTTACTCCTCGGGGGATCCAAAAATTGCCCAAAATCGTATCCCTTACGGTGTTTGAAATAAATGACATTTTCCATTTCCGCCAAAATTTGGAAAATTCCACATTTTCCAGAAGCCATAAAAGAGTTGTTCTTAATACTTAGGGGGTCCAATATTTGATTGAAATTGCTCATGCACATGTCAATATAGCTATTGCTCAGCATTGGAGGTACAGCTCTGAAAATTTGCCACAACACCAATCATAAACAAGTAGCTGAACAACATATTTGATAAAAACCTCTAAATTCAATAGTTTTGAAGTTACAAGCTATTTACTCATTGGAAAAATGTAAAACTCATCATGAAAACAAAAAGCACTTCAAGGGACGTTTACTTAGCTACACAACTATAATACTCCAGAGAAAACCGAACAAGCTACTGACCCAATCATTTTGCATACCAAAAGATGGTAAAGATGACTAAAATTTTTTTCTTGAAGTGAGAATAAACAAAATATGACAGCAGACATGGGAGGCTGCAAAAAGCAGAAACAACATATCCACCCCACTGAGCAGATCTAATTCCCAGAACTATGGTCCTCTTCCTTTGTGATGAACAGGTCCTTCAATTGTGTTCAGTAGAACGGAGGAATAATGAAGTGTGTTGTGTTTATGAATGAATCATTCAGACATTGTATAGACTTGCGTTGCAGCAGCTGTGAATGATGCCAAAGAAACCTAGAAATAAAATAACGGGCACAGCACAGTCTTCCTGCTACACAAATATTTCCATATACTGGCATTTGTATTGATGTCACATGTAAATATTTTGTTTGTTTGAAGCCAGATGACATATTTCTCATTGCTGGAATGGAAACGGAGGCTATCATACTCCATGAATCAATACAGTGTTTATAAAGAAGTCTTGCCTTATTTGTTGAATGTTTGCTTCCAGGTTTATTTGTAATCAATCCTCATTTGTCACTTTATCAATCACCACCAGCTGGCATTGTGAAACAGTTGCTCAGAAAATATTCAGCTGTTGGTTCACACCACAAAAAAGTATCCACAGTTATATCAGTGCAAACACTTGCAATGTAAAATTGCACTTCTGTTCACCAAGTTTAACACTTTAAAGATAACTATATAATACAGCTGACTGTAGAAATGGCTTAACACACTCATAAAACTACTTGTGTGATCCAAAAAATATTGTGTCATTTGGGAAAGTTGGTAGTTGCTTACCAATGGACGGCAGTTTACAGTACAGAACCTTGACCAACTGTGTGTACTGGTTTCCTCTGTCCACAAAACTACCCGTGTACAGTGTGTTGAAAGTGATGTAAAACCCCCAAATAAATAAAACCAAAAATATTGTGTACGTAAAAACAAGCTATCCAGGCTAGGCCAGACGATTCAAAGTGGCACCAGCCTCCGATAGACCTTTTTGCAACGGGGTTCAACAACTGGCTCAGTTTGTGTCACCAGTACCAGACCCCCTGGCATGGGCAGTCGATGCACTCAGCCTGCCTTGGGAATCGGGGCATTCCGTTAATTCCTTTTTCCATTTATCAAACGCAAAATGAAAAACGAAAAACAGCCTTAAACAGCATAAAGGGTGAATTCAATACTGATACTACATTTTCTCCATTAAGGAAATGGGTTTTCTTCATTTTTCAGTTTAAGTACTTGTGTCAATGACCTAATTCTAAAGCTCCATTTTCTGTTTTGTTAAAAACCTTTGTATAGTTTTCCCTTTGTTTGTCTTCTTAGAATTAATAATGATAAATATTTCAATTTTGCTTTTACGAGTTTAATTTTAAAATACCAACAAAAGTATAAACTACTCAATTTCTGTATTTTAAGTTCAAAATGCGTGTATGAAAGCCTTGGCAATTATACTAATTAATGACTGCTACTTGATTGGTCACTTTCTATGTCTCTGTGGGAGGGGCTTTTGGGTGCCAAAAAGTTCGGCAAAGCCAACTCCCCCCTCTCCTCAGCTGGCGCTTTAAAGGCCTGTGACATCATACATGTTTGTGATGTCACAATGCAGGATTGGCAGAGTGGTTTGGGTTTACAATTTATGAATGGTCAAAATAACATATAATATAAAAACTACTTGACAGGTTCAATTTATAATTGGTAGTTGTATATCAGAAGGCTTAAGAAGAACATTATTTTATGGTGACCTTAAATTCCTAACAATAACTATTATACCAGCTTTAAGGTTTCCACAGAAGGGATAATATAAAAACTTATTTTATTGCGTTAATACATCCTATCCAATGGACAATTTGCTAAACCGGTCGACGCAGACCGGCCCGCCAAACATCAGAAAAAGATGTCCTGTGTTTCCACCGGCTGGCCGGTCCGTAGTACTGTGCACTCACCAGATGGCGCCTCGTACTTCCTTCCTGTCTAGACAACCTGACGTCATAGCATCTTTTTCGTTTGGCACGTATACTGTGCAAACTTGTTTTCAACATCTCCAGAAATTTTAAGGAAAAGTGTGCTTTATGACGGATTTTCAACCATTATGACATTATGTCATCACTCTGCGGCGTCCGCGTATACGTCCGCGTGAACAACTTCTTCTCCAAAACTACAAGGCCTAGAGACATGCTGTTTTTTTTAAAAGATACCTTATCTATCGAGGATGAAAAATTGTTCAAGGCATGCAAATCTGTCTGTTCGTCTGTTTGCTAGAGACATTACAAGGGGGGTACCCCCACCAAAATTGTGAAAATTTCAACTTTTTATCACAATTTTCTCAGTGACTATTGCAGGGATTTCTCTCATATCTTGCATATATGTACTAGGCCAGAGGTAGATTCTCTTGTGTGAGTATGAGACCTGGATCTGTCTTACTTTTTTTTTAATAAATTTTTTTAATAATTTTTAATGCATTAAAATTCATGAAATCATGCACTAAATCACTTATAACTTCAAAAGTGTTGCATTTACAGCATTTTGTGAAAATATGTTGTTCAGCTACTTTTTTCATAGCTACAATATGGTGAGTAAGTTGGGTGTCTGTCTCAATAGCTAAGTGAGTAATAGCTACTTTTGGGCTTTTCAGTAACTTCCATTATGAGTAAAATCACTTGTAACTTAAAAACTATTGCATTTAGAGAATTTCGTATAAATAAGTTATTCAGCTACTTTTGGGCCAGCTATAACATAGTGAAATTTCAGACCTGTAGCTCATGGCATAGCTGAGTAATAGCTACTTTTAGGTTATCACTGTTGAGTAAATCGCTTATAACTTGAAAACTATTGCATTTAGAGAATTTCGTATAAATATGTTATTCAGCTACTTTTGGGTCAGCTATAACATAGTAAAATTTCAGACCTGTAGCTCATGGCATAGCTGAGTAATAGCTACTTTTAGGTTATCACTGTTGAGTAAATCACTTATAACTTGAAAAGTGTTGCATTTAGAGCATTTTGTTAAAATATGTTATTCAGCTACTTTTTCATAGCTACAATATGGTGAGTAAGTTGGGTGTCTGTCTCAATAGCTAAGTGAGTAATAGCTACTTTTGGGCTTTTCAGTAACTTCCATCATGAGTAAAATCACTTGTAACTTAAAAACTATTGCATTTAGAGAATTTCGTATAAATATGTTATTCAGCTACTTTTGGGCCAGCTATAACATAGTAAAATTTCAGACCTGTAGCTCATGGCATAGCTGAGTAATAGCTACTTTTAGGTTATCACTGTTGAGTAAATCACTTATAACTTGAAAACTATTGCATTTAGAGTATTTTGTTTCAATATGTTATTCACCTATTTTGGGGTCAGCTATAACATAGTGAAGTTTCAGACCTGTGGCTCATTTCATAGCTGAGTAATAGCTACTTTGAAGTTCTCACTGTTGAGTAAATCAGTTATAATTGGAAAACTATTGCATTTACAGAAATTTGTGCAAATATGTTATTCAGCTACTTTTGGGTCAGCTATAACATAGTGAAATTATAGACCTATAGCTCATGGCACAACTGAGCAATAGCTATTCTCAGGTACTGACTGTTGAGTAAATCTGCTATAACTTGAAAAATATTGCATTTGGAGTATTTTGTTAAAATATATTGTTCACCTACTTTTGGGTCAGCTATAACATAGTGAAATTACAGACCTATAGCTCATGGCATAGCGGAGCAATAGCTATTTTCAGGTTCTCACTATTGAGTAAATCAGTTGTAGCTTGAAAACTATTGCATTTACAGTAGTTTGCTTAAATATGTTGTTCACCTACTTTTGGGTTAGCTATAACATAGTAAAATTTCAGACATGTAGCTCATTGCATAGCTGAGTAATAGTTCCTTTGAGGTTCTCACAGTTGAGTAAATCAGTTGTAACTTGAAAACTATTACATTTAGAGTAATTTGTTAAATATGTTATTCACAGAATTTTTGGTCAGCTATAACATAGTGAAATTGCAGACCTCTATGTCATGGCATAGCTGAGCAATAGCTAGTTTCAGGTTCTCACTGTTGAGTAAATCATTGTATCCACTGGATAGCCGCAGTGTGTAGAGAGAGATTTCACCATTACTGCTCTGATGAAAAAAAATATTATAGCTAGCTTTCTTAAGTTTGCAGTATATATTAATAACCATAAAATGTTGTCTGGGAATATTTTTGGCCTCATTTTGAGAAACAAGATGGCCGCCACAGGTGTTTTTTGTCAGTCATGAAAAGTGCTTATATCTCCCTTATTATTGATCCTAGAGGTTTCGGATGATAAACCAACCTGTAGGAAATCATGGGGTGGGAATCTTTTGGTGTGGTCAGATTTGACCTTCAATGACCCCTCCTTCAAGGTCAAACAAGGATAGCCAAACTTAAAAGTGCTTATAACTCGCTTATTATTGGTCCCAGAGGTTTGGGATGGTAAACAGACAGGAAATCATGGGCTGTGAATCTGTTGATATGGTCCGATTTGACCTTGGAACCCTCCTTCAAGGTCAAATGAGGATAGCGAAAATTGAAAGTGCCTACAACTCGCTTATTATTGGTGACAGCGATTTGTGATGGTAAACCATCCCATAGGAAATCATTGGCTCAGAATCTTTTGGTATGGTCAGATTTGACCTTTGGACCCCTCCTTCAAGGTCAAATGAGGACAGCCAAGCTTAAAAGTGCTTATAACTCATTTATAATTGGTCCTAGAGGTTTGGAATGGTAAACCATAGGAAATCATGGGCTGGGAATGTATTTGTGTGGTTAGATTTGACCTTGGACCCCTTCTTCAAGGTCGAACGAGGATATTGCATTTGTAGTATTTCTTTAAATATGTTTTAACCTATTTTTTACACTTACACAATTACCTAGTTATTTTCCTTCATAATACCATTTACAGGGCACAACTTTTTTATCCTTTTCTTCTGTCAGCTTTGGAATTTCTTTCGAACTTGCTGTTCAGTTACCATTTACTGTATTTCTGTACAGCCCTTTTCCTGATAATTATTCTGTCCTCTAATCACCTTCACAAATCAAAAACACTCAGTCAGCTGACACAGTGCCCGTTCACGGGCACTCTCCTCTTGTTTCTAGTTTCCTCACATTCAACCATGCTGTTGTTAGGGGCAGATCGACAATATTAAGGAAATAATGGATATACTACTTACAGGTGTTTTTATCCGTGTCTTTTGTTGAATGTACCTTCTGTAACTTTCCAGTTCAATCACCATAGAAACGTCTTTTCTAGTACTACGAATATAAATCACAGACAACTTCAGTCTACGTAGTTTTGAACACTGTAAATAGAAGGAATTCCCCAAGAGGTGCATTCTTTAGAGCGCACTGGTACCAATTTCTCTGCTGTAAGCATCAGTCACACCAGCCTAGCTCGAGTATTTAGTGTTTTTTCATCAGAAGCAAGAGATGAATTCTTCAGATTTCTTCAGAGCACACTGGTCCAGACATCTTTGCTGTAAAGCATTGGTCGACCGGCAAGCTCATGTTCAGCCGACCTCACCTAGTATTTACATAGAAGGAACTTCATCTTTAATCACTCTCAGTCCCACCCTTGTGGACCCGACACTTGTGTCGGTAGTAAGGGCAGTGGATGGCCAGGACACTGGTTTGAGTGCACAGCCGGCTGAGCAACCGACTTCAGACTGGCATCGACCAGGACTTTCATCTTCAGAGCGCACTGGTCCAGGCTTCTCTGCTTTTAAAGCATCAGCCGACCGGCCAGCTCAAAAGAACACGACCTCTGACGTCATTTCCAGTCAGCCAATCGTGTGTCCTTCCGACCAATCACGAAGCAGGTCACGTGTTTTCACCGACCAGGAAGGTCAGAAGTGCGTTCTTCAGAACTCATGTCCACTGTGACTACAGTCCCTGCTTTGCAGACCCGGCCTTGTTGTCGGTAGTGGGGTTTTGTGGATTGTAAAATTGCCGGTAAAGCATCACACAAAGAACGTGAATACTGACGTCATCTCCAGTCAGCCAATTGCGTGTCCTTCCGACCAATCACGAAGCAGGTCACCTGTTTTCACCGACCAGGAAGGTCGGAAGTGCGTTCTTCAGAACTCACGTCTACTGTGATTCCAGTCCCTGCCTTGCAGACCCGGCTTCGTTGTCGGTAGTGGGGTTTGTGGATGAGCAGAATACTGCGCATTTGCATGTTTAAGTATCACAAAAGAACGCCACAACTGACATACCGAACACCAAGTGTTTCTAAAATAGTTCACATGGGCTTTCCCAGCAACTGTCAAATCTACAAATAAGACGTGCGATTAAAGAAATATTTTAATTAATGGAGGAAACCTACAGCAAGCTGAATTCAACACACAAGATAGTTGTAACATTGCTTTAGCAACTGTTTAGTACTGGCTACACAGCCTTGTACACTTGCTTCAACAACTGGTTACAGAGAGTGTACCGGCTGGTACTGGCTACACAGCCTTGTACACTTGCTTCATCAACTGGTTACAGAGTGTACCTGTTGGTGCTGGCTACACAGCCTTGTACACTTGCTTCAACAACTAGTTACAGAGTGTACCGGCTGGTACTGGCTACACAGCCTTGTACACTTGCTTCAACCTACCGGTTACAAGTCTACTAACAGGGTGCTGGCTACACAGTCCTTACTGTACAGGGCTTCACCCCAACTGGTTACATAGAAAAAGCTGGCTAAATATAGACCAGTAGCTGTCTAAATTCATTGGTGACCCCAGCCTGCCAGTTTTTTGTGCCGGTTACAGAGACTTAACTGTTTACAGTGAATTACCGGTTATGGAGTCTTGGTACCGGACAGAATTGCCTAATTCTTAGACCAATCAGTGGCCTAAGTGATATGACAGTATCAGAAAATATGCCAAAGTTTAGGTTACCAGTTCGACTTCATGGCCGGTTGGGTCCGACCTATACCGGACCATTGGCAGAACCTTCAGGACAAAATACTAGAAATACTGTCACTACCGGTTTGTCTGGTCCAGCAGTTCATGTCTGATAGGTTTACTAACAGCCACAGGAAAGCAATTTCACCTAGGCCGACTTCATAGGAGACCCATACAGTGGCATCTCAAAAACAACTGGAGGGTACCGGAGTCACTAGAAAAGGTGATTCCAATACCAAGGTGATTGCACCCACTTTTACAAGGGTGGTTGCAAGAGGACAATGCAATTACAGGCCAACCATTACACCCAGATAAAACATGATCTGCAAATTTTACAGATTCATCAAAAGCAGGGTGGGGTGCTCACTTAAACGAACACACTGCAGGAGGCACCTAGTCCCTCCTGGAAAGCAAGTTGCATATCAATTACCTAGAACTCAAGGCAGTCTTTCTAGCCTTACAAGAGTTCCAAGACCTCTGTATACACAAGATAGTACTTGTAGAGACAGACAACACCACAGTGGTGTCATACATAAACAGGGAAGGAGGCATGAGGTCGGGCCCACTTTGTGCTTTACTATGGAGAATCTTGACCTGGGGCGCCAGAAATCAAGTAACTCTAAAAGCCTGACACTTTCCAGGCTGGCTGAGTGTGGTCGCAGACAAGCTATCCAGGCTAGACCAGACTACCCAAACAGAGTGGTCTCTCCTTCAGGAAGTCTTCCAAGCAATATGCAACAGGTGGCACCGGCCTCAAATAGACCTATTTGCCACAAGGTTCAACAACAAGTTGCCCTTGTTTGTGTCACCGGTACCGGATCCCCTGGTTACAGCAGTGAATGCGCTCAGTTTGCCATGGTAGGATCAGGGTGTTGCAGGACTCCCCATACAAGAGGATCATTCTGATTGCTCCGGGGTGGCCCATCATGCCTTGGTTTTAGGATCCAGTGGCCATGTCCAGCCAAATCCCACTGAGCCTGCCCAATCTGCCCAACCTGTTGACACAACCATTCAATCAGATCCCTCACAGAAATCTGACAAATCTTAATCTCGATGCTCGGCTCCTGGAGCCTCAGCATTCGAGGAGCAGGGCTCCATTTGGACCAATCAAGGAGGCCTCCTTGAAGTATTTGACCTTCAAGACAGTATTCTTCTTGGCCCTTGGGTCGGGCAAACGCAGAAGTGAGATTCATGCTTGGCAAAACAAAAATATTAGACACCAATCCATGAATCCAATTGGTCAACGGTGTCCCCGTATCCATTACCCAGCTTTCTATCCAAGAATCAGCTGGTCAGGAGGGTCCAGACAGTGTGGCCCCAGTGGTTATAACAGCCCTGGCCTCCTTCCCTGGATAGACCCCTCAAGTCTGACTGGTCCCTTTTTTTCCGGTTAGAGCATCACGCTACTATTTGGACAGGACCTCAGACTTCAAGTAGAATAAGGAGGTGGTTGTTTTGACCCCTTTAAGAAAGGTTCTGACAAAGACATCTGCCTCTATCTCCTCTTAGATCAAGCAACTGTGATCCTATGTTATGAGCTCTCTGACCAGGAGGCCCACTCTTTACATCAGGTTAAAACCCATGATGTCAGGGCCTTTGCTGCTCCTAAGGTCTTCCAGTCGGGAGTCTCCTTAGATCCAATCTTGTCAGCCTGCCACTGAAGTCACATAATACCCTCACACAGTTCTATCTGAAGGGTGTGGATTGGGCTGACTCGGAGCTTTACCAATTGGGCTCAGTAGTGGCTGCTCAGCAGATCCACAGGTGGCCTTAGATTGAGGAGATTTGTATATATGTACATAGTATAAACATTTTCTACATGTACATAGTAAAAAATGTGATGTGCTTCCTTGGGGAGGTTTATTGACATTCTGGGACTGAACTCATCCCTCTCTTCCCCCTACCTCAGAGCAGGTCTGTTAAAGGGGAGGGGGGCGACGTCGGTATAGCCCCGGGTAACCGGCTGCTGGCAACCGACCATGACCTTACAGGGTTTCCTGACCTTAAGGTCAATCCAGGCCTGGGCCTATTGGTCTCCTGACAAAGTTAGCCTAGACCTTAGGCTAAAATTTGCTATTATGAGTTCACATATGTCCCTAGTAACTTACCCGCCGACCAAGCGGTAGTTATTCAGCAAATTGTCCATTGAATAGGATGTATTAACGCCATAAAATTGCAAATTTAATAAGTAAATTAAATTTTTATAAGTTAATACCCTATCCAATGGACACACAAGACCCTCCTACCGACCCCGCTATCAGCTTACTAGGGGTCTTAGATTCTGGATGGGACAAGGTGAAGTACAATGAAAATCTTGATGATCCAGGTCTTAGACAACGAAAAAGATGCTATGACGTCAGGTTGTCTAGACAGGAAGGAAGTATGAGGCGCCATCTGGGGAGTGCACAGTACTATGGACCGGCCAGCCGGTGGAAACACAGGACGTCTTTTTCTGACGTTTGGCGGGCCGGTCTGCGCCGACCAGTTTAGCAAATTGTCCATTGGATAGCGTATTAACTTATAAAAATTTAATTTACTTATTAAATTTGCAACTTTGTGAACTTTAGTTATATTATGGAAAATGGGTGTTACATTCTAGGAATCTACATCCTGTAAGGTGACCTTAAACTCTGAAGAATGATATTGTTATAAGGACGTTAAGGTTACCCATTTGAGGATCAATGAAATAGAAGTGACTTAAGATATTCATTTCCTGCTGTCTTTATAGTAATCATTTTAAGGTAACAAAAGCAATCAGTGTGTACATATCTCAGCCAAGGGACATAATAAGTAGAAATAATTAGACACAGTTTATCCCTGGATGGGACAAGGTGAAGTACAATGAAAATCTTGATGATCCAGGTCAGTCTCAAAATTCATGGGATAAAAATTGCACCAAGACCCATTTTTTATTGTTTCATGAAGAAACAGTGGTATTTGCATAAAACAGCTAACAGATAAACAAACAAAGAAAAAGACAAATGGACAAACGGCAAAAGATAAATAACAGTCATCAATTCAACATATCCTCACAAATAACTGAACAGGAAAATTTACAACACCAACAAGAGATTATGGTCTTGATCAAAACAAAAGACAGTGTGCATCCATGAATGTGAGCACTTTTTATTAAGAAACAAGGCATGTAATAATAAGTAATTGGGAAAATCCAGATTTTTTTTTGTATTCAGGCAATGATACTGTGATCCAGATCACTCTCAACAGTTGGTGGGATGACATTGGACCAATTTTCTGATTTTTTTTCAGGAAGATTTAGACAGTAGTTTTTGTTCTAATATATAGAGTAGTTTATCTATAATAGGGTAAAATTATAAAGGGTAAATCTCAAACCTAAATAATTGATGCATTGATGCAGATAGGCTCAACCACTTTATAGTCAATTGTAGTCAATTGACTTCTTGATGCTGACTGGGGGAGAGGGTGGGCCCATTTCTTCTTGGGGCCCAAGTGTTTCTTTACTTTTTTATAAATTTTGTTTTTAAATTTTTAAAAAAATATTTTAATTTTTTTTCTAAGTTTAAAATGTTTTATGATTTCTTTTTAAAGAATTTAAAGTTTCTTCATTAACCTTTATTCAGTCACACACTCATTCATTCATGCATTCAATTTTTTTTATTTTTGTGTGGAACAGCAGCTTATTAATTGTTTTGGAAAGATTCAGATGGTCCTGAAAATGACCTTTAAATGGTTCATAGCAGTGGTCCTGAAAAGGACCGATTGAAGGCTTGGCAGATATTCTACTGCGGCTGCTGCTTGGCATCGGCTGACTTCGTCGGAGGTGTAGGCTGGCCTGGTGGCTGCTGATGTTGTTGCTGTGTGGTGGTGGATGTTGGAGGAGGGGCAGCTGGTGCTGGTGTGTCAGCTGGTGAAAACGGCTGTGGTGTGTCAATCTGCTAGTAGCTCATCACAGACTAGAGATTTCCAAAGAAGCTTGAAAGCCCTGATATGTTATGCTGGCTTTCTTTGCCTGTAGCAGATGGAGGGTTGAAGTAATTCATCAATGTCAATGTGTATGTAAGTGATCCTGATGGTCCAGCCTGTTGGTCGTCAATGACTAGAAAGGAAGTCGGCTGCCCTCTGGATTGCTGCTGCTGCCCTTTGGTTGCCACATGACTCTTCTGAGTGGGTTGGATGACCTAGTTGCATCCGCATTCTTCTGCCCTGCTTTGAATGTTGCTATGGAGCTTGACAGCCTCGTTTCTAAATGTCTGAAAGTCTTTCTCTTCTAATCCCTCCACTTCTGACACCAGATAGTCGCTGTAGGCTGTACTTGTTGAAGTGTACTGTTTTTGCCTGAGGAATGAAGAAAGCATTGTTCTCATCTGTGTGAACTGGTCCGTGACCTGCTGGTCGACCCAACGGTGCCCTGAAGCTGTGGTTTGGCTGGTGACTTGTTGAAGCTGTAACGTGGTGTCTGTTGATCACATGCTCATCTCCATGCTGTCTGTGTCGGTGGGGGGTCATGATATGTCATGTGCTGAAGTAGCTGAAGCACTGGCTTCTTGGGCCTGGGACTTAAATCCTGACGACTTGCTCAGCGCCTTGCGTCGAATGTGCGACCCCAGGAATCCAAACTTGCCCTATATCTAGTTCTGACGTTCTGTCATCTCTTTGGAGGCTTGTCCAGACTTTGACTGTGTAAGTTTGTCGTAACGTGTCCTCTGCGAGTCAAACTAGGTCTTGCACACCTTGACAGACAGCTTGCGACTGTTGGCAAACTGCTCCCAGAGACATTCCTTCCTTGCTTTATCCTTGAAATGTTCATTAGTCTTATTGTACAACTCCTCATGGTCTTTCAAGAAATCAACTATAGCCTCCTCGTCAGAGTCTGTAAGATATATGTTGGTTATGTGGCCCTTCTTGTATCGTAACTGTGATGTTCCCGCCTCTCCTCCAGCAGCCTCTGTTTCAGTGTCACTTCTTTCTTTCCTGGGCCTTTTTTCTGCAACTCCCTCCTTTTGGGAGTGTGATTCCTCCGCTCTTGCCTCCTCCCTCTGTTACTGTTGCCATGCCTCCTCCCTCTCTCTGGCCTCCCTCTCCTCCCTCCACTGGATATCTGCCGCTGTTTCCCCTAGCTCAAATTCAGAGTTTCACCTTGATGAAACAAATATAAACTGATCATATGAGTAGATAACAACTCCCATTTTGTTATCTACTCATATGGCATTACTTGCCATTAACAGGAAGCAGGTTGCAATTAAGGGATGCAAATCTGATACATATTTACCAGACATATTATTTACAAATAAATGTTTGTCAGCCTTAGTCTGTAATATGATGGAGAATAAGCACTATACAAGTACTCTCATTGACCACATTTTAGTTTTCTATTGCGGCCAATTTTTAGGACATATGATTTGTCCAAGGCTGATTTTTTAAATACTATTCATGTGGGAGGGTTTGCATAATCTTGTCACCGCTTGTTAGATATTTAGGGCTTTGCCAATGGTTATACTATCACCCAAAGAGGCCACTGGTTTTATGTCTTGTATTCAAGATTTATAGCTACACTGTGGATGCCCTTGGATGATTAAATATTAAGATTTTCATAAAAATATTTATGATATGATAAAATTCAGTGACATAAAACAACAAATGAATTTTTCTCCTTTGACAAAAACAAAGGAAAATTTAGTGCAATAGCTGTATAAGATCATTCCCTCACCCCAAATAATATGAGGCTGATTTAATAAAATGTCACCAGTAGGCAAAGCACAAACAAGACCAGAACACATGGAGACATGTGCAAGGTGAAAGGTCAATATAGAGATATGTGAGGGATTCAAACCCGAGACCCAAACTACAAGCCCAGAGGTGAGAATATGATAATGTCAATGAACAAGGGGTGATAATAACCCCTTCTCACTACTGGTCCATCCAGTACCCCAACAAGGGGAAGATCCGACACAGTGACCTCACAAAGGTCACAGAGGTCAAGATAAAGAGCCGAGGCCCAGAGGTAAATCCACAAAACCAAGAAGTGGCAGTGAAGCAGCTCCAAATGCCAAAACAAAGGAAAATTTACTGCAATAGCTGTATAAGATAAATATGCACATATTAAAATATGAACTATCATTACTTAGCATAATTCAAAGTACACTGTATTGTGACATCATCAAAAAGTATGATGTCACAGGTCTTTGAAGTGCCAATACTGACAAGCACGTGAAAGCCCCCCCTCCCCCCAATAACATCCCAGTCCATCTGTGGCTTCCCTAATTTGATTGACACCTCAATCATCCAATCAAATTCCTAGGTGTCTTATTGATTTAGTTCCCCGTGAATCCTATTTTTATTTCTTGCAAACTCAAAAGGAAATAATGTGTAGTTTCCATCTTCCTAATATAGTTGCCTAGATCTAATAGAATAAGAATGAGCTGAAATTCAATAATATTTTTGGTTATGTGTGGGAAACGATAAAGGGAATTTGTACATTTTTTCTTGAACATTATCCCATATCCTTTTTTTGTTTGCATGTTTTATCATTTTAAGAAATGACCTAAGTACAATAGATAAGGAGAAAAATAACAAATAGGAAAACAGAAATCCATGCTTTTCACTTATGACCTTTTTCTATTTATATATAAGACACCAAATTAACGGAATGCCCCCTGATTCTTGGGGAGGATCTGGATCCATATGCCTTCCCACCAGCAGCCATCTTGGGCAAAGTGGTGAAGTTGCAGGACTACCCGTGCAGGATAATCATTCTGATTGCTCCAGGGTGGCCAAATATTCCCTGGTTCTTGGATCTAGTGACTATGTCAAGCCAAATCCCAATGTGCCTGCCCAACCTGCTCACTCAACCATTCAATCAGACTCCACACAGGAATCTGCCAAACCTAAATCTGCATGCATGGCTCCTAGAGCCTCAGCAATCAAGGAGCAGGGCTTCCCTGAGGCAGTGGCAGCACGAATTGAGGCTCCTAAAAGAGGGTCAACCAGATCAGTCTATGAGGCAAATGGTCCATTTTTACAAAGTGGTGCCTCAGTAATCAGGTGGACTTCAGGGCACCACCTGTAAAATCAATAGCTGACATCCTTCTATACTCGTTCCAAGACAGGAAGTTATAGCCAAGTACCATTGATGGGTACAGATCAGCCATTGCTGACAAACTGGGTAATTCGTCTTTTAATGACAGCAAATATGAGAATCTCACTCGCTTCTTGGATAGTTTCCATAGAGGCAGACCCAAGGGACGGAGGGGCATCCCCTCCTGGAACCTCTCCCTGTTGTTGCACCAGCTGACAAAGGCTCCATTTGAACCCATTAAAGAGGCCTCTTTGAAGCATTTGACCTTCAAGACGGTTTTCCTCTTGGCCCTGGGGTCGGGCAAATGCAGGAGTTAGATCCATGCTTGGCTAAACAAGAACATCAGACACCAGTCAGACTGGTCAAAAGTGTCTTTGTACCCAGCACACAGCTTTCTTTCCAAAAACCAGCTGGCCAAGGAGGGTCTAGACAGTGTGGCCCCAGTGGTTATACCAGCCCTGGCCCTGGATAAATTCCTCAAGTCTGACAGGTCCCTTTGTCCGGTCAGAGTACTGCAATACTATCTGGACAAGGACCTCAGGCAGAACAAGGAGTTGAGGAGCCTGAGGAGGCCCCGGGCGGCCCCAGACAGTCCCCGACTGTTCTGTGACTAAGAACCGATTAAGCCATTTTTCTGGTCGGTTTCAACCACGATCTTGTCGTACACATACCGACTGGGTCCCAGGACACCTCAGGCCTCCTGGGACTAAGCCCCGACTAACCCCCGATTAAGTCCCGGCTTCCTCAGGCGTCCTGGGTATATATATATAAATTCTGGGAAGTAATTATCATTACTTGTCTATGAACACAGCAGGATGCCAGCTTTCAATGGAAGACATCTTCAGCAACAGATTAGGGTTTTTTTAATTTTTTATTCAGTTACATATGCTGATGTATTTGCTATTTCTATGTCGACCACAGCAACCACCACAAGCAGCACCACCACCAGCCATACAGAGACCTAGAAGAAGGCACAACATGGGTCAGGCCATGGCTACTACAGAGAGAGGAGAGGGGGGCCTACCACAACATTATGACTGAACTGTATGCCACAGACATTCCAGGATTCACCAATTTCATGAGGATGACCCCTGAATTCTTTGAAATGATAAAGACCAGACTGGAACCACATCTAGCCAGGCAGGCCACCAACTACAGAGCTCCAATCAGTGTGGGGGAAAAGTTAGCACTCACTATCAGATATCTGGCCACTGGAGAGTTATACACATCATTATCCTGTCAGTTCAGGGTTGTCAGATCCTACCAGATCAGTTTCAGTTTCTACCAGAGGTCTGCAGGGCCATCCAGGATGAGTTCACCAGAGAGTACCTCAGATGTCCTACTACTCCAGATGAGTGGAAAGAACTGGAAACAGAATTCAGGATCAGGTGGAATGTTCCACATGCCCTGGGAGCCCTTGATGGCAAGCATGTGGCCCTGAAGAAACCCAAGAACTCTGGAGCCCTGTACCACAACTATAAGGGATTCTTTTCAATAGTAATGTTGGCCTTGGTTGATGGACAGTACAAGTTCAGATGGGTGGATGTGGGTACAGCTGGATCTTGCTCAGATGCCCAGATATTTAATACCTTCCACCTGAAGAGGAAGATTGATTATGGCAGCATAGGCTTCCCTGACCCAGCACCTATAACCCAGGGTGGTCGAGATGTCCCCTACTTCATCCTGGCAGATGATGCGTTTGCCCTGAAGACCTGGCTGATGAAACCCTATGGCAGAAGGATGTTAACCAGAGAGGAAAGGATTGCCAACTACAGAATATCAAGGGGCAGGAGAGTTGTTGAGAACGCTTTTGGCATCCTAGTCTCAAGATTTAGAGTCATGATGACCACTATTGAACTACCCCAAGAAACAGTCAGAGATGTGGTCATGACCTGTGTGGTTCTGCACAACATACTGAGAAGCCAGTATCAAGGTCAACATGGTGCTCAACAGCCTGGTGGTGATGATGATGTGCCTGGTGATGGTCGGTTGATTGGTGGTGCTGCTGATGGTAGTCGCGACAGAAACCCTGCCAGAGAAGCTAAAAGACTGAGGGATTACCGCAAGGATACTTCAATAATGAGGGAGCAGTGGCCTGGCAAGATGGCAGAATATAACTCCTGCTGCAGTAACCAGTCCTTTTCAGGACTAATAACCAGTCCTTTTCAGGACTACCAAATATTCCAAAAACAATTAATCAGCTGTGCTTGTTCCAAATAACCCAATCATCACCAACCATAATGCACCCAACAGACAAACCCAATGATCAACATAATTCACCCAACCAACAGACAAACCCAATGCCCAACATAATTCACCCAACCAACAGACAAACCCAATGCCCAACATAATTCCCACAAACAAAAACGGACAGACAAACCCCATGCCAAACATAACTTGGTAAATGGAATAAATATTGCATATATTTGGAAATCTACACCCTAGTTTCACATTTGGTCTTTATTCTGGAGAAATAACTGAAACTGAAAGTTTTTCCTTTATTGCAAATCTCAAAATTAAATTTTTTTATTCCACTTCAGGGAAATTTACAAAAAATAACCACCCATGTGGTTCTGTTTACAGTATGGTTTATCTGTCTGTTTGTTGTGGGGGAGTTATGTTTGCAAATTTGTTTGTCAGTTTGTTGGTTGGAGGTTATGTTTGCTATTGGGTTTGTCTGTTTGTTGGTTTGTGGCCATGTCATAACATAATTTTTTTTATCTCTAGGGATGGTGTCAGTGTTGGACTGTTTCATTACAGATTTAAAGCAATCCCATGGATTTTAAACTACAAATGGGCAGATTATTGGCCATATTGGGAGTTCATTTATCTTTTCTTTTTTTTTCTATGTGGCCTTCTTTTGTTATGTGTATTACCATGGGTTATTTGTTTCATGTTTGGGGTGGTGTGGGTGTTGGGCTTTTTTCTTTTTTTTTTTTTTTGTTTTGTGATAAGTATTTGTACTGAACTGTTATGTTTTGGGAGGGCAATTTGAACAGCTTGCAGCTAAATAATTGTTTTTGGAAGATTTGGGTGGCCCTGTAAAGGGCCTATGGGGGGTACGAGACCCACCCG
This sequence comes from Sabellastarte sp. h YS-2021, assembly GCA_964017235.1. Taxonomy (NCBI): domain Eukaryota; kingdom Metazoa; phylum Annelida; class Polychaeta; order Sabellida; family Sabellidae; genus Sabellastarte; species Sabellastarte sp. h YS-2021. The sequence goes on from OZ024936.1 coordinate 37,047,980, forward strand.
GCCTGGCTGGCTACTGAGGAGGCTGCTGCTGTTGAGGCGGTGCTGTGGTGGTGATGGTGTAGAGCTGCTGCTGCTGTTGCTGAGGCTGCTCAGTGATCTGTGTTGTTAGATCTGGTAGGTGGCTTAGTATTCCACTTAAGTTGTGTCTGCTGCCCTCGTCCTGTAATGTCAGCACTGATGGAGGGTTTCCAAAGCCAATGGGGCTAGGTGTATAGTAGACATAACTGCTGGAACTGCTGCCCGCTGCAGTCTGGGTGGAACTAGACGCCTGTTGAGTGGTTGTTGGCAGTATCCCGACCCTCTGTGACTCTCTGGTAATGGTGGCTGATCTCTTGGGTAGAACTTGACATCTATGAGCGTTCTTTACTTCTTCAATGTCTCTAAAAATCCTGCCCTTGAGGTCCTCAAACTCCTCTTGGGTAATCTTTTCAGCCTCTGATGCCACGTAGTCAAAGAAGGGCTGCCTGTCTGACTTCTGCTGCAGGAAACCTGAGATCAATGTCCTCATCTGGTCGAAGTGCTCGAGTATCTTTGAATCTGTGGAAACTGGTGTAGATGTAATAATTGGTTGACTTGCACTCTCCCTCAGGACACTGGACTCAAGATGTTCTGTATCAGTAGTAGATCCACACGATTCTTCATGCCTGCTGGTGTTGGGACTGGCCTCGACCCAGAACTTCTGTTGGCCCCCTTGCGTCTGATGTGGGTCTTAAGGAAACCCATCTGCTGGTAGACCCAGGACTGTCTCTTGGTCATCTCCCTTGGGGCTTGGCCAGACTGTAGCTTGGAGAGCTTTCCATAGCGAGTTCTCTGTGACTCAAACCACCTTCTGACATCAAAGGGCTGGAGCTTCAGTTCTGCAGAGATTTCTGCCCAGAGAGCCTCCTTCCTATGTCTGTCATGGAAACGTCCATGCTCCTTGTCGTACATCTCTGGGTGCTCCTTCACAAACTCAACAATGGCAATTTCTTGGCTGTCAGTGAATGTAGCACAAACCCTGGCTCTCTTGGCTGCTGAGTGGCACTCTGAATCTTCCTCACACCTCTCATCTTCTTCGCAAGCTTCCTCAGTAACTTCTAAGCCTTCCTCTCTCCTCTATCCTCTCTTCTCTCTCTTCTGTACCCTCCTCTGTCCTTTCCTCTGTCCTTTCCTCTGTCATCTCCTCCAACTCTCCACATTCCTTCTCCCTCTCCTCTTGCCTCTCCTGCATCTTCTTCTTTCCTCTCTTTCCTCCTTTCTCTCTCCTCATAACTCCAGTGAATATCACAAAAAAAAAAGTAAAAAAACTGAAATGTGTCTCCTAACTGTTAAATTTGCCCTAAGCTCAAATAAAATATGAAATGTAAAAAAACTAAAAACCCCTAAGCAGTAAGTGACACACGTCTCTCAGTAGCCAACCAGTCTAAACACAAAAAGCGTGTGCGTGGTCGCTTATATAGTCCCAGACCCCCTCATTGCCTCTTTTTGGTTTCAGACGCGCGGAAAACAGTCGGTCCTTAATCGGTACTTAATCAGTCGCAGACTAAATTTCAGTGGTCCCAGGCGGCCTGAGGAGGCCGGTTTGGAGCGGCTTCTCTTAGTCGGGGCTTAGTCCCAGACCCAGATTTCTTTGTCCCAGGACACCTGAGATGGTCTGAGGCTTCCCAGGACTAATGAAACCGATTCCTTTTCACATGCATGAAACTTCAAAGATCTGTTATGAGTCGGGGACTGACAAACAGGCTTCCTGGGACTAAGCAACGGACGCCTGGGACTAAGGGTCGCAGGAGGCCTGGGACAACATAGGACTGTGTAAATTTGGGTCTGAGGAGGCCTGAGGAAGCCTGGGACTGGACATTTTGTTGACGGCGGGAAATGAGAATCGGTTTGGATCAAACATGTTTGATATTTCTCACAGCCCCAACCGACAACTACCGATCCATACCGAACACCTGGGACTAAGCAAATATTTGGAACCGACTACAAAAAAACCTTAATCGGGAACCTTAGTCGTGTGGTGGAACACCCACATTAAGAAAGGTTTTGACAAGGACCTCTCACCGGCCACTATCTCCTCATGGATCAAACAAACTGTGATCCTATGCTATGAGCTCTCTGACCAAGAAGCACTCACCGTGCATCAGGTTAAAGTACATGATGTCAGGGCCTTTGCTGCTTCTAAGGCCTTCCAGTCGGGAGTCTCCTTAGAGTAAATCCTATCAGCTTATCACTGGAAGTCACATAACATCTTCTCACAGTTCTATTTGAAGGATGTGGCTTGGGCTGATTCAGAGCTTTTTCACTTGGGGCCAGTAGTGGCTGCCCGGCAAATGGGTTCTGTTAACTGACCATAGGCCTATAGGGTTTCTGACTCTAAGTCAACCTAGGCCAGAGGCAATTTTGCGTTTTAAGGTCACTTAAGTCCCTAGTAACCCGCCGACCAAGTGATAGTTATTAGCAATTGTCCATTGCATAGGATGTATTAACACAATAAAATTGCAAATTTAATAAGTAAATAAATTTTTTTAAGTTAATAACCTATCCAATGGACAAGCAAGGCCATCCCAACCGGCCCTGCTTTCAGCTTACTAGGGGTCTTAATAGGTTTAGACAACGAAAAACATGCTATGACGTCATGCTGTCTTGACAGGAAGGAAGTACGATGCGCTACCTGGCGAATGCACAGAACTAGACCGAACAGCCCGTGGAAACACTGGATGACTTTTTCTGTCATTTGGCGGGCCAGTCTGGGCCAACCGAATTAGCAATTGTCCATTGGATAGGGTATTAACTTATAAAAATTTAATTTACTTATTAAGTCAGTACACCGCAAGGGAGGCCGCAAGGAATCTGGCCAACGTCCAAGAAAAATAGACGTTTAGTGTTGACAGAATTCCTAGTGCTGTAGGTGAACCCCGTAGTGTACTTCCGTTGAAGCCTCCTTCTTTTTCATTGCCCACGTGACTAGGAAGCATTTTATTTTTGATCACATATATATTTTACTGGTTTTCTCTGGATATACGTATTGTTGGAATTTTTTATTTTTACAGGATAAGTATTTTTCATTCATTTGTGCTATCAGTTTTCCCGTTCGGATTGTTCGGACAATATTGTTGTAAAAATGTCCTCGAACCAAGCCATCACAAATAAACCAAGATGTTTGAAGTGTCGCCACTTCTGTTTGAAGTGTCGCCACTTCTGTTTGAAGTGTCGCCACTTCTGTTTACCTTTTGACCTGCATAACTACTGTCCCTTTTGTAGAGAAGCTGGAAAGGGTGATGACCCTTGTGTTATAAATGAAAAACCTTGCAATATTTGCAGTTCTTCCTCTAATGAGCAGCTTCTAAAAATAAGGAACAGACGCAGGTATGTTCGGAAACAAAAGGTGGCTGACACTTCAACTAGATTTGTTGGGGGATGATGTGGAGGTGTTCTCAGGTTCCCATGCAGATTTAGAAGAGACTGCAGAGCAATTATTCTGCTTGGTCAGTTAAGGCAAAAAAGCACTCGGACAAAAGAAAACATAAGGTTGGGGCTAAATATGTCTCTCAGTCATCATCTTCAGAGGAATCTGAATCCTCTGTACAAGTTAAAAATTCTTCTAAGCCCAAGAGGGCTCCCTCTGATCAAGGAAAATAACAAACACATCCAGACCCCATTTTAATAGGGAGGTAAACATGTCTGACTTGCCCTCACAGTATGCAGAGGAAATAGAAACTTTTAGACATATTTTAAATCTCCCTGACTCCAGGGGCACGATTCCTAGGTCCTCTACAACTATCTTGGGTCTGGATGATGAAAAAGGCCAACAGGATATTAGGCCAAGAGGCCCTTCAGCTATGCTCCCTCTAAGTCCTTACTTAAAAGATGCCTTTGAAAAATTTAAACAGGACTTCCAGGCCTCAAATTTACCTGAGGGTAAATACAGTTCCTCTTTAAAAAGGCACCCCTAAAGATTCTCAGGGTTTTGCACCATATCAAAACAAGCCCTTTCGTGGTCCCCACCATAAGAACAGAGGCTTCTACAGAAAACGTCCCTATGGGGGACAATCCACTACCAGCAGTAACCAATCGTTTTCCTCAGGTAGGGGAAACAACACAGGCTCCAGAGGTTGTTTTTGACCTCACTCAAGGGGATGAGGGCGTGGAAATTCCTCTTCTTAAATGACTCCTTAAAAGCCTCCCTCAGTCCACCAGTAGGAGGTCGCCTCCATTCTTTCAGAAGAGACTGGTAAACAAAGGTTGAAACAACATGTTAAACATTAATACCAATTGTTACGTTCTACCATTAATCTCAAATCCAAAATTAGCCAGAGTTCTCCTGATTCACTCAGGATACAGGGCCCATCAAAAACACCGAGCTCTGGCCGCTTGTATCCAGTCTCTTCAGTCAAAGAACGCAATAGAAAGGGTGGAAAATGTAAAATCTCTCGGGTTTTACAGTCGCCTGTTTCTAGTCCCTAAGCCTCACCAAAGGTGGAGGCCAGTGATAGACCACAGCAGACTCAATGCCTTCCTACTTGTAGAAAGGTTCAAAATGGAAACTCCAGAGTCCATCAGAGCCTCTCTGATTCCAGGGAAATGGGTGTTATTGATAGACTTGTCAGACGCCTCTCTTCACATCCCCATCCACCAAAACTCAAAGAAATACCTAAGGTTTTGCCACAATTCGCAGCTGTTCCAGTTCATCTCCCTCCCGTTCAGCCTAGCCACGGCCCCACAGGTGTTTGCAATGATTGTAAAGGAAGTGAAACTGATGGCCATTAAAAGGGGAGTCAAACTTCACCAATACCTGGACAACTGGCTTATCAGGGCTCAGTCTCTGAAAGAAGCTCATTAGACCTGACACAGTCCTTAGGGTGGATAATAAATCAGAAGTCCGAGCTCAAACCGACTCAGGTGTTTTTGTTCGTGGGCTACAAATACCACCTAGATTCAGCCCTTGTAAAACCCACTCAGAGAGATGGCTCAATCTTCAGGATTTGATCCTACACTGCAAGATGCTTGATATCGCTAATTGAGTTGCTCGCCTCAATGGAGAAGATGGCCCTTCAAGTTTCACCATAAGGAGCACTGGAGATATCCCCAGTCACTGGACAACCTCCTTTCTTGGTCAGAGACCTTTTCAGGTCACCTAGAGTGGTGGCAAAATCCCGCAAACGTGATGAAGGGCACAGACCTTCACCCCAAAGACCACAGTATCCAAATCTTTACAGACGCCTTGAAGGAAGGCTGGGACGCTCACTTAGAGCAAGTCTTTACAAAGGGTCTGTGGTCAGACAGGGAAAAAAGGCTACGAATAAATGTTCTAGAGTTGAAGGCAGTATCTCTGGCCCTCAAAAGGAACAAAGACCAGTGCCTTAACCAAACAGGGTTGGATGCCACAGACAACTCAACAGTAGTAGCCTACATAAACAAACAAAGAGGAACCCACTCGGCAGAGATGTGTGCTCTCCTGTGGAAAATCATGACCTTTTGCCATCATTACCAGATAACTCTAAGAACTAGGCACATTCCAGGTTGCCTGAATGTGATGGCTGACCTTCTGTCCAGGTCAAACCAAGTCCAGTCAACAGAATGGTCACTGCATCCGCAGGTGTTCAAACAGATCTGTAAAAAGTGGTTCACTCCTCATGTAGATCTATTTGCCACTCATCTGAACCACAAAGTTCCATTGTATGTATCTTCAGTCCCAGACCAACATGCCTAGCATATAGATGCTCTGAACATAAGCTGGTCGGGTCTCACTGCCTATGCTTACCCTCCCATGGCTCTCCTTCACAAGGTGATCCAAAAAACAGGCAAAGCATTTGCCTCATCATGTAATAGCTCCAGGCTGCCCAGGGATGCCCTGGTTTTGGGACCTAGTGCAGCTCTAAATGGAGATCCCACTCCAGTTACCAGTGTCAACAACTCTTCTCAAACATTCCCACAATTATGTGTTTCAAAGCAATCCTCAACATCTCAACTTCCACGCCTGGTGTCTAGGAGTGGAAAGTTTCAAGAACAAGGCGTCTGTGGAAGTGGCAGAGAGAATTGCTGCCCCTCAAAGGTCACCAACAAGGGCCATTTACAAGTCAAAGTGGGCCCTTTCTGAGAAATGAGAAAATTCGGTGGATTTCTTCACTCCCTCTGTGAAACAAGTCTCAGACTTCTTCATGTAACTGTACCAAGATCTAAACAGACGCCCTTCAACAATTGGTGGTTATAGAACAGCCATTGTTGACACCTTGGGCCCAGTGGGTCTCCATATTTCTCAAAGCTTTGACCTTAACAGGTCACTTTCTAGCTTTCATAGGGATCGTCCCAAAAGCGCCCTTTGAGCCTATGAAAGACACAAACCTCAAATATCTTACACTCAAAACTTCTTTCTTGCTAGCTTTGGCCTCCAGTGAGTGCCGCAACGAAATTCATGCCTGGATTGCAAACAAAGTATCTAATCTAGGCCAATGGAAGAAGGTAGCTTTGTTCCTCTCTTTAGACTTTATAGCCAAAAACTAACTAGCAAGAGTAAGGTTCTCAAACTGTGTCTCCGGTGAGTATCCATGCTTTGACTACCATTGTGCATAGACAATTCAAAGGAGAAAGGACCCTGTGTCCAGTATGGGCCTTGAAGTACTATTTGGATTGAACCAAAGACCTGAGAGGGTCTCAATCCCTACTCTTTATTTCCTTCAAGAAAGGACATACCTCAGATATCAGACCCCCTACTCTTGGTTAAAACAAACTATTCTATTTTGTTACAAACAAGCAGACCAACAGTCCTTGGACTTGGCCCAAGTTAAAGTCCACGACATAAGGGCCTATGCGGTGTCTAAGGCCTTTTACGGCGGGGTTTTGGTGGACCAAATCATGCAAAGCTCACAACACATTCACAAATTTTATCTAAAAGACCTTATTTGGTCAGATGACAAAAATATGTATCTGGGTCCAGTAGTAGCGGCTCAACAAGTCCTAAACCCTTCCCCTCAAACTCGTCATCCTCGGGAGGAAAAGAAGGGGGGTCACATCCGCTGCAGCCAAGTCTTCAGGAGTCTAAATCCCAGGGTTAAGGTATATGACTACCTCCTCAGGATGTTCGTAAGGTCTTTTATCTTTTATTTCAGTTACTTTTTAACACGTACAATGTATTAAGTACTTATTCAGGTGATCCCATAATCTCATTATAAGGGTGGCAAGTTCATGAGATATTTCAAGCTTGTTTTCATTCATGGTGAAGCCCTTGGGGCTTCCTCCTTCAAGCCAGATATCCACACAGTACCGGTACTGTCATTCATTCAAGTATTCTGGTTTTTGGCTTCTTACAGGCCCAGTTCCTGGAACCGGGGTACTGTAAGAAAAAATGACAAATTCCACTGGTCTCAGCTGTAATCCCTCCACCGAACAGTTGGATTCAGCATTCATTTCCACATGGTAAGCTGTTGTAGCCCAATAAAATTGAACATTTTAATTCCTTAAATGTAGCTTTTATAAGCTTACAAGCTTACCACGTGGAACTGAAGAGTCCCACCCAGCCTCCCCGCTGTATTACAGCTGAGGGGGTATGGTCTAAATTTACGAGAAAGAAGGAGGCTTCAACGGAAGTACACTACCAGGTTCACCTACACCACTGGAAATTCGGTCAACACTATTTATTTTTCTTGGACACTGACTGGATTCCTTGCCGCCTCCCGAGATAGCATTCAGTTCCACATGGTAAGCTTGTAGCTTATAAAAGCTACATTTAAGTAATTTGGTCAGCTATGATATAGTAAAATTGCAGAACTGTAGCTCATTGCATAGTGGAGCAAAAGCTACTTTGATATCCCCACTGTTAAGTAAATCAGTTGTAACTTAACTCGAAAACTCAGTTTGACTGCTTGACTATTGTGAATTCCATTGGCGCAGTGGACAGACCAAATGATACAGCTCTGACCTTGACGTGAAGACGTGGGTATTTCCTGGACTGTGGGTTTATCGGGATATGGAAGTAAGCGTCCTTGAAGTCTATGGACATTGCCCTATAAAATGTTGTCTGGGCTATATCACGGAAATAATACGGGACATCAGTTAAGGGGGTGTAGGTGTCCAACATCATGGTGTGACCTTGATTTGACCTTGCCGTAGTGACCTTGACCTATAAAATCTTGTTCGATCTATATCTTGAGTACCATAAGGTGTTGGAAGTTGATGCTTGGTAGGGACATTGCTTAGGGGTTGTAGATGTGAAACATCATGATGTGACTTTGATTTGACCTTTGATCTTGCTGTAGTGACATTGACCTTAAAAATTTTGTCCAGGCAATATCTCTGAAACCGTAAAGTGTAGGAAGCTGATACTTGGTAGCGATATTTGTTTGGGATTTTAGGTGTGAAACATCATGGTGTGATCTTGATTTGACCTTAGACCTTGTCATAGTGGCCATTAGTTTTTAACTTCTTGTCCGGGCTATTTCTTGGATTCCTTTAGGTGTAGAAGGTTGACACTTGGTAGGGACATTGGTTAGGGAGTGTAGGTGTGCATCGTGGTGTGATCTTTAACTTTGGCTCTCCCTAAGTGTGTTTACCTGCCATATTTCAGACGCAATTCTGTTATGACAAAGATATATGGATTGGTGGAACTGATTATTTTATGTACTTTTACATAATTGAGCTATTTCCATTGACAGTTATTCTCCAATTAATAAATTTTACAGTGTCATTATTTTTATCTTTGATTAATGCAGTCGTCTTGCTATTGAATTACCTTAATACTTTATCTTTGCATACATTTTTCTCTACTTAAACATTATTTGGGCCATTATATAACTGACAATGCTCTGAAAATATCCCAATCTTTGCACTTTTTCACTACTTCTATATCTCATGGTGTTGAAAATTATTTCCCCAGGCTGTGGAGTATGGGCATCTCTGATACTCTTTTTTCACCTTTTCTATCGCATGTTTCTGCATAAGTGCATGTAATGCCTCCATCAGGTAGCTGTTCTTAGGGGAGATATACACAACCACTTATGATTACTGGAGACCATGTAAGATTTGGTTGATTCCAGAAGGGGAGGGTGTACCTTTCCTTAAGTGATTCTAAGTGATTCCTTAAGGATTCTTATGATCTTGGGACTTGCCCCTAGGGTGGCCTATGTTTTCCGTAACTGATAAAGTCTGGCCCCTACAGGCAGATTTAAAGAAACAGTGTGAACATTTGTGACAGGTTTGACAGAAGACAACTGATTTACACATGAAACACCTTTCACAGATTTTATTGCTTTTACAATTTGTCTTTTGCCTTTCTTTTATGGCTGCTTGGTGACAAAAGAGACATCATTAACAGGAAGACAATTTACATTTAATGTCTGCCAGTTTACAAAACTATTCATATGAGTCCCTGTCCATCCAGCTCTCTTCACACAACCCCTTCGGGTGATACAGTAATTGTCATTTATATGATGACTGAGCCTTGGCCTGTCTTCAGACTGGAGCTGAGCATTTTCAATGCTGGTGGTCCTGACTTCTGACTGGTCTTGGGAGATGGGCTGGGAAACTGGTGGTGTAGTTTGAGTCCAGGTCTTGCATCCCTGCCGCAAACACTATTCAACTTGGCTGACTCGTTTCACCAGTACTGAACAGTAGAACCAGAAATGCTTTTTTGTCAGAGTGGATGTCATACTATCTAGTCTGTGACCGGGGTATTTTTATGAACTGGTCCTTGAACAGTCCATTTGTCTCTAAACTCCTGGAGGGATAACCCTCAACAAAGTAAGGTTCAGTTTGTCTTTAACCACCCATCTACAGGCAGTTTAACTGATATACTGACAGTTGGCTGAGACCTGGGACCAGCAAGTGGTTGTTGTCACCAGCAGAGGAAGCAGACTAAGGTTCAGGTACTTGATGCCATCCCATTAATGACCTGACACCCCCAACAGTATCGCTGTAATTCTCTTCTGAGAGCTATTGGTCCTGCTCCTGGGTAGCTACACTGGCATCTTGGTCTAACAATTCACTCTCTTCTTGTATAAAGCTGGAAGGTAACAAGTGACCAGTTGGCTGTAGATCCATATCCTCATCAGAAACTGGTTCCTGGTGTGTACTGAGACCGGTAGTTGATGTCTAGGTAAGACCTTCTCAGTAACAGGAGACTGGCCAGTAGCTTCTTAGCTGGCCAGACCAGTAGGTTGCAAAAATACCCCTTCACATACTGGAAGGCAGGCTGCTCTGTAGTTACCAGTTTGGTAGATTGTTGAAGGTTCTAAAAAACAATCAAGGACTCAAGTTGGGAAAGTCTTTCTGACCATTTCTTGTTAAATGCCTTAAGATCTTCACTAAAGGAGGTGGTTCCGAAGTGCTAGCTTTGGAGGAGGATTCCTCCTCAACTTCTTCTGGGATGGAGATTTAACCTCCTTATCCACAACCTTGCAAGATTTGCCCACCTGCCCTAGGACCAGGACACTGCCAGGGAGAGACTAGCAGCTTGCTTCTAAGATTTCTTGTCTTTTCTAGCTTTGTAGGTGGGGGTAGATAGTTCAGAGAGCTGGTCTGCTATTAGCATGTTGCAGTACTTACAGTCTGGTTTGTTCATATAAGGGTCGGAACCCTGCAAACCTACTGTGCTGGTCAAAAGTGGCCATAATGTGTCCACACGCACCTTAATTTTGTCCTGGAAATGCCATGATAAATATTTTAAATTTCTGCACAAATATTTTCTCATCAAAAGTCTTAACTGAAGAATTTTATAAAGATTATTTGCTTTTCGAGAGCTTTCCAAACTGAACTGCGCATACGCCAAACAAAAAAGAGACTATGACATCACATTCTCTAGCAAAGAAGTACTGCATGCCACTTAGTGAACCAGGGCAACCTAGCCAGTCTCACCGGTGGAGACACAGTACATCTTTTTCTGGCATTTGACAGGACCAGCTTCCACCGGCAATATGTATTAACACAATAAAAACTTATTTCGCAAAAACTTTGGGTTTCAAGCATACTTTTTCACATGTGGCAACTGTCACAAAAGTTCTGAGTGGGAAAGTGAAAATTAGATCATTTTTCTATTTTTATTTCAGTATTACCTTGGAGTTGTGACTTCATGATTCTTCTAATTCCAAATATCAAATTAATAGCCATTTTAAGATAATGTTTTACCTCCAAGGGTATTGCCAAGTTTCTGGGTTATGTATTCAATTTTTGGTGGTATTTTATCTGAAAATTTTTCTGGCTTTAAAACTCACAAATATATGCACAAAACAGTGAGGAAAACAAGGGGGTCACAAATGCCCCAAAAGGCGGGTTGCGCAGGCAGCAATAAGGTTAGCGACTGCTGTAATTAAATTTAGAAACAAGGAAAGAAATGTTAGGTCACCCAGTTAAGGTAAATGTGTTAGACGTGCTAAGAAATGTGAAACTTGGAATCTAGGTTACATTATTGTATCTATGCTATACTATAAATATAGGACTGAAACGGGACCTAATCACAAAAGATAATTTATTAAAGTAAGACATAGTATTACCATATCTACAGGATCAATGTATGGTAGATGTATACAGAAAAAGGTGGTGATAGTGGTCATGAACATACCAAAGTATGCTCATAATTTTTTAGAGAACGGACAAAATCACACCAATTTTGAAAGTAACATAGCTATGATGGTGGTCTATCTCCCTGTCATGTTTGAATTCGATTAGGCAAAGCCTTTTCAAGTTAGAGTCTGAAAACGGAAATGCATACAGACAGACAAATGGACAATAAATGGTCAAACAAATCGACGGAATTACACCAATTTCGAAAGCAACCTGGCTATGATGGTGATCTATCTCCCTGTCAAGTTTGAATTCGATCAGACAAAGCATTTTCAAGTTCGAGTCCGGAAACAAAAATGTTGACAGACGGACGGACAGACATCGGACACATCAATCTTATAGGCGGGTTGGTTACATGCAACCAGCCTAAAAAGTGAATTGTGGTTCAAACTTAAACTGACAGCACCTGTTGTATAGCTGAGCAATAGCTACTTTCAGGGTCTCACTGTTGAGTAAATCAGTTGTAACTTGAAAACTTTTGTGTTTACAGTATTTTGTTTAAATACGTAATTCACCTACTTTTCAGTCCCTTATAACATACTAAAATTGCAGACATGTAGCTCATGGCATAGCTGAGCAATAGCTACTTTCAGGTTCTCACTGTTGAGTAAATGAGTTGTAACTTGAAAACTATTGCATTGAGAGTACTTTGTTTAAATATGTTGTTCACCTACTTATGGGTTAGCTATAACATAGTGAAAATGTAGCATAGCTGAGCATTAGCTGCATTCAGGTTTTCACTGTTTAGTAAATGAGTTGTAACTTGAAAATTATTGCATTTTTCGTATTTTGTATTTGTTATTAAACTACTTTTGGGTCAGCTATAAAATTGCAAATTAAATAAGTGAATTAAATTTTTAAATTAATCCGATCGGCACAGACCTGCCCACCAAACGAAAGAAAAATTTGTCCTGTGTTTCCACTGACTGGCTGGTCCCATCGTGCATTTACCAAGGGGCGCATCATACTTCCTTCCTGTCTAGACAGGGTGACGTCATAGCATATTTTTCGTTGTCTCAATTAAGATCCCTAGTAAGCTAAAAGCAGGGCCGGTTGGGAGGGCCTTGCTTGTCCATTGGATAGGGTATTAACTTATAAAAATTTTGTTTACTTATTAAATTAGCAATTTTATTGCGTTAATACATCCTATCCAATGGAGAATTGCTGAATAACTACTGCTTGGTCGGCAGATAAGTTACTGGGGACTTAAGTAGACTCATGAACACAAGCTAACAACTTTCCCAGGACTGGGTTGACTTTAAGGTCAGGAACCCCCAATAAGGCCCTAGTCAGATATCAGCAGCCAGTTACCTAGGGCTATACCAATGTTGCCCCCCTTTTTACAGACCTCCTCTGAGATAGGGGAAGAAAGGGATGAGTTCAATCCCAGAAGGCAAATAAACCTCCTGAAGGAAGCACGTCAGAGTTTTTTTAAAAAATTTTTCTGCTTTTGAATTTTTTTTTCAAGTTTCATGAACTATTTACACTATGTACAAAAACACAAATCTCAAAATAAGGGCTTTTTGTGGATCTGCTGAGCAGCCACTACAGGGCCCAAGTGAAAAAGCTCTGAATCAACCCAAGCTACATCCTTCAAATAGAACTGTGTGAAGGTGTTATGTGACTTCCAGTGGGAGGCTGACAGTATTTGCTCCAAGGAGACCCCCGAATGGAAGGCCTTAGAAGCAGCAAAGGTCTTGACATCATGGGTTTTAACCTGATGTAAGGTGAGGGCCTCCTGATCAGAGATCTCATAACAGAGGATCACAGATCACAGAGGAGATAGTGGCAGGTGAGATGTCTTTGTCAAAACCTTTCTTAAAGGAGACAAAGACCGACTCTGCCTGAGGTCTGAGGTCCTGTCCAAATAGTAGCGCAGTGCTCTGACTGGACAAAGGGACCTTTCAGACTTGAGGGATTTATCCAGAGTTCGGGCCAGGGCTGGTATAACCACTTGGGCACACTGTCTAGACCCTCCTTGGCCAGCTGGTTCTTGGAAAGAAAGCTGTGTGCTGGGTACAAAGACACCTTTGACCAGTCTGACAGGTGTCTGATGTTCTTGTTTAGCCAAGCATGGATCTCACTCCTGTGTTTGCCCAACCCCAGGGCCAAGAGGAAAACAGTCTTGAAGGTCAAATGCTTCAAAGAGGCCTTGGTCAGCTGGTGTAACACCAGGGAGAGGTTCCAGGAGGGGATGCCCCTCGGACCTTTGGGTCTGTCTCTATGGAAGCTGTCCAAGAGACGAGTGAGATTCTCATCTTTGCTGACATTTAGGGGTGAATTACCCAGTTTGTCAGTAATGGTTGATCTGTAACCATCATTTGTACTAAGCTATAACTTCCTGTCCTGGAATAGGTACAGAAGGAAGTCAGCTATTGATTTCACAGGGGATGCCCTGAAGTCCACCTGATTACTGAGGCACCACTTTGTAAAAATGACCCACTTTGCCTCATAGACTGATCTGGTTGATCCTCTTTGAGGAGCCTCAATTCTCACTGCCACTGTCTCAGAGAAGCCCTGCTCCTTGATTGCTGCGGCTCGAGGAGCCACGCATGCAGATTTAGGTTTGAAAGATTCCTGTGTAGAGTCTGATTGAATGGTTGTGTGAGCACTTTGGGCAAGTTGGGCAAGCACAGTAGGATCTGGCTGGACATGGTCACCAGATCCCAGAACCAGGGCAAAATGATTCTCCTGCTCGGGTAGTCCTGTAACTTCTCCACCACTTTGCCCAAGATGGCTGCTGGTGGAAAGGCACATGGGTCCAGATCCTCCCATTTCAGGTGCGTCAACTGCCCAGGCCAGGGGGTCGGGTACTGGTGACACAAACTGAGCCAGTTTGTTGTTGATCCTTGTTGCAAAAAGGTCTATCTGAGACTGGTGCCACCTGTTGCATATTGCTTGGAAGACCTCTGGGAGCAGAGACCACTCTGTTTGAATGGTCTGGCCTAGCCTGGATAGCTGTCTGCTACCACATTCACCCAGCATGGAATGTGTCGGGCTTTGAGAGTAACCTGTTTTCTGGTACACCAGGTCAAGATCCTTCACAGAAGGGCACACAGAGGGCCCGACTTCATCCCCCCCTTGTTTGTTTATATGAGCAACAACAGTGGTGTTGTCTGTAGCTATGAGAACTATGTTGTTTTGGCAGAGGTCTTGGAACTCTTTTAGGGCCAGAAAGACCGCCTTTAGTTCCAGGTAGTTTATGTGCAACTTGCTTTATGGAAGGGACCAGGTTCCTCTTGCAGTGCGTTCATTTAAGTGAGCACCCCACCCTTCTTTTTATGCGTCTGTAAAGATCTGCAGAGCATGTTTTACTGGGTGTAATAGTTGAGCTTGAAGCATATTGCTTTCCTCCAGCCACCATTTCAGATGAGGGTGGAGCGACCTGGGGATCGGTATCACCTTTTCTAGGGACCCTCCAGTTGTTTTTCAAATGCCACTGTATGGGTCTCATATGGAGTCGGCCCAGATGAACCTGTTTTTCTGTGGTTGTCAGTAGCCATATGAGGGACATCAGCTGCCAGACCGAACAGGTCGGTCCAACCAGTAACTCTTGGATCTTTACTGTTAGGGTCTGTTAGTTATTAGCCTTTCCTTCTCCTTGTCTCCTTGGGTCATATCACACCTCTAAGGCACCTCCTGGTCATTATTGGGGGGTCTAAGTCTGGGGCCAAATTCGGACCACAGTCTTTGAATCGGCCTGTGCTTGAATAGTTTTCACTATAATGTATGTTTGCAGGTGGTGGATGTAGTTGGCATGGCCAGATCATTAATATATATTTTCACATTTCAGGTTGTACATATCATACATATTACTCTATCAATATTTTAGGTGTAACTTGGTATTAACAAGGTGTTTCTAGTTTCAGGTGAATGGGCCCGACTATGGGATCAGTGAAGTGTGGCAGTCATAGGAAGTCGAGAGAACAGCCAACTTCATATTGTACATAATGTCTCGAGTTCAATGAAAACATTGTAATTTAGGGGCTAGTCAAAAATGTAACCATGCCTAACTGCTTATTGCTAGGCCTAAGGGGCTGAAGGACAGTCACCTAAGGTTTGAGTCTAGATAGGCTGATCGGGACTGTTGTTTTAGACGGGACTTTATTATTCAACACTAAGCTAAGGTTTTAGTCTCTGAGCTGAGGGGCGTTGTTACCCATGTTTTAATGGTCGAGGTTTGCATCTACCTCAATCTAGTCGGTAAAATACCGGTAATAATAACGGTAATCAATAAAGGTCACCCTATCTTAAACCATTTTAATGTCTTCATATACATCCTTTCACATGGCTACCTTAAAGTCAGTAAATCTCATTTTAAGATAACCTTAAAGTGTTCTTATCAACCTTAATTGAAATGTCTCCAACTTAATGCGACAGTAAATTAAGGTAGCATTATATATACTTAAAGTCACATTTACTTTAAGGTGACCTTATCTAGATATATATATACATGTAACTAAAGATGCTTTTAGTATTGTAACAAAAGAAGTAGAAAAATAGAATAAAAATAATAATCCCATTGGTGTCTGTTATTGTATATGTAAATTTCAAAACCAGAGTAGGGGCACTGTGCATTCATTTCATTTCATCTTCAATTAGCTGGAGATACATACTGTACAAGAATAACTGTTTATGAGAAAGTGTTTTTTCCAGTCATCTTCTGAAAGAAGTCAAGTCTATACAGTTGACCAATTTACATAGTGTATGTGAATAAGTAACTTGATGAACAGCTCCTGCTGCTAAACAAAAGCTGAATTAATTATAGCTTTTTTCCCAAAAAGGAAAAGTCATATCCACACAATTCCACAAGAATGGAATCAGAAGAATGTGGGATTTTTTAATGTGCCTAAAATTGGGAATTTATATTATATGAACACTGATCAGCTGCAACATATTAATAACCACATCACTGCATGCTAAATACCTCATTTTTTTTCTTTGAAGATGCCATAACTTCAAAAACACTAGGAGGTTAGCTTTGCCAGATAACAGAATTTTGTTTTAAGCATACATGTGGCAGGTGTGGTTTTAAAAAGTCATAAAATAAATGAGGTGGGAGCAAAACCTATATATTTATTATGTTAAGTTGCCCAAAATCTCTTAAATACAGGAATTTTAAACAAAAAGGTCATTAGAAGTCTTCTTTAAACTTAATGTGTCAAGTTGAACTGATGTCATTGAACAGTACGTCAGTTGGAAGCTGAAAACCCTCATTTTTACTTCAAGACAGCCACGACTGTGCTTGTAGTGGAACTCCAAGGTGGAAAGAAATTAAAAATGTCCCTATTGTCATCTTTAATAAGTGTGCAAAATTTAACTGAGGTTAGCTAAACAATACAATAGCTGGAGATTAAAAACTCCATAATTTCACTGCAAGGTGGCCATAACTTCATTCATGTTGGGACTTTAAGGTGACCATAAAATAGGAATATCCCTTTTGTCATCCTTTATAAGTGCATAAAGTTTAGCTGAGGTCAGTTGAACAATAAGATAGCTGGAGGCTGAAAACTTCCTTTTTGCACTGTAAGGTGACCATAACTTCATTCATATTGTGACTTTAAGGTGACCATAAAATGAGAATGTCCCTTCTGCCAACCTTTGTAAATGTGCCAACCTTAGGGCTGGAAAACCCTACATTTTAAGTTTTAGATGGCCATAACATCATTAATATTTAAATCATAAGGTAGTAGGAGTCTTCTTTTGATCTACTTCAATATCAATGTACGTTAGATATGGAAAAAGAAAGGGGCCAGATGGCTTTATTACTTTAGGGGGGCCATAGCTCCAATTATATTAATAGTTTAAGGTCAACATAAAGTCAGGATAATCCTTTGGTAAATCTTAATATATATGTCAAGTTTGGTTGAAAAAAGTAAAAAAAACAAAGTAAACTGGAGGGCTAAAACCCCCTTTTTTGACATTAAGGGGATCTTAAGATTGCAGATACAGGGCTAAAACTTCGGCATGTGAAGGATTATAAAAAAGTAGCTGAATAAGTAGCCAAAATCCTGACTGTTTTTGAGATACAGACCAGGTACCCATTTTGAAAAAAATTACAAAAAAAACGTCTCCCATTTAGGCATCTATGGTCCGACTGATCAGAAAATCATTTCCAACCTGCAGATTTAGGTCTAGAATGTACCTGATAAATTTTATAGCACAGGTGTGTGTGTTTTTCCCAAAACGCGATGACAGGGTATCCCAAACATTTTTTCCGCTCCTATAGTTTTAAAGAAAGATAAGAAGGAAAGAAAAACTTGAAAGCCCAAGAAGTTATTCAAGGGGGACCATAATCCTGCGGCAGCAGCAATCAGTCGAACTCATGGGCCACTTAATTATACAGATCCAGCCGGCCTGTCTTGACTGGGTGGAGCCCATACCATTTCACATGAGATTTGCTGTGCTTGACAGATTGGTCCCTCTGCAGACCCCTGCCTCAGAACTTCTGGACAGGTATCCTTGTGTGAATGTCAAACCATCCATTTCCTGCATAGCCAGTTATCTGTGGGTAGATTCATACTCACTTTACCCACTGGCTGTTGATTGGGTGAAGCAAAGGGTTATCCTCAGCACTGGACGTATGTGTGTCAATGTCCGGTATGTGTGTCCAGCCCATATAAGAACGTACACCACGCATAGTTTTTCTGTATGTTTGTTCCTCTGTAGAGGCCTGGCCGGTGTCGGTTAAAGAAATGTCCTGGTGCAGTTCCTGAACTATAGAGTAAGTATCCGAATCAAAACTGGTATCCATATCTGTCTCTGGTGTCTGCTGGACTTGTACAGATGAAGTGCTGGGAGCAAAACTTATAAGTCTTAGGCCAGTGAGAGGGCTGCTGATGAAGTGTGGCCGGTTGGTTGGTCAGTTGCTAGTGAGTAAATGTGACACTGGGCCTGTTATCAGTCTTAGGCCGGTGAGAAGGCTGCTGATGGTGAGTGACCAGTTGGTTGGTTGGTGGCTGGTGAGTGTTGGCAGTCATAGGCTTCCAATCGGTTGAAACGTTCTGACTGTTTTTGGTCTAACTTCTCCAGCTTATTGTCAGTACAGGGTTTGGAAACCCTAGCTGGTGAACTGTTCTTTCTAGCCTTGCCCTTTTCCTTTGGTGTATCAGTCTTCATGTCTTTCGCAATGCTGGTACTTGACTCTTCTGAACCCTTGCTCTTCTTGACTTTCGCACCAAGGGTACTACTCACCTCTTCGGGGTTCAAACCTTGTCTGTCTTTCGCCACCCCTAGGACAGTAACTGATGCAGGGTTGACTAGGGTGCTACTCCACTCGGATTTTAGGTAATATTTTTCTTTTGATAGCATGGTGTTGACAAACGTGCCTTCCGATCCTGGGTCAGGACATTACAAAACTGACAAACAACTTCTTTCTTCACACAGGGTTCTTCGCCCTTTCCTTTATCTCTACAACACGTACAGTACGTGTGGGAGTCGCCATTAAATGTCCACAAAGACCACATTTCTGCCTAGGTTAAGCCATAATGATCTGTACGTTAGACTACAAATAAGTAGTAAATTAGACACTAATCCGCACTTTGAAGAGCTTTCACAAAAATCCGTCTGCAAAGTACACATGTCAAACGAAAAAGATGCTATGACGTCACACTATCTAGACCGGAATGAAGTACAATGCGCCCCCTGGCGAATGCACAGTAGCACCGGCCAGCCGGTGGAAACACAGGACAAATTTTTGCTTTGCTAGCAGGCTAGTCTGTGCTGACCGGATTAGCAATTGTACATTGGATAGGATGTAATAATGCAATAAAATAGTAAAATTGCAGACCTGTAGCTCATTATATAGCTGAGTAATAGCTACTTTCAGGTTCTCACTTTTGAGTAAATTAGTTGTAAATCAAAAACTATTGCATTTGCAGTATTTTCTTTAAATATGTTTCCCACCTACATTTTACATCTAACAGTTAACTTGGTACTTTATGTCTGAATACCATTTGCAAAGCACAACTTTTGCATCCTTTTCTTCTTTCACTTCTACTCTGAAACTCCAAATACACAGTCAGCTGATACAGAGCCTGTTCATGGGCACTGATTGCTTGTTTTACAATTTCTCTGTATATTTTTTCACAAATTAGCCTAAAATGAAACAAGTTGTGGCAATTTATACCATGTGCATTTATTTTACATATGACATTACACAAACTGCCGAACTATATGCATTAGAATGTAAATCAAAATGTAAGCTTTATTCTGTTCTGAATGGCTGTATACTTTACAAAGTCAACTTAAGCAAGGCAGAAGAAAATTTTAACTGTAAAATTTACCTGCTATAAAGAATGCTCATAGAGAAATTCCTCCTAGAAAGAATACATCTTGTATATTTTGTGTTCTAAATAAAGAAATAAACAACAAGTCGATCCATAGGGCTACAAACTGTTATTCTATTTGTGATGAAGGGAAATTATGGGTTTAAATATAATTGTTGCTTTGTTTTCTATGTAGGCTTTTATGCGAGATTGCTCTTCATAGAGCAGTTGGTTGGCCTAACTGGTAGCAATGTCTGGATCACTGTCAAACAGCTCTCCCGCTTCTTCTGCTGGCTGTCATGATAAAGTCTGAGTATGCATGATTTTTACCAAAAGATGATGACGGGGTGTTTTTGAAAAATGTTTAAGGTTACCTTAAGTGAAGTTTAAGATGTCCTCAAAGTATCCAAACAAATAATCTGGTGACAGAGGCAGCAGCGGCAGTGATCAGTTGAAACTATGTGAAAACAAATAAGTGCCCGTGATGGGCCACTTAATTATATTTAGTGCATTGGACTTAACAAGCTACGCTAACCTGACTTGATATATTATACTCGCTAAAATTCAGGCCATTGCACTGTCAAATGTCACTCTTACATTTTTCCCACATTTCACCCAGCTGAAGTTCTACATTCTGGATCCATATCACCAGAGTTTTGACTGCCGTTGCTTTATGTGTAGGCCTTTTGGGTGCTACATTATTGAATGCCACACTGTATTACTGCATCCTGAAATGACAATGTTTCAGTTGCTCTAATCCTTGCATACCACACTTCTCCCCTGCCACCTTACATGCAAAGCTGAGAACAGTCTTTAGGTTACTCCCTGACATCTTGAGGCTGTTATCCGAAACAAGGGTGTGTATGCAGGCTGCATTGAAGGTGTCCCCTGCTCCTAGTGTGTCCACCACCTGAGGCGGGCAATGGGCAGGCACACTGATCACTTCATCCACCTGGCCACTGATGGACTGGACAGCTGCTGCCGCACCCTCATCTCCCCATGCAGCGATAACCACACCACTGACAAATACATAGAGGTCTACACTGAGAAATATATGGAACTCTGCATTGAGAAATACAGAAAAATCTGCACTAAGAAATATGCAGAAGTTTACACTAAGATTAGTAAGAATTATATAGATATCTGCACTGAGAATTCTGAGAAATATACAGAGGACTACTCTGAGACAGAACACAAACAATAAGGAAGTAACATTTTTGGTGATACAAATACCTTGACATTCTCTGAGTTAATAGGAATAAATTATTTTTATGCTACTAAAGGTAAACATCTTCTTGCCTTGGCTTGCACTTTTTCACAAAGGCCATTACTGCCTCTTCTTTGCTGCTTTTACCCTGATACCGTGCATAGTCTTTTCCAATGAAGGTGACATCTGCCACACCATGCAGCCTTTCTGATCGGTAAGAAGATCACACAAACACTTGGTCAATAAACATGTAACAAATACTGACAGTGAATCAAAACAATGTAGAGATAAAGTATCAAGTACTATTGAAGCTCTGGTATACAATCACAGTGAGAAACCCCTAAAATGCGAATACACATGAACTTGAACAAAGTCTTTTATTAACTTTCTAAACAATTTAGTGGATTCAATGGAACATACTACCAGAACAAACAAACTGCTTTGGATAAATTTTCCAGATCTGACATCTGATTTCTATTTTTCCTTCACAAAGAAAAACTGCTTTAATCCATCTGGCCCATTCTTAAAAAAAGACCAAAAGACCAAAAGACTGTGTTGCTGCATTCAAAACACTACTTTGTTTCCTTCAGATTATGACATATACAAACATAGTGAAGTGAAAACTAACCCATTTCTGGACGAGCCTTTTCAATCTCCACAGACGTCATAATTTTGGCAAAGCTGTTCTGTAAATTGAATTTGTTTACAGCTTCTATCATCTGGCATATGTCATCTACTGTTCGCCTTCCCTGAGAAATACAACTGCTCTTCATTCTGCTACCAAAGATGTAAAAAGTAAGGTAAAAGAAAATAAACAGAAACATCATAACCTTTTTCTCAAAGGACAAAAAGATTCTCAGGTACAAATTTCAGAGGGCTGCCTTTTTCAAACATGCCATGAGCAAAAAGCTTTCCAACAATGATCCTTTCTTGGAAATACTCAATTAGAAATTTACCCAAACAGTTTATATCTGAAACAATGAAGGCTTTTGCAATTATTACTGGAATGTAATTCACATTTGTGAGTCTTGGCAGAGCCCTGTTCTGTCAAAGTGTTACTTTTTTGTATTAATTGCCAGTTTTCTGATGCAAATAATACCAGAAAAAAAATAAAAAGCATCATACAACATCTATCAATAAACATGGTTCAGAGAAGTTCACACCTCAAAATGAATCCATGAATAGCCTTCTCTTATCAAGTCTGTCTTGGCAAAGTCTTCAAGTCTATATTCAGGCAGATTTCTACAATCACAGAGTAATTACATTGCGTTGTGTTATTTGTGTATTATATTATACAATTAATGTGCTTGCAATATTACCGGTTAGTGTGAGTTTGAGGAAACTAAATATTAAATACAGTTATGTCTAAAATATATATTTATGCCATTGGTGATGAATGTTTTATCTTTTGTAATTTCCTATTTTTATTCAGTTCACCATGGTCATAAGTTTGGACAGAATTTAACCATATTCTGGAGATATTTGAATGCAATGAGATTGTGTCCACAAAATGTGGATATTAAAGAAAATAACAGACATGAAACAGCACCTGTTGGCATGCACAATGGTCCTGGATCCTGTCTGCACATTGATGAGGACCACAGAGGTGGGACATGCAGAGTCCTCACACAACACCACTCTACTGTGCAGCACCCCACACCTCCTCATGTCCTCCACAAGGAAACTAAAACAACAGTGCAGCAAATGGAAATGTACAAAGCAAAAGAATATTGTACCTAATATTTATACTACCAGCTTTCCCAATTTTTTCTGACTACTCAATCATTTCAAGAACATGACACAAACTAACACACCTTTTCTCAAATGAGTTAGCAATGGTGCCCACATACTCTGCCTGAGATCCCAAGATTGACAGCACAGTGGCAGTGTTTGATGCATTACCCCCTCTTTGCCATCTCTGCTCCAAACACCTGCTCAACAGCAAAACTTGAAAATTTTAATTACTTAAATGTAGCTTTTATAAGCTACAAGCTTACCATGTGGGACTGAATGCTAACTCGGGAGGCTGCGACTCCAGCCAACGACCAAGAAAAATGGATGTTTGGATTTGGCCAAGTCCGTGGTTTAGTATGTACCATAGCAGTGTCGTTTGGTAATTCGTCCTTCTTCTCTCGTGATAAATTTAGCCCGTACTCCCTCAGCTGAAATACAGTGAGGAGGCAGGGTGGGACTTTCCTCAGTCCCACATGGTAAGCTTGTAGCTTATAAAAGCTACATCTAAGTAATTAAAATATTCAATTTTATTGCACTACAAAAGCTTACTATGTGGAACTGAATGCTGAATCCAACCGCTTGGTGGAGGGATTACAGCTGAGACTGGAAGTATTTGTCAATTTTTCTCGGATTTGGAATTAATTAGATTAGAAAGAATGTATTAGAAAAGACCAGTCTGAGTCCCGCTTACAGTGCCCCAGTTGAAGAAGATGGGCCTGTAAGAAGCCAAAAACTAGAATACTTGAATGAATGACAGAAGCGGAACTGTCTGGATGTTTGGTTTAAAGGAGAAAGTGCAGCCATGCTCACTTAAACCTAGTATAGCCCCAAGGGCTTCATCACGAATAAAAAGAAGCCCTGGGCTTGAAAAATCTGATAAACACCTGGGATTATGGGAACACCTGAATAAGTATCTAATCTAATCTAAATCTAATCTACTGCTTTGCAGGCGCAATATCTTCCCAACAAAGGGGAACTCAGTGTGCTAGTTAAACAAAAATTATTTATCATAGGGAATGTCGAGGGGCGCTCAGGGTCAGTAATCCAGAATTGTGGGTGTTCAATTTTATTGCGCTACAATAGCTAACCATGTGGGACTCAATGCTGAATTCAACCACCCGGTGGCAGGATTACAGCTGAGACTGGAGGAATGTTGTCTATTTTTCTTGAATTTAGAATTTCAAAAAATACCAAAAAAGTGTCAAAAATACCAGTCTAAGTCCCAGTTACAGAGCCCCAGTTCTAAAGTCGGGTCTGTAAGTAGCCAAAAACCGAAATTTAATGAATGACAGTACGGGTACTTTCTAGATGTTTTGAGAGAAGAGAGTGCAGCCGTGCTCACTCGAGAAGGTAGCCCGTAAAGGCATCACTGATATAATAATACAGCCCTAGGCTTGAATCTCATTAATTTTTGCCACCCTAAATATGAGATTATGGGACACTGATAAACACTAAATACATTATGCAGTTAAGAATATAAGAGACCTTACCATGAACATCTGGAGAGGTAACCAATACCTAGACCCTGGGATAGACTCCTGAAGACTTGGCTGCAGCGGGTGTGCCCCCCCCCCCCTTCTTTTCTTCCCGAAGATGAGGTCTGAGGGGAAGGGTCTAGGACTTGCTGTGCCGCTACTACTGGTCCCAGATACGTATTGTTGTCGTTGTATGACCAAGTAAGGTCTTTTAGGTAAAAATTTGTAAAAGTGTTGTGAGCTTTCCAGTGACACGCTTGCATGATTTGGTCCACCAATACTCCACCGTAAAAGGCCTTAGAGGCCACGAAGGCCCTAATATCATGCACTTTGACTTGGACCAAGGCCAAGACTTGTTGGTCTGATTGTTTATAACAAAGTAGGATAGTTTGTTTTAGCCAGGAAGAGAGTGTAGCGGGTCTGATGTCTGAGGTATGTCCTTTCTTAAAGGAGATGAAAAGAAGGGATCGAGACCCTCTTAGGTCTTTGGTTCGATCCAAATAGTACCTCAGGGCCCGTACCGGACACAAGGTCCTGTCTTCCTTGAATTGTCTATCTACAATGGTAGTTAGAGCAGGAATAGTCACCGGAGACACACTTTGAGAACCTTTTCTTGATAGTTGGTTTTTGGCTATGAAGTCAGAAGGGAACAAGGCAACCTTTTCCCATTGGCCTAGATTAGATACTTTATTTGCAACCCAGGCATGGATTTCGCTGCGGCGCTTGCCGGAGGCCAAAGCTAGCAAGAAAGCAGTTTTGAGAGTAAGATGTTTGAGGTCTGTGTCTTTCACAGGCTCAAAGGGTGCTTTTGTGAACTCATTGAGAACAACAGAAAGGTTCCACTTAGGAAGATTCCTGGAACTTTTGGGACAATCCCTGTGAAAACTGGAGAGCAACCTGTTAAGGTCTGAACTCTGAGAGATATGGAGCCCCGTTGGGCCCAGAGTGTCAACAATGGCTGTCCTATAACCATCGATGGTCCAAGGGCGTCTGTTTAGATCTTGGTACAGGTGCATAAAGAAGTCTGAGACTTGCTTTACAGAGGGTGTGGAGAAATCCACCGAATTTTCTCTGCACCATTTCTCAAATAGGGCCTACTTTGACTTGTAGATGGTCCTTGTTGACGATCTCTGAGGGGCAGAAATTCTCTCTGCCACTTCCACAGAGAAGCCTTGTTCTTGGAGCTGTCCACTCCTAGACACCAGGAGTGGAGGTTGAGATGCTGTGGATTGCTGTGGAACACATAATTGTGGGACTGTTTGAGAAGAGTTCTTGACACTGGAAGTTGAAGTGGGATCTCTGTTGATAGCTGCACTAGGTCCCAAAACCAGGGTATCCCTGGCCAGCCTGGGGCTATTACGATTATCAGGCAATTGGATTGCCTGACTTTTTGGATCGCCCTGTAAAGGAGAGCCGTGGGAGGGTAAGCATAAGCAGTGAGACACGACCAGTTTATGTTCAGAGCATCTGTGTCCCAAGCATTTTGGTCCGTGACTGGAGACACGTACAGTGGAACTTTGTGGTTCAGGCGAGTGGCAAATAGATCTACATGAGGAGTGAACCACTTGAGACAGATCCGTTTGAACACCTGCGGATGTAGTGACCATTGTGTTGACTGAACTTGGTTCGACCTGGACATTCAGACACCCTGGAATGTGTCTGGCTTTTAGTGTTATCTGGTAACGATCGCACCAGGTCATGATCCTCCACAGGAGAACGCACATCTCCGCCGAGTGGGTTCCACCTTGTTTGTTTATGTAGGCTACCACTGTTGAGTTGTCTGTGGCAACTAACACTGTTTGGTTTTGACACTGGTCCTTGAATCTTTGAAGGGCCAGAGAAACCGCCTTCAGCTCTAGAACATTTATGTGGAGCCTTTCTTCCCTGTCTGACCACAGACCTTTTGCAGAGGTTTGCTCTAAGTGAGTGCCCCAGCCTTCGTTTGAGGCGTCTGTAAAGAGTTGGATACTGTGGTCTTTGGGATGAAGGTCTGAGCCTTTCATCACGTTTGTGGGATTTTGCCACCATTCTAGGTGTGCTGAAATGGTTTCTGTCCAAGGAAGGAGGGTGTCCAACGACTGAGGAAATCTCCAGTGCTCCTTGAGGTGAAACTGAAAGGGCCTCATGTGAAGGCGTCCCTCTGGGACCATTTTCTCCGTTGAGGCAAGCAACCCAATTAGCAACATCAAACATCTTGCAGTCAAAACATGTTTTGACTTGAGTCGTAGGATCAAATCCTGAAGTTTGAGCCATCTCTCTTCAGTGGGTTTTACAAGGGCTGAATCTAGATGGTATTCGTAGCCCACGAAGGAAAACACTTTAGTTGGCTTTAGTTCGGACTTCTCCTGATTTATTATCCACCCTAAGGACTGAGTCAGGTCCACCACTGTCTGAGTGTTCACTTTTGTTTCTTCCTGAGACTGGGCCCTGATCAGCCAGTCGTCCAGGTACTGGTGAAGTCTGATTCCCCTTGAAAGGGCCATCAGCTTCACCTCTTTTACAATCATTGTAAAGACCTGAGGGGCCGTGGCTAGTCCGAAGGGAAGGGAAGTGAACTGGAACACCTGCGACTTGTGGCAGAACCTTAGGTACTTCCTTGAGTTTGGGTGGATGGGAATGTGAAGGTAGGCGTCTGATAGGTCTATTGATGACACCCATTCCCCTGGAATCAGAGAGGCCCTGATGGACTCTGGTGTTTCCATTTTGAACCTTTCTACAAGTAGGAAGGTGCTGAGTCTGCTTAGGTCTATTACTGGCCTCCACCTTTGTTGAGGCTTGGGCACAAGAAACAGGCGACTGTAGAACCCTAGAGACCTTACATTTTCCACCCTTTCTATTGCATTCTTTGACAAAAGAGGCTGGATACAGGAGGTCAGAGCTAGTTCTTTTTGAAGGGCCTTGTAACCTGACTGAATCAGAGGGGGTCTGACCAAATTTGGTTTTGAGATGAATGGAAGAACATAACCATTGGTGATAATGTTTAACATGTTGTCTGAACATTTGTTTGTGAGAAAGTCTCTTCTGAAAGAACGGAGGCAACCTCCTACTGGTGGACTGATGGAGGCTTGAAAGGAGTCATTGGGAGGAGGGGCTTCCACGCCCTCATCCCCTTGAGTGGGGTCGAAAACGACCCCTGGAGCCTCTGAAGTTCAGTTTCCCCCTACCTGAGGAAAACGACTGATTACTGCTTTGTGAGGAATTGCCCCATAGGGGCGTTTCCTGTAGGAGCCTCTTTTCTTGTTGTGGTGGGGACCACGAAAGGGCTTGTTTTGATAGGGTCCAAAACCCTGAGAGTCTTTAGGGGTACCTTTTTTAAGGAGGAAGTCCTCTACATCCTTCACTAGTTGAGACTTGAAAAGAGGAGTAGGCCAAAAAGGCGAGTTACTCAGTTCCTGGCGTCTCGAGTACCCTAGATGTGGCTGAAGAAGGGTCATTTCAGCCTCTCTTCTCAGAAGGCCAGTGTTGCCCATGGTGTATAGTTCCCTCTGGAGTATGTGGGCTACAGATTTACTAAGGCAGGCTAAGGCTCTCTGTTGAATAAGAATCCTCTTATTCATGAGTTCAATATAATCACAGGCGTTTTCATAACCACGTCTGCCAGCTCTTTCGGGGTGGGCACCCTTTAGGATTTGATTTCTGACCCTTTTGAAGGTAGCCTTGGCACTGTGTAGGCACTTTTCCATAACAGTGTTACAGGAAGAAGCAGTCCTAGCAAAAGTAGCTGTGAAATTGATGGTAGAAAGATTCTGCCTAGATTGATGTTCAAGTTCCTTAAGAACTTGTAGGGGAACCTTGCCCTGAGGGGCCCCAGAGGGCTTAGGAGAGATACAGATTTTTGCAAAATCTGTATTAAGTTCTTGAAGCTTATCTTCAAAACAAGGTTGTCCCACCTTGTAGTACTTGGCTGTTGAAGCCGGGGGTTTGATGTATTTACCCTCAGGTAAATTGGAGGCCAAGAAATCTTGTTCAAATTTCTCAAAAGTATCTTTGAGAATGGAATTTAAAGGGAGCATAGCAGAAGGGCCTCTTGGCCTCAGCTCCTGTTGGTCTTTCTCGTTGTCCAGGCCCAGCACAGTGGTAGAGGACCTAGGCAAAGTTTCCCTGGGGTCAGGGAGATCTAGAATTTGCCTGAAAGTTTCCACTTCCTCAGCATATTGGGAAGGGAGGTTAGACATGTCTACCTCCCTATAAAATACTGGATCTGTGCTGTCCTGCTGTTGAGGTTCCTGAGGAACCTTATGTTGAGGTTTAGTAGGCTTTCTAGTTGGAGCAGAGGACTCATCTTCCTCTGAAGAAGACGAGTGAGAATAATATTTTGCTCTTGCCTTGTGTTTTCTTTTATCAGAATTCTTCTTTGCTTTAGGACGCACCTTTTTAGGGTCGTCCGACTCGGAATGATATTCCGAGTGGTCGGATTCTAAATCCGATTGCTTGGAAGCAAGCTCGGACTGAACATTTTGAAAAGACTTGGAGAAAGTGGAGGTCCATAAAAGTCTGTGTCCATAGGTTGAACATCCGAGTGGTCGGATGTTCTGGAAGTAGAAGTCCGAGTCGGAATAGGGTCGGGCTGATTACTGGGTCCAGGTTTAGGTGCAGCTTGGGTAGAGTCGGACGTCTTAACTACATCCGAATCGAATGCTTTTTTGAGGAAAGCATTTCGTCTCTGAGAGACTTCATTGCCTCCAGCATGGATGCCCGGAAGACCCCCATTTCTTGCTTAAGTTGGATGTTAAATGTACTACCCAGGGATTTTTCAAGCCTACTTTCTATTTTATTCTGCAAAGCAGTACCTGGGGTGGGTGGGACAGTTTGAGGCGTTTTTAATGACAAAGATTCAAAACGCAAGGGTTGGGTACGTGGAGGTGAAGAAAATAAATAGTCAGCAGCACCCTCAAGGTCTACTTGAGAGCCAGAGAAAGCATCACCATTGTCACCCAACAGGTCAAGATCATCTTTGCTAGTATTAACATCCGATGCCTTCTAGTTCCTTATATACCGACGTCTATGCTTAATTTTGATCTGCTGTTCCTACAAGTGGGAAAATAAGTGTGTGTATCAAATGGATAGCAGAAGTGACAGCATTTGGATGATCTTGGTTTTGAACTAGTTTGGTAGGAAGACATTTTTACTGCAATAAAGAAATCCGAGTCGAAACGCGGAAACTCACAAAATCATTAAATATTCAAAGAATACTTATCCTGTGCTTCCCAAAATTTTACAGAACGTTCAATAAAATAAAATAAAACAAACGACTGAATAATAACATCCAACAATATGTATGTGCTGAGAAAACAGTAAATTATTGAGAGATATTTCAAACGACTTTCCAATATATTGCGGCCTATGAGAGAAGAAGGACGAATCACCAAAAGACACTGCTATGGTACATACTAAACCATGGACTCAGCCAAATCTAAACGTCCATTTTTCTTGGTCGTTGGCTGGAGTCGCGGCCTCCCGAGTTAGCATTCAGTCCCACATGGTAAGCTATTGTAGCGCGATAAAATGTGCATTTTAATTTCCTATAAAACCAAAACACTGTCACCTTGCAGATCTTACTATTGAACATATCAAACTACTTCTGCAACATATTATTCAATGTGATAATTGTATTAGAATTCTGACAAATCGATACAGGTCATCATGCTGTCTGAAATTAATTTAATTTCCATGGCAACCATGTCCATAGTTCTTGGAATGACAGAAAATTGACACAAAAACAATTAAAGAAAAATATATCAAATTTCTAGAACTAAAACATATTTTACTTTAACAGACAATTAATTCTTTCAAATGTATTATTTACCTTTCATCCGAGTCCTCTTTGGGAAAGCCATCACACAATGAGATTATGTCCAAACACACAAGACCAACACAAAGAACTTTCTTTTTGGACATAACTCCTGCACTTCCCTGACCTTTTCTTTTGAAAATCAAAGTCACAAAAAGTCCAAGATTCCACTAACGCCTACAAATTAACAGAAAAGAAATTCAAATTCAAACCAGAATTAGTAATATTCTATACATCATTTATGATTATTTATAAAACTAGAAATAGGACGCCCTGTTGATAGTAGCTGTGACATATGAATAGAAACAGCATAGCATAGAAGAACACACATTATCATGTGTAATGTATACCCCATGAACCTTTTGCCAAAATTGTACAGTAGTCTTACAAGACTCTGTTTCATTTGTAAAATATATCAATGATGCTTAAATATTTATTAGTGTACATGTAAATTATTTCAGCTTCATGCCTTTTTGCATTGGTTGGGTCGAAAATTTTGACAAAATCACTCTATCTTGCACGGTTAAGAAGATAGAAGCAAATTTCTGTTTTTCTATTTTTGGCAAAAATTCGAAAATTCAAAATGGCCGCCATTTTTGGGAAGAGGAAAATTTTTTTGAAAATTGCCAAGAGTACATTTCTTAGATACCCTGTGGGTCGAAAATTTCAACGAAATCGGTCTATCTCGCACGGTTAAGGAGATAGATTTTGTGTTTTGCCATTTTGGGCAAAAATTCGAAAATTCAAAATGGCCGCCATATGTGGGAAGAGGAAAATTTTTGAAAATTGCAAAGAGTATCTTGGTCAGATACCCTGTGGGTCGAAAATTTCGACGAAATCGCTCTATATCGCACGGTTAAGGAGATAGAAGCAATTTTGTGTTCTGCCATTTTTGGGAAAAATTCGAAAATTCAAAATGGCCGCCATTTTTGGAGAGGGGAAAATTTTTTGAAAATTAATAAAAGTACATTTCTTAGATACCCTGCCTTGGTCAGATACCCTGTGGGTCGAAAATTTCAACGAAATCGCTCTATCTCGCACGGTTAAGGAGATAAAAGCAAATTTGTGTTTTGCCATTTTTTGCAAAAATTCGAAAATTCAAAATGGCCGCCATTTTTGGGGAGGGGAAAATTTTTTGAAAATTGCAAAGAGTACATTCCTTAGATACCCTGTGGGTCGAAAATTTCGACGAAATTGCTCTAACTGGCACAGTTAAGGAGATAGAAGCAAATTTGTGTTTTGCCATTTTTGGGAAAAATTCGAAAATTCAAAATGGCCGCCATTCTTGGGGAGGGGAAAATTTTTTAAAAATTGCCAAGAGTACGATGCTCAGGTACCCTGTGGGTTGAAACTTTCGACGAAATCGCTCTATCTCGCATGGTTAAGGAGATAGAAGCAAATTTGTGTTTTGCCATCTTTGGCAAATATTCGAAAATTCAAAATGGCCGCCATTTTTGGGGAGGGGAAAATTTTTTGAAAACTACAAAGATTACATTCCTTAGATACCCTGTGGATCGAAAATTTTGACGAAATCGCTCTATCTCGCACGGTTAAGGAGATAGAAGCAAATTTGTGTTTTGCCATTTTTAGCAAAAATTCGAAAATTCCAAATGGCCGCCATTTTTGGGGAGGGGAAAATTTTTTGAAAACTGCAAAGATTACATTCCTTAGATACCCTGTGGGCGAAAGTTTCGACGAAATCGCTTTATTTCGCACGGTTTAGGAGATATGAGCACATTTGCCTTTTTCAGTATTCCAAATAGCCAATTACTCATTTATTTAATTAATTACTCACTCATGAAGCAATTACCCCCAAAAGCAATCCCATACAAGCTATTAACCCAATGAACCTCCATACCAAATTTCAGAAAGATAGGCTTAATAGCATTCCTTAAAATGTCTGGAAACCAAAGAGATACTCAAAAGTAGCAAAGTAGCTATTACTCAGTTAGCTATAGAACTATCAT
Source organism: Sabellastarte sp. h YS-2021 (assembly GCA_964017235.1). Lineage (NCBI taxonomy): Eukaryota > Metazoa > Annelida > Polychaeta > Sabellida > Sabellidae > Sabellastarte > Sabellastarte sp. h YS-2021. The sequence goes on from OZ024936.1 coordinate 37,079,950, forward strand.
CACCAAAAGCAATCCCATACAAGCTATTAACCCAATAAACCTGCATGCCAAATTTGGTAAAGATAGAATAAGAACTGTTGCCTAAAATGTCTGGAAACCAAGTGGGACGCCGGACGCCGGAAAAAGCAAAAATAATATGTCCACCCCCCAGTGGGTGGACATAATAAAAGAGTGGATGGTGGGTTGATTTGTAGCACATCTTTAGTACTGTGTAAAATATAAAACATTACATTGAAACACAACAATTGGCAGACAAGTGAAACAAAGTAACAGTGATACCAATATATAAACAACAACCATTGCACAGCAGTCATCTCTCACCAGGTCCTTCCATGGTTCACAAATCCAAGGATATAGATATATCCACACACCAAATATGTATGAAATCCATGCATTGATGGTAAAAAGTATAGTTTTTACATTCAATGACCCACCATATGACATACTTTTGGTGCTAATTTTATATACCGATATATCTTACTCAATATTCAAACAAAATGGTGGAAAACAAAAGCAAAACATGCCTCGTGAGAAAGAAAAGACAATATATATAAACATATATGTTTATACCAAATGCATATTAATATTGAAGTAGAATTAATAGTTATTGTCATAAAATATATTGCTGTTAGTATAGCTAAGTAATAGTATTTGTGTACGAGTTGTGTGTACAAGTTGTTGATCACAAGCTGCTGTGGTCACAAGCTGCATGTAAATCTATCACTTTTGAAGATTCTCATTCTCATAAACATTTATACCACTTAATGTTCACTCAAAAGATGAACAATATCATACAATAACATGATTGCCAAGGACCCCTTATTTACAGAATAAACACTACTTTCTGGGCAATATTGTAATTTATGAAGACAGAGGGCAAGTGATATTGCCCGAAGACTGATAGGCAGCCAAGGGCTTCATTAACCTGTGGAGAATTTCCACCTGTAATAACATATGGCTTATATTTGAAGCAATATTGGAGGTTGGACCTTGGTGAATATATGTGCACTCTGAGTACTCTTATTTACAAATGTGGCATATTATTACACCAGCGGAGCAACATTGGCTATTGGTAATACATGGTCTGTTTTTGCTAAACTTGGGCCAACATATTGGGCTATCTGTGAATCTCTAACCACTGTTTAGGCTGCATATCTCTAGATTTGACCTCTGTTGGGCTGATATTCGACCAATGTTGCAATGTTCTCAGGGTATTTGCCTGCTTATTGTTTATTGTGGTGTAGCTTGACCAATTCCTATCTGATCACTGAAGTTAAGCAGCACTGGACTTTGTTAATACTTGGATGGGTTGTGGGCCAGATACGGGCCAAAACATAGTGAGTCAGATGATCACTAAATTGTGATTCCATTGCAATATTTTTTGGTTACTAGAATATGAAGAAATTCTTACATGATATTAACACAATATGCTTTTAGCAATCTGTCTCATACAGTGGAAATTTTTACTTATTGCACTGATATTCAAGCCCCTGAGGACCTCATGTTGACATATTCTGGTACACATGGAACAAGTATTCACAATCTTCCACATTTCTGCCTTATTTTAGGATTCCTGGCCATTATAAAATAAGTTTTGTCTGTCACTTAAGGAGACCATACTGATACACTAATACACTGGTGGATGTGGAATATTGGGGCAATACAGCCAATTGCCACTAATCAATTTATTTAAATTGGTTCATTATCATGTTCTTGCACACTCAGAACACACTTGTTCTCTTTTTATTTTAATATGAGCCAAAATAAATAAATAAGGTACATAATAAATGCAAAATATAATTTACATTTTTTTTACTTTTGCAATGAGAATTAACCCAAAATGGAATTCCCATTGTTTTTCCATCATAATGGAATGTAATGTAACATCAGTATGACATCACACAATGCAATAGTCAAATGACATCACACCATCAGTTTCCAACCTCACTATTGCTCTGCAGTAGGTCTGGAGTACCAAAATACTAATAAAAACATTTTAAAAGTGTTTACATTATATAATCAGAGTGCATCCAGGAACTGATAATTTTATTATGGATAAGCCATTATTACTTTTTATTTTTATTCAAATTAACATACGCATAGTATGTTACATTATTAAAAAATAATTCATATCCAACTAATAAACACTTTTATCCAACAACACATTATGTTTTGGACATCAATTAAATAATATGCAGAATATGTGTTTTATTTTTCTAAGTAAAAACCCCAAGTCAGTGATATTTACATATATTACTTATCATAGAGATAATGATCATTTCTTCAATTATATTCTAATGTGTCACATGACCTAATAGGTTAAGTGTGAAGTATTGATCCAGCCAAAAAATATATAAATAGCAGTTTGAGCAAGTCAACACTCTCACTTTCCCCATATTAGGAACTGAGGGTTTGAGTCTAATAAATGATATGGATTACCATGGCAACCTAAACTGAACTATTGGTCATCAACCCACTTACCTGTCTGCAAAGCGTGTAAATAACACTAGAACAATGCACTTCATATTTGGGAATTTTATAAAAATGTTAACCTATCTCAGTAAACGGAAGTGAATGTATATTCCATGGATACCTAACCTTCCTAAGTCATTAGGATATGAAATCATGAACCTCCTGGTATCTACTGGTGCAAAGATAGCTCAGTAACAACCTAATGTGGGTGTTCCACCACACGACTAAGGCTCCCGATTAAGGGTTTTTGAGGGTCGGTTTGAAAAATTTGCTTAGTCCAAGGCGTCCTGTAAGGGTCGGTTGTGGTCGGTTGGGGCCGTGTGAAATATCAAACATGTTTGATATTTCTCCCGACCCAAACCGATTATTTTTTCCCGCCATAAACAAAATGTCCAGTCCCAGGCTTCCCCAGGCCTCCTCAGACCACATTTACACAGTCCTATCTTGTCCCAGGCCGCCTGCGACCCTTAGTCCCAGACCCTTAGTGCCTTCGTCCCAGGCCTCCTGCGACCCTTAGTCCCATTGCAAAACAAGAATCGGCCACATTGGTCTGGGGAAGACTGGGGAGGCCTGAGGAAGCCGGGACTTAATTGGGGGTTAGTCAGGGCTTAGTCCCAGGAGGCCTGAGGGGTCCTGGGACCTAGTCGGTATGTGTACGACAGGATCGTGGTTGAAACCGACCAGAAAACTGGCTTAATCGGTTCTTAGTCCCAGACCAGTCGGGACCAGGCTTCCTGTGGCCGATCTGTACTTAATCCCAGGCTTTGATACCGATCCAGTATTCCCGCCCATTTTACCATTTTCTTCACTGATTGTCCACGATTAAGGGTCGCCGACAGGATCGGGCCTTAGTCCTTTGGTGGAACAGGGGCATAAGGAAGAAAGGCCTAAAAGTAACAAACGTCTCAGGACACAATACTTTCAACCTCAAATCCCACGGATACCACAATGATCCAAGTCTCTAAACATTTCACAGAACAGGGTCATTGTGCTAAGGGCATGAAATTCTCCACCCAGGAATGGTTTTCCCTTAAATAGCACCAACAAATTTATTTAAATTGGTTCATTATCATGTTCTTGCACACTCAGAACATAGTTATTCTCTCTTTTTTATTATCTTTTTTTTATACACTGATACAGTAAAAATACACACAAATATTAATTAAAAGGTTAAAATGTGTCTTTCATCATCAAATAAAGAAAATATTGTCTGGTTTGTTTAAACACATTTCAGAAAATCCCCAGAAATTTACATTTTTTTTTTTTTTTTTTTTTTTTTTGTATTTGACAACTGTGAAGTCCATCTTTAAAATTTAAAATTGAAGAAACTAGATTGGGCCACCTCGGTGCCAGCATATCCCCAGACAGGTCATCACTCACGCAACATGTTTAGACTGGGTATTTTCCATGGGACCCATCTTCCTTGTGACATAGCTTTGAAGAAAAAATAACTATTTATATAAGAACTTGAGTAACTCAATTAAAAATATTATTATTTTGCAAGCAAACTTTTATCCCCAGACGACAAATGAGAGTACAGGAACTTTGCCAACAAGAATTTTGCCCACAACAATCTTTACAGAGTAAGATGTCCACCCATCTTACAATACTCAATCAATACTCGCTTTACATAACTATTCAGGACATACAGTGCTGAAAGGCAAATACATTAATTGTACTTCCTGAGATGCACTTTATAAAATATACAAGCATTTTGATGCATGCAATTATCTCCCGCCGTATAAATTAGATGTACTAAAGATAGTGGAATATAAATTTTCTTGTGAGATGGAGGCACATGTAGAAGTGACAACAAGCAAGAGGCACTTTAATGTTTGATTGCATTACTTTTAAAGACAAAAGACATTTACTCATTTTAGTAGATATTACTCTGCCATCCAAAGAGCTACAGTTCTGCAACTTTACTATGTAGATCAACCCAAAGTAGGTGAAGGACATAGTTAGAAGAAATTGCCTATCTGTAACACTTTTAGAGATAAAAGACATTTACTCATTTTAGTGGCTATGACTCTGCCATCCAAAGAGCTACTGTTCTGCAAGGACTTAGAAGAAATTGTCTATGTACAATACTTTTAAAGATAAAAGACATTTACTCATTTTAGTAGCTGTTACTCAGCTATACAAAGAGCTACAGTTCTGCAACTTCACTATGTGGCAGATCACCCAAAAGTAGGTGAATGACTTATTTAGAAGAAATCGCCTATCTGTAATACTTTGAAAGATAAAGGGTATTGACTCATTTTAGTAGCTATTACCAGGGTTGAGAAAACCCGGGTTTTATGAGTATTGCCCAGCCCAGTGGGAAAACCCGGGTTTTACTGGGCAATACCGGGTAATACTGGACTTAATAGGTTTATTACACAAAAAGACAGATTTTAACTACTTTATAAAGAGCACTAGTGCTATTAAATGGTCTGTGACTATTAGAAATGATGGTGAACGGACATAAGCCCCCCCCCCCTGTAATAATGGCCATTACTGGGCAATACTGGGTAATACTGGGTAATCTCTTTGGCTATTTTTATACACCCTGCAAAGTTTGAATTGGCTTCACTTAAATCAGTGGACAGAATTAAAACTGTGTACATTAGCATATATAAACAATCAAACATGTTTGCTACTGGTGTCACTATCAAGTATAATACAAAAAAGAGGGGTTTATACTTGTCCCTTTCATAATTGCAATTAAACTATTTACCCCCACTATTCTAGGGCTATCATCAGGTAGTATAAACTCTGGCTTGAGAGCTTAACTCTGGCTTGTCAGTAATAAGGTTTTGAGACACTGCATTAACAGTATGACTTCACTGGCAGTGAGTGGATAGAAATAAGTAGAAGCTATTCTAATCCTCAAATGACCCCAATGCCTAAGTTGTTATGTACAATTGTATTTATGTACTCATTCAGTGCTGATATATTTCATTCCATTTAAATATTGTATTCATGTACTGTCATTTATATGTTATATACTTATAATAAAACCTTGCACATGTTTAGAGTATTATGAAGCTTAAATAAAGTTCATCATTGGTTTTTCCCCAGATTTGGGTTAAAAATAGTAATTCCAGTATTGCCCACTTTTGGAGTATTGGCCAGCCCGGGATTTCCCGGGTTTTCCCGGGCGGGTAATAACCGGGCGGGTTTTTCATCTCAACCCTGGCTATTACTCAGTTATGCAAAGAGCACAGTTGTGTAACTTCATTATGTGGTAGATCACCCAAAAGTAGGTGAATGCCTTATTTCAAAATTCAAAATGGCCACCATTTTTGGCGAGATAAGTTTTTGAAAATAGGGATGGCTACTCTGCAGAGATACCCTGTGGGTCAAAAAAATCGTCGAAATCGCTCTATCTAGCACGGGTTTTGACATATATAAGCATTTTTGTGTGTTGCAATTTTTGCAAAAAATTTGAAAAAACAAAATGGCCGCCATTTTTGGCGAGATAAAATTTTTTGAAAAATGGGATGGCTGCTCTGTAGAGATAACCTGCGGGTCAAAAATTTCATCGAAATCGCTCTATCTAGCACGGTTTTTGACATATATAAGCATTTTTGTGTTTTGCAAATTTTTGCGAAAAATTCGAAAATTTAAAATGGCCGCCATTTTGGGCGAGACAAAAATTTTTTGAAAATAGGGATGGCTACTCTATAGAGATACCCTGTGGGTCAAAAATTTCATCGAAATCGCTCTATCTAGCATGGTTTTTGAGATATTACGAGGCCACATGAGGGTGTGGGTTAGGTCAGTTATGAAGAAGTTGGTGCCACTTTAAATTATTTTATTTGGTCACTACCTTAAATTATTTTACTTTGTACCAATATACATGTGGCTGTTTCTGATTGGTCAGCCTTTCGTCCTCGTCTGAAAACCCTGGTCATTCTTCCATTTTGAAGTTGGAGGCATATGGGCACACAGCAAGAAAAATTTCAAGAACGATTTCAACTTCAAGTGCAACTTCAACAGAACTGTTTTATGCTTAAGTGGTTTTAAACTTGATTTTACAATCTATTTCATTTATATTTTATTGTTGTGTGTACAATGGCAGAGGTTGACAAACGGCATTATAACTTGCCTTCTGGTACTAATACAATACTCCCTGTACAGATTCATATGGTAACTGATTCGGAATTCATGTCAAAAATTTCCCAGAATGATCAGAATTCAGATTCAGATTATTCTGTGGCGTCTGAGCTTGACTGTAGCGCAATTGTCGAAAATTCCGACAGTGAACATATTCCCGTGACAGAAAGTAAACAAAGTACTTCCAGTACTCCCAGTACTTCATCTGCTGGAAGTACTTTGTCGGATGTTGCCACTCAACAGGCAATAAACGTTCAAATTTTAACACAGCTTTCATCTATCAGCGACAGACTGAATGTACTTGAAACTAAGAAAGTTAAGAAAGATTTGGATCCGAAAAAAAAGAAGGGAGTTGCTAAAAAGAAATCCAGTACTCAAGTTACCCTGGTCACATTGCCACTAAATCAGTGCCCTCCATCCGGCATGCCAAGTTTACAGTATATTAGACAAGATGCGTTCATCCAAAGTCAAGTGGATCAAAGACTGAGAGACTTAGCTCAAAATACAACTGCAGGTACAAAAATTAAGTCGCTTAGGGGTGGCCCTGTAGAGGTTCTGGTTTCGAACCGGGTTAAATGGCCACAAGAGTTTGTCCTATCCAGGTTCAAAAAAGAAAGAATTCACTATGATCAACTCTCGGTTGTGCAATGGGTGGCTGGCTTCTGTCGGATCCTAAGAGAAGAGCAAGATCCTCAAGTCAGGGAGCATATGCTAGATTACCTAATTGCTCTGATGGAGGACGCCAATGACTTCTCTTGGGATGCGGCACGGGCCAGCGCTCCTCTGTAGGATGGAGCAAGGCGAGGTTAAAAATTATACTGAGACTGAAAAATTAGATAGGATTAGGCAAGCAAATGCTCAAAGACATGTGTCCAACACTTCTGATGAAGTTTCAAATTTTCAGAAGAAAGCCAAAAATAAGGTACTTATTTGCTCCTACTACAACCAAGGCACGTGTATGCATCAAAAGTCACATGACACAAAAGGTGTCACTTACAGACATATCTGTGCTTACTGTTTTCAACAAACTGGCAAAACCTACCCACATGCTGAGCAGAATTGTAGAAATAAAACTAAAAAAAATGACAAAAAACGAGTAAAAGAGGGTGGGTTCGAACCTGCTCCCACCCGCAAGTTTGCTACCAAATCTTATTTTAACACAGAACTCTCTTATAGCAGGTTAGAGTCGGATGTTTCGAAAGATCAAGCAGTAAGGTGGTTTAAACAGGCCACAGCTTTTCAAAAAATTCAGGCAAATAAATCATACGCTCAGGCTTTAGTTTCAAATGCTACTGTTTACTCGTTTGCCTACCCTCGGGCTGGGAGGAATCTTGGGGTCACTGACAAGTCACAGCTAGGTACAGTAGGCAATAACCAATGTTATAGGAGTGCTAGTACAGTTGCAAGTGCCCAGAAGATAACTCATGTTAAGTTACCCAGAAAAAATCAGTCACAGCCCCCTGGTGAGCGAGTTGCTATAAAGACGAGTAATCTCACAAAAATTCGTCATACAACTTCGCCTGATGGCAGTGTGGCCGGGGTTGTTACGGAAAAGCCGGATATATTGTCAAATAACAGGTTTCATGTTTTACAGCACTTGGATGCTACTGACCCACTTGTGGCAGATACAAATACAAACAATAGCATGCAAAACATGAGTGGTTGCAGAACTAAGCCCAAGTTGGCTATGCAGGTTAAAAACAAATTGGTGGGAAAAAAAAACAAAAATGGGTCTTTTGATGGGGAATCTAAACACAAATGCAACATCGTATCCGACCTTGGGGTCACAACTGCCAGTCAAAACACACCCAAAGATTGTCCTAGCATGCACCAGGCTATTAGACAACATATCCAAACCAGAAACTCAGAACCTCCATATCCAGACTCCAACATGGAGTCTCTATCTAATGTCGAGTATGATGCACCATATGACCATATGTTCCACCAATCTGGTTTTCAAGAAAACACCAAATATTTCGGGTTCTCACCAAAATCTGCTTTACAGACTTACATGGGAGAGGTAGTACGATGGGATGACATACCCCACATATTGCAGGCTCACCAGTTAATTAGAGATAGTAAGCTCCCAAATTTTTTACACTGTCGTATACCCGTACAGTCTGGCCTCAATATTAAAGCTTGGAGGCGTTATTTGTCCAATTATTGGGACCAACAACTATGTGACTTACTTGAGTTTGGATTTCCTCTAGACTTTGATAGAACTTGTCCATTAGACCCCATAGAAGAAAATCATACTTCTGCTAATGAAAATATGGAAGATATTTCACAATTTTTAGAGGAAGAAATCAAGTATCAAGCTATACTAGGGCCATTTGATAAGATGCCTATAGACATGCATGTATCTCCATTACTGGTAAGAAACAAGCAAAATTCTACCAGCAAAAGAACCATTATGGACTTAAGCTGGCCAAAGGGGGCTTCTGTTAACAATGGAGTGGCTAAAGATATATCTTTGGGTACCCCTTATGAGTTAAACTACCCTTCAGTCAATTGTATAACAAATTCATTGCGAAATTTGGGCCCTTCAGCACAGATCTACAAAATTGATATCAGTAGAGCATTTAGGCAAATAAAAATAGATCCTGGTGACATAGATCTGTTAGCTATAAAATTTCAAGACAAATACTTTATTGACAGATCGGTGGCTTTCGGATTTCGTCATGGTTCGTTAATTTTTCAACGTTGTACAGATGCCATTTGTTATATCATGGCTCAACATGGCTTCCCATTGTTGCTTAACTATATAGATGACCTAATATATACTGGCCTGCTCTCTGAAATTGATGCTTCTTTCCAATTTTTGAAGAAATTATTGGGGGAATTAGGACTAGAGATCAGTATCTAAAAATTAGTCCCACCTTCCACTGCAGTAACTTGCTTGGGCATTTTAGTGGATTCAGTACAAAAAACCATCTCAATTCCAAGCAAAAAATTGGCAGAGATAGTTCAGTTATGTGGGGATTGGAATTCCAAAACATACTGTAGTAAGAGGGACCTCCAATCATTGCTTGGTTCCCTTCTTTATATTTCAAAATGTGTGAAACACTCTAGATTTTTTCTTAATAGAATGCTGCAACTGTTAAGAGATAATGTGGATACAAGAAAAATACTGATAACTGCTGAATTCAAATGTGATTTGGCTTGGTTTAACTGCTTTCTCCCTCATTACAATGGGGTTACTTATTATGACCAATCATATTGTCATACAATGATTTACTCAACAGTGAGAACCTGAAACTAGCTATTGCTCAGCTATGCCATGACATAGAGGTCTGCAATTTCACTATGTTATAGCTGACCAAAAATTCTGTGAAAAACATATTTAACAAATTTCTCTAAATGTAATAGTTTTCAAGTTACAACTGATTTACTCAACAGTGAGAACCTCAAAGGAACTATTACTCAGCTATGCAATGAGCTACATGTCTGAAATTTTACTATGTTATAGCTAACCCAAAAGTAGGTGAACAACATATTTAAGCAAACTACTGTAAGTGCAATAGTTTTCAAGCTACAACTGATTTACTCAATAGTGAGAACCTGAAAATAGCTATTGCTCCGCTATGCCATGAGCTATAGGTCTGTAATTTCACTATGTTATAGCTGACCCAAAAGTAGGTGAACAATATATTTTAACAAAATACTCCAAATGCAATATTTTTCAAGTTATAGCTGATTTACTCAACAGTCAGTACCTGAGAATAGCTATTGCTCAGTTGTGCCATGAGCTATAGGTCTATAATTTCACTATGTTATAGCTGACCCAAAAGTAGCTGAATAACATATTTGCACAAATTTCTGTAAATGCAATAGTTTTCCAATTATAACTGATTTACTCAACAGTGAGAACTTCAAAGTAGCTATTACTCAGCTATGAAATGAGCCACAGGTCTGAAACTTCACTATGTTATAGTTGACCCCAAAATAGGTGAATAACATATTGAAACAAAATACTCTAAATGCAATAGTTTTCAAGTTATAAGTGATTTACTCAACAGTGATAACCTAAAAGTAGCTATTACTCAGCTATGCCATGAGCTACAGGTCTGAAATTTTACTATGTTATAGCTGGCCCAAAAGTAGCTGAATAACATATTTATACGAAATTCTCTAAATGCAATAGTTTTTAAGTTACAAGTGATTTTACTCATGATGGAAGTTACTGAAAAGCCCAAAAGTAGCTATTACTCACTTAGCTATTGAGACAGACACCCAACTTACTCACCATATTGTAGCTATGAAAAAAGTAGCTGAATAACATATTTTAACAAAATGCTCTAAATGCAATACTTTTCAAGTTATAAGTGATTTACTCAACAGTGATAACCTAAAAGTAGCTATTACTCAGCTATGCCATGAGCTACAGGTCTGAAATTTTACTATGTTATAGCTGACCCAAAAGTAGCTGAATAACATATTTATACGAAATTCTCTAAATGCAATAGTTTTCAAGTTATAAGCAATTTACTCAACAGTGATAACCTAAAAGTAGCTATTACTCAGCTATGCCATGAGCTACAGGTCTGAAATTTCACTATGTTATAGCTGGCCCAAAAGTAACTGAATAACATATTTATACGAAATTCTCTAAATGCAATAGTTTTTAAGTTACAAGTGATTTTACTCATAATGGAAGTTACTGAAAAGCCCAAAAGTAGCTATTACTCACTTAGCTATTGAGACAGACACCCAACTTACTCACCATATTGTAGCTATGAAAAAAGTAGCTGAACAACATATTTTCACAAAATGCTGTAAATGCAACACTTTTGAAGTTATAAGTGATTTAGTGCATGATTTCATGAATTTTAATGCATTAAAAATTATTTAAAAAATTTATTAAAAAAAAATAAGACAGATCCAGGTCTCATACTCACACAAGAGAATCTACCTCTGGCCTAGTACATATATGCAAGATATGAGAGAAATCCCTGCAATAGTCACTGAGAAAATTGTGATAAAAAGTTGAAATTTTCACACTTTTGGTGAGGGTTCCCCCCTTGTAATGTCTCTAGCAAATAGACGAACAGACAGATTTGCATGCCTTGAACAATTTTTCATCCTCGATAGATAAGGTATCTTTTAAAAAAAACAGCATGTCTCTAGGCCTTGTAGTTTTGGAGAAGAAGTTGTTCACGCGGACGCGGATGCGTACGCCCACGCCGCAGAGTGATGACATAATGTCAGCTGACTGACAAGTCAGCTGACATAAAAAGATAGGGTGGCGAGTCCTCTAGCATACCAAGCCACCTGCCAAATATGAAAGAAATCTGGAAAGAAATGTGGACTGTAGGTCGCTAACAAGCAATATTCCACATTTTAGACATTTTTGTCTACCACAGGCCTAATTTAGACATAAAGCCTACCAAAAAGATAGGGTGGCGAGTCAAAAATACAAAATGGCCGCCATTTTTGGGGAGGGGAAAATTTTTTGAAAATTGCAAAGAATACATTTCTAGATACCCTGTGGATAGAAAATTTCGACGAAATCGCTTTATCTCGAACGGTTAAGGAGATAGAAGCAAATTTGTGTTTTGCCATTTTTGGCAAAAATTCGAAAATTCAAAATGGCCGCCATTTTTAGGGAGGGGAAATTTTTGTGAAAATTACCAAGAGTACATTCCTGAGACACCCTGTGTGAAGGAGATACAAGGAAATTTGTGTTTTGCCATTTTTGGCAAAAATTCGAAAATGCAAAATGGCCGCCATTTTCGGGGAGGGGAAAATTTTTTGAAAATTGCAAAGAGTACATTCCTTAGATACCCTGTGGTCGAAAATTTCGACGAAATCGCACGGTTAAGGAGATAGAAGCAAATTTGTGTTTTGCCATTTTTGGCAAAAATTCGAAAATTCAAAATGGCCGCCATTTTTGGGGTGGGGAAAATTTTTTGAAAATTTCCAAGAGTACATTCGTCAGATACCCTGTGGATTGAAAATTTCGACGAAATCGCTCTATCTCGCACGGTTAAGGAGATACAAGCAAATTTGTGTTTTGCCATTTTTGGCAAAAATTCGAAAATTCAAAATGGCCGCCATTTTTGGGGAGGAGAAAAATTTTTGAAAATTGGCAAGAGTACATTCATCAGATACCCTGTGGGTCGAAAATTTCGACGAAATCGCTCTATCTCGCACGGTTAAGGAGATACAAGCAAATTTGTGTTTTAGACATTTTTGTCTAGCACAGGCCTAATTTAGGCATAAACCATAACAAAAAGATAGGGTGGCGAATGCTCTACCATACCAAGCCACCTGCCAAATATGAAAGAAATCTGGAAAGAAATGTGGACTGTAGGTCGCTAACAAGCAATATTCCACATTTTAGACATTTTTGTCTACCACAGGCCTAATTTAGACATAAACCCTACCAAAAAGATAGGGTGGCGAGTCCTCTACCATATCAAGCCACCTGCCAAATTTGAAAGAAATCTGGAAAGAAATGTGGACTGTAGGTCGCTAACAAGAAATCTCTGCGGACGCGGACGAGGGCGTGGACGACAACGATGATGAATCCATAGTATCCCCGCTTCGCGCCGGGGATACAATTATTTTATTTGGTCACTACCTTAAATTATTTTACTTTGTACCAATATACATGTGGCTGTTTCTGATTGGTCAGCCTTTGGTCCTCGTCTGAAAACCCTGGTCATTCTTCCATTTTGAAGTTGGAGGCACATGGGCACACAACAAGAAAAATTTCCCCTCCCTTAGCCCTTCCCAATGTTCTGGAGTTATATATTGATAATTATTGCATATGTATTATCGTGTTGTGACAACATTACTGTCTGTAGATATTTTTCAGATCACCATGTGTAATGATGGTGGGGTCTGGTGCATCATTGGCATAATTATTGAAGTCTTGACTAGTTAGTCTTTGACTTTCTAGTAGTGCTTTTCCTCATGGACATAATATCGGTGTTACTTCACACTTGGTTGTGCTTTGATATACATGGAACCTGTGCTGGATTTGTGGTGTGGATGTCCTGAGGAGAAGATGTATCAGAACTTCACTTGCTGCCCTGCCAATGTGCTAATGTTTTTAAATTATATTTTAATTGTCATACCATAATTATTATTGATGTACACATACATATATATCATATATTTTACACATTACATTAGTTGGATAGAGTGATCATCCAGTCTAGTTGTGATCATGAGTTGGATCACTGTTAAGCAGAGGCTGCATTGGGCAGTCACTAAGGCTGTATAAATTTTATTAGTGAGGGGATCACAACGATCACCTCTCCAACACTTTAGTTGGCAGTGTGTTTCTTTTTATTGTCTTATTGGACTTGGTTTTATCTTTTTACACTGGAATGCATAGATTGCACTTCCAGTTATCTTTGATCTTATCTATCATTATTACGTTAACATGCAGAAGGTTGTACTGTTAGTCATATTGGGTGGTTTTATTTTCACCCTGTACACTGTGAACACCCAGTACAGTCAGTATGATACAAATACAAATACTAATATTGCAACATTTTAAGTACAAACCCCTTTATGGGTTATCAGCTGGAAACACACTGACTAGCATTTCTGGCCACTTTACCTTGCCTTGCTTCGTTGTCAGTTTGATCTTGACCTCGGATTTGACCTTGGAGGTCATTGCTCCAGGAACTGACTTCATACCTAATTGTTGCTTGATTAGCCGGTGGGTTGGGCAGTCTTTGATATAGAACCCATGGACTTTAGAAAGATTATTTAGAGCTTCCTGCCCAACCTGCCTGCTTTTCTTTGACCGTTTGTCAGGTTGTGATCTTGACCTTTCATGGTTGAAGGTCAGCTGTATGACCTTGGAGCTGACTACGGTTGAGATTCACTTCGCCCAGGAAATTTGCCAGGCAGGTTCTTTGGCCAGTTAGGGTACCCATACATGATTAAATTAAAACTTTCTAAATATATTTTAAATGTTTATATTGTGCCTGGTAAAAATCAAGTAGTAAAGTAGAAAATAAATATTATATATCCCATGTTGCCTCTCTTATTACTTCTTGGGAACTGAAGCATTTTTGTATTTTGCAATTTTTGCGAAAAATTTGAAAATTCAAAATGGCCGCCATTTTGGGGGAAACAAAATTTTTTTGAAAATTGGGGTGGCTACTCTGCAGAGATACCCTGTGGAGCAAAAATTTCATCGAAATCACTCTATCTCGTACGGTTTTCGAGATATAAGCATTTTTGTGTTTTGCAATTTTTGCGAAAAATTCGAAAATTTAAAATGGCCACCATTTTGGGGGAAACAAAATTTTTTTGAAAATTGGGATGGCTACTCTGGAGAGATACCCTGTGGATCAAAAATTTCGTTGAAATCGCTCTATCTAGCACGGTTTTTGACATATATAAGCATTTTTGTGTTTTGCAATTTTTGCGAAAAATTCGAAAATTCAAAATGGCCGCCATTTGGGGCGAGATAAAATGTTTTTGAAAGTAGGGATGGCTACTCTGCAGATATACCCTGTGGGTCAAAAAATTCGTCGAAATCGCTCTATCTAGCACGGTTTGCGAGATATAAGCATTTTTGTGTTTTGCAATTTCTGCGAAAAATTTGAAAATTCAAATTGGCCACCATTTTGGCCGAGATAAAATTTTTTGAAAATTGGGATGGCTACTCTGCAGAGTTACTCTGTGGAGCAAAAATTTCATCGAAATCACCCTATCTAGCACGGTTTGCGAGATATAAGCATTTTTATGTTTTGCAATTTCTGCGAAAAATTCGAAAATTCAAAATGGCCGCCATTTTGGGGGAAACAAAATTTTTGTGAAAATTGGGATGGCTACTCTGCAGAGATACCCTGTGGATCAAAAATTTCGTTGAAATCGCTCTATCTAGCATGGTTTTTGACATATATAAGCATTTTTGTGTTTTGCAATTTTGGCGAAAAATTCGAAAATTCAAAATGGCTGCCATTTTGGGCAGATAAAATGTTTTTGAAAGTCGGGATGGCTACTCTGCAGAGATACCCTGTGGGTCAAAAAATTCGTCGAAATCGCTCTATCTAGCACGGTTTGCGAGATATAAGCATTTTTGTGTTTTGCAATTTCTGCGAAAAATTTGAAAATTCAAAATGGCCACCATTTTGGCCGAGACAAAATTTTTTGAAAATTGGGATGGCTACTCTGCAGAGATACCCTGTGGAGCAAAAATTTCATCGAAATCTCTCTATCTAGCACGGTTTGCGAGATATAAGCATTTTTATGTTTTGCAATTTCTGCGAAAAATTCGAAAATTCAAAATGGCCGCCATTTTGGGGGAAACAAAAATTTTTTGAAAATTAGGATGCCTACTGTGCAGAGATACCCTGTGGGTCAAAAATTTCGTCGAAATCGCTCTATCTAGCACGGTTTTTGACATATATAAGCATTTTTGTGTTTTGCAATTTTTGTGAAAAATTCGAAAATTCAAAATGGCCGCCATTTTGGGCGAGATAAAATGTTTTTGAAAGTAGGGATGGCTACTCTGCAGAGATACCCTGTGGGTCAAAAAATTTGTCGAAATCCCTCTATCTAGCACGGTTTGCGAGATATAAGCATATTTGTGTTTTCCAATTTTTGCGAAAAATTCGAAAATTCAAAATGGCCGCCATTTTGGGCGACATAAAATGTTTTTGAAAGTAGGGATGGCTACTCTACAGAGATACCCTGTGGGTCAAAAAATTCGTCGAAATAGCTCTATCTAGCACGGTTTTCGAGATATAAGCATTTTTATGTTTTGCAATTTCTGCGAAAAATTCGAAAATTCAAAATGGCCGCCATTTTGGGGGAAACAAAAATTTTTTGAAAATTAGGATGGCTACTGTGCAGAGATACCCTGTGGGTCAAAAACTTCGTCGAAATCGCTCTATTTAGAACGGTTTTTGAGATATAAGCATTTTTGTGTTTTGCAATTTTTGTGAAAAATTCGAAAATTTAAAATGGCCGCCATTTTGGGTGAGACAAAAATTTTTTGAAAATAGGGATGGCCACTCTGCAGAGATACCCCCTGGATCAAAAGTTTCGTCAAAATCACTCTATTTACCACGGTTTTAGAGATATAAGCATTTTTGTGTTTTGCAATTTTTGGGTGGTCACTTGGGTGGGTGTTTATTGTCCTATCGACAGGTTAAATTTCTATTAAAGGCTGATATTTGTGGCACATGTAAAAATAACATATTAATATATTCCCAGATGATTTTCACCTGAGAGACATAGTTTGAAAGCTACAGTGCCTGAAAGTGGCAAAAATTCCATAAAATGGGTCTCTGTGGGCAATTTTATAGCTGACCCAAAAGTAGGTGAACAACATATTTAAACAAAGTACTGTAAATGCATTACTTTTCAAGTTACAACTGATTTACTCAACAGTGAGAACCTGAAAGTAGCTCCTACTCAGGTATACAATGAACTACAGGTCTGTAATTTTACTATGTTATAGCTGCTTCAAAAGTGGATGAATAGCATATTTAAACTAAATTCTCTTAATGTAATAGTTTTCAAGATAGAACTGATTTACTCAACAGTGAAAACTTCAAAGTAGCTATTTGCTCAGCTATGTAATAAGCTACAGGTCTGTAATTTTACTATGTTATAGCTGACCAAAAAGTTGGTTAAAAACATATTTAAACAAAATGCTCTAAATCTAATACTTTTCAAGTTACAACTGATTTACTTAACAGCTGTACTCTGAAAGTAGCTATAGCCTCAGCTATGCAATAAGCTACAGGTCTGTAACTTCACTATGTTATAGCTCACAGAAAAGTAGGTGAATAACATATTTAAAGAAAATACTGTAAATGCAATAATTTTTAAGTTACAACTGATTTACTCAACAGTGAGAACCTGAAAATAACTATTGCTCAGCTATTCCATGAGCTACAGGTCTGTAAATTTACTATGTTAGAGAAGCATCAAAAGTAGGTGAATAACATACCGAAACAAAATTCTCTAAATGCAATAATTTTCAAGTTACAACTGATTTACTAAACAGTGAAACCCTGAAAATAGCTATTTCTCAAATATGCCATGAGCTACATGTCTGCAATTTTACTATGTTATAGATGATTCAAAAGTACATGAAAAAAATATTGAAACATAATTCTCTGAATGCAATCATTTTCAAGTTACAAGCAATTTACTCAACATTGATAATCTCAAAGTAGCTATTACTCAGCTATACAATGAGCTACAGGTCTACAATTTTATTATTTTATAGCTGACCCAAAAGTAGCTGAATAACATATTTATACAAAATTCTCTAAATGTAATAGTTTTCAAGTTCTACCTGATTTACTCAACAGTGATAACCTCAAAGTAGCTATTACTCAGCTATGCAATGAGCTACAGGTCTCTAAATGCAATAGTTTTCAAGTTACAATTGGTTTTACTCATTATGGAAGTTACTGAAAAGTCAAAAAGTAGCTACTACTCGCTTAGCTATTGTTATAGACTCCCAAGTTACTCACCAGGTTGTAGCTATAGAAAAGGGAGCTGAACAACATATTTTAAAAAATGTTCTAAATGCAATACTTTTCAAGTTATAAGTGATTTAGTGCATGATTTCATGAATTTTAATCCATTAAAAATTATTTTAAAAATATATAAACAAGAGGAGAGTGCCCGTGAACGGGCACTGTGTCAGCTGACTGAGTGTTTTTGATTTGTGAAGGTGATTAGAGGACAGAATAATTATCAGGAAAAGGGCTGTACAGAAATACAGTAAATGGTAACTGAACAGCAAGTTCGAAAGAAATTCCGAAGCTGACAGAAGAAAAGGATAAAAAAATTGTGCCCTGTAAATGGTATTATGAAGGAAAATAACAAGGTAATTGTTTAAGTGTAAAAAATAGGTTAAAACATATTTAAAGAAATACTACAAATGCAATAGCCTCGTTCGACCTTGAAGAAGGGGTCCAAGGTCAAATCTAACCACACAAATACATTCCCAGCCCATGATTTCCTATGGTTTACCATTCCAAACCTCTAGGACCAATTATAAATGAGTTATAAGCACTTTTAAGCTTGGCTGTCCTCATTTGACCTTGAAGGAGGGGTCCAAAGGTCAAATCTGACCATACCAAAAGATTCCGAGCCAATGATTTCCTATGGGATGGTTTACCATCCCAAATCTCTGTCACCAATAATAAGCGAGTTGTAGGCACTTTCAATTTTCGCTATCCTCATTTGACCTTGAAGGAGGGTTCCTAGGTCAAATCGGACCATATCAACAGATTCACAGCCCATGATTTCCTGTCTGTTTACCATCCCAAACCTCTGGGACCAATAATAAGCGAGTTATAAGCACTTTTAAGTTTGGCTATCCTTCTTTGACCTTGAAGGAGGGGTCATTGAAGGTCAAATCTGACCACACCAAAAGATTCCCACCCCATGATTTCCTACAGGTTGGTTTATCATCCCAAACCTCTAGGATCAATAATAAGGGAGATATAAGCACTTTTCATGACTGACAAAAAACACCTGTGGCGGCCATCTTGTTTCTCAAAATGAGGCCAAAAATATTCCCAGACAACATTTTATGGTTATTAATATATACTGCAAACTTAAGAAAGCTACCTATTATATTTTTTTATCAGAGCAGTAATGGTGAAATCTCTCTCTACACACTGTGGCTATCCAGTGGATACAATGATTTACTCAACAGTGAGAACCTCAAAGTAGCTATTACTCAGCTATGCAATGAGCTACAGGTCTCTAAATGCAATAGTTTTCAAGTTACAATTGGTTTTACTCATTATGGAAGTTACTGAAAAGTCAAAAAGTAGCTACTACTCGCTTAGCTATTGTTATAGACTCCCAAGTTACTCACCAGGTTGTAGCTATAGAAAAGGGAGCTGAACAACATATTTTAAAAAATGTTCTAAATGCAATACTTTTCAAGTTATAAGTGATTTAGTGCATGATTTCATGAATTTTAATCCATTAAAAATTATTTTAAAAATATATAAACAAGAGGAGAGTGCCCGTGAACGGGCACTGTGTCAGCTGACTGAGTGTTTTTGATTTGTGAAGGTGATTAGAGGACAGAATAATTATCAGGAAAAGGGCTGTACAGAAATACAGTAAATGGTAACTGAACAGCAAGTTCGAAAGAAATTCCGAAGCTGACAGAAGAAAAGGATAAAAAAATTGTGCCCTGTAAATGGTATTATGAAGGAAAATAACAAGGTAATTGTTTAAGTGTAAAAAATAGGTTAAACATATTTAAAGAAATACTACAAATGCAATAGCCTCGTTCGACCTTGAAGAAGGGGGTCCAAGGTCAAATCTAACCACACAAATACATTCCCAGCCCATAATTTCCTATGGTTTACCATTCCAAACCTCTAGGACCAATTATAAATGAGTTATAAGCACTTTTAAGCTTGGCTGTCCTCATTTGACCTTGAAGGAGGGGTCCAAAGGTCAAATCTGACCATACCAAAAGATTCCGAGCCAATGATTTCCTATGGGATGGTTTACCATCCCAAATCTCTGTCACCAATAATAAACGAGTTGTAGGCACTTTCAATTTTCGCTATCCTCATTTGACCTTGAAGGAGGGTTCCAAGGTCAAATCGGACCATATCAACAGATTCACAGCCCATGATTTCCTGTCTGTTTACCATCCCAAACCTCTGCGACCAATAATAAGTGAGTTATAAGCACTTTTAAGTTTGGCTATCCTTCTTTGACCTTGAAGGAGGGGTCATTGAAGGTCAAATCTGACCACACCAAAAGATTCCCACCCCATGATTTCCTACAGGTTGGTTTATCATCCCAAACCTCTAGGATCAATAATAAGGGAGATATAAGCACTTTTCATGACTGACAAAAAACACCTGTGGCGGCCATCTTGTTTCTCAAAATGAGGCCAAAAATATTCCCAGACAACATTTTATGGTTATTAATATATACTGCAAACTTAAGAAAGCTAGCTATAATATTTTTTTATCAGAGCAGTAATGGTGAAATCTCTCTCTACACACTGCGGCTATCCAGTGGATACAATGATTTACTCAACAGTGAGAACCTGAAAGTAGCTATTGCTCAGCTATGCCATGACATAGAGGTCTGCAATTTCACTATGTTATAGCTGACCAAAAATTCTGTGAATAACATATTTAACAAATTACTCTAAATGTAATAGTTTTCAAGTTACAAATGATTTACTCAACAGTGAGAACCTCAAAGGAACTATTACTCAGCTATGCAATGAGCTACATGTCTGAAATTTTACTATGTTATAGCTAACCCAAAAGTAGGTGAACAACATATTTAAGCAAACTACTGTAAATGCAATAGTTTTCAAGCTACAACTGATTTACTCAATAGTGAGAACCTGAAAATAGCTATTGCTCCGCTATGCCATGAGCTATAGGTCTGTAATTCCACTATGTTATAGCTGACCCAAAAGTAGGTGAACAATATATTTTAACAAAATACTCCAAATGCAATATTTTTCAAGTTATAGCTGATTTACTCAACAGTCAGTACCTGAGAATAGCTATTGCTCAGTTGTGCCATGAGCTATAGGTCTATAATTTCACTATGTTATAGCTGACCCAAAAGTAGCTGAATAACATATTTGCACAAATTTCTGTAAATGCAATAGTTTTCCAATTATAACTGATTTACTCAACAGTGAGAACTTCAAAGTAGCTATTACTCAGTTATGAAATGAGCCACAGGTCTGAAACTTCACTATGTTATAGCTGACCCCAAAATAGGTGAATAACATATTGAAACAAAATACTCTAAATGCAATAGTTTTCAAGTTATAAGTGATTTACTCAACAGTGATAACCTAAAAGTAGCTATTACTCAGCTATGCCATGAGCTACAGGTCTGAAATTTTACTATGTTATAGCTGGCCCAAAAGTAGCTGAATAACATATTTATACGAAATTCTCTAAATGCAATAGTTTTTAAGTTACAAGTGATTTTACTCATTATGGAAGTTACTGAAAAGCCCAAAAGTAGCTATTACTCACTTAGCTATTGAGACAGACACCCAACTTACTCACCATATTGTAGCTATGAAAAAAGTAGCTGAATAACATATTTTAACAAAATGCTCTAAATGCAACACTTTTCAAGTTATAAGTGATTTACTCAACAGTGATAACCTAAAAGTAGCTATTACTCAGCTATGCCATGAGCTACAGGTCTGAAATTTTACTATGTTATAGCTGACCCAAAAGTAGCTGAATAACATATTTATACGAAATTCTCTAAATGCAATAGTTTTCAAGTTATAAGCGATTTACTCAACAGTGATAACCTAAAAGTAGCTATTACTCAGCTATGCCATGAGCTACAGGTCTGAAATTTCACTATGTTATAGCTGGCCCAAAAGTAGCTGAATATCATATTTATACGAAATTCTCTAAATGCAATAGTTTTTAAGTTACAAGTGATTTTACTCATAATGGAAGTTACTGAAAAGCCCAAAAGTAGCTATTACTCACTTAGCTATTGAGACAGACACCCAACTTACTCACCATATTGTAGCTATGAAAAAAGTAGCTGAACAACATATTTTCACAAAATGCTGTAAATGCAACACTTTTGAAGTTATAAGTGATTTAGTGCATGATTTCATGAATTTTAATGCATTAAAAATTATTTAAAAAATTTATTAAAAAAAAAGTAAGACAGATCCAGGTCTCATACTCACACAAGAGAATCTACCTCTGGCCTAGTACATATATGCAAGATATGAGAGAAATCCCTGAAATAGTCACTGAGAAAATTGTGATAAAAAGTTGAAATTTTCACACTTTTGGTGGGGGTACCCCCCTTGTAATGTCTCTAGCAAACAGACGAACAGACATATTTGCATGCCTTGAACAATTTTTCATCCTCGATAGATAAGGTATCTTTTAAAAAAAACAGCATGTCTCTAGGCCTTGTAGTTTTGGAGAAGAAGTTGTTCACGCGTACGCGGACGCCCACGCCGCAGAGTGATGACATAATGTCAGCTGACATAAAAACAAGATCGAAAGGGGTTTCGGTCCCCTAGAGCGAGCGCAAAGCCATCAGAAACACGAGTAGTGCACTGAAGCAGTAACCCATACCAGTACTAACGTAGTCCATCGCCGTATAACTTCTGTAAAACACAGTCATTGTGGACATGCCACAACTTCTGTTAAAGACAGACAGTCTTTGTGGCCATGCCACAATTCATGACATTTATTATTTTCTATGTAGGAAAAGAATTGAAATGATGATAAAGCACTAGAAACTACAAATGCCAGCATTTTATTGTTAAAGGAAAGTGTCCTATGTAATATGCCACTAGAGCACCGGCAGACATGTCCCCTGTCCCAATTAATATTACAAGGATATGAAGATACCTGTAAAGACTGTAGAAAAGGAGATATACATGGCAGGGTGACAAAAGGACATATGCCCGGAAATGAAATGTGTAATTATTGGATGCCAGAAGGACATATGTATGGCAAAAAGCCAAAAGGACATGTGTTCTTGTAGCTATAGTGGGTACTCATGCAGGTTTGGCAACATTGCTTGTATATTAATCCAGTGAAAGAGAGAGGATCGATTGGAGAGCAAGGGAGGGAAATTTAGAATCCTCAGGTGTTGTCAATTTCATCAAAGTCCAGCGACAAAAAAAAAAGTGATCTGTAGAAGAGTGAGCTCTAGTAAGGCTAAAAATTAAGAAAGATCCAGGCCTGATACTCACACAAAGGAACTACTTGAGGCATAGTACATATGTGCAAGACAAGAGAGAAATCCCTGCAATAGTCAATGAGAAAATTGTGATAAAGTGTTGAAATTTTCACTTAGGGTGGGAGGTACCTCACTTGTAATGACTAACAAACAGATCTGCATGTCTTGAACAATTTTTCATCCTCGATAGATAAGATATCTTTTAAAAAAGATAGTTTTGGAGAAGTCGTTCACGTGGACGCATATGCGGACGCCCACGCCGCAGAGTGACAACATAATGTCAGCTGTCATAAAAAGATATATTGATTTTGGGTATTTACTGGTAGATTGCCAGTACTGTACATGTGTAAAAGGGTCAGAACAGGTTTGACTGGCCTGTTCTGTTACAATCCAGACTACTGTCAGTGACATTTTTTTCCTACCTCCATTTTTGATGTAATCATCTACTGCACATTATTTTTATGCTTTGGGTGTAATATACCTAAAAATTGTCTGTAGCACATAATATATTTGAGTTCTTTCACACATGCAAACAATTACGAAACCACATTGTCAACAAGCGTTATTTGAAACATGTTTCGGCGGAAAGATCAAAACCTCGGCAAACTCTCAATCCGTGCAGTATTTTGATTTTCTATATCACTCATCTTTTTGCTTTATATATTTGCCACATCGCCTTGTGAATGTTCTTATATAATTTTATCACTGCACACTTCAATAAAATCCACATTTGTAGGTGAATTAATGCGCTATCACGCGTAAAACGCATCCTAGAAGCAACACCTACTGTATTGTAGTGCATGTCATTTGACACTTTGGTCATAGAAGAATATAGTATAAAGCTATTTATAAAAATATTAGTCACAGCATGGGCGCTTATTGGTAGAATGCCACTACAATACTGTAGGGATTGTTCATGCAGCACATACAACTGAACAGATTCGGGAATATTTATTTATTTGGGGTTTTACATCGCTTTCAACACTGTACAGGTCATGTCACGACGGGTAGTTGGAAGGGCAGAGGAAACCAGTACATACAGGTGGTCAAGGTTCTGTACTGTAAACTACCAACCAACGGCAAGCAACTACCAGCTTTCCCACTTAAGGCCATGCCAGGAACCGAACCCCGGCCTTAGAAGTGGGAGGCGAGAGTGTTACAACTCTGCCACCATGACCCCTAGATTCAGGAATGCATTGGTGCTCTAATGCTCATATATGTATGGTACGTTTCTTGAGTAGGAGTAGCTATAACCACACATAGTATCTACTAGTACCGAGTACCTGTTGTACTCTACTGCTTCTAGGCATAACTTGGCCGCAGACATAACTTGGCCACCATCATCATATTTTTAAATTTCTATAAATCTAAAGCCCTGTATCATTCTTGAATGGTCTATTATAATAAGATTTATAATAAGTACCACTTTTAAACACTGTGCAACGACACATTTGTCTGTTTGACACATTCAAATGAGTGGTGGCCAAGTTACCCCTGCGGCCAAGTTATGCCTACTGAACAGAATAGTAGAATAAGAATGAGTAGAAGCAGTACAGCAGTACTGACCCAGCAGGCATGCAACTTTGAAATCTGGTTGAATCCAACATAGAAATCTGGTAGAAATACGTGTAGATTTTGCAAATCGTTTTTGGTTAGATCCAACCGGTGAAATCATGTTGAAACCAATGTTGAAATCAGGTTGAATTCAAAGGGTGAAATCTGGTTGAAATACATGACAGTTTGCAAACCGTTTTTGGTTAGAGCCAACCGGTGAAATCATGTTGACACCAACGATGAAATCAGGTTGAATTCAAAGGGTGAAATCTGGTTGAAATAGATTTTGCAAACCATTTATGGTTGGATCCAACCACTGAAATCAGGTTGAAACCAATGTTGAATTCAATGGGCGAAATCAGGTTGAAATACGTGTTTTTGGATTTTGCAAACTGTTTTTGGTTGAATCCAATGTATGAAATAGGGTTGAATTCAATGGGTGAAATCAGGTTGTTTACACTGTCTTCTGTATTTGAATCATTGTAGCTTGTGTGTCATAATTATAGCTTTTTAATAATATTATACAACTATCCATATACATATTTTACAATTTGGATACAACTTCAAAGTAATTAATTTTTTCCAAGATGACATGTTTTCATGAATCATTATTTATTTAATATTCTATTTCTGTTGACATTGTAATGACACATAATTTTGTATCAGCTTTCAAATATAATTGCTCAAGATATGTAAATCCATTTTTTCCAACTAGACATCCATTTTTATGTTATTAATAGGACCGGTATTATTCAATGTCTTCAATTGAAATTCTTTTGTGAAATTTTAAAATAAATTTATATTTTTTTCTTTGTAAAAAACAAACAATTGTGACATTATTTATATCTTCAGTATTTTATCCAATCAGTTTCTTTTAAATGTTTTGTTAAGTTGGCTGTAATTTTTCTGTAATTATAAAGAAGCTATAATCATGTAGCAAAGCCACAATGCTCACTTCAGATGCTTGTGTCTGCTACAACTTTGCCATATAAACTGAAAAAAAACCCCACAAGAATAGCCACATTTGTAGAACTCCACCCATTACTCCCCACCTTACTTAATTGTCAGTTCTGACCCCCAAAACAGACCTAAAGAAGTAAACACCATGCATGCAATTGGGCAAGGGTAAACCTCCACCTCTGCTGTGTTATCTAATTACTTTTAGTCACAGCCCTAATGTTCTGTGTAGCAGGTTACAGATAAGAAAAACCAGGAACCCCCATGACCTCAATAATGTGTGATAAAATGTTATAGCTTATTTTCTCTGTAAAGAGAAGTTTTCAGTGTAAACTTACAAACTGAAAACTAGTTAATTGAGCATGGGAGCATTTGAGAAACAAAGTCATTACTAAGTTTTGATAAATAAGTTTGAATTTATCTTTTTTTATTTAAGAAAACTTTGACTTCAAAACATTTTTTTAATTATCAGGAATTGCATTAATCAAAATATAATTATAAATTATAACAATTATATTTGGGTGCATCAGTTTTGTTGTTGCTATAAATTAATAAGGAGAATTAATGGACACAAATGTATAAGTACATGCACGCATAATCTTTATCATCTTTATAATCTTAAGTTTAAAAATTAGTCTTTGCTTTACAAATACCTACAAATTCAAAAACTATTGCAATAATAGTTCTTTCGAAAAGTTAGACTTAATCACTATATCTCCCTCTAGAAAAAGAATTTTCAATCAACGATCACTAGTCATTCATTTCCCAACATTCAACCTGTTTTCTGTTCAATAACATGACTAAGATTTCATGTCGGAAAACTAGACCGAGTTTCTGTCCCATCGCCAATTGCTATTGAAATACTGATGGACGCAATGGCGAGGGACAGAGCTCACATGTACTTGTTTTCTGTGTAAATCTTGAAGTACATATATCTGTTCTAGTGGCCAATTATTCTTGTTCCTTTGAATTAGTTGTAGGTGAAAAAATTATAATATAAATATATTTAGAAAACATTTCAGACATTACTATAACATACATTTATGGCAGCAGAAAAGGTTGGAGAAGTTAGTTTACATTTCATAAATATGTAGAAATTTATTCATGGCAGCTGGATAGGCATTAAATATTAGTGAATGGCACATATATGTACCTCAAAGAATGAAAATAATACTTTATATTTGTGCCAATATGTGTACAAATATGCCGTTCAAGATTTACACAGAAAACAAGTACATGTGAGCTCTGTCCCTCGCCACTGCGTACCATCAGAAGTATCAACAGCAATTGGCGATGGGACAGAAACTCGGTCTAGTCGGAAAACCTAACTTGATTAAGTGTTGATTTTTTTTATGAAGTATCACTACTTTTTCCAGTCATTGAAATAGTGTTGAAATTGTGTCAGTGTCAATTTTTCAACCAAAAATCACCATGATTTCTGGTCAAAATATCACTACTTTTTCATGTCAGAAAACTACTGTAACTTAGCTTTAGCAGTTGATAATGTGGATTTCAACGTCAGGACCTGTTTTCAACTCTAGTCACTAAATCAACGACATTTCAAGGCGTGTGCCTACTGGGTAGACCGAGTTTCTGTCCCATCGCCAATTGCTATTGATATACTGATGGACACAATGGCGAGGGACAGAGCTCACATGTACCTGTTTTCTGTGCAAATTTTGAACGGCATATTTCTACACATATTGCCACAAATATAAAGTGTTATTTGCATTCTTTGAGGTGTGTATGTGTGCTGTTCACTAATATTTAATGCATATGTTATTGGTATGTGTATATTTCCAACACATTTTTAAAACGTCAACAAACTTCACCACTGGTATGTTATGTACAAAAGCAATTTCTGGCATGCAAAATCAGCTTAATGTAACAACATATGTATTATAAACTGGATGTATGTGTATAGTAATAGCAAGGGCATTGTTAGTTAAATGCAAAAATTGTCTGCCGTTCAAAGTTTACACAGGAAACAGGTACATGTGAGCTCTGTCCCTCGCCATTGTGTCCATCAGTATATCAATAGCAATTGGCAACGGGACAGAAACTCGGTCTAGCCTGCTGGGGAGTGGTACGTATTGTCTCCAGGCAGAGTGGGCGATATTAGGATATATTTGCATACAGTGAAGAACATAAAATATGACACGCTACCTTGAACCAACAAACTTAACACAATATCACATTTAAAGATAAATTTCGGGAAAAAACGAAAAGGTTATCATATCCTGCGTATTTATTTTGGGGTACCGTTTTTGTTGCAGTAGATCCAGAAGAAAATATTGACATGATTACTTCTAAAACTCGGAATTTAGGGTGAAAGAATGTTGAAATATTATTTTTTCGAATTTACATTTTTAGTTGGATCCAATGTGGAAATCTATTTAATTCCAATGCAGATTTATTCTTTATGGAATCATGGCTTATATTATTACATTTCTCATTTATTGAATCGAACCATTAGTCCTGGTGTGACTATTTCGATTCACATGTGTGAACTGGATATTTTCCATGTCAGTCTAAATCACACACGCATAAGACGACTATAACCTCAGGCGAGATTTAACAAACACTCCGAGATTTGGGCACTACCATTTATTAATGTCTATATTGGTTAGTTCTACATACATGATCACGAGATCTCACAATACGAGATTTCAACTTCATAATACTTCTAATCTCATTGACGAGACTCAGAATTACACACACAATAAGCTCAAACCCAAACGGAGCATTTATGAAAAAGTAATGTTAACCAGGCGTTGGAATGTAAGGGGAACTTGTAAAGCTTGTGAGGTGTTGTCAGAAATGTAACACCAAACCGCATCACTACTCCATAAGCCATGAGATTTGATTGCAGACAGTGAAGCATTAGCATCATATGCTATTGTAGCTGCAGAGCGACGGAATGTGTGAAATCCATGAGCTTGTAACGGAACTCCCATAGTGCAAAGGAATGTGGCCAGGCGAGACCTCAAGTTAGATTGTGTTAACAAGTGATAATCGTCTAAAACCAGAAGAGGATCGTCTGGCTGCAAACAAAATTTCTTCAACAGTGCTGCTAACGTCTTGACAGGGCATATATTTAGTACGCGGATAGTTGGGAGTTTAACAAAGTGTATCTTTTCAGGGGCCTGTATATTTTTTCCCCATTTGATCTTTATATGTACACCCGGAGGGGCAAATGTAATGTCAGACCGAAGAAGATGATGTTTCTTGTCAAATTGGGTAGAAGAAACTGGTGCCAAATTAGAAATGCGGAAAAGGCCATAGAATGCCAATAAATATGCAGCTCGGTATGTCAAAGAGCTCTCAAAGGATTCACACAATTGCGAGATCTCATGGATTTGGTTTAGCGAGAACAAACCTTTTGGTCGGGGATTAGGGGGTACTGTATACTGAAGTCCACGCAGGAATTTCCTAACTAATGGTGACTCAAAAACATCAATTCCCCAAGAATATCTGGCAAAGTGGTGCTTCAATGCTGACATATAATTATTAATCACCCTAAATGTTAATGCATTGGCTGCAAGGAACTCCAAGAAACATAATACTGATGAGACAGAGTCCCATTTTTCACATTTATATTGTAACATAAATGCTACAAATAGTTTGAACTGCTTGATATACTGAGCTCTGGTATGTGGACGAAGTCCTTTCTGAACTGTTCCCATGGCTTGATAAAACCACCTGCCCAAGGCATTGGGGATATCTAAAAAACAGCAAGCAAATGATGAGGGACAATATCCCATTGTACCTCCCCAAGATTGTTATATTTGCCTCTAGACAGTGAATCAGCCATAGCATTATCTATTCCTCTGACATGCTGTAACCTAAGACCTATGTTATGTAGTGCACACAACATTGCTAACTGTCGAATACACATATCTAAGAAAGCGTCCTTCGTTTTTCCTGAGTTAATGACTGTAACCGCGCTCTGATTGTCACAATGTACACATACAGTTTTGTTTGCTAGGTCTGAAGCCCAAAGATGAATAGCTAAGAGGACATTATATAATTCATATTGAGTAATAGATCTTTCACCAATTATTTCAACTGGGATGACAGTCGAATAAACTCGTGAACCCCCGGTGCCCCCGAGATACTTCAGACTTGCATCTACATAAATGTGATGTTGGATGGGAGGTTTCTTAAAGTAAACCACTCCATTGAACGAATGCATGAAGGTAAGGAACCATGCCAAACTCTCGTATGTTCCCTGATCTAGTGTGACCCTAGCTTTATCCGTGTGATTCCTAAGAGTTATCAATAGTCGATTGAGAAAAATTCTCGATGATTTCACGCAACGAGATATGTATAACAACTTTCCCAATAACGACTGAAAATCTCGTTTTGAAACCACATCTCGCAGAAAAGTCTGTACACAAATTGCTCTAATCTCGTCCAATTTCGCTTTATCAATACTGAAGGAAGCTGTGTTTACATCCACTACAATTCCCATAATGGTTAATGAAGTGGTAGGCGAAAATACCTTCTGAGGATTCATGGGCAGGCCAACTTCTGTAATGACCGAGATGAGACTTTGAAAAGCATGTTTAGCTGTGTCAACATGACAACATGCATAGATATCATCTATGTAATTGAAAACGTGAATTCCTTGTTTTGCCAAGATAAACCGTATGAAGTCCGTTATTCTCTGAAATATTGCTGTTCCATGTACTGCCCCAAAGGCTAGGAACTTGTCGATATAATACTTGTTTCTCCACTTCATTCCCAAGTGAATTGCGTCCCCTGGATCAATAGGGACATGCCTAAAAGCACGAGCTATATCAATTTTAAAAACTCGAGCTTCACTTCCCAAAGACTGGAGTGTGGGTATTAAAGCGTCTAACGTAGGTAAGGTCAAGTTAAACGACATACCATCATAACAGGTCTTATCTGTATGGTTATTAACAGAATGGTCGCCATAAGTCAGATCCAATATTACTCGCCTTCCTGTTCCTTTAGGTCTGGTCATCAATGGTGCCCACGTAAACGCAGGGTGAGGTTCCTCCTCAAATGGGCCAAATAACGCACCTTCTTCCAATTCCTTCTTAAAGAAGGCATCAATCTCCTCTCCATATTCATTTGCAGATGCATGGTTGTCCTGCGCATTATTTGTAATTTGGTCCCTTGAAGCGATGTTCAGTGGGAAACCAAACTTTAGATAATCCAGCAACCTACCATCATGATATGAACCTATGTGCTGTTGTAGGTAGCTCCAGTTGAAAACAGAAGGAAGTGGAACGCGAACGGAACGATAATTGGGCAGACCAGATGCCAATACATCTGACACCAATGCCAGGTAAGCTTTATGATCTTTCATATTAATAGGTGTGCTATTGAAGGCAATATTTTGCTTAGATGGTTGTGTAACAAAACCAAGATCATAGTTAAATTGCTCAACTTTATTTACAGAACCACAATGTCTTTGTAACTCAATAGCAGGATCTTTAGTAACTGATAACTGACCACCGCATGATTCAGTCTTTACTGATATCACTGATTCACTAAAGTTTGTTGGAACAACACTTTCAGGTACACATCTTGTTATCCGAGATCTGAGATTTAAACTCTCGTTGGCCTTGTCTACAAACAAATGTTCTTCCAGCTTATGACAATTACAGTAAGCTAGTAATGGGCTACCAATAAAGTTAGCCACTGAACGATCTCGCAAGTTACCATAAGGACCTTTACTATGCATGTAATTAATATGTACAAAGTTGGCAGATACATCATCCAGACACTCCACAGATTCAACACACGGGGAGAACCCCTTTAAATTACACCCAACACCACTTTTATGACAATAAGCATACTGAGTAAAGTTACAATTAACAGAATTATACATATGTGACAAGCAGTCAAAGTTACAACCAATGTTTCCCTAGTCCATACCAGTTTTCTTCTTGTTGAAGCAGTCAGCTTCCACGTGAACATTATTGCGTTTCAGAGTCTTAAAACAATAAAGGCATACATGTCGAAATAACGTCGTACCCGTTATATCCAGGTGATCTGCTGAATGAGGACACGTGCCCTCGTTAAACCACTTGCATGCAATTTTCTTAATCGATCCATTGCCAGGGGTTGTCTGTTGGATGCGAGGCGACATTGTTGTTGATCCTGAGAATACGGCGGATTGAGAGTAAGTGAGACGATGGTCCGCGAGAGTTCTGGAATCAGCCCATGTAATTCCTTCGTCTTCAATTTTGAGCATCGAAGCAGCAAAGGCACCCCTGGCAATGGGCCAAGAAATGTTTTCCGCCAACTTAACCGTCTCAACTAACTCGTTCAGCATGTTCTTCATAGTGGGTATGTGCTGCGTATCAAGTGCATTAGTTACCAATCCTATGACAAATTGCCCCAACGTGAGTTCATCAAAGGTCGTCCGTTTCCTAGCTGTGCCGATGACACAAGATTCATTTGGCCATCTTAAGTGTGGTGTTGAATGTGGGGTGTCCGAAATGTTGTATCTGCCACTTTTTCTGCGTCGCGACATACCCCCTTGCAATTCAAGTTTCATCTTCGCTTCTAACAGCGCCATCCGCTCCTCCACCATTTGCTGAATTAGTGGGTTCGATCTCAGCATATTTATATTCGATACAGGTCCGGCATCAACAGTTATGGGATGCTCCGTGACTGGAACAAATGTATCACGTACTTCGGGAACTGCCTCAGCTGGACCTTGCACTCTCACAGGATTGCCAAACTGGTCCACATGTCCAAACAGAATGTTTTGATTACAGTCCTGGACAACAGGTTGCTTTGTCTGAAGTCCACTATCAGGTGGTTGCTGCACGATATCTTGTGGTGTGGTCCAGATCTGCGTAGGTGGATCCTGTGGTTGTGCAACAGTCTCAGCTAAAGGTTGAGAAACTGTCTGAGATGTAACAGTTGAAGTCACGCGTGCTGTGGCCGTCTGCATGAGAGGTGTACAGCCCAAGTCTTTGGTTGCCTTATGTTTCTTTGGACGTACTGGTGTAGGTTTAATGGCCACTGCCGTGTCCGCGAATACTTGAGAGTAAGCTGTGCCTCCCTCCTGTATAACTGCATGAGCAGCCACTGGTGAACTAAACAGTGCTTCTTCTTTATCAGGAGTTCCCCGTCGTTTGACTTGTTCTCGGGAACAAGATTTCCTTGTAGAAGGTTTTACAGCCGGGGTATCAATACGTGCTGTCAACCCCGATATTCTTTCATCCATACCAGCCAGTTTCTCAGTAACGGAGTTCATAGTGTGTAACATCATATCCATCATCTTCTTGTGAGAGTCAGCTGGCTTTCCCCGTGGTGTTTTCTTTACAGTCTCGCGACTGAGATCATGTTTCTCTTCTTTCACATTCTTAAGTTTCTCGCACTTATTTCCAATGGGTTTCTCATGCTCGCTATTGCATTTCTTACAGAATCCAAGTGCGGGTTTAGGTAACGTATCCGTAGAAGTATTAGCAGCCATAATCCAGTATATAATGTCAGTTTAAAAGCATTAATTTAAAACATGTTACTTGTTCAGGTATCAGAACACAAATGATGAGATACAAGCTCTTCAGCCACGCCACAACCATAGAAGGCTTCTGATTGGCCGGGTTTAGAAGGAGGACTATGATTGGCTAGAGACATCAGGGTAAGTGCAAAATGCGTAGACCAGTTCATTACGACTGAAATGCAACCCTATGGGGGGTTTGCCGTTAAATTCATGTACATGCAATGACATGTTTATTTAAAATAGTCGTTGAAATGTCTGTTCATAATTTTTTATGAGCAGACAAAGTTCATTGCTCAGTATTTGTATATATATTCTGATCCTTTTATATCTAACTAAACCTTTAGAATCTATTTTTGGTAAAGTTTTTGAATGAAATATTGAGGATTTGCCATTTTATTATGCATTGATGGAACTGCCATTTTTGCCCAGTGTTTCAATATCCACCCTTAAAAGTCTGCACAAGCTTGCTATTTAACACCAGTCAATTTTTACAACAGATAAAATGTATAAATGTCTTTATGTGGGGATCCTTAATATATTGGTTCATACTTATCTTTGTACACTTCTTGCTATAATACTTCTTAGTAAAGTATGCCTGACAGATTGTTTTTATAGGCTCCATCTGTTTGACTATACACCAATCAAAAAAGTATGTTTACCACAACCTTGCTTATGATGCACTAAAAATATAGAATAACTTGCTTGATGACAGATCGAAATAAAAATCCTACCTGTTCTCCCAAGTGGGGCCATGCTGGCAGAGTGGTAGCACTCTCGCCATCGATTCCCAGCCCAACTTCAAGTGGGAAAGCTGGTAGTTGCTTACCATTGGTCAGCAGATTACAATACAGAACCTTGACAAACTGTATGTACTGGTTTCCTCTGCCCATAAAACTACCCGTCATCATATACAATGTGTTGAAAGCGATGCTAAAACCCAAATAAATAAATAAAATGTTCTCCAAAACTTATTCACCTTAGCGTTTGTTCTTTAAAGTTTTCTTTCAACTCACTTCCTCAAAAGTCCTCTAAAATTCGCATATTATTTATATAATACCCTGAGTTAAAATGTTTGCATGAACCAAAAGGACTACAACATTTAAATTAATTTAATTTCAAGAAATTCAAGTATATAATTGGAAAACATCCTGTCAGTACAATACAAAACTATTACCAATGAAGATAGCAATATATGAGGGCTCAGCATGATTATTATAGTGTTAATCTTCATGAGTGATATATTTTTGGTATATGTCTAATAAGGGGTATCTCACTTTCATTATATCCACCATTAATAGAATCACAGTCTTTGCCCTTAAGGTCATGAAGCTGTTCAGAGTCTCTTTGTTTCAACATTATTTACTATTTTAGACTGTCCCTTGAATACATGTGCATGCATTAAATTGTTCATATCATAATTGCCAATTACCATTCATTAATGAGTCTTTTGGTTGGTCTGGTCTCACGTGGTGATCTTCTGGGTTCACTCAATCCAGGTTGGCTGTTGTCTGCAATCTTAACACTTTTGTGACTATTTTTTCTTGGTGGTTTGTTGCTACAATCAATAGTGCCACCATTGTCTGTACACACACTTTTGTTTGGCATTTTGGAGATAAACCTTCTGTTTCTTCTGCAGCGAGTGCCTTCTGTGGTTTGTATTATGTATGAGCCTGCTTTTTCTGTTGCTGAGACAATAGTAACAGGGGACCAATCTAGATCATGTGATTGTACCATGACGGTCTCACCAGGTTTAAGTGGTGCTAATTCCTTGGTGTCATGGTCATAATAGGCTTTTATGTAAGCTTGCATCTGAGCAAGCACAGACTTTGTACTTTCTAATTCTGGTTTGTACTTTGTAGCAGACGGTAGTACAGATCAAACAGGTCTGTTATACAATAGTTCTGCAGGTGATGGTAGAGAATTAGACACTGGTGTAGAAGGAAGTAATAGAAAAGCTAGATCTGGGTCACACTTTCCCAGGGTGCATTTCTTCAAGGTAGCCTTTGCAGTATGGACAAGTGATTCAGCAAATCCATTATATTCTGAGGGAAGTGAGGACTTGAGGTGACATGTTGGAACCCATATCTCAGAGAGAATTGACGGAATTCCTCACTGCTGTAATATGGACGGTTATCAGAGTAGAGTATGCGAGGTATACTATGTTCCTAGAAGATTTGCTTCAAGTGTTGTGCTATGAGCTTTGTATTTTCACCATTCAATCTCCTCAAGATAGGAAATTTGCTGTAGTAGTCACCGACTATAAGGTATTTCTGGCCATTGTAATCAAATAGACCAGTTCCCAGTATTTCCCAAGGTGAACTTGGCAGATCTCTTTCATGCATTGGTTCTGGTGGGAGACTGTCGGCATATGTGTTGCAAATTGTACAATTTCCAAGATTTTCAATATCTTTGTCAATGTATGGCCAGTAAACACATTTTCGTCCTTGGAATCTTGTTTCTGATATACCTTGGTGTGAGTGGTTGTGCAACTGATTCAGCACATCTCCTTGCAGTTTCGGTGGTATTATGATTCTTTTGCCTTTGTGTAAGATTCCATCATCTATACTTATAAAGTCTTTAACTGACCGGAAGGGTTTCAGAGAAGAGGGTAACAGGGAACACTGGTTGGGCCATCCAGAAGTGCCCATGTGAAGTAGTCCACTGAGAGTAAACAGTCTGCACTTGTTTCCTGTTTCAGCTGTGCAAGCTTCTGTTTGCTCCATCGTATAGAATGTATGGTAAGATCTAGTGGTATTTTCCTGTCGCTCTTTTGTGAACAATGGCGGGATAGAAAGTCAGCAAGCTGTAGTTTTGAGCCTTTGCGATATTTAATACAGATATTGTATGGCTGAAGTCTGAGCATGATATGTTGTTATCTTGGAGGAGCTTGTGCAATACTTTTAAGGTGAATAGCCCCAAGTGGCTTATGCTCAGATTCAACAATGATTTCCTTTGACCCAAAGATGTATGGATGGAACTTTTCAGCCCCAAACACCACAGCCAAGAATTCTCTTTCTATGTTTGCATTGTGTTTCTGTCTCTTTAGCTTTTGGCTGCAAAAGAAACTATGTGTTCTGTGTTTAGTTGCTTTGGATCAATTTGGATCAATGCTGCTCCAAGGGCTTTGCGACTTGCATAAACTTGAATTTTCGTCTCCAGTGTCGGGTTAAAGTAATTGAGTGTCACCAAATCAGTGATGCTATCCTTCAATGCTTGAAATGACTCTGTGTGTGATGCAGTTCATTTAAACTCAGCATCCTTTTTCAGCAGATTTCACAGGGATCTGTCTGGTCCGAAAGTTTTGGAATGAAGCGTGCCATGCACTGAATCATCTCCAAGAAAGTCTGCAGCTCCTGCTTTGTGGTAGGAGTAGGTAAGGCTTTTTTTTTTTTTTTTTTTTTTTTTTTTTTATTTCTCCACACCAGTCACATTAGAAACATACATATATTCAATACAAAAGGAATACATACATACAACATATACTTATTCAAAACAGTGTAATTACAGAACCAGATTTACTATTGTAAGAAATATTAATTTTTTTTTTTAATATTGTCAAGAGAAAACAGAAAAGAAGACATTTTAGGCCAAACAGTTTTTACATTGAATAGCACAGTATGACACAGGAGGGGGGGAAACAAGAAAGAGGCTGTGCTGTGGTTCTTAACACAAACATACCCTAACAGGGTCCCATTTTTCATTGAATCGTGTTACAGTCACATCTTTTTTAATTACTATATTATATTCAATTTCCATAACCTCCTTTATCAAGTGCATAGCCTCAGGTAAATTAAGTCTTTTTGACAGAAATTTAGTTACATAAATATATTTTTTACATATACTGAATATATTATTTATTAAATCTTTCTTATTTTTGTTTAATACTCCTAAAATAATACACTTTGCATTCAAAAAACTATCCAGGTCTAGCTTACCGAGAAAATTTTTCCTAACTTGTTCCCAGAACTTTTTAACAATTGGACATCCCCAAAATAAGTGTTCTATAGTTTCACATTCTATGCCACAAAAGCTGCATTTATCATTATCCTTGATCTTACAGATCTTCAAAAATTTATTAGTTGTTAATATTCTCTGGAGTATTTTAAATTGAAAACTCCTCAATTTCGAGTCAATTGTACTAGTTAGGTTGGCAACAAAATATTTTTGTAAGGTTTCATATGATATATTCTCATTGAGAGTATTGCTCCATTTCTGTTCAGTGGTTCTACGTTTAGTATTATATAGTTTCATAAAGGTCCAATATGTTCTCTTGCAAACTTTATCAAATTTTAATAGGTCTAGTAGCACTTTCTGTGGCATGTTGTGGTCATCCAATTTTTTTTTAAATTCTGAAATTTCTAAACGCCATGGTCTTGGGAGAGAGTGAATAAGTGAATAAAAATCTACAAAGTTAATTCTAACATTGAATTTTTGCACAAAGTCTGAGTAGCCAAGTATATTTCCAGACTCATCAAGCAAGTTATTTATATATTTGATACCCTGTTTTTGTAATTCTTTTTTCTTCAAAATTAGGTTTGGATGTACCAAGTAAAAAGTATTCCAAAGGGGGTAGGTTCGAACATCTATTTCTTTTTCAAAATTAAGCTTATACTTTTTCCAGGCTATGAGAACCTCTTCCCAAAATAAATTGCCCATTCTTTTAGTCATATACTCCAGAGAATAGCAATCTAGTTCCCAAATCTGATTTTTGTCCATATCACTCAATTTTTCAAAAATGGTTTGCCAATCACCACATTTTATAAAAGTCCGTTTGATCCATGCTAGCTTTAAGGCATCATTTAAGCAGAACAGATTTGTCAACTTTAGTCCCCCTTCAACAAAATCCTGCTCTAATTGTGACAGTGTCATTCTCGGTTTTGATGTACCCCAAATGAACTTTCTAAAGAGTTTGTGTAATAAATTGAGTATTTCTTCTGATGGTTTTGGGAGGACCGACATTGGATATACAAGTTTAGGGATGGCCAAAGACTTAATAACTGTTATTTTGCCCACAAGTGAAATTTTTCTTTTTGCATAAGAATTTAAAAGTTTTTCAATGTTAGCTAACCTGGGTTGATAGTTTTTATCCATCATTAATTCTATATTATTGGTAAATTCGATCCCAAGAAGCTTGAAGTGTTTTACCCAGTTTAGGTTTAAATCTGGACATAGATTGTTATTTGCATTCTTCAGGAAACCAATCCAAGCTACTTGGGTCTTTTGCATGTTCATTTTAAGACCTGAACATTGGAAAAATTTCTCAAAAATGGTTATACTTTCCCTGAGAGAATTTTCTGATCCATCTAAAAGTAAAAAAGTATCATCAGCATATTGCCCAATTTTGTACTGATCACTCCTTATCTTTATACCTTGGATATTGTTATTATTTTTTACCGTCATAGCTAATGGTTCTATAGCTAGAATAAATATATATGGACTCAGAGGATCTCCTTGTCTGCAACCCCTGCCCAAATGAAACTGCTCTGAAAGGTATCCATTATTTATAACACATGAACAGGAGTCTGTGTAGAGAATTTTAAACCACTTTATGAAACTGCTACCAAAATTATAAGCTCTTAAAATTTTGGTCATGTACTCCCACTCTATGGAGTCAAAGGCCTTTTCAAAATCAATTAGTAGAATAAGTCCTTCTTTTCCTTTCTTTTTTAATATGCTAATGATGTCATACACCAAACGAATATTTTCACCTATGTATCTGTCTTTTAGGAATCCCTTTTGAGAACTGCTTATGATATGTGGTAAAACTCTTCTCATTCTCATAGCCAAAATTCCTGACAATATTTTATAGTCCACATTCAAAAGTGTGATTGGACGCAAGTTCTTCATGAATTCTTGGGATTTTTCACCCTTTGGAAGACAGGTCAGAATTCCTAGTCTTTGGGTTATTGATAATTTTGATTTTGTAAATGCTTCATTTAGACTGTCAATTAAGAATTTTCCTAAGTCGTTCCAAAAAAATTTATAAAATTCAGCAGGGAAGCCATCACTTCCCGGTACTTTGCCGTTTTTCATATTTTTTAAAACCTCTTTTGCCTCAGCTTCAGTTATTAGACCTTCACATTTATTTTGGTCATTTTCGGACAACTTTGTAATATTTTTCCTGTCTAAGAAAAAGTTTGCATCTGTTGAACTTAAGCATTTTGAACTATAGAGGTCATTGTAGAATGATCTCATTTCCCTTAATATGTCTTTCTGATTATAGATTAGCTGGCCGTTGACATTCAATTTTGAAACAGACTTACTTGAAGAATTTCTCTTTTCTATATTACAGAAGAATTTTGTTGGCTTTTCCCCCTCTTCATAATATTGAACTTTACTTCTCATGACTATTGCCCTAATTTTCCGTTGACGCAGGGCTTCCAGGTCATTTTGAAGAGTCCTTAGGTCTGTTTCAATTTGATGCAATATATGCTTAGAAACATTCCTCTGCTGGGTGCAGACAAGTAGATCTCTGAGCTTAAGAATGTTATTTTCCATAGTTTGTTCCTGTTTTTTTTCACATTTTGCTTTATACGAAGAATATGATATTGTTTTACCCCTAACATTTAGCTTGATCATTTCAAAGATCATTTGATTGTCCATAACTGTAGTAGTATGATCAGACTTTATGTCTGAAATTGTATTTTGGATCTCTGTTTTTACCATTTCAACATACTGTATATCTTGTAATAGAGAGGTATTCAATTTCCAATAGCTCCTTCCACGTGTTATATTAAAATTTTCTAGGTATAAATATATAAAGGAGTGATCAGTCCTATATCCATGATACATCCCAACTTTAGATATGTTTAATTGAATGTCAGGGGTAACCAAATAAAAATCCAGTCTAGCCATTTGCCTTGGTGACTTTGTACTAAACCAAGTATATTTTTTAAGGTCTTGGTTGGCTGTTCTCCAAGGGTCTGTGAGGTCAAGAATTGTTTTTATATATTCCACCTTGGATTGAGCACTTTTATTATTTTCATGGACATATCCAAAGGTGTCAAGCTGATAATTTTGAACCAAGTTCCAATCGCCACAGATGACAATTGATGAGATATCTGATTCTAAAAGTTTTTGTTTCATATTAATGTAAAAGTTGGGATCATCTCTGTTTGGACCATATATGGTTACTAATAG
The DNA here is from genome assembly GCA_964017235.1 of Sabellastarte sp. h YS-2021. Taxonomy (NCBI): domain Eukaryota; kingdom Metazoa; phylum Annelida; class Polychaeta; order Sabellida; family Sabellidae; genus Sabellastarte; species Sabellastarte sp. h YS-2021. The sequence goes on from OZ024936.1 coordinate 37,120,352, forward strand.
AAATTCAAAATGTTTTGAAACCAAAAGCTTCACAATGGTAAGATTACCATCATTTTGTTTGTAAATCGATTTAATTTCAAAATCTAGGGTTGCAGAAAAGAGAATTGCAACACCTCTACTGGCGGAGGAGTTGGAGTTCAAAATGCATTTCCCACCCCAATCATCCATAAACTGTTCTTCAGTAGCAGAATCCGAATGTGTGTCTTGACAATAAATATCCATTTTTTTACTCTTTATCCAGTCAAAAACGTCTTGTCTTTTTTTCGTATTTGCTAAACCCCTGACATTCATACTACCTATTCTCAAGCAGCCGTTTATAGCTTGTACATTATGCATTTATTGCTGAAGCATTCACACAGCATGCTAATTACGTACATCAGTAAACATATATTTTTATATGATATTTGGTGAGAGCTTAACATAGATCTAAATGTGACTTGGAATTGGAGATTATAGATGAACAAAAACAACATTAATATTAATAATATTAGTACAACAATACAGTAATACAGTACAGTGAAAAACAAAAAAAAACAAAAAAAATCAAAAGAAATGAATCAGTTATAAGGTTTCTGATATTTGTTTTATATATGGCGGGTATTAAATAACACATACTCCAGAACTGTAAATGGAAAAACTAACCCAATAACCTTTTTCAGAAGATTATGCTGGGAGTACTTTTAGTAGAAGTAATATACATTTGTTATTATATTACATGATAGTCTCCATAATAGTCTCAAAAGACCTATGCTAACTGGAACAGCAGAATTGTCTACTTGTTTTTGTCACTTGTATTGTTTTTAATTGGTGAGAAGAGTAAACACTCAAATAATGATCAGAGATATTCTACCAAATTTTTAATACCATTTTACTCTTAATGCAATAGTTTTGAAGTTACAACAATTTACACAACAGTGGTAATCTTAAAGTAGCTATTACTCCGCTATACAATAAGGCTACATGTCTGCAATTTTGCCGAAAAACATACTTGTACAAACTTCTCTAAGTTCAAAAGCTTTCAAGTTACAAATGTTTTTAGTTATTATTGATGGTACTGAAAAAGTCAAGAAGAAGCAATTGCTCACAGAAAATATGTGTACAAATTTCTCTTAATGTGAAGCTTTCAAAGTACAAGTGTTTTTAGTTATTATTCAAGGTACTGAAAAAGTCAAGAAGAAGCAATTGCTCACCGAGCTATTGGGGGAGACACCCTAGTTACTCACCATGTTGTAGCTATGGAAAAAGTAGCTGAATAACATATTATAACTAAAGGCTCTAAATGCTATACTTTTCAAATTACAAGTGATTAAAAGCATGATTTCATGAATTTTAACACATTTAAAAAAAATTTTTTTTTTTTAAATTAAGACAGATCAATCCCACAAGACCATCTATCAGTGACCTAGTACATAAATGTATATGCATGTTAAAAGAGAAGACCCTGCAATAGTCCATGAGAAAAATTGTGATCAACTGTTGAAATTCTCTTGCTTTGGGTTAGAGTACCTCACTTGCTCTGTCTCTGGGCCTTGCACTTTTGGAGAAGTTGTACATGCAGACACTAGAGTGATGCCATGTAATGAGCTGACTTAAAAAGGTAGTGGTATGTCTGATCCACACAGTAATGATACACACCAAATCAAGAAACAGTTGACATACATATATTCTTAAATTCAATTCTCACATCTTTTTACGCCAAAAATTAACCATGCGTCTTATTAAGAATTAAGTAGAATTGTAGGGCAATGTAATATAATTGTATTCTATTTAGCAGTACCATTACTCACAAACATGAATCGCAAATTATGAACAAATATTGCAAAGCACCTCTTCAATATCAATATGAAATATGCCAATATAAAATTTACTAAAAGAAGATATCTTATCATAATTGATAGACTTTTCAGGGTTTAGTTTTGTACAAAAATTTATTACATTTTGTTAAAGACCAATAGATGTGACATACATTCTTAAATTCAATTTGCATATCTTTTTATGCCAGAAATTAAACCATGCGTCTTACATTACATTACAATGCGTCAACATTACTCACAAACATAAAACACAAATTATGAAACAAATACGGCAAAGCACCTCTTCAATATCAATATAAAATATAATAATATACTACAGACAATTATCTTGTCAAAAGGGTTAACAATTTTTAACTAAAATAAACCTGTTACACATAGTGTGTATTTTCTTAGTTCATGAGAAAAGTTTCCTAAAATATATGACATATAGGACACTTATATCATACTATAGGATAGCATAGTTTGAAAACAAATGTTATTCCAGTACTGTCTAATTTATCCACCACAAGAAATTACTATATCAGGACATCAGTTTTCATAAAAAGTCTATTTCAATTTACAAGTTTGATCTAAGTTCCATGAGAAGTTTCCCCAATTGATTCTTTCCTGGCCATTTATTGATATCTTTAATTTTTGGATCAGATGAGCTAAGACCGCAAGACCAAAACTGGTCGTACTTGTTGGCTTCAATGATTCTTCTTTGTTCTGTACGGAACAGAAATTGCTTGAAGTACGGTTTGGAGAACTTTGCAGACAAACCTGTACGCATCACCTGAACTGCCTGTGTTGTGTACCACTCTGTATTAGATGACTTGAGCTGATCTCCAAGGCTCTTCATATTAACTGGATCTTTTGCAAGAAGAATTTTCTGCACAATGTCTCTTCTTTTGGCAAAGATAGCACGTTGCGCTTGATAATATTGTTCTACACAGTTGTAGGTAACACCCTCTATGTCAAACACTGCTGGATGGAAGTTACTAAGTGGAGAGAACCTCCCATAGAAAGCGACATGTTCTCCAGACATTACCATACTAAGAGCTGCAGTATCCAGATCAAGCTTGCTTATTTCATCCAAACTGTATTTTTGGCCTTTATAATAGAGTTTATCCCCGGTTATATATGAATCTTTGTCCTTTTGCTTGGCAATTTTCAACACAGGTGCCAGAATACGTCTAGCTAGTCGTACATTGTCTGTGTAATCATGGTTGATCCATATTTTGTGGGTGCTTCCTTCTTCCAGTTGCTCGTTTGATGCCTTTGAAGAAAGTAGTGATCTTCTAGACATAATTTCTTCTTTATGTGCGTAGTTAATAACACGTGCAATGATTGGACGAGGTTTTGGATGCTCTGATACGGCTCCAGCAAAAGTCAGAGTTTTCTTCTTTCCAACTCGGTGCACTCGTGAAAATTGTATTCTTTTCCTTGCATCCTGGATTAACAACTTTTCTGTAAGTAGGTCAAAGATCACCTCAAAACAGTTTTCATTTTGAGATTCTTTTAGACCTTCAAAAATGATATTTTCTCTTCTCGAGTATTCCTCCAGCCTTGTTAATGAAGATTCCAGTGAATCACATCTTACTTTCCATAAGTTGTTATTATAGCACTCACCACCCTTACTTTTAGTTTCTTCACTTAGTGTGTGTAAGTCTGTTTTCACTTTTACAATAGTGGCATTTGAAATTTCAAGGCTTTTTTCCACATCATTGATCCTAGATTCCTGTTCACCAACTCTTTTTTCTAGTGTCGCAAACTTTTCAGTTAACATTTTCATGTTCTGACTCATCTCATCAATAGGCTTTATTTTTTCTATTATGAAATCTAGTTTTGCCTCAATATTTGAGTTTGATGTGACACTGTCTGTCTTAGTTTTTCCTTTATTAGCACACAGTTTCTCTGCCATTTTCAAGCTGTGTATACCCTTATCACTACAAGTGAAATCTACAAGTGTTTTTTGTTTTTTTATCTCTGGACTTACTTTCTGGTTATTCCCACTTTTCCTATGTTTTCTTTTCCAAGGTTTAGGTGACATTTCAAAAACATAAGCACAAATTTCCATTCATATTGCCAAAACACACATAGATGTCTGATTAAAAAGTTTTTGTTTTATCTCTGGACTAACTTTATGGTTATTTACATTTTTCCTATATTTTCTTTTCCAAGATTTAGGTGGCATTTCAAAACGCATAACACACATTTCCATACATATTGCCAAACCACACCTAAAACAACTGATCTGAAAGTGCAGAGTAATTGAAAACATTTATCCCAAAAGCTTCTGAGTGCTAATTTCCAAGTTGGGGGAATACACCTGTTTAACCTTTAATATGGCTTTTTTCTGCCAAAGTTTCTATTCTGCACACCAAAGTCCAAATGCTGTCTTGTTGATATCCTTTTATGGAAATAAATGTGTCACCTTTCAATATGACTCTGATGTGCCCTTGTAGGTAAGGCTTTGATTTCTTGTATGCCACATTCGGGACAAACACCATCTTTACTGTATGTCATGCTGAAGAAGTTTTTTTGTGGGACTTTCACAAAACACTCTTCTGGGTTCAAGACAAACCCATTTTCCACTGCTTTCTCCATGAATTTTTGCATGTTCACATCATGATCTTTTCCATCTTCATCAAAAATGCATATATCATCAGCTATACTAATGACTCCATGGAGACCAGAGGTAATGTGATCCATGCTTCCTTGGAAAAGATCTTGGCTCACATTGATGCCAAAGGGCAATCTGTTGAACTTGTACCTTTGATTTGATGCTGGTGAATTAAATGTTGTGAGCATGCTGGATGGTTCATCCAAGACAATGATCCAGTAGTCATTCTTTGCATCAAGTTTGGAGAAGACAGTGGCTCCAGTTAATTTGTGGCTGATTTCTTCAACAGTTGGAGCTCTGTGGTAAGTGTGTTGAAGATTAGCATTGAGTTCTCTTGGGTCAAGGTAGATACAGAATTTGTTGTTTGGTTTTCTGGCATAAACTAGATTTGACAGACATGCAGTAGAGACACTTTATGGGACTTTGCTGATTATGCCTTGCTTTTCCATGTCATCTAGAGAAGATTGGATTTCACTTTTTAGATTAATTGGACAGCGTCTTGGGCTTTGTACCACAGGTGCGTGATCTTCTTTCAAGTGGAGGGTTGCTTTATTTGGAAATTTACCAAGACTTTCAAAAGCTTTGGGGTATTTAGAAATTAAGTCTGTTTTGTTCTTTATTGGCTCTTGAGATATGTTGACAACAGACACTGTGACTTCAGTTGCCGATTTATTGATATTGATGAGCTCCAGTCTGCAACTATCCTCTAATCCAAGGATGATTGAACCATCAGATTCACACACAAAGAACTGCAGTGGTGTATAATTTATACCATTAACAGAGCATAAAATTTCAGTTGTCCCATAGTGTGGTATTTCTTTCCCATCATATGATGTTAAGTTAGAAAGTGGTTGTGGGCATAACACAGTAGAACTGGTATCAGGTTTTACAATGGCTAAGATGTACTGCGGGTATATCTGTTTGAAGCAGTGGCTTGGAAGAACATTGGTGCCTGCCCCAGTATCAACCTTGGCAACCAGAGTGTTTCAAGTTAAGTTTCACTTCAAGCGAAGTTGCTTTTAAGAGTTCAACTGTGAAAATGGCAAGCTCTGTGTCATCTTCAGCTATCTTGTGCACAGGTTTGTTTTTGATGTCTCGTTTACACCATGGTCTTCTAGATCGCTTTCATTGATGTTTTTTTCTTGATTACTGATGTTTCAGCACGTCTTCACATTGTTTTTCCCAGTAATTTTTTCCTTTGCATTTCCTGCATGTTGATCCATATGTGGGACATTCACCCTTGATCACGGCCACAGAAGTAAGAGTCCTTGTAAAATTTTACACTATGAACTTGAGAAGTAGGAGGGTTTTCATGTTTGAAAGCTGACATGGTACGCATTTGCAACTTGGAAAGGTCATGACAGTGGGCAATCTCAACTGCACAGTCCAGGGTTAGGTCAGAACCTTCAAAGACAAGTTTCTCTCTGATGGCTGGAGAATTGATGCTGAAAACTATCTTATCTCTAACCATTTCTTCAGGTTCTTGATAGTTGCACTCTTGTACGAGTAGTTTAAGATCAGTGACAAAGCTATCAAAAGTGTCAGCACTACCTTCGACGAGGTCTTATAATTTGTATCAAGAAAACACAATGTTAGTCTATGGCTGTGCATATTGTTCAAAATTGTCATAGTAAGTTTTGAGTTTGTTCCTTTTCAGATCTGTGATATCAGTAAAGGTATTGCAGATGTCATGACCTGTTTCCCCGATCCAAATGAGAAAATAGTTCACTTTAACATCTTCAGTTTTTGACTTGAGTGGGCCATTAAACATGAGATCTACTAGCTGTTTAAAGTTTTTCCATGCCTGTGGAAGGTTTGGAGAATCCCAATCAATAGAAGGGTTAGGTAGTAAGGAAGCAATTTTTCTACTGAGTGATGAAGAAATAGACTTATACAAATTACATCAGTGTAGTTAATGTTCTCATAAACAGCAGTAGTGTGCAGTCACAAGCCAGACAGACATTTGTCTAGCTGAGTGAGCACTGTAGAAGAGTCAGTATAGAGTATCATGAGAGTCCGTGGTTAGTCATCGAGAGTCCATGGTTTATTCATCGGAGTGGAGTTTTAATAGTTACTGTTGTTGAGAAACTGGCATTCCAGGATATTTAAGTGGTAATTCATACAGAGTTTACTTTAAGCATGTCTCATACAACTACCTTGCTGCCACCATGATATATTATGGGGCTATTGCACTAAAAGGAGTAACATGTCCAATACCAGATGTTTTTATTGAGAGAGAGAGTGTTTCACTTCTGCTGTTATTGAACACAAACTGTTAAGATCAGGAGTAATAATATAACAATAAGGTATTAGGCGAGATGTAAAACACTATACAAATAAATAAATAAATGAATAAAACCAGAAATCCTCTTAACAGGAGTACCAAATTAATTCAATTAATGAAATGCTTGACCAGTGTTCTTATGTACAAGATGGACATATGGTGTCAACTGCGTACAAGTGGATTTTTATGTATCTCTTGATGACTCTTCTAACTAGGGTTGTGTGCAGGAAGAACACAACCCACAATCCAGTCCAAAAGTTCCAAAAATACCAATAATTTGTCAAATGACCTAGCAAGGGTCTAAGGTCAAGTTATTATTTTTCTCAACCGACTTCAAATCCCAACATCCCACATTAAATTAACTCAATTGTATAGATTTTTCAAACCAGATGAGGAGTTTTGAATGATCCGGTAAGGGGTAAAACATCAAATTACTTTCATTAAAAGATGGAGTACTTGGACATTAGTTGGGGTATAGGTGTGCAACATCATGGTGTGACCTTGTTTTAACCTTTGACTTCGACCTAGTGACCTTGAGTTTGAAAATCTTGCTTAGCCTATATTTCAGAAACTACAAGGTGTAGAAAGTTAATACTCCATAGCGACATTGGTTGGGGATGTACCTGTGCAAGGTCATGGTGTGACCTTAATTTGACTTTTGACCTTGTACAGTGACCTTGACATTAAAATTTTGTCCGTTAGGTGTAGGAATTTGATACTTGGTAGGGACATTCATCAGCTTTGTAGCTGTGCAACATCATGGTGTGACCTTGATTTGACCTTTCACCTTGCCGCAGTGACCTTGACCTTTAAAGTTTTTCCAGGCTATATCTTGGAAATTGTAAGGTGTAGCAAGTTGATACTTAGTAGGAACATTGGTTTGGGGATGTAGGTGTGCAACATCGTGATAGTAACTTGATTTTAACCCTTTGACATTGCCTAAGTGACCTTGACCTTTAAAATCTTGCCTGGGCTATATCTCGGAAACCAAAAGGTGTAGGAATTTGATACTTGTTGTGAGCATTGATTTGGTGCTGTTGGAATGCAATGTCATGGTGTAACCTTGATTTGACCTTTAATCTTGTTGACGTGACCTTGACCTTTAAAATCTTGTTCAGGCTATATCACACAAACCATAAGTTGTAGGAAATTGATACTTGGTAGGGACATTCATCTGGGTTGTAGCTATAGCAATTGCTTGATAGGGACATTAGTTAAAGTGTGTAGGTGCGCAACATGATGGTGCAACCTTGATGTAATCTTTGACCTTGCCATAGTAAAATTGACCTTTAAATTTTGTCTTAACCATATCTCAGAAGCTGTAAGGCATAGGTAGTTGATTTTTGGATGGGCCATTGATTGGGGAGTGTAGGTATGCTAAATCATGGTGACATTTAACCTTGGCTTTGCCAAAGTGTGTTAACCTGCCATATTTGAGACATATTTCTCTTATTTGTTTTCAAAAACCTTTTTTTAAACTCTTAAGGCAACACAATTTCAGCAGTTATGTTATGTTTTGTGAAAAGCTAATTATCTGCTGCTTGTTGTGCCTTTGACAGATTGAAAATCGATGCGATATGCATTACGATATTAACTCTTTAAGTTTGCCCATTTTAAAACAATTTTCTTCAAAATCAATAATAATCAATTTGGTGGCAGTTTTTTGCCGGAAGTAAGAGGCTGATGTCCATTCAAGCCTAATATATACTATTTCTATGATCTGTTAATTCCGCTTGTCCTCAACAGACTGGTATTGTGTATGTAGTTTCATACCCAGTTAACAATACTTTACTATCAGTGTTCTGGATTCTGAATATCTCATGGCAACCAGTGTCATTTCAACACCAAAGAAATATAACTGGGTATTGTAACAGTCATTTGAACACTCGAATGACTGTAAACTATGCAAGTTTAATGTGCAAATAACAAATCTCAAATCAGTTCGTTATTGTATGACACAACTCTACCCAGTAGTGTTTCTATGTACCCTTTATCTTTATTATGTTTTAGGTTTTGAAATATGCATTTAACTAAAATATAACTGTTCTGTAGGTTTCAAACAAAATTTTCCAATCATTTAAATACAGTTTAACATTAAATATCTATTTGTAAGAATGTTCACATTGGGTTGACATTACAGATGGATTATTTTACAGAATAGATTTTATTATAGGAATAAAAGACATATTCGAGTGCTTTATGATGGTTTTAAACTATCGATCGGCTGAATATTAAAGTCACGAAGCCCGAAGGGCTGAGTGCTTTAAAGGCCTAGTAGCGTCAAATCTAGCATACTAATATTTTAGGCTTAAAACATTGCACTGATCATCCTGTTTACATAAATACCACTCTTTTTAAAAACAATCCAGTATTCATGATTCTACAGCTGATTTATTTACTCTAAATTAGCCATTTCTCCTGTCAAAACCTCCCCTTGAGAAACTGTGTGTACTACGTCAACTATGTGCACAACAAATATGCTTGTACTGTGAATGCTCTGTGTGTGTATACAGAAACACACAGTTTCAGTGTGGTGTGTTTTGTTTTTTTTCTCAATTGTGTGTGTAGATAATCAAACTGGCTGACATCATTTATCAAAGATATATCTGATGAAAATAATTTTAAAAGTTATTTGATTTTGATGATAATAATAGTGTACCAAGTAACAAAAATGATGGAGAGAACACAGACCTTACCAGATAGGATTGATAGGAATATACAAGAATTAAACCTTATAACTTTGAGGACTGTATATCTGATTATGAAAGTAGTAATAAGAAGGATAATTTGGACCAAACTTATTCATCTTAACTTCATTGGTAAGACAGTATTGACAACATTTGAATGTGTAACGGTGAGATATATACTTCATTATCATATTGGGCAATAATATAACATTTTATATCTGGAGCCTGTGAGAATCTTAAAAATGTGCAATATCTCACATCTGGTTTTATAGGTTCTGGGTGATTGTGAGGATATGGGACATCTGGGTTGGGAAATTGAAAATCAGGGGTTAGATTTAACCTTTAACCTTTACAAATGAAACATTACCATAGATTTATCTGAATTTTCTCATTTCTATCAAAACAGTACTATTCCACTTTTTAGAATGATATAAATAAACCTTTAAAAATAATCGTTTTCTTAATTTTCTCAGTATTCTTTAAAAAAGCAAAGTAGATTATAATGTTAATGAGGAGCCATGGTGGCGCAGTGGTAACACACTCGCCTCCCACCTCTGAGGTCTAGGGTTAAAAATAATTACTGGGATGTGTGTATGTTACTTGAATATTTGAGACAAAGTTGTATGTTAAGTGCTACTAGGCCTTTAATACAGCCGATCGATAGTTTAAAACCATCATAAAGCACGAGAATTTGTCTTTTATTCCTATTCTAAAATGGTTACATTGATATTTGTCCAAAATAAGAGGTAAACCTTACGCAAAAATCAAAAATCCAACGCCATGTTGGCTCTTTCATCAATGAAACATACATAGTGATATGTAAGGTAAAAAAGTAAGTATTTTTGTCACTCTATTCTCATAGAATTTGTTATGAAATATACGCAAATTCACAGTTTCAGATGCCTCGTTTTCGCAAACGGCCTTGAAAGGTGAAGTGGGTAAAAACAAACAGAAGAACCAGGAAGTGGCGAAAATATAATTTATGTGAATGCTATATATATATATATACGCATGTTTATCATAAAAATTATAATGGAGATAGTGTAATAAATTATATAAATTAGTTCTATTTACAAAATGAAATTTATCTGAAACATTTGAAGCAATTTTTATAAGAATCACTTATTTTCGCCCAGTTGTAATGTTAAAGCTTTAAAAATTTGCCAATAAGGGTTGATTTTTCGTTGGTAGTTCTGAAGCTGTTACATCTATAATATGTTGTATACATTTTTTTCAGAAAGGCATTATTACAGGGATTCTTTCTCGTTTGTTTTGCATTAAAATCCATGGAGAAATGGATGAAAAACCATAACTTAAGAATACTCCTCTGTTTACATTCATTTGCACCCCCATATGATATATTTTTTGGTGTTATTTTTCTAAACTGAAATATTTTATTATTCAAACATAATGGTGGAAAAGAAAAGCAAAACATGCCTTATGCCAAAAATACTCTTTTATAGCACTTAATATCCAGTCAAAAGATAAACAATATCAAATAATAACAACCTCGGGAGACCCCGTATATAATTTTATGAACCTGTGGATAATCTCCATCTATAATAATACATATCTTATATTTGAATCAGAATATGTTTGAGTTATAATATTTAATATTTTTATATACATGATTTGATGAGTATATAAATGTTGGATATTTATTTACTATTTTCTATATATTTAAAAATAATAGCAATTTTTATTAGTTCACTAACATACAGGTATATGTCAGTAGGGTTTAATTCCTAGGGAAAAGGTTTTAGTTTGCTCATGGTTTTAACTGTATTCTTTCAATTTTAATCATAATGATGCCATTAAAGTTATTATTTTTTGAAGGATTTCTTCTAATTCTTCTCACAAGTAATATTGGAGGTGTTGGGCCTTGGCGGAGGTATGTGCATTCTGAGTACTCTTACATGGTCAGTTATTGGCACCCTTAGGCCAACATATTGGGTCTTCTGTGGCTTTCTAACCACTGTTTAGGCTGCATATCTCTACATTTGACCTCTATTGGTCCAAGGTTGCAATACTCCTACCTAATTGCGACTGAGTTCTGGGCCAGGTATGGGCCAATACATTGTGAGTCCGATATAGGCAGGTATGGACCTATACATAGGGAGTCAGATGATACTGTCACAATATTTTTTAATGTGAAAAAAATTCTTGTATGATATATTATTGATGCACTTTGCCTTCAGCAATCTGTCTTATACAGTAGTTATTTTTTTACTTATTGTACTGGTATGCAAAGCTACAGGGGACATTAGTTTGAAGTATCCAGGTAAACAAGGAATAAGTATTCACAATCTTCCAGATTTCTTCCTCATATAAACGATTCCTGGTGATTATAAAATAATTTTTTTTCTGCCACATAAGGTGACCATACTGATATACTAATGGAGTAAAAGTACCTTCAAAATCGAGGTTTTGTGACTTTTATCATAAAACAAATGCAATATTATTTTTTCCAGTAAACACACTTGAGAGAATACGGATTTACATCATGTTTTTTTGTATTTAATGATAGTGAAGTCGATATTTAAAATTTAAAGATTGAATTATATAGGGGCACCAAGAAATATTTAATTTTTTTTACTTGCTTTTTAACTTACTTTTTAAAATTTTTTTCAACTTTTAAAAATTTTTTTTTACTTGCCATATTTGGATGGATTTAAATGCAAGAAAAAACAAGCAGACGTTCTGTTTAACTACTTTTCTAGTGATGCATATAACATATCTATAGCTTACCGAGTTTCCAAGATATTAAACCAATAACTACCCAGCAGGCACACGCCTTGAAATGTCGTTGATTTAGAGTTGAAAACAGGTCCTGACGTTGAAATGCACATTACCAACTACTAAATCTAAGTTAGTTTTCTGACATGAAAAAGTAGTGATATTTTGACCAGAAATCATGGTGATTTTTGGTTGAAAAACTGACATTGACACAATTTCAACACTTTTTCAAAGCTGGATTTCTGACTGGAAAAAGTAGTGATACTTCATAAAAAATCACCACTAAATCAAGTTAGGTTTTTCGACATGAAATCTTAGTCATGTTATTGAACAGAAAACAGGTTGAATATTGGGAAATGAATGACTGGTTGATTGAAAATTCATTTTCTAGAGGGTGATATAGTGATTAAGTCTAACTTTTTGAAAGACCTATTATTGCAATTGTTTTTGAATTTGTAGGTATTTGTAAAGCAAAGACTAATTTTTAAAGATTATAAAGATGATAAAGATTATGTGTGCATGTACTTGTACATTTTTATCCATTCTCCTTATTAATTAACTGATGCATCCAAATATAATTTTTATAATTTATAATTATATTTTAATTAATACAATTCCCGATAATTAAAAAAGAAAACATTTTGAAGTCAAACTTATCTTAAATAAAAAAAAAGATAAATTCAAACTTATTCATCAAAACTTAGTAATTAGAATTTGTTTCTCAAAATTCTCCCATACACGAAGAACTAGATTTCAGTTTGTAAGTTTACACTAAAAACTTCTCTATACAGAGAACCTAAGCTGTAACATTTTATCACACAACAGTGAGGTTGGGGGGTTCCTGGTTTTTCTTATCTGTACCCTGCTACACAGAACACTGGACCTGTGACTGAAGTAATTAGATAACACAGCAGGGGTGGAGGTGGGGGTTTACCCTTGCTCAATTGCATGCATGGTGTTTACTTCTTTAAGTCTGTTTTTTGTGGTCAGCACTGACAACTAATTAAGGTGGGAAGTAATGGGTGGAGTTCTAATAATGTGGCTATTCTTGTGTTTTTTTCTCAGTTTATATGCCAAAGTTGTATGAGACACAAGCATCTGAACTGAGCATTGTGGCTTTGCTACATGATTATAGCTTCTTTATAATTACAACATAATTATAGCCAACTTAATAAAACATTTAACAGAAACTGATTGGATAAAATGCTGAAGATATAAATAATGTCACAATTGTTTGTTTTTTACAAAGAAAAAAAAATTTTAAATTTTAAGAATTTCAATTAAAGACATTGAATAATACTGGTCCTAATAAAAACATAAAAATGGATACCTAGTTGGATAATATGGATTTACATATCTTGAGCAATTATGATTATATTTGATGCAAAATTATGTATCATTACAATGTCATCAGAAATAGAATATTGAATATAAAATGATTCATGAATACATGTCATCTTGGAAAGAATTAATTACTTTGAGTTGCATCCAAAGTGTAAAATATGCATATGGATAGTTATTGTATAATATAATTAAGAAGCTATAATTATGACACACAAGCTACAATGATTCAAATAAAGAAGACAATGTAAATAACCTGATTTTACCCATTGAATTTAACCCTATTTCATACATTGGATCCAACCAAAACCTGTTTGCAAAATCTACATGTATTTCAACCAGATTTCACACATAAATACAACCAGATTTCAACAGTTGGTTTCAACATGATTTCACCGGTTGGATCCAACCAAAAACGGTTTGCAAAATCTACATGTATTTCAACCTGATTTCACCCATTGATTTCAACCAGATTTCAACAGTTGGTTTCAACATGATTTCACCGGTTGGATCCAACCATAAACGGTTTGCAAAATCTACACGTATTTCAACCTGATTTCACCCATTGAATTCCACCAGATTTCAACTGTTGGTTTCAACATAATTTCACCGGTTGGATCCAACTAAAAACGGTTTGCAAAATCTACACGTATTTCAACCAGATTTCACCGTTGGATTCAACCTGATTTCAAAGTTGCGCGCCTGCTGGGTAGCACTTGTTTATTGGATTTGTAATTCTGTTGACCCCTATTTTCGCCCAACTTAGATGGCGTAAAACAATATTTTAAAATATCTTTTACTGGTGGTAAAACACCATTTCGTAGATCCATATGTATATTTGTAATAAAAATTTACTTTAATGTGTGTTATGCAAGGAAACATATATTATTGTCATTTTTCACCATTTAAAAATCACTTCCCGGTTTTGTTTCCTACGTTTGTTTTTACCCACTTGACCCTTCAAGGACGTATGCTGGAGCATGCGCAGACAAAACCGTGATTTGGCTTATTGAGAGACTGTCACTGTAGATGCTTTCAATTTGTTGCAAGCTTGAAAACGATATTCTATTTATTAAAATCAAGCAAGAATTGACAATTTTATGAATATTTTAACAACTAATTTTACATGTCTAAGGTCACTGCGCAGCGTACCATTTTAGAATATTATTGTAGAAATAATCCACTCATGATCATGGTTTGTATACGGCATTTAACCATGGCACTTCTGGTAATAATTTTACGAAGCTTCGGCTATTACTGTTCTAACATGACATCTAAGATTATTTAAGAGACTTTTTTCATTTACTTTTAACTTTTACATGGAATAAATTGTTTTACGTAGGAATATTTTATATAAATATAATATCTAATATTTAATATTCAATAAATATATTTCATATTCAGTGAAATATAAATAAAAAATAACATAACAACATTACTACTAAAACCAAACCACAAAATTGCAAATTTAATAAGTAAATTAAATTTTTATAAGTTAATACCCTATCCAATGGACAATTGCTTTACCTGTCAGTGCGACTGGTCCCGCCAAACGCCAGAAAAAGACGTCCTGTATAGAATACGGGCAGGACCGGCCAGGAGAGTGCATTCGCCAGGTGGCGCATCGTACTTCCTCTTCCTGTCTAGACATCGTGACATCATAGCATCTTCGTGTCTAGTCCTAGTAAGACCCCTAGTAAGCTGATAGCGGGGCCGGTTGGGTGGGCCTTGCCTGTCCATTGGATAGGGTATTAACTTATAAAAATTTAATTTACTTATTAAATTTGCAATTTTATTGCGTTAATACATCCTATCCAATGGACAATTGCTGAATAACTACCACTTGGTTGGCGGGTAAGCAGCTAGGGACTTATGTGAACTCATAACAAAACAAAATAGTACAGGCCCATTTGACCTAGGGTCAGAGAACCCTGACAGATCAAGGCCGGCCACCAACTCACCGGTTAACCGGGAGTCTACCGACATTGCCCCCCCTTTTTCTTTCCTTCCAGAGTTGGTTTGAGAAGGGAAAGATAGAGAGAGAGGGGCTGAGTTCTGTCCCAGAAGAATAAACTTCCCAAGGGAAGCAAGTCACAGTTTTGTTTTTTTTTTTTGTTTTTTTTTAATATATGTACATTCAACATATTTACATTATGTACATATCTAACATTTATAATATGTACATATTTACATATATACAATATCTCCTCACTTCTGAGCCTGGTGGTGCACCTGCTGGGCAGCCACTACAGGTCCCAGGTGGAAAAGCTCTGAGTCAGCCCAGGCAACATCCTTCAAATAGAATTGGGTGAAGGTGTTGTGAGATTTCCAGTGGCAGGCTGACAAGATCTGATCTAAGGAGATCCCTGATTGGAAAGGCTTAGAGGCAGCAAAGGCCCTAACATCATGGGCTTTAACCTGATGTAAGGTGAGGGCCTCCTGGTCAGAGAGCTCATAGCACAGAATCACAGTCTGTTTGATCCATGAGGAGATGGTGGCAGGTGAGATGTCTTTGTCAAAACCCTACTTGAAGGAGACAAAGACAACTCCTTATTCTGCCTGAGATCTGCAGTCCTGTCCAAGTAGTAGCGCAGGGTTCTAACTGGACATAGGGACCTGTCACCCTTGAGTGACCTATCCAGAGATGGTGCCAGGGCTGGAATGACCACTGGAGCCACACTATCTGGACCTTCCTTAGCCAGCTGGTTCTTGGATAGGAAGCTGGGTGAGGGGTACAAAGACACCTTGGACCAGTCCGCCTGGTGTCTGATGTTCTTATGTAACCAAGCATGGATCTCACTCCTGCGTTTACCTGAACCTAAGGCCAGCAAGAAAACAGTCTTGAAAGTTAGATGTTTCAAGGAGGCCTCTTTTAGGGGTTCAAAGGGAGCCTTTGTGAGCTGGTGTAGAACCAGGGAAAGGTTCCAGGAGGGGATGCCCCTCCTGCCCTTAGGTCTGTCTCTATGGAAACTATCCAGGAGACGAGTGAGATTCTCATCGTTGCTGACATTAATGGTGGAATTGCCCAGTAGCCATCAATAGTGCCTGGTTGTAACTTCTTGTCCTGAAACAAGTGCAGGAGGAAGTCAGCAATGGCTTTCAGAGGTGGTGCCCTGAAGTCCACCTGATTACTGAGGCACCACTTTGTAAAAATGGTCTACTTTGCCTCATAGACAGATCTTGTTGATCTTCTTTGAGGAGCCTCAATTCGTGCTGCCACTGCCTCAGAGAAGCCTTGATCCTTGATTGCTGAGGCTCTAGGAGCCAGGCATGCAGGTTCAGATTCGACAGGTTCCTGTGAAGGACCTGGTTGCATGGCTGAGACACTAGGTTGGGTATACTGGGCAGACACAGCGGAATCTGGCTTGACATTGCTACCAGGTCCCAAAACCAGGGCATGTTGGGCCACCCTGGAGCAATCAGAATTATTCTGTTGCAGGGGTAGTCCTGGAGCTTCTCCACCACTTTGCCCAAGATGACTGCCGGTGGGAAGGCGTATGGGTCCAGGTTCTCCCAGGAGAGGCTGAGTGCATCCACTGCCCAAGCCTGGGGGTCTGGTACCGGTGATACAAACTGTGGCAGTTTGTTGTTGAACCTTGTGGCAAACAGGTCCACTTGTGGCTAGTGCCACCTGGAGCATACAGCTTGGAACACTTCTGGATGAAGTGACACAGCTTGGAACACTTCTGGATGAAGTGACCACTCTGTTTGAATGGTCTGGCCAAGCCTGGATAGCTTGTCTGCTATCACGTTCAGCCGGCCGGGGATGTGACGTGCCCTGAGAGTTACTTGCTGCCTGGTACACCAGGACAGTATTCTCCACAGTAGGGCACACAGGGAGCCCGATTTCATCCCCCCCTCTTTGTTGATATAGGCCACCACTGTTGTGTTGTCTGTAGCTATCAACACTGTCTTGTTGAGGACGAGGGTTCGAAACTCCTTTAGAGCTAGAAATACTGCTTTCAGCTCCAAGTGGTTTATGTGCAACTTGCTCTCTGGTAGGGACCAAGTTCCCCTTGCAGTGTGCTCGTCTAAGTGAGTGCCCCACCCTTCTTTTGATGCGTCTGTAAAGATTTGCAGAGCATGTTTTAGAGGGTGTAATGGTTGACCTAGTAACACATTGCCTTCCTCCAGCCACCACCTTAGATGAGGGTGGAGGGATTTGGGAACAGGGATCACCTTTTCTAGTGATTCTGGGACCCTCCAGTTGTTTTTCAAGTGCCACTGTATGAGTCTCATGTGTAGTCGCCCTAAGTGGACTTGTTTTTCTGTTGCTGTGAGTAGACCTATGAGGGACATGAATTTTCGGACCGGGCATACCGGATTTGACAGTATTGATCTGATCTTGTCTGTCAAGGTCTGCCAACGTTCCTCTGTTGGTCTGACCTTGCCCTCCTTCAGGTTGAACTGGTAACCTACAAAGTTGAAGACCTGCTGTGGGACCAGTTCTGACTTTTCCCTGTTCACCAGCGACCCTAGTTCCTGGCACAGTGTGACTAGGGTTTGAGTATGCTGGAGACAGGTGTCGTGGGTAGAGGCTCTCACCAGCCAGTCGTCTAGGTACTGGTGGATCCTTATACCTTTCTGAAGTGCCATGAGTTTGACCTCTTTGGCCACCACTGTGAACTCCATGGGGGCTGTGGACAGGCCAAAGGGAAGGGCTTTGAACTGGTAGGACCTACCCTGGAGGTGAAAACGCATGTACTTCCTGGACTGACTGTGAATTGGTATGTGGAAGTATGTGTCTTTGAAATCTATGGATGTGACCCACTCCCCTGCCTGTAGGGAGGTTCTTATTGTCTCTGGGGTCTCCATCTTGAACGACCCTGTGTTTAAAAAGGTGTTCAAGGTGCTTAGGTCTAGGATCGGTCTCCACTGGTTGTTGGGTTTGGGCACCAAAAATAGCCGGTTGTAAAACCCCAGTGAGTTTGGATTTTCCACCGGTTCGACTGCATTTTTGTTTATCAGCTGATACAGTGCCTCTAAAAGGAAGGACTGTTTGGCTGGATTGTGGTAGTTGCTTATTACAGTCGGTGACCTTGTCAAGTGGGGTCTGAACCGGAAGGGGAGTGTGTAACCCTCCCTCAATATGTTTACCACTTTTGGACTTGAACCCAGGGTTTCCCATTTCTCCCAACACTGGTTTAACCTCACCCCTACAGGAGGATCTAAAACAGCATGTTGGGCATTGGTGACAAGATTTACAGAATGCAAGTGACCTACACAAAAAACATCTTTCACATATTTTATTTTTGTGTACAATTGAGGATTGGGATTTACGCCTTTCCTTTGCGGCAACCCGGTGACAATATGAGCATTTGCAACATGAGAGTCTACATTTAAAGTCACTTTGCTGGTCTCTGCTGCCACAGGTACTGAGTCCAAGTCTCCCTGACCGGTAACACATACAGAGATCATCTGACCGGTCACAGAATTTACAGAGTAATTGTCATTTATGAGACTTGGACCCCTTAGCCGGCTTCTGGGAGAATGTGGAGGCTTTGCCACGACCTCTGGTCGCTTGCTGCTTGTCTTTGATTTGTTTCCAAGCAGGGACGTTCTTCTTGTCGGTGTGATGGCTAGTCGACTTGTCACTTGCTGCATATGGGTGAAAGCGACCTTGTTGTCGGTGTGAAGTACCGAAGAACACCTCTCCTCACTCTTACCGACTTCCTCTTCAGCTTTTGCTATAAGCTGGTCCGGGAATAAAGCATTCAGATGAACTGGAGACGTTCTCAAGGCGTGCACAGTGTCTTGCTTCACCCCAGCATGTAAATAGTCCAAGTAACTATCCCTGCAAGCAAGGGTGAAGTTGGCCATGTTGATAAAAACTGCATCTGAAAGATCTTGCATAGTCCTGGCCATTGCTTGAGATACTGACCGGTTGAAAGTGGTCAAATACTCCAGTTCACTAACAGCTTGCTTCACCTTCTCAGATGACTTCCCCTTACTGTCCAGATGCAGGGTTTTTAAGTGAGAGTTCATATAGTCTTGGACCCTGGTCAAACACCTTGACAAACCAGCAGCCTGGTTGCACATTATTGTCTGTTCACGAGCTGCCCTCTCCCAGCGTCTGAGGAGATCCTAACTGAAAGCTCGGGAGGGTGGAGCAGAAGGCAAATTTCTTCTGGCAACCCTGCTGAAAGAGTGGTTGAGTTTAACCAGATCCGGTGACCAGATACGAACTGCAGAACTCTCACTGTCTTTTTCAGCATGCATCCCATACCATCTAGAAGGTCTAGGGGTTTTGATTAACTGATCCCGGAGGAAGCCGGTGTTGTCAGTGTTTCTGGTGGGGTAGCCTTCTTTGATTGTGAGGTTAAGACTGGACATCTTCCTGCACAACCAGTCGTCCACAGGAAGTTTCACAGTGACTTTACCGGTTGGCTGGACACGTGTACTGGCAAAGTGGTTGTCATCTGCAGTAGAGGCCACAGTTTCGAACTCAGGAACCCTGTGCCAGTTCATGAAACTTCTCACACCCCTCATGGTTTCCCTGTAGTTAGCCTCCTCAGTGGGTTCAGTCTCAGGGTCATCTCTGGAGGCATCCTTGTGGCCTAGCGGGTAACACACTTGTCTAGGAACTCAGAGGACGTGGGTTCAATCCCAGGTACAGGCAGATACATAGTGGCTCGGATGACCACTTAAAATGGCGGTCCTCTGTCATTGGGTCCTATCCCCAGTGGCAGGTTAAAGAACCTCAAGGACGTTGATAAATGGTCATCCTTGAGCCTCTCTCTTCCAGTTAGGGGAATGTCAGTTACTTGTGAGTTGGGGCTGTACCTGTACAGTTCGATTGGTTAAATAGCGCTTTGAGTCCTGTAGTATATGGAGATATTGCGCTGAGTATAAATACACAATACAATACAATACAATACAATACAATCCTTGTCTGCTGACCGGTCCCGGTGGATGTCACCATCCAGGGAACCGGTTTCGCTGCACTGGTCAGCTTCACTGTCAGAGGCTGTACTCAGATCTACTTCACCGGTGGGCTGAACCTCTGGGAATGAACCGGGGGCCTGAACTGGCTGGGTTGCTATCCCTGCACCGGGAGCCCCAAGGGGCTGGGTGGCAGTCTGCATCTCCTCTACAGCAATACCGGTAGCCTGGTCAAGGCAGGGACCGGATTTCTCTACTGGCAGACTGTTCTCCACAGGAAGACTGCTGGTGGAGGCACCAGGGTCAAAAAATGGCTTCTGAGTGGGAGTCACATCTGAAGCTGGCTTCACAACCGGTTCAACCGGCACTGTGAACGTCTTGGCCAATAACATCGCCTCAAGTCTGGAAAACCTCTCTGCCCACTTATCATCCAGTTTATTAAGATCTTCAGTTGATGGTCTACTGCTTGAAGATCTCTTCTTGCTGGCAGACGGCTTGGGAGACTCACTACGTTTCGTCTTCTTGGTAGGGGTCGACTGCACAGCCTTGACCTTTTCCACTTTACCCAGTACGCTAACGTGTGCTGGGTCCACAAGAGTGGGGGTGGATGACGTCGTAGAATGGGTGGTCGTCTTCTTCTCTTTTCTATCTCTGTAAGTTGGTGTAGCCAACTGAAGGGTCTGCTCAGGGGTAAACCCTTTACAGATTACGCATTCCTTCTTCAGGATGCAGGGGTCGCCGCCTAGCCCTTTGTCCCTACAACGTGCACACTTGGAGTGGGTGTCGAACCCAGCCATAGCGTGTCCGCATGAACCTCTTCTTTGTCCTGGTGATGACATAGTTGTAGATAATACTTCTAAACTACTTCAAAGATGAAATAAAGCAGTTGAGTTTGGTATAAAACCAAAAATTCCTTGTCGTTGAAAACATGTCTTCACTCTCCACGCGCCAAACGAAAAAGATGCTATGACGTCACGATGTCTAGACAGGAAGAGGAAGTATGATGCGCCACCTGGCGAATGCACTCTCCTGGCCGGTCCTGCCGGTATTCTTTCCACATAACATTTAACATGTAAAGGTCACCTTAAACTCACAAAAATGGGGTATTCATCATGAACCTATGGATTTATTTTGTTAAAATTTTCAGATAATCCTAATATTTGCGTAAGTAACAAGTGATTAAATTTTGGAGGTGCCACTGCCGCCAATACATTTTGCATCTGGCCACAGAAGCCCCCTTAGTCTAGTTTCAAAATAGTCTAAGTGGCTTTTTCATTATTAAGGACCATCCAGAAAGGAGCGCCAGTTCTACTACCCATGGATTGGATGAACACCTGTTGTTATCGGGAGATCAGTGGAGAGTAGCAAGCATGTCAGATTTCTTTTTAAAATGTCCTCAACAGTCCTCGGTGTACAACTGTTCTATGGCGCCATAAGCCCAGTGACACTCTACTGTGACAAAGATGAGTGAGGAGGTCTGGCAGGCAATTATCAATGAATATCAACATAAATGGTTCAAGCTGGCACAACAACATGGATGGCTACATGGCTCGTGGTCTGGCTCCTAGATCTTCCAGCAGTCCAAGCTGAGGGATAAGTTTGAAAACGGCTCAATTCAATACCCCATCCCCAGGAAATTGCCTCTACTGCCCTTATTTTTTGTGCCTTCCCCTTCAAGTATTGGCCTATGAAACCCTTCTCCCACTCAGGCCACTGGGGAGCCGCATCTACTACAAGGAGATACCCATGTCCAGCCCAGGTCAACCCAGACAAGAAACGCCTAAGACCACAGGTTCAGTATACATTTTGGGTTTTGTAAACGTTTGAAAGGAAGCGAAGGTTAAAAAATGATGGGTAGGAAAATCATTTATAATCGAATGTTGTCAAAATGTTTTATATATACCATTTATTAAATGTTTAGTGTCAATTGTTAGAAAAACATTACAAATGAACATAATAATGTCTCAACAATAATCGGATCAGAGGTCAAATTCAGTATCTTTTTAAGTTGCTCACAAATGAAAATATTATTTATATGTCTAAAATTGTAAGACAATGGCTTAAAAATTGTGCCACCTTTCAATTCTTACTTTTAGAAATTACACGTGGTGCAATTTTGCACAAATTCCTCTGAAGTCCCCATTATTGCTTACCGCCATCTTTGTTTGGAAATGCTTGAAGGTAAGCATTTAAAACACATTCTAAAAATACGGGTATAAAAACGTTTTTGTCACAATGTTTTCAAAACATAAGATAGAAAACATTTCAAAAATGTTTTAAAAATGATGGGTGTGAAAAGCAGTTGCTATTAAACTTTATAAGACATTTTCAGAGCAAACATTTACAAAACAAGAGTCTGAAGTCCTGTAAAGGACGATAAAACTATTGACCCCTTTTAGGGCTACCCTATTCTTCCCAAAACAATTAATGTAGCTGTGATGAAAAAAAAAACAAATTTAAAAACCCCTCAGCAGTATGTACAAACTGCCGCAACGTGAAACTTATCTCACTCATAGTTAATGAAAAAAATCACAGCTCAAAATCCTTACTTACTCTTGCCTCACGCAAGAAATACATGAATGGTTGGCTAATAAGATCTCTAACCTTGTATGGAAAAAAGTCGTCGCTTTTTCCATCTTCTGATTTCATTCTGTAATAGACTACTTAAGGAAAACTGAAAGTTGTGTTTAAGCTTGTGTTTAAGCTCTGATATATTACCTACATAGAGCCTAGACTTTAAAGGAAGTAGATCTCTCATTTTTATTTCCATCCAGCAGAAGAATTCTGTGACATTGTATTGTTGGTCCAAATTATGCAGGCTTGCCATTAGAAGGCTCATACCCTTTTTTTTACTTCAAGAACCTGACTTGGACAGATGATGATGATGACTCAATGGATTAATTGCAGATTGTAGTAGCACAAGACAGAAAACCACATTTTCTTTGTAAGAACAAATCTAAGGACAAAAAAAAATGAATATCTACTCCAATAACTTATTTTGCATTCGACATCATCAATTAGAATAGAAATATGTTTTGAGACTAACAAAAGAGACTAATATTTCATGTGCATGTATAGTGTGTGCATGTAATTATTTGCGATTCTCTAATGTGCATTTTGAATTAACTCATTGTTATTGTACCAATTTAAAATAGTTATTACAGAGTTATTACACTTGGCAAATTATCACTTGATTGGTTTATGTCAGCATTTCATGTTGAAGACTCATCCTATTAGGACTTTGTTACCAAGAATCACATTATTTCTTTTATGTAGTAGAATTATACACTGAAATCAATTTCTATTCTACGCAAATACCCATATCCTAATTGATTAACGTGAGAAATTTAACATTGGACACATTTTTGTGGCCAGGGTAGGCTTATCATTAAGAATAGCTTCCGAAGAGAATTAGTTCTTTACAACGATGGAAGACAGCAAGTCTATCAAAACACTAACCTACTTGGGGAAAGTTTTTACTATGATTATTTTTCAATTGTGTTATTTGGACTTGATTTCGGTGATATATGCTTCTGAAATATCTTTTGAAAATCAGTTATTGACTAAAATACCCGATGTTTTTGTTGAAATACCAGGTGATACAACTGTTCTCAAATTGTCAAAAAACAGCATACAAAACACTTCGTCACAAGATTTTAATGGACTGAATAGCTTGAAAGTGTTAAGAATAGACAAAAATTCGTTGACACGTTTTCCTGATTTGATTCATGTATCAGAAACACTAGAGGAATTACACCTACAATATAATGGAATTACACAGATATCAGACCATGAATTAGATATTCTCATTCATCTGCAGTATCTGAACATGGACTCGAATCAGCTGACAACATTCCCTGACTGCCAGGGTCCATCTCAAACTTTGCATACTCTATTGTTAAGTGGGAATCTGATGGAGGAATTCCCCAGCTTCAACAGACTTGGGAAATCACTTATTCGACTAGATCTTCAGTACAATAAGTTACAGAATATACAGCTGGAGAGCACATATGGGTTAGACAGCCTCAGGTATCTGATTCTGCTGGGTAACCAGTTAACAGTGTTTCCAGATGTCACCTATATGTCGGACACATTGGTTGTGCTTGATCTGTTTGAAAATGCTATCAGTGAGGTCCCTGAGTCCCACTTCCTGTTTGCTGGTGAACACAAGGCCCTTGTTATAAACCTTGAGAGTAACCAGTTGACCAGCGTGCCGTCTCCAGGCTGTCTGCCCCACAACATGCATATCAGACTGCAGGATAACCCCCTGCACTGTGATGACAGGCTGGCCTGGCTGCTGACCACCACTGGTATCAGGTACATCTTCTACACATACCCATATGAGGACTATGAATTCAATGACACTGATCCTCAGTACTACAACACACTGGAACATGCCACCTGCCTGACCCCTGCCATCCTCACTGGAAAGAGTCTCACAGAACTTACATACACTGATCTGGGCATCACAGGTACAGATACACCATACTTTCTACTAACTCGCTTTTTATAAGTAGAATGAATAGCTTGAATTCTTAATTTATAACATAAGGGTGATGTCAAGGAACAAACGAGGTCATTGGCGGCCTAACGGCTACCAATTTGGCATCAAATAAGTGACTTTCACTGCTGTGTGGGTTCCACTCAAACCAGCGGTTAACTGGTAAAACAAAACACTTTTACTTCAAGAAAAACTAAATATTAATAAAAATTTTTTGATTTTTTCGTTGCTTGAAAAGACAATTTAATCTCTAACTTAATACAATGGCAAAATACTAGGGAAATACAAATAAATAATGTTTCTTTCATTTAAAATGTATTTACATCAAAATAAGAAATTATATATATCAATTTATTCTGGCACATTTGATAAATTTCAAAGGCTTGTTTTAGGCAAATCAGGAATACACAATTTTGTAAACTTTCTGAGGTTAAACTTTTGCAACCTGAGTTGACAGAACTGAAAATCATTCAACTAAAGTTTTACACAGAGCAGATGCTGTCAATTTAAATATTCTGATGTAAAATTACTCTAATCTTGGCATTTTTTAGGCTTCGGAGTTTGAATCAACTATTTTATAGGCATGTCATGCATATATTAAAATTGGCCTGAAATATCTAACCACATCTATTTTTGTACAGCCCAAGGAGAAGCTCTGAGCTTTGAGTCGATGTCTGCCACCATCAAGGCTGATGTATACATGTTGGGAATGCCCATCTCTAGGGCAGAAGTACTGAGTCGTGTGGAGTGCCAGTCTGTGTGTATTGAGACGCCTGGCTGCAGGTTTTACAACCTGAGACTGGATGAAGAGAGTATTCAGTGTCATTACTCAGATCCTCTACATGGAATTGAGTATGAGCAGCAACCAGATGGCGGTATTGGGTGGACAGCTTACAGTAGTAACTGACACACATCTACAACTAGCATGCTCTTATCATGTTATATAGTATACTACTGACATTCAAACTTATGTTTTTGTACAGTCTTTGATTCAGATCGAGTGTAAGAAGTTGTTGTGAGATATATCAGTGTGTATGGTAAACTCACTCAGTGATGATGAGTTCAAAGGGAACACAAACTTGAGAAAGTAAAATTGCAACATTTCAAAGAAGTTTAATATTTCCTTTGAAAAATGTATGTCATCAACAGATTATTTTGAAATGTAACCCTCGCATAAACCATGTTTCTCTGACATGTAAGAGCAATTTTGTCCTGAAAAGTAACAAAAAGGAAGTAAATTGTTTAATCATAAAGAGGAGGTTCGAATAATAAAACTATTTGTTATTCTGTGGTATTAATATAACATCTGCATGGTCCTTATTCAAGTAAGGAAAACTATTTCTTAGTTTCAACCTGATCTTGTCGAATATTCATCTGAGCAAACCATGCATTAAAATACAGAAATTCAAGACTTGTACAATATATTCGTTCACTCTGAACACCAATTAATTGTTACATAAAATATAGATTTATTTCTTATCACAAATTTTCGAGTCTAAATTATAAATTTTGGATCATTTCACCACGACTCAAGTGTACTGGAGATGTGTGTGACACACAAACAGTGGTACTGTTGGGCGCAAAGTGCCGATCCGCGCCATCTCGAGATGGTACTTGCGCGATCTCGTCATCAAAAGATTGCGCGCCCATCTCGAGATTGCTCAAACAATCTCGAGATGGAGCTGCTCCAACTCACAATGATTTCTATCACAGAATCTTGATGTGATTGGCTGTATTTATTTTTGAGGTGGTCACTGATTGGCCAATTTTATAACACACTATATTAGGACATCAAAGGATCTTAAGATCCCAGCCCATGTTAAGGTCTTACAGTTTAATCTATTGTTCTGCCTAATACTGACTGATCAGAGGCCTTCAAGGATTAATCAACTTATCACTGTTAAGAAAGTAGCAAATCAGCATGAAAGGAATGACTTTAACATGAGACTTTAACATGGGACTGGGGACACAAGGCTTCCTATGATTAGTTCCTAATTAATTAATTGCAATTTCTAAGGCCTTATCATTCGAGCCCTCCCCTGCAACTGGGCTCTGGTTAAACTCAATTCCAAGGCTAGATGGTGACAAAGTTATTCTAATTGTAATAACAGGCTGCTTCTTCTTAGGCAGGGCCATATTGATTCACTCCACAATCCCCCATAACCACCACTAGTAAATTGTACGTACAACTACCCACTTATATATAATAATATAATAAGTATACCTGCTACTTATTCCAGCAAAGCTTTGAGCTTCTGATATTATTTATGGCTATACTAAATCAAAGACCTTTTCAAAGGCAAAAATTAAAAATCATCCTTAGTTGGAGCAGCTCCATCTCGAGATTGTTTGAGCAATCTCGAGATGGGCGCGCGATCTTTTGATGACAAGATCGCGCAAGTACCATCTCGAGATGGCGCGGATCGGCACTTTGCGCCCAACAGTACCACTCTATTGTAACATGTGGCATTACCATAAAACCTAGGTGGCTTTTCCAGTAGACTAGTCTCATATTCCCAAAACCCATATCGCATAGGTTAATGAAGTTTCATGGGATTCAAAGCTGTTTATTTCTAGATACAATTATAAGAAATTAATTTTGGTGTCCCAATTTGAAATTGAGTGGGACAAATTTGAAATTTGATAGGCGTTTGGCATCTTAGGCCATGGTTTCCTATGATCTCGCAATTTATTTCCAAAACCCAATAAAAGAGATATTTGGTATTTCACAAATTTCTTCTTTTGGACAGATCTAGAGCTCTCCCAAGTTTCTGAAAGAGATCTTTGGAAATTATAAGTCACATTATTAAAACAATCTGGTCCAAAAATAACCAGGAAGTGATATTTTGAATAGTCAAAAATTTTGTTACATACCACGCAGTGAACTTTATTTTATAAAAATAGAACAGGGGATGCCTGTACCCCACAGCCTGGGGGAAAAGGCTATGACACCATGAGATATAGAAGAAGTGAAATAGTACGAAATCATCAAACTTTTAAATAGTACGAAATCATCAAACTTTTAGAGCAAACAGTATAAGTTATGTGCAGGTCCAAGTAATGTTTAAGCAGAGAAAATAACATTTAAGAGAGAGAAAATGTATGTAAAGATAAAGTATGTGGTAGTAGTAGTATGAAGCAGTAATCATAAAATTCTTAAGCTGTAAAATTTATTAACTGTAATACAGCTGTCAATGGAAATGGAAATTAAGCAAAAGTAAATCAGTTGCAGCAATCCATATATCTTTGTGATAAGAGAAATAATTCTCATTTGTAGCAGGTGAACACACTTGGCACACAGCCAAGATTAGTCATGCCATCAGTGAGCATACCTACACTCCCCAACCAATAACTCATCCAAGAATTAACTGTCTATACACCTTACAATTTCTAAGATACAGCCACGACTAAGTCAAATCAAGGCCACATCATGATGTTGTTCAAATGATACATATATTACAAATCTGTGGGTAAATTCACTTTAAACAATTATTTGAAAGACATCGGCTTCTGTACACATTCCATTTTTTAGAAATTTTATGACAAAAAGAGTAACAGGGATTAGAACTCCGTAAAGGTGAATAACTTTTATAATTATCAACAAATATCCAGTTTTTGAAAGGAAACTTTTGGTAAAGGTTAAAAATGCAGGGTACAAAAACCATTTATAATAGAACGTTTTTAAAATGTTTTGTGTATACTGATTATTAAACGTTTAATGATAAATGTAAGAAAAATGTTACAGATGAACATAATAATGTCTGAATAATAATAGAGTCAGAGGTCAAATTCAATATCTTTTTGAGGTTGCTCACTAATGAAAATATTATTTTTATCTCTAAAACTGTAAGATAGTGACCCCATTTTAGGGATTGCATGTGGGGCAATTTTTGACAAAGTCCTCTAAAATCCCCTATTATTGCTCACTGCCATCTTTGTTTGAACATGTTTGACGGTAAAGGTTAATAAGCATTCTGAAAATATGGGTTTAGAAAACGTTTTTTGACAGAATGTTTTTCAAACATTTGATTAATAATGTTGTTTAAACATTTTATGTGTATTGTTTGTCAACCATTTTATGATGAATGTTTCAAAAACATTTCCAGCATAACCTTCATTTCTTTAGCTATTTTGTAAATGTTTTAAAAACATTTCCAGTCAAAACCTAGTTATTTAGAAACATTTAATAAACGTTTTCAGCAAAAATAGAGAATGTCTAGAGAACGTTTATAAAACGTTTTTTAAACATTACAGCGTAAATGTTTACTTGGAAACGTTTAGAAACCATGAGAGAGGGTTGAAATAGGTTTTAAAAACGTTTAGACCATTTCAAAACGTTTCAAATGTTTATTGGGTAGCTCATATAAAATGAAATACGCTCTTACTCTAATATTATTCAAAAATCTTACCGAAAATATGTGAAAATCGTGAGAAATAGCTAATTCATTCTTACATCTCGACCTTTTAGGCCACAAAAGAGCTGAAGGATTCACTATGTGAATTTTGTAACATTGAATCCGTGTTTATTTCTTCAAAAGTAGACTTTTCTCCCAAAATCGTTTGTGCTAGAATTATGTTCATAACTTTATTTTAAATATTCTTGTTCATTTGACCTGTATTCCCACTTTTTCCAGAAATAAAACATTTCTTTTCATTTGATTCCAAACACTTTTTTTATCACATCTTCCGTTTGTGGACTATTTCATTCTAAACCAGCCTGTCAATATAGCTGTAACACGGTTACATTTATTATTGAATTATTATTGTATAATTGTTATTATTATTATTGCTTCAACTGTAAGGGGCGGATATGAAAATTAAAGGTGGATATTGTAATTAATTATCAAATGAAGGTTCTAAAATTGATTTAGGCTAAATTGGGGTAGATTACAATACGTTTTTCAATTAAAAGGTAGGATAAGTTTTACAGTCATGTTTTGACATTAAGCGAGGACACAGTCTTTTGAAAATAGAGTGTTGACCAGTGCAAGGCAATAAAATTGGAAGTTTTAGAGGACACTGAAAACAAAGAAATTGCATGTTAAAGCTATATTAGAAGTTGTTTTGAAATTATATGTAAATTAAGGGAAATTGTGAAATACCCTGTGCTGATGTAAGCTGGTATTCCAAGTTCAGCCAATCAAAATTAAGAAGTTAGGGATTTTCTAGAAATTTGAGTGTCATTTTGATGTCATAATTAGTATATAAACTCATGCTTGAGCCCAAATTGTCAGATTACCTACAGAGCTACCTGCTATTTGAATCCTTCAGATCAAGGAACCTGAAGTTGGGGAAAACACTTAGAAATATTATTGAACTTGGAAAATATTATTAAATTTTGGGGGAAATCATTTTAAACACAATGCGAAGTACTTGAATAGTGGAAGTTTTAGAAAACCAATATATATATGTCAAAGCTTAAATAGTACATACAATTTGCTGAAAGGAGATCAACACAAGAAAAGTCAACAATAAAAGGACAACTGAAAATTAATGAAATTGTTGTTTCAATTCTGCCTATAAGTGCTGCCACTGTTACATAGCGTATTATATTTTATGTGATAAAAAACCAATATAATAGCCAAAATCAAATAGCCAAATTCAAATATCAGAGTGAGGATTTTCACAACCCATTCAACAGCCAAGGTTATATTTTTTACAACCCATTCAACAGCCAAGGTTATATTTTTTATCACATCTTCCGTTTGTGGACTATTTTAATCTAAACCAGCCTGTTAATATAGCGTATTATATTTTATGTGATAAAAACCAATACAACAGCCAAATTCAAATAGCCAAATTCAAATATCAGAGTTAGGATTTTCACAACCCATTCAACAGCCAAGGTTGTATTGGGATGTGCCCTAAGCATTATGAGAACAAATTTCAAATTGATATGTATCATGGTCAGTGATGATCAGGAGGTAGGTTATAAAACTTGGAACCGGATTCGGAACTGGATTTTTTCCCGGATCGCACCTCTTAACGCATCTCTTTATCACACCTCTATATGAGGTCACAAGTTTCAGTGGGATTTCAGTAAGGCTGCTTGAAGTTCAAATACTTTAAACTTACGGCCATAGCACCCAAATCATTAATATTTATTGGTAGATATAAGGTAGGGGATTTCGTTTGGGTTCTCTAACAACATTTTATGTATAATAAGACTGCTTGAAGATCAAATACTTTAAATTCACGGCCATGGCACCCAACTCATTAATATTCATGAGATATGAGGTCACAAATTTCTTTGGGGTTTGCTAAAAATGTTTTATACATAGTAAGTGTGATTGAAGATCAAATATTTTAAACTCACATCCACAGCACCCAACTCATTAATATTAACGAGACGTGATGTCACGGATTTCTTGGGCGGGGAGGTTCTAACGATATTTTACACGTAGTAAGGCTGCTAAAAAGGATCAAATGCTTTAAACCCACGGCAATAGCTACCCTCCTTAGCACCAGTGATGCTGTAGCACCACAGGAGATCCGGCACTTGGATGAGAGCACAATGACTCCATAAATACCTTCCAGTTTATTAAAATTTGTCATGCACTCATACAAATATCAGCTTTGCAGTGGTGCTATGAGAGTGTTTATCAGATATATATGGGAGGTAGATTTTTTTTACTGCAAACTCGAAGTTGATATATACATTTAATTATAGGATTGTCATATACTTCAAACTCAATGTGTATGCTTAATTGCTGCACATTGTTATTCTACCGATCTTATGGCACCATTATCAATCCAAGAATTATATGGTTGGATGGTGATACACTTACAACACCCATATAAAATTGCATCAATAGTACCCACTGTAGTACCAGTGAGATCTGAGACTTGGGTGAACTCATAATGGCTCCACAAAGGATAGAGAAAAGACAAGCTGTACTTACTCAGTTATAAGGAAATATGAGACAATTCCCATTTCATCCCAACTACTGGTACTAATAGAAGAAGACTGTTGACAATAGGTTTTAAGCTTGTGTCATCAATAAACAATACTGGGGATTTCATCCTTTGTTGATAACTTGGTTTGTAAACACACTAGTTCTAATATCAAAATCAATAATTTATGACCATATATTACAGGGACATATATTACAATGACAGTGAGGTCAAATACCTTATGAAGGTCTATAAATATGTAAAGTTGCGACTACATAAGATTTGAACAGTGACCCTATAAGTATAGAATTGTATCTCCTGCAGGAGTTTAAAAATAAATCTTCACCACAAAAAAAAAGCAAAAAAAAACAACACAGTGCCTTTCAGAGACCAGTCATGAATGTAGCAGTAAATTTTTATTGTCATGACAATAAAAAGGTCATTTACGCACAAGATCAGTAATAGTTTATGCCCCCTGATACATAATAGAGCCTCTTGGCGTTCTAATCTTGTGGATTTCCGTAAAACATTTGACCCAAAAGAAGGTCTGTTAAAGCTAACAGGTGGAGTGCAAAAGTATACTATCATATACCCATACAATTCTCGGATTAATAATCCAATTATCAATACTATCCGTGTCAAAATTTCATGTTCATAAATAAATTAAAACTGAACCCTGACAAACCCGAGTTTATATTGATAGGCTCCAAAAACAATCATTCAAACAACTCATTCCTCACTTTCCAATCAATATTTTTGGTAATCAGGTCTCACCAGCACAAAGTGTCAAGAACCTGAGAGTGGTGTTTGATTCTGACTTCACTCAGACCATGTGTCACAGGTCATAAAGTCTGCCAGAGTTCATGCCAGAGACTTCTACAGAATTCGTCCCCTTCTAGACCTTAAAACATCAGTTCTTTTATCAAATGCTTTGGTGCACAGCAGATTGGACTATTGCAATTCCCTGTTCGTATCACTCACTGTTTGAGTTAAGGAGATTGCAGGGGGTCCAAAACTCACTGTGCAGGGTTGTCACCTGTTCCTCTAAATTCTCACACATTACCCTCAATTGAAAAAAACTTCATTGGCTCCAAGTCAGGTACAGGGTAAAATTTAAAACAGGACTCATTTCATACAAAATTCACCCCTACACCTCTTCCGGAAATTCAAGGCGAAGCACCCCCAAACTTAAGTTCCTTCATACCTCCACTTTTGACCATAGAGTTTATAAATCAAACACTTTTCTAATTCTTTCAGTCACTAGGCCCCATTTCTTTGGAACTCTTTCCCCTTCCAAATAAGAAATAGCCCCTCTGTCACATCATTCAGGAAACACCTCAAAACCCACCTCTTCAACTCCAATTTCCCAACCTAGTCTCCTTCCCTTTTGGACACACCCATAACTCCGGATCACTGACCTTGATTGCCACTTGACTCTCCTTATGATAAATGAATTTTGTTAAGTAGCGCACTGAGCTCCCCCTCCAAATCTGAAAACTGTGCATGACACACTTCTATAGCACCACTGCATATCCGAGCATTATATGGGTGCATGATGTAAATATTGTATCTGTATATGTTACTTTGGTATACCTTTAGAAAGTTGTTATACAACTATAACATATTAAATACTCTTGAAATAATAAATAACATTCACCTAACCCTCTGTAGCACCAGTGATTCTGCAGCAACACAAGAGATCTGGGACTTGGATGAGTGCATAACAACTCCATAAATGACTTGGGTGCTATGGCCGTGAGTTCTTCAGTCATAGCCCAAGAAGTTAAGTAAGTTAAGGTGAGTTCACAGTGATCCGTATGACACAGGCATTGAAGACAATCTCTAGAATTGGGACAGAGCCTTTATTTACAAGACATGATACACATACATACTACTTGACATTACAATTTTTAAAGTTAAGAGTTAGTGAGATTAATTACTATACATAAAAGGACAAAAAGGCCCCAAACCCATTATGATTGTAGGATATGTTGAAAAGTAGTGGCTACAGTGGAAGAAGCTTTAGGAGTGTGTTTTAGGTAGGACCAGCCCCCATGGGCCTTGAGGTTTTGAAGAGGGACATTGTGATCCACAGCCCATGAGACAGCTGATCTTCTGAAAGCATGAAAGCCATAATAAGAAGGATTAAGTTTGAGTGAAATAAGAATTTTGGTGAGGGTGGAGGAGATCATAGGAGCAGAGACGGGAAAATTACCAGAAGGGGAGGGGACGAGGAAAAGGGGGGCAGAAGAAGGGGCTTTAATATGGGAGATAAGGGATTTGAGAGCTGACACAGGGCACAAAGGGGAAGGGGAAAGAAGGGGAAGTTGGACCACTTGGTGTTTATTTGAATGTTGCATTGCTTTAGCCCATTTCACAATAACGTGAGCCCCAGGGGACCCAAAGATAACATCACCCACTAAGAAATGACGGGAAGGATCAAATGCAGAAGAAGAGGAAGGAGCCATATTAGAAAGGCGAAGGAAGCCAAAATACGCCATCAAGAAGATGGCTTTGTAGAAGAAACCGAAATTGAGGAGGTCACAAGCTTTAACAATTTTTGTAAGGATAGGAATGGTGATGTTAGCTTTGTGCCTAGGAAGATATGGTGCGTTCATGCTCACAGATTTTATAAACAAATGTACTTTCCTGTGATCCAGGGGTAAAGTTTGTATATCATATAATTTAAGAAAGTGTCTCAACACTGACACATAACTAGCCAAAGAGTGAGCATGAGTGCCATTCTGTGTGAGGAACTCTAGGAACCCCAATATAGTATCGACATGTGACAGAGGAAACTGGAACCAAGTGACAAAGGCTAGGAACAGCCGGAATTTTGACTGATATGCTGATGATGTACGAGGTCTTAGGGCAGTGTGAACTCTGGTGTAAGCTTTGGTGACCAACCGTGAGCCCAGATCTGAAATTACACAAATATATTCGGGTAAAAACTTGAACCATGAACTGGCCACCACACATAGACTTCAAAGAGATTCAATTGATTCTGATTGACGCCACATTCAAATACTCTAGACAGAATATCAGCTTTTGTATTATCTTTGCCTGCAATATGCACAAAATCCATATTAATGTCCTTTGAAGCAGCTACTGACCAAATAGACCTGGCAATACTTTGCATAACCTTATCCTTAATTTTTCCATACTTCAGTGCATACACGGCAGCTTTATTGTCAATGTTTATAACCACAGATTCATTGGCCCACATGGCCCCGAATGTCCTAAGTGCAATTAACACGTTTAGCATCTCTAATTGGGTTATGCTAAAGTTACATGTAGCCGACACATGTCTTGTAACTGCATATGCATTTAGTCCCAACAAGCTCTCATGCCTGACAAGGAAGCATCTACATACACTTGAAACGTATGCCTTACGTTTTGAAACATGACAATACCATTAAACTTGGTTAAAAATTTCACAAACCAGTCTAAATCCTGTTTCATGTCCATAGTAATTGCAATACGATTTTCACACCTTCTAAGGTTGTTCAACAACCTGTTTACAAAAATACGCGCTGGTACCACACACCTGTGCACAAACAACAGCTTTCCTAACAAACTTTGAAGTTGTTTCTTAGAAATAAATTTTTTGTTAATGAACAGTCTGCACAAATCCAGAACTTCTAAGAGTTTTTCTTGGGGAATGGACAAATTTTGTTCCTCTAGGTCCACTTTAATACCCATACATGTAAGGGAACAACTGGGGGACCACTTTCTTGGGGTTTATAGGGATTCCAAGGAATTCAAAGAGAGAATACAAAATTTCAAACTCTGTGTCAGCATTCTGATGCCTGTGAACACATATTACATCATCAATATAGTTGAACGTACGTACACCACGTGACGTCATGACATGACGCAAGACATCCGTGGTGCGTTGACACAGGGCACTGCCCGTTTTCATGCCCATGGGCACACTTACGTCCAAGTATGACGCACCTTTCCAACTGAGACCCAGCAGATCAAAGTCACCAGGGTCGACGCGTAAGTTTCTAAAAGCCCTGCTAACATCTATTTTTGATAAAAGCACATCAGGGCCAAGTTCATGAATTGCTTCTACAATATTGTCCACAGATGGATATTTTAAGTTAAAATCAGCACCATCATATACTGCGTTACTTATTCTATCATTGACCGAGTCGCCATAAGGGAAACTAAGATTAACTATAATCCTGCGAGTGTCATCAGGTTTTGGTCTACTAAGAAGGGGGGAATAGTGAACAGGAAAAGGGAAGGCAGGGCAGGGCCCCACAATGGCTTTATGCTTTAGTTCCTTTTCAAAATAGATGTCTACATCATGTGGGAATTGAATTGCAGAGGGATGATTGGTGACACTTTCATTGTGAATGAAATTACTCCTGTTAACACAGAGGGGAAAGCCATATTCTAAGTAGTCCAATAAAATCTGGTCTTGAAAATTGCCACAAAGGGCCCGCCAATTGTCAATATTCAATTCTGTTGGCACTTTGATGCGAGCTACTTGATAATTGGGACGTTTAGTGGCTGAAACAATAGTATGGGCCTCAAACACCCATTGTATTAAATTATCACAGTCTAGGACCCGACCCGGGGAAAACAGGGGAGGAGGAGGGTACACTTCACACCTGAAGCCAAAATCATTTGATTTGGTGACAGAACACACTTTCATAGTATTGACCACATTTTGAATAAAACACCATGTGCCAATAGAAGTATTACAAGTACAGAGATCCTCCAACAACCTGGACTCCCTACGAGCCCTGTTAAATACTGACATGCTTTGACTTTCAGATAGTATTGACCAGTTCATTAATGATGTTATTTCAAAGTCCACAACAGTACTAACTTCCATGGATAATTCTTCACCAAAATTATTATTTTTACACTTAATATGTTCATATGTGTCCTGAAGTCCCCAATCATGAAGATCAACGTTGTCCCAGCATGGGAGATTCCCATCAGAATCACCCCAAATAGAACTGTCCCCCATGTAACTATTACACGACGAAGCCAACAAGCACAGTGTACTGTTTCTACTGTAAACTAGACCCCTACCACGCGATGATGTCGAGGTGACCATCCTGTTCGTGTTGGTGGAACGGGGGCCTAAGCTGAAGCCTCAACTGTTTTTGGAATTGTCCTTTTCCGCGTCAGGTGCGCGCCGCCGGATGCAATCTTGCAGCTTATGATAGAATAGCTTACCCACTTGCTTGTGAGAGTAAGAACATGCGTGCTTCATAATCTGTCCGTCAACGATGTGGTCCAAGGCGAATTTGCATGTATTTGTGTTGAAGTCGAAACAGACCTTGTCCTTGCTGGATGTCTTTGCAGTTTTAGGCGTGGTCCCATTCTTCTGACTAATCACCCTCACTGTGTTCCTAATTCTAATTTTCTCAATTTGGTCTTTCCTTCGCCACGAGCATTTGCCACGTTCAAT
Organism: Sabellastarte sp. h YS-2021; assembly: GCA_964017235.1. Taxonomy (NCBI): domain Eukaryota; kingdom Metazoa; phylum Annelida; class Polychaeta; order Sabellida; family Sabellidae; genus Sabellastarte; species Sabellastarte sp. h YS-2021. Next base: position 37,157,527 of record OZ024936.1, read on the forward strand.
ATCTTGAAGTAATATGAGATGGGCATGTCTGGCAGTTGCCCAGTTCGTTTCCAAAGCGTTCTGGAGCAATGTCTGCCGTACTCTAGCATGTTAGACCGAACTGTATTGCTGTGTTCTTGCTGAATACAGCCCATGAAACCAATCATGAACTGAATGGGCGACAATTCCTTGTAATCTGGTAAGTTTCCCCCTTGACCCGGAAAGCAATGATGGTGGGGCCACGGAATTTCGACTTTTATGGCGTTGTCCCCAGCCCTATGAAGCCCAGATTTAATTGTCTTGTTACCTGAGTTTGTTGCTCCTCTCGGTTGCCTTTGTAGCCTCTCAAGTTGTTTTTGCACTTTCTTCTGAATTTTTTCCTCCTCCTTGAGGAACTGAAGAGATGGCATTTCCTTGGAGGTCTCGTTATCTGATAGTGCTGACATTTGAGTACTGGAAGCCCGAGGCTGGCTAAAATCCGTGAGGTCCTCATCAGACGAGTCATCCCCTGACACCTGTTTCCCTGAGTGCACCACCCTTCTTTTTCTGTGGAAGCCAGGATCACATTTAGCTGAATCCCTGAGTGACCGTTTAGGTGAGCTGTGACTGGGTCGTGGCTTCGACCCAGCAGACACGCTCTGTTCATCCAACCTTTTCTCCAGTCTAGAGTTTTTATTTTCCAGTTCGTGCATTTTTTGTAAGATAAGATCAAGTTTAGACTCAACTTGTGACACTGGGTCCTTGGTAGAGCTGGACGCTGAAGTGGCAACGTTGCTACTTGCCTGCTGTAGAATTGAACCCTGGTCCTGCTGCTGGTCAACCCCCAGGCTATCACTGAAGACTGGGGCACTCACATTAAGGTTTCTCTTACAATGTGCACCCACTGGTCGAGGATGCTTAGTACCACATCTAGTGCAGTGCGCTATGCTACTACCTTGAGCTGGCTTTGACATGTTCCTCTATTACAGAAATTTTTGTATATCCTGAGTAAGACAACTCCATACACTAAAATGTTACTAAAATCTATTATTTTTAACTTTAAAATTCCGTGTAAAATGTCTTGTGATCATGTAATCCAGGAGTTGGTTTAGAGAGCGTTTGTTACCTCCAGTTGCAAATTTAAAAGTGAAGCCACTGATGGGGTAGGGGCTTGACCCAGTAAAAAAAAAAGGCGGGAAACAGATGACACCCCTCATTGAGATGTGGCCACTGCAGTTTGCTTAGTACTAATATCACGCTTGTTGACACTGTTGTTGACACTACATGTGTTGACACTTTTACAATATGAATGGTGAGAAACCCACACCATGACATAATTAACTTGTCGTTTGCTATAACAACACGAGTAATAATTAGCAATAACTGGCATTGTTTAAGGTGTTGATACCACATTCACACAATAGCAATAATGAGAGGGTGGGGGGAGGCCCCACCCCAAGACAATAGAAGCTTGAATTGGCTGTATACATTGTGAAACACTTGGCTATAACTGAAAAGTTGTGCCTAGCATCAACCAATAGAGTTTAAAGTATAAGATCTTCGGTGACGCTTCCATTTGATAAAATATTGCTAGAAAACCCAATTTTTTACCCTAATTTTACTATATTCTTTTATTAATAATAGTATTTTTTGTTTATGTACAGCACTTAGAGCTTTGTTTTTAAGAATAGGTGATATATAAATGTATGATAATAATAATAATAATAAAATCTGTTACCTCATATCTTCTCATGAATGACTTGGGTGCTATGACCATGCATTGTACCCCATCTCACCTCGTCCCACCCCATCACACCTCTCAAATAGCACCTCCGGAAGTCCGGGTTTTATAATGAACCTTATTAGGAACACATTATTTTACATTGTTGCGAAAAATCAGCTGTCAGATGAAACCATTAAAAGAATGATAGACAAATTGGACCTCTACCAACTCCGCGGTTACAGGGTCGGCTCCAGTGGAAGTATCAATCTTATAAATTTTATAGGACTGATTTTACTGTTTTTTACTAATTTTATTATATAGTAAAATCAGTATTATGAGCGACTATTTTCTCTATCAACATATTGTGACTTAGTGGTGAGTATTGAACTCTTTCCCCCTTTGCTATGACCATGCATTGTACCCCATCTCACCTCGTCCCGCCCCATCACACCTCTCAAATAGCACCTCCGGAAGTCCGGGTTTTATAATGAACCTTATTAGGAACACATTATTTCACATTGTTGCGAAAAATTAGCTGTCAGCTGAAACCATTAAAAGAATGATAGACAAATTGGACCTCTACCAAATCCGCAGTTACAGGGTCGGCTCCAGTGGAAGTATCAATCTTATAAATTTTATAGGACTGATTTTACTGTTTTTACTAATTTTATTATATAGTAAAATCAGTATTATGAGCAACTATTTTCTCTATCAACATATTGTGACTTAGTGGTGAGTATGGGTAACTCATTGCCTTGCTTTTTCATGAAGCATTATCTATTAAAGGTGACCCACTATAATATGGATAAAGTCATTCCTATATATTATAATTTTGTTTAAATGCTTAAATTAGATGTATCAATAGTTATATATGTGGTGCTATTAATCATCATAATAATACATAGGAATCAGGTAAGTCACTTTTATACATCATAATATATATTAGTCTATATATATTATATATTACTCAAACACTGGTAATTTCTTTGGTCATTTGATTAGTAAAATTTACATCAATTCCCATGTTGATATGTTTGTATTGGCAGGTGATTTCAATGCTAGGATCGGTTCGAAAGATGATTTTATTACTTATATAGACACTATACCTAAGTGTAACAGCATTGATAAAACTACAAATGCATACTGTGATGTGTTTATTGACTTCTTAAAAGATATGAAATTGTGTACACTTAATGGCAGAATCACCCCAGAATTCGATAACTTTACATGCATAAATACCATGGGGAACTCTGTGATTGACTACATTATTACTGAACATAGAAATATTAATCGTTGTTTTAAGTGTGTTGTTCATACTGTTAATGACATAATTTCTGGGAGTGAAGAGTTGAAATCTTTGATTTCAAGTCAGTGTAAGGCCCCAGATCACTCTGTTGTGTCACTTGAACTTAAGATATCTAGTTATACGGAAGTTGCAGATAATTTGGCTAAAAGGTCAAAATCTATCAGAAAATATTCTTTTTATAATCCAAATGTGAACTTTTTAAATAATGCTGTGTGGAACTCTGCAGTCACAGAAACAATTAATCAGCTTGAGAACCAGATTCTTCTAAATACAGAATTTGACAAGTTGTATGATAACCTTGTTAAAATGATACTGAATGAAATGGACAACTATTTAGAATTTAGAGATGTATCAAAATCAAATGCAAAGAAATATAAATGTTCCAAACCTTCCAAACGTAAAAAGTCGACTGAGGGTCGTGTTTCTCTCTGCACGTGAACACTTTGATAAACTGCTGCGAAAAAGTGAAAGGGAATATAACAAAAATGTTGTTATCAATATTGAAAATATGAGTAAACATAATCACAGGGACTTTTGGAGAAAAATTAAAAGTCTGGGTCCAGGTAAATCAGAAATCCCTTTTAAAGTTATGCATAATGAAATTTTAACTACAGATACAGATATTGTATTGGATACTTGGAAAAATGATTTTCAAAAATTGTATAACCCTAATCTTGAAAACATGGATGTTGCCTTTGCTAATGAAATTGAAAAGCAAAAACATGACCTTGAAAATGACAGGGAAGCAGAATTTCAAACTACCTTGAATACCCATATTTTACTGGAGGAGGTTGAAAAAGCTATAAGTCACTGTAAAAACAATAAAGCTCCAGGCATTGACCAAATCCCAAATGAAGTTATAAAAAACCCATCCATAACCAAATTATTACATACACTTTTTGTTTATTGCTTCAAAAATTCAGTGGTACCTAAAATGTGGTTGAGATCCTTAATCAAGCCAATACCTAAAAATTCCAATAAAAGCCCATTTTTGCCACAAAACTACAGAGGCATCAGCCTAATATCATGCATTGCAAAGATATATTCTGGTATTCTGAACTCTCGGTTAACCTCCTTTCTTGAAGATAATAATACTCTAGTTGATGAGCAAAATGGATTTAGATGTTCAAGGTCATGCGAAGATCATGTTTTTGTCTTGTCCTCCGTAATTGACAGTCGGAAACATGAAGGGAAAAGTACTTTTGCTGCCTTTATTGACATGTCCAAGGCATTTGACTGCATTAATCGTAATATGCTCTATTTCAAACTGTTAAAAAATAAGATTAACGGCAATTTCTATAATGCAATTATAGCACTTTACAAAGAAACAGAATCATGTGTTCAAATAACTAATCTCACAACTACATGGTTTGGTACCTTACAGGGGGTACGCCAGGGTGATAACTTATCACCTACTTTATTTAATATATATCTCAATGACCTCGCGAAAGAGCTAAAAGAGTTGGAAAACTTGGAATCTCACTAGGAGACACTCAAATTTGCATTCTACTGTATGCAGATGACATAGTTTTGATAAGTGAGACTGAACAAAATTTACAGAAAATGCTTGACCATGTTGGTTATTAGTGTAACAAATGGCAAATGAAGGCGAATATTGACAAAACAAAGATCATTCATTTTAGAAATAAAAGAAAACCTGTTACAAAATATGAATTTAAAATTAACAACTGTAAGATAAATTTAACTGGCAATTATAGATATCTTGGTGTAATTTTTGATGAATACCTGACATTTGAACTCTGTGCCAGAACTCTAGCTGAATCTGGTGGTAGAGCACTCAGCTCAATAATATCAAAATTCAAGCAATTGGTATAAACTGTTGCAAATATCAATAAAGAAACTAAAAAATATATTTGTTCTTGGTGGTGAGTTTTGTACCACTTTTATTCAAAATGTTAACCCCTTTCGGAAAATTGTCTTTCAATACTGGAAACTATACTGTCACACCCAAAAACCCTCCTGCAACCAAGCCCTGTTATCAAGTGTTTTATGGTACAACAGTCAAATATCTAAAACTAATTTATTTTATCCAGACTGGTTTAACAGTGGCATTCATACAATTACTGATGTAGTAGATTCAGATGGTGTAATATATGATTACAAAAATTTAAAATTAAATTATAATTTAAATATTAATATCTTAAATTACTACACAGTAAAGGGTTTGGTTAAAAAATTTATTGACCGCTACAGAAGGGGCGATGACTTTAGAACTAAAAGACTGTATATACCATTTCATATCAACATTCTTTTTGATGTTAGTAAAGAAAGCTATAGTAGAAAATTCTATTTAGAGCTTAATAAAACAGAATCTGATGTACCCCTTTTCGAATTTAAGTGGAACAATAAGTTTGACTACCTTTTACACAAACATCATTGGAAAGTATTATACAAAATTTGCTTTCAGTCATTAACTGACAATTCATTTGTATGGTTTCAGTACCGCATTTTATATATGATTTTAGGTACCAATGAATACTTGAATAAATTAAAAATTTCTGATTCAAACCTTTGTGGCCTCTGTGGTAACCAAAGTGAGAGTATAATGCATCTATTTTCAGATTGTATAGAATCTAATGAATTATGGATTAATGTTAAAAACTGGATAAAAAATTCAATTTCATATGTCTTAGACCTTAACAGAATAACAAAAATTTTGGGATATATCACATATGACGAAAACTTTTGGCCTCTTAATTTCTTGTTGTTAATTGTGAGAAATTACATATTTACTTGCTCTAGACATAAGAGGCACTTGAACATCTATAACCTTCAAATGATTGTAAAAGATAAATACTTGGAGCAAGAATCACTCTCAAAATTAAATTCTCAACATGAAAAATTTGAAAAGAGATGGACAGTGTGGAAAAATATTTTTTGTAACATAAACCAATCTTAAGAAAATGGAAAATCTGGGTTAAAATTTCCTAACTGTTAAAAAAAAAATCTCAAAATATGCAACCATTATATTTAGCAGTGGCAAATGAGATATACAGCTTCATGATAATAAAACATTGATGTTCTTTCTTATTCTGTTACTAGTCTTATGATCAAGGTATATTGAAGTATTGAAACATATTGAAAATACTCAGTTTAGCATATTGATAAATTGAAAATAAGTTAAAAAATTATTTATGATGTTAATTTTTTAATAATGTGCCTTATTTTTACTTTCCCTGTATTAACAATGAGGTAACTATTTTGTTCATAATGTATATTTAATGTACTGGAATATGGAATAAAAAAAAAAATTCAAGCAATTTAAAAATATTGGCTATCACACATTTACTAAATTGTATGATACTGGTGTAAATAGCGTTATTAGCTATGGAGCAAGTGTTTGGGGATACGGGAATGACAAGTTTGGACAAATGGTTCAAAATAGGGCCATGCGTTACTTTTTAGGTGTACATAAAAATGCTCCAACCCACGCAGTTCAAGCTGACATGGGGTGGATTAGTGTGAAATTCCAGCATTTTCTTTGTATATTGAGATTTTGGAATAGACTTCTTAAAATGAAAAATGATAGACTGACAAAAAGGGTTGCAGAATTTCAATTAATTAATATAAACAATTCAAGCTGGTTTAACAACTTGTATGACATTCTTGAATAAATCTCATTATCTTATTGAAGGAAAAGAAATTGACCTGACAGATATAAAGTTTGAACTTTCTGATCTTATGCATGAAGAGTGGTCCAATACAGTTGGTTACAAACCAAAGTTAAGGAACTATGTAAAATTTAAACAAAACATTAATGTAGAAGATTATGTCATAAGCAATATTAGCAGGTCTCAAAGATCATTACTTGCCCAGCTTCGCATGGGCATCTTGCCTCTAAATATAGAAACTGGGCGACACATCCGAAAAGAGTTAAATGAAAGATTGTGTTTGCTGTGTAATCAAAACTCTATTGAAGATGAACATCACTTTTTGCTTTTGTGTCCGGTATATAATGCTGAGCGTGACACCTTGTGTAAACTGATTCCTAGTTTCAATCATTTAATCCCAGATGAGCAATTGTGTATTTTGATGAACTTGAAGTCCAAGTATCTTGCAAATTTCATTGAAAGCATCTGGAATAAGAGAAAAAAGTTTTTTCTTGAAGCATCATTGAACAGTTAAATGTAAACCTACACATTAAATTAATATATATTTGAAGTGACTTATAAGCCCACAGAGGGCTGGGTATACTGATAATTGTTGTATTACTTGCTATTTTGTGAAAGTGGAATGTATACATGTCACTATAATAAATTAAAAAAAAGGATTGTTATGTACAATGTTTAAATATAAAAATAATAATAATTGTGGATTTAGTGTCTTTTATGATATTAAAGTGTTTGTGAGTGGTTATACAGTTCTAGAACTTAATTGTTCTGTAACACCATGATCCATCCCTTGGTGGAGGGGGCAGGTTAATCTTCCAATGTGATGTTGCTAGTATTGGGCGGGCTGGTTTCTTGCTACAGATAGATTCATAAACCTAATTGTCTATGGTGAGTGCTAATGGCTTAGTTTAGGGTTGGTGCTACTAGGTGATTTACTGCTGATGGTGATCTAAGAGTTAGTAAATTTCACTTGTTGTCCAGCCTTGCTAAACTTTTGTGAATTAAGCTACCCATTTTCTATATGCTGATTTGTTTAGAATGTCCACCCATTGCCTATCCTGTCTTGATGTTTCCAGATAAATGTTTTACTACATCAATATCGTAAGTTTGCGTTTGAAGTATAAGGTGCTCTTCGTGTTTACAACTGAAACATTCTGTTGTAGGATCTTCAATTTGTGCCCCATCATGTTTCATAGCAGTAAGCGGGACACAACCTATTTGGGTTGTTGGTTTGGGTGTCACTTTTAGGAATTCATGTCCTTAGGTGCATTATGGGAGGTTAAAAGTTGTTGATTTGGCTGTCCTATGTTTAGCAAACACAAAGGTGAGGTGTTGCATTCAGTAGATTTCTCAGGATTAATATGTTCATGTGTGTTTGTAGCAATGGAAATTATCCTTGGTGAGTCATCCTCACTGCTGCTTAATTCAAGGTCCTTCTGTAGGATTGCATAGGTGGTGGTCTCAATAGTGTATCTAACTGGTTTTGTAGGTTTAGTTGATAAATATGGTCCCTTATCAATGGGTCTACTGGTTGATGGTTTCATTATGAATCATAATTTATCATAGTGTCGTTATCATTAGCACTAATGTTGTTCTGAGTTATAATATTATTATCATTATCTTGCTCTAAGATAAGTGGCTAATGCCACCTAATTCGGTGTCTAAGAAAATCTATATTCCTTACATTTTTGTTTTTACAGTTGCCACAAATGTAACTTGTATTAGGTGTGCACTGTTTATGTGGCGTCTTAGACTGGATTTGTTTCTATAAGTATTACCACAATCATTACATCTATACTTTAGGGGCTCCATTTTAACACTCTTTAGCTATAGTGTATAAGTACTCTATGGTAATTACTGCTTGTGATGTCATTATGTTGCTAATACTTCATTGAGCGATGGCATAATCTGCTCTAATACGTCATAAGTGTTTTGGCTGTCTTTTGTCATATTTATGTGCATAAATTATGATTGAATGAATCAATATGAATCAATTAATTTTTTTTATTTTATTCATTTTGGGGCAATTGGTCAAACACATGCAGTTCTTTTGAGTAAGACTTTGCAACTGAACTACTCTCAATGATTTTGAAGATTTTGATACCAGTGACTGCTGAGTGAAAGGTTGTGTAAGATTATCACTAGAGGTAGTGTTCTAAAAGACTGAATAAACTGGTGGAGCAGACCTTTCTGGTCTGAAATGTAATGGGAACCATAAAGTAATGTGTTTCTGGGTTTGAAATTGAATTTGTTGTGATGACAAATTAGCATTATCTTCATTAGGTGGGCAATCTAAATGGTGGAGTGTTGGAGTCATGAGTAAACCATCTTGTTCAAAGAAAATAGTGCACACCATGTGTCTATTGAAATGTTTACTTAAACTGATGGCTATTCATCATAACACGTAGAAGTATTTCTTAATTATGTGTTGTTCATTATGTTGTTCACTATGTTGATAAAAGACTGGAGATTTCTCATTCTGCAAATCAACTCTGTAATAGAGGCAAGGGATGGCAGTAACAATTTGGAGTTAAAAATTTGGGCTGGAAACTGCTGTAACTTGAAGTAATTATTGGGTACTGATGGGAAATTAATGTAAATGGATTTATATTGTGGGTTGGACCGAGAATGTTTACAAAGACAAAGGAACCATTTTAATTTATCTACCTTGTTTTGAATGGAACACGGACGCATTTTATCAAAATGCACAAATACCCACAACAATAATGGCAGTAGTAAGTAGATTTTCTTCTAAAATAGTTAAGATGTTAATTTCTGAGGAGTAGTAACCACATTAATTGGTGAACCTACAGCAGCACGAATGACTAGAATTGCTTAGGTAGCACCAGCCCCCATGTGTATCTTACAGAACAGATAAATGATTTCACGATCATTGGGTTGGCTTTAGTATTCCGTATCTGGCATAAACTTAGTAATACCTTGCATTAACTCAGTTTGGTCCCTATCTGTTTGATTGGTATGCTTTCTAAAAGAATCTACATATCTCTGTAATTCAACCCACTAGTATCATCTTCCTGTGCTAATAATTTCTGTCCTAAGATAACTGAATATCTGGTGTTATTTCTTAAATATCTAGCAGCAATGGCATTAACAGGATAAATGATCACACTAGAAGTGTTGTAATGTGTGCATTTCATGGCCACAATGTAACTTAGTGAGACAGTAAAAACATCCTCATCTAGTTTCTGGTACATTGTTGCAAGTGAGACGGTTATGGGAGGCATTGGTAATGATACAGCTAGAGTGATCAAAATGGTTATAAAGGTTGGTGAATCACATCTTAATGACAAATGTGATGAACTGTTTCCCCTTGTTTGTTCATGATAGTGTGTGCACATGTAGGTTTTCTGACATGGTGTAAAGTAGGAGCATAAAAGAATAAATAGTCAGTGTTATATTTACAATGGACAACTAGGTCCTGTGGGTCTACATAGTAATAATACTGTCTGTCTGAGGTGTGGAGAATCCAACTTAGCCATATGTTGGGTGTTGCTAGTAACATGGTATGGGTGGTGTCTAATCTGATATAGTTTGAAATGGTTGTCGATATGGGAAATTAGGATAAAAATACCAACATAAAGTTTTCTTTGCTTACAGGAAACATAGAATTCTGTATTCTGATACAATTGTTTAGGGCTTTCAGTGGGAGTTGTATGTTTTGAATGTTTCCTGCAAGTGTAGATGTAACTGGGTTAAAGCAGTACAGGCTTCTGGTAAAGGTATTATATCTGGTGTTAGGTGACCTAAAAGTAACATTTTTACTGCATATAAAATATAATCAGCTTGGGATAAGATATCTCGATACAACCCTTGAAATTTCTCAATGGTGGCAGTCTATTTAATTAACAGGTCCAAGATGTCATCACTGTATTGTTGTTGTCTCAGAATAGGTAAAACCTTCATCAGTAAGATGAACAGTATGGTTAAATTGTTGATTACAGGAAATGCTATTGCAGTTACAAAGCTATGACATTACTGTAATCAACAGACCAGGGAAAGGAAAACCTGTTGTTGATTCCCTTTCACATCAACACATAAAAAGCATTGATAACCTAGGAGATGAGGATGTTGAAGCTGAGGTTCATGTTATTGTGCAAAAACTGCCAGTCAGATATAGTCGACTGAATGAAGCTCTATAAAAAACAAGGGTGGAAGAACTCCATATTTGTCACAAACACATTGAGGAGTGTATACAGAGAGTCAGGACACAGTTTTGTTGGCCCAAACTTAATTTTGATATATATGAAATGAATACTTAATTTGCCATATGTCAAATCCACAAGAAATCTAACACCAAGGACCACTCCAACAACATGACATTCCCTTAAGTCCATGAGCAAAGATTGCAACTGATCTGTTCAGTATGAATAATTGAAAACCTGGTTATAGTGGATTATTTTAGCAGATTCTTTGAAATGGAAAAACTGGAGTCTATCTCAAGCAAAGCTGTCATAACTATAATAAAGAGTGTTCGCTACTCATGGAACACCACAGCAAGTAATCTCTAACAATGGAACTCTATGTACTTCACAAGAATTCCAGAACTTTGCAGATGGAACTCTATGTACTTCACAAGAATTCCAGAACTTTGCAGAGGACAATGGAGTTATCCACACTACTGTTAGTGCTAAACATCCTCAGTCAAATGGTCTTGCTGAAAAAATGTTCGAATAACTAAAAACCTTTTACTTCTAATGTAAAGATAGTAGCCGAGACATATACTTAGCCCTACTTGAGTATCGCAACAAACCAGTTCATCAGGTAGAGGCATCCAACGTCCTCCTCATGGGAAGAGAGCTGTGCTTAGTTCTCCCACCTCATAGTAATCACCTGAAACCTCCTTATGTGTCTCCACAACACATAAAAACAACTGAAATTAAAACAAAGGCAAAATAGGTATTATAGCCTAAACCTCTGTCGAAGCTTGCAGTATGAGAAAACTTTATAATGAAACAACCAAAAAACCCCTGGAAACTAGCTGTGATCAAGGCAGTCCACAATGATCGTTCATACATTGCCACAACAAAGGATGGTGTAGAATACAGGTGAAATAGAATTCATTTACAGAAACTGCATGGAATACTGCACTGTATGGACTACAGATTAAACATAATCAATTTACAGAAACTTTTTCACCAGAAAACTTCTGGATAATACAAGAAGTCTTGTGTCTAAGTGGATAGTTTGTATATGTAATTGAACCTGATTACTATAACTGTAGCAAATTACTGTCATACTAACAAAAGGGCAGAATAATCCCTTGAGTGATAAAAGCGAAAGGGCAGGCTATCCTGTTTCTCGTCATTTGAGAATGCATATCAATTTCTAGAATAAATACTTGTGGTGTCAAAACCTATCTTGTTGTCTGTTCCTAAGGCGAGGGTTTTTTTATTAGTTGGATTTCAAAAGTTTTTGGACCCTAGCAAAGCGAGTTGGTCTGACGGAAGGAAAAAAAGTACATCACCACCAAGGTCAGGAGGTCAGTTGAAAAAAAGCTCACTTTTAAGAACATACATGTTTCACTTGTTACCTGGATTGTTTTAAAAATACATATGTTAAGAAAGACATACCATTTTATTGCTTAATGCACAGTATATAGCAATGCTAGTTTTTCAGCTATTTCTGTTGCATTATATTCAAGTACTTGCTTTGAAAATAGCATTCCTTTTAATAGTCTATGGAATAAGTGTCTTTGGGAACCATTAAATCCAGTTTTCTTCCCCCCTTCACATGCTGTGTGTAGCAATAAATCTATCAACACCTGTCAGGATTGTTTAAAATTAGGATGCTGCAGTGGTAATCGTGAAAGTAACATTTGAAAATGTGCCATTTTCTCCAGAAAAAGTTACAATTTCTCCATTTTTAAAATGTCAGCAATAATTTATTTTATTTATGTGTTAAGATGATAAACCTCATGAGCCAAATTAAAATGGTTTTTATTAATATATTTGGTTCTTCTGTTGAAGATATAGTTAATTTACAATGGGGGAAAAATATCATAATTTATGGTATAGAATTTACACAAGGATCAGTACTCAGTCATGTATTTGCAAAACAAAAGTGAATTCACTTCAGTGAGTGCTTACATTTGAAAGAAATGCATATTTAGTTTTGAAAAATTAAACAAAAAAAACAGTACATGGAAGAAAGTAAAAATTAGATCATGCTCAACCATTTAAATTCCATTCACTCAATTCAAATTTTGAAACTGTTTTAACAGTAGAAGTACCGTAAAATTATATACACACCTAGGAATCTAGGACAAAAGCCTTTAAGAGAAATTAAAGTAGGCCAGAAGCCCTCAAGAAAGACTTGTCAAAAGAGACATGTGCCAGGAAGCGGTCCACATAAATTGAAGCATGTGGAGAAAACCCAACTTAGTTCTTTTGTGTGTGCGGAAAGAATCCCCAGGCCACTTAAAAGCCTTCCTCTAAGTTTACTCGAGGTGCTAATAATTTTATAAAATTGGTTACAATTAAGCAGAAAAAGTTCATAAACTGATGATGTAACTTAATCCCCATACTCACGAACTCCTCAACTTAAGGAAAACCCTCACCCATTCTTGTTGCTAAATCCCTCATTAGATTTGTGATTATGTTGCCATTCAAAACAAAATAATACAGAAATGTTTAAATAGTTTAAAATCTCTTCAAAATTCTTGCCTTGAAAAGTCTTTAAATATATCTGTAATTATTTAAATTGGGGAAAATAAATTGAGGTTTTTTTTCAACATCTGCAATACAGGTTAAGAGCTTCCTTCAATGGTGTCATTTGAGGGGTCTTTTCCTGAGGGCTTCATGCATTTCATTTCCCTGATGGCTTTTTTTCCATTCCCAACATCTGGAACTGCAGATTGGAGTCAGAAAGCAGTAAAACAGTAAAAGTATTAAGCCCTTTTCACATGTAAGCGGCATGGTGTGGTACAGCTAAAATATGAATTATAGCTGAAATACTGCATCAGCTTGAGGTATAGGTGTAGGTAGTGTAGCACTGTTGTTTCTGTATACAGTTTTTATAATTTAAACCCTCTCCCCAACCCCACAAAAAGCGATTTTTGAAAAAGCTGTTTGGCTTTTATTGCTTTTTTCACCCACATCTAAATGCAATTTGATTACTGTTTGTAATACTGGTATGGCAAAAAAGAAAACAATCAACTGAAAAAAGATTGTTGTCAGCCTAATGCACAAGACAGTTGATACATGTATATCTTAAAAGGATTACTAATACCCCTTCAGCATATCTAATCTGTCTTGAAATATAATTCTAGTAAATGTCTCTTATTTAATGTGAATGGTATTTTCAATTCACTTGCTCTGCATTTTTTTCAAAATTTGCCCCAAATATCCTCAGTCTTTACCACATCACACCACTCCAGTGTGCAATTTCCTTTATACAATAGCATGCAGCCCAATACTTTTGAAAAGCTTTGCATATTCAGCGTATCACTTCAACATGATCAACTTTAAATTTTATCCTCCACTTGCCTGGAATGCGGAATTATATGATGACCTAAATTTCAATTTCACCACAGGTTTCCTTCCAGATGCTTATCCATTTACTATTATTTAAGCAAAAATTTAAATATAGACATATTTTTAAAATATTCCTTCAAATATTATCTATAAAAGTGTAAGGTTGGGCTAAAAGTGAGAGATTCAAAAGTGAGAGTTCTGTGAACTGTGTAAAAATACTGTACAGGTATGCAGTACCTTCACACATATAAATACACAGCTACAAGGCTGTGCATGTCAGAGGTAGTGATGACAGTTCCAAAACATTGGTGTGTGGGGTGAGGGGGGAACCACATCCAAATCTTGGACATGGCTTGGCACTTAAGCTAATTGTACACTAGCGTGGTGTGGCTAAATAAAATAGAAGTAAAGGAAGTAGTTCCCTGTTTGTACATATGTGCATCGCACCAGCTAACAGTGCGGTGCAGATTTTTCCCATTTAGAAAATTTTCTATTTTTCAAAAAAAATGTGTGGCTTTTCCATTGTTTTCCTCAAGTTTTCATAGATATTTGGACTTCCTGTATGTTAAAATTAGTAGTATATCACTTTACTCTACACAAATATATTAATTGAAAAACAAAATGCAAAGCACACAGGTTCATTGTGAAGGGATTAACTACTAGGAGATAGGGGACAAAATATGGTGTGTGTTGATATAGACACATAAAAGGGTTTAATTGAATGAGGATTGCAATTAACAGTATTTCTAAAAGGGGCACACTGAACAAGGGTCTTGTTTGTAGATGGATCAAGTATTTATTATGGAGAAAGGGATGTCAAGGGTATAACAACATATTTAGACAAAACACAACACAACCACAAGTTGTAATCATCAGTAATTTAAAGGGGACACTCTTCATTGCGGAGAGATTAAATGCATGTAAGGGTAGAAGGGGTGTGGAAATGTACTGTGTTGTATTAGATGTTTAATTATATGTGATTATTTTAAATACTATAGTTACTTTTGCTGTAGTTTAAAAATATTTTGTCAATATACTGAAAAAATCGCCCAAATGTGTAAGTTAAAGAAATTCCCTGCTTCGCATGTAATAAAAATCATTACACGCCGCACCGCCCCGCAACGAGCCGTGTATATGTGCAACGGCCATTATTCCATTCCATAGACTGTATTCATACCACATGTTCATTAAGGGCGACGGGGGGGGGGGGGGGGGGGGGGGGGGGGAGGAGTTGTAAAGGCGTTATCCTTTTTGTTACAGTTATAGGCAGTCTAACATAAGGCTCAAATTTGTATATTTTTTTAAGATGCACACAATAAAATTGGTTATAACCAAATAGATTCATTATTCTGGACTTAAAGTTGATGGAGCCTAAATTTTCTTATTGAATAGGAAATATTGAAAATATTCTATTGCAAGAAAATAATGAACCAATTTAATATTAATGTATATTTTGTGGAAATTTCAGACATAAAAAAGCTGTTTAAAATGTATAAAATTTAATTAACCTATGCATTGCTGAATGAGATGTTTCCCAATTTTTTTGGCTCATCTTATCTTTCCTTTGTGGATACAGACTTGAGCCAAAGATCAGCCGAGCCATTTTTCTGGATCCTAATAATCTTGAGCTGATTTTTCTCTCAGCTTGATCTGTGTTGGTGACTACAGGCCAAATCAAATGGCCCAATCAATAAAATAATCAATACTGTTTTGTATGAGTATATAATTATGAGCTCTGAAACAAAATACTAATTAGATCTATCGATACTTCAAGTTTATTTTGTATCTATGAAATAAAAAGGGCTTCTCTTTTCTAAAAAATAATTACACTCATTTACAGCCAACATAAGGCTATATTTTCTTTCAAGTGTGGGGAAAAAGTGACATCAAGGTTTACAAGACAGGTTGTTTAAGTATGTCTGCCTCCCCCCCTCCCTCAAATGACAGGGTCTGTGGTGATACAAATTTCGAAAAAGTAGTGATAAAATGAATTTCCTATCTGTTTATGTATTTAAAACAGTCTAAATACACTGTAAATATTAAGAGAGACGCCTCGAAGTGAGTTTTAAATAGACTACTATTTTGCAGTTGTCAAGGCAGATTACCTCATAAAGAACTGTTATAACGTAATTCACAGAAAGTGGCAAATTTCAGATACGTGGCGAATTTTACATTTCTTACTCTAATGTTTTCTTTTTGGTGGAGTCGGTAGGTACAAAAACAAATAAATTACCTGTGACTGTTTTTTTATTCTGTCGGGAGCAAAACAGGCCTATCAGCGGATTTGAAATCTAACTTATCAAAAAACGACCGCCGAAATGAATGTTAACATTAATTAAACTCCAAAGAAACCCATCAAATAACACACAGTATAAACACAATCTCTTGATATTGTAGTCAAGACTATTGGTGCTGTTTCTTGGTATCACTTTAATGACAAATCAGCAACATTCAAATTTATGTGGGTATTATACACAGTTCTTGTCTATTATAATATAAATACCTCGTAGCAGGCTGTGCTAGGGCTTCTGGAGTGTTCACTGGTCACTTGCTCACTGCAGTAGGTCACGTAGATCCGCTGTACAGCAGGAAATATGAGAGCTTCTGTGAAGAGGCAACCAAGATACAAACGTAAACGAACACTCTGAGTACTAAAATCTTTCACTGTGACGTCCGTACGGCCATCACGGAAATCCCGGAAATCTCCGCGATTTACTACACTGTCTCCCCTTAAATTTTTAGATATACTACTTCTAAATACACTCTAAACTCCAGCTGGCATCTAAACTAATAATCTAGATTACCACAAGAAGCCATCTAAGTTGATATATTTACACAAAAATTTGGCATCTACAAGAATACCTTTGTAGACATACTAACTCTAAATAATACAACTAATCTGTCAAGCATCACTAATCTAAATACTAACTCTAAATAATACAACTAATCTGTCAAGCATCACTAATCTAAATCAGCATAAAGCTTCCTAGGGTAATACATTTAACACAAAAATTTGCATATGCAAAAACAAGTTTATAGACCCAAAATGTACTTTACGAATCGACCCTATGTAAGCCCCTATGTATTAGAATATGTTAATTCTATCACACTGTCATATATATAAGACATATATAAAGGTTGGATACTCACAGCTTACTTTTTCAGATCCATGCAAGTGATATGTCTACTATAAATTACAAAAAATGCATTTGAATGTACAAGCATACAAATACTAATAGATAAACACTCTTCCAACAACCATATATATTGGAAATCTGCAATTGCTTGTTGGCTTTAATGATGTTTGTGCCCGGACTAATAGTGTCACGACATCTATGTGAACATTAGTCACTAAACATACAGACTATTTGTAAGAATACATCACAATACAATTTAATATCTAAGACCTTGCATGTTAGAAAATACAATAGCAATACACAGTACTTTCTAACAACCTTACATGTTAAAAAGTACAATAAACAATACAATTTACTTTCTAACAACCTTGCATGTTAGAAAATATATACAACTCTATAAAAGAACAGTAGTGGTTATTACATTTAACAATATCTAAATATCATTTTTACAAGAAGATACCTATACAAACTGTTGACAAGCCTCAATGGCATCACAACAGATAATAACATAACAGTTTATAATTACTCTTTATACAATACATAACCTTATAAATAAAACCTGAATCCTGCCCATTCTGATTCCTAGCTCAAATTTTATACAACGCTACAGTATTTTTAAAAGTTGACTGCAGGACCCACTGATATGATCTGCCTAGTAACTTTGAAACTTCCACTGCTACTGCTAAAACTAAGCCTGGATGACTTTCTCCCCCATCCTGAACACACAGATATGGAGAATCACTTTCCAACACAAAACGATTCATTTGAAGAGTTGTCACTAAAGCCCTGGTTGTTCTGTTTCCTATACACTTTCCTAATCCAACCACCCTGTTACCTTTTAGCAACTTATCCAAAATATGGTAATGTTCACTTTCAAAACTAGTCACAAGTCTAGGATGGAAACCAAATGCCCACCATAATCTTGAGTCTTGAATTTCTGAATGGCACACCCATTTGTTTGGAAAACACAAATCGCCAATAAGACAACCCATGGTCAGACGCTCACCTACTTTAGAATCAACTTGTTTCAGATTTGAAACCCTGTATTTCTTCAAAAGCATTTCTGGATGAAAATGAGAGTCCCAACCCTGAACCTCATTATTTGAACCATCAAACCCAACGCCTTCAATCTCCCTAAACAGGATTACCCTATCTGGGCTCAGTACCATGAGAATGTTGGTCACAGTTCTCCAATGCAACAATTCCTGCAGATCACTCTGAGAAATACCTTTTATTTCATCCACTAGCTTCTCAGAAACTAAAGTGACATTTTTGTCAATCACATGAGGTTGCACAGTGCAGAGACTCTTTTCTTTTACATACATGGCTAGAGCTAAACAAACTACCAGTCCTAATTCCCTACATAGGAAAGACAGAATTTCCCTATAAACACTCAGCAATATGCTATCTTCTACATGTTTTACATCTAATAATTTTGGGAAATGGTATCTCATGACATGTCTCTTCACAACTACAGCACGGCCTTGGCACACTGGACAAAAATGCAGTTTTTTATGGCCTACCTTAACAGGTATAGATTGGCCTCCCACATTTAGGCTATCAGTGCTGTCTTTAAGAGGAAGTGGCACATCTTCTTTGATAACATTGCAAGGATACCCTTCCTCATAATAGTCCAGCTCTATATCCATGCTAAAACATTGCACAATAATAAGGAATTATAGTAGCTGTTAATGCCAGTTCTCATTACAACATTGTTTGAATGTAAAAATGTCATGGATACAGACCTAAAAGGATATAAAAATATAAAAAATGTCATTAATCTAAAAGGTAAAAAGCAGTAAATTCCAACTGCTTCAGCCACTGAACTGTAACTGCCTCTTTTCCTACAAGTCAAAGATTATGATTTATTATTAAAATGTTGAACAATAATCTTGAGTTTTACTCCAGTGCAAAACTCAAGATACATATAAAATATTAAATTTTCCTTAACATTAACTCCTTACCCATTTTAACAATTTAAATAGAACAACCAACTATATATGTAACTAAAAATTACCACATTTACAATGACTACAATTCAAAATCAAGGAGATGGGAGGGTTTCTTAATTTTCCGCCCTTTTGATGTGGGAACTGTTGCTTCTGCATTTTCAAATAATTCTTTAATACCATCATAACACACATCACTGTCTTTTCTTCTAGGATTGGTTCTTTGTTTCTGTATGGTCTTATGATTTGGCTTTGTTTCTAAAGCATTATTCCCTTGTCCAGTTGCTCTATCCTCGAACAACAATTTTCTTTGTCGCTTGACCCAAACCGGAACATCTCTGTCCAAACAGAGTTTCAGTCTGTCATGGTGCACTATTCTAGGTTCCTTGGTTCCCTTTATTTGATATAAGGCTGGACTTATTACTTTAACTACCGAGTATGGGCCTTTCCACATTTTCTTTAATTTCCTACTCTGCCCCAGCTTGGTAGAGGAATCTATTTCATATACCAAATCACCAAGTGAATATTGATGCTCAAACAGTTTGACATCATAGTCCCTCTTTTGTCTTGTTTGGAACTCATTGATATTTTCTCTGGCAAAGCGGTATACCTTTTCTAATTTCTTTTGGAGCCTATCAATGTAATTTTCTGGTGCTAATTCTTCTGCTCTTAATTCATCCACTCCCAGTATAATGTCAATGGGCATATTCAGCTCTCTTCCTAACATTAGCTTGTTTGCTGTAAATCCTGTTTGTCTGTTCGTGATGGCTCTTATAGCTGATGTTAACAAAGGGAGGTATTTGTCCCACTCAGAGTGTTCCTTGTCCACATAGCATCATTTGCAATAGTGTTCTGTTGTAGCGCTCTACCTGTCCATTCGAAGACGGGTGGTATGGTGTTGTTCTTGTTTTAGTAATTTTTAGCTTTTCACAGACAGCATTCATCAAAGATCCATCAAAATTCTTCCCTTGGTCAGTGTGTATGTTTAAGGGTATTCCAAATCTTGAAAAATACTCATTTAATACTACATCAGCAATAGTTTCTGCCGATTGATTTGGAATTGCAAATGCTTCCACCCACTTGGTAAATTGGTCAATCACCATTAATATGTACTGATTTCCTTGGCTGCTTTTGTTAAAGGGCCCTAAAATATCCACGTGGATCCTCTCCATAGGATAACCTGAATGAAAACTTTTCAAGTGCCCCTTGGCCTTCCTATTTGCTTTTTTGCTTCTTGCACAGACACCACAGGATTTCACATACTGGTCAATGTCAGATGACATGCTATACCAGATATATGACCTTCTAATGTTATTTTTGGTGTTGTT
Source organism: Sabellastarte sp. h YS-2021 (assembly GCA_964017235.1). Taxonomy (NCBI): domain Eukaryota; kingdom Metazoa; phylum Annelida; class Polychaeta; order Sabellida; family Sabellidae; genus Sabellastarte; species Sabellastarte sp. h YS-2021. Next base: position 37,178,053 of record OZ024936.1, read on the forward strand.
GATTCCTACATGACCTGCAGTTACAGAGTCATGACAATGATTTAGAACTTCCTGTTTCAGGTTCTCTGGTATCATTAGGAGTAAGTGTAGTTCATCTTGTTTATCATGCCAATTGTAATATAAGACACCTTCTTTTAACTCCAGCAAATTCTTGTTTAGCCAAAAGTGTTTCACAGCTGGACTCTGAATCATTAGTTCAGTTTGATCTGGCTCACTATTCTGTTCTTTCCAATTTATCAATGGTCCTATATTTGGGTCGTTCATTTGAAATTCTCTCAACTGTTGTTTTGAGTAATTTTCAATGAACTCTGTAGTTGTATATCCAGTGTTCACTTGTACTGAACGGACTGTTAATGGAATGACATCATCCACTTTGGTATCAAATCTACTCCACTGGTTATGTGCTCTTGTACAAAACTTACAACCACCACATGGGAGTAACTTTAAATCTGTGCCAGATTCATAGTATTCGCAGTATGGAGCATCATCAGGGATTCTTGAGAGGCCATCAGCATTTCCATGATGAACACCTGGACGGTGGACAATGTTGATGTCATACTGGCTCAATTCTTCCAGCCATCTAGATAACTGCCCTTCGATATTTTTGAATTTCATTAACCAGATAAGGCTGTTGTGATCGGTTCGAAGTAGGAATCGTCTCCCTAGCAAGTAATGACGAAACTGTCTGGTGAACCTTATCACAGATAAGAGTTCCTTTCTTGTGGTACAATAGCACCTCTGAGCAGGAGTTAATATAAAACTTCCATAGCTGATGACTTTCTCAGTACCATCTTGTATTTGGGACAAAATTCCTCCAATTGCTGTGTCAGAAGCATCAGTATCCAAAACAAACAAGTTGTCACTGTTTGGAAATGCCAATAGCGGAGCTTCTGACAATAGCAATTTTAGTTTCCTAAAGTCCTGATCATGTTCCTTCTTCCATTGAAAAGTTGCCTTGCTGCCAGTGAGTTGATACAATCTGGCCGTAACTTCTGCAAATCCTTTAATGTGGTCCCGATAGTAATTTGCAAAACCTAAGAAGGACTCCACCTCTTTGGTACATTTTGGAACTGGCCAATTTTGTACTTTTTCCACTGCTTCATGTGTCATGGATACACCATTTCTACCTACTAATCTTCCCAGAAAGTTCTGTAAGTTCTGTTTGGAAGAATACACATTTTCTTGGCTTCAATTTTAGGTTATATTGGCGAAATCTAGTAAGTGTTTCTCTGATATTCGAGAGATGATGACGGAAATTACGACCAATGATACACACATCATCTTCAGATTTGAAAATAATTCTGCACACTGTGAAAATGATGGGATTGGCCAAACCTGCTTGACAGACTTCTCATTAACAACTCTGTAGTCTATACACCAGCGAATTGATCCGTCTTTTTTCCGCACTAAAACAGGTGCAGATGCCCATTCAGAAATGGAGGGTGTTATTACACCACACTCTAACATAGACTTTAAATGCTTTTCTCCCTCTTCCTGGAATCCAAGAGGTGTACGGCGCATTCGTTGTTTCACAGGTTTTGAATCTCCAGTGTCAATGGAAGGTTTTATGGCCGTAAAGCATCCTAAATCAGTATCACTTTTGGCAAAGACATCCCGGAAATCATTGAGTAAAGATGCAAACTGTTCTGACTCACTGTCAGATATATGTTTACATGATTTCCTGAACATCTCTTGCGAGTGACTTGGAACCTTGCTGCAAAGACATTTTTTATCAGTTTCAGTTTTATTTCTGCCCACTTCAATGTCTTCATTAACTGAATCAGGACATTCAGCATTCTGTATTGAACGAATCAAACAGGTTGGTGAACATTCTTCAGTCAAAATTTGAGCTTCCATGCAATTGCCTACGACTGATCCTTTTTTAAGAGTATGGTACCTGCCAGTAGGATTCCAAAAATTAATTGGAATTTCTCTGTCACCATTGACTTTCAGCAATGCATAAGGTGAGCAATAATTATCCGAGACTGCTGGTGAAAAACTGCAAAGGTCTTCCAAAGCCTTTCTCAATTTTCATGGTATAAGGTGGTAGTACTACCTTTTTCTTTGTGGTAACTCTACTGATTTTATGCTGAGTCCCCTGACCATTTTTCTTTAAAGTGGCTTGTATAATCTCATCATTGATAGTAACTTGGTTACTTTGCAAGTTCACTATGCCCTTGTTCTCTTTCAAGAAATCAATGCCTAAAATAACCTCATCTGCAAGTGATGCCACATAAATATTCCAGTCATAGAACTGCTTACCTAATCTAACAGAAACTGACTTAACAACTTTGGCTGGAATATTATTTATGGCAGTAGCATCTTTCAAGATTACTTCCTCCACCACCAAAGGCTGAGGTGTCATGTCCTGAAAGATCCTTTCACTTACGACTGTTACTTGAGCTGCTGTATCAATGACTGCTTGACACTGAACTCCATTGATTTCGGTGGGAATTACAAGACTCCACCCTTCATTTCTTGCCATATGTATTTCTCACCAGCTGATTCAGCTTTTATTTCTTTCTTTCTAACATTTTGCTTCTTTCCTCCTTCATATGCCATATGTCCATTTTGCTGGTTTCATGTTTTAATACCAAAATCAGAAGGATCACCAGATGGAGGCAAAGCTGTATCAACGACAGAAAAGTAACCACCCAATTCACCTGGACTGACTCTAGCATTCTTTTGACCAGTTGATTTATCAGGAGATGTCAAAGTTGTATCTAGGACAAAATTGTCATCACCCAACTTATCATCACATACCAATGGACTGGCTTTCATTGTAGGATCAGCAAGTTTACCAGGTGACACCATAGCTGTATCACGGACAGAAATGTTATCACCCAGCTTACCACTAATCCCAACCCTATGGCCTATCACGTTAGCTGAGTGTAGGCCAGCACACTCAGCATCTCCTAGTTTAAATACTTTCTTGGCGATTGGTTTCTCAGGTTTGGTCTTGGGGACTCAGATCTTTCCCGAGAAGGCTTAGACTTGTTTGGACAGTCTTTTCCATAGTGACCCTCATTTCCACAATTGAAGCAAGTTTTCCTGGCTGGACTTGGACTTCGACTTCGATATGAACATTTGTTGGCAAAGTGACCAACCTGCCCACAATTGTAACATCTACCCTTAGCTGGACTACCTGGTGGTGTGGGGTCTCTCATATCCAGTTTGTCCGCTATCTTGCACATAAGTTTCAACTGTTTGTCCATCAGTTGCTTCAGTTCTTCTATTGCAGACCGTTCTTGTTTGTCATTAGTTTCTGCAAAGTGGACTTGTCTAATTTGAGGCTTAGTATTTCCATGAAGAACTTTGTGATTTTGTGAAGCCAAGATAACAGCATGTAGAGCCTCCTCTAGGGATTTGGGCTCCTGATTCATTGCTACTAAAGCAGATGATTTATCCTTGCAGCCAAAATTTCTATCTCTGCTTCTTTAAAATCACTATACGCTCCCATAGATAATTTCCATGTTCTTCTGGAAAACTCTTCAATACTCTCCTCCTGCCCTTGTCTCAGATCCTGTATTTTCCGTTGGATCACTGACTGTGAATCCTTGTGGCCAAAAGCTGAGCTCATTTTATTCTTCAGCCGGTCATAATCATCCAGGATGAAATTTGACAGCGAGGAGTGGTAGTCCAACGCATCATCCTGAAAACTCTCACCAAGCCGGTAAGCTCTATCATCATCATCCCATCCATACCTCTTGGCCACTCTTTCAAATTGGAAGATAAATGTATTCCAATTTTTCTGACCATCAAATGTGGGCAGTTTCATGGATGGTGTACCATTAGCAGTTGTTGATTTTGGCTTTTCACATTTATTGGCAACTGGAGTTGACTGATGAATATCCCCTAGGGGATGATAAACACCATGATCTACAACCCCTCTAGTAACAAGTGTTGCTGATGGTACAGTGTATGGCGAAGCAGGCGACTGTTCTCGGGTTTCCAATTTGAGCACCCTGGAATTTAAGTTGTCCAAACGGTCACTCATTGTGTACATTGTTTTTTCAATTTTTTCCATGCACTGCATCATTTTTGACATCTGTGACTTCATACCATTGGAATCATCAGAAATTTGTTGTTGAGATGGACCATGAAGCTTGGTACCCACTGGGATATCCTGATGGATGGATGAAGTTGTCACTGGGTCATCTATTTTTGAATTTTCTTGATCTCCTTCTTCCTGTTCCACAGATCCAAGCATAAAGTTACCTTCATTTTCCGCCGACAATAAAATGGAATGCTTGGAATAGACATCAGGTCATCCATGGTTAAATGTCCTTGACATTCCTCCCTTTTCTGAACAACCATCCTAGCCCTGGCCTTGCCAATGTTCACTAGAGTTTTGATGTCATCAACAGTAGCTGTATTGAGATTCATTTTGTTGTTCATTTTTGCTGACAACTATTGCACTAATTTAACAGATTTAACAACCAACTATATTCAAACTTATTAAATATTAGTTGACAAAATGAAATTATTTTGAAATTCTTTAAAATTAGATCTTGAATTATGCAAAATGCCAAAAATGTTTCAAATTTTTTTTTTTTTTTAAATAGGGGGGGGGGGGGGGGTAACAATTATTAGAAACTTACAAGATTACAAAATATTTCACAATCTTTCAGTGGGGGATAACAATTATTAGCCAGATTAAAAAATATTTCACAATGTTGGGGGGGGGGGGGGGGGGGGTTCAGCTAGTAATTTAAATAATTCAGAATTTAATGTAAAGATCTAGAAAGGTTATCTAGAAAGGTTATTGCAGGACTATTAATGTACAACTAATTATACAAATAAAAACAATATTATGAAGTTATCACAAATATTGCTTAAACTATGTATGCACTAGTTAAATGACACAACAATAATGTGAGGCTTTCACAAAATTGTTCAAATACATAAATCACAACAGGTTTTGTCATGAAACACAATACAAACAAGATATACAAAATAATACAATACTATGAGGCTATTACAATATCATTTAAAAATTCAAATTATCTGTCAATAGTATATCACAACAGGTTTTGTTATGAAATACGATCAGATAATCACTAAATGGTAGCCACTAAATTAAAATTAACTGCAACAATTTAGAAATTCTGTTATCAATTTATGTAAAATTCCGTAAAAGAAATAAATAAATCCTAAACTTGTGATAAATCAGTAGCAGTATATTTCTTCAATCATTAGAATAACAACCGTAATTGCAGGATCAATATGTCAACCAGCAAAATTCACGACAATAATTGTAATGTCAATTTATGACTAAAATGACACAAAAATTATCATAAACTAGCTAAAATATTGTTACAACCACTTTATGTTATGTTATTAATGACAGGAAACAACTAAAACTAATTTAAATAAAGTTTAAGCAAAATTGGTTTAAGTTGGTAAATGGAATTTTTTGAATGATACAAACACTAACTTTCTTAAAAATGCAGATAAAAACACCTGTGTTGCGAACTCGGGACACTTTTTGAACAAGTAGTGTAAATACACAATAAAGAATAATAGAATATCTGCTTATCCTTATCATATGAGAAGACCAGTGAGAGTCTAGCAGTCACAGAAAATTACCCTGTATAAAATGCCTCCCTGTCTACTAAACAACAACCAATATGTATTCCTGGGATTTTCATTCTATTTTTAACTCAGGACACTTTGAAAAGATATGCCATTTCTGTAAATCAAAGGTAAACATGATTTTTATTATATCCTGTGTTTATTGATGTTTTTTTATAGATACTATTTTGTATAAAATAAAGCATCACACAATTTAACTAGGATATATGCTGTGCCTAAGGGACACTGAGTTCAGCAATATCGCTAAAAATCTGCACTGGATGACATCTTAAAAGTGTCACTCTATCATCTTAGGAATAACATGGTAAAAATTATTCAAAAAATATATTATTTTGGTGGGTTATGACAAATACACTTGTGTATTATTGATATATGGATGGTGCCACTATTTTTATGAAGTTTTTATCATTTTTGTGTTTGGGTGTCCTGAGTTAAAACCGTCCCGAGTTAACAACATAGGTGTACCAAAATGTGCCTAATACTCTAAAACTAAATAAATATGTTGTTATTTGTTGTTAACTTTAACCAAAACACTAAAATTTTAAATTTCACCAACTTCCAGGATCAGCTGTCAACTGTCAAAATTTGAATTCTGTCAGGGCCTCACCTCAACTTCAAATTGTTTGACTTCTGACACCAATATAATAATATAAATACCTCGTAGCAGGCTGTGCTAGGGCTTCTGGAGTGTTCACTGGTCACTTGCTCACTGCAGTAGTCACATAGATCCGCTGTACAGCAGGAAATATGAGAGCTTCTGTGAAGAGGCAACCAAGATACAAACGTTACTTTTCTCTGAGAGTTTAAAATTCATAGGGTCGTTTGTACAGTCTGGTATATTGTTCCATCGGGGGAGAAGAGACTGAGATAATTGATGCAACTCTTTGCATTGGAGAAAAAATACACAACACTTCTGTATCCACACATGCAGCTCAGGGGAGAGAAGTGCCTGATAACTGACCGACTGTATGGCTTGAAGTGAAAAGACACTGAGAATTATCGTACTGAGAGGATATGAACATTAAAATACTTCTTATTGGTTTATAATTATATATTAAATATTTCGCAATATACTTTAAAACTCCTGTTAGTAGTACGATTTTTGGTGCTTTAAAATTCTGCATTGATTTAGACGTTTCCTAATTGGTGTCACATGATTTGCCCTGGCGACCACACTTGTTGTGAATACTTTAAAGATGGCGGAGTAGATCAAACTGAAACGTTTCTTCTCGGAAAAAGTATTTTTGTACAAAGGATAATTGCAAGATTTTATATACAGAGGTGCAGTCATGAGTCACACCGATTCAAGGTAAAACTTTGACGTTTTCTAGTCACTTTCCTCTGGAATGATTACTACACGTATGTCAGTTGCACCAGTAATCATGCTACTATATCAATAAAGTATGTGATAAAACAAGTTTACACTAAGTTCTCCACAACTATAAAATACTTCAGGCATTATTTATGCTGAATTATGAAGTAAATATCAACTAAAATGCTGAAAAATATTTGTTGCAATCATTTAATTTTGAATGTCAAAGGTTATATGTCACAGGGTTACTGATCCAGTTTTCATGCTATCTGTTGGCTATTTCATAAACTTTAAAATTAAACAATTTTTGCACAATATTATACACAAACAAAGACATAACTGTTGAACTCTACACAATAAACTTTACAATGGTGTTTTAATTGTAAAAATTGGTTATGTATTGGCAGATTTACAAGCAATTGAAGATTAACAAAATTTCACATTGCATTGATAAAAATTTATTGGCAAATAAACTATTGCATGAACCCAAAATAAGGACTAAAAGAGTTTAACAAGTGATATCCAAGTACCTGATTCAACTACAGAAATGATAAAAGTATCATTTTAAAGAAAAATACCAGTAGATTATGTCAGTTTTTATTTGAAGAAATTTCGTTTTATATTGGCTGAGATATTGTTAAATATGCTGCAAACACACGAAAACTAGTGCTAGCACGAAAACTGAACCATCGACCATAATTATGAAAATTTCGCGTAGTTTACTGTACTAGTAGAGACACAGCAGATGCAAACTCACCCAGATTTTGAAAACAAGTCACCCCATAGAATAATTTTCCCCATAAGACAACTCATCAAATAACTATACATGGGTTAGTCTAGCATGAAGTGGGTCGATTTTTCAAATGTTTTTAGTGCTGTGTAAAAAGTAGATTGGCCAGAAGAGCTAAGAAAACCACACGTCTATATTTGGTAGACATACTGAGTACAGAAGAAAGTGATAGGAGCAACAAAATGCAAAAATGGTTCATAATTTTTTCTTAAGTGTAAAGGTGTACAAAATCTTTGAAAAATATCTGCAAGTGGGTCGATTTTTCAGTCAAAAAAACTTTTTCCAATATTCATATTTTGACCAAATTAATGTGTTTCTTGGATTTATTATACTTAAAAGTTCACAAAAATGTTTGTCAGAAAGAAAATGGCAATAAATCTGTGATAAATACTGTATAAGTGGTTATTTTCGCGGGTACTTAAGTTCGCGAATGTACACTGTAGGCCTGGTTCGCGAGAATTTATTTTCGCGGTGAAATATATTCAATTATTGCCCAAACTAACAACATGTTCAAATTAAAATACTTATTATGCGGACTTCTGCTGGTTTGATTGGAAATGCATAGTTAACGTCTTTTCTTTTATACACGTTGTCAGTGTGTGAACCTACTCTGGGAGATTATAAATTTACGAAACCCAATCGAACACACTTTCATTGATCGGCGCATTATCAAAGAAGTTGTGTAGCGGGGTCGTGTAATTGAATTAATCCCTCCCTATTGGTGATAAAGATCAAAGAAGTTAGGCGTTTCTGTGAATGGTACGTTTGATAAAGCAATGGAATTTATTGTTTCCGTGACAGTGTTAAATATTGTATCTTGCATAATCTTGTATTATCGCTCACGCTACTGTAGACTGGTTCTACTGAATATAAATATTGGCTAGAAGTTATTTTCGCGTTTTGTAGTCACTCGCGAATATAGCGAAAATTAATTCCACGCAAAAATAACCACTTATACAGTAGATCTGGTTTGTGAATATGCCATGGTGTAATTGCAGTCAGGATTTTCCCTCATATGAGAAGGGCAATAAAATTTATTTTTAATAATTTAAACGACATGACTATTCTACCGATGTTTATCGACAGAATAGTGTATAGCTTATTTTACCGATGTGTGTCTACAGAATAAATACATGGCTATTTTACCGATATTTATATTTTTCTTGAAAATGAAATCCATGCAACCAATTTACAGATTTTATTTATCATAAATTCTGGATAGGAAATTCATGCAAACAATTGACAGCACTTGACAGCATTGATAGACACATGCAAAAATTGTACATTTGTAAATACATGCAAACATTTATTGCTAGTTGACACTTTAAACACACATGCAAACATTTCATAGTTTTACTTACATCCCTTACAAAGGTCAAAGTTGGGGTTTTACGTCCCGTTCAACAGCCAGGGTCATATTGGGACAGGTCCTCAGAATTGCCACTTGTGGGACTCAAACCCACAGAGGTGATACATCCCTTACAGTACCAATAAGTACTTGAGGGAGATTTTCAGAGTCCTGCACATTTTAGATGGATCCACTCCAAACAACTGTCGCAGCCAATAGATGCACCTTCCAAAACCTGGTCACATGTTTTACAGAGCCAACCAATTTCTCTCCCCTCCCTCATCACATGCTGGATGGCAGTCCAACCACCTGGGGTAAAAAATCTTAATATTATGTTAATGTCTGCCCTCTCTTCATCCAGACTTGCCGATGGTATATTTTCAGGGATACTCTCAACACTGTCTTCATCCAGCTTGTGTCCACTTACAGCCTTAACAATATCGTCTTCATTGACAAACCAACTGAGTATTTGCCTTTGTTGAGCTTGCATATCTTTCTGCTGGAATGGAAGACTTTTGGCCAATCTTAATCTTTTTCCCTTTGGGAGCCCAATGGCAGTCTTGGTACTCTCCTTAGGTCTCCCTCGCTTTTTTCCAACAGTAGGTATAGATCCCTGCCAGGGAAAATTGACCTAGGTCCCTGAGGGCCACATCATCTGGGAGAGTGTCTGAAGTATCTTCATGCTGTGTGATTTCTGGGAAAGTGTCTGAAGTATCTTCATCTTCTTGCTGTGTGAATTCTGGGAGTGTCTGAAGTATCTTCATCTTCATGCTGTGTGATTTCTGGGAGAGTGTCTGAAGTATCTTCATCTTCTTGCTGTGTGAATTCTGGGAGAGTGTCTGAAGTATCTTCATCTTCATGCTGTGTGATTTCTGGGAGAGTGTCTGAAGTATCTTCATCTTCATGCGGTGTGATTTCTGGGAGAGTGTCTGAAGTATCTTGTGTGTTTTCATTGGCATTTAATACCTCTGTTACAACCCATTCCTTATCTTGTTTCCAAAGATCAAGTATGTGTTCTAACCGAGCCTTCTTTGATGTAAATTCCTCCATACCACATCTTGAAATAAGTACATTGATCTGCTGTGTGATGATTGCTATGGTGTTATATTTTTTGTTTTCTGTGAGTGGTGGCCGCCTTGGAGTACCTTGTGTAACAGTTGTGGTCCTCACTGAAGTGCCAATGTTAGGCCTGAATTGTCTGTAGAAGTCCAAGGTCCACCAGGGTTCTATTAATTCAGGACAATATAGTGGCTCCCCTTGATGCTCCCTCATGGCAAAAATATGTTGGCAGGGGATTTTCATACTGGTGTAGAATGCACATTGACATTGATTTGTGCTGACTTGTATACTTCCACTCACTGTCAGAACTGTGGAATCATTGGAAATGGTGAACTTTGATCTGGACTGCAGTTGGCTTTGAAGAATCTTGAAGGCAGATGGAGTGAGATGTTTTTTGTACAAATCTTCTGTTAGTGTTGCCTCTAGTCAGACATCAAAACATCACAATCTGATCTTTTATAATTTAAATATATACTGTAAAACTTTTCCAAAAATTTCATGATACAGGAATACAGCAAACTTTTATTTTGGTAGAATTTCTTGAAAAATTGACCCACTTCATGCTAACCCGTGTACTGTGAAATAAGAGAAAATTTTGTGTTGCCAATTTGCCAAGCATGGCAATACTCACACTGCATTGCTTGCCTGAATCTCACTGTACTGCAGTATCACAATTCACAAGAAACATAGTACAGATTACTACTGTATACTGTAGTGGCTTAATTTCTACCAGTAAACGCTCATGCTTTAGATATTATTTAAAATTTATATTGTATAAGTTTTTAAACAAAATGATCAAATGACATACAGATCAATTAATGCTTTGTTTATGTTCAATATTTCTTTGAAAATGTATATTTTGACAATATATCTCTTATCGGGAAACCAGTCAGAACGCCACCAAACCATGACGCCACCTCCACAACGCCACGACCACTAACCAACATTAATGTACGGAATATGTAGGTACATAATTTGTATTTATTATATAAGGCGTGGCTGCGGTACGGTAAAACCGTTCTGTAGAAAATATGCTACAGTACGGATTGCCGCAGTCGAGAACTTTGTCTTGAGTGCAGTTACAGTAACAATTGTTTTCATTGGTTAATTGAATTAATCACATTTGCAGTCGAAAAGTAGACTGGTTGACTGGATCTTCTGGTTGTAAAATATGGCTAGAAACCCAATTGTGGCCTCATATTTCATTTACGTAGTCTTTGTGTGCAAGTATCAGCATTTCATATTTTATTTGTAAAATATTGCTAGAAAACTTCAATACTTGGTGCAGTAAAATGGTAGAAAATCCAAAGTCTGCATGTGTACAATTATGTACTAGCATTTGATATTTTATTTCTAAAATATTGCTCGATTTTCTATTTCTAAAATATAGAAACCCCTATCGTGGCCTCATATTTCCTTCTCTCCATGAGATGTTTTGGACACCAGCTTGTACCACACTCTAGTTAATTTACTGGAATACGGCAAATGAATGCAACCGTACTGTAGAATTTCTTCTCGAGTGCGGTGATTTACCATACTCCAGCCACTTCGTATTATATATGGTAGAGGATATTTACCCAGCGGCTGTGTATGCTGGATTGAATTTTACTGCTAACACACCCAACGGTTGCGTACACTAGCAGTGGCATCAGTCTAGCGTACCCAACTGCTGTGTACACAACATCTATATCACTGCTAGTGTACCCAATCGCTGTGTATGCAATACCTATATTACTGCTAGAGTACCCAATCACTCTGCACCCAAGATTTTTTTCACTGCTAGTGTACCCAATGGCTATGTAATACACTGCCGGTATACCCAGCCATCCTGTATTCAGTTAATGCACTAAGCACTATTTTTCTCAATGGTTGTACATATTAGATTTATATCATTTTTTAGTGTTCCCAGTGACTGTGTACACTAGTGGTCCTACGATTCGACAGAAAATCGATTCGACGTCTTTTTACAACTTTCGATATAAAAAATCAATTCTCATGTTAAGAATTGATTGTGAATCGAAAATGAGATATAAAGGTTACCTTATTTTCCTTATTTTGACAGATATTTAACATTTTATTTTCATAATATTTGTTTACATAATCTGCTATATTTATTTGATTGGAACTTCCTGTTGGTTACAACTAAAACTCAAGAATTCTGAATGTTTTTAGATCTTTTGTTGGTATGTTTGTAGCCATTGTGGGAAGATTAAAAATAATCTAGAATAAGTTTTAATTGTCTTTTATTCCATGTTTTTATTTCACACAAAGGTTCACATCCTATCACACACAACACAAGTGATGGAACACGTTTTTACCCTCTTTATAAGGTGCCGTTAGTTTTAGTACTTGATTTACCATCTACCTAATAGTCTGCAAATATTGCGAGAATAAGTACGACGTTTCCGTTTAACTCAACACGCCCCCTTAAACGAATAAGTTGTCTAATCTCTTGCATGTGATTGGTTTTGTAAACATATCTGCAAGATTTTGTTCAGATGGAATATACTTCAGTAATATATAGCCCTTTTGAACTTCTACACGGATAAAGTGATATTTAATGTCTATGTGTTTTGTCCTTTGGTGAAGCACAGGATTTTTGGCTAGGGCTATAGCGCTCTGATTATCAACAAAAATGTCAACAGTGTTAACCTTGTCCCCTGAAAATTCTTCATAGAGACACCTCAGAAACTTTGCTTCTTGAACGCATGAAACTAAGGCCACATACTCAGCCTCACAAGTGGATAGGGCAACACATGTTTGTTTTCTGCTCTTCCAGCAAACCATGTCACTATTTGTGTTCATAATAAAACAGTAACCACTAACACTTTTTCTATCTTCTAGATTTCCCCAATCAGAATCACTAAAGCCTTGTAGTTTCACGCCTGTTGATTTTCTGAAATTTAGACTTTGAGATTTTGTTCCCTTGAGATACCTAAGGACATGCTTTGCCCATTCCAGATGTGCTTTTGTTGGATGTTCTAGAAACTGAGATAGCATACTGACGCTATAACATATATCCGGCCTTGTACATGTCATCAGATATATTAGGCTTCCTACAATTTGCCTATACAGACATGAATCTTCTAGTGGCTTTGAGTCACTTGATCTTAACTTGTTCACATTCATTTCACAAGGAGCAGCCTTTGGCTTACAGTCATTCATCCTAAACTTATCAAGCATCTGTTCTATATATTTACTTTGATGCATTGTAACACAATCACCTTCAAAGTCAAACTGAATGTTCAAGAACAGAGATAATTGACCAAGGTCTTTCATTTTGAACCGTTTGCTCAGTGTTTGCTTTTCATTTTGCAATACATCTTCACTATTTGCTGCTATTATGATATCGTCTACCCACACGAGTAAAATAACATAGCAGTCATGAGTTTGCTTTGTGTACACACACATGTCAGTCAAAGATTGCTTGAAACCTTGTTCAATGAGATAGTCATGCAACAGTAAGTTCCATATTCTCCCACCTTGTTTCAGGCCATACAAAGATTTGTTAAGCTTGCAAACAAGCTTTTCACCCTTTGTTCCCATCTTTTCAAATCCCTTTGGTTGTTCAACATAAAGTTCACAATCTATTGGCCCATTCAGAAATGCAGTTTTGACATCCATTTGATGAACCTTTAGGTTTTGTTGCATGGCTATCTGTAACAACATGCGAATGGACGTAATACGGGCAGTTGGACAGAATGTGTCTTTGTAATCAATATTTGGGATCTGGGAATACCCTTTTGCAACATATCTAGCCTTGTATCTTTCCTCACCATCTGAATCTCTTTTGACAGTATAGACCCATTTTCCACCAATCAAATTTGCTCCGGCAGGTAGTTTGGTGTACTCAAAAGTTTCATTTTCATCAAGTGCACTAATTTCATCTTTCATTGCCTGATGCCATTTCATAGAGTTTTCACTCTGAATTGCTTCTTCAAAAGTTTTGGGAGTTTCAAAATCACCCATTTGATATAGAAAGTCAATGTTTTGATCAGTGGGGGCATCAACCATTGTGACATAGTCTTTTAAATAGACTGGTTTAGCAAGCTTTCTGACTGACTTTCTACAAGTGCTATTCGCATCATCAATGGATAGGTTTGGGTCTACACTGTTTTGGTCGTTACCTTGAGCTTGTTCAACAAGAGTATTCTCAGGTATGTAAGGTTTAATAATGTTTTGTTCTACATTTTGAACTGGTTCAATGGCACAAGCTTCAGTTTTCTGAACTACATTGTCACAGAATTTCACACATCTTACTCTCTTGACTTGATTTTTACTCTTGAAATACACAAGATATGCGGGACTTGACTTATCATAACCAATAAACACCCCCTTTTCACAACGTGGTTCTAGCTTTGACTGATTTTGTATGTATGCAAAACAACTCGTACCAAAAATTTGCATCTTACTGAGGTTTGGTTTCTTCCCAGTAACTGCTTCAAATGGGGTTATCCCCAGTCTCCGATTGAGACAGCGGTTTCTGATATACACTGATGTATATACTGCATAAGTCCAAAGAAACTTTGGCAAATTTGCTTCAATTAACATGCATCTTGCCATGTCGAACACTGTCCTCCACCCTCGTTCAACAGTACCATTTTGGTGGGGGCTGTACGGGGCACTAAACTCGTGCCTAACCTTGTTTTGAACCAACAACGACTCAAATCCGCTACATGTGAATTCCGTTCCATTATCCGATCTTAAGGTTTTGATTTGCCCAAAAGGGGCAATATCTGCCAAAAACTTCTTAGTAGCTTCACATGTGTCAGATTTGGCTTTCAGGAAATACACCATATATACACCCGAGTAATCATCCACAAACATCAGACAATACTTGAAACCTTCACGGGCAGTAGGCTCAATTGGGCCTGCTAGATCACAGTGGACCAACTCAAATAACTTACTGGCTTTTCTGTCAGGATTTCGATTTCGGTATTGAGGCATCTTCCCCAAAGTACAAGTGTCACAGTTAAATTCTGACTTATGAGACTTTCATACCGTCAACGACGTTTTCTAATGCTAGGATGTCTTGTACATTGCAATGACCCATAGTTTGGTGCCAATTTTTGCTACTACGGGATACTTTTTCGGAACCTTTCACAGAGTTCAAATAGTACAACCGACCTGATTGATTGATATCAAAAGCAGTGCCATCTGGGGCAATTAGTTGAGCATCGTTTGGACCAAAATTGACATTTGCACCCCTTCTAACAGCAGCTTGTACAGATAAAATGTTTTGCTTGTAGGATGGTATATACAAAGCATTTTCAAGTACAATATCATGTTTAACACCATTGCTGTCATGCACTGAAATTGATGCATTACCCTTACCAAGGACTACATTATCTGATCTACTACCATCTGCTAGTTCAATGACGTGTTTTTCAGTACTCAAATCTTGCATTGAAAGAAAACTTTCTTTACTAGTAATAATATGTGCAGTAGCACCACAATCAACCAAAATAGAGTTACAAACATCAGTCAAAACAGTGTCAGTATTTTGTACATAGTCTGCTTTAAACACGAATGAGTGATCATCAGCATCCTCTTGGACGGTCTTCACAGTATCACTGCTTGGTTTCTTCTTGTTTTTGCGACACTCACCAGTTGTATGTGTTGAGCTTTTACAGTTATTACACCACTTACGGTTGCTCTGGTTGCTGTTGTTTTGTCCCTTGTTGACGTGACACTGGTAGGACTTATGATTGGGTTCTCCACAGGTGTAGCATGTTATATTTCTTCTTGGGTTGCTTGTTCTTGGATTTAGTTGCATAATGGTATCTTTTTCACACGCAGTCCTGTGGCGATACCTTTCATTCTCTTCGAACGACTTCAGTGCTATTTTATAGTCCAAGAAACTACAATCTTCATCTTTCTGAGTCATAACTGTACAGAAGGCGTTGAACCTGTCAGGTAGCCCCTTCATGGTAATTGCCATCAGCAAGCTGTCACTAATGTTTTCTCCAGCAGTTTTCAGAGAATTGCAGATAGTTTCTGCTCTAATTAAGTAGTCAGTTACATTTTCGTCTTCACCCATCTGTAGTGATGTGAGCTGAGTGTACAGGTAAATAATACGAGGTTTACCTTTTCCCATGTAATGTTCATTCAAAATCTTCAATGCTTTCGGACCATCATTTGGAGCATCACGCATAATCAGACTCAGGCTTCTGTCATCCAAGTACTGAATTAGCTGTGCAAATGCTAGTGCCTTATTTGCTTGACTTGGTTCATCAGCTCCATGAAATATTCCATACATTTTCTGAAGTCTCATGTGTCCCAAAAATTTCATTTCCCACAGTTCATATTTATCCTGATCTCCATCAAAGTGGAGTCTGGGCCCATAACCTGTTGGTATGTTTGTAGCCATTGTGGGAAGATTAAAAATAATCTAGAATAAGTTTTAATTGTCTTTTATTCCATGTTTTTATTTCACACAAAGGTTCACATCCTATCACACACAACACAAGTGATGGAACACGTTTTTACCCTCTTTATAAGGTGCCGTTAGTTTTAGTACTTGATTTACCATCTACCTAATAGTCTGCAAATATTGCGAGAATAAGTACGACGTTTCCGTTTAACTCAACATCTTTTAACATAATATTCTAAGTTCAACCTAGGTTAAATTTTAACTTCCACTGGTTCATACACAACATACATATACTCCCTGTAAATAGGGACTAACGACTTTGGCCATCAATCAAGTGCAGAGAACAGACATCAAGTAATATAGACCACACTGTATTTACTGTAATACTTCACCAATTTGCCATGAATGTTTTTGACAAATTTTGTTAAATTATATTACTACTTCATCATGCATTGAATGAATTGTGCCTCATTTAACAGACTATAATTATATGAATTGATTAGATCATGTAGACCTGTTGGAATATTTTTTTGGGGGTGAGAAATTTTTTAGAATAATTGGCAATTACTTAACAGCCAAAGGCTTTCATGTTCACACATGGGAAAGAAAAAGAAAGAGTACAGGGGACTTTGAAGTAGCCTTGTCACAGGCATTTATATGTATAGTATAGACACAACTGTTTAATTGCTCAATAAGTATTTTTCATCATGTTCTCATATATTTACTTAGCTAGCTGAGGAGAATCCCAGGAGAAAGGCCTCTGATACAGTGTGCATTATGGCGAAAATATTTCACATTTGGATTTTGATTCAGGCAGCCTGGAAAGCCATGCTAACTTTGAAGCTAACATAATTTATAAAGCTCACTTGTAACTTAGATATTTGCAGTCTGAGGTAAAGTTAACCCCACAAATTATAAGAAGTAAAGTGTGGTCATGTATTATAAAAACTGTGGTACAGAGGGATGTTGAACTAAACTGGTTGAAATAATGATTATTTTTCAGTTGATTGGTTGCTAATATGCTGGTTTACATTTTTATACCATAAATGATCTTATGAGCTGAAAAGGATTGATGACACAAATAAATATTTATAGCTGTTAAGGTTAGAATCATAGGTTACTATATTATTGCTCATAAACATACTTGCTGAGTCTTTCAATTTACTGGTTTCCTACATACCCCACCCCCACTGAAACCCACTAAAACCAAAGAAATCTACTATTTTGTGGTTTATGGCAAAAAGTAAAGAAGTTTCATTTTTTTTTTACAATTTTTTTTTACAAGCAGAAAAACAATTATAATTGATAATCGATCGCTAAGAATTACCGATTAATCGATTCTGATTTTTCAGATCAATTCCTAACACTAGTGTACACAAATGATTAGGGCTGTGAACGAGTACTCGAGCCTCGATAGACGAGTCGATCTTTGCTAGTACTCGAGTCCATTTTAAATCCTCGGTTACTCGCGAGGTATTGTATTATCGCCCACATAATGAAACGCTTGTGTAAAATATGCCACATTTCCGCATTTCCGTCACATAATATCAATTAGTTATTATTTTCGCTTGAAACGCATAATTTACTCCATATTCTATATCTGGTCAAATAGAAGTCGTTTTTCTTCAAAAGTTTCGTTTCCGGAACCGACTATTTGTTTACAGAACACTTCTAATGGTAGATACTAAATCTCGTGGTTACTCGAATTCGGGCTGGTTGTGAGAGGGCGAGTACTCGATTCCGTTTTTCAGCACCCGTCCCAGCCCTACAAATGATATCACACTACGATTTATATCACTACTAGCATACCCAACAGCTATTGTTGCTATTGTACCCACTGGCTGTGTACACAAGATCTATATCACTGTTTGCGTGCATGCGGTTGGTTACACTAGCAGTGATATCGGTCCAGTCTACCAGGTGGTTGTGTACATATTATATTGGGTTTTCTAAACAGAGTTACAACCTGTAAAAGAAACAAAGTAAAGAAACAAAATTCACATTGGCATAGTTAAAAGCACAATTATGCAATATATGACTTTGTTTTAACACATTTTTTTATGCATTCATGTACAGCATTTCATGAGCCTTGGTTGTGAACTTTTACTTTATATAAGATGGGAAAATATTTTCTGTTTAAACCTTGTTAATATATGTTCTTATTTATCCCCTGCTTACCTACAGTGAACTCCACCATCCCTGCTTACCTACAATAAACTCCACCATAGCAGAGCTAGGTTGGCTCAAATATATATAACAACATGTGGTGGCATTTTCGGGTGGCGTTTTGGTATGGTGCGTTTTGACTGTATTTTCGTTATCAGCCGTTTTTACCACAAACCGGAAATATCAGTGGATCCCCATTTTGTTTACAAATGGAAGCATTTGTCCTTGACCTCTAACAAAGATATATAAGGTGGGCGTTCACTGGTAGGCTGCCACTAGCCATCCCCTCTATCTCCTTTAAATATGATTAACATACAGAATATCGAGGTGGTATCCTAACAATATTTATCAATAGAAATGCAGCTTGAAGATCCTATATCTCTACTGTGTAATATTATAAATATATAGCAGATGATCAAAATGCCAATGTGCTCATTAAGTCGATTGGTCGACTTTGACAGCTTTACTTGATTTGAAATTGCAAATAAAAACAACATCCTCTTCTTTTTTTACTATAATATATACCACAAAAATTACAGTACAATGTGTTCCAAGCATTTATACTTTTAAATTTTCTGAAATAAACATTAAAATTTTCACTGTAATTTCTGACAAATTTGTATATTTAATTTAATTTACACGGAAATATGAATTTAAATTATGTTATAACCATATTATTTGATAATATGAAAATTACACATTCCACAGCTCACCCATTGAATGTATAGTATACATTCAATAGTTTGACCCAATAAATGCACACATTCAATAGTTTAACCCATTGACCCATTGAATGTATACATTCAGTGGTTATCTAATCTAATGTGGACTTTTATAGCGCTTAATCTCCATCACTGATGGACTCTAAGGCGCATAAATGGACTCTAAGGCGCATAATCCACATCCGCATGGTTATCCACATTCAATACAACATTTACACATAGCACTCAGCTCATACACATAACGTAATAAGTAAGCATGTGGTCACAGAATTCTGGGGGATTTTGTAGCAATATATTTTCAATATAACAGCATCCCATCACCACTTAACTTGGACCATCACTGCTGGCCACTTCTGATCCATATTTCTCCCACCCATCCCCACTAGTCAGAGTGAAATTCCAAGTTGGACCGAAGTCCAATTTTTAGGATGTACCCTGGTATTGGCTGTTTTATGGCAAACCAGAAATACCAGTGAGCGCCCATTTTGAATATATGTATAGATATATTTATATATCAGTATTTCCTGAGCCTCTTTTTTTTGGAGCTCAATTAACCCCCTCCATTGAAAACCGGGATCAATGCAAATTTTTGAGGGTCAGTTTGGCTTGACCCCTTCTGGTTAAACTGCAGGTTAGAAAAATAATGGACAAACAATACCTAAAATACCTAACAAAGCCAGTGTGCGTGTTAGAGTTATGAGTTATGACATCGAAAATGGGGTACAAGTAATATTCTGCCACATTTTCCTCAATAAACAGTGTTTAGATACACCCAGTTAAAAAAAAGCAATAAATTAGATTTAATTTTATTTATCACTTTGACAGTAAATTATAGTACATTGTAAATGGTTGTACATTCATAAAAAATATCTAAAGTACACCTGTGTACATCAGAGTAAAGAAAAGAGTCAAAAATAAACTTGACTTTATTGTCCTCTTATTTTTGGGTGATTTTTAAGGTAGCAAAAATGAACAGAAGCACTACTCAATTTTCAATGACATATAGTATGTTGATAGTTTCTAAAAAATTATTTTATTTACACTACAAATATGATATTTATTCTGTTTGAAAGACAATTTATTGTAGTTTATGTTGCCTTTTTTATTTACACTACAAATATGATATTTTTCTGTTTGAAAGACAATTTATTGTAGTTTATGTTGCCTTTTATTTGACAAAAATCCATTAAGTGGTTCCAAAGTTAGTGTTTTTGCTACAACCACTGTAAATATTTTTTGAATTTCAGAGATAATATTTTTGGGGAGCTTTCCGAGGTTAAAAAATTAAAGAATTCCCGAGATTTAGGAAAATGTGTCTCCCACTGCACAGGGTATTTGTCATCGTTCGGAGACATTGTTTCCTTGCAGAGATCACATTTTCTTTCGAAGTGTAACGTTTCGAGTAAGATGAATTTCATCTGTGTAGCTCTCGTCTCATGTGAAATATTAAAATATACAGCTTATCTTCAGTGCTGTTTTTCATTGCATGTTCATCTATGTTTTCAGTAAAAAAATCTTGCGTCCTTGCATTTATAGATACAATATCAAAGTTTCATTTTACAAATACTTCTGTGTCAGTCTGACTCTCTGCTAAATTTTATGTGCGTAAATCCCTTGATTTCTACCTAAACAAGGTGAGTGTTTACCATCAGATGGGGTGTTCACTGGTAGAATGCAAAATATAACATCTGACCAAAAAAGACAAAAACAGCTTGTTGGATTTTTGCCATTTTTTTTTTTCTAAATATTAAAGTAAGTAGTCATACAAAATTAGGGATTACACAGTAGAAGAAATTTTGAGTTTGATAGTTCTCTGATTAAGTGCCCTAAAAATGAAATTCCATACAAATGTCTCAAATTTGGACTCTGCAAAATGTTTAGAAATCACCTTCGTGACACAATTTCTATTTTCGTGCAGACATAAAACGAAAAAATTATGAAGCAATATCATAAAATCTTTATCCAAAGTATCAATGGATAAGATGTTTTTATTCTATTTTTACATAGTTTCAAGAATTTTTGGTGAGTTTCTATAGTTTTACAGTTATTTAGTTTTGCATTTTCTTTTTTTCTTTTTTATGTACAACTGATCTAATTTCCTTGTTTTTCAGTGCCCTGGCTGCTTACAACAGTTTAATGGACCCACATTTAGGTGGTTACTTTAGCAACCTGAAAATGCGGAAACACCTAAGAAAATCAGGGCTGGTGAGTTGCATTCAGTTTTTTTTTTAACCTTGAAAATTACTTGACCTTTTCTTCATTGTAACCCTGGACAAAAATCTGGATATATTGGTTTTTAACTTGTTGCAACACTACTGCCACAGATATTCTTTTTAGATACACTAATTCAAAAGTTATTTACGTTGAGCTTTCAGATTTGTCATGTATATATGTGTATATGGGCAAGTACGCAAAGACTGTTTCATGGTGACCTAAATCATCAATTTCAAGGTCAATGGTGGACTTGAGATAGCTAATTTTTTGCAATTTTTCACAGTTTATCCAGATTCTTTACACTCTAGCTTGCATTTGGTTGATATAAATCTATTACAGACCTACAAAAATTTGACCTTAATTATCTTTGTTGACAGTCACATAGTGATACCAAAAGTCCCCCAACGGGACCCCTTTTGGCAATGTGTTGCATTATTTTGGATTTTTATTTTGGATATATCATATAAACAATACATGCCATTATAAAACGGACACCTGCGCAGTCGACGAAAATGCGTCTCTGCGCATTTCGTGAGAGTACTTTTATAGAGGAACAAATGTACGCTGTTCCAATCTGCGAACATGGTTGCACAACATAATCTCGAAAATAAAATTGAAAACAAACAAAATCAGTGAACATTGGATAAAACTACAAAAATCGTTTTATAATAGAAATAAACTACTTTTGCTTGGACTTTATTGGCGATTCAATCACAAAAATACCCTCTAAATAAAGGACTCGTGCCTTCACAAATTTCCGGCGAATAACGGACGAGCGCGCAGCGCGAGTCCGTTATTCGCCGGAAATTTGTGAAGGCCCTCGGCCTTTATTTGAGGTTATTTTTGTGATTGAATCGCCAATAAAGTCCGCGCATACGTAGTTTATTTCTACATTCAAAATTGCAATAACACTAACAAAAAGTATAACATGCTGATACCCAGTACCTTGACCTTGAGCACTGTTGTTCATCTGTTCACCTTTTAACCATGCCATTCAAAGTCAGCATTGAATACCCAAAATGCATTGCATCGCCTCATATTGCCTCAAGAGGTTTGGTATGTAAAAAACACCTTACATAAATCTGCTGCTAATGTTTTGGCAGGGTTAAATTTTATACCTTTTTCAGTGTTAAATAGAGTGTATATAAACATAAAGGATTTAAATTTCCCTTATTTTTGATTAAAAATTTTTGAGTGTGAAACTAGTTAAAGGAAGTCCTGTGCTGTTGATCGTGGCAATGTCTTTGAGTTTCAGTGTCTAAGTTATTGATGACTTTTATCAAATTTGTTGTTTTTTTTATCAGATTACCAGAAGTGGGGAAATTGTGTCAGAAAATACTTACCGCTTGAATATGGCTAGAAAAGAGCACAAGAAGCATGTGAGAGATCTCTTAGCACAGGCTATTGTGCACAAAACACTGGATATGGAAAGAAACAGGCAGGTCAGTCAAGTCTAGCTCTGCATTAAACTCCCAGATTGTATTTCAGAAAGTACCTTGTACAAAAGGTCAGCATGAAATTAAACTTTCAGAAATGATTTACAGACCAGTATTTACATCAGCATCTGTCATAATTAACAGTCCTGGTAACTTATTTATGGTGTCTTGAACCATTATTCACCTTGTGAAACAAAAGTACACTCTTGATAGCACATTGGAATTATGAAAATATTAACCTGCATTTTGCCCAAGGTTTTCCATGTATTATTAAGCGTCCCGCAAGGGACGCTTGTTTGTGTATGGGAGAGCTTCAGGCTCCGCCGGCTCCGCCGGCTCCGGCGGCTCCGCCGGCTCCGCATTTTGTTTTCCTTATAACTCTGTAACCGTTAGGCGGATTCTTTTCAAATTTGGCAGGTTTAGGCAGTAGCCTTGGGGAATTTTTTTGAATATGCTGCAGTGACATTTCAACCAATCAGAGAGGTCACATGACCAAAAATGTCTTTTTTCGATGGGGAAGCTTGTCCGGATGATAACTTGAAAGCAATTTTATCAATTCACCTGAAATTTGGCAAATACATTCATTCTATTAAAATCTGGAAATCATTAGATTTTGGCATTGATTGGTCAAGAAATGGCCGAGTAATTAATGATTAATTAATCATTACGAATTTTCCAAATAAGGAAAACACAAAAATGCTTATATCTCGAAAACCGTGCTAGATAGAGCGATTTCGACGAAATTTTTGACCCGCAGGGTATCTCTGCGGAGTAGTTTTCCCAATTTTCAAAAAATTTTTGTCTCGTCCAAAATGGCGGCCATTTTGAATTTTCGAAATTTTCGCAAAAATTGCAAAACACAAAAATGCTTATATCTCAAAAACCGTGCTAGATAGAGCAATTTCGACAAAATTTTTGACCCGCAGGGTATCTCTGCGGAGTACTTTTCCCAATTTTCAAAAAATTTTTGTCTCGCCAAAAATGGCGGCCATTTTGAATTTTCGAAATTTTCGTAAAAATTGCAAAACACAAAAATGCTTATATCTCGAAAACCGTGCTAGATAGAGCGATTTCGATGAAATTTTTGACCCACAGGGTATCTCTGCGGAGTAGTTTTCCCAATTTTCAAAAAATTTTTGTCTCGTCCAAAATGGCGGCCATTTTGAATTTTCGAAATTTTCGCAAAAATTGCAAAACACAAAAATGCTTATATCTCAAAAACCGTGCTAGATAGAGCAATTTCGACAAAATTTTTGACCCACAGGGTATCTCTGCAGAGTACTTTTCCCAATTTTCAAAAAATTTTTGTCTCGCCAAAAATGGCGGCCATTTTGAATTTTCGAAATTTTCGTAAAAATTGCAAAACACAAAAATGCTTATATCTCGAAAACCGTGCTAGATAGAGCGATTTCGACGAAATTTTTGACCCACAGGGTATCTCTGCAGAGTAGTTATCCCAATTTTGAAAAAAATTTTGTCTCGCCAAAAATGGCGGCCATTTTGAATTTTCGAATTTTTCGCAAAAATTGCAAAACATAAAAATGCTTATATCTCGAAAACCCTGCAAGATAGAGCGATTTCGACGAAATTTTTGATCCACAGGGTATATCTGCACAGTAGCCATGCCAATTTTCAAAAAAATTTTGTCTTGCCAAAAATGGCGGCCATTTTACTCACCTACTCAAAATGAGTAAATGCGAATTATCTCTAAAAGTATTGCAGACAGCCAATTTTTCTCAAATAACTCATTCACCTACTTTTGGGAGAGCTTTCACTTGGTGAAGTTTCAGACCCATAGCTAATTACTCACCTACTCAAAATGAGTAAATGCGAATTATCTCTAAAAGTATTGCAGATAGCCAATTTTTGTCAAATTAATCATTCGCCTACTTTTGGGAGAGCTTTCACTTGGTGAAGTTTCAGACCCATAGCTAATTACTCACCTACTCAAAATGAGTAAATGCGAATTATCTCTAAAAGTATTGCAGATAGCCAATTTTTCTCAAATAACTCATTCACCTACTTCTGGGAGAGCTTTCACTCTGTGAAGTTTCAGACCCATAGCTAATTACTCACCTACTGAAAATGAGTAAATGCGAATTATCTCTAAAAGTATTGCAGATAGCCAATTTTTCTCAAATAACTCATTCACCTACTTTTGGGAGAGCTTTCACATGGTGAAGTTTCAGACCCATAGCTAATTATTTACCTACTCAAAATGAGTAAATGCTAATTATCTGTAAAAGTATTGCGGATACCCAATTTTTATCAAATAACTCATTCATCTACTTGTGGGAGAGCTTTCACATGGTGAAGTTTCAGACCCATAGCTAATTACTCACCTACTCAAAATGAGTAAATGCGAATTATCTCTAAAAGTATTGTAGATAGCCAATTTTTCTCAAATAACTCATTCACCTACTTTTGGGAGAGCTTTCACTTGGTGAAGTTTCACACCCATAGCTAATTACTCACCTACTCAAAATGAGTAAATGCGAATTATCTCTAAAAGTATTGCAGATAGCCAATTTTTCTCAAATAACTCATTCACCTACTTTTGGGAGAGCTTTCACTTGGTGAAGTTTCACACCCATAGCTAATTACTCACCTACTCAAAATGAGTAAATGCGAATTATCTCTAAAAGTATTGCAGATAGCCAATTTTTCTCAAATAACTCATTCACCTACTTTTGGGAGAGCTTTCACTTGGTGAAGTTTCACACCCATAGCTAATTACTCACCTACTCAAAATGAGTAAATCCGAATTATCTCTAAAAGTATTGCAGACAGCCAATTTTTCTCAAATAACTCATTCACCTACTTTTGGGAGAGCTTTCACTTGGTGAAGTTTCAGACCCATAGCTAATTACTCACCTACTCAAAATGAGTAAATACGAATTATCTCTAAAAGTATTGCAGATAGCCAATTTTTGTCAAATTAATCATTCGCCTACTTTTGGGAGAGCTTTCACTTGGTGAAGTTTCAGACCCATAGCTAATTACTCACCTACTCAAAATGAGTAAATGCGAATTATCTCTAAAAGTATTGCAGATAGCCAATTTTTCTCAAATAACTCATTCACCTACTTTTGGGAGAGCTTTCACTCTGTGAAGTTTCAGACCCATAGCTAATTACTCACCTACTCAAAATGAGTAAATGCGAATTATCTCTAAAAGTATTGCAGATAGCCAGTATTTCTCAAATAACTCATTCACCTACTTTTGGGAGAGCTTTCACATGGTGAAGTTTCAGACCCATAGCTAATTATTTACCTACTCAAAATGAGTAAATGCTAATTATCTGTAAAAGTATTGCGGATACCCAATTTTTATCAAATAACTCATTCATCTACTTGTGGGAGAGCTTTCACATGGTGAAGTTTCAGACCCATAGCTAATTACTCACCTACTCAAAATGAGTAAATGCGAATTATCTCTAAAAATATTGCAGATAGCCAATTTTTCTCAAATAAATCATTCACCTACTTTTGGGAGAGCTTTCACTTGGTGAAGTTTCAGACCCATAGCTAATTACTCACCTACTCAAAATGAGTAAATGCGAATTATCTCTAAAAGTATTGTAGATAGCCAATTTTTCTCAAATTAATCATTCACCTACTTTTGGGAGAGCTTTCACTTGGTGAAGTTTCAGACCCATAGCTAATTACTCACCTACTCAAAATGAGTAAATGCGAATTATCTCTAAAAGTATTGCAGATAGCCAATTTTTCTCAAATAACTCATTCACCTACTTTTGGGAGAGCTTTCACTTGGTGAAGTTTCAGACCCATAGCTAATTACTCACCTACTCAAAATGAGTAAATGCGAATTATCTCTAAAAGTATTGCAGATAGCCAATTTTTCTCAAATAACTCATTCACCTACTTTTGGGAGAGCTTTCACTTGGTGAAGTTTCACACCTATAGCTAATTACTCACCTACTCAAAATGAGTAAATGCGAATTATCTCTAAAAGTATTGCAGATAGCCAATTTTTCTCAAATAACTCATTCACCTACTTTTGGGAGAGCTTTCACTTGGTGAAGTTTCACACCCATAGCTAATTACTCACCTACTCAAAATGAGTAAATGCGAATTATCTCTAAAAGTATTGCAGATAGCCAATTTTTCTCAAATAACTCATTCACCTACTTTTGGGAGAGCTTTCACTTGGTGAAGTTTCACACCCATAGCTAATTACTCACCTACTCAAAATGAGTAAATGCGAATTATCTCTAAAAGTATTGCAGATAGCCAATTTTTCTCAAATAACTCATTCACCTACTTTTGGGAGAGCTTTCACTTGGTGAAGTTTCACACCCATAGCTAATTACTCACCTACTCAAAATGAGTAAATGCGAATTATCTCTAAAAGTATTGCAGATAGCCAATTTTTCTCAAATAACTCATTCACCTACTTTTGGGAGAGCTTTCACTCGGTGAAGTTTCAGACCCATAGCTAATTACTCACCTACTCAAAATGAGTAAATGCGAATTATCTCTAAAAGTATTGCAGATAGCCAATTTTTCTCAAATAACTCATTCACCTACTTTTGGGAGAGCTTTCACTCTGTGAAGTTTCAGACCCATAGCTATTTATTCACCTACTCAAAATGAGTAAATGCTAATTATCTGTAAAAGTATTGTGGATACCCAATTTTTATCAAATACTCATTCATCTACTTGTGGGAGAGCTTTCACATGGTGAAGTTTCAGACCCATAGCTAATTACTCACCTACTCAAAATGAGTAAATGCGAATTATCTCTAAAAGTATTGCGGATAGCCAATTTTTCTCAAATAACTCATTCACCTACTTTTGGGAGAGCTTTCACTTGGTGAAGTTTCAGACCCATAGATAATTATTCACCTACTCAAAATGAGTAAATGTGAATTATCTCTTAATAGTATTGCAGATAGCCAATTTTTCTCAAATAACTCATTCACCTACTTTTGGAAGAGCTTTCACACACGAAAATGAAAAATTGTGAATATCTCGGAAAAGCTATTTCTTCTGCTTTAATGCTCGGCGGGAGATACACACCGCGGCAGTGGTCTTGACAAAAATTTTTGTCTCCCCAAAAATGGTGGCCATTTTGAATTTTCAAAGTTTTTGCAAAACACAAAAATGCTTATATCTCGAAAACCGTGCTATATGGAGCGAAATCAACAAAATTTTGGACCTGCTGGGTATCTCTGCAGAGTAGCCATGCCAATTTTCAAAATATTTTTGTCTCACCAAATATAGCGGACATTTTTAATTTTTTTATTTTTTGCAAAACACAAAAATGCTTATATCTTGAAAACCGTGCTAGATAGAGCAGACTGCGCTGACTTTGGTTGCCACAACAGTATAAGGCTAGAAACGAAGCATTTTCTTAATACTTTAGCACTCACCTTTATAGCCTTTTCGGGACGCTTTGTTTTTGCTATGCAAAAACATTATCTTTTTTTTTTGCGAGCGATCCTCTAGTTTTAATCTGTGATAATGGTAATAGGAGTTTGACACCATTGCACTGGAGTGCAGAAAAGTGTTTATCTTGTGTGTTATAGTGAGTGGAATCGCCTCAATTTTCGCGGTCGATTATTCGTCCAATTTTCCGACTGATGATCGACCCTTAATCGACTTTTTTACTCCACTGTAAGAAAATATATTATGAAAGACTTTCCGGGATGAAGTATTTGTCAATCCGGTAAGAATAACGGTGTTTCCGACATTTAGAACCTACCAATAGCACTCACTTCCGGTAAATATGGCGGTAGACATAAACAAACCCAAATTCGTGACAAATCACATTATTTATCAAAGGAAAGTTAAGGAAATAGCTTAAAATATAAAAAACACGTGGATATTGAGACACATAAGGAAGGGTAAGATTTAATCGATTTCTAGAAGTTGTCAGTGACCGAACGCGATTGTACCATAACGTCGACGATTAATCGAACGTTGGTCTAATTGTCCCATCACTAGTGTGTTATCAACATACAGAATGGATACCAAATTGTGTCAAATTATTTATATATGTTTTTTCCCTTTTAGGTGGTGATCAGAAAGAAATTGGAAGAAATTGCAAAGATGGAACTTGTAAGGAGAGTGAGAGTAAGTTTGATGTGTAGATTATTGCACTGACAGCATCGCTTTCCCCTAAAATAACAGGGAATGACAGACTATGCAGCTCTGTGTAAATCCTAAATACCCGTACAGTTGACATTGTATAATTGTATCCCCGACGCGAAGCGGGGATACTATGGATTCATCATCGTCGTCGTCTGCGTCCGCGCCCTCGTCCACGTCCGCGTCCGCAGAGATTTCTTGTTAGCGACCTACAGTCCACATTTCTTTCCGGATTTCTTTCATATTTGGCAGGTGGCTTGATATGGTAGAGGACTCGCCACCCTATCTTTTTGGTAGGCTTTATGTCTAAATTAGGCCTGTGGTAGACAAAAATGTCTAAAATGTGGAATATTGCTTGTTAGCGACCTACAGTCCACATTTCTTTCCAGATTTCTTTCATATTTGGCAGGTGGCTTGGTATGCTAGAGGACTCACCACCCTATCTTTTTGGTAGGCTTTATGTCTAAATTAGGCCTCTGGTAGACAAAAATGTCTAAAATGCATTAAAATTCATGAAATCATGCACTAAATCACTTGTAACTTGAAAAGTGTTGCATTTAGAGCATTTTGTTCAAATATGTTATTCAGATACTTTTTTCATAGCTACAACATGGTGAGTAACTTGGGTGTCTGTCTCAATAGCTAAGTGAGTAATAGCTACTTTTGGGCTTTTCAGTAACTTCCATCGTGAGTAAAATCACTTGTAACTTGAAAACTATTGCATTTAGAGTATTTTGTTTCGATATGTTATTCAGCTATTTTTGGGTCAGCTATAACATAGTAAAATTTCAGACCTGTAGCTCATGGCATAGCTGAGTAATAGCTACTTTTAGGTTATCACTGTTGAGTAAATTGCTTATAACTTCAAAAGTATTACATTTAGAGTATTTTGTTTCAATATGTTATTCACCTATTTCGGAGTCACCTATAACATAGTGAAGTTCCAGACCTGTGGCTCATTGCATAGCTGAGTAATAGCTACTTTGAAGTTCACACTGTTGAGTAAATCAGTTGTAATTGGAAAACTGTTGCATTTACAGAAATTTGTGTAAATATGTTATTCAGCTATTTTTGGGTCAGCTATAACATAGTAAAATTTCAGACCTGTAGCTCATTGCATAGCTGAGTAATAGCTACTTTTAGGTTATCACTGTTGAGTAAATTGCTTATAACTTCAAAAGTATTACATTTAGAGTATTTTGTTTCAATATGTTATTCACCTATTTCGGAGTCAGCTATAACATAGTGAAGTTCCAGACCTGTGGCTCATTGCATAGCTGAGTAATAGCTACTTTGAAGTTCACACTGTTGAGTAAATCAGTTGTAATTGGAAAACTATTGCATTTACAGAAATTTGTGTAAATATGTTATTCAGCTACTTTTGGGTCAGCTATAACATAGTAAAATTTCAGACCTGTAGCTCATGGCATAGCTGAGTAATAGCTACTTTTAGGTTATCACTGTTGAGTAAATTGCTTATAACTTCAAAAGTATTACATTTAGAGTATTTTTTTTCAATATGTTATTCACCTATTTCGGAGTCAGCTATAACATAGTGAAGTTCCAGACCTGTGGCTCATTGCATAGCTGAGTAATAGCTTCTTTGAAGTTCACACTGTTGAGTAAATCAGTTGTAATTGGAAAACTATTGCATTTACAGAAATTTGTGTAAATATGTTATTCAGCTACTTTTGGGTCAGCTATAACATAGTGAAATTACAGACCTGTAGCTCATGGCACAACTGAGCAATAGCTATTTCAGGTACTGACTGTTGAGTAAATGACTTGTAACTTGAAAAATATTGCATTTGGAATATTTTGTTAAAATATGTTGTTCACCTACTTTTGGGTCAGCTATAACGTCGTCAAATTACAGACTTATAGCTCATGGCATAGCTGAGCAATAGCTATTTTCAGGTTCTCACTATTGAGTAAATCAGTTGTAACTTGAAAACTATTGCATTTACAGTATTTTGCTTAAATATGTTGTTCACCTAATTTTGGGTCAGCTATAACATAGAAAAAATTCAGACATGTAGCTCATTGCATAGCTGAGTAATAGCTACTTTGAGGTTATCACTGTTGAGTAAATCAGTTATAACGTGAAAACTATTACATTTACAGTATTTTGTTTAAATATGTTATTCACATAATTTTTGGTCAGCTATAACAGAGCGAAATTGCAGACCTCTATGTCATGGCATAGCTTACCAATATCTACTTTCAGGTTCTCACTGTTGAGTAAATTATTGTATCCACTGGATAGCCGCAGTGTGTACAGAGATTTCACCATTACCGCTCTAACGAAAAAAATATTATAGCTAGCCTTCTCAAGTTTGCAAGGTATATTAGAGGGTGCACCACAGCATTCTATTGGTAGGCTTTATGTCTAAATTAGGCCTCTGGCTAAATTACTTGCCTACTAAAAATGAGTAATTCTGCATTTTCTCTAAAAGTATTGCAGATAGCAAATTTTTCTTAAATAACTCATTCACCTACTTTTGGGACAGCTTTCACATGCTGAAGTTCCAGACCTGTAGGTAATTACTCACCTACTCAAAATGAGTAAATGCGAATTATCTCTAAAAGTATTGCAGATAGCCAATTTTTCTCAAATAACTCATTCACCTACTTTTGGGAGAGCTTTCACTTGGTGAAGTTTCAGACCCGTAGGTAATTACTCACCTACTGAAAATGAGTAAATGCAAATTATCTCTAAAAGTATTCCAGATAGCCAATTTTTGTCAAATAACTCCTTCACCTACTTTGGGGAGACCTTTCACTTGGTGAAGTTTCAGACCTGTAGCTAATTATTCATCGACTCAAAATGAGTAAATGCGAATTATCTCTAAAAGTATTGCAGATAGCCAATTTTTCTCAAATAACTCATTCACCTACTTTTGGGAGAGCTTTCACTTGGTGAAGTTTCAGACCCGTAGGTAATTACTCACCTACTGAAAATGAGTAAATGCAAATTATCTCTAAAAGTATTCCAGATAGCCAATTTTTGTCAAATAACTCCTTCACCTACTTTTGGGAGACCTTTCACTTGGTGAAGTTTCAGACCTGTAGCTAATTATTCACCTACTCAAAATGAGTAAATACTAATTATCTCTAAAAGTATTGCAGATATCCAATTTTTATCAAATAACTCATTCATCTACTTTTGGGACAGCTTTCACATGGTGAAGTTCCAGACCCGTAGGTAATTACTCACCTACTGAAAATGAGTAAATTCGAATTATCTCTAAAAGTATTGTAGGTAGCCAATTTTTCTCAAATAACTCATTCGCCTACTTTTGAGAGAGCTTTCACTTGGTGAAGTTTCAGACCCGTAGCTAATTATTCACCTACTCAAAATGAGTAAATGCGAATTATCTCTAAAAGTATTGCAGATAGCCAGTATTTCTCAAATAACTCATTAATATAAAAACAACTTATAGGAAGTCATGGGCTGCAAATCTTTTCATGTGGTCAGATTTGACCTTGGGCCCCTCCTGCTTATTATTGGTCCTAGAGGTTTGCAATGTGAAAACGACTTATAGGAAATCATGGGCTGCGAATCTTTTGATCAGGTCAGACTTCACCTTGGGCCCCTGCTACAGGGTCAAATAAGGGTAACCAAACTTAAAAGTGCTTTCAGCTTGCTTATTAACGAAAAATGCTGTTTATCTTCTAAACTATGTTACTTGGCCTTTGTCGGTGGATACATCCAGCATCTGGCCACAGATGCGTCCTTAGTCTAGTTGGTTTATACAAGGAAACTATTCATCTAGTTATTTGTATAATTTTGAATGTACAGCTGGCTTGTATTTTAGGTTATTTTGGGTATTTAGATACGCTACACAAAAGTTGTATGATATGTTTGCATTTAAAACCTAACTAGAACACAGAAAATATTAGGTTTTATAGTAGTAGCAAAGATGACAGACTGACAGCTGAGAATAAATCAATAGCTTTTTCTCTACACCTAAACCTGGTGTGGAATATTAATGAGGTATGTTGTCATGACACCATAAACATTCACACACTCATGCAATGAGCTTCTCTAGTGGTCCACAAATATGAAAGATTGCCCTCACACAGACACTTGAAGGATCTGATTATGGTCCTAATTTTTATATATCTCATCTTTGATTGACTTAAGTGGACTCAGACCCATTAGTAATTTACTACTTAAAATATAACACTTGTTCAATTGAGAGGGTGTATTGATTTCTAATCAGTTATTGCGGCGTGATTTTTTTTTTTGGCAACAGCATTCATGCTATATAGATGGATTTTTGGTGTTAAATGCAACAAGGCAGACAAAGTTATTATGAAGTGATGTTTAATTCACAAGTAAAGGCATAAATTGGAGGATGTCATTATTATTTTTTTTTTTTTTTTTGTATAAAATTACATCTTTTTTTTTTAGTGAAATGTATGGGTCATATTTTAGTTTTTAAGCCTTAATTAATAAATTCAAGTTTTGTTAAAATCTTATATTCTACAATTAAAGTGATGTTGTTAAGTTTGTGGTGAAGATAACTTTACTTATAATTTTTAAATGTTACATTTATGGACTACGTATGGAGCATATTTCAACAGACAAGTTAACGTATTGCTAAATAATAATCTCTGTGTTTGACTGGAAGTATATGGTTCTTTCCTGAGATTGCTTATCTGTGGAGTGTGTGTGTGCAGGGGTCACCCAATTACAGGGATCAACTGACTGCTGACTACTACATAGTCACTACAAAGAGGCACCCCAGGCGTAACAACGTCACACAAACCACAGACATCTGTCCCAACTGCTACACAGAGTGCCACACACCACATGAGGTTTATATAGAAAAATTACAGTCACTGGAGCAATTCACTTTACTTCATTACAACAAGTCACAATATTTGTCTGACTGCATGCCACTTAGTCACAGTCTTATTTCACAATCTCATTCAAAGTCCCACCGAGTCAGTGGAACTGACCCAGTCACAATCCACTTCAGTCATAGTCCAACTTAGTCACAGAATATCTAAGTTAAAATCTTTTAGCGCACTCAGTCACAATCCTCCTAAGTCACAGTCAACCTCAGTCACAATTCCACTCAGTTACAATTAGTGTTATTAACGTAATACTGATATACTGCATCTTCTTCTGACTTGGGACTAAAGTGGCAGCAATTACTACCAAGTGATTAGAACTGGTATTGAAAAACCTATGTATTTATCCTCAGTGCACATATCACATTGCTTGACAATATTAGAAATGTTGGTAATACCTTCTTTTCGTTCATTTATGATTATATACAGACTTTTGCATTTTTTTCTGCATAATACTAAACAAATGAAATAATGTATATTGTTTCATTTTAAGTACCCAGAACCCAGAAAGTACCCAGTACAGTTCATGCAATCAATAGCATCACTGCATGGTTACAATCCTGGTCAGTCAAAATCCCACTCAGTCACAATCCCACACAGTCCCAATTCTCATCAGTCATAATACTGCTCAATCACAGACCGACTCGGTCACAATCCCTGTCAGTCACAATCCCCTGAGTTATAATCCTACTCAATTACAGTCCCCTAAATCACAATCCCACATAGTCACCATACTACTCAGTCACAGACCAACTCTGTCACAATCCCCTCAGTCATAATCCAGCTCACATACAGTTACAATTCTGTGCAGTAAAACAATCCCAGTCAGTCACACTCTCCTCAGTCACAATTCCAGTCACAATCCCAGTCAGTCATAGTACAATTCGGTCACATACCATTGCAGTCATAGTGTCAGTGAGTCTCGAAATCACTTTCCACTCAGTGTCATTGCCAGCAGTTGTCTTCACGTTGTTAATCACATCCAACCACAGTTAACGTTATTTGGTCAGTTACCTGTCTGATGCATATGATACTGGTATTCATAGGTAATTGATATGATGCAGATATTACTTTAAATATGTAACTATGACTGAGCTAAACTCGCATGTAGTCACATGATGTAGTATACTAGTGTGCGAACAATTTGTTATTCAGAATTCTGTACTTTTAGTCAGCTGTTAACTCAACAAGTTGAACATATTAAGGAATTGTATCTGATTCTGCAATATTTGATCAATTGGGTAAATATGAACGTTCAGGTTTATTGAAGCTGAATAATTGATCAATTCAGCTGCAGGCTCACAAAGGATTATACTTGTTTATAGATATACAGCTTTGTCATGCAACATGTCACAACTTAAACATATTCTGTATTATGTATCAAGTATCAGTATTATGTATCAAGTACTGAATCTGTTTATATATCTAGTATTGAAACTGTCCACTGTTACCTATATTTTGTATCAAATATTGAAACTGTCTCCTGTTACCTTTATTATATATCGGTTATTAAAGCTGTCTCCTGTTACCTGTATTATGTATCAGATATTAAAGCTGTCCCCTGTTACCTGTATTATATATCAGTTATTAAAGCTGTCCCCTATATAGTATATATCAGTTATTAAAGCTGTTCCCTGTTACCTGTATTATATATCAGATATTGAAGCTGTCTCCAGTTACCTTTATTATACATCAGTTATTAAAGCTGTCCACTGTTACCTGTATTATGTATCAGATATTGAAGCTGTCTCCAGTTACCTTTATTATACATCAGTTATTAAAGCTGTCCCCTGTTACCTGTATTATGTATTAGATATTGAAGCAGTCCCTTGCATTTAGTTCAGAACTTTAAACATGTTTTTATAGACTGAGCGTTCAAGGAAGGGGGATGAAGAGATTCTGCCCTATTTGTCGCCCAGACCCAAGTCTGCCAAGGGCTCACGGTCCCGCCCTACATCAGGAAAGCCAGTTGGTGGGCGACCAAAGAGTGCCCCTTCCAGAGGAAGGGACAGGAGCAATTCCCCAACAGATGAGGTCAGTCAGTGTGTCCAGTCCAGGTGAATTCATAGTCAGATGAGAGTTTGTAGACCACCTTAGACTTTGTAATCACATGAGCCTTTGTAGTCAATTGAAAATTTGCAGTTATTTTGGACTCTGTAGTCAGCTGAGACTTTGTAGTGATTTATTACTTTGATTTCCCAGTTGATCAAAGGAGTCATTTGTTGCATAAAAAGGTGTATATTCTTGTAGGCAGCAATTCCTCTAATAAAACCCTGTTAAATGTAATTGAAGTTTTACCTCATCAGGGTGGATGAGAAAAGATATCCTGTGTACAAGTAGCTTTGCAGGATCATCTACCCACAATTCTACTAAAGACTGTCGGGGTATTGTTTTCACCTATGATTTCCGGATGGGTGGGTGGTCGGGTGGCGGGAAAAAGTTTGGACTGTATCTCAAAAACCGTCAGGTGTAGGAAGTTGATACTTGGTAGGGACATTGGTCAGGGGGTGTAGGCATACATATGATTTCCGGATGGGTGGGTGGTCGGGTGGCGGGAAAAAGTCTGGACTGTATCTCAAAAACCATCAGGTGTAGGAAGTTGATACTTGGTAGGGACTTTGGTCAGGGGGTGTAGGCATACAGCGTCATGGTGTGACCTTGATTTGACCTTTGACCTTGCTGTAGTGACATAGACCTATAAAATATTTTCCTGGCTATATCTCAGAAATCGTAAGGTGTAGGAGGTTGATACTTGGTAGGGACATTGGTTGGGGGTTGTAGGTGTGCAACATCATCTGTGACCTTGATTTCAGGGTGTATCCATTCATGGACAACCTGGAAAAGTCATGGAGTTCCTTTTTGTATTTCCATAACTGGAAAGTCATGGAAATTGACTCCAGGTTTTGGAAAATTCATAAAAAGTCATGGAAATTAAAAGGCATCCTCTTGCGAAATAGTGCTGTTCCTTTCTTTTATCCAGCATTTCAATACAAGGATACATATTAATCAGATTACATTTTGGTGTCTTCCTGTACTGTAATTGGTACCTTGTGCATGGTTCTCAAAGGCAAAACTGGCGGGAGCTCATGGCCTTGGGGGGAGCTTATGGCCTCGGTACATCTCTTTCATGCCACAAAGCATGTAAAAGGTCCTTGATTTTAAAGCTTTGGTCATGAAGAAGTCGTAAAAATTATTAAAATTTAGTGGATACACCATGATTTGACCTTTGACCTTATAGTGACATTGACCTATAAAATATTGTTCAGGCTATATCTTGGAAACTGTAAGGCGTAGGAAGTATATACTTGCCAGGGAAATTGGTTGGAGATTGTAGGTTTGCAATGTCATGGTGTGACCTTTAACTTTGGCTCTGCCAAAGTGTGTTCACCTGCCATATTTTAGATATATTTCCCTTATGAGAAAGATTTATGGATTACTGCAACGTATTGTTATATGTACGTTTACATAATTGTGCTTTTCCAGTGACAGCTATTCTCAAATTAATAAATGTTACAGCTTCATAATTTTTACTTTAATGATTAATGCTGTCATCTTGTTATTGAATTGTCTTGTTTTAATACTTTACACACATTTTCTTTCTCTTAGATGTTATTTTCTCTGCATAAACATTATTAGGACCTTTATATAACTGACACCGCACTGAAATCTCAATCTTTGTATGGTCTCACTACTTTGAAAACTATTTCCCCAAGCTGTGGGATATGGGCATCTCTGATACTATTTTTCAATATTTGATCCAGTGGTACTTCACTGTCAGAAAACAGATGAACTGTGCTTGCTTGCTTGTTTTTTTGTTTTTTTTTTTTTTTTACAGTTCATGGCTCATACACTCTACTTGTTTTGGCAGATCATGGTTCTGGATGAAGACCCTGTACTTGTTTTATTGCATTGTGGTTCTTAATAACACCCTGTGCTTGTTTTGTTAGATTGTGGTTCTAGATGATGATGGTGTTCCCATAACACCACAGAGCAGGTCAGACTCTGGGGGTTCCACACCGCGAGCAAATTCTCCACCCAAAAAGTCAAGGTATCCACGTGGAGAGATAGATGACAGGCACCTCTACTCTGTGAGTACTGCTTTTATGCAAGACTCTATCTTGCAAGAGGTGAATTTCTCACTGTCAGTATTCCAAGCCCAGATGTCTAACTGGTTGAGTCAAACAGAAATTCCAAGGAATACATTTTGATATGTGGACACTGACTTGTATAATAACAACACTGATTTGTATAATAACAACACAGTCATTAACCTCTCAGAATTGCAGGCTTCTCTTTTGGACCAATGTTTTTAAATGAATACACATATTTTCTTCATGCATCTGTTATTTATGTTGCATAGAAGAGATTTTTTTCATTATGCTGTTCAGGACAACTCTGTTTCTGTAATTTGTGCTTGTATGTTTGATTTAGAAAATCTCTAAGCATCAAGTTGTTATATCTCCAGACGAAAGTCAGGGATAAACTGGTTTCACCTCCATCGCTTCACTGCCACCATACATTTTTTACTTGTGTGTATGATAACTCAAATATACTTTCACAGATTTCATTCAAACTTGGTTCACACATGTACTTAAGTCAGGAGAGGAACCCTAATTTAATATGACCTTAAACTCACAATAATGAAGTTATGGCCACCGTAATTTCAGAAATTTAACTTGTTGTCACTTAGTGCTGTCTAGGTCAAAAACCTATTTGGCCCATCTGATTCAAATTTTACCTGGGAACACATTAATGTATTCTTTTTACATATGCCAAAAATCAAGAGTTTATGTTTAGGAGAAAATAGTGAGATAAATCAGATATAACTGTAAGATAAATTTTTTCACATATTTTGCTGTTATTTCGAAATAGTAATTTTAATGAGTCTCAAACTGTTCTAAATATAACTTTTACAAGCAAACTTTGTGTAGGGAAAATTTGAGGTCTATAACTTTAATTTTAAGGTCACCATAAGGTATTTAAAATGCCCACAGAGACCCAATTTATTGACTTTTTCTCACTTTTAAGCCCTACAGCTAAAAAGCTGTGGTAAATTTGCATAAAATCTCATCTGTGAGTATATGAAAATATTCTTCTACCAGGTACCAAAATCAGAGCTTAACATTTAACCTGTGTATAAGGCCCATAACCACCTCACCCAGTTGACTTTTTTTTTACATTCTTCATGTATTTGGCTTAAAGTTTGTAACTAAAAAATGGTAAGTCTGACCAGATCGAAACTAGTAGATATAATTTTTATATGTGAGCTTTCTTTGTAAAACATTGAGTTCTGTAGTTTTAGTTTTAAGGTCACCTTAAGGATTCTAAAAATGGCCACATTGACCAATTTTATGACTTGTTTCTCACTTTAAGCCCTATAGCTTTCACACTAAGACCCTCATCCAACTAATATCTTTAGCAGAAAATGTATTAATATCTTCTGCTTCTATTTGTCAAAAATCAGGGGATGAAGTTAGCATTTGATCTGTGTATGTTGCTGATAAAGACACAACCTTAAGAATTTTTGTGCTTTTTTTCACAAATTCTGCTTTGTAGCATGAAAATGGAAAGTCTGAACAGCCTGAAACTGTACTAAATATAGCTTGTGTAATGCTATGTAATCTTTGTGCAGAGTTGCTTCTAGGACGCGTTTTCCGTGGGATCGCGCATTAATTCGCCTACAAACGCGGATTTTCTTGGAGTCTGCGTTGACCAAATTATATGAGAATGCGTGGTACACAAAGCGATGGGGGAAATATATGAACCGAAAAGACGAGAGATCTAGAAAATCGAAACACTGCACGGATTGAGAGTTTTGATTTTTCCATCGAAACGTTCTTCGAATAATGCCTGTTGACGATGTGCTTTCGTGATCGTTTACAAACTCAAATATATTATGTGCTACAGACATTATTTAGACATATTATACCCCAAAACATAAAATTAAGGTGAAAGTGGATGGTTATATAAAAAGTGGCTGCTAGAAAAACGAAACTGGCAGTAGACTGGATTGTTACCACAACAGGCCATGGCAGCTAGTGAAGCTGTTTCTTCAGAACGGCTCGTCCAAATATAAAAAAAGCCCTCGTAGTGAAGAATTTCAGAACTAGTGAAGCCGGTGCTGACCCTACTGGCGTACATATCAGTCGGATTTCCCAACAATGTATGTGTAGAAAATATTTTACTTGAAGATCAAAATTCACGGACAACTCATTAATATTAATGAGGTCACATATTTTCATAGTGGTTTCTTTATATTTTCTGCTTTAAGATCAAATACTAAATGGACTACGGAGCTCATGAATATTTATATATGCGTAGAAAATATTTGACAATTCCATGGGGTGATTTACTTTTGTTCATAGCTGTATATAGTGGCATTCTACCAGTAAACGTCGGCCTACCAGTGAACGCCCGCCTTATATTTCAATACAATAGAGGTCAAGGAGAAATGCTTCAGTATGTAAACTAAATGACTGTTTACTGGCATAAAATGACCGATAATCAATGCAATTTGTCAAAATACATAGCTTTAAACTTTAAAGCAAATATTATCAGACGTACAACTGCTAATTATACTGCTACTTATTGGGTAGCCAAGTGGCCTTGATCACTAATTAATAGAAGTCCACTGTTAAAAATGTCTAAATAAACTGAAAAAGTATTTTTCATTGGTTTAAACTTATCATAAAGTCGTCCCCCAGAATTTTTGGCCTCTCCCCCACATTTTGTGCAGTGATGGGGGATCGCCCCCACTTTTTGAAATTCCTAGAATCAACACTGTTGTGGAAAATTTTAGCTCTGTAGTTTAAATTTTAAGGTCACCTTAAAGTCTAAAAAAATCTTCACAAGGACCAATTGGATGCACTTTTTCACTTTTAGTCCCATACCGTGGAAACTATTTGGCTATATTGGCTCACCCACTTAATATCTTGCATGAGAAGGTATTAATATGCTATATTTGTAAGTGCCAGAAATAAAGGCTTTTAGTTGACACTTAAACTGTGTATGAGGTACATAAAGACCTACCCAGGGACCCTTTTTTCACATTTTTTTACATGTTTTGCATTGTAAATTTGAAATGGTAAGTGTAACTAACATTAGATTGTACTAGAAATAATTTCTGCTCATTTCCATTGATCTAATGACACTATTTATGATATTGTGTCTCTCTACTGATATTTTAAAGGCATACAATCTGTACAAACTTATGTGCAACTATTATAGAATATACAGTAAACCATTTAAATACTTGAGAAAGGATCAATCTTTAAGTTATTATAATAGCAATATTGACCCCCCCCAAAAAAAAAAAAAAAAATAAATATAATAAATAGATAAATGAATAAAAAAAATTTAAAAATAAAAAATAAAAAAAATAAATAAATAAAATAAAATAAAAAATAAATAAATAAAATGAGTTATAATAATTGTGAATCACACAATATGGGTGCTACAAAATATACCCAATGAAAGCCAACGGCATGAGAGATGGCCTGTCTGGGAATATGTTGGCATTGAGTTGGTGCAATTTAGTTTCCCGTTGTTTCTTTAGTCTGGGCTTGCATATTTTACAGTTGAATCAACAGACACTACGCGAGTACACAATGGCTCGGTACAATGTTGACCGTGGACTGGGTCCTTCTCCATACCTGATGAACCAGCTGCCCTCTCCACCCCAGTCAGCCCGCACACGTAGTCCCCGCAAAAACAGGAGGACTGTTACTGCTACTGATGCCATGGGCAGGCCTGTCAGACCAAAAAGTAACAAGGTGAGGTGCTCAGAGTCAGATGATAAAAGTCAATGATGATTTGCTTCATAAACATTGAGACAAAGCTAATACGGTGAGATTATCAGGTCAAAACCAGATAAGGTGAGAATATTTAACTCTCAGGCCTAAAACCAATCAGGTGACATGCTCAATCAGGTGAGAAGCCAAATTCCATGTCTTTAAAATTAACAGGTGAGATGCTTAAACTTGGGCTAAAAAGAACCAGTACCCATGCTAAATCAGGCCAAAATAAGAACCAAAGAGCAAAAATTCACGTCTTAAAAACTAATGTTGAAATCCTTCAACTTGAACAATAAAGTAACCAGATCTGGTGTAGTGAGATAATGCATGCAGCAAAACAACACAAAAATAAGAATTTTGAGGTAGTACACGTGTAGATACACATGTAGATACAGGTAATGTGCAAAGAAACAATGAAATAGATGGGTAGATCTATAAATATTGTCATTCTTGTTTCTTTATTCGTATAAATCTAGCAGGTATTCTTTCTGAATAAATATATGGCTCATGTATGTTTGATCGTGTTTGCTCCATTCCTGAAGCATGCTACTGACCTACGGATATTAACAAGTTGGAAACTCAAATAACCAGTCTCAGTCTGACCCTTGTTAAAAGCAAGTTGCACTCTACTTGTAGGGGTCACTTGCTCTACACAGGAAGGAGCCCGCCATGCGACATCAAGACAAACCACATTCCAATGTGGAGGTCACCATCCACTACTTTGGCAGCAACCTCAAGCTGGACTGTGAGAAGTTTGACCCAAGGGACGATGTGGTAGTGGAGCAGCAGCACTGTGGGGGCAACACGCTCACTGTGTATAAAGAGAAGATCATACCAGGAAGTGAGTAAAACCTTGTATCAAATCACTATTTAAGAATAGATAACATGATAACATGACATTAAATTATTATCATTGAAAGTGCTGGAAGCGTGTGAATACATTGTGTATATATTGATATTGAATGTTGACTTTGTGTGGCTTGTGTGTGTTGGCAGCATGCTTTGTGTTTACTTCCCGCCGTCACCGTGGCTTCCCATTTGGCCTGACGTTCTATGTGAATGGCCTGGAGGATTGCCGCCTGAGTGCATGTTGTGAGTACAAACACAGACTTGGTTCCAAGCTAGGTGGCAGACAGGGACACTTTGGCATCAGAAGTATCAGAGGTGCAGCCCCCTGCTACAAGTGAGTGCACAAATCACAGTTCTGAAATATCTAAAAGTCCAAAAATCAAACATGTATATAAAATTGAATAGATGATAGGGTATCATACTGGACTGAGGTTGTAACAGGAAATTTATGCAATTGGAATTGCAATTGTGGGAATAAAAGGGTCAGTTGTGTATAAATTGTTTGAGCTGATAAAGTTACACCAGTAGAAACAAAGTTTTGAGATTTGGAGGTTATATTGTTTGCAGATGTCAAGTCAGCGAGGAGATGCGGGACAATGACACAAAGTCACGCAGGAAGACACAGAGACCACAAGAGGAGGAGAAAGAGGATGTGGAGGTGGCAGTAGAAGACAAGGACCAGACAGACGGTAAAACACAGCGTGAGACCACGCGCTCAGAGTACAACGTGAAGGGAGAAGGTGATGAGGAGACCCAGCGAGAAAAAGACCACAGTGAGTAATTATACCATATGTAAGACTCAGAAATAATAGGACGTCTTTGTGCTCAGTGTGATTCTGTGTAATCTAACATTCTATACCAAATAATAAAAAGTGCAAAAATAACTGGGGGATAATAGAAGTTACAGAAGTGAAAATGTTCTATGAATAATAAAAGTAGGTGTAATACTCAATGAGTGATAATAAGGAGTCCAAGACAAGTGTTGATTTAATGCTCAATAGTGCTCATTGAGTAAAAATAGGATTGCAAGAAGTGAAGGATAACAGATGTGAAAATCTTCTGAGTGATAAAGGAGTTGTATACTGTGTAGTGAGTGATAATAGGCACAAACGTGAGACTCAGTGTGTGAAAGTAGATTCTAAAGTGTAATTGTCACTAAGTGATTGTAGCAATTATGAAAAGCAGTGCTTGACGATATACAGAGTATATTACATAGCGTGTGATAAGAGTGGCGGAAATATTAGTTGTGACACTCTGTGATATAAGTAATAACCTAGCTACATTGAATGCAGACAAGCAATGTCACATCATTGTGATAAACAAGAAAAAAGGGATTCTGCAGACTTGGTGAGAGAATTAAGTGATGTTCAATCCACTGCTTGGGTGACGGGTTAATGTGTAATTTTCTTTTAGATGAGTCTGTAGAAGTACCAGTTGAAGATCAAGAAGAAAAGGATTCAAAGGAAGGTAACCAAACTCTTTCTGTATTTGTTACATATTGGCTTGCCAATACTGTATTCTGGTGACCTGCATCCGGGTATCCAGTTAATCATACCTGTAATATTCAGTAGACTTGTTTTTAATTCCTCAGTGGTCAGCTGTGTGCATTCATTGGCTTTTGTTCACACTAGCTGACACTGTTTTTCTGATTAACAACTGTGACAAATGACACACTACAGCTGGTCTGTTTTACAAATTGTTCAGTTGTATTGATCTCTTTGCGTTG
Organism: Sabellastarte sp. h YS-2021; assembly: GCA_964017235.1. NCBI lineage: Eukaryota > Metazoa > Annelida > Polychaeta > Sabellida > Sabellidae > Sabellastarte > Sabellastarte sp. h YS-2021. The sequence continues at coordinate 37,222,412 of OZ024936.1, forward strand.
CAGACCACTGCTTTGTACACAATGCTATTTCAGACCTCTCTGCTTTTCAGATTACAGCTATGATGATGACTTTGATGATGAGAAGAAGTCACCAAACACTGGCCGCTCTAGTCGATCATCTGCTAGCAGTCGCTCCTCCCGCTCAAGCAGTAGCAGCAGTAGCACATACTCCGGGCAACAGGCAGTGAGACGTGCTCGTAGTCGCAGCTACAGTTCTGACTCCTCTGGCCGTCGCTCACGAAGCTCAAGCTACTCTTCTCGATCCTCGTCTGCTTCAGACACAGAGAGGAGCCGACAAAGTGAGTAAAGAAGAGATAGACTGGAGAGTAGCATGTAAAGGTGCACGTGTAAACATTTTGATGCATAAAGTATAGGATCAGGGGAATGAAGACCCCATTTTGAATGGTGATCCAGATCTTTCCAGAAAGAAGAATTTGTCTACTATCTAAACACCATTGTTTCAGTTGAATTAAAATATATCAGAACACTTCTTAAAATACATTGTATTAACAAGAGTTATGCAACTTTCAAAGCCTTTTCTATTTTGCCAGGCTTTGTCTGAAGAGCTTGGCTTCACTTTTCTGTCAAATTTATGTTGGTGTTAGTTTTGCCTAAAGCTGGTGTCAAGGTTAGATTTGTAATCATTTAATAAAGTTTTGGGCTGAGCTTTGGAATATGCTGAATGTGTATAGTTGAGTGGTTTGCAGATTCTGGCTGCAGTGGTAAGCTTTCAGAGTTCACTAAATGTGTCATGTTTTCCTGTATTTCTTGCAGAATAACAAGTTCCCCCTCCTGCCCTATCCAACCCATATACTTCAAACACTCTTTTATTAACAAAAGCCCTCTACTTACAAAGACACACATGCCCATTGCACAGAGGAAAATATAAAAAAAATAATAATAAAAATGCAATATTTTGTTCAGACGTATATCTGGGCAGTGCATTTTAATGCAATAAACTTATTAGAATTATCTAATAAAATCTAACATGTAAACTTGTGTGTTTTCTTGATCAAAGAAGAAGTTAAGATTGCAACTGAAGGGAATCTTTTTATAATTCACTTTTTTTTCAACCAAATAGCTTTAAAACATAGGATATGGAGAAAATGTGATGAAATAAGTCTGAAGACTGGTATGGTTACACAATGTTTGCAGTCATTCACTAATTAGGTTGGACCTGAGGCTCAGTGTGTCTTTGTAAGTTAGAGTCTGATACACGTGTTGCAGATATCATGTTTATTTCTTGGTGTTCAGATAATCAGTATAATATTGTTCAGTTTTATTTCACAATGTTCTCACCTGGCCAAGTTGATGAATGAAGCTCTTGAGACTTTACATTATACTTTCAATCTGATCTCTGATATTTGATACCTTTAAATCACTGGCGAGCACATTTACTATTAACTCTCAAACATTATTTATATACAAGTTTTTGAAACTCCTATTTTCCCTTTTGTATGTCCTTTCTTTGCTTGTTGAGTGATATTTTTCAATATGTGGCAGGAATGATGGGGAATTTCGATGATGTTTTATTAATACTTTTCTGCCCTCCTGTTTTCATTTATAGTATTTGAATTACTGTCACCTCTGTGAAGAATTTTTACAGAAATATGACATTTGGTTGAAGCATTTGATGCAGTAGTGAGTGAGTGTGGGCTCTTTGTTGTACATCTTAACCTGTTTTGCATGCATTCTGACTGATGCGTAATATGCTAGTTTACTAGATAGTTGCTCACATGCTTCATGTACTAACTCTCAGTAAATCAGTGATAGCCACTCACTATAATCAGCGTACGTTACACATTGCTAACAGAGGGCAGAATAGTAACTAACTTGTAGAATATGAAGTAATTTTTTTATTATTGTTAAGCTTTTTATGTCATCTTTCCTTTTTTCACTGTTGAGTTATATTATTAATACTGTGAAAAAAGTCAAGCTCTTCAGATATGTTTATTCAATTTCACAATGTACAATAACAGTGTCTCATTATATATCAATTTCTAGTCTGTAAATCATTTGCTTTTTGGTGTCCTGAATAGTGAATGTCAATATCTTCTTTCTGTTTGGAATTTTGATTTGTACATGCGTTTTCAGTTTTACATAGTAAGCTCATAAATGAGTAGTAACATTTTGTCTTGCTTTGGTGCTGAGACTTTATTTTCTGCATAATATTGCAGAGTCTTGCAGATGATATATACTGTAGACGTCATGAGTTGCAACTTGTACATGAGAAATACAAAAATAAACACACACACGAACTGTAAGTTTTTCTCAGTACATGCACATTACTACATGCATACTGTGAATGTCTTCACTACACAGAAACTAACATCCATGTCATCCAAATAGTGATAGGAACTCACCCACTTTTTCCAGCATGCATCTTGACTTAAGATACTGTTTTTCTATTTCAACAAAATCCTCTGGTCTGTAAATAGATGTTACAACACTTTGATTTTTAAGTGGACATCAAATTAACCATATTTTTTTCTACTTAAGATTGATGTACTTAACTGACCTCAGTGTGTGGATGTCTCCCACCAGTGCCTGTTGGTGACGTGTGTGATGTCTGTTAACACCTCTCCTCTTTTCACAGTGTATAAAATAGACACTTAACCCACTTGCTGAGGCAAGCTAAAAGTTTTAAGCAACTGAGTAAGCAGCAGCATTACTGTCTTTTAACTAGTTTTATTATTCAACGTGTACAACATTTGTGGCTATAAAAATGGTTTTATGAAATGCAGCTTGCCCATTGAATGAGTGACTGTTTTATGCACTGAGTAGGCTGTGACTTGTGTTAGTGGTTGCACTTTCCTATCCCTCTAGCCCAGTCCCCTGGCCCACTCCCAGTCCAGGCCGACCAGCCAAGGGACACAGCTGTGCGATCACCCACTCCAAAAAAGAGTGACTCCATCACTGGACAGAAATCACCTACTCCCAGTGGACAGCGGTCACCTACTGGACAGAAGTCACCAACTGGACAGCAGTCACCCACTGGAGAGAGGTCACCTACTGGACAGCGGTCACCTACTCCCACTGGGCTGCAAGAAGGAGTGTTATTGGGGTTGGCCAGACCCAGGTCTCCCTCCTCAGATAGTGACAGTAAGCATTCCATTATACAGTAGAATACAAATGACTTGCATCCCTTTAGTAAGAGAGTGCAGAATACAGTACTATTTACTGTAACGTGTGGCCTTACTGTATGCACAAACAGGGAGCATACTATCAAAGTGTGTATTCCTAAAACTGCATAATTGTGTATTTCTATAAATGAAGTGTGAGATTCAGTAACATTTATCCACTTACTATTCAGGTTTTCACATAATTTTTAATCCCAGCCCATAAAGGCTGGGATTGATACTTGTCCCCTACACCATTCAGGTGTCGGCTGTGTCGACAGCTGTGGGCATAGTGATTGTATGTTTTCACAGCCTAAACTCATGCATGGATTTTCACCAAATTTTCAGAATATGTTTACCACCAGAAGATTTAGAGCTGATTAGGTTTTGGAGGTATCTATGAACAACTGTTTATATGGCAATGCTTTAAAGTTTTGTTTTCACCCATGGTGTCCAAATGGATGAGCGGATGGCGGGAAAAAGTTTGTCCAGGCTGTATCTCAGAAACCATAATGTGTACGAAATTGATACTTGGTAGGGACATTAGTTAGGGGTGTAGTGGGTTACAATAGTATACATGTTCAAATTGAGATGTTGCTGGGCTTATTCCTAACATCCCACTTTAAGGTTTTCTTCAGATAAACAAGATTAGCAATAATGAATACAATTTGCCATATCTCTGACATAGGGTTTGTGTGGATTTACAGTAAGTATGATGTTTAAAATGTCTTAAATTTGATATAACTCTTTACATATTTGCAACAAATTATATTTACATTGTCTCCTAATATCTAAGTGTAAATTGAAGTGTTTCTTAGATAACATATCTTTAATCAAAAATGGGCTGTCAGTGGGGTTGTCAGATGAATGTAAACTTCAGGTGTATCTTTGACATATCTCAGCAATTCGTAAGACACACATTGTTACTGTCTGTATTAATGTGTTGCTGAGGCATATGCTGTTGTGTTGCAGTGTCCATTCCGAGACGTGAGAGGTCCATATCCTTTGATAGGGATGACAGAGATTCCTTCAAAACACCAGACAACAGTGACATCGAATGGAGACAGAGTCCCAGGCAGCAGAGCACACAGTCACCCAGACTAGACAACACACAGTCCCCCACTGGGGAAGCTGCAGAGTCAGAGAAAGCAGATTCATACAGAGAAGAGGCCAGCAAGTCACCACAATCACAACCCACACTGCAGCCACACAAAGCACCAGTGCTCAGTATGTTTTCTCTCTTCACCCTATTGTGATTTTGAAATATTTTCTTCTTTGGTTTTGACATGTTTATGTCCTGTCTGTACAAAAAGTTGACGGTGAAGTTTGTTGCAGCAGAGGCTTTCTACTTTATGTATGTTATGTACATTAGAATTCTTAAGTCTATACAGGATATTTATATGAAAATTGACTTGTTTTGTGAGGCATTTTGTAATAAGATTCACTCGGAGAGAGCAGAATGCTCGACTGGATGTGACCTGACTCATGAGTGTTATAAAGTATTCAATTATCGTCCAGCTATTATCTTTTAGTTTTAACTGTGCAGGAAGACAGTGACCAAAATACTTCGGTGCAAAATGCTTGCAAAAGCCCTTTTTCATTTGGGATCTATTCTGAGCAGTATGGTGTCATGGGATAACAACGAAAACATAATTTTCTTTGTTAAGGTTAAACATTTATCGCATGAAAATCAATGTGCTAAGCAGCAGTCTCCTGTAAACTCGATTTCAGTAATATTTTCACTAAGACATCAATTATGAATAAAAGATATGAATCAAAGCAACAGTTTAGAATATTACAGTAAAATTTATGTGGAAACCCACAGAAAACACTATGCAAGAAACCTCCAATGACACAAAAACACCACAGACGACCATATTGCTATTTGTGACAAATATCCCCGCAAAAAATAATGAGTGAAGTGACATAATGAGGACATGCTACATCACAAGAGAATCCAATTCTGATTGGACAGAAATCGTGAGGAAGATATCCTGTCATGATATTGATTTTCTACATATATGACAAAGAGAAGCAGATTTCACTGTATATGCTCAATTAAAAATAAGAAAACCTCTCTCCTGACTTTCATTTTCAAATTACACCAAATTTGGAAGAATCCTTCTGTACCCATGAAATACCTGGCCAACAAATTTGAGCTCGATTGACGTGATAGTTTTTACCCCACTGCCCTTAAGGGCTGTCGGGGTATTGTTTTCACCCATGGTGTCCGGATGGGCGGGCGGGCGGCAGGAAAAAGTTTGTCCGGGCTGTATCTCAGAAACTGTAAGGTGTAGGAAGTTCATACTTGGTAAGGACATTGGTTAGGATGTGTAGGTGTGCAACGTCATGGTCTAACCTTGATTTGACCTTGCCGTAGTGACCTTGACCTATAAAATCTTGTCCGGGCTATATCTCAGAAACTGTGAGGTGTAGGAAGTTCATACTTGGTAGGAACATTGGTTAGGATGTGTAGGTGTGCAACGTCATGGTCTGACTTTGATTTGACCTTGCCGTAGTGACCTTGACCTATAAAATCTTGTCCGGGCTATATCTCAGAAACTGTAAGGTATAGGAAGTTGATGCTTGGTGGGGACATTGGTTAGGGATTGTAGGTGTGCAGCATCATGGTGTATCCTTGATTTGACCTTTGACCTTGTAGTGACCTTGACCTATAAAATCTTGTCCGGGCTATATCTCAGAAACCATAAGGTTTAGGAAGTTCATAATTGGTAGGGACATTGGTTAGGGGGTGTAGGTGTGCAACGTCCTGGTGTGACCTTGATTTGACCGTTGACCTTGCTGTAGTGACCTTGACCTATAAAATCTTGTCCGGGCTATATCTCGGCAACCTTAAGGTGTAGGAAGTTGATGCTGGGTAGGGACATTGGTTAGGGGTTGTAGGTGTGCATCATCATGGTGTGACCTTGATTTAACCTTTGACCTTGTCGTAGTGACTTTGACCTTAAAAATCTTGTTGCACCTTTGGGTCTGTCTTTTGATGTAGGTTAAGCACTGTTAAATTCATATTAGAATTCATTTAAGAATTTTCCTTTTACAACTTCCCATTGTAGCAGATGGAATTTCATCAAGTGAGCCACAGACTTTGCTCCAACACCACACATAAGCATTCATTGAATATATTGCCACTTCTGTATGCATGGTAATATTCAAAACATCGAAACCATAATTTGGCCATGCCAGATATAGATAAATTGTCGTAATGTTTACTGATTAATGCTATCATCTTGTTATTGAATTGTCTTGTTTTAATACTTCATTTTTACATACATCATCTTTCTCTTAGACATTATATTCTCTATTTAAACATTGTTTGGGTCTTTATATAACTGACAGTGCTCTGAAAGTATCCTGAACTTTGTACTGGTACAGTAGTTACATATCTCATGGTATTAAAAATATTTCCCCAGGCTGTGGGGTACGGGCATCTCTGATGCTATTTATGAGTTATAAGATCAAAACGGTGCACCGACACAAACTGATCACAATAACCCACTCCTATCATTGAGCGTTTAATAAAATGTCATGTTCCTGGTTTCACAATTTTACTGTGACATTATATATCATGTTTTTTGCAAGTTACAATCTGGGCTGATAACATTGCAAGGCCCAGCAGTATCTGTGGGTAGTTATTTACTCTGATGTTACATGCCTGATTTGATTCACAGTCACAGTGCTGGTCAATGTGTAGCACATTGCATCTATTTATACTACAGACTCAGACCCAGGTCACTGCAAGAACAGTCAGTTATTGTTTGTTGTGTGAAAGGTATTGCTTCTGTTCATACTACATGCCCCCCCAGTTGTGACACATTGTGTGTGTGTGTATTACAGCCCCAGACTCAACCCCCAGTCACACTGCAAGGAGCACCACCAGTTCCAGTACCACCTCTACTGATTCAACAGACTCGAGCGACAGCTCAGAAACTGAAACCAGTGCACAACCCACCCCAAAGAGAGTGACCTCCCCCACAAAGCAGAGCTCTGTATCAGACAGCCCACCTCAGGAGGAGGATGAAAAGGTAGCGGTCAGTACAGCACAGGAGACTGACCAGCAGAAGGTGCAGGTGGACACAACAGTGGAAGACAAAGACAAGTCTGAGGTGAGACAGTCATTAGAAAACTGGATAAGACTAGTCAGATATCACAGTAGCTCAAGTGTTGGGAAACCTAAGCTAAGTATGATATGTTATAAAAGTAGAAAAACTCTCTGTCCTTTTACAAATGGTTTTAATAATACAGGGGTCTAGCACTTTCATTACAACTCAGAGGGAGCAGTTATAAAAAGAAATAAGAATATAAAAGATGTAAGAATGTGTGTAGTAAACTGCCTTCTTTAAAAACAACAGCTTTTCTTTGTTGAAAAGAATTGTTTGATTTCAGGTGGGATATGCAATGTTTTTAATATATTTGATTTAATATTGCTTTTAATGAATTTGGCAGAGTAGGAAAAATGTAAAGACTAGTACCTGGATAGTAAAGTAGAACTGAAAGGTGTTTGAACCTGAGTAAAATAGAACTGAACTGTGCCACAGGCTGTGCAATATGGAGACCTGCTCTATAAGCTCCAGAAACTTCTTTGAAATAGAATCTGTCGTTTTTTCTGTGTGGCATTGAATTTTTGCATTTGTATAGTAACAGTCCTGCATGTCGTCATTGTACATGAGGTCAGTGAGTGGTCAGTACATGCCTTTGTGTTTGCAGGAGAGAGAAGCGAGTGAGGCAGAGGACAGAGATTCCGTACTCAGTGGTTATTCCAAACAGGACTCCATCATTGACAACGTTAGTGTGCTTACCCGAGACATAGAAAAATTCACAAATAGAGCATTGAATGTAATTATATAATGAGTAGTTGGTGCCCAAGTTCAGTTTACTTGGACTTTATGGTTACATACTGTGATGCCAATTTTTGAAAACTTTCACAGTTTTGATGAGGTGAGAAATTTTTTGGAATTTACAAGTAGAAGACAAAAATTGCCAAGCTTAGAATCTTAGAGTCTGCTTTTTAGTGGAGATTAATTGCTGTAAAAAATGACTAGAATTAAGTTTTATGATATTTCTGTTATTGTGTCACCAGCATTTATGCTTCGTGGCATATAGGAATTGCTTCGTCATCTCATTTTGTGGTGTCGGCGTCGGCGCCGTTCTCTGTCTTCACACTTTGTATTCCGGACAGTATCTCAAAAATGGCTTGTCAGATTTAATTCAGATTTGGCATGTGGATGTAACTGATCCTGAGGGTGTGCTGTCTAGTTTGGTGACCTTAAACTCCCACTAGTAACATACTTATCTTGAGTTTAAGTTTTTTTGTTTCCGGACAGTTTCTCAAAAATGGATTGATGGATTCAATTCAAATTTGGCATGTGGTTGTAACTAGTTTTGAAGGTGTGCCCTATTTTAAGGTGACCTTAAACTCCCCGTATAAAAAACATGTTCAGTTTTTTTTCCTTTCTCCATGGAGTATACTGAAAATACTTCAGAAATTTCATTCAACTTTTGCATGTATATATAAATTGCCATAGGTAAGTGCCATACAATAAGGTGACCTTAAACTCCCAGTAATAACAGAATTATATTCACTTTAAGTTTGGTAATTTTTTAACAGTATTTCAAATATTATGCAATTCTAAGCACATTTTAGTTGTGGATGTAACAAACCTTATACAGAACCTTCAGAATAAAAGATTACCTTAAACCCGCTACAATATTCAGCAGTGCAAACAAACTTTGAGTTTAAGGTTGGGACAATATTTGTGGTGTTTGGAAGATATTTTATGTGCTAATTAGAACTTTTTACATTGATATTCATCATGTACATATATCTCCACCAAAAATGGTCTCTTTTGTAAGGTTATAGTAAATTGCTGATATTTTATAAACTTATGAGTTTAAGGTTGCATTAGTTTGTGTCACTAGCAGCTATGATGGAAGACATACATGGTCAGTGTCGTTGTCATACTTTACAGTCAGTATCTCATAAATGGCTTGATGAATTAAATTCCAATTTGGCATGTTGATGTAACTGTTCCTCAAGGTGCCCTATTTAAGGTGACCTCTCAAAAATGGGTTTACGGATTCATTTCAAATTTGGCATGTGGTTGTAACTGGTTTACAAGGTGTGCCCTATTTTAAGGTGACTTTAAACTCTCATGTATTAAAAGGTTATGTTGAGTTTACATTATTGTTCCATAGAGTATACTGGAAATAACTTGAGAAATTTCATCCAAATTTTGCATGTATATGTAACTGGCCATACATAAGTGTCATACAATAAGGTGACCTTAAGCTCCCAGTAATAACAGAATAATATTCACTTTAAGTTTGACAATTTTGAACAGTATTTCAAATACTGTGCAATTCTGTGCATGTTTCAGTTGTGGATGTAACAAACCTTATACAGAACCTTCAGGAAAAGATTACCTTAAACTCTTTACCTTAAACTAACATTGACTTTAAGGTTGGGACAATTGTTTTGGTGTTTGGAAGAGATTGTTTCCTCGATATTCATCATGTACATATATTTAGACAAAAAGAAAAAGGTCTCTTTTGTAAGGTTACAATAAATTGCTGCTATTTTAGAAACTTATGAGCTTAAGGTTGTAACAGTTTGGTGTCACTCAGCTGTGATGGATCACCTATAAGCCAGCATCGTCATCACACTTTGTTTCTGGAAAATATGTCAAAAATTGCTTGTAGGATGAAATTCAAATTTTGCATGTGGGTATTGCCGGTCATTGATATGTGCCGTATTTTAAGATGACCTTAAACTCCCATTTATAACATATTTATATTGAATTTTACTTTTGCAATTTGTGGGCAATAGCTTAAAGATGGCTTCACAGATTCAAATCAAATTTAGTATGTGGGTGTAACTGGTCAAGTTGTAGCCCACTTTAAGGTGACCTTAAACTCCTAGTGATAATATAACTATATTGAATTTAAATTTTTCAATTTCTGGAGAGTATTTCAAATCTGCATGACAGATTTAATTTAAATTTGGTATGTTGATGTAGCTAGTCCTGAAGGTGTGCCCTATTTTAAGGTGACCTTAAACTCCCATGTGTAAAAGAATGTTATGGAGCTCAAGTTTTTCTATGATTCCACAAAGTATATCAAAATGGCATGACGTATTTGATCTATATTTTGCAGGTACATGTAACTGATGTTGCAGAAATGCCCTGAGACTACATTAAGGTGACCTTTATCTTTCATTAATGGCCTAATTATAATTACTTTTCTTTTAAAATTTTTGGATAATATCCTAAATTATGTGCAATAGATTTTAAGCACAATTAAATTTTGGCTATAAGTAGCCTTGAACAGAGTCTACATGGTTAACATGACCTTAAACTCTTAACATTTGCATTGACTTACATTCAGTTTAAGGTTAGGAAAAAATATCTATGATATTTTGGCAATATTAAAGTGATAGTTTAGAATTTTCATTTAAATTAAACATTTGCATGTATCTAGACCAAAACAGGAGCTTTATTGTAATGTTACCATAAAAACCTGAAAGTTAAAAGAGTGAGTTTAAGGGTACATCTTATTTTAATTAGTATTTCCATCCTGCTGGACATGGATGTTATTTTGCCTTTCCCTCTGAATCACCCTTCATTGCTACTCATTTACAGGTACAGTTTTTTACGTGTCTCTGTGAAATTTGGTGTGGAGGTTTAATGGCATGAGAGTTTGTGTGTGATTGCTTTCTTGGCAATATCTGGCAACAAGTGTTGCCGTGGCAACACTTTTTCATGTTTCTTGGGCTTTAATATCTTTTTGGGGTTTTTTTTGCATTCCAAACCCCTGCATGGATTGGAGCTGATTAGTTTTTTAATGATAACTGGCAACAAGTGTTACCATGGCAACACTTTTTTCTGTTTCTTGGACTTATAAATATTATATGGGTTCTTTGCTTTTCATACCCCTGAACAGACTGGAACTGATTAGTTTTTCGACACACCTGGCAACAAGTGTTGCCATGGCAACACTTTTTTTGTTTCTTGGGCTTAAAAGTCTTTCTTGGTGTTCTTTACACTCCAAACCCCTGCATGGATTGGTGCTGATTAGCTTTTCACTGATGCCTGGTAACAAGTGTTGCCATGGCAATACTTTTTTCCTTTTTTTGACTTACAAATATTTTTATGGGTTCTTTGTTTTCCATACCCCTGCACAGATTTCAGCTGATAAGTTTTTTGTCAACACTTTTTTTTTCTGTTTCTACGTTGTGGATATAAAAAGTCATGAAGAAGACCTGTATAGTAAAGTGACCTAACACTCCACAAGATTAGACAATGCTCGTTTGCTCTCCCACAAAATGGCCGACAAATATAAGCCTTTCTTTCCTCCATGAAGAGAGGAGGTGGACAAATATAAGTCCTTTCCTCCATGAAGAGAGGAGGCAGACAAGACAAGGACATCTTGCACAATGTATTAATTTGTATGGTCATATGACTAGTAGTTTAAGTTATATTTTTCAACAAGGTGGGGCTTCACCATGACTAAATCCTTCTGAAAGATGGTCTGGATCTGCAAAAATACTGCACGTCAGCTAATTTATGTCCTTTCGAATTTCATCCGCTTCAGTCTTTAACCAAAGCTGGTGACACAGTACAATTCTACTGAATTCTTGTATAACCTTAATTCATGACAAAAACTCTGAAATATGAAAGAAGAATTAGTTCTATTTTCATAAATCTGCGTTTCAAATCATCACAGTCTTTGGAGCTGATGAGAGTAAGCACTTGAGACTTGGTTATTAAATAGATTTTGTGTGTAATGCATTGTGTAGAGAAATACATCAGCCACTGAATAACAGTATTTTTTTCTGTTATTTAAGAGTTGTTTGAAACACTTCAGCCCTTCTTTGCGTGTTAAAGGCTGTGCGGGTATTGATTTCATCTATGGCCTCTAGCTTGGTGAGTGTTGGGCGTGTGGTTGACGGGAACAATAATTCTGTCCAGGCGTTATCTCAGAAACTGTAAGGTGTATGGACATTTGTTGATGGTTGTCATTGTGCAGTCTCATTTTGTGACCTTGATTTGACCTTTCACGTTGCTGTAATACCCTTGACTTTGAAAATCTTCTCCAGGCTATATCTCGGAAGCAATATAGTGTAGGATGCTGATACTTGGTTGGGACATTGGTTTGGGAGTAGGTGTGCAACAAAATAGTATGATCTTGACTTGATCTTTGAACTTGCACAGCGACCTTGACTTTTAAAATTTTGTCCAGTCTATATCTTGAAACCCATAGGGAGTAAACATTGATACTTGGTAGGGACACTGGTTTAGGATGTAGGTGTGTAATATCATGGGGTAAATTTTATTTGACCTTTAACCTATTATTGGTCCATTTTTTCTGACTGATAATCTAGCCAGAATCGATTATTTTACTTCATTGCTGGTTACTCCACCAAGACAGTTTCTGACATTTAGAACCTAGCAAAAGTACCCACTTACTGAGAATGTGGCAGGAGATATAAAGAAGCCCCAAATTATAGACAAGTCTGTCTATTCATTGAATAAAATACCCCAAATATTTTAATTACAGAGATGTTGAGAAGATCACGACTCTACACTTTCACCGATGATTAATCAAGCACATGTCTAATCATCCACCCACTAATTGCCGTATTTACCTTGACCTTTAAAATCTTGTCCATGCTATATCTTGAAAACCTTAAAGTTTGGAAAGTCGGTGACCTTGATTTAACCTTTGACCTTGCTGTAGTGACCGTGATATTAAAAATCTTGTCTGGCCTACATCTCAGAAAAAATAAGGTGTAGAAAGTTGATACTTTCTAGGGTCATGGATTGGGGCATGTACTTTAGCTGAATTACATTATGGTGTGGCCAAAATGTTTTTTGCTGCCATATTTGAGAAATATTTCCATCACAAAGATATATGGATTGCTGGCTGCTACAAATGATTATAATCCAATTTTTACCCAATTATGCTATCTCATTTAACAGCTACATTTCAATTAAGAATTTTAACAACTTCATAACTGTTAGTTTACTTAGTGATGCTGTTATGTTGCTATTGAGTTGTCTTGTTTTGATACTGTTTTGGGAACATCTTTGCTGTCTTACATATTGTTTTCTCCTACACCTTTGCATACTTTTACTGTGTTTTCTGAAAGTCTTTTGACTTTTATACTGTTTTACCTCTTCTTTATGTTATGATGTTCAATGCTATTTCCCCGGATAGATAGGTACAGGCATTTCTGATGCAATTTTATGTTAATGACACCTGTGTTATAGATGAAATGTCAACATTCAGTCTTTATGATGTCAAAGGCCCTTATAGCTTAGTGTTCAAGGTTAAATAAGGTCTCTTTGTGGTTCCCAAGGTGGCACTGTTTTACACTTCAGGTTCCTGATGAAGCACTCTATGAAAGCAAGTATGAGTCCATCCCAAGTGCCACTATTTACAACAGGATACAGAGCCCTACTGAAAAAAAAGAGGAAATGGTGCCACCGCCCGCCCCTGTGCTAGTCAGCAAAGCACGTGAGTAATGCTGGTCTACTTGCATATGGCACATGTATTCAGCATACTGTGATGTGAAAATGTTCCATTTTCAGCTCTTTGTACACTACAGTAATATTTTGGCAAATATACTGTCAAGTACCTTAATTTCTCCAAAAGATAAGCGTCCAAAACTACAGTAAAATGCCATAAATTGCGTATTAAACATCATATTAATAGCTTCAAATTTATAGGCATATACACAACCAAATTTCTTAAGCTTAAAAGTGTTAAAAACTACAGTAATTTTCAAAATTATATAAATAATATCATACTGTAGCTTAGATAATAAAACCTGGAACAATGAAATCCCAGCAATATGGATATATCTCAGCAAAGACAGATTTTCTACAAATATTTTGTGTAACCAAGAGACATACAAAATAGATCCCTGAAGAGTTAGTTTTACAGAGCCTCTGCTGATTTTGTTGTATTCTGTACCACGCATGAATAAAGGAGGACAAATAATTTAAAATGAAATTTATTTTCACAATTATGTTGTGCAAAAGAAAAAACCTAGAGTAGAAAATATAAAATTTGCTACATATCTAAAATTTGCCAAATGTTGAAACGCTAAAATATAATTAAATGGAGGCAAAATTTGTTGCAAGTAGATCTAGGTTTTGTAAATTTAAAAATACCATTTTATTGCGTTAATACATCCTATCCAATGGACAATTGCTTTACCGGTCGGCGTGACCAGTTCTGCCAAACGGCAGAAAAAGACGTCCTGTATATAATACCGGGAGGACCGGTCAGTAGTGTGCATTTGCTAGGTGGTGCATCATACTTGCTTCCTGTCTAGACAGAGTGACGTCGCTTCTTCTTTTTCGTTTGGCACGTGTAGTGTGCAGACGTGTTTTTGAAGTGATCTTGAAGTTTGACCAAGACGTGGGTGAGAGTATGTCATCCCTGCAGCATTCCTTCTTCTCAACAGAAGTATATATTTGCCACGGTTCTCCCTCCTTTTACTTCTACATAGTCGAGTAACACTGCGTGCATGTCGACAAGAAGAAATTAGAAGAATAAGAAGAATGCATCGTCTGATGTCATCACTTCCAGCTTATGCTTGTCACATAACACAGACCTTGTCATGTGATATGCATTCAACAATGGAGGAATCGTGTTTTCAACAGAAGTTTTCATGAGAAGAAGACGACCATTTATTACTCAACACCCACTTTAACTGGCAAGAGGAAATCCAGCAAACTCGTCTGTTGGCCTAAAAAATTAGATGACTAGTGGTCACAGAAATCTGCGAGTTTTTGAAGTGCTGGTCATGTGACTTCACAGATCTCAACACAACTACTGGCAAGCAGACCCCCAAGTGTGACTGGTTCAACTGACAAGAAGTGATGAGTTTTACCGGTACCAGTTCTGTTCAGACTACCGGTGGGGACACAGTGATGAATTGTGCTGGTACCAGTCTGTTTAGACTACCGGTGGGGTCCCCTGCTAGCTAGCAAGAAGTGATGGTGTTTTTACCCTACCAGGTATGTTCAGACTACTGGTGGGGACCCCCAGTGATGAGTTTTGCTGGTACCAGTTCTGTCCAGACTACCGTTTGGGTTCCCTGCTAGCCCTGTCCACCCCTATTAGACCCTACCTTGGTACAGGTACTGGGGCAGGCCCAGAGTAAGAAGACAACTAGGGCTACCGGAACCAGTTATAGAAGTTGCTGTGACCACTGAGAACCTTATCTCCCCATTGCAGAATTTTTTACCGGTACCAGTCCTGTTCAGGCTACCGGTAGGGTCTCTAGCCAGCCAGTGATGAGGGTTACTGGCTCCAGTTCTGCTCAGACTGCTGGTTGTGGTCACACAAAGATCCAGCAAGGGCTACTGGTTAAACAGGATTACTGGTTACAGAGAGTTGCTGGTGACACAGGAATCAGCTGATCCCATCTTTACTGGCAAGAAGAGGGTAGCTTCAGTTGAACAGGTCCAGTGATGTCAGCAGGGCTACCAGTTACAGAGAATTGCCGGTTACAGAGAAATCTGATATTCGCACCATTACTGGCAAGGATAAGGCAGCTACAGTGAACAAGTCCAGTGAGGACAGCAGGTCTACCGGTTACAGAGAATTGCCGGCCATACAGAACTGCCAGTTACAGAGTATTGCCAGTTACAGAGAAATCTGCTGTTCCCATCGTTACTGGCAAGAAACCAGCTTCAAATCCAGTGCTGATAACAGGTTCAGCGGTTACAGAGGTTTCCCGGTTACAGAGGACTGCTGGTGACAAGTTAGTTGGACAGGAAGTTTCTTTAGGAAAATTCCTTTAACCAACCGGTTACAGAGCCTACCGACTTGGGTGCCGGCTTACACAACCTTCAGTGATAGTTGCTTCACAAGAAACTGACAGATACAGGTGAAGTAACCAGACTGAACCTGGAACACCAGGCTACTGGACTGGCAGATCTACCAAGGGATTAACTAATGGTACAGACCTGTCCTGTCCCAATTCTTTGGTTACAGAGCTTTCTCCTAGAAAATCTTTGGTTACAGAGAGGCGTCAGCCTACTGGTTTGACCAGTTACAGAGATTGTTGCTTGCAGAGAAAAGCTGCTGAATCCACCACTGTGGACAGGAAGAAGGCAGCTTCATATGAGCCTATCCCTGCTAAGAAGTAGTTCAATTCACCCAGTTCTGCCAACTCCAGTGAGTTTATGCATAACTGTGGAGCCACCAGGAACTGGTTACAGAGCATTGCTTCACGTATAACCGTTTAAGGCCTGGTACTGGGCAGGTCTCCAGGACTGACTAACAGACCAGCAGAAGCTCTTTAAGGGTCCAAGTAGCTGTTTAGGCCAACCAGTGGCTGCCTAAGGAAACTGGTTAAAGAGGAATTCTTGGACCAGTCACTGGTCCCGGTGAAGTGTCTGTCAATCTACCGGACCAGTCAGCCAGCCTACCTTTTCAGGACCTAGCTGGTCAGTGGCTATAGATAAGAGGAAGACTGTCAAGCAAGACTTGCCCAACAACTACCAGTCAACCTCCCCTTATCAGACCTCACACCTATTAGACTGGACATCCATTTGCCTTTTTACCCAGCCTGTGAAACGTGTCAGCTCACACAATAGGGCCTGAGTTTTTAAGCTCAGTTTTCTCCTCAAGATTATAACCCGTTTTGCCAGTTTTCAAAACTCAAGCAATGGGTAAAATATTTGTTAATCAGACCAGGGGTCACCGATGTTATAAATGGCTATTAGTGTTTCTCCCTATGTGGATCAGTAAGGTCTAGCCTGTCACCAGTGTTGACACTTTTAATGGCTCAACCTGCCAGCTCAAAACTTGGGCTGTCCTAGGGTCCAGCCCAAGTTCATAAGAAATCTCCCAGGAAGGCTATACCCTCACCTTCCGGAAACAACCGGCTTGACCAGATCTCCAGGCAGGAGAAGTGGCCCAGTACCCTGAATAATTCAGATTGGGAAACATTGGGAACCATATTAACCTCTCTTCAGCAAGGGGAATGGATAACTTTAAGGTTGCCCCCAGTTCCCTCCACCCCCATCTTAAATAGTGGCTGCAGGAAGACAATGTGATTCAAAGTCAACCATTACACCCGCTAAATATGCTCTTCAATCCTTACAGATGCACCAAGAAGGGTGGGGTGCTCACTTAGGGGAAAACACTGCAAGGGGAACATGGTTCCTTCCAGAAGCAAGTTACACATTAAACTATCTGAAACTAAGGCGGTCATTTTGCCCTTATAGAATTCCAAGACCTCTGGTTAAACAATATTGCTGTCATAGCTACAGACAACACAACGGTGCTTGCCTGTATTAAGAAAGAGGTGGGGGGGGGGGGGGGGGGGGGGGGGGAGTTGGGCCCTCTTTGTGCCCTACTATGGAGAATCTTGACCCGGTATTCCAGAAAACAGGTGACTCTAGCCTGACACATTCCAGGCGGCTAACTGTCATAGCAGACAAGCTATATCCAGTGTCAGCCAAACCAGACAGAGCAGACAGAATGGTCCCTCCTGTTAGAGTTTTTCCAAGCAATATGCTTCTGGTGGCACCAGCCCTAAGTGGTCCTGTTTTTGCCACCTGACTCGGAAACAAACTGTCTCAACTTGTATCACCAGGGCCAGACCCCCCAATATGGACAATGATACAATCAGTCTGCCATGGGAGGATCTGGACCCATATGCCTTCCCAATGATAGCCATCTTGGGCAAGTGGTGAAGTTGCAGGACTACCCATGCAGGGGAATCACTCTGATTGCTCCAAAGTGGCCCAACATGCCACTCATGTCAAATCAGATTCCTTGGTACCTATCCAACCTGCTCTCTCAACCATTCAATCAGACTCTTCACAGGAATCTGTCAAAATTAGATCAGCATGCCTGGCTCCTAGAGCCTCAGCAATCAAGGAGCAGGCTTTCTGTGAGGCAGTGGCAGCAGGAATCGAGGCTCCTCAAAGAGGATCTACCAGATCAGTCATTGCTGACAACTGGGTAATTGATCCAATAAATGTCAGCACAGTGAGAATCTTCCTCGTCTCTTGGACAGTTCACAGAGACAGACCTCAGGGTTGGAGGGACATCCCCTCCTGGAACCTCCCCCTGGTGTTGCACCTATTGGCAAGGCTCCATTCGAACCTCTTAAAGAGGCCTCTTTGAAGCATTGACTTTCAAGACTGTTTTTCCTCTTGACCCTGGGTTCTAGCAAACACAGGAGTGAGATCCATGCTTGGCAAAACAAAAACATCAGACACCAATCAGACAGGTCAACACCCAGCTTTTTTTCCAAGAACCAGCTGGCCAAGGAGAGTCCGGACAGTGTGGCCTCAGTGGTTATGCCAGCCCTGGCCCCAACTCTGGATAAGTCCCTCAAGTCTGATAGGCCGTGTCCATTCAAAGCACTCCACTACTTATTGGGACAGGACCTCAGACAGAACAAGGAGTTGGTCTTTGTCTCCCTTTAGAAAGGTTTTTGACAAGACATCTCACCCGCCACTATCTCCTCATGGATCAAGCATACTGTGATCCTATGTTATGAGCTATCTGGTCAGGAGGTCCTCACATTACTTCAGGTTAAAGTTGTCAGGGCCCCTTGCTGCTTCTAAGGCTTTCTAGTTGGGAGTCTCCTTAGAATAAATCTTTCAGCCTGCCACTGGAAGTAACATAACACCTTCACACAGTTCTATTTGAAGAATGTGGCTTGAGCTGATTCAGAGCTTTTTTCATTGGGCTTAGTAGTGGCTGCTCAGCAGCTCCACAATTAGCCCTTATATTGAGGAGATTTGTATATAAGTACATAGGGATAATAGTTCATGGATCTAATTGACATGCTCTCCTTCAGGAGGTTATTGCCTTCTGGGACTGAACTCATCCCTCGCTTCCCCTACCTCAGAGCAGGCCTGTTAAAAAGGGGGGGGGGGGGGACAATGTTGTTATACACCCCGGCAACCGGGCACTGGTACCCGACCATAGGCCTTCAGGTTTCCTGACTCTAAGTCAACCTAGGCCAGAGGGAATTTTATTATTTATGAGTTCACTTAAGTCCCTAGTAACTTACCCGCCGACCAAGCGGTAGTTATTCACTAATTGTCCATTGGATAGGATGTATTGTTACGGTCACGGGCAAGCACGGTAGCAATTACCGGTTGTCTTTAAGTTGTAACAGAAAAAGCAAAAAGCTTAACTTAACAAATTTATTTAGCGATTAACAATAATGATTACAGTCAACTGGTATGCCCTTAACCAAACACACTAATACAATAATAAGATCTAGCTGACCTGACCACAGAGATTATGAGTTAAGTTTATCCGCCGTATCTAGCAATCTGTTCCGTAATCCGTCCTGTAGTATATTCTGTGGTCTATCCAATGTCTTATGGTCTGTCCTGTGATCTGTCCAATGTTCACTCATACACGGATATCTATATCTTGTGACCTGTCTCACACTCAACAACACAAAAGGTGCTTGTCCTGCTATCCTTTATATATCCAGTCACACAGAATGTCTGTCTGGAGATATTTAGAGAGTTAACACAACTGTACTGTCTGCTCCAAGATGTGGACAATGTCCAAAATGCAGTAAATTCACTCTCTGTTATATGAATGTACAATATCCAAAATATCCAAAGTACAATAAATCTGTCCAGACAATGTATCTAGTTCACTCCAGTAAAAGTTCACAGTGATATAAGCATATATTTTACTCCAAAACACAATAGCTCTCCTTATAGCAAGCGAATACAAAGTTCACTTGTGGTCAGATGTACATTCCTTATATACATTCATAGATTGCTCTGGAACTGTACAGAACCAACTCAGAAAAGCTTGAGCCATCTAGGCCAAAGGAGGAAGTTCTAGAAACTACTGGCAATTGGGTTTCCCCAAATCTATCATAACCACTGAGGGGGGGATTTCCCCCAGTCTGTGAACAGATCAATAAACACTAAAACACAAAAGTCAATAACTCCCTTACTTTAAATGTCAACACACAAAAGGAACTAACAACACAATTATCTTTTATGACAATGTATAAACATAAAGCTTAAATTAAACAATGCACTAATATAGTGCTTAATATATGTAATATACAATGTACTAATATAGTGTCCAATATATGTAACACCTCCCCCCCTTAAAGAAAAATTTTGGAAGCCAAGGAGTTACAAAATTTTACAAGAGATTTTTACCAGGTATATATACACAGGTAATAACTTTTTACAAAACATTTATCTAAATACAAAAGTAAAATTAGTACCATGTATAACCTTTATAAACTTGCTAATTACAGGTATATAAATTACAATTTAAATACAGCTTCTGGACAGGGCGTATCCATGCGGACGCCACATGTTACTTTTTCAAAGTCCTGTTTATACACTGAATTCCTATCTTTAACAGTGTTTCTATTAATAGCCATCATAAGCTATGTTATACCTCTTTCGAAGTATGGCTTTACTATAGTTATTTCCCACATTTGGTTTGAATGTCTGTTATCACAGTTTTTAATGGTCTTTTGGAGAGTTTCTGCTCTCTTTGCTACTGGGTATGACCCTAGCTCTCTGGCCTGCAGTTTATTCATTTGGCCAGGTGATGATATTGAAACTTTGCCTCCAGGATTGAAGACACGATTCTGTAATTTCCTATCATAAGGCATTTTCATTTTTGACTGAGAATTTTTCATATTTTGTTGTGCCAGCTCACAAGCCTTCTTCAACTTATCTCTGAACTTCGAGACATAGTCTAACAGATTTAGGCTCTCGGTGTTCTCAGATAACCAATTTTCCTTCAACAGCTTGAGAGGACCACGGACTGAATGGCCAAAGACCAACTCGAAGGGACTAAAGCCTAAAGACTCTTGAACAGACTCTCTAACTGCAAACAATAATAAGCTGATGCCTTCATCCCAATCTTTTTCATTGTCTAAACAATATGTCCTAATCATATTCTTCAAAGTGGAATGGAACCTTTCAAGTGCACCTTGGGATTCTGGGTGATAAGCACTAGATTTGATCTGTTTGGCACCTAACTGAAATACAACCTGTTGAAATAGTCCTGACATAAAATTTGGCCCTTGATCTGACTGGATCTCTTTTGGTAAGCCAACTAGAGTAAAGAAATTAACCAGAGTTTTTGAGATTTTGGGAGCTGTTATGTTGGTCAATGGTATGGCTTCGGGAAATCTGGTTGAGGCGCACATAATGGTCAAAAGATATTGGTTTCTGGATTTAGTTTTTGGTAAGGGACCTACACAGTCAATTATCACCTTGCTAAATGGTTCCTCAAATGCTGGAATGGGTTTGAGAGGAGCTACAGGAATTTTTTGGTTTGGCTTTCCTACCATTTGACAAATGTGACAAGTCTTGCAAAATTCTGCCACACTGTGCCGAATTTGAGGCCAATAGAAATGTTTGGTTATCTTGTTGTAAGTTTTGTTGATGCCTAAATGGCCACCCATTGGAGATTCATGAGCCAATTTTAATATCTCACTTTGGTACACTTTTGGCACAACAATCTGGTGTACTACTGACCATTCTTCAGATGCAGGGACATTTGGTGGCCTCCACTTTCGCATAAGTACACCATTTCTGACATAATAGCCTACAGGGACCTTATCTAGCTCTACTGGTGGCAAGACCAACTTGAATAAAGGAGCTAATTCAGGGTCATTTTCCTGCTCTGAAATCAATTTTGATTTTGAAAGCGATACATCTTTGCAGTCAATTGGGTCTTGTTTTTCAGAATCTACCCTATCCTTGGGATTAGTATCACTAAAGTTCTGCACATCATGGTCATAGTTGTTTAAGAATGTATCTGACAAATCAACTAAGACATCTGTAGATTGTTTACAATCTTTTGGTTCTTCTTGGGCCTTTTTGGCCATAGCTCGAGTCACAGCACAGGAGGGAAAAATACCAGGAATAACCTCTTCTAATTTCTCAGTGCTAACCAAAGTGATCGGCTTAGAAGTAACCTTAGGATCAGCAACTACCTTTCCACCTGCAAGATCATTTCCCAACAACAAAGATACCCCTTTAATGGGTAAAGTGGGCCTGGTACCCACAACAACAGAACCAGTAACTAAGTCTGATACTAAGTTGACCTTATGCAAGGGAATGTTCACACAGCCTCCTTCAATACCTTGAGCAATGACACTCTCACCAGTAGATGTGCTTATACTCAATGGCAATACACCTTCTAAAAGTAAGGACTGAGTAGCTCCAGTGTCTCTTAATATCTTAATGGGGACCTGACTGGAACTACTTTCCAAGGATACAAAACCCTCAGACACAAAAGGTTTGAACTCTTCCCTAATAATCTCAGACTTGTCTAAACCAATACTAGACTCTGCTCTATTGGGATTTGAACGCCAGTTAGACTTGCTAGACACAAAGGCGTTGGGCGTCGCCTCCTTTTCTCTTCTCTTCTTTAAGAGCCAACAGTCAGACATAACATGCCCAGGTTTCTTACAATAGTGGCAAACAGGAGCAAAGGATCTGGGTTTCCTATCCTTATTCATAGTCTGATTTGAGGTTTGACCCTTATCTGAACTCTTTTCTGGAGCTACATTTTCAGATTTCTTTCCTATTTCTGGATAAGACTTTTTAGCAGGACCAAAGGACTTATTCTTGTTGAAAGTGGACTTGTGAGTTAGCGCATAATCATCAGCATAAGCTGCTGCTTTTGCCAAATTTTCAACTTTCTGTTCATCTAGATAGGTTTTAATGTCATCACGAACACACCTTTTGAACTCTTCAATCAAAATAACTTGCCTAAGTTTTTCAAAGTCTGTACCTACTTCCCTAGAATTACACCATCTGTCAAAGTACACTTCTTTCTCATGGGCAAATTCAACATGAGTTTGACTTTCTTGTTTACCATAATTTCTGAATTTTTGACGATATGCTTCTGGTACCAACTCATATGCTTTCAAAATAGCATTTTTGACAGAGTTATAGTCCACACATTCAGAAATTGGCAAAGCCGTGTATGCCTCCTGGGCCTTTCCCCTCAAAACACTTTGCAGCAATAAAGGCCACTGGTCTATAGGCCATTTCAAATTTTGAGCTACTCTTTCAAAGTGTTGAAAGTACTTATCGACCTCCGACTCATTAAAAGGTGGTACCAGTCGCACATTTTTACCCAAATCAAATTTGGTAGCAATGGACTCTTCATGGGCAATTCTACGGGCATTGAGTTCTAAAGCTCTCATTTCTCTTTCATGTTTAAGCTCAAGTTCCTTTTCTCGCTGTTGAGCTTCAAGCTCTTTTTTTTCGCTGTTGAGCTTCAAGCTCTTCTTTTCGCTGTTGAGCTTCAAGCTCTTCTTTTCGTTGTTGAGCTTCAAGCTCTTCTTTTCGTTGTTGAGCTTCAAGCTCTTCTTTTCGTTGTTGAGCTTCAAGCTCTCTTTCTCTAGCCTCAAATTCTCTGAGTTTTAGCTCTCTCTCAATTTCTAATCGCCTGATCTCGTATTGCCCAGAAGGTTCCATTGGTAGAGGCTTATACACTTCTAAACAGCTATCAGGTAAAACATCTTCATCAACTAACTGTTCAACAATAAGCCTTTTAAGTTCATGTTTACGTGTTGACCTTTTCACCTCTAACTGTAACTCTTGTGCTATCTGCATTAACATATCTTTTTTAAAAGTTTCTAGAACTTCCATAGATGGTGACTGTACAAACTCTTTAGCACTAGCCATTTTGAGCACTGTTGACTGTAACCAATTACTAAATCAAATGGATTTTCAAAATGTTAATTGAACGGTTGATCAAATAGTTGTAATCAAATGGTTGGATCCCGGACGAGCCCCCAATTTTCCTGTTACGGTCACGGGCAAGCACGGTAGCAATTACCGGTTGTCTTTAAGTTGTAACAGAAAAAGCAAAAAGCTTAACTTAACAAATTTATTTAGCGATTAACAATAATGATTACAGTCAACTGGTATGCCCTTAACCAAACACACTAATACAATAATAAGATCTAGCTGACCTGACCACAGAGATTATGAGTTAAGTTTATCCGCCGTATCTAGCAATCTGTTCCGTAATCCGTCCTGTAGTATATTCTGTGGTCTATCCAATGTCTTATGGTCTGTCCTGTGATCTGTCCAATGTTCACTCATACACGGATATCTATATCTTGTGACCTGTCTCACACTCAACAACACAAAAGGTGCTTGTCCTGCTATCCTTTATATATCCAGTCACACAGAATGTCTGTCTGGAGATATTTAGAGAGTTAACACAACTGTACTGTCTGCTCCAAGATGTGGACAATGTCCAAAATGCAGTAAATTCACTCTCTGTTATATGAATGTACAATATCCAAAATATCCAAAGTACAATAAATCTGTCCAGACAATGTATCTAGTTCACTCCAGTAAAAGTTCACAGTGATATAAGCATATATTTTACTCCAAAACACAATAGCTCTCCTTATAGCAAGCGAATACAAAGTTCACTTGTGGTCAGATGTACATTCCTTATATACATTCATAGATTGCTCTGGAACTGTACAGAACCAACTCAGAAAAGCTTGAGCCATCTAGGCCAAAGGAGGAAGTTCTAGAAACTACTGGCAATTGGGTTTCCCCAAATCTATCATAACCACTGAGGGGGGGATTTCCCCCAGTCTGTGAACAGATCAATAAACACTAAAACACAAAAGTCAATAACTCCCTTACTTTAAATGTCAACACACAAAAGGAACCAACAACACAATTATCTTTTATGACAATGTATAAACATAAAGCTTAAATTAAACAATGCACTAATATAGTGCTTAATATATGTAATATACAATGTACTAATATAGTGTCCAATATATGTAACAGTATTAACGCAATAAATTGCAAAGTTAGTAAGTAAATTAAAATTTTATAAGTTAATACCCTATCCAATGGACAGGCAAGGCCCTCCCAACTGATCCCGCTACCAGCTTACTAGGCGCCTAAATCTGTTTAGACAACGAAAAAGATGAACTGACATCACTCTGTCTAGACAGGAAGCAAGTATGATGCACCACCTAGCGAATGTATTATATACAGGACGTCTTTTTCTGGCGTTTGGCAGGACCAGTCGTGTTGACCGGTAAAGCAGTTGTTCATTGGATAGGGTATTAACTTATAGAAAATTAATGTACTTATTAAATTTGCAAAATTTAAGACAAAACACCATTTTATTCTGAACTGTCTGAACTACCTTCAAAATGGTGTATATATCGTAGTGATGTGGTTGATCAATATGAACCATGATATATTTTTTGAAGAGTTTTTTTTTATATAAAAAAACGGCTAATATTTTGCAAGAATATAATAATGTACTGTGAAATATTTCTGTAGTTGCAAATTTTAGAATTCACTTATGTTGAAATAATGTCTCAGTGTCTCAGTCAGGATATGAATGTATAGTACTTGTAAATTTTGTGCAATAGTTTGATTTTTAAGCATCTCAGCTATGGCACATGTTCACATCATTTTTAATCTCAGCCCATAAAAAGCCTGAGCTGCCTGAGCAGTTACAGTGTTGGCAGGCACAGAGTTTGTGGTTGCTCTACAGTCCAAACCCCTGCACAGATTTCCAAATTTTCTACAGATGCTTATCCTAGGAGGATGTTTGTGTTTAGGTTTGGGTCGCCATATGGCCACAATTTTTCTATTTTTTGGACTGCTTCAATCTGTGGGTGCTCCACAGTCCAGCCCACATGGATTTATACCACATTTTCTCTTACATTAACATAGTGGACAGTTTACAAAATGTCCCTGGTGCTGTCCAATTATACCTTTAAGCTAGGGTTCCCACCTGCCAAGGCTGGCTATTTCATTCAATATTTTGGTGAATGCATAACAACCTTTCTTTCATGAAAAACTGTCACATAGGATAACTAGTGCAAGGTAATGCACACAAGTGGTGTAAATAATGTATTGGTAGTGTTAGTATTTAGATACAAATATTTAATCTATGCAGCATCATTGCTTCAAACTCGGACCTTGGTTTTCTGTCTGTTTTTAGTGCCTTATTTCTATATTTTGTGTGTGTTAGGTGACTCTGATTCCTCAGATGACAGCTCAGAAAGCTCCAGTGACTCTGACAGTGACTCTGACAGTGATACAGAGACAGAGGACAAGGCACACAGCTCCAGCTCATGTAAGTATGTTCAGCTGACCAGGCCAAGTGAAGTCATATGACACATGACCAGAACAAGTGGTGACAAGTATTGCATGCTTTCAGAAATACAATCTTACATTCACAGTCTTGGTGTTGTAAAACAGTTGGGTACCTTGTCTACACAAATAAGCCTTTTCAAAAAGTCTTCCCAGGTTTCTCCTCAAATTTAAACCTCTTAGTGCTTACTGCATGCAGCAGTACAAAGTCCACATTGTACAAAAGATTTAAATGTTTTCAGCATGTGTGAAGTTAACCAGTACAAGTCTTGCATTGGCTCTTGACATTTGCCAGTGTTGCTTGCGCATTGTTACGTTTCACTGTTGTTTTTGCAGTGTTTGACGCTTTTGAGTATGTGTGTCTCTCTCATCAACACCATCCTTTCTTTTTATGTAGCTGCAGCAGACAAGGAAGTCACTCGACCTACTTTAGTACATAGGCCATTTAGTCAGCAGATGGCTTTCAAGATAGGTAACACTCAAAACACACTAAACCACAGAACTGAAATGTAGAAATAGTGTTCACACATTATCATTCTGAATAATGCCATTCTATTTCTATCAGTCACTACTGACACCTGTAGGCAATCCTGTCTTAAAACTAACCCCTATAAATGCCCTCAACATGACTTGACCTGATGTATCCAATAAAAATATAGTTTTCCAAAAAAGCTGGCTTCAAAGAAAAGTAAAACAATCACACATTAAAATGAAACGCATGACATTTTTTGGTCTCAGTAATGCCAAATACACCACAAGATAAGAATTTAGTACATAGATTGACAGTCACTGTTATTGATATTGTTATGTTTGTTAAAGTTCCAGGTTATATTACCTTAAAACAGAAAATTATAATACAAATTGCACATACCAGTGCCACTGTACACTTAGTTCATTTAAACGTCCATTAATGTTGTCTCAGTTTAGGGGACGTCTCTCAAGATACGACCTTTGCAGTTCAAAGGTCACTAACTTTGATCTTTCTCCAGTACTTCCTGTTAAATCAGCCAAATTCAAAGGTGTATTAAAACATTTACAGTTGGCGCATTGATATTTTTTCCACTTCTAGTTTTTCCACTTTTGATTTTTCATATCTGTTATTTTCTCATATCTAATTATGTTGTATTTGTAATCATTTTTGATGTCGTCTGAATCTCTTTTTTTTCATTGTCGGTCATCTCTATCTCGGCGTTTTGTGTTTGACATCTCAGAAAACTAACCTTAGTGGTACCTTTCAAAATAAATCGTCATGAGGGACATTCACATTTAGTTTCTTGAAATATGCACAAATTTCTGTATATTGAAGAAATAAATAATATTGACCTTTCCAGAGTAAACAGTTGAAAATAGAAAAATGATGTCATTCTCCTGAAAAGTGATTGACTGATATTTTAAGAAATGAAGTTCAATATAAGTGGTTATTTTAAGGTATTAAAAGTATGTTACACATAAACATTTTAATTATAAAAATATTATGGAATAATTGTCTTTATTTTAATGAGCATGTGCAGGGTGTAACATCCATAACTTTTCAGTGATGTATTAGTTGTGAAAATTGGACAACTATTGAGACTTCACAAGCAGTTTGACTCATATCTGTGATTACCAGTATTTTCTTTCTCTTGTCACATAACTTCCTTAGAGATCAGGGGAGATATGTTGATCACTTCAGTACTTAACAGGAAGCTACCACACAGATAGAAATCAGTAAGTTGTGTAAGTTTTGAAATAAGTCCAGAAAGCCACCCCAATATATTTTTGTTGCATAAAAAAGCCCACATTCTAAAGGTGCCAGATGTCAGTAACTGTTGTCATATTGGCAAAAGACACATTTTCCCGACCTTTGTTGCCCTACAGCCCTTAAGGGTTGTCGGGGTATTGTTTTCACCCATGGTGTCCGGGCGGGCGGGAAAAAGTTTGTCTGGGCTGTATCTCAGAAACCGTAAGGTGTAGGAAGTTGATACTTGGTAGGGACATTGGTTAGGATGTGTAGGTGTGCAACATCATGTTATGACCTTGATTTAACCTTTGACCTAGCCATAGTGACGACCTATAAAATCTTGTCCGGGCTATATCTCGGTAACCGTAAGGTGTAGGAAGTTGATACTTGTTAGGGACATTGGTTAGGATGTGTAGGTGTGCAACATCATGTTATGACCTTGATTTGACCTTGCCGTAGTGACCTTGAGTTTGAAAATCTTGTCCGGGCTATATCTCGGAAACTGCAAGGTGTAGAAAGTTGATACTTGGTAGGGACATTGGTTAGGGGGTGTAGGTGTGCAACATCATGGTCTGACCTTGATTTGACCTTTGACCTTGCCATAGTGACGACCTATAAAATCTTGTCCGGGCTATATCTTGGAAACCGTAAGGTATAGGAAGTTGATACTTGTTAGGGACATTGGTTAGGGGGTGTAGGTGTGCAACGTCATGGTGTGACCTTGATTTGACCTTGCCGTAGTGACCTTGACCTATAAAATCTTATCCGGGCTATATCTCGGAAACCGTAAGGTATAGGAAGTTGATACTTGTTAGGGACATTGGTTAGGGGTTGTAGATGTGCAGCATCATGGTGTGACCTTGATTTGACCTTTGACCTTGTTGTAGTGACCTTGACCTTTAAAATCTTGTTGCACTTTTGGGTCTGTCTTTTGATGTAGAAATAATCCATGAGTCCTTCGGCTTCGTAAAATTATTACCGGAAGTGCCATGGTTAAATGCCGTGTAAAACCATGAGCACGAGTGGATTATTACTATTCTAACATGACATTTAAGCTTATGTTTGAGGCTTTTTAATTTTTTAAAAATTTTTTTACAAGGAATAAATTGTTTCACGTCGATTTGTTTACATTGTGGTGACCTTAGCAACCGGCTGTTCCATCCATTGTAGCTTTAATTTGATACAAAATATGTACAAAAATATATAAATCACCATAAAATATCACTATAAAATAAAATATAATAAAATCTGACACTACTTCACACTATAAAATTTGACATTATAAAATTTGTAAAAAATATGAACGCAGGATGGAAGGGCAGTGCGATTGTTGCAGGATAATTGTGTGCGCATAGAACTCAAAACTCGTTTCTGCGCAGGTCGTCATGTTAGAATGCAGATTAAGCACTGTTAAAGTCATGTTAGAATTTATTAAGAATTTTACTTTTACAACTTCCCATTGTAACAGATGGAATTTCATCAAGTGAGCCACAGATTTGGCTCCAACACCACACATAAGCATTCATTAAATGTATTGCCACTTCTGTATGCATGGTAATATTCAAAACATCCAAACCATAATTCGGCCATGCCAGATGTAGATAAAGAGTGTCGTAATGTTAAGTTTACTGATTAATGCTGTCATCTTGTTATTGAATTGTCTTGTTTTAATACTTCATCTTTACATGCATTATCTTTCTCTTATACATTATTTTCTCTATTTAAACATTGTTTGGACCTTTATATAACTGAAGGTGCTCTGAAAGTAACTTTGTACTGATACAGTACTTCTATATCTCACGGTGTTAAAAATATTTCCCTAGGCTGTGGGGTATGGGCATCTCTGATGCTATTTTTACTTGCTTAATCTGCACTGATGCTGTAACTGCTCCTGTCCAATACCATTCACAGACCACCAAATGACTGTTTTGGCACTATCTTTGTAAAATCTGGTATGCAAATTATGCATAATCCGAAATCACAATTTAAGTTATTAAATTATCAAAAATATCAGTTTGATTAGTGGTATTCATTTGTACATTGTTCATTCTTGATTGTTTTTATAATACCCTTGTTTTCCTTGTCAATTATTGACAACTTTCTAATTCCCAGAGATTTTTATTTCTGTTATTTTGTGCACATTTCATGCATTTACGGGATATGACACCACAATTTTCATATAATATATGAATTTAAATAACTTTTATTTTATCTTTCACTTAATCTTTTATTTTTCTTTATTTTAATTTCTGTACATCTTATGTGTTTCAAAAAATCCATTTACTATTTTATTTACAGATGGCTGAGTTTGTTACAAAAAGGGCTGAGTTGGTAATGTAATGGGCCAAGTTTGCAACGCAAGTTTGTAGAAAAGAGGACGAGTTTATATTTTGTTATGAGGTTTCTAAAAAGGCCAACATTGGCAATAAAGTGTTTTACAGTCCCATTGGTTTCACCTTAGTGTCTGGTTTAGAGTCGTAATAGTGTGACCTTTGTGTCTAGTTTTTATTCCCTGGGGTGTGACCGTTGTGTTGGCTTCACATCCAGTTTAGTGTGACCTTGATGTCTATGTTACAGCAGATTTTATGACTTATATGTGTGTTTTACAGCCACTTCAATGTTATGTTTGTTTTACAGCCACTTCAGTGAGATGTTTGCGTTTGTTTTACAACCACTTTAGTATGATTTTTGTTCCGTGTTTAACAGCCAAGCCTGACAAGAGTGTACCTGAGTCTGGGGTGAATGGTGCAGAGAAGGAGGACAGCATTCGCAGTCAGGTGGAGGGACGCAGTGACCTGGAACTGACTGGAAAGGTGCTGAAACCCACACAGGTTGGTACCAATACAATGGGGCAGCAAATCTGCTATAAACACCAGCCGGTAGACAATGTAGACTATGTGCATCTATTATGTGCAGCTGACACAAACATATAATCCAGTGCACTTTTTAAAAAAAACTGAAGTGGAAACAAGCTGGCCCTCTCGCATAACAACCCAGAGAAAGGTCCAAATTGTGACAATATAAAAATGTGTGCTAAACCAACCGGTCAAGAATGCCCAGTAGTTGGTGTCAGTTGATATAATTTTATACACTGGTAAATTCTTTTACACCCAGATATTTGAGGTTGAATTATCCTGATAAGTATTCAGGGTTTTATTGTATCCACCGGATAGCATCTGGTGTATGAGTACTCCACCGCCACTACAGTGTGCAAAGATTTTCACATAACCCCTATGGTGCAAAAAGTATTACAGGTAGATTTCTCAAATTTGCAGGATATAATCATTATTATACAAGCTTGCCTGAGAATACTTTTTTGGTCTCATGTTCAAAAATAAGATGGTTCCAGCACACGTTTCTTCGACTGTCATCAAGAGTTTTAAACATTCCAAGTTTTTTTTTCTCATCTGTGGAGAGTTGAATGTCTTTATGTTTGATATTTTAATATGTATATATATGTCTTCTATAGCCTACAGGCATTTCACCTTGCAGCTTGTCCTTCCAGGTGAGCCCTTGACCCCTAAAATGCTATCTTTATCTCAAAGCTGTAAGGGATATGGCAGTTTCAGGCAAATTTGGCCCCCCCTGGGCACTAAGGACTACTCTTTCAAGTTGCATCAAAAATTTAGACTTTCCCGAATTTTGGCCACCCTCTTGAATTTTGCCGGAAATGGAAAATGTAATTATTTTAAAAACTGTAAGAGCTAGAGCAATTTGGGCATATTTTGGATCCCCAGGGTATTAAGGACTACTCTTTCAAGGTCTGTGAAAAAGTTAGAATTTTCCGAATTTCGGCCACTATCTTTAATTTTGACGGAAATGAAAAATGTCATTTATCTTGAAAAACCATTAAAGATACAGTGACTTCAGGCAAATTTTAGACCCATTGGGTACTAACTAAAGCCTACTCCTTTAAGGTCCATGAAAATTTTTTACTTTTCCAAATTAGGGCTGCCATCTTGAATTTTGTGCAAATGGAAAATGCTGTTTACATTGGAAGCAGTAATTTTGGATCCTTTGAGTACTAAGAACTACTCCTTTATGAAAATTTAGAATTTTTGAAGTTTTGGCTGCCAACTTGAATTTTTTCAGAAATCGAAAATGTTGCTTATCTCGAAAACTGCCAGAGATAGAAAAATTTCTGGCAAAGTTTGGACCCTCTGGGTATAGGGACTACTCTTTTTTTGTTCTGAATTTTGACCACCATCTTCAATTTTGGCAGAAATCAAAAGTGGGTACTAAAGACTACTGCTTTATGGCCTCTGAAAAATTTTGAATTTTCCGAATTTCAGCTGCCTTCTTGAAATTTATCAGAAATTGAAGTATAAGAGATAGAGAAATTTCAAGAAAATTTAGACCCTGTGAATACTAAGGCTTACTCCTTTGAAGATGCATCTTTAGTCTAATTTTCAAAAAAAAAAAAAAAAAAAAAAAAATTTAGTTTTACTTTTAGGTTGATGAGCTGTGTCTGGTTTCAGACTGATATGCAGTGTGTATCTCAGATTGGTTGTCTGTATTTCAGATTGATGAGCTCTGTGTATTTCAGATTGATGGGCTGTGTGTATTTCAGATTGATGAGCTCTGTTTATCTCAGATTGATGAGCTGTGTGTATTTCAGATTGATAAGCTGTTTATTTCAGATTAATGAGCTGTGTGTGCTGTGTGTATTTCAGATTGAAAAGCTGTATTTCAGATTGGTGGGCTGTGTGTATTTCAGATTGATGAGCTCTGTTTATCTCAGATTGATGAGCTGTGTGTATTTCAGATTGATAAGCTGTTTATTTCAGATTGATGAGCTGTGTGTGCTGTGTGTATTTCAGATTGAAAAGCTGTATTTCAGATTGGTGGGCTGTGTGTATTTCAGATTGCTGAACTGTGTGCATTTCAGATTGATAGGCTGTGTGTATTTCAGAGTAATGAGCTGTGTGTATTTCAGAGTAATGAGCTGTGTGTATTTCAGAGTAATGAGCTGTGTGTATTTCAGAGTAACGAGCTGTGTGTATTTTAGGTTGATGAGCTGTGCGAGTGTATCAGAGAAAATGGGACGGTACACTCCCTCACACTGAGGAACTCGGGGGTGGATGATGAGTCAATGGGCAAGCTGGCCAAAGTGTTGGTTGACACAGCACCATCCACAGACCTGAGGATGCTGAATGTAAACTGTAACAACATCACAGAGGCAGGAGTGAAGCATGTCCTGAGTATAGTCACTGCAAAAACTGACATGAAGATACTGCTGTGAGTGATAATTCCCTGAACTCTTCACACTTCAACAGAAAACCTCAAACTTGTCCTTAATAATGCCAAGTGCTGTGAAATCACTAAGAATTTTGCATTCAATATTTTTCGTATCTGTACAAACCAGCGAAAAACTTCGATCTAGTTTGTTTGTCAAAACAACCTTTTCAATACAAGCAAAAACACAGAAATCTGACATAAAATCTTGTAATTTGTTGAAAATATGGTAAAAATATGAAATCCACATATATTTTAAATAAATTTTGCCATATTTTCAATAAAACACAAAAATAGGATCCTTTGAGATGTGGTGTGATCTTGGTGATTTCTAAAAGTTTTGCAAAGTCCGAATTTCAGACGTTTGAACCGAGCTTCGAATTCAGGGCAGTAAACGAGTGAACTGTCAAACTAGACAAACATCGTCACAGCACTAATAATGCTATACACAAGTGAATACTTTAAACCTGTTAATACATGAAGTGGAAACTTCAAGCCTTTTAGTACGCAGTGTGAAAATGATAAGCCTGTCATTAGTAACTCAAAACATAAAAGTGAAATTTCTAAACCTACCAGCTTCTTTGTGTGTTTTTTAAGTATTTTAATGTATAAATTTGAACTAAGGTGGTTTTTAAAACGTTTCAGTAAAGTTTATGTAAATTTTATGATTTCATGCAATAATTTATTTCCACTGATCAGATGATGAAAACCTTGGTGTGTAGTGATTTTTTTCTAGGGCAGTATGAGACACAATTTCACTGGCTATGTTTTCAGTATGCATGGCAACCCACTTGATAATGCCGGTGTTGGGGAGTTGATTAAAGGGCTGGTGCAGACGCATCACTTCAGGCAGTCAGATGAGGAGAGATTGTCAAAGGATGAGCTGCAGGTAACAACTACCACCTCTACCTCACAATCATAAAAAGAATACGTGCATTTCATTGTCACAAAACAAGACTGAAACTGAGTTAATCTTTGCATGGAACTGAAAATTAAAAAAAAAAAAAAATAAATAAAATAGTTTGAAGAAAGAAAGTGTCAGTCAAGTTCTAGATCAATTGAGTCATGAACAAATTGGTTTTGAGTTTAGTATGTGTTTCTTTTGGTATAATATATTACGTTGCCTACAAACAAAAAATTTAACCAAAATTTGCTGCTATGAGATGAAGTAAGAATACCTTTATGGCATGCAGGAGATGTTAGGAGTGAAAGGATCAGAATTTTAAACTTTCTAAAAATTGAAACACAGCACCCAGTAAGAGTGCATTGTTGCTATCTATAATACCTACCCCAACTCATAGCTTCTTGTTGGATGATTGTCTTGTGATTTTTACAGACAAAATCACCAAAAAATTCAACTTTCCCAGTATTCCATACTGTACTGCACATCTGTTTTCAGTAGTCCTCAGTCTTTCTCTCTCCACTTCCCCTCCCCCCAACTTTTTCCACTTTTTCTAGTGTCACTGATGACCAGATTATCATTAAAAATTCTCAAAGCCAATCATACTCTCTTAACTCTTGGCCCACTTTCCTTACCCCTAGATTATAGAAAGATAGATCTTTATTCAGCATTACATAACAAAGAAATAATGAAATAATACAATGATTTAAAATACATGCTGAAAGGAAATGTCTGCAGCTCAAATGAACTTACAAGTAAACTAGGGACATCATGACTGCAAATATTTTATGCCGGCTAATCGGCAAGTTGTATTCGTGTTGACACTGAATAACTGTTGAATTTATAAAACTACCAAAAATCTTAAGCTTTATATTCTAAAAGGCACTGAAAATGATAAATATGTTAAATTAATTGAAAATATATGTCCATAATCTGTAAAATTCATTAAATTTACCCTTTTCCTGTGACCTCTGATGCATTTTTACCCCACAGCCCTTAAGGGCTGTCGGGTTATTGTTTTCACCCAATGGTGTCTGGATGGGTGGGCAGGCAAGCAGTTATGCGGGCAGCGGGAAAAAGTTTGTCCAGCCTGTATCTCAGAAACCGTAAGGTGTAGAAAGTTGATACTTGGTAGGGACATTGGTTAGGGGTGTAGATGTGCAACATCATATTGTGACCTTGATTTGACCTTTTACCTTGCCACAGTGACCTTTAGTTTGAAAATCTTGTCCGGGCTATATCTCGGAAACCATAAGATGTAGGAAGTTGATACTTAGGAGGGACATTGGTTAGGGGTTGTAGGTGTGCAACGTCATGGTGTGACCTTGATTTGACCTTGAAGTAGTGGCCTTGACCTATAAAATCTTGTCTGGGCTATATCTCAGAAACCGTAAGGTGTAGGAAGTTGATACTTGGTAGGGACATTGGTTAGGGGGTGTAGGTGTGCAACGTCATGGTGTGACCTTGATTTGACCTTGCTGTAGTGACCTTGACCTATAAGATCTTGTCCGGGCCATATCTCAGAAACTGTAAGGTGTAGGAAGTTGATACTTGGTAGGGACATTGGTTAGGGGGTGTAGGTGTGCAACATCATGGTGTGACCTTGATTTGACCTTTGACCTTGCTGTAGTGACCTTGACCTATAAAATCTTGTCCGGGCCATATCTCGGATACCATAAGGTGTAGGAAGTTGATACTTGGTAGGGACACTGGTTGTAGGTGTGCAGCGTCATAGTGTGACCTTGACTTGACCTTTGACCTTGCTGTAGTGACCTTGACCTATAAAATCTTTTCCGGGCTATATCTCAGAGACTGTAAGGTATATGAAGTTAATACTTGGTAGGGACATTGTATTGCTACATCTGTATGTATGGGTAATATTCAAAACATTCAAACCATAATTCAACCATGCAACCATCATCAATCATGGGAGAGGTTTTTAAATCCTAACAAATGTGTGAGGTCACTTTGGTATATTTGGACAATATTCAAAACATCCCAACCATAATTCGACTGTGCAAGATGTGTGGAAACAAACAGCTTGCCGAACAGGCAGACTGCCAGGGTCTTAATATTTTTGACCCGAAGGTATTTCTGTTAGTGTGTTCACCTGCCATATTTGAGACATGTTTCTCTCTTGACAAAGATATATGGATTGCTGCAACTGATTATTAAATGTACTTTTACATAAATGTGCTATTTTCTATTGACATCTATTCTACAGTTACTAAATTTTACAGCATCATAATTTTTTAATTCATAAAAATGTAATATACCCTACCATATGAAAACACTTGAGTTAAGCTTGGCTTGGCGTCCGGTGACCGCCACGTACACCGTACATAGAATTTAAAATATAAGGGGAGACCCTCTTTAAACCTATGTACTTGCTACCCTTTGACCCCTGGTGACCTAATTCACTCTGCTATGCACAGTAATACAGAAATAGTTCATTCGTTTTGTGGCGGTTGAAGTGTCAACAGGCCTTTTTGCTACCTCATTAAGACCTGCATTTACTATCTATTTATTTGGGGTTTTAGGTCGCTTTCAACACTGTACAGGTCATATCATGACGGGTAGTTGGAAGGGCAGAGGAAACCAGTACATAGAGTTTGTTAGGGTTCTGTACTGTAAACTGCCGACCAACGGCAAGCAACTACCAGCTTTCCCACTTGAGGCCATGACGGGGATCGAACCCCGGCCTCAGAGGTGGGAGGCGAGAGTGTACTCTTGGGACATGTGTATCTATTTTGGCATCTTTTTGCCGTTATTTTTACAAGAACAAGTCTGTTCTTCCACCTACTCATGTTCCAGGGGCATGAATCCTTGGCAGACCATCTCTGGAGGTCTTATCTGACCTTTCATTTAAAGTGGTCTCTCAATTCTTGGATCTTCAAATGACAGTCTCAGAATTCTCATCTGATTTAGATCTGTTTGCCATGTGATTCAATCACAAGCTGCTCTTGCATGTGCCTCCTGTGCTAGTTCCTTAGCCTCTGGCAACAGATGCCCTGGAGTTTTTGGTCCGGGGTACTTGTTTTTACTCCTTCCCTCCTTCAGCTCTGTGCCCACTTATGGCCAAGAAGTTATTCTACTTTCTGAGCTGTAGCTTGCTTCTTGTAGGCTTCCTTGCCAAGGTTCCTTGCCATTTGCAAGGTTTGACCTCAAGATCTCCTTTAAGAAAGCCAATGGCTCTTCCTCTTATTCTTCTTAACAACCTCATATAGAGGTTTGTTATTTATTCTTATGGAGTTCCTTTCTTCATGCCTTGTGGCTGAAGTCTCCTTACAGAAGAATCTTCAGAGGAGGAGTCCTGGAGGATATTTAATCCTCCATAACTGTCTATGAAGCAATGTGGAACTGCTTCAAAAACTTGTGAGAAACATGGCCACTCTGCCATGCTTCAACTGTCCCTTTCATTGCTGAATTTTCCTATTTTGGAATATTTCCTCAGGCAATAGGGATACAGGTCAGCTCTCTGCATGTTAATTTGGAGTTGGGTTCTTATAGGGGGCTTAGAAGTCTCTTTTAGAGCTTCTTTAAGTCCAGAATAAGGGCAGTCGTCACCTACCTGATTGGTACTTTAACCTTGGTTCTGCAGGCTCTTACCAAGGCTCCTCTTGAACCCTTTTCACTTGCTGAGCCAAGTTTTTCACATATAAGACAGTCTTTCTTACTCCCTTGTTTTGGGAAGGAGTGAGTTTGTTTCCTTTAGTTAACGGTATCCTCTCACTCTCTAGGGATGGCCTAAGTCATCCTTAAGTCAGATCTTACTTTCCTGGCTTAAGCCAGTTACCTTCAGAAGGCTCTTCCTGCTTTGACTTTTGTCTTGGTCAGGATGACCTAGAGGATTTTTCCTTCCTTACTGTCAGATTCCTTAGATACTATCTATCTAACTACTCTGACTATCTTAGGAGGAATTCTTCTTTGTCTTTCTTCTGAAGTCCAAAGAGGGTGATATTGCTGCTCAGACAATATCTTTTGGGATTAACATTTTATCCTTTATTCTCTCAAACTCCGTTCAACATGTGAAGGTCCATGATGTTTTTGCCCAGGCTTCATTCTGGTCTTTTAGGTGGTTTTCCACTGCTTCACATCATGCGAAATTCCTCTTAGAATTTTGAATTTTTGCACTTCACTTATTTTTTCTTAGAGATGTTGCACTTAAGAATCTTTATGATTTCTCGAGTGTCCTGGATTTAGTTCCACTCAGCCATTTTTCTCTCTTCTGCTTAAATTCCTTAATTTAAGACAATCTGAGACTTTCAGTCTCAGAAAAGGCGGGGTGGCATTTTCCTTTTAGGAAATCTGTTCTTCATCTCTGTTTTCAGAACCGTGCTTTTTAGTGCCTCTTGGCACGTTCCTATTCTGAGCACAGTGGCATTATGCCTCTCCTTTGAGCTGACCTAATAGGGTGTAGACAGCAGTACTGAAGTTATTGCAGTGGCTAATTCTACTCACTTAACTCACTAGAGTTATCTCTTCAGCACAGAGGTTTTGGATTCAATTGCACCAGGAAGTATCCTCTTTATGCAATTAACCTTAGGGTGGTTTTCCTCAGTCTGTCTTTTTCCCGCCATCCTTCTGAGTGGGCATTATGAAAACAGCAAATCACCCTCCCGCCTGTCCCGCTTTTATAGACCTTTTTCCAACATTTATTTTTATTCACAAAAAGAATGAACTATTTCTGTATTAATGCACATGGCAGAGTGAATTAGGTCACCAGGGGTCAAAGGGTAGCAAGTACATAGGTTTAAAGAGGGTCTCCCCTTACATTTTACATTCTATGTACGGTGTACGTGGCGGTCACCGGACGCCAAGCCAAGCATAACCCAAGTGTTTTCATATGGTATGCCCCTGTTCCACCAAAAGATTAAGCCCCGATCCTGTCGGCGACCCTTAATCGTGCACAGTCGGTTGAAAAAAGACAAAAATGGGCGGGAATACTGGGTCGGTACTGAAGTCTGGGATTAAGAACAGATCGTCCCCAGGACGCCTCAGGACACCTCAGGACGCCTCAGGCGGCCGCAGACAGTCCCCGACTGGTCTGGGACTAAGAACCGACTAAGCC
Source organism: Sabellastarte sp. h YS-2021 (assembly GCA_964017235.1). NCBI lineage: Eukaryota > Metazoa > Annelida > Polychaeta > Sabellida > Sabellidae > Sabellastarte > Sabellastarte sp. h YS-2021. Next base: position 37,261,626 of record OZ024936.1, read on the forward strand.
AGTTTTCGGGTCGGTTTCAACCACGATCCTGTCGGACACAAACCGACTGGGTCCCAGGACGCCTCAGGCCTCCTGGGACTAAGAGCCGACTAACACACGATTAACTACCGGCATCCTCAGGCCTCCTCAGGCCTCCCCAGACCACGATCCCCGATTATTGTTTTGCAAAGTTGCTGGATTTTCTGGGTATATATATATAAAATTTGCGATCTAATCATCATTGCTTTTCTAGGAACACACCAGGATGCCACCTTTTAATGGAAGACAGATTCAACAACAACTTAGGGCTTTTTTGGTTTTTATTCAGTTACAAATAATCATGTATTTCCATTTTTTACGTCAAGCACAGCAACCACCACCACCACCACCAGCACCACCAGCACCCATACAGAGACCTAGAAGAAGGCACAACATGTGGGTCAGGCCATGGCTACTGCAGAGAGAGGAGAGGGGGGCCTACCACAACATTATGGCTGATCTGTATGCCACAGACATTCCAGGATTCACCAACTACATGAGGATGACCCCAGAATTCTTTGAAATGATGAAGACCAGACTGGAACCACGTCTAGCCAGGCAGGCCACCAACTACAGAGCTCCTATCAGTGTTGGGGAGAAGTTAGCCCTCACCATCAGATATCTGGCCACTGGAGAGTCATACACATCATTATCCTGTCAGTTCAGGGTTGGCAGATCCACCATTTCCAAGTTTCTACCAGAGGTCTGCAGGGCCATCCAGGATGAGTTCACCAGAGAGTACCTCAAATGTCCTACTACTCCAGATGAGTGGAAAGAACTGGAAAGGGAATTCAGGATCAGGTGGAATGTTCCACATGCCCTGGGAGCCCTGGATGGAAAGCATGTGGCCCTGAAGAAACCCAAGAACTCTGGAGCCCTCTACCACAACTACAAGGGGTTCTTTTCCATTGTCATGTTGGCCTTGGTAGATGGGCAGTACAAATTCAGATGGGTGGATGTGGGTACAGAAGGGTCTTGCTCAGATGCCCAGATATTTAATGCCTCTCAGCTGAAGAGGAGGATTGAAGATGGCAGGATAGGCTTCCCTGACCCAGCTCCTATAACACAGGGTGGTAGAGATGTCCCCTACTTCATTTTGGCAGATGATACCTTTGCCCTGAAGACCTGGCTCATGAAACCCTATGGCAGAAGGCTGTTAACAAGGGAGGAAAGGATTGCCAACTACAGAATATCAAGGGGCAGGAGAGTTGTGGAGAACGCTTTTGGCATCCTTGTGTCAAGATTTAGAGTCATGAGGACCACCATTGAACTACCCCCAGAAACAGTTAGAGAAGTGGTCATGACCTGTGTGGTTCTGCACAATATACTCAGAAGCCAGTATCAAGGTCAACCTGCTGGTCAGCAGCCTGGGGGGGATGATGATGATGATGATGTGCCTGGTGATTGTGGATTGATTGGTGGTGCTGCTGGTGGTGGCCAAGACAGAAACCCTGCTAGAGAGGCCAAAAGACAGAGGGATTACCTGAAGGACTACTTCAATAATGAGGGAGCAGTGGCCTGGCAAGATGGCAGAATATAAGTCCTGTTGCAGTAAACAGTCCTTTTCAGGACTAACTATAACAGTCCTTTTCAGGACTACCAAATATTCCAAAAACAATTAATCAGCTATGTGGACAAACAGACAAATCCCATGCCAAGCATAACTTGTTGAGACGGACAAACAGACAAACCCCATGCCAAACATAACTTGTTGAGACGGACAAACAGACAAACCCCATGCCAAACATAACCTGTCGAGACGGACAAACAGACAAACCCCATGCCAAACATAACTTGTCGAGACGGACAAACAGACAAACCCCATGCCAAACATAACTTGTTCAGACAGACAAACAGACAAACCCCATGCCAAACATAACTTGTTCAGACAGACAAACAGACAAACACAACTTACTCACCCAACAAACAGACAAACCCACTGTTAAACAAAAGCGAAACACAAAGTGACACATAATATCCTAAATTGAATAATTATTTTATATATTTTCAAATCCACATCATAATTTAAACATTTTTCTTTTTTCATGGCTGGGAAACTTATTTGTAGCAGCAATTTTTTTATGGAAATATTCAATTTTAAATATTCATTTCTAATCACAAAAATTTGGAAAATATAACCATGGAACTAGTTTTGCTTTCAATAATGGGGGATTGTGTTTGCTAAATAGTTTGTCAGTTCGTTGGCATGGGTTCTATTTACTTTTGGGTTTGGGTGTTTGTTGGTTGGTGGTTAATGGGGTTGGGTTTTTTTGGGGTAGTTGGGTATTAGGTTTGGTACTGGGTTTGTTATTTGGGGGTTATGTTTGGTATTGGGTTTGTCTGTTTGTGGGTTGGTAAGTATGTAATTATGCCTTTTAACTCTAGGGAAGGTGCAAGTGTTGGACTTTTCAATTACAGATTTTAAACTATCCCATGGATTTTAATCTAAAAATGGGCTGATTAATGGCCATATTGGGAGTTACTTTTAATATTTTTTTTATGTGGCCTTTTTGGTTATGTGTAGTACCATGGGTTATTTGTTTCATGTTTGGGGTGGTGTAAGTGTTGGACTTTAATTTTTTTTTTCTTGTGATAAGTATTTGTACTGAACTTTTTTGTTTTGGGAGGGGAATTGGAAGAACACGTAGCTGATTAATTGTTTTTGGAAGATTTGGTGGCCCTGAAAAGGGCCTGGCAGGTCAAAGACCCGCCCTGACTGGATGGCTACTGAGGAGGCTGCTGCTGCTGTTGAGGCGGTGCTGAAGTGGTGATAGTAAAGAGCTGCTGCTGCGGTTGTTGCTGCTGCTGCTGCTGCTGAGGCTGCTCGACGATATGTGTTGATGTCAGATCTGGTAGCTGGCTTAAGATTCCACTCAGATTGTGTCTGCTCCCTTCGTCCTGTACAGTTAGGACAGATGTAGGGTTGCTGAAGCCAATGGGGCTTGGTGTATAGTACACAAAACTGCTGCTAGCTGCTGCTTGAGTGGAACTTGACGCCTGTGGAGTGGTTGTTGGCAGTAGGCCGACCCTCTGGGACTCCGTGGTAACAGTGGCTGATCTTCTGGGCAATGGCTGACGTCTGCGGTTACTCTTAATATTTTCGATATATCTCTGAATATCTTGCCCTTTAATTCTTCAAATTCTTCTTGAGTCATCTTTTCGGCCTCTGATGCCACGTAGTCAAAGAAGGGCTGCCTGTCTGACTTCTGATGCAGAAAACCTGAGATAAGTGTCCTCATCTGCTCAAAGTGTTCGAGAATCTTGGAGTCTGTAGTTGAAACGGGTGTTGATGTAATGATGGACTGACTCCTCTCCCTCAGGACACTGGACTCGAGGTGTTCTGTGTCAGTAGTTGACCCATGTGATTCGTCCTGCTTGCTGGTATTTGGACTGGCCTCAAAACCTGAACTTCTATTGGCCCCCTTTCTTCTGATGTGGGTTTTAAGAAAACCCATCTGTTGGTAGACCCAGGACTGTCTCTTGGTCATCTCCCTCGGGGCTTGGCCAGATTGGAGCTTAGACAGCTTTCCATAACGGGTTCGCTGGGACTCAAACCACCTTCTCACATCAAAGGGCTGGAGCTTAAGTTCTGCAGATATTTCTGCCCAGAGAGCCTCTCTTCTGTTCCTGTCGTGGAAACGTGAATGTTCCTTGTCATACAGTTCAGGGTGCAGCTTGACGAATTCTACAATGGAAACTTCATCACTGTCTGTAAAAGTGGCACACACCCTGGCTCTCTTGGCTGAAGAATGGCACTCCGGATCTTCCTCACACCTCTCTTCTTCTTCTGCCACAGCTTCCCCAATAGCTGGATCTTCCTGAATCTCCTCCTCCTCTCTCCTCTCACTTCCTTCTTCTGTAATAACTTCACTCCTCTCCTCTACTTGACTTTCCTTCTCCCTCTCATCCATCTTTTTCCTTCCTCTCTTCCCTCCTTTCTCTTTTCTCATGATCCAGTCGACAAAATAATAAAAAATAGTAAAATGTGTCTCCTAACTGTGAAATTTGCCTTAAGCTCAAGTATATAAAATGTAAAATAAAAATTGAAAACCCCTACAAATCAGTGACACACGTCTCTCAGTAGCCAAACAGTCAGTAACAATGACAAAGTGTGCGCGGTCGCTTATATAGTCCCAGACCTGCTCATTGCCTCGTTTTAATTTCCAACACGCGGAAAACAGTCGGTTCTTAATCGGTTGTTAGTCCCAGGCCGCCTGGGGCGTCCTCAGGACGCCGCAGACTGAAAATGCGTGGTCCCAGGCGTCCTGGGGAGGCCGGTTTGGATCGGTTAGGGTCGGTTACCCTTAGTCGGTTCTTAGTCCCAGACCTTGATTTTTGGGTCGCAGGACACCGCAGACGGTCTGAGGCTTCCGGGGACTAATGAAACCGACTCACTTTCAGACGCATGAAATTCATACGCATCATATTTGAGTCTGGGATTAAGAACCGGCCGCCTGGGACTAAGCTACGGAGGTCTGGGACTAAGGGTCGCAGGACGCCTGGGACAACAACCGACTCTGTAAATTTGGGTCTGAGGAGGCCTGAGGACGCCTGGGACTGGACATTTTGTTGACGGCGGGAAATAGGAATCGGTTGTAGTCGTGTGAAATATCAAACATGTTTGATTTTTCACACGGCCTCAACCGACCACAACTGATCCTTACAGGAAGCCTGGGACTAAGCAAATATTTCAAACCGACCCCCCAAAACCCTTAATCGGGAGCCTTAGTCGTGTGGTGGAACACCCACAGTAGGTATATACATTTTTCTTCATAAAAATGTATTTTACATTTAAAAATATGAAATTTAGTTTACTGGTTAATGCTGTCATCCTGCTATTGACTTGCCTTGTTTTAATACTTTATCTTTACATATTTTCTTTCTCTTAGACATTAGTTTCTCTTTTTAAACATTATTTAGACCTTTATATAACTGACACTGCTCTGAAAGTATCCCAATTTTTGTATTGTTTCACTACTTCTATATCTCATGGTGTTGAAAAATATTTCCCCAGGCTGTGGGGTACGGGCATCTCTGATGCTATTTTGTTCTCATGCAGGAAGTGGGCGATGTAAGAGGTATATGGTATATAGAATTCTTTTTTCAATCTACGTAATTTTGAAAAGATTTTTAAACAGGCCACCTTAACTACACTCCTCAAAAAAATCATCCTTAGACAAAGAATTGTTTAAATATTACAGGCCTGTTTCCGACCTGAACTTTGTTCTATAATAAATTATATTATTAATCATGATCTTTCAGCTTTCTCAAGATCCCATGATTGGCTTGTGACATGTTTTTTCTCAGAACATTTATTCAAGATAGCTGTACCTATTTGACATAAATATTAGCCACATTTATATAGAGAAACTGGTAAATATTCAGATCAATCCAGTCTTCATTAACTGACATTTGATTATGCTTGTTATATGATTTGATATGGCTCATAAGTATTATGTCCCTTTTATCTTATCGGCTGGCATGTTATCACACCCCCACTGTACCTGCTCCCCATGCACCTTGTGATCAGTAATGTATTGTTTTATAGTGAAATACCCTTACCATTTCCTAACAGCAGCTTTAAGTTGGAGCCATCAAACTCAATAGCCAATGCAGAAATGCGAATTTAAGGTTATGTATTGAATCATAAAATAATCCATGGTTATGTCCCTAGACAAAAGGCTTTGATTTGTGTGCTTAATAACTCAAAAATGCACACAAGATTTCATTCAAACTTGGTAGATACATATGTTTTGGAGAGGGACCCTATTTTAAGATGACCTTAAACTTTCAATAATAAAGAAGTTATGGCCACCTTAAGTCAGAAATGTACCAATTAATCCCTCTAGGTCACAAACTATGTGGCTTATGTTGCTAAACTTTTACCTGAGAACACATTAATATAGTCTTCTTACATGTACCACCAGTCAAGACTTTATGATGAGGTCTAAATTGTGTTTTAGACCCATGTAATTTTGAAATGGTATATCTGATTTCTGAGGAGTCTCAAACTGTACTAGATATAACGTCTATTCTATTTGTGGTCTTTGTGGGAAATTTGAGGTCTGTAACTTTAATTTGAAGGTCACCTTAAGGTCTTTAAAATGCCCACAGAGATCCAATTTATGGACCTTTTGCTGCTTTAAGCCCTACAGTTCTAAAACTGTGGTTGATTCACCTAAAATCTCATCTGTGACTATATTAATATGTTCTTTTTACATATGACAAAAATCAAGGTTTTAAGTAGACATCCTGTGTGTGAGGCCCATAAAGACCCCACCTAGAGGACTTTTTTTCTGCTTTTTTACATAAATTCTGCTTAGTAATGCAGAAGTGGAAAGTCTGACCATCTTCAAACTGTAATAAATATAACTTGTAAATGACATCTTTGGGAAAAGTTTAAATTTATAGTTTAAATTGTAAGTTCTATAATAATGTCCACAAGGACCGGTTGTAGGCACTTTTTGTCACTTTTAGTCCTGTACCTTGCAAAATATATTGGTTGACCCCACCTAATATCTTACCTGAGAATATGTCACAGTATTTTATGATATTTCATCTCTCCACTAATATATTAAAGACACACAATCCCTGATAACTTTTGTACTACTATTTTAGAATGTACAATGTACAGTAAAACGTTTAAATATTTTAAAAAAAGATTGATCTTATCAGTACAGGAACATTGACAAAAAAAAAAAGAAGATATGATTTTTAATAATTGCGAATCACACAAAATGGACACTACATAGATGAATGTGGTATGAGAGATAGTCTGTTTGGGGATATGTTGGCGTTGAGGTGGCACAATCTAGTTTTAACATATAAGTCAGGTTTAATCACTGGCTTCCATAGTATTTCATCAAAGAACATGTTAAAGACATGGAAAAAATGAAACTGTTGAACATCTTCAGAAGGTGATTTTAAAGCAAACCCTAATATTTTCATGAAACTTTTCAGTGAAGGAACATTGAAAAATATATTGTGGAAAATTTTTATTCTTAAGAATTTTTATTAACAGACTTGTTCATCTTAAAGTTTGTCATATAGTATGCTGCCATTACTTTTTTAAATCTTCAGCTCTGGGGATGCTTTATGTTGAACAACCATTTTCTAGTTTGTCTTCTCACTGTGATAAAATTTTACAATCATATGCATCACAAACTTAATTTTGCCATGATATTATCAATTAATAAGAAGCTTGGGGATGCAAATGTAGACCTGTGCATATTGTTGCAGAGTATCCGAGCGACCGCCCAAGACTTGGTGTCTGATGTGATGAAAGACATTCTGCACACGTCCTCTGCCAGCTCAACAGACAGCCACCAGTCTAAGGGTGCATCTGGAGGCCTGCCGCTCACTCAGCTGGATATAGGTAATAAATTAATGAGAAATACAGCAGTTGAGAAAGGGTGGCCTCTGTGCAAGTAGAACCAGTTTAAGTCTAATTCAGGTACAGGTGGAACCAACTGTAAAGTCCCAATATCAGAAATGTGGGATTTCTGTAGGTACAACTTACATTTATGTATACCTAGAAGCAAATCATTTGGATACTGGAGGTTCTAGTTATACAGAGTTTACTGTAACACAGGTCTTAGCTAGATATATATATAGTATTGGTCAGAGATCTCTCCCAGAGGGATATATGTAACAATTATAGAGAAAAGGTCATAAAATTGCACTGATGATAAATTCTCCCCCCCCCTCTCTTTTTATCCCTTTTTATATATTTCCTTGTGTTACCTTGATCACTATTAATAGCCCAAAATCCATATGAAGAGAATATGTTTTTTACAACATAAGGAATTCTTAATGCAGTAACTTATGTGAGTCTTTTTTTTTATGCTGCAGGTAAAGTGTGTTTATGTTATTTGACCACAATGATGTCTGTTTCAAGGGGTACAGAGTTACACAACAGCCTGTCTGTGTTGAAATTGGGTGCTGCTACCATACTTTTTGTTTCAGAGACACCAAGTTACACAACATTCTGTGTTGTACTTCATATGGTTTCTTTTCTATATCATCGAAATGCGGTACGACAAGGAAGGTGGCAGTATCTTGTCTGGTACTTAATTGGGTTTTGTTTCTGTTTCAGGAGACTGTGGTATGACAAAGAAAGTGGCAGTATCTTGTCTGGTACTTAATTGGGTTTTGTTTCTGTTTCAGGAGACTGTGGTATGACAAAGGAGGTGGCAGTGTCTTGTACTTCATTTGATTTCCTTCCTATTTCAGGGATTGTAGTATGTCAGAAATTGGCAGTATCTTGTCTAGTAATTGATTTAATCTCCTTTTTGTTTCGGGGGATTGTGGTATGATAGAGACGGGAGGCATTGTCTTGTGTAGGGATGGGTCGGTATCAAAAATTTGTACATCGGGAGGTCGCCAATGCAAAACCGTACCGATTCCGGGACTCCGCATTTTAGTACACCCCAATCAAACATGGACGTTTCCTCTTAATGACATCGCAATTAAAGTCCTAAAACGGCCAAAATATGAGAAAAACCTGTATAATTTCTTCAGATTTCTTGTTTGTTCCCAATATTTTAAGTTTTCCTTCCATTTTATGTGTTGTCAAGCGAGATTTAGGTTATAAAGTGTCGTAACCAAAACATGGCAGTTTTCAACGTGTCGCTATAAAGGTCTGCAAATGGACGAAAATATGGGGATAAAAGCTTATAATTTCTTCAGATTTTGGGTATGTTTCTAATATTTTAACTCTTCCTTCCATTATATATATTGACAAGCGAAGTGGCGGTTTTAAAATCTCGTCACGGTAGTTCAGTAAAATGCTCTCTACCGAGATACCGGACCTACCGACCCATCCCTAGTCTTGTGTGGTATCACAGAAAAGGGGACAGTGTCTTGTCTAGTACTTTATTCAGTTTCCTTTCTATTTCAAGGGATTGTGGAATGACAGAAAGAAAGAGAGTGTCTTGTCCAGTATTTTATTCAGTTTTCTTTCTGTTTTAGGGGATTGTGGAATGACAGAAAAGGGGACAGTGTCTTGCCTAGTACTTTATTCGGCTTCCTTTGTATTTCAGGGGACTGTGGAATGACAGTGTCTTGTGTGGTATTCATTCGGCTTCCTTTGTATTTCAGGTTACTTTGGTATGACAGAGAAGGGGACAGTGTTTTGTGTAGTATTTCCTTTGTGTTTCAGGGGACTGTGGTATGACAGAGAAGGGGGCAGTGAATGTGGCTGACCTGATCTCTGCCAACACAAACATACGCACGCTGGGGCTGACTGGTAATAAGAACATTGGGATCACAGGCTGGCTGGCCATTGCTGATGCTCTACGCAACAACACACGCATCCTGTCACTGTCACTGGACTACAATGACCTGGGGGATGCTGGGGCTGCTATATTGGCAGAGGCTCTGCGTGAAAATACCAGCGTGCGGGAGCTGGACCTGGAGGGCAACAAGATTGGAGAGGAAGGGGCGAGTCGTATCCTGGAGATGTTAGCAGACAACCACTCCCTGCAGGATGTCACACTCTTCAGGGGGAATAACATCAGTGATGAGACTCTTGAGAAAATCAGCAGGGCCCTCAAAAAGTAAATAGTGCGACTTTCAAACAGCAAAATCTATGGGGCTATCAAAAGCTAAGTGAGTGGGGCCCTCAAATAGTAAACTTGTTCAGCAAAACACAGAAAAATTAAGCCTGTCGATGGGCCCTGAGAAGCAAAGAGTAGACCACAGCCCTCACCAAGTAAACTTATGATTGAGCAGGCCCTTAAGAGGTGAAAAAATAATCACGATTGTCCTTATGAAAAAAAATCAATAGACCCTGAAAATGAAATATTAGCACATCACATGGTCTTGTCCTCATGATGTATAATTAGTAGAGTGCTCAGAAATAAGATCAGACCAGATGACAAGATCCATAGTGATTAAAGCCAAGGCCCAGATTGAGTAACATGTTAGACTTTTAGCGATCATTTCTATAGTATGTCACCAGGATGTCAGACAGTTCTGACTGTGGACCACTAATACGCCTTAAGAATGCATCGCTCACAGTCACAGCATCATCAACGTCTCTCTCCGCAAGTCTGATTAGGGAAATTCTTCCAACTATGTACTAGTTAACTTTAACACTCGATGGTAATTTGAAACACAAATACAAATTTTAGATTGTAATCTCTGCACAAGCAATTCTGTGTTTTCTGTTTAATCTGTGATATAATTGTGCATTGCTACACTGTTGTACGTATGTGAGCTCTGTGCTATTGTTTTTATTTTATCTGTTGTATTTTGTGTATACTTTATGCTATATCAATTTATATCTAAGTACAAACTCCCAAATCAAGTAGATATCAGTGACATTTACTTTACATACCATTTTCTCCATTTAGCTACCTGCAAATTGTAATGTCAAGTGCAGTCCTCTTTGAAAGAGCATGACCTGCAAGAGCCAAAATTCTGTAGCTTGCTTTGAATTTGTAGATGTAGCAGTCTTCTGTGGAATTTTTCAGTTTATACAAACTATGCAGCTGAAAATTTGTGCAGTTAGTTTTCACTGAAGTTTATATGTCTTTTATTTACAACTGACCAGAACGTAACCAACTTCCAAAAGATTCTGTCGTTCAGTTCCCCTGGAAATATGTTCCATTTTCTGTCCAGTGGCACAATTGTTTCCCCCAACAACAACAACAACAAACAACAACAACAACAGGTTCACAATACATTCATTAATTTGACTGTTACATTGGAATGCCTAAAATATGTGTCTCACTTTTCTTGTACAACAAAAAACTTTATGGCAGACATTTCTGAAAAATGTTTCAGTATATTAAATTATTATAATCATTTTTTCACTGCTATGTATTTGGATAGTTCAATATACTTGCAAAGTCTTGGCAAATATCTGTAGCTTTTACCATGTTCAGTTGCTAGCAATGTGCTTGACAATGTACATTCCTTCTTGGTGTTTCATGACCTAATAGTGGTCATTATGAAAGTTAAAGCATTTTCTAATTTGGTACAAACTTTAAAATCATAAAAAATCAATATACAAAATTTACACATGCATAATTAGAAGCATGAAATCATAATCATCAATATTCACATTTTATTATTTTGGCAGTATTCTTTACATTTTGTACTATAAATGTAAAACGTGTTTATGTTAAGTGTGTTCTGGTTAATGTAATGCCTGCATACTTTGTAGGTTATGATGCCCACTTTATCCAGCAAATAAATGATATCTAACCAGTACACATGCATTCTTTTCTTCTACATACTTTTTAGAAATCTGTACAATTACACACACATAAACTGGATATTGGTCAGTTTAAAACACATTTGACAATAGAAAAAGTGTGGATACTTTTTCAAAACTCAACACTTTTTAACTTCAGAATCCACACTTTTCAAATTTTAAATGTAATGGTCCTGGTACAGTGGTCCTTGATTATTCAAACTCAATAGGGGACATATGGGTTGGATAATTGAGGGATTCGGATAGATGAAGGAACCTGAGAACCGGAAATTCACCATCTATGGGTTACCAAGTGGGCGATAATTGAAAAACTTGCAAATTTAATAAGTAAATTAAATTTTTATAAGTTAATACCCTATCCAATGGACAATTGCTTTACCGGTCGGCGCGACCGGTCCCGCCAAACGCCAGAAAAAGACGTCCTGTATATACTACCGGCAGGACCGGTCACAGAGTGTGCATTCGCCAGGTGGCGCATCGTACTTCATTTCCTGTTTACCTATTGACGTCATAGCATCTTTTTCGTGTCTAATCCTAGTAAGACCCCTAGCAAGCTGATAGCGGGGCCGGTTGGGTGGGCCTTGCCTGTCCATTGGATAGGGTATTAACTTATAAAAATTTAATTTACTTATTAAATTTGCAATTTTATTGCGTTAATACATCCTATCCAATGGACAATTGCTGAATAACTACCGCTTGGTAGGCGGGTAAGCAGCTAGGGACTTATGTGAACTCATAACAACAAATTTCAACAGGCCCATTTGACCTAGGGTCAGAGAACCCTGAAAGGTCAGGGTCGGCACTAACTCACCGGTTAACCGGGAGCCTACCGACGTTGCCCCCCCCCCTTTTTTTCTTTCCTTTCAGCTTTGGTCTGAATTGGAAAGATAGAGAGAGAGAGAGGGGCTGAGTTCAGTCCCAGAAGAAATAAACTTCCCAAAGGAAGCAAGTCACAGGTTTTTTTTTTTTTTTTTTTTTTTGAAAATATATGTACACTCAACATATTTACATTATGTACATATCTAACATATTTACAATATGTACATATTTACATATATACAACATCCCCTCACTTCTGGGCCTGGTGGTGCACCTGCTGGGCAGCCACTACAGGTCCCAGGTGGAAAAGCTCTGAGTCAGCCCAGGCAACATCCTTCAAATAGAATTGGGTGAAGGTGCTGTGAGATTTCCAGTGGCAGGCTGACAAGATCTGATCTAAGGAGATCCCTGATTGGAAAGCCTTAGAAGCAGCAAAGGCCCTAACATCATGGGCTTTAACCTGATGTAAGGTGAGGGCCTCCTGGTCAGAGAGCTCATAGCACAGAACCACAGTCTGTTTGATCCATGAGGAGATGGTGGCAGGCGAGATGTCTTTATCAAAACCTTTCTTGAAGGAGACAAAGCCTAACTCCTTATTCTGCCTGAGGTCTGCAGTCCTGTCCAAGTAGTAACGCAGGGCTCTAACTGGACATAGGGACCTGTCACCCTTGAGTGACCTATCCAGAGAAGGTGCCAGGGCTGGGATGACCACTGGTCCCACACTATCTGGACCTTCCTTAGCCAGCTGGTTCTTGGATAGGAAGCTAGGTGAGGGATACAAAGACACCTTAGACCAGTCTGACTGGTGTCTGATGTTTTTATGTAACCAAGCATGGATCTCACTCCTGCGTTTACCTGAACCCAAAGCCAGCAAGAAAACAGTCTTGAAAGTTAAATGTTTCAAGGAGGACTCTTTCAGGGGTTCAAAAGGAGCCTTTGTGAGCTGATGTAAAACCAGTGAAAGGTTCCAGGAGGGGATGCCCCTCCTGCCCTTAGGTCTGTCTCTATGGAAACTATCCAGGAGACGAGTGAGATTCTCATCTTTGCTGACATTAATGGTGGAATTGCCCAGTTTGTCAGCAATGGCGGATCTGTAGCCATCAATAGTGCCTGGTTGTAACTTCTTGTCCTGAAACAAGTGCAGGAGGAAGTCAGCAATGGCCTTCAGAGGTGGTGCCCTGAAGTCCACCTGATTACTGAGGCACCACTTTGTAAAAATGGTCCACTTTGCCTCATAGACAGATCTGGTTGATCTTCTTTGAGGAGCCTCAATTCGTGCTGCCACTGCCTCAGAGAAGCCATGCTCCTTGATTGCTGAGGCTCTAGAAGCCAGGCATGTAGGTTCAGATTCGACAGGTTCCTGTGAAGGACCTGGTTGAATGGTTGAGACACAAGGTTGGGTATGCTGGGCAGACAGAGTGGGATCTGGCTTGACATTGCTACCTGGTCCCAAAACCAGGGCATGTTGGGCCACCCTGGAGCAATCAGGATTATTCTGTTGCAGGGGTAGTCCTGGAGCTTCTCCACCACTTTGCCCAAGATGGCTGCCGGTGGGAAGGCGTATGGGTCCAGGTACTCCCAGGAGAGACTGAGTGCATCCACTGAGTGCATCCACTGCCCAAGCCTGGGGGTCTGGCACCGGTGACACAAACTGAGGTAGTTTGTTGTTGAACCTGGTGGCAAACAGGTCCACTTTTGGCTGGTGCCACCTTGCGCATACAGCTTGGAATACTGCTGGATGAAGTGACCACTCTGTTTGAATGGTCTGGCCAAGTCTGGATAGCTTGTCTGCTATCACGTTCAGCCGGCCGGGGATGTGACGTGCCCTGAGGGTTACCTGCTGTCTGGTGCACCAGGACAGGTTTCTCCACAGTAGGGCACACAGTGACCCCGACTTCATCCCCCCTTCTTTGTTGATATAGGCAACCACTGTTGTGTTGTCTGTAGCTATCAACACAGTCTTGTTGCAGACCAGGGTTCGAAACTCCTTTAGAGCTAGAAAAACTGCTTTTAGCTCTAAGTGGTTTATGTGCAACTTGCTTTCTGGGAGGGACCAGGTTCCCCTTGCAGTATGGTCGTCCAAGTGAGCGCCCCACCCTTCGTTTGATGCGTCTGTAAAGATCTGCAGAGCATGTTTTAGAGGGTGTAATGGTTGACCTAGTAGCACATTGCTTTCCTCCAGCCACCACCTTAGATGAGGGTGGAGGGACTTGGGGACCGGTATCACCTTTTCCAGTGACTCTGGGACCCTCCAATTGTTTTTCAAGTGCCACTGTATGGGTCTCATGTGGAGTCGCCCTAAGTGGGAGGAGGATGGGACATGAATTTCCGGACCGGACAAACCGGATCCGACATCATTGATCTGATCTTGTCTGTCAAGGCCTGCCAACGGTCTTCTGTTGGTCTGACCTTGCCCTCTTTCAGGTCGAACTGGTAACCTACGAAGTTGAAGACCTGTTTGGGTGCCAGTTCTGACTTTTCCTTGTTCACCAGCCACCCTAGTTCCTGACAAAGAGTGACCAGGGTTTGAGTATGCTGGAGACAGGTGTGGAGGGTAGAGGCCCTCACCAGCCAGTCGTCTAGGTACTGGTGGATTCTTATACCCTGTCGTAAGGCCATGAGCTTGACCTCTTTGGCCACCACTGTGAACTCCATGGGTGCTGTGGAAAGACCAAAGGGCAGGGCCTTGAACTGGTAGGAGTGGCCCTGAATGTGAAAACGCATGTACTTCCTTGACTGACTGTGAATTGGTATGTGGAAGTAAGCGTCTTTGAAGTCTATGGATGTGACCCACTCCCCTGCCTGTAGGGAGGTTCTTATTGTCTCTGGGGTCTCCATCTTGAACGACTCTGTGTTTAAAAAGGTGTTCAAAGTGCTCAGGTCCAAGATAGGTCTCCACCGGTTGTTGGGTTTGGGAACCAAAAATAGCCGGTTGTAAAACCCTAGGGAGGTCTGATTTGTTACCGGTTCTACTGCATTCTTGTTTGTTAGCTGAGTCAGTGCCTCCAAAAGGAAGGACTGTCTTTGGGGGTTTACATATTTGCTGATGACCATTGGTGACCTGGTTAGGTTGGGTCTGAACCGGAAGGGAAGGGTGTAGCCCTCTCTCAGTATTCTGATAACTTTTGGACTCGCACCCAGAGTTTCCCACTTCTCCCAAAACTGCTGAAGTCTTGCCCCTACAGGAAGATTTGTGACAACAGTTTGGACATTTGTGACAATATTTACAAAACTCAAGTGATCTACACAGGAAACATCTTTCACATGGTTTATTTCTCTGATAGATTGACAATAAATGGGATTTACACCTTTCTTTTACGGTGACCCGCTGGCAAAAGGAACACTTGCAACAAAAGAGTTTACATGTGGAAACACAGTCTCGCTCTTGTTTGTCACTGGTGGTGGTGGGTTCAAGCCCTCCATCTTGTCGGATACATTTACAGAGTTCACCAATCCGACCACACTTGCAAAACAGTGATTGTCATTTATGCTTTTTAAAACCTCTGGCCGGCTTCTGGCTGAAGTTTGAGGCTTTAACACCCCCTTTCTGAGCAGTTTGCCGGTCTCTAATCTGCTTCCATGCCGGAGTAGTGGGCTTCCGGTCCGGCTGGTGCGGGGTTCGATTGGAGGAGACGTATGGATGAAAACGTCCAGGTTTCCTTGGTGTGGTACCAGCAGAACGCCTCTCTTCACTACGTAAGATTTCCTCTTCAGCTTTGACCAGTAAGCTGTCCGGGAAGAGTGATAGTTGGTGAACTGGAGACGTACGTAAGGCAGACAAGGTGTCCGGTTTAATGCCACCCCTTATGAACTCTAAATAACTGTCCCGACGGGCCAGGGTGAGATTAGCCATGCTGATAAAGACTCCCTCTGATAAATCCTGCATGGTACGCTGCATAGCCTGTGAAATTGACCGGTTAAACGTAACCAGATATTCCAGTTCTTCAACAGCTTGTTGTTGTTTCTCAGCACTATTGCCCTTTGAGGAATCGAACCTCAGGGACTTTAACTGGGTGACCATGGAGTCCTGTACTTTGGTGAGGCATCTAGAGAGGCCAGCAGCGTGATTACACATCACTGATTGTTCTCTGAATGACCTCTCCCACCTTCTAAGGGTGTCCTGGCTGAAGGTCCTGGAAGCTGGGGCAGAAGGTAAACTGCGCCTTGCAACTCTAGAAAACATACTGTTAAGCTTTGCCGGTTCCGGAGACCAGTCACCAACAGCCTGGTTAGACGCATCCTTCTTAACAGCTTGCATGTCGTACCACTTGGAAGTACGAGGTGTCTTGACAAATTGGTCACGCAGCAGACCACTGGTTTCTGTATTCCTGGAAGGATAACCTTCAGCAATAGTTATATTTAGTTTCTCCAGCTTTTTACAAAGCCATTCATCCACCGGCAATTTTACTGACACTTTACCGGTAGTCTTCACTCTAGAACCGGCAAAGGGATTGTCATCCATAGATGCAGCTGAGGTGTCATAATCCGGGATTTGATGCCAGCCCATGAAACTCCTCACCCCTCTCAATGTTTCCCGGTAATTAGCATCTTCAGAAAGATCCTGGTCAGTGTTAGTTTCCGGTACATCACCCTGGTAGTGAACACTAGCCGGTGAAGCCGGTTCCGCATCCACCTCAGCCTCACTGTCAGATTCCCTAGCAACCTCAGAATTCTGGCCAATGGGAGGCGACTGGTTAGACAGCGTAGTTTCATAACCGGAAGGCAGAACCTCAGGACCCGCACCGGGAGCCTGTGGAGGCTGGGTGGCAGTCCCTGCACCGGGAACCAGTAAAGGTTGGGTGGCAACAGTCTCAGAGGTACCGGGGCCCTGAACAGGGTGGGTAGCACTCTTAGTCACTTCCTTCACAGCTTGTGTACCGGGAACCCCCAGCGGAGGTTGGGTAGCCGTCAACTGCGTAGCAACGTCACTAGTGCCCTCAGAAAACATAACACTTGTAGAAGCACCCGGATCAAAGAAGGGGTGTTCTCTGGGCACCACAGAAGCAGAATTCACCGATCTCACAGGGACAGCAAATGACTGGTTAATCAGCATTGCTTCCAGACGGGAAAATCTCTCACTCCACTTGTCATCAAGGGACTTGAGGTCATCCGAAGTGGGCTTACTGCTGTGCTTCCGTTTACTAGACCTTGGGGAGCCATCAGAACGCTTCTTCTTCTGCTTGGGTGTAGAATCAACAGGAGACTGCGTCCCTGAATTGACCGGACCCAGCAGTGAAACCTCAGACGGATCAACAAGCTTAGGAGACGTACTTGTCAATTCTTCAGATTTCTTCTGGCTAGAGCGTTCTTTCCGTTCCTTGTAGGTGGGGGTTGCTAACTGGTGGATCTGAGCAGGCGTGAACGCCTTACAGATACTACAAGCCAACTTCTTCACACACGGGTCGTCTCCCACCCCCTTGTCACGACAACGCGCGCATTTCTTATGGTTGTCGAAAAGGGCCATAACGTGCCCGCAAGAACCTCGTTTCTGTCCAGGAGACGACATAATGATCAGGAACGTTGTAGAATTACTCCGTACTAATAAAAAACAAGAAACTTGGAAGAGTTCGTTGTAAAACTTCAAAAACGTATCTCTGAAGAAAATCTTCTGCACACTCTTTCGCGCCAAACGAAAAAGATGCTATGACGTCAATAGGTAAACAGGAAATGAAGTACGATGCGCCACCTGGCGAATGCACACTCTGTGACCGGTCCTGCCGGTAGTATATACAGGACGTCTTTTTCTGGCGTTTGGCGGGACCGGTCGCGCCGACCGGTAAAGCAATTGTCCATTGGATAGGATGTATTAACGCAATAAAATAGAAAATTTAATAGTAAATTAAATTTTTATGAGTTTATATCTTACCTAGTGGACAGATGCATTTGACCGGCGCCCTGCCGGTCTCGCCAAATATTAGAAAAAACGTTCTGAGCTGGGCTCTGGCCGGGACCAGTAGTGCCCTGTTCATTCGCCAGGTGGCTGTGTAGCCTCCCTGCCGGTGTACTGTGCATGCTCTTCCTCTTTTTGTTGCCTACCCCCCTTTTTTGGATTGCGTTAATATATCTTACCTAGTGGACAGATGCAGAATAGCTACCCAGTGGATGGAGGGTAGCCAAATAAGGGGAATTCCTGAGAACTCTAGGTGATAACTGGTGGATCCGGTAATGGTTAGATAAACCAACATAAAGGAGAGCCACCTCTGCCCCCCCCCCCCCCCCCCCCCCCCCCTTTTTGTTCACTTGTCTTTGTACGCACTCGACCCCGAGTGTATAGAGATACATAGAAGGAGTAAGAGTTCAGTGAAACCTAGAGAGGAAGAATAACGGGAACTGAAGAATTCCTAAAAACCCTTGAAACCACTTAGGATCATGGCAATCCATGAGCAACTAATTTTTTACCCCACAGCCCTTAAGGGGTGTCGGGGTATTGTTTTCACCCATCTTGTCCGGGCTATATCTCAGCAACTGTAAGGTGTAGGATGTTGATACTTGGTAGGGACATTGGTTAGGGGTTGTAGGTGTGCAACGTCATGGTCTGACCTTGATTTGACCTTTGACCTTGCCGTAGTGACCTTGAGTTTGAAAATCTTGTCCGGGCTACACCTCAGCAACCATAAGGTGTAGGAAGTTGATACTTGGCAGGGACATTAGTTGGGGGTTGTAGGTGTGCAACGTCATGGTCTGACCTTGATTTGACCTTTGACCTTGCCGTAATGACCTTGACCTTTAAAATCTTGTCCGGGCTATATCTCAGAAACCGTAAGGTGTAGGAAGTTGATACTTGGTAGGGACATTTGTTGGGGGGTGTAGGTGTGCAACGTCGTGGTCTGACCTTGACCTATAAAATCTTGTCCGAGCTACATCTCGGAAACCGTAAGGTGTATTAAGTGGATACTTGGTAGGAACATTGGTTAGGAGTTGTAGGTGTGCAACATCATGGTCTGACCTTGATTTGACCTTTGACCTTGCCGTAGTGACCTTGACCTATAAAACTTTGTCCGGGCTATATCTCAGCAACTATAAGGTGTAGGAAGTTGATACTTGGTAGGGACATTGGTTAGGGGGTGTAGGTGTGCAACGTCATGGTCTGACCTTGATTTGACCTTTGACCTTGCTGTATTGACCTTGACCTATAAAATCTTGTCCGGGTTATATCTCGGAAACCGTAAGGTGTAGGAAGTTCATACTTGGTAGGGACATTGGTTTGGGGGTGTAGATGTGCAATGTGATAGTGTGACCTTGATTTGACCCTTGCCGTAGTGACCTTGACCTATAAAATCTTGTCTGGGGTATATTTGGGAAACTGTAAGGTGTAGGAGGTTGATACTTGGTGAGGACATTGGTTGGGGGTAGTAGGTGTGCAACATCATGGTGTGACCTTGATTTGACCTTTGTACTTGCCGTAGTGAACTTGACCTATAATACCTGGTCTGGGCTATATCTTGGAAACCGTAAGAGGTGTAGGAAGTTGATACTTGTTAGGGACATTGGTTAGGGGGTGTAGGTGTGCTACGTCATGTGACCTTGATTTGACCTTGCTGTAGCGACCTTGACCTATAAAATCTTGTTCAGGTTATATCTCAGAGACTGTAAGGTGTAGGAAGTTTATACTTGGTAGGGACATTGGTTGAGGGTTTTAGGTGTGCCACGTCATGGTGTAACACTGATTGACCTTTGACCTTGCTGTATTCACCTTTAAAATCTTGTTGCACCTTTGGTTCTGTCTGTTGATGCAGATTAAGCACTGTTAAAGTCATATTAGAATTCATTAAGAATTTCCTTTTGCAAGTTCCCATTGTAACGTTGATAATTAGTAGGGACATTGGTTAGGATGTGTAGGTGTGCAACATCATGGTCTGACCTTGATTTGACCTTTGACCTTGCTGTAGTGACCTTGACCTACAAAATCTTGTCTGGGCTATATCTTGGAAACTGTAAGGTGTAGGAAGCTGATACTTGGTAGGGACATTGGTTAGGGGGTGTAGGTGTGCAACGTCATGGTCTGACCTTGATTTGACATTTGACCTTGCCGTAGTGACCTTAATCTATAAATTCTTGTCTGGGCTATATCTCGGAAACCGTAAGGTGTAGGAAGTTGATACTTGGTAGGGACATTGGTTAGGGGTTGTAGGTGTGCAGCATCATGGTCTGACCTTGATTTGACCTTTAAAATCTTGTTGCACCTTTGGGTCTGTCTTTTGATGCAGATTAAGCATTGTTAAAGTCATATTAGAATTCATTAAGAATTTTACTTTTGCAACTTCCCATTGTAACAGATGGAATTTCATCAAGTAAGCCACAGATTTTGCTCCAACACCACACATAAGCATTCATTGAATGTATTACCACTTCTGTATGCATGGTAATATTCAAAACATCCAAACCATAATTCAGCCATGCCAGATGTAGATAAAGAGTGTTGTAATGTTTAGTTTACTGATTAATGTTGTCATCTTGTTATTGAATTGTCTTGTTTTAATACTTCATCTTTACATGCATTATCTTTCTCTTAGACATTATTTTCTCTATTTAAACATTGTTTGGACCTTTATATAACTGACAGTGCTCTGAAAGTATCCTGAACTTTGTACTGATACAGTTCTTCTATATCTCATGGTGTTAAAAATATTTCCCTAGGCTGTGGGGTACGGGCATCTCTGATGCTATTTTTTTTCTTAATTACAATATCTACGAAATGTACACTAAACATAGAGTCACTCTTTATCATCGTGGATCTGCTGTGCAGCCACTACGGGGCCTAAATGGTACATTTTATTACGCTCCAATAGCTTACCATCTGGGACTCCATGCTTATCTCGGGTCGCCGCACCCGACACGGCTCAACTCTCTGGCGGCCAATTGCATTACTCTGCGTAATATATAAAATGGCATCAGCAGCTATTGCTGAAAGAATAAAGCCTTATTTAGAAAATTTGATTTCTAAAAATCAAATGGGATTTCTAAAAGGAAGATACATTGGAGAGAGCACAAGGCTAATTTATGACATAATGCATTACACTGAAACAAACCATTTGCCTGGTTTATTAGTACAAATTGACTTTGCAAAGGCTTTTGATTCTCTGTCTTGGAAGTTTCTTTACAAAGTTATGGACCTTTTTGGTTTCAATGAAGATTTAATCTCCTGGATAAAACTTTTTAATACCGATATACAGGCTTTTGTGTTACAATGTGGCAACTTATCCAAATCAATATCAATAATTAGAGGCTGTAGACAAGGAGATCCCATTTCGCCATACCTTTTTATTTTATCAGCTGAAATTTTAAGCCTTTTGATTGAAAATACACCTGAAGTAATTGGAATAACACTGCGAAATATTCTTTTAAAATAACACAGTTTGCTTATGACACTACACTCTTATTGAATGATACCGTTTGCTCTCTGCAGGCAGCACTAAATTTACCTGAAGTCTTTAGATCAATTTCTGGCTTAAAAATTAATTGTGAGAAAACTAAAATAATATGGATTGGTTCCAAGAAACATTCCAAAGAAAAGCTAGATGTTCCCTCACATTTAAAATGGGAAGAGACAGAATTTACTCTTTTAGGAATTAACTTCTCTACAGACATCAATAAGATTCCCGAAATCAATTTTAAAAATGCCATCTTGAGTGCACAAAAACTAATAAGATACTGACAATACAGAAACCTCACCCCATTGGAAGAATTGCAGTTATAAAATCACTGATACTGCCAAAATTTAATCATTTTTTCGTATCTTTGCCTACTCCTGAAAGGTTTCTCAAAGAAATTAATACATTAATTTTTGGTTATCTGTGGGCAGGTAAGCCTGAGAAGATAAGTAGGCAAAATCTATTCAAAAAATACCAAAATGGGGGACTGAAAATGATAGATATATATAAATTTGAAAAATCTCAAAAAATGAGTTGGTTAAAGCGAATTGCCTCACAAAATGATCGCGCCTGGTATAAGCTCTTGACAGAATCTGTAAAAAATATATGCAATGTTACCTCTCTTGGCGGGGAATGGTGCAGCAGTATTTTGAAAAAAGTTAATCCCTTTTGGACTAATGTTCTTCGAAATTGGATGCTAATATGTGAAAGTAACACAGTTACTTGCAACCAAGACATTCTGCACAGTGCTCTTTGGTTTAATAAACATATAAGTGTAAATAAAATCTATTTCCCAGATTGGTCTGCTAAGTCCATCAGCACTGTTGCTGATATAGTCGACTCAACAGGAAAAGTAATGGATTTACACCTATTGAAAAAAAAATCCAATATCAGGATAAATATTCTTAACTATTATACAATTAAGAAATCAGTTAACAAGTTTGTAGAATCACATAAAAAAAGAGAAAATTTCGAAATTATAAGACTTTTTATTCCATTCCATTCAGAAACGCTTTGTAACTCAGGAAAGGGAAGTAAAACCTTTTACACAAAGTTGATTGATGTAAAAAAAGCCCAACAAAACCATCATGAAATAAAATGGAATTCAAATTTGTCAGGCACCAATCATTGGGAAGATATCTACAAAGCCTGTTTCAGATCTATTCCTGATAATAACTACATATGGTTGCAGTATAGAATATTGTATAGAATTTTGGGAACAAATGAATATCTTTATAAATTGAAACTATCTGGCTCCAATCTTTGCAGACTCTGCAGCTTAGAACCTGAATCCATTGAACACTTATTTGCTCACTGTAAAGAAACTACTCTTTTGTGGAATAATATAAAAAACTGGTTCTTCTCAAAAATATCATATAACATTGAATGGACTGTAAGAATAAAAATTCTTTGTTACACTAAGCAGGATGAACATTTTTGGCCAATTAATTTCATCCTTATAATAACCAGGCACTATATCTTTAGTTGTGCACAAAAAAAAAAGGAAACTTAACATATTCCAGCTTCAGAATATAATAAAGGAAAGATACGAAGAGCACAAAACTCTTTCAAAAAATTAATTCAAAAGACAAAATGTTTTCTAAAAGGTGGCAAATGTGGGAAGGTATTTTTCAAAACATATAATTAGCAGTAATTGATATTTCGTAATAGTATATTTTATGTTAAAGAAATTCTAGTAATCCAAAGACAAATTCTTATACCAGTAAGCCAAGGGTTGGATGTATGAAAAGAGATAGTTCTAAATATAAGTCATATCCTTGTTTGTAAAGAAAAAGGTATTTTGATATATTTAGACTAGAGTTTTACAAAGTTTTTACAGTTAATTATCAGGAAAATGTCATGTTACACAAGTGTTTATTCCAAATGATGTTATTATGAAGTGTACATTTGTAATGTTTGAGAACCACCTCACTTCCTGTATTGTTATATGTATTTGATGTTTAAAAAGAGAAATAAAAAAAAAAACTCTCGAAAAAAGAGTTCTAATGACCGTCGGAGTATTAGTACCCAGCTTCTGGTGACCCGATTGTATGTAGTTTAAAATATATATGCACAGTGAATGCTTCAGTACATTTTTGTGTACAGAACAACATTATTGAAGTTAAAAATTGGATATTGCTCTGTTATCGCCCTGGTATTATCCGACAATATATACGTTTATGCACAGTAAATGCTTCATTACGTTCTGGTGTGCAGAACAACATTATTGAAGTTAAAGATCGGATATCACTCTGTCATCACCCTAGTATATCCTGCAATATGTCTACCGCTAGTGCTGGTAATAGGTCCAGAGCCCTTAAATGTCGTCATTTTTGCAACCCTTGGGATTTGCACAACTACTGCCCTACCTGTAGGGAATCGTCTAAAGGAGACGACTATTGTATTACTGGCAAGGGACAATGTATGGTGTGTGCTTCGTTTACTGAAGAACAAAAGCAAAAAATAGCATCAGAGATGCCCGTACCCCACAGCCTTGGGAAATATTTTCAACACCATGAGATATAGAAGTACTGTACCAGTACAAACTTCAGGATACTTTCAGAGCACTGTCAGTTATATAAAGGTCCAAACAATGTTTAAATGGAGAAATAATGTTTAAAAGAAAGATAATGCGTATAAAGATGAAGTATTAAAACAAGATAATTCAATGACAAGATGACAGCATTAATCAGTAAACTAAAATTCAACACTCTTTATATACATCTGCATTTCCGAATTATGGTTTAGATGGTTTGAATATTACCATGCATACAGAAGTGGTAATACATTTAATGAATGCTTATGTGTGGTGTTGGAGTAAAATCTGCGGCTCACTTGATGAAATTCTATCTCTTACAATGGGAAGTTATGAAAGTAAAATTCTTAATAAATTCTAATATGACTTTTGCTTAATCTGCATCAAAAGACAGACCCAAAGGTGCAACAAGATTTTAAAGGTCAAGGTCACTACGGCAAGGTAAAAGGTCAAATTAAGGTCACACCATGATAATACACACTTATAGCCAATAACCAATGTCCCTACCAAGTATCAACTTTTTGCACCTTACGGTTTCCAAGATACAGCCCTGACGATTTTATAGGTCAAGGTCACTATGGCAAGGTCAAACGTCAAATCAAGGTCACACCATGATGCTGCACACCTACACCCCCTAGCCAATGTCTCTACCAAATATCAACTTCCTGCACCTAACAGTTTCCGAGATATAGCCCAAACAACATTTTATAGGTCAAGGTCACTACGGCAAGGTCAAAGGTCAAATCAAGGTCAGACCATGACGCTGCACACCTACACCCCCTAAGCAATATCCCTACCAAGTATCAACTTCCTACACCTTACGGTTTCTGAGATACAGCCTGGACAACATTTTATAGGTCAAGGCCACTACGGCAAGGTCAAAGGTCAAATCAAGGTCACACTATCACATTGCACATCTACACCCCCTAACCAATGTCCCTACCAAGTATCAACTTCCTACACCTTACGGTTTTCGAGATATAGCCCGGACAAGATTTTATAGGTCAAGGTCACTACGGCAAGGTCAAATCAAGGTCACACCATGACGTTGCACACCTACACCCCCTAACCAATGTCCCTACCAAATATCAACTTCCCAAGCCTTACAGTTTCCGAGATATAGCCCGGACAACATTTTATAGGTCAAGGTCACTACGGCAAGGTCAAAGGTCAAATCAAGGTCAGACCATGACGTTGCACACCTACACCCCCTAAGCAATATCCCTACCAAGTATCGACTTCCTTTCTGAAATACAGCTCGGACAAACTATTTCCCGCCGCCTGCCCACCCGCCCGCCCGACCATCCGGACACCATGGGTGAAAACAATACCCCAACAGCCATTAAGGGCTGTGGGGTAAAAATTATAACTAGAAAGCGGTATGTTAAAAAAGATAAGGCTGGGGTATCCGACGTCTCCAAAGATGAATCTGAGCTCCTGGGAGAGCCGGATCAGGATGATATTTTTGAAGGTTCCCAGCAAGAGCTCGAACAGGCAGCTCAAAGCATTTACCAATCTCCACCCAAACCCAGCAATGTTATACTGGGAGATCCCAGAGCCCGAGTACTGGGACTAGATAACCTTTCTTTAAGAACTCCCCAGCATGTACCTGAGACCCCAAGTACTATGTTGCAGCGTAGGATAGAAAAATCCCTGGGTGATCAGTTCCAAGAACAAATGGGTTCTTTTCAACATTCTATGATGGACGCTTTTAACAAACTTGCTGCCACAGTGACTGTATCTAAACATCCCCAGGACCCCAGCTCCCCACAGCGGGGACCAGACTAAGTCAGATTCAAAACCGGGTCCGAGCTCAGCTCCCAGCCCTCCCAGACCTCCGTATCAGCAAGTTCCCAGCCATGAACCCATGGACCCACAACCCATGGACAACCCATGGACCCACAACCCAGGTAGGTGCAGAGTTGCCTCCCAGATTGCGGACGCAATACTCAGATATTTCCTCAGACCCAGAAATGGAGCCTCCTAAAGCTAAATCAGTTGAAAAGGTCAAGAAACATAAAGACAAATCTAAATACAAGTCCTCCCGTTATGTCAGCTCCTCATCTGAGGCATCCCCTCACCGTTCCAAATCCAAAAAAATCTGGCAGATCTTCCCCTAAGCAAGGGAATATCTCCAGTGATAGATATCAGGAAAAATCAAAACAAACGGCTTCCACTATTGTATATAGGGACGTGAGGGAGTTGGACAAAGAAAGAAGGAGGTCTCATGAAGTCAGGCGGGAGCTGCGCCCTGACCCAATTTATTCTCGGGAGGTGGACCTAAGTGACTTACCATCACAATACACTGAAGACACAGAAACCTTCAGACAGGTGCTGGGTATCCCTGACCCAAAACATTCAATGCCAGTGTCAAATTTGATTATGGGTCTTAATGAGGAACAAGAAAAACAGGAAGCCAGACCAAAGGGTCCTTCTACCTTTTTACCTGCTGATCCAGCTTTAAAGGAGGAACTAACAAAGTGGGAACAAGATTTTCAGAACTTAAATCTCACAGAGGGAAAATTCCCTAAAGCTCCTCAAGCCACAGAAAAGTATTACAAAATGGTAGACCCATGTTTTGAGGAAAGAATGCAGGAACTTAACAGAAAGTTTGGAAATATTTGCATTTCCCCCAGACCTCAAGCGGTTCCCGGGGTAAGGGCACCCCTTCATGTGGCCAAAGAACTTGAACATCAAGCCAGACAAAACATCTGCACTCTCAATCTTTCGGCAGTGTTTAACCACACAATTTCAGAGTGCAGTAGTGTTATGGATTGCTGTCGGGACAGCATCAAGTCCACTATTAAAAAGGCCAAACATCAGATCCTAAAGGGAGCCGACCCTGAGAGGGCCATCAAAAATGCCTATGAGACAACCAGAGACTATATGGATATCTGGGACAAGAGAATCCAGATCCAACAAAGGGCACTAGCATGCCAAAGCAAAGCCATGACCCATATGTTACGCCGAAACTTACATGTCATGGTCTGTGCAAGTCTCATGAGGCGAGAAGCTGAAATGACCAATCTTCACCCAGATCTGGGGGAAACCAGAAGACAAGAGCTACGCAATTCCCCTTTCCTCCCCTCTGCTTTATTTCACTCTCAGCTGGTTCAAGAGGGCGAGGAGTTCCTCCTAAAAAAGGGTTCTTCCAAGTCTCAAGGTCAGACTTTCAGACCCTACCAAAATTGGCCCTTTTGTGGCCCTCAGAGAGGCAGAGGACATTGCAGGAAATGCTCCTATGGACAATCTACCCCTGGTAGTTCAGCCTCTTCAAACAGAGGTAGTTTCAGTAGCAGAGGTAGCAGGGGCCAGTTCAGCCCCCATGGCAGGGGCAGGGGTCATGGAAACCCCTCCAAACAATGACTCACACAGAGACCCACCAGTTGGAGGCCGTCTCATGCAGTTCAGGAGAGCCTGGGTAGAAGAAAATTGTTCAAGCTCCGTCTTAAACATTATTACGAATGGTTACGTGCTTCCTTTTCACCTCAAGCCCAAACTAACCAGACAACCACTGATCATATCAAAATACAAAAATCAACAAAAAGACCAAGCTCTAGCCTCCTGTATCCAGTCTCTCCTGCACAAACAGTCTCTTGGCAGTCTCTTGGTTTTTACAGTCACCTGTTTCTAGTCCCAAAGCCACATCTAAAGTGGAGACCAGTCATAGACTTAAGCAGGCTAAATCAATTCCTGAGGATAGAAAGATTCAAGATGGAGACCCCAGAATCAATAAGAACATCCTTGAATACAAGGGAATGGTTTCACATCAATAGACCTGCAAGACGCCTACCTCCATATTCCAATTCACCCAAGATCCCGAAAATACCTGCGATTTGTACACAGGTCTCAGATCTATCAATTCACCTCTCTTCCATTCGGGCTAGCCCCAGCTCCTAAAGTATTCACCATGATAGTAAAAGAGGTAAAGCTCATGGCCTTATCACGGGGTATAAGGATACACCAATATCTGGACGATTGGCTGATCAGGACTCAATCTCCGGAGGAGTCATCTCACAACACAAAAGTGGTGGTAGACCTAACCGAATCTCTAGGTTGGATGATAAATCAGGTCAAATCGGAGTTGATTCCGACTCAAATATTCTTTTTTGTGGGATACGAATACCATCTAAACTCAGCCCTTGTAAAGCCCACTCAGGAGAGGTGGCAAAAACTACAGGCATTAATCCTCAGGATAACCAACCAGTCTGCCCTGACTGCAAGACATTTGATGTCACTCATTGGGTTGCTAGCATCAACCGAAAAAATGGTCCCAGAAGGCCGCCTTCACATGAGACCTTTTCAGTGGCATCTCAAGGAGAACTGGACATTTCCTCAGTCGTTGCACAAGCTCCTTCCCTGGTCAAACTCCATCATAGCTTATCTGGACTGGTGGCAGAATCCACAAAATATTCTCAAAGGTGCAGATCTCCACCCCCAAGAACACAACGTTCAAGTGTTTACAGACGCCTCAAACGTAGGTTGGGGTGCTCACTTAAATCAAGATTCTATCAAAGGACTGTGGTCAGATCTAGAAAAATCATTGCACATAAACGTTTTAGAACTAAAGGCAGTGTTCTTGGCCCTAAAACACTTCAGGCTTCAATGCCAAAATCAAACAGTCCTGGTTGCCACAGACAACTCAACAGTAGTAGTAGTAGTAGCCTACATCAACAAACAGGGCGGGACTCACTCAGTAGAGATGTGCGCCCCTCTATGGAGAATCATGAACTGGTGCCATCGATTCGAAATATCTCTACGTGCCAGACACATTCCAGGGTGCCTAAATGTGATCGCGGACTCCCTGTCCAGATCAACTCAAACTAGAGGATCGCTCGCAAAAAAAAAAAAAAAGGTTTTTGCATAGCAAAAACAAAGCGTCCCGAAAAGGATATAAAGGTGAGTGCTAAAGTATTAAGAAAATGCTTCGTTTCTAGCCTTATACTGTTGTGGCAACCAAAGTCAGCGCAGTCTGCTCTATCTAGCACAGTTTTCAAGATATAAGCATTTTTGTGTTTTGCAAAAAATTAAAAATGTCCGCTATATTTGGCGAGACAAAAATATTTTGAGAATTGGCATGACTACTCTGCAGAGATACCCAGCAGGTCAAAAATTTTGTTGAGTTCGCTCCATATAGCACGGTTTTCGAGATATATGCATTTTTGTGTTTTGAAAAAACTTTGAAAATTCAAAATGGCCACCATTTTTGGGGAGACAAAATTTTTTGTCAAGACCACTGCCGCGGTGTGTATCTCCCGCCGAGCATTAAAGGAGAAGAAATAGCTTTTCCGAGATACTCACAATTTTTCATTTTCGTGTGTGAAAGCTCTTCCAAAAGTAGGTGAATGAGTTATTTGAGAAGAATTGGCTATCTGCAATACTATTAAGAGATAATTCACATTTACTCATTTTGAGTAGGTGAATAATTAGGTATGGGTCTGAAACTTCACCAAGTGAAAGCTCTCCCAAAAGTAGGTGAATGAGTTATTTGAGAAAAATTGTCTATCTGCAATACTTTTAGAAATAATTCGCATTTACTCATTTTGAGTAGGTGAGTAATTAGCTATGGGTCCGAAACTTCACCATGTGAAAGCTCTCCCACAAGTAGATGAATGAGTATTTGATAAAAATTGGGTATCCGCAATACTTTTACAGATAATTAGCATTTACTCATTTTGAGTAGGTGAATAAATAGCTATGGGTCTGAAACTTCACAGAGTGAAAGCTCTCCCAAAAGTAGGTGAATGAGTTATTTGAGAAAAATTGACTATCTGAAATACTTTTAGAGATAATTCGCATTTACTCATTTTGAGTAGGTGAATAATTAGCTATGGGTCTGAAACTTCACCAAGTGAAAGCTCTCCCAAAAGTAGGTGAATGAGTTATTTGATAAAAATTGGCTATCTGCAATACTTTTAGAGATAATTCGCATTTACTCATTTTGAGTAGGTGAGTAATTAGCTATGGGTCTGAAACTTCACCATGTGAAAGCCCTCCCACAAGTAGATGAATGAGTATTTGATAAAAATTGGGTATCCGCAATACTTTTACAGATAATTCGCATTTACTCATTTTGAGTAGGTGAATAAATAGCTATGGGTCTGAAACTTCACAGAGTGAAAGCTCTCCCAAAAGTAGGTGAATGAGTTATTTGAGAAAAATTGGCTATCTGCAATACTTTTAGAGATAATTCGCATTTACTCATTTTGAGTAGGTGAGTAATTAGCTATGGGTCTGAAACTTCACCATGTGAAAGCTCTCCCACAAGTAGATGAATGAGTATTTGATAAAAATTGGGTATCCGCAATACTTTTACACATAATTCGCATTTACTCATTTTGAGTAGGTGAGTAATTAGCTATGGGTCTGAAACTTCACTAAGTGAAAGCTCTCCCAAAAGTAGGTGAATGATTTATTTGAGAAAAATTGGCTATCTGCAATACTTTTAGAGATAATTCGCATTTACTCATTTTGAGTAGGTGAGTAATTAGCTATGGGTCTGAAACTTCACCATGTGAAAGCTCTCCCACAAGTAGATGAATGACTTATTTGATAAAAATTGGGTATCCGCAATACTTTTACAGATAATTCGCATTTACTCATTTTGAGTAGGTGAATAAATAGCTATGGGTCTGAAACTTCAGAGTGAAAGCTCTCCCAAAAGTAGGTAAATGAGTTATTTGACAAAAATTGGCTATCTGCAATACTTTTAGAGATAATTCGCATTTACTCATTTTGAGTAGGTGAGTAATTAGCTATGGGTCTGAAACTTCACCATGTGAAAGCTCTCCCAAAAGTAGGTGAATGAGTTATTTGAGAAAACTTGGCTATCTGCAATACTTTTAAGAGATAATTAGCATTTACTCATTTTGAGTAGGTGAGTAATTATCTACGGGTCTGAAACCTCACCATGTGAAAGCTCTCCCAAAAGTACATGAACGAGTTATTTGATAAAAATTGGGTATCCGCAATAGTTTTTGAGATAATTAGCATTTACTCATTTTGAGTAGGTGAGCAATTAGCTATGGGTCTGAAACTTCACCAAGTGAAAGCTCTTTGGGATAGCTGCTCTGCAGAGATACCCTGTGGGTCAAAAATTTCGTCAAAATCTCTCTATCTAGCAGGGTTTTCGAGATATAAGCATTTTTATGTTTTGCAATTTTTGCGAAAAATTCGAAAATTCGAAATGGCCGCCATTTTTGCCGAGACAAAATGTTTTTGAAAATAGGCATGGCTACTCTGCAGAGATACCCTGTGGGTCAAAAATTTCGTCGAAATCGCTCTATCTAGCAGGGTTTTCGAGATATAAGCATTTTTATGTTTTGCAATTTTTGCGAAAAATTCAAAAATTCAAAATGTCCGCCATTTTTTGCGAGAATTTTTTTTTTGAAAATTGGCATGGCTACTCTGCAGAGATACCCTGTGGGTCAAAAATTTCGTCGAAATCTCTCTATCTAGCAGGGTTTTCGAGATATAAGCATTTTTATGTTTTGCAATTTTTGTGAAAAATTCGAAAATTCAAAATGGCCGCCATTTTTGCCGAGACAAAATTTTTTTGAAAATAGGCATGGCTACTCTGCAGAGATACCCTGTGGGTCAAAAATTTCGTCGAAATTGCTCTATCTAGCAGGGTTTTCGAGATATAAGCATTTTTATGTTTTGCAATTTTTGCGAAAAATTCGAAAATTCAAAATGGCCGCCATTTTTGGCGAGATAAAATTTTTTTGAAAATTGGGATAACTACTCCGCAGAGATACCCTGTGGGTCAAAAATTTCGTCGAAATTGCTCTATCTAGTATGGTTTTCAAGATAAAAGCATTTTTATGTTTTGCAATTTTTGCGGAAAATTCAAAATGGCCGCCATTTTTGGCGAGACAAAATTTTTTCAAAAATGGGATAACTACTCCGCTGATATGCCCTGTGGGTCAAAAATTTCGTCGAAATCGCTCTATCTAGCACGGTTTTCGAGATATAAGCATTTTTGTGTTTTGCAATTTTGGCAAAAAATTCGAAAATTCAAAATGGCCGCCATTTTTGGCGAGACAAAAATCTTTTTTAAAATCAGGATAACTACTCCGCCGAGATACCCTGTGGGTCAAAAATTTCATCGAAATCGCTCTATCTAGCACGGTTTTCGAGATATAAGCATTTTTGTGTTTTCCTTATTTGGAAAATTCATAATGATTAATTAATCATTAATTACTCGGCCATTTCTTAACCAATCAATGCCAAAATCTAATGATTTCTAGATTTTAATAGAATGAATGTATTTGCCAAGTTTCAGGTGAATTGATAAAATTCCTTTCAAGTTATCATCCGGACAAGCTTCCCCATCGAAAAAAGACATTTTTGGTCATGTGACCTCTCTGATTGGTTGAAATGTCACTGCAGCATATTCAAAAAAATTCCCCAAGGCTACTGCCTAAACCTGCCGAATTTGAAAAGAATCCGCCTCTCGGTTAGAGAGTTATAAGGAAAACAAAATGCGGAGCCGGCGGAGCCTGAAGGTCTCCCATACACAAACAAGCGTCCCTTGCGGGACGCTTAATTCAGTCAACGGAGTGGTCACTACACTCTCAGGTGTTCAAAAGAATTTGCACAAAGTGGTTCACACCTCAGGTGGATCTGTTTGCCACTCGGCTAAACCACAAGTTGCCACTATACGTCTCTCCAGTTCCAGATCAAAACGCATGGAACATAAATGCTCTAAACATAAGCTGGTCAAGTCTTGTAGCCTATGCTTACCCTCCAACAACTACTTCCAAAAGTAATACAAAAGGTCGGCCAGTACAACTGCCTCCTAATCCCGATAGCCCCGGGCTGGCCGGGCATGCCCTGGTTCTGGGATCTGGTCCATCTATCAGTGGAAATTCCACTTCAGTTGCCTGCATCCCCAAATCTACTCAAGCAGTCAACCAGGTGTTTCACAACAATACGCAATACCTCAACCTCCATGCTTGGTGTCTAGCAGTGAGCAACTCCAAGAACAAGGTTTCTCTTCTGAAGTGGCAGAGAGAATTGCTGCCCCTCAAAGGTCATCAACAAGATCTATTTACCAAGCAAAGTGGGCCCTTTTTGAAAAATGGTGCAGAGAAAATTCGGTGGATGTCTCCAAACCTTCTATAAAACAAGTCTCAGACTTCTTTATGCACCTATTTCAAGACTTAAACAGACGCCCTTCTACCAATGACGGCTATAGAACGGCTATTTTGGATTACTTGGGCCCTACAGGCCTCCATATAGCTCAGAGTACAGATTTAAACAGGCTTCTTGCAAGTATTCACCAAGATAGGCCTAAGGCAACTAGAAACATTCCCAAATGGAACTTATCAGTTGTGCTGAATGAACTTACAAAGAAACCCTTTGAACCAATGAAAGAAACATTTGACACTCAAAACAGCATTTTTACTAGCTTTAGCTTCGGGCAAGTGCCGCAGCGAAATCCACGAATGGGTTGCAAACAAAGTGTCAAACCTTGGTCAATGGGAAAAAGTGGCTTTGTTCCCCTCATCTGACTTCATTGCAAAGAATCAACTAGACTAAGGACGCATCTGTGGCCAGATGCTGGATGTATCCACCGACAAATGCCAACTAACATAGTTTAGAAGATAAACAGCATTTTTCGTTAATAAGCAAGCTGAAAGCACTTTTAAGTTTGGTTACCCTTATTTGACCCTGTAGCAGGGGCCCAAGGTGAAGTCTGACCTGATCAAAAGATTCGCAGCCCATGATTTCCTATAAGTCGTTTTCACATTGCAAACCTCTAGGACCAATAATAAGCAGGAGGGGCCCAAGGTCAAATCTGACCACATGAAAAGATTTGCAGCCCATGACTTCCTATAAGTTGTTTTCATATTAATGAGTTATTTGAGAAATACTGGCTATCTGCAATACTTCTAGAGATAATTCGCATTTACTCATTTTGAGTAGGCGAATAATTAGCTACGGGTCTGAAACTTCACCAAGTGAAAGCTCTCTCAAAAGTAGGCGAATGAGTTATTTGAGAAAAATTGGCTACCTACAATACTTTTAGAGATAATTCGAATTTACTCATTTTCAGTAGGTGAGTAATTACCTACGGGTCTGGAACTTCACCATGTGAAAGCTGTCCCAAAAGTAGATGAATGAGTTATTTGATAAAAATTGGATATCTGCAATACTTTTAGAGATAATTAGTATTTACTCATTTTGAGTAGGTGAATAATTAGCTACAGGTCTGAAACTTCACCAAGTGAAAGGTCTCCCAAAAGTATGTGAAGGAGTTATTTGACAAAAATTGGCTATCTGGAATACTTTTAGAGATAATTCGCATTTACTCATTTTGAGTAGGCGAATAATTAGCTACGGGTCTGAAACTTCACCAAGTGAAAGCTCTCTCAAAAGTAGGCGAATGAGTTATTTGAGAAAAATTGGCTACCTACAATACTTTTAGAGATAATTCGAATTTACTCATTTTCAGTAGGTGAGTAATTACCTACGGGTCTGGAACTTCACCATGTGAAAGCTGTCCCAAAAGTAGATGAATGAGTTATTTGATAAAAATTGGATATCTGCAATACTTTTAGAGATAATTAGTATTTACTCATTTTGAGTAGGTGAATAATTAGCTACAGGTCTGAAACTTCACCAAGTGAAAGGTCTCCCAAAAGTATGTGAAGGAGTTATTTGACAAAAATTGGCTATCTGGAATACTTTTAGAGATAATTTGCATTTACTCATTTTCAGTAGGTGAGTAATTACCTACGGGTCTGAAACTTCACCAAGTGAAAGCTCTCCCAAAAGTAGGTGAATGAGTTATTTGAGAAAAATTGGCTATCTGCAATACTTTTAGAGATAATTCACATTTACTCATTTTGAGTTGGTGAATAATTAGCTACAGGTCTGAAACTTCACCAAGTGAAAGGTCTCCCAAAAGTAGGTGAAGGAGTTATTTGACAAAAATTGGCTATCCGGAATACTTTTAGAGATAATTTGCATTTACTCATTTTGAGTAGGTGAATAATTAGCTATGGGTCTGAAACTTCACCATGTGAAAGCTCTCCCAAAAGTAGATGAATGAGTTATTTGATAAAAATTGGATATCTGCAATACTTTTAGAGATAATTAGTATTTACTCATTTTGAGTAGGTGAATAATTAGCTACAGGTCTGAAACTTCACCAAGTGAAAGGTCTCCCAAAAGTAGGTGGAGTTATTTGACAAAAATTGGCTATCTGGAATACTTTTAGAGATAATTTGCATTTACTCATTTTCAGTAGGTGAGTAATTACCTACGGGTCTGAAACTTCACCAAGTGAAAGCTCTCCCAAAAGTAGGTGAATGAGTTATTTGAGAAAAATTGGCTATCTGCAATACTTTTAGAGATAATTCGCATTTACTCATTTTGAGTTGGTGAATAATTAGCTACAGGTCTGAAACTTCACCAAGTGAAAGGTCTCCCAAAAGTAGGTGGAGTTATTTGACAAAAATTGGCTATCCGGAATACTTTTAGAGATAATTCGCATTTACTCATTTTGAGTAGGTGAGTAATTACCTACAGGTCTGGAACTTCAGCATGTGAAAGCTCTCCCAAAAGTAGGTGAATGAGTTATTTAAGAAAAATTTGCTATCTGCAATACTTTTAGAGAAAATGCAGAATTACTCATTTTTAGTAGGCAAGTAATTTAGCCACAGGCCTAATTTAGACATAAAGCCTACCAATAGAATACTGTGGTGCACCCTCTAATATACCTTGCAAACTTGAGAAGGCTAGCTATATTTTTTTCGTTAGAGCGGTAATGGTGAAATCTCTCTACACACTGCGGCTATCCAGTGGATACAATGATTTACTCAACAGTGAGAACCTGAAAGTAGATATTGGTAAGCTATGCCATGACATAGAGGTCTGCAATTTCACTCTGTTATAGCTGACCAAAAATTATGTGAATAACATATTTAAACAAAATACTGTAAATGTAATAGTTTTCACGTTATAACTGATTTACTCAACAGTGATAACCTCAAAGTAGCTATTACTCAGCTATGCAATGAGCTACATGTCTGAATTTTTTCTATGTTATAGCTGACCCCAAATTAGGTGAACAACATATTTAAGCAAAATACTGTAAATGCAATAGTTTTCAAGTTACAACTGATTTACTCAATAGTGAGAACCTGAAAATAGCTATTGCTCAGCTATGCCATGAGCTATAAGTCTGTAATTTCACGACGTTATAGCTGACCCAAAAGTAGGTGAACAACATATTTTAACAAAATACTCCAAATGCACTATTTTTCAAGTTACAAGTCATTTACTCAACAGTCAGTACCTGAAAATAGCTATTGCTCAGTTGTGCCATGAGCTACAGGTCTGTAATTTCACTATGTTATAGCTGACCCAAAAGTAGCTGAATAACATATTTACACAAATTTCTGTAAATGCAATAGTTTTCCAATTACAACTGATTTACTCAACAGTGTGAACTTCAAAGTAGCTATTACTCAGCTATGCAATGAGCCACAGGTCTGGAACTTCACTATGTTATAGCTGACTCCGAAATAGGTGAATAACACATTGAAACAAAATACTCTAAATGTAATACTTTTGAAGTTATAAGTAATTTACTCAACAGTGATAACCTAAAAGTAGCTATTACTCAGCTATGCCATGAGCTACAGGTCTGAAATTTTACTATGTTATAGCTGACCCAAAAATAGCTGAATAACATATTGAAACAAAATACTCTAAATGCAATAGTTTTCAAGTTACAAGTGATTTTACTGATGATGGAAGTTACTGAAAAGCCCAAAAGTAGCTATTACTCACTTAGCTATTGAGACAGACACCCAAGTTACTCACCATGTTGTAGCTATGAAAAAAGTATCTGAATAACATATTTTAACAAAATGCTCTAAATGCAACACTTTTCAAGTTATAAGTGATTTAGTGCATGATTTCATGAATTTTAATGCATTTTAGACATTTTTGTCTACCAGAGGCCTAATTAAGACATAAAGCCTACCAAAAAGATAGGGTGGCGAGTCCTCTAGCATACCAAGCCACCTGCCAAATATGAAAGAAATCTGGAAAGAAATGTGGACTGTAGGTCGCTAACAAGCAATATTCCACATTTTAGACATTTTTGTCTACCACAGGCCTAATTTAGACATAAAGCCTACCAAAAAGATAGGGTGGCGAGTCCTCTACCATATCAAGCCACCTGCCAAATATGAAAGAAATCCGGAAAGAAACATGGACTGTAGGTCGCTAACAAGAAATCTCTGCGGACGCGGACTAGGGCGCGGACGACGACGATGATGAATCCATAGTATCCCCGCTTCGCGTCGGGGATACAATTAGATCGCGAAGGAGCTCAAAGTGTATCACCAGTCGTTATCCCTGCCTTAACAACAATAGTAGATAGACAGTTCAAGCAAGACAGATCTCTGTGCCCAGTACATGCCCTGAGATACTATTTGGATAGAATCCTTCAAGAAAGGGCATTCAACAGACATCAGACCAGCTACCCTGTCTTTATGGCTTATGCCCCTGTTCCACCAAAGGACTAAGGCCCGATCCTGTCGGCGACCCTTAATCATGGACAGTCGGTGAAGAAAATGGTGAAATGGGCGGGAATACTGAATCGGTATCAAAGCCTGGGATTAAGTACAGATCGGCCTCAGGAAGCCTGAGGAGGCCCCAGGCGGCCCCAGACAGTCCCCGACTGGTCTGGGACTAAGAACCGATTACGCCAGTTTTCTGGTCGGTTTCAACCACGATCCTGTCGTACACATACCGACTGGGTCCCAGGACGCCTCAGACCTCCTGGGACTAAGCCCCGACTAACCCCCGATTAAGTCCCGGCGTCCTCAGGCCTCCTCAGTCTTCCCCAGACCACCCAGATATTCCAGGATTCACCAACTACATGAGGATGACCCCAGAATTCTTTGAAATGATAAAGACCAGACTGGAACCACGTCTAGCCAGGCAGGCCACCAACTACAGAGCTCCAATCAGTGTTGGGGAGAAGTTAGCCCTCACCATCAGATATCTGGCCACTGGAGAGTCATACAGATCATTATCCTGTCAGTTCAGGGTTGGCAGATCCACCATTTCCAAGTTTCTACCAGAGGTCTGCAGGGCCATCCAGGATGAGTTCACCAGAGAGTACCTCATATGTCCTACTACTCCAGATGAGTGGAAAGAACTGGAAAGGGAATTCAGGATCAGGTGGAATGTTCCACATGCCCCAGGAGCCCTTGATGGAAAGCATGTGACCCTGAAGAAACCCAAGAACTCTGGAGCCCTGTACCACAACTACAAGGGGTTCTTTTCCATAGTAATGTTGGCCTTGGTAGATGGGCAGTACAAATTTAGATGGGTGGATGTGGGTACAGCTGGATCTTGCTCAGATGCCCAGATATTTAATGCCTCTCAGCTGACGAGGATTGAGGATGGCAGGATAGGCTTCCCTGACCCAGCTCCTATAACACAGGGTGGTAGAGATCTCCCCTACTTCATTCTGGCAGATGATGCCTTTGCCCTGAAGACCTGGCTGATGAAACCCTATGGTAGAAGGATGTTAACCAGAGAGGAATTCCAATTCCAATCAACTTTTATAGCGCTTAATCTCTGTCGAAGTGACAGACTCTAAAGCGCAACATCATAAGCATAGTTTCAAAAATCATTGTCCTTGTCCATAGCTATGGTCGACATCACGGAGAACGCCATATGAGGTGGAAAATACTAAGGAGGATAAGCTTGGCAGAATAGGTATGCCTTAAGTTTTTTTCTGAAGGAAGCAATGGAAGTGGCAGATCTTACATTATCAGGGAGTTCATTCCATATTTTGGGAGCATCATATGCAAAGCTTAGACCAAACTGCTTTGTGGATTTGTAAATAGATGGTTGGCAATGAGGAACATGTAGAATTATACCATCAGATTGACTCAACCGAGTATTATAGGCACATTGTCTAACTTTGAGAAATGGGCTGAAATATTTTGGACAGTTCTGGCCAGACTGTTTTGAATGCATTGTAGCTTGCGTTGGTTAGCAACAGATAGACCCCTAAACAAGGAGTTACAGTAGTCAAGCCTACTGCCCACAAGTGCGTTTGCAGCCGTAAGAGCAGCATCACGAGTCAAGTACTGTCGAATTTGTCTAAGATCCCTCATCTGGATGAAACATAGTTTACATACATTTTTAACATGTTTGGTGAAGAAAAAGTCTGAGTCAAACCAGACACCCAAATTCTTAACGGCATCTGAAGGTATCAGTGATCCACCCAATATATTTACTGGAAAGAATGGGTTAAACTTTTCTTGTTGAGACTTGGCACCAAATAAAATAAAGTCAGTCTTATCAGCATTCAGCTTTAGTTTGTTTGCACACAGCCATAGTTTGACATCTTCGAGGCACTTTCCTAGCCGATCGAAGGCAATTTTTGCATTTTTGTGTTTGAGGTGATTAAACAGCTGTGTGTCATCTGCATAAAAGTGAAATTTGACATCTGGATGTTTAGAGATTACTTTGCTCAAAGGTGTGGTATACAACGAAAAAAGAATAGGACCAAGAACTGAACCTTGTGGTACCCCAAACTTAAGCTTTCTAGCCTCAGACAGAACAGAACCAATCTTGATGCATTGGGTACGATCAGAAAGGTATGATTTGAACCAGTCAAGGCATCTACCCCCGACACCGAACCATTTTCTTAAGCAATCAAGGAGTTTGTCGTGATCAATGGTGTCAAACGCTGCAGATTGATCAAGCAGCACCACAGCTGTGGCCTCTCCTCTGGCTAGAGATAGGTGAATCTGGTTCTTTATAGACAAAAGAGCTGTTTCAGTTGAATGGCCACATCTATAAGCAGATTGATACTCGTTTTCCAACCCATGGAGAGAGACATGTCTACTGAGTTGTGAGGCAACTACATGTTCCACGAGTTTTGAGATAAAGCTCAACCCAGACACAGGGCGATAGTTTTTTAGTTCATCCTTTGATAAAGAAGATTTCTTTATCAGTGGAGTGACAACAGCACTCTTGAAGCCATCTGGGACAGCACCTTCCAACAAAGAACAATTCACAAGTTTTGTGATAGAAGGAAGCAGTATATCAAGGCAATCCTTAACTAGGAAAGTGGGCCAAGGATCCAGGAGACAGGATTTTGTAGGTGAATTTTTGATTACCTTCGCAATATCGTCAGGTGAGGCATCATCAAATTTGAAAGTCCTGGCGGATTCACTGGAGATGGCAAGGAAAAAGATGAAAAACTGGAAAAAGACTCTCGGATTTTAGCAATCTTATTGGTGAAAAAAGCGGCAAACTGTTCAGCCAATTTTTTTTGTGAACTATTTGATGGAAGAACGGTGAGAAAAATACGGTGAAAGGCAGAACGCAGAAGTTGCCATAGTTTTTTAGGTTTTTAGGGTCATCACCATTTTCATTAACAAGAGCTCTGTAATATGTGGCTTTGTCTTTGTTGGCAAGTGAATTACACCTGGCAATTTGTTTACGCAGCTTTGCATGGTTAAGAGGAGTT
Organism: Sabellastarte sp. h YS-2021; assembly: GCA_964017235.1. Lineage (NCBI taxonomy): Eukaryota > Metazoa > Annelida > Polychaeta > Sabellida > Sabellidae > Sabellastarte > Sabellastarte sp. h YS-2021. Next base: position 37,302,110 of record OZ024936.1, read on the forward strand.
TTCTTTTTACGCCAGATGTCGTCGAATAGATTTGGCATTTTTGTAGGTATCTGATATCCACTTTGCTGGCTCCTTGGCAAGACAGCAAGTAACCTCTGGAGCATGTTTGTCCAGAAGGTTGGAAAGATCATTAGTGTATTGATCATACAGTTTTTTCGCAGTGTCACCCGGACAAGCAACAAAGGAGCAATTGCTCAAGTCATTGCATGTTTATTTTATAATATCTCCTGTAAGTCACTCTGTTAGCTTGTGATTTAGCAGTTGTTGGAGTTTCAACTTGACATTTGATCATTGCATGGTCGGAGATGTAGTCACTGACAACCACATTTGAAACCAGAGAACTATCAGAAGTAAGGATGAGATCTAGGGTATGGCCATGAAGATGGGTAGCAGAGTGAACATGTTGAGTAATATTGCAGGAGTCAAGAGTATTAAGGAAATTAACACTGTCTCTTGAGGTTGAGGAACTCAACCAATGTGTGAAACTCATCATAAAAAGGATTTGAACATGAACCTGGAGGACGATAAACACAAGCAACCAGTGTAGAATGAGCATTCGATCCAATACTGACTATCAGACATTCAAAGTAGGTGAAAGCGGGATGATCGACAATTCTATGAGACAGGCTGCTATTTACGAGAAAGCCAACTCTGCCACCCGAGCCATGTGCACGAGGTCTTTGACACAATTTATAAGATGGTGGTGTGATGGATTGAAGCAGACAATCGGTATCAGTCGGGCGAATATGAGTTTCGACTAGTGATAATATGTCCAGTGAGTGATTGAACACAATGTCAGAAATCATAGGAGCCTTGTTTCTTACAGACTGACAGTTAGCAACCCCCATCACAATAGGTCCAGGATTTAGGGATATATCCCCACATAAAAGCACGAGAACACAGAGGGATCGTGATTTCACTGATGAGGGAAAGCATCTTGCATTTGTAACAGAACTAGCCAGTCTGAAAGATCGAGGTAGTATGGAGCACACAAAACAACCCTTGACCTGTACTTTATGGTCGGACGTACTGATGAGGAAAAGACTGATGAATACCAGACAGCGAACAAGGTATATTTTTCATACTCCAGAGCCTTAACACACAAAAGGACTGTGGGGAGTCTAAAATAAAAATGACCTTATAGGAAAGGATTGCCAACTACAGAATATCAAGGGCCAGGAGAGTTGTTGAGAATGCTTTTGGCATCCTGGTCTCAAGATTCAGTGATGTTGACTACTATTGAATTACCCCCAGAAACAGCCAGGGATGTGGTCATGACCTGTGTGGTTCTGCACAACATACTGAGAAGCCAGTATCAAGGTCAACATGGTGGTCAAGAGCCTGGAGATGATGAAGATGATGATGTGCCTGGTGATTGTCGACTGATTGGTGGTGCTGCTGGTGGTGGTCCAGACAGAAACCCTGCTAGAGAAGCCAAAAGACAGAGGGATTACCTCAAGGACTACTTCAATAATGAGGGAGCAGTGGCCCGGCAAGATGGCAGAATATAACTCCTGCTGCAGTAACCAGTCCTTTTCAGGACTAATAACCAGTCCTTTTCAAGACTACAAAATATTCTAAAAACAATTAATCAGCTATGCTTGTTCAAAATAACCCAAACATTACCAAACATAATTCACCCACCCAACAAAAGACAGAAATAAATGCCAGTCATCCAACTAACAAACAGACAAACCCAGTGCTAAACATAATTCTCAAAAGAAACACACGAAGCCAAACATAACTTCCTAAATGGAATAAATATGGCATATATTTTGAAAGATACATCCTAATTTTACTTACATTTGGGTTTTTGGGGAAAAATATTTGAAACAGAAATGTTTTCCTGGAAATCTTAAAATTAAAATCTTTTACTCCACTTCACAAATATTTAGGAAATATAACCACCAAACTGGTTTTCTTTACAATGATGGGGGTTATGTTTGCAAAATGGTTTGTCAGTTATTTGGTTTGGGTTCTGTTTGCTATTGGGTTTGTCTGTTTCTTGGTTGGTGGTTATGTTTGGTATTTGGTTTGTGTGTTTGTGGGTTGGTGGTTAGGTTCGGTATTTGGTTTGTGTGTTGTTTAGTTGGGGGTTAGGTTTGGTATTGGGTTTGTGTGTTGGTAAGTATGTGATAATGCCTTTTAACTCTAGGGATGATGTAAGTGTTGGACTTTTTTATTAAAGATTTTAAACAATTCCATGGATTTTAAGCTAAAATGGGCTGATTATTGGCCATATTGGGAGTTTATTTTAATATTTTTTTCTATGTGGCCTTTTTTGGTTATGTGTGGTAGCATGGGTTATTTGTTTCATGTTTGGGGTGGTGTAGGTGTTGGACTTTTTCTTGGATTTTTTTTGTGATAAGTATTTGTACTGAACTGTTATGTTTTGGGAGGGGAATTGGAATAACTTGCAGCTAAATAATTGTTTTTGGAATATTTGGGTGGCCCTGAAAAGGGCCTGGCAGGTCAAAGACCCACCCTGACTGGATGGCTAATGAGGAGGCTGCTGCTGTTGAGGCGGTGCTGTAGTGGTGATAGTGAAGAGTTGCAGCTGCTGCTGCTGAGGCTGCTCAATGATCTGTGTAGATGTCAGATCTGGTAGCTGGCTTAGTATTCCACTTAAGTTGTGTCTACTTCCCTCGTCCTGTACAGTTAGAACTGATGGAGGGTTGCCAAAGCCAAGGGGGCTTGGTGTGTAGTAAACGTAACTGCTGCTAGCTGCTGCTTGGGTGGAAGTAGATGCCTGTTGAGTGGTTGTTGGCAGTATCCCGACCCTCTGGGACTCCGTGGTAATAGTGGCTGATCTTCTGGCTAGTGGTTGACGTCTACGGTTGGTCTTAATGGTTTCAATATCTCTAAAAATTCTGCCCTTAAGGTCCTCAAATTCCTCTTGGGTCATCTTTTCAGCCTCTGATGCCACATAGTCAAAGAAGGGCTGCCTGTCTGACTTCTGCTGCAGGAAACCTGAGATCAACGTCCTCATCTGGTCAAAGTGCTCGAGTATCTTGGAGTCTGTTGAAACTGGTGTAGATGTGAACATAGGTTGACTCCTACTCTCCCTGAGGACACTGGACTCAAGGTGTTCTGTATCAGTAGTAGATCCACGAGATTCGTCCTGCTTGCTGGTATTTGGACTGGCCTCGAACCCTGAACTTCTGCTGGCCCCCTTGCGTCTGATATGGGTCTTAAGGAAACCCATCTGCTGGTAGACCCAGGACTGTCTCTTGGTCATCTCCCTTGGGGCTTGGCCAGATTGTAGTTTTGACAGCTTGCCATAACACGTTCGCTGGGATTCGAACCATCTTCTGACATCAAAGGGCTGGAGCTTCAGTTCTGCAGAAATTTCTGCCCAGAGAGCCTCCTTCTTCTGTCTGTCGTGGAAACGTGCATGCTCCTTGTCATAGAGCTCTGGATGATCCTTCACAAACTCCACAATTGCAGTTTCTTGGCTGTCAGTGAAAGTTGAACAGACCCTGGCTCTCTTGGCTGCCGAGTGACTCTCTAAATCCTCCTCACACCTCTCTTCTTCTTCGCAAGCTTCCTCAGTAAGTTCCAATCGCTCCTCAGTCTCTTGTGTACCCTCCTCCGTCCTTTCCTCCACCTCTCCACTTTCCTTCTCCCTCTCCTCTTGCCTCTCCTCCATCTTCTTCTTTCCTCTCTTCCCTCCTTTCTCTTTCCTCATAACTCCAGTCAATAGCAATAAAAAAAAGTACAAAAGTAAAATGTGTCTCCTAACTGTAAAATTTGCCTTAAGCTCAAGTATTATATGATATTTAAAAAACTAAAAACCCTACAAAACAGTGACACACGTCTCTCAGTAGCCAAACAGTCAGTAACAACGAGAATGTGTGTGTGGTCGCTTATATAGTCCCAGACCCCCTCATTGCCTCGTTTTAATTTCCGACGTGCGGAAAACAGTCGGCTCTTAATTGGTTCTTAGTCCCAGGCCTCCTGGGGCGTCCTCAGACTGTCGCGGACTAAATTTGTGTTGTCCCAGGCGGCCTGAGGACGCCGGCTTGGATCGGTCAGGGTCAGCTTCTCTTAGTCGGGGCTTAGTCCCAGACCCAGATTTCTTAGTTCCAGGACACCTGAGACGGTCTGAGGCTTCCCGCGACTAATGAAACCAATTCCCTTTCACACGCATGAAACTTCAAAGATCTGTTATGAGCCGGGGACTGCCAAACAGGCCTCCTGGGACTAAGCTATGGAGGTCTGGGACTAAGGGTCGCAGGACGCCTGGGACAACATAGGACTGTGAAATTTGGGTCTGAGGAGGCCTGAGGAAGCCTGGGACTGGACATTTTGTTGTCGGCGGGAAATGAGAATCGGTTTGGGTCGTGAAAAATATCAAACATGTTTGATTTCTCTCACGGCCACAACCGACAACTACCGACCCTTACAGGACGTCTGGGACTAAGCAAATATTTGAAACCCACTCCCAAAAACCCTTAATCGGGAAGCTTAGTCATGTGGTGGAACACCCACCTTAAACAGACAATTTTATTATGTTATAAACAAGCAGATCAGCAAGCCTTGGACTTGGTTCAAGTCAAAGCTCACGATATCAGAGCCTTTGCAGCCTCTAAAGCCTTTTATGGCGGTGTTTCGGTAGACCAAATCATGCAGGCATGTCATTGGAAAGCACACAACACGTTTACAAATTTCTACCTAAAAGACTTGGCATGGGCAGATAACGATAACTTATACCTGGGCCCGGTGGTCGCAGCCCAACAGATCCTGGACCTTTCCCCTCAGTCGGTTGAAGCCATACCTTGTAGATACTAGCTGTCTACCTGCCCCAGAATCAACACAGAGTTGAATGGACTGGGTCGGATGACTCTGTAACAGGTTGGGTCGGGTAAGCTGTACAAGGCTGTGTAGCCGGTATCTAGTCGGTACACTCTGTAACCAGCTGCTGAAGCAATTTTACAACTATCTTTTGTGTTGAATTCAGCTTACTGCAGGTTTCCTCCATTAATTAAAGTATTTCTTTTAGGCGCACGTCTTATTTGTAGATTTGACAGTTGCTGGGAAAGCCTTTGTGAGCTATTTTTAGAAGCAATTGCTGGTTGGAGTGTCACGTGACAAGCTTGCTGGTTGGAAGGACACGTGATTGGCTGACTGGAGATGACATCAGTGGTCGCATTCTTTGTGTGATACTTAACCGGCAACTTGACAGTATTCTGACTGTCAACAAAACCCCATTACCGACAACAAGGCCAGGTCTGCAAGGCAGAAACTGGAATCACAGTAGGCGTGAGTTCTGAAAAACGCACTTCCGACTTTCCTGGTCAGTGAATCACGTGACCAGCTTCGTGGAGAAGATGACATCAGAGGCCGCATTCTTTTGAGCTGGCTGGTCGACTGATGCTTATAGCAGAGAAGTCTGTACCAGTGCGCTCTGAAGGTGAAATTCTGGTCGGTGCCGGTCTGAAATCGGTACCAGTGCACTCTGAAGAGGTAGGAAGCTCTGTAGATAAAACCAGGAAACTTGAACAGTGACCTGGCCATCCACAACCCCCACTACCGACAACAAAGCCGGGTCCACAAGGGAGGGACTGATATCACAGTAGACGTGAGTTCAAAAGAACGCACTCCATGCTCTTCTGATGGAATTCTTTCTATGTAGATACTTGAAGACTGACGTTTCATTTGTGAACTGTAGAGGTACATTCAAACAAAAGACATGGATAAAATTACCTTGTAAGTAGTATATCCAGTATTTTTTCTTATAGTGTCGATCTGCCCCTAACAACAAAAAAGTTGAATGGGAGGAAACTAGTAAAATTGTAATTACTTAAATTGAAAATTTTAATTACTTAAATGTAGCTTTTATAAGCTACAAGCTTACCATGTGGGACTTAATGCTGTTCTCGGGTTGCCACACCCGGGGCCAACGTCTTAGAAAAAAAGATCGTTCTTGTTAGCCACCGGATATACTGGTAGTTGTCGTCACGTGATAACTTCTGACCAATCGCCCTACTTTTTCGTTGAAATTTTTTATTAAACCTACCCCTCAGCTGTAAACAGCGGGGAGGCAGGGTGGGACTCTCCTAAGTCCCACATGGTAAGCTTGTAGCTTATAAAAGCTACATTTAAGTAATTAAAATTTTCAATTTTATTACGCTACAATAGCTTACCATGTGGGACTTAATGCTGAATTCAACCGCCCGGTGGCGGGATTACAGCTGAGACTGGAAGATATGTCATTTTTTCTAAGATTTGAATTAATATATACAGAATAGTGCCAGAAATGCCAGTCTGAGTCCCTTTTACAGAGCCCCGATCCCGAAGATCGGGCCTGTAACGAGCCAAAAAACCTAAGTAAAAAGGGACAGTGCTAAAACTGTCCAGATGTTTGGTAGTAGGACGGAAGTGCAGCGGTGCTCACTTCGAGGTCTAAGGGTCCCTAGTAGACCTTCACGTGTGACTGACCAACCCAGTGGTTGGGCATCTCATAAAATTTTTAACCTGAAATAGGAGATTAACGACAACTGAATAAGTCCTTAATAGAAATTACCTGATAATTAAAAAATAAAATGACCTTACCCGTAACATCTTGAAGGTAAAGGAATACCTAGATCCTGGGAGAGACTCCTGAAGACTTGGTTGTAGCGGATGTGCCCCCCCCCCCCCCCCCTTTTTTTCTTTCCGAGGACAACTGGTCTGAGGGGAAGGATCTAGGACTTGTTGTGCCGCCACCACGGGTCCCAGATACATATTGTTGTCGGTGTCCGACCAAGTAAGGTCTTTTAGGTAAAAATTTGTGAATGAGTTGTGAGCTTTCCAGTGACAGGCTTGCATGATTTGGTCCACCGATACTCCACCGTAAAAGGCCTTAGAGGCCGCGAAGGCCCGGATGTCATGCGCTTTGACTTGGACCAAGTCCAAGGCTTGTTGATCTGCTTGTTTGTAACAAAGTAGGATGGTTTGTTTCAACCATGAGGAGAGTGTAGCGGGTCTGATGTCTGAGGTATGTCCTTTCTTAAAGGAGATGAAAAGGAGAGAACGAGACCCTCTCAGGTCTTTAGTTCGGTCCAAATAAAACCTCAGGGCCCGCACGGGACACAGGGTCCTGTCTTCCTTAAATTGTCTATCTACAATGGTAGTCAAAGCAGGGATAGTCACTGGTGACACACTTTGAGAACCTTCTCTTGCTAGTTGGTTTTTGGCTATGAAATCAGAAGAAGGGAACAAGGCGACCTTTTCCCATTGGCCTAAATTAGATACTTTGTTCGCGACCCAGGCATGGATTTCGCTGCGGCGCTTGCCGGAGGCCAAGGCTAGCAAGAAAGCAGTTTTGAGAGTAAGATGTTTGAGGTCTGAGTCTTTCATGGCCTCAAATGGTGCTTTGGTGAGCTCGTTAAGGACAACAGAAAGGTTCCACTTGGGTAAATTTCTGGAACTTTTAGGACGATCCCTGTGAAAACTGGAGAGTAACCTATGAAGGTCTGCATTGTGTGCAATGTGTTGGGCCGTTGGGCCCAAAGTGTCAACGATTGCAGTCCTGTAACCATCAATGGTCGAGGGGCGCCTGTTTAAGTCTTGGTACAGGTACATGAAAAAATCTGAGATTTGTTTCACAGATGGAGTGGAGAAATCCACCGAATTTTCTCTGCACCATTTTTCAAATAGGGCCCACTTTGACCTGTAGATGGTCTTTGTTGATGACCGCTGAGGGGCAGCAATTCTCTCTGCCACCTCCACAGAGAAGCCTTGTTCTTGGAGTTGTCCGCTCCTAGACACCAGGCGTGGAGGTTCAGCTGTTGTGGATTGTTGTGGAACACATAGTTGTGGGACTGTTTGAGTAGGGTCGTTGACACTGGGAGTTGTAGTGGGATCTCTGTTGAGAGCTGCACTAGGTCCCAAAACCAGGGCATCCCTGGCCAGCCTGGGGCTATCACGATGATCAGGCAATGGCATTGCTTGATCTTTTGGATCACCTTGTGAAGGAGAGCCGTAGGAGGGTAGGCGTAGGCCGTGAGGTTAGTCCAGTTTATGTTCAGAGCATCTATGTTACAGGCCCTTGGGTCTGGGATAGGAGACACATATAGAGGGAGTTTGTGATTCAGGTGACTGGCGAATAAGTCTACATGAGGGGTGAACCACTTTCGGCAGATTTGCTTGAAGACCTGAGGGTGCAGAGACCATTCTGTTGACTGCACTTGGTTGGACCTGGATAGGAGGTCGGCCATCACATTCAGACACCCTGGAATGTGCCTGGCTTTCAATGTTATATGGTAGTGATGGCACCAGGTCATGATTTTCCACAGGAGAGCGCACATCTCTGCTGAGTGAGTTCCCCCCTGCTTGTTGATGTAGGCTACCACTGTTGAGTTGTCCGTCGCAACTAACACTGTTTGATTCTGGCACTGGTCCTTGAAGTCTCGAAGGGCCAGGGAGACCGCCTTCAATTCCAGGACATTTATGTGTAGCCTTTTTTCCCGCTCTGACCACAGCCCTTTTGTAGAATTTTGATCTAAGTGAGCGCCCCAACCTTCGTTTGAGGCGTCGATAAAGAGTTGGATACTGTGGTCCTTGGGATGAAGGTCTGCGCCTTTCATCACATTTGAGGGGTTTTGCCACCAATCTAGGTGGGCTACAATGGCTTCTGTCCAAGGAAGGAGGTTGTCCAGCGACTGAGGATATCTCCAGTGCTCCTTGAGATGAAACTGAAAGGGCCTCATGTGAAGGCGTCCCTCCGGGACCATTTTCTCCGTTGAGGCTAGCAACCCAATTAGAGACATCAAACATCTTGCAGTCAAAACACGTTTTGACTTGAGTCGTAGGATCAAATCCTGAAGTTTGAGCCATCTCTCTTTAGTGGGTCTTACAAGGGCTGAATCTAGGTGGTATTCATAGCCCACGAACGAAAACACCTGAGTAGGTTTCAGTTCTGATTTTTCCTGGTTGATTATCCAACCCAAGGATTGGGTTATGTCTACCACTGCCTGTGTGTTCCTTTGAGATTCCTCCTGAGACTGGGACCTGATCAGCCAGTCGTCCAGGTATTGGTGAATTCTGAGTCCTCTTGAGAGGGCCATTAGTTTCACTTCCTTTACGATCATCGTAAAGACCTGGGGGGCTGTGGCCAGTCCGAAAGGTAGGGAGGTGAACTGGAACACCTGGGCCTTGTAGCAAAACCTTAGGTACTTCCTTGAGTTTGGATGGATGGGGATGTGAAGGTATGCGTCCGACAGGTCTATCGACGATACCCACTCCCCTGGGACCAGGGAAGTCCTGACGGACTCCGGGGTTTCCATTTTGAACTTTTCTACATGTAGAAAAGTGTTGAGCCTGCTTAAGTCTATGACTGGCCTCCACCTTTGGTGAGGCTTGGGTACTAGGAACAGGCGCCTGTAAAACCCGAGAGATTTTACGTTTTCCACCCTTTCGATGGCGTTCTTTGACAAGAGAGACTGGATACAAGTGGCCAAGGCTTGGTCTTTTTGTTGGGCCTTGTACTCTGATAGAATCAGAGGAAATCTGATCAAGTTTGGCTTTGAACGGAATGGCAGAACGTAGCCATTGGTGATAATGTTTAACACGTTTTGAGAACATTTGTTTGTTAGCCAGTCTCTCTTGAAAGAACGGAGGCGACTTCCTACTGGTGGACTGAGTGAGGCTTTGGAGGAGTCATTGAGAAGGGGGGTTTCCACGCCCCCTTCCCCTATTGTGGGGTCGAAAACGACCCCTGGAGCCTCTGAAGTTGGATTTTCCTCTTCCCGAGGGAAAGGATTGGTTACTGTTTGAGAGGTATTGCCCCCATAGGGGCGTTTCCTGTAGGAGTCTCTTTTCTTGTGGGGGCCACGAAAGGGCTTATTCTGGTAGGGTGCGAAACCCTGAGAATCTTTTAAGGTGCCTTTTTTGAGAAGGAAGTCCTCACCTTCCTTTACAAGTTGAGACTCGAACAAGGAGGAGTCCCAGAAGGACGAGTTCCTAAGTTCTTGGCGTCTCGTTTCCCCTAGCTGGGGATGCAATAGAGTCATTTCGGCTTCGTGCCTAAGCAAGCCGGTATTAGCCATGGAATATAATTCCCTCTGGAGAATATGGGCTAGCGATTTGCTGAGACAGGTAAGAGCTCTATGTTGAACAAGAACCGTCTTGTTCCAAAAATCCAAGTACTCAGCAACTTCCTCATATCCACGCTTTGCTGCTTTCTCAGGATTGGCACCTTTCTGGATCTGAGACTTTATCTTCTTGACAGTTGACTTGATGCTATGTTGGCACTTTTCCAAGGAAGCATTGCAAGAAGAAGAGGTTTTGGCAAAGGCAGCGGTGAAATTGAGGGTTGAAATATTTTGTCTAGCCTGATGTTCCAGCTCCTTAAGAACTGGCAGAGGGACTTTGGCTACTGGTGCCCCAGGAGGTCTAGGAGTAATACAGATCTTAGCACAGTCCATATTCAACTCCTGGATTTTGTCTTGAAAAGTGGGCTGTCCAACCTTATACCACTTCGAAGTGGATGGAGGAGGCTTAACATATTTGCCCTCAGCTAAATTGGCAGCTTTGAAATCATGTTGAAATTTATCAAAGGCGTCCTTGATAACTGAGCTAAGTGGTAGGATAGAGGAAGGACCTCTAGGTCTGAGCTCTTGACGGCCTTTTTCGTCATCCAGACCCAACACTGAAGTTGAAGACCTAGGCATAGAGTCCCTGGGGTCAGGGAGAGAAAGAATGCGCCTGAAGGTGTCTACCTCTTCAGAGTATTGGGAGGGAATGTCAGACAGGGCTACTTCCCTATAATAAGGGGGGTCTGGATCATGTTGTGGGAGGTCTTGATCAGAGGCTGCGCTTGAGGGCTGAGCCCTAGAGGGCTTAGAAGACCTGTGTCTGGCAACAGGGGAGTGATCTTCCTCTGAAGATGACACATATCTGGACCTAGATTTATGCTTGCTCTTGTCAGAGTGTTTCTTAGGTCTAGGATGGATCCGAGGTTCGTCGGAATCCTCATCCAGATGATCCGAGGCAGAGCTCGGTGCTACTGTTTGCCTGTGGCTTTGTTTTTTGTGCGAGTACGAGGAATCGTTCGGTATAGCCTCAGAAGGGGCAACGTACTGATCCGAGGTAGATTGGTTAAGTACTAGTCGAGGAGGGGGTGCTGGACCAACGTCCACATCCATTGCCTCGGACTGAGCATTAGTACTAGACCTCGGAGGGGGTAGGTCCAAATGAGCAGCAATGTTGCTGGATGGACCAGCTTTTGAAGCATGAGGCGAGGGATCAACCTCGGCTGGCTTTTTAATTGCCAACTCCTCTCGGAGTGATTGAAATGCTTCTAACATGGATGCCTGGAAGGAACCCATTTGCTGCTGAATATGTATATTTAAGGAATCACCCAGGGATTTCTCTAGATTTCTTTGAATTTTGTTTTGCAAAACAGTACCTGGGGTGGGTGGGACAGCTTTAGCTGGGGTTTTTAATGATAAAGAACTGAAGGCGAGAGGTTGAGGACGGGGGGGGTGAGGTAAAGAGGTCATCGGCAGCACTCTCAAGGTCTGCATTAGAACCAGTAAAAGAGTCCCCATCGCCTTCACCCAAGAGATCTAGTTCATCTTTAGAACTAGTTTCCGCTTTTTGCTTTTTTAAGTACCGCTTCCTGTTTTGAATTTTTTTGCAATTGTTCATCAGTGAGAGACGTGCAAATATGGCAGGGTGCTTCAAAAGTGACACAGGGGTCATCTCCCTTGCCAGCCTCCCTACAGGTAGGGCAGTAGTTATGATTATTGTTATATATACAAAGAACTCAGCTCTGTACTGCTTAAACTCTGGTCATTGCTGTATCATATCAGTCAACACCTTCACAGCTCACTGACATCCAGATAAACTATAGGTCAAATGTATATCCTTTTATCCTGGGAAAGTATGTAGCATATGCACTGTCTCTGAACTGTTTTGTATGCAACTTCATTGTGCATTTGCCTTTTATATTGAATAGATGTGTTTTAGTAAGAACTGTGTTTCAATTGTGTGTGTTCCAAGTCCAAGTTTATGACAATTATCAAAACTGAAGCAAAAATGGTGGCATTTCTGAGCTCTCGGTTTGTCTTTGTTTGCTTGATGGAGAGACATTTTAACGCAGTAAAAAGACGTACAATTGGAATTGCCTGAACCGAGAAAACTCAAAACACGCGGATTGTAAGGAAAATACTTAAGTTGTGAAATTAATAATTTTACAGGATAATCTATGAAATATATGAAAAGAAATATCCAAATATTAGCCTCCAACAATACGTAAAGACTGAGAAATAAATGAAAATGTCTGTATATTTACAAACTGCTACCAGTCAATCGTGGCCAACGAGAAAGTAGGACGATTGGTCAGAAGTTCTCACGTGACGACAACTACCAGTATATCCGGTGGCTAACAAGAACGATCTTTTTTTCTAAGACGTTGGCCCCGGGTGTGGCAACCCGAGAACAGCATTAAGTCCCACATGGTAAGCTTGTAGCTTATAAAAGCTACATTTAAGTAATTAAAATTTTCAATTTTATTACGCTACAATAGCTTACCATGTGGGACTGAATGCTGAATGCAACCACCCTGTGGCGGGATTACAGCTGAGACTGGAAGATATGTCTGTTTTTTCTTAGATTTTGATAGAATAAGTAGAATGATGGTTGGAAAATACCAGTTTGAGTCCCATTTACACTGCCCCAAACCCGAGGGTTGGACCTGTAAGAAACCAAAAAACCGAAAAATGATTGACAGTGCTAATAAACTGTCTGGGTGTTTTGATAGGAGAAAGAGGTGTAGCCGAAGTACACTTAGGTGAGGTAAAGCCCCTAGGAGTCTGAGCCCAAGGCTCAGAGCTATCAAAATATTGCCACCTAAAGGAGATTAATGACAACCTTAAGGTCCTTAATACATTATACAATTAAAGCTAAAGCTAAAAGAAAATGAAGAATATAAAGACCTTACCCAAAACACCCTGATGAGGTAACCTATACCTAGACCCTGGGATTAGACTCCTGAAGACTTGGTTGTAGCGGATGTGCCCCCCCCCCCTCTTTTCTTTCCCAGGATGACAGTTCTGAGGGGAAGGGTGTAGGACCTGTTGTGCCGCTACTACTGGCCCCAGATACATATTGCTGTCGTTGTCTGACCAAGTAAAGTCTTTTAGATAGAAATTTGTAAATGTGTTGTGAGCTTTCCAATGACAGGCTTGCATGATCTGGTCCACCGATACCCCACCGTAAAAAGCCTTAGAGGCTGCGAAGGCCCTAATGTCATGCGCTTTTACTTGGACCAAGTCCAAGGCTTGTTGGTCTGCTTGTTTATAACAAAGTAGAATACTTTGTTTCAACCAGGAAGAGAGAGTAGCGGGTCTGATGTCTGAGGTATGTCCTTTCTTAAAGGAGATGAAAAGGAGGGACCGAGACCCTCTCAGGTCTTTGGTCCGATCCAAATAGTACCTCAGGGCCCGCACCGGACACAGGGTCCTATCTTCTTTGAATTGTCTATCTACTATGGTAGTCAAAGCAGGAATAGTCACTGGAGACACACTTTGAGAACATTCTCTTGCTAGTTGGTTTTTGGCTATGAAGTCAGAAGGGAACAAGGCAACCTTTTACCATTGGCCTAGATTAGATACTTTGTTTGCAACCCAGGCATGGATTTCGCTGCGGCGCTTGCCGGAGGCCAAAGCTAGCAAGAAAGCAGTTTTAAGAGTAAGATGTTTGAGGTCTGTGTCTTTCATAGGCTCAAAGGGTGCTTTTGTGAGCTCATTGAGAACAACAGAAAGGTTCCACTTAGGAAGATTTCTGGAACTTTTGGGATGATCCCTGTGGAAACTGGAGAGTAACCTATGAAGGTCTGCATTGTGTGCAATATGGTGGGCCGTTGGGCCCAAAGTGTCAACGATGGCCATCCTGTAACCATCAATGGTCGAGGGGCGTCTGTTTAGGTCTTGGTACAGGTACATGAAAAAATCTGAGATTTGTTTCACAGATGGAGTGGAGAAATCCACCGAATTTTCTCTGCACCATTTTTCAAATAGGGCCCACTTTGACCTGTAGATGGTCCTTGTTGATGACCGCTGAGGGGCAGCAATTCTCTCTGCCACCTCCACAGAGAAGCCTTGTTCTTGGAGTTGTCCGCTCCTAGACACCAGGCGTGGAGGTTGAGCTGTTGCGGATTGTTGTGGAACACATACTTGTGGGACTGTTTGAGTAGAGTCGTTGACACTGGGAGTTGTAGTGGGATCTCTGTTGAGAGCTTCACTAGGTCCCAAAACCATGGCATCCCTGGCCAGCCTGGGGCTATTACGATGATCAGGCAATGGCATTGCTTGATTTTTTGGATCACCCTGTGAAGGACAGCCGTCGGAGGGTAAGCATAAGCAGTGAGACCCGTCCAGTTTATGTTCAGAACATCTATGTCCCAGGCCTTTGGGGCTGGGATTGGAGACACGTAGAGAGGGAGTTTGTGGTTCAGATGAGTGGCAAATAGGTCCACATGAGGAGTGAACCACTTCTGGCAGATCTGTTTGAACACCTGTGGATGCAGTGACCATTCTGTTGACTGCACTTGGTTGGACCTGGATAGGAGGTCGGCCATCACATTCAGACACCCTGGAATGTGTCTGGCCTTTAAAGTTATTTGTTAGTGGTGGCACCAAGTCATGATCTTCCATAGGACAGTGCACATCTCTACTGAGTGAGTTCCTCCTTGTTTGTTGATGTAGGCTACCACTGTCGAGTTGTCCATTGCAACTAGAACCCCTTTGGTCCTGGCACTGGTCCTTAAAATTTCGAAGGGCCAGTGAGATCGCCTTCAACTCTAGGACGTGTATGTGTAGCCTTTTTTCCTGGTCTGACCACAGACCCTTGGTAGATCTTTGATCTAACTGAGCGCGCCAATCGTTTGAGGCGTCTGTAAAGAGTTGGATACTGTGGTCTATGGGATGAAGGTCTGCGCCTTTCATCACGTTTGTAGGATTCTGCCACCAATCTAGGTGTGCAGAAATGACATCTGTCCAAGGAAGGAGGTTGTGCAGTGACTGAGGATATCTCCAATGCTCCTTGAGATGAAACTGAAAGGGCCTCATGTGAAGGCGTCCCTCCGGGACCATCTTCTCCGTTGAGGCTAGCAACCCAATTAGTGACATCAAACATCTTGCAGTCAAAACATGTTTTGACTTGAGTCGTAGGATCAAATCCTGAAGTTTGAGCCATCTCTCTTTAGTGGGTCTTACAAGGGCTGAATCTAGATGGTATTCGTAGCCCACGAACAAAAACACCTGAGTAGGATTCAGTTCTGATTTTTCCTGGTTTATTATCCACCCCAAGGACTGGGTTAGGTCTACCACTGTGTTCACTTGGGCTTTCCTTGAGTTTGGGTGGATGGGGATGAAGCGTAAGCGTCCGATAAGTCTATCGACAATACCCATTCCCCTGGAACCAGGGAGGTCCTGATGGACTCTGGAGTTTCCATTTTGAACTTTTCTACATGTAGAAAAATGTTGAGCCTACTTAAGTCTATTACTGGCCTCCACCTTCGGTGATGCTTGGAGACTAGAAACAGGCGACTGTAAAACCCAAGAGATTTTACATTTTCCACCCTTTCGATAGCGTTCTTTGACAGGAAAGACTGGATACAATCGGCCAGAGCTTGGTCTTTTTGAAGGGTCTTGTATTCTGACAGAATAAGAGGAAATCTGACCAAGTTTGGCTTTGAGAGGAATGGCAGTACGTAGCCATTGGTGATAATGTTTAACACGTTTGATAAACATTTGTTTGTTTTCCAGTCTCTCCTGAAAGAATGGAGACGACCTCCTACTGGTGGACTGAGTGAGGCTTTGAAGGAGTCATTGGGGGGAGGGGTTTCCACGCCCTCTTCCCCTATTATGGGGTTGAAAACGACCCCTGGAGCCTCTGAAGTTTGGTTTCCCCTGCCAGAGGAAAACGATTGTTTACTGTTTTGAGAGGAATTGCCCCCATAGGGACGTTTCCTGTAGGAGCCTCTTTTCTTGTGGGGACCATGAAAGGGTTTATTCTGATAGGGTCCGAAACCCTGAGAGTCTTTTGAGGTGCCTTTTTTAAGAAGGAAGTCTTCACCTTCCTTGACTAATTGAGACTTGAACAGGGAAGGCGGCCAAAAGGATGCATTCCTGAGTTCCTGACACCTCGTCTCCACCTAAATGTGGTTGTAACAGGGTCATTACGGCTTCGCACCTAAGCAAGCCGGTGTTGCCCATGGAATATAACTCCCTCTGGAGTATACGCGCAAGGGATTTGCTGAGACAAGTCAAGGCCCTGTGCTGGATAATGAGTGTCTTCTTCCAGAGATCCAGGTACTCACAGGCTTCCTCGTATCCACGCTTTGCTACCTTTTCAGGGTCGGCACCTTTCCTGATCTGAGACTTACCTTCTTACTATGTCGACTTCAAACTATGTTGGCACTTTTCCAGAGTGGAATTGCAGGAAGAAGTCTTGGCAAAGATGGTAGTAAAGTTAAGCGTGGAGATATTCTGTCTCGCCTGGTGTTTCAATTCCTTGAGAATTGGTAGGGGAACCTTGCCCATAGGGGCCCCAGAGGGCTTAGGAGAAATACAGATCTTAGCGAAGTCTGTATTAAGTTCTTACATCTTGTCCTCGTAACAAGGTTGTCCCACCATGTACCACTTGGCAGTGGAGGGAGGAGCTCTGATGTATTTACCGTCAGGTCAATTTGCTGCTTGAAAGTCTTGATCAAACTTATCAAAGGCGTCTTTGATAATGGAGTTCAGAGGCAGCATAGATGAAGGGCCTCTTGGCCTGAGCTCCTGCCTGCCTTTCTCATTGTCAAGGCCCATGACCGCAGTTGAAGACCTGGGTAGGGAGTCCCTAGGATCTGGAAGTTTGAGGATATGCCTGAAGGTATCCACCTCCTCTGCATACTGAGAGGGGATGTCAAACAGAGCTACTTCCCTGTAGTAAGGAGGGTCTGGGTCATGTTGAGGATGGTCTTGATCAGAGTAGGTCTTCCTAGAAGGTTTTGGAGACCTATGTCTGGCCTCAGGGGACTGATCCTCCTCTGAGGAAGAAGGTAAATATCTGGACCTAGATTTGTGTTTAGATTTATCAGTATGTTTCTTGGCTCTGCTAGGTGCAGGCCGAGGTTCATCAGAATGATCAGACTAGTGGTCCGAGGCAGAGCTCGGGGCCACAACATACTGTTTGAAAGAGTGAGAAGATTTCTTTGGTTGAGCCGAGGGCAACCTCGAGGGTTCCTCGACAGAACTAACATTGATACCCGAGGCGTCATCGACGCGACTATGAGAGTCGAGACGAGGAGGTAAGGCTGGGCAATAATCAGTGTCCATCGACTCGACTGTATTAGTACTCGGGCGGTCCAGACGAGTATTAGATGGGCCAGGTTTTGAGGCCGAAGCGGAGGTCTGATCTACCTCCACTTGAGAAGAAGTTTTACTGAGAGATTTCTGAAAATCTTCTCGAAGGGACTTCATTGCCTCTAAAATATTTGCATGGAAAGCACCCATCTTTTGATCTAGTTGAATGTCTAGCCGAGATCCCAAGGACTTCTCGAGCTTTGTTTCTAATTTCTGCTGTAAAGCAGTACCTGGAGTTGGTGGGACAGTTTTAGCTGGAGTTTTCAATGATAAAGCCTCGAAGGCAAGAGGTTGAGGGTGAGGCGGGGAAGTAAAAAGATGGTCAGCAGCACTCTCGAGGTCTGCTTGTGAGCCCGCAAAGGATTCAACAGAATTATTGCCCAATAAATCTAGTTCTTGATCATTTTTGTCAGCTTTCTTATCACAGGTTTCTTTACATATCTCTTCCTATGTGTGATCTTAGTTAACTGTTCTTCCATAAAGGAAGCACAAATATCACAAGGTGAGATGAAAGTGACACAGGGATCATCTCCCTTGCCTGCCTCTCTGCGTCTCTGACTGGACGGAAAGTTATGCAAAACGTGCTTTGATAATTAATAAACAAAGTGGCTGAAAATAGACATCCAACAATATAAATGAACGGAGATATAAGTAGAAAACGGCAGAAAAACTTCACAAAATATTCCAATATGGCGGTGGCCAACGACAAAGGAAAGGACAAATGGGGTAGGTCACGTGACAACAACCTGAGGCTTCGGCCAACAATAAATGTCTTTTTTTCTTAGATGTTGGCCGGGCCTGGCGGCCATCCGAGAACAGCATTCAGTCCCACATGGTAAGCTATTGTAGCGTAATAAAATGGCTGCCTTCATATTTCTCGTCGATTACTGCCCTAATCATCAACACTAAATTGAGTCAGCTAGGGAGCGTTTCCAGCAGATTTCTTAAGGTATATCCGAGCTTGATATGAAGATAACACTTCTACACTAAAATATTTGCAAATAAGGTTGAAAATCTGTCATAATTCACACTTTTTCTTAAAATATCTGGAGATTGTTGAAAACACATGTGCACAGTACACGCGCCAAACGAAAAAGATGCTATGACGTCAGGTTATCTAGACAGGAAGGAAGTATGAGGCGCCATCTGGGGAGTGCACAGTACTGGGACCGGCCAGCCGATAGAAATACAGGACGTCTTTTTCTGGCGTTTGGTGGGCCGGTCTACGCCGACCGGATTAGCAACTGTCCATTGGATAGGATGTATTAAAGCAATAAAAAAGAGAGGCATAATTTTAGCAAATTTTTTATCAACCGAAAATCAATCGCCTGTCAATCAGTCAATTATGGCCCTATTGACCCCAAAATCAACTGGCGCCTAGTTTCTTATGTCAGGAATATGCATACCAAATTTGGTTGACCCACACCCAGTACTTTCTGCGAAAATCTGGTGAAAAGGAAGTAAATTTTTTTAAAAATCAAAGGTCAAATTTATGCCTCTCAAAATATTTTCCAGGCCTATAGAAGATAACTGCCAAATGTCATTTAGATAGGCCCAATATCAAGGGGGATATTCAATCTCGATAATGTGAGAGAGACGATAATGCAGCGGCTGACTGAAAATTGGGGGTGAAAACAATATGAAGCTGTACAATTCATTAAATGAAGTATAGCTGTCCATGGAAATAGCAAAATTACGTGAAAATATATATATAATAAGTTACAGCAATCCATATGTCTTTGTGATAAGAAAAATATGTCACAAATATGGCAGTGAATACACTTTGACAGAGCCAAGGTTAAAGGTCACACCATAATTTAGCTTACCTACAATCCCCAAACCAATGACCCATCCAAAAATCAACTTCCTACACCTTACAGTGTCTCAGAAGGCCCAGCAGAATTTTAAAGGTCAAGATCACTACCGCATGGTCAAAGATCAAGTCAAGGTCACACCATAACTTTGCACAGCTACACCCCCTAACCAAAGTGCCTACCAAGTATCAACTTCGTACACCTTAAAGTTTCTGAGATATAGGCCGAAACAAGATTTTCAAACTCAAGGTCACCATGGCAAGGTCAAAGGTCAAATCAAGGTCACATTATGATATTGCACCCTTACATCCATAAACCAATGTCTCTTTCAAGTATCAACTTCCTACACTTTATGGTTTCCGAGATATAGCCCGGAAAAATTTTAAACGTCAAAGTCACCACAAGTTCAAAGGTGAAATCAAGGTCACATCATGATCTTGCACACTTACATCCCCAACCAATTTTGCTACTCAGTATCAATTTTCTACATCTTACAGTTTCTGAAATATAGACCAGACAAATTTATATCATCAATTAACTTAAAATATTGCCAAAATGTATGTTACATGCTTTTGAGTTTGTTTTAAATACTCCTATATCAACACATCACAGATATCTAGACGATATTGATCGAGTAAAGTTTTCTCACTTTTTTGAGGAATTATCATCATTATGCCGTCCACACCAGGTAAGCCCAAAACAAACCTGTTTGGAAGACTTTAACAGCAAGTAGAAATGATATGTTTTCAATCAAATACTTTTCTGAAAATAAGTTCTCCTTTATTGATATTTACAAAACGAAGGATAGTTTAATTTTTACCTTACAAAAATTTATAATACAATGAATGTTTCATAACCTGTGCTTAAATTTATTACAAAATTTGCACTTGAAGTTTTAAAATTTAAGCATAATTTATGACGAAAAGTTCAACAATTCAAAGACATCTTATTTAAACAGAGATGTAGTAAACTCCAGCAAAATGCTGTGTATACCGAGTGAAACATGCAAAATACTCAGCACCAAGTGGAGATCTGACAGTAGCACCCCACTTTCTCCTCAGACACAGCATCAACTACATATACATGACCATTCCACTCCGACAAAATCTAACAATAAAATATCCTTGACAAAGAGTAATCTGTGGCATAACTGAAACAGAAATGTTACTAAATATAAGTTACACACAAATTGCTAGCAATTAAAGGAGGGATATATATTCAGACCACTGATGCCTTTGATCATTCAAAAATGCAAACATTGTTGTATAACAGGTGTTTGGGTGATAAGAGCTATCCCTTCACTTCTCTCCAATAGACTGTCAATATAAGGTCAGTACTGTTACCAGTAGGCCCAGTGTGCTGGTCTCACATAAACATGTCATCCTCAAAGCTTGGTGGCCTCATGTGGTCAGGGTCTGGCCTGAAAGCAATCACCAACAGGCCAAATTTGAACCAGTAAAATTCAAACAAAATACAATCAAGCTTTCTTTGCATTTGACTTGGTTATCATTAATAGTACAGCACAACAGCACTCTATTTTCCAATATTCTTGAAGAGTAAAATTCTGTTCAGTTCATACAAGTTTCACAAAAATAAGGGAAATTTTACCATAAAGCAATACACAATGTTGTGGTACAGGAATAGAAGTTCATAAAATCAAATGTTCTGTCAACAGAAGATTGAATAACAGACCTGCTACTGTAACATCTTGCTCAAATCTCCAACTGGTTCACATCACTGGTGTGTAAACTATTGAGTTTATACTTTTCAACATGCTTTTTTCTATTCAATATTTAAAACAATCACAATTTACATTAAGATTTGAAAGATTAATAAATCCTGTGATCAGAAAAGTACTTCTAATAAAGAGATTATACTGCTGGACATTACGGCTTATGACTGCACACTATCATGCTGGTAAAGATGCTGAGGTGCACTACTCACCCTGCTCTGTGACCCCCTCTGCCCAAGTCTGGTGGACCGATAGGATCAAACCGGGCTCCAGGTGGCACAGAGCCCCTGTTAAAGACAGACATGCCTGATTTTAGTAAGCATTCAACACACCCAGTCCATTCCCATACATTACCACAAACTTGGATAGACTATAAGAGTTTATACACAATTTGAAAATTTTAATTACTTAAATGTAGCTTTTATAAGCTACAAGCTTAGCATGTGAAACTGAATGCTATCTCGGGAGGCCGCAGGCATCCGGCCAACTTCCAAGAAAATTGCAAATTTAATAAGTAAATTAAATTTTTATAAGTTAATACTCTATCCAATGGACAATTGCTTTAACGGTCGGCGCGACCGGTCCCGCCAAATGCCAGAAAAAGACGTCCTGTATATAATACCGGCAGGACCGGTCAGTAGTGTGCATTCGCTAGGTGGCGCATCATACTTGCTTCCTGTCTAGACAGAGTGACGTCAGTTCATCTTTTTCGTTGTTTAAACAGATTTAGACCCCTAATAAGCTGGTAGCAGGGTCGGTTGGGAGGGCCTTGCCTGTCCATTGGTTAGGGTATTATAAAAATTTAATTTACTTATTAAATTTGCAATTTTATTGCGTTAATAATCCTATCCAATGGACAATTGCTGAATAACTACCGCTTGGTCGGCGGGTAAGTTACTAGGGACTTGGTGTGAACCCAAAATGGTAACAAAATTTTCAACCTACGGTCTAGGCTGACTTAGACAGGAGACCTATAGGTCCATGGTGGTTACCAGAGCCTGGTTGCTGGGGCTATACCAGTGTTTCCCTCCCCCCCCCCCCCCCCCCTTCTTACAGACCTGCTCTGAGGTAGTGGAAGAGAGGAATGAGTTCAGTCCCAGAAGGCAAATAAAACCTCCTGAAGGAAAAATGTCAATTAGTCTCATGAACTATTTACAAATCTCCTCAATATAAGGGCTATTTGTGGATCGGCTGAGGAGCCACTACTGGGCCCAAGTAAAGAGGCTCTAACTCAGCCCTAGCCACATCCTTCAGAAGAACTGTGTGAAGGTGATATGTGACTTACAGTGGCAGGCTGAGAGGACTGTTCTAAGGAGACTCCCGACTGGAATACCTTAGAAGCAGCAAAGGCCCTAACATCATGGGCTTGACCTGATGTAAGGTGAGGGGTTGTTGGTCAGAGAGCTCATAGCATAGGATCACAGTAGTTTCATCCATGAGGAGATGGTGCCAGGAGAGATGTCCTTGTCGAAACCTTTCTTGGAAGGAGACAAAGACCAGCTCCTTGTTATGCCTAAGATCTGAGGTCCTACCCAGATGGTAACACAGGGCTCTGACTGGACATATGGACCTGTCACCCTTCAGTGCCTTATCCAGAGTGGAGGCCAGGGCTGCATTAACCACAGGGGCCACACTGTCTGGACTCTCTTTGGCCAGCTGATTCTTGGAAAGAAGGCTGGCTGATGGGAAGAGAGACACCATAATCCAGTCTGATTGGTGTCTGAAGTTGTTATGCAGCCATGCATGGATCTCACCCTTCGCTTGCCTGAACCCAAGGCCAACAGGAAGACAGTCTAGAAAGTCAAGTGCTTCGGGGAGGCCTCCTTAAGGGGTTCAAAGGGAGCCTTTATCAGCTGGTGCAGAACCAGGGAGAGGTTCCAAGAGGGGATGCCCCTCTGCCCTTGGATCTGTCTCTATGGAAACTACCTGGGAGATGAGTGAGATTTTTCTTGGCTGACATTCATGGGCGAATTTCCCAATTGTCAGAAATGGCTGGTCTATAGCCATCAATGGTGCCCGGCTGTAACTTTGCTTCACTGCACCCAAAGTGCTGTGGGGTTCAGTCCCCTGAGCCATATCCTGGCTACATCTGGTCTAAGTTTGGAGCCTTGATTCTGGCTAGCTAGCATTTATTGGGTTGAAGTGCATTCCCGGTTGCTATGTTTCCCCTCTTGCTATTGGTTGAGGATTCAAATGACTTGCATTGAGAGGGAAGCCATTCAGTGTAAATTTTGACTTGGAAGGAGAAACTTGTTTTAGAACTGTTCATGCTATTTTACTACTTATGGATTTTAATTATGCCTTTTAACCAGACTTTGGATGGATCCTGTTACTCAACTCTATGACTTAGACAGACAACTTTATGCTTGTGCTTGTAACCTTGAAGAGATGGTCTAACCTATGTTCCTTGTGCTTTATAGCCTTTTTGTGTCGAGATTATAAGCCCCAGCATATCCTTGTCTGTCAAAGTCTAAGCACAATGTGCTTCTTGTTGTTTCAGAGTGCTGAACTTTATTTACTGTAAACACCATTTAGAGAGTACATATATATATACATGTATATATATTACACTGTTGAAAAAATGGGAAAGCAGAAGAACTTTCAGTGCTCCAGTTGTAATACCAAGCACCAGAGACCTGCTAGTGGCTGCTGCTGATGTTAGTGACAATGACATTGACCTATCTTTTTCTGACACTAGTGGTCCATTTGAAGCTGCAGTAGCTCACCCTGTCAATTCTGATATTAATGGACTTTTATTGTCAGAACTGAAACATCTCAGTTCGAAGATGGATTCCATGGAAAAGCGTCTGGCAACTACTGAACAGAAGCTGAAATCTCCCAGTAAGTCCAAGGACTAACAGAGACAGAAAGTGATCAAGGAAAAAATTCAGACAACTTCCACAACTACAGACAGCAGTGATGGTGACTCATCAGATCAGACCTTGTCCTGCCTTCAACCAGGTTTATCAAGAGAGATGCCAAGATACAGGAGCAAGTGCGAGCCAGATTAGAGGAGTTGAAACAATTAAATGAGTGGGACAATCAAGGTAAATTAAAAAGTCAGAGATCTGTAAATGATGATGTGACTGTTAAAGTAAAAATTCCATGGCCTCAAAATCAGGTGTTATCTGGATCCACTAGGTCCAGGCCATCATATGATCAGTTAAAATATTTTTCAGTGGGTCACAGGCTTTGCTCGTATCGCTCAAGATGAAACAAATGTTGACACTAAAAACAAAATGCTTGAGTATTTAGGTGACATGATGGAGGACGCGCAGGAAAAATCCTGGGCGTCAGCCAAAGCTGCACATGCAGTTATTTTGTGTAGAATGGAGGAGGGCAAATTGACTTGGAGTGACACACAAGGGTTGGACAGGTTAAGAAGGGCACATGCCCAAAAAATTCTCACCACCTCCAGCTATGGCAATGGATCTGGCAAAAAATTTGAAAAGTCCAAAGAAGGGTTTGATATGCAAATTTTTTCAAATTGGGTCGTGTAATCACTCCAGAGATCATATAAGTGGGGGGGGGGGGGAATATAGACATGTGTGCATTCATTGTCAAGGCTCTCATCCAGCAAAAGATTGTAAAAACAGTAAAGAAAAGCAATCAAAAAACGAGTAAGGCACTGCAGTGATGCAGTGCCAAAGGACCTGAAACAAAACCAAAGGAATAAAATTTTTCCTACAAGAATTATTTACAATAGTGTGTTTAAAAAATTTCATGGCAAAAAGGTGAATATTCCACAGGGCAGAAAAGTCTGTCAGGTTGGTAATGATTCAAGGTGTAAAAGACATATTGTCACTTCTAATACACACAAATCTCCTCTGGTGATTTAATAGCAAGCCATGTGAACACAATATGACAGGTATGTACTTCAGTGTGCCAATTCAAAATAAATTCAGTCTTCTCAGTACTAAAGAGCATTGCACACCACTGGATAAGTACACAAATGATAAACAAATGCAGTATGTGCAGGAATTAAATTACAACTAGAGGATCGCTCGCAAAAAAAAAAAAAATAAGGTTTTTGCATAGCAAAAACAAAGCGTCCCGAAAAGGATATAAAGGTGAGTGCTAAAGTATTAAGAAAATGCTTCGTTTCTAGCCTTATACTGTTGTGCCAACCAAAGTCAGCGCAGTCTGCTCTATCTAGCACGGTTTTCAAGATATAAGCATTTTTGTGTTTTGCAAAAAATTAAAAATGTCCGCTATATTTGGCGAGACAAAAATATTTTGAAAATTGGCATGGGTACTCTGCAGAGATACCCAGCAGGTCAAAAATTTTGTTGAGTTCGCTCCATATAGCACGGTTTCGAGATATAAGCATTTTTGTGTTTTGCAAAAACTTTGAAAATTCAAAATGGCCACCATTTTTGGGGAGACAAAAATTTTTGTCAAGACCACTGCCGCGGTGTGTATCTCCCGCCGAGCATTAAAGGAGAAGAAATAGCTTTTCCGAGATATTCACAATTTTTCATTTTCGTGTGTGAAAGCTCTTCGAAAAGTAGGTGAATGAGTTATCTGAGAAAAATTGGCTATCTGCAATACTATTAAGAGATAATTCACATTTACTCATTTTGAGTAGTTGAATAATTAACTATGGGTCTGAAACTTCACCAAGTGAAAGCTCTCCCAAAAGTAGGTGAATGAGTTATTTGAGAAGAATTGGCTATCTGCAATACTTTTAGAGATAATTCGCATTTACTCATTTTGAGTAGGTGAATAAATAGCTATGGGTCTGAAACTTCACAGAGTGAAAGCTCTCCCCAAAAGTAGATGAATGAGTATTTGATAAAAATTGGGTATCCGCAATACTTTTACAGATAATTAGCATTTACTCATTTTGAGTAGGTGAATAAATAGCTATGGGTCTGAAACTTCACAGAGTGAAAGCTCTCCCAAAAGTAGGTGAATGAGTTATTTGAGAAAAATTGGCTATCTGCAATACTTTTAGAGATAATTTGCATTTACTCATTTTGAGTAGGTGAGTAATTAGCTATGGGTCTGAAACTTCAGAGTGAAAGCTCTCCCAAAAGTAGGTGAATGAGTTATTTGAGAAAAATTGGCTATCTGCAATACTTTTAGAGATAATTTGCATTTACTCATTTTGAGTAGGTGAGTAATTAGCTATGGGTCTGAAACTTCAGAGTGAAAGCTCTCCCAAAAGTAGGTGAATGAGTTATTTGAGAAAATTGGCTATCTGCAATACTTTTACAGATAATTCGCATTTACTCATTTTGAGTAGGTGAGTAATTAGCTATGGGTCTGAAACTTCACCAAGTGAAAGCTCTCCCAAAAGTAGGTGAATGATTTATTTGAGAAAAATTGGCTATCTGCAATACTTTTAGAGATAATTCGCATTTACTCATTTTGAGTAGGTGAGTAATTAGCTATGGGTCTGAAACTTCACCATGTGAAAGCTCTCCCAAAAGTAGGTGAATGAGTTATTTGAGAAAAATTGGCTACCTGCAATACTTTTAAGAGATAATTCGCATTTACTCATTTTGAGTAGGTGAGTAATTATCTATGGGTCTGAAACTTCACCATGTGAAAGCTCTCCCAAAGGTACATGAATGAGTTATTTGATAAAAATTGGGTATCCACAATAGTTTTTGAGATAATTAGTATTTACTCATTTTGAGTAGGTGAGTAATTAGCTATGGGTCTGAAACTTCACAGAGTGAAAGCTCTCCCAAAAGTAGGTGAATGAGTTATTTGAGAAAAATTGGCTATCTGCAATACTTTTAGAGATAATTCGCATTTACTCATTTTGAGTAGGTGAGTAATTAGCTATGGGTCTGAAACTTCACAGAGTGAAAGCTCTCCCAAAAGTAGGTGAATGAGTTATTTGAGAAAAATTGGCTATCTGCAATACTTTTAGAGATAATTCGCATTTACTCATTTTGAGTAGGTGAGTAATTAGCTATGGGTCTGAAACTTCACCAAGTGAAAGCTCTCACAAGACAAAATTTTTTTGAAAATTGGCATGGCTACTCTGCAGAGATACCCTGTGGGTAAAAAATTTCGTCGAAATCGCTCTATCTAGCATGGTTTTCGAGATATAAGCATTTTTATGTTTTGCAATTTTTGCGAAAAATTCGAAAATTCAAAATGGCCGCCATTTTTGGCGAGACAAAATTTTTTTCAAAATTGGGATAACTACTCTGCAGAGATACCCTGTGGGTCAAAAATTTCGTCGAAATCGCTCTATCTAGCATGGTTTTCGAGATATAAGCATTTTTATGTTTTGCAATTTTTGCGAAAAATTCGAAAATTCAAAATGGCCGCCATTTTTGGCGAGATAAAAATTTTTTTTAAATTGGGATAACTACTCTGCAGAGATACCCTATGGGTCAAAAATTTCGTCGAAATCGCTCTATCTAGTACGGTTTTCGAGATATAAGCATTTTTGTGTTTTCTTTATTTGGAAAATTCATAATGATTAAGTAATCATTAATTACTCGGCCATTTCTTAACCAATCAATGCCAAAATCTAATGATTTCCATATTTTAATAGAATGAATGTATTTGCCAAGTTTCAGGTGAATTGATAAAATTCCTTTCAAGTTATCATCCGGACAAGCTTCCCCATCGAAAAAAGACATTTTTGGTCATGTGACCTCTCTGATTGGTTGAAATGTCACTGCAGCATATTCAAAAAAATTTCCCAAGGCTACTGCCTAAACCTGCCAAATTTGAAAAGAATCCGCCTAACGGTTACAGAGTTATAAGGAAAACAAAATGCGGAGCCGGCGGAGCCTGAAGGTCTCCCATACACAAACAAGCGTCCCTTGCGGGACGCTTAATGAAACAGCACAAAAAACCAGGAAGTATATGGCTAAAAAACAGGTAAACATGATAGCAGATAAGGTGAACCAGGATAAGTCTGCATCTGGAAAAAATAAGGTGGGTACTATTAAATATTTTGGTACTGAAAAAGTTGTTGACACAAAAGAAAAGTCTGATAGTTTATGTGTTGATAGAAACACCACTTTTGGCGTGGAAAGTTGTGCTAAAAATCATACTGTTTCAGGTTACACTAGTGGTCACACCGATACGATTTTGACAACCACAGAAAAAGTTGTTGCTGAGACAGGAAAATCTGATAGTTTATGTTTTAATAAAAACACCACTGCTGATTTAGAATGTTGTACTGAGAATCATATTGGGTCAGGTTACACTGGTGGTCACACTGATACAATTTTGACAGGCACAGATAAAGTTGTCAACAAAATAAGAAAATCTGATAGTTTATGTGTTGGTAAAAACACTACTGTTGATGTGGAAAATCTTGCTGAAAATTATATTGTTTCAGGTTATACTGGTGGTCACACTGATACGATTTTGACAAGCACAGAAAATTCTCTTGATAAACCAGGAAAATCTGATAGTTTATGTGTCAATAAAAGCAGCACTGTTGATGTGGAAAGTTGTACTGAAAATCATATTGATTCAGGTTATACTGGTGGTCACACTGATATGATTTTGACAAGCACAGAAAAAGCTGTTGATAAAACAGGAAAATGTGATAGTTTATGTGTCAATAAAAGCAACACTGTTGATGTGGAAAGTTGTACTGAAAATCATATTGTTTCAGGTTACACTGGTGGTCACACTGATACAATTTTGACAGGCACAGATAAAGTTGTCAACAAAATAAGAAAATGTGATAGTTTATGTGTTGGTAAAAACACTACTGTTGATGTGGAAAATCTTGCTGAAAATCATATTGTTTCAGGTTATACTGGTGGTCACACTGAAATGATTTTGACAAGCACAGAAAAAGCTCTTGATAAACCAGGAAAATCTGATAGTTTATGTGTCAATAAAAGCACCACTTTTGATGTGGAAAGTTGTACTGAAAATCATATTGATTCAGGTTATACTGGTGGTCACACTGATACGATTTTGACAAGCACAGAAAAAGCTGTTGATAAAACAGGAAAATGTGATAGTTTATGTGTCAATAAAAGCAACACTTTTGATGTGGAAAGTTGTACTGAAAATCATATTGTTTCAGGTTATACTGGTGGTCACACTGATACGATTTTGACAAGCACAGAAAAAGCTGTTGATAAAACAGGAAAATGTGATAGTTTATGTGTCAATAAAAGCAACACTTTTGATGTGGAAAGTTGTACTGAAAATCATATTGTTTCAGGTTATACTGGTGGTCACACTGATACAATTTTGACAGGCACTGATAAAGTTGTCAATAAAATAAGAAAATCTGATAGTTTATGTGTTGATAAAAATACTACTGTTAACATGGGAAGTTGTAATGGAAAGCATATTGTTTGTTATACTGGTGGTCACACTGATATGATTTTGACAAGCACAGAAAAAGTTGTTGACAAAAAAGGAAAATCTGATTGTTTATGTTTTAATAAAAACACCACTGTTGATGTAGAAAGTTGTACTGGAAATCATATTGCTTCAGGTTATACTGGTGGTCACACTGATATGATTTTGACAGGCACAGAAAAAGTTGTTGACAAAACAGGAAAAGCTGATAGTTTATGTGTTAATAAAAACACTACTATGTTGATGTAGAAAGTTGTACTGAAAGTCATATTGGTTCAGGTTATACTGGTGGTCACACTGATACGATTTTGATCAGCACAATGCCTGTCTGGGAGTCTAAAAATTTAAAATATTTGAAATTTCAGGAGGCGTCTCAAGTCCATGATTTTCAACAATGGAAAAAACAACCGATTTCAATTTGGATTCATACCCTTGAGTCCCCTGTTAGGTGAAAATAATTGTAAAGAAAATGGCACCATAGATTGCCCTTTAGATGCTCACAAAATTATAAAAAATCAGGTCTTTACAAATTTCAACAACAGAGGTTGCTTTTGAAAACACAACTTAATCCTGCTGTATGGGAAGAAACTTTAAGTGACTACTGGGATTGGCAGTTAATCCAATTCATCAAATTTGGATTTCCCTTAGTTTATTTATTTATTTGGGGTTTTACGTCGCTTTCAACACTGTACAGGTCATATCATGACGGGTAGTTGGAAGGGCAGAGGAAACCAGTACATATAGTTCGCTAGGGTTCTGTACTGTAAACTGCCGACCAACGGCAAGCAACTACCAGCTTTCCCACTTACGGCCATGACGGGGATCGAACCCCGGCCGCAGAGGTGGGAGGCGAGAGTGTTACCACTCTGCCACCGTGGCCCCGTGGATTTCCCTTAGATATGCGACCAGATTCATCACTCAAATGTGATTATTCAAATCATAAATCTGCTACTCTCTTCCCTTCTCATGTCAAATCATACTTACATGAAGAAAAGCAGTTTAATACCATATTTGGCCCGTATGAAAAGGAACCTTTCCCTGGGATGCAGTGTAGTCCCTTTATAACTCAGGAAAAACCTGACTCTGAAAATCGTAGGGTCATAGTAGACATTAGTTGGCCAAGAGGGGCTTCGATGAATGATGGGGTTGAATCTGATCAGTACCTTGGCACAAAATTTTTATTAACGTTTCCTTCCATAGATGATATTACTGCTCAGGTCACACGACTTGATCGTGGTTGTCTTTTGTACAAAGTGGACACTAGCCGTGCCTTTAGCCACATAAAAATGGATCCTTTTCATTACAATAAATTGGGTTTAAAATGGGATGGCTTCTACTTTGATTCTTGCCTGCCTTTTGGCTTCAAACATGGCAGTAAAATTTTTCAGAGGATAAGTGATGCCATTAGATACATTTAAGCAAAACAGAACCATCAGATTATAAATTATATTGATGATTTAATAGGATTTGGCCTCCCCAGTACTGTTTACAAAAGTTTCAACCATCTATGTACGTTACTCAAAAAATTAGGCCTCACCATAAGTGCTAAAAAACTAGTCCCACCAAGTACAGTTGTAACATGCCTTGGAGTCCAAATTAACACCATTGAGGGTACTATATCTGTTCCACCAGAGAAATTGCAAAAAATCAGAGAAATGTGCTTACAATGGGAGAATAAGACCCACACTAGTATGAGGCACTTACAGTCCTTATTAGGTTCCCTGTTGCACATTACAAAATGTGTAAAGAGTTCAAGAGCCTTCTTGAATAGGATGCTGCAAAACTTGAGAGATGCAAAGCAGTCGGATCAAGTGGTCTTTGACCAAACTTTTTACCAAGATTTATCCTGGTTTCAAACATTTCTACCCCATTTTAATGGTATCTGTTTATATAGTCACCCTAGCCTGCAAGGTACAATACAGATTGATGCTTCATTACAAGGTTTGGGTGGTAGATGGGGCAACCAGGTATATAAACTAAGCATCCCCTTTGGTATGGACAACCTAGGCATAGTGCAGCTTGAAATGCTGAACCTTTATTTGGCCTTTAGGGTATGGGCCCCCTTATGGAAGGAAAAACATGTTAAATTTGAATGCGACAATGAGGCTGTGGTCTCTGTAGTCAGGTCTGGGAAGACCAGAGATAAAGTCCTGGCTGCTTATGCTAGAAATATTAACATGTTAGCTGCCCTATTTGACATTAAAATAACCATTGTTCATCTTCCAGGTCAGGCCAATGCGATTGCTGACTTGCTGTCCAGATGGGATACTATTCCCAATAACTTACAACAGCTATACTTACATATTGCTGAACCCCAGTGGATTCCAGTAAATCTAGAGATGTTACATATTGATTGGACCATCTAATATTTTATTTTTGTAGGTATGTCACCAGTTGCAGCTTCCTTAAGCTCCAGAGCTTTCGCCAGGGCAAAATCTGGCTTTAGACCCAACACTCAACGTAATTATGAGTCAATGTTTTCACTTTTTCTAGGTTTCTGTGTGTTCATCAACATTTCCATTCAAAATCTCTCCCCAAAAATTCCATCTTGGCTTTCATGGAATTTTTAGTTAGCAATGGGGCTTCATTTTCCTCTGTTGCCAATCATATCTCAGCAGTAAAGGCAATGCTAGGCCTTCATGGCTTCCTTGTCCATTTTTCAATCCCCTAAAATCAAATTATTCTTAAGATCATTGCAGTTAAATCGCCCCCTTGCAATCTCACTTCCAGCTGTCATTGATGTGCACATGCTACAAAGAATAGTTCAGGTTTATGATACCATGTACATGGGTCAAATTTATAAGGCATTTTATTTGTTAGCTTTTTTCAGCTTCCTTAGGTTATCAAATCTTGTGCGTCATTCTATTCTTCAGTTTGACCCTTCTAGGCACCTGGCCCGAGGTGATGTGATTATGGGTAGGTCTTCCTGTAAACTGTTAATAAAAAGGTCAAAAACAATTCAATGTAGGGACAGAGTACAAATCATAGCTTTACCTTATTTGGGCCTTTCTCCCCTTTGTCCAGTTAATGCTCTAAAAGTTTTACTTTCAGTCATTCCCTTGGCAACAATGCCCCCTTATTTCAGGTAAAAAATGCTCAAAGGTGGCAAGTACTTACCGATTCTAAGGTGAGATACCATTTTCATCTAGTATTGAAAAGACTTTCATTACTCAAGAAAGGTTTTTCTTTTCATAGCCTCCTATCTCTTTAATCACCAGGTAAGCCTCCAAGATATCAAATCACATGGTACCTGGACCTCCGATGCGGTCTGGAGATACCTCATTCAGGACTCTTCCTCCCCCTCTACTATATCCTTGGCTTTTCAGCGCCAACTTGCCTCTTTCCCTCTTCCTTCTACTCCCTAGTTGGGGTTTTGGGTTTTAGTCTGATGTAAAGTGTAATCCATTCTCTCATGATGATTCTGTAATTTATGTACAGTTTATTTATCTATATGCATTAATTAGCCATTTATGTATTAATCTCACATTTAAATTGTATTCGAAAATGACTAATTGTAACATAGCACTTGCTCATTCTAACCTTCCCCCTTTTAGTAAATTGTATTGGGTTGTAATATATTGGTGATCTGTAATTTGTTGATTTCATCTTATCTGTGATGTTGATTTGTTGTTGATGGAGATATAATAGGCTAGTATATTGTTTTGCAGAATGTGTAATGGAACATTATGGTTAATTTATTTATTTGACCCCTTTTACATCTGGGGTCCCATAATGCTGTAATTGTTGTGTTATTAATAAGTAATGCATAATCTAGGTAATTGCATAATGCATAAATTTTCATTCACCTTAATTGTCTTGGGGTGTCCTGACCAGTGCTTGTGTGGACTTTGGACTGTAATTAGTTTGGGTCACCCCTTCACTCTCTTCTATACTGTTCATATATAGTGTGCATATTACATGATAATTGTGGTAGTAAATAAAGTAGAAATAAACATAAATTTCCCTCAACTGGTAGTTTGCCTCTTGGGTACTGCCTGTCTTGAAACAAGTACAGAGGGAAGTCAGCTTTTTTTTTGAGATGGTGTGCTGAAGTCCACCTGATTACTGAGGTACCACTTGTAAAACATATGGTCCACTTGCCTCATATACTGATCTGGTTGATCCTCTTGAGGAGCCTCAATTCGAGCTGCCACTGCCTCAGGGAAGCCCTGCTTCCTTGGAAGTTGGGGCTCTAGGGACCAGGCATGTAGACTCAGATTTACCAGGTTCCTGTGATTTACCAGGGTCTGGTTGAATGGCTGAGCCAAAGGTCAGCCAGAAAGTGCAGACACAGTGGGATCTGACTTGACATGGTCACCAGGTCCCAGAACCAAGGCATGTTGGACCACCCTGGCGCAATCAGTAGGAGTCTGTTGCACGGGTGGTCCTGCAACTTCTCCACCACTTGCCAAAGGCTGCTGGTGGGAAGGCATGTGGGTCCAGATCCTCCCAAGGTAGACTGAGGGCCTCTACTGCCCGGGCTTGTGGATCTGGAACTGGTGAGACAGAGATGTAGTTGTTGTTGAACCTGGTGGCAAACAGGTCCACTTGAGGCTGGTGCCACCTTCAGCATATTGCTTGAAGACCTTGGAAGGAGGGACTATTCTGTTTGAATGGTCTGTCCTAGCCTGGATAGCTTGTCTGCTATCACATTCGGCCAGCCGTGGATGTGTCCGGCTCTGAGTCACCTGTTTCTGGTACACCAGGTCAGGATTCTCCACAAGAAGATTCTCCCCCCTTTATACTGACCGCCACCATAGGGTTGTCTGTAGCTACGACAGCAATATAGTTCAAGTAGAGGTTTTGAAACTCTTTTAGGGCCAAAAGACCGCATTTAATTCCTGAACTGGGATCACCATTTCTAGTGATTCAGGTAGTCTCCAGCTGTTCATCAACTGTCACTGTATCTGCCTGATGAGAAGGCCACCTATGTGGACATGCCTTGCTATGGCTGTCAGTAATGTTATTAGGGGGATCAGCCGCCGGACCGGGCACATCGGTCCAGAGAGAAGTTCCTGGATTGCAGATAACGTCTGCAAATGCTCTAGGGCTGATCTCACCAGGCCTTCTTCCAGGCTGGACTGGTAGCCTACCAAGTTGAAGGCTCGCTCGAGGCCCAGTTCTAACTTCCCATGATACCATTCAAACTTACTCCTGACTCAGAGCTACTAGAGATTGTGTATGTTGGAGACAGGTTTGGTGGGAACCGGACTTGACCAACCAGTCATGCTGGTGGATTGTGGTACTTAGTAATGTCATAGTTAGACCTCCTTCGCCACCACCATGAGGACACCCCCTGTGTACTGTGAAAACAGACCAGACGGGAGTGCATGAATTGGCAGGGAAGGCCCTGGATGAGCAAACTCTGGCACTTCCTTGTTGGCTGAATGCGGTGAGGGAGTAGGGAACCTTGAGGTTAGCCACTCCTCTGGCTGAAAAGAGGTTCATATGGTTCCTGGGAAACCATCTGACTCATTTAGGGTACTGAGCCATTATGAGAACTGTGAACCCCTGGTCTGATTAACAGATAAAAGGGTTGTAATCTTGAGGGAAAGCTCGAGTTTGCAAATTCAGGCCCCTGGTGTCAGCTGATACTGGTCATGAGCTGGGAAAATGGCATGCTGGGTGGCCAGTCTAGGAGGCTGGGTCACTGGTGTCTCACTGGAACCAGTAAGAAAAAAAACATAAAAAATGATGAACCTCCAGAATAACTGATACAGCAGACTTCTTGTTGGCAGTAGCGTAACCAGTCCGGTTGAGTTAGACATCTCACCGGCAAGAGTAACTGGCTGGTGTGGGTCTGATAAGATAATGCTGATAGGTAGTTGGATAATTTTAGTCACTTTCAACCATCTAGGAGATCCTGACAGTAGGCTGGCTGACTGGCCAGGTAGGTTGAGACTGTCATCTCACCAGGACTAGTGACTGGTATAAGAATTTCTCTGCAACCAGCTTCCTCGGGCAGCAGCTGGTTGGTCTAAGATGGCCATTTGGACCCTTAAAGGGCCTCGGCTGGTCTGTTAGCCAGTCCTGTGGACCTGCCCAGTACCAGGGCCTAACCGGTTATAGGTTAAGCAATGCTCAGTAACTGGTTCCTGGTGGGTCCATAGTTCTGCGAAAAACTCATTTGAGCTGGCAGAACTGGGCGACTACGTCTCAGCAGGGGTAGGCTTATCTGAAAGAACTGCCTTCTTCTGGTCTGTAATGGTGGAATCAGAAGGTTTTCTCTGCAACCAACACTTCTCAGTAACCAGTAAGCCACTTAACTGGTAAAGAACCAGTAAACTGGTGCTTCTCTGTAACTAAGAAATCAGACAGCCACAGGTCTGTATCATTATTTGATCACTTGGTAGATCTGTCAATCCGGTAAGCTGGTGTTCCAGTTTCAATCAGGTTTCTTCACCGGAATTTCTCTGCCTATAAGCCAGACCAGCAGACTCTGTAACTGGTATGAAGCTACTGGTCCATGGAGGTTGTGTAAGCCGGAACCCAGTCGGTAGGTTCTGTAACCGCTTGGTTGAGGCAATTTACTGAAGAACTTCCTGTCTATCCGACTGTCACCGGCAAATCTCTGTAACTGGTGACCCTGTTGTCCTCACTGAACTTGTTAACTTAAGTTGCCTTCTGCCCATGGGAACAACTGATTTCTCTGTAACCGGAAAATTCTGTAACCGGTGAGCCTGCTGTCAGCACTGGAATGGTGGGAGCAGCAGATCTCCCTGTAACCGGTAAATTCTGCCTGTAACCGGTGAGCCTGCTGTCAGCACTGGGATGGTGGAAGCAGCAGATCTCTCTGTAACCTGTAAATTCTCTCTGTAACCGGTGAGCCTGCTGTCAGCACTGGGATGGTGGGAGCAGCAGATCTCTCTGTAACCTGTAAATTCTCTCTGTGGCTGGTAAATTCTCCCTGTAACCAGATTATTGAAGAGGCCAGGGTCAGTCTGGCTAATTCGCCTGTATTTTCTGCCTGTAAACTGGTCTGGTGGGCTCTGTAACCGGCCAATGGGAAGCACACTGGTCAAAGAAGGCTGTGTAGCCGGCACCCAGTGGGTAGGCTCTGTAACCGGTATGGTAGGCAGCATAAACCCAGTGGCCTGGACAGCTAGCTGGAGCAACATCTATAACCGGTTCCCGGTAGGTTCATACTCTGTAACCGGTTTGGTAGATCTTCTTTCTCTCAACCTGCCCCAGCACCCGTACCAAGGTAGAATCAAAGGGGGGGGGGGGGCTAGCTGGAGACCCCACTGGTAGTCTGAGCAGAGCTGGTACCGGTAAAATTCAGCACAAGGGGTCTAGACCTGGTCATTTTCCTCTTGCTAGCTGAACCGGTCACACTTGGGGGTCTGTGTAGCCACAAATTTCTTCAGGTCAGTAGACGAGATACTGGATTTCCTCTGCTAGCCTTGCTGGTCATGTATGCAGATCTCATCTGTGAAGTCACATGACCGGCACTTCAAAAACTCCCAGATTTCTGTGGCCACTTGTCATCTAATTTCTTCAGACCAACAGACGAATTTCCTCTATTTCTTCTGGCTAAATGGGTGAAATAATGGACGTCACATCTTCTCGTTTAATTGTTCAAAACAGCATACAACCACGATTCCTCCATTGCGTGTCACGTGACCAGTCAGTGTCACGTGATCAGCTTTAAGGTGGACGTGATGACGTCAGACGATGCATTCCTTATGTCTTCTAATTTCTTTTTGTCGACCTGCCCTAAGATATACACAGTGTTGGTCCATTAGGGAGGGACTTTGGATTATAAAATTGCTTCTGAGAGAAGGAACGCTGCACAGAAGACACATGGCAACTCACCCACAACTTCATCTCGACAACAAGTACAAGGAAACTCTTCAAAACTAGCCATAAAGTGCTGGATAATGCCTCGTTTTAACCCTGGAGAGGCCATGATATGTAAGAAACACAATATATATATTTTCAGATGAAAACAAGCTTTAAATTCATAGAATAATCCATATTTTCTTCAAAATTCGAGATCACTTCAAAAACACTACACACTACACGCGCCAAACGAAAAAGATGAACTGACGTCACTCTGTCTAGACAGGAAGCAAGTATGATGCGCCATCTAGTGAATGCACACTACTGACCGGTCCTGCTGGTATTATATACAGGACGTCTTTTTCTGGCGTTTGGCGGGACCGGTCGCGTCAACCGGTAAAGCAATTGTCCATTGGATAGGATGTATTAACACAATAAAAATAGATTTTTTGTGTTGACCAAATCCCCCCGTCCTGAGAGCGTACCATACTACCATAGCAGTGTAATCATGTGCCTCATCCTTCTTCTCTCATTGTAAATTTAGACCATACCCCCTCAGCTGTAATACAGCGGGGAGGCAGGGTGGGACTCTTATCAGTTCCAGATAGTAAGCTTGTAGCTTATAAAAGCTACATTTAAGTAATTTAAAATTTTCAATTTTATTGTGCTACAATAGCTTACCATGTGGAACTGAATGCTGAATCCAACTGTCTGGTGGAGGGATTACATATGAGACTCGAAGTATAGTCAATTTTTCACACCTTACAGAGCCCCAATTCTGAAAATCGGACCTGTAAGAAGCCAAAAACCAGAAGATTAATGAATGACTGTACCGATACTGTCTGGATGTTCTGATAGAAATATTAAGTTCAGCCGTGCTCACTTTTGCGGGTAGAGCCCCAAGGGCTTCATTGCAATGAATACAAGCCCTGGGCTTGAAATCTCATTAACTTGTAACTCTAAATATGAGATTATGGTACACTGAGTAAAACTTAATACATTATACAGTTAAATACAGTAATGATAGATATATCTTCCCTGAAAAACTCATTATTATTATTAGAAAAGTTCTCAGTGTGTTCTGGACTTTGTATTAATAAAGACAAAACAGAAGTTATTCCTCTGAATATACAAAATGTTGATAAGCATAAGTTAGGTATATCCTGGCAAAAAGGAAGTTTTAAAATGCTTGGCATATGGTTTAGCAGTAACGAAGATGAAATGATTCGGCTAAATCTGAATGATAAAGTCGAAAGAATTAAAAATACAATCACAACATGGTCAAACATGCATCTAACAATGTTTGGAAAAATTACAGTACTTAAAACAATGGTGCTTAGTCAAATTTTAAATGTATGTAGCACTGTGTATGTACCAGAATACTTCATAAAAGAAGTTGATAAACTATTTTTTCAATTTTTGTGGGGGCAAGGAAAGAGGGCAAAAGTGAAAAGAGAAGTGATGATTAATTCTAAAACCCTAGGTGGAGATAAGATGATTGATTTTCAAAACATGATTTATTCTATGAAAGCATTATGGATAAAAAGGTTTCTGGGCTCTACCTCAAAATCAACTAACCTTGCCCTGCATTGTGCTGGTATTAAAGACAAAAGTATTCTGTTGCATAAGCTTCCTGTTACAAATTTTCCTTCCAGTTTGTCAAAATTTGATAGTCAAATCATAGAATCATGGTATAATTTTTATGCCGTTAACCCTTATGGTATACAGGAAATTTTAAATGAAAAACTAGTTTATACCAAGTTTATTTTAATTGGTGGAAAAACCATTAGCCCCAATCACGTCTTTATAAAAAAAACGAACATTTCACAAGTTGGGCAACTAGTTAAACATGGCAATTTTACAAGTATACAAGAAATTGAAATAGAGTTCAACTGTGACCTAGAAGACCTAAGATATCATTCTGTTCTGTCAGCTATTCCAATGGCATGGAAAACCAAAATAAAAAGTAATACAACTTTAGATTTTACACCCTCAAGCTGGGAAATTGTGCGCCTAAAATTAAATGTTGAAAAACTGAGCAATAAAGATATTTATAATAGTTTAACATGTAATTGTAAATTTTAATTACTTAAATGTAGCTTTTATAAGCTACAAGCTTACCATGTGGGACTTAATGCTGTTCTCGGGTTGCCACACCCGGGGCCAACGTCTTAGAAAAAAAGACAGTTCTTGTTAGCCACCGGATACACTGCTAGTTGTCGTCACGTGATAACCTCTGACCTCTCGCCCTACTTTCTTGTTGAAATTTTCTAAAACCTACCCCTCAGCTGTAAACAGCGGGGAGGCAGGGTGGGACTCTTCTAAGTCCCACATGGTAAGATTGTAGCTTATAAAAGCTGCATTTAAGTAATTAAAATTTACAATTTTATTATGCTACAATAGCTTACCATGTGGGACTTAATGCTGAATTCAACCGCCCGGTGGCGGGATTACAGCTGAGACTGGAAGGTATGTCATTTTTTCTAAGATTTTGAATTAATATGTATAGAATAGTGCCAGAAATACCAGTCTGAGTCCCATTTACAGTGCCCCGATCCCGAAGACCGGGCCTGTAATGAGCCAAAAACCTAAATAAAATGAGAGACAGTGCTGAAACTGTCTAGATGTTTGATTGTAGGACGGAAGTGCAGCAGTGCTCACTTCGAGGTCTAAGGGTCCCTGAGGGCCCTTCACTAGTGACTGACCAACCCATGGTTGGACATCTCATAAATTTTTTACAACCTGAATATGAGATTAATGACAACTAAATAAGTCCTTAATAGAAGTTACTTGATAACTGAAAAACAAAAATGACCTTACCCGTAACATCTTGAAGGTAAAGGAATACCTAGATCCTGGGAGAGACTCCTGAAGACTTGGTTGTAGCGGATGTGCCCCCCCCCCCCCCCCCCCCCCCTTTTTTTTCTTTCCGAGGACAACTGGTCTGAGGGGAAGGATCTAGGACTTGTTGTGCCGCCACTACGGGTCCCAGATATATATTGTTGTCGGTGTCCGACCAAGTAAGGTCTTTTAGGTAAAAATTTGTAAATGTGTTGTGAGCTTTCCAGTGACAGGCTTGCATGATTGGTCCACCGATACCCCACCGTAAAAGGCCTTAGAGGCCGCGAAGGCCCGGATGTCATGCGCTTTGACTTGGACCAAGTCCAAGGCTTGTTGATCTGCTTGTTTGTAACAAAGTAGGATGGTTTGTTTCAA
This sequence comes from Sabellastarte sp. h YS-2021, assembly GCA_964017235.1. Classification (NCBI taxonomy): domain Eukaryota; kingdom Metazoa; phylum Annelida; class Polychaeta; order Sabellida; family Sabellidae; genus Sabellastarte; species Sabellastarte sp. h YS-2021. Next base: position 37,342,300 of record OZ024936.1, read on the forward strand.
CCATGAAGAGAGAGTAGGGGGTCTGATGTCTGAGGTATGTCCTTTGGTAAAGGAGATGAAAAGGAGAGAACGAGACCCTCTCAGGTCTTTGTTCGGTCCAAATAAAACCTCAGGGCCCGCACGGGACACAGGGTCCTGTCTTCCTTAAATTGTCTATCTACAATGGTAGTCAAAGCAGGAATAGTCACCGGAGATACACTTTGAGAACCTTCTCTTGCTAGTTGGTTTTTGGCTATGAAATCAGAAGAGGGGAACAAGGCAACCTTTTCCCATTGGCCTAGATTAGATACTTGTTTGTGACCCAGGCATGGATTTCGCTGCAGCGATTGCCGGAGGCCAAAGCTAGCAAGAAAGCAGTTTTAGAGTAAGATGTTTGAGGTCTGTGTCTTTCATGGGCTCAAATGGTGCTTTAGTGAGCTCATTAAGGACAACAGAAAGGTTCCACTTGGGTAAATTTCTGGAACTCTTAGGACGATCCCTGTGAAAACTGGAGAGTAACCTATGAAGGTCTGCATTGTGTGCAATGTGTTGGGCCGTTGGGCCCAAAGTGTCAACGATTGCAGTCCTGTAACCATCAATGGTCGAGGGGCGCCTGTTTAAGTCTTGGTACAGGTACATGAAAAAATCTGAGATTTGTTTCACAGATGGAGTGGAGAAAACCACCGAATTTTCTCTGCACCATTTTTCAAATAGGGCCCACTTTGACCTGTAGATGGTCCTTGTTGATGACCGCTGAGGGGCAGCAATTCTCTCTGCCACCTCCACAGAGAAGCCTTGTTCTTGGAGTTGTAGTGGGATCTCTGTTGAGAGCTGCACTAGGTCCCAAAACCAGGGCATCCCTGGCCAGCCTGGGGCTATCACGATGATCAGACAATAACATTGCCTGATCTTTTGGATCACCTTGTGAAGGAGCCGTAGGAGGGTACGCCTAGGCCGTGAGGTTGGTCTAGTTTATGTTTAGAGCATCTATGTCCCAGGCCCTTGGGTCTGGGATAGGAGACACGTACAGTGGGAGCTTGTGGTTCAGGTGAGTGGCAAATAAGTCTACATGAGGTGTGAACCACTTCTGGCAGATCTGTTTGAACACCTGGGGGTGAAGAGACCATTCTGTTGACTGCACTTGGTTGGACCTGGACAGTAGGTCGGCCATCACATTCAGGCACCCTAGACGGAGAACTCCTACTGGTGGACTGAGTGAGGCTGGAGGAGTCATTGGGGGGGAAGGGTTTTTATGCCCTCGTCCCCTGGAGTGGGTCAAAAGACCTTGGAGCCTCGGCTACTAGATTTCCCCCTACCTGGGGAAAACGATGGATACTGCTAGGGATGGAATGACCCCCATTGGGGTGGTTCCTGTAGGAGCCTCTAGATGTGGGGAATTGGAAAGGGTTGATTAACAGGGCCTAAACCCTAAGTGTTATTACAGGTGCCTTGATGAGGGACTCCTGTCCCTCCTAAAGTAGTTGTGAATGGGGAACTTTAAGATCTAAAGATCCAGTATCTCACCTGAATTCACCATACCCCTTCTGACTACTTATATGCACCATGGAATTGAGTTTGACCTGTCTGGTAGTAGCCTTGCTACTGTCTTAACATATATATATATAACCAGGTTGTATTCAGAAAAAAACCTAGTGAAGAGCAGCCTGAAGCTCAACTCTTGCTGACCAGAAGGGGAGGAGGGGCTTACCCAAGGAGGCCCCTAAGGAGATACAAATTTGAAAACTTGTTCCATTTTAAGGGAAATTAAACTGCCCAAGTTCCTGTTGGCCTAGTAAATCATTCAGAGTCCAGACTGTGGAGGATCTAGGCATAAATTCCCTGGGGGCAGGGAGGTTAAAAAAACTGCCTAAGTTTCAATGTCCTCAAAAATTGGTTAGGGTGAAGTCAGGCAACCTACTTCCCTAAAATATAGAGCCAGGACTGAATGAAGGACCTTGTTTAGAAGGCCTCTTGGGCTTGAGGACTTGGACTTTTTGAACTTGGACCCAAGCCTCCAATAGGTGATATCTACTGCCAGGCTGGTGAACTATTACTCCAAGTTTTTTTTTTTTTTTGTGTGTGTGTGTGTGTGTGTGTGTGAGGATTGTTAGTGTTCTGATCTGGAATCAACATCCGAACATCAGAGTAGATGATCCGATCATCCGAGGATCAGATCTACATACAATCCACCAAGTATTAGATTTCAGATGATCCGAGAGATGCAATGAAAACCGAGTATCAAATCATACTGGGTTGAATAGAAGTTGAGAATACTGCATCCGATTCTCGGATGCATTAAAAATCTCGGATGAACTAAGATCTTATCTGAATTTAAGCAGGGATCTGATCCACCCTGGAGAAAGAAGTTGGATATTATAATTTCTATGTAAGCTTTCCTTAAGGTAAGCTTCCAAGGAAGCTTTGCCTTTCCTTCTTCGAAGGAACTACACAACTAGATTTACGTAAGTAAATCAACTGTGACACAAGGTCACCTGCCCCACCCGCCTCACTGCAGGTAGGGCTAGTTGTGAGATAATGAAAGCAGAAATTACACAGAATTTTATTAAATAACATAGAATCTAAAAAACAAGTAATTATAATTTAAAACTGGATGAATTAAAATATAATTAAAACTAGAAATAGGCCGCCCTGTTGATAGTAGATGCGAATAGAAACAGGATAGCATAGAAGAACACACATTATCATGTGTAATGTCCACCCATGAACCTTTTGCCCAAATTGTACAGTAGTCTTACAAGACCCTGTTTCATTTGTAAAATATATCAATGATGCTTAAATATTTGATAGTGTAGATGTAATTTATTTCAGCTTCATGCCTTTTTGCATTGGTTGGGTTGAAAATTTTGACGAAATCACTCTATCTTGCACGGTTAAGAAGATAGAAGCCAATTCCTGTTTTTCTATTTTTGGCAAAAATTTGAAAATTCAAAATGGCCGCCATTATTGGGAAAAGGAAATTTTTTTGAAAATTGCCAAGAGTACATTTCTTAGATACCCTATGGGTCGAAAATTTCAACAAAATAACTCTATTTTGCACGGTTAAGGCCAGTTTGTGTTTTTCCATTTTGGGCAAAAATTCGAAAATTCAAAATGGCTGCCATTTTTGGGGAGGGGAAAATTTTTTGAAAATTGCAAAGATTACATTCCTTAGATACCCTGTGGGTTGAAAATTTCGACGAAATCGCTCTATCTCGCATGGTTAAGGAGATAGAAGCAAATTTGTGTTTTGCCATTTTTGGCAAAAATTTGAAAATTCAAAATGGCCGCCATTTTAGGGGAGGGGAAAATTTTTTAGAAATTACCAAGAGTACAATGCTCAGATACCCTGTGGGTCGAAAATTTTGACGAAATCACTCTATCTGGCACGGTTAAGGAGATAGAAGCAAATTTGTGTTTTGCCATTTTGGGCAAAAATTCGAAAATTCAAAATGGCCGCCATTTTTGGGGAGGGGAAAATTTTTGGAAAATTGCAAAGATTGCATTCTTTAGATACCCTGTGGGTCGAAAATTTCGACGAAATCGCTCTATCTCGCACGGTTAAGGAGATAGAAGCAAATTTGTGTTTTGCCATTTTTGGCAAAAATTCGAAAATTCAAAATGGCCGCCATTTTTGGGGAGGGGAAAATTTTTTGAAAATTGCAAATATTACATTCCTTAGATACCCTGTGGGTCGAAAATTTCGATGAAATCGCTCTATCTCGCACGGTTAAGGAGATAGAAGCAAATTTGTGTTTTGCCATTTTTGGCAAAAATTCGAAAATTCAAAATGGCCGCCATTTTTGGGGAGGGGAAAATTTTTGGAAAATTGCAAAGATTGCATTGGTTAGATACCCTGTGGGTCGAAAATTTCGACGAAATCGCTCTATCTCGCACGGTTAAGGAGATAGAAGCAAATTTGTGTTTTGCAATTTTTGGCAAAAATTCGAAAATTCAAAATGGCCGCCATTTTTGGGGAGGGGAAAATTTTTTGAAAATTGCAAAGATTACATTCCTTAGATACCCTGTGGGTCGAAAATTTCGACGAAATCGCTCTATCTCGCACGGTTAAGGAGATAGAAGCAAATTTGTGTTTTGCCATTTTTGGCAAAAATTCGAAAATTCAAAATGGCCGCCATTTTTGGGGAGGGGAAAATATTTTGAAAATTGCGAAGATTGCATTGCTTAGATACCCTGTGCGTCGAAAATTTTGCCGAAATCGCTCTATCTCGCACGGTTAAGGAGATAGAAGCAAATTAGTGTTTTGCCATTTTTGGCAAAAATTCGAAAATTCAAAATGGCCGCCATTTTTGGGGAGGGGAAAATTTTTGGAAAATTGCAAAGATTGCATTCCTTAGATCCCCTGTGGATCGAAAATTTTGCCGAAATCGCTCTATCTCGCACGGTTAAGGAGATAGAAGCAAATTTGTGTTTTGCCATTTTTGGCAAAAATTCGAAAATTCAAAATGGCCGCCATTTTTGGGGAGGGGAAATTTTTTTGAAAATTGCAAATATTACATTCCTTAGATACCCTGTGGGTCGAAAATTTCGACGAAATCGCTCTATCTCGCACGGTTAAGGAGATAGAAGCAAATTTGTGTTTTGCCATTTTTGGCAAAAATTCGAAAATTCAAAATGGCCGCCATTTTTGGGGAGGGGAAAATTTTTGGAAAATTGCAAAGATTGCATTCCTTAGATACCCTGTGGGTCGAAAATTTCGACGAAATCGCTCTATCTCGCACGGTTAAGGAGATAGAAGCAAATTTGTGTTTTGCCATTTTTGGCAAAAATTCGAAAATTCAAAATGGCCGCCATTTTTGGGGAGGGGAAAATTTTTTGAAAATTGCAAATATTACATTCCTTAGATACCCTGTGGGTCGAAAATTTCGACGAAATCGCTCTATCTCGCACGGTTAAGGAGATAGAAGCAAATTTGTGTTTTGCCATTTTTGGCAAAAATTCAAAAATTCAAAATGGCCGCCATTTTTGGGGAGGGGAAAATATTTTGAAAATTGCAAAGATTGCATTGGTTAGATACCCTGTGTGTCGAAAATTTTGCCGAAATCGCTCTATCTCGCACGGTTAAGGAGATAGAAGCAAATTTGTGTTTTGCCATTTTTGGCAAAAATTCGAAAATTCAAAATGGCCGCCATTTTTGGGGAGGGGAAATTTTTTTGAAAATTGCAAATATTACATTCCTTAGATACCCTGTGGGTCGAAAATTTCGATGAAATCGCTCTATCTCGCACGGTTAAGGAGATAGAAGCAAATTTGTGTTTTGCCATTTTTGGCAAAAATTCGAAAATTCAAAATGGCCGCCATTTTTGGGGAGGGGAAAATTTTTGGAAAATTGCAAAGATTGCATTCCTTAGATACCCTGTGGGTCGAAAATTTCGACGAAATCGCTCTATCTCGCACGGTTAAGGAGATAGAAGCAAATTTGTGTTTTGCCATTTTTGGCAAAAATTCGAAAATTCAAAATGGCCGCCATTTTTGGGGAGGGGAAAATATTTTGAAAATTGCAAAGATTGCATTGCTTAGATACCCTGTGCGTCTAAAATTTTGCCGAAATCGCTCTATCTCGCACGGTTAAGGAGATAGAAGCAAATTAGTGTTTTGCCATTTTTGGCAAAAATTCGAAAATTCAAAATGGCCGCCATTTTTGGGGAGGGGAAAATTTTTGGAAAATTGCAAAGATTGCATTCCTTAGATCCCCTGTGGGTCGAAAATTTTGCCGAAATCGCTCTATCTCGCACGGTTAAGGAGATAGAAGCAAATTTGTGTTTTGCCATTTTTGGCAAAAATTCGAAAATTCAAAATGGCCGCCATTTTTGGGGAGGGGAAATTTTTTTGAAAATTGCAAATATTACATTCCTTAGATACCCTGTGGGTCGAAAATTTCGACGAAATCGCTCTATCTCGCACGGTTAAGGAGATAGAAGCAAATTTGTGTTTTGCCATTTTTGGCAAAAATTCGAAAATTCAAAATGGCCGCCATTTTTGGGGAGGGGAAAATTTTTTAGAAATTACCAAGAGTACAATGCTCAGATACCCTGTGGGTCGAAAATTTTGACGAAATCACTCTATCTGGCACGGTTAAGGAGATAGAAGCAAATTTGTGTTTTGCCATTTTTGGCAAAAATTCGAAAATTCAAAATGGCCGCCATTTTTGGGGAGGGGAAAATTTTTGGAAAATTGCAAAGATTGCATTCCTTAGATACCCTGTGGGTCGAAAATTTCGACGAAATCGCTCTATCTCGCATGGTTAAGGAGATAGAAGCAAATTTGTGTTTTGCCATTTTTGGCAAAAATTCGAAAATTCAAAATGGCCGCCATTTTTGGGGAGGGGAAAATTTTTTGAAAATTGCAAATATTACATTCCTTAGATACCCTGTGGGTCGAAAATTTCGATGAAATCGCTCTATCTCGCACGGTCAAGGAGATAGAAGCAAATTTGTGTTTTGCCATTTTTGGCAAAAATTCGAAAATTCAAAATGGCCGCCATTTTTGGGGAGGGGAAAATTTTTGGAAAATTGCAAAGATTGCATTCCTTAGATACCCTGTGGGTCGAAAATTTCGACGAAATCGCTCTATCTCGCACGGTTAAGGAGATAGAAGCAAATTTGTGTTTTGCCATTTTTGGCAAAAATTCGAAAATTCAAAATGGCCGCCATTTTTGGGGAGGGGAAAATTTTTTGAAAATTGCAAATATTACATTCCTTAGATACCCTGTGGGTCGAAAATTTCGACGAAATCGCTCTATCTCGCACGGTTAAGGAGATAGAAGCAAATTTGTGTTTTGCCATTTTTGGCAAAAATTCAAAAATTCAAAATGGCCGCCATTTTTGGGGAGGGGAAAATATTTTGAAAATTGCAAAGATTGCATTGGTTAGATACCCTGTGTGTCGAAAATTTTGCCGAAATCGCTCTATCTCGCACGGTTAAGGAGATAGAAGCAAATTTGTGTTTTGCCATTTTTGGCAAAAATTCGAAAATTCAAAATGGCCGCCATTTTTGGGGAGGGGAAATTTTTTTGAAAATTGCAAATATTACATTCCTTAGATACCCTGTGGGTCGAAAATTTCGATGAAATCGCTCTATCTCGCACGGTTAAGGAGATAGAAGCAAATTTGTGTTTTGCCATTTTTGGCAAAAATTCGAAAATTCAAAATGGCCGCCATTTTTGGGGAGGGGAAAATTTTTGGAAAATTGCAAAGATTGCATTCCTTAGATACCCTGTGGGTCGAAAATTTCGACGAAATCGCTCTATCTCGCACGGTTAAGGAGATAGAAGCAAATTTGTGTTTTGCCATTTTTGGCAAAAATTCGAAAATTCAAAATGGCCGCCATTTTTGGGGAGGGGAAAATATTTTGAAAATTGCAAAGATTGCATTGCTTAGATACCCTGTGCGTCTAAAATTTTGCCGAAATCGCTCTATCTCGCACGGTTAAGGAGATAGAAGCAAATTAGTGTTTTGCCATTTTTGGCAAAAATTCGAAAATTCAAAATGGCCGCCATTTTTGGGGAGGGGAAAATTTTTGGAAAATTGCAAAGATTGCATTCCTTAGATCCCCTGTGGGTCGAAAATTTTGCCGAAATCGCTCTATCTCGCACGGTTAAGGAGATAGAAGCAAATTTGTGTTTTGCCATTTTTGGCAAAAATTCGAAAATTCAAAATGGCCGCCATTTTTGGGGAGGGGAAATTTTTTTGAAAATTGCAAATATTACATTCCTTAGATACCCTGTGGGTCGAAAATTTCGACGAAATCGCTCTATCTCGCACGGTTAAGGAGATAGAAGCAAATTTGTGTTTTGCCATTTTTGGCAAAAATTCGAAAATTCAAAATGGCCGCCATTTTTGGGGAGGGGAAAATTTTTTAGAAATTACCAAGAGTACAATGCTCAGATACCCTGTGGGTCGAAAATTTTGACGAAATCACTCTATCTGGCACGGTTAAGGAGATAGAAGCAAATTTGTGTTTTGCCATTTTTGGCAAAAATTCGAAAATTCAAAATGGCCGCCATTTTTGGGGAGGGGAAAATTTTTGGAAAATTGCAAAGATTGCATTCCTTAGATACCCTGTGGGTCGAAAATTTCGACGAAATCGCTCTATCTCGCATGGTTAAGGAGATAGAAGCAAATTTGTGTTTTGCCATTTTTGGCAAAAATTCGAAAATTCAAAATGGCCGCCATTTTTGGGGAGGGGAAAATTTTTTGAAAATTGCAAATATTACATTCCTTAGATACCCTGTGGGTCGAAAATTTCGATGAAATCGCTCTATCTCGCACGGTTAAGGAGATAGAAGCAAATTTGTGTTTTGCCATTTTTGGCAAAAATTCGAAAATTCAAAATGGCCGCCATTTTTGGGGAGGGGAAAATATTTTGAAAATTGCAAAGATTGCATTGCTTAGATACCCTGTGCGTCGAAAATTTTGCCGAAATCGCTCTATCTCGCACGGTTAAGGAGATAGAAGCAAATTAGTGTTTTGCCATTTTTGGCAAAAATTCGAAAATTCAAAATGGCCGCCATTTTTGGGGAGGGGAAAATTTTTGGAAAATTGCAAAGATTGCATTCCTTAGATCCCCTGTGGGTCGAAAATTTTGCCGAAATCGCTCTATCTCGCACGGTTAAGGAGATAGAAGCAAATTTGTGTTTTGCCATTTTTGGCAAAAATTCGAAAATTCAAAATGGCCGCCATTTTTGGGGAGGGGAAATTTTTTTGAAAATTGCAAATATTACATTCCTTAGATACCCTGTGGGTCGAAAATTTCGACGAAATCGCTCTATCTCGCACGGTTAAGGAGATAGAAGCAAATTTGTGTTTTGCCATTTTTGGCAAAAATTCGAAAATTCAAAATGGCCGCCATTTTTGGGGAGGGGAAAATTTTTGGAAAATTGCAAAGATTACATTCCTTAGATACCCTGTGGGTCGAAAATTTCGACGAAATCGCTCTATCTCGCACGGTTAAGGAGATAGAAGCAAATTTGTGTTTTGCCATTTTTGGCAAAAATTCGAAAATTCAAAATGGCCGCCATTTTTGGGGAGGGGAAAATATTTTGAAAATTGCAAAGATTGCATTGCTTAGATACCCTGTGCGTCGAAAATTTTGCCGAAATCGCTCTATCTCGCACGGTTAAGGAGATAGAAGCAAATTAGTGTTTTGCCATTTTTGGCAAAAATTCGAAAATTCAAAATGGCCGCCATTTTTGGGGAGGGGAAAATTTTTGGAAAATTGCAAAGATTGCATTCCTTAGATCCCCTGTGGGTCGAAAATTTTGCCGAAATCGCTCTATCTCGCACGGTTAAGGAGATAGAAGCAAATTTGTGTTTTGCCATTTTTGGCAAAAATTCGAAAATTCAAAATGGCCGCCATTTTTGGGGAGGGGAAATTTTTTTGAAAATTGCAAATATTACATTCCTTAGATACCCTGTGGGTCGAAAATTTCGACGAAATCGCTCTATCTCGCACGGTTAAGGAGATAGAAGCAAATTTGTGTTTTGCCATTTTTGGCAAAAATTCGAAAATTCAAAATGGCCGCCATTTTTGGGGAGGGGAAAATTTTTGGAAAATTGCAAAGATTGCATTCCTTAGATACCCTGTGGGTCGAAAATTTCGACGAAATCGCTCTATCTCGCACGGTTAAGGAGATAGAAGCAAATTTGTGTTTTGCCATTTTTGGCAAAAATTCGAAAATTCAAAATGGCCGCCATTTTTGGGGAGGGGAAAATATTTTGAAAATTGCAAAGATTGCATTGCTTAGATACCCTGTGCGTCTAAAATTTTGCCGAAATCGCTCTATCTCGCACGGTTAAGGAGATAGAAGCAAATTAGTGTTTTGCCATTTTTGGCAAAAATTCGAAAATTCAAAATGGCCGCCATTTTTGGGGAGGGGAAAATTTTTGGAAAATTGCAAAGATTGCATTCCTTAGATCCCCTGTGGATCGAAAATTTTGCCGAAATCGCTCTATCTCGCACGGTTAAGGAGATAGAAGCAAATTTGTGTTTTGCCATTTTTGGCAAAAATTCGAAAATTCAAAATGGCCGCCATTTTTGGGGAGGGGAAAATTTTTTGAAAATTGCAAATATTACATTCCTTAGATACCCTGTGGGTCGAAAATTTCGACGAAATCGCTCTATCTCGCACGGTTAAGGAGATAGAAGCAAATTTGTGTTTTGCCATTTTTGGCAAAAATTCAAAATGGCCGCCATTTTTGGGGAGGGGAAAATATTTTGAAAATTGCAAAGATTGCATTGCTTAGATACCCTGTGTGTCGAAAATTTTGCCGAAATCGCTCTATCTCGCACGGTTAAGGAGATAGAAGCAAATTAGTGTTTTGCCATTTTTGGCAAAAATTCGAAAATTCAAAATGGCCGCCATTTTTGGGGAGGGGAAAATTTTTGGAAAATTGCAAAGATTGCATTCCTTAGATCCCCTGTGGGTCGAAAATTTTGCCGAAATCGCTCTAAAGATTGCATTGCTTAGATACCCTGTGTGTCGAAAATTTTGCCGAAATCGCTCTATCTCGCACGGTTAAGGAGATAGAAGCAAATTAGTGTTTTGCCATTTTTGGCAAAAATTCGAAAATTCAAAATGGCCGCCATTTTTGGGGAGGGGAAAATTTTTGGAAAATTGCAAAGATTGCATTCCTTAGATCCCCTGTGGGTCGAAAATTTCGACGAAATCGCTCTATCTCGCACGGTTAAGGAGATAGAAGCAAATTTGTGTTTTGCCATTTTTGGCAAAAATTCGAAAATTCAAAATGGCCGCCATTTTTGGGGAGGGGAAATTTTTTTGAAAATTGCAAATATTACATTCCTTAGATACCCTGTGGGTCGAAAATTTCGACGAAATCGCTCTATCTCGCACGGTTAAGGAGATAGAAGCAAATTTGTGTTTTGCCATTTTTGGCAAAAATTCGAAAATTCAAAATGGCCGCCATTTTTGGGGAGGGGAAAATTTTTTGAAAATTGCAAAGAGTACACTCCTCAGATACCCTGCGGGTCGAAAATTTTGCCGAAATCGCTCTATCTCGCACGGTTAAGGAGATAGAAGCAAATTACTCAAAAGTAGTACTGAAAATACACAATGAAGTACCTAAATGGCTATTACTCATGTACTGACAAAGCTATCAGTCCCAAATGCAATACCAAGCGAGCTATGGATATAACAATCTTGTATTCAAAATTGTAGTAAAATATCTTTAATTATTTTGGCTTAAATGCACGGAAACCAATGGGTACTGAAAATAGCTGTACTTAAGTATTACTCAGTAAGCAAAAGAGGTACAACAGCCAAAAGCAATCCCAAGCAAGCTACTGACCCAATAAGCCTGCATACCAAATTTGGTGACAATAGCTCTAATACTTTTCCTTTAAATGAGCGGAAACCATGCGTGACGCCGGACATCGGACGCCGGACGCCGGACATCGGACATCGGACAACGGACATCGGACATCGGACGGCGAAAAAAGCAAAAATAATATATCCACCCCCCAGGGGGGTGGACATAATAATGGGTAACCAAGGTTACCTTATAGCCTAAAGAGACACGTAATGTCTAGACGATTAATGAAGAATTCCATTCCTGTTTATTTAAGTATTAACCTTATAAATGGTCAATAATACAGGGAAGAAGGGATAAAATATATTATTTTATTTTATTTATATTTATAAACGTACTGTAAGAAACCCGCGTCTCTCAGCACATGCGGTCTAGACGTGACGTCATCACAGGGGTTTCCCCGAGGATTCCCCCAGTTAGAATCGTGCTTTACATCATATTTTAACCCTTAAAATGGACCAATAGAGTAAAAGAACGGGGGTAAACCCTTGCAAAATCTATTTAATTTGATTTCAACAGGCATATATTCCTGTATAAAAACTACCAACGCGAGACGCGCATTACAAGAAAATGCTATCTCGACAATAAAACGGAAGTTGTTTCCGGAGATTTTACTCGGCCAGGACTCGTTTGTGTTACATTTATACACTTTTAAACCCTAAAAGGGGTCCAATAATGAAGCAGATAGGGCTTAAATATTTTGTTTTATTTTATTTTACTGACAGGCATATATAAATATCCTGTATTAGAAACCCCATAAACGAGTCGCCATTGCTTTACGTGAATCCGGAAGTGGACTTCAGTTGTAAAATATAGTAAAGATACTTATCTGAACTATGAAAAGGCATCCAATTGTGATTCTATGCAATAAAATAAAGAAACTGGTGTAGTTTCCATATCCAACAATAAGTATATCCTTGTAAAAAAGAAATAATATTCCTTGCAAAATAAAGCATTGCTAATTCGCGTGGCCAACGAGAAAGTAGGGCGAGAGGTCAGAGGTTATCACGTGACGACAACTAGCAGTGTATCCGGTGGCTAACAAGAACTGTCTTTTTTTCTAAGACGTTGGCCCCGGGTGTGGCAACCCGAGAACAGCATTAAGTCCCACATGGTAAGCTATTGTAGCGTAATAAAATATATCAATTCCACAAGCACAAAACAAATGGGTAGAATACTATCCATTCATGGACAAGTTTAACTGGTCTAAAATCTACCTACTTCCAGCTAAAGTGTCAAACAATTTAAAACTCCAAAGCCTACAGTTCAGCATCATACACAGATATACAACTTGTAATTATAATCTAAACCTATGGAATATAATAAAATCCCCAATGTGTCAAAGTTGTAACTTAATTGATTCAATTGAGCATTTTTTCTTTTATTGGGACTGTGTTCAAAGTTTGTTGAATGTTGTCAAAATTTTATCCAAAAAAGTTCTTAATTTACACTTTAATTGTACTGTCTTAGAAGTTCTCCTAGGTATTCCATGCCAAAGAAATACTGCCTTACACTTGTTGAATCTGATAATGTTATTGACAAAACAATTTATTTATCTGTCTAAAAAGAATGACAATCACCTATCAGAGTGCATATTTTGTAAAGTTTTATACAGCAGCTTAGAGACAGAATTATATCTATGTAAATTAAAAGGGAAAAATCATGAGTTTATAAGGTTAATAGAAAATATACTAGAATTTATAGAAAATAGATATTTGTAATAAGAGGTACAAGCAACTTGCTTCATGTGGTTTATTCATTGTGCTTCATGGTATTATAATGTTATCATTTTGTATAAGGTGGAATTGTGTATGACTTCTACAATGTGACTCAAAAATAAAATAAAATAAAAAAAAAAGTAATGATAGATACGAGACCTTACCATAACATCCTGAGGAGGTAACAAATACCTAGACCCTGGGATTAGACTCCTGAAGACTTAGCTGCAGCGGATGAGCTTTCAAGTGACATGCTTGCATGATTTGGTCCACCGATACCCCGCTGTAAAAGGCCTTAGAGGCCGTAATGTCATGCGCTTTGACTTGGACCAATTCCAAGGTTTGTTGATCTGCTTGTTTGTAACAAAGTAGGATAGTTTGTTTTAGCCAAGAAGAGAGTGTAGCGAGTCTGATGTTGGAGGTATGACCTTTCTTGAAGAAGATAAAGAGAACGTTTGATCCAAATAGTACCTCAGGCCCTGCACCAGACACAAGGTCCTGTCTTCTTTGAATTGTATATCAACAATGGTAGTTAGAGCAGGAATAGTCACCGGAGACACACTTTGAGAACCTTCTCTTGCTAATTGGTTTTTGGCTATGAAATCTGTAGAAGGGAACAAAGCAACCTTTTCCCATTGCCCTATTTGGCCTATGAATTTCGCTGTGGTGCTTGCCGGAGGCCAAAGCTAGCAAGAAAGCAGATTTGAGGGTAAGATGTTTGAGGAGTGTGTCTTTCATAGGCTCAAAGGGTGCTTTTGTGAGCTCATTAAGTACAACAGAAAGGTTCCACTTAGGAAGATTCCTGGAACTTTTGGGACGATCCCGGTGAAAACTGGAGAGTAACCTGTTAAGGTCTGAACTTGGGAAATATGGAGCCCCACTGGGCCCAAGATGTCAACAATGGCCGTCCTATAACCAGCAATGGTCGAAGGGCGCCTGTTTAGGTCTTGGTACAGGTACATGAAGAAGTCTGAGACTTGCTTTACAGAGAGAGTGGAGTAATCCACCGAATTTTCTCTGCACCATTTCTCAAATAGGGCCCACTTTGCCTTGTAGATGGTCCTTGTTGATGACCTCTGAGGGGAAGCAATTCTCTCTGCCACTTCTACAGAGAAGCTCTTGGGACTTGTCCACTCCTAGACACCAGGCGTGGAGGTTTGAGATGTTGTGGATTGCTGTGAAACACATAGTTGTGGGACTGTTTGAGAAGAGTTCTTGATACTGGTAGTTGAAGTGGGATCTCTGTTAACAGCTGCACTAGGTCCCAAAACCAGGGTATCCCTGGCCAGCCTCGGGCTATTATAATGATCAGACAACTGGACTGCCTGATTTTTTGGATCACCCTGTGAAGGAGAACTGTTGGAGGGTAAGCATAAGCAGTGAGACCCAACAAGTTTATGTTTAGAGCATCTATGTCCCAAGCATTTTGGTCTGGGACTGGAGATACGTACAGTGGAACTTTGTGGTTCAGACGAGTGGCAAATAGATCTACATGCAGAGTGAACCACTTTTGACAGATCTGTTTGAACACCTGCAGATGCAGTGACCATTCTGTTGACTGGACTTGGTTCGATCTGGACAGAAGGTCAGCCATCACATTCAGACACCCTGGAATGTGTCTGGCTTTTAAGGTTATCTGGTAATGATGTCACCAGGTCATGATCTTCCACAGGAGAGCGCACATCTCCGCCGAGTGGGTTCCTCCTTGCTTGTTTATGTAGGGTACCACTGTTGAGTTGTCCGTAACAACCAACACTGTTTGGTTTTGACACTGGTCCTTGAACCTTTGAAGGGCCAGGGAAACTGCCTTCAGCTCTAGAAGGTTTATGTGTAACCTTTTTTCCCTGTCTGACCACAGACCGTTTGTAGAGGCTTGCTCTAAGTGAACGCCCCAGCCTTCGTTTTAGGCGTCTGTAAAGAGTTGGATACTGTGGTCTTTGGGATGAAGGTCTGCACCTTTAATCACGTTTGTGGGATTCTGCCACCACTCTAGGTGTGCTGAAATGGTTTCTGTCCAAGGAAGGAAGCTTGTACAACGTCTGAGAAAATCTCCAGTGCTCCTTGATGTGAAACTGAAAGGGCCTCGTGTGAAGGCGTCCCTCCGGGATCATTGTCTCCGTTGAGGCAAGCAACCCAATTAGCAACATCAAACATCTTGCAGTCAAAACATGTTTGGACTTGAGACGTAGGATCAAATCCTGAAGTTTGAGCCATCTCTCTTGAGTGGGTTTTACAAGGGCTAAATCTAGATGGTATTCGTAGCCCACGAACGAAAACACCTGAGTTGGTTTTAGTTCAGATTTCTCCTGATTTATTATCCACCCCAAGGACTGGGTCAGGTCTACCACGGCCGGAGTGTTCACTTGGGCTTCTTCCTGAGACTGGGACCTGATCAGCCAGTCGTCCAGGTATTGGTGAAGTCTGAGTCCCCTCGTGAGGGTCATTAGCTTCACTTCCCTTACAATCATTGTAAAGACCTGAGGGGCTGTGGCCAGGCCAAATGGAAGGGAGGTTAACTGGAACACCTGTGACTTGTGACAAAACCTTAGGTACTTCCTTGAGTTTGGGTGGATGGGGATGTGAAGGTAGGCATCTGAGAAATCTATCGACGATACCCATTCCCCTGGAATCAGAGAAGTCCTGATGGACTCTGGTGTTTCCATTTAGAACCTTTCTACGAGTCGGAAGGTGTTCAGTCTGCTTAGGTCTATTACTGGCCTCCACCTTTGGTGAGGCTTGGGTACAAGAAACAGGCGACTGTAAAACACGAGAAATTTTACATTTTCCACCCTTTCTATTGCATTCTTTGACAGAAGAGACTGGATACAAGAGGCCAGAGTTTGGTCTTTTTGAACGGACTTGTGACCTGATCGAATCAGGGGAGCTCTGACTAAATATGGTTTTGAGATGAATGGAAGAATGTAACCACTGGTGATAATGTTTAACACGTTGTCTGAACATTTGCTTGCTAACCAGTCTCTTCTAAAAGAACGGAGGCGACCTCCTACTAGTGGACTGAGTGAGGCTTTTAAGGAGTCATTGAGGGTGTTTCCACGCCCTTGTCCCCTTGAATGGGGTCGAAAATGACCTCTGAAGCCTCTGTTGTTCGATTTCCCCCTGCCTGACTCGATTGGTTACTGCTTTGGGAGGAATTGCCCCATAGGGGCGTTTCCTGTCGGAGCCTCTTTTCTTATTGTGGTGGGGACCACGAAAGGGCTTATTTTGATTTTGAGTCCTGTGAATCTTTAGGGGTGCCTTTTTTAAGGAGGAAGTCCTCTCCATCCTTGACTAATTGTGACTTGAACAAAGGAGTAGGCCAGAAGGCGAATTCCTGAGTTCTTGACGTATAGAGTCCCATAGATGTGGTTGAAGGAGGGTCATGTCAGCCTTGCATCTTAGCAGGCCAGTGTTGCCCATGGTATACAGCTCCCTCTGGAGCTTATGGATTCTCTTATTCAACATCTCAAAATATTCACAGGTGTGTTCATAGATTTTTCAGGATTGGCACCCCTCTGAATCTGGCTTGTAACCCTTTTGAAGGTAGCCTTAAGACTGTCCTGACACTTCTCCATAGTAGTGTTTACAAGTGGAGGCAGTCTTTGCAAAGGTAGCTGCAAAGTTGAAGGAAGAGAGATTCTGCCTAGCTTGGTGTTCAAGTTCCTTAAGGACTTGTAAGGGAACCTTGCCCATAGGAGCCCCAGAGGATTTAGGAGAAAGACAGATCCTGGACAAAATCTGAATTAAGCTCCTGTAGTTTGTCCCCAAAACAAGGCTATCCCACCTTGTACCATTTTGCTGTTGAAGCAGGGGTTTTTATATATTTACCCTCAGGTAAATTAGAGGCCAGGAAGTCCTGCTCAACTTCTCAAAGGCATTTTTGAGATATGGACTTAAAGGGAGCATAGTTGAAGGGCCTCTTGGCCTAAGCTCCTGTTGGCCTTGTTTATCGTCCAGGCCCAGCACAGTAGTAGAGGGCCTAGACATAGTTTCCCTGGAGTCATGGAGATCCAGTATGTGCCTAAAAGTCTCAACTTCCTCTGCATACTGTGGAGGGAGGTCAGACATATCTACCTCCCTGTAAAAGACTGGGTCTGGGTTATTTTGTTGTTGGTCTTGCTCACAAGGAGCCCTTTGGGGCTTAGCAGACCTTTTAATAGGGACAGAGGACTGATCCTCCTCTGAAAATGAAGTCTGTGAAGTAAAGTATTTTGCCCGAACCTTGTGATTCTAGTGCCGAGTGTTTCTTGGCTCTAGTAGAATACACCCTTTGAGGTTGCTCCGAGTGTTTGGAATGAGGATCCGAGTGTTCGAAATGAAGAGCCGTGTTTGGAACCATGTTCGGACTGTACACTTTGGCCGAACCGTAGTGGAAGAGAAGGACCACAGAAGTCCGTTTCCATAGGTTGACCATCCAAGTGATCGGAAGTCCGAGGGTTCGGATGTATGTTTGGGTCATATAATCCAACAGACTGTTTACTAGGTCCAGTTTTTGAAGTCTTATCTACCTCGGCTTCGGAGGCTTTTTTTATAGATTGCATTTCCTCTCTCAGAGATTTCATAGCCTCCACCATGGACACTTGAAAGACCCCCATTTGCTGTATGAGTTGGATGTTGAATTGATTACCCAGGGATTTTTCTAGTTTGTTTTCTATCTTATTTGTAAAGCTGTACCTGGAGTGGGAGGGACAGTTTGAGGTGTCTTTAAAGACAAAGACCCAAACGTAAGGGTTGGGGGCATGGATGACACGAAAATAAGTTTTCTGCAGCACCCTCAAGGTCTGCTTGAGATCCAGAAAAAGCCTCCACGTCATCCCCCAACAAGTCCAGATCGTCATCTTTATATGTACTACAAGTATCGGACACTTTTTGCTTCCTATTTTTTGCTTTTATTTTAATAAGCCGTTCTTCAGTAAAAGCTGAGCAAATATTGCATGGCTTTTCATTGGTAACACAAGGGTCATCCCCTTTGCCAGCTTCTCTGCAAGTTGGACAGTAGTTATGTGTATCAAAAACGAAGCAAAAATGTCTGCATTTGGATGATCTGGGCTTGTTAGAACTCGTTTGGTGGGAGGACATTTTTATGCAATAAATCCGAGCAGTATGCACTGGAAACTCACAACAATGAAAATATTAAATAAATACTTATTACTGCAGAATTCAAAGTTTAACAGAATAAGCTATGATACAAAATTAAACAAATGGCTGAACAGAAACATCCAACAATACGTATATCCTGAGAAAACAGTGAAATAAAGTAAGCTTATTTTAAACACTTGCTAGTCACGTGCCCAACAAGAGAAGAAGGATGAGGCATAGGATTACACTGCTATGGTACACTCTCAGGACAGGGGGATTCGGTCAACACTAAACGTCTATTTTTCTTGGACGTTGGCCGGATGCCTGCGGCCTCCCGAGATAGCATTCAGTTCCACATGTTAAGCTATTGTAGCGCAATAAAAATATATACTTTTCACTAAATTTACTCACTAAAGCATTATTCTTATTTTTTTCAAGTTTTTCAAAAGATAATCTTATCTATCATTAATAAGGCCAGTACTGTGGAAGTTATCTCTTGTTTGAATCTAGGACATACAAATTGTAAAAATTTTATTGTAATTTAACTTTTTATAAGTTAAATACTTACCTTATCCTCACTAGTGCTTACGTGTTGGCGGGAGCAAACAAGTACGACCAAACGAGAATATTTTTAAAATAAATATTCTTGTCGGTACCAGTATGTATACGCATGACCGCGCATGCGCGTGCACCGGAAGAACCCCGTTAAGCCTCACTTTAATTTTGGGAGCCAATATAATATATTGCAAACCCAAAAATCTTGAAAATGTGGGGTTGGCAGGGCGGGAATCCGAATCTAGTGAGGATAAGGTAAGTATTTAACTTATAAAAAGTTAAATTACAATAAAATTTTTACATTTTATTGCGTAAAATACCCTTACCTTATCCTCACTAGTGCTTGATTACAACCATACTGGTGGTGGGATTTTTAATATTTTTGCCACCAAAAGCAGGTATAACCAAATGAAAAGTCAAAGTACATATCTCAAGAAATCTTGTGAGTACCAGACTATATTATGCAGTAAAAGTCACTTCACAAAATAACATTTAGTAGTTATATATGTAAGCACTACCTGGCAACCTTCCCAAAGGTGCCTTGGCCCTGCATGCATCTTTTAGTTCCAATGTACTAATTTCAAACACACTTGTGGTGATAAGTACAAAAGTATGCTAGGCATACTTAGCAAAATAACAAAATGACCTATGTAGTTATATTCTGTTATTAAGTAAACTGGAACTGTTCAGAATAGGCATTGAAAAATTCCACAACTTTGGAATTTTATAACACTAAATACCAATGTGTTCACCAACCATTGAAAGGGGCATTGGTAAGTAACAGGAAACTGTGATCCTCTATATGGAGAAGACCTCCTATTAACACATTCCTTGGGTCTTTCCATCAGATCAGATGCTTTCCCAAGATCTCTGAATGAAATGAATGTCCCATGATTGGGGTATTTCCAATGGGTCTGTCTTCAATTACCACTAAACTGTGTCATCTGGCCATTGGAATTGTATATATATACATATAATTACTGTAATGTATAATACAATACACAAACTATGAAGGAACCACATGTCGATACTGTAGTTCCAAAGAATAGACTGACCTTCATTTGACTTCCAAGTCATAAGTTAAAGTATAAAACTGTGTAATGTGAATCCAGCCATATAAGAAGCATTTGAACCTTGACCCTAGGAACATTCTAAATTCCAAGGTCAGATACTTGATCAGCTAGCAGAACTGTCTGCCTTTGACATGGTAACTCCTTGTTTACCTCCTGAAAAGCCATCATGAATGATGAATAGCACATATTCCACTAAGATTTGCAATCTGTCAAGATATAATCTTAGAGCTATAAGGGCAAAGGGTTCTATCTTCAGTGAAAGCAGGCCCATCTGAGGCTATCTGTTCTCTGCCAGGAGTACTGATGAAGGAGAAATTGTGAATCCTTCCAGCTCTGTTTCAATAATTGAAAGTCCAAACAACATCACCTCTCTATCTATCAGAGACCCAGATCATGAGAAACTGATTTGACTGTCAGAATGTTCAAATTCTGATTCAGACTGTATAAACAGACTTTGTCAAGACTACAATAATCAAGACAAGACCAAAGAATGTAAAAGGTATAGCACCATCCTTCATTAGTCTATCCTAAGAAAACCCACTATCAATCCATTTAGATCATAACTATGAATGATTTCAAAAATTAACTCAAATGAAACCAATCGAACAGTCTATTGAGTTCAAAAATGTGAAGGATTTCAACAGTGAACCCAACTGAAAACCATGAATCAGTCTATTGAGTCCATACCTATGAAATATTTCAATAGTGAACCCAAAGAAAACCCATTTATCAGTCTATTGGGTTCATAACTATGAATGGTTTCAATAGTGAACCCAAATGGTTTGCAATAGCATCCCTGTAACCTGCAAGTGTGGTAGAAACCAGATTCTATTGGTGAATCAATGGTTCCAAGCCAATAGTGGTTTGGGGAATAAGTCCATCAGGGCCCAGACCAACACATCCCTGGTCACCCTGGGATTCCTGCTATTATGTAATAAGTATAATTCTCATTTTTTGTACCATTTTGAAATGAGAAATATTTAACAGTAGGCATAACCAAACAGTGCCTCGAATAAGATACTCAATACCTCTACTGCCATTGTATTGCATCGTATTAGGGCAACAGACTGGTGAAATGAACACAGATAGCTTGTTCTTCATCTTTGTTACAAAGCTATGTAACATAACTTAAACCATATATATAAACCATATGAAAACCATGGGATGAAGGACATTCTGTTTGAATGACTCATCCCTGTATATAAGGATGTTGATATACCATCATGACAGCCCTAAATGTAGTGAGCCCTCACAATTTGTTGTGGGCTTATAAAGGACTATTAGATGTAAGATACATATCCAATGAAAGGGTAAGATAAACAACACTGTGCTATGCTGTTATCTGGAGTAAAACCATCTTGTTTTGAAGGTGAATTTGAAAACCCTTAACATCAGAAATGCAGCCCTCAGTATCCTCTGACAGCCCTGGTTTCTGTGGCTGGCCATATGACAGCAAACGGATCTCCCAAATGTGTTCTTTGACCCTCTATAGTTCCAAGTTCTGTAAACTATGAACATGTCTGAAGGTGAAGAGATTGTGAATATTCCAATGGAATTTCCAAGCAACATTTATGTGAAGAATGTCCATTGGAACTGAATGTTGTAAGTTATAGATTCCTATAAATGACATGAGAATTATGGGAATGGCTAATAAACTTGTATGTATACCATCCATAAGCTGCTCAAATAACCCACTTTCCTTCTATGAGGACACTTCACCCTTGCCATGGAAGAATTAGTAAGTGCTATGTTGGGATGAGTTCTGACATCAAGCTTATCCCCCAATGTACAATGTATCCCTAAACTTCTCAAGTACCAGACTTCTTTCTATAGGGACACTTCAACCTTGCCAGAGTTAATTTTGTCACCAAAGAACTGGAAGTGTTTTATTGGGATGAATTCTAACTCCATAAGCTTATCACCCACTGTAGTTCTGTACACAGGCCACTAATTGCTTCGATTTCTACAAGGAAATATGTGATGTTGGTGACAGCATATAACCAGTAGTCAATACTGATGAATGTGGTGCTACACGGCCAAATTCGAATGGATCCGTCGTTGTACCGAAGTGTGGGATGTAACTGAAAAGAATGACCTATGACAGGGTGCATTCTTTCACCAGCAAATAAAACAATGAAGCACAACACTTAGATGTACCTGGGATTGAGGAAGAACGCGTCTGATAGATGTAACGCGACTACCTATCCACTTTCGCAAATGGAGTACCGATTACCTTGGAGTTTGCATCCTCTGAGCCGTGTGATGCCCGATATATATACTAGCCTCACAGGTCACCAATATACTGTAAAACTGTAGGTTTGCACGCATTTTACTGAGATTACTGAACATATAGAAGCATTTGATGCACACTTCCTCCATTTAATTGTTGTTTCCTGTCAGAATATATAACCGCTATGAATTGTGGGAATTCTCGACATTTCGATAAGGTAGTTTCATTGTTAAGCGAATTGCAGAACTTCATAATGTGGCCAACTTCGAAATGACATTCGTATTTAAATTAGATGTTGCAGTAAAACAACCTTCATCCATCATTTCTTTATCTGATGGATTGGGATGCGTTCCCTTAATTCCTGTCTGTCTTACCAGCAAATAACTTGTAACATATTAGTGTATATGTGGTACAAAACAGGTCCATGCTGCAAATCCTTGCCATAGATACTTCTTCTTAAATTTCTAAAACTTCCCAATAACTGAGAAGGAAAGAAATTAGATCTGAATGTAGGTGAGCAGTAAATCAACATCTTATTGAAGAGTTGGTCCACTGGAACCAAATAAAACATTGCAGTATTTCTGTGTATGTGAAAACTGCTGGTGTGTTCTTTAATGAGAAATCCTAATAGACCTTGCATAAGGTAGAAAAGTAAAGAAAATAAACCTTTCCCATATCCAAATGCATGGATGAGAAGGTATAACTTAGGAAGTTCTTCTTGATCTCAAGCAGTTTCTGTCAAATTTACCTCCACAAAGACAGAGTTGTTGCTTGTTTTCTGTTCAAATCGTCACCATGAAGCTCTCCCAGCCATGGATAACTTGTCTGAAGTGTGAGAGGACTAAAAATGCCAGCTTTGTAGTGACAATCTAGTTCCTAGCTAACAGAAAACCTTCATCAACAGCATGATCGTCTTCTTCAGTT
Organism: Sabellastarte sp. h YS-2021; assembly: GCA_964017235.1. Classification (NCBI taxonomy): domain Eukaryota; kingdom Metazoa; phylum Annelida; class Polychaeta; order Sabellida; family Sabellidae; genus Sabellastarte; species Sabellastarte sp. h YS-2021. The sequence goes on from OZ024936.1 coordinate 37,365,200, forward strand.
GTTGTAAATAGTGACCAATGAAATTTAATTTTCTTCCATTATGATCAGTTTGAAGGAAATGTCTCTTGACCAAGTGCATTCTCTGCCAAGTTTACTCTACCAGAGGATGCCCTGCGATTTGCTTCCAGCTGAACTTCCTGTAAGTTGTAGTTGTGAAACCATCTGATGAGAAGAACCTTCATTCCTGAACCCTTCTTCTATTACAAGGTTACCTCTGCCATATTTACCTCACTAGAGAAGACAGAGGAAATAGTCTTTTGCGAGATGAAGATCCTATTCCCCTCTTCTGCCTCAAGGAAGAGATCCGTGGTAGTACTCTGAAGAGGAAGATCTTGTAAAATTGCAGTGTCTGTTACCGGGGTTGCCTCTGCCATATTTACCTCACTAGAGGAGGCAGAGGTACTACCCTTAAGTGAGATGAAGATCGTATTCTGGTTACTCCACTGGGGATCTGTGAAGAGGTAGATCTTGAAGAAGTGCAGTTTCTGTCATCTTTCTTCTGTATTAAAACAATGAAGCAGAAGACTTAAAATGATGTTCTTCTGTTCATACATTAGGCAGTTGATGGACCCTGCATAGCTTCTAGACGTGCTAGTATAAGCTGGAGAAGATCAGAAGATGAATTCTTCTCAATGTCGAGGAAAATCTTCTTTTAAAATGGCTAACAGAACTCTACCACTAACTAAGTAAAAGGTCTGTAAAATCCGTAGATTCACTGAAAAGCAGACTTCTTGAAGACAATGGCTGACAAATAACAAAAGAAAAGAAATAAAACCTTCCAATTCTAATGAAAGCGTGAATTCTTTTCAAAACATCTCCTTTCTTGCCAGCCATGTTGAAACTCTTCGCAAACGAAGATCATGTCAAACGATGCTTACTCCCTTACGACCAAAATAAAAGTGAGGCTTAACGGGGTTCTTCTGGTGCATGCGCATGCGCGGTCATGCGTATACATACTGGTACCGACAAGAATATTTATTTTAAAAATATTCTCGTTTGGTCGTACTTGTTTGCTCCCGCCAACACGTAAGCACTAGTGAGGATAAGGTAAGGGTATTTTACGCAATAAAAGAAATCCTTAATGTAGTATTCAACTATTTCCTATTAAGGCAGTAACCCTAAAAGAAAAAGTGGTTACTGAAAATGTCTGCAGTAGCAGCCCCTGGGCAATAAGTCAAGAATAGCATCAGAGATGCCTGTACCCCACAGCCTGGGGAAGTAGTTTTCAACACCATGAGATATAGAAGTAGTGAAACAGTACAAAGATTGGGATACATAATGTTGAAGGTGAGAAAATAATGTCTTAGAGAAAGAAAATGTATGTAAAGATAAAGTTTTAGAATCAAGATAATTCATCAGCAAAATGACAGCATTAATCAGTAAACTAAAACTAGTTAGCCTCGGTGGGCAAGAATCCCAGCTCACAGGTATAACTAAATGGGCAACAACATTGAGAGTTTGGGAAAATCTTACAACTTCAGTTGTAATAAGTATACAGAATCCATGAAATTTTGTCGGATATAAGATTCACAGGCCATGATTTCTTATAAGTTATTTTAATATTTTGATGCCCTAGAACCAACTAGAAAAAGGTTTTTGTTACTGAGGCTTTGAAACTCTTTTAAGGCAAGAAACACTGCCTTGAGTTCCAAATAGTTTATATGCAGTTTGCTTTCTGGCAGTGACCAAGTCCCTCTGGCAGTGTGTTCGTTTAAGTGAGCGCCCCACCCTTCTTTTGATGTGTCTGTAAAGATTTGCAGAGCATGCTTTATAGGGTGTAATGGTTGGCCTGTGAGAACGTTGTCTTCCTGTAGCCACCATTGTAAGTGAGGGTGCAGGGAGATGGGGATTGGAATCACCTTTTCTAGTGACTCTGGTATTCTCCAATGGTGTTTGAGGTGCCACTGTATGGGTCTCATGTGTAGTGGGCCTAGGTGAACTTGCTTCTCTTTGGCTGTTAGTAAACCTATCAGGGACATGAACTGCCGGACCGGACAGGTCGGTAGTGACAGTATTTCTAATATTTTGTCTTGAAGGTTCTGCCTCCGGTCTGGGGTCGGTCGGACCCGACCGGCCTTGAGGTCAAACTGGTATCCTACAAAATCGAAGATCTCTTTTGGATCCAGCTCCGACTTGTCCAAATTCACCAGCCAGCCTAATTTTTGGCATATTTTCACTAGGATTTGAGTATGTTGGAGACAGGCCTGGTGGGATGTGGCTCTCACCAACCAGTCGTCTAGGTACTGGTAGACCCTTATACCCTTGTGTATGGCCATCAGTTTCACCTCTTTTGCTATTACAGTGAACTCCAAGGGTGCTGTGGACAGACCAAAGGGCAGTGCCTTGAACTGGTATGTCTGACCTTGGACATGAAATCTCAGATATTTCCTGGACTGTTCCTGTATAGGGATATGGAAGTAGGCGTCCTTGAAATCTATTGAGGTAACCCACTCCCCTTGTTGGAGGGACGTTCTGATGGTTTCCGGTGTCTCCATTTTGAATTTCTCCGTCTTGAGGAAAAGATTCAGTTTGCTCAAATCTAGTATAGGTCTCCACTTGTTGTTGGGTTTTGGGACTAAAAATAGTCTGTTGAAAAACCCCAGAGATGTTTGGTGTTTTACTAGTTCTACAGCATTCTTGGCTATAAGCTGATGTAATGCCTCCAGCAGGTAGCTGTTCCTGTGGGGATTGACATAGCAACTTATAACCGTGGGTGGCCTTGTGAGTCTTGGCTGGATCCGGAAGGAGAGGGTGTAACCCTCTTTTAGGATCTGAACTACTTTTGGACCGGCTCCCAGATCCAGCCAAGTTTGCCAAAAGTTTTGAAGTCTGGCCCCTACAGGCAGATTTTGTGCAGCATTTTTGACATTTGTTACAGGTTGAACACAACTGAGTGACACAAGAAACACTTTTCACAGACTTTAATTTGTAACTTTTGCAATAACAATCTGCTGACCCAGGACTTAATTCTTTCTTTTGGGAATGCTCGGGTGCAGTATGAACATTGGAGGCAACTTGAAACTTTACATTTAAACTGTCTATAGTCTGTGATGGAAGTGGGCTCCCAGCCAGCAGTCGTGCCTGTAACTTGGTTACACAGTAATTGTCATTTATACGACTGCTGGCCCTTGGCTGGTCGAGATGAATAGTTGGAAGCACGACCTTTCCCTTTCTTGAACTGTCACCTATTGATGTTCTTCCAAGCCGGGCTGTCCGGCTTAGCTTCGTTTCTGCTGTCAGACTCTTATCCGATCTCTCATAGGGATGGTACCGACCCTTGCTACGCCCAGCACTTGAATGTCCCTTGGATTCAAAACTGACCATATCCTCCTCTGCTTTTCTTATAAGAAAAGCTGATTCTGGGAACAGTGTCTTGATATATAGAGGTCCTGTTCTGAGAGCGTTCAATGTATCTGGTTTAATGCCAGTTCTGAGGTGACTCAGGTATGCATCCCTGTGTGCCAATGTAATGTTACCCATGGAGATGAAGACGAAGTCTGTTAAGTGTTCCATGGTCTTGGCTGCTGCTTGAGTGATGCTGGCATTAAAATCCATCAAATATTGAAGTTCGTCAGCAGCTGAAGAACTCTTGTGGGAAGTCTTGCCTTTACTCTTCGACCTCAGGGTTTTCAACTGATCCTGCATATTCTGTTGGACCTTAAACAAACACCTGTTGAAGCTGGCTGCTTGGTTACAAATAACCGTTGCCTCTCTTGCTGATCTCTCCCATCTTCGCAGGGTTTCCTGTGATATCCTGCGTGAAGCTGGTGGGGTGGAAGTCAGTCCAGAGTGTTTAGTAATACGGCTATAACTACTATTCAGCTTTGCAGCGTCTGTGCACCAAGATGAGACGGCTGATGGGTCAACTTTGTGGTCGGAACACAGCCCGTACCACTTGGACTGTGACTTTGCAGGTCTCAGGAACACATCTTTCGACAGGCCACCGGCCTCTGAACCACGGGAGGGATAACCCTCAAACAAAGTAGTGTTCAATTTCTGTAGCTTCTTACATAGCCAGTCTTCAGTTGGCATCTGGACGGAAACCTTGCCAGGAACTGGAGTCTTGGGTCCAGCAAAAGGGTTGTCCTCTGATGTGTTAGCAGAACTGTCAATGTCCGGGACATGGGACCAACCCATAAAGGAACGGATACCTCTCATGGTTTCCCGGTATGTTTGTTCCTGTGACAGAGGTTGATCTTGATCCAAGCCGGTCACGTCCTGATCATCTGAGAGCTCCCCTGCCTCTGTATACAAATCCAGTGGGGGTCGGTCGGAGAAGTCACTACCGGCCTCAGAGATGGAACTAACAGAACTATCCCTTCTGGCTCTGTGTAAGGCAGGGGAGCCGGTGTCCTGATCATCTGAAGGCAAGGGTCAGTCGGTAGAAGATAGTCGGTTGGACTGAGGTCGGTGCTTGCTGGTTGACCTTTTAACTGCAGAAGAGCCAGTGCTACTCAGTAGAGGTCAGTCGGATAGACTGTGCTTTACTGGTCGGCTGATGCTTTGCAGCAGAGGAGCCAGTCCCAGGAAGCTCTGTAGATGAAGTGTGTTGGCTGGATTTTGCTTTACTGGTCGGCTGATGCTTTGCAGCAGAGAAGCCTGTGCCAGGAAGCATGGAAGCAGTGGTCGGTCGGTTGTTCTCAGTTTGACTGGTCGGCTGATGCTTTTCAGCAGAGAAGCCAGTGCCAGTAAACTCTGAAGTAGCAGGAACCGGGTGAACCGGCTTGATGAATGGTTCAGTGGAGTGAACTGCAGAAGCTGGTGGAGAGTGAGTCGGAGTCACTTTAACAGAAGATGAAAATGTCGGTTCAATAGTCCTGACCAATAAAATGGCTTCTAACCTGTTGAATCTGTCTGACCATTTTTCATCAAGTTGTGTAATCTTCTGTTGAACTACTAGCAGTAGATTTAACAGCTTTAGACGTGGAAGCTTTTTTTTTTCTTTGCTTTTTTCTCAGGGGGGGCAACAGTAGGTGGAGATTTCACAGTACCCTGTTTATCAACAGACCCTAATACAGCAACAACAGACGGGTCGACTCAGTGTCCTTGGATGGGGTGGATTCAAGCTTCTTAGCCTCCCGTTTGTCTTTTTTGAATTTTATATGAAGGCGTAGAGAGTTGCAAACGTTGCTCATGGGAAAAATTATTGCAGATAGTACATTCAACATCAAGCTTTTCGAGCACAGGGGTCCTTACCCTTTCCTTTATCCCTGCACCATGCGCATGCCAGGTGACTGTCAAAGTTAGCCATAGCATGGCTGCAAGTTCCCCTTCTTTGGCCAGGAGACGACATAATGTGCTATAAGATCTACAAGTATTGATGATACAATAAATGTTCACCAAAGATGAAAATTCAGTAGAAAAATCACACTTTACAACTTTAATTTAAATTCTGTGTGCACTAGTTCGCGCCAAACGAAAAAGATGCTATGACGTCACGCTGTCTAGACAGGAAGGGAGTACGACACGCCATCTGGCGAGTGCACTAGAACTAGGGACCGGCCAGCCGGTGGAAACATAGGACGTCTTTTTCTGACGTTTGGCGAGCCGGTCTGCGCCGACCGGAATAGCATTTGTCCATTGGATAGGATGTATTAACACAATAAAAACTTGTGTTTAAACACATGCAACCACAACTTCTAATATTAATATGTAATTCAGCGAAGTAAATTAAGTGTAAAAATTATTTAATATTGTCATGAATTGCAGGTGATGAAATTCACTGTTACAAGCGCTATCATAATAATACATTTTCATGAGAACAATTCTAAAAGTTGCAAAAAAGGTAAAAATATTTGGGCAGACAACTTTAGTGAAGGGCAGGCAACTTTTTTGAGTTCCTGGACCAATGGTCCAGGATGTTTTTGACACGAAAGTCCTACACTGCTGATGTTCTTGTGTTGCCAAGCATGAATCTCACTTCTGCGCTTGAACGACCCAAGGGCTAAGGTCAACTGCTTCAAGGAGGCCTCTTTGATTGGTTCAAAAGGAGCCTTTGTCAGCTGGTGTAAAACCAGGGAAAGATTCCAAGAGGGATTCCCCTCCATCCTTTGGGTCTGTCTCTGTGGAAACTATCTAGGAGACGAGTGAGATTTTCATCTTTGCTGACATTAATGGGCGAGTTTCCAAGTTTATCAGCAATGGCTGACCTGTAACCATCAATGGTGCTGGGCTGTAACTTCCTGTCCTGAAACAGGTACATAAGGAAGTCAGCAACTGACATTACAGGGGGTGCCCTGAAGTCCACCTGATTGCTAATGCACCACTTTGTAAAAATGGCCCACTTTGCCTCATAGACTGATCTGGTTGATCGCCTTTGAGGAGCCTCAATTCTTTCTGCCACTGCCTCAGAGAAGCCCTGTTCTTTGATTGCTGTGGCTCTAGGAGCCATGCATGGAGATTTAGATTTGTCAGATTTCTGTGAGGGATCTGATTGAAGGGCTGTGTAAGCAGATTGGGCAGGTTGGGCAGGCTGAGAGGGACCTGACTGGACATGGCCACCAGGTCCCCAAACCAAGGCATGTTGGGCCACCCCGGGGCAATCAGAATGAGTCTCTTGCATGGGGAGTCCAGTAGCTTCTCCACCACTTTGACCAATATGGCGGTCGGTGGGAATATGCATATGCATCCAGATCGTCCCATGGCAGAGTAAGTGCATCCACTGCTACAGCCAGGGAGTCCGGTACTGGAGAGACAAACTGAGGTAACTTGTGGTTGAACCTCGTGGCAAATAGATCTATTTGAGGCCGGTGCCATTGATTGCATATTTGTTGAAACACTTCCGGAAGGAGGGACCACTCTGTTTGGATGGTCTGACCCAGCCTGGATAGCTTGTCTGCTATCACATTTAGATGGCCTGGGATGTGCCGGGCTTTTAGCGTTATCTGGTGGTTGGTACACCAGGTCAAGATTCTCCATAGAAGGGCACAAAGTGGGCCTGACCTCATGCCACCCTCCTTGTTTATGTAGACGACTACTGTTGTATTGTCCGTGGCCACCAGGACAATCCTGGCCGTACAGAGATGTTGGAACCCTTTTAGGGCTAGAAAGACCGCCTTTAACTCCAGAAAGTTTATGTGGAGTTTGCTTTCGGGTACCGACCAGGCACCTCTTGCAGTATGTTCGCCAAGATGAGCACCCCATCCTTCTTTTGATGCGTCTGTAAAGATTTGCAGTGCGTGTTTTAATGGATGCAGTGGTTGACCTTGCAGTACCTTGCCTTCGTCCAACCACCACTCCAGATGAGGGTGGAGGGATCTGGGCACCGGAATGATCTTTTCCAGTGCTTCCGGCACTATCCAGTTGTTTTTGAGATGCCACTGTATGGGTCTCATATGAAGCCGGCCAAGGTAAACTTGCTTTTCTGTTGCTGTTAGTAGGCCAATCAGGGACATGAACTGCCGGACCGGACAGTTTGGTAGAGACATGATCTCCAAGATTTTCTCTTGGAGGATCTGCCACCGGTCCGGTGTAAGACTTGTTTAGGCTCCAGTTCCGATTTCTCCAAGTTAACTATCCAACCTAATCTCTGGCATATCTGTACTATTCTTGTGTGTTTTGGAGACAGACTTGATAGGATCCGGCTCTCACCAACCAGTCATCTAGGTACTGGTGGATCCTTATACCCTTGCGTATAGCCATCAATTTGACTTCCTTTACTATTACAGTAAATTCCAGTGGTGCTGTCGAAAGCCCGAATGGTAGGGCTTTGAATTGGTAAGTTTGTCCTTGGACATGAAATCTCAGATATTTCCTGGACTGTTCTTGTATTGGGATGTGGAAATATGCATCCTTGAAGTCTATGGAGGTTATCCATTCTCCCTGTTGGAGGGATGTCCTGATGGTTTCCGGGGTCTCCATTTTGAATTTCTCCGACTTGAGAAAGACATTCAGATTGCTCAGATCCAAGATCGGTCTCCACCGTTGTTTGGTTTGGGGACTGGGAACAACCTGTTGAAAAAGCCCAGAGATGATTGGTTTCTTACTAACTCGACTGCATTTTTGTCTATAAGCTGATGCAATGCCTCCAGCAGGTAGCTGTTCCTCTGGGGATTGCCATAGCAGCTTATGACGGTTGGAAATCTTACTAGTTTCGGTCGGGTCTGAAAGGGGAGGGTGTAGCCCTCTTTGAGGATTTGAACCACTTTTGGACCGGCACCTAGGTCCAGCCAAGTTTTCCAAAAGTTCTGAAGTCTGGTCCCTACAGCTAGATTGGGGGCAGCATTTGGTACATTTGTAACAGGATTGACACAAGACAATTGAGTGACACAAGAAACACTTTTCACAGATTTTAATTTGTACTCTTTGCAATGACAATTTACTGGCCCGGGACTTAAATCTTTCTTTTGCGATTGCCCGGGCGCAGTAGTGACATGATGAACAACAGGAAGCTTTGCATTTAAAGTGTCTATTGTCTGTGTAAAGGTGTTGCTCCGGGCCAGCAGTCGTGTGTGGAGCTTGGTTATACAGTAACTGTCATTTATACGACTGCTGGCCCTTGGCAGGTCGGGGTGAGAATGAGGTAGGACGACCCTTTCCTTTTCTGTACTGTCTTTTCCCGATAGTCTTCCATGCCGGCTTGTCCGGTCGAGAGTCTCTGTTACTAGATTTCTTCTCCGGACGTTCATACGGGTGGTACCGACCCTTGCCATGACCAGAAGTAGATTGGCCCTTTGATTCAAACTGAGCAATGTCTTCCTCTGCTCGTTTGATGGTGGCATCTGGGAATAAGGTGGACAAGTGAAGAGGAGCAGTTCTTAAAGCTGTGAGGGTGTCCTGCTTAATCCCTGTTCTGAGTTGGCTAAGATACGCATCACGACGGACAAGGGTAAGGTTTCCCATTGTGATAAAGACGAAGTCGGATAGGTGCTCCATCGACTTTGCTGCTGCTTGTGAGATGCTAGCGTTGAAATCTAGTAAATAATAGAGTTCATCAACAACAGGGGAGACCTTTTGCCTTATGCTCTGCTTTCATAACCTTCAGTAGTTCCTTCATACTCTGCTGAACTTTAACAAGGCAGCGATTAAAGCTAGCAGTCTGGTTACATACAACAGAAGCCTCTCTGGCCGACCTTTCCCACCTGCGTAAAGTCTCTTGAGAGATTCTGCGGGAAGCCGGCGGGGTAGAACCAAGTCCTGTGTATCTAGCTATACGACTGTAGCTACTGTTTAGTTTAACTACGTCGGTGTGCCACGATGAAACTTTTGAAGAGTCAGTCTTCTGGTCGGTGTGAAGCCCATACCACTTTGATTGAGAACGTGGAGTTCGGATGAAAACGTCCTTGGCCAGTCCTCCAGCCTCCAACCCCCTTGAGGGATAACCCTCAGCCAAGGTGAGGTTAAGCTTTCCAAGTTTTTTACAGAGCCACTCCTCTGTAGGCATTCTGACAGAGACCTTGCCGGGGGTAACAGTCTTAGGTCCGGCAAAGGGATTGTCGTCGGATGTGGCAGTTGTGTTGTCGACCTCAGGGATATGGGACCAGCCCATATAAGAGCGGATGCCCTGCATGGTGTCCCGGTAGTTTTGCTCCTCAGAGACCGGATGGTCCTGGTCGATAATAGAATGTTCCTCCGACCATTCGCCCTCTTCAGCATATAAGTCTAACAGAGGTCTGCCCGACATTTCACTGCCATCTTCTGAGGAGAGGCTTGAAAAGCTGGGGAGCCGGAGTCTGCTGTATCAGATGGTGTAGGCCGGTCGGTTGTTGGTGGTCGGTGAGTGTCATGTTGAGCCAGAGGTGTAGGGTCAGTACCAAGATTCCCAGCCGGGGTAGGTTGGTCGGTCTTGGTTTGACTGGTAGGCTGGTATGTAGTAGATGAGCCTTGTCCAGTAACCTTAGTTGAGGAAGCAGGTCGGCTGGTTTTAGTTTTACTGGCCGGCTGATGCTTATTACCAGAGGAGGCCGTACCAGGAAACTTGCTGGATGAAGACTGTTGGCTGGTCATTGCTTTACTGGTCGGCTGATGCTTTTCAGCAGAGAAGCCAGTTCCAGGAAGCACAGAAGATGATGAAGGTCGGATGAAAGGTTCAGATCCTTGTTCTATAGAAGATGGTGGTGAATGGGTCGGAGTGACTTTGACGTTAGCAGAAAACTGAGGTTCAAAGCTTTTAGTTAGGATCAAGGCTTCAAGCCGGTTGAAACGTTCCGCCCATTTTGGATCTAAATCTGCTATCTTGTCATCAGTAGAAGATAATGGCGGCTTTGAAACAGTAGCAGTGGGAGATTTGTCTTTCTTGCCGACCTTCTTAGTATCCTTCTTAGCTTTCTTATCAGGCGGAGGGGCCTCTACAGGGTTGGAAGAAGTAGGTTTCTCAACAGGCCCGATGACGGACACACTAGCTGGATCAATAAGATCTACATTGTCTTTAGAAGGGGTAGCTTCTAATTTCTTGGCCTCCCTTTTTTCCTTTTTGATCCTATACGAGGGAGTGGCTAATTGAAGACGTTGTTCTTCAGAGAAGGCATTACATATTTTACAATCAGAAGTATTGGGATTTTTAACACAATCGTCTGTTCCCTTACCCTTCTCACGACATCTTACACAAAAGGCATTGAGTCAAAATTAGCCATAGCATGTCCACAACCGCCTCTGCGTTGGCCAGGAGACGACATGATAGTCCTGGTATATGAAGAACACAATATATATGGAATAAAAACAAAATGGTAGCAGTAAAAACTGAAATAATCTTCTTTGCAAAAATCCTTGTGCACTAGTCACGCGCCAAACGAAAAAGATGCTATGACGTCATGCTGTCTAGACAGGAAGGAAGTACGACACGCCACCTGGCGAGTGCACTAGTACTACGGACCGACTTGCCGGTGGAGACACAGGACGTCTTTTTCTGGCATTTGGCGGGCCGGTCTGCGCCGACCGGATAAGCTATTGTCCATTGAATAGGATGTATTAACGCAATAAAAGTATATATTTTAAAGCAAAGTAGTAGCTATTCTCATAGAAAACTGGAAACTCTAATCTCAAAAATATTCCGTGCGCACTGTCGAGTGCCAAACGAAAAAGATGCTATGACGTCACACTGTCTAGACAGGAAGGAAGTACGATGCGCCACCTGGCGAGTGCACAGTACTGGGACCGGTCTGTGCTGACCGGATTAGCAATTGTCCATTGGATAGGATGTATTAATGCAATAAAATCAGCTATTTTATGACCCAAGTTTGACCCATAAGGGGGGATCAGGGGGGGTAAATCTGACCGGCTATCTAGACTCTTCACATATGGTTTCCCAATACCTCTTAATACATTCTAAAGCTGTAAAAACAATAAATAAAGGAGATACAAGGCAAAAGCACAAAATCGGCTATTTTATGACCCCAGTTTGTCCCACAAATGGGGTCAGGGGGTAAATCTGACCGGCTATCTAGACTCTTCACATATGGTTTCCCAATACCTCTTAATAAATTCTAAAGCTGTAAAAGCTTATACCATACTTACCATTTCCTGACCAGTGCTATATGTTGGAGCCATCCAACTCACTGGCCAACGTTGAGAAACGTTTTTAAGGTACCTTAAGAAGCCAGTGAGTGAGTGTGGACTAGGAAGCCCCCCAATGGTCATGTGACCACGCCAATAGGCGCCATTCATTGTTTGAACGGGCACTGTGTCAGCTGAGTGTTTTTGATTTGTGAAGGTGATAATGAGAGGAAAGCATAACTAGAAATAGGACGCCCTGTTGATAGTAGCTGCGACATATGAATAGAAACAGGATAGCATAGAAGAACACACATTATCATGTGTAATGTCCACCCCATGAACTTTTTGCCAAAATTGTACAGTAGTCTTACAAGATCCTGTTTCATTTGTAAAATATATCAATGATGCTTAAATATTTATTAGTGTACATGTAAATTATTTCAGCTTCATGCCTTTTTGCATTGGTTGGGTCGAAAATTTTGACGAAATCACTCTATCTTGCACGGTTAAGAAGATAGAAGCAAATTTCTGTTTTTCTATTTTTGGCAAAAATTTGAAAATTCAAAATGGCTGCCATTTTTGGGAAAAGGAAAATTTTTTGAAAATTGCCAAGAGTACATTTCTTAGATACCCTATGGGTCGAAAATTTCAACGAAATAACTCTATTTTGCACAGTTAAGGCAAATATGTGTTTTTCCATTTTGGGCAAAAATTCGAAAATTCAAAATGGCCGCCATATGTGGGGAGGGGAAATTCTTTTGAAAATTGCAAAGAGTACATTTCTTAGATACCCTGCGGGTCGAAAATTTCAACGAAATCGCTCTATCTCGCACGGTTAAGGGGATAGAAGCAATTTAGTGTTTTGCAATTTTTCACAAAAATTCGAAAATTCAAAATGGCCGCCATATGTGGGAAGAGGAAAATTTTTGAAAATTGCCAAGAGTACATTGCTCAGATACCCTGTGGGTCGAAAATTTCGACGAAATCCCTCTATCTCAGACGGTTAAGGAGACAGAAGCAATTTTGTGTTTTGCCATTTTTGGGGAAAATTCGAAAATTCAAAATGGCTGCCATTTTTGGGGAGGGGAAAATTTTTTGAAAATTGCCAACAGTACATTGGACAGATACCCTGTTGCTTGATAATTTCGACGAAATCGCTCTATCTCGCACGGTTAAGGAGATAGAAGCAAATTCGTGTTTGACATTTTTGGCAAAAATTCGAAAATTCAAAATGGCCGCCATTTTTGGGGAGGAAAAAATTTTTTTAAAAATTGCCAAAGTACAATGCTCATATACCCTGTGGGTCGAAAATTTCAACGAAATCACTCTATCTCACACGGTTAAGGAGATAGAAGCAAATTTGTGTTTTGCCATTTTTGGCAAAAATTCAAAATGGCCGGCATTTTTGGGGAGGGGAAAATTTTTTGAAAATTGCCAACAGTACATTGGTCAGATACCCTGTTGACGAAATCGCTCTATCTTGCACGATTAAGGAGATAGAAGCAAATTTGTGTTTTGCCATTTTTGGCAAAAATTCAAAATGGCCGGCATTTTTGGGGAGGGGAAAATTTTTTGAAAATTGCAAAGATTACATTCCTTAGATACCCTGTGGGTCAAAAAATTCAACGAAATCGCTCTATCTCGCATGGTTAAGGAGATAGAAGCAAATTTGTGTTTTGCCATTTTTGGCAAAAATTCGAAAATTCAACATGGTCGCCATTTTTGGGGAGGGGAAAATTTTTTGAAAATTGCCAACAGTACATTGGTCAGATACCCTGTTGACGAAATCGCTCTATCTTGCACGGTTTAGGAGATATGAGCACATTTGCCTTTTTCAGTATTCAAAATAGCCAATTACTCATTTATTTAATTAATTACTCACTCATCTATGAAGCAATTCCCCCCAAAAGCAATCCCATACAAGCTATTAACCCAATGAACCTCCATAAGAAATTTCAGAAAGCTAGGCTTAATAGCATTCCTTAAAATGTCTGGAAACAAAAGAGATACTCAAAAGTAGCAAAGTAGCTATTACTCAGTTAGCTATAGAGTTATCATCACCAAAAGCAATCCCATACAAGCTATTAACCCAATAAACCTGCATGCCAAATTTGGTAAAGATAGGATAAGAACTGTTGCCTAAAATGTCTGGAAACCAAGTGGGACGCCGGACGCCGGAAAAAGCAAAAATAATAGTGGGGTGGACATAATTATCAGGGAAAGTGCTGTACAGAAGTACAGTAAATGGTAATTGAACAGCATGTTTGAAAGAAATTCCGAAGCTGACTGAAGAAAAGGACAAAAAAGTTGTGCCCTGCAAATGGTATTATGAAGGAAAGCAACAAGGTAACTGTTTAAGTGTAAAAAGTAGGTTAAAACATATTTAAAGAAATACTGCAAATGCAATATCCTCGTTCCACCTTGAAGAAGGGGTCCAAGGTAAAATCCAACCACACAAAAACATTCCCAGCCCATGATTTCCTATAGGCTGGTTTACCATCCCAAACCTCTAGGACCAATAATAAGCGAGTTATAAGCACTTCTAAGTTTGGCTGTCTTCATTTGACCTAGAAGGAGGGGTCCAAAGGTCAAATCTGACCACACCAAAAGAATCCCAGCCCATGATTTCCTATATGTTGGTTTACCATCCCAAACTTCTAGGACCATTAATAAGCGAGTTTTCAGCACTTTTAAGTTTGGCTATCCTCGTTTGACCTTGAAGGCAGGGTTCAAGGTCAAATCTGACCACACCAAAAGATTCCCAGCCCATGATTTCCTATAGGATGGTTTACCATCCCAAACCTCTAGGACCAATAATAAGCGAGTTATAGGCACTTTTAAGTTTCGCTATCCTCAATTGACCTTGAAGGAGGGGTCCAAGGTCAAATCCGACCACACCAAAAGATTCCCAGTCCATGATTTCCTGTAGGTTGGTTTACCATCCCAAACCTGTAGGACCAATAATAAGCGAGTTATAAGCACTTTTAAGTTTGGCTATCCTCAATTGACCTTGAAGGAGGAGTCCAAGGTCAAATCTGACCACACCAAAAGAATCCCAGCCCATGATTTCCTATATGTTGGTTTACCATCCCAAACTTCTAGGACCATTAATAAGCGAGTTATAGGCACTTTTAAGTTTGGCTATCCTCGTTTGACCTTGAAGGCAGGGTTCAAGGTCAAATCCAACCACACCAAAAGATTCCCAGCCCATGATTTTCTATAGGTAGGTTTTCGATTCCAAACCTCTAGGACCAATAATAAGTGAGTTATAAGCACTTTTTAGTTTGGGTATCCTCGTTCGACCTTGAAGGAGGGGTCCAAAGTCAAATCGGACCACATCAACAGATTCCCAGCCCATGATTTCCTATATGTCTGTTTACCATCCCAAACCTCTAGGACCAATAATAAGTGAGTTATAAGCACTTTCATGTTTGGCTATCCTTGTTTGACCTTGAAGTAGGGGTCAAAGGTCAAATCTGACCACACCAAAAGATTCACAGCCCATGATTTCCTACAGGTTGGTTTACCATCCCAAACCTCTAGGACCAATAATAAGAGAGATATAAGCACTTTTCATGACTGACAAAGAAACACCTGTGGCGGCCATCTTGTTTTTCAAAATGAGACCAAAAATATTCCCAGGCAACATTTTATGGTTATTAATATATCCTGCAAACTTGAGAAGGCTAGCTATAATATTTTTTTTTCGTTAGAGCAGTAATGGTGAAATCTCTCTACACACTGCGGCTATCCAGTGGATACAATGATTTACTCAACAGTAAGAACCTGAAAGTAGCTATTGCTCAGCTATGCCATGACATACAGGTCTGCAATTTCACTATGTTATAGCTGACCAAAAATTACGTGAATAACATATTTAAACAAAATACTCTAAATGCAATAGTTTTCAAGTTACAACTGATTTACTCAATAGTGATAACCTCAAAGTAGCTATTACTCAGCTATGCAATGAGCTACATGTCTGAATTTTTACTATGTTATAGCTGACCCAAAAGTAGGTGAACAACATATTTAAGCAAAATACTGTAAATGCAATAGTTTTCAAGTTACAACTAATTTACTCAAAAGTGAGAACCTGAAAATAGCTATTGCTCAGCTATGCCATGAGTTATAGGTCTGTAATTTCACGATGTTATAGCTGACCCAAAAGTAGGTGAACAACATATTTTAACAAAATACTCCAAATGCAATATTTTTCAAGTTACAACTGATTTACTCAACAGGCAGTACCTGAAAATAGCTATTGCTCAGTTGTGCCATGAGCTACAGGTCTGTAATTTCACTATGTTATAGCTGACCCAAAAGTAGCTGAATTGTAAAAATTTTATTGTAATTTAACTTTTTATAAGTTAAATACTTACCTTATCCTCACTAATGCTTACGTGTTGGTAGGAGCAAACAAGTACGACCAAACGAGAATATTTTTAAAATAAATATTCTTGTCGGTACCAGTATGTATACGCATGACCGCGCATGCGTGTGCACCGGAAGAACCCCGTTAAGCCTCACTTTAATTTTGGGAGCCAATATAATATATTGTAAACCCAAAAATCTTGAAAATGTGGGGTTGGTAGGGCGGGAATCCGAATCTAGTGAGGATAAGGTAAGTATTTAACTAATAAAAAGTTAAATTACAATAAAATTTTTACATTTTATTGCGTAAAATACCCTTACCTTATCCTCACTAATGCTTGATTACAACCATACTGGTGGTGGGATTTTTAATATTTTTGCCACCAAAAGCAGGTATAACCAAATGAAAAGACAAAGTACACATCTCAAGAAACTTGAGAGTACCAGACTATATTATGCAGTAAAAGTCACTTAACAAAATAACATTTAGTAGTTATATATGTAAGCACTACCTGGCAACCTTCCCAAAGGTGCCTTGGCCCTGCATGCATCTTTTAGTTCCAATGTACTAATTTCAAACACACTTGTGGTGATAAGTACAAAAGTATGCTAGGCATACTTAGCAAAATAACAAAATGACCTATGTAGTTATATTCTGTTATTAAGTAAACTGGAACTGTTCAGAATAGGCATTGAAAAATTCCACACCTTTGGAATTTTATAACACTAAATACCAATGTGTTCACCAACCATTGAAAGGGGCATTGGTAAGTAACAGGAAACTGTGCTCCTCTATATGGAGAAGACCTATTAACACATTCCTTGGGTCTTTCCATCAGATCAGATGCTTTCCCAAGATCTCTGAATGAAATGATTGTCCCATGATTGGGGTATTTCCAATGGGTCTGTCTTCAATTACCACTAAACTGTGTCATCTGGCCATTGGAATTGTATATATATACATATAATTACTGTAATGTATAATACAATACACAAACTATGAAGGAACCACATGTCGATACTGTAGTTCCAAAGAACAGACTGACCTTCATTTGACTTTCAAGTCATAAGTTAAAGTATAAAACTGTGTAATGTGAATCCAGCCATATAAGGAGCATTTGAACCTTGACCCTAGGAACATTCTAAATTCCAAGGTCAGATACTTGATCAGCTAGCAGAACTGTCTGCCTTTGACATTGTAACTCCTTGTTTACCTCCTGAAAAGCCATCATGAATGATGAATAGCACATATTCCACTAAGATCTGCAATCTGTCAAGATATAATCTTAGTCCTATCTTCAGTGAAAGCAGGCCCATCTGAGGCTATCTGTTCTCTGCCAGGAGTACTGATGAAGGAGAAATTGTGATTCCTTCCAGCTCTGTATTTCAATAATTGAAAGTCCAAACAACATCACCTCTCTATCTATCAGAGACCCAGATCATGAGAAACTGATTTGACTGTCAGAATGTTCAAATTCTGATTCAGATTGTATAAAGAGACTTTGTCAAGACTACAATAATCAAGACAAGACCAAAGAATGTAAAAGGTATAGCACCATCCTTCATTAGTCTATCCTAAGAAAACCCACTATCAATCCATTTAGATCATAACTATGAATGATTTCAAAAATTAACTCAAATGAAACCAATCGAACAGTCTATTGAGTTTAAAACTGTGAAGGATTTCAACAGTGAACCCAACTGAAAAACCATGAATCAGTCTATTGAGTCCATACCTATGAAATATTTCAATAGTGAACCAAAAGAAAACCCATTTATCAGTCTATTGAGTTCATAACTATGAATGATTTCAATAGTGAACCCAAATGGTTTGCAATAGCATCCCTGTATCCTGCAAGTGTGGTAGAAACCAGATTCTACTGGTGAATCAATGGTTCCAAAACCTGCCATTGAGAAGAGAGAAGGCTATTGGAAATCCAACTGAATCTCCTTCCATCAGATTCACAGATTCAAAAGAACTACCTTGCTCTGTAGACCTTTTTTTTTTTTTTTTTTTTTTTTTGAACTGAGATAGGCAGGCTTTGGTGAATCCCTGGTTGATAGCTGCTTAAGGAGATTTCTCCATGCTGCAGGCCAATAGTGGTTTGGGGAATAAGTCCATCAGGGCCCAGACCAACACATCCCTGGTCACCCTGGGATTCCTGCTATTATGTAATAAGTATTATTCTCATTTTTTGTACCATTTTGAAATGAGAAATATTTAACAGTAGGCTTAACCAAACAGTGCCTCGAATAAGATACTCAATACCTCTACTGCCATTGTATTGCATCATATTAGGGCAACAGACTGGTGAAATGAACACAGATAGCTTGTTCTTCATCTTTGTTACAAAGCTATGTAACATAACAGGGTGCCAGATATGGCAAACCATATGAAAACCATGGGATGAAGTACATTCTGTTTGAATGCCTTATCCCTGTATGTAAGGATGTTGATATCCCATCATGACAGCCCTAAATGTAGTGAGCCCTCACAATTTGTTGTGGGCTTACAAAGGACTATTAGATGCAAGATACACATCTAATGAAAGGGTAAGATAAACAACACTGTGCTATGCTGTTATCTGGAGTAAAACCATCTTGTTTTGAAGGTGAATTTGAAAACCCTTAACATCAGAAATGCAGCCCTCAGTATCCTCTGACAGCCCTGGTTTCTGTGGCTGACCATATGACAGCAAACGGATCTCCCAAATGTGTTCTTTGACCCTCTATAGTTCCAAGTTCTGTAAACTATGAACATGTCTGAAGGTGAAGAGATTGTGAATATTCCAATGGAATTTCCAAGCAACATTTATGTGAAGAATGTCCATTGGAACTGAATGTTGTAAGTTATAGATTCCTATAAATGACATGAGAATTATGGGAATGGCTAATAAACTTGTATGTATACCATCCATAAGCTGCTCAAATAACCCACTTTCCTTCTATGAGGACACTTCACCCTTGCCATGGAAGAATTAGTAAGTGCTATGTTGGGATGAGTTCTGACATCAAGCTTATCCCCCAATGTACAATGTATCCCTAAACTTCTCAAGTACCAGACTTCTTTCTATAGGGACACTTCACCCTTGCCAGAGTTAATTTTGTCACCAAAGAACTGGAAGTGTTTTATTGGGATGAATTCTAACTCCATAAGCTTATCACCCACTGTAGTTCTGTACACAGGCCACTAATTGCTTCGATTTCTACAAGGAAATATGTGATGTTGGTGACAGCATATAACCAGTAGTCAATACTGATGAATGTGGTGCTACACGGCCAAATTCGAATGGATCCGTCGTTGTACCGAAGTGTGGGATGTGAACTGAAAAGAATGACCTATGACAGGGTGCATTCTTTCACCAGCAAATAAAACAATGAAGCATAACACTTAGATGTACCTGGGATTGAGGAAGAACGCGTCTGATAGATGTAACGCGACTACCTATCCACTTTCGCAAATGGAGTACCGATTACCTTGGAGTTTGCATCCTCTGAGCCGTATGATGCCCGATATATATACTAGCCTCACAGGTCACCAATATACTGTAAAACTGTAGGTTTGCACGCATTTTACTGAGATTACTGAACATATAGAAGCATTTGATGCATACTTCCTCCATTTAATTGTTGTTTCCTGTCAGAATATATAACCGCTATGAATTGTGGGAATTCTCGACAATTCGATAAGGTAGTTGCAGAACTTCATAATGTGATCAACTTCGAAACGGCATTAGTATTTAAATTAGATGTTGCAGTAAAACAACCTCCATCCATCATTTCTTTATCTGATGGATTGTGATGCGTTCCCTTAATTCCTGTCTGTTTTACCAGCCAATAACTTGTAACATATTAGTGTATATGTGATACAAAACAGGTTCATGCTGCAAATCCTTGCCATAGATACTTCTTCTTAAATTTCTAAAACTTCCCAATAACTGAGAAGGAAACAAATTAGATGTGAATGTAGGTGAGCAGTAAATCAACATCTTATTGAAGAGTTGGTCCACTGGAACCAAATAAAACATTGCAGTATTTCTGTGTATGTGAAAACTGCTGGTGTATTCTTTAATGAGAAATCCTAATAGACCTTGCATAAGGTAGAAAAGTAAAGAAAGTAAACCTTTCCCAAATCCAAATGCATGGATGAGAAGGTATAACTTAGGTAGTTCTTCTTGATCTCAAGCAGTTTCTGTCGAATTTACCTCCACAAAGACAGAGTTGTTGCTTGTTTCCTGTTCAAATCGTCACCATGAAGCTCTCCCAGCCATGGATAACTTGTCTGAAGTGTGAGAGGACTAAAAATGCCAGCTTAGTAGTGACAATCTAGTTCCTAGCTAACAGAAAACCTTCATTAACAGCATGATCGTTTTCTTCAGTTGTTGAAAATAGTGACCAATGAAATTTAATATTCTTCCATAATGATCAGTTTGAAGGAAATGTCTCTTGACCAAGTGCATTCTCTGCCAAGTTTACTCTACCAGTTACCCTGCCATTTGCTTTCAGCTGAACTTCCTGTCAGTTGTAGTTGTGAAACCATCTGATGAGAAGAACCTTCATTCCTGAACCCTTCTTCTGTTACAAGATTGCCTCTGCCATATTTACCTCACTTGCGAAGACAGAGGAAATAGTCTTTTGCGAGATGAAGATCCTATTCCCCTCTTCTGCCTCAAGGAAGAGATCCGTGGTAGTACTCTGAAGAGGAAGATCTTGTAAAATTGCAGTGTCTGTTACTGGGGTTGCCTCTGCCATATTTACCTCACTAGAGGAGGCAGAGGTACTACCCTTAAGTGAGATGAAGATCGAATTCTGGTTACTCCACTGGAGATCTGTGAAGAGGTAGATCTTGAAGAAGTGCAGTTTCTGTCATCTTTCTTCTGTATTAAAACAATGAAGCAGAAGACTTAAAATGATGTTCTTCTGTTCATAAGTTAGGCAGTTGATGGACCCTGCATAGCTTCTAGACGTGCTAGTATAAGCTGGAGAAGGTCAGAAGATGAATTCTTTCTCAATGTCGAGGAAAATCTTCTTTTAAAATGGCTAACAGAACTCTACCACTAACTAAGTAAAAGGTCTGTAGAAGCCATAGATTCACTGAAATGCAGACTTCTTGAAGACAATGGCTGACAAATAACAAAAGAAAAGAAATAAAACCTTCCAATTCTAATGAAAGCGTGAATTCTTTTCAAAACATCTCCTTTCTTGCCAGCCATGTTGAAACTCTTCGCAAACGAAGATCGTGTCAAACGATGTTTACTCCCTTACGACCAAAATAAAAGTGAGGCTTAACGGGGTTCTTCCGGTGCACGCGCATGCGCGGTCATGCGTATACATACTGGTACCGACAAGAATATTTATTTTAAAAATATTCTCGTTTGGTCGTACTTGTTTGCTCCCGCCAACACATAAGCATTAGTGAGGATAAGGTAAGGGTATTTTATGCAATAAAAAACATATTTACACAAATTTCTGTAAATGCAATAGTTTTCCAATTGCAAGTGATTTACTCAACAGTGAGAACTTCAAAGTAGCTATTACTCAGCTATGCAATGAGCCACAGGTGTGGAACTTCACTATGTTATAGCTGACCCCAAAATAGGTGAATAACATATTGAAACAAAATACTCTAAATGCAATAGTTTTCAAGTTATAACTGATTTACTCAACAGTGATAACCTAAAAGTAGCTATTACTCAGCTATGCCATGAGCTACAGGTCTGAAATTTTACTATGTTATAGCTGACCCAAAAGTAGCTGAATAACATATTTATACGAAATTCTCTAAATGCAATAGTTTTCAAGTTACAAGTGATTTTACTCATGATGGAAGTTACTGAAAAGCCCAAAAGTAGCTATTACTCACTTAGCTATTGAGACAGACATCCAAGTTACTCACCATGTTGTAGCTCTGAAAAAAGTAGCTGAATAACATATTTTAACAAAATGCTCTAAATGCAACACTTTTCAAGTTATAAGTGATTTAGTGCATGATTTCATGAATTTTAATGCATTAAAAATTATTAAAAAAATTTATTAAAAAAAAATAAGACAGATCCAGGTCTCACACTCACACAAGAGAATCTACCTCTGGCCTAATACATATATGCAAGATATGAGAGAAATCTCTGCAATAGTCACTGAGAAAATTGTGATAAAGTGTTGGAATTTTCACACTTTTGGTGGGGGTACCTCCCTTATAATGTCTCTAGCAAACAGACGAACTGACAGATTTGCATGCCTTGAACAATTTTTCATCCTCGATAGATAAGGTATCTTTTAAAAAAAAACAGCATGTCTCTAGGCCTTGTATTTTTGGAGGAGACGTGGACGCGGACACCCATGCCGCAGAGTGACGACATAAAAATTAAAATTATAACAAAATTTTTTCAATTTTATTGCGAAAAATACACTTTTCCTAACCATTTCCTGACCAATGCTGAATGCAGCCTTCATGGATGGCGGGCAGTACTAGAATATAAGAACCTAGTAACAACCCATTGAACAGTAAATAAACACACCACAAACATACAGGCATTCAGACTCAAACTCACCTCAATCATGAGGAAGCCGGACTGCTGAGTAATGCTGTGGAAGCCCATACTCCATATCAAGATACTGTTCAAAACCACCACCTTGAAACTCATCAACAGCAAACTAACGGCTAACAAAACGGTCTATCTACAGCTGTACAATCACATTACCTATTAACAATTTACAACATGTTGAGCCGCAACCACAGGCCCAATCTTCATTACATCACCATTATGCCAGCACAAATCCTTCGGGTAAAAATTTGTGAAGGTCGAATGGCTTCTCCAAAAACAGGAAGCCATAATCTCATCCAAAGCAACTCCTCCCTTAAAAGCCAAAGAAGCAGCCAAAGCTCTAACCTCACGTACCTTGACTTGGGAAACATTTTGAACCTCCTGATCAGACTTTTGGTATGCCAAAATGATAGACTGCTTAATCCAAGAAGATATAGTAGCCTTTGAAATATCCTTTGAGTAGCCCTCCTTAATAGCCACAAAAAGTAGTTTCTTGCCTTCCCTGAGATCTTTTGTCTTATCAAGATAATATCTCAAGGCTCTCACTGGACAAAGAGATTTATCTTGTACCAAAGATGGATCAAAGTGGGTTTCAAAGCAGGAATGACCACAGGTTGAATAGCCAAAGGACCCTCAGAAGCCAACTGATTTTTAGCTATGTATGCAGTTGAAGGTGAAAAGGTAACTTCTGACCAATCCCTTTTCCTACTGAAGGAGTCAAAAGTCCAAGCATTTATTTCGCTATGTCTCTTACCAGAAGCCAAAGCCAATAAGAAAACTGTCTTAAAAGTCAAAATTTTAAGATCAGCTTTTGCCAAAGGTTCAAATGGGGGTCGAGTGAGAGCAAGTAACACCAGAGACAAGTCCCAATTGGGAATAGACCTATTTGCTGAAGGTCTGTCGCTATGAAAGCTGGCAATCAAACAATTCAAATCCAAACTCTGAGAAACCATCTGACCTGCTGAGCCTAGCCCATCTGCTACTGAAGTCCTGTAACCAGCAATAGTTCTGGGTTTTAAGTTCTTATCAGTAAAGAGATGATTAAAAAAATCAGCTATTTGAGGAATAGTTGGTTTGGTGACATCCACCTGATTCTCCTAGGCCCACTTTTGAAATATGGCCCACCTTGAATCATACACTCGCCTTGAGGATTCTCTCTGAAGTGCCTTAATTCTATCTGCCACCTCAACAGAGAATCCTCCTTGACCTTCTTGTAGGTGTCCAGATACCATGCATGGAGATTCAGATACTCCAGATTCTTGTGGAATCTGAGATTGAAGGGTTGCTTTAGGAGATTGTGCACTTGAGGAAGCCTCAGTGGAATCTTGGTTGACAACTCCACCAGATCCCAAAACCAAGGCATCCCCGGCCACCCTGGCGCTATTACAATGACCCTGCACCTGTAAGTGACCATCTTCTGAACTAACTGGGGCAGGATGGCCACTGGACAAAAGGCATAGGCGTCCAGAGCCTCCCAAGAGATGTTCAACACATCTATCTGCCAGGCTTTGTCATCTGGGACAGGAGATACGTAAATTGGCAGTTTGGCATTCAAGCTGGTGGCAAACAGATCCACCATTGGCTTGTGCCAAACTTGGCAGATTTCTTGAAAAACCAGAGGATGCAGAGACCATTCTGTCTGAATGGCCCTGTCCCTCCTGGATAGGGAATCTGCTATCACATTGAGGTTCTCTGGAATAAGTCTGGCTCTGATATGGATCTCCCTGGCATTGGACCATGCCAGAATTCTCCACATCAAAGCACACATTTCGAAGGAGTGAGTTCCCCCTTCCTTGTTGATATAGGAGACCACAGTTGAATTGTCTGAAGAAACCAACATGACTTTTTGCCTTAATTGTCCTTGAAAATGTTTCAGAGCCAGAAAAACAGCTTTCAGCTCTAAAATATTGATATGCAAGTCTTTTTCTAATTGCTACCAAACCCCACTTACAGTACAGCTGTTCAAGTGGGCCCCCAACCCTTCTCTGATGCATCTGTGAACAGCAACATATTGTGCTCTTTCTGATGCAGATTTGAACCCTTGAGCACGTTCTGAGGATCCATCCACCAAGCCAGATGGTCCCTTATCAGCTGAGAAATTGGGACAATTTTGTCCAAGGACTGGGGAAACTGCCAGTTGGTCTTCAGAAACCACTGAAACAGCCTCATATGGATTCGACCCAAAGGAACTGTCTTCTCCACGGAAGCCATGACCCCAATTAGCGACATGAGCTTCCTTGGAGTAGTAGTGTGACCCTGCAAAATGAAAACCATCAGAATTTTGAGTTTGTCCAATTTCTTTTGATTTGAGTAAACCAAACCCTCTCGAAGGTTGAAACGATAACCCAGAAACTCGAGATTCTGAGTCGGTTTGAGTTCTGATTTTTTCAAATTGACAATCCAACCCAACTTTTCGACCAGAGTGATCAATTTTTGAACATCTCGAGCACAATTGACCGGATCCTTGGCCCTCACCAGCCAATCATCCAAATACTGATGGATTCGAACCCCCTGTGAAAGAGCTATGAATTTGACCTCTTTCACTACTCGAGTGAACTCCAATGGAGCAGTCGCAATCCCGAAGGGTAGGGCTCTGAACTGAAAAGCCCAACCCTGCACATGAAAACGTAGATACTTTTGAAACTTTGGGTGTATGGGTACATGAAAATAAGCATCGGTGAGGTCTATGGAAGCCACCCACTCGCCTGTCTGAAGAGAAGCCCGAATGACTTCCGCGGTTTCCATTTTGAAGGTGGGAACATGCAAGTATGTATTTACCACACTGAGATCTATTACTGGACGCCATTTGTTTTCTGGTTTTGGAACCAGAAACAAACGACTGTAGAATCCGAGAGAGTTCTTGTTTTAAACCGGAACCACTGCCCTTTTTTGAACCATTTATTGAACCGCCTCCAGCAAAGCTTGCTGCTTTACTGGGGATACATAACTGCTTTTGATTAGGGGAAACCGAGACAATGGAGGTTTCTGTTTGAATGGAAGACAATAATCTTGCTTTAAAACAAGAACTACCCTCGGATGAGCATTGAAGTTTGCCCACTCTTTCCAAAAGCTTTGTAAACGGGAACCAGGAAATTTTGTGCTTACCTCCTTGTAGTCACTTCCTTCTGCCCCTACCCCTTCGGGCAGATCCTCTGTTGGAGTTATATGAACCCGATTGTCTCTTGTTCTGTTCATTTTGTTTTGATTGGGGACGAAAATTCTGAAAAGCAGCATTTTGATATCTGCTTTGCGAAGAATCCTTCTTTGAGTCTGCATAACGGGAACCATAATTGTCTCCTCTGTGTTTCTTGTATACTGGTGCCCGATTTATCTGACTCCATTGAATGAAGTTTTGCTCCACTTCCGAAAGCACTTTGGAGTTAAATAATTTCTTCTTGGTTAGAGATGCATTTCTTTATTTTGCAATGTCCTTGTCAGTTACATCCGTATGGCATAATTTAAGGAAATTGTCCCTTCTATTCAATAACAAATTCAAGGAAAGTGTCATTGAAGTATCCAGCACATCATCTAACGCCTTACCCAGGCATCCCATAGTAGTGGACTGCAAACGAAGACAATTCTGTATAAACTCCATGCTTTGCTGAATGTCTTCCTGTACCACAGATTCCCTCATTTTATCCACCTCTGTAAACATTTCATTGGTTGCTTTCTCAATGGCAGATTTGAACCAAAAAACGTGATTCAATATCTGAATAGTCTCTCTTGTAACAGTTTCCCAAGCCAAATAATGTTTGATTGGAGTTGAGATGGTAGAAGGTTGTTGATATGGAGGAGTTGCAATATTCTTAAATGCATCCTGTAATCTTGGAGCAGACAATGAAAAAGACTGTGGAGAAACCTGGTAATACTTCATCTGAGGTTTAGGAAAAGAAAGGAACTGACCCTTTGACATAGGAGGATGGTGAGGATCATTATCATCCACATCATTGGAACGTAAGTCAGTAAATTCGTTATATTTCCATAGCTCCACAAGAGGTTGTGCTGGAGGCAAAGCCATAGACTGCTGAACCGACCTCTTCACCTGATCTCTTCCGGAAAAAACAGGAGGAACCAAGCATTCCACATCATTGACTTCTAAATCCAGCCATTTTTTGATAGTCTCAAGAGTATCTGCATAAGCTGGAGATTCCTCATCCTTTGGTCTGATTTCACCTTGTTCCAAAGCCGGATCCGGATCTTCTGAAGATTGTAAAAAAGACCTTTCCCTTGAAAACCCAATAGAATCTTCCGATCTCTGACCTACACCGATAGACAGATCTGATTCACCTCTAGTGACCGTAGCCGACCTTCTCTCTAAACGGCCGGGGCGAATAGATGAAGATGTAGAGGAAGCAGCCGGTTGAGATTTATCATTTGCCACCGGTTGCCTGGAATCCCCTAAACTGTCCCTGCTAGAGCTGGTACGACTCGAAGCAGTTCCAGATTCTTTATTTTCCAAATTCTGTAATCTTTCAGAAAAACTAGAAAATTCAAAACAAAATCTGTCCAGTTTATCCTCTAAAGATCTACCCCTGTGAGAGGTTCCCTTAGAAGACATAGCAGTTGAAACTTCTTCGTCTAATAACGAATCATCAATGCTGACATCTTTACTGCCATTATCACAAAACACAGAAGAATTTTGGTCCTTCTTACTTTTGTACCCGTTTCTATTCTTAATTTTCTTCCTCTGATCTTCAGAAATAGCAGAACAAATACGGCAATCAGAAGGGTTAGCACAGGGATCGTCACCCTTAAGATCATCTCTGCATTTTGGACAATAATGGTGGTCGTCCCAATCCACCATAAAATGGCCACAAAAAGAGCTTTTCCTTTGTCCTTTTTCAATTTTGTCCTGTGAAGACATTGTCAAAACAGATGCCTTATTACAGAACTAAGAAACCCCAAAAAACTTGTAAATAATCCAATACAAAAAGTGAATTCCAAAAAACACATCCACACTCTAAGATGGCCAACAAAAACAATGAATGGTGCCTATTGGCTTGGTCACATGACCATTGGGGGGCTTCCTAGTCCACACTCACTCACTGGCTTCTTAAGGTACCTTAAAAACATTTCTCAACATTGGCCATATCTCAACATATTGCATTGGTCAGGAAATGGTAAGTGTATTTTTCGCAATAAAAAAGGCACACCTTGAGAACTAGTTACATCTATGAGCCAAAATTGAACTGAATCTGTCAAGCTATTTTTGAGATACTGTACAGAAACCAAAATAAAAACTACAATTTAATTCTATTATAATTCAAGGTTTGAGGCCACTTTTAAACATGGCACACCATGAGAACCAGTTACATCTGCAGGCCAAATATAATTTAATCTATAAAACCATTTTGAGATACTGACTGGAAAAGAGGTGTGGCAACTATGATCCCAACAATGCCGGAAGACAAAGCAATCCCAATGCGCTCCCAAGCATAGAGCCTGATGACACAAAACCTTAAGTTACCTTTCAATTCAAAAAACTTTGTCAACAGAGCCATGTTTCAGATACACACAGTGACTGAGGATTCAGTGAGTGAGGCAATAACTCACCTGGGTAGTCTGCCCGGCAGGCCAAGTGCCCCCACATCTGAGCCTGGCTGGAACCGCCTAGCATGCATCGGGTCCATCAGCATCCCACCAGCAGAGGGACCAGCCAGTGGGTCAACATCACCCCGACCAATGAAAAATGGGTCTGTAGAGCCTGGCCTAAAAATTCAAAACAAGAAAATGACATGTGGCAGGAAATTATCCCTTGTGTCAAAAAAAACTAAAAAAAGCCTTTTACAAAGGTAAAAACCAGTGTCCCACAGAAGAAAGTGAATAATGGTAAAAAGCGTTAAAGATAAAGCCTTGTAAAATACATGATTGGGGTTGTCAGTAGTGATACGTAACTACAAGTTATATTAAAAGGTGTATAAAACTAGACCAAGGACGCATCTGTGGCCAGATGCAAGATGTATCCATTGGAAAAGGACAGTTAACATAGTTTAAAAGATAACAAAAGTAGAGTGCCCGTGAACGGGCACTGTGTCAGCTGACTGAGTGTTTTTGAGTTGTGAAGGTGATAATGAGAGGAAAGCATAATTATCAGGGAAAGTGCTGTACAGAAGTACAGTAAATGGTAATTGAACAGCATGTTCGAAAGAAATTCCGAAGCTGCAAGAATTTTAAAGAAATGAGCCACTCACTCATTAAGTAAGTGCTGAAAAGCTGAAAATAGTTATTACTGACTTACCTATGGCGATACACCTCCAAGTTATTGACCATGTTGTGGCCATGAAAAAAGTGATTGTAGGACAAAAAGTATCTGGACAAAAAGTATTGCATATCCGGACAAAAAGTATTATTTTTTTTTTATTTTACATTTATTGTTGTATAAAACATATGTAAGTCACTGCATATTTACAGCACAAAGAAGTATTTGTTATTTGTTGCTGACACCTTTTTGTATTTTAACAACTTACTCCTCCCTGAGCAGCTTCATACCATTAATCTATGCTTAGGCTTTTGAAATCTTTATTATGATCATTTGTTACTCAAACCTACCAGAGTACACTTGAAAAGGAACACTTAATAATGTGTTTTGTAGTTTTTATCCCAATTACATTGTCAAGTGTTCCCATATCAAAAATATAATTATTAATTATAATTACATTAATCTTTTCATACATTCTTGCTTTTGTGTTGTAAAAACAATAACTGTTCTTCAATTGAAAAGGAAAGAAAGTTCAAAGACAGTGAAGCTATATCTAATATAATACAAAAGAGTATAGGTTTTCTTTGATTGCAAAGGATACAAGATTAAAAGGCAGTGAAGCCACAGGTATTATAATTCAAAGGGTTTCACTTCATAATAGTATTTCTTTGATTGGAAAGAGGGAAGGTTGTGAAGCCATCTAATGTACTTCATACACTTTCACTTGATCAAAGTTTTTCTTTGATTTTAAAGGATAGAATGCTATGAAGCCACATCTAATATACTTCAAAAGATTTCACACCATAATAGTTGGGCTTTGATGCATCAGGCAAAACAAAAAGCATTGAAGCCACTTGTGATAATGTTAATCCCAAAACTTATATTGAAATTTAAAGGACCATGTAAATCCCAGACACTGTTTTGTAATGTACAAAAAATCTATAAAAACTAGAGATTGCGTCTCGACGCAGTGTATCCCCGGACGGGACATAGTTAAGGCGTGAATATGTCAGTCTTGAGCCTGTTTCCTGGAGCACCAGGTCAGGATTCTCCATAGTACCAGATTACTCCCAAAAGCTAATCACTAGTTCTTTCACTTATATCTGTCTTTAAAAATTACATTTCATGGATCCAGAAGATCCATATAGTGATCCGGATCACTTGCAAAATTCAATCATTTCATCCTTCTACCTTTTCAGACATATTCTAAAAATTTCATCAAAATCCGTCCATAAGCTTTTTAGTTATCTTGTACACAAACACATCTGGCAGCCTGGATCCACATGATCCAGATTACTCCCAAAAACTAATCACTTGTTCTTTGTCCCATTTAAGACATTTCCTGAAAATTTCATAAAAATCCATCCATGACTTTTTGAGCTATTTGTCTTTAAAAATTACATTTCTTGGATCCAGAAGATCCAGATAGTGGTCCAGATCACTCGCAAAATTGAATCATTTCTTCCTTTTACCACTTCTTCCTTTTACCATTTGTAACATATCCTAAAAATATCAAAGTCCATCCCAAGATTATGTGGCAGCCTGGATCCAGATGATCCAGACAGTGATCCAGATCACTCCAAAAATTTAATCACTTGTTCCTTGTACCATTTAGGCCACTTGCTGAAACAATCCATCCATAAATTTTTGCAGTATCTGTCTTTAAAAATTACATTTCATGGATCCAGAAGATCCATATAGTGATCCGGATCACTTCCAAAATTCAATCATTTCATCCTTTTACCTTTTCAGACATATCCTGAAAATTTCATCAAAATCCGTCCATAAGTTTTTGATTTATCTTGTACATAAACACATCTGGTAGCCTGGATCCAGATGATCCAGATCACTCCCAAAATCTAATCACTTGTTCCTTGTCCCATTTAGGACATTTCCTGAAAATTTCATCAAAATCCACCCATGACTTTTTGAGCTATTTGTCTTTAAAATTATATTTCATGGATCCAGAAGATCCAGATAGTGGTCCAGATCACTCGCAAAATTGAATCATTTCTTCCTTTTACCACTTCTTCCTATTACCATTTCTAACATATCCTAAAAATATCATCAAAATTCATCCTAAAATTATGTTGCAGCCTGGATCCAGATGATCCAGACAGTGATCCAGATCACTCCAAAAATGTAATCACTTGTTCCTTGTACCATTTAGGTCATTTGCTGAAAATGTCATCACAATCCATCCACAACTTTTTGAGGTATCTGTCTTTAAAAATTACATTTCATGGATCCAGAAGATCCATATAGTGATCCGGATCACTTCCAAAATTCAACCATTTCATCCTTTTACCTTTTCAGACATATCCTGAAAATTTCATCAAAATCCATCCATAAGTTTTTGAGCTATATTGTACACAAACACATCTGGCAGCCTGGATCCGGATGATCCAGACAGTGATCCAGATCACTCCCAAAATCTAATCACTTGTTCCTCGTCCCATTAAGGATATTTCCTGAAAATTTCATCAAAATGCACCCATAAGTTTTTGAGTTATCTGTCTTTAAAAATTAAATTTCATGGATCCAGAAGATCCAGACAGTGATCCGGATCACTCCCAAAATTTAATCATATCTTCCTTTTACCATTTTGGACATATCCTGAAAATTTTATCAAAATCCATCTGTCAGTTTTTTAGTTATCTTGTTCACAAACAAACAAACAAATAGAGGGCCAAAAATGACCCTCGGTCAGGTACTTTGGCGGTCAGTGGATGACCTTAAATGAAGATCTGTAACCGGTAAGCCTGGATGCTGGTACTCCATCATGTACTCAACCTCCAAAGCCATTTTCAATAGTTTCCATGCAATGTAGTCAGCATTAAGTGTGAAAATATCTCCAAATTTGCCAAAAATGACCCTTGGTCAGGTACTTTGGCGGTCAGTGGATGACCTTAATTGAATATCTGTAACCAGTAAGCCTGGATGGTAGAAGTCCATCATGTACTCAACCTCCAAAGCCATTTTCAATAGTTTCCATGCAATATAGTCAGCATTAAGTGTAAAAATATCTCCAAAAAGGCCAAAAATGACCCTCGGTCAGGTACTTTGGCGGTCAGTGGATGACCTTCAATGAAGAGCTTCAAGGTCAGATTTCTGCATGCTTACAGAGGACATATATATGTATTATATATACCAGCCATAGGATGATCTGACTTTCTGTATAGGAGAACTGGGCCAAAAAGTGAAAAAATGGCCAAAATCTGACCTTTAAGAGGCCACCAGTGACCTTGAGATTGAAGGTCAAGGTCACAAAACAATAGCGTTCGTGGCATTGCCCATATATACCCACATACCAAATTTGAAAGTTCTAACTAAAATATTTTTTAAGTTATCGCGTCCAAAAGGAAATCTCTGCGGCGGCGGCAGCGTGACTGTACTGAATCCTAAGTATCCCCGACTTTCGTCCGGGGATACAATAAGTAAATTGAAGTTCATATATGTACACATTCATATAGCACATATGCATAAATAAAATATATATGAAATACTTTTCGTCCTATGCCTAAGACTTTTTAACTCCATTCACCACAGTAGCGGTGTAATGCAAGGATTTTGCTAAAATAACCATCTTTTCCACAGTAGCCACAAAAGGTAGGCATATATTTGTAGAACTTGAGTAACCTTCGTCCAATGTATCTGTAGAAGTCCAGTTCCTAGCAAAACCATGAAACAAATCTGTCTCCAAACTGCGCATGGATCGCATGATACCCAAAAGTCCACAGAATTGTAAGGTATTTACTTGTATAACGTGTCCAAATGAAGATTATTTGTTGTTGATATGTCATAAGAATCCATATTGTAAGACATTTTGTAAAGAAAATGTCCACAATCAGAGCTTTCCAAAGATGGCCAACAAAATATGGTAAACAAAGAGTGGTCAGGTGACCTAGTGGCGAGAGGACGGACTACTATGTAGCCCTTTGGCTGATTAAGGTTGTTAGATAACCTTAAAAACGCTTTTTAGCGTTGGCCATTGGCTCAAACATAATAGCTACTTTGAGGAAATGGTAGGAGTATTTCGCTATAAAAATGTAAGATTTCAGATAAATCCCTATCATAGTGACTGAGAAAATGGCGACCAAGTGTGTAATTTCATGTTTTTCAACACAAAAAAATATTTAAAATAAATTAAGATAGATGTGGGGCTGATACTCACACAAAAAAATCTCCTAGTACTCCAATATATATAAATACTAGAAGTGACAGAAGAAAAGGGCACAAAAGTTGTGCCCTGCAAATGGTATTATGAAGGAAAGTAACAAGGTAACTGTTTAAGTGCAAAAAGTAGGTTAAAACATATTTAAAGAAATGCTGCAAATGCAATATCCTCGTTCGACCTTGAAGGAGGGGTCCAAGGTCAAATCTGACCACACAAAAACATTCCCAGCCCATAATTTCCTATAGGTTGGTTTACCATCCCAAACCTCTAGGACCAATAATAAGTGAGTTATAAGCACTTTTAAGTTTGGCTGTCCTCATTTGACCTTGAAGGAGAGGTCCAAAGGTAAAATCTGACCACATCAAAAGATTCCCAGCCCATGATTTCCTATAGGATGATTTACCATCCCAAACCTCTGGGACCAATAATAAGCGAGTTATAGGCACTTTTAAGTTTCGCTATCCTTGTTTGATCTTGAAGGAGGGGTCCAAGGTCAAATCCGACCACAAAAAAAGATTCCCAGCCCATGATTTCCTATATGTTGGTTTACCATCCCAAACCTCTAAGACCAATAATACGCGAGTTATAAGCACTTTAAGTTTGGCTATCTTCGTTTGACCTTGAAGGAGGGGTCCAAGGTCAAATCTGACCACACCAAAAGATTCACAGCCCATGATTTTCTATAGGTTGGTTTTCCATTCCAAACCTCTAGGACCAATAATAAGCAAGTTATAAGCACTTTTAAGTTTGGCTATCCTCGTTTGACCTTGAAGGAGGGGTCCAAGGTCAAATCGGACCACGTCAACAGATTCCCAGCCCATGATTTCCTATAGGTTGGTTTTCCATCCCAAACCTCTAGGACCAATAATAAGTGAGATATAAGCACTTTTCATGACTGACAAAGAAACACCCGTGGCAGCCATCTTGTTTTTCAAAATGAGTCGAAAAATATTCCAAGTCAAGATTTTTTAATGACGAACATATCCTGCCAATTTGAGATCTATACCTATAATACCCTTTGCTCTAGGGGGCCAACAAAAGTCCTTTCTTTAAGTCGAATAAACGTCCCTGGCGGCCATCTTGTTTTTCAAAATGAGGCCAAAAATATTTAAAATAAATTAAGATAGATGTGGGGCTGATACTCACACAAGAAAATCTACTAGTACTCCAATATATATAAATACTAGAAGTGACAGAAGAAAAGGGCACAAAAGTTGTGCCCTGCAAATGGTATTATGAAGTAAAGTAACAAGGTAACTGTTTAAGTGTAAAAAGTAGGTTAAAACATATTTAAAGAAATACTGCAAATGCAATATCCTCGTTCGACCTTGAAGGAGGGGTCCAAGGTCAAATCTGACCACACAAAAACATTCCCAGCCCATGATTTCCTATAGGTTGGTTTACCATCCCAAACCTCTAGGACCAATAATAAGCGAGTTATAAGCACTTTTAAGTTTGGCTGTCCTCATTTGACCTTGAAGGAGAGGTCCAAAGGTAAAATCTGACCACATCAAAAAATTCCCAGCCCATGATTTCCTATAGGATGATTTACCATCCCAAACCTCTGGGACCAATAATAAGCGAGTTATAGGCACTTTTAAGTTTCACTATCCTTGTTTGATCTTGAAGGAGGGGTCCAAGGTCAAATCCGACCACAAAAAAAGATTCCCAGCCCATGATTTCCTATAGGTTGGTTTATCATCCCAAACCTGTAGGACCAATAATAAGCGAGCTATAAGCAATTTTAAGTTTGGCTATCCTCAACTGACCTTGAAGGAGGGGTCCAAGGTCAAATCTGACCACACCAAAAGAATCCCAGCCCATGATTTCCTATATGTTGGTTTACCATTCCAAACCTCTAGGGCCAATAATAAGCAAGTTATAAGCAATTTAAGTTTGGCTATCTTCGTTTGACCTTGAAGGAGGGGTCCAAGGTCAAATCTGACCACGTCAACAGATTCCCAGCCCATGATTTCCTATATGTCTGTTTACCATCCCAAACCTCTAGGACCAATAATAAGCACGTTATAAGTACTTTTAAGTTTGGCTATCCTTGTTTGACCTTGAAAGAGGGGTCAAAGGTAAAATCTGACCACATCCAAAAGATTCCCAGCCCATGATTTCCTATAGGTTGGTTTACCATCCCAAACCTCTAGGACCAATAATAAGTGAGATATAAGCACTTTTAAGTTTGGCTGTCCTCATTTGACCTTGAAGGAGAGGTCCAAAGGTAAAATCTGACCACACCAAAAGATTCCCAGCCCATGATTTCCTATAGGATGGTTTACAATCCCAAACCTCTGGGACCAATAATAAGCGAGTTATAGGCACTTTTAAGTTTCGCTATCCTTGTTTGATCTTGAAGGAGGGGTCCAAGGTCAAATCTGACCACACCAAAAGAATCCCAGCCCATGATTTCCTATATGTTGGTTTACCATCCCAAACCTCTAAGACCAATAATACGCGAGTTATAAGCACTTTAAGCTTGGCTATCTTCGTTTGACCTTGAAGGAGGGGTCCAAGGTCAAATCTGACCACACCAAAAGATTCACAGCCCATGATTTTCTATAGGTTGGTTTTCCATTCCAAACCTCTAGGACCAATAATAAGCAAGTTATAAGCACTTTTAAGTTTGGCTATCCTCGTTTGACCTTGAAGGAGGGGTCCAAGGTCAAATCGGACCACGTCAACAGATTCCCAGCCCATGATTTCCTATATGTCTGTTTACCATCCTAAAGCTCTAGGACCAATAATAAGCAAGTTATAAGCTCCTTTAAGTTTGGCTATCCTTGTTTGACCTTGAAGGAAGGGTCAAAGGTAAAATCTGACCACACCAAAAGATTCCCAGCCCATGATTTCCTATAGGTTGGTTTACCATCCCAAACCTCTAGGACCAAAAATAAGTGAGATATAAGCACTTTTCATGACTCACAAAGAAACACCCGTGGCAGCCATCTTGTTATTCAAAATGAGTAAAAAAATATTCCCAGTCAAGATTTTTAATGACGAACATATCCTGCCAATTTGAGATCTATACCTATAATACCCTTTGCTCTAGGGGGCCAACAAAAGTCCTTGCTTTAAGTCGAATAAACGTCCCTGGCGGCCATCTTGTTTTTCAAAATGAGGCCAAAAATATTCCCAGGCAACATTTTATGGTTATTAATATATCCTGCAAACTTGAGAAGGCTAGCTATAATATTTTTTTTCGTTAGAGTGGTAATGGTGAAATCTCTCTACACACTGCGGCTATCCAGTGGATACAATGATTTACTCAACAGTGAGAACCTGAAAGTAGCTATTGCTCAGCTATGCCATGACATACAGGTCTGTAATTTAACTATGTTATAGCTGACCAAAAATTAGGTGAATAACATATTGAAACTAAATACTCTAAATGCAATAGTTTTCAAGTTAGAACTGATTTACTCAACAGTGATACCCTCAAAGTAGCTATAACTCAGCTATGCATTGAGCTACAGGTCTGAAATTTTACTATGCTGTAGCTGACCCTAAAGTAGCTGAAAAACATATTTATACAAAATTCTGTATATGCAATAGTTTTCAAGTTATAGGTGATTTTACTCATTATGGGAGGTACTGAAAAATCAGAAAGTAGCTATTACTCACTTAGCTATTGGGATAGACACTCAAGTTACTCCCCTGAATAACATATTTTAACAAAATGCAATACTTTTCAAGTTATAAGTGTTTTATTGCATGAATTCATTAATTTTATTGCATTAAAAATTATTTTAAAAATTAATAAAAAATTTAAGACAGATCCAGGTCTAACTAGAGGATCGCTCGCAAAAAAAAAAGATAATGTTTTTGCATAGCAAAAACAAAGCATCCCGAAAAGGATATAAAGGTGAGTGCTAAAGTATTAAGAAAATGCTTCGTTTCTAGCCTTATACTGTTGTGGCAACAAAAGTCAGCACAGTC
The DNA here is from genome assembly GCA_964017235.1 of Sabellastarte sp. h YS-2021. NCBI lineage: Eukaryota > Metazoa > Annelida > Polychaeta > Sabellida > Sabellidae > Sabellastarte > Sabellastarte sp. h YS-2021. The sequence continues at coordinate 37,401,870 of OZ024936.1, forward strand.
TGCTCTATCTAGCACGGTTTTCAAGATATAAGCATTTTTGTGTTTTGCAAAAAATTCGAAAATTCAAAACGTCCGCTATACTTGGCGAGACAAAAATATTTTGAAAATTGGCATGGCTACTCTGCAGAGATACCCAGCAGGTCAAAAATTTTGTTGAGTTCGCTCCATCTAGCACGGTTTTTGAGATATAAGCATTTTTGTGTTTTGCAAAAACTTTGAAAATTCAAAATGGCCACCATTTTTGGGGAGACAAAAATTTTTGACAAGAACACTGCCGCGGTATGTATCTCCCGCCGAGCATTAAAGGAGAAGAAATAGCTTTTCCGAGATATTCACAATTTTGCAAATTTAATAAGTAAATTAAATTTTTATAAGTTAATACCCTATCCAATGGACAATTGCTTTACCGGTCGGCGCGACTGGTCCCGCCAAACGCCAGAAAAGACGTCCTGTATAGAATACCGGCAGGACTGGTCAGGAGAGTGCATTCGCCAGGTGGCGCATCGTACTTCCTCTTCCTGTCTAGACATCGTGACATCATAGCATCTTTTTCGTGTCTAGTCCTAGTAAGACCCCTAGTAAGCTGATAGCGGGGCCGGTTGGGTGGGCCTTGCCTGTCCATTGGATAGGGTATTAACTTATAAAAATTTAATTTACTTATTAAATTTGCAATTTTATTGCGTTAATACATCCTATCCAATGGACAATTGCTGAATAACTACCGCTTGGTAGGCGGGTAAGCAGCTAGGGACTTGTATGAACTCATAATAACAAAAAATGAGATGGCCCATTTGACCTAGGGTCAGAGAACCCTGAGAGGTCAAGGTCGGCTGTCAACTAACCGGTTAACCGGAAGTCTACCGACACTGCCCCCCCTTTTCTTTCCCCCCCAGCATGAACTGAGGAGGGAAAGGGAGAAGGAGAGAGGGGCTGAGTTCAGTCCCAGAAGAAATAACAACTTCCCCAGGGAAGCAAGTCACAGTTGTTGTTTTTTGTTGTTTTTTTTATATAATATGTACAATGAACATATTTACATTATGTACATATTAACATATTTACAGTATGTACATATTTACATATACACAACATCTCCTCATTTCTGGTCCTGGTGGTGCACCTGTTGGGCAGCCACTACAGGTCCCAGGTGGAATAGCTCTGAGTCAGCCCAGGCAACATCCTTCAAATAAAACTGAGTGAAGGTGTTGTGGGATTTCCAGTGGCAGGCTGACAAGATCTGATCTAAGGAGATCCCTGACTGGAAAGCCTTAGATGCAGCGAAGGCCCTGACATCATGGGCTTTAACCTGATGTAGAGAGAGGGCCTCTTGATCCGAGAGCTCATAACACAGAATCACAGTCTGTTTGATCCATGAGGAGATGGTGGCAGGTGAGATGTCTTTGTCAAAACCTTTCTTGAAGGAGACAAAGACTAACTCCTTATTCTGCCTGAGGGCTGTAGTCCTGTCCAAGTAGTAGCGCAGGGCTCTAACTGGACATAGGGACCTGTCACTCTTGAGTGACCTATCCAGGGATGGAGCCAGGGCTGGAATGACCACTGGTGCCACACTATCTGGACCCTCTTTAGCCAGCTGGTTCTTGGATAGAAAGCTGGGTGAGGGGTACAAAGACACCTTGGACCAGTCTGACTGGTGTCTGATGTTCTTATGTAACCAAGCATGGATCTCACTCCTGCGTTTACCTGACCCCAAGGCCAGCAAGAAAACAGTCTTGAATGTTAGATGTTTCAGGGAGGCCTCTTTAAGGGGTTCAAATGGAGCCTTTGTGAGCTGGTGTAGTACCAGGGAAAGGTTCCAGGAGGGGATGCCCCTCCTGCCCTTGGGTCTGTCTCTATGGAAACTATCCAGGAGACGAGTGAGATTTTCGTCTTTGCTGACATTAATGGTTGAATTGCCCAGTTTGTCAGCAATGGCTGATCTGTAGCCATCAATGGTGCCTGGTTGTAACTGCTTGTCCTGAAACAAGTGCAGGAGGAAGTCAGCTATGGCTTTCAGAGGTGGTGCCCTGAAGTCCACCTGATTACTGAGGCACCACTTTGTAAAAATGGTCCACTTTGCCTCATAGACAGATCTGGTTGATCTTCTCTGAGGAGCCTCAATTCTTGCTACCACTGCCTCAGAGAAGCCTTGCTCCTTGATTGCTGAGGCTCTAGGAGCCAGGCATGTAGGTTCAGGTTCGCCAGGTTCCTGTGAAGGACCTGGTTGAATGGCTGAGACACTAGGTTGGGCATGCTGGGCAGACACAGAGGGATCTGGCTTGACATTGCTACCAGGTCCCAAAACCAGGGCATGTTGGGCCACCCTGGTGCAATCAGAATTATTCAGTTGCAGGGGTAGTCCTGTAGCTTCTCCACCACTTTGCCCAAGATGGCTGCCGGTGGGAAGGCGTCTGGGTCCAGGTCCTCCCAGGACAGGCTGAGTGCATCCACTGCCCAAGCCTGGGGGTCTGGGACCGGTGAGACAAACTGTGGTAGTTTGTTGTTGAATCTGGTGGCAAACAGGTCCACTTGAGGCTGGTGCCACCGGTCGCATATGGCTTTGAATACCTCTGGATGAAGTGACCACTCCGTTTGAATGGTCTGGCCAAGCCTGGATAGCTTGTCTGCTATCACGTTCAGCCGGCCGGGGATGTGACGTGCCCTGAGGGTTACTTGCTGCCTGGTACACCAAGACAGTATTCTCCACAGTAGGGCACACAGAGAGCCCGACTTCATCCCCCCTTCTTTGTTGATATAAGCAACCACTGTTGTGTTGTCTGTAGCTATCAACACTGTCTTGTTGCAGACTAGGGTTCGAAACTCTTTTAGAGCTAGAAATACTGCTTTTAGCTCTAAGTGGTTTATGTGCAGCTTGCTCTCTGGAAGGGACCAGGTTCCCCTTGCAGTGTGTTCGTCTAAGTGAGCGCCCCACCCTTCTTTTGATGCGTCTGTAAAGATTTGCAGAGCATGTTTTAGAGGGTGTAATGGTTGACCTAGAAGCACATTGCCTTCCTCCAGCCACCACTTCAGGTGGGGGTGGAGGGACTTGGGGACCGGTATCACCTTTTCCAGTGACTCTGGGACCCTCCAATTGTTTTTCAAGTGCCACTGTATGGGTCTCATGTGAAGTCGCCCTAAGTGGACTTGTTTTTCTGTTGCTGTGAGCAGGCCTATGAGGGACATAAATCGTCGGACCGGGCAAACCGGATCCGACATTATGGATCTGATCTTGTCTGTCAAGGTTTGCCAACGATCTTCTGTTGGTCTGACCCTGCCCTCTTTCAGGTCGAACTGGTAACCGACGAAGTTGAAGACCTGTTTGGGAACCAGTTCTGATTTTTCCTTGTTCACCAGCCACCCTAGTTCCTGGCACAGTGTGACTAGGGTTTGAGTATGCCGGAGACAGGTGAGTTGGGTAGAGGCTCTCACCAGCCAGTTGTCTAGGTACTGGTGGATCCTTATACCCTTCTGAAGAGCCATGAGTCTGACCTCTTTGGCCACCACTGTGAATTCCATGGGGGCTGTGGATAGGCCAAAGGGTAGGGCCTTGAACTGGTAGGACCGACCCTGGAGGTGAAAACGCATGTACTTCCTTGACTGACTGTGAATTGGTATGTGGAAGTAAGCGTCTTTGAAGTCTATGGATGTGACCCACTCCCCTGCCTGTAGGGAGGTTCTTATTGTCTCTGGGGTCTCCATCTTGAACAACTCTGTGTTTAAAAAGGTGTTCAAGGTGCTCAGGTCCAGGACCGGTCTCCACCGGTTGTTGGGTTTGGGTACCAAAAATAGCCGGTTGTAAAAACCCAGTGAGTTCTGATTTTTTACCGGTTCGACTGCATTCTTGTTTATCAGCTGATACAGTGCCTCTAAAAGGAAGGACTGTTTGGTTGGATTGTGGTAGTTGCTTATTACAGTCGGTGACCTTGTCAAGTGGGGTCTGAACCGGAACGGGAGAGTGTACCCCTCCCTCAATGTGTTGACTACTTTTGGACTTGAACCCAAGGCTTTCCATTTCTCCCAACACTGACTTAATCTCGCCCCTACAGGAGGATCTATAACAGCATGTTGGGCATTGGTTACAAGATTTACAGAAGACAAGTGACCTACACAAGAAACACTTTTCACATATTTTATTTCTGTGTACATTTGACAAGTATTGGGATTTATGCCTTTCTTTTGTGGCAACCCTGACACAATATGAGCATTTGCAACATCTGAGTTTACAGTCAAATTTAGTGTCACTTTGCTGTTCTCTGCAATCACTGGTGCTGGGTCCAAGTCTTCCTGACCGGTTACAACTACAGAGTTCGCCTGACCGGTCTTCACAAATTTTACACAGTAATTGTCATTTAGACGACTTGGACCCCTTGGCAGGCTTTTGGGAGTAGTTGGAGGCTTTGCCTCGACCTCTCCTGCTTTGCTGGTTGTCTCTGATCTGCTTCCAAGCCGGGACGTTCTTCTTGTCGGTGTGACGACTAGCAGATTTGTCACTTGCTGAGTATGGATGGAAGCGACCTTGTTGTCGGTGAGAAGTACCGGAAGAACGCCTCTCCTCACTCTTATTTATTTCCTCTTCAGCCTTGGCCAGCAGCTGATCCGGAAATAAAGCGTCTAGATGGACTGGAGACGTTCTCAAGGCGTTTATAGTGTCGTGTCTCACCCCAGCATGCAAATAGTCCAGGTAACTATCCCTGCGAGCAAGGGTGAAGTTGGCCATGTTGATGAAGACTGCCTCTGAAAGGTCTTGCATTGTCCTGGCCATTGCTTGAGAAATTGACCGGTTGAAAGTGGTCAAATACTCCAGTTCATTAATGGCTTGTCCCATCTTTTCTGACGACTTTCCTTTAGTATCCAGACTCAGGGATTTTAACTGAATGTTCATTGAGTCCTGAACCCTGGTCAGGCACCTTGACAAACCAGCAGCCTGGTTGCACATCACTGTCTGTTCACGTGCTGCCCTTTCCCAGCGTCTGAGCAGTTCTTGGCTGAAGACCCGGGAGGGTGGAGCAGAGGGCATATTTCTTCTGGCAATCCTGCTAAAAGAGTGGCTGAGTTTGGCCGGGTCCGGTGACCAGGTACGAACTGTTGAACCTTCACTTTCTTTGTCAGCATGCATCCCGTACCATCTGGATGGTCTAGGGGTTTTGATAAACTGATCCCTGAGGAGGCCAGTGTTGTCGGTGTTCCTGGTGGGGTAGCCCTCCTTGATGGTGAGGTTGAGGCTGGACATCTTTCTACAAAGCCAGTCATCAACTGGAAGTTTCACACTGACTTTGCCGGTTGGCTGAGTACGGGCACCGGCAAAAGGGTTATCATCAGCAGTGGAGGACACAGTCTCGAACTCAGGAACCCTGTGCCAGTTCATGAAGCTCCTCACACCCCTCATTGTTTCCCTGTAGTTGGCCTCCTCAGTTGGCTCAGGGGCAGGGTCATCTTTGGATGCCTCTCTGTCTGCTGACCGGTCCCTGTGGGTGTCGCCACCCAGGGAACCGGTAGTACTGAGCTGGTCAGCCTCACTGTCAGATGCTGTACTCAGTTGATCATCACCGGTGGGCTGAACCTCTGGGAATGAACCGGGGGCCTGAACAGGCTGGGTTGCCATCCCTGCACCGGGGGCCCCAAGGGGCTGGGTGGCAGTCTGCATCTCTTCTGCAGCATTACCGGTGGCCTGATCAAGGCCGGGACCGGGTTTCTCAGTGGGCAGGCTCTTTTCAACAGGCAGCTTGCTGGTGGAAGGCTCAAAGAAAGGCTTCCCAGTGGGAGTCACATCAGCAGCTGGCTTCACAACCGGTTCAACCGGCACTGTGAAAGTCTTGGCTAGCAACATCGCCTCTAGTCTTGAAAATCTTTCTGCCCACTTATCATCCAAACTCTTGAGATCTTCAGCTGAAGGGTGGCTGCTGGATCTCTTCTTAGGTGAAGACGGCTTGGGTGATTCACTACGTTTCGTCTTCTTACTACTGGGTGTAGATTGGACGGCCTTGCCCTTTTCCACCTTTGCCAGTACACTGACGTGTGCTGGATCCACGAGAGTGGAGGTGGAGTTGGCTGGAGTCGTAGTCGTCATCTTCTTTTCTTTTCTGTCCCTATAAGCTGGGGTGGCCAGCTGAAGGACTTGTTCAGGGGTAAACCCCTTGCAGATAACACATTCCTTCTTCTGGACGCAGGGGTCGTCGCCTAGCCCTTTGTCCCTACAACGTGCACACTTGGAGTGGGTATCAAACCCAGCCATAGCGTGTCCGCATGAACCTCGTCTCTGTCCTGGAGATGACATAGTTGTAGATAATTCTTCCAAACTTCTTCAAGATGAAATAAAGCAGTTGAGTTCGTAATAAAACGAGAAATTCCTTGTCGTTGAAAACACGTCTTCACTCTCCACACGCCAAACGAAAAAGATGCTATGACGTCACGATGTCTAGACAGGAAGAGGAAGTACGATGCGCCACCTGGCGAATGCACTCTCCTGACCGGTCCTGCCGGTATTCTATACAGGACGTCTTTTCTGGCGTTTGGCGGGACCGGTCGCGCCGACCGGTAAAGCAATTGTCCATTGGATAGGATGTATTAACGCAATAAAATTTCATTTTCGTGTGTGAAAGCTCTTCCAAAAGTAGGTGAATGAGTTATTTGAGAAAAATTGGCTATCTGCAATACTATTAAGAGATAATTCACATTTACTCCTTTTGAGTAGGTGAGTAATTACCTACGTGTCTGGAACTTCACCAAGTGAAAGTTCTCCCAAAAGTAGACGAATGAGTTAGTTGATAAAAATTGGGTATCTGCAATACTTTTAGAGATAATTCGCATTTACTCATTTTGAGTAGGTGAATAATTAGCTATGGGTCTGAAACTTCACCAAGTGAAAGCTCTCCCAAAAGTAGGTGAATGAGTTATTTGAGAAAAATTGGCTATCTGCAATACTTTTAGAGATAATTCGCATTTACTCTTTTTGAGTAGGTGAGTAATTAGCTACGGGTCTGAAACTTCACCATGTGAAAGCTCTCCCACAAGTAGATGAATGAGTATTTGATAAAAATTGGGTATCTGCAATACTTTTACAGATAATTAGCATTTACTCATTTTGAGTAGGTGAATAATTAGCTACGGGTCTGAAACTTCACGGAGTGAAAGCTCTCCCAAAAGTAGGTGAATGAGTTATTTGAGAAAAATTGGCCATCTGCAATACTTTTAGAGATAATTCGCATTTACTCATTTTGAGTAGGTGAGTAATTAGCTATGGGTCTGAAACTTCACCAAGTGAAAGCTCTCCCAAAAGTAGGTGAATGATTTAATTGAGAAAAATTTGAAAAATTTTGTTGTAATTTTAATTTTTATTAGATAAATACTTACCATTTCCTGACCATTGCTATATGTTGGTGCCATCCAACTCACTGGCCAACGTTGAGAAACGTTTTAAGAAACCTTAAGAGGCCAGTGAGTGAGTGTGAACTAGCATGTCCCCCTAGTGGTCATGTGACCACGCTAGTAAACAACCTTCATTATTTTTGTTGCAGAAAATACTCCCCTAGTACTGAATCTGCGGGGAGGCAGGGGGGGACTATCCTGGTCAGGAAATGGTAAGTATTTATCTAATAAAAATTAAAATTACAACAAAATTTTTCAATTTTATTGCGAAAAATACACTTACCATTTCCTGACCATTGCTGAATGCAGCCTTCATGGAAGGAGGGCAGTACTAGAATTTAAAGACCCAGTACACCACTCTGCACAGCAATCATACACAGCACAAACCTATAGGCATTCAGATCCAAACTAACCTCCCAGATGAGGCAGTGGAACTGTTGAGCACTACAAAACAACACAGCCTTGTTGCTGTTGTTGTTGCTGTTGTAGGAAGGAAGTAATCATAACAGAGACTCACTACCTAGCCTACAACTAAAACATTATGAGAAGTTTACATTGAAATTTACATGCATACCACAACATATAAACTTCCACCAGTCACCACATACCATACAGATCCCCTAAATCATAGTATGTAGTTGAAGTTCTCACAAACTGACAGTCATTGTCACAGTTGAATGCTGTATCTAGACAAACATCCAACACCCACACAGGTGACACAAATATTGGAAGTGTCATCAGCATATTGTGTAATTCCAAGCCTGAATGAAGTCAACAATTCTGCCTAATAAAAAGACAGATAGTATGACAGACATACAGATGCAAATGTATACTAAAGTATCAAAATAAGTATCACACATATACTTATAAGATAACAAACTGTAGGACACAATATCAAAGTCTGACCACAAGCAAACCAAGCAGGTGAGACTGAAAATTGGTGAAAAAGTTATGGTTTCCAGTAACTGGCATCTGAAAATTCATATACAGAAACACTATCCTAAAACCCAAAGATTCTTGCTTTGACTCGCTGCTGTTGAGAGTCAGAATTTGACTTCTCCTCAGTCAAAATGCTAGTCTGCCTACAGCAAGAAAAGATAGTTGACCTGAAAATATCTGCTGTAAAGCCTTCTTAACTAGGCACAGACAAGACATAATAATTCCTCATTGAATCCTTAGTCCCAAGTAAAAGTATTTCAAAACCTCACAAGACAAAGAGATCTATCTTGAGTAAAACTGCTGTCCCAGTGATTGAGAGCTGGCATATCGACCGGCTTAACTGAAGTAGGCCCATCCGAAGCCAACTGAATCTTGGCTAATAAATGGCCAGAGCCACTTGTGAGCAATACTTATTCAAAGTAAGGGAAGACAAAGCCAACGAGAATACCCTTCTTCCTTTGCCTAATGCCAAAGTCAAAAGAAAGACTGTCTTGAAAGTTAATAACCTCCAAGAAATCTTCCCCAAAGGCTCAAAAGGCTGTCTGGTGAGACCAAACAAGACCAGAGACAAAAGGAAAAGAAGGCTTAACCTATTGTCTACTGGATTGTCTCTATAGAAATATGTCAACAATCTATACAGCTGAAGAGTTCTAGAGACTTATTCCCCTTCAAGGAAAGCAATCTACCATTGTTATTCTGTAACCAGCAATAGTAGATGGCTTAAGATTCGTTTCCTTAAAGAAATAATTAAGGAAATTTGCTACATCTAGAAAAGTAGTATCTGAGAAGTTCACCACCAAGAAGCCTCAGATGTGCATAGATTTACCAGGTCCCACAACCAAGAACATCCACCATGACCATCATGATTCAATCATGATGAATCTGCAACTGAAGGTGGTCATCTTCTAAATCACCTGAAGAATCTTGGCTATCCTGGTGCAATCATGATGATTCTGCACCTGTAGGTGATCATCTTGAGTCACCTGAGGAATGAGAGCCACTGGAACAAACACAAAGCTGTCCAGATCCTCCCAAGAAATGAGAATGGACCTGTTCCCCAAGCCCCACAGTCTAAGAAAGGAAACACATACACTGGAAGCTTAAGATTCAGGTTGTTGGATACCAATGGCATAATGATTGAACTCACCAGCAAGGGAAGCCTTAAAAGGAACCTTTGTGGAACAGATCCACCAGATCCCAAAAATAAGACATCCCTAGCCACTCTGATGCCATCCAGAGGATTCTGCACCTAAATCTTGGAGTAGCCCTTCTTACTAGGTACAAAAAGAATTTTCTTGCCTTTCCTGAGATCTTTGACTTATCCAGATAACCTCTCAAGGCTCTCCCTGGACAAAGAAACCTATCTTGACCAAAGCAAGATCTAAAGAAGGTTCCAAAGCAGGAATGACTACAGGTTGCAAACCAAAGAAGCCTTAGAAGCCAAATGATTCACCTGCATCACCTGAAGAATCAAGGTCACAGGACCAAACAAACTGTCCAGTCCATCCCAAGAAAAGTTGAAAAAGACAAGCTTGTGGTTCAAACTAGTTGCAAAACAAACCCATCATTGGTGATTGTAATCAAAGACAGATTTGATTGAACACCTGAATCAGAATAGAAGATTCAAAAGTCATCCAAAACACATTCAATTTGAATCATCTTGACTTTCATGAACAAAGAATTTGTTGGAATATTTGTATACCCTGGGAAGTGATATGCCTGAATCTGAACCCATGGCATTCGTCCAAGGAATGATTCTTCAGATAAGGAAACACATTCCTGAAAGTGGGTACCTCCCTACCTGTTCAGATAGGAAACCACTGAAGAAATATCTGGGGAAATCGACAGATTCAGAATCCGAATCAGACCTCCAAATGATTCTAAAGGTAGTAGCCCTGTTACTGTGGAGTCTTGAGCCCTCATGATACAACAGACCAATGGCTGTTTGATGCCATAATTGTGCATCCCAACCGTTAAAGAAAAGATCTAATAACAGAAGGAGATTGTGCTCCTTCTGATGAAGTAAAGGGAGCTCCTGCAAACTGAAGATGATCCCTAAGAACCTGAGAACAGAAAAACTGGTACATTATCTGTGTATAATGTGTGGTATCTGTGGTACATTAGCAGATAAACAAATGACCCAATGGCACTGTTTTGTCCTATGAAGTCATACCGCCACCAAAGAAATGGCTTCCTTAGAAACCATTAGCTGGAGAAGATGCTTTGCTATGAGTGAAGAAGTACCCTAAGGTGGAATCTGCAACCCAAACTAAAAATCCTGGTGCTTTAGACAAGATGTTTTTTTTTTTTTTTATATAAGCTGGTGAACACCCAATGCCTTCTACTGCAGCCATCAGGTTCACTATCCGTTGATACAATAGTAAAGTCGAAAATAAACCATTTCCAAGAGCAAAGCAATGAAATGGTCTATATACTGGTAAAGCATGATGCGTTCTTATAGATCCCACAACCTCACCATGGACTAACATAGCAAACAGGCAGTGAACCGGCGTGAACTGTCATCAACAGGGAAGTGAAGATAACAATTCGCATGAATCTGGCTATGGAAGAATGCAACTGCACTGTAAGGAAACGCGTTAACACATCCATTCACTTACAAGTAACAACTCGCAAAAAACCCAACAATATGAAAAAAAGGTACTTAATTAGGCTTATTTACCTCAACTATTAGCGGTAGCCATCTCTTCCCAGCTTATCACAACCGATAAACTGTAAAATTGTAGCGATATCACCATCTTACTGGTGTTATCGCCCTTTTGTCGATCATTTCATACACAGCTTTTATGCAAACTGATGTCTCCCGCATTTTATTCATTTATTCTTCAAACACATGTGCACAACTGCTTTAGGAACATGAATAAGTAATCCTTCCTGCTACTGTTGCTTCTGTAAAAGGTAAAGTATGGTTGAAAGAATCCTCTTACTATGTTGAGATGTAAAATGTAGAATATCTGCCACTAGTGGACAAACATTCCTCCTAAAGATTACTCCCAACCCCTCTAAGTCTTACAGAGGAGGAGAGTTTGAAACAAAGTTGGAGGATTAATTATCATAATGGGAACAAAAACTGCCCTGGGGCACTAATCCCTTTTCTAGCCATGAGTAGGAGTTTGCTCCTTCCCAGACAGAAGAAACACTATACCCGAGATCACAATATGAAGTTTTCCTGGACATTTGACCAAAAGTTCAGCAGGAGAAAACCTCATTAAGAGTGAAAAATGCACTTCTTTATTCTACCAAAATCATGTAAGAGATAAGATAGAGAAAAGTAAGACTTGTAACACTCCTGATAAGTAACAAGTTGAAGACTGATCCCAGCACTGCCCAACAAACAATTCCTGACTACTGAGGCTGTAATTGCAAACTCTGCACACAGCCCAAGGCATAAAAGAAACTCTGTGAGATCCTGCAATCCTTAGCTCCTTGAAGACGTCCTGCCAGAGGTCCTGTTAGACCACTTCAAAAAATTATCCAGGCTTTAACATGCTCTCTGCAGCAGAAACCCAGAGAACCTGTATTCCCGAATAATAAAATGATAATGGCTACTAGTTCATAAGTACCGGTGCCGGTCTAAGAGCAGCCGAAAAAACCGGTAAGAAACCACAGAAACAAATGCCCATTACTGGGATGAATCACAGCTCCGGGAATCTGACAAACCGATTTCTGACCTTTTGGGAGGTATGGAAACTCGATTGTATTCGGATGACGTCATGCAGGTATTTTCCTCCGTGAAAAGTTTCGACTGAACCTCACCGGAGGAAATAAACGGTGTAAAAGATCCACTCTGCATCCGGAACTTGCCCACGATGTAGCCTCCAAGAAAATCAATGATGTCTGCCACCACGGGGAATTCCAACCGGTGGCCTATTCGGTAGAGGAAGATGTGGTGAGATCTTTGCTACCAAACGCCTGGCTATACGAACCCGACGTGTGATAAGCTTTGTGACAATCGAATTGTCTCCATCGTTTCCTTTGTCGCCTAGCAACATGTAAACTGTCCCTGCCGGAGCTAGTATGACTGCCGACAGTTTCAGTGTTAATAAATGAAGTAAATCTTCAAAACTGCATAAAAAAGAACTCCCATATGATGTAATACGAGAGTTATGAAGAAAAACAGGCATTCTGAGCAGCAGAAGATCTTCATCCAGCGACAAACATCCCTGTCGCCATTTTACAAAAAGTGGTAAACAATCCGTGAAGAAAAGTCTACAAAAGCACTTTTCCTCTGTGCTTTTCCTCTTAATTTTGTCCTGAGAAGACATAGTCAACACAGACGTCTTATAACAGAACTGAAATCCACAAAAAGTCCAAATACTTAATAAAAATCCGAAAAGAAAATAAACATCCACACTCTAGGATGGCCAACAAAAATAATGAAGGTTGTTTACTAGCGTGGTCACATGACCACTAGGGGGACATGCTAGTTCACACTCACTCACTGGCCTCTTAAGGTTTCTTAAAACGTTTCTCAACGTTGGCCAGTGAGTTGGATGGCACCAACATATAGCAATGGTCAGGAAATGGTAAGTGTATTTTTCGCAATAAAATGGCTATCCGCAATACTTTTAGAGATAATTCGCATTTACTCATTTTGAGTAGGTGAGTAATTAGCTATGGGTCTGAAACTTCACCATGAGAAAGCTCTCCCACAAGTAGATGAATGAGTTGTTTGATAAAAATTGGGTATCCGCAATACTTTTACAGATAATTAGTATTTACTCATTATCTGGAGTAGGTGAATAATTAGCTATGGGTCTGAAACTTCACGGAGTGAAAGCTCTCCCAAAAGTAGGTGAATGAGTTATTTGAGAAAAATTGTCTATCTGCAATACTTTTAGAGACAATTCGCATTTACTCATTTTGAGTAGTTGAGTAATTAGCTATGGGTCTGAAACTTCACCAAGTGAAAGCTCTCCCAAAAGTAGGTGAATGATTTATTTGAGAAAAATTGGCTATCTGCAATACTTTTAGAGATAATTCGCATTTACTCATTTTGAGTAGGTGAGTAATTAGCTATGGGTCTGAAACTTGACCATGTGAAAGCTCTCCCACAAGTAGATGAATGAGTTATTTGATAAAAATTGGGTATCCGCAATAGTTTTTGAGATAATTAGCATTTACTCATTTTGAGTAGGTGAGTAATTAGCTACGGGTCTGGAACTTCACCGAGTGAAAGCTCTCCCACAAGTAGGTGAATGAGTTATTTGAGAAAAACTGGCTATCTGCAATACTTTTAGAGATAATTCGCATTTACTCATTTTGAGTAGGGGAGTAATTAGCTATGGGTCTGAAACTTCACCAAGTGAAAGCTCTCCCAAAAGTAGGTGAATGATTTATTTGAGAAAAATTGGCTATCTGCAATACTTTTAGAGATAATTCGCATTTACTCATTTTGAGTAGGTGAGTAATTAGCTATGGGTCTGAAACTTGACCATGTGAAAGCTCTCCCACAAGTAGATGAATGAGTTATTTGATAAAAATTGGGTATCCGCAATAGTTTTTGAGATAATTAGCATTTACTCATTTTGAGTAGGTGAGTAATTAGCTACGGGTCTGGAACTTCACCGAGTGAAAGCTCTCCCACAAGTAGGTGAATGAGTTATTTGAGAAAAACTGGCTATCTGCAATACTTTTAGAGATAATTCGCATTTACTCATTTTGAGTAGGGGAGTAATTATCTATGGGTCTGAAACTTCACCATGTGAAAGCCCTTCCAAAAGTAGATGAATGAGTCATTTGAGAAAAATTGGCTATCTGCAATACTTTTAAGAGATAATTCGCATTTACTCATTTTGAGTAGGTGAGTAATTATCTACGGGTCTGAAACTTCACCATGTGAAAGCTCTCCCAAAAGTAAATGAATGAGTTATTTGATAAAAATTGGGTATCCGCAATAGTTTTAGAGATAATTAGCATTTACTCATTTTGAGTAGGTGAATAATTAGCTACGGGTCTGAAACTTCACCGAATGAAAGCTCTTTGAGATAGCTGCTCTGCAGAGATACCCTGAAGATCAAAAATTTTGTCGAAATCATTCTATCTAGCATGGTTTTCGAGATATTAGCATTTTTCTGTTTTGCAATTTTTGTGCAAAAATTCGAAAATTCAAAATGGCCGCCATTTTTGGCAAGACAAAATTTTTTTTGAAAATTGGAATGGCTACTCTCTAGAGATACCCGGTGGGTCAAAAATTTCGTCGAAATCGCTCTATCTAGCACGGTTTTCGAGATATAAGCATTTTTATGTTTTGCAATTTTGCGAAAAATTCGAAAATTCAAAATGGCCGCCATTTTTTGCGAGAAATTGTTTTTTTGAAAATTGGCATGGCTACTCTGCAGAGATACCCTGTTGCTCAAAAATTTCATCGAAATCGCTCTATCTAGCACAGTTTTCGAGATATAAGCATTTTTATGTTTTGCAATTTTGCGAAAAATTCGAAAATTCAAAATGGCCGCCATTTTTTGCGAGAAATTGTTTTTTTGAAAATTGGCATGGCTACTCTGCAGAGATACCCTGTTGCTCAAAAATTTCATCGAAATCGCTCTATCTAGCACAGTTTTCGAGATATAAGCATTTTTATGTTTTGCAATTTTTGCGAAAAATTCGAAAATTCAAAATGGCCGCCATTTTTAGCGAGACAAATTTTTTTTGAAAATTGGCATGGCTATTCTGCAGAGATACCCTGCGGGTCAAAATTTCGTCGAAATCGCTCTATCTAGCAGGGTTTTCAAGATATAAGCATTTTTATGTTTTGCAATTTTTGCGAAAAATTCGAAAATTCAAAATGGCCGCCATTTTTGGCAAGACAAAATCTTTTTGAAAATAGGCATGGCTACTCTGCAGAGATACCCTGTGGGTCAAAAATTTCGTCGAAATCGCTCTATCTAGTATGGTTTTCAAGATATAGGCATTTTTATGTTTTGCAATTTTTGCGAAAAATTCGAAAATTCAAAATGGCCGCCATTTTTGGCGAGATAAAAATTTTTTGAAAATTGGGATAACTACTCCGCAGAGATACCCTGCGGGTCAAAAATTTCGTCTGCCTAAACCTGCCAAATTTGAAAAGAATCCGCCTAACGGTTAGAGAGAGTTATAAGGAAAACAAAATGCGGAGCCGGCGGATAACTACTCCGCAGAGATACCCTGCGGGTCAAAAATTTTGTCTGCCTAAACCTGCCAAATTTGAAAAGAATCCGCCTAACGGTTAGAGAGAGTTATAAGGAAAACAAAATGCGGAGCCGGCGGAGAGGCCGGAGCCGGCGGAGCCTGAAGGTCTCCCATACACAAACAAGCGTCCCTTGTGGGACGCTTAATTCTCACACAAGGTAATCTACTAGTGGCCTAGTACATATATGCAAGATATGAGAAAAATCCCTGCAATAGTGAATGAGAAAACTGTGATAAAGGGTTGAAATTTTCACACTTTGGGTGGGGGATACCTGACTTGTAATGACTCTGGGGAACAGACGAACAAAAAGATCTGCATGGCCTGAACATTTTTTCATCCTCGATAGTTAAGGTATCTTTTTTAAAAAAACAGCATGTCTCTGGGTATTGTAGTTTAGGAGGAGAAGTTGTTCACGCGGACGTGGACGCCCACACCGCAGAGTGACGCATAATGTCAGCTGACATAAAAAGGATTTTTCATGATTAATAATTAATTGAAAAACTCTACATTATTATTCAATATTAAAGAAGTAGGTCTTAGTACCCAGTGCGGCCAACATGTGGCCAAATTGCTATACACGTTTTGTTACAGTTTTTGAGATAAACAACATTTTCCACTTCTGCCAAAATTCAATATGGCATCCATTATTCGGAAAAGTACAATTTTTTTTTTTTTGATGGGCGAGAGGGGTAGTCCTTAGTACCCTTGGGTCCAAAAGTTGTCTGAAATCGCTCTATCTCTTATGGTTTACGAGATAAACAACATTTCCCATTTCCGACAAAATCCAAGACAGCGGCTGAAATTCGGAAAAGTCTAAATTTTTCAGGGGTTCTAGAGGAGTAGTCTTTGGTACCCTGAAGATAACATATTGGACACCAAACCTCTAAATTGAAAACTTATGAAGTTAATAGCAACTTATTCATTGGCAAAATATCAAAGTAGCTGTTACTCAGCATTATAGCTACAGCTCTGAAAATTTGTCATGACACAGAACATCAAAAAATAGATGAACAATATATTTGATAAAAACATCTAAATTTAATACTTTTGAAGATACAAGTGATTTACTCATTGGCAAAATAGCAAAGCAGCTATTACTCGCCTGTGGAGCTATAGCTCTGAAAATTGACAGGACACAGAACATCAACAAGCAATCAGTGACCGAATGAATCGGTCACATATCTAGGGTTTGGCAGAGTGGAATGGCTTAATGAGTGTTTCATGTGTGAAAGGTTTACAGAGAGCGGTTGTGCATAAAACCAATATCCCTACAAAGCAGCAACTTCCTACATGCTACGGTTTCCGAGATATAGCCTGGACAAGATTTTATAGGTCAACATCACTACAGCAAGGTCGAAGGTCAAATCAAGGTCAGACCACGATGTTGCACACCTACACCCCGGAACCAATGTCCCTACCAAGTATCAACTTCCTACACCTTACAGTTTCTGAGATATAGCCTGGACAAGATTTTATAGGTAAAGGTCACTACAGCAAGGTGAAAGGTCAAATCAAGGTCAGATCATGATGTTGCATACCTACACCCCCTAACCAATGTCCCTACCAAGTATGAACTTCCTACACCTTACAGTTTCTGAGATATAGTCCGGACAAGATTTTATAGGTCAAGGTCACTACAGCAAGGTCAAATTAAGATCACACCATGACGTTGCACACCTACACCCCCTAACCAATGTCCCTACCAAGTATCAACTTGCTACACCGTACGCTTTCCAAGATATAGCCCAGACAAGATTTCCAAACTCAAGGCCACTACGGCAAGGTCAAAGGTCAAATCAAGGTCAGGCCATGATATTGCACACCTACACATCCAATGTCCCTACCAAGTATCAACTTCCTACACCTTGCGGTTTCTGAGATACAGCCCGGACAAACTTTTTCCCACCACCCGCCCGCCTATCCGGACACCATGGGTGAAAACAATACCCCAACAGCCCTGAAAGTAGCAATTGCGGAGCTATGCCATGAGCTATAGGTCTGTAACTTCGCTATGTTATAGTTGACCCAAAAGTAGGTGCACAACATGTATAAACAAAATACTGTAAACCAATAAATTTCAAGTTACAACTGATTTACTCAACAATGAGAACCTCAAATTAGCTGTTGCTTAGCTATGAAATAACCTACAGATTAGGTATTTTTTCAAGCGTTTTCAAGTGACAACTGATTTAGTCAACAGTAAGAACCTGAAAGTAGCTATTGCTCAGCTATGCAATGAGCTACAGGTGTACAATTTCTCTGTTATAGCTGACCCAAAAGTAGGGGAATAACATATTTAGAGAAAATAATCTGAATTCCATACTTTTCAAGTTACAACTGATTTACTGGACAGTGAGAACCTGAAAGTAGTTTTGCTTAACTATGCAATGAGCTACAGGTCTGTATTTGTAATTATATTTATACTGGCAGAGGACCGGTATTTTAAGTGGTCATCCGAACCACTATGTATCTGCCTGTACCTGGGTTTGAACACACGCCCTCTGAGTTCCTAGACAAGTGTTACCCGCTAGGCCACAGTGGCAGATAAGGTCTGCAATTTCATTATGTTATAGCTGACCCATAAGTAAGCGAAGAATACATTTAAATAAATTTTCCAAATGCAATAGCTTTGAAGGCCCAAGGACATAGTGGTTCACTTGTAACTTGAAAACTATTACATTTAGAAAATGTTGTATAATATGTTATTCAGTTACTTTTGGGTTAGCTATAACATAGCAATTACTGGCGGCTATTGGTTGCATGTTCACCAGTTTCCTATGGTTGGACCAACGGTGGCTTTCCAAGCAATCTTCAGATTCTAGAGGGCCATCCTTGGGCCAACAGTGAATTTTTGTTCAAGATGTCAGTGAGCAGTAATAAGGGATTTTGGGAAACTTAGTCAAAATTTAATCATCATTATATATCTTCAGTGATTTCAGTGAGTCCACAATTTTTAAGTCACTTTTTAAACATTTTAGAAAATATTTTTATTATAAATAAATAAGAATTTTAATCAGTGTATTTGCAACAGTGGACCAATGTTGAAAATGTTTTGAAGGTCAAAGCATATGGATACCGATAAACAAAACTCTTGGCATGAAGTTACAGTACAGTAGTTAACCCCCATCCAAGAAATTCTACTAAGTCATATTTCCTCATTAATATTAATGAGGCAGGTCCGTGGACAGGAAGTGCACTGGTATTTAATCTTAAACCAGCTTTTCTTTAAAATCTATGAAATACTGCTGGATTATGATAAACAAAACTTTTGGTGTGAACTTACAGTATAGTAGTAAACCCTCATCCAATAAATTTGTCATATTTCCTCATTAATATTAATGAGGCAGGTCCATGGATAGGAAGTTCACTGGTATTTAATCATAAACTAGCCTTTTTTTCTATTTATCCAAGAAATTCTGGACCTCATATTTTGTCATTAATATTAATGAGGCAGGTCCGTGGACAGTAAGTTCACTGGTATTTAATCTTAAACCAGATTTTCTTTGAAATTTATAATATACTACTACTGGGTATCTGGAATATACATGGTCAGGAAGATATGCGGTCAATATTGGAAGATTCGCAGTAAATATTTGAAAGACTCGCGGTAAATATATTATAGATTCGTGGTTGATAATATTTTATAAATTGATATGCTGCTTTAAGATGAAAACTACCAGTACCTGCCTAATTAATATTAATGAGCAAATTTTAGGTCACAGCAGTTCTTTGAGGGGGTTTCCTGACAATATTTTATAACAGAAAGCTTTTCTTTAAAATTTATGAAATACTGCTGGATTATGATAAACAAAACTCTTGGTTTGAACTTACAGTACAGTAGTAAACCCCCATCCAAGCAATTTGATTAGGCCATATTTCCTCATTAATATTAATGAGGCAGGTCCGTGCACTGGTATTTAATCATAAACCAGCCTTTTTTTCTATCTATTCGAGAAATTCTGGACCTCATACTTTGTCATTAATATTAATGAGGCAAGTCAGTGGACAGGAAGTTCACTGATATTTAATCTTAAACCAGTTTTTCTTTGAAATTTATAATATACTGGTACTGGGTATCTGGAATATACGCGGTCAGGAAGATACGTAGTCAATATTGGAAGATTCGCAGTAGATATTTGGAAGACTCACGGTAAATATATTATAGATTCGTGGTTAATAATATTTTATAAATTAATATGCTGCTTTAAGATGAAAACTACCAGTATTGCCTAATTAATATTAATGAGCAAATACCCAGATAGCATGCCGTCATCAGACCGACGTTGGCCCAACGTCAGCACATCCATCGGTCTGACATTGGCTGCGGACGTTGGGCCAACAGCTTTTTGACCGTTGGGCCAATGTTGGCCCCACGTCGGCAAGCCACCGGTAAAAATTATGTTCTATGTATAGCATCAGCCAATCAGATAATGTTCATAATGAGAATATTAATTTTATGTGTAAAATTGTTAAATGGTCAGATAAAATTTGTGGGCTCACTGAAATATGATTTTTATACATACCATAATAAATAATTTTTTTCTAAGATTCCCCAAATCCCCTATTATTGCTCGCCACCATTTTGAATAAAAATTCGCCGTTGGCCCAAAGTTGGCAAAATATAGAGAATCTAACCTGAGTAGTGGTTGGCAAGCCAACGTTGGCAAAATATGCCGACCATATGTGACCAACAGCCAACGTCGGATCGGCGGCGGAATGCTATCTGGGTATAAGGTCACAGCAGTTCTTTGAGGGGGTTTCCTGACAATATTTTATAACCAAAAGGCTGGTTTAAGATGAAAACTACTAGCATATTTCCTGTTCACAGACCTGCTAATTAATATTAATGAGCAAATATACGCGGTTACGGTAGTTCTTTTAAGGGGTTTCCTGACAATATTTTACAAATAGAAAGGCTGGTTTAAGATGAAAACTACCAGCATATTTCCTGTTCAAGGACCTGCCTCATTAATATTAATGAGCAAATATGCGCGGTCACGGCAGTTCTTTAAGGGGGTTTCCTGACAATATTTTACAAATAGTGGCATTCTACCGGTAAACGCCCATGCAGAAGTAAATATATTGAATTTAAATTATATAAACAGATTTTTATTTTATTCTTCTTCCACCAGATTGTCAAATGATGTACACAGCAATTAACAATTCAGGTGCATATTGCTACATTTGTTTTGAAGCTTTATATTTTAATAATTTAACTCTATTATCGGCAGTTTTTACAGCAAACCGGAAATACCAGTGAACGCCCATTTTGCAGACTTATAGAAGCATTTGTCCTTGACCTCTAACAAAGATATATAAGGCGGGCGTTCACTGGTAGAAAGCCACTAGTGGCACTCTACCAGTAAACGCCCATGCAGAAGTAAATATATTGAATTTAAATTATATAAACAAAATTTTATTTTATTTTTTCTTCTATCAGATTGTCAAACGATGCACACAGCAATTAATAATTCAGGTGCATGTTGCTACATTTGTTTTGAAGCCTTAGTGGTGGTGGACCAATTCACGCCCGGGTACCAATTCACGCCCACCCCTGAATTTATCGAAAACAAGCACAGTTAAACAATATATTACAAATGCATATGATCAATTTGATGATTATCTATCATGTGATAAACATCTTCTGTATGAAAAATTATAAATCTTCAAGAAAATTGGGGGTGGACCTGAATTGGTACCCGGGCGTGAATAGGTCCACCACCACTATATTTTAATAATTTAACTCTATTATCGGCCGTTTTACCGCAAAGCAGAAATACCAGTGAACGCCCATTTTGTAGACTTATAGAAGCATTTGTCCTTGACCTGTAACAAAGATATATAAGGCGGGCGTTCACTGGTAGGCGGGCGTTCACTGGTAGAAAGCCACTAGAAAGGCTGGTTTAAGATGAAAACTACCAGCATATTTCCTGTACACGGACCTGCCTCATTAATATTAATGAGCAAATATGCACGGACACGGCAGTTCTTTGAGGGGCTTTCCTTACAATATTTTACAAATGGAAAGGCTGGTTTAAGATGAAAACAACCAGCATATTTCTTGTTCATCACTTCAGCCGTGGGCGATAATAGAAGATTTTAACTAAATATGCAGATTTCGACATTTTTCGTAAATATTTCTTCTTACATGTCAATAACAGACATATTTTATATTTATTTATTATTTTCTTTCATATTTAACCCTTTTCTTACGTCTTCTGGCAATATTTGAAGTTTTGAAGTGACAGATCTCGAAAATAGAGGAATGCGCATGCGTGGATCGTGGGCTTGAACAAGCTTTTCAGACTGGTACCCTGAATAATATTTGGTTTTCAACTAAAACGATTCCCCGAGAAATGGGTATGCAACCTGGTCATAA
Organism: Sabellastarte sp. h YS-2021; assembly: GCA_964017235.1. Lineage (NCBI taxonomy): Eukaryota > Metazoa > Annelida > Polychaeta > Sabellida > Sabellidae > Sabellastarte > Sabellastarte sp. h YS-2021. Next base: position 37,423,736 of record OZ024936.1, read on the forward strand.
AAATCAAAATAAAATTGAAATTTTAACAAGCATTTTAGACTTGTACCCTAAGTTAAATTCCCTTTATTTGAAAAATTTTGGCAACATATTGGCCAAGAAACTACTTTTAAAAGTTAGTATGCACAGCAATGAACAGGAAATGCAAACTATAATGTTCATTTAAAACAATTTTCCTCTGTGCATTGTGTATGGATTTTTATGGAAAAAAAATGACATATGACACTATATATGTGTGATTCACGGAGAAGAAAAGGAGGCTTTATCACTCATGTTACCTTTAGTGGGTAATATCAGAAGGCACTTCTGGATTGACCTCAACAGTTCTTCAGCTTTGTCACAATTCAGTGGTAGAATGACTTGTTTTCATATCATACATAGAGAACTTACACCACAGTGCATCTGATATGATTTCTTATGCTTGATAAAATTGAATGACCTTGTAGGTTAGCAGGTTTGATATCCAATGATAGGCTGTCACCTCTGTGTAGGTATGACTCCCCCAAATGACAATGCAGAGTACCTGTCATAATATGACCCTGGATGTTGCTGTTGCGATAAGACATAAAATCACAACTTTGACCTTTGACAAAATTAAATCCACATAAGAAAGAAGTCTATATTTAAATATCTCTAACTCTATATCATTTTATTGTTACAGTATATTAATCATATCATATTTATTACAATAAGAAGTTTGACTTTTTCAAATATCTGAAGAACAAGAACACCTGTTGTGATCCACAATCTTGCTGGAACTCTGTTTAAAATAATTTTTGTGATTGTTTTTATTGAAGCTAGCAATATAATATCTATACCAATTTATAGGCAAATTTCCAGCGGTTATGTTCCTTTTGATTTGAGGAAAATTGGTCCAATATTAAGATAATTGTTTTAAAAATTACTATATACAGCAAATAATAATAATATTCTTCTCGGGATTCCTTTTGTGAATATAGCCCCAGAACCCAGTCATCTGGTTATCATTGTCTCCTGAAAATATTTTCTGTTCACACAACTTACAATTTCCCGGGGGACCCAGAAGAAAAATGGACAGGGTACCAGACTAATTAAAAGACGTTTTTTCCGAGATTTAGTAGATTTTACTAAAGAAAAGATGTTTTCAAGAGAAACGCGGTCCAGATAGATCTTATCAGCACAGTTCATTTCCTGTTTTTATAATTAGGTTGCTGAGGTCAATAATAAAATGGAAAATTTAATAAGTAAATTAAATTTTTATAAGTTAATACCTTACCTAGTGGACAGATGCATTTGTCCGGCGCCTTGCCGGTCACGCCAAACGTTAGAAAAAAACGTCCTGAGCTGGGCTCTGGCCGGGACCGGTAGCGTCCTGTTCACTCGCCAGGTGGCTGTATAGTCTCCCTGCCGGTGTACTGCGCACGCGCAGCGCATGCGCTCTTCCTCTTTTTGTTGCCTACCGTAGGAAATCCCCTAGGGCTAAAAATAGCGGGGAAGGTAGGGAGGGACTCCCCCTGTCCACTAGGTAAGGTATTAACTTATAAAAATTTAATTTACTTATTAAATTTTCCATTTTATTGCATTAATACATCTTACCTAGTGGACAGATGCAGAATAACTACCCAGTGGAAGGAGGGTAGCCAAGAGGGGAATTCCTCAGAACTCCAAACTATGTATAAGAAGGTGGATCCGGAATGATTAGAAACCAGATACCTCGGATCACACCTACTGCCCCCCCCCCCCCCCCCCCCCCCCCCTTTCTTTTTTCAAAAGTCCAGTACTGGCTCGCTAGGAGCACAACAGGACTGAGGAGGGTAAAAGTTCTGACTAACGAGGAAGAACAGGACCTATAAGACTATCTCATCAAGCCCTTAGCCCCACTTTGGATCGCGGCAGACTAAGGACCCAGGATAGTGGAAGAAAGTTTTTTTTTTTTTTTTTTTTTTTGGGTGGCAGGGACAATGTCCTTCTGAAAACCTGTCTTGAAAGACACAAAGACCAGTTCCTTTCCCTGACGGGAATCCTTGGTCCGGTCCAGGTAGTAACGTAAAGCCCGTACTGGGCACAGAGACCTGTCCCCAGACAAAGACTTATCCAACGTTGGAGCTAGAGCTGGGATGACTACTGGAGCCACAGAAGTTGATCCATCTCGAGCCAGTTGGTTTTTGGAGAGGAAACTGGGAGATGGATACAAGGAAACTTTACTCCAGTCCTCTTGGTGCCTGATATTCTTAGCTAACCAGGCATGGATTTCGCTTCTTCTTTTGCCTGACCCCAGGGCCAAAAGGAAAACCGTCTTAAAGGTCAGGTGCTTCAGCGAAGCCTTCCGTAGAGGCTCGAAGGGAGCCTTGGTAAGCTGATGGAGCACTAGCGAAAGGTTCCAGGAAGGGACCCCTCTTCGACCTTTCGGTTTGTCCCTATGAAAACTGTCTAACAGGCGGGTAAGATTTTCATCTGAGCTTATATTGAGTTTGTCATTACCCACCATATCTGCGATTGCTGTCCTATAACCATCAATGGTGCTGGGTTGCAGATTCCTCTCCTTGAAGAGGTAAAGGAGAAAATCCGCAATATGATTCACAGAGGGTGACCTGAAGTCCACCTTGTTTGATTTACACCACTTGACAAATATGGTCCACTTTGACTTGTACACGGCTCTGGTTGAACCCCTCTGAGGAGCCTCAATTCGTGCTGCCACCTCTTCAGAGAAGCCGTGTTTCCTGATGGTAGAGCTTCTAGGAGCCAAGCATGAAGATTCAGATTCTGAAGGCTCCGGTGAACTAGCCCGTTGAAAGGCTGAGTCACTAGGTCCCTTGTTAGAGGAAGGGTGAAGGGGATCTGAACGGATAGGTCCACCAGGTCCCAAAACCAAGGCATGTTTGGCCAACCTGGGGCAATCAGAATCATTCTGTGACAACCCTGATCCCTTATCTTTGAAACTACCTGAGGGAGCAGGGAGACTGGAGGGAATGCATAAGCGTTCAGATGCTCCCAGGACAAGCTCAGGGCATCTACTGCCCAGGCTGCCTGATCCGGGACCGGTGACACAAACCGGGGCAATTTGTGATTGAACCTGGTCGCAAACAAGTCCACTAGCGGTGGGGGCCACCTGGAACACAACTGACTGAAAACCTGAGGGGAGAGAGACCATTCGATCTGAATCACTTGATTGTGCCGAGAAAGCTTGTCGGCTATCACATTTAAGCGACCCGGAATGTGCCTTGCCCTTAACGTTATGCCTCTGTGATGGCACCAGGACAGGAGTCTCCAAAGGAGGGCACAGAGAGAGCCTGACCTCATACCCCCCTGTTTGTTTATGTAAGAGACCACTGTGGTATTGTCTGTTGCCACAAGAACAATCTGACCCTTGCACAGATGCTCTAACTGTCGTAAGGCCAGAAGGACTGCTTTCATCTCGAGAAAATTTATATGAAGGCGGCCTTCGAGAGGGGACCAAACGCCTCTTGCAGTGAAGTCTCCTAAGTGTGCGCCCCAACCTTCGTTTGAGGCGTCTGTAAAAAGTTGAACGGCGTGCTGAAGAGGGTGCAGGGGTTGACCTTTCAGCAGATTGGCTTCGTCCAACCACCAGTCCAAATGAGGATGGAGCGACTGGGGGACCGGAATAACTTTCTCTAGGACTTCCGGGACATGCCAGTGTTTCTTCAGATGCCACTGAATGGGCCTCATATGAAGGCGACCTGCACACACTTGTTTCTCGGTGGCCGTCAGGAGGCCTATCAAGGACATGAATTGTCGAACCGTACACTGGTGATGGTCTTTCATGAACCTCAATTTCTCCTGAAGGGTTTCCCACCAGTCCTAAGTGGGTAGAACCCGGCCGGTGATCAGGTCGAACCGGTAACCTACAAAATTGAAGACCTGTTTGGGAACTAACTCTGACTTGGTCATATTTACTACCCAACCTAACTGCCGACATAGGGCCAAGAGGGTCTGGGTATGTTGTAGGCAGATTTCCGGGGAAGGGGCTCTCAGTAACCAGTCGTCTAGGTACTGGTGGATCCTGATACCCCTCGCTTGAGCCATGAGTTTCACTTCTTTGACCACCTTGGTAAACTCCAGGGGAGCTGTGGCCAGTCCGAATGGCAGGGCTGTGAACTGGAAAGTTTGATGAAACAGGAAGAACCTGAGATACTTTCTTGATCTTGGGGCTATGGGGATGTGGAAGTAAGCGTCGCTGAAGTCCAGCGAAGTGACCCACTCCCCCGTCTTCAAGGATAAGCGGATTGTTTCCGGAGTTTCCATCTTGAATGTGCCGGTGCTGAGAAAGAGATTCAAACGACTTAGGTCTAAAATTGGTCTCCATTTGCCATTTGGTTTGGGAACCAGGAACAGGCGGTTGTAAAAGGCCAGGGACGACTTGACCACTACCTTTTCTACTACCAACTTTCGCATGAGGCTTACAAGAGCCTCTTTGAGATGCATGTTTTTGGATGGGTTTGCATAACCACTTTGAACCACTGGGAACCTGGTTAGAACCGGTCTTTGTTTGAAGGGCAAAGTGTAACCCCTTTTTAGGATAGAGACTACCCGGGGATTTGAACCCATGGTTTGCCAAACTTGCCAAAATTCCTGAAGTCTGCCCCCTACATTGTGTTCGGAGACAGCACTGGGGACACTGGGAACAACAGGGGCAAAAACACAAGGATCTACACAAAAAACACTTTTGACAGACTTTATTTTGTTCAGACAATTGCCGGGGCTTACTCCTTTCTTTTGCGGATGCCCGTGTGAAAGAACAGAACGAACAGGACTGACAACAGGACAATACACAGCCCGACGACTCTCGGGTTTGAACACTGGAACCTTGTTTACTGTCTGAAATTTGTCCAAGCTTATGTTTGAAGACACACTTTTGTCCTGACACTGAGGGTCCAACTGAATCTGATGTACTAACTTTACTGTTGGACCACCTAGATAATTGTCATTTATAGGGCTTAAAGGACTGCCCTTTAGAAAAACGGGGGTTAGAACCCCGGTCACGTCCCCTTCCTCTGGATCTATTTCGGCCAAACTGTCTCCATGGCTGACTTTGCTGTTGAGAGGATTGGTCAGTGGAAGATGTTTGTTTTCTATCCTTACGGTCGTAAGGCTTATATCTTTGCGTACCCTTCCAAGTTGCGTGCTGAGTAGCACCCGGTCCGGGCCTCTGAGCAACGCTACTAGATTCAAATTTTTGGATATCCTGCTCCGCAGACATGATGGCTGCATCAGGGAAGAGACCGTATCCAAACAAGGGGGCGTTTCTCAGCAAGTTCATGGTATCCTGTTTGACGCCTTGTTTCACAAAATCAAGATATGAGTCTCTCCTTAAGAGAATCAGGTTGGCCATATTCACAAACAAACTGTCCGCCAAATGCTGAAGAGACGTGCCCATGGCCACCGACACCTTTTGATGAAAGGCCATGAGGTCACGCAGGTCATTCAAAGCATTGGCCACGTCCTGCGAACACTTTCCCTTGCCAAGACGAGAGGACAACAGAGAGATGTTCTGTGACATCTTCTCCTGAAGTTCAGTGGAACAGCGACTGAAGCCTGCCGCATGATTGATGATATAACTGTCTTCACGTGCGGCACGTTCCCACCTGCGTAGGGATTCTTGGGCAATAGGCCTGGAGGGAGGGCCTGTGGACGGGTAAGCAGAGGCACGAGTTATCCTTGGGAAATGAGAATTAACCTTGGCCTCAGTGTTTCTCTAGTTGAAATCAGAACGACCAGGACGATGTGGTCCGTCAGTCTTAATCAGGTGCATCTTGTACCATTTCTCCTGCGACTTTGGCACCTTGATGAACTGGTCACGTCGCAAACCTGCGGAATCTTGTGAGCGAGAGGGGTAACCCTCTGCGACAGTGAGATTCAACCTTTCCAACTTCTGGCACAACCAGTCGTCTGGGGGCATGGCCACTGAGATGCGTGTAGGTTTTCTTGGGTTTTTCCCTTTCCAAGGGTTATTTGACTTGTCCGATTCTGAAAAGTCTGTTTCAAAGGCCGGAATGTGGTGCCAACCCATAAACGCTCTCACAGAACGTACCGTCTCCCTGTAAGACATATCTTCAGTCTGCTCCGGTGGGTCTGCAACATCAGAAAAATGACCGTCCTCAGAACCGGAACCGGAAGCAGACCGGTCTAAATCATCGTCAGAAACTTGTTCATACTGTTCTTGAGGAAATGTATAGGCACCGGCACCGGTGATATCAAGACTGGTATCCTGGTGCGGTGGAGCCCGTGGAGTGGAAGATGCAGACTGGAAGAGTGAACCGGATGACTGCTTCACATCTTGACTCTGGTTAGACCTGTCCCCTTTTGAAACAAGCGACTGATGAGCAGACTCCGGTCCGGAGCTGGCACCAGGCAAAGGGGAAGAAGAGGGAGCTTTAGTTTTAGACTTTGACACCGGTGTAGGTGACCGGTCACGTCTCTTCTCCAGTTTGGAAACATCTTTGCTGCTCTTAGATTTAGATGAAGATTTGGCATCACTTTTATCAGAATGTTTGTCTTTTCTGGATTTGTGAGATTTCTTCTTATCCTTGGCATCTACCGGGGTAGCAGCAAGTGGAGCCTCAACAGCTACCGGTACCTTCACCGGACCGGTGGGACGGGTAGCTGGAGCTAAGAAGGGGTTATCAGAAATGAGATTCTGAGTGTCGACCGGCTTGACTGAAGATACAGGAGTGGAAAACACGTTACCTCTAGAAAGAAGTGCCTCCATCCTAGCAAACTGCTCTGACCATTTATCCGCAATGGCTGCCAACTGGTCTGAGGTAACAAAACTAGCCGGCTGTTGAGATGAAGAAGGTGGAGTAGCAGGGGGATTAACAGAAGACTGAGCCTGCTGGTCAGAAGGAGATTGAAAGGTTGGTTCACTATCCATACCTTCAACCGGCTGTAAAACAGTAACTTCTTTCGGGGAAACTAACAACCCTGCTTTTTTGTCTCTTCTAATTTTATAAATTGGAGTGGACAACATTTCCTTCTGAGCCGGAGTAAAACCATCACAAATCTGACACGGCTTGTCCTTCACACAATTGTCTTCCCCTATAAGCTTTTCACAGCAACGCGCACATTTTTCATGCAAGTCGAAAAGAGCCATAACATGGCCACAGGAACCCCTTCTTTGTCCCTTCTTATCTCCCGGAGATGCCATGACACTTGTTACACACAACTAACACAAATATTTGAAGCAATAAGCTTGAGAAGAAGTATATAAATTAATATTTTAAAGTTTCTCTTAAATCCCAAGCGTTCTTCACGCGCCAAACAAAAAGAGGAAGAGCGCATGCGCTGCGCGTGCGCAGTACACCGGCAGGGAGACTATACAGCCACCTGGCGAGTGAACAGGACGCTACCGGTCCCGGCCAGAGCCCAGCTCAGGACGTTTTTTTCTAACGTTTGGCGTGACCGGCAAGGCGCCGGACAAATGCATCTGTCCACTAGGTAAGATGTATTAACGCAATAAAAATCCCTCCACAAATCTTAATTACAAAAGATCGAAAACTGTGACAGTTACAGAACGTTTACTAGTTGAAATTATTCAAAACGATCCGAAAACGGCAATTAGTTCCCACTCGAAACGCCCGAAATTCACGAAAAAAGACTCTCAAAATCCCATAACAGTATCTAGGGTTGGCCCGAGATGGCCAACCCTAGATAAAAATCACAACTTTGACAAAATTAAATTCACATAATAAAGACGTCCATATTTAAATATCCCTAACTCTATATCATTTTATTGTGTTATAGTATATTAATTAGATCATATTTATTACAATAACTGGTGTGACTTTTTAAAAAATATTTGAAGAACACAAACACCTGTTGTGATCCACAATCTTGCTGGAACTCTGTTTAAAATAATTTTTGTGATTGTTTCATTGAAGCTAGCAATATAATATCTATAACAATTTAAAGGCAAATTTCTAGAGGTTATGTTCTTTTGCATTTGAGGAAAATTGGTCCAATATTGTCCAAGACACTTGTTTTAAAAATTTCTATGCACAGCAAATAATAATAAATGATATTCTTCTCTGTGACTTGTGTATGGAATTTAATGTGACAAAAATGACATACAACACTATATATGTGTGATTAACTGAGAGGAAAGGTATGCTTTATCACTCATGCTACCTTCACTTAGGAATATCAGAAGGCACTTCTGGATTGACCTGAACAGTTCTTCAGCTTTGTCACAATTCTGAAATGGAATCAGTTGTTTTCATGTCACACATAGAGATCTTAGACCAGTGCTTCAGATATTTCTTATGCTTGACAAAATAGAAAGGCCTTGTGGGTTAGCAGGTTTGACATCTAATGATAGGCTGTCACCTCTGTGTAGGTATGATTTCCCCAAATGACAATGCAGAGTACCTGTCATAATATGACCCTGGCTGTTGCTGTTGCATGAGACATAAAAATCATAAGTTTGACCTTTGACAAAATTAAATCCACATAACAAAGAAGTCCATACTTAAATATCCCTAACTCTATATCATTTTATTGTGTTATAGTTATTAATTATATCATATTTATTACAATAACTGGTGTGACCTTTTAAAAAATATTTGAAGAACACGAACACCTGTTAAGATCCACAATTCTGCTGTAACTCTGTTTAAAATAATTTTTGTGATTGTTTCAATGAAGTTAGCAATATAATATCTATACTAATTTAAAGGCAAATTTCTAGAGGTTTATGTTCCCTTTGATTTGAGGAAAATTGGTCCAATATTGTCCAAGATACTTGTTTTAAAAATTACTATGCACAGCAAATGATAATAAATAATATTCTTCTCTGTGACTTGTGTATAAAATTTAATGCAATAAAAATGACAAACACTAATATCTGTGATTCTCTGAGAGGAAAGGTAGGCTTTATCACTCATGCTACCTTTAGTGGGGAATATCAGACACTTCTGGACTGATCTGAACAGTTATTCAACTTTGTCACAATTCGTTGGTGGAATCAGTTGTTTTCATATCACACATAGAGAACTTAGACCACAGTGCTTCAGATATGATTTCTTATGCTTAACAAAATAGAATGGCCTTGTGGGTTAGCAGGTTTGACATCTAATGATAGGCTGTCACCTCTGTGTAGGTATGATTCCCCCAAATGACAATGCAATGCAGAGTACCTGTCATAATGTGACCCTGGCTGTTGCTGTTGCATGAGACATAAAATCACAAATTTGACCTTTGACAAAAGTAAATCCACATAATAAAGAAGTTCATATTTAACTATCCCCACCTCTATATTATTTTATTGTGTTATATTTATATCATATATTAACAAATAAATACATAAATATCAACACAACATAAGGGGCTGTAGTCACAAAAGGGATCAAGCTGAAGTTGAGCCAAAAAGTGTCTAGGTGTTTATAATAAGCTTGAGCTGATTTTTGGCTCAAACTGAGCTTGATTCCTTTTGTGAATATAGCCCCAGACCCCAAAGTCATCAGGTTATCATGAATGTAGTCTCCTGACATTTTCGGTTGACACAGCTTGCAATTTCCAGGGGGCTCACAAAATAAAAATTGACAGGGTACCAGACTAATTGAAAGACGTTTTTTTCCACTTGTATGCTATCAAATCAATTGCCATTGATCAAACGTCCTCTATTACTTCAAAACAGAAATAAACGATATGCAAATGACATATTTGACATTTGTGACAAGTGAAATAGGTATTTATTTTGTTTCTATGGTTTCTTTCATATTTTTCTTCAATGGGAACTCCGGGATGGAACCGTAAAAAAAAAAAAAAATTTAGCACCAACCAGCCCATATAGATCACTATCTCAGTTGAACTTGTCTTCACAATCTAGGTCACCAAGGTCAAATATAAAATTGCTAAAATACTTAAATGTAAGAAAACATTGAATTTCCATAAAAATACAGCACCTAAGCATGATTAATGTGTATCCAGTCATGCCAAAACGACGCACGGAAAATGTTCATGTATCGGGAAATTTGACGGTAAATGCGAGGAAAATCCCATAACAGTATCTAGGGTTGGCCCGAGATGGCCAACCCTAGATAAAAAGTAGCTGAACAACATATTTGATAAATTACATTCTGAATCCGTAACAGCAGTAATACAGGAGATATAAGAAATTTTCATGTGATGACCCCACTTGACCATAAAGCAAGCTTCAGGGGCATGAGCCATGACTTCCTATATGTAGTTTTCATATTCTTAACCCCCAGGAGTAATGCTAAGGGAGATAGAAGACCTTTTTAATAGAATAAACCCATTTGACATTAATCATGTGCTATTGCGGCCATTTTGTTTTTGAAACTAAACCAAAGTTGCTATCATGCTAACTTTCCTAGCCATGTATCTTTTGTGCAAATTTGATGAAACTAGCTGCAATATTTCAAATTTTAGAGCATATTATTGATTTTCAAAACAAATGGCTATGGTTGCAATTTCGTTTTTCAAAATGATACCAAAATTTTACAGGTTTTTATCAACATGCCCTGCAAATTTGTTGAGGATATCTTTATAAACTAGATTCGGCCAACTCAGTACCAACATATCCCCAGACAGGTCATCACTCACGCAACATATTTTGACTGGGTATTTTCCGTGGGACCCCTTCTGTGTGATATAATCTGGAGGGAAAACATAATCAACCACTTATATAAGAAACTGAGTAATTCAATCTACAATATTTTTATTTTGCAAGCAAAATGATATCCCCAGACGACGGATGTAAATCCAGGAACTTTGCCCACAAGAACTTTGCCCAATGCAAACTCTATCCACAGGCACTTTGCCACAAGGAACTTTGTGCCCACAACAATCTGACAGGGTAGGATGTTCACCCACAATAGAAATTTTTCTAACCACATAGACATTTTCATTTTTTATCAATCAATCAATTAATCAATCAACCAATACTCCATTTAGATAACTACTCAGGATATATAGTGTTGAAAGAGACAAACATTACCTGAACTAAAGTTGCACTATATAAAGTATGTAAGTTGATTTCATTAGCATTTAATTCACTGTTGATAGATTTACATAGTACTGCAAAATGGAAGCAACAAGACCACTGCAGTGGTATGATCTCCCGCTGGGGAGCAAAAATGTGCTGTTTAAAGTGCGTTTTACATCCAAAACCTCTGGAAGCAACAATAAGCTAGATATAGGCACTTTTAAGCTTGGCCATCCTCGTTTGACCAATAGAAAGACCAATAATAAGCGAGATATAGGCACTTTTAAGTTTGGGCATCGTCGTTTGACCTTGAATGAGGGGCCCAAGGTCAAATCTGGCCACATCAAAAGATTCACAGCACATGTTTTCCTATAGGTTGTTTTCACATCCCAAACCTCTAAGACTAATAATAAGCGAGATATGGGCACTTTTAAGTTTGGCCACAGCAGTTTGACCTTGAACGAGGGGTCCAAGGTCAAATCTGACCACAGCAAAAGATTCCCAGCACATGAATTCCTATAGGTTGGTTACACATTCCAAACCTCTAGGACCAATAATGAGCAAGATATAGGCATTTTTAAGTTTGGCCAAAATCAGCTAAGTAGGGTACTTTGACAGTCTGTGGATGACCTTGAACGAAGAGCTTCAAGGTCAAATGTCTGCATGCTTATAGAGGGCATATATATGTGTTAAATATCTGCATTTTATAATCTCCGGACAAAAGTTTTGCTGTTAAAAGTGATTTACTCAAAGTAAAACAATCAAAGTAGCTATTACTCAGTTAGCTATGGACTTATAGCTCTGAAACTTTGCCACGATACAGAACATTAAAAAGTAGGTGAACAACATATTTGACAAAAATCCTCTAAATTTAATAGTTTCGCAGTTATAAATGATTTACTCAAAGGAGAACCATCAAAGTAGCTATTACTCAGTTAGCTATGGACCTACAGGTCTCAAAATTTGCCATTACACAGTACATCAAAAAGTAGGTGAACAACATATTTGATAAAAATCCTTTAAATTCAACAGTTTTGCTGTTCTAAGTGATTTACTCAATGGCGAACCATCAAAGTAGCTATTACTCAGTTAGCGATAGACTTACAGCTCTCAAAATTGCAATTACACAGTACATCAAAAAGTAGGTGAAGAAGATATTTGACAAAAATCCTTTAAATTCAACAGTTTTGCTGTTATAAGTGATTTATTCAATGGAGAACCATCAAGGTAGCTATTACTCAGTTCGCTATGGACCTACAGCTCTCAAAATTTGCCATTACACAGTACATCAAAAAGTAGGTGAACAACATACTTGACAAGAATCCTCTAAATTCAAAAGTTTTGCCATTAAAAATGATTTAGTGAAAGGAAAACAATCAAAGTAGCTGGACTGGGGTCGAAAACGAGCTCTGGAGCCTCTGCTATTCGATTTCCCCCTACCTGGGGAAAACGATGGATACTGCTTGGAATGGAATTACCCCCATTGGGGTGTTTCCTGTAGGAGCCTCTAGATTGTGAGGAATGTGAAAGGGCTGATTTGATAGGGCCTAGACCCTAAGTGTTACTACAGGTGCCTGATGAGGAACTCCTGTCCCTCCTAAACTAGTTGTGAATGGGGAACTTAAAAGTTCTTAAGATCCGGAATCTCACCTGAATTCCCCATGTCCCTTCTGGCTCCTTATATGCACCATTAAATTGAGTTTAACCTGTCTGGTAGTAGCCTTGTTACTGTCTTAACAGATATCCATAACCAGGTTGTATTCAGAACAAGCATTCTGACGCATGCATTTATCTCCCGCCGTATAAATTAGATGTACTAAAGATAGTGGAATAAAAATTTTCTTGTGAGATGGAGGCACATGTAGAAGTGACAACAAGTTTAATGTTTGATTGCAATACTTTTAAAGACAAAAGGCATTTACTCACTTTAGTAGCTATTACTCTGCTATCCAAAGAGCTACAATTCTGCAACTTTATTATGCAGTAGATCAACCCAAAGTACTTGAATGACTTATTTTGAAGAAATTGCCTACCTATAATACTTTTAGAGATAAAAGACATTTACTCATTTTAGTAGCTATTACTCAGCTATCCAAAGAGCTACAGTTCTGCAACTTCACTATGTGGTAGATCACACAAAAGTAGGTGAATGACTTATTTACAAGAAATTGCCTATGTGTAATACTTTTAGAGATAAAAGACAATTACTCATTTTGGTAGCTATTATTCAGCTATCCAAAGAGCTACAGTTCTGCAACTTCACTATGTGGTAGATCACCCAAAAGTAGGTGAATGACTTATTTACAAGAAATTGCCTACCTGTAATACTTTTAGAGATAAAAGACATTTACTCATTTTGGTAGCTATTACTCAGCTATCCAAAAAAGAGCTACAGTTCTGCAACTTCACTATGTGGTAGATCACCCAAAAGTATGTGAATGACTTACGGTATTTACAAGAAATTGCCTACCTGTAATACTTTTAGAGATAAAAGACATTTACTCATTTTAGTAGCTATTACTCAGCTATCCAAAGCGCTACAGTTCTGCTACTTCATTATGTAGTAGATCACCCAAAAGTACATGAATGACTTATTTAGAAGAAATTGCCTACTTGTAATACTTTTAGAGATAAAAGACATTTACTCATTTTAGTAGCTATTACTCAGCTATCCAAAGAGCTAGAGTTCTGCAACTTCACTATGTGGTACTTATTTAGAAGAAATTGCCTACCTGTAATACTTTTAGAGATAAAAGACATTTGCTCATTTTAGTAGCTATTACTCAGTTATCCAAAGAGCTACAGTTCTGCAACTTCACTATGTGGTAGATCACACAAAAGTAGGTGAATGACTTATTTACAAGAAATTGCCTACCTGTAATACTTTTAGAGATAAAAGACATTTACTCATTTTAGTAGCTATTACTCAGCTATCCAAAGAGCTACAGTTCTGCAACTTCACTATGTGGTAGATCACACAAAAGTAGGTGAATGACTTATTTACAAGAAATTGCCTACCTGTAATACTTTTAGAGATAAAAGACAATTACTCAGTTTAGTTTAGCGTTCGCCAGGCGAGACGTGTTTTTATATTGTCATAACGGACCGGTACTAATATTCTCGTTTTTACACAGCTTGCTGGTCTGTATCTGTTTTTATTGTCATTTTATAAAATATTTAGTTGTTCAACATTCACTGCTTGCACATACTACCTCCTTCAACTTGGTAAAATTGTAAATAGTGCTCTATCGGGTATTATCGCTCAACGGACATTTCCCGCGGATTCTCACACATTGTTTCAACATTTCTCACTATAACTAGTTAACCCAATAACTTAAATAAAATTACAACCAAACAATATCACACCTTGTCCATTTCTCACCATAACTAGTTAACCCAATAACTTAAATAAAATTACAACCAAACAATATCACACCTTGTCCATACTAATCCTGCACCAATCTTTTTAGTGTTCTTAAACTTACTTATCTATGGTTTGCTGTTTAGACAGGTGGGTACACAGGAAAGGTAGGTTCATCTTTTTCTAGTTTTCTTTTTCTTTTTTTTTTTTTTTTTTGGTATTTCTTTTGGACATGCATTGCACTTTCTGGCTCTGTCTTTACTTTTTGCTGGTTGCTCGAGCAACCAATACCACCACTGACAACCCTTCTACAACACCAATTCCTGTTGCCTCAAGTCTGCCTTTTTCTTTCCCCACCTATTCAACCATATATTTTGCTTCTGGCATTCACCCATGTCTCAATGGGGTCAATTATGCCACTATACAAGGACATATTCGTAGGGTAACACATTCATATAAATATGTCAGCCCATGGGTGTCCATCTTGTTGATCCTCTCAGGGGATGTCAGTATAAATCCTGGCCCAAATACTAGCCTTCTAACTGGGAGTCTAATAAACATTAGATCCATTAGAAACAAGTCTGTTGCTCTTGCAGAATTTATCAATAGCAATAAGTCTGATATTATTGCGGTCACTGAAACCTGGCTTCGACCAGACCACACAGACAGCTTTATAGCAAGTGTCACTCCTCCGGGCTATAAATGTACTCATGTTCCACGCCAGCAGGGGAGAGGTGGTGGTGTCGGGTTTTTCATCCGTGATGATATTGATTTTAAGGTTCTGCCTCAACCGTGTTTCAATACCTTCGAGTCCATATCTGTTCACCTATCCACAGGCAATGCTCAGGATATTGTTTTCCATACTGTGTATAGGCCTCCCAATGTTTCCAAAGCCAATTTCATTGAGGATTTCAGTTCCTTTGTCGAAGGTGCTGCCTTATCATGTTGTGAAAATGTAATATTAGGTGATTTAAATCTACACCTGGATAAACAGGACGGTTGGTCGCAGAAATTCAATGATTCCCTCTGCCAATATAATTTCACCCAAATTATTGATTCCCCAACACACATTCATGGCCATATATTAGATGTCATATGTGTGAGGGACACCTTTTCAAAGGCACTCTGCGCTAAGGTTATAGCTGGGCTATCTGACCATTTTGCCATCACTTTTTCGGTCAATATACCTATTGAGGTTCCCTGCAAATTTAGACAAGTTAATACCCGGAAAATTCACAAGATAAACATCACAGATTTTAAAGAGGACATCCTGAATTCTGATCTAATCAAGCATCCTCACAGAACAGCCAGTTTGCTCAGTCACCAATATTTCAACACCTTGCGCAGCATTCTAGACAAGCATGCCCCAATAAAGAAGAAAATGGCTCCAGTGCACCCCGACAAAGGCTTTGTGAATTCAGACATCCTCTCAGCAAAGCGTCTGAAGCGCAAGTGTGAGCGAGTATGGCGCAGTAACAACTCTGCAATCAACCGGAGAAGATATCGAGCTGCTGTCAATCGCTACAATTTCCTACTGGAACAATCAAGACGCAGGCACTATTCCACTGTCATTGCTGAAAATAATGGTAACCCCAAGGCTCTGTGGAACACTTTCAAGAAAATCTTGCACAAAACCTCAACTATCATCCTACCCGATCATATTAGTCCTACTGATTTAGCTAACACTTTCGGTCATTTTTTCAGTGACAAAATTGTGAAAATCAGAGTTGCTTTAGAGTCATCAGTGCCTGTTTCCCTCACAATACCGAAGAGTAATAGCAGTGCCCTGACCTCTTTTGAGCCTGTATCTGAGGATGACATCCTCAAAATCCTAAGGTCATCCAACACCAAATCATCCGACCTGGACCCAATCCCTACCGCACTAGTCAAAGAGTGTGCGGACATTTTGGTCACTCCAATCACCAATATTATAAACTATTCACTCAAAGAAGGGAGTTTCCCAAACTGTTTCAAAACAGCATATGTCTCCCCTCTTCTCAAGAAACCAAACTTAGACAGAAATCTCCTAAAAAACTATAGACCGGTATCCAACCTTAGTTTCTTATCCAAACTGATCGAAAAAGTAGTTGCCAAACAGTTAAATAATTATATCGATAGCGAGGGGCTCTCCAATGTCAACCAATCCGCTTACAGGAGACTCCATTCCACAGAAACAGCGCTGTTGAAAATCCAGAATGACATTGCTGCTTCGTTGGACTCTGGTAAGGCTGTTGCACTCACACTGCTAGACCTCTCAGCGGCATTCGACACTATCGACCATGACATTCTTTTTAATTCCCTAAGAGATTGGTTTGGGGTTGATGGCACTGTGTTGAGGTGGATCAGATCCTATCTCTCAAACCGGAAACAGAAGGTTAAATTTGGAAATAGCTTTTCAGATGTGTTCTCACTTCCGTATGGTGTGCCTCAGGGTTCTGTCCTGGGCCCCCTCCTTTTTACCCTTTACACAACCCCTCTCAGTAATATCATTTCCAATTTCAATGTCACCCACCATCTATATGCTGATGACACCCAAATATATCTAGCATTGGACAATAGGAATTTTGATTCCAGTTTCGCTGAGCTTACAGAGTGTCTCACATGTATCCAAAACTGGATGGCTGGCGTGAAATTGAAACTCAATCCCGAGAAAACTGAATTTATTATAATAGGTGATAGACAAGCCAGAGAGTCCCTCATAAATAAATTCCCTACTCAACTTCTCGGAAATTCTATTTCCCCTACTGATACAGTCAAGAACCTGGGTGTAATTTTTGACTCTGGAAACACCTTTTCCAACCACATAACTAATATGTGTCGAGCCTGCTACTACCACCTTAAGGACCTAAGACGTATTCGTAAATTCCTCAGTGTGAAAACTGCAGCCTTGCTTGCAAACTCAATGATCAGTAGTCGACTTGACTACTGCAATTCCCTACTTTATGGCATCAGTAAGTACAATGTTGCTAAACTCCAAAAGGTACAAAATGCCCTTTGTAGAATTGTTTTTAGACTTGATAGAACTAGCCATGTCACTCCTTTTCTTCAAAAACTACACTGGCTTCCTATCACTTACCGTATATTGTTTAAGTACAATCTAATTACTTTCAAGGCTATAAATTTCTCTCAACCCATATACCTATCATCCTTGATCAAAACCAGTTGTCTAACACGTGGAAATCGTCTTTCTCTTTCCTCAGCCTCTCACAAAAAGGCCATCGGTAGGAGAGGTTTTGTAGTGGCTTCCCCCATAGAATGGAACAGACTCCCACAATCAGTACGATCACAACAAACAATAACAGGTTTCTGTAGCCAGCTAAAGACCTACTTGTTTAGATTAGCATATCCTCCACCATAGTACATCTCCCTGGCGGGCGCTAACCTTGGATCATGACCTCGAACGTCCCTCGACTTTCCCTTTTTGATTTCAAGCGCATTAGAGGATGTTGCATCAATTTTGCGCTATATAAATGTTTCTATTCTATTCTATTCTATTCTATTCTATTTTGGTAGCTATTACTCAGCTATCCAAAGAGCTACAGTTCTGCAACTTCACTATGTTGTAGATCACCCAAAAGTAGGTGAATGACTTATTTAGGAGAAATTGCCTACCTGTAATACTTTTAGAGATAAAAGACATTTACTCATTTTAGTAGCTATTACTCAGCTATCCAAAGAGCTACAGTTCTGCAACTTCACTATGTGGTAGATCACACAAAAGTAGGTGAATGACTTATTTAGAAGAAATTGCCTATGTGTAATATTTTTAGAGATAAAAGACATTTACTCATTTTGGTAGCTATTACTCAGCTATCCAAAGAGCTACAGTTCTGCAACTTCAGTCTGTGGTAGATCACCCAAAAGTAGGTGAATGACTTATTTAGAAGAAATTGCCTACCTATAATACTTTTAGAGATAAAAGACATTTAGTCATTTTAGTAGCTCTTGCTCAGCTATCTACTCACTTAGCTATTGACCTACATCTGCAAAAGCAACAAAAATATAAAGGACACAGGAAAGTAAGGTTTTGAAAAACTAGATGAATAACAAATGAAAAGATTTGCCTAACTTTGGTACTTGTGAAGGTATTTGACATTTATTTCCACCATAATTTTGCTACAAATAAGAAAATAGCTATTGCTCACTTATGATATGCAATGGAACCCCAAAGATATGCCATCTTATAGTTAAGGAAAAAATAGCTGAACAAATTATTTTAGGAAAATCCTGTAACTGCAGTAGTTTTTGAGTTACAATGGATTTACTCAACAGTCACAATTTCAAAGTAGCTATTACTCAGCTGTCCAGTGTGCAACAGGTTTGCAGCTTTACTATCTGATAGCTCATCAAAAACTAGATGAATAACATATTTGAAAATATTTCCTTAACTTGAATACTTTTGAAGATATTTGAAATTTACTTATGTTGTTATTTTGCTACAAATAAGAAAATAGCTATTACTCACTTATGGCATGCAACAGAACCCCAAACTATATGCCATCTTATAGTTAAGGAAAAAGTAGCTGAATAACATATTTTAGGAAAATACTCTAACTGCCATCGTTTTGGAGTTACAATGGATTTACTCAACAGTCACAATTTCAAAGTAGCTATTACTCAGCTTTCCAATGTGCAACAGGTCTGAAACTTTACTATGTGATAGCTTATCAAAAACTAGATGAACAACATATTTGAAAAGAATTCCCTAATTTTAATACTTTTGAAGATATTTGAAATTTACTCATGTCGTTATTTTGCTTCAAATAAGGAAATAGCTATTACTCACTTATGGCATGCAATAGAATCCCAAACTGTATGCCATCTTATAGTTAAGGACAAAGTAGCTGAATAACATATTTTAGGAAAATACTCTAACTGCAATAGTTTAGTAGTTACAATGGATTTACTCAACAGTCACAATTTCAAAGTAGCTATTACTCAGCTATCCAATGTGCAACAGGTCTGAAACTTTACTATGTGATAGCTTACCAAAAACTAGATGAATAACATATTTGAAAAGAATTCCCTAACTTTAATACTTTTGAAGATATTTGACATTTACTTATGTCATTATTTTGCTACAAATAAGAAAATAGCTATTACTCACTTATGGCATGCAATGGGACCCCAAACTATGTACCATCTTATAGCTAAGAACAAAGTAGCTGAACAACATATTTGAAGAAAAAGTTGTAACTGCAATAGTTTTTGAGTTATGAGCCCTTTATTCCAAGTAGCTAAGATTGCTATTACTCACTTATCTTTAGGCCTAAGTCCATAAAAAAATTTTCGAGGGCGTGAAAATTCATTGGGATAATTAATTTACAAAAAACCTGTAGCTGTAGTAGCTTTGGAGAAATCTGCGTGACTAACTAACGCACGCACACACGCACCCCCGCACGCACACACAGGCATCATTTCATAATCTCCCTCCTGGGCTAAAGCCCGGCGGGAGATAAAAACCTAGTGAAGAGCAGCCTGAAGCTCAACTCTTGATGACCAGAAGGGGGGGCGGAGGGCTTACCCAAGAGGCCCCTAGGGAGATACAGAACTGAAAACTTATAATTTGTCTTCGAAACAAGGTTGTCCCAAAAGTACCCCCTAGTAAAACCAGGGGTTTTAGCAGCCTAAAAGTCCTGTTAAAATTAAAGAAAGCATCCTTAGTTGAGGACCGAATGGAAGCATGGCTGAAGGGCCCCTTTGCCTAATTTTTTGTTGGCCTGCTAAATCATTCAGAGTCCAGACTGTGGAGGACCTAGGTATAATTTCCCTGGGGTCAGGGAGATTCAAAAACTGTCTAAGTTTCAATGTCCTTGGAATATGGTTAGGGTTAAGTCAGGCAACCTTCTTCCCTATAAAATACAGAGTCCGGACTGATTGAAGGCCCTGTTTAGAAGAAGCCCTCTTGGGCTTGATATTTACTACCAGGCTTGTGTACTATTAGTCCAAGTGTGTGTTAGGATTGTTCAGAGTTCTGATCTGGAACCATCATCCGAACATCAGATTTAAGATCCAATCATCCGATCATCCGAGTATAGGATTGTAACTGAGACATCCGATCATCGGATATTAGATCTGAGCATCGGATCTAGATGCAATGAAAATCCGAGCATCAAATCATACTCGGATGGATAGAACTTGGGAATAATGCATCCGATTCTTGGATGGATAAAAAGAACTCGGATGAACTAAGTTCGGATCTGGCTTCAGATTCAAGCAGGGATCTGATCTACCCAGGCTTAGAAGAAGTTGGATATTATAATTTCCATGTAAGCTTTCCTTTAACAGTTCTTTGAAGAGAACTACACAACTGGATTTATTTACGTTTATTTAAATCAAGAGTGACACAAGGTCATCTGCCCCACCTGCCTCACTACAGGTAGGGCTAGTTGTGAGATAAGGAAAGCAATAATTACACAGAATTTTTATTAAATAACACAGAACCTAAAATGCAAAATATATTATATTTTTTACATTATAAAATGGGATGACTTAAAATAATGCCAAACCAAGGTTAACTTAGTTTGAAAAACACATACTGTCAAGAGGATTTGAGCAAGGATTCAATTCCTGTTTTATTTAAGTATTAACATTTTAAATGGTCAATAATACAGGAAAGAAGGGGTAAAATATTTTATTTCATTATATTTAATAGGTAAATGTACTGTATAAGAAGCTAAATAGACGCGTCTCTCAGCACATGCTGTCTAGACGTGACATCATCACAGGGGTTTCCCCAAGTAAGTTTTGTGCTTTATATCATATTTTAACCCTTAAAATGGACAAATACTATAGAAGAACGGGGATAAACCATTCACAAATTTATCTTATTTGATTTCAACAGGCATATATTCCTGTATATAAACTATATGCACGAGTTGTGCATTAATTTGCAAGCAATTGCCGTCTAGATAAAAACGGAAGTTCTTTCTGATGATTTCTCTCAACAAGGACTTGTTTGTGCTTAATTTATATATTTTTAAACCCTGGAAATGGTCCAATAATGAAGCAGATAGGGGTTAAATATTTTATTTTATTTTAATTGCCAGGCATATATATATATATATCCTGTATTAAAAGCCACATAAATGAGTCGCTGTTTCTTTACAACGTGAACCCGGAAGTGGACTTCAGTTGTAAAATATGCTAAAAATACTTATCTGGGGCCGGTTTCATGAAAAGTCTCAAACTGAGCCAGACTCAAGGCTGAGTCAGGGTCTCAAATCTGAGACTTTTGTCTCCGCTGAGTTTTTGGCTCAAATGGATTTCACAAAGGGTGGATCAGCTGAGACCAGTCTCAAGTTATGGTCTCAACTTTTTAATCTCATTTCATATATTTAGTGGGTTTATTTTTAGTTTAAAAAGTTATATTTCATGATTATTATCATTTTAAATATCTTTAATACTCATAATACAAAGAAATTATATGATAATATATTATTCTAAGTGATCCATAAGATTGAGACTCAACTGAGATTGAGTCTGGCTTTGAGTCCACCCTTGAGGCCTGTCACTTCATAATAGCCTATAAAGCATGTCAATTCAATTGACTTTTGTTATTAGTAAATATTGAATATGTGGCTGTAATTAAAAAATAAAATGAAAATAGAAGATTTCAAGATTTATCAATTTCATTTTGGAACAAATTGTATCGCTTTATGTATGTGTTTTTTGGCATCAAAGCTTGGACTCAAATTTGAGACACCTCCTTCATGGGCTCAAATTTGAGCCTGTGACTGAGCCAGGTCTCAAGTTGAGCTTGTTTGTGAAATGCATTGAGTCTGAGTTCACAGACTCAGCAAAATGTTTCCAAAATTTGAGACAAAGTCTCAACTTTTGAGTCTGACTCAAGGCTTAAGTCTGTTCATGAAACCGGCCCCTGATCTATAAAAAGTCACCAAATTATGATTCTATGTATTAAACTAGACCTATCGCATCGGAGAACCGATGCAAATTGTATCCACCAGAAGAAAACTCACCAAAGCCATTCTAGCATCGCGTAACCTTGAAGGAGAAGCCCAGGGTGAAATCTGACCATATCAAAAGATTCTTAGCCCATGATTTCCTATAGGTTGGTGTGACACTGCAAACCTCTAGGAATACGAATAAGCAAGATATAAACACTAATTTTGGCAATCCTCATTTGACCTTGAAATCCGATCAAACCAAACGATCAAACCAAAAGCCCATGATTTCCTAGATTTTGGTTTACCATTCCAAAGCTCTAGGACCAATAATAAACGAGTTATAAGCACTTTTAAGTTTGGCTATGCTCGTTTGACCTTGAAGGAGGGGTCCAAGGTCAAATCCGACCACACCAAAAGATTCCCAGCCCATGATTTCCTGTAGGTTGGTTTACCATCCTAAACCTCTACGCCCAATAATAAGCGAGTTATAAGCACTTTTAAGTTTGGCTATCCTCATTTGACCTTGAAGAAGGGGTCCAAGGTCAAATCCAACCACACCAAAAGATTCCCAGGCCATGATTTCCTATAGGTTGGTTTACCATCCTAAACCTCTAGGACCAATAATAAGCGAGTTATAAGCACTTTTAAGTTTGCTTATCCTCGTTTGACCTTGAAGGAGGGGTCCAAGGTCAAATCCGACCACACCAAAAGATTCCCCGCCCATGATTTCCTATACGTTGGTTTACCATCCCAAACCATTAGGACCAATAATAAGCGAGTTATAAGCACTTTTAAGTATGCCTATCCTCATTTGACCTTGAAGGAGGGGTCCAAGGTCAAATCCGACCACACCAAAAGATTCCCAGCCCATGATTTCCTATAGGTTGGTTTACCATCCCAAACCTCTAGGACCAATAATGAGCAAGATATAGGCATTTTTAAGTTTGGCCATCCTCGTTTGACCTTGAACAAGGGGCTAAAGGTAAAATCTTACCACATCTAAAGATTCGTAGAACATGATTTTCTATAGCTTGGTTTCACATCCCAAACCTCTAGGACCAATAATAAGGGAGATATAAACACTTTTCATGACTGCAAAGAAACGCCTGTGGCGGCCATCTTGTTTTTCAAAATGAGGCCAAAAATATTCCCAGTCAAGATTTTATAATGAGGAACATATCCTGCGAATTTGAGATCTCTACCTATAATACCCTTTGCTCTAGAGGGCCACCAAAAGTCCTTCTTTAAAGTCGAAAAACGCCCGTAGCGGCCATCTTGTTTTTCAAAATGAGGCCAAAAATATTCCCAGGCAAGATTTTATGGCTATGAATATATCCTGCAAATTTGAGAAGGCTAGCAATAATATTTTTTTCGTTAGAGCGGTAACGGTGAAATCTCTCTACACACTGCGGCGGCGGCGTAACGAAGTCAAATCCATAGTATCCACCGGATGCTATCTCGTTTGATCTTGAAGGAGGGGCCCAAGGTCAAATCTGACAACATCAGAAGATTCCTAAACCCATGATTACCTATAGTTTGATTTCACATCACAAACCTCTAGCACCAATAATAAGCGAGTTAAAAGCACTTTTATGTTTGGCTATCCTCATTTGACCTTGAAGGAAGGACCCAAGGTCAAATCTGACCACACCAGAAGATTCCCAGTCCATGACTTCCCATAGTTTGATTTCACATCACAAACCTCTAGCACCAATAATAAGCGAGTTATAAGCACTTTTTAAAGTTTGGTTATCCTTGTTTGACCTTGAAGGAGGGGGCCCCAAGGTCAAATCTGACCACACCAGAAGATTCCTAGCCCATGATTTCCTATAGGTTGTTTTCACATTGCAAACCTCTAGGACCAATAATAAGCGAGTTATAGGCACTTTTAAATTTGGATATCCTCATTTGACCTTGAAGGAAGGGTCCCAAGGTCAAATCTGACCACCGCAGAAGATTCCTAGCCCATGATTTCCTATAGGTTGGTTTACCATCCCAAACCTTTAGGACCAATAATAAGCGAGTTATAAGCACTTTTAAATTTGGATATCCTCATTTGACCTTGAAGGAGGGGCCCCAAGGTCAAATCTGACCACCGCAGAAGATTCCTAGCTCATGATTTCCTATAGGTTGTTTTCACATTGCAAACCTCTAGGACCAATAATAAGTGAGTTACAAGCACTTTTGCAATAGTTTTCAAGTTACAACTGATTTACTCAACAGTGCGAACCTCAAAGTAGCTATTACTTGGTTATGCAATGAGCTACAGGTCTGCAATTTTACTATGTTATAGCTTACCCAAAAGTAGCTGAACAACATATTTAAACAAAATTCTCTAAATGCAATAGTTTTCAAGTTACAAGCAAACATTATTTATGTTTTTGACTCCCCAGAGCATAATTTTGACTCCTGGGCTAAAAATAGCTGTTACTTGCTTGATTTTGACCTCAGACCTACCAAAAAGGTAAAGGTGGCAAGATCTTATACCCACCAATTCATGCACTAAATATAAAACAAGACCACTGCCGTGGTAATTGATCTCCCGTCGCACTACATCAAAAAGTAGGTGAACAACATATTTGACAAAACTCCTTTAAATTGAATAGTTTTGCTGTTAAAGTGAAAGCTCTCCCAAAAGTAGGTGAATGAGTTATTTGAGAAAAATTGGCTATCTGCAATACTTTTAGCGATAATTCGCATTTACTCATTTTGAGTAGGTGAGTAATTAGCTATGAGTGTGAAACTTCACCAAGTGAAAGCTCTCCCAAAATGAGGTGAATGAGTTATTTGAGAAAAATTGGCTATCTGCAATACTTTTAGCGATAATTCGCATTTACTCATTTTGAGTAGGTAAGTAATTAGCTATGAGTGTGAAACTTCACCAAGTGAAAGCTCTCCCAAAATGAGGTGAATGAGTTATTTGAGAAAAATTGGCTATCTGCAATACTTTTAGAGATAATTCGCATTTACTCATTTTGAGTAGGTGAGTAATTAGCTATGGGTGTGAAACTTCACCAAGTGAAAGTTCTCCCAAAAGTAGGTGAATGAGTTATTTGGGAAAAATTGGCCATCTGCAATACTTTTAAGAGATAATTCGCATTTACTCATTTTCAGTAGGTGAGTAATTAGCTATGGGTCTGAAACTTCACCATGTAAAAGCTCTTCCAAAAGTAGGTGAACGAGTTATTTGAGAAAAATTGGCTATCTGCAATACTTTTAGCGATAATTCGCATTTACTCATTTTGAGTAGGTGAGTAATTATCTATGGGTCTGAAACTTCACCATGTGAAAGCTCTCCCAAAAGTAGATGAAGGAGTTATTTGAGAAAAATTGGCTATCTGCAATACTTTTACAGATAATTCGCATTTACTCATTTTGAGTGGGTGAGTAATTAGCTATGGGTGTGAAACTTCATCAAGTGAAAGCTCTCCCAAAAGTAGGTGAATGAGTTATTTGAGAAA
The DNA here is from genome assembly GCA_964017235.1 of Sabellastarte sp. h YS-2021. Lineage (NCBI taxonomy): Eukaryota > Metazoa > Annelida > Polychaeta > Sabellida > Sabellidae > Sabellastarte > Sabellastarte sp. h YS-2021. The sequence goes on from OZ024936.1 coordinate 37,449,401, forward strand.
AATTCGCTATCTGCAATAGTTTTAGTGATACTTCGCATTTACTCATTTTGAGTAGGTGAATAATTAGCTATGGGTCTGAAACTTCGCCATGTGAAAGCTCTCCCAAAAGTAGATGAAGGAGTTATTTGAGAAAAATTGGCTATCTGCAATACTTTTACAGATAATTCGCATTTACTCATTTTGAGTGGGTGAGTAATTAGCTATGGGTCTGAAACTTCATCAAGTGAAAGCTCTCCCAAAAGTAGGTGAATGAGTTATTTGAGAAAAAAGCTATTCAGTTAGCTATGGTGCTACACCTTGGACACCTCACCATGATATAGTACATGAAGGAGTTGTTGAACAACATATTTCAGGCCAATATTGTAAGTAACAGTTACAAAGACAAAATCAATTTACTCATTTTGCTCATTGTTAATAACAGAAAATAGCTACTACTCACTTAGCTATGAAGATGGAACCCTAAAAATGGTACCATCTTGTAGGCATGGAGAAAGTAGCTGAACAACGTATTTTACAGAAACACTCTAAATGCAGTCGTTTTAGAGTTATGAGCACTTTACTCAAAGTAGCCACCATTGCTATTACTCACTTAGCTATGGTCCTAGGTGTGAAATAACAGCATCAAATGAAAGGACATAAGCAATAAGGTCATAAAAAACATTGAAAAGGCCAAGGAGAAACAACCAGTGTATAAAAGCATAACACTCAATAACACACGAACACACGCACGGAATGCGTTTTATAATCTTTACATTTTTACATTTTATTGCGTAAACTACCCTTACCTTATCCTCACTATTGCTTGATTTCAACCATACAGGTGGTGGGTTTAAATTTTTGACACACCAAGAGTTGGTAGAAACCAATAAGCCAAAGTACCAATATCCAGGAAAATTTTTTGAGGATAAAGTACTAGACTGTGACATCAAAGTCATCTTAGGTAACTAAACAAAAGATAACCTATGTAAGTTCATCCAAAGCCCAAGTACTAATACCAAAAATTGTTGTGAGGAAAAGTACTAGACTAAGTGAATCAAAAATCTTGGTTAACTAGACAAAAGTAACTAAGTTATGAGTTGACAGAAACTAAGTTCCAATCCTTCTGAGAAGTTGTGGGCTAAAATGAAGTAGTAGGAGATAACGTAGCCATTATGACTGTACCTACTTTACAATTACACAACATGCTGGGCTGAAATCCCAACCCAACAAAAAGTAGCCCCTTTGTGAATGTATACTCCCAATCTCTCACAATAAAAGTATACATCCTTGGCAAAAGCCTTTGACAAAGTTTAACACTTCAAAGACTGAAACCAAGCACTAGTTTCCAGAAAATGTATCTAATACATTAAGAAGAATCTAAGAAGATATTCTAATGATTCTTAAACTTATAAGATGATCCATGAGATGGTTTATCTGTCATCATCCAAGTTAAGAAAGTTGAAATAGATTCCAATTTCTTAACTTCTGTACATAAATACTTAACTTCTCCTACACCACAAAATAAGGCCGAGAAGTAAGAAACTGAGAAATAATCTATTTTCAACAGCAAAACAAGAAATATCCCAGTCTGAAGTTTATGATTCTACAATCAGAATCTGAACTTTATAGAGCTTAATCTCTGCTCGGCAGGCTCTAAAGCTCAACACCAGAATTCAATTGCAAAATCATTGAAACATAAAAGAAAATATATTTCAGTATGTAAAAATACTGAATTACATGAGAAAACAGTAAGAAACATGGAAACCTCTTGCCCAGATTACACATATTAGGCTTAGAATTATGTGGAATCTGATGGAAAAATCCGACTGAACGGATTTTGAGCATAGTTCCAAGGTATAAGGAGCAGACAACCCATGGGCATCAAACCCAATTCAATAAGTCTCCCTAAAGTAATAGATAAGATTTATCTTCACCATTATGCTAGAATTCTGTCTGCCATTGTAAATAAGAGTTCCAAAGCTAAGTCTGAAATATGTCCAGATACCAGACATAAAGAATAAGAAATTAATGGATCTGGTGAAAACTCTCAGACTGTAAGCCTGCTTGATGAGATTTTCCAGGAAGTAAGGAGCAGAGCAGGTTTTGTGGAACGATTGTAACACAACCCAACACTAACCATTCCCAGCCATTCACTCCTGCAATCACTATCATTCCATAAAGTCTTTCAGTGAAGCAACTTGAGAATGATAGCTAAAAGCAATCATAAATGTCAATATTCCCCAGGAAATATTCAACACTATGTCCACTGCATTGAGATGAGACATACAGAGGTAACTTGCTGTTTACCATGACATAAACGTAAGTTCTATCATAAAATCCTATGCTTTGGACCATTGTCAACACACTATTTGGTGCTTGAGTAATGTCATGATGGATGAACAGTCTTACATTGGCAATCTTCAGCAAAATTGGTATGGAATGGTCCCAGGACATAAACCTCCACACCAATGAGAACACATACAACAGTGACTTATCTGAAACCAGCCACTTTGTTGCTTCATTCCATAACATATATACAATGTAATTATGTAGGTGTCCAAACACCATACTAGGACACCTGCCAAAGCATTAGGTAGTCTTATGGATACACCTGCATAACAAAAGATGGTGATCTTATACACACATTTACCAACTACACATTTATCCAAGTCAAAAAACTTTTCATGGTCTCCTAACAAGGAATTTGTATGTCTAAAGATTTGAATACTTTCAACGAGTTCCAAATGCCTTTAAAAGAAGCATATTCGATTGTTCATAGAACTGAATAATGCTAGCAATACATGGAACCCTATGCAAACTATGGAAATCCTGGAATTGAATGGCAACCTTGCCTGAATGAAAGAAGACAACATTAGAAAAAACATTCTTATGTATGCAAGGAAGCCAATATAAAGACATTATTTTTGGACAGTCCACCAAGTTAAATGCCTTTTCAAAATCTCTAAACAAGGAAATCAAATGTATAGAGATTAAATATATTTCCATGACTATTCTAGGATTACAGAATAGGATCATAAGAATAACTAGCAACATGTTCATAGATTTCCAATTCTTAATAGGGTATCCCCTTCTTTACATTAAGGACCTTATGTATATTGAACCTGTAAAGCAGCAAGACGAACTGCTGTGTTGAGGTAATTCTTTTGACAGTTAATCTCCAAACGTGACTACCTATTCCCAGTACACCCAGATAATCTACTGTGATGGACTTGGAATAACCAGAAGCTCCATATAATTGATGAGAATGAAGAGCTGTAGCAAACTGAAGGGAAGGGACTTGCCTCGATATGACCTGCCACAGAAGATTTTTATATCTTGTGAACAGGATATGTAAGTGGCCATTTGATAAGTCTATTACAACTACCAATCCCCTTCACAAATGGTATTACTGCACACTTCTACCACTATGAAAGATTGCATGGTGATAAGCTAGTAAAATATACTTAAAACTTTAACCAGCCTTCATTACTCTGGCTTTGAACCAGAAAACACTTTGAAAAACCCAGGCTTATACACATTCTTACTGGGTTATTGCCCCTTATGTAGCATTCGAGGAAAACAAACCCCTACAATTCACTATGCTTGTTTTCCTTGTTCAGGAAATACTTCAACATGTGGATCTACTTGACAATTTGATTATCACAGAACTGTCTGTTAACCCCATTGCTGAATGTGTTTAACTCTAGGATGATAAACCTTCTGTAACCATACCTTAAAAATGGCAGAAAGCTGTATCCAGGACTGTTGCTGCAACTTTCAAAGGCCATCCCTGTGATCCTGATAAAGTAAAAAATCCATCTTCTTTTTCCTTTCAAAACAGATTTTAAGACATGGAGGCTACACCTATTCAATCTGTTAATGAGGAAATGAAGAATTGGTCACCCATCCACACTAACCGTGGCCAATGCCGCTTAACTTCTGTAATGAGACCTGTGCATTAAGCTGTACTACCATCATGGAAGGAAAGAAATTTGCAAATTTAATAGTAAATTAAATTTTTATAAGTTAATACCCTATCCAATGGACAATAGCTTATCCGGTCAGCACAGACCGGCCCGCCAAACGTCAGAAAAAGACGTCCTGTGTTTCCACCGGCCAGGCCGGTCCAGTACTGTACACTCGCCAGATGGCGTGTCGTACTTCCTTCCTGTCTAGACAGCGTGACGTCATAGCATCTTTTTCGTTGTCTAAACTATTAGACCCCTAGTGAACTGATAGCAGGGTCGGTGGGAGGGTCTTGTGTGTCCATTGGATAGGGTATTAACTTATAAAAATTTAATTTACTATTAAATTTGCAATTTTATTGCGTTAATACATCCTATCCAATGGACAATAGCTGAATAACTACCGCTTGGTAGGCGGGTAAGTTACTAGGGACTTAGATGAACTCATAAAATAAACTAACAACTTTTCAGGCCTGCATCGACCCTGAGGTCAGGAAACCCTTAAAGCTATAGTTGGTCAACAGATACCGGTTAACCGGTCCAACCGACTTACCCCCCCCCCCCCCCTTTGACAGACCTGCTCTGAGGTAGGGGAAGAGAGGGCCGAGTTCAGTCCCGTGAGAAGAAATAAACCTCCCGAAGGTGGCACGTCTGAGTTTTTTTGTTTTTTTTTACTTAACTGTATATACACTATTTACATATTTACAAATCTTCTCTAGGCCCTAGTTGGTTGGTGGATCTGCTGAGCAGCCACTACAGGACCTAAATGGAAGAGCTCTGAATCAGCCCAGGCCACGTCCTTCAGATAAAACTGTGTGAAGGTATTATGGGATTTCCAGTGGCAAGCTGACAAGATCTGCTCTAAGGAAACTCCCGACTGGAAGGCCTTAGAAGCAGCAAAGGCCCTGACATCATGAGCTTTAACTTGATGCAGGGTGTGGGCTTGGTGATCAGAGAGCTCATCGCATAGGATCACAGTCTGCTTGATCCATGAGGAGATAGTGGCAGGGGAGATGTCTTTGTCGAAGCCTTTCTTGAAGGAGACAAAGACTAACTCCTTGTGTTGCCTGAGGTCTGAAGTCCTGTCCAAATAGTAGCGCAAGGCTCTGACTGGACAAAGTGATCTGTCAGACTTGAGGGATTTATCCAGAGTAGGAGCCAGGGCTGGTATGACCACTGGGGCTACACTCTCTGGGCTCTCTTTGGCCAGCTGATTCTTGGAAAGAAAGCTGGGAGATGGAAACAGGGACACCTTAGACCAATCGGATTGGTGTCTGATGTTCTTGTGTTGCCATGCATGGATCTCACTCCTTCTTTTGCCAGAGCCCAGGGCCAAAAGGAAGACAGTTTTGAAGGTCAGATGCTTCAGAGATGCCTCCCTAAGAGGCTCGAAAGGCGCCTTTGTCAGCTGGTGTAATGCCAGGGAAAGGTTCCAGGAGGGTATTCCCCTACGCCCTTTGGGTCTATCTCTGTGGAAACTTTCCAAGAGACGAGTGAGATTATCATCTTTGCTGATATTGACTGTTGCATTACCTAGTTTATCAGCAATGGCAGACCTGTATCCGTCAATGGTGCTGGGCTGTAGCTTCTTGTCCTCAAAGAGGTACAGCAGGAAGTCAGCCACCGACTTTACAGGTGGTGACCTGAAGTCCACCTGATTAGTGATGCACCACTTTGCAAAAATGGCCCACTTTGCCTCATAGACTGATCTAGTTGATCTTCTTTGAGGAGCCTCAATTCTTGCTGCCACTGCCTCAGAGAAGCCCTGTTCCTTGATTTTTGTGGCTCTAGGAGCCAGGCATGGAGGTTTAGATTTGTCAGATTTCTGTGAGGGATCTGATTGAAGGGCTGTGTCAGCAGATTGGGCAGGCTGAGAGGGACCTGACTGGACATGGTCACCAAGTCCCAAAACCAAGGCATGTTGGGCCACCCCGGGGCAATCAGAATGAGTCTCTTGCACGGGGAGTCCAGTAGCTTCTCCACCACTTTGCCCAATATGGCGGTCGGTGGGAAGGCGTATGCATCCAGATCGTCCCATGGCAGAGTAAGTGCATCCACTGCTACAGCCAGGGAGTCCGGTACTGGAGAGACAAACTGAGGTAACTTGTGGTTGAACTTCGTGGCAAATAGATCTATTTGAGGTAGGTGCCATTGGCTGCATATCTGTTGAAAAACTTCCGGGAGGAGGGACCACTCTGTTTGGATGGTCTGACCCAGCCTGGATAGTTTGTCTGCTATCACATTTAAACGGCCTGGGATGTGTCGAGCTTTTAGAGTCACTTGTCGCTGGGAACACCAGGTCAAGATTCTCCACAGCAGGGCACATAGTGGGCCCGACCTCATGCCTCCTTCCTTGTTTATGTAAGCTACCACTGTAGTATTGTCGGTTGCTACTAGAACTATTTTGTCTACACAGAGATTTTGGAACTCTTTTAAGGCTAGAAAAACCGCTTTGAGTTCCAGATAGTTTATGTGCAGCTTGCTTTCCGGCACCAACCAGGACCCTCTTGCAGTGAACTCGTTTACGTGAGCGCCCCACCCTTCTTTTGATGCGTCTGTAAAAATCTGCAGAGCATGTTTTACTGGGTGTAATGGTTGACCTTGAAGCACATTGTCTTCCTCTAGCCACCATTCTAAGTGAGGATGCAGGGACCTTGGTAGAGGGATAATCTTCTCTAGAGATTCTGGTACCCTCCAATTGTTCTTGAGATGCCACTGTATGGGTCTCATGTGTAGTCGGCCGAGGTGAACCTGCTTTTCTGTGGCTGTTAGAAGGCCTATCAGGGACATGAACTGCCGGTAGCAGCAAAAGTGTTTGTATCTTGTCCTGAAGGCTTTGCCACCGGTCCGGAGTCGGTCGGACCTGGCCGGATCTGAGGTCGAACCGGTAACCTACAAAGTCGAAGATCTGTTTGGGTTCCAGTTCTGATTTCTCTAAATTCACCAGCCAACCTAGGTCCTGGCACATTTTGACCAGGATTTGGGTATGTTGGAGACAAATTTGATGGGACCTGGCTCTCACCAACCAGTCATCTAGGTACAGGTGGATCCTTATACCCCGGTGTATGGCCATCAGTTTCACCTCCTTTGCTAACACAGTGAACTCCATGGGCGCTGTGGACAGACCAAAAGGCAGTGCTTTGAATTGATAGGTCCGGCCCTGGACATGGAATCTTAGGTATTTCCTGGATTGTTCCTGTATTGGTATGTGGAAGTAGGCATCTTTGAAATCTACTGAGGTGACCCACTCCCCTTGTTGGAGGGATGTTCTGATGGTTTCCGGTGTCTCCATCTTGAATTTTTCCACCTTGAGGAAAAGGTTTAGCTTGCTTAGGTCCAGTATTGGCCTCCATTTGTTGTTGGGCTTTGGGACTAGAAACAGTCGGTTGAAAAACCTTAGAGATTTTGGATTTCGAACCCTTTCCACTGTGTTTTTGTCTATAAGCTGATGTAATGCCTCCAGCAGGTAGCTGTTCCTGTGGGGATTGACATAACGGCTTATGACTGAAGGAGACCTTGTGAGTTGGGGCCGGATCCGGAAGGGGAGGGGGTAACCCTCTCTCAGGATTTGAACTACCTTCGGACCGGCCCCTAGATCTAGCCAAGTTTCCCAAAAGCTTTGAAGTCTGGCCCCTACAGGTAGATTTTGTACAACATTGGGGGCATTTACTACAGGTTGGACAGAATACAACTGAGTGACACAAGAAACACTGTTCACATATTTTAATTTGTGATTTCTTGACATCTGACAATCTGCTGCCCCGGGACTTAACTCTCTCTTTTGGGAGTGCCCAGGTGCAGAAGGTACACTTTTTACAACATGAAAACTTGCAACGCTTAAAGTCTCTTTCTGTAGCAATGTCTGGCTCCCAGCCAGCAGTCCTTCCTGTAAACTGTTTACAAAGTAATTGTCATTTATAGGACTGCTGGCCCTTGGCTGGTCGCGAGGAGTAGTAAGAGGCCTTGCCCTTATTCTTCTTGCCCTGACCTTTGTTGCCAATGTTCTTCCATGCAGGACTGTCTGGTTTCCTGTAATCCGAACGTTTTTCTGGTCGTTCGTATGGATGGAAGCGACCTTTCTTTCCTGACTGGACTTGGCTTTTACTTTCAAAATTAGCAATGTCTTGCTCGGCCTGTTTTAAAGCAACATCTGGGAACAGGGTTGAGATATGAAGAGGTCCAGTCTGTAAGGCACCCAGGGTGTCCGGTTTAATAGCCATCTTAAGATGAGAGAGGTAGGCATCCCTTCTGATGAGTGTCGTGTTGGCAACCATAACACAAAATCCGTTAGATGTTCAAGGGTTTTTGCCATGGACTGTGTTATACTCGAATTAAAGTTCAGGAGAAACTGTAATTCATCGGCAGCATGAGTAAGTTTTCCTGACGACTTCCCTTTCGTCAGTTCTGCTTTGATAGCTTTGAGTTCGGACTGCATGTTGTCCTGCACCTTATATAAGCATTTGTTGAAGCCAGCCGCTTGGTTGCAAATGATAGAAGTTTCGCGGGCTGACTTCTCCCACTTCCGTAAATTGTCCTGGGAGATTTGACGTGAAGCAGGTGGGGTTGATGCAATGCCAGCTGCCTTCGCGATGCGACTGTAAGAGCTGTTAACTTTAGATGAGTCAGTGCTCCAAGTATGTACAGTCTTTCCAGCTTCTTGATCACTCTTCTCTGGAGTCGGTACAAAATTATACCATTTTGACTGGGACTTTGGGGGTCGGACAAACTGGTCCTTTAGGAGCCCTCCAGCCTCCGAGCTACGCGACGGGTAACCCTCTGTAAGTGTGAGGTTGAGCTTCCCCATCTTGCTGCATAGCCACTCATCCGTGGGCATGGTACTGAAACCTTTCCTGTGGGCTGGGCTTTGGGGCCAGCAAAAGGGTTATCTTCCGACTTGGAAGTTGTAGTGTCAATCTCTGGGATGTGGCTCCCCCCATAAACGATCTGATCCCACTCATCGTTTCTCTGTAATTCTCTTCCTCTGAGAGGGTCAGATCTGGGTCGTTAACAGAAGCTGCATGATCTTGGTCAGAAAGCTCTCCCTCTTCAATAAAAATGTCCACTGGGGGACGGTCAGACAGGTCGGTGTCGGAGTCGGTGTCCATTGAAGATACACTAGTTTTCCTTGCCGGTGCTGATGATGATCTTGTGGGTACCTGTTGTGACAAGGGAGAGTAGGTACCAGCCACACCTGAATGCCGGTCGGTAGACACCTTTGCTCTTGACGATTTGCTGGTCGACTTGGATACAGTCTGACAAATACCAGGCAAATCTGAAGATTGCTGAGGGGGAGCTGAAGTCTGTGGTTGGTCGGTATCCGGTCTCTGAGAGACGAGGTCGGTGGCCGACAACTCTGCATCTTGAGGTTTGATGAAGGGTTTGGAAGAGATAACCGAACCGGAAGGAGGTGAGTGTGCTGGAGTGACTTTCACTGTGGTAAAGGTCGGTTCTCTATCCAATGACTTTGCTAACAAAAGTGCCTCTAGTCTGTTAAAACGATCAGACCACTTCTGGTCTAACTCATCAATCCTTGTGTCCGGTGAGGATCTGTGAGTCTTGGAAAGCGACTTAGAGGGTTTGTCAGAAACAGTTTTTGAATCTTTCGAAGAATGAGCCTTTGCCTTTTCAGAAGGGTTGGATTTCTTCTTCTTTTCAGAACTAGCACCAGGGGACTGCAAAATCCCCTGGTCGTCCACTGCTCCCACTACCGTCACAGAGGACAGGTCTATGAGAGAGGAACTGGAGGAGTCCTGCTTTGGAGTATCCGCAGATTTTTTAAGATATCTTTTTTCCTTCTTTAGTGTATAAGACGGAGTGGACAACTGTAAGCGTTGTTCCTCAGATAAATTGTTACAAGAGTTACAGTCCTTCTTGGTAACGCACGGATCTGATCCCTTACCCTTTTCTCTGCAACGTGCACAGAAACTATGGCTGTCGAAGCTAGCCATGATGTGACCACAACTTCCATGCTTCTGAGAAGGGGAAGACATGACGATCCGTAACCAAAAACAAGTCAAACTGATCTATAAGTACACTTGAACACAATAATTAACAGAAGAAAGCACACTCTGAAGAATAACTATAATAAATCCAAAAATATATTTCACTCAGAAAATTCGTGTACACAACACACGCGCCAAACGAAAAAAGATGTTATGACGTCACGCTGTCTAGACAGGAAGGAAGTACGACACGCCATCTGGCGAGTGTACAGTACTGGACCGGCCTGGCCGGTGGAAACACAGGACGTCTTTTTCTGACGTTTGGCGGGCCGGTCTGCGCCGACCGGATAAGCTATTGTCCATTGGATAGGATGTATTAACACAATAAAATGCTTTTGTCCAAGTACAGACCTTGGTCAGTGGTGTGACAAAGCATTGCCAACTGCCATTCAGGATGTGTTGTTGAGGGCCGAAATTGTCTTCCTCCATTATTGCAGAGAACAGACGCCTCGACTACCACAAAGTTCAAAGTTGGGGTTTTACGTCCCGTTCAACAGCCAGGGTCATATTGGGACAGGTCCTCAGAATTGCCACTTGTGGGACTCGAACCCACAGAGGTGACAGCCTATGATTAGATGCCAAACTTGCTAACCACTAGGCCACTGAGGACCTCCCTCGACTACCACAATAAACTGAGAAGAAACAAATATTTCCTCCATTACTGGCCATCTCCCTCACAATGTGGCTAGAATTGAGGTCGTTTTTGTCCATTGTGAATCGACGAGGTGACTCCCATGCTGAAGTAGGTACCCGAGAAGACAGAAGAAACGCGTCCGTGTAACTGAGAGGAAGAAATATTTCCATCCATCCCACAGAATTTGTCACATAACCTATTGTCTATCCACGAAATAAAACAGCCTTTTTACCTGGGAAATTTGTGATATACTGAGCTTAACACAATCTTAACCATAGAAAAGGTCACTTCCTGTCTGAATAGTTTGCTACGAACCCATTGTGGATAATGGGTAAAAGCTTTCTATTGGCTATAGACGATTTCATCTTTTGCACAAACATGAGATGACACGAAACTGGAGCCGTACTACTGGACCCCTGTATGCGTTGATCATTCTGGAAACGCATCATCACCAACTAAACAGTGTAGTTTCCCTGCTGCCTTCTCACTGAAGATCTTTGACAATATACGACAACTGAAGATTCGTGAAACCATCCCCAAGAAAATTCTTTTGAGGACAGTAACACAGGAATCAAACAAGCACACAGTCCGTGTACGGCTATATGAAGACATGGTGACAGGCACTGATCCCCTCACAGCATCATAGCTGTTGTACCATCCATGGCTATCTAAAGAACCCAACATCCAGTGATGGAAACTGTTTCCTTTGTGGTAGTTACATTGCCGTCACGGTGCCGGCCCCGGAACCATTCACCTTCTGGCCACTGGCAAGCTGCTGGTTCATGTTAATGGCCATTTCTGCTGCATTTTCCTCATTGAGGTAACAGAATTAACCGTAAAACTTGGATGTACTGCCATTCCTGGAAATAGCTCACCACCCAGAGAAGAACGTTTTTACTCTGTGGTGAATGCACTGCCGTTCCTGTAGCCATACACTGGTCACTGATGAAAACTAAGTATTCTGTAGCTGCCTCAGCCTTTCTGGGGTCGTTTTTCCCAACCTGCTGGTCACCATTAATGGCTGTTTCTGCTGTACTTGCCTCAGTGAGGTAGCAGAACCTAACCAAAAATAGTCTTTAGAAGCACTCTCTCTGCAAAGATTCCTTAACAAAGACGTGAATCTACTGGACGTGAATCTCAAGCATCTACTGGTCATTGGTGATGGTCATTTCTTCTGTAAAAGCTTCAACATTCCTGGATCGTTCTTTTCACCTCCTAGTCACTGATAATGGCCGTTTCTGCTGTAACTGCCTCATTGAGGTAGCAGAACTAACCAGATTTTGAAGCACTCTCCACACAAATATATTCTAACTATGTTAAAATAAAATGCAGAGATCTGAAGATGAAGAAAAAAATCGAAGATGGCCGCCAAGAGTGGCGAAAACTAAAATTTTTCCCCTTTGCATAGGATACTCTTCTACTACCCAAATTCGCTCAAAATCGCTCTATCTCTTACAGTGTTTGAGATATTCACACTTTTTTATTTTCCGCTAAAATCCAAGATGGCCGCCAAAAGTGGCGAAAATTGAAATTTTTCCCCTTTACATAGGATACTCTTGTAATACTCTGAGGGTCAAAAATTCGGTGGAAATCGTTCTTATCTCATATGGTTTTCGAGATATTCACACTTTTTCATTTCCCGCTAAAATCCAAAATGGCCGCCAAAAGTGGCCAAAACTGAAATTTTTCCCCTTCGCATAGGATACTCTTGTACTACCCTGTGGGTAAAAAATTCGCTCGAAATCGCTCTATCTCTTATCATTTTCAATGTTTTATTTTCCGCTAAATTCCAAGATGGCCACCAAAAGTGGCGAAAATTGAAATTTTTCCCCTTTGCATAGGATACTCTTGTAATACCCTGCGGGTCAAAAATTCGCTCGAAATGGCTCTTATCTCGTACAGTTTTCGAGATATTCACACTTTTTCATTTTCCGCTAAAATCCAAAAGGCCACCAAAAGTGGCAAAAATTGAAATTTTTCCCCTAACCATAGGACACTCCTGTACTACCCTGTGAGTCAACAATTTGCACAGAATCGCTCTATCTCTTACCGTTTCCGAGATATTTTCAATGTTTTATTTTCCGCTTAAATCCAAGATGGCTGCCAAAAGTGGCGAAAATTGAAATTTTTCCCCTTTGCATAGGATTCTCTTGTACTACCCTGTGGCTCAAAAATTTACTCAAAATCGCTCTATCTCTTACGGTTTTCGAGATATTTGTGATTTTTTCACATTTCCACTAAAAGTAGCAATAAAGTAGCCATTACTCACTTGTACATTGAGCATCAGGTGAGAAACTTAAATATGTCACAGTTCACAAAAAAGTAGATGAACCACATATTTGAGAGAAATTGTGTAGCTGCAATACTTTTGAAGATATAGGCTATTTACTCATTATGGTTATCATTAAAAATTGACAAGTAGCTATTACTCACTTAGCTATGGAGATACACTTCCAAACTACTGACCATGCTGTAGCTGTGGAGAAAATACCTGAACAACATATTTGAACAAAACACTCTAAATGCAATAGTTTGAGAGTTATAAGTCATATAATTATATTAGGTAAAAGTGCTATTACTCACTCAAAAGTAGGCCGAAGTTCACCAAACCCAAAAAAATATTGAAACACTCATTAGGACAAGTAATTTACCAAAAATGTGTAGCTGTAGTAGTTTCAGAGAAAACTGCGAGACACATGCTCACACGCACGGACGCATACACATGGTGCAAATTATAATCTCCCGCCAGCGATCCGGGTGGGAGAAAAAAAAATCTGTAGCTGTAGTAGTTTTGGAGAAACCTGTGTGACACACTAACGCACACACACATATTATGCATTTTATAACCTCCCTCCCAGGCTAAAACCTGGCGGGGGAAAATAAGGAATAGATCTCTTTAGGGTATACATTTTCACCAAATTTTATAATAAGCAATCAGTGACCGAATGAATCGGTCACATATCTAGGGTTTGGCAGAGTGGAATGGCTTAATGTGTGTTTCATGTGTGAACAGAGTGTGGTTGTGTATAAAACCAATATCCCTACCAAGTAGCAACGTCCTACATGCTACGGTTTCCGAGATATAGCCCGGACAAGATTTTATAGGTCAGCATCACTACAGCAAGGTCGAAGGTCAAATCAAGGTCAGACCATGACGTTGTACACCTACAACCCCGAACCAATGTCCCTACCAAGTATCAACTTCCTACACCTTACAGTTTCTGAGATATAGCCTGGACAAGATTTTATAGGTAAAGGTCACTACAGCAAGGTCAAAGGTCAAATCAAGGTCAGACCATGACGTTGCATACCTACACCCCCGAACCAATGTCCCTACTAAGTATGAACTTCCTACACGTTACAGTTTCTGAGATATACTCCGGACAAGATTTTATAGGTCAAGGTCACTACAGCAAGGTCAAATTAAGATCACACCATGACGTTGCACACCTACACTCCCTAACCAATGTCCCTACCAAGTATCAACTTCCTACACCTTACGCTTTCCAACATATAGCCCAGACAAGATTTCCAAACTCAAGGTCACTACGGTAAAGTCAAAGGTCAAATCAAGGTCAGGCCATGATGTTGCACACCTACACATCCAATGTCCCTACCAAGTATCAACTTCCTACACCTTGCGGTTTCTCAGATACAGCCCAGACAAACTTTCCCGCCACCCGCCCGCCCATCCGGACACCATGGGTGAAAACAATACCCCAACAGCCCTGAAAGTAGCAATTGCTCAGCTATGCCATGAGCTATCGGTCTGTAACTTCGCTATGTTATAGTTGACCTATAAGTAGGTGTGCAACATATTCAAACAAAATACTATAAACCAATAAATTTCAAGTTACAACTGATTTACTCAACAATGAGAACCTCAAATTAGCTATTGCTCAGCTATGAAATAAGCTACAGATTTGGTATTTTTCTATATTGTAGCTTACTCAAAAGTAGGTGAATAACTTACTTAAACAAAATATTCTAAATGCAATAGTTTTCAAGTTATAACTGATTTACTCAACAGGAATAACATCAAAGTAGCTATTATTCAGTGATGCAATGAGTTACAGGTCAAAGTAGCTTTTGTTCAACTAAGCAATGAGTTATAGGGATGCTATTTTAATACGATATAGCTCACACAAAAGTAGATGAATAACATATTTAGAGAAATATAATCAAAGAAATTTGATCAGGTCATATTCCCTCATTAATATTAATGAAGCAGGTCCGTGGACAGGAAGTTCACTGGTATGTAATCATAAACCAGCCTTTTCTTCTATTGATCCAAGAAATTCTGGGCCTCATATTTCGTCATTAATATTATTGAGGCAGGTCCATGGACAGGAAGGGCACTGGTATTTAATGTTAAACCAGCTTTTCTTTAAAATCTATGAAATACTGCTGGATTATGATAAACAAAACTCTTGGTGTGAACTTACAGTACAGTAGTAAACCCCCATCTAAGAAATTTGTTTGGTCATATTTCCTCATTAATATTAATGAGGCAGGTCTGTGCACTGGAAGTTCACTGGTATTTAATCATAAACCAGGCTTTTTTTCTATTTATTCGAGAAAGTCTGTGATCTCATATTTCATCATTAATGTTAATGAGGCAGGTCCATGGACAGGAAGTGCACTGGTATTTAATCTTAAACCAGCTTTCTTTGAAATTTATAAAATACTTCTGGATACCGATAAACAAAAGTCTTGGCATGAACTTACAGTACAGTAGTAAACCCTCATCCAAGAAATTTGATCAGGGATATTTCGTCATTAATATTAATGAGGCAGGTCCGTGGACAGTGAAGTTCACTGGTATTTAATGTTAAACCAGTTTTTCTTTGAAATTTATATGCTAGTACTGGGTATCTAGAATATACACGGTCAGGAAGATATGCGGTCAATATTGGAAGATTCGCAGTAAATATTTGAAAGACTCATGGTAAATTATTATAGATTCGTGGTTAATAATATTTTATAAATTGATATGCTCCTTTAAGATGAAAACTACCAGTACCTGCCTAATTAATATTAATGAGCAAATTTTAGGTCACGGCAGTCCTTTGAGCGGGTTTCCTGACAATATTTTATAACAGAAAGCTTTTCTTTAAAATTTATGAAATACTGCTGGATTATGATAAACAAAACTCTTGGTGTCAACTTACAGTACAGTAGTAAACCCCATCCAAGAAATTCTATTAGGCCATATTTCCTCATTAATATTAATCAGGCAGGTCCGTGCACTGGAAGTTCACTGGTATTTAATCATAAACCAGCCGTTTTTCTATCTATTCGAGAAATTCTGGACCTCAGACTTCGTCATTAATATTAATGAGGCAAATCCATGGACAGGAAGTTCACTGGTATTTAATCTTAAACCAGTTTTTCTTTGAAATTTATAATATACTAGTACTGGGTATCTGGAATATACGCAGTCAGGAAGATACGCAGTAGATATTTGGAAGACTCGTGGTAAATATATTATAGATTCATAGTTAATAATATTTTATAAATTAATATGCTGCTTTAAGATGAAAACTACCAGTACCTGCCTAATTAATATTAATGAGCAAATACCCAGATAGCATGCCGTTGTCGGACCGACGTTGGCCCAACGTCAGCACATCCGTCGGTCTGACGTTGGCTGCCGACATTGGGCCAACACCCTTTTGACCGTTGGGCCAACGTTGTCTCCACGTCGGCAAGCCACCAGTAAAAATTATGTTCTATGTATAGCATCAGCCAATCAGATAATGTTCGCCAACACCTTTATTAGTATGAATTTATAATGAGAATACTAATTTTATGTGTAAAATTGTTAAATGGTCAGATAAAATTTGTGGGCTCACTGAAATATGATTTTTATACATACCATAATAAATACTTTTTTTCTAAGTTTCCCCAAATCCCCTATTATTGCTCGCCACCATTCTGAATAAAAATCCGCCGTTGGCCCAACGTTGGCAAAATATAGAGAATCTAACCTGAGTAGTGGTTGGCAAGCCAACATTGGCAAAATCTGCCAACCATATGCGGCCAACAGCCAACGTCGGTCTGACGGCGGAATGCTATCTGGGTATAAGGTCACGGCAGTTCTTTGAGGGGGTTTCCTGACAATATTTTATACAGAGTGTCTTCGGAACCGACAAGGACGGATCACAATTCTCTTAATTTCAGAACCGTCACGTTCATATTATAGCATATATGATGTGTGGCTGTTGAATTAAAGCATGCTGTAGATGAAATAGATACATAAAAATATTGATAATTACAATATATGAGCGTTCTGAAGCCACAGTGTGAAATATACGTATTTTACCGAAAATCCTGAGCATTGCCAATGACAACCATATTTTATTGGTTTTCATGGGCTTGTTTCATTTGCTTTTAAAATTCATATATTATTTCACAAAATCGGGATTTTACTACACCTTGCATTAAACTTATTTATTTAATCTGAATGAACGCATACATATACATTTATAAAATATATCAAAGGTAGACATTCTTGTTTAAAACGGGTCTTAAAGCAAATAATTTGTGAAGCATTTCCATTGGCGGTTCTGAAAGGGATTGTTTTCCGATCCGTCAGTGACTGTTCCGAAGCCACAGTGTATTTTATAACCAAAAGGCTGGTTTAAGATGAAAACTACCAGCATATTTTCTGTTCGCGGACTTGCCTCATTAATATTAATGAGCAAATATGCGCAGACACGGCAGTTCCTTGAGAGTTTCCTGACAATATTTTACAAATAAAAAGGCTGGTTTAAGATGAAAACTAGTGGCATTCTACCAGTAAACGCCCATGCAGAAGTAAATATATTGAATTTAAATTATATAAACAGATTTTTTTATTCTTCTTGCACCCGATTGTCAAATGATGTACACAACAATTAACAATTCAGGCGCATGTTGCTACATTTGTTTTGAAGCTTTATATTTGAATAATATAACTCTATTATCGGCCGTTTTTACTGGAAATACCAGTGAACGCCCATTTTGTAGACTTATAGAAGCATTTGTCCTTGACCTCTAACAAAGATATATAAGGCGGGCGTTCACTGGTAGGCGGGCGTTCACTGGTAGAAAGCCACTACCAGCATATTTCCTGTTCGCGGACTTGCCTCATTAATATTAATGAGCAAATATGCGCAAACACGGCAGTTCTTTGAGAGTGTTTCCTGACAATATTTTACAAATAGAAAGGCTGGTTTAAGATGAAAACTACTAGCATATTTCTTGTTCATCGCTTCAGCCGTGGGCGATAATACAATATTTTAACTAAATATGTAGCTTTCGACATTTTTCGTATAGATTTGTTCCTAGATATCAATAAGCGACAGATTTTATATTTTATTATTTTTTTCATATTTAACCCTTTTCTTACGTCTTCTGGCAATATTTGAAGTTTTGAAGTGACAGATCGGGAAAATAGAGGAATGCGCATGCGTGGATGGTAGGTTGGCTGGAACAAGCTTTTCAGACTGGTACCCTGAATAATATTTTTCAACGAAAACGACTCCCCGAGAAGTGGGTGTGCAACCTGGTCATAAAAATCAAAATCAAATTGAAATTTTAACAAGCATTTCACACTTGTACCCTAAGTTATATTCCCTTGATTTGAAAAAAGTTTGGCAATATATTGGCCAAAATACTACTTTTAAAAATTAGTATGCACAGCAATGAACAGGAAATGCAAAATATAATGTTCAATTAAAAAAATTTTCCTCTGTGAATTGTGTATGGATTTTTATGAAATAAACAGATGACACTAAATAGGTGTGATAAACTGAGATGAAAGATAAATTTATCACTCGTGCTACCTTTATTGGGCAATATCAGTAGGCACTTTTGGATTGACCTGAACAGTTATTCAGCTTTGTCACAATTCTGTGATGGAATCAGTTTTCATATCACACATAGAGAACTTACACCACAGTGCCTCAGATATGATTTATGCTTGACAAAATGGAATGTCCTTGTGGGTTAGCAGGTTTGAATCTAATGATAGGCTGTCACCTCTGTGTAGGTATGACTCCCCAAAATGACAATGCAGAGTACCTGTCATAATATGACCCTGGCTGTTGCTGTTGCATGAGACATAAAAATCACAACTTTGACCTTTGACAAAATTAAATCCACATAATAAAGAAGTCCATATTTAAATATCCCTAACTCTATATCATTTTATTGTGTTATAGTATATTAATTATATCATATTTATTACAATAACTGGTGTGACTTTTTAAAAAATATTTGAAGAACATGAACACCTGTTGTGATCCACAATCTTGCTGGAACTCTGTTTAAAATAATTTTTGTGAATGTTTTATTGAAGCTAGCAATATAATATCTATACCAATTTAAAGGCAAATTTCTAGAGGTTATGTTCCTTTTGATTTGAGGAAAATTGGTCCAATATTAAGATAATTGTTTTAAAAATTACTATGCACAGCAAATAATAATAAATAATATTCTTCTCTGTGACTTGTGGATGAAATTTAATGCAATAAAAATGACATCAAACACTAAATATGTGTGATTAACTGAGAGGAAAGGCAGGCTTTATCACTTGTGCTACCTTTAGTGGGAATAGTTTAGTGCTTCAGATATGATTTCTTATGCTTGACAAAATAGAATGTCCTTGTGGGTTAGCAAGTTTAACATCTGATGATAGGCTGTCACCTCTGTGTAGGTATGACTCCCCAAAATGACAATGCAGAGTACCTGTCATAATATGACCCTGGCTGTTGCTGTTGCAAGAGACATAAAAATCACAACTTTGACCTTTGACAAAATTAAATCCACATAATAAAGAAGTCCATATTTAAATGTCCCTAACTCTATCTCATTTTATTGTGTTATAGTATATTAATTATATCATATTTATTGCAATAACTGGTGTGATTTTTTTTTAAATATTTGAAGAACACAAACACCTGTTGTGATCCACAATCTTGCTGGAACTGTGTTTAAAATAGTTTTGGTGATTGTGTTATTGAAGCTAGCCATATAATATCTATACCAATTTAATGGCAAATTTGTAGAGGTTATGTTCCTTTTGATTTGAGGAAAATTGGTCCAATATTAAGGTAATTGTTTTAAAAATTACTATGCACAGCAAATAATAATAAATAATATTCTTCTCTGTGACTTGTGTATGAAATTTAATGCAATAAAAATGACATCAAACACTAAATATGTGTGATTAACTGAGAGGAAAGGCAGGCTTTATCACTTGTGCTACATTTAGTGGGAATAGTTTACTGCTTGAGATATGATTTCTTATGCTTGACAAAATAGAATGTCCTTGTGGGTTAGCAAGTTTGACATCTAATGATACAGGCTGTCACCTCTGTGTAGGTATGACTCCCCAAAATGACAATGCAGAGTACCTTTCATAATATGACCCTTGCTGTTGCTGTTGCATGTGACATAAAAATCACAACTTTGACCTTTGACAAAATTAAATCCACATAATAAAGAAGTCCATATTTAAATATCCCTAACTCTATATCATTTTATTGTGTTATAGTATATTAATTATATCATATTTATTGCAATAACTGGCGTGACTTTTTTTAAATATTTGAAGAACACGAACACATGGTGTGATCCACAATCTTGCTGGAACTGTGTTTAAAGTAATTTTTGTGATTGTTTTATTGAAGCTAGAAATATAATATCTATACCAATTTAAAGGCAAATTTCTAGAGGTTATGTTCCTTTTGATTTGAGGAAAATTGGTCCAATATTAAGATAATTGTTTTAAAAATTACTATGCACAGCAAATAATAATAAATAATATTCTTCTCTGTGACTTGTGTATGAAATTTAATGCAATAAAAATGACATCAAACACTAAATATATGTGATTAACTGAGAGAAAAGGCAGGCTTTATCACTTGTGCTACATTTAGTGGGAATAGTTTACTGCTTGAGATATGATTTCTTATGCTTGACAAAATAGAATGTCCTTGTGGGTTAGCAAGTTTGGCATCTAATGATATAGGCGGTCACCTCTGTGTAGGTATGACTCCCCAAAATGACAATGCAGAGTACCTGTCAGAATATGACCCTGGTTGTTGCTGTTGCATGAGACATAAAAATCACAACTTTGACCTTTGACAAAATTAAATCCACATAATAAAGAAGTCCATATTTAAATATCCCTAACTCTATATCATTTTATTGTGTTATAGTATATTAATTATATCATATTTATTGCAATAACTGGCGTGACTTTTTTTTAAATATTTGAAGAACACGAACACCTGGTGTGATCCACAATCTTGCTGGAACTCTGTTTAAAGTAATTTTTGTGATTGTTTTATTGAAGCTAGAAATATAATATCTATACCAATTTAAAGGCAAATTTCTAGAGGTTATGTTCCTTTTGATTTGAGGAAAATTGTCCAATATTAAGATAATTGTTTTAAAAATTACTATGCACAGCAAATAATAATAAATAATATTCTTCTCTGTGACTTGTGTATGAAATTTAATGCAATAAAATGACATCAAACACTAAATATGTGTGATTAAATGAGAGGAAAGGCAGGCTTTATCACTTGTGCTACATTTAGTGGGAATAGTTTACTGCTTCAGATATGATTTCTTATGCTTGACAAAATAGAATGTCCTTGTGGGTTAGCAAGTTTGGCATCTAATGATATAGGCGGTCACCTCTGTGTAGGTATGACTCCCCAAAATGACAATGCAGAGTACCTGTCATAATATGACCCTGGTTGTTGCTGTTGCATGAGACATAAAAATCACAACTTTGACCTTTGACAAAATTAAATCCACATAATAAAGAAGTCCATATTTAAATATCCCTAACTCTATCTCATTTTATTGTGTTACAGTATATTAATTATATCATATTTCTTGCAATAACTGGTGTGATTTTTTTTAAAATATTTGAAGAACACGAACGCCTGGTGTGATCCACAATCTTGCTGGAACTCTGTTTAAAATAATTTTTGTGATTGTTTTATTGAAGCTAGAAATATAATATCTATACCAATTTAAAGGCAAATTTCTAGAGGTTATGTTCCTTTTGATTTAAGGAAAATTGGTCCAATATTAAGATAATTGTTTTAAAAATTACTATGCACAGCAAATAATAATAAATAATATTCTTCTCTGTGACTTGTGGATGAAATTTAATGCAATATAAACTAGAGGATCGCTCGCAAAAAAAAAAGATAATGTTTTTGCATAGCAAAAACAAAGCGTCCCGAAAAGGATATAAAGGTGAGTGCTAAAGTATTAAGAAAATGCTTCGTTTCTAGCCTTATACTGTTGTGGCAACCAAAGTAAGCGCAGTCTGCTCTATCTAGCACGGTTTTCAAGATATAAGCATTTTTGTGTTTTGCAAAAAATAAAAAAATTAAAAATGTCCGCTATATTTGGCGAGACAAAAATATTTTGAAAATTGGCATGGCTACTCTGCAGAGATACCCAGCAGGTCTAAAATTTTGTTGAGTTCGCTCCATATAGCACGGTTCTCAAGATATAAGCATTTTTGTGTTTTGCAAAAACTTTGAAAATTCAAAATGGCCACCATTTTTGGGGAGACAAAAATTTTTGTCAAAACCACTGCCGCGGTATGTATCTCCCGCCGAGCATTAAAGCAAAAGAAATAGCTTTTCCGAGATATTCACAATTTTTCATTTTCGTCTGTGAAAGCTCTGCCAAAAGTAGGTGAATGAGTTATTTGAGAAAAATTGGCTATCTGCAATACTATTAAGAGATAATTCACATTTACTCATTTTGAGGTGAATAATTAGCTATGGGTCTGAAACTTCAAGTGAAAGCTCTCCCAAAAGTAGGTGAATGAGTTATTTGAGAAAAATTGGGTATCTGCAATACTTTTAGAGATAATTCGCATTTACTCATTTTGAGTAGGTGAGTAATTAGCTATGGGTCTGAAACTTCACCAAGTGAAAGCTCTCCCAAAAGTAGGTGAATGAGTTATTTGAGAAAAATTGGCTATCTGCAATACTTTTAGAGATAATTCACATTTACTCATTTTCAGTAGGTGAGTAATTAGCTATGGGTCTGAAACTTCAACAAGTGAAAGCTCTCCCAAAAGTAGGTGAATGAGTTATTTGAGAAAAATTGGCTATCTGCAATACTTTTAGAGATAATTCGCATTTACTCATTTTGAGTAGGTGAGTAATTAGCTATGGGTCTGAAACTTCACAGAGTGAAAGCTCTCCCAAAAGTAGGTGAATGAGTTATTTGAGAAAAATTGGCTATCTGCAATACTTTTAGAGATAATTCGCATTTACTCATTTTGAGTAGGTGAGTAATTAGCTATGGGTCTGAAACTTCAAGTGAAAGCTCTCCCAAAAGTAGGTGAATGATTAATTTGAGAAAAACTGGCTATCTGCAATACTTTTAGAGATAATTCGCATTTACTCATTTTGAGTAGGTGAGTAATTAGCTATGGGTCTGAAACTTCACAGAGTGAAAGCTCTCCCAAAAGTAGGTGAATGAGTTATTTGAGAAAAATTGGCTATCTGCAATACTTTTAGAGATAATTCGCATTTACTCATTTTGAGTAGGTGAGTAATTAGCTATGGGTCTGAAACTTCACCAAGTGAAAGCTCTCCCAAAAGTAGGTGAATGATTAATTTGACAAAAATTGGCTATCTGCAATACTTTTAGAGATAATTCGCATTTACTCATTTTGAGTAGGCGAGTAATTAGCTATGGGTCTGAAACTTCACCAAGTGAAAGCTCTCCCAAAAGTAGGTGAATGATTAATTTGAGAAAAATTGGCTATCTGCAATACTTTTAGAGATAATTCGCATTTACTCATTTTGAGTAGGTGAGTAATTAGCTATGGGTCTGAAACTTCAACAAGTGAAAGCTCTCACAAAAGTAGGTGAATGAGTTATTTGAGAAAAATTGGCTATCTGCAATACTTTTAGAGATAATTCGCATTTACTCATTTTGAGTAGGTGAGTAATTAGCTATGGGTCTGAAACTTCACAGAGTGAAAGCTCTCCCAAAAGTAGGTGAATGAGTTATTTGAGAAAAATTGGCTATCTGCAATACTTTTAGAGATAATTCGCATTTACTCATTTTGAGTAGGTGAGTAATTAGCTATGGGTCTGAAACTTCACCAAGTGAAAGCTCTCCCAAAAGTAGGTGAATGATTAATTTGAGAAAAATTGGCTATCTGCAATACTTTTAGAGATAATTCGCATTTACTCATTTTGAGTAGGTGAGTAATTAGCTATGGGTCTGAAACTTCACCAAGTGAAAGCTCTCCCAAAAGTAGGTGAATGAGTTATTTGAGAAAAATTGGCTATCTGCAATACTTTTAGAGATAATTCGCATTTACTCATTTTGAGTAGGTGAGTAATTAGCTATGGGTCTGAAACTTCACCAAGTGAAAGCTCTCCCAAAAGTAGGTGAATGATTAATTTGACAAAAATTGGCTATCTGCAATACTTTTAGAGATAATTCGCATTTACTCATTTTGAGTAGGTGAGTAATTAGCTATGGGTCTGAAACTTCACAGAGTGAAAGCTCTCCCAAAAGTAGGTGAATGAGTTATTTGAGAAAAATTGGCTATCTGCAATACTTTTAGAGATAATTCGCATTTACTCATTTTCAGTAGGTGAGTAATTAGCTATGGGTCTGAAACTTCACCAAGTGAAAGCTCTGCCAAAAGTAGGTGAATGAGTTATTTGAGAAAAATTGGCTATCTGCAATACTTTTAGAGATAATTCGCATTTACTCATTTTGAGTAGGTGAGTAATTAGCTATGGGTCTGAAACTTCACCAAGTGAAAGCTCTTTGGGATAGCTGCTCTGCAGAGATACCCTGAAGATAAAAAATTTCGTGGAAATCGCTCTATGTAGCATGGTTTTCCAAATATTAGCATTTTTGTGTTTTGCAATTTTGCGAAAAATTCGAAAATTCAAAATGGCCGCCATTTTTGGCAAGACAAAATTTTTTTGAAAATTGGCATGGCTACTCTGCAGAGATACCCTGTGGGTCAAAAATTTCGTCGAAATCGCTCTATCTAGCACGGTTTTCGAGATATAAGCATTTTTATGTTTTGCAATTTTTGCGAAAAATTCGAAAATTCAAAATGGCCGCCATTTTTGGCGAGACAAAATTTTTTTCAAAATTGG
Source organism: Sabellastarte sp. h YS-2021 (assembly GCA_964017235.1). Taxonomy (NCBI): domain Eukaryota; kingdom Metazoa; phylum Annelida; class Polychaeta; order Sabellida; family Sabellidae; genus Sabellastarte; species Sabellastarte sp. h YS-2021. The sequence goes on from OZ024936.1 coordinate 37,474,146, forward strand.
CATGGCTACTCTGCAGAGATACCCTTTGGGTCAAAAATTTCGTCGAAATCGCTCTATCTAGCACGGTTTTCGAGATATAAGCATTTTTGTGTTTTGCAATTTTTGCGAAAAATTCGAAAATTCAAAATGGCCGCCATTTTTGGCGAGACAAAATTTTTTTCAAAATTGGGATAACTACTCTGCAGAGATACCCTTTGGGTCAAAAATTTCGTCGAAATCGCTCTATCTAGCACGGTTTTCGAGATATAAGCATTTTTGTGTTTTGCAATTTTGCGAAAAATTCGAAAATTCAAAATGGCCGCCATTTTTGGCGAGACAAAATTTTTTTGAAAATTGGCATGGCTACTCTGCAGAGATACCCTGTGGGTCAAAAATTTCGTCGAAATCGCTCTATCTAGCACGGTTTTCGAGATATAAGCATTTTTATGTTTTGCAATTTTTGCGAAAAATTCGAAAATTCAAAATGGCCGCCATTTTTGGCGAGACAAAATTTTTTTGAAAATTGGCATGGCTACTCTGCAGAGATACCCTGTGGGTCAAAAATTTCGTCGAAATCACTCTATCTAGCACGGTTTTCGAGATATAAGCATTTTTGTGTTTTGCAATTTTTGCGAAAAATTCGAAAATTCAAAATGGCCGCCATTTTTGGCGAGACAAAATTTTTTTCAAAATTGGGATAACTACTCTGCAGAGATACCCTTTGGGTCAAAAATTTCGTCGAAATCGCTCTATCTAGCAGGGTTTTCGAGATATAAGCATTTTTGTGTTTTGCAATTTTTGCGAAAATTTCGAAAATTCAAAATGGCCGCCATTTTTGGCGAGACCAAAATTTTTTGAAAATTGGGAAAAGTACTCCGCAGAGATATCCTGCGGGTCAAAAATTTTGTCGAAATTGCTCTATCTAGCACGGTTTTTGAGATATAAGCATTTTTGTCTTTTGCAATTTTTGCGAAAATTTCGAAAATTCAAAATGGCCGCCATTTTGGGCGAGACAAAAATTTTTTGAAAATTGGGAAAACTACTCCGCAGAGATACCCTGCGGGTCAAAAATTTCGCCGAAATCGCTCTATCTAGCACGGTTTTCGAGATATAAACATTTTTGTGTTTTCCTTATTTGGAAAATTCGTAATGATTAATTAATCATTAATTACTCGGCCATTTCTTGACCAATCAATGCCAAAATCTAATGATTTCCAGATTTTAATAGAATGAATGTATTTGCCAAGTTTCAGGTGAATTGATAAAATTCCTTTCAAGTTATCATCCGGACAAGCTTCCCCATCGAAAAAAGACATTTTTGGTCATGTGACCTCTCTGATTGGTTGAAATGTCACTGCAGCATATTCAAAAAAATTCCCCAAGGCTACTGCCTAAACCTGCCAAATTTGAAAAGAATCCGCCTAACGGTTACAGAGTTATAAGGAAAACAAAATGCGGAGCCGGCGGAGCCGGCGGAGCCGGCGGAGCCTGAAGCTCTCCCATACACAAACAAGCGTCCCTTGCGGGACGCTTAATGACATCAAACACTAAAAATGTATGATTAACTGAGAGGAAAGGCAGGCTTTATCACTTGTGCTACCTTTAGTGGGAATAGTTTAGTGCTTCAGATATGATTTCTTATGCTTGACAAAATAGAATGTCCTTGTGGGTTAGCAAGTTTGACATCTGATGATAGGCTGTCACCTCTGTGTAGGTATGACTCCCCAAAATGACAATGCAGAGTACCTTTCATAATATGACCCTGGCTGTTGCTGTTGCATGAGACATAAAAATCACAACTTTGACCTTTGACAAAATTAAATCCACATAATAAAGAAGTCCATATTTAAATATCTCTAACTCTATATCATTTTATTGTTACAGTATATTATTTCTATCATATTTATTACAATAAGTTTGACTTTTTTAAATATCTGAAGAACATGAACACCTGTTCAGATCCACAATCTTGCACAAACTCTGTTCAAAATATTTTTTTGTTTTATTGAAGCTAGCAATATAATATCTATACCAATTTAATAGCAACATCAATAGGTTATGTTCCTTTTGATTTGAGGAAGATTGGTGTAATATTATCCAAGATATTAGTTTTATATATAATAAGCTTGAGCTGATTTTTGGCTCAACCTGAGCTTGATTCCTTTTGTGAATATAGCCCCAGAACCCAGTCATCAGGTTATCATTGTCTCCTGAAAATATTTTCGGTTCACACAACTTACAATTTCCCGGGGGTCTCAGAAGAAAAATGGTCACGGTACCAGACTAATCAAAAGACGTTTTTCAGAAAGAAAAGATTCACGTCATATGTTTTCAAGAGAAACCGGTCCAGATAGATCTTATCAGCACAGTTTAATTAGGTCGCTGAGGTCAATAACAAAAATCCCTCCACAAATCTTAAAAAACACAAGATCAAAAACTGTAATATTTATAGAATGTTTACTAGTTGAAATTATTCAAAACGAGCCGAAAACGGCAATTAGTTTCCACTCGAAACGCCCGAAATTCACGAAAAAAGACTCGCAAAATCCCACAACAGTATCTAGGGTTGGCCATCTCAAAATCTAGAAAAAAGGTTAAGTCTACAGTGCAAAATCCCAAAACCTGATAATTTCAATAAAAACAGTGGCTATGACAACAGCTTTCATGGGATCTGGCTGAAAAAAACCTTGTGAATTATAGATCTATACACTTTTCCATAGAATTCGGTGAAAATTCATGAACGGGTTTGGAAGTTATGGGCCAGGTTAAAGTTTTTGTGACTGACAGATGGACGAACAAGATTCAATGTCCCCCGCTTCCGCCTTGACAAAATATGAAAAACAATAAAAACAGTTTAAAAAGATTCCAATAACATCTACAACTTGGTAATGTCACAGATGTCTGACTGACAGCACCTAACCAACCCACTGGCCCCCAAAACTCACCAGCCGCCACTGGACCCAGCCTGTTGGTGAGGTCCCACCCTCAGGGGGATGTGTGTACTTGAACACCCCTCCTTTTTATGCTGTTTCTTCTGACTTGACTGACCGAGATCAGGCTTGGGGGCATCGAAATTCTTGACAGGCCCCACAACCTCTTTATCCAGTCTGTTCTGCAGCTCATCCAGCTTCCTGTAGGCCCTGGAGAGGGCAATAAATGGGACAAGATGAAGAAGGCTCTGCACTCAAACATTTAATAAGTGGTTTAACACTGTATTCCCAAAGAACGTACATGTGTATATTGTAAATCAGGTACATCTCTGGACATTTAGTGAAAGCTTAAAAAAATCAGTATCAGCCCATTTTTCCTTGAAAGTTACAATTTCAGAAAATCCTCACTTTTTTCCATTCCCATTCACTGCTGACAGTGGTACACACATAAATGTGTACCACACCTACCAAGTCATTCTATCACGGATAAAAATACCACATACAAAGAAAATTTGTAAGGGTACTATGATGAGCATTATAACTCAATTCTGTGAAGATATTTTTAAAAATAGCATCAGAGATGCTCGTACCCCACAGCCTGGGGGCATAGTTTTCAACACCATGAGATATAGAAGTAGTGAAACAGTACACAGATTGGGATACTTTCAGAGCAGTGTCAGTGTCCAAATAATGTTTAAGTTCAGAAAATAACATCTAAGAGAAAGAAAGTGCATGTAAATATTAAGTATTAAAACAAGGCAATTCAGTAAACTACAAGTTATGAAGCTTGAAGACTTCTCCCATTTTGATATTCATTTGTATTTTTGAATTATGGTTTGAATGTTTTGAATATTACCTATACATACAAATGTGGTAATACATGCTTTTATGTGGAGTTGGGGCCAAAACCTGTGGCTCACTTGAAGCAATACCATCTGTTACAATGGGAAGTTGCAAAAGTAAAACAGTTAATGAATTCTAATATGACTTTACCAGTGCTTAATCTACATCAAAAGACACCCAAAAGTGCAACAAACCAAGATTCAAGTAAAAAGATATAAGAGAGATATAAGAAAGATAAAATAGCATCAGATATCCCCGTAGAGAGATAAAATAGCATCAGATATGCAAGATCAAAGGTCAAATCCATGTCACACCATGACGTTGCACACATATAACCTCCGACCAATGTCCCTACCAAATATCAACTTCCTACACCTTATGGTTTCCGAAATATAGCCCGGACAAGATTTTCAAATTCAAGGTCACTACAGTAAGGTCAAAGGTCAAATCAAGGTCACACCATGATGTTGCACACCTACACCCCCTAACCAATGTCCCTACCACGTATCAACTTCCTACACCTTACGGTTTCCGAGATACAGGCTGGACAACCTTCTTCCCGCAGCCCGCCCATCCATCCGGACACCATGAGTGAAAACAATACCCCGACAGCCCTTAAGGGCTGTGGGGTAAAAACTGTAATCTAAATTTAAAAACCTGGTTGACTTACTTATCAAATGATGACACATCACCAGTGCAGTAATCACTGTACTTGAAAGAAGCATCGCTCACCAATTTGTCCTTTACACGCTGCAAGTAGGTACAAAATAATAGAAATTGGATGTTAAAAGTTTCACTGATTGAATGTAACTTTTTCAGTTGAAGTCATGGTATTGCAATAAACAGTGTGACAAATATTAAAACCTCAGCAAATCAATTGATGTATTTGTAGTTGACCTGCTTGTCAATAGTTTACAACACATACAAATCTTCAATTTTATACTCATTTATATTGATTAGATTGCGCCAACTTGATGCCAACATGTCCCCAGACAGGTCATCCCTCACACCACAGACTTTAATTGGGTATTTTTTGTGGGACCCATTTTCTCTATGCCATGATTATTATGATACCCCCAAAACCTAATCACCTCTAGATACTCTTGGGGTAAACATATCCCGAAAATCTGGTGAAAATACATGTATGGGTGTAGGCTATGAACACCCACAAACTTTAAGACCAAAAAATCTGTAAAGTGTATCTTTTGTAGGACCCATTTTCTGTATGCGATGATTTTTATGAAAGCATAACTAGACTGGGCCAACTCAGTGATAGCATATCCTCATACTGGTCATCACTCATGCCACCGGCTTTGACTGGGTATTTTCCATGGCATCCATCTCACATATGCCATAATTATTAGGAAAACAGTAGATTGGGCCTACTTGGTGCCAACATATCCCCAGACAGGTCATCACTCATGCCATAGGATTTGACTGGGTAATTTCCATGGGAACAATCTTCTGTATGCCATAAATTTGAAGAAAACATAATCACCCACTATTATAAGAACTTCAGCAATCTATAATATGTTCATTTTACCAAACAAAATTGCATCGACAGACAACAGATACATAACTACATGTATTTTGAAATATTTTATAATTATCATATTTAAGATAAAGAATTGAACTACACTGCGGTATTAATAAATATGCATAAAAATAGCATCAGAGATGCCCGTACCCCATAGCCTGGGGAAATAATTTTCAACAGCATGAGATATAGAAGTAGTGAAACAGTACAAAGATCGGGATACTTTCAGAGCAGTGTCAGTCATATAAAGGTAAAATAATGTTTAAGTAGAGAAAATAATATCTAAGAGAAAGAAAATGTACATAAAGATTAAGTATTAAAATAAGACAATTCAATAGCTAGATGTCAGCCTTAATCAGTAAATTAAAAATTGTGAAGTTGTAAAATTTATTAACTGATGAAAAGCTGTCAATGAAAATAGCACAATTCTGTAAAAGTACAGTTGAACCTCAATTATCCGGCCCTCTATAATCCGAATCCCTGGATTAACCGAACCGAAATCTTGTCTCCCTGCTGGCAGTACGTATAATGCATGGTCTAGCATGAGCGATATTAAGGGATTTTACACATTCTCGGAAACCATTAATTCTAGTGCTTTATAAAACATACCATCCACAAAAAATGCCTAACTTCTTTGATCTTTATTGCATTGTTTCAACAGGGGAGGGGTTAATTCATTTACAGAACCCCACTACACAACTTCTTTGATAATGCGCCTATCACTGATTGTGTGTTCGATTGCTTTTTTAAATTTATAATCTCCCGGAGTAGATTCATTCATAGACTGATGTGTATTAAAAGAAAAACATCAACAATGCATTGCCAACCGAACATACTTGAAGACTTGTATTATTAGGTCGTTGTAAAAAATAATCTCCCAGAGTTTTTCACTTGACAAAATGCATGACGAAGTTTATCTAAAAATGAAATGTCAACACTGCATATACAAAATGAACACACCCAGCTGAAGTCTGCGTAATATTTTAAATAATAATGCATGAAAATATACGTAGATATAGAGCAAATAAGTCAAAATTAGAAGGTTAGTTATACCGGTATTATATTACACATATTTATTAATCTACTTCACCAATGACCACCCACGTCAATATTTAGTGCATTAAAGCAATTTTTCTTCAACTATCGCCCACTTGGTAACCCATAGATCGCGAATTTCTTTTTCCTTCATCTATTCGAACCCCTCGATTATCCGATCCGATTGTATATCTCCCATTGGGTTTGGATAATTGAGGTTCTACTGTACATATAATAATCAATTGCAGCAATCCATATATCTTTGACATCACATTTCTCAAATATTGCAGGGGCACACACTTTGTCAGAGTCAAAGTTAAAGGTCACACCATGATGCACACCTACACCCCCTAACCAATGTCCCTACCAAGTGTCAATCTTCTACACCTTATGGAATCTAAGAACTCATGGTCACTATGACAAGGTCAAACGTTAAATAAAGATCACAACATGATTTTGCACACCAACAACCCTTAAGCAATGTACTACCAAGTATCAACTTTCTACACCTTGCGGTTTCCAAGATACAGCCCAGATAAGATTTTTAAATTCAAAGTCACTACGGCAAGGTCAAAGGGCAAATCAAGGTCACACGATGACGTTGCACATCTACAGCCCCTAACCAATGTCCCCACCATGTATCAACCTCCTACACCTTACGGCTTCTGAGATACAGCCCAGACAAACTTTTCCACCCCCAATACGGACACCATGGGTGAAACAATACCCCGAAAACTGTTCAGGGCTGTGGGGTAAAATGATAAAAATAATCACAAATCACCAATGGTCCAGTCTAAGCATTTTACAAATTTACCAGAATAGATGTTAATTTTATGAGCCATAAAAAATCCAACATATCAACAAGGAATACCCAACAGGAGAATCACATCTTTTGAATTTATAAATTTGAAAATTTGAATTAGTTAAATGTAGCTTCTGTAAGCTACAAGCGGACCATCTGGGACAAAGTGCTATCCCCAAAAAGATTTATTGTAAGCATAACCCTTAATGAAAAGAAATGAATACATCTTGATATCCCTTATCAACTTTTCACTCAGTGTGCAGACACATTATGTAACACAGATGTTAACATACAAAAGCACAGTGGGGCATCAGTGAGTGACTGGGACTTTCCATGAATCTGCGTCCAGATAGATATCAAACAAAAGCAAATACAGAGTTGGAGGAGAGAAAAGAGACAACTCATTCATTTTCAATTAGCTGGAGATACATAAAATACTGTACAAAAAAACTGCTTGTGAGAAAGTGTTTTTTTCCAGTCATCTTAACTTCTAGAAGAAGTAAAGTCTATATATTTGACCAATTTACATAGTGTATGTGAATAAGTAGCTAGAGCAACATCTGCTGATAAACAAAAGCTGAATTAATTAAAGTCTTCTTTTTTCCCAAAAAGGAAAAGTCATATCCACACAATTCCACAAGAATAGAATCAGAAGAATCATCAGAATAAGGGATTTTTTGTGGGAATTATATTCAGTGTTCACCGCTTAGCAAAATATGTTGTAGGACCACAGGGCCTTGGCCAAGAAAAAGTTGCAGGCCCGGCCAAAAAGTTGCAGGCCCGACCAAAAAGTTGCAGACCCGGCCAAAAAGTTGCAGGCCTGGCCAAAAACTCCAAAGATATGCCGAATGCAGATGTAATTTATATATTGAGCCCACTAAGTTCCCAAAGCTAATACCCACACTAAATAAACTACATATTCACTAGTGGTGGGATCGCCAGCTAAAATGGCAGATTGAACATCACCTGTTAGAAGCGAGTTGAACTTTTCGGGATAAAGTATTTCGTTTGTTAGCCAATAATGTGGGAAAATATTTTATATAGCCGTACATGAACCAAAACTTTGACCTGGAAATGGCTTTCGCGATGTTAAATCTTCATTGATTTTAGCCAGAATAAAGTAAAAATGGAATATATTTTGGAAAATTTCATAGATGTTGTTTTGATGAAGTGTCAGCCTTTGATGGTGAAAATATTGATGTTTTCAAAAACTCGAGTTTCACTTGCGCAGATCGATGTTACCCCTAATTATCGCCCATCAAGTTACAACTCGAGTTTCAGACAACTCGTCCCAGCACTAATATTCACACTGCAACACATGTTTACAAATATAGTTATAAATTTACTCACTAGGGGGCCCTAGTGTGCTTACAGGACATCTTGCCCCAAGTGCCAACTCGCTCCAGAAATTTCGAATCCGGGACAATTGGCCGGCAAACATATAAGTTTTCTAAACATTTCACCTACATCATACAAACAAAGTACAGAAAATTAACAAGATATTTACATTTAACATGTAACCTTCAAAACCTATTTTTACCTCTCCTATGGTGGTTAGAAACAATTCCATGATTTTTGACAAACAGTACTCTTTAACAATGTTTATCAAATATATTATTCTGACAGTAATTATTCTGATTTTTGATAAACATTACTCTTTTAACTAGAGATTGTGTCTCGACGCAGTGTATCCCCAGATGGGACATGGTTGAAGCATGACATACAGAGTATTATGGTTGACACAAATATACCCCTGTGGGGAGGGGGCCTAAGTGTTTATGGGAGCAACTTATACTGACACTAAGTAAACAAAATGTTTGCTTAATGAAAGATACAAATGTAACTAGACATAGCGCATCGGAGAACCGATCCAAATTGTATCCACCAGAAAGAAAACTCACCAATCAACCATCACTTAATCTTGAAGGAGGAGCCCAAGGTAAAATCTGACCACATCAAAAGATTCTTAGCCCATGATTTTCAATAGGTTGGTGTGACATTGCAAACATCTAGGACCAATAATAAGCGAGTAAGCCACTTTTAATTTTGGCTATCCTCATTTGACCTTGAGAGAGGGGCCAAACCTCAAATCTGATCACATCAAAAGATTCCTGGCGAATGATTTCCTATAGGATGCTTTCACATTACAAACCTCTAGGACCAAGAAAAAGCAAGTTATAAGCACTTTGGATTTTGCTATCCTCATTTGACCTCGAAGGAAGGGCCCAAGGTCAAATCTGACCACATCAAAAGATTCCCAGCCCATGATTTCCTACAGGTGATTTCACATTGCAAACCTCTAGGACCAACTAGACTAAGGACGCATCTGTGGCCAGATGCTGGATGTATCCACCGACAAAGGCCAACTAACATAGTTTAGAAGATAAACAGCATTTTTCGTTAATAAGCAAGCTGAAAGCACTTTTAAGTTTGGCTACCCTTATTTGACTCTGTAGGAGGGGCCCAAGGTGAAGTCTGACCACATCAAAAGATTCGCAGCCCATTATTTCCTATAAGTCGTTTTCACATTGCAAACCTCTAGGACCAATAATAAACAGGAGGGGCCCAAGGTGAAATCTGAAAACATGAAAAGATTTGCAGCCCATGACTTCCTCTAAGTTGTTTTCATATTAATGAGTTATTTGAGAAATACTGGCTATCTGCAATAATTCTAGAGATAACTCGAATTTACTCATTTTCAGTAGGTGAGTAATTACCTACGGCTCTGGAACTTCACCATGTGAAAGCTCTCCCAAAAGTAGATGAATGAGTTATTTGACAAGAATTGGTCAAAGGTCAAAGTTGGGGTTTTACGTCCCGTTCAACAGCCAGGGTCATATTGGGACAGGTCCTCAGAATTGCCACTTGTGGGACTCGAACCCACAGAGGTGACAGCCTATGATTAGATGCCAAACTTGCTAACCACTAGGCCACTGAGGACCTCTTGACAAGAATTGGATATCTGCAATACTTTTAGAGATAATTTGCATTTACTCATTTTGAGTAGGTGAATAATTAGCTACAGGTCTGAAACTTGACCAAGTGAAAGGTTTCCCAAAAGTAGGTGAAGGAGTTATTTGACAAAAATTGGCTATCTGCAATACTTTTAGAGATAATTTGCATTTACTCATTTTCAGTAGGTGAGTAATTACCTACGGGTCTGAAACTTCACCAAGTGAAAGCTCTCCCAAAAGTAGGTGAATGAGTTATTTGAAAGAAATTGGCTATCTGCAATACTTTTAGAGATAATTCGCATTTACTCATTTTGAGTAGGTGAGTAATTACCTACAGGTCTGGAAGTTCAGCATGTGAAAGCTCTCCCAAAAGTAGGTGAATGAGTTATTTAAGAAAAATTTGCTATCTGCAATACTTTTAGAGAAAATGCAGAATTACTCATTTTTAGTAGGCAAGTAATTTAGCCAGAGGCCTAATTTAGACATAAAGCCTACCAATAGAATACTGTGGTGCACCCTCTAATATACCTTGCAAACTTGAGAAGGCTAGCTATAATACTTTTTTTCGTTAGAGCGGTAATGGTGAAATCTCTCTACACACTGCAGCTATCCAGTGGATACAATGATTTACTCAACAGTGAGAACCTGAAAGTAGATATTGGTAAGCTATGCCATGACATAGAGGTCTGCAATTTCACTCTGTTATAGCTGACCAAAAATTATGTGAATAACATATTTAAACAAAATACTGTAAATGTAATAGTTTTCACGTTATAACTGATTTACTCAACAGTGATAACCTCAAAGTAGCTATTACTCAGCTATGCAATGAGCTACATGTCTGAATTTTTTCTATGTTATAGCTGACCCAAAATTAGGTGAACAACATATTTAAGCAAAATACTGTAAATGCAATAGTTTTCAAGTTACAACTGATTTACTCAATAGTGAGAACCTGAAAATAGCTATTGCTCAGCTATGCCATGAGCTATAAGTCTGTAATTTCACGATGTTATAGCTGACCCAAAAGTAGGTGAACAACATATTTTAACAAAATACTCCAAATGCAATATTTTTCAAGTTACAAGTCATTTACTCAACAGTCAGTACCTGAAAATAGCTATTGCTCAGTTGTGCCATGAGCTACAGGTCTGTAATTTCACTATGTTATAGCTGACCCAAAAGTAGCTGAATAACATATTTACACAAATTTCTGTAAATGCAATAGTTTTCCAATTACAACTGATTTACTCAACAGTGTGAACTTCAAAGTACCTATTACTCAGCTATGCAATGAGCCACAGGTCTGGAACTTCACTATGTTATAGCTGACTCCGAAATAGGTGAATAACATATTGAAACAAAATACTCTAAATGTAATACTTTTGAAGTTATAAGTAATTTACTCAACAGTGATAACCTAAAAGTAGCTATTACTCAGCTATGCCATGGGCTACAGGTCTGAAATTTTACTATGTTATAGCTGACCCAAAAGTAGCTGAATAACATATTTATACAAAATTGTGTAAATGCAATAGTTTTCAAGTTACAAGTGATTTTACTCATGATGGAAGTTACTGAAAAGCCCAAAAGTAGCTATTACTCACTTAGCTATTGAGACAGACACCCAAGTTACTCACTATGTTGTAGCTATGAAAAAAGTAGCTGAATAACATATTTTAACAAAATGCTCTAAATGCAACACTTTTCAAGTTATAAGTGATTTAGTGCAGGATTTCATGACTTTTAATGCTTTTGAGACTTTTTTGTCTACCACAGGCCTAATTTAGACATAAAGCCTACCAAAAAGATAGGGTGGCGAGTCCTCTAGCATACCAAGCCACCTGCCAAATATGAAAGAAATCTGGAAAGAAATGTGGATTGTAGGTCGCTAACAAGCAATATTCCACATTTTAGACATTTTTGTCTACCACAGGCCTAATTTAGACATAAAGCCTACCAAAAAGATAGGGTGGCGAGTCCTCTACCATATCAAGCCACCTGCCAAATATGAAAGAAATCCGGAAAGAAATGTGGACTGTAGGTCGCTAACAAGAAATCTCTGCGGACGCGGACGAGGGCGCGGACGACAACGATGATGAATCCATAGTATCCCCGCTTCGCGTCGGGGATACAATAATAAGCGAGATATAAGCACTTTTAAGTTTGGGTATCCTTGTTTGACCTTGGAGGAGGGGTCCAAGGTCAAATCTGACCACACCAAATGATTCCCGGCCCATGATTTCCTGTATTGTACGACCAATAATAAGCAAGTTATGAGCACTTTTAAGTTTGGCTTTCCTTGTTTGACCTTGAAGGAGGGGTCCAAAGTCAAATCTGACCACACCAAAAGGTTCCTAGCCCATGATTTCCTATAGGTTGGTTTACCACCCCAAACCTCTAGGACCAATAATAAGCGATTAATATATAAGCATTTTAAGTTTGCCTATCCTGGTTTGACCTTGAATGAGGGGTCCCAGATCAAATCTGACCATACTAGAAGATACCCGGCCCATGATTTCCTATAAGTTGGTTTACCATCCCAAATCTGTATGACCAATAATAAGCAAGTTATAAGCACTTTTAAGTTTACCTATAATCGTTTGACCTTGAAGGAGGGGTCCCAGGTCAAATGTGACTACATCACAAGATTTTTAGCTCATGATTTCCTATTATGTTGGTTGCAAACATCCCCAAACCTCTACAACGAATAATAAGTACTTTAAGTTTGGCTCTCCTCGTCTGACCTTGAAGGAGGGGTCCAAGGTCAAATCTGACAATATCAAAAGATTCCCGGCCCATGATTTCATATAAGTTGGTTTCACATTGCAAACCTCTAGGACCAATAATAAGCGAGTTATGAGCACTTTTAGGTTTAGCTATCCTTGTTTGACCTTGAAGGAGGAGCCCAAGTTCAAATCCGACCATACCAAAAGATTCCCAGCCCATGATTTCCTATAGGTTGGTTTTCCATCCCAAACTTCTAGGACCAATAATAAGGGAGATATAAGCACTTTTCATGACTGACAAAAAAATTGCCCGTGGCGGCCATCTTATTTTTCAAAATGAGGCCGAAAATATTTCCAGTCAAGATTTTGTAATGCGGAATATATTCTGCGAATTTGAGATCTCTACCTATAATACCCTTTGCTCTAGACGACCAACAAAAGTCCTTGCTTTAAGTTGAATAAACGTCCCTGGTGCCCATCTTGTTTTTCAAAATGAGGCCAAAAGTATTCCCAGGCAGGATTTTATAGTTATAAATATATCCTGCAAATTTGAGAAGGCTAGGTATAATATTTTTTGGTGTTAGAGTGGTAACAGCCAATAATAAAGGAGGTATATGGCCTCACAGTCTAAGGTACCATTTTGAGTCATTTTAGCAGCCTAAGGTGACCTTGAAAACAAAAGCCAAGGTCAACAAATTGGATACTGGTACTCCATCATGTACTCAAGCCATTTTCAATAGTTTCCATGCAATATAGTCAGCATTAAGTGTGAAAATATCTCCAAAAAGGCCAAAAATGGCCTCGGTACGGTACTTTGGCGGTCTGTGGATGACCTTCAATTAAGAGCCTCAAGGTCAGATTTCTGCATGCTTACAGAGGACATATATATGTATTATATATACCAGCCATAGGATGATCTAACGTTCTGTATATGAGAATTGGGCCAAAATGTGAAAAAATGGTCAAAATCTGACCTTTGAGAGGCCACCAGTGACCTTGAAATTGAAGGTCAAGGTCACAAAACAACCAGTGACTGGCAGGTGTGGGGTCTGATAAGATAAGACTGACAGGTAGTTGGACAAATCTTGTTGGGAAAGTCTTCTTATCTATAGTCACTTTCAACCAGCTAGCAGATCCTGACAGTAGGCTGGCTGACTGGTCTAGTAGGTTGAGACAGTCATCTCACCAGGACCAATGACTGGTATAAGAATTTCTCTGTAACAAATTTCCTCGGGCAGTAACTGGTTGGTCTAAGACAGCCACTTGGACCCTTAAAAGGCTTCTGCTGGTCTGTTAGCCAGTCATGTGGACCTGCCCAGTATTAGATCTAGGGGTGGGGGATGGAGGGGGTGTGGGCAGGGATAAAAAGCCCCTGACAAAGATTTCAAACAGTGAAAGGGGGGGGGGTATTAATGACTTGGGTGCTATGGCCGTGACTTCTGTAGTTTAAAGTATTTGATCTTCGTCTATGCTTCTATTTTATAAAATATTGCAAGGAAATCCCAGGGGAAATCCGTGTCCTCATATCTTCTCATGAATATTAATGACTTGGGTGCTATGGCCGTGACTTCTGTAGTTTAAAGTATTTTATCTTCGTCAAGACGTCCATTTTATAAAATATTGTTAGGAAACTACAGGGGAGATCTGTGTCTTCATATCTTCTCCTTAATATTAATGACTTGGGTGCTATGGCCGTGACTTCTGTAGTTTAAAGTATTTTATCTTTGTCAAGACGTCCATTTTATAACATATTGTTAGGAAACTACAGGGGAGATCTGTGTCTTCATATCTTCTCATTAATATTAATGACTTGGGTGCTATGGCCGTGACTTCTGTAGTTTAAAGTATTTTATCTTTCATCAAGACGTCCATTTTATAAAATATTGTTAGGAAACTACAGAGATCTGTGTCTTCATATCTTCTCATTAATATTAATGACTTGGGTGCTATGGCCGTGACTTCTGTAGTTTAAAGTATTTGATCTGCATCTATGCTTCTATTTTATAAAATATTGCAGGGAAATCCCAGGGAAATCTGTGTCCTCATATTTTCTCATGAATATTAATGACTTGAGTGCTATGGCCGTTCATCGCACCTCGTCGCACCCCATCGCACCCCTCCGATAGCACCTCCGGTAGTCTGGGTTTTATAAGGCATCCAATAGAACCCCAAACTATATACCATCTTATAGTTAAGGACAAAGTAGCTGAACAACATATTTTATGAAAATACTCTAACTGCAATAGTTTTGGAGTTACAATGGATTTACTCAACTGTAGAATTTCAAAGTAGCTATTACTCAGCTATCCAATGTGCAACAGATCTGAAACTTTACTATGTGATAGCTTATCAAAAAGTAGAAGAACAACATATTTGAAAAGAATTCCCTAACTTTAATACTTTTGAAGATATTTGACATTTACTTATGTCATTATTTTGCTACAAATAGGAAAACAGCTATTACTCACTTATGGCATGCAATGGGACCCCAAACTATGTACCATCTTATAGCTAAGGACAAAGTAGCTGAACAACATATTTGAAGAAAAAGTTGTAACTGCAATAGTTTTTGAGTTATGAGCCCTTTACTCAAAGTAGCTAAGATTGCTATTACTCACTTATCTTTAGGCCTAAGTCCATAAAACCAAAAAAATTTTCAAGGGCGTGAAAATTCATTGGGACAATTAATTTACAAAAAATCTGTAGCTGTAGTTTTGGAGAAATCTGCGTGACTAACGCACGCACACACGCACGCACGCAGGCACGCACGCACGCACACACAGGCATCATAAAGACAAACGAAAAAGGAGACAAAAAAAATACAGTGATCCCTGGTAGCACGAGGGTCGCTAGAGCTTGCGCTTAAAAACTGAATGGCAGAGTGTATACTACACACCTTAATGTACACTTATGTGCACAAATATTCTGCAGAATTTAAACATTTAAAGGCTAAAACAGGAAGTTTAAAACCGTGGCGCTACTCAGTAAATACCTTGAATCAGAGACTCACTAGTGGCCACGAAACCTGACCCAAAGCCATATAAGCACCCTTTATAACTGATGCTTTATAAATGTACAAACACAAAAGGACTTCTAACCATAAGGTGAACCAGGATCTCATCTTCACAGGACACGAGTTTGAGGAGATAAATGGTTCGGTGCTCACTGTCTGTGTAGAACAAAGAGTACACACCCCGCTCACTGTTCCAACCACTCGGCAACAGTTCTGACTCATTCTCACCATCTACTTCACTGGGATCCTGAAAGACATTCAAGAAAATTTGCATTTAAAATTTGTAAATTTATATTTTGAATATATTCATTAACAATAAATCATGTTAAGGTTGTAAATGTTGTGGTTTTGTCATCTGAAAATTTTAATGAGCAATTATAGGAGATTTTATAAATTCTTTCTTATTACGTTAACTAAGAAAATAACATAAAGCCATTACATTCAACTATTTACCCCTGCCAGCTTTTGTTCAACTTAAAAAATATTAAATCTCGTGAGTTGGCCATTTCTTATCATGATAGACAAACCACATTGTTAATTCATATACTAAAATTAGAAAAATGTTTTTGCTAACGAAAACAAAGCGTCCCCAAAGGTTAAATGCAATATAATATAAATAACATATTTCAACAAAATACTCTAAATGCAATAGTTTTAAAGTTACAAGCGATTTACTCAACAGTGAGAAACTCAAAGTAGCTATTACTCAGCTATGGAATGAGCTACAGGTCTGCAATGTTACTATGTTACACCTAACCTAAAAGTAAGTGAATAACATATTTCAACAAAATTCTCTAAATGCAATAGCTTTCAAGTTACAAGTGATTTGCTCAACAGTGAAAACCTCAAAGTAGCTATTACTCTGCTATGGAATGAGCTACAGGGCTGCAATTTTATTATGTTATGGCTAATTCAAAAGTAGCTGAATAACATATTTCAACAAAACACTCTAAATGCAATAGTTTTAAAGTTACAAGTGATTTACTCAACAGTGACATCCTGAAAGTAGCTTTTGCTCAGCTATGGAATGAGCTACAGGTCTGCAACTTCATTATGTTATAACTTACCCCAACATAGTAACTTATGTATTCAAAGATAGTCACTAAGTGTGATACTTTCAAAGAAATTAGACACATTCTCATTTTTAAACTGTGCTACAAATCAGGAAGTAGCTATTACTCTCTTAGCTAATGCAACACAGCTCCAAACTATGCACCATATTATAGCTAAAGATAAAGTACCTGAACAACATATTTAACAGAAACACTCTAAATGTAATAGTTTCAGAGTTATAAGTCAGCTACTCAGAGTAGCTAAAATGGTCAGAGCTATGTTAAAATGCTACCGATTTTGTCTAAATTCGGTCATTCTCTATTCTGACACCTGACAATATTATAGGGAAAAAATGAGAAACCTAGCTTCAAAATTGTGGCCTAGAACGTGCTAACAAACATACATACATACAAACAAACATACAAACTGACTGACCAAAAAGGTTTTTGAAAATAAAATATGCAGCGCTGAGAAGTGAAAGTTAAGCACACAGTGTGGAAGTTTATGCATTAACAGGAAAGAAACATTTCGGCTTTATTTTGTTTTCTATGGTCATAAATAGCAAAAAGTTAATTGAATAAATTTGCAAATTTAATAAGTAAATTAAACTTTTATAAGTTAATACCCTATCCAATGGACAATTGCTTTACCGGTCGGAGCGACCGGTCCCGCCAAACGCCAGAAAAAGACGTCCTGTATAGAATACCGGCAGGACCGGTCAGGAGTGTGCATTCGCCAGGTGGCGTATCGTACTTGCTTCTTGTCTAGACAGCGTGACGTCATAGCATCTTCTAGTCCTAGTAAGACCCCTAGTAAGCTGATAGCGGGGCCGGTTGGGTGGGCCTTGCCTGTCCATTGGATAGGGTATTAACTTATAAAAATTTAATTTACTTATTAAATTTGCAATTTTATTGCGTTAATACATCCTATCCAATGGACAATTGTTGAATAAGTACCGCTTGGAAGGCGGGTAAGCTGCTAGGGACTCAAGTGAACTCATAACAAAACAAAAACTGAGAAGGCCCATTTGACTCAGGCCTACCAACTAACCGGTTAACAGGAAGTCTACCGATGTTGCCCCCCCCCCCCCCCCTTTTCTTGCTCAGGAGTGCTCTGAGGAAGGGAAGACGGAGGGAGGGGCTGAGTTCAGTCCCATAAGAAATAAACTTCCCTAAGGAAGCAAGTCAGATTTTTTTTTTTTGTATTTGATATGCACAAGGTATATACAGTATGTACATTTAAACTTATTTACAGTATGTACATATTTACACATCTCATTTTTGGGCTTGGTGGTGAACCTGTTGTGCAGCCATAACTGGTCCCAAATGGGAAAGCTCTGAGTCAGCCCAAGCAACATCCTTCAAATAAAACTGAGTGAATGTGTTGTGTGATTTCCAGTGGCAGGCTGACAAAATCTGAGGAGATTCCTGATTGGAAGGCCTTAGAGGCAGCAAAGGCCCTGACATCATGGGCTTTAACCTAATGCAAGGTGAGGGCCTCCTGGTCAGAGAGCTCATAGCACAAGATCACAGTCTGTTTGATCCATGAGGAGATAGTGGCAGGTGAGATGTCTTTGTCAAACCGTTTTTTGAAGGAGAGAAAGACCAGCTCCGTGTTCTGCCTAAGATCTGAAGTCCTGTCCAAGTAGTAGCGTAGGGCTCTGACTGGACATAGAGACCTGTCACCCTTGAGTGACTTGTCCAGAGATGGGGCCAGGGCTGGTATGACCACTGGTGCTACACTATCTGGACCCTCCTTAGCCAGCTGATACTTGGATAGAAAGCTGGGTGAGGGGTACAAGGACACCTTAGACCAGTCTGACTGGTGTCTGATGTTCTTATGTAACCAAGCATGGATCTCACTTCTGAGTTTGCCAAAACCTAAGGCCAGTAGAAAAACAGTCTTGAAGGTCAAGTGTTTCAGTGAGGCCTCTTTTAAAGGTTCAAAGGGAGCCTTGGACAGCTGGTGTAACACCAGACAGAGGTTCCAAGAGGGAATACCCCTCCTGCCCTTGGGTCTGTCTCTATGGAAAGTATCCAGGAGACGAGTGAGATTTTCATCCTTGCTGACATTAATGGGTACATTGCCTAATTTGTCAGCGATGGCTGATCTGTAGCCATCAATAGTGCCTGGTTGCAACTTCTTGTCCTGAAACAAGTACAGGAGGAAGTCAGCTATGGCTTTCAGAGGTGGTGCCCTGAAGTCCACCTGATTACTTAGGCACCATTTTGTAAAAATGGTCCACTTTGCCTCATAGACAGATCTGGTTGATCCTCTTTGAGGAGCCTCAATTCGTGCTACCACTGCCTCAGAGAAGCCTTGCTCCTTGATTGCTGAGGCTCTAGGAGCCAGGCATGTAGATTCAGATTTGACAGGTTCCTGTGTAGTCCTGTGTTGAATGGCTGAGACACAAGGTTTGGTATGCTGGGCAGACACAGTGGGATCTGACTGGACATTGCCACTAGATCCCAGAATCAGGGCATGTTGGGCCATCCCGGTACAATCAGGATCACTCTGTTGCATGGGTAGTCCTGCAACTTCTCCACCACTTTGCCCAAGATGGCTGCTGGTGGGAAGGCATATGGGTCCAGGTCCTCCCAGGACAGGCTGAGTGCATCCACTGCCCATGACTGGGGGGTCTGGGACCGGCGACACAAACTGTGGCAGTTTGTTGTTGAACCTGGTGGCAAACAGGTCCACCTGGGGCTGGTGCCACCGGGAGCATATAGCCTGGAATATTTCTGGGTGAAGGGACCACTCTGTTTGAATGGTCTGGCCCAGTCTGGATAGCTTGTCTGCTATCACCTTCAGACGGCCGGGGATGTGACGTGCTCTGAGAGTTACTTGTTTCCTGGTACACCAGGACAGTATTCTCCACAGTAGGGCACACAGAGAGCCCGATTTCATCCCCCCTTCTTTGTCGATATAGGCAACCACTGTTGTGTTGTCTGTAGCTACTAGCACTGTCTTGTTGCAGCAGAGGTTTTGAAACTCTTTTAGAGCTAGAAAGACTGCTTTTAGCTCTAAAAGATTTATGTGCAACTTGCTTTCTGGAAGGGACCAGGTTCCCCTTGCAGTGTGCTCGTTTAAGTGAGCGCCCCTTCTTTGGATGCGTCTGTAAATATTTGCAGAGCATGTTTTAGAGGGTGTAATAGTTGACCTGGTAGCACATTGTCTTCCTCCAGCCACCACCTTAGGTGGGGGTGGAGCGACCTGGGGGCTGGAATCACCTTTTCTAGTGACTCTGGAACCCTCCAGTTGTTTTTCAAGTGCCACTGTATGGGCCTCATGTGGAGTCGCCCTAGGTGGAATTGCTTTTCTGTTGCTGTGAGAAGACCTATGAGGGACATGAATTCCCGGACCAGGCACACCGGACCGGACAGTAGTGATTGAATCTTGTCTGTCAAGGCCTGCCAACGCTCTGGTGTGGGTCTAACCTTGCCATCTTTCAGGTCGAACTGGTAACCTACGAAGTTGAAAACCTGTTTTGGGACCAGCTCTGACTTTTCCTTGTTCACTAGCCAACCTAGTTCCTGACAGAGAGCTGTCAACGTCTGTGTATGCTGGAGACAAGTTTGATGGGATGTGGCTCTCACCAACCAGTCGTCTAGGTACTGGTGGATTCTTATACCCCTCTGCAATGCCATCAGTTTGACCTCTTTGGCCACCACTGTGAACTCCATTGGAGCTGTGGAGAGGCGAAAGGGTAGGGCTTTGAACTGGTAGGACCGACCCTGGACTTCTTGGACTGACTGTGAATAGCTATGTGGAAGTATGCGTCTTTGAAGTCTATGGAGGTGACCCACTCCCCTGACTGTAGGGAGGTCCTTATTGTCTCTGGGGTCTCCATTTTGAACGTGTTTAAAAAGGTGTTCAAGTTCCTCAGATTCAGGATAGGTCTCCACCGGTTGTTGGTTTTGGGTACCAAAAATAGCCGGTTGTAAAAACCCAGGGAATTCTGATTTTCTACCAGTTCTACTGCATTTTTGTTCACCAGCTGATACAGTGCCTCTAAAAGGTGGGCCTGTTTGGATGGATTGTGATAGTTGCTTATTACAGTTGGTGACCTGGTCAAGTTGGGTCTGAACCAGAAGGGGAGGGTGTAGCCCTCTCTCAGTGTGGTGACTACTTTTGAACTCGAACCCAGAGCTTCCCACTTTTCCCAAAAATTGTGTAACCTTGCCCCTACAGGTGGATCCATGACAACAGGTTGGGCATTTGTGACAAGATTTACAGAACTCAAGTGACCTACACAGGAAACATCTTTCACATATTTTATTTCTGTGTACATTTGACAACAATTGGGATTTACGCCTTTCCTTTGTGGCAACCCAGTGATAATATGAGCATTTGCAACACAAAAGTCTACATTCAAATTTAAAGTCACTTTCTTGTCTCCGGCTAACACTGGTGGTGGTGGTGGGTTCAAGCCTATCTGACACCTGTAATACAAACAGAGTCCTTCTGACCGGTCAAAAACTCTACACATTGTCATTTACGCGGCTTTGAACCCTTAGCCGGCTTCTGGGAGAATGTTGAGGGCTTGCCACGACCTTTCCTTGACTGTTGCTTGTCCCTTATTTGCTTCCATGCAGGAACACCGGATTTCCGGTCCGGATGGTTAGCAGGCTTGTCACTGGGAGCATAAGGGTGAAAGCGACCTTGAAGTCTGTGAGATTGGCCAGAAGAACGCCTCTCCTCACTTCTACAGATTTCCTCTTCAGCCTTGGTGATAAGCTGATCCGGGAACAGTGAGTTGAGATGGACAGGAGACGTTCTCAAGGCGTTCAGGGTGTCTTGCTTCACACCAGCATGTAAGTATTCTAAATAGCTGTCCCTACGAGCCAGAGTGAAATTAGCCATGCCAAATCCTTTCTGAAAGGTCTTGCATTGTCCTGGCCATAGCTTGTGAGATTGACCGGTTGAAAGTAACTAGGTAGTCCAATTCCTCAACCGTCTGCTTCGTTCTTTCAGACGACTTGCCCTTCTTGTCCAGATGTAGGGTTTTCAGCTGAGCAGACATAGCATCCTGAACTCTGGTCAAGCATCTTGATAATCCAGCAGCCTGGTTGCACATGACAGTTTGTTCACGAGCTGTTCTCTCCCAACGCCTAAGCATGTCCTGGCTGAAGGCCCGGGAGGGTGGGGCAGTAGGAAAGCTTCGTCTTGCAACTCGACTGAAGGAATGGTTGAGCTTGGCCGGTTCCGGTGATCAGGTGCATACTGTGTTACTCTCACAGTCCTTCCTGCATCCCGTACTATCTGGATGACCTGGGGGGCTTGACGAACTGATCTTTGGGGAGGCCAGCAGTGTCAGTATTCTTTGCAGGGTAGCCCTCTGTGATGGTGAGATTAAGCTTGTCCATCTTTTTACATAGCCAATCGTCCACCAGAAGCTTGATTGACACTTTACCGGTTGGCTGAACACGTGAACTGGCAAAGGGGTTGTCATCAGAAGAGGACACACTCTCGAACTCTGGAACCTTGTGCCAACCCATAAAGGACCTAACTCCTCTAATTGTCTCCCTGTAGTTGGTCTCCTCAGATACTTCTTGATCTGCAGACTTGTCCCTGGTGAGATCTCTATCTGGGGACCCGTCCCGGTAGTTTCCCTCCAACAGGGAACTGGTAACACTGTGCTGGTCATCCTCACTATCAGAACCACTGGAGCTCTGGACAACTCTACCGGTCAGGGTCTGTTCTGCACTGAGATCAGCATCACTGGTACCGGATGGCAGTACATCAGGGACTGAACCGGGGGCCTGAACAGGCTGGGTTGCTGTCCCGGCACCGGGAGCCTCAAGAGGCTGGGTGGCAGTCTGCATCTCATCTACAGCCTCACCGGTGGCCTGAACAAGGCTGGGACCAGTAACACTTGCAGGTCTAGCGAAACTACTGGTGCTGGCACCAGGATCAAAGAATGGCTTCTGGCTGGTGGAGACTTCTGCTGCTGGCTTCACAACCGGTTCCACAGGAACGGTGAAGGACTTGGCTAACAGCATAGCTTCCAGCCTTGAAAACCTCTCTGCCCATTTATCGTCCAGATTCTTTAAGTCTTCAGATGAAGGTCTGCTACTGGTACTGGGCTTCTTCTTGCTAGCAGAGGGTTTTGGTGAATCACTATGTTTCTTCTTCGCAGCAGCAGGGGTGGTTTCAGGCTTTACAGCCTTGTCCCCCTCCACTTTACCCAGCACACTCACATGTGAAGGGTCCAGGAGACTGGGAGCAAGGGAGGACAAAACCAACTTCTTCTCTTTGCTCTTATGTTCTCTGTAAGTGGGGGTAGACAGCTGGTGGATTTGCTCAGGGGTAAAACCTTTACAAATACTACAGTCTTTCTTGAGAACGCAGTAGTCTTCTCCAATCCCCTTGTCACGACATCTTGCACATTTCATGTGGCCGTCAAAACTAGCCATAACATGGCCACAGGTGCCTCGTTTCTGTCCTGGGGACGACATGATGGTTGATACTTCAGTAGAAACACGTAGAAGTAAAATAAAACAGATGGATTTGTTTAAAAGTTAAAAAAACGTCTCTCGTTGAAAACACGTCCACACACACCACACACCAAACAAAAAAGATGCTATGACGTCACGCTGTCTAGACAGGAAGGAAGTACGATGCGCCACCTGGCGAATGTACACTCCTGACCGGTCCTGGCGGTATTCTATACAGGACGTCTTTTTCTGGTGTTTGGCGGGACCAGTCACTCCGACCGGTAAAGCAATTGTCCATTGGATAGGATGTATTAACGCAATAAAATTGAAAATTTTAATTACTTGAATGTACCATTTATAAGCTAAAAGCTTACCATGTGGAACTGCATGCTATCTTTGGAGGCCGCAGGCATCCGGCCAACGTCCAAGAAAAATAGATGTTTAGTATTGACCGGATCCCTGTGCTGAGAGTCAGCGTTCGAAATTCCCGCCAACCCGCCGGTCCGAAGCTGACAACTTTACTCGCGGACCTGTATCTCTGGCAAGTAGACGGTCCGTTTGTCCAGAGACATTCAAAATAAGAAATATTCCCATATATTTCCCTCGTTTTTCAACATATTTTAGAGGATTTACATCGGTAGTCATATTGTAAACAGTACTGTCATTGCTTTTCATATCTCTCTTCTGATTCGTCGAGGCCGTTTACCATTGACCGATCAGAAACTAGCTTTCAAAATCTAACACTCAGACAAGAGCAGAATTGTAACTAAATATTTCTACAAATGTCTTGGTTATTGTCGCTGATAATAATGTTCTGTATGTGTGCATTATACACTTAAACCCTGTAATATATTCAGACAGTAGTAACTATAATTTGGAAAAAAGCCCTGAAATAAATTAATTTTTCTGAAACAATAAATCCAAGAAATGGGTATTTTGCTATCTGAACAAACAACTTATGAGCTTAAGATTATAAGAATAATAAGTGACTGTGTGTAGTGACTATCAGTTACCCTCAGTAACCTGTCTTATATTATCCAAAAATTTGTTTGGCAACATTTCGAAAAATATTTGATTTTTCTTATCAGAGGCTGAAAATTTCATCCCATTTTGCCCTAAGATTCAAAATTCCTAAATATAATAATCCTCCTGGAGTCGCTCAACTGAGCCTCTTTTGGGCGGATTGAGCCTCTTTTAGGAGGCTCGGGGATAAAATCAATAATTAAGGTCATAGACCCAAAAATAGCCATTATTATAGTGAAATAATGTTCAAAATAAATAAAACACTCCTACACTCCACCTGTAGGCATCAATATGTTTATATGAGGTTATGCCCTCTCATGGCACCCCCTACCCAGGAGCCCCCACCCCCCTTTACTTATGAGCTTAAGATGAATTAATGATTTCTGCTTTATTATAAATGTGCTGATCATGACATAGCTATAACTTTCTGTTTACATTTATGTATTTTTGTATTTATTAATTTTTTTTTTTTTTGAGGTAGAAATTGTATGACAAGATTTTTTAGTTTTATGTATAACCAGTTATACCTGTTGGTATGTACCTAAACTCCTGTTATATTATGAGCAATGTGTAGTGATAAATAGGTATGGCATAAATATTGGAAAACCTCCAATTTTAATGCATATGGCCCTGAGTGAACAGAA
This sequence comes from Sabellastarte sp. h YS-2021, assembly GCA_964017235.1. NCBI lineage: Eukaryota > Metazoa > Annelida > Polychaeta > Sabellida > Sabellidae > Sabellastarte > Sabellastarte sp. h YS-2021. The sequence continues at coordinate 37,499,125 of OZ024936.1, forward strand.
TTGATGGTATGGCAGAATTAAGGGCACCTGTGTACCAGATATGTTACTTATTAACAGTACTTATCAAATTTATTCTGTTTGGTTCTAAGGTTCATGGTCAGAAACTCCTCATTTCCTGTCAATATTATTGGAACTCTTCTTCAGCCTGCTGACATTGTCAAAAACATAGCTATGTGGTTCGATGCTGACTTTTCATTCTCAGAACACATTCAGAAGACTTGTAAAGCCTGCTTCCTCCAGATGCATAACCTTGGCCGAATTAGATAGTATCTTACTCATGAAGTGACTATCTTTGCTGCAAATGCCTTTGTTAGTAGTCATCTGGACTATTGTATCTTTCTGTTTAGAAGTTAGTCAAGCTTCAATCAGCACAAGCTGCAGAGTATTCAGAAAACTCTTGCACATACTGTCACAATTCATATAAAGTATACTCACGTTACACCCATCCTCCTGCCTGTCTGTCATTTAATGCTGCATGTTCAAAATCACAACACAGGTTAATAAACTTTTACACAGTGGTTCTCCTTGCTATTTTGGATCACCCTTGACTTTGAGCAGATGCTCCTACAGTACCAGGGATAGTCATCTTGATTGTCAATGCCTGACAGCTCCTCCTTTCCACTCCCCACTCTACAAGTCAGTCAAACACTTCAGCCATAGTTTTCCCTTTGATGCTCCTAAGTTTTGAAGTGATTTTTCTGATAATGTACTTTTGTACACAGTTCAGTATCTATTACCTCTTTCATGAAAAAGTTCCAATCTTACCTGTTCGCAAGAGTCTCTCCACCATAACCTTCCCGTCATGCCTGTGTCTTCAATGATATGACCTGGCTATGTTATTGAACTTAAGATTATTTACCTTGGTTAGTTTCAGTTGTGCTTGATGTAGATTAAGTGCTATAAAAGTCCACAGTAGATTGATTACTTTAAAACATTACAAGTACAAAGCGATCATTTTGCCGGACCAGCAACTTTTCTCATGGACCAGTAACTTTTTGATGTTGCTGGTCCGGTGGACCAGGAACATTTTTCACTTAAGGTCGAACGCTGCTGAGAGTGTACCATTACAGTGTAATCTTGCGTCTAACCCTTCTTCTCTCATTGTAAATTTAGCCCATACCCCCTCAGCTGGAATACAGCAGGGAGGCAGGGTGGGACTCTCTTCAGTTCCGCATGTAAGCTTGTAGCTTATAAAAGCTACATTAAGTAATTAAAATTTTCAATTTTATTGCGCTACAATAGCTTACCATGTGGAACTGAATGCTGAATCCAACCCTCTGGTGAAGGGATTACAGCTGAGACTGGAAGTATAATTAATTTTTCTTGGATTTGAATTAATAAAATAAACTGAATATTTGAAAAACAAGTCTGAGTCCCGCTTACAGAGCCCCAATTCTGAAAATCGGACTAATAAGAAGCCGTGATCACTTATATGAGTATAGCCCCCAAGGGCATCACTGTAATGAATACCAGCCCTAAGCTTGAATCTCATTAACTTGCAATCCTAAATATGAGATTATGGTACACTGAAAAGACTTAATACATTATACAGTTAAATACAGAAATGATAGATAAAAGACCTTACCATAACATCCTGAGGAGGTAACCAATACCTAGAACCTGGGATTAGACTCTTGAAGACCTGGATGCAGCGGATGTGCCCCCCTCTTTTCTTTCCGAGGATGAGCAGTCTGAGGGGAAGGGTCTAGGACTTGTTGTGCCGCTACTACTGGACCCAGATACATATTGTTGTCGTTGTCTGACCAAGTAAGGTTTTTTATGTAAAATTTGTAAATGTGAGCTTTCCAGTGACACACTTCCATGATTTGGTCCACCGATACCCCACCGTAAAAGGCCTTAGAGGACGCGACGGCCCTAATGTCATGCGCTTTAACTTGGACCAGGTCCAAGGCTTGTTGATCTGCTTGTTTGTAACAAGATAGGATAGTTTGTTTTAGCCAAGAAGAGAGTGTAGTGGGTCTGATGTCTGAGGTATGTCCTTTCTTAAAGGAGATAAAAAGAAGGGATCGAGACACTCTCAGGTCTTTGGTTCGATCCAAATAGTACCTCAGGGCCCGTACCGGACACAAGGTCCTGTCTTCTTTGAATTGATTGTCTATCTACAATTGTAGTTAGATCAGGAATAGTCACCGAGACACACACTTTGAGAACCTTCTCTTGCTAGTTGGTTTTTGGCTATAAAATCTGAAGAGGGGAACAAAGTAACCTTTTCCCATTGGCCTAGATTCGATACTTTGTTTCCAACCCAGGCATGAATTTCGCTGCGACGCTTGCCGGTCTGTGTTTGAGGTCTGTGTCTTTGATAGGCTCAAAGGGTGCTTTTGTGAGCTCATTGAGTACAACAGAAAGGTTCCACTTAGGAAAACTCCTGGAACATTTGGAACGATCCTTGTGAAAACTGGAGAGTAACCTGTTAAGGTCTGAACTTTGAGAAATATGGAGCCCCGTTGGACCCAAGGTGTCAACAATGGCCATCCTATAACCATCAATGGTTGAAGGGCGCCTGTTTAGGTCTTGGTACAGGTACATGAAGAATTCTGAGACTTGCTTTACAGAGGGAGTGGAGAAATCCACCGAATTTTCTCTGCACCATTTCTCAAATAGGGCCCACTTTGATTTGTAGATGCTCCTTGTTGATGACCTCTGAGGGGCAGCAATTCTCTCTGACACCTCCACAGAGAAGCTTTGTTCTTGGAGCTGTCCACTCCTAGACACCAGGTGTGGAGGTTGCGATGTTGTGGATTGCTGTGAAGCACATAGTTGTGGGACTGTTTGAGAAGAGTTCTTGATACTGGTAGTTGAAGTGGGATATCTGTTGACAGCTGCACCTACGGTCCCAAAACCAGGGCATCCCTGGCCAGCCTGGGGCTATTACAATGATCAGGCAACTGGAGTGCCTGATTTTTTGGATCACCCTGTGAAGGAGAGCCATGGAAGGGAAAGCATAAGCAGTGATACCTCACCAGTTTATGTTCAGAGCATCTAAGTCCCAAGTATTTTGGTCTGGGACTGGAGACACGTACAGTGGAACTTTGTGGTTCAGACAAGTGGCAAATAGATCTACATGAGGAACGAACGACTTGTGACAGATCTGCATGAACACCTGTGGATGCAGTGACCATTCTGTTGACTGGACTTGGTTCAACCTGGACAGAAGGTCGGCCATCACATTCAGACACCCTGGAATGTGTCTGGCTTTTAGTGTTATCTGGTAATGATGGCACCAGGTCATGATCTTTCACAGAAGAGAGCTCACATCTCTGCCAAGTGGGTCCTCCTTGTTTGTTTATGTAGGCTACTACTGTTGAGTTGTCTGTAGCAACGAACACTGTTTGGTTTTGACACTGGTCCTTGAACCTTTGAAGGGCCAGAGAAACCGCCTTCAGCTGTAGAACATTTATGGATAACCTTTTTTCCCTGTCTGACCATAGACCCTTTGTAGAGGCTTGCTCTAAGTGAGTGTCCCAGCCTTCGTTTGAGGCGTCTGTAAAGAGTTGGATACTGTGGTTTTTGGGATGAAGGTCCACACCTTTCATCACGTTTGGGGGATTCTGCCACCACTCTAGGTGTGCTGAAATGGCTTCTGTCCAAGGAAGGAGGCTGTCCAACGACTGAGGAAATCTCTAGTACTCCTTGAGGTGAAACTGAAAGGGCCTCATGTGAAGGGGTCCCTCCGGGACCATTTTCTCTGTTGAGGCAAGCAACCCAATTAGCGACATCATACATCTTGCAGTCAAAACATGTTTTGACTTGAGTCATAGGATCAAATCTTGAAGTTTGAGCCATCTCTCTTGAGTGGGTTTTACAAGGGCTGAATCTAGATGATATTTGTAGCCCACAAACGAAAACACTTGAGTAGGTTTTAGTTCAGATTTCTCCTGATTTATTATCCACCCTAAGGACTGGGTCAGATCTACCACTGTCTGAGTGTTCACTTGTGCTTCTTTCTGAGAGTGGGCCCTGATAAGCCAGTCGTCCAGGTACTGGTGAAATCTGATTCCCCTCGTCAGGGCCATCAGCTTCACTTCTTTTACAATCATTGTAAAGACCTGAGGGGCCGTGGCTAGCCCGAAGGGAAGGGAGGTGAACTGGAACACTTGCGACCTGTGGTAAAACCTTAGGTACTTCCTTGAGTTTGGGTGGATGGGGATGTGAAGGTAGGCGTCTGATAGGTCTATCAATGACACCCATTCCCCTGGAATCTGAGAGGTCCTGATGGACTCTGGTGTTTCCATTTTGAACCTTTCTACAAGTAGGAAGGTGCTGAGCTTGCTTAGGTCTATTACTGGCCTCCACCTTTGGTGAGGCTTGGGTACTAGAAACAGGCGACTGTGAAACCCGAGAGATTTTACATTTTCCACCCTTTCTGTTGCGTTCTTTGACAGAAGAGACTGGAAAGAGGCCAGAGCTTGGTCTTTTTGAAGAGCCTTGTAACTTGGTCAAATCAGGGGAGCTCTGACTAAATTTGGTTTTGAGATGAAGAAGAACGTAAAAATTGGTGACAATGTGTAACACGTTGTCTGAACCTTTGTTTGCTAGCCAGTCTCTTCTGAAAGAATGGAGGCGACCTCCTACTGGTGGACTGAGGGAGGCTTGTAAGGAATCATTGGGGGGAGGGATTTCCACGCCCTCATCCCGCCCTCTGTTGTTCAATTTCCCCCTACCTGAGGAAAACAATTGATTATTGCTTTGGGAGGAATTGCCCCCACAGGGGTTTTCCCTGTAGGAGCCTCTTTTCTTACTGTGGTGGGGACCATGAAAGGGTTTGTTTTGATAGGGTCCAAAACCCTGTGAATCTTTGGGGGTGCCTTTTTTAAAGAGGAAGTCTTCTCCATCCTTGACTGTGACTTGAACAGAGGAGTAGGCCAAAAAGGTGAGTTCCTCAGTTCTTGACGCCTAGAGTCTCCTAGATGTGGTTGAAGGAGGGTCATCTCGGCCTCACATCTTGGCAGGCCAGTGTTGCCCATGGTATACAGCTCCCTCTGGAGTATATGGGCTACAGATTTGCTGAGGCAGGCTAAGGCTCTCTGTTGAATAAAAATTCTCTTATTCATAATCTCAAAATAGTCACAGGCGTTTTCATAGCCAGGTTTGGCAGCTCTTTCAGGATCGGCACCCTTCTGGATCTGGCTTTTGACCCTCTTAAAGGTAGCCTTGATACTGTGCTGACACTTCTCCATAACTGTGTTACAAGCAGAAGCAGTCTTAGCGAAAGTAGCTATGAAATTGATGGTAGAGTGATTCTGCCTAGCTTGGTGTTCAAGTTCCTTGAGAACTTGTAGGGGAACCTTGCCCATAGGGGCACCAGAGGGCTTAGGAGAAATATAGATCTTGGCAAAATCTGTATTGAGCTCCTGAAGTTTATCTTCAAAACAAGGTTGTCCCACCTTGTAGTATTTTGCTGTTGAAGCAGGGGGTTTGATATATTTACCCTCGGGTAAATTAGAGGCTAAGAAATCCTGTTCAAACTTCTCAAAAGCGTCTTTGAGAATGGGATTTAAAAGGAGCATAGCTGAAGGGCCTCTTGGCCTTAGCTCCTGTTGGCCTTTCTCATCGTCCAGGCCTAGCACAGTGGTAGAGGACCTAGGCAAAGTTTTCTTGGGGTCAGGGAGATCAAGTATGTGCCTAAAAGTTTCCACTTCCTCTGCATATTGAGAAGGGAGGTCAGACATGTCTATTTCCCTATAAAAACTGGGTCTGTGCTATCCTGTTGTTGCTCATGCTCATCAGGAGCCTGTTGAGGTTTAGACTTTTTGATAGGGACAGAGGACTGATCTTCCTCTGAAGAAGACGACAGACTACTTTGCCTGAACCTTGTGTTTTTTCTTCTCCAAGTGTTTTTTGGCTTTGGAACACACCCTTTTAGGTTGTTCCGAGTGTTCGTCAAAATAAGGATCCGAGTGGTCGGATTCAAGATCCGAGTGCTTGGAGCCATGGTCAGACTAAACACCTTGAATAAACTTTGGTGGAAGGGAAGGACCACATAAGTCTGTGTCCATAGGTTGAGTATCTGAGAGGTCAGATGCCCAAGTGGTCGGATCTGGTTGTTTACTTGGTCCAGCTTGAGACAAAGAAGTGGAGGTCTTACCTACGTCCGCCTCAGAGGCTTTTTTCATAGAACGCATTTCGTCTCTCAGAGACTTCATAGCCTCCAGCATGGATGCTTGAAAGACCCCAAATTGTTGCTGGAGTTGGATGTTAAATTGATTACCCAGGGATTTTTCTAGTCTACTCTCTATTTTATTGTGCAAGGCAGTACCTGGGGTTGGTGGGACAATTTGAGGTGTCCTTAAAGACAAAGACTTGAAACGTAAGGGTTGGGGGCGTGGAGGAGAAGAAAATAAACTAGAGGAATACTTTTGCTAACAAAAGCGAAGCGTCCCTTAAAGTTTAAAATGCTTTGTGGTTTTAATAAGCATGCTGTAAAGCTAAGAATGCACAAAGCTGTACCGTATGCTTTCCCAATACATCTTAATACATTATGAAGCTATAAAAGCAACAATAAAGGAGATATAAGGCAAAAACTCCAAAGCAGCTATTTATGACCCCAGTTTGGCCCATAAGGGAGGGTCGGGGGGTAAAACTGACTGGCTATTTAGACTCTCCACATATGCTTCCCAATACCTCTTAATACATTCTGAAGGTCTAAAAGCAACAATAAAGGAGATATAAGGCAAAACTCCAAAGCAACTATTTTATGACCCCAGTTTGACCCATAAAGGGGGGTCGGGGGATAAAACTGACCGGCTATTTAGATTCTCCACATATGCTTTCCCAATACCTGTTAATAAATTCTGAAGCTATAACAGCAAAGACAAAGGAGATATAAGGCAAAAACTCCAAAGCAGCTATTTATGACCCCAGTTTGGCCAATATGGGGGGGGGGGGGGGGGGGTCAGGGGGTAAAACTGACCGGCTATTTAGACTCTCCACATATTCTTTCTCAATACCTCTTAATACATTTTGAAGGTATAAAAGCAACAATAAAGGAGATAAAGGCAAAAACTCAAAATTGGCTATTTTATGACCCCAGTTTGACCCATAAAGGGGGTCGGGGGATAAAACTGACCGGCTATTTAGATTCTCCACATATGCTTTCCCAATACCTCTTAATACATTCCTGAAGCTATAAAAGCAAAGACGAAGGAGATATAAGGCAAAAACTCCAAAGCAGCCATTTATGACCCCAGTTTGGCCAATAAGGGGGGGGGTCGGGAGGTAAAACTGACCGGCTATTTAGACTCTCCACATATTCTTTCTCAATACCTCTTAATACATTTGAAGGTATAAAAGCAACAATAAAGGAGATATAAGGCAAAACTCCAAAGCAATTATTTTATGACCCCAGTTTGACCCAAAAGGGGGGTTGGGGGATAAAACTGACCGGCTATTAAGACTTTCCACATATGCTTTCCCAATACCTCGTAATATATTCTGAAGCTATAAAAGCAACAATAAAGGAGATAAAGGCAAAATTGCAAATTTAATAAGTAAATTAAATTTTTATAAGTTAATACCCTATCCAATGGACAATTGCTTTACCGGTCGGCGCGACCGGTCCCGCCAAACGCCATAAAAAGACGTCCTGTATATACTACCGGCAGGACCGGTCACAGAGTGTGCATTCGCCAGGTGGCGCATCGTACTTCATTTCCTGTTTGCCTCTTGACGTCATAGCATCTTTTTCGTGTCTAATCCTAGTAAGACCCCTAGTAAGCTGATAGCAGGGCCGGTTGGGTGGGCCTTGCCTGTCCATTGGATAGGGTATTAACTTATAAAAATTTAATTTACTTATTAAATTTGCAATTTTATTGCGTTAATACATCCTATCCAATGGACAATTGCTGAATAACTACCACTTGGTAGGCGGGTAAGCAGCTAGGGACTTATGTGAACTCATAACAACAAATTTAACAGGCCCATTTGACCTAGGGTCAGAGAACCCTGAAAGGTCAGGGTCGGCACTAACTCACCGGTTAACCGGGAGCCTACCGACGTTGCCCCCCCCCTTTTTCTTTCCTTTCAGAATTGGTCTGAATTGGAAAGATAGAGAGAGAGAGAGGGGCTGAGTTCAGTCCCAGAAGAAATAAACTTCCCAAAGGAAGCAAGTCACAGTTTTGTTTTGTTTTTTTTTTTTTTTTTTTGAACATATATGTACATTCAACATATTTACATTATGTACATATCTAACATATTTACAATATGTACATATTTACATATATACAACATCCCCTCACTTCTGGGCCTGGTGGTGCACCTGCTGGGCAGCCACTACAGGTCCCAGGTGGAAAAGCTCCGAGTCAGCCCAGGCAACATCCTTCAAATAGAATTGGGTGAAGGTGTTGTGAGATTTCCAGTGGCAGGCTGACAAGATCTGATCTAAGGAGATCCCTGATTGGAAAGCCTTAGAAGCAGCAAAGGCCCTAACATCATGGGCTTTAACCTGATGTAAGGTGAGGGCCTCCTGGTCAGAGAGCTCATAGCACAGAACCACAGTCTGTTTGATCCATGAGGAGATGGTGGCAGGCGAGATGTCTTTATCAAAACCCTTCTTGAAGGAGACAAAGACTAACTCCTTATTCTGCCTGAGGTCTGCAGTCCTGTCCAAGTAGTAACGCAGGGCTCTAACTGGACATAGGGACCTGTCACCCTTGAGTGACCTATCCAGAGATGGTGCCAGGGCTGGGATGACCACTGGTGCCACACTATCTGGACCTTCTTTAGCCAGCTGGTTCTTGGATAGGAAGCTAGGTGAGGGATACAAAGACACCTTAGACCAGTCTGACTGGTGTCTGATGTTCTTATGTAACCAAGCATGGATCTCACTCCTGCGTTTACCTGAACCCAAAGCCAGCAAGAAAACAGTCTTGAAAGTTAAATGTTTCAAGGAGGACTCTTTCAGGGGTTCAAAAGGAGCCTTTGTGAGCTGATGTAAAACCAGTGAAAGGTTCCAGGAGGGGATGCCCCTCCTGCCCTTAGGTCTGTCTCTATGGAAACTATCCAGGAGACGAGTGAGATTCTCATCTTTGCTGACATTAATGGTGGAATTGCCCAGTTTGTCAGCAATGGCGGATCTGTAGCCATCAATAGTGCCTGGTTGTAACTTCTTGTCCTGAAACAAGTACAGGAGGAAGTCAGCAATGGCCTTCAGAGGTGGTGCCCTGAAGTCCACCTGATTACTGAGGCACCACTTTGTAAAAATGGTCCACTTTGCCTCATAGACAGATTTGGTTGATCTTCTTTGAGGAGCCTCAATTCGTGCTGCCACTGCCTCAGAGAAGCCTTGCTCCTTGATTGCTGAGGCTCTAGGAGCCAGGCATGTAGGTTCAGATTCGACCGGTTCCTGTGAAGGACCTGGTTGAATGGCTGAGACACAAGGTTGGGTATGCTGGGCAGACAGAGTGGGATCTGGCTTGACATTGCTACCAGGTCCCAAAACCAGGGCATGTTGGGCCACCCTGGGGCAATCAGGATTATTCTGTTGCAGGGGTAGTCCTGGAGCTTCTCCACCACTTTGCCCAAGATGGCTGCCGGTGGGAAGGCGTATGGGTCCAGGTCCTCCCAGGAGAGACTGAGTGCATCCACTGCCCAAGCCTGGGGGTCTGGCACCGGTGACACAAACTGAAGTAGTTTGTTGTTGAACCTGGTGGCAAACAGGTCCACTTTTGGCTGGTGCCACCTTGCGCATACAGCTTGGAATACTGCTGGATGAAGTGACCACTCTGTTTGAATGGTCTGGCCAAGTCTGGATAGCTTGTCTGCTATCACGTTCAGCCGGCCGGGGATGTGACGTGCCCTGAGGGTTACCTGCTGTCTGGTGCACCAGGACAGGATTTTCCACAGTAGGGCACACAGTGACCCCGACTTCATCCCCCCTTCTTTGTTGATATAGGCAACCACTGTTGTGTTGTCTGTAGCTATCAACACAGCCTTGTTGCAGACCAGGGTTCGAAACTCCTTTAGAGCTAGAAAAACTGCTTTTAGCTCTAAGTGGTTTATGTGCAACTTGCTTTCTGGAAGGGACCAGGTTCCCCTTGCAGTATGGTCGTCCAAGTGAGCGCCCCACCCTTCGTTTGATGCGTCTGTAAAGATCTGCAGAGCATGTTTTAGAGGGTGTAATGGTTGACCTAGTAGCACATTGCTTTCCTCCAGCCACCACCTTAGATGAGGGTGGAGGGACTTGGGGACCGGGATCACCTTTTCCAGTGACTCTGGGACCCTCCAATTGTTTTGCCACTGTATGGGTCTCATGTGGAGTCGCCCTAAGTGGATTTGTTTTTCTGTTGCTGTGAGGAGACCTATGAGGGACATGAATTTCCGGACCGGACAAACCGGATCCGACATCATTGATCTGATCTTGTCTGTCAAGGCCTGCCAACGTTCTTCTGTTGGTCTGACCTTGCCCTCTTTCAGGTCGAACTGGTAACCTACGAAGTTGAAGACCTGTTTGGGTGCCAGTTCTGACTTTTCCTTGTTCACCAGCCACCCTAGTTCCTGACAAAGTGTGACCAGGGTTTGAGTATGCTGGAGACAGGTGTGGAGGGTAGAGGCCCTCACCAGCCAGTCGTCTAGGTACTGGTGGATTCTTATACCCTGTCGTAAGGCCATGAGCTTGACCTCTTTGGCCACCACTGTGAACTCCATGGGTGCTGTGGAAAGACCAAAGGGTAGGGCCTTGAACTGGTAGGATTGGCCCTGAATGTGAAAACGCATGTACTTCCTTGACTGACTGTGAATTGGTATGTGGAAGTAAGCGTCTTTGAAATCTATGGATGTGACCCACTCCCCTGCCTGTAGGGAGGTTCTTATTGTCTCTGGGGTCTCCATCTTGAACGACTCTGTGTTTAAAAAGGTGTTCAAAGTGCTCAGGTCCAAGATAGGTCTCCACCGGTTGTTGGGTTTGGGAACCAAAAATAGCCGGTTGTAAAACCCTAGGGAGGTCTGATTTGTTACCGGTTCCACTGCATTCTTGTTTGTTAGCTGAGTCAGTGCCTCCAAAAGGAGGGACTGTCTTTGGGGGTTTACATATTTGCTGATGACCATTGGTGACCTGGTTAGGTTGGGTCTGAACCGGAAGGGAAGGGTGTAGCCCTCTCTCAGTATTCTGATAACTTTTGGACTCGCACCCAGAGTTTCCCACTTCTCCCAAAACTGCTGAAGTCTTGCCCCTACAGGAAGATTTGTGACAACAGTTGGGACATTTGTGACAATTTTTACAAAACTCAAGTGATCTACACAGGAAACATCTTTCACATGGTTTATTTCTCTGATAGATTGACAATAAACGGGATTTACACCTTTCTTTTGCGGTGACCCGCTGGCAAAAGGAACACTTGCAACAAAAGAGTTTACATGTGGAAAAACAGTCTCGCTCTTGCTTGTCACTGGTGGTGGTGGGTTCAAGCCCTCCATCTTGTTGGATACATTTACAGAGTTCACCAATCCGACCACATTTGAAAAACAGTGATTGTCATTTATGCTTTTTAAATCCCCTGGCCGGCTTCTGGCTGAAGTTTGAGGCTTTACCACCACCTTTCTGAGCAGTTTGCCGGTCTCTAATCTGCTTCCATGCCGGAGTAGTGGGCTTCCGGTCCGGCTGGTGAGGGGTTCGATTGGAGGTGACGTATGGATGAAAACGTCCAGGTTTCCTTGGTGTGGTACCAGCAGAACGCCTCTCTTCACTACGTAAGATCTCCTCTTCAGCTTTGACCAGTAAGTTGTCCGGGAAGAGTGATAGTTGGTGAACTGGAGACGTACGTAAGGCAGACAAGGTGTTCGGTTTAATCCCACCTCTTATGAACTCTAAATAACTGTCCCGACGGGCCAGGGTGAGATTAGCCATGCTGATAAAGACTCCCTCTGATAAATCCTGCATGGTACGCTGCATAGCCTGTGAAATTGACCGGTTAAACGTAACCAGATACTCCAGTTCTTCAACAGCTTGTTGTTGTTTCTCAGCACTTTTGCCCTTGGAGGAATCGAACCTGAGGGACTTTAACTGGGTGACCATGGAGTCCTGTACTTTGGTGAGGCATCTAGATAGGCCAGCAGCGTGATTACACATCACTGATTGTTCTCTGAAGGACCTCTCCCACCTTCTAAGGGTGTCCTGGCTGAAGGTCCGGGAAGCTGGAGCAGAAGGTAAACTGCGCCTTGCAACTCTAGAAAACATACTGTTAAGCTTTGCCGGTTCTGGAGACCAGTCACCAACAGCCTGGGTAGACGTATCCTTCTTAACAGCTTGCATGTCGTACCACTTTGAAGTACGGGGTGTCTTGACAAATTGATCACGCAGCAGACCACTGGTTTCTGTATTCCTGGAAGGATAACCTTCAGCAATAGTTACATTTAGTTTCTCCAGCTTTTTACAAAGCCATTCATCCACCGGCAATTTTACTGACACTTTACCGGTAGTCTTCACTCTAGAACCGGCAAAGGGATTGTCATCCATAGATGCAGCTGAGGTGTCATAATCCGGGATTTGATGCCAGCCCATGAAACTCTCAAGGTTGCCCCCTCTCAAGGTTTCCCGGTAATTGGCATCTTCAGAGAGGTCCTGGTCAGTGTTAGTTTCCGGTACATCACCCTGGTAGTGAACACTAGCCGGTGAAGCCGGTTCCGCATCCAACTCAGCCTCACTGTCAGATTCCCTAGCAACCTCAGAATTCTGGCCAATGGGAGGCGACTGGTTAGACAACGTAGTTTCATAACCGGAAGGCAGAACCTCAGGACCCGCACCGGGAGCCTGTGGAGGCTGGGTGGCAGTCCCTGCACCGGGAACCAGTAAAGGTTGGGTGGCAACAGTCTCAGAGGTACCGGGGCCCTGAACAGGGTGGGTAGCACTCTCAGGCACTTCCTTCATAGCTTGTGTACCGGGAACCCCCAGAGGAGGTTGGGTAGCCGTCAACTGCGTAGCAACGTCACCAGTGCCCTCAGCAAACATAACACTAGTAGAAGCACCCGGATCAAAGAAGGGGTGTTCTCTGGGCACCACAGAAGCAGAATTCACCGGTCTCACCGGAACAGCAAAAGACTGGTTAATCAGCATAGCTTCCAGACGGGAAAATCTCTCACTCCACTTGTCATCAAGGGACTTGAGGTCGTCTGAAGTGGGCTTACTGCTGTGCTTCCGTTTACTAGACCTTGGGGAGCCATCAGAACGCTTCTTCTTCTTCTGCTTGGGTGTAGAATCAACAGGAGACTGCGTCCCTGAATTGACTGGACCCAGCAGTGAAACCTCAGACGGATCAACAAGCTTGGAAGACGTACTTGTTAATTCTTCAGATTTCTTCTGGCTAGAGCGTTCTTTCCGTTCCTTGTAGGTGGGGGTAGCCAACTGGTGGATCTGAGCAGGCGTAAACGCCTTACAGATACTACAATCCAACTTCTTCACACAGGGGTCATCTCCCACCCCCTTGTCACGACAACGCGCGCATTTCTGGTGGTTGTCGAAAAGGGCCATAACGTGCCCACAAGAACCTCGCTTCTGTCCAGGAGACGACATAATGATCAGTAACGTTGTAGAAATACTCCGTACTAATAAAAAACAAGAAACTTGGAAGAGTTTGTTGTAAAACTTCAAAAACGTATCTCTGAAGAAAATCTTCTGCACACTCTTTTCGCGCCAAACGAAAAAGATGCTATGACGTCAAGAGGTAAACAGGAAATGAAGTACGATGCGCCACCTGGCGAATGCACACTCTGTGACCGGTCCTGCCGGTAGTATATACAGGACGTCTTTTTCTGGCGTTTGGCGGGACCGGTCGCGCCGACCGGTAAAGCAATTGTCCATTGGATAGGATGTATTAACGCAATAAAAACTCAAAATCAGCTATTTTATGACCCCAGTTTGACCCATAAAGGGGGGTCGGGGGATAAAACTGACCGGCTATTTAGATTCTCCACATATGCTTTCCCAATACCTCTTAATACATTCTGAAGCTATAAAAGCAAAGACAAAGGAGATATAAGGCAAAAACTCCATAGCAGCTATTTATGACCCCAGTTTGGCCAATAAGGGGGGGGGGGGGGGGGGGGGGGTCAGGGGGTAAAACTGACCGGCTATTTAGACTCTCCACATATTCTTTCTCAATACCTCTTAATACATTTTGAATGTATAAAAGCAACAATAAAGGAGATATAAGGCAAAACTCCAAAGCAACTATTTTATGACCCCAGTTTGACCCATAAGGGGGGTTGGGGGATAAAACTGACCGGCTATTTAGACTCTCCATATATGCTTTCCCAATACCTCTTAATACATTCTGAAGCTATAAAAGCAACAATAAAGGAGATATAAGGAAGAAAACTCAAAATCAGCTATTTTATGACCCCAGTTTGAACCATAAGGGGGGGGGGCCAGAGGGTAAAACTGACCGGCTATTTAGACTCTCCACATATGCTTTCCCAATACCTCTTAATATATTCTGAAGCTATAAAATCAACAATAAAGGAGATAAAGGCAAAAACTCAAAATCGGCTATTTTATGACCCCAGTTTGACCCATAAGGGGGGGTCGGGGGATAAAACTGACCGGCTATTTAGATTCTCCACATATGCTTTCCCAATACCTCTTGATACATTCTGAAGCTATAAAAGCAAAGACGAAGGAGATATAAGGCAAAAACTCCAAAGCAGCTATTTATGACCCCAGTTTGGCCAATAAGGGGGGGGTCGGGGGTAAAACTGACCGGCTATTTAGGCTCTCCATATATGCTTTCCCAATACCTCTTAATACATTCTGAAACTATAAAAGCAACAATAAAGGAGATATAAGGTAAAAACTCAAAATCAGTTATTTTATGACCCCAGTTTGACCCATAAGGGGGGGCCATGGGGTAAAACTGACCGGCTATTTAGACTCTCCACATATGGTTTCCTATTACCTCCCAGTACATTTTATAGCTCTAAATGCAATAAGAAGATAATAGGGGGGTTGGCCTAAATTTAAGGCTTTCAGATTGGAAGGTGTCAGAAAATCACTCATAAATGAGACATTTTTCAAGGGATTGCTGCCAAAATCTAATCAGCTCGAGTTTTCGATAGTATGAACACGTGTGTCAAATTATAAGGCTCTGTAGCAAGTAGTTTTTCCTGAACTGCGATGAAGGGGGGGGGGGGGGGGGGGGGGGGTGTACTTCAAAAAAATAGTTTTTGATCATGTGACCTTCATAAAGGTCAAGGTCAAATTTAAGCATGCAGAAAAATTTTCCCACGCCTAAGGTATATAACTGCCAAATATGGTTTAAAATCTTCTAATAATAAGGGAGATATTCAAGGGAGACCATAATGCGGTGGCGGCGAGGCAACTGAGGTGAAAACAAATAAGCGCCCTTTCAGGGACGCTTAATTATCAGCAGCACCCTCAAGGTCTGCTTGAGAGCCAGAAAATGCCTCCCTGTCATTCCCCAATAGTGTTCAAATCATCGTCTTTGCTAGTAATGCAGGGATCTGATACTTTTTGCTTTCTTACATACCTAAGTCTGTACTTGATTTTTATTTGTTGTTCTTCAGTAAAATTTGCACAGATATTGCATGGAGTTTCATTTGTGACACAGAGGTCATCCCCTTTGCCAGATTCCCTGCACGTAGGACAGTAATTATGGGTATAGAATAAGAAATAAAAATGCCTGCATTTAGATGATCTGGGCTTTGCACTCGTTTGGTGGGAAGACATTTTTACTGCAATAAAATCAGAGTCGAAACGCGGAAAAACTTACAAACAAGAAATATTCAAAGAATACTTATCCTGCACTTTACAAACTTTGTCAGAATAATCTATGCAATAAAAAGAAACAAATGGCTGAATTTTAAGCTTATTTTAAATGCTTTCCAGTCATGCAGCCAACGAGAGAAGAAGGGTTAGATGCGCGATTCCACTGTTATGGTACACTCTCAGCACGGGGATCCGGTCAATACTAAAACGTCTATTTTTTTTGGACGTTGGCCAGATGCCTGCGGCCTCCCGAGATAGTATTCAGTTCCACATGGTAAGCTATTGTAGCGTAATAAAAGCTCAGGCTCAGAATGCATAAAGCATCAATACTTATAATAGGACGAAAGTTACACCATAAAACTACTTAATTAAAGGGTAACTGTTACGGTCACGGGCAAGCGCGGTAGCAATTACCGGTTGTCTTTAAGTTGTAACAGAAAAAGCAAAAAGTTAAACTTAACAAATTTATTTAATAGTCAACAATAATGATTACAGTCAACTGGTATGCTCTTAACTAAACACACTAATACAATAATAAGATCTAGCTGACCTGACCACAGAGATTATGAGTTAAATTTATCCGCCGTATCCAGCAATCTGTTCCGTAATCCGTCCTGTAGTATATTCTGTGGTCTGTCCAATGTCCTGTGGTCTGTCCTGTGATCTGTCCAATGTTCACTCACACACAGATATCTATATCTTGTGACCTGTCTCACACTCAACAACACAAAAGGTTCTTGTCCTGCTATTCTTTGTATATCCAGTCACACAGAATGTCTGTCTGGAGATATTTAGAGAGTTAACACAACTGTACTGTCTGCTCCAAGATGTGGACAATGTCCAAAATGCAGTAAATTCATTCTCTGTTATATGAATGTACAATATCCAAAATATCCAAAGTACAATAAATCTGTCCAGACAATGTATCTAGTTCACTCCAGTAAAAGTTCACAGCAACACAAGTTATATTATATTCCAAAACACAATAGCTCTCCTTATAGCCAGCGAATACAAAGTTCACTTGTGGTCAGATGTACATTCCTTATATACATTCACAGATTTCTCTGGAATTGTACAGAACCAACTCAAAAAAGCTTGAGCCATCTAGGCCAAAGGAGGAAGTTCTAGAAACTACTGGCAATTGGGTTTCCCCAAATCTATCATAACCACTGAGGGGGGGGATTTCCCCCAGTCTGTGAACAAATCAATAAACACTAAAACACAAAAATCAATAACTCCCTTACTTTAAATGTTAACACACAAAAAGAACCAACAACACAATTATCTTTTATGACAATGTATAAACATAAAGCTTAAATTAAACAATGCACTAATATAGCGCCCAATATATGTAATATACAATGCACCAATATAGTGTCCAATATATGTAACAGTAACAGTGCTTTATAATGCCACATATCTATTTACATTTTAGTAAAAGGTATAGTAAAATTTGGGCCTTTAGAAAGGCAAGAAGTTTATGACACAATTCTCTGAACACATCTATTCCAATGAGTAAATAAAAGGTCAATGTTCCCACAAGCTTATTTATATCTTATGAATAATGCTCATTTCTATTTATATATAATTGCCAGTCTTTGATAAGTCACCAGAGAATTAGTGTGTTGGGTATATGCTGATAAGGGATAAAACAATAGTTAATGTGTGTGTCTCAACAAACCCCCCACCCCCCACCCCACCCCCACCCACCCCGGTTTAGGTTTAGTCTATGCATGAAGAACTGCTCATATAAGGAGTAAAAGTTCTCTTTACCTATGCTCTGTTGAAAGTGTAAGTGATATCTAGATTTTATGTATAAGCAAGACCACTTCCGCGGTATGTATCTCCCGCCGAGCATTACAGGGGAAGAAATACCTTTTCCGAGATATTCACAATTTTTCATTTTCCACTAAAATCCAAGATGGCGGCCAAAAGTGGCAAAAACTGAAATTTTTCCCCCAGGCACAGAATACTGTTGTACTACCCTGTGGGTCAAAAATTCTCTGAAAATTGCTCTATCTCTTACCATGTCGAAGATATTTTCAATGTTTTATTTTCCGCTAAAATCGAAGATGTCCACGAAAAAGTGGCAAAAATTGAAAATTTTTCCCCTTTCCGCAGGATACTCTTGTACCACCCTGCAGGTCATAAATTCATTTGAAATCGCTCTATCTCTTACAATTTTTGAGATATTCACACTTTTTCATTTTCCGCAAAATCCAAGATGGATGCCAAAACTGGCGAAAATTGAAATTTTTACCCTTTACATAGGACACTCTTGTACTACCCTGTGGATCAAGAATTCGCTTGAAATCGCCCTATCTCTTACGGTTTTCGACATATTCACACTTTTTAATTTTCCGCAAAAATCCAAGATGGCCGCCAAAAGTGGCGAAAACTGAATTTTTCCCCCTATCCATAGCCTACTCTTGTACTACCCTGTGGGTCAAAAATTCGTTTGAAATCGCTCTATCTCTTACGGTTTTCGAGATATTCACACTTTTTCATTTTCCGCTAAAATCCAAGATGGACGCCAAAAGTGGTGAAAATTGAAATTTTTACCCTTTACATAGGACACTCTTGTACTACCCTGTGGGTCAAGAATTCGCTTGAAACCGACCTATCTCTTACGGTTTTCGAGATATTCACACTTTTTCATTTTCTGCAAACATCCAAGATGGCCCGCCAAAAGTGGCGAAAATTGAAATTTGAAATTGAAATTTTTTCCCCTTATATGTATAGGATACACTTGTACTACCCTGTGGGTCAAACATTCGCTCGAAATCGCCCTATCTCTTACAGTTTTCGAGATATTCACACTTTTTCATTTTCCGATAAAATCCAAGATGGCCGCAAAAAAGGGGCGAAAATTGAAATTTTTCCCCTTTGCATAGGATACTCTTGTACTACCCTGGGGTCAAAAATTCACTCGAAATCGCTCTCTCGTACGGTTTTCGAGAAATTCACACTTTTTCATTTTCCGCTAAAATCCAAGATGGCCACCAAAAGTGGTGAACATTGAAATTTTTCCCCTTTGCATAAAATACTCTTTTCTCCTTTGTATAGGATATTCTTGTACTACCCCGCGGGTCAAGAGCTCACTCGAAATCGCTCTATCTCTTACGGTTTCCGAGATATTCACACTTTTCCATTTTCTACTAAAATCCAAGATGGCCGCCAAAAGTGGCGAAAATTGCAATTTTCCCCTTTGCATAGGATGCTCTTGTACTACCCTACGGGTCAAAATTTTGCTTGAAATCGCTCCATCTCTTACAGTTTTCGAGATATTCACACTTTTTCATTTTCCGCTAAAATCCAAGATGGCCACCAAAAGTGGCGAAAATTGAAATTTTTCCCCTTTGCATAGGATGCTCTTGTACTACCCTGTGGGTCAAAATTTTGCTTGAAATCGCTCCATCTCTTACAGTTTTCGAGATATTCACACTTTTTCATTTTCCGCTAAAATCCAAGATGGCCGTAGCAAAAATTGAAATTTGTCCCCTTTGCATAGGATGCTCTTGTACTACCCTGTGGGTCAAAAATTCGCTCGAAATTGCTCTATCTCTTACGGTTTTCGAGATATTTGTAAATTTTCACTAAAAGTAGCAATAAAGTAGCCATTACTCACTTGTACATTGAGCAACAGTTGTGAAACTTAAATATGTTACAGTTCACAAAAAAGTAGATGAACAACATATTTGAGAGAAATTGTGTAGCTACAATAGTTTTGAAGACATAAGCCATTTACTCATTATGGATATCATTAAAAATTGACAAAGTAGCTATTACTCACTTAGCTATGGAGATACACTTCCAAACTACTGACCATGTTGTAGCTGTGGAGAAAGTAGCTGAACAACATATTGGAACAAAATACTCTAAATGCAATAGTTTGAGAGTTATAAGTCATATAATTATATTAGGTAAAAGTGCTATTACTCACTCAAAAGTAGGCCAAAGTTCACCAAACCCAAAAAATACTGAACAGCGTAAAAATTCATTAGGACAAGTAATTTACCAAAAATGTGTAACTGTAGTAGTTTCAGAGAAAACTGAGTGACACACGCACGCACACACGCACGCACGCACATACATTGTGTAAATTATAATCTCCCACCGGCGAGCCGGGCGGGAGATAAATATCACTGGAAACCCCATCATGGCCTCATGTTTCATTCATTCTATGGGTGTACCACTACCAACATTTGATATTTTGGCAAGGGCGTGAATTCCCTGAATGGTTTTAGGGAATTTGCGAAATCCCTAAATGGTCCAGGGAATTCGCGAATTCCCTAAAATTTCTAGGGAATTCACGAAATCCCTGAAATTTTAGTTAGGGATTTCATGAGATCCCTGAATATATTTTACTCTGCTAACATTTATTAAACAGAAAAAGTTAATGCGCATAATTACTTAATATGCTTCTGTAGGACCATAGTTATAACACCATAAAATAATATGATAGAGGCAAGATTTATTTACAGATAAAAACTTAGATTAAAAATGAAAGTTAAGTATTTTTTGGACAGAAGATTACTTAAGACTGCTAACATTTATTGAATGGCTATTACTCATTGTCTCTTCAAAGGTCTGCACAAAACCATTTTAAACAGAAAAAGTTGATGCACTTTATTTGTTATTATGCTTCTGTAGGACTAAATTTATAACACCATAAACTTATATGATGGGGGCAAGATTTATTTACAGATAAAAGCTTAGATTAAAAATGAAAGTTAATCATCTTTTGGATAGAAGATTACTAAGATTGCTAACATTTATTGAATGACGGTTATCCATTTTCTCTTCAAAGGTCTGAACAAAACCTTTAATCTATCTAAACTACTTAAGATTACATGCCCTTCCATTGGTTCCTTTGATCTCCAATACCAGCTATCTCCTCAAATAATTAAAATAAATACTTTTCAGTTTCCATTGATCAGCCGGATCTGAACTGACATGGAGTGCACCATTTTGAAGGAATCTATTCTCTGTACAGTTCCTGCTAATTGTAATTGAGATTGAATCCTTTTTAAACTGTTTATCAAAGAAGTACATCATTCTTCCCCTCTCTATTGTGGATAATGAAGATTGCACTTAGTAAGTTTTAAGACATGAAAGAACAGAAATAGCAATTAGAATATAAAAGGGTTGCAAGTATTGATAGATTTAGTATTTGTTCTATTCATATAATAAGTTTTGATACATTAATTCAAACAGTAAAAAAGTAACTATATAAGTACATAAACAAACTATATTAGTATAGAAATAGAAATACCAGTAGCTTCAAGCAAGAAATATTACTATAAATATATTTATAATAACAGTTAAATTTTAAAGACAAAAAATCCAATACATTCAAATTTAGACTTGACTAAAAATAAGTTATTTCTGTGGTATAAATTAGTTTATATACCACACAAAAAATATTATAAAACACTTACAAAATCATATTAGTCTATACAAAACATAAACCAATTAAAACAAATGAAATATTTTCAAAAACATCATTTTACAAGTTTCCTAAAAGTAATCATTTAACAAGACTATCAGAATTACTGTGCATGACACAGAAAATCATTTTAAAACTAAGAAGTTTGTTGTAAAATCCCATTAGTTTATACAAAGCTTTAACTGAAATGCACAATAATGGACTAATGCACAATAAAAGTAATTTCACAAATTCCCTTAAAAACATGCAGTGAATTTGTGAAAAAATTTACTAAAGTTTTAGGGATTTCGTGAATTCCCTAGAGATTTTAGGGAATTCGCGTATTCCCTGGTCCATTTAGGGATTTCGCGAATTCCCTGAAAATGTTCAGGGAATTCGCAATGATTACACAAGTTATGCATTGCTTATTATGAACTATTTTCAGGTTATTTTCAGGTAAGTATGATACACTACATGTGTACATTATACAGTTATTATTATAGAACATGATACACTGCACAATAAAGTCCATACATTTGTTATACAAAATATGGGTATATTATACATCGGTTACATTGCTTATTATGAACTATTTACAATCTTTACAAAAGCAGAACCTACTCCTGGGTGGAGTACATGCGTAATGAAGTACATTTCACGTGCATCCACTGCAGGCAACCATCACAGCATATTGACCCATCTGATTCTAGCAGTAGTGAACACATAGCACAGTTCCAAGGGGCACCTTTTCATTGTTCATATACATGAGTGACAGCAGTCCATGCATGTTCATCAAAATATCTTCTTACAATATTGATGTCCACGTGACTGTCTGTGTTTGATGACCCCACTCTATCAACATCCTGCTCTACATCTTCCTCTCCTCTAGTTTTCTTTTCTTTCATTACATTGTCAATGATACTCTCATCTACCAGCCATCCTAAAATTTGCCTTTGTCTGGATTGTATGTCCTTTCAGTGGAATGCAATTGATTTTGATCATTTATCTCTCTTGGCCTTTGGTAATCCTATGGCTGTACTGTGGGCTCCACGTGGTCTTCCCCTCTTTTTACTCTTTGGCTGTGGACAAGTCTAAAGTTTAAACGGACAACCAGTTTTAGCTGTGGAAGTGTTAGGATGAATCCCTTTATTCCTCCCTGACCTGACCACCTTGGTGACACACATACTTCACTTCATAATATTTCAGAGCTGTGTTCAGTAACTTGTTGGGACACTTTTTTGAGCATTTTCTATTGTCCTACTGTCACCTTCTGACAAGACAGTATGAGTTTCATTCTGATACCTTTCTATGGCAGACTGCAGTTCCTCATAAGAGGAAAACAACTGGCCCAAAAAAAAATACAGAAGCCATGCTTGAGCAACAATAATCACTGTAATCAATTTCTTCAGATATACTGCTGGTGTTACACTAGGCAACTAATGACTGAGCCCTGGAGATGGGGGGATTTATATAGAGAGCTGCATTGTTCACTAAATTAGCACAAACCACTAACACACTTCAGTGAATTACAATTGATTGCAATTGAAAAAAACATACTGCAAAAGTTGCCAAAGTGAGTAAAATAAACTAAGGTGAAATAGTCATTCAAACCAGATTGTAATCATTTGCAATCAGTGGCTAACAGTGCCAAACAGGTTGGCATTAATGACTAGCTACCTGGGCAAAAGTAGAAGTCAATTGTGTATTACAATGTGTTATGATATATATTTGAATATATAATTGAGAAGGACAATGTGTTTGTTGTCATTATCTATGTTTACCAGCTAATGCTAAATTGTTATATCGTGTATGATAGTGGAGGCTCAATTTAATTTGCAGATTATCAGCTATGGTTCTTAGCTAACCCAATTGTGTATTACAATGTGTTGTCATATCTTTTTGAATATGGAATTAGAAAGTACAATGTTTGTTGTCATTATTGTGAAATAAGGGTGAACTTCAGTGATGAAGATTTGCAAATTAAAAAGACTTCCGTGCATTCAAAACACCAGCTAACAGAAGATTCTACAATAAAATTACTACCATTTCCTTGCATTTAAAATGGATTCTGTGTATATATGTGATATTCATATATATGTGAGGCGATTCCTGCATTTACAGTACTTCTGTTGTCAAAATTTGGAAAAATAAAACAAAATTAAAAAGACTTCCGTGCATTGAAAACACCACTAACACACTTCAGTGAATTACAATTGATTGCAATTGAGAAAAAACATACTGCAAAAGTTGCCAGACAAAGTGAGTAAAATTAACTAAGGTGAAATAGTCATTCAAACCAGTAAATAAAACGAAATTAAGAAGACTTCTGTGCATTCAAAACACATGTGACGATGTATTTATTATTATTATTATGTATTTATACTCAGCGCAATATCTCCATATACTACTGTAATAGGACTCAAAGCGCTATTTAACCAATCCGACTGTACAGGTACAGCCCCAACTCACAAGTAACTGACATTCCCCTAACTGGAAGACAGAGGCTCAAGGATGACCATTTATCAAGGTTCTTTAACCTGCCACTGGGGATAGGACCCAATGACAGAGGACCACCATTTTAAGTGGTCATCCGAGCCACTATGTATCTGCCTGTATCAAAGTAGAATAAAGCAATAGTAGTCTATTTGTGGTGTTTCAGTGGAGATATTTATACATGGTGGAAGCTTAGTAGCTACACAAACTGTGTACTAAATAGGACCCACATGTGAAGTGATTAATGTGAAATTTAATGGACTACAGCATTAGTGGTTGATAATACAGACTACATAGTGTACTGGTGCTTTAACTACTGTGAACTGTGAGTGTTGATCTGTTAGTGTATCTTGTCCCTGTGAATACAAACTGGTCTATTAAATAGATGCTATTATCAGAACTATAACAATGGCAAGTTTTTTCGGTTTAAACCCTCCAAGCAAAATCCAGATATCCAGTGATGGAAATAATGAAGCCACATGGACATGTTTCAAAGAAGATTTCAGTTATTTCATGCTAGCTGCTGGTTTCAACTCAAAAACAGATGAAGAAAAAATTGCACTGCTGATTAATTTGGGAGGGGCAGAACTCAAGGACATATATAATGGATTAACATGGGCTGCTCCAACCAAGGATGTCCCGGATGAATCAAAAGTATACACCAGGGTCACATGGATGCATATTTTAATGTAAAAAAGAACCAGCTGAGTGCCAGGAGAACATTCAGTACCATGTCCCAGAGATCTACAGAAAGCTTGGAACAATTCATCACTAGGATACGAACAACTGTCAAAAGTTGTGACTTTGGCAATGAAGAAGAGAAAACTCAAATGAGAGATCGACTAATCTTCGGATGTGCAGATATTGCACTGCATGAGACATTCTATAGGGAGAAATATGAAAACTTGACTTTTGATAATGCTGTAGAAATTTGTCAGATATACCTATCAGCAAGGTGACAATTATCTACATTCCATGGCAGTTCCATGAAGGAACATGAAAGTGTACAAGCTGTAAAAAGTAAACCAAAACCAGCTCGTCAACGGTTGAAAAGTGGTGCTGACCAATCATCTGTGAAACAAAACACAAGAGGATCTGGTCAAAGCAGTTATAAAGATTGTAATTTTTGTGGAAAAAAGCATCAATGGGGTAAGCAACATTGCCCTGCCTATGGTAAAACGTGCAACAGATGTAGACGAAATAACCACTTTGCAATGAAATGTCAGTCTACCAGCACAAAGCGATATCCCAAACAAAAAGTGCATAATGTTAAAGAAACCCAAGAGAGTGATTCTGAAGCTGAATTTGTTATGACAATTGCACAGGACAAAAGGATGTAGAGCGATACAGTAGCAGCTCAAATGGAAATGGTGCACAGTGGCAAACGTGTCAAATTCCAAATTGATACCGGAGCTACAATAAACGCCATTCCGAGGTATCTCATACCAAATGTAAAGCTGCAAGAGTCGAACACAAAGTTAAAATCATGGTGTTCAACTGAGCTAAAAGTGAAAAGGAGTTGCAGATTAATACTCAGAAACCCAAAGAATAGGAGAAAATATAGTGTTGAGTTCTTCGTGGTAGATGGCCATGTGACACCAGTCCTGGGTAAAAAAGCCTGTGAAAGGATGGGATTGGTTCGTGTAAATTATGGACACATACAAACTGTGTTTGAATCTCACATTTTAGTAGAATTCAAGGAGGTTTTCAATGATGAGATTGGGACTTTACCTGGTGATGTTCATCTTACAATAGATTCAGAGGCAAGCCCAGTTGCAATACCATCTTGCCGAGTTCCAGTTAGTGTTAAAAAAAATGTAGACAAAAAGTTGAGGCAAATGGAACTTCAGGATGTGATTACCAAAGTTCAACAACCAACTAAATGGGTTTCAAGAATGGTAGCAAATGTAAAAAATAGCATCAGAGATGCCCGTACCCCACAGCCTAGGGAAATATTTTCAACACCATGAGATATAGAAGTACTGTACCAGTACAAACTTCAGGATACTTTCAGAGCACTGTAAGTTATATAAAGGTCCAAACAATGTTTAAATGGAGAAATAATGTTTAAAAGAAAGATAATGCGTATAAAGATGAAGTATTAAAACAAGATAATTCAATAACAAGATGACAGCATTAATCAGTAAACTAAAATTCAACACTCTTTATCTACATCTGCATGGCCGAATTATGGTTTAGATGGTTTGAATATTACCATGCATACAGAATTGGCAATACATTTAATGAATGCTTATTGTGGTGTTGGAGCAAAATCTGTGGCTCACTTGATGAAATTCTATCTCTTACAATGGGAAGTTATGAAAGTAAAATTCTTAATAAATTCTAATATGACTTTTGCTTAATCTGCATCAAAAGACAGACCCAAAGGTCCATGAAGATTTTAAAGGTCAAGGTCACTACAACAAGGTAAAAGGTCAAATTAAGGTCTCACCATGATAATACACACCTATAGCCCCTAACCAATGTCCCTACCAAATATCAACTTCCTACACCTTACGGTTTCCGAGATATAGCCCTGACAAGATTTTATAGGTCAAGATCACTATGGCAAGGTCAAAGGTCAAATCAAGGTCACACCATGATGCTGCACACCTACACCCCCTAACCAATGTCTCTACCAAATATCAACTTCCTACACCTCACAGTTTCCGAGATATAGCCCGGACAAGATTTTATAGGTCAAGGTCACTACGGCAAGGTCAACTCCTGGTCAGACCATGACGTTGCACACCTACACAGCCTAACCAATGTCCCTACCAAATATCAACTTCCTACACCTTACGGTTTCCGAGATATAGCCCGGACAAGATTTTATAGGTCAAGGTCACTATGGCAAGGTCAAAGGTCAAATCAAGGTCAGACAGTGACGTTGCGCACCTACACCCCCTAACCAATATCCCTACCAAGTATCAACTTCCTACACCTTACGGTTTCCGAGATATAGCCCGGACAACATTTTATAGGTCAAGGTCACTACAGCAAGGTCAAAGGTCAAATCAAGGTCAGACCATGACGCTGCACACCTACACCCCCTAACCAATATCCCCACCAAGTATCAACTTCCTACACCTTACGGTTTCCGAGATATAGCCCGGACAAGATTTTATAGGTCAAGGTCACTGCGGCAAGGTCAAAGGTCAAATTAAGGTCAGACCATGATGTTGCACACCTACAACTCCTAACTAATGTCCCTGCCAAGTATCAACTTCCTACACCTTATGGTTGCCGAGATATAGCCCGGACAAGATTTTCAAACTCAAGGTCACTACGGCAAGGTCAAAGGTCAAATCAAGGTCAGACCATGACGTTGCACACCTACACCCCCCAACCAATGTCCCTGCCAAGTATGAACTTCTTACACCTTACGGTTTCTGAGATACAGCCCGGACAAACTATTTCCCTCCGCCCGACCGCCCATCCAGAACACCATGGGTGAAAACAATACCCCGACAGCCCTTAAGGGCTGTGGGGTAAAAAGGAGTGGATTTATTTGAACTCAACAAATGCAACTATTTGGTAACTGTGGATTACTTCAGCAATTTCTGGGAGGTTGACCCGCTGACGTCAACAACCACTGCTGCCATTGTGAGGAAGTTGAAAGGACATTTTGCTCGTTATGGTATACCCGTAGTACTTGTAAGTGACAATGGTCCACAATTTTCCAGTCAAGAGTTCAAAAAGTTTGTGACAGAATGGGATGTAGAACACCGAACCTCATCTGCAGATCATCAACAAGCCAACGGCAAAGCGGAGGCAGCTGTTAAGACAGCAAAACGTATTATTGGCAGAGCCATCGAAAGTAAACAAGACCCCTACCTGGCTATCCTTGAATATTGCAACATACTATCTCAAGATACTGTGAGCCTAGCACAGAGAATGTTTGGAAGAATGATTTGCACTATGCTACCTGTGCATAGCAATCTACTCAACCCCAAGGATAGTGCTTTGATTAAACAGAATCAGCAGTTACAGGACAGTAGAAAAATGTGATATTAAGACCAACATGCTCGTGACCTTAAGCATCTAGCTGAGGGACAAACTGTGAGGATGAGACCTCTTGTCAACAACACAGGTCACTGGGAAAGAGGCACCATTCTAAAACAACTTGACAAACAATCTTATGAAATTGAATCTGGCTCAAATGTCTTCCGCAGAAACAGAGTTGACATCAGACCCAGAAATGAGAACTCTGTCTCTGACACATGAGAGAATACTGAGGTGAACTCGCCGGACCTTTTCCCTCAGGTGCCAAGTGAAAATGAGGCTCTAGAACCATCCATCGTGCATGAACCCAAGGCACCGCCTCATGAGCATGAACCTACAACAATACTAAGACATTCAACTAGGGAGCGCACAGTCCCAAAATACCTAAAAGAAAATGTGACATAACATAAAATAACATGCCTACTAATACTTGTTTCACAAGAACCCTTTTCAGTAAAAAGGCTGAACCATAATTCTACACATGTGTTTCAATCTGTATACTAATGAACACATATTTCAGCAAGTTAATTAATAAAACAAGGTGCGAAAAAATGACATTATGTTGTGATTATGATTTACAAATTATTACTGTTAAAATGTGAGAAACAGGTATTGACATTATTATGTCAACATTATGGTGTTGGCTATATGGATGTTTATGTACAAAGAGTTTATGTAGATAGTGTATTCATTTTACAGTTTGCAACGCTGTAGTCAAAATAGTTTCATTAGGTGTTCATTAATCTGTAAATAATTGAAGCTCCCAAATGAAGTAAATATGTTTGATTAAAGTACGGAATTATTAGTGCTACCAATCTGGTATTCAATAAATAAATAATTTGTGCCAAAGTTGTAATTTCGTGAAGATGTATAAAACAAAACTTTGATGAATGTTTAGTAATTTTATTGAGAGACACACTGTAACTGTTTAAATCTGTGCATTTTAATTATAATCAGTTATTAATTAAACTTCATGTTTTGTAAAAATGTGTCAACCAAGCTTGTAAATGTCATGGTTTTTCAGAACTCTGCCTAAGGAACTGTAATACATTTTGGTAAAGTTTTAAGCTTTAAAAGGGAGGATGCAACAATATTAAGTGTACTACCCAAACTCAAATACTCTGTGTGTGTGTTTCAGTATGTCCACTACATGTGCCGATGTATTTATGGATACAGATATATTATTGGACATTTTAATGATTCAAGAAGCTAATTATACAGTATATTTTATTCGACAGTTATCATAAACGTGCTTATTAGAACTTTTGTTTTCATCTATTTTGTGTATTAAATATTGTTTACAATACTACTTATAAATAGTGTGAAGTTGGTGACAAGGTGTGATAACAGAAAGGTGTAAATTGGTGTATGCGTTAAACAGTTTGTATTGTGTCATGTAAATACTGATTCTAGTGACAAGGTACAACAACAAAAAGGTGTAAATTGGTGTATGCCTTAAATGGCAGAAACAATGGATAATGGGAAAAGAAAAGCAGTGAAAGGAGAAACACCTAGTCCACAAATGTCAAAGTTGTTAAAACTATCAGATTCTGATACTGGCCCAGACTCAGACACAGCTTCTGAGGACACAGCCACAGAAGAAAATGTAAATCAATGTTTTGACCTAAATGGTAAAAGTGACTGACAAATTCTAGAATTATTGTGCACTCAAATGAGAGGGGTCATGGCTGAATTGAAAACTGTCAACAAACAACAAAATAAAATAATCAACATCAATAACCTAGAATTGAGGTAAGTATTTATCTAATAAAAATTAAAATTACAACAAAATTTTTCAATTTTATTGCGAAAAATACACTTACCATTTCCTGACCATAGCTGAATGCAGCCTTCATGGAAGGAGGGCAGTACTAGTATTTAAAGACCCAGTACACCACTCTGCACTGTAATCATACACAGCACAATCCTACAGGCATTCAGACCCAAAACTCACCTCCCAGATGAGGCAGTGGAACTGATGAGCACTGCAAAACAACACAGCCCTGTTGTTGTTGTTGTTGTTGTAGGAAGGAAGGCATTATAAGATAGATCCACTACCTAGCCTACAACTTAAACATTATGAGAAGTTTACATTGAAATTTACATGCTTACAACAACATATAAACTTCCAACATTCACCACATACCATACAGATCCCCTAACTCATAGTATGTAGTTGTAGTTCTCACAATGCTGACACTTATTGTGCCACTGTTGAATGTTGCATATAGACAAACACCCAACACCCACACAGGTGACCTGAAACTTGGAAGTGTCATCAGCATATTGACTAATTCATTCCAAGCCTGAATGAAGTCAACAATGCTGCTTAATTTGTTTGTTTATTTGGGGTTTTACGTCGCTTTCAACACTGTACAGGTCATATCACGACGGGTAGTTGGAAGGGCAGAGGAAACCAGTACATAGAGTTCGCTAGGGTTGTGTACTGTAAACTGCCGACCAACGGCAAGCAACTACCAGCTTTCCCACTTGAGCCCGTGCGGGGATTGAACCCCGGCCTCAGAGGTGGGAGGCGAGAGTGTTACCACTCTGCCACCGTGGCCCCCCAATGCTGCTTAAAATATGACAGACATACATATGCAAATGCATACAAAAGCATCAATGTAAGTATTACACATATACTTATAAAATAAAAACTGTATGAACCAATTTCAAAGTCTGACCACAAGCAAACCAAGGACTTGAGACAGAAAATTGGTAAGAATGTTATGGTTTCCAGTAACATGCATCTAAAATTCATGTACCGAAAACTACCCAAAAAAAGCTAAAAATGCACTCATTCTTGCTTTGACTCGCTACTGTTGAAAGGCAGAATTTGACTTCTCCTCAGCCAAAAGGATAGTCTGCCTTAAGATGAGAAAGTTGCCCTGAAGACATCTGCTGTAAAGCCTTCCTAAATAGCTACAGACAAGAAAAAGTAATTCCTCATTGAATACTTTATCCTATGTAAAAAGTATTTCAAAACCCTTCACCAGACAAAGAGATCTATCTTGAGAAAAAACTCCTGTCCCAATGACTGAGAGCTGGCATGACCACCGGCTTAACTGAAGTTATCTGAAGCCAACTAGTTCTTGGCTAAAATTGCCAGAGCCACTTGTGACCAATTCTCCCTTTAAGTAAGGGAAGAAAAAGCCAACATGAATTTCACTTCTTCCTTTGACTGATGCCAAAATCAAAAGAAAGACTGTCTTGAAAGTTAATAACTTCCAAGAAACCTACCCCAAAGGCTCAAAAGGCTGTTTGGTGAGACCAAGCAAGACCAGCGACAAAAGGCAAAGAAGGTTAAACCTATTGTTATTCTGTACCCAGCGATAATAGATGACTTGAGATTCTTTTCCTTAAAGAAGTAATTAAGGAAATTTGCTACATCTAGAAAGTATGATCTGAGATGTTCACCACAAGGAAGCCTCAGAGGGAGCTTTGTGGACAGATCTACCAGGTCCTAAAACCAAGACACACACCATGACCATCATGATGCAATCATGATGAATCTGCACCTGAAGGTGGTCATCTTTTAAATCACCTGAAGAATCCCTGGCCACCCTGGTGCAATCATGATGATTCTGCACCTGTAGGTGGTCAACTTTGAATCACCTGAGGACTGAGAGCCATTGGACCAAACACAAAGCTATCCAGACCCTCCCAAAGAAATGTGCAATGCATCTGTTCCCCAAGCCTCACAGTCTAGGAAAGGAGACACATACAATGGCTGCTTATGATTGAATCTGTTGGAAATCAATGGCAGATTTGATTTAAGACACCTACAAGGGAAGCCTTAAAAGGAACTTTTGTGGACTGATCCACCAGCTCCCAAAACTAAGACATCCCTAGCCACCCTGATGCAATCATGATGATTCTGCACCTATATCTTTTGAGTAGCCGTCCTTAAAAGCTACAAAAAGAAATTTCTTGCCTTTCCTGAGATTTTTTGTCTTATCAAGATAATATCTCAAGGCTCTAACTAGATAAAGAGACTTAACTTGCACCAAAGAAGGAACTAAAGTAGACTTCAAAGCAGGAATGACCACAGGTTGAAATAGCCAAAGGACCCTCAGAAGTCAACTGATTTTTGGCTATGAATGCATCACCTGAAGAATCAAGGCCACAGGACCAAACAAAGCTGTCCAGTTCATCCCAAGAGATGTTGAAAAAGACACATACCTTGGAAGCTTGTGGTTAAACTAGCTGCAAACAAATCCATCATTGGTAGATGCTATCAATCGCAGATTTTATTGAACACCTGATTCAGAACCGATGATTCAAAACTCATTCAAAACTTATTCAATTTGAATCATCCTGTCTCTTATGGACAAGGAGTCTGCTTGAACATTTGGATTCCCTGGGAAGTGATTCGCCCGAATCTGAACCACCCTGGCATTCGTCCAAGTAATGATTCTTCAGATAAGGGCACACATTCCTGAAAGTAGGTACCTCCCTGCTTGTTCAGATAGGAAACCACTGATGAACTGTCTGTGGAAATCAACAAATTTAGAATCCAAATTTGACTTTCGAATGATTCTAAAGCTAATAAGCCTGTTAATGTGGAGTCTTGACTCTTCCTGATACCACAGACCCCTGGCTGTTTGATGCCATAATTGGGCATCTCAACCCTTAAAGAAAAGATCTATGAACAGGAGATTTTGCTCCTTCTGATGAAGTAGTGGGCCCTCCTTCAAACTGTAAAAGTTGGTCCACCACTGATCCCTGATAACAGAAACCTGGGATATCACAAGACTGAGGATATCTCTGGTACTTTAGGAGATAGCCTTGGGGTAACCTGATCAACAAATGACCCAATGGCATTGTTTTCCCCTATGAAGCCATGCCGCCAACCAGAGACATGGCTTCCTTAGAAACCATTAACTGAAGAAAATGTTTTGTTTCGAGTAAAAGATCTACCATAAGATTTAATCTGCATTCCAAAATAAAAACCCTGAGGCTGGAACTTAATTTGATCTAATAAATCATGATCCAACCCTGGCTTTCATGTTCCAAATGTATATAAACTTGTGACCCCCAATGCCTTCTACTGCAGCCATCAGGTTCACTATCCTTGATACCATAGCAGAGTTGAAAATAAATCATTTCAAAGAGCAAGGCAATGAAATGGTCTATATACTGGTAAAGCATGATGCGTTCTTTTAGCTCCACCAGTCTCACCATCTACTAACATAGTAAAAGGCAGTGAACTGGTATGACCTGTCATCAACACTGAAGTGAAGATAAAAATTTTCGTGAATCCGGCTACGAAAGAATGCAACTGTAAGGAAACGAGTGAACAGACCCATTCACTTACTAGAAACAAAATGCGAATATCCCAATATTTGTGAAATTAAGGTACATGTAAAGGCTTGTTTACCTGACTTCAACTATAACAGGGAGCCATCTCTAATCAGCTTCTCACGACCAATAAACTGTAAAATTGCAGCAATATCACCATCTGACTGGTGTTATCGCCCTTTGTCGATGATTTCATAAACAGGTTTTATCGCATTTTTTTTTTTAAACTTCAGAGCACATGTCCACAACTGCTTTAGGAACATGGATAAGCACTCCATCCTGCTACTGTTGAATCTGTAAAAAATATGATTGAAAATATTCTCTTACTATTCTCAAGATGTAAGAAGTTGTGTATCTGCCAAGAACCTGGACAAACATTCCTCCTAAAAGATTACTCCCAACTCCCCTATGTCTGAGAAGGAGAATAAGTGGAAGAATAGTCATAAAAGGGACCAAAATATGTGTCTTAAGGCCCTTTATGCCATATCTAGCCATAAATAGGAGTTTGCTCCTTTCCAAACATAAGAATCCCTATACACATGAGGTCACAAATGAAGTTTCTCGGGACATCTGACAATGTGTGTACCAAGAAGAAACCTCATTAAGAGTGAAAAATGCATATTTATTCCACTAAAAATATCTTAAAAGATAAGTTAGGGCACTGTGAGACATGTAACACTCCTGATGAAGTTGAAGAACTGGCCAAAGAACTACTCAACAAAATCAGGATCACTGAAGACTGTAATTGCAAATACTCTGCACACAGACCAAGTCATTAGTGAAAAGTCTATGAAATCCTGTTAATCACTAGATCATTCAAGACCTCCTACCAGAGGTCCTAACTTCAAAGGATTGTTATCCAAAATTGACATGCTCTCTGCAGTAAGAAACCCAGAGAACCTGTACTCTTGGATAATAAAAATGACAATGAGAATCTAGTTTATAGGTACGGGTTTCCAGTCAGAAAACCAGTATAAATGCACAATGCCAATTACTGAGATAAATCACAACTCCGGTCATCTGACAACCCGATTCCAGACCTTTTGGGAGGTATGGAAAACTCGATTATCTTCCGATGACGTCATGCCGGTATTTTCCTCCGTGAAAAGTTCCGACTGAACCTCACCGGAAGAATTAAATGGAGTAGCAGATCAATTCTGCATTCGGAACTTGTCCATGATGCAGCCTGCAAGGGAAACTTTGATGTCTGCCCCCATAGGGGATTCCATCCGGTCACCCATTCGACTGACATTGACGTGGTGAGATATTTGCTACCAAACGCCTGGCTATATGAACCCGACGTGTGATACGCTTTTGTGACAATCGAATTGTCTTCATTGTTCAGGGTGCCTTCCTTTGTCGCCTGGCAACATGTAAACTGTCCCTGTCGGAGCTAGTAAGACTGCCGACAGTTTCAGTGTTTTTATTCTCCCAAATCCTCCATGATATGCAAACAAAATGCACATACATAAACGAGACTGCCCAATTTCATGAAAAATGAGCCTCTTTGAAGAAAAAACTAATGAAAAACTATCTGAATAGAAGAATCATCTTCATCCAACAACGAAAAATCAATGCCGCCATCTTTACAAATAGTGGTCATAATCCGCCATACATGGGCATAAAAAGAAGCACTTTTCCTCTGTAGTGTCCTAATTTTGTCCTGAGGAGACATTGTCAACACAAATGCCCCACCACAGAACACAAAATCACAGAAAAACTCCAAAAAACTTAATAAAAATCCGAAAAGAAAATAATACATCCACACTCAAGGATGGCCAACAAAAATAATGAAGATTGTTTACTGGCGTGGTCACATGACCACTAGGGGGACATGCTAGTTCACACTCACTCACTGGCCTCTTAAGGTATCTTAAAACGTTTCTCAACGTTGGCCAGTGAGTTGGATGGCACCAACATATAGCTATGGTCAGGAAATGGTAAGTGTATTTTTCGCAATAAAAAAAAGGTTGCTGGGCATGACAAGGAAATAAAAGATATAATGAAAAAACAAAATGTAGTTACAGAAAAGATGGGAGAATATTCTTAGTGATATCGAGCCCCCCCCTTCAACCCAGAAGTAACCTTAGTCACTATTAACACCCCATACTATGCCAATGAAGATACAGATGTGCTTGCCAGACACCTGTTACATGCCACTGGATGTGGGGAAAAGGAAATCATAGCAACCATGCATACACCAGTGAGGGGGGAAAACAAAGGTGTTCTTAAAATTCAACTAAAAACATGTGAAGATAAAATTGATGTCCTCAGGAAAAATCAAATCTGAGAAATTCTGTTGAATTCAAAAAGTATATCTGCGTAGTTCCAAATCCCATAAAGACAGGCTCATTGAAACAAACTTTAAAACTTTGCTACATGAGATCCCTAATGGCAATTCGTATCGTCTAGCAGGGAACGGAAGAATTCTGAAGAAGTCTGAAAGTAAATCTGCAGCTGGAGTAGATTATGACATACAGTTATCTCAGTCCCAACAGAGATCAAATGCTCCACATGTGTCACAGAGTGTGTTAACCAGTCACCCAAGATCAGTAGGTTCACCTACTCAGCAAGCTACAGCATAGTGGTTAGCTCAGGCGGTCTTCCACAAGCAGCAGCAGGATACACACTACCACAACCTGACTCAGTTATGCATACACAACCACCACCTCCACCCACACCATACCCAGGGACAATGAACCAACCAGTGTCTCACCCAGGATTACCATCATCTCAGTTCTTGGTACCAGCATCTCAACAAACTTTTACCACTTATTCTCAAGATCCAAATGCCCAAACTCTGACACAGGCTGCAGCCAAAGGCAATTGTTAGGAGAAATCCCAGTCCTTAAAGTCACCCTTCTTTACAGACCTACATCTGACTGTGGCTACTTGGAATATAAATGATTGGACTTTAACAAAGTCTACACTTAGAACTGAACTGCTAAAATCTGTATTACCTGATGTAATGGGGTTCAGGTGGGGTTGCAATTTTAATCTGTAATAAACTTTGTAGTTTATTTGAAGTAAAAGTCATTGATGAAACAGTAGATGGAATTATGGGGGTTGAGCTATGAGGGAAAATGTCAAATTATAACACAATCATTTATTCATGCTACTTGCCACCGGAGGACTCTCCGTATGCTGATACAACACTCTTCTATAGCCATTTAACTACCGAGATCTATAAAGGTTATAGCTCTGACCTATTATTAGCTTGTGGAGATTTTAATTCGCGCATTGGTTCAGAAAATGATTTCATTTCATGTATCGACAATGTCCAGGTTAGAAAACCGCTTGATCTTATCAAAAATAGCTATTGTGATTCTTTTCTGGAATTTCTAAAAAGATAATAAATTGTGCATTTTAATTGGTAGAATAACTCTATATATGGACAATTTTACTTGTATTACTAGTAGAGGATGTTCTGTTGTTGATTACTTTATAGTGCCACAACAACATGTGCAAATGTGTGAATCATGTTCAGTATATTGTGCTAATTATTTGATTAATTCACTTGGTATCCATGATTTGTTGTCAAGTAGTTGTAGAGCACCAGATCATAGCATTATTTGTGGCAAATGTGTTAGTAGATACCAGTATGAACACAATGATCTTTTCGCAGACAAAACAAATATAAATGATGGCTCAAATGTAATGCCGAATAGAAAAATTTATAATTATCGAAACATTTCACCATGCTTCATGAACAATGAATCGTGGAATGAAAAAATCACTGATTTAATAATAAAATTAGAAACCCAAATTAATGTTAACAACAAACTTGACCGTATCTATGACAATTTGGTTAATGTAATTACAAATGAAATGGACAAATATATAAACTTCAAATGCATACCA
Organism: Sabellastarte sp. h YS-2021; assembly: GCA_964017235.1. Classification (NCBI taxonomy): domain Eukaryota; kingdom Metazoa; phylum Annelida; class Polychaeta; order Sabellida; family Sabellidae; genus Sabellastarte; species Sabellastarte sp. h YS-2021. The sequence goes on from OZ024936.1 coordinate 37,535,949, forward strand.
AAGCAGCTAAAGAAAAAAATGCGAAATTCAAAACCCTATTGGTCAAAGGAGTTAACAAATTCATGGCAGGCAATGGTTAATCATGAAAAAGAATATCGAAATTTCTGATAACCTATCCCCAGTCTTGTTTAATATATATCTCAATGATTTGGCAGAAGAATTAAATAATTTAAAACTTGGAGTTAAAATAAATGACTTCTGTGTATCCTTGCTTCTATCTGCAGATGATATAATTTTGTTAAGTGAAAACGAAGAAAATTTACAGAAAATGCTATGTTATGTGCATGAATGGTGCCAGAAGTGGCAGATGACAGTGATTATTGAGAAAACAAAAGTTTTACACCTTCGCAAAAAGAGAACAAAAAAATCTAACTAGAGGATCGCTCGCAAAAAAAAAGATAATGTTTTTGCATAGCAAAAACAAAGCGTCCCGAAAAGGATATAAAGGTGAGTGCTAAAGTATTAAGAAAATGCTTCGTTTCTAGCCTTATACTGTTGTGGCAACCAAAGTCAGCGCAGTCTGCTCTATCTAGCACGGTTTTCAAGATATAAGCATTTTTGTGTTTTGCAAAAAATTAAAAATGTCCGCTATATTTGGCGAGACAAAAATATTTTGAAAATTGGCATGGCTACTCTGCAGAGACATCCAGCAGGTCAAAAATTTTGTTGAGTTCGCTCCATATAGCACGGTTTTCGAGATATAAGCATTTTTGTGTTTTGCAAAAAATTAAAAATGTCCGCTATATTTGGCGAGACAAAAATATTTTGAAAATTGGCATGGCTACTCTGCAGAGACATCCAGCAGGTCAAAAATTTTGTTGAGTTCGCTCCATATAGCACGGTTTTCGAGATATAAGCATTTTTGTGTTTTGCAAAAACTTTGAAAATTCAAAATGGCCACCATTTTTGGGGAGACAAAAATTTTTGTCAAGACCACTGCCGCGGTGTGTATCTCCCGCCAAGCATTAAAGCAGAAGAAATAGCTTTTCCGAGATATTCACAATTTTTCATTTTCGTGTGTGAAAGCTCTTCCAAAAGTAGGTGAATGAGTTATTTGAGAAAAATTGGCTATCTGCAATACTATTAAGAGATAATTCACATTTACTCATTTTGAGTAGATGAATAATTATCTATGGATCTGAAACTTCACCAAGTGAAAGCTCTCCCAAAAGTAGTTGAATGAGTTATTTGAGAAAAAATGGCTATCTGCAATACTTTTAGAGATAATTCGCATTTACTCATTTTGAGTAGGTGAGTAATTAGCTATGGGTCTGAAACTTCACCAAGTGAAAGCTCTCCCAAAAGTATGTGAATGAGTTATTTGAGAAAAATTGGCTATCTGCAATACTTTTAGAGATAATTCGCATTTACTCATTTTCAGTAGGTGAATAATTAGCTATGGGTCTGAAACTTCACAGAGTGAAAGCTCTCCCAAAAGTAGGTGAATGAGTTATTTGATAAAAATTGGCTATCTGCAATACTTTTAGAGATAATTCGCATTTCCTCATTTTCAGTAGGTGAGTAATTAGCTATGGGTCTGAAACTTCACCATGTGAAAGCTCTCCCACAAGTAGATGAATGAGTATTTGATAAAAATTGGGTATCCGCAATACTTTTACAGATAATTAGCATTTACTCATTTTGAGTAGGTGAATAATTAGCTATGGGTCTGAAACTTCACAGAGTGAAAGCTCTCCCAAAAGTAGGTGAATGAGTTATTTGAGAAAAATTGGCTATCTGCAATACTTTTAGAGATAATTCACATTTACTCATTTTGAGTAGGTGAATAATTAGCTATGGGTCTGAAACTTCACCAAGTGAAAGCTCTCCCAAAAGTATGTGAATGAGTTATTTGAGAAAAATTGGCTATCTGCAATACTTTTAGAGATAATTCGCATTTACTCATTTTCAGTAGGTGAATAATTAGCTATGGGTCTGAAACTTCACAGAGTGAAAGCTCTCCCAAAAGTAGGTGAATGAGTTATTTGATAAAAATTGGCTATCTGCAATACTTTTAGAGATAATTCGCATTTACTCATTTTGAGTAGGTGAGTAATTAGCTATGGGTCTGAAACTTCACCAAGTGAAAGCTCTCCCAAAAGTAGGTGAATGATTTATTTGAGAAAAATTGGCTATCTGCAATACTTTTAGAGATAATTCGCATTTACTCATTTTGAGTAGGTGAGTAATTAGCTATGGTTCTGAAACTTCACCAAGTGAAAGCTCTCCCAAAAGTAGGTGAATGATTTATTTGAGAAAAATTGGCTATCTGCAATACTTTTAGAGATAATTTGCATTTACTCATTTTGAGTAGGTGAGTAATTAGCTACGGGTCTGAAACTTCACCATGTGAAAGCTCTCCCACAAGTAGATGAATGAGTTATATGATAAAAATTGGGTATCCGCAATACTTTTAGAGATAATTAGCATTTACTCATTTGGAGTAGGTAAATAATTAGCTATGGGTCTGAAACTTTACCATGTGAAAGGTCTCCCAAAAGTAGGTGAATGAGTTATTTGAGAAAAATTGGCTATCTGCAATACTTTTAGAGATAATTCGCATTTACTCATTTTCAGTAGGTGAGTAATTAGCTACGGGTCTGAAACTTCACCATGTGAAAGCTCTCCCACAAGTAGATGAAAGAGTTATTTGATAAAAATTGGGTATCCGCAATACTTTTACAGATAATTAGCATTTACTCATTTTGAGTAGATAAATAATTAGCTATGGGTCTGAAACTTCACCATGTGAAAGCTCTCCCAAAAGTAGGTGAATGAGTTATTTGAGAAAAATTGGCTATCTGCAATACTTTTAAGAGATAATTCGCATTTACTCATTTTGAGTAGGTGAGTAATCATCTACGGGTCTGAAACTTCACCATGTGAAAGCTCTCCCAAAAGTACATGAATGAGTTATTTGATAAAAATTGGGTATCCGCAATACTTTTAGAGATAATTAGCATTTACTCATTTTGAGTAGGTGAGTAATTAGCTACGGGTCTGAAACTTCACCAAGTGAAAGCTCTTCCAAATGTAGGTGAATGAGTTATTTGAGAAAAATTGGCTATCTGCAATACTTTTAGAGGTAATTCGCATTTACTCATTTTGAGTAGGTGAGCAATTAGCTATGGGTCTGAAACTTCACCAAGTGAAAGCTCTTTGGGATAGCTGCTCTGCAGAGATACCCTGAAGATCAAAAATTTCGTCGGAATCGCTCTATGTAGCACGGTTTTCGAAATATTAGCATTTTTGTGTTTTGCAATTTTGCGAAAAATTCGAAAATTCAAAATGGCCGCCATTTTTTGCGAGAAATTTTTTTTTTGAAAATTGGCATGGCTACTCTGCAGATATACCCTGTGGGTCAAAAATTTCGTCGAAATCGCTCTATCTAGCAGGGTTTTCAAGATATAAGCATTTTTATGTTTTGCAAGTTTTGCGAAAAATTCGAAAATTCAAAATGGCCGCCATTTTTGGCGAGACAAAATTTTTTTGAAAATTGGCATGGCTACTCTGCAGAGATACCCTGTGGGTCAAAAATTTCGTCGAAATCGCTCTATCTAGCACAGTTTTCGAGATATAAGCATTTTTATGTTTTGCAATTTGTGCGAAAAATTCGAAAATTCAAAATGGCCGCCATTTTTGGCGAGACAAAATTTTTTTTGAAAATTGGCATGGCTACTCTGCAGAGATACCCTGGGGGTCAAAAATTTCGTCGAAATCGCTCTATCTAGCACGGTTTTCGAGATATAAGCATTTTTGTGTTTTCCTTATTTGGAAAATTCGCAATGATTAATTAATCATTAATTACTCGGCCATTTCCTAACCAATCAATGCCAAAATCTAATGATTTCCAGATTTTAATAGAATGAATGTATTTGCCAAGTTTCAGGTGAATTGATAAAATTCCTTTCAAGTTATCATCCAGACAAGCTTCCCCATCGAAAAAAGACATTTTTGGTCATGTGACCTCTCTGATTGGTTGAAATGTCACTGCAGCATATTCAAAAAAATTCCCCAAGGCTACTGCCTAAACCTGCCAAATTTGAAAAGAATCCGCCTAACGGTTAGAGAGTTATAAGGAAAACAAAATGCGGAGCCGCCGGAGCCGCCGGAGCCGGCGGAGCCTGAAGGTCTCCCATACACAAACAAGCGTCCCTTGCGGGACGCTTAATTATATATTTAGCCTTGCTAATGAATTGATAGAAAATGTTTCAAAGTTTAAGTATCTTGGAGTTATCTTCTTTTTTTTTATATTTATTTATTTTTTCATTCTCCATTTCAATACAATAATCTCAATATACATCAAAATAAAGGTGTATTTTTTGTTCTACCATTTAGTAACTTAATTCATAAATCAATTTATTTTAGTAAACCATAATGTTACGTTATTGCCTTTTTCAAATTTATACATCATTAAATAGTGGCTCCCATGTAGTCCATTTATGAATTTGTTTTTCATTTGTATTCTTTATTTTTAACAGTGTTAAATGTTCATAGAAACTACTTTTAATTTTCTTTTGAAAAACATAAATATTTATCTTATTATAATTAACAGCACATTGAAATATATACTTCTTTGTACACATGACAAGCAAATTAATTACGTCATAGTTGACATCTTTTTGTAAATACCCCAAAATGATGTCTTGTATCTTGAAATTGATTAAAAGACCTATTTTGATTTTTATCCAGGTAGAAATTGAACCCCATAGTTGCTTCGAATGGTTACAATGAAAGAATAAATGAATAATAGTTTCTTCATCATGTGTACACAATCTACAAATACTAGAATCATCTTTGCCTATTGTTGCTAAATATTTTCTAACCCCAATGATTCTATACAAAAGTCTATATTGAAACCATGTGAGTAAGGTGTCACAAGAGAATCTAAAAGAGACTCTGAAAATTTTTCTCCAAACAAAATTTTCTATTTCTTCATTCATTTCTTGGCACCATTTTACCTTGATTTTTGGTTGAACTGAAGATTTTTTCATTACTTTATAAATGTCAGTGGCACCTTTTTGATTTTTGAAGTGTGCTGGTAAGAAAGGTCCCATTTCTCTGTCATGATTCAAATCAGGTTTAAGTTTGTTCAAGAATGCTTTAGTAAGTAATTTAATTCTATAGTATTCTAGAACATTGACATGAGGAAGATTATACAACTCTTTCAATGCCATCATTGAATGAAAAGTCCCGTTGCATTAAGTCAATTACAAATGTTATACCTTTTTGGTGCCATACTGGATAGAATAAAGGGTCCTGACTGATTTTTTTTATTATACCACAAAGGGCTATGCAAGATATCCTGGCCACTTTCTATTGGACAGTCTTGTGATATATATTGCCAAGAATTTAACACGTCTTTCCAAAAAGGGTCATCAGTCTTTGGTTTTTCACACCATGCTGGCCCATAGGTAAATAGTTTACTTGAAAGATTCAACTGATGGTTGACCAGATATGCCCATGGTGAATCTGAATCTCTTATTAGATGTCTAATCCAAGTTATTTTCAGTGATATTATAAATTTTTCAAGGTCAAGCATTTTAAATCCTCCGTCCAAATAGTCCTTACAAATCTGTTGTTTATTTACCTTGTCTGGTTTACCATTCCAAATAAATTTATACATAATATCAGAAATAGATTTTATCATTTCTGGTGAAGGATTTGGCAATGTAATGAAAAGGTGATTAAATTTAGAGATTATGAAAGTTTTAACAACTGTTACTTTGCCACAGGGTGTCAAGTGACGTTTTTTCCAATTGTTTAGTATTAACTTTGACTGCGCAATTGCATTCAAGTAATTTTTCTGCACCATTTTATCAAGATCTACATTGAACTCTAATCCTAACAAATTGAACTCTGTGGTACCCCACTCAAGTGTTGTGTTTACTTTTAATTTATCTTTGCTAAATCTCTTCCTTCCAATCCAGATCACCTTAGTTTTCATAGTATTCATCTTCAATCCTGACATGGAGCCAAATATCTCGAGCGTGTTCAAAGCTGCATGCAAGGATTCTCTGGAACCATCCATTAATAATGTGGTGTCATCAGCAAACTGTGTGAGCCTGTACTCAGTGTTTCCTATTTTTATACTCTTTACATTTTGATTATTGTGGACTAATACTGATAATATCTGACCAGCCAGAATGAATAAAAATGGAGAACAAGGGTCTCCTTGGCGACAGCCCCGCTTAATATTGAAGAATTTTGACAAAATTCAACACAGTATAACAGAAGCCAGAATATTAGTGTTAAATAGCTTGATCTATTTAATGAAATTTTGTCCAAATCCCAAAAACTCTAGTACATTATAAAGAAACTTCCATGAGATCGAGTCAAATGCTTTCTCAAAATCAATAAGCATTAGGAGACCTTCTTTCTGAGTTTTTTCGGTAAAATACATAATGTCATAAACCAAACGTGTAGAATGACCAATGTATCTACCTGTAATAAATCCAGTTTGACTTTTATCAATTAGAAAATCTAAAATGGTTTTTAACCTGTTTGCTATGGAAGCTGAGGCCATTTTGTATATTACTGAAAGCAACGAAATTGGCCGCCAATTTTTTAGGACTGTGCGGTCTTTGTTTCCTTTTGGCAAACATGATATTATGCATTGCCTCAATGTAAGAGGTAGTTCATTGTTGTCATAACTTGGGTTTATAGCTCTTTGAATTTTAAATTTTAATTTTGACCAAAATACTTTAAAAAATTCTGCTGGGAAACCATCAATACCAGGTGTTTTTCCATTTTTCATATTTTTCAATGCTTGTCCCAATTCATAAACTGTTAGTTTACCTTCCAAAAGTTTTAATTGTATCTCTGTTAACTTATTAATATTATAATTAGCTAAATATTCTTTTAAGTTCACATTTTGGAGATCACAATCTCGTGAGTCAAACAAAGTTTGATAAAAGGTCTTAATTTCATCTAATATAAGGCTTTGATCTGTTAATATTGAACCATTTTCTTTTTTTATTGATCTTACTGTTTTTTCAGTAAAATGTTTATTTTCTAATGAGCAAAATAGTTTACTAGGTTTCTCACCATGTTGTAACCATTGTACTCGCGATCTTACAATATGACCTTTCATTTTCATTTCCCTTAATTGTTCCAATTCATCTTTTTTATCCTGCAATAAATTTATCATGGCAAAAATGTTCGTACTCCTTTCAAGGTCATTAATCTCTTCTATTAGTTTTTCTTCTTTATCATTTTGAGCTCTTTTTAAATTGCATGGAAATTTAATAGTTTCACCCCTTAGTCTCATCAAAAAATTTCTAGGAATAAATTTTCATTTATAGTGAGCTGAATACTTTCCAACTCATTTCTTTTCAAGTAATCTGGGTTATATACAGGAAGAGCATATTGAAATATTTCATCCATTATGGAATTATTAATCAACGTTAAGTATTCTTGGTTGTTTAATAGTGAGGTATTGAACTTCCAAAGTCCTTTACCATGTTGAAACTTGGTTATTGAGATTTCTAATTTAATCATAGTGATCAGTTCGATATCCAGGCAGTATTTTACATTTATTTATTAGATCCAGAAAGGTATTTGATGCCAGATAATAGTCAAGTCGTGCTTGTTTTAATGGATTTTTACGTCTCCATGTATATCTATGAGTATCAGGGTGCAAATCCCTAGTATACACATCAGTAAGACTAAAATCTGACATCAAATTTAAAACTGCCTTCCTGGCATTTGGGTTATTAATATGGGAATAATTATATGTGTCTTTTAGGGGATCCAAAGCTATATTAAGATCTCCACAAATAAGCACATAAGCTTCCTCATTTGAAGCGATTATGTTTGAAATATTATTGAAGAATGAAGGAGAGTCCTTGTTCAGCCCATACATATTCATGATTTTGATGTTCAGTGAGCCTAGCTTAATATCCACAGCAATCATGTTACCCAAGTCATCCTTTTCAATATTTCCAATAACATTCAAAATTTTTACTAAAAAGTATTGCTACCCCATGTGAATTTGTTGGTTCCATGAAGGATACATTCCCTAACCCAGTGTTTTTTTATCTATTCTTTTCGACCGAGTTTGAAGCCCCTGACAGTTCACCGACAACACCACAATAGTTTTACCTTTATTGTAACTATCCATTATGCTTCTGAATATCCAGAGAATCCAGCAAACATTAGATATGACAATTGTAAAAGTGTTAAACACATCAATTCCAAAAGACATAATTGTAACATTCAGTAATAACAAAGGTATAACACCATTAACACAAATTTCTACTAATCTTTGGAGAATGCTATAATGTTGAAAACATGCAAAAATAAAAACAACAGATAAACAAAACAAAACACTTAGACACATATTATTTACAATTAACACTTTTTTTGGTTCAGTTCCTTGCAACTTGTCAATATAATTTTATATACAGCAGCAATTTGGTACAGAGAATTTTTTATAAAAATGAGTGGAATCGCAAGTAGTATGAATGTGATAATTTGTAGATTTTAATAATAAAAAGATACATTTTTAAACCATATAGAGCTCCAGCAAAAAGATTGAACAAAAGTATGACATATACATTTGGTTTAAATACTATTATAATAGTGATTTCTTAAGTTGTTGCTGCATACCACTATCATTTAAATAAGATTATATTGTTTAATATTAATAGTTTTGAATTTCTAACTGCTGTCTCCACACTACTCTTTTTGTGCAAGATTTTGACAAAGCAATTATTTTTAGAAGCCTATTTCTGTACTAGCATGTGCATTAAATAAACAGAAATCTACATATCCCAACAAAGAAAATGACATCTCACACTAAGATAGTGAACACTTCATCATTTCACAGTAGGGAAGAATTAAACAGTTTCAGGTTTTTCATATGCACTGCACTGATGCAGGTAGCCACTGCTTAAACAGGCAGTGACTGAGTCAAATATGTTGTAATGTCTAACTTATAACCAATTAGGTTCTGCACATCAAATAGCTAAACTTATATATTTATTTCTGCTTTCCTCTTTAAGACCTAGGGATCTTAGTTCTAAAGCAGTTGTTTCAAATAAAGCAGTAGTAATCGTTGGTAAAATACAGTTTTAATGTCACTCTGTACTAATAGTTCTAACTTATCTGCTAAACACAGTATTGGTAATGTTTTATCGTGGCAATGATAGTTTCACACATAGTCAATCAGTGATAGAAAATAAGAACTAAATAAAGTGCTTGCCACGATGAATCCTAAACTCTCTATTGCAAAAAAAAGGAAAAAAAATTGTGATTCCAAAACTAAAATTTTTTCCCTATAAGCATGACGTAATTGTGATGACAAAAATATTACTTATTAAAGGCTTTAAATTACTTTTGATGTACCCAATGTCATTCATTTCATTAAAATATATACATAAGAGCTCTACTACTTGAATGATTTTTCCACTTACTACGACAGTTCATTTCTAATTTCCTCAAGTATCTGTCCCATAATGTTTTGTCCTCTCTTCCAATTGTTTGTATCCCATGCCTGTTGATCATCTAGATGGTATCCAATTGCAAACAACCTGTCAAACTTGTTTGCTTCAGCAATTCTTCTCTCTCCAGTAGATAGAAGTAAGTCTTTAATGTTTGTATTTTGTACTGCCTTGGCCTTTATGCCTTCCTTAACCAGTGATTTAGCCTGTTTTTCCCACATTTCTCTGTTGAAGTTCTTAATTGATTTTCCCAAATTTTTCTGGCTAACTGGATCATCTGCTTGCATAATCCTCCCAGCAGTTTCCAAATCACCAGCGAGTAAACACTTCTGCAATTATATTTGATTCCATCAATTGAAAATTCAGTTCTATGGTGGTTGGATAGGGGGGCGGGGGAGTGCTTTGTAAAGAACGAAACTGCATCTTCATTCATTGGTGTATAAATGCTTGCTAGCTGTAGGCTTAAGGGTAATTCTGCTAAAGTTTCTACCCTGTACGCCCGGTTGTCTAACATCAGTTGGTCCTTCAGAAGGAAAGCTTTATAAGAGCCGGCATCTGGCTTTTCCATTGACCTGGCTTTATTCACTATTGGCCACATCATTCGTCTGCTTTCTTGCCATTCAATAGGAAAATCTTCAGTTAAAGTAAGTCTGTTCCCACCAGGGTTGTCGTTCAGCATCCTTCTTTTTTCCCACACTGCCATCCGTATTCGAACCGATGAGAATCTAACAATCACTGGTCGCGGTGATACACTCTGATGTTTGCGTTTACCAACCCTATGGATTTGATCAATATCACTATCAAGCACAAGCTGTGATTTTCTGTTGAAAATGTTCAAGACATGATCTCTTATATTTTGTATGTCCTCAGGGATATACAAGAGGCGAAGGTTCATGCGTCTTGAATATGCCTCCAACTTCACCCTCTTCTGTTTCTCACATTCCAGGTCATCCATCAGAATTGATATTTCAGAGCTTTGTTTATTTAGTTTTGATTCAAATTCACACACAAGTAATTTTATGTCTGAGAGGACAGTGACATATTTCTTGCTTTACATTGTCTAACTTCTTGTCTATTTCTTCAGAAAAAGCTTTTTGCATTTTTGTCATTTTATCAGTACTTGATTTAATAACATCTGCTTTTAGAGATTCAAGTTGTTCTCCCCAAAGTTTCATTTTGCTATCTATCATGGAGTTGATTTTACTTACAATACTGTCCTCCATTGCCGGTGATGGTGGTGACAATTCAGTGTTAGGTCTTTTTGTAGATGTTACTGGTGTTCCAAGCCATACCAGTGAAGTTTGTGGTTGTAAATCTGACCTGTCTTTATCCACTATTTGTGTAGACTTCTCTTTGCTTTTGCTGAAAGCTTGTCCAAATCCAACTGCTAATTACACTTATTTTGCTTATCGCATTTATGTTAAAATCACAATATTCAGTAATAGGTATGAAAAGTCTGTATGTACATCAGTATGAATTAAGTTTATATCCCAAAAGTTTAGTTTAGTCCTAGCTTCTAATAACCTTCTTTTTCATAAAGGTGTTTCCAATACTGATTCCAATATGTGTTTCAACACACTGTCCTCTATACACATATGGTTAAAGCAATCTCGTCACTCTGTGTTTAAGGGACCAAATCAAAGTTGGAGTTATCTTTGACGAATTCTGAAATTTCAAAGAATGTGCTAATGTACTAGCAGACTCCGCTGGAAGGGCACTTTCTGCTGTTATATCAAACTGTTTTCCATTCAAATATGCTTCAGTTGGTTGGAATTCTTTTACTAAATTGTATGACTCAACTGTATATTCGATCATGAGTTATAGTGCAGAAGTTTGGAATTTCCGCAATCACCTACCAGGACAAAAAATTTAAAACAGAGCTATTAGGTATTTTCTAGGAGTTCATAAAAATGCCCCGATATTGGGATTGCAGTCTGAAATGGGGCGGTTAAATGTCAAATTTCGATAATATCTGTCTACCCAACGATACTGGAATCGCCTTATGACAATGGATTTTTCATGTTTAACAAGAAAAATTTTAGAGTATGATTTGTGTAATTTTAACAATGAAAATTGGTCTGAACATGTATTTAGAATAGCAAAAATTTTGAAATGTGAAGAGAAAATTCTACAAGGTGAACAATTCAACCTACAGTCATCAAGTGATAAGCTTTATGATGAAATGCATTATGAATGGTCTAAAGATATTCCAACAAAATCAAATTTGAGAAATTATGTTAAATTTAATCAAGATATTGAAGCATCAGGGTACCTTAAAATATCTTTATCTAGATTTCAAAGATCAGTAAAATGGCCTGAGGTTAGGTATATTGCCTCTTGCCCTAGAAACTGGGAGATACTACCGAATACCAACTGAAAACAGATTTTGTAAATTAAGCCAAAATGGAAATATTGAGGATGAAATCCACTTTCTATGCTGTTGTAAACATTTTGACCATGACCATTTTATCATTTTTCACCAAATTAGCTGAAACAGGAAAAAATATTTTTGAAATGTCAGATAATGAAAAATTTGTGTACAAAATGCAACTTAACTGTAAGGAACTGCCAATTTTTGTAGAAACCATCTGGAATAAGAGGAAATTGATCCTTGAATCTTTATCCTAGTACAAAGTTATATTACGTTGGTAAGATTCTGTTTATACTCTTTACTAAAAATTTGTTAATGTCTTTATCTGTAACTTGTTATATTATGTCTATAGTGACTTATAAGCCCATTTAGAGGGCTGGGTATCCTGTATCTTATGATTATAAATTAATGTAGTTATAAAAATGTATGATACATGTCACTATAATAAAATAAAATAAATAATAAATTTATCAAAGTAGAATAAAGCAATAGTAGTCTATTTGTGGTGTTTCAGTGGAGATATTTATACAATAACCAATGCGTTGATATTTTATTTGTTTTAAATTGCGAGAAGGCAGTATTAGGTGCGGTGAAAGTAAAATCTTGCTGGATCATATATTTTTAAAATATTGCTGAAAATCCTGATCAGGTGAAGAGGCTGTTAAAACATGGGGCGAGGGGGGAGATCTTCCGTCAGTTTGCCGAGCGGCATATCTATCTTCATTTGTCCCGAAAATCCTATCCTGGCCTCATATTTCCTTATGTACACAGGTGGTCATTAAGATAAACGGTCACAGAGATAAATGGTCTTCAAAGTTTTCAAATTTAAATAGTGTAAATAGTGACATCGCACAAACTAAATAACAAAATGGACTTAAACAATGCTTTCCATGACATTTGGTTTGTCTTACATTGTTGTTTAAACCTTTTAACCGTTTTATGTGAGAATTTCTGAAGACCGTTTATCTCTATGACCGTTTATCTCAGTGACCACCCGTGTACAAGTACCAGCATTTGATATTTTGTTTTATATTGCGAGAAGACAAGTACTAGGGGCGGTGACAGTAAAATATTTTCCTTACAGTTGTAAAGTATCCAGCACAGCAGTCCCTGAGGAAAGTCACTGCAAAGCAGTATACGGCTTGTCATAAACTTGTCCGATTTTTCGCGATTTCCTTAAAATTTAAAAAAATGCAATACAATAACCCCGATTTATATATACAAATGGATAGAAGGTTGCTAGTTTTATAAAACTGTAAGGTTTCATGTCAATTCATGCATAAATAAGGACAAAAGAACCAGAAAAATTCAGACTTTATTGCGATACAGTAAATCAAAATCTTGTCTGTTTTTGTTTTGTGGATCAATAATTTGGGAATATTTTTTCAGAGAGAGAGAGAAACTGAATGGCAGTCAAACAATAATATTGAAACAATAGAGAGCTTGGGCAGGGTTCTCCAGTGGTTGGATGATCATTCCTTATTTCACAAAATAAAATAAGTGCACTATAAGTGCGCAGTCGGGGTATTTGTGGTATATATGAGGCAGAAGTAAACCCATACTGTTGCTTGCCCATTGTAATATAATATGGAAATACATTTTATTTATAATCAAAATATTTATGCTTCCTGTTTAATTTGCTCCATCATTAGTGTACTTGAATTCTGATTGACACAAGTACTTGAAGTAAATTCTGATTGTTTGGTTACTGTATGAATTTCTAATATTACTTTTATGTTGCTTAATGTCCATCAAAAGACAGACTCTCAGGTGCAACAACCAAGAAACAAGGCCAAAAAATTGAATGGAGTGGGGCTGGTTGGGTCTTTCCACTGGAGTAGTTAATGTATATACTGGGTCTCCATATAAACCAATTGGGACTGGTTAGGTATTTTAATGCCCTATAAACTGGATACTTTTGGTAGTAGATGAAACACAATTATTTCTATTCATTTTACTCTGGTAAATTTATTTGGAAACCAGTCCATTTGATGCAACTGTCTGCAGAGGTATTTATTTATTTGGGGTTATATGTTGCTTTCAACACTGTACAGATCATATCACAAGGGGTAGCATTGTGGGCAGAGGAAACCAGTACACACAGTTGGTAAAGGCTCTGTACTGTAAACTGCCCACCATTAGTAAGTAACTACTAACTTTACCACATAAGGACCAGAGTTTGGACCACCGACCTCAGAGGTGGGAGGGGAGTGTGTTAGCCTGCAGAGGTAACATATATATGAATATAATTAAAATTATTATAACCATTAAAGCCAAATTATAATAACTATTTTTCTGCCTTTTTCAAGTGTTGTATTATTAAGCAGAAAAGCATTATCTGTCAAGTGTCTGGTGAGAAATGATTAAACAACAACTAAGCATTTTCAATTCAAATCAGTTTATTCAATTTTGATGGAGGTCAACATCATTTCAAACATCAAGAACAGTGACAACTGCAGCAACAGAAGAGTGACATTACACCTGTACAAATCATATGCATTAGAGCTAATAAACCTTGAAAGAGGCATCATGATAGTTGCTATTCATCTTTTATACCGTCTTGTTGTTTGTGAAATTTTTTTACTTAAACAAAATTTCTTGGGTATTTGCAAAGATATTGGATAAGGTTTAGAACCCATATGTTCAGTTATGTGTCAATTATAACATCCATGAAGTAAGCAAGTAACAAAATAACAAACTGAACAGCAAAGAAATAAAAACAAAGCTAATAGAGATACATGTTGACCTTTAAACATGTCAAAAATTTGCTTTTTCTTGTGTTGAAATTCATTATAGATAAATAATTATTAAAATGTCATCCAGGAAAACAATCCTCAAGGCATTCATCATTGATCCCTACCCAGGCTCTGTGTGCGTCTCTCAACACTCACTCACACTATGTACAAGAACTTCTTGATCCCTTCCCGCAAAGGACTCCATCAGGATCCACTGAAATCACCATATTATTGACCCCTTGCAGTGGACACTGTCAATCTGCACACTAATATTTGAAAAAAGTTGATCCCCAACCCCAGCCTGCACTCACTTCACAGTCCCTCATCAAAGTTGTTTGTGTGCAACTCTTTAATATTTTTGACACTATCTGCATAGTGATTTTTAGAATCACAATTATTTCCTATTGTAACAACATATATTTCAAAATATTTATGATGATTATTAAATGTAGTTTCATATACATTATACAGTTATAAAAAGTGTTAAAAGCAAATTGTAGAGAGGATGACCACTCATAAGTTTGTAACTACCAATGGGAAGCTTTGACCATTCTTAAGTTCTTCATGTCCCATGTGTTTATCTTTGGATGTCAACAAGCACAAAGAACAAAAGTAATCACAATATTTCGTTCTCCACCATGTAAAAGATGTATATTTCATTTTTTGATGTTATTTACAAAATCCAGAATATTAAAACACTTAATTTAGGGGCCATGGTAGTTATTACGGCTATAAAATCTTTATTTCCTTAAGTTAACCTTACTAGGCCCAAAAATGTAGTATTTTACTAATTGTCTTTTAAATGATGCTAACTTATATAGCTGTCTCATATTTAGTACAGTTGTATCCTTGTGTTATGAGAAGTTGTGCAATAACTGCATCCTTGATTTTTTTAAAGGTCAATGTTGTGGCCTTCCCATCTGAATGCAAAACAAGGTTAACACAAACTGTCAAGGATTGATCCTTGGACCTGTCAAATTTTTTAACCTCCATATAAGGACAGACAATGCTGTATCCTTGTGTGCTGACCTTTAGAATTTTTATAACCTTAAGAATCATTATAAAAGTCACTGGTAAAATATACTTCTTATTTGAGGAAAGCTTTGGTGAAAATAGTCCGTCATGATTGGATCAACACATACTGCTAAAATGTAAGGATTACTTCAAATACTTATTAATATTTCGGTTTGTGGTTGGTTGAAATAAGTTAATACTTGTATTAAAAATGGTTTGTATTGCTGATGTGTGAATCAACCTTTTACAATAAAATGACAGAAAGTTATTTGCTTCTTTTGACTGGAATACATCTCATCCTTAACTATTGAGAATTCCAATCCTGCAGTATTTAGTCTTATTAGGGCTCACAAAGCAGAGGAAATTTGACCCTAATAGTAGTGCAGTGGTTACACACGTGTCTCACCTCTGAGGTAGGTGGTTTAAACCCCGGATCTTATGTGGGAAAGTTGGTAGTTGCTTACCGACGGTTGGCAGTTTACAGTACACTACCTTGACCAACTGTATGTACTGTATTTAGTATTTACACTGTTGAAAGTGACGTAAAACCCCAACTAAAGAAATAAATAAAAGACTCTATTTAACATGTTTCTACAACAAAAACATGTGTATTCTGCGTCTTTGTAGTCAGTACAGGTGAAGGTCACAAATTTGCAAATTTAATAAGTAAATTAAATTTTTATAAGTTAATACCCTATCCAATGGACAATTGCTAATCCGGTCGGCGCAGACCGGCCCGCCAAACGCCAGAAAAAGACGTCCTGTGTTGCCACCGGCTGGCCGGTCCGTAGTACTGTGCACTCCCCAGATGGCGCCTCGTACTTCCTTCCTGTCTAGACAACCTGACGTCATAGCATCTTTTTCGTTGTCTAAACCTCTTAGACCCCTAGTAAGCTGATAGCGGGGTCGGTGGGAGGGTCTTGTGTGTCCATTGGATAGGGTATTAACTTATAAAAATTTAATTTACTTATTAAATTTGCAATTTTATTGCGTTAATACATCCTATCCAATGGACAATTGCTGAATAACTACCGCTTGGTCGGCGGGTAAGTTACTAGGGACTTATGTGAACTCACAAGTAATAGCAAATTTTAACCTACGGTCTAGGCTGACTTCGTCAGGAGACCTATAGGTCCAGGCCTGGGTTGACTTTAAGGTCAGGAAACCCTGCAAGGCCATGGTCGGTTGCCAGCAGCCGGTTACCCGGGGCTATACCGCCGTCGCCCCCCCCCCTTTTGTAGACCTGCTCTGAGGTAGGGGAAGAGAGGGATGAGTTCAGTCCCAGAATGCAAATAAACCTCCCGAAGGAAGCACGCCACACTTAATTCTTATGTACATGAAGAACAGTTATGCACATATACAAATCTCCTCAATCTAAGGGCCACTTGTGGATCTGCTGAGCAGCCACTACCTAGCCCAATTGGTAAAGCTCTGAATCAGCCCAAGCCCCGCCCTTCATATGGAACTGTGTGAAGGTATTGTGACTTCAGTGGCGGGCTGACAAGATTGGATCTAAGGTGACTCCCGACTGGAAGATCTTAGAAGCAGCAAAGGCCCTGACATAATGGGCTTTAACCTGATGTTAAAAATGGGCCTCCTGGTCAGAGAGCTCATAATATAGCATCACAGTCTGCTTGAGGAGATAGTGGCAGGTGAGATGTCTTTGTTGAAAACCCTTCTTAAAGGAGACACAAAAACCACCTCCTATTCTGCCTGATGTCTGAGGTCCTGTCCAAATAGTAGCACAATGCTCTGACCGGACTGAGGGACCTGTCAGACTTGAGGGATCTATCCAGAGTCGGGGCCAGGGCTGTTATAACCCCAGGGGCCACACTGGACACTCTATGGCCAGCTGATTCTAGGATAGAAAACTGGGTGATGGATACAGGGACACCTTTGACCAATTGGATTGGCGTCCAATATATCGGTTTTGCCAGGCATGAATCTCACTTTTGCACTTGCCCGACCCAAAGGCCAAGAGGAATACTGTCTTGAAGGACAAATGCTTCAAGGGGGCCTCCTTGATTGGATCAAATGGAGTCTTAGCTGGTGCACGGCCCGTAAGAAGTTCCAGGAGGGTATGCCACTCCTGCCTTTGGGTCTGTCTCTGAGGAAACTATCCAGGAGACGAGCGAGATTTCCGTCCTTACTGATGTTGAAGGGTGAATTTCCCAGTTTATCAACAATGGGTGACCTATAACCATCAATGGTGCTGGGCTGTTTGCCAAGCATGTATCTCACTTCTACGCTTGCCCGAACCCAGGGCCAAGAGGAAACTGCCTTGAAGGTCAAATG
Source organism: Sabellastarte sp. h YS-2021 (assembly GCA_964017235.1). Lineage (NCBI taxonomy): Eukaryota > Metazoa > Annelida > Polychaeta > Sabellida > Sabellidae > Sabellastarte > Sabellastarte sp. h YS-2021. The sequence continues at coordinate 37,553,807 of OZ024936.1, forward strand.
CTTCAAGGAGGCCTTCAATTGGTTCAAAATGAACCTTGTCAGCTGGTGCAAAAACCAGGGAGAGGTTCCAGGAGGGGGTTCCCCTCCGGCCTTCGGGTCTGTCTCAGTGGAAGTTATCCAGGAGACGAGTGAGATTTTCATCCTTACTAACATTGATGGGCAAATTTTCCAGACTATCAGCAATGGCTGACCTGTAACCATCAATGGTACTGGGCTGCAACTTCCTCTCCTGAAGCAGGTACCTAAGGAAGTCAGCAACTGACTTTACAGGTGGTGCCCGAAGTCCACCTGATGAATGATACATCACTTGGTAAAAATGACCCATTTGCCTCATAGACTGATCTGACTGACCCCCCTTTTGAGGAGCCTCAATTCTTGCTGCCACTGCCTCAGACAAGTCCTGCTCCTCGATTGCTGAGGCTCTAGGAACCCTGCATGGAGATTAAGATTTGTCAGATTTCTGTGAGGGATCTGATCGAATGGCTGTGAACAGGCTGGGCAGATTGGGCAGGCTCAGAGGGATGTGGCTGGACATGGCCACTAGATCCCAAAACCAAGGCATGTTGGGCCACCCCGGAGCAATCAGAATGATTCTCTTACATGGGGAGTCTTGTGACTTCTCCACCACTTTGCCCAATATGGCTGATGGTGAGAAGGTGTATCCTTTTAGATCCTACCATGGCCGACTGAGCACATCCACTGCTGTGGCCAGGGGATCCGGTACCGGTGACACAAAACAGAGGTGACTTGTTGTTGAACCTTGTGGCAAATAAGTCTATTTTGGGCCGATGCCACCTACTGCATAGAGTGGAAGACCTCTGGAAGGAGAAACCACTGTTTTGATGGTCTGGCCTAGCCTGGACAGCCTGTCTGCTACCACATTATGCCAGCCTGGAATGTGTCGTGCTTTAGAGTCACTTGTTTCCTGGTACACCAGGTCAAGATTCCCCATAGTAGGGCACAAAGTGGGCCCGACCTCATTTCTCCTTCCTTTATGTATGACACTACTGTGGTGTTGTCAGTTGCTACAAGTACTATCTTGCTTGAGCAAAGGTCTTAGAACTCTTAAAGTCAGAAAAACTGCTTAAAGTTCTAGATAGTTAATATACAACCTGCTTCCCGGAGGGGACCAGGTTGCTCTTGCAAAGTGCTCATCTAAGTGAGCGCCCCACCCTTCTATTGAAGCGTCTGTAAATATTTGCAGAGCATGTTTAATTGGGTGTAATGGTTGGCCTGTAAGAACATTGTCTTCCTTCAGCCACCATTGTAAATGGGGGGGTGCAGGGACCTGGGGACTTGGATCACCTTTTCCAGTGATTCTGGTACCCTCCAGTTGTTTTGAGATGCCACTGTATGGGTCTCATATGGAGTCAACCTAGATTAACTTGCTTTTCTGTAGCCGTCAGTAACCCATCAAGGACATGAATTCCTGGACCGGGCAAGCCGGTAGGGATAGCAGTTTTAACATAGTCTCTTGAAGGTTCTGTCACCGGTCCAGAGTCGGTCGGAACCGATCAGACCTGAAGTCGAACTGGTAGCCTACAAAATCAAAGTCTTGTTTGGGCTCCCGCTCTGATTTCTGTAAGTTCATCAGCCAAACCAGTTGCTGACACACTATTTACTAGTTCCCTTTGTATCTTGGAGACAAGCCTGGGATCTGGCTCTCACCAACCAGTCGTCTAGGTACTGGTGGCTTCTTAAGTCCTTGTGTATGGTCACAAATTTCACCTCCTTTGGTATCACAGTGAATTCCAAGGGTGCTGTAGACAAACCGAATAGCAGGCACTAACTGGATTGTCCTTGTATAAGAATATGGGAGTATGTATCCCTCCTTGAACATTTATAATACCTAGGGTCTAGCCCCCGAGGCTTCCTAAGTTCCCGAAAAAGGACTTAGTCTGGAACCTACAGGCAGATTGTGTGCCACATTTGGGACATTTGGTATTTTGGAAAAATTATTTCCTGTCCCTCCGGACACTGGTCCGGTCTGGTGACAATGATCCAGGTTAACAGTCTCTCTGTTCTTATTGTGGTACTGGTGGGACTGACCCAACTTTTCATATTAATAGACTCTTCGCCCCGGGCCAGCAGCCTGCAAGGTGCAGCATTTACAGAGCAATTGTTATTCGTGAGATGTCTGACCCCTGGCCAGACCTGATGACAAAATTTATTATCTCTCCAGCCAAGTCCAGCACTGATAACAGATTGTTGAGAGATGTGATAAGGGAAGGTTGCCTGGCAGTAGGTTGGGACACTGTCATGTCACATCACCAAGACCATTGACAGGTCTAAAAATTCTCTGTAACCAAAATTAACCTTAGGCAACTCTGTCTGGTACCAGGACTCCATACCCGGTACTTAGCTGTAACCAGCAATTCTCTGTAACCGGCAAAAAACTGGCAGTCTGGGGTCACCAATCAATTTTGACAGCTACTGGTCTATATTTAGCCAGCCTTTTTTTTTTTTTTTGTAGCCAATACCAGTCGGTACACTCTGTAACCAGTTGTTGAAGCAAGTGTACTAGGCTGTGTAGCCAGTCCCAGCCGGTACACCTTGTAATCAGTTGTTGAAGCAAGTGTACTAGGCTGTGTAGCCAGTACCAGCCGGTACACTCTGTAACCTGTAACCAGTTGTTGAGGCAAGTGTACACGGCTGTGTAGCCAGTACCAGCCGGTACACTCTGTAACCAGTTGTAGCCAGTAATAAAAACTGTAACTGGCAAAAAACTGGCAGGCTGGGGTCAACAACGAATTTAGACAGCCACTGGTCTATATTAGTCAGTTTATGTAACCAGTTGGGTGAAAAACTGTATAGTAAGGACTGTGTAGCCAGTACCCTGCCGGTAGACTTGTAACCGGTAGGTTGAAGCCATATGTAGCCAATTGCTAAAGCAAGTGTACAAGGCTGTATAGCCGGTACCGTCCGGTACACTCTGTAACCAGTTGTTGAGGCAAGTGTACAAGGCTGTATAGCCGGTACAGGTCGGTACACTCTGTAAACAGTTGTTGAGGCAAGGGTATAAGGCAGTGTAGCCGGTACAGGTCGGTACACTCTGTAACTAGTTGTTGAGGCAAGGGTATAAGGCTGTGTAGTCGGTGCACTCTGTAACCCATTGCTAAAGCAATTTTACAACTATATTTTATGTTGAATTCAGCTGGCTGTAGGTTTCCTCCATTAATAAAAGTATTTCTTTGAACGTACGTCTCAATTGTAGATTTGACAGTTGCTGGGAAAGCCCTTGTGAGCTATATTTAGAAACGAAAGTTGGTCGGTGTATCACGTGACCAGCTTGCTGGTCGGAGGGACAACGTGATTGGCTGATGAAAGATGACGATCAGCTTCGTGACCTGGTCGGTGAATCACGTGACCAACTTCGGGGAGATGCCCTCACTAGACGAATTCTTTCCTATATCCCAGTAAACGTAAGCTTACTGGTCGACTGATGTCTGTAGCAGAGAAATCTGTATCAGTACGTTGGAGGTGGATTACAGGAACTAAAACTGGAATCACAGTAGACGTGAGTGCAAAGAACGTACTACCGACCTTCTTGTTCGGTGATTTCCGTGATAAACTTCGTGACTGGTCGGTGAAAACACGTGACCAGTTTCGTGAAGACACGCGATTGGCTGACTGGATATGACGTCAGAGGTCGCGTTCTTTTAGCTGGCCGGCCGGCTGTTGCTTTAAAAACAGAGAAGCCTGGGCCAGTGCACTCTGAAGATGATATTCCTGGCCGGTCTGAAGTCGGTTCATCTTCTCAGCCGGCTGTACACTCAAACCAGTTTCCTGGCCATCCACTGCCCTTACTACCGACACAAGTGCCGGGTCCATAAAGGGTGGGACTGAGAGTGTTCTGAAGAAATCTGCAGAGTTCATCTCTTGCTTCTGATGAAATAATACTGGAGCTAGGCTGGTGTGACTGATGCTTTACAGCAGAGAAGTCGGTACCAGTGCGCTCTGAAGAAATCTGAAGAATTCATCTCATGCTTCTGATGAAAAAACACTATATACTCGAGCTGGCTGGTGTGACTGATGCCTTACAGCAGAGAAGTCTGTACCAGTGCGCTCTGATGAAGAATGCACCTTCCATGAGGAATCCCCTTTGGTTTACAGTGCTCAAAACTACGTAGACTGAGGTTTCCGTGATTTCTAAGACGTTTCTATGGCGACTGTAGGTGGAAGGTTATAGATGGTACATTCAAAAACAAGGACACGGATAAAAATACCTGTAAGTAGAATATCCATAATTCCTCAATAAAATCGATCTGCCCCTAACAACACAATGGTTGAATGGGAGGAAACTAGCAAATGGCTGCCTTCATATTTCCCGCCGATTACGTACTGCCCTATCATCAACACTAAATTGAGTCAGCTAGGGAGCGTTTCCAGCAGATTTTAAATGTATATCCGTGCTTGAACAGTAGATAAAACTTCTACACTGAAAATATCCACATATAAGGTTGAAAATCCGTCATAAAGCACACTTTTCCTTTAAAAAACTGGAGATGTTGAAAACACGTCTGCACAGTACACGCGCCAAACGAAAAAGATGCTATGACGTCAGGTTGTCTAGACAGGAAGGAAGTACGAGGCGCCATCTGGGGAGTGCACAGTACTACGGACCGGCCAGCCGGTGGCAACACAGGACGTCTTTTTCTGGCGTTTGGCGGGCCGGTCTGCGCCGACCGGATTAGCAATTGTCCATTGGATAGGATGTATTAACGCAATAAAATGGAAAGTTTCTGGATTAGCTTGATATATGAGATGCAATTCCTTGTTAATCAGAATCCAAAATGAAAAAAAATAATAAGAAAATAGCATCAGAGATGCCCGTACCCCACAGCCTAGGGAAATATTTTGAACACCATGAGATATAGAAGTACTGTATCAGTACAAAGTTCAGGATACTTTCAGAGCACTGTAAGTTATATAAAGGTCCAAACAATGTTTAAATGGAGAAAATAATGTCTAAAAGAAAGATAATGCATGTAAAGATGAAGTATTAAAACAAGATAATTCAATAACAATATGATAGCATTAATCAGTAAACTAAAATTACAACACTCTTTATCTACATCTGCATGGCCGAATTATGGTTTAGATGTTTTGAATATTACCATGCATACAGAAGTGGTAATACATTCAATGAATGCTTATGTGTGGTGTTGGAGCAAAATCCGTGGCTCACTTGATGAAATTCCATCTCTTACAATGGGAAGTTATAAACATAAAATTCTTAATAAATTCTAATATTACTTTAACAGTGCTTAATCTGCATCAAAAGACAGACCCAAAGGTGCAACAAGATTTTAAAGGTCAAGGTCACTACGACAAGGTCAAAGGTCAAATTAAGGTCACACAATGATAATGCACACCTATAACCCCTAACCAATGTCCCTACCAAATATCAACTTCCTACACCTTACGGTTTCCGAGATATAGCCCAGACAGGATATTATAGGTCAAGGTCACTACGGCAAGGTCAAATCAATGTCAGACCATGACATTGCACACCTACACCCCCTAACCAATGTCACTAGTAAGTATCAACTTCCTACACCTCACAGTTTCCTAGATATAGCCCGGACAAGATTTTATAGGTCAAGGTCACTATGGCAAGGTCAAATCAAGGTCAGACCATGACATTGCACACCTACACCCCCTAACCAATGTCCCTACCAAGTATCAACTTCCTACACCCTACGGTTTTTCCGAGATATAGCCCGGACAAGATTTTATAGGTCAAGGTCACTACAGCAAGGTCAAAGGTCAAATCAAGGTCAGACCACGACATAGCACACCTACACCCTCTAACCAATGTCCCTACCAAGTATCAACTTTCTACACCTTACGGTTTCTGAGATACGGCCCGGACAAACTTTTTCCCGCCGCCCCGACCGCCCGCCCATCCGGTCACCATGGGTAAAAACAATACCCCGACAGCCCTTAAGGGCTGTGGGGTAAAAAACCACTATAAATATTGTTATGGCTACCGCCCGGGAATTTTGTCCGGAAAGCCGTACGCCTGGCAAGTGAGTTTTAGCATCTTCCCACTGGAAGTACAGAACAGGAAATGACCTTAAAGGCTTCAGTTATCTGTGCATATTCAAAGAGTGAAGACATCAAAGTAAATCTGACAACATCACTTCAGATAACTACTGGTGAGTCTTTAATTTTACAACACTGGTACCAGAAGTGTATGATTTCATCACCCACAAGATTCTGGTATTGGTTTTGTAAGTATTTATGTTTCTTTGTGGTAATTTCGTCCACCACGTGAATCCAAATTTATTTGAATTTTCTTGGTGTTTTATGTGAAGAAAACAGGTATTTCTTCAACTTAAACTGCTTTATAGTACATGTATATTAGTCAGTATTTCTATTTCATTATGGTGTCTTTACATTTGTATTTGCGTTATTTGTTAGCGCGAAAATCTGCGATACTTTAGCGTGATTATCAGTGATAATTTAGTGTGTAAATCAGCAATTATACTGTGTATCTGTCAAATATTTCATATTTGATTACTGGTAAAATATCTGTAAATTTTTGTGGATATTTAACGTCAGTTTTGCTGTGCGATTTATCTATTTGTGTAGCTGCCAGTTAAATTGATTGGTATATTCTGTGCAGTGTTTTATTTGATTTTTCATTGTAAATGTATTATATTTATTGACAGTTGGCTTTGGTTTAAGCTACTGTAGTACTGTCATTATCGTCAATTTTTTGTACACTTCTTTGTCGATACTGTGTACCAGTTGTCGTATCAGTCATTGTACTTGTATCGTAGTTTGTACTATACATTATTTTGTATTGTATTTCTTGTATTGCTCTGGTATACAAGAAATTTTGATTACAAAGATACCTGTTTTGCTCAATATTTGATATTTCCATGTAAATCATTTTTTGCCCACAGTACATTTGTCCCTAAAAATACCAGTGATGATTTATTATTAATTTGTCCAATTCAAGTAATTTTTAGATTTGACAAGTAAATAGCTAGAAAGTTTAGTGTAGATTGCATATTTTTTATTTTTGGAATAAAAAGAAATTAAAGTAGCGGATTTTCTGTAAATGTGAAAATTTTTGAACAGTATTTCAAATTTTCTTCATTTGTAATATATATGGTGAGATTGTGATTTTTGCTAAATAACTTTTGCTTTGTCTTGCAAGTAATTTACTGTACTTTGGCCTATATCTTTGCATTGTTGTGCAGATTGGGTTTGATTGAATTCGGTTTAACTTTGCTCCCTCTTGCAAGTTAAATTATCAGATTTTGTGTCATCTGCGTGAAATTTCATTAATTGACTTGGCATTGTTTTGCTAGTTGGTTATTGATTGTCTGGTGTTTGTCAGTTTGTTGGTTGAATTGAGTAAAATTCACTTTAAAAAAATTGTAAATGGCTACCGGTGGAAAAAAAACAGTTCAGATTGAAGATGCTACCATGGCAGATTTATTGTCAATAAAAAGCATTGGTGAAGCAAAGGCAGACAGGATATTGAACCTGAGGAAAGAAAATGGTGGTGCGCTGACCTTGCATGACCTTCAGAAGTCAAAAGTTTTCAGCAATTCTGTGATCAAGAAATTTCAACACACGTGTTTCATCATATTCAGTGAAAAAAATGTGTCAGCTGATAACAAGGTTTGCTCCAGTCAGGAACACCTTGTAGTTCAGGTTGGCGCGGAAGATTTCCATGAGGTGGAGGAGAAGGACAATGAAGTTTCGGATGACAAGTATGCTTTCCCTGACAAAAGAATCTTTGCATTTGTCGGGAATGTCGACTGATCAGAAGTTACAGTCACCAAAAGTAGAGTTGTCGGGCTCATCCTATCAGGTTTTTCCCAGTCAGGGAACTGTAAGATTTGAACCCGAGACTTCGGACTCCATACCAATAGTTGCTGGAAAACCAGGACTTGATGATATGTGGTCAGTTTTAATCACAATCAAGAATAACACGTCCAAAACAGAGAAGTCTGTGGAGAAGTTGGAGTCAGCCCAGGTTGAAACCAACAACAAGGTGACTGTCACAAAGTGATTTTTCATATTGTAGATTTTTTACTGGGATTGTATGAAAGCCTCTGTCATTAGGACATTATGATTTTACTGAAAGTATTTTAACTTGGGTGCAGTACATTATGAATGTCTTTTCATACATGAATGACTATCACAAACACCATTTCACACATTGTTTTTCATATGAAGGAAAAAGTGTAATATGTGCAAGGTGTGTGGTTCTTGTATCTTTGGTCAGTTGTTGAAATGATTTCAGCCTGAAGGGTTGTACTTTTGGTGTTTGTTTTTTTCCATCCAGATGCAGGCTGGTTTTTTGTTGACTTGGGACATCTGTGGCAGTTGTTATCTGATGTATATTGTTGGATGTGATATTGTTGATGCCAACTGATGTTCACTATTAGATGTGATGCTGATGCTATATGATGGTTATTGTTGGATGTGATGCTGATGCTATCTGGTGGTTATTATTGGATGTGATGATGTGATGATGATGCTATCTGATGGTTACTGTTGGTTGTGATGTTGTTCACATAAACCCTTCGGATGATTAAATGTTCAGCTGGTGTTTAGACATATTGGTGGTGTCTCTGAGAGAATGAACATGTTTCTGAACAATTGATGTTTATATGTTTATAGACCAATACACGCTATAATTGTGTACTGTGGAACTTTGTACTGTTTAAATACTGTTCAATTATTTTCATCTTGTACTGTATTTGTGCGTGTATATATATATATATATATATATTGCATGTCAGTACACTTATCATCCTTATTGATTTACTGTGTATGCTTTGTGTCATCACGTGTGCTTTGTGTGAGACTGAGTGTTTGTGTGACGTAAAAAGTAGGTGAAAGCTTTATGGATCGTTTGTTGAATATTTTATTTTGTATTTTATTTCATTTGTGTTATTTACCCATATCTCAATAAAAGAATACCTGACAGTGACAAAGTTGTTCCGCATTGTGGAAGAAATTGAACCGTTCAGTTCATTCAACCAGTACGGCTCAACTTGAGCTTAAGTCTACAGTAGATCGCCTGGATCAGAGTGGCTGATGTCGAGGAGAAGCATCAACAACTTGACAGGGTGAAAAGTGACACCGCAATGTTAAAGAGCAATGTGTCCGGCTTGACATTTTCTCAGCAGGAAGTTATGTTCAACTGCTATAGGGATGTCTTGAACCTTGGTCAACAGTTACAGTCCAAGATGCAAGAAACGAAGTCTAGGTTATCAAGACTTGATTCTCGTTTGGATCAACAGGCTGAAGAGTACGACCAGCAGAAAACTGTGTTTCCTTCTTTGAAGTCCAGGGTGACGCAACACCAAGTGATGTTTGACCGGGAACTGGAGTCAGTCATAGAAACTCAGAGATCCCAAGATGAAGCGATAAATTCTCAACGACTTGAAAATGCTGAGAGTCAACATCAGCAGGAAGTCTCTTTGGTGCATCGAGATCTAGATGGTCTAGCTCAACAGGTGCAGGATGTCAAAGAGGAAGTGCAGAATCTGAAGTATGCTCCCTGTGACCACAACCCTTCGATCAGTAAATATCGAACTGGTGTGGAGCAGGATGTAGCTTTTCAAGCTTTGCAAAAGGACTTCGAAACTTCCTTTGCAGAGTTATCGAAGCTCGTGACAGAAAATAAAGTTGCATTACAGAAGCATGAACAGATCCTAGTACAACAGAAGAAACAACTGGAAGGGTTGGCTGATGAGAAGTGTCTGGTTGACATTGAAAAAGCTTTCGAGCGAAATGTCAATGTCCAAAGCATGATATTTGAAGCCAAACCTAAGCCAACATTGGAGAAATTGAATCGCCAGCTCAAAACCATGCGGGATACATCAATTTGGAATATGAGCTTCCGTCCAATTTACCAGGCCTTCAGTGGACTGGATTGGACTTGAGGCAAGTTTCAGAGTTGAATTACCCGGGGTCTTCAGATGAACAAACTATCCCTAAGGTTCCTCAGAAGCAAGTCAGGATGTCTCAGCCGTTGTATACTCCTGTTCCTAGCTATCTTAGGACAACTAGTAGATGTTCAACGCCAAGGAATGAAGACCAGGATGAATATATTCAGCGTGTATCAGCTGACACCTTAGCCTGGACTGAGTCTGAGAAGATCCATAACTTTGCCATGTCCTTGAAGAAATGAGCAGCTGAGTATTATGGAATCCTGCCAAACCGAAAAGAAACGGACTTTGGCTGAAGAAGAGGTTCCAGGATCACTTTGGGAAGACAGAATCACCTGCTGCCTTGAGATGGGAACTTCTACAAACAGAGCAGCGTGAAGATGAAAATCTTGAGAAGTACTTGGCCAGAATGCACGGAATGATAGTTTCTTTATTCCCAGATGAACAAAAGCAAGAGGCATGTAGTCCATTTTTCGTGGATGCTTTCATGAAGGGTTGCCGTGACAAAGCAGCAGTGCTTGCAGCTGCTGATAAACATCCAACTACCCTTGAGGATGCCTATAAATTTGTGCAGGATGCTATACAACTACGCAAAGCTATCCATGGGAAGAAGGCTTTTGTGAGGAGTATCAAATATGTTGAGTCTGACTCGTCAAGTCCCTCAACTGATTCTGATACCTCTACCACATCAGAGGAATCTGTGGCCAAGACATTGCAAGCCCGGGGCCATACATCAAAAAGAGATGGTTGTCACCACAAAAAGAAGTTTCACAAAGTCATCTCGGGTCTACACAAAGTGTTGAAAGAAAATAAAAACAGACAAGATGTACCCAGATGTTACAACTGTGGTGAGCCAGGACATTTCGCACAAAATTGTCCCAGGAGGCGCTATGATGGCTATGACAGAAAATAATGGTCATCAACCAGAAGCGATCAACCCAACTGGCGAGATCATCAGGGTTATGACTGAACTTGAAACTTTCCTAGTTATCAGCAAAGTGGTCCCAGACGTGATAGGTACACACCACCGGGTACCCCTGAAAGGTTTCCTCCATCCAGTCAAGGATATCAGAGGAATACCTACGGCAGTCCCCGGCCTGGACAGTACTATCCATCACAAAATAGAGACCACAGAAGTCCACAGCGGAGTGATGATCCAAATTGGACAAGCCCAAGAATGGATAACCAGCGCTACCACAGCCCACCACCACCACCTACAACTACACAGGGTTTTAAAAATAGTTGTGACTCCACTATGCGACCTACCTCCATGGGTGAGAAGTCCAACATAACTTTTTCTGACTCTGTACAGTCTTTAAACTAGTAGGAGGGGTAATTCACCTGTTGCCCCGTCCCTCAACATGAATAATTGGGTGAGTCACAAGATGTGTAAGCGAGTTTGGTGTAGAAAAACACGAGAAAGTAACAAGAATAACCCTAGCGCTGTAGTAGATCGCATTTTCCAAGGTATTAAAACCAAAGCACTACTTGATACCGGCGCTCAGATTTCCTTGATGAGTAGCAAACTGTATGAACAAATTGAAAACAAACCTGATTTAAAGGGAATCCTTAAGTTAGAGGGGATTATTCAAGATGTGAAAATTGATGCAAAACTATTTGAGGGAGTAAAAGTTTCTTCCGATGAGTCGCAATCATTCACATGGAAATTCTATGTAGCTAATATAGCTGAACCTTTAATTATTGGTTTAGTCTTTCTTTGTCATTTTAAAGCGGTTTTGAACTTGGATAAGGGAACTCTCATGTTGAATAGGTATTCACTGGGATTGAATCAGTACAAAACTAGTGAGGGGAATCAATACTCTTGTGTCCCAGTTATTGCCCATGAAAAACTGAACCTACCACCCAGCAGTGTTTTAAGAACTAGTGCTCGGTTAGCAAAAACTTTGTCCGGTGAAATAGTTATTTCACAATCCGGTGAAAACAAAGGTGTTTTGCTACCTAACACTATTGTTCAAGCTGCGGAAATGGTCCCAATCCAATTAGTCAATGACACAAATGTTCCAATCCTAATTCATGTTGGACATGTGTTAGGATATGCAATGGAATGTGATGTTGTCCTGACTGAAAATTCCAAAAAGATCAATGCTGGCAGTCTTGAAAAACATCCTAGCAATCTTGAGAAACCTCTTACCAGTCTTGATGAACTTCCTACTAGTCTTCCAGATCATCTTGAAGGATTGTTCCAGTGTTCCAAGAAGTTCTTGAATGAAGATTAAGCAGCAATCCTGAAATCACTACTACTGAAGTATCAAGATATATTTTCCAAGGGGAGTCATGATATAGAATGTTTCAAAGAAATTAAACATACCATAGACACTGGTACACAACAACCAGTCAAACATCCTATGCGCCGTACACCAATGGGTTTCGAGGGAGAAGAGGAGAACCTAAAACAGATGTTGGAGATCGGGGTGATCTCAGAGTCTTCCTCAGACTGGGCCTCTGCACCAGTTCTTGTGAGGAAGAGAGATGGCTCTATCCGATACTGTGTGGATTATCATTCCTTGAATGCCAAAACAGTCAAAGACTTATTTCCATTACCATCCATATCACAGTGTTTGGATCAGCTATCTGGTAATAGATACTTTTCCACACTTGATATGGCGAGTGGTTATTGGCAAATAGAAATTGATGAAAAAGATCAACATAAAACAGCCTTCATTACCAAGTACGGACTATTTGAACACAAACGGATGGCGTTTGGGCTTTGTAATGCTCCCGCCACATTCCAATGATTCAATTTGTCCTAAGAGGTGTAACATGGAACAAAACATTGGCATACATTGATGACGTAATTGTCTTAGGCAAAGACTTCGCAGATCATGTTGCTAACCTTGAGCTGACTTTTCAAAGATTTCGTCAGCTCAATCTGAAACTTAAGCCCAAAATGTGTAGTTTGTTCCATACTGAAACTACATTTTTGGGACACGTGGTTAGTTTTGAAGGTGTTGCTGTGAATCCAGTAGGGCTGCAAGTGAACCCGAAAATGCGCCTTGATTCCTCGTTTTAGAAGAATCGACTCAGACTTGGTTAATCGCTTGATTATCGCCCACGAAATAAACTGCTTCATATTTTGACATATCACGCCTTATAAACTGGTTACAAACCACACAACAGGAACAAATGTTGATAATTTATTGAATTTTGGGAAAAAGACGCATTTACAATGCAAAATATAAGAAACTTTAACCATCTTTATATTGCGAGATTTGAGGTGTCTTCGAAATACGTTATAATAAAATGCCATCTTATAAAACATTGTTACACAAAGAGTTAAAGTTTGCAAATACTTAAAATATAAAATGCTGAAATGGAAACGCCTTATATTAGTAAAATATATAAATATATTCATATGTTTAAAGAAAAAATAGAATTTTGTAGTAGATTTTACATCTATGTTCAGTTGTTTTCGAAGACCTGGTTCACTTTTCTTGCCTCGAGTATTGTACTGAATCGTTTCGTTTTCGAGTAACCGAAGAATCATTGCAGCCCTAGAATCCAGACAACATTACCAAAGTAAAGAAGTGGCCAATTCCACAGTCTGTGAAGGATGTAGAGAAATTCCTAGGATTTGTGAATTATCATTGTGATCATATCCAGGATTACGCAGGTCTTACTTCCATTCTTTACAAACTGACTGGAAGTAAAGCAACTTTTGAATGGCAGGAGAGTCACCAAGAAGCATTTGATGCCGTCAAGGAGAAGTTGGTCAATGCGCCCATTTTGGCCTATCCAAATGCAACAGACATTTTCATTCTGGATACGGATGCCTCAGGAACAGTAATAGGTGCTGTGCTTTCACAACTACAAGACGGTGATGAAAAAGTGATTAGCTATGGGAGCTATGTCCTGACCCCGGAACAACGCAAATATTGTGTAACCAGAAGAGAGCTCCTTGCTGTAGTCAGATTCACAAGACAGTTCCATCACTATCTTTTAGGCCATAAATTCTACCTGAGGACACACCACAACAGCTTAACTTGGCTTCTCCGTTTCAAGTACATAGAGGGTCAACTAGCTAGATGGTTGGAAGAACTGAGTCAATTCGACATGACTATCCAACATCAACCTGGAAACAAACATGGAAACGCTGATGGATTATCCAGAATCCCAGATGAAACAAGTTTCTGCAACTGTTACCAAGCTGGTGTTGACCTGGCAGATTTACCTTGTCAAGGTTGTAAATTCTGTACTAGGGCCCATCAGCAATGGTCTAGATTTGAATCTGATGTCGATGATGTCGTTCCTCTAGCCATTAGAACAGTCTCTGTTTCACCAGATGAGCCATACGTCCATTGGATTCTCTCTTGTACAGAAGAAGAGCTGTCACAACTCCAGCGGAATGATCCTTGTTTGAAAAAACTGATTGTTTGACTACAAACTGACATAACCCCTAGTCTTTGTGCAGCCCAACAGTTAAGTATTTCTACCTCAATAGAAGCCATTTAAGTTACCAAAACAACTTATTGTGGTACTCCTGAAAGGATGTCATTGGAGAAAAACAACTATTAGTGGTTCCAGAATGCCTAAAACAAGAAGTTTTATCCCTTAATCATGATATACCATTAACTGGACACATGGGTATCACAGACGCTCCTGCATATCCGAAAATCTTTTATTTGGTATAAGATGTCCAGGGATGTTGAACTTTTTGTGAAATCCTGTCAGGTGTGCAACAGGAGTAAAAAAGCCAACACCAAAGCAAAAGCAAGACTCGGACAGTACCACTTAGGCTCTCCATTAGAATGTGTACATATGGATATCCTAGGTCCATTTACTCCATGTACCAAAGGAAATCAATGTCTTGATGATTGTGGATCAGTTCACAAAGTGGCTTGAATGCTTTCCACTGCCACATCAGAATGCAGAAGAAACTGCCATATGTATGGTTGATGGATTCATTTCACGTTTAGGATGCCCAGTGGAGATTTAACTGTCTGTGATTTGCTCCAGATTACCAAAACCAGGACTACACCCTATAGACCATGCTCTAATGGACAGGTAGAGCGTTATAATCGCACCTTACTGCAGCTGATTCGGTGTTTCCTCAAGAGCAATCACAAGTCCTGGGATGAACACCTACAGCAATTAGCAGTTGCTATTCGCTCAACCATCAACAGACACACTGGATTTACTCCTAATATGATGATTCTTGGCAGGGAAGTCATGTTGCCAGTAGATCTGATGTTCGGTTCTATCAGTCAAGAAGAAACAACTTCTGCAGAATATGTCACGAAGCTACAACAAATTCTTTGTCAAGTCCATACCCTTGCAAGGGAGTCCTTGCAGTCCAGTCAAGAAAGACAGAAAGGGACTATGACCTTAAGTTGAAAGTGACTACGTATGAGATTGGTGATTTCGTGTATGTCCTTGATTCAGCTAGGAAAATTGGCATTACTCCTAAATTGCAACCGGTATGGAAAGGTCCATATGTTATTTCCATGGTTATTTTACCTATTCTTTTGGAAGTAGCTGACAAGAGAAAGTCATTTGTCCTACATCATAGGTTAAAGCCTTGTGAGGATCGCTCCATTCCTTTGTGGCTTCGCAGGAAACAAAATAAAATTTTGAACAACCTTGACCAAGAGGATCCTGAAAACGAAGACGATTTCTGTTTGGAATGGCTATTCGACAATGAGCCAGATAATACAGATGCCAGTCTGCCAGAATACTATCAGGAGGAAGTACAATCATTTCCAGACGATCAAGTTTTGCCGGAATCTACACTTGAAGCTGAACAACAGCTTGATTCTGGAGATCAGCTACCTGAATTACAGCCCAGCAGAAGTGGTCGTGAAAAGAGGAGACCACGTCATTTGCAGGACTATATTTAAGTAGTTAAGACTTAGATAAGATGGTTTGTTGGAATTTCCTAGTCAAGTGCATGAGGGTTTTGGTGTTGGTATGACTAGTTAAAGTCCACTAACTACTATCACCCATTGAAATGTATGGATTCCACAGTACTTATCTTATGGTTTCCTTTCTGCAGGAATCAAAATGGCAGACAAGAAAGAAAGCACTGATAAGGATCTGGCCAGAGATCTACTCCCAAGAAATGGCTCCAATCAGAGACTAACTTCCAGATCAAGTTCTCACAACAACCGCGAAAGATCTGATCAGAGATCCTCTACTATCGCAAAACAACTAGTTCAAGATCTGACCAATCTTCTGTTGTAACAAGGATTGAACGAGTCCCTACTGAACAAGCCAGGTCAGAGCATAGGGTTACATTTGATCTACCACCTAGACAAAGGAGGCGCTCTGTTTCTCGTTCTAGACGCACGGTTTACTCTTGTTCTGAGTCTACTGATTCTTCAAGAGCACATGAACATCCACCTGCATCTTCAACGCTTTCACTTAACGAGCAGGTGATAAAGATGTTGAAAGAACTGTATAGCTTTGTGGATTTTAACACCATCAAGCGGATTGTTGAAACTACAGCATCCGAAATGAAGGTCTACAGCCAAGGACTGTTGATGGAAACTAGCAGTAGGAAAGTTAGGGAGATGATGGCAGCAGCTTGTGGTGTCTCAGCAGCGCCTGCCTCATCCACGCCTGTTCCTGTGGTATCTGCTCCTCGTGCAACAGTCGTCACCCAACCAAGGGGCGTTGTAGAGACCATCAAACCAAAGGTCACTATACCAAAAGAAGTAAAAAGTCACAAGGAACCACCAAAGAAAGTAACTCCGTCTACTAAAGCAACTAGGGAAGTTACCATTAAAGATATGAACAACAACAACGCCAACACTTTAAAGAGATCATCCTCTGAAACATTGGAAGTGGTTGTTCCTAAGAAAAAACAGAAGAGGCATGCATGTTTCATGACCGACTGTGGCCAACCATCACCCAGTATCAAGAAACGTCGTTGGAAAGCATCTGTCAATTGCCTTCGCCACTTGGAAAGGAGATGCCCAATGAAGAAAGAATGGTCCGTTACAACCAATCTTTGATGTCTCCTGAAGCAGCACTTGGTTTGTCCAACCATGAACTATTGCAGCATGTTGTCGAAAACAAGTGGTTTCCTGTGGACACCAGGTTTACTATCCCCCCCATTGCGTTCCTGTCCTTACGAACTGGAGTTTTTTCCACTGTTCTTAATTGCATTGGGGAGGAGAAGGTCCAGTCTTTCAAAACAGCAAATCTCGAGACTGAAAACTAGGATTTCCAGTCCGTTTCAACTGTGGATACACCAGTTTAGGATGTTCCAACAGATGCTCAGGTTGCTCAACCAGTTCAGGTCACGCAATCTGAAGTTCACATTATAGAACCAGAAGAGAATCCAATGGAGGTGGATCAGTGTAACCAGTGTGAATCTGGTGACCTAGCAAGTAGCCTTGCTCTCTCAGAGGAAGCTGTTTTACTAGGTTCACCTTCTGAGGATGTGGCAAGTGTCAGCTCGTCAATACTTGAAAGTCCACCCAAGAAGGTCTCCGTGAAAAACGTAGGGATTCCATATGATAATGAGGGTTGGAGGCGAAGAAGAAACAGTTTCTTGAAGGCTGACAGCAAAGACAGAGTGAGCTTCATCGACTCGCATATGCACCTGGATAAGCTGAGGGGGATTAGCAAGTGTTGGGATATTGATGCCATCCTCAACAGGGGTCCTCCGGTGTATCTCCAAGCCGTTGTGGCAAACTTTTGTCATGATCTGCCAACCAAGGAACTTAGACAGATGTGGAAACAAGACTCCCGAATTCATCATACTCACGGAGTGCATCCTAAGTTCGCCCAAACTGTCACGGACGACCAATTCCATCAAGTAGTAACCAATATCACCAAGGATCCACGCTGTGTTGGCATTGGTGAATTCGGTTTAGACTATAGTGGACCTTTTTTCAAATTCAAAACTCAGCAGATTAAACTATGTGAGAAGTTTCTGCAGATATATGTGAAAGAAGAGATGTTTAGCAAGACTCTTGTGATTCACTGCAGGGATCAAAAGAACAACACAGATGCTTCAACTACTTGTCTGAAGATCTTTGATAAGGAGATCCCTGGCTTCCATAAAGAAGTTGCCGACATACATTACCATTGTTACAACGGGGGTATGTCTCTACTCCGCGGCTGGTTGGCAAATTTCCGAAGAATAAGATTTGGGATTACCGGAATGCTTCTACGTAGCGATCGCCATCCAGAACTCGAGGATGTAGTGAAACACCTTGAGCTATGCCAGATTCTCCTAGAGACTGGGTCACCTTATCTGGCGCCCCCGTGCATTGTCTCTGTGCCTACAATACACCATACGGTCTGGAGGAAGTGGCTCGATGTGTAGCCGAACTGAAGGACACGACCATTAAGGAAGTGCTGACCGTTTGTAGTCAGAACGCTGCAGACCTCTACGGTCTGAAGTAAAGGTGTGGTGACACAGAATATAAACTAGAGGAAGTATTAACATTGTTCTACATGACAAATAAACTGTTGTAATTGCTCTGAAACCATGTATTATTGTTAAATTTATGATATGCAACAGTTTTCATTGGTGTACAATAACCTATTTGTCTTTCTGGAGCCTGTAGATGAGCCGTGGCCAACTTATGACTGCGGCCAACTTATGGAGGGAAGCAGTAGAGTCCATTGTTATAAAAATTAGTAAGATACGTACATAAAACAATACAGTAACATATGACAAAACGAGTAGGACTTTACGTTATTATAAGTGACTTTAAAATATACAAAACGAATCAAAATCACCGTATCGGACCACATTATGACTCGGACGACCCGTGTACTGTACTAGATGTTAGATTAGATGGGCGATAATACAATATACAATTCATATTTCCTTGCTAAAACATAAATACACACATTGTCACCCTTTCCTATGCATTTATAACCATTATGTATAAGTGTCCAATGAACTGCTACGACAAATGCATCTTCACCATTCTTTAAATCTGATTTAACAGCTGAAAAGAAAAGCTCGTATCCGATCAACATACTGCGTTTACATGCAACTCGCGGCCAAAATGATTCGCGCCCGAGAAACTCGTACTCAATATTTTCAACATAGCTCTAGAGTTGAGTATAGTTAACAATCATTCTTATTTCATTTAATGTGATCAATTGCTTGAGAGTTCACAATAAGGAGACATTTTTAATCACCACAAAATCAAGCAAGCACTATAAAACATCACTCGTTTTTCTGAACCCCCGGTAAGACATTCTGGGAAAATGTGAAAAATGGGTAATTGAAATATTAAATATAACTGATAGCAATTTTTCAGTTTGTGAAATCCTGTTCGGCATTGGTCAAATGTCAAAGTTGGGGTTTTATGTCCTGTTCAACAGCCAGGGTCATATTTAGATCTAAACGGGTCCTCAGCATTCCCACTTATAGCTAGGGGGGCAAACCCACACAGAGGATGATATATCCTCACTTCCAAGGTTTAGTATGTTTGCATTTCGACGTTTCTCAGATGCTGGAGAGCCCCTTTGTATATTATGCATGGCCGATCGTGTAGAATTAACTAATACATCTGAGCTAACAGATTGTTTTACTGTCATATTATTGGCGTCGAGGATGGGATACCACCAGCTGATGCTACACCCAGCATCAAGAGCAATAGCCACCTTCAGCACACCATGGGGCAACATTCGACCCGAGAGGCTGATTTTAGGTGCCAAGTCATCACAGGATGCATTTCATGAGGTCATATACAGAATATTCGGGGATATCGACGGCTGTTTAAACCAAAGTGAAGACATCCTAATCTGTGCAAAGACACAAGAAGAGCATGACAAGATATTAGAGAAAGTACTCCAAAAACTACTGACTATGGAATCACTTTCAGTCCAGAGAAGTGCCAATTTGGTACAAAAGAAATTAACTTCTATGGCTACAAGTTCAGTGGAGACAGGCTGAAACCAGCTGATGACAAGATAAAGACAGTGAGAGAAGCAGCGAGACCTGAAGATAAAACTGCCATGAAGAGCTTCCTAGGCATGATTGGGTACCTGTCGAACTTCATACCAAACTGTGTAACAATGACTGCACCGTTAAGAACCCTAACAAGGAAAGATACTCACTTCAAATGGGGAAGCTATGAGCAGAAAGCATTTGATAAACTAAAGCAAACCATCACAGAGGACACAACTCTCAGCTATTTTAATCCAAAACTCCCAATTGTAGTCCGCACTGAAGCAAGTTACAAAGACTGAATTGCAGCCGCCCTGTTCCAGAGGACACATAAGGACCTACAACCAGTGCACTTTGCTAGCAGAACTTTGAGGGATGTAGAGAAAAGGTACAGGCAAACTGAGAAAGATGCCTTAGCCGTCAAGTGGGGGGAAGGATAGACTATCAATTTAGCTTTTGGGGCACCCAAGTTCCAGATAGTGACCAGCCAGAAACCACTCATTCCTATGTTCAAGCAAAGCTGCAACCCCGGGTTGAAAAGTGTGTGATGGCATTGCAGAATGTAGACTATGAGATTGTTTATGAACCTGGGAAGGACGAAAAAGACACCCTAGATTACCTGTTAAGACACCCACTGCCAGAGACAGGATCTGATCACATTGAGAAAACAGCAGCTGCAATTGTCCAAACACTGCCTATTCTACATGTCTTGCAATGTCGAAATATGTACGTGAATGATTTATTTTATAATCTTGAGATCTATATGTATTACATAATATTACTTCATATTACCCAACAAACTGACTAGATAAGTTTACATGATCAGTATCTGACAAAGAATGACAAAATTTGACTCATTAACCATCAATACCTTTAACTGTGGAGGGATAAGATGTGAAAGAAAAAGATCGGTAGTTTTCAATTGGCTTAAACATTCTAATTCAGGTATTATCTTCTTGCAAGAAACACACTCTGTTAATACTGATGAAGACCAATGGAAAAAAGAATGGTCAGGAGACATCTTTTCACATGGCACCTCTAACAACAAAGCAGTTGCAATATTAATTCCCTCAAAACTGGGTCTGGAAGTAAATTAAGCAAGATTTTTCATGATAAGGAAGGTCGCATACTACTGCTTGATTGTACAATTGAAGAAAACAATTGTGTGTTTATTTATATTTATGCACCAATAACAGATAAAAAATGGAACAAGACAATTTTTTTGAAAATTTAAATGAATTGATTCTCAACTATAGTGACAGAAATTTAATGATTGGTGGTGATTTTAATGTGTTTGAACCCTGACTTGGCTAAAAAAGGTGGCTGTTGAAAAACTAGATCTCAATACTGTAAATATTTAAATAATCTCATTGAAGACATTTCCTTGGTAGATATCTGGCGTGTTAGAAATAATGATAAACTTCAATTTGCAAGAAGAGAAAGGACAAAGTCAGGAATAGTACAAAGTCTTTTTATGGCTAATTCCCTCAGCTGTTGAGTATTTGATAACATTTTGTGAAATCAAACCAGGATACTATTCAGACCACAGTATAGTTAATCTTAAAATAGATCTGATAGGGACACAAACTAGAGGGAGAGGATGTTGGAAATTCAATAATAACTTAAATGACCCTGAATACATAGCTTTAATAAAACAATCCCTGAATGAAATAGCGGAAAATGAACATTTTGATGATAAAACTTTACAATGGGAGTACATTAAATGTCAACTGAGAACAGAAACTATTTCATTTTCACAAACAAAAAAAGTAAAAAACAAAGAGAAACAGAAAAAAGGTTAGAAAAAGAGCTAATGGTATTAGAGAAGGAATTAAATATTAGCAATGAAAATTACCCTAGATACCAATCACTTAAGCAAGACATAGAAGACATAAAAAGAATAAAAACTGAAGGAATTATGCTTAGATCAAAAACAAAATGGCTTGAATATGGTGAAAAGAATTCAAAATACTTTTTTAACTTTGAAAAACGTAATTATAACATATAAAAAAACTTTTAACAGCGAATGGAAATGAAATTAGTTCCCCAAATGGGATTCTTCAAGAGGTGGTATCTTTCCATTCCAAATTGTATACAAGTAACATCACTGACTCCCATAATGCTACAAATAATCCCTTCCTTAAATCAACAAAGATTACACAATTGAAAGACCAAGATAAAGAATATTGTGAGTCTAAATTAACTATGACAGACCTTACCAAAGCATTAAAGTCAATGGCAAATAATAAATCACCTGGCCTAGATGGATTTACCACAAAATTTTATAAATATTTTTGGTCAGAATTACAATTACCTTTATTTGAGTTATCTCTACAGTTTTGAAAATGGCCAGCTGTCTGATGGACAAAGTTTGTTTATTTGGGGTTTTACGTCGCTTTCAACACTGTACAGGTCATATCACGATGGGTAGTTGGAAGGGCAGAGGAAACCAGTACATATAGTTCGCTAGGGTTCTGTACTGTAAACTGCCGACCAACAGCAAGCAACTACCAGCTTTCCCACTTACGGCCATGACGGGGATCGAACCCCGGCCGCAGAGGTGGGAGGCGAGACTGATGGACAAAGGTGTGGCTTGTTAAATTTAATACCCAAACCATCAAAAGATCTATGATTACTAAATTCATGGAGATCAGTTAGTCTTGTATCAACTGATTACAAGATTTTGGCCAAAGCTTTGTCAGTTAAATTACAGAAAGTCATCCCAACATTAATCAACCCTCACCAAGCAGGTTATATAAAGGGAAGGAATATTTGTAAAAATATAAGAACAATTGAAGATATAATATCTTACACAAGATTAAAAAAATATTCTGGTTTTATAACTCTGATTGATTTTCAGAAACATTTTGATACTGTAGAATGGAGTTTTTTATTTGATACTTTGAAGGTGTTTAGTTTTGGAGAAAACTTTATCAAGTGGATCAAACTGCTATATAATAATATATCGTCATGTGTATCTAACAATGGTTATCTATCAATTACTTTACTCTTAGCAGGGGACTTCAACAAGGCTGTCCTATTTTAGCCTTTCTATTTATCTTAATTGCAGAAATTTTAGCAGTAAACTTAAGAGGAGATTTAAGATATGTGGAATTGAAATATGTGGTCAAAAATTCAAAATAAGTCAGCTAGCTGATGATACCACTATGTTTTTAAAAGATATACAATCTATTAAAAATGCACTTGCACTACTAAATAAATTTGGTGCATATTCAGGTTTAAAGTTAAATCTGGAAAAAAACTGAAATTATTCCAATAGGTATGTCTCAACACAGTTTTGAAAGTTTCCCCAATGACCTAAACTACATTGACATAAATAAAGAAGACTTTAAAACTCTTGGGGTGTGGCTTTCTGGTGATTCTCATATCAGTGATAATCTAAACTATAAATCTAGAATAGAGAAAGTGGAAAAATTATTATTCATATGGAAAGCAAGATGTCTCTCACTGAAAGGAAAAATAACTATCCTGAAAACCTTAGTGGTGCCTCAGTTTGTTAATTTGTTTAGTACCATTTTACTCCAGCCAGTATCCTTAAAACAATTGATACTTTGTTTTCACATTTTTTATGGAATGATAAACCCCCCAAAAATTAAGAAAAGTGTAATCATAAATATCTACACTGGAGGAGGGTTGAAGATGCCAGATATCAGTAGCATTCACTGTGTTCAAAAATGTTTATGGATAAAATATTTGACTGATGCCTGAGAAAAAAAATGGAAAGTATTATCAACTTCTAGGCTTATCAGCCTTTTTATCAGCAAGTTTTAGATTGTTGGTCCCTTATAAAAATTAGGGAGCGTACAAGTGTTAATGAAATACTGTACAATAGATATGGAAAAACTGACAATAAGTGTCTTGATTCTTCAATATTGCTACAAAAGGAAGGGCATCAAAGGATTAAATTGATATAGTGGATTCAGAAGTCGGGGCGTCACAACCAGCCGACTAATCAACAACAGTTAGAAAAGTGCCATTTACCGGATCATATTTTAAAGTCGGAATAATCGCTCAATGTAATGTAAAAGATGGCAGAAGGTCTGAATCCATAAAATATGCCCATATTGTCACATAAAATAGGCTAAAATCCAAAAACAGCCACTTTTCTGCATTGTTTATTCATTTGCATAAAACCGGAAGTACAATATACCTCTTATGTCGCCATTTCCTGTCTGAAATAAACAAAGCAGAAGTTGCAGAAAAACAGTAAATTTATTAAACTTTATAGATTATATGCATATATTTTCATTTTATTTCACATATTTATCATTTTCAATGCTTTTTATAATATGAAACTTAAGATATTTGGTTGTTTTATAAATTCGACGGTTATTCGGTGTTGACATGACTAGTACCAAGCGATTAGCCGGCATGAAATATTAGGAGTCTTGACGTCCCTATTCAGAAGGCAAGATACTATCTTTTGAGAGATTAGTTAAAAAAATTCCTTTTAGGCTATCCCTTTTGGAATACTTTGAATCGACTAAAGCAATACCAAAGCATTGGTTAAGATCCATAAAACCTAAAAATATACAGGAACAAAGCAAATTTAAAAAGTGACCACATTACAATTACAATAAACAAAAGAATTAAGCCCTTGTCCATAATCCAAAGTCAAGATTTATACTGGGAATTAATGAGTGGAAAGGTTGAACCCCCATCACCACTTAATATTTGGCATGACTTATTCCCCTTTCTTGAATCTATTAACTGGGATGAAATTCTTAAAAGAATATTTTTGATAACAAAGAAACCAGCTTTACAAACTTTTCAGTATAAGGTCATCAATAGAATTATTAATTGCAGATACAACCTTTTTAAATGGAAAATAACTGTATTTATTGCTCAATTGTCGACACAACAGAACATCACCTTTTTTTCATGTAGATCAACATTGAAATTCTGGCAGGAAGTAACAAAATGGACTAGGAAAAATTTGGAAGTTACACTCAATTTTTAAATTATGTGAAATATTGTTTGGAAATATCATTTTATGTATGGAATGAATTAATAAAAGAAAATTTAAAAAAATATTGTTTGGAATACCTTTTCATTGAGAAATAAATTTGTTCATTATCAATAGTCTAATAATACATGGTAAAAAATATTCAAATAACAGGAAATGTAATAGTAAACCAATTATATTTAGTTATTTCTTGAATGAATTTAGAATGAAGATGAAAGCTCTTTGTAACCTCTACAAGCAGAAAGGTTTAAAAAATATGCCAGTAGAAATGGTACTAAAGCTAAACGAATTATTTTAATTATCTGGCCACTTTGTACTTCTTATTTTTTAATTAAAAGGCAATATAACTATGCTGTGTTTTGAAAATTCACAATTTGGTAAGATAAAGATCAGTAGCTTTTGATGTTTTCTGTTTTGTTTATTTGGTGCAGTCAGTTTTTTTATGTGTCAATGTTTGTGACGTCATACTGCAAGATCGATATTTGTTTGTACCATATTGTAAAACATTGTACATTGTCTATATTATTTGGTAATATTGTATATTGTCTGTACATTTATGTATCCCAAAAAAGAATAAAAATGATCTAAACTGTGTAATGGCAGGCTGGGTCAAACAGAGAGAGACCCAGAGCTCATACTATGCAACAAAAGTTACAAGGCTAAGCAAAGAGAGTATGATAAAGGACGCCTCATAAGGCCACATGACTTCAGTGTAGGAGACTTTGTTTTGGTGAGACAGAAAAGCAATCCACACCTTATGAGCCTATACTCTACAACGTCACTGAAATAAATGGTATCCAGGTGACAGTCCAGAGGAACACTGATTGTAGATGCATCACAAGGCACACTGACCAACTCAAAAATACAAACCGTCTGCTGGGTAAAAACGAGACACCACCACCCAGAGATTATCACCCACCAACCAGTGATGAGTGTGACACGCTGACCCCAGAACTAGGAGCGGGCCACTTGGTGACAGACCCACTGGAGACCCACCACCCCGCACCAGAAGATGCTAATGATCACAATAGTTAGGAGGCTGATTGCTCCACTGAGCCCCAACTGGAAGAGGGACAAAGAACACCAACACCAACCCTTCGACAATCCAACATATGAAGACTGCCACCTAGACACTTGAGTGATTACCTCACATAAACATAGACAGTCGTAGTAAAACATGGTGTGCATAGAGGGCAGAATAAACCCAAGGAGGAACAGGAGGGTAATCCACCCACATGAGATTTAGATTTAGATTTATTTGTTTTACGTCGCGTTCAACAGCCAGGGTCATATTGCGACGGGCAGTTTACAGGTGGAGGAAACCAGTGCATACTGCAGTGTAAACCACCGGGCATCGGCAAGTAACTGCCAACTTTCTAACATGAAGGGCCCGGCACGAGATTCGAACCGGCGGCCTCAGAAGTTGGAGGCGAGAACTCTAACCACTACACCACTGAGCCCCCCCACACACACACCACATGAGAAAAATGTCTGTTAAAATGTGTAAAGATTATAACATGATTGAGAAGAATAAACCAAAGGAGCAGAAGGGTAGTCCACCCCTGTGAATGCTCCACTACTAGAATAAATCGATGTGGAAATGTATTGTGAAAAGTATAAATGACCGCTCACACTTCAATAAGACATGTGTATATATAACTCCTATATAACTAGTCAAAGCATGTGTACTCCAGTAGCAAAGTGTGTGTACTCAATTAGCAAAGTATATTTATTTTATTAGCAGCAAAGTATGTTTACTCAAATAGCAAAATATGTGTATTCAATTAGCAAAATATGTGTACTCAATGTGTACTTCCTCAGCTCAAGCCATGAAGATGGTATTAGTAAACTGTATTGTGATAACTTCAATAAACAAGCCCAATGTGGAACTTTACAAATAGCTATAAGACAGTCTACCAGTTTATCCATAAATCGCAAGTAATTATGTAATACCCTACATAGCAAGTAATTATGTAATACCATACATAGTGAGTAATTATTTTAAACCTTACATAGCAAGTAATTATGTAATACCATACGTAGTGAGTAATTATGTAATACCACACATAGAGAAAAAAAAGGGAGAGATGATATATCCTCACTTCTGAGGTTTAGTATGTTTGTGATTCGACATTTGTCAGATGCCAGAGAGCCCATTTGTGTATATGTTATGCATGGCCGATCGTGTAGAATAAACTGACGTATCTGAACTAATAGATTGTTTTACTGTTATATTAGAGGTGACAAACTATAATTAGACTTATTAAAACAATAGGCGCTGAGAACACTGTTTGGCATTGAATTTAACCATCCAGTCAAAATTTACAACACAAAGTTGCATTCAAAATTTATTTATCTTGCTTGGAAAGTGGTACATCAATCAGGTAAAATTCCGATAAAAAGGAAATAATTGATGCAGAATATCTGAGATTAGTAAAGTCAAAATTGCAAATAAATTATAAATAAATTGCAAAGTACTGGTTTCTTCTGCCCTACAATTACCCACTACAGTATAATTGTTATTGAACTAGTATGACATAAAACACTAAACAAATAAATAAATAACCCACAAAAGCACAATATTATAAAATGAATATGAATACAGATATGAAGAGAATAAGTCTTTCTGTGGCGAAGATATATAAGAATTAAATTAAAATTATAATTTGTAAGAGTATATTAATGGTAAAAATAAGGAAATAGGGTATAGGTTCACAAATTTGTTGATGCCAATGGGGTTAATGGTTGTTACATCCTGTATATGATCCAATTCTTTGGACTGTGTGGATAGACCAGCTGCCCCAGCAATTGTTGATTCTTAGTTAAATCAAAATTGAATGAACTTTTTGGAAAAGTAACTCCATAACTGGACCACCACTATTAATATTATAACATATCTAGTTGAGTGATTTATTTATGATGTTATGGAACACTTATCAAATGAACAAAAATAAATATGTGACATGTCACATTAGTATTTATGAAATTATGTAAGTGATAAATAAAATCTGTATTTTATAATTTTAATTCATTTTTATATACAATATGACATCATGTGAATAATGTGTAAGAATGAAATACAACAATTACAATAAATTGGTATGTGTGCCTTCATCATCTCTTAACCTACCTGTTGTATTTGAGCCGCAGTGACTTAATCTGGGAATAAGTAAAACTGCTCTGAATGTAATCTTACATTAAATTTTATTAAAATAAAGAACAAAGTCATCAGTTATATACTAAAACAGTCAATGTTTTGGGCCCGAACCAACTTCTATTTAATACACAAGTTTTTTTTCCACAAATACACATTGAAATTGTCCATGACTTGTATTGTCCTATGAGTCTCTAATTAATGTATTGTCCCTTTAGGCTTGAAATCTGTATAACTGTATCCAACACACTGTGCTAGGCTGTAGCATTCATTCCTGGACTGGTTCCATGTAACTTGGCATTCAATATATAAAACCAGTCCTAATAACATACATAACATATGGTCTGGTGAGATATGGTCTTATAAAGCAGGTTTTAAAACAATTAAAATTAATTTATACTTTTAAAGCCAATAAAGCAATTATCTGCTTGTAATTATAGTAATCTACAGCATTTTAATCTGATTATTTATTGTACAGGATTTTCAATTCATCTAATTTTACACCAATAGAGCACTTTTAGTATCAACAGTAAAATTCTATAGTTTAACAAGGTTTACTTCTATCAAATGTAAGTATAACATACCTTCGACATTTCCAAATTTAAAGACATACCAACTTTCTGCTGCCCACAAACTGACCATATATTTCAATATAAAATCAATACTGTGACATATGTATAACTTCACAACTCCCTATTTGGAATAATCTCATAATGCACTAATGTACTGTTCTAAGGACCCAAAATAAATCATAATGACAACATTCATCCACTAGGTTCATACAATTAAATCTGGGTTAACTAATATATTCCAGTTTCATTTTTACTGAATTAAATGGTATCAAAGGCAACAATTAATTGCATAATATACACATACACTGAAATACAACACACCCCTCACCTTAAGGCAATTACATTTTGTATATGATACCTAACTATCATGAATACTTTGTAATTCCACTTATCATTCTATAAGACTTAACACATTATTACCATTATTCTATCTTGAAAAGAGTAAAATAATATTTGAGTGATTACACCTAACAGTGTCTACCTGATAGAGCTGTATTTTAATTCAAACACAAACACAATGAGGATGAGATAAAACATAAGTAATGTATCCAAAACCAGCCTCAATCGGAATTGATTACTGTGTATGTATTCATTGTCTACTCAAATAATCAGATCCTAGATTTTCATTGCCTTTTAATGCTTCTATTTTGAATGAAAATGGTTGCAAAGACAAAGCCCACCTCAATAGCCTTTGGTTTGTATGTTTTGCCTTGTTCAGAAATGTCAGTGACTTATGATCAGTCTGAAGAATAAACTCATTGCCAAGAAGATACACTTGGAGTTTGCTGATAGCCCAGATTATAGCATAGCATTCCTTTTCTACTCTTGAGTAGTTAACTTCTCTGGGTAGTAATTTCTTGCTAATGTAGCACACAGGGAAAAAGCACTCCTCATGTTCTTGTAACAAGATTGCGCTGAGTCCGGTATTTGATGCATCTGTACGGACGACAAATTGTTTCGACATGTCTGGCAATCTCAGTACTGGTGCTGTACATAGTTCTGTCTTCAGACTTTCAAACTGTTTTGTGTGAATCTCTTTCCAGGGCAACTTATTAGGTGTTCCCTTTTGGTTAAATTGGTGAGGTCCAAACACTTATCAGAAAAATTTGGGATATAAGCTCTGTAATAATTAGCTAGTCCCATGAAGCTCCTCAACTCACGCTTTGTCTTAGGGATGGGTTCGTCTCTGATTTTCTTTTCTTCTTGGGTAGCAATTGAATCTTTTCCTACTTTGTGTCCCACGTAATCCATGCTGTCATATCCAAAATAACACTTGCTCGGTTTGATAGTCAAGTGGCTATCTTTAAGGGCTTTGAACAGTTCTTCCTAACATTCTAAGTGTTTTTGCCATGTTTCGGAATATGTCAGAACATCATCAACGAAACTATCTACTCCATCCATATTCTTCAACAGTTTGCGCATCATTTTGTTGTAGGTGGCTCCAGCATTTACGAGACCAAATGGCCTTCTTTTGAATTGAAAGTTCCCATATGGCGTACTGAAGGCTGTATACTTCTTGTGTTCAGGATTCATAGGAATTTGCCAGTATCCTTTGCAACAATCGACTTTACTGAAATACTTTGGTAAATATATCCTTGGGACCAGGCATAACTTCACAATCAAAGAGTGTAACTTTATTAATTTTCCTCATATCTGCCACAGTTCTGTAAGAGTTGTCTTTCTTCTTCAGCATGATTATTGGTGAGCAGTATGGACTGTCAGTTGTTTCTATCATATCTAATTTGAGCATTTCATCAATCTCTGGCTTGAGGTCAGGGTACACATGATATGGTATGGGATATGACTTGCTTCTTATTGGAGTCATATCAGTGAGCTTTATATTATGCTGAATAAGCTTGGTACACCCTGGTACTGATGAAAATATGTCTTGATATTTGGCAATGAGGTTGATCAGTTCTTGTTTCTGTTCATCACTCAGTTTCGGGTCCATGTGTACATCTCTGTAGGTCTCCACCTTTTTGGGTTCAAGAGATTCAATTCCTATACCTTGAGTATCATCATCATCATCATCGAATAGTAATGCTGCAGCTGCTACTTGATCCTCTGTCCTTTCATTGTACTTCTTTAGCATGTTGATGTGAAACAATCATTTTGTTCCATTTATGTCAAGGTAGTATGTATTCTGTCCTGCCTTCCTCTTAACGAAAAATGGACCTTTCCACTTCATTTGCAGCTTGTTGTTCTCTGTGGGTAACAACACTAAGGCTCTATCTCCAGGCATCAATTTTTTATCTCTGGCACTTCTGTCAAAATAAGTCTTCATGATTTCTTGTAACTTGGCAAGTTCCTCTCTTGTTGTATTACACATAGCTTCTAGTCTTTTTTGTAAATCAATGACATATTCATAAGCAGTCTTCTCTTCTGTTGGAATATCTTGATTTGTCCACAATTCCTTCAATACTGCAACAGGTCTGGGGACATTCCTACCATGTATAATTTCAAATGGTGAAAATCCCCCCAAACTTCTGATGGGTGTTTCTCTGTAGACAAATAATAATGGTTCTATATAGTGGTCCCATTCCATCGGTTGTTCATTAATGGTTCTTTTCAGCATCATTTTCAATGTGCCGTTGTATTTTTCACATAGTCCATTACATTGTGCATGATATGGTGATGTGTTAATGCTCTATAAGGAAAGCAATCTGTTGACTTCCTGCATCATCTGGAATGTGAATTGGGTTCCCCTGTCCGAAAGAATTTCTTTGGGTATTCCAGTGTCACTGAACATGGAAATTAGGGCTTCGGCAACGCCTTTGCCTTGGCATATCGACTGGCAACATCAACCAACATCAGTATATAATTTTTCCTTCCTTTTGTTGTAGGTTTGTGAGGTCCCACGATATTGAACAGCTATTCCTTGGAATGGAGTGGTTATGATCGGCATTTTCTCCAGCTTGGCTTTCTGCAAGTACCCTTTTGGTATTGTCCTTTGGCAAATGTCACAGGACTTGCAGTACCTTGAAAAATCTTCAACCATACCTGGCCAGTAGAAGTGTGGTTTTATTTTTGAACGAATCTTTGTTATACCCAAGTGACCTGATAGGATAACGTCATGTGCGGTCTTGAGGACTAGTGTTCTATACTTTTTTGGAATGACCAGTTGTTTTTCAAACAAGTCTTCATCACTGTCTCTTTTCATGATCTGTCTGTACAGCAGCTGGTCATGCACCGTAAACTTATATCGTAGGGTCTTGCGCTTCATGATGGTTTCATCCTTGTGCATTCTCCAACTCACCTGTAGACTAGAATCTTCCAGTTGCTCTTGTTTGAATTCTTTGAAACTTCCTGCACTTGGTAAATGTGGCACGGATAAAGGTTTTACCCTAAGTATTCTCTGCTGTTCACTTTGGGATCTGGTGACAATTGGTAATGAAGTATCACAAGTCTTTATTTCTGTCTTTCTTGTGAGATCTTCAAGATTACCTATGTCGTCCCCAAGATCATTTGCGTGTACTTTCTTTAGTTGATGATCATCTTTCGTCACAGCAAATCTGTAAAGAACATCTGTGGTTTGGTGGATTACTTCTGGGATGTTTCCAACAATCAGCTCATATATAGGTGATTCCATGCAGATTACCTTGATAATCCCTGTGTAGAATGGCGTTTCTATATAAACCTCTGCGTCTGGGTATTCAGCTTCTCTTTCTACTGACATACACTTTATCATCCGTCCGGTTAATTGTTTATCAGTCACCAATGATCTCTTGATAACAATACAAGTGCATCCTGTATCTCTCAACACTTGATTTTGCCATTTACAGTGCCCATTTTCACAGGAAGAAACTTTCTGTCCCGATCAACCATGTTCACAGTGAAATTCACATAGCTCTGCTCACAACCTGTGCACTTTTCTGCGACTGAGGGCCATTTACAGCTGGTCTGACTTGATTCTTCACCATCAACTGGACTACGATTCATAAAAGCGGATGCTGATGCATTGATTTTCTGTTTCAGTCTGCAGTCCACAGCTTTATGTCCCACCTCGTTACAGATAAAACAGGTAAGTTTCTGGTTAATCTTCTTTCTTTCTTTTTTATCCTGTATTTCATTTTGCTTTGGCTTCTGGTTTCCTTTCCAAGGGTATTGCTTTTGTTTGTTTCCCACAACCGATGTTCCTGTCTTCAAATGATGTGCATCCAAGTATCTGTCAGCGCCTTTTGCACAGTTTTCCAGCGACAAATTTTCTTGTTCTCTCAAGTAAGTAGTCACTTCTCGTGGCAGTAAGGCAAGAAATCTTTCTTTGATAATGAGTTCCCGCAGATCATGGTAGGTTTTTCCTGTCCCGGTAAGATCAACCCAGCGATCGAAGTACTTGGTTAGACGTGCAGCAAACTGAGTGGCTGTTTCTCCCTTTTCAATGTTTGAAGTTTCAAATTTATCCTTGAAACCTTCTTCTGTTAACAAGTAATGTTTCAAAAGTGCCTTTTTCAGTTCATCATAATTCCTAGCATGTTCTGGTGACAGTCTTGTATAAACATCTAGGGATTTTTCACGTAATAAAGCACTCAAGTTTGTTGCATAGTCACTAGTATCCCAGTTTTGGGCTCTGGCAAAACACTCGAACCACCTCAGATAAGAGTCCATGTCGTCTATGGTCTCATCAAAGTATGGTAATTTTGGGCTCGCTCCTTGTTGTTTGGCATTGGCATTTGTTGAGTTTTCCTTTGTTAACCGTGAGGCAGCTTCCATTTTCTTGATTTTTAATTCTCCTTGCTTTTCCAATTCTAGTATTCTGAAACGTCTCATTTTCTCGCTCTCTCTCATCTTATTCTCTTTCCCTTTCTTTTCTTTCTTTCTCCCTTTCTTCTCTCTGTAACGCACGTTCATCTCTCTCTCTGTCTTGTGTCTCTTTCACAAACTTCTGTAATTCTTCTCCCTGGTACCCAAGCTTCTCTCCTATGGCAATTAATTTCTCTAGATCCACATTATAAGATATCCAAGCTTTTGCCTCTGATTCTATGCTATGTAACAATTCCTCAACCCACCAATCACTAAAGCAACAATATACCACTAAATTGTCCAACTAGCCACAATTGTTGAAACACAGACTATCGATTAAAATTCCTTGTCAACTCAGTTTTAAGTTGGAAAGCAGATATATAATCAATAACTGTCGAGGTTAATTCTGGAGCGTACTAATAATATATACCAACAATAAAGACACAACAGTAAACAACCAGTAGCCAAGATTTACTAAAATCTACTCAACAGATATACCCAATTTGTTTAGCGCAGTTTCAGTTAGAAGGTTTTTACTTTTCACCTACTGTAAGAACTTATCATATGTTTTAATATAATTATATGTATATATTCTGTAGCTTTGTACCTCTTTATATAACTATATCATATGTTAGTCCAAAATATGTATAATCAAATACATATAAAATATTCTCAATCGAAGAACTGGTTATTGCTACAAGTTCCTATTGTTTACTGTAAAATTCGAATTACGCAACAATTCTATTTAAACGTATTCCACTGACACTGATGCTACTCCAACAAATATCTCATTAGGGGCTCCATTGTTGTATTTGAGCCTCAGTGACTTAATTTGGGAATAAGTAAAACTGCTCCGAATGTAATCTTATATTAAATTTTATTAAAATAAACAACAAAGTCATCAGTTATATACTAATACAGTCAATGTTTTGGGCCCAAACCGACTTCTATTTAATACACAAGTTTTTTTTTCACAAATACAAACTGAAATTGTCCATGACTTGTATTGACCTATGAGTCTCTAATTAGTGTATTGTCCCTTTAGGCTTGAAATCTGTATAACTGTATTCAACACAATGTACTAGGCTATAGCATTCCTGGACTGGGTCCATGTAACTCGGCATTAAATATATAACACCAGTCCTAATAACATACATAGCATATGGTCTGGTGAGATATGGTCTTATAAAGCAGGTTTTAAAACAATTAAAATTAAATTTATACTTTTAAAGCTGATAAAGCAATTGCCTGCTTGTAATTATAATAATCTACAGCATTTTAATCTGATTATGTACTGTACAGGTTTTTCAATTCATCTAATTTTACACCAATAGAGCACTTTTAGTATAACAAATGTAAGTATAACATACCTTCGACATGACAAGGAATTGTTTTCAAAACTCTATCTTTCCAACTTTAAAGACAGACCAACTTTCTGCTGCCCACAAACTGACCATGAGGTCCCCATACTATTTCAATACAAAACCAATACTGTGACATATGTATAACTTCACAACTCCCTATTTGGAATAATCTCATAATGCACTGATGTACTGTTCTAAGGACCCAAAATAAATCATAATGACATCATTCATCCACTAGGATCATACAATTAAATCTGGATTAACTAATATATTCCAGTTTCATCTTTACTGAATTAAATGGTATCAAAGGCAAGAATTAATTGCATAATATACACATACACTGAAATACAACACTCCCTAAGGCCTTAGGAAGACAATGGGACTGAATGAATATGAGTTAGATCACCATGGCAACCACCTTAAGGTGCATACTAATTCTCTACATAAATACATAAACGTTACATAAAAGTTAATAAATGTATAAATAAAAGGACACATACTTACTTATCACCATTTGGCAGAGTCACTAACCAATCAACAATTTATCTAATCTAATCTAATCTACTGCTTTGTATGCACAATATCTTCCCCACAAAGGGGAACTCAAGGGAAAAATCATTTATTGTAAGGAGAGTCGAGGGGCGTTCAAGATCAGTGGTCCGGAGTTGTGGGTGTGACCAAGAGGGAAGGAGACTAAGTTGGGAAACTGGAGTTGAAGAGGTGGTTTTGAGGTGTTTCTTGAAAGATCCGACAGAGGGGCTATTTCCAAAGAACTGGGGCATACTGACTTAAAGAATTAGAAAAGTCTTTTGATTGATTTATGAACTCTATGGTTGAAAGTGGGGGTATGAAGGAACTTGAGTTCAGGGATGCTTCGCCTTGTATTTCTGGAAGAGGTGTAGGGGTGACTTAATTCTCTTAAGTCAACTGGTTGACCTTGGTTGAGAATTTTGTATGTAATGAGGCCTACTTTAAATTGTACCCTGTACCTGACTGGGAGCCAATGGAGTTTTTTCAGTTGAGGGGTGATGTGAGAGAAATTTGAGGAATGGGTGACAACCCTCCAGAGTGAGTTTTGGACTAACTACAGTCTCCTTAACTCAAAATTAGTGAGTGATACGAACAGGCAATTGCAATAGTCCAATCTGCAGCTCACCAAAGCATTTGCTAAAAGAACTGATTTTTTAATGTCTAGAAGTGGTTGAATTCTGTAGAGGTTTCTGAACTCTGGTGGACTTTATGACCTGTGACACATGGTCTCAGAAAGTGAAGTTGGAATCGAACACCACTCCGATGTTCTTGACACTTTGTGCTGGTGAGACCTGATTACCAAGAATATTGATTGGAAAGTGAGGAAAGAGTTGTTTACGGATGTTTTTGGAGCCTATTAGAATAAACTCGGTCTTGTCAGGGTTCAGTTTTAATTTATTTGTGAACAAGAAATTTTGAATGTCGTTTAGGCAGTTCTTCAGTTTTTGTATAGAGTGAGAGAAATTTGCTGGTGAAAGTGTTATGTATAACTGGGTATCATCAGTGTAGAAGTGATAGTTAATACTACTGTGAGAGTGAATGATTGAGCTGATTGGGTTTGTGTAGAGAGAAAAAAGAATGGGACTAAGGACAGAGCCCTGGGGGACTCCATACTGGAGCACAGCAGAATGTGAGAGTATATGCTACCTTGATTGAGTGCATGTGTCCTTCCCGACAGGTATGATTTGAACCATCTGTGTGCTAGTTCACTGATTCCATAGTAAACATTAAGTCTGTCCAGGAGAATGGTGTGGTCAATGGTATCCATGGCAGCAGAGATCCAGAAGGGTAAGAGCTGTGACAGACCCTTTGGCCATATTGAGAAGATTATCATTGTGAATTTTAAGGAGGGCACTTTCATTAGAATGGTATTTTCTATAAGCAGATTGGAAGGAAATCATAAGGCTGGCTTCATCAAGGTGAGTTTGTAGCTGGACTGCTACTACCCTTTCAAGTATCTTTGAAATAAAGTTTAGATTAGAAACAGGCCTAAAGTTTTTGAAAACCTCTTTTAATTTTTTGAGGATTGGGGTAACATGGGCCTGCTTGAAAAAATTAGGACACTTATCTTGTCCAAGGGAGGCACTAATTATTGAAGTGATGGGGAAATAAATCCTGCTAAATATTCACTTTATTTGATGTATTTCATGGAAAATCCCAAAGTAACATTAATCATTTATATATTATTAATGTTTTGCTTTTTTTTAAATATGTTAACAATACAAAATTGAGTGTAATAATAAGTTTTATTTTGTTTAACTAATTGTATTTGTTGGAGAAACTAACACATTGGTTTGGTTAACCAATCTGATTTGTAGGAGCTACAGACTTTGAGTTGGTTAGACAAACTAACATACATTTATTAGGATTAGTTGTCCCAACTATTCTATGTTGGTTAATTTTTACAATATTTTATTTTCACAATTCCTATTTTTTTAGCTTTATGTCACAGTGTGAAGAACAGTCAATTCATAAATCTATTAAATTTGAACATTATATATCTCAGATGAAGTTCTATGTGCAATCAAGTAGTGAAATCATTTTATTTATATTTATGTAGCCTCCTTTATTTAAAGCAATGAGATGAATACCAGAACAAGAAGTACCAAATGCGAAAACAAGAAAGTAGAGCTCAACATTGTCATGCCATTGTAGCCAATTGATTGTGCTTGACGAAGAAGCCATAAGGATAAATCAACTTTTTTGAGGAAAGTCAGCAAGTTTAGGTATTAATATTTGGTATTTATTTGCAATATTAATATGAAATTTTAATGCTGTTTTGCATGTTTATTGATTCATTGATGTGTATTGCAAACTCCATCAAGTGACAGCTGAACTATTTCTTCATATCTGTTGATATAAAAATATGTTCATTGTAATAAAATTATAGAAAAGTATTATATTTCAATAATTTTGGTGTATTAAAAATAAAAAAGATGGTATCAAAATATTCAATTTTGTCTAATATTTTAAAGTTTTGATTTTTTTGGTTCAGTGAAAACTAAGTTTAAAAGCGCTGGTGTATTTCATTCACATGATAAATTCTGCAGTTTTTATAGATAAATTATTAACTCTTTTCAAACCTTTTTGTGTATTTTAATTCATATACTCATCAGGTAGGTGGTGGTATCAGTTTAACCTAAACAAACTACATATTTCATGTAGCAATAAAATTAGGGATGTAGTAAAGCATACTTTTTTGAAATCTTGGAATCAGATCAGTTTCCCATTGGTGGTCCACTGGAAAGGACAATTTGCTACTGTCACATCCCTTAATTACATTACCCTATCAGCTGTTTTTGAGTGTCTTAGTCATTGAATATTTTATGACTAAAGCTAATGTCACATTATAACTGGATACACACATTAATTTTTTTAATTACTCATGTGAACATATCTAATGGAGAACTTCTTTATCTCACTGACAAACACCATGTTTTTGTTTACAGACTGGAAACATTGTTGAAGACAAAGCAAGAAAAAATAGATAGCAGGTTTGGAATTACACCTTCATTTGTACAACTCACTGGACCTGGTAGATGAATAAAGAGTAGATATAATAGTTGAAGTATGTGGACTTGAGCCTGCATATAATATCAACATTAAAATATTCTCTGTAAAGTGCATACTAAATGTCAAATATACAGTATAACTTGCTTTTAGTGTAAAAGTTATTTTGGTTACACTTTTCATTATCTGAGATTTAACAGATTTCTAAAGTGTCTTTCTTTTGATTACATTTATGTCAAATTTCATCTGAAATTGAATGATACAGGCCTGCATTCATAAAAAAATGCTGACACAAATTTTCTCTAAAGTTCTGGTCTCAAGAATGAGACAATATTTAATTTCAAACTACTTAGTTATTCACACAATAAGTTAGACCAAATCTCAACTTTAGACTAATTCATTGTTGTCTCAGATATTTTAGTAAAAGATTCAAGCGTTATTTCATCTTTACTAACATTCATATTTTTCTTCCTGAGAAACTGTCTGTGAATTTAAAGTTGTCACTATTTTGTCTCAGAATTAAGACCTCTTTGTGAATACTGGCCTTGGAGTACAATTATCATTTTATTATTTGAGGTATTGTAAGTTTTAAATATTAAAATGTATCAGTAATATAGTTGATTTTCTGTATAGATGCATAAACCTTTAAATGTTTTTATGAAAATATGTTGATTTAGGTAGTTTAAACCTGTTGTGTCTAACCTAGAAAGACTCAAAAAACTTTTGCTTAAAAAAATTCCAAGTTACAGGATAAAATTCAATTAAAAGGCTATGAGGTGACCTAAAGTTATTTGTAATGATATGGGCTTTTAGTAAACTATGTTGGGGGCTCTGTTGTGTAAAGTGCAATACACTTGACATCAACCTCTGATGTTGACAGTTTGACCCATGGACCAACCCAATGTGGGAAAGTTAGTAGTTGTTTACTAATGCTCACAGTGTACACTGCAGAATCTTGGCCAACCAGTATGTACTGGTTTCCTCTGTTTTCTAAACATCTATCATGGTATGACCTATACAATGTGTTGATTTAGATTTTTTTTGTTTTATGTCACATTCAACAGCCAGGGTTATGGGTGGAGGAACCAGTGCATGCTAGTTGGTCAAGACTCTGCACTGTAAACCACTGAGCATCGGCAATTAACTACCAACTTTCCATCATGAATTGCCCGGGTAAAAATTCAAACCGGCAACCTTAGGAGTTGAAGGCAAGCACTCCAACCGCTATACCACCGAGCCCCCACCCCCTACAATGTGTTGAAAGCAACACTGAAATGAAATACATTAAATTTAATGAAAAATAAGTTATGTTCTGCTTACAGGTTTATTATTTTGTAAATATCTATTTTGGATAATAAAATTCCTTGTTAAGCCATGTGTAATAATCCTGGATTAATGAAGTTCTTGGTATAACTATTTAACTTAGTGTTAAAAACTAAATGTGTTAAAGTTACTTTTATCATCTTTTTTGTTTTCTGCATTTTTTTTGGTTTCAAGACCCTGATAGTACTTGTTAATGAATAAAGTAATGTATTATTAAGAGGACAGTACAATGAAAAGTGCTATTTATATCTTGAACACTGGCATTTCACTGTATAGTTGCACAAAATGTGACATAAATGATCAATTTCTGTTTTCTTCCTTCTGTCAAAGTTTGTTTCCATTATCACAAAAAAAGTATACTACTTCAGCAAACAATGCTATTTTTGGCAGCCCTATTCTATTACATATATGAAAGAAGGCTTCAGTGGTGTGTTAGTCAACACACTCACTTCCCACCTCTGAGGTCCCAGCACATAGTGGAAAAGTTGATAGTTGCTCACTGATGCCCATCAGTTTACAGCACAAAACATGGACCTACCAATATGCAATGGTTTTCTATGCTACTATATCTATCTATTGTGGTGTGACCAATATAATGTGCATATTGAAATGATATTTAAAAAAATTGAACTAAAAATATGAGTCAAAATAGTTTTAAAAATTTTATTTCTGATGAAATATGTTTCAATAAAGCATTTCAAGAGTATGAGAAGGGGCCACGGTGGCAGTGTGGTAACACTCTCGCCTCCCACCTCTGAGGCCGGGGTTCGGTTCCCAGCACAGCAGTAGTATAGGAGGCCGTTTGGTCACAAAATCTATATGGCCCCCTTTGGGGCCATATAGATTTTGTGACCAAACAGCCATCAGAGTTCAAATCACGGACCATCTGTGCAAGGGGGGGATATGACGGGGGAGGTGGGGGTTTACTTAATGCAGGGAGTGTTAATTATCTGTGAAAATTAGGATGAAATGGAATACATTTATTGGAATGAAGTACATAAAATATTCATAGCATCACCAACAAATAAACAACATTTAAAGCTACATAAAGGCAAATAAAATCATGCAAACAGCTAAAGGTAAATTCAAACCAGCAAACATGTAAAGACCTTTAAAAAACTAGTAAACAACTTTGGAGTATTTAAGCATCTACATATTTATAGCAACAAGGGACATTTAGCTATATACAGATACATCATAACACTAAAGAAATGAAACAACAAGGGTTTAATGATCTGGAAAAAAGTGTGGGGTAATAAATGTATAATTTTCAAATGCTCATAACTTTTTGAGGAATAGTCCGATTTTAAAAATTCAAAAAGGACCTTGATGCATATCTCCAGATGAACATGTTGATACCAAACACTCTCCTGTTAAGCTGTTAATAAAAAATCGAAAAAAATATTCAGTAATTACGTTAAGAGACACATAATTCGCTTTTTCAAACGGTCTTAACTCTCCGAGGGATAGTCGGATTTTAAAAATTCAAAAAGCGTCT
This sequence comes from Sabellastarte sp. h YS-2021, assembly GCA_964017235.1. Classification (NCBI taxonomy): domain Eukaryota; kingdom Metazoa; phylum Annelida; class Polychaeta; order Sabellida; family Sabellidae; genus Sabellastarte; species Sabellastarte sp. h YS-2021. Next base: position 37,594,788 of record OZ024936.1, read on the forward strand.
TAATCAGTGAGTCCAGACGAACGTTTTGATATCAAACTTACCATATATGAGCAATAACGGGAATCGAATTTCAACTATACCAAAGCATTCATTATGATATAACACATGTGACGCATAAAATCGCACGTGTAACACAATGTGACCCTCGCAAATCGCACGTGTAACACATGTGACCCTCACAAACTGCACATGTAACACAATGTGAACCACACAAATCGCACATGTAACACATGTGACCCTCACAAATCACACGTGTAACACATGTGACCCTCACAAACTGCACATGTAACACGTAACACAATGTGCACCACACATAATACAATGTGCACCACACAGACCGCACACATAACACAATGTGCGCACACATAACACAATGTGCACCGCACAAACCGCATATGAGGCCCATCAAACGTAATCAAACGCAGGGTTTCCTGGTCCCCCCTCCTTTTTGACAATCGGAAGGTATTATTCGCTCAAAGACGAGGTATCGCCTCGGAACCCCAACCGAGGCTCATTGTTGCCAGGATTCTATGACTTTACCGTCTTTTAAGACTCTCACGTTTATTAGGTTGTTACCGAATCTGGCTTTCCCGTACTGTAAACCCGCCATGGCGCATTCTCTGGCATCTATGTAATTCTTCTTGCTCGGCAGTTTTTCCACGTATTCGATCCTATAAGTGTACTTTGAGATACTGGGGTGATATCTCGCATGCTCCATTTTTTGTTTTTATTTATTTTTTTATTTTTGTTTTGGTTTTTAACCTTTTTATTCATTAAAAATTCGGATGTTCAATAAAATCTATGCAGGAACTGCCTAATTGTACTCCATCACGAAAATATATCCTTTCGCACCATTTCGACCTCTTGTAGACTTTTTAACTCTCCTGACTGATGTATTTTTACTCCCGGACTTTTTAGTTACGTAGTTATTACTGGTCTTCTTTTTCTTCACCATTTTTCTTATACCTTTCTTCTTTTTTTCCGTCGGTTTTCCTATTCCTTTTTTCTGCACCTGTTTTCCTATGCCCCTCTTCCTTTTGATCAACATTTCAGCCATTTTGGTTTGCTGTTGCACGGGACTGATTAATTTAAACGGATGGTATCCTTTCGGTATCCACATATTTTTTCCTTAGATACAAGGTACACTCTATATCGCTCAGTTAGTAAGGTTCAAAGTTTTTGATAAGGAATATTCAATCTTATACTACGCACCTCGGATTTGTTTGTTTCTACGATCTTTTATAAACTTTTCAAATATTTATGAGCCACCTAGCCACTCCCTTTTATTAAAGTACAAAAGTTAAGGCTATGGCTTGGCTAAGGCCTTTTTTCAAATCCGGGTATTTAGGTAAAATACATTGTTTGTTGTGTAATAAATTTAACTAAAAATCCTACGCATCGAGTGGCAAATTTATAAAAGATGGCAGTTACATTTAGATGAAGACGTTATATGTTTCTAGACACCGAAGAGTCACCATGAATAAAACATGCGAAAATGGCTCAAAGGGTTTTGCTACGCCTTATTCATTCAGGAGACATATGTTTACACGGCACAAAACTGGTGCAATGTCGGGTTGGAATGAGAAAAAAATTGTAAATCCATCTTCAGCTGATCTTGCACACGCAATGCTAAATGTTACACACGTCGCAAAAATAAACCCTAATGTGGCACACGTAGCACCCGATGTCACACACGTGGCACATGTATCACCGCGCAAAGCACGAGAGACATCAGTTATAGTGCCTTATGTAAATAATGTAATGCCAATTATAACACCCGAGACACCGCAAGAAAAGTTTTTATCATCCGATGCATTATACGGATTGAGACAAATTTCTCTTCCGCGTTTGAAAGTATCGTCAAAACAGGAGAATGCTTTATGTTTAGGCACCCGTTTATGATGGTATTGGCAGGACCGAGCTCTTGCGGAAAAACAACCTGGATGAAACATTTACTGCAACAGGCTGAATCAATGATAACACCTCCTCCTGAAAAGATCTTATGGTTTTACAAAAGATGGGAGCCGGCTTACACTGATTTACAAAAAACTGTTCCTTGTATCGAATTCGTGCAGGGTATCAGTCAGCGGGATCCCGATGGTCAGCCTACCTTGTACATCTACGATGACCTTATGAAAGATACCACAAAAAATGTAGACGTATGCGAAATGTATACCGAAGGCTCTCACCATTGTAACTTGAGCGTAATTTGCGCTGCTACAAAATTTGTACCATCGAGGGAAAAAAACAGAACTATAAATTTAAATATGCAATATATTATACTGTTTAAAAATTCGCGTGACCAGCAGCAGGTGGCACATTTGGCAAGGCAGATGTACCCAAATAATTCTCACTTGTTTTTAGATGTATTTCGTTATGCCACCAAGGAGCCCTATGGCTATTAACTAGTCGACCTCAAACAAGATACAGCTGATGAAGACAGGCTTAGGACTAATATTATAAAAGGGGTTGGAAAGCGTAAGATGCATCACTGATGCATCACTTAACATCTGTTAGTGAGCAGGGAAACAGTGTGAAAAAAAGAGTTGAAGATATATATAAAATGGATAAAAGGCAATGGTCTTGCATCGATTGCAGTATTATTTTTGCATCTACAATGGACCTACAGAAGCACGTTAAAAGAGCGTCTCCTGAAAATGATGACTGTGTGATGAAAATACCGACAAACCCGATGAATCTGGATGGGATAACATAGTGCAAAGAGTGTATAGAAAGTACGATGACCAACACTCTGAAAAGGTTGAATCCTACGAGAAAGAGGGGTATTCTGAAGTAGAATCGAGAAAAAAGGGCACAGAAGATTTATTTTGGAAGTACAGAAAGGGTATTGTGAAAAGTTATGCCAATATTTTAACGGTGCATCATTTGAAAAGGAGTACGATACACCAGGAAGTGATGGAAGAGATCCAGACTTTAATGAGTGAAAAACATTACCAATTCGTCCAGGTTTTGAAAATAGTACTTCGACGAAACTCATCTTTGTTCGATGAGCTTATTGACAGCGAAGAAGACGATGATGATAGGAGTACGGATGAGGAATCCGATTTGCATACAGAGGAAGAAAGCTCTGAAATGGATGGGGAATCCGATCCGCATGCGCAGGATGAAAGCTCTGAAACAGATGGGGAATCCGATCCTCATGCACAGGATGAAAGCTCTGTAGAAAGTTACAAGACCCCTTACAATTAGGCAGTTCCTGCGTAGATTTTATTGAACATCCGAATTTTTAATGAATAAAAAGGTTAAAAACCAAAAATAAATAAAAAAATAAATAAAAACGAAAAAAATGGAGCATGCGAGATATCACCCCAGGATCGAATACGTGGAAAAACTGCCGAGCAAGAAGAATTACGTAGATGCCAGAGAATGCGCCATGGCGGGTTTACAGTACGGGAAAGCCAGATTCGGTAATGACCTAATAAACGTGAGAGTCTTAAAAGACAGTAAAGTCATAGAATCTTGGCAACAATGAGCCTCGGTTGGGGTCCCGAGGTGATACCCTCGTCTTTGAGCGAATAATGCCTTCCGATTGTCAAAAAGGAGGGGGGACCAGGAAACCTTGCGATGGATTACATTTGATAGGCCTCATGTGCGGTTTGTGCGGTGCACATTGTGTTACGTGTGCCCACATTGTGTTACATGTGTTACGTGTGCGGTTTGTGCACATTGTGTTACACGTGCGATTTGTGTGGTGCAGATTGTGTTACATGTGCGGTTTGTGAAGGTCAAATGTGTTACATGTGCGATTTGTGGGGTTCACATTGTGTTACATTTGCGCACATTGTGTTACATGTGTTACATGTGTGGTTTGTGAGGGTCACATGTGTTACAAGTGTGCACATTGTGTTACATGTGCGGTCTGTGCGCTGCACATTGTATTACGTGTGATGCACATTGTGTTACGTGTGCGCACATTGTGTTACACATGCAGTTTGTGAGGGTCACAGGTGTTACATGTGCGATTTGCGAGGGTCACATTGTGTTACACGTGTGATTTTATGCGTCACACATGTTATATCATAATGAACGCTTTGGTATAGTTAAAATTCGATTCCCGTTATTGCTCATATATGGTAAATTTGATATCTGGACTCACTGATTAAGACGCTTCTCGAATTTTTAAAATCCGACTATCCCGCTTGAAAAAGCGAATTATGTGTCTCTTAATGTAATTACTGAATATTTTTTATTAACGGCTTAACAGGAGAGTGTTTGATATCAACATGTTCATCTGGAGATATGCATCAAGGTCCTTTTTGAATTTTTAAAATCGGACTATTCCTCAAAAAGTTATAAGCATTTGAAAATTATACATTTATTACCCCACACTTTTTTCCAGATCATTAAACCCTTATTGTTTCATTTCTTTAGTGTTATGATGGATCTGTATATAGCTGTAAATGTCCCTTATTTGTTGCTATAAATATGTAGATGCTTAAATATTCCAAAGTTGTTTAGTTTACTAGTTTTTTAAAGGTCTTTACATGTTTGCTGGTTTGAATTTACCTGCATAATTTTATTTGCCTTTATGTAGCTTTAAATGTTGTTTATTTGTTGGTGATGCTATGAATATTTTATGTACTTCATTCCAATAAATGTATTCCATTTCATCCTAATTTTCACAGATAATTAACACCCCCTGCATTAAGTAAACCCCCACCTCCCCCCCATATCCCCCCTTGCACAGATGGTCCGTGATTTGAACTCTGGTGGCTGTTTGGTCACAAAATCTATATGGCCCCCAAAGGGGTTGGTATCAACATGTTCATGCTATACAGCCTCCTATACTACTCACAGCCTCAAGTGGGAAAGCTGGTACTTGCTTGCTGTTGGTCGGCAGTTTACAGTATAGAACCCTGATGAACTGTATTTACTGGTTTTCTCTGCCCTTCCAACTACCCCTCGTGTTATGACCTGTACAGTGTTGAAAGCGACGTAAAACCCCAAATAAATAAATAAATTTCAAGAGTATGAGTGACTTGTTTATTGTCCTAATCTAATCTAATCTAATCTAATCTACTGCTTTGCAGGTGCAATATCTTCCCCACAAAGGGGAACTCAGTGTGCTGACTTAACAAAATCATTATCATAAAGAAAGTCAAGGGGCGTTCAAGGTCAGTAATCCAGAGTTGTGGGTGTGACCAAGAGGGAAGGAAACTAAGTTGGAAAACTAGAATTAAAGAGGTGGGTTTTGAGGTGTTTCCTGAAAGATGTGACAGAGGGGCTATTTCTTATTTGGAAGGGGAAGGAGTTCCAGAGAACTGGGGCATAGCGACTGAAAGAATTGGAGAAATGTTTGACTGATTTATGAACCTTACGGTCGAAAGTGGGAGTTTGAAGGAATTTGAGTTTGGGGGTACTTCGCCTTGTGTTCCTGGAAGAAGTGTAGGGATGAATTAATTCTCTAAGGTAAACTGGTTCACCCTGGTTGAGAGTTTTGTATGTGATGAGACCAATTTTAAATTGCATCCTATATTTGATAGGGAGCCAATGCAGTTTTTTTAATTGATGGGTAATGTGACAGTATTTGGAGGACTGGGTGACAACCCTACAGAGTGAGTTTTGAACTAACTGCAATCTTCTCAACTCAAAATCTGTAAGTGATAAGAATAAGGAATTGAAGTAGTCCAGTCTGCTGCTCACCAAAGCATTTCCTAGAAGAACTGATGTGTTAAGGTCTAAGAGGGGACGGATTCTATAGAGGTCTCTCGCATGAACTCTGGTGGACTTTATGACCTGTGACACATGGTCTGGGAATGAAAAATTGGAGTCGAACACCACTCCGAGGAAGGAGTTGTTTACGGTTGTTTTTGGAGCCTATCAGGATAAACTCAGTTTTCTCAGGATTGAGTTTTAATTTGTTTGCAGACATGAAATTTTGATTGTCGCTTAGACAGTTTTTTAGCTTTTGTATAGAGTGAGAGAAGTTTGTTGGTGTTAGTGTTATGTATAGCTGAGTGTCATCGGCGTAGAAATGGTGGTTTATACTACTGTGAGAGTGAATGATTGAGCTAATTGGATTAGTGTAGAGGGAAAACAGAATTGGACCAAGGACGGAGCCCTGGGGGACCCCATACTGGATGGCAGCAGGATGGGACGGTGTGTTACCTACCTTGACCAAGTGAGTCCTTCCTGACAGGTATGATTTGAACCAGCCAAGTGCTAGTTCACTGATACCGTAGTGAACATTAAGTCTGTCTAGGAGAATGGTGTGGTCAATGGTATCAAATGCAGCTGACAGATCCAAGAGGGTGAGGGCTGTGACAGACCCTTTGGCCATATTGAGGAGAATGTCGTTGTGGATATTAAGGAGAGCACTTTCAGTTGAATGATGTTTTCTATATGCTGATTGAAAGGCACTCATAAGGCCAGCTTCGTCAAGGTGAGTTTGTAACTGGACTGCCACTACCCTTTTAAGTATCTTTGAAATGAAGTTCAGATTGGAGACAGGCCTATAGTTTTTAAGAATTTCTTTTTCTAAGGATGATTTTTTGAGGATGGGGGTAACATGGGCCTGCTTGAAGCAATTAGGGCACTTCCCTTGTTCAAGGGAAGCATTAATTATTGAAGTAATGGGAGTAATGAGAACATCCAAATAATCGAGAACAAGAAAAGTGGGCCAAGGGTCAAGGGAACATGATTTACATGGAGATTTCATTATGATTTTAGTTACTTGATCCTCAGTAACAGTAGAGAAGGTGGAAAGCACTGGAGGAGGAGAGTCTGGGGCGATGTGTTGTGACTTCTGGGAGATAGGAAAAGTTGAACGTATTTTTTCTATTTTTTCTGGGAAGAACTCCACAAATCTGTCGGCCAGGAGCCGAGGGGGATTTATTGATGGTAGCATCCTGGCTGGGAGTCTGTGTAACACATCGCCAAGGACTCGCCATAATTTTTTGGGGTCATGATGGATATCCTGAATCTTTGCTTTAAGAAATTCTGATTTGGCCTGGATGCAGGTTCTGTTGTATTGGTGGACTTTTTGCATGTATTGAGATCTGTTGAAATGAGTTTATTTCTGCGCCAGATCCTTTCAAATAGACGCTTGGTCTCTTTTGCCGCAATTACTGCATCGTTGACCCATCCTGGGATGTACTTTGCCTTGGTATGTTTGGTATGAAGTGGTGCGTCTTTGTCAATAAGGGTGGTCAATGTGGTGTGATATTGTTTGTAGAGAGTATCAGCATCGTTGGACGGGTTGCTGATTAGATCAGAAGATATAAGATCTGTTTTCATTTTCTCTTTATTGATTTTATGATAATTACAAAAGGAAACAGTAGCATTGATTTGGGATCTAGGAGTTGGTAGATGTAATGTACAAGTAATTGAAAAATGGTCAGAAAAGGCATCAGTAGCATGGACATTTAAAATGTGGTCATTGTTGGATTTGATTAAGAGGAGGTCAAGAGTGTGTCCGTAAATATGAGTGGGGAAGTTTACTTTCTGAGTTAAATCAAATGAGTCAATCCATGAATTGAAGGCTTTTGAATTTGAGGATATTGATTCGATGTGAAAATTAAAGTCGCCGATGATCACCAGATTTTCAGTGTTGTGATGAATGTCCTCCAGAAGTGACTGAAACTGTTCAAAAAAGGTTGAAATACTGGAGGATGGTGGTCTGTATATATTCAAAAAGTAAAAAGATTCTTTGTGAAGGGATATCTTGATAAGAAAATTTTCAAAGGTAGTGCAGGTCTTTGTGGGAACAACGGAAGAATCCAAGCCGTCTTTCACAAAAAACCCAAGTCCTCCGCGACGGCCCTCACGTGGCTGTTGATAAAAATTGTAACCTTGTGGGGTGATTCCGGACAGGTTGGCACTTGTGATGTCAGGTCTAATCCAGGTCTCGGACATGGCGAAGAGATCAGTGTCGTTGTCAAAAATAAATTTTGCAATGGCAGGGTATTTGTTGTTGATGGATCTGATGTTTGCGTAAGTGACATTGAGACAGTTGGATGGTCCTGGATTTGGGTTGATATCACCACCAAGGAGGAGTAGGATGAACAGACGGGAAGGTGACAGAGCTGGTGGGATTGATATTGAAGACTTGATGCTGAAGTGTAGGCAAAAGGTGGTAGTAGGAAGTTTAAACAGACAGAAACTAACAACATCAGGACATTGAATGCTTGAGTTGGTGTGGTGCTGATATGCAGCAATGAATGGTTGGATTGCCAGTAGAATATGGAAAAAAAATCATTTTGAAAACTGGAAGGTAGGTTATATTTGAAACTTAACCTAAAATATGGAAAATTGTGTGATTAATGGGTATAAATTGTGAGGTTGATGGTCCCCGATAACGGGGAATGTGGGCGATAAAAGGGGATCAAACGATAAAGTGGGCAGTTTTATGTGTAATTATCTTACAAATTATATCGAAAAAGAGACTATTTAGGCTAAAAGTAGCTTGTGGATTGAGCACTAGAAATAGGGAGACGTGGGAGGGTTTAAATAGTAGATATTGCGTTAACGGTAAATAATTTAGAAAAAAAGGTACTTCCCTAACGGACACACGCCACCAAATATGAACACAAATTGTTGTATAAAGTATTGTTTTAAAAATGATGGGGTAATTAAATTATTTGACCATGTAGCCAGATCAGTAATTAATTTGATTAATAAAATTAACTGATCTAGTTTCACAAACCTACTTATAGCTCTTACCACTGAAATCAGTTTAGGTATCCAACTTTACATTGGCCTGTCTAACCAATAAAAGTAACCACACTAACCAACCAACTTTGTTCCAGTAACTAACTCACTTGGCTGAATAAACTAAGTCATCTGGTAGACCAAACCAATCACTTTAGTTGGAGTAACCAGTATGCTTTGTTTGAGAAACCAACTTAGTTTGTAAAATCTAACCAATTTTATTTTGTTTGACCAACCAACATACTTGGTTGATTTAACTAGCTTGGTTGGTTAAATTAGACATTGTAGGGTCAACCAACTTTTCTTTGTTAGACCAACTAACTTTTGTTTTCAGTTTGGTGATTGTCCTGAATTTTTGCTTTAAGGAATTCAGATTTGGCCTGCATTCAGATTCTATTGTACTGTTGGAATTTCTGCACGTATTAGGATCTATTGAAGGTAGTTTTATTTTTGCACCAAATGTATTCGAACAAATGCTTGGTCTCTTTTACTGCAATGACAGTTTCTTTAACCCATCCTGGGATGTACTTCACCTTTGTGTGTTTGGTATATGAGGTGGTGCATGTTTGTGAATAAGGGTGGAAAAGGTAGAATAATATTGTTTGTAGAGAGTACTGGCTTCCTTAGACAAATTAATAGTTCAGAAGCAAGGGGATCTGTTTTCATTTTCTCTTTATCAATTTTAATGGTATTTACAAAAGGAAACAGTAGCATTAGTTTGGGATCTAGCTAGGGGTTGAGAGATTTAGGGTAAACTAATTGAAAAATGGTCGGGCAAAGTATCAGTGGTATGGACATTAGAAATATTGTCATTGCTGGTATTTTGTGGGGCACCAATGTGATGGATTCTGCCAGAGCCAAAAACTGCACCTTAAGGTGTCAGATACACCAACCTTTCAGCCTCTAATGAGACCAACTCTTACCCAAGAAGGTTGAAATATATGCAAGACCCTCGCACTATATCAGGCAATTATCCTTACTAACACCAGACATTACTTTAAAGTTTATATTAATAGTAAGGATGATAATTGCTAGCAATGTATAAAATATGTTCTAACTTTATTGTACCGTCCACTATATTATTTAATGTAATGTACACTGTATGACTAAAAGAAAAAGGATAAAAAAGCATATACCTGGTAACAGTCAATCTGAATGTTTTATTGAGTTTTGTGTCATGTCTGTAATAAACTCAATATGTTATTAAACTTTGTGTTCTAAAATGGAGATACATATTTTATTACAGATATATAATACTTCAGATTGATTGGCTAATTCATTTGTACACTTAAGTACTGATTAACACAAGTACCTACTCAGTTGTTCAAGTCAGTAAATGGGACAGTGAAACCGAACTGCAATCTAACAGTCTCTTATAAAACTACTTGTCTGCAACTCTGGTATTTTGACATTACTAAAAAAAGTAATTTTTTTAAAATCATAATTATATTTGCTATCCATTTAATGGTAAAAAAGAAAACTCTTACTCACAAAACTCCCATTCTTAGAATATTCTTAGAATTTGATTTAAATCGAAGACTGGCACAAAACATACTTAACTTAAGAAAAATAGTTAATTTTGGTGATTATAGTGCAGCAAATGATTGCAAATCAAAATGTTAACATGTTAACTTGTCCATTATGTGTACTGTACTGAAATGCAGCCTCTTTATATTAACTTTATATTAACTTTCTAAATTTATGTTTACATATGACAAAATCTGTGTTCACAAAAATTCTTAGAATTTTTCTTAAAATTACATTTAGTCTAAGAAAAATTCTAAGAATTGCATACATTTCTTTTTACTTCTATTCTTAGAATTATTCTTCGTTAAGAATTCTTTTATGAATAGGTTTTTATTCTAAGAATAAGAAAATTCTATTTATTGTATAATTGTAAGAAAAATTCTAAGAATCTTTGTGAATACACACCTTTGTCTTAATAAAGCACGCCAATGGGCTTTGAAAATATGGGGCTATTACTGGTACAATTATATATTTCTTTCATAGCCAATATTTAGTTTCTGGAGAAAATCATTAGCTTTTATAGGCGATTATACTTTTGATTGAATAATCTGTAACATATAGAGAGGAATTTTTAACGCTCGACGGTAGGAGAGGGTTATTGTAATCAGTTTGTTTCTGTCTGTCTGTCTGTGCACCGTTTTGCCCTTATAACTCAAAAACTATAACATCAATCAATCTATCTCAAATTTGGTGGGCAGGTGTTTCATGGGGTACAGATGGATTCTTCCAAATTTGGTGTAATTTGTTTGAAAATTAAAGTCAGGAGAGAGTTTTCTTATTTTTAATTGGGAATACACTGCTTCTCTTCATTACATACATAAAAAAATCAATATTTTGCTTTCTGATGATGTCGTTACTTAATGATGTCACAATGTAATTCTCATTGTGAGGTCACAAACCTAGCTTGTGATACTTACTGTCTTTAAGTAAAAATATTTCTTCTCATTTTATGTCTTGAAATTGAGGGAGGTGGTATATTCATCATTTTTATTAATTATTATTTCTGTTTTTCTTTTCTTTTTTTTTCTTTCAATTCCTTGACAGTCCATCACAAAAAATTACCGTGCATGATTTTCAACAAGAAGTGACTTTTAAGCAATATTTTACCTCCACCAGCAGTTTATGTTTTTGTGTGCTAATTGTTTGTATATTTGTCTGGGCTTTTTTGTGTGTATGTTTAGATTACCCCAGAACTAATGAACAGATCTTTATTAAAAATTTGTGGGTAGGACCTGACCGAAGGAAGAAGTTACTAAAGGAAAGATCTGGATCTTATTTTGGATACAAAGAATCATGAATTTTCAGAGGTCCCATTTCAATGTATTTTAATGACTTTGGCTTTCTACTTGATATTTCTATGAAGCTTAATTTACATGTTTGGTTTTATTTTATTGTCTTCTTTACAATACTTTATATCACTTGAAATGCATCTTGTTACTTATTGGACTGGTTTCAAAGGGAGCGAGCACCTCATTTTTAAGTATTCAGGGACACATGGAACATGTATTCACAGTGTTCTATATTTCTCTGTCGTAAGGTAAGATTCCTGGTCGTTATTAAGTGAATTTTGTCTGCCACATAAAAAAGCCTATATAAAACCACTTACAGAGTGAAAAATACATTCAAAAGTCGAGGTATTGAATCTTCTACAGCCAATTATAAAGACCGGAAGTGTGCAGTGAACCCAAACCCGTCTGTGCGCATAGAATCAGCGGGCGCAAAACATGCGATAACCGTCCTCTTCCGTCACGGAAGCGGTGTTTCGAATTCCTCGATTGTATGTTGGTAGTAAAATCGTCTGCTTTTACTAGAGCGATCATGCATTCAAAACAATATGGCAGTGTCCTTGTTCACGTCACCTCATAAAAATAACCCAGCAGGCACACGCCTTGAAATGTTGTTGATTTAGAGTTGAAAACAGGTCCTGACATTGAAATCCACATTATCAACTACTACAGCTAAGTTAGTTTTCTGACATGAAAAAGTAATGATATTTTGACCAGAAATCATGGTGATTTTTGGTTGAAAATTGACACTGACACAATTTCAACACTATTTCAAAGCTGGATTTCTCACTAGAAAAAGTAGTGATACTTCATAAAAAAATCAACACTAAATCAAGTTAGGTTTACTGACATGAAATCTTAGTCATGTTATTGAACAGAAAACAGGTTGAATGTTGGGAAATGAATGACCAGTGATCCTTGATTAAAAATTCTTTTTCTAGAGGGAGATATAGTGATGAAATGTAACTTTTTGAAAGAACTATTGTTGCAATAGTTTTTGAATTTGTAGGTATTTGTAAAGAAAAGACTAATTTTTTAACTTAATCTCATAATGATAATAAAGATTATGTGTGCATGTACTTATATATTTTTATCTATACTCCTTATTAATTTATAGTAACAACAAAACTTATGCACCCCAAATATAATTTTAATAATTTATAATTATATTTTGATTAATGCAATTCCTGATAATTAAAAAAAGGTTTTAAAGTCAAACATATCTTAAATAAAAAAAGATCAATTCAATCTTATTCACCAAAACTTAGTAATTTGAATTTATTTCTCAAATGCTCCAATTCTCAAATAACTAGTTTTTAGTTTACAAGTTTACACTGAAAACTTATCTATAGAGAGAACCTAAGCTATAACTTTTATCACACAGCAGTGTGGTCATGGGTTATCCTGGTTTTCTTATCTGTACCCTGCTACACAGAACATTAGGCCTGTGACTAAAAGTAATTAGATAACACAGCAGGGGTGGAGGTGGGGTTTACCCTTGTTCTATTGCATGCATGGTGTTTACTATGGTGATTTTTGTGGTCAGAACTGACAACTAATTAAGGTGGGGAGTAATGGGTAGAGTTCTACAAATTTGGCTATTCTTGTGGAGTTTTTTTTCAGTTTATATGACAAAGCTGTATGAGACACAGGCATCTGAATTGAGCATTGAGGCTGTGCTACATGATGATAGCTTCTTTATAATTACAGTATAATTATAGCCAACTTAATAAAACATTTAAAAGAAACTGATTGGATAAAATACTGAAGATATAAAAAATGTCACAATTGTTTCTTTTTACAAAGAAAAAAAACAATTTTATTTTAACATTTCAAAAGAATTTCAATATTTCAATTGAAGACATAGTTCTATAACATTTCTATTATATTATTCTATACCAGTTCTATTAAAAACGTAAACATGGATTTCTAGTTGGAACATATGGATTTACATATCTTGAGCAATACATTTGAAAGCTGATGCAAAATTATGTGCCATTACAATATGATCAAGAATTGAATATTGATTATATAATGATTCATGAAGACATATCATCTTGGAAAGAATTAATTTCTTTGAAGTTTTTTCCAAATTGTAAAATATGTTTATGGGAAGTTATTGTATAACATCATTTAGAAGTTAAAATTATGACACACAAGCTACAATGATTCAAATAAAGAAGACAGTGTAAACAACCTGATTTCATCCATTGAATTCAACCCTATTTCCTACATTGGATTCAACCAAAAACAGTTTGCAAAATCCACACATATTGCAACCAAATTTCACCCATTGAATTCAACCTGATTTCAACATTGGTTTCAACATGATTTCACTTGTTGGATCCAACCAAAAATGGTTTGCAAAATCTACACGTATTTCAACCAGATTTCACCGATTGAATTCAACCTGATTTCAACATTGGTTTCAACATGATTTCACCGGTTGGATCCAACTAAAAATGGTTTGCAAAATCTACATGTATTTCAACCAGATTTCAGTTGCGTGCCTGCTGGGAAAGGGATATTTCTTGAAACCAGTTAGGTCGGTCTTTATAATAGTAATAAATACCTCATGCTTGGGTGTTTGTTACAGGATATAAGCCTGGCAAAAATTCCTTAATAATGCCCTCATGCCTGACGGTGCTCTGGCATTATTTGGAATTTTTACCGGGCATATATCCTTTAACAAATGCCCGAGCATGAGGTATTTATTCCTACAATAACTGAAAATCATTGATTTCCTTTATACTGGTGGTTTCTAAACCACGAAATTCTGTGACGAAAATGAAAATTGCCTAAAAATCGACTAATATACATATGACTTCTGCTATGATGTGCAACATGGAGTACACAGTGTTTTCTAATTGGGCGACTTTTGCATGGATTTTGTCCCTGAATATCTTAATTTTAAGGTATCTTATGCAAAGTTTCCAGTTATATTATGCATATAGACACTTGAAAATCACTTGTGTAGGAAGACAGTTGAGGGGGATATAGTGCATTATTATGTGCAGAATGCTCGTCAATCCACATATAAAAGATAATATCATAAAAAACAACTTAAAAGTAAGATATTGAACACCAATATCCACAGAAAAAAAATCACTCAATCAAGGGCTTTGTTAAAAATCGCTGTAAAATGCTTAATATTTGCTTGATTTTAACAGGATAATCACCAAATTGTTCATTATTATCTGTACAATATCCAACTTTACATACCTTAACTAAAAATGGTACACAAGATATCTTAAAAGTGAGTTATTAAACACCCAATTGAAAATAACTATTAAATTAAAAGTTCTGTTGAAAAGACTGTTGAATGCTTTATATTTGCTTGACTACAATAAGATAACAAACAAATAGTTCATTATAATGTGTAGAATACTCAATTATAGATAATTAAACTGGTAACCTAACATAAGATATCTTAAAAGTAAGATATTAAGGGACAAAATCCACGGAAAAAATCGGCCAATTAGAAAACAATGGGAGATCCAATTATGTTAAAGGTTCTGTAAAATGCTAAATATGTGATAGATTTTAATAAGACAACTACCAAACTCTTCATTATAATGTTTAAAATGCTCATTTATATATAATTAAACTGGTAAGCTAACCTAAAATATCTTACAAGTAAGATATTGAGGGACAAAATTTACGGAAAAATCGCCCCTTTAAGTAACAATGGGAAATCAGAGGTTTTGTTAAAAATCCCTGTAAAAATGCTTAATGTTTGCTTGATTTTAATAAGACAACCACCAAAATCTCCACAATACTCATGTATGGCATAAAAGTAACAATAATATGTTCTAATACTTTTGTAAAATCTGTTGTACTTATGTACATACAATAAATAAGTTTCAATTTGCTATCTCCAATAACACTGTCTTCATACACAAGTGATTTTCAAGTGTCTATATGCATAACATAACTGGAAACTTTGCATAAGATATATTAAAATTAAGATATTCAGGGACAAAATCCATGGAAAAATCGCCCAATTAGAAAACACAATGTGTACTCTGTGTTGCACATCATAGCACTAGTTACATGTATATTAGGCGATTTTTAGGCACTTTTCCATTTCCGTCACAGAATTTCATGGTTTAGAAACCACCAGTATAAAGGAAATCGATGATTTTCAGTTATTGTAGGAATAAATACCTCATGCTCGGGCGTTTGTTACAGGATATATGCCAGGCAAAAATTCCAAACAATGCCAGAGCACCGTCAGGCATGAGAGTAGTATAAAGGCGTGCATTATAGCAATCTAAACTTAATCTTAGGTGCGGTTTTGAGTTCCTAAAATTGGGGTTTCCAATTAAAATCAAAAGGTTTGGTTAATCTCAGGTTCAGTTATTTAGGAGCAACCTGAGAATAACCAAGAGTGCGCATGCGCGTGCAAAAGATTAGGGTTGTGCGCATGCGCATGTAAAAGATTAGTTCAGAGCACATGCGCACGCTGTTGATTATGGTTTGGTAGAATATATGTGTAATTTTATATTTTTAGCCATAACTTCCTTATTTATGGATGGATTTTGATGAAATAAAGACCAAAGGAAGCGTTATAAATACTCTTTTCACTGATATGTAGTTTTCTGTATGTATCTCTTATAGTTTTTAAGATTATTAATAAAAAGTCAAATTTAATTTTGTGAAATTTAATTTAAACTGACATTGCAGGTTAAACTGCAATATCTCGCTTATTTATGGATGGATTTTGATGAAATAAAAACCAAAAGAAGCGCTATGAAATACCGTTTCCAGCAATATATAGTTTCCCATATGTATCTTTTATAGTTTTGAAGTTTTGATGACAAAGCAAAAAGTAAGCGTTGTGTAATATTCAGAACTTTGAAACCATATTTAGACTCTGCAAGATGCAAATAAAGCCCGTGACATTTAATTTTATGTTTGTGTTTGAGTTTCCAAGGTTAAACTGCAATATCTTGCTTATTTCTGGATTTTGATGAATTAAAGACCAAAAGAAGCGTTGTGAAGTACACTTTTCAGTAATATATAGTTTTCCATATGTAGCTGTTGTAATGAAAAAATTACTGAATTAAAAACAGAAAGCAAGCGCTGTATAGTTTTGAGCTCCTAAGTGAGGGTTCAAAATTAACAGTGTGGTTAATGTCAGGAACAATAATTTTTTGGAGCTCCTGTCATTAACCTTGGTGTATGCATGCGCATGCTCTTTAATAGGTTGCGCATGCGCACATTGCTGATTTGGTTTGTTCACATGTGCGTATTGTTTGGTACAGGAGCACTCATGAGCTCATTTAGGAGCAGTGACTATTAAAATGTACAGGCAGGGTAGTCTCGGGAGCATCAGTTTTAGCAGCACTCATGTAGCTACCCATTTAAGCATTTTTGGATTGTCACAGGAGCGTTGATGTGGACATTTTTGTGCAATCCCAATTAAAATGTACGGGTTGAATAGTCTCTGTTTTAGGAGAGCTCCTGTAATTAATCTTTCACACATGCTCACGTTGCGTATGACATTGTGCATGCACACGTTATTAGATTTGTTGCACAGGTGCAATTTTGACAAAGTCTTAAGTGGAATTCATGACACTTCACCTAATCAGATTGCACTGAAACATTTTTGAAAACACCAATAAATAGATGTCCCTCTCACCAGAAAGGATCATTCAATTGCAAGGTCACAAAGGAGCATGGATAATTGGTGTGAAAAGTCCTTGGTCAAATATTCCTGTCAGATGATCATACTTGCCATTGTAATTATAGCATCTGTTGTGAATTTGTCATTAAATCAGGACAATAAGGGTATTTGGCTACCATTGCTGTGTTCATCTTTGGGCTATATATTGCCAAATCCCAGTACAAAAAAGAAAGAATGAATAAGCTTTTAAGTTCGATTTTCTTTGATCCGTCACACCCCGCAAGCTTTTCGGGTCCTCAGAAACTCTATGAAGCTGCAGTCAAACAAGACAGCACTGTGACCCTCAATGCTGTGAAAAGTTGGTTGAGTGGAGAGGAGACATTTCACAAGCCATCAAAAAAGAAATTTAAAAGAAATAAAGTCATTGTCGGGACGATTGATCAGCAGTGGGATGTTGACTTGATGGACATGACAAAAATTGCAAAATACAACGATGGTTATCATTTCATTCTTTTAGCTATAGACATTTTTTCTCGTTATGTATGGACGGTGCCACTCAGGGATAAATCTGGAAATGAAGTTGTTCGTGCGTTCACAAAAATTTTTAAAGAAAGAGTACCCGAAGTTGTGCGTTCAGACAAAGGAACAGAATTTTTAGGACACTAAGTTCAGAATTTATTCAAATCGCACTTGATCCGTCACTTTGTGACCCAAAATGAAGTGAAGGCCAATTATGCTGAATGATCTATTAAAACCATCAAAGGAAAAATATACAAGTACTTTACATATAAACAGTCTTACCGATGCACTGCTAGACTTTACTCGGGCTTACAACTCAAGTGTACACCGATCCATTAAAATGGCACCAGCACAGGTCACAATGAGCAACTTGAATTCAAAAAGAATAAAGAATGAAGAAAGAATGAAAAAAAAAACACTTTTAAGTTTAAAGTTGGGGACTTTGTCAGGATCTCACGTGCCAGAAAAACGTTCACAAGGGCATATGGTCAGAGGTGGAGTGGTGAACTGTTCCAAATAGTCAACCGAGATGGGACGCAAAGGTATCCCACATACAAAATCAAAGACTATGCCGGGGAGTCCATTGATGTAACATTTTATGAAAAAGAGCTACAGAAGGTCACTCCCAGTGAGTATTATAAGGTGGAAAAATTTTGAAAAGTCGCAAAATTAAAGGTCGCCCCAAAGAGGTCTTGGAGAGGTGGTTACATTGGCCTCCAAAGTATGATTCTTGGATACCAGCCACAGACATCACCAGTTTTTATAAATAGAAGGTTCCCTAAACCTGTGTTGACATTTCAACGTGAACAGTCATGGTGAAAACATGTTTGTCGTTAAAAAGAACGAATACGTGTTAAGAATTTTAGCTGAAGGTGACCCCAAAACCATAAAGTACATCATTCGTGGTGCGGACAGACCACTCCTTCACTGTTTTGTAGATTGCGCTCACAATATTTTAGAGGGGAATATTCCTCTTGGGCTGAAACAAAAGAAAAGACTGGCAAAGTATAAAGAAGAATTGCGAGCATTGAGGAAAAAAATACCTCTGACAGAAAAAAGAAACAGATTTTGCAAGAGGGTGGATTCCTGCCTGCGCTATTGGCTCCTATTTTAGGAACTGTTATTCCTCCACTTGCTAAGAAACTGCTAGGGCTTTTCACTCGGCGATGAATAAATTTATAGAAAAGATTGTTGTGCCCAAGTCATTGTTGAACGTCAGACACTGTGCACCAGTGGGAAGAGATGCCACAGCTACAGCTATGGCTAGATTAGAAAAGGATATGAGTGGACTGTTAGAAGACCCCGAATTGGAACCAACTGAAAAAATGAAGCTATACAATCAGTCAATGAATCGTCTGTTGACTTATGACTGAAACCAAGACCCCGAACCTGTGAATCCTTTTCCAGACCCTGTGGTCTCTGTGGAAGACCCTAAGGAAGATTTAGAAGATGACTTGGCCATCACTCTGCCAACTTCTCTGAGGAGTAAAGGTCAGCACCTGTATCAAAAGTTAAAAGGGACTTTACAATGGACTGACAAAGGCGAAATTTTAACAGAAGACAATTGACCCATTAGTGGATCACACATCACAGATTTGATTAACACGGCTATTCGGACACAGAGAAAAATAAGAAAACTCCTAACTGGTTGGGGTTACTTTAATCAAAAGTTACAAGAGGCTAACATTCCAGAGAGGTTACTGGGTCGTGGTCCCCAGTTTCAATCACAAGAGGAGGTGTGGAAACCTGAACCAAAATCTGAACCAGATTCTGAACCAGAATCTGAACCTGAACCAGAATCTGAATGAAAACCAAAGATTCCAAGAAAAAAGTACAAATGGGAGAGTACATAAAAGGGAAAGCATCCTTAGATTTCCTTCAGTATGACGAGAGAGACAGACCAGGAAAAACTTTTATCTCTATTTACCAAGCAATAAAAAGCACACGGGTAATACTCCCGGAGAGTTTATTGTACCACTGGCTCAACCTTATGAACTGGTCGGTGAATGGGAAGTGGGACTGATGGAAATTCAATATGCAAGAATGTGGTATAATGTCCCTTCAGATCAATTTGTTCAAGTTGGGAATACAACCATACTCATTCCTGAGGGTATTTATGCTGATATAGGGGAATTGATCAAAATCTTAAATAAAAAAATTAAATGGGGCCTTGGTGGAAACCCACCTGTCACTGTCGAATTCAATACCATTGAGACCACACAAAAAAACGAGACTTAAAATTGAAACAAATGACTCATCAGATGAGTTAGCACCTGACTTGCATCTTTCCAAGAGATTGAGTGACATGTTAGGATTTGTCATGACAGGCCCATTTTCAGCTGGAGATAGAAAATCAAAGTATCCAGTTGACATTGAAGATGGCATACACAACTTGTACGTCTATTGTGATTTAATTGAACCTGTAGCCGTGGGAAATGCCAAGGTGCCCCTCCTGAGAATTGTACACATCCCAAAGGGACCCATTGTCACCACCTCCTATAGTAAAGTATTCTACTATCCAGTGATGAGAAAGATTTTTGGAGCTGTTGAAATCAATATAAAGCGGGATACGGGTGAAATTATTCCATTTGTTGGTAGGAAGTCATTTGCAACGCTTCACTTTCGTCAAAAATGAAGCACCAGGATTACTGCTGCGACGATTCTACCCGTGAAGCATACGAGCAGTATTACACGGGTCAAGCAGGAAGTGGATTACCAGGATTTCAAGGTTTGCAATATCAAATAGGTCACGGTTTGGGAAGCCTGTTTCGGGGTCTTGTAGGAGTGGCTGCTCCCCTGTTGAAGAAAGGTGCCATTGCACTGGGAAAATCCTTGGGACAGAAAGCTCTAAAAGCAGATTTGAACTGGCACAAGATTACTTGGGAGATAATAAAAGGAACAGCAACCAAAGAAAGCGCGTCATTTCATCGAGAGCAGTCGGGGCCACGGTGGCAGAGTGGTAACACTCTCGCCTCCCACCTCTGTGGCCGGGGTTCGATCCCCGTCATGGCCGTAAGTGGGAAAGCTGGTAGTTGCTTGCCGTTGGTCGGCAGTTTACAGTACAGAACCCTAGCGAACTATATGTACTGGTTTCCTCTGCCCTTCCAACTACCCGTCGTGATATGACCTGTACAGTGTTGAAAGCGACGTAAAACCCCAAATAAACAAATAAACAAATCGAGAGCAGTCAAAAGAGAAGGACCTTCCAGGAAAAAACGAAAAGATATATACTCTTTGTTACGGTCACGGGCAAACGCGGTAGCAATTACCGGTTGTCTTTAAGTTGTAACAGAAAAAGCAAAAAGTTAAACTTAACAAATTTATTTAATAGTCAACAATAATGATTACAGTCAACTGGTATGCTCTTAACTAAACACACTAATACAATAATAAGATCTAGCTGACCTGACCACAGAGATTATGAGTTAAATTTATCCACCGTATCCAGCAATCTGTTCCGTAATCCGTCCTGTAGTATATTCTGTGGTCTGTCCAATGTCCTGTGGTCTGTCCTGTGATCTGTCCAATGTTCACTCACACAGATATCTATATCTTGTGACCTGTCTCACACTCAACAACACAAAAGGTTCTTGTCCTGCTATTCTTTGTATATCCAGTCACACAGAATGTCTGTCTGGAGATATTTAGAGAGTTAACACAACTGTACTGTCTGCTCCAAGATGTGGACAATGTCCAAAATGCAGTAAATTCACTCTCTGTTATATGAATGTACAATATCCAAAATATCCAAAGTACAATAAATCTGTCCAGACAATGTATCTAGTTCACTCCAGTAAAAGTTCACAGCAACACAAGTTATATTATATTCCAAAACACAATAGCTCTCTTTATAGCCAGCGAATACAAAGTTCACTTGTGGTCAGATGTACATTCCTTATATACATTCACAGATTTCTCTGGAATTGTACAGAACCAACTCAAAAAAGCTTGAGCCATCTAGGCCAAAGGAGGAAGTTCTAGAAACTACTGGCAATTGGGTTTCCCCAAATCTATCATAACCACTGAGGGGGGGATTTCCCCCAGTCTGTGAACAAATCAATAAACACTAAAACACGTTAACACACAAAAAGAACCAACAACACAATTATCTTTTATGACAATGTATAAACATAAAGCTTAAATTAAACAATGCACTAATATAGCGCCCAATATATGTAATATACAATGCACCAATATAGTGTCCAATATATGTAACACCTCCCCCCCTTAAAGAAAAATTTTGGAAGCCAAGGGGTTACAAAATTTTACAAGAGATTTCTACCATGTATACATACACAGGTAATAACTTTTTACAAAACATCTTTATCTAAATACAAAAGTAAAATTAGTACCATGTATAACCTTTATAAACTTGCTAATTACAGGTATATAAATTACAATTTAAATACAGCTTCTGGACAGGGCGTCCGCACAGATATTATCCTTTCCTTTAACATGTTCTATTTGAAGATTGTGTTCTTGCAACATTAAACTCCAGTTCAATAATCTTCTATTTTTGTTTTTCATTTTGTGCAAGAAGACTAAAGGATTGTGATCTGTGTATACAACGGTGGGTTTTGACGATGAAGATATGTATATGTCAAAATGCTGGATGGCCAAAATGAGTGCTAAAAATTCTTTTTCTATTGTAGAGTAGTTCTTTTGATGAACATTAAATTTTTTTGAAAAGTAGCAGATGGGATGTTCAATATCTTCATTATCACATTGCAGTAAAACTGTACCTGCACCCACATCACTGGCGTCTACAGCCAGCTGGAAAGGTTTACTGAAGTCCGGAGCAGTTAGTACGCGCTCTAAACAGAGAAGGTTCTTTACTTTGTCAAATGATTTTTGACAAGTCTCTGACCAGTGATATTTCACATTCTTTTTCAATAGTTCAGTCAGTGGAGCAGTGACCTCTGAAAAGTTTTTGCAAAATTTTCTATAATATCCTGCCATTCCAAGGAACCTCATTAAGCTTTTCTTATTTTCAGGAATGGGGTAGTCAATGATGCTTTTGACTTTGGCTTTGATCGGTGTCACAACTCCATGACCTACTACATGCCCTAAGTACACAACCTTTGCTTTTACAAAGTCACTCTTTGATAAATTTACAGTGAGGTTTGCCTCTTTGAGCCGAAACAAGACTTGTCCAAGCCTTTTTAAATGTTCTTCCCAAGTATCACTAAAGATGACAATATCATCCACATACACTTCAACACCTTCTAAGTCTTTTAAACATATATTCATTAGTCTTTGAAATGTGGCATGGGAGTTCTTCATGCCAAATGGCATCACCTTGTACTGATATAGACCATCAGGGGTCACAAAGGCTGATATTTCTTTGGCCCGCTCAGTAAGAGGCACACACCAATATCCTTTCAGTAAATCACACTTTGTGATGTATTTGGCATTGCCAATCCGATCAATACAGTCTTCCATCCTTGGGATAGGGAAGGAATCCGTTTTACTCAAAACATTAACCTTTCTGTATTCAGTGCAATATCTGATTGAACCGTCTGGTTTCGGGACCAAAACACAAGGAGATGCCCAACTACTTTGACTTGGTTCAATTATATCTTTTTCTAGCATATATTGCACTTCCTGCCTTAATTTTTCGAGCTTGATAGGATTTACCCAATACGGATGCTGTTTGATCGGACGGGCATCGCCAATATCGACATCATGCATGAGTATATTTGTCCTATTAGGGGCATTTGGGAACACTGACTTGTACTTTAAGAGCAATTCAATGAGTGGAACCCTCTTATCTGGTGGTACATGACTCAGTTTGGTTTCCAAATCATCAAGGATCTCAGAATTACTCAACCTAATTTTACATTCAACATCAAGATCAGGAGCGTCGTCCCATATTTCGTGCTCCTGATTACTGTTACTTTCTATATTACAGTCAGTAGCCATAACAGGCTTCTTCACACCCCTTTCAAAGTATGGTTTTACCATATTCACATGACATAGTTGGCTTGACTTTCTTCTGTCCGGGGTTTCAATGATATAGTCCAGGTCACCTACTCTCTTTAACACTTTGTATGGCCCGTGATATCTGGCCTGTAACGTATTTCCCTGGACAGGTAGTAACACTAAAACCTTGTCACCTGGTTTGAAAGTACGGTTTTGCGACTTCCTATCGTAAAGCATCTTCATTTTTGACTGAGAATTTTTCAAATTTTGTTGCGCCAGCTCACAAGCCTTCTTCAACTTATCTCTGAACTTTGAAACATAATCTAGCAGATTTAGGCTCTCGGTGTTCTCAGATAACCAATTTTCCTTCAACAGCTTGAGAGGACCACGGACTGAATGGCCAAAGACCAACTCGAAGGGACTAAAGCCTAAAGACTCTTGAACAGACTCTCTAACTGCAAACAATAATAAGCTGATGCCTTCATCCCAGTCTTTTTCATTGTCTAAACAATATGTCCTAATCATATTCTTCAAAGTGGAATGGAACCTTTCAAGTGCACCTTGGGATTCTGGGTGATAAGCACTAGATTTGATCTGTTTGGCACCTAACTGAAATACAACCTGTTGAAATAGTCCTGACATGAAATTTGACCCTTGATCTGACTGGATTTCTTTTGGTAAGCCAACTAGAGTAAAGAAATTAACCAGAGCTTTTGAGATTTTGGGAGCTGTTATGTTGGTCAAAGGTATGGCTTCGGGAAATCTGGTTGAAGCACACATAATTGTCAAAAGATATTGGTTTCTGGATTTAGTTTTTGGTAAGGGACCTACACAGTCAATTATCACTTTGCTAAATGGTTCCTCAAACGCTGGAATGTGTTTGAGAGGAGCTACAGGAATTTTTTGGTTCGGCTTCCCTACCATTTGACAAATGTGACAAGTCTTGCAAAATTCTGCCACACAGTGCCGAATTTGAGGCCAATAGAAATGTTTGGTTATCTTGTTGTAAGTTTTGTTGATGCCTAAATGGCCACCCATCGGAGACTCATGGGCCAATTTCAGTATCTCACTTTGGTACACTTTTGGCACAACAATCTGGTGTACTACTGACCATTCTTCAGATGCAGGGATATTTGGTGGCCTCCACTTTCGCATAAGCACACCATTTCTGACATAATAGCCTACAGGGACCTTATCTAGCTCTACTGGTGGCAACACCAACTTGAATAAAGGAGCTAATTCAGGGTCATTTTCCTGCTCTGAAATCAATTTTGATTTTGAAAGCGATACATCTTGACAGTCAATTGAGTCTTGTTTTTCAGAATTTACCCTAACCTTGGGATTAGTATCACTAGAATTCTGCACATCATGGTCATAGTTGTTTAAGAAGGTATCTGACAAATCAACTAAGACATCTGTAGATTGTTTACAATCTTTTGGTTCTTCTTGGGCCTTTTTGGCCATAGCTCGAGTCACAGCACAGGAGGGAAAAATACCAGGAATAACCTCTTCTAATTTCTCAGTGCTAACCAAAGTGATCGGCTTAGAAGTAACCTTAGGATCAGCAACTACCTTTCCACCTGCAAGATCATTTCCCAACAACAAAGATACCCCTTTAATGGGTAAAGTGGGCCTGGTACCCACAACAACAGAACCAGTAACTAAGTCTGATACTAACTTGACCTTATGCAAGGGAACGTTCACACAGCCTCCTTCAATACCTTGAGCAATGACACTCTCACCAGTAGATATGCTTACACTCAATGGCAATACACCTTCTAAAAGTAAGGACTGAGTAGCTCCAGTGTCTCTTAATATCTTAATGGGGACCTGACTGGAACTACTTTCCAAGGATACAAAACCCTCAGACACAAAAGGTTTGAACTCTTCCCTAATAATCTCAGACTTGTCTAAACCAATACTAGACTCTGCTCTATTGGGATTTGAACGCCAGTTAGACTTGCTAGACACAAAGGCATTGGGCGTTGCCTCCTTTTCTCTTCTCTTCTTTAAGAGCCAACAGTCAGACATAACATGCCCAGGTTTCTTACAATAATGGCACACAGGAGCAAAGGATCTGGGTTTCCTATCCTTACTCATAGTCTGATTTGAGGTTTGACCCTTATCTGAACTCTTTTCTGGAGCTACATTTTCAGATTTCTTTCCTATTTCTGGATAAGACTTTTTAGCAGGACCAAAGGACTTATTCTTGTTGAAAGTGGACTTGTGAGTTAGCGCATAATCATCAGCATAAGCTGCTGCTTTTGCCAAATTTTCAACTTTCTGTTCATCTAGATAGGTTTTAATGTCATCACGAAAACACCTTTTGAACTCTTCAATCAAAATAACTTGCCTAAGTTTCTCAAAGTCTGTACCTACTTCCCTAGAATTGCACCATCTGTCAAAGTACACTTCTTTCTCATGGGCAAATTCAACATGAGTTTGACTTTCTTGTTTACGATAATTTCTGAATTTTTGACGATATGCTTCTGGTACCAACTCATATGCTTTCAAAATAGCATTTTTGACAGAGTTATAGTCCACACATTCAGAAATTGGCAAAGCCGTGTATGCCTCCTGGGCCTTTCCCCTCAAAACACTTTGCAGCAATAAAGGCCACTGGTCTATAGGCCATTTCAAATTTTGAGCTACTCTTTCAAAGTGTTGAAAGTACTTATCGACCTCCGACTCATTAAAAGGTGGTACCAGTCGCACATTTTTCCCCAGATCAAATTTAGTAGCAATGGACTCTTCATGGGCAATTCGACGAGCATTTAATTCTAAAGCTTTCATTTCTCTTTCATGTTTAAGCTCAAGTTCTTTTTCATATTTTTGAGCTTCAAGCTCTTCTTTTCGAGCCTCAAGCTCTTCTTTTCTTTGTCGAGCTTCAAGCTCTCTTTCTCTAGCCTCAAATTCTCTGAGTTTTAGCTCTCTCTCAATTTCTAATCGCCTGATCTCGTATTGCCCAGAAGGTTCCATTGGTAGAGGCTTATACACTTCTAAACAACTATCAGGTAAAACATCTTCATCAACTAACTGTTCAACAATAAGCCTTTTAAGTTCATGTTTACGTGTTGACCTTTTCACCTCTAACTGTAACTCTTGTGCTATCTGCATTAACATATCTTTTTTAAAAGTTTCTAGAACTTCCATAGATGGTGACTGTACAAACTCTTTAGCACTAGCCATTTTGAGCACTGTTGACTGTAACCAATTACTAGATCAAATGGATTTTCAAAATGTTAATTGAACGGTTGATCAAATAGTTGTAATCAAATGGTTGGATCCCGGACGAGCCCCCAATTTTCCTGTTACGGTCACGGGCAAGCGCGGTAGCAATTACCGGTTGTCTTTAAGTTGTAACAGAAAAAGCAAAAAGTTAAACTTAACAAATTTATTTAATAGTCAACAATAATGATTACAGTTAACTGGTATGCTCTTAACTAAACACACTAATACAATAATAAGATCTAGCTGACCTGACCACAGAGATTATGAGTTAAATTTATCCACCGTATCCAGCAATCTGTTCCGTAATCCGTCCTGTAGTATATTCTGTGGTCTGTCCAATGTCCTGTGGTCTGTCCTGTGATCTGTCCAATGTTCACTCACACACAGATATCTATATCTTGTGACCTGTCTCACACTCAACAACACAAAAGGTTCTTGTCCTGCTATTCTTTGTATATCCAGTCACACAGAATGTCTGTCTGGAGATATTTAGAGAGTTAACACAACTGTACTGTCTGCTCCAAGATGTGGACAATGTCCAAAATGCAGTAAATTCACTCTCTGTTATATGAATGTACAATATCCAAAATATCCAAAGTACAATAAATCTGTCCAGACAATGTATCTAGTTCACTCCAGTAAAAGTTCACAGCAACACAAGTTATATTATATTCCAAAACACAATAGCTCTCTTTATAGCCAGCGAATACAAAGTTCACTTGTGGTCAGATGTACATTCCTTATATACATTCACAGATTTCTCTGGAATTGTACAGAACCAACTCAAAAAAGCTTGAGCCATCTAGGCCAAAGGAGGAAGTTCTAGAAACTACTGGCAATTGGGTTTCCCCAAATCTATCATAACCACTGAGAGGGGGATTTCCCCCAGTCTGTGAACAAATCAATAAACACTAAAACACAAAAATCAATAACTCCCTTACTTTAAATGTTAACACACAAAAAGAACCAACAACACAATTATCTTTTATGACAATGTATAAACATAAAGCTTAAATTAAACAATGCACTAATATAGCGCCCAATATATGTAATATACAATGCACCAATATAATGTCCAATATATGTAACATCTTAAACATGCCTCTGATTCACCCACTGTCATGCGAGTGCGTTAAAAGTGAATTGGATTTATTTGGTGTGCCACTCACTCAAACCAGTGTTGAAGAAGGGAGATGGGTAGAATATGGACCAATTACAGCAGTCAAGGACAGTGATGACACCATTGAATTTAAAATTGCTGAGACTAATTCAGAGTACATAGATTTGAAAAACAGCTTCATTCGAGTCAAGGCTAAAATTGTGAATGCTGTCGGAGAGCTATTGGATGCCACTGCAGAAGTCGCCCCGGTAAATTTTTGGCTGCATGCTTCGTTTAGTCAGATAGACATGACCCTGAAAGTCACTTTAGTCACCACCTCCAATAACACCTATCCTTACAAAGCATACATAGAAACACTCCTCAGTTTTGTGACTGAGAGCAAACAAAGTCAACTCACGGCATCGATGTGGTACAAAGACACGAATAACTTTTCTCTTGACCAACACAATAAGGGATATACCAAAAGAAAGGAGCTTGCCCGTGAAAGTCACTTGATAGATATGATGGGAAAACTGCACCTGGACCTCATGTTCCAAGATCGCTACATACTCAATCACACACCCATCAAGTTGCGTCTAACCAGAAGCAAGGATAAGTTCGCCATAGTCAGCCCAACGGATAATACCGTATTTAAAGTGAAGCTGGATAGTGTTAAGATGATGATCAGAAAAGTTCAAGTAAATTCAGTCATCCAGGAAGCTCACGCAAAGGCCTTAGAAATGGGAACAGCCAAGTACCCCATCACCCGAGGTGAATGTAAGACGTACACAGTCAGTTCAGGCACAAGAAGTCATGCAGAAGAAAATTTTGGGTCAAATTCCAAAACGTATGGTCATAGGTTTTGTCAGAAACAGTGGTATCAATGGAATGTACCAAACTAACCCGTTCCAGTTTGAACATTTTGATATGGACCATATCGCACTGAGTGTGGGTGGCACATCCGTTCCTGGTAAGGCACTTCAACCTGATTTTGAGACTGGAGACTACATGAATTGCTACATGACTCTCTTCTCTGGCATGGGATCCATGTATCAAGATGAAGGGAACCACATAGATAGGGAGGAGTATAAAAAGGGATATACCCTGATCTGCTTTGATTTGTGAATTTTGGGATATGTGAATTTGAGAAAGACTGGCACAGTGTCACTCGAGGTGCACTTCAAAAAAGAATTGACAGAAACTGTGAACATTGTCGTGTATGGAGAATTTGAAAATACCATTGAAATTGATCAGTACAGATCTGTTGTGACTGACTTTACCCTGTAGAGTTCTGAACTGATGAATACATTTGAATTGGAAAAAGTGTTAAATACCTTCAAGCCACCGGAATGGGACACCAGAGTTTTTGCCAGAAATGAGCTGAGAAGTCCAACAGAAAAATGTGTCTTTATTTGCAACACAGACTGCTCTCATAATGATGGAAACCACTAGGTGGCACTCAGCATCAATGGCCAAGGTGAGGGTCTGTACTTTGACTCTTATGGATTACCACCTGTCTTCAAAGAATTCAGCACATTTTTTGAAGGTCATATTTGCACCTACAATGATGTTCAACTGCAAAGACCTTTCTCACTGGCCTGTGGACATTACTGTGCATTATTTGCTCTCCACACCTTTGCTGGCTGCAGCATGGAGACGACTGTCAACAGGATGGAGAAATACAGTGATGACCAGATTGAAACTTTGTAGAACAAATACTGATGAAATGATGAATGGTCTTGATGAAATGATAAATGGTTTTGATGAAAATGATAAATGGTCTTGATGAAATGATGCATGATGATAAATGATCAAAATAAATAATAAAAATGATAATAAATAATAAAATGATAAATAATAAATGATAAAAATAAATGATAAATAATAAAAATAATAAATAAATAATAATAGTAAATAAATAATAAATGATAAAATGATTATAAATGATACATGGTCTTGATGAAATGATAAATGGTCTTCTACTGATGAATCATAAATAAATTATTTCAATTGGTTTAAATTTTGTTACGCATTAAAATTAGCTGTCCCAAACCATTATATTGTCTTGTTCATTTATAAAATTAATATTCAAGCTAATCAATAAGTATTGTACCTATATTTTTAGTCAAGGCATTATTGTTAGACAATAAATATGTTTATACAGTAAAAGTGTTTTATTTATGCAGCGGGAGGAGGAGGAGGAGGGGATGGAGTGAGAATGAGGGTCAAGGGTAATATTAGGAGGAGGAGGAGGAGGAAAAATGAGTGAGAATGAGGGTGAGGATCAGGAGGAGGGATAGATGAGGAAGAAAAATATAAATAGCAGAAAATTTTAAACAAATTCATTTCCCAATAAGACACTGATATGAAAAGATGTCTCAGTGTCCTGACTGTGGCAAGTCCTTTTCTCGCAGAGATAATTTGAAAAGACACATAAAAAGTGTCCATGAGAAGATACCACCTGAAATGCCAGTGCATCATCCAAAGCCTATGCACCACCAAGATGGTCCCTGCATCACTGTTGCCCTACCTAAGCTGATTCATCCATTTACTTGTCTAGTGGCTGGGCCGACAGGAAGTGGAAAAACATCATTTCTGAAAAAGCTACTAGAACTGAAACATGTAAAGATATATCAATGCCCACAAAGAATAGTGTGGTGCTATTCCCAATGGCAACCTCTTTATACCACAATGAAATATGTAGAATTCCAACAAGGCTTACCAGATGTTGAAGAACTGGAATCTTGCCTTCTGGTGTTAGATGACATGATGGACAGCTTGGAGAGTGGAGTGGCTGAGCTCTTTACCAAAGGGAGTCATCATAAAAATATAAAAATATATCCGTCATTACAGTGACCCAGAATGTGTTTCACCAAAGTAGATTCCAGAGGACTATCAGTTTGAACACACTACATGGTGCTGTTTAAGAATCCTAGAGATGCCAGCCAGATTCAATATTTAGCAAGACAGGTGTACCCCAAAGATCCAGAATACCTTGTACAGGTGTATGAACGAGTGATGACCCTGGGACCATATAGCTATCTGTTCATTGATTTCAGGCAGGAAACACCGGATAACATGAGACTGAGAGCAAATATATTAGAAGATGAAGAACGATATTATTGTCAAAGAAAATAATAATAAACTTTAAACTTTTTAATGTTTTCTTTCTTTTTAATGAGCTGGATAAAACGAAAATAACTAGGTTCACTTTGCACTTCTTTCTGCACACAAATTTTACATTTCAATGCACTTTCTTGAATAAGAATTTATGTGTATTTATGGTAAGGCACTATATGTACAGAATATCAAGCCAAAAATGTACAAAAGATATTACTTTAGTTTCAACACATGCCCATAATATCAGATGTAAAACTACAAGTTTACTACAAGTTTACAAAGTCTATTGACCCTTTAAATCTTACGTCACAATGTTACGCGTCATCATTTGGATGGCAAAACATCACGCTTGAATGAACATGTCTGTGTAAAACAGACAGGATATATTGGAAGAGATACCTTTTTTCAAAAATGAATTATAAAATAAATATGCATCTTATTGACTTTAAAATTGCACATATAAAAGTACAAGCACCAGTCTATCTGGTACTGTTTCAAGAATAACATTAGAATGCAGAATTGTCGAGATATAGAGCATTAAACTTGTAGTAAAATGCAAAATATCTGTTTTTCTGTAATGCGTGTCCTAAGTAAAGGCAAATATAAAAATGTTAGGGCATAGAAGAATTCCTTATTTTCATTTTACCAAATTGTTGATTTCCTTCCCATCAATATACTTTTTACAGAACAAAAAAGGACAAATGTAAGAGAAATAAGAATTTAAAAGTTGTGTATTTTTGATGAAAATGTTCAGTGTAAGTGTTTTTTGTTCACAAGGAAAAACTGACAAAAGTTCCTATAAAATATCAAAATAATAATTAAAGACAAAATAATATATTTTTAAAAGCTGTGCCTTAATTAAGGAAATATGTTTAGAATTATTTCTCTTTTTACTGAACTCAAATATATGATTTTAAAAGGCGTAAGTTTAATTTTTTGTCAAAGTACAGCACCAATAATCTGTGTTTTGCCGTCCAAAATGGACATTGTTCACTGAAAACGTCATCCTAATGTCATATAGTGACATTGATGCAAAAGGTCAATTAAACAAGTCGTGCATGCACAAGGTCATGCACAACACACACATGTGCACCTTAATAAACAGCACGCGCATGCGCACTCCCTAAAATTTAAACTCTCAACTCAGTTTTTGCACTGGCATGCTCACTCCCCTAATTTTTTGCACGTGCATGCGCACTCTTGGTTATTCTCAGGTTGCTCCTAAATAACTGAACCTGAGATTACCCAAACCTGTTGATTTTAATTGGAAACCCCAATTTTAGGAGCTCAAAACCGCACCTCAGATTAACTTTGGATTGCTATAATGCGCACCTTTATACTACTCATGAGGTCATTATTAAGGAAATTTTGCCAGGCGTATATCCTGTAACAAATGCCCGAGCATGAGGTATTTATTCCTACAATAACTGAAAATCATCGATTTCCTTTATACTGGTGGTTTCTAAACCATGAAATTCCGTCTCAGATTTGAGACTTAATACCTTTCATGAATCCGGCCCCTGGCCAACTTCCCTTCTTCATTGCCACCCAGCTCCCCCTCCCCATTTTCAAGTTGTACAGGAAAGCCATCACTGCATGCTACATCATTGTTAATGAGGAAATACGAGGCTCCAGACAGGGGTTTTCTTGCTTTATTTGATAAACTTTTTTTTGCTTTATTTTATAAACTTTTTAAAAATTTTATAAACAGAGATTATATTGTGGTTTTGTAGGCCCAATATGCTGAATGGTATTGAGGCAACATGAGGCTCCAGACGGGGGCTTTCTAGCAATGTTGTGAATATTATAAACATCAATAAATACAGGATAAAATAAAAATCACTTTATCTTTGATTTAAGGAAATATTTTATCTTTCAAAGGTGTCCTGAGTTAAAAATAGAGTGAAAATCCCAGGAATAAATATTTCTTGTTGTTTAGTTGATAAGGAGGCATTTTATACAGGATAATTTTCAGTGACTGCTAGCCAGCCACTGCTATTCTCATATGACAAGGATAAGCAGATATTGTATTATTCTTTGTTGTGTATTTACACTATTTGTTCAAAAAGTGTACACGGGTGTACTTTTTAATAAAAAGACATCCTGGCCATAGCTGCCCCCACACATACCCCCTCCCCATTTCTAAGTTGGACAGAAATAAAGGCAATCACCGCTTGTGTCATAGTTAACCCAGCCAGCACTACATATGAGACCAACAAGGGTCCCAAATGGGTTCTTATATGGGGCCTTTGTGGGTTCCCTATATGGGCCCCAGTCAGTTTTTGCAAACGGTTTTCTGATGGGACCAATATGGTTTGTCAATAGGTCCCATATGGGGCCTTTATTGTGAAATGAATGGGTCCCACATGGGCCCAACTTGTAATTTGAAAATGGGGCCCAGATGGTTTTTGCAAATGGTTTGGTGATGGGACCAGTATCGGCTCTGTATATGGGTCATATATGGGTCTGACAAGGGTACTATATGGTAAACTGCATCCAGGTCCTTATTGGTCCTACATATAGGTTCAGATGTATGAATCGGCTCAGTTTTTAAATGTTGACTACCAACACAAGGTCCATTTGCAGTTCAGCTCGCATGTAATAGAAACTCAAAAATGAGTTGATCTGTGTGAACAGTCCGGAATTTCCTTCACACTTTGCCCACATATTCTGTCTAATATTTCACCTGGAAGTATTTTTAATACACTTTAATGAAACCTTTGTAAATAATGCACAATACAATCTTGATTCATACTATACTATTATCCATTTTCCAGAATGTAATTCAAATCATTTCAAGTTCAAAATCTTATGATGTACCACATTTGTGTCTAAGCTTGTCTTATACAGAATACAGAAATGTATATCAGAAACTCATCACTTAATGATTCACCCAAACCCTTTTTCCAGATGGCCCAAGCTAAAACAGCTACATAGCCTTGTCAAGACACAAGTGAAACACATGATGAAATCCTCAGTTAATTGATATAATTAAGCACATGCAATATTTGATTAATAAAGATTTTTTTCATTATGAATCCCCACCAACAATATCATAGCTTATTATTTTAGCCTTATTTACACAATTTTTACAAATTGCATAGATTTCTCACACATATTTATAATCTTTAAATTGTACTGTAATTTACATCCTAGTGAAGAAAGGCTACCCTGTTTCACACCATGGTGTGTTTTGCCTTTTTCCTGGCACTGCCTCAAAATACTATCTGTGGGAAAAGATAAATATATGAGATAGGGGGTTGACCTATAAATGACCCCTTGAGTTAAACTAAGAGAAACTAAAATTTTACAGAATTTCCACCACAACTGTAGACTTAGGATTTCTGTACTCTTATACATGAAAAAGGTGTTTGTGGTACATTAAGGTAATATATAAACCACTAGATTATTACTTAGTGAGATATACAACAAATTTAATTTTAATACATTATTCACAAATACTTGGCAATACATATAGAGTTATAACATGGCTATTGTATAATGAGGGTCCAATGTGGGAATATTATACCCATTTTTGACCTTCACAGGTCCAACCAATATGCATGTAAACTTTTATTTAAAAAGCTTTTGTGGCGAGTTGTGTTTCTCAAATAGGACCTTTATTATTTTTGGATTTGTTTTCATTCAAAATCAGAAGTTAATAAAGAACACTTGTTATACATATTTATATTTACCTCTAGAATTTATATATGGGACCTATCTGGGACCCTTATACCAGTAAATCACCCATAAAAGTCCATTGTGGGACCCATATTAAACATTGTGATAATAAATCTTTTGTTTACCACTCTTTACGAAGTCCAAATCAACATGATGTCAAATGAATCTAGTATTAAATCTGTTTTTTTTCCTCATTTTGGGCTATTTAGGGAACATTACGTATTTTTATATAAATGGGACCAATATGGGCCCCCTTTGGACCTTCTGTGCCCAAATATAGCCTTTATAGGACCCATATTGCTATTTGCCCACCTATAGCCCACATAGGCCCCATATGATCATGCTTGCTGGGAATTTAGGACAGAGATCCTATCGTGGAGTTGTACATCATATGTTAATGAGGAAAGATGAGGCTCCAGGCGGGGGTTTCCTGTAATATTTTACAATTAAAAAGACATCTCACCCATCGCCATATGCTTTGGACAATAAACTGCTGGCCAACTACCCTTACACCCCCCCCCACCCCCACCCCCCACCCCCATCGCCGCTGTCTCCGCTTTGCTTGGATTGTCGCCGCTGGCCATCTGCCCCTCATCACCGCTTTGGTCCGTGCGGTGATCGAATTGCCGCTTTTGTCCAACTTTTAGGAAGCACCGCATTTGACAACTGTGGTTTGTGATGGCTGGATATCAGTTTCGAAAATATATATTTCATTTTGCCAATGAACACATAAATTTTAAAATTCCTGTGAGTTACAAAATTTTACGGTAAAAATTCTGGCTATGACACTATATAGATAGTGCTTCATTTTATAATTTTACACAATAATATGGCATTATCGCTCACTGTTTTCAGCGTGTTTTTTTTTCTTTTTGGCTCATTTTTTACTTTAAAAAATTATTTTCACTTTTTAAAAGGATATCATTGCAATTTGTGTTGCTTGTTATTTAAACAAAATTGTGGGGTGTTGGCAAATAAATTTGTAAAGTACTGTATAAACATTATGAATTACATGTTGAAAACGATTTTTTTAATGAAATAACATACCTTCATAAATACCAAAGTAAAAATGTGATATTTATGCGATTGTGTACTGCTTCCCTGCATAAGTTGGCCGCGGGTCGTAAGTTGGCCGCCACTCATTTAAATGTATCAAACAGACGAATGTGTATTTGCACAGGTTTTAAAAGTGGTAGTTGTAATAAATCTTATTGATTTTCCATCTTATTATAATAGACCATTCAAGAATGATACAGGCCTTTAGATTTATAGAAATTTCAAAATATGATGATGGCGGCCAACTTACGACCCGCGGCCAACTTATGCAGGGAAGCAGTATACTTTTCATTGTAAAGTTTACTTCAGTTTAAGGAAATTACTTTTGTATGATGAGATATACATTTTTTTTGTACACCAGAGCAAAGAAAGGTATTATGGAACCAAAGAAAAAAAATTTTTTTAAACTTTTTTATTTTCTTTAGTCACTACGCGTTTTCTATATGTGTGGCTTTTGATACAACAAAATAAGCAGAGGCACTGTTAAAATCCCTTTGCAATAATGTATGGTAGTTTTTAGAATATTTTTCCAAGATGAGCACCTGTTAACACCCGAAACATTTTGCCAAGTTTAAACTAAAATGTATTTTTAAAATAAGTATATATTTTATCATATGACAGTTGAAAATTTAATATCATTTTTAAAAGATAGTCTGATAGTCTTAAATTGAAACTGTTTGGTTGTATATTTGTAATTTTGTATATTTTTTTGTAATCATGGCCAAGGACCTGCATAGAACGTTCCTGGCCAATTTGCAAGAAATTTTCGAAGTGCCATACATTATCAAAGCACCCAAGATCTATATATATATGTACCTAAGCTGTCATTCACTTCAATATTGCTTGTATCAAAGCCTGTCAGGGCAAATTATTAAATGGTTTTGACTGGTGACTGTCCGCCCCCACACTTTCTTAGCTACCTTTGATTTTGAAAGTGGCCACAAGAAATAAATGACCTTTTTACATGGTATGAGGGAGGATAGTCCCCAGTAAAACAGTAACTGTGATCCATTGGGTGTTTGTAAATAGAGGTCACAATGCCATGTCAGCTTTATAAAATATATTCATAATTCTCTTTTTAAATGGCTTATCTTACTTGAGCATTATTTTATTCAGTGCCATTAATTTTATTTTAAAGTAAATTTTAGATTAAATCATTCTACGCTATTCTGTTTGTACTAAACTATATATATATATATATATATGAAATAGTATGAATTCATCTACATTCTTGGAGAATCATTTTATGAGAGGAAACCATTTATCACCTATGCCTATTTTTAAAATTGTGTCTTCATGTTTCCTATTTTTTGTGACTTTGTTTAATAATATGTAACAATAAATATAACTCTAATAATATGACTATTTGCTTTGTATTGGTGAAAATATAAAAATTAGTTTATATGGGAAATAATACTGTCAAAATATTTAGATCATAAAATTATTGGCATAATTCAATAAAAATAGTGTGGATAACTCTGTGACCTTTGCACATCTCTTGACCTTTTAAAATTTATATTTATATGTTTACAATTATAATTTATACATGTAGGCTTAAGTTGGCCAAACTTGTAAAATAAAATTTTATTGCGTTAATACATCCTATCCAATGGACAATTGCTAATCCGGTCGGCGCAGACCGGCCCGCCAAACGCCAGAAAAAGACGTCCTGTGTTACCACTGGCTGGCCAGTCCGTAGTACTGTGCACTCCCCAGATGGCGCCTCGTACTTCCTTCCTGTCTAGACAACCTGACGTCATAGCATCTTTTTCGTTTGGCGCGTGTACTGTGCAAACGTGTTTTCAACATCTCCAGAGTTTTTAAAGGAAAAAGTGTGCATTATGACGGATTTTCAACCTTATTTGGGAATATTTTAGTGTAGAAATGTTATCTTCATATCAAGCACGGATATACCTTAAGAAATCTGCTGGAAACGATCCCTAGCTGACTCAATTTAGTGTTGATGATAGGGCAGTAATCGACGAGAAATATGAAGGCAGCCATTTTTCTAGTTTCCTCCCATTAAACCATGGTGTTGTTAGGGGCAGATCGACAATATTGAGGAAATAATGGATATACTACTTACAGGTATTTTTATCCATGTCTTTTGTTGAATGTACCTTCTGTAACTTTCCAGTTCAATCACCATAGAAACGTCTTTTCTAGTACTACGAATAGAAATCACGGACAACTTCAATCTACGTAGTTTTGAACACTGCAAATAGAAGGAATTCCCCAAGAGGTGCATTCTTCAGAGCGCACTGGTACCGACTTCTCTGCTGTAAAGCATCAGTCACACCAGCCTAGCTCGAGTATTTAGTGTTTTTTCATCAGAAGCAAGAGATGAATTCTTCAGATTTCTTCAGAGCGCACTGGTCCAGACATCTTTGCTGTAAAGCATTAGTCGACCGGCAAGCTCACGTTCAGCCGACCTCACCTAGTATTTACATAGAAGGAACTTCATCTTTAATCACTCTCAGTCCCTCCCTTGTGGACCCGACTCTTGTGTCGGTAATAAGGGCAGTGGATGGCCAGGACACTGGTTTGAGTGCACAGCCGGCTGAGCAACCGACTTCAGACCGGCATCGACCAGGACTTTCATCTTCAGAGCGCACTGGTCCAGACTTCTCTGCTTTTAAAGCATCAGCCGACCGGCCAGCTCAAAAGAACGCGACCTCTGACGTCATATCCAGTCAGCCAATCGCGTGTCCTTCCGACCAATCACGAAGCAGGTCACATGTTTTCACCGACCAGGAAGGTCGGAAGTGCGTTCTTTAGAACTCACGTCTACTGTGACTACAGTCTCTGCTTTGCAGACCCGGCCTGGTTGTCGGTAGTGGGGTTTTGTGGACTGTAAAGTTGCCGGTAAAGCATCACACAAAGAACGCGAATACTGACGTCATCTCCAGTCAGCCAATCGTGTGTCCTTCTGAACAATCACGAAGCAGGTCACGTGTTTTCACCGACCAGGAAGGTCGGAAGTGCGTTCTTCAGAACTCACGTCTTCTGTGATTCCAGTCCCTGCCTTGCAGACCCGGCTTCGTTGTCGGTAGTGGGGTTTGCGGATGTGCAGAATACTGCGCATTTGCATGTTTAAGTATCACAAAAGAATGCCACAACTGACGAGCTCCAATCAGCCAATCGCGTGTCTTCCGACCAGCAAGGTGTTCACGTGACACACCGAACACCAAGTGTTTCTAAAATAGTTCACAAGGGCTTTCCCAGCAACTGTCAAATCTACAAATAAGACGTGCGATTAAAGAAATACTTTAATTAATGGAGGAAACCTACAGTAAGCTGAATTCAACACACAAGATAGTTGTAACAATGCTTCAACAACTGGTTACAGAGTGTGCCGGGCTGGTACTGGCTACACAGCCTTGTACACTTGCTTCAACAACTGGTTACAGAGTGTACCAGCTGGTACTGACTGCACAGCCTAGTACACTTGCTTTAACAACTGGTTACAGAGTGTACCGACTAGTACTGGCTACACAGTCCTGTAGACTTGCTTCAACCTACTGGTTACAAAGTCTACTAACAGGGTGTTGGCTACACAGTCCTTACTGTACAGTGCTTCAACCCAACTGGTTACATACAAAAAAAAAAAAAAAAGCTGGCTAAATATAGACCAGTAGCTGTCAAAATTCATTGATGACCCCAGCCTGCTAGTTTTTTGTTACAGAGAATTACTAGTTACAGTAAAGTACCGAGTATGGAGTCCGGGTACCGGACAGAGTTGCCTCAGGTTTATTTGGTTACAGAGAATTCTTAGACCGGTCAGTGGTCTTGGTGATATGACAGGGATATGACAGTGTCCCAAGCTACTGCCAGGCAACCTTCCCTTATCACACCTCTCAACAACCTGTTATCGGTGCTGGACTTGACTGGAGAGATAATAAATTTTGTCATCATGTCCGGCCAGGGGTCAGACATCTCACAAATGACAATTGCTCTGTAAATGCTGCACCTTGCAGGCTGCTGGCCCGGGGCGAAGAGTCTATTAATGTGAAAAGTTGTGTCAGCCCCACCGGACCACAATAAGAACAGAGAAACTGTTAACCTGGATCATTGTCACCAGACCGGACCAGTGTCCGGAGGGACAGCAAATGTTTGTCAGAATACCAAATGTCCCAAATGTGGCACACAGTCTGCCTATAGGTTCCAGACTAAGCCCTTTTTGGGAACGTAGGAAGCCTTGGGGGCTGGACCCTAGGTAGTACAACTGTTGAAGGAGGGATACCTATGTCCATATACCTATACAAGAACAATCCAGGAAATGCCTGAGATTTCACATCCAAGGTCGGGCATACCAGTTCAAGGCCCTGCCATTCAGTTTGTCCACAGCACCTTTGGAGTTCACCGTGATACCAAAGCAGGTGAAATTGATGGCCATACACAAGGATTTAAGAAGCCACCAGTACCTAGACGACTGGTTGGTGAGAGCCAGATCCCACCAGGCTTGTCTCCAACATACACAGGAACTAGTAAATAATGTGTCAGCAACTGGGTTGGCTGATGAACTTAGAGAAATCAGAGCTGGAGCCCAAACAAGACTTTGATTTTGTAGGCTACCAGTTCGACTTCAGGTCTGATCAGTTCCGACCGACTCTGGACTGGTGACAGAACCTTCAAGAGACTGTTAAAACTGCTATCCCTACCGGCTTGCCCGGTCCGGGAATTCATGTCCTTGATAGGTTACTAACATCTACAGAAAAGCATGTTAATCTAGGCATCATATGAGACCCATACAGTGGCATCTCAAAAACAACTGGAGGGTACCAGAATCACTGGAAAAGGTGATCCAAGTCCCCAGGTCCCTGCACCCCCATTTACAATGGTGGCTGAAGGAAGACAATGCACTTACAGGCCAACCATTACACCCAATAAAACATGCTCTGCAAATATTTACAGACGCATCAATAGAAGGGTGGGGCGCTCACTTAGATGAGCACTTTGCAAGAGCAACCTGGTCCCCTCCGGGAAGCAAGTTGTATATAAACTATCTAGAACTTTAAGCAGTTTTTCTGACTTTAAAGAGTTCTAAGACCTTTGCTCAAACAAGATAGTACTTGTAGCAACTGACAACACCACAGTAGTGTCATACATAAAGGAAGGAGGAATGAGGTCGGGCCCACTTTGTGCCCTACTATGGAGAATCTTGACCTGGTGTACCAGGAAACAAGTGACTCTAAAGCACGACACATTCCAGGCCGGCCTAATGTGGTAGCAGACAGGCTGTCCAGGCTAGGTCAGACCATCCAAACAGTGGTTTCTCCCTCCAGAGGTCTTCCACTCTATGCAGTAGGTGGCACCGGCCCAAAATAGACTTATTTGCCACGAGGTTCAACAACAAGTCGCCTCTGTTTTTGTGTCACCGGTACCAGATCCCCTGGCCACAGCAGTGGATGTGCTCAGTCGGCCATGGTAGGATCTAAAAGCATACACCTTCTCACCATCAGCCACATTGGGCAAAGTGGTGGAGAAGTTGCAAGACTCCCCATGTAAGAGAATCATTCTGATTGCTCCGGGGTGGCCCAACATGTCTTGGTTTTGGGATCTAGTGGCCATGTCCAGCCACATCCCTCTGAGCCTGCCCAATCTGCCCAGCCTGTTCACAGCCATTCGATCAGATCCCTCACAGAAATCTGACAAATCTTAATCTCCATGCAGGGCTCCTAGAGCCTCAGCAATCGAGGAGCAGGACTTGTCGGAGGCAGTGGCAGCAAGAATTGAGGCTCCTCAAAGGGGGGTCAATCAGATCAGTCTATGAGGCAAATGGGTCATTTTTACCAAGTGATGTATCATTCATCAGGTGGACTTTGGGCACCACCTGTAAAGTCAGTTGCTGACTTCCTTAGGTACCTGTTTCAGGACAGGAAGTTGCAGCCCAGTACCATTGATGGTTACAGGTCAGCCATTGCTGATAGTCTGGAAAATTTGCCCATCAATGTTAGTAAGGATGAAAATCTCACTCGTCTCCTGGATAGCTTCCACTGAGACAGACCCAAAGGCCGGAGGGGAACCCCCTCCTGGAACCTCTCCCTGGTTTTTGCACCAGCTGACAAGGTTCATTTTGAACCAATTAAAGGCCTCCTTGAAGCATTTGACCTTCAAGACAGTTTTCCTCTTGGCCCTGGGTTCGGGCAAGCGTAGAAGTGAGATACATGCTTGGCAAACAGCCCAGCACCATTGATGGTTATAGGTCACCCATTGTTGCTAAACTGGGAAATTCACCCTTCAACATCAGTAAGGACGAAAATCTCGCTCGTCTCCTGGATAGTTTCCTCAGAGACAGACCCAAAGGCAGGAGTGGCATACCCTCCTGGAACTTCTCACTGGCTGTGCACCAGCTAAGACTCCATTTGATCCAATCAAGGAGGCCCCCTTGAAGCATTTGACCTTCAAGACGGTATTCCTCTTGGCCCTTGGGTCGGGCAAGTGCAAAAGTGAGATTCATGCCTGGCAAAACTGATATATTGGACACCAATCCGATTGGTCAAAGGTGTCCCTGTATCCATCACCCAGCTTTCTATCCTAGAATCAGCTGGCCATAGAGTGTCCAGTGTGGCCCCTGGGGTTATAACAGCCTGGCCCCGACTCTGGATAGATCCCTCAAGTCTGACAGGTCCCTCTGTCCGGTTAGAGCATTGTGCTACTATTTGGACAGGACCTCAGACATCAGGCAGAATAAGGAGGTGGTTTTTGTCTCCTTTAAGAAAGGTTTCAGCAAAGACATCTCACCTGCCACTATCTCTCTTGGATCAAGCAGACTGTGATCCTATTTTATGAGCTCTCTGACCAGGAGGCCCACATTTAACATCAGGTTAAAGCCCATGATGTCAGGGCCTTTGCTGCTTCTAAGGTCTTCCAGTCGGGAGTCTCCTTAGATCCAATCTTGTCAGCCTGCCACTGAAGTCACAATACCTTCACACAGTTCTATATGAAGGGCGGGGCTTGGGCTGATTCAGAGCTTTACCAATTGGGCTCGGTAGTGGCTGCTCAGCAGATCCACAAGTGGCCCTTAGATTGAGGAGATTTGTATATGTGCATAACAGTTCTTCATGTACATAAGAATTAAGTGTGGCGTGCTTCCTTCGGGAGGTTTATTTGCATTCTGGGACTGAACTCATCCCTCTCTTCCCCTACCTCAGAGCAGGTCTGCAAAAAAGGGGGGGGGTGACGGCGGTATAGCCCCGGGTAACCGGCTGCTGGCAACCGACCATGGCCTTGCAGGGTTTCCTGACCTTAAAGTCAACCCAGGCCTGGACCTATAGGTCTCCTGACGAAGTCAGCCTAGACCGTAGGTTAAAATTTGATATTACTTGTGAGTTCACATAAGACCCTAGTAACTTACCCGCCGACCAAGCGGTAGTTATTCAGCAATTGTCCATTGGATAGGATGTATTAACGCAATAAAATTGCAAATTAATAAGTAAATTAAATTTTTATAAGTTAATACCCTATCCAATGGACACACAAAACCCTCCCACCGACCCCGCTATCATCTTACTAGGGGTCTAAGAGGTTTAGACAATGAAAAAGATGCTATGACGTCAGGTTGTCTAGACAGGAAGGAAGTACGAGGCGCCATCTGGGGAGTGCACAGTACTACGGACCGGATTAGCAATTGTCCATTGGATAGGGTATTAACTTATAAAAATTTAATTTACTTATTAAATTTGCAATTTAAGCCTAAGACTTGTTAGTTAATATTACCTCTGAGTATTTGAAAGCTGGTTTATGAACATCTGGGCATGACAACTCTACAATGATGATTTGATATTTTTCAATTTTTAAAAAGGTTTACTCACCAATATATATAAAATAAAATCTGATCTAATTATTTCATTCTTCATTTTCAAAATATATGCAGTTATGCACATATTCAGGCTTTGAATAGAATTTAACATTAAAGACTATCCAAAGCATTTAGATTAATTGTATCCACCGGGGGGCATCCGTTGGATACTTTGGCTTAGCGTTTGCTACTCCGCCGCGCGTAGTGAGATTTTGGGCGTTAAGTCTCTCAGAGGAAAACTACACCAGCTAGGTTCACCAAATTTACAGGATATCTTCATTGGGGGTAAGCTTCTCTGGGACTGAAATTAGCCTCATCCTGAAGAACAAGATGGCCGCCGCGGGCATTTCTTTGAAAATTATTTACATTTTTCTACTGGCTGTTTCTC
This sequence comes from Sabellastarte sp. h YS-2021, assembly GCA_964017235.1. Lineage (NCBI taxonomy): Eukaryota > Metazoa > Annelida > Polychaeta > Sabellida > Sabellidae > Sabellastarte > Sabellastarte sp. h YS-2021. The sequence goes on from OZ024936.1 coordinate 37,638,717, forward strand.
ATAAGTAGACGGTCGAATCTCTTAAAAGTGCTTATAACTCGCTTATTATTGGTCCTAGAGGTTTGCAATGTGAAACCAACTTATTGGAAATCTTATTTGTGACCTTGACCTTCAATTTCAAGGTCACTGGTGGCCTCTCAAAGGTCAGATTTTGGCCAATTTTTTCCATTTTGGCCCACTTCGCATATACAGAAAGTTAGATCATCCTATGGCTGGTATATAATACACATATATGTCCTCTGTAAGCATGCAGAAATTTGACCTTGAAGCTGTTCATTGAAGGCCTTCCACAGACCGCCAAAGTACCTCACTGAGGCCATTTTTGGCCTTTTTGGAGATATTTTCACACTTAATGCTGACTATATTGCATGGAAACTGTTGAGCTTTGGAGGTTGAGTACATGATGGAGTACTAGCATCCAGTTTGTTGACCTTGGCTATTGTTTTCAAGGTCACCTTAGGCCTGCTAAAATGACTCAAAATGATACCTTTTACTGCATATATATGCCTATATAAGACTGTGAGGCCATATACCTCCTTTATTATTGGCTGTATAACTTACTGGCTCATGTTGATTATCATATCCACCAGAGGCATCCATTGGATACTTTGGTTTAGTGTTCGCTACGCCGTTGCTGCCGCCGCGCATAGAGAGATTTTTGGCATTAACGCTCTCAGAGGAAAACTACAACAGCTAGGTTCACCAAATTTGCAGGATATCCTCATTGGGGGTGGGGGTGGGAGGGGGTGGGGGGGTAAGCTTCTCTGGGACTGAAATTGGCCTCATTCTGAAAACAAGATGGCCGCCACTGGCATTTCTTTGAAAATAATCTACATTTTTCTACTGGCTGTTTCTCATAGGTAGAAGGTTGAATCTCTTCGAAGGTGATATATATAACAGATATACATATCCTCTACAACCTTGCAGACATTTGACCTTGAAGCTCTTAATTCAAGGTCATCCACGGAGTGCCAAAGTATCCCACATAGCGGACTTTAAAAGTGCATATATCTCCCTTATTATTGGTCCTAGAGGTTTGCAATGCGAAACCAACCTATAGGAAATCATGTGCTGCGAATCTTCTGATGTGGTTAGATTTGACCTTGGACCCCTCCTTCGAGGTCATACGAATGTAGCCAAACTTAAAAGTGCTTATAACTCGCTTATTTTTGGTCCTGGAGGTTTGGGATGGTCAACCTGTAGGAAATCATGGGCTGGGAATCTTTTGGTGTGGTCGGATTTGATCTTGGGCCCCTCCTTCAAGGTCAAACGAGGATAGCCAAACTTAAAAGTGCTTATAACTCGCTTATTATTGGTCCTAGAGGCTTGGGATGGTAAACGAATCTATGGGAAATCATGGACTGGGGATCTTCTGGTGTGGTCGGATTTGAACTTGGGCCCCTCTTTCAAGTCAAACGAGGATAGCCAAACTTAAAAGTGCTTATAACTCGCTTATTATTGGTTCTAGATGTTTGAGATGGTTAACCAACCTATAGAAAATCATGGGCTGGAAATCTCTTGGTGCGGTCGGATTTGACCTTGGGCCCCTCCTTCAAGGAGCTATCTGAGTATTAGCTGTTTGCTACTTTGAGCCTACTCTGAATTGCATTTCTGTTTTCACTCTTTTAAAGGAAACATATTTAACTCATCTTTGTAAAATTTGGTGTGAAGGTTTATAGGGTTAATTGCCTGCTTGGTATTTTTGTTGATGGTAATAGCTTTAACCTCCTGAGTAATAGCTACATAGCAAAAAACATAAATATGTCTATCTCCTAAACCGTGCGAGAAATTTTCAATCCACAGGGTATCTAAAAAATATACTCTTGCCAATTTTCAAAAAAATATTCCTGTCCCCAAAAATGGCAGCCATTTTGAATTTTCGAATTTTTGTCAAAAATGCAAAAACACAAATTTGCTTCTGTCTCCTTAACTGTGTGAGATAGAGTGATTTTGTCGGAATTTTCGACCCACAGGGTATTTCAGCAATCTACTCTTGCCAAGTTTCAAAAGATTTTCCCTTCGCTAAAACTGACGGTCATTTTGAATTTTTGCCGAAAATGGAAAAACACAAATTGGCTGCTGTCTCCTTAACTGTGCGAGATAGATTGATTTCGTTGAAATTTTCGGCCCCCAAGGTTTCTAAATAATATACTCATGCCAATTTTATAAAAAAAATGTCTTCTCCCCAGAAATGGCGGCCATTTTGAATTTTCTCAAAAATTGCAAAAACACAAATTTGCTTCTACCGTATTTATCCGTATTAGTCGCCCCCCCCCACACTCCTGTCTACCTTTGCAAAGTTCATATTTCGGGGTTTTAAATCCCGCTCAACAGCCAGCACCTTTGTGATTCCGGGATTCCGAAAAAAGATGTGTTTTAGTACTTCCCCAATCGAATACCACTTACGAGAAATAAAGAAAGTCACAACAAAATGAAGCAATTATGATCACAAATGCAATGAAATCTGGAAAAATACGAGAAAAAACACAAATTTGCTTCTATCTCCTTAACTGTGTGAGATAGAGTGAGTAAATCGTCAACCCACGGGATATCTAAGCAATCTACTAAATTTTTTTCAAAAAATTTTCTTCTCTCTAAAAATGGCGGTCTTTTGGAATTTTAGAATCTTTTGCAAAAAACCTATTAATAGCTAGCACCTATCAGTAGGGCAGTCTTCTAGATTCCAGGACAAAAGCCCCCCTCCCGACACAAGTTATCATAGCCGTAGTAAATTAGTAACAACAAATTGGCTATTTTGAGTAGCAATTTGGTTTTCATGTTTTAAAAGGAAAATGAATAAAGATATTTGAACAAAATTTTGCATGGAAGATTGTTGGATTAAATGCTTGTGTGGTTTTGCTTTTGGGAGTTGTAGCCCTATAGCTAAATGAGTAATAGCCACTTAGCTGTGTAATTAGCTATTTTCAGTAACACTTAGTTTTCTGCTCACTTAAAAGAAAAGTGTAGGTGATATCGCAACCAGATCTGGTATGGAGGATTCAGCTTAATTAGTATTACTTTGGAGTGTTCTAGCTCCATAGCTATGTTATTAATAACTAATTAACTATTTTGAGTAAATATCTCATCATTTTTCAGGTTATTGTAAATTAAAGTCACAGACTCAGCTACTTTACCCAAGCTACAATGTGTTTACTGTTGTACAGATCCATCACTGAAGCTATATGAGTAGAAGCTATTTTGAGTTAAATTAGCTACCAAAGTGAGTAATTCGCAAATATTACAGAAACAGCTAGAGATAACCGCTAGAGATAGAGTCATTTTGAGCAAATTTTGGACCCATTCGGTACTAGAGACCTTAGATGTAGTACCTCTGAAAAAATGTTGAATTTCCCAAATTTCTGCTGCCATCTTGAATTTTGATGGAAATCAAAAATGTTGTTTATCTCAAAAACCATTAAAGATAGAGTGATTTTGAGCAAATTTTGGACCCTTTGGTTACTGGAGACCTTAGATGAAGTGCCTCTGAAAAATATCAAATTTGCCAAATTTCAGCCGCCATATTGAATTTGTGCAGAAATTGAAAATGTCATTTATCACGAAAAGCATTAGAGATAGAGCGATTTTGGATTCTTTAGGTACTTGAAACCTTTGATGAAGTGACTCTCAAAATGTCTGAATTTCCGAATTTTGGTCACCTTGAATTTTGGCAGAAATGGAGAATTCATTTATCTTGAAAACCATTAGAGATAGAGTGATTTCGAGCAAATTTTAGATACTAAAGAGCTTACTTGTAGTGCCTATGAAAAAAGTTGAATTTCTTGAATTTTATCAGCCATCTTGAATTTTGGCGGAAATCATAAATGTTGTTTATCTTGAAAACCGTTACAGATAGAGCGATTTTGAACAAATTTTGGACCCTTTGGGTACTAGAGATCTTAGTTATAGTGCCTCTGAAAAATGTCGAATTTACCGAATTTCGCAAGCTATCCAGAATTTTGTTGGAAATTGAAAATGTTGGTTGAATTTCTGGAATTTCGGCTGCCATGTTGAATTTTGGGAGAAATTAAAAAATGTATTTATCTCCAAAACTGTTAGAGATAGAACGATTTCAAACAAATTTTTGGAGCCTCTTGGTACTATAAACCCTGGATATAATGCTGCTGAAAACTTCTGGCAGACATCTTGAATTTTGCCGGAAATTGAAAATGTTGATTATCTCAAAAACCGTTAGATTTTGAGCAAATTTTGAACCAATGCAAAAAGGCATAATGCTAAAATAATTTACATGTAATAATTATCTAATCATCCTTGATATGCTTTACAAACAAAACTGAGTCTTTAAAGACTACTGTATGATTGTTGCAAAACGTTTATGGGGTGGACATTACACATGATAATGTGTTCTCTTCTATGCTATCCTGTTTCTTTTCATATGTTCCAGCCACAGGGTGTCCTATTTCTAGTTAATGACTATTCTTGTTCACATGTGGCCATTGTTTTTCCACATTCTCAATTGTAAACAGGGTTGCTGCACATGTGCACTCGGAACTCCAATAAGGCTTATAAGGCTAAAATAAGGTCGTGATGATCCCAATTATGTCCGGATCATAATTATGTCCCTTAATTTTTTGACAAACCAGAAGGCACTTAATTTGGATGTTTTGTTCAATTTTTAGGCGGGTTGCGTATAACCAACCCACTTATTAGATTGCATGATCTGTCTGACGTCCGTCTGTACGTCAACATTTTCGTTTCCGGACTCTAACTCGAAAACGGTTTGTCCGATCGAATTCAAACTGGACAGGGAGGTAGATCACCATCATAGCTAGGTTGCTTTCAAAATTGGTGTAATTCCGTCTGTTCGTTTGTCTGTTTGTCTGTCCGTCAACATTTTTGTTTCCGGACTCTAACTCGAAAACGCTTGGTCCAATCGAATTCAAACTTGACAGGGAGATAGATCACCATCATAGCTAGGTTGCTTTCGAATTGGTGTAATTCTGTGCGTTTGTTTGTCCATTTTTTGTCCGTTTGTCTGTTCACCATTATATCCGTTTCCGGACTCTAACTCAAAAATGCTTTGTCCAATCAAAGTCAAACTTGACAGGGGGATAGATCACCATCATAGCTAAGTTGCTTTCGAAATTAGTGTAATTCGGTCTGTTCGTTTGTCTGGTTTTGTCTGTTTGTCTGTCTGTCAACATTTCCGTTTCCAGACTCTAACTCGAAAACGCTTTTTCCAATGGAATTCAAACCTGACAGGGAGATAGATCACCATCACAGCTAAGTTGCTTTCGAAATTGGTGTAATTACGTCCGTTTGTTTGTCCATTTATAGCATAGATACAAGTATGTAACCTAGATTACAAGTTTTACATTTCTTAGCACGTCTAACACATTTACCTTAACTGGGTGACCTAACATTTCTTTCCTTGTTTCTAAATTTAATTACAGCAGTGGCTAATCTTATTGCTGTCTGTGCAACCCACCTTTTGGGGCATTTCTGACCCTCTTGTTAAATTTTACATGAAATAAAATTAATCTCAAAGGGAATAATTTGAAAAAAATATATACAAAATTCCAGTTTCAGTATTTTAAAAAATGTGTAATGTGTGCTGGGGTAATGTGTGTACAAGTACTAGAATTTGATATTCTATTTGTAAAATATTGCACAGGTTGTCACAATTCCTTTCATGTCATAATACTGTGTGTTTCTGTAAAGAAACCTATCTAGCAATACATAGGCTATCAACATACCATATTTTATTAAGCGTCCTGCTTGTTTGTATTTAGGGGAGAGGGGAGAGAGAGTGGGTCCGCCAGCTCCCGCATTTTCTATTGCTTATAGCTCGCCAACCACGGGGCGGATTCTCTCCAAATTTAGCATGTTTGCAGTAGCCCTGGGAAAAATTTCTGAATATGGTGTCATGACATTTCAACCAATCAGAGAAGTCACATGACCAAAAACATGTTTTTGAAAGGGGCAGTGCTTGTCCAGATGATAACTTAAAAAGCGCTTCACCTATTCACATAAAATTTGGCAAGTGGGCTCGTTATATGGAAGTCTGGAAATCATTAACTTTTGGAAGTGATCCAGTACAGAATGGCCAACTTATTAACGATTAACTAAACGACATGATTTTTCTTAACGATTAAAATGAAATATCTTTAATATCTCGGAAATGGTGCGAGATGGAGCGATTTTGATGAAATTTTCGACCCGCAGAGCATCTGCAGAATCTACTGGCGATTTTTCCCAATAATCACTTTCCCGCCATTTTTGGGGGCCGTCTTGAATTTCTGCAGAAAATGCAAAAGCGCATTTATCTCATAAATGGTGCAAGATAGAGCGACAAAATTTTTCACCCATAGGATATGAGTGTACCGGCGACTTTTCCAAGAAATCGCTTTCCCGCTATTTTTGGCGTCCATCTTGAATTTCTGTGTAAAACGCATTTATCTTGGAAACAGTGCGAGATAGAGCAATTTCGATGAAATTTTTGACCCACAGGGTTTAAGGAGAGTCTACTGGTGACTTTTCCCAAAAATCACTTTCCCGCCATTTTTGATGGCCATCTTGAATTTCTGCTTAAAACACAAAAGCGCATTTATCTCAGAAATGGTGCAAGATAAAGAATTTGGATGAAATTTTTGACCCGCAGGGTATCTATAGAGTCTACTGGCGACTTTTCGCAAAAACTGTTTTCCTGCCATTATTGGCGGCCATCTTGAACTTCTGCGTAAAACGCAAAAATACATTTATCTCAGAAACGGTGTGAGCTAGAGTGTTTTCGACAAAATTTTTGATCCTCATGGTATAAGCAGAGTCTGCTGGTGATTTTCTAAAAATCGCTGGCGACTTTTTCCAAAAATTGCTTTCCCGCCATTTTTGGCGGCCATCTTGAACTTCTGCGTTAAATGCAAAAACATATTTATCTCGTCATCTTGAATTTCTGCGTAAAAAAAATACACATTCATCTATGAAACCTTGTATTTTGGCACAAATGGAAAAATATATTAAACACAGTAAGATGTTCATTTCTACAAAATCATTAATACTCATTGGACGCTTTGTTTTTGCTATTCAAAAACAATAATTATTTCTTTTTCTCTTGTGAAGCAATATTGTAGTTAAATTTTCATTTAATTGATTTTTATTTATATGACAGTTCTTTATTTTGTGTTACTTGAATCGATAGGTTTCGCAATTAGTTTGTTGAATACTGACGCACAGAATTATGATATGCACGGTATTGTGGCAACCAGTGTGCTAGTAAAACTTCAGCAGTAGGTATGGTTAGAGTAAAATATTGCTAGACCTATATTTGTGAATTATTGCTAGAAAATTCAACATGTTTTCTTATTTTCTTAAGTCTGCATACTTGTGTACAAGTACTAGCATTTGATATTTTAGTTGTAACATAATGCTAGATTTTATATTTCTAAAATATAGAAACCCCCATCGTGACCGCATATTTTCTTCACTCCATGAGATGTTTAGGATACCAGCTTGAACCGCACTCTAGTTATTTACTGGAATACGACAAAGGAATGCTACCATACTGTAGAATTTCTTCTCGAGTGTGGTGATTAACTGTACTCCAGCCACTTCATTAAAAAAATAAACTCCAATAAAAATCAGACATTATTATGACCCAACACAATTGTGACCACCCATGTACTGCTTGCCAAGCAGTTATGGTCAGGACATCAATTATCGTCACTCAACATTAGTGTTGTTAACGGTTTTCCGGTATGCGTATTTTGTTTCGTTTTGGTAGAAAAAACGAAATCTGCAAAGAATATTTGGGAACCGGTTTTTGAAAGCATTATTATTTTAGGCTTTCTAATGGCTGATACTTCATCAAAAGAACAAAAAATGTACATATTTTGTTAAATATGTCACATTTTATGTCGGCTGACTTGTCAGTCAGCTGACATAAAGGTGTCACTCTGCGGCATCTGGGTACGCATACGCGTCCGCGTGAACAACTTCTTTTCCAAAACCACAAGACCCAGAGACATGCTGTTTTTTTTAAAAGACACCTTAACTATCGAGGATGACAAAGTGTTCAAAGCATGCAGATCTGTTCGCTCGTCTGTTCCCTAGAGCCATTACAACAGAGTTACCCCCACCTAAAGTGTGAAAATTTCAACACTTTATCATAATTTTCTCATTGACTATTGCAGGGATTTTTCTCTTTTCTTGCATATATGTACTATTCCACTAGTAGATGCCGTTGTGTAAGTATCAGGCCTGGATCTTTCATAATTATTTTTTTTATGATTTTTTTGAAATAATTTTTACCCCACAGCCCTTAAGGGCTGCCGGGGTATTGTTTTCACCCATGGTGTCCGGATGGGCGGGCGTGCGGGTGGGCGGGAAGAAGATTGTCCGGCCTGTATCTCAGAAACCATAAGGTGTAGAAAGTTAATACTTGGTAGGGACATTGGTTAGGGGGTGTAGGTGTGCAACGTCATGGTGTGACCTTAATTTGACCTTTGACCTTTCTGTAGTGACCTTGACCTATAAAATCTTGTCCGGGCTATATCTTGGAAACTGTAAGGTGTTGGAAGTTGATAGTTGGTATGGACATTGATTAGGGGGTGTAGGTGTGCAACGTCATGGTATGACCTTGATTTGACCTTTGACCTTGCCGTAGTGACCTTGACCTATAAAATCTTCTCCAGGCTATATCTCGGAAACCGTAAGGTGTAGGAAGTTGATACTTGGTAGGGACATTGGTTAGGGGGTTTAGGTGTGCAACGTCATGGTCTGACCTTGATTTAACCTTTGACCTTGCCCTATAAAATCTTGTTTGGGGTATATCTTGGAAAACCGTAAGGTGTAGGAAGTTGATAATTGGTAGGGACATTGGCTAGGGTGTGTGGATGTAAAACGTCATGGTGTGACTTTGATTTGACCTTTGACCTTGCCGTAGTGACCTTGACCTATAATGCCTTGTCTGGGCTATATTTGGGAAACCATAAGGTGGTTGGAAGTTGATATTTGGTAGGGACATTGGTCGGGTGTTATATGTGTGCAACGTCATGGTGTGACCTGGATTTGACCTTTGATCTTGCATATCTGAAGCTATTTTATCTCTCTACAGGGATATCTAATACTATTTTATCTCTCTTATATCTCTCTCTTATATCTTTTACTTGAATCTTGGTTGTTGCACCTTTGGCTGTCTTTTGATGTAGATTAAGCACTGTTAAAGTCACATTAGAATTCATTAACTGTTTTACTTTTGCAACTTCCCATTGTAACAGATGGTACAAGAGAGCCACAGGTTTTGGCCGAACTCCACACAAAAGCATGTTTTGCCACATCTGTATGTATGGGTAATATTCAAAACTTGCAAACCATAATTCGACCATACAAATGAATATCAAAATGGGAGAAGTCTTAAAGCTTCATAATTTTTAGTTAACTGAATTGTCCTGATTTAATACTTAATCTTTACATGCAGTTTCTTTCTCTTAGATGTTATTTTCTCTACTTAAACATTATTTGGACACTGTATAATATAAATACCTCGTAGCAGGCTGTGCTAGGGCTTCTGGAGAGTTCACTGGTCACTTGCTCACTGTAGTAAGTCAGGTAGATCCGCTGTACAGTAGGAAATATGAAGACTTCTGTTGAGAGGCAACCAAAGATACTAACGTAAACGAACACTCTGCGAGTACTAAAATCTTTCACCGGGATATCCGTACGGCCGTCGCGTAAATCCCGGAAATCTCCACGATTTACTACACTGTCTCCCCTTAAATTTTTAGGATATATACTACTTCTAAATACACTCTAAACTCTAGCTAGCATCTAATCTAATAATCTAGATTACTACAAGAAGCCATCTAAGTTGATATATTTTCACAAAAATTTTGCATCTACAAGAATACCTTTGTAGACATACTAACTCTAAATAACACAACTAATCTATCAAGCATCACTAATCTAAATCAGCATAAAGGCTTTCTAAAGTAATACATTTAACACAAAAAATTTGCATATGCAAAAATAAGTTTATAGACCCAAAATGTACTTTACGAATCGACCCTATGTAAGTCCCTATGTATTAGAATATGTTAATTCTATCACACTGTCATATATATAAGACATATATAAAGGTTGGATACTCACAGCTTACTTTGTCAGATCCATGCAAGTGATATGTCTACTATAAATTACAAAAAATACATATGAATGTACAAGCATACAAATATTAAATAGATAAACACTCTTCCAACAACCATATATATTGGAAATCTGCAGTTGCTTGTTGGCTTTAATGATGTTTGTGCCCGGACTAATAGTGTCACAACATCTATGTGAACATTAGCCACTAAACATACAGACTATTTGAAAGAATACATCACAATACAATTTAACCTCTAAGACCTTGCATGTTAGAAAATACAATAGCAATACAAAGTACTTTCTAACAACCTTACATGTTAAAAAGTACAATAAACAATACAATTTACTTTCTGACAACCTTGCATGTTAGAAAATATATACAACTCTATAAAACAACAGTAGTGTTTATTACATTTAACAATATCTAAATATTATTTTTACAAGAAGATACCTATACAAACTGTTGACAAGGCTCAATGGCATCACAACAGATAATAACATAACAGTTTATAATTACTCTTTGTACAATACATAACCTTATAAATAAAACCAGAATCCTGCCAATTCTGATTCCTAGCTCAAATTTTATACAATGCTACAGTATTTTTAAAAGTTGACTGCAGGACCCACTGATATGATCTGCCTAGTAATTTTGAAACTTCCACTGCTACTGCTAAAACTAAGCCTGAATGACTTTCTCCCCCATGCTGAACACAGATATGGAGAATCACTTTCCAACCCAAAACGACTCATTTGAAGAGTTGTTACTAAAGCCCTGGTTGTTCTGTTTCCTATACACTTTGGAGCTAGCCCAAACCTGACATTGGGAAATAATCCTACCCATTCCAGTGCTTCTCCCACATCCCCTTGAAAACAGTGTACATGTATCCTATGATACCTTGGTAAAACTTTACTCAAAATGTGTCTGCAATCCCTACCAGCTTTCCCATGACCTGCTGCATTCTCTCTACAATGTATCACAACTGCTTTATCATGTATGACTGCCAGAGGTAACAAAGTCTTTAACACTAACCTTTGGGCTCCCCAAGTGTTCTCTGCATGAGTGTAGTCTAACCCTACCTCTCCTAATCCAACCACCCTGTTACCTTTTAACAACCTATCCAAAATATGGTAATGTTCACTTTCAAAACTAGTCACTAGTCTAGGATGGAAAACAAATGCCCACCATAATCTTGAGTCTGGAATTTCTGAATGGCACACCCATTTGTTTGGAAAACACAAATTGCCAATAAGACAACCCATGGTCAGAGGCTCACCTACTTTAGAATCAACTTGTTTTAGATTTGAAACCCTGTATTTCTTCAAAAGCATCTCTGGATGAAAATGAGAGTCGCAACCCTGAACCTCATTATTTGAACCATCAAACCCAACACCTTCAATCTCCCTAAACAGGATTACCCTATCTGGGCTCAGTACCATGAGAATGTTGGTCACAGTTCTCCAATGCAACAATTCCTGCAGATCACTCTGAGAAATACCTTTTATTTCATCCACTAGCTTCTCAGAAACTAAAGTAACATTTTTGTCAATCACATGAGGTTGCACAGTGCAGAGACTCTTTTCTTTTACATACATGGCTAAAGCTAAACAATCTACCAGTCCTAATTCCCTACATAGGAAAGACAGAATTTCCCCATAAACACTCAGCAATGCGCTATCTTCTACATCTTTTACATCTAATAATTTTGGGAAATGGTATCTCATGACATGTCTCTTCACAACTACAGCACGGCCTTGGCACACTGGACAAGAATGCAGTTTTTTATGGCCTACCTTAACAGGTATAGATTGGCCTCCCACATTTAGACTATGTCTTTTAGAGGTAGTGGCACATCTTCTTTGATTACATTGCAAGGATACCCTTCCTCATAATAGTCCAGCTCTATATCCATGCTAAAACATTGCAGAATAATAAGGAATTATAGTAGCTGTTAATGCTAGTTCTCATTACAACATTGTTTGAATGTAAAAATGTCATGGATACAGAGACCTAAAAGAAAAATACAAACGATGTGTCATTAATCTAAAGAGCAATATGTTCCAACTGCTTTCAGCCACTGACCTGAAACTGTCTCTTTTTCTACAAGTCAAAAGATTATGATTTATTATTAAAATGTTGAACAATAATCTTGAGTTTTACTCCAGTGCAAAACTCAAGATACATATAAAATATTACATTTTCCTTAACATTAACCCCTTACATATTTTAACAATTTAAACAGAACAACCAGCTATATTTAACTATAAATTACCACATTTACAATGACTTTACAACTCAAAATCAAGGAGATGGGAGGGTTTCTTCATTTTCCGCCCCTTTGATGTGGTAACTGTTGCTTCTGCATTTTCAAATAATTCTTTAATACCATCATAACACACATCACTGTCTTTTCCTCTGGGATTGGTTCTTTGTTTCTGTACGGTCTTATGATTTGGTTTTGTTTCTGAAGTATTATTCCTTTGTTCAGTATCTCCTTTATCCTCGAACAACAATTTTCTTTGTCGCCTGACCCAAAAATTGTAGTACCAATGTCATTGCTCGCATAAATGTAGCTGGAGCATTAGTCAGACGAAATGGCATACGCTTGTATTCATATAACCCATACTTAGTGATGAAAGCAGTCTTGTGTCGATCATTTTCATCCATCTCGATTTGCCAGTAACCAGAGTTTAAATCTACAGTGGACATGTATTTCAGATTTGAAAATAATTCTGCACACTGTGAAAATGATGGGATTGGCCAAACCTGCTTGACAGACTTCTCATTAACAACTCTGTAGTCTATGCACCAGCGAATTGATCCGTCTTTTTTCCACACTAAAACGGGTGCAGATGCCCATTCAGAGATGGAGGGTGTTATTACACCACACTCTAACATGGACTTTAAATGCTTTTCTTCCTCTTCCTGAAATCCAGTCGGTGTATGGCGCATTCGTTGTTTCACAGGTTTTGAATCTCCAGTGTCAATGGAATGTTTTATGGCCGTAAAACATCCTAAATCAGTATCACTTTTGGCAAAGACATTCTGGAAATCATTTAGTAAAGATGCAAACTGTTCTGACTCACTGTCAGATATATGTTTACATGATTTCCTGAACATTTCTTGCAAGTGACATGGAACCCTGCTGCAAAGATATTTCTTTTTATCAGTTTCAGTTTTATTTCTGCCCACTTCAGTGTCTTCATTAACTGAATCAGAACATTCAGCATTCTGTATTGAACGAATCAAACAGGTTGGTGAACATTCTTCAGTCAAAATTTGAGCTTCCATGCAATTGCCTATGACTGATCCTTTTTTATGTCAGCTGACTTGTCAGTCAGCTGACATTATGTCGTCACTCTGCGGCGTGGGCGTCCGCGTCCGCGTGAACAACTTCTTCTCCAAAACTACAAGGCCTAGAGACATGCTGTTTTTTTTCAAAAGATACCTGATCTATCGAGGATGAAAAATTGTTTAAGGCATGCAAATCTGTCTGTTCGTCTGTTTGCTAGAGACATTACAAGGGAGGTACCCCCACCAAAAGTGTGAAAATTTCAACACTTTATCACAATTTTCTCAGTGACTATTGCAGGGATTTCTCTCATATCTTGCATATATGTACTAGGCCAGAGGTAGATTCTCTTGTGTGAGTATGAGACCTGGATCTGTCTTAGTTTTTTTTTAATAAATTTTTTTAATAATTTTTAATGCATTAAAATTCATGAAATCATGCACTAAATCACTTATAACTTGAAAAGTGTTGCATTTAGAGCATTTTGTTAAAATATGTTATTCAGCTACTTTTTTCATAGCTACAACATGGTGAGTAACTTGGGTGTCTGTCTCAATAGCTAAGTGAGTAATAGCTACTTTTGGGCTTTTCAGTAACTACCATCTTGAGTAAAATCACTTGCAACTTGAAAACTATTGCATTTAGAGAATTTCGTATAAATATGTTATTCAGCTACTTTTGGGTCAGCTATAACATAGTCAAATTTCAGACCTGTAGCTCATGGCATAGCTGAGTAATAGCTACTTTGAGGTTATCACTGTTGAGTAAATCACTTATAACTTGAAAACTATTGCATTTACAGAAATCTGTGTAAACATGTTATTCAGCTACTTTTGGGTCAGCTATAACATAGTAAAATTACAGACCTGTAGCTCATGGCACAACTGAGCAATAGCTATTTTCAGGTACTGTATGTTGAGTAAATCAGTTGTAACTTGAAAAATATTGCATTTGGAGTATTTTGTTAAAATATGTTGTTCACCTGCTTTTGGGTCAGCTATAACATAGTGAAATTACAGACCTATAGCTCATGGCATAGGTGAGCAATAGCTATTTTCAGGTTCTCACTATTGAGTAAATCAGTTGTAACTTGAAAACTATTGCATTTACAGTATTTTGCTTAAATATGTTGTTCAGCTACTTTTGGGTCAGCTATAACATAGTAAAATTTCAGACATGTAGCCCATTGCATAGCTGAGTAATAGCTACTTTTAGGTTATCACTGTTGAGTAAATCACTTATAACTTGAAAACAATTGCATTTACAGAAATTTGTGTAAATACGTTATTCAGCTACTTTTGGGTCAGCTATAACATAGTGAAATTACAGACCTGTAGCTCATGGCACAACTGAGCAATAACTATTTTCAGATACTGACTGTTGAGTAAATCAATTGTAACTTGAAAAATATTGCATTTACAGTATTTTGCTTAAATATGTTGTTCACCTACTTTTGGGTCAGCTATGACATCGTAAAATTTCAGACATGTAACTCATGGCATAGCTGAGTAATAGCTACTTTTAGGTTATCACTGTTGAGTAAATAACTTATAACTTGAAAACTATTGCATTTAGAGTATTTTGTTTCAATGTTATTCACCTATTTTGGGGTCAGCTATAACATAGTAAAATTTCAGACCTGTAGCTCATGGCATAGCTCAGTAATAGCTACTTTTAGGTCATCACTGTTCAGTAAATCGCTTATAACTTGAAAACTATTGCATTTACAGAAATTTGTGTAAATACGTTATTCAGCTACTTTGGGGTCAGCTATAACATAGTCAAATTTCAGACCTGTAGCTCATGGCATAGCTGAGTAATAGCTATTTTCAGGTTATCACTGTTGAGTAAATCATTTATAACTTGAAAACTATTGCATTTACAGAAATTTGTGTAAATATGTTATTCAGCTACTTTTGGGTCAGCTATAACATAGTGAAATTACAGACCTGTAGCTCATGGCACAACTGAGCAATAGCTATTTTCAGGTACTGACTGTTGAGTAAATCAATTGTAACTTGAAAAATATTGCATTTACAGTATTTTGCTTAAATATGTTGTTCACCTACTTTTGGGTCAGCTATAACATTGTAAAATTTCAGACCTATAGCTCATGGCATAGCTGAGCAATAGCTATTTTCAGGTTCTCACTATTGAGTAAATCAGTTGTAACTTGAAAACTATTGCATTTACAGTATTTTGCTTAAATATGTTGTTCACCTACTTTTGGGTCAGCTATAATATAGTAAAAATTCAGACATGTAGCTCATTGCATAGCTGAGTAATAGCTACTTTGCTTATAACTCACTTATTATTGGTCCTACAGGTTTGGGATGGTAAACAGACATATAGGAAATCATGGGCTGGGAATCTGTTGATGTGGTCCGATTTGACCTTGGACCTCTTCTTCAAGGTCAAACGAGGATAGCCAAACTTAAAAGTGCTTATAACTCGCTTATTATTGGTCTTAGAGGTTTGGGATGGTAAAACAACATATAGGAAATCATGGGCTGGGATTCTTTTGGTGTGGTCAGATTTGACCTTGGACCCCCCCCCTTCAAGGTCAGTTGAGGATAGCCAAACTTAAAATTGCTTATAACTCACTTGTTATTGGTCCTACAGGTTTGGGATGGTAAACCAACCTACAGGAAATCATGGGCTGGGAATCATTTGGTGTGGTCGGATTTGACCTTGGACCCCTCCTTCAAGGTCAAACAAAGATAGCAAAACTTAAAAGTGCCTATAAATCGCTTATTATTGGTTCTAGAGGTTTGGGATGGTAAACCATCCTATAGGAAATCATGGGCTGGGAATCTTTTGGTGTGGTCAGATTTGACCTTTGGACCCCTCCTTCAAGGTCAAATAAGGACAGCCAAACTTAAAAGTGCTTATAACTCGCTTATTATTTGTCCTAGAGGTTTGGGATGGTAAACCAACCTATAGGAAATCATGGGCTGGGAATATTTTTGTGTGGTTGGATTTGACCGTGGATCCCTTCTTCAAGGTCATACGAGGATACTGCATTTGTAGTATTTCTTTAAATATGTTTTAACCTACTCTTTACACTTAAACAGTTACCTTGTTACTTTCCTTCATAATACCATTTGCAGGGCACAACTTTTTTGTCCTTTTCTTCTGTCAGGTTCAGAATTTCTTTTGAACATGCTGTTCAAGTACCATTTACTGTACTTCTGTACAGCACTTTCCCTGATCATTATGCTTTCCTCTCATTATTACCTTCACAAATCAAAAACACTCAGTCAGCTGACACAGTGCCCGTTCACGGGCACTCTCCTTTTGTTTAGAGTATGGTACCTGCCAGTAAGATTCCAAAAATTAATTGGAATTTCTTTGTCACCATTGACTTTCACCAATGCATAAGGTGAGCAATAATTATCTGAGACTACTGGTGAAAAACTGCAAAGGTCTTCCATTTGATATTCTGATAGGCCTTTCTCAATTTTCATGGTATAAGGTGGTAGTACTACCTTTTTATTTGTGGTAACTCTACTGATTTTAGGCTGAGTCCCCTGACCATTTTTCTTTAAAATGGCTGGTATAATTTCACCATTGACAGTAACTTGGTTACTTTGCAAGTTCACTATGCCCTTGTTCTCTATCAAGAAATCAATGCCTAAA
Organism: Sabellastarte sp. h YS-2021; assembly: GCA_964017235.1. Taxonomy (NCBI): domain Eukaryota; kingdom Metazoa; phylum Annelida; class Polychaeta; order Sabellida; family Sabellidae; genus Sabellastarte; species Sabellastarte sp. h YS-2021. The sequence goes on from OZ024936.1 coordinate 37,655,750, forward strand.
ATAACCTCATCTGCAAGTGATGCCACATAAATATTCCAGTCATAGAACTGCTTACATAATCTAACAGAAACTGACTTAACAACTTTGGCTGGAATATTATTTATGGCAGTAGCATCTTTCAAGATTACTTCCTCCACCACCAAAGGCTGAGGTGTCATGTCCTGAAAGATCTTTTCACTTACCACTGTTACTTGAGCTGCTGTATCAATGACTGCTTGACACTGAACTCCATTGATTTCGGTGGGAATTACAAGACTCCACCCTTCATTTCTTGCCATATGTATTTCTCTCATGTCACCAGCTGATTCAGCTTTTCTTTCTTTCTTTCTAACATTTTGCTTCTTTCCTCCTTCATATGCCATATGTCCATTTTGTTGGTTTCTTGTTTTAATACCAAAATCAGAAGGATCACCAGATGGAGGCAAAGCTGTATCAATGACAGAAAAGCAACCACCCAATTCACCTGGACTGACTCTAGCATTCTTTTGACCAGCTGATTTATTAGGAGATGTCAAAGTTGTATCTAGGGCAAAATTGTCATCACCCAATTTATCGTCACATACCAATGGACTGGCTTTCATTGTAGGATCAGTAAGTTTACCAGATGACACCATAGCTGTATCACGGACAGAAATGTCATCACCCAGCTTACACTGATCCCCACCCTATGGCCTATCTCGTTAGCTGAGTGTAGGCCAGCACACTCAGCATCTCCTAGTTTAAATTTTTCCTTGGTGATCTGTTTCTCAGGTTTGGTCTTGGAGACTCAGAAGGCTTGGACTTGTTTGGACAGTCTTTTTTACTTATCCAGGCCCTATAGAAGCAGGGGTGGTAGGTGGCTTCCTGTGTTTTTAGGAAGCCTTTGTCCAGTTTTTGCCAGTATACAAGTCTTCGCTCTTAGAGGACATTTTTTTCAACCAGACTTTTCAGGGACAAAGTTTGCTGGAGGAAGGTGATTGAAAAAAAAGAAAAAAAGATGAGAATCAGAGTTTTGATAGAAGCTGTTTATGAAATGATTGACAAAAGGGCGATAACACCAGTCAAAGTGTCACATCGCTGGAAGTTTACAGTTTATTTCTTGTGTTAAGCAAGGAAGAAATGGCAGTCAGTGATAGTTAAGGTCAGGTAAACAAGTTTTGCATGTACCTTACTCAATATGAAAACTGTTGCAATATTCGGCATTCGTTTATAGATAGCGAGTGGATGACGTCACTCAAAATTATGGATGTACACATTCTTCACCGATACACCCAGCTAACAAAAGTATCTTCGCTTCATAGGAGGCGACAGATTCTACCAGTTCACTGCCTTACCCTTCAGTATTGCTACAGTTTTTCTCGAGTTCACCATGGTAGCAAAAGAGGTGAAGCTGATGGCTCTCGCAGAAGGCATCACTATTCACCAGTATATAGACAGTTGGCTAATGAGAACAAACTCAAAACAGCATGGCAAAGAGAACACCCACTGGTTGGTAGGTTGGTAGGTTGGATCACAAATTTCTAAAAATCAGATTTATTTCCAACTCAACTAACCTCAAGGTAGGGCTAGTCTTCCCAACTCAAAAGGAAATCGATTGTCTTCTTGGAAAGACAGTTACCATGTTAAAAGCCTCTCACTCATCTCCAGGGAAGCTCATGTCACTTTGAATGCATGGCTTCAATGGAGAAGACTATACCATTGGGTTGTCTGCACATGAAGTCACTCCAATGGTATCTGGAAACACTGCAGATATCCTCAGTCTCTGGATATCCCACTTCTTGTGTCTCTGGTTCACAGGGATCATCTTCAGTGGTGGACCAATCGTTCAATGTTGAAGGAGGACTCGCCACTCCTTCAGAAGGAGCACAGTCTCCTTCCTTTCACAGATGCTTCCCTAAAGGGTTGGGGGTGCTCACTTGAAGCATCCACAGCCAGTGGTCTATGGAATCAGGAAGAGTCAAGGCTCCACATAACATTCTACAGCTAAAAGCAATGTTGTTAGTTTTTAAAAATGATTCAGAAATCAGCTTCTCAATCGAAATCTGTTGATTTCCACAGATAATTCATTAGTGGTTGCCTATATGGATAACTGGGGAGGCATCCACTCTCAGGTAATATGTACCTTAATCTGAAGAATCATGGTTTGGACGAATGCCAGGATGATTCAGATTCAGAAAAAAGTGTATCCAAGGGGGCTATGAATCCTCAGGTTTTCTATCAAATTAGCCATTGCTGCTATCAATCAGTGGTTGATGTGTTTGCAACAAAGATGAATCACAAACTTCTTATATAGGTCTCCTGTCAGGCTTGGGAAACAGGTGCTTGAATATCTCTTGTGAAGGTCTGGACAGACATGTGTTTTGCCCAGGGCCTTGGTCCTGCAGGTGATGCAAAAGATGTATGTGTCTCATGTCCCAGACAGTCAGGCTTGGGAAACATGCATTGAATGTCTCTTGGGAGGGTCTGGTCAGGTATGTGTTTTGTCCAGTGGCCCTTATCCCTCAGGTGATTCAACAGATGACCACCTACAGGTGGAGAATAATCATGATTGCACCAGGGTGGCCAGGGATGTCTTGGTTTTGGGATCTGGTGAAATTTTCCACAAAACTCCTAAGATTTCCATTGTGGGTGAATCTGCTGACTCAACCATTCAGCAACAGACTTCACAACAATCTAGCTTACTTGAATCTTCATGTTTGGCATCGGGAGTGAGTCATGAATATTCAGGAAGATTCCCAGAGGAAGTGATGAAACAATTAAGGAGCCTTAGGAGTACTCCTCAAGGAGAATCTGTGAATCAATTGGTGTATTTTGGGAAGTGGTGTGAAGAGAGCCATGTATATATCTCAGACCCCACTATTCCAGATGGAGCAAATTTCCTGAACTACTAGTTTAAGGAAAACATCCTAATACCATCCACTATTGCGGGCTATAGAACAGCAATTGCAGATGGTTTGGGGCTTAAAGGGTGAAGAAGTGTCTAAAAATCTTAAGATGAATGAGACGATTAGCAACTTTTAGTAAGAGACAAACCAATAGCTTTGGGTTTGGTCCTACATGTTCTTATCAAACAACCTTTGAGCTTGTGAGGAAGGTTTTCTTGAAGTTATTACCTTTCAAGATTAAGTCTTTGATTTTGGCTTCAGGTAAAGTAGTGACATTCATGTTTGGACCCTTCCCTTAGTTATTGGGAGAATTGGTCACAAGTAACTCTGGCTCATTGACTGCCTTTTTTGCCAAGAACCAGTTGGCTTCAGATGGGCCAACTGCAATTACTGCATTTAAGCTGGTGGTCTTAGTCTCTGTGGACTACAGATTCATGGTAAAGGAGTGACATTCATACTTGGACATATTCTTCCTTTAGTTATAAGGAGAATTGGTCACAAGTAACCCTGGCCCCATCAATTGCCAGAACCAGTTGGCTTTGGATGGGCCTACTGCAATTATAGCTATGGTCATGCCAGCTCTTTGGACAACAGTTTGACTCAATATGGGTCTGTCTGTCCTGTTAGGGGTTTGATATATAGTTGGATGATCAAAAGGTTTGGGATAGAACAAAATCTTTTGGTTTGCTGCCATTAAGAAAGTTTCTTAAAAGACTTATCTCTTGGCAACTTTTTCATCTTGATTGAGTCAAGATTGAGTCACAGAAGCTATTGATGTATGTTTTTGATTTAGTACGTCCTCCTGCCAAATAGGTCACATGACCACATTGTTTACCTCATTATTTTTGTTGGCCATCAACAGTATGGATGTCTCTGGGAATTAGGTGAAGTTATTCTTTTACTTGCAACAAAAATAATAAAGTAAACAATGTGTTCATGTGACCTATTTGGCGGGAGGACGGACCACTGTAACCCAGTGGCCTGGTTAAGGTTGTGATATAACCTTAAATTCGCATCTCTGCATTGGCCATTGGGTTGAATGGCTCCAAGTATTTCTAATAAAAAATTAAATTACTTTTTCCAAATTTGCTTCGATCTCATTAACTGTGCGAGATAGAGCGATTTTGTCGAAATTTTCGACCCACAGGGTATTTCAGCAAACTACTCTGTAATTTTCCAAAAATTTTCATCCGCTTAAAAATGACAGCCATTTTGAATTTTCGCATTTTCGCCAAAAATGCAAAAAACAGAAATTTGCTTCTATCTCCTTTACCGTGCGAGATAGAGCGATTTCGTCAAAATTTTCACGCCACAGGGTATCTCGGCAAACTGCTCTGTGTAATTTTTCCAAAAATTTTCATCCCCTTAAAAATGACGGCCATTTTGAATTTTCGCATTTTTGCCAAAAATGCAAAGACACAAATTTGCTTCTATCTCCTTAACCGTGCGAGATAGAGCGATTTCATCGAAATTTTCGATCCACAGGGTATCTCAGAAATCTACTCTTGCCAGTTTTGTCTAAGTTTTAGAGCAAAACTCATGCTACCCTTTGGGTGGACATTACGCATGCCAATGAGTCCTATTTCTAGTTATGTATGTATTACCATTTAAGGTAATTGAGTTATTGATTTTTATGCCAGCTAATTTGTCAGTCTGCCTACATTATGTCACCACTCTGGGGCATTGACTTATGCGTACACATCTCTGTTAATAACTTCTCCAAAACTACAAGGCCCAGAGGCATGCTGTTTTTTTAAAGATACCTTATTTATCGAGGATGAAAAATTGTTCAAGGGATGCAGATCCGTTTGTTTGTCTTTTTGCTAGAGCCATTACAAGTGAGGTACCCCCACCCAAAATGTGAAAATTACAACATTTTATCACAATTTTCTCATTGACCATTTAACGGATTTCTCTCTTATCTTGCATATATATACTAGGGCACAGGTGGATTCTCTTGTGTGTCAGGCCTGGATCTTTCTTAATTATTCTTTTATGAAGTTTTTTTTTAATAATTTTTAATGCATTAAAATTCATGAAATCATGCACTAAATCACTTATAACTCCAAAACTATTGCATTTAGAGCATTTTGTTCAATGTGTTTTTAACCTTTTTTGGTTACCGTCTGTAGTAACTAGTAGTAACTACTATTTCTTCTGAAATAGACTTTGAAATCTGACAGTAGTCTTGAATTTTTGTGGAAATGGAAAATGTCATCTTGAGAATCATAAAACATAGTGATTTTGGCAAATTTTACATCTGCTGGTTAGTAAGGTTGCTTCAAAGTTCAGTTAATCATATTGAAAAGGTTTTTTATCTCCCTTATTATTGCTTCTTGAGCTTTGAACCTAGTTTTATGGTCACACTAACTCCATTTTTGCTTAATACCCAGCAGGAGATAAACATGGCAACAGTGGTCTTGATTGCAATTGTTTTCACAACACTATAATCCATATTGCATTCATCAAATTCTAAAATATGTGTTTTGTGTAATTTTGTGTAAATATGCTATTCAGCTGATTTGGGGGTCTGCTATAATATAGTGAAATTGCAAACCTGTAGCTCATTGCATAGCTGATTCAATAGCTACTTTCAGGCGCTCACTGTTGAGTAAATCATTTGTAGCCTGGCAATTATAGCTTTTATTGTGCTACAATAGCTTACCATGTGGGACTGAATGCTGTTCTTGGATGGCCGCAGGCATCCGCCCAATGTCTAAAAAAAATAGACATTTATAGTTGGTCGTAGCCTCAGGTTGCCTTCTCGTGGTACTCTACAAGATCTCTTCCTACTTTCTCGTTGGCCACATGTTTTGGTAGCTTCTGTTATAAACAGTCATATTTTCTTCAATTTCTCAGCACATACGTATTGTTGGAGTTTGATTTTTAGTCATTTTGTTTTAAATACCTTATAGATGATTCTGTGAAAGTTATGTTTCGACAGGATAAGTATTTTTTCTTCGATCGTTTTCCTCAGGCAGGGGGAAACCGAACTTCAGAGGCTCCAGGGTTCGTTTTCGATCCCACTCTAGGGGACGAGGGCGTGGAAACCCCTCCCACCAATGACTTCTTAAAAGCCTCCCTCAGTCCACCAGTAGGTCGCCTCCATTCTTTCAGAAGAGACTGACAAACAAACAAATGTTCATTCAACGTGTTAAACATTATCACCAATGGCTACATTCTGCCATTCATTTCAAAACCAAGTCCGGTCAGATTCCCTCTGATTCAGTCAGAAATACAAGGCCCTTCAAAAAGATCAAGCTCTGGCCACTTGTATCCAGTCTCTTTTGTCAGAGAGTGCAATAGAAAGGGTGGAAAATGTAAAATCTCTCGGGATTTACAGTCACCTGTTTCTAGTCCCCAAGCCTGACCAAAGGTGGAGGCCAGTAATAGACTTAAGCAGGCTCAAGACTTTTCTACATGTAGAAAAGTTCAAAATGGAAACTCCAGAGTTCATCAGGACCTCCCTGATTCCAGGGGAATGGATATCGTCGATAGACCTGTCGGAAGCTTACCTGCACATCCCCATCCACCCAAACTTAAGGAAATACCTAAGGTTTTGCCACAGGTCACAGGTGTTCCAGTTCACCTCCCTCCCTTTCGGACTAGCCACAGCCCCCCAGGTCTTTACAATGATTGTAAAGGCAGTGAAGCTAATGGCCCTCTCGAGGGGACTCAGACTTCACCAATACCTGGACGACTGGCTGATCAGGTCCCATTCTCAGGAAGAAGCCCAAGTGAACACGCAGGCAGTGGTAGACCTAACCCAGTCCTTGGGGTGGATAATAAATCAGGAAAAATCCGAACTAAAGCCAAATCAGGTGTTTTCGTTCGTGGGCTACGAATACCATCTAGATTCAGCCCTTGCAAAACCCACTCAAGAGAGATGGCTCAAACTTCAGGATTTGATCCTACGACTCAAGTCAAAAACATGTTTTGACTGCAAGATGTTTGATGTCGCTAATTGGGTTGCACTGGAGATATCGTCAGTTGCTGGACAGCCTCCTTCCTTGGACAGAAGCCATTTCTGCACACCTAGATTGGTGGCAAAATCCCTCAAACGTGATGAGAGGTGTAGATATTCATCCTAAAGACCACAGCATCCAACTCTTTACAGACACCTCAAATGAAGGTTGGGGCGCTCACTTAGAACAAACCTCTACAAAGGGTCTGTGGTCAGACAAGGAAAAAAGGCTACACATAAATGTTCTAGAGTTGAAGGTGGTCTCACTGGTCCTTCAAAGCTTCAAGGATCAGTGTCAGAACCAAACAGTGTTGGTTACAATGGACAACTCAACAGTGGTAGCCTACATAAACAAACAAGGAGGAACTCATCTCAGCAGAGATGTGCACTCTCCTGTGGAAGATCATGACATGGTGCCATCACTACAGATGACATTGAAAGCCAGACACATTCCAGGGTGTCTGAATGTGATGGCCGACCTTCTATCCAGGTTGAACCAAGTTCAGTCAACAGAATGGTCACTGCACCCGCAGGTGTTCCATCAGATCTGCCAAAAGTGGTTCACTCCTCGTATAGATCTATTTGTCACTCATCAGAACCACAAACTTCCACTGTACGTGTCTCCAGTCCCAGATCCAAATGTTTGGGACATAGATGCTCTGAACATAAACTGGATGGGTCTCACTGCCTATGCTTACCCTCCGACAGCTCTCCTTCACAGGGTGATCCAAAAAATCAGGTAATGCCATTGCCTGATCATCGTAATAGCTCCAGGCTGGCCAGGGATGCCCTGGTTTTGGGACCTAGTGCAGCTCTCAACAGAGATCCCACTTCAACTTCCAGTGTCAACAACTCTTCTCAAACAGTCCCACAAGTATTTGTTCCACTGCAATCCACAACATCTCAACCTCCACACCTGGTGTCTAGGAGTGGACAGTTCCAAGAACAAGGCTTCTCTGTGGAGGTGGCAGGGAGAATTGCTGCCCCTCAGAGGTCATCAACAAGGACCATCTACAAGTCAAAGTGGTCCCTATTTGAGAAATGGTGCAGATAAAACTCGGTGGATTTCTCCACTCCCTCTGTGAAACAAGTCTCAGACTTTTTCATGTATCTGTACCAAGATCTAAACAGGAGCCCCTCGACCATTGATGGTTCCAGGACGGCCATTGTTGACACTTTGGGCCCAGTGGTGCACTATATTTCACAAAGCTCAGACCTTCACAGGTTACTCTCCAGTTTTCACAGGGATCGTCCCAAAAGTTCCAGGAATCTTCCAAAATGGAACCTTTCTGTTGTACTCAATGAGCTCACTAAAGGACCCTTTGAGCCTATGAAAGACACAGACCTCAAACATCTTACTCTTAAAACTGCTTTCTTGCTAGCTTTGGCCTCCGGCAAGTGCCGGAGCGAAATCCATGCCTGGTTTGCAAACAAAGTATCTAATCTAGGCCAGTGGGAAAAGGTTGCCTTGTTCCCTTCTTCTGACTTTATAGCCAAAAACCAACTAGCAAGAGAAGGTTCTCAAAGTGTGTCTCCGGTGACTGTACCTGCTTTGACTACCAGATAGGCAATTCAAAGAGGACAGGACCTTGTGTCCGGTACGGGCCCCGAGGTACTATTTGGATCGAACCAAAGACCTGAGAGGGTCTCGGTCCCTCCTTTTCATCTCCTTCAGGAAAGGACACACCTCAGACATCAGACCCGCTACTCTTTCTTCTTGGTTGAAACAAACCATTCTACTTTGTTATAAACAAGCAGACCAACAAGCCTTGGACCTGGTCCAAGTTAAAGCGCATGACATTAGGGCCTTTGCGGCCTCTAAGGCCTTTTACGGTGGGGTATCGGTGGACCAAATCATGCAAGCCTGTCACTGGAAAGCTCACAACACATTTACAAATTTTTACCTAAAAGACCTTACTTGGTCAGACGACAACAATATGTATCTGGGCCCAGTAGTGGCAGCACAACAAGTCCTAGACCCTTCCCCTCAGACCAGTTATCCTGGGAAAGAAAAGAAGGGGGAGGGGGGCACATCCGCTACAACCAAATCTTCAGGAGTCTAATCCCAGGGTCTAGGTATAGGTTTACCTCTCAGGATGTTACGGGTAAGGTCTTTTTGTTTTATCAGTATATATAGTGTATTATGTATTAAGGACTTATCAAGGTTGTCATTAATCTCATGTTAGGTGGCAAAAAATCATGAGTATTCCAAGCTTAGGGCTGGTTTCTATCATGGATTGGCCTTACTCTTCGTAAGTTAGCACGGCTGGACTTCTCTCCTACAATCAAAACATCGAGACAGTTTTTTAGCACTGTCACTCATTTAATTCAGGTTTTTGGCTCTTTACAGGCCCGGTCTTCAGGATTGGGGCACTGTAAACGGGACTCAGACTGGTATTTCTAAACATTCATTCTAATCTATTATTTCAAAATCTAAGAAAAATTGACATATCTTCGAGTCTCAGCTGTAATCCCTCCACCGAGCAGTTGGATTCAGCATTCAGTCCCACATGGTAAGCTGTTGTAGCGCAATAAAATTGAAAATTTTGATTACTTAAATGTAGCTTTTATAAGCTACAAGCTTACCATGTCGGACTGAAGGCATAAAAAATATAACCTAGATCCAATGTACAGGATATGACAAATGGACACAGGCAGACAGAGAGGCAAACACATGAAGTTATTGTTTACCAAGTTTTTATTAGATGTCAGCACTAAGCAGGAAATTCAATTGAATATCTTTTGGGTAACCTACTATTAAACTGCTAGTCTTATGCCCATATAAGTTAATGCACTGTGCAACATGGTTCCTGTTTTGTCTGCCTCCTCTGTTCACGGAGGAAAGAAGGAACTACTTACATTTGTCAGCTTTTTTGTGGGATAGCAAACAAGCCAGATCATTGTCTAATCTTGTGGAGTGAAAGGTCACTTAACCCTACAGATCTTCTTCAGGACTGTTTATTTCCACAACCTAAAACCAGAGAATAAGTGTTGCAATGGTAATAGTTGTCAGTACTGCCGAAAATCTAATCAGCTCCAATCTGTGCAGGGGTATGGAATGCATAGAACATAGAAAGCATAAAAATATTTGTTAAGTCCAAGAAACAGAATGAAAGTGATGCCGTGGCAACACTTGTTGCAAGTTGTTGCCGAAAACTAATCAGCTCTAATCTGTGCAGGGGTATGGAATGCAAAGAACCCATCAAATTATTTCTAAGTTCAAGGAACAAAAAAGGAAGTGTTGCCATGGCAACAAGTAGGTAGTGTCGAAAAACTAGTCAGCTCCAATCTGTACTGGGGCTTGGAATGCAAAGAAGAAACCACAAAAATATTTATATATAGGTAGGAGAAACAGAAAAAGTGACAATAATTGTTGCCAGGTATTTCCAAAAAAACTAAGCAGTTCCAATCTGTGTAGGAGTATGGAATGCAAAGAACCCACAAAAATATTTATATATGAGTGCAAGACACAGAAGAAAAGTGTTGCCATGGCAACAATTGTTGCCAGGTATTGCCGAAAAACTAAACAGCTCCAATCGGTGCAGGGTTATGGAAGGCAAAGAACCCAATGCATAAAATTACTTATAAGTCCAAGAAACAGAAGAAAAGTGTTGCCATGGCAACACTTATTGCCAGGTATTGTCGAATAACTAGTCAGCTCCAATCCGTGCAGGGGTTTGGAATGCAAAGAACCCACAAAAATGTTTATATTAGGTCCAAGAAAAATATAAAGTGTTGCCATGGGGTTTGGAATGCAAAGAACCCACAAAAGAACCCACGAAAATATGAGAAAGTATTGCCAAGTACCCACAAAATCACAATTTGAAAAACAATACAGAAAAAGTATTGCCATGGCAACAGCTGTTACCAAAAACTTGCAAAAAAGCATCATAACTACTCTTGTAGTTCCCCTTGCAAGAAATATATCCTGAAAATACTGGTTAATATCTTTGCATGGGTTTTATTTATAAAGATCTCACCAATTTAAAAGTGAAAAACAACAACAGGAAAAGTGTTGCCATGGCAACAGCTGTTGGCAAATGTTGCCTAAAACCAAATCACATGTTCCTCTTGTAATGAACATACTTTGAAAGTTTTGAATAATGTTAAATGCCCACAAAATAAAAGACCAACAAACAGAAAAAGTGTTGCCATGAAAACACTTATTGCAGAAATTGCCAAGAAAACAATCACATACAAGTTCTCATGCCATTAAACCTCCACAGTTATATATACATGCAAAATTTTAATGAAATTTCTCACGTTATCTTCAGTATACTCTATACTATACTATATACTAAATAAAAAACTGAAACTCAACATAATTAAGTGTCCCTGGACGCTTGTTGTTTTCACCCCCGGTTTTCAGTCAGCCGCCGCATTATCGTCTCCCTTGAATATCTCGCTTTTTATTAGGCCTATCCAAATGATATTTGGCAGTTATCTTTTATAGGCGTGGGAAAATTTTTTGACAGGCATAAGTTTGACCTTTGACCTTTATCAAGGTCACATTATCAAAAATTCAAAAATAAATTTACTTCCTTTTCACCAGATTTCCTCAGAAAGTACCAGGTGTGGGTCAACCAAATTTGGTATGCACATTCCTGACATAAGAATCTAGGCGCCAGTTGATATTGGGATCAATTGGGCCATAATTGACCGATTGATAGGCGATTGATTATCTGTTGATAAAAAATTTGCTAAGGTTAAGCCTTGAACTTGCTTATTATTGGTCCTAGAGGTTTGGGATGGTAAACCAACCTATAGGAAATCATGGGCTGGGAATCTTCTGGTGTTTTCGGATTTAACCTTGGGCCCCTCCTTCAAGGTCCAACGAGGTTAGCCAAACATAAAAGTACTTATAACTCGCTTATTATTGGTACTAGAGGTTTGTGATGGTAGACCAACCTGTAGGAAATCATGAGCTGGGAATCTTTTGGTGTGGGCAGATTTGAGCTTGGGCCCCTCCTTCTAGGTCAAACGAGGATAGAAAAACTTAAAAGTGCTTATAACTCATAATTGGTCCTAGAGGTTTGGGATGGTCAACCAACATGTAGAAAATCATGGGCTGGCAATCTTCTGGTGTGGTCGGATTTGACCTTGGGCCCCTCCTTCAATGTCAAACGAGGAAAGCCAAACTTAAAAGTGCTCATAACTCGCTTATTATTGGTCCTGGAGGTTTGGGATGGTAAACCTTCCTATAGGAAATCGTAGGCTGGAAATCTTTTGGTGTGGTTGGATTTGACTTTGGGCCCCTCCTTCAAGGTCAAATGAGGATAGCCAGATTTAAAAGTGGTTATAACTCACTTATTATTGGTCCTGGAGTTTTGGGATGGTAAACCAACCTATAAGAAATCATGGGCTGGCATCTTTTGGTGTGGTCGAATTTGACTTGGGCCCCTCCTTCAAGGTCAAGCGAGGATAGGCAAACTTAAAAGTGCTTATAACTCACTTATTATTGGTCCTACAGATTTTGGATGGTAAAGGAAATCATGGGCTGAGAATTTTATGGTGTGATCCGATTTGACCTTGGGCCCCTCCTTCAAGGTCAAACGAGGACAGACAATTGGTCCTAGAGGTTTGGGATGTGAAATTAACCTATTGGGAAATCTTTTGGCCTTCCTGAAATGAACACTCCTATTGTAAGTATTTACCTACAGATAACTTGCGTCATAAATTCAGTTCTGACAAGTCATAGGTTATGTGTAAATGACTAAAGACATAATACACATGTTATTGTAACACATCTTACAATCACATGAAAATTGCTTTTTCATTTGTGTTTTTGAAATGTTTTGCAGTTGGCTTTCATATCTCTGACAAGTGTATTTAGTTTGTAACCTCTTGCTTTTGACTGAAGTTACATAGATCTTTTTCCTGCACAGTGCAACAACACCATATATTACTTTGTTCTCTTTCTTTTATATTTGTAAAAAGGACTTCATAATCTTTGGTTAATAATGACTCTATTTTATGTAATTTATGTAATTTTATGTAATTGTATCCCCGGACGAAAGTGGAAGAAATGGTTCAATTTTGCGAGTGATCTGGACCACTATCTGGATCTTCTGGATCCATGAAATATAATGAAATATAATGAAATAGCTGAAAAAGTCGTGGGTAGATTTTGATGAAATTTTCAGGAAATGTCCTAAATGGGTCAAGGAACAAGTGATTAGATTTTGGGAGTGATCTGGATCATCTGGATCCAGGCTGCCAGATGTGTTTGTGTACAATGTAGCTGAAAAACTTATGGGTGGATTTTGATGAAATTTTCAGGATATGTCTGAAAAGGTAAAAGGATGAACTGATTGAATTTTGGAAGTGATCAGGATCATTATATGGATCTTCTGGATCCATGAAATGTAATTTTTAAAGACAGATACCTCAAAAAGTTATGGATGGATTGTGATGACAGTTTCAGCAAATGACCTAAATGGGTCAAGGAACAAGTGATTAGATTTTGGGAGTGATCTGGATCATCTGGATCCAGGCTGCCAGATGTGTTTGTGTACAATGTAGCTGAAAAACTTATGGACGGATATTGATGAAATTTTCGGGATATGTCTAAAAAGATAAAAGGATGAAATGGCTGAATTTTGGAAGTGATCTGGATCACTATATGGATCTTCTGGATCCATGAAATGTAATTTTTAAAGACAGATACCTTAAAAAGTTATGGATGGATTGTGATGACATTTTCAACAAATGACCTAAATGGTACAAGGAACAAGTGATTACATTTTTGGAGTGATCTGGATCATCTGGATCCAGACTGCAACAGAATTTTAGGATGAATTTTGATGATATTTTTAGGATATGTTGCAAATGGTAAAAGGAAGAAGTGGTAAAAGGAAGAAATGATTCAATTTTGCGAGTGATCTGGACCACTATCTGGATCTTCTGGATCCATGAAATATAATTTTAAAGACAAATAGCTCAAAAAGTCATGGGTGGATTTTGATGAAATTTTCAGGAAATGTCCTAAATGGGACAAAGAACAAGTGATTAGATTTTGGGAGTGATCTGGATCCAGCCTGCCAGATGTGTTTATGTACAAGATAAATCAAAAACTTATGGACAGATTTTGATGAAATTTTCAGGATATGTCTGAAAAGGTAAAAGGATGAAATGATCACTATATGGATGAAAGGATCACTATATGTATCTTCTGGATCCATGAAATGTAATTTTTAAAGACAGATACCGCAAAAAGTTATGGATGGATTGTTTCAACAAATGGCCTAAATGGTACAAGGAACAAGTGATTAAATTTTTGGAGTGATCTGGATCACTGTCTGGATCATCTGGATCCAGGCTGCCACATAATCTTGGGATGGGCTTTCATATTTTTAGGGTATGTTACAAATGGTAAAAGGAAGAAGTGGTAAAAGGAAGAAATGATTCAATTTTGCGAGTGATCTGGACCACTATCTGGATCTTCTGGATCCAAGAAATGTAATTTTTACAGACAAATAGCTCAAAAAGTCATGGATGGATTTTTATGAAATTTTCAGGAAATGTCTTAAATGGGACAAAGAACAAGTGATTAGTTTTTGGGAGTAATCTGGATCACTGTCTGGATCATGTGGATCCAGGCTGCCAGATGTGTTTGTGTACAAGATAACTAAAAAACTTGGATTTTGATGAAATTTTTAGAATATGTCTGAAAAGGTGAAAGGATGCAATGATTGAATTTTGGAAGTGATCCGGATCACTATATGGATCTTCTGGATCCATGAAATGTAATTTTTAAAGACAGATATAAGTGAAAGAACTAGTGATTAGCTTTTGGGAGTAATCTGGTACTATGGAGAATCCTGACCTGGTTCAAGACCGACATATTCACGCCTTAACTATGTCCCGTCCGGGGATACACTGCGTCGAGACGCAATCTCTAGTTACTTTTACATGGTGTGGACAAATTCTTTCTGTGTAAAAATATACAGATCCATGCAAACTTTATAGTGGATTCAACCTTTTCTTTGCAATCACTCAATGAGAATTTGGAGAAAAGGCACTGTTGTATATATACTTCAAGGATGAAAAAAACATGTAGCCTTCTTCAGCTGCACAGATTGTTTCAGTTGAAATCACCTTTTTAATATAGGACCACTTTGTGGCATTGTCTGATGGAATATTGGTGATCGATGTACCCAAGATGAATACAAATAATATTTAACAAGTCCCTATAATAACAGACATTGCATCGTATCCATTTTATTTCCTGTAATATGCCACAGTACATTGTAGAAATACTATAATGTATTACTGACATTATCTACAGATAACATACTTTCAGATAATTTGTTTTTTTAACACCGGACACATATTTTTGTTAATGAAAACAATGACCTACAATATTATAATTGCTTCATTTTTAAAGCTGTAGAACTGTTTTTGAATAAGTAAGGTTTATTGCTGATGGTTTATAGTTGCAGTAATCTTGATCAACCATCCTAACCTGTAATGAAAAATTTAAAAGTGTTTATAACTCGTTTATTATTGGTCCTAGAGGTTTGCAATGTGAAACCAGTCTATAGGAAATCATGGGGTGGGAATCTTCTGATGTGATCAGATTTCACCTTGGGCCCTTCCTTCAAGGTCAAACGAGGATAGCCAAAGTTAACAGTGCTTATAACTCACTTATTATTGGTCCTACAGTTTTTGCAATGTTAAACCTACTTGCTTATTATTGGTCCTAGGGTTTGCAATATGAAATCAACCTATGGGAAACCATAAGCTAGGATCTTCTGATGTGGTTAGATTTGGCCTTGGGCCCTGTTTAGAGGTATACAGTTATAAGTAGAGAATTTGGGAAAGGCTAAGACAGTTGTAAAGTGGAGTATAAAATCCAAATGTTAAATGTATCATTTTATTACGCTACAATAGCTTACCATGTGGGACTTAATGCTGTTCTCGGGTTGCCACACCCGGGGCCAACGTCTTAGAAAAAAAGATCGTTCTTGTTAGCCACCGGATATACTGGTAGTTGTCGTCACGTGATAACTTCTGACCAATCGCCCTACTTTCTCGTTGGCCACGATTGACTGGTAGCAGTTTGTAAATATACAGACATTTTCATTTATTTCTCAGCTTTTACTTATTGTTGGAGGCTCATATTTGCATATTTCTTTATATATATTTCATAGATCATTCTGTAAAATTTTAATTTTCACAGGATAAGTATTTCTTTGATTTTCGCGTGTTTTGAGTTTTCCTCGGTACAGGCAATTATATTGTATGTCTTTTTATTGCGTATAAAATGTCGATTCACCAAGCAAATAAAGACAAACCGAGAGCTCAGAAATGCCGCCACTTTTGCTTCAGTTTTGATAAACATAACTACTGCCCTACCTGTAGGGAGGCTGGCAAGGGAGACGACCCCTGTGTCACCTTTGAATCACCCTGTCAAATCTGCACGTCTTTTTCAGATGAGCAGTTACAAAAAATTCAGAACAGGAAACGTTATTTAAAAAAGCAAAAAGCGGCAACTAGTTCCAAAGATGATGAACTAGATCTTTTGGGTGAAGGCGACGGGGATTCCTTCACTGGATCCAATGCAGACCTCGAGTGTGCTGCTGATAACCTTTTCACCTCACCCCCCCGTCCTCAACCTCTTGCCTTCAGCTCCCTGTCCTTAAAAACTCCAGCCAAGACTGTTCCACCCACCCCAGGTACTGCTTTGCAAAATAAAATCCAGAAAAACCTTGAGAAATCCCTGGGGGATTCCTTAAATATACATATACAGCAGCAAATGGGTTCCTTCCAGGCATCCATGTTGGAAGCTTTTCAGTCACGCCGAGAGGAGTTGGCTACACAAAAGAAAGTCGAGGTAGAGTCCTCGCTTCTTGCTTCCAAACCTGGCTCGTCCAGTAACAATGCTGCCCCTCTGGATTTACCCCCTCCGAGATCTGGTACTAACCTTCCAAGTGAGGCTATGGATGTGGACTACGGTCCAGCACTCCCTCCTCGTTTAGTAACCACTCAAGATTCCTCGGAGCAGTACGTTGCCCCCTCTGAAGGTCATCCCGAAGAGGTCTCGTACTCTCACAAAAAGCAAAGCCATAGGCAGCCAGTTGACCCGAGCTCTGCCTCCGACCAACGAAATGAGGATTCCGACGAACCTCGGATCCCTTCTTCTAGATCCAAAAAACACTCTGACAAGAGCAAACATAAATCAAGATCTAGATATGTGTCATTCTCTTCAGAGGAAGATCAGTCCCCTGTAGCCAGACACAGGTCTTCTAAGCCCTCTAGGGCTCAGCCCTCAGGAGTAGCTTCTGATCAAGACCTCCCACAACATGATCCAGACCCCCCTTTTTATAGGGAAGTAGCTTTGTCTGACATGCCCTCACAATACTCCGAAGAAGTAGACACCTTCAGGCGTATTCTCTCTCTCCCTGACCCCAGGGAATCTATGCCCAGGTCGTCAACTTCGGTATTAGGTCTGGATGATGAAAAAGGCCGTCAAGAGCTCAGACCTAGAGGTCCTTCCTCTATCCTTCCACTTAGCTCAGTTATCAAGGACGCCTTTGATAAATTCCAACATGACTTTAAGGCTGCCAATTTATCTGAGGGAAAATATGTCAAGCCTCCTCCTTCCACTTCCAAGTGGTACAAGGTGGGACAGCCTACTTTTCAGGACAAAATTCAGGAGTTGAATATGGACTTTGCTAAGATCTGTATTACTCCTAGACCTTCTGGGGCCCCAGTAGCCAGAGTTCCCCTGCCAGTTCTCAAGGAGCTGGAACTTCAGGCTAGACGAAATATCTCAACCCTCAACTTCACCGCGGCATTTGCCAAAACCTCCTCTTCTTGCAATGCTTCATTGGAAAAATGCCAACATAGCATTAAGTCTACTGTCAAGAAGAATAAATCTCAGATTCAGAAAGGTGCCAATCCTGAGAAAGCAGCAAAGCGCGGATATGAGGAAGTAGCTGACTACTTAGATTTTTGGAACAAGACAGTACTTGTCCAACACAGGGCCCTCACTTGTCTCAGCAAATCTCTAGCCCATATTTTGCAGAGGGAATTATACTCTATGGCTAATACCGGCTTGCTCAGGCGCGAAGCCGAGATGACTATTACATCCACAATTAGGAGAAACGACGCGTCAAGAACTCAGGAACTCATCCTTTTGGGGCCCTTCCTTGTTCGAGTCTCAACTAGTGAAGGAAGGTGAGGACTTCCTTCTCAAAAAAGGCACCTCAAAAGATTCTCAGGGTTTTGCACCCTACCAGAATAAGCCCTTTCGTGGTCCCCACAAGAAAAGAGGCTCCTACAGAAAACGCCCCTATGGGGGCAATACCTCTCAAAGCAGTAACCAGTCCTTTCTCTCGGGAAGAGGAAAACCCAACTTCAGAGGCTCCAGGGGTCGTTTTCGACCCCACAATAGGGGAAGGTGGCGTGGAAACCCCCCTTCCCAATGACTCCTCCAAAGCCTCAGTCAGTCCACCAGTAGGAGGTCGCCTCCGTTCTTTCAGGAGAGACTGGCTAACAAACAAATGTTCTCAAAACGTGTTAAACATTATCACCAATGGCTACGTTCTGCCATTCCGTTCAAAGCCAAACTTGATCAGATTTCCTCTGATTCTATCAGAGTACAAGGCCCAACAAAAAGACCAAGCCTTGGCCACTTGTATCCAGTCTCTCCTGTCAAAGAATGCCATTGAAAGGGTGAAAAATGTAAAATCTCTCGGGTTTTACAGTCGCCTGTTCCTAGTACCCAAGCCTCACCAAAGGTGGAGGCCAGTCATAGACTTAAGCAGGCTCAACACTTTTCTACATGTAGAAAAGTTCAAAATGGAAACTCCAGAGTCCATCAGGACCTCCCTGATTCCAGGGGAGTGGGTATCGTCGATAGATCTGTCAGACGCTTACCTGCACATCCCCATCCACCCAAACTCAAGGAAATACCTAAGGTTTTGCTACAAGTCTCAGGTGTTCCAGTTCACCTCCCTCCCGTTCGGGCTGGCCACAGCCCCCCAGGTCTTTACAATGATCGTAAAGGAAGTGAAACTAATGGCCCTCTCAAGAGGACTCAGAATTCACCAATACCTGGACGACTGGCTGATCAGGTCCCAGTCTCAGGAGGAAGCCCAAGTGAACACACAGGCAGTGGTAGACCTAACTCAGTCCTTGGGGTGGATAATAAATCAGGAAAAATCAGAACTGAAACCTACTCGGGTGTTTTCGTTTGTGGGATACGAATACCACCTAGATTCAGCCCTTGTAAAACCCACTCAAGAGAGATGGCTCAAACTTCAGGATTTGATCCTACGACTCAAGTCAAAACGTGTTTTGACTGCAAGATGTTTGATGTCTCTAATTGGGTTGCTAGCCTCAACGGAGAAAATGGTCCCGGAGGGACGCCTTCACATGAGGCCCTTTCAGTTTCATCTCAAGGAGCACTGGAGATATCCTCAGTCGCTGGACAACCTCCTTCCCAGGACAGAAGCCATTGCAGCCCACCTAGACTGGTGGCAAAATCCCTCCAATGTGATGAAAGGTGCAGACCTTCATCCCAAAGACCACAGTATCCAACTCTTTACCGACGCCTCAAACGAAGGTTGGGGCGCTCACTTAGACCAAAATTCTACAAAGGGTCTGTGGTCCGATCGGGAAAAAAGGCTACACGTAAATGTCCTAGAATTGAAGGCGGTCTCCCTGGCCCTTCGAGACTTCAAGGACCAGTGCCAGAATCAAACAGTGTTGGTTGCGACGGACAACTCAACAGTGGTAGCCTACATCAACAAGCAAGGAGGAACACACTCAGCAGAGATGTGCGCTCTCCTGTGGAAGATCATGACCTGGTGCCATCACTACCACATAACATTGAAAGCCAGGCACATTCCAGGGTGCCTGAATGTGATGGCCGACCTACTATCCAGGTCCAACCAAGTGCAGTCAACAGAATGGTCTCCTATCCCAGACCCAAGGGCCTGGGACATAGATGCTCTGAACCTAAACTGGACCAACCTCACGGCCTATGCGTACCCTCCTACGGCCCTCCTTCACAAGGTGATCCAAAAGATCAGGCAATGTCATTGCCTGATCATCGTAATAGCCCCAGGCTGGCCAGGGATGCCCTGGTTTTGGGACCTAGTGCAGCTCTCAACAGAGATCCCACTGCAACTCCCAGTGTCAACGACCCTACTCAAATAGTCCCACAAGTTTGTGTTCCACAACAACCCCCAGCACCTGAACCTCCACGCCTGGTGTCTAGGAGCGGACAACTCCAAGAACAAGGCTTCTCTGTGGAGGTGGCAGAGAGAATTGCTGCCCCTCAGCGGTCATCAACAAGGACCATCTACAAGTCAAAGTGGGCCCTATTTGAAAAATGGTGCAGAGAAAATTCGGTGGATTTCTCCACTCCATCTGTGAAACAAATCTCAGATTTTTTCATGTACCTATACCAAGACCTAAACAGGCGCCCCTCGACCATTGATGGCTACAGGACTGCAATCGTTGACACTTTGGGCCCAACGGCCCAACATATTGCACACAATGCAGACCTTCATAGGTTACTCTCCAGTTTTCACAGGGATCGTCCTAAAAGTTCCAGAAATTTGCCCAAGTGGAACCTTTCTGTTGTCCTTAACGAGCTCACCAAAGCACCATTTGAGCCCATGAAAGACACAGACCTCAAACATCTTACTCTCAAAACTGCTTTCTTGCTAGCCTTGGCCTCCGGCAAGCGCCGCAGCGAAATCCATGCCTGGGTCGCAAACAAAGTATCTAATCTAGGCCAATGGGAAAAGGTTGCCTTGTTCCCTTCTTCTGATTTCATAGCCAAAAACCAACTAGCAAGAGAAGGTTCTCAAAGTGTGTCACCAGTGACTATCCCTGCTTTGACTACCATTGTAGATAGACAATTTAAAGAAGACAGGACCCTGTGTCCTTTGCGGGCCCTGAGGTTTTATTTGGACCGAACTAAAGACCTGAGAGGGTCTTGTTCTCTCCTTTTCATCTCCTTTAAGAAGGGACATACCTCAGACATCAGACCCGCTACACTCTCTTCATGGTTGAAACAAACCATCCTACTTTGTTACAAACAAGCAGACCAACAAGCCTTGGACTTGGTCCAAGTCAAAGCGCATGACATCCGGGCCTTCGCGGCCTCTAAGGCCTTTTACGGTGGGGTATCGGTGGACCAAATCATGCAAGCCTGTCACTGGAAAGCTCACAACACATTTACAAATTTTTACCTAAAAGACCTTACTTGGTCGGACACCGACAACAATATGTATCTGGGACCCGTGGTGGCGGCACAACAAGTCCTAGATCCTTCCCCTCAGACCAGTTGTCCTCGGAAAGAAAAAAAGGGGGGGGGGGGGGGGCACATCTGCTACAACCAAGTCTTCAGGAGTCTTTCCCAGGATCTAGGTATTCCTTTACCTTCAAGATGTTACGGGTTAGGTCATTTTATTCTTTAGTTATCAAAGTAATTTCTATTAAGGACTTATTTAGTTGTCATTAATCTCATATTCAGGTTTAAAAAATTTATGAGATGCCCAACCACTGGGTTGGTCAGTCACACGTGAAGGGCCCTTAGGGACCCTTAGACCCCGAAGTGAGCACTGCTGCACTTCCGTCCTACAATCAAACATCTAGACAGTTTTAGCACTGTCTCTCATTTACTTAGGTTTTTGGCTCATTACAGGCCCGGTCTTCGGGATTGGGGCACTGTATATGGGACTCAGACTGGTATTTCTGGCACTATTCTATACTTTTAATTCAAAATCTTAGAAAAAATTACATATCTTCCAGTCTCAGCTGTAATCCCGCCACCGGGCGGTTGAATTCAGCATTAAGTCCCACATGGTAAGCTATTGTAGCGTAATAAAATTGAAAATTTTAATTACTTAAATGTAGCTTTTATAAGCTACAAGCTTACCATGTGGGACTTAGGAGAGTCCCACCCTGCCTCCCCGCTGTTTACAGCTGAGGGGTAGGTTTAAAAAATTTCAACGAGAAAGTAGGGCGATTGGTCAGAAGTTATCACGTGACGACAACTACCAGTATATCCAGTGGCTAACAAGAACGATCTTTTTTTCTAAGACGTTGGCCCCGGGTGTGGCAACCCGAGAACAGCATTAAGTCCCACATGGTAAGCTTGTAGCTTATAAAAGCTACATTTAACTAATTAAAATTTTCAAGTTTATGGGAATGATCTCTTGAACTCTAAGATCCTTTTATAAAGGTAAATAGCAGTAGTTAAATCTTGTGAACAAAACCATATACATGTGCCTTTATAAATGTGTGTCCTTATACAATAAATTAGAAAGATATAACTTTATATATAACTATCTTTAATGTATATATATATTATATAATAATATATACTTCAGAACTATAAACATGATGTCGGGGTGTGTGACTATTATGGAGGAATACATCTCATAATAGGATATAAATAGTGATAACAGGATATAATACACAGTACAATCAAAATATTCAGAAAGGCTTTTTCTTAATATCCCTGTTCCAGCTCCAGTGGAGGTGAAAGGGCACTTACTTAGTAATTGGACATTTTTCAAAGATCAATGGGAAAATTACAAAGTTGCCACTGGACTAAGGAAGAAATCAGAGAATGTAAGGGTTGCAACTTTAAGATCTGTTATGGGTAGACTTGCTCCAAGTCTTTGTATTTATATCCATCAGTAACTAGAACAGTTAAATTTAAACTGGAAACTTACAAGAGTTCATTATAGCACAAACATTCTGGAATATGGGGATAGTCTCTGAAAAAACGGGCTGGTAGTTTCTCCAAAGGTCATACAGTACCCATATATTACACAAAAGACAAATGGACTTGGTGAAATTCTATGTTATGGGTAGAGATTGTTTTAGAATCTTAAAGAATCTGCAAAGATATAGCCAAGTGCATAAAGGCACTAGAAAGTTATTTCAAACCAACCCAACATGAGATTTACAAACAGTACATGTTCTACTCATGTGATGAAGGACCCAATGAAAATGTGGATGACTGGGTTAACAGACTGAGACAACTTTTAAAGTCTTGGAACTTTGAAGCAATGATTGACAGTTTGTTGAGAGACCAAGTGGCTGTGGGGATGAAATACAAGGCCGCAAGAGCACAGAGTTTAGAGAGAAGGTAGTCAATCTAAATGAAGCAGTTGACTTGCTGAGAGCTAGTGAAGTAGCTGCTCAACACATAAAGGAGATTGACCAAGGGACATCTGAGAAAGTGGTATCACTCTGCATTGTCCAGTACGCATCCACATCCTCGTGAACAACTTCTCCAAAAGTACACGGCCCAGAGGCATGCTGTTACATTTAAAACATACCTTGTCTGTCGAGGATGATAAAATGTTCAAGGCATACAGATCGGTCTGTTCATCTGTTCCCCATAGCCGTTAGAAGAGAGGTACCCCCACCTAAAGTGTGAAAATTTTGACATTTTATTACAGTTTTCCTCCTTGACTATGGAAGGGATTTATCTCTTAACTTGGATATATGTACTAGGCTGCAAGTAGATTCCCTTGCGTGAGTATCAGGCCCGGATCTTTGTTAATTAGTTTTTATGAATTTTTAAAATAACTTTTTTCTGCATTAAAATTCATGAAATCATGCACTAAATCACTTATAACTTAAAAAGTATTGCATTTAGAGTATTTTGCTAAAGTATGTTGTTCAGCTACTTTATCCATAGCTACAACATAGTGAGTAACTTGGGAACCTTTCCCTATAGCTAAGTGAGTATTACCTACTTCCTGACTTTTCAGTAGCTTCCATAATGAGTAAAAGGGCTTGTAAATTAATAGCTATTGCATTTACAGAATTGTGTTTAAATATGTTATTCGCCTACTTTTGGGTGAGCTATAACAGGAAAATTGTACACCTGTAGCTCATTGCATAGCTGAGCAATAGCTACTTTCAGGTTCTCACTGTTGAGTAAATTGGTTGTAACTTGAAAACTATTACATTTAGAGTTTTTGTTTAAATTTGTTATTCATCTACTTTAGGGTCAGCTGTAGCATAGTGAATCTGAAGAACTGTAGCTCATTGCCTAGCTGAGCAATAGGTATTTTCAGGTTTTCACTGTGGAGTAAATCACTTGTAACTTGAAAACTATTTCATTTATAGAATTTTCTTTAAATATGTTATGCACCTACTTTTAGGCAGCTATAAGATAGTTACATTTGCAAACCTATAGCTCATTGCATAACTGGGCAACTTGTGTGTCCTTTTATACTTTCACTTTTACTTTGTAACGAAAACACAGCTGATGCAGAACCCATTCACAGGCACTGATTGCTTGTTTGGTTTTAAGGTCGCTCTTGTGACCCGAACATAATCGTTTCAGTAGAATTTCTCTTCACCAATAACATTTAACTCTTCACATTGGTCCTTTAGCACTTAATATAAAATTTCTAAGCTGTAGGGACGCTTTGTTTTTGTGTACAAAAACCTTTTGTCTAGTTCTTTTATACATGGGAGTTTAAGGTCATCTTAAAACAGGACACACCTTGAATACCAGTTAGAACCACATGCCAAATTTGAATTGAATCCATCAACCCATTTTCGAGATACTGTCTGGAAACGGAAAAACTTAAAATCAATACAAGTATGTTACTAGTGGGAGTTTAAGGTCACCTTAAAATAGGGCATACCTTGAGGACCAGTTACATCCACATAACAAATTTGAATTTAATCCATCAAGCCATTTTTGAGATACTCTCTGGGAAGGAAGTATGACGACACTGACCATGTGTTATTACTGGGAGTTTAAGGTCACCTTAATGTATGGCACTTATCCATGGCCAGTTACATATACATACAAAATTTGAATGAAATTTCTCAAGTTATCTTCAGTGTACTCTATTAAAAATTTAAAAAAAACTTAAACTCAACATAATTCTTTTGTACATGAGAGTTTATGGTAACTTTAAAATAGGACACACATTGAATACCAGTTACAACCACATGCTAAATTTGAATTGAATCCATCAACCCACTTTTGAGATACTGTCTGGAAACGGAAAACCTTAAAATCAATATAAGTATGTTACTAGTGGGAGTTTAAGATCACCTTAAAACAGGGCACACCTTGAGTACCAGTTACATCCACATGCCAAATATGAATTTCATCAGTCCTGCTATTTCTGAGATACTGTCTGAAAAGGAAGTGTGGTGACGACACTGACAATGTGTTATTACTGGGAGTTTAAGGTCACCTTAATGTGTGGTACTTATCTATGGCCAGTTACATATAGATGCAAAATTTGAATGAAATTTCTTAAGTTATCTTCAGTATACTCTACGGGAAAATAAAAAAAAACTTGAACTCAACATAATTTTTTTATACATAGGAGCTTAAGGTCACCTTAAAATAAGACATATTTTGAATACCAGTTACATCTACATGCCAAATTTGAATTTAATCCATCATGTCATTTTTGAGATACTGCCTAAAAAGGAAATGTGATGATGACGCTTGACAATGTGCTATTACTGGGAGTTTAAGGTCATCTTAATATGTGGAGCTTATCTATGGCCAGTTACATATACATGCAAAACTTGAATGAAATTTCTCAAGTTATCTGTAGCATACTCTATGGAAAAATGAAAAAACTTAAACACAACAGTCCTTTTATACATGGGAGTTTATGGTCACCTTAAATAGGACACACATTGAATACCAGTTACAACCATATGCTAAATTTGAATTGAATCCATCAACCCACTTTTGAGATACTGTTTGGAAACGGAAAAACTTGAAATCAATATAAGTATGTTACTAGTGGGAGTTTAAGGTCACCTTGAAACGCACACCTTGAGTACGAGTTACATCCACATGCCAAATATGAATTTAATCCATCATGCCATTTTTGAGATACTGCCTGGAAAGGAAGTGTGACAACGACACTGACAATGTGCTATAACTGAGAGTTTAAGGTCACCTTAATGTATGCACTTATAATGGCCAGTTACATATACATGTAAAAATTTGAATGAATTTTCTTAGGTTATTTTCAGTATAGTCTATGGAAAAATAAATAGCTTAAACTCAGCATAATTCTTGCTAAGAATGAGACCGACTTCTGCAGTTTATCTATATAACTATCCACTTATTGATCCTTCCTTTTCTGATGATGACTTCTACCCAGATAACACAACCTTTCAGGCATTGGCACTTTTGGGATGATTGCATCAAGTCTGCACTTTACAAATGTTTCAATTAGATTATTATTTATAATGGAAACTAAAGCATGGAGCTAATGAAATACTTCTCAGTTACTAAAGATAATAATATACTCATTTATCCAAGAAGTGTATCAAATGTGAACAATATAACTACTAAATTGAATAAGTTTAAACTGTTGACTTGGCAAACTGATCCCAAATTATCAAATACATTAGTAATCCCAGTAAACATTTCTAATGTTTGCAAACATTTAAAGGGAAACATTTTGTGAAGGTTAAAAAAAAACATTTAACAATAGAAGGTTATCAAAACATTTTATATTTTCCATTTACTAAATGTTTAATGACAACTGTTAGAAAAATGTTGCAAATGACATTACAATGTCTCAGAAATATTACTTCAGCATTGCTTACCAATAGTAACCTTATTTGGGATCAAAGATCAATTTAAACCAGTTTTTATGTTGCTTACCAATTAAAATAGCCCAGATGCCAAATAGCCATATTAGGTCCAAGTGTGTTTTGTTGCTATTATGAAGTTTATTTGTTGATTCAGCATCTCTGAGCTGTCCAAATAAAAAATCAGCCGGGTGCCAGCTTGGCACCCATGAGGATTTTTTTTAAAAGCAAAAAACAAAATGGCCGCCGTAAATAATGGAAAATTCTATTTTTACACATATCTTCACTTCTGATGTACATAGAGACACAATCTTGGTGTCTTAGTCTAGGTTTTTGGGGTCAAGGAATCTATTTATGATGTAATACAAAGTTTAACTAGAACAGAAACGTCAGGTTTTCAGGATAACCTTAGCTTATTTGCCAAATTTCTTTAACACTTACAAACCTTGAACACAGAATCAAATATTGCCATATTAAAACTATGTAAATACTATGTTAAATCCAGATTTATTTTGAAATTAGGTAAAACAATTTAAGCTCCTAGGGCTTACTAACATATTTAATAATAATAATATACAGTTAATGATAGAAAAAAAAACGATCATCCCAGGCCAGGTAGCACTGAAAAACTCTTACGCAGAGAGGAATTTCTCCATTGGTATGATAATAGTTATCAAGTCTGACTATCGCAAAGCTTATGTATCCAATGTTGGTCCTCCCTAATACTGCATATGGTTCATAAATTTTTAAGAAAGTTCTTTTGGAGCATGTCAAAAACCACGAATAATACTATCACAACTGGAGCAGGATCTTTTAGAATGGGCGCTAAAGTTGACAAATGTGTCATCCTTAAATGATCTGTACAGCTAGTATGGAGCATAAATTTTACTAAAAGTGGTAACTGGAAAAAACACTTTTGAGAAATTGACTGTTATGGACAGAAATGAAATGTTTTAACTGGATGATTCTTCTCTGAAGTATACGATCAATGGAATTGAAAATTAATTTTGGGAAGAGATTCTCAAGTTAAGCTCATAGTTATATGCTCAATTTTCATTTGTAAATAGATGTTTGAACCTACCCTCTTGAGAATATTTTTATTTTGTGCATTTAAATCCGATTTTCAGGAAAAGATATTACATTACAAAGATATTAATTACAATAACTTCTTTGTTGAATCTTGAAATTTTCTTAGGCATTTCGCTTTTGTGCAAACAGTTAACATTAAAATTAATTAAGTGTATTTTAACTCGCTTATCCACTCTATCCCAAGGCCATTTTGAATGAAAATTAGAAAATCAAGAAAGAAATTGGATGACAAACATTTCACAGAAAGTATTCTATACTGTCATTTGCATATTATATATTAAAGATAGATTACTAGTTTAATAGCTAATAATATATGTCAAGCATACTTCTTTAAAATTCTTGTTTATCTTCACAGTTCTGTTTATGAAAGTCATTGAAGTGGATGAAAAATGCCGATAAAAGAAGTCCAGAGTATATGTTTCTTGTCATTGATGTAATCTAAGGACAACAATGATCCCTGCTGTCCAATACCTGTGTTCTTATTCACAGCAGCTTTGTCACAAACATTAACCTATTGCAACTTTGATAGTTGATGCCAAGTCAAACTCCAAGTCTATCAAGTCAAGATCAGAACCCTAAAACTGAATGTACAAATTAAAATTTGATAAAGGTTACAAGTGAATATATTGGACCTTCATTAGAATCTATAATCTTAAAATATTATGTTGCCAACCTAATTAGTACACATGGCTCTAGATTGAGGAATTTCGATTTTTAAATACCCCAGAAAATTTCAACGATCAAAAAAGTTTTGAAGATCTGCAAGATCCAGTATGAAAAGTGCAGCTTTTGTAGTACAATATCTGAAACTATAAAGTACATTTTGGGGGATTATAACCATGAATATATCAGGTTTTGAGGACAGCCTGGGGATAAACTGGTGGGCAAGCTGTACCTGAATAGTGTTCTTAAAGCACACCTCCATGGGGAGCATGGGCAAGTGATTAAACATGTACACATTTGATAAGTTAAGAATATTCCAACAAACAGCAGATACACCCAATAGTAATGTTACTGGATAAATTGTGCCATTTTAATCGCCATGATATTTATATTGCATGAGGTCCATGTCAGACTGGGTCAGTGGTGGTTCAGACTACGTGGCTGATTTTTATGTCAGCTGACTTGTCAGTCAGCTGACATTATGTCATCACTCTGCGGCGTGGGCGTCTGCGTCCGCGTGAACAACTTCTTCTCCAAAACTACAAGGCCTAGAGACATGCTGTTTTTTTTAAAAGATACCTTATCTATTGAGGATGAAAAATTGTTCAAGGCATGCAAATCTGTCTGTTCGTCTGTTTGCTAGAGACATTACAAGGGGGGTACCCCCACCAAAAGTGTGAAAATTTCAACACTTAATCACAATTTTCTCAGTGACTATTGCAGGGATTTCTCTCATATCTTGCATATATGTACTAGGCCACAGGTAGATTATCTTGTGTGAGTATGAGACCTGGATCTGTCTTACTTTTTTTTTAATAAATTTTTTTAATAATTTTTAATGCATTAAAATTCATGAAATCATGCACAAAATCATTTATAACTTGAAAAGTGTTGCATTTAGAGCATTTTGTTAAAATATGTTATTCAGCTACTTTTTTCATAGCTACAATATGGTGAGTAAGTTGGGTGCCTGTCTCAATAGCTAAGTGAGTAATAGCTACTTTTGGGCTTTTCAGTAACTTCCATCATGAGTAAAATCACTTGTAACTTAAAAACTATTGCATTTAGAGAATTTCGTATAAATATGTTATTCAGCTACTTTTGGGTCAGCTATAACATAGTAAAATTTTAGACCTGTAGCTCATGGCATAGCTGAGTAATAGCTACTTTTAGGTTATCACTGTTGAGTAAATCGCTTATAACTTCAAAACTATTGCATTTAGAGAATTTCGTATAAACATGTTATTCAGCTACTTTTGGGTCAGCTATAACATAGTAAAATTTCAGACCTGTAGCTCATGGCATAGCTGAGTAATAGCTACTTTTAGGTTATCACTGTTGAGTAAATCGCTTATAACTTGGAAACTATTGCATTTACAGTATTTTGTTTCAATATGTTATTCACCTATTTTGGGATCAGCTATAACATAGTGAAGTTTCAGATCTGTGGCTCATTGCATAGCTGAGTAATAGCTACTTTGAAGTTCTCACTATTGAGTAAATCACTTGTAACTTAAAACCTATTGCATTTAGAGAATTTCGTATAAATATGTTATTCAGCTACTTTTGGGCCAGCTATAACATAGTGAAATTTCAGATCTGTAGGTCATGGCATAGCTGAGTAATAGCTACTTTTAGGTCATCACTATTGAGTAAATCAGTTGTAACTTGAAAACTATTGCATTTACAGTATTTTGCTTAAATATGTTGTTCACCTACTTTTGGGTCAGCTATAACATAGTAAAATTTCAGACCTGTAGCTCATTGCATAGCTGAGTAATAACTACTTTGAGGTTCTCACTATTGAGTAAATCAGTTGTAATTGCAAAACTATTGCATTTAGAGAATTTCGTATAAATATGTTATTCAGCTACTTTTGGGCCAGCTATAACATAGTAAAATTTCAGACCTGTAGCTCATTGCATAGCTGAGTAATAACTACTTTGAGGTTCTCACTATTGAGTAAATCAGTTGTAATTGCAAAACTATTGCATTTAGAGAATTTCGTATAAATATGTTATTCAGCTACTTTTGGGCCAGCTATAACATAGTGAAATTTCAGATCTGTAGGTCATGGCACAGCTGAGTAATAGCTACTTTGAAGTTCTCACTATTGAGTAAATCAGTTGTAATTGGAAAACTATTGCATTTACAGAATTTCGTATAAATATGTTATTCAGCTACTTTTGGGTCAGCTATAACATAGTGAAATTTCAGACCTGTAGCTCATGGCATAGCTGAGTAATAGCTACTTTTAGGTCATCACTATTGAGTAAATCAGTTGTAACTTCAAAACTATTGCATTTACAGTATCTTGCTTAAATATGTTGTTCACCTACTTTTGGGTCAGCTATAACATAGTAAAATTTCAGACCTGTAGCTCATTGCATAGCTGAGTAATAACTACTTTGAGGTTCTCACTATTGAGTAAATCAGTTGTAATTGCAAAACTATTGCATTTAGAGAATTTAGTATAAATATGTTATTCAGCTACTTTTGGGTCAGCTATAACATAGTAAAATTTCAGACCTGTAGCTCATGGCATAGCTGAGTAATAGCTACTTTTAGGTCATCACTATTGAGTAAATCAGTTGTAACTTGAAAACTATTGCATGTACAGTATTTTGCTTAAATATGTTGTTCACCTACTTTTGGGTCAGCTATAACACAGTAAAATTTCAGACCTGTAGCTCATGGCATAGCTGAGTAATAGTTACTTTGAGGTTATCACTGTTGAGTAAATCGCTTATAACTTGGAAATTATTGCATTTAGAGTATTTTGTTTCAATATGTTAATCACCTATTTTGGGGTCAGCTATAACATAGTGAAGTTCCAGACCTGTGACTCATTGCATAGCCGAGTAATAGCTACTTTGAAGTTCTCAATGTTGAGCAAATCACTTATAATTTGAAAGCTATTGCATTTAGAGAATTTCGTATAAATATGTTATTCAGCTACTTTTGGGTCAGCTATAACATAGTAAAATTTCAGACCTGTAGCTCATGGCATAGCTGAGTAATAGCTACTTTTAGGTTATCACTGTTGAGTAAATCACTTATAACTTAGAAACTATTGCATTTAGAGTATTTTGTTGCAATATGTTATTCACCTATTTTGGGGTCAGCTATAACATAGTGAAGTTCCAGACCTGTGGCTCATTGCATAGCTGAGTAATAGCTACTTTGAAGTTCTCACTGTTGAGTAAATCAGTTGTAATTGGAAAACTATTGCCTTTACAGAAATTTGTGCAAATATGTTATTCAGCTACTTTTGGGTCAGCTATAACATAGTGAAATTACAGACCTGTAGCTCATGGCACAACTGAGCAATAGCTATTCTCAGGCACTGACTGTTGAGTAAATCGGCTATAACTTGAAAAATATTGCATTTGGAGTATTTTGTTAAAATATATTGTTCACCTACTTTTGGGTTAGCTATAACATAGTGAAATTACAGACCTATAGCTCATGGCATAGCGGAGCAATAGCTATTTTCAGGTTCTCACTATTGAGTAAATCAGTTGTAACTTGAAAACTATTGCATTTACAGTATTTTGCTTAAATATGTTGTTCACCTACTTTTAGGTCAGCTATAACAGAGCAAAAATTCAGACATGTAGCTCATTGCATAGCTGAGTAATAGTTACTTTGAGGTTCTCACTCTTGAGTAAATCAGTAGTAACTTGAAAACTATTACATTTAGAGTATTTTGTTAAATATGTTATTCACAGACGTTTTGGTCAGCTATAACATAGTGAAATTGCAGACCTCTATGTAATGGCATAGCTGAGCAATAGCTTCTTTCAGGTTCTCACTGTTGAGTAAATCATTGTATCCAACCTGTAGGAAATCATGGGCTGGGAATCTGTTAATATGGTCCGATTTGACCTTGGAACCCTCCTTCAAGGTCAAATGAGGATAGCCAAACATAAAAGTGCTTATAACTCGCTTATTATTGGTCCTACAGGTTTGGAATGAAAACCAACCTATAGAATATCATGAGCTGGGAATTTTTTGGTGTGGTCGGATTTCACCTTGGACCCCTCCTTCAAGGTCAAATGAGGATAGCCAAACTTAAAAGTGCTTATAACTCGCTTATTATTGGTCCTAGAGGTTTGGAATGGAAAACCAACCTATAGAAAATCATGGGCTGGGAATCTTTTGGTGTGGTCAGATTTCACCTTAGACCCCTCCTTCCAGGTCAAACGAAGATAGCCAAACTTAAAGTGCTTATAACTCGCGTATTATTGGTCTTGGAGGTTTGGGATGGTAAACCAACATATAGGAAATCATGGGCTGGGATTCTTTTGGTGTGGTCAGATTTGACCTGGGACCCCTCCTTCAAGGTCAATTGAGGATAGCCAAACTTACAATTGCTTAGAACTCGCTTATTATTGGTCCTACAGGTTTGGGATGGTAAACAAGCTACAGGAAATCATGGGCTGGGAATTTTTTTGTGTGGTCGGATTTGACCTTGGACCCCTCCGTCAAGGTCAAACAAGGATAGGCAAACTTAAAAAGTGCCTATGACTGATTTATTATTGGTCCGAGAGGTTTGGGATGGTAAACCATCCTAAATTCTTTGGCTGGGAATCTTTTGGTATGGTCAGATTTGACCTTTGGACCCCTTCTTCATGGTCGAACGAGGATATTGCATTTATAGTATTTCTTTAAATATTTTTAACCTACTTTTTACACTTAAACAATTACCTTGTTACTTTATTTCATAATACCATTTGCAGGGCACAACTTTTTTGTCCTTTTTTTCTGTCAGCTTCGGAATATCTTTCGAACATGCTGTTCAGTTACCATTTACTGTATTTCTGTACAGCCCTTTCCCTGATAATTATGCTTTCCTCTCATTATCACCATCACAAATCAAAAACATTCAGTCAGCTGACACAGTGCCCGTTCACGGGCACTCTCCTCTTGTTTTAATAATTTTTAATGCATTAAAATTCATGAAATCATGCACTAAATCACTTATAACTTCAAAAGTGTTGCATTTACAGCATTTTGTGAAAATATGTTGTTCAGCTACTTTTTTCATAGCTACAATATGGTGAGTAAGTTGGGTGTCTGTCTCAATAGCTAAGTGAGTAATAGCTACTTTTGGGCTTTTCAGTAACTTCCATTATGAGTAAAATCACTTGTAACTTAAAAACTATTGCATTTAGAGAATTTCGTATAAATATGTTATTCAGCTACTTTTGGGCCAGCTATAACATAGTGAAATTTCAGACCTGTAGCTCATGGCATAGCTGAGTAATAGCTACTTTTAGGTTATCACTGTTGAGTAAATCGCTTATAACTTGAAAACTATTGCATTTAGAGAATTTCGTATAAATATGTTATTCAGCTACTTTTGGGCCAGCTATAACATAGTGAAATTTCAGACCTGTAGCTCATGGCATAGCTGAGTAATAGCTACTTTTAGGTTATCACTGTTGAGTAAATCACTTATAACTTGAAAAGTGTTGCATTTAGAGCATTTTGTTAAAATATGTTATTCAGCTACTTTTTTCATAGCTACAATATGGTGAGTAAGTTGGGTGTCTGTCTCAATAGCTAAGTGAGTAATAGCTACTTTTGGACTTTGCAGTAACTTCCATCATGAGTAAAATCACTTGTAACTTAAAAACTATTGCATTTAGAGAATTTCGTATAAATATGTTATTCAGCTACTTTTGGGTCAGCTATAACATAGTAAAATTTCAGACCTGTAGCTCATGGCATAGCTGAGTAATAGCTACTTTTAGGTTATCACTGTTGAGTAAATCACTTATAACTTGAAAACTATTGCATTTAGAGTATTTTGTTTCATATGTTATTCACCTATTTTGGGGTCAGCTATAACATAGTGAAGTTTCAGACCTGTGGCTCATTTCATAGCTGAGTAATAGCTACTTTGAAGTTCTCACTGTTGAGTAAATTAGTTATAATTGGAAAACTATTGCATTCACAGAAATTTGTGCAAATATGTTATTGAGCTACTTTTGGGTCAGCTATAACATAGTGAAATTATAGACCTATAGCTCATGGCACAACTGAGCAATAGCTATTCTCAGGTACTGACTGTTGAGTAAATCAGCTATAACTTGAAAAATATTGCATTTGGAGTATTTTGTTAAAATATATTGTTCACCTGCTTTTGGGTCAGCTATAACATAGTGAAATTACAGACCTATAGCTCATGGCATAGCGGAGCAATAGCTATTTTCAGGTTCTCACTATTGAGTAAATCAGTTGTAGCTTGAAAACTATTGCATTTACAGTAGTTTGCTTAAATATGTTGTTCACCTACTTTTGGGTTAGCTATAACATAGTAAAATTTCAGACATGTAGCTCATTGCATAGCTGAGTAATAGTTCCTTTGAGGTTCTCACTGTTGAGTAAATCAGTTGTAACTTGAAAACTATTACATTTAGAGTAATTTGTTAAATATGTTATTCACAGAATTTTTGGTCAGCTATAACATAGTGAAATTGCAGACCTGTATGTCATGGCATAGCTGAGCAATAGCTACTTTCAGGTTCTCACTGTTGAGTAAATCATTGTATCCACTGGATAGCCGCAATGTGTAGAGAGAGATTTCACCATTACTGCTCAGATGAAAAAAAATATTATAGCTAGTTTTCTTAAGTTTGCAGTATATATTAATAACCATAAAATGTTGTCTGGGAATATTTTTGGCCTCATTTTGAGAAGCAAGATGGCCGCCACAGGTGTTTTTTGTCAGTCATGAAAAGTGCTTATATCTCCCTTATTATTGATCCTAGAGGTTTGGGATGATAAACCAACCTGTAGGAAATCATGGGGTGGGAATCTTTTGGTGTGGTCAGATTTGACCTTCAATGACCCCTCCTTCAAGGTCAAACAAGGATAGCCAAACTTAAAAGTGCTTATAACTCGCTTATTATTGGTCCCAGAGGTTTGGGATGGTAAACAGACAGGAAATCATGGGCTGTGAATCTGTTGATATGGTCCAATTTGACCTTGGAACCCTCCTTCAAGGTCAAATGAGGATAGCGAAAATTGAAAGTGCCTACAACTCGCTTATTATTGGTGACAGAGATTTGGGATGGTAAACCATCCCATAGGAAATCATTGGCTCGGAATCTTTTGGTATGGTCAGATTTGACCTTTGGACCCCTCCTTCAAGGTCAAATGAGGACAGCCAAGCTTAAAAGTGCTTATAACTCATTTATAATTGGTCCTAGAGGTTTGGAATGGTAAACCATAGGAAATCATGGGCTGGGAATGTATTTGTGTGGTTAGATTTGACCTTGGACCCCTTCTTCAAGGTCGAACGAGGATATTGCATTTGTAGTATTTCTTTAAATATGTTTTAACCTATTTTTTACACTTAAACAATTACCTTGTTATTTTCCTTCATAATACCATTTACAGGGCACAACTTTTTATCCTTTTCTTCTGTCAGCTTCGGAATTTCTTTCGAACTTGCTGTTCAGTTACCATTTACTGTATTTCTGTACAGCCCTTTTCCTGATAATTATTCTGTCCTCTAATCACCTTCACAAATCAAAAACACTCAGTCAGCTGACACAGTGCCCGTTCACGGGCACTCTCCTCTTGTCATATGGGTGCTTTGCGATAGGTGTGATATACATGGTCAAGAAAGACACATTACAACCACTTCAAGTTCAGGGCAAAATTAATTTTTGAATTTGCTATCCTAGATTTCAGAACTGATAATGATGGGTGTTCATATCACCTTCCACCTTGGACCTATAGCAATCAGTAATGAAGGCAGTTGGCTCATTGATCAGATCTATTTCAACTGCTTCAAACAAAGTACAGTGAAGTATTTTCTGCCCTCCCAATTCCAAATAAATGTAAAATGGTTCCATCCTACAAAGGCAAGTCCAGCAGGCAGATATCTGGCAATCCCTTTTTTTTTTTTTCATATTTTTTTATTAAGCCTCAACGTACATACACTCATTTATGACATACAATAACTCTATAAAATGAATTTAAGTTTTGAAGTGATACATCTGAAAGTTTCCATTAAGATTACACATACAAAATCATACAATCATATAAAATACTGATACAATTGCTTTCAAGAACAAACTTTAACTTTACAGTTACACAAATTAAAGTTCATTTATAAATTCTATAACACTTGATAAAGGAATCCAAAAGACTGTGAAAAAGATGTCTCCTTAACTTAATACACTCCAATTTTTCTTTAAGCATATTTATGAAGTCACATAAAAATATCTTTTTTTTTATTAATTTTTGAGGAGTTAATATACCATTTTCCTAAAAGCAATATGTAATTTACTGACTAACTTTTACATCCAGATCTAACATTCCAAAGATAACTTCACAAATGGTGAAAGAAAATTTAATTTTAAATGTGGATGCCAACCATTTTTCGATATTTACCCAAAAAGTTTTGCTCTCAGTACAATAGTATAAATGATGTTCAATAGTATCTATCACTACAGGGCAGTATTCGCAAGTGCTATGGTCTAATATATTCCATTTAAATAAATTATAATTACAATTGAGTGTTCTATTTGTTATTTTATATTGAAAAGACTGTAAATATGGCTCTGAAGTTACTTTGTTCACATAAGTGAACAAATGTGCCCAGTTTACTTGTGCCAAAAAGGGGAAAAGATCTATCCAGGTACCTGTTGCTGTTGGTAGCATTGTAGTCTTTCTTAAAAGTTCCCAGTATAAATCTTGGCTCTTTACCTCTGAAATCTGTTTTGGACAGTTTTTTTAAAATTACTGCAGACTGTGGAATTTCATTATATCCAGAATCACTTTTTTCAATTTCTGATATCCAAGTTCTAGGAATCGCTGATAATAAAGAATTTACATGCAAAATACTTATTTTCCAATTTTTCTTTTCCCTTAAATCAATGGGTAACATAAATTTCCCATTGGCATTCAGAAGGTCATTAATGTTTAGATCCATTAGAGATTCTGAGATTTGGAGCCCCAAGTTGCTTGGTAGTATTGAATTGTGATCTATTTGTATCAATTTATTAAGAAAAACATATTCATTTAGAATTTCATTTGTGCTGTTTGGGGGGTTTGATTTATTAATAATTCTTTTATACATAGGAGTTTAAGGTCACCTAAAAATTGGACACACCTTGAATACCAGTTACAACCACGTGCCAAATTTGAATTGAATCCGTCAACCTCTTTCGAGATACTGTCTGGAAACGGAAAAACTTAAAATCAATATAAGCATGTTACTTGTGGGAGTTTAAGGTCACTTTAAAACAGAGCACACCTTGAGTACCATTTACATCCACATGCCAAATTTGAATTTTATCCATTATGCCCTTTTTGAGATACTGTGTGGAAAGGAAGTGTGACAACGACACTGACCATACTTGTCCTCCAACATAGCTGCTAGTGACACAAAAGTAATACAACCTTAAACTCATAAGTTTATGAAATATCGGGGATTTACTATAACCTTACAAAAGAAACTTTTTTGGTGTAGACAGATGTACATGATGAATATCAAAGAATAAAGTCTTAATTAGCACGTCAAATATCTTTTAAACACCAAAAAATTGTCCCAACCTTAACCTCAAAGTTAGTTTGCAGCTGTGAGGGACTTTAAGGGAATCTTTTCCTGTAGGTTTTGTTCACGGTTTGATACATTCACAACTTGAAAGATGCTTAGAATTGCACAGTGTTTGAAATACTGTTGAATAATTGCCAAACTTAAAGTGAATATGATTCTGTTATTACTGGAAGTTTAAGGTCACCTTAATGTGTGGCACTTATCTATGGCCAATTACATATACATGCAAAATTTGAATGAAGTTATCTTCAGTATACTTTACGGAAAAGTAAAAAACTTAAACTCAACATAACTTTTTAATACATGAGAGTTTAAGGTCACCTTAAAATAGGGCACACCTTGAAAACCAGTTACAACCACATGCCAAATTTGAATTGAATCTGTCAACCCATTTTTGAGATACTGTCCGGAAACGAAAAACCTTGAACTCAATATAAGTATCTTACTACTGTGAGTTTAAGGTCACCTTAAATAGGGCACACCTTGAGGAACAGTTACATCAACATGCCAAATTGGAATTTAATTGATCAAGCTATTTTTGAGATACTGTCTGGAAAGTAAGTGTGACGACGACACTGACCATGTATGTTTTCCATCATAGCTGCTAGTGACACAAACTAATGCAACCTTAAACTCATAAGTTTATAAAATATCAGCAATTTACTATAGCTTTACAAAAGAGACCATTTTTGGTGGAGATATATGTACATGATGAATATCAATGTGAAAAGTCCTAATTAGCATATAAAATATCTTCCAAGAACCAAAAATATTGTCCCAACCTTAAACTCAGAGTTTGTTTACACTGCTGTATATTGTAGCGAGTTTAATCTTTTTCTGAAGGTTCTGTTCAAGGTTTGTTACATCCACAACTAAAATATGCCTAGAACTGCACAATATTTGAAATACTTTTCAAAAATTACCAAACTTAAAGTGAATATAATTCTGTTATTACTGGGAGTTTAAGGTCACCTTATTGTATGGCACTTACCTATGGCCAGTTACATATACATGCAAAAGTTGAATGAAATTTCTGAAGTTATTTTCAGTATACTCCATGGAGAAGGAAAAAACGTAAACTGGACATAAGTTTTTTATATGTGGGAGTTTAAGGCCACCTTAAAATAGGGCACACCTTCAAAACTAGTTACAATCACATGCCAAATTTGAATTGAATCCATCAACCCATTTTTGAGATACTGTCCGGAAACGAAAAAACTTAAATTTAGTTTAAGTATCTTACTAGTGGGAGTTTAAGGTCACAAAACTATACAGCACACCCTCAGGACCAGTTACATCCACCTGCCAAATTTGAATTAAATCCGACAAGCCATTTTTGAGATACTGTCCGGAATACAAAGTGTGATGACGACAACGCCGACGACGATGCCGATGCCACAAAATTGGATGACGAAGCAATCCCTATATGCCACGCAGCATAAATGCTGGTGACACAAAAATACGTCTTTTTCCTTCGAAACCAATGTTCAAACTGCGCAGTTACACAGATGACCCCTCTAATTATAAACCTTTCACGTCACGTTTCCGGTCACTACAAATGCCCAACACATCTCTCTGCACAAATCTGTTTTGCAAATTGTTCAACAAAAGAATAGTTTACAGACTTCAACACCCAGTGCTGTCTAAGGATTCGACTCCATGCAAAGGTGTAAAGGCAATATATATCTTTTGAAAGCAAGATTATTTTATTTTACTTTGAAATTTTTATAAATATTAAATTTGCCATGAGAAATATTGGACAAAGACTTTACAGGACGCTACAAGAAATATACACAGACCATGAACATTTAAAAGGCAATATAGTTTCTTATTTTAAATGAAATTGTTACATATTTCTGAAAATACTTACAGTGTGCTTGTTTAAAATATCAATATAACACTTTAATTTATGTCTTCCAAGGTGTTTTATATTTACAAAATAAACCAATTCTCTAATCTTATTTTATGTGTATGCTTTAAAATCAATTATCAAACTGTGCAGTTACACAGATCACCCCTTATATTTGTAAACCATTCACATCAGGTTTCTGAACATGTGTGCAAGCATTTTGCAAATGGGGCGATAATAGAATAGTTTACAGATGTCAACACCCAGTGCTGTCCAAAGATTCAACAAAAAATGGCTTTTGCAAATGCAGGCAATAACAGAAGAGTTTACTAATTTTGACACCCAGTCCTGCACTGACCATAAAGTGTTGTTAGATAACCATTCTTTTGCCAGTATATTGTTCAATATTCAATAAACTAGCGCTGTTTGTGTAAAATATCCAACTAACACATTGTTATATAATCCAAAGCAGATGAGGTATTGTTTTCAAGACCGTTTGTTTATCCATTTCTCCATTTATCTCTTGCCATGATTACCCAAATACTGCTCCTTTGATCTTCCTGAAAACAAGTTTTGAAGATAGGTGTTGATTGAACAGATCAATCTGGATACATTAATATCAAATCCAGATTTTCCCATTTCCTTGTGAGTCAGCCTTTTAAAAAATCATATCTTCTAAACTATGCATAAAATTCACTAACACTATGAACCATAACTGCTGTACTTGAAAACTTGTAGAAGTTGAGTATCTCCCTTAAGGCCTGTCAAATATGTTTTGACAGTTACCTGTGACCATTGGAAAATATTTGGACATACATAAATTTGACTTTTGACCTTTTTGGGCGGGTAACCAACTGGCCTATTAGATTTATGAGTCCGAAGTCCATCCGTCTGTCCGTCAACATTTTGGTTTCTGAATTCGAACACTCTTCTGCCGATCAATTTAAAACTTAATAGGGTGGTAGGGCACAACCTAGGCTAGGTTACTTTCGAAATTGGCACCATTTTTAAAAACAAGATTACTGCCATGACCGCCACTTGAAATCTGTTTCCGGACTCTAACTTGAAGACGCTTTATTCGATTGATTTGAAATTCAACAGGGTGGTAGGGCTTTTCAGAGGTAAAATGTCTAAGTAAAGATCACACATGGTGAGCTGGGGGTGCCATGACCATCTGGTGAGTGAACAGGACACTACCGGTCCCGGCCAGAGCCTAGCTCAGGACATTTTTTTCTAACATTCTGCAATTTGCATTTGTCCACTAGGTAAGGTATTAACTTATAAAAATTTAATTTACATATTAAATTTTCCAGTTTCCGGTCTATAACTAAAGCTGGTGACATACAAGTCTACTGAATTCTTGTTTCACTAGTGCAACCAAGATTTCCAGTTTATCAGGAAGGTTTGACTGTACTGCACTATCTCAATAATTCACAACTTGTGATTTACCTGCACTATGTATTGCAATTTTGATAGTACTGATATGTAAATATCTATGCCATTGCATTTATTGCTTTAATCAACAGGAGTTGAGGTCATTGGC
The DNA here is from genome assembly GCA_964017235.1 of Sabellastarte sp. h YS-2021. Classification (NCBI taxonomy): domain Eukaryota; kingdom Metazoa; phylum Annelida; class Polychaeta; order Sabellida; family Sabellidae; genus Sabellastarte; species Sabellastarte sp. h YS-2021. Next base: position 37,696,874 of record OZ024936.1, read on the forward strand.
TGCTATGTTTAACCTGACATTCTGTGACATTGGTGACTATCAGATACAGGTAAGCCCATTCATTTAATCCTTGTGGTATTTTTCACAGAAATCCAAAAATCAGTGCTTCTGTTAGTCTGTCCTAGGTATATGGAACTTGTTTTATATCAGATAGAATAATTTTGTTTTCAACCTTAATGAACCAGAACATCAACATACAGTACAAGTTCATTCAGTCACAGAGCTGTATGTGGTGATGGGTTCAATATTAAGCATCCCTCAACAATTGGGATGCTGTTTTTTTATTGCTCAGTGAGTTTCAAGTCATATTTTTCCAGCCACATATGTTCACCCATCTTTCAAATTTACTAAAAGTTTTTACTTGTTACTGTATAAATAGTAAATACAATAAAAATAAATATATTAAAAGTATGGATAACTGAAGGGATATAAATTCCATCGAAATTTAAATTTGGTATGTGTATAGACTAAGTCCGGGAAAAAATTGTCTAACATCAAAAATTATCAGTTTTTATTGGTGATGAAGTTTTCTGTGCAGCCACCCCAGCTAGTGATAATGAATTTTCTTAGAAATGGAAAAATAGCAGTTTGAAGCACCATTTTGATCAACACCAACTGGGTAAATTCTGAAGTACCAGTTCTGTCATTATTGTATCTATCCGGTGGATACTATGGATTTCGCTTCATTATGCCGCCGCCGCAGCATGTGGAGAAATTTCACCGTTACTGCTATAACAAAAAAATATTAGAGCTAGCCTTCTCTTATTTGCAGTATATATTCATAACCATAAAATCTTGCCTTGGAATATTTTTGGCCTCATTTTGAAAAACCAGATGGCAGCCACAGGGGTTTTTCTGACTTTCAGTAAGGAGTTTTGTTGGCCCTTTAAAGCACAGGGTATTATAGGTAGAGATCTCAAATTCAGAAGATATGTTCCTCATTACAAAATCTTGAGTGGGAATATTTGTGGCCTCATTTTGAAAAAAAAAGATGGCCGCCACGGGCGTTTCTTTGTCAGTCGTGAAAAGTGCTTATATCTCCCTTATAATATTGGTCCTAGAGGCTTGGTATGTGAAGCCAACCTATAGGAAATCATGGGCTGAGAATCGTATGATGTGGTCAGACTTGATCTTGGACTCCTCCTTCAAGGTCAAACACGAATCGCCGAACTTAAAAGTGCTTATAACTTGCTTATTCTTGGTCCTAGAGGTTTGGTTTGTGAAGCCAGCCTATAGGAAATCATGGGATGGGAATCTTCTGATGTGGTCAGATTTGACTTTGGGCCCCTCCTTCAAGGTCAAAGAAGGATAGCCAAAATTAATAGTGCTTATAACTCGCTTATTATTGATCCTAGAGGTTTGCAATGTGAAACCCACCTATAGGAAGTCATGGGCTAGGAATCTTTTGATGTGGTCAGATTTGACCTTCGACCCATCCTTCAAGGTCAAATGAGGATAGCCAAACTTGAAAGTGCTTATAGCTCACTTATAATTGGTTCTAGAGGTTTGCAATGTGAAACCATCCTATAGGAAATCATGACCTATAACGCTTGTTTGCATATGGGAGGAATTCTCGCGGAAGGGTACGCCGTATCCGCCGGCTCCGCAAGTTTGCCTACCTATAGCGTCTTTACTAGTGGATGGAATTTCTTCAAACTTGGCACATATATTTAGTAGCCCTGGGAAAATTTTCTGAATTTGGTGCCATGACATTTCAACCAATCAGAGAAGTCACATGACCAAAAACAGGATTTTGCTTGTCCGGATGATAACTTAAGAAGCGTTTAAAATATTCGCCTGAAATTTGATATATGGATGCACTGTATAAAGATCTGCAAATGATTAGATTTTGGTAGACTTCAATTAAAAAATGGCTAATTAATTAAGCATTAAAATTTTTATTAACGAGGAAAATACAAATCCCTTAATAACTGCTAAACCGTGCAAGATAGAGTGATTTCGACGAAATTTTTGACCCACAGGGTATCTCTGCTAAGTACTCTGCTCAATTCCAAAAAAAATTTCCTCTCTCCAAAAATGGCAGCCATTTTGAATTTTGTAATTTTTGACAAAAATCGCAAAAATTTAAAGGTCTGCACTCTGATTTGTGGGAACACAATGCACTCATGTAGTGTTCATCACAAATAATACACAAATAATTCAGTTTTATTGCGTTAATACATCCTATCCAATGGACAATTGCTTTACCGGTCGGCGCGACCGGTCCCGCCAAACGCCAGAAAAAGACGTCCTGTATATACTACCGGCAGGACCGGTCACAGAGTGTGCATTCGCCAGGTGGCGCATCGTACTTCATTTCCTGTTTACCTATTGACGTCATAGCATCTTTTTCGTTTGGCGCGAAAGAGTGTGCAGAAGATTTTCTTCAGAGATACGTTTTTGAAGTTTTACAACGAACTCTTCCAAGTTTCTTGTTTTTTATTAGTACGGAGTAATTCTACAACGTTACTGATCATTATGTCGTCTCCTGGACAGAAACGAGGTTCTTGCGGGCACGTTATGGCCCTTTTCGACAACCATAAGAAATGCGTGCGTTGTCGTGACAAGGGGGTGGGAGACGACCCGTGTGTGAAGAAGTTGCCTTGTAGTATCTGTAAGGCGTTTACGCCTGCTCAGATTCACCAGTTAGCAACCCCCACCTATAAGGAACGGAAAGAACGCTCTAGCCAGAAGAAATCTGAAGAATTGACAAGTACGTCTCCCAAGCTTGTTGATCCGTCTGAGGTTTCACTGCTGGGTCCAGTCAACTCAGGGACGCAGTCTCCTGTTGATTCTACACCCAAGCAGAAGAAGAAGCGTTCTGATGGCTCCCCAAGGTCTAGTAAACGGAAGCACAGCAGTAAGCCCACTTCAGATGACCTCAAGTCCCTTGATGACAAGTGGAGTGAGAGATTTTCCCGTCTGGAAGCAATGCTGGTTAACCAGTCATTTGCTGTCCCTGTGAGACCGGTGAATTCTGCTTCTGTGGTGCCCAGAGAACACCCCTTCTTTGATCCGGGTGCTTCTACAAGTGTTATGTTTGCTGAGGGCACTAGTGACGTTGCTACGCAGTTGACGGCTACCCAACCTCCGCTGGGGGTTCCCGGTACACAAGCTGTGAAGGAAGTGACTAAGAGTGCTACCCACCCTGTTCAGGGCCCCGGTACCTCTGAGACTGTTGCCACCCAACCTTTACTGGTTCCCGGTGCAGGGACTGCCACCCAGCCTCCACAGGCTCCCGGTGCGGGTCCTGAGGTTCTGCCTTCCGGTTATGAAACTACGCTGTCTAACCAGTCGCCTCCCATTGGCCAGAATTCTGAGGTTGCTAGGGAATCTGACAGTGAGGCTGAGGTGGATGCGGAACCGGCTTCACCGGCTAGTGTTCACTACCAGGGTGATGTACCGGAATCTAACACTGACCAGGATCTTTCTGAAGATGCTAATTACCGGGAAACATTGAGAGGGGTGAGGAGTTTCATGGGCTGGCATCAAATCCCGGATTATGACACCTCAGCTGCATCTATGGATGACAATCCCTTTGCCGGTTCTAGAGTGAAGACTACCGGTAAAGTGTCAGTAAAATTGCCGGTGGATGAATGGCTTTGTAAAAAGCTGGAGAAACTAAATATAACTATTGCTGAAGGTTATCCTTCCAGGAATACAGAAACCAGTGGTCTGCTGCGTGACCAATTTGTCAAGACACCCCGTACTTCCAAGTGGTACGACATGCAAGCTGTTAAGAAGGATGCGTCTAACCAGGCTGTTGGTGACTGGTCTCCGGAACCGGCAAAGCTTAACAGTATGTTTTCTAGAGTTGCAAGGCGCAGTTTACCTTCTGCCCCAGCTTCCAGGACCTTCAGCCAGGACACCCTTAGAAGGTGGGAGAGGTCATTCAGAGAACAATCAGTGATGTGTAATCACGCTGCTGGCCTCTCTAGATGCCTCACCAAAGTACAGGACTCCATGGTCACCCAGTTAAAGTCCCTGAGGTTCGATTCCTCAAAGGGCAAAAGTGCTGAGAAACAACAACAAGCTGTTGAAGAACTGGAATATCTGGTTACGTTTAACCGGTCAATTTCACAGGCTATGTAGCGTACCATGCAGGATTTATCAGAGGGAGTCTTTATCAGCATGGCTAATCTCACCCTGGCCCGTCGGGACAGTTATTTAGAGTTCATAAGGGGTGGCATTAAACTGGACACCTTGTCTGCCTTACGTACGTCTCCAGTTCACCAACTATCACTCTTCCCGGACAGCTTACTGGTCAAAGCTGAAGAGGAAATCTTACGTAGTGAAGAGAGGCGTTCTGCTGGTACCACACCAAGGAAACCTGGACGTTTTCATCCATACGTCTCCTCCAATCGAACCCCTCACCAGCCGGACCGGAAGCCCACTACTCCGGCATGGAAGCAGATTAGAGACCGGCAAACTGCTCAGAAAGGGGGTGGTAAAGCCTCAAACTTCAGCCAGAAGCCGGCCAGAGGTTTTAAAAAGCATAAATGACAATCACTGTTTTGCAAATGTGGTCGGATTGGTGAACTCTGTAAATGTATCCGACAAGATGGAGGGCTTGAACCCACCACCACCAGTGACAAACAAGAGCGAGACTGTGTTTCCACATGTAAACTCTTTTGTTGCAAGTGTTCCTTTTGTCAGCGGGTCACCGCAAAAGAAAGGTGTAAATCCCGTTTATTGTCAATCTATCAGAGAAATAAACCATGTGAAAGATGTTTCCTGTGTAGATCACTTGAGTTTTGTAAATATTGTCACAAATGTCCAAACTGTTGTCACAAATCTTCCTGTAGGGGCAAGACTTCAGCAGTTTTGGAAAAAGTGGGAAACTCTGGGTGCGAGTCCAAAAGTTATCAGAATACTGAGAGAGGGCTACACCCTTCCCTTCCGGTTCAGACCCAACCTAACCAGGTCACCAATGGTCATCAGCAAATATGTAAACCCCCAAAGACAGGCCTTCCTTTTGGAGGCACTGACTCAGCTAACAAACAAGAATGCAGTAGAACCGGTAACAAATCAGACCTCCCTAGGGTTTTACAACCGGCTATTTTTGGTTCCCAAACCCAACAACCGGTGGAGACCTATCTTGGACCTGAGCACTTTGAACACCTTTTTAAACACAGAGTCGTTCAAGATGGAGACCCCAGAGACAATAAGAACCTCCCTACAGGCAGGGGAGTGGGTCACATCCATAGACTTCAAAGACGCTTACTTCCACATTCCAATTCACAGTCAGTCAAGGAAGTACATGCGTTTTCACATTCAGGGCCACTCCTACCAGTTCAAGGCCCTGCCCTTTGGTCTTTCCACAGCACCCATGGAGTTCACAGTGGTGGCCAAAGAGGTCAAGCTCATGGCCTTACAACAGGGTATAAGAATCCACCAGTACCTAGACGACTGGCTGGTGAGGGCCTCTACCCTCCACACCTGTCTCCAGCATACTCAAACCCTGGTCACTCTTTGTCAGGAACTAGGGTGGCTGGTGAACAAGGAAAAGTCAGAACTGGCACCCAAACAGGTCTTCAACTTCGTAGGTTACCAGTTCGACCTGAAAGAGGGCAAGGTCAGACCAACAGAAGACCGTTGGCAGGCCTTGACAGACAAAATCAGATCAATGATGTCGGATCCGGTTTGTCCGGTCCGGAAATTCATGTCCCTCATAGGTCTCCTCACAGCAACAGAAAAACAAGTCCACTTAGGGCGACTCCACATGAGATCCATACAGTGGCACTTGAAAAACAATTGGAGGGTCCCAGAGTCACTGGAAAAGGTGATACCGGTCCCCAAGTCCCTCCACCCTCATCTAAGGTGGTGGCTGGAGGAAGGCAATGTGCTACTAGGTCAACCATTACACCCTCTAAAACATGCTCTGCAGATCTTTACAGACGCATCAAACGAAGGGTGGGGCGCTCACTTGGACGACCATACTGCAAGGGGAACCTGGTCCCTTCCAGAAAGCAAGTTGCACATAAACCACTTAGAGCTAAAAGCAGTTTTTCTAGCTCTAAAGGAGTTTCGAACCCTGGTCTGCAACAAGACTGTGTTGATAGCTACAGACAACACAACAGTGGTTGCCTATATCAACAAAGAAGGGGGGATGAAGTCGGGGTCACTGTGTGCCCTACTGTGGAGAATCCTGTCCTGGTGCACCAGACAACAGGTAACCCTCAGGGCACGTCACATCCCCGGCCGGCTGAACATGATAGCAGACAAGCTATCCAGACTTGGCCAGACCATTCAAACAGAGTGGTCACTTCATCCAGCAGTATTCCAAGCTGTATGCGCAAGGTGGCACCAGCCAAAAGTGGACCTGTTTGCCACCAGGTTCAACAACAAACTACCTCAGTTTGTGTCACCGGTGCCAGACCCCCAGGCTTGGGCAGTGGATGCACTCAGTCTCTCCTGGGAGTACCTGGACCCATACGCCTTCCCACCGGCAGCCATCTTGGGCAAAGTGGTGGAGAAGCTCCAGGACTACCCCTGCAACAGAATAATCCTGATTGCCCCAGGGTGGCCCAACATGCCCTGGTTTTGGGACCTGGTAGCAATGTCAAGCCAGATCCCACTCTGTCTGCCCAGCATACCAAACCTTGTGTCTCAGCCATTCAACCAGGTCCTTCACAGGAACCTGTCGAATCTGAACCTACATGCCTGGCTCCTAGAGCCTCAGCAATCAAGGAGCAAGGCTTCTCTGAGGCAGTGGCAGCACGAATTGAGGCTCCTCAAAGAAGATCAACCAGATCTGTCTATGAGGCAAAGTGGACCATTTTTACAAAGTGGTGCCTCAGTAATCAGGTGGACTTCAGGGCACCACCTCTGAAGGCCATTGCTGACTTCCTCCTGCACTTGTTCCAGGACAAGAAGTTACAACCAGGCACTATTGATGGCTACAGATCAGCCATTGCTGACAAACTGGGCAATTCCACCATTAATGTCAGCAAAGATGAGAATCTCACTCGTCTCCTGGATAGTTTCCATAGAGACAGACCTAAGGGCAGGAGGGGCATCCCCTCCTGGAACCTTTCACTGGTTTTACATCAGCTCACGAAGGCTTCTTTTGAACCCCTGAAAGAGTCCTCCTTGAAACATTTAACTTTCAAGACTGTTTTCCTGCTGGCTTTGGGTTCAGGTAAACGCAGGAGTGAGATCCATGCTTGGTTACATAAGAACATCAGACACCAGTCAGACTGGTCTAAGGTGTCTTTGTACCCCTCACCCAGCTTCCTATCCAAGAATCAGCTGGCTAAGGAAGGTCCAGATAGTGTGGCACCAGTGGTCATCCCAGTCCTGGCACCATCTCTGGATAGGTCACTCAAGGGTGACAGGTCCCTATGTCCAGTTAGAGCCCTGCGTTACTACTTGGACAGGACTGCAGACCTCAGGCAGAATAAGGAGTTAGTCTTTGTCTCCTTCAAGAAGGGTTTTGATAAAGACATCTCGCCTGCCACCATCTCCTCATGGATCAAACAGACTGTGGTTCTGTGCTATGAGCTCTCTGACCAGGAGGCCCTCACCTTACATCAGGTTAAAGCCCATGATGTTAGGGCCTTTGCTGCTTCTAAGGCTTTCCAATCAGGGATCTCCTTAGATCAGATCTTGTCAGCCTGCCACTGGAAATCTCACAACACCTTCACCCAATTCTATTTGAAGGATGTTGCCTGGGCTGACTCAGAGCTTTTCCATCTGGGACCTGTAGTGGCTGCCCAGCAGGTGCACCTCCAGGCCCAGAAGTGAGGAGATGTTGTATATATGTAAATATGTACATATTGTAAATATGCTAGATATGTACATAATGTAAATATGTTGAATGTACATATATGTTCAAAAAAAAAAAAAAAAAAAAAAACTGTGACTTGCTTCCTTTGGGAAGTTTATTTCTTCTGGGACTGAACTCAGCCCCTCTCTCTCTCTATCTTTCCAACTCAGACCAACTCTGAAAGGAAAGAAAAAGGGGGGGGGGCAACGTCGGTAGGCTCCCGGTTAACCGGTGAGTTAGTGACAGACCCTGACCTTTCAGGGTTCTCTGACCCTAGGTCAAATGGGCCTGTTAAAAATTGTTGTTATGAGTTCACATAAGTCCCTAGCTGCTTACCCGCCTACCAAGCGGTAGTTATTCAGCAATTGTCCATTGGATAGGATGTATTAACGCAATAAAATTGCAAATTTAATAAGTAAATTAAATTTTTATAAGTTAATACCCTATCCAATGGACAGGCAAGGCCCACCCAACCGGCCCCGCTATCAGCTTACTAGGGGTCTTACTAGGATTAGACACGAAAAAGATGCTATGACGTCAATAGGTAAACAGGAAATGAAGTACGATGCGCCACCTGGCGAATGCACACTCTGTGACCAGTCCTGCCGGTAGTATATACAGGACGTCTTTTTCTGGCGTTTGGCGGGACCGGTCGCGCCGACCGGTAAAGCAATTGTCCATTGGATAGGGTATTAACTTATAAAAATTTAATTTACTTATTAAATTTGCAAAATTGTCTGATTAATGGGAACACAAATCACTCATGTAGTGTTCATCACAAATAATTCACATATAACTCAGAAATAATTAATTCATAATGTGCTTGTATATTTGTTACAGGTAAGCATTATAAAATTGCACAACACAAAAATGCTTGTATCTCCCAAACCATGCGAGATAGAGCAATTTTAACGAAATTTTGGAGCCACACGGTACCTAAGCGAGATACTCTGCCCAATTCTCAAAAATTTTTCCTCTTTCCAAAAATGGCAGCCATTTTGAATTTTCGAATTTTTGACAAAAATGGTAAAACTTAAAATTGCTTGTATCTCCCAAACCGTGCGAGATAGAGCGATTTCGGCGAAATTTTTGACTCAGAGGGTATATATTCAAGAAACTCGGCTCAATTCTCAAAAAATTTTTCCTCTTTCCAAATATGGCGGCCATTTTGAATTTTCAAATTTTTGACAAAAATGGTAAAACTTAAAATTGCTTGTATCTCCTAAACCGTGCGAGATAGAGTGATTTCGGCAAAATTTTTGACCCACAGTGTATACATGCAAGATACTCTGCTCAATTCTCAAAAAAAATTTCCACTTTCCAAAAATGGCAGCCATTTTGAATTTTCGAATTTTTGACAAAAATGGTAAAACTTAAAATTGCTTGTATCTCCTAAACCGTACGAGATAGAGTGATTTCGGCGAAATTTTTGGCCCACAGGGTATATAAGCAAGATACTCTGCCCATTTTTCAAAAATTTTTCCTCTTTCCAAAAATGGCGGCCATTTTGAATTTTCGAATTTTTGACAAAAATGGTAAAACTTAAAATTGCTTGTATCTCCTAAACCATTTTAAATTTTCCAATTTTTTTTTTCGATATAATTTCAGATTGACAGGGTATCTAGGCAAGATCTTCTTTCTATTATAAGCAGCCAACACCATCTTTCTTTTGGGACGCTTTGTTTTTGCCACGCGAAAACAATTGCTTTGCTTCGCTAGCGATCCTCTAGTTTTCTGATGTGGTCTGATTTGACCTTGGGCCCCTCCTTAAAGGTCAAATGAGGATAACCAAATTTAAAAGTGCCTATAACTCGCTCATTATTGGTCCTAGAGGTTTGTAATGTGAAACCAACCTATAGGAAATCATGGGCTGGGAATCTTCTCATGTGGTCAGATTTTACCTTGGTGCCCCTCTTTCAAGGTCAAACAAGGATAGCCAAAATTCAAAGTGCTTATGACGCTTATTCTTGGTCCTAGAGGTTTGCAATGTTAAACCAACCTATAGGAAATCACGGGCTAAGAATCTTTTGATGTGGTCAAAACGAGGATAGCCAAAATTAAAAGTGCTTATAACACGCTTATTATTGGTCCTAGAGGTTTGCAATGTGAAATCAACATATCGGAAATTATGGGCTGGGAAACTTCTGATGTGGTCAGATTTGACCTTGGGCTGTTTCAAGGTCAAACAAGGATAGCCAAAATTAAAAGTGCTTATAACTCACATATTATTGGTCCTAGAGGTTTGTAATGTGAAACCATCATATAGGAAATCATGGGCTAGGAATCTTTTGATGTGGTCAGATTTGACCTTGGGCTCCTTTTTCAAGGTTAAGTGATGGTTGTATGGCTTTGGTGAGTTGTCTTTCAGGTGGATACAATTTGCATCAGTTCTCTGATGCGTTAGGTCTAGTGTACTGTACAAACACTGTGATGATGAGCATTTCAAAGGGGATTTCCAAATTTATATTATTAATGTATCTACAAGATATGTTTCACTGCTGTGTATGTGTCAGTTTAAAAAAAATTTTTTTTTCTGAGCCACACTTAAGGTCATGGCTTTATAGACTTGCAAATGGTTTATTTTATGAAATTCCAAGGTATTTAAGGGACGCTTGTTTGTATTTACGGAAGATGGAAGAGAGAGTGGGTCCGCTGGTTCCGCTGGTTCCTGTATTTTCTATTGCTTTAGATCGGTAACCACTGGGTGAATACTTTTCAAATTTAGCACATGTATGCAGTAGCCCTAGGAAATTTTTTTTTGAATATGGTGTCATGACATTGCAACCAGTCAGAGAAGTCACATGACCAAAAACATGTTTTTCAAAGGGGTGGCTTGTCCTGGTGATAACTTAAAAAGCGCTTCACCTATTCACATGAAATTTGGCAAGTAGGTTCATTATATAGACGTCTGGAAGTCATTAACGTTTGGAAGTGATCCAATACAAAATGGCCGACTTATTAATGATTAACTAAACACCACGATTTTTCACTGAAAATGAAAAATCTTTAATATCTCAGAAACTGTGCGAGATAGAGCGATTACGACAAAATTTTTGACCCACAGGGTATCAGCAGAGTCTACTGGTGCCATTTCACAAAAATCAGTTCCTCCCATTTTTAGTGGCTGTCTTGGATTTCTGCATAAAACGCATAAATGCAAGTATCTCGGAAACGGTGTGAGATACAGTGATTTCGACGAAAATTTTGACCCCAGGGTACCTGCAGAGTCCACTGGCACGGTTCTCCAAAAATCGTTTTCCTGCCAATTTTGGCAGCCATCTTGAATTTATGCATAAAACGCCAAAAAACACATTATCTCGATAACTTTGCAAGATAGAGTGATTTCGATGAAATTTTTGAGATCAGAGTGTACTGGCAACTGTTCCCAGAAATCATTTTCCTGCCATGTTAGTGTCAAAAATTAGTTTAAACCATCAAAAACTGGTTAAAACCATTCTTACAAAATGTGTAGATGTGACAATCCAGATTCTTTGTGTATTGGTCAGGATAGAACAATTCTTTTATTCCATAGTTTATTTCAACTTCTTTTGTGTAAACATACATCACTGTCAACCACTGAAATCCACAGCTCTTACTGTCAACTATTATGCTGAATCCAAATCATTCCCTGATACTTTGTTATGTTGAATCCACAGCCCTTCTTGTATCAATTTCACAAGCTGAATCCACAACTTGCACTTAGTCTATTACTTTTATAAGCAATTACCCAAGAAACAGTTCACTTCCAAAAAGGTGATTATATGTAAAAGCAAGAGTGGGGTATAAACTTCACAGCCTCTAAAGCACAATTTAAGTGAGGTGACCTCTTCTGCAACACTGTTCTATTACACTTTCTCATGTAAAATAATCTCTTGAACTAAAGAAGTCATTTCAGTTTTGAATTGAATTACCTGAACCTTGATGTTCATCAATGCATGGGTTGTCAATGAAATAATTCCTTGAAGTAAGGAAGCAATGTGAATTTTAACTGGATTAATTCAACTTAATGAATACACAAATAGGGTTTCTCATTACAATAATCCCTTGAAGTAGAGAAGCCATCAAAGCTCTCATTTAAATTGAAGTTAACTACAGATATGAAGATTTTATTGCACTACAATAGCTTACTATGTGGAACTGAATGCTATCTTGGGAGGCCGTAAGGGATCTGGCCAACCTCCAAGAAAAATAGACGTTTAGTGTTGACTGAATCCCAGTGCTGTAGGTGAACCCCATAGTGTACTTCTGTTGGAAATTCCTCCTTTCTCGTTGGCCACAATCTGTGCAGACATGTTTTATTGCAAGGAAAGAAATTCATATTTTCCATGGATATACTTGTCTTTGGATACTGAAACTACATCAGTTTCTTTATTTTATAACATAGAATCTTAATTTTGTGACAATTCACTGAACAGACAAGTATATTTAACATATTTCACAACTAAATAATAAATCCACTTCCGGGTTCACGTTGTAAAGAAAAGAGAGGGGCGACAATGACTCGTGTATGTAGCTTATATACAGGATTTATGCCTGTTCATATCAAATCAAAGAAATATTTTAAGGGTTTATCCTTGATCTGATACATTATTTGATCATTTTAAGGGTTAAAATACAAAATCAAGCACGGAAACTGACTCCAAACAGAATCCTTGGGGAAACCCGTTTGGTGACGTCATCTTCTAGACAGCAAGTGCCGAGAGACTACGAATCGTGTATGTAGCTAATAACAGGACCTTTACCTGTCAAAATAAAATAAATAAAATATTTAAACCCTTATCTGGTACATTATTAACCATTTAAAGGGTTAAAACTTAAAGGAGATAGGAAAATTTATGAAACCAAAGGTAATATATCCCCACAACTAGTTTTGGGCACTGAAACACATTTTTTATTACGCTACAATAGCTTACCATATGGGACTCAATGCTGTTCTCGGATGGCCACAAGGCATTATGGCCAACGTCTAAGAAAAATAGACATTTATAGTTGGCCGTAGCCTCAAGTTGTCGTCACGTGATAACTTCTGACCAATCGCCCTACTTTCTCGTTGGCCACGTTGAACTGGTAGCTTTCTGCAAATTATACAGACATTTTCATTTATATCTCAGCTTTTACGTATTGTTGGAGGTTTATTTTTGGTTATTTCTTTTATTATATTACATGGATTATTCTGTAAAATTTCTGTTTTGACAGGATAAGTATGTTTCTTATTTTCGCGTGTTTTGAGTTTTCCTCGGTTCAGGCTTTTTTACATCTACATCTTTTATTGCGTTTAAAATGTCCACCCATCAAACGAATAAAGACAAACCGAGAGTTCAAAAATCCCGCCATTTTTGTTTTTCCTTTGATTTACACAACCATTGCCCTACTTGTAGGGAATCTTGCAAGGGTGATGACCCCTGTGTCACCTTTGAAGCGCCCTGTGATATCTGTGCATCTTTCACAGATGACCAAATGAACAAAATTCAACACAGGAAACGCTATATAAAGAAACCAAAGGTGGACGCTTCTAATGCAAAAGATGATGAACTTGATCTTTTGGGTGAGGGCGACGGGGATTCTTTCACTGGTTCAAATGCAGACCTTGAGAGTGCTGCAGACAATCTATTTACCTCACCACCAACCCCCCCCCCCCAACCCCCCCCAACCCCCATCCTCAGCCCCTACCCTTCAGTTCTTTGTTGCTCAAAACTCCAGCCAAAACTGTCCCACCCACCCCAGGTACTGCCTTGCAGTAGGGAAGTCTATGCCTAGGTCCTCAACTTCAGTCATGGGTCTGGACGATGAGAAAGGCCGTCAAGAGCTCAGACCTAGAGATCCTTCCTCTATACTTCCACTTAGCTCAGTTATCAAAGACGCCCTTGATAAATTTCAACATGACTTTAAGGCCGCTAATTTACCCGAGGGTAAATATATCAAACCTCCTCCTTCCACTTCCAAGTGGTACAGGGTGGGACAGCCCTGTTATCAGGACAAATATCAGGAGTTGAATACGGATTTTGCCAAAATCTGTATTACTCCTAAACCCCCTGGGGCTCCTATGGGCAAGGTTCCCCTACCAATTCTTAAAGAATTGGAACACCAGGCTAGGCAAAATATCTCCACGCTCAACTTCACTGCTGCCTTTGCCAAAACTTCATCTTCTTGCAGGTCTCAACTTGTGAAGGAAGGTGAAGACTTCCTCCTCAAAAAAGGCACCTCTAAAGACTCTCAGGGTTTCGGACCCTATAAGCCCTTTCGTGGTCCCCACAACAAGAAAAGAGGCTCCTACAGGAAACCCCCCTATGGGGGCAACTCCTCACAAAGCAGTAACCAATCGTTTTCCTCAGGAAGGGGGAAACCAAACTTCAGAGGCTCCAGGGGTCGTTTTCGACCCCACCACAGGGGGCGGGGGCGTGGAAACCCCTCTCCCCAATGACTCTTTAAAAGCCTCCCTCAGTCCACCAGTAGGAGGTCGCCTCTGTTCTTTCAGAAGAGACTGGCAAACAAACAAATGTTCTTCAAACGTGTTAAACATTATCACCAATGGCTACGTACTGCCATTCCTTTCAAAACCAAATTTGGTCAGATTCCCTCTGATTCTGTCAGAGTACAAGGCCCGTCAAAAAGACCAAGCACTGGCCACTTGTATCCAGTCTCTCCTGTCAAAGAACGCAATCGAAAGGGTGGAAAATGTAAAATCTCTAAGGTTTTACAGTCGCCTGTTCCTAGTACCCAAGCCTCACCAAAGGTGGAGGCCAGTCATAGACCTAAGCAGGCTCAAAACTTTTCTACACATAGAAAAGTTCAAAATGGAAACTCCAGAGTCCATCAGGAGCTCTCTGATTCCAGGGGAATGGGTATCGTCGATAGATCTGTTGGACGCTTACCTACTCATCCCCATCCATCCAAATTCGAGGAAATACCTAAGGTTTTGCTACAAGTCTCAGGTGTTCCAGTTCACCTCCCTCCCATTCGGACTAGCCACAGCCCCCCAGGTCTTTACAATGATTGTAAAGGAAGTGAAGCTAATGGCCCTCTCCAGAGGACTCAGACTTCACCAATACCTGGACGACTGGCTGATCAGGTCCCAGTCTCAGGAGGAAGCCCAAGTGAACACTCAGGCGGTGGTAGACCTAACCCAGTCCTTGGGTTGGATAATAAATCAGGAAAAATCAGAACTGAAACCTACTCAGGTGTTTTCGTTCGTGGGCTACGAATACCATCTAGATTCAGCCCTTGTAAAACCCACTCAAGAGAGATGGCTCAAATTTCAGGATTTGATCCTACGACTCAAGTCAAAACATGTTTTGACTGCAAGATGTTTTGTTGTCGCTAATTGGGTTGCATGCCTCAACGGAGAAAATGGTCCTGGAGGGACGCCTTCGCATGAGGCCCTTTCAGTTTCATCTCAAGGAGCACTGGAGATATCCTCCTTCCTTGGACAGAAGCCATTGCAGCCCACTTAGACTGGTGGCAAAATCCCTCAAACGTGATGAAAGGTGCAGACCTTCATCCCAAAGACCACAGTATCCAACTCTTTACAGACGCCTCAAACGAAGGTTGGGGCGCTCACTTAGATCAAAATTCTACAAAGGGTCTGTGGTCAGACCGGGAAAAAAGGCTACACATAAACGTCCTAGAATTGAAGGTGGTCTCCCTGGCCCTTCGAAGCTTCAAGCACCAGTGCCAGAACCAAACAGTGCTAGTTGCAACGGACAACTCAACAGTGGTAGCCTACATAAACAAACAAGGAGGAACTCACTCAGCAGAGATGTGTGCTCTCCTGTGGAAGATCATGACCTGGTGCCATCACTATCACATAACATTGAAAGCCAGACACATTCCAGGGTGTCTGAATGTGATGGCCGACCTTCTGTCCAGGTCAAACCAAGTGAAGTCAACAGAATGGTCACTGCATCTGCAGGTGTTCAAACAGATCTGCCAAAAGTGGTTCAAACCTCATGTAGACTTATTTGCCACTCATCTGAACCACAAACTTCCACTGTACGTATCTCCTGTCCCAGACCCAAAGGCTTGGGACATAGATGCTTTGAACATAAACTGGACGGGTCTCACTGCCTATGCTTACCCTCCAACGGCTCTCCTTCACAGAGTGATCCAAAAAATCAGGCAATGCTATTGCCTAATCATCGTAGTAGCCCCAGGCTGGCCAGGGATGCCCTGGTTTTGGGACCTAGTGCAGCTCTCAACAGAGATCCCACTGCAACTTCCGGTGTCAACGACTCTTCTCAAACAGTCCCACAATTATGTGTTCCACAGCAATCCACAGCATCTCAACCTCCACACCTGGTGTCTAGGAGTGGACAGCTCCAAGAACAAGGCTTCTCTGTGGAGGTGGCAGAGAGAATTGCTGCACCTCAGAGGTCATCAACAAGAACCATCTACAAGTCAAAGTGGGCCTTATTTGAGAAATGGTGCAGAGAAAATTCGGTGGACTTCTCCACTCCATCTGTGAAACAAGTCTCAGATTTTTTCATGTACCTGTACCAAGATCTAAACAGGCACCCCTCCACCATCGATGGTTACAGGACAGCCATTGTTGACACTTTGGGCGCAACGGGCCACCATATTGCACAAAGTTCAGACCTTCATAGGTTACTCTCCAGCTTTCACAGCGATCGTCCCAAAAGTTCCAGGAATCTTCCTAAGTGGAACCTTTCTGTTGTTCTTAATGAGCTCACAAAAGCACTCTTTGAGCCTATGAAAGACACATACCTCAAACATCTTACTCTCAAAACTGCTTTCTTGCTAGCTTTGGCCTCCGGCAAGCGCCGCAGCGAAATCCATGCCTGGGTTGCAAACAAAGTATCTAATCTAGGCCATTGGGAAAAGGTGGCCTTGTTCCCTTCTTCTGACTTCATAGCCAAAAACCAACTAGCAAGACAAGGTTCTCAAAGTGTGTCTCCGGTGACTATTCCTGCTTTGACTACCATTGTAGATAGACAATTCAAAGAAGACAGGACCCTGTGTCCAGTGCGGGCCCTGAGGTACTATTTGGATCGAACCAAAGACCTGAGAGGGTCTCGATCCCTCCTTTTAATCACCTTCAAGAAAGGACAAACCTCAGACATCAGACCCGCTACTCTCTCTTCCTGGTTGAAACAGACCATTCTACTTTGTTATAAACAAGCAGACCAACAAGCCTTGGACTTGGTCCAAGTTAAAGCGCATGACATCCGGGCCTTCGCAGCCTCTAAGGCCTTTTACAGTGGGGTATCGGTGGACCAAATCATGCAAGCCTGTCACTGGAAAGCTCACAACACATTTACAAATTTTTACCTAAAAGACCTTGGTCAGACAACGACAACAATATGTATCTGGGACCCGTGGTGGTGGCACAACAAGTCCTAGACCCTTCCCCTCAGACCAGTTGTCCTCGGAAAGAAAAAAAGGGGGGGGGGCACATCCGCTACAACCAAGTCTTCAAGAGTCTATCACAGGATCTAGGTATTCTTTTACCTTCAAGATGTTACGGGTAAGGTCATTTTGTTTTTTAGTTTATCAAACTAATATGTATTAAGGACTTATTAAAGTTGTCATTAATCTCATATTCGGTGGCAAAAAATTTTATGAGAATTCCAACCATTGGGCTGGTCTGTCACTCGTGAAGGGCCCCTAAGGACCCTTAGACCTCTAAGTGAGCACTGCTGCACTTCCGTCCTACAATCAAAACATCTAGACAGTTTTTAGCACTGTCTTGCATTCTATTTAGGTTTTTGGCTCTTTACAGGCCCGGTCTTCGGGATTGGGGCACTGTAAACGGGACTCAAACTGGTATTTCTAACACTCTTTCTAATAAATATTACTTCAAATCTAAGAAAAATTGACATATCTTCCAGTCTCAGCTGTAATACCGCCACCAGGCAGTTGGATTCAGCATTGAGTCCCACATGGTAAGCTATTGTAGCGTAATAAAATTGAAAATTTTAATTACTTAAATGTAGCTTTTATAAGCTACAAGCTTACCATGCCTCCCCGCTGTTTACAGCTGAGGGGTAGGTTTAAAAAATTTCAACGAGAAAGTAGGGCGATTGGTCAGAAGTTCTCACGTGACGACAACTTGAGGCTACGGCCAACTATAAATGTCTATTTTTCTTAGACGTTGGCCATGATGCCTTGTGGCCATCCGAGAACAGCATTGAGTCCCACATGGTAAGCTTGTATCTTATAAAAGCTACATTTAAGTAATTAAAATTTTCAAATTAAGCTCTTTCTGGAAGAGAGTACACAATGCAGCAGATAATCGGAAATTAAACGAACTTACCTGTAAGTGAAGTTTGATTGTGATTCTCTCGAATCACACACAGCAATGAAGGATTATGGTCTCCCTTGAATAACTTCTTGGGCTTTCAAATTTTTCTTTTCTTCTTATCTTTCTTTAAAAATATAGGGGCGGGAAAAATTTTTGGGATAATTTCCGCAGACCTTAAGCTTTACTTAAGGTAACCTTAAGCATTTTTCAAAAACACCTCGTCATCGCGTTTCGGAAAAAAACACACACGCCTGTGCTATAAAATTTATCAGGTACATTCTAGACCAAATTTCGGAGGTCGTAAGGATTTTTTGATCAATCGGACCACAGATGCCTGAATGGGAGGCGTTTTATTTTTGTAAATTTTTTAAAAATGGGTACTTGGTCTGTATCTCAAAAACCGAAGTTTTAGCCCTGTATCTGCAATCTTAAGGTCACCTTAATGTCAAAAAAGGGAGTTTTAGCCCTCCAGTTCACTTAGTTTTTCACTTTTTTCAACTAAACTTGGCACATTTATTAAGATTTGCTAAAGGAATATCCTGACTTTATGGTGACCTTAAACTCAAAATGTTAATGGACCTATGGCCTGCTTAAAGTCATCAAGTTGGAATAAAATCCTCTGGCTCCTTTCTTTTTTCATTTTTATCTCCCGAGATTATGAAATGATGCCTGTGTGTGCGTGCGTGCATTAGTTAGTCACGCAGATTTCTCCAAAACTATTACAGCTACTGATTTTTTGTAAATTAATTGTCCCAATGAATTTTCACGCCCTTGAAAAAATTTTTTGGTTTATGGACTTAGGCCTAAAGATAAGTGAGTAATAGCAATCTTAGCTACTTGGAGTAAAGGGCTCATAACTCAAAAATTATTGCAATTACAGCTTTTTCTTCAAATATGTTGTTCAGCTACTTTGTCCTTAGCTATAAGATGGTACATAGTTTGGGGTCCCATTGCCCTAAGTGAGTAATAGCTATTTTCTTATTTGTAGCAAAATAATGACATAAGTAAATGTCAAATATCTTCAAAAGTATTAAAGTTAGGGAATTCTTTTCAAATATGTTATTCATCTACTTTTTGATAGGCTATCACATAGTAAAGTTTCCCTAAAATATGTTATTCAGCTACTTTGTCCTTAACTATAAGATGGCATATAGTTTGGGGTTCTATTGCATGCCATAAGTGAGTAATAGCCATTTCCTTATTTGAAGCAAAATAACGACATAAGTAAATGTCAAATATCTTCAAAAGTATTAAAATTAGGGAATTCTTTTCAAATATGTAATTCATCTACTTTTTGATAAGCTTTCACATAGTAAAGTTTCAGACCTGTTGCACATTGGATAGCTGAGTAATAGCTACTTTGAAATTGTTACTGTTGAGTAAATCCATTGTAACTCCAAAACTATTGCAGTTACAGTATTTTCCTAAAATATGTTATTCAGCTACTTTGTCCTTAACTATAAGATGGTACATAGTTTGGGGTTCTATTGCATGCCATAAGTGAGTAATAGCTATTTTCTTATTTGAAGCAAAATAACAACATAAGTAAATGTCAAATATCTTCAAAAGTATTAAAATTAGGGAATTCTTTTCAAATATGTTATTCATCTACTTTTTGATAAGCTTTCACATAGTAAAGTTTCAGACCTGTTGCACATTGGATAGCTGAGTAATAGCTACTTTGAAATTATTACTGTTGAGTAAATCCATTGTAACTCCAAAACTATTGCAGTTGCAGTATTTTCCTAAAATATGTTATTCAGCTACTTTGTCCTTAACTATAAGATGGTACATAGTTTGGGGTTCTATTGCATGCCATAAGTGAGTAATAGCTATTTTCTTATTTGAAGCAAAATAACAACATAAGTAAATGTCAAATATCTTCAAAAGTATCACAGTTAAATCTTTCAACATGTTATTCATCTAGTTTTTGGTAAGCTCTCACATAGTAAAGTTTCAGACCTGTTGCACATTGGATAGCTGAGTAATAGCTACTTTGAAATTGTGACTGTTGAGTAAATGCATTGTAACTCCAAAACTATTGCAGTTAGAGTATTTTCGTAAAATATGTTATTCAGCTACTTTTTCCTTAACTGTAAGATGGCATATAGTTTGGGGTTCTATTGCATGCCATAAGTCAGTAATATCTATTTCCTTATTTGTAGCAAAATAGCAACATAAGTAAATTTCAAATATCTTCAAAAGTCTTCCAAGTTAGGGAAATGTTTTTAAATATGTTATTCATCTAGTTTTCGATAAGCTATGAGATAGTAAAGTTACAGACCTGTTGCACATTGGATAGCTGAGTAATAGCTACTTTGAAATTCTGACTGTTGAGTAAATCCATTGTAACTCAAAAACTACTGCAGTTACAGTATTTTCACAAAATAATTTGTTCAGCTACTTTTTCCTTAACTATAAGATGGCATATCATTTGGGGTTCCATTGCATGTCATAAGTGAGCAATAGGCATTTCCTTATTTGTAGCAAAATTATGATGGAAATAAATGTCAAATACCTTCACAAGTATTAAAGTTGGGCAAATCTTTTCATTTGTTATTCATCTAGTTTTTGATAAGCTTACTTTCCTGTGTCCTTTATATTTTTGTTGCTTTTGCAGATCTAGGTCAATAGCTAAGTGAGTAGATAGCTGAGTAATAACTACTGCAATGAGTAAATGTCTTTTATCTCTAAAAGTATTATAGGTAGCCAATTTCTTCTCAATAAGTCATTCACCTACTTTTGGGTGATCTACCACATAGTGAAGTTGCAGAACTGTAGCTCTTTGGATAGCTGAGTAATAGCTACTAAAATGAGGAAATGTCTTTTATCTCTAAAAGTATTACAGATAGGCAATTTCTTCTAAATAAGTCATTCACCTACTTTTGGGTGATCTACCACATAGTGAAGTTGCAGAACTGTAGCTCTTTGGATAGCTGAGTAATAGCTACTAAAACGAGTAAATATCTTTTATCGCTAAAAGTATTACAGGTAGGCAATTTCTTCTCAATAAGTCATTCACCTACTTTTGGGTGATCTACCACATAGTGAAGTTGCAGAACTGTAGCTCTTTCCATAGCTGAGTCATAGCTACTAAAATGAGTAAATGTCTTGTATCTGTAAAAGTATTGAATATATGCAATTTCTTCTAAATAAGTCATTCACCTACTTTTGGGTGATCTGCCACATAGGGAAGTTGCAGAACTGTAGCTCTTTCCAAAGCTGAGTAACAGCTACTAAAATGAGTAAATGTCTTTTATCTCTAAAAGTAATACAGGTAGGCAATTTCTTCTAAATAAGTCATTCACCTACTTTTGGCTGATCTACCACATAGTGAAGTTGCAGAACTGTAGCTCTTTGGATAGCTGAGTAATAGCTACTAAAATGAGGAAATGTCTTTTATCTCTAAAAGTATTACAGATAGGCAATTTCTTCTAAATAAGTCATTCACCTACTTTTGGCTGATCTACCACATAGTGAAGTTGCAGAACTGTAGCTCTTTGTATAGTTGAGTAATAGCTACTAAAATGAGTAAATGTCTTTTATCTCTAAAAGTATTACAGATAGGTAATTTCTTCTAAATAAGTCATTCACCTACTTTTGGGTGATCTACTTTATAGTGAAGATTCAGATCTATAGCTCTTTGCATAGCTCAGTCATAGCTACTAAAATGAGTAAATGTCTTGTATCTGTAAAAGTATTGAATATATGCAATTTCTTCTAAATAAGTCATTCACCTACTTTTGGGTGATCTGCCACATAGGGAAGTTGCAGAACTGTAGCTCTTTCCAAAGCTGAGTAACAGCTACTAAAATGAGGAAATGTCATTTATCTCTGAAAGTATTAAAGATAGGCAATTTCTTCTAAATAAGTCATTCGCCTACTTTTGGGTGATCTACCACATAGTGAAGTTGCACATCTATAGCTCTTTGCATAGCTGAGTCACATACCTGCAAAAATGAGTAAATGTCTTTTATCCTTAAAAGTATTGCAGATAGGCAATTTCTTCTAAATAAGTTGTTCACCTACTATTGTGGGATCTACCACATAGTGAAGTTGCAGAACTGTAGCTCTTTGCATAGCTGAGTAACAGGTACTTAAATGAGTAAATGTCTTTTATCTCTAAAAGTATTACAGATAGGCAATTTCTTCTAAATAAGTCATTCACCTACTTTGGGTTGATCTACTGCATAATAAAGTTGCAGAACTGTAGCTCTTTGGATGGCAGAGTAATAGCTACTAAAATGAGTAAACACCTTTTGTCTTTAAAAGTATTGCAATCAAACATTAAACTTGTTGTCACTTCTGCATTTGCCTCCATCTCACAAGAAAATTTATATTCCACTATCTTTAGTACATCTAATTTATACGGCGGGAGATAAATGCATGTGCCAGAATGCTTGTTTATATCTAAATTATCACTAGTATGAAAATAGATAAAAATAATACTTATGGTCACCTTAAACTCTCAATATGAATGGAGTTGTAGCCACCTTAAAGTAAAATAGGGGGGTTTTCCGCCTCCAACTATCTTATTGTTCAACTGACCTCGCTTAAACTTTGCACACCTATAAAGGATGGCAAAAAGGGGCGGAAAAAATTTTTGGGATACTTTGCAGAGACCTTAAGCTTTACGTAAGGTAACCTTAAGCATTTTTCAAAAACACCCAGTCATCGCGTTTCGGAAAAAAACACACACGCCTGTACTATAAAATTTATCAGGTACATTCTAGATCAAATTTCGAAGGTCGGGAAGGATTTTCTGATCAATCGGACCATAGATGCCTGAATGGGAGGCGTTTTATTTTCTTAAATTTTTTAAAAATGGATACTTGGTCTGTATCTCAAAAACGGTCAGGATTTCGGCGTTCTGTTGGAATAATTTATTCAGCTACTTTTTGATAATCCTTCACATGCCGAAGTTTTAGCCCTGTATCTGCAATCTTAAGGTCACCTTAATGTCCAAAAAGGGAGTTTTAGCCCTCCAGTTCACTTATTTTTTTTTACTTTTTGCAACCAAACTTGGCACATATATTAAGATTTGCCAAAGGAATATCCTGACTGTATGGTGACCTTAAACTCAAAATGTTAATGGACCTATGGCCTGCTTAAAGTCATCAAATTTTAATAAAATCCTCTGGCTCCTTTCTTTTTCCATTTTTTATATCTAAATTATCACTGGTATCAAAATAGATAAAAATAATACTTATGGTAACCTTAAACTCTCAATAGGAATGGAGTTGTAGCCACCTTAAAGTGAAATAAGGGGGTTTTCAGCCTCCAACTATCTTATTGTTCACCTGACCTCAGTTTTACTTTGCACACCTATAAAGGATGGCAAAAGGGACACTGTTATTTTATGGTCAACTTAATGCCCCAATATGAATGAAGTTATGGCCACCTGACAGTAACGGAAGGGGGTGTTCAGCCTCCAACTAGCTTATTGATCAATTGACGTTGGTTAAATTTGCACACTTATAAAGGATGTCACTTATTTTCTGTCCACCTTGAAGTCCACCTATGGCCATCTTACAGTAAAAACTGGGTTTTCAGCCCCCAACTGACTTACTGTTCAACTAATATCAGTTAAACTTGACACATTGATTAGGCTTACTCACAGGAGGGTTTCTTTAGAATTAATTTACCATTCATACAATTATAAGCATTACCAACATATTGCATATGTTAACATCTTTTACGGATTACTTCGCACTTTTTCATCAGGGCCTCTTCGTTTTTGTCAGCAAAAACCTTTTTCTAGTTGATTATTTATCCTGGAAGCAAACAGATCAACATCACAATGAAACCTCAGCTTTTGAAGCAGTGATTTAAATGTGTTGGGATTTAACTGCCATTCTAATTCTGTATTAAACGTTCTACTTTCATTATCTGCTATAGTATTTAACTTGCCAGGCATATGTGCAGAGCTTATCCAAATTTTTCTTTCATTAGCAAAAAGCCATATTTTATGCTCCATTTCATTGCACAGGAAACTTTTTGAGCCCCCCATTTCTCGGATATAAGCTACAGCTGTGGTATTATCCACCATAAATCTGACATGCATATTCTGTAGAGCCTGAGAGAAAGACTGCAAAGCAAAATAGACAGCCTTCAATTCTAAATAGTTTATGTGCATATTTTCCCTGTCAGATTGGAGCCACTCCAACCCAGTTTTTGTATTTGTGGATGTATCAAATGCCCCACAGCCAGGCAAAGTGGCATCTGTATATATTAAAATGTCTGGCTGTGGTTGATGGATAGGTTTTGTAGAGAGAAAAACATTTTGTTCCCACCATTCCAACTCTAGTAGTGCATGACTGGACAGTTTCAACATTATTAAGTAAAACATACTACATTGTAGTTCTCAAACAATTCGTAAAAAGTATTCCAAATCAGCCCAAAAAAGTATATCTTGAAATATATACAGTTAGAAGAGTTAGATAGTGGGCAGTTTATTGATAGATGTTGAAGTCCAAATTGTAATCAATCTTGTGTTGTAGAATCCATTCCTTGCTGTTGAATTTCCTGTTGCAGAGAATCCTGTAGTGCTTATGAAGAGGACAGTCATGGTTAAGTAAGTTGATAGGGAAGAATATATCCATTATATGTATTATTAAGATTTTTTTTCCAATCTAAGTCTTGCGACATTGGGATAAGTGTAAGCATCCTGATGTTCTCAGACACTTAAGATGCTGATGGTTCTATGTGATAGCTTACTAACCTGGCTCTGGACATTTATTATTGGCATCATGATTTGTTTGCTATGACTGTTTTCTGCAGCAATTTTTAGTGATTATACTCTCAGATTTTTGTCCAAATTTTAATAGCACATTTTGCCCATTTCTCTCCATTTTGGTGAGTGATATTTCTGAAATTGTTTGATTGGATAATACATTGGAACATTCCATTCCATACAGCAGCTTTGGGTGGTGTTTTTATTTTTTGAATTGTTAATTATTTTTCTATGCACTCTTATTTTTTAAACCCAATTAATTACATCTTAGGATTTTTTAATTACATACATGTAATTGTTTTTATGAGCTTCAATTATGTTAGCTACTAATACATTATATACAATGATTAGAAGATATTTTAACACTGCGGCTGTTTGTTTTTGTTGGTTTTAAGTATATATCGAAATGGCACAGAAATTATTACATGTTATTGTTTGCATTCTTTGGAAGGTGAACAAAATAATACTCATGCTGCGCACTTCATTCATAACACATTTATTTGTGTGTCTATGTTATTCTTGAAGTTGTCCTATTGTGTATGAAAAGGTAGTACAAAACACCTCTAACTTGGTATCAGATGAAAAGTTACACAAGATAATCTACCCTTTCCAGTTCATGTTTGTTTCCAGTAGTGCCAAAGGGGCTCCTTTTGTAAACTGTGCCTACTGTTATTTCTGCATCTTCATTGTTCTTAATATATCAGTTATCAGAGAATGTTTACTTTCATTGTGTTTAACAGGTCACTGTATGAGTTCTGGGCAGATGGAACTTCACTGGAGCAAGTGTGCAAGAAACTAGCCAATTTACCGTCAACCATAAAGGTGAGCCTGAAATATTATAACTGAACTATAGTTGTCATACAGGGGTGTTTTATTAAGCGTCCCGCAAGGGACGCTTGTTTGTGTATGGGAGACCTTCAGGCTCCAGCGGCTCCGCATTTTGTTTTCCTTATAACTCTGTAACTGTTAGGCGGATTCTTTTCAAATTTGGCAGGTCTAGGCAGTAGCCTTGGGGAATTTTTTTGAATATGCTGCAGTGACATTTCAACCAATCAGAGAGGTCACATGACCAAAAATGTCTTTTTTCGATGGGGAAGCTTGTCCGGATGATAACTTGAAAGGAATTTTATCAATTCACCTGAAACTTGGCAAATACATTCATTCTATTAAAATCTGGAAATCATTAGATTTTGGCATTGATTGGTTAGGAAATGGCCGAGTAATTAATGATTAATTAATCATTGCGAATTTTCCAAATAAGGAAAACACAAAAATGCTTATATCTCGAAAACCGTGCTAGATAGAGCGATTTCGACGAAATTTTTGACCCCCAGGGTATCTCTGCAGAGTGGTTATCCCAATTTTCAAAAAAAAAATTTTCTCGCCAAAAATGGCGGCCATTTTGAATTTTCGAATTTTTAGCAAAAATTGCAAAACATAAAAATGCTTATATCTCGAAATCCGTACTAGATAGAGCGATTTCAACGAAATTTTTGACCCACAGGATATCTCTGCAGAGTAGCCATGCCAATTTTCAAAAAAAAATTTGTCTTGCCAAAAATGGCGGCCATTTTGAATTTTCAAATTTTTGCGCAAAAATTGCAAAACACAAAAATGCTAATATCTCGAAAACCGTGCTACATAGAGCGATTTCGATGAAATTTTTGATCTTCAGGGTATCTCTGCAGAGCAGCTATCCCAAAGACCTTTCACTCGGTGAAGTTTCAGACCCGTAGCTAATTATTCACCTACTCAAAATGAGTAAATGCTAATTATCTGTATTGCGGATACCCAATTTTTATCAAATAACTCATTCATCTACTTTTGGGAGAGCTTTCACATGGTGAAGTTTCAGACCCGTTGGTAATTACTCACCTACTCAAAATGAGTAAATGCGAATTATCTCTTAAAAGTATTGCAGATAGCCAATTTTTCTCAAATAACTCATTCATCTACTTTTGGAAGAGCTTTCACATGGTGAAGTTTCAGACCCATAGCTAATTACTCACCTACTCAAAATGAGTAAATGCGAATTACCTCTAAAAGTATTGCAGATAGCCAATTTTTCTCAAATAACTCATTCACCTACTTTTGGAAGAGCTTTCACATGGTGAAGTTTCAGACCCGTAGCTAATTACTCACCTACTCAAAATGAGTAAATGCGAATTATCTCTAAAAGTATTGCAGATAGCCAATTTTTCTCAAATAACTCATTCACCTACTTTTGGGAGAGCTTTCACTCCGTGAAGTTTCAGACCCATAGCTAATTATTCACCTACTCAAAATGAGTAAATGCTAATTATCTGTAAAAGTATTGCGGATACCCAATTTTTATCAAATAACTCATTCATCTACTTGTGGGAGAGCTTTCACATGGTGAAGTTTCAGACCCATAGCTAATTACTCACCTACTCAAAATAAGTAAATGCGAATTATCTCTAAAAGTATTGCAGATAGCCAATTTTTCTCAAATAAATCATTCACCTACTTTTGGGAGAGCTTTCACTTGGTGAAGTTTCAGACCCATAGCTAATTACTCACCTACTCAAAATGAGTAAATGCGAATTATCTCTAAAAGTATTGCAGATAGCCAATTTTTATTGCGTTAATACATCCTATCCAATGGACAATTGCTAATCCGGTCGGCGCAGACCGGCCCGCCAAACGCCAGAAAAAGACGTCCTGTGTTACCACTGGCTGGCCGGTCCGTAGTACTGTGCACTCCCCAGATGGCGCCTCGTACTTCCTTCCTGTCTAGACAACCTGGCGTCATAGCATCTTTTTCGTTTGGCGCGTGTACTGTGCAGACGTGTTTTCAACAATCTCCAGATATTTTAAAGAAAAGTGTGCATTATGACGGATTTTATACCTTATTTGCAAATAATTTATTGTAAAAGTGTTACCTACATATCAAGCACGGATATACATCAAGAAATCTGCTGGAAACGCTCCCTAGTTGACTCAATTTAGTGTTGATGATAGGGCAGTAATCTACGAGAATATGAAGGCAGCCATTTTCTAGTTTCCTCCCATTCAACAATTGTGTTGTTAGGGGCAGATCGACAATATTTAGAAATATAATGGATGTACTACTTACAAGGTATTTTTATCTGTGTTTTTTGTTTGAATGTACCTGCTGTAACCTTCCAGCTACAATCACCATAGAAACGTCTTTTCTAGTACTACAAATAGAAATCACGGGAAACTTCAGTCTACGTAGTTTTGAACACTGTAAAGAAGGAATTCCCCCAGCAAGATGCATTCTTCATCTTCAGAGCGCACTAGCTCGAGTATTTAGTGTTTTTTCAACAGAAGCAAGAGGTGCTTTCTTCAGATTTCTTCAGAGCGCACTGGTAACGACTTCTCTGCTGTAAAGCATCAGTCACACCAGCCTAGCTCGAGTATTTAGTGTTTTTTCATCAGAAGCAAGAGGTGAATTCTTCAGATTTCTTCAGAGCGCACTGGTGCAGACATCTTTGCTGTAAAGCATTTGTCGACCGGCAAGCTCGTAGTCAGCCGACCTCACCTAGTATTTACATAGAAGGAACTTCATCTTTAATCACTCTCAGTCCCACCCTTGTGGACCCGGCACTTGTGTCAGTAGCAAGGGTTGTGGATGGCCAGGACTCTGGTTTGAGTGTACAGCCGGCTGAGTAAGAAGAACCGACTTCAGATCCGGACAGGACTTCACCTTCACAGCGCACTGGTCCAGGCTTCTCTGCTTTAAAAGCATCAGCCGACCGGCCAGCTGTAAAGAACGCAACCTCTGACGTCATATCCAGTCAGCCAATCGCGTGTCTTTCCGACAACTCACGAAGTTGGTCACGTGTTTTCACCGACCAGGAAGGTCGGAAGTGCATTCTTCAGAATTCACGTCTACTGTGTTTACAGTTCCTGCTTGCAGACCCAGCCTTGTTGTCGGTAGTGGGGTTTGTGGACTGTTAAGTTGCCGGTGAGGCATTACACAAAGAACGCGAATACTGACGTCATCTCCAGTTAGCCAATCGCGTGTCCTTCCGAACAATCACGAAGCAGGTCACGTGTTTTCACCGACCAGGAAGGTCGGAAGTGCGTTCTTCAGAACTCACATCTTCTGTGATTCCAGTCCCTGCCTTGCAGACCCGGCTTCGTTGTCGGTAGTGGGGTTTGTGGATGAGCAGAATACTGCGCATTTGCATGTTTAAGTATCACAAAAGAACGCGACAACTGATGAGTTCCAATCAGCCAATCGCGTGTCTTTCCGACCAGCAAGCTGGTCACGTGACACACCGAACACCAAGTGTTCCTAAAAATAGTTCACAAGGGCTTTCCCAGCAACTGTCAAATCTACAAATAAGACGTGCGATTCAAGAAGCACTTTAATTAATGGAGGAAACCTACAGCAAGCTGAATTCAACACACAGATAGTTAAGCGTCCCGCAAGGAACGCTTGTTTGTGTATGGGAGACCTTCAGGCTCCGCCGGCTCCGCATTTTGTTTTCCTTATAACTCTGTAACCGTTAGGCGGATTCTTTTCAAATTTGGCAGGTTTAGGCAGTAGCCTTGGGGAATTTTTTTGAATATGCTGCAGTGACATTTCAACCAATCAGAGAGGTCACATGACCAAAAATGTCTTTTTTCGATGGGGAAGCTTGTCCGGATGATAACTTGAAAGGAATTTTATCAATTCACCTGAAACTTGGCAAATACATTCATTCTATTAAAATCTGGAAATCATTAGATTTTGGCATTGATTGGTTAAGAAATGGCCGAGTAATTAATGATTAATTAATGATTAATCATTGTAAATTTTCCAAATAAGGAAAACACAAAAATGCTTATATCTCGAAAACCGTGCTAGATAGAGCGATTTCGACGAAATTTTTGACCCGCAGGGTATCTCTGCGGAGTAGTTATCCCTTTTTTGAAAAAATTTTTGTCTCGCCAAAAATGGTGGCTATTTTGGATTTTCGAATTTTTCGCAAAAATTGCAAAACATAAAAATGCTTATATCTCGAAAACCGATAGATAGAGCAATTTCGACGAAATTTTTGACCCGCAGGGTAACTCTGCGGAGTAGTTATCCCAATTTTCAAAAAAATTTTGTCTCGCCAAAAGTGGCGGCCATTTTGAACTTTCGAATTTTTCGCAAAAATTGCAAAACATAAAAATGCTTATATCGCGAAAACCCTGCTAGATAGAGCGATTTCGACGAAATTTTTGACCCGCAGGGTATCTCTGTGGAGTAGCCATGCCTATTTTCAAAAAAATTTTGTCTCGGCAAAAATGGCGGCCATTTTTGAATTTTTCGCAAAAATTGCAAAACATAAAAATGCTTATATCTCGAAAACCGTGCTAGATAGAGTGATTTCGATGAAATTTTTGACCCGCAGGGCAACTGCGCAAACTGGTTATCCCAATTTTCAAAAAAAATTTGTCTCGCCAAAAGTGGCGGCCATTTTGAATTTTTGAATTTTTCGCAAAAATTGCAAAACATAAAAATGCTTATATCTCGAAAACCGTACTAGATAGAGCAATTTCGACGAAATTTTTGACCCACAGGGTATCTCTGCAGAGCAGCTATCCCAAAGAGCTTTCACTTGGTGAAGTTTCAGACCCATAGCTAATTGCTCACCTACTCAAAATGAGTAAATGCGAATTACCTCTAAAGGTATTGCAGATAGCCAATTTTTCTCAAATAACTCATTCACCTACTTTTGGAAGAGCTTTCACTTGGTGAAGTTTCAGACCCATAGCTAATTACTCACCTACTCAAAATGAGTAAATGCTAATTATCTCTAAAAGTATTGCAGATAGCCAATTTTTCTCAAATAACTCATTCACCTACTTTTGGGAGAGCTTTCACTCTGTCAAGTTTCAGACCCATAGCTATTTATTCACCTACTCAAAATGAGTAAATGCTACTTATCTGTAAAAGTATTGCGGATACCCAATTTTTATCAAATTCTCATTCATCTACTTGTGGGAGAGCTTTCACATGGTGAAGTTTCATACCTATAGCTAATTACTCGCCTACTCAAAATGAGTAAATGCGAATTATCTCTAAAAGTATTGCAGATAGCCAATTTTTCTCAAATAACTCATTCACCTACTTTTGGGAGAGCTTTCACTTGGTGAAGTTTCAGACCCATAGCTAATTATTCACCTACTCAAAATGAGTAAATGTGAATTATCTCTTAATAGTGTTGCAGATTGCCAATTTTTCTCAAATAACTCATTCACCTACTTTTGAAAGAGCTTTCACACACGAAAATGAAAAATTGTGAATATCTCGGAAAAGCTATTTCTTCTCCTTTAATGCTCGGCGGGAGATACACACCGCAGCAGTGGTCTTGACAAAAATTTTTGTCTCCCCAAAAATGGTGGCCATTTTGAATTTTCAAAGTTTTTGCAAAATACAAAAATGCTTATATCTCTAAAACCGTGCTATATGGAGCGAACTCAACAAAATTTTTGACCTGCTGGGTATCTCTGCAGAGTAGCCATGGCAATTTTCCAAATATTTTTGTATCGCCAAATATAGCGGACATTTTTAATTTTTTAATTTTTTGCAAAACACAAAAATGCTTATATCTTGAAAACCGTGCTAGATAGAGCAGACTGCGCTGACTTTGGTTGCCACAACAGTATAAGGCTAGAAACGAAGCATTTTCTTAATACTTTAGCACTCACCTTTATATCCTTTTCGGGACGCTTTGTTTTTGCTATGCAAAAACATTGTCTTTTTTTTTTGCGAGCGATCCTCTAGTTGTAAAATTGTTTTAGCAACCGGTTTTTATTACTGGCTACAACTGGTTACAGAGTGTACCGACTGGTGCTGGCTACACAGCCTTGTATACTTGCTTCAACAACTGGTTACAGAGTGTACCGGCTGGTACTGGCTACACAGCCTTTTACACTTGCTTCAACAACTGGTTACAGTGTACCGACTGGTACTGGCTACACAGCCTTGTACACTTGCTTCAACAGCTGGTTACAGAATGTACCGGCTGGTACTGGCTACACAGCCTTGTACACTTGCTTCAACAACTGGTTACAGAGTGTACCGACTGGTACTGGCTACACAGTCTTGTAAAATTGCTTCAACCTACCGGTTACAAAGTCTACTAACAGGGTGCTGGCTACACAGTCCTTACTGTACAGTGCTTCACCCCAACTGGTTGTAAAAAAAAAAAAAATCGACCAGCAGCTGTGAAAATTCATTGGTGACCCCAGCCTGCCAGTTTTTTGCCGGTTACAGAAAATTACTGGTTACAGTAAAGTACCAGGTATGGAGTCCTGGTAGTGGACAGAGTTGCCTAAGGTAATTTGGTTACACAGAATTCTTAGACCATTCATAGACCACCAGGCAACCTCCCCTTATCACACCTCTCAACAACCTGTTATCGGTGCTGGACTTGACTGGAGAGATAATAAATTTTGTCATCATGTCCGGCCAGGGGTCAGACATCTCACAAATGACAATTGCTCTGTAAATGCTGCACCTTGCAGGCTGCTGGCCCGGGGCAAAGAGTCTATTAATGTGAAAAGTTGTGTCAGCCCCACCGGCCCACAATATGAACAGAGAGACTGTTAACTTGGATCATTGTCACCAGACCGGACCAGTGTCCGGTGGGACAGAAAATGTTTGTCAGAATACCAAATGTCCCAAATGTGACGCACCATCTGCCTGTAGGGTCCAAACTAAGCCCTTTTTGAGAACTTAGGAAGCCTTGGGGGCTGGACCCTAGGTAGAACAATTGTTGCAGGAGGGATACCTACGCCCATATACCTATACAAGGACAATCCAGGAAATGCCTGAGATTTCACATCCAAGGTCGGGCATACCAGTTCAAGGCCCTGCCATTCGGTTTGTCCACAGCGCCTTGGAGTTCACCGTGATACCAAAGGTGGTGAAATTGATGGCCATACACAAGGATTTAAGAAACCACCAGTACCTAGACGACTGGTTGGTGAGAGTCAGATCCCACCAGGCTTGTCGCCAACATACACAGGAACTAGTAAATAATGTGTCAGCAACTGGATTGGCTGATGAACTTAGAGAAATCAGAGCTGGAGCCCAAACAAGACTTCGATTTTGTAGGCTACCAGTTCGACTTCAGGTCTGATCGGTTCCGACCGACTCTGGACTGGTGGCAGAACCTTCAAGAGACTGTTAAAATGGCTATCCCTACCGGCTTGCCCGGTCCGGGAATTCATGTCCTTGATAGGTTACTAACATCTACAGAAAAGCATGTTAATCTAGGCAGACTTCATATGAGACCCATACAGTGGCATCTCAAAAACAACTGGAGGGTACCAGAATCACTGGAAAAGGTGATCCAAGTCCCCAGGTCCCTGCATTTACCCCATTTACAATGGTGGCTGAAGGAAGACAATGCACTTACAGGCCAACCATTACACCCAATAAAACATGCTCTGCAAATGTTTACAGACGCATCAATAGAAGGGTGGGGCGCTCACTTAGATGAGCACTTTGCAAGAGCAACCTGGTCCCCTCCGGGAAGCAAGTTGTATATAAACTATCTAGAACTTTAAGCAGTTTTTCTGACTTTAAAGAGTTCTAAGACTTTTGCTCAAACAAGATAGTACTAAACAAGTAGCAACTGACAACACCACAGTAGTGTCATACATAAAGGAAGGAGGAATGAGGTCGGGCCCACTTTGTGCCCTACTATGTAGAATCTTGACCTGGTGTACCAGGAAACAAGTGACTCTAAAGCACGACACATTCCAGGCCGGCCTAATGTGGTAGCAGACAGGCTGTCCAGGCTAGGCCAGACCATCCAAACAGTGGTTTCTCCTTCCAGAGGTCTTCCACTCTATGCAGTAGGTGACACCGGCCCAAAATAGACTTATTTGCCACGAGGTTCAACAACAAGTCGCCTCTGTTTTGTGTCACCGGTACCGGATCCCCTGGCCACAGCAGTGGATGTGCTCAGTCGGCCATGGTAGGATCTAAAAACATACACCTTCTCACCATCAGCCATATTGGGCAAAGTGGTGAAGAAGTTGCAAGACTCCCCATGTAAGAGAATCATTCTGATTGCTCCGGGGTGGCCCAACATGCCTTGTTTTTGGGATCTAGTGGCCATGTCCAGCCACATCCCGCTGAGCCTGCCCAATCTGCCCAGCCTGTTCACAGCCATTCGATCAGATCCCTCACAGAAATCTGACAAATCTTAATCTCCATGCAGGGCTCCTAGAGCCTCAGCAATCGAGGAGCAGGACTTGTCTGAGGCAGTGGCAGCAAGAATTGAGGCTCCTCAAAGGGGGATCAATCAGATCAGTCTATGAGGCAAATGGGTTTTTTTTACAAAGTGATGTATCATTCATCAGGTGGACTTCGGGCACCACCTGTAAAGTCAGTTGCTGATTTCCTTAGGTACCTGTTTCAGGACAGGAAGTTGCAGCCCAGTACCATTGATGGTTACAGGTCAGCCATTGCTGATAGTCTGGAAAATTTGCCCATCAATGTTAGTAAGGATGAAGATTTCACTCGTCTCCTGGATAGCTTCCACTGAGACAGACCCAAAGGCCGGAGGGGAACCCCCTCCTGGAACCTCTCCCTGGTTTTTGCACCAGCTGACAAGGTTCATTTTGAACCAATTAAAGGCCTCCTTGAAGCATTTGACCTTCAAGGCAGTTTTCCTCTTGGCCCTGGGTTCGGGCAAGCGTAGAAGTGAGATACATGCTCGGCAAACAGCCCAGCACCGTTGATGGTTATAGGTCACCATTGTTGATAAACTGGGAAATTCACCCTTCAACATCAGTAAGGACGAAAATCGCGCTCGTCTCCTGGATAGTTTCCTCAGAGACAGACCCAAAGGCAGGAGTGGCATACCCTCCTGGAACTTCTCACTGGCCGTACACCAGCTAAGACTCCAATTGATCCAATCAAGGAGGCCCCCTTGAAGCATTTGACCTTCAAGATGGTATTCCTCTTGGCCCTTGGGTCGGGCAAGTGCAAAAGTGAGATTCATGCCTGGCAAAACTGATATATTGGACACCAATCCGATTGGTCAAAGGTGTCCCTGTATCCATCACCCAGCTTTCTATCCTAGAATCAGCTGGCCATAGAGTGTCCAGTGTGGCCCCTGGGGTTATAACAGCCCTGGCCCCGACTCTGGATAGATCCCTCAAGTCTGACAGGTCCCTCTGTCCGGTCAGAGCATTGTGCTACTATTTGGACAGGACCTCAGACATCAGGCAGAATAAGGAGGTGGTTTTTGTCTCCTTTAAGAAAGGTTTCAACAAAGACATCTCACCTGCCACTATCTCCTCTTGGATCAAGCAGACTGTGATCCTATGTTATGAGCTCTCTGACCAGGAGGCCCACATTTAACTTCAGGTTGAAGCCCATGATGTCAGGGCCTTTGCTGCTTCTAAGGCCTTCCAGTCGGGAGTCTCCTTAGATCCAATCTTGTCAGCCTGCCACTGAAGTCACAATACCTTCACACAGTTCTATATGAAGGGCGGGGCTTGGGCTGATTCAGAGCTTTACCAATTGGCCTCGGTAGTGGCTGTATATGTGCATAACAGTTCTTCATGTACATAAGAATTAAGTGTGGCGATGCTTCCTTCGGGAGGTTTATTTGCATTCTGGGACTGAACTCATCCCTCTCTTCCCCTACCTCAGAGCAGGTCTGCAAAAAGGGGGGGGGGGGCGACGGCGGTATAGCCCCGGGTAACCGGCTCCTGGCAACCGACCATGGCCTTGCAGGGTTTCCTGACCTTAAAGTCAACCCAGGCCTGGACCTATAGGTCTCCTGACGAAGTCAGCCTAGACCGTAGGTTAAAATTTGCTATTACTTGTGAGTTCACATAAGTCCCTAGTAACTTACCCGCCGACCAAGCGGTAGTTATTCAGCAATTGTCCATTGGATAGGATGTATTAACGCAATAAAATTGCAAATTTAATAAGTAAATTAAATTTTTATAAGTTAATACCCTATCCAATGGACACACAAGACCCTCCCACCGACCCCGCTATCAGCTTACTAGGGGTCTAAGAGGTTTAGACAACGAAAAAGATGCTATGACGTCAGGTTGTCTAGACAGGAAGGAAGTACGAGGCGCCATCTGGGGAGTGCACAGTACTACGGACCGGCCAGCCAGTGGTAACACAGGACGTCTTTTTCTGGCGTTTGGCGGGCCGGTCTGCGCCGACCGGATTAGCAATTGTCCATTGGATAGGGTATTAACTTATAAAAATTTAATTTACTTATTAAATTTGCAATTTTCTCAAATAACTCATTCACCTACTTTTGGGAGAGCTTTTACTCCGTGAAATTTCACACCCATAGCTAATTATTCACCTACTCAAAATGAGTAAATGCTAATTATCTGTAAAAGTATTGCGGATACCCAATTTTTATCAAATACTCATTCATCTACTTGTGGGAGAGCTTTCACATGGTGAAGTTTCAGACCCATAGCTAATTACTCACCTACTCAAAATGAGTAAATGCGAATTATCTCTAAAAGTATTGCAGATAGCCAATTTTTCTCAAATAACTCATTCACCTACTTTTGGGAGAGCTTTCACTTGGTGAAGTTTCACACCCATAGCTAATTATTCACCTACTCAAAATGAGTAAATGCGAATTATCTCTAAAAGTATTGCGGATACCCAATTTTTATCAAATAACTCATTCATCTACTTTTGGGAGAACTTTCACTTGGTGAAGTTCCAGACCCGTAGGTAATTACTCACCTCAAAAGGAGTAAATGTGAATTATCTCTTAATAGTATTGCAGATAGCCAATTTTTCTCAAATAACTCATTCACCTACTTTTGGAAGAGCTTTCACACACAAAAATGAAAAATTGTGAATATCTCGGAAAAGCTATTTCTTCTCCTTTAATGCTCGGCGGGAGATACACACCGCGGCAGTGGTCTTGTCAAAAAATTTTGTCTCCCCAAAAATGGTGGCCATTTTGAATTTTCAAAGTTTTTGGAAAACACAAAAATGCTTATATCTCTAAAACCGTGCTATATGGAGTGAACTCAACAAAATTTTTGACCTGCTGGGTATCTCTGCAGAGTAGCCATGGCAATTTTCAAAATATTTTTGTCTTGCCAAATATAGCGGACATTTTGAATTTTCGAATTTTTTGCAAAACACAAAAATGCTTATATCTTGAAAACCGTGCTAGTTAGAGCAGACTGCGCTGACTTTGGTTGCCACAACAGTATAAGGCTAGAAACGAAGCATTTTCTTAATACTTTAGCACTCACCTTTATATCCTTTTCAGGACGCTTTGTTTTTGCTATGCAAAAACATTATCTTTTTCTTTGCGAGCGATCCTCTAGTTTTACTTTAAGTAGTCTTTACTGTACAACCCGGGTTCTTTTGTCATGCTGTAAGTGCATATTAGATATATCGTGTGATTGATTGTTGTAATAAAATTAAATGAGATTTTTTGGTATATGAGAAATTGGAGATATTGTCTTTTTCCACATCTCTGAGTTTAATTTTACCTGAGTATAATCTGAAAGCTTATCACTTAACAAAACTAGTAATGTTGTTGAATCTGTATTAACTCATGATTGTATATCTGTGTTGTTAGAATAAGTGACAAGTTTGCTCTTTTTCAAAAAGTGTCCCATTCAGTAGACAACATGCTTTTGGGCTTTTATGTATGAGCACAAAGAAAATAAAACCCCATTCAGAAAACAAGTAGAACACATCTCCTGCCATGCCTGAGGTCGAAGAAAATATAAAAAATATATGGTGTCTTGGATATGATATGAAAGTGTCAGGTATTTCTTGTACATTCATGTAAAATGTAATTTTTACCCCACAGCCCTGAAGGGCTGACGAGGTATTGTTTTCACCCATGGTGGGCGGGCGGCGGGAAAACGTTTGTCCGGGCTGTATCTCAGAAACCGTAAGGTGTAGGAAGTTGATACTTGGTAGGGACATTGGTTAGGAGGTGTAGGTGTGCAACATCATGGTCTGACCTTGATTTGACCTTTGACCTTGCCGTAGTGACCTTGAATTTGAAAATCTTGTCCGGGCTATATCTCGGAAACCGTAAGGTGTAGGAAGTTGATACTTGGTAGGGACATTGGTTAGGGGGTGTAGGTGTGCAACGTCATGGTCTGACCTTAATTTGACCTTTGACCTTGCCGTAGT
The DNA here is from genome assembly GCA_964017235.1 of Sabellastarte sp. h YS-2021. Taxonomy (NCBI): domain Eukaryota; kingdom Metazoa; phylum Annelida; class Polychaeta; order Sabellida; family Sabellidae; genus Sabellastarte; species Sabellastarte sp. h YS-2021. Next base: position 37,734,774 of record OZ024936.1, read on the forward strand.
GACCTTAACCTCTAAATCTTGTCCGGGCTATATCTCGGAAACCGTAAGGTGTAGGAAGTTGATACTTGGTAGGGATATTGGTTAGGGGGTGTAGGTGTGCAACGTCATGGTCTGACCTTGATTTGACCTTGTCGTAGTGACCTTGACCTATAAAATCTTGTCCAGGCTATATCTCGGATACTGTAAGGTGTAGGAAGTTGATATTTGGTAGGGACATTGGTTAGGGGGTGTAGGTGTGCAACGTCATGGCGTGACCTTGATTTGACCTTTGACCTTGCCGTAGTGACCTTGACCTATAAAATCTTGTCCAGGCTATATCTTGGAAACCGTAAGGTGTAGGAAGTTGATCCTGTGTAGGGACATTGGCTAGGGTGTGTAGATGTAAAACGTCATTGTGATACCTTGATTTTGACCTTTGACCTTGCCGTAGTAACCTTGACCTATAATGCCTTGTCTGGGCTATATTTTGGAAACCATAAGGTGTAGGAAGTTGATATTTGGTAGGGACATTGGTCAAGGGTTATATGTGTGCAACGTCATGGTGTGACCTGGATTTGATCGTATCTGATGCTATTTTATGTCTCTACGAGGATATCTTATACTATTTATCTCTCTTATATCTCTCTCATATCTTTTTACTTGAATCTTGGTTGTTGCACCTTTGGGTGTCTTTTGGTGTAGAAGTCAGTGTTAAAGTCATATTAGAAGTCATTAACTGTTTTACTTTTGCAACTTCCCATTGTAACAGATGGTATTGCATCAAGTGAGCCACAGGTTTTGGCCCCAATTCCACATAAAAGCATGTATTGCTACACCTGTATGTATGGGTAATATTCAAAACATCCAAACCGTAACTCGACCATACAAATGAAAATCAAAATGGGAGAAGTCTTAAAGCTTCACAATTTTTAGTGTACTGAATTGTCTTGTTTTAATGCTTATTCTTTACATGCAATTTCTTTCTCTTAGATGTTATTTTCTCTACTTAAACATTATTTGGACACTGGCACTGCTCTGAAAGTATCCCATTCTGTGAACTGTTTCACAACTTCTATATCTCATGGTGTTGAAAACTATTTTCCCAGGCTGTGGGGTACGGGCATCTCTGATGCTATTTTATTAATTGTATATGTTCCAGTTTTTTGGGTTTTTTTTTTTTGCAGCAACCATATACTGATCCTAAGAAAACATTCAAAATTCAAGTTGAAGCATTTAACAAGCGACTGACTATGGCAGAAAAAGTGAAGAGAATAGAGGTAATAATGCGCTGCTTTAAAACACTAATTTCATTTTAATGGTTCAAAAGTAAGATGAAATGAGCAGAAAGATTTGTCCGGGTGTGTAAAGAAATGAATTAATGTTTTAGGTCTGATAACCAATGTTCCTTTTGTTCCCCATCAAATTTACATCCTTCATAACAATATCCAGAAAACAAAATGTTATAGCACTTTGTTGAGTACTTATATTAAGTGAACTATCAGTGTGCTAATTCTGTAGGAGACACTGCTTCCAATGAAAATAAATTTTCAGCTCATTTCAAAGCAGGTTATGCTAAAAGTCTACACAGAATCTATTCCAAAAGTAAAACTGTCTAGGTCAGTTTGTTCCCTAATGTGAGAAATATATGAGATGAAGTTTCTGACTGACATTTTGTCACTCAGATTTCAGAATTGGCTGGCTAACTTGCAGCAAACAGGAGAAACCGTAACATTTTAGTCTGCAAATTGTTTACTGTTGTACTGTTGCAGCATATTTTGGAACATGGAGTGCAGTTTGGCCAGGTGAATTTGGAGGAGCAAGACTACTGCTTTGGCCTGTTGGAGTATTATGAAGATTCACACTCTGCTCAGCCAACCCATGTTATGTTTGGGCGATGGGTAAGGGACGTTTGTCTCATAATATCACCATGTGTTTAAGTGATTAAATGAATAGAAATAAAATGTGTTGCAATCAGTAGATCTCGACAGTTTTTCCTATATTGGTATCAAAGTACACCATTATTTTTAAAACTTAGGTAAGCACCATGTTCAATGGCCAAGGAGTACCAAAACCTCCAAAAACAGGTTGTTTTGCAAAATAACACAATACAAGTATTTTCTTGGTATGCTTATATAGATAACTTTTTATCGAAGTGACCATTTTTAAAGTTGATGACCAATCCAAGTTCAGTATCGAGGATAGTATGACACTCAAGTTGGTATGAAACTTTGCACAGGTTGTAATTCATCTCTTTACCTTCCTTTGTCTCCCACCAATGATTTTTTTCTGTTGCAGTGCTATGTGTAAATTTTAAGTATTTTTAGAATAAAAAATTTTATTAGAAAAGATAATTGTTAACAGTCTGATTACTTTTCTGTTTAGAGTATACACAACTTTATTCTACCTGCTTATGAGCCTGACATTTACACACTTTTACTGTCTTGTTTGTGATTTCAGCTAGCTAATGGTCAGAAGGAACTTGTGAACAAATATGATTTGAAAAAGAGAGCATTCATAGGTTTGTGAATTTATTTAATTCGCAGCTTGTATTCAAACCTTTAGAATTATTGCAGTCTGTTACAGAATTTATGAGACTCTTTACTGTGGCTTGAGTAGGAAAGATGTGCCTAGATATCATTTGACTCTTGACCAAGAATGTGTTTATGAACCATCATTTTATTGAACTTGAATATAATTAAAAGCTTACCATCTGGGACTCAGTGCTTGTATCAAGAGGCCGCGCCTGACACGGTCAACTCTCGAAAAAAGAGTTCGAATGACCGCAGCAAGGTTTAGTTTTACCCCACATACTTGGTGACAGATAGTGAGCATGCGCAGAACTTCTTCTTCTCTATGGCCGCATTAGTGTGATGCAGTGTTTTTTTATTGCGTAAAATACCCTTACCTTATCCTCACTAGTGCTTACGTGTTAGCGGGAGCATACAAAAGACGACCAGACGAGAATATTATTTCAAAAAGAAATATTCTTGTCGGTAGCGGTACCAGTATGTATGCGCATGACCGCGCATGCGCCTGGTCCAGCATAACCCCTGTCAGCCTCACTTTTAATTTGGTCGTCAGGGAGTGTACATCGTAAACAAATCGTGTTTGCTGCGAATTCTACTATGGCAGAAGGGCAGATTAAAAGTAAGGGACAGAAGCTGGCTGTTGGTTGTCACCATACAGCTTATGAATGGGATCACCATCGCTTCTGTGTCTCTTGTAGAGAGAAGAATAAAGGTGATGACGTTTGTGTAACTACTAAGGAAGAAGACTGTTTTGTTTGCCTCCAGTTCACTGCTGAACAAAGGAAAAAATTAAAAGCTAAGAAAGCTTATGAAAAGAAGAAAATTTCCAAAGAAGCAATCTCTAAAAGGTTGAAGATTCCCTGTTAGGGGTTGATGATATTCAACCGTCTCAGGCTTCCGCCAATAAGGAAAAGCCTTCCACTTCAAATTCATCATCTAGTTCCAATGACCCCTTACAGCTTATACTAGCACGTCTAGAAGCTATGCAGGGTCGTCTTCAGGTTTTAGAAACCAAATCTACAGAGGCAACTACACAGGAGGTTTATGGTGAGGCTAGCCGTGACGAATCTGTATCAAGATCTGTGTTTGCTACGACAGAAGATGACGAACATGGAGTGGGGAATGATCAGGCTGAGCAAAGAACGCATCACAAACGAGCGCGTTCTCAGTCTCCTCACTCGGATCATAGGCTTTCATCCAAAGTTGAGGAGGACCCATCTTACAGGCAATTTTTAGCCTCTATTAGGGGTTTGTTGGATCTGTCAACCCCAGAGGAATTTAAGGAGGTCCCCTCAAAGATTTTTGGTTCTAAGGACCGGAAAAAGAAGCAGGCAGTACTACCCATGTGTTTACCACCAGTGGGTGAAATCAATTCACGTTGGATTGAGTTAGAGAAGAAGGTTGCAGGAAATCCATCTGAAAATGGGGAGAGACTTCACTCTGCGCCTTTCAACACTGATACATTTCTGCCTTATACTAGACCTAATATGAAGTTTTACAGGTCTACAGTTTCAGAATTTTCGACTTCAGCACCCAAATGTCAGGATTCCTTCAAGTCCATTTGCTCCAAATCTTCATCAGCTCCATCGTACATCTCTGTACCCACTCGCCAATTCACTACCATGGAATCAGTCAAACGCGAGCATGTGCAACTCTTAGGGTTTGTGAGTCACTTTATTAGAGCTCTTGAAAAATGTGCTTCTAATATGGAGGATATTTTACAGGCTGGTGTCGTGAATATGGAGGACAGTTTCAGTAAAGATATTGAGGAACTGTTATCATATATTCAACTGCAGTATTCTACAATAGCTTCCATTGAAAGGGCTCTTGAGACAGTGGTTGAAGCCTCAATGACAATGTCCTGCAATATGCAACTGGCTAGAAGAGATACGATTTTGAAATTCTCAGCCCCTCACCTACACGAGCATGATAGGAATAGATTGAGGAGATCTGGCTTTACATCCACTGACTTATTCTCACCTTCAGTTTTAAACAATGTTGAGAACAAATATGAGCGCAGTCGATCGCCCAAAAGACAGAAAATGGATTCCAAACCCATTTTCAACTCCAGGAAAGGAAGATTGGATTACAATACTGCTTCATTTCCAAATTCATCTTCAAAGAATTCTTTTCGTGGTCAACAGGACAGCAAGCCACAATTCAAACCCACACAATCCGCCAGAGGGGGAGGTCGTGGTGGAAGAAGGAAATGACTATATCAAAGAAGTAGATTTGTCACCTGGAGGCCGTTTACAGTTATTTCACAAGGTATGGCTAGAAAACAGTTGTCATCCCAGAGTTGCACACATTCTAAAGTACGGTTACGAGATCATCTTAAAAGGTCCAATCGAATTGTCTCGACATCCCACAATTCTCAGTGGTTATGCCAATCAACAAAAACAGAACTTCCTGTTAGAATGTGTACAGCAAATGTTACAGAAAAAGGCGATAGTTCCTGTAAAGATGTCTGCAACTCTGGGATTTCACAGCAGGTTGTTTTTGGTGCCAAAGCCAGGCAAAAAATGGCGCCCAGTAATAGATCTCAGTGTACTAAACAGCCACTTAACGGTCCCAACATTCAAAATGGAAACTGCGGAGGTGATAAGAAACTCAATTTGCAAGGGGGAGTGGGTAGTTTCTGTAGACCTTACAGACGCTTATTTTCACATCCCTATTCATCAAAGATCGCAAAACCTACTTCGGTTTCATGTAGGAGGGCGTTCCTTCCAATTCAGAGCACTACCCTTCGGCATTGCGACGGCGCCAATCGAATTCACTCGTGTAGTCAAGGAAGTAAAGCTAATGCTTCAGAACATGGGTATACGCATCCACCAGTATTTAGACGACTGGCTGTTGCGAGCTCCAACACAGCAGATTTGCATGGAGCAGTCAAAACAACTTGTCCAATTCGTGCAGGAACTAGGTTGGGTAATCAACTTCAAAAAATCGGAGTTAACACCAACTCAAAAATTCGATTTCCTGGGCTACAGGTTCGACTTGGTCAGGGGCGAGGTCTTACCCACAGAAAAAAAATGGCTAATTTTGAAAAGTGCCATAGAGGGTCTAAGCAACAGTATTACAACAACTCCCAGGATCCTAATGTCTTTCATAGGGGTACTAGCATCTCTAGAGAAAACAGTCCCAATGGGCAGGTTGCATATGAGGCCATTCCAATGGTACTTGAAAACTCATTGGAAGTATCCCCAATCATTGGACAAGGTCATCCCATGCTCAGAAATTTTGAAGAAACACCTCATATGGTGGAAAAATCCAAAACATGTCTTGACAGGGTGTCCCCTACATGCAGAGGAACACAATCTCCTTCTGTTTACAGATGCTTCAATCAAGGGCTGGGGTGCACATTTGGAAAACCTGACAGTCAGTGGACTGTGGTCGGACAGAGAAGCAAATTTGCATATAAATATTCTGGAGCTAAAGGCAGTGTTTCTAGCAATAAGGTCTTTTCAAACCCATCTTTTGAACAAGAGGGTCTTGGTGGCCTCCGACAATTCAACAGTGGTGGCCTACCTCAACAAACAGGGGGGGGACCCATTCACTCGAAATGTGTCTCATGATATGGCGTCTCATGGCTTATTGTCATCCCAGAGCAATTTTGCTGAGGGCTCGACACATCCAGGGCTGTCTGAATGTGATAGCAGACAGTCTCTCACGCAGGGACAAGGTCATACAGACAGAATGGTCTCTTCATCCCAAAATTTTTCAAAGGAATTGCCAAATTTGGCACAGGCCAATGATAGACTTGTTTGCCACCAAAATGAACAACAAACTTCCTTTGTATGTGTCTCCAGTCCCAGATCCAAATGCAATGGCGGTAGATGCATTGAACATCTCTTGGGAGGTAATGGACGGTTATGTTTATTGTCCAATAGCTCTAATCCCGAAGGTACTTCAAAAAATGAGAACTTATGCATGCCAAATGATTGTGGTAGCTCCAGGGTGGCCAGGGATGAGCTGGTTTTGGGATCTCATAGACCTTTCCACAAAACCTCCACTGTTTCTTCCACATTGGGAGTATCTTTTGAAACAACCGTTCAGTCAGAGATTTCATCAAAATCTTCCTTATCTCAACCTTCATGTTTGGCATCTGGATTCGAGACCAAGTCACCTCAAAAATTCTCAAGCACAGTGGCAGAGAGAATTAAGGCACCTCAGAGATTATCATCCAGAAGGGTTTATGAATCAAGGTGGTCCATTTTTGAATCATGGGGTAGAAAAGCAGGTGGAATTCAAGCAACCATCTATTTCCATAATAGCAGATTTTCTGACTCATTTGTTCAATGAAAAAAATTTGAAACCTACTACAATTGCAGGTTATAGAACAGCAATAGCAGACCATTTGGGACCAGCAGGCATTGAAATCAGTCACAGTTTTGAACTAAATAGGCTGATTGCAAGTTTTCATAGAGACAGACCGGTGAAGGATAGAGGTGTACCTTCTTGGGATTTATCTTTGGTCCTTCTGGCATTAACTAAGCCTCCTTTTGAACCTCTGAAGGATGCTCCTTTGAAATTGCTAACCTTCAAAACAGTGTTTCTTATGACCTTGGCTTCAGGTAGAAGGAGGGGTGAAGTACATGCTTGGACATTCAAATCCCTCAAACATAAGACTGGTTGGAAGGAGGTTACAGTAGCTCCTTCATCAGTTTTTCTGTCCAAAAACCAGTTGGCTTCGGATGGTCCTAATGTGGTTCAACCAGTGGTCATTCCGGCTTTGAAACCAATTTTGGACTCATCTTTATCTCAGGATAGGTCCTTATGTCCAGTCAGATCTTTGAGGTATTATGTTGATAAGACAAAGGATCTTAGGGAGGGTAAACACCTGTTGTTTATCTCCTTCAAAAGTGGTTTTTCAGGAGATATCCAAAGAGCTACGATATCATCCTGGATAAAGCAAACAGTCATTCTGGCATATCAGGAGTCTGACCTTGAAACTCAAAAATTATCTAGGGTTAAAGCCCATGATGTTCGCTCTATGGCTGCTTCATTGGCTTTTAAGGGTGGAGTCTCTCTTGACCACATTTTGGGTGCATGTTTTTGGAAATCACATACTACTTTCACGAATTTTTATCTCAAAGATGTATCCTGGAAGTCAAAAGAAGGGTCAGAATACTCATTGGGTTCTGTGGTTTCAGCCCAGCATATAGTTAAACTATAGTATGTATTGCTCTTAGTTTTAACTATATTTAAAATCTGTTATTATGATCTTTTTCATTGCTTTGTGTTCATACAGTTGTGTCTTGAGATTTATATACATTTTTGTCTATTTACAGGTCATCCAGGGAGATGTTTGTAAATATTTCTGTTTCTTTCCGTTGGAAGTTTGAAGTTGATGTTGGAAGTTTGATTGTGTAGCAACTACTTTTTTCAAGCAAGATGAACAACAGCTTTTCTGTGTACTGAAAACTCAAACTGATGATAGGGCCGAAGATTCAAGTTTTATAGGTTAGTTTACAAAGATAACATAAGTATAAATGTTATTTTGTTCAATTACCTATTTATGCGTAAAATAGTCTAGTACTTTATCCTCACAACGGTGCTTGATACTCGTACTTTGGCTTATTGTTTGATTATGCCTGCTTTTGGTGTCAAAAATATTGAAATCCCACCACCAGTATGGTTGTAATCAAGCACTAGTGAGGATAAGGTAAGGGTATTTTACGCAATAAAATGTAAAAATTTTATTGTAATTTAACTTTTTATAAGTTAAATACTTACCTTATCCTCACTAGATTCGGATTCCCGCCCTACCAACCCCACATTTTCAATATTTTTTGGTTTACAATATAACATATTGACTCCCAAAATTAAAAGTGAGGCTGACAGGGGTTATGCTGGACCAGGCGCATGCGCGGTCATGCGCATACATACTGGTACCGCTACCGACAAGAATATTTCTTTTTGAAATAATATTCTCGTCTGGTCGTCTTTTGTATGCTCCCGCTAACACGTAAGCACTAGTGAGGATAAGGTAAGTATTTAACTTATAAAAAGTTAAATTACAATAAAATTTTTACAATTTGTGCAGATAAATTTTTATGTTATTTAGTGGATATATTGAGTATTTTGGTTCAGTTTTCAGATATCTTGTGTAATATTATTCAGTGATTGTTGTGACAATTTACTGTTACATGAAAAGTAAAAGTTTTCGTATATTTTATAATATTTGTTTGTGTTGGGATATCACCTTTGGAATTAACATGTCTACTGCTGGGAACAGGTCCTGAGCTCTTTAAGTGTCATAATTTTTGCAATCCTTTTGATTTACACAGCTACTGCCCCACGTGCAGGGAGGCAGGTAAAGGTGATGATAATTGTATTACTGGTAAAGCCGGGTGTTTGATATGTGCTTCCTTCACCGAAGAATAGCAAGTTAAAATCACGAATTGGAAGCATTATGTTAAAAAAAGATAAGGGTGGGGCATCCGACGTGGCCAGAGATGAATCCGAGCTCCTGGGTGAGGCATTTCATGGTGAGATTTTTGTGGGGTCCCAACAAGAACTGGATCAGGCAGCCCAGTATTTTTACCAGTCTCCAACAAGAGAGAGCAATGTAGTTCTGGGAGATTCTAGAGCCCAGGTACTGGGACTGGACTCCCTATCCATAAAACCCCACAGCATGTGCCCGAGACCCCAGGTACCGTTTTGTAATGGAAGATAGAAAAATCCCTGGGTAGTCAATTCCAGGAACAAATAGGAGCCTCTCAATGATCCATGATGGATGTGTTTCAACGACTGACTGCCAAAGTTAAATCTAGCTCAGATCCTGCTCTCGTTGCCTATGCTTACCCTCCTGCAGCTCTTCTTCACAAGATGATCATTCTAATAGCCCTGGTTTTGGGACATAGTGCAGCTCTCAACGGAGATCCCAATCCGATTACCAGTGTCAACAGCACTTCTCAAGCAGTCTCATGAGCAAGTGTTTCACAACAACCCCCAACATCTGAAACTCCATGTCTGGTGTCTAGGAGTGGACACCTCCAAGGACAAGGCTTCTCTGTGGAAGTGGAAGAGAGAATTTCTGCACTCCAAGGTCTTCAACAAGGACCATTTGCAAGTTATAGTGGGCCCTATTTGAAAAACGGTGCAGAGAAAATTTGGTGAATTTCTCCACTCTTTCTGTGAAACAAGTCTCAGACTTTTTCATGTACCTGTACCAACACTTAGACAGATGCCCATCAACCATTGATGGTTATAAGACTGCCATTGTTGGCACCTTAGTCCTAGCTAGGCTCCATTTCTCTCAAAGCTCAACCTTAACAGGTTACATTCCAGCTTTCACAGGGATCAACCCAAGAGTTGCAGAAACCTTTCTAAATGAAACCTTTCCGTTCTACTAAATGAGCTCACAAAGTCTCCCTTTGAGTCTCCCTTAAATCTGCTTTCCTGCTAGCTTTAGCCACTGGCAGGTGCCGCAGCAAAATCCATGCCTGGGTGGAAATCCATGCCTGGGTAGCAAACAAAGTGTCCAACTTAGGCCAATTGGTAGCCCTTTTCCCCCGCTTCAGATTTTGTAGCCAAAAACCAACTAGCAAGAGAAGATTCTCAAAGTGTGTCTCCAGTGACTATCCATGCTTCAACTACCATCATGGATAGACAATTCAAAGAAGACTGGACTCTTTGTCTGGTACAGGCCTTGAGGTACTACCTGGATCGCACCAAGGACCTTAGAGGTTCTCGATCCATTCTGTTTATATCCTTCAAAAGGACATACCTCAGATATCTGACCAGCTACTCTCTTCTTGGTTAAAACAAACTATCCTTTTATGATATAAACAAGCAGATCAGCAGGCTTTGGACCTGGTCCAGGTGAAGGCTCATGATATCAGGGCCTTTGCAGCCTCTAAGGCCTTTTACAGTGGGGTTTCAGTGGACCAAATCATGTAAGCTTGTCACTTTAAAGCTTACAATACTTTCACAAATTTTTACCTGAAAGACCTGACTTGGACTTGGTCAGACAATGACAATATATGTATCTGGGTCCACTGGTAGCAGCTCAACAATTCCTAGATTCTCAGAAGGAAAGAAAGGGGAAGGGGGGGCACACTGCAGCAACCGAGTCTTCCAGAGTCTAGCACCCCGAGTTATTAGGTAGATGTCTACAAGCTCAGGATATCTGGTAAGGTCTAATTTATCTTCTTTAATAATTTATAACGTATTGTTTGTGTCTCAGTAGTAATTAAAAAATACTTTATAGTTCTCTTTAGGAGTGGCATTTAGTATTTGGTGAGATTCTTCAAGCTTTGGGCTTGTATTCATAGATAGTGAAGCCCTTGGGGCTACAAAAAAAGTGAGCATAAGCTGCACTTTCTTCTTTCATAAGTCCAGATATCCAGACAGTATTTTGTACTATCTTTTTATTTGAGGCCTAAGGTTTTTTGGCTACTCACAATGCCTAGTTTTTAACTTGTACACTGTAATTGGGACTCAGACTGGTAATTTTAACATATATGTATCATTTAAATCACAAGAAAGACTCACATAATACCTCCAGTCTCAGCTGTAATTCCTTTGGTAGTGGTTGGAATCAGCATTTAGTTCAACCCTTCCTCCAAGCTGTATTATTGGGGTATGGTCTAAATTTTCAACTCTGTCAGTCAAAGAAGGAAGTCGCATTCTTTGTCACCATCTAGGTTACCTCGTTATGAAGGCATCACACCTTGACCAACTGTATGTACTGGTTTCCTCTGCCCTTCCAACTACCCGTCATGATATGACCGGTACAGTGTTGAAAGCGATGTAAAACCCCAAATAAATAAATAAAGGGCTGTCGGGTATTGTTTTCAACCATGGTGTCCAGATGAGCGGGCCGGCAGTTGGGCGGGTGGGCAGCAGGAAAAGTTTGTCTGGGCTGTATCTCAGAAACCGTAAGGTGTAGGAAGTTGATACTTGGTAGGGACATTGGTTGGGGGTGTAGGTGTGCAACGTCATGGTGTGACCTTGATTTGACCTTTGACCTTGCCGTAATGACCTTGAGTTTGAAAATCTTGTCCGGGCTATATCTCGGAAATCGTAAGGTGTAGGAAGTTGATACTTGGTATTGACATTGGTTAGGGGTTGTAGGTGTGCAACATCATGGGATGACCTTGATTTGGCCTTTGACCTTGCCGTAGTTACCTTGACCTATAAAATCTTGTCCGGCTTATATCTCAGAAACCGCAAGGTGTAGGAAGTTGATACTTGGTACTGACATTGGTTAGTGGTTGTAGGTGTGCAGCGTCATGGTGTGACCTTGATTTGACCTTTGACCTTGCTGTAGTGACCTTGACCTATAAAATCTTGTCTGGGCTATATCTCGGAAACCGTAATTCTAATTCTAATAGCACTTTTATAGCGCTTAATCTCCGTCAAAAGACAGACTCTAAGGCGCATCACACAAAAACATTGTTCAATATTCAAAAACCAGAGACATTGCAGGGGTCAGCACCGCGGAGAAAGCAGAAAGGAGATTGGAAATTTAGGGTGGGTATGCTTTTCCAAAGAGGTATGACTTCAACTTTGACCTGAAAGAGGCAAGTGAGTTTGCAGAGCGGACCTCATCAGGAAGGTCATTCCAAATCATAGGTGCGTCATACGCAAAACTGAGTCCAAAATGTTTTCGAGACTTGAAAATTGAACCAAAGTGGGGAACCTCAAGAAATATGCCATCAGATTGACTTCGACGAGTGTTATATGCACTATGTCTGGGAATGAGGAAGGGTTCAAAGTATTTGGGGTTACCACTGTGTAGGAACTTATATACCAGCATGGCAGTCTTAAAGATAGTACGGTACTTAATTGGCAACCAATGTAGTGCTTTTCTAACTGGAGTGATGTGTGAGTACTTGGTGGTGTTGGCAACAATTCTGGCAAGGCTATTCTGAACACATTGAAGTTTGCGCAGATCTAGAGCTGAGAGACCTCTGAACAGAGAGTTACAGTAATCTAGTCGACTTCCGACCAGAGCATTGGCAGCCATAAGAGTAGCTTCATGTGTCAGATGTCCTCGGAGTCGCTTAAGATCCCGGACATGAGCAAAACAAGCCTTGCAGACCTTCCTAACATGGCAAGAGAATGAGAAATCAGAATCAAACCAGACACCAAGGTTCCTAACTGCATCTGTTGGTGATATGAGATTACCAAGTATATTGACCGGGAAGGACTGATTAAGTTTTTCGCGCTGAGACTTTGAGCCAAACACAATGAATTCAGTCTTATCTGGATTTAGCTTGAGCTTATTTGTAGAGAGCCATCTCTTTACGTCTTCAAGGCAGTGTGACAGCTTATCAAGGGCAGAGGCAACATTTTTATGTGTGAGGTGTACATACAATTGTGTGTCATCAGCGTAGAACTGGAAACTAATACCAGGATGATTCTGTATGACTTTACTCAGTGGAGTAGTATAGAGTGAAAAAAGGATTGGCCCCAGGACAGAGCCTTGAGGCACACCATACAATAACTTTTTGGCATCAGATAAAATTGGCCCAATCTTAATGCACTGAACACGGTCTGAGAGATAAGACTTAAACCAATCGAGGACAACCCCGCTCACACCAAACCAGGAGCTAAGAGAATTAAGTAGCGTATCATGATCAATAGTATCAAACGCTGCTGATTGATCCAAGAGAACGACAGCAGTAGCCTCACCTTTAGCAAAAGCCAAATGAACATCATTCTTAATTGAAAGCAATGCAGATTCAGTTGAGTGACCTAGTTTGTAGGCAGATTGCCTGACATTCTCAAGTCCGTTCAAACTAACATGGTCATTCAACTGAGAAGCAACAACACGTTCAACCAGTTTGGATATGAAGCCCAACCCAGAAACAGGTCTGTAGTTTTTTAAGTCATTGGGTGGTAGTGATGACTTTTTAATCAATGGGGTTACAATAGCCTTCTTGAACTCATCAGGTACAACACCTTCTGACAACGAGCAGTTAACAAGCCTGGTGATAGAGGGCAGTAAAATATCAATACATTCCTTAACAAGAAATGTAGGCCATGGGTCTAACAAACAAGATTTAGTGGGTGACTTCATGATAATTTTTCTAATTTCCTCTTGAGAAACTTGTTTAAAGCAGCTGAAATTGGGTACATCAGGTGGAGGAGGCAGAGTGAATGAGTCACTAGAGGAAAATGAGTTTCTGATTTTATCTATTTTGTCACTGAAGAAAGTGACAAACCGGTCAGCAAGACCTTTCTTAGATTCATGAGAAGGGAGTACTGCTTCAGAACTAGAGTGCAGTGCGGAACGCAAGACCTGCCATAGCTTCTTGGAGTCATTGGTATTTTCTCTGACCAGGTTTCTGAAGTAATTTGCCTTATCTTTGTTGACCAGTGAATTGCAGCGACCAATCTGTCTTCGAAGTCTAGCTCGATTATAGGCAGATTTATCTTTACGCCAGATTCGTTCCAGCTGTCGCCTGATGGTTTTTGCCAGCCTGTAGGTGTCAGATAGCCAACCAGTAGCTTGCTTAGTAAAAGTGCGAGTAACCAATGGTGCATGCTTGTCGAGCAATTTGCTCAAATCATCTAAGTATTGTTCACACAAACCACTGACTGTAAGGTGTAGGAAGTTGATGTTTGGTAGAGACATTGGTTAGGGGGTGTATTGAATTGTCTTGTTTTAATACTTCATCTTTATATACATTTTCTTTCTCTTAGATATAATTTTTCTCTACTAAAACATTATTTGGACCTTTAGATAACTGACACTGCTCTGAAAGTATCCCGATCTTTGTACTGTTTCACTACTTCTGTATCTCATCATGTTGAAAAATATTTCCCCAGGCTGAGGGGTACGGGCATCTCTGATGCTATTTTTATGTCAGCTGACTGACATTATGTCGTCACTCTGCGGCGTGGGCGTACGCGTCCGCGTCCGCGTGAACAACTTCTCCTCCAAAACTACAAGGCCTAGAGACGTGCTGTTTTTTTTAAAAGATACCTTATCTATCGAGGATGAAAAATTGTTCAAGGCATGCAAATCTGTCTGTTCGTCTGTTTGCTAGAGACATTACAAGGGGGGTACCCCCACCAAAAGTGTGAAAATTTCAACACTTAATCACAATTTTCTCAGTGACTATTGCAGGGATTTCTCTCATATCTTGCATATATGTACTACGCCAGAGGTAGATTCTCTTGTGTGAGTATGAGACCTGGATCTGTCTTACTTTTTTTTTAATAAATTTTTTTAATAATTTTTAATGCATTAAAATTCATGAAATCATGCACAAAATCATTTATAACTTGAAAAGTGTTGCATTTAGAGCATTTTGTTAAAATATGTTATTCAGCTACTTTTTTCATAGCTACAATATGGTGAGTAAGTTGGGTGCCTGTCTCAATAGCTAAGTGAGTAATAGCTACTTTTGGGCTTTTCAGTAACTTCCATCATGAGTAAAATCACTTGTAACTTAAAAACTATTGCATTTAGAGAAATTCGTATAAATATGTTATTCAGCTACTTTTGGGTCAGCTATAACATAGTAAAATTTTAGACCTGTAGCTCATGGCATAGCTGAGTAATAGCTACTTTTAGGTTATCACTGTTGAGTAAATCGCTTATAACTTGAAAACTATTGCATTTAGAGAATTTCGTATAAATATGTTATTCAGCTACTTTTGGGTCAGCTATAACATAGTAAAATTTCAGACCTGTAGCTCATGGCATAGCTGAGTAATAGCTACTTTTAGGTTATCACTGTTGAGTAAATCGCTTATAACTTCAAAACTATTGCATTTAGAGAATTTCGTATAAATATGTTATTCAGCTACTTTTGGGTCAGCTATAACATAGTAAAATTTCAGACCTGTAGCTCATGGCATAGCGGAGTAATAGCTACTTTTAGGTTATCACTGTTGAGTAAATCGCTTATAACTTGGAAACTATTCCATTTACAGTATTTTGTTTCAATATGTTATTCACCTATTTTGGGATCAGCTATAACATAGTGAAGTTTCAGATCTGTGGCTCATTGCATAGCTGAGTAATAGCTACTTTGAAGTTCTCACTATTGAGTAAATCTCTTGTAACTTAAAACCTATTGCATTTAGAGAATTTCGTATAAATATGTTATTCAGCTACTTTTGGGCCAGCTATAACATAGTGAAATTTCAGATCTGTAGGTCATGGCATAGCTGAGTAATAGCTACTTTAAAGTTCTCACTATTGAGTAAATCAGTTGTAATTGGAAAACTATTGCATTTAGAGAATTTCGTATAAATATGTTATTCAGCTACTTTTGGGTCAGCTATAACATAGTAAAATTTCAGACCTGTAGCTCATGGCATAGCTGAGTAATAGCTACTTTTAGGTCATCACTATTGAGTAAATCAGTTGTAACTTCAAAACTATTGCATTTACAGTATTTTGCTTAAATATGTTGTTCACCTACTTTTGGGTCAGCTATAACATAGTGAAATTTCAGACCTGTAGCTCATTGCATAGCTGAATAATAACTACTTTGAGGTTCTCACTTGAGTAAATCAGTTGTAATTGCAAAACTATTGCATTTAGAGAATTTAGTATAAATATGTTATTCAGCTACTTTTGGGTCAGCTATAACATAGTAAAATTTCAGACCTGTAGCTCATGGCATAGCTGAGTAATAGCTACTTTTAGGTCATCACTATTGAGTAAATCAGTTGTAACTTGAAAACTATTGCATGTACAGTATTTTGCTGAAATATGTTGTTCAGCTACTTTTGGGTCAGCTATAACATAGTAAAATTTCAGACCTGTAGCTCATGGCATAGCTGAGTAATAGCTACTTTGAGGTTATCACTGTTGAGTAAATCGCTTATAACTTGGAAATTATTGCATTTAGAGTATTTTGTTTCAATATGTTATTCACCTATTTTGGGGTCAGCTATAACATAGTGAAGTTCCAGACCTGTGACTCATTGCATAGCTGAGTAATAGCTACTTTGAAGTTCTCAATGTTGAGTAAATCACTTATAATTTGAAAACTGTTGCATTTAGAGAATTTAGTATAAATATGTTATTCAGCTACTTTTGGGTCAGCTATAACATAGTAAAATTTCAGACCTGTAGCTCATGGCATAGCTGAGTAATAGCTACTTTTAGGTTATCACTGTTGAGTAAATCACTTATAACTTGGAAACTATTGCATTTACAGTATTTTGTTGCAATATGTTATTCACCTATTTTGGGGTCAGCTATAACATAGTGAAGTTCCAGACCTGTGGCTCATTGCATAGCTGAGTAATAGCTACTTTGAAGTTCTCACTGTTGAGTAAATCAGTTGTAATTGGAAAACTATTGCATTTACAGAAATTTGTGCAAATATGTTAATCAGCTACTTTTGGGTCAGCTATAACATAGTGAAATTACAGACCTGTAGCTCATGGCACAACTGAGCAATAGCTATTCTCAGGCACTGACTGTTGAGTAAATCGGCTATAACTTGAAAAATATTGCATTTGGAGTATTTTGTTAAAATATATTGTTCACCTACTTTTGGGTTAGCTATAACATAGTGAAATTACAGACCTATAGCTCATGGCATAGCGGAGCAATAGCTATTTTCAGGTTCTCACTATTGAGTAAATCAGTTGTAACTTGAAAACTATTGCATTTACAGTATTTTGCTTAAATATGTTGTTCACCTACTTTTAGGTCAGCTATAACATAGTGAAATTACAGACCTGTAGCTCATGGCACAACTGAGCAATAGCTATTCTCAGGCACTGACTGTTGAGTAAATCAGTTGTAACTTGAAAACTATTACATTTAGAGTATTTTGTTAAATATGTTATTCACAGACGTTTTGGTCAGCTATAACATAGTGAAATTGCAGACCTCTATGTCATGGCATAGCTGAGCAATAGCTTCTTTCAGGTTCTCACTGTTGAGTAAATCATTGTATCCAACCTGTAGGAAATCATGGGCTGGGAATCTGTTAATATGGTCCGATTTGACCTTGGAACCCTCCTTCAAGGTCAAATGAGGATAGCCAAACATAAAAGTGCTTATAACTCGCTTATTATTGGTCCTAGAGGTTTGGAATGAAAACCAACCTATAGAAAATCATGAGCTGGGAATTTTTTGGTGTGGTCGGATTTCACCTTGGACCCCTCCTTCAAGGTCAAATGAGGATAGCCAAACTTAAAAGTGCTTATAACTCGCTTATTATTGGTCCTAGAGGTTTGGAATGGAAAACCAACCTATAGAAAATCATGGGCTGGGAATCTTTTGGTGTGGTCGGATTTCACCTTAGACCCCTCCTTCCAGGTCAAACGAAGATAGCCAAACTTAAAGTGCTTATAACTCGCGTATTATTGGTCTTGGAGGTTTGGGATGGTAAACCAACATATAGGAAATCATGGGCTGGGATTCTTTTGGTGTGGTCAGATTTGACCTGGGACCCCCCCTTCAAGGTCAATTGAGGATAGCCAAACTTACAATTGCTTATAACTCGCTTATTATTGGTCCTACAGGTTTGGGATGGTAAACAAGCTACAGGAAATCATGGGCTGGGAATTTTTTTGTGTGGTCGGATTTGACCTTAGACCCCTCCGTCAAGGTCAAACAAGGATAGCCAAACTTAAAAAGTGCCTATGACTCACTTATTATTGGTCTGAGAGGTTTGGGATGGTAAACCATCCTAAATTCTTTGGCTGGGAATCTTTTGGTATGGTCAGATTTGACCTTTGGATCCCTTCTTCATGGTCGAACGAGGATATTGCATTTATAGTATTTCTTTAAATATTTTTAACCTACTTTTTACACTTAAACAATTACCTTGTTACTTTATTTCATAATACCATTTGCAGGGCACAACTTTTTTGTCCTTTTCTTCTGTCAGCTTCGGAATATCTTTCAAACATGCTGTTCAGTTACCATTTACTGTATTTCTGTACAGCCCTTTGCCTGATAATTATGCTTTCCTCTCATTATCACCATCACAAATCAAAAACATTCAGTCAGCTGACACAGTGCCCGTTCACGGGCACTCTCCTCTTGTTTGGGTTGACCGTGACTGCCTGTTGCGGTCTGAGATAGCATTAAAGTTCTACAGGGTTAGCTTGTAGCTTATAAAAGCCGTATTTAAATAATTAAGCATCCCTGAAAGGGCACTTATTTCTTTTTGCTTCAGTTTCCCTGCCGCCGCCACCACCACCGCCTTAGGGGTTGGAAAAATTCACCCCAAGCTTAAATTTGACCTTTGATCTTTATCAAGGTCACATGACCAAAAATAGTTTTTTGGGGGGTACACTCTCCCATCATTGCCCCTCAGCAAATCTACTGACCGCAGAGGCTTGTAATTTCATACACATGTTTATACTATCAAAAACGCAAGCTAATTAGATTTTGAGAGCGATCTGATGAAAATTGATCAATTTATGAGCGATTTTCTCACAGGTACCAATCAGAAAGCTTAAAATTTATTCCGCTACAATAGCTTACCCTGTGGAACTGAATCTAACTCGGGAGGCTGCAGGCATCCAGCCATCGTCCAAGAAAAATAGACATTTAGTGTTGGCCGAAGCCTCAGGTTGTACTCTCCTGGAACTCTTCTAAACTCTTCCTCCTTTTCTCGTTGGCCCCGTGATCTGGAAGCGTTTGCTTTGTGCATTCATATTTTCCTTTATTTCCAGTAAACAAACTGGGAATCTGGACCCAACCCCTCCGAGACCTCCTCCGAGAACTCAACCTTCCTCTCATACAGATGAGGCTATGGAGGTGTACTTGTATGGTCCACCTCTTCCACCACGTCTCGGAGATGATCACTCAATGCATGATTCTGACACGAGACATGTCTCGGATCGACACTCAGGTCAGTCCGTGGACATGCAGAAACATGCAGATAAAAGAAAGCATAAAGTTAGGTCCAGATACTTGTCCTGTCAATATGCTGAGGAAGTGGAAACCTTCAGGCATATTCTTGATCTCCCTGACCCCAGGGAAACCATGCCCAGGTCTTCCACTTCTGTTTTGGGCCTGGACGACAAAAAAGGCCAACAGGAGCTTAGACCAAGAGGCCCTTCCTCTATGCTCCCTCTTAGCTCTCAAATCAAAGATGCCTTTGATAAGTTTGAGCATGATTTTCTGGCCTCCAATTTACCTGAGGGTAAATATATTAAACCCCCTCCCTCCACTGCAAAGTGGTGCAAAGTGGGACAGCCTTGTTATGACGACAAAATCCAGGAGTTGAATACAGACTTTTCAAGGATCTGTATCTCTACTAAACCCTCTGGAGCCCCTATGGGCAAGGTTCCCCTACCAGTTCTTAAGGAACTGGAACATCAAGCTAGGCAGAACCTCTCCACTATTAACTTCATGGCTCATTGGCTAAGACTCCTTCTTCCTGTAATGCCACCTTGGGGAAGTGTCAACACAGTTTGAGTCTTCTTTCAAAAGGGTTAAAGGTCATAGGAAACATTTTTCACAAAAATTGTGAAGTTAACTTAATTCAGTAGACAAACAACCTATAAGAATGAAAATGTGGTTTATTTTAAGAAATATATGGTACAAGAGCCATAAATAGCATTAGAAAAAATAAATATCACGAAGTGGAGTGAAAAGCCGACATATTTTTTTTCTCGTAGTAGATGATTGATGACGTAACAGGTTCATAACGAAGTTCTGTTTAGTTGGAGATATAATGTATATATTTACAAACTGAAGGAAGATAACATGTTTCTTTGCCAGAAAAAAGCTCACTCAAGTTTTACCTAATTTTTAACCACTAACAGTTCTAACAAACACAGATATACTATAAGTAGGCTTGTCTTGGAATGCAGAAAGCGTAAAGATCTGTATGAAATATTGCCTCCTCCCATTTTTTCAAGGATTTTAAACTGTGATGGGAAAGTAGCCTTTCACAAGTTAGATATTTACATAAAACTAAAAATCTGTTGACCAATTCAAAAGTTGTCATTAAACTGTTTTTTGCCTTTAATCACCGGTACTTCTATCAAGATAAGGTATGATGCAAAGTGAAATCAAAATATATAATTTGTTTTCATTTGCATAAATCATTTATAAAAGCATGCTGTTGTAGTCAAATTTATTGAATTTATTCTGAAAGAACCCTTAAGTTCTAACTTTTATATTATCAGTTCATGAAATAATTCAGTATATAATGGGTTTTCCTTAAGATATATAGTAGTTCAGTACTTCTTGACGTTAAGTTTGGATAATTTTAAAGGGGGCCACGGTGGCAGAGTGGTAACACTCTCGCCTCCCACCTCTGAGGCCGGGGTTCGATCCCTGCACGGGCTCAAGTGGGAAAGCTGGTAGTTGCTTGCCGTTGGTCGGCAGTTTACAGTACACAACCCTAGCGAACTCTATGTACTGGTTTCCTCTGCCCTTCCAACTACCCGTCGTGATATGACCTGTACAGTGTTGAAAGCGACGTAAAACCCCAAATAAACAATGGATAATTTTAAGTTTTGGACATTAGTTGGTAGCATTTTCTTCTCAATTTAAGCCTTTGTTGAGACCAAGAAAAAGGAATTGTGTTTGGAGGATCAACAGTATACACTGTAGATGGCTAGACCCCGCATTATGTATACTATGAAAGCAGCATTGTTTACAGTTTCAGTGTGAAAGTTCTGAACTAATTTGGGAACATATATGATTATCCTTGCTTGAGGCCCAGTTCTAAAGACATTTATGTTGTATTTATTTCATCTAGCAATAAATAGTTTTCAAAATTGATATAAATAACTATCAAAACTCATCTCAGAGTTGAACCTGGTTGCATTGTTTTGTGATTTTTATCCAACTTGGTTAATACCTCTCTAAATAATTTTTTATCTGAAACAAATATGAAAGATGTTCTCGAGGGTATTTCAGAAACTTACTGTGGCAGAATGATGTCTTATAAACAAATAAACTTCTTAAAAACAGATAATGCAATCTTTTAAATATATATGTATGTATTAAAAGGTATACAAAAATGATAGTTTACATTGTCATGAACCTGTGACGTCAAGGCTAGTACTTTTTACGGGAGTTGTCCAGTGAAAAATAATGGTGACAGTTGTGAAAATATTGAAAAAACAGCCAGAAAGTGACTGAATATACCATGTAACCTTGTCCAGACGCATTTTATTTTTACAGAATTGAACTTTCGTATGTATATGTAATTATTGATGAATGATCTGAAAATGCTTCCTATGACCTTTAAAATGTCAAATCCAGAAAGGTGCCAACCCTGAAAAAGCAGCAAGGCGTGATTATGACCAGGCCTGTGAATATTTGGATCTGTGGAATAAGACCATTCTTATTCAACAAAGAGCACTTGCCTGCCTGAGCAAATCCCTATCTCATATACTCCAGATGGAGCTTTACACCATGGGTAACACTGGCCTGCTTAGGCGCGAGGCCGAGATGACCCTACTTCAACCACAAACAAGATGCCAAGAACTCAGGAATTTGCCCTTTTGGCCTTCCTCGTTGTTCAAGTCTCAGTTAGTGAAGGAGGGAGAAGACTTTCTCCTCAAAAAAGGCACCTCTAAAGATGCTCAGGGTTTCGCACCCTACCAAAATAAGCTCTTTCGTGGTCCCCACAATAAGAAAAGAGGCTCCTACAGGAAATGCCCCTATGAGGGCAACTCCTCTCAAAGCAGTCACCAATGGATTTCCTCAGGTATGGGGAAACCGAATTTCAGAGGCTCCAGGGGTCGTTTTCGAACCCACTCTAGGGGGCGAGGGCGTGGAAACCCTCCCCCTAATGACTCCTTAAAAGCCTCCCTCAGTCTACCAGTAGGAGGTCGCCTCCGTTCTTTTAGAAGAGACTGGCAAACAAACAAATGTTCAAATAACGTGTTAAACATTATCACCAATGGTTATATTCTTCCATTTGTTTCAAAACCAAAACTTGCCAGAGTCCCTCTGATTCAATCAGGATACAAGGCCCTTCAAAAAGAACAAGCTCCGGCCACTTCTATCCAGTCTGTTCTGTCAAAGAATGCAATAGAAAGGGTGGAAAATGTAAAGTCTCTCAGGTTTTATAGTCGCCTGTTTCTTGTACCCAAGCCTCACCAAAGGTGAAGGCCAGTAATAGACTTAAGCAGGCTCAACACTTTTCTATTCAAAATGGATACTCCAGAGTCCATCAGAACCTCCCTGATTTCGGGGGAATGGGTGTCGTCAATAGTCCTATCAGACACCTACCTTCACATCCCCATCCACCCAAACTCAAGGAAGTACCTAAGGTTTTGCCACAGATCACAGGTGTTTCAGATCACCTCTCTTCCATTCAGACTGGCCACAGCCCCTCAGGTCTTTACAATGATTGTAAAGGAAGTGAAGCTAATGACCCTCGTGAGGGGACTTGGACTTCACCAATACCTGGACGACTGGCTGATCAGGTCCCAGTCTCAGAAAGAAGCCCAAGTGAACATTCAGGCCGTGGTAGACCTAACCCAGTCCTTAGGGTGGATAATAAATCCAAACTAAAACCAACTTAGGTGTTTTCCTTCGTGGGCTACGAATACCATCTAGATTCAGCCCTTGTAAAACCCACTCGAGAGATGGCTCAAACTTCAGGATTTGATCCTACAACTCAAGTCAAAACATGTTTTGACTGCAAGATGTTTGATGTCGCTAATTCGGTTGCCTCAACGGAAAAAATGGTCCAGGAGGGACGCCTTCACATGAGGCCCTTTTGGTTTCACCTCAAGGCGCACTGGAGATATCCTCAGTCGCTGGACAGCCTCCTTCCTTGGACAGAAACCATTTCAGCTCACCTAGAGTGGTGGCAGAATGCCACAAACGTGATGAAAGGTGCAGACCTTCATCCCAAAGACCACAGTATCAAACTCTTTACAGACACCTCAAACGAAGGCTGGGGTGCTCACTTATAGCAAACCTCTACAAAGGGTCTGTGGTCAGACAGGGAAAAAAGGCTACACATAAATGTTCTAGAGCTGAAGGCGGTTTCTCTGGCCCTTCAAAGTTTCAAGGACCAGTGTCAAAATCAAGGACCATTGCCTGATCATTTTAATAGCCCCAGGCTGGCGAAGGATGCCCTGGTTTTGGGACGTAGTGCAACTCTCAACACAGATCCCACTTCAGCTACCAGTGTCAACAACCCTCCTCAATCAGTCCCACAATTATGTGTTTCACAGCAATCCACAACATCGCAGCCTCCATGCCTGGTGTCTAGGAGTGGACAGCTCCAAGAACAAGGCTTCTCTGTGGAGGTGGCAGAGAGAATTGCTGCCCGTCAAAGATCATCAACAAGGACCATCTACAAGTCAAAGTGGGCCCTATTTGAAAAATGGTGCAGAGAAAATTTGGTGGACTTCTCCAGGCTCCCCAGGCTGGCAAGGGATGCCCTGGTTTTGGGACCTAGTGCAGCTCTCAACAGAGATCCCACTTCAGCTTCCAGTGTCAACAACTCTTCTCAAACAGTCCCACAACTGTGTTTCACAGCAATCCACAACATCTCAACCTCCATGCCTGGTGTCTAGGAGTGGACAACTGCAAGAACAAGGCTTCTCTGTAGAGGTGGCAGAGAGAATTGCTGCCCATCAGAAGTCATCAACAAGAACCATCTATAAGTCAAATTGGGCCCTATTTGAAAAAAATAGTGCAGATTTCTCCACTCCTTCTGTGAAACAAGTCTCAGACTTTTTCATGTACCTGTACCAAGACCTAAACAGGCGCCCTTCAACCACTGATGGTTATAGGACTGCTATTGTTGACACCCTGGGCCCAGCTGGGCACCATATCTACCAAAGCTCAGACCTTAACAGGTTACTCTCCAGTTTTCACAGGGATCGCCCCAAAAGTTTCAGGAATCTTCCAAAATGGAACCTTTCTGTTGTGTTTAATGAGCTCACCAAAGCACCCTTTGGGTTGTAAAGTATTGAATCTAGGCCAATGGGAAAAGGTTGCCTTGTTCCCTTCTTCTGATTTCATAGCCAAAAACCAACTAGCAAGAGAAGGTTCTCAAAGTGTGTCTCTGGTGACTATTCCTGCTCTAACTACCATTGTAGATAGACAATTCAAAGAAGACAGGACCTTGTGTCCAGTACAGGCCCTGAGGTATTATTTGGATCGAACCAAACACCTGAGAGGGTCTCATTCCCTACTTTTCATTTCCTTCAAGAAAGGACATACCTTAGACATAAGACCGGCTACCATCTCTTCTTGGTTGAAACAAACCATTCTACTTTGTTATAAACAAGAAGACCAACAAGCCTTGGACTTGGTACTTGTTAAAGCGCATGACATTAGGGCCTTTGCGGCCTCTATGGCCTTTTATGGTGGGGTATCGGTGGACCAAATCATTCAAGCTTGTCACTGGAAAGCTCACAACACATTTGCTAATTTTTACCTAAAAGACCTTACTTGGTCAGACAACGACAACAATATGTATCTGGGTAGAAGTCCTAGACCCTTCCCCTCAGACCAGGTATCCTCCGAAAGAAAAGAGGGGGGGGGGGGGGGGGGGGGGGGGCACATCCACTACAACCAAGTCTTCAGGAGTCTAAATCCCAGGGTCTAGGTATAAGTTTACCTCATCAGGATGTTTTGGGTAAGGTCTTTTTATTTTTTCAGTATATATTGTATTATGTATTAAGGACTTATTAAGGTTATCATTAATCTCATTTTACGGTGGCAAAAAATTATGAGATTCCCAAGCCTAGGGCTTGTTTTCATCGTGGCTTAGCCTTAGAGGCTTTACTCTTCAAGTGAGCATTGGCTGCACTTCTCTCCAATGAAAACATCCAGACAGTTTTTTAGCACTGTCATTAATTTATTTCAGGTTTTTGGCTCTCTACAGACCAAGTCTTTGGGATTTGGCCACTGTAAATGAGACTCAGACTGGTATTTCTAAACATTCATTCTATTCTAATTCTTCAAAATCCAAGAAAAATGGACTACTTCTTCCAGTCTCAGCTGTAATCCCTCCACCGAGCAGTTGGATTCAGCATTCAGTTCCACATGGTAAGCTATTGTAGCGCAATAAAATTGAAAATTTTAATTACTTAAATGTAGCTTTTATAAGCTACAAGCTTACCGTGTGCAACTGAAGAGAGTCCCACCCTGCCTCCCCGCTGTCTTACAGCTCAGGGGTTATGGTTCAAAATTGCAACGAGAAAAGGAGGAAAGAGTTGAGAAGGGTTCCATGAGAGTACAACCTGAGGCTGCGGCCTCCCAAGTTAGCATTCAGTTCCACATGGTTAACTTCCCTCTCCCCAATGACTCCTCAAATCCTCCCTCAGTCCACCAGTAGGAGGTCGCCTCCGTTCTTTCAAAAGAGACTGGAAAATAAACAAATGTTCAGACAGCGTATTAAACATTATCATCAATGGCTACTTTCTGCCATTCATCTCAAAACCAAAATTGGTCAGAGCTCCCCTGATTCATTCAGGATACAAGGCCCTTCACAAAGAACAAGCTCTGACTGCTTGTATTCAGCCTCTTCTGTCAAAGAATGCAATCGAAAGGGTGGAAAATGTAAAATCTCTCGGGTTTTACAGTCGCCTGTTTCTAGTCCCCAAGCCTCACCAAAGGTGGAGGCCAGTGATAGACCTAAGCAGGCTCAACATCTTTCTACTTGTAGAAAGGTTCAAAATAGAAACTCCAGAATCCATCGGGGCCACTCTTATTCCAGGGGAATGGGTGTCGTAGATAGACCTACCAGACGCCTACTTTCACATCCCCAACCACCAAAACTCAAGGAAATACCTAAGGTTTTGCCACAATTCACAGGTGTTCCAGTTCACCTCCCTCCCTTTCAGCCTAGCCATGGCCCCACAGGTCTTTACAATGATTGTAAAGGAAGTGAAGCTGATGGCCCTGACAAGGGGTAACAGGCTTCACCAACACCAGGATGACTGGCTTATAAGGGCCCAGTCTCAGAAAGAAGGACAAGTGAACACTCAGACCATGGTAGACATGACACAGTCCTTAGGGTGGATAATAAATCAGGAGAAGTCCGAACTCAAACCTACTCAGGTGTTTTCGTTCGTGGGCTACAAATACCACCTAGATTCAGCCCTTGTAAAACCCACTCAAGACACATGGCTCAAACTTCAGGATTTGATCCTACGCTTAAAGACAAAACATGTTTTGACTGCAAGATGTTTGCTGTCGCTAATTGGGTTGCTCGCCTCATGGAGAAAATGGTCCTGGGGGACACCTTCACATGAGGCCCTTTCAGTTTCACCTCAAGGAGCAATGGAGATTTCCTGAGTTGTTGGACTCCCTCCTTCCTTGGTCAGAAACCATTTCAGCTCACCTAGAGTGGTAGCAAAATCCCGCAAATGTGATGAAGGGCGCAAAAGACCACAGCTTGTCACTGAAAAGCTCACAACACATTTACAAATTTTTACCTAAAAGACCTTAAGACAACAATATGTATCTGGGTCCAGTAGTAGACATGTTACATGAGTTCTAGTTAAAATTTTCTATTTTGCAATATCTTTTCCACACTGTTTCATATTTAACAATAACTTTACCGATGTAATTCTGTGGCAATTAATTCTGTATGAGCAAATTTTCAACAACAATTTTTTTCCCTTCTTTTAAACTTTAACACTTTTGCTTTTTTTAAGTCTCTTGGGAGGTTCTGTTTTTGTGTTCAAAAACCTTTTTCTAGTTTATATAAAAGTTAATGTAAAGCATAATGAAAATAGTTGAAATTTTAAAACCAATACTTTTATTACGCTACAATAGCTTACCATGTGGGACTTAATGCTGTTCTCGGGTTGCCACACCCGGGCCAACGTCTTAGAAAAAAAGACAGTTCTTGTTAGCCGCAGGAAATACTGGTAGTTGTCGTCACGTGATAACTTCTGACCAATCGCTCTACTTTCTCGTTGGCCACGATTGACTGGTAGCAGTTTGTAAATATACAGACATTTTCATTTATTTCTCAGACTTTACTTATTGTTAGAGGTTCTTTTTTTGATATTTCTTTTATTAGATAACATAGATCATTCTGTAAAATTTTTATTTTGACAGGATAAGCATATTTCTTGCTTTCGCGTGTTTTGAGTTTTCCTCAGTACAGGCACTTTACATTGCACGTCTTTTATTGCGTTTAAAATGTCTCTCCACCAAACGAATAAAGACAAACCGAGAGCTCAGAAATGCCGCCACTTTTGTTTTAGTTTCGACCTAAACAACTATTGCCCTAGGCAAGGCTCAGAAATGCCGCCACTTTTGTTTTAGTTTCGACCTAAACAACTATTGCCCTAGGCTGGCAAGGGTGATGACAGCTGTGTCACCTTTGAAACTCCCTGTCATATCTGTGCATCTTTTATAGAAGAACAGATGAAGAAAATTCAGCACAGGAAACGTTACCTTAAAAAACAAAAGGCGGAAACTAGTTCCAAAGATAATGAACTCGATCTTTTGGGCGAAGGCGACGGGGATACTTCACTGGCTCAAATGCAGACCTTGAGAGTGCTGCTGACAATCTTTTTACCTCAGCCACTTATGTCCTCAGCCACTTGCCTTCAGTTCTTTATCTCTCAAAACACCAGCCAAGTCTGTCCCACCCACCCCAGGTACAGCTTTACAACAAAAAATTCAAACAAATATTGAAAAATCCCTGGGAGATTCCTTAAATATCCATTTACAGCAACAAATGGGTTCCTTTCAGGCATCCATGTTGGGAGCTTTTCAGTCGCTTCGAGAGGAGTTGACTGCTAAAAAGCAAACAGAGGTGGATCAGACCTCGTTTCTTGCTTCCAAACCTGGTACATCCAGTAAAACTGCTGTAAATCTGGACCTACCCCCTCCGAGATCTAGTACTAATATTCAAACCGAGGCTATGGATGTGGACTACGGTCCAGCACTCCCTCCTTGTCTAGTACTTGACCAGCAAGATACCTCGGATCAGTACGTTGCTCCCTCTGAACTACCACCGAAAGAGGTCTCGTACTCACACAAAAAGCAAAGCCACTCTCGTAGTAGGCAGGAAATTGATCCGGGATCTGCCTCGGACCAACTAAATGAGGAATCCGATGAACCTCGGATCCCTTCTACCAGACCTAAAAAGCACTCTGATAAGAGTAAACACAAGTCAAGGTCCAGATATGTGTCATCTTCTTCAGGGGAGGATCAGTCCCCTGCAACCAGACACAGGTCTTCTAATCCCTCTAGGGCTCAGCCCTCAGGGGCTGTGTCTGATCAAGACCTTCCACAACATGATCCAGACCCCCCTTATTACAGGGAAGTAGCTCTGTCTGACATGCCCTCACAATACGCTGAAGAAGTCGACACTTTTAGGCGTATTCTTTCACTACCTGACCCCAGGGAGTCTATGCCTAGGTCTTCAACTTCAGTGATGGGTCTGGATGATGAAAAAGGCCGTCAAGAGCTCAGACCTAGAGGTCCTTCCTCTATTCTACCCCTCAGCTCAGTTATCAAGGACGCCTTTGATAAATTTCAACATGATCTTAAGGCTGCTAATTTACCTGAGGGTAAATATGTCAAGCCTCCTCCTTCCACTTCTAAGTGGTACAGTGTGGGACAGCCCTGTTTTCAGGACAAAATTCAGGAGTTGAATACAGACTTCGCCAAGATCTGTATTACTCCTAAACCCTCTGGGGCCCCTATAGCAAAGGTCCCCCTTGCAGTTCTCAAGGAGTTGGAGCATCAGGCTAGACAAAATATCTCAACCCTCAATTTCACCGCTGCCTTTGCCAAAACTTCTTCTTCTTGCAATGCTTCCCTGGAGAAGTGTCAACATAGCATCAAGTCAACTGTCAAGAAGATTAAGTCTCAGATTCAAAAAGGTCCCACAAGTATGTGTTCCACAACAACCCACAACAGCTGAACCTCCACGCCTGGTGTCTAGGAGCGGACAACTCAAAGAACAAGGCTTCTCTGTGGAGGTGGCAGAGGGAATTGCTGCTCCTCAGCGGTCATCAACAAGGACCATCTACAAGTCAAAGTGGGCCCTATTTGAAAAATGGTGCAGAGAAAATTCGGTGGATTTCTCCACTCCATCTGTGAAACAAATGTCAGATTTTTTCATGTACCTGTACCAAGACCTAAACAGGCGCCCCTCGACCATTGATGGTTACAGGACTGCAATCGTTGACACTTTGGGCCCAACGGCCCACCATATTGCACATAATGCAGACCTTAACAGGTTACTCTCCAGTTTTCACAGGGATCGTCCAAAAAGTTCCAGAAATTTACCTAAGTGGAACCTCTCTGTTGTCCTCAACGAGCTCACAAAAGCACCCTTTGAGCCCATGAAAGACACAGACCTCAAACATCTTACTCTCAAAACTGCTTTCTTGCTAGCTTTGGCCTCCGGCAAACGCTTCAGCGAAATCCATGCCTGGGTCACAAACAAAGTATCTAATCTAAGCCAATGGGAAAAGGTCGCCTTGTTCCCTTCTTCTGATTTCATAGCCAAAAACCAACTAGCAAGAGAAGGTTCTCAAAGTGTGTCTCCGGTGACTATTCCTGCTTTGACTACCATTGTAGATAGACAATTTAAAGAAGACAGGACCCTGTGTCCGGTGCGGGCCCTGAGGTATTATCTGGACCGAACCAAAGACCTGAGAGGGTCTCGTTCCCTCCTTTTCATCTCCTTTAAGAAAGGACATACCTCAGACATTAGACCCGCTACTCTCTCGTCCTGGTTGAAACAAACCATCCTACTTTGTTACAAACAAGTAGATCAACAAGCCTTGGACTTGGTCCAAGTTAAAGCGCATGACATCTGGGCCTTCGCGGCCTCTAAGGCCTTTTATGGTGGGGTATCGGTGGACCAAATCATGCAAGCCTGTCACTGGAAAGTTCACAACACATTTACAAATTTTTACCTAAAAGACCTTACTTGGTCAGACAACGACAACAATATGTATCTGGGACCCGTAGTGGTGGCGCAACAAGTCCTAGATCCTTCCCCTCAGACCAGTTGTCCTCAGAAAGAAAAAAAGGGGGGGGGCACATCCGCTACAACCAAGTCTTCAGGAGTATCTCCCAGGCAAAAATTTATGAGATTTCCAACCATTGGGCTGGTCTGTCACTCGTGAAGGGCCCTTAGGGACCCTTAGACCTCGAAGTGAGCACTGCTGCACTTCCGTCCTACAATCAAAATATCTAGACAGTTTTTAGCACTGTCCCTCATTCTACTTAGGTTTTTGGCTCTTTACAGGCCCAGTCTTCGGGATCGGGGCACTGTATATGGGACTCAGACTGGTATTTCTAACACTATTTCTATATATACTAATTCAAATCTTAGAAAAAATGACATATCTTCCAGTCTCAGCTGTAATCCCGCCACCGGGCGGTTGAATTCAGCATTAAGTCCCACATGGTAAGCTATTGTAGCGTAATAAAATTGAAAATTTTAATTACTTAAATGTAGCTTTTATAAGCTACAAGCTTACCATGTGGGACTTAGAAGAGTCCCACCCTGCCTCCCCGCTGTTTACAGCTGAGGGGTAGGTTTTAGAAAATTTCAACGAGAAAGTAGGGCGATTGGTCAGAAGTTATCACGTGACGACAACTACCAGTATTTCCTGCGGCTAACAAGAACTGTCTTTTTTTCTAAGACGTTGGCCCGGGTGTGGCAACCCGAGAACAGCATTAAGTCCCACATGGTAAGCTTGTATCTTATAAAAGCTACATTTAAGGAATTAAAATTTTCAAATTTAATGTATAAACAATAACATAAACATAAAAAATAAAAACAAATTCCAAATTTGTGGAAATACTTCATATTATAAGATTTTACACGTTATTCATGTTACAACACTTACATTTTCAAGCCAGGAAGTGTTCAGTTACTTTGTCCCAGTATAGGCTCATCATTTTAGAATAGTGAATTCAGAATTAGCATGTTATATTAACACAAAAACCTAATTTCCACATATTGTATAGACATTACAAAGTCTTGGGGCCAGGTAATCGGCGATTCCAGAAGTGTAGACTCCAATCACAGTTTCCCTGTGGAATGTATGATTACAGCACTTAAATAATGGATCATAGTCTCCACTAGTGGAAATTGTGATCAGGATTTCCACTAGTGCAATCACTGATTCCCCTGAATTGGAGTCTCATTTGTGACAGACACAATAAAAGACTGAATGTAAGATCATTTGAAACTGCAAAAGAGTATTTTATCATAATGAAGACATGTTTTGGATTGCAGGTAATACCAGTATGGATGCTCATCTCTCCCTTATTATGGCTAATCAGGCCAGAGTTCAGGAGAACCACCTAGTTATGGACCCTTTTGTCGGAACAGGTAGGTGTCTAGGGTCAACTGACTGGTTCCTTCTCTTCAGTACACTTTCTTATTCTGACAAACAGAAATTTTGTTTATTATGTCCACCCCACTGGGGGGTGGACATATTATTTTTGCTTTTTCTGGCGTCCAGCGTTTGGTGTCTGCCGTCCGTCACGCTTGGTTTCCGGTCATTTCAAGGGAAAGTATTTATCCTATCTTTACCAAATTTGGTATGGGTGTTTATTGGGTTAATAGCTTGCGTGGGATTGCTTTTGGTGAAGATAGCCTTATAGCTAACTGATTAATAGCTACTTAGCTACTTTTGTGTACTTCTTTTGTTTCCGGACATTTTAAAGAAAAATATTTGGTAAAATCTTAAACAATTTGTATGAGCAATATTTAGGTCAATAGCTTGCTTGGAATTGCTTTTAGTGATAATAGCTATATAACTGACTGAGTAATAGCTACTTACCTACTTTGAGTAGCTTTTTTATTTTAAGCATTTTAAAGGAAAAGTATTTCACCTATGTTCACAAAATTTGGGATGTAGGATTATTGGATCAGTAGCTTGCTTGGGATTGCTTTTGGTGATAATACCTTTATAACTAACTGAGTAATAGCTACTGTGCTATTTTTAGTTGACTTTTTTCTGGACATTTTAATGAAAGAATGTTTTCTATCTTCACAAAAATTTATAGGAAGGATAATCGGGTCAATAGTTTGGCCAGGATAGCTTTTGGTTGTGATAGCTTTGAGCCTACTCTGAATTTGCATTTCTGTTTTCACTCTTTTAAAAGAAACATATTTAACTCACCTTTGTAAAATTTGGTGTGAAGGTTTATAGGGTCAATTACTTGCTTGGTGTTGTTGTTGATGGTAATAGCTTTAACCTCCTGAGTAATACCTATATAGCAAAAAACATAAATATGTCTATCTCATAAACCGTGCGAGATAGAGCGATTTCGTCGAAATTTTCAACCCACAGGGTATCTAAGTAATGTACTCTTGGCAATTTTCAAAAAAATTTTCCTCTCCACCAAAATGGCGGCCATTTTGAATTTTCACCAAAAATACAAAAAAAAACCCATACATATATCTATCTCCTAAACCGTGCGAGATAGAGCGATTTCGTCGAAATATTCAACCCACAGGGTATCTAAGTAATGTACTCTTGGCAATTTTCAAAAAATTTTCCTCTCCCCAAAAATGGCGGCCATTTTGAATTTTCGAATTTTCGCCAAAAATGCAAAAGCACTAATTTGCTTCTAACTCCTTAACCATGCGAGATAGAGCGATTTTATTGAAATTTTAGACCCACAGGGTATCTAGGCAATGTAGTCTTGGCAATTTTCAAAAAATTTTCCTCTCCCCAAAAATGGCGGCGATTTTGAATTTTCGCCAAAAATGCAAAAACACAATTTTATTGCGTTAATACATCCTATCCAATGGACAATTTCTAATCCGGTCGGCGCAGACCGGCCCGCCAAACGACAGAAAAAGTCGTCTTATATGAGTGCATAATGCCCTCACAAGCTGGCCGGTCCCAGTGTGCACTCGCTAGGTGGCACATCATACTACCTTCCTGTCCAGACAGCGTGACGTCATAGCATCTTTTTTGTTTGGCCCGTGCGTGTGCACATGGAAATTGTGAAATTATCTTCATTTTTCATTATTTGGTGGTTATTCTGGAAGTTGAACGTTTATTTTAGTTTTATATCAAGTTGTGAGTATTCAGGACATATTATGTCTGCTGGACAAAGAAGGGGTTTGTGCAGAAGAACAGAAGCTTAAGCTGGCCACTCCATCATATCAGAAGAAAAAAGAGAAGCATGAATTGAAGAATATGGAAGAGTCGAGTAGCACCCTAGTAGACCCGTCCCTTGTTTCTGTGATAGGGTTAGCGAAACCCAATAGAGTTAAAAGCTCAGAAGAGATGAGTACCACCCCTGCAGGTGCGAAAGTCAAGAAGACGGATAAGAGCTTGGAAGCAGTGAGTAGCACCCCTGAGGTTATGAAAACTAGAAAAACTGATAAAACTCCAGACAGCCAAGGGGAAATCTACCAAGAAAAGACATTCCTCTCCAGTGAAATCTACAACAGCATCCATTGATAGCAAGCTGGAAGCCATGGACTTTAAGTGGTCTGAAAGATTTAGCAGGCTGGAAGCCATGCTTCTCTCCAAGTCTCTCAGTCAGCCTGCACCTACCTTCCAGCCGGTCAAGGTCACCCCAGTGAAACCTCCACCAGTCAGTGCCTTGGATAATACTGAACCCTTCTTCGCACCGGCCAGATCTACCGACCAGCTGGTTTCCTCTCAACAACAGGCTTCAGATCACCCTCAGCCGGTTGACCGACCTTCTGCTACCGACCAGCCTGCTACCGGCTCAGTGGTTAAACCCTCAACCTCTACGTCCGGTGTGGAACCGACCTACCGACCCTCAGATTCGGATATGGACACTGATTCAAATTCTGATGCAGAATCTATACCTGTTATGTTGGACTCTGCCTTATCTAGTTCTGAAGACAATCAATTTGCAGCCCCTAAGCAACAACCAGCTGGCAAGACTAGTGTAAACTTACCAACAGACAACTGGTTGTGTCATAAGATGGATAGACTCAATTTAACGTTCGTTCAGAGTTATCCGTCTAGAAGTTCTGAGGCTGGAGGGCTCCAGAGAGACCAGTTTGTGAAACATGGGAAGTCTCAAGGAAAGTGGTATGGTCTACACCCCAGTCAGGACAAACCAGCCGGTACTGTTTCCTTCTGGCACTCTGAGGCTGCAAAACTGAACAGCACTTAGTAGGGTGGCTAGACCTAGTGGTTTGACTTCACCGGCTCCATCATCACGCTCCATCTCACAGGATACCCTTAGGAGATGGGAAAAGAGTGCCCGGGAAGCCACATATATATGCAACCAAGCTGCAGGACTCAGCCGCTGTTTGAATAAAGTACAGCAGAACATGACATCCCAGTTGAAAATCCTGCAATCTGAGCACAGCAAAGGTAAATCAGCAGACAAGGTCGGTGGAGCCACAGAAGAACTGCAGTATTTAATGACTTTCAATTCCTCTATTACTCAGTGCATGGCCAAGACCATGGAGCACTTGTCGGACTTTGGTTTTGTCAGTATGTATAACTTTACATTGGCCCGTCGTGACTCCTATTTGGCACACATGAAATCTGGGATTAAACAAGACACTTTGGCTGCCTTACGCCAATCCCCAATGGACTCTGTGACGCTCTTTCCAGATAACATACTGAAGAAAGCAGAAGAAGACATCTCCAAGTTTGAGGATAGAAGCCACCCTCATGCTAGTTCTTCAAACCATAAGGCTTCACGTTACCATCCTTACAAGAGGTCTGATCGGTCATCTTATGAAGCCAAGTCTTCAAAACCTGCCTGGAAAAATCTGGGACGACAACATAAGAAAAAGAGTAGAATGCAGGCTGGAAAGTTTTCCTCGCGACAGGCCAAGGGTCAGTCTGCTTACAAATGATAATTACTCTGTAAATTTTTTGTTTCCAAGCAGACTGACCGGAAACAAAGAACAGATACCCAGAAAGACTTTAAGTCCTTGTACACAGACAATGAACACTCAGTTAAATGTAAGATCTCTTGTTGCAAAAGATGTAGTTTCTGCGCCCAGGCTTTCGCAAAGGAAAGACCTAAGTCCTGGGTTGGCAGATTGTTACCATCAAACAAATTGCAAATTAAAATATGTGAAAAGTGTTTCTTGTGTCACCCAATTGTCTTGTGTAAATCCTGTAACAAATGTCATGAATGTTGCCTTATATCTGCCTGTAGGGGCCAGACTTCAAAACTATTGGCAAACTTGGCTGGATCTGGGTGCTGGTCCGAAAGTAGTTCAAATCCTAAAAAAGGTTACTCCCTCCTCTTTCGGATCCGGCTAAAACTATAAAGATATCCCACTGTCATAAGCCATTATGTAAATCCCCACAGGAACAGCTACCTGTTGGAGGCATTGTCAGTATGTATAACTTTACATTGGCCCGTCGTGACTCCTATTTGGCACACATGAAATCTGGGATTAAACAAGACACGTGGGTCAAACTGGGGTTATAAAAATAGCTGATTTTTTGTTTTTACCTTAGATCATCTTTATTTATGCTTTTAAAGCTTTAGAATGTGTTAAGAGGAATTGGGAAACCATATGTGTAGAGTTTATATACCTGGTCGGATTAATCCCCTGACCCCTTTTATGGGTCAAACTGAGGTCATAAAATAGCCGATTTTATTGCGTTAATACTTCCTATCCAATGGACAATAGCTTATCCGGTCGGCGCAGACCGGCCCGCCAAACGCCAGAAAAAGACGTCCTGTGTTTCCACCGGCTGGCCGGTCCCAGTACTGTGCATTCGCCAGGTGGCGCATGGTACTTCCTTCCTGTCTACACAACATGACGTCATATCATCTTTTTCGTTTGGCGCGTGTACTGTGCAGACGTGTTTTCAACATCTCCAGAGTTTTAAAGGAAAAAGTGTGCATTATGACAGATTTTCGACCTTATTTGGGAATATTTTAGTGTAGAAATGTTATCTTCATATCAAGCACGGATATACCTTAAGAAATCTGCTGGAAACGCTCCCTAGCTGACTCAATTTAGTGTTGATGATAGGGCAGTAATCGACGAGGAATATGCAGGCAGCCATTTTTTTCTAGTTTCCTCCCATTCAACCATGGTGTTGTTAGGGGCAGATCGACTATATTAAGGAAATAATGGATATACTACTTACAGGTATTGTTATCCGTGTTCGTTTGTTGAATGTACCCTCTGTAACTTCCAGTTCAATCACCATAGAAACGTCTTTTCTAGTACTACGAATAGAAATCACGGAAAACCTCAATCTACGTAGTTTTGAACACTGCAAATAGAAGGAAATCCCCAAGAGGTGCATTCTTCAGAGCGCACTGGTACCGACTTCTCTGCTGTAACGCATCAGTCACACCAGCCTAGCTCGAGTTTTTAGTGTTTTTTCATCAGAAGCAATAGGTGAATTCTTCAGATTTCTTCAGAGCGCACTGGTCCAGACATCTTTGCTTTAAAGCATTAGTCGACCGGTAAGCTTATATATATATGTACATCTGCAGCAAGAGATGAATTCTTCAGATTTACTCAGAGCACACTGGTCCAGACATCTTTGCTGTAAAGCATTAGTCGACCGGCAAGCTCATGTTCAGCCGACCTCACCTAGTATTTACATAGAAGGAACTTCATCTTTAATCACTCTCAGTCCCTCCCTTGTGGACCCGGCACTTATGTCGGTAGTAAGGGAGGTGGATGGCCAGGAAACTAGTTTGAGTGTATAGCCGGCTGAAAAGAAGAGTCGACTTCAGACCGGCCAGGACTTCATCTACAGAGTGCACTGGCCCAGGCTTCTCTGCTTTAAAAGCATCAGCCGGCCGGCCAGCTCAAAAGAACGCGACCTCTGACGTCATATCCAGTCAGCCAATCGCGTGTCTTTCCGACCAATCACGAAGCAGGTCACGTGTTTTCACCGACCAGGAAGGTCGGAAGTGCGTTCTTCAGAACTCACGTCTACTGTGACTACAGTCCCTGCTTTACAGACCCGACCTTGTTGTCGGTAGTGGGGTTTTGTGGACTGTAAACTTGCTGGTAAAGCATCACACAAAGAACGCGAATACTGATGTCATCTCCAGTTAGCCAATCGCGTGTCCTTCCGACCAAATCACGAAGCTGGTCACGTGTTTTCACCGACCAGGAAGGTCGAACTGCGTTCTTCACAACTTACATCTACTGCGATACCAGTCCTTCTCTCATGAACCGACCTTTGTTGTCGGTAGTGGGGTTTGTGGATGAGCAGTATACTGCGCATTTGCATGTTTAATTATCACAAAAGAACGCGGCAACTGACGAACTCCAATCAGCCAATCGCGTGTCTTTCCGACCAGCAGGCTGGTCACGTGACACACCGAATACCAAGTGTTTCTAAAAATAGATTACAAGGGCTTTCCCAGCAACTGTCAAATCTTCGAACAAGACGTGCGATTTAAGAAATACTTTAATTAATGGAGGAAACCTACAGCAAGCTGAATTCAACACAAAAGATAGTTGTAAAATTGCTTTAGCAATTGGTTACAGAGTGTACCCACCAGTATACTGGCTACACAGCCTTGTACACTTGCTTCAACAACTGGTTACAGAGTGTACCGA
This sequence comes from Sabellastarte sp. h YS-2021, assembly GCA_964017235.1. NCBI lineage: Eukaryota > Metazoa > Annelida > Polychaeta > Sabellida > Sabellidae > Sabellastarte > Sabellastarte sp. h YS-2021. The sequence goes on from OZ024936.1 coordinate 37,772,662, forward strand.
CTGGTACTAGCTACACAGCCTTGTACACTTGCTTCAACAACTGGTTACAGAGTGTACCGGCTGGTACTGGTTACACAGCCTTGTACACTTGCTTCAACAGCTGGGTACAGAGTGTACCAGCTGGTTCTGGCTACACAGCCTTGTACACTTGCTTCAACAACTGGTTACAGAGTGTCCGGCTGGTACTGGCTACACAGCCTTGTACACTTACTTCAACAACTGGTTACAGTGTGTACCGACTGGTACTGGCTACACAGTCTTGTACACTTGCTTCAACCTACCGGTTACAAAGTCTACTAACAGGGTGCTGGCTACACAGTCCTTACTGTACAGGGCTTCACCCCAATATAGACCAGTAGCTGTCTAAATTCATTGGTGACCCCAGCCTCCCAGTTTTTTTGCCGGTTACAGGAAATTACTGGTTAAGTACCGGGTATGGAGTCCTGGTACTGGACAGAGTTACCTAAAGTAAATTTAGTTACAGAGAATTCTTAGACCAGTCAGTGGTCTTGGGGATATGACAGTGATATGACAGTGTCCCAAGCTACTGCCAGGCAACCTTCCCTTATCACACCTCTCAACAAACTGTTATCGGTGCTGGACTTGACTGGAGAGATAATAAAGTTTGTCATCATGTCCAGCCAGGGGTCAGACATCTCACAAATGACAATTGCTCTGGTAAATGCTGCACCTTGCAGGCTGCTGGCCCGGGGCAAAGAGTCTATTGATGTGAAAAGTTGTGTCAACCCCACCGGACCACAATAAGAACAGAGAGACTGTTAACTTGGATCATTGTCACCAGACCGGACCAGTGTCCGGAGGGACAGGAAATATTGTCAGGATACCAAATGTCCCAAATGTGGCACACAATCTGCCTGTAGGGTCCAGACTAAGCCCTTTTTGGGAACTTAGGAAGCCTTAGGGGCTGGACCCTAGGTAGTACAATTGTGGAAGGAGGGATACCTATGTCCATATACCTATACAAGAACAATCCAGGAAATGCCTGAGATTTCACATCCAAGGTTGGGCATACCAGTTCAAGGCCCTGCCTTTCGGTTTGTCCACAGCACCTTTGGAGTTCATCGTGATACCAAAGGAGGTGAATTGATGGCCATACACAAGGATTTAAGAAACCACCAGTACCTAGACGACTGGTTGGTGAGAGCCAGATCCCACCAGGCTTGTCTCCAACATACACAGGAGCTAGTAAATAATGTGTCGGCAACTAGGTTGGCTGGTGAACTTAGAGAAATCAGAGCTGGAGCCCAAAAAAGACTTCAATTTTGTAGGCTACCAGTTCGACCTCAGGTCTGATCCGGTCCGACTGACTCCAGACCGGTAGCAGAACCTTCAAGAGAAAATGCTGAAATTGCTATCCCTACCGGCTTGCCCGGTCCGGGAATTCAGGTCCGTGATAGGCTTACTAACAGCTACAGAAAAGCAAGTTCATGTAGGCCAACTTCATATGAGACTCATTCAGTGGCATCACAAACACAACTGGAGGGTCCCAGAATCACTGGAAAAGGTGATCCCAACCCCCAGGTCCTTGCACCCCCTTTACAATGATGGCTGAAGGAAGACAATGTACTTACAGTCCAACCATTACACCAATAAAACATGCTCTGCAAATAATTACAGACGCATCAATAGAAGGGTGGGGCGCTCGCTTAGACGAGCACTTGCAAGAGCAACCTGGTCCCCTCCGGGAAGCAAGCTGCATATAAACTATCTAGAACTTAAAGCAGTTCTTTCTGGCCTTAAAAGAGTTCCAAGACTTTTGCTCAACAAGATAGTACCTGTAGCAACTGACAACACCACAGTAGTGTCATACATAAACAAGGAAGGAGGCATGAGGTCGTGCCCACTTTGTGCCCTACTATGGAGAATCTTGACCTGGTGTACCAGGAAACAAGTGACTCTAAAGCACGACACATTCCAGGCCAGCCGAATGTGGTAGCAGACAAGCTATCCAGGCTAGGCCAGACCATCCAAACAGTGGTTTCTCCTTCCAGAGGTCTTCCACTCTATGCAGCAGGTGGCACCGGCCCAAATAGACTTATTTGCCACGAGGTTCAACAACAGGTTGCCTGTGTTTGTGTCACCAGTACCGGATCCCCTGGCCACAGCAGTGGATGCGCTCAGTCGGCCATGGTAGGATCTGAAAGCATACACCTTCCCATCAGCCATATTGGGCAAAGTGGTGGAGAAGTTGCAAGACTGCCCATGCAAGAGAATCATTCTGATTGCTCCGGGGTGGCCCAACATGCCTTGGTTTGAGGCAAGTGGGCCATTTTTACAAGTGGTGTATCATTCATCAGGTGGACTTCGGGGCACCCCCTGTTAAGTTAGTTGCTGACTTCCTTATGTACCTATTTCAGGACAGGAAGTTGCAGCCCAGCACCATTGATGGTTACAGGTCAGGCATTGCTGATAGACTGGGAAATTCGCCCATCAATATCAGTAAGGATGAAAATCTCACTCGTCTCCTGGATAGTTTCCACTGAGACAGACCCAAAGGCCGGAAGGGAATCCCCTCCTGGAACCTCTCCCTGGTTTTTGCACCAGCTGACAGGGGTCATTTGGAACCAATTAAAGAGGCCTCCTTGAAGCACTTGACCTTCAAGACAGTTTTCCTCTTGGCCCTGGGGTCAGGCAAGAGTAGAAGTGAGATACATGCTTGGCAAAACAGAAATATTAGACACCAGTCCGACTGGTCAAGGTGTCCCTGTACCCGTCACCCAGCTTTCTCCCCAAGAATCAGCTGGCCTAAGAGGGTCCAGACAGTGTGGCCCCAGGGATATAACAGCCCTGGCCCCAACTCTGGATAGATCCCTCAAGTCTGACAGGTCCCTCTGTCCAGTCAGAGCATTGCGCTACTATTTGGACAGGACCTCGGGCAGAATAAGGAGGTGGTTTTTGTCTCCTTTAAGAAAGGTTTTGACAAAGACATCTCACCTGCCACTATCTCCTCTTGGATCAAGCAGACTGTGATGCTATGTTATGAGCTCTCTGACGAGGAGGCCCACACTTTACATCAGGTTAAAGCCCATGATGTCAGGGCCTTTGATGCTTCTAAGGTCTTCCAGTCGGGAGTTTTCCTTGGATACAGTCTTGTCAGCCTGCCACTGAAGTCACATAATACCTTCACATAGTTCTATCTGAAAGGCGGGGCTTGGGCTGGGAGTTTTCCTTGGATACAGTCTTGTCAGCCTGCCACTGAAGTCACATAATACCTTCACATAGTTCTATCTGAAAGGCGGGGCTTGGGCTGATTCAGAGCTTTACCAATTGGGCTCGGTAGTGGCTGCTCAGCAGATCCACTAGTGGCCCTTAGATTGAGGAGATTTGTATATATGTATAAACAGTTTCTCCATATAAGAATTAAGTGTGGCGTGCTTCCTTTGGGAGGTTTATTTGCATTCTGGGACTGAACTCATCCCTCTCTTCCCCTACCTCAGAGCAGGTCTGCAAAAAGGGGGGGGGCAACCACGGTATAGCCCCGGGTAACCGGCTGCTGGCAACCGACCATGGTCTTACAGGGTTTCCTGACCTCAACCCAGACCTGGGCCTATAGGTCTCCTGACGAAGTCAGCCTAGACCGTAGGTTAAAATTTGCTATTACTTGTGAGTTCACATAAGTCCCTAGTAACTTACCCGCCGGCCTAGCGGTAGTTATTCAGCTATTGTCCATTGGATAGGAAGTATTAATGCAATAAAATTGCAAATTTAATAAGTAAATTAAATTTTTATAAGTTAATACCCTATTCAATGGACACACAAGACCCTCCCACCGACCCCGCTATCAGCTTACTAGGGGCCTAATAGGTTTAGACAACGAAAAAGATGATATGACGTCATGTTGTCTAGACAGGAAGGAAGTACCATGCGCCACCTGGCGAATGCACAGTACTGGGACCGGCCAGCCGGTGGAAACACAGGACGTCTTTTTCTGGCGTTTGGCGGGCCGGTCTGCGCCGACCGGATAAGCTATTGTCCATTGGATAGGGTATTAACTTATAAAAATTTAATTTACTTATTAAATTTGCAATTTTGTTTTTTGCCTTATTTCTCCTTTATTAATGCTTTTACAGCTTTAGAATGTATTAAGAGGTATTGGGAAACCATATGTGCAGTGTTTATATAGCCGGTCGGATTTACCCCCTGACCCACCCTCCCTTTATGGGTCAAACTGGGGTCATAACATAAACGATTTTGTGTTTTTGATTGGTGGAACACCCACAAACTTTATGCCCACCGCCACCGATGAAGCACGGACGGTGCAGGGGACGACTATAACCCCAGCCTTTAGTCATCTCCTGCGCCATCAGGGCGTCGTCAATGGCAGTGGGCATAAAGCTTGTGGGTGTTCTACAGCCTCAACCCATGCACGGATTTTTAACCAAATTTTCAGGGTATGTTAACCCCAAGAGGATCTAGTGCTGATTAGGTGCCATGGCAACACTTTTAAGATATTTGGGGCTTAAAGTTTGTGGGTGTCCCACAGCCATTAGCCCATACGCCGATTTTCACCAAATTTTCAGGGTATATTTACCCCAAGAGGATCTAGAGCTGATTAGGTTTTGTGTGGTATCCGGTAGCCACTGTTGCCATGGCAACACTTTTCGGGCTTTAAAGTTTGTGGGTGACCCACAGCCTAAATCCATGTACAGATTTTCACCAAATTTTCAGGGTATATTTACTCCAAGAGGATCTAGAGTTGGTAAGTTTTGGTTGATATCCGGTAACAACTGTTGCCATGGCAACACCTTTAAAATTTTTAGGTCTTAAAATTTGTGGGTGTTCCACAGCCTAAACCAATACATGGATTTTCACCAAATTTTCAGGATATGAGAACCGAAACAGGATCTAAAGCTGAGTAAGTTTTGGAGGGTATCTGGCAACACCTGTTGCCATGGCAAGGCTTTAAATACTTTTCTTTCTAAACTTCTTAATTGAAAAAGGGGCACTAGATGAGGATCTGTCATACATGCAGTTTCTGGCAACGGTACGTTCTCTGTTAGATCTACCTACTACTGATAATTCTGCCGAGGTACCTTCAAAAATCTTTGTGTCTAGAGACATAAGCAAAAAGAAACTGGCGGTACTTTCAATGTCCTTACCTCCAATAGAGGAGATCAATGCTAGGTGGAAGGCACTAGAAAATAAGGCAGAAGGCAATCAGCGTTCGGAAGATGTAGACAAATTAGGTCCACACTTCATAACTCAGATACCTTCCTTCCCTATAACCGCCCTCTTATGAAATTCTACAGGTCAACAAATTCAGTATTTTCAACAGTGGCTTCCAAATGCCAAGACTCTTTTAAGGGGATTTGTACCAGATCTTCAACCACACTATCTTCTGTCTCCATTCCTGCAAAGCAGTGTATGACAATGGAGGTAGTTAAGAGGGAACACGTTCAAATGTTGGGAGTCAGTCTCTTTCTCAAGACATTGGAGAAGTGTGCTACTGGTATTGAAGATATTATTCACAGTTCACAGTTGGGGGATGAAAGATCAAAAGAATTAGACAAGATCTTAAGTTTCATTCAGATCCAATACTCTTGTTTGGGGTCAGTAGACAAGGCTTTGGAAATGGTTACAGATTCATCAATGACTATGGCTTGTAACCTTCAGTTAGCAAGAAGGGATACTACTTTGAAACAGTGTGCTCCCCAACTTCATGAACATGACAGAAATAGATTGAGGGGGTCAGGGTTTATGTCTGTGGATCTTTTTTCCCCTGTAATTTTGAATGCAGTAGAAAAGAAACTGGAAAAAGAAAGGTCACATAAAAGGCAGAAACTGGATGTAAAACCAATTTTTCAGTCAAAAAAGCCTCAACATTCCTCCAACTCTCACTCTTATGATCATCTTATGGCCAGAACACAGGAAATTCTTCTTTTTGTAACTTTAAGGGCCAGCAATAACAGAGGAGGTCATGGGGGCAGAAGCAAATGACTACAGAAACACTATTCAACACCTGGAGGCCGTTTGCTGTCATTTTATCAGGTATGGCAAAAGAACGCGTGCCATCCCAGAGTTGTGCAAATTCTTTAGTGGGGTTACAAGGTCATTTTACGGGAAGCAGTCAAGTTGTCGACAGTTCCCATAATTCAAAGTGGTTATATGAATCTAGAAAAGCAAAAATTTCTGCAGGATTGTGTAACTCACATGTTGAAGAAAAAAGCGGTTGTACAAGAAAGAATGTGCAAGACTCTGGGATTTTACAGTAGGTTGTTTTTAGTTCTAAAACCGGGGAAAAAATGGAGACCAGTCATAGATCTAAGTGTGCTAAACAAACATCTTTCGGTTCCGACTTTCAAGATGGAAACTGCAGAGGTAATTCGAAACGCCATTTGCAAAGGGGAATGTGTAGTATCTATAGATATGACAGTCACCTACTTCCATATCCCTATACACAAAAAGTCTCAAAATCTCCTAAGATTTCATGTGGCAGGCAAAACGTACCAGTTCTGGGCCCTTCCATTCGGCATTGCTATGGCTCCTCATGAGTTCACCCGAGTTGTGAAGGAGGTAAAACTCATGTTACAAAACAGGGGAATTCGGGTTCACCAGTACCTAGACGATTGGTTACTTCGTACCCCATCAGAAGAAATTTGCTTAAACTAATCAAAACAACTGGTCGCGTTTGTAAGAACTGGGGTGGGTAATAAACTTCCAGAAATCAGAGCTAAAACCTACTCAAAAGTTCGACTTTCTAGGATACAGGTTCAGTTTAAAGAAGGGCGAGGTCTCACCCACAGAAAAGAAATGGCAGATCTTGACAAAAGCCATAGAACAGTTACAAAACAGCTTGACCACTACACCCAGAAATTTAATGTCTTTCATAGGGATTCTGGCATCTCTTGCTCCAATGGGCAGACTACACGTGAGGCCTTTTCAGTGGTATCTGAAAACCCATTCGAAATATCCCCAATCTTTGGACATTTAAATACCATGCTCAGAGATTTTGAAAAGCCATCTAAGCTGGTGGAGGGATCCAAACAATGTGTTGATAGGTTGTCTTCTACATGCAGAGGAACATAATCTACTACCGTTCACAGATGCATCCGTAAAGGGTTGGGGTGCACATTTGGAAAACCTGACAGTCATTGGAATGTGGTCGGACACAGAGGCAAATTTCAATATAAACATTCTGGAATTGAAAGCAGTGTTTTTGGCAATAAGGTCCTTTCAAACCCATCTGATGAATAAGAGGGTTCTGGTGGCCTCAGACAATGCCACAGTAGTGTCCTATCTTAACAAGCAGGGGGGGACCCATTCCTTGGATATGTGTCTAATGGTTTGGCGCCTGATGGCATTCTGCAACCCCAGGGCAATCTTGCTGAGGGCTTGGCACATCCAGGGCTGCTTGAATGTAATACCAGACAGCCTTTCATGCAGGGACAAAATTATACAAACAGAATGGTCACTTCATCCAAAAACTTTTCAGATGATTTGCCAAATTTGGCACAGACTAATGGTAGACATGTTTGCAACCAAAATGAACAGCAAACTACCTGTATGTATATGCAGTCCCAGATCCAAATGCATTCGCAGTAGATGCATTGAATATCTCATAGGAGGCACTAGATGGTTATGCCTACTGTTCAATAGCTCTCATTCCAAAGCTGATTAAAAAGATGAGAACCTATGCTTGCCAAATGATTGTAGTAGCCACAGCGTGGCCAGGGATTAGTTGGTTTTGGGACCTTATAGATTTTTCCACAAAACCTCCACTACTGCTTCCACATTGGGAAATTCTTTTCAAACAGCCCTTCAGTCAAAGGTTTCACCAAAATCTATAATATGTCAGTCTTCATTTTTATGCATCTGGACCAAATTTTCTCAGAGTCAGTGGCAGAGAGAATTAAGGCACCTCAAAGATTTTCATCATCTATGAATCAAGGTGGACCATTTTTGAATCATGGTACAAAGAGAATCAGGTCAACCTTCTCTCTCCTCAATAGCAGATTTTTTGGCCTATCTCTTCACTGACAAAAATCTGAAACCTACTACCATTGCTGGCTACATGACCACTATTGCTGATCATTTGGGCTCTGATTTTTACATCAGTAAAAATCTGGAACTTAACAGATTATTGGCTAGTTTCCACAGAGATAGACCTGTGAAAGATAAGGCTTTTCCAAACTAGGATCTTTCTTTAGTCTTGCTAGCTTTGAATAAGCCTCCTTTTGAACCGTTAAGGAAGGCCTCACTGAAGATTTTGACTTTCAAAACAGTGTTCCTCATGACCTTGGCCTCTGGTAGGAGGAGAGGTGAGGTCCATGCATGGATATTCATGTCATTAAAACATAAAACTGGCTGGAAGGAAGTCACAGTGTCTCCATCTTTGGTTTTCGTAGCTAAAAATCAACTGGCTTCTGATGGACTTGAGGTAGTGGAACTGGTTGTGATTCCAGCTCTTAAACCTTCTTTGGATCATTCTATGAGTGAGGATATGACATTGTGTCTGGTCAGGGCTCTTAGATATTATTTGGACAAAACTAAGGAGCTTAGAGAAAACAAACATCTTTTGTTTATTTCTTTCTAAGATGGTGTTTCTAAGGATATTCAAAGAGCTACAATTTCTTCATGGCTTAAACAAAATGTGATTTTGGCATATGAAAGTTCAGATGTGGAGACTCAGACTTTATCAAATGTTTAAGCACATGATGTTAGATCTATGGCTGCATCTTTGGCTTTCAAGGGAAGGATATCCCTTGATCAAATTCTGGGGGCTTGTTTCTGGAAGACTCACTCCACCGTAACAAATTTTTATCTGAAAGATGTGACTTGGAAGTCAACTGAGGGTTCTGGCTTCTCTCTGGGACCAGTAGTTTCGGCACAGCATATTGCACAATGTTAATAAAGGTACTATATGGAATTTAATGGAATTGAATATTCTTTTCACATATCTGTCATTAGTTTTTTATTGTGAAGATATTTAGTTAGTCAACCAAGTCAAATGCTTCTTCTTAATCTATTGACAGGTGTTTTAGTGGTTTTGGCTTGACAATCTCTTCATTGTGATGTGTTTTTTGGTTGTAGGCCTATATACAGGACAGCATTTGTAGATAGATATACAGTGTTTGATATGTTGAAGTAACCTTTTGAAACCAAGCAAGCAAGAATTACCAGAACTAATGTTTTCCGTGCTCAAACTACAACTTTATGGATGAAAAGGACATATTTTGAGATTAGTTTATGAACTATATCCAATCATTTGGTGTGTTAGTTTTAAACTAATATTGTCTAATGTCTAAGGTTTGACATGGATGTGGTTTTCTACACAGTTTGTTATGTTTATGATCACGTAGTTGATTATTTATCTTAAATATAACAGGTTTTAATTACTAAAATGTCAGTACTTTATTTTCACAATGTTATAACATACTGCAGTTGCAGACCTGTAGCTCGTAGCATAGCTGAACAATAGCTACTTTGAGGTTCACACTGTTGAGTAAATCAGTTTTAACTGGAAAACAAATGCATTTAGAGTATTTTGTTGAAATATGTTATTCACCTACTTTTGGGTGAGCTATAACATAGAACAATTGCAGACCTGTAGTTCATTGCATAGCTGAGCAATAGCTATTTTTAGGTTTTCACTGTTGAGTAAATCACTTATAACTTTAAAACTATTGCATTTAGAGAATTTCCTTGAAATATGTTATTCAGCTACTTTTGGGTCAGCTATAATATAATAAAGTTGCCGACCTGTAGCTCATAGCATAGCTGAGCAATAGCTACTTTGAGGTTCTCGCTGTTGAGTAAACTATTGCATTTAGAGTATTTTGTTTAAATATGTTATTCACCTACTTTTGGGTCAGCTATAACATAGTGAAATTGCAGACATGTAGCTCATTTTTGCATAGCTGAGCACTAGTTACTTTGAGGTTTCCACTTTTGAGCAAATCAGTTGTAACTCGAAAAATATTGCATTTAGATAATTTTGTTTAAATATATTATTCACCTTTGGGGTTGCCTGTAACATAGTAAAATTGCAGACCTGTACCATTGCATAGCTGCGTAATAGCTACTGTGAGGTTATCACTGTAGAGTAAATCAGTTTTTACTTGAAAACTATTGCTTTTAGAGTATTTTGTTTTAATATCTTATTCACCTACTTTTGTGTCAGCTATAACATAGCAAAACTACAGGCCTGTAACTCATTGCATAGCTGAGCAATAGCTACTTTGAGGTTTTCACTGTTGAGTAAATCAGTTTTAACTAGAAAACTATTGCATTTAGAGTATTTTGTTTGAATATATTACTCACCTAATTTTGGGTCAGCTATAACAGTCAAACTGCAGACCTGTAGCTCATTGCATAGCTGAGCAGTAGCTATTTTCAGGTTTTCACTGTTTAGTAAATCAGTCATAACTTGAAAACTATTGCATTTAGAGAATTTCCTTGAAATATGTTATTCATCTACTTTTGGGTCAAGTATAACATAGTAAAGTTACAGACCTGTAGCTTGTAGCATAGCTGAGAAATAGCTACTTTGAGGTTCTCACTGTTGAGTAAATGAGTTGTAACTTGAAAACTATTGTATTTACAGTATTTTGTTTAAATATATTATTCAAGTAATTTTCAGTCAGCTATAACATAGTGGAAATGTAGACCAGTAACTCATTGCATAGCTGAGCAATAGCTATATATTTTCCGGTTTTCACTGTTGTGTGAATCGCTTGTAACTTGAAAACTATTGCATTTAGAGAATTTTCTTTAAATATGTTATTAATCTGCTTTTGGGTCAGCTATATCAAGTTGATACTTGGTAGGGACATTGGGTAGGGGGTGTAGGTGTGCAAAGTCATGGTGTGACCTTGATTTGACCTTGCCGTATTGACCTTGAGTTTGAAAATCTTGTTCGGGCTATATCTCGGAAACCGTAAGTTGTAGGAGGTTGATACTTAGTAGGGACATTGGTTAGGGGGTGTAGGTGTGCAACATCATGGTGTGACCTTGATTTGACCTTTGACCTTGCTGTATTGACCTTGACGTATAAAATCTTGCAAGGGCTTTATCTCGGCAACCGTAAGGTGTAGGAAGTTGATACTTGGTAGGTACACTGGTTAGGGGAAGTAGGTTTGCAACATCATGGTTTGACCTTGATTTGTCCTTTGACTTTGTCATAGTGACCTTGACCTATAAAATGTTGTCCGGGCTATATCTCGGAAACCATAAGGTGTAGGAAGTTGATGCTTGGTAGGTACATTGGTTAGGGGGTGTAGGTGTGCAATGTCATGGTGTGACCCTGATTTGACCTTGTCATAGTGACCATGAGTTTTAAAATCAAATCTTGTCTCGGTTATTTCTTTGATTCCATAAGGTGTAGAAGGTTGACACTTGGTAGGGACATTAGGGGTTGTAGGTGTGCATCATGGTTTGACCTTTTTGCTCTTCCCAAGTGTGTGCACCTTCCATATTTCGTTGAGACATCTTTCTCTTATGACAAAGATGTATGGATTGCTGCAACTCATTATTGTATTCATTTTTATATTATTGTGCTATTTCTATTGACTGCTATTCTCCAATTAATAAATTGTACAGCTTTATATTCTTTAGTTTGCTGATTAATGCTGTCATCTTGCTATTGAAATGCCTTGTTTTAGTACTTTATCTTTACATACATTTTTTTCTCTTAGATGTTATTTTTTCTAGTTAAACATTATTAGGAGCTTTTTATAACTGACACTGCTCTGAAAGTGTCCAGCTCTTTTACTGTTTCACCACTTCTATATCTCATGGTGTTGAAAAATTTTTCCCCGGGCTGTGGGGTACGAGCATCTGTGATGCTATTTTGTTGAAATATGTTTCCCACCTACTTTTTACACCTTAACAGCTTACTTTGTACTTTACTCCTGAATACCATTTGTAGGGCAAAACCTTTGTGACCTTTTTCACTTCTACTCTGAAACTCAAAACACACAGTCAGCTGACACAGAGCCCGTTCACGGGCACTGATTGCTTGTTTTCATGTTAATGCATAAACCTCACACTGTCTGTTAAACTTTCACTTTTTCTCTCAGCGCTGCATGTTTTTCTTTTCAAAAACCTTTTTCTACTTTATGCTATATTGCATCTAACCTTTAGTGGCACTTTGTTAGCAAAAACATTTTTCTAGTTGTGACATTTCCATTGACAGATATACTTAATAAACTTTACCATTTCATAATTTTAGTCTACCAATTAATGCTGTCATCATGCTGTTGATTTATGTGTCACTAATCTTGTAATAGGAGTAAATTTGTTTGATGTGTCTCAAAGTAATCTTGTAGGAGTACATCTGTTACATGTGTGTCACTGTAATCTTGTAGGAGTATGTTTGTTTAATGGATGACCCCGTACTCTTCTTGTATATTTATTTAAACTATTGGCCTTGTAATCTTGTAGGCAGCCTGTTGGTTGCTGCAGCTCACCATGGAGCCTTTGTGACAGGAACAGACATTGATCATAACCTCATTTTTGGCAGAGGTAAGTCGTATTTTAGCAATCCATACATGCAATTGTATAGAGCTTCACTTGTTTGTTGTACTTTGTTTTATTGATTAGGATATATTTATTGTGGCAGAGAATGAAGATAAATACAGACTAAGTGCCACAACAGACATTTTAACTATTTTGTGTGTATATCTTGTATTTGCTGTTCATGATTAACTTGTTTAACGGTAAAATGTTTATGTTCAGGGAAATCAAGTAAACACTCACAAAAGTGGAGATCCAGAAATGAAAGCATTCTAAACAACCTGAAGACATATGGACTTGAAAACAAGTACTTGGACATTTTTGTGGCAGATTCTTCAAAAACAGGATTAATACGAAACAAACCAATGTTTGATGTTATAATGACTGACCGTAAGTATTTTGCACTATGGATATTCTAACACTGTGAACATTATTCTAGTCTCTCTAGATCAAAAAACTGTTTGAATGATTCTTCAAACATTGCAAGAGATGTCATTGTTTGGTCTTTAAGGATATATTAGCTCTAAGAGTGTTTTTATATATATGATATATTGTCATATGGTATTGGCGTCCACGTCTGCATTTATCGGGAAAAGATAATTGCTGTTTTAATTAATTTCTAACTTTGTTGCTTTACTGGTATCTTATTGAATGACAAAAATTTATGCATTGAAGACAGATGTGATGAAAACAAAGCTTTTAAAAGAAACAGTTTCTTTGTGTGACTTTTTTGGTTCCTAGTAAGAGTCAAAACTTCATGAATTAAATCATTATTAATAGTCTTTATTTGTGCCTGGCTCCTAGAACGTCAGCTATCAAAGCGCAAGGCTTCTCTGAGGCAGTGGCAGCAAGAATTGAGACTCCTCAGAGAGTCTCAACCAGATCAGTCTATGAAGCAAAGTGGACCATTTTTACAAAGTGATGCCACAGTAATCATGTGGACTTCAGGGCAACACCTGTAAAGGCCATAGCTGACTTCCTACTGTACCTGTTCCAGGACAGGAAGTTATGGTTAAGTATCATTGATGGCTACAGATCAGTCATTGTAGACAAACTAGGAAACTCGCCCATCAATGTAAGTAAAGATCAGAATCTCACTTGTTTCTGGAATAGTTACCACAGAGACAGACCTAAAGGTTGGAGAGGCATCCCGTCCTGGAACCTTTCCCTGGTTTTACACCAAAGGCTCCCTTGAACCCCTTAAAGTGGCCTCATTGAAGCATTTGACCTTCAAGACTTAGCCTTGGATTCAAGCAAAAATAGGAGTGAGATCCATGCTTGGCGCCATAAAAACATGAGATACCAGTCAGACTGGTCCAAAGTGTTTCTGTACCCCTCTCCCAGCTTTCCAAGAACCAGCTGGCCAAAGATGGTCCAAACAGTGTGGCCCCAGTGGTTATACCAGCCCTGGGCCCAACTCTGGATAAATTCTTGAAGGCTGATAGGTCACTGTGTCTAGTCAGAGCATTTTGTTACTATCTGGACAGGACCTCAGGCCTCAGGCAGAACAAGGTGTTAGTCTCTATCTCCTTCAAGAAAGGCTTCGAAAAAGATATCTCCCCGGCCACTATCTCCTCATGGATCAAGCAGACTGTGATCCTGTGCTATGAGCTCTCCTTTACCCTATATCAGGTTAAAGCCCATGATGTTAAGTAGCTGGTCTTTGTCTCCTTTAAGAAGGGTTTTGGCAAGGATATCTCCCCTGCCACTATCTCCTTGTGGATGAAGTAGACTGTGATCCTGTGTTATGAGCTCTCCGATCAGGAGTCCCTCACCGTAGATTAGGTTACAGCCCATGATGTTAGGGCCTTTGCTGCGTCTAAGGCCTTCCAGTCGGGAGTCTCTTTAGAACAGCTGTTATCAGCCTGCCACTGGAAGTCACAAAACACCTTCACACAATTTTATCTGAAGGATGTGGCCTGGGCTAATTCAGAGCTTTTCCGTTTGGGCCCTGTATTGGCTGCTCAGCAGATCCACAAGTAGCCCATGGACTGAGGAGATTTGTATATATGTATATAGCGTATATAGTACAAATAAAAAAAGACAAAAAAGCTGTGACCTGCTTCCTTCAGGAGGTTTATTTCCAGGGACTGAACTCATACCTCTCTTCCCCTACCTCAGATGAGGTCTGTGAAAAAAAAAGGTGGTGGTGGTGGTGGTGGGGGGGGGGGGGGGGGCATCGTTGGAATGCTGCCAGCATCCTGGACACTGGCAACCGACCTGGAGGACCTTTCTGGTTCCTGTTAAGGCCACTATAGCCTTAGTTTTTGAGTTCAATTGTAGTCCCTTGTAACTTACCCAATTGTCCATTGGGTAGGATGTATTAATGCAATAAAATTGCAAATTTAATAAGTAAATTAAATTTTACCTGGCGAATGCATAATACTAGAGCGGTCCTGCCAGTGGTTACACAGGACCACTTTTTCCTTTCCACTGGGTAGGGAATTAACTTAAAAAAAATTATATTTACTTATTAAATTTACAGTTTTTACCCCACAGCCCTTAAGGGCTGTCGGGGTATTGTTTTCACCCATGGTGTCCGGATGGGCGGGCGGGCAGCGGGAAGAAGTTTGTCCGGGCTGTATTTCAGAAACCGTAAGGTGTAGGAACTTGATACTTGGTAGGGACAGTGGTTAGGAGGTGTAGGTGTGCAACGTCATGGTCTGACCTTGATTTGACCTTTGACCTTGCCGTAGTGACCTTTAGTTTGAAAATCTTGTCCAGGCTATATCTCGGAAACCGTAAGGTGTAGGAAGTTGATACTTGGTAGGGATATTGGTTAGGGGGTGTATGTGTGCAACGTCATGGTCTGACCTTGATTTGACCTTTAACCTTGCCGTAGTGACCTTGACCTATAAAATCTTGTCCGGGTTGTATCGCGGAAACTGTAAGGAGTAGGAAGTTGATACTTGGTTGGGACATTGGTAAGGGGTGTAGGTGTGCAACATCATGGCATGACCTTGATTTGACGTTTGACCTTGCCGTAGTGACCTATAAAATCTTGTCCGGGCTATATCTCGGAAACCGTAAGGTATAGGAAGTTGATACTTGGTAGGGACATTGGTTAGGGGGTGTAGGTGTGCAACATCATGGTCTGACCTTGATTTGACCTTTGACCTTGCTGTATTGACCTTGACCTATAAAATCTTGTCTGAGCTATATCTCGGAAACTGTAAGGTGTAGGAAGTTGATACTTGGTAGGGACATTGGTTAGGGGGTGTAGGTGTGCAACGTCATGGCGTGACCTTTATTTGACCTTTGATCTTGCTGTAGTGACCTTGACCTATAAAATCTTGTCTGGGGTATATCTCGGAAACCGTAAGGTGTAGGAAGTTGATACTGAGTAGGGCCATTGGCTAGGGTGTGTAGATGTAAAACATCATGGTGTGACCATGATTTGACCTTTGACCTTGCCGTAGTGACCTTGACCTATAATGCCTTGTCTGGGCTATATTTTGGAAACCATAAGGTATAGAAGTTGAAATTTGGTAGGGACATTGGTCAAGGGTTATATGTGTGCAATGTCATGGTGTGACCTGGATTTGACCTTTGATCTTGCATATCTGATGCTATTTTATGTCTCTACAAGGATATCTGATACTATTTATCTGTGTGGTACGGGCATCTCTGATGCTATTTTTTTTGTTGTACTTTTCATTACGGATACAACATGTGTATAAACAAAATTTGTTAAGTCCTTCCTCACATCAAAATCTAGGTGTGAGCTGATGTTCAGATCAATCTGGTCCTATCCAATGGACAATTGCTAATCCGGTCGGCTCAGACCAGCCCGCCAAACATCAGAAAAAGACGTCCTGTGTCTCTACCGGCCGGCCGGTCCCAGTACTGTGCATTCGCCAGGTGGCGCATGGTACTTCCATCCTGTCTAGACAGTGTGACGTCATAGCATCTTTATTGTTTGGCGCATGTACAGTACAGTTTAAAGTTTTCATTTTTTTGTGAGAATAGTTACTACTTTGCTTTTTAAAGCTGATTCCTGATAGTTTATAGACTATTATGTCTTCTCCTAGTCAACGACGTGGAGGGTGTGGCCATATGATCGCTGGTTTTGATCTTCGCAGTGTCTGTGCATGCTGTTGTGACAAGAAAAAGCGTAAGGATCCTTGTGTTGAGAAACCAGACTCTGAATGCCAGCATTGTAAAGTCCTTACTCCAGAACAACTAGCCCAGCTCTCCACGCCTTCCTGCAAATTAAAGAAATAGCAGCGAGATAAATCTGATACACCATCTAAGGATTCGTCATCTTCAGTCACTCTCAGTCCAACCATTGTGGACCCGGCACGTGTGTCGGTAATAAGGGCAGTGGATGGCCGGGACACGGGTTTGAGTGCACAGCTGGCTGAGAAGAAGAAGAAGGTGGAGGAAAATAAGAAGTCGGTGAAGTCCAAGTCCTCAGCTTCATCTAGCCGACCGACTGCAGTGTCTACCGACCAGAGATTTGAAGAGCTGGACCAGAAATGGTTGGACCGGTTCAACCAGCTAGAGGCACTCTTATTATCCAAGACTTTGGACCAACCTCAACAACAACCGACTTTCAACATAGTCAAGGTGGTTCCAGCTCACTCTCCACCAACTAATGTGATCAGGTCGGAACCTTTCATCAAGCCAACCGACCAGTCAGCTTCTCAGCCCACTGACCGACCTTCTGTGTCTGCAGTTACCAACCCACCGGCTTCTAAGCCTCAGTCTGACAGACCTCAGGCCATGGACATACCAGCAGCCTCTGATAGGCCTTCCACTAGTGTCTTTAGTGCCTTCCAACCGACCAGAAGGGACACCACCAGTGATTCGGATTCAGACAGTGTTGTATCCGACCAACCCCCTGTGGATATCTTTGTGGAGAAGGGTGAATTGTCGGATGATCTGGAGGCCACCATCACCGACCCTGACCTGTCCCTATCTGAGGAACAATCCTACAGGGAAACCATGAGAGGGATCCGGTCATATATGGGCTGGACTCATTCCAGATATTGATTCCAATGCTGGTACCTCAGACGACAACCCCTTTGCTGGACCCAAGCTGCAAACCCCAGGCAAGGTGTCGGTTTAGTTACCCACAGATGAATGGCTCTGCCAGAAACTTGCTAAATTGAACTTAACACTAACTGATGGATATCCATCCCGCAGTGCTGAAGCCGGTGGATTGCAGAGAGATCAGTTTTTGAAACCTCCTAGATCTCAAGCAAAGCGGTATGGTTGTCATTCTCAGCAGAAAAGTGACACTACAGAGACTATTACATCTTGGAACACCGATTCTTCAAAGCTTAACAGTGCATACCGGAGGATAGCAAGACAGGCTGGAATTGCCACCAGCCCTCCCCAGTCACGCCCTATCTCACAGGAAACATTGAGGAAATGGGAGAAAATCGCCAGAGAATCGTCGGTTATCTGTAACCAGGCTGCAGGGTTCAATCGGTGTCTGGTGAAAGTTCAGCAGGATATGCAGTCTCAGCTGAAAGCTATCAGGGTCAAACACAAAGGGAAGTCAGCATCTAAACTGTCAGCCGCTACAGAAGAGCTACAGTTTCTCATGGATTTTAACTCCAGCATTTGCCAGGCTATGGCCAAGTCCATGGAACATTTGACTGATTTTGTCTCTGTGAATATGGCCAACATCACACTGCTCAGAAGAGACTTTTATCTAGCTTATTTGAAAGCAGGAATCAAGGCTGATACACTGGCAGCTCTCAGGACTGCCCCCTTACACCTTCCCTCTTTGTTTCCAGACAGTGTGATCAAACAAGCAGACGAAGACATCTCAAGTTTTGATAAAGGTCGGTCGGGGTTGGTCTACAAGAAGGGTCATTCCCACCCCTATGAACGCACAGAAAGTAAACCAGATAACAAGAAACAGGACAGGCCAGCTTGGAAGAACCTCTCACAAGGCCACAACAGAAAGAGTAAAGGGAAGCATCAGTATTCATCCTGACCTGCCAAGGGCCAGCAGCCTTATAAATGACAATTACTGTATAACCATGTTACAAGGAAGGCTGCTGGCCGGGAGCCCTTCAGTATCAAGACAGACAATGAACTTTGTAAATTTAAATGTAAATTGTCATGTTGCAAAACCTGTTCATACTGCACCTGGGCTCTCACAAAAGAAAGAGTTAAGTCCCGGGTTAGCAGATTGTTATCTGAAAGAACACAAATTAAAATATGTGAAAAGTGCTTCCTGTGTCACTCAATTGTCTTGTGTAAAACCTGTAACAAATGTCAAAAATGTTGCCTCAAATCTACCTGTAGGGGCGAGACTTAAAAGCTTCTGGCAAATGTGGCTGGACCTGGGTGCCGGTCCGAAAGTAGTTCAAATTTTGAAAGAGGGTTACACCCTACCGTTTCAGACCCGGCCAAACTTGATAAGATTTCCAACCGTCATAAGCTACTATGTAAATCCCCACAAGAACCTCTACTTGTCGGAGGCATTGCAGCAGCTTATAGACAAAAATGCAGTAGAACTGGTGCACACTCAAAAATCTCTGGGATTTTTCAACTGACTATTTTTAGTCCCAAAACCCAACAACAAGTGGAGACCTGTACTAGATCTGAACAAACTGAACCTGCAAAAGAATATACTGAAAATACTATCCCTACCGACTTGTCCGGTCCGGGAGTTCATGTCCTTGATAGGTCTGCAAACAGCCACAGAGAAACAAGTTCACTTAGACTGACTACATATGAGACCCATACAGTGGCATCTCAAAAACAATTGGAGAGTACCAGAATCACTGGAAAAGGTCATTCCAATTCCCAGGTCCCTGCACCCCCACCTACAATGGTGGCTGGAGGAGGACAATGTGCTCACAGGTCAACCATTACACCCAATAAAACATGCTCTGCAAATATTTACAGACGCATCAAAAGAACCATGGGGCGCTCACTTAAACGAGTTCACTGCAAGAGGGTCCTGGTCACTGCCAGAAAGCAAGCTGCATATAAACTATCTCGACCTAAAAGCAGTCTTTCTAGCTTTGAAAGAGTTCCAAGACCTCTGCTCTGCTCTTGACAAGATAGTACTGGGGGCAACCGACAACACTACAGTAGTGTCATACATAAACAAGGAAGGAGGCATGAGGTCGGGCCCACTTTGTGCCCTACTGTGGAGAATCTTGACCTGATGTACCAGGAAGCAAGTGACTCTCAAAGCCCGACACATTCCAAGCCGGCTGAACGTGGTAGCAGAAAGCTAGCCTGGCTGGGACAGACCATCCAAACAGAGTGGTCTCTCCTTCCAGAGGTCTTCCAAGCAATATGCAGCAGGTGGCACCAGCCTCAAATAGACCTATTTGCCACGATGTTGAACAACAAGTTGCCTCTGTTTGTGTCACTGGTACCGGATCCCCTGGCCACAGCAGTGGATGCACTCAGTCTGCCATGGGAGGATCTGGATGCATATGCCTTCTCACCAGCAGCCATCTTGGGTAAAGTGGTGGAAAAGTTGCAGGACTCCCCATGCAAGAGAATCATTCTGATTGCTCTGGGGTGGCCCAACATGTTTTGGTTTTGGGATCTAGTGGCCATGTCCAGTCAAATCCCACTGAGCCTGCCCTTCTTGCCCAACCTGTTAACACAGCCCTTCAATCAGATCCTTCACAGAAATCTGACAAACCTAAATCTCCATGCATGGCTCCTAGAGCCACAGCATTCAAAGAGCAATGAAAAAGATGCTATGACGTTACACTGTCTAGACATGAAGGAAGTACCATGCGCCACCTGGCAGTGTACAGTACTGGGACCGGGCGGCCGGTGGAGACACAGGACGTCTTTTTCTGACGTTTGGTGGGCCGGTCTGCGCCGACCAGATTAACAATTGTCCATTGGATAGGGTATTAACTTATAAAATTGCAAATTTAATAAGTAAATTAAATTTTTATAAGTTAATACCCTATCCAATGGACAATTGCTTTACCGGTCGGCGCGACCGGTCTCGCCAAATGACAGAAAAAGTCATCCTGTATAAACTACCAGCAGGACCGGTCACGGAGTGTACATTCGCCAGGTGTCGCCTCGTGCATAACTTATAAAAATTTAATTTACTTATTAAATTTGCAATTTCATAGATTCCATAGCTTTTAAAAGCTAAGAAAAATTTTCTTCATCAGTATAAAGTTGATGTTTAAGCAGAATGGAGATGATACAAGCTTTAACATATTATTGCCATTTTTAAGCAACATAAATAGACGCAAACAGCTGAAAAAATGAAAAATAACTAATAAATCCTTCAGATAAAACCTAACAATGTGGGTATCAATATTTTTGCATTTTCAACACTTTATATGAGTCTGTTATGTGCTTTAAATGTTATATGTCCACACAAAATAGATAAATCTTATTTAGCTGTACAAAACTATAACACAAAATGGCGACCATTTGGTTTTTGTGTCACCAGCATTTATGCTGCGTGGCATATAGGGATTGCTTCGTCATCCAATTTTGTGGCGTCATCGTCTGTCGTCGTCTCACTTTGTAATCCGGACAGTATCTCAAAAATGGCTTGTCAGATTTAATTCAAATTTGGCATGTGGATGTAACTGGTCCTGAGGGTGTGCTGTATAGTTTTGTGACGTTAAACTCCCACTAGTAAGATACTTAAACTCAATTAAAATTTTTTCCGGACAGTATCTCAAAAATGGCTTGATGGATTCAGTTCAAATTTGGTATGTGGTTGTAGCTAGTTTTGAAGGTGTGCCCTATTTTAAGGTGACCTTAAACTCCCACGTATAAAAAACTTATTTCCAGTTTACGTTTTTTTCTTTCTACATGGAGTATACTGAAAATAACTTCAGAAATTTCATTCAACTTTTGCATGTATATGTAACTGGCCATAGGTAAGTGCCATACAGTAAGGTGACCTTAAACTCCCAGTTATAACAGAATTATATTCACTATTCACAGTATTTCCAATATTTTAGTTGTGGATGTAATAAACCTTGAACAGAACCTTCAGGAAAAGATTACCTTAAACTTTCTACAATATACAGCAGTGCAAACAAACTTTGATTTTAAGGTTGGGACACTATTATTGGTTTTTGGAAGATATTTTATATGCTAATTAGGACTTTTCACATTGATATTCATCATGTAAATATATCTCCACCAAAATGGTCTCTTTTGTAAGGTTATAGTAAATTGCTGATATTTTATAAACTTATGAGTTTAAGGTTGCATTAGTTTGTGTCACTAGCAGCTATGATAGAAAACATACATGGTCAGTGTCGTCGTCACACTTAATTTCCAGACAGTATCTCAGAAATGGCTTGAATTAAATTCCAGTGTGGCATGTTGATGTAACTGTTCCTCAAGGTGTGCCCTATTTAAGGTGACCTTAAACTCACAGTAGTAAGATACTTTTGTGAGTTGAAGGTTTTTCGTTTCCGGACAGTATCTCAAAAATGGGTTGACGGATTCAAGTCAAATTTGGCATGTGGTAGTAACTGGTTTTCAAGGTGTGCCCTATTTTAAGGTGAAGGTTTTTCGTTTCCGGACAGTATCTCAAAAATGGGTTGACGGATTCAAGTCAAATTTGGCATGTGGTGGTAACTGGTTTTCAAGGTGTGCCTTATTTTAAGGTGACCTTAAACTCATGTATTAAAAAGTTATGTTGAGTTTAAGTTTTTTACTTTTCTGTAAAGTATACTGAAGATAACTTAAGAAACTTCATTCATATTTTGCATGTATCTGTAACTGGCCATAGATAAGTGCCACACATTAAGGTGACCTTAAACTCTCAGTAATAACAGAATTATATTCACTTTAAGTTTGGCAATTTTTTACAGTATTTCAAACACTGTGCAATTCTCAGCATCTTTCAAGTTGTAAATGTAACAAACTGTGAACAAAACCTACAGGAAAAGATTCCCGTAAACTCCCTCACAGCTGCAAACTAACTTTGAATTTAAGGTTGGGACAATTTTTTGGTGTTTAAAAGATATTTGATGTGCTGATTAAGACTTTATTCTTTGATATTCATCATATACATCTGTCTACACCAAAAAAGTTTCTCTTGTAAGGTTATAGTAAATTCCTGATATTTCATAAGCCTATGAGTTTAAGGTTGCATTACTTTTGTGTCACTAGCAGCTATGTTGGAGGACAAGTATGGTCAGTGTCGTTGTCACACTTCCTTCCCAGACACTATCTCAAAAATGGCATGATGGATGAATTCAAATTTGGCATGTGGATGTAACTGGTACTCAAGGTGTGCCTTGTTTTAAGGTGACCTTAAACTCCCAGTAGTAACATACTTATATTGATTTTAAGTTTTTGCATTTCCAGACAGAATCTCGAAAAGAGGTTGACGGATTCAATTCAAATTTGGCATGTGGTTGTAACTGGTATTTAAGGTGTGTCCTATTTTAAGGTGACCTTAAACTCCTATGTATAAAAGAATTATGCTGAGTTTAAGCTTTTTATTACCCCACAGCCCTTAAGGGCTGTCCGGGTATTGTTTTCACCCATGGTGTCCGGATGGGCGGGCGGGCGTCCTGTCGGGCGGGCGGGTGGCGGGAAAAAGTTTGTCCGGGCTGTATCTCAGAAACCGCAAGGTTTAGGAAGTTGATACTTGGTAGGGACATTGGTTAGGGGGTGTAGGTGTGCAACGTCATGGTCTGACCTTGATTTGACCTTTGACCTTTCCGTAGGGACCTTGACCTATAAAATCTTGTCCGGGCTATATCTCGGAAACTGTAAGGTGTAGGAAGTTGATACTTGGTAGGGATATTGGTTAGGGGGTGTAGGTGTGCAATGTCATGGAGTGACCTTGATTTGACCTTTGACCTTGCCGTAGTGACCTTGACCTATAAAATCTTATCTGGGCTATATCTCAGAAACTGTAAGGTGTAGGAAGTTGATATTTGGTAGGGACATTGATTAGGGGGTGTAGTTGTGCAACGTCATGGGCTGACCTTGATTTGACCTTTGACCTTGCCGTAGTGACCTTGAGTTTGAAAATCTTGTCCGAGCTATATCTCGGAAACTGTAAGGTGTAGGAAGTTGATACTTGGTAGGGATATTGGTTAGGGGGTGTAGTTGTGCAACGTCATGGTGTGACCTTGATTTGACCTTTGACCTTGCCGTAGTGACCTTGACCTATAAAATCTTGTCCAGGCTATATCTCGGAAACCGTAAGGTGTAGGAAGTTGATACTTAGTAGAGACATTGGTTAGGGGGTGTAGTTGTGCAACGTCATGATCTGACCTTGATTTGACCTTGCCGTAGTGACCTTGACCTATAAAATCTTGTCCGGGCTATATCTCGGAAACCGTAAGGTGTAGGAAGTTGATACTTGGTAGGGACATTGGTCAGGGGCCATAGGTGTGTATTATCATGGTGTGACCTTAATTTGACCTTTGACCTTGTTGTAGTGACCTTGACCTTTAAAATCTTGTTACACCTTTGGGTCTGTCTTTTGATGCAGATTAAGCACTGTTAATTCATATTAGAATTTATTAAGAATTTTACTTTCATAACTTCCCATTGTAAGAGATAGAATTTCATCAAGTGACCCACAGATTTTGCTCCAACACCACACATAAGCGTTCATTAAATGTATTACCACTTCTGTATGCATGGTAATATTCAAAACATCTAAACCATAATTCGGCCATGCAGATGTAGATAAAGAATGTTGAATTTTAGTTTACTGATTAATGCTGTCATCTTGTTATTGAATTGACTTGTTTTAATACTTCATCTTTACATGCATTATCTTTCTTTTAAACATTATTTTCTGCATTTAAACATTTTTTGGAACTTTATATAACTGACAGTGCTCTGAAAATATCCTGAACTTTGTACTGGTACAGTGCTTCTGTATCTCATGGTGTTGAAAATATTTCCCTAGGCTGTGGGGTACGGGCATCTCTGATGCTATTTTTTTTCCATAGAGTATACTGAAAATAACTTAAGAAAATTCATTCAAATTTTACATGTATATGTAACTGGCCATAGACAAGTGCATACATTAAGGTGACCTTAAACTCCCAGTAATAACACATTGTCAGTGTCGTTGTCACACTTCCTTTCCAGACATTATCTCAAAAATGGCATGATGGATTAAATTCAAATATGGCATGTGGATGTAACTGGTGATCAAGGTGTGCCCTGCTTAAGGTGACCTTAAACTCCCACTAGTAACATACTTATATTGATTTTAAGTTTTTCTGTTTCCAGACAGTATCTCGAAAATGGGTTGACGGATTCAATTCAAATTTGGCATGTGGTTGTAACTGGTATTCAAGGTGTGTCCTATTCTAAGGCGACCTTAAACTCCCATGTATAAAAGAATTATGTTGAGTTTAAGTTTTTTTACTTTTCCATAAAGTATACTGAAGATAACTTAAGAAACTTCATTCAAATTTTGCATGTATATGTAACTGGCCATAAATAAGTACCACACATTAAGGTGACCTTAAACTCCCAGTAATAACACATTGTGAGTGTCGTCGTCACACTTCCTTTCCAGACAGTATCCAAAAATGGCATGATGGATTAAATTCATATTGGGCATGTGGATGTAACTCGTACTCAAGGTGTGCCCTGTTTTAAGGTATCTCGAAAATGGGTTGACAGATTTATTCACATTTGACAGAAATAACACATTGTGAGTGTCGTCGTCACACTTCCTTTCCAGACAGTATCTCAGAAATGGCACGATGGATTAAATTCATATTTGGCATGTGGATGTAACTGATCTTCAAGGTATGCCCTATTTTAAGGTGATCCTAAACTCCCACTAGTAACATACTTATATTGATTTTAAGTTTTTCTGTTTCCACACAGTATCTCGAAAATGGGTTGACAGATCTATTCACATTTGGCATGTTGTTGTAACTGGTATTCAAGGCGTGTCCTATTTTAAGGTGACCTTAAACTCCCATTTATAAAAGTTTTATGTTGAGTTTAAGTTTTTCATTTTTCCATAGAGTATACTGAAGATAACTTGAGAAATTTCATTTTGCATGCATATGTAACTGGCCATGGATAAGTGTCATATATTAAGGTGACCTTAAACTCCCAGTAATAACACATTGTCAGTGTCGTCATACTTCCTTTCCAGAGAGTATCTCAAAAAATGGCTTGATGGATTAAATTCAAACTTGGCATGTAGGTGTAACTGATCCTCAAGGTGTGCCCTATATATTGAAGATAACTTGAGAAATTTCATTCAAGCTTTGCATGTATATGTAACTGGCCATAGATAAGTACCACACATTAAGATGACCTGAAGATAATAGTGTTTTTAGGGGCAGTTCGACAGTATTTAGAAAGAAATGGATATACTACTTACAAGGTATTTTTATCCGTGTCTTTTGTTTTGAATGTACCTTCTGTAAAGCTTCCAGCTACAATCACGAAAGAAACGTAAGTATTTATGCTATATATAGAAGGAATTCCCTAACAGAACATGAGCTGCATTCTTTGAATCTCTTCAGAGCGCACTGGTACAGAGTTCTCTGCTGTATAGCATCAGTCACCCCAGCCAGCTCGAGTATTTGGTGTCTGTCAACAGAAGCAAGAGGTGCATTCTTCAGATTTCTTCAGAGCGCACTGGTACCGACTTCTCTGCTGTAAAGCATCAGTCACACCAGCCTAGCTCGAGTATTTAGTGTTTTTCATCAGAACTTCATATCTACGACATAGAAGGAATTTCATCTTCAGTCACTCTCAGTCCCACCCTTGTGGACCCGGCTCCTGTGTCGGTAATAAGGGCAGTGGATGGCCAGGACACTGGTTTGAGTGCACAGCCGGCTGAGAAGAACCGACTTCAGACCGGCACCGACCAGGACTTTAATCTTCAGAGCGCACTGGTCCAGGCTTCTCTGCTTTAAAGCATCAGCCGACCGGCCAACTCAAAAGAAGGCGACCTCTGACATCATATTCTACACGAAGTTGGTCACGTGATTCACCGACCAGGTCACGAAGCTGATCACGTGATTCACTGAACAAGAAGGTCGGAAGTGCATTCTCTCTGCTCACGTCTACTGTGATTCCAGTTTTAGTTCCTGAATTTACCTCCAGAGCGCACTGGTACAGACTTCTCTGCTACAAGCATCAGTCGACCAGCCAGCTCACGTTTAACCGGCAATTCTTTCTAGTAGAAAGTTTCTACATATTGCTACTGCGTTCTTCACAACTTATGTCTACTGTGATATCAGTCCCTCTCTCATGGACCCGGCCTTTGTTGTCTGTAGTGGGGTTTGTGGATAAGCAGAATACTGCGCATTTGCCTGTTTAAGTATCACACAAAGAACGCGACCACTGATGTCGTCTTAAAAATCAGCCAATCGCATGTCCTTCCAACCAGCAAGCTGGTCACGTGACACACCGACCAACAATTGTTTCTAAAAATAGCTCACAAGGGCTTCCCCAGCAACTGTCAAATCTACAAATAAGACGTGCGCTTAAAAGAAATACTTTAATTAATGAAGGAAACGTAGAGTAAATTGAATTCAACACAAAGAATAGTTGTAAACTTCCTTCAGCAACTGGTTACAGAGTGTACCGACCGTGCCCGGCCCTGCCATTCGGTGGAGTTCACTGTGATACCAAAGGAGGTGAAACTGATGGCCATACACAAGGATTTAAGAATCCACCAGTACCTAGACGACTGGTTGGTGAGAGCCAGATCCCACCAGGCTTGTCTCCAACATACACAGGAACTAGTAAATAATGTGTCAGCAACCGGGTTGGCTGGTGAACTCAGAGAAACCAGAGCTGGATCCCAAACAAGACTTCGATTTTGTAGGCTACCAGTTCGACCTCAGGTCTGATCGGATCCGACTGACGCCGGACCGGTGGCAGAACCTTCAAGAGAATATGCTAAAACGGCTATCCCTACCGGCTTGCCCGGTCCGGGAATTCATGTCCTTGATAGGTTACTAACAGCTACAGAAAAGCAAGTTTATCTAGGCCGACTTCATATGAGACCCATTCAGTGGCATCAAAAAAAACAAAAAAACTGGAGGGTACCAGAATCACTGGAAAAGGTGATCCCAATCCCCAGGTCCCTGCACCCCCATTTACAATGGTGGCTGAAGGAAGACAATGTACCTACAGGCCAACAATTACACCCAATAAAACATGCTCTGCAAATATTTATAGATGCATCAACAAAAGGGTGGGGAGCTCACTTAAACAAGCACACTGCAAGGGGAACCTGGTCCCTTCCGGGAAGCAAGCTGCATATAAACTATCTAGAACTTAAAGCAGTCTTTCTGGCTTTAAAAGAGTTCCAAGACCATTGCTCAAACAAGATAGTACTTGTAGCAACCGACAACACCACAGTAGTGTCATACATAAACAAGGAAGGAGGCATGAGGTCGGGCCCACTTTGTGCCCTACTATGGAGAATCTTGACCTGGTGTACCAGGAAACAAGTGACTCTAAGCCTGACACATTCCAGGCCGGCTGAACGTGGTAGCAGACAAGCTATCCAGGCTAGGCCAGACCATCCAAACAGAGTGGTTTCTCCTTCCAGAGGTCTTCCACTCAATATGCAGCAGGTGGCACCGGCCCAAAATAGACTTATTTGCCATGAGGTTCAACAACAAGTTGCCTCTGTTTGTGTCACCGGTACCAGATCCCCTGGCCACAGCAGTGGATGCGCTCAGTCTGCCATGGTAGGATCTGAAAGCATACATCTTCCCACTGTCAGCCATATTGGGCAAAGTGGTGGAGAAGTTGCAAGACTCCCCATGCAAGAGAATCATTCTGATTGCTCCGGGGTGGCCCAACATGCCTTGGTTTTGGGATCTAGTGGCCATGTCCAGCCAAATCCCACTGAGCCTGCCCAATCTGCCCAACCTGTTGACAGCCATTCAATCAGATCCCTCACAGAAATCTGACAATCTTAATCTCCATGCAGGGCTCCTAGAGCCTCAGCAATTGAGGAGCAGGGCTTGTCTGAGGCAGTGGCAGCAAGAATGGAGGCTCCTCCAAGGGGATCAATCAGATCAGTCTATGAGGCAAGTGGGCCATTTTTACAAAGTGATGTATCACTCATCAGGTGGACTTCGGGGCACCCCCTGTAAAGTCAGTTGCTGACTTCCTTGTGTATCTGTTTCAGGACAGGAAGTTGCAGCCTAGCACCATTGATGGTTACAGGTCAGCCATTACTGATAGACTGGGAAATTCGCCCATCAATATCAGTAAGGATGAAAATCTCACTCGTTTCCTGGATAGTTTCCACTGAGACAGACCCAAAGGCCGGAGGGGAATCCCCTCCTGGAACCTCTCCCAGGTTTTTGCACCAGCTGACAAGGTTTATTTTGAACCAATTATAGAGGCCTCCTTGAAGCATTTGACCTTCAAGACAGTTTTCCTCTTGGCCCTGGGGTCGGACAAGCGTAGAAGTGAGATGCATGCTTGGCAAAACAGAAATATTAGACACCAATCCGACTGGTTAAAGGTGTCCCTGTACCCATCACCCAGCTTTCTCTCCAAGAATCAGCTGGCCAAAGAGGGTCCAAACAGTGTGGCCCCAGGGGTTATAACAGCCCTGGGACCAACTCTGGATAGATCCCTCAAGTCTGACAGGTCCCTCTGTCCGGTCAGAGCATTGCGCTACTATTTGGACAGGACCTCAGACCTCAGGCAGAATAAGGAGGTGGTTTTTGTCTCCCTGGGACCAACTCTGGATAGATCCCTCAAGTCTGACAGGTCCCTCTGTCCGGTCAGAGCATTGCGCTACTATTTGGACAGGACCTCAGACCTCAGGCAGAATAAGGAGGTGGTTTTTGTCTGCTTTAAGAAAGGTTTTGACAAAGACATCTCACCTGCCACTATCTCCTCTTGGATCAAGTAGACTGTGATCCTAAGTTATGAGCTCTCTGACCAGGAGGCCCACACTTGACATCAGGTTAAAGCCCATATGTCAGGGCCTTTGCTGCTTCTAAGGTCTTCCAGTTGGGAGTCTCCTTAGATCCAATCTTGTCAGCCTGCCACTGAAGTCATAAATACCTTCACACAGTTCTATCTGAAGGGTGTGGCTTGGGCTGCTTTCAGAGCTTTACCAATTGGGCTAGGTAGTGGCTGCTCAGCAGATCCACAACTGGCCCTTTGATTGAGGAGATTTGTATATATGTACATAGTGTAAACAGTTCTTCATGTACATGACATGCTTCCTTCGGGAGGTTTATTTGCATTCTGGGACTGAACTCATCCCTCTCTTCCCCTACCTCAGAGCAGGTCTGCAAAAAAGGGGGGGCAACGTCGGTATAACCCCGGGTAACCGGCTGCTGGCAACCGACCATGACCTTACAGGGTTTCCTGACCTTAAGGCCAACCCAGGCCTGGGCCTATAGCTCTCCTGACGAAGTCAGTCAAGACCATAGGCTAAAATATGCTATTACTTGTGAGTTCACATAAGTCCCTAGTAACTTACCCGGCGACCAAGCGGTAGTTATTCAGCAATTGTCCATTGGATAGGATGTAGTAACGCAATAAAATTGCAAATTTAATAAGTAAATTAAATTTTTATAACTTAATACCCTATCTAATGGACACACAAGACCCTCCCACCGACCCCGCTATCAGCTTACTAGGGGTCTAATAGGTTTAGACAATGAAAAAGATGCTATGACGTCACTCTGTCTAGACAGGAAGGAAGTATGATGTGCCACCTTGCGAGTGTACAGTACTGGGACCGGCCAGTGGAGACAAAGGACGTCTTTTTTTGGCGGGCCGGTCTGCGCCGACAGAATTAGCAATTGTCCATTGGATAGGGTATTAACTTATATTTACTTATTAAATTTGCAAATTGTGAGTGTCGTCGTCACACTTCCTTTCCAGACAGTATCTCAGAAATGGCATGATGGATTAAATTCATATTTGGCATGTTGTTGTAACTGGTATTCAAGGCATGTCCTATTTTAAGGTGACCTTAAACTCCCATTTATAAAAGTTTTATGTTGAGTTTCAGTTTTTTATTTTTCCATAGAGTATACTGAAGATACCTTGAGAAATTGCATTCAAATTTTGCATGTATATGTAACTGACCATAGGTAAGTGCCATATATTAAGGTGACCTTAAACTCCCAGTAATAACACATTATCAGTGTCGTCACACTTCCTTTCCAGACAGTATCACAAAAATGGTGTGATGGATTAAATTCAAATTTGGCATTGGATGTAAGTGGTCCACAAGGTGTGCCCTATTTTAAGGTGACCTTAAACTCCCACTAGTAACATATTGATTTTAAGTTTTTTCCGTTTCCAGACAGTATCACAAAAATGGTGTGATGGATTAAATTCAAATTTGGCATTGGATGTAACTGGTCTACAAGGTGTGCCCTATTTTAAGGTGACCTTAAACTCCCACTAGTAACATATTGATTTTAAGTTTTTTCCGTTTCCAGACAGTATCTAGAAAATGGGTTGACGGATTCAATTCAAATTTGGCATGTGGTTGTAACTGGTATTCAAGGGGTGTCCTATTTTAAGGTGACCTTAAACTCCCATGTACAAAATTATTATGTTGAGTTTTAGTTTTTTATTTTTCCAAAGAGTATACTGAAGATAACTTGAGAAATTTCATTCAAGCTTTGCATGTATATGTAACTGGCCATGGATAAGTGTCGTATATTAAGGTGACCTTAAACTCCCAGTAATAACACATTGTCAGTGCCATACTTCCTTTCCAGAGAGTATCTCAAAAATGGTGTGATGGATTAAATTCAAACTTGGCATGTAGATGTAACTGATCCTCAAGGTGGGCCCTATTTTAAGGTGACCTTAAACTCCCACTAGTAACATACTTATATTGATTTTAGGTTTATCTGTTGTAACACAGTATCTCGAAAATGGGTTAATGGATTCAATTCAGATTTGGCATGTGGTTGTAACTGGTGTTCAAGGGGTGTCCTATTTTAAGGTGACCTTAAACTCCCATGTACAAAATTTTTATTGCGTTAATATATCTTACCTAGTGGACCGATGCATTTGTCCGGCGCGCAGCCGGTCCCGCCAAACGTTAGACCGGTAGTGTCGTCTTCATTCGCCAGGTGTCCTAAGAGCACCCAGCTCCCCTACTGTGTGTGTGCGCGCATGCGAACTTCCTCTTTTTGTTTGGCGCCATAGTGTTAGCAGCATATTTTTTCACAAGACAATCTTTGGAATATAAGTTGAACTTTATTAATGTTTTGGGATATATTGTGTAGTTATTTGATAAATTTATGTGTCATGGCATCACCAGGACAAAGGCAGTGTAGTTGTGGCCATGTTATGGCAGGTTTCGACCTCCACAAGAAGTGTGCCCGCTGCAGGGATAAAAAAGTTGGTGATGACCCGTGCGTTAAAGGACAGGATTGTGAAATATGTGACATTTTTTCTGATTCTCAACGAGGTATGTTGGCCACTCCCCAGTACCAGATTCGAAAAGACAAAAATGCAGGGATCCTGGTTTCCCCAAGTAAAGTTACGGTGGTGGGCCCAGTTGATGATTATGATGACCTTGGCTTATGCGCAGGAACAGGTTATTGCCGGTCCTTCTCCGGTATCTTTTGGACAGCATAGTTCTGGAGATTTTGTCTCCCGTTAGGACTTTGAGGTACTGAACAATCAGTTAGAAGAAAAGTTTGCTCATTTAGAAGCTCTTCTTTCTAGGACAAACATTTTCTCTACTCCCAAGATGCCTGTAAAAAATGTGGACCACCCACCAATTTCTGACACTCCTTTTATTAATCCCTCTCCTGACCCCAGAGCCACCGGGTCATGATCAAGAGGGCTCTGTCATGAAGAAGCAAAAAGGAGTCGGCAAGTCAAAGCACAAAAAATCTTCAAAACCGGCTGCTGCTGCCAGTTCTGCCAATCAATCTGCTGTGGACTCTGTTCCGGCATCCAAGACAGTTGTACCCGGTCCGGGTTTACAAGTTCTTGACAAACTGGATGCTTTGTCTGTTTCATCCAACACCGGTCTGGCCTCTACAGTATCAACATCTCAACCAGTTCATACCGGTCCTCAAACTTCAAGTGCTTCTGGTTTCTCTGTACCTGACCCTCCGGACAGTTTTGTTCAGCAAGAACCTGTTGTGTTCGATGTGGATGTTGACCCTCTTCCGGTCAGATCCGATAGAGACTCTGGTGAGGAAGGAGAACTCTCAGATACCGAAGTTACTGAAAGAAATGAGGAAATGAATTACAGAGAAACTGTCCGGTCGGTAAGAGCGTTCCTTGGCTGGTCACATATACCGGACTTTGAACCTGCTGTGGGGGATACTGATAATCGCTCAGACAACCCTTGGAAAGGCAAGCACCCCCGTCGTACCGGCAAAGTATCTGTGGAGTTGCCCGGCTGACGACTGGCTTTGCTACAAGATGGAAAAACTTAACACACGTGCAGCAGAAGGCTACCCTTCACGCTCCCAAGAGGCTGCGGGTTTAAAGCTGGATCAATTCATTAGGACCCCAAAAAGCCAATCTA
Source organism: Sabellastarte sp. h YS-2021 (assembly GCA_964017235.1). NCBI lineage: Eukaryota > Metazoa > Annelida > Polychaeta > Sabellida > Sabellidae > Sabellastarte > Sabellastarte sp. h YS-2021. The sequence continues at coordinate 37,805,573 of OZ024936.1, forward strand.
AGTGGTACACCCAATCGAGACTTAAACAAGATGGCAATCAAAGGCCTGGAAGAACCATCTTTGGCTGGTCCGGTTCAGAGGCAAGACTTAACTCGCAGTTTTCCCGGATTGCCAAGATCTCCTCATACCCATCTTCAGGTCTGGCTTCAAGGCCTATACCTCAAGAAATTCTCAGGCGTTGGGAACAGTGCGCAAGAGAAGGCTCTCTTATCACGAATCACGCCGCAGGTGCATTAGTGAGATTCAAGACAAAATGAACCAGCACATCTCCTTTTTGCATAGCACTATTGTGAAGGGCAAAGCTCCTAAGGAAGTTACAGACGTCATTAAAGACTTAAAGGATCTGTCGGCTTTCCACACAAGTGTTTCTGTGGCCCTAGGCACAGCCTTCCAGCACCTCGCTGACAGCCTCTTTGTTCAGCTTGCCAATTTTATTCTATTGCGGAGGGACTCATATTTGGAATATGTCAAGCCAGGCCTAAAACCAGACACATGGAACAAACTTAGAAATGCTCCACTTTTTACTTACGGCCTGTTTCCGGATGATATTTTGGCTATAGCTGAGCAGGACATACAAAAGCATGAATCAGCTAGGAGTGCTTCTGGTCCCGGTTCGGGCACATTTCAGCACTCCAAGAAACACCAATTCAGACACCCATATGACAAGAAGGATAACAAACAGTCAGGCTTCTCCTCTTCTCAATCTCAACAACCATGGCGTCAGTTTTCGGGCAGAGGAAGGGGGAAGAGTCGCGGTAGAGGTGGCTCTAGTTCCCAGTATTTTCTGGCCGTGGTTCGAAACAGTATAAATGACAATCAATGTTCAATGAGTCCCCCAGTTCAGTTAAGTTCATGTTGCGGGGTTCTCAATCAAGTACCATTAAAGGACAAATTTTTCAAGAGACTGTAAACTTGCATGTTGTACCTCCTGCAGCTACTGTAAACGGGCAGTTACAAAAGAAAAACGTAAGACCCTCTCATCCAAAAGTAGAAATAAAATCTGTGAAAGGTGCTTTGTGTGTAAATCAGTGTCTCTCTGCCCCAAATGTCAGAAATGTCCTTCATGTTGTCAAAGATCCTCCTGTGGGAGGCCGTCTGCAAAGGTTTTGGCAGGTCTGGCTTTCCCTGGGTTCAAATCCGAGGGTAGTCTCAATCCTCAGGGAAGGTTATCAGCTCCCCTTCAAGGAAAGACCACCCCTAGCGAGATATCCTGTGATAGCCAGTGGTTCCTCAAATCCCATACGAAACAAAAACCTGAACGAGGCGTTGCAATCTCTTGGTCAAAAACAAGCTATAGAAAGGGTTTCTGTTCAGTCATCCCTGGGTTTCTACAACCGGTTGTTCTTAGTACCGAAACCCAACAAAAAATGGAGGCCTATTCTGGATTTAAGTCAGCTGAACCTGTACCTTGCCCCGGCTATGTTCAAGATGGAAACTCCAGAAGCCATCAGGCTCTCCCTTCAACAAGGAGAGTGGGTCACCTCGCCAGATTTCAGCGACGCTTACTTTCACATTCCGATAAATCTAAGGGCGCGGAAATATCTGAGGTTCCACATAAAAGGTCAGACTTTTCAATTCACAGCCCTACCATTTGGCCTGTCGACGGCTCCGTTGGAGTTCACAAAGGTGGTCAAGGAGGTCAAGTTGATGGCACAAGCTCGGGGTATTCGAATCCACCAGTACCTAGATGACTGGTTACTGCGAGCCCCTTGCCAGGAAATGTGCCTACGACATACCCAGACCCTTTTGGACCTATGTCGCTCTCTAGGCTGGGTGGTCAACATGGGCAAATCAGAACTGGTTCCCCAACAAACCTTCGACTTCATAGGATATCATTTCGACCTATCTCAAGGCCTGGTCAAACCCACACAGGAAAGGTGGTTGGCCCTATCTCAAAAGATCAATCTTCTCGTGGGACTGGAGACCTGCTCGGTCAGGCAATTCATGTCCCTAATCGGTCTTCTAACGGCCACAGAGAAACAGGTCGTTTCGGGACGCCTGCACATGCGACCTATCCAATGGCACCTGAAGAAGCATTGGCATGTCCCAGAACCTCTGGAGAAGATCATCCCCATTCCCGTATCTCTCCATGTTCATCTAAGGTGGTGGTTGGACCCAGACAATGTCCTATCAGGTCAACCCTTACACCCGTTACAGCACGCCCTCCAACTGTTTACAGACGCATCAAACGAAGGTTGGGACGCACACTTAGGAGACTACACGGCAAAAGGCCTCTGGTCAAGGTCAGAAAGCGCCTTACACATAAATTTGCTGGAGCTCAAAGCTGTCCTCTTGGCCCTGAAACAGTTCGAGCAATTGTGTTGCAACCAAATCATTCTTGTCTGCACGGACAACACCACTGTGGTCTCATACATCAACAAGGAAGGGGGTATGAGGTCAGGCTCTCTCTGTGCCCTCCTGTGGAGACTGCTGCTTTGGTGCAACCAAAGACAGATTATACTGAGGGCCAGGCACATTCCGGGTCACCTAAATGTGATTGCCAACAAGCTGTCCAGGCCCAATCAGGTGATTCAAACAGAGTGGTCTCTCCTCCCGGAGGTGTTTGCTCTGTTATGCCGGCGTTGGCACGTTCCAACAGTGGACCTGTTTGCGACCCGGTTCAATCACAAACTCCCCAGGTTTGTGTCTCCGGTTCCCGACCGGTCAACTTGGAAGGTAGATGCCTTGAGTCTCCTTTGGGAGGATCTGGACGCTTATGCCTTCCCTCCGATGGCCCTTCTGCCTCAGGTGGTTGCGAAACTATTGGACCACAGGTACCGTCGCATCATCTTGATTGCTCCAGGGTGGCCCAACATGCCCTGGTTTTGGGACCTGGTCACCATGTCAGTTCAAATTCCCCTCTTGCTCCCTCAGGTGGAAAATTTAATAACTCAGCCTTTCAATCAGTGTCCTCACAGGAACCTCCTCAATCTAAACCTACATGCTTGGCTCCTAGAGCCTCTGCCATCCAGCAGGCAGGTTTCTCTGCAGAAGTGGCAACAAGAGTTGAGGCTCCTCAGAGACGCTCAACCAGAGCAATCTATGAGTCAAAGTGGTCCGTTTTTGTCCGATGGTGTGAGGAAAATAAGGTGGACGTCAGGGCTCCCTCTATAAAGCAGATTGCGGACTTTCTTCTTCCTCTTTCAGGAGAGACATCTTCAGCCTAGCACTATTGAGGGCTATAGAACAGCAATAGCCGACAAGGTGGGCAATGCTAACTTTAACATAAGCAAAGATGAAAACTTGACCCGTTTGCTGGTCAGTTTTCAGGGATAAACCAAAGGGCAGGCGGGGTATTCCTGCGTGGAATCTGTCCCTGGTTCTTCACCAGCTTACTAAGGCCCCTTTTGAACCTCTTAGAAAGGCTTCCCTGAAACACCTCACTTTTAAGACTGTTTTCCTATTAGCCTTGGGCTCTGGAAAACGAAGGAGCGAGATACACGCTTGGATCCACAAGAACATTAGACATCAAGAAGATTGGTCCAATGTTTCATTGTCCCCTTCTCCAAGTTTCATCTCTAAGAATCACCTGGCTAAAGAGGGTCCAGCTTGTGTAGCCCCGGTTGTCATACCGGCCCTGGCTCCTTCCTTAGACAGATCTCTCACGGAGGATAGAACTCTGTGTCCGGTCAGGGCACTTCGTTATTACTTGGACAAAACCAAAGATCTCCGGGTCGGCAAGGAATTGGTTTTCGTCTCCTACAGAAAGAGTTTCCAGAAGGATATTGTACCTGCCACTATTTCCTCCTGGATCAAACAGACCATTGTCTTATGTTATCAGTTGTCAGATGAACAGGCTCAAAACTTGCACCAAATCCGGGCACATGATGTCTGTGCCTTCGCGGCTTCCAAAGCCTTTCAGGGTGGTGTCCCTTTAGACCAGATATTAGCAGCCTGTCACTGGAAGTCTCACAATACGTTCACCCAGTTCTATCTGAAGGATGTAGCCTGGGCAGACTCAGAATTCTATCATTTGGGCCCTGTGGTAGCTGCCCAACAAATTAGAGAGTAAAATGGGAGGCTTCCATGTATATAGTTATATATATGTATATACATGTATATATTATTTAAAAAAAAAAAAAAAAAAAATGTCCCTACAGTCTGTCTTGCTTTAACAAGAAAGATGAGGGATTATTTAAAAAAAAAAAAAAAAATTTCCCCTTCATCACTTCCTCGTGGACTCCTTAGGACTGGACTCCCCCCGCCTATTCTCTCCTCCTTCCCTTTCAGTAATTTCTGAAACAGAGGAAAAAAGGGAGGGGGGGGGCGGTGCCTAGCCAAGATGTTTAGAAACCTTTCCGGTTGTTTGCCCTCTGGCTTTGCAGAGTATTTCTGGATCTGGAGTCTCTATCTTCCCTTTATAGAGCTACCCTCCAGCCACTGGGTAGTTATTCTGCATCGGTCCACTAGGTAAGATATATTAACACAATAAAATGAAAAATTTAATAGTTAAATTAAATTTTTATAAGATAATATCTTACCTAGTGGACCAAGGGAGTCCCACCCTACCTTCCCTGCTATAGCTCAAAGGGGGACATTCTTAGGTAGGCCACAAAAAGAGGAAGTGCGCATGCGCGCACACGCGCAGTAGGGGAGCTGGGTGCTCTTAGGACACCTGGCGAATGAAGACGACACTACCAGTCCCGGTCAGAGCCCAGCTCAGGACGTTTTTTTCTAACATTTGGCGGGACCGGCTGCGCGCCGGACAAATGCATCAGTCCACTAGGTAAGATATTATCTTATAAAAATTTAATTTAACTATTAAATTTTCCAAATTATGTTGAGTTTTAGTTTTTTTTATTTTTCCATAGAGTATACTGAAGATAACTTGAGAAATTTCATTCAAGTTTTTCATGTATATATAACTGGCCATGGATAAATGTCATATATTAAGGTGACCTTAAACTCCCAGTAATAACACATTGTCAGTGTCGTCATACTTCCTTTCCAGAGAGTTTCTCAAAAATGGCGTGATGGATTATATTCAAACTTGGCATGTAGCTGTAACTGATCCTCAAGGTGGGCCCTATTTTAAGGTGACCTTAAACTCCCACTAGTAACATACTTATATTGAGTTTATGTTTATCTGTTTTAACACAGTATCTCGAAAATGGGTTGACTGATTTAGTTCAAATTTGGGATGTGGTTGTTACTGGTATTCAAGGGGTGTCCTATTTTAAGGTGACCTTAAACTCTCATGTACAAAAGAATTATATTGAGTTTAAGTTTTCTATTTTTCCATAGAGTATACTGAAGATAACTTGAGAAATTTTATTCAAGTTTTGTTTTATATGTAACTGGCCATAAGTAAGTGCCATATATTAAGGTGACCTTAAACTCCCAGTAATAACACATTGTCAGTGTCGTCACACTTCCTTTCCAGACAGTATCTCAAAAGTGGCATGATGGATTAAATTCAAATTTATTATGTGGATGGATGTAACTGATCCTCAAGGTGTGCCCTATTTTAAGGTGACCTTAAACTCCCATGGATAAAAGAATTATGTTGAGTTTCAGTTGTTTATTTAGTATATAGTATAGTGTAGAGTATACTGAAGATAACTTGAGAAATTTCATTAAAACTTTGCATGTATTTATAACTCTGGAGGTTTAATGGCATGAGAACTTGTATGTGATTGCTTTCTTGGCAATTTCTGCAACAAGTGTTTTCATGGCAATACTTTTTCTGTTTCTTGGTCTTTTATTTTGTGGGCATTTAACATTATTCAAAACTTTCAAAATATGTTCATTACAAGAGGAACTTGTGATTTGGTTTATAATTTTAGGCAACATTTGCCAACAGTTGTTGCCATGGCAACACTTTTCCTGTTGTTGTTTTTCACTTTTAAATTAGTAGAATCTTTATAAATAAAACTCATGCAAAGATTTTAACCAGTATTTTCAGGATATATTTCTTGCAAGGGGAACTACAAGAGTAGTGATGATGCTTTTTTGCAAGTTTATGGTAACAGCTGTTGCCATGGCAATACTTTTTCTGTATTGTTTTTCCAATTGTGATTTTGTGGGTATTTGGCAATACTTTTCATGTTTCTTGGGTTTAAAAATCTTTTTGTGGGTTCTTTGCATTCCAAACCCCATGGCAACACTTTATATTTTTCTTGGACCTATATATAAACATTTTTGTGGGTTCTTTGCATTCCAAACCTCTGCACGGATTGGAGCTGACGCAAAAACACATTTATCTCGGAAACGGAGCGAGATAGAGCAATTTCGACGAAATTTTTGACCCACAGGGTATTTGCAGAGTCTACTGGCAACTTTTTGCAAAAATCATTTTCCCGCCACTTTTGGCGGCCATCTTGAATTTCTGCATAAAACGCAAAAACGAGTTTATCTCGGAAACGAAGCGAGATTTCGACGAAATTTTTGACCCGCAGGATACCTGCTGAGTCTACTGGCATTATTTTACAAAAAAAAACATTTTGCCGCCACTTTTGGCAGCCATCTTGAATTTCTGTGTTAAACACAAATATGCGCTTATCTCCGAAACGGAGCGAGATAGAGCGATTTCGACGAAATTTTTGACCCCTAGGGTATCTGCAGAGTCTACTGGCGACTTTTCGCAAAAATCGTTTTTCCCGCTACTTTTGGCGGCCATCTTAAATTTCTGCGTAAAACACAAAAAAAATTTAAAAAAATAAACAAACCAGATTCATCTATGAAACCTTGCATTTTGTCATAAGTGGAAAAACATATTAAACACAGGAAGATAGTCATTTCTACAAACTCATTAATACTCTTTGGGACGCTTTGTTTTTGCTGTGCAAAAAAATTTCTTTTTCTCTTACGAAGCAATACTCTAGTTAACTCTTGCTGTTTTATCATTCCACAGGAATCCGTATAGTAGACCATCTAGTTCTTTCAAGAAATAATTGTTAATGTAAATTGTGCTCAACAGATGTGTAATCTGGGGCACTATTAGGGTTTTAACGATCCGATGATCCGACCAATCCATAAAAGTTTCCTCTGTTTCCAAATCCCTAATAGCATTTTAATATTTTCTAAACAAAATTATAAGTTCAAGCCTTCGCATTCGTTCAGATCACAGGAAAACCAAATTCCTAAAGTTTTAAATGCTTTTTTGTTGACTTTAACATATTTATCTTCGTCGGTATTACTAATTCTGTTCGGCGGAGCGGCCCTAGGGGTATTATTTCGCTTTTGTCTAAGTTTAATTTGAGGCCAGATACATTCTCAAAATGTTTAAAATCAGCTATAAAAGCTTGTAATGAATCTAGATCTTAAGTGAAAATTGTTGTGTCATCTGCTAATTAGATGATTTTGTACTCTAATTAAGCGTCCCTTGCGGGACGCTTGTTTGTGTATGGGAGACCTTCAGGCTCCGCCGGCTCCGCATTTTGTTTTCCTTATAACTCTGTAATTCTTTTCAAATTTGGCAGATTTATGCAGTAGCCTTGGGGAATTTTTTTGAATATGCTGCAGTGACATTTCAACCAATCAGAGAGGTCACATGACCAAAAATTTCTTTTTCGATCGGGAAGCTTGTCCAGATGATAACTTGAAAGGGATGTTATCAATTCACCTGAAACTTGGCAAATACATTCATTCTATTAAAATCTGGAAATCATCAGATTTTGGCATTGATTGGTTAAGAAATGGCCGAGTAATTAATGATTAATTAATCATTATGAATTTTCCAAATAAGGAAAACACAAAAATGCTTATAACTCGAAAACCGTGCTAGATAGAGCGATTTCGACAAAATTTTTGACCTACAGGGTTTTGAAAAAATTTTTCTCTCGCCAAAATTGGCGGCCATTTTGAATTTTTCGCAAAAATTGCAAAACATAAAAATGCTTATATCTCGAAAGCCGTGCTAGATAGAGCGTTTTCGATGAAATATTTGACCCACAGGGTATCTCTGCATAGTAGCCATGCCAATTTTCAAAAAAATTTTGACTCACCAAAAATGGCGGCCATTTTGAATTTTCGAATTTTACGCAAAAATTGCAAAACACAAAAATGCTAATATCTCGAAAACTGTGCTAGATGGCGAATTATCTCTTAAAAGTATTGCAGATAGCCAATTTTTCTCAAATAATTCATTCGCCTACTTTTGGAAGAGCTTTCACATGGTGAAGTTTCAGACCCATAGCTAATTACTCACCTACTCAAAATGAGTAAATGCGAATTATCTCTAAAAGTATTGCAGATACCCAATTTTTCTCAAATAACTCATTCATCTACTTTTGGGAGAGCTTTCACATGGTGAAGTTTCAGACCTGTAGCTAATTATTCACCTACTCAAAATGAGTAAATGCTAATTATCTGTAAAAGTATTGCGGATACCCAATTTTTATCAAATAACTGATTCATTTACTTTTGGGAGAGCTTTCACATGGTGAAGTTTCAGACCCGTTGGTAATTACTCACCTACTTAAAATGAGTAAATGCGAATTATCTCTAAAAGTATTGCAGAAAGCCAATTTTTCTCAAATAACTCATTCATCTACTTTTGGGAGAGCTTTCACTTGGTGAAGTTTCAGACCCGTAGCTAATTATTCACCTATTCAAAATGAGTAAATGCTAATTACCTCTAAAAGTATTGCAGATAGCCAATTTCTCTCAAATAACTCATTCATCTACTTTTGGGAGAGCTTTCACATGGTGAAGTTTCAGACCCGTAGATATTTACTCACCTACTCAAAATGAGTAAATGCGAATTATCTCATAAAAGTATTGCAGATAGCCAATTTTTATCAAATAAATGATTCTCCTACTTTTGCAAGAGCTTTCACATGGTGAAGTTTCAGACCCATAGCTAATTACTCACCTACTCAAAATGAGTAAATGCTAATTATTTCTAAAAGTATTGCAGATAGCCAATTTTTCTCAAATAACTCATTCACCTACTTTTGGGAGAGCTATCACATGGTGAAGTTTCAGACCTGTAGCTAATTACTCACCTACTCAAAATGAGTAAATGCTAATTATCTGTAAAAGTATTGCGGATATCCAATTTTATCAAATAACTCATTCATCTACTTGTGGGAGTAAATGCGAATTATCTCTTAAAAGTATTGCAGATAGCCAATTTTTCTCAAATAACTCATTCACCTACTTTTGGGAGAGCTTTCACTCGGTGAAGTTTCAGACCCGTAGCTAATTATTCACCTACTCAAAATGAATAAATGCTAATTATCTCTAAAACTATTGCAGATACCCAATTTTTATCAAATAACTCATTCATCTACTTTTGGAAGAGCTTTCACATGGTGAAGTTTCAGACCCGTAGATAATTACTCACCTACTCAAAATGAGTAAATGCTAATTATCTCTTAAAAGTATTGCACATAGCCAATTTTTCTCAAATAACTCATTCACCTACTTTTGGGAGAGCTATCACATGGTGAAGTTTCAGACCTGTAGCTAATTACTCACCTACTCAAAATGAGTAAATGCTAATTATCTGTAAAAGTATTGCGGATATCCAATTTTATCAAATAACTCATTCATCTACTTGTGGGAGTAAATGCGAATTATATCTTAAAAGTATTGCAGATAGCCAATTTTTCTCAAATAACTCATTCACCTACGTTTGGAAGAGCTTTCACACACGAAAATGAAAAATTGTGAATATCTCGGAAAAGCTATTTCTTCTCCTTTAATACTCGGCGGGAGATACACACCGCGGCAGTGGTCTTGTTTTCAAAAATTTTGTCTCACCAAAAATGGTGGCTATTTTGAATTTTCGAAGTTTTTGCAAAACACAAAAATGCTTATATCTCGAAAACTGTGCTAGATGGAGCGAATTCAACAAAATTTTTGACCTGCTGGATATCTCTGCAGAGTACCCATGCCAATTTTCAAAATATTTTTGTCTCTCCAAATATAGCGGCCATTTTGAATTTTTGAATTTTTTGCAAAAATTGCAAAACACAAAAATGCTTATATCTTGAAAACCGTGCTAGATAGAGCAGACTGCGCTGACTTTGGTTGCCACAACAGTATAAGGCTAGAGACGGAACATTTTCTTAATACTTTAGCACTCACCTTTATATCCTTTTCGGGACGCTTTGTTTTTGCTATGCAAAAACATTATCTTTTTTTTGCGAGCGATCCTCTAGTTTATCTATTATGATACCCTTTGCCTTTTCGTTTGATCTCAAGTTTATTGATAAAATTTCTGCCACAAGAATAAAGAGTAGAGCAGATAATGGACATCCTTGTCTTATTCCTCTTTCTAATGTAAGGTTGCGTGACAGATACCCATTATTTATGGTACATGCAGTTATATTAGAATATAAAAGTTTGATCCAGTTGATAAAAGTATTGCCAAAGTTGTAGCTTTTCATGGTTTTAAACAAAAAATCCCATTCAATTGTATCAAAGGCCTTTTCAAAATCAATCAAAACTAAAAGTCCTGGAATGTCATTTTTGTTTGTATATTGTATCATATCTTCTATGATACTAACATTTTCACCGATAAAGCGTCCTTTAATATAGCCTACTTGGTCTTAACTAATAAGGTAACCAATGACTTTTTGTAGTCTATTTGCTAAGGCTTTTGCTAATATTTTGTAATCTGTGGAGAGTAAAGAGACAGGTCTCCAAGATTTCAAGTATCTAAAAGTCTCTATCTTTCTTTGGTATAAGAGAAAGTATTCCTCTCCTTTGTCTGTGAAATAATTGGCCATTATTATATGAATATAGGTAACTTTCAAATAATACCAATTTAAAATCTGGTCAAAATTTTTTAATAAAAATTAGTTATAAATCCATCTAGGCCAGGAGATTTATTGTTTTTCATATCCCTCAGAGCATCTGATAATTCAGCAATATTTGGTGGCATATTTACTAGAGTATTTTGTTCATCGCTTAATTTAGGTATGTTTTCATTCGTGAGTAAAGAGTGTTCAATTGTTTCAATCATATTTGAATCTATTTTCTTAGGTGGACTTGAGAGTTGTTTTTACCCACATCCCTTCTGTAGGGGTATTGTTTTCACCCATGGTGTCCGGGTGAGCGGGTGATACTTGGTAGGGACTTTAAATGTGGGTATAGGTGTGCAATGTCGTAGTGTGACCTTGATTTGACCTTTGACATTGCCGTAGTGACTTTGAGTTTGAACATCTTGTCCAGGCTATATCTCCGAAACTGTATTGTGTACAAAGTTAATATTTGGTGGGGACATTAGTAAGGAGGTGTAGGTGTGCAGTGTCATCCTGTGACCTTGATTTGACCTTGCCGTAGTGACCTTGACCTATTAAATCTTGTCTGGACTATATCTCGGAAACCGTAAGGTGTAGGAAGTTGATACTTGATAGGGATATTTGTTTGGGGTTGTAGGTGTGCAAAGTTATGGTGTGTCATTGATTTGACCTTTGACCTTGCCATAGTGACCTTGACCTACAATATCTTGTCCGGGCATTATCTCAGAAACTGTAAGGTGTAGGAAGTTGATACTTGATAGGGACATTGGTTAGGGGTTGTTGGTGTGTAACGTCATGGTATGACCTTGATTTAACCTTTGATGTTGCTGTAGTGACCTTGACCATTTTGTCTGGCAATATCTCTTAAACTCTAAAGTGTAGGAAGTTGATACTTGGTAGGGACATTACTCAGGGGTTGTAGGTATGCAACATCATGGTGTTGTCTTGATTTGACCTTTGGCCTTGTCGGAGTGACCATGAGTTTTACAATTTTCTCTGGACTATTTCTTGGATTCCCTAAGGTGTAGAAGGTTGACACTTGGTGGGGACATTGGTTAGAGGATGTAGGTGTGCATCATGGTGTGACCTGTAACTTTGGCTCTGCCAAAGTGTGTTCACCTGCCATATTTGAGACATCTTTCTCTTATGACAAAGATATATGGATTACTGCAACTGATTGTTATATGTACTTTAAAATAATTGTGATATTTCCATTGACAGCTATTCTCCGGTTAATAAATTTTATAGCTTCATAATTTTTAGTTAACTGAATTGTCTTGTTTTAATACTTAATCTTTACATACTCATTATGTCGTCACTCTGCGGCGTGGGCATACGCGTACGCGTCCGCGTACGCGTCCGCGTACGCGTCCGCGTGAACAACTTCTCCTCCAAAACTACAAGGCCTAGAGACGTACTGTTTTTTTTAAAAGATACCTTATCTATCGAGGATGAAAAATTGTTCAAGGCATGCAAATCTGTCTGTTCGTCTGTTTGCTAGAGACATTACAAGGGGGGTACCCCCACCAAAAGTGTAAAAATTTCAACACTTAATCACAATTTTCTCAGTGACTATTGCAGGGATTTCTCTCATATCTTGCATATATGTACTAGGCCACAGGTAGATTCTCTTGTGTGAGTATGAGACCTGGATCTGTCTTACTTTTTTTTTAATAAATTTTTTTAATAATTTTTAATGCATTAAAATTCATGAAATCATGCACAAAATCATTTATAACTTGAAAAGTGTTGCATTTAGAGCATTTTGTTAAAATATGTTATTCAGCTACTTTTTGCATAGCTACAATATGGTGAGTAAGTTGGGTGCCTGTCTCAATAGCTAAGTGAGTAATAGCTACTTTTGGGCTTTTCAGTAACTTCCATGATGAGTAAAATCACTTGTAACTTAAAAACTATTGCATTTAGAGAATTTCGTATAAATATGTTATTCAGCTACTTTTGGGTCAGCTATAACATAGTGAAATTTCAGACCTGTAGCTCATGGCATAGCTGAGTAATAGCTACTTTTAGGTTATCACTGTTGAGTAAATCGCTTATAACTTGAAAACTATTGCATTTAGAGAATTTCGTATAAATATGTTATTCAGCTACTTTTGGGTCAGCTATAACATAGTAAAATTTCAGACCTGTAGCTCATGGCATAGCTGAGTAATAACTACTTTTAGGTTATCACTGTTGAGTAAATCGCTTATAACTTGGAAACTATTGCATTTAGAGTATTTTGTTTCAATATGTTATTCACCTATTTTGGGATCAGCTATAACATAGTGAAGTTTCAGATCTGTGGCTCATTGCATAGCTGAGTAATAGCTACTTTGAAGTTCTCACTATTGAGTAAATTACTTGTAACTTAAAACCTATTGCATTTAGAGAATTTCGTATAAATATGTTATTCAGCTACTTTTGGGCCAGCTATAACATAGTGAAATTTCAGATCTGTAGGTCATGGCATAGCCGAGTAATAGCTACTTTGAAGTTCTCACTATTGAGTAAATCAGTTGTAATTGGAAAACTATTGCATTTACAGAATTTCGTATAAATATGTTATTCAGCTACTTTTGGGTCAGCTATAACATAGTAAAATTTCAGACCTGTAGCTCATGGCATAGCTGAGTAATAGCTACTTTTAGGTCATCACTATTGAGTAAATTGGTTGTAACTTGAAAACTATTGCATTTACAGTATTTTGCTTAAATATGTTGTTCACCTACTTTTGGGTCAGCTATAACATAGTAAAATTTCAGACCTGTAGCTCATTGCATAGCTGAGTAATAACTACTTTGAGGTTCTCACTATTGAGTAAATCAGTTGTAATTGCAAAAGTATTGCATTTAGAGAATTTCGTATAAATATGTTATTCAGCTACTTTTGGGCCAGCTATAACATAGTGAAATTTCAGACCTGTAGGTCATGGCACAGCTGAGTAATAGCTACTTTGAAGTTCTCACTATTGAGTAAATCAGTTGTAATTGGAAAACTATTGCATTTACAGAATTTCGTATAAATATGTTATTCAGCTACTTTTGGGTCAGCTATAACATAGTAAAATTTCAGACCTGTAGCTCATTGCATAGCTGAGTAATAGCTACTTTTAGGTCATCACTATTGAGTAAATCGGTTGTAACTTGAAAACTATTGCATTTACAGTATTTTGCTTAAATATGTTGTTCACCTACTTTTGGGTCAGCTATAACATAGTAAAATTTCAGACCTGTAGCTCATTGCATAGCTGAGTAATAACTACTTTGAGGTTCTCACTATTGAGTAAATCAGTTGTAATTGCAAAACTATTGCATTTAGAGAATTTCGTATAAATATGTTATTCAGCTACTTTTGGGCCAGCTATAACATAGTGAAATTTCAGATCTGTAGGTCATGGCACAGCTGAGTAATAGCTACTTTGAAGTTCTCACTATTGAGTAAATCAGTTGTAATTGGAAAACTATTGCATTTAGAGAATTTAGTATAAATATGTTATTCAGCTACTTTTGGGTCAGCTATAACATAGTAAAATTTCAGACCTGTAGCTCATGGCATAGCTGAGTAATAGCTACTTTTAGGTCATCACTATTGAGTAAATCGGTTGTAACTTGAAAACTATTGCATTTACAGTATTTTGCTTAAATATGTTGTTCACCTACTTTTGGGTCAGCTATAACATAGTAAAATTTCAGACCTGTAGCTCATTGCATAGCTGAGTAATAACTACTTTGAGGTTCTCACTATTGAGTAAATCAGTTGTAATTGCAAAACTATTGCATTTAGAGAATTTAGTATAAATATGTTATTCAGCTACTTTTGGGTCAGCTATAACATAGTAAAATTTCAGACCTGTAGCTCATGGCATAGCTGAGTAATAGCTACTTTTAGGTCATCACTATTGAGTAAATCAGTTGTAACTTGAAAACTATTGCATGTACAGTATTTTGCTTAATATGTTGTTCACCTACTTTTGGGTCAGCTATAACATAGTAAAATTTCAGACCTGTAGCTCATGGCATAGCTGAGTAATAGCTACTTTGAGGTTATCACTGTTGAGTAAATCGCTTATAACTTGGAAATTATTGCATTTAGAGTATTTTGTTTCAATATGTTATTCACCTATTTTGGGGTCAGCTATAACATAGTGAAGTTCCAGACCTGTGACTCATTGCATAGCTGAGTAATAGCTACTTTGAAGTTCTCAATGTTGAGCAAATCACTTATAATTTGAAAACTATTGCATTTAGAGAATTTAGTATAAATATGTTATTCAGCTACTTTTGGGTCAGCTATAACATAGTAAAATTTCACACCTGTAGCTCATGGCATACCTGAGTAATAGCTACTTTTAGGTTATCACTGTTGAGTAAATCACTTATAACTTGGAAACTATTGCATTTAGAGTATTTTGTTGCAATATGTTATTCACCTATTTTGGGGTCAGCTATAACATAGTGAAGTTCCAGACCTGTGGCTCATTGCATAGCTGAGTAATAGCTACTTTGAAGTTCTCACTGTTGAGTAAATCAGTTGTAATTGGAAAACTATTGCCTTTACAGAATTTTGTTTAAATATGTTATTCAGCTACTTTTGGGTCAGCTATAACATAGTGAAATTACAGACCTGTAGCTCATGGCACAACTGAGCAATAGCTATTCTCAGGCACTGACTGTTGAGTAAATCGGCTATAACTTGAAAAATATTGCATTTGGAGTATTTTGTTAAAATATATTGTTGACCTACTTTTGGGTTAGCTATAACATAGTGAAATTACAGACCTATAGCTCATGGCATAGCGGAGCAATAGCTATTTTCAGGTTCTCACTATTGAGTAAATCAGTTGTAACTTGGAAACTATGGCATTTACAGTATTTTGCTTAAATATGTTGTTCACCTACTTTTAGGTCAGCTATAACAGAGCAAAAATTCAGACATGTAGCTCATTGCATAGCTGAGTAATAGTTACTTTGAGGTTCTCACTCTTGAGTAAATCAGTAGTAACTTGAAAACTATTACATTTAGAGTATTTTGTTAAATATGTTATTCACAGACGTTTTGGTCAGCTATAACATAGTGAAATTGCAGACCTCTATGTCATGGCATAGCTGAGCAATAGCTTCTTTCAGGCTCTCACTGTTGAGTAAATCATTGTATCCAACCTGTAGGAAATCATGGGCTGGGAATCTGTTAATATGGTCCGATTTGACCTTGGAACCCTCCTTCAAGGTCAAATGAGGATAGCCAAACATAAAAGTGCTTATAACTCGCTTATTATTGGTCCTAGAGGTTTGGAATGAAAACCAACCTATAGAAAATCATGAGCTGGGAATTTTTTGGTGTGGTCGGATTTCACCTTGGACCCCTCCTTCAAGGTCAAATGAGGATAGCCAAACTTAAAAGTGCTTATAACTCGCTATTATTGGTCCTAGAGGTTTGGAATGGAAAACCAACCTATAGAAAATCATGGGCTGGGAATCTTTTGGTGTGGTCAGATTTCACCTTAGACCCCTCCTTCCAGGTCAAACGAAGATAGCCAAACTTAAAGTGCTTATAACTCGCGTATTATTGGTCTTGGAGGTTTGGGATGGTAAACCAACATATAGGAAATCATGGGCTGGGATTCTTTTGGTGTGGTCAGATTTGACCTGGGACCCCTCCTTCAAGGTCAATTGAGGATAGCCAAACTTACAATTGCTTAGAACTCGCTTATTATTGGTCCTACAGGTTTGGGATGGTAAACAAGCTACAGGAAATCATGGGCTGGGAATTTTTTTGTGTGGTCGGATTTCACCTTGGACCCCTCCGTCAAGGTCAAACAAGGATAGCCAAACTTAAAAAGTGCCTATGACTCACTTATTATTGGTCCGAGAGGTTTGGGATGGTAAACCATCCTAAATTCTTTGGCTGGGAATCTTTTGCTATGGTCAGATTTGACCTTTGGACCCCTTCTTTATGGTCGAACGAGGATATTGCATTTATAGTATTTCTTTAAATATTTTTAACCTACTTTTTACACTTAAACAATTACCTTGTTACTTTATTTCATAATATCATTTGCAGGGCACAACTTTTTTGTCCTTTTCTTCTGTCAGCTTCGGAATATCTTTCGAACATACTGTTCAGTTACCATTTACTGTATTTCTGTACTGCCCTTTCCCTGATAATTATGCTTTCCTCTCATTATCACCATCACAAATCAAAAACATTCAGTCAGCTGACACAGTGCCCGTTCACGGGCACTCTCCTCTTGTTTACTCCACATTTTTACTTTCACCCATGGTGTCTGGATTGGTGGGCGGGTGGGCAGCAGGAAAAAGTTTATCCGGGCTGTATCTCAGAAACCGTAAGGTGTAGGAAGTTGATACATGGTAGGGACATTGGTTAGGGGTTGTAGGTGTGCAACATCATGGTGTGACCTTGAATTAACCTTTGACCTTGCCATAGTGACCTTGACCTATAAACTTTTGTCCAGGCTATATCTTAGAAACCATTAGATGCAGGAAGTTAATACTTGGTATGGACATTGGTTAGGGGGTGTAAGTGTGCAATGTTATGGTGTGACCTTGATTCGACCTTTGACCTTTCAGTAGTGACCTTGACCTATAATATCTTGTTTGGCCTATATCTTGGAAACCATAAGGTGTAGGAAGTTAATATTTGGTAGGTACATTGGTAAGGGGGTGCAGGTGTACAAGGTCACCTTTCAGCTTGCCGTAGTGACCTTGACCTATAAAATTTTTGTCTGGGCTATATCTTGGATACTGTATGGTGTAGGAAGTTGTTACTTGGTAGGGACATTGGTTAGGGGTTGTAGTGGTGCGTCATCATGGTTTGACCTTGATTTTACCTTTGACCTTGCCATAATGACCTTGACCTGTTAAATCTTGTAAGGGCTATATCTTGGAAACTGTAAGGTGTGGGAAGTTATTTGGTAGGGACATTGGTTAAGGGGTGTAGGTATGCAAGGTCACGGTGTGACCTTGACTTGACTTTTGACCTTGCCGTAATGACCTTGAGTTTGGATATCTTGTCCGGGCTATATCTTGGAAACCGTACGTTATAGGAAGTTGATACTTGGTATTGATATTGGTTTGGGGTTGTAGGTTTTTCAATGTTATGGTGTGACCTTGATTTAACCTTTGACCTTGCCATAGTGACCTTGACCTATAATATCTTGTACAGGCATTATCTTGGCAACTGTAAGGTGTAGGAAGTTGATACTTGATAGGGATGTTAGTTAGGGTTTGTAGGAGTGCAACATCATGGTGTGGCCTTCATTTGACCTTTGACCTTGCTGTAGTGACCTTGACCGTTAAAATTTCATTCCAGGCTATATGTCGGGAACTGTAACTTGCAGGAAGTCAAGGTCTGTACCAACTCTATATGTGACTGATTCATTCGTTCACTGATTGCTTGTTTATCAAATATGTTTATTTACTTTTTACCCCACAGCTCTTAAGGGCTGTTGGGGTATTGTTTTCACCCATGGTGTCTGGGCGACGAGCAGGCGGGTGGGAGGCGGGAAAAAGTTTGTCCGGGCTGTATCTCAGAAACCGTAAGGTGTATGAAGTTGATACTTGGTAGGGACATTAGTTAGGGGGTGTAGGTGTGCAACGTCATGGTCTGACCCAACACCACATATAAGCATTCATTGAATGTATTGCCACTTCTGTATGCATGGTAATATTCAAAACATCCAAACCATAATTCGGCCATGCCAGATGTAGATAAAGAATGTCGTAATGTTTTGTTCACTGATTAATGCTGTCATCTTGTTATTGAATTGTCTTGTTTTAATACTTCATCTTTACATGCATTATCTTTCTCTTAGACATAATTTTCTCTATTTAAACATTGTTTGGACCTTTATGTAACTGACAGTGCTCTGAAAGTATCCTGAACTTTGTACTGATACACAACTTCTATATCTCATGGTGTTAAAAATATTACCCTAGGCTGTGGGGTACGGGCATCTCTGATGCTATTTTTGATGTTCTGTGTCGTGATGAATTGTCAGAGCTGTAGCTATAATGTGTAGTAGCCACTTTGACATTTTGCCACTGAGTAAGTCACTTTTAAATTCCCGAGCATACAGTTTAGAGTTTTGCTATAAAATATGTTATACTTAGGGTGCTAAGGACTACTCCTCTAGGACATCTGAAAAATTTTGATTTTTCCTAATTTCGGCTGGCATCTTGAATTTTAGCTTAAATGGAATATATTGGTTATTTCAAAAACTGAAAGAGATAGAGCGATTTCGGGCAAATTTGGGCCCCCAGGGTACTACTATTCCTCTAGCACCTCTGAAAATTTTAGACTTTTTTGCGTTAATACATCCTATCTAATGGACAATTGTTTTACTGGTCGGCGCTGACCGGTCCCACCAAATGCCAGAAAAAGATGTCCTGTGTTATCTACCGGCAGGACCAGTCGACTAGTGTGCATTTGCAAGGTGGCACATCATACTTGCGTCCTATCTATACAGCGTGACGTCAGTTCATCTTTTTCTCTTGGTGCGTGTGGTGTGCAGATGTGTGTTTGAAGTGATCTTGAAGTTTGAAGGAAAATTGGAAATATCTACGATTCTGAAGCTTATTTTCATCTAAAAATATAAATATTATGTTACTTACATATCATGGCTTCTCCAGGACTAAAACAAGGCATTTTGCAACTTTTTATAGCCAGTTTTGATGAAGTTCTTTGTCTTCATTGTCGAGACGAAGTCGTGGGTTAGTGTGTCTTCCTTGCATCATTCTTCTCAACAGAAGCGTATATTTGTCACAATTCACCCTCCATTAATTCCTCCCTAGTCGAGTAACACTTTGTGTAGGTCAACAAGAAGAAATTAGAAGAAGTAGAGGAATGCATCATCTGACGTCGTCATTTCCAGCTTATGCTGGTCACGTGACACACAATGGAGGAATAACATTTTTATGCTGGTTTTCAACACAGAATTTAAATGAGAAGAAGACAACCATTGTTTTATACATCACCCACTTTAACTGGCAAGAAAAATCCATTTAATTTGTCTGTTTTTGAAGTGCTGGTCATGTGACTACACAGATTTCCATACAAAGACCGGCAAAGCTAGCAAGAAGAAATATGCGAGTTTTTGAAGTGCTGGTCATGTGACTACCCAGATCTCCATACAACGAAAGGCAAAGCCAACAATGACTGGTTAAGCTAGCAAGAAGAAGATGATCAGTACTTTTACGGGTGCCGTTCCTGGTCGGACTACCGGTTGTGGTAACCTGAAGAAATTAAATGACAAGGGATAGACCCCCAGTGATGAGTTTTACTGGTACCAGTTCTGTACAGACTACCAGTGGGGTCCCCTGCTAGCCCTCTCCACCCCTATTAAACCCTACCTTGGTACGGGTGCTGGGGCAGGTCCAGAGTAAGAAGACAAAGACAACTAGGGTTACCGGGAACCGGTTACAGAGGATTGACCTACCGGAACCAGTTATAGAAGTTGTTGTGACTACTGAGACCCTTATCTCCCCATTGCAGAATTTTTGACCGGTACCAGTCCTGTTCAGGCTACCGGTAGGGTCTCTAGCGAGCCAGTGATGAGGGTTACCGGCACCAGTTCTGCACAGACTGCCAGTTGTGGGTGTATCCAGCAAGGGCTACCGGTTAAACCGGATTGCTGGTTACAGAGCATTATTTTCACCACACAGGTGCTGATCCACGGGTTACCATACAGAAGTGGTCCAGCAACTACCAGAACTGTCACATCCAGTGATGTACAGCAGGGATAACCACCGGGTTAGAGCCTTTTTCCGGTTACAGAGAAATCTGCTGTTCCCACCATTACTGGCAAGAAGGCAGTGTCAAGTCTAGTGATGACAGCAAGGTTACCAGTTATAGAGGTTTGCCAGTTACAGAGAATTGCTGGTGACACAGTTCAACGAACTGGTTACAGAGCCTATCGACTGGGTGCCGGGTACACAACCTTCATTGACAAGTTCCTTCACACTGATGCAGGTTACAGAGCCTACAGGACTGTTTTACAGGAACAGTCTACCCGATCAGCAGAGGGACAATAATGGGGACCCCTGCTATCTGAAAAATTGGTTACAGAGATGCACCAGCCTACCGGTTTGGCCGATTACAGAAAATGGTTGGTTACAGAGAGAATCTGCTGATTCCACTACAAGAGACAGGAAGAAGGCAGTTTTTCATATAAGCCTACCCCTGCTAAGAAGTAGTCCAATTCACCCAGTTCTGCCAGCTCCAGTAAGTTTTTACAGAACTGTGGAGCCACCAAGAACCAGTTAAATGGTTGGTACCTGGTAGTGGGCAGGTCAACAGGACTGGCTAACAGACCACCAGAAGTGTTTTTAAAGGGTCCAAGTAGCCATTTAGGCCAACCAGTTGCTGTCTAAGGAACTGGTTACAGAGGAATTCTTAGACCAGTCAGTGGTCCCGGTCTACCGGACCAGTCAGCCAGCCTACTTTCAGGACCTCCCAGCTGGTCAGAAAGTGACTATAGACAAGAGGAAGACTATCAAAGCAAAGACTTGTCCAACAACTATCAGTCAACCTTCCCTTATCAGACCTCATACCAATTAGACTGGCCACCCAGCTTGCCTTTTTCCCAGCCTGTGACCAGTGTCAACTGACCCCAGGGGCCTGAGTTTGTAAGCTCAGCTTTCCCTCAAGATTATAACCCATTTTGCTTTTTTTCAAAACTCAAGCAATTGGAAAAATATCCGTTAATCAGACCAGGGGGTCACAGTTGTTATAAATGGCTATTGGTGTTTCTACAGTGGGGTTGTGTGAAAAATAACCTAAAGATCACAGATCTTTGTGGATAGATGGTGTTTCTACCTGTGTGGTTCAGTGAGGTCTAGCCTGTCACCAGTGTTGACACTGTTTTTGGCTCAAACCTGCCTGTTCAAAACTTGGGCTGCCCTAGGGGCCAGCTCCAAGTTCATAAGAATCTCCCAGGAAGGCTACACCCTCACCTTCCGGAAGCGACCAGCTTGAACAGGTCTCCAGGCAGGAGAAGTGGCTCAGTACCCTGAATAATTCAACTGGAAACATCGGGAACCATATTAACCTCTCTTCAGTGAGGTGAGTGGATAACTTTAAGGTTTCCTGCTCCCTCACCCCATTCAACCAACAAGGAAGTACCGGAGTGGCGAAGGAGGTCTAACTATGGCATTACAAACTACCACAATCCAACAGTACGACTGGTTGGTCAAAGCCAATTCCCATCAAACCTGTCTCCAGCATACATTCTTTAGTAACTCTGTGTCAGGAGTAAGTTTGGATGGAAAACTGGACTTCAAGCAAGTCTTTGACTTGGTAGGCTTCCAGTTCAGCTGGAAAGAAGGTAGGGTCAGGTCTGCCGTAGAGAGTTGGCAGACCTTAAATGCAAATCCAGAAACTTCTTCCCGGACCCACATGCCCGGTCCGGCAGCTGAGGCCCCTGATAGGGTTGATGAGAAGCAAGTCCACCTAGGTCGCCTCCACATGAGGCCAATACAGTGGCACTGGAAGAACAGCTGGAGGGTACCAGAATCACCAGAAAAGGTGACAATGTGCTACAAGCAGGGTACGAAGTTAAGCCCAAATAGTTTCGGGACCACAGGACTGACAACTTGCGGAAGTTACTGGTCCATCAGAAAGTTTATCAGTCCAATATGCAAACATGAGAATGAAAAATTGCTACACGGCTATAAAAATATATATTATACAGGGCAGTAATTATCACACACTGTAAGTGATGATATTTAAATTAAAGCAACATCTATGACAATATATCTTTACTGACAACATCAGAGGTCAACGTAGAAACTTTCATGGAAGATTATTTGTACAAGTGCTAGGCTGCAAATCTGATTTTTATTGCGTTAATACATCCTATCCAATGGACAATAGCTTATCCGGTCGGCGCAGACCGGCCCGCCAAACGTCAGAAAAAGACGTCCTGTGTTTCCACCAGCAGGTCAGTCCGTAGCACTTGTGCACTCGCCAGATGGCGTGTCGTACTTCCTTCTGTCTAGACAGCGTGACGTCATAGCATCTTTTTCGTTTGGCGCGCACTTGTGTGGACGGATTTTTATCTCAGCCAGAATTTTTGTGAAATATAGTGGATTTCTGCAACTTTCTTTATATTTTTGATATTATTTTGTGTCTAAGAGTGGGTGGAACAGTATGTCATCCCCGGGTCAAAAGAGGGGCAGTTGTGGACACGCCATGGCCATTTTTGATGGCCACGCTTACTGTGCACATTGCCGCGACAAAGGAAAGGGAGAAGAACCCTGTGTTGCTAACAAGGAAACTTCGGATTGTACTATTTGCAACGCCCTAATCCCAGAACAACGTAATCAACTTGCTACTCCATCATACAAGATTAAAAAGGAGAAAAGGGAAGCAAAGCGTTTAGACAGTAACCCTTCAGACGAAGTTGCTTTGGTGGATCCTGACTCTGTGTCAGTGATTGGGGTTGTTGGGGATTCCAGCAGTGCACAAACGTCTTCTGCCCCCCCGGAAAAGAAACCTAAGAAGGATAAAGCTCCTACCAAAGGCAAGAAATCTGTTGAAATTTCTTCCACTGACACTAAGATATCTCAGCTGGATGAGAAATGGTCGGAGCACTTTAATAGGCTCGAAGCCCTTCTGCTTTCCAAGTCCTTCCAACCGTCTTTTTCTTCAGAGGTTCGTGTGACCCCTACACACTCTCCACCCGCAGACATTGCTAAAGATACAGAGCCCTTCTTTCAGCCTACTGATCAGCTAGGAAATATTCCACCTTTTAAGCTCACTGGTCCAGACAATGATGCTGCTTTGCAGCGGTCGACCGGTAAGCTTTCTGTTACCCAGGAGTCTCAGAAACAGGTGTCTTCAGAGCGCACTGGCCCAGACGTACATGCTTCACAGCATCAGTCGGCCGGTAAGCTGAAGCCAGATCCTCACCGGCCAAGGTCATCTTCTTCAAGGCGCACTGGTCCAGACGTTGGTGCTAACCCTCAGTCGACCGGCAAGCCTATGTCCGACAGACAATCTTCAGACTCTGATCTCCCTGTCACCGGACAAGTTTCAACCAGCAAAACACCCACCGACCGACCTCCAACTCACCGACCTATCACCGACTGACCAGGCTCCTCTGCTATCACTGCTCCGGAGTCACCTTTTCTGCAAAGTGGTCAGAGAGACAGTTTCTCAAGTGTGGATTCTCAACCGGACAGTGAAGTGTCGGATCAGCCTCCACTCACTTTGTTTGTAGACGAAGGGGACCTATCAGATGATCAGGATTTTGGTGAATCTGATCAACCGACATCTGAAGAACAAACGTATAGAGAGACCATGAGTGGCATACGCTCCTTCATGGGCTGGTCTCACGTGCCGGACATGGAAAGTTCTAACCCGTCCGACGACAATCCATTTGCAGGACCCAAGGTTCCAGTTCCTAACAAGGTGTCCGTACACATGCCCACAGAAGAGTGGCTGTATAAGAAACTGAACAGACTTAATGTGACATTGTTAGAAGGATACCCTTCCAGAACTGCTGAGGCCGGACATTTACCCATGGACAGTTTTCTCAAACCGGCTAGGTCACAAAATAAGTGGTACGGGCTCTACCCCGGGCAAGAAAAGGATACGTCTTCAGTGACCAGCTGGCACACGGGCTCAACTAAGCTGAATAGTAGTTTTGGCAGGATATCAAGGAAGGCGGGTATGACCTCTACCCCTCCAGCCTCACGTTGCATTTCACAGGATACGCTCCGGAAGTGGGAAAAGAGCTCAAGAGAAGCTTCTGTAATCTGCAACCAATCCGCGAGTTTTAACCGCTGCCTCTTCAAGGTTCAGCAGGAAATGCAGGCACAGTTAAAGACCATCCAGGGTGAGGCAAAGGGAAAAGCATCCAAGAAAGTGTCGGAGGCGTCTGATGAGTTACAGTTTCTCATGAACTTTAACAACAGTATCACCCAAGCGGCTGCTAAAGCCATGGAACACTTAACAGACTTCATGTTCGTTACTATGGGAAATGTAACACTTGCCCGACGTGATTCCTACCTCAGCCACATCAAGAACGGGGTAAAGTCGGACACTCTTGCTGCTCTTAGATCAGCCCCGCTTCAGCTTGGAACATTGTTCCCGGATGCAGTTATTAAGAGGGCAGAAGAGGAAATCTCCCTTCATGATAGCAAGAACCAGTCGTCTGCTGCCTATGCTAGAGGCAAAAATCGTTTCCACCCCTATGAGCGGGTTGACAAGAAGACCGCCATATTGGGCAAAGTGGTGGAGAAGCTACTGGATTCTCCTTGCAAGAGACTCATTCTCATTGCTCCGGGATGGCCCAACATACCTTGGTTTTGGGACTTGGTGACCATGTCCAGTCAAGTCCCTCTCAGCCTTCCAAATCTGCCCAACTTGCTGACTCAGCCCTTCAATCAGATCCCTCACAGAAATCTAACCAGCCTAAATCTCCATGCATGGCTCCTAGAGCCACAAAGATTAAGGAACAGGGCTTCTCTGAGGCAGTGGCGGCAAGAATTGAGGCTCATCAAAGGAGATCAACCAGATCAGTCTACGAAGCAAAGTGGACCATTTTTACAAAGTGGTGCAACACTAATCAGGTGGACTTCAGATCACCACCTGTAAAGTCGATAGCAGACTTCCTCCTATACCTTTTTGAGGACAGGAAGTTACAACCCAGCACCATTGATGGATACAGGTCTGCCATTGCTGATAAACTTGGAAATGCAGTAGTTAATGTCAGCAAGGAGGATAATCTCACTCGCCTCTTGGAAAGTTTCCACAGAGATAGACCCAAAGGAAGGAGGGGAATACCCTCATGGAACCTCTCTCTGGTACTGCACCAGCTGACAAAGGCTCCTTTTGAGCCTCTTAAGGAAGCAACACTGAAGCATCTAACCTTCAAAACGGTCTTCCTTTTGGCTCTGGGTTCAGGTAAAAGAAGAAGTGAGATCCACGCATGGCAGCATAAGAACATCAGACACCAATCCGATTGGTCTAAGGTGTCTTTGTTTCCATCTCCCAGCTTTCTCTCCAAGAACCAGCTGGCCAAGGAGGGCCCAGAGAGTGTAGCCCCAGTGGTCATACCGGCCCTGGCCCCTACTCTGGATAGGTCCCTCAAGTCTGACAGATCCCTTTGTCCAATCAGGGCCCTGCGCTACTACCTGGACAGGATTTCAGACCTGAGACAGCACAAGGAGTTACTCTTTGTCTCTTTCAAGAAAGGCTTTGACAGAGACATCTCACCTGCCACCATCTCCTCATATATTAAGCAGACTGTGATCCTATGTTATGAGCTCTCTGATCAGCAGGCTCACACCCTACATCAAGTCAAAGCTCATGATGTTAGGGCCTTCGCCGCTTCTAAGGCTTTCCAGTCGGGAGTTTCCTTAGAACAAATTTTATCAGCATGCCACTGGAAATCACATAATACCTTCATTCAATTCTACTTGAAGGATGTGGCATGGGCTGATTCAGAGCTCTACCATTTAGGTCCTGTAGTGGCTGCTCAGCAGATCCACCAACAATCCAGGGCCTAGAGGGGATGGAGGAATATGTAAATAGTGTACATACAGTTAAGTTTAATAAAAAAAAAAAAAAAAAAGAAATAAATAAAAATGGAATGTGCTTCCTTCGGGAGGTCTTTACTGCTGTAGGACTGAACTCATCCCTCTCCTCCTCTACCTCAGAGCAGGTCTGTACAAAAGAGGGGGGTGGGGAACAAGGTCGATTCTGACGGTTCAACCCCGAATAACCGGATGATGATATTCGGCCATGGCCAGTAAGGTCATTGACTTCAAAGTCTGACCAGGCCTGCAAGGGTTTTATTATCCTGAGTATGAGTTCAAATTATTGAGTCCCTAGTAACTTACCCGCCATCCAAGCGGTAGTTATTCAGCTATTGTCCATTGGATAGGATGTATTAACGCAATAAAATTGCAAATTTAATAAGTAAATTAAATTTTTATAAGTTAATACCCTATCCAATGGACACACAAGACCCTCCCAACCAGCCCTGCTATAACCTTGCTAGGGGTCTTAATAGGTTAGGACAATGAAAAAGATGCTATAACGTCACAATGTCTAGACAGGAAGGAAGTATAATAACTATACTCGATACTACAATACTCTGTCTTTTCTCATTGGCCGCTTATGTATCACGTGTTTTACATAAGTAAGTAAATTAAATTTTTATAACTTAATACCCTATCTAATGGACACACAAGACCCTCCCACCGACCCCGCTATCAGTTTACTAGGGGTCTAATAGGTTTAGACAACGAAAAAGATGCTATGACGTCACGCTGTCTAGACAGAAGGAAGTACGACACGCCATCTGTCGAGTGCACAAGTGCTACGGACCGACCTGCTGGTGGAAACACAGGACGTCTTTTTCTGACGTTTGGCGGGCCGGTCTGCGCCGACCGGATAAGCTATTGTCCATTGGATAGGGTATTAACTTATAAAAATTTAATTTACTTATTAAATTTGCAAGTTTGTAAACACTTTTCACATCTTTAACCTATGAAATGCTAGAAAGGAGGTGAAAATGATCCCTAGATGTATGTTACAGTGATTGCGAAGCACCTCTGAAGCGAGAGTCCATGGCACTACATGACCTCCAAAAAATGGAGTCCCAGTAATTTTTTTCGGAGTCCTATGTTACAGATCGCAAGATTTTGGCATTTTAAGTAAGGTAGAACCTGTACTATCTTACCTTCTATTATTAGAATTTTCAATTCTCAAACCACAGAACCACTTTTACAACTCAATTTAAACCTGTTATTTTAGCTCTTCTATTATCTGACCTAATTGTATCCCCGGTGCGAAGCGGGGATACTATGGATTCATCGTCGCCCGCGTCCGCAGAGATTTCTTGTTAGCGACCTACAGTCCACATTTCTTTCCAGATTTCTTTCATATTTGGCAGGTGGCTTGATATGGTGGAGGACTCGCCACCCTATCTTTTTGGTAGGCTTTATGTCTAAATTAGGCCTGTGGTAGACAAAAATGTCTAAAATGTGGAATATTGCTTGTTAGCGACCTACAGTCTACATTTCTTTCCAGATTTCTTTCATATTTGGCAGGTGGCTTGGTATGGTGGAGGACTCGCCACCCTATCTTTTTGGTAGGCTTTATGTCTAAATTAGGCCTGTGGTAGACAAAAATGTCTAAAATGTGGAATATTGCTTGTTAGCGACCTACAGTCCACATTTCTTTCCAGATTTCTTTAATATTTGGCAGGTGGCTTGGTATGCTAGAGGACTCGCCACCCTATCTTTTTGGTAGGGTTTATGTCTAAATTAGGCCTGTGGTAGACAAAAATGTCTAAAATGTGGAATATTGCTTGTTAGCGACCTACAGTCCACATTTCTTTCCACATTTCTTTCATATTTGGCAGGTGGCTTATCGCTTAAAAGTATTGCAGATAGCCAATTTTTCTCAAATAACACATTCATCTACTTTTGGGAGAGCTTTCACATGGTGAAGTTTCAGACCCGTAGATAATTACTCACCTACTCAAAATGAGTAAATGCGAATTATCTCTTAAAAGTATTGCAGATAGCCAATTTTTCTCAAATAACTCCTTCACCTGCTTTTGGGAGAGCTTTCATTTGGTGAAGTTTCAGACCAGTAGCTAATTACTCACCTACTCAAAATGAGTAAATGCTAATTATCTCTAAAAGTATTGTGGATACCCAATTTTTATCAAATAACTCATCTACTTTTGGGAGAGCTTTCACATGGTGAAGTTCCAGACCCGTAGGTAATTACTCACCTACTCAAAATGAGTAAATGCTAATTATCTCTAAAAGTATTGCAGATAGCCAATTTTTCTCAAATAACTCATTCACCTACTTTGGGGAGAGCTATCACATGGTGAAGTTCCAGACCCGTAGGTAATTACTCACCTACTCAAAATGAGTAAATGCTAATATCTCTAAAAGTATTGCAGATAGCCAATTTTTCTCAAATAACTCATTCACCTACTTTTGGGAGAGCTTTCACTTGGTGAAGTTTCAGACTCGTACCTAAATACTCGACTACTCAAAATGAGTAAATGCTAATGATCTCTAAAAGTATTGCGGATACCCAATTTTTGTCAAATAACTCATTCATCTACTTTTGGAAGAGCTTTCACATGGTGAAGTTTCAGACCCATAGCTAATTACTCACCTACTGAAAATGAGTAAATGTTAATTATCTCTAAAAGTATTGCAGATAGCCAATTTTTCTCAAATAACTCCTTCACCTACTTTTGGGAGAGCTTTCACTTGGTGAAGTTTCAGATCCGTAGCTAATTACTCACCTACTCAAAATGAGTAAATGCCTATTATCACTGAAAGTATTGCAGATAGCCAGTATTTCTCAAATAACTCATTCACCTACATTTTGGAGAGCTTTCACATGCTAAAGTGGTTTTTTTTTAAATTTTTTAAATAATTTTTAATGCATTAAAATTAATGAAATCATGCACTAAATCAATTATAACTTGAAAAGTATTGCATTTAGAGCACTTTGTTAAAATATGTTATTCAGCTACTTTTTCCATAGCTACAACATGGTAACTTGGGTGTCTATCTCAATAGCTAAGTGAGTAATAGCTACTTTTGGATTTTTCACTTACTTCCATCATGAGTAAAATAACTTGTAACTTGAAAACTATTGCATTTACAGAATTTTGTGCAAATCTGTTATTCAGCTACTTTTGGGTCAGCTATTACATAATAAAATTTCAGACCTGTAGCTCATGGCATAGCTGAGTAATAGCTATTTTTAGGTTCTCACTGTTGAGTAAATCACTTATAACTTGAAAACTGTTGCATTTAGATTATTTAGTTTCAAAATGTTATTCACCTATTTTGAGGCAGCTATAACATAGTAAAATTCCAGACCTGGGGCTCATTGCATAGCTGAGTAATAGCTACTTTGAGGTTCTTACTCAACACTAAATCATTTATAACTTGAAAAGTATTGCATTTAGAGCATTTTGTTAAAATATTTTATTCAGCTACTTTTTTCCATAGCTACAACATGGTGAGTAACTTGAGTGTCTATCTCAATAGCTAAGTGAGTAATAGCTATTTTTGGACTTTTCACTAACTTCCATCATGAGTAAAATCACTTGTAACTTGAAAACTATTGCATTTAGAGAATTTTGTACAAATCTGTTATTCACCTACTTTTGGGTCAGCTATAACATAGTAAAATTTCAGACCTCTAGCTCGTGGCATAGCTGAGTAATAGCTACTTTTGCCTTTGCCGGTGGATACATCTTGCATCTGGCCACAGATGCGTCCTTGGTCTAGTTCTTCATATTTTTTAGTGTATAACCACGTTCATCCACTGTCAGTAGTTTTCCCAAATTAAGGCTTTCATTTTCATCTGGTTTATTAATATTTTCATTTTTAAAGTGTTCATGAAGATCAATATCAGATAATAAGTGGTCCCTACTTGTGAAGAGGTCAGTGTAAAAAGATCTAATTTCAGACAAAATGCCAGCTTTGATGTGTAAGTATCTCTCCATTGGCCTTTTGCACTTTTCAGATTGCTTTTTCAATGTAGTTTTTTCATTCTAGAGAACAAAAATATCTAGAAGGCTTTTCACCATATTGTAACCATCGGGCTCTAGAGTGTACCATGTGACCTCTTAATTTAGATTCTCTTATTTCCTGCAGTTCCAATTTCATTGCATCTACATTTTCATTGAAATCATTGTTTGATTCAGAGTTTTCAGACTTTTCAATTAATTTAATTAATTTTTCTCCCTCAAATCTTTAGATTTTTTGAGGAAGCAGGCAAACTCTAGTGATATACCTCTTATTTCAAGTAGCATCATTTCCAATAGTAAATCATCATCGATAGTGAACTGTATGAATGTGTCATTATTTTCATTGATGTAATCCTTTTCGTAAACTGGAAGAGCATATTTCTCTCGAACAGTTTGGATTGTTTTCTTAACAGCAGTGATATAATCTGGGTTTTTCAATAATTCACAGTTTAATTTCCATATACCTTTGCCTTGCCAAAATGAATTTACTGACATATTAAGTTCTACTATTGAATGGTCTGATCTGTATCCAGGTTTGATTTTACAATTAGTAGTACCCTACATAAACAAACAAGGAGGAACCCACTTGGCGGAAATGTGCACTCCTGTGGAAGATCTTGACCTGGTGCAATCATTATCAGATAACCCTAAGAGCAAGACACATTCCAGGGTGTCTGAATGTGATGGCCGACCTTCTGTCCAGGTTAAACCAAGTCGAATCAACAGAATGGTCACTGCATCCGCAGGTGTTCAAACAGATCTGTCAAAAGTGGTTCACTCCTCATGTAGATCTATGTGTCACTCGTTTGAACCACAAAGTTCCACTGTACATATCTCCAGTCCCAGACCAAAATGCTTGTGACATAGATGCTCTGAACATAAACTGGTCGGGTCTCACTGCTTATGCTTACCCTTACACGGCTCTCCTTCACAAGGTGATCCAAAAAATCAGGCAATGCAATTGCCTGATCATTGTAATAGCCCCAGGCTGGCCAGGGATACCCTGGTTTTGGGACCTAGTGCAGCTCTCAACAGAGATCCCACTTCAGTTATCAGTGTCAACAACACTTCTCAAACAGTCCCACAACTTTGTGTTTCACAGCAATCCACAACATCTCAACCTCCACGCCTGGTGTTTAGGAGCGGAGAGCTCCAATAACAAGGTTTCTCTGTGGAAGTGGCAGAGAGAATAGCTGCTCCTCAAAGGTCATCAACAAGGACCATCTACAAGTCAAAATGGGACCTATTTGAGAAATGGTGCAGAGAAAATTCAGTGGATTTTTCCACTCCCTCTGTGAAACAAGTCTCAGACTTTTTCATGTGCCTGTACCAAGATCTAAACGCCCTTCGACCATTGATGGTTTTAAGATTGCCATTGTTGACACCTTGGGCCCAATGGGGCTCCATATTTCCCAAAGCTCAGACCTTAACAGGTTACTGTCCAGTTTCCACAGGGATCGTCCCAAAAGTTCCAGGAATCTTCCAAAATAGAACCTTTCTGTTATTGTATCCCCGACGCGAAGCGGGGATACTATGGATTCATCATCGTCCGCGTCCGCAGAGATTTCTTGTTAGCGACCTACAGTCCACATTTCTTTCCGGATTTCTTTCATATTTGGCAGATGGCTTGATATGGTAGAGGACTCGCCACCCTATCTTTTTGGTAGGCTTTATGTCTAAATTAGGCCTGTGGTAGACAAAAATGTCTAAAATATGGAATATTGCTTGTTAGCGACCTACAGTCCACATTTCTTTCCAGATTTCTTTCATATTTGGCAGGTGGCTTGGTATGCTAGAGGACTCGCCACCCTATCTTTTTGGTAGGCTTTATGTCTAAATTAGGCCTCTGCTAGACAAAAATGTCTAAAATGCATTAAAATTCATGAAATCATGCACTAAATCACTTATAACTTGAAAAGTGTTGCATTTAGAGCATTTTGTTAAAATATGTTATTCAGATACTTTTTTCATAGCTACATGGTGAGTAACTTGGGTGTCTGTCTCAATAGCTAAGTGAGTAATAGCTACTTTTGGGCTTTTCAGTAACTTCCATCATCAGTAAAATCACTTGTAACTTGAAAACTATTGCATTTAGAGTATTTTCTTTCAATATGTTATTCAGCTATTTTGGGGTCAGCTATAACATAGTAAAATTTCAGACCTGTAGCCCATGGCATAGCTGAGTAATAGCTACTTTTAGGTTATCACTGTTGAGTAAATTACTTATAACTTCAAAAGTATTACATTTAGAGTATTTTGTTTCAATATGTTATTCACCTATTTCGGAGTCAGCTATAACATAGTGAAGTTCCAGACCTGTGGCTCATTGCATAGCTGAGTAATAGCTACTTTGAAGTTCACACTGTTGAGTAAATCAGTTGTAATTGGAAAACTATTGCATTTACAGAAATTTGTGTAAATATGTTATTCAGCTACTTTTGGGTCAGCTATAACATAGTGAAATTACAGACCTGTAGCTCATGGCACAACTGAGCAATAGCTATTTTCAGGTACTGACTGTTGAGTAAATGACTTGTAACTTGAAAAATAGTGCATTTGGAGTATTTTGTTAAAATATGTTGTTCACCTACTTTTGGGTCAGCTATAACGTCGTGAAATTACAGACTTATAGCTCATGGCATAGCTGAGCAATAGCTATTTTCAGGTTCTCACTATTGAGTAAATCAGTTGTAACTTGAAAACTATTGCATTTACAGTAATTTGCTTAAATATGTTGTTCACCTAATTTTGGGTCAGCTATAACATAGAAAAAATTCAGACATGTAGCTCATTGCATAGCTGAGTAATAGCTACTTTGAGGTTATCACTGTTGAGTAAATCAGTTATAACGTGAAAACTATTACATTTACAGTATTTTGTTTAAATATGTTATTCAGATAATTTTTGGTCAGCTATAACAGAGTGAAATTGCAGACCTCTATGTCATGGCATAGCTTACCAATATCTACTTTCAGGTTCTCACTGTTGAGTAAATCATTGTTATCCACTGGATAGCCGCAGTGTGTAGAGAGATTTCACCATTACCGCTCTAACGAAAAAAATATTATAGCTAGCCTTCTCAAGTTTGCAAGGTATATTAGAGGGTGCACCACAGTATTCTATTGGTAGGCTTTATGTCTAAATTAGGCCTGTGGCTAAATTACTTGACTACTAAATATGAGTAATTCTGCATTTTCTCTAAAAGTATTGCAGATAGCAAATTTTTCTTAAATAACTCATTCACCTACTTTTGGGAGAGCTTTCACATGGTGAAGTTCCAGACCTGTAGGTAATTACTCACCTACTCAAAATGAGTAAGTGCGAATTATCTCTAAAAGTATTGCAGATAGCCAATTTTTCTCAAATAACTCATTCACCTACTTTTGGGAGAGCTTTCACTTGGTGAAGTTTCAGACCCGTAGGTAATTACTCACCTACTGAAAATGAGTAAATGCAAATTATCTCTAAAAGTATTCCAGATAGCCAATTTTTGTCAAATAACTCCTTCACCTACTTTTAGGAGACCTTTCACTTGGTGAAGTTTCACACCTGTAGCTAATTATTCACCTACTCAAAATGAGTAAATGCCAATTATCTCTAAAAGTATTGCAGATATCCAATTTTTATCAAATAACTCATTCATCTACTTTTGGGAGAGCTTTCACATGGTGAAGTTTCAGACCCATAGCTAATTATTCACCTACTGAAAATGAGTAAATGCAAATTATCTCTAAAAGTATTCCGGATAGCCAATTTTTGTCAAATAACTCCTTCACCTACTTTTGGGAGACCTTTCACTTGGTGAAGTTTCAGACCTGTAGCTAATTATTCACCTACTCAAAATGAGTAAATGCGAATTATCTCTAAAAGTATTGCAGATAGCCAATTTTCTCAAATAACTCATTCACCTACTTTTGGGAGAGCTTTCACTTGGTGAAGTTTCAGACCCGTAGGTAATTACTCACCTACTGAAAATGAGTAAATGCAAATTATCTCTAAAAGTATTCCAGATAGCCAATTTTTGTCAAATAACTCCTTCACCTACTTTTGGGAGACCTTTCACTTGGTGAAGTTTCAGACCTGTAGCTAATTATTCACCTACTCAAAATGAGTAAATACTAATTATCTCTAAAAGTATTGCAGATATCCAATTTTTATCAAATAACTCATTCATCTACTTTTGGGACAGCTTTCACATGGTGAAGTTCCAGACCCGTAGGTAATTACTCACCTACTGAAAATGAGTAAATTCGAATTATCTCTAGAAGTATTGCAGATAGCCAGTATTTCTCAAATAACTCATTCGCCTATTTTTTAGAGACCTTTCACTTGGTGAAGTTTCACACCCGTAGCTAATTATTCACCTACTCAAAATGAGTAAATGCGAATTATCTCTAGAAGTATTGCAGATAGCCAGTATTTCTCAAATAACTCATTAATATGAAAACAACTTATAGGAAGTCATGGGCTGCAAATCTTTTCATGTGGTCAGATTTGACCTTGGGCCCCTCCTGCTTATTATTGGTCCTAGAGGTTTGCAATGTGAAAACGACTTATAGGAAATCATGGGCGGCGAATCTTTTCATCAGGTCAGACTTCACCTTGGGCCCCTGCTACAGGGTCAAATAAGGGTAACCAAACTTAAAAGTGCTTTCAGCTTGCTTATTAACGAAAAATGCTGTTTATCTTCTAAACTATGTTAGTTGGCCTTTGTCGGTGGATACATCCAGCATCTGGCCACAGATGCGTCCTTAGTCTAGTTCTTAATGAGCTCACAAAAGTACCCTTTGAGCCTTTAAAGACACAGACCTCAAACATCTTACTCTCAAAATGGCTCTCTTGCTAGGTTTGGCCTCCGGCAAGCGCTGCAGCGAAATCCATGCCTGGGTTGCAAACAAAGTGTCTAATCTAGGCCATTGGGAAAAGGGAATCCCTTGTTCTCTTCCTCCTCAGATTTCATAGCCAAAAACCAACTAGCAAGAGAAGGTTCTCAAAGTGTGTCTCCAGTGACTATCCCTGCTCTGACTACCATTGTTGATAGACAATTCAAAGAAGACGTGACCCTGTGTCCGGTGCGGGCCCTGAGGTATTATCTGGACCGAACCAAAGACCTAAGAGGGTCTTGATCCCTACTCTTTATTTCCTTCAAGAAAGGACACACCTCAGACATCAGACCCGCTACTCTCTCTTCTTGGTTAAAACAAACTATCCTACTTTGTTACAAACAAGCAGACCAACAAGCCTTGGACTTGGTCCAAGTTAAAGCGCATGACATGAGGGCTTTCGCAGCCTCTAAGGCCTTTTATGGTGGAGTATTGGTGGACCAAATCATGCAAGCATGTCACTGGAAAGCTCACAACACATTTACAAATTTTTACCTAAAAGACCTTACTTGGTGAGACAACGACAACAATATGTATCTGGGTCCAGTAGTAGCGGCACAACAAGTCCTAGACCCTTCCCCTCAGACTAGTTATCCTCAGAAAGAAAGGGGGGGGGGGCACATCCGCTGCAGCCAAGTCTTCAGGAGTCTAAATCTAGAGTCTAGG
Organism: Sabellastarte sp. h YS-2021; assembly: GCA_964017235.1. NCBI lineage: Eukaryota > Metazoa > Annelida > Polychaeta > Sabellida > Sabellidae > Sabellastarte > Sabellastarte sp. h YS-2021. Next base: position 37,841,362 of record OZ024936.1, read on the forward strand.
TATATGTCTACCTCCTCAGGATGTATGGTAAGGTCTTTTATTTCAGTATTTACTTGTATAATGTATTAAGGACTTATTCGGGTGTTCCCATAATCTCATTATAAGGGTGGCAAGTTAATGAGATTTTCAAGCCCAGGGCTTGTGTACATTGTAGTGAAGCCCTTGGGGCTATACTCCGCATGAGCATGGCTGCACTTTCTCCTTCAATCTAAACATCCAGACAGTTTTAGCACTGTCATTCATTCAGTTTTCTGGTTTTTGGCTTCTTACAGGTCCAGTTTCCGGTACTGGGGCACTGTAAGCGGGACTCAGACTGGTCTTTCTAAACATTCATTCTAATCTAATTAATTCAAAATCCAAGAAAAATTGACAACACTTCCAGTTTCAGCTATAATCCCGGTTGAATTCCGCATTCAGTTCCACATGGTAAGCTATTGTAGCGCAATAAAATTGAAAATTTTAATTACTTAAATGTTATTTTTATAAGCTATAAGCTTACCATGTGGAACTGAAAGGAGTCCCACCCTGCCTCCCCGCTGTATTACAGCTGAGGGAGTATGGTCTAAATTTGCAACAAGAAAAGAAGGAAGAATGGCGGAAGTACACTACAGGGATCACGTACAACATGGGATTCGGTCAACACTAAACGTCTATTTCTCTTGGACGTTGACCGGATGCCTGCGGCCTCTCGAGATAGCATTCAGTTCCACGTGGTAAGCTTGTAGCTTATAAAAGCTACATTTAAGTAATTAAAATTTTCAATTTAATAAATAACATTTCAATTTAATATTGACATCTATTTCTTTAGCTCCATATGGAATAAGGGAGTCCACAAGAAAAGTTGCAACGAACAAAGCAGATAATAAAATGGGGTAAGTAGTTTGTTCACACATAATTCTGTGAAAGCATATTGTATTATTTAGTTTAACCTGTTAAGAGTAGATATCACAAAAAGCTGTATGTGCTACTGGAATTTAGTAGCAGAGTGTTAGAGCCTGTAATTTATGGGCAGTTCAAGGATGTCACTTTTAGTAGAAACACCGACAAGTGTCCGTCATTGGAACAGAAACATGTACTTGAATTGAACTCCACTATGAAAGTAAAAGAAGTTTGTTCAGTTTTGTTATGCGTGTGCATGCTGACAACTGGTTAACCAAAAGAACCATAGATTTGGTGACAGATACAATAATAATTTACTCTATGTGAGTTTTTTCCATGATTCTTGTCATTGTAGTGGGTGTTTTTAGATGTCTTTAAGGGCCTTGAGGGTATTGTTTTCACCATTGGTGTTCGGATTAGTAGGTGGGTGGGTGGGTGGGCAGCGTCAAAAAGTTTGTTTACGCTACATGTCAGAAACCGTAAGGTGTAGGAAGTTGATATTTGGTAGGGACATTGGTTGGGGTTTGTAGGTGTGCAATGTCGTGGTGTGATCTTGATTTTACCTTTGCCCTTGCCGTATTTACCTTGAGTTTGAAAATCCTGTCCAAACTATATCTCAGGAACCATAAAGTGTAAGAAGTTGATACTTGGTAGGGACATTGGTTACATTGTGCAGCTGTGCAATGTCATTGTGTGACCTTCCTTTGACTTTGCCATAGTGACCTTGACCTTTAAAATTTGGTCCGGGCTACATCTCGGGAAAACTGCAAGGTGTAGGAAGTTGACACTTAGTAGGGACATTGGTTAGGGGGTGTAGGTGTGCAACGTTATGGTGTGACCTTGATTTGACCTTCCTGAAGTGACCTTGACCTTTAAAATCTTGTGCAGTCTATTTCTCGGACACTGTAAGGTGTAGGAAGCTTATACTTGGTAGGGACATTGGTTGGGGTGTTTGGTTGTGCAACGTCATAGCTTGAGGTTGATTTCACCTTTGACCTTGCTATAGTGACCTGTAAATTATTGTCTGCGCTATATCTGAGAAAGTGTAAGGTGTAGTTAGTTGATACACAGTAGGGACATTGGTTGCAGTGTAGGTGTGCAACATCATCATATGACCTTGATTTGACCTTGTGACTTTGACCTTTAAAATCTTGTCTGGTGTATATCTCGGAAACCGTAAGATGTAGGCATTTGACACTTCTTAGGGACATTGGTTGAGAAAGTACAGTGTGCATCGTTATATTGTGACCTTGATTTGATTTTAGACCTTGACCTTGATCTTTAATATTATGTCAAGGCGTTTTCTAAGAAACTATAAAATATAGTTAGTTGGTACTTAATAGGGACATTGGTTAGGGAGTGTAGGTGTGTACCATCATAATATGACCTTGATTTGACCTTTGACCTTGCAATAGTGACCTTGACCTTTTAAATTTTGTTCAGTCTATATGTCGGAAGTATAAGGTGTAGGAAGTTGACACTTATTAGGGACATTAGTTGAGGAGTGTAGTTGTATGCATTATATTGTGACCTTAATTTGACCATAGACCTTGCTGTAGTGACCTTGACCTTTAAAATTTTGTCAGGGCTATATGTAAGAAGCCGGAAGTTGAAGGAAGTTGATACTTGGAAGGGACATTGGTTAGGGTGTGTTGGTGTGCCACGTCATGATAAGACCTTAGTTTGACCTTTGACCTTGCCGAAATGACCTTAACCTTTAAAACCTTGTCCAGTCTATATCTCGGAAACCGTAATGTGTGGGAAGTTGGTATTTGGTAGCAACATTGGGTTGGGGTATTCAGGTGTGCGACATCATGGGGTGAGCTTGATTTGACCTTTGACCTAGTCGAAGTGACCTCAACCTTTAATATTTTGTCTGGGCCATATCTTAGAAAGTGTAAGGCTTAGGAAGTTGTTTTTTGGATGCGTCATTGGGTGGGGAGTGTAGGTATGCTAAATTATGGTATGACCTTTAGCCTAGGTTATGCTAAAGTGTCAAGTCTCACCTGCCATATTTGAGACATATTTCCGTTATCACAAAGATATATGGATTGCTGTAATGTATTATTATATGTATAGCACGCACGCACACACACACACACACACATGTAATATACCCTACCATATGAAAACACTTGGGTTAAGGACGGTTAGACATTTGGTGACCGGCACATACACCATACATAGAATTTAAAATATAAGGGGAGACCCTATTTAAATCTATGTACTTGCTACCCTTTGACCCCTGGTGACCTAATTCACTCTCCCATGCGCAGTAATACACAAATAGTTCATTCTTTTTGTGGCGGTTGTACAGTTAACAGGCATTTTGGCTGCCTCATAAAAGACCTGTATTTACACGTTTTTGGTGTTCAGTAAATACTCTAAGGTGTTTATTCACATTTCATCCATTTTATTCAGCGGTTCGTCAGGGGTGCTTATTTGTTTTGACGTAGGTTCGACTGATCACCGCTGCCGGATTATGGTCTCCCTTTAATAACTTCTTGGGTTTTCAAATTTTTCTTTCCTTCCTATCTTTCCTTAAAACTATAGGGGCGGGAAAATTTTTTGGGATACTTTGAGGAGACCTTAAACTTTACTTGAGGTAACCTTAAGATCCGTTTTGGTAAAAACCACACACACCAGTGCTATAAAATTTATCAGGTACATTCTAGACCTAAATTCGCATGTCAGAAAGGATTTTCTGATCAATCGGACCATAGATGCCTGAATGGGAGGCGTTTCATTTTCGTCAATTTTTTTTAAATGGGTACTTCGTATACCAAAAATTGTCAGGATTTCGGTGTTTTGTTGGAATAACTTATTCAGCTACTTTTTGATAATCTTTTACATGCTGAACTTTTAGCCCTGTATCTGCAATCTTAAGGTCACCTTAATGTCAGAAAATTGGGTTTTAACCCTCAAGTTCACTTAGTTTTTTCACTTTTTTCAACCAAACTTGGCATATATATTAAGATTTACCAAAGGATTATCCTGACTTTATGGTGACCTTAAACTGTAAATATTAATGGAGCTATGGCCCCCTAAAGTCATGAAATTGGAATAAAACCGTCTGATCCCTTTATTTTTCCATTTTTTTAAAAATCTAACTTATATTGATATTGAAGTTGATCAAAAGAAGACTCTTAATACCTTATGATTTAAATAATAATAATGTTATGGCCATCTTAAACTTAAAATATTGGGTTTTCAGCCCTAAGCTCAGTTAATGTTTAAATTTTTAAAATAAAACATTTGTAAAGGTTGGCAGAAGGGACATTCTGATTTTATGGTCACCTTAAAGTCCCAATATGAATGACGTTATGGTCACCTTGGAGTGAAATAAGGAAGTTTTCAGCATCAAGCTATCTTCATGTTCAACTGACCTCAGCTAAGCTTTGTGCACTTGTAAAGGATGACAAAAGGGACATTCTTATTTTATGTTCACCCCAAAGTCTCAATATAAATGCAGTTATGGCCACGTTGCAGTGAAGTTATGGGTTTTCAACCTTCCAGCTGTCGTATTGTTCAGCTGACCTTGGCTAAATTTTGCACACTTATTACAGATGACAATAGGGACATTCTTATTTTCTTTCCACATTGGCAGTTCCAATACAAGTGCAGTCATGGCCATCTTTAAAGTAAAAATGAGGGTTTTCAGCCCCCAGCTGACATACTGTTCAATAACATCAGTTTAACTTGACGCATACTTACCCAAAGGAATATTTTTATGGCATTTTTACTTAAAGTTCCTATATTTAAGAGACTTTGTCCATCTTAACATAATAAATATATAGTTTTTGCTCCCACCTCATTTAGTTTCAGACTTTTTTAAACCACACCTGGCACATATATACTTAATACAAAATTTCTGTTATCTGGCAAAGCTAACCTCCTCGTGTTTATGAAGTTATGGCATCTTCAAAGAAAAAAAAATATTAGGTATTTAGCATGCACTGATGTGGTTATTAACATATTGCAGTTGATCAGTGTTCATATAATATAAATTCCCAATTTTAGGCACATTAAAAAAATCCCACATTCTTCCGATTCCATTCTTGTGGAATTTTAGGGATATAACTTTCCTTTTTTGGAAAAAAGCATTAATTAATTCAGCTTTTGTTTTGCAGGAGTTTTTGATCTAGCTACTTATTAACATAGACTTGTAAATTGGTCAAGTCCATAGACTTGACTTATTTCATAAGATAAGATAACTGGTAAAAAAAAGACACTTTCTCATGAACAGTTTTTCTTGTACAGTATTTTGCATATCTCCAGCTAACTGAAAATAAATAACTTGTCTCTTCCTTGTTTTTCCTCCAACTCTGTATTTGCTTTTGTGTGATATCTATCTAGAGGCAGATTGATGGAAATTCCCACTCACTGATGCCCTGCTGTGCTTTTTTGATTTAATTTCTGTGTGTTACATAATCTGTCTGCACACTGAGTGAAAAGATTGATATCAAGGTGTATTCATTTCTTTTCATTGAAGGATATGCTTACAGTTAATCTTTTTGGGATAAACAATTCAAACAAGGACATTCATCTTTAGGTTCATGGAAGTAGGGCCTTGTGGAAGTAATGTCTTGTGGAAAGAATGTCTTGTCTGTTTTGAGAGAATGGAAAAAGCCTTATGTAAAAACCTCGATGTTTCATGCTATTCATATATAATTAAGCATCCCTGAAAAGGGTGCTTATTTGTTTTCGCTTCAGTTTCCTCGCCGCTGCCGCCGCATTATGGTCTCCCTTGAATATCTCCCTTATTAGTGGAAGCTTTTTAACCATATTTAGCAGTAATATACCTTAGGCGTGTGAAAATGTTTCCACATGTTTAAATTTGACCTTTGATCTTTATCAAGGTCACATGATCAAAAAATGGTTTTTTGGGGTACACCCGCCGCTCAGCAAAATCTGCTTATCGCAGAGGCTTGTAATTTTACACACTTGTTCATACTATTAAAAACACGGGGTGATTAGATTTTGGGAGCGATCTGATGAAAATTGACTGATTTATGAGCGATTTTTTTACAGGTACCATAAAATTCATGTGAACCCCCCTATTATCTACTTAAGTATTGCATTTAGAACCATAAAATGTATTGGGAGGTAGTAGGAAACCATATGTGGAGAGTCTAGAAAGCAAGTCAAATTTCCCACCGACCCTCCTGTAGGGGTCAAACTGGGATCATAAAATAGCCGATTTTGACATTTTGCCTTATATATCCTTTATTATTGTGTTTACAGCTTTAGAATATGTTAAGAGGTATTGGGAAACCATATGTGAAGAGTCTAGATAGCCGGTCAGATTTACCCCCGACACACACACACACACACCCACACCCCCACACACCACTCATGAAGGTCCCTGAGGCTAATAAAACAAGATTTGATGACAGAATTTACGTGATTGGTGAAACAAAACTTTGCATCAAACAGAACACCCAAATTGCCTACAACATCTGTGGGAGAGAGACAATTACCCAGGATATTGACAGGAAATGAGTCACTGAGCCATTTGTATCTGTCTGTGGCACCAAAGACTATGAATTCTGTTTTAACAGGATTTAGCTTGAGTTTGTTTTCAGACATCCAGACCTGAATATCATTCAAACAGGATTTAAGACGGTCAAAAGACTTGAGACTATCATCAGGGGATAAGTGAATGAACAGCTGAGTATCGTCGGCATAAAAGTGGTATTTGACTCCAGTATATTTTCTGATGACTTGACCAAGAGGTGTTGTATAGAGGGAAAACAGAAGAGGACCTAAGACAGAACCTTTGGGGACTCCAAACTTCAATTTGAACAAATTCGAAAGACTGGAACCAATCTTGACTGACTGAAAACGATCCTGGAGGTAGGATCTAAACCATTTTAGGGCCGATCCAGCAAAGCCAAACCTAGCTGACAAACAGGATAGGAGTGTGTCATGATCGATAGTATCGAAAGCCACGGACAGGTCGAGTAGCACCAGTGCTGTAGGCATGCCCTTCGACAGAGCTAAGTGAATCTCATTTTTGATGCACAACAAGGCAGTTTCTGTTGAGTGCCCCACCTTATAGGCTGACTGGAAAGTGTTACCAAGATCATGAGAATCCATGTGAGATCTAATTTGGGCAGCCACTATTCGCTCAACCAATTTTGACAAGAAGCTAAGACCAGACACCGGTCGATAGCTCTTCAAGTCCTCTTTTGAAAGGGTGGACTTTTTGAGGAGAGGTGTGACAATAGCTTGTTTAAAAGGATTTGGGAAAATGCCATTTTTGAGGGACAAGTTAACCAGTTTTGTCAATGAAGGGAGAAGGATGTCTATACATTGTTTCACAATATGTGTGGGACATGGATCTAGAGAGCAAGTTTTTGAAGTTCTTGATAAACTTGAGGACTTCGCTATCAGTGACAACTTGAAAGGAACTGAAAGTTGGCGGCTCCTTGTCGGGGTGAAGAAACTTAGATCGGGTGTGTTTGAAGGTGTCTCGGATCTTTTTAATTTTATCAATGAAAAACGAACCAAATCTGTTTGCCAATGATTTTTCATCAACAAAGGATGGGAGGACAGTGGAATTTGACCGACTCAATATTCTATTCAGTGCCTGCCATAACTTCTTACCATCACCGCAATTATCACTAACTAGATCACGGTAGAAACACCCCTTGTTCTGTTTAGAATGTGGTTGCATCTGTTTATTTACCGTTGAAGATGGCAACGATTTACAGAGGATTTGTCTTTTCTCCAAGCACGTTCATACTGCCTTCTCATGAACTTGGCACTTCTATACTCGTCAGTTATCCAGCTTGGTGCTGGTTTGATGAGCTGTTTAGTCTTCACTGGTGCATGAATATCTAGAAGGCCAGACAAACCAGACATGTACTGTTCATGCAAAAAATCAATGTCATCAGATGGTGAACTTATAAACGGAATAGCCAGGAGGTCGCTTCTGAATTTATCAATATTCAATTTATGATATTGACGGAAGGTAACAACTTTCTGCATTGGAGTATCCGAAGATGGAAAGTCAACCACACAGGAGATAATTTTGTGATCACTTATGAAGCCTGAACCTTTCACATCAGAAATTGCAGAAAACTCGGATGGAGCCATCAACAAGTCTAAGGTATGACCATGAAGGTGAGTAGGAAAATCAATGTATTGGGACAGACAGCAAGAATCCATGACTGATTTAAATTCAGAGACTGTTGGAGACATAGTGTCGACATGAAAATTAAAGTCACCACAAATTGCAAAGGAGGAGGATAAGGAAGACAAAAAACCCACATATGACAGAAAATCTTCAAAAAAGTTTACAACAGATGAGGCAGGGGGCCGGTAAACGACCCCAAGAAACATGCGACGCCCATCGAGAGTGAGAGAGACAGTATGATTTTCAAGGGAGGAGAACTCAGGGGAATGGATGGTTTTGAAATCAAGAGCTGATTTAATAAAAAAGCCAACACCACCACCACGTTTGTTTTCTCTGTTGGTGTGAACAAGGGAAAAATCTTCAGGTGTTAACTCATTTAGAAATGAGGGTGTGTCTAGAGCTTTAATATGGGTCTCAGTTAGACCAAAAACATCAAAATTTCCAGTTTTAACTTCTTCACAGAGAGTTGGGCCTTTATTCCTAATGGACCGACAGTTAGCAAATCCAAACCTCATTGGCCCAGGATTGAGAGCGACATCACCCGACAACAGAACCAGAGCGAGCTGCCTGAAGGACGCCTTTTCACAAAATGTAACTGTATGTGACTTGACATAAATGAACAAAATGGATTTGGCAGTAGGTTCATTGTATTTACATACATGCAGGCCAACATCACACCTGCTCACAATTCTGTTGTGAGTCTTATGGCAATGCACAAAGAGACCAACAATACAGAGGAGGAGCCTAACAATCCGCATCATAAGGAAATTAGGGACCACAGAATAAAACGAAACATGCAGAAATTCATAAAAAGTAAAGCCAAACCAGTTATAAAATATTTAAAGTACAGTACAGTTGTTCAATCTTTGAAATAAAGTACAGACCACAAGCAAACATCACAGAGTAACTCCCGGTAAAGGACAGTAATACCCACAATATAAACTAGCAGAATAATTAAAATACAGACCACAACTCTAATCACCGAGTAACTCCGGTAGTGGGCGATAATACCCGCGTTATCAACTAGCAGGCTATTGATAGATTTAAAACAATTCAGAACAACATAAAAACTATAAATAACTGAAGGTATATCATGGAAAGCAATAATAAGAACTAAAAGTACAACTAAAAGCCTAGATTTTTAGGTAAATTTAACCACTTTATATGTTTTTGAAATACGCGTCCGTTTACAGTCACACCGAACAACAGTCAGACTGGTCTACGGTGTCCTTGTACCCCTCACCCAGCTTTCTATCCAAGAATCAGCTGGCTAAGGAGGGTCCAGATAGTGTGGCTCCAGTGGTCATACCAGCCCTGGCTCCCACTCTGGATAAGTCACTCAAGGGTGACAGGTCCTTGTGTCCAGTCAGAGCCCTTCGCTATTACTTGGACAGGACCTCAGATCTTAGGCAGAACAAGGAGTTGGTCTTTGTCTCCTTCAAGAAAGGTTTTCATAAAGACACCTCACCTGCCACCATCTCCTCATTAATCAAACAAACTGTGATCCTTTGTTATGAGTTCTCTGACCAGGAGGCCCTCACACTGCATCAGGTCAAAGCCCATGATGTCAGGGCCTTTGCTGCTTCTAAGGCCTTCCGATCGGGGGTCTCCTTAGAACAGATTCTGTCAGCCTGCCACTGGAAATCCCATAACACCTTCACACAATTCTATCTGAAGGATGTTGCTTGGGCTAACACAGAGCTTTTTCATTTAGGGGCAGTGGTGGCTGCCCAAAAGGTCCACCACCACCAAGCCCAAAAATGAGGAGATATGTAAATATGTATATATGTACATAGCTTGTACAATTGTATATAATATCAAAAAAAGACAAAAAAACTCTGACTTGCTTCCTTTGGGGAGTTTATTTCTTGTGGGACTGAACTCAACCCTCTCTTCCTATTCTCAGATCAGTCTGAGAAAAAGGGGGGGGGGGGGGGGGGGGCAACTTTGGTAGACTCCCGGATTACCGGTTAGTCTTAGTCTTCCTTGACCTTTGGGGGGTCATCTGACCCTAGGTCAACTGGTCTTCTCAACTTTGTTTTGTTTCTGAGTTCACTTGAGTCCCTAGTAACTTACCCACCTACCAAGCATCAATTTCAAGGTCACTAGTGGCCTCTTAAAGGCCATTTTTTCACATTTTGGCCCAGTTCTCATATACAGAAAGTTAGATCATCCTATGGGTGGTACATATAATACATATATATGTCCTCTGTAAGCACGCAGAAATTTGACCGTAAAGCTCTTCATTGAAGGTCATCCACAGACCGCCAAAGTACCTCACCGAGGCCATTTTTGGCCTTTTTTGGATATATTTTCACACTCAATGCTGACTATATTGCATGGAAACTATTGAAAATGGCTTTGGAGGTTGAGTACATGATGGAGTACCAGCATCCAGTTTGTTGACTTTGGCTATTGTTTTTATGGTCACCTTAGGCCTGCTAAAATGACTCAAAATGGTACATTTTACTGCATATATATGCCTATATGAGACTGTGAGGCCATATACCTCGTTTATTATTGTATCCACCGGAGGCATCCGTTGGATACTTTTGTTTAGCGTTCGCTACGCCGTCGCCACACGTGGAGAGATTTTTGGCGTTAACGCTCTCAGAGGAAAACTACACTAGCTCGGTTCACCAAATTTGCAGGATATCTTCATTGGGGGTAAGCTTCTCTGGGACTGAAATTAGCCTCATTCTGAAAAACAAGATGGCCACCGCAGGCATTTCTTTGGTAGAAGGGCATTTCTTCGGAAGAAGGTTGAATCTCTTCATAGGTGATATGTATAACAGATATATGTCCTCTACAACCTTGCAAACATTTGACCTTGAAGCTCTGAATTCAAGGTCATCCACGGAGTGCCAAAGTAACCCACACCGCGGACTTTAAAAGTGCCTATATCTTGCTTATTATTGGTCCTAGAGATTTGCAATCTGCCACTGTGGCCTAGCGGGTAACACACTTGTCTAGGAACTCAGAGGATGTGGGTTCAATCCCAGGTACAGGCAGATACATAGTGGCTCGGATGACCACTTAAAATGGCGGTCCTCTGTCATTGGGTCCTATCCCCAGTGGCAGGTTAAAGAACCTCAAGGACGTTGATAAATGGTCATCCTTGAGCCTCTATCTTCAAGTTAGGGGAATGTCAGTTACTTGTGAGTTGGGGCTGTACCTGTACAGTCGGATTGGTTAAATAGCGCTTTGAGTCCTGTAGTATATGGAGATATTGCGCTGAGTATAAATACATAATAATAATAATAATATAGGAAATCATGTGCTGCGAATCTTCTGATGTTGTCAGACTTGACCTTGGACCCCTCCTTCAAGGTCAAATGAGGATAGCCAAGCTTGAAAGTGCTTATAACTCACTTATTATTGGTCATACAGGTTTGGCATGGTAAACCAACCTATAGGAAATCATGGGCTGGGAATCTTTTGGTGTGGTCAGATTTGACCTTGGGCCCCTTCCTTCAAGGTCAAACAAGGATAGCCAAACTTAAAAGTGCTTTTAACTCGCTTATTATTGGTCCTAGAGATTTGCAGTGTGAAACCATAGCTAAGTGAGTAATAGCACTGGTAGCTACTTTGAGTAAAGTCCCTATAACTCAAAAATGACTGCATTTACAACATTTTGGTAAAATATGTTGTTCAACTTCTTTCTCCATGCCTACAAGGTGGTAACTTTTTCAGAGGTCTGTCTCAATAGCTATGTTCATTTTTTAACCTTCCCCTATTCACACCCTTCACTTCCCCTTCCTCAGCCACCCATTTTTGTACCCAGTACACATTGTGGTCACACTTTTCAGCTGTATACAGTGGTATGCATCCTGCCAATAACTTTCTCTAATGGTATCCACCAGATAGCATCTATGGAACTCACTTATTATTTGTCCTAAAGTTTTGCAATGTGAAACCAACCTGTAGGAAATCATGGGCTAGGAATCTTTTGATGTGGTCAGATTTGACCTTGGGCCTCTCCTTCAAGGTCAAACAAGGATAGCAAAATCTAAAAGTGCTTATAAATAGCTTTTTCTTGGCCCTAGAAGTTTGTAATGTGAAACCATCCTCTCGGAAATCATGGGCTAGGAATCTTTTGATGTGATCAGATTTGAGCTTTGGCCCCTCCTTCAAGGTCAAATGAGAAAGCCAAAATTAAAAGTGCTTATAACTCGCTTATGTGCAATGTCACACCAACCTATATAAAATCATGGGCTAAGAATCTTTTGATAGAGTCAGATTTCACCTTGGGCTCCTCCAAGGTTAAGCGATGGTTGATTGGCTTTGATGAGTTTTCTTTCTGGTGGATACAGTATGCATCGGTTCTCCGATCCGCTAGGTCTAGTTTTTCTTAACTTACTAGTGATCTGTAATCTTCCCCAAAGTTACTGAAAACATGAAAACATAGTACTCTGTATGTCACGCTTCAGCCATGTCCCGTCCGGGGATACACTGCATCGAGACGCAATCTCTAGTTTCTATTACCTTTTATGTTGCTTTTATATTCTAGAAATTATTGACTCCCCTTATATTCTTTTTACACTGTATAAATAAAGATAATTTGGAAATATTAATAATCTTTTATCATTAACACAGGTGGGGGGGATTTTCATGTCGGGGGGGACTATTTCCTGTTGTCAACACTCAGACGTTCTTTGAGCCTCAAGCGACCACCACTCACCAGCAACCACCCAACCAACCGGCCACTCGTCATCAGCAGCCTACTCACCAGCCAAAGTCTGATAACCAGCCTGTAATCACCGACCAACCAGCTACCGACCAGGTCTCCAAACAGGCTCCCACTACATCAGCTGTGGAAGTTACCCAGCAAGCATAAGACTCTGATATGGAAATTAGTTCTGATTCAAACTCAGATTCAGTAGTGCGTCCTCACTTCACGGGCCAGGCAGAGGAAGGCGAGTTGTCAGACCTGGACCAGGACATTTCTGTAACCAACACCGACCAGGCTGCCAGTGAGGAAAAGAACTATAGGGAGACTATGTGTGGCATATGTTCTTATATGGGCTTGTCACACATTCTGGATATGGACTCTAATACATCAAGTTCTGAGGACAATCCGTTTGCTTACACCCAAACAACAACTGGTTTACAGAGGGATCAGTTTGTGAAGCCGGCTAAGTCACAAAGTGGTATGGGCTCCACCCCAACCAGGATAGACCGGCCAGATGAGTTTCCTTCTGGCATTGTGACTCGGCTAAGTTGAACAGTGCATATAATAAGATAAGGGCAGCCAGACTCATTACACCAGCACCGACCTGATGCAACATATCACAGGACACCCTCAAAAGGTGGGAGAAGGCTGCACATGAGTTGTCCTATGTCTGGGGATGTAAGCTCAGCTAAAAGTGCTTCAGTCTGAACACCCCAAAGAGAAGTCGGCTAGTAAGGTGGGCACTGCGACAGAAGAGCTACAGTACCTCATGAACTTCAACTCCAGCATAACCCAGTGTTTGGCCAAGGCTATGGAACACTTGTCTGACTTTGTGTTTGTCTCCATGGCAAACATTACATGAGTAAGAAGAGACTCCTACTTGGCACATGTTAAATCTGGTTTGAAACAGGATCTTACATCAGGCCCCACTGGACTTACCAACCCTGTTTCCAGATTCTGCACTGAAAAAGGCTGAGGAAGACCTCAGTAAGTTTGAGGACAAAGGTCGTACCCATACTCAGTCTTCTGGTCACAAGGACAGTTGTTATCACCCTTACAGAAGGTTGGATAGACAACCACAGGAACAGAGGTCCAAAAAACTGGCTGGAAAACACTTGGACGCTTCAGCAAGAAGAAAGATGGTCATCAGTACAACAAGTTCTCATCACATCCGGCCAAGGATCAGTCGTCATATAAATGACAATTACTGTGTAAATGCTCCGAGTTCAAGACGACTGACCCAGAGCAAGGAGACTGTAAAGTTTGTAGATTTGTGTCAGCTCCACTGGACCAGACAACCTACGCAACCAAGAGAGTGTAAACTTGTATCAGTGTCACCAGACCGGACCAGTGTCCAGACAGACTTTAAAAGTTTGTCAGATAGTAGCAAAAGTTGTAGACTCAGTTGTTGTAAATCATGCACATATTATAAAAGGGCAACCACAAAACAGAGGTGTAAGTCCAGCTGTTGTAAGACGTCTGTCATTAAAATATGTGAACAATGTTTCCTGTGTCAATCAATTGTGTTCTGTCAAACATGTACCAAATGTCCGAACTGTTGCACAAGATCTGCCTGTTTCACTTGGGCACATTAGTGGCTGCTCAGCAGATCCATCAATAGCCCTTATATTGAGGAGATTTGTATATATGTACATAGTATAAATAGTTATATCCCCAGACAAAAGTCGGGGATATATTGGAATCAGGTCCGTACACTGCCGCCGCCACCGTAGAAATTTCCTTGTGTACCCGATAATTCAAAAATGGATCAGTATTTTTTTCAAACTTGGAACACATGTTAAGGGTGCCCAAAGGAAGATCCCTATTTTAAGGTGAAAGATCAGAAATTTGACTTTTGGCCACTTAGAGTCCTCTAGGTCACAAACTATGAGGCTCATCTGGCTAAAATTTTACCTGAGAACACATTAATATAGTCTTAGTACATGTGCCGAAATTCAAGACTTTAAGGTGAGGATAATATTGTGTTTTAGGCTCATAATGTTTCATATATTTTGGCCTTTAATTTGGAAGTGGTAATTCTGATGAGTCTCAAACTGCACTAGGTATAACTTTATGTGTAATCCTTGTCTGTGAAAAATTTAAAGACTGTAGGTTTACTTGTAAGGTCAACTTAAGGTTTCACAATTGCCCACAGAGACCCAATTTATGGACTTTTTGCCACTTTCAAGCACTGTAGCTTTCAAACTATGTCTTTCATCTAAGTGAAATATCATCTAGGAATATATCGATATGTTTTCTTTTATGTGCCCCAAAATTTAGGCCTTTAATGGACATTTAACCTGTGTATGAGGACCATAAACACCCACCTGAGTGACCCTTTTAAGACATTTTTCACATATTTTGCCCTGTAACTTGGAAATGGTAAGTCTGAGAAGTTTCAAACTGTATTAGATATAAATTCTATGTGTAATCTTTGTATGTGACAGATTTTAAGTCTGAAACTTTAATTTGACAATTAACCTGTGTATGAGGACCATAAACATAGTACCCAAGTGACCCTTTTAAGATATTTTTCACATATTTTGCCCTGTAACTTAAATATGGTAAGTCTGAGAAGTTTCAAACTGTATTAGATATAGATTCTATGTGTAACCTTTGATTGTGAAAGATTTTAAGTCTGAAGTTTTAATTTGAAGGTCACATTTAGGTCTCTAAAAGGCCCACAGAGACCCAATATTTAGACATTTTGCCACTATTAAGCCCTGTGACTGTTACATTATGTGACTGATAGAGCTGAAATCTCAACTGAGAATACATTATTATGTTCTTTTTACATGTGCCGAAAATCAAGGCTTTTAGTAGACATTTAACCTGTGTATGAGGACCATAGACACTCACCCAAGTGACCTTTTTTGACATTTTTACCCCACAGCCCTTAAGGGCTGTTGGGGTATTGTTTTCACCCATGGTGTCCGGATGGGCAGGCGGGCGGGCGGGTGGGCGGGCGGCGGGAAAAGAGTTTGTCCGGGCTGTATCTCAGAAACCGTAAGGTGTAGGAAGTTGATACTTGGTAGGGACATTGGTTAGGGGGTGTAGGTGTGCAACGTCATGGTCTGACCTTGATTTGACCTTTGACCTTGCCGTAGTGACCTTGAGTTTGAAAATCTTGTCCGGGCTATATCTCGGAAACCATAAGGTGTAGGAAGTTGATACTTGGTAGGGATATTGGTTAGGGGGTGTAGGTGTGCAACGTCATGGTGTGACCTTGATTTGACCTTTGACCTTGCCGTAGTGACCTTGACCTATAAAATCTTGTCCGGGCTATATCTCAGAAACCGTAAGGTGTAGGAAGTTAATATTTGGTAGGGACATTGGTTAGGGGGTGTAGGTGTGCAACATCATGGTCTGACCTTGATTTGACCTTGCTGTAGTGACCTTGACCTATAAAATTTTGTCCGGGCTATATCTCGGAAACCGTAAGGTGTAGAAAGTTGATACTTGGTAGGAATATTGGTTAGGGGGTGTAGGTGTGCAGCGTCATGGTCTGACCTTGATTTGACCTTTGACCTTGCCGTAGTGACCTTGACCTATAAAATCTTGTCCGGGCTATATCTCAGAAACTGTACGGTGTAGGAAGTTTATACTTGGTAGGGATATTGGTTAGGGGGTATAGGTGTGCAACGTCATGGTCTGACCTTGATTTGTCCTTTGACCTTGCCATAGTGACCTTGACCTATAAAATCTTGTCTGGGCTATATCTCAGAAACCGTAAGGTGTAGGAAGTTGATACTTGGTAGGGATATTGGTTAGGGGGTGTAGGTGTGCAATGTCATGGTCTGACAAGGATTTGACCTTTGACCTTGCCGTAGTGACCTTGAGTTCGAAAATCTTGTCCGGGCTATATCTCGGAAACCGCAAGGTGTAGGAAGTTGATACTTGGTAGGGACATTGGTTAGGGGGTGTAGTTGTGCAACGTCATGATCTGACCTTGATTTGACCTTTGACCTTGCTGTAGTGACCTTGACCTATAAAATCTTGTTGCACCTTTGAGTCTGTTTTTTTATGCAGATTTAGCACTGTTAAAGTCATATTAGAATTTATTAAGAATTTTACTTTCATAACTTCCCATTGTAAGAGATAGAATTTCACTGAGCCACAGATTTTGCTCCCAACACCACACATAAGCATTCATTAAATGTATTACCACTTCTGTATGCATGATAATATTCAAACCATCTAAACCATAATTGGGCCATGCAGGTGTAGGTAAAGAGTGTTGAATTTTAGTTTGCTGATTAATGCTGTTATCTTGTTATTGAATTATCTTGTTTTAGTACTTCATCTTTATATGCATTATCTTTCTTTTAAACATTATTTCTCCATTTAAACATTGTTTGGACCTTTATATAACTGACAGTGCTCTGAAAGTATCCTGAAGTTTGTACTGGTACAGTACTTCTGTATCTCATGGTGTTGAAAATATTTCCCTAGGCTGTGGGGTACGGGCATCTCTGATGCTATTTTTTTCTGTATTTTGCCCTGTAATTTGGAAATGCTAAGTGTGACAAGTCTCAAATTGTATTATATATAATTTTTGTTATCTATGTCCCCAAAATATTTCAGATCTGTAGTTTAATTGCTAAGGTCACTTTAATTATTCTAACATGCCCACAGATAGCCAATTTATGGACATTGTGTCACTTTAAAGCCCTGTAACTGTCGAAATATGTGGCTCATAGAGCTGAAATCTTTGAATTTTTCAAAGGAAGTGCCTTTCTATTTAAATTTTGAATATTAGTGATGTTATGGCTGTCTTAGGCTGTATCTCAGAAACCGTAAGGTGTAGGAAGTTGATACTTGGTAGAGACATTGGTTAGGATGTGTAGGTGTGCAACGTCATGGTCTGACCTTGATTTGACCTTTGACCTGGCCGTAGTGCTCTTGAGTTTGAAAATCTTGTCCGTGCTATATCTCGGAAACTGTAAGGTGTAGGAAGTTGATACTTGGTAGGGACATTGGTTAGGGGGTGTAGGTGTGCAACGTCATGGTCTGACCTTGATTTGACCTTGCTGTAGGGACCTTGACCTATAAAATCTTGTCCGGGCTATATCTCGGAAACCGTAAGGTGTAGGAAGTTGATACTTGGTAGGAACATTGGTTAGGAGTTGTAGGTGTGCAACATCATGGTCTGGCCTTGATTTGACCTTTGACCTTGCCGTAGCGACCTTGACCTATAAAACCTTGTCCAGGCTATATCTCAGCAACTGTAAGGTGTAGGAAGTTGATACTTGGTAGGGACATTGGTTAGGGGGTGTAGATGTGCAACGTCATAGTGTGACCTTGATTTGACCTTTGCCGTGGTGATCTTGACCTATAAAATCTTGTCTGGGCTATAATTCGGATACTGTAATGTGTAGGAAGCTGATACTTGGTGAGGACATTGGTTGTGGGTAGTAGGTGTGCAATGTCATGGTGTGACCTTGATTTGACCTTTGACCTTGCCATAGTGAACTTGACTTATAAAACCTGGTCCGTGCTATATCTTGGAAACCGTAAGAGGTGTAGGAAGTTGATACTTGGTAGGGACATTGGTTAGGGGGTGTAGGTGTGCTACATCATAGTGTGACCTTGATTTGACCTTGCTGTAGTGACCTTGACCTATAAAATCTTGTCCAGGCTATATCTCAGAGACTGTAAGGTGTAGGAAGTTTATACTTGGTAGGGACATTGGTTGAGGGTTTTAGGTGTGCCACGTCATGGTGTGAGACTGATTGACCTTTAACCTTGCTGTATTGACCTTTAAAATCTTGTTGCACCTTTGGGTCTGTCTGTTGATGCAGATTAAGCACTGTTAAAGTCACATTAGAATTCATTAAGAATTTCCTTTTGCAAGTTCCCATTGTAACAGATGGAATTTCATCCAGTGAGCCACAGGCTTTTCTCCAACACCACACATAAGCATTCATTGAATGTATTGCCACTTCTGTATGCATGGGTAATATTCAAAACATCCAAACCATAATTCGGCCATTTTCGGTTTACTGATAAATGCTGTCATTTTATTATTGAATTATCTTGTTTTAATACTTCATCTTTATATACATTTCTTTTCCTTAGATATTATTTTCTCTACTTAAGCATTATTTGGACCTTAATATAACTGACACTGCTCTGAATGTATCTTGAACTTTGTACTGTTACACTACTTCTATATCTCATGGTGTTGAAAAATATTTCCCCAGGCTGTGGGGTACGGGCATCTCTGATGCTATTTTATAAAAAATACTGTGACCTCCTTTGGGAGGTTTATTTGCCTTCTGGAACTGAACTCATCCCTCTCTTCCCGTACCTCAGAGCAGGTCTGTAAAAAGTGGGGGGGGGGGGGGGGTGTAACATCGGTATATCCCCCGGCAACCAGGTACTGGCTACCAGAAACAGGGCTGCAGATTTCCTGACTCTTAAGTCAACCTAGGCCAGAAAAACTTTTGTTATCATTTATGAGTTCACTTAAGTCCCTAGTAACTTACCCACCTACCAGCAGTAGTTATTCAGCAATTGTCCATTGGATAGGATTATTAACGCAATAAAATTGCAAATTTAATAAGTAGATTAAATTTTTATAAGTTAATACCCTATCCAATGGACAAGCAAGTCCCTCCCAACCAGCCCTGCTATAACCTTGCTAGGGGTCTTAATAGGTTAGGACAATGAAAAAGATGCTATAACGTCACAATGTCTAGACAGGAAGGAAGTATAATAACTATACTCGATACTACAATACTCTGTCTTTTCTCATTGGCCGCTTATGTATCACGTGTTTTTATTGCAAGGAAAGATCTTATTATTTTCTATTAGTGTTAGGAATCGGTCTAAAAAATCAGAATTGATTAATCGGTAATTCTAAGCGATCGATACTCTGCTTGCTTTGTAAGAAAGACAGAATATTCTTTTTTTACCAAATATAATAATAGTAGTCTTCTGATAGGTCAGTGGTGAAAAATCCAGGTTATTTGGTTACAGTTTGGGGTAGGGAAGGGGGTATGTTAGGAAACCAGTAGGTTGAAGAGTCAACAAGTATGTGTATCAGCAATAATATAATAACCTATTAAGGTGGCCTTAACAGTTACAAAATAATATTTATTTTCATTCTCCCTTTCATCAGCTAAATCATTTACAGTGTTTGAATGTAACTTCAGCAGATTAGCAACCAATCATGCTTAAAATAAACAATATTTCAACCACTTTTGTTCTGTGGTACTGTTTTTATAACACATATCTTTTTTCTTTCTTAACTTTACTTCAAACTGAAAGTATCTCCCACCAGCTTCAACAAAGTCAGATACCCCTCACTCTTTTTGTGTGTTTATGTTACTGTAAAGCATTTGTCTATTATTCTATTAAATTTCTCTCATCCTGAAAACAATATTCCATGAATTTCCCTTTTTAAGCAGATCTTCATGATCTATTCATTTCATATAACTATAATTTCTTAGATACTGTACAATTCCAAGTATGACAATGTAGTAAACATTTTGGTTTTCTTATTCAACAAAATTTGTCAAAGATATTCATGGCAGACTGTTGAAGTATTACAGTAGTGTGATCTCTCTCCACTTGATTTATGGCCAAGGTCGTTATTCCCCATTTATAGGGAGTATGCATGTTATGTATGAAGCAGTGAAAGTTAAATTTAATTTAGGTTGAACTTAGTTTATTGTATTAAAAGATCTTCTAAATACGTACAGAAATTTTGAGTTTTAGTTGTAACCAACAGGAAGTAGATAACAGTGAAAGAAACATGGCAGATAATGTAAACAAATGTTACGAAAATAAAATGTTAAATATCTGTAGAAAAAGGGAAAATTAGGTGGTTTATAAATCTTATTTTCGATTCACAATCGATTCTTAAAATGAGAATTGATTTTCTACATCGAACTTTTAAATAGACGTCGAATCAATTTTCCGTCGAATCATAGGACCACTATTTTCTATGGATATATAGCCAATGTACGGGTTTTCGATATATTCAAGTTTTCGATCATTTAAAACATAAGCCCTTCGGCCTCATTTTTGGATGACAGTTTTACAATATTTTCGAATAAATATGCAGTCACACTGAACCAGCGACTTTGAGGATATAATTTTGTTTTTATATGTCTGATAATTTTGCTTACGTTGGTTGTGATATTCAGCATTGTCCGTTTACGTTATCATATCGAAAACCCGTCCATCGTGGATACGTAATTGTCTTTGGATACTGAAACTTTTCTTTAAAGAAAGTTTCTTTATTTCATAACATAGAATCTTAATTTTGTGACAATTCACACAACAGATAAGTATATTTAACATATTTTACAACTTCCGGGTACACGTTATAAAGAGAAAGAGGTGGCGACAACGACTTGTATATGTAGCTTATATACAGGATCTATGCCTGTTGAAATCAAATAAAATAAATATTTTAAGGGTTTACTCCCTATCTGCTACATTACTTGACCATTTTAAGGGTTAAAATATTAAATAAAGCACGGAAAAAAGTCCTTGTTGAAGGAATCTTCGGAAACAACTTCTGTCTTTGTCTAGACAAAACTGATGCTCGATTCGTGCATGTAGCTTATATACAGGAATATATAATAATATAATAAATATTTTAAGGGTTTATCCTATATACAGGAATATATAATAATATAAATAAATATTTTAAGGGTTTATCCCCGTTCTGCTACAGTATTTTATGATCATGTGCTACCAGTTGTGTAGTTCTTTATTAAAGAACTGTAAAATATTCAAAGGAAAGCTTGCACGTGAATTATATCATCCAACTTCAACACCTAATGGGGGTTTCTTCAGGCCTTTATTATGAAATATTACAGTCCTTGTGGGATGACATTTAAGATCTGTTTTGGATCTGAAGCCTGGTCCAACCAATAATCTGACTTGCAACCATCCGAACCATGGTTTTTCCGAACCTTGGTTCCCAAACAAGTTTCACATGGGTCCGAACACTCGGATCCGCTCCCCACATCCGAACTCACGGATCCCCACCCCATGTATGGGTCCCGAGCACTCGTGTCCCGAACACTCAGCTCCCGACCACTCGGGTCCTGAACACATGGGCCTGGCCTTGCCTTTTGCTTATGCATCTGAAGACTCTTGGATGATAATAAGGTTTGGACACTATTGGGGCCAATTTGGGGGATCTGTGTCATCTATGCAAGTCTTTTGTTGCGGCAAACTGAAGACTCTTGAATCTTAATAAGGTTCGGACACAATAGGGGAGTCCATGTCATCTATGCAAGTCAAAGTCCTCAAGCCCAAAAAGTCTTCTTCTGAACCAACGTATTTCAGCCAGACCCAGACCCTGTATTTTATAGGGAAGTAGACTTGTCTGACTTACCCTCAGAACATTCCGAGGACATTAAAACTTTGGCAGTTTTTTTAATCTCCCTGTCCCCAGGGACAGTATGCCTAGGTCCTCTTCCATAGTCTGAACTCTGAATTATGTAGCAGGCCAACAGGAGCTTAGGCCAAGGGGCACTTCAACTACTCCACTCAATCCTCAACTAAAGATGCCTTGTTTAATTTAGAGGACTTGCAGGCTGCTAGTTCACCTGAAAATTAATATATAAACCCCTGGTCCCATCTTAAGAAGTACAAATTGGGACAACAGTGTTTTTTTAGGACAAAATTTCAAGAAT
Organism: Sabellastarte sp. h YS-2021; assembly: GCA_964017235.1. Taxonomy (NCBI): domain Eukaryota; kingdom Metazoa; phylum Annelida; class Polychaeta; order Sabellida; family Sabellidae; genus Sabellastarte; species Sabellastarte sp. h YS-2021. The sequence goes on from OZ024936.1 coordinate 37,863,713, forward strand.
TTTAATTCTGTACCTTCCCTAGTCCCCCTCCAGAGACCCTATGGGGAATTCATAATTAGTTCAGGAGGGACAAGAGTTCCTCCTCCAAGGCACCCTTGAAACACTTAGGGTTTAGACCCTATCAAATCAGCCCTTTCATAATCCCCACAACCAAGAGGCTCCTACAGGAAACACCCCTATGGGGGTCAATCCATTCCTAGCAGTAATCATCGTTTTCCCTAGGCAATGGGAAATCGAGTAGCAGAGGCTCCAGAGGTCGTTTCGACCTCACACAAGGGTACGAGGGTGTGAAAACCCCTCCTCCCAATGACTCCTTAGAAGCCTCACTAAGTCCACCAGTAGGAGGTCTTCTCCATTCTTTCAGAAGAGACTGGCATACAAACAATGCTCAAACAACATGTTAAACATTATTACCAATGGTTAAGTGCTACCATCATCACAAACCAAAAATAGCCAGAGTTTTCCCTGATTCAGTCAGGATACAAGGCCCTTTCAAGATTTAGCTCTGGCTGCTTGTATGCAGTCTCTCCTGTCATAGAAAGGTTGGAAAATGTTCAATCTCTCAGGTTTTACAGTCGTCTGTTCTAGCCCCCAAGCCCGACCAAAGGTGGAGGCCAGTGATAGGTCTAAGCAGGCTCAACTCCTTTCTATTTGTAGGAAAGTTCAAATGGATAAACCAATCAGTAGAAGTCCGAACTCAAACCTACTCGGGTGTTTTTCGTTCGTGGGCTACGAATACCATCTTGTAAAACCCACTCAAGAGAGATGGCTCACACTTCAGGATTTGATCCTACACTTTAAGTCAAACATGTTTTGACTGCAAGATGTTTGATGTCACTAATTGGGTTGCATGCCTCAACGGCAAACATGGTCCCGGAGGGACGCCTTCACATGAAACCCTTCTATTTCAATTTCATCTCAAAGAGCACTGGAGGTAACCTCAGTCATTGGACAGCCTCATTCCTTGGTTGCAGACCATTTCAGCTCACTTAGGGTGGTGGCAGAATTCCACAAACGTGAAGGGTGCACAGACCTTCATCCTTGAGACCACAGTATCCAAATCTTTACAGAAGCCTCAAACGAAGGTTGGGGCACTCACTTAGAACAAGCTCTGCAAAAGGTCTGTGGTCGGACAGGGAAAAAAGGCTACACATAAATGTTCTAGAGCTGAAGGTGGTCTCTGGCCTTGAGAAAGTTCAAGGACCAGTGTCAAAATCAGACAGTGTTGGTTGCCACGGACAACTCAACAGTAGTAGCCTATATAATCAAACAAGGAAGAACCCACTCAGTGGAGATGTGTGCTCTCCTGTGGAGACTCATGACATGGTGCCATCCCTACAAGATAACCCTCAGGGCCAGGCACATTACAGGGTGGCTGAATGTGATGGCTGACCTTCTGTACAGATCAACCAAGTCAAATCAACAGAATGGTCTCTGCATCCGCTGGTGTTCAAACAGATCTGTTAAGTGGTTCACTCCTCATGTGGACCTATTTGCCACTCCTCAGAACCACAAAGTTTCCATTGTTCATATCTCCTGTCCCTGATCAACATGCCTGGGACATAGATGCTCTGAACATAGTCTGGTTGGGTCTCACTGCCTATCCTTACCCTTCCATGGCTCTCCTTCACAATGTGATCCAAAATTGGGCAACCCCATTGCCTCATTATTGTAATAGCCCCAGGCTGGCCAGGGACGCCCTGGTTGTGGGACCTAGTGCAGCTCTCAAAGGAGACCCCACTCCAATTACCAGTGTTAACAACACTTCTCAACAGTCCTCCAATGAAGTGTTTCATAACAATCCACAGTTTCTCAACCTTCACACCTGGTGTCTAGGAGTAGCCAACTCCAAGAACAAGTCTCCTCTGTGGAAGGGGCAGAGAGAATTGGGGCCCCTCATAGTTAGTCAACCGGAACCAATCAAGTGGGCCCTGTATGAGAGATGGTGCAGAGATAATTCAGTGGTTTTCTCCTCTCCCACTGTAAAACAAATTCCAGACTTTTCATGTATCTGTACTAAGATCTAAACAAAGCCCTTTGACCATTGATGGTTATAGGACGGCCATTGTTGACACCTTGGGCCCAGTGGGGCTCCACATTTCTCAAAGCTCCGACCTTAACAGTTCTCCAGCTTTCACAGGGATCGTCCCAAGGTTCCAGAAACCTTCTCAAGTGGAACCTTCTGTGGTACTTAATGAGCTCTCACAAGCACCCTTTGAGCCTATGAAAGACACAAACATCTTACCCTCAAACTTCTTTCTTGCTAGCTTTGGCCTCCGGCAAGCACCGCAGCGAAATCCACGCCTGGGTTGCAAACAAAGTATCTAATTTAGGCCAATGGGAAAAGGTGTCCTTGTTCCCCTCTTCAGGTTTATAGCCAAAAACCAACTAGGAAGATAAGGTTTTCAAGTGTGTCTGCAGTGACTATCCCTGCTTTGACTACCATCGTGGATAGACCATTAAAGAAGACAGGATCCTGTGTCCAGTATGGGCCCTGAGGTATTACCTGGATTGAACCAAGGAGCTAAGGGGTCTCGATCCCTAATTTTTATTTCCTTCAAAAAGGTCATACCTCAAGACATCAGACCCGCTACTCTCTCTTCTTGGTTAAAACAACTATCCTACTTTGTTACAAACAGGCAGACCAACAGTCCTTGGACTTAATCCATGTTTAAGCTCAATGTATCAGGGCCTTCGTGGCCTCTAAGGCCTTTTTATGGTGGGGTTTTGGTGGACCAAATCATGCAAGCTTGTCACTGGAAAGCTCACAATACATTTACCAATTTTTACCTAAAAGACCTTACTTTGTCAGATAATGACAATATGTATCTGGGTTCACTAGTAGCGGCACAACAAGTCCTAGATCCTTCCCCTCAGACTAGTCATCCTCGGAAAGAAAAGAAGGGTGGTGCACCTCCACTACAGTCAAGTCTTCAGGAGTCTAAAGCCAGGGTCTAGATATAAGCATACCTTCTCAGGATGTTTGGTAAGGTCTTTTATTTATGTTAAAATAGTGTTATGTATAAGTATATGTGTTTAAGCTAGATAACCCATAATCTCAGTTTTTATTGTTATCTTATCTTGGTTTCCAGTAATAGAGATTTCAAGCCCAGGGCTTGTAATGTTGTAGTGAAACCCTTGGGGCAATACATATTTTTTAAGTGAACATGGCTGCACTTTCCCCTTCAAAATCCAGACATCCTAACAGTATCCATACTGTTCTTTGATAAAATTCTGGTTTTTGGCTTCTTACAGGCCCAGTTTTTGAAACCGGGGCACTGTAAGCGGGGCTCAGACTGGTAATTTGGAAAATACTTTGCTATATATATTAGTTCTAATCCAAGAAAAATTGACAAAATACTTCCATTCTCAGCTGTAAGCCCTCCGCCTTGCGGTTGGCTTCAGCATTCACTTCCACATGGTAAGCTGTTGTAGCGCAATAAAATTGAAAATTTTAATTACTTAAATGTAGCTTTTATAAGCTACAAGTTTACCATGTGGAACTGAGGATAGTCCCAGTCTGCCTCCCCCTGTGTTGCAGCTGAGGGGGTATGGCTAATTTCAACTCGAAAAGATGGAAAGCATACGGTATTTCACTACGGGGTTCACCTACAGTACTAAGGCATCGAGCCATCATTAATTTGTCCAATTTTTTTTACGTAGGCCGATTGCCTGTGGCCATCCGAGTAGGCATTCATTTCCACATGGTAAGCTTGTAGCTTATAAAAGCTACATTTAAGTAATTAAAATTTTCAATTTGATCTATATGTCGTCTGCTGGAAACCTTGTAATATAAAGCACATATGGACATTTGTTAGTGGCCAAATTTATAAATTGCTTATAAAAACTAAGTAAGATAAGTATTTGCATCTTTTATTACATTTTTAACCCCAGCCTGTTATAGTCGTCCCCTGTGCCATCAGGGTGGCAGTGGCAGGCATAAAGCTTGTGGGTGTTTCACAGCCCAACCCATCAATGGATTTTCACCAAATTTTCAGAAAATATTTACCCCAAGAGGATCTAGAAGAGATTAGATTTTGGGGGGGTTCTCCTGCAAAACAACTGTTGCTATGCCAACTCTTGATATTTCTGTATCTCTGATTTTATTGCGCTACAATAGCTTACCATGTGGGACTGATTGCTGTTCTCGGATGGCTGCAAGGCATCATGGCCAACGTCGCGGTACACTCTGACATTCTTCTCCTTTTCTCGTTGGCCGCTTATTGATAGTCATGCATTTTATTGCAGGGAAGAAGTTTTACTTTTATATGTATATAGTTGTTGTTGGATACTGAAATTTCATCAGTTTCTTTATTTGGTACCATAGAATCATAATTTTGTGACTTTTCACAGATCAGATAAGTATTTTTAACATATTTTACAACTTAAAATCCACTTCCGGGTTCATGTTGTAAAGAATGGTCGACTCGTGCTGTAGCTTATATTCCTCACAAGGCATTGGCCTGACGAAATAAAATATAAAATAAAATATAAAGTAAACCCTATCTGCTTTATTATTTTGACCATTTTAAGGGTTGAAAATATATAAATTAAGCACAAATGAGTCCTGTTAAAATAGAGTCGGAAACAACTTCCGTTTTTTGTCTAGACGGCAATTGCTTGCAAAACTAATGCACGACTCGTTCATATAGTTTATATACAGGAATATATGCCTGTTGAAATAAAATAAAATAATTTTGTAACGGTTTATTCCCGTTCTGCTACAGTATTGGTCCATTTTAAGGGTTAAAATATTAGATAAAGCACGAAACTAACTTGGGGAATCCTTGGGGAAACCCCTGTGGTGACGTCACTTCTAGACAGCATGTGCTGAGAGACACGTGTATGTAGGTTTTTATACAGAACTTTTACCTACCTAAATAAAATAAAATAAATATTTTTCCCCTTCCAACTTCTTTGACCATTTTAGATTCAATGTTATTTAATAAATTTTTACGTGTAATTAATGCTTTCCTTTCTCACAACTAGACCTACCTGCAGAGAGGCAGGTGGGGGAGGTGATCATGTGTCACTCTTGATTAAAATACTCCAGTTGTATAGTTCTTTCAAAGAATTTAAACTATCTGGAAAGCTTACATGGAAATTATGTATCCAACTTCAACTCATGGCGGTTTTTCAGGCTTCTTTTATGATTTGTAGTCCCTTGGGACTAGATCTAGATCCAGCTCGGATCTGAAGCCTTGTATTAACAATAACCTGACTTGCTTCCACTATCAGACCTCCCGAGGCCCTCAGGCCCCTAACCAGAGGCCTCGGGCCCCTAACCAGAGGCCTCGGTCCCCTAACCAGAGGCCTCGGCCCTCTCAGATCCCTAACCAGAGGTCTTGGACCCTATCCTATGGTCTAGGCCCTCGGGCCCCTAGTCTGAGGTTTCGGGTCCATATCCTCGGAGGTATAGTACAGGGGCCTGTTCAGTCTTTTGCTAATGCATCTGAAGACTGTTGGATAATTTTAAGTTCAGACACATTTGAGGAATCCTTGTTTTTTATGCAAGTCAATTCCCCAAAGCCAAGGGTTTCTTCTGAACAGGTTTTGTCAACCAGTCCCTATAATTTTAGGGAAGTAGACTTGTCTGGCTTCCCTCAGGACATACCGAGGACCTTAAGATTAGGCGGTTTTTTTAATCACCCTGTCCCCAGGGACAGTATGCCTAGGTCCTCTTCCAGTCTGAACTTTGTATGATATAGCAGACCAACAAGAGTTTAGGCCCAAAGGCCCTTCAGCTTTTCCTCAACTAAATGTGCTAGTTTAATTTAGAGGATTCGGTGGCTACTATTAAACCCCCTGGTCCCATCTTAGTAGTACTATTGGGACAACATTGTTGAAGACAAGTTCAAGTTTTCAAATCTGTATCTCCCTTTTAGTAGTCAAGAGTTTGAGCTTCAGGCTGCTCTTCACTAGGTTTTTCTGAATCAACTTGGTCATGGTTTTCTGTTAAGACAGTAGCAAGGCTACTGCCAGACAAGTTAAACTCAATTTCAAGGGTGCATATAAGCAGTCAGAATGAGTATGGGGAATTCAAGGGAGATACCAGATCTTAAGAACTTAAAGTTCCCCATTCACAACTAGTTTAGGAGGGACAGGAGTTCCTCCTCAAGGCACCATAATAACACTTAGGGTTTAGGCCCTATCAAATCAGCCCTTTCACGCTCCCCACAATCTAGAGGCTCCTACAGGAAACACCCCAATGGGGGTCATTCCATTCCAAGCAGTATCCATTGTTTTCCCCAGGTAGGGGGAAATCGAATAGCAGAGGCTCCAGAGGTCATTTTCGACCCCACTCGAGGGGACGAGGGCATGGAACCCCTTTCCCCTAATGACTCCTCCAAAGCCTCCATCAGTCCACCAGTAGGAGGTCGCCTTCCTTCTGTCAGAAGAGACTGGCAAACCAACAAGTGTTAAACATTATCACCAATGGCTACATTCTGTCATTCATTTCAAAACCAAGTCTGGTCAGATTCCCTCTGATTCGGTCAGAATGCAAGGCCCTTCAAAAGATCAAGCTCTGGCCACTTGTATCCAGCCTCTTCTGTCAAGAACGCAATAGAAAGGGTGGTAAATGTAAAATCTCTCGGGTTTTACAGTCGCCTGTTTCTAGTCCCCAAGGCATAGGTGGAGGCCACTAATAGACTTAAGCAGGCTCAACACTTTTCTACTTGTAGAAAAGTTCAAATGAATCTCCAGAGTCCATCAGGACCTCCTGATTCCAGGGGAATGGGTATCGTCGATAGACCTATCGGACTCTTACCTTCACATCCCCATCCACCCAAACTCAGAAAATACCTAAGGTTTTGCCACAGGTCACAGGTGTTCTAGTTCACCTCCCTCCCTTTCTGACTAGCCACAGCCCCCCAGGTCTTTACAATGATTGTAAAGGAAGTGAAGCTAATTGCCCTCTCCAGGGGACTTGACTTCGCCAATACCTGGACGACTGGCTGATCAGGTCCCAGTCTCAGGAGGAAGCCCAAGTGAACACTCAGGCAGTGGTAGACCTAACCCAGTCCTTGGGGTGGATAATAAATCCAAACTAAAGCCAACTCAGGTGTTTTTGTTTGTGGGCTATGAATACCTTCTAGATTCAGCCCTTGTAAAACCCTCTCAAGAGAGATGGCTCAAACTTCAGGATTTGATCCTACGACTCACATCAAAACATGTTTTGACTGCAAGATGTTTGATGTCGCTAATTGGGTTGCTTGCCTCAACGGCGAAAATGGTCCCGGAGGGACGCCTTCACATGAGGCCCTTTCAGTTTCATTTCAAAGAGCACTGGAGATATCTTCAGTCGCTGGATAGCCTCCTTTCTTGGACAGAAACTATTTCTACACACCTAGATTGGGGGCAAAATCCCACAAACATGATGAGAGGTGCAGACCTTCATCCAAAGACCAAGGTGACCACCTTCATCCAAAGGCCTCAAACGAAGGTTGGGGCGCTCACTTAGAACAATCCTCAAAGGGTCTGTGGTCAGACAGGGATAAAAGGCTACACATAAATGTTCTAGAGTTGAAGGTGGTCTCTCTGGCCCTTCGAAGCTTCAAGGACCAGTGTCAGAACCAAACAGTGCTAGTTGCAACGGACAACCCAACAGTGGTAGCCTACATAAACAAACAAGGAGGAACTCACTCAGTGGAGATGTGCATTTTCCTGTGGAAGATCATGACATGGTCTCATCGCTATCACATAACATTAAAAGCCAGACACACTCCAGGGTGTCTGAATGTGATGGCCGACCTCCTGTCCAGGTCGAACCAGGTGCAGTCAACAGAATGGCCACTGCATCCACAAGTGTTCAAACAGATCTGTTAAAAGTGGTTCACTGCTCATGTAGATCTATTTGCCACTCATCTGAACCACAAACTTCCACTGTACGTGTCTCCAGTCCCAGACCCAAAGGCTTGGGACATAGATGCTCTGAACATAAACTGGATGGGTCTCCCTGCTTACCCTCCAATGGCTCTCCTTCACAGGGTGATCCAAAATCAGGCAATACCATTGCCTGATCATTGTAATAGCCCCAGGCTGGCCAGGGATACCCTGGTTTTGGGACCTAGTGCAGCTCTCAACAGAGATCCCACTGCAACTTCCGGTGTCAACAACACTTCTGAAACAGTCCCACGATTATGTGTTCCACAGCAATCCACAACATCTCAACCTCCACGCCTGGTGTCTAGGAGTGGACAGCTCCAAGAACAAGGCTTCTCTGTGGAGGTGGCAGAGAGAATTGCTGCCCCTCAGAGGTCATCAACAAGGACCCTCTACAAGTCAAAGTGGGCCCTATTTGAAAATGGTGCTGAGAAAATTCAGTGGATTTCTCCACTCCATCTGTGAAACAAATCTCAGATTTTTTCATGTATCTGTACCAAGATCTAACACCCCTCTACCATTGATGGTTACAGGACTGCCATTGTTGACACTTTGGGCCCAGCGGACCACCAAATTGCACAAAGTTCAGACCTTCACAGGTTACTCTCCAGTTTTCACAGGGATCGTCCCAAAAGTTCCAGGAATCTTCCAAAATGGAACCTTTCTGTTGTTCTCAATGAGCTCACAAAAGCGCCCTTTGAGCCTATGAAAGACACAGACCTCAAACATCTCACTCTCAAACTGCTTTCTTGCTAGCTTTGGCCTCCGGCAAGCGCCGCAGCAAAATCCATGCCTGGGTTGCAAACAAGTATCTAATCTAGGCCAGTGGGAAAAGGTTGCCTTGTTCCCTTCTTCTGACTTCATAGCCAAAACCAACTAGCAAGAGAAGGTTCTCAAAGTGTGTCTTCGGTGACTATACCTGCTTTGACTACCATTGTAGATAGACAATTCAAAGAAGACAGGACCTTGTGTCTGGTGCGGGCCCTGAGGTACTATTTGGATCGAACCAAAGACCTGAGAGGGTCTCGATCCCTCCTTTTTATCTCCTTCAAGAAAGGACATACCTCAGACATCAGACCCGCTACTCTCTCTTCTTGGTTGAAACAAACCATTCTACTTTGTTATAAACAAGCAGACCAACTAGCCTTGGACTTGATCCAAGCTAAAGCGCATGACATTCGGGCCTTCACGTTCTCTAAGGCCTTTTACGGTGGGGTATCGGTGGACCAAATCATGCAAGCCTGTCACTGGAAAGCTCACAACACATTTATAAATTTTTACCTAAAAGACCTTACTTGGTCATACAACGACAACAATATGTATCTGGGACCAGTGGTGGTGGCACAACAAGTCCTAGACCCTTCCCCTCAGACCAGTCATCCTCGGAAAGAAAGAAGGGGGGGGGGGGGGGCACATCCGCTACAGCCAAGTCTTCAGGAGTCTAATCTCAGGATCTAGGTATAGGTTTACCTCTCAAGATGTTATGGGTAAGGTCATTTTTTATTTTTAGTTTATCAAGTATAAGATGTATTAAGGACTTATCAAGGTTGTCATTAATCTCATGTTCGGTGGCAAAAATTTATGAAAATTCCAACCATTGGGCTGGTTTTTCACTCGTGGATGGTCCCTAAGGACCTTTACACTCCTTAAGTGAGCATGTCTGCACTTCTCTCCTACAATCAAAACATCTTGACAGTTTTAGCACTGTCATCCATTCTATTTAGGTTTTTGGCTCTTTACAGGCCCGATCTTCGGGATTGGGGCACTGTAAACAGGACTCAGACTGGTTTTTCTAACATTCATTCTATCTATTACTTCAAAATCTAAGAAAAATTGACCTATCTTCCAGTCTCAGCTGTAATCCTGCCACCGAGCGGTTGGATTCAGCAATCAGTCCCACATGGTAAGCTATTGTAGTGCAATAAAATTGAAAATTTTAATTACTTAAATGTAGCTTTTATAAGCTACAAGCTTACCATGTGGGACTGAGAAGAGTCCCACCCTGCCTCCCCACTGTATTACAGCTGAGGGGGTATGGTTTAACATTGCAACGAGGAAAAGGAGACGAGTGTCAGAGTGTACCACAAGACAACAACCTGAGGCTACGGCCAACTATAAATGTCTATTATTCTTAGACGTTGGCCATGATGTCTTGCGGCCATCCGAGAACAGCAATCAGTCCCACATGGTAAGCTTGTAGCTTATAAAAGCTACATTTAAATAATTAAAATTTTCAAGTTTGTGGGTGTTCCAAAGCGTAAACCAATACATTTATTTGCACCAAATTTTCAGGATATTAACCTAGAGCTGATTAACATTTGGAGGGTATCTGGCAGCAGCAAAACACTTTTCAGCCTTAAACTTCTTCATTGAAAAAGGGGCGCTATTAAACCGATGTTCCTACAGTTGCATTTTTATCTTCTACTGGCAAAAGACCCTGGAGATTAGGGGCGGTCGTCATACTACAAAGCTCTTATATCTCCCTTATTATTGGTTCTAGGGGTTCCAAATGTAAAAACAACTTATAGGAAATCGTGGCCTGCGAATCTTTTGCAAGTGTAGGTCATCATACTAAAATGGCCATATATCTCTTGTATATAGGTTATTGGGCTTGGGCTTGGCACAGAACATCTGGTGGGTTCTCTATACTTCTTACAACTGAAGTTGTTCCTGAGATTCTCCCAAATCTTAATGTTGTTGCTCATTTGGTTGCACCTGCAGGCTGGGGTTCTTGCCTGCCAAGGCTGGCTATTTTTATGTAGTTAAAAGCAGTATTGAGAAAATCATTTTATTGTCAACCATTGGGGAAACAGCTAAAGCATGACCATGGATAGTATCATTATCGGCTAACAAAACCTCCTGATTATCCTAACTTAATGGACGTCTCCTAACAGGTTTGAATAATCAAGAATCTACTGTCTTTTTACTTAATTGTGGCATTCCTATTGACAGCTATACTTCAGTTAATAAATCGTACAGCTTCATAGTTTTAGTTTTCTGATTAATACTATATCTTGACTTATATTTTCTCTCTCTTAGATATTATTTTCTCTCCTTAAACATTTTTTGGATCTTTATATAACTGACACCGTTTGCTATGACCTTTTTCTGTTTCACTTCTTCTATATCTTATGGTGTCAAATTGTCAAACTGGGGTGTGGGGTACAGGCTTCTCTGATGCTATTTTTTTGTTTGTATGAGCAGTGGTAATACAGACTGGATCTCCACAGAGCAGTACCACATCTCCCAAGTGTACAGAGACCTGCTCAACTTTGCCGCCAGGTACTTGACCTTAGGTGGCAGGCTGGTGTACTGGCTGCCTGTCTACACAGCAGAGTGAGTTATACTGCCTTACACCAATAGCTGATTCTACAACCTCAAAGCTTGTTCTCATGGAAGTCTTAGCTAAGGAATTTTGTTGTCTTTTTATTGAAGGTGTCATGTGTAACATCATCTTGGTATTGTGATGCCCCAAGAATTAAGGCTGGAAATTGCAGATTTTATTGTGCAACAATAGCTTACCATGTGGGACTAGATGCTAACTCGAGTGGCTGCAGACACTCAGGCCAACTCAAGAAAAAAGAGCATAATACTGGCTGAGTGCCTCATTCAGTGAAAACCCCTATTGGTGAGAAGACCTAGATGGTGACGTAGTATGCATTTTCCTTCTTCTTGTTGGCCGCCATCTTACTTCAAGCAGAGTTTTTCTTACTATTGATTTTGTTGTCACCCCACAGCCCTTAAGGGCTGTCAGGGTATTGTTTTGACCCATGGTGTCCAGGTGGGCGGGTGTTTGGACGACGGAAAAAACTTTGTCCAGGCTGTAGGAAATTGTTACTTGGTAGAGACATTGCTTAGGGGGTGCAGGTGTGCAACATCATTGTCTGACATTGGCCTTGCTGTAGTGACCTTGAGTTTGAAAATCTTGTCCGGGTTATATCTCGGAAACTGTAAGTTTTAAGATTGATACTTGGTAGGGACATTGATTAGGGGTGTAGGTGTGGTATGTCACGTGACCTTGATTTGACCTTTGACCTTGCAATAGTGACATTGACCTATAAAATCTTGTCAGGGCTATATCTTGGAAAACGTACGGTGTAGGATGTTGATACTTGGTAAGGACATTGGTTGTGGGTTGTAGGTGTACAGCGTCATGGTGTGACCTTGACCTTTGACCTTGCCGTAGTGCCCTGACCTATAAAATCTTGTCTATATCTTGGGTACCATAAGGTGTAGGACGTTGATACTTGGTAGAGACATTGGTTGGGGGTTATAGATGTGCAACATCATGGTGTGACCTTGATATTACCTTTGACCTTGCTGTAGTGACCCTGACCTATAAAATCTTGTCCGGGCTATACTTGGAAACCGTAATATGTAGGAAGTTGATTCTTGGTAGGGACATTGGTTAAGGGTTGCGGGTGTGCAACGTCACTGTGTGACATTGATTTAACCTTTGACCTTGCTGTAGTGACCTTGACCTATAAAATCTTATCTGGGCTATATCAGAAACTGTAAAATGTAGGAAGTTGTTACTTGGTACTTTTGGTAGGGACTTTGGTTGGGTTGTTGGGGATTGTATTGTATTGTGTGTTTATACTCAGCGCAATATTTCCATATACTACAGGACTCAAAGCGCTCTTTAACCCATCCAGATTGTAGGTGTGGAACGTAATGTGTGACCTTGATTTGGTCTTGCTGTAGTAACCTTGACCTTTAAAATTTTGTCCGGATAATATCTGAAACCGTAAAATATAGGAAGATGATACTTGGTAGGGACATTGGTTGTAGGTGTGAAACATCATGATATGATCTTGATTTGACCTATGACCTTGTCATAGTGACCATGAGTTTTAAAATCTTGTCCAGCTATTTCTTGGATTCCGTAAAGTGTAGAAGGTTGACACTTGGTAGGGACATTAGTTAGGGGGTGTAGTTGTGTATCATGGAATGACCTTTAACTTTGACTCTACCATAGTATGTTCACCTGCCCTATGTGAGACATGTTTCTCTTATAACAAAGATTTATGGATATCTGCAACATGTACTTTTACATAATTGTGCTATTTCCATTGACAGCTGTTCTCCAAATAATAAATTTTACAGCTTCATAACTTTTAGTTTACTGATTAAAGCTGTCATCTTGCAATTGAATTTTCTTGTTTTAATACTTTATAAATTTTACAGCTTCATAATTTTTAGTTTACTGATTAATGCTGTCTTCTTGCTATTGAATTGTCTTGTTTTATTATTTTATCTTTATATACATTTTCTTTCTCTTAGATGTTATTTTCTCTACTTAAATATTATTAAGCGTCTCTTGAAAAGGGGACAATTATTGTTTTCACCCCCGGTTTTCAGACAGCTGCCGCCCCATTATCATCTCCCTTGAATATCTCCCTTGATATTAGGCCTATCAAAATGATATGTGGCAGTTATCCTGTATACGCATGGGAAAATTTGTCCTTTGACCTTTATCAATGTCACATGATCAAAAACAATTTTTTTCTTGTACTTCCATTTCGCCAGATTTTCTCAGAAAATATAAACTCTGGGTCAACCAAATTTAGTAAGCATATTCCTTATATCAAAATCTAGGTGCCAGTTGATTTTGAGATCAATCGGGCCATAATTGACTGATTGACGGGTGATTGATTATTGGTTCTAATCCTTATATATTACCACCTACTTTTGGATCACCTGTAACATAGTGAAATTGCAGACCTGTAGCTCAATGACGAGCAATAGCTACTTTGATGTTCTCACTGTTGAATAAATCAGATGTAACTTTAAAACTATTGCATTTACAGTATATTGTTTAAATATGTTATTCACCTGCTTTTCACTCAGCTATAACAACAGAATTGCAGCTCATTACAAAGCTAATCAATGGCTATTTTGAAGTTTACTGTTGAGTAAATCAGTTGTAACTCAAAAGTTATAGAGAATTTTGTTTTATTATGATTTTTATTACATTGATACTTCTTACCCAATGGACAATTGCTATACCAGTCGGCACAACCGGCACCGCCGAATGACCAAGAAGCCGTCCTGTGCACCATGAGTACTGTGGCGCATCGTAGTTCCTTCCTATCTAGACAACATGACGTCACAGCGTCTTTTTTCGTTTTTCACATGCATTGTGCAAATGTCTTTGAAGTGATCTCGAAAGCTTGAAGAAAAGTTGGAATATCTACGAATTTGAATCTTGTTTTCATCTGACATTTATATATTGTGTTCCTTATGTATCATGGCCTCTCCAGGATAAAAATGAGGCATTTTAGAGCATTTTATGGCCAGTTTTTGATGAAGTACTGTTACAACACCCACTAGGTTAGCAAGAAGAAATCCAGCAAAAACCTCTTATATTGACCTGAAGACACTACATGATAAGTGGTCACAGAGGTTTGTGAAGTTGAAGACCCTCCAGTGATGAGTTTTACCAGTACCAGTTCTGTTTAAACTACCGGCGGGATCTCTAGCTAACCCTTCTCCCTCCCTAGTGGACCTGACTTCTGTACCAGTGCTGGGGTAGGTCAAAATTTTAAAATATTGAAGACAACATAGGGCTACCAGGAACTGGTTACAGAAAATTGATCTACCGGAATCAGCTAGCCCTCCAATCATGTGGAGTGATGAGTGTTACTGGTACCAGTTCTGTTCAGACTACCGGTTGTGGTCACACAGAGTGCCAGCAGTCAACCTTTCCAGTACCAGCTTAGTATAGAACACTGGACCGGTCTACCAGCCTACTACAAGAAGAGTCCGCCTTACTTGACTGGTACTGCTCACTTCCAGAAGTAGTACTCTGATGTTGATCAGTTTTCAGTGAGCCTACCTCCCCTAGTCAACCCATGGAGGAGGAGGGTGAGGTATCTGACAGGGATTTTCAACCGGTTAAACAGGATTACTGGTTACAAAGCATTGCTTCACCCATACTGGATGGGTGCTGGTCATCTGTCTATGCAGATTGCCATACAAGTAGTGATCACCAATACTGCCAGGTCTTCTGGTCACCAGTTACAGAGGATTACCGGTTACAAAGAAATCTGTAGCCCTGGTGAGGTGTCTGGAACTCAGGGGCTCAACAGAAGATCTACTAAGACCAATGCCCAGTTCTGCTAGCTCCAGTGATCTTTTCAGAACTGTGGAACCACTATACACTAGTTATTAAAGATTGCTCCATCTACATGGGTTAGGACCTGGGACTGGCCAGGTCTTCAGGACTGGCTAACAGCCCGGCAGAAGATACAAGAGATCAGAATGGCCTTTTAGGCCATCCAATCACTGCCTGAAAAGTAGCTACAGAGAAATCCTTAGCCACCCCCAGTCTGGCTAGATGCCAGTGCCCCAACCTACTGGACCGGTCAGCCAGTTCTAATGTCAGAGGCAAGTATCATCCAGGAAAGTCAGAGTTATGTGTACTTATTTCAGTTGGACTAAGTCCAGTCAGGCAGATCTCAAACCAGCCAGTTATCAGTCCCAGTGAGATACCTGTCTCAACCGGACCAGTCACAGGCTCATCAAGATTCTGTAACCGGCTCCATTGAGATTCTGGTTATCCAACCCCCTAGACCAGCCTCTCAGCTTACTGTTACCCAGTCTGTGACAGAAGCAGTTCTCACAAGGGGCCTGAGTTTGAAAACTCGGCTTACTCCCAAGATGATAACCCATTTACCAGTGTCAGAACGCAAACAAATGGTGAAATATCTGCAAAACTGACCAGGGGTGACAGTTCTTATAATGTCTTTAAGGGACAGAGGTCTTTGTGGATAATTTCTTCCTGTGTGGATCAGTGGTGTTCTGTCCAGCCTGTCACCAGTGTCAACATTGCTGAGTGTGCCTGGAGAAAACTTGGGCCACCCTAGGGGCCAAGCCCTAAGTTCCCTAAAATCTTCCAGGAAGGCTTAACCCTCCCTTCGGAAATGTCCAAGTTTGACGGGGTCTCCAGGGATGAAAAGTTTCTATGTAAATCGCCTCAGGAACAGCTACCTGATGGAGGCATTGCATGCACTTTTGCAATAGAATGCAGTAGAACTAGTCACAATTTAGTAATTCCTAAGGTTTTACAACAGGCTATTCCTGGTTCACAAAACCAACAACCCATGGAGACCTATATTGGCCCTCAGTACCGTGAACAAGTTTTTAAAGACAGACATTCAAAATGGAGACTCCAGAGTCAATAAAAACCTACCCCCAAGCAGGGGGTTACCTCCATAGACTTCAACGACACTTCCATATACCGATTCAAAGTTGGTCAAGGAAGTACATGCGTTTTCACGCCCTCGGTAAGCCCTACTGGTAGTGGTGAAGGAGGGCAAATTGATTTCCTTACAAAAGGGTATAAGAATCCACCAGCACCTAGACGACTGGTTAGTCAGAGCCAGATCCCACCAAACCTGTCTCCAGCATACACATACTCTAGGAACTATTAGTGAGGAGTTAGGTTGGTTGGTCAACATGGAAAAATCTGAACTGGACCCTTACCAAGTCTTCGACTTTGTAGGTTGCCAGTTTGACCTGAAGAGGGCAAGGTCAGACCCATCTCCAGAGTGTTGGTAGACCTTAAATGCAAAAATCAAGAAACTTCTCTCCGGACCCACCTGCCCAGTCTGGCAGCTGATGTCCCTGATAGGGTTACTGACAGCAACAGAGAAACAAGTTATATATATAGGCAAAGTGCCAAGACATGATTTAATTTGTGGAAAATATTGTGTTTGTGTATTCCATGAAAAAACCTTGAGTTATTGATTTTTCCCACAAAAGTGGTTACATGATGTTTATTGTACTCTGTTAGATTGGTCATTTTATTGCGCTACAATAGCTTACCATGTGGGACTGAATGCTGTTCTCGGATGGTCGCAAGGCATCAGGCCAACGTCTAAGAAAAATAGACATTTATAGTTGGCCATAGCCTCAAGTTGTCGTCTCGTGGTAACCTTTGACCTTTCGTCCTACTTTCTCGTTGGCCGCGTGAATTGGTAGGGTCTGTCGTTTACACAGATAGTTTCATCTATTTCTCAGCAAATACATATTGTTGGATGTTATTTTTTGGTCATTTCACTTAATATATATCATAGATTATTGTGTAGAATTTCCGTTTTGACAGGATAAGTAATTTTCTTTAATTTTACGTGTTTTGAGTGTTCCTCGGTTCAGGCTTTTCCTACGTCTTTTAATGCGTTTCAAAATGTCTACCCACCAAACGAATAAAGACAAACTGAGATCTGGCAAGTGTAGCACTTTTGCTTCCCATTTGACATACATAATTACTTCCCTACCTGTAGGGAATCTGGCAAGGGGGATGACCCCTGTGTCACTTTTGAAAATCTGTGTCAAATATGTGCTTCTTTTACAGAAGAACAAATGTTGAAAATCTCACAAAGGAAACGTTACATTAAAAAGCAAAAGAGCCCCACTGCTACTTTAAAGGACAATGAACTAGATCTTCTAGGGGATGACATAGATTCTTTTACTGGTTCCAATGCAGACCTTGAGAGTTCTGCTGATAACTTATTTACATCACCCCCGCATCCACAGCCCCTACCCTTCAGTTCATTGTCTCTCAAAACGCCAGCAAAGACTGTCCCACCCACCCCAGGTACTGCCTTACAGCAGAAAATAGAATCAAATTGAGAGAAATCCGTGGGTAACACACTTAACATCCATTTACAGCAGCAAATGGGTTCTTTCCAGGCATCTATGTTAGAAGCTTTCCAGTCACTCCGAAAGGAATGACTACTAAAAAATAAACAGAGGTGGATCAGACCTCGGCTTCAGCTTCTAAGCCTGTACCCTCAACTAGTGCTGTTAACCTGGACCTACCCCCTCCGAGACCTAGAACTACCTCACATACCGAGGAAATGGATGTGGACTATGGTCCAGCACTTCCTCCACGTCTTCAAAATGCATCAGATCAGAATTCTAATGCATCCAAGGAGCCTTATAAGAAGGTGTCGGATAGACCTAAAAAACACTCTCACTCTCACAGTAGGCATGAGATTGAACCGAGGTCTGCCTCGGATCAATACAATGATGAATCCGATGAACCTCAGATGTCATCTGCTAAACCCCAAAAAACATGCTGATAAGAGTAGACATAAGGTCAGGTCCAGATACGTGTCATCTTCCTCAGAGGAGGATCAGTCCTCTGCAACCAGACACAGGTCTTCAAAGCCCTGTGGGGCTCTCTCTGACCAAGACCAACGTCAACATGATCCAGACCCCCCTTACTATAGGGAAGTTGCTCTGTCTGACGTTCCCTCCCAGTATGCTGAAGAGGTGGATACCTTCAGGCGCATTCTTTCTCTCCCTAACCCCAGGGAGTCTATGCCTAGGTCCTCAACTTCAGTTATGGGTCTGGATGATGAAAAAGGCCGTCAAGAGCTCAGACCTAGAGGTCCTTCCTCTATGCTACCGCTCAGCTCAGTTATCAAAGATGCCTTTGATAAGTTTGAACATGATTTTCAGGCCGCTAATTTACCTGAGGGTAAATACATCAAACCTCCTCCTTCCACTACAAAGTGGTACAAGGTGGGACAGCCCTGTTATGAGGAGAAAATACAGGAGTCTGTATTACTCCTAAACCCCCTGGGGCTCCTATGGGCAAGGTTCCCCTACCAATTCTTAAGCAATTGGAACTTTACTGCTTGCCAAGACTTCATCTTCTTTCAATGCATCTCTTGAAAAGTGTCAACATAGCCTGAAGTCAACCTTCAAGAAGGTTAAGACCCAGAAAGGTGCCAATCCTGAGAAAGCAGCAAAGCATGCATATGAGCAAGCCTGTGAATACCTAGATTTCTGGAATAAGACTGTTCTTATTCAGCACAGGGCTCTCACATGCCTCAGCAAATCCTTGGCCCATATACTCCAAAGGGAGCTATATACTATGGGTAACACTGGCTTGCTTAGGCGCGAAGCCGAAATGACCCTTTTGCAACCACATCTAGGGGAAACAAGATGCCAAGAACTCAGGAACTCCCCCTTCTGGCACTCCTCCTTGTTCAAGTCTCAACTTGTGAAAGAGGGAGAAGACTTCCTCCTCAAAAAAGGCACCTCTAAAGACTCTCAGGGTTTCGCACCCTATCAGAATAAGCCTTTTCGTGGTCCCCACAACAAGAAAAGAGGCTCCTACAGGAAACGCCCCTATGGGGGCAACTCCTCACAAAGCAGTAACCAATCGTTTTCCTCAGGTAGGGGGAAACCGAACTTCAGAGGCTCCAGGGATCCCACAACAGGGGACGAGGGCGTGGAAACCCCTCCCCCCAATGATTCCTTAAAAGCCTCCCTCAGTCAACCAGTAGGAGGTCGCCTCTGTTCTTTCAGAAGAGACTGGCAAACAAACAAATGTTCATCCAATGTGTTAAACATTATCACCAATGGCTACGTACTGCCATTCCTTTCAAAACCAAATCTGGTCAGATTCCCTCTGATTCAGTCAGAATACAAGGCCCGTCAAAAAGACCAAGCTCTGGCCACTTGTATCCAGTCCCTTCTGTCAAAGAATGCAATCGAAAGGGTGGAAAATGTAAAATCTCTCGGGTTTTACAGTCGCCTGTTTCTAGTACCCAAGCCTCAGGCCAGTCATTGACCTAAGTGGGCTCAACACTTTTCTACACATAGACCTCCCTGATTCCAGTGGAATGGGTATCGTCGATAGACCTGTCGGACGCTTACCTTCACATCACCATCCATCCAAACTCAGATGGAGACCTTCTTCTGCTCAGAATGCGTGTTTTCGTTCATGGGCTACGAATACCATCTAGATTTAGCCCTTGTAAAACCCACTCAAGAGAGATGGCTCAAACTTCAGGATTTGATCCTACGACTCAAGTCAAAACATGTTTTGACTGCAAGATGTTTGATGTCGCTAATTGGGTTGCTTGCCTCAACGGAGAAAATGGTCCCAGAGGGACGCCTTCACATGAGGCCCTTTCAGTTTCACCTCAAGGAGCACTAGAGATATCCTCAGTCGCTGGACAGCATCCTTCCTTGGACAGAAGCCATTTCAGCACACCTAGACTGGTGGCAAAATCCCTCAAACGTGAGACCTTCATCCCCAATACCACAGTATCTAACTCTTTACAGATGCCTCAAACGAAGGTTGGGGCGCTCACTTAGATCAAACTTCTACAAAGTGTCTGGTCAGACCAGGAAAAAAGGCTACACATAAATGTTCTACAGTTGAAGGCGGTTTCCCTGGCCCTTCAAAGCTTCAAGGACCAGTGCCAGAACCAAACAGAGCTAGGACCAGTGCCAGAACTCAACAGTGGTAGCCAACATAAACAAAAAAGGAGGAACTCACCAGAGATGTGCGCTCTCCAGTGGAAGATCATGACATGGTGCCATCACTATCACATAACATTAAAAGCCAGACACATTCCAGGGTGTCTGAATGTGATGGCCGACCTTCTGTCCAGGTTGAACCAAGTTCAGTCAACAGAATGGTCACTGCATCTGCAGGTGTTCAAACAGATCTGTCAAAAGTGGTTCACTCCCCATGTAGATCTATTTGCCACTCACCTGAACCACAAACTTCCACTGTACGTATCTCCTGTCCCAGACCCAAAGGCTTGGGACATAGATGCTCTGAACTTAAACTGGATGGGTCTCACTGCCTATGCTTACACTCCAACGGCTCTCCTTCACAGGGTGATCCAAAAATTCAGGCAATGTCATTACCTGATCATCGTAATAGCCCCAGGCTGGCCAGGGATACCCTGGTTTTGGGACCTAGTGCAGCTCTCAACATCTGCAGGTGTTCAAACAGATCTGTCAAAAGTGGTTCACTCCCCATGTAGATCTATTTGCCACTCACCTGAACCACAAACTTCCACTGTACGTATCTCCTGTCCCAGACCCAAAGGCTTGGGACATAGATGCTCTGAACTTAAACTGGATGGGTCTCACTGCCTATGCTTACACTCCAACGGCTCTCCTTCACAGGGTGATCCAAAAATTCAGGCAATGTCATTACCTGATCATCGTAATAGCCCCAGGCTGGCCAGGGATACCCTGGTTTTGGGACCTAGTGCAGCTCTCAACAGAGATCCCACTGCAACTTCCGATGTCAACAACTCTCCTCAAATAATCCCAGAATTATGTGTTTCACAGCAACCCACAACATCTCAACCTCCACGCCTGGTGTCTAGGAGTGGACAGCTCCAAGAACAAGGCTTCTCTGTGGAGGTGGCAGAGAGAATTGCTGCCCCTCAGAGGTCATCAACAAGGACCATCTACAAGTCAAAGTGGGCCCTATTTGAGAAATGGTGCAGAGAAAATTCGTTGGATTTCTCCACTCCATCTGTGAAACAAATCTCAGATTTTTTCATGTATCTGTACCAAGATCTAACACCCCTCTACCATTGATGGTTACAGGACTGCCATTGTTGACACTTTGGGCCCAGCGGACCACCAAATTGCACAAAGTTCAGACCTTCACAGGTTACTCTCCAGTTTCCACAGGGATCGTCCCAAAAGTTCCAGGAATCTTCCAAAATGGAACCTTTCTGTTGTTCTCAATGAGCTCGCAAAAGCACCCTTTGAGCCTATGAAAGACACAGACCTCAAACATCTTACTCACAAAACTGCTTTCTTGCTAGCTTTTGCCTCCACCTGGGTTGCAAACACAGTATCTAATCTAGGCCAATGGGAAAAGGTTGCCTTGTTCCCTTCTTCTGACTTTATAGCCAAAACCAACTAGCAAGAGAAGGTTCTCAAAGTGTGTCTCCGGTGACTATTCCTGCTTTGACTACCATTGTAGATAGACAATTCAAAGAAGATAGGACCTTGTGTCCGGTGCAGCCCCTGAGGTACTATTTGGATCGAACCAAAGACCTGAGAGGGTCTCGATCCCTCCTTTTCATCTCCTTCAAGAAAGGACATACCTCAGACATCAGACCCGCCACTCTCTCTTCTTGGTTGAAACAAACCATTCTACTTTGTTATAAACAAGCAGACCAACAAGCCTTGGACTTGGTCCAAGTTAAAGCGCATGACATTAGGGCCTTTGCGGCCCCTAAGGCCTTTTACGGTGGGGTATCGGTGAACCAAATCATGCAAGCCTATCACTGGAAAGCTCACAACACATTTACAAATTTTTACCTAAGACCTTACTTGGTCAGACAACAACAACAATATGTATCTGGGACCAGTGGTGGCGGCACAACAAGTCCTAGATCCTTCCCCTCAGACCAGGTATCCTCGGAAAGAAAAGGGGGGGGCACATCCGCTACAACCAAGTCTTCAAGAGTCTAATCCCAGGGGCTAGGTATAGGTTTACCTCTCAAGATGTTACGGGTAAGGTCATTTTTTATTTTTAGTTTATCAAGAATATATGTATGAAGGACTTATCAAGTTGTCATTAATCTCATATTCGGTGGCAAAAATTATGAGAATTCCAACCATTGGGCTGGTTTTTCACGCGTGGTTGGGCCCTCAGGGCCCTTACACTTCTAAAGTGAGCACGGCTGCACTTCTCTCCTACAATGAAAACATCTTGACAGTTTTAGCACTGTCATTCATTCTATTCAGGTTTTTGGTTCTTTACAGGCCTGGTCTTTGGGATTGGGGCACTGTAAACGGGACTCAGACTGGTATTTTAAAACATTCATTTTATTGCGAAAAATACACTTACCATTTCCTGACCATAGCTATATGTTGGTGCCATCCCACTCACTGGCCAACGTTGAGAAACGTTTTAAGATACCTTAAGAGGCCAGTGAGTGAGTGTGAACTAGCATGTCCCCCTAGTGGTCATGTGACCACGCTAGTAAACAACCTTCATTATTTTTGTTGGCCATCCTAGAGTGTGGATGTTTATTTTCAATTCGGATTTTTATTACTTTTTGGACTTCTTGTGGATTTGAGTTCTGTTGTAAGACATCTGTGTTGACAATGTCTTCTCAGGACAAAAATTAAGAGTAAAAGCACAGAGGAAAAGTGCTTTTGTGGACATTTTTTTCGCGGATTGATGACCACTATTTGCAACATGGCGGCAGGGATGTTCGTCGTTGGATGAAGACCTTCTTCTGCTCAGAATGCATGTTTTTCTTCAAAGATCTCGTGTTACTTCAGATTGGGACGAGTTCTTTTTATTTTTTTTTTATGGTATTTCCACTTGGTTGAAGATTTACTTCATTTTTAACTCTGAAACTGTCGGCAGTCATTCTAGCTCCGGCAGGGACAGTTTACATGTTGCTAGGCGACAAAGGAAGGCATGGAGGCAATTCGATTGTCACAAATAAGCTTTTCACAGGTCGGGTTCTTATAGCCAGGTGTTTGGCAGCAAAGATCTCACCACGTCATTCTCTGCCGAATGGGTCACCGGATGGATTTCCCTATGGGGGCAGACATCATACTTTTTCTTGGATGCTACGGAGTGGACAAGTTCCGGATGCAGAGTTGAGCTTCTACACCGTTTAATTCCTCCGGTGAGGTTCAGTCGGAACTTTTCACAGAGGAAAATACCTGCATGACGTCATCCGAAGACAATCGAGTTTCCATACCTCCTCAAATGTCTGGAATCGGGTTGACAGACGACCGGAGTTGTGATTTATCTCACCAATTGGCTTTTCATTCTGTGGATTTTTACTAGTTTCTGCTGGGAACTGGCACCGGTACACGTAATCTAGTACCCACTGTCAATTTTTATTCAGCAGTACAGGTTCTGGGCTTTTGCAGCAGCTAGAGAACATGTCAAATCTTGGATAAGAATTTTTGGAAGTTGTCTGGCGGGACCTCTTCCAGGACTTCATCAAGGATCTTAAGATTACTGCATATCATAGAGTATCAGCAATTTCTTGGTTTGTCACCAGAGTATTTGCAATTACAGTACTCAAAGATCCTGGATTTTTTTGTTGGGAAGTGCTTACCCAGTTCTTCAATTTTTTGCTCACCAGGAGTGTTTCAGGTCTTTCATTGCTCTAACTTATCTCTTAAAATATTTTTAGTGGGATAAGGAGTGCATTTTTCACTGTTAATGAAGTTTTTCTTGGTGGACACATGTCAGATGCCCCGAAAAACTTCATTTTGTAATCTCATGTGTATTGGGATTCTTATGTTTTATGACTGGAAACGTCATAAAAGGCCCTACAACATATACTTTTGTCCCTTTTATGACAATTCTTCCACTTACTCTGTTCCTCAGATAGACATGGGGGAATTAGAAGTAATATAAGTTAGTAATGTTTTAATGGAGTAATCGTTTAGGAGGAATGTATGTCCAGTTTTCGCAGATATACAATTCCTTACTTGTTCAGACAGTAACAGGACTATTTTCATCAATTTTTTTCACGGAAGCGACAGTAGCAGGAAGTAGTTCTGATCCATATGCAGAAAGCAGTTGTGGACATAGGTTTTGAAGTTAAAAAAAAAAAAAAAAGGGCGATAGACAACAGTTTGATAGAAGCTGTTTATGAAATGATCGACAAAAGGGCGATAACACCAGTAAGATGGTGATATTGCTGCAATTTTACAGTTTATCGGTTGTCATAAGCTGGGAAGAGATAGCTACCACCAATAGTTGAGGTCAGTTAAACAGGCCTTTACATGTACCTTAATTTCTCAATATTGGAATATTTGCTTTTGTTTCTAGTAAGTGAATGGACGTATTTGTACCTTTCCTTACAGTGGCATTCTTTCGTAGCCGGATTCACGCGAATTTTTATCTTCACTTCAGTGTTGATGACAGATCACACCAGTTCACTGCCTCTTCGCTATGTCAGTACATGGTGAAACTGTGGGATCTATAAGAACGCATCATGTTTTACCAGTATATAGACCATTTCATTGCCTGGTTCTTTGAAATGGTTCATTTTCGACTCTGCTGGTATCAAAGGATAGTGAACCTGATGGCTGTAGTAGAAGGCATTGGGTGTCACCACTTTATATACATTTGGTACATGTCTAAAGCCAGGGTTGGATCATGATTTATTATATCAAGTTAAGTCCCAGTCTCAGGGTTTTTATTATGTCAGCTGACTTGTCAGTCAGCTGACATTATGTCATCACTCTGCGGCGTGGGCGTACGCGTGAACAACTTCTTCTCCAAAACTACAAGGCCTAGAGACATGCTGTTTTTTTTAAAAGATACCTTATCTATCGAGGATGAAAAATTGTTCAAGGCATGCAAATCTGTCTGTTCGTCTGTTTGCTAGAGACATTACAAGGGGGGTACCCCCACCAAAAGTGTGAAAATTTCAACTTTTTATCACAATTTTCTCAGTGACTATTGCAGGGATTTCTCTCATATTTTGCATATATGTACTAGGCCAGAGGTAGATTCTCTTGTGTGAGTATGAGACCTGGATCTGTCTTACTTTTTTTTAATAAATTTTTTTAATAATTTTTAATGCATTAAAATTCATGAAATCATGCACTAAATCACTTATAACTTCAAAAGTGTTGCATTTACAGCATTTTGTGAAAATATGTTGTTCAGCTACTTTTTTCATAGCTACAATATGGTGAGTAAGTTGGGTGTCTGTCTCAATAGCTAAGTGAGTAATAGCTACTTTTGGGCTTTTCAGTAACTTCCATTATGAGTAAAATCACTTGTAACTTAAAAACTATTGCATTTAGAGAATTTCGTATAAATATGTTATTCAGCTACTTTTGGGCCAGCTATAACATAGTGAAATTTCAGACCTGTAGCTCATGGCATAGCTGAGTAATAGCTACTTTTAGGTTATCACTGTTGAGTAAATCGCTTATAACTTGAAAACTATTGCATTTAGAGAATTTCGTATAAATATGTTATTCAGCTACTTTTGGGTCAGCTATAACATAGTAAAATTTCAGACCTGTAGCTCATTTCATAGCTGAGTAATAGCTACTTTTAGGTTATCACTGTTGAGTAAATCACTTATAACTTGAAAAGTGTTGCATTTAGAGCATTTTGTTAAAATATGTTATTCAGCTACTTTTTTCATAGCTACAATATGGTGAGTAAGTTGGGTGTCTGTCTCAATAGCTAAGTGAGTAATAGCTACTTTTGGGCTTTTCAGTAACTTCCATCATGAGTAAAATCTCTTGTAACTTAAAAACTATTGCATTTAGAGAATTTCGTATAAATATGTTATTCAGCTACTTTTGGGCCAGCTATAACATAGTAAAATTTCAGACCTGTAGCTCATGGCATAGCTGAGTAATAGCTACTTTTAGGTTATCACTGTTGAGTAAATCACTTATAACTTGAAAACTATTGCATTTAGAGTATTTTGTTTCAATATGTTATTCACCTATTTTGGGGTCAGCTATAACATAGTGAAGTTTCAGACCTGTGGCTCATTTCATAGCTGAGTAATAGCTACTTTGAAGTTCTCACTGTTGAGTAAATCAGTTATAATTGGAAAACTATTGCATTTACAGAAATTTGTGCAAATATGTTATTCAGCTACTTTTGGGTCAGCTATAACATAGTGAAATTATAGACCTATAGCTCATGGCACAACTGAGCAATAGCTATTCTCAGGTACTGACTGTTGAGTAAATCAGCTATAACTTGAAAAATATTGTATTTGGAGTATTTTGTTAAAATATATTGTTCACCTACTTTTGGGTCAGCTATAACATAGTGAAATTACAGACCTATAGCTCATGACATAGTGGAGCAATAGCTATTTTCAGGTTCTCACTATTGAGTAAATCAGTTGTAGCTTGAAAACTATTGCATTTACAGTAGTTTGCTTAAATATGTTGTTCACCTACTTTTGGGTTAGCTATAACATAGTAAAATTTCAGACATGTAGCTCATTGCATAGCTGAGTAATAGTTCCTTTGAGGTTCTCACTGTTGAGTAAATCAGTTGTAACTTGAAAACTATTACATTTAGAGTAATTTGTTAAATATGTTATTCACAGAATTTTTGGTCAGCTATAACATAGTGAAATTGCAGACCTCTATGTCATGGCATAGCTGAGCAATAGCTACTTTCAGGTTCTCACTGTTGAGTAAATCATTGTATCCACTGGATAGCCGCAGTGTGTAGAGAGAGATTTCACCATTACTGCTCTGATGAAAAAAAATATTATAGCTACCTTTCTTAAGTTTGCAGTATATATTAATAACCATAAAATGTTGTCTGGGAATATTTTTGGCCTCATTTTGAGAAACAAGATGGCCGCCACAGGTGTTTTTTGTCAGTCATGAAAAGTGCTTATATCTCCCTTATTATTGATCCTAGAGGTTTGGGATGATAAACCAACCTGTAGGAAATCATGGGGTGGGAATCTTTTGGTGTGGTCAGATTTGACCTTCAATGACCCCTCCTTCAAGGTCAAACAAGGATAGCCAAACTTAAAAGTGCTTATAACTCGCTTATTATTGGTCCCAGAGGTTTGGGATGGTAAAAAGACAGGAAATCATGGGCTGTGAATCTGTTGATATGGTCCGATTTGACCTTGGAACCCTCCTTCAAGGTCAAATGAGGATAGCGAAAATTGAAAGTGCCTACAACTCGCTTATTATTGGTGACAGAGATTTGGGATGGTAAACCATCCCATAGGAAATCATTGGCTCGGAATCTTTTGGTATGGTCAGATTTGACATTTGGACCCCTCTTTCAAGGTCAAATGAGGACAGCCAAGCTGAAAAGTGCTTATAACTCATTTATAATTGGTCCTACAGGTTTGGAATGGTAAACCATAGGAAATCATGGGCTCGGAATGTATTTGTGTGGTTAGATTTGACCTTGGACCCCTTCTTCAAGGTCGAACGAGGATATTGCATTTGTAGTATTTCTTTAAATATGTTTTAACCTATTTTTTACACTTAAACAATTACCTTGTTATTTTCCTTCATAATACCATTTACAGGGCACAACTTTTTTATCCTTCTGTCAGCTTCGGAATTTCTTTCGAACTTGCTGTTCAGTTACCATTTACTGTATTTCTGTACAGCCCTTTTCCTGATAATTATTCTGTCCTCTAATCACCTTCACAAATCAAAAACACTCAGTCAGCTGACACAGTGCCCGTTCACGGGCACTCTCCTCTTGTTTTGAATTGCAGATTCTCCAGTTAATGGTTTCTAGGAAGCCATTTTTCTGGTTGGTGGCATGGCTTCATAGGATAAGACAAGGCCATTGGGTCATTTGGGTCAAGGCTATCTTCTAGAGTTCCAGAGATATCCTAAGTCTTGTGATATCCCAGTTTTTCTGTTCTCAGGTTCTCAGGGATCATCTTCAGTGGTGGACCGACTTTTCAAGTTTGAAGGAGGTCCCACTACTTCATCAGAAGGAGCACAATCTCCTTGCATTATTAGATGCTTTCTTTAAGGGTTGGGATGCACAATTATGGCATCAAACAGCCAGTGGTCTGTTGTATCATGAGGAGTCAAGACTCCACATTAACAGGGCTACTACCTTTAGAATCATTTGGAAGTCTGATTCGGATTCTAAATCTGTTGATTTCCACAGACAAGCCTTTACATGTACCTTAATTTCTCAATATTGGAATATTTGAAAACCTTCAAAATCAGTGGTTTCCTATCTGAACAGGTAGGGAGGTACCCACTTTCAGGAATGTGTTTCCTTATCTGAAAAATCATTCCTTGGACAAATGCCATGGGTTCAGATTCAGGCATATCACTTCCCAGGGTATCGAAATGTTCTAACAAATTCTTTGTTCATGAGAGTCAAGATGATTCAAATTGAATGTGTTTTGAATGACTTTTGAATCTTCTATTCTGATTCAGGTGTTCAATCAAACCTGTCTTTGATTACAATCACCAATGATGGATTTGTTTTGCAACTAGTTTGAACCACAAGCTTGTCTTTTTCAACTTTTCTTGGGATGGACTGGACAGTTTGTTTGGTCCTGTGACCTTGATTCTTCAGGTGATGCAGGTGAATCATTTGGCTTCTAAGGCTCCTTTGGTTTTTTCAATCTGTAGTCATTCCTGCTTTGAAACCTTCTTTAGATTATGCTTTGGTGCCAGATAAGTTTCTTTGTCCAGTGAGAGCTTTGAGAGGTTATCTTGATAAGTCAAAAGATCTCAGGAAAGGCAAGAAAATTCTTTTTGTAGCTATTACGAAGGGCTACTCCAAGATTTAGGTGCAGAATCATCTTGATTGCATCAGAGTGGCTAGGGATGTCTTATTTTTGGGATCTGGTGAATCTGTTCCACAAAGGTTCCTTTTAGGGCTTCCCTTGTAGGTGAGTTCAATCATTCTGCCATTGGTATCCAACAACCTGAATCTTAAGCTTCTAGTGTATGTGTTTCCTTTCTTAGACTGTGGGGCTTGGGGAACAGATGCATTACTCATTTCTTGGGAGGATCTGGACAGCTTTGTGTTTGTTCCAGTGGCTCTCATTCCTCAGGTGATTCAAGATGATCACCTACAGGTGCAGAATCATCATGCTTGCACCAGGATTCTTCAGGTGATTTAGAAGATGCCCACCTTCAGGTGCAGATTCATCATGATTGAATCATGATGGTCATGGTGGATGTTCTTGGTTGTGGGACCTGGTAGATCTATGCACAAACCTCCATCTGAGGCTTCTTTGTGGTGAACTTCTCAGATACTACTTTTCTAGATGTAGCAAATTTCCTTAATTATTTCTTTAAGGAAAAGAATCTTAAGCCATCTACTATTGCTGGTTACAGAATAACAATAGTAGATTGCTTTGCTTGAAGGGGAATAGGTCTCTAGAACTCTTCAGCTGTATAGATTGTTGACATATTTCTATAGAGACAATCCAGTAGCCAATAGGTTAAGCCTTCTTTACCTTTTGTCTCTGGTCTTGTTTGGTCTCACCAGACAGCCTTTTGAGCCTTTGGGGAAGATTTCTTGGAGGTTATTAACTTTCAAGACGGTCTTTCTTTTGACTTTGGCATCAGGCAAAGGAAGAAGGGTAATTCTTGTTAGCATTGTCTTCCCTTACTTTAAATGAGTATTGCTCACAAGTGGCTCTGGCCATTTATTAGCCAAGAATCAGTTGGCTTCGGATGGGCCTTCTTCAGTTAAGCCGGTCGATATGCCAGCTCTCAATCATTGGACAGCAGTTTTACTCAAGATAGATCTCTTTGTCTTGTGAGGTTTTGAAATACTTTTACTTGGGACAAAGGATTCAATGAGGAATTATTATTATGTCTTGTCTGTGCCTAGTTACAGCAGATATTTTCAGGTCAATTATCTTATCTTGCTGTAGACAGACTATCATTTTGACTGAGGAGAAGTCAAATTCTGACTCTCAAC
Organism: Sabellastarte sp. h YS-2021; assembly: GCA_964017235.1. Lineage (NCBI taxonomy): Eukaryota > Metazoa > Annelida > Polychaeta > Sabellida > Sabellidae > Sabellastarte > Sabellastarte sp. h YS-2021. Next base: position 37,893,795 of record OZ024936.1, read on the forward strand.
AGCCCCGAGTCAAAGCAAGAATCTTTAGGTTTTAGGATAGTGTTTCTGTATATGAATTTTTAGATGCATGTTACTGGAAACCATAACTTTTTTACCAATTTTCAGTCTCACCTGCTTGGTTTGCTTGTAGTCAGACTTTGATATTGTGTCCTACAGTTTGTTATCTTATAAGTATATGTGTGATACTTATATTGATACTTTAGTATGCATTTGCATCTGTATGTCTGTCATACTATCTGTATTTATATTAGGCAGAATTGTTGACTTCATTCAGACTTGGAATTACACAATATGCTGATGACACTTCCAATATTTGTGTCACCTGTGTGGGTGTTGGATGTTTGTCTAGATACAGCATTCAACTGTGGCAATAACTGTCAGTTTGTGAGAACTTCAACTACATACTATGATTTAGGGGATCTGTATGGTATCTGGTGACTGTTGGAAGTTTATATGTTGTTGTATGCATGTAAATTTCAATGTAAACTTCTCATAATGTTTTAGTTGTAGGCTAGGTAGTGAGTCTCTGTAATGATTACTTCCTTCCTACAACAGCAACAACAACAACAACAAGGCTGTGTTGTTTTGTAGTGCTCAACAGTTCCACTGCCTCATCTGGGAGGTGAGTTTGGATCTCAATGCCTATAGGATTGTGCTGTGTATGATAGCTGTGCAGAGTGGTGTACTGGGTCTTTAAATTCTAGTACTGCCCTCCTTCCATGAAGGCTGCATTCAGCTATGGTCAGGAAATGGTAAGTGTATTTTTCGCAATAAAATTGAAAAATTTTGTTGTAATTTTAATTTTTATTAGATAAATACTTACCATTTCCTGACCAGGATAGTCCCCCCCCCCCCCCTACCTCCCCGCAGATTCAGTACTAGGGGAGTATTTTCTGCAACAAAAATAATGAAGGTTGTTTACTAGCGTGGTCGCATGACCACTAGGGGGACATGCTAGTTCACACTCACTCACTGGCCTCTTAAGGTATCTTAAAACGTTTCTCAACGTTGGCCAGTGAGTTGGATGGCACCAACATATAGCTATGGTCAGGAAATGGTAAGTATTTATCTAATAAAAATTAAAATTACAACAAAATTTTTCAATTCCAACCTATTACTTCAAAATCTAAGAAAAATTGACATATCTTCCAGTCTCAGCTGTAATCCCTCCACCGTGCAGTTGGATTCAGCATTCAGTCCCACATGGTAAGCTATTGTAGCGCAATAAAATTGAAAATTTTAATTACTTAAATGTAGCTTTTATAAGCTACAAACTTACCATGTGGGACTGAGAAGAGTCCCACCCTGCCTCCCCGCTGTATTACAGCTGAGGGGTAAGGTTTAAAAATTTCAACGAAAAAGTAGGACGAAAGGTCAAAGGTTACCACGAGACGACAACTTGAGGCTACAGCCAACTATAAATGTCTATTTTATTGCGTTAATACATCCTATCCAATGGACAATAGCTTATCCGGTCGGCGCGGACCGGCCCGCCAAACGTCAGAAAAAGACGTCCTGTGCCTCCACCGGCCAGGCCGGCCCAGTTCTGTGTACTCGCCAGATGGCGTGTCGTACTTCCTTCCTGTCTAGACAGCGTGACGTCATAGCATCTTTTTCGTTTGGCGCATGTTCAAGTGTACACGAAAATTTTTTCTGAGCTTAATTTCAGTTTTTTTGCCAGAATAGTTGTTAAAGTCTTCACACTATATAGACCTTCATGTCTTCTCCAAGTCAACGTCGTGGGGGTTGCGGCCACATGATGGCTGGTTTTGACTTACACAACTTCTGTGCACGCTGTCGCGACAAGAAAAAGGGTAAGGATCCCTGTGTTGAGAAGCCTAATGTAGAATGTCAGCTTTGTAAAGCTCTTACACCAGAGCAAGCTTCCCAGCTAGCAACCCCTTCATATAAACTCAAGAAGGAGAAGCGTGATAAGGCGGAATCTACACCATCTAAGAAGGATTCATCTTCTTCAACGTTAGTCACTCTCAGTCCCACCCTTGTGGACCCGGCAGGAGTGTCGGTAATAAGGGCAGTGGATGGCCAGGACACTGGTTTGAGTGCACAGCCAGCAGAGAAGAAGAAAAAGGTAGAGGAGAAGAAGAAGTCGGTCAAGCCCAAGCCTTCTACCTCAACTGCGGCTGCAGTGTCCACCGACCAGAAATTTCAAGAGCTGGACCAGAAATGGTCGGACCTGTTCAACCGGCTTGAGGCTCTCTTACTAGCTAAGACCTTAGACCGACCTCAGCAGGAACCGACATTCAGCACTGTGAAGGTGGTCCCTACCCACTCACCACCGGCTAATGTCACCAGGTCGGAGCCTTTTATCAACTTTGCTGACCAGCCATTTACCCAGACTTCTGATCTACCGGCCACATCTTCAGACCGACCTGCTGTGGGTGCTACTTCTGACCCACCGGCCTCTTCTAAGAAAGCTGACTGGCCTTCAACCTCTGATAAGCCCTCCAGTGCCTTCCAGCCGACCAGAAAGGACACTAGTGATTCAGAGTCGGACAGTGAGCAATCAGACCGGCCTCCCCTAGACATTTTTGTAGAGGAGGGCGAGTTATCAGATGATCCGGATGCCAAGTAACGACCCCGAACAATCATTGTCAGAAGAACAGTCATACCGGGAGACAATGAGGGGCATCAGAAGTTACATGGGATGGACACACATCCCCGATATGGAATCTGCTGCCGGCTCCTCAGATGATAACCCCTTTGCCGGGCCTAAGATGCAAACCCAGGGCAAGGTTTCAGTTCAACTTCCAACAGATGAGTGGCTCTGCCGAAAAATCTCCAAACTGAACCTTACTCTTACAGATGGATACCCATCCCGTGGGGCAGAAGCCGGTGGGTTGCACAGGGATCAGTTCCTAAAACCTCCAAGATCTCAGGCAAAGTGGTATGGGGCCCACCAGCAAACCAAGAGTAATACTGCTGAGACTGTGTCATCCTGGAGTTCGGATGCAGCTAAAGTAAACAGTGGCTACCTGAGGATAGCAAGATGGCCGGAATCGCCACCAGCCCTCCCCAATCGCGGCCAATCTCTCAAGCTTCTTTGAGGAAGTGGGAGAAAAGTGCCCGGGAGTCGTCTGTTATCTGCAACCAGGCTGCAGGTTTCAACCGCTGTTTAGTTAAAGTGCAGCAGGACATGCAGTCTCAGTTGAAGACAATTAGATCAGAACAGAAAGGGAAGTCAATTTCCAAGGTGACAGAGGCCACAGAGGAAATGCAGTTCCTTCTGGACTTTAATGCTAGTATCTGCCAGGCCATGGCCAAGTCCATGGAACACTTAACAGACTTTGTTTTTGTGACCATGGCCAACACCACCTTACTCAGGAGAGATTCGTACCTAGCGTACTTGAAGGCTGGAATTAAAGCGGATACGATGGCGGCTCTCAGAACAGCACCTCTCCACCCTATTTCCGGATAGTGTACTAAAACAAGCCGAGGAGGACATTAGTGCTTCTGACAAGGGTCGGTCTGGTTCAACATACAAGAAAAATCGCTTCCACCCTTATGAAAGGCCGGAAACTAAACCGGACAACAGACAGCCGGATAGGCCGGCTTGGAAGAACCTCTCACGTGGCCATAACAAGAGAAATAAAGGCAAGCGTCAGTACTCATCGCGTCCTGCCAAGGGTCAACAGCCTTATAAATGACAATTACTGTGTAAATCTGTTACCGGACAGGCTGTTGACCCGGACAAGTGCACTACCCAGAAAGACAATAAACTGTTTAAGTTTAAATGTAAAGCATCTTGCTGCAAATCATGTTCATTCTGCGCCCGGGCAGTCCCAAAAGAGAGAGCTAAGTCCCGGGACAGCAGATTGTTATGAGTGAAAAAGCAAATTAAAATATGTCAAAGGTGCTTCTTCTGTCATTCAATTGTCTTGTGTTCAACCTGTAACAAATGCCATGAATGTTGTCTCAAATCTGCCTGTAGGGGCCCGACTTCAAAACTTTTGGCAAACTTGGTTGGAAAGAGGTGCCGGACCGAAAATAGTTCAAATCCTGAGAGAGGGCTACACCCTCCCCTTTCGGATCCGGCCAAACCTCACAAGGTCTCCCACTGTCATAAGCCGTTATGTCAATCCCCACAGGAACAGCTACCTGCTGGAGGCATTACATCAGCTTATGGACAAAAATGCAATAGAGCTAGTCCACAATCAAACATCTTTAGGGTTTTTCAACCGACTTTTTCTGGTACCCAAACCCAACAACAAGTGGAGACCTATACTAGACCTAAGCAAACTAAATCTTTTCCTCAAGGTGGAGAAGTTCAAAATGGAGACACCGGAAACCATCAGGACATCCCTCCAACAAGGGGAGTGGGTAACCTCAGTAGACTTCAAGGATGCCTACTTCCATATACCAATACAGGAACAATCCAGGAAATATCTCAGATTTCATGTCCAGGGTCGGACTTACAAGTTCAAAGCACTGCCTTTTGGTCTGTCCACAGCGCCCATGGAGTTCACTGTCTTGGCAAAGGAGGTGAAACTGATGGCCGCACACAAGGGTATAAGGATCCACCAGTACCTAGACGACTGGTTGGTCAGAGCCAGAACCCACCAAATCTGTCTCCATCATACCCGGATCCTGATCAAGATGTGCCAGGATCTAGGCTGGCTGGTGAATTTAGAAAAATCAGAACTGGAGCCCCAACAAGTATTCAACTTCGTCGGCTACCAGTTCAACCTCAGGTCCGGCCGGGTCAGACCGACACCGGACCGGTGGCAGAGTCTTCAAGGGAAAATACAAACACTATTCTTGCTACCGGCCTGTCCGGTCCGGCAGTTCATGTCCTTGATAGGTCTATTAACAGCCACAGAGAAACAAGTTCACCTAGGCCGCCTACACATGAGACCCATACAGTGGCATCTCAAAAACAATTGGAGGGTACCGGAATCCCTAGAAAAGGTTATCCCTCTACCCAGATCCCTGCTCCCACATTTACAGTGGTGGCTAAACGAAAGCAATGTGCTTCAAGGTCAACCATTACACCCTATACAGCATGCTCTGCAAATTTTTACAGACGCATCAAAAGAAGGGTGGGGCGCTCATTTAAACGAGTTCACTGCAAGAGGGTCCTGGTCAGTGCCGGAAAGCAAGCTGCACATAAATTATCTGGAACTAAAAGCAGTCCTCTTGGCCTTAAAAGAGTTCCAAAACCTATGCACAAGCAAAATTGTCCTAGTGGCCACAGACAATACTACAGTAGTGGCCTATATAAACAAGGAAGGGGGAATGAAGTCGGGCCCACTGTGTGCTCTACTGTGGAGAATCTTGACCTGGTGTTCCCAGCGACAAGTGACCCTAAAAGCCCGACATATCCCTGGCCGATTAAATGTGATAGCAGACAAGCTATCCAGGCTAAATCAGACCATCCAAACAGAATGGTCCCTCCTTCCGGACATCTTTCAAGACTTGTGCAGAAAATGGCACCGGCCACAGATAGACCTATTTGCCACGATGTTCAACAACAAGCTACCTCGATTCGTGTCTCCAGTACCGGACACTCTGGCAGTAGCAATGGACGCACTCACCCTACCATGGGAGGATCTGGATGCATACACCTTCCCACCGACCGCCATATTGGGCAAAGTGGTGGAGAAGTTACAGGACTCCCCGTGCAAGAGACTCATTCTGATTGCCCCGGGGTGGCCCAACATGCCTTGGTTTTGGGACTTAGTGACCATGTCCAGTCAGGTCCCTCTCAGCCTGCCCAACCGACCCAACCTGCTGACACAGCCCTTCAGTCAGATCCCTCACAGAAATCTGACAAATCTAAATCTCCATGCCTGGCTCCTAGAGCCACAACAATCAAGAAACAGGGCTTCTCTGAGGCAGTGGCAGCAAGAATTGAGGCTCCTCAAAGAAGATCTACCAGATCAGTCTATGAGGCAAAGTGGGCCATTTTTACAAAGTGGTGCGTCACTAATCAGGTGGACCTCAGGTCACCACCTGTAAAGTCGGTGGCTGACTTCCTAATGTACCTCTTTGAGGACAAGAAGTTACAGCCCAGCACCATTGATGGATACAGGTCTGCCATTGCTGATAAACTAGGTAATACAACAGTCAATATCAGCAAAGATGATAATCTCACTCGTCTCTTGGAAAGTTTCCACAGAGACAGGCCCAAAGGGCGGAGGGGGATTCCCTCTTGGAACCTTTCCCTGGTGTTACACCAGCTGACAAAGGCTCCTTTCGAACCTCTCCGGGAGGCATCTCTGAAGCATCTGACCTTCAAAACTGTCTTCCTGTTGGCCCTGGGCTCGGGTAAAAGAAGGAGTGAGATCCATGCATGGCAGCACAAAAACATCAGACACCAATCCGATTGGGCTAAGGTGTCCCTGTTTCCATCTCCCAGCTTTCTTTCCAAGAATCAGCTGGCCAAAGAGGGTCCACAGAGTGTAGCCCCAGTGGTCATACCAGCCCTGGCTCCTACCCTAGATAAATCCCTCAAGTCTGACAGATCCCTGTGTCCAGTCAGAGCTTTGCGCTACTATTTGGACAGGACTTCAGACCTCAGACAGCGCCAGGAGTTAGTCTTTGTCTCCTTCAAGAAAGGCTTCGACAAAGACATCTCACCTGCCACTATCTCCTCATGGATCAAACAGACTGTGATCCTATGCTATGAGCTCTCTGATCATCAGGCCCACACCCTACATCAGGTTAAAGCTCATGATGTCAGGGCCTTTGCTGCTTCTAAGGCCTTCCAGTCTGGAGTCTCCTTAGAGCAGATCTTAGCAGCCTGCCATTGGAAATCTCATAATACCTTCACCCAATTCTATCTGAAGGATGTGGCTTGGGCTGACTCAGAGCTCTACCATCTTGGACCGGTTGTGGCTGCTCAGCAGATCCACCAACAGACCGGTACCTAGAGGAGATCTGTACCTATGTAAATAGTTGTACATATTTGTATATATTGCACATATAGTTAAGGAGCAAAACAAAAACAAAAAAATCTCACGTACTTCCTCCAGGAGACTTAATTTTATGGGACTGAACTCATCCCTCTCTTCCCCTACCTCAGAGCAGGTCTGTAAAAAAAGGGGGGGGGGGGGGGGGCAAGGTCGACTCTGACGGTTCCATTCCGGATAACCGGATGATGATATTCGACCATAGCCTTAAAGGTCTACCCAGGCTTTAGGAAGGAATTGTTATTATTCTAACATGAGTTCAAGTTTTAGTCCCTAGTAACTTACCCGCCTACCAAGCTAGTTATTCAGCTATTGTCCATTGGATAGGATGTATTAACGCAATAAAATTGTAAATTTAATAAGTAAATTAAATTTTTATAAGTTAATACCCTATCCAATGGACACACAAGACCCTCCCACCGACCCCGCTATCAGCTAGGGGTCTAATAGGTTTAGACAACGAAAAAGATGCTATGACATCACGCTGTCTAGACAGGAAGGAAGTACGACACGCCATCTGGCGAGTACACAGAACTGGGCCGGCCTGGCCGGTGGAGACACAGGACGTCTTTTTCTGACGTTTGGCGGGCCGGTCCGCGCTGACCGAATAAGCTATTGTCCATTGGATAGGGTATTAACTTATAAAAATTTAATTTACTTATTAAATTTGCAATTTTTCTTAGACGTTGGCCTGATGCCTTGCGGCCGTTCCGAGAACAGCATTCAGTCCCACATGGTAACCTTGGATCTTATAAAAGCTACGTTTCAGTAATTAAAATTTTCAATTTTATTGCGCTACAATAGCTTACCATGTGGGACTGAATGCTGTTCTCGGATGGCCGCCAGGCCCGGCCAACGTCTAAGAAAAACAGACATTTATAGTTGGCCGTAGCCTCAGGTTGTCGTCACGTGACACACTCCATTTGTCTTCTCCTTTCTCGTTGGCCACCACCATATTGGAAGCTGTTGTGAAATCTCAGCCGTTTATTCTACTATATCTCAGTTTATACTCATTGTTGGATGTCTGTATTTAGCCATTTTGTTTTTTATATTATTTTCCTCATATTGTAAAAGTTTTACTGCAGCTGGATAAGTATTTTTACTTATTTACATGTTTTGGGCTTTCGTCTCGACTCTGGCTTGATTGATCGGGATTCGTTTTTTATTGCGTTTTCAATATGTCTTCTCACCAAAGCAATAAAGATAAGCCCCGAGCTTTAAAATGTCATCATTTCTGCCATTCCTTTGACACACATAACTTTTGTCCAACATGCAGGGAAGCTGGCAAGGGAGATGATCCCTGTGTCACTTTTATTTCATGTTGCAACATTTGTGCTTCCTTTACCAAGAAACAAATGATCAAAATTACTCAGGAAAAGATACGTTAAAAAGCAGAAATCTGACATTCCAAAAGATGATGACGAGTTAGAACTGTTGGGCGATCAAGAGGTTGAATCCTTCTCAGGATCCCATGCAGACCTGGAAAGTGCTGCAGATCATCTGTTCACCTCTCCTCCACGTCCTCAGCCCCTTGCCTTCGAGGCATTGTCATTAAAAACTCCAGCAAAATCTGTCCCACTCACCCCAGGTACTGCCTTACAGCAGAAAATAGAATCTAAGTTTGAACAATCACTGGGGTCTCATTTAGACATCCAGTTGGAACAGAAAATGGGTATTTTTCAGGCTAACATGCTCGAGGCAATGAAGTTTATTCAGGAAGATTTTCAAAAGTTTACCCAAAAGACGTCTTCTCAAGTGGAGGTGGATCAGACCTCTGCTTCGGCCTCTAAGCCTGGCCCATCTAATACTGTTCATCTGGACCCCTCCCCAAGACCCCGACCTCTTTCTCATTCTGTCGAGTCGATGGAAGTGGACTATGGTCCTGCTCCACCCCCTCATCTCGGGGTTGACCCTCCTAGACGCGTCGATGACGCCTCGGGTCTACACTTACATGCAGTTGAGGAACCCTCAAGGTTGCCTTCGACTAGAGTGAAAAAACACTCTCATTCTCAAAGACAGCATGATATTGACCGAGCTCTGCCTCGGACCAATACTCAGATCAGACCGATGACCCTCGGCCTGCTTCAAGTAGACCTAAAAAGCATACTGACAAAACAAAACACAAACCCAGGTCCAGATATTTACCTTCTTCCTCAGAGGAGGACTCCCTGACCCCAGGGAATCCTTGCCTAGATCCTCCACTGCAGTAATGGATCTTGATGATGAGAAGAGTAGACAGGAGCTCAGGCCAAGAGGCCCTTCCTCTATGTTGCCTCTCAATTCAATTATCAAAGATGCCTTTGATAAATTTGACCATGACTTCCAGGCAGCAAATTTACCAGAAGGTAAATATATCAAAGCTCCTCCTTCCACCGCCAAGTGGTACAAGGTTGGACAGCCTTGTTATGAAGACAAAATACAGGAGCTAAACACAGATTTTGCCAAGATCTGTATTTCTCCTAAGCCCTCTGGGGCCCCTATGGGCAAGGTTCCCCTACCAATTCTTAAGGAATTGGAACACCAAGCGAGGCAGAACATCTCCACACTCAATTTTGCTACTACCTTTGCCAAGACTTCTTCTTCTTGCAACGCCACTCTTGAGAAGTGTCAATGTAGCTTGAAGTCAAGTTTTAAAAAGGTGATTCGTAAAGGTGCCGACCCTGAGAAAGCAGCAAAACGTGGATAGGAAGAAGCCTGTGAATACCTAGATATTTGGAACAAGATTGTTCTTATCCAACACAGGGCCTTGACATGCCTCAGCAAGTCCAGAGGGAGCTATATTCCATGGGTAATACCGGCTTGCTTAGGTGCGAAACCGAAATGACCCTTTTACAACCACACTTAGGGGAAACGAGATGCCAAGAACTCAGGAATTCTTCCTTTTGGCCGCCTTCCTTGTTCAAGTCTGAATTAGTGAAGGAAGGTGAAGACTTCCTCCTTAAAAAAGGCACCTCTAAACACTCCCCGGGTTTTTGACCCTATCAAAACAAGCCCTTTCGTGGTCCCCACCAGAAAAGAGGCTCCTACAGGAAACGCCCCTATGGGGGCAACTCCTCTCAAAGCAGTAACCAATCATTTCCCTCAGGCAGGGGGAAACCGAATTTCAGAGGCTCCAGGGGTCGTTTTCGACCCCATAATAGGGGAAGAGGGCGTGGAAACCCCTCCCCCAATAACTCCTTAAAAGCCTCCCTCAGTCCACCAGGAGGTCGCCTCCGTTCTTTCAGGAGAGACTGGCAAACAAACAAATGTTCATCAAACGTGTTAAACATTATCACCAATGTCTACGTACTGCCATTCCTTTCAAAACCAAATTTGGTCAGATTCCCTCTGATTCTGTCAGAGTACAAGGCCCGTCAAAAAGACCAAGCTCTGGCCGATTGTATCCAGTCTCTCCTGTCAAAGAACGCAATCGAAAAGGTGGAAAATGTAAAATCTCTCGGGTTTTACAGTCGCCTGTTTCTAGTACCCAAGCCTCATCACAGGTGGAGGCCAGTCATAGACCTAAGCAGACTCAACACTTTCTACACGTAGAAAAGTTCAAAATGGAAATTCCAGAGTCCATCAGGACCTCCCTGATTCCAGGGGAATAGGTATCGTCGATAGACCTATCGGACGCTTACCTTCACATCCCCATCCACCCAAACTCAAGGAAATACCTAAGGTTTTGCCACATGTCACAGGTGTTCCAGTTCACCTCCCTTCCTTTCTGACTAGCCACAGCCCCCCAGTTCTTTACAATGATTGTAAAGGAAGTGAAGCTTATGGCCCTCTCCAGAGGACTCAGACTTCACCAATACCTGGACGACTGGCTGATCAGGTCCCAGTCTCAGGAGGAAGCCCTAGTGAACACTCAGGCAGTGGTAGACCTAACCCAGTCCTTGGGTTTGATAATAAATCAGGAAAAATCAGAACTAAAACCTACTCAGGTGTTTTCGTACGTGAGCTACGAATACCATCTAGATTCAGCCCTTGTAAAACCCACTCAGGAGAGATGGCTCAAACTTCAGGATTTGATCCTACGTCTCAAGTCAAAACATGTTTTAACTGCAAGATGTTTGATGTCGCTAATTGGATTGCTTGCCTCAACGGAGAAAATGGTCCCGGAGGGACGCCTTCACATGGGGCCCTTTCAGTTTCATCTCAAGGAGCATTGGAAATATCCTCAGTCGCTGGACAACCTCCTTCCTTGGACAGAAACAATTTCTGCACACCTAGATTGGTGGCAGAACCCCTCAAACGTGATGATAGGTGCGGACCTTCATCCCAAATACCACAGCATCCAACTCTTTACAGACGCCTCAAACGAAGGTTGGGGCGCTCACTTAGACCAAAGTTCTAAAAAGGGTCTGTGGTCAGATGTGGAAAAAAGGCTACATATAAATGTTCTAGAGTTGAAGGCGGTCTCTCTGGCCCTTCGAAACTTCAGGGCCCAGTGTCAGAACCAAACAGTGCTAGTTGCAACAGACAACTCAACAGTGGTAGCCTACATAAACAAGCAAGGAGGAACTCACTCAGCGGAGATGTGCATTTTCCTGTGGAAGATCATGACATGGTGCCATCATTTTCACATAACATTGAAAGCCAGACACATCCCAGGGTGTCTGAATGTAATGGCCGACCTTTTGTCCAGGTCGAACCAAGTACAGTCAACAGAATGGTCACTGCATTCGCAGGTGTTCAAACAGATCTGTCTAAAGTGGTTCACACCTCATGTAGATCTATTTGCCACTCATCTGAACCACAAACTTCCACTATACGTGTCTCCAATCCCAGACCCAAATGCTTGGGACATGGATGCTCTGAACATAGACTGGACTGCTTATGCTTACCCTCCGACGGCTCTCCTTCACAGGATGATCCAAAAATTCAGGCAATGCCACTGCCTGATCATCGTGATAGCCCCAGGCTGGCCAGGGATGCCCTGTTTCTGGGACCTAGTGCAGCTCTCAACAGAGATCCCACTGCAACTCCCGGTGTCAACAACTCTCGTCAAACAGTCCCACAGCTATGTGTTCCACAACAATCCTCAACATCTCAACCTCCACGCCTGGTCTCTAGGAGTGGACAGCTCCAAGAACAAGGCTTCTCTGTGGAGGTGACAGAGAGAATTGCTGCCCCTCAGGTCATCAACAAGGACCATCTACAAGTCAAAGTGAGCCCTATTTGAGAAATGGTGCAGAGAAAACTAGGTGGATTTCTCCACTCCCTCTGTGAAACAAATCTCAGATTTTTTCATGTACCTATACCAAGATCTAAATAGGTGCCCACAACCATCGATGGTTACAGGACAGCCATTGTTGACACCTTAGCGGGCCAACCAATTCCACAAAGTTCAGACCTTCACAGGTTACTCTCCAGTTTTCACAGGGATCATTCTAAAAGTTCCAGGAATCTTCCTAAGTGGAACCTTTCTGTTGTTCTCAATGATCTCACAAAAGCACCCTTTGAGCCTATGAAAGACACAGACCTCAAACATCTTACTCTCAAAACTGCTTTCTTGCTAGCTTTGGCCTCCGGTAAGTGCCGCAGCGAAATCCATGCCTGGGTTGCAAACAAAGTATCTAATCTAAGCCAATGGGAAAAGGTTGCCTTGTTCCCTTCTTCTGACTTTATAGCCAAAAAACAACTATCAAGAGAAGGTTCCCAAAGTGTTTCCCCGGTGACTATTCCTGCTCTAACTACCATAATGATTGTAGATAGACAATTCAAAGAGAACGGGACCTTGTGTCCAGTGCGGGCCCTGAGTTATTATTTGGACCGAACCAAGGACTTGAGAGGGTCCTGGTCCCTCCTTTTCATCTCCTTCAAGAAAGGACATACCTCAGACATAAGACCCACTACTCTCTCTTCTTGGTTGAAACAAACCATTCTACTTTGTTATAAACAAGCAGACCAACAAACCTTGGACTTGGTCCAAGTCAAAGCGCATGACATTAGGGCCTTCGCGGCTTCAAAGGCCTTTTACGGTGGGGTATCGGTGGACCAAATCATACAAGCCTGTCACTGGAAAGCTCACAACACATTACAAATTTTTACTTAAAAAGACCTTACTTGGTCAGACAACGACAACAATATGTATCTGGGACCAGTAGTAGCGGCACAACAAGTCGTAGACCCTTCCCCTCAGACCAGTCATCCTTGGAAAGAAAAGAAGGGGGGGCACATCCGCTGCAACCAAGTCTTCAGGAGTCTAACCCAGGGTCTAGGTATAGGTTTACCTCATCAGGGTGTTTGGGTAAGGTCTTTATATTTTTGATTTAGTATTGATTGTATGATGTATTAAGGACTTATTAAGGTTGTCATTAATCTCATTCTAGGGTGGCAATAAGTTGTGAATCTCCAAGCCTAGGGCTTAGATTTTCTTTCGTGACAGCCCTAGGGGCTTTATTCCTTCAAAGTGTATATAGGCTACACTTCTCTCCTCCTATCAAAACACCCAGACAGTTTTAGCACTGTCAGTCATTCATTCAGGGTTTTTGGCTTTTTTACAGGCCTGATCTCTGGGATTGGGGCACTGTAAGCGGGACTCAGACTGGTATTTTCTAACTCTCATTCTCTCTATTATTTCAAAATCTAAGAAAAACTAGACATTCCTCCAGTCTCAGCTGTAATCCCTCCACCATACGGTTGGATTCAGCATTCAGTCCCACATGGTAAGCTATTGTAGCGCAATAAAATTGAAAATTTTAATTACTTAAATGTAGCTTTTATAAGCTACAAGCTTACCATGTGGGACTGAGAAGAGTCCCACCCTGCCTCCCCGCTGTATTACAGCTGAGGGGGAATGGTTCTAAATTTCAACGAGAAAGGAGAAGACAAATGGAGTGTGTCACGTGACGACAACCTGAGGCTACGGCCAACTATACATGTCTGTTTTTGTTGGCCGGGCCTGGCGGCCATCCGAGAACAGCATTCAGTCCCACATGGTAAGCTTGTAGCTTATAAAAGCTACATTTAAGTAATTAAAATTTTCAAATTTGTACACTGGGGGGAATCCTTGATTCTATTAATAGATTTGGGAAACCCCTTCTATAACCTCAGTGATTCCATTAATAGATATGGGGAAACCCCTTTTACTAGTTTCTAGAGCCTCCTCACTGATTCTGATGACAGGTGTTACCTTCAAGTTAGTTCTGTAACGTTCTGGCCATTTCTGCAGCCGGATATAAGCACTGTACATCTGACCACAGATTAACATAGTATTCGCTGGCTATAAGCTAATTGTGTAGTTGTGTAAGCTCTCTGAATATCTATATGGACATTTTTCTTGTTGGAAATTGAAAGGATCACAGAATAGGGATATTTTGTGTTATCAGACATTGAACAGATCACAGGATATGGAAATTTGTGTTAGTGAACACTGGACGGATCACAGGACAGATTGCTAGATACAGTGGACACTATACACTACTTATTAAAGATTGCTCCATCTACATGGGTCAGGACCTGGGACTAGCCAGGTCTTCAGGACTGGCTAACAGCCCGGTTTTTATTGTTGGTTTTCATTATTGTACATTGCAAACCAGTTGACTGGAATCACTATTTTTAATTCACCTCTAACTGTAATTTTTGTGCAATCTGCATTAACATATCTTTTTAGTTATTCAGCAGTTGTCCATTGTGTAAGAAGTATTAACACAATAAAATTGCAAATTTAATAAGTGAATTAAATTTTTATAAGTGAATACCATACCCAGTGGACAGGAAAGGCCCTGTCAACCGACACTCTATCAGCTTACTATTGGTCTAAATGGCTTTAGACCTATTCCAACTTTTAAAAATTTTGAGATCACTTCAGAAACACCTCTGCACACTACAGATGCCAAACAAAAAAGATGTGACGTCATGTTGTCTAGACAGGAAGGAAGTACGATGTGCCACCTAGCAAATGCCTATGCTCAACTGGCCCTGCCACTGTTCATGTGATGGCTTTTTTACGCCAGAGCCCTTAAGGGCTGTCCGGGTATTGTTTTCACCCATTGCGGTCCGGACGGGCAGGCGGGTGGCGGGAAAAAGTTTGTCCGGGCTGTATCAGAAACCGTAAGGTGTAGGAAGTTGGTACTTGGTAGGGACATTGGTTAGGATGTGTAGGTGTGCAACCTCATGGTCTGACCTTGATTTGACCTTGCCGTAGTGACCTTGAGTTTGAAAATCTTGTGTGGGCTATATTTCGGAAACCATACTTGGTAGGGACATTAGTTAGGGGGTGTAGGTGTGCAACGTCATGGTCTGACCTTGATTTGACCTTGCTGTAGTGACCTTGACCTATAACATCTTGTCCGGGCTATATCTCTGAAACCAAAAGGTGTAGGAAGTTGATACTTGGTAGGGACATTGGTTAGGGGGTGTAGGTGTGCAACGCCATGGTGTGACCTTGATTTGACCTTTGACCTTGTTGTAGTGACCTTGACCTATAAAATCTTGTCCAGGCTATATCTCAGAAACCATGAGGTGTAGGAAGTTGATACTTACTAGGGACATTGGTTAGAAACAGTTGGCCACCCCTACCTACAGGGCATGTAAGGAGCTCCAGAAGAAGGCAAACCCCCCCCCCCCCCCCCCCCTCAGATTGTTGATCCTGCTGATGTTACTGTGTTGGGGCAGGTGAAGAGCAAGGGTGACAGTAGTGATAGATGCAAAACTCCTTCTATGAAGCCCAAAAATCTTCTCACAAGTCCCCTTCTAAGAAGAAAGCCGGCAAAACTGCAGATTTCCAGACTGAACTTAAATCCATGGATGACAAGTGGTCAGAACGTTTTTCCTGGCTAGAAGCTATGTTCCTGGCCAGAAATTTTCAAGTACCGGTGGAGTTGGTCCAGAAGTCAGAAGTGGTGGTGACTGATAGACCTTTTATCCCACCAGTAAAGCAACCTACTGCTGTGTTAGCCCCCTGGCCTGTTGAGACTCCCGGTGCTTCATCTGAAATGCAGTCCACTGGCCAGGACTCTTCCCTGCCTTTAGATGTTCAGCCCCGAGGTTCTGCCAGCCAGATCTTCTCCAGTGGTAGACCTGAGGTTCAGCACCCAGGTCCCACTGCTCAGCCTGCTACTGTTGTGAAGAAACTTGCCACGTCTCTTACCGGCTCTGGAGTCTCTGTTGAGGAACCAGCAGCTGATGTAGAACAGTTTAGTGACCGTGCTTTAGGCTATGCTGGTGAAGGTGAGGTCTCTGTCCTGGAGTCTTCCGGTCCAGATCGGGATGAACTGTTAGATGTGGACCAGGAACTTTCAGCTGAGCAAACGTACAGAGATAATGCGTGGTGTGAGGTCCTTTATAGCCTGGAATGACATACCGGAATTCGACTTGCTTCATATTCACAAGATGATATGCTTTCACCGGTTCCAGAACCCCACATACACATGTCTATAAAGGTCCCTGTTGACGATTGGTTGTGCAGGAAGTTTGAGAAACTGAATGTAACTGTTCAGGAAGGTTACCCATCCCGCACTTCAGAGACTGCTGGTTTGAACAGGGATCAATTTGTGAAACCACCAAAGACACTTAAGTGGTATGGGATGCATTGTGAAAAGAACTTCTCACATTCTAAACTTTACACCTGGACTAGTGGACCGGCAAGATTATAAATAGCAGCTTTCCAATGATTGCAAGCCGTTCTGTGCCCTCAGCACCTGCCCCAAGGCCCGTCTCTCAGGACACTTTGAGGAAGTGGGAACAGGCTGCATGTGACCAGACCTATATGTGCAACCAGGCTGCAGCTTTCAGAAGGTGTCTCACCAAAGTCCAGGAAAACATGGTATCACAGTTAAAGATGATACAGAGTGTTTCTTAAAAGGGCAAGTCCTCAAGAAAGCTACATCAGGCAGCAGACGAATTGTACTACCTTATTACCGTTAACCGGAGCATTACTCAAGCAATGGCCCATACCATTCAAGATCTCTCTGACGGTGTCTTTATAAATGTAGCAAACCTTACTCTTGCTCGCAGGGACAGTTACATTAAGTACCTCAAGGCAGGCATCAAGCAGGATACGCTTGCATCTCTCAGGACTGCTCCAATGCATATGAGTGCTTTATTCCCTGACCAAATTATTTCAAAGGCAGAGGAAGAGATACGTTATGATGAAGACAAACTGTCAATCCTTGTCTTGCAGATCATGCTCATTTTGTAAACTGGTATCCACAAAAGTAAAGTGTAAATCCCAATTATTGTTATCTGTTTCCAGAAATAAAGCATGTGAATGATGTTTCCTGTGTAGATCAGTCGAGTTCTGTAAAAAATGTCACAAATGTCCCAACTGTTGTACCAAATCTACCTGTAAGGGCCAGATTACACAAGTTTTGGAAGAACTGGGCAACCCTAGGCATCAGCCCCAAAGTACTAACAGTCCTCAGAGAAGGCTACACTCTCCCCTCCCAGTTCCAGCTAAACTTGACCAGGTCACCAGCCATAACAAGCTGCTATGTAAATCCCCACAGGAACCTCTACCTGTTGGAGGCATTGCATCAGCTGTTAAACAAGAGTGCAATACAGTTGGTCAAAAACCAAGAATCCCTGGGCTATTACAACCGGCTATTTTTGGTCCCAAAACACAACAAAAGGTGGAGATGTATACTGGACCTCAGCACCCTAAACAAATTTTTAAAGACAGAGTCATTAAAAATGGAGACCACAGAGACAATAAGGATCTCCCTACAAGCAGGGGCGTGGGTAACATCCATAGATTTCAAAGACGTATACTTCTACATACCGATTCACAGAATTCAGTTTTTCATAGTGTGTTGAGTAATATCTTTGTGATAGAATTTTATTTCCTACACTGGATATATGTATTGATAGATGTTAAAATTCATGCAGCTTCTTTATTTTGTAATATAGAATCTTAATTTTGTGACAGTTCACAGAACAGATAAGTATTTTTAACATATTTTACAACTTAAATTTACTTCCGGGTTCACGTTGTGCAGTAAGAGTGAACAACCATGACTCGTACATGTAGCTTATTTACAGGATCTACACCTGTCAAAATAAAATAAATATTTTTAGGGTTTAACCCCTATCTGCTACATTCTTTGACCATTTACAGGGTTAAAATATGACATAAAGCACGAAAATTGAGTCCGAATGGAATCCTTGGGAAACAACTTTTAGTTTATCTTTAAACATAGACACTCTGACCTCGTTGCCACACTTTTCTTTATAATCCTTCATCAGCGGCACCTGCGAGACCCTTTTCTCCCTCGTCTCCTCTGACATATCATCAGACATTGTGATTTTTGTACCTCCCAAGATATTTAGCATGAGAAAAACAGATCAAATTTTGGTGTCTTCCACATCTTCCTGTACTGTGACTGGAACCTTCACAGGTTCTCAATGCAAAATCAGCCTGTCGCATCTTCCCTCATAGCCTTGGTATATGTCTGTTTCATTCCACAAAGCATGTAAAAGGTCTTTGATTTTAAACCTTTGGTCATGGAGAAGTCATGGAAAAAATATTGAAATTTAGTGGATACAACCTGTGTTGAGTCAATCAGTTGTTACTTTGAAACTATTACATTTAGAGTATTTTCTTGACATATATTATTCATCTACTGTAGGGTCCTTATAACATAGTGAATTGGCAGACCTGTAGCTCATTGCAAAGCTGAGCAATAGGTATTTTCAGTTTTTACAGTTGAATAAATCATTTGTAACTTGAAAGCTATTACATGTACAGAATTTTCTTTAAATATGTTATTCACCTACTTTTGGGTCAGCTATAACGTAGTTAAATTTGCAGACCTGTAACTCATTGCATAGCTGAGCAATAGCTACTTCAAGTTTTCACTTCTGAGTAAATCGCTTGTAACTCAAAAACTATTGCATTTACAGTATTTTGTTTAACTATGTTTTTCACCTACTTTTTACACAGCAGCACTTTACTTCTGAATATGATTCCAGGGCACAACTTTTGTGTCCTTTTATGCTTTCACTTCTACTTTGCAATTAAAAACACACAGTCAGCTGATACAGAACCCATTCACAGGCACTGACTGCTTGTTTGGTTTCAAGGTCACTATTGTGACCCTAACATGATCCTTTCAGGAGAATTTCTCTTCAACCAATATACCATTAACCTCTTCACATCGCTCCTTTAGCATTTTATATAAAATTTCCAAGCTGTAGGGACACTCTGTTTTTGTGTTCATAAACTTTTTGTCTAGTTAATTCTTAAACATGAAAAATGCTGTTTATCTTCAAAACCATGTTAGTTGTCCTTTTCCAGTTGATAAATCTTGCATCTGGCCAAAGATGCGTCCTTGGTCTAGTTTGTATAGGTTTAAGTGCTTCATATGTATTCTACAGTTTAAACTTTTGTTTAGAAGCTATGTTGAGTTTATATGCCTGTTTATCATTGACTTAGCATGCAATGTGCTGTACCTTTAATTAACTGAGTAGATGTCTATCTTTCTTTTGTCATTGCCAAGACATGCCACATAATGTACCTTTAATTAATGGACATTTATGCTCATCCTTCAGTATCTCTGACTTGATGCTGGGGTACACACCATTGTAGATAAGCCAATCTTTCTGTTAACAGATACTGTGAGGACAACATCCCTGTGCACCCCTGTCTTGCCTTAGTAGATAACAGTGAGCAGCTTCTTAACAGCAGAACCAGCAGAAGGCTCATCACCATGCAGAAAACACATAGCACCCAGGTACTAGCGCAATAAAATGGATACAGTAAATGTGCCAAACCCAGAGATTTTCTTATTCCATATCTTCAAAGGTTTTAAAATATCAGTTTCTTCTCTTTTGCTAAAGGTACAATTACAATGTTAACCACCAAAGTAGAATAAAAAGTGTACTCATTTGAGTGATTTCAGAGTTTTGAAATCCTATTAGGTAGGTTACAACTGAGGAAATAACTTGCATGTAATATATGTAATAGTCACAGTTTCGTGTCAAGAAGCACACATGTCGAAATAAAAAATATGCTGATCATGACAGATACTTGAAAGGGTAGTAGCTGTCCAGCTACAAACTCACCCTGATGAAGCCGGCCTTATGACTGCCTTCCAGTCAGCTTATAGAAAATACCATTCTACTGAAAGTGCCCTCCTTAATATTCAAAACGATATTCTCAATATGGCCAAAGAGTCTGTCACTGCGATTACCCTTCTGGATTCTCCTGGACAGACTTAATATTTATTACGGAGGCACTTGCACTTGGCTGGTTCAAATCATACCTGTCGGGAAGGACACACTCGATCAAGGCAGGTAGTACACTCTCACATCCTGCTGCGCTCCAGTATGGAGTTCCCCAGTTTCCATCCTTGTTCCAATTCTTTTCTCTCTCTACACTAACCCAATCATTCATTCCCACAGTAGCATCAACTACCACTTTCACGCCAATGACATTCAGTTATACATAACACTTTCACCAGCAAATTTCTCTCACTCTATACAAAAACCAAAGAACTGCCTAAACGACATTCAGAATTTCATGTTTACAAATAAATTAAAACTTAACCCAGACAAAACCGAGTTTTATTCTCAGAGGCTCCCCAAAAATCATAAACAACTCCTCCCTCACTTCCCTATTAATAATCTGGGAAATCAGGTCTCAAGTGTCAGGAACCTCGGAGTGGGGTTCGACTCCAATTTCGATTTCTCAAACCATGTGTCACAGGTCATAAATTCCACTAGAGTTCATACGAGAGACCTCTACAGAATTCGTCCCCTTCTAGACCTTAATACATCAGTTCTGTTAGCGAATGAGCAGCAGATTGGATTATTGCAATTCACTGTTCTTATCGCTCACAGATTTCGAGTTAAGGAGATTGCAGCTAGTCCAAAACTCACACTGGAGGGTTGTCATCTGTTCCTCTAAATTCTCTCACATTACCCCTCAACTAAAAAAACTCCACTGGCTCCCAGTCAGGTACAGGGTACAATTTAAAATTGGCCTCATTACATATAAAATTCTCAATCAAGATCAGCCTCTTTACCTGAGAGAATTAATTCACCCCTCCCTACAACTCTTCCAGAAATACAAGGCGAAGCACCCCCAAACTCAAGTTCCTTCGAACCCCCACTTTTGACCGTAGAGTTCACAAATCAATCAAACACTTCTCTAATTCCTTCAGTCATTATGCCCCAGTCCTTTGGAACTCTTTTCCCATTCATGTAAGAAACAGTCCCTCTGTTGCATGTTTTAGAAAACACCTCAAAACCCACCTCTTCAACTCTAGTTTCCCAACTTAGTCTTCTTCCCTCCTGGTCACACCCACAAGTCTCGATTACTGACCCTGAACGCCCCTCGGCTCTCCCTATGGTAATGATTTTGTTTAACTAGAGTTCCCCTTTGTGCAAAGCAGTAGATTAGATTAGATTAGATCAGATGACAGGTTGCTGAGTGGTGGAAATACTTCAGGAAAATATTAATTTTATTGCGGTAATACATCCTATCCAATGGACAAATGCTATTCCGGTCGGCGCAGACCGGCCCGCCAAATGTCAGAAAAAGATGTCCTGTGTCTCCACTGGCCGGCCGGTCCCTAGTACCAGTGCACTCGCCAGATGGCGTGTCGTACTTCCTTCCTGTCTAGACAACGTGACGTCATAGCATCTTTTTCATTTGGCGCATGTACCTTGTGCACGGATTAATTCTGAGTTTACAGTTTTCTTGTGAGTATATCTACGAATTTGCTTTTTAAAGCTTATTATTTGATTCTTGGTAGTGTATAGCACATTATGTCATCTCCTAGTCAACGACGTGGAGGGTGTGGACATATGATGGCAGGTTTTGATCTTCATGGTTTTTGTGCGCGTTGTCGTGACAAGAAAAAGGGTAAGGACCCCTGTGTTGAGAAACCAGGATCTGATTGCCAGCACTGTAATGCCTTGACCCCTGAACAGCTTACACAACTATCCACCCTTTCCTATAAACTGAAGAAGGAGAAACGTGATAAAGCTGACACTACCCCTTCAAAGAACGTTTCAACAACTAAAGCCACTCTCAGTCCTACCCTTGTGGACCCGGCACGAGTGTCGGTAATAAGGGCAGTGGATGGCCAGGACACTGGTTTGAGTGCACAGCCGGCTGAAAAGAAGAAAAAAGTAGAAGATAATAAGAAGTTGGTCAAATCTAAGCCTTCAGCCTCAGCTAGCCGGCCGGCTGCAGTGTCCACCGACCAGAGGTTCAACGAATTAGACCAGAAGTGGTCAGACCGGTTCAACTTGCTAGAAGCACTGTTACTAGCAAGAACTCTGGACCAGCCTCAACAGGACCCTACCTTTGGTACGGTTAAGGTGGTCCCAGCTCATTCACCACCAGCTAGTGTCATCAGGTCGGAGCCTTTCATCAGACCCACCGACCAACCAGCTTCTCAGCCTGCTGACCGACCCTCTGGATCTTCTGACTGACCTTCTACATCCACCAACACCGACCCACCGACCTCTAGGTCTCAGGCTGACCGACAACAAACATCAGACCGGCCAGCAGTTTCTGATAGACCTGATAGACCTTCTACAAGCATATCCAATGCCTTTCAACCGACCAGAAGATTTCTTCCAGTGAATCAGATTCGGACAGTGTGGTATCCAACCGACCCCCTGTGGATATTTTTGTTGAGGAGGGAGAGTTGTCGGATGAACTGAATGCTACAGTGACAGATCCGGATCATTCCCCTTCGGAAGAACAATCTTACAGGGAGACAATGAGGGGAATCCGGTCATTTATGGGATGGACCCACATTCCGGATATGGATACTACCACTGGCTCTTCAGAAGATAACCCATTTGCTGGACCAAAACTGCAGACACCGGGCAAGATATCAGTTCAGTTACCTACTGATGAGTGGCTCTGCCGGAAACTCTCCAAACTGAACTTAACCCTCACTGATGGATATCCATCTCGCAGTGCAGAAGCCGGTAACGCTTACGTCCTGGAGTACGGATTCATCTAAGCTCAACAGTGGTTACCTGAGGATAGCAAGACAGGCTGGAATCGCCACCAGCCCTCCCCAGTCGTGGCAAGATACCTTGAGAAAGTGGGAGAAATCCGCCCGGGAGTCGTCGGTTATCTGCAACCAGGCTGCAGGTTTCAATAGATGCTTGATGAAAGTGCAACAGGACATGCAGTCCCAGCTTAAAGTCATTAGACCCGAACACAAGGGCAAGTCTTCATCGAAACTGTCTACAGCCACAGAAGAGTTACAGTTTCTCATGGACTTTAACTCCAGCATTTGCCAGGCTATGGCCAAGTCCATGGAACATTTGACAGACTCTGTTTTTGTGAATATGGCTGATGTTACTCTCCTTAGAAGGGACTCGTAGCTAGCGTACTTAAAGGCAGGAATCAAGGCCGATACTCTGGCAGCTCTCAGGAGTGCCCCACTTCATATCCCCACTTTGTTTCCGGATACGGCTCTGAAACAAGCAGAAGAAGATATCTCCAATGCTGATAAAGGTCGGTCGGGGTCGCTCTACAAGAAAGGTCGCTACCACCCCTATGAAAGACAGGACAGCAAGTCGGATAATAGAAGGCAAGACAGGCCGGTTTGGAAAAACATAGCAAGGGGTCACAACAAGAGGAATAAAGGCAAACACCTGTACTCCTCGCGACCTGCCAAGGGTCAACAGCCTTATAAAAGACAATCAATGTATAACTTTGTTACAGGAAAGGCTGTTGACCAGGAGCACATCAATACCAAAGACAATAAACACTTTAAATGTAAATTGTCATGTTGCCAATCTTGTTCATACTGCCCCCGGGCACTCACAAAGGAAAGAGTTAAGTCCCGGGTCAGCAGGTTGTTATGTAATTCAAGAGAAATTAAAATATGTCAAAGGTGCTTCCTGTGTCACTCAGTTGTCTTCTGCAAAACCTGTAACAAATGTCCCAATTATTGTCACAAATTTACCTGTAGGGGCCAGACTTCAACACTTTTGGGAAACTTGGCTAAATCTGGGTTCCGGTCCGAAAGTAGTTCAAATACTGAGGGAGGGCTACATCCTCCCCTTTCGGATCCGACCCAAACTCACAAGATCTCCGACAGTCATAAGCCGTTATGTCAATCCCCACAGGAACAGCTACCTGATGGAGGCATTACATCAGCTTATAGACAAAAATGCAGTGGAGTTAGTAAGAAACAACACCTCTCTAGGTTTTTTCAACCGGCTATTTTTAGTTCCCAAGCCAAACAAAAAATGGAGCCCTATACTAGACCTGAGCAATCTGAATTTTTTCCTCAAGGCGGAGAAATTCAAGATGGAGACACCGGAAACCATCAGGACATCCCTCCAACAAGGGGAGTGGGTCACCTCGATAGACTTCAAGGACGCCTACTTCCATATACCAATACAAGAACAATCCAGGAAATATCTGAGATTTCACCTCCAGGGTCAGACATACCAATTCAAGGCACTTCCTTTCAGTCTGTCCACAGTACCCTTGGAGTTCACTGTGGTACCAAAAGAGGTAAAACTGATGGCTATACACAAGGGTATAAGGATCCACCAGTACCTAGACGACTGGTTGGTGAGAGCCAGATCCCACCAGGCTTGTCTCCAGCATACTCAGGAACTGGTGAAGTTATGCCAAGAACTAGGTTGGCTAGTAAACTTGGAAAAATCAGAACTGGAATCCAAGCAGATTTTCGATTTTGTAGGTTACCAGTTCGACCTCAGAGCTGGTCGGGTCCAACCCACACCGGATCGTTGGCAGAACCTTCAGGACAAAGTATCAGAAATATTGTCACTACCGGCCTGTCCGGTCCGCCAATTCATCTCCCTTATAGGCCTACGGACAGCAACAGAAAAGCAAGTTCACCTAGGCCGGTTACACATGAGACCCATACAGTGGCATCTCAAAAACAACTGGAGGGTACCAGAGTCACTAGAAAAGGTGATTCAAATTCCCAGATCACTGAACCCTCATCTACAGTGGTGGCTGCTGGAGGAAAACATCCTCACAGGCCAACCATTACACCCAATAAAACATGCTCTGCAAATCTTTACAGACGCATCAAAAGAAGGGTGGGGCGCTCACTTAAACGAACGCACTGCAAGAGGGTCCTGGTCACTACCAGAAAGCAAACTGCATATAAACTATCTGGAGTTAAAAGCAGTCTTCTTAGCTCTAAAAGAGTTTCAAGACCTCTGTGGCCACAGGATGGTACTTGTAGCAACCGACAACACTACAGTAGTGTCATACATAAACAAGGAGGGAGGCATGAGGTCGGGCCCACTGTGTGCCCTTCTATGGAGAATCTTGACCTGGTGTACCAGTCATCAAGTAACTCTCAGAGCCCGACACATCCCAGGCCGGCTGAACGTAGTGGCAGACAAGCTATCACGGCTAGGCCAGACCATTCAAACAGAATGGTCCCTCCTTCAAGAGATTTTCCAAGCTATATGCAGCAGGTGGCACCGACCTCAGATAGATCTATTTGCCACAAGGTTCAACAACAAGTTGCCTCAGTTCGTGTCACCAGTACCGGACTCCTTGGCAGTAGCAGTGGATGCACTCAGTGTTCCATGGGAGGATCTGGACGCATACGCCTTCCCACCAGCGGCCATCTTGGGCAAAGTGGTGGAGAAGTTACAGGACTCCCCTTGCAAGAGAATTATTCTGATTGCTCCGGGGTGGCCAAACATGCCTTGGTTTTGGGATCTAGTGACCATGTCCAGTCAGATCCCACTGAGCCTGCCCAACCTGTTGACACAACCTTTCAATCAGATCCCTCACAGAAATCTGACGAATCTAAATCTCCATGCATGGCTCCTAGAGCCACAGCAATCAAGGAGCAGGGCTTCTCTGAAGCAGTGGCAACAAGGATTGAGGCTCCTCAAAGAGGATCAACCAGATCAGTATATGAGGCAAAGTGGGCCATTTTTACAAAGTGGTGCATCACTAATCAGGTGGACTTCATGGCACCCCCTGTAAAGTCAGTTGCTGACTTTCTTATGTATCTTTTTGAGGACAGGAAGTTACAGCCCAGCACCATTGATGGATACAGGTCCGCCATTGCTGATAAACTGGGAAATTCAACCCATTGCTGATAAACTGGGAAATTCAACCCTTAACATCAGCAAAGATGAAAATCTCACTCATCTCTTGGATAGTTTCCATAGAGACAGACCCAAGGGCAGAAGGGGTATCCCTTCCTGGAACCTATCTCTGGTCTTACACCAGCTGACCAAGGCCCCCTTTGAACCAATCAAGGAGGTTTCCTTGAAGTATTTGACCTTCAAGACTGTTTTCCTATTAGCCCTGGGTTCAGGCAAACGCAGAAGTGAGATTCATGCTTGGCAACACAGAAATATCAGACACCAATCTGACTGGTCAAAGGTGTTCCTGTACCCATCTCCCAGCTTTCTTTCCAAGAACCAGCTGGCCAAGGAGGGTCCAGACTGTGTGGCCCCAGTGTTGATACCAGCCCTGGCCCCAACCCTGGATAAGTCCCTCAAATCTGATAGGTCACTCTGTCCAGTCAGAGCTTTGCGTTACTACTTGGACAGGACCTCAGACCTCAGGCAGAATAAGGAGTTGGTCTTTGTCTCCTTCAAGAAAGGTTTCGACAAGGATATCTCACCTGCCACTATCTCCTCATGGATCAAGCAGAGTGTGATCCTATGCTATGAGCTCTCAGACCAAGAGGCCCACACCTTGCATCAGGTCAAAGCCCATGATGTCAGGGCCTTTGCTGCTTCCAAGGCGTTCCAGTCTGGAATTTCCTTGGAACAGATCTTGTCAGCCTGTCACTGGAAGTCACATAATACCTTCACACAATTTTATCTGAAGGATGTGGCTTGGGCTGACTCCGAGCTCTACCACCTGGGACCTGTAGTGGCTGCGCAGCAGATCCACAAGTAACCCAGGGAGAGAGGAGATTTTGTAAATATGTGAATAATGTATATTTTTATTGCGAAAAATACACTTACAATTTCCTGACCATAGCTATTTGTTGGTGCCATCCAACTCACTGGCCAACGTTGAGAAACGTTTTAAGCTACCTTAAGAAGCGAGTGAGTGAGTGTGGACTAGGAAGCCCCCCAATGGTCATGTGACCATGCCAATAGGCGCCATTCATTGTTTTTGTTGGCCATCATTGAGTGTGGATGTGTTTGGAATAGTTCGTCTTTTTTTCTGGAATTTCTGGAATTATTTAACTTTATTTTGTTCTGTAGTGAGACATATGTTTTTACAATGTCTTCACAGATAAAATTAAAAAAGGACAGAGGAAAAGTGCTTTTTGTGGCCATTTTATGGCGGATTGGGATGACCACCATTATTGTCCCAAGTGTCGTGATGACTTGAAGGGTGACGATTCCTGTGTTACTAGTTCTTCAAATGATTGCTCTGTGTGTGCTGCTTTTTCTGAAGATCAGAGGAAGAAAATTAAAAACAGGAACAGGTATAAAAGTAAGAAGGATCATAGTTCTGAAGGTTCTAGTAAAGAAGTCGCCATTGATGATTCGTTATTGGATGATGACGATTCTTCAGTCGTTATTGCTTCACAAAGATCTGGGCCTCAGAAAGGTAGAGATTTTTTACAGAATTTGCAGATTTTTCACAAAGATTGAAGAATCTTGAGGATAAAGACTCTGAAACTGTCGGCAGTCGCCATATCTCCGACAGGGACAGTGTACATGTTGCCAGGCAACCCTTGGCGAATGATAAACTTCAATCAGCCCGGTCTTCCTCTTCGGGACGTTTGGAGAGAAGGTCGGCCACTATTACAAGGGCTGAAGCTGAACAACAATCCGGGGTTTCTCACAGATCTGAAGATACCGGATTCAATCTTGGAAGGAAGAGATCTTTATCGCAGTCCTTAGATGAACCGGATCCGGATTTAGAACAGGGTGAAATCCGAAGCAAAGAAGAAGAATTTCCAGCTTATGCTGACACTTTAGAAACTATTAAGAAATGGTTGGATTTACAAGTGTCAGAGGTGGATTCTTTGGTTCCTCCTTCTGTGTTTTCAGGTAGAGACCAAGTAAAGAAATCTGTGCAACAATCTATGGCTTTGCCCCCGGCTCAGCCATTAGTAGAATTATGGAAGTTCAAGGAGTTTTCTGCTTTAGGGAGTAATGATGTTGATGACAATGATCCCCATCATCCTCCGATGTCCAAAGGGCAATTTTTGAATTTTCCAAAACCTCAAATGAAGTTCTACCAAGTGTCTCCTCAGTCGTTTTCTTTAACAGCACCAAGACTTCAAGATGCTTTTAAGAATATCGCTTCTCCTCCTTATCAGACTCCAACTTCAGTTTCCACTCCTATGAAACACTATTTGGCTTGGGAAACAGTGTCTAGGGAGACGATTCAGATCTTAAATCGTGTGTTTTGGTTCAAGTCTGCTATTGAAAAAGCCACAAATGAAATGTTTACAGAGGTAGATAAACTCAAGGAGTCTGTGGTTCAGGAAGACATTCAGCAAAGCATGAGTTTTATACAGAATTGTCTCCATTTGCAGTCTACAACCATGGGTTGTTTAGGTAAAGCTTTGGATGATGTGTTGGACACGTCTATGACAATGGCCTCTAATCTTGTGCTCAACAGAAGGGATAATTTTTTGAAGCTCTGTCACAAGGATGTTACTGACAAGGACATTTCTAAGTTAAGGAATGCTTCCCTAACTAAAAAGGAGTTATTTAACTCTAAGGTTCTTTCTGAGGTTGAACAAAACTTCATTCAGTGGAGCCAGATAAACCGGGAGCCGGCTTATAAGAAACAAAGAACTGACAATTATGGTTCCCGTTATTCTGATTCTAAGAAGGATTCCTCGCAGAACAGGTACCAGAATGCTGCCTTCCATAATTTTCGTCCCCAATCGAAACAGGGAGATCAAAATAAGAGACAATCTGGCAGTTACAACTCCACCAGAGGCTCTTCCCGAGGGGGTAGGGGCAGGAGGAAGTGACTACAGGGAGGTGAGTCCAAAATATCCTGGCGCCCGTTTACAAAGTTATTGGAAAGTGTGGGAAAACTTCAAGGTTCATCCGAGGGTAGTTCTTGTTTTAAAGCAAGGGTATTGTCTTCCATTCAAACAAAAACCTCCTTTGGCCCGGTTTCCGACAATCAAAAGCAGTTATTCGGCTCCAGTAAAACAAGAAGCTTTGCTGGAGGCGGTTCAACAAATGGTTCAAAAAAAGGCAGTGGTTCCGGTTCAAAACAAGAACTCTCTCGGATTCTACAGTCGTTTGTTTCTGGTTCCAAAACCAGACAACAAATGGCGACCAGTAATAGATCTGAGTGTGGTAAATACATTCTTACATGTTCCCACCTTCAAAATGGAAACTGCAGAAGTCATTCGGCCTTCTCTTCAGACAGGTGAGTGGGTGGCTTCCATAGATCTTACCGACGCTTATTTTCATGTACCCATACACCAAAAGTTTCAAAAGTATCTACGTTTCCATGTTCAGGGTCAGGCTTATCAGTTCAGAGCCCTACCCTTCGGGATAGCGACTGCTCCATTGGAGTTCACTCGAGTAGAGAAAGAGGTCAAATTCATAGCACTTTCACAAGGGGTTCGAATCCATCAGTATTTGGATTGGCTGGTGAGGGCCAAGGATCCGGATTCTTGTGCTCGGGACGTTCAGAAATTGATCAATCTAGTCGAAAAGTTGGGTTGGATTGTCAATTTGAAAAAATCGGAACTCAAACCAACTCAAAATATCGAGTTTCTGGGTTATCGGTTCAACCTTCAAGAAGGTTTGGTCTACCCAAATCAAAAGAAAGTGGACAAACTAAAAGTTCTAGCAGTTTCCATTTTGCAAGGTCACTCTACTACTCCAAGGAGGCTCATGTCACTAATTGGGGTCATGGCTTCCATGGAAAAAACAGTTCCTTTGGGTCGAATCCATATGAGACCGTTTCAGTGGTTTCTGAAGACCAACTGGCAGTTTCGCCAGTCCTTGGACAAGGTAGTCCCAATTTCTCAGTTGATAAAGGACCATCTGGCTTGGTGGATGGATCCTCAGAACTTACTGAAGGGTTCGAATCTGCATCAGAAAGAACACAATATGCTGATGTTCACAGATGCATCAGAGAAGGGTTGGGGGGCCCACTTGAACAATTGTACTGTAAGTGGAGTCTGGCAGCTATCAGAAAGAAACTTGCATATCAATATTTTGGAACTGAAAGCTGTTTTTCTAGCCCTGAAACATTTTCAAGGACAATTAAGGCAAAAAATAGTGTTGGTTTCTTCAGACAACTCAACTGTGGTCTCATATATCAACAAGGAAGGAGGCACTCACTCCTTCGAAATGTGTGTTTTGATGTGGAGAATTCTGGCATGGTCCAATGCCAGGGAGATCCATATAAGAGCCAGACATATCCCAGGGAATCTCAATGTAATAGCAGATTCCCTGTCCAGGAGGGACAAGGCCATTCAGACAGAGTTGTCTTTGCATCCTCAGATCTTTCAAGAAATTTGCCAAGTTTGGCACAAGCCAATGGTGGATCTGTTTGCCACCAGCTTGAATGCCAAACTTCCAACCTACGTATCTCCTGTCCCAGACGACAAGGCCTGGCAGATAGATGCATTGAACATCTCTTGGGAGGCTCTGGACGCCTATGCTTTTTGTCCAGTAGCCATCCTTCCCCAGTTAGTTCAGAAAATGATCACCTACAGGTGCAGGGTCATTGTGATAGCACCAGGGTGGCCGGGGATGCCTTGGTTTTGGGATCTGGTGGAATTGTCAGTCAAGATTCCACTGAGGCTTCCTCAAGTGCACAATCTCCTGAAGCAACCCTTCAGTCTCAGATTTCACAAGAATCTGGAGTATCTGAACCTCCATGCGTGGTATCTGGACTCTTTCAAGAAGGTCAAGGAGGATTCTCTGTTGAGGTGGCAGATAGAATTAAGGCACCTCAGAGAGAATCCTCAAGACGGGTGTATGATTCAAGGTGGGCCATATTTCAAAAGTGGGCCCAGGAGAATCAGGTGGATGTCTCCAAACCAACTATTCCTCAAATAGCTGATTTTTTTAATCATCTTTTCATTGATAAGAACTTGAAACCCAGAACTATTGCTGGTTACAGAACTTCAGTAGCAGATGGGTTGGGCTCTGCAGGTCAAATGGTTTCTCAAAGCTTGGATTTGAATTGTTTGATTGCTAGCTTTCATAGGGACAGACCTTCAGCAAATAGATCTATTCCTAATTGGGACTTGTCGCTGGTGTTACTGGCCCTCACTCGACCACCTTTTGAACCTTTGGCAAAGGCTGATCTTAAGATTTTGACTTTTAAGACAGTTTTTTTTATTGGCTTTGGCTTCTGGCAAGAGGTGTAGCGAAATTCATGCTTGGACTTTTGACTCCTTCAGTCGGAAAAGGGATTGGTCACAAGTTACTTTTTCACCTTCAACTGCTTTCATAGCCAAAAATCAGTTGGCTTCGGAGGGACCCTTGGCTATTCAACCTGTGATTATTCCTGCTTTGAAACCCACATTAGATCCATCTTTGGTACAAGATAGGTCTCTTTGCCCAGTGAGATCTTTCAGATATTACCTTGATAAGACAAAAGATCTGAGGAAAGGCAAGAAACTTCTTTTTGTAGCTATTAAAGAGGGCTACTCAAAAGATATTTCAAAGGCTACTATATCATCTTGGATTAAGCAGTCTATCATTTTGGCATATCAAAAGTCTGATCAGGAAGTTCAAACTGTTTCCCAAGTCAAGGCACATGAGGTTAGAGCTTTGGCTGCCTCTTTGGCTTTTAAGGGAGGAGTTGCTTTGGATGAGATTATGGCTTCCTGTTTTTGGAGAAGCCATTCTACTTTCACAAATTTTTACCTCAAAGATTTGTGCTGGCATAATGGTGAGGTTATGAAGATTGGGCCTGTAGTTACGGCTCAACATATTGTAAATTGTTAATAGGTAATGTCATTATTAATATTTTATTATTATAATGTCATTGTATTTGAATATGTTATTTTGAAGCCTGTATTTGTTTTAGGTTCTTATATTTGGCTTCTTGTGTTTCAGATGTGTTCTGAGGTGTTGTACAGCTGTAAATAGACCATTTTGTTAGCTGTTAGTTTGCTGTTTGATGAGTTTAGAGGTGGTGGTGTGAACGGTATCAACATATGGAGTATGACTTCCACAGCATTACTCAACAGTCCGACTTCCTTGTGGTTGAGGTGAGTCTGAGTGTGAATGCCTGTATGCTTGTGGTGTGTTTTATTTACTGTTCATGTGGTTGTTACTAGGTCTGTATTTCTAGTACTGCCCGCCATCCATGAAGGCTGCATTCAGCTATGGTCAGGAAATGGTAAGTGTATTTTTCGCAATAAAATTGAAAAATTTTGTTGTAATTTTAATTTTTATTAGATAAATACTTACCATTTCCTGACCAGGATAGTCCCCCCCCCCCCCGCGGATTCAGTACTAGGCTACTAGGGGTGAGCTTTGCAACAAAAACAATGAATGGCACCTATTGGCGTGGTCACATGCCCATTGGGGGGCTTCCTAGTCCACACTCACTCACTGGCTTCTTAAGGTAGCTTAAAACGTTTCTCAACGTTGGCCAGTGAGTTGGATGGCACCAACAAATAGCTATGGTCAGGAAATGGTAAGTATTTATCTAATAAAAATTAAAATTACAACAAAATTTTTCAAATATATATAATAAAAAAAAAAAAAAAAAAAAAAAAAATACTGTGCTTTGCTTCCTTCGGGAGGTTTACTTCTTCTTATTATGGGACTGAACTCACCCCTCTCTTCCCTTACCTCAGAGCAAGTCTGTTAAAAAAGGGGGGGGGATAAATAATTGGTTGACCGGCTTCCGGTAACCTACTGTAGCCTTAAGGGTTTCTGACCTCAAGGTCGACCCAGGCCTGAAAGAAATTTTGTTCTGTTATGAGTTCACCTAAGTCCCTAGTAACTTACCCGCCGACCAAGCGGTAGTTATTCAGCATTTGTCCATTGGATAGGATGTATTAACGCAATAAAATTGCAAATTTAATAAGTAAATTAAATTTTTATAAGTTAATACCCTATCCAATGGACACGCAAGACCCTCCCCCCGACCCCGCTATCAACTTACTAGGGGTCTAATAGGATTAGACAACGAAAAAGATGCTATGACGTCACGTTGTCTAGACAGGAAGGAAGTACGACACGCCATCTGGCGAGTGCACTGGTACTAGGGACCGGCCGGCCAGTGGAGACACAGGATGTCTTTTTCTGACGTTTGGCCGCCCGGTGTGCGCCGACCGGAATAGCATTTATCCATTGGATAGGGTATTAACTTATAAAAATTTAATTGTATCCCCGACGCGAAGCGGGGATACTATGGATTCATCATCGTTGTCGTCTGCGCCCTCGTCCACGTCCGCAGAGATTTCTTGTTAGCGACCTACAGTCCACATTTCTTTCCGGATTTTTTTCATATTTGGCAGGTGGCTTCATATGGTAGAAGACTCGCCACCCTATCTTTTTGGTAGGCTTTATGTCTAAATTAGGCCTGTGGTAGACAAAAATGTCTAAAATGTGGAATATTGCTTGTTAGCGATCTACAGTCCACATTTCTTTCAGGATTTCTTTCATATTTGGCAGGTGGCTTGATATGGTAGAGGACTCGCCACCCTATCTTTTTGGTAGGCTTTATGTCTAAATTAGGCCTGTGGTAGACAAAAATGTCTAAAATGTGGAATATTGCTTGTTAGCGACCTACAGTCCACATTTCTTTCCAGATTTCTTTCATATTTGGCAGGTGGCTTGATATGCTAGAGGACTCGCCACCCTATCTTTTTGGTAGGCTTTATGTCTAAATTAGGCCTGTGGTAGACAAAAATGTCTAAAATGCATTAAAAGTCATGAAATCATGCACTAAATCACTTATAACTTGAAAAGTGTTGCATTTAGAGCATTTTGTTAAAATATGTTATTCAGATACTTTTTTCATAGCTACAACATGGTGAGTAACTTGGGTGTCTGTCTCAATAGCTAAGTGAGTAATAGCTACTTTTGGGCTTTTCAGTAACTTCCATCATGAGTAAAATCACTTGTAACTTGAAAACTATTGCATTTACACAATTTTGCATAAATATGTTATTCAGCTACTTTTGGGTCAGCTATAACATAGTAAAATTTCAGACCTGTAGCTCATGGCATAGCTGAGTAATAGCTACTTTTAGGTTATCACTGTTGAGTAAATTACTTATAACTTCAAAAGTATTACATTTAGAGTATTTTGTTTCAATATGTTATTCACCTATTTCGGAGTCAGCTATAACATAGTGAAGTTCCAGACCTGTGGCTCATTGCATAGCTGAGTAATAGCTACTTTGAAGTTCACACTGTTGAGTAAATCAGTTGTAGTTGGAAAACTATTGCATTTACAGAAATTTGTGTAAATATGTTATTCAGCTACTTTTGGGTCAGCTATAACATAGTGAAATTACAGACCTGTAGCTCATGGCACAACTGAGCAATAGCTATTTTCAGGTACTGACTGTTGAGTAAATGACTTGTAACTTGAAAAATATTGCATTTGGAGTATTTTGTTAAAATATGTTGTTCACCTACTTTTGGGTCAGCTATAACATCGTGAAATTACAGACTTATAGCTCATGGCATAGCTGAGCAATAGCTATTTTCAGGTTCTCACTATTGAGTAAATCAGTTGTAACTTGAAAACTATTGCATTTACAGTATTTTGCTTAAATATGTTGTTCACCTAAT
Source organism: Sabellastarte sp. h YS-2021 (assembly GCA_964017235.1). Taxonomy (NCBI): domain Eukaryota; kingdom Metazoa; phylum Annelida; class Polychaeta; order Sabellida; family Sabellidae; genus Sabellastarte; species Sabellastarte sp. h YS-2021. The sequence goes on from OZ024936.1 coordinate 37,928,363, forward strand.
TTTGGGTCAGCTATAACATAGAAAAAATTCAGACATGTAGCTCATTGCATAGCTGAGTAATAGCTACTTTGAGGTTATCACTGTTGAGTAAATCAGTTATAACGTGAAAACTATTACATTTACAGTATTTTGTTTAAATATGTTATTCATATAATTTTTGGTCAGCTATAACAGACTGAAATTGCAGACCTCTATGTCATGGCATAGCTTACCAATATCTACTTTCAGGTTCTCACTGTTGAGTAAATCATTGTATCCACTGGATAGCCGCAGTGTGTAGAGAGATTTCACCATTACCGCTCTAACGAAAAAAAATATTATAGCTAGCCTTCTCAAGTTTGCAAGATATATTAGAGGGTGCACCACAGTATTCTATTGGTAGGCTTTATGTCTAAATTAGGCCTGTGGCTAAATTACTTGCCTACTAAAAATGAGTAATTCTGCATTTTCTCTAAAAGTATTGCAGATAGCAAATTTTTATTAAATAACTCAATCACCTACTTTTGGGAGAGCTTCCACATGCTGAAGTTCCAGACCTGTAGGTAATTACTCACCTACTCAAAATGAGTAAATGCGAATTATCTCTAAATGTATTGCTGATAGCCAATTTTTCTCAAATAACTCATTCACCTACTTTTGGGAGAGCTTTCACTTGGTGAAGTTTCAGACCCATAGGTAATTACTCACCTACTCAAAATGAGTAAATGCAAATTATCTCTAAAAGTATTGCAGATAGCCAATTTTTGTCAAATAACTCCTTCACCTACTTTTGGGAGAGCTTTCACTTGGTGAAGTTTCAGACCCGTAGGTAATTACTCACCTACTGAAAATGAGTAAATGCAAATTATCTCTAAAAGTATTCCAGATAGCCAATTTTTGTCAAATAACTCCTTCACCTACTTTTGGGAGACCTTTCACTTGGTGAAGTTTCAGACCTGTAGCTAATTATTCACCTACTCAAAATGAGTAAATGCTAATTATCTCTAAAAGTATTCCAGATAGCCAAGTTTTGTCAAATAACTCCTTCACCTACTTTTGGGAGACCTTTCACTTGGTGAAGTTTCAGACCTGTAGCTAATTATTCACCTACTCAAAATGAGTAAATGCTAATTATCTCTAAAAGTATTGCAGATAGCCAATTTTTCTCAAATAACTCATTCACCTACTTTTGGGAGAGCTTTCACTTGGTGAAGTTTCAGACCCGTAGGTAATTACTCACCTACTCAAAATGAGTAAATGCAAATTATCTCTAAAAGTATTGCAGATAGCCAATTTTTGTCAAATAACTCCTTCACCTACTTTTGGGAGAGCTTTCACTTGGTGAAGTTTCAGACCCGTAGGTAATTACTCACCTACTGAAAATGAGTAAATGCAAATTATCTCTAAAAGTATTCCAGATAGCCAATTTTTGTCAAATAACTCCTTCACCTACTTTTGGGAGACCTTTCACTTGGTGAAGTTTCAGACCCGTATGTAATTACTCACCTACTGAAAATGAGTAAATGCAAATTATCTCTAAAAGTATTCCAGATAGCCAATTTTTGTCAAATACCTCCTTCACCTACTTTTGGGAGACCTTTCACTTGGTGAAGTTTCAGACCTGTAGCTAATTATTCACCTACTCAAAATGAGTAAATGCTAATTATCTCTAAAAGTATTCCAGATAGCCAAGTTTTGTCAAATAACTCCTTCACCTACTTTTGGGAGACCTTTCACTTGGTGAAGTTTCAGACCCGTAGCTAATTATTCACCTACTCAAAATGAGTAAATGCTAATTATCTCTAAAAGTATTGCAGATAGCCAATTTTTCTCAAATAACTCATTCACCTACTTTTGGGAGAGCTTTCACTTGGTGAAGTTTCAGACTCACCAAATTATCTCTAGAAGTATTGCAGATAGCCAATATTTCTCAAATAACTCATTAATATGAAAACAACTTATAGGAAGTCATGGGCTGCAAATCTTTTCATGTGGTCAGATTTGACCTTGGGCCCCTCCTGCTTATTATTGGTCCTAGAGGTTTGCCATGTGAAAACGACTTATAGGAAATCATGGGCTGCGAATCTTTTGATGTGGTCAGACTTCACCTTGGGCCCTGCTACAGGGTCAAATAAGGGTAGCCAAACTTAAAAGTGCTTTCAGCTTACTTATTAACGAAAAATGCTGTTTATCTTCTAAACTATGTTAGTTGGCCTTTGTCGGTGGATGCATCCAGCATCTGGCCACAGATGCGTCCTTAGTCTAGTTTACTTATTAAATTTGCAATTTCATGGGTAAGGAAAACATACTAGATTTACTGTATTTGACAGAGCACAAGTCAAGTTTTTAACTGTATTCATTTCTATCAATTTCACTGTGTGTAACAAACAGTTTATATCCACTTTTAACAGAAATTATTTTATCCACAATATAGCACTTCCAGAGACATCTATCCATATAGCACACCCTTTTATAACTCAACACAGTCTGCCATGGGACCAGGTTTTCAACCTTGTGTATACTGGATATTATAGAAGGTTCTAGAAAGAATGTTAACACAGACTGGAAGATTCTAAAGGAAAAGTTAACATGTCAACACTTTTCCAAGAAAAACGGGATGTTTCCCACCATCTCTAAATAGATCATTCCAGTTTTGCACAAATGAGGTCAGCATTAGCTAGACTGATTCTGTAGACTACAGAGAAAATCAATAGTTCAGTGTTCTTATATGGTAAAGGAACAAAGGAATTTTGGAGCAGTCGCAACAAACAACAACTGTCCTCTTTAAATGACGGACTGGCAAATTGCCATTATATGTTACAATAACTCCCACCTCTCAGATCAGAGAGCCTGACCTCAAGTCGGAAAGCTGATAGCTTCTTGCCATTGGTCGGCAGTTTAGAGTAAAGTATCATGACCAGTTGTATGTACTGGTTTCCTCTGCCCTTGTAACAACCCATCTAAATATAACCAATAAGGTACTTAGGTATAACATAAAAGACTAAATAAATAAACAGACAATACCAATGTGATATTCTCTATATTATGTCTGTTTTATATCTCAGTATCTCAAAGCTGGTTATCAAGGTGTTCCCTATTTTAAGGTGACCTCAAATTCCCTTGTATAAAAGAATTATGTAGAGTTGAAGTTTTTATATACACATGAACAACTTCTCCTCCAAAACTACAAGGCCCAGAGACATGCTGTTTCGTCTGTTCCCCAGAGCCATTACAAGTGAGGTACCCCCACCCAAAGTATGTTAATTTCAACACTTGATCACAATTTTCTTATTCATTATTGCAGGAATTTCTCTCTTATCTTTCATATATGTACTAGGCGACTAGTAGATTCCCTTGTGTGAGTATTAGGCCTGGATTTTTAAAATAATTTTAACGCATTAAAATTCATGAAATCATGCACTAAATTAACTTATAACTTAAAAAGTATTTCATTGAGCATTTTGTTAAAATATGTTATTCAGCTACTTTTTACCCCACAGCCCTTAAGGGCTGTCAGGGTATTGTTTTCACCCATGGTGTCCGGATGGGCGGGCGGGAGGGCGGAGGGAAATAGTTTGTCCGGGCTGTATCTCTGAAACCGTAAGGTGTAGGAAGTTCATACTTGGCAGGGACATTGGTTGGGGGGTGTAGGTGTGCAACGTCATGGTCTGACCTTGATTTGACCTTGCCGTAGTGACCTTGAGTTTGAAAATCTTGTCCGGGCTATATCTCGGCAACCATAAGGTATAGGAAGTTGATACTTGGCAGGGACATTAGTTAGGGGTTGTAGGTGTGCAACGTCATGGTCTGACCTTGATTTGACCTTTGACCTTGCCGTAGTGACCTTGACCTTTAAATTCTTGTCCGGGCTATATCTCGGAAACCATAAGGTGTAGGAAGTCGATACTTGGTAGGGACATTGGTTAGGGGGTGTAGCTGTGCAACGTCATGGTCTGACCTTGATTTGACCTTTGACCTTGCCGTAGTGACCTTGACCTATAAAATCTTGTCCGGGCTATAGCTTGGAAACCGTAAGGTGTAGGAAGTTGATACTTGGTAGAAACATTGGTTAGGAGTTGTAGGTGTGCAACATCATGGTCTCTCCTTGATTTGACCTTTGACCTTGCCGTAGTGACCTTGACCTATAAAACCTTGTCTGGGCTATAACTCAGCAACTGTAAGGTGTAGGAAGTTGATACTTGGTAGGGACATTGGTTAGGGGGTGTAGGTGTGCAACATCATGGTCTGACCTTGATTTGACCTTTGACCTTGCTGTAGTGATCTTCACCTATAAAATCTTGTCCGGGCTATATCTCAGAAACCGTAAGGTGTAGGAAGTTGATACTTACTAGGAACATTGGTTAGGAGTTGTAGGTGTGCAACATCATGGTCTGACCTTGATTTGACCTTTGACCTTGCCGTAGTGACCTTGACCTATAAAACCTTGTCCGGGCTATATCTCAGCAACTGTAAGGTGTAGGAAGTTGATACTTGGTAGGGACATTGGTTAGGGGGTGTAGGTGTGCAACGTCATGGTCTGACCTTGATTTGACCTTTGACCTTGCTGTAATGTCCTTGACCTATAAAATCTTGTCCAGGTTATATCTCAGAGACTGTAAGGTGTAGGAAGTTTATACTTGGTAGGGACATTGGTTGAGGGTTTTAGGTGTGCCACGTCATGGTGTAACACTGATTGACCTTTGACCTTGCTGTATTGACCTTTAAAATCTTGTTGCACCTTTGGGTCTGTCTGTTGATGCAGATTAAGCACTGTTAAAGTCATATTAGAATTCATTAAGAATTTCCTTTTGCAAGTTCCCATTGTAACAGATGGAATTTCATCAAGTGAGCCACAGGCTTTTCTCCAACACCACACATAAGCATTCATTGAATGTATTGCCACTTCTGTATGCATGGGTAATATTCAAAACATCCAAACCATAATTCGGCCATTTTTGGTTTACTGATAAATGTTGTCATTTTATTATTGTCTTGTTTTAATACTTCATCTTTATATACATTTCTTTTCCTTAGATATTATTTTCTCTACTTAAGCATTATTTGGACCTTAATATAACTGACACTGCTCTGAAAGTATCTTGAACTTTGTACTGTTACACTACTTCTATATCTCATGGTGTTGAAAAATATTTCCCCAGGCTGTGGGGTACGGGCATCTCTGATGCTAATTTTTCTATAGCTACAACATGGTAAATAACTTGGGTGTCTATCCCTGTAGCTAAGTGAGTAATGGCTACTTTCTGACTTTTCAGTACCATAATGAGTAAAATCAGTTGTAACTTGAAGACTTGCATTTAGAGAATTTTGTGTACGTTATAAGCTACTTTTGGGTCAGCTATAACATAGTAAAATTGCAGAGTCGTAGCTCATGGAATAGCTGAGCAATAGCTATTTTCAGGTTCTCACTGTTGAGTAAATGAGTTGTAACTTAAAAACTATTGCATTTACAGTATTTTGTTTAAATATGCTGTTCACCTACTTTTGGGTCAACTATAGCATTAAATGAAATTGCAGACCTGTAGGTCATGGCATAGCTGAGTATTACTTAGTGAGTAATAGCTACTTTCAGCTTCTCACTGTTGAGTAAATCAGAAGGCACTTGAAAACCATTGCATTTACAGCATTTCTTTAAATATGTTAATCACCTACTTATGGATCAGCTATAACATAGTGAAAATGTAGACCTGTAGCTCATGGCATAGCTGAGCAATAGATACATTCAGCTTCTCACTGTTGAATAAATAAATTGGTTCTTGAAAAACTATTCCATTTAAAGTATTTTCTTTATATATGTTATTCACCTCCTTTTGGGTAAGCTACACCATAATAAAATGGCAGACCAGATGTTCATTGCATAGCTGAATAATAGCTACTTTCATGTTCTCACTGTTTAGTAAATAAGTTGTTACTTGAAAACTATTGCATTTACAGTATTTTCGTCATATATGTTATTCACCTACTTTGGGGTCAGCTATAAAATAGTAAAATTCCCTTTTTACCTCACAGTCCTTAAGGGCTGTCGGGGTATTGTTTTCACCCATGGCGGGCGGGCGGCGGGAAAAAGTTTGTCCGGGCTGTATCTCAGAAACCGTAAGGTATAGGAAGTTGATACTTGGTAGGGACATTGGTTAGGGGGTGTAGGTGTGCAACGTCATGGTCTGACCTTGATTTGACCTTTGACCTTGCCGTAGTGACCTTGAGTTTGAAAATCTTGTCCGGGCTATATCTCGGAAACCGTAAGGTGTAGGAAGTTGATACTTGGTAGGGACATTGGTTAGGGGGTGTAGGTGTGCAACGTCATGGTCTGACCTTGATTTGACCTTTGACCTTGCCGTAGTGACCTTGACCTATAACATCTTGTCCGGGCTGTATCTCAGAAACCGTAAGGTATAGGAAGTTGATACTTGGTAGGGACATTGGTTAGGGGGTGTAGGTGTGCAACGTCATGGTCTGACCTTGATTTGACCTTTGACCTTGCTGTAATGTCCTTGACCTATAAAATCTTGTCCAGGTTATATCTCAGAGACTGTAAGGTGTAGGAAGTTTATACTTGGTAGGGACATTGGTTGAGGGTTTTAGGTGTGCCACGTCATGGTGTAACACTGATTGACCTTTGACCTTGCTGTATTGACCTTTAAAATCTTGTTGCACCTTTGGGTCTGTCTGTTGATGCAGATTAAGCACTGTTAAAGTCATATTAGAATTCATTAAGAATTTCCTTTTGCAAGTTCCCATTGTAACAGATGGAATTTCATAAAGTGAGCCACAGGCTTTTCTCCAACACCACACATAAGCATTCATTGAATGTATTGCCACTTCTGTATGCATGGGTAATATTCAAAACATCCAAACCATAATTCGGCCATTTTTGGTTTACTGATAATTGTTGTCATTTTATTATTGTCTTGTTTTAATACTTCATCTTTATATACATTTCTTTTCCTTAGATATTATTTTCTCTACTTAAGCATTATTTGGACCTTAATATAACTGACACTGCTCTGAAAGTATCTTGAACTTTGTACTGTTACACTACTTCTATATCTCATGGTGTTGAAAAATATTTCCCCAGGCTGTGGGGTACGGGCATCTCTGATGCTATTTTTTCTATAGCTACAACATGGTAAATAACTTGGGTGTCTATCCCTGTAGCTAAGTGAGTAATGGCTACTTTCTGACTTTTCAGTACCATAATGAGTAAAATCAGTTGTAACTTGAAGACTTGCATTTAGAGAATTTTGTGTACATTATAAGCTACTTTTGGGTCAGCTATAACATAGTAAAATTGCAGAGTCGTAGCTCATGGAATAGCTGAGCAATAGCTATTTTCAGGTTCTCACTGTTGAGTAAATGAGTTGTAACTTAAAAACTATTGCATTTACAGTATTTTGTTTAAATATGCTGTTCACCTACTTTTGGGTCAACTATAGCATTAAATGAAATTGCAGACCTGTAGGTCATGGCATAGCTGAGTATTACTTAGTGAGTAATAGCTACTTTCAGCTTCTCACTGTTGAGTAAATCAGAAGGCACTTGAAAACCATTGCATTTACAGCATTTCTTTAAATATGTTAATCACCTACTTATGGATCAGCTATAACATAGTGAAAATGTAGACCTGTAGCTCATGGCATAGCTGAGCAATAGATACATTCAGCTTCTCACTGTTGAATAAATAAATTGGTTCTTGAAAAACTATTCCATTTAAAGTATTTTCTTTATATATGTTATTCACCTCCTTTTGGGTAAGCTACACCATAATAAAATGGCAGACCAGATGTTCATTGCATAGCTGAATAATAGCTACTTTCATGTTCTCACTGTTTAGTAAATAAGTTGTTACTTGAAAACTATTGCATTTACAGTATTTTCGTCATATATGTTATTCACCTACTTTGGGGTCAGCTATAAAATAGTAAAATTCCCTTTTTACCTCACAGTCCTTAAGGGCTGTCGGGGTATTGTTTTCACCCATGGCGGGCGGGCGGCGGGAAAAAGTTTGTCCGGGCTGTATCTCAGAAACCGTAAGGTATAGGAAGTTGATACTTGGTAGGGACATTGGTTAGGGGGTGTAGGTGTGCAACGTCATGGTCTGACCTTGATTTGACCTTTGACCTTGCCGTAGTGACCTTGAGTTTGAAAATCTTGTCCGGGCTATATCTCGGAAACCGTAAGGTGTAGGAAGTTGATACTTGGTAGGGACATTGGTTAGGGGGTGTAGGTGTGCAACGTCATGGTCTGACCTTGATTTGACCTTTGACCTTGCCGTAGTGACCTTGACCTATAACATCTTGTCCGGGCTGTATCTCAGAAACCGTAAGGTATAGGAAGTTGATACTTGGTAGGGACATTGGTTAGGGGGTGTAGGTGTGCAACGTCATGGTCTGACCTTGATTTGACCTTTGACCTTGCTGTAATGTCCTTGACCTATAAAATCTTGTCCAGGTTATATCTCAGAGACTGTAAGGTGTAGGAAGTTTATACTTGGTAGGGACATTGGTTGAGGGTTTTAGGTGTGCCACGTCATGGTGTAACACTGATTGACCTTTGACCTTGCTGTATTGACCTTTAAAATCTTGTTGCACCTTTGGGTCTGTCTGTTGATGCAGATTAAGCACTGTTAAAGTCATATTAGAATTCATTAAGAATTTCCTTTTGCAAGTTCCCATTGTAACAGATGGAATTTCATAAAGTGAGCCACAGGCTTTTCTCCAACACCACACATAAGCATTCATTGAATGTATTGCCACTTCTGTATGCATGGGTAATATTCAAAACATCCAAACCATAATTCGGCCATTTTTGGTTTACTGATAATTGTTGTCATTTTATTATTGTCTTGTTTTAATACTTCATCTTTATATACATTTCTTTTCCTTAGATATTATTTTCTCTACTTAAGCATTATTTGGACCTTAATATAACTGACACTGCTCTGAAAGTATCTTGAACTTTGTACTGTTACACTACTTCTATATCTCATGGTGTTGAAAAATATTTCCCCAGGCTGTGGGGTACGGGCATCTCTGATGCTATTTTTTCTATAGCTACAACATGGTAAATAACTTGGGTGTCTATCCCTGTAGCTAAGTGAGTAATGGCTACTTTCTGACTTTTCAGTACCATAATGAGTAAAATCAGTTGTAACTTGAAGACTTGCATTTAGAGAATTTTGTGTACGTTATAAGCTACTTTTGGGTCAGCTATAACATAGTAAAATTGCAGAGTCGTAGCTCATGGAATAGCTGAGCAATAGCTATTTTCAGGTTCTCACTGTTGAGTAAATGAGTTGTAACTTAAAAACTATTGCATTTACAGTATTTTGTTTAAATATGCTGTTCACCTACTTTTGGGTCAACTATAGCATTAAATGAAATTGCAGACCTGTAGGTCATGGCATAGCTGAGTATTACTTAGTGAGTAATAGCTACTTTCAGCTTCTCACTGTTGAGTAAATCAGAAGGCACTTGAAAACCATTGCATTTACAGCATTTCTTTAAATATGTTAATCACCTACTTATGGATCAGCTATAACATAGTGAAAATGTAGACCTGTAGCTCATGGCATAGCTGAGCAATAGATACATTCAGCTTCTCACTGTTGAATAAATAAATTGGTTCTTGAAAAACTATTCCATTTAAAGTATTTTCTTTATATATGTTATTCACCTCCTTTTGGGTAAGCTACACCATAATAAAATGGCAGACCAGATGTTCATTGCATAGCTGAATAATAGCTACTTTCATGTTCTCACTGTTTAGTAAATAAGTTGTTACTTGAAAACTATTGCATTTACAGTATTTTCGTCATATATGTTATTCACCTACTTTGGGGTCAGCTATAAAATAGTAAAATTCCCTTTTTACCTCACAGTCCTTAAGGGCTGTCGGGGTATTGTTTTCACCCATGGCGGGCGGGCGGCGGGAAAAAGTTTGTCCGGGCTGTATCTCAGAAACCGTAAGGTATAGGAAGTTGATACTTGGTAGGGACATTGGTTAGGGGGTGTAGGTGTGCAACGTCATGGTCTGACCTTGATTTGACCTTTGACCTTGCCGTAGTGACCTTGAGTTTGAAAATCTTGTCCGGGCTATATCTCGGAAACCGTAAGGTGTAGGAAGTTGATACTTGGTAGGGACATTGGTTAGGGGGTGTAGGTGTGCAACGTCATGGTCTGACCTTGATTTGACCTTTGACCTTGCCGTAGTGACCTTGACCTATAACATCTTGTCCGGGCTGTATCTCAGAAACCGTAAGGTATAGGAAGTTGATACTTGGTAGGGACATTGGTTAGGGGGTGTAGGTGTGCAACGTCATGGTCTGACCTTGATTTGACCTTTGACCTTGCTGTAATGTCCTTGACCTATAAAATCTTGTCCAGGTTATATCTCAGAGACTGTAAGGTGTAGGAAGTTTATACTTGGTAGGGACATTGGTTGAGGGTTTTAGGTGTGCCACGTCATGGTGTAACACTGATTGACCTTTGACCTTGCTGTATTGACCTTTAAAATCTTGTTGCACCTTTGGGTCTGTCTGTTGATGCAGATTAAGCACTGTTAAAGTCATATTAGAATTCATTAAGAATTTCCTTTTGCAAGTTCCCATTGTAACAGATGGAATTTCATAAAGTGAGCCACAGGCTTTTCTCCAACACCACACATAAGCATTCATTGAATGTATTGCCACTTCTGTATGCATGGGTAATATTCAAAACATCCAAACCATAATTCGGCCATTTTTGGTTTACTGATAATTGTTGTCATTTTATTATTGTCTTGTTTTAATACTTCATCTTTATATACATTTCTTTTCCTTAGATATTATTTTCTCTACTTAAGCATTATTTGGACCTTAATATAACTGACACTGCTCTGAAAGTATCTTGAACTTTGTACTGTTACACTACTTCTATATCTCATGGTGTTGAAAAATATTTCCCCAGGCTGTGGGGTACGGGCATCTCTGATGCTATTTTTTCTATAGCTACAACATGGTAAATAACTTGGGTGTCTATCCCTGTAGCTAAGTGAGTAATGGCTACTTTCTGACTTTTCAGTACCATAATGAGTAAAATCAGTTGTAACTTGAAGACTTGCATTTAGAGAATTTTGTGTACATTATAAGCTACTTTTGGGTCAGCTATAACATAGTAAAATTGCAGAGTCGTAGCTCATGGAATAGCTGAGCAATAGCTATTTTCAGGTTCTCACTGTTGAGTAAATGAGTTGTAACTTAAAAACTATTGCATTTACAGTATTTTGTTTAAATATGCTGTTCACCTACTTTTGGGTCAACTATAGCATTAAATGAAATTGCAGACCTGTAGGTCATGGCATAGCTGAGTATTACTTAGTGAGTAATAGCTACTTTCAGCTTCTCACTGTTGAGTAAATCAGAAGGCACTTGAAAACCATTGCATTTACAGCATTTCTTTAAATATGTTAATCACCTACTTATGGATCAGCTATAACATAGTGAAAATGTAGACCTGTAGCTCATGGCATAGCTGAGCAATAGATACATTCAGCTTCTCACTGTTGAATAAATAAATTGGTTCTTGAAAAACTATTCCATTTAAAGTATTTTCTTTATATATGTTATTCACCTCCTTTTGGGTAAGCTACACCATAATAAAATGGCAGACCAGATGTTCATTGCATAGCTGAATAATAGCTACTTTCATGTTCTCACTGTTTAGTAAATAAGTTGTTACTTGAAAACTATTGCATTTACAGTATTTTCGTCATATATGTTATTCACCTACTTTGGGGTCAGCTATAAAATAGTAAAATTCCCTTTTTACCTCACAGTCCTTAAGGGCTGTCGGGGTATTGTTTTCACCCATGGCGGGCGGGCGGCGGGAAAAAGTTTGTCCGGGCTGTATCTCAGAAACCGTAAGGTATAGGAAGTTGATACTTGGTAGGGACATTGGTTAGGGGGTGTAGGTGTGCAACGTCATGGTCTGACCTTGATTTGACCTTTGACCTTGCCGTAGTGACCTTGAGTTTGAAAATCTTGTCCGGGCTATATCTCGGAAACCGTAAGGTGTAGGAAGTTGATACTTGGTAGGGACATTGGTTAGGGGGTGTAGGTGTGCAACGTCATGGTCTGACCTTGATTTGACCTTTGACCTTGCCGTAGTGACCTTGACCTATAACATCTTGTCCGGGCTGTATCTCAGAAACCGTAAGGTATAGGAAGTTGATACTTGGTAGGGACATTGGTTAGGGGGTGTAGGTGTGCAACGTCATGGTCTGACCTTGATTTGACCTTTGACCTTGCTGTAATGTCCTTGACCTATAAAATCTTGTCCAGGTTATATCTCAGAGACTGTAAGGTGTAGGAAGTTTATACTTGGTAGGGACATTGGTTGAGGGTTTTAGGTGTGCCACGTCATGGTGTAACACTGATTGACCTTTGACCTTGCTGTATTGACCTTTAAAATCTTGTTGCACCTTTGGGTCTGTCTGTTGATGCAGATTAAGCACTGTTAAAGTCATATTAGAATTCATTAAGAATTTCCTTTTGCAAGTTCCCATTGTAACAGATGGAATTTCATAAAGTGAGCCACAGGCTTTTCTCCAACACCACACATAAGCATTCATTGAATGTATTGCCACTTCTGTATGCATGGGTAATATTCAAAACATCCAAACCATAATTCGGCCATTTTTGGTTTACTGATAATTGTTGTCATTTTATTATTGTCTTGTTTTAATACTTCATCTTTATATACATTTCTTTTCCTTAGATATTATTTTCTCTACTTAAGCATTATTTGGACCTTAATATAACTGACACTGCTCTGAAAGTATCTTGAACTTTGTACTGTTACACTACTTCTATATCTCATGGTGTTGAAAAATATTTCCCCAGGCTGTGGGGTACGGGCATCTCTGATGCTATTTTTTCTATAGCTACAACATGGTAAATAACTTGGGTGTCTATCCCTGTAGCTAAGTGAGTAATGGCTACTTTCTGACTTTTCAGTACCATAATGAGTAAAATCAGTTGTAACTTGAAGACTTGCATTTAGAGAATTTTGTGTACGTTATAAGCTACTTTTGGGTCAGCTATAACATAGTAAAATTGCAGAGTCGTAGCTCATGGAATAGCTGAGCAATAGCTATTTTCAGGTTCTCACTGTTGAGTAAATGAGTTGTAACTTAAAAACTATTGCATTTACAGTATTTTGTTTAAATATGCTGTTCACCTACTTTTGGGTCAACTATAGCATTAAATGAAATTGCAGACCTGTAGGTCATGGCATAGCTGAGTATTACTTAGTGAGTAATAGCTACTTTCAGCTTCTCACTGTTGAGTAAATCAGAAGGCACTTGAAAACCATTGCATTTACAGCATTTCTTTAAATATGTTAATCACCTACTTATGGATCAGCTATAACATAGTGAAAATGTAGACCTGTAGCTCATGGCATAGCTGAGCAATAGATACATTCAGCTTCTCACTGTTGAATAAATAAATTGGTTCTTGAAAAACTATTCCATTTAAAGTATTTTCTTTATATATGTTATTCACCTCCTTTTGGGTAAGCTACACCATAATAAAATGGCAGACCAGATGTTCATTGCATAGCTGAATAATAGCTACTTTCATGTTCTCACTGTTTAGTAAATAAGTTGTTACTTGAAAACTATTGCATTTACAGTATTTTCGTCATATATGTTATTCACCTACTTTGGGGTCAGCTATAAAATAGTAAAATTCCCTTTTTACCTCACAGTCCTTAAGGGCTGTCGGGGTATTGTTTTCACCCATGGCGGGCGGGCGGCGGGAAAAAGTTTGTCCGGGCTGTATCTCAGAAACCGTAAGGTATAGGAAGTTGATACTTGGTAGGGACATTGGTTAGGGGGTGTAGGTGTGCAACGTCATGGTCTGACCTTGATTTGACCTTTGACCTTGCCGTAGTGACCTTGAGTTTGAAAATCTTGTCCGGGCTATATCTCGGAAACCGTAAGGTGTAGGAAGTTGATACTTGGTAGGGACATTGGTTAGGGGGTGTAGGTGTGCAACGTCATGGTCTGACCTTGATTTGACCTTTGACCTTGCCGTAGTGACCTTGACCTATAACATCTTGTCCGGGCTGTATCTCAGAAACCGTAAGGTATAGGAAGTTGATACTTGGTAGGGACATTGGTTAGGGGGTGTAGGTGTGCAACGTCATGGTCTGACCTTGATTTGACCTTTGACCTTGCTGTAATGTCCTTGACCTATAAAATCTTGTCCAGGTTATATCTCAGAGACTGTAAGGTGTAGGAAGTTTATACTTGGTAGGGACATTGGTTGAGGGTTTTAGGTGTGCCACGTCATGGTGTAACACTGATTGACCTTTGACCTTGCTGTATTGACCTTTAAAATCTTGTTGCACCTTTGGGTCTGTCTGTTGATGCAGATTAAGCACTGTTAAAGTCATATTAGAATTCATTAAGAATTTCCTTTTGCAAGTTCCCATTGTAACAGATGGAATTTCATCAAGTGAGCCACAGGCTTTTCTCCAACACCACACATAAGCATTCATTGAATGTATTGCCACTTCTGTATGCATGGGTAATATTCAAAACATCCAAACCATAATTCGGCCATTTTTGGTTTACTGATAATTGTTGTCATTTTATTATTGTCTTGTTTTAATACTTCATCTTTATATACATTTCTTTTCCTTAGATATTATTTTCTCTACTTAAGCATTATTTGGACCTTAATATAACTGACACTGCTCTGAAAGTATCTTGAACTTTGTACTGTTACACTACTTCTATATCTCATGGTGTTGAAAAATATTTCCCCAGGCTGTGGGGTACGGGCATCTCTGATGCTATTTTTTCTATAGCTACAACATGGTAAATAACTTGGGTGTCTATCCCTGTAGCTAAGTGAGTAATGGCTACTTTCTGACTTTTCAGTACCATAATGAGTAAAATCAGTTGTAACTTGAAGACTTGCATTTAGAGAATTTTGTGTACATTATAAGCTACTTTTGGGTCAGCTATAACATAGTAAAATTGCAGAGTCGTAGCTCATGGAATAGCTGAGCAATAGCTATTTTCAGGTTCTCACTGTTGAGTAAATGAGTTGTAACTTAAAAACTATTGCATTTACAGTATTTTGTTTAAATATGCTGTTCACCTACTTTTGGGTCAACTATAGCATTAAATGAAATTGCAGACCTGTAGGTCATGGCATAGCTGAGTATTACTTAGTGAGTAATAGCTACTTTCAGCTTCTCACTGTTGAGTAAATCAGAAGGCACTTGAAAACCATTGCATTTACAGCATTTCTTTAAATATGTTAATCACCTACTTATGGATCAGCTATAACATAGTGAAAATGTAGACCTGTAGCTCATGGCATAGCTGAGCAATAGATACATTCAGCTTCTCACTGTTGAATAAATAAATTGGTTCTTGAAAAACTATTCCATTTAAAGTATTTTCTTTATATATGTTATTCACCTCCTTTTGGGTAAGCTACACCATAATAAAATGGCAGACCAGATGTTCATTGCATAGCTGAATAATAGCTACTTTCATGTTCTCACTGTTTAGTAAATAAGTTGTTACTTGAAAACTATTGCGTTTACAGTATTTTCGTCATATATGTTATTCACCTACTTTGGGGTCAGCTATAAAATAGTAAAATTCCCTTTTTACCTCACAGTCCTTAAGAGCTGTCGGGGTATTGTTTTCACCCATGGCGGGCGGGCGGCGGGAAAAAGTTTGTCCGGGCTGTATCTCAGAAACCGTAAGGTATAGGAAGTTGATACTTGGTAGGGACATTGGTTAGGGGGTGTAGGTGTGTAACGTCATGGTCTGACCTTGATTTGACCTTTGACCTTGTAGTGACCTTGACCTATAACATCTTGTCCGGGCTGTATCTCAGAAACCGTAAGGTGTAGGAAGTTGATACTTGGTAGGGACATTGGTTAGGGGGTGTAGGTGTGCAACGTCATGGTCTGACCTTGATTTGACCTTTGACCTTGCCATAGTGACCTTGACCTATAAAATCTTGTCCAGGCTTTATCTTGGAAACCGTAAGGTGTGGGAAGTTGATATTTGGTAGGGACATTGGTTAGGGGGTGTAGGTGTGCGACGTCATGGTCTGACCTTGATTTGACCTTTGACCTTGCCGTAGTGAGCTTGACCCATAAAATCTTGTCCGGGCTATATCTCTGAAACTGTAAGGTGTAGGAAGTTGATACTTGGTAGGGACATTGGTTAGGGGGTGTAGGTGTGCAACATTATGGTGTGACCTTGATTTGACCTTTGACCTTGCCGTAGTGACCTTGACCTATAAAACCTTGTCCGGGCTATATCTCAGCAACTGTAAGGTGTAGGAAGTTGATACTTGGTAGGGACATTGGTTAGGGGGTGTAGGTGTGCAACGTCATGGTCTGACCTTGATTTGACCTTTAACCTTGCCATAGTGACCTTGACCTATTAAATCTTGTCCGGGCTATATCTCGGAAACTGTGAGGTGTAAAAAATTGATACTTACTAGGGACATTGGTTATGGGTTGTAGGTGTGCAACGTCATGGTCTGACCTTGATTTGACCTTTGACCTTGCCGTAGTGACCTTGACCTATAAAATCTTGTCTGCGCTATATCTCGGAAACTGTAAGGTGTAGGAAGTTGATACTTGGTAGGGACATTGGTTAGGGGTTATAGGTGTGCATTATCATGGTGTGACGTTAATTTGACCTTTGACCTTGTTGTAGTGACCTTGACCTTTAAAATCTTGTTACACCTTTGGGTCTGTCTTTTGATGCAGATTAAGCACTGTTAAAGTCATATTAGAATTTATTAAGAATTTTACTTTTATAACTTCCCATTGTAAGAGATGGAATTTCATCAAGTGAACCACAGATTTTGCTCCAACACCACACATAAGAATTCATTGAATGTATTTCCACTTCTGTATGCATGGTAATATTCAAAACATCTAAACCATAATTCGGCCATGCAGGTGTAGAGCAAGAGTGTTGTAATTTTAGTTTACTGATTAATGCTGTTATCTTGTTATTGAATTATCTTGTTTTAATACTTCATCTTTACATGCATTATCGTTCTTTTAGACGTTATTTTCTCTATTTAAACATTGTTTGGACCTTTATATAACTGACAGTGCTCTGAAAGTATCCTGAACTTTGTACTGATACAGTGCTTCTATATCTCATGGTGTTCAAAATATTTCCCTAGGCTGTGGAGTACGGGCATCTCTGATGCTATTTTTGGAGATATTTTCACACTTAATGCTGACTATATTGCATGGAAACTATTGAAAATGGCTTTGGAGATTGAGTACATGATGGAGTACCAGCAACCTTGGCTATTGTTTTCAAAGTCACCTTAGGCCTTCTAAAATGACTCAAAATGGTACCTTAGACTGTGCAGCCATACACCTCCTTTATTATTGGCTGTTATTGCTCTAACAAAAAAAATATTGTATCTAGCCTTCTCAAATTTGCAGGATATATTCATAACCATAAAATCTTGCCTGGGAATATTTTTGGCCTCATTTTGAAAAACAAGATGGCCGCCAAGGACAATTATGCGAGTTAAAGCAAGGACTTTTGTTGGCCCTCTAGAGCAAAGGGTATTGTAGGTAGAGATCTCAAATTTGCAGAATATGTTCCGCATTACAAAATCTTGACGGGAAATATTATCGGCCTCATTTTGAAAAACAAGATGGCCACCACGGGCGTTTTTATTTTGTCAGTCATGAAAAGTGCTTATATCTTTCTTATTATTGGTCCTAGAGGTTCAGTATGGTAGACCGACCTATAGGAAATTACGGGCTGGGAATCTTTTGGTGTGGTCGGATTTGACCTTGGACCTCTCCTTCAAGGTCAAACAATGATAGCCAAACTTAAAAGTGCTTATAATTCACTTATTATTGGTCTCACAGGTTTGGGATGGTAAACCAACTTATAGGAAATCATGGGCTGGGAATCTTCTGGTGTGGTCAGATTTGACCTTGGACTCCTCCTTCAAGGTCAAACGAGGATAGCCAAACTTAAAAGTGCTCATAACTCGCTTATTATTGGTCATACAGGTTTGGGATGGTAAACCAACTTATAGGAAATCATGGGCCGGGAATCTTTTTATGTGGTTGGATTTGACCGCTCCTTTAAGGTCAAATGATGATACCCAAACTTAAAAGTGCTTATATCTCACTTATTATAGGTCCTAGAAGTTTGCAATGTGAAACCAACCTTTAGGAAATCATGGGCTGTGAATCTTTTGATGTGGTCAGATTTGACCTTGGACCCTTTCTTCGAGGTCAAACGATAGCAAAATCTAAAGTGCTTATAAATCGCTTTTTCTTGGTCCTGGAGGTTTGTAATGTGAAACCATCTTATAGGAAATCATACGCTAGGAATCTTTTGATGTGATCAGATTTGAGCTTTGGCCCCTCTTTCAAAGTCAAATGAGGATAGCCAAAATTAAAAGTGCTTATAACTCGCTTATTCGTGTTCCTAGAGGTTTACAATGTCACACCAACCTATTGGAAATCATAGGCTGAGAATCGTTTAATGTGGTCAGATTTTACCTTGGGCTCCTCCTTCAATGTTAAGTGATGGTTGATTGGCTTTGGTGAGTTTTCTTTCTGGTGGATACAATTTGCATCAGTTCTCCAATGTGCTACGTCTAGTTACATTTGTATCTTTCATTAACTCCTTCGGCGCTGTTGGTGACTACCATCGACACAAGCATAGAACACTATATATAACGTAAATAGTGAACGTTTCAGTGCGGAATTATTTTGCGCCGTACATATGTCAATCAAAATGGTTTGCAAAGCTCTCTTTTGATGTCTACTCATGATTAGCACAACAGCCAGCCAATTAAAAAAACAAATATCTCTGTTACTATGACTACATATGTGTATGTCTACCTTTTGCAGTCCACACAATATTTTATTGGATAAAATTTCAAGCCAATCAAAAAACGAATTTATCAGTTGATAGGACTACATATATGTCTGTCTATCTTCTGCAGGCCACACAATACTTTATTGGATGAAGATCAGGCCATAAAACAAGGTTCCCTGTTGCCTTGAAGATATAGTATCATAATGAGGAACAAACAAAAACTTACAAATGATGTCATTAGTACAAGTTCTACACGTCATCTTTCCTGTTTTGTGATACAAGACGTCACGGCGATTACCGTCGGCTTTCGCGCTTTATAGTAATGTCGATGTCAGTCGACCACAACAATTCCAAATACGTTTATTGCGTGAACGTCGCGGTGAAAGAGTTAAGCAAACATTTTGTTTACTTATTGTCAATACAAGTTGCTCCCATAAACACTTAGGCCCCCTCCCCAGAGGGGTATATTTGTGTCAACCATAATACTCTGTATGTCATGCTTCAACCATGTCCCGTCCAGGGACACATTGTGTCGAGATACCGTTCCCATTGCCACTGAAGATGTACAGGCCACTGGACAGAATTAGTCCTTCAGTAGGAAGCCCATGCTGCCAGTTTCTGCTATCAATGCTCCTGCTCACTCTGATGTGAACTCTGATGGTATGTCTGACCGGGACCAGGTTTGGACCAGGAAATAAGTGAAAAAGCTAACTACTAGGAGACAATGATAGGAGTGAGGTCCTTCATGGGGTTGCACCAAGTGCCAGAATTTGACGCTTAATCTTCTTCACTAAATGATAATCTCTTTGCCGGTACCATGACATAGCCAACCGGTAAGGTCTCAGTCAAGCTGCCATCAGACGACTGGCTTTGTAAGAAGATGGAGAAGTTGAACATTACTATCACTGAAGGCTACCCATCACACAGGTCTGAGACTTCTGGCCTGATGAAGTGCCAGTTTGTTAAAACACTGAAAACACTGAAGTGGTATGACATGTACAAGATCCAAGGTGTTTTGTTGGTCCAATGAACCAGCTAGACTGAATATTTGTTTTAGCAGCATTGCCAGACATTCTCTACCTTGAGCACCTTCATCCCCGCCTATCCACCAAGATGGGGGAGGCCTGCCTGGAATCAGACATTTATGTGCAACCAAGCTGCCTGCCTTAGCCAGTGCCTCATGAAAGTGCAGGATTCTATGGTCGCCCAGTTTTAAGGTACTGCATAATGACAAGAGCAAAGATGAGTCTTACAGTAAGATACAGGAAGCTGTTGATGAACTGGACTATTTGGTCACCTTCAATAGAAACATTACTCAGGTCATGGCTAGAACAATGCAGGACTTCTCTAAAGGTAAATTAATCAGTATGGCTAACCTAACCTTAACCCGCCTGGACAATTACTTAGACTACTTAAAGGCTGGAATTAAGCATGACACACTCTCTGTTCTGCGAAACTCATCACTACACACACGTTCCTTGTTTCCAGACCACTAGTTAGTTACGGCAGAGGAGATCTCACACCATGAAGAGAAGTGTCCTACCAGCAGTTCTCAAAAGGAACCTGGTCACTATCACCCCTACTCTCAGTCTGGCAAGCAAGTACTGGAAGCTGACTGGAAGTCTGGTGCACCAGCCTGGAAACAACTTAAACACAGAGTGCAGAGCAAGAAAGGTCGTGGCAAAGCCTCAAACTATCAACAGAGACCTGCCAAGGGACAGAAAGCTTATAAATGACAATTACTGTGCTACCCAGTTGGGTTGTGTGTGGCCGGCAAGAAGGATTCTTTATTTGTGACTGGCAAGCTAGACAGCTTGAACAGTTTAAGTGTAAATGTGGTCAGCAAGAAGGACTTAGTTTTTGTGACCTGCAAGAGAAAGGCATTGTACCTGTAATCTCTTGTAACTCATGTTCCTTTTGCAAGAGGGTTGCCACAAAACAAAGGTGTAAATCCCGACATTGTTCAACATCCAGAAATAAAATATGTGAAATATGTTTCCTGTGTAGATCACTTGAGTTTTGTCCAAAATGTCACAATTGTTGCTCAAGATCTGCCTGTAGGGGCCAGATTGCATCAATTTTGGGAAAAATGGGCAGCCCTGGAGTCCAGTCCAAAAGTCATAACAGTCCTCAAAGAAGGTTACATCCTTCCCTTCCGAATTCGGCTAAATCTGACAAGTTCACCCACCGTCATAAGTTGCTGTATAAATCCGCTCAGGAACAGCTACCTGATAGAGGCATTGCATGCACTTTTGCAAAGAATGCAGCAGAACCTGTCACAACTCAGAAATCCCTTCGGTTTTACAACAGGCTATTCCTCGTTCCCAAACCCAACAACTGGTGGAGACCCATATTGGACTTCACTACCCTGAACAAGTTTTAAGACTCATACTTCCATATACCGATTCAAAGTCAGTCCAGGAAGTACATGCGGTTTCACGTCCAGGGTCAGTCCAACCATTTCAAAGCAATGAATTTTGGTCTGTCCATAGCACCCAAGGAGTTCACGGTAGTGGCAAAGGAGGTCGAACTGATTGCCTTACCAAAGGGTAAAGGAATCCACCAGTACCTAGATGACTGGTTGGTCAGAGCCAGATCCCACCAAACCAGTCTCCAGTATACACAGACTCTAGTAGCTATTAGTCAGGAGTTATGTTGGTTGGTCAACATGGAGAAATTGGAACTGGACCCCAAAGAAATCTGCGACTTCGTAGGCTACCAATTCGACCTGAAAGAGGGCAAGGTGAGACCCACCCTAGAACATTGGCAGACTTTAAATGCAAAATCCAGAAATTTATCTCTGGACCCATTCCGGCAACTGATATCCCTGATAGGGTTACTGACAGGCACAGAGAAGCAATTCCATCTAGGTCGGCTCCATATGAGGCTGATACAGTGGCACTTGAAAAACAATTGGAGGGTACCAGAAACACTAGAAAAGGTGATCTGCATCCCAAGGTCACTCCACCCTCACTTAAAAAGGTGGCTTCAGAAAGAAAACATTCTGCAAGGCCAACCATTACACCCCTTCAGTCATGCTCTGCAAATTTTACAGACGCATCAGAAGGGTGGGGCGCTCACTTAAGAGAGCACACTGCAAGGAGAACCTGGCCCCTTTCAGAAAGCAAATTGCATATAAATTATCTGGAACTAAAGGCGGTCTTTCTATCCCTAAAGTAATTCCAAGACCTTTGCTTGAACCAAATAATGCTCATAGCTACAGACAGCATCACAGTGCTTGCCTATATAAACAAGGAGGGGGATGAAGTCGGGCCCTCTATGTGCCCTGCCATGGAGAATCCTGACCTGGTGCTGTAGGAACAGGTTACTCTCAAACCCGACACATCCAGACCATCCAGACAGAATGGCCCCTCCTTCCAGAGGTCTTCCAGTCAATATGCTCCCAGTGGCACCAACCTCAAGTGGACCTGTTTGCTACCAGGTTCAACAACAAACTGTCTCAATTTGTATCACCAGTGCCTGTTATCAGCTTACTAGGGGTCGTCCTAGGTTTAGACAACGAAAAAGATGCTATGACATCAGGCTGTCTAGATAGAAAGGAAATGCAATGCGCCACCTAGCAAATGCAAACTACTAGACCAGTCCTGTCGGTGGAAACAGGATATTTTTTTCTGTTGTTCTGCAGGACCGGTCGCGCCAACCACTATAATAATTGTTCATTGGGTAAGGTATTAACTGATAAAAATTTAATTTACTTATTAAATTTGCAAGTTTTTGTCTATCACTGTGAAAGTATGGATAAAAAGGTAGTAAAAGTTATTTAAAGTTAAGTTTGCACTGGGTAGTCAAAAAATAAAGAGAATCAACTGTAGAAAATATTGTAGTGTACACTGTTTCATGCATGACCCACAATAGTTTACAAATTTACAACGTCATGGCTTCATATCAACATGAAATGTTGAATGTCTCATACATCTTTCCTGGGTAATCTCATTTTTCCATATTTCTGAACGGGCGATAATAGATGTCATTACTGATCTGTAATTTTATATACCCAGTGCTCTAAACTACCTTCTCCACTTAAACAATATACAAGATATATTGCCAGTTCAACGCTGTCTGCCATGCTGAACATTTGTTAATCATAAGATCTATATTATTTTCAGGATGAGAAGATTTTAAACAGTGCAGAAATCAAAACAGATGCTTATGCTGATGCCACATTCAGAGACAAATATTTTATGACCGATGGAAATTATCAAACTGCATTTAGCCATTCACAAACCGATGAAGTGTCATGACCATGGCATTACATGTATCTAGATGTTCAAGAAAAGGCCTGGACATTATGTATAGGGACACTCCATTCTTTCTGTATTGAGAAAATTACGATACAGGTGCAAATGATAGCATTATCAACAGTCACTGATAATGGCTTGACAAAAATTGGGTGCAGAATAGCAATAGTACAAACTGTTTGAGGTGGTGTACTTAACATAATTGGCATTATTTACTGTGTGACATACAACTTTTCAAACATATAATGATCACAGTAGTTAATGATTTATACTTCAAAAATATGAGATTAAAGTGTTTGAAGCACATTACTTGTCTTTCTTGAATTCTCCGTTCAGAGGGTAAATGTGCCAACCAAATTTTAGGATTTACATGATAAGCCATCAGCCTCTGCAGTAAAAAAAATTATTAAAAGATTTAAGTTAAGCTTAATTTTTATTATGCTACAATAACTTACCATGTGGGACTAGATGCTAACTTGGGTGGCCACAGGCCAACTCAAAAGAAGAGAGCATAATGATGGCCCAGTGTCCCATTTGGTGAAAGCACCTAACAGTGAGGTGGCCTAGAAAGTGACTTAGTATGCACTTCCTTCTTCTCATTTGACAACATAGTGTATAAATCGCTTTTCTTGCCATGAAAGAATTTATTATCTATTATTATTTATTATAAAATGCCTCTTATGTATGAGTGTGTGCGTGTGTCACACAGTTTTCTCTGAAGTGGAGGGCTATGGGGGTTTATGCTTTAATATTATTGGTTCAGTTATGCCCTCCACTTTTTTGCTTCTTTTGCAGATGTAGGTCACTAGTTAAGTGAGCAATGGGGCTAGTAGCCACTTTAAGTTAATTGCATATAATTCCAAAACCACTGCATTTAGAGCATTTCGCAAAAATATGCTCAGCTACTTTCTCTGTATCTACAAAATGGTACCTGTTTGAGAGGTCTACCACAATCGCTAAGTGTGTAATAGCTATTTTCTGCTTTTTACAGTGACAAAAATGAGTGAATAGTTAATTATATCCCCAGACGAAAGTCGGGGATATATTGGATTCAGGTCCGTCGCGCCGCCGCCGCCGTAGAAATTTCCTTGTGGACGCGATAACTCAAAAACAAATTAATATTTTTTTTTCAAACTTGGTACACATGTTAAGGGTGCCCAAAGGAAGATCCCTATTTTAAGGTGACCTTAAACTCCCAGTAAAAAAGAACTTATGGCCACCTTAAGGTCAGAAATTGGACTTTTGGCCACTTAGAGCCCTGTAGGTCACAAACTATGATGCTCAGCTGGCTGAAATTTTACCTCACAACACATTAATATGTTCTTAGTACATGTGCCGAAAATCACGACTTTAAGTTGAGGAGAAAATTGTCTTTGAGGCCCATAAATACCCCCACTTAGGGATTTTTTGCTATACTTTTCACATATTTTGCCCTATAATTTGGAAGTGGTAATTCTGATGAGTCTCAAACTGTGCTAGGTATAACTTTGATATGTAATCCTTGTCTGTAGAAAATTTTAGGGCTGTAGGTTTACCCAAAGGGGTCGACTTAAGGTCTCAAAAGTGCCCACAGAGACCCAATTTATGCACTTTTTGCCACTTTCAAGCACTGTAGCTTTCAAACTATGTCTCTCATCTAAGTTAAATATCATCTGGGAATATATCTATGTGTTTTCTTATATGTGCCCCAACATTTAGGCCTTTAATAGACAGTTAGCCTGTGTATCAGGACCATAAACACCCACCCGAGTGACCCTTATAAGACATTTTTCACATCTTTTTCCCTGTAACTTGGAAATGGTAAGTCTGAGAAGTTTCAAACTGTATTAGATATATATTCTGTGTGTAATCTTAGTATGTAACAGATTTTAAGTCTGAAGCTTTAATTTTGAAGGTCAAATTGAGGTCTCTAAAAGGCTCCCAAAGACCCAATATTTGGACTTTTTGCTACTTTTAAGCCCTGTGACTGTCAAACTATGTGACTGATAGAGCTCAAATCCTATCTGGGAAGATATTAGTATGTTATTTATATATGTGCCAAAAATTAAGGCTTTAAGAAGACATTTAACCTGTGTATGAGGACCATAAATCCCCACCCGAGTGACCATTTTTAGACATTTTTCACATATTTTTCCCTGTAACTTGGAAATGGTGAGTCTAAGAAGTTTCAAACTGTATTAGATGCATATTCTATGTGTAATCTTAGTATGTGACAAATTTTAAGTCTGAAGCTTTAATTTGAAGGCCACATTTAGGTCTCTAGAAGGCCCCATAAAGACCCAGTATTTGGACTTTTTGCCAATTTTAAGGCCTGTGGCTGTTAAACTATGTGACTGATAGAGCTGAAATCTCATCTGGGAATACATTATTATGTTCTTTTTACATGTGCCAAAAATCAAGGCTTCAAGTAGACATTTAACCTGTGTATGAGGACCTTAAACACCCACCTGAGTGACCCTTTTAAGACATTTTTTACATATTTTGCTCTGTAACTTGGAAATGGTAAGTCTGAGAAGTTTCAAACTTTATTAGATACATATTCTATGTGTAATCTTAGTATGTAACAAATTTTAAGTCTGAAGCTTTAATTTGAAAGCCACATCGAGATCTCTAAAAGGCCCACAGAGACCCAATATTTGGACTTTTGGCCACCTTTAAGCCCTGTGACTGTTAAACTATGTGATTGATGGAGCTGAAATCCCATCTGGGAATGCATTATTATGTCCTTTTTACATATGGCGAAAATCAAGGTTTTTAGAAGATATTTAACCTGTGTATGAGGGCCATAGACACTCGCCCAAGTGCCTTTTTGGACATTTTTTCCATATTTTGCCCTGTTATTTGGAAATGCTTAGTGTGACAAGTCTTAAACTGTATTATATATAATTTTTGTTTGTTATGTATGTCCCCCAAAAAGTTTCAGATCTGTAGTTTAATTGCTAAGGTCTCTTTAACAATTGTAAAATGCCCACAGAAACCCAATTTATGGACATTATGCCACTTTAAAGCCCAGTAACTGTCAAACTATGTGGGTTATAGAGCTGAAATCTTTGAATTTTTAAAAGGAAATGCCTGTCTATTTAAATTTTGAATATTAATAATGTTTTTAACTTTTTAAAATGAAACTGGTTAAACGCCGGTTAAACATATTCAAGTAGACAAAATGGACACTTTAAGTGAGTTTTAAGTCCCAATATTAATGAAATTATATCCATATGTAGTAAAACTAGGGGATTTTTAACCCTCAACTAGCCCAGTTTTATTCAACTTGCCTCAGTTAATTTTGACACAGCTCCTACAGTTATGAACTCATTTCAGTTGATAATCACATACTTAAAATTCTCGATTCTTTTTGTATTTGAGTACCCCTTTTATATAGATTGTTTGTTTACCATTTATGCTGTAGCACTCCATCTCTTTGAGAGAACATGTAAACTGTGTAAAAAAGATGTAGAAGATGAGATACATTTTGTTTGTGTTTGTCCAGCTTTAGAGCTGATTCGTATGAAATATTTCAAAATTTTAAATATAGATAAATCTGAATTATTAATAGATCAATTATCAAGGGTATTAACTCATATGAATGTCAGTATGGTTATTAATTTTATTTTTGATTTGTGGCAAGAAAGAAAAAGTAAATTATATTGTTAATTTTTATGTATTGAATTGCTGTCTTTATTTACTGTATCTTACCTCAAAATATGTTTGCTCTGTTTGTTATTAACTCTCTATTTAAAGTGACTTATAAGCCCATATAGGGCTGGGTATTACTTCAATAGTTTTTGTATAATCCTTGTCAACATAATACATGTCACTATAATAAACTAATAAACTAAACTAAGTCCCAACCCACATCCCCCACCCGGATTCCCCCCACCCACCTCTGGGACCTCCAGCTATATTGAGTGACACTAAATAAACAAAGGTATTTAATGATATCAGATGAGAAACAAAGACCTCAATGGGGTTGCAGATCTTGTGTAATAGTGAGAGAGGTGTGGAGAAGGGGAGAGGGGTGGGGGTGGGAGGTGGTGGGCTTCATTACATATAACACAAAGGGGAGTCAGAACTGAGATTGTGTCACATGTTTAGGTTGCATATATATGGACCACATATATAGGTATAGAGGAAATGGATAACTGAAAACAATTTGCAAATTCTAAAAATAATATAGTAAAATAATAATATGAATAATTTTTTTTTAAATAATATTTTATTTGTGAACAAATATAGAAACAGATATGCGCTTTTGGGATTATGAATTTTAGAATGGACATTGAATCATCAATCATTTAAATACTTTGAAGGAAGATTGAAAAGTATGATGAGTTGAGTTAAAAATAATATTTTATTTGTCAACAAATATAGAAACAGATATGCTCTTTTGGGATTATTATTTTAGAATGGACATTCAATCATCAATCATTTAAATACTTTGAAAATAGGTTTAGAGTTATCATTGCAGGAAGATTGAAAATATAATTCAAATTTGAGTTATGTATTCGGCGTCTGGGGATACACCATCTTCCTTGGAAGATATAAACAGAGTAGATTGATGTGCTGAAGTTCATATAATAATGGGTAATTATGTTTTTAAAAATTCCCGATCAAAACCTGTGGCGTGAGTGATGACCTGTCTGGGGATATGTTGGCGCCGAGTTGGCCCAATCTAGTTTTTTGTAACTGTTAGCTATAGTGCTTTGGTCAAAGATGTAATTATATCCCCAGACGAAAGTAGGGATATATTGGTTTCACATTTGTCGCGCCACCGCCATACGTTTTGACTTGTGTGCGTGATAGCTCAAAAACGCTTTCACGGATTTCATTCAAACTTGGCACACACATGTATTTGGGTCAGGAGAGGAACGCTTTTTAAGGTGACCCTAAACTCCCAATAATAAAGAACTTATGGCCACCTTAAGGTCAGAAATTTGACTTTTTGCCACTTAATGCCCTCTAGGTCACAGACTATCTGGCTTATCTGGCTCAAATTTTACCTGGGAATACATTACTATATTATCCTTACATATACCAAAAATCAAGATTTTATGTTAAGGTTAAAATTATTTTTAACAGACCAATTTATGGACTTTTTACCACTTTGAAGCTGTCAAACGATGTGACTGATACAGCTGAAATCTCATTGGGAAAATATATGTTTATGTTCTGTTTACATGTGAGAAAAATCAAGGCTTTAAATAGATGTTTAACCTGTGTATGAGGACCATAAACACTAGTGAGTGGAATCGCCTCAATTTTTATTGGTCGATTATTCGCCCATTTTTCCGACCGATGATCGACCCATAATCGATTATTTTACTCCACTGTCAGAAACACTTTCCGGGATAAAGTGTAGTTCAATCCAGTAAGAATAACGGTGTTTCCGACATATAGAAGCTACCAAAAGCACCCACTTCCGGTAAATATGGCGGTAGTTGTAAACAAACTCAAAATTCGCGAGAAATCTGTTAATTTATTGAAGGAAAATAATTTATTGAAGGAAATATGTGGATATTGAGACACATAAAGAAGGGTGAGATTTAACCGATTTTTAGAACTTGTCAGTGACCGAACGCAATTGTACCATGACACCGACGATTGATCGAACGTTGGTCTAATCGTCCACCCACTAATAAACACGCACCCAAGTGACCCTTTTACAACATTTTCAATATATTTGGTCCTGTAACCTGGAAAGGGTAAGTCTGACAAGTCTCCAACTGTAGTAGATATAACTTCTACATGAAATCTTTGTCAAAAATTTTAAGTCTGTTACTTTAACTTTAAGGTCACCTTAAGGTCTCTTAAATACCCACAGACCCCCAATTTATTGACTTTTTACCACTTTTAAGCCCTGTAACTTTCAGAATATGCGCCTGATACAGCTGAAATCTCATCTGGAAATATATTTATATGTTCGATTTTCATGTGCCAAATTCCAAGGCCAAATTTTAAGTAGACATTTAACATGTATGTGAGACCCATGAATGATCCTGTCAGAGAACTTTTTACCCCACAGCCCTTAAGGGCTGTCGGGGTATTGTTTTCACCCATGGTGTCCGGATGGGCGTCCAGGCGGGTGGGCGGGCGGTGGGAAATAGTTTGTCCGGGCTGTATCTCAGAAACCGTAAGGTGTAGGAAGTTGATACTTGGTAGGGACATTGGTTAGGGGGTGTAGGTGTGCAACGTCATGGTCTGACCTTGATTTGACCTTTGACCTTGCCGTAGTGACCTTGAGTTTGAAAATCTTGTCCGGGCTATATCTCGGAAACTGTAAGGTGTAGGAAGTTGATACTTGGTAGGGACATTGGTTAGGGGGTGTAGTTGTGCAACGTCATAGTCTGACCTTGATTTGACCTTTGACCTTGCCGTAGTGACCTTGACCTATAAAATCTTGTCCGGGCTATATTTCAGAAACCGTAAGGTGTAGGAAGTTGATATTTGGAAGGGACATTGGTTAGGGGGTGTGGGTGTGCAACGTCATGGTGTGACCTTGATTTGACCTTTGACCTTGCCGTAGTGACCTTGACCTATAAAATCTTGTCCGGGCTATATCTCGGAAACCGTAAGGTGATTTGACCTTTGACCTTGCCGTAGTGACCTTGACCTATAAAATCTTGTCCGGGCTATATCTCGGAAACCGTAAGGTGATTTGACCTTTGACCTTGCCGTAGTGAGCTTGACCTATAAAATCTTGTCAGGGCTATATCTCGGAAACTGTAAGGTGTAGGAAGTTGATACTTGGTAGGGACATTGGTTAGGGGCTATAGGTGTGTATTATCATGGTATGACCTTAATTTGACCTTTGACCTTGTCGTAGTGACCTTGACCTTTAAAATCTTCATGGACCTTTGGGTCTGTCTTTTGATGCAGATTAAGCAAAAGTCATATTAGAATTTATTAAGAATTTTACTTTCATAACTTCCCATTGTAAGAGATAGAATTTTATCAAGTGAGCCTCAGATTTTGCTCCAACACCACAATAAGCATTCATTAAATGTATTACCACTTCTGTATGCATGGTAATATTCAAACCATCTAAACCATAATTCGGCCATGCAGATGTAGATAAAGAGTGTTGAATTTTAGTTTACTGATTAATGCTGTCATCTTCTTATTGAATTATCTTGTTTTAATACTTCATCTTTATATGCATTATCTTTCTTTTAAACATTATTTCTCCATTTAAACATTGTTTGGACCTTTATATAACTGACAGTGCTCTGAAAGTATCCTGAAGTTTGTACTGGTACAGTACTTCTATATCTCATGGTGTTCAAAATATTTCCCTAGGCTGTGGGGTACGGGCATCTCTGATGCTATTTTTTTAATAGCCCCCCCCCCCCCCCCCCCCCCCAAAAAAAAAAAAAAAAGAAAAAATGGTTTGACCAAAAAAATGAAAAATAGTTTATAATAATTGTGAATCACACAAAATGGGTGCTGTAAAAAATACCCAGTGGATGCTTGTGGTGTAAGAGATGGCCTATCTGGGGATATGTTGGCGTCGAGTCGGCGCAAACTAGTTAGGTTAAGATTTTGCTAATGGATTAATCACAGTTTTTAATCCCAGCCCATAAAGGCTGGGGTTATAGTCATCACCTGCGCCATCCAGGTGGCAGGCATTAAGTTTGTGGGTGTTCCACAGGCTAAACCCGAGGCGATCTAGAGCTGAGTAGGTTTTAGGGGGTTTCCAGTAACAACTGTTGCCATGGCAATGCTTTTAAGAGTTTTGGGTCTTAAAGTTTGTGGATGTTCCACAGCCTAAACCCATGCACAGATTTTTATCAAATTTTTAGGATATGTTTACCACAAAGCGATCTAGAGCTGATTAGGCTTTGGGGGTTTCAAGTAACAACTGTTGCCATGGCACTACTCTTAATATTTTTGGGTCTTAAAGTTTGTGGGTGTTACACAGCCTAAACCCATGCACCGATTTTCACCAAATTTTCAGGATATGTTTACCCCAAGAGGATCTAGAGCTGAATAGGTTTTCGGGGGTATCGAGCAACAACTTTTGTCATCTTTTTAGGGGTCTTAAAGTTTGTGGGTCTTCCACAGCCTAAATCCAGTCATGGATTTTCACCAGATTTCAGGACAAGTTTAGACTAAAAGCATCTAGATTTGGGAAGTATCTGGTAATAGCTGTCGCCATGCCAATACTTTTAAGATGTTGGGGTGTTGAACTTTGTTTTGTTACACAGGCCAAACCCATGCATAGATTTTCACCAAATTTTCAGGATATGTTTACCCTAATAGGATCTACAGCTGATTAGGTTTTGGTGAGTATGCGGTAACAGGTGTTGCCATGGCAACACTAAAGATTTTGGGGTCTTAAACTTTGTGGGTATTTCACAACCTATACCCATGCATAGACTTTCAGGATATGTTTAACCCGAGGGAGTCTACAGTTGATTTTGTTTTTGTGTCACAAGCATTTATGCTGCATGGCATATAAGGATTGCTTCATCATCTCATTTTGTGGTGGCATCTGTCGTCACACTGTCTATTCCGGACAGTATCTCAAAAATGGCTTGCCAGATTAAATTCAGATTTGGCATGTGGATGTAACTGGACCTCAGAGTGTGCTGTATAGTTTGGTGACCTTAAACTCCCACTAATAACATATTTATCTTGAGTTCAAGGTTTTCTTTTCCGGACCATATTTGAAATGGGTCAACAGATTCAATTCAAATTTGGCATGTGGTTGTAACTAGTTTTGAAGGTGTGCCCTATTTTAAGGTAACCTTAAACTCCTATGTATAAAAGAATTATGCTGAGATTATGACTTTTATTTTTTCCATAGAGTATACTGAAAATAACTTGACAGATTTCATTTATATTTTGCATGTATGGCCATAGCTAAGTGTCATGCATTAAGCTGACCTTAAACTCCCAGTAATAACAGAATTATATTCACTTTAAATTTGCCCATTTTTGAACAGTATTTCAAATACTATGCCATTCTAGGCATGTTTGGGTTGATGATGTAACAAACCTTGAACAGAACCTTCAGTAAAAGATTACCTTAAACTTCATCACAATTGCAAACTACCATTGAGTTTAAGGTTGTGACAAATTTTTGGTCTTTCAAAGATATTTGATGTGCTAATTGAAATTTTTTTCATTAATATTCAGCATGTACATATATTTAGACAAAAAGAAAAATAGCATCAGAGATGCCCGTACTCCACAGCCTGGGGAAATAGTTTTCAACACCATGAGATATAGAAGTAGTGAAACAGTACACAGATTGGGATACTTTCAGAGCAGTGTCAGTGTCCAAATAATGTTTAAGTAGAGAAAATAACATCTAAGAGAAAGAAACTGCATGTAAAGATTAAGTATTAAAACAGGACAATTCAGTTAACTAAAAATTATGAAGCTTTAAGACTTCTCCCATTTTGATATTCATTTGTATGATCGAATTATGGTTTGCAAGTTTTGAATATTACCCATACATACAGATGTGGCAACACATGCTTTTGTGTGGAGTTCGGGCAAAACCTGTGGCTCACTTGATGCAATACCATCTGTTACAATGGGAAGTTGCAAAAGTAAAACAGTTAATGAATTCTAATATGACTTTAACAGTGCTTAATCTACATCAAAAGACACCCAAAGTTGCAACAACCAAGATTCAAGTAAAAGATATATGAGAGATATAAGAGAGATAAAATAGTATTAAATATCCCTGTAGAGAGATAAAATAGCATCAGATATGCAAGATCAAATGTAACAAATATATATATCCCATATAACACCCGACCAATGTCCCTACCAAATATCAATTTCCAACCACCTTATGGTTTCCGAAATATAGCCCAGACAAGGCATTATAGGTCAAGGTCGCTACAGCAAGGTCAAAGGTCAAATCAAGGTCACACCATGACATTTTACATCCACACACCCTAGCCAATGTCCCTACCAAGTATCAACTTCCTACACCTTACGGTTTCCGAGATGTAGCCCGGACAAGATTTTATAGGTCAAGGTCACTACAGAAAGGTCAAAGGTCAAATCAAGGTCAGACCATGACATTGCACACCTACACCCCCTAACCAAAGTCCCTACCAAG
Organism: Sabellastarte sp. h YS-2021; assembly: GCA_964017235.1. Lineage (NCBI taxonomy): Eukaryota > Metazoa > Annelida > Polychaeta > Sabellida > Sabellidae > Sabellastarte > Sabellastarte sp. h YS-2021. Next base: position 37,961,588 of record OZ024936.1, read on the forward strand.
TATCATCTTCCTACACCTTACGGTTTCCGAGATATAGCCCGGACAAGATTTTATAGGTCAAGGTCACTACGGCAAGTTCAAAGGTCAAATCAAAGTCACACCATGACACTGCACACCTACACCCCCTAACCAATATCCCTACCAAGTATCAACTTCCTACACCTTACGGTTTCCGAGATATAGCCCAGACAAGATTTTATAGGTCAAGGTCATTACAGAAAGGTCAAATCAAGGTCAGACCATGACGTTGCACACCTACACCCCCTAACCAATGTCCCTACCAAGTATCAACTTCCTACACCTCACGGTTTCCGAGATATAGCCTGGACAAGATTTTATAGGTCAAGGTCACTATGGCAAGGTCAAAGGTCAAGTCAAGGTCACATCATGACATTGCACACCTACACCCCCTAACCAATGTCCCTACCAAGTATCAACTTCCTGCACCTTACGGTTTCTGAGATATAGCCCGGACAAGATTTTCAAACTCAAGGTCACTACGCCAAGGTCAAAGGTCAAATCAAGGTCAGACCATGACGTTGCACACCTACACCCCCTAACCAATGTCCCTACCAAGTATCAACTTCCTACACCTTATGGTTTCTGAGATTCAAGTAAAAGATATATGAGAGATATAAGAGAGATAAAATAGTATTAAATATCCCTGTAGAGAGATAAAATAGCATAAGATATGCAAGATCAAATGTAACAAATATATATATCCCATATAACACCCGACCAATGTCCCTACCAAATATCAATTTCCAACCACCTTATGGTTTCCGAAATATAGCCCAGACAAGGCATTATAGGTCAAGGTCGCTACAGCAAGGTCAAAGGTCAAATCAAGGTCACACCATGACAATTTACATCCACACACCCTAGCCAATGTCCCTACCAAGTATCAACTTCCTACACCTTACGGTTTCCGAGATGTAGCCCGGACAAGATTTTATAGGTCAAGGTCACTACAGAAAGGTCAAAGGTCAAATCAAGGTCAGACCATGACATTGCACACCTACACCCCCTAACCAAAGTCCCTACCAAGTATCATCTTCCTACACCTTACGGTTTCCGAGATATAGCCCGGACAAGATTTTATAGGTCAAGGTCACTACGGCAAGTTCAAAGGTCAAATCAAAGTCACACCATGACACTGCACACCTACACCCCCTAACCAATATCCCTACCAAGTATCAACTTCCTACACCTTACGGTTTCCGAGATATAGCCCAGACAAGATTTTATAGGTCAAGGTCATTACAGAAAGGTCAAATCAAGGTCAGACCATGACGTTGCACACCTACACCCCCTAACCAATGTCCCTACCAAGTATCAACTTCCTACACCTCACGGTTTCCGAGATATAGCCTGGACAAGATTTTATAGGTCAAGGTCACTATGGCAAGGTCAAAGGTCAAGTCAAGGTCACATCATGACATTGCACACCTACACCCCCTAACCAATGTCCCTACCAAGTATCAACTTCCTGCACCTTACGGTTTCTGAGATATAGCCCGGACAAGATTTTCAAACTCAAGGTCACTACGACAAGGTCAAAGGTCAAATCAAGGTCAGACCATGACGTTGCACACCTACACCCCCTAACCAATGTCCCTACCAAGTATCAACTTCCTACACCATATGGTTTCTGAGATACAGGCCGGACAAACTTCTTCCCGCCCGCCCGCCCATCCGGACACCATGGGTGAAAACAATACCCCGACAGCCCTTAAGGGCTGTGGGTTAAAAAGGTCTCTTGTAAGCTTACAATAAATTGCTGATATTTTAGACACTTATGAATTTAAGGTTGTAGCAGTTTGGTGTCACTCAGTGATGATGAATTACATATAGGACTAACATCGTCATCACACTTTGTTTCTGGAAAATATGTCAAAAATTTCTTGTAGAATGAAATTCAAATTTGGGATGTGGATGTCGCCAGTCATCGATATGTACACTATTTTAAGATGACCTTAAACTCCCACTAATAACATATTTATATTGAATTTAACTTTTTATTGTGTAAATAAATCCTATCCAATGGACAATTGCTTTACCACTCGGTGCAGACCGGCCTGCCAAACAACAGAAAAAGTGGCGCATCGTACTTCCTTCCTGTCTAGACATGACGTCATAGCATCTTTTTCATTTGGTGCATGCACTGTGCAGAGGGAATTTGTGAAAGTTTTTAATTTGAAGTATTCTCAAGCAATATTTCATAAAACAAACTTTATTTTACAACAAAGTGTTTCTAATAGTTCATAGCTTAATATGTCTTCACCTGGACAGAGAAGAGGCGTTTGTGGCCACATCATTGCTGGGTTTGATAAACATGCGCACTGGGCAAGCTGTAGAGAAAAAGTAAAGGGTGACGATCCGTGTGTGAACAAGAAACCCTGCTCTTTTTGTGATGTTCTGAGCAGAAGTTGCAAATTTCAACCTCATCTTATCAAAAGAAAAAGGAAAAACGAGAGCAGAAGTCAGCTACGGGTGATAAGAGTGCTAAGAACGTGTCAGAAACTTTGGTTGATCCCAGTGTAGTTTCTGTGGTAGGGGTTGTGTCTACTGATCCAAAAGCTATGAAATTACCACAAACTGCAACTAAAGACAAAAGCAAGAAGAAACACTCTACTCTTAAGAAGAGCACTTCAACTGATGGCTTGAGGCAATGGATCAGAAATGGTCTGAACATTTCAGTCGTCCGGAAGCGTTATTTTTGTCCAAGTCTATGGAAAAGTCAGATCCGACTTTTCATACTTTGAAGATGCCAGCAAAGAGTCCACCAGCCGGTGCAGTAAACGTTTCTGAACCTTTCATACCTCCTAAGCCAGCTGACGGACCTGTGGACCGACCTGTGATGGCTACCGACCAGGCTCGTGTTGAGGCTCAACATGACCGACTCACAACTGTCAGCTCTCATCAACCGACCAGACCCCTCTTGCCTTATCTCAGTTCCCAAGCCCATCTGGTCTACACTCTACCCATGACACTGGCATGGATCTGGACTCGGATTCTGATACTGACCCGGTCAACCGACCCACCAGTGTGTTTGATGGGGAAGGGGAACTGTCTGATCCGGATCAAGACGTCACTACTGCAGACACCAACCAGGCTCTTTCAAAAGAGCAGACATACCGGGAAACTGTACATGGCATCAGGTCCTCGTTTAAAATAAAGGCTGCCCAGCACAAACTTCATCCAATTACAGGAAAGACCGGTTCCACCCTTACCAAAGGTCTGACATGGGTGCCAGAGATCAGAGGTCCAGCAAACTGGCCTGGAAAAAACATTGGTGCCTATAACCAGAAAAGAAGGGGCAAGGCCTCACTTTTCTCAGCACATCCAGCCAAGGGCCAGACTTCTTACAAATGACAAGCAATGTGTAAAACCTCTGCTCTCAAGAAGACTGATAGGGAGCAAAGAGACTTTAGATTGTGCTCAGTACCACCAGACCGGACCAGAGTCCGGACAGACTGTAAATTTAAATGTTGTTTCTCATGCACATTTTGTTCTCGGGCAGCCACAAAAGAAAGGCATAAATCCAGTTATTGTAAAACAAAATCAGAAATTAAAATGTGTGAACAATGTTTCTTGTGTAGATCAATTGTGTTCTCTCAAATTTGCACAAAATGTCCCACTTGTTGTACAAAATCTGACTGTAGGAGCCAGACTAAACCAGTTTTGGGAGACCTTGGGGGCCGGACCCAAAGTAATACAAATGTTGAAAGAAAGGTACACCCTACCCTTCCAGACAAGACCAAACTTGACCAGAAAACCCTCAATTGTCAGATGCTATGTAAATCCCCACAGGAACCTCTACCTGTTGGAGGCATTGCATCAGCTGACAAACAAAAATGCAAAAGAGTTTGTCACAAACCAAGAATCTCTAGGCTTTTACAACTGGCTATTTTTGGTCCCAAAACCAAACAACAAATGGAGACCCATACTAGATCTGAGCAATCTCAACAAATTCCTCAAGGTAAAAAAATTCAAAATGGAGACACCAGGAATGATCCGGACCTCCCTACAGACAGGGGACGCCCACTTCCATATACCCATACAAAAGCAATCAAGAAAATATCTGAGAATTCATGTACAGGGCAAAACATATCAATTCAAAGCACTACCCTTTGGCCTGTCCACAGCTCCACTGGAGTTCACAGTTGTGGCCAAAGAGGTCAAATTGATGGCTCTATAGAAGGGTATAAGAATCCACCAATACCTAGACGATTGGTTGGTCCAGCCCAGATCCCACCAAATCTGTCTCCAGCACACACAAACACTAGTAGCTCTGTGTCAGGACCTAGGTTGGCTAGTAAATTTGGAAAAATCAGAACTGGAACCCAAGCAGATATTCGACTTTGTAGGTTACCAGTTCGACCTGAAAGAAGGCAAGGTCAAACCCACCCTAGACCGGTGGCAGACACTAAGGACCAAAATCAGAGATTTATTAACCGGACCGACCTGTCCGGTCGGGCAACTGATGTCCCTCATAAGACTATTAACAGCAACAGAAAAGCAGGTCCACCTAGGCAGACTCCATATGAGGCCCATACAATGACACCTAAAACAAAACTGGAGGGTCCCAGAATCACTAGAAAAGGTGACACCAGTCCCCATGTCACTCCACCCCCACTTAAGATGGTGGCTGGAGGAAAGCAATGTGCTCCAAGGTCAACCATTACACCCTCTAAATCATGCTCTGCAATTGTTTACAGACACATAAAAAGAAGGTTGGGGCACTCACTTAAACGATCACACTGCAAGGGGAACCTGGTCCCTTCCAGAAAGCAAGCTACATATAAACTATCTGGAACTGAAGGCAGTCTTCTTGGCCCTAAAAGAGTTCCAAGACCCTCTGTCAATGCAACATAGTCCTGGTAGCCACGGACAATACCACAGTGGTTGCTTACATAAACAAAGAAGGGGGGGATGAAATCGGGCCCTCTGTGTGCCCTTCTGTGGAGAATTCTAACCTGGTGTACCAGCAAACGGGTTACCCTCAGAGCCTGACACATCCCAGGTCAGCTGAACGTGGTAGCAGACAAGCTATCGAGGCTAGGCCAGACAATTCAAACAGAGTGGTCTCTCCTTCCAGAAATCTTCAAGGCCATATGCAGCAGGTGGCACCGACCCCAAATAGACCTTTTTGCACAAGGTTCAACAAGTTAGTCCAGTTTGTGTCACCAGTGCCGGACCCCCAGTCTGGGGCGGTCGATGCACCCAGCAGCTGTCTTTGGCAAAATGGTGGAGAAACTACACAACTGTCCATGCAGGAGAATCATTCTCATTGCCCTGGGGTGGCCCAACATGCCCTGGTTCTGGGATCAAGTGGCCATGTCCAGCTAAATTCCACTGAGCCTACCCTACCTGTCCAACCTGCTCACACAGCCATTCAATCAGACTCCAAACAGGAATCCTAGAGACTCAGCAATCAAGGAGCAGGGCTTCTCTGAAGCAATGGCAGCACGAATTGAGGCTCCTCAGAGGGGATCAACCAGATCAGATGAGGCAAAGTGGACCATTTTTACAAAGTGGTGCCTCAGTAATTAGGTGGACTTAAGGGCACCCCCTATAAAGTCAGTAGCTGACTTCCTTATGTACCTGTTCCAGAACAGGAAGTTACAGCCCAGTACCATTGATGGTTACAGGTCAGCAATTGCTGATAAATTGGGAAACTCGCCCATTAATCTCAGCAAAGATGAAAATCTCACTCGTGTACTGGATATATTCCACAGAGACAGACCCAAAGGACGGAGGGGGATCACCTACTAGAACCTCTCCCTGGTGTTGCACCAGCTGACAAAGGCTCCCTTTGAACCAGTTAAAGAGGCCTCTTTGCAGCATCTGGCCTTCAAGACGGTTTTCCTCTTGGCCCTAGGGTCAGGCAAACGTAGGAGTGAGATACATGCTTAGCAAAACAAAAACATCAGACACCAGTCAGACTGGTCTAAGGTGTCCCAGTACCCATCACCCAGCTTTCTTTCCAAGAACCAGCTGGCCAAAGAGAGTCTAGACAGTGTGTCCCCAGTGGTTATACCAGCCCTGGCCCCAACTCTGGATAGGTCCCTCAAGTCTGACAGGTCCCTATGCCCGGTCAGAGCATTGAGCTACTATTTGGACAGGACCTCAGACATTAGGCAGAACAATGAGTTGGTCTTTGTCTCCTTCAAGAAAGGTTTTGACAAAGACACCTCACCTGCCACTATCTCCTCATGGATCAAACAGACTGTGATCCTATGCTATGAGCTGTCTGATCAGGAGACCCTCACCTTACATCAGGTTAAAGCCCATGATGGCAGGGACTTTGCTGCTTCCCAGGCCTTCCAGTCGGGAGTCTCCTTGGAACAGATCCTATCAGCCTGCCATTGGAAGTCACATAACACCCTCACACAGTTTTATCTGAAGCATGTGGCTTGGGCTGATTCAGAGCTTTTCCACTTGGGCCTGGTAGTGGCTGCTCAGCAGATCCACAAATACCCCTGATCTTGAGATCTGTATATATGTACATAGTAATTAAGTCATTAGTGTACATAGTGTAAAAAAAACTGTGACGTGCTTCCTTCGGGAGGTTTATTTATCTTCTGGGCCTGATCTCATCCCCCTCTTCCCTTAGCTCAGAGCAGATCTGTTAAAAACGGGGGACAACGTTAGTTCTGTTTATGAGTTCACTTAAGTCCCTAGTAACTTACCCGCCAACCAAACGGTAGTGATTCAGCAATTGTCCATTCTATACGATGTATTAACACAATAAAATTGAATATTTAATAAGTAATTTAAATTTTTATAAGTTAATACTCTATCCAATGGACGGACAAGGTCCTCCCAACCGGCCCCGCTATCAGCTTACTAGAGGTCTTACTAGGTTTAGACAACGAAAAAGATCCTATGACGTCACAATGTCTAGACAGGAAGGAAGTATGATGCGCCACCTTGCGAGTGCACAGTGGGACCGGCCAGCTAGTGTTCCATAATGGACACATATAAGGCAACTTTTTCTGTCGTTTTGCATGCTGGTCTGCGCTGACCGGTAAAGCAATTGTCCATTGGATAGGGTATTAACTTATAAAAATTTAACTTACTTATTAAATTTGCAATTTGTGATTAGGTTAGTTATATCCAAAATTTAAATGTGCTGAAAATCTACTGCACATATTTAAGATATTATCCAAAATTTTAAAAGAAAAGTAATTATAATTATAGCTTTACTGGGAGTTTAAGGTCACCGCAATGTAGGGCATTTCTGTAACATTAGTTACATGTCCCTGCAAAATATAGATCAAATATGTCATGCCATTTTGGGTATACTTGGTGGAACCATAGAAAAACTTGAGCTCAGTAGCATTCTTTTACTCACGGGAGTTTAAGGTGACCTTAAAATAGGGCACACCTTCAGGACTAGATACATCAACATACCAAATTCAAATTAAATCTGTCCTGTAGTTTTGAAATACACTCCAGAATTAAAAAATTAAATTCAATGTAAGTATATATATGGTATCACTGGGATATTAATGTCAATATAAATGTGTTATTAGGGAGGGTTTAATATCATCTTAAAATAGGGTACATATCGATGACCGGCAACATCCACATGCCAAATTTGAATTTCATCCTACAAGCAATTTTTCACATAGTTTCCAGTAACAAAGTGTGAAGACAATGCTGGTCATATATGTGATTCATGACAGATGAGTGACACCAAACTGTTACAACCTTAAACTCATAAGTTTCTAAAATATCAGCAATTTATTGCAACCCCACAAAAGAGACCTTTTTCTTTTTTTTGTCTAAATATATGTACACGATGAATATTGCTGAAAAAATCTCAAATAGCACAACAAATATCTTCCAAACACCAAAACAATTGTCCCAACCTTAAAGTCAATGTTTAAGGTAAGGAGTTTAAGGTAATCTTTTCCTGAAGGTTCTGTTCAAGGTTTGTTATATCCACAACTTAAACATACCTAGAATTGCACATTATTTGAAATGCTGTTCAAAAATTGCCAAACTTAAAGTAAATATAATTCTGATCTTACTGGGAGTTCAAGACCACCTCATTGTAACACTTATCTATGGCCAGTTACATATACATCCAAAATTTGAATGAAATTTTTCAAGTTATTTGCAGTATACTCAACATAACTTTTTAATAAATGAGAGTTTAAGGACACCTGAAAATAGGGCACACCTTGAAAACCAATTACAACCACATGCCAAATTTGAATTGAATCTGTCCACCCATTTTTGAGATACTGTCTTGAAACAAAAAACCTTAAATTCAATATAAGTATGTTACTACCTGGAGTTTAAGATCACCTTAAAATAGGGCACACCTTGAGGGCCAGTTACATCCTCATGCCAAATTTGAATTTAATCCAACATGCCATCTTTGAGATTCTGTCTGGAAAGGAAGTGTAACAACGTCTAAGAAAAGTAGACATTTATAGTTGGCTGTAGCCTCAAGTTGTCGTCACGTGATAACCTCTGACCTTTCGTCCTACTTTCTCGTTGGCCACATCGAATTGGTAGCGTCTGTGGATTTTACAGACTTTTTACCCCACAGCCCTTAAGGGCTGTCGGGGTATTGTTTTCACCCATGGTGTCCGGATGGGTGGGCGGGCGGGAGGGCGGCAGGAAAAAGTTTGTCCGGGCTGTATCTCAGAAACCGTAAGGTTTAGGAAGTTGATACTTGGTAGGGACATTGGTTAGGGGGTGTAGGTGTGCAACGTCATGGTCTGACCTTGATTTGACCTTGCCGTAGTGACCTTGAGTTTGAAAATCTTGTCCGGGCTATATCTCAGAAACCGTAAGGTGTAGGAAGTTGATACTTGGTAGGGACATTGGTTAGGGGGTGTAGTTGTGCAATGTCATGGTGTGACCTTGATTTGACCTTTGACCTTGCCGTAGTGACCTTGACCTATAAAATCTTGTCCGGGCTATATCTCGGAAACTGTAAGGTGTAGGAAGTTGATACTTGGTAGAGACATTGGTTATGGGCTATGGGTGTGCATTATCATGGTGTGACCTTAATTTGACCTTTGACCTTGTCGTACTGACCTTGACCTTTTAAAATCTTGTTGCACCTTTGGTCTTTGTTTTGATGCAGATTAAACACTGTTAATTCATATTAGAATTTATTAAGAATTTTACTTCCATAACTTCCCATTGTAAGAGATAGAATTTCATCAAGTGAGCCACAGATTTTGCTCCAACACCACACATAAGGATTCATTAAATGTATTACCAGTTCTGTATGCATGGTAATATTCAAAACATCTAAACCATAATTCGGATATGCAGATGTAGATAAAAAGTGTTGAATTTTAGTTTACTGATTGATGCTGTCATCTTTTTATTTAATTATCATGTTTTAATACTTCATTTTTACATGCATTATCTTTCTTTTAAACATTATTTTCTCCATTTAAACATTGTTTGGAACTTTATATAACTGACAGTGCTCTAAAAGTATCCTGAACTTTGTACTGCTACAGTACTTCTATATCTCATGGTGTTGAAAATATTTCCCTAGGCTGTGGGGTACGGGCATCTCTGATGCTATTTTTTCATTTATATCTCAGTACATACGTATTGTTGGAGGTGTATTTTTGGATATTTCTTGTATTATATAGCATAGATTATTCTGTGAAAATTCCGTTTTGACAGGATAAGTATTTTTCTTAATATTGCGAGTTTTGAGTATTCCTCAGTTCAGGCTTTTAGTACGTAATTAAGCGTCCTTTGAAAAGGGGACACTTATTGTTTTCACCCCCGGTTTTCAGTCAGCCGCCACCGCATTATCGTCTTCCTTGAATATCTCCCTTGTTATTAGGCCTATCCAAATGATATTTGGCAGTTATCTTCTATAGGCGTGGGAAAATTTTTTGACAGGCATAAATTTGACCTTTATCAAGGTCACATCAAAATTTTTTTTTAAATTTACTTCCTTTTCACCAGATTTCCTCACAAAGTACCAGGTGTGGGTCAACCAAATTTGGTATGCACATTCCTGACATAAGAATCTAGGTGCCAGTCAATATTGGGATCAATCGGGCCATAATTGACGGGCGATTGATTATCGGTTGATAAAAACTTTGCTAAGATTAAGCCTTGAACTCGCTTATTATTGGTCCTAGAGGTTTGGGATGGTAAACCAACATGTAGGAAATCATGGCCTGGGAATCTTCTGGTGTGGTCGGATTTGACCTTGGGCCTCTCCTTCAAGGTCAAACAAGCATAGCGCTTATTATTGGTCCTAGAGGGTTGGGATGGTAAACCAACATGTAGGAAATCATGGGCTGAGAGTCTTCTGGTGTGGTCGGATTTGACATTGGGCCTCTCCTTCCAAGGTCAAACGAGCATAGCCAAACTTAAAAGTGCTTATAACTCGCTTATTATTGGTCCTAGAGGTTTGGGATGGTAAACCAACATGTAGGAAATGGGCGGATTTGACCTTGGGCCCCTCCTTCAAGGTCAAACGAGCATAGCCAAACTTAAAAGTGCTTATAACTCGCTTATTATTGGTCCTAGAGATTTGGGATGGTAAACCAACCTATAGAAAATCATTGGCTGAGAATCTTATGGTGTGATCCGATTTGACCTTGGGACCCTCCTTCAAGGTGAAACGAGGATAGACAATTGGTCCTAGAGGTTTGGGATGTGAAGTTAACCTATTGGGAAATCTTTTGGCTTTCCTGAAAGGAATACTCCTATTATAAGTATTTACCTACAGATAAGTTGCCTTATAAATTCAGTTCGGACAAGTCAGCTTATGTGTAAATGAGTAAAGACACAATACACATGTTATTGTAACACATCTTACAATCACATGAAAATTGTTTTTCATTTGTGTTTTTGAAATGTTTCTGCAGTTGGCCTTCATATCTCTGACAAGTGAATTTATTTTGCAACCTCTTGGTTTTGACTGAAGTTAATAGATCTTTTTCCTGCACAGTGCAACAACACCATATATTACTTTGTTCTCTTCCTTTTATAGTTGTAAAAAGGACTTTATAATCTTTGGTTAACAATGACTCTATTTTATGTAATTTATGTAATTTTATGTAATTACTTTTACATGACAATGTGGACAAATTCTTTCTGTGTAAAAATGTACAGATCCATGCCAACTTAATAGTGGATTTCTTTGCACTCACTGGATGAGAATTTGGAGAAAAGACACTGTTGTATGTATACTTCAAGGATGAAAAAAACATGTAGCCCTGTTCAGATCCACAGATTGTTTCAGTTGAAATAACCATTTGAATCACCTTTTTGTGTCACCAGCATTTATGCTGAGTGGCATATAGGGATCGCTTCGTCATCCAATTTTGTGGCGTCGTCGGCGTCTGTCGTCGTCACAATTTGTATTCCGGACAGTATCTCAAAAATGGCTTGTCAGATTTAATTCAAATTTGGCATGTGGATGTAACTGGTCCTGGGGGTGTGCTGTATAGTTTTGTGACCTTAAACTCCCACTAGTAAAATACTTAAACTCAATTTAAGTTTTTTCGTTTCCGGAGAATATCTCAAAAATGGCGTGATGGATTCAATTCAAATTTGCCATGTGGTTGTAACTAGTTTTGAAGGTGTGTCCTATTTTAAGGTGACCTTAAACTCCCTTATATAAAAAATTTATGTCCAGTTTACGTTTTTTCTTTCTCCATGGAGTATACTGAAAGTAACTTCAGAAATTCCACTTTTGCAATTATATATAACTGGCCATAGGTAAGTGCCACACAATAAGGTGACCTTAAACTCCCATTAGTAAGAGAATTATTTCACTTTAAGTTTGCTAACTTTTGAACAATATTTCAAATATTGTGCAATTCTAGGTGTTTCAGTTGTGGATGTAACAAACCTTGAACAGAACTTTCAAGAAAAGATTACCTTAAACTCGCTAACATACAGCAGTGCAAACAAACTTTGAGTTTAAGGTTGGGCAATATTTTTGGTGTTTGGAAGATGTTTTATATGCTAATTAGGACTTTTTGCATCGATATTCATCATGTTCATATATATCCACCAAAAATGGTCTCTTTTGTAAGGTTATAATAAGTTGCTAATATTTTATAAACTAATGAGTTTAAGGTTGCATTAATTTGTGTCACTAACAGCTTTGATGGAAGGCATACATGGTCAGAGTAGTCTTCACACTTACTTTCCAGAGAGTATCTCAAAAATGTCTTGATGAATTAAATTCCAATTTGGCATATTGATGAAACTTTTCCTCAAGGTGTGCCCTATTTAAGGTGACCTTAAACTCACAGTAGTAAGATACTTATATTGATTTGAAGGTTTTTTGTTTCCACACGGTATCTCAAAAATTTGTTGATGGATTCAATTCAAATTTGGCATGTGCTTGTTTTCAAGGTGTGCCCTACTTTAAGGTGACCTTAAACTCTCATGTATTAAAAGGTTATATTGAGTTTACATTATTTTTCAATAGAGTATACTGGAAATAACTAAATTTTGCATGTATATGTAACTGGCCACAGGTAAGTGCATTTCAATAGGGTGACCTTAAACTCCCAGTAATAACAGAATTATATTCACTTTAAGTGTGGCAATTTTTCAACAGTATTTCAAACACTGCAATTCTAAGCATCTTTCAAGTTGTGGATGTAACAAACCGTGAAGAAAAGCTACAGGAAGAGATTCCCTTAAACTCCCTCACATCTGCAAACTAATTTTGAGTTTAAGGTTGGGACAATTTTTGGTGTTTGAAAGATATTTGATGTGCTAATTAAGACTTTAATCTTTGATATTCATCACGTATATCTGTCTACACAAGAAAAAATCTCTTTTGTAAGGTCATAGTAAATTCCTGATATTTGATAAACTTATGAGTTTAAGGTTGCATTACCTTGGTGTCACTAGCAGCTATGTTGGAGGACGTTGCCACACTTCATTTTCAGAGTGTATCTCAAAAATGGCATGATGGATTAACTTCAGATTTGGCATGTGCATGTAATTGGTCGGCAAGAGGTGCCCTATTTTAAGGTGATCTTAAACTCCCAGTAGTAACATATTTATATCAAGATTAAGGTTTTCCATTTCCAGACAGTATCTCAAAAATGGGTTGATGAATTCAATTCAAATTTGGCATATGGTTGTAACTGGTTTTCAAGGTGTGCCCTATTTTAAGGTGACCTTAAACTCCCACTAGTAACATACTTATACTGATTTTAAGTTTTTCAGTTTCCAGACAGTATCTCGAAAATTTGTTGATGGATTCAATTCAGATTTGGCATGTGGTTGTAACTGGTATTGATGGTGTGTCCTATTTTAAGGTGGCCTTAAACTCCCATGTATAAAAGAATTATATTGAGTTTAATTTTTTTACTTTTCCATAGAGTATACTGAAGGTAACTCAAGAAATTTCATTCAAGTTTTGCATGTATATGTAACTGGCCACAGGTAAGTGTCACACATTAAGGTGACCTTAAACTTCCAGTAATAACACATTGTCAGTGTTGTTATCACACTTCCTTTCCAGACAGTAACTCAAAATGGCATGAGGGATGAAATTCAAATTTGGCATGTGGATGTAACTGGTACTCAAGGTGTGCCCTGTTTTAAGGTGACCTTAAACTCCCACTAGTAACATACTTATATTGATTTTAAGTTTTTCAGTTTCCAGACAGTATCTCGAAAATTGGTTGATGTATTCAATTCAAATTGGCATGTGGTTGTAACTGGTATTGAAGGTGTGTCCTATTTTAAGGTGGCCTTAAACTCCCATGTATAAAAGAATTCTGTTGAGTTTAAGTTTTTTCACTTTTCCATAGCGTATACTGAAGGTAACTCAAGAAATTTCATTCAAGTTTTGCATGTATATGTAAGGGTACAATAAATTGCTGATATTTTAGAAACTTATGAGTTTAAGGTTGTAATAGTTTGGGGTCACTCAGCTGTAATGGATCACCTATAGGACCAGCATCGTCATCACACTTTGTTTCTGGAAAATATGTCAAAAATTGCAAGTAGGATGAAATTCAAATTTGGCATGTGGGTGTTGCTGGTCATCGACATGTACCCTATTTTAAGATGACCTTAAACTCCCATTTATAACACATTTATATTTGAATTTTACTTTTGCGATTTGTGGGCAATAGCTTAAAGATGGCTTCACAGATTCAAATCATATTTGGTACGTGGATGTAACTGATCAAAGTGTGGCCCACTTTAAGGTGACCTTAAACTCCTAGTGATAATATAACTATATTGAACTTAAGTTTTTCAATTTCTGGAGAGTATTTCAATTCTGCATGACAGATTTAATTTAAATTTGGTATGTTGATGTATCTAGTCCTGAAGGTGTGCCCTATTTTAAGGTGACCTTAAACTTTCATGTGTAAAAGAATGTTACTGAGCTCAACTTTTTCTATGATTCCACAAAGTATACCAAAATGGCATGACATATTTGATCTATATTTTACAGGTACATGTAACTGATGTTGCAGAAATGCCCTGAGACTACATTGAGGTGACTTTTAATTCTCAGTAATGGCATAATTATAATTACTTTTCTTTTAAAATTTTGGATAATATCTTAAATTATGTGCAATAGATTTTAAGCACATTTAAATTTTGGCTATAAGTAGCCTTGAACAGAGTCTACATGGTTAACATGAATTTAAACTCTTAACATTTACATTGACTTACATTCAGTTAAAGGTTAGGACAAATTTCTGTGATGTTTTGGCAATATTAAAGTGATAGGTTAGAGTTTTTCATTTAAATTAAACATGTACATGTGTCTAGACCAAAACAGGATCTTTATTGTAATGTTACCATAAAAACCTGAAAGTTAAAAAAGTAAGTTTAAGGTTACAACTTATTTTAATTATTATATCCATCCTGCTGGACATGGATATTATTTTTATTTTTTATCTGAATCACCCTTCATTGCTGCTCATTTACAGGTACAGTATTTTATGTGTCTCAGCTAAATTTGGTGTGGAAGTTTAATGGCATGAGAGTTTGTGTGTGATTGCTTTCTTGGCAATATCTGGCAACAAGTGCCGTGGCAACACTTTTTCATGTTTCTTGGGCTTTAATATCTTTTGGGGAGTTCTTGGCATTCCAAACCCTTGCATGGATTGGAGCTGATTAGTTTTTTAACGATAAGTGGCAACAAGTGTTGCCATGGCAACACTTTTTTCTGTTTCTTGGACTTATAACTATTTTATGGGTTCTTTGCTTTCCATACCCCTGCACAGACTGGAGCGGATTAGTTTTTTGGCAAACCTGGCAACAAGTGTTGCCACGGCAACACTTTTTTCTTTGTTTCTTGGACTTAAAAATTTTTCTCGGGTATCTTTGCATTCCAAACCCTTGCATT
Source organism: Sabellastarte sp. h YS-2021 (assembly GCA_964017235.1). NCBI lineage: Eukaryota > Metazoa > Annelida > Polychaeta > Sabellida > Sabellidae > Sabellastarte > Sabellastarte sp. h YS-2021. Next base: position 37,976,940 of record OZ024936.1, read on the forward strand.
GATTTCAGCTGATTAGTTTTTCGGTAACACCTGGCAACAAGTGTTGCCATGGCAACACTTTTTTCTGTTTCTTTGACTTATATTTCTGTGGATTTTTTGCATTCCAAACCCCTGCATGAATAGGAGCTGGTTAGCTTTTTCAGCAATATCAGGCAGCTAGTGTTGCCGTGGCAACAGTTTTTTCTGTTTATCTGTTGTGGATATAAAAAGTCCTGAAGAAACCTGTATGGTAAAGTGACCTAACACTCCACAAGATTAGACAATGTTCGTTTGCTGTCCCACAAAATGGTGGACAGATAGATGTCCTTCTTTCCTCAATGAAGAGCCGAGGCAGACAAGACATGACCCATCTTGTACAATGCATTTACATGTATTATGACTAGCTGAGCGTGCTTTACTAGTGGATTATCAGTCCAGAATTGATAGACAATGATTTTTTTTTTTTTTCTTTTTTTTTTCCCCCCCCCCCCCCCCCCCCCCCAAATGTTTATTTACCCTTTTTGGACAAAAGTGCGAAGCATTTGGAGGGGCAAGGGTAGGCAACCCCCCATCAAATGCCTTACAGTGATAGAAGTCAAAAACAAGGTACAACTATTTATGAACATGTACACATCATATACATTTTATGTTATCTCTGTCAACACAGACATAGATACATTCAGACACCGCACTTTTATAAAGTTTACTTATAATCTTTTTACAGAAGTTTTAACAAGTTTTGAGATGGATGCATTACAACAATTTTATCAAGTATAAACATATACGTATAATAGCATATCCTCCAATTACTTTTCAATAATGGGTTGAACCAACTTCATTTTTTAAAGTTATTTTTATTTTTCTTTCTTTTTTAAAGGTTTTAAAGTTTATAAAATTAACAAGTTCATAAGATTAACAGGTTGAAAGACTTGGAGCAAAAAAATTCCAGTTTTAAATGGACTGAACCAAAGTTTTAACTTTACTCCATCTCTTTTGGAATATAGTCTCTTTGGAATTAGTATATGATAGACATTCCTGCTCAATGTACACTCTTTGAAATTTTCTGAGAAGAATGCTTAATTGCGGCTTGTTTTTTTTTCTGGAGCAATCAAAAATATATTTTTTTGTAACCAAATATATAATATTTAAGACCAGGTGGTTTGTGTCTTGTTTGTGGTAGCCAAATAATATAAGTCTAGGGTCAATGTCCAAGTCAACTTGAATTTGTCTGGACACAAAAGATTTTAGGTCAATCCATAATGTTTTTACCTCCGTGCAGTCACACATTAAATGGATAATTGTCTCTTCACCATTGTTGCAGTAGCCACACAGAGGAGAGACACCAATTTTCACTCTATAAAGGTAAGACCTGGTTCCCAGAATTAAATTAAGAACTCTGTACTGGAACCATTTTATGATATTATCATCTAAGCATTCGAAACATATTTTGTAGGCCTTTTCCCAGCCCTTAATATTAATAGAGTTTGGTATAACCATGTCCCATTTCCGCTTATTCATCTGAAAGTCCTCCTGCACGTTATCATTGTTAAACTGACACAAATATAAGTTTTTTGATCCTTTGCTTAATTTTATGAGAGATTCCAATTGGGTGGATATAAATGGACGTTCAAAATGTTGATATCTCAGTTTATTAACATTTTGTGTCACCAAAATTTTTATTCGGTGATAATCTAAAAAATTAATTGTAAGTTTATACGAATTTTCTATTTCCTGTTTGGAGAATATAGTTCCGTTATTATCTACAATATCTGCTGGACTTGTAATGCCTCTCCTGAACCAGGATGGATAGAAAATTTTTTCTGTTCCAATTTTTGGATTGTACCATAGAGAAGTCTTCAAGAAATCGCTGAGATCTTTAATAAGCCCTGCCTCCTTTATAGTGTTCCAAGATTTAAGCAGATCGCACCAAAAGGGATTTGATATTTTATGTTGCATCAGTTGGCACCAAGATGGACCTAATAAAAGTAATCTTCGTTTACAGATTAATTGGGAGTCAATTAATTTCGTCCATTGCGATCCCTCGTCGTACCAGAGTCTTTTTATCCAATTGGCCTTTAGGGCTATTATAAACTTTTCCAGGTCCACCATGTTTAGTCCACCCCTCGAATAATGTTTGACTAATATTGATCTGCCTATCTTATCTGGTTTGTTGTCCCAGATAAACTTTAAAAAGAGACTATTTATCTCTTTTATAATTTTCTCAGATGGGGATGGGAGGGACATAAACAGATGGTTGAATTTCGGGAGAATTAATGTTTTCAAAACTGTAATTCTGCCCAATGGGGTAAGAAGTCTTTTTTTCCATTTGTCCAGCAACTCTCTTATTTTAATAGTTATAGGATCAAAGTTTAATCGATTAAGTTTGTCTAATGAAACTGAGAAGTGTATGCCTAGTAGGTAGAATTCACTGCTTCCCCAAATTAAATTTTTTCCTGTTTCAATTTTTTCTTTCGAGTGTCGCTTCTTCCCGATCCAAACTATCTGTGTTTTATCTGTGTTGACCAAGAGACCGGATATTGCTCCATAGGTTTCCAGCGTGTTCAGTGCTGCCATGAGGGACCACTTACTGCCATCGAGAACTAAGGTGGTGTCGTCAGCATATTGAGACAGTTTTATTTCTGCATTATTAAAAGAAATACCTCTAATGCTTTCATTATGAATAATCATTAGGCATAAAATCTGTGCACAAATGATGAAAAGATAGGGGGCTATTGGATCACCTTGCCGACAACCGCGTTCAATATTTATAGGGTCAGATAGAAAGCCTGACTGAGTTACATATGCTTTGATATTTTTATTGAAGATCGTGATCCACTTAATGAAGCCATCACCAAAATTAAAGAATTTTAAAACAGCATATAAGAAGTCCCATGACACAGAGTCAAATGCCTTCTCGAAGTCAATGAGCATAAGTAACCCTGGAATCTGTTTTTCTTCTGTGATATGTAAAATGTCATAGATTAGGCGAGCATTTTCACCAATGAACCTTCCACTTAAGAATCCTGTCTGCATTTTAGATATAATAATTTTAAGGACTCTTTTTAACCTATTGGCTATTGCCAAAGAATTCATTTTGTAGATGACTGACAGGAGTGATATAGGCCTCCAGTTTTTTAGCAGGTTTCGTGGTTTATTACCCTTCGGAATAGATGATATGATGCATTGTTTTAAACTATAGGACATTTCACCATTGTCATAGCCTGAATTAAGCGCTCTTAAGATTACGAATTTTAATTTACTCCAAAAAACTTTATAAAACTCTGCTGGGAAACCATCAATTCCCGGGGTTTTATTATTTTTCATTGTCTTCAATGCCAATGATAGCTCCTCTATTGTTAATTTTCCTTCTAATTCTGCTGACTGGTTTTTTGTCAATTTGGTTACAGATTTAACGTTAATTAGTGAGTCTATAGAATGAGTCAAATCAACTCCCCTCGCTTTAAAGATTTTTTGATAAAAACTTTCAACTTCAAGTAATATTGATTTCTGATCTGACAGGGTCATACCGGCATCTGTTTTCACTTGTTTTATCGTTTTTTCCACATAATTTATACGTTCTAATGAGCAGAGGTATTTTGAAGGTTTTTCACCCTGGTTTAGCCAATCTACCCTTACTCTTGTCATGATGCCCTGCAACTGAGAATTCCGCAAAGATTCTAATTTATCTTTCATATCTGATATTTTGTTGACGTTAGCAACGCTATTTTCAAGTTCTAATTTTTCTAGTTCACGAACCAAGTTGTTTTCAGCATTTTTGTCATTTTTTTTCTTGTATGAGGCATATTTTATGGTTTCGCCCCTTAATTGTACCAGGATATTCTCCAGGAAAAGGCAGTCTGAAATTGTTAAATGTATATTTTCATTGGAGAGTTCTGGGATTTTATTGATGTTGTATACCTTAGCTGCATAGTTAATTTTCTCCTGGTCAATTGTTTTATTGATTAGAGCTAAGTAATCTGGGTCTTTTAGGAGTGAGCAGTTAAATTTCCAAACTCCTTTCCCTCTTGTAAAATTGTTTAATTTTATCTTTAACTCTATAGCTGAATGGTCTGACCGATAGCCAGGTTTGATATTACAGTCAGTTACTAAATCTATCATGGTATTTGAGCATATGAAGTAGTCCAGTCTTGCCTGTTTAATTGGGTTTCTTTTGAACCAGGTATAACGCTTTGAAGTCGGGTGCATGGTTCTAAAAACGTCTTGTAGATTCAAGATACTCATGGTGTCCAGAAGTACTCCACGTGACAGTGGGTTATTAATACGTTTATAGTTATACGAGTCCATTTCTGGCTCTAAGGTTAAGTTTAGATCACCACATATCACAGTATAGTCTTGGCCACCTTCTTGAATTAGCGCGCTGATTTTACGGAAGAATTCAGGTGAATCCAAATTTGGCGCATAGATATTGAAAATCCTGAAGGTTGAGTTGTTAATATAGATATCTATCATTAGGAGGTTATTGTCCGTATCTTTGTCGATCCTTTTAATTGAATATTCAAAGTTTTTGTTTAATAAAATTGCCACACCTCTTGCATTGGTTCTGTTTCCATTAATGAAACATTCGCCATCCCAGACATTTTTCATGAATTTTTCATCGTCATTGATCCAATGAGTCTCTTGTAAACAGAGAATGTGTGGATTTTTATTATGTAGATAGTTAATGACGTCCACCCTTTTTTATGTCAGCTGACTTGTCAGTCAGCTGACATGATGTCGTCACTCTGCGGCGTGGGCGTACGCGTCCGCGTCCGCGTGAACAACTTCTCCTCCAAAACTACAAGGCCTAGAGACGTGCTGTTTTTTTTAAAAGATACCTTATCTATCGAGGATGAAAAATTGTTCAAGGCATGCAAATCTGTCTGTTCGTCTGTTTGCTAGAGACATTACAAGGGGGGTACCCCCACCAAAAGTGTGAAAATTTCAACACTTAATCACAATTTTCTCAGTGACTATTGCAGGGATTTCTCTCATATCTTGCATATAGGTACTAGGCCAGAGGTAGATTCTCTTGTGTGAGTATGAGACCTGGATCTGTCTTACTTTTTTTTTAATAAATTTTTTTAATAATTTTTAATGCATTAAAATTCATGAAATCATGCACAAAATCATTTATAACTTGAAAACTATTGCATCTAGAGCATTTTGTTAAAATATGTTATTCAGCTACTTTTTTCATAGCTACAATATGGTGAGTAAGTTGGGTGCCTGTCTCAATAGCTAAGTGAGTAATAGCTACTTTTGGGCTTTTCAGTAACTTCCATCATGAGTAGAATCACTTGTAACTTAAAAACTATTGCATTTAGAGAATTTCGTATAAATATGTTATTCAGCTACTTTTGGGTCAGCTATAACATAGTAAAATTTCAGACCTGTAGCTCATGGCATAGCTGAGTAATAGCTACTTTTAGGTTATCACTGTTGAGTAAATCGCTTATAACTTGGAAACTATTGCATTTAGAGTATTTTGTTTCGATATGTTATTCACCAATTTTGGGATCAGCTATAACATAGTGAAGTTTCAGATCTGTGGCTCATTGCATAGCTGAGTAATAGCTACTTTGAAGTTCTCACTATTGAGTAAATCGGTTGTAATTGGAAAACTATTGCATTTAGAGAATTTCGTATAAATATGTTATTCAGCTACTTTTGGGTCAGCTATAACATAGTAAAATTTCAGACCTGTAGCTCATGGCATAGCTGAGTAATAGCTACTTTTAGGTCATCACTATTGAGTAAATCAGTTGTAACTTGAAAACTATTGCATTTACAGTATTTTGCTTAAATATGTTGTTCACCTACTTTTGGGTCAGCTATAACATAGTAAAATTTCAGACCTGTAGCTCATGGCATAGCTGAGTAATAGCTACTTTTAGGTTATCACTGTTGAGTAAATTGCTTATAACTTGGAAATTATTGCATTTAGAGTATTTTGTTTCAATAAGTTATTCACCTATTTTGGGATCAGCTATAACATAGTGAAGTTTCAGATCTGTGGCTCATTGCATAGCTGAGTAATAGCTACTTTGAAGTTCTCACTATTGAGTAAATCAGTTGTAACTTGAAAACTATTGCATTTACAGTATTTTGCTTAAATATGTTGTTCACCTACTTTTGGGTCAGCTATAACATAGTAAAATTTCAGACCTGTAGCTCATTGCATAGCTGAGTAATAACTACTTTGAGGTTCTCACTATTGAGTAAATCAGTTGTAATTGCAAAACTATTGCATTTAGAGAATTTCGTATAAATATGTTATTCAGCTACTTTTGGGTCAGCTATAACATAGTAAAATTTCAGACCTGTAGCTCATGGCATAGCTGAGTAATAGCTACTTTTAGGTCATCACTATTGAGTAAATCAGTTGTAACTTGAAAACTATTGCATTTACAGTATTTTGCTTAAATATGTTGTTCACCTACTTTTGGGTCAGCTATAACATAGTAAAATTTCAGACCTGTAGCTCATGGCATAGCTGAGTAATAGCTACTTTTAGGTTATCACTGTTGAGTAAATTGCTTATAACTTGGAAATTATTGCATTTAGAGTATTTTGTTTCAATATGTTATTCACCTATTTTGAGGTCAGCTATAACAAAGTTCCAGACCTGTGACTCATTGCATAGCTGAGTAATAGCTACTTTGAAGTTCTCAATGTTGAGTAAATCACTTGTAATTTGAAAACTATTGCATTTAGAGAATTTAGTATAAATATGTTATTCAGCTACTTTTGGGTCAGCTATAACATAGTAAAATTTCAGACCTGTAGCTCATGGCATAGCTGAGTAATAGCTACTTTTAGGTTATCACTGTTGAGTAAATCACTTATAACTTGAAAACTATTGCATTTAGAGTATTTTGTTGCAATATGTTATTCACCTATTTTGGGGTCAGCTATAACATAGTGAAGTTCCAGACCTGTTGCTCATTGCATAGCTGAGTAATAGCTACTTTGAAGTTCTCACTGTTGAGTAAATCAGTTGTAATTGGAAAACTATTGCCTTTACAGAAATTTGTGCAAATATGTTATTCAGCTACTTTTGGGTCAGCTATAACATAGTGAAATTACAGACCTGTAGCTCATGGCACAACTGAGCAATAGCTATTCTCAGGCACTGACTGTTGAGTAAATCAGCTATAACTTGAAAAATATTGCATTTGGAGTATTTTGTTAAAATACACTGTTCACCTACTTTGGGGTTAGCTATAACATAGTGAAATTACAGACCTATAGCTCATGGCATAGTGGAGCAATAGCTATTTTCAGGTTCTAACTATTGAGTAAATCAGTTGTAACTTGAAAACTATTGCATTTACAGTATTTTGCTTAAATATGTTGTTCACCTACTTTTAGGTCAGCTATAACAGTGCAAAAATTCAGACATGTAGCTCATTGCATAGCTGAGTAATAGTTACTTTGAGGTTCTCACTCTTGAGTAAATCAGTTGTAACTTGAAAATTATTACATTTAGAGTATTTTGTTTAAATATGTTATTCACATAATTTTTGGTCAGCTATGACATAGTGAAATTGCAGACCTCTATGTCATGGCATAGCTGAGCAATAGCTTCTTTCAGGTTCTCCCTGTTGAGTAAATCATTGTATCCAACCTGTAGGAAATCATGGGCTGGGAATCTATTAATATGGTCCGATTTGACCTTGGAACCCTCCTTCAAGGTCAAATGACGATAGCCAAACATAAAAGTGCTTATAACTCGCTTATTATTGGTCCTAGAGGTTGGAATGAAAACCAACCTATAGAAAATCTTGAGCTGGGAATTTTTTGGTGTGGTCGGATTTCACCTTGGACCCCTCCTTCAAGGTCAAATGAGGATAGCCAAACTTAAAAGTGCTTATAACTCACTTATTATTGGTCCTAGAGGTTTCGAATGGAAAACCAACCTATAGAAAATCATGGGCTGGGAATCTTTTGGTGTGGTCGGATTTGACCTTAGACCCCTCCTTCCAGGTCAAACAAAGATAGCTAAACTTAAAGTGCTTATAACTCGTGTATTATTGGTCTTGAAGGTTTGGGATGGTAAACCAACATATAGGAAATCATGGGCTGGGATTCTTTTGGTGTGGTCAGATTTGACCTGGGACCCCTCCTTCAAGGTCAATTGAGGATAGCCAAACTTGCAATTATTATTGGTCCTACAAGTTTGGGATGGTAAACAAGCTACAGGAAATCATGGGCTGGGAATTTTTTTGTGTGGTCGGATTTGACCTTGGACCCCCTCCTTCAAGGTCAAACAAGGATAGCCAAACTTAAAAAGTGCCTATGACTCACTTATTATTGGTCCGAGAGGTTTGGGATGGTAAACCATCCTAAATTCTTTGGCTGGGAATCTTTTGGTATGGTCAGATTTGACCTTTGGACCCCTTCTTCATGGTCGAACGAGGATATTGCATTTATAGTATTTCTTTAAATATTTTTAACCTACTTTTTACACTTAAACAATTACCTTGTTACTTTATTTCATAATACCATTTGCAGGGCACAACTTTTTTGTCCTTTTCTTCTGTCAGCTTCGGAATATCTTTCGAACATGCTGTTCAGTTACCATTTACTGTATTTCTGTACAGCCCTTTCCCTGATAATTATGCTTTCCTCTCATTATCACCATCACAAATCAAAAACATTCAGTCAGCTGACACAGTGCCCGTTCACGGGCACTCTCCTCTTGTTTTGTGTCCCTAAGGCCTTGACAATTAGCTGACAACACCAGTAAATTGTTCTCAATCATAGGGCCAAACAGTCGGCCCCCACAGCAGCAGCACAGACGCCCAATTAGTTGTAACTGTCCTACTGAATTCTGTTATTCTAAGTTGTATTGTCCGCATAAGGTGACATATGGGAAACAGTGATTTCAACAAACAAACACTATATACAATATATACACTACAATTTCTACCGTTAGCTCCGGAAGAATCCATAGGCAACTTGGTCAAAGATTAGGACTTCATTCAAAATACGGATATTACAGTTTTTTTGTTTTTTTTTTTACCATAACAAAGTTATTGCTTTCAACTATTACAGCGATTTCAAGTGTATTATGTATGGGCACCAATAAGATGTTAAAGTATTTTGCAGAGTCAACAGTTCGCAGTTAGATTTACATTACACAGAATCCTCACACAATATTAAGTCTGAGTATGACACTACATATACACCACTTTCATAATAACTGATAGATAGTGTAAAATCTAAGTATGACTTAGTACTTCACTTCTTGCACAAGTTTAAGTACTACCTCATCAGCATAGAGTCAACTGTTTGCAGTTAGATTTACATTAAATCTGAGTATGACACTACAAATACACTTCTTTTATAATAATAGATAGTGTAAAATCCAAGTATGACTTTGTACCTCACTTCTTACACAAGTTTAAGTACTACCTCATCAATGCAGTCTCACTCCCCAATGGCAGAGAGGACATTCTCCGAAGGAAGGAGCGACCCAGCAGTGAGAAGGTTATACAGTCAGAAATATTGTGGAGATGGAGAGAAACTGTTGCTTTGCAGCAGCTAAGTTGAACCTAATAACATGAGCAAGTTAAATTCTTACTTCTGACGACAAAACAATATGCTAGTAAGTCTGTAATAAAAACTTTATGTGTACTAATTTTACACCTCACAAAGTAATGTTGGCGTGTAATAAAAACTTATGTGCAATTGTCCACTAGTTTACACCTCACCCTCCACCAGTAATTGAACAATGATTAGAAGTAACTGGTGAAAATCTTGCAGTCATTGATTTGCACATATCATCTACCCAGCAATAGTATTCAGCTTTATAATAGTTACCAGTTGATGATTGCCCAATAATATATACAAAGTGTAATGCTAAATCTACATACAGATTCACATTACACGGAATCCTCACACAATATTAAATCTGAGTATGGCACTACATATACACTACTTTTATAATAATTGATAGATAGTGTAAAATCTAAGTATGACTTAGTACTTCACTTCTTACACAAGTTTGGGTACTACCTCATCAATGCAGACTCACCAATAAGTTGTTAAGATATTTTACAGTCAACAGTTTGCAGTTAAGATTTACATTACACAGAATCCTCACACAATATTAAATCTGAGTATGACACTACATATGCACTGTTTTTATAATAATTAATAGATTGTGTAAATCTAAGTATGACTTAGTACTTCACTTCTTACAGAAGTTTAAGTACTACCTCATCAATGCAGACTCACCATTAAGTTGTTGAAATATTTTACAGAGTCAACAGTTTGGAGTTAGATTTACATTACACAGAATCCTCACACAATATTAAATCCGAGTATGAATCTACATATATACTACTCTTATAATAATTGATAGTGTAAAATCTAAGTATGACTTAGTACCTCACTTCTTACACAAGTTTAAATACTACCTCTTCAGTGCAGACTCACTCCCCAACGGCAGAGAGGACACTCTCCGAAGGAAGGAGCGACCCAGCAGTGAGAAGGTTATACAGTCAGAAATATTGTGGAGATGCAGAGAACTTGTTGCTTTGCAGCAGATAAGTTGAACCTAATAACATGAGCAAGTTAAATTCTTACTTCTGACGACAAAACAATATGCTATTAAGTGTGTAATAAAAGCTTTATGTGTACTAATTTATACCTCACAAAGTAATGTTGGCGAGTAATAAACACTTATGTGCAATTGTCCGCTAGTTTACACCTCACCCTCCGCCAGTAATTTAACAATGATTAGAAGTAACTGGTGAAAATGATCTTGCTTGTTTGCTCTCCCACAAAATGGCGGACAAATATAAGCCCTTCTTTCCTCCATGAAGAGAGGACGTGAACAAATATAAGTCCTTCTTTCCTCCATGAAGAGAGGAAGCAGACAAGACAGGACATCTTGCACAATGCATTAATTTGTATGGTCAACACGTCAACTATTTTTGGCTATCTGGCATAAGTTATGTCCTTTCGAATTTCATCCGCTTCAGTCTTTAACCAAAGCTGGTGACACAGTACAATTCTGTTGAATTCTTGTTAATATAAGACCAGTTTGTGGCATTGTCTGATGGAATATTGGTGATCGATGTGCCCAAGATGAATACAAATAATATTTAACAAGTCCCTATAATAACAGACATTGCATCATATTCATTTTATTTCCTGTAATATGCCACAGTACATTGTAGAAATAATATCATGTATTACTGACATTATCTACAGATAACATAGCTTTCAGATAATTTGTTTTTAACACCGGACACATATTTTTGTTGATGAAAACAATAACCTACAATATTATAATTGCTTCATTTTAAAGCTGTAAAACTGTTTTTGAAATAAGTAAGGTTAATTGCTGGTGGTTTATATTTGCAGTAATCTTGATCAACCATCCTAACCTGTAATGACAAATTTAAAAGTGTTAAAAACTCATTTATTATTGGTCCTAGAGGTTTGCAATATGAAACCAGTCTATCATGGGGTGGGAATCATCTGATGTGATCAGATTTCACCTTGGGCCATTCCTTGAAGGTCAAACGAGGATAGCCAGTGCTAGACAGTAACAGTGCTTATAACTCGCTTATTATTGGTCCTAGAGTTTTGCAATGTTAAACCCACTTGTTAGAAATCATGGGCTAGGAATCTTCTGATGTGTACAGATTTGACTTGGGTTCCTCCTTTAAGGTCAAACAAGGATAGGCAAAGTTAAAGGTGCTTTTAGCTTGCTTATTATTGGTCCTAGGGTTTGCAATATGAAATCAACCTATGGGAAACCATAAGCTAGGAATCTTCTGATGTGGTTAGATTTGGCCTTGGGCCCTGTTTAGAGGTATACAGTTATAAGTAGAGACTTTGGGAAAGGCTAAGACAGTTGTAAAGTGGAGTATAAAATCCAGATGTTAAATGCATCAGTTTATGGGAATGATCTCCTCTTGAACTCTATGATCCTTTTATAAAGGTAAATAGCAGTAGTTAAATCTTGTGAACAAAACCATATACATGTGCCTTTATAAATGTGTGTGATTATACAATAAAATAGAAAGATATAACTTTATATATAACTATCTTTAATATATATATACATCAGACCTATAAACATGGTGTCAGGTGTGTGACTATTATGGAGGAATACATCTCATAATAGGATACAAATAGTGACAACAGGATATACCGGTAATACACAGTACAATCAAAATATTCAGAAAGGCTTTTTCTTAATATCCCTGTTCCAGCTCCAATGGAGGTGAAAGGGGACTTAGTAACTGAACATTTTTCAAAGATCAATGGAAAAATTACAAAGTTGCCACTGGACTAAGGGAGAAATCAAAGAATGTAAGGGTTGCAACTTTAAGATCTGTTATGGGTAGACTTGCTCCATGTCTTTGTATGTATATCCATCAGTAACTAGAACAATTAAATTTAAACTGGAAACTTACAAGAGTTCATTATAGCACAAGCATTCTGGAGTATGGGGGATAGTCTCTGAAAAAACGGGCTGGTAGTTTCTCCAAAGGTCATACAGTACCCATATATTACACAAAAGACAAAAGGACTTGGTGAAAGTATGTTATGGGTAGAGATAGTTTTAGAATCTTAAAAAAATCAATATATAGAACGATATAGCAAAGTACATAAAGGCACTAGAAAGTTATTTCAAACCAACCCAAAATGAGATTTACAAACAGTACATGTTCTACTCATATGATGAAGGACCCAATGAAAATGTGGATCACTGGGTTAACAGAGTGAGACAACTTTTAAAGTCTTGCAACTTTGAGGCAATGATTGACAGTTTGTTGAGAGACCGAGTGGTTATGGGGATGAAATACAAGGCCGCAAGAGCACAGATGTTTAGAGAGAAGGTAGTCAATCTAAATGAAACAGTTGACATGCTGAGAGCTAGTGAAGTAGCTGCTCAACACATAAAGGAGATTGACCAAGGGACATCTGACAAAGTGGTATCACTCTGCATTGTCCGGTACACATACGCATCCTCGTGAAAAACTTCTCCAAAAGTACACGGCCCAGAGGCATGCTGTTACATTTAAAACATACCTTGTCTGTCGAGGATGACAAATTGTTCAAGGCATACAGATCGGTCTGTTTATCTGTTCCCCATAGCCATTAGAAGAGAGGTACCCCCACCCAAAGTGTGAAAATTTCAACATTTTATTACAGTTTTTCTCCTTGACTATGGAAGGGATTTATCTCTTAACTTGGATATATGTACTAGGCTGCTAGTAGATTCCCTTGCGTGGGTATGAGGCCCGGATCTTTGTTAATTATTTTTAATGAATTTTTAAAATAATTTTTAGTGCATTAAAATTCATGAAATCATGCACTAAATCACTTATAACTTAAAAAAGTATTGCATTTAGAGTATTTTGTTAAAGTATGTTATTCAGCTACTTTATCTGTAGCTACAACATGGTGAGTAACTTGGGAACCTTTCCCAATAGCTAAGTGAGTATTAGCCTACTTTTGGGTGAGCTATAACAGTAAAATTGCAGACCTGTAGCTCATTGCATAGCTGAGCAATAGCTACTTTCAGGTTCTCACTTTTGAGTAAATTGGTTGTAACTTGAAAACTTACATTTAGAGTTTTTTTTAAATTTGTTATTCGTCTACTTTAGGGTCAGCTATAGCATAGTGAATCTGCAGAACTGTAGCTCATTACCTAGCTGAGCAATAGGTATTTTCAGGTTTTCACTGTTGAGTAAATCACTGGTAACTTGAAAACTATTTCATTTATAGAATTTTCTTTAAATATGTTATGCCCCTATTCCACCAAAGGACTAAGCCCCGATCCTGTCCGCGACCCTTAATCGTGAATAGTCGGTGAAAAAAAGGTAAAATGGGCGGGAAAACTCAATCGGTATTAAAGCCTGGGATTAAGTTCAGATCGGCCTCAGGAAGCCTGAGGAGGCCCCAGGAGGCCCCACACAGTCCCTGACTGTTCTGGGACTAAGAACCGATTAAGCAATTTTTCTGGTTGGTTTGAACAACGATCCTGTCGTAGACATACCGACTGGGTCCCAGGACGCCTCAGGCCTCCTGGGACTAAGCCCCGACTAACCCCAGATTAAGTCCCGGCTTCCTCAAACGTCCTGAGGCCTCCTCTGTGTTCCCCAGACCAAGATTGCCGATTCTTTAACTCTAGGGATGGTGTCAGTGTTGCACTTTTTTATTACAGATTTAAACCAATGCCATGGATTTTAAGCTACAAATGGGCAGATTATTGGCCATATTTGGAGTTCATTTATCTAATTTTTTCTATGTGGCCTTCTGTTGTTAAGTGTATTGCCATGGGTTATTTGTTTCGTGTTTGGGGTGGTGTGGGTGTTGGGGTTTTTTTTTGTGACAAGTATTTGTACTGAACTGTTATGTTTTGGGAGGGGAATTTTTTTTATATTTTTTTTCTTTTTTGAGTATATAATGATCCTTTATATGTGTGCAAAGTTTAACTGAGGTCAGTTAAACAATAAGATAGTTGGAGGCTGAAGGTCCATTAACATTTTGAGTTTAAGGTCACCATAAAGTCAGGATATTCCTTTGGCAAATCTTAATATATGTGCCAAGTTTGGTTGAAAAAAGTGAAAAACTAAGTGAAATGGAGGGTTAAAACCCCCTTTTTGACATAAAGGTGACCTTAAGATATTGCAGATAAAGGGCTAAAACTTCGCCATGTGAAAGATTATCGAAAAGTAGCTGAATAAGTTATTCCAACAAAACGTCGAAATCCTGACCGTTTTTGAGATACAGACCAAGTACCCATTTTAAAAAAAATTACGAAAATAAAATGCCTCCCATTCAGGCATCTATGGTCCAATTGATCAGAAATCCTTTCCGATCTTCGAAATTTGGTCTAGAATGTACCTGATAAATTTTATAGCACAGGTGTGTGTGTTTTTTTCCGAAATGCGATGACTGGGTGTTTTTGAAAAATGCTTAACGTTACCTTAACTAAAGCTGAAGGTTTCTGTAAAGTTTCCAAAAAATTTTCCCGCCCCTATAGTTTTAAAGAAAGATAAGGAAAGAAAAATTTGAAAGCCTAAGAAGTTATTCAAGGGAGACCATAATCCTGCGGCAGCGGCGATCAGTCAAACTTACGTGAAAACAAATAAGCGTCCCTGACGGGCCGCTTAACAAGCATTAAGTTCCCATGAACGAGCTCTGTGTCAGCTGACTGTGTGTTTTGAGTTTCAGAGTAGAAGTGACAGAAGAAAAGGACATAAAAGTTGTGCCCAGCAAGTGGTATTCAGAAGGAAAGTAACAAGGTAACTGTTTAGGTGTAAAAAGTATGTTAAAACATATTTGAAGAAAATACTGCGAATACAATAGTTTTTGAGATACAACTGATTTACTCAACAGTGAGAATCTCAAAGTAGCTTTTGCTCAGCTATGCAATCAGTTAAAGGGCTGCAATTTTAATATGGTATAGCTCACACAAAAGTAGGTAAATAACATATTTAAAGAAATGTTGTAAATAAAATAGTTTACAGTTACAACTGATTTACAACTGATTTACTCAACAGTGAGAACCTGAAAGTAGCTATTACTCAGCTATGCAAGGAGCTACAGGTCTGCAATTTTACTTTTTTATACTTAACCCAAAATTAGGTTAATAGCTTTTTCAACAAAATACTGTGAATACAATAGTTTTCAAGTTACAACTGATTAACTGAACAGTGAAAATCTAAAAGTAGCTATTGCTCAGCTATGCCATGAGCTACAGGTCTACAATTTGATTATATTATAGCTGACCAATAAGTATGTGAACAACATCTTTAAACAGAATACTCTAAATGCAATAGTTTTCCAGTTACATCTGATTTACTCAACAGTGAGAACCTGAAAGTAGCTCTTGCACGGCTATGCCATGACATACATGTCTGTAATTTTACTATTTTATAGCTGACCCAAAAGTAGATGAACAACATATTTATAGAAAATATTTTAAATGCAATAGTTTTCAAGTTACAACTGATTTACCCAATAGTGAGAACCTGAGAATAGCTATTACATGTACATAGCTATGTCATGAGCTACACAACGGCAATTTTACAATATTATAGCTAACTCAAAAGGAGATGAATAAGATATTTAAACAAAATTCTCTGAATGCAATGGTTTTCAAGTAACAACTGATTTACTAAACAGAGAAAACCTCAAAGTAGCTATTGCTCAGATATGCAATGACCTACTGGTCTGCAACTTTACTATGTTATAGCTGACCCAAAAGTAGGTGAATGACATGTTTAAAGAAAATACTCTAAATGCAATAGTTTTCAGGTTACAAAGGATTAACTCAACAGTGAGAACCTGAAAGTAGCTATTGCTCAGCTATGCAATGACCTGTAGGTCTGCAATTTCACTATGCTGACTCAAAAGTAGGTGAAGAATGGATTTAAACAAAATACTCATAATATGCAATAGTTTTCAGGTTACAAAGGATTAACTCAACAGTGAGAACCTGAAAGTAGCTATTGTTCAGCTGTGCCATGACCTGTAGGTCTGCTATGTTTCACTATGCTGACTCAAAAGTAGGTGAAAAATAGATTTAAACAAAATACTCTACATACAATACTTTTCAAGTTACAACTGATTCAATCAACAGTGGGACCTGAAAGTAGCTATTAGTCAGCTATGCCATGACATACACGTCTGCAAATTCACTGTTATTGCTGACCCAAAAGTAGGTGAACAACATATTTATAGAAAATACTTTAAATGCAATATTATTTAAGCTACAACTGACTTACTCAACAACTTGAGAATAGCTATTACACAACTATTCCATGAGCTACAAGTCTCCAATTTTACAATGTTGTAGCTAATTCAAAAGTAAATGAATAACATATTAAAATAAACTTCTTTTAATGCAATAGTTTTCAAGGTACAACTGATTAAGTCAACAGAGAAAATCTCAAAGTAGCTATAACTCAGCTATGGGATGAGCTACAGGTCTGCACCCAAAAGTAGGTGAACAACGTATTTAAAGAAAATATTGTAAATTGCAATAGTTTTCAAGTTACAACTGATTTACTCAACAGTGAGAACCTGAAAGTAGCTATTGTTCAGCTATGCCATGACATACAGGTCTGCAAATTCACTATGTTATAGCTGACCCAAAAGTAGGTGAACAACACATTTATAGAAAATACTTTAAATGCAATATTTTTCAAGTTACAACTGATTTACTCAACAGTGAAAACCTGAGAATAGCTATTACACAGCTATGTTATGAGATACACGTCTCCAATTTTACGATGTTATAACTAATTATAAAGAAAATGCATAACATATTTAAACAAATTCTCTAAATGCAATAGTTTTTAAGTTACAACTGATTAATTCAACAGAGAAAAACTCAAAATAGCTATTGCTCAGCTATGCAACGAGTTACTGGTCTGCAATTTTACTATGCTATAGCTGACCCAAAAGTAGCTGAATAACATATTTATAACAAATTTCTCTAAATGCAATAGTTTTCAAGTTACAAATGATATTACTCATTATGGAAGGTGCTGAAAAGTCAGAATGTAGCTATTACTCACTTAGCTCTTGGGATAGACACCCAAGTTACTCACCATATTGTAGCTATGGGAAAAGTAGCTGAATGACATATTTTAACAAAATGCTCTAAATGCAATACTTTTGAAGTAATAAGTGATTTAGTCAATGATTTCATGAATTTTAATGCATTAAAAATTATTTTAAAAATTCATAAAAAAATAACTAAGAAAGATCTAGGTCTGATACTCACACAAGGGAATCTACCTGTGACCTAGAACATATATGCAAGATAAGAGAGAAATCCCTGCAATAGTCAATGAGAAAATTGGGATAAAGTTTTGAAATTTTTACACTTTGGGTGGGGGGGTACCTCACTTGTAATGGCTCTGGAGAACAGACGAACGAACAGATTTGCATGCCTTGCCAATTGCATGCCAATTTTGCATCCTAGATAGATAAGGTATCTTTTAAAATTAAAAAAAGTTTTTTCCTAGTAGCTATATTATTCCGGGGTTTTGTCCTCCGGTGTTTTGTCCTTCCATTCTGCTTCCAGTCCAATATTCCAACTGCTGCAGTTTTTAAATAATCTGCTTTTCTATCAGATACAAAACACAGTAAAGCTTACATTCTGCTTACAGTCTGATACCGCAACTACTGCAGCTTTAATAACACCACATCTCCATCCAGGCCACTCGTTTTTGTTAGCAAAAACCTTTTTTACCCCACAGCCCTTTAGGGGTGGCGGGAAAAAGTTTGTCCGGGTTGTATCTCAGAAACCATAAGGTGTAGGAAGTTGATTCTTGGTAGGGACATTGGTTAGCATGTGTAAGTGTGCAACGTCATGGTCTGACCTTGATTTGACCTTGCCGTAGTGACCTTGAGTTTGAAAATCTTGTCCGGGCTATATCTCAGAAACCGTAAGGTGTAGGAAGTTGATACTTGGTAGGGACATTGGTTAGGGGTGTAGGTGTGCAACGTCACGGTGTGAACTTGATTTGACCTTTGACCTTGCCGTAGTGACGTTGACCTATAAAATCTTGTCCGGGCTATATCTCGGAAATCATAAGGTGTAGAAAGTTGATACTTGGTAGGGACATTGGTTAGGGGGTGTAGGTGTGCAACGTCATGGTCTCACCTTGATTTGACCTTTGACGTTGCTGTAGTGACCTTGACCTATAAAATATTGTCCGGGCTATATCTCTGAAACTGTAAGGTGTAGAAAGTTGATACTTGGTAGGGACATTGGTTAGGGGGTGTAGGTGTGCAACATTATGGTGTGACCTTGATTTGACCTTGCCGTAGTTACCTTGACCTATAAAATCTTGTCCAGGCTATATCTCTGAAACTGTAAGGTGTAGGAAGTTGATACTTGGTAGGAACATTGGTTATGGGGTGTAGGTGTGCATCGTCATGGTATGACCTTGATTTGATCTTTGACCTTGCTGTAGTGACCTTGACCTATAAAATCTTGTCCGGACTTTATCTCGGAAACCGTAAGGTGTAGGAAGTTGATACTTGGTAGGGACATTGGTTAGGGGGTGTAGGTGTGCAATGTCATGGTTTGACCTTTGACCTTGCCATAGTGACCTTGACCTATAAAATCTTGTCTGGGCTATATCTTGGAAACTGTAAGGTGTAGGAAGTTGATACTTGGTAGGGACATTGGTTAGGGGTTGTAGGTGTGCAGCATCATGGTGTGACCTTGATTTGACCTTGTCGTAGTGACATTGACCTTTAAAATCTTGTTGCACCTTTGGGTCTGTCTTTTGATGCAGATTAAGCAATGTTAATGTCATATTAGAATTCATTGAGAATTTTACTTTTACAACTTCCCATTGTAACAGATGGAATTTCATCAAGTGAGCCACAGATTTTGCTCCAACACCACACATAAGCATTCATTGAATGCATTACCACTTCTGTATGCATGGTAATATTCAAAACATCCAAACCATAATTCGGCCATGCCAGATGTAGATAAAGAGTGTTGTAATGTTTAGTTTACTGATTAATGCTGTTATCTTGTTATTGAATTGTCTCGTTTTAATACTTCATCTTTACATGCATTATCTTTCTCTCAGACATTACTGTCTTTATTTAAACATTGTTTAAACCTTTATATAACTGACAGTGCTGAAGTATCCTGAACTTTGTACTGATACAGTACTTCTATATTCTAGTTTAGATATGGTCCGGAGAAAAAACTTAAACTCAAGTAAGTATGTTGCTTGTGGGAGTTTAAGGTCACCAAACTGTACAGCAAACCCCGAGGACCAGTTACATCCATATGTCAAATTTGAATTTAATCTAGAAAGCCATTTTTGAGATACCTTACCCAAAGGACAGGAAAGGCCCTCCCAACTGACCCTTGTATCAGCTTATTATGCAGTCTAAATAGGTTTAGACAATGAAACAGATGCGATGACGTCAGCCTGTCTAGACAGGAAGGAAGTATGATGCACCACCTAGCAAATTGCATACCCCTTGACCGATCCTACCAGTGGAAACACAGGATGGTTCTTTCTGTCGCTTGGCGTGACTGATCGCACTGACTGGTATAGCATATGTCCATTTGGTAAGGTATTAACTTCTGAAAATATAATTTACTTATTAAATTTGCAATTTAATTTGAAAATCAATTTTCTTGATTATTACAGATTAAAATGCTACTTAAAGTCATACTTCAATGGGTTTAATATCCAAGAATTTAAATGTGTCATACCCAATGGATGCAAAATGGATGTAAAACAATTTATCAACATTTGAACAAGGACCATATTTTTTCCTGAAAATTGGCACAAAAACCGAGTTTGACAATAAGGCACAACAAATGGTGTATGTCCAACCAGATTTGCCCCAGGACAATACAGGATAACACTATTCAATGGTTTTAGTACAAGCTTATCCATGGAATATTAGGCACAAGACAGTTCTTAAAAACTAATATTATTCATATTTCAGATTGTGGCTTTCATAAGCAACCTGAGGAAAACCCATTACATTTATTTGTTCTGTGTGCTATTGTTAAAATTTTGGGAGATAATGTAAAAATGTGGTTCTGTCATATCAGTGGCCTAACACTAGTGCTAACAGCTGAAACAATCCTGTTAGGAGTGTTAAGTACCTCGCCATTTGATTTTGCTAAAAATTTTGTTATACTTCTTTGTAAAGATATATTTTCATATCATCAAGGAAAGGTAAAATACCAAACATTTTGGAATTTCAGCACTTTTTAAAATCCATTTATAGTGAGCAGAAATATCTTGCTGACAGCAATTTAAACAATGACTGATTTAATAAGTATCATTTTCCTTTTACACTTGATAAATAGTAACCAAGTATTCATCAATGTATATTTTCTTCTCTATCCCTTTTTATGAATATTACTACTAATGTAGTAATGTCAACTGCGAACAGAAACTATTTCATTTTCACAAACAAAAAGTAAAAAACAAAAAGAAACAGAAAAAAGGTTAGAAAAAGAACTAATGGTATTAGAGAAGGAATTAAATATTAGCAATGAAAATTATCCTAGATACCAATCACTTAAGCAAGATATAGAAGACATGAAAAGAATAAAAACTGAAGGAATTATGCTTAGATCAAAAGCTAAATGGATTGAATATGGGGAAAAAATTCAAAATACTTTTTTAACTTGGAAAAACGTAATTATAACATGAAATATATAAAAAAACTCTTAACATCGAATGGAAATGAAATTACCTCTCCAAATGGTATTCTGCAAGAGGAGGTATCTTTCTATTCCAAATTGTATACAAGTAATATCGCTGACTCCCATAATGCTACAAATAATCCATTCCTTAAATCAACAAAGATTACACAATTGAAAGACCATGATAAAGAATATTGTGAGTCTAAATTAACCTTGACGGATCTTACCAGAGCATTAAAATCAATGGCAAATAATAAATCACCCGGCCTAGATGGATTTACTACAAATTTTTATAAATATTTTTGGTCAGAATTACAATTACCTTTATTTGAGAGTTATCTCTACAGTTTTGAAAATGGCCAGCTGTCTGATGGACAAAGGCGTGGCTTGTTAAATTTAATACCCAAACCATCAAAAGATCTACGATTGCTAAATTCATGGAGACCAGTTAGTCTTCTATCAACTGATTACAAGATCTTGGCCAAAGCTTTGTCACTTAAATTACAGAAAGTCATTCCAACATTAATCAGTCCTGATCAAGTGGGTTATATAAAGGGAAGGAATATACGTGAAAATATAAGAACAATTGAAGATATAATATCTTACACAAGATTAAAAAAAATATCTGGTTTTATAACTGGTTGATTTTCAGAAAGCTTTTGATACTGTAGAATGGAGTTTTCTATTTGATACTTTGAAGGTGTTTAATTTTGGAGAAAACTTTATCAAGTGGATCAAACTGCTATATAATAATATATTTTCATGTGTATCTAACAATGGTTATCTATCAAATTACTTCACTCTTAGCAGGGGAATTCGACAAGGCTGTCCTATTTCAGCCCTTCTATTTATCTTAGTTGCAGAGATTTTAGCAGTAAAATTAAGAGCAGATTCTAGGATACATGGAATTGAAATCTCTGGTCAAGAATTCAAAATAAGTCAGCTAGCTGATGATACCACTATGTTTTTAAAAGATATGCAATCTATTAAAAATGCACTTGCACTATTTAATAAATTTGGTGCATATTCAGGTTTAAAGTTAAATCTGGATAAAACTGAAATTATTCCAATAGGTATGTCTCAACTCAGTTATCAAAGTCTCCCTAATGACCTAAACTACATTGACATTAATAAAAAAGCCTTTAAAACTCTTGGGGTGTGGTTTTGTGGTGATTCTCATATCAGCAATAATCTAAACTATAAATTTAGAATACAGAAAGTGGAAAAACTATTATTCATATGGAAAGCAAGATGTCTCTCACTGAAAGGAAAAATAACTATACTGAAAACCTTAGTAGTCCCTCAGTTTGTTCACTTGTTTAGTACCATATTCACTCCAGCGAGTGTCCTAAAAACAATTGATACAATGTTTTTTAATTTTTTATGGAATAATAAACCCCCCAAAATTAAGAAAAGTGTAATCACAAATAGCTTCACAGGAGGAGGGTTGAAGATGTCAGATATCAGTAGCATTCACAGTGTTCAAAAATGTTTATGGATAAAATATTTGATTGATGCCTGTGAAAAAAAATGGAAAGTATTAAGTTATCAACTTCTAGGCTTAAAACCAGAAATGCTAGATTTTAAACCACCTGAAGCATCTTTAAAAGTTGCAAAAACGAACTTTTATCAGCAAGTTTTAGACTGTTGGTCCCTTATAAAAATCAGGGAGCCTACAAGTGTTAACGAAGTACTTAATGAATATATACTGTACAATCGATATGTAAAAACTGACAATAAGTGTCTTGATTCTTCAATATTGCTACAAAAGGAAGGGCATCAAAAGATTAAATTGTTTGATATAGTGGATTCAGAAGGGAAGATACTATCTTTTCAGAGATTAGTTAAAAAAATTCCCCTGAGGTTATCTCTTTTGGAATATTTTGGATTAACAAAAGCAATACCAAAGCATTGGTTAAGATCCATAAAACCTAAAAATATACAGGAACAAAGCAAATTAAAAAAAAAGTGACCAGATTACAATTACCATAAACAAAAGAATTAAGCCTTTGTCCATAATCCAAAGTCAAGACTTATACTGGGAATTAATGACTGGAAAGGTTGAACCCCCATCATCACTTAACATTTGGCATGACTTATTCCCCTTTCTTAAATCTAGTAATTGGGATGAAATTTTTGAAAGAATCTCTTTGATAACAAAGGAACCAGCCTTACAAACTTTTCAATACAAGGTAATCAACAGAATCATTAATTGTAGATACAACCTTTATAAATGGAAAATAACTGACTCTCCTTTGTGTACTTATTGCTCAACTGTCGACACAATAGAACATCACCTTTTTTCATGTGGGTCAACATTGAAATTCTGGCATGAAATAACAAAATGGACTAGGAAAAATTTGGAAGTTACACTCAATTTTACAATCTGTGAAATATTGTTTGGCATACTTTTCATGGAGACATAAATTTGTTCATTATTAATAGTCTAATAATGCATGGTAAAAAATATTTAAATAACAGGAAAATAACCGTAAACCAATTATATTTAGTGATTTCTTGAATGAATTTAGAGTGAAGATGAAAGCTCTTTGTAACCTCTACAAGCAGGAGGGTGTACAAAATATGGTAGTAGAAATGGTACTAAAGTTAAATGAATTAATTTAATTATCTAGCCACTTTGTACTTCTTATTGTCTAATTGGAAAGTAATATAACTATGCAGTGTCTTGTCAATTCACAATTTGGTAAGATAAAGATCAGTAGCTTTTTATGTTTTCTGTTTTGTCCTGTGTCAATGCTTGTGACGTCATACTGTAACATTACATAATTGTTTGTACCATTTTGTAAAACACTATACACTGTCTGTACTATTTTGTAATATTGTATATAGTCTGTACTTTTATGTATCCCCAAAAAACCAATAAAAAAAATAAATAAAAAATATTACTACTAATAATACTGTGTGTGTTATTTATAATGCATTGTGACAATTGCTATGTTTGTTTCTACATACCGCTACTTTTTGTAAATTGTTTGTGTATGGTATGAACTACAATGTCTTAGATCAATAAAAATATATTTTATTGCGTTAATACATCTTACCTAACAGACGATAGCTATAGCCCGGCGCCAGTCGGTCCCGCCAAACGCCAGAAAAAGACGTCCCAAGTTTCACCTCCGGCAGGACCGGTACACTACCATCCACTTTCCAGGTAGCCTAGTTCCTGTTTCATTCGCCAGAGGGACGAGACGTCATAGCATCTTTTTCATTTGGCGCGAATTGGAAAGTTGTTTTTTTTTCACAGAGTTTCAAATTTGTAGATATTTCCTTAATTTCATTTGTGCTTTCGTCTTGGTGTTTTCATTGTGTTACGGATTACTCATGGCATCACCTGGACAATGTAAAGCAGCTTGTGGCCATATAATGGCCTTGTTTGATAAACATTCCAGATGTGCCCGATGCAGGGACAAAGGACTTGGTGAGGATCCATGTGTTAAGAAACTGCCTTGCGATTTCTGTGAGTTGTTGACCCCTGAACAAGTTATTCAACACCCACATATAAACTTAGGAAGGAAAAACAAAAAGAACGTGAATTTCTGGTTGACCCCAGTTCTGTAACTGTTTTGTCTCCAGTAGATCAAGAAAAATCTTTGGGGGCTTCTGCTCATCTGAATATGTCAGAAGATCTCTCATTACCTCAGCCTTCCTTCAAGAAAGAACTACAAGATCTAGATGAGACATGGCCTCTCAGAATGGCATGCTTGGAAGCTCTGCTCACTTTAGGACAGCGTCCTTCCCTGCATGTTGCCTTTTCACCGGTCAAAGCTCTGGTTCAACATGGACCTCCAGCAGGTGTGCTCTCTCAAGCTCCTTTTCTTCTCTCTTCAGTTCCTTCCGGCCAAGCTGCCCCGGCTTCCGGTCCGGATGGAACTCACAACTGCTACTGCTACAACGTTTGTTGAAATGCAATCTCCACTGGAGAACTTTTATCCAGACATTGACAATTCTGAACCAGTGTTTTCACTGCCTGGCCCAGTGTCTACCGGTGTACATTTATCTCATTCTCATCCAGTCTCTGCTACTGACCCTGCACCGGAAACATTTGAGGAAGGTGAACTGTCTGAAGTTGAAGATCAACCGGAGTTACATACCGGAGATTCTGACTGGGCTATAAGCGAGGATCAAAACTACAGGGAAACTGTTAGGGGTGTATGGGCTTTTATGGGATGGACCCACATCCCGGATTTGGAGTACTCTCCGACCTATAGGACAGACAATCCATGGGTAGGCCACAGATCCCAGCCAGTTGGAAAGGTGTCAGTTTTGCTTCCCCCTGAAGATTGGTTATGCCAGAAACTAGAGAACTTGAACTTGGTTTTGATTGAGGGTTACCCCTCCAAGTCCAGTGAACCAGGAGGTTTGCATGTCGACCAGCTTCTGCGACCACCCAAATCTCAAAGCCGTTGGTATGGAATTCATCCGGCTGAACCAAAGGACCCAACAAGACCGGGAAAATCAGTTAATACATGGCCGAGTGGTGCTGCAAAGCTCAATAGTGCATTCCCAAGAATCTGTAAACCTTCTGCTTCTCAACCCCCTAGTCGCCCAATTTCTCAAGACACTTTACGAAAATGGGAGAAAGCAGCCAAGGAAACTAGTTACATATGTAATCAGTCAACAAACACAAAATTGTGGAAGCTGTACCATAGGATTACTTCTGGGGTTCCGGTCTCAACAAAAAAGATACACTCTATACAAAGTCAAAGTTCTGGTTTGGAAAAAATCAGATGGGAAACCTGCTAACTGAAATCAGAGACTCAATCCAAGATGGTCAAAACAAGAGTACTCAACAACATAAGAGTAAAACAAACACACAAACTCAGAATAATCAAAGTTCTGTGTCAGACTCTACTGATAGTGAATGACAATAATCTTTGGATAAATACTGTGACAATGAGTGTCAAAAATACCGCAATGGTATCAATAACAGTGAGTGCCAAGTATTTAATTATAATTAAGGAAATTGTTCTCTACCATAGAATAATCATGGCCGAGTGGTGCCTTGTTTCCGAATCGGCAGTTTAAATCTAAGAGGTTTGTGTAATTTTAAACAGAATTAAAATGCAATTGAACTAGACAATATACACCATTGTCAAAACTGCCTTATATTAACAGCAGTGTGTGTCAATATTATGAAAAGCTGAATTACTTCTCTCATCAGAGGCTGAGAAACAAATCCTTTTTTGTCCTGAGGTACAAAAATGCTATCCGCCCAGAGCCTCCATTTTATGACTCTTAGCCGGCGAGAGGGATTAGTTTAAAATGAGGCTAATTCTCATTATAAAAGACGAAAAATTTTACCAATTATGGTTTTATAGTCTGAATAATTGGTATATTATCATAGGTGCATATTAATATATATGTATTTTTTATTGCGTTAATACATCCTATCCAATGGACAATTGCTAATCCGGTCGGCGCAGACCGGCCCGCCAAACGACAGAAAAAGCTGTGCATAATACCCTCACAAGCTGGCCGGTTCCAGTGTGCACTCGCCAGGTGGCGCATCGTTCTTCCTTCCTGTCTAGACAGCGTGACGTCATAGCATCTTTTTTCGTTTGGCGCGCGTGTGTGCACAAGGAATTTAGAAGAAGTTTTTATTTCTAATTATTTGGTGGTTTATCAGAGAATTTGAACTTTCTTTCATTGTTATATATTTCCGTGAGTACTATGGCATCTCCTGGACAAACTCAAGGGCAGTGTGGCCATTTAATGGCAGGTTTTGATAGACATTCTGTTTGTGCTCGATGCCGTGATAAGAAAAAGGGAGAGGATCCCTGTATTAAAGACAAGCCGTGTTCGCACTGTGATTTACTCACGGAAGATCAGAAGCTGAGACTAGCCACCCCAGCTTATCAGAAGAAAAAAGAGAAGCGAGAATTAAAAGCAAAGGCTGAAGAGTCGAGTAGTACCCTAGTGGACCCTGCTTTGATATCCGTTATAGGGTTAGCGAAAGACAATGGGGGTAAGAGTTCAGAAGTGGTGAGTACCACCCCTGTGGGTGCGAAAGCCAAGAAGATGGATAAGAACTCAGGAACTGTTGCCGACACCCCAGAATCTACCAAGACTAAGAAAACTCCTGATAGCAAGGAACCTAAGAGAAAGTCAAGCAAGAAACGTCACTCTTCACCGGCTAAGTCGTCTAAAGTATCCACTGATAGTAAGCTGGAAGCCATGGATCTTAGGTTTAGTCGTTTAGAAGCTATGCTTCTTGCCAAGTCTATCAACCAGCCTGAACCTTCATTCCAGCCGGTGAAGATTACTCCAGTTAAACCCCCACCAGCTGGGGCAGTGGATAACACAGAACCCTTCTTTGCTCCGACCAGAGCCACCGACCCACCGACCTCATCTCAACCGACCTCTGGTCCATCTCGTTCTGTTGACTGACCTTCTTCCACCGACCAGTCTCCAACCGAACCGGCTTCTAAACCATCTACATCTGGGTTTGAAGCAACCCACCGACATTCAGATTCAGATATGGACACCGACTCTGTTACTGATGTCGAATCTCTGACACGTGTTCTGGGTAATGCTGAGGAAGGTGAACTCTCTGATATTGACCAGGACTTGTCTTTTACTGAGGCTGATCAAACATTAACAGAAGAGCAGAACTACAGAGAGACGATGCGAGGTATAAGATCGTACATGGGCTGGTCACACATACCAGATGTGGATTCTGCTTTGTCGAGCTCAGAAGACAATCCCTTTGCAGCCCCCAAGCAACAACCGACCGGCAAAGTCAGTGTGAACTTACCCACAGATGATTGGCTTTGTCGCAAGATGGACAGACTTAATGTAACTTTAACTCATGGCTATCCATCAAAGGGATCTGAAGCTGGAGGTCTCCAGAGGGATCAATTTATCAAGCCACCCAAATCCCAGGTGAAATGGTATGGCCTTCACCCAAGTCAGGACAAACCGGCCGGATCTGTGTCCTTTTGGCATGCTGAGTCCGCCAAGTTGAACAGTACCTACAGTAGAGTGGCAAGGTCGTCTGGTCTCACTTCTCCAGCCCCTGTATCACGTCCTATATCCCAGGACACACTTAGGAAGTGGGAGAAAAGTGCAAGGGAGGCTACATACATATGTAACCAGGCTGCCGGACTGAATCGTTGTTTGAATAAAGTCCAACAGGGCATGACTTCGCAGTTGAAAATACTGCAGACCAAACATAGCAAAGGAAAATCTGCAGATAAGGTCGGTGGGGCGACAGAAGAGCTTCAATATTTGATGACCTTTGGTTCATCTATTACTCAATGCATAGCCAAGACAATGGAACATTTGTCGGACTTTGCCTTTGTTAGTATGTACAACTTCAATCTGGCTCGTCGTGATGCGTACCTAGCCCACATGAAGTTTGGAATAAAACAGGATACCTTGGCATCTCTACGTCAGGCTCCAATGGACTTACCAACATTATTCCCAGATAGCATTCTGAAGAAGGCAGAAGAAGACATCTCCAAGTTCGAGGACAAGGGGCGTTCTCACACAAGCTCTTCAGGTCGTAGGGATACACGTTATCACCCATACAAGAGGTCTGACAAGCCAAGTTATGAATCTAAACCTGGTAAACCAGCATGGAAGAATTTGGGTCGGTCATATAAGAAGAAGGCTCGTATCCAGGCTTCAAAGTTTTCCTCGTGTCAGGCCAAGGGTCAGTCTGCTTATAAATGACAATCAATGTGTTTCCAAGCAGACTGACCGGAAACAACCACCAGCCACC
This sequence comes from Sabellastarte sp. h YS-2021, assembly GCA_964017235.1. Lineage (NCBI taxonomy): Eukaryota > Metazoa > Annelida > Polychaeta > Sabellida > Sabellidae > Sabellastarte > Sabellastarte sp. h YS-2021. Next base: position 38,005,853 of record OZ024936.1, read on the forward strand.
TGCAGTTACACAGACAATAAACTCTCATTTAACTGTAAAGCCTCATGTTGCAAATTATGTTCATTCTGCGCCCGGGCATTCCCAAAAGAAAGGAGTAAGTCCCGGGTCAGCAGGTTGTTATGGCAAAGAGAGAAAATTAAAATATGTGAAAAGTGTTTCTTCCGTCATTCAATTGTCTTGTGTAAAAACTGTAACAAATGTCAGACCTGTTGCCTCAAATCTACCTGTAGGGGCCAGACTTCAAAACTTTTGGCAAATTTGGCTGGATCTGGGTGCCGGTCCGAAAGTGGTTGAAATCCTGAAAGAAGGCTACACCCTCCCCTTTCGGATCCGGCCCAAACTCACAAGGTATCCCACAGTCGTAAGCTACTATGTCAATCCCCACAGGAACAGCTACCTGTTGGAGGCATTACATCAGCTTATAGACAAAAATGCTGTAGAACTGGTACAAAATCAAAAGTCCCTGGGGTTTTTCAACCGACTTTTCTTAGTCCCAAAGCCCAACAACAAATGGCGACCTATACTAGACCTAAGCAAACTGAATCTTTTCCTCAAGGCGGAGAAATTCAAAATGGAGACACCGGAAACCATCAGGACCTCCATCCAACAAGGGGAGTGGGTAACCTCGATAGACTTCAAGGATGCCTACTTCCACATCCCAATACAGGAACAATCCAGGAAATATCTGAGATTTCATTTCCAAGGTCAGACATACCAATTCAAAGCACTGCCCTTTGGTCTGTCCACAGCACCCTTGGAGTTCACAGTGATAGCAAAGGAGGTGAAACTGATGGCCACATACAAGGGTATAAGAATCCACCAGTACCTAGACGACTGGTTGGTGAGAGCCACATCCCACCAGGTCTGTCTCCAACATACTCAAGATCTGGTGAGGATATGCAAAGAACTCGGGTGGATGGTGAATTTGGAAAAATCAGAACTGGAGCCCAAACAAATCTTCGATTTTGTAGGCTACCAATTCGACCTCGAAGCGGGTCGTGTCCGGCTGACACCGGACCGGTGGAAAAGCCTTCAGGACAAGCTACTGCTATCACTACCGGCCTGTCCGGTCCGGCAGTTTATGTCCTTGATAGGTTTACTCACGGCCACAGAAAAGCAAGTTCACCTAGGTCGTCTACACATGAGACCTATACAATGGCATCTCAAGAACAGTTGGAGAATACCAGAGTCCCTGGAAAAAGTGATCCCTACAATGGTGGCTCGAGGCAGAAAATGTCCTTACAGGCCAACCATTACACCCAATAAAACATGCACTGCAAATCTTTACAGACGCATCAAAAGAAGGGTGGGGCGCTCACTTAAACGAACGCATTGCAAGGGGTTCATGGTCCCTGCCAGAAAGCAAGCTGCACATAATCTATCTGGAATTAAAGGCAGTCTTTCTAGCTCTAAAAGAGTTCCAAGATCTCTGTACTGACCAGATTGTCTTGGTGGCAACAGACAACACCACTGTGGTGTCCTACATAAACAAGGAAGGAGGCATGAGGTCGGGCCCACTTTGTGCCCTACTGTGGAGAATCCTGACCTGGTGTACCAGAAAACGGGTAACTCTCAAAGCTCGACACCTCCCAGGCCGGCTGAATGTGGTAACAGACAAGCTATCCAGGCTGGGCCAGACCATTCAAACAGAGTGGTCTCTCCTTCCAGAAGTTTTCCAAGATATATGCAGCAAGTGGCATTGGCCTCAAATAGACCTGTTTGCCACGAGGTTCAACAACAAGTTGCCTCTGTTTGTGTCACCAGTACCGGATCCCCTGGCCACAGCAGTGGATGCACTCACTCTACCTTGGGAGGATCTGGACGCATATGCCTTCCCACCGGTAGCCATCTTAGTTATTCAGCAATTGTCCATTGGATAGGATGTATTAACGCAATAAAATTGCAAATTTAACAAGTAAATTAAATTTTTATAAGTTAATACCCTATCCAATGGACACACAAGACCCTCCCACCGACCCCGCTATCAGTTTATTAGGGGTCTAATAGGTTTAGACAACGGAAAAAAGATGCTATGACGTCACGCTGTCTAGACAGGAAGGAAGTACGATGCGCCACCTGGCGAGTGCACACTGGGACCGGCCAGCTTGTGAGGGTATTATGCACTCATAGAAGATGGCTTTTTCTGTCGTTTGGCGGGCCGGTCTGCGCTGACCGGATTAGCAATTGTCCATTGGATAGGGTATTAACTTATAAACATTTAATTTACTTATTAAATTTGCAATTTAATTTGAATTTATGAGTTCCCAGCCTGACAATTAGTGTGATATTAGGGCATGATATATATAATAATGTTATATATACACAACAGTTGATTTAGATGCTGTTTGTGTGTGTTGGGACAAACAGTTCAAATCAAACATGTGAGGCTATCACAATGGGACATAAATCTCCATGTGATAGTGGCCCAATATAAAACAAGGGAAAAGTAAGGGCACCACAGGCATCACAAGTGCAGTAAGAGAGCCATATCTATCACATATTTTGTTGACTGCCAAACAGTTGTGTTGGGAAGTCTAGGATATATATAAAAATACACAAATGGTGTATCTAAGGAAGACTTCCTTTCTAACACACTGTAAAACATGTAGTTCTACACCCATATCATTATGTTTCTATAATGAAGTAATACAGATAAACAAACAAATTTACTTGTTTTATAATAAAATTCCGATAATTTTCAGGAATTTTGGCTTGTCATATTTTTATCTGAAGGCTGACTGTTTATGTATGAGTTCATAAAACAGTACTTTTGTTTGCCATGGAATATTTAAAGTCAAAACTGCCTTATATTAACAGCAGTGTGTGTCAATATTTCGAAAAGCTCAATTACTTTTCTCATCAGAGGCTGAGAAACACTACTGACACACACTGCTGTTAATATAAGGCAGTTTTGACAATGGTGTGGTGTATATTGTCTAGTTCAATTGCATTTTAATTCTGTTTACATTACAGGCATTACCCTAGACAATTATCTCCTTACACTGCCAAGTTACAGCTGATACATCACTGGTTTTGTTCCAAAACTCTGCACTCTGGTGGACACAATCGCCTGTTAATTGCAAGTAACTTGACTGATGAAATGTTCATTACTGTAGTCATGGGCTGAGTTAACTACATATAGGTTAACTTTAAATATTCCATGACAAACAAAAGTACTGTTTTATGAACTCATACATAAACAGTCAGCCTTCAGATAAAAATATGACAAGCCAAAATTCCTGAAAATTATCGGAATTTTATTATAAAACAAGTAAATTTGTTTGTTTATCTGAATTACTTCATTATAGAAACATAATGATATGGGTGTAGAACTACATGTTTTACAGTGTGTTAGGAAGGAAGTCTTCCTTAGATACGCCATTTTTGTATTTTTTATATATATCCTAGACTTCCCAACACAACTGTTTGGCAGTCAACAAAATATGTGATAGAAAGGCTCTCTTACTGCACTTGTGATGCCTGTGGTGCCCTTACTTTTCCCTTGTGTAATTTTAACTTTCGACAAAAATGTTTAATTGGTTTCAGGAAATTAACTTAGATATTATTTTCCTGCAGGAAACCTATTGTAAATTGAATTTTATGAAATGTTTTAACATTTTACGGAAAGGTGATATTTTACACTCTGTTACAGACTCTGCTCACAGTCGTGGTGTTTGCATTATGTTTAGAAATAATCTAAATGTTGAAATGTTAAATACCAAATCATGTGATGTGGGACGTTTATTACTTGTAAACATAAAAGTAAATGATGAAGTCATTACTTTAATAAATATTTATGTACCAAATTCTGAGACAGATAGATCCAGTTTTTATGGTAAAGTTGATAAGTGGATAACTGATCATTCACTAAATGTAAACAATATAGTGATAGCTGGTGATTTTAACTGCTGTCCTCTAGATTCTGACAGACAACCACCAACTCATCTAAAGGACAAAAGTCGAAAACGGTTAACAGAGCTTATAGAACATAATAGTTTGCTGGATACAAAACAGCAATTTAATTATTTAAATAATTGATTTACATTCATTGATAAACAGCATGGGACCAAAAGTAGGCTAGATTACATATTTGTGAGTCAAAATAAATATAACAATATTAATAGTAAAGTAGTGGAGCCTTTTGATTTAGTCAAGATTGATCACAAACTGGTTATTGCTGAACTAACTTATAACTTTTATAAAAGGGGACCAAATTACTTGAAATTCAACTCCAGTCTTCTTAACAAGAAAGAGTACTGTCAAAATACAATAAAAGCTATTAATGAATGTACAAAAGTTAATTAAATAGTCAACTATTATGGGAAATGATCAAAGTTTCAGTAAAATAATTTAAAATTAACTATTGTTCTAAAAGATCTCAGAAACATAAAGCAGAAATTCTAACCCTACAGAACACACTAGATGAATTAAAAAAGTTAACTGATTCTCAAAATGTGCAGAACGAAATTTGTGATACACAAATAAGATTAAATGAGTTATTAGAAACAGCAACACAAGGCTCATATGTAAGATCTAAAGCAGAGTGGTGTGAAAAAGGTGACAGATGTAGTAACTTTTTTATGAACCTAGAGGCCAAGAGACAAAGTAATAACACCATTAACCAGATTAGAACTTCAAATGGTAATTTTGTTCATAAAGACAGTGACATCATCAATGAGTTGGCAAAATATTACGAAAACTTATTTAAAAGTAACAAAGCCTGCAATGATAACATTTAGCAATACTTCTCAGATATAAACCTAAAGGTTAAATTAAAAAGACACAGAAAAGCTTATGTGTGAGACTCCTATTAGTGAGAATGAGTTTTCTGAAGTAGTAAATAAGTTAAAGATTAATAAATCGCCTGGCCTGGATGGCCTAACACCTGAATTTTACAAGCACTTCTGGCGAAATCATAGCACTCCTTTCTGTAATTGGTGAACGAGTCATTTGTGAAAAAAACACTTCATGTAACAATTAAAATCGCAATAGTTTCCTTACTACACAAAAAGAATGAAAGATACTTACTTAAAAATTTTAGACCCATAAGCTTAACAAATTATGATTATAAGATTATTGCTTTTGCTTTACCTTATAGGTTGCAAAGGGTGATAACAAATTTAGTGAGCAAAAATCAATCTGGCTATATCAAAACTAGATATTTTATTGCGTTAATACATCCTATCCAATGGACAATTGCTTTATCGGTCAGCACGACCGGTCCCGCCAAACGCCAGAAAAGGACATCCTGTATATACTACTGGCAGGACCTGTCACAGAGTGTGCATTCGCTAGGTGGCACATCATACTTCCTTCCTGTCTAGGCAGCGTGACGTCATAGCATCTTTTTCGTTTGGCATGTGGAGTGTGCAGACGTGTTTTCTACAGAGAGACGGTTTTTGAAGTTTATCAACGAATTTTTCCATTTTATGAACTTTTAAGTTTATTTTCTCACTTCTACTAGTTCTATCATCATTATGTCTTCTCCTGGACAGAAAAGAGGAACTTGCCGGCACGTTATGGCCTTGTTCGATAGCCACAAGAAGTGTGCCAGATGTAGGGAGAAGGGGGTGGGAGACGATCCCTGTGTCAAGAAACTTGAATGCCAGATTTGTAAGGGCTTCACTCCTGCTCAAGTTCAACAACTGGCCACCCCGACCTACAAGTCCAGGAAAGAACGAGGAGAGCAGAAGAAGACGACAGAAGCTACCAGTAGTGCTACCCCCACTCTCATGGACCCTTCAGACGTTACTCTGTTGGGACGGGTACACTCAGACAAGCCATCTTCTGTTGAATCTACACCAAAGAAGAAGAGGCGTTCTGATAGCTCTCCTAAATCCAGCAAGAGGAAGCACAGCAGTAAACCCACTTCTGAGGACCTCAAAAGTTTCGATGACAAGTAGAGTGAGAGGTTTTCACGACTTGAAGCTTTGCTTCTTAGTAAGTCGTTTGCTGTGCCGGTAGAACCTTCAACTGTGGTGACCAGAGAACATCCCTTCTTTGATCCGGGTGCTTCTTCCAGTGTTGTGTCTTCTGGTTTGGTCACTGAGGGTACCGGTCCCAGTCTTATACAGACCACCGGTATAGCTTTCCAGTTATCTGCTACCCAACCTCCGCTGGAGCTTCCCGGTACGAAAGCTGTGCAGGATGTCAGTAAGAGTGCTACCTGCCCTGTTCAGGGTCCTGGTACCTCTGATGTAGCCACCCAGCATTTACAGGCTCCCGGTGCAGAGACAGCCACCCAGCCTTTACAGGCCTCCGGTGCAGGGACAGCAACCCAGCCCCTACAGGCTCCCGGTGCAGGTCCTGAAGTGCTGCCAACCAGCAATGATCCTGTTCAGGTAGATCAGTCACTTTCTGGTGGAAGAACTGTTGAGATTGCCGGTGAATCTGAGAGTGAGCCAGAGCTGGATAGGGAAGCGGCCTCACCAGCTAGTGCCAACCCCCAGGGTGAACTGCCTGAAGATTCTACTGACCAGAACCTCTCTGAAGAAGCCAACTACAGAGAGACAATCAGAGGGGTCAGATCCTTCATGGGCTGGCATCAGATCCCTGATTTTGACAGTGCTTCTTCCTCCCTGGATGATAATCCATTTGCCGGTTCCAGAGTCAAACCAACCGGTAAAGTGTCTGTTAAATTACCGGTGGATGAGTGGCTGTGTCGAAAATTTGAGAGACTGAACCTGACTGTTGCTGAAGGCTACCCTTCTAGAAACACTGAGACTGGTGGACTGCTACATGACAAGTTTGTCAAGCCACCCAGGTCATCAAAGTGGTATGACATGCACACAGACAAGAAAGACTCTGCTTCAACTACCGTGTGTAACTGGTCTCCGGAACCGGCAAAGATGAACAGCACCTTTAGTAGAGTGGCCAGACGTAGTTTACCCTCTGCCCTAGCCTCCCGTACTATCAGCCAGGACACTTTAAGGCATTTGGAGAGAGCATTCCGGGAACAGTCTGTGATGTGTAACCAGGCTGCTGGTCTGTCAAGATGTTTGACGAAAGTACAGGACTCCATGGTTACACATTTAAAGACACTATGTGTGGACAAGGCCAAAGGCAAGGCAGCAGAAAGAACGCAGCAAGCAGTGGAAGAACTAGAGTATTTGGTGACCTTCAGCCGGTCAATCTCTCAAGCCATGCAATGTACTATGCAGGACCTCTCTGAGGGAATTTTTATCAGCATCGCCAACCTCACTCTGGCATGTAGAGACAGCTACCTGGATTTCTTACGTGGTGGGGTGAAGCAAGACACTTTAACTGCCTTACGTACAGCACCAGTTCATCTGCCTTCACTGTTTCCAGACAATTTGCTGATCAAGGCTGAAGACGAAATTTCTCGTAGTGAGGAGAGACGTTCTTCTGGCAGTTCACAGAGATCCACCCATACGCTTCCTCAAGTGGCAGATCAACACAACTACCGGACCGGAAGTCCACTGCACCGGCCTGGAAGTAAATTAGAGACCGGCAACTAAAACAGAAAGGTGATGACAAAGCCTCAAACTTCACCCAGAAGCCGGCCAAGGGTTCAAAGAAGAATAAAATGACAATTACTGTGTTTTAAATGTAGCCGGAGTGAAGGACTCTGTACATGTATCCGGCAAAAAAGAAACTTTGAACCCTTCACCAGTGACCAGCAAGAGCAAGACTGTGTTTTTACCTGTAAACTCTTGTGTTACAAATGTTCATTCTGTCACCGGGTTGCCACAAAAGAAAGGCGTAAATCCCAATTATTGTTACCATTACACAGAAATAAAATATGTGAAAGATGTTTCCTGTGTAGGTCACTTAAGTTCTGCAAATATTGTCACAAATGCCCCAACTGTTGCTATAAATCCACCTGTAGGGGCAAGGTTACATCAGTTTTGGGAGAAGTGGGAAGCTCTGGGTTCGAGTCCAAAAGTAGTCACAGCACTCAGAGAGGGCTACACCCTCCCCTTCCGGTTCAGACCCAATTTAACCAGGTCACCAACTGTCATAACTATGTCAACCCACAAAGACAGTCCCATCTTTTGGAGGTACTGTATCAGCTGACAAACAAAAATGCAGAGGAACCGGTAGCAAACCAAAACTCACTTGGGTTTTACAACTGGCTATTTTTGGTACCCAAACCCAACAACCGGTGGGGAGTGGATCACCTCCATAGACTTCAAGGATGCATACTTCCCTATTCCAATTCACAGTCAGTCCAGGAAGTACATGCGTTTTCACATCCAGGGCCGGTCCTACCAGTTCAAAGCCCTACCCTTTGGTCTGTCCACAGCACCTATGGAGTTCACAGTGGTGGCCAAAGAGGTCAAACTGATGGCTTTGCAGAAGGGTATAAGTATCCACCAGTACCTAGACGACTGGTTGGTGGGAGCCACATCACACCAAATTTGTCTCCAGCATACACAGACCTTGGTAGCTCTCTGTCGAGAACTAGGTTGGCTGGTGAACAAGGAAAAATCGGAACTGGATCCAAAACAGGTTTTCAACTTCGTAGGTTACCAGTTCGACCTCAGGGAGGGCAAGGTCAGACCCACACCAGAGCATTGGCAGACCTTAACAGACAAGATATTATCAATTCTGTCTGGTCCTGTGTGTCCGGTCCGGCAGTTCATGTCCCTCATAGGGCTCCTAAAAGCCACAGAAAAGCAAGTCCACCTAGGTCGACTTTATATGAGACCCATACAATGGCACTTGAAGAACAACTGGAGAGTACCAGAATCACTAGAAAAGGTAATACCCGTTCCCAGATCGCTCCACCCCCACCTAAGGTGGTGGATGGAGGAAAGCAATGTGCTTCCCGGTCAACCATTACACCCGCTAAAACATGCTCAGCAGATATTTACAGACACATCAAAAGCATGATGGGGCGCTCACTTAAACGAGCGCACTGCAAGGGGAACCTGGTCACTTCCAGAAAGCAAGTTGCATATAAACCATTTGGAACTAAAGGCAGTCTTTCTGGCCCTTCCAGATTCAACAACAAACTACCACAGTTTGTCTCGCCGGTCCCAGACCCCCAGGCATGGGCAGTGGATGCACTCTGTCCTGGGAGGATGTGGACCCATATGCCTTCCCACCAGCAGCCATCTTGGGCAAAGTAGTGGAGAAGTTACAGAACTACCCATGCAACAGAATCATACTGATTGCACCGGGGTGGCCCAACATGCCCTGGTTCTGGGATCTAGTGGCAATGTCCAGTCAGATCCCACTGTGTCTGCCCAACCTGTCAAATTTAGTGTCTCAGCCATTCAACCAGACCCTGCACAGGATCCTGTCAAACCTGAACCTTCATGCCTGGCTTCTAGAGCCACAGCAATCAAGGAGCAGGGATTCTCTGAGGCAGTGGCAGCACGAATTGAGGCTCCTCAAAGAGTATCAACCAGATCCGTCTATGAGGCAAAGTGGACCATTTTTACAAAGTGGTGCCTCAGTAATCAGGTGGACTTCAGGGCACCACCTCTGAAAGCCATAGCTGACTTCCTCTTGCACCTGTTCCAGGACAGGAAGTTGCAGCCAGGTACCATTGATACAGATCAGCCATTGCTGACAAGTTGGGTAACTCCCCCATTAACGTCAGCAAAGATGAGAACCTCACTCGTCTCCTGGATAGTTTCCATAGAGACAGGCCCAAGGGCACGAGGGGTATACCTTCCTGGAACCTGTCCCTGGTCTTACACCAGCTGACTAAGGCTCCTTTTGAACCTTTAAAAGAGGCCTCGCTAAAACACTTGACCTTCAAGACTGTTTTTCTGCTGGCCCTGGGTTCTGGTAAACGCAGGAGTGAGATCCATGCTTGCTACATAAGAACATCGGACACCAATCAGACTCATTTAGGGCCAGTGGTGGCTGCTCAACAGGTCCACCACCAAACCCAAAAATGAGGAGATATGTAAATATGTATATATGTACATAGCCTATATATTTGTATATAATACCAACAAAAAAAAACAAAAAAACTGTGACTTGCTTCCTTTGGGAAGTTTATTTCCTTTGGGACTGAACTCAACCCTCTCTCTCTATTCTCAGAGCAGGTCTGAGAAAAAAGGGGGGGCAACCTTGGTAGACTTACGGGTAACCGGTTAGTCTCAGCCGACCTTGACCTTTGGGGTTCATCCGACCCTAGGTCAACTGGGCCTTCTCAATTTTGTTTTGTTTATGAGTTCAACTGAGTCCCTAGTAACTTACCTGCCGACCAAGCGGTAGTTATTCAGCAATTGTCCATTGGATAGGATGTATTAACGCAATAAAATTCCAAATTTAATAAGTAAATTAATTTTTTATTAGTTAATACCCTATCTAATGGACAGGCAAGGCCCACCAATCCGGCCCCGCTATCAGCTTACTAGGGATCTTAATATGTTTAGACAACGAAAAAGGTGCTATGACATGACGCTGTCTAGACAGGAAGGAAGTACGATGCACCACCTAGCGAATGCACACTCTGTGACCGGTCCTGCTGGTAGTATATACAGGACATCTTTTTCTGGCGTTTTGCGGGACCGGTCGCTCCGACCGGTAAAGCAATTGTCCATTGGATAGTGTATTAGCTTATAAAATTTAATTTACATATTAATTTGCAATATTGGTGATAACTTACGACTGATTAATGACATTATTGAATACTCTGAAAAGTATGACATAGATGGAGTCATTCTAAACTTAGAATTCAAGAAAGCTTTTGACACAGTTGAATGGAACTTTATGTTTAAAACCCTGGAAAAATTTAATTTTGGTACAAACCTTATTCAATGGATTAGTAATCTTTACAATGTTGCTAACATAGTTATAAAATATAATGGTTATCTTTCCCTTGGAACTTGGTAAGTTTCTATCAAGAACTGTGGTTAGCCTTGCTTCCCTCACAAAGAAAGAGTTATTCAATTCCAAAGTATTATCTGAAGTGGAACAGAACTTCATACAATGGAGTCAAATTAATCGAGAACCGGCCTTCAAAAAACACAGAGGAGATTCATATGGTTCCCGTTCTTTTGCCGATTCAAAGAAAGATCAGTCAAAAAACAGGTACCAGAATGCTGCGTTTCAGAATTTTCGTTCTCAAAGCAAGCAGAATGATCAAAACAAAAGACCAGGCAGGCGAGTGGGTGGCTTCCATAGATCTCACCGACGCTTATTTTCATGTGCCCATTCACCCAAAGTTTCAAAAATATCTACGCTTTCATGTACAGGGTCAGGCTTATCAGTTCAGAGCCCTACCCTTCGGCATTGCGACTGCTCCATTGGAGTTCACTCGAGTGGTGAAAGAGGTCAAATTCATAGCTCTTTCACAAGGGGTTCGAATCCATCAGTATTTGGACGATTGGCTGGTGAGAGCCAAGGATCGAGACACTTGTTCTCGAGATGTGCAAAAATTGATCACTCTGGTCGAAAAATTGGGGTGGATTGTCAATTTGAAAAAATCAGAGCTCAACCCAACTCAAAATTCTGGCAGTTTCCATTTTGCAAGGTCACACTACTACTCCAAGGAAGCTCATGTCACTGCTTGGGGTCATGTCTTCCATGGAGAAGACAGTTCCTTTGGGTCGAATCCATATGAGGCCGTTTCAGTGGTTTCTGAAGACCAACTGGCAGTTTCCCCAGCCCTGGACAAAATTGTCCCAATTTCTCAGTTGATAAAGGACCATCTTGCTTGGTGGATGGATCCTCAGAACGTACTCAAGGGTTCGAATCTGCATCAGAAGGAACACAACATGTTGATGTTCACAGATGCATCAGAGAAGGGTTGGGGGCCCACTTGAGCAATTGTACTGTAAGTGGGGTTTAGCAGCAATCAGAAAAAGACTTGCATATCAATATTTTAGAGCTGAAAGCTGTTTTTCTAAAACATTTTCAAAAACAATTGAGGCAAAAAATCGTGCTAGTTTCTTCAGACAACTCAACTGTGATCTCCTATATCAACAAGGAAGGAGGCACTCACTCCTTCGAAATGTGTGCCCCGATGTGGAGAATTCTGGCATGGTCGAATGCCAGGGAGATCCATATCAGAGCCAGGCATATTCCAGGGAATCTCAATGTGATAGCAGATTCCCTATCCAGGAGGGACAGGGCCATTCAGACAAATGGTCTCTGCACCCTCTGGTCTTTCAAGAAATCTGCCAAGTTTGGCACAAGCCAATGGTGGATCTGTTTGCCACCAGGTTGAATGCCAAACTGCCAACTTACGTATCTCCTGTCCCAGACGACAAGGCCTGGCAGATAGATGCGTTGAACATCTCTTGGGAGGGTCTGGACGCCTATGCTTTTTGTCCAGTGGCCATCCTTCCCCAGTTTAGTTCAGAAAATGATCACCTACAGGTGCAGGGTCATTGTGATAGCACCAGGGTGGCCAGGGATGCCTTGGTTTTCGGATCTGGTGGAATTGTCAGCCAAGATTCCACTGAGGCTTCCTCAAGTGCACAATCTCCTAAAGCAACCCTTCAGTCTCAGATTCCACAAGAATCTGGAGTATCTGAATCTCCATGTGTGGTATCTGGACTCTTACAGGAAAGTCAAGGAGGATTCTCTGTTGAGGTGGCAGATAGAATTAAGGCACCTCAGAGAGAATCCTCAAGACGAGTGTACGATTCAAGGTGGGCCATATTTCAAAAGTGGGCCTAGGAGAATCAGGTGGATGTCACTAAACCAACTATTCCTCAAATAGCTGATTTTTTAAATTATCTCTTTACTGATAAGAACTTGAAACCCAGAACTATTGCTGGTTACAGAACTTCAGTAGCAGATGGGCTGGGCTCTGCAGGTCAAATGGTTTCTCAAAGCTTGGATTTGAATCGTTTGATTGCTAGCTTTCATAGGGACAGGCCTTCAGCAAATAGATCTATTCCCAATTGGGACCTGTCTCTGGTGTTACTGGCCCTTACTCGACCACCATTTGAACCTTTGGCAAAGGCTGATCTTAAGATTTTGACTTTTAAGACAGTTTTCTTGTTGGCTTTGGCTTCTGACAAGAGGCGTAGCAAAATTCATGCTTGGACTTTTGACTCCTTCAGTAGGAAGAAGGATTGGTCACAAGTTACTTTTTCACCTTCAACTGCTTTCCTAGCCAAAAATCAGTTGGCTTCAGAGGGACCCTTGGCTATTCAACCTGTGGTCATTCCTGCTTTGAAACCCACATTAGATCCATCTTTGGTGCAAGATAGGTCTCTTTGTCCAGTGAGATCTTTCAGATATTACCTTGATAAGACAAAAGAGCTTGGGAAAGGCAAAAAACTTCTTTTTGTAGCTATTAAGGAGGGCTACTCAAAAGATATTTCAAAGGCTACTATATCATCTTGGATTAAGCAGTCTATCATTTTGGCATACCAAAAGTCTGATCAAGAAGTTCAAAATGTTTCCCAAGTCAAGGCACATGAGGTTAGAGCTTTGGCTGCCTCTTTGGCTTTTAAGGGAGGAGTTGCTTTGGATGAGATTATGGCTTCCTGTTTCTGGAGAAGCCATTCTATTTTCACAAATTTTTACCTCAAAGTTTTGTGTTGGCATAATGGTGATGTTATGAAGATTGGGCCTGTGGTTGCGGCTCAACATGTTGTAAATTGTTGATAGGTAATGTCATTACAATAATATGTTGATGTTGCTTTATTGTATTTGTATTTGGATTGTATGTAATTAAAGCCTTTATTTGGAATGTGTTCTGATATTTGGCTTGTTCTTTTCAGATGTGTTCTGAGGTCAGTGTACAGATGTAAATAGACAGTTCGTTTACCTGTTAGTTTGATGAGTTTTCATTTGATGGTGGTGGTTGAACAATAGCACTATATGGGATATGGACTTCCGCAGCATTCCACAGCAGTCCGGCTTTCTCATGATAGAGGTGAGTTTGAGTCTGAATGTCTGGATGCTTTGTGTGTGTTATTATTGTTCAGGGGTTGTTTCTAGGTCATGTAATCTAGTACTGCCTGCCATCCATGAAGGCTGCATTCAGCTATGGTCAGGAAATGGTAAGTGTATTTTTCGCAATAAAATTGAAAAATTTTGTTGTAATTTTAATTTTTATTAGATAAATACTTACCATTTCCTGACCAGGATAGTCTCCCCCGGCCTCCCCGCGGATTCAGTACTAGGGTACTAGGGGTGAGCTTTGCAACAAAAACAATGAATGGCACCTATTGGCGTGGTCACATGACCATTGGGGGGCTTGCTAGTCCACACTCACTCACTGGCTTCTTAAGGTAGCTTAAAACGTTTCTCAATGTTGGCCAGTGAGTTGGATGGCTCCAACATATAGCTATGGTCAGGAAATGGTAAGCGATGGTCAGGAAATGGTAAGTATTTATCTAATAAAAATTAAAATTACAACAAAATTTTTCAAATCTGCATTACTATATGAAAATGTTTCAAAATTTTAGTAAAAAAGAAGAATGGTTTACTTTGTTTTACGAATGGGTACAAGATATATTACATATCATTAATTAGTTTTAATGCAATTAGTAATGAATCATATATAAAAATTTAAATTTGTATTACTGAATATCTATGAGAGTAAACTACTATCTGTTAATATTTGTAGTAAACTACTATCTGTTAATATTTGTTACTTTCTTGAAACATATGAAAGTAATATATTAAAACTAATATACTTTTTTGATACCTCTTGGGAGGGTCTGGACGCCTATGCTTTTTGTCCAGTGGCCATCCTTCCCCAGTTAGTTTAGAAAATGATCACCTACAGGTGCAGGGTCATTGTGATAGCACCAGGGTGGCCAGGGATGCCTTGGTTTTCGGATCTGGTGGAATTGTCAGCCAAGATTCTACTGAGGCTTCCTCAAGTGCACAATCTCCTAAAGCAACCCTTCAGTCTCAGATTCCACAAGAATCTGGAGTATCTGAATCTCCATGCGTGGTATCTGGACTCTTACAGGAAAGTCAAGGAGGATTCTCTGTTGAGGTGGCAGATAGAATTAAGGCACCTCAGAGAGAATCCTCAAGACGAGTGTACGATTCAAGGTGGGCCATATTTCAAAAGTGGGCCCAGGAGAATCAGGTGGATGTCACTAAACCAACTATTCCTCAAATAGCTGATTTTTTTAATTATCTCTTTACTGATAAGAACTTGAAACCCAGAACTATTGCTGGTTACAGAACTTCAGTAGCAGATGGGCTGGGCTCTGCAGGTCAAATGGTTTCTCAAAGCTTGGATTTGAATCGTTTGATTGCTAGCTTTCATAGGGACAGGCCTTCAGCAAATAGATCTATTCCCAATTGGGACCTTGTCTCTGGTGTTACTGGCCCTTACTCGACCACCATTTGAACCTTTGGCAAAGGCTGATCTTAAGATTTTGACTTTTAAGACAGTTTTCTTGTTGGCTTTGGCTTCTGACAAGAGGCGTAGCGAAATTCATGCTTGGACTTTTGACTCCTTCAGTAGGAAGAGGGATTGGTCACAAGTTACTTTTTCACCTTCAACTGCTTTCCTAGCCAAAAATCAGTTGGCTTCAGAGGGACCCTTGGCTATTCAACCTGTGGTCATTCCTGCTTTGAAATCCACATTAGATCCATCTTTGGTGCAAGATAGGTCTCTTTGTCCAGTGAGATCTTTCAGATATTACCTTGATAAGACAAAAGAGCTTGGGAAAGGCAAGAAACTTCTTTTTGTAGCTATTAAGGAGGGCTACTCAAAAGATATTTCAAAGGCTACTATATCATCTTGGATTAAGCAGTCTATCATTTTGGCATACCAAAAGTCTGATCAGGAAGTTCAAAATGTTTCCCAAGTCAAGGCACATGAGGTTAGAGCTTTGGCTGCCTCTTTGGCTTTTACGGGAGGAGTTGCTTTGGATGAGATTATGGCTTCCTGTTTCTGGAGAAGCCATTCTATTTTCACAAATTTTTACCTCAAAGATTTGTGTTGGCATAATGGTGATGTTATGAAGATTGGGCCTGTGGTTGCGGCTCAACATGTTGTAAATTGTTAATAGGTAATGTCATTACAATAATATGTTGATGTTGCTTTATTGTATTTGTATTTGGATTGTATGTAATTAAAGCCTTTATTTGGAATGTGTTCTGATATTTGGCTTGTTCTTTTCAGATGTGTTCTGAGGTCAGTGTACAGATGTAAATAGACAGTTCGTTTACCTGTTAGTTTGATGAGTTTTCATTTGATGGTGGTGGTTGAACAATAGCACTATATGGGATATGGACTTCCGCAGCATTCCACAGCAGTCCGGCTTCCTCATGATAGAGGTGAGTTTGAGTCTGAATGTCTGGATGCTTTGTGTGTGTTATTATTGTTCAGGGGTTGTTTCTAGGTCATGTAATCTAGTACTGCCCGCCATCCATTCAGCTATGGTCAGGAAATGGTAAGTGTATTTTTCGCAATAAAATTGAAAAATTTTGTTGTAATTTTAATTTTTATTAGATAAATACTTACCATTTCCTGACCAGGATAGTCTCCCCCGGCCTCCCCGCGGATTCAGTACTAGGGTACTAGGGGTGAGCTTTGCAACAAAAACAATGAATGGCACCTATTGGCGTGGTCACATGACCATTGGGGGGCTTGCTAGTCCACACTCACTCACTGGCTTCTTAAGGTAAGCTTAAAACGTTTCTCAATGTTGGCCAGTGAGTTGGATGGCTCCAACATATAGCTATGGTCAGGAAATGGTAAGCGATGGTCAGGAAATGGTAAGTATTTATCTAATAAAAATTAAAATTACAACAAAATTTTTCAAATCTGCATTACTATATGAAAATGTTTCAAAATTTTAGTAAAAAAGAAGAATGGTTTACTTTGTTTTACGAATGGATACAAGATATATTACATATCATTAATTAGTTTTAATGCAATTAGTAATGAATCATATATAAAAATTTAAATTTGTATTACTGAATATCTATGAGAGTAAACTACTATCTGTTAATATTTGTAGTAAACTACTATCTGTTAATATTTGTTACTTTCTTGAAACATATGAAAGTAATATATTAAAACTAATATACTTTTTTGATACATATGAATAAATGGGATAAAGTAATGTCATACTGCGTATGACCTTGCACTGTAAATAGGCTTTGATGGAGGGTTTGCTACCCTCGCCCTCCCAAAGTCCTTTTGTACTCATGTAAAAAAGGGGTAAATAAATTTAATAGTTAAAAAAAATATGTAATCAGTCAGCTGGCTTCAATAGGCTTCATCACCAAAATCCAGGACAGTGTTCAGGATAACCTCAAGGCCTTACAAACTGAACTATCCAAGGGGAAGTCGTCAGCCAAAGCTCAAGCTGCCTTAGATGAGCTTCACTACCTGACTTCTTTTAACCAAAATGTGAGTTTGCTATGGGGAAGTCACTTCAACATATATCAGACTTCACCTTTGTGCAGATGGCGAACTTGACCTTAGTACGCAGGGACTCATACTTGGAGAATCTCAAGCCAGGGGTCAAGCATGATACTCTCTCAGTCTTACGTAACTGCCCCCTGAATGGCTATGCCATGTTCCCGGATGCAGTTATCCGAAAAGCAGAGGACGAAATTACTCAATATGAAAGCACCACTTCCCAGCCTGGCCCAGGCCGGGGGGGGTTTGCTGGTGCCTATAAAAAGAAACAAAACCGTTTCCAGCCATATCCTGCTAATTGGAAATAATCACCGGACTCCTCCTGACCCTTTACACAGATAGGCAAGGATATGCCCTCATGGAAGTCTTTTGGTGGAGGGGGCAGATCCAGAGGATGAGGTAGGGGAGGTCAGCCCGGACGCGGCACCTGCCCTCCTAAGGACGCAGCACAGTATAAATGACAATTATTGTATAGTGAATCCGGTGGCCCGGTCAGTGGATTGTGTTCTAAATGTTCAAAAACAAGACTTTTCTGTGACTGTTCAACCTCCTGTATTGTGTCCTGTTGTCAGTCCTGTACCTTTTGTTCAAGAAAGGCAGTCGCAAAAGAAAGACATAAGTCCTTCATTAAAAACCAAAAGAAAAATAAACTTTGTGAAAGGTGTTTCTATTGTAGATCACTGTGTTTTTGCCCAAAATGTTCCCAGTGCCCCCAATATTGCACATGCTCAGCTGGTGGGAGGTCGTCTCCAAAACTTCTGGCAGACATGGTCCCTCCTGGGCGCAAATCCGAGGGTAGTGTCAATTTTGAGAGATGGTTACATTCTCCCGTTCAAAATCATACCTCCACTAGTGAGAGACCCATTGATAATCAGTGGTTATGCAAACCCCTTCAGGAACCTCTACCTGAAGGAGGCTTTGCATGCACTGATTCACAAAAAGGCAGTAGAGAGGGTTCGAAGGGTTCGAAACTCTCTAGCCTTTTTCAACAGGCTATTCATTGTCCCCAAACCAAACAAGAAATGGTGGCCAATCTTGGACCTCAGTGCTCTAATCAAATTTTTGAGCGTAAAAACATTCAAATGGAAACTCCGGAAACCATCCGGATTTTCGTCCTTCAAGGGGAATGGGTTATTTTGCTGGATTTCAGCAATGCATATTTCCACATTTCTATCCATCCAAGATCTTGGAAATTCCTCAGGTTTCATTTCCAAAACCAGACATACCAGTTCCAGGCCCTACCCTTTGGCCTTTCCACAGCTCCAATGGAGTTCACTTGTGTGGTCAAAGAGGTAAAAGATAGCGCAAGCGCGGGGTATAAGAATCCACCAGTACGACTGATTTGACCCCCACCAGAGAATCTTG
This sequence comes from Sabellastarte sp. h YS-2021, assembly GCA_964017235.1. Lineage (NCBI taxonomy): Eukaryota > Metazoa > Annelida > Polychaeta > Sabellida > Sabellidae > Sabellastarte > Sabellastarte sp. h YS-2021. The sequence goes on from OZ024936.1 coordinate 38,024,502, forward strand.
CCACCAGGGGACCCAGTCCCTCCTCGCCCTTTGCCAGGAATTGGGCTGGGTGATTTTCAAATCAACCCAGAACTGTTGGGAGTCACTCCTACAAAAGGTGTCAGTTCTCCAATCACATCCATCTTGCAAGGTCAGGGAGTTCATGTCTCTGATAGGTCTCCTTACAGCAACAGAGAAGCAGGTGCCCCTGGGCAGGCTTCATATGAGGCCCATTCTATGGCATCTCAAGAGAAATTGGAGGATCCCCGAGTCACTGGAAAAGGAAATTCCAGTCCCAAGGACTCTTCACCAACACCTCAAGTGGTGGACCAATGAGAATGTCCTACCAGGCCAACCCATGCACCCAATGCGTCATGCCATTCAGGTCTTTACAGACGCCTCAAAAGAAGGTTGGGGTGCTCACTTAGGCGATTTCACAGCAAGCGGCTCTTGGTCTCTTCCAGAAAGTCGATTACACATAAACTTTCTGGAATTAAAGGCGGACTTACTGGCCCTGAAAAGATTCCAACACTTAGTGGAGAACCAAGTCATTCTAATCGCCACAGTTGTGGCATATATCAACAAGGAGGGAGGTATGAGGTCAGGCTCACTCTGTGCCCTTCTCTGGCGCCTCCTGTCCTGGTGCAATCTGAGGCATATTGTCCTAAAGGCCAGACACATTCCAGGCCGTCTGAATGTGATTGCGGACAAGCTGTCCCGACAAGGTCAGATAATCCAGATGGAATGGTCCCTTCACCAGGAGGTGTTCGACCTCCTGTCCCAAACCTGGCACAGCAACAGGTCGACATGTTTGCAACCAGATACAATTGCAAACTGGCCAAGTATGTGTCCCCAGTCCCGGACCGGAACGCTTGGGCAGTGGATGCTCTAACAGTCTCCTGGGAGGATCTAGACATGTACACATTTCCCCCAGTATCCCTTCTGGGCAAAGTGATCAGAAAACTGTCGGATCATATTTGACAAAGAGTAATCCTGATAGCCCCAGGCTGGCCCAACATGCCATGGTTCTGGGATCTAGTGGATCTTTCATCTCAGATACCCATCTGTCTCCCAAGACTCCCAGATCTGGTGACTCAACCGTTCAATGGGGCTTGTCACAGGGATCTAGCCAGTCTCAACCTGCACGCTTGGCTCCTAGAGCCGAGGCAATCAAGGAGCAGGGGTTCTCTAGCCCAGTGGTGCTGGGCAAAGTGGCCTGTTTTTGTTAGATGGCGTGAGACAAGTCAGGTGGACTTCAGGTCGCCTTCTGCCAAACAAAGAGCGGATTTTCTCCTACATCTCCTTTAGGAGAAGCATCTTCAGCCTAGTACCATCGATGGTTACAGGTCTGCCATTGCAGACAAATTGGGCAATGCCTCCTTGAATATCAGCAAGGATGAAAACTTGACTCGCCTGTTGGACAGTTTTCATAGAGATAGACCTAAGGGGTGGTGGGGAGTTTCCTTCTGGAACCTCTCCTTGGTGTTGCATCAACTTAACAAACCCCCTTTTGAGCCCCTCAGAAAGGCCTCTTTGAAACATCTGACCTTTAAAATGGTTTTTCTCCTCGCCCTAGGTTCTGGGAAGCGTAGGAGTGAAATTCAGGCTTGGTTGAATAAGAACATCAGACACCAAGCTGATTGGTCTAAAGTGTCTCTCTACCCTTCACCAAGTTTTTTGGCTTAGAACCATTGGCCAAGGAGGGCCCTGAATGTGTGGCTCCAGTGGTTATCCCAGCCTTGGCCCCCACTCTGGACAAATCCTTAAAGGAGGATAGGTCTCTCTGTCTGGTAAGAGCTTTACGCTATTATCTGGACAAGACCCAAGATCTAAGACAAGACAAGGAACTGGTCTTTGTCTCCTTCAAAAAGGGATTCTCTAAGGATATTTCTCCTGCTACGATCTCGTCCTGGATTAAGCAGACAGTTATCCTTTGTTATGAGTTATCGGCTTCTAAAGCCATTCAGGGTGGCATCTCTTTGGACCAAATCCTAGCAGCATGCCACTGGAAGTCCCACAACACCTTTATCCAATTCTATCTTAAAGATGTTGCTTGGGCTGACTCTGAGCTTTTTCATCTAGGTCCCGTGGTGGCTGCCCAACAGATCCACCACTGAACCTCCTTTGCTCCTATCCTGTAGTGTATATACTGGTTATGTTTTTTGTTTAGTATGGGTCTAGTTTGGTTATGAACTATTCTATATTTAAGGTGCCAGGTGCACAGGGTATGAGATCTTATTCCACTCTTGCAGGGATAGACTGGGAATCTCTAAGGACTGAACTCTTCCCATCTTCCTTCCTTCAGTGTAGAAAAGGGGGGGCAGCTTTTGGTGGCTTCTTATCAGTAGGCCAGAGCTTGTTGCTTTTGCATAGAGTTCCAATGAGTCCTAAGTAAGCTTCCCTCCATCCAGTGGGTAGTTATTCTAGCTATCGTCTGTTAGGTAAGATGTATTAACGCAATAAAATTGCAAATTTTAATTAGTAAATTAAATTGTTATTAGTTAATACCTTACCTAACAGATGGGAGATTCCCTCCCGGCCTTCCCCACTTTCAGCTTAACGGATTCAATGCTAGAGGAATGAAAAAGATGCTATGGCATCACGTCCCTCTGGCGAATGAAGCAGGAACTAGGCCACCTGGCAAGTGGATGGTAGTGTACCGGTCCTGCCGGAGGTGAAACTCGGGACGTCTTTTTTTGGCATTTGGTGGGACCGGCTGGCGCCGGGCTATAGCTATCGTCTGTTAGGTAAGGTATTAACTAATAAAAATTTAATTTACTAATTATAATTTGCAATTTTACCCAAAAAAAGGGAAAAAGAGATGATCCAAAAGATTGAAGACTGATAATGCCAATAAGTGTATTATGCTAAATGGTAACAAGTCCACTTGCAACCAATCTAAAACTTGAACCTATTAAAAACAAGAATGCTTTGCATAAGTAAAAAGAATTATTAAGAAAAAAATAGATTGTGGCAAATCTGTAAACTGGGATTCCAGTTATTTCTCATTATTAGGAATTACCTTTAAATTTATCTAGTATGTCACAGATCAACTATGCCAATGCTCTACTTAAAAATCGATAACACTATAGGTGCATGGAAGAAGATGTTTCACACCATTAGATAAAATTGTGGTCATTAAATCGCTTAGTTTGTCTCAGTTGAATCATCTGTTTATGTCTATTCTACTCCCAGACAACACATTTTGTAAAAATCTCAACAAAATGCTGTACAAATTTGTTTGGGTGACAAACCTGAAAAAATAAATGCCATTTCATCTCAAAATGGAGGGCTGAAAATGCCAAACATCAAATTTTGTAAATTTCCTAAAATGCACCTGCTTAAGAAGACTTCTAGTTTCATTTAAAAGACCATGGGCCAGGTTGTTTGAAATCTTGTACTGTTTTTCATACGATTTGATAGAATCTGGTCCTTATTTTAGGATTAAGGTCAAGGATAATATTCTGAATTACTTTTGGAAAGAAAAATTTTTCATATGAAACAATGTGTATAAATCTTATTAATTGAAAACTGAATTAGATATTTTCAATACTCCCTCATGATTCAAAAGTAAATTAGGCAAAAACTGGAACAACCAAAGGATTTTTGTTATTGGACATATTATTAAGTCAGACTTTCAGGTTCTAAAAAGGATCAAATTGAGAATATAAGTTCCATATTAATAATTTTTAGACTTCCTCCAAATACATTCAAATGTGAAAAGTTTACAATAGATACGTTTTATTTCATAAACATGTAATATACCATACCATATGAAAACACCTAGTTTAAGGATGGCTAGGCGTTCAGTGACCGGCACATACACCATACATAGAATTAAAATATGAGAGGAAACACCATATAAACCTATGTACTTGCTAACCTTTGACCCCTGGTGACCTACATCAATCTGCCATGTGCAGATATCCAGAAATAGTTCATTCTTTTTGTGGCCAACAGTAAACGGGTGTTTTTGCTTCATCATAAGGATCTTCATTTACACGTTTTCGGTGCTCTGTAAGTACTCTAAAGCTGTTTATTTACATTTCCTCCATTTTATTTTTGTTTTTCTTCAATTCTGGTGTCCTTATTGCCTATGTTTTGCAATAGTTGTTCATTTTTGTAATATCTCAGCTAGTCACATTAATTCATTTATTTTCATTTCTATTCTCATTTTATTTACCAATTTATAGTATCCCTATATTCCTTTTTCGAAATTCTTTGAATCACCACATATTTCTTGCTGTAACTTGAGCTTTGTATGAAATTCATAGAAAATATTTATTTCCTCTGTGATTACACCTTTTCCAGGTTTGTTTTACACATTCCTTTATTATAATTTGTGTTACTCTTTCAGAGCATACTGTGTAATAATTTCCATTTTAACACAAATTTTATTGCGTTAAATTATGTACCTGCCATTCATGGTTCATTGGTTGTACAGGCCCTTTCACTTAACATTTCTGGGGTATGGATCCTGGTTTCAGTGTTTTGGGTTCATATCGCAACTTAGGTTCTCCATCTTTTAGCCTTCCCAACCTTCAATTCTGGAGGCTGGTGGTCAATAACTCATGGGGTTGACTCAGTCTTCAACTAGAGTCCCACCTCACTGTTGCCTATATTGTACATACCCTTTTATGTCCTTTTGGTCTGTTGGTTTCTCAGCCTGATTTTCCTCAAGTTAGTCCTGTAGCCTCTTAGGTACCTAAGGCTCAGCCTAATGAGGCTGTAATTTTGTGCTGGGATTACCTTCTCAATACCATTTTATTCAGGGCTTCTTGTCATTTGAATCTGATTATTTTTCAATTTCTGTTCCAATCTTTTTTCTTATTCTAGAAAGATTTTGGGGTGTGGTGATCATCTACTGGTATTCAACAGTTTTTAGTGCATTTTCACCAGTTTTTAGATCTGACTACCTACTGGTACATTTCCCTATTTGGTTTATGTTGGGGTGTCTCTGTCTTAAGTTAATCTTCTGGCAGACTTCTGGAAACTTATTCCAACATTAATCATGCCTGTCTGTTGGGCTATATGGATGCCTTGAACTTTGTTTTTCAAACTTCTTCACAGAAAATTTCCAATGCCTCCTGTCCAACAGAATTACAGGAGATAACAGAAGACTGCTCTTTTTATGTTGATCAGTTTCAATCTGAGTCTCCCATTAGTTTCAGACTTAGAATTTCCTTCATAATGTCAGTATATTATTTTTTTTGTCATTCATAATTTTTGGGATCTTCTCATTCTAAGTTTAAGAAGTTGGGTACTTTCCGAAATTTTCCTTCTAAACTTAGTTTTCCCAGGTACAAGCCCTATTCAGAAGGACTGTGGCTTGACTTTCTCAGGTATGCAGTGGTCGGGCCTGGTGGCCATTGGTGTCTTTCCTAGGCAGATTTCATCTGCCATTGAAAGAGATCTGAGATGGACCCAAAGGTCCTTAATTCTCTGGAATATCTTCCATGAGGCCTGGTCTGTTTATCAATCTTAGTCAAGTTGACTGGGCAGACATTTTATTCTCAGTTGTCTTTATCATCCACCATGCTTTGGGCATCTTTTTATGGATTTATCAGTTCTATTTTAGCTGATTGATCTCTGGCCTCTTCCACTCATTATTTTTCCCTTGCACTTCCCTTGATTCTTTCGCTCCTCTGTTCCCTCATTTGTGCCTAGTCACTTTGTAAGGTACTTTGGGCATTTTCAATTTTTTGGTCCTGTACTGTTTTGCTGTGTCTCTCTTCAGAGACTTCATTTCCATATATAACAGTTTTAGCAGGAGCTTTTTCATACTGCCCTTAGTTAAGGGCTTTCCTCTCAGCTTTCATCTTCAGCCTCTTGAGGCAAATCAAATCACAGGCCTTTCTCCTCCCATGGGGAGATTCACCATAGCTTAGTGCTAATAGGATCTTGTTCCTTTCCAAGTTCCAACAATTCTGCTGGTGGTATGCATTCCAGAGGCAGGGGCGAAAGCCTCAGCCTCTATATCTATAATGATGTCCTCCAGGGGGTAAGAGACTTTGGATCCTTCCAAAGTTCCACCCCTACCTCCATATCCTTAGTAAAGGAATTAAAAAAGTTTCCTTTGAGGTTCGGCATCTTAGTGCACATGTTATGACACAATTGGCTCATAAGAACCAAGAGTTGTCAAAAGGCTCATTTGGCAACTCAATCTCAGAGAAGTAATTGGATCTGTTAGTAGACCAGATCTCCTTCCTAGGTCAGGTTTTCTACCTGTCTAAATGTGTTTTTCTGACCTCACATAGGTAAGGTTCTTGTTTATTCAGCAGCTCATCCAACCTCTGCTTTAGAAGACTTTAATTTTTATTTACTAAGTAAACAACTTTTACTTTTTTTTGGCTTCCACTAAGAAACTACTTCTTCAAGGTTGCCTGCACATGATACTGCTTCAGTTTCAGCTCAGGACACTTTGCTTTTCCCATTTAAGGTGCTCTGGGTTATCCATTCTTAGATCCTTCTGTGAAGGTTCATCAAAGGTAGTAGTTTCCCAGGAACTATGTCTGCACACTTCCCATATAACACCCTCGTTTGCAACATCTACTGACATGGATGTCACACTTCATGGTTGGAGAGCTCATTGTGTTCATTTGAGCACTGTAGGTCCATGTTTAATGTAGCAGTGCAATCTGCACATCAGTTTTCTAGAGCCCATAGCTGTGCTTTTTGTTCTCTCAGATATTCATTCCTCAATTATCCCTTCATCAGTGGATCATCCATATTGCCTCAGACAACATTGTTCCTCAATTGTACTTTCATCAAAGAATCATCTTGTCTCGAGACAACACCACTGTGTGTGCTTTCTTTATATAACAGGGATCACTCACTCTTGGGAGACATGTTTGCACTCTCTTGACACCTGTTTGCCCCATTTTCCACAATAGCAATTCTGTTCTACCACCAACACATGTTCCAGGATCATGAATCTTTGGCAGACCAACTCTTGAGGTCTTGTCAGACCCTTCACACAGTGGTCCTCAATTCTCTGATCTTCAGGTGGCTGTCTCAGACTTTACATCTGAAATAGATCTCTTTTCCATGCGATTCAATCACAAGCTCCTCTTGCATGTGTCTCCTATGCTAGATCCTTTGCCTCTGCCAATAGATGCCTTGGAGTTCATTTGGTCTTGACTACTTCTGTACTCCTTCCGTCCTTCGGCTATTTGTCCACTATTGATCAAAAAGTTAATAAACTCTCAGATCTGTGGGATACTTCCTTTAGCCTTCCATGGACAACCAAGGTATTGCTTGAAACTCTCCTTTAGAAAGCCAGTGACTCTTCCTCTTGGTCTTCTGTAACAATCTCATCAGACATCTACAGGGTTTCTTTTAATTTATGGAGTTTCTATCTTCATACCTTCTGACTGAAGTCTCCTTACAGAAGAATTTTCAGAGGAATTGTTCAGGAGAATTCTTAATCCTCTGAAACTGTCTGTGAAGCAAAGTGGAACTGCTTCAACTTTTGTGAGAAACATGGCCACTCTGCCATGCACCATACTCTCCCAATCATTGCTGAGTTTTCCTCTTAAGGAAGTGCATGTATTTCCTGAGAATAGGGATACAGGTCACCCGTTTCCATGTAGTAATATGAAGTTTGGTTCTTTTAATGACCTTAGAAAAAGACTCGTTTACAGCTTCTTTAAGTCCAGGATCAGGGTAGTCATCACCTACCTGCTTGATACTTAAACTTGGTTCAGGATGCTCTTACTAAGGCTCCTTTTGAACCCTTTTCACTTGCTGTACCAAGCTTTTAACATGCAAGACAGTCTTTCTTACTACCCTTGCTTTGGGAAGGATAAGGAGTGACTTGCATCCCCTTTCTTTAAAGGATCATAAAGTCAGACCCTTCTTTCTCGGCTTAAGCCAGTTACCTTCAGAAGTTTCTTCATGCTTTGACTTTGTCTTAGTCCTTTCTGTCAAATCTCTTAAATACTATCTAGCAATTCTGACCATTTGAAGGAGGATTTTTTCTTTGTCCTCCTTCTGAAGTCCAAAGAGGATGATATTGCAGCTCAGGCAATATCTTTTGGGATAAATACTTTGTTCCCTTAAAGTTTGTTCCACAAGTGAAGGCCCATGATGTTCTTGACCCTGGTCTTTTAGGTGGAATTCCACTGTTTTACACCATGAGAGATTCTCGTGGAATATTTGCACTTCACTTCCTTTTCTTTAGAGATGTTGCACAGAAGAATCTTTAACTTCTAAGGGGTAATGGACTTAGTTATTTTAGGTTGAACCATGACAATGTATAACTGTGGTTTCAGTATAGAATAATATTTTAATACAAATGTGTGTAAAATTAAGGTGTTACAATCTCACTTATGTACATTTTGACATGAACACAGAGAAACTAAGAGCCATTTATTTTCTAATTGCTCAAAAAAAATTATATAGTTATTGGAATATATATATATATTATATATTTATATATAGTACAAGTTGAGAGATTTTGTACAAGTTGCAACTTGTACAAGCAGGTTGTACAAGTTGCAACTTATACAAGATTGGTTGTACAATTTGTAACTTGTACAGAATTTCACCATCAAATAATCCCAATTTGTTGGATTTTAAAAGAAGTTGATTAAATTAACAATTTGTTGAAAATATTTCTTATTTTATGTGTATAAATATCCAAATTAATGTGATGGTGTCGCATATATATAATTTTTCCATGAAAAATTAACACTGAATTTACAGAAAAACCTTGATAAATTTTGCCAGTTACACTTAAATACAAAAAAGTTATTAATATATAAAGTTAGTACTTTATCACTCAAGGGTCAAGTTATTTACATTGTTTAACATGCAGAAAAAATTAAGCTTGTGTGTGATGATATACTAAGTTCAGCATGAAAATGTGAGCTGTTACTTATTGATGCCTGTAACACTCCAGCTTTGTTCTGATTGGAGTTGTGACTGGGTGCATTTTTCTTTTCAAAATACTTAGGTAGAAAAGTTTCAATAATTACATTCGGACTTCAAACAAGAAAGTTGATAAGTTGATAAATGTAGTAAGTCAGAAATAGAAATCTTCTAAAACTGTCAACTGTCTTGGTGTGGCTTCCTATAGCATCAGGGCTATTTTGTGATTTACCTCTAGGCAATAAACTAGGATCACAAGTGGGTAAGGGAAGACAATCAAAAAGGACAGATGACAGATAATATATATCCACAATTGTAATTGGCACTTGCTTTTCATTAACAAAATCCTTGTATAGTTTTAAAATTCAGATGTGGTTTTATCATCATAAAATAATTAATTTTATGTTTTAGAACAAATTTAGGAGAATTGTTGACAGAAAACATGATTATAAATCATAAGGTTACCAACACACCAAAAAGTTAGATACAAGCTTCAGTTGCCCCAGTGTGACTCAAACTTTTAAATAGTTTCGTAATTGTCAAAAGAATTATGAAAATGTACAGCTCAACAGTTTGCTTTCTCATCAAAAAGTATAATTTACAGTGAATCTGTCATTCCTAAAGATTGGATATGTTCATTTTATGAATTTTAAAGGATAAATTCTTTAAAATACATTGCTCAACTGAAAATTAAGAAGCTTGTACAAGTTGCAACTTGTACAGGTCCAAAATTTGTACATGTTGCAACTTGTACAAGTCATTTTGGACTAGTCCGCGGCTATTGAACTCTTCCAGTCGTGATTGAACCAAGCAGACGTACGATTAGTGTTAACCAATCAGAGTACGTTTTGTATCCTGTGGGGTCTATATAAACGGCCTGCTTGTCAGTTTCTGTGCATTGTAAACTTGTATTTATAGAAGTATTTTTAATTTGGGGGCAAGAAGCGTCTTCTTGCATTTTTAACTAGCTGTGTGGTATGTGATTTGGCCATTATGGCTACCAGTGTGACGATGGATAAAAACGTACTGTTGTGTAAGAAATGTAGCGTGGAACACGAACAGCCTGTGGGCTTGAAATGTGAGAGGGGAAAATCTGTGAAAGACTAGAAGAGTGACACTAGCAAGGAGACTACTGTGCGAAAGACACCACGTGGAAAGAGTATGGATACTTCTTCACAGGAAAAAATGTTAGAAGTCTACAATGACAAATTTTACGGAAAAGTTAAATTCCATGGAGGAAAGGTTGACTGGTTTAACGTCACGATTGGACACACCTGCTACATCTCAAAAAACTGTTTCTAGAGAGTTTCGTTCACGAGAAAAAATTAAAAGGATTGAGATTTCAGATGACGACGTGAAGACACCAGTTACCACGGGATTGACCACTGTATCTGAGGACGGAACTGTGTACTCTAAAACTTTCCATGATGTGGCAGTGGCTATCAAACCAACTTCTGCGAGACCCGGGAAAGAGATTGAAGGCGGACCCAGAGTTAGGTGTAGCCAAACTACTTAAAACTGACCAAGTGAACCTACCCGGGATTAAATCTTTAGCCCATGTAACTTCTACTGTGAGTCGACCTCAGTCTGCTGCATCTGTGTCTTGTGATGCCCCTGCTCAAGTAAATTTTGCACAAACTGCGGTGGTGGAGAAACCTGTGGTACGTGATGTAAACTTTAAACCTACCTGCTTATTCTGATCAATATGGTAACCCTGTGCAGGTTCAATCACTGGCAGAGACGGGTGGCCTGCAAATTCAGAATGTTTATGTCCCTGCAAAAGAAGTGACTGTTACTACCACAGATCAAGCTGTTTACGTACCTGTACACGAGACCTTGCCTGTGACTGCAGGGACGACAGTGGCTTCTACTGCTACACTGGAAGCACTCAAGGCGAACCCCTTCATTCAACAGTTGGTGGAGGAACATGTTGCTGTCCTCGAATCCCACATGAAGTTAGAGCTACAACAAGGTAGTACACATAGGAAAAAGAGTGGCAGATATAACCTGGCTGACACCCCTTGTGGGGCTTCGCATTTAAGATGGCCAAACGAGTGGAGCCCAGTTGGAATTAGTAGAAAAAGGATAGTCTACGACGACTTAACATTGGGACAATTTGTTGTGGATTTTTTGGCCAATGTTTTGGACACCCCCGACCAAGACACTTGCAGGAATATGATACACAAACTGATGGAAACTGTTAAGTTGGCGGAAAACTTATCATGGCCAATAGCTAGAGGCGCATTCGCCGTGTCCATCCATAAGTTGGAGGATGAGACATTTGCTTGGAGCGATAAGAGAACACTGGCTGACAATAGACTGACTTATTCGCAATCAGCTGTGTTTAGCGGTTCTGTTACATTATCTCCCAAACCTACTCAACAGGCCCCACCCATGGGAAGCGTGTAGTTTGTAAATGGTACAACGAGGGCTCATGCCCCCACCAGCAAGATTGACGACATTTCATCACATATGTATGTACTGTTTTAGACAACTTAAACGGAATAATGCTCATATGGAAACAGAGTGTAACAACAAGAGGAAAGCTACAGACTAGGACTTTGCCGGCTGCACTATTCATGATAACATTAGTCAAGTTCTTGGTGATGGGTGTTTACATAGGGTCCCTCCCCTTTCATTTCCTCACAAGGAGGGCCAGCAGTTATATTTGACATTAACTTTACTTTCTCAGTTGCATAAATGTGGCCCTTATGGCAATTTAAAGGACGTTCATGTGTGTGACTTTATTGGTTTACCATTGTTTAATTTGTGTACAAGCCTTTTACTGTGTGGTGAGGACCGTTGTATTGATATGCATTCTCATGTGTCCAATAATACATCGCAGGGACCCACCAGGAGAGCAGGTCTCCCAATCTGGCTAATAATAAAGTTACCTTTAATAGATCTATGGGTTTTGTATGTAAAGATACTCTGTGTACCGATGCACTTACCTGTGATACTCTTGATATGCGTAGTCCATCTGATTATCTTCACTTGGTTTCACAGGTCCTGGAGTCGTGTTGTCCAAATTATAAGGGGAGGCACATTCCTCTTGCTGCTTCCTTTAATTTGGATTTCCTTAGGTCTAAAATACATGATTACCACGATAAGAGATTGTTAGATTATTTAACTTTTGGTTTCCCACTTGGACTTTCTAAGAATGTAACTATTGAGAGCAATGCTGACATCAATCACTCTTCTGCACTACAGTATCCGGAGGCAGTTGAGGATTACATTAATACAGAACTGGCCTTGGGCCGTTTAGTCACCCACCACATCCTTGCTTTACATGGTCTCCATTAATGACTCGCCCCAAGGGTTCGGGGAGACATGTCATTCTAGACCTTTCTTATGGTGATTACTCTGTAAATAAAGCCACTGAACATGCCCAGTATGATGATACCCCCTTTCAATTGAAATTGCCAAACTTGGATGGGTTGGTCGATTAATTCTTTGGGAAATAATGCGAGACTTTTCAAAGTTGATATCTCACGTGCATTTAGAAATGTTAGGATTGATCCAGCTGATGCAATTCACCTAGGTCTTAAATGGAATAATAAGTACTACATTGATCAAAGTCTCGCTTTTGGGGCTGTTCATGGTACAGCCATATTTGAAAGAATAACAGATTTTGTCAGATTTCTCATGGCCAAGGAGGGGTTTCAAATCCACAATTATATTGATGATCTATATGCATGTAGTCATGAGGATCAGGCAGAAAGGGCCTTCCATGCTTTATTAGATATTTTAGCACAGTTAGGCCTCCCTACCAACCCCCTCTAAAGTCTTTCCACCTTGTAAGAGGCTATCCATTATGGGCATTATAGTGGACGTTGATTCTCATACCTTCAGTATAGAAGAAACAAATTTAAATGAAATCTCGCGAGAATGTGTTTCAGCTTTTATACGCACCAGATTATCCAAACGAGAACTCCAGTCACTGTTAGGCAAATTACTTTACATCTCACGTTGTGTCAAAAACTCCTGTGCCTTTCTTAATAGAATGTTGCAGACTCTCAGAGATCATCACGATGCTGACCACACATACCCATCTGAAGGGTTTTATCAGGATTTATTTTGGCTTCTGAAATTTTTGGAATCTTCTAATGGGGTTATTCGATTCTGTAGGGATCCTGTTGCTTATATAGTTCACGTTGACGCCACTCTCTCTCACATAGGGGGTGCCTGGGGTTCTCTGTTTTACGCATCTGAAATCCTGTTTGATGACTTGGCCATCACTCAGTGTGAGATGTATAATATTGTGGTGGCAGCAAAGTTGTGGGGTCGTGAGTGGAGGGATAAGGTTGTAAATATAAAATGTGATAATGAAAGTGCGGTAGCAGTGTGCTCCACAGGTAAGACAAAAAGTGAGTTTTTGAATGTGTGTTTGTATAACTTATGGTTGATCACGGCTAAATATAATATTGAGTTGCGTGTATCACACATTAAGGGTGTTAATAATGTATTAGCAGATGCATTGTCTCGTGGACGGTTTGAGAATTTGGGTGAAGTTGAGTGGGAAAATGTGTCCAACAAGATTTTATGTTTGTCATTGTAGAGTTGGGCTCATGCTGGTGGACAAATACATTAACACCAGCTTTAGATCTCGCGGAGACAGCCCTTTTAGACCCTACACGAGGGCCCAGTACTTAAGACAATTCAAACTTTATCTTGCATTTCCGATCTCGCGAGATCTTAGGATATGTGACAGTTCTGCATGTGTTATGAGGTTTCTGGAATTTCTGGCCAGTAATGGAATGACTTTTAGAGTTGTGAATAATTACGTATCAGCACTGAAGTTTGCTTTTGCAACAACATATGGCTGGAATCAGGGTGTTTTTGATTGTGCTTGGGTTAAGCGTTTATTGAGGGGCATTAAGTATTCATGTCATCGACAATCCACTTCAAAGGCCTTGTTCTCCCTTTCACAAATTCGAGAGATTTTTGAGAACACATTGACATACAAAGCTGCGTACTTAGTGTCCTTTATGGTATGTTGGCGGCCTTTTATGTATGATGGTATGTTTTATGGCGGATTTCAAATATTGCCCCCCTTCTCCAAGGCTTTTGAAGCACCTTCTGCATAGGGACATTCAATTTAGGCACCCAGGTATTCATTTGCACTTGAAATGGGTTAAATTACCCGTTATCCGGGATTCAGCTTTGTGTCATGTAGCTGCCCTCCAAGCTCTCATGAATAAATTGGTCCTGTCTCCGGATCAACCTCTGTTTGTCCTTGATGATTTCTCACTCCTTACTCAGTCTATGCTTTGCAAGCGTTTGGCTACATTCCTTAGAATGATGGACCTTCCATTACTGGGGTATGGGTTCCATACATTCAGACGGTCAGGTGCTCCAATAGCCTATGATGTGGATATTTCTTTGGCCAGTATACAAATGCATGGGGCATGGCGTAGTAATTCGGTGTGGTCATATATCTCTGATAACACATCACAGTCCCTTCAGGTTCCCCTAGCTTTACAAACTATTGCCAACTCACTACTATGATGCTGTTGGGCCTTTGGGGTTTTAGTCGTTTTATTGTGTAACTTCTATCATGCAATGTTAATGTGTTAGTGAACTAATAAAAGTAGATTGCCCAAGCTATATATATTTTATTGTCATATGGTACTGTTGTCATGGTCTTGCGTTAGTCAGTTATATCTCATTTATAATCAAAGAATCACGCGAGACTGGGAAGTCTCATTTCTGTCTCTACTTCTCGCGGGCTTACAATAATGACTGATGGCCAAACCAATATTGTCAGAATGTTATCACTTAACAAATTAGTGTGTTACAAATCATGCTATAACAGTTAGTTTGAAAGCTACTGCTGATGGTAAATGTGAAGAGAATCTTCAACACCAACACCAGGGTGTTGATAAACGAACTGAGTATATTGTCAGCAAACTGTTAAGTTCTAGAAGATGTAAATAAATGCACTGACATCTTAAACTTTTTTTAAAACTTAAACTGCTCAATAATCTGCCTTCAATATACACACTTGTTCAAAAATAAATCTAAAATTCATGGTAAACTATGACAAGGCCATATTTTAATTGACGGATTCATATCAAATGCCCCTGATGTGGCAATAATGTTAAAAGACCATTTTCAATATAAAATGCTGGATAGCTACTGTGATAACATAATAATATTTATTGATCTAAAATTAGAAAATGTAACTTTAAAAATCAATTATATGTATGGACCTAACATAGATTTACCATGGTTCTATGAAAATTTAAATAATATTGTGCAGAATAGTGAATTTGATTAGCTATCATATGTTGGGATTTTAATCTGGTCTTAAAAACTAATATGGATTGCTACAGCTATAAATCAAGCAATCCATATACTTGCTTATCAGAGCAGAACTTGAAAAACACCTGCCTTTTTCACATGTCCACCAGGTGTTACAATTGGCGTCATAAAACTCTGATCAAGCAGGCTAGGCTAGACTACTTATTATGTTCCGATAGCCTCTGTGATCATATAAAGAGCAGTACTAAAAAACCAGGATGTAGATCGGATCATTTGATGATTAATATTACTAAATAATATTATGCAACATTAGGGGAAGTAGGGGAACCTAGAAATTGAATTCTTCTCTTTCAGAAAATAAAGACTACTTAATCATGGTGAATAGCCTGATTGACTCAGAAAAGTTGAACTATGCCGCATTAGTATATAACCCAGTTAATATCAATCAGATTATGCATCTTGAACCTCTTATCACAATTGCCGACTATATATTTCTGGAAGTGCTTGAAGCTACATGCAATGCATCAAATATAAACCAATTAATCAATAAGAAAATACATAGATAAAACCATCAAATGGCTTAAAAAATCAGATGGTCCAGATTTTGGAACAAGTTAAAGTGTGTTTTTTTTATTTTGAAAGCATATCAATGGTCCAATAACAAATGTGAAATGTCCATATCATTAAGACAATATATGATTACTTGTATCCCAAAAGGCAATAAGCCCAGGGTATTTCTTTAAAAACTCAAGGCCTATTTCACTCTGATCCAGTGTTTACAAAATTTTGTCATCAGTAATAGCTAATAGACTCAAAGGCGTTTTGGACAAATTGGTTTCTAGAACACAAACAGGATTCATAAGAAGCAGATATATTAGGGAGAACATTCATTTGATATATGGCCTGCTTCACTACACAGAAGAAAAAAAATATTTCAGGCTTAGTATTGCCTGTCAATTTTGAAAAAAGCATTTGATTCAGTTTCCAAATTATAGATTTTTTTTAAATTTCAGTAACTCACTTTAAAAAATGGATCAACCACTTTAACACTGACACAGTGGCTTCAGTCTGCCAATGTGAATTCCTATCAAAACCTATCAAAACCACTATCAAAAGGAGATGTAGGCAGGGATAAACAATTTCCCAATACCTCTTAATTTGGGTGTCCAAATCTAATACCTCATGGTATTGAATGATAAAAAGATAAAATGCATCATGATTAGCTAAAAAGAAATAAAGATAACAGTTTGGTGACGATACTACAATTATACCAAATGAAACTGAAGACTCCCTTCAAGCTGCCTTCAATATACTTGAAATTTTTAGGCGGGTTGGTTAGATTGATGTGTCCGACGTCCGTCTGTCCATCTGTCTGTCCGTCCACATTTTTGTTTCTGGACTCTAACTCGAAAACGGTTTATCCAATCAAATTCAAACTTGACAGGGAGATAGATCACCATCACAGCTAGGTTCCTTTCGAAATTGGTGTAATTCCGTCCGTTCATTTGTCCATTTCTTGTCCATTTGCCCGTCAAAATTTCTGTTTCCGGACTCTAACTCGAAAACAGTTTGTCAAATCGAATTCAAACTTGACAGGGAGATAGATCACCATCATAGCTAGGTTCCTTTTGAAATTGGTGTAATTCCGTTTGTTTGTTTCTGTCCGTTTGTCTGTACGTCAACATTTCTGTTTCCAGACTCTAACTCGAAAACGATGTGTCCAATCAAATTTAAACTTGACAGGGAGATAGATCATCATCACAGCTAGGTTCCTTTCGAAATTGGTGTAATTCTGTCTGTTCGTTTGTCTGTTTGTCTGTCAAAATTTCCGTTTACGGACTCTAACTCAAAAATGGTTAGTCCAATCGAATTCAAACTTGACAGAGAGATAGATCACCATCACAGCTAGATTCCTTTCGAAATTGGTGTAATTCTGTCCATTTCTTGTCCATTTGACCGTCAAAATTTCCGTTTCCGGACTCTAACTTGAAAACGGTTTGTCAAATCAAAATTTAAACTTGACAGGGAGATAGAGCACCATCATAGCTAGGTTCCTTTCGAAATTGGTATAATTCTGTCTGTTCGTTGGTCTGTTTTTTTGTCCGTTTGTCTGTCCGTCAACATTTCTGTTTCCGGACTCTAACTCGAAAATGCTGTGTCCAATCAAATTCAGGGATTCTTGACAGGGCCTAGGGAGATAGATCACCATCATAGCTAGGCTACTTTCGAAATTGGTGTAATTCCATCCGTTCGTTTGTCCGTCAACATTTCTGTTTCCGGACTCTAACTCGAAAACGCTTTGTCCAATTGAATTCAAACTTGACAGGGAGATACATCACCATCATAGCTAAGTTGCTTTCGAAATTGGTGTAATTCCATCCTGTCGTTTGTCCGTTTATTGCATAGATACAATTATGTAACCTAGGTTACAAGTTTTACATTTCTTAGCACGTCTAACACATTCACCTTAACTGGGTGACCTAACATTTCTTTCCTTGTTTCTAAATGTAATTACAGCAGTCACTAAGCTTAGTGCTGCCTCTGCAACCCACCTTTTGGGGCATCTTTGACCCTCTTGTTGGAAATATTTCTAGATTAAGGTTAACACTGAGAAAACTCAAATAATCTTGATTGGGCAAATGGAGTTAAGAATAAATTAAAGTAAATAAGGAATTACACTGAGGTAGTGATTGCTTTTCCCTTCTCAGTGTAAAGTTTTCAGTGATCTTGCGACAAATCCCAAGCCTAAGCTATGAACCGGCATTTAATAAAATAAGATTATCACTCAATCAATGGGAAAGGCATTTCTTGACCTCTTTCGGATAGCAGTCCTAAAATTCCTTAAAATGTCAAAGCTCAAGTATTATCTATCCAAGATCGAAGTGAAAACCTTGTAAAAACTCTGGTGCAACTATTCTTTAAATTTATATGGAATAATAATCCGGATAAAGTAAGAAGAAATACTCTGATTGGATTATAAATTTGGTGGTTTAAGAATGTTTGAGTTAGGTGCACAGATATCTGCACTAAAACCGAGATAGTTAAGAAGGCTAATTCAAAACAAAAAATCAGATTACTTTGATTTTTGTATGTACAATATAAAATCATTGGGAAAGCTGGTGCATATGAGACCCCACTGGTGCAAAACTGTTAGAAATAAGACTTAAGATAAATTTTGGAGAGACATTTTTGAAAATTGGTACACGGCACTCCTTTCTAAATTGATTAGTTTGCAGTAACAAAACCTTAACTGTCCCCTATGGTATAATCCCAAAATTTCCAAAGAAATCCTCTTCCTGCCAAATTGGTATAGAGTAGGAATTATCTAGCCAGCTGATTTGTATAGCAGTGAGGGTAATCCATTCACATTTGAAGAAGTTAAGAACACTTTGCTAAAATTTTAACTTCCTTGACTTTTATAGAGTATGGTTAGGCATGGAAAAATACAGGGACATAAATTATACTGGACCACAGACTTTATTATCAGAGAAAACAATTTGGCCAGCCACTTTATCATTTATCATATAAATCTAAAAAAAGGTTGTAAAGACTTCTATGATGTTTTCACAATACAGGATACCTCAAATGGCTTAGTACACATGAAAACCTGGGAAATTGCAAATTAAAAATGTAAATTAAATTTTTACAAGTTAATACCCTATCCAATGGACAATTGCTTTACCGGTCAGCGCGACCGGTCCTGCCAAACGTAATAAAAATATGTTGTGTATAAACTACCGGCAGGACCGGTCACGGAGTGTACATTCACTAGGTGGTGCATTGTACTTTTTTCCTGTCTAAACATCATGACGTCATGGCATCTTTTTTGTTGTCTAGTCCTATTAAAACCCCTAGTAAGCTGATAGCAGGGCCGGATGGGTGGGCCTTGCCTGTCCATTGGATAGGGTATTAACTTTAAAAAATTAAATTATTAAATTTGCAATTTTTTTGCGTTAATACATCCTATCCAATGGGGACTCAAGTGAACTCATAAAAAAAACAAAATGAGAAGGCCCGGTTTCACCTAGGGTCAGGGAACCCTATAAGGTCATGGTCGGTTACCAGTTACCTGGAAGTATACCGATGTTGCCCCCCCCCCTCAGACCTGCTCTGAGAAAGGGAAGAGAGGGCTGAGTTCAGTCCCATAAGAAATAAATTTTCCAAAGGAAGCAAGTCAGTTTTTTAAACTTGTATATTATATACAAGGTATCTACAATATGTACATATTTACATATTTACAAATCTCATTTTTGGGATTGGTGGTGCACCTGTTGGGCAGCCACTACTGGTCCCAAATGGAAAAGCTCAGAGTCCGCCTAAGTCACATCCTTCAAATAGAACTGTGTGAAGGTGTTATGTGATTTCCATTTGCAGGCTGACAAAATCTGCTCTAAGGAGAACCCTAACTGGAAGGCCTTAGAAGCAGCAAAGGCCCTGACATCATGGGCTTTAACCTGATGGAAAGTGAGGGCCTCCTGGTCAGAGAGCTCATAGCATAGGATCACAGCCTGCTTGATCCAGGAGAAGACAGTGACAGGTGAGATGTCCTTGTCAAAACCTTTCTTGAAGGAGACAAAGATCAACTCCTTGTTCTGCCTAAGATCTGAGGTCCTGTCCAAGTAATAATGCAGCAACTTTAAAGATGCCTAGAATTGCACAATATTTGAAATACTGTTCAAAACTTACCATACTTAAAGTGAATATAATTCTGTTATTACTGGGAGTTTAAGGTTACCTTATTGTATGGCGCTTGCCTATAGCCAGTTTCATGTACACGCAAAATTTGAAAGAAATTTCTGAAGTTATTTTCAGTATACTCCAGGGAGAAAGAAAAAACGTAAACTGGACATAAGTTTTTTAAATGTGGGAGTTTAAGGTCACCTTAAAATAGGACACACCTTCAAAACTAGTTACAACCACATACCAAATTTGAATTGAATCCATCAAACCATTTTGGAGATACTGTCCAGAAACATAATAATTTAGATTGAGTTTAAGTATCTTACTAGTGGGAGTTTAAGGTCACCAAACTACACAGCACACCCTCAGGACCAGTTGCATCCACATGCCAAATTTGAATTAAATCATTTTTGAGATACTGTCCGGAATACGAAGTGTGACGACAACGACGCCCGAGCCACAAAATTGGATGATGAAGCAATACCTATATGCCACGCAGCATAAATGCTGGTGACACAATAACTATTGCATATACAAAATTTTGCATAAATATGTTATTCAGCTACTTTTAGGTCAGATATAACATAGTGAAATTACAGACCTGTAGCTCATTGCATAGCTGAGTAATAGCTACTTTGAGGTTCTCACTGTTGAGTAAATCAGTTATAACTTAAAAACTTTTCCATTTACAGAATTTTGTATTAATGTTATTCAGGTACTCTTGGGTCGGCTATAACATAGTGAAACTGCAGACCTGTAACATCATTGCATACCTGAGCAATAGCTACTTTAAGGTTATCACTGTTGAGCAAATCAGTTGTAAAGTGAAAACTATTGCATTTAGAGTATTTTGTTTAAATATGTTATACAGCTACTTTTGGGTCAGCTATAACATAGTAAAATTGCAGGCCTGTAGGTCATTGCATTGCTGAGCAATACCTACTGTCAGGTTCTCACTGTTGAGTAAATCAGTTGTAACTTGAAAACTGTTGCATTTACAGTAGTTTCTTTAAATATATTATTTACCTACTTTTCAGTCCTCTATAACAGTGAAATATCAGACCTGTGTAGCTCATTGTATAGCTGAGTAATAGCTACTTGGAGGTTATCACTGTTGATTAAATCAGTTATAACTTGAAAACTATTGCATTTAGAGTATTTTGTTGAACTATGTTATTTACCTACTTTTGGGTCTGCTCTGACACAGTGAAATTGAAGACCTGTAACTCATTGCATAGCTGAGCAATAGGTACTATCGGGTTATCACTGTTGATTAAATCAGTTATAACTTGAAAACTATTGCATTTAGAGTATTTTGTTGAACTATGTTATTTACCTACTTTTGGGTCTGCTCTGACACAGTGAAATTGAAGACCTGTAACTCATTGCATAGCTGAGCAATAGGTACTATCGGGTTCTCAGTGTTGAGTAAATCAGTTGTAACTTGAAAACTATTACGTTTACAGTAATTTCTTTAAATATATTATTTACCTACATTTCAGTCCTCTGTAACATAATGAAATATCAGACCTGTAGCTCATTGCTTAGCTGAGTAATAGCTACTTTGAGGTTATCACTGTTGAGTAAATCAGTTGTAACTTGAAAACTATTACATTTACAGTAATTTCTTTAAATAAGTTATTCACATACTTTGAGTCAGTTATAACTTAGTAAAATTGCAGACCTGTACCTCATTGCATAGATGAACAATAGCTATTTTCAGGTTCTCACTGTTGAGTAAAGCAGTTGTAACTTGAAAAATATTACATTTACAGTATTTTGTTTAAATATGTTATTCACCTACTTTTCAGTTAGCTGTAACATAGTGCAATTGCACACCTGTACCTCATTGTATTCTTGAGTAATAGCTACTTTGAGGTTATTATTGTTGAGTAAATCAATTGTATATTGAAAACTATTGCGTTTAGAGTATTTTGTATAATATGTTATTCAGCTACTTTTCGGTCAGCTATACCATAGTGAAATTGTAGACCTGTAGCTCATGGCATAGCTGAGCAATAGCTACTTTGAGGTTCTCGCTGTTGAATAAATCAGTTGTAACTTTAAAACTATTGCATTTACAGTTATTTCTTTAAATGTGTTATTCACCTACTTTAGAGTCCTCTATAACATAACGAAATTGCAGACCTGTAACATCATTGCATAGCTGAGCAATAGCTACTTTGAGGTTATTATTGTTGAGTAAATCTGTTGTAAAGTGAAAACTATTGCATTTAGAGGATTTTGTTTAAATATGTTATTCAGCTACTTTTGGGTCAGCTATAACATAATAATGCAGGCCTGTAGGTCATTGCATAGCTGAGTAATAGCTACTTTCAGGTTGTCACTATTGAGTAAATCAGTTGAAACTTGAAAACTATTACATTTACAATATTTTGTTTGAATATGTTTTCTACCTACTTTTTACTCCTTAATAGTTAACTTGGTACTTTACTTCTGAGTATCATTTGCAGAGCACAGCTTTTGTGTCCTTTCCTTCTTTCACTTCTAATCTGAAACTCAAAGCACACAGTCAGCTGACACAGAGCCCATTCATGGGCACTGATTGCTTGTTTAAGGATTGTACTGAGGGTGCGAGTAAAGCAACATCATCAGCGTATCCACCAGCTCCCATAAATGAATTACCAATATGACATCCAAAACCTGACAACCTCAACTGACTGAACAGAGAATCTATGTATATAGTAAATAATACGGGAGATAAAATGTCACCCTGTTTTACACCATTTGAAATTGAGACAAGCCAAAAGCTTTTTCCACCCCATCTAACAGAAACGGATTGTCGAGTATATAAACAGTACAGAAGTCTACAAATAAGGGGACAAAGGTCACATAGCAATTTAAACAATGTCACATAGCTCTACTAGCATCAAGAAACAATACATATACATCACTGTTTTTGTTTCTATAATATTTTATTATTTCATTCATGACCAAAGTACACTGTATAGTTGAGTGATTTTGCTTGAAGCCAAATTGTAAATCATAGCTGTTTAGAATTTCAGCATTTTGTTTCAAAATTAGTAAATCCAAAACTTTAGCAACAATGTTACCAGGAGCAATACCTCTGTAATTTTTGGAGTTATTTAGAGATTTCTTTTATTTTTAGGTATTGGAATTATCACAGACTTGAAGAACTCATCAGGATAAATGCCATGTACCACCATGCTATTAAATAATAACATTAAATGAACTTTCAATTTGTCACTCCCATGCAAAATGGGATATGAGTAAAATTCACCATCACTGTTAATTTTGTGTTCTTTCAAACAAGATATGGCCTCTTTTAACTCTTTAAATTCATATTTATGCTTACTGTAATACTTCTCTTTACAACAAACATCCTGAATATTTTTATCTGAAACATTTGCTACATTTTGTAGCTGTTCAGCATTATAAGACACAATTATAAAGTTGTATTTAGAAGCTAACAGTTCACTGATACTTTGCTCATCATTACAACTGTCAATACAATTAGGTAAAACAGCCTTTCCCTTTTTAACCTTTTTTATAGCAGACTAGAAATTCCAAGATTTATTTGCAATTAGAATATTGGCCATTTTGTTTGCTACAACTGATTCTCTTTCCCTGTTAATAAACTTGATTGCCTTATGATATTCAGCTCTTGTGGGTCAGCTAATATCGACTATTAATCCCTCCCCAGGACACCCATTGAATTTCCAAATGGAATACCATGACAGACCTTTTTCTTTAAACTCTTTTACACATAAACACCACCTTGCTGTGTTATTACTGTTTTTACTTTTATTCACACCATTCGAACATTTCACAAAAGCAGCCTCTCCTGCTGTTATACATGCAGAAACAATAGAATTATAAAATGTTTGGGGTTCACTCTTATGCACAAGGTTGCTACATATAAGATTTGAACAGTTTAGGGCCCTATGAAGTAGAAAAATGTCCTCTAAATAGCAGTCTAATTTAAGTTTGTAACTGTGTATATCATTGTCAGTAACTCTCTTCCAATTTATACGTATGTTAATTCTGCCTGACAAGCTGTAGGACGTACTTAAGGTAACACCCAGCTGTAGATATGATCTGACAGATTTTCAATATTATTATCAGTGTCAAAATATTTTCACTAAGAAGAAAATGCTCAATTAAGGACTTTTTACCATCAATTTTACTTTCAAAAGTATACTGGACATTAGCCTTATAATGAAATAGACCACATTTTAAGGTTTCATTTGACATAAAATCCTTTACTATGTGTAGGTTCTTACTTTTTCGCTCAAAGGAGGTGTTAAAATCATCACCAATGACAATAGCATCATACTGTGAACAATTAAGAAGAGCATTTAACTTATGAATAGTATCTTTGAATTCGTCTAGAGGACTTGCAGACTTTGTTGGCATATATACACTACATATTCAGAGGAAAAGATTATTAAGTACTAAATTTATGGCACAAATTCTACTACAGTCTGTTTGAATTGGTATAACTGCACCTTGGATGTTATTCCATATTACAGCACAGCCTCCAAATAGGAGCCCCATTAATAGTTCACTACAAGTCATTGCAGATACACAGTGACTGTAACAGTCTGGAATACTTGTATTGTACACATGAAACTGTTGTGGCAGAAGTCAGTGTTCTTGAACTAATAATATGTCATACTTTCCAAACAATGTCTTGATATAATCCAAACATCCTGCACCAGATCCATGGCTGTTATATGTAACAATTTATAGTTTTGAATTCATTCTCTTGGACTGTTGTGCTGTGATTGGAATTCTTTCTTGCTCAATATAGACTTCTGGATACCAATGCCTTCAGGCCATAACAATGGTTGGAAAAGCTTATCAAAGTCCAACACTGGCATTGTGAGTTTGAAGGACTGGTATTTTGGATCAGGATTTGAAATACACCGCTCCTGCAAAACTTCTCACATTACTGACTATATGCTGAACATTCTGTTCCAACTCAAGGTTTTTGCATATCCTTTCATCTAGATTTTTTGTAGATGTTGTATTTTAAATTCAAGCCTATTTAGTCTGTCATATCATGATATATTGTTGAGCTCTTCTGTGTGTGACCTGGGGATAAGACCAAGTGAAGAGGAGCCTATCACCGTTACAGGTAACTTGTTGCATTTATCCAACTTTACAACTGCATTTAAAATATCCACAGTGTGAGCCTCTAGTTCAGTTCAACTTGATGTGTTTTTTCTCCCAGTTTTCTCACCTACAACATTGACACCACAGTGTTCCCAAAGTTCATGTTTTTGCCTCCACAATCTGTTGCAGTGAAAAATGGCCCATCACAGTCAATTTTATAGATTCAAAAGAACCACTCTGAAAGGCATATATAACATATGGTATTAATGGTTGTGACAAAAAGACTTGTTTATTTTTGTTTTTCATGGTATTTCTCATCTTCACCAGGATAGTATCCTCATCATCACTGACTTGTCACAGCCACTTACATCAGATGTAATTTCATGGTGAACAGCTGATTGATTATGTAATTCTTTGTGGACTTGACCTTCAATTCTGCTGCCACTTTTTGCCTTCTTTTGTTTCTTTGCTTCCTCAGTTAAAGATTCACTAATATGTGCCCCATTCAATTCTCCCCTAATACTTTCACAATGTGGACATAGGTCCAATTATGCAAATCTAAACTTGACTTCCTTTCCCCTTGCCTTGTAAGGGCAAGGTGTATCAGGCAGACCTTTACAAACTGGCATGTTTAATTAATCATAAAAAACTATAATACATTTCAACCTGTCACCAATGAATTGTCCATTCTTGTTCTATGTTCCCCCTGTACATAATTTCACACAATGTTTCAATTAATTGGTTAATTAATTTCCTGGTAATAAGAGCTGTCAAAATACTGATGTGTAGCCAAAACGTTTGAATTTTTTGACTGATATGCCAAAATAAATCCTCTTAATGTTCACTTACAATATTTGAAATCAAAATTTTCACAATATATCCAGAATATATTTAGATTGACTGTTATCCAAAAATCATCCACTATAACAGTCAGTTACCAAGAAGAAAATCAAAATTTGTGCACTGCAGAAAAAGTGTGTCTCTCCTCATTCCCTTACTTTGTGTTATATACCTTAAGTGTGGAAAAAAATTTTCTGCATGCTTAAATTTGACCTTTGATCTTTATCAAAGTCAACAATCAAAAAATAGCTTTTTGGGTACACCCACCCTTCATTGCCATTCTGCAAAATGTACAGATGACAGAGGCTTGAAATTTCATACACACATTTATACTGTGTATTTATAAAAGGTAAACCGATTAGATTTTGGGAGCGATTCGATGAAAATTCACAAATTTATGAGCGATTTTCTCACAGATACCAACCAGAAAACTTCAAATTCCTGTGAAGCCCACTATTATCTACTAGTATTGCATTTAGAACCATAAAATGTCTTGGGAGGTAATAAGAAACCATATGTGGAGAGTCTAGAAAGCAAGTCAAATTCCCCCAACCCCCCTGTATGGGTCAAACTGGGGTAATAAAAAGCAGATTTTGTATTTTGCCTTATATCCCCTTTATTATTGCTTTTACAGCTTTAGAACGTTTTGAGTCTAGGTAGCCTGTCAGATTTACCCCTGGCCCCCCTTATGGATCCAACTGGGGTAATAAAATAGCGGATTTTGTCTTTTGGCCTTATATCTAATTTGTATTGCTTTTAACAGCTTTAGAATGCATTGCCAGATTATAGGAAACCATACACAGAGATTCTAGATATTTGTTCATATTTACCCCTGACCCCCCTATGTGCCAAACTGGGGTCATAACAGATTTGGGGCTTTAGTCTTATATCTCCATTATTATTGCTTTTACAGCTATCAGTCCAGGTGCTTCATCTCCGTATCTACGGAGGTATTGGGAAACCATATCTGGAGAGTCTATAGCCGGATAGATTTACCCCTGACCCCCCTTATGGGTCAAACTGGGGTCATAAAATAGCACTTAATAATCAGCATTACAATTTCCATGTGTAAGTACATTATGTAACACTTTTTTTGATTTGCATTATAATAATATAATAACTAATAATGTAATATAATATTAATTGAGCTTTCCTTTTAAAATGCATAGATTGAACTATTCTTGAGTCAATTTTTATTCCTTTCATGCATAGCAACTGTATCAATACTACAGAGAAAGAACTCCTATAAATCTATCATAGTGTCTAGTGATAGGAGATGTGAGGAGGACTTTATTGCAAAATAAAATAAGTGCTAGGTGTGAGATATTTAATTTGATATGCACAAGTCACAGATAAGGATTTGATTAACTGGGTTAAAGGTCACAGAATAAACTAGGGTTTATAATATGATCGTAAGTATTCTTTTTTCGTAGGCATATTTTACATCTAAAACAACTCTTCTTACAAACTATAGCATTTATTCAATTAATTTTTCACAATTTATGACCATAGAAAACAAAATAAAGCTTATATTTTTATTTCATGCTAATATGTAAACCACCACACTGTCTGTTTAATTTTCTTTCACTTCTCTCAGCCTGCTGGTTTTTCTTTTCAAAAACCTTTTTGTCATTTTATGCTATATTTCATCTAACCTTTGGCCAACCTTTGTTTCTGTAAGCAAAAACATTTTTTCTGGTTTGGTTACAATATATGATACTTCACAACACACAAGGAACTAAGGTCTTACTGCACAAAATTTTAAAAGCCGGGAACAATCTTTGCCGCTTTTGCAATATTATGCCTGAAATGCCAACTCATGTCTGCAGACTGCCAATACTCAACTGAATTATGGCTCCTAATTAAACACTGGATCTATAAGGGAACTGGTTCAACTTTCAACGCAGCCCGAAAATCACTATTACTTGGATTTGAGGGTCATGATTCCATTGACTTCTTCAAAAATGCCATAATCCTCATAACTAAATCATACATTTTAAATATCTTAAAGAGAGTAGTAAACCTAACTAAAATGTAATTCAGTCACATATCATGTCTTTCATGAACAGTCATACCTGTCAGTCATACCAGATTCTACTATTTTAATTGGATGCTCATCTTAAGCCTAATCCAGAGTTTTAATATTAATATGTAGTATAAAAGTATATAATGACCACTATATCGAAAATGATCATTATTCAGTCAACTGTATCATTGTATGATCAAACCTGGATAAGTATTGTGTCTGTATAAATTACATGTCAATTTAATGTAACCTTGTACATTTTTGTACTATTTTTTTCTTATTGTGATTGCATATTTCTATGTTTAAAAAGAACAATTTAGAAAAACATTTCTGATAACTGAGTTTCCTTTAGATCTATTTAAACCTGCACATCCCAGACATGTTGAAACGCACAGGCAATTACATTAGAGAATGTTGATCCACAAGATGTACCCAGGTTTTGAGATGACTCAAACTTGTCCCCTCTCAAGCATCATCAATTGATGCCAATAAGGCCTAAAATTAATTCCCCAAATGATAACACTTCAGGCACCCATAACATACAATTGCCAATAATAATCTCAAGGCAGACAATGCCTCAACACAGTTATTATCAAAACCCATCGCTAAAAATACTTGAGCGGATCTATATGGCTATTATATCTAGAAACAACAGACCCAGCAACCTGGAAACACATTAAACAATTGCCATGGTATACCAGACTTGGTAGATTAGCAAGGAGAAAGGAGATATAATACCAATACAGATCACCCACAAATTCATTTATCTTCACCCAGAAACCATTTACTCTCCTTATCTAAAAACATTAACCACAAGACATGTGTTAACCTATCCTCATCATGCACAATAACCTCACATCAACCACATGTTGCAGATTTACTGTACTAAATAAGCCGTGTAATCTATAACATAACTTCTATTACAAGCATGTGCCAACAGCCAGACAAGCTAATGATACAATAAAGTTAATGTTTCGTCAAATATGTAGAAACAACTGCCAAAAAGTGATAACAAAGTTACAGCTGAACCACCTAGAAACAAGCCACATTTGTTCGGGTTTCGTACAAGTGTTTATTCCACAACAGTTTATGTTCTTCAGATAAGTAAACAATCTGTACTAATTAAAAATTTAAAAAAAATTTAATCAATTTAAAATGAATAATCAATTAATTAAATAAAACAATAAACAGTGATTGACAAACCTAATCTAGGATTAATGTTTAACACTGACATGGCAATTATTGTGCAAAAATGGCTTGTTATTCTTCGGATGCAGTTGACAGAATCATTTACCAAATATCCTCCTGTTATCAAGAGACTTAATTTTGGACTTACATTTAAATTAGGACCTGAATTGGATATAATATTAGGCCATTGGTTACAATTGTATGCACCTATGCCTCCTGAATCCATCAGCAAAGTACCAATGAAACACATGTAAAAGATAAATGCCATCATGCAGTATTTAGGATGTGTTTGCTCAACAGATGTCATCATAAACACATAACGCAACCAGATCAAATATTAGCTTGTTCATCCAAATGAAAAACCCCGATATTAGCACCTATATGCAATAATAATGACTGATTGAATAACTACATCGACACAGATGACAGCCCCACTCATGGTAGCTCGTACTGCAAACGCTTATACAACTTTCACACACCTATACCAAATCTGCAAAACATTGACATTTTCAAAACACTCAAAGACAATCATCATTTACTTTCTACGTCCATTGTCATCTTTATTACATTAGTATCTTACCAGAACACTCAAGGTGTGCACCATCAAGCATAAATGGGACAAAATAAAATGGTTCTTTTGCCTTTGCCACAATACAATGTGAAACCCTAGACACAAGTCTATCTATGTTGACTTTCCATCAATCCACAAACGTATTTATTTTACTTGCAAAGATTGTCAATTCGGTGCACGGAAAAGTGCCCTCCTAGAAAAGTACCCTCCTAGAAGACTGCCCTCCTAGAAAAGTGCCCTCCTTTTGAGGGGCTGGAAAAGTGCCCTGCTTTTCTCAAATGATACGCCATAAAAAATTTTACAAGCATTTTAATAAGCATTTTATAGATATTTAATTCAGGGAATTATAAAATGATTGTGACATCATATTTATAACACACAAGTAAGCACACATAGGAAGTAACCACTAATTTCACTGGTTATGGTGATAAAGTTGGAGCCCAACTTAGGAGTCAGGATCCTGAGTTGGTCTCCAACAATAACATACATTTATTCATTCATGAAAGCCTGAGCAGCTATTGGAATCCACATAAAGCACACTTCAAACACTAAAAAATTGAAGTGTACCTTTTATCATAAAAGCCTGCATGAGCGGCTACTTTGTGAATAAAACATTTTAAAATAATTTCACAGTACATCATCTGAGACAAGGAGGGCAGTTTTCCACCCCTTAAAAATTGAAGGAGGGCAGTCTTCTGGGAGGGCATTTTTCAAGGAGGGCACGTTTCTAGGAGGGCACTTTTCTAGGAGGGCACTTTTCATGGATTCGTCAATTCATGTAATCCTGAATCCAACACTTGATAAAGGTTCATTGGTTGAACTAGATATTCAAACCATCATAAGTGTATTCTTGTGCCACCACAAGATGTATGATTCTTAAAACATGGTAAGTATGCCAGATTATGCTACTAAACCTTATTTGTATAAATGTGCACAAACCGATGGTGTAATTAATGCATCTGAGTATCTACATATCTTCAGTAGATATCAAATGGTGTACTTTCCAATTGTTGGATTATTATATCTGCAATCTGTTGTATTGTATTATGTATACGATGTCACTATTCTGTATTATATTATTCTTCATAGTAGCAAGCCAAGAAAAGTCATTAATGTAAATGACTGCATTGTAATACTTTATTGCAAATGTATATCTAAATACAACATATACCATATACTAGCATCACACATTTATGGTTAACAGTGAAACAAAATTCAATTTAACAAACCATTCTTCTTATAATTAAAATACTAACTAAAGGTAACAATTGCCTTACGAGTATAGATACTTACAAGAATGGAATTCTGTATCTTGAAGCCCAGCCCAGTGAGCATTTCATATGTTTATAAATGTTTATAGACATACACATTGAAAGGTTGATATTAGGTTTAAAAATGAAAACAGGTGTAAACGTTTAGATTTAAAACATTTATTAATGTTTATTTTGTAAATGTATATCAATGTTAATATTTGCAATGTATATAAACGTTGAGGAATTAAAAAAATTTCAATGTTTATTAATGTTTCTTTATAGAAATATCATCAATGCAGCATAAGTTTAAAAAGTTTATTAATGTTTTCTTAAAGTACCCAATACTTAAACTTGAGTAAGTATGTTAAATAGTACATACTTATAAACATTTTATTCTGACAGATTAACATTTGGTCGAAGAGTGAAACCAGGGCCAGTATTCACAAAGGGTTTTAGCCAGGGCTTAGGCTTAAAGTTGAGACTTTTGTCTAAAGTTTCTGCCCCATAACTAGTAAGACTTTTGTCTTAGGCTTAGTGGTATTCACAAAGAATTTAATTGATTTGTTTCACCTCTGGTTGAAAGACTAGCTGGGCCACGGTGGATGCGCTACAGTCCATCTTAAGTTTGGCTGACTCCTAAGTTGGGCTCCAACACTTTCCTCATCTCCTATGCCATCCAAATCTAAGTCCTTTCCTACAGAATTTCCAATGGTATTTCATTTGGAATGATTTGCCTGATGATGTAAGTTTAGCCACTTCTTTCCACTCATTCAGAAAGAAGCTTAAAACCTATCTCTTTACACAAGCATATACACCCTAATTTCTCCTTTTCCTAGTTTCTCTCCGTGGTGTTGAACCTTGCTATGTCTCAGGTTTATGATTATAGTTTTATGCTTTTTCTGTTTGGTGCATCTAGAGTCTGTCTTCAGATGGAGATTATATCCTAAGAAAAATACTATTAAAATTAGACTTAGAAAATTTCAGTCATGTGTTTCATTCAACCCAGTAATACTTACCAATTGACACTTATATTCCAAAGAGATAACAGCAAACTACAATAATCTACTTACTATGATACACAGACTCAATAGATTTGACCTAACAGGTTAGATCTAGTGTAAAATTACCCTTTAGCTTTCTGTCTTATCCACCATTCTCTTCTTGTTGAATGTTATAGCCAAGTAGATACTCAAACTTCTTGTTCATCTCTGAATTCAGTGAGACGAAGCTAGCATCATTTGTTTAGATGGTTCTGCAAATTACAACCCATCTCCACACTTTCTCCAATACTCAAGATATTTGAGTATTCAACTTACCAATTGTCGATCAGACAATATCTCTTCCTATCATTGATATTCCCAGTGTAAGTTTTTTTAACATGCAATGTCTGCAACGTTAAATAATTCAACTTATAATTCACTTTAATATTATTTAAATATTCTATAATTCTGTAATTACAGTTATTTTCATTTATTTTAATATCATTTCTAGTCTCTTGATTTGGTTTGAACATTCGGTTGGAGAGTTTCAATACCATTAAAGGCTCCATTTCTATTGCATACACACATAATGCACTACTATAGAACTGCATATGCATGACTGCATGATTATTTGTATTATTGTATGGTGCTTATATTTGTATTTAATTGCATGATTGTTTACACACAATTCACAATTTCTTTACTTATGGTATTTGCTACTTATTTTTGAATAGTATTGAAATTGAAACTTTGTTTTTTTTTGTTGAAATTTTGTGGGACTATACAGGGTGGCAATAACAAAAGGCAATTAGGTTACGCCTATCTGATGCCTCATATTTTACACACATTCGAGTGTTTCAACTTTTGCAACAATTCAATTATTTGTCCATATTTTAGCAATTATATCATATTTATTTAGTTGTATTTATTTCAGGTGTTGGGAAAAAGTTGAGAAAGCTGAAGATTCTCTCAACCTTCAGCAACTTTTCTTATTCAGTCATCAACTAAATACTTTTGAAGCTATTAAAAACCTCACCATCCCAACTTCTACCTCTATAATAATTACCTCATGTATTTCTCACCTCACCATTACTCGCTCTCTGATTGGACCTAATCAACCCATATAATTTGCTAATACCTCATCTATAACATTTCTATAGTTGTACAATTACTGCAACACTTAAACTCACGAATGCAACACAATAGTCCAAAGCTTCAATATATTATGACACATTGTAACTTACTTGCCAACAGAAAATGATTGTTTATAATCTGACCAATCACATGTAATGATTATGTTCCCAATGTAATACGTTGTGAAATGAATTTTTATTCAACTGAAAGAACATTTTGTAAAGAGTATTAATACAACACATTTCTATTATTGTAAAGTGTATTTTATATTTCACAATGAACACTATGGTGAAATACATCCACCAGGGTTTTCACTCAGTCACACCAATTCTTGCAACCAGTTTGGCATGGTTTTTCACTGTTTTGGACTTACTGACATTAAAGTCCAGGTTTGCGATGTTTCCTGAACAACTGGATCATTCGGGGTTTTTTTTTTGGATAGCAATACCTTTCGTAACAAATACACCTTGTAGTACTGCAATGTTAATTAGTATAACTTACAAAATAAAAATGTTCTTGGACTCTCTTATATAGGGTAGTGCATTTTCAATCAATTGCATAAATACAAGGTGGGTATGTAGTAATGTACATATCTAACCTTCACTTATTAGGGAAAAACAATACGCAAATGATGAAATTTAATAAAAAGCACTCATTCCTATTTTACGATAACCCATCACAAAGCCAAGTTTATTAAGCACAGCTCTCTTTCTCTTTACCTCACACAACAAATCTTTATAGACATCATATTGATAATCTGACCAATCACAGTTTTGAAAGCCAGGCACTTAGTATGTATTTCTTGTAGATATACTTCTGCTGCATTGGGCAGATTAGAATTAACAACAGGAGACATAACATCTAAATTCTAAGGGCCTACATCAAAATTCATTTCTAAATTTATTATTCTAAATTAATCAATCACTTATATTAGGAAATATAATTTAAATTCTATCGCCATATTTTCAAGCTTAGTTTACCATAAAAAATGAAAATATTTAATTATTTAACTTTATATTTCACATATTCCATACTAAATTTATGCTTATATTAAATAGGTGTTTTTGTACTTTGTTGTTTAAAGTATATCAGAATAAAGTGAAAGAAGACAAAATATGTGTAAAAGAATGAATCCACAAGGAAATGGTTATTTAATTTGTGTGAACTGTAATTGTGTGACTGAAACATCAAATATATTAGAATGGATTGTTTAAAAAATAAATGGTGTCTATATTCTATAACTATATTCTGTGTGCTTATTGACAGTCTAGTTGATCCCATTGTCCAATATCCAAACCTATTTTGGGTTACGATACATTATGCCACTCCTCTCGCAAGCCAATCAGGAACATTTTATTAGCCAAGTGAACTTTACAGACTCTACCAATTAAAAGCAAGCCAATCAAACTTTAATTATTAAGATAAATAAATTCGAACATTAATTAATACACTAGAATCTCTATTATCTGACCCTCTATTATCCAAATTTTCAATTATCCAACCTTAAACCCAGTCTCCCCACGCTATTAAAGCCTGTCCTATTATCCGACCTTTCTATTATCCGACCAAATTTCTACTCTCCCAAGATGGTGGAATAATAGATGTTCTACTGTGAAATGAAATCCAAAAAATCATCAAAAGCATGGTATAATGCAATTATCAAGTATTTTCCTAGACATAAACTACTATGAACCAATCAGATGGAAGAGGTAGAGTAAAAGGTGCTGCAAGAGGTACGACACCAAATAATGCAGCAATTTTTGGTAGGTGGTGAGCTTGCATGCACTGCTTGTGAGTTTGTATCTACCAATAAGAAGCTTTATGTGTTCTTTTGACATTTGCCACATGTATGTTTATATTTGTAGGTAACCAAAAAGAATAAACAATGACAAATAAATAAATAAAAGTAGTCACAAGATTTCACTATCTATTTGTAAAAGATGCATATTTCAATAGTAATACGTTTTCTGATGTTATATGCAAAATCGAAGTATTAAAACACTTTATTAACGCTCAATGATGGTCTATGCACCATTTTGCCCTTATGACTCAAAAACTATAGCATCAATCCAATTTGGTGGACAGATATTACATGGGGTACAGACAGATTCCTCCAAATTTGGTAAAATTTGAGTGAATATTAAAGTCAAGAGACAATTTTTCTGATTTTCAATAGGGTGTATACAGTGCAACTGATTCTCTTCATCACAAACTAAAAATCAATATTTTGCTTTCTAATGATGTTATTACTTAATGATCTCACAAAGGGGAACTCAGTGCACTGGTTAACAGAAATCATTTATTGTAAGGAGAGTTGAGGGGCGGTCAAGGTCAGTGATCTGGAGTTATGGGTGTGACAAAGAGGGAAGGAGCCTAACTGGAGCTGAAGAGGTGGGATTTAAGGTGTTTCCTGAATGCTGCAACAGAGGGGCTACTTCTTATTTGGAAGGGGAAAGAGTTCCAAAGAACTGGGGCATAGTGACTGGAAGAATTAGAAAAGTGTTTGATTTATGAACTCTACGGTCAAAAGTGGGGGTATGGAGGAACTTAAGTTTGGGGGTGCTTTTGCCTTGTATTTCTGGACAGTCCCCCCAAAGTTCCCCAACACAGTAATCACACAACAGAGGGTACTCAGTTTATTAAAAATACATATGATTCTTTAACATGTGTAAATACATTCACTATGTCTAGTAATATTTACATTTCCCATGAAAATAAATACAAGTTATAATAAATCCAATTCGTGAATACATAAAATAGCAAACAACACAGTTAAACTTCATACACTAAGTTAACTGAGCCAGTCAGTCTGACCTTGAAAGCCAAAGTGAAAAATGAAGGTCATAATTTTTGACCTCCCAAAAGTGAAAAGGGGTGAAGGTCACAGTTCTTCACCTCCAGAAGCAAAGTGTCTGACCAGAGATAGATATGACAGAGTTACACCTGACCTTGGAAAAAGGTCAAAAGTTAGATTATTAAGGTTAAAGTAAAACAAGGTCACACATGAAAAGAAGGTCAGAATTTTGAAATAAGTTAGAGTCACACTGGAAGGCTCCAAAAACAACAGTGAATAAGCCAATTCATGGACTAATAGATAATATAATATATTATTGAAAACCTCCGTTTAGGTTAATTAAAACTAATATGGTAAAATGTAGACATGTCAAGTATAAAACTGTAAAAATGTCCAACACTCTAACACAACCTCAATAGTGACATGTCATAGAATAAAACCTATTAATACCAAGGTGGAAAGAGGGAGCGACAGCCCCACAGGGCTGGAAGTTAAATTAGGACAGCCCAACACGATGTCTAGCATACCATAAACTACTTAATGAGTGAGCTGGGATGGGCAGTTCAAATCTCTAAAAATTACTTTTGGCTCCTGCTGGGTTGACAATCCAAGAAGGACTGAAGATTAAATTACACATGGCCTATGATGCCCCAGACAAGGACCAATGCCAGACCTTGTTACAAAGAGTGCCTATGTGATCACAAGGCCACCCATGACCTTTTAATTTCTGGAAGAGGTGTAGGGGTGACTTAATTCTCTTAGGTAAGCTGGTTGGCCTTGGTTGAGAATTTTGTATGTAATGAGGCCTATTTTAAATTGTTCCCTGTGCCTGACTGGAAGGCAATGGAGTTTTTTCAGTTGAGGGGTAATGTGAGAGAATTTAGAGGAACGGGTGACAACCCTGCAGAGTGAGTTTTGGGCCTGCTGTAATCACCTTAACTCAAAATCAGTGAGTGATACAAACAGAGAATTGCAGAGTGATACAAACAGAGAATAGTCCTATCTGCTGCTCACCAAAGCATTTGCTAAGAGAACTAATGTTTTAAGATCTAGAAGAGGAGGAAATCTGTAGAGGTCTCTCGCATGAACTCTGGTAGACTTTATGACCTGTGACACATGGTCTTAGAGAGTGAAGTTAGAATCAAATACCACTCCAGGGTTCTTGACACTTTGTGCAGGTGAGACCTGATTACCAAGTATATTGATTGGAAGGTGAGGAAGGAGTTGTTTATGGTTGTTTTTGGAGCCTATCAAAATAAACTTGGTTTGGTCAGGATTCAGTTTTAATTTATTTGTGAACACGAAATTTCAAATGTTGTTTAGGCAGTTCTTTAATGTTTGTATAGATTGACAGAAATTAGCTGATGAGAGTGTTAGCTATAATTGGGTATCATCAGCATAAAAGTGGTAATTAATACTACTGTGAGAGTGAATGATTGAGCTGATTGGGTTTGTACAGAGAGAAAAAAATTAGACCAAGGATGGAGCCCTGGGGCACCCCAAACTGGAGCACAACAAGATGTGAGAATGTGCTACCTACCTTGACTGCGTGTATAATTTGAACTAGCCCAAATGCAAGTTCACTGATTCCATAGTAAACATTAAGTCTGTCAAGGAGAATGGTGTGTTCAATGGTATCTAAGGTGGCGGAGAGATCCAATAAGGTGACGGATGTGACAGACCCTTTAGCCATGTTGAGAAGAAGATCATTCTAAATATTAAGGAGGGCACTTTCAGTAGAGTGATGTTTTCTATAAGCAGATTGGATAGCGATCATGAGGCCATCATCAAGGTGAGTTTGTAGCTGGACTGCTACTACCCTTTCAAGTATCTTTGAAATAAAGTTAATATTAGAGACAGGCCTGTAATTTTTGAAATCTTCGTTGTCTAAGGATGTTTTTTTGAGGATTAAGGTAACATGGGCCTGTTTGAAGAAGTTAGGACACTTACCTTGTTCAAGACAGGCATTAACTAGAGGATTGCTTGGAAAAAAAGATAATGTTTTTGCACAGCAAAAACAAAGCGTCCCGAAAAGGATATTAACGTGAGTGGTAAAGTATTAAGAAAATGCTCTGCTTTTAGCCTTATACTGTTGTGGCAACCAAAGTGTGCGTAGTCTGCTCTATCTAGTACGATTTTTGAGATATAAGCATTTTTGTGCTTTGCAATTTTAGCGAAAAAATCTAAAATTCAAAATGGCCGCCATTTTTGCCGAGACAACATGTTTTGAAAATTGTGATGGCCACTCTACAGAGTTACCCTGTGCGTCAAAAATTGCGTCGAAATCGCTCTATCTAGCACGGTTTTCGAGATATAAGCATTTTTGTGTTTTGTAATTTTTGCGAAAAATTTGAAAATTCAAAATGGCGGCCATTTTGGGTTAGACAAAATTTTTTTTGAAAATTGGGATGACTACTCTGCAGAGATACCCTGTGGGTCAAAAATTTCGTTGAAATTGCTCTATCTAGCATGGTTTTCAAGATATAAGCATTTTTGTGTTTTGCAATTTTTGCCAAAAATTCGAAAATTCAAAATGGCCGACATTTTGGGCGAGACAAAAATTTTTTGAAAATTGGGATGGTCACTCTGCAGAGATACCCTGTGGGTCAAAAATTTCATCGAAATCGTTCTATCTAGCACGGTTTTCGAGATAGATAGTTCAAATTTCAGTCCAAAAACACAAATGTGTCATACTGCACTAAAAATAAAATAATAAATACACCAATTAATATTTACAGCAAACAAATATATACAAACACACAATGACTGGCAAAAAACCAAATCACAAAATCATAAAAGTTGACTAGAAGACACAAAAGATAAGTATACTACAAAGGTAAAAAAAAAAACAACAAATAAGATAAGACATAAAAATAATGAAAGAGTTTAAATATTACAATATAATTTTAAAGAGAGACCAGAAAACCATAAACAAGAAAAAGAATGAATTAAAAACCAAAATATAACTATCACATTATTATGCAAGACTAGATTTTACAGAATAAATTAACATGAAGAACAAAGAACAATATAAATTAAATAAAACTTTTTGAACAAACCAACTTCTTTTAAATAATTTATAACATTAAAAATATTTTCATTAAATAAATTTTTCATTGAATTTATGTTTCTATAATATTTAATTCTAGTGTCACGTAGGTCAATACAGTCTAATAATATATGCTTGACTGTATCGGGACAATGACAGGGAATGCACCAGGGCATATCTTCACCTTTCAACAGATAACTATGTATGAAATAGGTGTGTCCTATACGGGCTCGAGTTATAACTGTTTCCTCCCTATGAGATAAACCCATCCAAACATAAAAATCTCCAACAGTAGGGTTTATTTGAAATAGTTTTTATCAGGACACAGATTCCATTGAGCTTGCCACTTTTGTTTAAAAACAATATTTACATTCACTTTCAAGTCTGTTTAGGGGACTTTCAAGTCTAAAACATTAAAATTCAAGGCCTGTTTGGCAAGTTCATCTGCTTTTTCATTGCCCTTTATGCCTACGTGACTTGGAACCCAAGCTAAAACAAATTTCTTATTCACTGACAAACAATCATTAAAAAGTTTTAAAATATCTTGAATAAAAGGATGATCAGAGTTGTTGCTATCAAGAGCTTGAAGACTAGATAAAGAATCAGTGAATATGATAAAACGATCCCAATCACAATTTTTTACAATATTAAAAGCCATTTTAAGAGCCTGTAATTCAGCTGTGAATATACTAGCATTGTCAGGAAGTCCGACCTCGCACTGAGGTTATTAGATGTAGCAGCTGCAGCAACCCTATTTTCTGCCTTCGA
This sequence comes from Sabellastarte sp. h YS-2021, assembly GCA_964017235.1. Classification (NCBI taxonomy): domain Eukaryota; kingdom Metazoa; phylum Annelida; class Polychaeta; order Sabellida; family Sabellidae; genus Sabellastarte; species Sabellastarte sp. h YS-2021. The sequence goes on from OZ024936.1 coordinate 38,063,999, forward strand.
TCCATTAGTATATATAGCCCTATGGTCAGGATAACAACTTTTCAACTAAGCAAATAGACTTTGAAAAAGACAATCATCGCCAAGATGTTTCTTTTGATAGGTGAGATATAAGTCTATGTGAGGCTTCTGTACAGTCCAGGGTGGGTCATCTGGCAATGACACAGTCTGAATTAAATCCAGCTGAGGACAGACAAGAGACAAATCTTCCTCTATACGATGTTAAAAGATCTTATTGCAGATGGTTTCTTATCATAAAGATCATAAAACTGGGGGTTAAAAACAACATTGTAAGCTGGATTGTCAGGATTACTTCTCAATTTCAAAGCATACTGAATACATAATTTATCAAACCTTAAATACAAGGGTGGTTCATTTGCCTCTACATACAAGCTTTGCATTGGAGAAGTCCTGAAGGCTCCCAGGGATATTCTTAAGCCCTGGTTTTGAATGGGTTCCAATTTCTTACGATACGACTTACGAGCAGAACTAAAAACAACACAACCATATTCCAATCTAGAATGAACAAATGAACGATAATTTCTCATTAAAATACTTCTATCTGCTCCCCAATCCATTTTGGCAACTACTTTCAGTAAGTTCATGACTTTTTCACATTTCTGACGAATATAATCAATGTGTGCCTTAAAATTCAGTTTACTGTCAAATATAACACCAAGAAACTTTGTTTGTGAAACAACAGGGATTTGTGAATTATATATTGTCAATGTTGGGTCTGGATGAAGTTTTCTTTTATAACAGAAATGCATGCAAACAGTTTTGGTTTTAGAAAACTTAAAACCATTTTCATCAGCCCATTTTTCTACCTTATTCAGACACAACTGAAGTTGCCTTTCTATTGAAGCCACATTTCTAGAAGAACAAGTGATTGAGAAATCATCAACAAAAGAGACTTTTCAAAGATAGATGGAATTACATCAGCAATACTATTAATCTATAAAATAAATAAAGTAACAGAGAGGATGCTGCCTTGAGGGATCCCCATCTCTTGTTCATGTATGTTAGAAAAGACAGATCCTAAACGAACTCTTAAAAACTCTGATAAAAAATTCTGAATAAATATGAGCATTCGCCCCCTTAAGCCTACTTTATGTAGATCTCTAATAGCACCATACTTCCATATCGTATCATAGGCTTTTTCTAAATAAAAAAATACAGAGACTACATGGTTGCCTTTTAAAAAGGAATCTCTAATAAAAGATTCATGTCTTATTAATTGGTCTGTTGTCATTCGACCTTTTCTAAAACCACTTTGATATTTTGTTAAAATATTATTTTTCTCAAGGAACCAAACTAATCTAGTATTAATCATTCTTTCCATGGTTTTGCATAAACAGCTCGTCAGAGATATGGGGCGGCTATTGGACAGGTTTTTGAGTCTTTTGGCCTCTTTCCAGCATTCAGGAATTTCATCTGAAGCCCATATATCATTAAATATATCAAGTACCACCATAAGTGAGTCTCTTGGTAGATGTTTTAGCAGCTGATAATGGATCTCATCTGGGCCAGTGGCTATGTCATGAGACTTTTTCAGAGCATCACATAGTTCTCTAATGGTAAACAGTACATTGTAGTTTTCCGAGTTGTCTGTGTCAATATCCAGGTGTTCTTTTTCAGCTTTCACTTGATATTTTTTAAACTTTGTACGGTAATTGTTGCTGCTGGAATTTTTGCTAATTTCTTGCTATGTCCACTCTTTCTGTTATTTTTTGTCCCATCATTATTTTCTAGATGGTGTATTGTGTTGTTACTTTGTTTGCCACTTATTTTCCTTATCATTTCCCATACCTTCTTTGCTGGTGTCTTTACATTTAGTTTTGATACATATTCATGCCATGATTTCCTTTTATTTTCTTTAATTACTTTACGAGTACTGTTTTTATATTCATTTATGTTATCTGATGTGGGATTTGTACAGCATTTATCCATTCCATTTTGACGAGCTTTAACAGCTTTTTTGCATTCACTGTTGAACCATGGTTTGTAACTACCAGTGAATAGTCCAGTTGACTTTGGCACGCATTTTCTTGCAATGTCATTTAATTTATTTAAAAATGCAGGAAACTTTTCTGTTGAATCAGTAAAACTATGCCTATTGATGTCTAGAGAACACTGAAGTTTGAATTTTCCCAATCGGCCTTTTTAAGATTCCAACGAGGAACATTTTCCTCAGGCATACTCTTAACTATATCAATTAAAATAGGAAAATGGTCACTACCACACTGATCAGAATGGACCTGCCATGTAAAATCAAGAAAAACAGTTGCAAAACATCAAAGACAAATCTATTGAGGTAAATGAACCAGATGCAGGATGAAAGTAGGTAGGTGACTTATCATTAAATAAACAAATATTAGAGGAATCAAGAAGATGTTCCACCTTGCTGCCTAAACTATTGGATGAGGAACAACCCCATAAATCACTATGTGCATTAAAATCTCCAATAAATAGAAAAGGTGCCGTGGTGGAATATATACATTACATACAGTTATAGTTTTATGTAGAGATACTTTTACAGCAACTGCCTGCAGTTCTGTATCTAACTCAAGTACCTCATGGGGTATACCTTTCTTAACAAAAATAGAGCAGCCACCAGTGGCTACCTCAGACATAGAACTTTTAAAATAATTATCAAAGCCTCTAAAATTTACATTATCTGTATATTTAAAATGAGTTTCCTGCAATGCTAAAATGTAGGGTCTGAAATTGGAAATTAAATTTTTAATTTCTTCAAAGTTTGGCCACTGTAGTATACTTTTCTTTTTGTTTGGTTCCATTATTTACATTTTTATTGCCACTCCGCCCTTGTGAATTTGTGATTAGGGATTCTTCAACACTTATTTCACTGTCACTATCACTCAAGACATCATATTTATTGTATTGTTTAACAGGGTCATTAGATCCCGTATGTTGTTTGGTCAAATATACTTTGCTTTGGCTTATTTTCAATTTAATGGGGTCATTTTGAGATGCACTTGTCTGACTCGATGCACTGGTTTTATTCACCTTAGTTGTCTGTTTCTCAACTGCACACTTTTGGGGTTGTTTAGCACCATCTGGCAATTTCATTTCTGTTTGTGTTTCTACATTTGCAGTTTTCACCACAGATTTGGTTGCTGCAGCCGCTTGGGCATACGTTGTTTTTACTGAATTAAATATGTCAATTTGTTTCTTGGCTTCTGTGTATGAAATTCCTCTTTCTGCCTTTATCCTTTGAATATCCTTTTCTTCTTTCCATTCTACAGTCTACACAAGGGTCTTTTATTATCTGTTCCTTTTACTAATAGAAATCTTGGCCATGAACAAATCTGAGGAGAATTCAAAGTCGTAGTCATTATATCAAGCGAAGTTCTTGTCCTTTTCCTATCCGTCATTGAAGGTTTTGAGTAGCCATAATGTTGAAGTGGTTATTCGTTGCCAACGCTCTCCACCCACCCTTCGAGCCCAACAAGGGGATATAATAGTGTGGAGCTGAGCCCTGCACACTGATATCAGAGATACATTAGCAATATACTCAAAGACCACAAAAGTGAACCTTGATTGACCTCTTAAGCAGCCACCTTCTAGATACTCCAAACAAAAGCACAAACCAAACACCAGCAGAATACAACAATCAAGTACAAAAGTATAAACCACTGGAAACAACAAACCATCACTAATTTGGAGCACTAGGGCTTGGCACTACCAGCCAATTGATTAAGCCAGGCCATCTTAACCTTCCGACTATGTGAAATTTAGGCCAAAGCTATGTATTGCCTCCTCAATGCCGCAACAAAGAATTGGCTCAACAGCCAGGACCCTCTCTTCCACTGACACGGATCGCAACCCACGGCAAACAGGTTGCCCTAATTAGTCGCCTCTTACAACACGCTGGGCCTATTCTACTTCCTCGGACCAACAGGGGGAGTTTTCAAGATATAAGCATTTTTTTGAAAAATTCGAAAATTCAAAATGGCCGCCATTTTGGGTGAGACAAAAATTTTTGAAAATAGTGATGGCTACTCTACAGAGAAACCCTGTGGGTCAAAAATTTCATCGAAAACGCTCTATCTAGCACAGTTTTCGAGATATAAGCATTTTTGTGTTTTGCAATTTTTGCAAGTAATTCAGAAATTCAAAATGGCCACCATTTTGGGTGAGACAAAATTTTTTTGAAAATTGGGATGGCTACTCTGCAGAAATACCCTGTGGATCAAAAATTTCGTCGAAATCGCTCTATCTAGGACGGTTTTTGAGATATAAGCATTTTTGTGTTTTCCTTATTTGGAAAATTCGTAATTACTCAGCCATTTCTTAACCAATCAATGCCAAAATCTAATGAATTCCAAATTTTAATAGAATGAATGTATTTGCCAAGTTTCAGGTGAATTGATAGAAATCCCTTTCAAGTTATCATCCGGACAAGCTTACCCATCGGAAAAAGACATTTTTGGTCATGTGACCTCTCTGATTGGTCAAAATGTCACTGCAGCATATTCAAAAAAATTCCCCAAGGCTACTGCATACACCTGCCAAATTTGAAAAGAATCCGCCCAATGGTCACAGAGTTATAAGGAAAACGAAATGCGGAGCCGGCGGAGCCTGATTTTCTCCCATACACCAAAAAGCGTCGCTTGCGGGATGCTTAATTATTTAAGTATTTAAGTGATGGGAGTGAGGAGGATGTCCAGATAATGAAGGACAAGAAAATTGGGCAAAGGGTCAAGGGAACATGAGAGTTCATAATGATTTTTGTAATTTGATCATCCGTTACAGTGGAGAAAGTGGAAAACATGGGGGGAGTAAAGTCCAGAGTGATGTGTTGAGAGCTCAGGGAGGCAGGAAAAGTAAGCGAATTTTTTTTCAATTTTATCTGTGAAGAAATCCACAAATCTGTCAGCCAAAAGCTGAGGGGCATTTATTGATGGGAGCGACTTGGCTGGTAGTCTGTATAACACATCGCCTAGGACTCGCCATAATTTTGGGGGGTTGTGGTGATTGTCCTCAATATTTGCTCTAAGGAATTCGGATTGGGTCTTCATGCAGACTCTAATGTATTGGTGGACTTTCTGCATGTATTGGGATCTATTGAAGGTAGATTTGGACGGATTGTTAAGTAGTTCAAAACCAAGGAGATCTGTTTTCATTTTCTCTTTATCAGTTTTATGGTATTTGTGGAAGGTAACAGTAGTATTAGTATGGGATCTAGGGCTTGAGAGATTAACGGTGAAACTAATTGAAAAATGGTTGGAAAAGACATCAGTGGTATGGACACTTTCACTAACTTTCTAATTTATATCAAATGAGTCAATCAGATAATGAAGGGTTTTTGAATTTGATTATGTTGTTTCAACGTTAAAATTGAAGTCACTGATGATCACCAGGTTTCAAAGTGACTGAAACTGTTTGAAAATATTGGAGTACTGGAGGGTGGTGGTCTGTATATATTGATAAAATGAAAAGATTCTTTGTGTAAGGATATTTTGATGAGGAAATTTTCGAAGGTGGTGCAGGTCTTTGTAGGAACAACAGAAGGATCCAATCCATTTTGACAAAAAAAACAGGCCTCCACAGCGGCGAACCTCCTCAAGCCAAGCAGAGGCCAGGATGGAAGAAAATAATTTATTAGTACACTAACCCTATACACACTATACAGACACTAATTACTAATAACACTAAGACACAGATTACTAATAAACTACTAACATCTACTCTAATGGTTATTAAAAATTACTTAGCATAAGTTAGTTACTAAGTCACTAAGGCAGTTAAGTAATGGCGTTACTAAAACTATAGATTATAATAGCATGTAAAGTAGTCAATTGTACACAGTCATTACAATTGCACATTAGTGAATAATTACTACCACAGCTACTGAACTAAGTTAAAACTATGTTAATTAGTCAATGGTACACAGTCATCACAATTCAAATTACTAAGTTACATTGTATCTGTTACAGTACAAAGATAATATGCTTTACATGTACCAGGTGACCCACAATGTTTACTACTAACTCTAATGTGGGTGTTGGAGTGGGATATAGCAGACTTGCCAAAGGCCAAATAGGGGTAGTGCGTAGGGGTGGAGGAGGTTAGGGTTGTAGGAGCCTTTTGAAAGCCATGGACACAGAATTTTGAGATAAGGGGTGAGTGTTGATGTAGGACCACACCGAATCGGAGAACCAGGTACCCTGTTTCTGAATGGCCTGAAGAGAGACATCTGAATTAAAGGCCAGGGAGGCTCTGGACCTACGGAAGCAGTGGAAAGAGTGAGAAATGGGGTCAAGGCCAAGAGAGGAAACAATGGAAGCAAGGGTTTTCCTAACTTTACTTTCAGTGAGAGGGACATAAGAAAGGCCTTGAGGGAGGGCGAACAAGGGGGAATTAGGAGGAAGAGGAAAGAGGGCAATCATGGATTAGATAGCAGTGACAGGGCAGAGGGGGGAGGGGGGAGGAGAGGGATCTGAGCAGTAGTAAACTGGGACTGTTTCTGCAAGGTTTTGGTCCATTTGACTACAATAGTGGCAAAATCTGAGTGAGGGATGAAATCAGCCCGGCATAAGTGGAGAAAGGGGAAGAAAGGCGGCAAAGGAAGGAACCAGATATGAGAGGCGAAAAAAACAAAGAAAGCAGTCAGGAAAAGAGCTTTGTATGAGGGCCCAGAAGGGAGGGGGTCACAAAGATGGACAATGGAGGATAGGGTGGGGATATATCAAAGATGCTTTTGGTTTTCTTGAGGACAGCCGGGATATTTAAAGCAATACTACGCAGGGTCAGAGCCACAGAGTGGTGGTCAAAAGGACAGAGGGGAAGGGATAAAAGTTTGAATTGTTTTTTTATTGAGGAGAGGTAAGCTTGAATGCTAGAATGGGACAAATTGTTATATTGGAGAAATTCAATAAAGGCCAGAATAACAGAGTGGGAGACCTGGTAAATATCTATTCTAGAAAATTGCAAAAACTGGAGAAATAAAGTGAAATGGGAGGTGCGAGCTCGCCTAGTCTTTGGTCTATAATCTGAGGCAGTTCTGGCAACAGCATGGTCAAGGAGGGCTTGGAACGTGGGGGTAGCATCTGAAATGAATACAAGATGAAAACATGCAGTTATATATCTAAATTGATGCATAACATGTTACTGTCTACTAAACACCATATTGCCCAGCAGGCAATAGGATGTCAAAAAGAAATCAAAAAGACACTGGGTATGACATCCAAAACTCATGCTTATTTGAAATTCGAAATGACATCATATGTTAAATGTCAAATAGATCTTTAGTAGCCTAGTCTATTTGACATCTCCAAAAGCCATAAAAATGACATCTAGTAGCCGATTATAAATTTGATATCAGCATAAGACATCAATATGATGACCCAATTTGGACTGATTTCATATCTATGTGACATCAGAAACTGATATCAATTTGATGTACTGATTTAAAAATCTGATTGACATCATTTTGCAAGTGCTTTTTAGAAATACAGTTAAAAATATTTTGGTTTCAAAGTTAATACTGTGTTACATTGTTTAAACTCCCAACATACAACTGCCATTTATGCACACTTACCTGACACAGCTTTAAGTCATTTCCATGTACTATACAGATTATTCCATGGGAGAAAATAATGAATGTCATCTGGGAACAAGTTGGGAAAATTTATACCACTTGTAAAGATACAAATTATGGGTACAAACGTTTGAATATTAGAAGCACTTTTTCTAAACTTTTTTTCTTTATTTGTTCAATCTTTGGCTTGGTTGCAAACACTAAAGAATACATTTGTTTACAAGTCAACATATTTATTGAAGGTTTTTGCTGTCACACAGCATTTTAGTTACAGTTGTAAACATAATTGTTTTGTCTATACCAAAAATTAATTATTTCTTTCAAAGCAACATCACACAGACTATAGGACAAGTTGGTTAGTAGGTTCAGCATCTAATCACAGGTTGTCACCTTTGTCTGGGTTTGCCCCTACTCATGCGAAAGAGCTGAGGGCCTGTCCTAATATGACCCTGGCTGTTTTCAGGATGTAAAACCCAACTTTGACTTAACACAGACTAGATAAATTATTCCGACTTAGGCATGATTTAGACATCCATACGATGTATTGGTAATATTCATAAAAAATGAAATCATAAGTTTATAGAATACCAATGTCAATCTGATCTCAAATGATATGATGATACTCTACTCTAAATGTCTTAATAAAGTGACATCACATTAATATCATTAAGATGTCAGAAACAATGCCCGTATATTATTCGAACATCATATTTTCATCATCTGACATGACTACACAGAGTCATGTTGGGATGGTGTCAATTTTATGTCATTGAATAGGATAATACGATCATGTTAGGTCTGGTAATCATTTTGACATCTAGTTGATATTATAGGTATGTCATTGACATAAAGTCATGTCATGTCACATAAACTGGATGTCAGATTTGTGTCAGATGACGTGACCACCTAATATCATGTCCGAGTGATAGTTAGTTGATGTCATATACTAACATGACCAAAACATGATGTCAAGAATTGGACCTGTGCCTGCTGGGTGGGTTGCTGATAATGGTTGACAACCTGGCTGTGTTGTTATCTATCATGTGCCAACGAGATAACAAGTCAGCACAACAGTTGTCTGCCTCAAATGTGAACCACTTTCAGTTTAATATCCCTCAGAGCAGTCTCTAACCAGATGTTTTGGACGAGGGCCCCCAACCCATTGTCCCTAGTGACCCCAGTGTTAATCACTGACATTACTGCCTGGTTGTCACATTTGACAACTATTTGCTTTCTGTGCCAGATGTGACCCCATAACCTAAGTGCTAACAGCACATTCCACATTTCCATGTGAACAATGGTAAACATTGAAGGAATATTATTGTCCTTGAACTGGTATGTATACACAAACTGATTGAACTTGCCACCCAGGCCTGTTTAACAGGCTCCTAACTCTATAATGTCAGAACAATACAAGTTTTGACGCATATAGGTAGTGGTTCCATTGAAATGTCTGACAAATAACAGGAACCAATTAAAAAGAGAGTTTGCGAACAACGTTTTTGATACCCGTATCTACTTTCCGCTACGTTACACGTCATTGATTTTTGTGTGTGACGTAATTTTATAAGGTTTTGACTGCACAAGGTTACGTTTTTTACGTGGCAAATGGCTTCACCACGTAATTTGTTTCCCTTGTGTATTTATTAATTACTGGAGCAATAAAGTGTGTTATATATGTCAGTACAGAGTTCTTAAGAGACTGTAGATTATTTTAGCAACTTTGTCAATGTTTGAAAACCCAAGTGCACAACGACCAGCCTTTTTTCATCCCCTGTCATAATTTTTTTTTTAGGTAATGAACGCAATCTTCCAAAGTTCTATGTACGTGTGTTTTATAAGCTATTTAACTTGTGGGTTTATTGGTTGTTGGGTGAATAAAGTCTGTGTTATATATCAGTACCCAGTTCATTTGGTACTGTAGATGAATAAAACCAGTGAATTTATCTTTATTGGCTTGTATAATTGCCAATTAATTTAAATGAAATGCATGTGAAAATCCTAGTTCAAACGCTGTTCGCAAACAGAACTCCCCCCCCCTTAATGACTTTCTCCCGTATTGATTAATTATGTTGCGTATTTTTGCAAGGGGCGTTTGTGAAACGTAGTGCGCAACCTCTCTAATGTCTTTTTTTCACAGACTCAGTCATGCGAGTGTTGGTAGACTTTGTATTACGCAAAGTGTCTAACAATCTATTTTATAAAATATCTGGCAGGCTTGACAACCTTATGAATAAACATCAAGCTACCAATAACACTCTGCAATTGACGCTTACTGAAGTATGATAATTTGCTAAACTCTTGACAGGTGTAAAGAATTTCTTCCAGCTTGCCTGGGGGAATAGACATACAAGCAGTGACAGAATCGATCTCAATGCCTAAACACACGATCCTAGTTGTAGGGTGGGGGGGGGGGGGGGGGTGTGTGTGTGAGTTTTTCCTCACTGATGGGGATATTAAGGTCCTTTAAAAGTTTGTGCATTGTATCAAAACTTTCCTGAGCCTTGGATCCATTTTCAGCCCCCAAAAGATCGTCAATATAGGACATGAGATAAAAACCTTTCCTTCCGTGGACATACCGTAGGAAATGGCTCAATCTTGTACACCCCATCACCCCAGTTCTATGGCAAAACACAAAAGATCCTTCAACAAAATAATCTCCATCCCAGTACAGACACAGAAGATGGTAATCAGCCGGATCAACCTTCAGTTGCCTAAATGCTCGAGATAAGTCTATTTTGTGCATAAGGGCACCCTTTCCTGTCTCAATCTGTCAGTGAAATTATCCACAGATGGGTAGGTGAGCTTGAAGGCAGTGCCCATGTACTCGTTACTGTCAGTGAAACCATTGACACTCGCCCCGGGGGGCCAGGAATGATCAATTATGACTCTTCTTTTTTCACTATCTTGTTTAGTGCGAGTAATAAAAGGGGAGACGTGAGTATCCTGACCAAAAGGTGGACTAGAGAATGGGCCAAACATGGCCCCATGGTGAATCTCATCTTGCAAATATGTTTTAACATGCTCTGGATACTGGCGGGCAAAGGCATGACTATGTATGGTACTGGTTAAATCTCCAGATGTGCCCTTAAAATCCATGGGAAATCCATAGCGTAGGTATAGGGGCAGTTGCCAATCCCAATAATCTTTAGCAAGCAGGTCAACAAGGTCCAGGTTCGTGTCAAAGTTCACTTGCACCCTGGCCCCTATAAAGTTGGGACATTTGAAACTGCTTACACACTTATGTAATTTGACAGGGTCTTGACAAAGGTCACAATTAACTACACATCTGTCACATTGTTTAATGTTTACAAACTGTAGGGGGAAAGTGGGATGAAACCTGTATGTTCATTTTGTTGACACATAAAATTGCAGAGATCTTGACTCCTATTGTGCAGTAAATTGATATCAATTTGCATTAATTGTTTCTTAGAAATACTAGCCCAGGGAGTCTGTCCCAGTTCTTGAACCCTAGTGCCCACATGGGAGCTACTGTCACATTTACATGTAAACACATGGTCACTCAATTCACACTTATCAGAACTACTGTCGGTAACAGTACACTGTACATCAGATTTATCCACAAAGTTAGGATTACACTGAATGTCAAAACTTTTTGTTTTTGTTACATGAGTAGATGGAAAAACATTAAGTTTTTTTATCGTTAGCCCTACATTGTATGGTGTTACATATATTGCACACTATATTATTACATTGTATATTGCATATATTGGGCACTATATTGGTGCATTGTTTAATTTAAGCTTTATGTTTATACATTGTCATAAAAGATAATTGTGTTGTTGGTTCTTTTTGTGTGTTGACATTTAAAGTAAGGGAGTTATTGACTTTTGTGTTTTAGTGTTTATTGATCTGTTCACAGACTGGGGGAAATCCCCCCCTCAGTGGTTATGTTAGATTTGGGGAAACCCAATTACCAGTAGTTTCTAGAACTTCCTCCTTTGGCCTAGATGGCTCAAGCCTTTTTGAGTTGGTTCTGTATAATTCCAGAGAAATCTGTGAATGTATATAAGGAATGTACATCTGACCACAAGTGAACTTTGTATTCGCGGGCTATAAGGAGAGCTATTGTGTTTTGGAATATAATATAACTTGTGTTGCTGTGAATTTTTACTGGAGTGAACTGGATACATCATCTGGACAGATTTATTGTACTGTGGATATTTTGGATATTGTACATTCATATAACAGAGAGTGAATTTACTGCATTTTGGACATTGTCCACATCTTGGAGCAGACAGTACAGTTGTGTTGACTCTCTAAATATCTCCAGACAGACATTCTGTGTGACTAGATATATAAAGAATAGCAGGACAAGAACCTTTTGTGTTGTTGAGTGTGAGACAGGTCACAGGATATAGATATCCGTGTGTGAGTGAACATTGGACAGATCACAGGACAGACCACAGGACATTAGACAGACCACAGAATATACCACAGGACGGATTACAGAACAGATTGCTGGATACGGCGGATAAACTTAACTCTTAATCTCAGTGGTCAGGTCAGCTAGATCTTATTATTGTATTTGTGTGCTTGGTTAAGAGCACACCAGTTGACTGTAATCATTATTGTTGACTATTAAATAAATTTGTTAAGTTTAACTTTTTGCTTTTTCTGTTACAACTTAAAGACAACCGGTAATTGCTACCGCGCTTGCCCGTGACCGTAACAGGAAAATTGGGGGCTCGTCCGGGATTCCAACCATTTGATTACAAATATTTGATCAACCGTTCAATTAACATTTTGAAAATCCATTTGATTTAGTAATTGGTTACAGTCAACAGTGCTCAAAATGGCTAGTGCTAAAGAGTTTGTACAGTCACCATCTATGGAAGTTCTAGAAACTTTTAAAAAAGATATGTTAATGCAGATAGCGCAAGAGTTACAGTTAGAGGTAAAAAGGTCAACACGTAAACATGAACTTAAAAGGCTTATTGTTGAACAGTTAGTTGATGAAGATGTTTTACCTGATAGTTGTTTAGAAGTGTATAAGCCTCTACCAATGGAACCTTCTGGGCAATATGAGATCAGGCGATTAGAAATTGAAAGAGAGCTAAAACTTAGAGAATTTGAAGCTAGAGAAAGAGAGCTTGAAGCTCAACAACGAAAAGAAGAGCTTGAAGCTCAACAGCGAAAAGAAGAGCTTGAAGCTCGACAAAGAAAAGAAGAGCTTGAGGCTCGAAAAGAAGAGCTTGAAGCTCAAAAATATGAAAAAGAACTTGAGCTTAAACATGAAAGAGAAATGAAAGCTTTAGAACTCAATGCCCGTAGAATTGCCCATGAAGAGTCCATTGCTACCAAATTTGATTTGGGTAAAAATGTGCGACTGGTACCACCTTTTAATGAGTTGGAGGTCGATAAGTACTTTCAACACTTTGAAAGAGTAGCTCAAAATTTGAAATGGCCTATAGACCAGTGGCCTTTATTGCTGCAAAGTGTTTTGAGGGGAAAGGCCCAGGAGGCATACACGGCTTTGCCAATTTCTGAATGTGTGGACTATAACTCTGTCAAAAATGCTATTTTGAAAGCATATGAGTTGGTACCAGAAGCATATCGTCAAAAATTCAGAAATTATCGTAAACAAGAAAGTCAAACTCATGTTGAATTTGCCCATGAGAAAGAAGTGTACTTTGACAGATGGTGTAATTCTAGGGAAGTAGGTACAGACTTTGAAAAACTTAGGCAAGTTATTTTGATTGAAGAGTTCAAAAGGTGTGTTCGTGATGACATTAAAACCTATCTAGATGAACAGAAAGTTGAAAATTTGGCAAAAGCAGCAGCTTATGCTGATGACTATGCGCTAACTCACAAGTCCACTTTCAACAAGAATAAGTCCTTTGGTCCTGCTAAAAAGTCGTATCCAGAAATAGGAAAGAAATCTGAAAATGTAGCTCCAGAAAAGAGTTCAGATAAGGGTCAAACCTCAAATCAGACTATGAGTAAGGATAGGAAACCCAGATCCTTTGCTCCTGTTTGCCACTATTGTAAGAAACCTGGGCATGTTATGTCTGACTGTTGGCTCTTAAAGAAGAGAAGAGAAAAGGAGGCAACGCCCAACGCCTTTGTGTCTAGCAAGTCTAACTGGCGTTCAAATCCCAATAGAGCAGAGTCTAGTATTGGTTTAGACAAGTCTGAGATTATTAGGGAAGAGTTCAAACCTTTTGTGTCTGAGGGTTTTGTATCCTTGGAAAGTAGTTCCAGTCAGGTCCCCATTAAGATATTAAGAGACACTGGAGCTACTCAGTCCTTACTTTTAGAAGGTGTATTGCCACTGAGTGTAAGCACATCTACTGGTGAGAGTGTCATTGCTCAAGGTATTGAAGGAGGCTGTGTGAACGTTCCCTTGCATAAGGTCAAGTTAGTATCAGACTTAGTTACTGGTTCTGTTGTTGTGGGTACCAGGCCCACTTTACCCATTAAAGGGGTATCTTTGTTGTTGGGAAATGATCTTGCAGGTGGAAAGGTAGTTGCTGATCCTAAGGTTACTTCTAAGCCGATCACTTTGGTTAGCACTGAGAAATTAGAAGAGGTTATTCCTGGTATTTTTCCCTCCTGTGCTGTGACTCGAGCTATGGCCAAAAAGGCCCAAGAAGAACCAAAAGATTGTAAACAATCTACAGATGTCTTAGTTGACTTGTCAGATACATTCTTAAACAACTATGACCATGATGTGCAGAATTCTAGTGATACAAATCCCAAGGCCAGGGTAGATTCTGAAAAACGAGACTCAATTGACTGTCAAGATGTATCACTTTCAAAATCAAAATTGATTTCAGAGCAGGAAGATGATCCTGAATTAGCTCCTTTATTCAAGTTGGTCTTGCCACCAGTAGAGCTAGATAAGGTCCCTGTAGGCTATTATGTCAGAAATGGTGTGCTTATGCGAAAGTGGAGGCCACCAAATATCCCTGCATCTGAAGAATGGTCAGTAGTACACCAGATTGTTGTACCAAAAGTGTACCAAAGTGAGATACTGAAATTGGCTCACGAGTCTCCGATGGGTGGCCATTTAGGCATCAACAAAACTTACAACAAGATAACCAAACATTTCTATTGGCCTCAAATTCGGCACTGTGTGGCAGAATTTTGCAAGACTTGTCACATTTGTCAAATGGTAGGAAAGCCAAACCAAAAAATTCCTGTAGCTCCTCTCAAACCCATTCCAGCATTTGAGGAACCATTTAGCAAGGTGATAATTGACTGTGTAGGTCCCTTACCAAAAACTAAATCCAGAAACCAATATCTTTTCACCATTATGTGCGCCTCAACCAGATTTCCCGAAGCCATACCATTGACCAACATAACAGCTCCCAAAATCTCAAAAGCTCTGGTTAATTTCTTTACTCTAGTTGGCTTACCAAAAGAAATCCAGTCAGATCAAGGGTCAAATTTTATGTCAGGACTATTTCAACAGGTTGTATTTCAGTTAGGTGCCAAACAGATCAAATCTAGTGCTTATCACCCAGAATCCCAAGGTGCACTTGAAAGGTTCCATTCCACTTTGAAGAATATGATTAGGACATATTGTTTAGACAATGAAAAAGATTGGGATGAAGGCATCAGCTTATTATTGTTTGCAGTTAGAGAGTCTGTTCAAGAGTCTTTAGGCTTTAGTCCCTTTGAGTTGGTCTTTGGCCATTCAGTCCGTGGTCCTCTCAAGCTGTTGAAGGAAAATTGGTTATCTGAGAACACCGAAAGCCTAAATCTGCTAGATTATGTTTCAAAGTTCAGAGATAAGTTGAAGAAGGCTTGTGAGCTGGCGCAACAAAATTTGAAAAATTCTCAGTCAAAAATGAAGATGCTTTACGATAGGAAGTCACAAAACCGTACTTTCAAACCAGGTGACAAGGTTTTAGTGTTACTACCTGTCCAGGGAAATACGTTACAGGCCAGATATCACGGGCCATACAAAGTGTTAAAGAGAGTAGGTGACCTGGACTATGTCATTGAAACCCCGGACAGAAGAAAGCCAACCCAACTATGTCATGTGAATATGGTAAAACCATACTTTGAAAGGGGTGTGAAAAAGCCTGTTATGATTACTGACTGTAATATAGAAAGTAACAGTAATCAGGAGCACGAAATATGGGACGACACTCCTGATTTTGATGTTGAATGTAAAATTAGGTTGAGTAATTCTGAGATCCTTGATGATTTGGAAACCAAACTGAGTCATGTACCACCAGATAAGAGGGTTCCACTCATTGAATTGCTCTTAAAGTATAAGTAAGTGTTCCCAAATGCCCCTAATAGGACAAATATACTCATGCATGATGTCGATGTCGGCGATGCCCGTCCGATCAAACAGCATCCGTATCGGGTAAATCCTATCAAACTCGAAAAATTAAGGCAGGAAGTGCAATATATGCTAGAAAAAGATATAATTGAACCAAGTCAAAGTAGTTGGGCATCTCCTTGTGTTTTGGTCCCGAAACCAGACGGTTCAATCAGATATTGCACTGACTACAGAAAAGTCAATGTTTTGAGTAAAACGGATTCCTTCCCTATCCCAAGGATGGAAGACTGTATTGATCGGATTGGCAATGCCAAATACATCACAAAGTGTGATTTACTGAAAGGATATTGGTGTGTGCCTCTTACTGAGCGGGCCAAAGAAATATCAGCCTTCGTGACCCCTGATGGTCTATATCAGTACAAGGTGATGCCATTTGGCATGAAGAACTCCCAAGCCACATTTCAAAGACTAATGAATATATGTTTAAAAGACATTGTCATCTTTAGTGATACTTGGGAAGAACATTTAAAAAGGCTTGAACAAGTCTTGTTTCGGCTCAAAGAGGCAAACCTCACTGTAAATTTGTCAAAGAGTGACTTTGTAAAAGCAAAGGTTGTGTACTTGGGGCATGTAGTAGGTCATGGAGTTGTGACACCAATCAAAGCTAAAGTGAAAAGCATCATTGACTATCCCATTCCTGAAAATAAGAAAAGCTTAATGAGGTTCCTTGGAATGGCGGGATATTATAGAAAATTTTGCAAAAACTTTTCAGAGGTCACTGCTCCACTGACTGAACTACTGAAAAAGAATGTAAAATATCACTGGTCAGAGACTTGTCAAAAATCATTTGACAAAGTAAAGAACCTTCTCTGTTTAGAGCCCGTACTAACTGCTCCGGACTTCAGTAAACCTTTCCGGCTGGCTGTAGACGCCAGTGATGTGGGTGCAGGTGCAGTTTTACTGCAATGTGATAATGAAGATATTGAACATCCCATCTGCTATTTTTCAAAAAAATTTAATGTACATCAAAAGAACTACTCTACAATAGAAAAAGAATGTTTAGCACTCATTTTGGCCATCCAGCATTTTGACATATACATATCTTCATCGTCAAAACCCACCGTTGTATACACAGATCACAATCCTTTAGTCTTCTTGCACAAAATGAAAAACAAAAATAGAAGATTATTGAACTGGAGTTTAATGTTGCAAGAACACAATCTTCAAATAGAACATGTTAAAGGAAAGGATAATATCTGTGCAGACGCCCTGTCCAGAAGCTGTATTTAAATTGTAATTTATATACCTGTAATTAGTAAGTTTATAAAGGTTATACATGGTACTAATTTTACTTTTGTATTTAGACAAAAATGTTTTGTAAAATGTTATTACCTGTGTTTGTATACATCATGAAAATCTCTTGTAAAATTTTGTAATCCCTTGGTTTCCAAAATTTTTCTTTAAGGGGGGAGGTGTTACATATATTGGACACTATATTAGTACATTGTATATTGCATATATTGGGCACTATATTGGTGCATTGTTTAATTTAAGCTTTATGTTTATACATTGTCATAAAAGATAATTGTGTTGTTGGTTCTTTTTGTGTGTTGACATTTAAAGTAAGGGAGTTATTGACTTTTGTGTTTTAGTGTTTATTGATCTGTTCACAGACTGGGGGAAATCCCCCCCTCAGTGGTTATGTTAGATTTGGGGAAACCCAATTACCAGTAGTTTCTAGAACTTCCTCCTTTGGCCTAGATGGCTCAAGCCTTTTTGAGTTGGTTCTGTATAATTCCAGAGAAATCTGTGAATGTATATAAGGAATGTACATCTGACCACAAGTGAACTTTGTATTCGCGGGCTATAAGGAGAGCTATTGTGTTTTGGAATATAATATAACTTGTGTTGCTGTGAACTTTTACTGGAGTGAACTGGATACATCATCTGGACAGATTTATTGTACTGTGGATATTTTGGATATTGTACATTCATATAACAGAGAGTGAATTTACTGCATTTTGGACATTGTCCACATCTTGGAGCAGACAGTACAGTTGTGTTGACTCTCTAAATATCTCCAGACAGACATTCTGTGTGACTAGATATATAAAGAATAGCAGGACAAGAACCTTTTGTGTTGTTGAGTGTGAGACAGGTCACAGGATATAGATATCCGTGTGTGAGTGAACATTGGACAGATCACAGGACAGACCACAGGACATTAGACAGACCACAGAATATACCACAGGACGGATTACAGAACAGATTGCTGGATACGGCGGATAAACTTAACTCTTAATCTCAGTGGTCAGGTCAGCTAGATCTTATTATTGTATTTGTGTGCTTGGTTAAGAGCACACCAGTTGACTGTAATCATTATTGTTGACTATTAAATAAATTTGTTAAGTTTAACTTTTTGCTTTTTCTGTTACAACTTAAAGACAACCGGTAATTGCTACCGCGCTTGCCCGTGACCGTAACATATGGCAATTTTGTCACTACAACTCAAGACACTTTGAGTGTCAAAACCTTTTACTTTATTGACATGATTAACTAAAGTGTCATTGTCATATTTACTGTTCTCGACTACCAGTTCCATATGTTGTCACTGCTGTGGTGTCCAATTCCCTACCTTACGTCTCTTGTTGCATTGGCCCTCTGAGTGGCCATATAGCCTACTAAGTGTGTACGTACAGTATGCACATACATCCTTGTGAGTTATGAGACCCATGTTGTGTTCGGCTGTCCTACTGCATTTACCTTCATTACACTCTCTGCAAGGTACTGAGCTTGGTGTCTTGGGTGCTTTATTAGTGTTGGTGTTGTTATTACTGTGAGTGTCACCTGAGTTGAAGTTATTTGAAGCTTTCACATAAGTTTTCCTCGCCTTATTCACCTTCTTCAGGTCCCTCCAGGTGATCAGGCCTTCCTCCATTTTGGTCATTACAACAAGGTGAGCACCCTTAGTCGCTTGCCAGCTATGGTCACAGGCGTCTTGAAACAATTCGGTCAAATACTCTACCATGTTGCTCCTGAGGTAAGGGTCCTGCTCTTCCTGGACTGACCTTAGAAAACCAAGCACAAACTGGGCTTGGGTGAGCTGCCCGTATGCTACCCTGGCCCTTAAGTGGCCCACAAACGCACAATCCTGGGGCCACACAACATCCACCTTCTCTTTCTTGCCCTTGGGTTTACTTGAAACTTGTGATACTGGTTATTGCACTGAAGTATGTAACATATGATTACCTGGATGTTGAGGCAGTGCCTGTTAGTTCAGTTCTTGTAATCTTTGTTGTACCAATGCTCGGTCCACTGCTGTTGTTCTTAGTGCCTGGATGCTGGGAACAATAGGTTGCTCTGTATTTAATGTATGCATGCCACCAATCTGGCGCCCTGCCTGTATATGCTGACCATCAGAAGCTGGAGCCATCCCCATGTCCCTCACAGGTGGGAGGAAAGCTGTTCCGGGTAAGTGTGCACGTGGCATGTTATATTATTGAACAGTGGGTTGAAGAGGGAGTTGAGTGGTGCTGCAAGGTACCTGGGTACCTGTGCCTATGTGGTGGAGAGTACCCATCACGCCTTGAGTGCTAACTGCAGGTGCAAGTGAAGCTGCTGTTGTCACACCTGTAAACATGACCCTCTGCCCCATGAGTGCTTGAGACTTGAGAGGTAGATGCATGAGCTCTGACCAGGGGTTTTTGCCCAGAATGTATGACACGTACATGCTGTCCTTGATGTGATGGTTGGCACGTTCAGTACACAATCTGAGTATTACATGGGTGTCTGTTAACATTAACAGCAGTCTGAGTAGTGCCCTGACTGGCTTGAGGAAATAGGCTGGAAATGGTGGTGGCTGTGGTATTAGTAGCTGACTGAGTGTGAACTGGTACTTGTATGCCCTCTGGACCTCTAGAGTTACTTGTACTTTCTTCCGATTAGATAACTACTGATCTATTTGAGGTACCAAATAGTGAACTATCATTTGCCTGTCTCAACTGTTTTGCTTTCTTCCTTTTCCTGGGGGTAGATGTGAAAGTTTCAGCTTGCAGTTCTTGTTCCACCTGGGTCATTGTGGCTGAAAGTTTCTGTAATTCAGCCAGTATCAGTTCATCAGTCCTACTGTTACTTGACTGGGTTATGGGTCACCCACTGCTAGTGGCCATCGTAAAACTTCTGTTAACCGAACCACCTGAGGAGGTTGTGTTGATAGGGCTGATGGATCTGCCCATGAGTTGTTGGTTTGGGAAGCCATTGGGTGCCACTGATGCTTGTATATTTGTATGTGATATTTGTAGCCATACCTGCTATTGTGCACCTCCTTCCAACTGGGCTAATATGGGGTCTATCGCACTTATCACAAAAGTGTTCCATACACCAGCTATATCAAGATATCAATGACTGTGATAACATTAAAAATATCTGTAAATTGTATAAACTGTTCAAAGTATAACAAAAATACATGTCCTGCTTGCTTGGTTCCAATTGTAAACAAAGATTGGCGCCAACCAGAGTCACCTGACTAGGCAAAGGGGCCATCCTGGCACACGTTAAGGTACTGGCCAAACTTCTGGCTTGAGAGGCATAGCTCCCAAAGGCCATACCAACAGTGGCTGTTGGTAAATATTATAACCTGGTGGGGTTATTTCACACAGATTAGTACTTGAGGTGTCAGATCTGATCCAAGTCTCCGACATAGCGAAAAGATGGTCAATTATTTCCATCAGTGTCATTGTCAAAAATAAATTTTGCAATGGCAGGGTATTTGCTGTGTGTTGATCTGATATTTTTGCAGGCTGTGAACTCGTGTTTACCACACCCGAAAAGTCAGGATAATAAAGGATATTAAAAATGAGATAAGTGGACTTAATACCCCCATAAAATCAATATTAAAAACACCAACAACGAAGCATAAGAAAAAGGATGTTACATTTTTATTAGAACAGCCACCAACCCCAAAAGAGTACAAGCACACCAAAGCAACCTAAATCCAGAATACAGAAGGCAAGAAGAAGCTTAAGTTTCCAAGAAAATCTTTCCGAAATTTTATGCACTATCCCAAACACCTCAATAAGTAATTTAATATGCACTCCAAAACTTGACCTTATGGAGGAGCACAATAGAACAGATACAATGGAAGTAAGTGATGACAATGGAAGTAAGAATGAAAATACAAAAGACATTGCATGGTGGGTTAAGGAACTAGACTTAAGGATTACCGATAAGGAAACTATACTAGAAAAGGGTGCATGGCTTAATGATGCCATTATCAATGCATCAATGAAAGTACTGCGAAATCAGTTTCCACTGGTCAAAGGACTACAAAATTGCTTATCAATACCAACAAGATGTGATACTAATGGAAAGCGAACATGGAACTATGACACTAGGAAACATTTCACTTTATAGATTGTGGTGGCCAAATTCATTTTGATGGGGTTAATCATTGGTTTGCATCAGTTAAACTTATGGGAGATAATAACATATATATTTTAGACTCTGCAGCATTGGGTAAATTAACAGATTCAGCTAAAATTCAATTAGGAAAGTTATACTGTAAACCACAAGAAAAATATATCTTAGTTTATTGCAAGGTTCAACCACAAAATAAGGGGGACTGTGGGGTACATGCCATTGCCAATATTGTTGAGTATTGTCTAAATTCATTCAGTGGACAGACTGATGTCCAATTTAAAAAGGAGGGCCTTAGGAAACATTTGCATGATTGTTTAGAAAATAATTTTTTTGAACCTTTTCCCAAAAAGAGAACCTTAAAAAGTAAGACTCATATTAGTGCTCGAAAAACAGAAAATTTTCATATGGATTGTGATTGTGGATATCCAGATTGTTTTGAAACTATGGTGCAATGTGACAACAAGATGTGTAAAAAATGGTATCACATAAAATATAGTGGATATTGTACATCAGTAAGTAAAATATTGTGTCATTGTTTCATTGTAATCTTTTATATAATATTGTAAAATACGTTGTACTTATGCAGATACAATAAATAAGTAAACTACTGTGTCATTGTTTCATTGAAATTTTATCCATGTACTAATATGCATAGAACTCGTTTTTATATGATTTCTGTAAGATTATCTCTTCTCATCTAAGAACTACACAAATTTAACTAAAACAACTTTTATTCAATGTATATATGTAGTAACACTCTCATATACCATGCTGGGGAACCCCTTCATAATAACTCTGCACAACTACTTTATCTTAACCACAAAGTCACTGAGCTTGGCAGGTCTTTTTGTAACCCTGCATGGCCTAGTTTTCAATTTCTATGACTAATTTGTATATTAGGCGATTTTTAGGCGATTTTCCATTTCCATCACGGAATTCCGTCACTTTTCCGTGGTTTAGAAATGACCCGCACAATGGTACTTTATAAAAGTCGGAACCGGACCCGGAAACGGACCAATTTCCGGACTGCCCTTACCACCGCCCTACTTACTGCCCAGCCAATCAGAGAACAGATGCTGGTCCACACCCACAGAGTGACGAAAACGTGAGGCTACGATGGGGTTTCTCACAATATTTTACAAGTATACAATCCAGCAATATTTCACTGTCACCACACCTGTTGAACTCTTCTGGCAGTATAAAACAAATAAAATATCAAATGCTGGTACCTCTTCTCCTTGATGGGCTGGGGCGGTGACCTCTTCTCCTTGATTGGCAACAATTACCTGGTAGACACAAAGGAATAAATGCAAGCTATATTGATTTTGGTTTGTATTATTTATATATAATCTTACATTTTTAGTTGGGGCTGGCCAGGATGACTTCATAGATTCCCTTAATTTCATCAGCAATTGTCCAAATCGATCCTCCTCCCTACTCACCGCCCAGCCAATCAGAAAACAGATACTTGTCCTAGTACAACTGCTACCCACCGCCCAATTCTACCGCCCTAGTCCGACCGCCCTTCCGGAAGTCCGGGTTTTATAATGAACCCCGCACAATCCCCCACTCCAGCTCCAGCTCTGAGTTTTATAGCGCACCCAAAACTAGGCACGCTCTTTATTTATACAGTAGAGATAAAAACACAGTAGATATATATATCTAGTGCTAGGTTTCCCAGATACCAACAATGTCGGGACATAATAAGAAAGAGGCGAAACCGTTAGTGACAGGATACCTACTGTTATATAATATTGGACAATGCTGCGGGTGAGTACACGGGTGTCATTAATGTTAGACGTCATTAACTAGCCTGAGCGATATTTAGGATGATCGATAATGTAAGGTAGGGTTAATCCTCATATATTCGTCCCAACTCATATTTTCAGCCTATTATGTGTCTTTGGACATTAAAATAGGGCAAAAATGTTTGTTTTTCAACAAATATTAAAAATCTACCAACGTTAAGCATATGTCATATGTCAATCAAAAGGGCAAATAAAATTGCAAAACTTGCCATTAAAAGTCACATTTACTGGCTTAATGGGCCGATAAAACGGTAAATCACCATACTGTATATGAGCATCTGGTGACTAAACAATTCGTACCCAGGATATCTTTTACTTTACACTAGGGATGGGTCGGTAGGCTCGGTATCGAGAGCATTTTACTGAAATACCGTGATGAGATTTTACAACCGCCACTTCGTTTGTCAGCACATATAATGTTAGGAAGGGTTAAAATATTAGAAACATGCCTAAAATCTGAAGAAATTATAAGCTTTTATCCCATATTTTCATAGATTTGCAGACTTTTATAAGCGATACGTTGAGCAGAACTTCCATATTTTGGTTACGACACTTTATAATCTCAATTTCGCTTGTCAACTCATATAAATAAAGGAAAATTTAAAATATTGGACAGAAACCAGAAATATGAAGATATTATATGTTTTTATCACATATTTTGTGCATTCATGAGCTTTTATTGCTACGTCGTTGAGGAAATGTCCATGTTTGTTTTGGGTGTACTAAAACGCGGAGTCCCGAATTCGTACGGTTTTGCATTGGCAACCTCCTGATGTATAGTAGATGATCGTAATGTTGATATGCTCATTAAGTTGATCGGTCTGCACTGACAGCTTTACCGGACATTACAAACTTGATTTGTAAATATGTTATTCAGCTACTTTTGGGTCAGCTATAACATAGTGAAATTACAGACCTGTAGCTCATGGCACAACTGAGCAATAGCTATTTCAGGTACTGACTGTTGAGTAAATCAGTTATAACTTGAAAAATATTGCATTTGGAGTACTTTGTTAAAATATGTTGTTCACCTACTTTTGGGTCAGCTATAACATGGTAAAAATTCAGACATGTAGCTCATTGCATAGCTGAGTAATAGCTACTTTGAGGTTATCACTATTGAGTAAATCCGTTGTAACTTGAAAACTATTGCATTTAGAGTATTTTGTTTAAATATGTTATTCACGTAATTTTTGGTCAGCTATAACATAGTGAAATTGCAGACCTGTATGTCATGGCATAGCTGAGCAATAGCTACTTTCAGGTTCGCACTGTTGAGTAAATCATTGTATCCACTGGATAGCCGCAGTGTGTAGAGAGATTTCACCATTACCGCTCTAACGTAAAAAATATTATAGTTAGCCTTCTCAAGTTTGCAGGATATATTGATAGCCATAAAATGTTGCCTGGGAATATTTTTGGCCTCATTTTGAAAAACAAGATGGCCGCCAGGGACGTTTATTCGACTTTAAACAAGGACTTTTGTTGGCCCTCTAGAGCAAAGGGTATTATAGGTAGAGATCTCAAATTCGCAGGATATGTTCCTCATTATAAAATCTTGACTGGGAATATTTTTGGCCTCATTTTGAAAAACAAGATGGCCGCCACAGGTGTTTCGTTGTCAGTCATGAAAAGTGCTTATAACTCGCTTATTAATGGTCCTGGAAGTTTGGGATGGTAAACCAACACATAGGAAATCATGGACTGGGATTCTTTTGGTGTGGCCAGATTTGACCTTGGACTCCTCCTTCAAGGTCAATTGAGGATAGCCAAACTTAAAATTGCTTATAACTCGCTTATTATTGGTCCTACAGGTTTGGGATGGTAAACCAACCTGCAGGAAATCATGGGCTGTGAATCTTTTGGTGTGGTCAGATTTGACCTTTGACTGCTCCTTCAAGGTCAAACAAGGATAGCCATACTTAAAAGTGCTTATAACTCGCTTATTATTGGTCCTAGAGGTTTGGGACGGTAAACAGACATATAGGAAATCATGGGCTGGGAATCTGTTGACGTGGTCTGATTTGACTTTGGACCCCTCCTTCAAGGTCAAACAAGGATACCCAAACTAAAAAATGCTTATAACTCACTTATTATTGGTCCTAGAGGTTTGGAATGGAAAACCAACCTATAGAAAATCATGGGCTGGGAATCTTTTGGTGTGGTCGGATTTGACCTTGGACCCTGCCTTCAAGGTCAAACAAGGATAGCCAAACGTAAAAGTGCTTATAACTCGCTTATTAATGGTCCTAGAAGTTTGGGATGGTAAACCAACATATAGGAAATCATGGGCTGGGATTCTTTTGGTGTGGTCAGATTTGACCTTTGGACCCCTCCTTCAAGGTCAAATGAGGACAGCCAAACTTAAAAGTGCTTATAACTCGCTTATTATTGGTCCTAGAGGTTTGGGATGGTAAACCAACCTATAGGAAATCATGGGCTGGGAATGTTTTTGTGTGGTTGGATTTGACCTTGGACCCCTTCTTCAAGGTGGAACGAGGATATTGCATTTGCAGTATTTCTTTAAATATGTTTTAACCTACTTTTTACACTTAAACAGTTACCTCGTTACTTTCCTTCATAATACCATTTGCAGGGCACAACTTTTTTGTCCTTCTGTCAGCTTCGGAATTTCTTTCGAACATGCTGTTCAATTACCATTTACTGTACTTCTGTACAGCAGTTTCCCTGATAATTATGCTTTCCTCTCATTATCACCTTCACAAATCAAAAACACTCAGTCAGCTGACACAGTTCCCGTTTACGGGCACTCTCCTCTTGTCTCAGTGATTACAGCATCCCAGGTCTGTTTTTTACATTCCTTTTTAATATTTCGTTGAGCATTATGGTTTCAGAGTATACTGTGTAATAATTTTCATTTTTTACGCATATTTGTAGCGTATCATTACGGTACTTGCATGTGCCTACCATTCACGGTTCATTATGTTTGTGTATGGGAGACCTTCAGGCTCCGGCGGCTCCGCTGGCTCCGCATTTTGTTTTCCTTATAACTCTGTAACTGTTAGGCGGATTCTTCTCAAATTTGGCAGTTTTATTGCGTTAATACATCCTATCCAATGGACAATAGCTTATCCGGTCGGCGCGGACCGGCCCGCCAAACGTCAGAAAAAGACGTCCTGTGTCTCCACCGGCTAGGCCGGCCCAGTACTGTGCATTCGCCAGATGGTGTGTCGTACTTCCTTCCTGTCTAGACAGAGTGATGTCATAGCATCTTTTTCGTTTGGCGCATGTACATGTTGCACGGATTTTCACAGTGAAGTTTAATTTCAGGTTTTTTGTAAGAACTCTTACCTTTTTTCATTTCCCAATTATATATACGGATTCTAGAAGACTTATAGCCTATTATGTCTTCTCCCAGTCAACGTAGGGGAAGTTGTGGCCATATGATGTCTGGGTTTGATTTGCATGGGGTTTGCGCGCGCTGTCGCGATAAGAAGAAAGGGAAGGATCCCTGTGTGGAAAAACCTGGAGCTGACTGCCCTATATGTATTTCTTTTACCCCAGAACAGTTAACACAACTGTCAACCCCAACGTACAAGAATAAGAAGGAGAAGCGGGATCAAAAGTCTCAACACCAACTCCGGGCCGTCTGATTTGAGTGAGAAACCAGCTGAGAAGAAAAAGAAGAAAGAGGATAAGAAAGTCTCCAGCTCCAAGCCGGTCAAACCGGACAAGCTGGTCAAGTCATCTCACCGGCCCTCTGCAGAGTCTACCGACCAGAAACTTGAGGTCATGGAGCAAAATGGTCGGACCGGTTTAACCGGTTGGAGGCACTTCTACTGGCCAAAACTCTGGACCGGGAGCCTACTTTCAGTACTGTCAAGGTTACACCGACACATGCTCCACCGGCCACTGCTATCAGCTCTGAGCCCTTCATCAAACCACCTGGCCAATCCTCTTCATCCTCACATGGACAAGCCGGTCAAGTCATCTCACCAGCCCTCTGCAGAGTCTACAGACCAGAAACTTGAGGTCATGGATCAAAATGGTCGGACCGGTTTAACCGGTTGGAGGCACTTCTACTGGCCAAAACTCTGGACCGGGAGCCTACTTTCAGTACTGTCAAGGTTACACCGACACATGTTCCACCGGCCACTGCTATCAGCTCTGAGCTCTTCATCAAACCACCTGGCCAATCCTCTTCATCCTCACAGCCACCGGCTGCTTCTATGTTCTTCTATGCTTCTCAGTCCCACCCTTGTGGACCCGTCCTTAGTGACGGTAATGGGGGTTGTGGATGGTCAGCCGGCCTCCGGGCCGTCTGATTTGAGTGAGAAACCAGCTGAGAAGAAAAAGAAGAAAGAGGATAAGAAAGTCTCCAGCTCCAAGCCGGTCAAACCGGACAAGCCGGTCAAGTCATCTCACCGGCCCTCTGCAGAGTCTACCGACCAGAAACTTGAGGTCATGGAGCAAAATGGTCGGACCGGTTTAACCGGTTGGAGGCACTTCTACTGGCCAAAACTCTGGACCGGGAGCCTACTTTCAGTACTGTCAAGGTTACACCGACACATGCTCCACCGGCCACTGCTATCAGCTCTGAGCCCTTCATCAAACCACCTGGCCAATCCTCTTCATCCTCACAGCCACCGGCTGCTTCTATGTTACCGGCCCTACTATTAGTGTGCCTGCTTCTAAGGCCGGATCTGACTCTTCTCAGCCTGCCCACCGACCAGGGACTTCAAAGACAACCGACCAACCTGCTAAGAGGTTGTTCTCTGCTGCCTTTGATACTTGAAGGGATACCTCGTCCAGTGATTCGGACTCTGAAAGTACTAGTTCAGATAGACCTCCTATTGATTTGTACCCGGAAGAGGGTGAACTTGCTGACGACCCGGAAGTGTCACTTACCAACCCCGACCAATCCCTCACTGAAGAGCAATCATATAGGGAAACAATGAGGGGTATACGGTCCAGACTTGTAATCTATTACAGCCAATCTATTACTATTACTATTACATTTGAAAATATTCAATCTATTACTATTACTATTACATTTTAAAATTTTAAATCTATTACTATTACATTGGCATCTATTACTTCTATTACTTTCTATTACATTCTATTACAATTTGGTGCAAACTTGAGAGGTAATTTTAATGCAGAAATAAATCTGACAGGATACTTTATACATCTAATTTTATTGAAAATGCTTCAGATTATGCCATACAAGGATAAAATATCACAAATATATCACTTGGTATATTTACAATTAAATAAATAGATCCCGTATTTATTCTTTTTAAGAATGACTTGACTACTTGGAGAATTTATGAGAATTCTATACAAAGCCACTTAAGTGCTGTAAATTTTGCAATGAGAGGTATATTTCTGGCAAATTCCGTGCAAAGCTTTTTAAATGCTGAAAAATATGTTATTATCAGTAAATATTATCTGGGGGAAAATACACTGTTGTAAAACAATTCTCATATTTATTCACTTTATGATGAGTTGTTAGATTTGAAAAACTCTTATTATTATGAGAAATACTTGATGAGCAGTGTTTACAAAAGAAAACACTGCATTCAAAGAACCCCTTTCTTTCAAATTCTTTGCATGCAGAGCCCACCTCAAAATGATTCAAGAGTGACATTTATGTTTGAAAATAATAACTCCGGTAATTTTATGTAAATCAGTGAAACAGCTAACACATGCCACAATGCATTTTTCTACAACCTCCTTCTGAAAAATAGCAAAGGGTAAATTGTAATAGAAAAATAATAGAAAGTAATAGATGTAATAGATAGAATTTCAATCTATTACTATTACTATTACATTTGAAAAATTTCAATCTATTACTGTTACATCGAAGTTGACTCCAATCTATTACTTTTCTATTACTTCTATTACTTTGTTTACAAGTCTGATACGGTCCTACATGGGGTGGACTCATGTGCCCGACATGGATTCAGGCACCAAGACGTCAGATGATAACCCTTTTGCCGGACCGAAACTTCAGACTCCGGGTAAAGTTTCGGTTAATCTACCCATAGACGCGTGGCTTTCCAACAAATTGTCCAAGCTCAACCTCACCCTAGTACAGGGCTACCCTTCTCGTACCACTGAAGCCGGCTCTCTTCAACGAGATCGGTTTGTCTGGCCAGCCAAGTCCCAAAGCAAATGGTACGGTGTGCACTCAGAAAGCAAGAAGGACACTAGCTCCACAGGTAAAACTTGGAACACTGGCTCTTCCTGCATTAATAGCATTTTCCTGAGGATAGCTCGTCAGGCTGGCATTGCATCCAATCCACCTTTGTCCAGACCCATTTCCCAGGAAAACCTAGGAAAATGGAAGAGATCAGCTCGGGAGTCATCTACAATCTGCAATCAAGCAGCCAGCTTCAACTGCTGCCTACTTAAGGTACAGCAGAATGTGCACTCCCAACTCCGCACTATCCGGACTGATTCCAAGGGCAAAGCAGCAAGCAAGGTTTCTGCAGCAACAGACGAACTTCAGTTCCTGTTAGACTTTAACTCCAGTATTTGCCAGGCCATGGCTAAGGCTATGGAACATCTAACGGACTACGTATTTGTCAACATGGCCAACACCACCCTGTTAAGGCGTGACTCATACTTATCGTACCTCAAGTCTGGAGTAAAGGCGGACACCTTGAACGCTCTCAGATCTGCTCCACTAGAACTGGACACCTTATTCCCAGACTCAGTGATTAAGCAGGCTGAGGAGGAGATTTCTAACTTTGATAGAAACCGGTCTGGATCGGCCTACAAGAAGGGCAGATATCACCCCTATGAGAAACAGGACAGAAAATCTGATCCCAAGAAACAGGACCGACTGGCCTGGAAGAACATCTCACACAGCCAATACAGACAAGGGAAGGGAAAACACCAGTATTCCTCACGTCCAACCAAGGGCCAGCAGCCGTATAAATGACAATCACTGTGTAACAAAGTTACGAGCACGGCTGCTGGCCGGGAGGACTCCCAGAGAGACATTGACTGTTCAATCTTTAGAGACACATGTAAATTTAAATGTTGTAAACCATGTTCATTCTGCAACCGGGCATCCGCAAAGGAAAGGAATAAGTCCTGGCTTGTCAGTTGTAATTTCAAAAGATTGTACATTAAAACATGTCAAAGGTGCTTCTTCTGTCATTCAATTGCTTTGTGTCCAACCTGTGACCAATGTCCCTCTTGTTGTACAAAATCTGCCTGTAGGGGCCAGACTTCA
The DNA here is from genome assembly GCA_964017235.1 of Sabellastarte sp. h YS-2021. Lineage (NCBI taxonomy): Eukaryota > Metazoa > Annelida > Polychaeta > Sabellida > Sabellidae > Sabellastarte > Sabellastarte sp. h YS-2021. Next base: position 38,094,253 of record OZ024936.1, read on the forward strand.
AAACTTTTGACAAACTTGGCTGGAAAGAGGTGCCGGACCAAAAATAGTTCAAATCTTGAGAGAGGGCTACACTCTCCCCTTTCGGATCCGGCCAAACCTCACAAGGTCTCCCACTGTCATAAGCCGGTATGCCAATCCCCACAGGAACAGTTACCTGCTGGAGGCATTGCATCAGCTTATAGACAAAAATGCAATAGAACTGGTCCACAATCAAACATCTCTAGGGTTTTTCAACCGGCTTTTTTACCCAAACCCAACAACAAGTGGAGACCCATTCTGGACCTAAGCAAATTAAACCTCTTCCTCAAGGTGGAGAAGTTCAAAATGGAGACACCGGAAACCATCAGGACATCCCTCCAGCAAGGGGAGTGGGTAACCTCAGTAGACTTCAAGGATGCCTACTTCCATATACCGATACAGGAACAGTCCAGGAAATACTTAAGGTTCCATGTCCAGGGCCGGACTTAACAGTTCAGGGCACTGCCCTTTGGTCTGTCCACAGCGCCCATGGAGTTCACTGTGTTAGCAAAGGAGGTGAAACTGATGGCCATACACAAGGGTATAAGGATCCACCAATACCTAGACGACTGGTTGGTGAGAGCCGGATCCCACCAAGCTTGTCTCCATCGCACCCAAATTCTGGTCAAGATGTGCCAGGATCTGGGTTGGCTGGTGAACTTAGAAAAGTCAGAATTGGAGCCCAAACAAGTCTTCAACTTCGTAGGCTACCAGTTCGACCTCAGGTCCGGCCGGGTCAGACCGACACCGGACCGATGGCAAAGTCTTCAAGGAAAAATACAAACACTGCTGTCATTACCGGCCTGTCCGGTCCAACAGTTCATGTCCTTGATAGGTCTGTTGACAGCCTCAGAGAAACAAGTTCACCTAGGTCGGTTGCACATGAGACCCATACACTGGCACCTCAAAAACAATTGGAGAGTACCAGAATCTCTGGAAAAGGTCATCCCTCTACCCAGATCCTTGCGCCCACACTTACAATGGTGGCTAAACGAAAGCAATGTGCTTCAAGGTCAACCATTACACCCCATAAAACATGCTCTGCAAATGTTTACAGACGCATCAAAAGAAGGGTGGGGCGCTCATTTAAACGAGCTCACTGCAAAGGGGTCCTGGTCAGTGCCGGAAAGCAAGCTGCACATAAATTACCTGGAACTGAAAGCAGTCCTCTTGGCTCTGAAAGAGTTCCAAGACCTATGCACCGACAAAATAGTCCTAGTGGCCACAGACAATACCACAGTGGTGGCTTACATAAACAAAGAAGGAGGTATGAAGTAGGGCCCACTGTGTGCCCTACTGTGGAGAATCTTGACCTGGTGTTCCCAGCGACAAGTGACTCTAAAAGCCCGACATATCCCTGGCCGACTAAATGTGATAGCAGACAAGCTATCCCGGCTCAATCAGACCATCCAAACAGAATGGTCCCTCCTTCCGGACGTTTTTCAAAGCTTATGCAGCAAATGGCACCGGCCTCAGATAGACCTATTTGCCACGAGGTTCAACCACAAGTTACCTCTGTTTGTCTCTCCAGTACCGGATACCCTGGCTGTAGCAGTGGATGCACTCACTCTGCCATGGGAGGATCTGGACGCATACACCTTCCCCCGACCGCCATATTGGGCAAAGTGGTGGAGAAGCTACTGGACTCCCCGTGCAAGAGACTCATTCTGATTGCCCCGGGGTGGCCCAACATGCCTTGGTTTTGGGACATTGGTGACTATGTCCAGTCAGGTCCCTCTCAGCCTGCCCAACCGGCCCAATCTGCTGACACAGCCCTTCAGTCAGATCCCTCACAGAAATCTGACAAGTCTAAATCTCCATGCCTGGCTCCTAGAGCCACAAAAATCAGAGAACAGGGCTTCTCTGAGACAGTGGCAGCAAGAATTGAGGCTCCTCAAAGAAGATCTACCAGATCAGTCTATGAGGCAAAGTGGGCCATTTTTACAAAGTGGTGCGTCACTAATCAGGTGGACTTCAGGTCACCACCTGTAAAGTCGGTGGCTGACTTCCTAATGTACCTCTTTGAGGACAAGAAGTTACAGCCCAGCACCATTGATGGATACAGGTCTGCCATTGCTGATAAACTGGGTAATACAACAGTCAATATCAGCAAAGATAATAATCTCACTCGTCTCTTGGAAAGTTTCCACAGAGATAGACCCAAAGGGAGGAGGGGGATTCCCTCCTGGAACCTTTCCCTGGTGCTACACCAGCTGACAAAGGCTCCTTTTGAACCTCTTAGGGAGGCATCTCTGAAGCACCTGACCTTCAAAACTGTCTTCCTTTTGGCCCTAGGCTCTGGCAAAAGAAGGAGTGAGATCCATGCATGGCAGCACAAGAACATCAGACATCAATCCGATTGGTCTAAGGTGTCCTTGTTTCCATCTCCCAGCTTTCTTTCCAAGAACCAGCTGGCTAGAGAGGGTCCGGAGAGTGTAGCCCCAGTGGTCATACCAGCCCTGGCTCCTACTCTAGATAAATCCCTCAAGTCTGACAGATCCCTTTGTCCAGTCAGAGCCTTGCGCTACTATTTGGACAGGACTTCAGACCTCAGGCAACATAAGGAGCTAGTCTTTGTCTCCTTCAAAAAAGGCGTCGACAAAGACATCTCCCCTGCCACTATCTCCTCATGGATCAAACAAACTGTGATCCTATGCTATGAGCTCTCTGATCATCAAGCCCACACCCTGCATCAAGTTAAAGCTCATGATGTCAGGGCCTTCGCTGCCTCTAAGGCCTTCCAGTCGAGAGTCTCCTTGGAGCAGATCTTATCAGCCTGCCACTGGAAATCTCATAATACCTTCACTCAAATCTATCTGAAGGATGTGGCTTGGGCTGACTCAGAGCTCTAGGGTGTTTGACTTCAAGGTCTACCCAGGCTTAAAGAAGGAATTTTCATTATCTAACATGAGTTCACACAAGTCCCTAGTAACTTACCCGCCGACCAAGCGGTAGTTATTCAGCTATTGTCCATTGGATAGGATGTATTAACGCAATAAAATTGCAAATTTAATAAGTAAATTAAATTTTTATAAGTTAATACCCTATCCAATGGACACACAAGACCCTCCCACCGACCCCGCTATCAGCTTACTAGGGGTCTAAGAGGTTTAGACAACGAAAAAGATGCTATGACGTCAGGTTGTCTAGACAGGAAGGAAGTACGAGGCGCCATCTGGGGAGTGCACAGTACTACGGACCGGCCAGCCAGTGTTAACACAGGACGTCTTTTTCTGGCGTTTGGCGGGCCGGTCTGCGCCGACCGGATTAGCAAAAATGGCGGCCATTTTGAATTTTCGAAAAAATGCTAATATCTCGAAAACTGTGCTAGATGGCGAATTATCTCTTAAAAGTATTGCAGATAGCCAATTTTTCTCAAATAACTCATTCATCTACTTTTGGGAGAGCTTTCACATGGTGAAGTTCCAGACCCGTAGGTAATTACTCACCTACTCAAAATGAGTAAATGCAAATTATCTCTAGAAGTATTGCAGATAGCCAATTTGTCTCAAATAACTCATTCATCTACTTTTGGGAGAGCTTTCACATGGTGAAGTTTCAGACCCGTAGATATTTACTCACCTACTCAAAATGAGTAAATGCGAATTATCTCATGAAAGTATTGCAGATAGCCAATGTTTATCAAATAAATGATTCACCTACTTTTGCAAGAGCTTTCACATGGTGAAGTTTCAGACCCATAGCTAATTACTCACCTACTCAAAATTAGTAAATGCGAATTATCTCTAAAAGTATTGCAGATAGCCAATTTTTCTCAAATAACTTATTCATCTACTTTTGGGAGAGCTTTCACTTGGTGAAGTTCCAGACCCGTAGGTAATTATTCACCTACTCAAAATGAGTAAATGCTAATTATCTCTAAAAGTATTGCAGATAGCCAATTTCTCTCAAATAACTCATTCATCTACTTCTGGGAGAGCTTTCACTTGGTGAAGTTTCAGACCCATAGCTAATTACTCACCTACTCAAAATGAGTAAATGCGAATTACCTCTAAAAGTATAGCAGATAGCCAATTTTTCTCAAATAACTCATTCACCTACTTTTGGGGGAGAGCTTTCACTCAGTGAAGTTTCAGACCCGTAGCTAATTATTCACCTACTCAAAATGAATAAATGCTAATTATCTCTAAAACTATTGCGGATACCCAATTTTTATCAAATAACTCATTCATCTACTTTTGGAAGAGCTTTCACATGGTGAAGTTTCAGACCCGTAGATAATTACTCACCTACTCAAAATGAGTAAATGCTAATTATCTCTTAAAAGTATTGCACATAGCCAATTTTTCTCAAATAACTCATTCACCTACTTTTGGAAGAGCTTTCACATGGTGAAGATTCAGACCCATAGCTAATTACTCACCCACTCAAAATGAGTAAATGCTAATTAAGCGTCCCTGAAAGGGCGCTTATTTGTTTTCGCCTCAGTTTCCTCGCCGCCGCCGCATTATGGTCTCCCTTGAATATCTCCCTTATTATTAGAAGGTTTCAAACCATATTTGGCAGTTATATACCTTAGGCGTGGGAAAATTTTTCTGCATGCTTAAATTTGACCTTTGTGAAGATCACATGATCAAAAACTATTTTTTGAAGTACACCCCCCGTCATCACAGTTCAGGAAAAACTACTTGCTACAGAGCCTTATAATTTGTTCATACTATCGAAAACGCGAGCTGATTAGATTTTGGGAGCAGTCCCTTGAAAAATGTCTCATTTATGAGTGATTTTCTGACACCTTCCAATCTGAAAGCCTTAAATTTAGGCCAACCCCCTATTATCTTCTTAAGTATTGCATTTAGAGCTATAAAATGTACTGGGAGGTAATAGGAAACCATATGTGGAGAGTCTAAATAGCCGGTCAGTTTTACCCCACGGCCCCCCTTATGGGTCAAACTGGGGTCATAAAATAGCTGATTTTGAGTTTTTGCCTTATATCTCCTTTATTGTTGCTTTTGTAGCTTCAGAATGTATTAAGAGGTATTGGGAAAGCATATATGGAGAGTCTAAATAGCCGGTCAGTTTTTCCCCCCGACCCCCCCTTATGGGTCAAACTGGGGTCATAAAATAGCCGATTTTGAGTTTTTGCCTTTATCTCCTTTATTGTTGCTTTTATAGCTTCAGAATATATTAAGATGTATTGGGAAAGCATATGTGGAGAGTCTAAATAGCCGGTCAGTTTTACCCCCTGGCCCCCCCTTATGGGTCAAACTGGGGTCATCAAATAGCTGATTTTGAGTTTTTGCCTTATATCTCCTTTATTGTTGCTTTTATAGCTTCAGAATGTATTAAGAGGTATTGGGAAAGCATATATGGAGAGTCTAAATAGCCGGTCAGTTTTACCCCCCGACCCCCTCTTATGGGTCAAACTGGGGTCATAAAATAGCCGATTTTGAGTTTTTGCCTTTATCTCCTTTATTGTTGCTTTTATAGCTTCAGAATATATTAAGAGATATTGAGAAAGCGTATGTGGAGAGTCTAAATAGCCGGTCAGTTTTACCCCCTGGCCCCCCCCTTATGGGTCAAACTGGGGTCATAAAATAGCGGATTTTGAGTTTTTGCCTTATATCTCCTTTATTGTTGCTTTTATAGCTTCAGAATGTATTAAGAGGTATTGGGAAAGCATATATGGAGAGTCTAAATAGCCGGTCAGTTTTACCCCCCGACCCCCCCTTATGGGTCAAACTGGGGTCATAAAATAGCCGATTTTGAGTTTTTGCCTTTATCTCCTTTATTGTTGCCTTTATAGCTTCAGAATATATTAAGAAGTATTGGGAAAGCGTATGTGGAGAGTCTAAATAGCCGGTCAGTTTTACCCCCCGACCCCCCCTTATGGGCCAAACTGGAGTCATAAATAGCTGCTTTGGAGTTTATGCCTTATATCTCCTTTATTGTTGCTTTTATAGCTTCAGAATGTATTAAGAGGTATTGGGAAAGCATATGTGGAGAATCTAAATAGCTGGTCAGTTTTATCCCCCGACCCCCCTTTATGGGTCAAACTGGGGTCATAAAATAGTTGCTTTGGAGTTTTGCCTTATATCTCCTTTATTGTTGCTTTTAGACCTTCAGAATGTATTAAGAGGTATTGGGAAAGCATATGTGGAGAGTCTAAATAGCCGGTCAGTTTTACCCCCCGACCCTCCCTTATGGGCAAAACTGGGGTCATAAATAGCTGCTTTGGAGTTTATGCCTTATATCTCCTTTATTGTTGCTTTTATAGCTTCAGAATGTATTAAGAGGTATTGGGAAAGCATACGGTGCAGCTTTGTGCATTCTTAGCTTTACAGCATGCTTATTGAAACCACAAAGCATTTTAAACTTTAAGGGACGCTTCGCTTTTGTTAGCAAAAGCATTCCTCTAGTTATCTCTAAAAGTATTGCAGATAGCCAATTTTTCTCTAATAACTCATTCACCTACTATTGGGAGAGCTTTCACTCGGTGAAGTTTCAGACCTGTAGCTAATTACTCACCTACTCAAAATGAGTAAATGCTAATTATCGGTAAAAGTATTGCGGATACCCAATTTTTATCAAATAACTCATTCATCTACTTGTGGGAGAGCTTTCACATGGTGAAGTTTCAGACCCGTAGATAATTACTCACCTACTCAAAATGAGTAAATGCTAATTATCTCTAAAAGTATAGCAGATAGCCAATTTTTCTCAAATAACTCATTCACCTACTTTTGGGGGAGAGCTTTCACTCGGTGAAGTTTCAGACCCGTAGCTAATTATTCACCTACTCAAAATGAATAAATGCTAATTATCTCTAAAACTATTGCGGATACCCAATTTTTATCAAATAACTCATTCACCTACTTTTGGGAGAGCTTTCACTTGGTGAAGTTTCAGACCCATAGCTAATTACTCACCTACTCAAAATGAGTAAATGCGAATTATCTCTAAAAGTATTGCAGATAGCCAATTTTTCTCAAATAACTCATTCACCTACTTTTGAAAGAGCTTTCACATGTTGAAGTTTCAGACCCATAGCTAATTACTCACCTACTCAAAATGAGTAAATGCGAATTATCTCTAAAAGTATTGCTGATAGCCAATTTTTCTCAAATAACTCATTCACCTACTTTTGGGAGAGCTTTCACTTGGTGAAGTTTCAGACCCATAGCTAATTATTCACCTACTCAAAATGAGTAAATGCTAATTATCTGTAAAAGTATTGCGGATACCCAATTTTTATCAAATAACTCATTCATCTACTTTTGGGAGTAAATGCGAATTATCTCTTAAAAGTATTGCAGATAGCCAATTTTTCTCAAATAACTCATTCACCTACGTTTGGAAGAGCTTTCACACATGAAAATGAAAAATTGTGAATATCTCGGAAAAGCTATTTCTTCTCCTTTAATGCTCGGCGGGAGATACACACCGCGGCAGTGGTCTTGTTTTCAAAATTTTTGTCTCACCAAAAATGGTGGCGATTTTGAATTTTCGAAGTTTTTGCAAAACACAGAAATGCTTATATCTCGAAAACTGTGCTAGATGGGGCGAATTCAACAAAATTTTGGACCTGCTGGATATCTCTGCAGAGTACCCATGCCAATTTTCAAAATATTTTTGTCTCGCCAAATATAGCGGCCATTTTGAATTTTTTTGCAAAAATTGCAAAACACAAAAATGCTTATATCTTGAAAACCGTGCTAGATAGAGCAGACTGCGCTGACTTTGGTTGCCACAACAGTATAAGGCTAGAAACGGAACATTTTCTTAATACTTTAGCACTCACCTTTATATCCTTTTCGGGACGCTTTGTTTTTGCATAGCAAAAACATTATCTTTTTTTTTTTGCGAGCGATCCTCTAGTTTATTTACAGGCCCTTTCATTTGACATTTCGGGGATACGGATCCTGGTTTCAGTGTTTTGGGTTCGATTCTGAACCTAGGGTCTCCTTTTTCAGCCTTTCCCCACCTTCAAGTCTGGAGGATGGTGGTAAACGGTTCATGGGGTTGACTTGGTCTTCCCCTTTGGAGACCCTTCTCACTGTTACCGGTTTCCTACATTATAACTTTATGTCATTTGTTCATTTGGTTTCCCAGTCCATTTTTAGTCCTTTGGCCTCTTTTGTGCCTAAGGCTCAGCCTAATCAGGCTGCTTTTTTTTTGGACTGGGATTTCCTTTTCTATACCTTTTTGGTTTAGGGCTCATTTTTATCAGCTGAACCAACAGGTTCATTACTTCTACAGGTCCTTTCATTTGACGTTTCTGGGGTGTTGATTCTGGTTTCAGTGTTTTGGAGGTTGGTGGTTACTGGCTTGTAGGGTTGACTTTGTCATCCCCTATGGTGGCCCATCTCACTGTTACCTGTTTCTACATTCCAATTTTATGTCATTTTTGTCATTTGGTTTCTCAGTCCAATTTTAGCCGTATGGCCTCTTGTGTGCCTTAGGCTCAGCCTAATCAGGCTGCCTTGTTGGACTGGGATTACCTTTTCAGGACCATTTTTGTTAGGGCCTCTTCTTAACAAGTTATTACCAGTTGAATCCGACTGATTCTGCTTTTTCTGCTCCAATCTTTTTCTATTTCTAGGAAAATTTTGGAGTTTGGTGAACTTCTACTGTTATTCAACAGCTTTTTATTTCATTTTCACTATTCTTAGATCTGACTATCTACTGGTACATCTCCCTTTTGGGGAGGTTGGGGTCACTCTGTCTTTGGTTAATCTTCAGGCAGACTATTGGGACTTTATCCCAATTTTTTTATGTGCCAGTCTGTTGGACTATATGGATGCTTAATCTTCTCCACAGAAGATTTTCAAGGCTTCCTGTCCAACAGAATAAGGGGATAACTAATGACTGGTCTTATTTATTTTGATCAGTCTCCGTCTTCTCCTATGAGTCAACCACTGTTTCCAGGCTCAGAAATCCCTTCGTGGGGTCAGATTCTTACTTTTCTGTCACTCATGAATTTTGGGATCTTCTCATTCTAAGTTTATAGGCTGGGTACTTACCCAAATTTACCTTCTAAAACTTAGTTTTGCCAGGTTTAAACCCTCTTCAGGGGGTTTCTTGGTTAACTTACTCAGGTATCTGGACCTGGGATCTAGCCTGGTGGGGTTCTTCACACCTTCTCTTCCCTAGGCAGAGGTCCTCTGCTATTAGGAGACATCTGAGATGGTACTCTGGGATTTTTTCTTTGAGTCCTGTTTTGTTGATCACTTATTCAAGTTGATTGACCAGACAGTAGTTCTCAGTGGTCTCTTTCCTCCACCATGCTTTGGACATCTTTCCAATGGATCTTTCAGTTCTATTTTAGCTGGTTGATCTATGGCCTCTTCCAGCCATTAGTTCTCTTTGCAAATTGTTTGCAGAGATTTCTTTTTCCTTCTCCCTCACTCATGCCTAGTCACTTTGTAGGGGAGATTGGTCCTCATTTGGTCTTACTGTTGTGGGATCTCTCTTGAGAGACTTTTTTCTCACATATAACAGTAGAAGCAGAAGCTTTTCATTCTGCCCTTGTTAAAGGTGCCTCCTTTCAGCTTTCTGCTTTAGCCTCTTGAGGCAAACCTACAGAGGCTTTTCTCCTTTCAACTAGGTAGTCTTCTCTCTAATAACTTAGTGCTGAGGGGATGTGGTTCCTTTCCAGGTTCCAACATTCTGATGGTGGAATGCTTTCCAGAGGCAGGGGCAATAGCCTCAGCCTCTCCTTCTGTTTTGATGTCCATCAGGAGGTAGGAGTGCTTTGTTCATTCAAACTTTCACTCTTACTTCCAGATCCCTCCACTTGCCAGTGGGAGGTCAACTGATTTCTTCCACTTCAATTGAAGTGTTTGGGTGCTAACCTTCTGTTTCCAGAAATCTGGAACTTGATTTTTCCTGGTTTTCCAAACTATCAGGATGAAATCTTATCGGTTGATCATTTTCTCCCTTCTAGTTGGCCAGTGGAACACTTCTCTTCCTCCGTATGCCTCCTTTCTTTCCTTTGGCTCCTTTGGTTCACTCTTGCTCAGATTTTTGTTCTTGTGCAGGGTGTACCAGTTTGTGGCAATCCCTTTGGGCCTAGCCACTGGCCTTTCAGGATTTTCTTCCTTAGTCAAGGAGGTAAGGAAGTTGGCTTTGAGGTTGGGCATCTCAGTGCACATGTTACAACACAATTGGCTCATCAGAGCCAATAGTTGTCAGAGGCTCATTTTGCAACTCTTTCTAAGAGTTGGCTCTTGGGGAAGGTGTTCCTCACAGGGGCAAGGTTTTCTGTCTATTCAGCAGCTCGTCCTTCCCTAGAATACCTTTAGTTTCCCCTCCAAGTATGCACCTTTTATATTTCTGGCTTCTACTAAGAAGCCACTTCTTCAGGGTCCTGCATGCTTATGACTCTTCTTCAGTGTCATCTAAGGACACCTTGCTTTTCCTTCTAAGGTGCTTTGGATGCTCCGTTCTTGACTCCTTCTGTGAAGGTTTAATGCTGTAGCAGTCCAATCTGCTCATCACTTTCTAGAGCTCATGGCTTTTCTGCTCTCAGACTTTTGTTCCTGTATTATCCTTTCATCAAAGGATGATCCATACAGCCTCAGACAACATGGATGTCTTGTTCTCAAGACATTTGTTCTTCCCTTGTCCTTTCTTCAAAGAATGCTTTAGATAGTCTCAGGTAACACTGTTGTCTGTGCTTTCTCTTATAACAAGAGGGCTTCCTCTCTTGGGACATGTGTCACTCTTTTGGTACCTGTTTGCCAATTTATTCTACCAGAACAAGTCTGTTCTTCCACCTACTCATGTTCCAGGGGCATGAATCTTTGGCAGACCTTCATATGGAGTGGTCTCTCAGTTTTTGGATCATCAGTTGGCTGTCTTAGACTTCACATCTGATTTAGATCTCTTTGCCATGTGATTCAATCACAAGCTTCTCTTGCATATGCCTACTGTGCTAGACCCTTAGGTTCTGGCAACAGATGCCCTGGTGTTCATTAGGTTCTGAGTACTTGTTTTCTCCTTTCCTCCTTCAGCTCTTTGGCCACTAGTGGTTTGAGTTAGTCAACTGCCAGAACTGTAGGATGCTTCTTGTTGTCTTCCTTGGCAAACCAAGGTTTAGCTTCAAGATCTCCTTAAGAAAGCCAGTAGCTCTTCCTCTATCTCTTCTATAACAACCTTATCTACAGGTTATTTACTTTATGGAGTTCCTTTCTTCATTCCTTGTGGCTGAAGTTTCCATATAGAAGAATGTTCTGAGGAGGTGTCCAGGAGGATTTTTGATCCTCTGATACTGTCTATTAGTGCTGGGACGATGTTTGCAAACTTCGGTATTATCGCTCGCTGGCTCATTGCCGATCAATGACCGGTAAACTTTAAGTACAACCGATATTTGCTAAATTCATTTCTTTGTAGCCTTTTGGTCACAATAAAACACTAACCGGAATAATATTTTGTAAAAATTTGAAATATTTATCAGTTAAAATGTCAAAACTAGCTGTGAATGCAATAAAAATAACGTAAATAGAAACAATTTGGGGTTTTCCCATTGTTGTCAAGGTAATCATAAGTTGAGCCAATCACAAGTGAAGATACATCCAGCATGGTCTGTTAGTGAGGGAGACGTCTGTGAATGGCTTTTAGGTTATATTTTTGTTATATTTGTGATAATTTGTGTGTATTTTGCTTGTTGTTATTTAATATTTGATTTTTCTGTCTGGTTTACACTTTTGACTCCATGATCGGAAATGTTCGAAGTTTGTTCACGAATTTCCGATACGAAAATCGACACGTAATATCATGGCGATCTCCCAGCACTACTGTCTATGAAGCCAGGTGGAACTGCTTCCAAACCTTGTGAGAAACATGGCCACTCTACCATGCTTCAACTGTTTCCTTTCATTGCTGAATTTTCCTATTTAGGAATTTTTTCATCAGGCAATAGGGATACAGGTCAGCTCTCTCCATGTAGTACAAGGAGTTGGGTTCTTTTAGGAGCATAGAAGACTCGTTTAGAGCTTCTTTAAGTCCAGGATAAAGGTGGTCGTCACCTACCTGCTTGGTACTTAACCTTGGTTCTGCAGGCTCTCACCAAGGCTCCTTTTGAACCCTTTATCTTGCTGAGCCAAGTTTTTCACATATAAAACAGTCTTTCTTACTCCCTTGTTTCAAGGGAAGGAGAAGGAGTGATTTTGTTTACTTAAAGGTCTCTTCTCACTCTCTAGGGGTGGCCTAAGTCATCCTTAAGTCAGATCTTACTTTCCTGGCTTAAGCCAGTTTCCTTCAGAAGGCTCTTCCTGCTTTGACTTTTTTATCTTAGTCAGGATGACTTAGAGCACAATTTTTCTTTATCTTTCTTCTGAAGTCCAAAGAGGGTGATATTGCTGCTCAGACAATATCTATTTGCATTAGCATTTTTACTTTATTCCCTCAAACTCTGTTTCACTCCTTGTGAAGGCCCATGATGTTTTTCCCAGGCCAATTCCTGGTCTTTTAGGTGGTATTCCACCTTTACATCATGGGGGATTCCTCTCGGAATTCTTGATCTTCACTTATTTTCCTTTTGGAGATGTTGCATTTAGAATCTTTGATTTCTTAAGTGTAGTGGACTTTGTTTCCACTCGTCCAATTTTCTCTCTTTTCCACTTAAATTCCCTGATTTATGTCATTCTGAGACTTTTTAGTCTCAGAAAAAGGGGGGTGGCATTTCCCTTTAGGGATTCTCTTCTTCATCTCCATTTTCAGAACCGTGCTTCTTAGTGCCTCTTGGCATGTTCCTATTCTGAGCACAGTGGCATATTTATGTCCTCTCCTTTGAGCTGACATAATAGGGTGTAGACAGCAGTGCTGGGCTTCTTGCAGTGGTTTATTCTACTCATTTAACTCAGTAGAGTTATTTCTTCAGCACAGAGGTTTTGGGTTCAATTGCACCAGGTAGTATCCTCTTTATGCAATTTAACCTTAGGGTGGTTTTCCTCAGTCTGTCTTTTTCCCCCCATCCTTCCATGTGGGCATTCAACCCAAGTGTTTTCATATGGTAGGGTATATTACATTTTTATGAAATAAAATTTCATATTTTTAAATGTAAAATACATTTTTATGAAGAAAAATGTATATACCTACCATATGAAAACAGCAAATCACCCTCCCGCCAGCCCCGCATTTCAAAAAGACCCGGCGAGCCGGGCGGGAGATTATAATTTGCACCATGTGTGTGCGTCCGTGCGTGAGTGCGTGCGTCCGTGCGTGGGTCACACAGTTTTCTCTGAAACTACTACAGTTACACATTTTTGGTAAATTACTTGTCCTAATGAATTTTTACGCTCTTCAAAATTTTTTTGGTTTGGTGAACTTTGGCCTACTTTTGAGTGAGTAATAGCACTTTTACCTAATATAATTATATGGCTTATAACTCTCAAACTATTGCATTTAGAGTATTTTGTTGCAATATGTTGTTCGGCTACTTTCTCCACAGCTACAACATGGTCAGTAGTTTGGAAGTGTATCTCCATAGCTAAGTGAGTAATAGCTACTTTGTCAATTTTTAATGATAACCATAATGAGTAAATGGTTTATATCTTCAAAAGTATTGCAGCTACATAATTTCTCTCAAATATGTTGTTCATCTACTTTTTTGTGAACTGTAACATATTGAAGTTTCACAACTGTTGCTCAATGTACAAGTGAGTAATGGCTACTTTATTGCTACTTTTAGTGAAAATGTGAAAAATCACAAATATCTCGCCAATCGTAAGAGATAGAGCAATTTCGAGCGAATTTTTGACCGACCGGGTGGTACAACAATGTCCTATGCTAAGGGGATTGGTGAACTTTGGCCTACTTTTGAATGAGTAATAGCACTTTTACCTAATGTAATTATATGGCTTATAACTCTCAAACTATTGCATTTAGAGTATTTTGTTGCAATATGTTGTAGTGGTAAAGACGGCAAACCGGATAGTTGGTTTCTATTCGATTAATATAAACGTAAACGAAATCCGGTAACAAAAGTTCAAGAACCGGTTCCCGAAATGTCACATATTTCACCTCAAACGTATAAAATATTGCACAAAAACGCTTAAAAATATTTACTTGTGTAGTATTTTGCCAATATACAGTGAAATAATATCCAAAATGTCAGATTTTATCCAGAAATAAACTGCATTTTAGTTGAAATAATTGTTCATGTACGTGTGCAGAAGATTTTACAGTGTGACTACAGTTTGGTGTATACTAATTCAAACGAATCCGGTTTCCGCTGAATTTTTCTTTTTGGGACCCGGTTTCCATATTTACTTTCAATCGTAACACTAATATGTTGTTCAGCTACTTTCTCCACAGCTACAACATGGTCAGTAGTTTGTAAGTGTATCTCCATAGCTAAGTGAGTAATAGCTACTTTGTCAATTTTTAATGATAACCATAATGAGTAAATGGCTTATATCTTCAAAAGTATTGCAGCTACACAATTTCTCTCAAATATGTTGTTCATCTACTTTTTTGTGAACTGTAACATATTGAAGTTTCACAACTGTTGCTCAATGTACAAGTGAGTAATGGCTACTTTATTGCTACTTTTAGTGAAAATGTGAAAAATCACAAATATCTCACAAAGCATAAGAGCAAAATGAATAAATGCTAATTATCTGTAAAAGTATTGCGGATACCCAATTTTTATCAAATAACTCATTCATCTACTTTTGGGAGAGCTTTCACATGGTGAAGTTTCAGACCCATAGATAATTACTTGCCTACTCAAAATGAGTAAATGCGAATTATCTCTTAAAAGTATTGCAGATAGCCAATTTTTCTCAAATAACTCATTCCTCTACTTTTGGAAGAGCTTTCACATGGTGAAGTTTCAGACCCATAGGTAATTACTCACCTACTCAAAATGAGTAAATGCGAATTATCTGTAAAAGTATTGCAGATAGCCAATTTTTCTCAAATAACTCATTCATCTACTTTTGGGAGAGCTTTCACTTGGTGAAGTTTCAGACCCGTAGCTAATTATTCACCTACTCAAAATGAGTAAATGCTAATTATCTGTAAAAGTATTACGGATACCCAATTTTTATCAAATAACTCATTCATCTACTTTTGGGAGAGCTTTCACATGGTGAAGTTTCAGACCCGTAGATAATTTCTCACCTACTCAAAATGAGTAAATGCGAATTATCTCTTAAAAGTATTGCGGATAGCCAATTTTTCTCAAATAACTCATTCACCTACTTTTGGGAGAGCTTTCACATGGTGAAGTTTCAGACCCGTAGCTAATTATTCACCTACTCAAAATGAGTAAATGCTAATTATCTCTAAAACTATTGCGGATACCCAATTTTTATCAAATAACTCATTCATCTACTTTTGGGAGAGCTTTCACATGGTGAAGTTTCAGACCCGTAGATAATTACTCACCTACTCAAAATGAGTAAATGCGAATTATCTCTTAAAAGTATTGCAGATAGCCAATTTTTGTCAAATAACTCATTCATCTACTTTTGGGAGAGCTTTCACTTGGTGAAGTTTCAGACCCGTAGCTAATTATTCACCTACTCAAAATGAGTAAATGCTAATTATCTCTAAAAGTATTGCGAATACCCAATTTTTATCAAATAACTCATTCATCAACTTTTGGGAGAGCTTTCACATGGTGAAGTTTCAGACCCGTAGGTAATTACTCACCTACTCAAAATGAGTAAATGCGAATTATCTCTGAAAAGTATTGCACATAGCCAATTTTTCTCAAATAACTCATTCACCTACTTTTGGGAGAGCTTTCACTTTGTGAAGTTTCAGACCCGTAGCTAATTATATATGCTACGTTTAGTGAAAATGTGAAAAATCACAAATATCTCACAAACCATAAGAGATAGAGCAATTTAGAACGAATTTTTGAGCCACAGGGTAGTACAACAGTATCCTATGCTGTTGGGTTTAGTGAACTGTGGCGTACTTTTGACTGAGTAATAGCACTTTTACCTAATATAACTATATGGATTATAACTCTCAAACTATTGCATTTAGATTATTTTGTTCCAATATGTTGTTCAACTACTTTCTCCACAGCTACAACATGGTCAGTAGTTTGGAAGTGTATCTCCATAGCTAAGTGAGTAATAGCTACTTTGTCAATTTTTAATGATAACCATAATGAGTAAATGGTTTATATCTTCAAAAGTATTGCAGCTACATAATTTCTCTCAAATATGTTGTTCATCTACTTTTTTGTGAACTGTAACATGTTTAAGTTTTACAACTGTTGCTCAATGTACAAGTGAGTAATAGCTACTTTATTGCTACTTTTAGTGAAAATGTGAAAAATAACAAATATCTCGCAAACTGTAAGAGATAGAGCAATTTCGAGTGAATTTTTGACCCACAGGGCAGTACAAGAGTATCCTATTGTACTGGATTTGGTGACCTTTGGCCTACATTTGAGTGAGTAATAGCACTTTACCTAATATAATTATATGGCTTATAAATTCCAGACTATTACATTTAGAGTATTTTGTTCCAATATGTTGTGCAGCTACTTTCTCCACAGCTACAACATGGTCAGTAGTTTGTAAGTGTATCTCCATAGCTAAGTGAGTAAGAGCTACTTTGTCAATTTTTAATGATAACCGTAATGAGTAAATGGCTTATATCTTCAAAAGTATTGCAGCTACACAATTTCTCTCAAATATGTTGTTCATCTATTTTTTACCCGACAGCCCATGGTGTCCGGATGGGCGGGTGGGCGGGCAGGCGGCGGGAAAAAGTTTGTCCAGACTGTATCTCACAAACCGTAAAGTGTAGGGAGTTGGTACTTGGTAGGGACATTCGTTAGGATGTGTAGGTGTGCAACGTCATGGTCTGACCCTGATTTGACCTTTGACCTTGCCGCAGAGACCTTCAGTTTGAAGATCTTGTCCAAGCTATATCGGAAACCGTAAGGTGTAGGAAGTTGATACATGGTAGGAACATTGGTTAGGGGATGTAGGTGTGCCACGTCATGGTCTGACCCTGATTTGACCCTTGACCTGGCCGTAGTGACCTTGACCTATAAAATCTTGTCTGGGCTATATCTCGGAAACCGTAAGGTGTAGGAAGTTGATACTTGGAAGGGACATTGTTTAGGGGGTGTAGGTGTGCATCGTCATGGTGTGACCTTGATTTGACCTTTGACCTTGCCGTAGTGACCTTGACCTATAAAATCTTGTCCGGGCTATATCTCAGAAACCGTAAGGTGTAGGAAGTTGATACTTGGTAGGGACATTGGTTAGGGGTTGTAGGTGTGCAACGTCATGGTCTGATCAAGATTTGACCTTGGTGTAGTGACCTTGACCTATAAAATCTTGTCCAGGCTATATCTCAGAAACCGTAAGGTGTAGGAAGTTGATACTTAGTAGAGACATTGGTTAGGGGGTGTAGTTGTGCAACGTCATGATCTGACCTTGATTTGACGTTTGACCTTGCCGTAGTGACCTTGACCTATAAAATCTTGTCCGGGCTATATCTCGGAAACCGTAAGGTGTAGGAAGTTGATACTTGGTAGGGACATTGGTCAGGGGCCATAGGTGTGTATTATCATGGTGTGACCTTAATTTGACCTTTGACCTTGTCATAGTGACCTTGACCTTTAAAATCTTGTTGCACCTTTGGGTCTGTCTTTTGATGCAGATTAAGCACTGTTAATTCATATTAGAATTTATTAAGAATTTTACTTTCATAACTTCCCATTGTAAGAGATAGAATTTCATCAAGTGAGCCACAGATTTTGTTCCAACACCACACATAAGCATTCATTAAATGTATTACCACTTCTGTATGCATGGTAATATTCAAAACATCTAAACCATAATTCGGCCATGCAGATGTAGATAAAGAATGTTGAATTTTAGTTTACTGATTAATGCTGTCATCTTGTTATTGAATTGACTTGTTTTAATACTTCATCTTTACATGCATTATCTTTCTTTTAAACATTATTTTCTGCATTTAAACATTTTTTGGAACTTTATATAACTGACAGTGCTCTGAAAGTATCCTGAACTTTGTACTGGTACAGTGCTTCTGTATCTCATGGTGTTGAAAATATTTCCCTAGGCTGTGGGGTAATTAGTGTTATGTTATTATAAATTTCATGACATAAACACCAAGCTACCTACCTTAAAATGACAACTTTGTTTGTCTTTGCTACAAAGTAACAATAGGATTAACTTAGATGTGTTTCAATATCAGTGTCATTTGTCATATATGAGTAATTCTTAGGTAAACTTATGTGACACCTATTGTGACAGTCTTATAGCAGTAGTAATCCCATCATAAAGATTTCCAAAACAATGGCTATCTCAGTTAAATACAAGATGTTTAGGGCACTAAAAAAAACTCTTTTGAGTAGCTCATGTTTATCAGATTGAATATTCAGATCTTGGAGCAAAAATGAATTGTTGTCAAATATGATATAAATCTGAACCATCATTTACTAAATTGTGCTTTCATGTTTGTATATTTTATACAGAAAGGTAATACTTAGGATTCAGTACGGTCACGCCGCCGCCGCCGCAGAGATTTCCTTTTGGACGCGATAACTTAAAAAATATTTTAGTTAGAACTTTCAAATTTGGTATGTGGGTATATATGGGCAATGCCACGAACGCTATTGTTTTGTGAGCTTGACCTTCAATCTCAAGGTCACTGGTGGCCTCTTAAAGGTCAGATTTTGGCCCTTTTTCACTTTTTGGCCCAGTTCTCCTATACAGAAAGTCAGATCATCCTATGGCTGGTATATATAATACATATATATGTCCTCTGTAAGCATGCAGAAATTTGACCTTGAAGCTCTTCATTTCCACTGACCGCCAAAGTACCTGACCGAGGGTCATTTTTGGCCTTTTTGGAGATATTTTCACACTTAATGCTGACTATATTGCATGGAAACTATTGAAAATGGCTTTGGAGGTTGAGTACATGATGGACTTCTACCATCCAGGCTTACTGGTTACAGATCTTCATTTAAGGTCATCCACTGACTGCCAAAGTACCTGACCAAGGGTCATTTTTGGAGATATTTTCACACTTAATGCTGACTACATTGTATGGAAATTATTGAAAATAGCTTTGGAGGTTGAGTATATGATGGAGTACCAGCATCCAGGCTTACCGGTTACAGATCTTCATTTAAGGTCATCCACTGACCGCCAAAGTACCTGACCGAGGGTCATTTTTGGCCCTCTATTTGTTTGTTTGTTTGTGAACAAGATAACTCAAAAACTGACAGATGGATTTTGATAAAATTTTCAGGATATGTCCAAAATGGTAAAAGGAAGATATGATTAAATTTTGGGAGTGATCCGGATCACTGTCTGGAACTTCTGGATCCATGAAATTTAATTTTTAAAGACAGATAACTCAAAAACTTATGGGTGCATTTTGATGAAATTTTCAGGAAATGTCCTTAATGGGACAAAGAACAAGTGATTAGATTTTGGGAGTGATCTGGATCACTGTCTGGATCATCCGGATCCAGGCTGCCAGATGTGTTTGTGTACAATATAGCTCAAAAACTTATGGATGGATTTTGATGAAATTTTCAGGATATGTCTGAAAAGGTAAAAGGATGAAATGGTTGAATTTTGGAAGTGATCCGGATCACTATATGGATCTTCTGGATCCATGAAATGTAATTTTTAAAGACAGATACCTCAAAAAGTTATGGATGGATTGTGATGACATTTTCAGCAAATGACCTAAATGGTACAAGGAACAAGTGATTACATTTTTGGAGTGATCTGGATCACTGTCTGGATCATCTGGATCCAGGCTGCAACATAATTTTAGGATGAATTTTGATGATATTTTTAGGATATGCTACAAATGGTAAAAGGAAGAAGTGGTAAAAGGAAGAAATGGTTCAATTTTGCGAGTGATCTGGACCACTATCTGGATCTTCTGGATCCATGAAATATAATTTTTAAAGACAAATAGCTCAAAAAGGCATGGGTAGATTTTGATGAAATTTTCAGGAAATGTCCTAAATGGGACAAGGAACAAGTGATTAGATTTTGGGAGTGATCTGGATCATCTGGATCCAGGCTGCCAGATGTGTTTGTGTACAAGATAAATCAAAAACTTATGGATGGATTTTGATGAAATTTTCAGGATATGTCTGAAAAGGTAAAAAGATGAAATGATTGAATTTTGGAAGTGATCCGGATCACTATATGGATCTTCTGGATCCATGAAATGTAATTTTTAAAGACAGATACCTCAAAAAGTTATGGATGGATTGTGATGACATTTTCAGCAAATCACCTAAATGATGCGAGGAACAAGTGATTACATTTTGGGAGTGATCTGGATCACTGTCTGGATCATCTGGATCCAGGCTGCCAGATGTGTTTGTGTACAATGTAGCTGAAAAACTTATGGACGGATTTTGATGAAATTTTCGGGATATGTCTGAAAAGGTAAAAGGATGAAATGGCTGAATTTTGGAAGTGATCCGGATCACTATATGGATCTTCTGGATCCATGAAATGTAATTTTTAAAGACAGATACCTCAAAAAGTTATGGATGGATTGTGATGACATTTTCAACAAATGACCTAAATGGTACAAGGAACAAGTGATTACATTTTTGGAGTGATCTGGATCATCTGGATCCAGGCTGCAACATAATTTTAGGATGAATTTTGATGATATTTTTAGGATATGTTAGAAATGGTAAAAGGAAGAAGTGGTAAAAGGAAGAAATGATTCAATTTTGCGAGTGATCTGGACCACTATCTGGATCTTCTGGATCCATGAAATATAATTTTAAAGACAAATAGCTCAAAAAGTCATGGGTGGATTTTGATGAAATTTTCAGGAAATGTCCTAAATTGGACAAGGAACAAGTGATTAGATTTTGGGAGTGATCTGGATCATCTGGATCCAGGCTGCCAGATGTGTTTATGTACAAGATAAATCAAAAAGTTATGGATGGATTGTTTCAGCAAATGGCCTAAATGGTACAAGGAACAAGTGATTAAATTTTTGGAGTGATCTGGATCACTGTCTGGATCATCTGGATCCAGGCTGCCACATAATCTTGGGATGGACTTTGATATTTTTAGGATATGTTAGAAATGGTAAAAGGAAGAAGTGGTAAAAGGAAGAAATGATTCAATTTTGCGAGTGATCTGGACCACTATCTGGATCTTCTGGATCCAAGAAATGTAATTTTTAAAGACAAATAGCTCAAAAAGTCATGGATGGATTTTTATGAAATTTTCAGGAAATGTCTTAAATGGGACAAAGAACAAGTGATTAGTTTTTGGGAGTAATCTGGATCACTGTCTGGATCATGTGGATTCAGGCTGCCAGATGTGTTTGTGTACAAGATAACTAAAAAACTTATGGACGGATTTTGATGAAATTTTTAGAATATGTCTGAAAAGGTAAAAGGATGAAATGATTGAATTTTGGAAGTGATCCGGATCACTATATGGATCTTCTGGATCCATGAAATGTAATTTTTAAAGACAGATATAAGTGAAAGAACTAGTGATTAGCTTTTGGGAGTGATCTGGTACTAGGAGAATCCTGACCTGGTGCTCCAGGAAACAGGCTTAAGACCGACATATTCACGCCTTAACTATATCCCGTCCGGGGATACACTGCGTCGAGACGCAATCTCTAGTTAAGATTTATTAAAAGTGATTGTATGAATTGGGGTTTAGTTAAAATGTATTCATAAATGTATTCGAATACTTTTTGAAAAGTATTCGTATTCAAATACTTTTGAAACGGATGTATTTGTATTCATATTCGTATTCATGGAAATGAAAAGTATTCGTATTCGAATATTTGTACCCACTGGATAGCATCCGGTGGATACTATGGATTTGACTTTGTTACGCCGCCGCCGCCGCAGTGTGTAGAGAAATTTCACCATTACCGCTCTAATGAAAAAATATTATAGCTAGCCTTCTCAAATTTGCAGGATATATTCAAAGCCATAAAATCTTGCCTGGGAATATTTTTGGCCTCATTTTGAAAAACAAGATGGCCCCCACGGGCGTTTTTCGACTTTAAACAAGGACTTTTGGTGGCCCTCTAGAGCAAAGGGTATTATAGGTAGAGATCTCAAATTCGCAGGATATGTTCCTCATTATAAAATCTTGACTGGGAATATTTTTCGCCTCATTTTGAAAAACAAGATGGCCGCCACAGGCGTTTCTTTGCAGTCATGAAAAGTGCTTATATCTCCCTTATTATTGGTCCTAGAGGTTTGGGATGGTAAACCAACCCATAGGAAATCATGGGCTGGGAATCTTTTGGTGTGGTCAGATTTGACCTTGGACCCCTCCTTCAAGGTCAAACAAGCATAGCCAAACTTAAAAGTGCATATAACTCGCTCATTATTGGTCCTAGAGGTTTGGGACGGTAAACCAACCTATAGGAAATCAACGGCTGGGAATCTTTTGGTGTGGTCAAATTTGACCTTGGACCCCTCCTTCAAGGTCAAACAAGCATAGCCAAACTTAAAAGTGCTTATAACTCGCTCATTATTGGTCCTAGAGGTTTGGGACGGTAAACCAACCTATAGGAAATCATGGCCTGGGAATCTTTTGGTGTGGTCGGATTTGACCTTGGACGCCTCCTTCAAGGTCAAACGAGGATAGCCAAACTTAAAAGCGCTTATAACTCGCTTATTATTGGTCCTAGAGGTTTGGGATGGCAAACCAACCTATAGGAAATCATGGGCTGGGAATCTTTTGGTGTGGTCGGATTTGACCTTGGACCCCTCCTTCAAGGTCAAATGAGCATAGCCAAACTTAAAAGTGCTTATAACTTACTTATTATTGGTCCTAGAGGTTTGGGATGGTAAACCAACCTATAGGAAATCATGGGCCGGGAATCTTTTGGTGTGTTCGGATTTGACCTTGGACCCCTCCTTCAAGGTCGAATGAGGATAGCCAAACTTAAAAGTGCTTATAACTCGCTTATTATTGGTCGTAGAGGTTTAGGATGGTAAACCAACCTATAGGAAATCATGGGCCGGGAATCTTTTGGTGTGGTCGGATTTGACCTTGGATCCCTCCTTCAAGGTCAAACAGGGATAGCCAAACTTAAAAGTGCTTATAACTTGCTTATTATTGGTTCTAGACGTTTGAGATGGTAAACCAACCTATAGGAAATCATGTCCTGGGAGTCTTTTGGTGTGGTCGGATTTGATCTTGGACCCCTCCTTCAAGGTCAAACGAGCATAGCCAAACTTAAATGTGCTTATAGCGCGCTTATTATTGGTCCTAGAGGTTTAGGATGGTAAACCAGCCTATAGGAAATCATGGGTTGGGAATCTTTTGGTGTGGTCGGATTTGACCTTGGACCCCTCCTTCAAGGTCAAACGAGCATAGCCAAACTTAAAAGTGCTTATAACTCGCTTATTATCGGTCCTAGAGGTTTGGGACGGTAAACCAAACTATAGGAAATCATGGGCTGGGAATCTATTGCTGCGGTCGGATTTGACCTTGGACCCCTCCTTCAAGGTCAAATGAGGATAGCCCAGCTTAAAAGTGCTTATAACTCGCTTATTATTGGTCCTAGAGGTTTGGGATGGTAAACCAACATATAGGAAATCATGGGCTGGGAATCTATTGCTGTGGTCGGATTTGACCTTGGACCCCTCCTTCAAGGTCAAACGAGGATAGTACACATAATCATGTGCTGGGAATCTATTGCTGTGGTCGGATTTGACCTTGGACCCTCCATCAAGGTCAAACGAGGATAGCCAAACTTAAAAATGCTTATAACTCGCTTATTATTGGTCCTAGAGCTTTGGAATGGTAAACCAAAATCTAGGAAATCATGGGCTGGGAATCTTTTGGTGTGATCGGATTTGACCTTTGGCCCCTCTTTCAAGGTTAAATGAGGATTGCCAAAATTAGTGTTTATATCTTGCTTATTCGTATTCCTAGAAGTTTGCAGTGTCACACCAACCTATAGGAAATCATGGGCTAAGAATCTTTTGATGTGGTCAGATTTCACCTTGGGCTTCTCCTTCAAGGTTAAGTGATGTTAGAATGGCTTTGGTGAGTTTTCTTCTGGTGGATACAATTTGCATCGGTTCTCCGATGCGATAGGTCTAGTTTTGAAAGTATTCGTATTCGAATATTTTTGAAAGTATTCGCCCCATTCCTGACATGGACATGTAGGCAGGTTGGCTGTTAGGCAGGGGTGGTATTCACTAACATGGATTAAGATCAGATCAAGATCAGATCATATTTTAGAAAAAAGTTTCAAGTGGGCAAGTGGATCAAATAGCTATTCACAAAGCATGGATCACTTGAGCTGAAAAGATCAAATATTTGATCTATTTTTGTAATCATTACTACTCTCCCAATTTGTAGTTTCTTATTGTTTTAGGTTAAAATTCCCTTAATTTATGAGCCTTCCATTATCTGAACAAAAATCTCACTCCCAACCTGTTCACATAATAGAGGTTCACACTGTACTATACTGAAAGCATCACTGCTCGCAAATTATTTTGTCTCTTTAAACACTTTAGTGATGTATTTGTCCATTGTTTTCAATAAATTCTTTTAGACCACATTACAAAGTACATATTAACCCTTTCGCTACTGAAGGAACATTATTCCATGGGACTGTAGTCATATGACGTCATATCACGTCAGAAACGCCAATGAAGTAAAATGATAACTCACTACCTTATACACTTTATTTGCGGTATTTTTCGGCATATTTCATTAGGAATTGATGAAAGTCGAATGGGAAACTTTGTGGGAATTCCACAAATAAAAATAAGCACGAGTAAACAATATGCAGCTATATGCGGTAAATACGGCAATATCTACAGAAACCAGTTAAAATAGGTGAAATGGTGAATTTTTTTTAAAAATATAGCATAACTTTCATATAAAATACTTAAAAAATCGGTTTAATACTGATACACCAAAGAAAACGTATAACAGTACACTGAAGGGAAAGAAGAAATATATATTATTGCCGTCGACCCTTGGTCGACAGACATGGTCCCTTGTAATACACATTGATGTCGACTGCTAGTCGACACACATGGTAGCGAAAGGGTTAAATTTCAGATTTACCCTTCAGAAGAAAAACAAAATAATAGTGCTATAAATAATATTAAGCGCTGAAATATTGTTTCCCAAATCTTGGGCAACAGTTTCTCTTATATTGTTTTTTTCTCCAGATACCCAGTTTAAGATATATCCATTGTTTTGACAAATGTTTTAGAGCCATATGTCTTTCTTTTTCTGCACACAAAAATATTAGAAATATATCCATATAGCTGTTTTTTAGTGACATATATTTTATTACTTTGCTGCGTATAAACATTAAGAAATATCCCCATTGTTTAAACAACTGTGTTTTAGAGCTATATATATTTTTCCCTGGCAAAATATCCACATTGTTTTGAAAACTATTGAAGAAACACATAAAATATACAAACTTTGACATGCTGTCCTCTATTGGGTTTATGATTGAAGAAATCTGATTGGTTATACCAAGGAATGTAAACATAAGTGTGCCTTTGGTTTGACCCTACATGTGCCAATATGACAAAAAATCAATACATGCAAAGTGCACTGGGTAGGTGTGATCTGTAGCTGTGTCAAGGACAGTAAACAAAAACATATTTTACCGGGGGGAAAATAAACATTTTTCCTTTTTGTATAGACCGTTCCATAGGCCACGCCCACTTCCTGGTTTACTGTATTTTAGTTGTCTCCATGTCAGGCCTTGTCTGACAAACAAATAGCGAAAATGGCGGGAAATGAAACGTAAACATTGAGCATTTCAAGATATACGAGAAAAAACGTGAATTATAAATGATTGGATGGAGCATAGAATAAGAAATTATATGATAAAGTATATTTGTTTTATTGTGACAAAAATAAAAAAATGAATAAATAAACAATTTATTGATCAAAACAAATCCTGGTTCATTGCAGTAATATGTAAACAATGGCAGCTTGGGAACATATGTATGCATTGCGGACATTTTAAAGTAGGCACGATTGATGATATTAATTAAGCGTCCCTGAAAAGGCACTTATTTGTTTTCGCCTCAGTTTCCTCGCCGCCGCCGCCGCATTATGGTCTCCCTTGAATATCTCCCTTATTATTAGAAGGTTTCAAACCATATTTGGCAGTTATATACCTTAGGCGTGGGAAAATTTTTCTGCATGCTTAAATTTGACCTTTGACCTTTATAAAGGTCACATGATCAAAAACTGTTTTTTGAAGTACACCCCCCGTCATCACAGTTCAGGAAAAACTACTTGCTACAGAGCCTCATAATTTGACACACCTGTTCATACTATCGAAAACGCGAGCTGATTAGATTTTGGGAGCAATCCCTTGAAAAATGTCTCATTTATGAGTGATTTTCTGACACCTTCCAATCTGAAAGCCTTAAATTTAGGCCAACCCCCCTATTATCTTAAGTATTGCATTTAGAGCTATAAAATGTACTGGGAGGTAATAGGAAACCATATGTGGAGAGTCTAAATAGCCGGTCAATTTTACCCCACGGCCCCCCCTTATGGGTCAAACTGGGGTCATAAAATAGCTGATTTTGAGTTTTTGCCTTCTATCTCCTTTATTGTTGCTTTTATAGCTTCAGAATGTATTAAGATGTATTGGGAAAGCATATATGGAGAGTCTAAATAGCCGGTCAGTTTTACCCCCCGACCCCCCCCTTATGGGTCAAACTGGGGTCATAAAATAGCCGATTTTGAGTTTTTGCCTTTATCTCCTTTATTGTTGTTTTTATAGCTTCAGAATATATTAAGAGGTATTGAGAAAGCATATGTGGAGAGTCTAAATAGCCGGTCAGTTTTACCCCCCGACCCCCCCTTATGGGCCAAACTGGGGTCATAAATAGCTGCTTTGGAGTTTTTGCCTTATATCTCCTTTATTGTTGCTTTTATAGCTTCAAAATGTATTAAGAGGTATTGGGAAAGCATATGTGGAGAGTCTAAATAGCCAGTCAGTTTTACCCCCCGGCCCCTCCCTTATGGGCCAAACTGGGGTCATAAATAGCTGCTTTGGAGTTTTTGCCTTATATCTCTTTTATTGTTGCTTTTATAGCTTCAGAATGTATTAAGATATATTGGGAAAGCATACGGTGCAGCTTTGTGCATTCTTAGCTTTACAGCATGCTTATTAAAACCACAAAGCATTTTAAACTTTAAGGGACGCTTCGCTTTTGTTAGCAAAAGCATTCCTCTAGTTTTTTATGAAATTACACTGTGGATTCTTTTTGTTCCATTATCAGAAAGCAATAATATTTACAAATATGTCCCTAAAATTGGTCACGTTTTTGTAATTGTAATTTTTGTAATTGGTTGTTGGCATTGTAGTAAACAGGATGTTTGCTGATTTGCGGTATTTTGATTGACACCGTGGAAAGGTCTATTTGTGTCAGCAAAATGACATGAACATTTTTAGAGCAGTTTGTTTTTCAGTAGCTTGTTTTTCTGAAATATATGTTAGATATATATAAACAAAAGAAGTAATTCTACTGGCAATAATAGCTCACAAACATGGTAAAAGAGGTAATTTATTTGCACATTAGGATACATACAATTGTTTAAATGTACCTGTATACATGTTCTCCATGTGTGTATATTTACAAACAATGTCAAAAATCATAGACTATGCTGTTGACAAACTTAAGTTTAGACTTGAGTTTAAGCATAAACTCAGAGGTTGATTTTTTGTCTCACGTGAGATTACTTTTGAAAATACAAATTTCAACATAATCTCATGTGTGACAAAAACTGAGATTATGTGTCTAACAGTCTAAGTTTAAGTATGAGTTTAAGAATCTTTGCAAATGTGGGCTGTATCATTATTTATCTGCCAAAGTTTTATTTATAGATCAATTTTTGGATTTGTTAAAAAATTTATGGATGAAAACAGTATTACACTACCATCCAAATGCACCAAAGTTATGATGAATAATATCTGGTCAGAGAGGGAACAAGTGATCATTGAACAATGCACTGAAAATTCCAGTGTTAGTCATGTAACCATTAGTTCCTCTGTCTCTGTAGTGCCTGATGAAAAGGTCCACCTTGATCAGAAAGTTAATCCAACAGAGTACATACATCAAATTTAATCCAAAATTTGATCAGAAAATCAGATCAAATGTTTCGTGAATACCAGTCTTTGTTGATCCAAAAATTCGATCAAAAGTTGATATTTATGCTCAAATTTGATCTGATCTTTACTGATCCGTGTTTGTGAATACCGCTCCAGGTCGGCGGGTTGGCAGGTCATTCAAAAGCAAAATAAAAATACGTTTGTCATTGGCAACGCTCATTTAACTTTAGTTTTTTCGCCGCCGCCGCCGCATTATGATCTCCCTTAAATATCTCCCCTTTTTTATTTAAGTATTATATTAAGTTTTTTTATTTTATACTGAAGATAACTTGAGAAATTTCATTTACATTTTGCATGTATATGTAACTGGCCATGGATAAGTGCCATACATTAAAGTGACTCCCAGTAATAACACATTGTCAGTGTCGTCGTCACACTTTCTTTCCAGACAGTATCTCAAAAATGGCATGATGGATTAAATTCAAACTTGGCATGTGGATGTAACTGGTCATCAAGGTGTGCCCTGTTTTAAGGTGACCTTAAACTCCCACTAGTAACATACTTATATTGATTTTAAGTTTTTCTGTTTCCAGACAGTTTCTCGAAAATGGGTTGACGGATTCAATTCAAATTTGGCATGTGGTTGTAACTGGTATTCAAGGTGTGTCCTATTGTAAGGTGACCTTAAACTCCCATGTATAAAAGAATTATGTTGAGTTTAAGTTTTTTATTTTTCCATAGAGTATACTGAAGATAACATGAGAAATTTCATTCAAATTTTACATGTATATGTAACTGGCTATAGATAAGTGCCATACATTAAGGTGACCTTAAATTCCCAGTAATAACACATTGTAAGTGTCGTCGTCACACTTCCTTTC
The DNA here is from genome assembly GCA_964017235.1 of Sabellastarte sp. h YS-2021. Classification (NCBI taxonomy): domain Eukaryota; kingdom Metazoa; phylum Annelida; class Polychaeta; order Sabellida; family Sabellidae; genus Sabellastarte; species Sabellastarte sp. h YS-2021. The sequence goes on from OZ024936.1 coordinate 38,123,217, forward strand.
CAGGCAGTATCTCAAAAATGACATGATGGATTAAATTCAAATTTGGCATGTGGATGTAACTTGTACTCAAGGTGTGCCCTGTTTTAAGGTGACCTTAAACTCCCACTAGTAACATACTTATATTGATTTTAAGTTTTTCTGTTTCCACACAGTATCCCAAAAATGAGTTGACAGATTTATTCAAATTTGGCATGTTGTTGTTACTGGTATTCAAGGCGTGTCCCATTTTAAGGTGACCTTAAACTCCCATTTATAAAAGTTTTATGTTGAGTTTAGGTTTTTAAATTTTCCATAGAGTATACTGAAGATACCTTGAGAAATTTCATTGAAATTTTGCATGTATATGTAACTGGCCATAGGTAAGTGCCATATATTAATGTGACCTTGAACTCCCAGTAATAACACATTGTCAGTGTCTTCACACTTCTGTTCCGCACAGTATCTCAAAAATGGCATGATGGATTAAATTCAAATTTGTTATGTGGTTGTAACTGGTCCTCAAGGTATGCCCTATTTTAAGATGAACTTAAACTCCCACTAGTAACCAACTTATATTGATTTTAAGTTTTTCCGTTTCCAGACAGTATCTCAAAAATGGGTTGATTGATTCAATTCAAATTTGGCATGTGGTTGTAACTGGTATTCAAGGTGTGTCCTGTTTTAAGATGACCTTAAACTCCAGTGTATAAAAGAATTATGTTGAGTTTAAGTTTTTTATTTAGTATATAGTATAGTATAGAGTATACTGAAGATAACTTGAGAAATTTGATTAAAATTTTGCATGTATATATAACTGTGCAGGTTTAATGGCATCAGAACTTGTATGTGATTGCTTTCTTGGCAATTTCTGCAACTAGTGTTTTCATGGCAACACTTCTTCTGTTTCTTGGTCTTTTATTTTGTGGGCATTTAACATTATTCAAAACCTTCAAAATATGTTCATTACAAGAGGAACTTGTGATTTGGCTTAGACAACATTTGCCAACACTTTTCCTGTTGTTTTTCACTTTTAAATTGGTGGGATCTTTATAAATAAAACCCATGCAAAGATTTTAACTAGTATTTTCAGGATATATTTCATGTAAGGGGAACTACAAGAGTAGTGATGATGCTTTTTTGCAAGTTTTTGGTAACAGCTGCTGCCATGGCAATACTTTTTCTGTATTGTTTTTCAAATTGTGATTTTTGATTGTGATTGTCAACATTTTCTTATGTTTCTTGGGTTTAAAAATCTTTTTGTGGGTTCTTTGCATTCCAAACCCCATGGCAACACTTTATCTTTTTCCAGAATTTCCTGCTTAGTGCTGACATCTAGTAAAAACTTTGTAAGTGATAACTTCATGTGTTTGCCTCTCTGTCTGCCTGTGTCCATTTGTCATATCCTGTACATTGGATCTAGGTTATATTTTTCAACAAGTTGGAGCCTCACCATGGCTCGGTACTTCTCAAGAATTGTCTGGATCCGCAAAAATACTGCCAGTCAGCCAACTATTTATGTCCAGCACAATTTTTGTCCTTTTGAATTTCATCCGCTTCAGTCTTTAACCAAAGCTGGTGACACAGTACAATTCTTCTGAATTCTTGTTTCACATTTTGGCCCAGTTCTCATATACAGAAAGTTAGATCATCCTATGGCTGGTATATATAATACATATATAGTCCTCTGTAAGCATGCAAAAATTGGACCTTGAGGCTCTTCATTGAAGGTCATCCACAGACTGCCAAAGTAGCTCGCCGAGGCCATTTTTGGCCTTTTTGGAGATATTTTCACACTTAATGCTGACTATATTGCATGGAAACTATTGAAAATGGCTTTGGAGTGGTCACCTTATGCCTGCTAAAATGACTCAAAATGGTACCTTAGACTGTGAGGCCATGTACCTCCTTTATTATTGGCTGTTACCGCTCTAACAAAAAAAATATTATACCTAGCCTTCTCAAATTTGCAGGATATATTCTTAACCATAAAATCTTGCCTGGGAATATTTCTGGCCTCATTTTGAAAAACAAGATGGCTGCCAGGGACATTTATTCAACTTAAAGCAAGGACTTTTGTTGGCCCTTTAGAGCAAAGGGTATTATAGGTAGAGATCTCAAATTCGCAGAATATGTTCCGCATTACAAAATCTTGACTGGAAATATTTTCAGCCTCATTTTGAAAAAACAAGATGTCCGCCACAGGCGTTTTTTTTTATCAGTCATGAAAAGTGCTCATATCTCCCTTATTATTGTATCCCCGGCGCTAAGCGGGGATACTATGGATTCATCATTGTCGTCGTCCGCGTCCGCAGAGATTTCTTGTTAGTGCCCTACAGTCCACATTTCTTTCCAGATTTCTTTCATATTTGGCAGGTGGCTTGATATGGTGGAGGACTCGCCACCCTATCTTTTTGGTAGGCTTTATGTCTAAATTAGGCCTGTGGTAGACAAAAATGTCTAAAATGTGGAATATTGCTTGTTAGCGACCTACAGTCCACATTTCTTTCCAGATTTCTTTCATATTTGGCAGGTGGCTTGATATGGTGGAGGACTCGCCACCCTATCTTTTTGGTAGGCTTTATGTCTAAATTAGGCCTGTGGTAGACAAAAATGTCTAAAATGTGGAATATTGCTTGTTAGCGACCTACAGTCCACATTTCTTTCCAGATTTCGTTCATATTTGGCAGGTGGCTTGGTATGCTAGAGGACTCGCCACCCTATCTTTTTGGTAGGGTTTATGTCTAAATTAGGCCTGTGGTAGACAAAAATGTCTAAAATGTGGAATATTGCTTGTTAGCGACCTACAGTCCACATTTCTTTCCAGATTTCTTTCATATTTGGCAGGTGGCTTGATATGGTGGAGGACTCGCCACCCTATCTTTTTGGTAGGCTTTATGTCTAAATTAGGCCTGTGGTAGACACAACTATTGCCCTATCTGTAGGGAGGCTGGCAAGGGTGATGACCCCTGTGTCACCTTTGAAACGCCCTGTGATATCTGTGCATCTTTTACAGATGACCAGATGAAGAAAATTCAGCACAGGAAACGCTATCTTAAAAAACAAAAGGCGGAAACTAGTACAAAAGATGATGAACTTGATCTCTTGGGCGAAGGCGACGGGGATTCCTTCACTGGCTCAAATGCAGACCTCGAGAGTGCTGCTGACAATCTTTTTACCTTACTCCCCCGTCCTCAGCCCCTTCCTTTCAGTTCTTTATCACTTAAAACACCAGCCAAATCTGTCCCACCCACCCCAGGTACTGCCTTGCAACAAAAAATTGAAACAAATCTTGAAAAATCCCTGGGCAATTCTTTAAATATTCATTTACAGCAACAAATGGGTTCCTTCCAGGCATCCATGTTGGAAGCTTTTCAGTCGCTCCGAGAGGAGTTGACTGCTAAAAAGCAAACAGAGGTGGATCAGACCTCGTTTCCTGCTTCCAAACCTGGTACATCCAGTACTGCTGTTAATCTGGACCTACCCCCTCCGAGACCTAGAACTAACATTCAAACCGAGGATATGGATGTGGACTACGGTCCAGCACTCCCTCCTCGTCTCGTACTTGACCAGCATGATACCTCGGATCAGTACGTTGCTACATCTGAACTACCTCCGAAAAAGGTCTCGGACCAACCCAAAAAACATAGCCACTCTCGCAGTAGGCATGAAATTGAATCCAGGTCTGCCTCGGATCAATCTAATGAGGAATCCGATGAACCTCGGATCCCTTCTACCAAACCTAAAAGCACTCTGATAAGAGTAAACACAAATCAAGGTCCAGATATGTGTCATCTTCCTCAGGGGAGGATCAGTCCCCTGTAGCCAGACACAGGTCTTCTAAGCCCTCTGGGGCTCAGCCCTAAGGGGCTGTTTCTGATCAAGACCACCCTCAACATGATCCAGACCCCCCTTATTATAGGCAAGTAGCTCTGTCTGACATTCCCTCACAGTACGCTGAAGAGGTCGACACGTTTAGGCGCATTCTTTCCCTCCCTGACCCCAGGGAGTCTATGCCTAGGTCCTCAACTTCAGTCATGGGTCTGGATGATGAGAAAGGCCGTCAAGAGCTCAGACCTAGAGGTCCTTCCTCTATTCTTCCACTTAGCTCAGTTATCAAGGACGCCTTTGATAAATTTCAACATGACTTTAAGGCTGCTAATTTACCCGAGGGTAAATACGTCAAGCCTCCTCCATCCACTTCTAAGTGGTACAGGGTGGGACAGCCCTGTTATCAGGACAAATTTCAGGAGTTGAATACAGATTTCGCCAAAATCTGTATTACTCCTAAACCCTCTGGGGCCCCTATGGGCAAGGTCCTCCTACCAATTCTCAAAGAGTTGGAGCATCAGGCTAGGCAAAATATCTCAACCCTCAATTTCACCGCTGCCTTTGCTAAAACTTCTTCTTCTTGCAATGCTTCCCTTGAGAAGTGTCAACATAGCATTAAGTCAACTGTCAAAAAGATTAAGTCACAGATCCAAAAAAGGTGCCAATCCTGAAAAAGCAGCAAAGCGCGGATATGAGGAAGTCTGTGAGTACATGGATTTTTGGAATAAGACAGTTCTTATCCAACACAGGGCCCTTACATGCCTCAGCAAATCCCTAGCCCATATTCTCCAGAGGGAATTATATTCTATGGCAAATACCGGCTTGCTTTGGCGCGAAGCCGAAATGACCCTCTTACAACCTCATTTTGGGGAAACGAGATGCCAAGAACTCAGGAACTAGTCCTGTTGGGACCCTTCCTTGTTCGAGTCTCAACTTGTGAAGGAAGGTGAAGACTTCCTCCTCAAAAAAGACACCTCTAAAGACTCTCAGGGTTTCGCACCCTATCAGAATAAGCCCTTTCGTGGTCCCCACAACAAGAGAAGAGGCTCCTACAGGAAACTCCCCTATGGGGGCAACTCCTCACAAAGCAGTAACCAATCGTTTTCCTCAGCAAGGGGGAAACCGAACTTCAGAGGCTCCAGGGGTCGTTTTTGACCCCATAATAGGGGAAGAGGGCATGGAAACCCCTCTTCCCAATGACTCCTCCAAAGCCTCACTCAGTCTACCAGTGGGAGGTCGCCTCTGTTCTTTTAGGAGAGACTGGCAAACAAACAAATGTTCTCCAAACGTGTTAAACATTATCACCAATGGCTACGTACTGCCATTCCTTTCAAAGCCAAATTTGGTCAGATTTCCTCTGATCCTGTCAGAGTACAAGGCCCATCAAAAAGACCAAGCCCTGGCCTCTTGTATCCAGTCTCTTTTGTCAAAGAACGCAATCAAAAGGGTAGAAAATGTAAAATCTCTCGAGTTTTACAGTCGCCTGTTCCTAGTACCCAAGCCTCACCAAAGGTGGAGGCCAGTCATAGACCTAAGTAGGCTCAACACTTTTCTACTCGTAGAAAAGTTCAAAATGGAAACTCCAGAGTCCATCAGGACCTCCCTGATTCCAGGGGAGTGGGTATCGTCGATAGATCTGTCGGACGCTTACCTACACATCCCCATCCATCCAAACTTAAGGAAATACCTAAGGTTTTGCTACAAGTCACAGGTGTTCCAGTTCACCTCCCTCCCATTCGGACTAGCCACAGCCCCCCAGGTCTTTACAATGATCGTAAAGGAAGTGAAACTAATGGCCCTCTCCAGAGGACTCAGAGTTCACCAATACCTGGACGACTGGCTGATCAGGTCCCAGTCTCAGGAGGAAGCCCAAGTGAACACTCAGGCGGTGGTAGACCTAACTCAGTCCTTGGGTTGGATAATAAATCAGGAAAAATCAGAACTGAAACCTACTCAGGTGTTTTCGTTCGTGGGCTACGAATACCATCTAGATTCAGCCCTTGTAAAACCCACTCAAGAGAGATGGCTCAAACTCCAGGATTTGATCCTAAGACTCAAGTCAAAACATGTTTTGACTGCAAGATGTTTGATGTCGCTAATTGGGTTGCTTGCCTCAATGGAGAAAATGGTCCCGGAGGGACGCCTTCACATGAGACCCTTTCAGTTTCATCTCAAGGAGCACTGGAGATATCCTCAGTCGCTGGACAGCCTCCTTCCTTGGACAGAAGCCATTGCAGCCCACCTAGACTGGTGGCAAAATCCCTCAAACGTGATGAAAGGTGCAGACCTTCATCCCAAGGACCACAGTATTCAACTCTTTACCGACGCCTCAAACAAAGGTTGGGGCGCTCACTTAGATCAAAATTCTACAAAGGGTCTGTGGTCAGATTGGGAAAAAAGGCTACACATAAACGTCCTAGAATTGAAGGCGGTCTCACTGGCCCTTCGAGACTTCAAGGACCAGTGCCAGTACCAAACAGTGCTAGTTGCTACGGACAACTCAACAGTGGTAGCCTACATCAACAAACAAGGAGGAACTCACTCAGCAGAGATGTGTGCTCTCCTGTGGAAGATTATGACCTGGTGCCATCACTATCACATAACATTGAAAGCCAGGCACATTCCAGGGTGCCTGAATGTGATGGCCGACCTTCTGTGCAGGTCCAACCAAGTGCAGTCCACAGAATGGTCTCTGCATCCGCAGGTGTTCAAACAGATCTGCCAAAAGTGGTTCACACCTCATGTAGACTTATTTGCCACTCATCTGAACCACAAACTTCCACTGTACGTATCTCCTGTCCCAGACCCAAAGGCTTGGGACATAGATGCTCTGAACATAAACTGGACTAGTCTCACTGCCTATGCTTACCCTCCTACGGCTCTCCTTCACAAGGTGATCCAAAAGATCAAGCAATGCCATTGCCTGATCATCGTAATAGCCCCAGGCTGGCCAGGGATGCCCTGGTTTTGGGACCTAGTGCAGCTCTCAACAGAGATCCCACTACAACTCCCAGTGTCAACGACCCTACTCAAACAATCCCACAAGTATGTGTTCCACAACAACCCACAACAGCTGAACCTCCACACCTGGTGTCTAGGAGCGGACAACTCCAAGAACAAGGCTTCTCTGTGGAGGTGGCAGAGAGAATTGCTGCTCCTCAGCGGTCATCAACAAGGACCATCTACAAGTCAAAGTGGGCCCTATTTGAAAAATGGTGCAGAGAAAATTCGGTGGATTTCTCCACTCCATCTGTGAAACAAATCTCAGATTTTTTCATGTACCTGTACCAAGACCTAAACAGGCGCCCCTCGACCATTGATGGTTACAGGACTGCAATCGTTGACACTTTGGGCCCAACGGCCCACTATATTGCACACAATGCAGACCTTCATAGGTTACTCTCCAGTTTCCACAGGGATCGTCCAAAAAGTTCCAGAAATCTTCCTAAGTGGAACCTTTCTGTTGTTCTCAATGAGCTCACAAAAGCACCCTTTGAGCCTATGAAAGACACAGACCTCAAACATCTTACCCTCAAAACTGCTTTCTTGCTAGCTTTGGCCTCCGGCAAACGCCGCAGCGAAATCCATGCCTGGGTCGCAAACAAAGTATCTAATCTAGGCCAATGGGAAAAGGTCGCCTTGTTCCCTTCTTCTGATTTCATAGCCAAAAACCAGCTAGCAAGAGAAGGTTCTCAAAGTGTGTCTCCGGTGACTATTCCTGCTTTGACTACCATTGTAGATAGACAATTCAAAGAAGACAGGACCCTGTGTCCGGTGCGGGCCCTGAGGTACTATTTAGATCGAACCAAAGACCTGAGGGGGTCTCGATCCCTCCTTTTCATCTCCTTCAAGAAAGGACATACCTCAGACCCACTACTCTCTCTTCATGGTTGAAACAAACCATCCTACTTTGTTATAAACAAGCAGACCAACAAGCCTTGGACTTGGTCCAAGATAAAGCGCATGACATCCGGGCCTTCGCGGCCTCTAAGGCCTTTTTTTAATCATGCAAGCCTGTCACTGGAAAGCTCACAACACATTTACAAATTTTTACCTAAAAGACCTTACTTGGTCAGACAACGACAACAATATGTATCTGGGACCCGTAGTGGCGGCACAACAAGTCCTAGATCCTTCCCCTCAGACCAGTTGTCCTCGGAAAGAAAAAAAGGGGGGGGGGGGGGGGGGGGGGGCGGGGGCGGGCACATCTGCTACAACCAAGTCTTCAGGAGTCTATCCCAGGATCTAGGTATTCTCTTACCTTCAAGATGTTACGGGCAAGGTCATTTTTGTTTTTAGTTTATCAAAGTAATTTGGATTAAGGACTTATTAAGTTGTCATTAATCTCATATTCAGGTGGCAAAAATTTTATGAGAATTCCAACCATTGGGCTGGTATGTCACTCGTGATGGGCCCCTAGGGACCCTTAGACCTCTAAGTGAGCACTGCTGCACTTCCGTCCTACAATCAAAACATCTTGACAGTTTTAGCACTGGTTTTTGGCTCCTTACAGGCCCAGTCTTCACACTATTCTAATATAATTATTACTTCAAATCTAAGAAAAATTGACATTCCTTCCAGTCTCAGCTGTAATCCCGCCACCGGGCAGTTGGATTCAGCATTGAATCCCACATGGTAAGCTATTGTAGCGTAATAAAATTGAAAATTTTAATTACTTAAATGTAGCTTTTATAAGCTACAAGCTTACCATGTGGGACTCAGAAGAGTCCCACCCTGCCTCCCCGCTGTTTACAGCTGAGGGGTAGGTTTTAGAAAATTTCAACGAGAAAGTAGGGCGATTGGTCAGAAGTTATCATGTGACGACAACGGGAGGCTACGGCCAACTATAAATGTCTATTTTTCTTAGACGTTGGCCATGATGCCTTGTGGCCATCCGAGTACAGCATTGAGTCCCACATGGTAAGCTTGTATGCGCACACATGAATACAGGACCACACAATAGGAAATGTGTGCTCTTTCTCAATAGCATATGGTGTGTGTTTGTCTAGCTAGGTCCATTCTTTTGTGATCAAAGTTGAAAATTAATGAGCCTTATTGGAGTTCCGTTCATGGAAAATGTATGTGGATAAACAAACCTATGAAGATCTTAACCAAGTGATTTTCACATGTTAAAACGTGAAAATAATATGTCTTTTCATGCATAACACATCATACTAATTTTTTTAAAATAAAGATAAAGATGGTTCTACAAAATTTTTATTTATCACCAGGGAAACATGTTTTAAAATATTGTTTTGGGTGTTTTAGGTGGGCAAAAATAGGGATTACTGAAGCTGAACAGTTATTTTTTTTTGTTCAATTTTTGATTGCTCATTTAAATTAATTAAAATGAACATATTGTTGATTATGATAGTTAAGCGTCCCGCAAGGGACGCTTGTTTGTGTATGGGAGAGCTTCCGGCTCCGCCGGCTCCGCCGGCTCCGCATTTTGTTTTCCTTATAACTCTGTAACCGTTAGGCGGATTCTTTTCAAATTTGGCAGGTTTAGGCAGTAGCCTTGGGGAATTTTTTTGAATATGCTGCAGTGACATTTCAACCAATCAGAGAGGTCACATGACCAAAAATGTCTTTTTTCGATGGGGAAGCTTGTCCGGATGATAACTTGAAAGGAATTTTATCAATTCACCTGAAACTTGGCAAATACATTCATTCTATTAAAATCTGGAAATCATTAGATTTTGGCATTGATTGGTCAAGAAATGGCCGAGTAATTAATGATTAATTAATCATTACGAATTTTCCAAATAAGGAAAACACAAAAATGCTTATATCTCGAAAACCGTGCTAGATAGAGCGATTTCGACGAAATTTTTGACCCGCAGGGTATCTCTGCGGAGTAGTTTTCCCAATTTTCAAAAAATTTTTGTCTCGCCCAAAATGGCGGCCATTTTGAATTTTCGAAATTTTCGCAAAAATTGCAAAACACAAAAATGCTTATATCTCAAAAACCGTGCTAGATAGAGCAATTTCGACGAAATTTTTGACCCGCAGGGTATCTCTGCAGAGTAGTTATCCCAATTTTGAAAAAAATTTTGTCTCGCCAAAAATGGCGGCCATTTTGAATTTTCGAATTGTTCGCAAAAATTACAAAACATAAAAATGCTTATATCTCGAAAACCCTGCTAGATAGAGCGATTTCGACGAAATTTTTGACCCACAGGGTATATCTGCAGAGTAGCCATGCCAATTTTCAAAAAAATTTTGTCTCGCCAAAAATGGCGGCCATTTTGAATTTTCGAATTTTTCGCAAAAATTGCAAAACATAAAAATGCTTATATCTCAAAAACCCTGCTAGATAGAGCGATTTCGACGAAATTTTTGACCCGCAGGGTATCTCTGCAGAGTAGCCATGCCAATTTTCAAACAAAAAATTTCTCGCAAAAAATGGCGGCCATTTTGAATTTTCGAATTTTTCGCAAAATTGCAAAACACAAAAATGCTTATATCTCAAAAACCGTGCTAGATAGAGCGATTTCGATGAAATTTTTGACCCACTGGGTATCTCTGCAGAGTAGCCATGCCAATTTTCAAAAAAATTTTGTCTTGCCAAAAATGGCGGCCATTTTGAATTTTCGAATTTTTGCTCAAAAATTGCAAAACACAAAAATGCTAATATTTCGAAAACCGTGCTACATAGAGCGATTTCGACGAAATTTTTTATCTTCAGGGTATCTCTGCAGAGCAGCTATCCCAAAGAGCTTTCACATGGTGAAGTTTCAGACCCATAGCTAATTACTCACCTACTCAAAATGAGTAAATGCGAATTATCTCTAAAAGTATTGCAGATAGCCAATTTTTCTCAAATAACTCATTCACCTACTTTTGGGAGAGCTTTCACTTGGTGAAGTTTCAGACCCATAGCTAATTACTCACCTACTCAAAATGAGTAAATGCGAATTATCTCTAAAAGTATTGCAGATAGCCAATTTTTCTCAAATAACTCATTCACCTACTTTTGGGAGAGCTTTCACTCGGTGAAGTTTCAGACCCATAGCTAATTACTCACCTACTCAAAATGAGTAAATGCGAATTATCTCTAAAAGTATTGCAGATAGCCAATTTTTCTCAAATAACTCATTCACCTACTTTTGGGAGAGCTTTCACATGGTGAAGTTTCAGACCCATAGCTAATTACTCACCTACTCAAAATGAGTAAATGCGAATTATCTCTAAAAGTATTGCAGATAGCCAATTTTTCTCAAATAACTCATTCATCTACTTTTGGGAGAGCTTTCACTTGGTGAAGTTTCAGACCCATAGCTAATTACTCACCTACTCAAAATGAGTAAATGCGAATTATCTCTAAAAGTATTGCAGATAGCCAATTTTTCTCAAATAACTCATTCACCTACTTTTGGGAGAGCTTTCACTTGGTGAAGTTTCAGACCCATAGCTAATTACTCACCTACTCAAAATGAGTAAATGCGAATTATCTCTAAAAGTATTGCAGATAGCCAATTTTTGTCAAATTAATCATTCACCTACTTTTGGGAGAGCTTTCACTCGGTGAAGTTTCAGACCCATAGCTAATTACTCACCTACTCAAAATGAGTAAATGCGAATTATCTCTAAAAGTATTGCAGATAGCCAATTTTTCTCAAATAACTCATTCACCTACTTTTGGGAGAGCTTTCACTCAGTGAAGTTTCAGACCCATAGCTAATTACTCACCTACTCAAAATGAGTAAATGCGAATTATCTCTAAAAGTATTGCAGATAGCCAATTTTTTTCAAATAACTCATTCACCTACTTTTGGCAGAGCTTTCACTTGGTGAAGTTTCAGACCCATAGCTAATTACTCACCTACTGAAAATGAGTAAATGTGAATTATCTCTAAAAGTATTGCAGATAGCCAATTTTTCTCAAATAACTCATTCACCTACTTTTGGGAGAGCTTTCACTTGGTGAAGTTTCAGACCCATAGCTAATTACTCACCTACTCAAAATGAGTAAATGCGAATTATCTCTAAAAGTATTGCAGATAGCCAATTTTTCTCAAATAACTCATTCACCTACTTTTGGGAGAGCTTTCACTTGGTGAAGTTTCAGACCCATAGCTAATTACTCACCTACTGAAAATGAGTAAATGCGAATTATCTCTAAAAGTATTGCAGATAGCCAATTTTTCTCAAATAACTCATTCACCTACTTTTGGCAGAGCTTTCACTTGGTGAAGTTTCAGACCCATAGCTAATTACTCACCTACTCAAAATGAGTAAATGCGAATTATCTCTAAAAGTATTGCAGATAGCCAGTTTTTCTCAAATAACTCATTCACCTACTTTTGGGAGAGCTTTCACTCGGTGAAGTTTCAGACCCATAGCTAATTACTCACCTACTCAAAATGAGTAAATGCGAATTATCTCTAAAAGTATTGCAGATAGCCAATTTTTCTCAAATAACTCATTCACCTACTTTTGGGAGAGCTTTCACATGGTGAAGTTTCAGACCCATAGCTAATTACTCACCTACTCAAAATGAGTAAATGCGAATTATCTCTAAAAGTATTGCAGATAGCCAATTTTTCTCAAATTAATCATTCACCTTCTTTTGGGAGAGCTTTCACTTGGTGAAGTTTCAGACCCATAGCTAATTACTCGTCTACTCAAAATGAGTAAATGCGAATTATCTCTTAAAAGTATTGCAGATAGCCAATTTTTCTCAAATAACTCATTCACCTACTTTTGGGAGAGCTTTCACTTGGTGAAGTTTCAGACCCATAGATAATTATTCACCTACTCAAAATGAGTAAATGTGAATTATCTCTTAATAGTATTGTAGATAGCCAATTTTTCTCAAATAACTCATTCACCTACTTTTGGAAGACCTTTCACACACGAAAATGAAAAATTGTGAATATCTCGGAAAAGCTATTTATTCTGCTTTAATGCTCGGCGGGAGATACACACCACGGCAGTGGTCTTGACAAAAATTTTTGTCTCCCCAAAATGGTGGCCATTTTGAATTTTCAAAGTTTTTGGAAAACACAAAAATGCTTATATCTCGAAAACCGTGCTATATGGAGTGAACTCAACAAAATTTTGGACCTGCTGGGTATCTCTGCAGAATAGCCATGCCAATTTTCAAAATATTTTTGTCTCGCCAAATACAGCGGACATTTTTAATTTTTTTATTTTTTGCAAAACACAAAAATGCTTATATCTTGAAAACCGTGCTAGATAGAGGAGACTGCGCTGACTTTGGTTGCCACAACAGTATAAGGCTAGAAACAAAGCATTTTCTTAATACTTTAGCACTCACCTTTATATCCTTTTCGGGACGCTTTGTTTTTGCTATGCAAAAACATTATCTTTTTTTTTTGCGAGCGATCCTCTAGTTTTTATTAATTTATTTAAGTAAATTGGTAAGTCTTGACAATTTTAAAAGTGTTTAGCCTTGTGGATTGTCATTCTGTCATTAGATACAATTGCTTTTCTATAACAGGTGGACAGCAATGCTGCTTTTGATGCTAATACATGTTTGCCAAAATGCTTCATACAGTGGGATATATGCAGATGTTCGGATTATTCTGAATGTTTTCCAAACAGCTGCCTTGTTGGAGGTAACGCAGAGAAATTTGTAAAGCAAGTAAAGAAATATGTATATTTGTGTTACCAGGATTTTTGCTGTGTGGCATAGAGAAATTTCTTTGTGATTTTATTTTGTGAGGTCGGCTTTGTCCTCGTCACCTGTCGTCACACTTTGTGTTCCGGACAGTATCTCAAAAATGGCTTTCCAGATTAAATTCAAATTTGGAATGCGGATGTAACTGGTCCTGAAGGTGTGCCGTATTGTAAGGTGACCTTGAACTCCTAGTAGTAACATACATATATTGAGTTTAACTTTATCGTTTCCGGACAGTATCTCAAAAAAGGCTTGAGAGATTAAATTCAGATTTGCCATGACTGATTTTCAAGGTGTGCCCGATTTTAAGGTAACCTTTAACACCCACGTGTAAAAAACTTCTGTTAAGTTTACGGGTTTTTTCTTTCTCCATAGAGAATACTGAAAATAACTTTCATTCAAATTTTGCATGTATATGTAACTGGCCATATTAAGCGCCATGCAATAAGGTGACTTTAAACCCTCAGTTATAACAGAATTATATTCACTTTAAGTTTGGCAATTTTTGAACAGTATTTCAAATACTGTGCAATTCTAAGCATCTTTCAGTTGTGGATATAACAAACCTTGAACAGAACCTTCAGGAAAGCATTACTTTAAACTCCCTCACACCTGCAAACCAACTTTGAATTTAAGGTTGGAACAAATTTTTTTTGGTGTTTGGAAGATATTTTATATGCTAATTGGATGCCTCCGGTGGATACTTTGGTTTAGCGCTGGCTACGCCGCCGCCGCCACCACCACGCTTAGAGATTTTCGGCGTTAACGCTCTAAGAGGAAAACTACACCAGCCAGGTTCACCAAATTTGCAGGATATCTTCATTGGGGGTAAACTTCTCTGGGACTAAAAATTGCTTCATTCTGAAAAACAAGATGGCCGCCGCCATCATTTCCTTGAAAATAATTTACATTTTTCTACTGGCTGTTTCTCATAGGTAGAAGGTTTAATCTCTTCATAGGTGATATGTATAACAGATATACATGTCCTCTACAATCTTGCACACATTTGACCTTGAAGCTCTTAATTCAAGGTCATCCACGGAGTGCCGAAGTAACCCACATAGCGGACTTTAAAAGTGCCTAGATATCCCTTATTATTGGTCCTAGAGGTTTGCAATGTGAAACCAACCTATAGGAAATCATGTGCTGCAAATCTTCTGATGTTTTCAGATTTGACCTTGGGCCCCTCCTTCAAGGTCAAACGAGGATAGCCAAACTTAAAACTGCTTATAACTCGCTTATTGGTCATAGAGGTTTGGGATGGTAAAGCAACATATAGAAAATCATGGGCTGGGAATCTTCTAGTGTGGTTGGATTTGACCTTGGGCCCCTCCTTCAAGGTCAAATGAGGATAGCCAAACTTAAAAGTGCTTATAACTCGCTTATTATTGGTCGTAGAGGATTGGGATGGTAAACCAACCTATAGAAAACCATGGGCTGGGAATCTTCTGGTGTGGTCGGATTTGACCTTGGGCCCCTCTTTCAAGGTCAAATGAGGATAGCCCAACTTAAAATTGCTTATAACTCGCTTATTATTGGTCCTAGAGGTTTGGGATAGTAAACCAACCTATAGGAAATCATGGGCTGGGAATCTGTTGGTGTGGTTGGATTTGACCTTGGACCCCTCGTTTAAGGTCAAATGAGGATAACCAAACTTAAAAGTGCTTATAACTCGCTTATTATTGGTCCTAGAGGTTTGGGATGGTAAACCAACATATAGGAAATCATTGGCTGGGAATCTTCTGGTGTGGACGGATTTGACCTTGGGCCTCTCCTTCAAGGTCAAACAAGGTTAGCCAAACTTAAAAGTGCTTATAACTCGCTTATTATTGGTCCTAGAGGTTTTCAATGTGAAACAAACCTATAGGAAATCATGGGCTGCGAATCTTTTGATGTGGTTGGATTTGACCTTGGGCCCTTCCTTCAAAGTCAAATGAGGATAGCCAAATTTAAAAGTGGTTATAACTCGCTTATTATTGGTCCTAGAGGTTTGCAATGTTAGAACCAACCTATAGGAAATTATGGACTGCGAATCTTTTGATTGACTTATGGGAAATCATCTGCCCCAGATCTTATGGTGGGATCACATTTGACCTTGGGCCCCTCCTTCAAGATCGAATGTGGTCCTTGATACCTATAATGGCCTATATCTCCCTTACTATTACTCGTGGAGGTTTTGGATGTGAAGACAACTTATAGGAAATCATGTGCCCTGAATCTTTTGGTGATGTCAGATTTGACCTTTGACCCCTCTTTTAAGGTCAAATGTGGTCCTTGATACTTTTTATGACCTATATCTCCCTTATTATTGGTCGCACCTTATAATTTGGCATGGAGGTTTGGGATGTCAAGACAACTTACAGGAAACCATGTGCCCCAATTCTTGTGGTAGGATCAGATTTGAGCTTTGACCCCTCCTTAGAAGTTGCATTTAGTCCCTGATATCTATAGTGGCATGTGTCTCACTTATAATAGGTCGTAGCTTTTTTAGTTGTGAAGACAATTTATAGGAAATCATGTGCTATGAATCTTTTGGTGGGGTCACTATCATGGTGAACCCCTCATTCGAGCTTCAATGTGGTCCTTCATACTTATAATGGCCTATGTTTCCCTTATTTGTGGTCTTAGACATTTGAGATGTAAGTAAGTAAGTAACACTTATAAAGCGCCAAAATTGATGTAAACATCCTCTAAGGCGCTGATGTCCAAAAAGGGATAGTCCAGTTCTTAAAAGAGGTCCGTTTCCATATTAGCGTCCGATAGGGGAGATAGGCTATGGTGGAGGATAGGCTAATCTGAAAAGATATTTTTATTGCGTTAATACTTCCTATCCAATGGACAATTGCTTATCCGGTTGGCGCAGACCGGCCCGCCAAACGCCAGAAAAAGACGTCCTGTGTCTCCACCAGCCGGCCGGTCCCAGTACTGTGCACTCGCAAGGTGGCGCATGGTATTTACTTCCTGTCTAGACAACATGACGTCATAGCATCTTTTTCGTCTGGCACGTGTACTGTGCAGACGTGTTTTCAACAACTCCAGATATTTTAAGGAAAAGTGTGCATTATGACGGATTTTCAACCTTATATATGGATATGTTCAGTGTAGAAGTGTTACCTACTGATCAAGCACGGATATACATTTAGAAATCTGCTGGAAACGCTCCCTAGCTGACTCAATTTAGTGTTGATGATAGGGCAGTTACGACGCGAAATATAAAGGCAGCCATTTTACTAGTTTCCTCCCACTCAACCATTGGGTTGTTAGGGGCAGATCGACAATATTGAGGAATTATATATATTCTACTTACAGGTATTTTTATCCGTGTCTTTTGTTTGAATGTTCCTTCTGTTACCTTCCAGCTACAGTCACCATAGAAACGTCTTTTCTAGTACTACGTACAAATTAAAATCACGGGGAACTTCAGTCTACGTAGTTTTGAACACTGTAAATGGAAGGAATTCCCCAGGCAAGAGATGCATTCTTCAGATTTCTTAAGAGCGCACTGGTACCGACTTCTCTGCTGTATAGCATCAGTCACACCAGCCTAGTTCGAGTAATTGTGTTTTTCAACAGAAGCAAGAGGTTTTCTTCAGAAACCGGCAAGCTCCAGTTCAACCGACCTCTCAATAGAAGGTGATATCAGTCCCTCCCTTGCAGACCCGGCTTTGTTGTCGGTAGTGGGGGTTGTGGATGGCCAGTTCACTGGTTTTATCACGGAAGGAAGAAGGAATTCCATCTACACATCTACAGAGCGCACTGGTCCAGGCTTCTCTGCTTTAAAAGCATCAGCCGACCGGCCAGCTCAAAGAACGCGACCTCTGACGTCATATCCAGTCAGCCAATCGCGTGTGCTTCCGACTAATCACGAAGCAGGTCACGTGTTTTCACCGACCAGGAAGATCGGAAGTGCGTTCTTTCAGAACTCATGTCTACTGTGATTCCAGTCCCTGCTTTGCAGACCCGACCTTGTTGTCGGTAGTGGGGTTTTGTGGACTGTTAAGTTGCCGGTAAGGCATCACACAAAGAACGCGAATACTGATGTCATCTCCAGTTACCCAATCGCGTGTCCTTCCGAACAATCACGAAGCAGGTCACGTGTTTTCACCGACCAGGAAGGTCGGAAGTGCGTTCTTCAGAACTCGCGTCTACTGTGATTCCAGTCCCTGCCTTGCAGACCCGGCTTCGTTGTCGGTAGTGGGGTTTGTGGATGAGCAGAATACTGCGCATTTGCATGTTTAAGTATCATAAAAGAACGCCACAACTGACGAGCTCCAATCAGCCAATCGCGTGTCTTTCTGTCCAGGTCACGTGACACGCCGAACAACAATTGCTTCTAAAAATAGCTCACAAGGGCTCTCCCAGCAACTGTCAAATCTACAAATAAGATGTGCGATTAAAGAAATACTTTAATTAATGGAGGAAACCTACAGCAAGCTGAATTCAACACAAAAGATAGTTGTTAAATTGCCTTAGCAATTGGTTACAGAGTGTACCGACCAGTACCGGATTCACAGCCTTGTACACTTGTTTCAAGAACTGGTTGCAGAGTGTACCGGCTGGTACTGGCTACACAGCCTTGTACACTTGCTTCAACAGCTGGTTACAGAGTGTACCGGCTGGTACTGGCTACACAGCCTTGTACAATTACTCCAACAACTGGTTACAGAGTGTACCGGCTGGTACTGGCTACACAGCCTTGTACACTTGCTCCAACAACTGGTTATAGAGTGTACCGACTGGGCTGGCTACACAGTCTTGTACACTTGCTTCAACCTACTGGTTACAAAGTCTACCAACAGGGTGCTGGCTACACAGTCCTTACTGTACAGTGCTTCACCCCAACTGGTTACATAAAAAAAAAAAAAAAGCTGGCTAAATATAGACCAGTAGCTGTCTAAATTCATGGGTGACTCCAACCTACCAGTTTTGCCGGTTACAGAGATTTACTGGTTACAGGAAATTATCGGTTACAGAGACCTGGTACCTGACAGAGTTGCCCAAGGTCATTTTGGTTATAGAAAATTGTTAGACCAATCAGTGGTCTTGATATGGCAATTTCCAAGCTACTACCAGACAACCTTGCTTTATCACACCTCCTACCAGCCTGTAATCGGTTCTGAACTTGACTAAAAAAATAGGTCCTTTCAGCAGCAAGAGGAAAGGTAGTCTACAGTCAAACAAGTTTTCATCAAGTCTGGCCAGGGGTCAGCCCTTTTTTCAAATAACAATCACTGTGTGAATGCTGCACCTTGCAGGCAAAGAATGCAAATGTGAAAAGTTGACCGGACCACAACAAGAACAGAGAGACTGTTAACTTGGATCATTACCCCCAGACCGGACTAGTGTCCAGAGGGACCGGAAATGTTTGTCAAGACTTCCAAATGTCCCAAATGTGGAACACAATCTGCCTGTAGGATCTAGACTAAATCCCTTTAGGGAACCTCGGAAGCCTTGGGGGCTGTGCCCAAGACCAACTTGACAAGGTCACCAAAAATCCATCAGCTTATGGACAAGATACAGTCAAGCCAGTTCAAGATCTCTGGGGTTCTTCAGCTGACCTTTCTTGTTTCCAAACTACACAGCTGTTGGAGACCTATTCTAGGTCTGGACAAACCAAGCCTTTCGGAGACCATCAGGACCTCCTTCCAACAAGGGGAGTGGGTTACCTCAGTAGATTTCAAGGACGCCTACTTCCATATACCTATACAGGAACAATCCAGGAAATACCTGAGATTTCACATCCAAGGTCAGGCATACCAGTTCAAGGCCCTGCCATTCGGTTTGTCCACAGCACCCTTGGAGTTCACCGTGATCCCAAAGGAGGTGAAACTGATGGCCATACACAAGGTTTTTAAAAATCCTCCAGTACCTAGACAACTGGTTGGTGAGAGCCAGATCCCACCAGACTTGTCTCCAACATACACAGGAACTAGTAAATAAAGTGTCAGCAACTGGGTTGACTGATGAACTTAGAGAAATCAGAGCTGGAGCCCGAACAAGACTTCAATTTTGTAGGCTACCAGTGCGACTTCAGGTCCGATCGGTTCTGACCGACTCTGGACCGGTGGCAGAACCTTCAAGAGACTATGTTTAAACTGCTATCCCTACCGGCTTGCCCGGTCCGGGAATTCATGTCCTTTATAGGTTACTAACAGCTACAGAAAAGCAAGTTCATCTAGGCCGACTTCATATGAGACCCATACAGTGGCATCTCAAAAACAACTGGAGGGTACCAGAATCACTAGAAAAGGTGATCCAAGTCCCCAGGTCCCTGCACCCCCATTTACAATGGTGGCTGAAGGAAGACGATGTACTTACAGGCCAACCATTACACCCAATAAATAGAAGGGTGGGGCGCTCACTTAAACGAGCACACTGCAGTAGGAACCGGGTCCCTTCTAGGAAGCAATCTGCACATAAACTATCTAGAACTTAAAGCAGTCTTCCTGCCTTTAGAGTTCCAAGACCTTTGCTCAAACAAGATAGTACTTGTAGCAACCGACAACACCACAGTAGTGTCATACATAACCAAGGAAGGAGGCATGAGGTCGGGTCCACTTGTTCCCTACTATGGAGAATCTTGACCTGGTGTACCAGGAAACAAGTGACTCTAAGCCCGACACATTCCAGGCCGGCTGAACGTGGTAGCGGACAAGCTATCCAGGCTAGGCCAGACCATCCAAACAGAGTGGTTTCTCCCACCAGAGGTCTTCCACTCAATCTGCAGCAGGTGGCACCGGCCCAAATAGACTTATTTGCCATGAGGTTCAACAACAAGTTGCCTCTGTTTGTGTCACCGGTACCGGATCCCCTGGCCACAACAGTGGATGCGCTCAGTCGGCCATGGTAGGATCTGGAAGCATACACCATTCCCACCATCAACCATATTGGGCAAAGTGGTGGAGGAGTTGCAGGACTCCCCATGCAAGAGAATCATTCTGATTGCTCCGGGGTGGCCCAACATGCCTTGGTTTTGGGATCTAGTGGCCATGTCCAGTCAAATCCCACTGAGCCTGCCCAATCTGCCCAACCTGTTGACAGCCATTCAATCAGATCCCTCACAGAAATCTGACAAATCTTAATCTTCATGCATGGCTCCTAGAGCCTCAGCAATCTGAGGCAGTGGCAGCAAGAATTGAGGCTCCTCAAAGGGGATCAATTAGATCAGTCTATGAGGCAAGTTGGCCTTTTTACAAAGTGATGTATCACTCCTCAGGTGGACTTCGGGGGCCCCCCCCTGTAAAGTCAGTTGCTGACTTCCTTATGTACCTGTTTCAGGACAGGAAGTTGCAGCCCAGCACCATTGATGGTTACAGGTCAGCCATTGCTGATAGACTGGGAAATTCGCCCATCAATATCAGTAAGGATGAAAATCTCACTCGTCTCCTGGATAGTTTCCACTGAGACAGACCTAAAGGCCGGAAGGGAATCCCCTCCTGGAACCTCTCCCTGGTTTTTGCACCAGCTGACAAGGTTCATTTTGAACCAATTAAAGAGGCCTCTTAAAGAGCATTTGACCTTCAAGACAGTTTTCCTCTTGGCCCTGGGATCGGGCAAGCGTAGAAGTGAGATACATGCTTGGCAAAACAGAAATATTAGACACCAATCCGGCTGGTCAAGGTGTCCCTGTACCCGTCACCCAGCTTTCTCTCCAAGAATCAGCTGGCCAAAGAGGGTCCAGACAGTGTGGCCCCAGGGGTATAACAGCCCTGGCCCCCAACCCTGGATAGATCCCTCAAGTCTGACAGGTCCCTCTGTCCAGTCAGAACATTGCGCTACTATTTGGACAGGACCTCAGGCAGAATAAGGAGGTGGTTTTTGTCTCCTTTAAGAAAGGTTTTGACAAAGACATCTCACCTGCCACTATCTCCTCTTGGATCAAGCAGACTGTGATGCTATGTTATGAGCTCTCTGACGAGGAGGCCCACACTTTACATCAGGTTAAAGCCCATGATGTCAGGGCCTTTGATGCTTCTAAGGTCTTCCAGTCGGAAGTTTCCTTAGATACAGTCTTGTCAGCCTGCCACTGAAGTCACATAATACCTTCACACAGTTCTATCTGAAGGTCGGGGCTTGGGCTGATTCAGAGCTTTACCAATTGGGCTCGGTAGTGGCTACTCAGCAGATCCACAAGTGGCCCTTAGATTGAGGAGATTTGTATATATGTATAAACAGTTCTTCATGTACATAAGAATTAAGTGTGGCGTGCTTCCTTCGGGAGGTTTATTTGCATTCTGGGACTGAACTCATCCCTCTCTTCCCCTACCTCAGAGCAGGTCTGCAAAAAAAGGGGGGGGGCGACGGCGGTATAGCCCCGGGTAACCGGCTGCTGGCAACCGACCATGGCCTTACAGGGTTTCCTGACCTTGAGGTCAACCCAGGCCTGGGCCTATAGGTCTCCTGACAAAGTCAGCCTAGACCGTAGGTTAAAAATTGCTATTACTTGTGAGTTCACATAAGTCCCTAGTAACTTACCCGCCGACCAGGCGGTAGTTATTCAGCAATTGTCCATTGGATAGGAAGTATTAACGCAATAAAATTGCAAATTTAATAGTAAATTAAATTTTTATAAGTTAATACCCTATCCAATGGACACATCCAAGACCCTCCCACTGACCCCGCTATCAGCTTACTAGGGGTCTAATAGGTTTAGACAACGAAAAAGATGCTATGACGTCATGTTGTCTAGAGAGGAAGTAAATACCATGCGCCACCTTGCGAGTGCACAGTACTGGGACCGGCCGGCCGGTGGAGACACAGGACGTCTTTTTCTGGCGTTTGGCGGGCCGGTCTGTGCCGACCGGATAAGCAATTGTCCATTGGATAGGGTATTAACTTATAAAAATTTAATTTACTATTAAATTTGCAAGTTTTCAACTGTTTTCTGAAACCAGAAATGCTTTCTATGGTTCTAATGGCTTAAGGAAGCTGCGCAACCCTGAGCGTTTATTTGGTTTAGATGAGGAAACTGATAGGCTATTGCCCCGTGTAAGATCACTCCGCCTAATCAGAGAGAACAGATATGGAGGCTGGCTGGTTAGTCGAATCTTTGATTCGAGTTATGTACTGGGTTGCGGCCGCGATTTTAAATTGGCCGTTTAAACCCTTAAATATCAAATTCTGCATAATATTTTTTCACATATCTGTACATTAAGGTGTATATTATACACTCTGCCATTTTGATGATTTTTAATGCTTTTATTCAGTTATATTTTATAAAGTAAAAAGCTTGTCTAGCACTTCGTCTGGCTTTCTCTGAGGACCCGTATGTCCTAGAAACTATTGTATTTGCCATTGTAATGGCCTACTCGAACGAGTCTTTTTTAACGGTTTCGTCTGCTGGTTTCTAGACCTTAAACCCCAATTAATTTATTCGTCTGCTGGTTTATCACGCAGTCACTGTTAATGTAAAATTGTTGTCTGCGCATCTACAGCCTATTACTCATTTGTCAAACAAATAAACCGCAAAGAAATTAATGAATAAAGTGACGTCACGGTAGTACTATACATTTATCGTTCAGCCAATCAGAATCGAGAACACCTCTGGCAGAGACAATGAAAATATTCAAACTCCGTAGTTCTACATTCAACCACTCGAAGGCGCTTTCGCATGTCCTAGAAGTTATCAAGTGTTTTCATTTTTCTGTCAATCCGTTTCTTATTTTGAAAGAAGTTGTCTTCCAAATTGTTTTACAGTATATTTACAAAATAAACCAGTTCGCTAATCTTATTTCCTGACAATATTTTATAAAATGGACGTTTCGACAAAGATCAAATACTTTAAGCTACAGAACACACGGCGATAGCACCCAAGTCATTAATATTCATGAGAAGATATGAGGTCACGGATTTCCCCTGGTATTTCCTGACAATATTCTATAAAATGGACGTTTAGACAAAGATCAAATACTTTAAGGTACAGAACTCACGGCCATAGCACCAAAGTCATTAATATTTATGAGAAGATATGAGGTCACGGATTTCTACTGGTATTTCCTGACAATATTTTATAAGATGGACGGCAGAAAATTTCACAGGACAGAGGTAAAATACAGCATAATCTGCGGTTCCCTATTTTCGCTCATTGTGGCTATTCGTAATATTGTAGAAACAACACACGAATATTTTATTTAAATACTTACAATTTGCTTCTGTAAAATATCCATATACAGTACTATATATCCACGCTTCAAAATTGGAATATGTCTTCTCATTTCAAAATCAAATTTCAAACTGCAAGTCCGTGAACAGGAAATATGCTGGTTTCATCTTAAACCAGCCTTGTGACATATTGTCAGGAACCCCCACAAAGAACTGCCGTGACTGCGCATATTTGCTCATTAATATTAATGAGGCAAGTCCGTGAACAGGAAATATGCTGGTAGTTTTCATCTTAAACCAGCCTTGTAACCCCCTCAAAGAACTGCCGTGACTGCGCATGTTTGCTCATTAATATTAATGAGGCAAGTCCGTGGACAGGAAATATGCTGGTGGTTTTCATCTTAAACCAGCTTTGTAAAACTGCGCATCTACAGACCCTTTATATTTGTAAACCTTTCACATCACGTCACTGCAAAT
Source organism: Sabellastarte sp. h YS-2021 (assembly GCA_964017235.1). Lineage (NCBI taxonomy): Eukaryota > Metazoa > Annelida > Polychaeta > Sabellida > Sabellidae > Sabellastarte > Sabellastarte sp. h YS-2021. The sequence continues at coordinate 38,147,248 of OZ024936.1, forward strand.
ACCCATTTCGCTACACAAATCTGGTAGCGGTTTGCAAATGCGGGCGATAATACCAAGTTTACAGATTTCAGCACCCAGTGCTGTCCTAAGATTCGACTCTGTGGTTGGTAGAAAGCCAGCCACTGCACCCTAGTTTTATAAGTAAGGAGATTGTATTTGAACAATATACGGTAATGAATGGGGAGCCAGTGTAGTTTGTGCGAGAAGGGTGTGACATGACAATATTTGTTTACTTTTTACACCGTACAACATAAGGCATTTTGAACTCTCTGTAGTCTACCGGTATATGCCTTTTTGGAGTTGTAAAGCAGTGAGTTACAGTAATCAAGGTGACTGCTAACCAAGGCATTTGCCACCTTTACAGCTGTTTCATGATTTAAGTACCTGCGGACCCTTCAAAGTTCCCGGAGATGGTGGTAACTTATGCGACATAAGATTAGCCACATGTCTTTGCATTGAATTTTCAGCATCCAGGATGACACTAAGGTTTTTGACCGATTCAGCTGGTTCCATGATGTTGCCAAGCAAACTCACTGGGAAAGATGACTTCAGGGAGCTTCTAATTTAACCATCACCAATCACTATGAATTCCGTCTTGTCAGGATTTAATTTAAGTTTATTATTTCCCATCCAAGCCTGGACGGCCTCAAGGCAATTTGTCAGTTCAGTTATACTAGAATCGAAGTTCCTAGAGTCAAGTTCCAAGTAAGTTTGTGCGTCATCTGCATTTAAGTGATGGGTCACATAGAATTTAGATATGACTGAACTGAGAGGGGTTGTATATAGGGTAAAAAGGAGTGGCCCCAGAACTGAGCCCTGGGGAACCCCTCGTGAGGAATGTGCTCATTTATCTGCCTAGCCACAGCTTTCTCTATGAGTTTGGAGATGTAGCTGAGGTTGGATACTGGTCTATAATTCTTGAGAAGGTTTCTATCAAGACCAGCTTTTTTTGAAAAAGAGTGTGACATGTGCAGTCTTGAAACAGGATGGGAAACTGGCCTCCTGTAGGGAGTAGTTCACAATATTTGTAATAGGAGTCAAGAGTACACTGATACAATCAAGGACCAATGATGTTGGGATTGGATCCAAGTCACATGATTTATTTGGTGTGGACTTAATGATTTTAAGGACTCTGTCCTCTGACATGGTCTGGAAAGAAACACACTTGTTTTTGTAGGAACCTGAGACAGGGGGATCTGCATCAGTAGACAATAATCCAGATCTTAGTTTAGCAATTTTGTCTGCAAAATACTTGCCGAAAGTGTTGATTAAACTGTTGATGGTAGTATGATCTGGAAGTACAATTTTTGGTGATATATGGAGGACTTTCTTTATGGAATTCCACAAGGCCTTGGGGTTATCCTCATTTTCCCTAACTATGTTACTATAGTATTTGGTTTTCGCACATTCCAAGAGGCGGTTGAAATGGTTCACTGTGGCTCTATACCTACTACGATTTATGGCAGAGTTGTCCCTTCGCCACTCCCTTTCGAGTTTGCGTTTGCATCTCTTTGCTGCCAAGATCTTGCTGTTTATGAACCCTTTGTTGACATGTTGTGGAGTTTTGCATTCATGTATAGGTGCGTGCTTGTCAAGTAACTTCCTAAGGGTATGAAAATATTGGTGTGATAATAAACTAGCTGTTTATAAGAAATTATGTGCCTCAAATCTTTCAGTGGGGTCAAATTTGCCCTTGGTACCCTCCTTCGGGGTTGAATATGGTCTTTCACACTTACAATGGCTGGGATCTCCTTATTATTGTAACTGCAGCTTTAACATGTCAAGACATCTTACACAAAATCCTGTACCCTGAATCTTATACTGCTGGTGTAAAATATAGGGAATCTACTGTAAGCACAAAATGTATGTAAGGGTCATCATGTCTCATCCAGCAAACATAATACTCTGTCACACTTCAACCATGTCCCGTCAGGGGATACAGTGCGTCGAGACACAATATCTAGTTTTTGGTTTCCATTGGTCATGCATTGCACTTTTTGGTTCTGTTTTTTTCATCCTGTTGACTGCTCGGTCAACAGCCCCCACCAATGAAAATAGATTGCCATCACCAAAAATTATTCACTCAAGTTTACTATCCTCTTTGGACAGTTGCAACATTGCTTTTGTTGCCCTGCAGGCCCACTGTTGTCAAGTGACGCACTGTTTCAGAAATGTGAACCCTTGGTGGTCCATCATCTTGATTCTCTCCGGTGACATTAGCTTGAACCCAGGTCCATCAGTCAGAAATATCAAAGCCTGTTTGCTGAATGCTCGGTCTTTGCGAAACAAAACATCGGCCTTTAGCGATTTTGTTTCGTCAAATGACCTTGACATCATTGGTGTCAGTGAGACCTGGCTAAGGCCATCGGACACACAGGGCCTAGTGGATGAGATAACTCCTGAAGGTTTCCAGCTTGACCATGTCCCACGCACAAACAAAAAAGGAGGAGTTGCTGTCTTTGTCAGGAATGATGTCGATAGTGTGCTTTGTCAAACTGATCAGCGGGACACATTTGAACACATTACTGTCAAAGTATCAGAGCATCAGTCAGGCCAGCTCTTAGTACATGTCATCTACCGACCTCCAAGAACTAGTAAAAGTAAATTCATTGAGGAATTTAATAGCTTCATGGAAGCTGCTGCTTTGTCACCACTTGAAAACATCATCCTGGGAGATGTTAATATCCATCTAGACAGTCAAAACTGTTGGACAGATAATTTCAACACAGTTCTGTCAGATTTTGATTTTATCCAACATGTGTCAACACCTACACACATACAAGGACATATCCTTGATGTACTCTGCACTAGTAAATCCCTCACTTCCTCAGTTTGTCATGATGCAACGGATGGCATATCTGACCACCTGGCTGTCTTTATCACCACAACATTTCCGGTAAAAAATTCTTGCAGACTAAAACGTTCAAAAATCAGAAAGCTTGGCAAGATAAATAAAAGTGAATTCATATCTGATATTGCAAATTCTGATCTTATCCAAGCTCCTTACAAAACAACTAGTCTATTATCACACCAATATTTTCATACCCTTAGGAAGTTACTTGACAAGCACGCACCTATACATGAATGCAAAACTCCACAACATGTCTACAAAGGGTTCATAAACAGCGAGATCTTGGCAGCAAAGAGATGCAAACGCAAACTCGAAAGGGAGTGGCGAAGGGACAACTCTGCCATAAATCGTAGTAGGTATAGAGCCACAGTGAACCACTTCAATGGCCTTTTGGAAAGTGCGAAAACCAAATATTATAGTAACATGGTTAGGGAAAATGAGGATAACCCCAAGGCCTTGTGGAATTCCATAAAGAAAGTCCTCCACAGATCACCTAAGATTGTACTTCCAGATCATACTTCTATCAACAGTTTAACCAATGCTTTCGGCAAGTATTTTGCAGACAAAATTGCTAAACTAAGATCTGGATTATTGTCTACTGATGCCAAACCCCCTGTCCCAGGTTCCTACAAAAATAAGTTTGTTTCTTTCCCGACCATGTCAGAGGACGAAGTTCTCAAAATCATTAAGTCCACACCAAATAAATCATGTGACTTGGATCCAATCCCAATATCATTGGCCCTTGATTGTATCAGTGTACTCTTGACTCCCATTACAAATATTGTGAACTACTCCCTACAGGAAGGCAGTTTCCCATCCTGTTTCAGGACTGCACATGTCACACCCTTGTTAAAAAAAGCTGGTCTTGACAGAAACACTCTTAAGAATTATCGACCAGTGTCCAACCTTGGCTACATCTGCAAACCTATAGAGAAAGCTGTGGCTAGGTAGATAAATGAGCACATTGCTCACGGGGGCATCTCCAATGAAAATCAGTCTGCATATAGAGTTTTTGAATCAACTGAAACGGCTTTGCTAAAAATACAAAATGACATTGCCAATTCAATGGACAAGGGTGCAGCTGTTGGATTATCTTTTGGACTTATCTGCAGCCTTCGACACAATAGACCACTCAATCCTATTCAACTGCCTTCAGCACTGGCATGGCATTGATGGGGTTGTGCTTAAGTGGGTTTAGTCGTACCTCAACTCAAGGAAACAGCGGATCAAAATAGATGGACATCTTTCAGATGCTTTTCAACTCCCTTATGGGGTTCCCCAGGGCTCAGTTCTGGGGCCACTCCTTTTTACCCTATATACAACTCCTCACAGGTCAGTCATATCTAAATTCAATGTTACCCATCACTTATATGCAGATGACAGACAAATTTACTTGGAACTTGACTCTAGGAACTTTGATTCTAGTACCACTGAACTGGCAAATTGCCTTTAGGCCATCCAGGCTTGGGTGGGAAATAATAAACTTAAATTAAATCCTGACAAGACGGAATTCATAGTGATTGGTGATGATCAAATCAGAAGCTCCCTGAAGTCATCTTTCCCAGTAAGTTTTCTTGGCAATATCATGGAACCAACTGATTTGGTGAAAAACCTTGGTGTCATCCTGGATGCTGAAAATTCAAAGCAAAAACACGTGGCTAATCTATATCGCATATGTTACTACCATCTCTGGGAACTACGAAGGGTCTGCAGGTATGTCTGTCCTTTCTTATTTGTTTTTTTCCTTTGCTCGGTGGGTCCACAGCCGAGGTGTTATCTGGGTGTTTGCACCCAGGAGGAAAGGAATGTCCAGCTGTTTGCACAGTGATCTCCATTGGAGTATCTAATGATTGTTCTTCTGCCAGAACCTGTTGGGAGCTAAACTCGGACCAAGCATTGCCCTTGATGGACCAAGCTTGATCAGGAGAGTAGTTGTTTTGCTTGCATGTTTTTACTTAAGATATCTTTCTAGTGCAGTGCCTGGGATCTCAGGGACCTTTTACTGGAGTTCTTAATGTCAGGGTATTCAAACCCAAATCTTGAACTCTGGGAGAGCCCCATGGTACATTTTACATTACTGGTGGATCTGAAGATGTGGATTGACCAGCAATGTCAAGGTTTTGTTCACATTCAGTGTAACCTTCTTCCGTGGGATCACTGAGTAGTTCTTCTTCTGTAGCTTGTGTTGAGGACTTGGCTTGTAACACTTCCTTCTTCCTTTTAGGGAAGACCTTTTACTGTAGTTCTTCATGTCGGGGTATTCAAACCCAATTCTTGAACTCCGAGAGAGCCCCATGCTACATTTTATTGCGTTAATACATCCTATCCAATGGACAATATGCTAAACCGGTCGGCGCAGACCGGCCCGCCAAACGTCAGAAAAAGACGTCCTGTGTCTCCACCGGCTGGCCGGTCCTCACACTGCACTCGCCATGTGGCGTGTCGTACTTCCTTCCTGTCTAGACAAGCTGACGTCATAGCATCTTTTTCGTTTGGCGCATGCACTGCTTGAACGAATATTTGGAAATTGTTTTTAAATTTTATTTTATGTGAGTTTGAAGAAGTGCTGGATTGTTGAACTTTGCGTATCACTTCCTCACATACTATAGATCATTTCTACAGTTGTTTTAGTACTTGGAACGTTTTGTGAGTTTTTAGAAGTGCGTTTTTTTTATACCTTACGGATCACTTCCTCACGTGTGCTTGTTTTATCATGTCTTCTCCAAGTCAACGTAGGGGGGGGGGTGCGGCCACATGATGGCTGGCTTTGACCACCACACTGTGTGTGCTAGGTGCCGTGACAAGAAGAAGGGCTCTGACCCTTGTGTTAAGTCCCCACCTGAATCTTGTGGACATTGCGACCTTTTGACGCCAGAACAAAGGACTCAGCTTTCAACCCCCTCCTACAAGCTAAAGAAGGAACGGAAAGAGGCCAAGTCTTCAACACCCATCAAAGATTCAGACACTCTCAGTCCCACCCTTGTGGACCCGGCACTTGTGTCGGTAGTAGGGGTAGTGGATGGCCAGGGTACCTCCGGTGCCTCTGGTTTGAGTGGGCCGGAAGAGAAGAGGAGGAAATCTGAGAAGAAATCTGATAAGAAGTCTGCATCTTCTAAGTCGGTTAAGCCGGACAAGTCGGTTAAGTCACCCAGCCGACCTGCATCCTCATCTTCATCTACCGGACAGGGGAAGTCCACTGCCCCTTCTACCGACTCTAAATTATCAGATTTGGACAAAAAGTGGTCGGACCGGTTTAACAGACTGGAGGCCCTGCTTATGGCCAAGACGTTGGACCGACCTCAGGAACCAGTATTTGGAACTGTAAAGGTCACCCCTTCACATGCTCCACCAGCTGATTTGATCCGACCGGAACCCTTCATTCAACCGACTACTCTTCCTCAACCAGCCGACACTGCTCTTGCCTCACCGGCCACCGACCCAGTTCCTCACGGGTCTACTACTACTTCAAAGGCCTCATCCTCAGGCCTACCAGAACTGGCACAACCAAAGCAGAAACGTTCAGTCACAGCTTTTGACATGTCTAAGAAAGACGCCTCTCCCTCTAGTGATTCGGAATCGGACAGCCTGTCTTCCGACCATCCTCTTGTTGATATCTTTCCGGAGGAAGGGGAATTGTCAGACGATATGGAGGCAAATGCATCTGATCATGATCAGTCCCTCTCGGAGGAGCAATCCTACCGAGAAACTATGAGGGGGATTAGATCCTTCATGAACTGGTCTCATATTCCGGACATTGACTCTGGTGCGACAACATCTGAGGACAATCCTTTCTCCGGCCCCAAGATGCACACTCCAGGGAAAGTCTCTGTTACTCTACCGACAGATGAATGGCTCTGCAAGAAACTTTCAAAGCTCAATCTTACCCTTACTCAAGGATATCCAACACGAGCTTCTGAGGCAGGGGGCCTCTTGAGAGACCAATTCGTCCGGCCACCGAAATCACAGACCAAGTGGTATGGGTGCCACCCAAACCCAAAGAAGGACTCTGACCAAGTAGTTACTTCGTGGCACACCGGTTCTTCACGCCTGAACAGTGGATACTTGAGGATTGCCAGACAGGCCGGTATAGCAAGTGCCCCACCCATGTCGCGGCCTATTTCCCAAGAGAACTTACGTAAATGGGAAAAATCCGCGCGTGAGTCCACTATTATATGTAACCAGGCTGCTGGATTCAACAGGTGTTTGCTGAAGGTCCAACAGAACATGGGTACACAGTTAAAGGCAATACGAGTGGAGTCAAAGGGCAAGGCACCGACTAAAGCTTCAGCTGCTGTTGACGAGCTTCAATTTTTACTGGACTTCAACGCCAGTGTGTGTCAATCCATGGCTAAAGCAGTCGAACACCTCACTGAATTTGTGTTCGTCAACATGGCAAATGCAACCCTCCTGAGGCGGGATTCTTATCTGGCATATCTTAAAGCCAGTGTGAAGGCGGATACCCTCAACTCCCTCCGTACCTCACCTCTTCATCTGGAGACTCTCTTTCCAGACTCTTGTGTAAAAAAGGCTGAGGAGGACATTACTGACTTTGATAGGAACAAGTCTGGTTCTGTATATAAGGGTCGCCGCTACCACCCATATGAAAGGCAGGAACAAAGGTCGGGCAGAAAACAGGACAAACCGGCCTGGAAGAACTTGTCACGCACTCAGCGCCGCAAGAACAAAGGGAAGCAACAGTACTCCTCACGTCCTGCCAAGGGTCAGCAGCAGTATAAATGACAATCAATGTTTTTTGCACTTGAGACCACTGCTGCTGACCGGGAGCCCACAAGAGACTATGAACACTTTAAATGCAAAGTTACCTGTTGTAAATCCTGCTCATACTGCGCCCGGGCATTCGCAAAAGAAATAAATAAGTCCCGGGGCAGCAGTTTGTTTTCCAGATCTAAGTTCATTAAAATCTGTGAAAGGTGTTTCTTGTGTCATTCCATTGTCTCATGCAAATATTGTAACAAATGTTCCCAATGTTGCCACAAATCTTCCTGTAGGGGCCAGACTCCAAATGTTTTGGGAAAAGTGGTCAGAGCTGGGGGCCGGTCCGAAAGTTGTTCAAATCCTGAGGGAGGGGTACACCCTTCCCTTCTGGACCAGGCCAAACTTGTCAAGAACCCCAACAGTTGTAAGCTGCTATGGCAATCCTCACAGAAATCTCAAACTGTTAGAGGCATTACATCAGCTTATGGCAAAAAATGCTATAGAACGGGTACACAAACAAACCTCCCTAGGGTTTTTCAACCGACTATTCCTGGTTCCCAAACCCAACAACAAATGGAGGCCAATCCTAGATTTGAGCAATCTAAATCCCTTTCTCAAAACAGAGAAATTCAAGATGGAGACTCCGGAAACCATCAGAACCTCTCTCCAAAAAGGAGAGTGGGTAACCTCCATAGACTTCAAGGATGCCTATTTCCACATCCCCATACAGGAACAGTCAAGGAAATATTTGAGATTTCACGCCCAGGGACAGACCTTTCAGTTCAAAGCTCTCCCCTTCGGCCTATCCACAGCTCCCATGGAGTTCACTGTCATAGCAAAGGAGGTGAAACTTATGGCCACTCAGAAGGGTATAAGGCTCCACCAATACCTAGACGACTGGTTGGTGAGGGCAACATCCCACCGGGCCTGTCTCCAACATACACAGGTCCTAGTACAACTGTGCAGACAGTTGGGTTGGCTGGTGAACATAGAAAAGTCGGAATTGGACCCCAAGCAAGTTTTCAACTTCGTTGGTTACCAATTCGACCTCCATTCCGGTCGGGTCCAACCGACACCGGACAGGTGGCAAAGCCTACAGGAAAAGATACTAGAACTCATCTCCCGACCGGCTTGTTCAGTACGGGAACTGATGCCCTTAATAGGCCTGCTAACCGCGACAGAGAAACAAGTTCACCTAGGCCGACTACACATGAGGCCCATTCAGTGGCACCTCAAAAGAAATTGGAGAATACCGGAATCCCTACACAAACGGATCCCTCTGCTCAGATCTCTGCATCCTCACTTGCAATGGTGGCTGCAAGAAGACAACGTTCTCACAGGCCAACCACTACACCCTCTACAGCATGCTCTGCAAATCTTTACAGACTCATCAAAAGAAGGGTGGGGCGCTCACTTAAACGAGCATATTGCCAGAGGATCCTGGTCCCTACCGGAAAGCAAATTGCACATAAATTACTTGGAGTTAAAAGCAGTCTTTCTGGCTCTAAAAGAGTTCCAAAAGTTATGCATAGGCAAAATGGTGCTAGTTGCAACCGACAATACCACCGTAGTAGCCTATATCAACAAGGAAGGAGGCATGAGGTCGGGCCCACTTTGTGCCCTACTCTGGAGAATCTTGACCTGGTGCACCGGGAAGCAAGTGACTCTGAGAGCACGACACATTCCCGGCCACCTAAATGTAGTGGCAGACAAATTGTCCAGATTGGGTCAGACCATCCAAACCGAATGGTCCCTCCTGCCAGAAATCTTCCAAGCCCTATGCGACAGGTGGCATCAGCCTCAAATAGATCTATTTGCTACGAGGTTCAACAACAAGCTGCCCCTGTTCGTATCACCGGTACCGGACCCCAGGGCCACTGCAGTGGATGCACTCAGTTTGTCATGGGAAGATCTGGACGCATACGCCTTCCCACCAACAGCCATATTGGGCAAAGTGGTGGAGAAGTTGCAAGACTCCCCGTACCGGAGGTTGATTATTATTGCCCCCGGGTGGCCCAACATGACATGGTTTTGGGACCTAGTGGAGATGTCCAGCCAGATACCATTGCTTCTGCCTCAGTTGCCAAACCTACTGACTCAGCCATTCAATCAGACCCCTCACAGGAGTCTAACAAACCTAAATCTCCACGCATGGCTCCTAGAGCCACAGCTATCAAGGAGCAGGGTTTCTCTGAGGCAGTGGCAACAAGAATTGAAGCTCCTCAAAGAGGATCAACCAGATCCGTCTATGAGGCAAAGTGGGCCATTTTTACAAAGTGGTGCATCACAAATCAGGTGGACTTCAGGACACCTCCTGTAAAGTCAGTTGCTGATTTCCTCATATACCTTTTTGAGGAAAGGAAATTGCAGCCCAGCACCATTGATGGCTACAGGTCTGCCATTGCTGATAAATTGGGTAGTTCAACTCTCAACATCAGCAAAGATGAGAATCTCACCCGTCTCTTGGATAGCTTCCACAGAGACAGACCCAAGGGCAGAAGAGGTATCCCCTCCTGGAACCTATCTCTGGTTTTACACCAGTTAACAAAGGCTCCCTTTGAGCCAATTAAGGAGGCCTCCTTGAAGCACTTGACCTTCAAGACAGTTTTCCTCTTAGCCTTGGGATCAGGCAAACGCAGAAGTGAGATTCATGCTTGGCAACATAAGAACATCAGACACCAGTCTGATTGGACTAAGATATCCCTGTACCCTTCTCCCAGCTTCCTCTCCAAAAATCAGCTGGCTAAAGAGGGTCCAGACAGTGTGGCCCCAGTGGTTATCCCAGCCCTGGCCCCAACTCTGGATAGGTCCCTCAGGTCTGACAGATCCCTCTGTCCGGTTAGAGCCTTGCGTTACTATTTGGACAGGACTTCAGACTTCAGGCAGAATAAGGAGTTGGTTTTTGTCTCCTTCATAAAGGCTTCGACAAGGACATCTCTCCCGCCACTATCTCCTCTTGGATCAAACAAACTGTGATCCTATGTTATGAGCTCTCAGACCAGGAGGCCCACAAGTTACATCAGGTTAAAGCCCATGATGTCAGGGCCTTCGCTGCTTCAAAGGCCTTCCAGTCGGGGGTCTCCTTGGAACAAATATTAGCAGCATGCCACTGGAAGTCACATAACACCTTCACCCAATTCTATTTGAAGGATGTGGCATGGGCTGATTCTGAGCTTTACCACCTGGGTCCTGTAGTGGCTGCTCAGCAGATCCATAAATAACCCAGGCCAGAGAGGAGATTTGTACATATGTATATAGTGTATATATAGTTAAGAAGCATCAAAAAAAAAAAAAAAAAAAAAATCAGACGTGCGTCCTTCGGGAGGTTTATTTCTTGGGACTGAACTCATCCCTCTCTTCCCCTACCTCAGAGCAGGTCTGTAAAAAAGGGGGGGGAGGCGAGTCGGTTCGGACCGGTTAACCGGTCTCTGTTGACCGACCATAGCCTTAAGGGTCTTGATAATCTTAGATCGACCCAGGCTTAAAGTTGTTAGTTATTTTCTGAGTTCGTATAAGTCCCTAGTACCTTACCCGCCGACCAAGCGGTAGTTATTCAGCATATTGTCCATTGGATAGGATGTATTAACGCAATAAAATTGCAAATTTAATAAGTAAATTAAATTTTTATAAGTTAATACCCTATCCAATGGACACGCAAGACCCTCCCACCGACCCCGCTATCAGTTTACTAGGGGTCTAATAGGTTTAGACAACGAAAAAGATGCTATGACGTCACCTTGTCTAGACAGGAAGGAAGTACGACACGCCACCTGGTGAGTGCAGTGTGAGGTCTGCGCCGACCGGTTTAGCATATTGTCCATTGGATAGGGTATTAACTTATAAAAATTTAATTTACTTATTAAATTTGCAATTTTATATTGCTGGTGCATCTGAAGACATGGATTTACCAGCAATCTCAAGGTTTTGTTCAGATCCAGAATAACTTTCCTTGGGATCACTGAGTAGTTCTTCTTTTGTAACTTATGTTGAAGACTTAGCTTGTAACACTTATTTCTTCCTGTTAGCAATTTTATCCAGTTGATCGTGTCTGATTGTCTCACAAATGAAACAAACTGCATTTAGGGCAATACTTTTGAGTGTAGGGATATTTAGGGATATTGGTTGTTGGGTGTAGTTCTGCAACATCAAGGTGTGACCTTGATTTGACCTTTGCCCTTGCTGTAGTGACCATGACATTTGAAATCTTGCCCAGGCTACATCTTATGTGGGTGTTCCACCGCACGACTAAGCCTCCCGATTAAGGGTTTTTTGGAGTCCGTTTCAAAAATTTGCTTAGTCCCAGGTGTTCTGTATGGATTGGTAGTTGTCGGTTGGGGCCGTGAGAAAAATCAAACATGTTTGATATTTCTCACGACCCAAACCGATTCTTATTTCCCGCCGTCAAAAAAATGTCCAGTCTCAGGCTTCCTCAGGCCGCCTCAGACCCAAATTTACACAGTCCTATGTTGTCTCAGGCCTCCTGCGACCCTTAGTCCCAGGCATCCCTAGCTTAGTCCCAGGAAGCCCGTTGTCAGTCCCCGACTCGTAACAGATCCATAAATTTTATGTGTGTGAAAAAGAATTGGTCTCATTAGTCCCAGGAAGCCTCAGACCGTCTCAGGTGTCCTGCGACTAAGGAATCTAGGATTTTGATTCAGTCCCTTAATGTAAAGTGACATGATGTTCTGACAAATATTAATATTTCAGTTTTTTTGCAGTATGAAAATAAAGTACAAGGATAACCATTTATGAATATGATTACAAAAATAATGTAGATTATTTTTACATATTTGGGAAAACTGAAAAGAAGTGTTATAATGAAGAAATTTGTGAATTTATAATATTCAGCCATGTGGATATTGTGATTGGCAGTATTGTGAAGGACATATTGAAATAAGTACTGAAGAAAACCCTTGTGGGAAAACAGTGGTCAAGTTGAAACAGAAATAAAACCTGTTTGTTGACTTTTTACAGATATTGTTCAGTATCAAGGTTAATATAAAAATACACATTTTAATGGTAGTACACACAAGGTATAGATAAACTTGTCAATAGTTGAATAGCTTTTACTTCATGAAAAATGTCAAAGGATATCAGGACAGCTTTTGGTAAAGGCAAAGAGAAATCATCAAATACAGCAGTTACAGAGGACAAATCTGCAGAGCCAGTGACTTCATTGAACTCGCTTGGAACTCCAGTAATTCCAGCTACAAAAAGACTGAATACTGAACTGTCACCCCCATCACCAGCCATGGATGACAGCATTGTGAGTAGGATCAATTCTATGATAGACAGTAAAACAAAAATTTGGGAAAAACAACTTGATAGTTTGAAAGTACATGTCATAAAGGCAAATTCTGACAAAATGACTGAAATGCAAAAGGCACTTTCCATAGAAATAGACTCAAAGTTAGACAGTGCCAAAAAAGAAATATCTGCTAGCTATACTACTCTTTTGACAGAGATAAAGTTGCTTGTGGGAAGTTTTGAAACTAAATTGCAACAACAAGGCTCTGAAATTTCTACTCTGAGATCAAACCTTGAGTCGGAGAGAGAAAAGAGGTTAAATTTGGAGGCATACTCAAGACGCATGAATCTTCGCCTGCTGAATATACCCGAAAAGATACAAAATGTGAGAGAGCATGTTATGAATATTTTCAATAGAGACTCTCTACTAGTACAGGATAGAGACATTGACCAGATTCATAGACTTGGCAAGTTTAAACACCAGGGTCAAAAACCAAGACCAGTGATAATTAGATTTTCATCAGTTCGAATTCGGATGGAGGTATGGGATAAAAGAAAGACACTCAAAGATAACTTTGATGGAAACAGGATGATCTTAACTGAAGACTTCCCAATGGAGTGGCAAGACAGGAGGAAAATGCTATGGCCAATTGTTAAAAGAGCCAGGGAGATGAAAAAGCCAGACGGAAGTTTTTACAGAGCTTTCCTCCGAAAAGACCACTTGATGCTGGAAAACCGAGCGTACAAGGTGGAAAATGTAGCCGATCTTCCATTTGCCTTACAACCTGCTACAATCTACACTCCGATGAATGATGAAATGGTTCTCTTCTTCACAAAGAATTCCCGTACAGTTACGTACAGTTGTTCTGAACAGTACATCATGAGGCAGAAGTGCATACTTGCTGGAGACACACAAACTGCTGACAAGGTTATGCAAGAAGATGATGTAAGAGTATATGTAAAATTATTTCCTATGCATGGAATGAAATTTATTTGATACTAGTACCCCCGAAAATACCTAAGGCTTATGAGATTCAACCACAATCTTAAAATTTTAATGACTGTATTTATAAATATACATTAAATTAAAATTATAAAAAGTATCAAGTAGATTTAAGGAAAACAATTCTTGAAACTGGTTATTATGGTATAAACTATTATTGTATCGGGACAATGAAGATATAGGAGAGAGCTTTTTGTTAAAAACAAGCAAGTGCTGTTATGACTAAATGTTATGACTTCAAAAGTCATCGTATTGATCTATTTAATATACTATATTCCGAATGTATATGGTAGAAAATAGAAACAATGATAATGATATGATAAAATAAAAAAAACCATATGAATGAGGGTACAGAGCATACGTAAAGTAATAGTTAATGTGAAATTCAATGGCTGTTTTAAAGCAGGAAAACTTGTCGATTGTCATTTTGAGACAACCCCCAATATATCTGGGGAGGTAAGAACTCTGGTACATGTGTTATAAAATGCTTTGTGAAACACTGGCAAATTCACACTGTATAGATTCTTTGCTTGGACTAGACAACTTGTGGAAATGTTCTTTGTCAATTTATATTATTTCCTATACCATAATGTGACATTAAAAGATTTCCAGTACAACAGATACTGGCATCATTGAACCCATACAAGTTTTACTTGATTGTGTAAACTGTGTTGTTATATATGGGTGTGTGTGACACTTCACACCAGTAATGAACCAAAGTGACAGGTTTATTGAAGTAAATGTTTCAAAAGGAAAACACAATCAGGATATTTAAACAATAGAAGTTCCTGGTCCTTAGTATAAATAAATAAAAAATAAATGTGAAGCTAGTGTGATACTGAAAAGAAAAATCTATTGTCAATTTTAAAATGTCACAGTGGCAACATCAATTCTATTCTCATACTGAAAAGAAAAATCTATTGTCAATTTTAAAATGTCACAGTGGCAACATTAATTCTATTCTCATAAGGGTACCTGAATTAAATATATATATTAAAATTTTTCTTTTTGTTATTTCCTGTTTTTTAAATTTTATTTCTATTTATTTTTATAGAAATTCTACCAAAATTAATGCTACAACATATTAAAATCTTACACAAGGTACCTAAACTTAAGCCATATATGAAAATTATGCCTATTTTTCTCCACTTTTCTTACCTTTTCTCTTTTCCTCTCTAATGAGAGCAACTCAATTTAATTTCTGTATTAATTTCTTTATATTTTGCAAGAATCATATACAATGATGTGTAAATAATTTGTACTAAGTTTCTGTTATGCGTATGAGTTTTGAATAAAAATTGCAAGGAACTGAATCATAAAAAATGTAAATTGTAGATAAGATGTGTTTACTAGTTCTTATTCATTTACCTACTTCTTTATTTTTGTTGTCGTTAATATGTTTTCAATATTATAAATTTCTCCAAACAAAAACAAAATGTTGTTTGAGTAGTGTTTCACTTCTATTTTTACTTTGTAGCAAAAAATATTTCTTTGTCATTATGTTACACACTTTATTGTTTAACCAATTAAATTTTAGCAGGATTCTCTGGACATTGAAATATATAAAGTATGGTTGTGATAAATTGTAAAACTATTATGGTGTTGTCAGTGAACTGTCAAGGGCTCCAGACTCTGGCTAAAAGAATAGATGTTATAAATTATCTAAAAGACAAAAATCCAGATATTGTGTGCCTTCAAGACACTCACTGGATACCGGAAGATATGGCTGAAATAAAAAAACACTGGGATGGGGAGTGTGTAGTGCATGGAACGAAAACAAATTCGCTTGGGGTAGCAATTCTTTTAGGCAAAAATTTTGAATATATAGTAGGAGATATTAAAAAAGATGATATAGGAAACATGATTGCTATGGATATAAAAATTGACTCATTGAAAGTTACACTTATAAATATTTATGGACCAAATAAAGACACTCCTTCTTTCTACAATAAAATTTCAGATATAATTGTTATAAATGGGAATCCGTATGTACTTATCTGCGGTGATTTAAACATAGCTTTAGACCCCAAAAAGGACACACATAATTATTTCAACAACAACAATCCAAATTCTAGAAAGGCTATTTTGGATGTGATGTCAGAATTCAGTCTTGTTGATATCTATAGAAACCAACACCCTGATTCTTGTAGATATACATGGAGACGTAGGAACCCAATTAAACAAGCTCGACTTGATTACTTTTTGGCATCAAACACCTTTCTAGACCTTGTACATAAATGTGAAATACTACCTGGATATAGAACTGATCACTCTATGATCCAGGTGGAAACTTTTATGACTAAATTTAAGCATGGAAAAAGACTTTGGAAGTTTAATACCTCGCTACTAAGCAATCAAGAATATTTAACCTTGATTAACAATACCATAGTAGATGAAATGGTTCAATATGTACTCCCTGTATATAACCCAGCCTATTTAAAAAGAAACAAATTTGAAAATATTCAACTAAGAATAGATGAAAATTTATTCTTAGAAACTTTGCTCATGAGACTTAGGGGGGAAACCATAAAATTTGCATCCCAATTAAAAAAAAATCAGAATGCTAAAGAGAAGCAGCTAATAAAAGAGATAACTAACCTTGAAAAAAGTAAAAACATATTTGCTGTAATAGATTTACTACATGACAAAAAAGACGAATTGGAACAATTAAGGGAGGTTAAAATGAAAGGTCATTTAGTCCGATCCCGGGCTAAATGGTTACAGCATGGTGAGAAACCCAGTAAATTATTTTGTTCACTAGAAAACAAACATTTCACAGAAAAAACAGTAAAGTCTGTTAAAAAAGAGGATGGCTCGGTAATAACAGATCAAAGTCAAATACTAGATGAAATTAAAACTTTCTATAAAACCTTGTTTGATACACAAGATTCTGTTCTTCAAAGTATTAATTTAGAAAAATTCTTTCAAAATTACAAGATAATTAAACTAACAGACACACAGTCAAATCTACTGGAAGGCAAATTAACAGTATATTGGTCATTCTACAAGTCTAGTTTATGACATCATGTATTTTTCAGAAAAAAAAACAGAAAGACTGTCTTCTCATGCTGATTGACTTTGAGAAAGCGTTTGATTCCATCTGATGGAAGTTTCTTTACAATGTACCGGAATTTTTGGGATTTGGTAAAAGTTTTATAAGATGGATTAACCTTTTTAACAATAATATTCAGGCCTCCATTTTACAGTGTGGGATTTTGTCAAAATTCTTCAATATTAATCGTGGTTGTCGCCAAGGAGACCCCTGTTCTCCCTTTTTATTTATTCTGGCTGGTCAGATATTATCAGTTTTAATCCAAAATAATCCAAACATTAAAGGCATAAGAATAGGAAACACAGAGTATAGGCTCACACAGTTCGCTGATGACACCACATTAATAATGGATGGTTCCAGAGAATCCTTGCAAGCAGCATTAAACACTCTAGAAATATTTTGCTCCATGTCTGGATTAAAGATGAATGCAATGAAAACTAAAGGTATTTGGATTGGACGAAAAAGATTCTGCAAAGATAAGTTGAATGTAAGCGCAGTGCTTGAATGGGGCATCACAGAATTCAATTTATTAGGATTAGAATTTAATGTAGATTTAGGGGGCCACGGTGGCAGAGTGGTAACACTCTCGCCTCCCACCTCTGAGGCCGGGGTTCGATCCCCGCACGGGCTCAAGTGGGAAAGCTGGTAGTTGCTTGCCATTGGTCGGCAGTTTACAGTACACAACCCTAGCGAACTCTATGTACTGGTTTCCTCTGCCCTTCCAACTACCCGTCGTGATATGACCTGTACAGTGTTGAAAGCGACGTAAAACCCCAAATAAACAATTAATGTACCCCTCACACCTCTAGCATTTCATTCATTACTCATCATGAAACGTGCTATGTGTTTATCATAATACCTAATGTTGTTATTTTTTGTGATTCATTTAATAACAAAAGCAAATGTTTTGTTCTTTATTTTGTCAAATATAGAGTACTGCTATTTGAACTTTGACCCTATGATTTGATTGCCACAGATCTCTTTCAGAAACAGTTCAATAATGTTAAGCTTCAGCTACAGCAAATTTCACCCATAACTGGTTTTTGTTTATATATGTTGTACATAATTGTTAATGATGTTCAGTCAAAAACTGTGATTTTGTTATTATATCTTTGTTATTCAGATTCTATATACCATCCATTAAATGCCTTGTCAATGTATTCACATAAATTTTAAGCAAAGCTACTTTGGATGTGTACACGTGGTATTTGCATGTAAACAGAAAACTTAGATATTCGTAATTATTACATCATATGATTGAGAAAAACACCAGAGCTGTTATTGTCACTGAAACAAGTGGGAAACATTGTTCGATGAAGTCTTTGTAAAATGTAGTTTGTGGTGCAACATGAATAGTTGTCATGGTAAAGTTATTATATGACAAATGGTGTAAAATTTAATTGACTATACATTGTTATGCAAAAAGTATTTATTGAATTGTTTGTATATTTAGTATTGTGACAGTGAAATATCCACTACATTTGTTAAATGTACATAGGTGTTACTGTTCTAATCTTTATACACAACATGTATAGTACTATGAAGTACTTAATAAACATAGGTGTTAACAAATGTTGGAAAAAATATGGACATTATGTAGACAGGACATTAATATTCTATTGTAACTGTCTTACAGTTACTAATGTAACAAAGTAATGTGTGTAGATATAAATAAAATGTTTCATTATAAAAAAAAAACAAAAAAAAACAAACAATTAATGTAGATTTAGACAGAATGATCCAAAAGAATTACTTGGACGCCATTGGACAGTCTAAGCAAATACTCACAAATTGGAAGAAACGTAATCTTACACCCTTTGGCAAAATAACAGTCATTAAGACTTCCATTATCTCGAAATTTAATCAACTCTTTATAGCATTACCCAACCCATCTCCAGAAACTGTAAAATCAATATCTGATATAATGAATAAATTTATATGGGATGACAAACCAGATAAGGTTAATAGACATCAGATATGTAAAGATTATTTGCATGGAGGACTCAAAATGCTTGATCTTGAACAATTCATAAAATCACTAAAATTGACCTGGATCAAACACTTAGTAAGGGATCTTGAGGCACCTTGGGTAAACCTAATTAACAGCCAGTTGAACTTATCAAAGAAATTGTTTTCATTTGGTCCAGTTTGGTGTGAAAAATCAAAGATTGATAACCCATTTTGGAAAGATGTATTAAATGCTTGGCTATATATATCACAAGAATGTCCAGTGGAAGAAGATTTGGATATTTTACATAGCCCTTTGTGGTTCAATAAAAGTATTAGTCAGTATCCCCTATTTTTCCAAATCTGGCATGAAAAAGGAATAACATTCATTGCAGACTTAATAAATTCTGTAACTGGAGCCTTTTATTCAATGACTGAATTGCAAGAGATGTATAACCTTTCTCATGTCAATGCCCTAGATTATTATAGAATTAAATTACTTACTAAAGCATTCATAAGCAATAATAAACCTGATATAAAATATAACTTAGAAATGAGGCCTTTCATACCAACACATTTGAAAATCTTCTTCAAACAGCAAAAGGGTGCTTCACTTTTTTATAAAACAATTAATAAATCCTCATATGAACCAAAAATGAAGACCAAATGGTGTCAAGAAATAAATCAAGAAATAGATGTCTTAGATTGGAAAAACATTTTTAAGGCTTGTTTTTGATTCTCATGTGATGCCTCACTCACTTGGTTCCAATACAGGGTTTTGTTCAGAATTATTGGTGTCAGGAAACATTTGAAAATTATAGGCAAAGATGAGTCCAGTTTGTGTAGGCTATGTACTGAAGATGAAGAAAGTATTGTCCATCTATTCTTTTCTTGTGAACACTCTAAACATTTATGGAGTTCAATCTCCACTTGGTTAAAAATGAAACTTGATATCTCAATAATATTTACAATACAGGAAATTATCTTTGGCTATTTACAAAAAGGTACAAATTATGACCTGATTAATTTGCTGGTCTTATGTACAAAGAAATATATATTCCAATGCGCTGTTAATTATAAAAAAGTAAACATCTTTGTCCTTCAAACAAGAATTAAACATAGTTTTTATGAATATATGACATTGCTCAAATTAAAAATTTCAAATGAAAAAGAAGTTTATAGGTGGAGCACATGGGAGCCACTTTTTTATAATGTGTAAAATGTTATAAACGATATATATAGTGTAACATTGTTAGTAATATTAAAACTATTGTGAAATTTAAATGAATGTATTTAACAAAAATTAGTTTTCTGTTAACATGTGACTGTAAATTGTTTTTTTGTTTTTTTTCTTTGTGGTGAAACACATACTATTATTAATTTGTATCTAAAGTATTTGAGAATATTGTACCAAAATGGAGAATGAAAAATAAAAAAATACAAAAAAAAAAGATATCTGGGTCTGGGACTAAGCCCTGACTAAGAGAAGCCGATCCAAACCGATCCACGCCGGCCTCCTCAGGCCACCTGGGACCACACAAATTTAGTCTGCAACGGTCTGAGGACGCCCCAGGTGGCGTGGGACTAAGTACCGATTAAGTACCAACTCTTTTCCGTGCACTTGTGCACAAAAGAGGCAAGGGGGGTGGGGGTGGGGTGGGGGGCTGGGACTATATAAGCAACCACACACACATTTTCAGTGTTATTGACTGGTTGGCTACTGAGAGACGTGTGTCACCTGCTGCTAGGGGTTTTCATTTTTTTACCCCACAGCCCTTAAGGCCTGTCGGGGTATTGTTTTCACTCATGGTGGCCAGATGGGTGGGTGGCGGGAAAAAGTTTGTCCGGGCTGTATCTCGGAAACTGTGAGGTGTAGGAAGTTGATACTTGGTAGGAACATTGGTTAGGGGGTGTAGGTGTGCAATGTCATGGTCT
Source organism: Sabellastarte sp. h YS-2021 (assembly GCA_964017235.1). Classification (NCBI taxonomy): domain Eukaryota; kingdom Metazoa; phylum Annelida; class Polychaeta; order Sabellida; family Sabellidae; genus Sabellastarte; species Sabellastarte sp. h YS-2021. The sequence continues at coordinate 38,167,999 of OZ024936.1, forward strand.
GACCTTGATTTGACCTTGCCGTAGTGACCTTGACCTATAAAATCTTGTCTGGGCTATATCTCGGAAACTGTAAGGTGTAGTAAGTTGACACTTGGTAGGGACATTGGTTAGGGGTTATAAGTGTGCATTATCATGGTGTGACCTTAATTTGACCTTTGACCTTGTCGTAGTTACCTTGACCTTTAAAATCTTGTTGCACAATTTGGGTCTGTCTTTTGATGCAGATTAAGCACTGTTAAAGTCATATTAGAATTTATTAAGAATTTTACTTTTATAACTTCCCATTGTAAGAGACGGAATTTCATCAAGTGAGCCACAGATTTTGCTCCAACACCACACATAAGCATTCATTGAATGTATTACCACTTCTGTATGCATGGTAATTTTCAACACATCTAAACCATAATTCGGCCATGCAGATGTAGATAAAGAGTGTTGTAATTTTAGTTTACTGATTAATGCCGTCATCTTGTTATTGAATTATCTTGTTTTAATACTTCATCTTTACATGCATTATCTTTCTTTTAGACATTATTTTCTCCATTTAAACGTTGTTTGGACCTTTATATAACTGACAGTGCTCTGAAAGTATCCTGAACTTTGTACTGATACAGTACTTCTATATCTCATGGTGTTAAAAATATTGTCCTAGACTGTGGGGTACGGGGATCTCTGATGCTATTTTTGTTTTGCCTGATGCATCAAAGCCCAACTATTATGGTGTGAAATCTTGAAGTATATTAGATGTGGCTTCACAGCATTCTATCCTTTAAAATCAAAGAAAAACTTTGATGAAGTGAAATTGTATGAAGTATATTAAATGGCTTCACAACCTTCCCTCTTTCCAATCAAAGAAATACCATTATGAAGTGAAACCCTTTGAATTATAATACCTGTGGCTTCACTGCCTTTTAATCTTGTATCCTTTGCAATCAAAGAAAATCTATAATCTTTTGTATTATATTAGATATAGCTTCACTGTTTTTGAACTTTCTTTCCTTTTCAATTGAAGAACAGTTATTGTTTTTACAACACAAAAGCAAGAATGTATGAAAGGATTAATGTAATTGTAATTAATTCCATCTTTGATATGGAAACACTTGATAATGCAATTGGGATAAAAACTACAAGACACATTATTAAGTGTTCCTTTTCAAGCGTACTCTGGTAGGTTTGAGTAACAAATGATCATAATAAAGATTTCAAAAGCCTAAGCATAGATTAATGGTATGAAGCTGCTCAGGGGGGATTAAGTTGTTAAAATACAAAAAGGTATCAGCAACAAATATACAAATAACAAATACTTCTTTGTGCTGTAAATGTGCAGTGACTTAAATATGTTTTATACAACAATAAATGTAAAATAAAAAAAAATTAATACTTTTTGTCCGGATATGCAATACTTTTTGTCCAGATACTTTTTGTCCTCATTTTAAGGTCAATACTTTTTGTCCAGATACTTTTTGTCCTACAATCACTTTTTTCATGGCCACAACATGGTCAATAACTTGGAGGTGTATCTCCATAGGTAAGTCAGTAATAACTATTTTCAGCTTTTCAGCACTTACTTAATGAGTGGGTGGCTCATATCTTTAAAATTCTTGCAGCTTCGGAATTTCTTTTGAACATGCTGTTCAATTACCATTTACTGTACTTCTGTACAGCACTTTCCGTGGTAATTATGCTTTCCTATCATTATCACCTTCACAACTCAAAAACACTCAGTCAGCTGACACGGGCACTCGACTCTTGTTTTGCAAAACAAGAATTAGCCATCTTGGTCTGGGAAACACTGAGGAGGCCTCAGGACGCCTGTGGAAGCCGGAACTTAGTCGGGGTTAGTCCCAGGAGGCCTGAGGTGTCCTGGGACCCAGTCGGTATGTCTACGACAAGATCGTGGTTCAAACCAACCAGAAAAATCGCTTAATCTGTTCTTAGTCGCAGAACAGTCGGGGACTGTGTGGGGCCACCTGGGGCCTCCTCAGGCTTCCTGAGGCCGATCTGAACTTAATCCCAGGCTTTAATACCGATTCAGTATTCCCGCCCATTTTACCTTTTTTTTCACCGATTGCCCACGATTAAGGGTCGCAGACAGGATTGGGGCTTAGTCCTTTGGTGGAACAGGGGCATTAGGAACCATAAGGTGTGAAAAGTTGTTACGTTAGTTAGGGGATGTAGGTATGCAATACCATGATGCAGTGTTATTTGCCACCTAGTGGTTGTTACGGCTGAGTGTAATATATTCCTTTTCTTGAAAGTTTGGCCATCTTGGATCGCGAGCCCCCTGAATAGTATTTAGTCCCAAGGGGTAAGATATTGTGGTGCAATAAAAGCCAATTTATCCTGGTATGTGAAGTTCAAAACTAAAAATTGATTAAAGATTTTCAAGTCTTAAAGTTTGTGGGTGTTCCACAGCTTTAACCCCGCACGGATTTTCACCAAATTTTTGGGATATGTTTACTCCAAGAACCCCTGCACGGATTTTCACCAAATTTTCAAGATATGTTTACTCAAAGAGGATCTACAGCTGATTAGGTTTGGGGGGTATCCAGCGGCAACTGTTGCCATGGCAAAACTTTTAAAATTTTCGGGTCTTAAAGTTTGTCTTTAATGTTTTCTGTAACCTAAAATATTGCACCTAGCTGCGTCAGATTTGCACAAAATATAAATAGATAGAAAAGTTTGCCTTGTTTTGGAAACAAAATGGCCTCTATATCACATCTTTAATGCCAAATAGGAGGGTCATTGTATCAAAAAGGCCTTATATCTCCCTTATAATTGTTTCTTGGGCTTCAAAATATGAAAACTACTTGTAAGAAATCATGACCTGTGAATCTTTTGTAGAACATCTTGTGGGTTCTCTATACTTCTTACAACAGAAGTTGTTCCTAAGATTTTCCTAAATGTCAATGTTGTTGGCCACTTAGCTGTACCTGCAGGCTGGGGTTCTTGCCTGCCGAGGCTGGCTATTTTTTGGAGATGAAATAAAAAAGATGTTTCACTTGTAAGTATACAAATAATCTGTCTCAAAACGTTTCATGGTAGGTTTGGTTTCTAGATGAGTTAAGCGTCCCTTAAGGGACGCTTTTTACCCCACAGCCCTTAAGGGCTGTCGGGTATTGTTTTCACCCATGGTGTCCGGATGGGCGGGTGGGCGGGCGGCGGGAAATAGTTTGTCCGGGCTGTATCTCAGAAACCGTAAGGTGTAGGAAGTTCATACTTGGCAGGGACATTGGTTGGGGGGTGTAGGTGTGCAATGTCGTGGTCTGACCTTCATTTGACCTTTGACCTTGCCGTAGTGACCTTGAGTTTGAAAATCTTGTCCGGGCTATATCTCGGCAACCATAAGGTGTAGGAAATTGATACTTAGCAGGGACATTAGTTAGGGGTTGTAGGTGTGCAACGTCATGGTGTGACCTTGATTTGACCTTGCCGTAGTGACCTTGACCTATAAAACCTTGTCCGGGCTATATCTCAGCAACTGTAAGGTGTAGGAAGTTGATACTTGGTAGGGACATTGGTTAGGGGGTGTAGATGTGCAACGTCATAGTGTGACCTTGATTTGACCTTTGCCGTAGTGACCTTGACCTATAAAATCTTGTCCAGGCTATATTTCGGAAACTGTAAGGTGTAGGAAATTGATACTTGGCAGGGACATTAGTTAGGGGTTGTAAGTGTGCAACGTCATGGTCTGACCTTGATTTGACCTTTGACCTTGCCGTAGTGACCTTGACCTATAAAATCTTGTCCAGGCTATATCTCAGAAACCGTAAGTTGTAGGATGTTGATACTTGGTAGGGACATTGGTTAGGGGGTGTAGGTGTGCTACGTCATAGTGTGACCTTGATTTGACCTTGCTGTAGTGACCTTGACCTAAAAAATCTTGTCCAGGCTATATCTCAGAGACTGCAAAATGTAGGAAGTTTATACTTGGTAGGGACATTGGTTGAGGGTTTTAGGTGTGCCATGTCATGGTGTGACACTGATTGACCTTTGACCTTGCTGTATTGACCTTTAAAATCTTGTTGCACCTTTGGGTCTGTCTGTTGATGCAGATTAAGCACTGTTAAAGTCATATTAGAATTCATTAAGAATTTCCTTTTGCAAGTTCCCATTGTAACAGATGGAATTTCATTAAGTGAGCCACAGGCTTTTCTCCAACACCAAACATAAGCATTCATTAAATGTATTGCCACTTCTGTATGCATGGGTAATATTCAAAACATCCAAACCATAATTCGGCCATTTTTGGTTTACTGATAAGTGCTGTCATTTTATTATTGAATTGTTTTGTTTTAATACTTCATCTTTACATACATTTCTTTTCCTTAGATATTATTTTCTCTACTTAAGCATTATTTGGACCTTAATGTAACCGACACTGCTCTGAAAGTATCTTAAACTTTGTACTGTTATACTACTTCTATATCTCATGGTGTTGAAAAATATTTCCCCAGGCTGTGGGGTACGGGCATCTCTGATGCTATTTTTTGTATTTATGGGAATGGGGAGAGAGAATGGGTCCGCTGGCTCCGCCGATTCCACCAGCTCCCGCATTTTCTATTGGTTATAGCTTAGCAACCACTGGGCGGATTCTCTTCAAATTTAGCACATGTATGCAGTAGCCCTGGGAAAAATTTCTGAATATGGTGTCATGACATTTCAACCAATCAGAGAAGTCACATGACCAAAAACATGTTTTTGAAAAGGGTGTGCTTGTCCGAATGATAACTTAAAAAGGGCTTCACCTATTCCGATGAAATTTGGCAAGTGGGTTTGTTATATAGATGTTTGGAAATCATTAACTTTTGAAACTGATCCAATACAAAATGGCCGACTTATTAATGATTAACTAAACGGCACAATTTTTCTTAATGCTGAAAATGAAAAATCTTTAATATCTCGGAAATGGTGCAAGATAGAGCGATTTCGACAAAATTTTTCACCCACAGGTTCTCTGCAGAGTGTACTGGCAACTTTCCCCCAAAATCTCTTTCCCGCCAATTTTGGCGGCCATCTAGATTATCTAAGTAAAACGCAAAAAAGAATTTATCTGGGTCAGTGGTGCGAGATAGAGCGATTTCGACCAAATTTTTGACCGGCAGTGTACCTGCAGAGTGTACTGGAAACTTTTTGCAAAAATTGCTTTCCCTCCATTTTTGGCGACCATCTTGAATTTCTGCATAAAACAAAAAAATGCATTTATCTTGGGAACAGTGTGAGATAGAGTGATTATGACGAAATTTTTGACCCACAGGGTATTAGCAGAGTCTACTGGCGATTTTCCCAAAAAATCACTTTCCCGCCATATTTGGCGGCCATCTTGAATTTCTGCATAAAACGCAAAAACGCATTTATCTGTGAAACGGTTCGAGATGGAGCGATTTCAACAAAATTTTTGACGCCCAGGGTATCTGCAGAGTCTACTGGCGACTTTTCGCCAAAAAAAATTAAAAATTTTTCCTGAGCATGTACCTGTCCACAACCTTCTCACAAAACCTAGAAATGTATACTTGCAGTATTTATGCCCATTTAAAAAATCATGACCATATTTTTAGTATTTTATTATCCTAAAGAATTCTTACTTTATACACTAGAAACCATAATATGTTGTTTATCTCTGTTGTAACCTAAATTTGAAATAATTTTGTGGTGGTTTGCAGTAAGTACAGTGTTCTCATTTCAGGTCATTCATGCAGTATTTGGCTTTGTGAAGTCAAATCCTGTGCTGACTGGCTTTCAGGTGATGTCTCGCATCTTTGTCACATGGCATGTGCACAGCGTCCCCTATGTAAGTTCACAATCATTGTGATTTCAGATGTACAACATTCCACATTGATGGATTATGGTTTGAATTTGGCATCAAGTCAATGTGTATAAATTTATCGGGTTTATCAATTTTCAAGTGCAGTAATAAAAACGCCATGTGATTACAAAAATATCTTTTTATAGTGAAATACCCTCACCATTTCCTAACAGTAGCTATTTGATAGAGCCATCCAACCCAACGACCAACACAGAGATGCGAATTTAAGGTTATATAACAACCTTAACCAAGCCATTGTGTAAATGATGTTCATTCTCACTGCTCCATAAGGCAAAATCTTGTATGAAGACAGTTTGATTTATGTTAAAGATAAAAATTCTGTACGAGTGCTTTGTATGACCACTGCAGTCTTCTGTATAGCTGTATGAGTTGGTGAGATACTCTTGACATGTTTGTGTTTCTAGTTTGGACTTTGAACCTGAAGTTTTTGTTCACTGAAAACAAGCACAATTTTTACTTGAAAAGTTGGTGTTTTGTGTATTTTCTTTTAGTATGCTTTTGAGATATTTAGAGGATCCAAGATAGGTTTAGACAACTGTTTGAAGAGAATTGAATATTATTTGGATTTTAATTGTGCATTTAAGTGACTGCCAGAGCAAAGTCGGTAAGAATACTATTTTCCTTTTATTATGAAATTTACAGATTAAAGATAAAATACTTTTAAATTTGTGTATTTTAAATTCTGTTTTACAGAAGTAGATTTCACAGTAAAGTGAAATGGGATTTAGGTAATAAGGCATAGATATAGCTTGTACATGTAGTTTGGTAAATAAGTCTAAGAAGCAATTAGTTTGGTTTTAGATGCTCTATTATTTCAGATAATTAGTTTTATTCTTTATTACTAATGTGTAATTGAGTAATTATTTTACACTGAAATTTGAAATATGATATTTGTCACAGAAATTACATCTGTAGAATATTGTTGAATATCTCATTTACATGTGGTGTGTATTGTAATAAGTTTGTTAGTATGTCCAGGTTATTGTATTTACAGTTGACGGTCAGAATAAACCCTGATCAGTGAACGACAAGTTTTAATGCGCAGTTACAGTCGACAACTATTGGCTTTCATAAAAAACAAAAATGTCTTCCCCAAATGATGATGATGGGCAATACTGTGAAGAAGACCCACCAGAGATGACGATCCGAAAAAGTTCAAGAGAAAGGAATCCATCTGTGAAGGCATTAGAGAATTTAGAGCAAATATTATTAGACAAATTCTGGCGAAAAATAACTGAGATAAAGGGATTATTTAGATAGCAAGACAAAGTTTGATGAGAAACAAATTTGAATCAATGACACTGGAACAGGTGTCCTGGTCACTAAGAAAATCAAAGGTCGACCTCTACTCTAGTTATGATGAGATGCATGAGAGATTCACCATCCCCCAGGAAGTTAGATTAGCCAATGACAGATGCCATGAAGAGACTGATTGGATTTTGTCACAAATTATTAAAGCAATGATGCCAAACAACAAAGATTCTTCTGACTTGTAGAGTAGAACCTCCTCAGTGTCATCCAAAAACTCGAGCTCACAGCAAAGGTAGCTGCATTACAAGCTGAGCAAAATGCTAAATCTGAAGAAGGAAGATTACAAGCTGAACTCAATCGCTTGGAGGCAGAAGAGGCCATTCGACAAGCACAGCTTGAAGGAGATAGGATTTTAAATCAAGTAAATCAAGAAGCAGAAGAGAAGACAAGGCAGATCAAAATTAAATTGGAAATGGATCATAGATGCCAAGAGTTGGAAAATAGAAGACTAGAAACTGAAATGCAGAAAAATGTAGAACTCAAAGCATGGACTAGGTTTGAAGAATTAGACGAAGATAGATATTTTTATGGCTGAAGACCAACTCAACTTCAAGCCCCTTCACCCATCAGAAGAATTTGTTGACTATTTTGGAGCACTGCCCCATTCTTCACCCATTCAACCACAGGACAAAAGGATGGAAGATCCAACAAGCCAAAGACTGCACCAGCACAATGATGATACCCAAGTACAACTTGGCCCAGCTGCCATTTCGATGAATGCAAACAAAGCTCTTCACAACAATTCAGCAGATATTGTTACTGATTTAGTCCAATCCATATGTTTGAGCCGTCTACCCTTACCTGAACCATGTGTGTGTACAGGAGACCCATTAAATTACCCAACCTGGAAAGCCTCTTTTGACACACTGATAAACACAGAGGCATCATGGGAAGTGAAAGAATACATTACTCGAGAAAGTATTTAGGAGGTGAAGCAGTGTCAGTGGTTGAAGGAACTTTCTATCTGAAATCAGAAGAAGCATATGAACGAGCTGTGGCTCTACTAGAGAAAATATATGGAAACACTCTTGTAGTTGCAGAGGCATTTCGAGATAGACTACAAGCATTTGCCAAAATACCATCCAGAGACAATAAATCATTAAGAAGGTTTTTACTTTTGTGCTGCAACAAACTCTAGTGGTAATGGATCAGATAAAACGATTGGAGATACTTAATGATTGTAGAGAAAAGAAGCGACTGCTTGAGAAGCCACCTGATTGTCTCCTACAAAGATGGACAAGGATTATTATGCAAATTTGCCAGAGGGAAAGGGATTTGGAAGTTTAATTGTGCTCTGTTGAAAGACCAAGAATATATTGAAATGGTAAACTCATTAATAAATCAAATAAAAGCTGAAAATTGTGCACTTGTATATAATTTCGATAACCTTCCTAATATAAGTGATCAGGACCTTTGTGTGAGGGTATCCCATAGTCAATTCCTTGAAATACTGTTACTGCAAATTAGAGGTGAGACGGTTAAATATGGAACTCGTATGAAAAGAAATAGAAACAAAAAAGAATTACAGATTATGTCTGATATAGAAAATTTAGAGAAAGTCGAAAATTTGTGTAATATGAATATACTAGAGGCTAAACAGAGGGAGTTGCAAGAGTTAAGAGAGGAAAGAATAAAAGGTTCTCTTGTTAGGTCTAGAGTTCAATGGCTTGCGGAAGGAGAAAAACATTCTAAATATTTTTGTTCACTCGAGCGGCGCAATTATCTGGAAAAAGCTATAAAATGTGTTATAAAGCCAAGTGGTAAGATTTGCATGGAACAAAAAGAAATACTCTTTGAGGTGAAAGAATTTTATAAAAAACTGTTCAAAAATAATGATGACTGTTTAACTGAACCAAACTTCAATAACAGTAATTTCAAGAGTAATGTACGGAAATTATCTGCAAGTGAGTCGAATGGAATTGAAGGACCTTTAACAATCAATGAAATAGGATAATCTTTAAAAAAATGAAGAGTGGAAAATGTCCTGGTATTGATGGTTTCCCTTATGAATTTTTAAAAGTTTTCTGGCATAAATTAAAATATTTTGTACTAAGATCACTTAATGAAGCATATGAAAAGGGGGAAATGTCAATAACTTTAAGACAATGTGTTATTAATTGTCTGCCAAAAGGAAATAAACCAAGGCACTTTTTAAATAACTGGAGGCCAATATCACTTTTGCCAGTGATTTATAAAATTGGATCTAGTGCAATTGCGAATAGGTTAAAGAAAGGTTTAGACAAAATAATATCGGAAAATCAGTCTGGATTTGTATCTGGCCGTTATATGGGAGACAGTACTAGACTTATATATGATTATATCCCTGGACTTCTCATGCTGGTTGACTTTGCAAAAGCCTTTGACTCAGTTTCCTGGAAATTCATGTACTCTGTTTTGAATTTTTGGGTTTTGGTTCTAGTATTATACGGTGGATACAAACTTTTAATACTAATATCAAAGCAACAGTCTTACAAAGTGGCTTTCTATCTGAATTTATTAACATTGAAAAGGGATGCCGACAGGGAGACCCAATTGCGGCCTACCTGTTTATAATTTGTGCTGAAACATTATTGCTCATGATAAACAATAATGACTTGATAACAGGTATAAAAATTCGTGATACAACTCACAAAATCACTCAGTTCGCTGATGACACCACTATTATATTGAATGGTACTTCTGTATCTCTCTTAGCAGCACTAAATACTTTGGATGTTTATGGATCATTTTCAGGACTTAAAATTAACACTGACAAAACAAAACTTGTTTGGATAGGAAAGAAAAGATTTTCTCCAGATAAAATTGAATGTGGAAAAGATTTAGATTGGGGAACAACAGAATTTGATCTACTGGGAATTATCTTTTCGGTAGATCTCTGTAAAATACCAAGCATTAACTATTCTAAAGCAGAAAAAAATTAAATATGAACTAAGGAAGTGGGAAATAAGACCCCTATTGGTAAAATTACAGTTTTAAAAACTCAAGTAATACCAAAATTAAATCATTTTTTCATTTCTCTGCCAAGTCCAAACCCCTCCTTTACTCGTGCACTGAATGATATTTGCTACAAATTTATATGGGATCAAAAACCGGATAAAAAATTAATAGAAAACAACTGTGCACCAGCATTCTAGAGGTTGGACTGAAAATGATTGATATTGATAGCTTCATAAAAGGCCTAAAAGTTTCTTGGATTCGTAACCTGAATATTAAAACAGCAGCTCCTTGGGTACAATTGGCAAAACATATTGTTGGCGACACCAATAAAATAGTATTGTTTGGCTCTGATTGGGCAGTCCAAAGGGCAAAACAAATGGACAACCATTTTTGGAAAGATGTTCTTTCTGCTTGGGCTTGTGTGTAACAGAACATTCGCCAAAAGTGTAATATTTATGAAAAATTATATGTACCATTGTGGTACAACCCAGAAATAACACGGGCAACTCTCTATATACCTGAATTATATCAACAGGGCATCTTATATCCTATAGACCTCACGAGAAATGGTGACATAATGACTAGGGAAAATATCGCCCCTGTTTTATAATATCTCATTAGACTTTTTGACTTACCATAGACTATATAATGCTTGAAAAAACATATTGGATTAACAAATCTCAACACTAACGCTTACCAACGACCAATATTCCCGACTCGGGTCCAACTGTTACATAAGTCACGAAAAGGAACAAAGGATTTTTACGATATAATCTTGCCATCTAACATCCAAGGGAACAATTTTAAGAAAAAATGGGAAGCTGATTTAAGTTTAATTCTGGATACATTAACCTGGAAAAATATTTATAGAATATGTTTCTACAGTTTAAAGGACAATTTTCTGATTTGGTTCCAATATAAGATAATCTACAGGTTAATTGCGACCAATCGACAGCTTTTTAAGATGAAGCAGCAATCAGAAAATTCTGTATGTCGCTTATGTCACGAAAGTGAAGAAACCATAATACACCTTTTTATCTTCTGCCCTAAAAGTAATGAATTTTGGGGAAGCATAAAATCTTGGATCTTTCAAAACACAAATAAAAATTTTGTTTGTTCCCCATCACACATAATATTTGGAGTTTGGGAGGATGTTTGTTCAGATAATTCGGTAAATATTATAACTATCACTGGAAAATATTATATCTTTAAATGTGCCAGATCAAACAGATCTTTAAACTTCTTTGAGTACGAAAAGTATCTGAGAAATGTATATAATGAACAATTGTTGTTAGCCAAAACAGAAATGTTGGTTGAAAAATTTTCTGAAAAATGGTCAGTGTTAATAAAGTTATGTAACTAAGAAGACTCAAAAAATTGTTACGTGAATGAGTGTAATACATTTTTTTACAAGAATTTGTTTATTAAGGGTAAATGTAATGTCTCATAAAGTAATTAAGCGGCCCGTCAGGGACGCTTATTTGTTTTCACCGAAGTTCGACTGATCGCCGCCGCCACAGGATTATGGTCTCTCTTGAATAACTTCTTAGCCTTTCATATTTTTCTTTCCTTGTTACCTTTCTTTAAAACTATAGGGGCGGGAAAAATTTTTGGGATACTTTGCGCAGACTTTAAGCTTTACTTAAGGTAACCTTAAGCATAACGCCAAAACACCCCGTCATCGCGTTTCGGAAAAAAGCACACACACCTGTGCTATAAAATTTATCACGTACATTCTAGACCAAATTTCCAAGGTCGGAAAGGATTTTCTCATCAATCGGACCATAGATGCCTGAATGGGAGGCGTTTTATTTTCGTAAATTTTTTAAAAATGGGTACTTGGTCTGTATCTCAAAAACGGTGAGGATTTCGGCATTTTGTTGAAATAACTTATTCAGCTACTTTTTACCCCACAGCCCTTAAGGGCTGTCAGGGTATTGTTTTCACCCATGGTGTCCGGATGGGCGGGCGGGTGGCCGGGCGGCGGGAAATAGTTTGTCCGGGCTGTATCTCAGAAACCGTAAGGTGTAGGAAGTTGATACTTGGTAGGGACATTAGTTAGGGGGTGTAGGTGTGCAACGTCATGTTCTGACCTTGATTTGACCTTTGACCTTGCCGTAGTGACCTTGAGTTTGAAAATCTTGTCCGGGCTATATCTCGGAAACTGTAAGGTGTAGGAAGTTGATACTTGGTAGGGACGTTAGTTAGGGGGTGTAGTTGTGCAACGTCATAGTCTGACCTTGATTTGACCTTTGACCTTGCCGTAGTGACCTTGACCTATAAAATCTTGTCCGGGCTATATCTCTGAAACCGTAAGGTGTAGGAAGTTGATATTTGGTAGGGACATTGGTTAGGGGGTGTAGGTGTGCAACGTCATGGTGTGACCTTGATTTGACCTTTGACCTTGCTGTAGTGACCTTGACCTATAAAATCTTGTCCGGGCTATATCTCGGAAACCGTAAGGTGTATGAAGTTGATGTTTGGTAGGGACATTTGTTAGGGGGTGTAGGTGTGCAGTGTCATGGTCTGACCTTGATTTGACCTTGCCGTAGTGGCCTTGACCTATAAAATCTTGTCCGGGCTATATCTCAGAAACCGTAAGGTCTAGGAAGTTGATACTTGGTAGGGATATTGGTTAGGAGGTGTAGGTGTGCAATGTCATGATCTGACCTTGATTTGACCTTTGACCTTGCCATAGTGACCTTGACCTATAAAATCTTGTCCGGGCTATATCTCGGAAACCGTAAGGTGTAGGAAGTTGATATTTGGTAGGGACATTGGTTAGGCTGTGTAGGTGTGCAATGTCATGGTCTGACCAGGATTTGACCTTTGACCTTGCCGTAGTGACTTTGACCTATAAAATCTTGTCCGGGCTATATCTTGGAAACCGTAAGGTGTAGGAAGTTGATACATGGTAGGGACATTGGTTAGGGGCTATAGGTGTATATTATCATGGTGTGACCTTAATTTGACCTTTTACCTTGTCGTAGTGACCTTGACCTTTAAAATCTTCTTGGACCTTTGGGTCTGTCTTTTGATGCAGATTAAGCAAAAGTCATATTAGAATTTATTAAGAATTTTACTTTCATAACTTCCCATTGTAAGAGATAGAATTTCATCAAGTGAGCCACAGATTTTGCTCCAACACCACAATAAGCATTCATTGAATGTATTACCACTTCTGTATGGATGGTAATATTCAAACCATCTAAACCATAATTCGGCCATGCAGATGTAGATAAAGAGTGTTGAATTTTAGTTTACTGATTAATGCTGTCATCTTGTTATTGAATTATCTTGTTTTAATACTTCATCTTTATACGCATTATCTTTCTTTTAAACATTATTTCTCCATTTAAACATTGTTTGGACCTTTATATAACTGACAGTGCTCTGAAAGTATCCTGAAGTTTGTACTGGTACAGTACTTCTATATCTCATGGTGTTGAAAATATTTCCCTAGGCTGTGGGGTACGGGCATCTCTGATGCTATTTTTGATAATCTTTCACATGCCGAAGTTTTAGCCCTGTATCTGCAATCTTAAGGTCGCCTAGGTCGCCTTAATGTCAAAAAAGGGGGTTTTAGCCCTCCAGTTCACTTAGTTTTTCACTTTTTTCAGCCAAACTTGCCACATATATTAAGATTTGCCAAAGGAATATCCTGACTTTATGGTGATCTTAAACTCAAAATGTTAATGGACCTATGGCCTGCGTAAAGTCATCAAATTGGAATAAAATCCTCTGCCTCCTTTCGTTTTCCATTTTTTTATATCTAAATTATCACTGGTATTAAAATAGATAAAAATAATACTTATGGTCACCTTAAACTCTCAATATGAATGGAGTGGTAGCCACCATAAAGTGAAATAAGGGGGTTTTCAGCCTCCAACTATCTTATTGTTCAACTGACCTCGGTTAAACTTTGCACACCTATAAAGGATGGCAAAAGGGACATTCTTATTTTCTGTCCACCTTGAAGCCACCTATGGCCATCTTACAGTAAAAAATGGCTTTTCAGCCCCCAACTGACTTACTGTTCAACTAACATCAGTTAAACTTGACACATTGATTAGGCTTACTCACAGGAAGGTTTCTTTAGAATTAATTTACCATTCATGCAATTATAAGCATTACCAACATATTGCATATGTTAGCATCTTTTACGGATTACTTCGCACTTTTTCGTCAGGGCCGTTTCGTTTTTGTCAGCAAAAACCTTTTTCTAGTTACTGTTTGTGTCTATATACTCACTATGTATATGTATGGTAATATATATGTGTGGTAATTACTGTACATAGTCTTGATGGAGGGTTTGCTACCCTCGCCCTCCCGAGACTCTTTCTTTTTTTATTGCAAAAGGGTAAATAAAATATATGAGAGCGAAAAAAAAAAAAAGAAAAAAAGATGTACAAGGATTGTTTCTGACCATCACACTGCATATCCTTCATTTGAGAGGTTTGCTGACTTCATCACTAGAGAGGCGGATATAGCCTGCCACCCAATAACATTCACTCTGACAAGTAATCAACGAAGACAAGATAACCCAGAAAGACGTAACATGGGCAACAGAAGTCAAATCATGACCTCCATAACTGTTTTGTCTTCAAGAAGAATACTCCAGACGAAAGAAAAATATTTTTGATGAAAAGTGGAATTTGCTTTGGATGTCTTTCACGTGGACACAAAAGCTAAACACTGCAAGAAAAGAAGTACATGTGAAAGGTGCAACAAAAAACATCCAACCTGTTTCCATGGTGACTACAAAGCACTGAAGATGAACATCACAGAGAAGAACAACCAAGTATCCAGCAAAACAAACCAAGAAACTAGGCATAATTCTGCTCAAGTAGACATTGAGGGTGTATCCCACAGAACTTCACAAAGTATGAAGAGTCTTAAGACTTCAATGATTGGCCCTGTCTATTTGTCAACTACAGACAAGCCTTATGATGGTGAAGTAGGGCTACTTATTGGCTACAACTGTCCACAAGCATTGGCCCCTAAAGACCACATACTTGGAAGTGGAAATAAACCGTTTGCACAGCAGACTGAGCTAGTATAGTAGGTGGAGTATAGTAGGATGCATAAGTGGTGAAGATGATGGCCAAAATGTACACAGTATTGGGCTTTCTCAAGATAATCACAAGACAAGTACCAGAAAGTATCAAAATCTTTGGTGAATCACCTGAGGAAGTACACTTCATGTGTAAAGCCAGAATAAAAGAAGAAATGGTAACCCCTCAAGTGTTGAAACTTTTAGAAGCAGATTTCCCAGAGAGAATAAATGAAGAGAAGACATCGTCACAGGAGGACAAACAGGTCATGAAGATAGTAGAAAATGGGATTCACAAAAAATGAAGAAGGTATGAGATGCCCTTACTATTCAAAAGGAAAATGCTAGCTCTACCCAATATCAAAGCAATGGCAGAGAAACGGTTAATCCATTTAAAGAGAAGACTGATATGTAACCCAAAACTCTACCAAGACTACAAAGCCTTTATGGAACAGATCATCCAGAATGGTGATGCAGAAGAGATAAACAATGAAACAGAACCCACAAATGCTTGGTATATACCTACCTCAACATGGTGTGTCTTGTTCAAAGAAGCCTAACAAAATCAGAATTGTGTTTGACTGCAGTGCAAGATACATCACATTGAATGATTACCTTCTCCAGGGCCTAGATCTCTTAAACTCTATGGTTGGAGTCCTCACAAGATTCAGAGAAGATTCTATTGCCATCATGGGGGACATAGAGGAAATGTTTAACAAATTTAAGGTGAATGAAGAACACAGAGACTGAGATTCCTGTGGTGGGAAAGTGGAAACTTAGAATCACAGCCAAAGTCATACAGGATGAAAGTTCATCTTTTTTGGTGCAACCTCTTCACCTGGTTGTGCCAACTATGGCTTAAAGAAACTGGCCATCGATAATCAGAATGAATTTGGAAAAGAAGCAACACATTTTCTGCTTAATAACTTTTATGTGGATCATCCAGAAGTTCTTCAGTCAATTCCAGAAAGTGAAAGGTCTAAAACACACAAGCTAAACATCACTCTGGAAGAAGTGACAATTGAAAGAGCCTTAGGAAGTCAATGGTGCATTGCATCAGATTAATTTCATTTCAGTATCACCCTCGCTGTAAAGCCAAAGACAAGAAGAGGTATCCTGTCTACAATTGTTTCCATATTCGATCCAATGGGATATATCGCTCCATTCACTCTAATTGGGAAACAAATTCTACAGAATATGTGCAGAGAAAATGTGGGATGGGATGATCCACTTTCAGAGGATTTAGCCACACGATGGAACTGATGGTTAGATGAGTTACCAGCACTTGCAGACATCAAAATACAGATACATGTAGCACCCAAGAAATTTGGAGACATAGTTTCAAGAGAACTACACCATTTTTCAGATGCTAGCTTTTCTGGATATGGGCAATGCTCGTATTTGCGTATAGTCAATGCACGAGGTGAAGTGTTTTGTACATTGATAATGGGAAAATATGAGTAACTCCAATGAAAACTATCACAATTCCCAGAATAGAACTCACAGCTGCACTGGTCTCTGTGAAGATAAGAAATCTGTTGATCAGTGAGTTAAAGCACACAGTTACAAAGGAAGTCTTCTGGACAGACTCAGAGATAACTCTGGGTTACATAAACAATGACGCAAAGAGGTTTCATGTGTTTGTTGCAAACAGAGTGCAACAAATCAAAGAAAGCACTAAAGCAAATCATTGGAGACATGTGCCCTCAAGCAGAAACCCAGCAGACTCTGCTTCCAGAGGACTACTTGCATCTGAGCTGGAAAGGTCGGCATGGCTTTCATGACCAAAGTTCCTTTGGGATATAGAACTGCCCTCAAATGATTCCACAGACATATCATTGTCATGAGATGACCCCGAAGTGAAAAAGGTAATTGTGAATGCCACAAAAACCTCAGCAGCTACAGATGTTGTACTGAAGAAACTTGAAAAATTTTCCAGGTGATCGTCAGCCATTTCAACCATAAACTTTTTGCGGAGAACTTGCTCCAAAAGAAGAGACAGTTATGATCCTGTGAAATAGGCATGAAAGTGAAATGCTAATAATCAAGAAATTACAAAGGGTTGCATTTGCAGAGGAAATACAAAGACTGGAGAATCTTCCAAAGGGGAGCAAACTGTTCAAACTGGACCCCTTTATTGATGAAAATGGTGTACTTCGAGTTGCTGGTAGACTGAAGCTCTCAAGCACGCCATTTGAAGTGAAACATCCAGAAGTACTGCCCAAGTCGGGACATATTACTGAACTGATTATACTTCCATGAAAGAGTTCAACATCAGGGATGAGGATTCACTACAAGTGAAATTAGATCACAAGGTTACTGGATAATAGGAATGAACAGGGCTGTGTCATCAATGATCCACAAGTGTGTTAAATGCAGGCGGCTTGGGGAGGCCTGAATTGCCAGAAAATGGCAAATTTAAGTGAGGACTGAACTGAAGCAGCACCGCCATTTACTTACTGTGGCATGGATTGTTTTGGACCCTTCATTGTGAAAGATGGGAGAAAGGAGGTAAAACGCTGTGGACTTTTGTTAACCTGTTTCTCATCAAGAACAGTGCACATAGAGATGTTGGATGACATATCCACAGATGCATTGATTAATGGCCTCTGTTGCTTTGTCTCTCTCAGGGGCCCTGCAAGATCTATCAGATGTGACAGAGGAACAAACTTTGTAGGAGCATCACATGAATTAAAGCAAAGATTCAATGAACTCTCTGATGACAGAGTTAAACAGTTCCTGATGAAACACAGATGTGATTTCCTCACGAATGTGCCTCATGCAAGTCACATGGGAGGTGTATGGGAACGGCAAATAAGGACAGTGAGAAGCATCTTGTCTTCTCTAATGTTGCAACATGCATCACGTTTAGACTCAGTATCTTTGAGAACATTCGTTTATGAAGCAATGGCTATTGTGAACAGTCGTCCACTGACCACAGACAATCTAAATGTGCCTAATGGACCTGAGCCATTGACACCAAACCACTTAATCACAGTGAAGTCAAGTGTCATTTTACCTCCTCCAGGAAACTTTGAAAAGGAAGGTCTTTATTCAAGAAAGCGATGGAAGAGAGTTCAGTTCCTGGCAAACCAGTTTTGGAATAGGTTTAAAAAGGAATACCTTCGAGCACAACAACAAAGACAGAAATGGAACAAAACACACAGAAATGTGAAAATTGGAGACATAGTTGTACTATATGATGATGGTTTGTTCCTTGTCCCTTGGAGAGTGGGGAAAGTTATTGAAACTGTTGTTGATGAAGACAAACTAGTTAGAAAGGTAAAGGTGTTGGTAGGAGACAAAGATATGTCTGGAGATGGAAGCGACTCTCTGAGCCTTCAGTTCTTGAAGACCCGTACACAAACTGACAATTCTAGTGGAAAGTTTGTAAACTCATTTATTTTTTATGTTTTATAATGTCAAATTCCCTTTGGTAAATCAATATGATTTTGGGAGGGACTGTAAATGATGTTCATTCTCAATGCTCCATAAGGCAAAATCTTGTATGAAGACAGTTTGATTTATGTTAAAGATAAAAATTCTGTATGAGTGCTTTGTGTTACCACTGCAGTCTTCTGTATAGCTGTATGAGTTGGTGAGATCCTCTTGACATGTTTATTTTTATTGCGTTAATACATCCTATCCAAAGGACAATTGCTAATCTGGTCGGCGTAGACCAGCCCGCCAAACTTCAGAAAAAGACGTCCTGTGTTTCCACCGGCCGGCCGTTCCCTAGTACTAGTGCACTCGCCAGATGGCGTGTCGTACTTCCTTCCTGTCTAGACAGCGTGACGTCATAGCATCTTTTTGATTTGGCGCGAAGCTGTGCACACAGAATAGTTTTTCTGCCAGAAATTTCTTCAGATTCTACTTTTATTTTGAGTATTCTTCACTGTTTTTATACTCAACAAATATTATACACATCATGTCTTCTCCTGGCCAACGTAGAGCAAACAATTCTCACTCCACACATTGCAGGGATAAAGGAAAGGGTAAGGACATTTGTGTTGAGAACCCCCAGTCTTCTGACTGCCAGATTTGCAAGTCCTTCCCCCCCCAATTGGCCACACCTTCGTATAAGATTAAAAAAGAAAAACGGGAGGCTAAGAAGCTAGATTCATCTCCCCCCCCTAAGGACAGTGAGGCACTTGTCGACCCTGCCTCTGTGTCTGTTATTGGCGCAGTAGGTGACCAGGGCACTGTGAAATCCCCTGCTTCTGTCGCTCCACCTGATAAGAAAGCTAAGAAAGACAAGCCTTCCTCTACTTTTACGAAATCTTCAAAGGCTCAGACCCAAGCTAATGCTGAACTTAAGATTGCAGAACTGGATCAAAAGTGGTCGGATCGTTTCAACCGCTTAGAAGCCTTGTTGATGGCCAGGTCTTTTGAACTGTCTTTTACTTCTAATGTGAAAGTTACACAGACCCATTCACCACCAGCTTCAGTTAAGGAATGTGGCTGAGCCGTTCATCCGACCTTCTACTTCTACAGAGCTTCCTGGATCTAGCTCCTCTGCTGCAAGAAAGACCAGCCTTCCTCTACTTTTACGAAATCTTCAAAGGCTCAGACCCAAGCTAATGCTGAACTTAAGATTGCAGAACTGGATCAAAAGTGGTCGGATCATTTCAACCGCTTAGAAGCCTTGTTGATGGCCAGGTCTTTTGAACTGTCTTTTACTTCTAATGTGAAAGTTACACAGACCCATTCACCACCAGCTTCAGTTAAGGAATGTGGCTGAGCCGTTCATCCGACCTTCTACTTCTACAGAGCTTCCTGGATCTGGCTCCTCTGCTGCAAAGCATCAGCCGACCAGTAAAGCAATGACCAGCCGACCTACCTCTGCCACCAAGTTTCCTGGTACTGGCTCCTCTGCTGTTAAGCATCAGCCGACCAGTCAAACTCAGACATCAGCAGATCGACCTCATCAACAAAGCTTCCTGAATCCGGCTCCTCTGCTGTGAAGCATCAGCCAACCTTTCTGTCTGGAAAGGAAGTGTGACAACGACACTGACAATGTGTTATTACTGGGAGTTTAAGGTCACCTTAAAGTGTGGTACTTATCTATGGCCAGTTACATATACATGCAAAATTTGAATGAAATTTCTTAACTTATCTTCAGTATACTCTACAGAAAAGTAAAAAAAAAGTTAAACTCAACATAATTCTTTTATACATAGAAGTTTATGGTCACCTTAAAATAAGACACACTGTGAATACGAATTACATCCACATAAATTTGATTTTAATCCATCATGTCATTTTTGAGATACTGCCTGGAAAGGAAGTGTGATGACACCACCGACAATGTGCTATTACTGGGATTTTAAGGTAATCTTAATGTATGGTACTTATCTATGGCCAGTTACATATACATGCAAAATTTGTATGAAATTTCTCAAGTTATCTTCAGTATACTCTATGGAAAAATAAAAAACTGAAATTCAACATAATTCTTTTATACATGGGAGTTTAAGGTCATCTTAAAACAGGACACACCTTGAATACCAGTTACAACCACATGCCAAATGTGAATTGAATCTGTCAACCCATTTTTGAGATACTGTCTGGAATTGGAAAAAACTTAACATTAATATGTTACTAGTGGGAGTTTAAGGTCACCTTAAAATAGGGCATACCTGGAGGACCAGTTACATTCACATAACAAATTTGAATTTAATCCATTGTGCCATTTTTGAGATACTGTCTGGAAAGTAAGTGTGACAACACTGACAATGTGTTATTACTGGGAGTTTAAGGTCATCTTAATATATGGCACCTACCTATGGCCAGTTACATATACATGCAAAATTTGAATGCAATTTCTCAAGGTATCTTCAGTGTACTCTATGGAAAAATAAAAACACTGAAACCCAACATAAATCTTTTATACATGGGAGTTTAAGGCCACCTTAAAATATGACACACCTTGAATACCAGTTACAACCACATGCCAAATTTGAATTGAATCCGTCAACCAATTTTCGAGATACTGTGTGGAAACAGAAAAAACTTTAAATCAATATAAGTGTGTTACTAGAGGAAGTTTAAGGTCACCTTAAAATAGGGCACACCTTGAGGATTAGGTACATCTACATGCCAAATTGGAATTTTATTGCGTTAATACATCCTATCCAATGGACAATTGCTAATCCGGTTGGCGCAGACTGGCCCGCCAAATGTCAGAAAAAGACGTCCTCTCTTTCCACCGGCCAGGCGGCCGGTCCCAGTACTGTGCACTCGCCAGGTGGAACATCGTACTTCCTTCCTGTCTAGACAGCGTGATGTCATAGCATCTTTTTGGTTTGGCGCGTGTACTGTGCAGACGTGTTTTCAACAATCTCCAGAAAATTAAGGAAAGGTGTGGAAGAAGTGTTATCTATATATCAAGCATGGATATACTTTAAGAAATCTGCTGGAAACACTCCCTAGCTGACTCAATTTAGTGTTGATGATAGGGCAGTAAGCGACGAAATGTGCAGGCGGCCATGTTGCTAGTTTCCTCCCTAGTTCTTTCAACGGTTATGTTGTTAGCGGCAGATTGACAATATAAAGAAAAAAAATACTGGATATACTACTTAAAAGGTAATTTTTTTTTACCTTCTGTAACCTTCCAGTGACAAATCATGAAAGAAAATAGACTATCATGAAAAACCTCAGTCTATCTAGTATTTAACACTGTAAATAGAAGGAATTCCCAACAGAAGAGATGTGTTCTTCAGATTTCTTCAGAGCGCACTGGTCTCAGTTTACCAGCCAGCTACAGCATTGGGTGTTTCTACAGGAAGCAAGAGACGCGTTCTTCAGATTTCTTCAGAGAGCACTGGTACCGACTTCTCTGCTGTATAGCATCAGTCTCACCAGCCAGCTCCAGTCCAGCCGACCTCACAATGAAGACATACAATCAACACTGCGTTATTCAGAACTCACGTCTACTGTGATACCAGTCCCTCCCTCATGGACCCGGCCTTGTTGTCGGTAGTGGGGTATGTGGACGAGCAGAATACTGCGCATTTGCCTGTTTAAGTATCACAAAAGAATGTGTCAACTGACGTCATCTTCTCCAGCAAACTGGTCATGTGACACATCGACCAGTAATTTCTGCGGTGCCATTCTAAAAATAGCTCACAATGGCTTCCCCAGCAACTGTCAAATCTACACAATAAGGTGTGCACTTACGAGAAATCCTTAATTAATGCAGGACACCTGCTGTAAACTGGAATCAACACAAAAAAATAGTTGTAAAATTTCTTCAACAACTGGTTACAGAGAATACCGGCCAGGTACCGGCTAATAATGGTGTTGTTCCTGACAGGAAGTTTTCCTACACAGAAACTGCTTCAACCGGTTACAGAGCTTACCAACCGGTTACTGGCTATACAGTTTTCACTGACCAGTTTTTACTCCTGGGGATCACCTAGTTAATATAGACCAGGGGCCGTATTCATAAAGAGATCTTAAGTCTGAGACAAAAAATAGTCTCAGCTTTGAGATTTGGTCTCAGCTGAGAACAAGTCTCTACTTTGTATTCACAAACAGGTTCTCGGCTGAGACCAAGCTGAGACCAGTCTCAAGTCTTTCTAAATGTAAACACTTTGTATTCACAAACAGGTTCTCAGCTGAGACCAAGCTGAGACCAGTCTCAAGTCTTTCCAAATGTAAACAAACCATAAAGTTGCAAATATATCCAACATTTTTTTAAAGATCAATAGTTCTTGTGTGTTTTAATTCTTAACAAAAAATTTTCTGTCTGTTAAAATAAAAAATAAATTGAAAATTGTGTCAACTCTTTTTTTATTTTTCATGTCACATGATCTACTTTGTTGCTATGCAGTCAGAAAATGCTGTTGATAAGTGTCTCAAAGTAAGGTACTTTTGAAACCAAAGTTTGGGCTTTCCGTTGTTACAAAAGTTTAGGCTAAGTATTATATATGTTGTAAATTATTTCTACTTTACATTAAGCCCTAAAAAGTAAAAACATGAATCTCAGTTAAAGTGAAATAATGCTTGAGACTTTTACCAAAATATTTGAGACAACTATGTACCAGTCTTAGGTTTGAGACCAAATCTGAGACTAAATTTGGTCTCAACTATTTTGTGAGTAGCTAACAAATTTAATACCAAAAACAGTCTCAGATTTGAGACCAAAACTTGAGACTTGAGACAAAATTTGCTCTCAGCAAGTTTTATGAATACTGGCCCAGTAGCTAAATTTAATGGTCACTCCAGTCTACCAGGTTTTTACTGGTTACAGAGTATCACAGGTTGCAGAGTATCACAGCTTACAGAGAATCACTGTTTGCACAAAATTACTGGTTACAGAGAAAGCTTTAATTTAAACAAAACCAAAAAAAAAAAAAAAACTAGGGCTCCCAGATACTGATTCCAGAGGAGTTGTTCACAAAGACCTGGTGACGGAAAGAGTTGCCCAAGGTCATTGGTTACAGAGAATTCTTAGAACAGCCATTGGTCTTGTTGAGAGGACGGTATCCCAAGCTACTACCAGTCAATCTTCCCTTATCACACCTCTTACCAGCCTGTTATCGGTGTTGGACTTGGATGGACAAACACAGGAACAGAGACCTGATAAACCGGCAGGAAAACAAATAGGTCTTTTGAACAGCAAGAGAAAATGTGATCCACAATCAAACAAGTTTTCATTGCATCTGGCCAGGTGTCAGCCGTCATACAATGATAATGTGTAAATGCTCCACCTTGCAGGCGGCTGGCCTGGGGCCAAGAGTCTGTAAAATGTGAACAGTTGCGTCAGCCCCACCGGATCGGACTACAGCAAGAACAGATGGCCTGTTAACTTGTATCATTGTCACCAGGCTGGACCAGTGTCCGGAGAGACAGTAAATGTTTGTCAGTCTACCAAATGCCTCAAATGTTGCACTAAATCTACCTGTAGGGGCCAAACTAAACCACCTTTGGGAACTTAGGAAGCCTTGGGAGCCGGACCCTAGGCAGTACAATGTTGAAGGAGGTCTACACCCTCCCTTTCCAGATCAGACCAGGCTTGACAAGGTCACCGAACATCATAAGCTGCTATGTCAATCCCCACAGGGACCTCTACCTGTTGGAGGCATTACATCAGCTTCTGGACAAAAACACAGTAGAACTGGTAAACAATCAAAGATCTCTGGGATTTTTTTTTCAACCGCCTATTTTTAGTGCCCAAAACCAACAACAAGTGGAGACCTATACTAGATCTGAGGAATTTAAACAAATTCCTCAAGACTCAAAAATTCAAAATGGAGACACCAGAAACCATCAGGACCTCCCTCCAACAAGGGGAGTGGGTTATCTCAATCGACTTCAAGGATGCCTATTTCCACATACCAATACAGGAACAATCCAGGAAATATCGGAGATTTCACATCCAGGGTCAGACATACCAGTTAAAGGCACTGCCATTCGGTTGTCTGCAGCACCCATGGAGTTCACTGCAGTAGTAAAGGAGGTGAGACTGATGGCCATACACCAGGGTATAAGGATCCACCAGTACCTAGACAACTAGTTGGTGAGAACCAGATCCCACCATGTAGGCTTGTCTCCAGCATACACAGGATCTAGTGAAAATGTGTCAAAAAAAAAAAAAAAAAAACTGGGTTGGCTGGTGAATTTAGAAAAGTCAGAACTGGAGCCCAAGCAAATCTTCGATTTTGTAGGCTACCAGTTCGATCTCAGGTCTGGCCAGGTCTGACCGACACCGGACCGGTGGCTAAACCTTCAAGAGAAAATACTGAAACTACTATCCCTACCGGCCTGTCCGGCAATTTATGTCCTTGATAGGTTTACCAACAGCCACAGAAAAGCAAGTTCACCTTGGCCGACTTCATATGAGACCCATACAGTGGCATCTCAAAAACAACTGGAGGGTACCAGAATCTCTAGAAAAAGTGATACCTATTCCCAGATCACTGCACCCCCACCTACAGTGGTGGTTGGAGGAAGACAATGTTCTTCAAGGTCAACCAGGGGGGCCACGGTGGCAGAGTGGTAACACTCTCGCCTCCCACCTCTGCGGCCGGGGTTCGATCCCCGTCATGGCCGTAAGTGGGAAAGCTGGTAGTTGCTTGCCGTTGGTCGGCAGTTTACAGTACAGAACCCTAGCGAACTATATGTACTGGTTTCCTCTGCCCTTCCAACTACCCGTCGTGATATGACCTGTACAGTGTTGAAAGCGACGTAAAACCCCAAATAAACAAATAATTCAAGGTCAACCATTACACCCAATAAAGCATGCTCTGCAGATCTTTAGAGAGGCATCAAAAGAAGGGTGGGGCGCTCACTTAGACGAGCACATTGCAAGAGGAACCTGGTCCCAGAAAGCAAGCTGCATATAAATTACTTAGAGCTCAGAAGTTTTTCTAGCATTAAAAGAATTTCAAGACCTCTGTGCAGACAAGATAGTTCTTGTAGCAACCGACAACACCACAGTTGTGTCATACACAAACAATGAAGGAGGCATGAGGTCGGGCCCACTTTGTGCCCTGCTGTGGAGAATCTTGAGTTACTCTCAAAGCCTGACACATTCCAGGCCAGCTGAACGTGGTAACAGACAAGCTATCCAGGCTAGGCCAGACCATCCAAACAGAGTGGTCCCACCTTCCAGAGGTCTACCAAACAATATGCAGCAGGTGGCACTGGCCACAAATAGATCTATTTGCCACGAGGTTCAACAACAAGTTGCCTCTGTTTGTGTCACCGGTACCGGATCCCCTGGCCTCAGCCGTGGATGCACTCAGCCTGGCATAGGAGGATCTGGACGCATATGCCTTCCTACCAGCAGCCATCTTGGGCAAAGTGGTGGAGAAGTTGCAGAACTCCCCATGCAAGAGCATCATTCTTAAAGTCAGTTGCTGACTTCCTTATGTACCTTTTTCAGGACAGGAAGTTACAGCCCAGAACCATTGATGGTTACAGGTCAGCCATTGCTGATAAACTGGGAAACTCACCCATTAATATCAACAGAGATGAAAATCTCACTCGTCTCCTAGATAGTTTCCACAGAGACAGACCCAAAGGCTGGAGGGAAATCCCCTCCTGGAACCTCTCCCTGGTTTTGCACCAACTGACAAAGGCTCCATTTGAACCAATTAAAGAGGCCTCTTTGAAACATTCGACCTTCAAGACGGTTTTCCTCTTGGCCCTTGGGTCGGGCAAGCGTAGAAGTAAGATACATGCTTGGCAAAACAGAAATATAAGACACCAATCAGACTGGTCAAGGGTGTCCCTGTATCTGTCACCCAGCTTTTTTTCCAAGAATCAGCTGGCCAAAGAGTGTCCAGACAGTGTGGCCCCAGTGGTTATACACCCCTGGCCCCAACTCTGGATAGGTCCCTCAAGTCTGACAGGTCCCTTTGTCCAGCCATAGCATTGCGCTACTATTGGGACAGGACCTCAGACCTCAGGTACAATAAGGAGTTGGTTTTTGTCTCCTTTAAGAAAGATTTCGACAAAGACATATCACCTGCCACTATCTCCTCATGGATCAAGCAGACTGATTCTATGTTATGAACTCTCTGACCAGGTGGCCAGCACTTTGCATCAAGTTAAAGCCCATGATATCAGGGGCTTTGCTGGTTCTAAGGCCTTCCAGTCGGGAGTCTCCTTAGTGCAAATCCTATCAGCCTGCCACCAGAAGTCACATAATACCTTCACACAATATATATATATAACAAAAAAAAACTTGATGTGCTTCCTTCGGGAGGTTTATTTCTACTTCTTATGGGACAAACTCATCCCTCTCTTCCCCTACCTCAGAGCAGGTGTGTAAAAAAAAGGGGGGGGGGAACGTCGGTATAGCCCCGGGTAACCGGCTGCTGATAACTGATCATGGCCTCAAGGTCGACCCAGGCCTGGAGAAAATTTTGTTTATGAGTTCACTTAAGTCCCTAGTAACTTAGCCGCCGACCAAGCAGTAGTTATTCAGCAATTGTCCATTGGATAGGATGTATTAACGCAATAAAATTGCAAATTTAATGCGTCCCACTTGGTTTCCAGACATTTTAGGCAACAGTTCTTATCCTATCTTTACCAAATTTGGCATGCAGGTTTATTAGGTTAATAGCTTGTATGGGATTGCTTTTGGTGATGATAGCTCTATAGCTAACTGAGTAATAGCTACTTTGCTACTTTTGAGTAGCTCTTTGGTTTCCAGACATTTTAAGGAATGCTATTAAGCCTAGCTTTCTGAAATTTGGTATGGAGGTTCATTGGGTTAATAGCTTGTATGGGATTGCTTTTGTGGGGAATTGCTTCATAGATGAGTGAGTAATTAATTAAATAAATGAGTAATTGGCTATTTTGAATACTGAAAAAGGCAAATGTGCTCATATCTCCTAAACCGTGCGAGATAGAGCGATTTCGTCGAAATTTTCAACCCACAGGGTATCTAAGGAATGTACTCTTCGCAATTTTCAAAAAATTTTCCCCTCCCCAAAAATGGCGGCCATTTTGAATTTTCGAATTTTTGCCCAAAATGGCAAAACACAAATTTCCTTCTATCTTCTTAACCATGCGAGATAGAGCGATTTCGTCGAAATTTTCGACCCACAGGGTATCTGAGCGTTATACTCTTGGCAATTTTTAAAAAATTTTCCCCTCCCCAAAAATGGCGGCCATTTTGAATTTTAGAATTTTTGCCAAAAATGGCAAAACACGAATTTGCTTCTATCTCCTTAACCGTGCGAGATAGAGCGATTTCGTCGAAATTTTCAACCCACAGGGTATCTCAGGAATGTACTCTTTGCAATTTTCAAAAAATTTTCCCCTCCCCAAAAATGGCGACCATTTTGAATTTTCGAATTTTTTGCCAAAAATGGCAAAACACGAATTTGCTTCTATCTCCTTAACCGTGCGAGATAGAGCGATTTCGTCGAAATTTTCAACCCAGAGGGTATCTGAGCGTTATACTCTTGGCAATTTTTAAAAAATTTTCCCCTCCCCAAAAATGGCGGCCATTTTGAATTTTAGAATTTTTGCCAAAAATGGCAAAACACGAATTTGCTTCTATCTCCTTAACCGTGCGAGATAGAGCGATTTCGTCGAAATTTTCAACCCACAGGGTATCTCATGAATGTACTCTTTGCAATTTTCAAAAAATTTTCCCCTCCCCAAAAATGGCGACCATTTTGAATTTTCGAATTTTTGGCCAAAAATGGCAAAACACGAATTTGCTTCTATCTCCTTAACCGTGCGAGATAGAGCGATTTCGTCGAAATTTTCAACCCAGAGGGTATCTGAGCGTTATATTCTTGGCAATTTTTAAAAAATTTTCCCCTCCCCAAAAATGGCGACCATTTTGAATTTTCGAATTTTTGGCCAAAAATGGCAAAACACGAATTTGCTTCTATCTCCTTAACCGTGCGAGATAGAGCGATTTCGTCGAAATTTTCACCCCAGAGGGTATCTAAGGAATGTACTCTTTGCAATTTTCAAAAAATTTTCCCCTCCCCAAAAATGGCGGCCATTTTGAATTTTTGCCAAAAATGGCAAAACACAAATTTCCTTCTATCTCCTTATCCGTGCGAGATAGAGCAATTTCATCAAAATTTTCGACCCATCGGGTATCTAAGAAATGTACTCTTGGCAATTTTCAAAAAATTTTCCCCTCCCCACATATGGCGGCCATTTTGAATTTTTGCCCAAAATGGAAACACACAAATTTGCCTTAACCATGCAAAATAGAGTTATTTCGTTGAAATTTTCGACCCATAGGGTATCTAAGAAATGTACTCTTGGCAATTTTCGAAAAATTTTCCTTTTCCCAAAAATGGCGGCCATTTTGAATTTTTAAATTTTTGCCAAAAATAGAAAAACACGAATTTGCTTCTATCTTCTTAACTGTGCAAGATAGAGTGATTTCGTCAAAATTTTCGACCCACCCAATGCAAAAAGGCATGAAGCTGAAATAATTTACATCTACACTAACAAATATTTAAGCATCATTGATATATTTTACAAATAAAACAGGGTCTTGTAAGACTACTGTACAATTTTGGCAAAAGGTTCATGGGTGGACATTACACATGATAATGTGTGTTCTTCTATGCTATCCTGTTTCTATTCGCACCTACTATCAACAGGGCGTCCTATTTCTAGTTACCAATGTTCCCCTGATTCACTCAGGATACAACGCCCATCAAAAAGATCTAGCTCTGGCCTCTTGTATCCAGTCTCTTCTGTCAAAGAATGCAATAGAAAGGGTGGAAAATGTAAAGTCTCTCCGGTTTTACAGTTGCCTGTTTCTAGTCCCCAAGCCTCCCCAACCTGGCCCCGGCCCCACAGGTCTTTACAATGATTGTAAAGGAAGTGAAACTAATGGACCTGACAAGGGGAGTTAGACTTCACCAATATCTGGACGAATGCCTTATCAGGGTCCCATCTCAGGAGGAGGCACAAGCAAACACTCTGAGCATGGTAGACCTGACACAGTCCTTAGGGTGCATAATAAATCAAGAGAAGTCCGAACTCAAACCTACTTAGGTGTTTTCGTTCATGGGGTACGAATACCACCTAGTCAGCCCTTGTAAAACTCACTGAAGAGAGATGTCTCAAACTTTAGGATTTGATACCACGCTTAAAGTCAAAACATGTTTCGACTGAAAAATATTTGATGTCGCTAATTGGGTTGCTCGCCTCAACACTCAACAGAGAAGATGGTTCTGGAGGGACACCTTCACATGAGGCCCTTTCAGTTTCATCTCAACTGGAGATATCCTCAGTCATTGGACAGCCCCCTTCCTTGGTCAGAGACCATTTCAGCTCACCTAGAGTGGTGGTAAAATCCCGCAAACATCCCCCAAAGACCACAATATTCAAATCTTTACAGATGCCTCAAATGAAGGTTGGGGCACTCACTTAGAGCAAGTCTCTAAAAAAGGTCTGTGGTCAAACAGGGAAAAAGGCTACACATAAATGTTTTAGAGCTGAAGGCAGTATCTCTGGCCCTGAAAAGGTTCAAGGACCAGTGTCAAAATCAAACAGTGTTGGTTGCTACGGACAAATCAACAATAGTAACTACTGATCTCAATGGGTATCCGAATATCCGGGTACCCGATCACTGAATATCTACCCGAATCCGAAATCACATACCCGAGTACCCTCATCTCAGCATAAGTGCTTCCAATATCGGCCATGTTGACCGATCGAGTCCCAACATGTCCCAAATTCATAAAGTCACTTCAAAAGGAAACTATTCGGTAAAAATGTACAATAGTGTTTTCTCACCTTTGTACACCATGTATAGTGTTACATTTATCTTTTTTTTAGTCGAATCTTTGATTCGAGTTATGTACTGAGTTGCGGCCGCGATTTTAAATTCGCCGTTTAAGCCCTTAAATATCAAATTCTGCATAATATTTGTTCACATATCGGTACATTAAGGTGTATATTATACACTCTGCCATTTTGAAGATTTTTAATGCTTTTATTCAGTTATATTTTATAAAGTAAAAAGCTTGTCTAGCACTACGTCTGGCTTTCTATAAAGTCCCGGATGTCC
Organism: Sabellastarte sp. h YS-2021; assembly: GCA_964017235.1. Taxonomy (NCBI): domain Eukaryota; kingdom Metazoa; phylum Annelida; class Polychaeta; order Sabellida; family Sabellidae; genus Sabellastarte; species Sabellastarte sp. h YS-2021. Next base: position 38,198,638 of record OZ024936.1, read on the forward strand.
TAGAAACTATTGTGTTTGCTATTGTGATGGCCTACTCGAACGAGTCTTTTTTAACCGTTTCGTCTGCTGCTTTCTAGACGTGGAAACCCCAATTAATTTATTTGTCTGCTGGTTTATCACGCAGTCACTGTTAGTGTAAAATTGTTGTCTGCGCATCTACCTATTTGTCAAACAAATAAACCGCAAAGAAATTAATGAATGAAGTGACGTCACAGTAGTACTACACCTTTGTCGTTCAGCCAATCAGAATCGACAATGAAAATATTCAAACTCCGTAGTTCTACATTCAACCACTCGAAGGCGCTTTTGCATGTCCTAGAAGTTATCACGTGATTTCATTTTTCTGTCAAAATACTTCATCGGTAAAATACAGCATAACCTCTGATCCCCGATTATCGCTCATTATGGCTATCGTAATATTGTAGAAATAACACACGAATATTTTATTTAAATACTTACAATTTGCTTCTGTAAAATATCCATATACAGTACTATATATCCACGCTTCAAGATTGAAATATGTCTTCTCATTTCAAAATCAAATTTCAAACTGCAAGTCCGTGAACAGGAAATATGCTGGTAGTTTTCATCTTAAACCAGCCTTGTAAAATATTGTCAGGAAACCCCCACAAAGAACTGCCGTGACTGCGCATATTTGCTCATTAATATTAATGAGGCAAGTCCATGAACAGGAAATATGCTGGTAGTTTTCATCTTAAACCAGCCTTGTAAAATATTGTCGGAAAACCCCCTCAAAGAACTGCCGTGACTGCACATATTTGCTCATTAATATTAATGAGGCAAGTCCGTGAACAGGAAGTGCACTGGTAGTTCTCATCTTAAACCAGCCTTGTAAAACTTCACATCTACAGACCCTTTATATTTGTATTTCACTACAAATACTAGTGCCCATATCGCTACACAAATCTGAAAACAACTCTGGAAGCGGTTTCCAAATGCGGGCGATAATACCGAGTTTAAAGATTTCAACACCCAGTGCTGTCCTAAGATTCGACTGTGTGGTTGGCAGAAGGCCAAACACTTCACCCTTGTTTCTTGTAAAGAAGTCTTTTTTGTTGGCAGACAAGAAGTAAAGTAAATGGTTGGATACCATGTTTTATGTGACTTTTAAGTTTGCAAATGTGGAGATTTTTGTACTGTAACCTATTACCGCCCATCGGAGCAAGTACCCGGGTACCCGGCCCATTAAAATCACTACCCACCCAGTCCCACAAAACTTGGTATATTGAGAAGACTAGTAGTAACCTACATAAACAAACAAGGAGGATCCCACTCGGCGGAGATATGTGCTCTTTTGTGGAAAATCATGACCTGGTGCCGTCAATACCAGATAACTCTAAGAGCCAGGCACATTCCAGGGTGCCTGAATGTGATGGCTGACCTACTGTCCAGGTCAAAGCAAGCCCAATCAACAGAATGGTCACTGGATCCGCAGGTGTTCAAACAGATCTGTCAAAAGTGGTTCACGCCTCATGTAGATCTATTTGCCACTTGTCGGAACCTAAAAGTTCCATTGTATGTATCTCCAGTCCCAGACCAACATGCTTGGGACATAGATGCTCAGAACATAAAATGGTGGGTCTCACTGCTTATGCTTACCATCCCACAGCTCTCCTTCATAGGGTGATCCAAAAAATCAGGTAATGCCCTGGTTTTGGGACCTAGTGCAGCTCTTGACAGAGATCCCACTCCAATTACCAGTTTCAACAACACTTCTCAAACAGTCCCACAATCAAGTGTTTCACAACAATCCACAACATCGCAACCTGCACGCCTGGTGTCTAGGAGTGGACAGCTCCAAGAACAAGGCTTCTCTATGGAAGTGGGAGAGAGAATTGCTGCCCCTCAAAGGTCATTAACAAGGACCATCTACAAGTCAAAGTGGACCTTATTTGAGAAATGGTGCAGAGAATATTTGGTGGATTCCTCCACAGCCTCTGTGAAGCAAGTCTCAGGCCATTGATGGTTACAGGACGGCCATTGTTGACACCTTGGGCCCAGCGGGGTTCCATATTTCTCAAAGCTCCGACCTTAACAGGTTACTTTCTAGCTTTCACAGGGATCATCCCAAACATTCCAGGAATCTCCCAAATTGGAACCTTTCTGTTGTTCTTAATGAGCTCAAAAAAGCACCTTTTATTGCGTTAATACATCTTACCTAGTGGACAGATGCAATTGTGCGGCGCCTTGCCGGTCTCGCCAAACGTTAGAAAAAAACGTCCTGAGCTGGGCTCTGGCTGGGACCGATAGTGTCTTGTTCATTCGCCAGGTGGCTGTGTAGCCTGCCTGCCGGTGTATGCTGCCTTCCTATTTTTGTTTGGCGTGTGGAAGGAAAATGCTTGAAGTTTTAGAGAAACTTTTATTAATATTTTATATATATTGTGATTTCATTTTGTGTGAATATTTGTGGTGAAAAGAAAGGACAGCGTAAAGGGTCTTGTGGTCATATAATGGCCGCTTTTGATTCACATGATAAATGTGCAAGATGTCGAGATAAGCGCATTGGGGAGGATAACTGTGTACTTGAAAAACCTTGTTCCATTTGTGACGGATTCTCTCATAATCAAAGAGAGTTGCTTGCTACTCCGTCTTACAGGATTAGAAAGGACAAAAAAGCGGGCTTGTTGGTTTCCCTTAAAGAAGTTACAGTGATTAGTTCAGTGGATATGGAGCCAACTTTTCAGTCCCCAAGTGGTCAGTCTGCGCAGTCTCCTGCGCATCCATCAATGGCGTCTTCTTCTGGTGCTCAACCTTCTGGTTTTGTTACTGCGGAGCAGTTACTCTCAACAGCTTGTGTCTGAAACTCCATCTTTGGCTCCGGCTACCCGTCCCACCGGTCCTGTGAAGGTTCCGGTAGCCGTCGATGCCCAAGTTAAAGTGTCTTCAGATGAACAAAAATCTAAGAAGAAGTCTCATAAGTCAAGAAAAGAGGAGTCTGTTTCAAAGGATAGTAGTTCTAAACAATCTGCTAAACAGTCGGACAAGAAGCGTGACTCAAAAACTCACAGAAAGCATGACCGGTCTAGGTCACCGGCATCTAAAAGGCTTCAGTGACTAAACAAACTCAGCATGATCATCCCCAAGCTGATACCAGCTCCAGTCCGTCCGTCCGGAGACTGCTAATCAGCACGGTGCTACTACATTGGACTCTGATCAACCCCCTACCGGTCAAGAAAAAGTTGAAGCCGGTCCTTCCGGTCAATCCTCTTCTGGTTCTCACCAGCCTGCTGAACATTTCTCTACCGGTGCCTGCGCATTTCCACCGGATACACAAGACACTCTTTTTGAGCAGATCTCTGAGGATGATTTTGACCGGTCCGGCTCTTGCTCTGGGTCAGATGAGGGCCAACTGTCGGACTCTACAGAACCACCGAAGCAAACTGAGGACATGACGTACAGGGAAACGGTTCGCTCAGTTAGATCTTTTATGGGCTGGCATCACATTCCCACCTTTGAGTCGGACTTTTCAGAGCTAGATAAATCCAACAATCCCTGGAAGGGCAAGCAACCCAGAAAGCCTACTAGAATCTCAGTGGCCATGCCCCCAGATGACTGGCTGTGCCAGAAACTGGAACGTTTAAACTTGACAGTGGCAGAAGGTTACCCGTCTAGGGCTAAAGATTCTGCGGGACTTAAAAGAGACCAGTTCATAAAGGTCCCGAAGTCACAGTCTCGGTGGTATAGAATGCACATGATCAAGCCTGATGGTCCACACAGACCGGGACGTTCTGTTTTCAGCTGGCATGACTCTGAAGCGAAAGTGAACTCACAGTTCCCAAGAATTACCAAGGCTGCCTCTTACCCTTCAACCGGTCCACCCTCTAGACCAATTTCCCAGGAGTCACTCCGTCGTTGGGGAAAAAGCAGCAAGGGAGAATAGCTACATCATTAACCACGCAGCTGGTTTCAATCAGTGCTCCTCTGAGTTACAGGACCGGATGTCACAGAACATTTCTATTCTATGCTCCCGTATCAATAAAGGCAAGGCTCCTAAAGAGGTTTCTGGTGATTTGAATGACCTGCGTGACCTCATGGCTTTTCATCAGCGAGTGTCTGTAGCCATGGGCACGTCTCTTCAGCACCTTGCGGATAACCTTTTTGTGAATCTTTCAAATTTGATTCTCCTCAGACGGGATGCTTACTTGGACTTTGTCACGCCTGGGGTAAAACAGGACACCATGAACTTTGTATGAAATGCTCCGTTGTTCGGATATGGGTTATTCCCGGATGCGGCCATTGTGTCAGCTGAACAGGATATCCAAAAACATGAAGCCAGTAGTGTAGCTCAGAGACCCGGACCGGGTGCTACTCAGCACACTAACTGGAGAGTCTCCCACAGGTTTCGCCCTTACGAGCGCAGGGATAAAAAGACCTCTTCCTCTACTGACCATCCAGCCCAACAACAACAGCCTTGGAGACAGTTCAGTAGGAGTAGATCTAGAGGCCGGGGATGCGGACGGGGTTCTAACCCTCGTTTTTCCAAGTCTCCCCAGTATAAGCCCTATAAATGACAATCATTGTTTAGGTCAAACTCCTATTCAAGCAGATTCAGTTCAGTTGGACCCGGAAAGTGCTATGGTGTTATCAAGGGCTCAGGACATGGACAAGTTAAGCTTAAAAACAAAGATATTAAAGACAATAAACTCAAGAGTGACTCAAGCTTGGCAGTCGGATGTGCCTTATCATGTTGTTCCTCATGTTCTTTCTGTCTCCTTACACGGGCATCCGCAAAAGAAAGGATTAAGTCCCGGTCATTCAGTGAACAAAATAAAGCATGTCGAAGGTGTATGTTGTGTAAATCCATGTCTGTCTGTCCCTTCTGTTCCCAATGTCCCCAATGCTGTCATCGAACAGAGTGTAGGGGGAAGGTTACGAAAGTTTTGGCAAGTTTGGCAAGAAATGGGCGCAAATCCTCGAGTGATATCTATCTTGAAGGAGGGTTACACCCTTCCGTTCAAATAGAGGCCTCTGTTGACAAGGTTTCCCGTAGTCCAAAGTGGCTATGCCAACCCAGTAAAAAACCGGTTCCTAAAAGACGCCTTAGTCAGCCTCGTGAACAAGTTGGTAGTAGAAAAGGTGGTTGTCAAGTCTTCTCTGACATTTTACAACCGGCTTTTCCTTGTCCCCAAACCAAACAGAAAATGGAGACCGATCTTGGACCTGAGTCAGTTGAACTTATACCTCAGTAGCAATAACTTCAAGATTGAAACTCCGGAGACAAGCCGGTTATCCTTACAGACATGGGAATGGGTGACATCGCTGGACTTAAGTGATGCGTATTTCCACATTCCAATAAATCAAAGGTCCCGAAAGTATCGGTTTTTCCTGTACGATCAAACCTTTCAATTCACAGCTCTGCCTTTTGGTTTGGCCACAGCTCCTCTCGAGTTTACCAAGGTAGTCAAGGAAGTGAAACTTATGGCTCAAGCAATGGGTATCAGGATCCACCAGTACTTAGACGACTGGTTGTTGAGAGCCCCGTGTCCGGAAACTTGCCTACAACATACCCAGACCCTTTTGGCCCTTTGCCAACAGTTAGGGTGGGTGGTAAACATGAAAAAATCAGAGCTAATACCGCAACAAGTCTTCAATTTCGTAGGCTACCGGTTTGACCTGGTGACCGGTCGGGTTTTGCCCACTCAGGACCGGTGGTTGACCCTCCAAAAGAAGTTGGAGTTCATAAAAAACCGGAAGAGTTGTACTGTCAGGCAGTTCATGTCGCTGATAGGACTGCTCACAGCAACGGAAAAGCAGGTATGGTCCGGTCGTCTTCTCATGAGGCCCATCCAATGGCACTTGAAACGGCACTGGCATGTCCCCGAGGTTTTGGAGAAGGTTATTCCAGTTCCGCAGTCTCTCCATCCCCACTTAGATTGGTGGTCGGAAGAAAGCAATGTGCTGAGGGGCCAACCCCTGCACCCCCTTCAACACGCTCTTTTGTTTTTACAGACGCCTCAAACGAAGGCTGGGACGCACACTTAGGGGACTCCATTGCAAGAGGCGTTTGGTCATCCATAGAAAGTCGCCTCATGATCAAGTTTTTGGAACTAAAAGCAGTCCTTCTGGCCCTAAAGAGTTTCCAGCATCTTTGCAGGGATCAGATTGTTCTTGTTGCGACAGACAACACAACGGTGGTCTCTTACATAAACAAACAGGGCGGTATGAAGTCAGGCTCTCTTTGTGCCCTCCTATGGAGGCTGCTGTCCTGGTGCCACCCCAGGGGAATAATCTTGAGGGCACGACACATCCCAGGTCACTTGAATGTGATAGCGGACAAGCTTTCCCGACACAATCAAGTCATTCAAACAGAGTGGTCACTATCTCAACAAATGTTCAATCATTTGTGTTCCATATGGGGCCGTCCACAAACGGACTTGTTTGCCACCTGGTTCAATCACAAACTCCCTCAGTCACCGGTCCCGGATCAGACAGCCTGGGCGGTAGATGCTCTCAGTCTGCCATGGGAGAGCTTGGACGTGTACGCTTTCCCACCAGTGTCCCTGATTCCCCAGGTGATAGCCAAAATGATGGATCAGGGCTGTCGCAGAATGATTCTCATTGCCCCAGGGTGGCCAAACATGCCCTGGTTTTGGGACCTGGTGAATTTATCAGTTCAGATTCCCCTCAGTCTCCCTCTGGTAAAGGACCCGTTCAACGGACTAGTTCACAGGAACCTCAGCAATCTGAATCTGCATGCTTGGCTCCTAGAGTCTATGCCATCCGGAAACAAGGGTTCTCTGACGAGGTGGCAGAAAGAATTGAGGCTCCTCAGAGGGGCTCAACCAGAGCCGTGTACAAGTCAAAGTGGGCCATTTTTGTTAAATGGTGCGGGTCACACGAGGTGGACTACAGGTCGCCCTCTGTGAATCAAATAGCAGATTTCCTGTTGCATCTTTTCACAGAGAGGAACCTGCAACCCAGTACCATTGAAGGCTATAGGACAGCCATTGCGGACATGGTGGGCAATGATAAGTTGAACATTAGCAAAGATGAGCACCTCACTCGTCTTCTAGACAGCTTTCATAGAGATAAGCCCAAAGGTCGACGGGGTGTGGCGTCTTGGAACCTCTCGCTGGTACTCTACCAGCTCACTAAGGCTCCCTTTGAACCTTTACGGAAGGCATCCCTTAAACATTTGACCTTTAAGACGCTTTTTCTTCTAGCCCTGGGCTCAGGCAAGAGAAGAGATCCATGCTTGGCTATACAAAAACATCAGGCATCAAGAAAGCTGGAGTCAGGTCTCTCTTTACCCGTCTCCCTGTTTTCTCTCCAAAAATCAACTAGCTAGGGACGGCCCGGCCTCGGTGGCTCCAGTGGTCATTCCAGCTTTGGCTCCTACTCTGGACAAGTCCCTGTCCGAAGACAAATCCCTTTGTCCAGTGAGGGCCTTAAGATATTACCTAGACAGGACCAAGGACCTCCGTAAAGGAAAGGACTTGGTGTTCGTGTCTTTCAGGAAGGGTTTTCAAAAGGACATTGTCCCTGCCACTATTTCTTCCTAGATTAAGCAGACAGTGCTTTTATGGCCCAAGATCTGCATCAAGTTAGAGCTCATGATGTTCGGGCTTTTGCGGCTTCTCAGGCCTTTCAGGGAGGGGTTTCACTGGACCAGATCCTCTCAGCCTGCCATTGGAAGGCCCACAACACCTTTACCCAATTCTATCTAAAGGATTTGGCTTGGGCAGACTCTGAGCTGTATCATTTGGGCCCCGTAGTGGCAGCTCAACAGATCCATGAGAGCAAGTGATAGAGTTTTAAGCACTATTAGTGTACATTTGTATAATCTGTATATATTGTTTAAAAAAAAAAAAAAAAAACGGATATAATTCACACCTTCCACTATCTTTAGTCCTGGTCTTCCATGATCCAAAGTGGGTCTAGGACTATTGGAAAGATAGTGTCATGGTTCCTGTTCTTCTTCCTCGTTAATTCAGAACTCTCTCTCCCCCTAGGTTCTATGGTACTCTTGGCCAGAGCTAGTACTAAGACCTGGGCAGGAAATAAAAGGGGGGGGGGGGGGGGGTGCAGGGTGTTATTCCTTTAAATGGGGCTAACTTAGCCTTTACCGGATTCACCCTTAGTGTACCTAGAGTTCTTAGGAATTCCCCTTTATTCAGGCTACCCGCCAGCCAATGGGTAGTTATTCTGCATCTGTCCACTAGGTAAGATGTATTAACGCAATAAAATGGAAAATTTAATAGGTAAATTAAATTTTTATAAGTTAATACCTTACCTAGTGGACAGGGGGATTCCCACCCTACCTTCCCCGCTGTTCTAAGCCAAAAAAGGGGACTTACTAAGGTAGGCAACCAAAAGAAGAAAAGCGCGCTGTACACTGGCAGGCAGGCTACACAGCCACCTGGCGAATGAACAGGACACTACTGGTCCCGGCCAGAGCCCAGCCCAGGACGTTTTTTCTAACGTTTGGCGAGACCGGCAAGGGCCGGACAATTGCATCTGTCCACTAGGTAAGGTATTAACTTATAAAAATTTAATTTACCTATTAAATTTTCCAATTTGAGGCTATGAAAGACACAGACCTCAAACATCTTACACTCAAAACTGCTTTCTTGTTAGCTTTGGCCTCCGGCAAGCACTGCAGTGAAATTCATGCCTGTATATAATCTAGGTCAATGGGAAAAGGTAGCTTTGTTCCCCTCTTCAGATTTCATTGTCAAAAACAAACTAGCAACTAGAACATTCTCAAAGTGTGTCTCCAGTGACTATCCCTGCTTTGACTACCATCGTGGATAGACAATTCAAAGAAAATAGGACCCTGTGTCCAGAACATGCCCTGAGGTACCATTTGGATTGAACCAAAGACCTAAGACGGTCTCGATCCCTACTCTTTATTTCCTTCAAGAAAGGACACACCTCAGACATCTGACCCGCTACTCTCTCTTCTTGGTTAAAACAATCTATCCTACTAGTCACAAACAAGCAGACTAACTGCTTTTCATTGGAAAAGTTCTCATGATGTTGTTGGTTAGGTAGTGGTTTTCTGAAAAGAATTCCCTCCTTCCTACAAGGCTGAATTCCGCTACTAGTAAATAATAAGGGTACCATTCGTTACCATTTCCTAATACATGGATTCCCTCCCGCCTCCCTGCAAGTAATTTTTTTTACTTACAACAAAAATAATGAAGTAAACAATGTGGTCCTGTGACCTAATTGGAGGAGGACGGACACCGCTACTCATGGCCTGGTCAAGGTTGTTATATAACCTTAAATTCCCATCTCTGCATTGACCATTGGGTTGGATGGCTCCAACAAAAAGCTACTTTTAGGGAATGGTAAGTATTTCCTATAAAAATTTAAATTACTATTATATTTTCCAAATTTGTATGTTAGTATAAATACCATTATATTTGAAAACAGATTCCTTTGGGATTTGTTGATCAGTAGTTCACTACATTGAACAAGCAAACACTGATGTTGTACAATATGTTTTAGACTCAAGACAAGATAGGAGCTGCCATGTTTCTACTGGCGTGGAGTGTTACTGAAGTGATTCGCTACTCATTCTATGCATGTTCATTGCTTGGTTCTTCGCCATATATACTTCAGTGGTGCAGGTATTCAGAATAGTTCTTGACGGAACCGTATAAATACATCTCAGTATTAAATACATGTATATATCTGTCACAAACTTTTTTTGGCAAAATATATGTCACTTTGTCATATGAATTCTAACCAGAATTGGACATTATTTCCCTGACAATGGAGTATTTGTATAATTAAATGCTTGTAATACCTCTTCTGCAATACCTGATACTTTGCTATATGGTTAAAATATTAATTCAACTCTCCCTGAAGAAAGCCAAACTAATAAGTAAGGCTATGGTGGCAGTTTGCTCGAAAGTAGCCATCTGTAGAAAAAAAGCCGAGTGCTACTAGCGAACTGGGTGAATATACGATTAAAGTATCTTCACTGTTGAGTACATTTCGAAAATCTTTTTAAATATGTTATTCACATACTTTTCGGACAGCTATAACTTGCAAACCTGTAGCTCATTGCATATCTGAGCAAAAGCTACTTTGAGATTATCACAGTTTAGTAAATCCACCAAATTTGCAGGATACCTTCATTGGGAGGTAAGCTTCTCTGGGACTGAAATAAGCCTCATTCTGAAAAACAAGATGGCTGCTGCGGGCATTTCTTTGAAAATTATCTACCATTTTCGAAGGTATGCTGGTTCTCCTAGGTAGAAGGTTGAATGTCTTCATAGCTGATATGTATAACAGATATACATGTCCTCTAAAACCTTGCAGACATTTGACCTTGAAGCTCTTAATTCAAGGTCATACATGGAGTGCCAAAGTACTACACATAGCGGACTTTAAAAGTGCCTATGACTCCCTTATTACTGGTCCTTGACATTTGCAATGTGAAACCAACCTATAGGAAATCATGGTCTGCAATTTTCTGATATGGTCAGATTTGACCTTCAGTTGGATCTCTCCTTCAAGGTCAAACGAGGATATCCAAAAAGTGCTTATAACTCGCTTATTATTGGTCCTAGAGGTTTGCAATGTGAAACCAATTTATAGGAAATCATGGGCTGGGAATCTTGTGATGTGTTCAGATTTGACCTTGGACCCCTTCTTCAAGGTCAAACAACAACCCAAACTTAAAAGTGCTTATAACTTCCTTATTATTGATCCTAGATGTGTGCAATGTGAAACCAACTTGTAGGATATCATGGGCTGGGAATCTTCTGATGTTGTAACATTTTACCTTTGGCCCATCCTTCAAGGTCAAATGATGGTTCACTGGCTTTGAGTTGTTTTTACGGTTGATACAAATTTGTATCGGTTTTCCAATGCGTAGGCCTAGTTTGTAACTTGAAAACTATTGTTTTTATTGTGCTACAATAGCTTACCATGAGGAACTGAATGCTGATCTCGGGAGGCCGCAGGCATCCGGCCAACATCCAAGAAAAATAGACGTTTAGTGTTGACCGAAGCCTCAGGTTGTCCTCTTGTGGCGTTCTTCCTCACTCTTCCTCCTTTTCTCATTGGCCGCACGATTTGGAAGCGTTTGCTTTTAGCATTCATATTTTCTACTAATTCTCAGTATATACGTATTGTTGGATGTTCTTTTTTGGCTATTTAGTTTAAATAGTGTTATAGCATATTCTGTGAAAGTTTAATTTCAACAGGATCAGTATTTTTGATATTTTATTGTCTGTGAGTGACGGTTTGAGCTTGCTCGGATTTTATTGCTGGAAAAATGTCCTCCCACCAAGCAAGCAAAGATAAACCTAGATCCCTTAAGTGTCGCCATTTCTGTCTGCCATTTGACAATCACAATTATTGCCCCTCCTATACAGAATCTAACAGAGGGGATGGCCCCTGTGTCACTGATGAAAAGCTGTGTGAGATCTGTTCAGGCTTTTCGGAAGAACACATCGTTAAAGTTAAAAACAGGCGGAGATATGTCAGAAAGTGGCTGATACTTCCAAAGACGATGAACTTGACTTACTAGGGGACGAGGATGTGGAGTCATTTGCATACCTTGAGGTGCTGCTGAAAATTTATTTGCTTCCCCTCCACATCCTCAACCCTTACGTTTTGAGGCATTGTCTTTGCAAACTCCAGCAAAAACTGTCCCACCAACCCCAGGCACGGCTTTACAGCCAAAAATTTAATCTGAACTTGAAAAGTCTCTGAGTAATCAAATTAACATCCAATTACAACAGCAAATGGGGGCTTTCCAGGCTTCCATGTTTGAAGCTATGAAGTCTCTAAGAGACGAATTTCATTCTATGAAAAAGCCTGTTAAAACAGTGGAGGTGGATCAGACCCCCACTCCTGCTTCAAAGCCTGGTACAAGTCAGCAGACTGATATTTTGCCTCCGAACACTGCTCCGAACAAACCATCCGAACCCTCTTCCTCCACGGTTCGGAGATGCTCTGTCCGAACATGACTCAGGTCCGAACCACGGTGTGGATCATCAATCAAACCAGTCCGAACAACCCAAACAGGTGTGCTTGGCTAGGCCTAAAAAACATGCGAACAAGCGTAAACACAAGGTTCAAGTATTTTTCTCAGTCTTCATCTTCAGAGGATCAGTCCTCTGTTCACATGAAAAGGTCTTCTAAGCCCACAAGGACCCCTTCTGAACAAGACCATCCAGATCATGATCCAGACCCACTTTTTTACAGGGAAGTAGCCATGGCTGACTTACCTTCTCAATACTCAGAAGTTGAGACCTTTAGGCACATTCTTATTCTCCCTGACCCCAGGGAAACTATGCCCAGGTCTTCTACTTCTGTACTAGGTCTGGATGAAAAACAAGGCCAACAGGAGCTTAGGCCAAAAGGCCCCTCAGCTATGCTCCCTTTAAGCTCTCACATCAAAGATGCCTTTGACAAGTTTGAGCAGGACTTTCTGGCCTCCAATTTACCTAGAGTAAATACATAAAACACCCTCCCTCAACTTCAAAGTGGGACAAGGTGGGACAGCCTTGTTTTGAGGACAAAATTCAAGAGTTGAATACAGATTTTTCTAATATCTGTATCTCTCCCAAACCCTCTGGAGCCCATATGGGCAAGGTTCCCCTTCCAGTTCTTAAGGAACTGGAACATCAAGCTAGGCAGAACCTCTCTACCATCAATTTCACAGCTGCCTTTAACAAGACCTGCCTCCTCCTGTAACACTACCTTGCTGAAGGTTGAAACCCAAATGCAAAAATGTGCCAATCCTGAAAAAATAGCCAGGCAAGGATATGAAAATGCCTGTGACTATTTTGAGGTTCTGAATAGGACTATTCTTATTCAACACAGAGCCTGCCTAAGCAAATCTCTAACCCATATACTCCAGAGGGAGCTTTACACCATGGGTAACACTGGCCTGCTAAGGCATGAGGCTGAAATGACCCTTCTACAACCACAATTAGGGGATACAAGATACCAAGAACTCAGGAATTCGCCATTTTGACCTTCCTCCTTGTTCAAGTCTCAACTAGTTAAGGAGGGAGAAGACTTCCTCCTCAATAAAGGCACCTCTAAGGAATCACAGGGTTTTTGGACCCTATCAAAACAAGCCCTTTTGTGGTCCTCACAATAAGAAAAGAGGCTCCTACAGGAAACGCCCCTATGGGGGCAACTCCTCACAAAGCAGTAACCAATCGTTTCCTCAGCCAGGTGGAAATCGAACTTCAGAGGTCATTTTCGACCCACCCTAGGGGACGAGGGCATGGAAACCCCTCCCTCCAATGACTCCTTAAAAGCCTCCCTCAATCCACCAGTAGGAGGTCACCTCCATTCTTTCAGAAGAGACTGGCAAACGAACAAATGTTCAAACAACGTGTTAAACATTATCACCAATGGTTACGTTCTTCAATTCATCTCAAAACCAAACTTAGTCAGAGCTCCCCTGATTCGATCAGGTTACAAGGCCCTTCACAAAGAACAAGCTCTGGCCTCTTGTATCCAGTCTCTTCTGTCAAAGAACGCAATAGAAAGGGTGGAAAATGTAAAATCTATCGGGTTTTACAGTCGCCTGTTTCTAGTCCCCAAGCCTCAACAAAGGTGGAGGCCAGTAATAGGCCTAAGCAGGCTCAACATCTTTCTACTAGTAGAAAGGTTCAAAATGGAAACACCATAGTCCATCAGGGCCTCTCTGATTCCAGGGGAATGGTTGTCGATAGCTTTATCAGACGCCTACCTTCACATCCCTATCCTCAACTCAAAACTCAAGGTTTTGCCACAAATCACAGGTGTTCCAGTTCAACTCTCTTCCTTTCGGGCTAGCCACAGCTCCCACAGGTGTATACAATGATTGTAAAAGAAGTGAAGCTGATGGCCCTCACAAGGGAAATCAGACTTCACCAGTACCTGGACGACTGGCTTATCAGGGCCCAGTCTCAGGAAGAAGCACAAGTGAACACTCAGACAGTGGTAGATCTGACTCAGTCCTTAGGGTGGATAATAAATCAGGAGAAATCCGAACTAAAACTTGCTCAAGTGTTTTCGTTCGTGGGCTATGAATACCATCTAGATTCAACCCTTGTAAAACCCACTCAAGAGAGATGGCTCAAACATTAGGATTTGATCCTATGACTCAAGTCAAAACATGTTTTGACTGCAAGATGTTTAATGTCGCTAATTGGGTTGCTTGCCTCTATGGAGAAAATGGTCCCGGAGGGACGCCTTCACATGAGGCCCTTTCAGTTTCACCTCAAGGAGCACTGGAGATATCCTCAGTCATTGCACAGCCTCCTTCCTTGGACAGAAACCATTTCAGCACACCTAGAGTGGTGGCAAAATCCCACAAACATGATGAAAGGCTCAGACCACAGTATCCAACTCTTTACAGATGTCTCAAACGAAGGCTGGGGCGCTCACTTAGAGCAAGCCTCTACAAAGGGTCTGTGGTCAGACAGAAAAAAAGCTACACATAAATGTTCTAGAGCTGAAGGCGGTTTCTCTGGCCCTTCAAAGTTTCAAGGACCAGTGCCAAAACCAAACAGTGTTGGTTACTACAGACAACTCAACAGTAGTAGCCTACATAAACAAACAAGGAGGAACTCATTCGGCGGAGATGTGCGGTCTCCTGTGGAAGATCATGGCCTGGTGCCATCATTACCAGATAACCTTAAAAGGCAGACACATTCCAGGGTGTCTGAATGTGATGGCCGACCTTCTGTCCAGGTTGAACCAAGTCCAGTCAACAGAATGGTCACTGCATCTGCAGGTGTTCAAACAGATCTGCCACAAATGGTTCACTCCTCATGTAGATCTATTTGCCACTTGTCTGAACCACAAACTTCCACTGTATGTGTCTCCAGTCCCAGACCAAAATGCTTTGGACATCGATACTCTAAACATTAACTGGTCGGGTCTCACGGCTTATGCTTACCCTTCAACGGCTCTCCTTTACAAGGTGACCCAAAAATCAGGCAATCCAATTGTCTGATCATTGTAATATCCCCAGGCTGGCCAGGGATGCCCTGGTTTTGGGACCTAGTGCAGCCCTCATCAGAGATCCCACTTCAACTACCATTTTCAACAACACTTCTCAAACAGTCCCACAATTAAGTGTTTAACAACAATCCACAACATCTCAACCTGCACGCCAGGTGTCTAGGAGTGGACAGCTCCAAGAACAAGGCTTCTCTATGGAAGTGGGAGAGAGAATTGCTGCCCCTCAAAGGTCATTAACAAGGACCATCTACAAGTCAAAGTGGACCTTATTTGAGAAATGGTGCAGATAAAACTCGGTGGATTTCTTCAAAGCCTCTGTGAAGCAAGCCTCAGACTTCTAAACAGGTGCCCTTCGACCATTGATGGTTACAGAGCGGCCATTGTTGACACTTTGGGCCCAGCGGGCCTTCCAATCTCCCAAAGTTCAGACCTTAACAGGTTACTCTGCAGTTTTCACAGGAATCGTCCCAAAAGTTCCAGGAATCTTCCAAAATGGAACCTTTCTGTTTTGCTTAATGAGCTCACCAAAGCACCCTTCGAGCCTATGAAAGACACAGACCTCAAACATCTTACTCTCAAACTGCTTTCTTGCTAGCTTTGGCCTCCAGCAAGCACCGCAGAGAAATTCATGCCTGGGTTGCAAACAAAGTATCTAATTTAGGCCAATGGGAAAAGGTTACATTGTTCCCTTCTTCAGATTTCATAGTTTATGGAGCTATTGTGCTGAGTATAAATACATAATATTAATAATAATAGCCAAAAACCAACTAGCAAGAGAAGGTTCTCAAAGTGTGTCTCCGGTGACTATTCCTGCTCTAACCACCATTGTAGATAGACAATTTAGAGAAGACAGGACCCTGTGTCTGGTACGGCCCTGAGGTACTACCTGGTTCGTTTAGAGAAGACAGGACCCTGTGTCTGGTAAGGCTCTGATGTACTACCTGGGTCGTACCAAAGACCTAAGGGGTCTTGATCGTTACTTTTTATCTGCTTCAAGAAAGGACACACCTCAGACATCAGACCCACTACACTCTCTTCTTGGTTAAAAGAAGCTATGTTACTCTGTTACAAACAAGCAGATCAACAAGCCTTGGACTTGGTCCAAGTCAAGGCGCATGACATTAGGGCCTTCACGGCCTCTAAGGCTTTTTACAGTGGGGCATCGGTGGACCAAATCATGCAAGCCTGTCACTGGAAAGCTCACACCACATTTACAAACTTTTACGTAAAAGACCTTACTTGGTCAGACAACGACAAGAATATGTATCTGGGTCCAGTAGTAGTGCCAGAACAAGTTCTAGACCCTTCCTCTCAGACTAGTTATCCTTGGAAAGAAAAGAAGGGGGGCACCTCCACTACAACCAAGTCGGGACTTAGTTTAAGTCCTTTAGTGAAATCGGCCCCTGGAGTCTAATCCCAGGGGCCGATTTCACTAAAGGACTTAAACTAAGTCCCTTTATTGGCTAAGCCAGGGACTTAAATCTAAGACTTTGGTCTTAGCTAGGTGTGGGACTTAAAATGGATTTCACAAAGGTGACTTAGCTAAGTCCAAGCTCATCATATAACCACAGTGGTTTTCTGTGTCATGTGACCTTTTATATCCTTCATTTGATGCATTTTATCTAAGGATAATTGCTGTTTTGAAATGGAAAACCTTGCTGCCACACATAAACTTCCCAAAGACTACTTCAGTAAGGTGTTCTGTGTAATTATACTTTATTTACAGCCCTTTCAAATTTTGAAGTGGAGAAAAGTTTATGGCGGCCATATTTAAGTCCTCTTTGCAAAATTTAAGCCCACTACTAACCAGACTTAAATCTAAGTCCACTGACTTAGCAAATCCATGGACTTAGCCCCTTTGTGAAATCCACTAAGTCTAAGCCTGCTGACTTAGCACATTTTTAACAGAATTTAAGACCAAAGTCTTAAACTTAAGCCCCAAAACAGGCTTAAGTCCCTTCGTGAAATCGGCCCCAGGGTCTAGGTATATGTTTACCTCCTCAGGATGTTGGTTAAGGTCTTTATCATTTTTTCAATGTATATTTGTATTTTGTTTTAAGGACTTATTCAGGTTGTCATTTAATCTGGGTGGCTTAAATTTATGACCTATTCAGGCCTAGGGCTTGTTTTCACCGTGGCTAAGCCCAAGGGGCTTTTACTCCTAAGTGAGCACAGGCTGCACTTCTCTCCTCCAATCAAACATCCTGACAGTTTTTTAGTACTGGCACCCATTCATTTCTGGTTTTTGGCTTCTTACAGGCTTGGTCTCCTGAACTGGGCACTGTAAAAGGGACTCAGACTGGTATTTCAAAACATTCATTTTATTGAGCTACAATAGCTTACCATGTGGAACTGAATGCTTACTCGGGAGACCGCAGGCATCTTGGCCAACACCCAAGAAAAATGGACGCATAATAGTGGCGAGATGCCTTGGAATCGAATTGACCCCAGGGGTGATGTAGCCTTCCGCTTCCTCTTTCGAGTTGGCCGCGAATATGGAATCAATGCCTTTTTCATTGCAAAGAAGGAGATTTAATTTTATATGGATATACGTGTTGTTGGATACTGAAACTACATTAGTTCCTTTATTTTATAACATAGAATCTTATTTTGTGACATTTCGCAGATCAGATGAGTATTTTTATCATATTGTACACTATAAATCCACTTCTGGGTTCACGTTGTAAAGAAAATTTCAACGACTCGTGTATGTGGTTTTTATACAGGAATATATGCCTGTCGAAATAAAGTATTTAAGCCCTGTCTGCTGTATTATTTGACCATTTTAAGGGTTTAAAATTATATAAATTAACCACAAACGAGTCCTTGTTGAATGAAATAATCGGAAACAACATTCTGTCTAGACGGCAATTGCTTGCAAACTAATGCACGACTCGTACATGTAGCTTATATACAGGAAGATATGCCTGTTGAATTCAAATAAATATTTTAAGGGTTTATCCCCGTTCTGCTACAGTATTTGTCCATTTTAAGGGTTAAAATATGAAATAAAGCACGAAACTAACTTGGGGAATCTTGGGGAAACCTCTGTGGTGACGTCATCGTCTAGACAGCATGTGCTGAGAGAAGTGTGTATGTAGTTTTTTTATACAGGATCTTTACCTGTCAAAATAAAATAAAATATTTTATCCCTTATCTGCTACATTATTTGACCATTTTAGGGTTAATATAAATAAATATGAAATAAAAATAAAATAACTCAATATCGAGCCCTTGTAAAATCTTCGTCTAGACAGCAGGTGCTTGCAAACTAGGGTCTCCAATCCGTTTTGGGAGTTCTTAGTTTAGCAATATTTTAAGTCATCCAATTTTATAAAATATAAATGTATTCTGCTTTTAAGGTTTTATGTTATTTAATAAATATAAATATTGATGCTTTCCTTATCACACAACTAGGCCTACCTGCAGTGAGGCAGGTGGGCTAGAGGGCCATGTGTCACTCGTGAATTAAAATAATTCCAGTTGTGTAACTATAAATTAAGGAAAGCTTACATAAAAGTATAATATCCAACTTCACATAATGGGGGTTTTCTTCAGGCTTCTATTATGATTTTAGTCCTTGTGGGACTAGTTTTAAGATCCATCTCGGATCTGAAGCTTGTATTGGCAATAACTGACTTGCATTCCATGCTGGGCCCCTAGTTTCGGCTCTCGGGCCCCTAACCTAGGGTCTCGGCCCTCTCGGGCCCTAACCCAGGGTCTATTAAACATAGGGTCTCTGTCTATTAAACCCTCTGGTCCCAATCTTAAGTAGTTCTATTGGGACAACATTGTCTTTTACCTTGAAGACAAACTACAATTTTTCCATCTGTATCTCCCTTCTGGAAGTCATGAGTTTCAGCTTCTGACTGCTCTTTTTTAGGTTTTTTCTGAATCCAACGTGGTCATGGAAATATGTTCAAACAGTAGCAGGGCTACTGTCAGACGGGTCAAACCCAATTTTAGGGTGCATATAAGCAGTCAGAATGATTATGGGGAATTCAGGGGAGATACCAGATCTTAAGAACCCATTCACAATTAGTTTAGGAGGGACAGGAGTTCCTCCTCAAGGCACCCATAAAAACACTTAGGGCTTTGGCCCTATTAAATCTGCTCTTTCATGCTCCCCACTATCTAAAGGCTCCTACAGTAAAAGCCCTAATGGGGGTCATTCCATTCCAAGCAGTATCCATCGTTTTCCCCACGTAGGGTTGAAATCAAGTAGCAGAGGCTCCAGAGGTTGTTTTCGACCTCACTCAAGGTGAAGAGGGTGTGGAAACCCCTCCTTCCAATGACTCCTTAAAAAGCCACTCTCAGTCCACCAGTAGGAGGTCGCCTCTGTTCTTTCAGAAGAGACTGGCAAACAAGCAAATGCTCAAACATTATGTTAAACATTCTTTCCTTTTATCTTCAATGAAAATTTGCCAGAGTTCCCCTGATTCACTCAGGATACAAGGCCCATCAATATCCAACTCTGGCCTCTTGTCCAGTCTCTTCTGTCAAAGAACGCAATAGAAAGGGTGGAAAATGTAAAATCTCTCTGGTTTTTACAATCTCCTGTTCCTAATCCGCCTGTTCCTAAAGGGTGGAGGCCATTGACACACATAAGCAGGCTCACCCCCCTTTCTACTTGTAGGTTCAAATGGAAATTCCAGAGTCCATCAGGGCCTCTTTTTCCAGGTGATTCTGGGTATCGTCGATAGACCTGTCAGACACGTACTTTCTCATTCCCATCCTCCAAGCTCAAGGAAGTTCCTGACACAGTCCTTAGAGTGGATAATAAATCAGGAGAAGTCCAAACTCAACCTACTCAGGTGTTTCCGTTCATGGGCTATAAAATTTCACCTAGATTTAGCCCTTCTTAACCCTCTCAGAGAGATGGCTCAATTTTCAGGATTTGATCCTACACTTAAAGTCAAACATGTTTTGACTTCAAGATGTTTGATGTTGCTAATTGGGTTGCTTGCCTCAATGGAGAAAATGGTCCCTGAGGGACGCCTTCACATGAGCCCCCTTTCTGTTTCACCTTAAGGAGCACTGGAGATATCCTCAGTCTTTACACAACCTCCTTCCTTGGGCAGGGTCCTTTTCAGCTCACCTAGAGTGGTGGCAAGTCCCTTAAACGTGATGAAAGGTGCACACCTTTATCCTAAGACCAGGGGATCCAACTCTTTACAGACACCTCAGACGAAGGCTGGAGCTCTCTCTCTTAGAGCAAGCCTCTACAAGGGTCTGTGGTCAGACAGGGGAAAAAAGCTACACATAAATGTTCTAGCGTTGATGGCCATTTCTCTGGTCCTTGAAATTCAAGCTCCAGTGTCAAACCAAATGGTGTTGGTTGCAATGGACAACTCAACAGTGGTAGCCTACATCAACCAACAAGGAAGAACCCTCTCGGTGGAGATGTGTCCTCTCCTGTGGAAGATCATGACCTGTGCCATCATTCCCAGATTACCTTAAAGCCAGACACTTTCCCAGGGTGTGTGAATGTGATGGCCGACCTTTTGTCCAGGTCAGACCCAGTTCAATCAACAGAATGGTCACCGCATCCATAGGTTTTCAACAGATCTGTCTAGTGGTTCACCCCTCCTGTAGATCTATTTGCCACTCGTCTGAACCACAAACTTCCACTGTATGTGTCTCCAGTCCCAGACCAAATACTTGGGAAATAGATGCTCTAAACATAACTGGTCGGGTCTCACTGCTTATGCTTACCCTCCGACGTCTCTCCTTCACATGGTGATCCAAAATCAGGCAGTTCATTTGCCTGATCATTGTAATAGCCCCATGCTGGCCAGGGATGCCCTGGTTTTGGGACCTAGTGCACCTCTCAACAGAGATCCCACTTCAGCTTCTAGTGTCAACTACTCTTCTCAAACAGTCCCACAATTATGTGCTTCACAGCAATCCACTACAACTCAACCTCAGCGCCTGGTGTCTAGGAGTGGACAGCTCCAAGGACAAGGCTTCTCCGTGGAGGTGGCAGAGAGAATTGCTGCCCCTCAACAAAGACCATCTACAACTCAAAGTGGGCCCTATTTGATAAATGGTGCAGAGAAAATTCGGTGGACTTCTCCACTCCCTCTGTGGGATGGGTCTCAGATTTTTTCGTGTACCTATACCAAGTTCTAAACAGGCATTGCACACCTTTATCCCATTGTTGGTTACAGGACGGCCATTGTTGACACCTTGGGACCAGCTGAGCACCATATTCCCCCACAGACCTTAACAGGTCATTCTCCAGTCTTCTCGGGGATCGTCCCTAAGTTCCAGGAATCTTCCAAAATGGAACCTTTTCTGTCATGCTTAATGAGCTCACAAAAGCATCCTTTGAGCCTATGAAGGACACAGACCTCAAACATCTTTTCTCTTAAAACTCCTTTCTTGCTAGTTTTGGCCTCCGGCAAGCGCCGCAGCGAAATCCACTCCTGGGCTGCAAACAAGTATTTAATTTAGGCCAATGGGAAAAGGTTACCTTGTTCCACTCTTCAGTTTTCTTAGCCAAAAACCAACTAGCAAGAGAAGGTTCTCAAAGTGTATCTCTGGTGACTATTCCTGCTTTGACTTCTATTGTAAATAGACAATGCAAGAAGTCAGGGCCTTCAGTCCGGTACGGGTCCTGAGGTATTATCTGGATCGAACAGTACATTAACAGCGGCTTAACAAGTCCTAGACCCTTCCCCTCAGTCTAGTCATCCTCGGGAAGAAAAAAAGGGGGGGGGGGGCACACCCGCTTCAACCGAGTTTCAGGAGTCTAAATCCAAGGGTCTAGGTAAATGCCTACCTCCTCAGGATGTTTGAAAAATTGACTTCTTCTTCCAGTCTCAGCTGTAATCCCTCCACCGAACTGTTGGATTCAGCATTCAGTTCCACATGGTAAGCTATAGTAGCGCAATAAAATTGAATTTTTGTCAGTCAGCTGACTTATGTTTATGTTGTCAAAGGCCTAGAGACATGCTGTTTTTTTAAAAGATACCTTATCTATCGAGGATGAAAAATTGTTTAAGGCATGCAAATCTGTCTTTTTATTGCGTTAATACATCCTATCCAATGGATAATAGCTTATCCAGTCGGCGCAGACCGGCCCGCCAAACGTCAGAAAAAGACGTCCTGTGTTTCCACCGGCCAGGCCGGTTCAGTACTGTGCACTCGCCAGATGGCGTATCGTTCTTCCTTCCTGTCTAGACAGCGTGACGTCATAGCATCTTTTTCGTTTTTCGTTAGAGTTTTATTTCAAGTTTTATGTGAGAACTCTCTTCTTTATTATACTTTTATTTTTATATCAATGATTTCTAGAAGACTTATAGATCATTATGTCTTCTCCCAGTCAATGACGGGGTAGTTGTGGCCATATGATGGCTGGTTTTGACTCTCACACAGTTTGTGCACGCTGTCGTGATAAGAAAAAAGGAAAGGATCCTTGTGTAGAGAAGGAAGGGGCTGACTGCCATCACTGTAATGCCCTTACTCCAGAACAATTATCTCATTTGTCTACCCCATGTTACCAACTTAAGAAGGAGAAGCGGGAATCCAAGTCTTCAACTCCAGCAAAGAAATCATCTACAGATTCTACTCTCAGTCCCACCCTTGTGGACCCGTCCTTAGTGACGGTAATGGGGGTTGTGGATGGCCAGAGCACCTCTAGGCCGCCTGGCTTGAAGAAGAAGAAGGAGGACAAGAAGGCTACCAGTTCCAAGTCGGTTAAACCGGACAAGTCAGTCAAATCTTCATCTCACTGACCTTCATCTTCAAATAGTACCGACCAGAAGTTAGAAGTGATGGAGCAGAAGTGGTCAGACCGGTTCAACCGCTTGGAGGCTCTTCTTCTTGCCAAGTCGTTTGACCGACCTCAAGAGCTTGTTTTTGCTGCTGTCAAGGTCACACCGACCCATGCTCCTCCCACCAACGTTGTCAGCACTGAACCCTTTCTGAAGCCTTCAGACCAGCCTCCTCACTGACCTTCCACCTCTACTCTACCGGCTACCGACCCTGCTAGCTCAGCTACTGCTTCACAGGCCGGATCTGACGTATCTCAGCCTTTTCAGCGACCAGGAATTTCTGGTGTGTCCGACCAATCTACTGTTCAGAAGCATGTGTCCGGTACCTTGGATATTACCAGGAAAGACACTTCTTCAAGTGACTCGGATGTAGACAGTATGACTTCTGACCGGCCTCCAGTAGATCTGTATCCAGAAGAGGGTGAACTTTCTGATGAACATGATGTTTCTTTCACAGACCCGGACCAATCCCTCTCAGAGGAACAGTCTTACCGGGAAACAATGAGGGGGATCCGGTCCTACATGGGGTGGAACCACATCCCTGACATGGACTCAGGCACCAAGTCATCAGACGACAACCCCTTTGCTGGGCCGAAAATGCAGACACCAGGGAAGATTTCTGTCGCTCTACCCACCGACGTGTGGTTGTGCAGCAAGCTGAGCAAACTTAATCTCACCTTAGTGCAGGGTTATCCCTCACGTACCACTGAGGCAGGCACTCTACAAAGGGACCAGTTTGTCCGGACGGCGAAGTCGCAGTCGTAATGGTATAACTTGCATGCAGAAGGAAAAAAGGACAGTACTGACTCTCTTAAGTCCTGGAATACTGGATCTTCCCGGCTGAATAGTACCTACCTGAGAATAGCCCGACAGGCTGGCATCGCCTCAAACCCACCTTTGTCTAGGCCCATATCTCAAGAGAATCTCAGGAAGTGGGAAAGGTCGGCCAGAGAATCTTCTGTAATATGCAACCAGGCTGCCGGATTTAATCGCTGCCTTCTCAAGGTCCAGCAAAACATGCAATCCCATCTCAAGACCATCCGGACAGAGTCTACGGGCAAGTCGGCCAGTAAAGTCTCAACAGCTACTGATGAACTGCAGTTCCTCCTAGACTTCAATTCTAGTGTGTGCCACGCGATGGCTAGGGCAATGGAACATTTGACCGACTTTGTCTTTGTTAATGTAGCAAATACCACCTTATTGAGAAGAGACTCCTACCTGTCTTATCTGAAAGCTGGGGTAAAAGCAGACACTTTAAATGCACTTAGGGCAGCCCCTCTGGATCTGGATACCCTCTTCCCTGATAAGATTGTCAAACAGGCCGAAGAGGACATAGCAGCCTTCGACAGAAACCGTTCAGGTTCAGTGTACAAGAAGGGTAGGTACCACCCTTATGAAAGACAGGATAAAAAGTCGGGACAGTGGCAAACAGGACCGACCGGCTTGGAAGAACATTTCTTCTCATGGTCAACACCGCAGAGGGAAAAGGAAGGCACCAGTACTCCACCCGACCGGCCAAGGGCCAGCAGCCTTATAAATGACAATCATTGTGTAACACTTTTACAGGCAAGGCTGCTGGCCGGGAGCTCTGCACAGACAATAGACAATCTTTTAAATGTAAAACCTCTTGTTGTTACAAGTGTTCATACTGCGCCCGGGCCTTCACAAAGGAAAGAGATAAGTCCCGGGGCAGCAGTCTGTTATCAGAAAGATTGTACATTAAAATCTGTGAAAAATGTTTCTTGTGTCATTCCATTGTCTTGTGCTCAACCTGTAACAAGTTTCAAAAATGTTGCCTCAAATCTGCCTGTAGGGACCAGACTTCAAAACTTTTGGCAAACTTGGCTGGATCTAGGGGCCGGTCCGAAAATAGTTCAAATCTTGAGAGAAGGTTACACCCTTCCTTTCCGGATCCGGCCAAATCTTACAAGGTCTCCGACTGTCGTAAGCCCTTATGTCAATCCCCACAGGAACAGCTACCTGTTGGAGGCATTACATCAGCTTATAGACAAAAATGCAGTAGAACTGGTCCACAATCAAACAATCGACCGTTTCTAGTTCCAAAACCCAACAACAAATGGAGGCCAATACTGGATCTAAGCAAACTAAACCTTTTCCTCAAGGTGGAGAAATTCAAAATGGAGACACCGGAAACCATCAGAACATCCCTCCAACAAGGGGAGTGGGTCACCTCAGTACTGCCTACTTCTACATACCAATACAGGAACAATCCAGGAAATATCTAAGATTCCATGTCCAGGGCCGGACTTATCAGTTCAAAGCACTGCCTTTTGGTCTGTCCACAGCGCCCATGGAGTTCACTGTGTTAGCAAAGGAGGTGAAACTGATGGCCATACACAAGGGTATAAGGATCCACCAGTACCTAGACGACTGGTTGGTGAGAGCCAAATCCCAACAAATTAGTCTCCAACACACCCAAATCCTGGTCAAAATGTGCCAGGACCTAGGTTGGCTGGTGAATTTAGAGAACTCAGAGCTGGAACCCAAACGACTTTGTCGGTTACCAGTTCGACCTCAGGTCCGGCCGGGTCAGACCGACTCCGGACCGGTGGCAAAGCCTTCAGGACAAGATACAAGCACTTTTGTTTCTACCGGCTTGCCCGGTCAGACAGTTCATGTCCCTGATAGGTCTTCTAACAGCCACAGAAAAGAAGGTTCACCTCGGCTGACTACACATGAGACCCATACAGTGGCATCTCAAAAACAATTGGAGGGTACCAGAATCTTTAGAGAAGATTATCCCTCTGCCAAGGTCCCTGCACCCTCACTTACAATGGTGGCTAGAGGAAAGCAATGTGCTTCAAGGTCAACCATTACACCCAGTAAAACATGCTCTGCAAATTTTTACAGACGCATCAAAAGAAGGGTGGGGCGCTCACTTAAACGAGTTCACTGCAAGAGGGTCCTGGTCGGTGCCGGAAAGCAAGCTGCACATAAACTATCTGGAACTCAAAGCAGTGTTTCTATCCCTGAAAGAGTTCCAAAATCTCTGTGTAAACAAAACAGTTCTAGTAGCAACCGACAATACTACAGTGGTAGCTTACATAAACCAGGAAGGAGGCATGAGGTCGGGCCCACTGTGTGCCCTACTGTGGAGAATCTTGACCTGGTGTTCCCAGCGACAAGTGACTCTAAAAGCTCGACACATCCCAGGCCGTTTAAATGTGATAGCAGACAAACTATCCAGGCTGGGTCAGACCATCCAGACAGAGTGGATGACAAGTTTTTCAACAGATATGCAGCCAATGGCACCGGCCTCAAATAGATCTATTTGCCACGAGGTTCAACCACAAATTACCTCAGTTTGTCTCTCCAGTACCGGACTCCCTGGCTGTAGCAGTGGATGCACTTACTCTGCCATGGGAGGATCTGGATGCATACGCCTTCCCACCGACTGCCATATTGGGCAAAGTGGTGGAGAAGCTACTGGACTCCCCGTGCAAGAGACTCATTCTGATTGCCCCGGGGTGGCCCAACATGCCTTGGTTTTGGGACAGTCAGGTCCCTCTCAGCCTGCCCAACCGGCCCAATCTACTGACACAGCCCTACAATCAGATCCCTCACAGAAATCTAACAAATCTGAATCTCCATGCCTGGCTCCTAGAGCCACAAAGATCAAAGAACAGGGCTTCTCTGAGCAGTGGCAGCAAGAATCGAGGCTCCTCAAAGAAGATCAACCAGATCAGTCTATGAGGCAAAGTGGGCCATTTTTGCAAAGTGGTGCATCACTAATTAGGTGGACTTCAGGTCACCACCTGTAAAGTCGGTGGCTGACTTCCTAATGTACCTCTTTGAGGACAAGGAGTTACAGCCCAGCAACATTGATGGATACAGGTCTGCCATTGCTGATAAACTAGGTAATACAACAGTCAATATCAGCAAAGATGATAATCTCACTCGTCTCTTGGAAAGTTTCCACAGAGATAGACCCAAAGGGTGGAGGGGAATACCCTCCTGGAACCTTTCCCTGGTGCTACACCAGCTGACAAAGGCTCCTTTCGAACCTCTTAGGGAGGCATCTCTGAAGCATCTGACCTTCAAAACTGTCTTCCTTTTGGCCCTGGGCTCTGGCAAAAAAAGGAGTGAGATCCATGCATGGCAGCACAAGAACATCAGACACCAATCCGATTAGTCTAAGGTGTCCCTGTTTCCATCTCCCAGCTTTCTTTCCAAGAATCAGCTGGCCAAAGAGGGTCCAGAGAGTGTTGCCCCAGTGGTCATACCAGCCCTGGCTCCTACTGTAGATAAATCCCTCAAGTCTGACAGATCCTTGTGTCCAGTCAGAGCCTTGCGCTACTATTTGGACAGGACGTCAGACCTCAGGCAGCACAAGGAGCTAGTCTTTGTCTCCTTCAAGAAAGGCTTCGACAAAGACATCTCCCCTGCCACTATCTCCTCATGGATCAAGCAGACTGTGATCCTATGCTATGAGCTCTCTGATCATCAAGCCCACACCCTGCATCAAGTTAAAGCTCACGATGTCAGGGCCTTTGCTGCCTCTAAGGCCTTCCAGTCGGGAGTTTCCTTAGAGCAGATCTTGTCAGCTTGCCACTGGAAATCCCATAATACCTTCACACAGTTTTATCTGAAGGACGTGGCCAAATCCACTTCCGGGTTCACGTTGTAAAGAAACAGTGGGTGACAATGACTCATGTATGTGGCTTTTATACAGGAATATATGCTTGTCGAAATAAAATAAAATATTTAACTCCTATCTGCTTCATTATTTGAACATTTTAAGGGTTTAAAATATATAAATTAAGCACAAAACGAGTCCTTGTTGAAAGAAATCATCGGAGGCAACTTCCGTTTTTGTCTAGACAGCGATTGCTTGCAAACTTATGCATGACTCGTACATGTAATCCACTTCCGGGTTCACGTTGTAAAGAAAAAGTGAGTGACAATGACTCGTGTATGTGGCTTTTATACAGGAATATATGCCTTGTTGAAATCAAATCAATATTTTAAGGGTTTATCCCTGTTTTGCTACTGTATTTGTCCATTTTAAGGGTTAAAATATGAAATAAAGCACAAAACTAACTTGAGGAAATCCTTAGGGAAACCCCTGTGGTGACGTCATCATCTAGACATCATGTGCTGAGAGACGCGTGTATGTAGTTTTTTATTTAGGACCTTTACCTATCGAAATAAAATAAAATATTTTATCCCTTATTTCCTACATTATTGACCATTTAAAGGGTTAAAACTTAAAAATAAAGCAGAAAAATGAGTCCTTGTTCAAAATTGTCTTCGTCTAGACAGCAGGGGCCGATTTCACAAAGGGACTTAGACTTAGCCAAGTCAGGGACTTAAATCTAAGACTTTGGTCTTAGCTAGCTTCTGGGACTTAAATGGATTTCACAAAGGGTGACTTAGCTAAGTCCAAGCTTATCAAATAACCACAGTGGTTTTCTGTGTCATATGACCTTTTATATCCTTAATTTGATGAATTTTATCTAAGGATAAGTGCTGTTTTGAAATAGAAAACCTTGCTACATCACATAAACTTCCCAACGACCACTTCAGTAAGGTGTTCTGTATAAATATATACTTTATTTACAGCCATTTCAAATTTTGAAGTGCAGAAAAGTTTATGGCAACCATATTTAAGTCCTCTTTACAAAATTTAAGCCCACTACCTCCCAGACTTAAAGTTAAGTCCACTGACTTAGCAATTTCATGGACTTAACTGCTTTGTGAAATCCGCTAACTCTAAGACCACAGACTTAACATTCTGTTGACAAAATTTAAGACCAAAGTCTTAAATGTAAGTCTAAATCTGGACTTAAGTCCCTTTGTGAAATCGGCCCCAGGGGCCGATTTCA
The DNA here is from genome assembly GCA_964017235.1 of Sabellastarte sp. h YS-2021. NCBI lineage: Eukaryota > Metazoa > Annelida > Polychaeta > Sabellida > Sabellidae > Sabellastarte > Sabellastarte sp. h YS-2021. The sequence continues at coordinate 38,227,214 of OZ024936.1, forward strand.
CTAAAGGACTTAAACTAAGTCCCTTTATTGGCTAAGTCAGGGACTTAAATCTAAGACTTTGGTCTTAGCTAGGTGTGGGACTTAAAATGGATTTCACAAAGGTGACTTAGCTAAGTCCAAGCTCATCATATAACCACAGTGGTTTTCTGTGTCATGTGACCTTTTATATCCTTCATTTGATGCATTTTATCTAAGGATAATTGCTGTTTTGAAATGGAAAACCTTGCTGCCACACATAAACTTCCCAAAGACTACTTCAGTAAGGTGTTCTGTGTAATTATACTTTATTTACAGCCCTTTCAAATTTTGAAGTGGAGAAAAGTTTATGGCGGCCATATTTAAGTCCTCTTTGCAAAATTTAAGCCCACTACTAACCAGACTTAAATCTAAGTCCACTGACTTAGCAAATCCATGGACTTAGCCCCTTTGTGAAATCCACTAAGTCTAAGCCTGCTGACTTAGCACATTTTTAACAGAATTTAAGACCAAAGTCTTAAACTTAAGCCCCAAAACAGGCTTAAGTCCCTTCGTGAAATCGGCCCCAGGTGTTTGCAAACTAGGGTCTCCAATGCGGTATCACACAACTAGGCCTACCTGCAGTGAGGCAGGTGGGGGAGATGACCATGTGTCACTCGTGATTAAAATAATTCCAGTTGTGAAGTTCTTTTCAAAGAACTTTAAAATTTAGGAAAGCTTACATAAAAATTATAATATCCAACTTCAACCACATGGGGGTTTTCTTCAGGCTTCTATTATGATTTTGTAGTCCTTATGGGGCTTGTTTTAAGATCCATCTCGGATCTGAAACCTTGTATTGACAATAACCTGACTTGCATTCCATGCTCAGGCCCATTCTCGGGTCCCGAGTACATGAGCCTGTCCAAGTCTTTTGCTGCTGCATCTGAAGACTCTTGGATGATCTTAAGTTCGGACACATTAGAGGAATCCATGTTATCTATGCAAGTCAAAAATTCCTCAAAGCCAAAGGGCTTCTTCTGAACAGGTTTTTCAAACCAGTCCTTGTATTTCATAGGGAAGTAGACTTGTCTTGACTTCCCTCAGGATATACTGAGGACCTTAAGATTAGGCGGTTTTTTTAACCACCCTGTCTCCAGGGACAGCATGCCTAGGTCCTCTTCCAGTGTGAACTTTGAATGATGTAGCAGGCCAACAAGAGCTTAGGCCCAAGGGCCCTTCAGCTTTTCCTCACTAAATATGCTAGTTTAATTTAGAGGATTCGGTGGCTGCTATTAAACCCCCTGGTCCCAATCTTAATTGGTACTATTGGGACAACATTGTCTTTTATCTTGTAGACAACTACAAGTTTTCAAATCTGTATCTCCCTAGCCCCTCTGGGGCCTCTATGGGTAAGGCCCCCTTCTGGTAGTCTAGAGTTTGAACTTCAGACTGCTCTTTACTAGGTCTTTTCTGAATGCAACCTGGTCATGGAAATCTGTTAAGACAGTAACAAGGCTACTGCCAGACGGGTCAAACTGAATCTAAGGGTGCATATAAGCAGTCAGAATGTTTATGGGGAATTCAGGGGAGATACCAGATCTTAAGAACTTAAGAGTTCCCCATTCACAATTAGTTTAGGAGGGACAGGAGTTCCTCCTCAAGGCACCCGTAGGGTTTAGGCCCTATCAAATCAGCCCTTTCACGCTCCCCACAATCTAGAGGCTCCTACAGGAAACATCCCAATGGGGGTCATTCCATTCCAAGCAGTATTCATTGCTTTCCCCAGGTAGGGGGAAATTGAGTAGCAGAGGCTCCAGAGGTTGTTTTCAACCTCACTCAAGGTGAAGAGGGTGTGGAAACCCCTCCTTCCAATGACTCCTTAAAAAGCCTCCCTCAGTCCACCAGTAGGAGGTCGCCTCTGTTCTTTCAGAAGAGACTGGCAAACAAACAAATCCTCAAACATTATGTTAAACATTCTTACCATTCATCATCAGTCAAAATTTGCCAGAGTTCCCCTGATTCTCTCAGGACCCAAGGCCCATCAAGATCCAGCTCTGGCCTCTTATCCAGTCTCTTCTGTCAAGAACACAATAGAAAGGGTGGAAAATGTAAAATCTCTCTGTTTTTTACAATCGCCTATTCCTAATCCCCAAGCCTCACCAAGGGTGTAGGCCAATGACAGACATAAGCAGGCTCACCCCCCTTTCTACTTGTTGAAAAGTTCCAATGGAAACTCCAGAGTCCATCAAGGCCTCTCCGATTCCAGGGGAATGGGTGTCGTCGTCAGACCTATCAGATGCGTACTTTCTCATTCCCATCCTCCAAGCTCAAGGAAGTTCCTGACACAGTCCTTAGGGTGGATAATAAATCAGGAGAAGTCCGAACTCAACCTACTCAGGTGTTTTCATTCGTTGGCTATGAATTTCACATAGATTTAACCCTTGTTAACCCACTAAGAGAGATGGCTCATTTTTCAGGATTTGATCCTAAACTTAAGTCAAACATGTTTTTGACTTCAGGATGTTTATGTCGCTAATTGGGTTGCTTGCCTCAATGGAGAAAATGGTCCCGGAGGGACACCTTCACATGAGGCCCCTTTTCAGTTTCACCTAAAGGAGCACTGGAGATATCCTCAGTCATTGCACAGCCTCCTTCCTGGACAGAGTCCTTTTCAGCTCATCTAGAGTGGTGGCAAGTCTCTCAAACGTGATGAAAGGTGCACACCTTTATCCCAAGACCACAGGATCCAACTCTTTACAGACACCTCAGACGAAGGCTGGTGCTCTCACTTAGAGCAAGCCTCTACAAGGGTCTGTGGCTCAGACAGGGCAAAAAGGCTATACATACATGTTCTAGAGTTGAAGGCGGTTTCTCTGGTCCTTCAATTTTCAAGGTCCAGTGTCAAAACCAAACGGTGTTGGTTGCAACGGACAACTCAACAGTGGTAGCCCCATCAACAAACAAGGAGGAACCCTCTCGGCGGAGATGTGCGCTCTCCCGTGGAAGATCATGACCTGTGCCATCATTACCAGATAACCTTAAAAGCCAGACACATTCACAGGGTGTCTGAATGTGATGGCCGATCTTCTGTCCAGGTCAAACCCAGTTCAATCAACAGAATGGTTACTGCATCCGCAGGTGTTCAACAGATCTGTCTAGTGGTTCACCCCTCATGTAGATCTATTTACCACTCTTCTAAACAACAAAATTCCACTGTATGTGTCTCCAGTCCCAGACCAAGTGCTTGGGACATAGATGCTCAAAATATAACTGGTCGGGTCTCACTGCTTATGCTTACCCTCCTACGGCTCTCCTTCACAAGCTGATCCAAAAATCAGGCAGTTCATTTGTCTGGTCATTGTAATAGCCCCAGGCTGGCCAGGGATGCCCTGGTTTTGGGACCTAGTGCAGCTCTCAACAGAGATTCCACTTCAGCTTCTAGTGTAAACAACTCTTCACAAAGAGTCCCACAATTATGTGTTATTCACAGCAATCCACAACATGTCAGCCTCAGCGCCTGGTGTCTAGGAGTGGACAGCTCCAAGAACAAGGCTTCTCTGTGGCGGTGGCAGAGAGAATTGCTGCCCCTCAAAGGTCATCAAGAAGGACCATCTACAAGTGAAAGTGGGCCCTATTTGAGAAATGGTGCAGAGAAAATATGGTGGACTTCTCCACTCCCCTGTGAAAGAGGTCTCAGATTTTTTTGTGTACCTATACCAAGTTCTAAACATTGACGGTTACAGGATGGACATTGTTGACACCTTGGGCCCAGCTTGGCACCATATTCTCCAAGCTCAGACCTTAACAGGTTACTCTCCAGTTTTCTCTGGGATCATCCCTAAGTTCCAGGAATCTTCCAAATGGAACCTTTATGTTGGTTTCTAATGAGCTCACCAAAGCTCCCTTTGACCCTATAAAAGACACAGACCTCAAACATCTTCTCTCTCAAACTGCTTTCTTGCTAGCTTTGGCCTCCGGCAAGCGCCGCAGCGAAATCCACGCCTGGGTTTGCAAACAAGTATCTAATTTAGGCCAATGGGAAAAGGTTACCTTGTTCCCCTCTTAGCCAAAAACCAACTAGCAAGATAAGGTTTTCAAGTGTGTCTCCAATGACTATCCCTCTTTATCTACCATTGTGGATAGACAATTCAAAGAAGACAGGAACCCGTGTCCAGTATGGGCCTTAAGATATTACCTGGATCGAACCAAGGTTCTCGCTCCCTACTCTTTATTTCCTTCAAATGGTCATACCTCAAGATATTAGACCCACTACTCTCTCTTCTCTACTCTCTAAAACAACTAATTTGTTACAAACAACCAGACCAACAGTCCTTGGACTTGGTCCAAGTTAAAGCTCATGATATCAGGGCCTTCATGGCCTCTAAGTCTACATTTAACTGTTCAATCTCCCAAGCCATTGCCAGGACAATGCAGGACTTGTCTGAGGTAGTTTTCATCAGCATGGCGAACTTTACCCTTGCGCGTAGAGACAGCTACCTGGAATACTTGCATGCTGGTGTAAAACAGGACATGCACACTGCACTGCGTACTGCTCTCGTCCATTTGCAGTCACTTTTCCCGGACCAGTTTCTCAGCAAAGCTGAAGAGGAAGTGTGTAGAAGTGAGGAGAGGCGTTCTTCTAGCCAGTCACACAGGAAACCTAATCGTTTTCACCCATATGCTTCCAATGACAAGTCTTCTCATCAACTGGACCGGAAGTCCACTATCCCAGCTTTGAAGCAAATACGTGAATGCCAGCAGGGAAAGATAGGTCGTGGCAAGCCTTCCACTTTCTCACAGAAACCAGCCAAGGGTTCAAAGCAACGTAAATGACAATTACTGTGTAAAGTGTGTTTCCAGACTGAAGGACTGTTTGTCAGTCCGGGAAAATAGCTTTGAACCCTTCACCAGTGATGGCTAAAAGCAGAGACTTGACCAGCAAGAGTGAGACTGTAAATTTACGTGTAAACTCTTGTGTTGCAAATGTTCATTCTGTTTCCGGGTTGCCACAAAAGAACGGTGTAATTTCCAATTATTGTCACAATTACACAGAAATAAAATATGTGAAAGATGTTTCCTGTATAGGTCACTTAAGCTCTGTAAATCTTGTCACAAATGCCCCAACTGTTGCCATAGATCTACCTGTAGGGGCCAGACTGCACCAGTTTTGGGAAAAATGGAAGCCCTGGGGGCGAGTCACCCTCCCCTTCCAACTCAGACCCAACTTAACCAGATCACCAACTGTCATAAACAACTAATATGTAAACCCTCACAGAAACCTCCATCTGTTGGAGGCCCTGTATCAGCTGGTGAACAAAAACGCAGTAGAACCGGGAGCAAACCAGAAATCACTGGGGTTTTAGAACCGGCTATTTTTGGTACCCAAACCCAACAACCGGTGGAGACCTATCTTGGACCAGAGCACCTTGAACACCTTTCTAAACACAGTCGTTCAAAATGGAGACACCAGAGACAAAAGAACCTCCCTACAGGCAGGGGAGTGGGTCACCTCCATAGATTTCAAGGACGCATACTTCCACATACCAATTCACAGTCAGTCCAGGAAGTACATGCGTTTTCACGTCCAGGGTCGGTCCTACCAGTTCAAAGCACTACCCTTTGGCCTGTCCACAGCACCCATGGAGTTCACAGTGGTGGCCAAAGAGGTCAAATAGATGGCTTAACAGAGGGGTATAAGAATCCACCAGTACCTAGATGACTGGTTGGTGAGAGCTACATCCCACCAAACTTGTCTCCAGCATACACAGACCTTAGTAGCCCTTTGTCGAGAACTGGGCTGGCTAGTGAACAAGGAGAAGTCAGAACTGGATCCAAAACAGCTTTTCAACTTCATAGGTTACCAGTTCAATCTCAGAGAGGGAAAGGTCAGACCCATACCAAATCGTTGGCAGGCCTTAACAGACAAGATTCAGTCAATTCTGTCCGGTCCGGTGTGTCTGGTCCGGAAGTTCATGTCCCTCATAGGTCTACTCACAGCAACAGAAAAGCAAGTCAACCTAGGGCGACTCAACATGAGACCGTTACAGTGGCACTTGAAAAACAACTGGAGGGTCCCAGAATCACTGGAAAAGGTGATGCCAATTCCCAGGTCACTCCACCCTCACTTAAAATGGTGGCTGGAGGAAAGCAATGTGCTACCAGGTGAACCATTACACCCACTAAATCATGCTCTGCAGATCTTTACAGACGCATCAAAAGAAGGGTGGGGCACTCACTTAAAGGAGCTTACTGCAAGGGGAACCTGGTCTCTTCCAGAGAGCAAGTTGCACATAAACCATCTGGAACTAAAGGCGGTCTTTCTGGCCTTAAAAGAGTTCAAAGACCTTTGTTCAAACAACATAGTTCTGGTAGCCACAGACAACACAACAGTGGTTACCTATATGAACAAAGAAGGGGGGATGAAGTCGGGCGCCTTGTGTTTCCTACTGTGGAGAATCCTGACCTGGTGCACCAGGAGACAGGTAACTCTCAAAGCTCGACACATCAATGGCCAGCTGAATGTGATAGCAGACAAACTATCCAGATTAGGCCAAACCATTCAAACGGGATGATCCCTTCACCCAGAGGTGTTCCAAGCTATATGCTCCCGGTGGCACCAGCCCCAAGTGGACTTGTTGCGGTTCCAGACCCCCAGGCATGGGGACAGGTCCCTATGTCCAGTCAGAGCCCTGCATTATTACTTGGACAGGACCTCAGATTTTAGGCTGAACAAGGAGTTGGTCTTTGTCTCCTTCAAGAAAGGTTTTGACAAGGACATCTCACCTACCACTGTCTCCTCCTGGATCAAGCAGACTGTGATCCTATGCTATGAGCTCTCTGACCAGGAGGCCCTCACTTTGCATCAGGTTAAAGCCCATGCTATCGGGGCCTTCGCTGCTTCTAAAGCCTTCTAGTCAGAGGTCTCCTTAGAGCAGATTTTGTCATCCTGCCACTGGAAATCACATAACACCTTCACACAGTTCTATTTGAAGGATGTGGCTTGGGCTGACTGAGCTTTTTCATTTGGGACCAGTAGTGGCTGCCAAACAGGTGCACCATCAATCCCAAAAATGAGGAGATTTGTAAATATGTACATATTGTAGATACCTTGTACATAAATATAAGTAAAAAAACTGTGACTTGCTTCCTTTGGGAAGTTTATTTCTTATGGGACTGAACTCAGCCCTCTCTTCCCTTTCTCAGAGCAGGTCTGGAAAAAAGGGGGGCAACGTCCGTATACTTCCGGGTAACCGCTAACCGACCACAACCTTAAATCGTTCCCTGACCCTAGGTCAAACTGGGCCTTCTCATTTTGTTTGTTTTATTAGTTCACTTGGGTCCCTAGTAGCTTACCCGCCTTCCAAGCGGTAGTTATTGAGCAATTGTCCATTGGATAGAATGTATTAACGCAATAAAATTGCAAATTTAATAAGTAAATTAAATTTTTATAAGTTAATACCCTATCCAATGGACAGGCAAGGCCCACCCATCCGACCCCGCTATCAGCTTACTAGGGGTCTTAATAGGACTGCTTTTTCCGGCGTCCGCTGTCTGTTATCACGCTTGGTTTCTGGTCATTTCAAGGAAAAGTATTTATCCTATCTTTACCAAATTTGATATGGGTGTTTATTGGGTTAATAGCTTCCATGGGATTGCTTTTTTGGCTCTATAGTTAACTGAGTAATGGCTACTTAGCTACTTTTGTGTACTTTTGTTTCCGGGCATTTTAAGGAAAAGGATTTGACATTTCTTTACCAAATTTGGTATGAGCAATAGTTAGGTCAATAGCTTGCTTGGGATTGCTTTTAGTGATAATAGCTGTATAACTGACTGAGTAATTGCTACTTAGCTACTTTGAGTAGCTTTTTTAGTTTAAGCATTTTGAAGGAAAAGTATTTCACCTATGTTGACAAAATTTGGGATGGAGGATTATTGGATCAGTAGCTTGCTTGGGATTGCTTTTGGTGATAATACCTTTATAGCTAACTGAGTAACAGCTACTGTGCTATATAGCTATTATCCTATTTTGAGTTGACCTTTTTTCTGGACATTTTAATGAAACAATGTTTTCTATCTTCACAAAAATTTATATGAAGGATAATTGGGTCAATAGTTGGGCTGGGATAGCTTTTGGTCGATGATAGCTTTGTAGCTATCTGAATATTAGCTGCTTTGCTACTTGGAGCCTACTCTGAATTGCATTTTTGTTTTCACGCTTTTAAAGGAAACATATTTAACTCATCTTTGTAAAATTTGATGTGAAGGTTTTGTAGGGTCAATTGCTTGCTTGGTATTGTTGTTGATGGCAATAGCTTTAACCTCCTGAGTAATAGCTACATAGCAAATAACATAAATATGTCTATCTCCTAAACGCCAATTTTCAAAAAAAAATATTCCTCTCCCCAAAAATGGTGGCCATTTGGAATTTTCGAATTTTTGCCAAAAATGCAAAAACACAAATTTGCTTCTATCTCCTTAACTGTGCGAGATAGAGCGATTTCATCAAAATTTTCGACCCACAGGGTATTTTAACAAACTAGTGTTTTAACAAATTTTCTCTCCCCAAAAATGGCGGTCATTTTGAATTTTCACTGAAAATGGAAAAACATAAATAGGCTTCTATCTCCTTAACTGTGCGAGATAGAGGGATTTTGTCGAAATTTTCGACTCACAGGCTGTCTAAGTCATCTACTCGTGCCAATTTTAAAAAAAAATTTCCTCTCCCCAAAAATGGTGGCCATTTTGAATTTTTCGAATTTTCGCCAAAAATCCAAAACCACTAATCCGCTTCTATCTCCCTTAACCGTGCAAGATAGAGTGATTTTGTTGAAATCGTCGACCCATGGGGTATCTAAGCAATCTACTCTCACGAATTTTCAAAAAATTTTCCTCTGTCTACAAATGGCGGTCTTTTGGAATTTTAGAATCTCTCTGCTTCTAGATTCCAGGACAAAAGCCTTTCCTTTGTCTAAAAATGGCGGTCTTTTGGAAATTTAGAATCTCTCTGCTTCTAGATTCCAGGACAAAAGCCCCACTTGGTCTGAGAAAAGTCCCCCTTCCATTTATTGTATGCCCGAAAAGTGGGGATACTATGGATCACGCACGATCATCGTCCGCGTCTGCAGAGATTTTCTTGTGTTCAACCTACAAGCCACATTTCTTTTGGGATTTCTTTTAAACTTTGCAAGTGGCTTGCTATTGCAGAGATCTGATCACCCTATTATTTTGGTAGCCCAGGAGTCAAAATTATGCTCTGGGCAGTCAAAAAAGTAAAAAAAATTGACTATTTTTTACTATCACTTGTGTTCAAGCTGTAGGGCACAGTTTCTTTCAGATTTATTTTATATTTACTGTATGAATTGGTGGGTATGACGTCTTACCACCCTATCTGTTTTGTAGGCCTGGTGTCAAAATCAAGCGAGTAATAGCTATTTTAAGGCTAGGAGTCAAAATTATGCTCTGGGGAGTCAAAAATCTAAAAAAATTTGACTTGTAACTTGAAAACTATTGCATTTAGAGAATTTTGTTTAAATATGTTATTCAGCTACTTTTGGGTCAGCTATAACATAGTAAAATTGGAGACCTGTAGCTTATTGCATAGCGGAGTAATAGCTACTTTGACGTTCTCACTGTTGAGTAAATCAGTTGTAACTTGAAAACTATTGCAACAGTGCTTATAACTCACTTATTATTGGTCCTAGAGGTTTGCAATATGAAACCAACAAATAGGAAATTTATCTGCAGAATCTACTGGCAACTTTCCACAAAAATTGCTTTCCTGCCACTTTTGGCGGCCATCTTGAATTTCTGCGCAAAGTGCAAAAATGCATTTAGCTCGGAAACGGTGCGAGATAGAGCGATTTCTAGTGGTGTAAAAGGTAAACCGGTATACTGCATTTCATTTCGTTTAGGTAGAAATGACGAAATCTGCAAATAATATTTAAGAAAACTGATTATTGAAAACATCATTATATTAGGCTTTCTAATGGTTAATACTTCGTCAAAACAATAAAGAATGTATATATTTACAGAAACAACTTACATTTTCACTTTATATTCATGGTAAATGAAGTTTATAAAGTTCAATGCAAATCTCACGAATGCATATTTCCTCTTGACAGTACCATATCTCTGCACACTTTCGAAATCCTGTATTTCGTTTGGTTTCAAATCCCCAAAAAACGGTTTTTATTTTCAGAACTGGTCCGACCACTAGCAATTTCGATGAAATTTTGGACCTGCAAGGTATCTGCAGAGTGTACTGGCAACATTTCACAAAAATCACTTTCCCGCCATTTTTGGTGGCCATCTTGAATTTCTGCATTGAACGCAAAAACACATTTATCTGGGAAACCATTCGAGATAGAGCGATTTCTATGAAATTTTTGACTCGAAGGGTAACTACAGGGTCTACTGGCGACTTTTCGCAAAATTGTTTTCCTGCCATTTTTGGCGGCCATCTTGAATTTCTGCGTAAAATGCAATAGTGCATTTATCTCGGAAACGGTGTGAGATAGAGTGATGTCAATGAAATTTCTGACCTGCAGGTTATCTACAGAGTCTACTAGCAACTTTTTACAAAAATCACTTTCCTGCCATTTTTGGTAGCCATCTTGAATTTTTGCGTAAACTGCAAAAACGCATTTATCTTGGAAACAGTGCGAGATAGAGCAATTTCAATGAAAGTTTGACCCATAGGGTATCTGCAGAGCCTACTGGCAACTTTTCTCAAAAATTGCTTTCCCGCCATTTTTGGCGGCGATCTTGAATTTCTTCGTAAAATGCCAATGCACATTTATCTTGAATCTGGTGCGAGATAGATCAATTTCGACAAAATTTTTTACCCGAACTGTATATGCAGAGTCTACTGGTGACTTTTCCCAAATATCGCTTTCCTGCCATTTTTGGCAACCATCTTGAATTTCTGCATAAAACGCAAAAACGCATTTATATTGGAAATGGTGCAAGATAGAGCGATTTTGATGAAATTTTTAACCCGCAGGATATCTGCAGAATGTACTGGCGACTTTTCAGGAAAAATCGCTTTCCCGCCATTTTTGGTGGCCCTCTTGAATTTCTGCGTAAAATGCAAAAATGCATTTATCTCGGGAATGGTACGAGATCTTGACTTTCCGTGTAAAAATGAAAAGAAAAAAAATACATATTCATCTACTGGCGACTTTTCCCAAAAATCGTTTTCCCGCCACGAGCAAATTTTGAACACTGTGGGTACAAGAAAAGTGCCTCTGAAAAATGTTGAATTTCCCGAATTTTGGCCACCATCTTGAATTTTGGTGGAAATTGAAAATGTCATTTATCTCAAAAACCCTTAGAGATAGAGTGATTTCAAGCAATGGTTGGAAACTTTGGAAACTAGATACCTTAGATATAGTGCCTGGTGAAAAAGTTGAATTTGCAGAATTTTGTCCGCCGTAATTCAAGATGGTGGACAAAATTGAAAATGTCGTTTACCTCGAAAACCATAAGGGATAGAGCAATTTTAAGCTAAGTTTTGACCATTTGAATATTAGAGATCTTGGCATATTGCCTCTGAAAAATGTCAAATTTTTTTTATTTTTTTTTATTTTTTTCTTTTATTTTACTGCATATTACATGTTTCAAAATTCTTTTACATAAAAGCAAAAATTGTTATATAACAAAAATTAGGAAACCAAAAGATAAAAAAAATACATAAATAAACATCAAGACCTGACCAGAAGGGGGTCTGTGGCTACTTTAGTAAGTAACTGATAGATCAATTACTTGACATTTCTTCCAGGGCTGTACCCCATTTATCCCAGATTCTATTAAAATTATCTTGTTTACCTGAGAGAACAGCAAGGTATTTTTCATCGGCATATGTTTGGTGATATCTACATTTCAATACATTTAAGTTGAGAATGCCATTTGTAGCGTTTGTGTCTAAGATATATTTTTTTGTAACAAGTAATATCAAATTTAAAGGGATTTTGTTTTGGTCTCTATTCTGATAGCCAAACATTTTATCGAAAGCTGAAAGTTTAATCTGAAAACCAATGATTTGACATATCAGTTCTTCTATTTCATTCCAAAACTCTACAATTCTATTACATTCAACAAACATATGCAAAATAGTTTCACTTTCTTGACAATAACTACATTCTGCAGTGTCCACGATATTAATTTTCCTTAAATATGCCTTTGTAGGGAGTATTCTATAAATGAGTTTTAACTGAAACCACTGCAAGCTGTTGTTGTGTAAACTGTTAAAACACACATTAAATATTGACATCCACATTTTGTCATCAATATTTATATCCAGCTCAAATTGCCATTTTTAGGCGGGTTGCATGTAACCAACCCGCCTATTAGATTGATGTGTCCGATGTCCGTCTGTCCGTCTGTCTGTCTGTCCGTCCACATTTTTCGTTTCCGGACTCTAACTTTAAAACGGTTTGACCAATCAAATTCAAACTTCACAGGGAGATAGATCACCATCATAGCTAGGTTCCTTTCGAAATTGGTGAAATTCCGTGTGTTCGTTTGTCCGTTTTTCGTCCGTTTGTCTGTCCATCCATCTGTTTGTCCACATTTTCGTTTCCGGACTCTAACTTTAAAACGGTTTGACCAATCAAATTCAAACTTCACAGGGAGATAGATCACCATCATAGCTAGGTTCCTTTCGAAATTGGTGAAATTCCGTGTGTTCTTTTGTCCGTTTTTCGTCCGTTTCTCTGTCCATCCATCTGTTTGTCCACATTTTCGTTTCCGGACTCTAACTTTAAAACGGTTTGACCAATCAAATTCAAACTTCACAGGGAGATAGATCACCATCATAGCTAGGTTCCTTTCGAAATTGGTGAAATTCCGTCTGTTTGTTTGTCCGTTTTTCCGTCCGTTTCTTCGTTTTTGTCCGTTTTTCTGTCCATCCATCTGTCCGTCCACATTTTTGTTTCTGGACTCTAACTCGAAAACGGTTACTCCAATCTAATTCAAACTTCACAGGGACATACATCACCATCATAGCTAGGTTCCTTTCAAAATTGGTGTAAATCCGTCCGTTCATTTGTCTTGTTATTCTTTTTCTGTGTTATTTTTTTTCTTTCATAAAATGTATATCTTAATATACATACTTTAAAAAAAAAAAATTTTAAAAATATGAATCTTGCCAGTTGTCCAACAGAGAAATTCTGAGATTAAAGCTATGATTGCAATGTCACAGCAGAAATGTTGGTACTGAGCCCCAGTTATATTGTGGTAACAGAAATATTTAATACCAATAAATCTAATCTAATCCCATATCGCTAACTGGTTAAGATATGAGACTTTAAATAAGTTTAGTCTTTATTGAATGTTTGGCCATGTTAAGGTGGTCAGTGATTGATGGTAATATTAAAAGTGTAATTTGATGTGGAGACGGATTGCTTACCATATCAGTGATACACACTCCACACAAGTGCATGGCATGATGCTAATACAGCTACCTTTTATAGACAGGAGTATAGCAAATATAAAACAATGTCTTGACTTAAAGGGAGAATTCTTGTTTTTCATGACTTGCTCCTTCTATTATGACCAGAAGGTTACGTGTAATAGGAGATCTGCTTAGAAATTTTATTTACATATTTTTTTCTTCATTTGTAACAGTCTCAGATTTAAATTGTTCCCATTTTCCTCCGTTAAGTGATGTAATTTCTTAATGTCATTAATCACTTGAAGACTGGCCACTTAAGGTTGTTGTTCCTGTGTAAAGCTTTCAATACATAAGCACTTGTCAGTTTATTTATGTTAGCTCACTCTAGATCACATATCATGACCAGTAAATGATTCACTGCTGTAATATATAATCACAGGGTCTAGATATCAGAAAGGAATCGTGTCTGATGGTTTTCTATAACCTGTTCTCTACACGTGAATTGTTTCCACTTGAGTAGGGTGACCAGTGATATAGATGCTGAACAGACATATTTCTAATCATGGTCATTTTTAAGTGGAATAAAAATCAAGATTTTACAAAAGGTTTTAGCTGGTAGAGGCAGACTTTAAAACTTCAATGTAGTCATATCAGTTGCTTCAAAACAAAGATTAAAGCACTTAACCTATGGTGTAAAGTCTTGGAAAAACTTAAGAGACGAGTGTGCTATATGGGAATTATGAGCAATATGAAATTAAGTGTTGGATTTCCTGAAGCAGTTTATGATGTGTTGAGACATTTTAAATAAATCCTCGGACATTGGTTAACAAACTCGCCATGCATTCTTCACTTTACAGATGAAATATTTCCATCCATCTGAAAACCAGACATATTGCATTTGCATAAAAGTAATGACAACAGTCACCCAATGTCTCTTCTTTGAACAGTATGTGCTAAAAATAAAAACAAATGCGTTTATATTTACTTTTGGGACAACTCTCTGGGTTCTTGCCATGCTTTTTAATAGTTTATCAGTAATGGAAAGATATCCCCAATTTTACAATGCTGTCAACGAAGCTGGGGAGTTAAGAATTGTTGATGATATTTCAAAAGTATTTGATTTTGTTAGGCACGAAGGTCTACTTTTCAACTTACAACAATGTAGAATTGCTGGTAATTAGAAATGCTTTGCAGAATGATCAGACATTAATCCCAGAGTTCAGAGAGGTTGTGTTGTGCCCATTCCTTTTTCTGGTATATATAATTGTTATTATTGTACATCACTTGTGAGGCAGTTGTATGATTATTTGCTAATCATACTGGTCTTTCCTGAAATTGATGAATTTTGAAGCAGCAACTAGAGCTATTATCTTTAGGGGGGTTGCGTATAAACAACCCGCCTATTAGATTGATGTGTCCGATGTCCGTCTGTCTGTCAGTCCACATTTTCGTTTCCGGACTCTAACTCAAAAACGGTTTGTTCCGTCCGTTCGTTTGTCTGTTTTTTGTCTGTCCGTCAAAATTTCCGTTTCCGGACTCTAACTTGAAAACGGTTTGTCCAATTGAATTCAAACTTAACAGGGAGATAGATCACCATCATAGCTAGGTTCCTTTCGAAATTGGTGTAATTCTGCCTGTTTGTTTGTCTGTCCGTCAACAGTTCCATTTCCGGAATCTAACTCAAAAACACTTTGTCCAATCGAATTCAAACTTGACGGGGAGATGATCACCAATTGCTTTTGAAATTGGTCTAATTCCGTCCTTTCGTTTGTCCGTTTTAAGCATAGATACAATTATGTAACCTAAATTACAAGTTTTATATTTCTTAGCACACCTAACACATTCACCTTAACTGGGTGACCTAACATTTCTTTCCTTTTTTCTAAATTTAATTACAGCAGTTGCTAACCTTATTGCTGCCTGCGCAACCCGCCTTTTGGGGCATCCTTGACCCTCTTGTTGTTTCATATTATGATTATTCTTTTCTTTTTGCAACAGTAATTTATAAAAGGCTCCTACTCCCTTATTATTTTTCCAAATAGGTAATATGTAAAATGGAATAAAGGGCCTCTGCACATTAAAATCAACTACTGGCTTATATTTTTAAAGAAATTTCTTCACATTTTGCTGGACCCTCAAATAGTGCAAAGGGTTAATAGAGTTAATAGAATATTTTTGTTTAACTTCGTCTAAGGTTTTAATTGAACCATCTAAGTTAAGAACATCGGATACTGCAGTTATGCCCTTTTCAAACCAATTTGGAATGAACATTTCATGACAAGACATGTTAGTATTGTACCATAATGGACTTGTTATTACAGCTAAGTTTGTATGCGGTTGGTATTCATTTGTAAAAAGGTGCCAAGCACTGAATACATCTATCCAGAATTTATTCTTAGTCCTGTTTTTTAACAGTAGATAATATCCTGGCCCGCTATGTGTTAATTTATGAAGTGTTACATTGAAGGATTGTTCAAAAAGTGTTATCCACAATGACTGTGTTGTGGTTAGCAAAAGTCGTCTAATCCATGATACTTTCAGAGATGTTATAAAGTACTTTAAGTTAAACATTTTTAGTCCCCCTAATTTTTTATCAAGTACAATTGTTTGTCTATTTATTTTGTCAGGCTTTGAGGACCATATAAATTTTAAAAATATATCATTAATTTCCTTTATGTATCCTTCATGTGGGTCTGGTAAAACTAAGAAAAGGTGATTTAATTTGGACAGCAGAAATGTTTTAATGATTGCTATTTTTCCCAAAGGTGTTAGGTACCTTTTATTCCATCTGTTGATTATTTCTTTAATTTCTGCTATCTTTTCAGAATAGTTAAGTTTTAGACAACTGTCCAAATCTAATGAAATATAAATACCCAGTAACTTGAAACTAGGTACAATACTAAATGTACAGTCCTTAATAATAATTTTATCTTTACTGGCCTTTTTTTTACCTATCCAGGCTATCTGTGTTTTATCTTTATTAACCTTTAATCCCGAAAAAGTGCCAAATATTTCTAAAGTATTAAGTGCTGCCTGTAATGATTCCATGGTACCATCAAGTATCAGTGTTGTGTCATCGGCGAACTGTACTAACTTAAACTCTGCATTACCGATTTTGACTCCTTTTATAGATTTATTATTCTTAATGAGGATTGTTAGAATTTGTGCAACAATAATAAATAAATATGGGGCAATGGGGTCTCCTTGTCTGCATCCCTTTTGTATGTTTATGAAATCAGATAATACACCTCACTGGATAATGGTCGCCATAATATTGTGATTAAAAAGTTTAATCCATTTTATAAATTTTTCAGAAAAACCCAAATGAGCCAGTGTTTGGTAGATGAACGACCATGAGACACAATCAAATGCCTTTTCAAAATCAATTAATACTAGCATTCCAGGTATATGGCGGTCTTCTGTAATTTTCATTATATCTAATATCAATCGAGTGCATTCACCAATATATCTTCCTGGGACGAAACCACATTGAGTTTTATCAATAATTTGATCTAAACAAGGCTTCATTCTGTTTGCAATCGCTGCAGATGCCAACTTATACAAGACTGACAGCATTGACAAAGGACGCCAGTTCTTAATTCTATCCCTTGACTTTCCTTTCTTGGGAATACATGTTACAATGCACTGTCTCAGTGTTAAAGGCAGGCACCCCTTGTCAAAACTGAAATTTATTGCATTAGTAATGCAGAACTTTAAATCTTTCCAAAAAAAATTTAAAAACTCAGAAGGAAATCCGTCCAAGCCCGGGGTTTTATTATTTTTAGTATTTTTAAGTGCTATACCTATTTCCTGTATTGTAAGGTAACCTTCAATTGATTTAGCTTGTTCTACACTCAGGGTTTTAACTTGATAATTCTTTAGCTGTTCATTCCAATCGAACAATTCTATACTTTCGGTGGACTCATAAAGTTTTGCATAATAAGTTTTTATTTCATTCAATATTTTCTTCTGGTCCCTAATATAAATTTCACCTTGTTTATGTAGGCACTTTATAGTTTTATCAACATAATTATTGTGTTCTAGTGCACAAAAAAAACTTGAAGGTTTCTCACCTTCAGCTAACCATTGTATTCTAGACCTTATCATGTGTCCCTTCAGTTCTTTTTTTCTAAACTCAACAAGTTCTTGTTTTTTTAATTCTAATATATCAGGATCAAGAGTATTTTCACCAGCCTCTAATTTTTCTATTTCTGAGATTAGGGTTTTCTCAAGTTTTGACTGGAGTTTCTTTATCAATGCTGCATATTTAATTGTCTCACCCCGAATTCTTAACAACAGGACCTCTAAAAATGTATCCGGTTCAATGGTTAAACATAGATCTTGGACGCAACAGTTTTCCAAAAAAACATAGCTGTATATAGGAGCTGTATATTTCAGATATTCTTCTCGTATACAATTTCTGATTAAGGATATATATTCTTTGTCCTTTAATAAGCTTGTGTTGAGTTTCCATGTTCCTCTTCCCCTTTTAAAGTGACTAATTAAAAAGGTTAGTTCTACCATTGAGTGGTCGCTCCTATAGGCTGGCCTTATATTTACACTTGTGGTTAAGTCTGTAAAACATGAAGATGTTATGATATAATCAAGACGGGCTTGTTTTAACAGGTTTTTTTTGCGCCATGTGTATCTCTTTGTTTCAGGGTTATAATTTCTGAATGTATCTATGAGGTTGTTCTCTGAGATAAAGTTGTTTACATATCTTCTGGCTTGGGGGTTGTTAATAGTTATATAATTGAAACTGTCTAATGCTGGATTAAGTGTCATGTTAAAGTCCCACACCAGATTAAGTAGTCATATTCACTACTCTGAAATTGTTCTGTAAGAGTAGAATAAAAAGTGGGGTCGTCATTATTTGGTCCATATATATTAACGATTTTCAATTTCATATCACTAATTTCAATATCAATTATCAATACATTTCCCTCTTCGTCAGTGTATTTATTCAATATTTTGTATTCAAATTTGTTGCTGAAGAATATAGCAACCCCTCTGGCATTACTATGGATACCATGCAATAGAAAGTCACAATCCCACATCATTTTGACTTCTGACACATCTTGCTCTGTTAAGTGTGTGTCTTGGAGGCAGATAATATCTGCTTCCATATTTTTGAAATAATTAAGAACATCATATCTTTTTGATTTATCCTTAAGTCCTCTACAGTTCGCCGATAACACTTTCATCTTATCTAATTTTTCAGCCATTGTCATCATTTAACGGTATCAAGTCATCACTTGTTTTGTAGGTTGATATCAAAATGATCAAAACAGGCACCAATTTTTGGGAGGGATAAAATATAATGTATAGTTCCCTATTTAAGTTAGATATTTTTTCGGCTATTAATATATCAGACTTTAAGGTAGTGATACAATAATTCCATATGACCACAGTTAGAGTTTTAAGAATTAATAAATATATGTGGACACTAGAATGAAAACAGACAATATACAACATAATATGCAGTGAAACAGCAAAAATAACAGAAATAAAAAAAAACAGAAAGAAAAGAACAATATATATATATATATATATATAAGCAAAATGAAATCACTGACCTTAACTGGGACAATTACTTCATATGGTTATTTATGCTACATAGTAACATATGTACTGTTTGTGTGTGAATGAAATTCAGTAGCCATAGTTGATACATGCATTATAACATCATTGCAAGTGGTAGTTTTTAGGCGGGTTGCGTGTAACTAACCCGCCTATTAGATTGATGTGTCCGACGTCCGTCTGTCCGTCTGTCTGTCTGTCCGTCTGTCCGTCCACATTTTTCGTTTCCGGACTCTAACTTTAAAACGGTTTGACCAATCAAATTCAAACTTCACAGGGAGATAGATCACCATCATAGCTAGGTTCCTTTCGAAATTGGTGAAATTCCGTGTGTTCGTTTGTCCGTTTTTCGTCCGTTTGTCTGTCCATCCATCTGTTTGTCCACATTTTCGTTTCCGGACTCTAACTTTAAAACGGTTTGACCAATCAAATTCAAACTTCACAGGGAGATAGATCACCATCATAGCTAGGTTCCTTTCGAAATTGGTGAAATTCCGTCTGTTTGTTTGTCCGTTTTTCCGTCCGTTTCTTCGTTTTTGACCGTTTTTCTGTCCATCCATCTGTCCGTCCACATTTTTGTTTCCGGACTCTAACTCGAAAACGGTTACTCTAATCTAATTCAAACTTCACAGGGACATACATCACCATCATAGCTAGGTTCCTTTCGAAATTGGTGTAAATCCGTCCGTTCATTTGTCTTGTTTTTCTGTCCATTTGTTCGTTTTTAGGCGGGTTGCGTGTAACCAACCCGCCTATTAGATTGATGTGTCCGACGTCCGTCTGTCCGTCCACATTTTCCATTTCCGGACTCTAACTTGAAAACGGTTTGACCAATCAAATTCAAACTTGACAGGGACATAGATCAACATGATAGCTAGGTTCCTGTCGATATTGGTGAAATTCTGTCCGTTCGTTTGTCCGTTTTTCGTCCATATGTCTGTCCATCCGTCTGTCCACATTTTCGTTTCCGGACTCAACTTGAAAATGGTTTGACCAATCGAATTCAAACTTGATAGGGAGATAGATCTCCATCATAGGTAGGTTCCTTTCAATATTGGTGAAATTCCGTCCGTTCATTTGTCTGTTTTTCGTCCGTTTGTCCATCCATCTGTTTGTCTACATTTTCATTTCCGGACTCTAACTCGAAAATGGTTTGACCAATCGGATTCAAACTTG
Source organism: Sabellastarte sp. h YS-2021 (assembly GCA_964017235.1). Lineage (NCBI taxonomy): Eukaryota > Metazoa > Annelida > Polychaeta > Sabellida > Sabellidae > Sabellastarte > Sabellastarte sp. h YS-2021. The sequence goes on from OZ024936.1 coordinate 38,247,321, forward strand.
ATAGGGAGATAGATCTCCATCATAGCTAGGTTCCTTTCGAAATTGGTGAAATTGCGTCTGTTCGTTTGTCTGTTTTTCGTCCATTTGTCTGTCCATCTGTCTGTCCGTCCACATTTATCCTGTACATATGGTAAATAATACTATGACTTACATTTATTTTAATAAATTATCTTTTGTGATTAGGTGCCATGCAATATTATGGTACATTTTGTAAGTATATGCTATAGCCAAATTTCCCAAGTTCTCACTAAAATAATTTCACCAAATTTTTTGTTATTACCGTTTCATAGTTTTTACTCTTTACTTTATTATTTTATAGCATATACTTACATTGTTTTGCAGACCCTTATAAAGATAAGAAAAGGCACCTAATCATATACACTTTTAGCCAAATGAGTTTATTAGTAAATAATTATAGTTACTAACCAACTAGAATTCCAAATAATATACCATTTCGGTAACACTTTTTGAGGTTCTGCAATGCATGTCAGCAGCATTTCTTTCCTTGTTCCTAAATTTAATGAGAGCAGTTGCTAACCTTGTTTCCTGCGTGCGCAACCCGCCTTTTGGGGCACCTCTGACCCTCTTGTTTTTTAAATTATCTAATTAACCAAGCTATACAATAATAACATTGATATTGTGTAGCTATCTAATTTGTCATGGTTTATCTGTCAACAACATCCATATTCTCAAAATGTTAAATGTGAAAGTTGCATTATCAATGCCTCTAAATGCAGGCAAGTTAATTCAATTTCATGAGATAGCCACTGAGTGTAATCTTTAACTTGTTGTGATTTAATAATTCCACAATCATGATTATGCAAAACTATCCAGATATTTTACTTGAGCATTAGTCAAGTGTCTGATATTATGAAAAAAGTACCTGCGATAAAAGAGTACATTATATATGTCTTACATGAAGACATCATTACCAAGTCATTTAATTCAAAACTGGGAAAGGCTTCATTACCAATTTAATATCAACTGGTTACAAACCCAGAAAATTGAAATCACAAGGCAACACTTTTTATACATATTGTTCAAGAGACATTTCTTTTCTGTGTGGCCTGAATGTGTATTTGAAATTATAGGTGGTTTAAACACTGTTAAAAAATGTCAAATTTCGCCCACCATCTTCAATTTTATCGGAAATCAAAAATGTTGGTTATCTCAAAAACCTTCAGAGACAAAGTGATTTTGAGCAAATTTTGAACCAATGCAAAAAGGTATGAAGCTGAAATAATTTATATGTATACTAATAAATATTTAAGCATTGTTGATATATTTTACAAATGAACCAGGGTCTTGTAAGACTACTGTACAATTGTTGCAAAATGTTCATGGGGTGGACATTACACATGATAATGGGTGTTCTTCTATGCTATCCTGTTAGTTTTCATATGTTGCAGCTACTCTTAAAAGGGCGTCCTATTTCTAGTTTATGTATCTCCAACTAATTGAAAATGAATGACTTGTCTCTTTCTTCTCTTTCATCCAACTCTGTATTTGCTTTTGTGTGATATCTATCTGGAGGCAGATTCATGGAAAGTCCCACTCACTCCTTGTGACCTGCATTGAGTGCTATTGTCTATTACATAGTGTGCCTGCACACTGAGTGAAAAGGTTGATAAGGGATATCAAGATGCATTCTTTTCATTAAGGGATATACTTATAGAAAATCTTTTTTGGGTAAACAATTCAAACAAGGACATTTATCTATAGGTTCATGGAAGTGGATCATTATGGAAGTAATATTTTGTGGAAAGAATGTCTTGTCTGTTTAGAGGAAATGGAAAAAGCCTTATATAAAAACCTCAGTGTTTCATGATATTCACAAAAGAGTCATGTGTGAATGAAAAATGTTAACAGTAACATCTGACAAAACGACTTTGTGTATTCTTTTTACAATGGAACAATAAAGGATTTCAAAAGGAGGATTATCTTAAGAATGTTTTTCTCATAAAAATATTTAATAGCAATGAAAAAACAATTGTGGGTTTTAGATGACTCGCAAACTTAAGAGACATGCTAACTAATGCCTCAATCAGATACCCCCCACTAGACTCAGAAGGACAAGAACCATTGACACCAATCTGCACAAGACTTGGTAAATGCACCCTGATTAAAAAGATCAGCTTAGTAAAATGTAACTTTTCTCATAAGTCTTACCAACTTAAAGACTTACCAAAATTTATCACATGTGAATTGAATAATGTCATATATTTAATTTCTTGCAAAAAATGCCACAAACACTATATCGGAGAAACTAGTAGAGCATTAAGAAAAAGAATGTATGAGCACAAAGCCTCTGCACGAAAAGATGGACAAATCACTCCAGTATCTCGTCACTTTAAACGTGAGGGACATAACCACAAAGACATGGTTTTCTCAGTGCTTGAGTGGTGCACATCAAAGTTTGAATCAACCAATACAGCCAGGTGAAGAAGGCTTTTGTTGAGTTGGATATTCAAACTACACTGCTTAGCACCTATAGGCATCAACCAATTTGTGTAATTCTTTTAGGTATTATCCGGACTACCCTGCACTCAGTAGTCTACCCTTCTCTAATCTAAGAAATGTACTCTTGGGCAATTTTCAAAAAAATTTTCCTCTCCCCCAAATGGCGGCCATTTTGAATTTTCAAATTTTTGCCAAAAATGCAAAAACACAAATTTGCTTCTATCTCCTTAACCGTGCAAGATACAGCGATATCGTAGAAATTTTCGATCCACAGGGTATCTCACCAATCTACTCTTGCCAATTTTGTCCAAGTTTTAGAACAAAACTCATCCTTCCCTTTGGATGGACATTACGCCTGCCAATGCGTCCTATTTCTAGTTTTCTCTGTGATGATTGGAGGGATTTGTCTGTTATTTTGCTAATATATACTAGGCCAGAGGAAGATTACTTTGTGTTTCGGCTCTTAATCTGTGGTCACTATGCACTACCTTTGTATAGGAACCATTTCCTCCGTGGCTTCTTAAAAAGCAACAGTCAACTTTGTACTTCTGAATAACATTTACAGCGCATAGCTTTGGTGTCCCTTTCTGCTTTCATTTGTACTCTGAAACTTGAAACACACAGGCAGCTGACATAGAGCCCATTCTTGGGCACTGATTGTTTATAGATTTTAAGTCATTCGTGATCAAAACTACCATGTTTCGTTTTGATGTTGTTGCTTCCCGTTAGGTGTTATACAGTTGGGGATTCGCTTAAACTCCAAATTTTTGGGGATCACAAGGTGTGTGTGTGTGTGTGTGTGTGTGGGGGGGGGGGGGGGGGGGGATTATGTGGTGAAATACTTTTCTTCCTACAAAACTTCCTCAGATTGCCTCAACAGGGTAAAATATGTCTAGCTCTGATTTTTTGCTCTCGTATAAAGCAAATGAACAAGTTAGTAAAAATATATACAAAAGTAAATTGAATACTATGTGTAAAACTTTAAAAAATTAAGTTATGTTATAGCTGTAATACCTTTGCCTCACTGTTCACTGTTATCCTTTCCTCTCTACTAAATCTACTAAATTAGAGCTTAATTTACCGTATGTTTACCAATGTTTTACATTATATGGATTGTGATAGATGGCTAATTAAATTAAAATTATTATAAATCAGTGGTTCTTACTGACATTTGTTGCACAAATATTTTTTGACTTAATGTAATCCATCACTGTTTGAAACCTCTTTTTTTATATTTAGGTACACTTTTTTCATTGTGCTGTATCCAGTTGGAGTAACTGTAAGTATATAGCGACTTTATGGGGTTGGTTAATGCACCAACTTGGTTGCCACGGCCTGCCTGTGAATAAATATTTTGCCAGAATGTTTACCAAAACACCCATGGACTCGTTTTGTCTGACAGAACACTTTGTTTTTCCCAATGTTTATTTTTATGTCCGTTGACTTGTCAGTCAGCTGATATTACGACATCACTATGCAGCGTATGCATGAACAAATTCTTCTCCAAAACTACAATGCCCAGAGATATGCTGTTTTTTAAAAAAAAGAGACCTTTTTGTTCAAGGCATGCAGATCTGTTTGTTTGTCTGTTCCCCAGAGCCATGACAAGTGAGGTACCCCCACCCAAAGTGTGAAAATTTCAACAGTTTATCACAATTTTCGCATTGGCTATTGCAGGGATTTCTCTCTTGTCTCGCATATATGTACTAGGCCACAAGTAGATTCCCTTATGTGAGTATCAGGCCTGGATCTTTCTTAATTATTTTTTATGAATTATTTAAATAATTCCTAATGCATTAAAATTCATTAGTCATGAACTAAATCACGTATAACTTGAAAAGTATTGCATTTAGAGCATTTCAGTTAAAGTTGTTTTTCACCTGCTTTTGTGTCAGCAATAACAGTAAAATTTCAAGTAATTGCTGTAAAAACTATACATGCTGCAGAAAACAATAAGTACTTATGCTGATCTGTACAGACAGAGCCCCCCCCCCCCCCCCCCCCACTCTCCTTCACTCCACACAAAATTAAGGTGAAAAAAGAATTGCCTCTGTGTGGGGGCGAGGGTGTGTGTGTGGGTATATGTGTGTGTGTCACTTCATTCAAACAAAGAGTAGAACATTTCTGTTATATGTGTATCTCTTCTGTCTTGCATATGGTTGGGTAACTAATATAAGAAAATAAAAGTAAATGGGAAGGTTCACTTTCACTGAGCTTTATCAGGCCTAGCTGTGTATGCTGTTCTTTCAAATGTATGGGTTTTTTTAACTTTTTCCCATTTCAGTTAAACATCTGAATTTACTAAATTTTAGCTCAGGCGGGAAATCCTCTAAAGATTGCTGAAGAGTTAGGGGTATGTTAAACTCAAACAAATTTTGGACACCCTTGGTAGTAAGGATTATATTTCTTGAGAAAAAAATTTATATTCTGATAGCGGTCTTGAATTTTTGTGTAAATGGATCAGCTATGACATAGTAAAATTGCAGACTTACCTACTTTCAAGTTTTCATTGTTGAGTAAATCAGTTCTAAGTTTGAAACTATCACATTTGGAGAATTTTGTTAAAATATGTTATTCACCTACTTATAGGTCAGCTATAGCATAGTGAAATTGTGGACCTGTAGCTCATGGCATACCTGAGCAATAGTTACTGTCAGGTTCTCACAGTTGAATAAATCAGTTGAAACTTGAAAACTGTTGCAGTTACAGTATTTTCTTTAAATACGTTATTCATCGCTATACTGGCCGGCACAACCGATCCTGAAAACTACAGAAAAAGCCGTCCTGTGTTTAAACAGGCAAGACCAGTCTAGTAGTGTGCATTTGCTAGTTGGTGTATTGTACTTCCTTCCTTGGAGTGTGCAGATGTGTTTTCTAAGAGCTGTCCAAGAGTGAAGAAATCTTAAGATATTGCGAACTTTAAAGTTTATTTTATTTGAAGTTTATATTTTTATTGCGTAAATACCCTTATCTTATCCTTACTAATGCTGTATGTTGGCGAGAGCAAACATCAGTGACCAACCCGTATATTTCAAATGAAATATTTTTATCGGGAATTAGTATTTACTGCACAGCAATGTACTCTGCATGCTTCTACGTCCCTAGTTCCTTAATATTCTTCACTTTTTATCTGGTCTTTGAAGAGCAAACATCTTGGATATGGTTTTGCATTTTGAACTTTTTCAAAATGGCGGAAGTTTAAGTGAAGAAAGCACAGAAACAAGCTTCAGGTTGTCGCCATTTATGGCAGATTAGGATCCACATCATTATTGTCCTTCATGCAGAGACAAAGGTAAAGGCGATGATGTATGTTAATACACACTATCCAATGGACAATTGCTTTACCTGTCCGCGTGACCAGTCCCGCCAAACAACAGAAAAGGCCGTCTTGTATATAATACCAGCAGGACTGCTAGGACACTATATAGCTGTAAAGTGATTTCCTGCTGTTCGGAAGTACTATGGCGCCCCCTGGTCAGAGGAGAGGAAGTTGTGGCCACATTATGGCACTTTTTGACTCGCACTCTAAATGTGCAAGGTGCCGTGAGAAGGGATTGGGCACAGACCCATGTGTTGAAAAGAAAGACTGCGAAATCTGTGATAGTTTTACTTCTGAACAGAAGAAACAGTTGGCGACCCTCACCTATAGGATGCAGAAAGAGCATCCCCCCCCCCCCCCGTTGTTGATCCTGCTGATGTTACTGTTTTGGGACAGGTAGAGAGCAGAAAGGGTGATAGTCGGAAATCTGATCTAAGAAAAAAAGGCCTCTGACAAATCCCCTTCCAAGAAGAGTACCAATGCTGGCAAAACTGCAGCCTTCCAATCTGACCTGAAGAATCTTGATGACAAGTGGTCGGAACGTTTTGCCCAGTGCCGGTTCAGCCAGTCCAGCCAGCAAGATGGAGATGAAAGCCATCCAGCCTGTTGAGGCTCCCAGTGCTGTGATGGCCACCCAGCCTGTTGAGCCTCCCGGTGCAGTTAACATAGTGATACAGCCCTGCCGGCCAGGATACTTCACTGCCTGTTGCTGCTGACAGACCCGAGGTCCAGCCCCCAGGTCCTGCCAGCCAGATCTTCATCAGTGGTAGACCGGAGTTTTATAGTGAAATACCCTTACCATTTCCTAACAGTAGCTATTTCTTGGAGCCATCCGACCCAATGGCCAACGCAGAGATGCGATTTTAAGGTTATGTAACAACCTTAACCAAGCCATTGGGTTACAGTAGTCCGTCCTCCCGCCAATTAGGTCACATGACCACATTGTTTACTTCATTATTTTTGTTGGGCATCAACAGTATGGACGTCTTTGGGAATTAGGAGAAGTTTTGTCAGGGTTTTATTTATTTTTATGTCAGCTGACTTGTCAGTCAGCTGACATTATGGCATCACTCTGCGGCGTCCGCGTCTGTGTACGCGTCCGCGTCCGCGTGACAAACTTCTTCTCCAAAACTACAAGACCCAGAGACATGCTGTTTTTTTTAAAAGATACCTTAACTATCGGGGATGATAAATCGTAAAATTCATGCAGATCTGTCTGTTCGTCTGTTTGCCAGAGCCATTACAAATGAGGTACCCCCACCCAAAGTTTGAAAATTTTAACATTTGATCACAATTTTCTCATTCACTATTGCGGGGATTTTTCTCATATCTTGCATAGATGTAATAGGCCACTAGTAGAGTACCTTGTGTGAATATAAGACCTGGATCTGTCTTAATTTTTTTTTTATTAATTTTTAAAATAATTTTTAATGCAATAAAATTCATGAAATCATGCACTAAATCAATTATAACTTGAAAAGTATTGCATTTAGAGCATTTTATTAAAATATGTTATTCAGCTACTTTTTCCATAGCTACAACATGGTGAGTAACTTGGGTGTCTATCTCAATAGCTAAGTGAGTAATAGCTACTTTTGGACTTTTCAGTAACTTCCATCATGAGTAAAATCACTTGTAACTTGAAAACTATTGCATTTAGAGAATTTTGTGTAAATATGTTATTCAGCTAGTTTTGGGTCAGCTATAACATAGTAAAATTTCAGACCTGTAGGTCATGGCATAGCTGAGTAATAGCTACTTTCAGGTTATCACTGTTGAGTAAATCACTTATAACTTGAAAACTATTGCATTTACAGTAATTTGTTTGTATATGTTATTCAGCTACTTTTGGGTCAGCTATAACATAGTAAAATTTCAGACCTGTGGCTCATGGCATAGCTGAGTAATAGCTACTTTCACGTTATCACTGTTGAGTAAATCACTTATAACTTGAAAACTATTGCATTCACAGTAATTTGTTTGTAATATGTTATTCAGCTACTTTTGGGTCAGCTATAACATAGTAAAATTTCAGACCTGTAGCTCATGGCATAGCTGAGTAATAGCTACTTTTAGGTTATCACTGTTGAGTAAATCACTTATAATTTGAAAAGTATTGTATTTAGAGAATTTAGTTTCATATGTTATTCACCTATTTTGGGGTAAGCTATACCATAGTAAAATTCCAGACCAATGGCTCATTGCTTAGCTGAGTAATAGCTACTTTGAGGTTCTTACTCAACACTAAATCATTTATAACTTGAAAAGTATTGCATTTAGAGCATTTTCTTTAAATATGTTATTTTATTGCGAAAAATACACTTACCATTTCCTGACCATTGCTATATGTTGGTGCCATCCAACTCACTGGCCAACGTTGAGAAACGTTTTAAGAAACCTTAAGAGGCCAGTGAGTGAGTGTGAACTAGCATGTCCCCCTAGTGGTCATGTGACCACGCTAGTAAACAACCTTCATTATTTTTGTTGGCCATCCTAGAGTGTGGATGTGTTCGTTTTTATATTCGGATTTATATTATTTTTTTCTTGGAGTTCTTGTGGTTTTTTGAGTTCTGTGGTAAGACATCTGTGTTGACAATGTCTTCTTAGGACAAATTTACAAAAAGGACAGAGGAAATGGCTTTTGTGGCTGTTTTTTAACCACTATTTGTAAGATGGCGGCATGGATGTTTCGTCATTTGGATGAAGATTTTCGTCTGTTCAGAATGAATTTCTTCTTCAAAAGCATGTCTTACATGGGAATGAGACAAGTTCTTTTATTTTTAATGCAAATATTCACTTTATTGAAGATTTACAACAATAAAAAACTGAAACTGTCGGCAGTCATACTAGCTCCGACAGGGACAGTTTACATGTTGCTATGCAACGAAGGAAGGCACTCTGAAGAGCAGAGACAATTCGATTGGTAGAAAAGCTGATCATACGTCGGGTTCTAATAGCCAGGCATTTGGAGGCTAATTTTTCACGACGTTCTTCCCAATCGAACAGGACGACGAAAAGGAATTCCCCATGGAGGCAGACATTTTTTCCCCCCATAGAATGCATCATCGTGGAGAAGTTTCGAGTACATGTCTGTGCTTTCACTGCGATAACCTTATCCGGTGAAGTTCAGTCGGAACATTCTACGGAGGAAAATACCTGCATGACGTCATCCGTAGGCAATCGAGTTTCCATACCTCCCAAAAGGTCTGGAATCGGGTTGTCAGATGACCGGAGTTGTGTTTCATCTCAGAAATTAGCTTTTCTTTCTGTGGTGTTATGCAAGCTTTCTACTGGAAACCGGCACCGGTACATAAAACCTGATTGTATCCATTGTCAGATTTTGTTCAAGATTACAGGTTCTCTGTGTTTTTCTTGCAGCATAATCATGTTAAATCTTACACTACAATTTTTGGATTTATTTAGCAGGACCTCTGTCAGGAGGTTCTTCAAGAATTTAAGGATTAACAGAAATCTCCTATAATATCCAGTACTACCTTGGACTGTGTACAGTATTTTCAATTACAGTCTTCAGTGATCCTGGATGTTTTGTGGGCAGTGTGTTGACCAGCTCTTCAACTTGTTACTCGTCAGGAGTGTTACAAGTCTTATTTTCTCTATCTTATCTCTTAGATGATTTTGGTAGAATGGAAAGTGCATTTTCACTCTTAATGAGTTTTCTCCTGCTGAACTTTTGGTCAGATGTCCATGAAAACTTCATTTTGTGATCTCGGGTGTATAGTGTTTCTTCTGTCTGGGAAGGAGCAAACTCCTACACATGGCTAGAAAGGGGATTAGTGCCCCAGGGCAGTTTTTGTTCCCATTATGATACTTATCCTCCAACTCTGTTACAAAACTCTCCTCCTCTGTAAGATTTAGAGGGGTTAGGAGTAATCTTTAGGAGTAGTGTTTGTCCACTAGTGGCAGATATTCTCCACCGTACATCTCAACATAGTAAGAGGATAATTTTCAACCATACTTTACCTTTCACAGAGGCAACAGTACCATGAAGGATCTCTTATTCATGTTCCTAAAGCAGTTGTGGACATGTGGGTTAAGAATAATGAATAAATGCGGGAGACATCAGTTTGCATAAAGCTGTGTATGGAATGTTCGACAAAAGGGCGATAACACCAGTGAGATGGTGGTATCGCTACAATTTTACACTTTATCGGTTGTGATAAGCTGGGAAGAGATGGCTACCACTAATAGTTGAGGTGAGGTAATAACCTTTACATGTACCTTAATTTCGCATAGTTGGCTTTTCGCAATTAATTGTTACTAGTAAGTGAATGGGTGTGTCAACTCGTTTCCTTACAGTTGCATTCTTTCGTAGCCGGATTCACGCAATTCTTATCTTCACTTCCCTGTTGATGACAATTCACACCGGTTCACTGCCTGTTTGCTATGTTAGTCCATGGTGAGAATGTGGGATCTATAAGAACGTATCATGCTTTACCAGTATAGACCATTTCATTGCTTTGCTCTTGGAAATGGTTTATTTTCGACTTTACTATGGCATCAACGGATAGTGAACCTGATGGCTGCAGTAGAAGGCATTGGGTGTCACCAGCTTTATAAAAAAAAATAAAACTTCTTTGCTAAAGCACCAGGATTTTAGTTAGGATTGCAGATTCCACCTTAGGGTACCTCTTTACTCATACCAAAGCATCTTCTCCGGCTAACGGTTTCTAAGGAAGCCATTTCTTTGGTGGCGGTATGGCTTCATAGGAGAAAACAGTGCCATTGGGTCATTTGTTTATCAGGTAACCCTAATGTGCTAATGTACCACAGATACCACACATAATACACAGATAATGTACCAGTTTTTCTGTTCTCAGGTTCCATCTTCAGTGGTGGAACGACTTTTCAAATTTGCAGGAGCTCCCATTACTTCATCAGAAGGAGCACAATCTCCTGTTATTAGATGCTTTCTTTAAGGGTTGGGATGCACAATTATGGCATCAAACAGCCAGTGGTCTGTTGTATCATGAGGGGTCAAGACTCCACTTTAACAGGGCTACTACCTTTAGAATCATTTGGAGGTCTGATTCGGATTCTGAATCTGTTGATTTCCCCAGATATTTCTGCAGTGGTTTCCTATCTGAACAGGTAGGGAGGTACCCACTTTCAGGAATGTGTTTCCTTATCTGAAGAATCATTCCTTGGACGAATGCCATGGGTTCAGATTCAGGCATATCACTTCCCAGGGTATACAAATATTCCAACAAATTCTTTGTTCATGAGAGTCAAGGTGATTCAAATTGAATGTGTTTTGGATGACTGTTGAATCTTCTATTCTGATTCAGGCGTTCAATCAACTCTGTCTTTGATTACAATCACCAATGATGGATTTGTTTTGCAACTAGTTTGAATCACAAGCTTGTCTTTTTCAACTTTTCTTGGGATGGACTGGACAGTTTGTTTGGTCCTGTGACCTTGATTCTTCAGGTGATGCAGGTGAATCATTTGGCTTCTAAGGCTCCTTGGATTTTCAACCTGTAGTCATTCCTGCTTTGAAACCTTCTTTAGATCATGCTTTGATGCAAGATAGGTTTTCTTTGTCCTGTGAGAGCCTTGAGAGGTTGATAAGACAAAGATCTCAGGAAAGGCAAGGAAATTCTTTTGTAGCTATTAAGAAGGGCTACTACAAGATTTAGGTGCAGAATCATCTTGATTCCAACAACCTGAATCTTAAGCTTCCAGTGTATGTGTTTCCTTTCTTAGACTGTGGGGCTTGGGGAACAGATGCATTACTCATTTCTTGGGAGGATCTGGTCAGCTTTGTGTTTGTTCCAGTGGCTCTCATTCCTCAGGTGATTCAAGATGATCACCTACAGGTGCAGAATCATGGTTGCACCAGGATAGCCAAGGATTCGTCAGGTGATTTAGAAGATTCCCACCTTCAGGTGCAGATTCATCATGATTGAATAATGATGGTCATGGTGGATGTTCTTGGTTGTGGGACCTGGTAGATTTATGCACAAACCTCCATCTGAGGCTTCTTTGTGGTGAACTTCTCAGATACTACTTTTGTAGATGTAGCAAATTTCCTTAATTATTTCTTTAAGGAAAATAATCTTAAGCCATCTACTATTGCTGGTTACAGAATAACAATGGTAGATTGCTTTCCTTGAAGGGGAATAAGTCTCTAGAACTCTTCAGCTGTTTAGATTGTTGACATATTTCTATAGAGACAATCCAGTAGCCAATAGGTTAAGCCTTCTTTACCTTTTGTCTCTGGTCTTGTTTGGTCTCATCAGACAGTCTTTTGAGCCTTTGGGGAAGATTTCTTGGTGGTTATTAACTTTCAAGACGGTCTTTCTTTTGACGTTGGCATTAGGCAAAGGAAGAAGGGTAATTCTCGTTTGCATTGTCTTCCCTTACTTTAAATGAGTATTGCTCACAAGTGGCTCTGGCCATTTTTTAGCCAAGAATCAGTTGGCTTCGGATGGGCCTACTTCAGTTAAGCCGATCGATATGCCAGCTCTCAATCACTGGGACAGCAGTTTTACTCAAGATAGATCTCTTTGTCTTGTGAGGTTTTGAAATACTTTTACTTGGGACAAAGGATTCAATGAGGAATTATTATGTCTTGTCTGGGCCTAGTTAGGAAGGCTTTACAGCAGATATTTTCAGGTCAACTATCTTATCTTGCTGTAGGCAGACTATCATTTTGACTGAGGAGAAGTCAAATTCTGACTCTCAACAGCAGCGAGTCAAAGCAAGAATCTTTAGGTTTTAGGATAGTGTTTCTGTATATGAATTTTTAGATGCATGTTACTGGAAACCATAACTTTTTTACCAATTTTCAGTCTCACCTGCTTGGTTTGCTTGTGGTCAGACTTTTATACTGTGTCCTACAGTTTGTTATCTTATAAGTATATGCGTGATACTTATATTGATACTTTAGTATGCATTTGCAGCTGTATGTCTGTCATACTATCTGTATTTATATTGGGCAGAATTGTTGACTTCATTCAGACTTGGAATTACACAATATGCTGATGACACTTCCAATATTTGTGTCACCTGTGTGGGTGTTGGATGTTTGTCTAGATACAGCATTCAACTGTGGCAATAACTGGCAATTTGTGAGAACTTCAACTACATACTATGATTTAGGGGATCTGTATGGTATGTGGTGACTGTTGGAAGTTTATATGTTGTTTTATGCATGTAAATTTCAATGTAAACTTCTCATAATGTTTTAGTTGTAGGCTAGGTAGTGAGTCTCTGTAATGATTACTTCCTTCCTACAACAACAACAACAACAAGGCTGTGTTGTTTTGTAGTGCTCAACAGTTCCACTGCCTCATCTGGGAGGTGAGTTTGGATCTGAATGCCTATAGGATTGTGCTGTGTATGATAGCTGTGCAGAGTGGTGTACTGGGTCTTTAAATTCTAGTACTGCCCTCCTTCCATGAAGGCTGCATTCAGCAATGGTCAGGAAATGGTAAGTGTATTTTTCGCAATAAAATTGAAAAATTTTGTTGTAATTTTAATTTGTATTAGATAAATACTTACCATTTCCTGACCAGGATAGTCCCCCCCCTACCTCCCCGCAGATTCAGTACTAGGGGAGTATTTTCTGCAACAAAAATAATGAAGGTTGTTTACTAGCGTGGTCACATGACCACTAGGGGGACATGCTAGTTCACACTCACTCACTGGCCTCTTAAGGTTTCTTAAAACGTTTCTCAACGTTGGCCAGTGAGTTGGATGGCACCAACATATAGCAATGGTCAGGAAATGGTAAGTATTTATCTAATAAAAATTAAAATTACAACAAAATTTTTCAATTCAGCTACTTTTTCCATAGCTACAACATGGTGAGTAACTTGGGTGTCTATCTCAATAGCTAAGCGAGTAATAGCTACTTTTGGACTTTTCAGTAACTTACATCACGAGTAAAATCACTTGTAACTTGAAAACTATTGCATTTAGAGAATTTTGTGTAAATATGTTATTCAGCTACTTTTGGGTCAGCTATAACATAGTAAAATTTCAGACCTGTAGCTCATGGCATAGCTGAGTAATAGCTACTTTTAGGTTATCACTGTTGAGTAAATCACTTATAACTTGAAAAGTATTGCATTTAGAGTATTTACTTTCATATGTTATTCACCTATTTTGTGGTCAGCTATAACATAGTAAAATTCCAGACCAGTGGCTCATTGCATAGCTGAGTAATAGCTACTTTGAGGTTTTTACTCAACACTAAATCATCTATAACTTGAATAGTATTGTATTTAGAGCATTTTCTGTATAATATGTTATTCAGCTACTTTTGGGTCAGCTATAACATAGTAAAATTTCAGACCTGTAGCTCATGGCATAGCTGAGTAATAGCTACTTTCAGGTTATCACTGTTGAGTAAATCACTTATAACTTGAAAACTATTGCATTTACAGTAATTTGTTTGTATATGTTATTCAGCTACTTTTGGGTCAGCTATAACATAATAAAATTTCAGACATGTAGCTCATGGCATAGCTGAGTAATAGCTACTTTCAGGTTATCACTGTTGAGTAAATCACTTATAACTTGAAAACTATTGCATTTACAGTAATTTGTTTGTATATGTTATTCAGCTACTTTTGGGTCAGCTATAACATAGTAAAATTTTAGACCTGTAGCTCATGGCATAGCTGAGTAATAGCTACTTTTAGGTTATCACTGTTGAGTAAATCACTTATAACTTGAAAAGTATTGCATTTAGAGTATTTAGTTTCATATGTTATTCACCTATTTTGTGGTCAGCTATAACATAGTAAAATTCCAGACCAGTGGCTCATTGCATAGCTGAGTAATAGCTACTTTGAGGTTTTTACTCAACACTAAATCATCTATAACTTGAATAGTATTGTATTTAGAGCATTTTCTGTATATATGTTATTCAGCTACTTTTGGGTCAGCTATAACATAGTAAAATTTCAGACCTGTAGCTCATGGCATAGCTGAGTAATAGTTACTTTCAGGTTATCACTGTTGAGTAAATCACTTATAACTTGAAAGCTATTGCATTTACAGTAATTTGTTTGTATATGTTATTCAGCTACTTTTGGGTAAGCTATAACATAGTAAAATTTCAGACATGTAGCTCATGGCATAGCTGAGTAATAGCTACTTTCAGGTTATCACTGTTGAGTAAATCACTTATAACTTGAAAACTATTGCATTTACAGTAATTTGTTTGTATATGTTATTCAGCTACTTTTGGGTCAGCTATAACATAGTAAAATTTTAGACCTGTAGCTCATGGCATAGCTGAGTAATAGCTACTTTTAGATTATCACTGTTGAGTAAATCACTTATAACTTCAAAAGTATTGCATTTAGAGTATTTAGTTGTATCCACCGGACAGCAGGATATGTTCCTCATTATAAAATCTTGACTGGAAATATTTGGGTCCTCATTTTGAAAAAAAAAAAAAAACAACATGGCCGCCACAGGCGTTTCTTTATCAGTCATGAAAAGTGCTTATAGGTCGCTTATTATCGGTCCTAGAGGTTTGGGATGGTAAACCAACATATAGGAAATCATGGGCCGGGAATCTTTTGGTGTGGTCGGATTTGACCTTGGACCCCTCTTTCAAGGTCAAAGCTCCAAGGTTAAGCATGTTTTAATGGCTTTTGTGAGTTTTCTGGTGGATACAATTTGCATCAGTTCTCCGATGCTATAGGTCTAGTTTCAGTGTGTTATTCACATATTTTGGGGTCAGCTATAGTATAGTAAAATTACTTGTTTGAGATTTTACAGTGAATCTCACTTCATATTTTACATGTATATGATACAGAACTTATACATTTATTGAATCTTCAAAGGTATGCATTATATTATGCAAATAAAGGACTTTTGGATGGTGACATCGAAAGTTCAATCGTCTTCAACCTCTAGGAAAGAAATCTGCATACAGAAGTCCATAATAATATATTTATAACGCTTGCCAGTTGTTTGGTTCAGTTTGCTGGACGTTGGAAGCTATAATTTTGCAGCATAAATACCTACAAGTTATGTAGTCTTTCAACAACAGAAATGGTCATGGATGATGCCATTTTTGGACGAGAAATGACAATTCGATTGTCACTAATGCTGTTCACACGTCGGGTTCTAATAGCCAGGCGTTGGAAGCAATTTTATCACAGTGTGCATCCCGGTCGAATAGATTGTCGACTATACAGTAGAAGGAATCTCCCTTGGGGGCAGCCATTAAAGTTGCCGTGGACACTGCACCGTGGAGGAGTTTTGAATGCAGGAAAGACTGCCTCTTCGGAAAACTCTTCCGTCGAGGTCAAGTCAAAACATTCAGTGGAGGAAAATACCTGCATGACATCATTCAAGGACAATCAAGTTTTCTATACCTCCCAAAAGGTTTAGATTCGGGTTGACAGATGACGGGGAGTGTGAAAAAATACAAGGAACCTAGTCCTTATTTTTCAGAGATTTGGCTGACTATTATAAAGTGGCTAGGGATTGATATAACAGACACAGACTCTGTGAATGCTCCCTCTGTTTTGTCACTTTTACCTATATCAAGGAATCGCCACATTCTTTGGGTGTACAACCATCACTGAATGTGGCCAATATTTGGAGTTTCAGGGCTTTTGAAGTTTCTGGTGCTTCTAAAGAAATGTTATGGAGGAAGATTTTTGCTTGGAGTTCTTTACTTCAATCACTTTCCTTGACAGCTCCTTAGTTGCAAGGAGGTCTGCTGTAGGAGACTGTAGGTGAGAGCAAACCTGTTTTGACTCACTTTTTCAGTTCAAGTCTAATTTAAAGGATCTAAGGGTTCAGCGTGATATGTTATAGACTTCAATAATGCCTTGGACTATGTGCAATGTGTTTGCATTTCCAGTCCACAGCTTTTGTGTTCAAATCTTCTTGTTGGAGTTTCACCATGTCAAAAAACATGTGAATCAACAGGAGAGATGAATCTTAAAATGCCTTTAGAAACCTTATGCATCTTTCACTCCTAATGAGGTTTTTCCTGCTGGACATATTGTCAGATGTTCAGAGGAACTTCATCCAGTGATTTCTTGTCAATAGGTATGATTATAAGTATGGAATGAGTATACTCCTAGACAAGTCTTTTAATATGTGGCTCAGCAAGGAGGGATATCCATATGAAATGCTTTTCTGAGGAGGGTTTCTGTTGGACACATTGTCAGATGTTCATAGTTCCTTTATCCAGTTTTTCATGGCTATAGGAATGATTATAACTCTAGAATTGAGTCTAGACATGATTAGGAAAAGGACAACAGGCCTCAGAGTAGATTTTTTGGCCCTAGCATTTTCCCCCTGTAATACAGCTAGGTAGTTGGAAATAAAAACCGAAAAAAAAACCGAGAGAAACATCAGTTCTTGATAGAAGATGTTAATGAAAAGATTGACAAAAGGGTGATAACACCAGTCCAAGTGTCACATCGCTGGAAGTTTACAGTTTATTTCTTGTGATAGGCAAGGAAGAAATGGCAGTCAGTGATAGTTAAGGTCAGGTAAACAAGCTTTGCATGTACCTTACTTAATATGAAAACTGTTCCAATATTCGGCATTCATTTATAGAAGGCGAGTGGATGACGTCACTCGGAATTATGGATGTACACATTCTTCACCGATACACCCAGCTAACTAAAATATCTTCGCTTCATTGGAGGCGACAGATTCTACCAGTTCACTGCCTTACCCTTCAGTATTGCTACAATTTTTTCTCGAGTTCACCATATAGCAAAAGGGGTGAAGCTGATGGCTCTCGCAGAAGGCATCAGTATTCGCCAGTATATAGACAGTTGGCTAATGACAACAAACTCAAAACAGCAATGCCAAGAGAATACCCACTGGTTGGTTCATGTTGTTGAAAGCCTAGGTTGGATCACAAATTTCTAAGATCAGATTTATCTCCAACTCATGTAATCAAATTTTGGTACAATTTGACCTTAGGGTAGGGCTAGTCTTCCCAACTCAAAGGAAATCAATTGTCTTCTTGGAAAGACAGTTACTATGTTGAAAGCTTCTCACTCATTTCCAGGGAAGCTCATGTCACTTTGAAAGCATGGCTTCAATGGAGAAGACTACACCATCAGGATGTCTGCACATGAAGTCACTCCAATGGTATCTGGAAACACTGCGGATATCCTTAGTCTCTGGATATCCCACTTCTTGTTTCTCTGGTTCACAGGGATCATCTTCAGTGGTCGACCAATCATTCAATTTTGAAGGAGGACTCACCACTCCTTCAGAAGGAGCTCAGTCTCTCTCCTTTCACAGAAGCTTCCCTAAAGGGTTGGGGTGCTCTCTTGAAGCATCCATAGCCATTGGTCTGTGGAATCAGGAAGAGTCAAGGCTCCACATAACATTCTACAGCTAGAAGCAATGTTGTTAGCTTTAAAATGATTCAGAAATCAGCTTCTGAATCGAAATCAGTTGCTTTTCACAGACAATTCATTAGTGGTTGCCCATATGAACAGCCAGGGAGGCATCCACTCTCAGGTAATATGTACCTTAATCATTCTGTAGAATCATGGTTTAGTCGAATGTCAGAATGATTCACATTCAGGAAAGTACATCCCAGGGAATCTAAATGTTCTGGCAGATTCCTTGTCTAGAGATATAAGTTATTTCAAACCAAAAGGGCTATGATTCATCAGGTTTTCAATCAAATTAGACATTGCTGCCATCAATCAGTGGTTGATGTGTTTGCAACAAAGATGAATCACAAGCTTCCTATGTAGGGCTCCTGTCAGGCTTGGGAAAACAGATGCTTGAACATCTCTTGTGAAGGTCTAGACGGACATGTGTTTTGCCCAGGGCCTTGGTCCTGCAGGTGATGCAAAGATGTATGTGTCTCATGTCCCTGACAGTCAAGCTTGGGAAACAGAGAGGGTCTGGTCAGTTATGTGTTTTGTCCAGTGGCCCTCATCCCTTCAACAGATGACCACCTACAGGTGCAGAATCATCATGATTGCACCAGGGTCGCCAGGGATGTCTTGGTTTTGGGATCTGATGAATCTACCCACAAAACTCCTTTTAAGACTTCCCTTGTGGGTGAATCGGTTGACTCAACTATTCAACAGACTTCACAACAAGGTAGCTCACTTGAATCTTCATGTTTGGGGTCTGGAGTCAGTCATGAACATTCAGGAAGATTCCCAGAGGAAGTGGCGAAATGAATTAAGGAGCTTTAGGGGTACTCCTCAAGGAGATTCTGTGAATCAATTGGTCTATTTTGGAAGTGGTGTGAAGAGAGCCAGGTATATATCTCAGACCCACTATTCCAGATGGAGCAAGTTTCCTGAACTACTAGTTTAAGGAAAACATCCTACTACCATCCACTATTGCGGCTATAGAACAGCAATTGCAGATGGTTTGGGATTTAAAGGGTCAAGAAGTGTCTAAAAGTTGAGATGAGTAAGAGATTAGCAACTTTTAGTAAGAGACAAACCAATAGTTTTGGATTTTGTCATTGGTCTACATGCTCTTACCAAACAACCTTTGAGCTTGTGAGGAAGGTTTTCTTGAAGTTATTTTACCTTTCAAGACAGTCTTTGGTTTTGGCTTCAGGTAAAGTGGTGACATTCATGTTTGGACTCTTCCCTTAATTATAAGGAGAATTGGTCACAAGTAAACCCTGGTCCATTGACTGCCTTTTTGGCCAAGAACCAGTTGGCTTCAGATGGGCCTACTGCAATTAAGCCGGTGGTCTTAGTCTCTGTGGACTACAGATTCATGGTAAAGGAGTGACATTCATGCTTGGACATATTCTTCCTTTAGTTATAAGGAGAATTGGTCACAAGTAACCCTGGCCCATCAATTGCCAAGAACCAGTTGGCTTTGGCTGGGCCTACTGCAATCAAGCCTGTGGTGGGGCCAGCTCTTGGCCTCTTTGGACAACAGCTTGACTCAATATGGGTCTGTTTTTCCTGTTAGGGGTTTGATATATAGTTGGATGATCAAAAAGTTTGGGATAGAACAGAATCTTTGTTTTACTGCCAAAGAAAGGTTCTTAACAGACTTATCTCTTGGCAACTTTTTCATCTTGATTGAGTCAAGATTGAGTCACAGAAGCTATTGATGTATGTTTTTGATTGTATCTTTAGTTTTATAGGTGATTTCCTTACATGAGTTCTTGGTACATATTATTGGAAATTCCATTGTATGTATACAAATTTCTGTCTTAAAAACCTCTGTTGTCATAGGGTCAGATTTAGAATTGGTTCCTACAGTTAATGCTCAGCATTTTGTTACTTTATAAGTATGTGTTTGATACTTATATTTGTACATTTGCAGGTTGTGGCTGGTAGGTCTGCAATGCTGGATATATTTGTAGTAGACATCAATGTTGCCTAAATCTGACTTGGAAAGGATTAGGCATTACGCTGATTACACTTTCTGGTTGGTTTGACCTTGTCTTGGGATCGGATGTTACAATGTAGATAGGTTATCTATTTGTGACATCCAATTGCAGCACTAACAGTGTCAGCATTTGTGAGAACTACAGCTACATAATGCCATTTTTGGGAGTTGTATGTTGTGAATGTTGGAAGTTTATAATTATGTTCATTAATACATGTAAATTCCATTGAGAAGTTCTCATGATGTTTAGTTGTAGGTTAGGTAGTGGTTTTCTTAAAAGAATTCCCTCCTTCCTACAAGGCTGAATTCAGCTACTGTTAGGAAATGGTAAGGGTATTTCGCTATAAAATTGGAAAATTTTATAGTAATTTGAATTTTTATTAGAAATACTTACCATTTCCTAACACTCAAATTTCCCTCCCGCCTCCCCGCAAGTCATTCTTTTACTTGCAACAAAAATAATGAAGTAAACAATGTGGTCATGTGACCTAATTGGCGGGAGGACGGACTACTGTAACCCAATGGCTTGGTTAAGGTTATTACATAACCTTAAAATCGCATCTCTGCGTTGGATGGCTCCAACAAATAGCTACTGTTAGGAAATGGAAAGTATTTCTAATAAAAATTCAAATTACTATAAAATTTTCCAAGTTCAGCCCCCAGGTCGCACTGGCCAGCCTGCTACTGTTTTGAAGAAATGTGCCACGTCTCTTACCGGTTCCGGAGTCCCTGTTGAGGAACCGGCCTCTGATGCAGAACAGTTGAGTGACCGGGCTTCAAAGTATGCTGATGAAGATGAGGTCTCTGACCTGGAATCTTCCGGTCCGAATCGAGATGAGTTTTTAGATGTGGACCAGGAACTTTCTGCTGAACAGACATAAAGAGAAACATTACAAGGTGTGAAGTCATTTATGGGTTGGACTGATATACTTGAATTTGATTCTGCTTTGTCTTCTCAAGATGATAACCCTTTTGCCAAGTCCAGAACCTCACAAACCAGAAAAGTGTCAAGGTACCTGTAAATGAGTGGTTCTACTGGAAGTTTGAGAAACTGAATATAACTGTTCAAGAAAGTTACCCGACCCGTCCCACACTTCAGAGACAGCTGGTTTAAACAGGGATCAGTTTGTGAAACCACCGAAGAGACTTAAGTGGTAAGGGATGCATTGTGAAAGGAAGGACTTCTCACGTTCTAAGGTCTACACTTGGACTAGCCAACCAGCAAGACTGAACAGCAGCTTTCCAAGGATTGCAAGTCGCTCTGTACCCTTAGCACCCGCCTCACGGCTGGTTTCACAGGTCACCCTGAGGAAGTGGGAGTGGGCTGCACGTGACCAGAGTTACATGTGTAATCAAGCAGCAGCCTTTAGTTGTTGTCTGACTTGGAAAGGATTAGGCATTACACTGATGACACTTTCTGGTTGGTTTGATCTTGTCTTGGGGTCGGATGTTACAATGTAGATAGGTTATCTATTTGTGACATCCAATTGCAGCACTAACAGTGTCAGCATTTGTGAGAACTACAGCTACATACTGCCATTTTTGGGAGTTGTATGTTGTGAATGTTGGAAGTTTATATGTTCATTAATGCATGTAAATTCCATTGAGAAGTTCTCATGATGTTTAGTTGTAGGTTAGGTAGTGGTTTTCTTAAAAGAATTCCCTCCGTCCTACAAGGCTGAATTCAGCTACTGTTAGGAAATGGTAAGGGTATTTCGCTATAAAATTGGAAAATTTTACAGTAATTTGAATTTTTATTAGAAATACTTACCATTTCCTAACACTCAAATTTCCCTCCCGCCTCCCCGCAAGTCATTCTTTTACTTGCAACAAACATAATGAAGTAAACAATGTGGTCATGTGACCTAATTGGCGGGAGGACGGACTACTGTAACCCAATGGCTTGGTTAAGGTTATTACATAACCTTAAAATCGCATCTCTGCGTTGGATGGCTCCAACAAATAGCTACTGTTAGGAAATGGAAAGTATTTCTAATAAAAATTCAAATTACCATAAAATTTTCCAAGTTCAGCCCCCAGGTCGCACTGGCCAGCCTGCTACTGTTTTGAAGAAATGTGCCACGTCTCTTACCGGTTCCGGAGTCCCTGTTGAGGAACCGGCCTCTGATGCAGAACAGTTGAGTGACCGGGCTTCAAAGTATGCTGATGAAGATGAGGTCTCTGACCTGGAATCTTCTGGTCCGAATCGAAATGAGTTTTTAGATGTGGACCAGGAACTTTCTGCTGAACAGACATACAGAGAAACATTACAAGGTGTGAAGTCGTTTATGGGTTGGACTGATATACTTGAATTTGATTCTGCTTTGTCTTCTCAAGATGATAACCCTTTTGCCAAGTCCAGAACCTCACAAACCAGAAAAGTGTCAAGGTACCTGTAAATGAATGGTTCTACTGGAAGTTTGAGAAACTGAATATAACTGTTCAAGAAAGTTACCCGTCCCACACTTCAGAGACAGCTGGTTTAAACAGGGATCAGTTTGTGAAACCACTGAAGAGACTTAAGTGGTACAAGATGCATTGTGAAAAGAAGGACTTCTCACGTTCTAAGGTCTACACTTGGACTAGCCAACCAGCAAGACTGAACAGCAGCTTTCCAAGGATTGCAAGTCACTCTGTACCCTTAGCACCCGCCTCACAGCTGGTTTCACAGGTCACCCTGAGGAAGTGGGAGTGGGCTGCACGTGACCAGAGTTACATGTGTAATCAAGCAGCAGCCTTTAGTTGTTGCCTTACTAAAATCAAGGAGAGCATGGGTAACCAATTGAAAGTGATACAGAGTGTAACGTCTAAGGGCAAGTCCTCAAGCAAGCTACACCAGGCAGCAGACGAATTGGACTACCTTGTCACTTTTAACTGGAGCATTGCCCAGGCAATGGCCCATACCATGCAAGATCTCTCTGATGGTGTCTTCATAAACATGGCAAATCTTACTCTAGCTCGCAGGGACAGTTACCTAGAGTTTCTTAAGGCAGGCATCAAGCTGGATACCCTCATGTCACTTAGAATTGCTCCAATTGACCTGAGTGCCTATTTCCGGATCACATTATATCCAAGGCAGAAGAGGAGATATGGCACCGTGAAGACAAACGTACTTCCGGTCCCTCCAACAGGAAACCTCAACGCTACCACCCTTATAGTCAGGCTACTGGACTGCAGCAAGATTCTGCCTGGAAGCCCAGTCCACCTGCATGGAAGCAAATCAGAAGGCATGGTCAGAGGTCTAACAGGGGCAAGAGTTCATCTGACTCTTGACGACCGGTCAGAAGCAGTATAAATGACAATTACTGTGTAAATTGTGTAGCCGGCAATTCAGTGTGTGCATATGTGACCTTCAAAGGGACTTGTTCTGTAAATTGTGTGACCGAAAACAACAACTGTGCTTGTGTAACAGGAAAGAAAGAATTGGCAGGGAAGAAGGATTGGTTTGTGACCGCCAAGAAAGACACTGTGATAACTTTGACTATAAATTCTTGTGTTGTTGTAGATCATGTTCATTTTGTAAACGGGTATCCGCAAAAGAAAGGTGTAAATCCCAATTGTTGTTATCTGTGTCCAGAAATAAAGCATGTGAACGATGTTTCCTGTGTAGATCAGTTGAGTTCTGTAAAAAATGTCACAAATGTCCCAACTGTTGTTCCAGATCTGCCTGTAGGGGCCAGATTACACCAGTTTTGGAAAAAATTGGCCCCTGTCCCCTTCCGGTTCCGGCCAAAATTGACCAGGTCACCCACCATAACAAGCTATTATGTAAATCCACACAGGAACCTCTACTTGTTGGTGCCATTGCATCAACTGTTGAACAAAAATGCAGTAGAGTTGGTCAAAAACCAAGAATCTCTGGGCTTTTACAACCGACTATTCTTTTTACCAAAACCCAACAACCGATGGAGACCTATCTTGGACCTAAGTACCCTGAACAAATTTTTTATATAAAGACAGAGTCATTCAAAATAGAGACACTAGAGACATTAAAAATCTCTCTGCAAGCAGGGGAGTGGGTTTCAAAGAGGTATACTTCCACATACCAATACACAGCCAGTCCAGGAAGTACATGCATTTCCACGTCCAGGGTCAGTCCTACCAATTCAAAGCACTACCATTTGGCCTGTCCACAGCTCCGATGGAATTAAGAGTCGTAGCGAAAGAGGTCAAGTTTTTGGCACTACAGAAGGGTATAAGGATCCACCAAGTATCTAGATGACTGGTTGGTTAGAGCCAGATCCCACCAAATTTGTCTCCAGCATACACAAACCTTGGTAGCTCTCTGTCAGGAATTGGGTTGGCTAGTGAACAAAGACAGAGCAGAACTGGAGCCCAAACAGGTTTTCAACTTCGTAGGTTACCAGTTCGATCTGATGGAGGACAAGGTCAGGTCCACCCAAGAGCATTGGCAGACGCTACAAACAAAAATAAGAGACCTCATGTCTGGTCCGGAAGCTAATGTCCCTAATAGGGTTACTGACAGCAACAGAGAAACAAGTTCACTTAGGCCGGTTAGTGGCAGTTGAGACCAAACAACTCAAGGGTACCAGAGACACTAGAAAAGGTGATCCCCATTCCCATGTCACTCCATCCACATCTGAAATGGTGGCTGGAGGAAGACAATGTACTCGCAGGTCAACCACTATACCCACTAAAACATGCTCTGCAAATCTTTACAGACGCATCAAAGGAAGGAGGGGGCACTTAATTAAACGAGCACACTGCAAGGAGAGACTGGCCCCTTCTAGAAACCAAACTACACATAAATTATCTGCAACTAAAAGCGGTCTTTCTGGCTGTAAAAGAGTTCCAGGACCTCTGCTCAAACAACATAGTCCTCATTGCTACAGACTACACAACAGTGGTTGCATACAAGGAGGGAGGGATGTAGTCTAGGCTGGGCCGAACCATTCAAACAGAGTGGCCCTTCAATCCAGAGGTCTTCAAAGCAATATGTTGCCAGTGGCACCAGCCCAAAGTTGACCTCTTTGCCACCAGATTCAACAACAAGCTTTCACAATATGTCTCACCAGTTCCAGACCCCCAGGCATGGGCAGTGGATGCACTCAGCCTGTCATAGGAGGATCTGGACCCATATGCCTTCCCACCAGTAACCATCTTGGGCAGTGGTAAAATTGCAGGACTACCCGTGCAAGAGGATCATACTGATTGCACCACTGTGGCCAAACATGCCTTGGTCCTGGGACCTAGTGACCATGTCCAGTCAGATCCCACTGTTCTTCCCCAATCTGGTTATTCAACAGGAATCTGTCAAACCTTAATCTACATGCCTGGCTCCTAGATCCACAGCTATCAAGGACCAGGGCATCTCTGAAGCAGTTGCAGCATGCATTGAGGCTCCTCAAAGAGGATCAACCAGATCAGTCTATGAGGCAAAGTGGACCATTTTTACAAAGTGTAATCAGGTAGACTTCAGGGCACCACCTCTAAAAGTCCATAGCCGACTTCCTCCTGTACTTATTTCAGGACAGGAAGTTACAGCCGGGCACCATTGATGGCTATAGGTCAGCCATTGCTGACGAACTGGGGAATTCCCCCATTAATGTCAGCAAAGATAAAAATCTCACTTGTCTCCTGGATAACTTCCACAGAGACAGAACCAAGGCTCATAGAGGTATACCCTCTTGGAACCTTTCCCTCGTACTACACCAGCTGACAAAGGCTCCCTTTGAACAACTAAAAGCGGCCTCCCTGAAGCACTTGACCTTCAAGACTGTCTTCCTGTTGGCCTTGGGTTCAGGTAAACACAGGAGTGAGATCCATGCTTGGCTAGATAAGAACATCAGACACCAGTCAGATTGGTGCAAAGTGTCTCTTTAACCCTCACCCAGCTGTCTTTCCAGTTGGCTAAGGAGGGTCAAGACAGTGTGGCCCCGATGGTAATTCCAGCCCTGGCCCCCATTCTGGATAAGTCACTTAGGGTGACAAGTCCTTATGTCTAGTCAGAGCCCTGCATTATTACTTGGACAGGACCTCAGATTTCAGGCAGAACAAGGAGCTAGTATTTGTCTCCCCCAAGAAAGGTTTTGCCAAATATTTCTCCCCTGCCACTGTCTCCTCATGGATCAAGCAGACTGTGATCCTATGAGCTCTCTGATCAGCAAGCCCTCACCTTACATCAGGTCAAAGCCCATGATGTTAAGGCCTTTTCTGCCTCTAAGGCCTTCCAGTCGGGAGTTTCCTTAGACCAGATCTTATCAGCCTGTCACTGGAAATCTCACAACACCTTCACACAATTCTATTTGAAGGATGTTGCCTGGGCTGATTCATAGCTTTTCCATTTGGGGTCAGTTGTGGTGATCCACCAACATGCCCAGAAATGAGGAGATGTGTACATATGAACATAATATATATACTTTGTACATAGTATATAAGTATAAAAATAAAACCAAAAAACCACAAAAAACTGTGACATCCTTCCTTTGGAAGGTTTATTATCTCCCGCCGGGCTTTAGCCCACGAGGGAGATTATAAAATGCATCGTGTATGCGTGCGTGGGTTCGTGTGTTAGTGTGTCACACAGATTTCTCCAAAACTACTACAGCTACAGATTTTTTGTCAATTAATTGTCCTCATGCCCTTGAAAATTTTATATTTTTTGGGGATTTGTGGACTTAGGCCTAAAGATAAGTGAGTAATAGCAATTTTAGCTACATTGAGTACAGGACTCATAACTCAAAAAATATTGCAGTTAGAGCTACTTTGTCCTTAGTTATAAGATGGTACATAGTTTTGGGTTCCATTGCATGCCATAAGTGAGTAATAGCTATTTTATTATGCTACAATAGCTTACCATGTGGGACTGAATGCTGTTCTTGGATGGCCGCCAGGCCCGGCCAACGTCTAAGAAAAAAAGACATTTATTGTTGGCCGTAGCCTCAGGTTGTCGTCACGTGACTTACCCCATTTGTCTTCTCCTTTCTCGTTGGCCGCCGCCATATTGGAATATATTGTGAAGTTTTTCTGCCGTTTTGTACTTATATCTCAGCTTATTGATATTGTTGGATGTTTATTTTTAGCCATTTTGTTTATTTACCTTTAAAGCACGTTTTGCTTAACTTTCCGTCCATTCGGATAAGTATTTCCTCTGTTTTTCTGTTGTGAGTTTTCGCCTCGGCTAATTTACTTTATGTAATCGGGTCCACCTATTTTATTGTGTTTCAACATGTCTTCTCACCAATCCATTAAAGACAAAGCCCGCGCATCTAAATGCCATCATTTCTGTCATGCTTTCGACACCCATAATTACTGTCCTACCTGCAGAGAGGCAGGCAAGGGAGATGATCCCTGTGTCACTTTCATATCACCTTGTGAGATTTGCACTTCCTTTATGGAAGAACAGTTAACTAAAATTGCACACAGGAAGAGATATGTGAAGAAACCAGATAAGAAGGCTGACAGGAATGATCAAGAACTTGGTCAGATTTCCTCTGATTCTGTCAGAATACAAGACCCTTCAAAAAGACCAAGCTCTGGCCGATTGCATCCAGTCTCTCCTGTCAAAGAACGCTATCGAAAGGGTGTAAAATGTAAAATCTCTCGGATTTTACAGTCGCCTGTTTCTTGTCCCCAAGCCTCACCAAAGGTGGAGGCCAGTAATAGACTTAAGCAGGCTCAACACTTTTCTACATGTAGAAAAGTTCAAAATGGAAACTCCAGAGTCCATCAGAACCTCCCTGGTTCCAGGTGAATGAGTATCGTCGATAGACCTATCGGACACTTACCTTCACATCCCCATCCACCTGAACTCAAGGAAATACCTAAGGTTTTGCCACAGGTCACCTCCCTTCTGTTTGGACTAGCCACAGCCCCCCAGGTCTTTACAATGATCGTAAAGGAAGTGAAGCTCGTGGCCCTCTCCAGAGGACTCAGACTTCACCAATACCTGGACTGGCTGATCAGGTCCCAGTCTCAGGAAGAAGCCCAAGTGAACACTCAGGCAGTGGTAGACCTAACCCAGTCCTTGGGGTGGATAATAAATCAGGAAAAATCAGAACTGACTCCTACTCAGGTGTTTTCGTTCGTGGGCTACGAATACCATCTAGATTCAGCCCTTGTAAAACCCACTCAAGAGAGATGGCTCAAACTTCAGGATTTGATCCTACGACTCAAGTCAAAACATGTTTTGACTGCAAGATGTTTGATGTCGCTAATTGGGTTGCTTGCCTCAACGGAGAAGATGGTCCCGGAGGGACGCCTTCACATGAGGCCCTTTCAGTTTCATCTCAAGGAGCACTGGAGATATCCTCAGTCACTGGACAACCTCCTTCCTTGGACAGATGTCATTTCTCCACACCTAGACTGGTGGCAGAATCCCGCAAATGTGATGAAAGGCGCAGACCTTCATCCCAAAGAGCACAGTATCCAACTCTTTACAAGACGCCTCAAACGAAGGTTGGGGCGCTCACTTAGATCAAAGATCTACCCAGGGTCTGTGGTCAGACCAGGAAAAAAGGCTACACATAAACATCCTAGAGTTGAAGGCGGTCTCACTGGCCCTTCGAAACTTCAAGACCAGTACCAGGACCAAACAGTTCTAGTTGCAACGGACAACTCGACGGTGGTAGCCTACATAAACAAACAAGGGGGAACTCACTCAGAGATGTGCGCTCTCTTGTGGAAGATCATGACTTGGTGCCACCACTATCACATAACATTAAAGGCCAGACACATTCCCGGGTGTGATGGCCGACCTCCTATCCAGGTCCAACCAAGTGCAGTCGACATAATGGTCACTGCATCCACAGGTGTTCAAACAGATCTGCCAGAAGTGGTTCACTCCTCATGTGGACCTGTTTGCCACTCATCTGAACCGCAAACTCCCTCTCTATGTGTCCCCAATCCCAGACCCAAAGGCCTGGGACATAGATGCTCTGAACATAAACTAGTCGGGTCTCACTGCTTATGCTTACCCTCCGACGGCTCTCCTTCACAGGGTGATCCAAAAGATCAAGCAATGCCATTGCCTGATCATCGTAATAGCCCCAGGCTGGCCAGGGATGCCCTGGTTTTGGGACCTAGTGCAGCTCTCAACAGAGATCCCACTACAACTCCCAGTGTCAACGACCCTACTCCAACAGTCCCACAAGTATGTGTTCCACAACAACCCGCAACAGCTCATCCTCCACGCCTGGTGTCTAGGAGCGGACAACTCCAAGAACAAGGCTTCTCTGTGGAGGTGGCAGAGAGAATTGCTGCTCCTCCTCAGCGGTCATCAACAAGGACCATCTACAAGTCAAAGTGGGCCCTATTTGAAGAATGGTGCAGAGAAAATTCGGTGGATTTCTCCTCTCCATCTGTGAAACAAATCTCAGATTTTTTCATGTACCTGTACCAAGACCTAAACAGGCGCCCCTCGACCATTGATGATTACAGGACTGCCATCGTTGACACTTTGGGCCCAACGGCCCACCATATTGCACACAATGCAGACCTTCATAGGTTACTCTCCAGTTTCCACAGGGATCGTCCAAAAAGTTCCAGAAATCTTCCTAAGTGGAACCTTTCTGTTGTTCTCAATGAGCTCACAAAAGCACCCTTTGAGCCTATGAAAGACACAGACCTCAAACATCTTACTCTCAAAACTGCTTTCTTGCTAGCTTTGGCCTCGGGCAAGCGCCGCTGCGAAATCCATGCCTGGGTCGCAAACAAAGTA
This sequence comes from Sabellastarte sp. h YS-2021, assembly GCA_964017235.1. Classification (NCBI taxonomy): domain Eukaryota; kingdom Metazoa; phylum Annelida; class Polychaeta; order Sabellida; family Sabellidae; genus Sabellastarte; species Sabellastarte sp. h YS-2021. Next base: position 38,277,128 of record OZ024936.1, read on the forward strand.
TCTAATCTAGGCCAATGGGAAAAGGTTGCCTTGTTCCCTTCTTCTGACTTCATAGCCAAAAACCAACTAGCAAGAGAAGGTTCTCAAAGTGTGTCTCTGGTGACTATTCCTGCTTTGACTACCATAGTAGATCGACAATTCAAAGAAGATAGGACCCTGTCTCCTGTGCGGGCCCTGAGGTACCATTTGGATCGAACCAAAGACCTGAGAGGGTCTCGGTCCCTCCTTTTCATCTCCTTCAAGAAAGGACATACCTCAGACATCAGACCCGCTACTCTCTCCTCCTGGTTGAAACAAACCATTCTACTTTGTTACAAACAAGCAGACCAACAAGCCTTGGACTTGGTCCAAGTAAAGGTGCATGACATTAGGGCCTTCGCAGCCTCTAAGGCTTTTTAGGGTGAGGTATCGGTGGACCAGATCATGCAAGCCTGTAACTGGAAAGCTCACAACACATTTACAAATTTCTATCTAAAAGACCGTACTTGGTCAGACAACAACAACAATATGTATCTGGGACCAGTAGTAGCAGCACCACAGGTCCTAGACCCTTTCCCTCAGACCTGACATCCTCGGGGGGGGGGGGGGGGGGGGGGGGGGGGGGGGCACATCCGCTACAACCAAGTCTTCAGGAATCTATTCCCAGGGTCTAGGTATAAGTTACCTCATCAGGGTATTTCGGGTAAGGTCTTTATATTCTTCACTTTCTTTAGCTTTAATTGTATAATGTATTAAGGACCTTAAGGTTGTCATTAATCTCCTTTAGGTGTCAATATTTTTGATAGCTCTGGGCCTTGGGCTCAGACCCCTTCTGTGATGGCCCTTGGGGCTTTACCCCTCCTAAGTGTACTTCGGCTACACCTCCTTCTCCTGTCAAAACACCCAGACAGTTTATTAGCACTGTCAATCATTTTTAGGTTTTTTTGGCTTCTCACAGGTCCAACCCTCGGGTTTGGGACACTGTAAATGGGACTCAGCTGTAATCCCGCCACCGGGCGGTTGCATTCAGCATTCAGTCCCACATGGTAAGCTATTGTAGCGTAATAAAATTGAAAATTTTAATTACTTAAATGTAGCTTTTATAAGCTACAAGCTTACAATGTGGGACTGAGAAGAGTCCCACCCGACCTCTCCGCTGTATTACTGCTGAGGGGGTATGGGTTAAAATTTCAACGAGAAAGGAGAAGACAAATGGGGTAGGTCACGTGACGACAACCTGAGGCTACGGCCAACAATAAATGTCTTTTTTTCTTAGACGTTGGCCGGGCCTGGCGGCCATCCGAGAACAGCATTCAGTCCCACATGGTAAGCTTGTAGCTTTTATAAAGCTACATTTAAGTAATTAAGCGTCCCGCAAGGGTGTATGGGAGAGCTTCCGGCTCCGCCGGCTCCTGCAGCTCCGCCGGCTCCGCATTTTGTTTTCCTTATAACTCTGTAACCGTTAGGCAGATTCTTTTCAAATTTGGCAGGTTTAGGCAGTAGCCTTGGGGAATTTTTTTGAATATGCTGCAGTGACATTTCAACCAATCAGAGAGGTCACATGACCAAAAATGTCTTTTTTCGATGGGGAAGCTTGTCCGGATGATAACTTGAAAGGAATTTTATCAATTCACCTGAAACTTGGCAAATACATTCATTCTATTAAGATCTGGAAATCATTAGATTTTGGCATTGATTGGTCAAGAAATGGCCGAGTAATTAATGATTAATTAATCATTACGAATTTTCCAAATAAGGAAAACACAAAAATGCTTATATCTCGAAAACCCTGCTAGATAGAGCGATTTCGACGAAATTTTTGACCCACAGGGTATATCTGCAGAGTACCCATGCCAATTTTCAAAAAAATTTTGTCTCACCAAAAATGGCGGCCATTTTGAATTTTCGAATTTTTCGCAAAAATTGCAAAACATAAAAATGCTTATATCTCAAAAACCCTGCTAGATAGAGCGATTTCGACGAAATTTTTGACCCGCAGGGTATCTCTGCAGAGTAGCCATGCCAATTTTCAAACAAAAAATTTCTCGCAAAAAATGGCGGCCATTTTGAATTTTCGAATTTTTCGCAAAATTGCAAAACACAAAAATGCTTATATCTCGAAAACCGTGCTAGATAGAGCGATTTCGACGAAATTTTTGACCCGCTGGGTATCTCTGCAGAGTAGCCATGCCAATTTTCAAAAAAATTTTCTCTTGCCAAAAATGGCAGCCATTTTGAATTTTCGAATTTTTGCGCAAAAATTGCAAAACAAAAAAATGCTAATATTTCGCAAACCGTGCTACATAGAGCGATTTCAACGAAATTTTTTATCTTCAGGGTATCTCTGCAGAGCAGCTATCCCAAAGAGCTTTCACTTGGTGAAGTTTCAGACCCATAGCTAATTGCTCACCTACTCAAAAAGAGTAAATGCGAATTACCTCTAAAAGTGTTGCAGATGGCCAATTTTTCTCAAATAACTCATTCATGTACTTTTGGAAGAGCTTTCACATGGTGAAGTTTCAGACCCATAGCCAATTACTCACCTACTCAAAATGAGTAAATGCGAATTATCTCTAAAAGTATTGCAGATAGCCAATTTTTCTCAAATAACCCATTCACCTACTTTTGGGAGAGCTTTCACATGGTGAAGTTTCAGACCCATAGCTAATTATTTACCTACTCAAAATGAGTAAATGCTAATTATCTGTAAAAGTATTGCGGATACCCAATTTTTGTCAAATTAATCATTCACCTACTTTTGGGAGAGCTTTCACTTGGTGAAGTTTCAGACCCATAGCTAATTACTCACCTACTCAAAATGAGTAAATGCGAATTATCTCTAAAAGTATTGCAGATAGCCAATTTTTCTCAAATAACTCATTCACCTACTTTTGGGAGAGCTTTCACTCTTTGAAGTTTCAGACCCATAGCTAATTACTCACCTACTCAAAATGAGTAAATGCGAATTATCTCTAAAAGTATTGCAGATAGTCAATTTTTCTCAAATAACTCATTCACCTACTTTTGGCAGAGCTTTCACTTGGTGAAGTTTCAGACCCATAGCTAATTACTCACCTACTGAAAATGAGTAAATGTGAATTATCTCTAAAAGTATTGCAGATAGCCAATTTTTCTCAAATAACTCATTCACCTACTTTTGGGAGAGCTTTCACTTGGTGAAGTTTCAGACCCATAGCTAATTACTCACCTACTCAAAATGAGTAAATGCGAATTATCTCTAAAAGTATTGCAGATAGCCAATTTTTCTCAAATAACTCATTCACCTACTTTTGGGAGAGCTTTCACTCTGTGAAGTTTCAGACCCATAGCTAATTACTCACCTACTCAAAATGAGTAAATGCGAATTATCTCTAAAAGTATTGCAGATAGCCAATTTTTCTCAAATAACTCATTCACCTACTTTTGGCAGAGCTTTCACTCTGTGAAGTTTCAGACCCATAGCTAATTACTCACCTACTCAAAATGAGTAAATGCAAATTATCTCTAAAAGTATTGCAGATAGCCAATTTTTCTCAAATAACTCATTCACCTACTTTTGGGAGAGCTTTCACTTGGTGAAGTTTCAGACCCATAGCTAATTACTCACCTACTGAAAATGAGTAAATGTGAATTATCTCTAAAAGTATTGCAGATAGCCAATTTTTCTCAAATAACTCATTCACCTACTTTTGGGAGAGCTTTCACTTGGTGAAGTTTCAGACCCATAGCTAATTACTCACCTACTCAAAATGAGTAAATGCGAATTATCTCTAAAAGTATTGCAGATAGCCAATTTTTCTCAAATAACTCATTCACCTACTTTTGGGAGAGCTTTCACTTGGTGAAGTTTCAGACCCATAGCAAATTACTCACCTACTCAAAATGAGTAAATGCGAATTATCTCTAAAAGTATTGCAGATAGCCAATTTTTCTCAAATAACTCATTCACCTACTTTTGGCAGAGCTTTCACTTGGTGAAGTTTCAGACCCATAGCTAATTATTCACCTACTCAAAATGAGTAAATGTGAATTATCTCTAAAAGTATTGCAGATAGCCAATTCTTCTCAAATAACTCATTCATCTACTTTTGGGAGAGCTTTTACTCTGTGAAGTTTCAGACCCATAGCTATTTATTCACCTACTCAAAATGAGTAAATGCTAATTATCTGTAAAAGTATTGCGGATACCCAATTTTTATCAAATACTCATTCATCTACTTGTGGGAGAGCTTTCACATGGTGAAGTTTCAGACCCATAGCAAATTACTCACCTACTCAAAATGAGTAAATGCGAATTATCTCTAAAAGTATTGCAGATAGCCAATTTTTCTCAAATAACTCATTCACCTACTTTTGGGAGAGCTTTCACTTGGTGAAGTTTCAGACCCATAGATAATTATTCACCTACTCAAAATGAGTAAATGTGAATTATCTCTTAATAGTATTGCAGATAGCCAATTTTTCTCAAATAACTCATTCATCTACTTTTGGAAGACCTTTCACACACGAAAATGAAAAATTGTGAATATCTCGGAAAAGCTATTTCTTCTGCTTTAATGCTCGGTGGGAGATACACACCACGGCAGTGGTCTTGACAAAAATTTTTGTCTCCCCAAAAATGGTGGCCATTTTGAATTTTCAAAGTTTTTGCAAAACACAAAAATGCTTATATCTCGAAAACCGTGCTATATGGAGTGAACTCAACAAAATTTTGGACCTGCTGGGTATCTCTGCAGAGTAGCCATGCCAATTTTCAAAATATTTTTGTCTCGCCAAATATAGCGGACATTTTTAATTTTTTTATTTTTTGCAAAACACAAAAATGCTTATATCTTGAAAACCGTGCTAGATAGAGCAGACTGCGCTGACTTTGGTTGCCACAACAGTATAAGGCTAGAAACGAAGCATTTTCTTAATACTTTAGCACTCACCTTTATATCCTTTTCGGGACGCTTTGTTTTTGCTATGCAAAAACATTATCTTTTTTTTTTGCGAGCGATCCTCTAGTTAAAATTTTAAATTTTCTTATTTGTAGCAAAATAATGAAGAAGTAAACGTCAAATATCTTAAAAAGTTAAGCAAATCTTTTCAAATATATTATTCATCTAGTTTTTCGTATGCTATCACATAGTAAAGTTTTAGACCTGAAGCACATTGTATAGCTGAGTAATACCTACTGTAAAATTCTTACTATTGAGTAAAGCCTTTGTAACTCCAAAACTATTGTGGTTACAGTATTTTCCTGAAATATGTTGTTCAGCTACTTTGTCTTTAGCTATCAGATGGCATATAGTTTGGGGTTCCATTGCATGTCATTAGTGAGTAATAGCTATTTTCTTATTTGTAGCAAAATATTGACAGAAGTAAATGTGAAATATCTTAAAAAGTATTAAATTTAGGCAAATCTTTTCAAATATGTTACTCGTCTAGTTTTTCATAAGCTATCACATAGTAAAGTTTTAGACCTGTTGCACATTGTATAAACTTTTATATATGCTGCTTCACTCTTTGTTTCTTCAAAACACAGAAATAAAAGCAATGTTATTATAAAAGAGCAAATTTATACATTTATTGACGTTTCAGAGCCTAACTCCTTCCTCAGAATACAAACCAATTCAAATATATAAACAACATACAAAATGACCATCACTAAGCTGTGTTAAACATTATTACCAATGGTTACATTCTACCATTCATCACCAAACCAAATTAGCCAGAGTTTCCCCGATTCACTCAGGATACAAGGCCCATCCAAGGATTTGGCTCTGGCCTCTTGTATCCAGTCTCTTCTGTCAAAGAACGCAATAGAAAGGGTGGAAAAAGTAAAATCTCTCGGGTTTTATAATCGCCTGTTTCTAGTACACAAGCCTCACCAAAGGTGGAGGCCAGTGATAGACCTAAGCAGGCTCAACACCTTTCTACTTGAAGAAAGGTTCAAATGGAAAGAACAGAGTCCATCAGGGCCTCTGATTCCAGGAGAATGGGTGTCGTCAATAGACCTGGCAGATGCCTACCGTCACATCCCCATCCACCAAAACTCAAGGAAGTACCTAACACAGGAGGGGATAATAAATCAGAAGTCCGAACTGAAACCAACTCGGGTGTTTTCGTTTGTGAGCTACGAATACCACCTAGATTCAGCCCTTGTAAAACCCACTCAAGAGAGATAGCTCAATCTTCAGGATTTGTTCCTGAAAACATGTTTTGACTGCAAGATGTTTGATGTTGCTAATTGGGTTGTTCGCCTCAACAGAGAAGATGGTCCTAGAGGGATGTCTTTACATGAAGCCCTTTCAGTTTCACCTCAAGGAGCAATGGAGATATCCTCAGTCGTTGGACATCCTCCTTCCTTGGTCAGAGACCATTTCAGCTCACCTAGAGTGGTTGCAAAATCTCGCAAACGTAATGAAGGGCGCAGACCTTTACCCCAAAGACCACATTATCCAAATCTTTACAGATGCCTCAAACGAAGGCTGGGGCGCTCACTTAGAGCAAGTCTCTACCAAAGGTCTGTGGTCAGACAGGGAAAAAAGGCTACACATAAATGTTCTAGAGCTGAAGGCAGTATCTCAGGCCCTCAAAAGGTTCACGGACCAGTGCTTAAACCAGTGTTGGTTTGTACAGACAACTCAACAGTAGTAGCCTATATAAACAAAAAAGGAGGAACCCACTGAGCAGAGATGTGTGCTCTCCTGTCGAAAGTCATGACCTGGTGCCATCATTACCAGATAACTCTAAGAGCCAGGCACATTCCAGGTTGCCTGAATGTTATGGCCGCCCTTCTGTCCAGGTTGAACCGAGTCCAATCAACAGAATGGTCACTGCATCTGCATGTGTTCAAACAGATATGTTAAAAGTGGTTCACTCCTCATGTGGATCTATTTGCCACTTGTCTGAACTCTGAACCCCAAAATTCCATTTTATGTATCTCCAGTCCGAGACCACTATGCTTGGGACATAGATGCTCTAAACATAAACTAGTCGTGTCTCACTGCTTATGCCTACCCTCCGACAGCTCTCCTTTACAGGGTGATCCCCAAATAAACAGGCAATGCAACTGCCTCATCATTGTAATAGCTCCAGGCTGGCAAGGGATGCCCTGGTTTTGGGACCTAGTGCAGCTCTCACCAGAGATCCCACTCCAGTTACCAGTGTCAACAACACTTCTCAAACAGTCCCACAATTGAGTGTTTCACAGCAATCCTCAACATCTCAGCCTCCACACCTGGTGTCTAAGAGTGGACAGCTCCAAGTACACGGCTTTTCTGTGGAAGTGACAGAGAAAATTTGGTGGATTTCTCCACTCCTTCTGTGAAACAAGTCTCAGACTTTTTAATGTACCTGTACCAAGATCTAAACAGGCGCCTTTTGACCTTTCATGGTTACAGGAAGGCCATTGTTGACACCTTGGGTCCAGCGGGGATCCATATTTCTTAACAAGTTACTTGCTAGCTTTCAGAGGGATCGTTCCAAAGGTTCCAGGAATCTTCTAAAGTGGAACCTTTCTGTTCTTAATGAGCTCAAAAAAGCACCATTTGAGCCTATAAAAACACAAACATCAAACATCTTTCTCTGAAAACTGCTTTCTTGCTAGCTTTGCCCTCCAGCAAGCGCCGCAGCGAAATTCATGCCTGGGTTGCAAACAAAGTATCTAATCTAGGCCAAATGGAAAAGGTAGTTTTGTTCCCCTTTTCTGATTTCATAGCCAAAAACCAACTAGCAAGAGAACGTTCTCAAAGTGTGTCTCCGGTGACTATCTCTGCTTTGACTACCATCGTGGATAGACAATTCATAGAAGACAGGACCCTGTGTCCAGTACAGGCCCTGAGGTACCATTTGGATCGAACCAAAGACCTGAGGGTCTCGATCCCTACTCCTTCAAGAAAGGACATACCTCAGACATCTGACCCACTACTGTCTCTTCTTGGTTGAAACAAACTATGCTACTTTGTTACAAACAAGCAGACCAACAGTCCTTGGACTTGGTCCCAAGTTAAAGCACATGACATTAGGGCCTTTGCTGCCTCTAAGGCCTTTTACGGTGGGGTTTTGGTGGACCAAATCATACAAGCTTGTCACTGGAAAGTTCACAACACATTTACAAATTTTTACCTAAAAGACCTTACTAGGTCAGATAACGACAACAATATGTATCTGGGTCTAGTAGTAGCAGCTCAACAAGTCTTAGACCCTTCCCCTCAGACTAGTCACAGAAAGAAAAGAAGGGGGGGGGGGGGCGCATCTGCTGCAGCCAAGTCTTCACGAGTTTAACCCCAGGGTCTGGGTATATGACTACCTCCTCAGGATGTTTGGTAAGGTCTCTATCTTTATTTTCGGGTGATCCCATAATCTTATCATAAAGGTGTCAAGTTATGAGATTTCATGTCCAGGGCTTGTGTTCATTCATGGTGAAGCCCTTGGAGCTATATACCATATAAGTGAGCACAGCTGCACTTATTCCTTCAAAAATCCAGACAGTTTTAGTACTGTCATTCATTCAAATATTTTGGTTTTTCACTTTTTACAGGCCTAGTTCCCAGAACCGGGGCACTGTAAGCAGGACTCAGGATGGTTTTTTAAAAACATTCATTATAATCTAATTAAATCAAAATCCAACAAAAAATTGACAATACCCCCAGTCTCAGCTGTAATCTCTCCGACTAGCGGAATGATTCAGTATTCAGTTCCACTTGGTAAACTATTGTAGCGCAATAAAATTGAAAATTTTAATTACTTAAATGTAGCTTTTATAAGCTACAAGCTTACCATGTGCAACTGAAGAGAGTCCCTGCCTCCCCGCTGTTTTTGCAGCTGAGGGGGTACGGGCAAAATTACAACTCAAAAGAAGGAGGTTTAAGCGGTATTACACTAAGGCGTTCACCTTCCTGTGAGGTACTGGCCAGTACTAAATGTCTGTTTTTCTTGGACATTCGCCTGTGGCCATCCGAGTTCAGCATTCAGTTCCAAATGGTAATCTTGTATCTTATAAAAGCTACATTTAAGTAATAAAAATTTTTAAATTAACCACATATTCTACAGGAATATTAATGAGTTGATGGGTATATGCTTGCAAGTCTGTAAAATATTGCTAGAAAACCCCCCAAATTCTGTGATCTTGTAAATCTTCATGAATATTAAGATTTTATTGCGTTAATACATCCTATCCAATGGACAATTGCTAATCCGGTCGGCGCAGACCGGCCCGCCAAACGCCAGAAAAAGACGTCCTGTGTTGCCACCGGCTGGCCGGTCCGTAGTACTGTGCACTCCCCAGATGGCGCCTCGTACTTCCTTCCTGTCTAGACAACCTGACGTCATAGCATCTTTTTCGTTTGGCGCGTGTACTGTGCAGACGTGTTTTCAACATCTCCAGATTTTCAAAGGAAAAGTGTGCATTATGACGGATTTCAACCTTATTTGTGGATATTTTCAGTGTAGAAGTGTTATCTACTCTTCAAGCACGGATATGCTTTTTAAAATCTGCTGGAAACGCTCCCTAGCTGACTCAATTTAGTGTTGATGATAGGGCAGTTATGTAAGACCAGATATATGAATGCCGCCTTTTTTACTAGTTTCCATTCAACCCTTGTATTGTTAGGGGCAGATTGAAAATATTGAGGAATTATGGATATTCTACTTACAGGTATTTTTATCCGTGTCTTTTGTCTCTCATTTTACTACAATTAGAAATCACGGTAAACTTCAGTCTACGTGTTTTTGAACTCTGTAAATGGAAGGAATTCCCCATGAAGAGTTGCATTCTTTCAGAGCGCACTGGTACCGACTTCTCTGCTGTAAAGCATCAGTCACACCAGCCTAGCTCGATTTTCAGTGTCATCAGAAACAATAGATGAATTCCTCAATTTCTTCAGAGCGCACTGGTCCAGACATCTTTGCTGTAAAGCATTAGTCGACCGGTAAGCTTATATATATGTACATCAGCAGCGAGAGATGAATTCTTCAGATTTCTTCAGAGCGCACTGGTCCAGACATCTTTGCTGTAAAGCATTAGTCGACCGGTAAGCTATATATATATGTACATCTACATAGAAGGAATTCCCTCAGAAGAGCAGGAAGTTTGATCTCACGTCTACTGTGATATCAGTCCCTCCCTTGTGGACCCGGCTTTGTTGTCGGTAGTGAGGGTTGTGGATGGCCAGTTCACTGGTTTTATCACAAAAGGAAGAAGAAATTTCATCTACAAATCTTCAGAGTGCGCTGGTCCAGGCTTCCTGCCTTTTAAAGCATCACCCGGCCGACCAGCTAAAAAAGAACGCGACCTCTGACGTCATATCCAGTCAGCCAATCGCGTCCTTCCTTCCAACTCACGAAGCTGGTCACGTGATTCACCGAACAGGTCACGAAGTTAATCACGTGCTTCACCGACCAGGTCACGAAGCTGATCGTCATCTCTACTCAGCCAATCACGTTGCCCCTCCGACCAGCAAGCTGGTCACGTGATACACCGACCAACATTTGTTTCTAAATATAGCTCACAAGGGCTTTCCCAGCAACTGTCAAATCTACAATTAAGACGTGCGTTCAAAGAAATAATTTTATTAATGGAGGAAACCTACAGCCAGCTGAATTCAACACAAAATATAGTTGTAAAATTGCTTTAGCAATGGGTTACAGAGTGCACCGACTACACAGCCTTGTACACTTGCTTCATCAACTGGTTACAGAGTGCACCGACCAATACTGGCTACACAGCCTTTATACCCTTGCCTCAACAACTAGTTACAGAGTGTACCGACCTGTACCGGCTACACAGCCGTGTACACTTGCCTCAACAACTAGTTACAGAGTGTACCGACCTGTACCGGCTACACAGCCGTGTACACTTGCCTCAACAACTGGTTACAGAGTCTACCGGCCGGTACCGGCTATACAGCCTTGTACACTTACTTTAGCAATTGGCTACATATAGCTTCAACCTACCGGTTACAAGTCTACCGGCAGGGCACTGGCTGCACAGTCCTTACTGTGCTGTTTTTTTCACCCAACTAGTTACATAAACTAACTAAATATAGACCAACAACTGTTACAGAGTGTACCGGCTAGTACTGGCTACACAGCCGTGTACACTTGCCTCAACAACTGGTTACAGAGTGTACCGGCTGGTATTGGCGACACAGCCTAGTACACTTGCTTCAACATACGGGTTACAAATCTACTAACAGGGTGCTGGCTACACAGTCCTTACTAAATAATGCTGCGAGCCAACTGGTTACACAAAAAAAAAAAAAAAAAAAAAAGTAGCCGTCAAAATTGATTGGTCACCCCGGCCTGCCAGTTTTTTGGCCGGTTACAGAGAATTGCTGGTTACAGTTAAGTACCGGGTATGGAGTCCTGGTACCGGACAGAGTTGCCTAAGGTTAATTTGGTTACAGAGAATTCTTAGACCGGTCAGTGGTCTTGGTGATGTGACATGCCAGTGTCCCAAGCTACTGCCAGGCAACCTTCCCTTATCACATCTCTCAACAACCTGTTATCAGTGCTGGACTTGGCTGGAGAGATAATAAATTTTGTCATGTCCGGCCAGGGGTCAGACATCTCACGAATGACAATTGCTCTGTAAATGCTGCACCTTGCAGGCTGCTGGCCCGGGGCGAAGAGTCTATTAATATGAAAAGTTGTGTCAGTCCCACCAGACCACAATAAGAACAGAGAGACTGTCAACCTGGATCATTGTCACCGGACCAGTGTCCGGAGGGACAGAAAATGTTTATCAAAATACCAAATGTCCCAAATGTGGCACACAATCGGCCTGTAGGGTCCAGACTAAGCCCCTTTTCGGGAACTTAGGAAGCCTTGGGGGCTGGACACTAGGTATTACAAATGTTCAAGGAGGGATACCTACTCCCATATACCTATACAAGAACAATCCAGGTAATGCCTGCTATTCGGTTTTGTCCACAGCACCTTTGGAGTTCACTGTGATACCAGAGGAGGTAAAACTTGTGACCATACACAAGGACTTTAGAAGCCACCAGTACCTAGACGACTGGTTGGTGAGAGCCAGATCCCAGGCTTGTCTCCAACATTCACAGGAACTAGTAAATAATGTGTCAGCCACTGGGTTGGCTGATGAACTTACAGAAATCAGAGCGGGAGCCCAAACAAGACCTTGATTTTGTAGGCTACCAGTTCGACTTCAGGTCTGATCGGTTCCGACCGACTCTGGACCGGTGACAGAACCTTCAAGAGACTATGTTAAAACTGCTTTCCCTACCGGCTTGCCCGGTCCGGGAATTCATGTCCTTGATAGGTTACTGACGGCTACAGAAAAGCAAGTTAATCTAGGTCGACTTCATATGAGACCCATACAGTGGCATCTCAAAACAACTGGAGGGTATCAGAATCACTGGAAAAGGTGATCCAAGTCCCCAGGTCCCTGCACCCCATTTACAATGGTGGCTGAAGGAAGATGATGTACTTACAGGCCAACCATTATACCCAATAAAGCATGCTCTGCAAATATTTACAGACGCATCAATAGAAGGGTGGGGCGCTCACTTAAACGAGCACACGGCAGGAGGAACCGGGTCCCTCCCGGGAAGCAAGCTGCACATAACTATCTAGAACTTAAAGCAGGCTTCCTGGCTTTAAAAGAGTTCCAAGAACTTTGCTCAAACAAGATAGTACTTGTAGCAACTGACAACACCACAGTAGTGTCATACATAGACAAGGAAGGAGGCATGAGGTCGGGCCCACATGTGCCCTACTATGGAGAATCTTGACCTGGTGTACCAGGAAACAAGTGACTCTAAGCCCGACACATTCCAGGCCGGCTGAATGTGGTAGCGGTCAAGCTATCCAGGCTAGGCCAGACCATCCAAACAGAGTGGTCTCTCCTTCCAGAGGTCTTCCACTCAATCTGCAGCAGGTGGCACCGGCTCAAATAGACTTATTTGCTATGAGGTTCAACAACAAGTTGCCTCTGTTTGTGTCACCGGTACCGGATCCCCTGGCCACAGCAGTGGATACACTCAGTCGGCCATGGTAGGATCTGAAAGCATACACCTTCCCACCATCAGCCATATTGGGCAAGTGGTGGAGAAGTTGCAAGACTCCCCATGCAAGAGAATCATTCTGATTGCTCCGGGGTGGCCCAACATGCCTTGGTTTTGGGATCTAGTGGCCATGTCCAGCCACATCCCGCTGAGCCTGCCCAATCTGTCCAGCCTGTTCACAGCCATTCGATCAGATCCCTCGCAGAAATCTGACAAATCTTAATCTCCATGCAGGGCTCCTAGAGCCTCAGCAATCGAGGAGCAGGACTTGTCTGAGGCAGTGGCAGCAAGAATTGAGGCTCCTCAAAGGAGGGGTCAATCAGATCAGTCTATGAGGCAAATGGGTCATTTTTACCAAGTGATGTATCATTCATCAGGTGTACTTCGGGCTCCACATGTAAAGTCAGTTGCTGACTTCCTTAGGTACCTGTTTCAGGACAGGAAGTTGCAGCCCAGTACTATTGTTGGTTACAGATCAGCCATTGCTGATAGCCTGGAAATTTGCCCATCAATGTTACTAAGGATGAAAATCTCACTCGTCTCCTGGATAGCTTCCACTGAGACAGACCCAAAGGCCGGAGGGGAACCCCCTCCTGGAACCTCTCCCTGGTTTTTGCACCAGCTGACAAGGTTCATTTTGAACCAATTAAAGGCTTCCTTGAAGCTTTTGACCTTCTAGGCAGTTTTCCTCTTGGCCCTGGGTTCGGACAAGCACTTTTCACTTTTCAACATCAGTAAGGACGAAAATCTCGCTCGTCCCCTGGATAGTTTCCTCAGAAACAGACCCAAAGGCAGGAGTGGCATACCCTCCTGGAACTTCTCACTGGCCGTGCACCAGCTAAGACTCCATTTGATCCAATCAAGGAGGCCCCCTTGAAGCATTTGACCTTCAAGACGGTATTCCTCTTGGCCCTTGGGTCGGGCAAGTGCAGAAGGGAGATTCATGCTTGGCAAAACTGATATGTTGGACACCAATCCGATTGGTCAAAGGTGTCTCTGTATCCATCACCCAGCTTTCTATCCTAGAATCAGCTGGCCATAGAGGGTCCAGACAGTGTGGCCCTGGGGTTATAACAGCCCTGGCCCCCAACTCTGGATAGATCCCTCAAGTCTGACAGGTCCCTCTCTCCGGTCAGAGCACTGTGCTACTATTTGGACAGGACCTCAGACATCTGGCAGAATTAAGAGGTGTTTCTTGTCTCCTTTAAGAAAGGTTTCAACAAGACATCTCACCTTCCACTATCTCCTCTTGGATCAAGCAGACTGTGATCCTATGTTATGAGCTTCCAGTCGGGAGTCTCCTTAGATCCAATCTTGTCAGCCTGCCACTGAAGTCACAATACCTTCACACAGTGCTTTCTGAAGGGTGTGGTTTGGGCTGACTCGGAGCTTTACCAATTGGGCTGGGTGTTGGGCTGCTCAGCAGAACCACAAGTGGCCCTTAGAGTTAGGAGATTTGTATATATGTACATAATGTAACAGTTCTACAAGCACATAGTATAAAATGTGATGTGCTTCCTTCGGGAGGTTTATTGGCTTTCTGGGACTGAACTCATCCCTCTCTTCCCCTACCTCAGAGCAGGTCTGTTAAAAAGGGGGGGGGCGACGTCGGTATAGCCCCCGGGTAACCGGCTGTTGGCAACCGACCAAGGTCTTACAGGGTTTCCTGACCTTAGGGTCAACCCAGGCCTGGGCCTATAGGTCTCCTGACGAAGTCAGCCTAGACCGTAGGTTAAAATTTGCTATTACTTGTGAGTTCACATAAGTCCCTAGTAACTTACCCGCCGACCAAGCGGTAGTTATTCAGCAATTGTCCATTGGATAGGATGTATTAACGCAATAAAATTGCAAATTTAATAAGTAAATTAAATTTTTATAAGTTAATACCCTATCCAATGGACACACAAGACCCTCCCACCGACCCCGCTATCAGCTTACTAGGGGTCTAAGAGGTTTAGACAACGAAAAAGATGCTATGACGTCAGGTTGTCTAGACAGGAAGGAAGTACGAGGCGCCATCTGGGGAGTGCACAGTACTACGGACCGGCCAGCCGGTGGCAACACAGGACGTCTTTTTCTGGCGTTTGGCGGGCCGGTCTGCGCCGACCGGATTAGCAATTGTCCATTGGATAGGGTATTAACTTATAAAAATTTACTTATTAAATTTGCAAGTTGGTTGATATATGCTTGCAAGTCTGACTGTTTGTAAAATATTGCTAGAAAACCCCAAGGAAATCTGTGACCTCATCAATACAAATAATAGATGCACTTATTTGTTTTCATGTCATGTTGACTTCACCACCGCTGCTAGATTATAGTGTATCAAATACTTTCTTTGACTTTAGAATTTCCCCCAAAGGCTGCATTAAGATCAAATACCAGTGCACTTTATTTTCGTGGACATGCCTCATTAATATTAATGATAAAATATGAGGTCACAGAATTCCATTGCAGTACGCAACTTGTCAGTTAATATTCAAAATTTTATGTTAAATGCATGAAACTGGTCTTCAAACCCCTTTTTATTAAGTCAGGTGACATGGCATCCCACTGTGGCATCCGCATCTGCAACTTCTCCAAAAGTACAAGGCCAACAGACATGCTGTGTCTTTTAAAAGATATCAAAAGAGTAAACAAAATTGCTCAAGGCATGCAGATCTGTTTGTTGGTCTGTTACGAAGAGCCATTAAAATTGAGGTACCCCCACCTACGGTGTGAAAATTTTAACACTTTTCACAATTTTCTCATTGACTGTTGCAGGGATTTCCGGGATTTCCCTCTTATCTTGCACTTATGTACTACACCACTAGTAGATCTCTTGTGTGAGTATGAGGCCTGGATCTGTCTTAATTATTTTTAATGAATTTTCCAAATGATTTTAATGCATTAAAATTCATCAAATTATGCACTAAATCACTTATAACTTAAAAAGTATTGCATTGGGAAATTTTGGTAAAATATGTTATTCAGCTACTTTTTCCATAGCTACAACATGATGAGTAACTTGGGAGCCCATCTCAATAGCTAGGTAATAGCTACTTTCTGACTTTTCAGTACCTTCCATAATGAGTAAAATCACCTGTAATTTGAAAACTATTGCATTTAGAGAATTTTGTATAAATATGTTATTTAGCTACTTTTGGATCAGCTCAGATAGTAAAATTTCAGACCTGTGGCTTATTGCATAGCTAAGCATAGCTACTTTTAGGTTCTCACTGTTGAGTAAATCAGTTGTAAATTGAAAACGCTTGCATTTAGAGAATTTGTCATGTCAGCTGACTTATATCAGTCAGCTGACATGGCATTACTCTGCGGTGTCTGCGTGAAGATCTACTCCTCCAAAAAGTACAAGGCCAAAAGACATGCTGTTACTTTTAAAGGATACCTTATCTATTGAGGATAATAAATTGTTCAAGGCATGCAGATCTGTCTGTTCATCTGTTCCCCAGAACCATATGAAGTGAGATACCCCCACCTAACGTGAAATTTCAACACTTTAACACAATTTTTTTCATTGTCTATTGAAGGGATTTCTCTCTTATATTTCATATATGCACCAGACCACAATTAGATTCCTTTGTGTGAGTATTAGGCCTGGATCTGTCTGAAGTAAAATTTTTTGGTGAATTTTTTAAATAATTTTTAATGTATGCAAATTCATAAATTCAAGCAGTAAATCTCTTATAACTTGAAAAGTATTGCATTTAGAGCATTTTGTTAGAATATGTTGTTCAGTTTCTTTTTACATAGCTACAACATGGTGAGTAACTTGAGAGTTTATAGCCAATTAGCTAATTGAGTAATGCCTACTCTCTGACTTTTCAGTACCTTCCATAATGACTAAAATCACTTGTAACTTGAAAACCATTGCATTTACTGAGTTTTGTATAAATATGTTATTTAGCTACTTTTGGATCAGCTTTAACATAGTAAAACTGCTGACTTGTAGCTCATGGCATATGGATGAGCAATAGCTACTTTCACGTTCTCACTGTTGAGTAAATCACTTGTAACTTGAAAACTATTGCAGTTACAGAATTTTGTTTAAATGTGTTATTTACTTACTTTCGGGTCAGCTATTAGTGAAATTGCAGACCTGTAGCTCATTGCAAAGCTGAGCAATAGCTACTTTCTGGTTCCCACTGTTGAGTAAATCAGTTATAACTTGAAAACTATTGCATTTACAGTATTTTGTTTTAATACGTTATTCACCTACTTTTGCAGACCTGTATCTCATTGCATAGCTGAGCAATAGCTACTTTCAGGTTTTCTCTGTTAAGTAAATCAGTTGTAACTCGAAAACTGTTTAAATGCGTTATTCACCTAGTTATGGGTCAAATATGAAACCCAGGTAGTGGTTTCATCACGAGCAGCAATATCGCAGATTCACCGGTAATGGAAGAAATTAATAATAATCAAGGATTAATGATCATCTACGTTGCATCTTATAAACATTAATTAACCATTTACGTCTGCTTAATTTTGGAGGTATTTAATAAAAATATGAAGAAATATTCATATAATTTTTACTTTTGTGTGGTTTTATTTTCATTTGTGACATAACTATGATGATGAACACTTCAACTTCTACAGTAAGTAAAATGCATAAGTATTGTTTGCATTTTATTGCTTCAAATATTCAATATTTTAACAACTTACAGCTCAAAATAAACATAAAATTTTATTTATTAGTAAAAGTTATCAATGCACATTTATTTAAAGAGTAAATTATAGCTTTAATTGGTGAAACGATGGCACCGCGATATCGCTCATTGTTTTGTTCACGGTATCAAGACCTCATATACCCTGATGACACCACTACACCCCAAACCAATTTTTTTCTGTTGCCTGACTTATCTTTTTACTCACCAAGATCTGTAGCAACTCTATATGTGACCTATTCATATCGGTCACTGATTGCTTGTTTATCAAATATGTTGTTCGCTACTTTTTGATGTTCTGTGTTATAGCAAATTTTCAGAGCTATAGCTCCACAGCTAATTGAGTAATAGTCGCTTTACTATTTTGCTGATGAGTAAATCGCTTGTAACTTCAAAAGTATTAAATTTAGAGTTTTTTTATCAAATATGTTGTTCACCTACTTTTTAGGCGGGTTGTGTGTGACCAACCCGCCTATTAGATGGATGTGTCCGACGTCCGTCTGTCCGTCCACATTTTTCGTTTCCAGACTCTAACTCGAAAATGGTTTGTCCAATCGAATTCAAACTTGACAGGGAGATAGATCACCATCATAGCTAGGTTCCTTTTGAAATTGGTGTAATTCCGTCCATTCGTTTGTCCGTATTTTCTCCGTTTGTCCATCCGTCTGTTTGTCCACATTTTTATTTCAGGACTCTAACTCAAATACGGTTTGTCCAATCGAATTCAAACTTGACAGGGACATAGATCACCATCATAGCTAGGTTCTTTTTGAAATTGGTGTAATTCCGTACATTCATTTGTCCATTTTTTTGTCTGTTCATCCGTCTGTCCGTCCACATTTTCATTGCCGGACTCTAACTCGAAAACGGTTTGTCCAATCGAATTCAAACTTGACAGGGACATAGATCACCATCATAGCTAGGTTCCTTTCGAAATTGGTGTAAATCTGTCTGTTCGTTTGTTCATTTTTTGTCTGTCTGTCCATCTGTCTGTTTGTCCACATTTTCGTTTCCGGACTCTAACTTGAAAACGGTTTGTCCAATCGAATTCAAACTTTACAGGGACATAGATCACCATCATAGCTAGGTTCCTTTCGAAATTGGTGTAATTCCGTCCGTTTGTCCGTATTTTCTCCGTTTGTCTATCCGTCTGTTTGTCCACATTTTTATTTCAGGACTCTAACTTGAATACGGTTTGTCCAATCGAATTCAAACTTGACAGGGACATAGATCACCATCATAGCTAGGTTCCTTTTGAAATTGGTGTAATTCCGTCCATTCGTTTGTCTGTTTTATGTCCGTTTGTCCATCCGTCTGTCCGTCCACATTTCCGTTGCAGGACTCTAACTCGAAAACGGTTTGTCCAATCGAATTCAAACTTGACAGGGAGATAGATCACCATCATAGCTAGGTTCCTTTCGAAATTGGTGTAATTCCGTCCATTTGTTTGTCCGTTTTTTGTCCATTTTTTTGTCCATTTGTCTGTTCATCCGTCTGTCTGTCCACATTTTCGTTTCCGGACTATAACTCGAAAACGCTTTGTCCAATCGAATTCAAACTTGACAGGGAGATACATCACCATCATAGCTAAGTTGGTTTTGAAATTGGTGTAATTCTGTCCTTTTGTTTGTCTGTTTATAGCATAGATACAGTTATGTAACCTAGATTACAAGTTTTACGTTTCTTAGCACGTTTAACACATCACCTTAACTGGGTAACCTAACATTTCTTTCCTTGTTTCTAAATGTAATTACAGCAGTTGCTAACCTTATTGCTGCCTGGGCAACCCGCCTTTTGGGGCATCTTTGACCCTCTTGTTAATGTTCTGTGTCATGATGAATTGTCAGAGCTGTAGCTATAATGCTGAGTAATCGCTAATTTAACATTTTGCCACTGAGTAAGTCACTTTTAAGTTCACAAGTATTCAGTTTAGAGGTTTCCTATTAAATATGTTACCCTTAGGGTACTAAGGACTACTCCTCTAGGCATTCTGAAAAATTTTGACTTTTCTGAATTTCAACTGGCACCTTGAATTTTGGTGGAAATGGAAAAATATCGTTTATCTCAAATACCATAAGAGATAGAGCGATTTCGGGCAAATTTTGGACCCTGAGGGTACCAAGGACTACTCCTCTAGGACATCTGAAAATTTTAGACTTTTCTGAATTTCAGCCGCCATCTTGAATTTTGGCAGAAATGGAAAATACTCTATCTAAAAAACCATAAGAGATAGAGTGATTTTGACCAAATTTGTGATCCTTAGGGTACTTAGTACTACTCCTCTAGCACTTCTGAAAAATTTAGACTTTTCCTATTTTTTGCCTCCATCTTGAATTTGGTGGAAGTGACTTGTAACTTCAGAAGTATTAAATTTAGTGGTTTTAGTAAAATATGTTGTTCATGGCAAATTTTCAGAGCTGTAGCTATAATGCTAAGTAGCATTTTGCCAGTGAGTAAGTCTCCTGTTTATTAAATATGTTGTTCATTTACTTTTTACCCCACAGGGTTTTGTTTTCACACCACCTTGCCATAGTGACCTTGACCTATATAATCTTGTCAGGGCTATATCTCAGAAACTGTTAGGTGTAGGGAGTTGATACTTGGCAGGGACATTGGAAGTTGATGAGATTTTCAAGCTTAGGGCTTGTCGTCATTAGTATTGAAGCCCTTTGGTCTATAGACCGTACATATATACAGTATCTGTACTATCATTTCAATTAGATTTTTTGGCTTTTGGCTTCTTCCAGGACCTTTCTCTGAAACCGGGGCAACTTTTTTCAGACTGGTAAATATTTAACATACATTTTAATCTAATTTAATTCAAAATCCAAGAAAAATTGACAAAATACCTCCAGTCTCAGCTATAATCCCTCCGCCTAGTGGTTGGATTTAGCATTCAGTTCCACATGGTAAGCTATTGTAGTGCAATAAAATTGAAAATTTTAATCACTTAAATGTAGATTTTATAAGCTACAAGCTGACCATGTGGAACTGAAGAGATTCCCACCCTGCCTCTCCGCTGTATAACAGCTGAGGGGGTACGGACAAAATTTCTAACTCGAAGACGGAAGTCTCACGGTATCTCACTACGGGGTTCACCTTCAATGTTGATTATACGTCTTGATTATACATCTATTTTTCTTGGACGTTGGCCAGATGCCGCAGCCATCCGAGATAGCATTCACTTCCATATGGTAAGCTTGTAGCTATAAATGTGGCTTAAATTAAAATTTTCAAATTTATATGAATAGAAGCCCACTTTTTGTGTTTCAGTTGGACACTTTCTTTCAAGGTTATATTGAGTTTCTACAAAGATCACATTTTATTGTGCTACAATAGCTTACTATGTGGAACTGAATGCTATCTCGGGAGGCCGCAGGCATCCGGCCAACATCCCAGAAAAATAGACGTATAGTATTGACTGAATCCCCCTGTCCTGATAGTGTATCATAGCAGTGTAATCCTGCGTCCTCCTTTTCTTGTTGGCCGCTTGATTAGCAAGCACCTAAAATAAACTTACTTTATTTCACTGTTTTCTCAGGATGTATGTATTGTTGGATGTTCCTATTCAGCCATTTACTTTATTATTGATCATAGCTTATTCTGTAAAGCATTGTAATTCTGCAGGATAAGTATTTCTTAACTTTTTCATTGTTGTGGGAGTTCCAATTCGGACTGCTCGTATGTAAAAATGTCCACCCACCAAACGAGTTCTAATAAGCCCAGATCATCCAAATGTCGCCACTTTTGCTTTGCTTTTGATATACATAACTGATGTCCATCTGGCAGAGAAGCTGGTAAAGGGGGATGACCCTTGTGTAACCAATGAAAAGCTGTGCAATATTTGCTCTGCTCTTACTGAAGAACAGCTTGTCAAAATAAAACACAGACAGGCTTTTTCTGGATCAGAAGCAGACCTTGAGGGTGCTGCAGAAAATTTATTTTCATCTCCTCCAAGCCCCCAACCCTTATGTTTTGAGTCTTGTCTTTAAGGACACCTCAAACTGTCCCACCCACCACATGCACAGCTTTACAATGTAAAATGGAAAGCAAACTAGAAAAATCCATGGGTAACCAATTCAACATCCAACTGCAACAGCAGATGGGGGGTCTTTCAAGTGTCCATGCTGGAAGATATGAAATCTCTTAGACAGGAAATGCAATTAATGAAAAAAGCCTCCAAAGCTGAGGTGGATCAGACCTCCGCTTCAACTTCAAAAGCTGGACCTACTAAACAGTCTGTTAAATTGTCAAACTCGTACAACCAACTGAACCCTCAGACTTCCGATCACTTGGATGGTCAACAACCTATAGAAACGGACTTTTGTGGTCCCTCTCTTCCACCACGGTTCGGCCAAAGTGCTCAGTCCAAACATGGCTCTGATCCATCAGATCATTATTCCGAACCCTCGGAACAACCCGAACGGGTGTGTTCTTCCAGTGCCGAAAACACTCGGACAAAAAGAAACACAAAGTTCGGGCAAAATACATCTCACAGTCTTCATCTTCAGAGGAGGATTAGTCCACTGTCCTATTAAAAGTCTGCTAAGCCCCAAAGGGCTCCTTCTGAGCAAGACCAACAGTGAAATGATCCAGACCCAGCTAGGCAGAATCTCTCTACCATCAACTTTGCGGCTATCTTTGCAAAGACTGCTTCTACTTGTAACACTACTATGGAGAAGTGTCAGGACATTCTTAAGTCTACTTTCAAAAAGGTTAAAAGCCAGATTCAGAAGGGTGCCAATTTTGAAAAAGCAGCCAGGCGTGGCCAAGAAAATGCATGTGACTATTTTGAGATTTTGAATAAGAGAATCCTTATTCAACAGAGAGCTTCAGCCTGCCTAAGCAAATCCTTAGCCCATATTCTCCAGAGGGAGCTGTATACCATGGGCAACACTGGCCTGCTAAGAAGCAAGGCTGAGATGACCCTCCTTCAACCACGTCTAGGGGATTCGAGATGCCAAGAACTCAGGAATTCGCCCTTTTATGCCTACTCCTTTGTTCAAGTCCCAATTAGTCAAGGATTGAGAAGACTTCCTCCTTTAAAAAGGTACCCCTAAAGAATCAGGGTTTTGGACCCTGTCAAAATAAGCCCTTTTGTGGTCCCCACAATAAGAAAAGAGGCTCCTACAGGAAACGCCCCCATGGGGGCAACTCCTCCCAAAGCAGTAACCATTTGTTTTCCTCAGGTAGGGGGAAACCGATCAATAGAGGCTTCAGAGGTATTTTCGACCCCATTCAAAGGGGTCGAGGGCATGGAAACGCCTCCCCCCAATGGCTCCTTAAAAGCCTCCCTCAGTCCACAAGTATGAGGTTGCCTCCGTTCTGTCAGAGGAGACTGGCTGGCAAACAAATGTTCAAACAACGTGTTAAACATTATCAGCAATGGACACGTTCTTCCATTCATCTCAAAACCAAATTTAGCCAGAGTTCCCCTGATTCACTCAGGATACAAGGCCCTTCAAAAAGACCAAGCTCTGGCCTCTTGTATCCAGTCTCTTCTGTCAAAACAAATGCAATAGGAAGGGTGGAAAATGTAAAATGTCTCGGGTTTTACAGTTGCCTAGTTCAAGTCCCCAAGCCTCACTATTTGCCACTCGTCTGAACCACAAAGTTCCACTGTACGTATCTCCAGTCCCATACTAAAATGCTTGGGACATAGATGCTCTGAACATAAACTGGTTGGGTCTCACTGCTTATGCTTACCCAACTCACGATTCTCCTTCACAGGGTGATCCAAAAAATCAGGCAATCCAGTTGTGTGATCATTGTAATAGCCCCAGGCTGGCAAGGGATGCCCTGGTTTTGGGACCTAGTGCAGCTTTCAACAGAAATCCCACTTCAGCTACCAGTGTCTAGAACTCTTCTCAAACAGTCCCACAACTATGTGTTTCACAGCAATCCACAACATCTCAACCTCCTCATCTGGTGTCTAGGAGTGGACAGCTCCAAGAACAAGGCTTCTCTGTGGAGGTGGCAGAGAGAATTGCTGTCCCTCAAAGGTCATCAACAAGGACCATCTACAAGTCAAAGTGGGCTCTATTTGAGAAATGGTGGATTTCTCCACTCCCTCTGTGAAAAAAGTCTCACACTTCATGTACCTGTACCAAGATCTAAACAGGCGTCCTTCGACCATTGATGGTTATAGGATGCCCATTGTTGACACCTTGGCCCATCGGGGCTCCATATTTCCCAAAGCTCAGACCTTAACAGGTTACTCTCCAGTTTTCACAGGGATCGTCCCAAAAGTTTCAGGAATCTTCCAAAATAGAACCTTTCTGTTGTGCTTAATGAGCTCACAAAAGCACCCTTTGAGCCTATGAAAGACACAGACCTCAAACATCTTACTCTCAAAACTGCTTTCTTGCTAGCTTTGACCTCCGGCAAGTGCCGTAGCGAAATTCATGCCTGGTTTGCAAACAAGGTATCTAATCTAGACCAATGGGAAAAGGTTGCCTTGTTCCCTTCTTCAGATTTCATAGCCAAAAACCAACTAGCAAGAGAAGCTTCCCAAAGTGTGTCTCCGGTGACTATTCCTGCTTTGACTACCATTGTAGATAGACAATTTAAAGAAGACAGGACCTTGTGTTCGGTATGGGCCCTGAGGTATTATCTGGATCGAACCAAAGACCTAAGATCCCGATCTCGATCCCTACTTTTTCTTTCCTTAAAGGACACACCTCAGACATCAGACCCGCTACCCTCTCTTCTTGGCCAAAACAAACTATCCTACTTTGTTACAAACAAGCAGACCAGCAAGCCTTGGACTTGGTCCAAGTTAAAGTGCATGACATTAGGGCCTTTCCGGCCTCTAAGGCCTTTTACGGTGGGATTTCGGTGGACCAAATCATGCAAGCCTGTCACTGGAAAGCTCACTCGCCAGGTGGCCTCCGTGTAACATCATCTTTTTGTTTGGCGCAAATTCTTCAAGTCAAATTTGATTTCTCAGTGTAAAAATATTGTGATTTATCAGGATATTTGATCAAGTGGATTGTTATTTTTGTGCATGGTAAATCAACCTATAGGAAAACATGTCCTGGGAATCTTTTGGTGTGGTCAGATTTGACCTTGGACCCCTCCCTCAAGGTCAAGCAA
Organism: Sabellastarte sp. h YS-2021; assembly: GCA_964017235.1. Taxonomy (NCBI): domain Eukaryota; kingdom Metazoa; phylum Annelida; class Polychaeta; order Sabellida; family Sabellidae; genus Sabellastarte; species Sabellastarte sp. h YS-2021. Next base: position 38,301,879 of record OZ024936.1, read on the forward strand.
GGATAGCCAAACTTAAAAGTGCTTATAACTCGCTTGTTTTTGGTCCTAGAGGTTTGGGATGGTAAACCAACCTGTAGAAAATCATGGACTGGGAATCTTTTGATGTGGTCAGATTTGACCTTGGACCTCTTCGCAAGGTCAAATGAGGATAGCCAAACTTAAAAGTGCTTATAACTCGCTTATTATTGGTCGTACAGGTTTGGGATGGTAAACCAACTTCTACGAAATCATGGGCTGGGAATCTTCTGGTGTGGTCAGATTTGACCTTGGACCCCTCCTTCAAGGTCAAGCAAGGATAGCCAAACTTAAAAGTGCTTATAACTCACTTATTTTTGGTCCTAGAGGTTTGGGATGGTAAACCAACCTGTAGAAAATCATGGACTGGGAATCTTTTGATGTGGTCAGATTTGACCTTGGACCTCTTCGCAAGGTCAAATGAGGATAGCCAAACTTAAAAGTGCTTATAACTCGCTTATTATTGGTCGTACAGGTTTGGGATGGTAAACCAACTTCTAGGAAATCATGGGCTGGGAATCTTCTGGTGTGGTCAGATTTGACCTTGGACCCCTCCTTCAAGGTCAAGCAAGGATAGCCAAACTTAAAAGTGCTTATAACTCACTTATTTTTGGTCCTAGAGGTTTGGGATGGTAAACCAACCTGTAGAAAATCATGGACTGGGAATCTTTTGATGTGGTCAGATTTGACCTTGGACCTCTTCGCAAGGTCAAATGAGGATAGCCCAACTTAAAAGTGCTTATAACTCGCTCATTAATGGTCCTAGAGGTTTGGGATGGTAAACCAACCTATAGGGAAACATGTCCTGGGAATCTTTTGGTGTGATCAGATTTGACCTTGGACCCCTCCTTTAAGGTCAAACGAGGATAGCCTAACCTAAAAGTGCTTATAACTCCCTTATTTTTGGTCCTAGAGTTTTGGGATGGTAAACCAACCTATAGGAAATCATGGGGTGAGAATCTTTTGGTGTGGTCAGATTTGACCTTGTACCCCTCCTTCAAGGTTAAGAGAGGATAGCCAAACTTAAAAGTGCTTATAACTCGCTTATTATTGGTCCTAGAGGTTTGTAATATGAAACCAACCTATAGGAAATCATGGACTAAGAATCTTTTGATGTGGTCAGATATGACCTTGGGCCCCTCCTTCAAGGTCAAATGACAATAGCCAAACTTAAAAGTCCTTATAACTTGCTTATTATTGGTCCTAGAGGTTTGCAATATGAAACCAACTTATAGGAGGTCATAGACTGGGAATCTTCTGATGTTTTCAGATTTGACCTTGGGCCCCTCTCAAGGTCAAATGATGGTTCACTGGCATTGGTGAGTTGTCTTTTCGGTGGATACAAATTTGCATCAGTTCTCCGATGTGTAGGTCTAGTTTTTCTTGAGTTGGCCAAGGGCCTGTGTCCACCTGAGACAGCACTTAGTTCCACGTTTAACTAATTAAAATTTTCAAATTTCTGTGACAAATTGCAATGGAATTTAAAATTGTCAAAGGAGTTTGCAGAGAAACAGTTTCCAAAGAACAATTGGTTAGTGTTAATATAAATGATAATATAAAGCAGTTTTTATGACAAAGAATATCCTGCTTTACTGGTGTTATTGTGTCTAAGTAGTGATTTCTAAGTTTAGATTTTTTTTTAAAACAGGGAGAGTTGCTGTCAGTGTACTGGTCTCTACCATATGTGGCTAAAACAGGACTTCTCACAGCTGCCCTTCCCAATGCGGTTAACATGTCATTTGACTATTATGTTGTCTTACACTTCATCATGATGTCCTATGTACCAAGTAAGTGTTTACAACTGTTTGGTCTAATTATTTACTTTTAAAAGTAGCCAACCCCCTGATCATAGAATAAACATGCATTTTAACCTGACTGAACAAAGATGACAGGGTAACAATTTATTGCAAAACTATATTTATTATGTTAATTTATCTAACCAGGGACGTCAAGAATCCAAATATTTCATGGCTGCTAATCACTAAGTACTAAGTATGCCGATCTTTGTACTGTTTCACTACTTCTGTGTCTCACTGTTGAAAACTATTTCCCCAGGCTGTGGGGTACATGCATCTCTGATGCTTTTGTGGCAGTAATCTTGAATTTCTTGGGAAAAATGCAAAAATACATTTATCTCGGAAACAGTGTGAGATAGAGGGATTTCAATGAAACTTTTGACCCATAGCGTATATGAAGAGTCATCTGTCAATTTTTACCAAAAATCATTTACCCGCCAGTTTTGGCAGCTAAAATGTGAAAAAGCATTTTTATTGCGTTAATACATCCTATCCAATGGACAATTTGCTAAACCGGTCGGCGCAGACCGGCCCGCCAAACGCCAGAAAAAGACGTCCTGTGTTTCCACCGGCTGGCCGGTCCTAGTACTGTGCATTCGCCAGGTGGCGCATGGTATTTACTTCCTGTCTAGACAACATGACGTCATAGCATCTTTTTCGTTTGGCGCATGTACTGTGCAGACATGTTTTCAACATCTCCAGAGTTTTACAGGAAAAGTGTGCATTATGACGGATTTTCAACCGTATTTGGGAATATTTTAGTGTAGAAATGTTATCTTCATATCAAGCACGGATATACCTTAAGAAATCTGCTGGAAACGCTCCCTAGCTGACTAAATTCAGTGTTGATGATAGGGCAGTAATCGACGAGAAATTTGAAGGCAGCCATTTTTTCTAGTTTCCTCCCATTCAACCATTGTGTTGTTAGGGGCAGATCGACAATATTAAGGAAATAATGGATATCCTACTTACAAGGTATTTTTATCCGTGTCTTTTGTTTTAATGTTTCTTCTGTGACCTTCCAGCTACAATCACGAAAGAAACGTCAATCTTTTCTAGTTTTTCAACTATAAATAGAAGGTATTCCTTATTAAATCACGGAAACCTCAGTCTATGCAGTATTTAACATAGACAGAATTCCCCAACAAAGGAGGCATTCTTCAGATTTCTTCAGAGCGCACTGGTACCGACTTCTCTGCTGTAAGGCATCAGTCACACCAGCCAGCTCGAGTATTTAGTGTTTTTTCAACAGAAGCAAGAGATGCTTTCTTCAGATTTCTTCAGAGTGGTGATATCAGTCCCTCCCTTACAGACCCGGCTTTGTTGTCGGTAGTGGGGGTTGTGGATGGCCAGGTCACTGGTTTTATCATGAAAGAAAGAAGGAATTTCATCTTCAGTCACTCTCAGTCCCACCCTTGTGGACCCGGCACTTGTGTCGGTAATAAAGGCAGTGGATGGCCAGGACACTGGTTTGAGTGCACAGCCGGCTGAGCAACTTCAGACCGGCACCAACCAGGACTTCACATTCAAAGTGCACTGGTCCAGGCTTCTCTGCTTTTAAAGCATCAGCCGACCGGCCAGCTCAAAAGAACGTGACCTTTGACGTCATCTTCTCCATGAAGCTGGTCACGTGATTCCCCGACCAGATCACGAAGTTGGTCACGTGATTCACCGACCAGGAAAGTCGGAAGGGCATTCTTAGAACTCACGTCTACTGTGATTTCAGTCCCTGCCTTGCAGACCTGGCCTTGTTGTTGGTAGTGGGGTTTTGTGGACAGTCAGAATATTGTAAAGTTGCCGGTTAAGCATCACACAAGAAGGCGACCACTGACGTCATCTTCAATCAGCAAATCGCGTGTCCTTCCGAACAACAAGCTGGTCACGTGACACGCTGACCAGCAATGGCTTCTAAAAATAGCTCACAGGGGCTTTCCCAGCAACTGTCAAATCTACTCATAAGACGTGCGTTTAAAAGAAATACTTTAATTAATGCAGGAAACGCTCAGTAAGCAGAATTTCAACACAAGATAGTTGTTATCTTGCGTTAGCAACTGGTTACAGAGTGTACCGACCGGGTACACAGGCTTGTACAGTTGTTTCAACAACTGGTTACAGAGTGTGCCGACCAGGTACCGGCTACACAGCCTTTCTACAGCTTACCCGACCCCCCCCCCCCAACTGGTTACAGAGTCATCCGACCCAGTCTATTCAACCCTGTGTTGATTCTGGGGCAGGTAGACAGCTAGTATCTACAAGATATGGCTTCAACCGACTGGTTACAGAGTCTACCGACCAGCCACACAGCCTGCACTGAACAGCTTGCTTCACATTAACCGGTTATAGAGCCTGCCTATTACCAACCAGCCCCAAGAATCACCAACCCAAAGGTCTTCTACCAGCTGGCCACTCCTCATCAGCAGCCTATTCACCGGCCTAAGACTGATGACAGGCCTAATAATGTATAGTCCCTGACAGGAAGTTTTTTCCTACACAGAAACTGCTTCAACCGGTTACAGAGTTCACCAACCGGTTACCAGCTATACAGTCTTCACTGAGCAGTTTTGCTTCACACCAGCTGGTTACAGAGTCTCCCGACCTGCTATCAGTTGCAATTACTGTCTTGCGCCCTTGGAGTTCACTGTAATAACAAGGGGGTGAGACTGATGGCCATACACAAGGATATAGGAATCCACCAGTACCTAGATGACTGGTGGGTGCGAGCCAGACCCCACCTGGTTAGTCTCCAACACACTGAAGAACTAGTGAAAATATGCCAAGAACTAGATTGGCTGGTGAATTTAGAAAAATCAGAACTGGAACCAAGGCAGATCTTCTTTTTTTTTTTTTTTTTTTGTAGACTTCCAGTTCGACCTCAGGTCCAACACCGGACCGTTGGCAGAACCTTCAGGACAAAATACTGGAAATACTGTCACTACCGGCTTGTCCGGTCCGGCAGTTCATGTCTCTGATAGGTTACTAACAGCCACAGAAAAGCAAGTTCACCTAGGCCTACTGCGCATGAGACCCATACAGTGGCATCTCAAATCTACTGGAGGGTACCAGAGTCACTAAAAAGGGGGATTCCAATTTCCAGGTCCCTGCACCCCCACTTACAATGATGGCTAAAAGAAGACGATGTTCTCACAGGTCAACCATTACACCCAATAAAACATGCTCTGCAAATATTTACAGACGCATCAAAAGAAGGGTGGGGCGCTCACTTAAACGAACACGCTGCAAGAGGGTCCTGGTCACCTCCAGAAAGCAGGCTGCATATAAACTATCTGGATCTTGAAGCAGTCTTTGTGACTTTAAAAGAGTTCCAAGACCTTTACTCAAACAAGGTAGTACTTGTAGCAACCAACAACACCACAGTGGTGTCATACATAAACAAGGAAGGAGACATGTCGGGCCCGCTTTGTGCCCTACTATGGAGAATCTTGACCTGGTGTACCAGGAAACAAGTGACTCTAAAGCCTGACACGTTCCAGGCCGGCTGAGCGTGGTAGCAGACAAGCTATCCAGGCTAGGCCAGACCATCCAAACAGAGTGGTTTCTCCTTCCAGAGGTCTTCCACTCAATATGCAGCAGGTGGCACCGGCCCAAAATAGACTTCTTTGCCACAAGGTTCAACAACAAGTTGCCTCTGTTTGTGTCACCGGTACCGGATCCCCTGGCCACAGCAGTGGATGCGCTCAGTCGGCCATGGTAGGATCTGAAAGCATACACCTTCCCACCGTCAGCCATATTGGACAAGTGGTGGAGAAGTTGCAAGACTCCCCATGCAAGAGAGTCATTCTGATTGCTCCGGGGTGGCCCAACATGCCTTGGTTTTGGGATCTAGTGGCCATGTCCAGCCAAATCCCACTGAGCCTGCCCAATCTGCCCAACCTGTTGACAGCCATTCAGTCAGACCCCTCACAGAAATCTGACAAATCTTAATCTCCATGCAGGGCTCCTAGAGCTTCAGCAATCTAGGAGCAGGGCTTGTCTGAGGCAGTGGCAGCATGAATTGAGGCTCCTCAAAGGGGATCAATCAGATCAGTCTATGAGGCAAGTGGGCCATTTTTACAAGTGATGTATCATTCATCAGGTGGACTTCGGGGCACCCCATGTAAAGTTAGTTGCTGACTTCCTTATGTACCTGTTTCAGGACAGGAAGTTGCAGCCCAGCACCATTGATGGTTACAGGTCAGCCATTGCTGATAGACTGGGAAATTTGCCCATCAATATCAGTAAGGATGAAAATCTCACTCGTCTCACCAGTTCTGTTCATACTACCGGTGGGGACCCCCAGTGATGAGTTTTGCCGGTACCAGTTCTGTTCAGACTACCGGTGGGGTTCCCTGCTAGCCCTCTCCACCCCTATTCAACCCTACCGTGGTACCGGTACTGGGGCAGGCCCAGAGTAAGGAGACAACTAGGGCTACCGGGAACCGATTACAGAGGATTGATCTACCGGAACCGGTTATAGTAGTTGCTGTGATCACTGAGACCTTATCTCCCCAGTGCAGAATTTTTGACCGGAACCAGTCCTGTTCAGGCTACCGGTAGGGTCTCTAGCCAGCCAGTGATGAGGGTTACCAGCACCAGTTCTGTTCAGACGGCCGGTTGTGGTCACACCAGAGATCCAGCACGGGCTACCAGTTACAGAGGTTTACCAGTTACAGAGAGATCTGCTGTTCTGACCATTACTGGCATGGAGAAGGCAGCTACAGTCAACAAGTCCAGTGAGAACAGCAGGTCTACCGGTTACAGAGAATTGCCAGTTACAGAGTATTGACAGTTACAAAGACTATCTGCTGTTCCCATCCTTACTGGCAAGAAGCCAGCTTCAAATCCAGTGCTGACAGCAGGTTCATCGGTTACAGAGGTTTCCCAGTTACAGAGAATTGCTGGTGACAAGTTAGTTGGACAGGAAGTTTCTACAGTAAAATTCCTTTAACCAGCAGGTTACAGATCCTACCGACCAGGTGCCGCCTTACACAACCTTCATTGACAGTTGCTTCACAACAACTGAGAGATACTGGTGAAGTAACCAGTCTGAACCTGGAACACCGGGCTGCTGGACCGGCAGATCTACCAAGGGATTAACTAATAGTACAGACCTGTGCTGTCTAAATTCATTGGTTACAGAGCTTTCTCCCAGGAAAAAAAAAAAAAAAAAAAAAAAAAAAAAACTTTGGTTACAGAGAAGCATAAGCCTACCGGGTTTATTGGTTGCAGAGAAAAGCTGCTGAATCCTCCCCTGTGAACAGGAAGAAGCCCATCCCTGCTAAGAAGTAGTTCAATTCACCCAGTTCTGCCAACTCCAGTGAGTTTACGCAGAACTGTGGAACCACCAGGAACCAGTTACAGAGCATTGCTTCACCTATAACCGGTTAGGATCTGGTACTGGGCAGGTCTTCAGGACTGGCTAACAGACCAGCAGAATTTCTTTTAGGGTCCGAGTAGCTGTTTAGGCCAACCAGTGGCTGCCTAAGGGGAAACTGGTTACAGAGGAATTCTTTGACCAGTGACTGGTCCCAGTGAGATGACAGTGTCCCAATCTACCGAAACCAGTCAGCCAGCCTACCTTTTCAGGACCTCGTAGCTGGTCAGACAGTGGCTATAGATAAGAGGAAGACTGTCAAGCAATACTTGTCCAACAACTACCAGTCAACCTCCCCTTATCAGACCTCACACCAATTAGACTGGCCATCCAGTTTGCCTTTACCCAGCATGTGACTAGTGTCAGCTGACACAAGGGGCCTGAGTTTGCAAGCTCCGTTTTCCCCTCAAGATTATAACCCATTTTTTGCCAGTTTTCAAAACTCAAGCAATTGGAAAAATATCTTAATCAGACCAGAGGTCACAGTTGTTATAATGGCTATTAATGTTTCCACATTGGGGTTGTGTGAAAATGACCTAAAGGTTGCAGATCCTTTTAGATGTTGTTTCTTCAGTGAGGTCTAGCCTGTCACCAGTGTTGACATTGTTTCTTGGTTCAACCTGCCTGTTCAAAAATTGGGCCTCCCTAGGGGCCAGCCCCAAGTTCATAAGAATCTCCCAGGAAGGCTACACCCTCACCTTCCAGAAACAACCGACTTGACCAGGTCTCCAGGCAGAAGTGGCTCAGTACCCTGATTTTCAGATGGAAACATCCCGAACCATTTTAACCTCTCTTCAGCGAGGGGAGTGGATAACTTCAAGCTTGCCTACTCCCTCACCCCATTCAACCAACAAGGAAGTACCAGAGTTTTTCACCTCCAGGGTCTTCCCTGCCAGCTCAATCGCTCCCCTTCGGTCTATTCAAAGTACAAGGGGATTCTTCTCACGGTGGTGGTGAAGGAGGTTTAACTATGGCATTACAAAGTACCACAATCCACCAGTACGACTGGTTGGTCAAAGCCAGTTCCCACCAAACCTGTCTCCAGCATACACAGTCTCTAGCTCTAGTAGTTTGAATGGTAAACATGAACAATTAGAACTGGACCACAAGCAAGTCTTCGACTTAGTAGGCTTCCAGTTAGCTTGGAAGAGGGTAAGGTCAGACCCGCCCAAGAGCGTTGGTAGACCTTGAATGCTTATCTAGAAACTTCTCCCTGGACCCATATGCCCAGTCTGGTAGCTGATGCCCCTGATAGGGTTACTGACAGCCATAGAGAAGCAAGTCCGCCTAGGTTGTCTCCACTTGAGGCCGATACAGTGGCACTAGAAGAACAGCTAAACGGTACCAGAATCACTAGAAAAGGTGACCCCAGCTCATTCCACCCCATCTTAAATGGTGGCTGCAGGAAGACAATGTGCTTCAAGGTCTACCATTACACCCACTAAACATGCTCTTCAATCCCTTTCAGATGCATCAAGAAGGGTGGGGTGCTCACTTAGGGGAACACACTGCAAGGGAAACCTGGTCCCTTCCAGAAGCAAGTTACACATAAACTATCTGGAACTAAGGTGGTCTTTTGGCCCTAAAAGAGTTCCAAGAGTTCTGGTTGAACAAATTTGCTGTCATAACTACAGACAACAACATGGTGGTTGCCTGTATTAAGAAAGAGGGGGGGATGAGGTCGGGCCCCTTTTGTGCCCTACTATGGGGAAACCTGACCTGGTCCTCCAGGAAACAGGTGACTCTAGCCTGACACATTGCAGATGGCTAATGTCATAACAGACAAGCTATCCAGGCTCGGGCAAAGTAGACAGAACAGACAGAAGGGCCCCTCCCATCAGAGTTTTCCAGTAATAAGCTTCTGGTGGCACCAGCCCCAAGTGGGCCTCTTTTTTTTGCCACCTGGCTCAACAACAAACTACCTCAATTTGGATCACCGGTGCCAGACCCCCAATATGGACAATGATGCAATCAGTCTGCCATGGGAGGATCTGGACCGATATGCCTTCCCACCGGTAGCCATCTTGGGCAAGTGGAGACAGACAGACCTAAGGGTCGGAGGGGCATCCCCTCCTGGAACCTTCACCTGGTGTTGCACCAATTGGCAATGCTCCATTCGAACCGAATAAAGAGGCCTCTTTGAAGCATTTGTCCTTCAAGACGGTTTTCCTCTTGGCCCTAGGGTCGGGCAGCATAGAAGTGAGATTCATGCTTGGCAAACAAAACATCACACACCAGTCAGACTGGTCAAAGGTGTCTTTGTACCCAGCACCCAGCTTTCTTCCCAAGAACCAGCTGGCTTAGGAGAATCCGGAAAGTGTGGCCCCAGTGGTTATGCCAGCCCTGGCCCAAACCCTGGATAAGTCCTTCAAGCCTGATAGGCCCCTGTGACCATTCAAAGCACTGCGCAACTTATTGGGACAGGACCTCGGACAGAAGAAGGAGTTAGTCTTTGTCTCCCTTGAGAAAGGTTTTTTGACAAGACACCTCACCTGCCACTATCTCCTCATGGATCAAGCATACTATGATCCTATGTTGTGAGCTCTATTGGCCAGGAGGCCCTCACCCTACATCAGGTTAAAGCACGTGTTGTCAGGGCCCCTTGCTGCTTCTAAGGCATTCCATTTAGGAGTCTCCTTAGAACCAATCTGTCAGCCTGTCACTGAAAGTAACATAACACCTTCACTGCTGTTTGAAGGATGTGGCTTGAGCCGATTCAGAGCCTTTTCAATCGGGCCCAGTAGTGGCTGATCAGCAGAGCCACAATTAGCCCTTATATTGAGGAGATTTGTATATATGTACAAAGTGTTATAGTTCATGGAACTAATTGAGATGCTTTCCTTCGGGAGGTTATTGCCTTCTGGGAGTGAACTCTTCCCCCTCTTCCCCTACCTCAGAGCGGGTCTGTTAAAAAGGGGGGGGGGGGGGCAATGTCAGTATACACCCCGGCAACCGGGCACTGGTACCCAACCAAAAGTGTACAGGTTTCCTGACTAAGTTAACCTAGGCCAGAGGGAATTTTGTCGTCATTTATGAGTTCACTTTCGTCACTAGTAACTTACCCGCCGACCAACCGGTAGTTATTCAGCAATTGTCCATTGGATAGGTTGTATTAACGCAATAAAATTGCAAATTGTATTACGCTACAATAGCTTACCATGTGGGACTGAATGCTGTTCTCGGATGGCCGCCAGGCCTGGCCAACGTCTAAGAAAAACAGACATTTATAGTTGGCCGTAGCCTCAGGTTGTCGTCATGTGACCTACCCCATTTGTCTTCTCCTTTCTCGTTGGCAGCCGCCATATTGGAATCTCTTGTGAAGTTTTTCTGCCGTTTTCTACTTATATCTCAGTTCATTTTGATTGTTAGATGTCTTTTTTCAGCCATTTTGTTTATTAATCTTTAAAGCACATATTACATTACTTTCCGTCCAGTCGGATAAGTATTTTTTCTTTTATACCTGTTGTGAGTTTTCTCTTCGGCTAGGCTTTATGTGATCGTGTTTCACTTCTTTTATTGCGTTTGAACATGTCTTCACATAAATCCAATAAAGACAAACCCCGTGCATCTAAATGCCAGCATTTTTGTCATGCTTTCGACACTCATAATTTCTGTCCTACCTGCAGAGAGGCAGGTAAGGGAGATGATCCCTGTGTCACATTTATCTCACCTTGTGATGTTTGTGCTTCCTTTTCGAAAGAACAACTAACCAAGATCACTCATAGAAAGAGATATGTCAAACAACCTGACAAAAAATCTGACAAAAATGATCAAGAATTAGATTTATTGGGCGATAATTCTGTAGAATCCTTCGCGGGCTCACAAGCAGACCTCGAGAGTGCTGCTGACCATCTATTTGCTTCCCCGCTTCGCCCTCAACCTCTTGCCTTCGAGGCTTTATCATTAAAAACTCCAGCTAAAACTGTCCCACCAACTCCAGGTACTGCTTTACAGCAAAAATTAGAAAGTCCTTGGGATCTCGGCTAGACATTCAACTAGACCAAAAGATGGGTGCTTTCCAGGCCAATATTTTAGAGGCAATGAAGTCCCTTCGAGAAGATTTTGAGAAATCTCTCCATAAAACTTCTTCACAAGTGGAGGTAGATCAGGCCTCCGCTTCGGCCTCAAAACCTGGCCCATCTAATACTCGTCTGGACCCCCAAGTACTAATCCTGTCGAGTCGATGGATGTTGATTATGGCCCAGATTATGGCCCAGCCCACGCCTCGACTCTCATTCTAGTCGCGTCGATGACGCCTCGGGTCACAATATTAGTTCTGTCGAGTGAGGGGATGCCCCTCTGCCCCTTGGGTCTGTGGAAACTATCCAAGAGACGAGTGAGATTTTCATCTTTGCTGACATTAATTGGTGAGTTTCCATGTTTATCTGCAATGGCTAAACCTATAGCCATCAATGGTGCTTGGCTGCAACTTCTTGTCTTGGAACAAATACAGCAGGGAGTTGGCTATAGACTTTATAGGTGGTGCCCTGAAGTCCACCTGATTACTGAGGCAACACTTTGTAAAATGATCCATCTTGCCTCTAAACTGATCTGGCTGATCCTCTTTGAGGAGCCTCAATTTGTGCTGTCACTGCCTCAGAGAAGCCCTGCTCCTTGATTGCTGAGGCTCTAGGAGCCAAGCATGTATATTTACTTTCGACAGACTGCGGAGTCTGATTGAATGGCTGAGTGAGTAGGTTAGGCAGGCACAGTGGGATCTGGCTTGACATAGTCACCAGATCCCAAAACCAGGGCATGTTGGACCATCCTTGAGCAATCCGAATGATTCTCCTGCACTGGTGGGAATGCATATGGGTCCAGATCCTCCCAAGACGGGCTGAGTGCATCAACTGCGCAGACCATGGGGTCTGGAACTGGTGACACAAATGCGGTCAGTTTCTTGTTGAACCTTGTACCAAAAAGGCCTATCTGAGGTTGATGCCACCTGTTGCATATTGACTGGAAAACCTCTGGGCGAGACCATTCTGTTTGAATGGTCTGGCCTGGCCTGGGTGTCAGGCTTTGAGAGTCACCGCTTTTCTGGAACACCAGGTCAGGATTCTCCACAGAAATGTACACAGAGGGCCCGACTTCATCCTCACCTTTGTTTATATAGGCAGTTACTGTGGTGTTGTCTGTAGCTAGAACTATGGTGTTGAAACCAAGGCCTATGAACTCTTTTTGGACCAGAAACACTGCCTTTAGTTCCAGATAATTGATGTGCAACTTGCTTTCTGGGAGGGACCAGATTCCTCTTGCAGTGTGTTTCCCTGATGTGTTTGTAAAGATCTGCAGAGCATGTTTTAGTGGGTGTAGCAGTTGACCTTTAAGCACATTGTCTTCCTCCAGCCACCACTTTAGATGGGGGTGAAGTGACCTATGGATAGGGATCACCTTTTCTAGTGATTCTGGTACCCTCCAATTGCTTTTCAGGTGCCACTGTATGGGCCTCATATGGAGTTAACCTAGGAGGACTTGTTTTTCTGTAACAGCCCTATGAGGGACATCAGCTGCTAGACGTGACATCTTTCCTGTTGCGGTCTGTTATACTCTTTTGTGATGCAATCAGTTTGACCTTCACCACTACCGTGAATTCCATGGGTGCTGTGGTTAGACCAAATGATAGTGCTTTGAATTTGTAGGTTTGACCCTGGACGTGAAAACGCAGGTACTTCCTGGAATGGGTAATATGGAAGTAGGCGTCCTTGAAATCAATGGATGTCACTCCCTCCCTTGCCTGGAGGGAGGTTCTTATTGTTTCTGGTGTCTCCATTTTGAATTTTTCTACCTTGAGAAAATTTTTTAGGTTGCTGAGGGCTAAGATAGATCTCCACCGGTAAATTGGTTAGTCGGTTGAAAAACCCCAGATTTTTGTTTTTTGACCAGCTCTACTGCATTTTTGTTCAAAAGCTGATGTAATGCCTCCAAGAGGTAGAGGTTCCTGTGAGGATTGACATAGCAGCCTATGACAGTTGGTGCTCTTTTCAAGTTTCGCTGGGTCGAGAAGGTAAGACTGCAACCCTTTTTGAGGATTTTAAAGACCTTTGGACAGGCCCCCAAGGCTTCCCAAGTTTCCCAAAACTGGTGTAGTCTTGCCCGTACAGGTAGATCTAGAACAACAGTTTGGACATTTGGTACATGTTTCACAGAACTCAAGTGATCGACACAGGAAACATTGTTCACATATTTTAATTCTTGAAGTTGACTTACAACAGGCGGACTTATGCCTTTCTTTTGTGCCTGCCCTTTTACAATATGTGCATGAGTTTTATTGTCTGACAAACTTTTAAAGGTCATAGGAAGCATTTTCTGATCATTCATTAATAATTATATATACATATGAAAGTTCAATTTCTGTAAAAATAAGATGGGTCTGGACAAGGTTACATGGACAACTCCTGTCAAAAGTGCTAGCCTTGACGTCACAGGTTCATGACAATGTAAACAAACTATCATTTTCGTAAGCCTTTTAACACATACATATATATTTAAAAGATTGCATTTTCTGTTTTTATGAAGTTTATTTGTTTATAAGACACCAGTCTGCCACAGTAAATTTCTGAAATAGCCTTGAGAACATCTTTTATATTTGGTTCAGATAAAAAATTATTTTGAGAGGTATTAAACAAGTTGGATAAAAATCACAAATCATGCAGTCAACAAGGTTCAACTATGAGATGAATTTTGAAAACTAATTATTGCTAGGAGATGATATAAATACAACATAAATGTCTTTAGAACTGGGCCTCAAGCAAGGATAATCATTTTATTCCCCAAATTAGTTCAGAACTTTCCCACCCAAACTGTAAACAATACTTTCATAGTATACATAATGTGGTCTAACCATCTACAGTGTATACTGTTGATTACAGTTCCCCAAAACAGATTTCATTTTTCTTGGTCTCAACAAAGGCTTAAAAAATTGAGAAGAAAATGTTGCCAACTAATTTCCAAAACTTAAAATTATCCAAACTTAAGGTCAAAAAGTACTGAACTACTATCTTAAGGAAAACCCATTATATACTGAATTATTTCATGAACTGATAATATAAAAGTTAGAACTTTAAGGATTCTTTCAGAATAAATTCAATAAATTTGACTACAACAGCAAGCTTTTATACCTGATTTATGCAAATGAAAACAAATTTCATATGCACCGGATTAGCAATTGTCCATTGGATAGGGTATTAACTTTTAAAAATTTAATTTACTTATTAAATTTGCAATTTAATGTGATTTAATGTGATTATAACGATGTAAAATTACTGGCAACTGCCAATAGTTGAAATTCATCGGCAATCGCTGATACACGACACATATCCGGACAAGTCCAGCAAACCGGCCTGGAATACAATTGGAAGTTTCATTTAGAAAAAATGCCATTAGTCCAAGTATTCATCCCGACCAACCAAGGGTCAGTCGTCTTTAGAATGACAATTATTGTGTAAATACTCCAGTACCAAGACGACTGTAAACTTGTGTGAGTATCACCAGACCGGACCAGAAACTGTAAACTTAGCGTCACAAGAGCAGTGTCCAAAGAGAGACATTAAAGGTCATAGGAAGCATTTTTCACAAAAATTTTGAAGTTAACTTAATTCAATAGACAAACAACCTATAAGAATGAAAATATGGTTTATTTTAAGAAATAGATGATACAAGAGCCATAAATAGCATTAGAAAAAATAAATATAACAAAGTGGAGTAAAAAGCCGACATTGTTTTTCTCGTAGTAGATGATTGATGGCGTCACAGGTTCATTGCGAAGTTCTGTTAAGTTGGAGATAAAATGTATATATTTACAAACTGGAGGAAGATAACATGTTTCTTTGAAGATTTAAGTTTTGCCAGAAAAAAAGCTCACTACCTTTATTTTTTCCATATGCTGTTTTTTTCTCAAGTTTTACTTCACTTTTAACCACTAACAGTTCTAACAAACACAGGAGAAATACTACGGCATATGTACACTTGTCTTGGAATGCAGAAAGCATAAACATCTGTATGAGATATTGCCTTCTCTCATTTTTTTCAAGGTTTTTATACTGTGATGGGATAGTAGCCTTTCACAAGTTAGATATTTACATAAAACTAAGAATCTGTTGAAAAATTCAAAAGTTGTCATTAAAATGTACTGGATACTGTTTTTTTTTTGTATTTATCTCTTCTATTTCTATCAAGATAAGGTATGATGTAAAGTGAAATCAAAATATGAAATTTGTTTTCATTTGCATAAATCAGGTATAAAAGCTTGCTGTTGTAGTCAAATTTATTGAATTTATTCTGAAAGAATCCTTAAAGTTCTAACTTTATATTATCAGTTCATGAAATAATTCAGTATATAATGGGTTTTCCTTAAGATAGTAGTTCAGTACTTTTTGACCTTAAGTTTGGATAATTTTAAGTTTTGGAAATTAGTTGGTAACATTTTCTTCTCAATTTTTTAAGCCTTTGTTGACACCAAGAACAAATGAAATCTGTTTTGGGGAACTGTAATCAACAGTATACACTGTAGATGGTTAGACCACATTATGTATACTATGAAAGCATTGTTTACAGTTTGGGTGGGAAAGTTCTGAACTAATTTGGGGAATAAAATGATTATCCTTGCTTGAGGCCCAGTTCTAAAGACATTTATGTTGTATTTATATCATCTCCTAGCAATAATTAGTTTTCAAAATTCATCTCATAGTTGAACCTTGTTGACTGCATGATTTGTGATTTTTATCCAACTTGTTTAATACCTCTCAAAATAATTTTTTATCTGAACCAAATATAAAAGATGTTCTCAAGGCTATTTCAGAAATTTACTGTGGCAGACTGGTGTCTTATAAACAAATAAACTTTCATAAAAACAGAAAATGCAATCTTTTAAATATATATGTATGTGTTAAAAGGCTTACGAAAATGATAGTTTGTTTACATTGTAACTCGAAATCTGTCAAAATTTCCGTTTCCGGACTCTAACCCGAAATCGGTTTGTCCAATCGAATTGAAACTTGACAGGGAGAGAGATCACCATCCTAGCTAGGTTCCTTTCGAAATTGGTGTAATTCCGTCCGTTCGTTTGTCTGTTTTTTGTCCGTCCATCAACATTTCTGTTTCCGGACTCTAACTCGAAAACAGTTTGTCTAATCAAATTCAAACTTGACAGGGATATAGATCACCATCATAGCTAGGTTCCTTTCGAAATTGGTGTAATTCCATCTGTTTGTTTGTCCGTTTCTAGTCTCTGTCCATCAACATTTCCCTTTCTGGACTCTAACTCGAAATCTGTCAAAATTTCTGTTTCTGGACTCTAACTCGAAAACGGTTTGTCTAATCGAATTGAAACTTGACAGGGAGAGAGATCACCATCCTAGCTAGGTTCCTTTCGAAATTGGTGTAATTCCATCTGTTCGTTTGTCTGTTTTTTTGTCCGTCCATCAACATTTCCGTTTCCGGACACTAACT
This sequence comes from Sabellastarte sp. h YS-2021, assembly GCA_964017235.1. NCBI lineage: Eukaryota > Metazoa > Annelida > Polychaeta > Sabellida > Sabellidae > Sabellastarte > Sabellastarte sp. h YS-2021. The sequence goes on from OZ024936.1 coordinate 38,318,511, forward strand.
CGAAAACGGTTTGTCTAATCAAATTCAAACTTGACAGGGATATAAATCACCATCATAGCTAGGTTCCTTTCGAAATTGGTGTAATTCCATCTGTTCGTTTGTCCGTTTCTAGTCTGTTTGTCAACATTTCTGTTTCTGGACTCTAACTTGAAAATGCTTTGTCCAATCGAATTCAAACTTGACAGGGAGATGGATCACCATCATTGCTAGGTTCCTTTCGAAATTGGTGTAATTCCGTCCGTTCGATTGTCCATTTGTCTATCCATCAACATTTTCCATTTCCGGACTCTAACTGTAAAACGCTTTGTTCAATCAAATTCAAACTTGACAATGAGATAGATCACCATCATTGCTAAGTTGCTTTTAAAATTGGTGTAATTCCATCCTTTCGTTTGTCCGTTTATAGCATAGATACAATTATGTAACCTAGATTACAAGTTTTACATTTCTTAGCACGCCTAACACATTCACCTTAACTGGGTGACCTAACATTTCTTTCCTTGTTTCTAAATTTAATTACAGCAGTCGCTAACCTTATTGCTGCCTGGGCAACCCGCCTTTTGGGGCATCTTTGACCCTCTTGTCTGTAGAGTATACTGAAGATAACTTAAGAAATTTCATTCAAATTTTGCATGTATATGTAACTGGCCATAGATAAGTCCCACACATTAAGGTAACCTTAAACTCCCAGAAATAACACATTGTCAGTGTCATCGTCACACTTCCTTTCCAGACAGTATCTCAAAAATGGCATGATGGATGAAATTCAGATTTGGCATGTGGATGTAACTGGTACTCAAGGTGTGCCTTATTTTAAGGTGACCTTAAAACTCCCACTAGTAACATATTTAATATTGATTTTTAAGTTTTTTCCATTTCCAGACAGTATCTCGAAAAGAGGTTGACAGATTCAATTCAAATTTGGCATGTGGTTGTAACTGGTATTGAAGATGTGCCCTATTTTAAGGTGACCTTAAACTCCCATGTACAAAAGAATTATGTTGAGTTTAAATTTTTTTATTTTTGCAAGTATACTGAAGATAACTTGAGAAATTTCATTCAAATTTTTACATGTATATGTAACTGGCCATAGATAAGTGCATACATTAAGGTGACCTTAAACTCCCAGTAATATAGGGTCGTCATGACTCCACAACTTCAATCTCGACTAGTTGTGAAATGAGCGTCGTATCGGAACCGATTATTCACGTCGACATAATTATTGTATATTCTCACCTCAATTTCACTGGAAACTTTCCTTACATACTTATTTTTAAGTTTTTATCCATATTATCATCTTTCTGTTACACAAACGTATTTAAACAAGTGTATATCTTCAATTCATTATCTGGCAGGTAAACAGGAAGTGATCACCTGAGGAAGGTAGATATTGCAGGTAACATTTTCCAACCGGAAATATAAATTAATAAAATTATAAATTTACATGTCAGTAATGCATGTAGGCCAAAATGGATGCATTTAAGGAAGAAAAGGTGGAATATAGCAATGCAACTGTTTAATCTACAAGTGAAAAATTGGAAATTTCTTAAATACAAATGTTGGGAATCTCAGAAAATATCAATGTTGCCACTTTAATGTCTTTGTACATGTAATGAATGGAACTTAAAAAATTAATTTGTTAGAATTCTTCAGTTCTATTTTTTAACCCAAATCTCTTAAAAGTCAGGTAAACTGGGTAAAGGTGGTTGGTGAGTTGGTTGTGTGACTTCTTTTTAAGCGTCCCCGCAAGGGACGCTTGTTTGTGTATCGGAGAGCTTCAGGCTCCGCCGGCTCCGCATTTTGTTTTCCTTATAACTCTGTAACCGTTAGGCGGATTCTTTTCAAATTTGGCAGGTTTAGGCAGTAGCCTTGGGGAATTTTTTTGAATATGCTGCAGTGACATTTCAACCAATCAGAGAGGTCTCATGACCAAAAATGTCTTTTTTCGATGGGGAAGCTTGTCCGGATGATAACTTGAAAGGAATTTTATCAATTCACCTGAAACTTGGCAAATACATTCATTCTGTTAAAATCTGGAAATCATTAGATTTTGGCGTTGATTGGTCAAGAAATGGCCGAGTAATTAATGATTAATTAATCATTACGAATTTTCCAAATAAGGAAAACACAAAAATGCTTATATCTCGAAAACCGTGCTAGATAGAGCGATTTCGACGAAATTTTTGACCCGCAGGTTATATCTGCGGAGTAGTTTTCCCAATTTTCAAAAAAATTTTGTCTCGCCCAAAATGGCGGCCATTTTGAATTTTCGAAATTTTCGCAAAAATTGCAAAACACAAAAATGCTTATATCTCAAAAACCGTGCTAGATAGAGCAATTTCGACAAAATTTTTGACCCGCAGGATATCTCTGCGGAGTACTTTTCCCAATTTTCAAAAAATTTTTGTCTCGCCAAAAATGGCGGCCATTTTGAATTTTCGAAATTTTCGCAAAAATTGCCAGTTCCCAAGAAGTAAAGAGGCAACATGGGATATATAACATTTATTTTTCTATTTTTCTACCCAATTTTTATCAGGCACAATATACATTTAAAATACATTCAAAACAATTGAAATTAAGTTATGTATTTGTCCCTAACTGGCCAAATAAGCCTGCCTTGCAAGTGACCTAAGTAAAGGGAACTTGAACCATAGTGAACTCCAAGGTCATGCAGCTGACCTTCAAATATGGAAGGTCAAAAACCCAACATGACGAACGGTGAAAGAAAAGCAAGCAGGCTGGGCAGCAAATATGAAATTATCTGTCTAAAGTCCATGGGTTTCTATTAATTTCTGCCCAACCCGCCGGCCAGTCCAGCAACAATGAGGTCATGAAGACAGGTCCTGGAGCAATGACCTCCAAGGTCAAATCCGAGGTCAAGGTCAAACTGACAAACGAAGCAAGGCAAGGTAAAATGGCCAGAAATGCTAGCCAGTGTGTTTCCAGCTGATAACCCATGAAAGAGGGTAAAGTTAAAAAGTTAAAGTATTAGCATTTGCATCTGTATCATAGTAAAGGTACTGTGAATTCACAGTGTACAGGGTGAAAATAAGAAGCACCCAATCTAAGTGGCAATACAATTATTTGCATGCCAGTGTAAAGTTAAAATGAGGTCAAAGGTTACTAGAAGTGCAATTCTATGCATTCAAGTGTAAAAAGATAAAACCAGATCCAGTAAAAGACAATAAAAGAAACACACTGCCAACTAAGGTGTTGGAAAAGGTGATCGTTGTGATCCCCTCACTAATAAAATAATAAACAACCTTAGTGACTGCACCATGCAGCCTCTGCTTAACAGTGATCCAACTCATGATCACAACAAGACTAGATGATCACATTGTCCAACTAATGTAATGTAATTGTAATGTGCATGTATGCAAAAAGTAACAATAATACATAAAATACATATAAAAACATTTGTAACATGGCAGGCAATTGAGTTCTGGTACATCTTTCCTTCAGGACATCACATGAAAATTCCACACAGGTTCCACATCAAAACACAACCAAGTGTGAAGCAATACACCAATATTATGTCCATAGGAAAGCACTACTAGCAAAGCCAAAGACTAGCTAGTCAAGACTTGAATGAATATGCCAAGAATGCACCAGTCCCACCATCCTCAGTTATAGTGATCTGAAAAATATCTACAGGCAGTAATCTTGTCACGAAAAATTTGATACACATAATATTGTTACTAGATACAAAAGACATGGGATGGGTTAAGGGGGGGAAAATATTTTTCTTGCTGTGTGCCCATGTGCCTCCAACTTCAAAATGGAAGAATGACAGGGGTTTACAGACGAGGACCAAAGGCTGTCCAATCAGAAGCAGCCACATAGTATTAATACAAAGTAAAATAAATTAAAGTAGTGACCAAACAATATGATTTAAAGTAGTAACCAACTTCTTCAGAACTGACCTTGCCCACACCCTCATGTGGTCCCGAACAGTTCCCAAGAAGTAAAGAGGCAACATGGGATATATAACATTTATTTTTCTATTTTTCTACCCAATTTTTATCAGGCACAATATACATTTAAAATACATTCAAAACAATTGAAATTAAGTTATGTATTTGTCCCTAACTGGCCAAATAAGCCTGCCTTGCAAGTGACCTAAGTAAAGGGAACTTGAACCGTAGTGAACTCCAAGGTCATGCAGCTGACCTTCAAATATGGAAGGTCAAAAACCCAACATGACGAACGGTGAAAGAAAAGCAAGCAGGCTGGGCAGCAAATATGAAATTATCTGTCTAAAGTCCATGGGTTTCTATTAATTTCTGCCCAACCCGCCGGCCAGTCCAGCAACAATGAGGTCATGAAGACAGGTCCTGGAGCAATGACCTCCAAGGTCAAATCCGAGGTCAAGGTCAAACTGACAAACGAAGCAAGGCAAGGTAAAATGGCCAGAAATGCTAGCCAGTGTGTTTCCAGCTGATAACCCATGAAAGAGGGTAAAGTTAAAAAGTTAAAGTATTAGCATTTGCATCTGTATCATAGTAAAGGTACTGTGAATTCACAGTGTACAGGGTGAAAATAAGAAGCACCCAAACCCAAGTAGGACCTAGTGACGTAGAGCATGTTGAAAAGCAAGGGCTACAGAGGAAGTAGTGGTGACAGCAGAGGAAAGGTAGGTCCAAACAGCATCAGATTTCCAGGTACCATGCTTCATTATATGCTCAAGAGGTACGCCCTGGGAAAAAGCCCAAGCAGCCCCACCCCTACGGAAATCATGGAATGTGAGTACTTTACTCAAGGAAAGTGCCTTGGAAATGTCCTTCAGATGTTTGCGAGCTACAGAGTCAGTCAATGGAACTAATCCTTTATTTCTGGGAATTAGAAAGACTGGAGAGTTATCGGTGCCTTTGAATGTTGCAAACATGGTTCTAAGCGCCATAATGGGGCACAGGTTCGAGCCTGCCAAATCTGGCAGTGAAACAGTGGTAAAATCCTTTCTGTTCTGCATTGTTTTGGACCATTTTATCACTAAAACTGCCCCAGAGTCCCCAAAAATTACGTCACCACGAGCCAGCTGTCTGGTATGGTCGAATGAGGCCACTGAATGTGGAAGAACATTGGATAACCTAAGAAATGAAAAGAAAACCACCAGGTACAAAGGCTTAAAGATCACTGGAAACTGCATGCTGTCGCATTGCTGGATAATACGTTGTAATAAAGTGACATCTAGATGGGCAGAAATTGAAGGATTAAAGGGGGCTTGCAACCTAGTTGCTTTGACAAATAGGGCCAATCTTTCATCTCTAAAGGCACTGGTATCAAGGCCGTGCAAGATATGTAAAGCCCTAATGGCTGTTAAATGGTTTTGTAAGTGAGAAGAAGAAATTCCATTATGATGTAAGAATTCTAGAAAGGCCAACAACAAATGAATATTCACCTGATAGGGAAACAGTCCAGCTGCCACCTGGAAAGCTATAAAGTCTGACCACATCCTACGATACTGCCTCAATGTGGCAGGACGGAATCCTGACATGAGCTTATCAACAGCAGACATGGCCAGCTGGGCTGCATTACCCATGGAATCTACAAGAGAAAATTATATGGTATAGTTTAGCAATGTTAAGTCTAAATGCGTTGGAATCCAACTGTAATCAGGCAGTATATGAGCGAGCTGTGTACAGTTATCAGCAGTAAATTGCCACCTGGAAAGGAGATCTGCCAAAACATTGCTCTGGCCTGGGATATGTACAACTACTATCTGTATATGGAAAATTGCACAAATGAGCCAAATGTTCCTGGCAATGAGAGCCAGAGTAGGGTCCCTAGCCCTGCCAGAGTTCAAAACCTCTACCACTGCCATGTTATCGCAATGGATACGTACTCGTCTATTTGCCCAATGAGTAGCCCATATTTTCAGTGCTACTATTATGTTTAGTATCTCTAAATGAGCAATGTTGTAGTGGAGATAGCCTTTGGGGATGGGTAGAGCATATACCATGTTACCATGAGCGCCCCCAAAGCCAGTAAGACAGGCATCCAGGTGTACTTCTGAATGGCAATAAGATTGGTCATAATAAGTGACACCATTATAATGAGGAAGGAAGGAATTAAACCAAGCTAAGTCATGTTTAAAGTCAGCAGTGATTAATATCTTCCTTACATTTACGTTATCTCTCAATAATTGCAGCATTCTGTTTAGAAAGAATCTGGAATGTTTTACACATCTAGACACATAAAGGAGAGACCCCAAGAGGGATTGAAGGTCCCTTTTGCTACAATAAGTCTTGGAACCCCAGTCTGCACATAGCTGAGCAATTTCAGCCAATTTTTCGCTTGGAATGGAGATGGTTTTTTGCACCGAATCTACCAGTATACCTAAGCAAGTAACTGAAGTGGCGGGTGGAACCAATTTTTTGGGATTAATGTCTAATCCTAGCTCCCCCAACAATTTCTTCAAAAATATGAAAGATTCGTTGATTTTTGAAGGAAGTCCAGTATATATTAGATCGTCTATATAATTGTACAATAGTGGGAAGCCATGCTGGGCCATAATGTAACGAATGGCATCTGTACATCTCTGAAAAATTTGGGAACCATGTCGAAATCCGAAAGCTACCGATCTATCAAGAAAGTACTGATCTTGGAACTTTATACCTAGTAGATCTATGTCCCCAGGATCAATTTTTATTTGTCTAAAGGCTCTGCTGATGTCAATTTTATAGATTTGTGCTGAAGGCCCCAAATTTCGCAATGAATTCGTTATGGAATCAACAGAGGGATAATTCAAGTCATAAGGGGTACCCAAGTATGTATCTTTAGCCACTCCATTATTAACAGATGCTTGTTTTGGCCAGCTTAAGTCCATAATGGTTCTTTTGCTGGCAGAATTTTGTTTGTCTCTAACTAACAAAGGAGATACATGCATATCTATGGGTTTTGTGTCAAAAGGGCCTAAAATGGCTTCGTATTGCCTCTCTTCTTCTAAAAATTTACTAATGTCCTGCATATTTTCGATAGCAGAAGTATGATTTTCTTCAGTAGAGTGTAACTGACAACTTCTATCAAAATCTAACGGAAAACCAAACTCAAGCAAATCACATAATTGCTGGTCCCAGTAATTTTTGAGGTAGCCTCTCCAGGCTTTGATGTTAAGTCCAGATTGGACAGGTATACGACAATGTAGGAAGTTTGGGAGATTGCTATCTTTTATTAACTTATGAGCCTGCAATACGTCGGGTATCTGATCCCATTGAACTGACTGGCCTTGATAAATTTTTAAAGCAGATTTGGGGAGGAAACCAAATTGTTTGGTGTTTTTCTGAGAATTAATCAGATGTAACATATGGTCATATGGTGCATCATACTCGGCATTAAGAACACACTCCTCACTGGAGTTGAAATATTGGGGTTCTGAGTTTCTGTTTTGCAAATGTGGTCTAATAGACGGGTGCATACTGAGACAATCTTTGGGTGTACTTTGATTGACAGTTGCGACCTTAAGGTCAACTATGTTGTTGCATGAATTATTTGATTCCCCATCAAAAATCCCATTTTTGTTTTTTTTTCCCACCAAATGGTTTTTGACCTGCTTAGCCAATGTTGGCTGGTTACTGCAACATAACATGTTTTCCATACTGTCTTTTGTATCTGTATCTACTACACATGGATCATCAGCAACTAGTTGCTGTAGTACATGGAACCTGTTGTTTGACAATATTTCCGGCTTTTGAGCAACCATCTCGGCCACACTGCCACTACCCCAAGGCTGTGGACAATTTTTTGCCACAATGTGATTTTGTTTTTTACATATGGACTTACTAGAGGGCTGTGACTGAGCTTTGCTGGACAACTTAACATATGGAACTTTGTTGGTCTTAGCTACTGTATGAGCACTGCTGTAACCTTGGTTGTTGCCTGCTATACCTAGCTGTATGTTATTAGTAGCCCCAAGATTCCTCTCAACCCTCGGATAGGAAGGCATATTGCCATCTATATTGGAAAGTAATGCTTGAGCATAAGACTTGTTAGGTTTAACTGTATCAAAGGCACTAGCTTGTTGAAACCAACGTATTGCTTGATATTTAGATACAAATGATTCTGACTTGGCAGAATGCAACTGTGTGCTGAAATAAGTTTTAGTAGGAAACAATCGGGTGGGAGCAGGTTCGAACCCACCCTGGCTTACTCGTTTTTTGTCATTTTCTTTATCTTACTCCTACAATTTTGTTCCGAATGGGGGTATGTTTTGCCAAACTGTTGAAAACAATGGGCACAGATGTGTCTGTAAGTGACACCTTTTGTGTCATGTGATTTTTGGTGAGTACATGTCCCCTGATTGTAGTATGAGCAAGTGAGTACCTTATTTTTGGTTTTCTTTTGAAAATTTGACACTTCTTCAGAAGTGTTAGCTACATGTCGTTGAGCATTGGCTCGCCTTATCCTGTCCAACTTCTCAGTTTCAGTATAATTTTTTACTTCCGCTTGCTCCATTCTACAAAGCAGGACAGCATGGCTGGCCCGTGCCGCATCCCAAGAGAAGTCATTGGCATCCTCCATAAGAGCTATTAGATAATCAAGCTATTGTATACAACACAATATAAAATAAAATGGTAAAATATAAAAACACTCAGTATAAAACCACTTAGATGTAAAAATAATCTGCAGTTGCACTTGAAGTTGAAATTTCGTAAAAATATTTTTCTGCTGTGTGCCCATGTGCCTCCAACTTCAAAATGGAAGAATGACAGGGGTTTACAGACGAGGACCAAAGGCTGTCCAATCAGAAGCAGCCACATAGTATTAATACAAAGTAAAATAAATTAAAGTAGTGACCAAACAATATGATTTAAAGTAGTAACCAACTTCTTCAGAACTGACCTTGCCCACACCCTCATGTGGTCCCGAAAAAACACAAAAATGCTTATATCTCGAAAACCGTGCTAGATAGAGCGATTTCGACGAAATTTTTGACCCACAGGGTATCTCTGCAGAGTAGTTATCCCAATTTTGAAAAAAAATTTATCTCGCCAAAAATGGCGGCAATTTTGAATTTTCGAATTTTTCGCAAAAATTGCAAAACATAAAAATGCTTATATCTCGAAAACCCTGCTAGATAGAGCGATTTCGACGAAATTTTTGACCCACAGGGTATATCTGCAGAGTAGCCATGCCAATTTTCAAAAAAATTTTATCTCGCCAAAAATGGCGGCCATTTTGAATTTTCGAATTTTTCGCAAAAATTGCAAAACATAAAAATGCTTATATCTCAAAAACCCTGCTAGATAGAGCGATTTCAACGAAATTTTTGACCCGCAGGGTATCTCTGCAGAGTAGCCATGCCAATTTTCAAACAAAAAATTTCTCGCAAAAAATGGCGGCCATTTTGAATTTTCGAATTTTTCACAAAATTGCAAAACACAAAAATGCTTATATCTAGATAGAGCGATTTTGACGAAATTTTTGACCCACAGGGTATCTCTGCAGACTAGCCATGCCAATTTTCAAAAAAATTTTATCTTGCCAAAAATGGCGGCCATTTTGAATTTTCGAATTTTTGCGCAAAAATTGCAAAACACAAAAATGCTAATATTTCGAAAACCGTGCTACATAGAGCGATTTCGACGAAATTTTTGATCTTCAGGGTATCTCTGCAGACCAGCTATCCCAAAGAGCTTTCACTTGGTGAAGTTTCAGACCCATAGCTAATTGCTCACCTACTCAAAAAGAGTAAATGCGAATTATCTCAAAAACTATTGCGGATACCCAATTTTTATCAAATAACTCATTCATGTACTTTTGGGAGGGCATTCACATGGTAAGTTTCAGACCTGTAGATGATTACTCACCTACTCAAAATGAGTAAATGCGAATTATCTCTAAAAGTATTGCAGATAGCCAATTTTTCTCAAATAACTCATTCACCTACTTTTGGGAGAGCTTTCACATGGTGAAGTTTCAGACCCATAGCCAATTACTCACCTACTCAAAATGAGTAAATGCGAATTATCTCTAAAAGTATTGCAGATAGCCAATTTTTCTCAAATAACTCATTCACCTACTTTTGGGAGAGCTTTCACATGGTGAAGTTTCAGACCCATAGCTAATTATTTACCTACTCAAAATGAGTAAATGCTAATTATCTGTAAAAGTATTGCGGATACCCAATTTTTATCAAATAACTCATTCATCTACTTGTGGGAGAGCTTTCACATGGTGAAGTTTCAGACCCATAGCTAATTACTCACCTACTCAAAATGAGTAAATGCGAATTATCTCTAAAAGTATTGCAGATAGCCAATTTTTATCAAATAACTCATTCACCTACTTTTGGGAGAGCTTTCACTTGGTGAAGTTTCAGACCCATAGCTAATTACTCACCTACTCAAAATGAGTAAATGCGAATTATCTCTAAAAGTATTGCAGATAGCCAATTTTTCTCAAATAACTCATTCACCTACTTTTGGGAGAGCTTTCACTCTGTGAAGTTTCAGACCCATAGCTATTTATTCACCTACTCAAAATGAGTAAATGCTAATTATCTGTAAAAGTATTGCGGATACCCAATTTTTATCAAATACTCATTCATCTACTTGTGGGAGAGCTTTCACATGGTGAAGTTTCAGACCCATAGATAATTATTCACCTACTCAAAATGAGTAAATGTGAATTATCTCTTAATAGTATTGCAGATAGCCAATTTTTCTCAAATAACTCATTCGCCTACTTTTGGAAGACCTTTCACACACGAAAATGAAAAATTGTGAATATCTCGGAAAAGCTATTTCTTCTGCTTTAATGCTCGGCGGGAGATACACACCACGGCAGTGGTCTTGACAAAAATTTTTGTCTCCCCAAAAATGGTGGCCATTTTGAATTTTCAAAGTTTTTGCAAAACACAAAAATGCTTATATCTCGAAAACCGTGCTATATGGAGCGAACTCAACAAAATTTTGGACCTGCTGGGTATCTCTGCAGAGTAGCCATGCCAATTTTCAAAATATTTTTATCTCGCCAAATATAGCGGACATTTTTAATTTTTTTATTTTTTGCAAAACACAAAAATGCTTATATCTTGAAAACCGTGCTAGATAGAGCAGACTGCGCTGACTTAGGTTGCCACAACAGTATAAGGCTAGAAACGAAGCATTTTCTTAATACTTTAGCACTCACCTTTATATCCTTTTCGGGACGCTTTGTTTTTGCTATGCAAAAACATTATCTTTTTTTTTTGCGAGCGATCCTCTAGTTTTATTTGGTCATGGCCAGCAACAGTAGCCTCATTTTTATCTGCATTGTCCAAGATTGTGCCACCATTTGTGGAGGGATCTTGATTCAGTGGATTCTGTTCCAATGCTGCAACTGCACTATATGTGTCGGACTCTTTCATATTTTTGTTTATGAAAATCATTTCGTCCAATGTATCTGGATCTAAAGAAGACCTCAATTTTGTCATGGTCATCCCAGCAATTGAAAAAGTTCTCTCACTGGGTACAGATGTTGGCGGAATTGCCAAGTATACCTTTGCAAGTTTTGCCACGTTTGGGTACCTAAATTCACCAGATTGCCACCATTCAAGAGGATCTGCTATTCTGACAGGTTCTTCTAAAAATCATTATACTCCTAATCCAGTGATGTTGGTAATGTTAGATCACATATATCACCCAACAAAGAGGCAAATAATTTTGGCTTCTTTGGAGCTGGATTTTCAGTGCCAGGTTCTATTTTGACTTCAACTGGACCTTGTTCACCATCATGACTATCAGATTTGATTTCATGAAGCAAATCAGATATCTTCTGTTTGACTATGTCCCTTTGGGTGTTTGTCATTATTTTGGCTGTTTGAACCTTGGATCCAAAGCAGTAGAGATGATAAGTGGTGATTTCAAAATTTTGTCCAAAGGGGTACCATTTCATTGCGTTAATACATCTTACCTACCAGACGATAGCTATAGCCCGGCGCCAGCCGGTCCCGCCAAACGAAAGAAAAAGACGTCCCGGGTTTCACCCCCGGCAGGACCGGCACACTACAATCCACTCGCCAGGTGGCCTAGTTCTGCCTCACTCGCCAGAGGGACGTGACGTCATAGCATCTTTTTCGTTTGGCGCGATATTTAAAGTTGTGGATTTTTATCTGTGAACTCTTTAGTTTTTATATTGTGTTATATCTGTGTAATTTGTGTCGGAAGTGTTGCCATTAGTTAACTGTTCTATCATGGCATCTCCAGGACAGAAAAAGGGTGCGTGTGGCCATATTATGGCTTCATTTGACAAACATAGTAGGTGTGCGCGTTGTCGCGAGAAAGGACAGGGTGATGACCCTTGTGTTCAGAATCTGCAGTGTGACTTTTGCAGTGTCCTTACCCCGGAGCAAATGCTCAAGTTAAGTACTCCTACCTATAAACTCAGAAAGGAAAAGGCTAAAGCAAAGGAAGTGTTAGTCGATCCGTCTTCTGTGGTAGTACTTGATGCCCAACCAGAACAAGAACCTGCTGTATCTGTTTCTCCTGCTCCGGATTTGTCCCTTCCTGTGCCTCAGTTTAAGAAAGATCTTCAGGAACTGGACGAAAAGTGGGCCACTCGTATGGCCAGGCTTGAGGCGCTTATCACTTTAGGACATCGCTCCTCACCTGTACAAAATCCAACATTTTCTCCGGTCAAAGTACCGGTCTCTCATGCTGCTCCAGCAGGTGCTCTTTCCCAGACACCCTTTTTTGTCTCTACTTCGGCTTCTTCCGGCCCAGCCGGTCCGGCTGTTGGCCCGGATGAGCCTAGAGATCAGGATTTTTCAATTGCTGACAGACAATCTCCACTTCAAAACCTCTACCCGGAAGCAGAACCTATGTTTAAACACCCTGCTCCGGTGGCTACTGTGTCGTCAGCTGCTATGTCTGCTTCCTCTCAAGCTGCATTTCAACAACCTTCTTCCGGCTCCGGGCCGGTCACCTTCCGCGATGTCAATCCTCAGGAAACATTTGAAGAGGGTGAGTTATCTGACGCAGAGGAATCCCCAGACTTAGAAACCTCAGACCCGGACCGGGTCCTCAGTGAAGATCAAAATTACCGCGAGACTGTGAGAGGCGTCCGCGCGTTCATGGGATGGACACACATTCCTGACCTGGAGTTTTTCTCCTCAATCCCGCACTGATAATCCTTGGGCAGGTCACCGTTCGCAACCTGTGGGCAAGATTTCTGTGGATCTTCCTCCGGAAGATTGGTTGTGCCGAAAACTAGAGACTCTAAACCTTGTACTGATAGAAGGTTATCCTTCAAAATCTAGTGATCCAGGTGGCCTGCATGTGGACCAATTCCTCAGACCCCCCAAATCCCAGAGCAGATGGTATGGGATACACCCGGCGGAGCCTACAGATCCAACTAGGCCGGGTAAATCAGTGAATTCTTGGCCAAATGATGCGGCGAAGATAAATAGTTCATTCCCCAGGATTTCAACCATATCTTCTGCATCTCCTCAGCCTCCATCCCGCCCACTATCACAAGACACTATGCGTAAGTGGGAGAAAGCAGCAAAAGAGTCTTCATATATTTGCAACCAGTCAGCGGGGTTTAATCGCTGTATTACCAAGATACAGGATGCCTTCCAAGAACAATTGCATATCTTACAAAGTGAACTTAAGAAAGGCAAGTCTTCTGTCAAAGCTCAAGGTGCATTGGATGAACTTTTGTATTTATCTTCATTTAACCAGAATGTCAGTTTCGCCATGGGTAAATCTCTACAACGTTTGGCAGACTTTACATTTGTGCAGATGGCAAATTTGACCCTACTCCGTAGGGATTCATACTTGGAAGCTGTGAAACCGGGGATTAAACCAGATACTTTCAATTCCTTGAGAAATTGCCCCCTGAATGGATATGGGCTATTTCCAGATGCTGCTATTAGAAAAGCTGAGGATGAAATAAACCAATTAGAAGCTTCCCGACGTACTTCCCAGCCCGGCCCGGGCCGCGGGGGGTTCGCCGGTAGAGGCAGAAAACAGAGATACCAACCCTACAGTACTGGTTGGAAACCTCAAGACACTGCTAAAACAACTTCTCAAGCCGGAAAGGAACTACCAGCTTGGAAAGCGTTTGGTTCCCGCAATAGAGGCCGGGGCAGAGGCCGGGGTGGTCAACCCGGACGTGGTACCAAGATGGCTCATGAGAAGACACAGTATAAATGACAATTACTGCAAGTCAAGTCCGGTGCCGGTGGCCCGGCCAGTCAGTTCTGTACAAAGTGTCATAACAAGAAACTCTTTTGTATCTGTTCCAACAAATGTTTCTTATCATGTTGTATGTCGTGTACCTACTGTAACAAGGTGGCAGTCGCAAAAGAAAGACGTAAGACCAAAATTAAAGATCAAAAGTCAAATAAAGTGTGTGAAAAGTGCTTCTTTTGTCGGTCACTTTGTTTCTGCTCCAAATGTTCCAAATGTCCCCAATGTTGCAAGTGTCCAACCAGTGGGGGGACGTCTTCAGAGTTTTTGGGAAATATGGGCTCACAAGGGTGCAAACCCAAAAGTAGTGTCCACATTAAAGGAGGGTTATGTTCTTCCCTTCAAAGTAAGACCTCCCTTAGTAAGGGATCCCCTGATAGTAAGTGGCTATGCAAACCCCATCAGAGACTCCCACTTGCAAGCAGCTGTACAAGCTCTGATCGAGAAAAAGGCAGTAGAGAGGGTCAGGGTTCAAACCTCACTAGCCTTTTTCAACAGACTGTTCATTGTCCCAAAGCCGAACCACAAGTGGCGGCCAATCTTGGATCTCAGTACTCTAAATCAGTTTTTACGCGTAAAAACATTCAAAATGGAGACTCCAGAGACAATCCGGACCTCTCTACAACAAGAGGAGTGGGTGACATCGCTAGACTTCAGCGACGCCTACTTCCACATCCCAATTCACTACACATCCCGAAAATTCCTCAGGTTCCACTTTCAGAACCAGTCGTACCAGTTTCGGGCACTTCCCTTTGGCCTGTCAACAGCTCCCATGGAGTTCACTGGTGTGGTCAAAGAGGTCAAGTTAATGGCTCAGTCACAGGGTATAAGAATCCACCAGTACCTAGACGACTGGTTGATTCGAGCCCCTACCAAAGAATCTTGCCACCAGGGAACCCAATCCCTCCTAGCCCTCTGCCAGGAGTTGGGCTGGATGGTAAACATGCAAAAATCAGAACTGGAACCCCAACAAGTCTTCGACTTCGTAGGCTACCAGTACGACCTACTCAACGGAATAGTCAGACCTACTCAAAATCGTTGGGAAACCCTTCAACAGAAAATAACAGTGCTTTTACAGAACAGATCTTGCCCAGTGAGAACTTTCATGTCTCTTATAGGTCTTCTCACTGCGACAGAAAAACAGGTGACCCTAGGCAGACTGCACATGAGACCTATTCAGTGGCACCTCAAGAAACACTGGAGAGTCCCAGAATCTCTGGAAAAGGAGATCCCAATTCCGAGGTCTCTCCATCAGTACCTGCAGTGGTGGACCCAAGAGGAAAATGTCCTAAAGGGTCAGCCCTTACACCCCCTGCGACACGCAGTTCAAATCTTTACAGACGCCTCAAAAGAAGGCTGGGGTGCTCACTTAGGCGACTTCACAGCAAGCGGTACTTGGTCAGTGCCCGAAAGCAAGTTGCACATAAACTTCTTAGAACTAAAAGCCGTGTTGTTAGCACTAAAAAGATTCCAACATTTAGTGCAAGGAAAGGTCGTCCTGATTGCCACAGACAACACCACGGTGGTGGCATACATCAACAAGGAAGGGGGTATGAGGTCAGGCTCACTCTGTGCCCTTCTTTGGCGGCTCCTATGTTGGTGCAGCCTCAATCAAATAGTACTGAAGGCCAGACACATTCCAGGCCGTCTGAATGTAATTGCAGACAAATTGTCTCGCCAAAGACAGGTCCCTCCATCAAGAGACCTTCGACCTCCTTTGTCAAACCTGGCATTATCCCCGAGTGGACATGTTTACAACAAGGTACAACTGCAAGCTAGTTCAATTTGTGTCCCCAATTCCAGACCCAAAGGCCTGGTCAGTGGATGCTCTGACATTATCCTGGGAGGACCTGGACATGTACCTCTTCCCCCCAGTGTCTCTGATGGGGAAGGTGGTCAGCAAGCTGTCAGATCACTGGTATCGCAGAGCAATCCTGATTGCCCCGGGATGGCCCAACATGCCTTGGTTTTGGGACCTAGTGGAACTATCTGCGAGGGTTCCTCTTTGTCTTCCACACCACCCAGATCTAGTGACCCAACCTTTCAACAAGGCACGTCACAGGGATCTGACAAACCTAAATCTCCATGCCTGGCTCCTAGAGCCCAGACAATCAAGGAGCAGGGGTTCTCTAGCCCAGTGGCGTCAAGGATTGAGGCGCCTCAAAGACGTTCAACCAGAACAGTCTACGAAGCGAAGTGGGCCGTTTTTGTCAGATGGTGTGAAACAAGTCAGGTGGACTTCAGGAACCCATCTATAAAACAAATAGCAGATTTCCTCCTGCACCTTTTCCAGGAGAAGAATCTCCAGCCCAGCACTATTGATGGTTACAGGTCAGCCATTGCAGACAAACTGGGAAATACCTCGGTTAATGTCGGCAAGGATGAAAATTTGACTAGACTGTTAGACAGTTTTCACAGAGATAGACCCAAAGGGCGCCGGGGGGTTCCTGCTTGGAACCTCTCCCTGGTTTTACACCAGCTTACAAAAGCGCCTTTTGAACCACTCAGAAAGGCTTCTCTGAAGCACCTTACTTTCAAAACTGTTTTTCTCCTAGCCCTGGCTTCAGGAAAACGCAGGAGTGAGATTCACGCTTGGTTAAACAAAAATATCAGACACCAAGCTGACTGGTCCAAAGTTTCCCTCTACCCTTCACCAAGTTTCTTGGCGAAAAATCACTTGGCAAAAGAGGGACCAGAGTGCGTGGCCCCTGTGGTCATTCCAGCCTTAGCCCCCACTCTGGATAAGGCTTTAAAGGAAGACAGATCCCTTTGCCCCGTTCGGGCTCTTCGCTACTACCTGGACAAAACGCAGGACCTAAGAACGGGAAAGGAGTTAGTTTTTGTTTCATTCAAACAAGGGTTTAACAAGGACATCTCTCCTGCCACTATCTCGTCCTGGATCAAACAAACAGTAGTGTTGTGTTATGATCTCTCTGACCAAGATTCCTTGACCTTACATCAGGTTAAGGCCCATGATGTTAGGGCCTTTGCGGCCTCCAAAGCCTTTCAAGGTGGCATATCTCTGGACCAGATTCTAGCAGCATGCCACTGGAAGTCCCACAACACCTTTACACAGTTTTACCTTAAGGATGTTGCCTGGGCAGATAAGGAGCTTTTTCACTTGGGTCCTGTGGTGGCTGCCCAGCAAATCCACCACTAGTCCCCTAAGCTTCTTTGTATATAATTATATATAGTGTACATACTAGTCAGTTTTAGGTGTAGGCTCACTTTTAGCCTAGGCCTTGGCTTCTCAAAGTCTTTTACTTCAGAGTAATCTTCTGGGTATAGGACTTTCCCTCTCTTCCAGGTTAACCGTGGGAATCATTGACTTGAACTCTTACTCTCTTCCTCCCCTCAGAGCAGTCAAAAGGGGGGGGGGGGGGGGCAGGTGGGTCTAGTTACCCTTGAGACTAACATGTCTCCTCAAAGGACTAGAACCTCACACCTAGGTATAATATAAGAGTTTCTCCAATCCTCAGAAGGCTGCCCTCCTTCCACTGGGTAGTTATTCTAGCTATCGTCTGGTAGGTAAGATGTATTAACGCAATGAAATTGCAAATTTTAATTAGTAAATTAAATTTTTATTAGTTAATACCTTACCTACCAGACGGGAAATTCCCACCCGGCCTTCCCCGCTTCCAGCCTTCATCATTCAATCTTAGGGACGAAAAAGATGCTATGACGTCACGTCCCTCTGGCGAGTGAGGCAGAACTAGGCCACCTGGCGAGTGGATTGTAGTGTGCCGGTCCTGCCGGGGGTGAAACCCGGGACGTCTTTTTCTTTCGTTTGGCGGGACCGGCTGGCGCCGGGCTATAGCTATCGTCTGGTAGGTAAGGTATTAACTAATAAAAATTTAATTTACTAATTAAAATTTGCAATTTTCATTGACAAAAAATCTAGTCATGATGCCATTTTTAATTGCCTGCTTGAGATCCCTTGCAACCACAGTGTCTATATAAGATGCCTCCAAATGATTGGCCACCAAATCCTGTACCAATATGTAAACTGCACTACCAGTGGGCACATTTTCCTTCCCCAGTAGTTCAGTTGCCTCAGAAAATGGTTGCAAGACTGGCACAATCGTTTCCATTACTTTCCAGTGGCAATCTTTAATGTCCAAAATTGACCTGTCAGATGCAGAGGTACATTGCTTATCACTGTATATTGGTACTCTTAAAGTCAGCAGCCTTTCCATCATCAAATATGCAGAGTTCCATCTGGTGGACACATCCTGAATGACCTTAAGTGGCTTCTGACCTTCTGACCTTTGCTTTTCCAACAAGGCTTGTGTTGACATGACTGACTTATTGAAGTGAGAAACCAGTTTTCTCCCAGCACCCAAGGCCTTGTCAATAGCAGGCATTTTTAATCCATCTTCTACACAGAGCTGGAGAGTGAGCAAAACATCCTGCATGATCAAAATTGGCTTCTTTTGCTGCAACACTCATGTTTGCTGCGTTGTCAGTAACTAAACAACCAACTTTGCCGATTTTGAAATCTTCACATATTTCATTTATTGCCTAAACAATATTTTTCTCAGTGTGTCTATCCTCCATTCTTCGAGATGCAAGAGTTTTGGCACAAAGTTTCCAGTTTTGGTCAATATAATGGCCTGTGAGAGAAATGTAGCCATCATTTGCGGTGCTTGTCCAGAGGTCTGAAGTGAGGGATACAGGAAGTCCATTCATATCTTTAATGATATCAGATTTGCCATCATCATAAATCTTATTAATGTACTTTGCAATTGTATTCCTGCATGGAACCTTGTACTCTTGCATACATTAATAATATTCACTAAACAAACACACAAAACGATTTTTTCAATGACTGAGAAAAAAATAGTTGCTCTCCGAAAAATCAATATTTCCGGCTGCAAAGTGACATTTCTCAGGTTAATCGGACATCACAAACCTGTATCATGTTGTTGTTTGAATGTTTTACGAATGTCAGTGTTGTTTGCAGTTTTATTTAAGGTAAAATTTTATTGATAGTTTATAAATTATCTTATGTTGAAACAATTTTGCATTCGATTGTCTAAACACAAGTCAGCAAACACAAACTTTCGAACCGTCAACGACTACTCGGCTAGTCGTGACGGCCCTACAGTAATAACACATTGTCAGTGTTTTCACAATTCCTTTCCAGACAGTGTCTTAAAAAATGACAAGATGGATTAAATTCATATTTGCCCTTTGGATGTAACTAGTACTCAAGGTGTGCCCTGTTTTAAGGTGATCTTAAACTCCCACTAGTAACATACTTATATTGATTTTAAGTTTTTCCGTTTCCAGACAGTATCTCAAAAGTGGGTTGATGGATTCAATTCAAATTAAGCATGTGCTTGTAACTGGTATTCAATGTGTGTTATATTTTAAGGTTACCATAAACTCCCATGTATAAAATAATTATGTTGAGTTTAAGTTTTTTTTAATAGAGTGTACTGAAGATAACTTGAGAAATTTCATTCAAATTTTCCATGTATATGTAACTGGCCATAGATAAGTGCTATACATTAAGGTGACCTTAAACTCCCAGTAATAACACATTGTCAGTGTCGCCGTCACACTTCCTTTCCACACAGTATCTCAAAAAGGGCATGATGGATTAAATTCAAATTTGGCATGTGGATGTAACTGATCCTCAATGTATGCCCTATTTTAAGGTGACCTTAAACTCCCACTAGTAACATACTTGATTTTAAGTTTTTCTGTTTCCACACAGTATCTCGAAAATGGGTTGACAGATTTATTTACATTTGCCATCTTGTTGTAACTGGTATTTTTTTATTTTTCCATAGAATATACTGAAGATACCTTGAGAAAATTCATTCAAATGTTGTATGTATATGTAACTGGCCTTAGGTAAGTGCCATATATTAAGGTGACCTTAAACTCCCAGTAATAACACATTGTCAGTGTGGTCACACTTCCTAGTCAGACAGTATCTCAAAAATGGCGTTATGGATTAAATTCAAATTTGTTATGTGGATGTGACTGGTCCTCAAGGACAGTATCCTGGTCCTCAGTATCTCGAAAATGGGTTGACTGATTCAATTCAAATTTGGCATGTGGTTGTAACTGGTATTCAAGGTTTGTCCTGTTTTAAGACGATTTTCAGTCTCTTAAAGAGACGTCTAAAGGGGAGGTGGAACAGACCTCTTCTGCCTCTAAGCCTGGTTCTAGTAAACAGCCCAAGAACCTGGACCCAACCCCTCCGAGAAGTCAATCTTCCTCTTGGGCGGATGAGGCTATGGATGTGAACTTATATGTTCCATCCCTTCCTCCTCTTCTCGGAGGTAAACAGTCCATTCAAGACTCCAACCTGAGACATCATCTCGGAGATAATCAATCTATGCATGAATCTGACCCGAGACATGTCTCGGATGAACATTCAGGTCACTCGCAGGAACTCTCTCGGGTAGTCTCGGCTAGACCCAAAAAACATGCAGATAAAAGAAAACACAAGGTTAGGTCCAGATACCCATCTTCAGAGGAAGATCAGTCCTCTGTACACAAACATAGGTCTTCCAAGCCTTCTAGGGCTCCTTCTGATCAAGACCAACCTCAACATGACCCAGATCCTCTCTTCTATAGGGAAGTAGCCATGGCTGGCTCACCCTCACAATATGCTGAGGAAGTGGAAACCTTTAGGCGTATCCCCAATCTCCCTGACCCCAGGGAAACTATGCCCAGGTCTTCCACCTTTGTTTTGGGTCTGGATGACCAAAAAGGCCAACAGGAGCTTAGGCCAAGAGTCCCTTCTGCTATGCTCCCACTTAGTTCTCACATCAAAGATACCTTTGATAAGTTTGAACATGATTTTTCGGCATCTAATTTGCCTGAGGGTAAATATATTAAACCCCCTCCCTCCACTGCAAAGTGGTACAAGGTGGGAGAGCCTTGTTATGAAGACAAAATCCAGGAGTTGAATACAGACTTCTCTCTCCTAAACCCTCTGGAGCCCCTATGGGCAAGGTTCTCCTTCCAGTTCTTAAGGAACTGGAACATCAAGCTGGGCAGAATCTCTCCACTATTAACTTCATGGCTGCTTTTGCCAAGACTTTGTCGTCCTGTAATTCCACTTTAGGGAAGTGTCAACACAGTCTGAAGTCAAATCTCAGATTCAAAAAGGTGCCAATCCTGAGAAAGCAGCTAAGCGTGGTTACGAAGAGGCCTGTGAATATTTGGAGATTTGGAATAAGACCATTCTTATCCAACAAAGAGCTCTTGCCTGCCTAAGCAAATCCCTGGCCAAGGCCACTATCGGTAACAGTGGGCTGCTAAGGTGCGAGGCCGAGATGACCCTTCAAGAATTCGCCATTTTGGCCTCCCTCATTGTTCAACTGTCAGTTAAGGAGGGTGAAGACTTCCTCCTCAAAAAAGGTACCTCTAAAGATGCTCAGGGTTTTGGACCCTATCAAAACAAGCCCTTTCATGGTTCCCACAGTAAGGAAAGAGGCTCCTATAGGAAATGCCCCTACGGGGCAACTTCTCTCAAAGCAGTAACCAATCGTTTTCCTCAGGCGAGGGGAAACCAAATTTCAGAGGCTCCAGGGGTCGTTTTCAACCCCACCCAAGGGAAGAGGGTGTGGAAACACCTCCCCCCAATGACTCCTCAAAAGCCTTCCTCAGTCCACCAGTAGGAGAATGCCTCCGTTCTTTCAGAAGAGACTGGAAAATAAACAAATGTTGAGACAGCGTATTAAACATTATCACCAATGGCTACGTTCTGCCATTCATCTCAAAACCAAAATTGGTCAGAGCTCCCCTGATTAATTCAGGATACAAGGCCCTTCACAAAGATCAAGCTCTGACTTCTTGCATCCAGTCTCTTCTGTCAAAAAACACAATAGAAAGGGTGGAAAATGTAAAATCTCTCGGGTTTTACATTCGCCTGTTTCTAGTCCCCAAGCCTCACCAAAGGTGGAGGCCAGTAATAGACTTAAGCAGGCTCAACGCCTTCCTACTTGTAGAAAGGTTCAAAATGCAAACACCAGAGTCCATCAAGGCTTCTCTGATTCCAGGGAATGGGTGTCATCGATAGACTTATCAGACCCTTACCTTCACATCCCCATCCACCCAAACTCAAGGAAGTACCATAGGTTTTGGCACAAGTCACAGGTGTTCTAGTTCACCTCTCTTCCTTTCGGACTGGCCACAGCCCCACAGGTCTTTGCAACTCTTCTAAAGGAAGTGAAGCTGATGGCCCTCACAAGGGCAATCAGGCTTCACCAGTACCTGGACAACTGGCCGATTAGGGCCCAGTCTCAGGAAGAAGCCCAAGTGGTAGACCTGACTCAGTCCTTAGGGTGGATAATAAATCAGGAGAAATCTGAACTAAAACCTGCTCAAGTGTTTTCGTTTGTGGGCTACAAATACCAGCTAGATTCAGCCCTTGTAAAACCCACTCAAGAGAGATGGCTCAAACTTCAGGATTTGATCCTACATCTCAAGTCAAAACATGTTTTGACTGCAAGATGTTTGATGTCGCTAATTTGGTTTCTCGCCTCAACGGAGAAAATGGTCCCGGAGGGACGCCTTCACATGAGGCCCTCTCAGTTTCACCTCAAGGAGCACTGGAGATATTGTTGGACAACCTCCTTCCTTGGACAGAAACTATTTCAGCACACCTAGACTGGTGGCAGAATCCCACAAACGTGATGAAGGACGCAGACCTTCATCCCAAGGACCACAGTATCCAACTACTACAACTCAACAGTAGTAGCCTACATAAACAAGCAAGAAGGAACCCACTCGGCAGAGATGTGTGCTCTCCTGTGGAAAATTATGACCTGGTGCAATCATTACAAGATAACATTAAGAGCCAGACACATTTCAGGGTGTCTGAATGTGATGGTCGACCTACATAGATGCTCTAAACATAACTAGTTGGATCTCACTGCTTATGCCTACCCTCCGACGGCTCTCCTTCACAGGGTGATCCAAAAGATCAGACAATGCAACTGCCTGATCATTAAGCGTCCCGCAAGGGACGCTTGTTTGTGTATGGGAGAGCTTCAGGCTCCGGCGGCTCCGCCGGCTCCGCATTTTGTTTTCCTTATAACTCTGTAACCGTTAGGCGGATTCTTTTCAAATTTGGCAGGTTTAGGCAGTAGCCTTGGGGAATTTTTTTTGAATATGCTGCAGTGACATTTCAACCAATCAGAGAGGTCACATGACCAAAAATGTCTTTTTTCGGTGGGGAAGCTTGTCCGGATGATAACTTGAAAGGAATTTTATCAATTCACCTGAAACTTGGCAAATACATTCATTCTATTAAAATCTGGAAATCATTAGATTTTGGCATTGATTGGTCAAGAAATGGCCGAGTAATTAATGATTAATTAATCATTACGAATTTTCCAAATAAGGAAAACACAAAAATGTTTATATCTCGAAAACCGTGCTAGATAGAGCGATTTCGGCGAAATTTTTGACCCGCAGGGTATCTCTGCGGAGTAGTTTTCCCAATTTTCAAAAAATTTTTATCTCGCCCAAAATGGCGGCCATTTTGAATTTTCGAAATTTTCGCAAAAATTGCAAAACACAAAAATGCTTATATCTCAAAAACCGTGCTAGATAGAGCAATTTCGACAAAATTTTTGACCCGCAGGATATCTCTGCGGAGTACTTTTCCCAATTTTCAAAAAATTTTTGTCTCGCCAAAAATGGCGGCCATTTTGAATTTTCGAAATTTTCGCAAAAATTGCAAAACACAAAAATGCTTATATCTCGAAAACCGTGCTAGATAGAGCGATTTCGACGAAATTTTTGACCCAAAGGGTATCTCCGCAGAGTAGTTATCCCAATTTTGAAAAAAATTTTCTCTCGCCAATAATGGCGGCCATTTTGAATTTTTCGCAAAAATTGCAAAACACAAAAATGCTTATATCTCGAAAACCGTGCTAGATAGAGCGATTTCGACGAAATTTTTGACCCAAAGGGTATCTTTAGAGAGTAGCCATGCCAATTTTGAAAAAAATTTTCTCTCGCCAAAAATGGCGGCCATTTTGAATTTTCAAATTTTTCGCAAAAATTGCAAAACACAAAAATGCTTATATCTCGAAAACCGTGCTAGATAGAGCGATTTCGACGAAATTTTTGACCCAAAGGGTATCTCCGCAGAGTAGTTATCCCAATTTTGAAAGAATTTTTGTCTCGCCAAAAATGGCGGCCATTTTGAATTTTCGAAATTTTCGCAAAAATTGCAAAACACAAAAATGCTTATATCTCGAAAACCGTGCTAGATAGAGCGATTTCGACGAAATTTTTGACCCAAAGGGTATCTCCGCAGAGTAGTTATCCCAATTTTGAAAAAATTTTTGTCTCGCCAAAAATGGCGGCCATTTTGAATTTTCGAAATTTTCGCAAAAATTGCAAAACACAAAAATGCTTATATCTCGAAAACCGTGCTAGATAGAGCGATTTCGACGAAATTTTTGACCCAAAGGGTATCTTTGCAGAGTAGCCATGCCAATTTTGAAAAAAAATTTGTCTCGCCAAAAATGGCGGCCATTTTGAATTTTCAAATTTTTCGCAAAAATTGCAAAACATAAAAATGCTTATATCTCGAAAACCGTGCTAGATAGAGCGATTTCGACGAAATTTTTGACCCACAGGGTATATCTGCAGAGTAGCCATGCCAATTTTCAAAAAAATTTTCTCTCGCCAAAAATGGCGGCCATTTTGAATTTTCTAATTTTTCGCAAAAATTGCAAAACACAAAAATGCTTATATCTCGAAAACCGTGCTAGATAGAGCGATTTCGACGAAATTTTTTACCCAAAGGGTATCTCCGCAGAGTAGTTATCCCAATTTTGAAAAAAATTTTATCTCGCCAAAAATGGCGGCCATTTTGAATTTTCAAATTTTTCGCAAAAATTGCAAAACATAAAAATGCTTATATCTCGAAAACCGTGCTAGATAGAGCGATTTCGACGAAATTTTTGACCCACAGGGTATCTCTGCAAGGTAGCCATGCCAATTTTCAAAAAAAAATTTTCTCGCCAAAAATGGCGGCCATTTTGAATTTTCGAATTTTTCGCAAAATTGCAAAACACAAAAATGCTTATATCTCATAAACCGTGCTAGATAGAGCGATTTCGACGAAATTTTTGACCCACAGGGTATCTCTGCAGAGTAGCCATGCCAATTTTAAAAAAAATTTTATCTTGCCAAAAATGGCGGCCATTTTGAATTTTCGAATTTTTGCGCAAAAATTGCAAAACACAAAAATGCTAATATTTCGAAAACCATGCTACATAGAGCGATTTCCACGAAATTTTTTATCTTCAGGGTATCTCTGCAGAGCAGCTATCCCAAAGAGCTTTCACTTGGTGAAGTTTCAGACCCATAGCTAATTACTCACCTACTCAAAATGAGTAAATGCGAATTATCTCTAAAAGTATTGCAGATAGCCAATTTGTCTCATATAACTCATTCACCTACTTTTGGGAGAGCTTTCACTTGGTGAAGTTTCAGACCCATAGCTAATTACTCACCTACTCAAAATGAGTAAATGCGAATTATCTCTAAAAGTATTGCAGATAGCCAATTTTTCTCAAATTAATCATTCACCTACTTTTGGGAGAGCTTTCACTTGGTGAAGTTTCAGACCCATAGCTAATTACTCACCTACTCAAAATGAGTAAATCCGAAATATCTCTAAAAGTATTGCAGATAGCCAATTTTTCTCAAATAACTCATTCACCTACTTTTGGGAGAGCTTTCACTCTGTGAAGTTTCAGACCCATAGCTAATTACTCACCTACTCAAAATGAGTAAATGCGAATTATCTCTAAAAGTATTGCAGATAGCCAATTTTTCTCAAATAACTCATTCACCTACTTTTGTGAGAGCTTTCACTTGGTGAAGTTTCAGACCCATAGCTAATTACTCACCTACTCAAAATGAGTAAATGCGAATTATCTCTAAAAGTATTGCAGATAGCCAATTTTTCTCAAATTAATCATTCACCTACTTTTGGGAGAGCTTTCACTTGGTGAAGTTTCAGACCCATAGCTAATTACTCACCTACTCAAAATGAGTAAATGCGAATTATCTCTAAAAGTATTGCAGATAGCCAATTTTTCTCAAATAACTCATTCACCTACTTTTGGGAGAGCTTTCACTTGGTGAAGTTTCAGACCCATAGCTAATTACTCACCTACTCAAAATGAGTAAATGTGAATTAAGCGTCCCGCAAGGGACGCTTGTTTGTGTATGGGAGAGCTTCTGGCTCCGCCGGCTCCGCCGGCTCCGCATTTTGTTTTCCTTATAACTCTGTAACCGTTAGGCGGATTCTTTTCAAATTTGGCAGGTTTAGGCAGTAGCCTTGGGGAATTTTTTTGAATATGCTGCAGTGACATTTCAACCAATCAGAGAGGTCACATGACCAAAAATGTCTTTTTTCGATGGGGAAGCTTGTCCGGATGATAACTTGAAAGGAATTTTATCAATTCACCTGAAACTTGGCAAATACATTCATTCTATTAAAATCTGGAAATCATTAGATTTTGGCATTGATTGGTCAAGAAATGGCCGAGTAATTAATGATTAATTAATCATTACGAATTTTCCAAATAAGGAAAACACAAAAATGCTTATATCTCGAAAACCGTGCTAGATAGAGCGATTTCGACGAAATTTTTGACCCACAGGGTATCTCTGCGGAGTAGTTTTCCCAATTTTCAAAAAATTTTTGTCTCGCCCAAAATGGCGGCCATTTTGAATTTTCGAAATTTTCGCAAAAATTGCAAAACACAAAAATGCTTATATCTCAAAAACCGTGCTAGATAGAGCAATTTCGACAAAATTTTTGACCCGCAGGATATCTCTGCAGAGTACTTTTCCCAATTTTCAAAAAATTTTTGTCTCGCCAAAAATGGCGGCCATTTTGAATTTTCGAAATTTTCGCAAAAATTGCAAAACATAAAAATGCTTATATCTCGAAAACCCTGCTAGATAGAGCGATTTCGACGAAATTTTTGACCCACAGGGTATCTCTGCAGAGTAGCCATGCCAATTTTCAAAAAAATTTTGTCTCGCCAAAAATGGCGGCCATTTTGAATTTTCGAATTTTTCGCAAAAATTGCAAAACATAAAAATGCTTATATCTCAAAAACCCTGCTAGATAGAGCGATTTCGAGGAAATTTTTGACCCGTAGGGTATCTCTGCAGAGTAGCCATGCCAATTTTCAAACAAAAAATTTCTCGCAAAAAATGGCGGCCATTTTGAATTTTCGAATTTTTCGCAAAATTGCAAAACACAAAAATGCTTATATCTCGAAAACCGTGCTAGATAGAGCGATTTCGACGAAACTTTTGACCCACTGGGTATCTCTGCAGAGTAGCCATGCCAATTTTCAAAAAAAATTTGTCTTGCCAAAAATGGCGGCCATTTTGAATTTTCGAATTTTTGCGCAAAAATTGCAAAACACAAAAATGCTAATATTTCGAAAACCGTGCTACATAGAGCGATTTCGACGAAATTTTTTGTCTTCAGGGTATCTCTGCAGAGCAGCTATCCCAAAGAGCTTTCACTTGGTGAAGTTTCAGACCCATAGCTAATTGCTCACCTACTCAAAAAGAGTAAATGCGAATTACCTCTAAAAGTATTGCAGATGGCCAATTTTTCTCAAATAACTCATTCACCTACTTTTGGAAGAGCTTTCACATGGTGAAGTTTCAGATCCATAGCCAATTACTCACCTACTCAAAATGAGTAAATGCGAATTATCTCTAAAAGTATTGCAGATAGCCAATTTTTCTCAAATAACTCATTCACCTACTTTTGGGAGAGCTTTCACATGGTGAAGTTTCAGACCCATAGCTAATTATTTACCTACTCAAAATGAGTAAATGCTAATTATCTGTAAAAGTATTGCGGATACCCAATTTTTATCAAATAACTCATTCATCTACTTATGGGAGAGCTTTCACATGGTGAAGTTTCAGACCCATAGCTAATTACTCACCTACTCAAAATGAGTAAATGCGAATTATCTCTAAAAGTATTGCAGATAGCCAATTTTTCTCAAATAACTCATTCACCTACTTTTGGGAGAGCTTTCACTTGGTGAAGTTTCAGACCCATAGCTAATTACTCACCTACTGAAAATGAGTAAATGTGAATTATCTCTAAAAGTATTGCAGATAGCCAATTTTTCTCAAATAACTCATTCACCTACTTTTGGGAGAGCTTTCACTCTGTGAAGTTTCAGACCCATAGCTAATTACTCACCTACTCAAAATGAGTAAATGCGAATTATCTCTAAAAGTATTGCAGATAGCCAATTTTTCTCAAATAACTCATTCACCTACTTTTGGCAGAGCTTTCACTTGGTGAAGTTTCAGACCCATAGCTAATTACTCACCTACTGAAAATGAGTAAATGTGAATTATCTCTAAAAGTATTGCAGATAGCCAATTTTTCTCAAATAACTCATTCACCTACTTTTGGGAGAGCTTTCACTTGGTGAAGTTTCAGGCCCATAGCTAATTACTCACCTACTCAAAATGAGTAAATGCGAATTATCTCTAAAAGTATTGCAGATAGCCAATTTTTCTCAAATAACTCATTCACCTACTTTGGGGAGAGCTTTCACTCTGTGAAGTTTCAGACCCATAGCTAATTACTCACCTACTCAAAATGAGTAAATGCGAATTATCTCTAAAAGTATTGCAGATAGCCAATTTTTCTCAAATAACTCATTCACCTACTTTTGGCAGAGCTTTCACTTGGTGAAGTTTCAGACCCATAGCTAATTACTCACCTACTGAAAATGAGTAAATGTGAATTATCTCTAAAAGTATTGCAGATAGCCAATTTTTCTCAAATAACTCATTCACCTACTTTTGGGAGAGCTTTCACTTGGTGAAGTTTCAGGCCCATAGCTAATTACTCACCTACTCAAAATGAGTAAATGCGAATTATCTCTAAAAGTATTGCAGATAGCCAATTTTTCTCAAATAACTCATTCACCTACTTTTGGGAGAGCTTTCACTTGGTGAAGTTTCAGACCCATAGCTAATTACTCACCTACTCAAAATGAGTAAATGCGAATTATCTCTAAAAGTATTGCAGATAGCCAGTTTTTCTCAAATTAATCATTCACCTACTTTTGGCAGAGCTTTCACTTGGTGAAGTTTCAGACCCATAGCTAATTACTCACCTACTCAAAATGAGTAAATGCGAATTATCTCTAAAAGTATTGCAGATAGCCAATTTTTCTCAAATAACTCATTCACCTACTTTTGGGAGAGCTTTCACTCTGTGAAGTTTCAGACCCATAGCTAATTACTCACCTACTCAAAATGAGTAAATGCGAATTATCTCTAAAAGTATTGCAGATAGCCAATTTTTCTCAAATAACTCATTCACCTACTTTTGGCAGAGCTTTCACTTGGTGAAGTTTCAGACCCATAGCTAATTACTCACCTACTGAAAATGAGTAAATGTGAATTATCTCTAAAAGTATTGCAGATAGCCAATTTTTCTCAAATAACTCATTCACCTACTTTTGGGAGAGCTTTCACTTGGTGAAGTTTCAGACCCATAGCTAATTACTCACCTACTCAAAATGAGTAAATGCGATTTATCTCTAAAAGTATTGCAGATAGCCAATTTTTCTCAAATAACTCATTCACCTACTTTTGGGAGAGCTTTCACTTGGTGAAGTTTCAGACCCATAGCTAATTACTCACCTACTGAAAATGAGTAAATGTGAATTATCTCTAAAAGTATTGCAGATAGCCAATTTTTCTCAAATAACTCATTCACCTACTTTTGGGAGAGCTTTCACTCTGTGAAGTTTCAGACCCATAGCTAATTACTCACCTACTCAAAATGAGTAAATGCGAATTATCTCTAAAAGTATTGCAGATAGCCAATTTTTCTCAAATAACTCATTCACCTACTTTTGGCAGAGCTTTCACTTGGTGAAGTTTCAGACCCATAGCTAATTACTCACCTACTGAAAATGAGTAAATGTGAATTATCTCTAAAAGTATTGCAGATAGCCAATTTTTCTCAAATAACTCATTCACCTACTTTTGGGAGAGCTTTCACTTGGTGAAGTTTCAGGCCCATAGCTAATTACTCACCTACTCAAAATGAGTAAATGCGAATTATCTCTAAAAGTATTGCAGATAGCCAATTTTTCTCAAATAACTCATTCACCTACTTTTGGGAGAGCTTTCACTCTGTGAAGTTTCAGACCCATAGCTAATTACTCACCTACTCAAAATGAGTAAATGCGAATTATCTCTAAAAGTATTGCAGATAGCCAATTTTTCTCAAATAACTCATTCACCTACTTTTGGCAGAGCTTTCACTTGGTGAAGTTTCAGACCCATAGCTAATTACTCACCTACTGAAAATGAGTAAATGTGAATTATCTCTAAAAGTATTGCAGATAGCCAATTTTTCTCAAATAACTCATTCACCTACTTTTGGGAGAGCTTTCACTTGGTGAAGTTTCAGGCCCATAGCTAATTACTCACCTACTCAAAATGAGTAAATGCGAATTATCTCTAAAAGTATTGCAGATAGCCAATTTTTCTCAAATAACTCATTCACCTACTTTTGGGAGAGCTTTCACTTGGTGAAGTTTCAGACCCATAGCTAATTACTCACCTACTCAAAATGAGTAAATGCGAATTATCTCTAAAAGTATTGCAGATAGCCAGTTTTTCTCAAATTAATCATTCACCTACTTTTGGCAGAGCTTTCACTTGGTGAAGTTTCAGACCCATAGCTAATTACTCACCTACTCAAAATGAGTGAATGCGAATTATCTCTAAAAGTATTGCAGATAGCCAATTTTTCTCAAATTAATCATTCACCTACTTTTGGGAGAGCTTTCACTTGGTGAAGTTTCAGACCCATAGCTAATTACTCGTCTACTCAAAATGAGTCAATGCGAATTATCTCTAAAAGTATTGCAGATAGCCAATTTTTCTCAAATAACTCATTCACCTACTTTTAGGAGAGCTTTCACTTGGTGAAGTTTCAGACCCATAGCAAATTACTCACCTACTCAAAATGAGTAAATGCGAATTATCTCTAAAAGTATTGCAGATAGCCAATTTTTTTCAAATAACTCATTCACCTACTTTTGGCAGAGCTTTCACTTGGTGAAGTTTCAGACCCATAGCTAATTATTCACCTACTCAAAATAAGTAAATGTGAATTATCTCTAAAAGTATTGCAGATAGCCAATTTTTCTCAAATAACTCATTCACCTACTTTTGGGAGAGCTTTCACTCTGTGAAGTTTCAGACCCATAGCTATTTATTCACCTACTCAAAATGAGTAAATGCTAATTATCTGTAAAAGTATTGCGGATACCCAATTTTTATCAAATACTCATTCATCTACTTGTGGGAGAGCTTTCACATGGTGAAGTTTCAGACCCATAGCTAATTACTCACCTACTCAAAATGAGTAAATGCGAATTATCTCTAAAAGTATTGCAGATAGCCAATTTTTCTCAAATAACTCATTCACCTACTTTTGGGAGAGCTTTCACTTGGTGAAGTTTCAGACCCATAGCTAATTACTCACCTACTCAAAATGAGTAAATGTGAATTATCTCTAAAAGTATTGCAGATAGCCAATTTTTCTCAAATAACTCATTCACCTACTTTTGGGAGAGCTTTCACTCTGTGAAGTTTCAGACCCATAGCTAATTACTCACCTACTCAAAATGAGTAAATGCGAATTATCTCTAAAAGTATTGCAGATAGCCAATTTTTCTCAAATAACTCATTCACCTACTTTTGGCAGAGCTTTCACTTGGTGAAGTTTCAGACCCATAGCTAATTACTCACCTACTGAAAATGAGTAAATGTGAATTATCTCTAAAAGTATTGCAGATAGCCAATTTTTCTCAAATAACTCATTCACCTACTTTTGGGAGAGCTTTCACTTGGTGAAGTTTCAGACCCATAGCTAATTACTCACCTACTCAAAATGAGTAAATGCGATTTATCTCTAAAAGTATTGCAGATAGCCAATTTTTCTCAAATAACTCATTCACCTACTTTTGGGAGAGCTTTCACTTGGTGAAGTTTCAGACCCATAGCTAATTACTCACCTACTGAAAATGAGTAAATGTGAATTATCTCTAAAAGTATTGCAGATAGCCAATTTTTCTCAAATAACTCATTCACCTACTTTTGGGAGAGCTTTCACTCTGTGAAGTTTCAGACCCATAGCTAATTACTCACCTACTCAAAATGAGTAAATGCGAATTATCTCTAAAAGTATTGCAGATAGCCAATTTTTCTCAAATAACTCATTCACCTACTTTTGGCAGAGCTTTCACTTGGTGAAGTTTCAGACCCATAGCTAATTACTCACCTACTGAAAATGAGTAAATGTGAATTATCTCTAAAAGTATTGCAGATAGCCAATTTTTCTCAAATAACTCATTCACCTACTTTTGGGAGAGCTTTCACTTGGTGAAGTTTCAGGCCCATAGCTAATTACTCACCTACTCAAAATGAGTAAATGCGAATTATCTCTAAAAGTATTGCAGATAGCCAATTTTTCTCAAATAACTCATTCACCTACTTTTGGGAGAGCTTTCACTCTGTGAAGTTTCAGACCCATAGCTAATTACTCACCTACTCAAAATGAGTAAATGCGAATTATCTCTAAAAGTATTGCAGATAGCCAATTTTTCTCAAATAACTCATTCACCTACTTTTGGCAGAGCTTTCACTTGGTGAAGTTTCAGACCCATAGCTAATTACTCACCTACTGAAAATGAGTAAATGTGAATTATCTCTAAAAGTATTGCAGATAGCCAATTTTTCTCAAATAACTCATTCACCTACTTTTGGGAGAGCTTTCACTTGGTGAAGTTTCAGGCCCATAGCTAATTACTCACCTACTCAAAATGAGTAAATGCGAATTATCTCTAAAAGTATTGCAGATAGCCAATTTTTCTCAAATAACTCATTCACCTACTTTTGGGAGAGCTTTCACTTGGTGAAGTTTCAGACCCATAGCTAATTACTCACCTACTCAAAATGAGTAAATGCGAATTATCTCTAAAAGTATTGCAGATAGCCAGTTTTTCTCAAATTAATCATTCACCTACTTTTGGCAGAGCTTTCACTTGGTGAAGTTTCAGACCCATAGCTAATTACTCACCTACTCAAAATGAGTGAATGCGAATTATCTCTAAAAGTATTGCAGATAGCCAATTTTTCTCAAATTAATCATTCACCTACTTTTGGGAGAGCTTTCACTTGGTGAAGTTTCAGACCCATAGCTAATTACTCGTCTACTCAAAATGAGTCAATGCGAATTATCTCTAAAAGTATTGCAGATAGCCAATTTTTCTCAAATAACTCATTCACCTACTTTTAGGAGAGCTTTCACTTGGTGAAGTTTCAGACCCATAGCAAATTACTCACCTACTCAAAATGAGTAAATGCGAATTATCTCTAAAAGTATTGCAGATAGCCAATTTTTTTCAAATAACTCATTCACCTACTTTTGGCAGAGCTTTCACTTGGTGAAGTTTCAGACCCATAGCTAATTATTCACCTACTCAAAATAAGTAAATGTGAATTATCTCTAAAAGTATTGCAGATAGCCAATTTTTCTCAAATAACTCATTCACCTACTTTTGGGAGAGCTTTCACTCTGTGAAGTTTCAGACCCATAGCTATTTATTCACCTACTCAAAATGAGTAAATGCTAATTATCTGTAAAAGTATTGCGGATACCCAATTTTTATCAAATACTCATTCATCTACTTGTGGGAGAGCTTTCACATGGTGAAGTTTCAGACCCATAGCTAATTACTCACCTACTCAAAATGAGTAAATGCGAATTATCTCTAAAAGTATTGCAGATAGCCAATTTTTCTCAAATAACTCATTCACCTACTTTTGGGAGAGCTTTCACTTGGTGAAGTTTCAGACCCATAGCTAATTACTCACCTACTCAAAATGAGTAAATGTGAATTATCTCTAAAAGTATTGCAGATAGCCAATTTTTCTCAAATAACTCATTCACCTACTTTTGGGAGAGCTTTCACTCTGTGAAGTTTCAGACCCATAGCTAATTACTCACCTACTCAAAATGAGTAAATGCGAATTATCTCTAAAAGTATTGCAGATAGCCAATTTTTCTCAAATAACTCATTCACCTACTTTTGGCAGAGCTTTCACTTGGTGAAGTTTCAGACCCATAGCTAATTACTCACCTACTGAAAATGAGTAAATGTGAATTATCTCTAAAAGTATTGCAGATAGCCAATTTTTCTCAAATAACTCATTCACCTACTTTTGGGAGAGCTTTCACTTGGTGAAGTTTCAGGCCCATAGCTAATTACTCACCTACTCAAAATGAGTAAATGCGAATTATCTCTAAAAGTATTGCAGATAGCCAATTTTTCTCAAATAACTCATTCACCTACTTTTGGGAGAGCTTTCACATGGTGAAGTTTCAGACCCATAGCTAATTACTCACCTACTCAAAATGAGTAAATGCGAATTATCTCTAAAAGTATTGCAGATAGCCAATTTTTCTCAAATAACTCATTCACCTACTTTTGGCAGAGCTTTCACTTGGTGAAGTTTCAGACCCATAGCTAATTACTCACCTACTGAAAATGAGTAAATGCGAATTATCTCTAAAAGTATTGCAGATAGCCAATTTTTCTCAAATAACTCATTCACCTACTTTTGGGAGAGCTTTCACTTGGTGAAGTTTCAGGCCCATAGCTAATTACTCACCTACTCAAAATGAGTAAATGCGAATTATCTCTAAAAGTATTGCAGATAGCCAATTTTTCTCAAATAACTCATTCACCTACTTTTGGGAGAGCTTTCACTTGGTGAAGTTTCAGACCCATAGCTAATTACTCACCTACTCAAAATGAGTAAATGCGAATTATCTCTAAAAGTATTGCAGATAGCCAGTTTTTCTCAAATTAATCATTCACCTACTTTTGGCAGAGCTTTCACTTGGTGAAGTTTCAGACCCATAGCTAATTACTCACCTACTCAAAATGAGTAAATGCGAATTATCTCTAAAAGTATTGCAGATAGCCAATTTTTCTCAAATAACTCATTCACCTACTTTTGGGAGAGCTTTCACTCTGTGAAGTTTCAGACCCATAGCTAATTACTCACCTACTCAAAATGAGTAAATGCGAATTATCTCTAAAAGTATTGCAGATAGCCAATTTTTCTCAAATAACTCATTCACCTACTTTTGGCAGAGCTTTCACTTGGTGAAGTTTCAGACCCATAGCTAATTACTCACCTACTGAAAATGAGTAAATGTGAATTATCTCTAAAAGTATTGCAGATAGCCAATTTTTCTCAAATAACTCATTCACCTACTTTTGGGAGAGCTTTCACTTGGTGAAGTTTCAGACCCATAGCTAATTACTCACCTACTCAAAATGAGTAAATGCGATTTATCTCTAAAAGTATTGCAGATAGCCAATTTTTCTCAAATAACTCATTCACCTACTTTTGGGAGAGCTTTCACTTGGTGAAGTTTCAGACCCATAGCTAATTACTCACCTACTGAAAATGAGTAAATGTGAATTATCTCTAAAAGTATTGCAGATAGCCAATTTTTCTCAAATAACTCATTCACCTACTTTTGGGAGAGCTTTCACTCTGTGAAGTTTCAGACCCATAGCTAATTACTCACCTACTCAAAATGAGTAAATGCGAATTATCTCTAAAAGTATTGCAGATAGCCAATTTTTCTCAAATAACTCATTCACCTACTTTTGGCAGAGCTTTCACTTGGTGAAGTTTCAGACCCATAGCTAATTACTCACCTACTGAAAATGAGTAAATGTGAATTATCTCTAAAAGTATTGCAGATAGCCAATTTTTCTCAAATAACTCATTCACCTACTTTTGGGAGAGCTTTCACTTGGTGAAGTTTCAGGCCCATAGCAAATTACTCACCTACTCAAAATGAGTAAATGCGAATTATCTCTAAAAGTATTGCAGATAGCCAATTTTTTTCAAATAACTCATTCACCTACTTTTGGCAGAGCTTTCACTTGGTGAAGTTTCAGACCCATAGCTAATTATTCACCTACTCAAAATAAGTAAATGTGAATTATCTCTAAAAGTATTGCAGATAGCCAATTTTTCTCAAATAACTCATTCACCTACTTTTGGGAGAGCTTTCACTCTGTGAAGTTTCAGACCCATAGCTATTTATTCACCTACTCAAAATGAGTAAATGCTAATTATCTGTAAAAGTATTGCGGATACCCAATTTTTATCAAATACTCATTCATCTACTTGTGGGAGAGCTTTCACATGGTGAAGTTTCAGACCCATAGCTAATTACTCACCTACTCAAAATGAGTAAATGCGAATTATCTCTAAAAGTATTGCAGATAGCCAATTTTTCTCAAATAACTCATTCACCTACTTTTGGGAGAGCTTTCACTTGGTGAAGTTTCAGACCCATAGCTAATTACTCACCTACTCAAAATGAGTAAATGTGAATTATCTCTAAAAGTATTGCAGATAGCCAATTTTTCTCAAATAACTCATTCACCTACTTTTGGGAGAGCTTTCACTCTGTGAAGTTTCAGACCCATAGCTAATTACTCACCTACTCAAAATGAGTAAATGCGAATTATCTCTAAAAGTATTGCAGATAGCCAATTTTTCTCAAATAACTCATTCACCTACTTTTGGCAGAGCTTTCACTTGGTGAAGTTTCAGACCCATAGCTAATTACTCACCTACTGAAAATGAGTAAATGTGAATTATCTCTAAAAGTATTGCAGATAGCCAATTTTTCTCAAATAACTCATTCACCTACTTTTGGGAGAGCTTTCACTTGGTGAAGTTTCAGGCCCATAGCAAATTACTCACCTACTCAAAATGAGTAAATGCGAATTATCTCTAAAAGTATTGCAGATAGCCAATTTTTTTCAAATAACTCATTCACCTACTTTTGGCAGAGCTTTCACTTGGTGAAGTTTCAGACCCATAGCTAATTATTCACCTACTCAAAATAAGTAAATGTGAATTATCTCTAAAAGTATTGCAGATAGCCAATTTTTCTCAAATAACTCATTCACCTACTTTTGGGAGAGCTTTCACTCTGTGAAGTTTCAGACCCATAGCTATTTATTCACCTACTCAAAATGAGTAAATGCTAATTATCTGTAAAAGTATTGCGGATACCCAATTTTTATCAAATACTCATTCATCTACTTGTGGGAGAGCTTTCACATGGTGAAGTTTCAGACCCATAGCTAATTACTCACCTACTCAAAATGAGTAAATGCGAATTATCTCTAAAAGTATTGCAGATAGCCAATTTTTCTCAAATAACTCATTCACCTACTTTTGGGAGAGCTTTCACTTGGTGAAGTTTCAGACCCATAGCTAATTACTCACCTACTCAAAATGAGTAAATGTGAATTATCTCTAAAAGTATTGCAGATAGCCAATTTTTCTCAAATAACTCATTCACCTACTTTTGGGAGAGCTTTCACTCTGTGAAGTTTCAGACCCATAGCTAATTACTCACCTACTCAAAATGAGTAAATGCGAATTATCTCTAAAAGTATTGCAGATAGCCAATTTTTCTCAAATAACTCATTCACCTACTTTTGGGAGAGCTTTCACTTGGTGAAGTTTCAGACCCATAGCTAATTACTCACCTACTCAAAATGAGTAAATGTGAATTATCTCTAAAAGTATTGCAGATAGCCAATTTTTCTCAAATAACTCATTCACCTACTTTTGGGAGAGCTTTCACTCTGTGAAGTTTCAGACCCATAGCTAATTACTCACCTACTCAAAATGAGTAAATGCGAATTATCTCTAAAAGTATTGCAGATAGCCAATTTTTCTCAAATAACTCATTCACCTACTTTTGGCAGAGCTTTCACTTGGTGAAGTTTCAGACCCATAGCTAATTACTCACCTACTGAAAATGAGTAAATGTGAATTATCTCTAAAAGTATTGCAGATAGCCAATTTTTCTCAAATAACTCATTCACCTACTTTTGGGAGAGCTTTCACTTGGTGAAGTTTCAGGCCCATAGCTAATTACTCACCTACTCAAAATGAGTAAATGCGAATTATCTCTAAAAGTATTGCAGATAGCCAATTTTTCTCAAATAACTCATTCACCTACTTTTGGGAGAGCTTTCACTCTGTGAAGTTTCAGACCCATAGCTAATTACTCACCTACTCAAAATGAGTAAATGCGAATTATCTCTAAAAGTATTGCAGATAGCCAATTTTTCTCAAATAACTCATTCACCTACTTTTGGCAGAGCTTTCACTTGGTGAAGTTTCAGACCCATAGCTAATTACTCACCTACTGAAAATGAGTAAATGTGAATTATCTCTAAAAGTATTGCAGATAGCCAATTTTTCTCAAATAACTCATTCACCTACTTTTGGGAGAGCTTTCACTTGGTGAAGTTTCAGGCCCATAGCTAATTACTCACCTACTCAAAATGAGTAAATGCGAATTATCTCTAAAAGTATTGCAGATAGCCAATTTTTCTCAAATAACTCATTCACCTACTTTTGGGAGAGCTTTCACTTGGTGAAGTTTCAGACCCATAGCTAATTACTCACCTACTCAAAATGAGTAAATGCGAATTATCTCTAAAAGTATTGCAGATAGCCAGTTTTTCTCAAATTAATCATTCACCTACTTTTGGCAGAGCTTTCACTTGGTGAAGTTTCAGACCCATAGCTAATTACTCACCTACTCAAAATGAGTAAATGCGAATTATCTCTAAAAGTATTGCAGATAGCCAATTTTTCTCAAATAACTCATTCACCTACTTTTGGGAGAGCTTTCACTTGGTGAAGTTTCAGACCCATAGCTAATTACTCACCTACTCAAAATGAGTAAATGTGAATTATCTCTAAAAGTATTGCAGATAGCCAATTTTTCTCAAATAACTCATTCACCTACTTTTGGGAGAGCTTTCACTCTGTGAAGTTTCAGACCCATAGCTAATTACTCACCTACTCAAAATGAGTAAATGCGAATTATCTCTAAAAGTATTGCAGATAGCCAATTTTTCTCAAATAACTCATTCACCTACTTTTGGCAGAGCTTTCACTTGGTGAAGTTTCAGACCCATAGCTAATTACTCACCTACTGAAAATGAGTAAATGTGAATTATCTCTAAAAGTATTGCAGATAGCCAATTTTTCTCAAATAACTCATTCACCTACTTTTGGGAGAGCTTTCACTTGGTGAAGTTTCAGGCCCATAGCTAATTACTCACCTACTCAAAATGAGTAAATGCGAATTATCTCTAAAAGTATTGCAGATAGCCAATTTTTCTCAAATAACTCATTCACCTACTTTTGGGAGAGCTTTCACTCTGTGAAGTTTCAGACCCATAGCTAATTACTCACCTACTCAAAATGAGTAAATGCGAATTATCTCTAAAAGTATTGCAGATAGCCAATTTTTCTCAAATAACTCATTCACCTACTTTTGGCAGAGCTTTCACTTGGTGAAGTTTCAGACCCATAGCTAATTACTCACCTACTGAAAATGAGTAAATGTGAATTATCTCTAAAAGTATTGCAGATAGCCAATTTTTCTCAAATAACTCATTCACCTACTTTTGGGAGAGCTTTCACTTGGTGAAGTTTCAGGCCCATAGCAAATTACTCACCTACTCAAAATGAGTAAATGCGAATTATCTCTAAAAGTATTGCAGATAGCCAATTTTTTTCAAATAACTCATTCACCTACTTTTGGCAGAGCTTTCACTTGGTGAAGTTTCAGACCCATAGCTAATTATTCACCTACTCAAAATAAGTAAATGTGAATTATCTCTAAAAGTATTGCAGATAGCCAATTTTTCTCAAATAACTCATTCACCTACTTTTGGGAGAGCTTTCACTCTGTGAAGTTTCAGACCCATAGCTATTTATTCACCTACTCAAAATGAGTAAATGCTAATTATCTGTAAAAGTATTGCGGATACCCAATTTTTATCAAATACTCATTCATCTACTTGTGGGAGAGCTTTCACATGGTGAAGTTTCAGACCCATAGCTAATTACTCACCTACTCAAAATGAGTAAATGCGAATTATCTCTAAAAGTATTGCAGATAGCCAATTTTTCTCAAATAACTCATTCACCTACTTTTGGGAGAGCTTTCACTTGGTGAAGTTTCAGACCCATAGCTAATTACTCACCTACTCAAAATGAGTAAATGTGAATTATCTCTAAAAGTATTGCAGATAGCCAATTTTTCTCAAATAACTCATTCACCTACTTTTGGGAGAGCTTTCACTCTGTGAAGTTTCAGACCCATAGCTAATTACTCACCTACTCAAAATGAGTAAATGCGAATTATCTCTAAAAGTATTGCAGATAGCCAATTTTTCTCAAATAACTCATTCACCTACTTTTGGGAGAGCTTTCACTTGGTGAAGTTTCAGACCCATAGCTAATTACTCACCTACTCAAAATGAGTAAATGTGAATTATCTCTAAAAGTATTGCAGATAGCCAATTTTTCTCAAATAACTCATTCACCTACTTTTGGGAGAGCTTTCACTCTGTGAAGTTTCAGACCCATAGCTAATTACTCACCTACTCAAAATGAGTAAATGCGAATTATCTCTAAAAGTATTGCAGATAGCCAATTTTTCTCAAATAACTCATTCACCTACTTTTGGGAGAGCTTTCACTTGGTGAAGTTTCAGACCCATAGCTAATTACTCACCTACTCAAAATGAGTAAATGTGAATTATCTCTAAAAGTATTGCAGATAGCCAATTTTTCTCAAATAACTCATTCACCTACTTTTGGGAGAGCTTTCACTCTGTGAAGTTTCAGACCCATAGCTAATTACTCACCTACTCAAAATGAGTAAATGCGAATTATCTCTAAAAGTATTGCAGATAGCCAATTTTTCTCAAATAACTCATTCACCTACTTTTGGCAGAGCTTTCACTTGGTGAAGTTTCAGACCCATAGCTAATTACTCACCTACTGAAAATGAGTAAATGTGAATTATCTCTAAAAGTATTGCAGATAGCCAATTTTTCTCAAATAACTCATTCACCTACTTTTGGGAGAGCTTTCACTTGGTGAAGTTTCAGGCCCATAGCTAATTACTCACCTACTCAAAATGAGTAAATGCGAATTATCTCTAAAAGTATTGCAGATAGCCAATTTTTCTCAAATAACTCATTCACCTACTTTTGGGAGAGCTTTCACTCTGTGAAGTTTCAGACCCATAGCTAATTACTCACCTACTCAAAATGAGTAAATGCGAATTATCTCTAAAAGTATTGCAGATAGCCAATTTTTCTCAAATAACTCATTCACCTACTTTTGGCAGAGCTTTCACTTGGTGAAGTTTCAGACCCATAGCTAATTACTCACCTACTGAAAATGAGTAAATGTGAATTATCTCTAAAAGTATTGCAGATAGCCAATTTTTCTCAAATAACTCATTCACCTACTTTTGGGAGAGCTTTCACTTGGTGAAGTTTCAGGCCCATAGCTAATTACTCACCTACTCAAAATGAGTAAATGCGAATTATCTCTAAAAGTATTGCAGATAGCCAATTTTTCTCAAATAACTCATTCACCTACTTTTGGGAGAGCTTTCACTTGGTGAAGTTTCAGACCCATAGCTAATTACTCACCTACTCAAAATGAGTAAATGCGAATTATCTCTAAAAGTATTGCAGATAGCCAGTTTTTCTCAAATTAATCATTCACCTACTTTTGGCAGAGCTTTCACTTGGTGAAGTTTCAGACCCATAGCTAATTACTCACCTACTCAAAATGAGTAAATGCGAATTATCTCTAAAAGTATTGCAGATAGCCAATTTTTCTCAAATAACTCATTCACCTACTTTTGGGAGAGCTTTCACTTGGTGAAGTTTCAGACCCATAGCTAATTACTCACCTACTCAAAATGAGTAAATGTGAATTATCTCTAAAAGTATTGCAGATAGCCAATTTTTCTCAAATAACTCATTCACCTACTTTTGGGAGAGCTTTCACTCTGTGAAGTTTCAGACCCATAGCTAATTACTCACCTACTCAAAATGAGTAAATGCGAATTATCTCTAAAAGTATTGCAGATAGCCAATTTTTCTCAAATAACTCATTCACCTACTTTTGGCAGAGCTTTCACTTGGTGAAGTTTCAGACCCATAGCTAATTACTCACCTACTGAAAATGAGTAAATGTGAATTATCTCTAAAAGTATTGCAGATAGCCAATTTTTCTCAAATAACTCATTCACCTACTTTTGGGAGAGCTTTCACTTGGTGAAGTTTCAGGCCCATAGCTAATTACTCACCTACTCAAAATGAGTAAATGCGAATTATCTCTAAAAGTATTGCAGATAGCCAATTTTTCTCAAATAACTCATTCACCTACTTTTGGGAGAGCTTTCACTCTGTGAAGTTTCAGACCCATAGCTAATTACTCACCTACTCAAAATGAGTAAATGCGAATTATCTCTAAAAGTATTGCAGATAGCCAATTTTTCTCAAATAACTCATTCACCTACTTTTGGCAGAGCTTTCACTTGGTGAAGTTTCAGACCCATAGCTAATTACTCACCTACTGAAAATGAGTAAATGTGAATTATCTCTAAAAGTATTGCAGATAGCCAATTTTTCTCAAATAACTCATTCACCTACTTTTGGGAGAGCTTTCACTTGGTGAAGTTTCAGGCCCATAGCAAATTACTCACCTACTCAAAATGAGTAAATGCGAATTATCTCTAAAAGTATTGCAGATAGCCAATTTTTTTCAAATAACTCATTCACCTACTTTTGGCAGAGCTTTCACTTGGTGAAGTTTCAGACCCATAGCTAATTATTCACCTACTCAAAATAAGTAAATGTGAATTATCTCTAAAAGTATTGCAGATAGCCAATTTTTCTCAAATAACTCATTCACCTACTTTTGGGAGAGCTTTCACTCTGTGAAGTTTCAGACCCATAGCTATTTATTCACCTACTCAAAATGAGTAAATGCTAATTATCTGTAAAAGTATTGCGGATACCCAATTTTTATCAAATACTCATTCATCTACTTGTGGGAGAGCTTTCACATGGTGAAGTTTCAGACCCATAGCTAATTACTCACCTACTCAAAATGAGTAAATGCGAATTATCTCTAAAAGTATTGCAGATAGCCAATTTTTCTCAAATAACTCATTCACCTACTTTTGGGAGAGCTTTCACTTGGTGAAGTTTCAGACCCATAGCTAATTACTCACCTACTCAAAATGAGTAAATGTGAATTATCTCTAAAAGTATTGCAGATAGCCAATTTTTCTCAAATAACTCATTCACCTACTTTTGGGAGAGCTTTCACTCTGTGAAGTTTCAGACCCATAGCTAATTACTCACCTACTCAAAATGAGTAAATGCGAATTATCTCTAAAAGTATTGCAGATAGCCAATTTTTCTCAAATAACTCATTCACCTACTTTTGGGAGAGCTTTCACTTGGTGAAGTTTCAGACCCATAGCTAATTACTCACCTACTCAAAATGAGTAAATGTGAATTATCTCTAAAAGTATTGCAGATAGCCAATTTTTCTCAAATAACTCATTCACCTACTTTTGGGAGAGCTTTCACTCTGTGAAGTTTCAGACCCATAGCTAATTACTCACCTACTCAAAATGAGTAAATGCGAATTATCTCTAAAAGTATTGCAGATAGCCAATTTTTCTCAAATAACTCATTCACCTACTTTTGGCAGAGCTTTCACTTGGTGAAGTTTCAGACCCATAGCTAATTACTCACCTACTGAAAATGAGTAAATGTGAATTATCTCTAAAAGTATTGCAGATAGCCAATTTTTCTCAAATAACTCATTCACCTACTTTTGGGAGAGCTTTCACTTGGTGAAGTTTCAGGCCCATAGCAAATTACTCACCTACTCAAAATGAGTAAATGCGAATTATCTCTAAAAGTATTGCAGATAGCCAATTTTTTTCAAATAACTCATTCACCTACTTTTGGCAGAGCTTTCACTTGGTGAAGTTTCAGACCCATAGCTAATTA
Organism: Sabellastarte sp. h YS-2021; assembly: GCA_964017235.1. Lineage (NCBI taxonomy): Eukaryota > Metazoa > Annelida > Polychaeta > Sabellida > Sabellidae > Sabellastarte > Sabellastarte sp. h YS-2021. Next base: position 38,362,740 of record OZ024936.1, read on the forward strand.
TTCACCTACTCAAAATAAGTAAATGTGAATTATCTCTAAAAGTATTGCAGATAGCCAATTTTTCTCAAATAACTCATTCACCTACTTTTGGGAGAGCTTTCACTCTGTGAAGTTTCAGACCCATAGCTATTTATTCACCTACTCAAAATGAGTAAATGCTAATTATCTGTAAAAGTATTGCGGATACCCAATTTTTATCAAATACTCATTCATCTACTTGTGGGAGAGCTTTCACATGGTGAAGTTTCAGACCCATAGCTAATTACTCACCTACTCAAAATGAGTAAATGCGAATTATCTCTAAAAGTATTGCAGATAGCCAATTTTTCTCAAATAACTCATTCACCTACTTTTGGGAGAGCTTTCACTTGGTGAAGTTTCAGACCCATAGCTAATTACTCACCTACTCAAAATGAGTAAATGTGAATTATCTCTAAAAGTATTGCAGATAGCCAATTTTTCTCAAATAACTCATTCACCTACTTTTGGGAGAGCTTTCACTCTGTGAAGTTTCAGACCCATAGCTAATTACTCACCTACTCAAAATGAGTAAATGCGAATTATCTCTAAAAGTATTGCAGATAGCCAATTTTTCTCAAATAACTCATTCACCTACTTTTGGGAGAGCTTTCACTTGGTGAAGTTTCAGACCCATAGCTAATTACTCACCTACTCAAAATGAGTAAATGTGAATTATCTCTAAAAGTATTGCAGATAGCCAATTTTTCTCAAATAACTCATTCACCTACTTTTGGGAGAGCTTTCACTCTGTGAAGTTTCAGACCCATAGCTAATTACTCACCTACTCAAAATGAGTAAATGCGAATTATCTCTAAAAGTATTGCAGATAGCCAATTTTTCTCAAATAACTCATTCACCTACTTTTGGCAGAGCTTTCACTTGGTGAAGTTTCAGACCCATAGCTAATTACTCACCTACTGAAAATGAGTAAATGTGAATTATCTCTAAAAGTATTGCAGATAGCCAATTTTTCTCAAATAACTCATTCACCTACTTTTGGGAGAGCTTTCACTTGGTGAAGTTTCAGGCCCATAGCTAATTACTCACCTACTCAAAATGAGTAAATGCGAATTATCTCTAAAAGTATTGCAGATAGCCAATTTTTCTCAAATAACTCATTCACCTACTTTTGGGAGAGCTTTCACTCTGTGAAGTTTCAGACCCATAGCTAATTACTCACCTACTCAAAATGAGTAAATGCGAATTATCTCTAAAAGTATTGCAGATAGCCAATTTTTCTCAAATAACTCATTCACCTACTTTTGGCAGAGCTTTCACTTGGTGAAGTTTCAGACCCATAGCTAATTACTCACCTACTGAAAATGAGTAAATGTGAATTATCTCTAAAAGTATTGCAGATAGCCAATTTTTCTCAAATAACTCATTCACCTACTTTTGGGAGAGCTTTCACTTGGTGAAGTTTCAGGCCCATAGCTAATTACTCACCTACTCAAAATGAGTAAATGCGAATTATCTCTAAAAGTATTGCAGATAGCCAATTTTTCTCAAATAACTCATTCACCTACTTTTGGGAGAGCTTTCACTTGGTGAAGTTTCAGACCCATAGCTAATTACTCACCTACTCAAAATGAGTAAATGCGAATTATCTCTAAAAGTATTGCAGATAGCCAGTTTTTCTCAAATTAATCATTCACCTACTTTTGGCAGAGCTTTCACTTGGTGAAGTTTCAGACCCATAGCTAATTACTCACCTACTCAAAATGAGTAAATGCGAATTATCTCTAAAAGTATTGCAGATAGCCAATTTTTCTCAAATAACTCATTCACCTACTTTTGGGAGAGCTTTCACTTGGTGAAGTTTCAGACCCATAGCTAATTACTCACCTACTCAAAATGAGTAAATGTGAATTATCTCTAAAAGTATTGCAGATAGCCAATTTTTCTCAAATAACTCATTCACCTACTTTTGGGAGAGCTTTCACTCTGTGAAGTTTCAGACCCATAGCTAATTACTCACCTACTCAAAATGAGTAAATGCGAATTATCTCTAAAAGTATTGCAGATAGCCAATTTTTCTCAAATAACTCATTCACCTACTTTTGGCAGAGCTTTCACTTGGTGAAGTTTCAGACCCATAGCTAATTACTCACCTACTGAAAATGAGTAAATGTGAATTATCTCTAAAAGTATTGCAGATAGCCAATTTTTCTCAAATAACTCATTCACCTACTTTTGGGAGAGCTTTCACTTGGTGAAGTTTCAGGCCCATAGCTAATTACTCACCTACTCAAAATGAGTAAATGCGAATTATCTCTAAAAGTATTGCAGATAGCCAATTTTTCTCAAATAACTCATTCACCTACTTTTGGGAGAGCTTTCACTCTGTGAAGTTTCAGACCCATAGCTAATTACTCACCTACTCAAAATGAGTAAATGCGAATTATCTCTAAAAGTATTGCAGATAGCCAATTTTTCTCAAATAACTCATTCACCTACTTTTGGCAGAGCTTTCACTTGGTGAAGTTTCAGACCCATAGCTAATTACTCACCTACTGAAAATGAGTAAATGTGAATTATCTCTAAAAGTATTGCAGATAGCCAATTTTTCTCAAATAACTCATTCACCTACTTTTGGGAGAGCTTTCACTTGGTGAAGTTTCAGGCCCATAGCTAATTACTCACCTACTCAAAATGAGTAAATGCGAATTATCTCTAAAAGTATTGCAGATAGCCAATTTTTCTCAAATAACTCATTCACCTACTTTTGGGAGAGCTTTCACTTGGTGAAGTTTCAGACCCATAGCTAATTACTCACCTACTCAAAATGAGTAAATGCGAATTATCTCTAAAAGTATTGCAGATAGCCAGTTTTTCTCAAATTAATCATTCACCTACTTTTGGCAGAGCTTTCACTTGGTGAAGTTTCAGACCCATAGCTAATTACTCACCTACTCAAAATGAGTAAATGCGAATTATCTCTAAAAGTATTGCAGATAGCCAATTTTTCTCAAATAACTCATTCACCTACTTTTGGGAGAGCTTTCACTCTGTGAAGTTTCAGACCCATAGCTAATTACTCACCTACTCAAAATGAGTAAATGCGAATTATCTCTAAAAGTATTGCAGATAGCCAATTTTTCTCAAATAACTCATTCACCTACTTTTGGCAGAGCTTTCACTTGGTGAAGTTTCAGACCCATAGCTAATTACTCACCTACTGAAAATGAGTAAATGTGAATTATCTCTAAAAGTATTGCAGATAGCCAATTTTTCTCAAATAACTCATTCACCTACTTTTGGGAGAGCTTTCACTTGGTGAAGTTTCAGACCCATAGCTAATTACTCACCTACTCAAAATGAGTAAATGCGATTTATCTCTAAAAGTATTGCAGATAGCCAATTTTTCTCAAATAACTCATTCACCTACTTTTGGGAGAGCTTTCACTTGGTGAAGTTTCAGACCCATAGCTAATTACTCACCTACTGAAAATGAGTAAATGTGAATTATCTCTAAAAGTATTGCAGATAGCCAATTTTTCTCAAATAACTCATTCACCTACTTTTGGGAGAGCTTTCACTCTGTGAAGTTTCAGACCCATAGCTAATTACTCACCTACTCAAAATGAGTAAATGCGAATTATCTCTAAAAGTATTGCAGATAGCCAATTTTTCTCAAATAACTCATTCACCTACTTTTGGCAGAGCTTTCACTTGGTGAAGTTTCAGACCCATAGCTAATTACTCACCTACTGAAAATGAGTAAATGTGAATTATCTCTAAAAGTATTGCAGATAGCCAATTTTTCTCAAATAACTCATTCACCTACTTTTGGGAGAGCTTTCACTTGGTGAAGTTTCAGGCCCATAGCTAATTACTCACCTACTCAAAATGAGTAAATGCGAATTATCTCTAAAAGTATTGCAGATAGCCAATTTTTCTCAAATAACTCATTCACCTACTTTTGGGAGAGCTTTCACTCTGTGAAGTTTCAGACCCATAGCTAATTACTCACCTACTCAAAATGAGTAAATGCGAATTATCTCTAAAAGTATTGCAGATAGCCAATTTTTCTCAAATAACTCATTCACCTACTTTTGGCAGAGCTTTCACTTGGTGAAGTTTCAGACCCATAGCTAATTACTCACCTACTGAAAATGAGTAAATGTGAATTATCTCTAAAAGTATTGCAGATAGCCAATTTTTCTCAAATAACTCATTCACCTACTTTTGGGAGAGCTTTCACTTGGTGAAGTTTCAGGCCCATAGCTAATTACTCACCTACTCAAAATGAGTAAATGCGAATTATCTCTAAAAGTATTGCAGATAGCCAATTTTTCTCAAATAACTCATTCACCTACTTTTGGGAGAGCTTTCACTTGGTGAAGTTTCAGACCCATAGCTAATTACTCACCTACTCAAAATGAGTAAATGCGAATTATCTCTAAAAGTATTGCAGATAGCCAGTTTTTCTCAAATTAATCATTCACCTACTTTTGGCAGAGCTTTCACTTGGTGAAGTTTCAGACCCATAGCTAATTACTCACCTACTCAAAATGAGTGAATGCGAATTATCTCTAAAAGTATTGCAGATAGCCAATTTTTCTCAAATTAATCATTCACCTACTTTTGGGAGAGCTTTCACTTGGTGAAGTTTCAGACCCATAGCTAATTACTCGTCTACTCAAAATGAGTCAATGCGAATTATCTCTAAAAGTATTGCAGATAGCCAATTTTTCTCAAATAACTCATTCACCTACTTTTAGGAGAGCTTTCACTTGGTGAAGTTTCAGACCCATAGCAAATTACTCACCTACTCAAAATGAGTAAATGCGAATTATCTCTAAAAGTATTGCAGATAGCCAATTTTTTTCAAATAACTCATTCACCTACTTTTGGCAGAGCTTTCACTTGGTGAAGTTTCAGACCCATAGCTAATTATTCACCTACTCAAAATAAGTAAATGTGAATTATCTCTAAAAGTATTGCAGATAGCCAATTTTTCTCAAATAACTCATTCACCTACTTTTGGGAGAGCTTTCACTCTGTGAAGTTTCAGACCCATAGCTATTTATTCACCTACTCAAAATGAGTAAATGCTAATTATCTGTAAAAGTATTGCGGATACCCAATTTTTATCAAATACTCATTCATCTACTTGTGGGAGAGCTTTCACATGGTGAAGTTTCAGACCCATAGCTAATTACTCACCTACTCAAAATGAGTAAATGCGAATTATCTCTAAAAGTATTGCAGATAGCCAATTTTTCTCAAATAACTCATTCACCTACTTTTGGGAGAGCTTTCACTTGGTGAAGTTTCACACCCATAGATAATTATTCACCTACTCAAAATGATGAAATGTGAATTATCTCTTAATAGTATTGCAGATAGCCAATTTTTCTCAAATAACTCATTCACCTACTTTTGGAAGACCTTTCACACACGAAAATGAAAAATTGTGAATATCTCGGAAAAGCTATTTCTTCTGCTTTAATGCTCAGCGGGAGATACACACCACGGCAGTGGTCTTGACAAAAATTTTTGTCTCCCCAAAAATGGTGGCCATTTTGAATTTTCAAAGTTTTTGCAAAACACAAAAATGCTTATATCTCGAAAACCGTGCTATATGGAGTGAACTCAACAAAATTTTGGACCTGCTGGGTATCTCTGCAGAGTAGCCATGCCAATTTTCAAAATATTTTTGTCTCGCCAAATATAGCGGACATTTTTAATTTTTTTATTTTTTGCAAAACACAAAAATGCTTATATCTTGAAAACCGTGCTAGATAGAGCAGACTGCGCTGACTTTGGTTGCCACAACAGTATAAGGCTAGAAACGAAGCATTTTCTTAATACTTTAGCACTCACCTTTATATCCTTTTTGGGACGCTTTGTTTTTGCTATGCAAAAACATTATCTTTTTTTTTTGCGAGCGATCCTCTAGTTATCTCTAAAAGTATTGCAGATAGCCAATTTTTCTCAAATAACTCATTCACCTACTTTTGGGAGAGCTTTCACTCTGTGAAGTTTCAGACCCATAGCTAATTACTCACCTACTCAAAATGAGTAAATGCGAATTATCTCTAAAAGTATTACAGATAGCCAATTTTTCTCAAATTAATCATTCACCTACTTTTGGGAGAGCTTTCACTTGGTGAAGTTTCAGACCCATAGCTAATTACTCACCTACTCAAAATGAGTAAATGCGGATTATCTCTAAAAGTATTGCAGATAGCCAATTTGTCTCATATAACTCATTCACCTACTTTTGGGAGAGCTTTCACTTGGTGAAGTTTCAGACCCATAGCTAATTACTCACCTACTCAAAATGAGTAAATGCGAATTATCTCTAAAAGTATTGCAGATAGCCAATTTTTCTCAAATTAATCATTCACCTACTTTTGGGAGAGCTTTCACTTGGTGAAGTTTCAGACCCATAGCTAATTACTCACCTACTCAAAATCAGTAAATCCGAAATATCTCTAAAAGTATTGCAGATAGCCAATTTTTCTCAAATAACTCATTCACCTACTTTTGGGAGAGCTTTCACTCTGTGAAGTTTCAGACCCATAGCTAATTACTCACCTACTCAAAATGAGTAAATGTGAATTATCTCTAAAAGTATTGCAGATAGCCAATTTTTCTCAAATAACTCATTCACCTACTTTTCTGAGAGCTTTCACTTGGTGAAGTTTCAGGCCCATAGCTAATTACTCACCTACTCAAAATGAGTAAATGCGAATTATCTCTAAAAGTATTGCAGATAGCCAATTTTTCTCAAATTAATCATTCACCTACTTTTGGGAGAGCTTTCACTTGGTGAAGTTTCAGACCCATAGCTAATTACTCACCTACTCAAAATGAGTAAATGCGAATTATCTCTAAAAGTATTGCAGATAGCCAATTTTTCTCAAATAACTCATTCACCTACTTTTGGGAGAGCTTTCACTTGGTGAAGTTTCAGACCCATAGCTAATTACTCACCTACTCAAAATGAGTAAATGCGAATTATCTCTAAAAGTATTGCAGATAGCCAGTTTTTCTCAAATTAATCATTCACCTACTTTTGGCAGAGCTTTCACTTGGTGAAGTTTCAGACCCATAGCTAATTACTCACCTACTCAAAATGAGTGAATGCGAATTATCTCTAAAAGTATTGCAGATAGCCAATTTTTCTCAAATTAATCATTCACCTACTTTTGGGAGAGCTTTCACTTGGTGAAGTTTCAGACCCATAGCTAATTACTCGTCTACTCAAAATGAGTCAATGCGAATTATCTCTAAAAGTATTGCAGATAGCCAATTTTTCTCAAATAACTCATTCACCTACTTTTAGGAGAGCTTTCACTTGGTGAAGTTTCAGACCCATAGCAAATTACTCACCTACTCAAAATGAGTAAATGCGAATTATCTCTAAAAGTATTGCAGATAGCCAATTTTTTTCAAATAACTCATTCACCTACTTTTGGCAGAGCTTTCACTTGGTGAAGTTTCAGACCCATAGCTAATTATTCACCTACTCAAAATAAGTAAATGTGAATTATCTCTAAAAGTATTGCAGATAGCCAATTTTTCTCAAATAACTCATTCACCTACTTTTGGGAGAGCTTTCACTCTGTGAAGTTTCAGACCCATAGCTATTTATTCACCTACTCAAAATGAGTAAATGCTAATTATCTGTAAAAGTATTGCGGATACCCAATTTTTATCAAATACTCATTCATCTACTTGTGGGAGAGCTTTCACATGGTGAAGTTTCAGACCCATAGCTAATTACTCACCTACTCAAAATGAGTAAATGCGAATTATCTCTAAAAGTATTGCAGATAGCCAATTTTTCTCAAATAACTCATTCACCTACTTTTGGGAGAGCTTTCACTTGGTGAAGTTTCACACCCATAGATAATTATTCACCTACTCAAAATGATGAAATGTGAATTATCTCTTAATAGTATTGCAGATAGCCAATTTTTCTCAAATAACTCATTCACCTACTTTTGGAAGACCTTTCACACACGAAAATGAAAAATTGTGAATATCTCGGAAAAGCTATTTCTTCTGCTTTAATGCTCAGCGGGAGATACACACCACGGCAGTGGTCTTGACAAAAATTTTTGTCTCCCCAAAAATGGTGGCCATTTTGAATTTTCAAAGTTTTTGCAAAACACAAAAATGCTTATATCTCGAAAACCGTGCTATATGGAGTGAACTCAACAAAATTTTGGACCTGCTGGGTATCTCTGCAGAGTAGCCATGCCAATTTTCAAAATATTTTTGTCTCGCCAAATATAGCGGACATTTTTAATTTTTTTATTTTTTGCAAAACACAAAAATGCTTATATCTTGAAAACCGTGCTAGATAGAGCAGACTGCGCTGACTTTGGTTGCCACAACAGTATAAGGCTAGAAACGAAGCATTTTCTTAATACTTTAGCACTCACCTTTATATCCTTTTTGGGACGCTTTGTTTTTGCTATGCAAAAACATTATCTTTTTTTTTTGCGAGCGATCCTCTAGTTATCTCTAAAAGTATTGCAGATAGCCAATTTTTCTCAAATAACTCATTCACCTACTTTTGGGAGAGCTTTCACTCTGTGAAGTTTCAGACCCATAGCTAATTACTCACCTACTCAAAATGAGTAAATGCGAATTATCTCTAAAAGTATTACAGATAGCCAATTTTTCTCAAATTAATCATTCACCTACTTTTGGGAGAGCTTTCACTTGGTGAAGTTTCAGACCCATAGCTAATTACTCACCTACTCAAAATGAGTAAATGCGGATTATCTCTAAAAGTATTGCAGATAGCCAATTTGTCTCATATAACTCATTCACCTACTTTTGGGAGAGCTTTCACTTGGTGAAGTTTCAGACCCATAGCTAATTACTCACCTACTCAAAATGAGTAAATGCGAATTATCTCTAAAAGTATTGCAGATAGCCAATTTTTCTCAAATTAATCATTCACCTACTTTTGGGAGAGCTTTCACTTGGTGAAGTTTCAGACCCATAGCTAATTACTCACCTACTCAAAATCAGTAAATCCGAAATATCTCTAAAAGTATTGCAGATAGCCAATTTTTCTCAAATAACTCATTCACCTACTTTTGGGAGAGCTTTCACTCTGTGAAGTTTCAGACCCATAGCTAATTACTCACCTACTCAAAATGAGTAAATGTGAATTATCTCTAAAAGTATTGCAGATAGCCAATTTTTCTCAAATAACTCATTCACCTACTTTTCTGAGAGCTTTCACTTGGTGAAGTTTCAGGCCCATAGCTAATTACTCACCTACTCAAAATGAGTAAATGCGAATTATCTCTAAAAGTATTGCAGATAGCCAATTTTTCTCAAATTAATCATTCACCTACTTTTGGGAGAGCTTTCACTTGGTGAAGTTTCAGACCCATAGCTAATTACTCACCTACTCAAAATGAGTAAATGCGAATTATCTCTAAAAGTATTGCAGATAGCCAATTTTTCTCAAATAACTCATTCACCTACTTTTGGGAGAGCTTTCACTTGGTGAAGTTTCAGACCCATAGCTAATTACTCACCTACTCAAAATGAGTAAATGTGAATTATCTCTAAAAGTATTGCAGATAGCCAATTTTTCTCAAATAACTCATTCACCTACTTTTGGGAGAGCTTTCACTCTGTGAAGTTTCAGACCCATAGCTAATTACTCACCTACTCAAAATGAGTAAATGCGAATTATCTCTAAAAGTATTACAGATAGCCAATTTTTCTCAAATTAATCATTCACCTACTTTTGGGAGAGAGCTTTCACTTGGTGAAGTTTCAGACCCATAGCTAATTGCTCACCTACTCAAAAAGAGTAAATGCGAATTACCTCTAAAAGTATTGCAGATGGCCAATTTTTATCAAATAACTCATTCACCTACTTTTGGAAGAGCTTTCACTTGGTGAAGTTTCAGACCCGTAGCTAATTACTCACCTACTCAAAATGAGTAAATGCTAATTATCTCAAAAACTATTGCGGATACCCAATTTTTATCAAATAACTCATTCATGTACTTTTGGGAGGGCATTCACATGGTAAGTTTCAGACCTGTAGATGATTACTCACCTACTCAAAATGAGTAAATGCGAATTATCTCTAAAAGTATTACAGATAGCCAATTTTTCTCAAATTAATCATTCACCTACTTTTGGGAGAGAGCTTTCACTTGGTGAAGTTTCAGACCCATAGCTAATTGCTCACCTACTCAAAAAGAGTAAATGCGAATTACCTCTAAAAGTATTGCAGATGGCCAATTTTTATCAAATAACTCATTCACCTACTTTTGGAAGAGCTTTCACTTGGTGAAGTTTCAGACCCGTAGCTAATTACTCACCTACTCAAAATGAGTAAATGCTAATTATCTCAAAAACTATTGCGGATACCCAATTTTTATCAAATAACTCATTCATGTACTTTTGGGAGGGCATTCACATGGTAAGTTTCAGACCTGTAGATGATTACTCACCTACTCAAAATGAGTAAATGCGAATTATCTCTAAAAGTATTCCAGATAGCCAATTTTTCTCAAATAACTCATTCACCTACTTTTGGGAGAGCTTTCACATGGTGAAGTTTCAGACCCATAGCCAATTACTCACCTACTCAAAATGAGTAAATGCGAATTATCTCTAAAAGTGTTCCAGATAGCCAATTTTTCTCAAATAACTCATTCACCTACTTTTGGGAGAGCTTTCACATGGTGAAGTTTCAGACCCATAGCCAATTACTCACCTACTCAAAATGAGTAAATGCGAATTATCTCTAAAAGTATTCCAGATAGCCAATTTTTCTCAAATAACTCATTCACCTACTTTTGGGAGAGCTTTCACATGGTGAAGTTTCAGACCCATAGCTAATTATTTACCTACTCAAAATGAGTAAATGCTAATTATCTGTAAAAGTATTGCGGATACCCAATTTTTATCAAATAACTCATTCATCTACTTGTGGGAGAGCTTTCACATGGTGAAGTTTCAGACCCATAGCTAATTACTCACCTACTCAAAATGAGTAAATGCGAATTATCTCTAAAAGTATTGCAGATAGCCAATTTTTATCAAATAACTCATTCACCTACTTTTGGGAGAGCTTTCACTTGGTGAAGTTTCAGACCCATAGCTAATTACTCACCTACTCAAAATGAGTAAATCCGAAATATCTCTAAAAGTATTGCAGATAGCCAATTTTTCTCAAATAACTCATTCACCTACTTTTGGGAGAGCTTTCACTCTGTGAAGTTTCAGACCCATAGCTAATTACTCACCTACTCAAAATGAGTAAATGCGAATTATCTCTAAAAGTATTGCAGATAGCCAATTTTTCTCAAATAACTCATTCACCTACTTTTGTGAGAGCTTTCACTTGGTGAAGTTTCAGACCCATAGCTAATTACTCACCTACTCAAAATGAGTAAATGCGAATTATCTCTAAAAGTATTGCAGATAGCCAATTTTTCTCAAATTAATCATTCACCTACTTTTGGGAGAGCTTTCACTTGGTGAAGTTTCAGACCCATAGCTAATTACTCACCTACTCAAAATGAGTAAATGTGAATTATCTCTAAAAGTATTGCAGATAGCCAATTTTTCTCAAATAACTCATTCACCTACTTTTGGGAGAGCTTTCACTCTGTGAAGTTTCAGACCCATAGCTAATTACTCACCTACTCAAAATGAGTAAATGCGAATTATCTCTAAAAGTATTACAGATAGCCAATTTTTCTCAAATTAATCATTCACCTACTTTTGGGAGAGCTTTCACTTGGTGAAGTTTCAGACCCATAGCTAATTACTCACCTACTCAAAATGAGTAAATGCGGATTATCTCTAAAAGTATTGCAGATAGCCAATTTGTCTCATATAACTCATTCACCTACTTTTGGGAGAGCTTTCACTTGGTGAAGTTTCAGACCCATAGCTAATTACTCACCTACTCAAAATGAGTAAATGCGAATTATCTCTAAAAGTATTGCAGATAGCCAATTTTTCTCAAATTAATCATTCACCTACTTTTGGGAGAGCTTTCACTTGGTGAAGTTTCAGACCCATAGCTAATTACTCACCTACTCAAAATGAGTAAATCCGAAATATCTCTAAAAGTATTGCAGATAGCCAATTTTTCTCAAATAACTCATTCACCTACTTTTGGGAGAGCTTTCACTCTGTGAAGTTTCAGACCCATAGCTAATTACTCACCTACTCAAAATGAGTAAATGCGAATTATCTCTAAAAGTATTGCAGATAGCCAATTTTTCTCAAATAACTCATTCACCTACTTTTCTGAGAGCTTTCACTTGGTGAAGTTTCAGGCCCATAGCTAATTACTCACCTACTCAAAATGAGTAAATGCGAATTATCTCTAAAAGTATTGCAGATAGCCAATTTTTCTCAAATTAATCATTCACCTACTTTTGGGAGAGCTTTCACTTGGTGAAGTTTCAGACCCATAGCTAATTACTCACCTACTCAAAATGAGTAAATGCGAATTATCTCTAAAAGTATTGCAGATAGCCAATTTTTCTCAAATAACTCATTCCCCTACTTTTGGGAGAGCTTTCACTTGGTGAAGTTTCAGACCCATAGCTAATTACTCACCTACTCAAAATGAGTAAATGTGAATTATCTCTAAAAGTATTGCAGATAGCCAATTTTTCTCAAATAACTCATTCACCTACTTTTGGGAGAGCTTTCACTCTGTGAAGTTTCAGACCCATAGCTAATTACTCACCTACTCAAAATGAGTAAATGCGAATTATCTCTAAAAGTATTACAGATAGCCAATTTTTCTCAAATTAATCATTCACCTACTTTTGGGAGAGAGCTTTCACTTGGTGAAGTTTCAGACCCATAGCTAATTGCTCACCTACTCAAAAAGAGTAAATGCGAATTATCTCTAAAAGTATTACAGATAGCCAATTTTTCTCAAATTAATCATTCACCTACTTTTGGGAGAGCTTTCACTTGGTGAAGTTTCAGACCCATAGCTAATTACTCACCTACTCAAAATGAGTAAATGCGGATTATCTCTAAAAGTATTGCAGATAGCCAATTTGTCTCATATAACTCATTCACCTACTTTTGGGAGAGCTTTCACTTGGTGAAGTTTCAGACCCATAGCTAATTACTCACCTACTCAAAATGAGTAAATGCGAATTATCTCTAAAAGTATTGCAGATAGCCAATTTTTCTCAAATTAATCATTCACCTACTTTTGGGAGAGCTTTCACTTGGTGAAGTTTCAGACCCATAGCTAATTACTCACCTACTCAAAATGAGTAAATGCGAATTATCTCTAAAAGTATTGCAGATAGCCAATTTTTCTCAAATAACTCATTCACCTACTTTTGGGAGAGCTTTCACTTGGTGAAGTTTCAGACCCATAGCTAATTACTCACCTACTGAAAATGAGTAAATGCGAATTATCTCTAAAAGTATTGCAGATAGCCAATTTTTTTCAAATAACTCATTCACCTACTTTTGGCAGAGCTTTCACTTGGTGAAGTTTCAGACCCATAGCTAATTATTCACCTACTCAAAATAAGTAAATGTGAATTATCTCTAAAAGTATTGCAGATAGCCAATTTTTCTCAAATAACTCATTCACCTACTTTTGGGAGAGCTTTCACTCTGTGAAGTTTCAGACCCATAGCTATTTATTCACCTACTCAAAATGAGTAAATGCTAATTATCTGTAAAAGTATTGCGGATACCCAATTTTTATCAAATACTCATTCATCTACTTGTGGGAGAGCTTTCACATGGTGAAGTTTCAGACCCATAGCTAATTACTCACCTACTCAAAATGAGTAAATGCGAATTATCTCTAAAAGTATTGCAGATAGCCAATTTTTCTCAAATAACTCATTCACCTACTTTTGGGAGAGCTTTCACTTGGTGAAGTTTCAGACCCATAGCTAATTACTCACCTACTCAAAATGAGTAAATGTGAATTATCTCTAAAAGTATTGCAGATAGCCAATTTTTCTCAAATAACTCATTCACCTACTTTTGGGAGAGCTTTCACTCTGTGAAGTTTCAGACCCATAGCTAATTACTCACCTACTCAAAATGAGTAAATGCGAATTATCTCTAAAAGTATTACAGATAGCCAATTTTTCTCAAATTAATCATTCACCTACTTTTGGGAGAGAGCTTTCACTTGGTGAAGTTTCAGACCCATAGCTAATTGCTCACCTACTCAAAAAGAGTAAATGCGAATTACCTCTAAAAGTATTGCAGATGGCCAATTTTTATCAAATAACTCATTCACCTACTTTTGGAAGAGCTTTCACTTGGTGAAGTTTCAGACCCGTAGCTAATTACTCACCTACTCAAAATGAGTAAATGCTAATTATCTCAAAAACTATTGCGGATACCCAATTTTTATCAAATAACTCATTCATGTACTTTTGGGAGGGCATTCACATGGTAAGTTTCAGACCTGTAGATGATTACTCACCTACTCAAAATGAGTAAATGCGAATTATCTCTAAAAGTATTACAGATAGCCAATTTTTCTCAAATTAATCATTCACCTACTTTTGGGAGAGAGCTTTCACTTGGTGAAGTTTCAGACCCATAGCTAATTGCTCACCTACTCAAAAAGAGTAAATGCGAATTACCTCTAAAAGTATTGCAGATGGCCAATTTTTATCAAATAACTCATTCACCTACTTTTGGAAGAGCTTTCACTTGGTGAAGTTTCAGACCCGTAGCTAATTACTCACCTACTCAAAATGAGTAAATGCTAATTATCTCAAAAACTATTGCGGATACCCAATTTTTATCAAATAACTCATTCATGTACTTTTGGGAGGGCATTCACATGGTAAGTTTCAGACCTGTAGATGATTACTCACCTACTCAAAATGAGTAAATGCGAATTATCTCTAAAAGTATTCCAGATAGCCAATTTTTCTCAAATAACTCATTCACCTACTTTTGGGAGAGCTTTCACATGGTGAAGTTTCAGACCCATAGCCAATTACTCACCTACTCAAAATGAGTAAATGCGAATTATCTCTAAAAGTGTTCCAGATAGCCAATTTTTCTCAAATAACTCATTCACCTACTTTTGGGAGAGCTTTCACATGGTGAAGTTTCAGACCCATAGCCAATTACTCACCTACTCAAAATGAGTAAATGCGAATTATCTCTAAAAGTATTCCAGATAGCCAATTTTTCTCAAATAACTCATTCACCTACTTTTGGGAGAGCTTTCACATGGTGAAGTTTCAGACCCATAGCTAATTATTTACCTACTCAAAATGAGTAAATGCTAATTATCTGTAAAAGTATTGCGGATACCCAATTTTTATCAAATAACTCATTCATCTACTTGTGGGAGAGCTTTCACATGGTGAAGTTTCAGACCCATAGCTAATTACTCACCTACTCAAAATGAGTAAATGCGAATTATCTCTAAAAGTATTGCAGATAGCCAATTTTTATCAAATAACTCATTCACCTACTTTTGGGAGAGCTTTCACTTGGTGAAGTTTCAGACCCATAGCTAATTACTCACCTACTCAAAATGAGTAAATCCGAAATATCTCTAAAAGTATTGCAGATAGCCAATTTTTCTCAAATAACTCATTCACCTACTTTTGGGAGAGCTTTCACTCTGTGAAGTTTCAGACCCATAGCTAATTACTCACCTACTCAAAATGAGTAAATGCGAATTATCTCTAAAAGTATTGCAGATAGCCAATTTTTCTCAAATAACTCATTCACCTACTTTTGTGAGAGCTTTCACTTGGTGAAGTTTCAGACCCATAGCTAATTACTCACCTACTCAAAATGAGTAAATGCGAATTATCTCTAAAAGTATTGCAGATAGCCAATTTTTCTCAAATTAATCATTCACCTACTTTTGGGAGAGCTTTCACTTGGTGAAGTTTCAGACCCATAGCTAATTACTCACCTACTCAAAATGAGTAAATGTGAATTATCTCTAAAAGTATTGCAGATAGCCAATTTTTCTCAAATAACTCATTCACCTACTTTTGGGAGAGCTTTCACTCTGTGAAGTTTCAGACCCATAGCTAATTACTCACCTACTCAAAATGAGTAAATGCGAATTATCTCTAAAAGTATTACAGATAGCCAATTTTTCTCAAATTAATCATTCACCTACTTTTGGGAGAGCTTTCACTTGGTGAAGTTTCAGACCCATAGCTAATTACTCACCTACTCAAAATGAGTAAATGCGGATTATCTCTAAAAGTATTGCAGATAGCCAATTTGTCTCATATAACTCATTCACCTACTTTTGGGAGAGCTTTCACTTGGTGAAGTTTCAGACCCATAGCTAATTACTCACCTACTCAAAATGAGTAAATGCGAATTATCTCTAAAAGTATTGCAGATAGCCAATTTTTCTCAAATTAATCATTCACCTACTTTTGGGAGAGCTTTCACTTGGTGAAGTTTCAGACCCATAGCTAATTACTCACCTACTCAAAATGAGTAAATCCGAAATATCTCTAAAAGTATTGCAGATAGCCAATTTTTCTCAAATAACTCATTCACCTACTTTTGGGAGAGCTTTCACTCTGTGAAGTTTCAGACCCATAGCTAATTACTCACCTACTCAAAATGAGTAAATGCGAATTATCTCTAAAAGTATTGCAGATAGCCAATTTTTCTCAAATAACTCATTCACCTACTTTTCTGAGAGCTTTCACTTGGTGAAGTTTCAGGCCCATAGCTAATTACTCACCTACTCAAAATGAGTAAATGCGAATTATCTCTAAAAGTATTGCAGATAGCCAATTTTTCTCAAATTAATCATTCACCTACTTTTGGGAGAGCTTTCACTTGGTGAAGTTTCAGACCCATAGCTAATTACTCACCTACTCAAAATGAGTAAATGCGAATTATCTCTAAAAGTATTGCAGATAGCCAATTTTTCTCAAATAACTCATTCACCTACTTTTGGGAGAGCTTTCACTTGGTGAAGTTTCAGACCCATAGCTAATTACTCACCTACTCAAAATGAGTAAATGTGAATTATCTCTAAAAGTATTGCAGATAGCCAATTTTTCTCAAATAACTCATTCACCTACTTTTGGGAGAGCTTTCACTCTGTGAAGTTTCAGACCCATAGCTAATTACTCACCTACTCAAAATGAGTAAATGCGAATTATCTCTAAAAGTATTACAGATAGCCAATTTTTCTCAAATTAATCATTCACCTACTTTTGGGAGAGAGCTTTCACTTGGTGAAGTTTCAGACCCATAGCTAATTGCTCACCTACTCAAAAAGAGTAAATGCGAATTATCTCTAAAAGTATTACAGATAGCCAATTTTTCTCAAATTAATCATTCACCTACTTTTGGGAGAGCTTTCACTTGGTGAAGTTTCAGACCCATAGCTAATTACTCACCTACTCAAAATGAGTAAATGCGGATTATCTCTAAAAGTATTGCAGATAGCCAATTTGTCTCATATAACTCATTCACCTACTTTTGGGAGAGCTTTCACTTGGTGAAGTTTCAGACCCATAGCTAATTACTCACCTACTCAAAATGAGTAAATGCGAATTATCTCTAAAAGTATTGCAGATAGCCAATTTTTCTCAAATTAATCATTCACCTACTTTTGGGAGAGCTTTCACTTGGTGAAGTTTCAGACCCATAGCTAATTACTCACCTACTCAAAATGAGTAAATGCGAATTATCTCTAAAAGTATTGCAGATAGCCAATTTTTCTCAAATAACTCATTCACCTACTTTTGGGAGAGCTTTCACTTGGTGAAGTTTCAGACCCATAGCTAATTACTCACCTACTGAAAATGAGTAAATGCGAATTATCTCTAAAAGTATTGCAGATAGCCAATTTTTTTCAAATAACTCATTCACCTACTTTTGGCAGAGCTTTCACTTGGTGAAGTTTCAGACCCATAGCTAATTATTCACCTACTCAAAATAAGTAAATGTGAATTATCTCTAAAAGTATTGCAGATAGCCAATTTTTCTCAAATAACTCATTCACCTACTTTTGGGAGAGCTTTCACTCTGTGAAGTTTCAGACCCATAGCTATTTATTCACCTACTCAAAATGAGTAAATGCTAATTATCTGTAAAAGTATTGCGGATACCCAATTTTTATCAAATACTCATTCATCTACTTGTGGGAGAGCTTTCACATGGTGAAGTTTCAGACCCATAGCTAATTACTCACCTACTCAAAATGAGTAAATGCGAATTATCTCTAAAAGTATTGCAGATAGCCAATTTTTCTCAAATAACTCATTCACCTACTTTTGGGAGAGCTTTCACTTGGTGAAGTTTCACACCCATAGATAATTATTCACCTACTCAAAATGAGTAAATGTGAATTATCTCTTAATAGTATTGCAGATAGCCAATTTTTCTCAAATAACTCATTCACCTACTTTTGGAAGACCTTTCACACACGAAAATGAAAAATTGTGAATATCTCGGAAAAGCTATTTCTTCTGCTTTAATGCTCAGCGGGAGATACACACCACAGCAGTGGTCTTGACAAAAAATTTTGTCTCCCCAAAAATGGTGGCCATTTTGAATTTTCAAAGTTTTTGCAAAACACAAAAATGCTTATATCTCGAAAACCGTGCTATATGGAGTGAACTCAACAAAATTTTGGACCTGCTGGGTATCTCTGCAGAGTAGCCATGCCAATTTTCAAAATATTTTTGTCTCACCAAATATAGCGGACATTTTTAATTTTTTTATTTTTTGCAAAACACAAAAATGCTTATATCTTGAAAACCGTGCTAGATAGAGCAGACTGCGCTGACTTTGGTTGCCACAACAGTATAAGGCTAGAAACGAAGCATTTTCTTAATACTTTAGCACTCACCTTTATATCCTTTTTGGGACGCTTTGTTTTTGCTATGCAAAAACATTATCTTTTTTTTTTGCGAGCGATCCTCTAGTTATCTCTAAAAGTATTGCAGATAGCCAATTTTTCTCAAATAACTCATTCACCTACTTTTGGGAGAGCTTTCACTCTGTGAAGTTTCAGACCCATAGCTAATTACTCACCTACTCAAAATGAGTAAATGCGAATTATCTCTAAAAGTATTACAGATAGCCAATTTTTCTCAAATTAATCATTCACCTACTTTTGGGAGAGCTTTCACTTGGTGAAGTTTCAGACCCATAGCTAATTACTCACCTACTCAAAATGAGTAAATGCGGATTATCTCTAAAAGTATTGCAGATAGCCAATTTGTCTCATATAACTCATTCACCTACTTTTGGGAGAGCTTTCACTTGGTGAAGTTTCAGACCCATAGCTAATTACTCACCTACTCAAAATGAGTAAATGCGAATTATCTCTAAAAGTATTGCAGATAGCCAATTTTTCTCAAATTAATCATTCACCTACTTTTGGGAGAGCTTTCACTTGGTGAAGTTTCAGACCCATAGCTAATTACTCACCTACTCAAAATCAGTAAATCCGAAATATCTCTAAAAGTATTGCAGATAGCCAATTTTTCTCAAATAACTCATTCACCTACTTTTGGGAGAGCTTTCACTCTGTGAAGTTTCAGACCCATAGCTAATTACTCACCTACTCAAAATGAGTAAATGTGAATTATCTCTAAAAGTATTGCAGATAGCCAATTTTTCTCAAATAACTCATTCACCTACTTTTCTGAGAGCTTTCACTTGGTGAAGTTTCAGGCCCATAGCTAATTACTCACCTACTCAAAATGAGTAAATGCGAATTATCTCTAAAAGTATTGCAGATAGCCAATTTTTCTCAAATTAATCATTCACCTACTTTTGGGAGAGCTTTCACTTGGTGAAGTTTCAGACCCATAGCTAATTACTCACCTACTCAAAATGAGTAAATGCGAATTATCTCTAAAAGTATTGCAGATAGCCAATTTTTCTCAAATAACTCATTCACCTACTTTTGGGAGAGCTTTCACTCTGTGAAGTTTCAGACCCATAGCTAATTACTCACCTACTCAAAATGAGTAAATGCGAATTATCTCTAAAAGTATTACAGATAGCCAATTTTTCTCAAATTAATCATTCACCTACTTTTGGGAGAGAGCTTTCACTTGGTGAAGTTTCAGACCCATAGCTAATTGCTCACCTACTCAAAAAGAGTAAATGCGAATTACCTCTAAAAGTATTGCAGATGACCAATTTTTATCAAATAACTCATTCACCTACTTTTGGAAGAGCTTTCACTTGGTGAAGTTTCAGACCCGTAGCTAATTACTCACCTACTCAAAATGAGTAAATGCTAATTATCTCAAAAACTATTGCGGATACCCAATTTTTATCAAATAACTCATTCATGTACTTTTGGGAGGGCATTCACATGGTAAGTTTCAGACCTGTAGATGATTACTCACCTACTCAAAATGAGTAAATGCGAATTATCTCTAAAAGTATTCCAGATAGCCAATTTTTCTCAAATAACTCATTCACCTACTTTTGGGAGAGCTTTCACATGGTGAAGTTTCAGACCCATAGCCAATTACTCACCTACTCAAAATGAGTAAATGCGAATTATCTCTAAAAGTGTTCCAGATAGCCAATTTTTCTCAAATAACTCATTCACCTACTTTTGGGAGAGCTTTCACATGGTGAAGTTTCAGACCCATAGCCAATTACTCACCTACTCAAAATGAGTAAATGCGAATTATCTCTAAAAGTATTCCAGATAGCCAATTTTTCTCAAATAACTCATTCACCTACTTTTGGGAGAGCTTTCACATGGTGAAGTTTCAGACCCATAGCTAATTATTTACCTACTCAAAATGAGTAAATGCTAATTATCTGTAAAAGTATTGCGGATACCCAATTTTTATCAAATAACTCATTCATCTACTTGTGGGAGAGCTTTCACATGGTGAAGTTTCAGACCCATAGCTAATTACTCACCTACTCAAAATGAGTAAATGCGAATTATCTCTAAAAGTATTGCAGATAGCCAATTTTTCTCAAATTAATCATTCACCTACTTTTGGGAGAGCTTTCACTTGGTGAAGTTTCAGACCCATAGCTAATTACTCACCTACTCAAAATGAGTAAATCCGAAATATCTCTAAAAGTATTGCAGATAGCCAACTTTTCTCAAATAACTCATTCACCTACTTTTGGGAGAGCTTTCACTCTGTGAAGTTTCAGACCCATAGCTAATTACTCGCCTACTCAAAATGAGTAAATGCGAATTATCTCTAAAAGTATTGCAGATAGCCAATTTTTCTCAAATAACTCATTCACCTACTTTTCTGAGAGCTTTCACTTGGTGAAGTTTCAGGCCCATAGCTAATTACTCACCTACTCAAAATGAGTAAATGCGAATTATCTCTAAAAGTATTGCAGATAGCCAATTTTTCTCAAATTAATCATTCACCTACTTTTGGGAGAGCTTTCACTTGGTGAAGTTTCAGACCCATAGCTAATTACTCACCTACTCAAAATGAGTAAATGCGAATTATCTCTAAAAGTATTGCAGATAGCCAATTTTTCTCAAATAACTCATTCACCTACTTTTGGGAGAGCTTTCACTTGGTGAAGTTTCAGACCCATAGCTAATTACTCACCTACTCAAAATGAGTAAATGTGAATTATCTCTAAAAGTATTGCAGATAGCCAATTTTTCTCAAATAACTCATTCACCTACTTTTGGGAGAGCTTTCACTCTGTGAAGTTTCAGACCCATAGCTAATTACTCACCTACTCAAAATGAGTAAATGCGAATTATCTCTAAAAGTATTACAGATAGCCAATTTTTCTCAAATTAATCATTCACCTACTTTTGGGAGAGAGCTTTCACTTGGTGAAGTTTCAGACCCATAGCTAATTGCTCACCTACTCAAAAAGAGTAAATGCGAATTACCTCTAAAAGTATTGCAGATGGCCAATTTTTATCAAATAACTCATTCACCTACTTTTGGAAGAGCTTTCACTTGGTGAAGTTTCAGACCCGTAGCTAATTACTCACCTACTCAAAATGAGTAAATGCTAATTATCTCAAAAACTGTTGCGGATACCCAATTTTTATCAAATAACTCATTCATGTACTTTTGGGAGGGCATTCACATGGTAAGTTTCAGACCTGTAGATGATTACTCACCTACTCAAAATGAGTAAATGCGAATTATCTCTAAAAGTATTGCAGATAGCCAATTTTTCTCAAATAACTCATTCACCTACTTTTGGGAGAGCTTTCACATGGTGAAGTTTCAGACCCATAGCTAATTATTTACCTACTCAAAATGAGTAAATGCTAATTATCTGTAAAAGTATTGCGGATACCCAATTTTTATCAAATAACTCATTCATCTACTTGTGGGAGAGCTTTCACATGGTGAAGTTTCAGACCCATAGCTAATTACTCACCTACTCAAAATGAGTAAATGCGAATTATCTCTAAAAGTATTGCAGATAGCCAATTTTTATCAAATAACTCATTCACCTACTTTTGGGAGAGCTTTCACTTGGTGAAGTTTCAGACCCATAGCTAATTACTCACCTACTCAAAATGAGTAAATGCGAATTATCTCTAAAAGTATTGCAGATAGCCAATTTTTCTCAAATTAATCATTCACCTACTTTTGGGAGAGCTTTCACTTGGTGAAGTTTCAGACCCATAGCTAATTACTCACCTACTCAAAATGAGTAAATGCGAATTATCTCTAAAAGTATTACAGATAGCCAATTTTTCTCAAATAACTCATTCACCTACTTTTGGGAGAGCTTTCACTTGGTGAAGTTTCAGACCCATAGCTAATTACTCACTTACTCAAAATGAGTAAATGCGAATTATCTCTAAAAGTATTGCAGATAGCCAATTTTTCTCAAATAACTCATTCACCTACTTTTGGGAGAGCTTTCACTTGGTGAAGTTTCAGACCCATAGCTAATTACTCACCTACTCAAAATGAGTAAATGCGAATTATCTCTAAAAGTATTGCAGATAGCCAATTTTTCTCAAATTAATCATTCACCTACTTTTGGGAGAGCTTTCACTTGGTGAAGTTTCAGACCCATAGCTAATTATTCACCTACTCAAAATGAGTAAATGCGAATTATCTCTAAAAGTATTGCAGATAGCCAATTTTTCTCAAATAACTCATTCACCTACTTTTGGGAGAGGTTTCACTTGGTGAAGTTTCAGACCCATAGCTAATTACTCGCCTACTCAAAATGAGTAATTGCGAATTATCTCTAAAAGTATTGCAGATACCCAATTTTTCTCAAATAACTCATTCACCTACTTTTGGGAGAGCTTTCACTTGGTGAAGTTTCAGACCCATAGCTAATTATTCACCTCAAAATGAGTAAATGTGAATTATCTCTTAATAGTATTGCAGATAGCCAATTTTTCTCAAATAACTCATTCACCTACTTTTGGCAGAGCTTTCACACACGAAAATGAAAAATTGTGAATATCTCGGAAAAGCTATTTCTTTTGCTTTAATGCTCGGCGGGAGATACACACCGCGGCAGTGGTTTTGACAAAAAATTTTGTCTCCCCAAAAATGGTGGCCATTTTGAATTTTCAAAGTTTTTGTAAAACACAAAAATGCTTATATCTCGAGAACCGTGCTATATGGAGCGAACTCAACAAAATTTTAGACCTGCTGGGTATCTCTGCAGAGTAGCCATGCCAATTTTCAAAATATTTTTGTCTTGCCAAATATAGCGGACATTTTTAATTTTTTTATTTTTTGCAAAACACAAAAATGCTTATATCTTGAAAACCGTGCTAGATAGAGCAGACTGCGCTTACTTTGGTTGCCACAACAGTATAAGGCTAGAAACGAAGCATTTTCTTAATACTTTAGCACTCACCTTTATATCCTTTTCGGGACGCTTTGTTTTTGCTATGCAAAAACATTATCTTTTTTTTTTGCGAGCGATCCTCTAGTTGTAATAGCCCCAGGCTGGCCAGGGATGCCCTGGTTTTGGGACCTAGTGCAGCTCTCAACAGAGATCCCACTTCAGCTACCAGTGTCAACAACACTTCTCAAACCGTCCCACAACTATGCTTCACAGCAATCCACAACATCTCAACCTCCACGCCTGGTGTCTAGGAGTGGAGTGGACAACTCCAAGAACAAGGCTTCTCTGTGGAGGTGGCAGAGAGAATTGCTGCCCCTCAGAGGTCAGAACCATCTATAAATCAAAGTGGGCCCTATTTGAAAAATGGTGCAGAGAAAATTCGGTGGATTTCTCCACTCCCTCTGTGAAACAAGCCTCAGACTTTTTCATGTACCTGTACCAAGACCTAAATAGATGCCCTTCAACCATTGATAGTTATAGGACTGCTATTGTTGACACCCTGGGCCCAGCTGGGCACCATATATCCCCAAGCTCAGACCTTAACAGGTTACTGTCTAGTTTTCACAGGGATCGTCCCAAAAGTTCCAGGAATCTTCCAAAATGGAACCTTTCTGTTGTACTTAATGAGCACCCTTTGAGCCTATGAAAGACACAGACCTCAAACATCTTACTGTCAAAACTGCTTTCTTGCTAGCTTTGGCCTCAGGCAGGCACCGCAGCGAAATTCATGCCTGGGTTGCAAACAAAGTATCTTATCTAAGCCAATGGGAAAAGGTTGCCTTGTTCCTTCTTCTGATTTCATAGCCAAAAACCAACTATCAAGAGAAGGTTCTCAAAGTGTGTCTCTGGTGACTATTCCTGCTTTGACTACCATTGTAGATAGACAATTCAAAGGAGACAGGACCTTGTGTGCGGTACGGGCCCTGAGGTATTACTTGGATCGAACCCAAGACCTGGGAGTTTCTCGATCCGTACTTTTCATTTCCTTCAAGAAAGAACACCTCGGACATCAGACCCTCTACTCTCTCTTCTTGGTTAAGACAAACCATTCTACTTTGTTATAAACAAGCAGACCAACAAGCCTTGGACTTGGTCCAAGTTAAAGCGCATGACATTAGGGTCTTTGCGGCCTCTAAGGCCTTTTATGGTGGGGTATCGGTGGACCAAATCATGCAAGCCTGTCTTTTTACCTAAAAGACCTAACTTGGTCAGACAACGACATCAATATGTATCTGGGACAAGTAGTAGTGGCACAACAAGTCCTAGACCCTGCCCCTCAAACCAGTCATCCTCGGAAAGAAAAGAAGGGGGCACATCTGCTACAACCAAGTCTTCAGGAGTCTAAATCCTAGGGTCTAGGTATGAGGTACCTCATCAGGATGTTTGGGTAAGGTCTTTTTTTCTTTTTCAGTGTATATTGTATTATGTATTAAGGTTGTCATTAATCTCAGTTTAGGGTGGCAAAAATTATGAGATTCCCAAGCCTAGGGCTTGTCATCATGGGCTTTACTCTTCTAGTGAGCATTGGCTCCACTTTCTCCTCCAATCAAAACATCCAGACAGTTTTTAGCACTGTCATTTATTACCCTATAGTCGTTAAGGGTTGTCGGGGTATTGTTTTAACCAATGATGGGCGGGCGGCGGGAAAAAGTTTGTCCGGGCTGTATCTCTGAAACTGTAAGTTGTAGGAAGTTGATACTTGGTAGGGACATTGGTTAGGGGGTGTAGGTGTGCAACGTCATGGTCTGACCTTGATTTGACCTTTCACTTTGCTGTAGTGACCTTGAGTTTGAAAATCTTGTCCGGGCTATATCTCGGAAACTGTAAGGTGTAGGAAGTTGATACTTGGTAGGGACATTGGTTAGGGGGGTGTAGGTGTGCAATGTCATGGTGTGACCTTGATTTGACCTTGCCGTAGTGACCTTGACCTATAAAATCTTGTCCGGGCTATATCTCGGAAACTGTAAGGTGTAGGAAGTTGATTCTTGGTAGGGACATGGGTTGGGAGTTATATGTGTGTAGTGCATGGTGTGACCTTGATTTGACCTTTGATCTTGCCGGAGTGACCTTGACCTATAAAATCTTGTCCAGGCTATACCTTGGAAACCGTAAGGTGTAGGAAGTTCATACTTAGTGGGGACATTGGTTAAGGGTTGTAGGTGTGTAACATCATGGATTTGACCTTTCACCTTGCCGTAGTGGCCTTGACCTAGAAAATCTTGTCTGGGCTATATCTCGGAAACTGTAAAGTGTAGGAAGTTGATACCTTGGAAACCGTAAGGTGTAGGAAGTTCATACTTAGTGGGGACATGGGTTGGGGATTATAGGTGTGCAATGTCATGGTGTGACCTTGATTTGACCTTTGATCTTGCTGTAGTAACCTTGGCATTTAAAATTTTGTCCAGACAATGTCTCTGAAACCGTAAATTGTAGGAAGTTGATAGTTGGTAGGGACATTGCGTAGGGGTTGTAGGTGTGCATCATAATTTTTAGTTTACTGATTAATGCTGTCGTCTTGCTATTGAATTGTCTTGTTTTAATACTTTATCTTTACATACATTTTCTTGCACTTAGATGTTATTTTCTCTACGTGAACATCATTTGGACCTTTTTGTGGCTGACACTGCTCTGAAAGTATCCCGATCTTTGTACCGTTTCACTACTTCCATATCTCATGGTGTTAAAAACTATTTCCCCCGGCTGTGGGGTACGGGCATCTCTGATGCTATTTTTAATTTTGGTTTTTGGCTTATTACAGACTCAGTCCCAATGACTGGGCTCCGTAAACGGGACTCAGACTGGCATTTTCAAAACATTCATTCTATCTATTAATTCAAATCTAAGAAAAATTGACTACTTCTTCCAGGCTCAGCTGTAATCCCTCCACCGGACGGTTGGATTCAGCATTCAGCTATTGTAACACAATATAATTGAAAATTTCAATTACTTAAATGTAGCCTTTATAAGCTACAATCTTATCATGTGGAACTGAAGAGAGTCCCATCCTGCCTCCCCGCTGTATTACAGCTGAGGGGTATGGTTCAAAATTGCCACGAGAAAAGGAGGACGAAGTAGGAAGAGTTCCACGCGAGCACAACCTGGGGCTACGGCCAACTATAAATGTCTATTTTTGTTAGACGTTGGCCAGATGCCTGCAGTCATCTGAGATCAGCATTCAGTTCCACATGGTAAGCCTGTAGCTTATAAAAGCTACATTTAAGTAATTAAAATTTTCAATTTTATTGCGTTAATACATCCTATCCAATGGACAATTGCTTTACCGGTCGGCGCGACCGGTCCCGCCAAATGACAAAAAAAGTCATCCTGTATAGAATACCGGCAGGACTGGTCACGGAATGTACATTCACCAGGTGTCACCTCGTGCATACTTCCTATCTAGTCAGGATCACGTCATCGCGTCTTTTTCATTTGGCGCATGGAGTGTACAGACATGTTTTTTGCTGTGTTGTAAAACTGTGTTGTGAAACCTGTTTTTTGCTGTGTTGTGTATTTTAAAGCCTACCCTTTTATCTGAACTTTTATATTATTTTATCAACTTTACCTTACTTCTGGAGCATTGTGGTGTCCCCTGGCCAGAGAAGAGGCACGTGTGGATCAGGAGGAATTGTTGGAGGGTGATCAGGAACTGTCTGCTGAGCAAAGTTATAGGGAAACTTTGCGAGGTGTTAGGTCATTCATGGCCTGGAATGACATTCCGGAATTTGATTCTGCCTCATCGTCCCAGGATGATAACCCTTTTACCGGTAGCAGATCTTCTCAGACCGGTAAAGTGTCGGTCAAGGTCCCTGTCGACGAATGGCTCTGCAAGAAATTTGAAAAGCTCAACATCACTCTGCAGGAAGGTTACCCTACACGTAATTCAGAGACTCTTGGACTCAGTAAAGACCAGTTCATCAAACCACCCAAAACCTTGAAGTGGTATGGTATGCACAGTGACAAGAAAGACTCTTCCCGGTCTAAAGTGTACACCTGGACAAGTGAACCAGCAAGGTGGAACAGTAGTTTTCCAAGAATAGCTGGTCGTTCTCTGCCTTCTGCTCCAGCTTCCCATCCAGTGTCACAGGATACCCTGAGGAAATGGGAATGGGCAGCACGGGACCAGACTTACATGTGCAACCAGGCTGCAGTTTTCAGTCGTTGCCTTACTAAGGTCCAGGAAAATATGACAAGTCAACTTAAGATCATTCAGGGTGTCACTGCAAAGGGCAAGTCTTCAAGTAAGCTCCACCAGGCAACAGATGAACTTGACTTTCTGGTTACCTTTAACAGGTCCATTACCCAGGCTATGGCTCGCACCATGCAGGACCTCTCAGATGGTGTCTTTATCAGTGTTGCTAACTTAACCCTAGCTAGACGGGACAGTTACCTGGACTTTGTGAAAACAGGAATTAAGCAGGACAACCTCATGTCCCTCAGGTCTGCTCCACTATACATGAGTGCCCTTTTCCTGGACCATATTATTTCAAAGGCAGAAGAGGAGATACGTCACTTTGAGGATAAACGTACTCCGGGTCCATCAAGGAAGGCACCATGTTATCACCCTTATGCACAGAGTGTGAAGCCCCGTCCATAGGACACTGAACAGAAACCTGCTCTTCCTGCATCGAAACAGATCAGACGTCGTGGCCACAGATCTAACAGGGGCAAAGCTGCTTCTTTTTCCCAGCGACCTGCCAAGACTCAGAAGCAGTACAAATGACAATTATTGTGTTGTGACCGGTGCAGTAAGGGATTTGAACTCTGTACCTGTAACCGGGAAGGACTGTCATTGTGTAAACCAAGATTTAAAGACAAGAACTCTTTCACCTGTATATTGTCATGTTGCAAATCATGTTCCTTTTGCAGGAGGGTTGCCACAAAAGAATGGTGTAAATCCCGAGCATCAAAAGTCAATAAAATCTGTGAAAGGTGTTTCCTGTATAAATCAATTGAGTTCTGTACAAAATGTCACAAATGTCCCACCTGGTGTACCAAATCTGCCTGTAGGGGCCAAATTACACCAGTTTTGGGAAAAATGGGCAGCCCTAGGCGTCAGCCCCAAAGTACTAGCAGTCCTCAGGTTACATACTTCCCTTCCGGTTCCCGCCCAATCTGACAAGAAATCCCACAATAACAAGCTGTTATGTAAATCCTCACAGGAACAGCTACCTGTTGGAGGCATTGCATCAGCTGTTGGACAAAAATGCTGTAGAATTGGTTCAAAACCCACAGTCCCTGGGCTTTTACAACCGGTTATTTCTGGTACCCAAACCAAACAACCGGCGGCGACCTATCTTAGACCTGAGCACACTGAACAATTACTTGAAAACAAGGTCGTTCAAAATGGAGACTCCAGAGACTATAAAGACATCCCTGCCTGGAGTGGGTGACCTCCATAGATTTCAAAGACACATACTTCCATATACCAATAAACAGCCAGTCCAGGAAGTACATGCGTTTTCATATCCAGGGCGAGATTTATCAATTCAAAGCACTACCCTTTGGTCTGTTCACAGCCCCCATGGAGTTTACAGTGGTGGCCAAAGAGGTCAAATTTCTGGCAATGAAAAAGGTTATAAGAATCCACCAGTACCTAGACGACTGGTTCGTTAGAGCCAGATCCCACCAAATTTCTCTGCAACACACACAAACCTTGGTAGCTCTCTGTCGAGCATTGGGTTGGCTAGTGAAGGAGGACAAATCAGAGCTGGAACCCAAACAGGTTTTCAACTTTGTAGGTTACCAGTTCGACCTGAAAGAGGACAGGGTCAGACCCACCCCAGAACGTTGGCAGACCTTACAGACCAAAATACGGGAAATTATGTCCAGTCCAGTGTGTCCGGTCCGGAATCTAATGTCCTTGATCGGATTACTGACTGTCACAGAAAAACAAGTTCATTTGGGCCGGTTACATATCAGGCATCTCAAAAACAACTGGAGAGTCCCAGAGACAATGGAGAAGACCATCCCCATTCCAAATTCACTCCACCCACATCTAAAATGGTGGCTGGAGAAAAGCAGTGTTCTCACAGGTCAACCATTACACCCACTAAAACATGCGCTGCAGATCTTTACAGACGCATCAAAAGAAGGGTGGGGCGCTCATTTAAACGAGCACATGGCAAGGGGAAACTGGTCACTCCCAGAAAGCAAACTGCACATAAACTATCTAGAGTTAAAGGCAGTTCTTCTGGCCTTAAAAGAATTTCAGACCCTCTGTACCAACAATACAGTCCTCATAGCTACAGACAACACTACAGTGGTTGCTTACATAAACAAGGAAGGGGGAATGAAGTCGGGCCCTCTTTGTGCTCTACTGTGGAGAATCCTGACCTGGTGTACCAGGAAATAGGTTACTTTCAAAGCTCGACACATCCCCGGCCGTCTGAACGTGATAGCAGACAAGCTATCCAGACTGGGTCAGACCATTCAAGCGGAATGGTCCCTCAATCCAGAGGTCTTCCAAGCAATATGCAACCGGTGGCACCGCCCCCAAGTGGACCTTTTTGCCACCAGGTTCAACCACAAGTTCCCACAGTTTGTCTCACCCGTCCCAGACCCCCAGGCATGGGCAGTGGATGCTCTCAGCCTGTCATGGGAAGGACTGGATCCGTACGCCTTTCCACCAGCAGCCATCTTGGGCAAAGTGGTGGAGAAGCTACAGGACTATCCATGCAACAGAATCATTCTGGTTGCACCGGGATGGCCCAACATGCCCTGGTTCTGGGATCTGGTGGAAATGTCCAGCCAGATTCCCCTGTGTCTGCCCAACATACACAATCTGGTGTCTCAACCATTCAACCAGGTCCTACACAGGAACCTGTCAAATCTGAACTTACATGCCTGGTTCCTAGAGCCTAAGCAATCAAGGAGCAGGGTTTCTCTGAGGCAGTGGCAGCACGAATTGAGGCTCCTCAAAGAGGATCAACCAGATCTGTCTATGAGGCAAAGTGGACAATTTTTACAAAGTGGTGCCTCATTAATCAGGTGGACTTCAGGGCACCACCTCTAAAAGCCATAGCTGACTTCCTCCTGTACTTGTTCCAGGACAGGAAGTTACAGCCAGGTACTATTGATGGTTACAGATCAGCCATTGCTGACAAGTTAGGCAACGTTTCCACAAATGTCAGCAAGGATGAGAATCTCACTCGTCTCCTGGATAGCTTCCGTAGAGACAGACCTAAAGGCAGGAGGGGCATTCCCTCTTGGAACCTCTCTCTGGTGTTACACCAGCTGACCAAGGCTCCCTTTGAACCCTTAAAAGAGGCTTCACTGAAACACCTGACCTTCAAGACTGTTTTCCTGCTGGCCCTGGGCTCAGGACAACGCAGGAGTGAAATCCATGCTTGGTTACACAAAAACATCAGGCATCAAACAGATTGGTCCAAGGTGTCCTTATACCCCTCTCCCAGCTTTCTGTCCAAGAATCAGCTGGCCAAAGAGGGACCAGATAGTGTGGCCCGGTGGTGATTTCAGCCCTGGCCTCCACTCTGGATAAGTCACTCAAAGGTGACAGGTCATTATGTCCAGTTAGAGCCCTTCGCTATTACTTAGACAGGACTTCAGACCTCAGGCAGAACAAAGAGTCTTTGTCTCCTTCAAGAAAGGTTTTGACAAGGACATTTCTCCTGCCACCGTCTCCTCATGGATCAAACAGACTGTGATAATATGCTATGAGCTCTCTGACCAGGAGGCCCTCACTTTACATCAGGTTAAAGCCCATGATGTAAGGGCCTTTGGTGCTTCTAAGGCCTTCCAATCCGGAATCTCCTTAGACCAAATATTATCAGCTTGCCACTGGAAATCACACATCACCTTCACACAGTTCTATCTGAAGGATGTGGCTTGGGCTGATTCAGAGCTTTTCCATCTAGGGCCAGTAGTGGCTGCTCAGCAGATCCACCAGCAGGCCCAATAATAAGGGGGCATTAACTTGTAAATATGTACATGTTGTATATACTGATACTTAGATAAGTATAAATCAATCAAAAAAAAACAAAAAAACTGTGACATGCTTCCTTTGGGAGGTTTATTTTTTGGGACTGAACTCATCCCTCTCTTCCCTGAACTCAGAGCAGTTATGCTTGGAGAGAAAAGGGGGGGGGACAGTGTCGGTATAACCCCGGTGTAACCGGATCCCGGTGACCGACCGTGGCCTTATAGGCTTCCCTGACTCAGGATTACCCAGGCCTAAACATGTTGTTTCTTTGTGAGTTCACTTAAAGTCCCTAGTAACTTACCCACCTACCAAGCGGTAGTTATTCAGCAATTGTCCATTGGATAGGATGTATTAATGCAATAAAATTGCAAATTTAATAAGTAAATAAATTAATACCCTATCCAATGGACAGACAAGGCCCTCCCAACCGGCCCCGCTATCAGCTTACTAGGGCTCTAATAGGTTTAGACAACGAAAAAGACGCAATGATGTCATCCTGTCTAGACAGGAAGTATGCACGAGGCGACACCTGGCAAATGTACACTCCGTGACCGGTCCTGCCGGTATTCTATACAGGATGACTTTTTCTGTCATTTGGCGGGACCGGTGGCGCTGACCGGTAAAGCAGTTGTCCATTGGATAGGGTATTAACTTATAAAAATTTAATTTACTTATTAAATTTGCAAATTTAAGTGTATTTTCTTTCATATGTTATTCTCCTACTTTGGGGTCAGCTATAACATAGTAAAATTGCAGAACTGTGGCTCATTACATAGCTGAGCAAACACTACTTTGAGATTCTCACTGTTGAGTAATCCGTTCTAAATTGAAAACTATTGCATTTACACTATTTTGTTTAAATATGTTATTCACCTACTTTTTACACCTTAACAGTTAACTTTCTACTTTACTTCTCAAAACCAGTTGCAGGGCACAACTTTTGTGTCCTTTTCTTCTTTCACTTCTACTCTGAAACTCAAAACACACAGTCAGATGACACAGAGCCCATTCAAGGGCACTGATTGCTTGTTTTAATTTTGGCTGCCATCTTGAATTGTGGCGGAAATGCAAAATATTATCTCCAAAACTGTAAGAGATAGAGCGATTTGGGGCAAATTTCGGACCCGTAGGTAATAAGGGCTACTCCTCTAGGACCTCTGAACAATTTAGACTTTTCCAATTTTCGGCCGACATCTTGAATTTTGGCAGAAATGGAAAAAGTCATTTATCTTGAAAACTGTAAGAGATAAAGCAATTTCGGGCAAATTTTGGACCCCCAGGGTAATAAAGACTACTCCACTAGTTTTGGTTTAGTTTCTTATGTCCTTTTTATTTTTTGTTGTTACCCCACAGCCCTTAAGGGCTGTCGGGGTATTGTTTTCACCCATGGTGTCCGGATGGGCAGGCGGGCGGGCGGCGGGAAATAGTTTGTCCGGGCTGTATCTCAGAAACCGTAAGGTGTAGGAAGTTCATACTTGGCAGGGACATTGGTTAGGGGGTGTAGGTGTGCAACATCATGGTCTGACCTTGATTTGACCTTGCTGTAGTGACCTTGACCTATAAAATCTTGTCCGGGCTATATCTCGGAAACCGTAAGGTGTAGGAAGTTGATACTTGATAGGAACATTGGTTAGGAGTTGTAGGTGTGCAACAGCATGGTCTGACCTTGATTTGACTTTTGACCTTGCCGTAGTGACCTTTACCTATAAAACCTTGTCCGGGCTATATCTCAGCAACTGTAAGGTGTAGAAAGTTGATACTTGGTAGGGACATTGGTTAGGGGGTGTAGATGTGCAACATCATAGTGTGACCTTGATTTGACCCTTGCTGTAGTGACCTTCACCTATAAAATCTTGTCTGGGCTATATTTCGGAAACTGTAAGGTGTAGGAAGCTGATACTTGGTGAGGACATTGGTTGTGGGTAGTAGGTGTGCAACGTCATTGTGTGACCTTGATTTGACCTTTGTACTTGCCGTAGTGAACTTGACCTATAATACCTGGTCTGGGCTATATCTTGGAAACCGTAAGAGGTGTAGGAAGTTGATACTTGGTAGGGACATTGGTTGAGGGTTTTAGGTGTGCCACGTCATGGTGTAACACTGATTGACCTTTGACCTTGCTATATTGACCTTTAAAATCTTGTTGCACCTTTGGGTCTGTCTGTTGATGCAGATTAAGCACTGTTAAAGTCATATTAGAATTCATTAAGAATTTCCGTTTGCAAGTTCCCATTGTAACAGATGGAATTTCATCAAGTGAGCCACAGGCTTTTCTCCAACACCACACATAAGCATTCATTGAATGTATTGCCACTTCTGTATGCATGGGTAATATTCAAAACATCCAAACCATAATTCAGCCATTTTTGGTTTACTGATAAGTGCTGTCATTTTATTATTGAATTGTCTTTTTGTAAAACTTCATCTTTATATACATTTCTTTTCCTTAGATATTATTTTCTCTACTTAAGCATTATTTGGACCTTAATATAACTTACACTGCTCTGAAAGTATCTTGAACTTTGTACTGTTATACTACTTCTATATCTCATGGTGTTGAAAAATATTTCCCCAGGCTGTGGGGTACGGGGATCTCTGATGCTATTTTTTTTGCAGATCTAGGTCAATAGCTTTTTCCCGCCATTTTTACGGCCATATTGAATTTCTACGTAAAATGCAAAAACGCATTTATCTCGGAAACAGTGTGAGATACAGCCATTTGGATGAAATATTTGACCTACAAGGTATATGCAGAGTCATCTGCAACTATTTGCCAAAAATCGTTTTCCTGCCATTTTCAGAAGCCATCTTGAAATTCTGTGTAAAATGCAAAAACGTATATATCATGGAAACGGTGCGAGATAGCGTGAGTCCGACGAAATGTTTGATTCCCAGGGTATACAGAGAGTCATCTGCAACTGTTTGCGAAAAATAGCTTTCCCAACATTTTGGTGGCCATCGTGAAATTCTGCATAAAAAGCAAAAACATGTTTATCTCAAAAACAGTGTGAGATAGAGCGATTTCGATTTGATTCACAGGGTATACACAGAATCATCTGCAATATATTGCCCAAAATCAGGCCACTTTTTGGTGGCCATATTGAATTTCTGCGTAAAATGCAAAAACTAATTATCTTGGTAATGGTGCGAGATAGAGCAATTTCGGCAATAAATAAGTCAGTCACCTACTATTGGGTGATCAACCACATGGTGAAGTTGCAGATCTATAGCTCTTTGCATAGCTGAGTATTACGTATAGCTACTAAAATGACTAAATGTACTTTATCTCTAAAAGTATTGCACATTGACAATTTCTTCTAAATAAGTCATTCACATACTCTTGGGTAATCTACCACATAGTGAAGTTACAGAACTGTAGCTCTTTGAATAGCTGAGTAATAGCTACTAAAAGAGAAAATACCTTTTATTTTTAAAAGTATTGCAGAGAGGCAATTTCTTTTAAAATAAGTCATTCACCTACTTTTGGGTGATCTACCACATTGTGAAGTTGCACAACTGTAGCCCTTTGCATAGCTGAGTAACAGCTACTAAAATGAGTAACTAACTTTTATCTTTAAAAGTATTGCACATGGACAATTTCTTCTAAATAAGTCCTTCATCTACTTTTGGGTGATCTACCACATAGTGAAGTTGCAGAACTGTAGATCTTTGCATGGCAGAGTAATAGCTACTGAAATAAAGTAAATGCTTTTTATCTTTGAAAGTATTGCAGTTAAACATTAAAGTGCATCTTTCTTATTGTTACTTCTACATGTGCCTCCATCTCAAAAGAAAAGCTGTTATATTACGCTATCTTTAGTACATCTAATTTATACCGTGGGAGATAATTGCATGCGTCAGAATGCTGGTTCTAATTAGTTATGATGTTTTAGTGGAGGTTAGGTTTTTACAAAGACTTTACAGTAAAGTTAAACTATTTTCAGTGGCAGCCTGCAGGGAGTTTGCATTAAACTTGTGGTCCATTTCTGTTTCAGTTTTCCCACACCTCTACATCCACATGTTTAAACAAAGAAGAAAAGTTGTTGGAAGTCCTGTGATTAAAAAGGATTGACAGTCTCTGAAAGCTGATCATTGTCAAGTGATTTTTCATCAGTAGTAATTGATTATGACATTGTTAATTAAATTTAAGAGTTGTTTTTGCTTATTATCAATAAAATCAACTTTAAAATTGATCTCACAGTGCTTTTATCTTGATGTAGATGTCTCAAAGTTTTGTCCAAAACACCTACCAAAAACTTCAGTGTAGCATTTTTATTTATTTATATATAATTTTGTATAAAAATAGCTAAGCAAAGCCAATATTCTCAAATAACTGTTTATTAAAATTGATAATATAAAAATGTTTTCTGAGCTCCTGGATTATCTTGTTTTTACTTTAACTTAATGGATTAATACTACAGCTTGCTTGGAGTCAAATGAAGGGAAGCTCAAGAGCAAGGTCAAAGTCTGGTTTGAGGTATTTATTTATAAGTTAATATCTATGTACAGATTGTTAAAGAGAGAAAGTTTTAAAATGAATTACAAGGTAAGAATTTTAAAGCACCATACACAATGTAAAACACAATTATGGATATCACAGTTACATAATAAGTCATTACTTGAATATTAAGTTACAGCTACTAGAGAATTATAAGTATACAGCAGATACTAGAACATAGTGTTAAAGAATTTATAAAAAAACAGAGTAAGTAAGCAAAAGTAGTCAATTCTGGGCGAAAAATACAATTCAGTAGGGGCCACCAGGGTCAGCCTGGGGCAGCCTATCCCTCTTACGACCATACCCTATATCAATCCAGGCGGAGATCTCTCTAGCCCCGGGATAAGGCTAGGGATCAGGGGTGTTGAAGGTCCAAAGTTTCAGGTTTCTATGTGGACAGAATAGGGTCCTATATAAATCCTATCCTTTTGGGTGATCAAGTCCTAAGGGTCAGCTACAGCCGCCAAAACGAAAGGTATAGTCAGTAGGGGCAACCAGGGTCCGCCTGATGCAACCTATCCCTAAGTGTGACTTGAGCCTACATCTATCCCTTGGGAGACCTCTCTTCCCACTGGGACCTGGCAGGAAAGGGTCAGGGCCCATGAAAGCCAAAATTATTCATGACCCTTGTTGGCTGCAAAGGTCACTAAATCTCCATTAAATGGTAGAGATCAACACATTACTCTGTAAAGTTTTGTGCCAGATGTGGGTAGGTGGGTTTAAAAAATTCTTGCATCCATCCTGTTTGACTTTCAAATCCAATATGGCCTATCTGAATTTTCCTATTGAGACCCCAATTGGATAATCAAATTCTTATTGGCTATCAAAGATACCACCTCTGATTCCCAATCTACATTTCAGATTAAGGTAGATGCAAACTGCCACCCCAGGCCCCTCTCAGACTTAGAGAGAGAGAGAGAGTACTTAACAGGAGTGTGTTTTTTTTGCTCTGATTATATTGGAAAATATAGAGTGTTATTCAGATATTTTCATTATAAATTTCATATCAAACAAAATATCTTGGTACATAGATTATAATAGTGTATGTTGTTAATTTGGTGATACTGAAACAAAGTGGATATCTGTTCATATATTTGTAACTGTTTATAGTATATCAATCCTCTTAAGGTAAGTGTTAAGAATGCTACATTGGTCATTGACCAAATAAGGGCATTCTCTAGACAATATTGTGTGAAATCATTAAAATTACCCTGTGCTTAACCTTATGACACACATTTCTTTGTAGACACAACACAATCAAACAAAGCATTCTAATAGAGTGTGAAAACAGACCAGTGGATAGGACCTGAATGGGATAATTAACACTGTGTTTAAGCCAATTTACAATCAGTATTTTGTTTAAAGATTGCATTATAAAACACTTCAGTGAAGCTAGATCAGACAATTTACTTAATCATTTTGCTTACAGAAAAACAAAAGTAGTATATTCTGGGTTGTAACAGAAAGCTGTGAGCAAAATCTGCTCTCTTGCATCTAGGTTTGATAGACAGCTCTAAACTGGCTATCCAAGGCAAGCAACTGGCAGAGTTTAATTCTGAGTAATAATTTCTGAGAGCACATTGTCAAATATTTATAAAAAGTCTTAAGTTTGTACTTTGTTCAATTCCCTTGCATTTTGAGTATATTATACAGCTTTTTGAACTTTTATTGAAGTGTATTGTCAATTAACGTTGATAACAAGTGAAAGATATGGAAGGTGTTCCATGTATTTACTTTCTGCACAAGGATGCTGTGCCAGAACAAGTTAGAACAGAGAATGAGCTTAACAGCTTTGAAGTATGCATGTCTGTGACTAGAGTTGTTGATGAAAAGTTTGTTGAGGGAGCCCAAAAGGTGAGAGGATTATGGAAGATCTACATAAATGATCCAGAAGCAAGAGCCTTACTGCTGTCAAGAGGCCTTAGTATAAGACACAGAACCATCAATCTGTACGACAAAAATCCATTTGGAATGAGGCAGAGAAATGAAGTGGCAACAGAAAAAGTCATCATACAGGACCTACCCTTTGAAATTAATAATGAGGATGTGTACAATCTGGTGACATCCTTCTCAAACTGTGAGATAGTTGGTGAAGTAAAATTCAGCAGAGCAAGAAACCCAAATGGTGGATGGTCGAACTTTAAGAATGGAGATCGATTCTGCTATGTAAAATCGCCACTATTAACACCTCTGCCAAAGACTGCCAACGTTGGAGTGCTCAAGTGTAGAATATACCGCAAAAGCCAACAAGCACAAGAGAGGCAGTGTAAAGTTTGCCGAGGTCAGGGGCACAAAGAAAAGACGCTACAATGTCCTTACTTCGACCCAGACTATGCAGAGAACACAGTTGCTTTCAGATCACCAATGATCTTCTCAAACTTTTATGCCTGTGACATTGAGTACCAAGGTAAAAAGTTTGGATCAGTTGAGCAAGCCTATCAGTTCACAAAGGCATCTACACTAGGCTGCACTAAAATAGCAGAGAAAGTTAGGAAAGCTGAATCTGGAAGAGATGCCAAGATAGTGTCAAAGGATCTACCATTGTCAAATGTCTGGGATGTAGTCAAGTTAGATATCATGAAAGAGCTTGTAAGGAGGAAGTTTGATGCCTGCAAGGAGTTCAGGGATGCTCTACTATCGACAGAAGACAAAATTCTAGCTGAAGCAACAGCCGACTGTTTCTTTGGAAGCGGATTATCACCAGAGCTAACCAGATGCACTGGACCAGCAAATTATCCAGGATTAAATGAACTGGGAAAAATTATGATGGAGCTTAGAAGTGAACACCAACTAGCCCAAGAATTTCTGTCTGAAAGAAAAGAGACATCAATAAGTAGTGACATTCTACACTCACCAAATGACAGTGTCTTTATCACAGATAATCAGGCAGCATTTGAAAAACACAAACATGAAATTGATGCCATAGAGGAAGAAATAAGAACTGCAAGAAATATGATTAGGACAACATCCGCCTGTAGGTCATCCAGTGTACCAGTCAGGAAATCTCCCAAGGATGTATCATCCAATGTCAGCAAAGAAGGAATAAAAAAGTACCTCACTCAAAAAAGGCAGGCCTCATCATCGCCAGTGAAAGATGACACCCAGTTCAAAGAAAAACAAGCAAAACTGCAATACAGTAAATAACTCATAAGTATAGTTAGTGTATAACTGTGTACGTTTGTAACATGTAAAGCCTGAAATGGGTACGAATAGCGTAAGCACAGTCAACATTGTTACTCTAAATGTCCGGGGATTGAGACAACCAAAAAAACGAAAAGCTCTTTTTCAGTGGTTAATTCAAAAACAATTTAAAATTGTTTGCTTACAAGAAACTTTTTGCACAGCAGAATTTAGAAATAATTTTAATCAAAATTGGGATGGCACAATTCTACACTCTTTCACTGACTCTGGGCATTCTAGAGGTGTTTGTATAATGATGTGCAAAGATTTAAATTGTGAGGTGTTGGACTCAAGATCTGACCAAGAAGGGCGTATATTAATGATTAAGATCAAATTACAAGATGATATCTATAACATTATTAATATATATGCTCCAAACAACATCTCAGAACGGAATGCTTTTTTAAAACAATTAATTGTAAAGGTTGAAAATTTTACGGCAGGCAGCGACTCTTTAATTTTGATGGGTGATTTTAACACTGCAATGACAAAGACGGATAGAAAGTCTGGTAAAATCGATGCCAGCACAAAATACTCTGATTGTGTAAAACAACTGTGTTTAACTGATATTTGGAAAAAACAACATCCAGATTCTATAGAATACACATGGGGAAGTAATGGAAATTATCAAAGTAGAATTGATTATATCTTCATATCTAAACACTTAGAGGGCATTGCCAAATGCTGTAAAATAATCCATGCACCGTTATCTGATCATAAAGCAATAATACTACAGTTAAGTAACAAAAATAGCAAACATGGTCCAAACTATTGGAAACTCAATGTGTCCGTTTTAAAGGAGGAATTATACTGTCAGCAAATAAAAGAATTGTTTGACCAAGTTATACAAGACTGTTCCAAGCAAAAATTGAATAAATGTATAACATGGGATATGTTCAAAATAAAAGTGAAAGAATTTTCAATTAATTATACAAAACAAAAGGCTAAAAACAAACATGATATAATTGATAAACTAGAAAAAGACATTGACATCCTAAATAGAGCTTTAAAAGAAAGGGATAACTTTATACTCTCATCAAAAAGGGACAATCTACAAAAAGATCTTTTTAATATCATGTCAGAAAAAGCAACAGGTGCCCAAATACGTGCACGAGCTAGATATGTTGAGGAGGGAGAAAAGTCAACCCATTACTTTCTTCGATTAGAAAAACATAGGCAATCGAATAATAAAATTACTCAACTTTTGATAAATGATAGGATAATCGATGATGATGGGGAAATACTTGACCAATGCAAGATGTTCTATGAGACACTTTACTCTAGCACAAAGCCAAATTTGAACCACATAGGTAATTATTTAAAACATTGTAATGTTAATAATGTTTTAACAGCAGATCAGAAAACACTCTGTGATGAACCTGTCACACTTGAGGAATGTACAACAGCCATCAATAAATATATGAAGTCAAATAAGTCACCAGGTCTAGATGGGCTTCCAGTAGAATTTTATACAGCATTTTGGCACAAGTTGGGTCCTTTTTTGATTAAAGTATACCATGAGTCATTTGAACATGGTCTGCTCTCACCTTCTCAGAGAAAAGCTGTTATTACTTTAATCCATAAGGGAAGTGAAAAAAATTTAATAAAAAATTACAGGCCCATTAGTTTAACCAATTGTGATTACAAAATTTTAGCTTTTGTCTTGGCAGCGAGACTGCAATCGGTCATGCAAGATCTTATCAACAGTGATCAGTCAGGGTACATCAAAAAAAGATTCATTGGACATAATATAAGAACAATACAAGATTTGATTAGTTATGCAGAAAAATATAACAAAGAAGGTGTACTTTTATTCTTGGATTTTAAAAAGGCATTTGACAGCCTAGAATGGGATTTCCTACACAAAGTCATAAGGAAATTTAATTTTGGTAAAAACTTTCAACGTTGGGTTAAAATCTTTTACACAGAACCTGAAGCGATTATAAAAAACAATGGGTGGCTCTCAGAAAATTTTCGACTTTCTAGGGGTATCAGACAGGGATGTCCTCTTTCAGCATTATTGTTTATATT
This sequence comes from Sabellastarte sp. h YS-2021, assembly GCA_964017235.1. Classification (NCBI taxonomy): domain Eukaryota; kingdom Metazoa; phylum Annelida; class Polychaeta; order Sabellida; family Sabellidae; genus Sabellastarte; species Sabellastarte sp. h YS-2021. Next base: position 38,404,196 of record OZ024936.1, read on the forward strand.
TGCCGTCGAAATCTTGGCCATAAAAGTAAGAACTGATCCAAGTATTAAAGGATTTAATGTCACTACTAACAAGGGAACACAATGTTATAGAGTATCGCAATATGCTGATGATTCAGTTCTCATCCTCAAAAATGTCACTGAGATACTACCAGCAATGGAGATTGTAAAGCAGTTTGGAAATTTAGCAGGGCTAGAACTGAATCTTGACAAAACAAAAATAATGCTAATAGGAAATTTGAGGGATAAAGCAAAAAGTGTGTACAATATTGAGTGTGTAAACAACATTAAGAGCTTAGGAATATATGTAGGACATGATAAGGATGTTTGTATACAGCACAATTGGTTTAAAAAAATTGATAAAATGAGAACACTTTTAAAAAGTTGGCAAGAAAGATCACTCACATTATTTGGTAAAATAACAATTATTAAGTCATTAGTCTTACCAATTATTTCTTTCTCTGCATTACACACAGTAACACCACAATGTGCTCTCAAATCAATAAATACACTGATTTACAGATTTTTATGGGGAAGAAGGGATAAAATTAAAAGAACCACCACAATAGGCACCATAGAGCAGGGTGGATTGGGTATGGTTGATGTTGAAAGCTATTTTCATGCAATAAAAGCATCATGGATAAAAAGATTACATAATGCAAATGAAACTTTGGCATGGGCTTATATACCATTGTGGTACATGAATAAGTTACACATCTGGAAAGTAATTAATCTGATAAATGCTAAAGACATCAATCAAATTGAACCTATAAAAACCCTACCAAGATTTTACAGGCAAGTTATTGAAGGGTATATAACATGCAACATTGACCATAATAGCAAAGAGCAATGTTTTAGGCATACCTGTCTCTGGGGCAATGAAAAACTGTTGAATAAACAAAAGAAAGTTATCTTCTTTCCACATTGGATTGAAAGTGGCATTACAAAAATTGATGATATTAGATTCATTGACAACAAAGTTGATGAAGTATACCTGTGGGCTAAAATAAGTAATAAGTCAAACTATTTGAGTGAAATATATCAGATAAAATCTGCACTGCAACCCTTTATAAACAACAAGGAAGGGTGGTCTTTGACAAGTTGCCCATGTGAGAATAGTACAAAAAATAATGAGTATAAAACTACAAAACAGCTTTATGAGCAGAGTGTAAATCAAAAGTTCACTAAGCCAAGATCAGTACTATATCTTCAGAATGTCTCTCAGGAAAGTATCTCTCACATATACAGACTTAAAATAAAATACTTAAAAGACAAGCAAATAGCCGAGTTTAACTATAAATTATTAAATGACCTACTGATTTGCCGACAGAAATTGAAAAAATGGGGTTTAAATGAAGATAGCAAATGTGTCTTTTGTAGTAAAGAAGAAACAGTTGAACATTTAATGTTTACGTGTCATCAGAAATTTCAAATATGGAAATCTGTACATACGATATTAAAGTTAAAGTGTGGATTAAAATGTATGTTTGTCAGTACAGGTGATATAACTACTGATTGGGCTTTATCTGTTGTTCAATTTTGTATTTACAAAGTTACAATTAATTATGGTAATGGAAGATTTACACATTTGCAGTACTTCCTGCGAAACATTGTAACAAAGTTAAATTATATCATTAAAATTTATAGCATTAATAAGTATAAAGATGTAGTACAGTTATTGAAGAAAGTGTCACATAAATTAGCATCTCTTACAGTAATCTGATAACTTTGACAGCTCTGTTAGTTGTATTTTAGATTAATTATATTGTTTATTGTACATCTATTATTGTGTGTATAAATGATGAAAAATGAAAGATGATGAAGCTTAAAACAATTAATAGATAAATAAATGATGAAATAATAAATAAGCAAGGAAACCCAATGATGATACCTTATACTAAACACAGTGAAATATTTCACAAGTATGTGTTTATAAAAGTAAATAAAACTACTACTAATAATATTACTTTGGAATGCCATTTGGCAGGGAAAAAATCTTAATATGTATATGTCAGAGTCTCTCTCTCTCTCTGCTCTCTCATGTGAGTTAATTATTGTTAGGGTCAATGTTACATGGTGGTAAACATTAAAGGATGCATACATATAAAGACTTCAAAAAATTAGATATTTAAACTCTCGAATTTAATAATATTTGTTTACGACTAAAAAAAAAAAAAAAAAAAAAAAAACTGCCACCCCAGGCCCCTCCACAGGCCTGGTCGTCTCAGTTTGCTTGGAGTCAAATGAAGGGGAGGTCAAGAGCAAAGTCAAAGGTCAAAGTCTGGATTGAGGTATTTATTTACAAGTTAATATCTGTGTACAGATTGTTAAAAGAGAGAAAGTTTTAAAATGAATTACAAGTAAGAATTTTGAAGCACCAAGCCCAGTCTAAAAAGTAGAGGGGGTGTTGGAGGAGAAAGTATGTGGTATGATGGAAGCAGCTTGTGATGCATTCTGCAAATAGGTCCAGATGGCTGAAGATCTCCATAAACCATGGGCCATGATGTTTTGGAGGGCCACATTATGGTCAAATGCAAATGTGGCCCCTGACCTATTGAATGTGTGAAAGCCATGAGGTTTATGGCATATGTTCCTATGAGTCAAGATCTCCTTGAGGGCATCACGGATGTGTGTGTGTATTATCTTCTTATAAGGAGAGGAGAGAGGACCTGAAGGGAGCAATGACCTTGAGGTAAGGAGAGCTCTTAATGCTCTCAGAGGACATAAATACATGTTGTGTATTGTTGGTAACTGTATAACGTGAAAGGATTTGTTGTCTTGCAATGTCTTGGTCAATTTCAACAATAAATTGGCCCCTGGTGGTGCCAAAATTAGGTCCTGCCTCAAGATATGGACCTCAGGGTCAAATTTGGGGGAACTAAGTAGAGCTATGTTAGACATCCTCAAGTAAGCAAAGTATGCTGTTAAAAATATTGCCCTAAATAGTATGTGGTTCTGCAAAATGTCACATGAAATAGACAACAAGTATAAAGTTTTAACATCCAATATGCCCCTAGGTTTGGGAGGGAATTTTGAATTGATAGATATACTCCTCAGAAGCCTAGTTACACAACTGTCTTTCAGTGCATTGTGTTTGATGCTATATCTCTGAGCCATAATTGAAAGTGAAGAGACATAGTTGGGAAATAACCTTAGCTGAGAGTGCATTCGAATGCAGGTACTCAATGAAAGTCAAAATATTATGAAGGCTCATCTGAAGAGGGAGATCCATGAAGGTAATGTAAACTAAGTAAGTTTTGAAATGTGTTGCATGAGCTGATGATGTGGAAGGCCTGTATGCTGTGTCAATCTTCTTCCACACAGATGCTAGCAGTTGTGCAGATGCAGCATTGCCACCTGAAATTAGATTTGAAGGTCCAGATTAAAGAGATGAACAGGTACCACATCCCATATATAATTCTATTGTAATTTATGCAGATTGTTCTGATCTATGGGACAGGAAGAGTGTAACCTGGACTATGTGTCTGCTTGTGAATTATTTTTACCAGGGATGTGAACTACTTTCAAATCTATGTCCCATTTTGCTGTAAGTAACCAGATATTCCTAATGCAGGCTGCCAAAAATAAATCCCTAGTTCTACCATTGTCTACCACTTGGACTACTGCACTATTGTCACAGTGAGCTGTGACTATCGAATTTGCCCAAAATGCACCCCACATTCTCAATGCTATGACCAAAATGATCATCTCCAGATGTACAATAGTTGGTGAAAAATTTAGAAATTTATTGCGTTAATACATCCTATCCAATGGACAATTGCTAATCCGGTCAGCTCAGACCGGCCCGCCAAACGACAGAAAAAGCCGTCCTTAAAGAGTGCATAATGCCCTCACTTGGCTGGCCAGTCCCATTATGCACTCGCCAGGTGGCGCATCGTACTTCCTTCTTGTCTAGACAGCATGACATCATAGCATCTTTTTCGTTTGGCGCATGCATTGTGTACAAGGAGTTTTTTAGTGAGAACATTTTTTATAATTATCATCTTTATTCTTCAGAGTGTGCCTTTTATTGTTATACCATCTTATTTGGGGGTAACTATAGACCATTTTGACATCGGATTCATATCAGATCATTATGTGTTCTCCCAGCCAGAAGCATGGAAGTTGCGGACACATCATGGCTAGCTTCGACAGCCATAGTTTCTGCGTGCGCTGCAGAGAGAAGGGTAAGGGCTCAGATCCCTGTATTTCAAATAATGATTGTAACTCTTGTAACTTACTCACTGAGGACCAACGTTTGCAGTTGTCCACGCCTTCTTACAGACTTAAGAAGGAGAAACATGATCTTAAGAAATCCAGTGACACCCCCCCACCCCCACCCCCCACCCACCCCCAACAGGACTCATCCAGTTCCTCTCTCATAGATCCGTCCTCTGTGACGGTAGTGGGAGCTGTGGACGACCAAGGGATTTTGCAGTCCCCTGGTTCGAGTTCAGGCAAGAAGAAAAAGACTAATCCTGCTGAGTAAGTTAAAGCTTCATCGTCGAAGGACAAGGTCGCTACTACAGAGAAACCTTCTAAGTCGCTGTCTTCAAAAACTCACAGATCCTTACCGGACACTAGGATCGAGGAGTTAGACCAGAAATAGTCAGAAAGATTTAATAGACTAGAAGCTCTTTTATTAGACAGGAACTGACCTTTACTTCAGTGGAAGTTGCTCCCGCACACACACCTCCTGCTGAGTCGGCTATCTCCACTAAAGCCATTCATCAGACCTCAAGCTTCAGGTTCATCGGTTACCGACCTCGCCTCTCAGAGACAGGCTACCAGTCACATGAACCGGACTCTCCTCAACATGTTTCAGATTTGCCTGCTAGTTGTCAGACTGCTTCCAAGTCGACGGGCAAATTGACCAAGGGGAAGGTGTCGACCAACCGACATTCAGATCTAGCTGGCACTGATTCTCCTCTATCTCAGCAAGTGCCCAGCAGGTCTTCATCAGCTCCGGCAAGAAGACAGAGCACTTCCTCAATGGATACCGACTCTGAATCTGAAATCTCTGATCGCCCACCAGTAGACTTGTTTGTGGAGGAAGGGGAACTTTCAGATCAGGAACATGAGATTTCTGCTACCGACCCAGATCTGGCCCTCTCAGAAGAGCAGAACTATCACGAAACCATGAGTGGGATCAGATCGTTTATGGGGTGGACCCACATCCCTGAGGTTGATTCAACTACTTCAAAGTCTGAAGATAACCCTTTCGCGGGTCCTATGTCTCAGCCAACAGGGAAAGTCTCCGTTACCATGCCCACGGATGAATGGCATTGCAGCAAGATGGGAAAACTCAACCTCACTCTCACAGAGGGGTACCCGTCGCGAAGTTCAGAGGCTGGAGGGCTCCTCAAAGATCAGTTCGTGCGCCCCCCCAAGTCACAGTCGAAATGGTATCACTTTGTACCGAACCAGAAGAACTCTGATCAAGAAACTGGCAAGACAGTGACTACTTGGAGCACAGACGCATCCAAAATAAACAGTACATACAGCTGTATAGCCAAAGCAGCAGGCATCGCCTCAACCCCACCGGCCTCACACCAGATTTCCCAGGACAATTTGAGAGGGTGGGAACAGTCAGCCCGCGAAGTGTCCACCTTTTGTAACCAAGCGGCTGCTTTCAACAGATGCCTTTACAAAGTGCAGGATAGTATGCAGTCCCACTTGAAGATCATGAAGTCAGAACTAAGTAAGGGAAAGTCTCCAGGAAAGGTCTCACATTCTGCTGATGAACTGCAGTTCCTATTGAACTTTAATTCAAGTATCATGCAGTCGATGGCCAAGACCCTTGAACATTTAACTGACTTTGTTTTTGTTACTGTTGCTAACACCACATTGGCAAGGCGGGACTCATACCTTTCTCACCTCAAGATGGGTATAAAACCTGACACCTTAGCTGCCCTACGTACGGGCCCTCTCCACATCCCGACCTTGTTTCCAGATGTCGCCCTGAAACAGGCAGAGCAGGACATCGCCAACTTTGAAAGTAAGGGTCAGGTCCAGTCAGGAAAGAAGGGTCGCTTCCACCCCTATGAACGCCATGACAAACTGGCAGACTATAGGAAAGCCGACCGACCTGCCTGGAAGAACATTGGAAACAGGTCTCAGAATAAGAAGAGTAAATGCAAAGCCTCTTACTACACCTCGCGACCAGCCAAGGGCCAGCAGTCCTATAAATGACAATTACTTTGTAAACAGTTTACAGGACGGACTGCTGGCTGGGAGCAAGACTCTAACACAAGGAAAGACAATAAATGTTGTAAATTGTCATTTTTATTGCGTTAATACATCCTATCCAATGGACAATTGCTTATCCGGTCGGCGCAGACCGGCCCGCCAAACGCCAGAAAAAGATGTCCTGTGTTGCCACTAGCTGGCCGGTCCGTAGTACTGTGCACTCCCCAGATGGCGCCTCGTACTTCCTTCCTGTCTAGACAACCTGACGTCATAGCATCTTTTTTGTTTGGCGCGTGTACTGTGCGAACGTGTTTTCAACAATCTCCAGATATTTTAAGGAAAAGTGTGCATTATGACAGATTTTTAACCTTATATATGGATATGTTCAGTGTAGAAGTGTTACCTACTGATCAAGCACGGATATACATTTAGAAATCTGCTGGAAACGCTCCCTAGTTGACTCAATTTAGTGTTGAGGATAGGGCAGTGATCGACGAGAAATATGAAGGCAGCCATTTTGCTAGTTTCCTCCCTTTAACCTTTGTGTTGTTAGGGGCAGATCGACAATTTTTAAAGAAAATAATGGATATTCTACTTACAAGGTATTTTTATCCATGTCTTTTAGTTTGAATGTACCTTCAGCTACAATCACCATAGAAACGTCTTCTCTAGTACTACAAATCACGGAAAACTTCGTTCTATGTAGTATTTAACACTGTAAATAGAAGGAATTCCGCATACGAAAGGTGCATTCTTCAGAGCGCACTGGTAAAGACTTCTCTGCTGTATAGCATCAGTCACACCAGCCTAGCTCGAGTATTGGTGTTTTTTCATCAGAAGCAAGAGATGAATTCTTCAGATTTCTTCAGAGCGCACTGGTCCAGACATCTTTGCTTTAAAGCATTAGTCGACCGGTAAGCTTATATATATGTACATCAGCAGCAAGAGATGAATTCTTCAGATTTCTTCAGAGCGCACTGGTCCAGACATCTTTGCTTGTAAAGCATTAGTCAACCGGCAAGCTCCAGTTCTTCCAACCTCACAATAGAAGGTGATATCAGTCCCTCCCTTGCAGACCTGGCTTTGTTGTCGGTAGTGGGGGTTGTGGATGGCCAGTTCACTGGTTTTATCACGAAAGAGAGAAGGAATTTCATCTACACATCTACAGAGTGCACTGATCCAGGCTTCTCTGCTTTAAAAGCATCAGCCGGCCGGCCAGCTCAAAAGAACGCGACCTCTGACGTCATATCCAGTCAGCCAATCGCGTGTCTTTCCGACCAATCACGAAGCAGGTCACGTGTTTTCACCGACCAGGAAGGTCGGAAGTGCGTTCTTCAGAACTCACGTCTACTGTGACTACAGTCCCTGCTTTACAGACCCGACCTTGTTGTCGGTAGTGGGGTGTTGTGGACTGTAAAGTTGCCAGTAAAGCATCGCACAAAGAACGCGAATACTGATGTCATCTCCAGTTAGCCAATCGCGTGTCCTTCCGACCAAATCACGAAGCTGGTCACGTGTTTTCACCGACCAGGAAGGTCGGAACTGCGTTCTTCACAACTTACATCTACTGCGATACCAGTCCTTCTCTCATGAACCGACCTTCGTTGTCGGTAGTGGGGTTTGTGGATGAGCAGTATACTGCGCATTTGCATGTTTAATTATCACAAAAGAACGCGGCAACTGACGAACTCCAATCAGCCAATCGCGTGTCTTTCCGACCAGCAGGCTGGTCACGTGACACACCGAACACCAAGTGTTTCTAAAAATAGATTACAAGGGCTTTCCCAGCAACTGTCAAATCTTCAAACAAGACGTGCGATTTAAGAAATACTTCAATTAATGGAGGAAACTTACAGCAAGCTGAATTCAACACAGAAGATAGTTGTTAAATTGTTTTCAACAACTGGTTACAGAGTGTACGGCTGGTACTGGCTACACAGCCTTGTACACTTGCTTCAACAACTAGGTACAGAGTGTACCCGCTGGTACTGGGTACACAGCCTTGTACACTGACTTCAACAACTAGGTACAGAGTGTACCCGCTGGTACTGGGTACACAGCCCTGTACACTTGTTTCAACAACTGGTTACAGAGTGTACCGGTCGGTACTGCCTACACAGCCTTCTTCAACAACTGCTTACAGAGTGTACCGACTGGTACTGGCTACACAGCCCTGTACACTTGCTTCAACCACTGGTTACAGAGTGTACCGGCTGGTACTGGCTACACAGCCTTGTGCACTTGCTTCAACCTACCGGTTACAAAGTATACTAACAGGGTGCTGGCTACCCAGCCTGCCAGCTTTTTGCCGGTTACAGAGAATTACTGGTTACAGTAAAGTACCGGATATGGAGTCCTGGTATCGGACAGAGTTGCCTAAGGTAAATTTGGTTACAGAGAATTCTTGGACCAGTCAGTGGGCTTGGTGATATGACAGTGATATGACAGTGTCCCAAGCTACTGCCAGGCAACCTTCCCTTATCACACCTCTCAAAAAAACCTGTTATCGGTGCTGGACTTGACTGGAGAGATAATAAATTTTGTCATCATGTCCGGCCAGGGGTCAGACATCTCACAAATGACAATTGCTCTGTAAATGCTGCACCTTGCAGGCTGCCGGCCCGGGGCGAAGAGTCTATTAATGTGAAAAGTTGTGTCAGTCCCACCAGACCACAATAAGAACAGAGAGACTGTTAATCTGGATCATTGTCACCAGACCGGACCAGTGTCCGGAGGGACAGAAAATGTTTGTCAGAATACCCAAATGTCCCAAATGTGGCACACAATCTGCCTATAGGGTCCAGACTAAGCCCTTTTTGGGAACTTAGGAAGCCTTGGGGACTGGACCCTAGGTAGTACAAATGTTGAAGGAGGGACACCTACGTCCATATACCTATACAAGAACAATCCAGGAAATGCCTGAGATTTCACATCCAAGGTCGGGCATACCAGTTCAAGGCCCTGCCATTCGGTTTGTCCACAGCACTTGGGAGTTCACCGTGATACCAAAGCAGGTGAAATTGATGGCCATACACAAGGATTTAAGAAGCCACCAGTACCTAGACGACTGGTTGGTGAGAGCCAGCTCCCACCAGGCTTGTCTCCAACATTCACAGGACCTAGTAAATAATGTGTCAGCAACTAGGTTGGCTGGTGAACTTAGAGAAATCAGAGCTGGAGCCCAAACAAGACTTCGATTTTGTAGGCTACCAGTTCGACTTCAGGTCTGATCGGTTCCGACCGACTCTGGACTGGTGACAGAACCTTCAAGAGACTGTTAAAACTGCTATCCCTACCGGCTTGCCCGGTCCGGGAATTCATGTCCTTGATAGGTTACTAACATCTACAGAAAAGCATGTTAATCTAGGCAGACTTCATATGAGACCCATACAGTGGCATCTCAAAAACAACTGGAGGGTATCCAGAATCACTGCAAAAGGTGATCCAAGTCCCCAGGTCCCTGCACCCCCATTTACAATGGCGGCTGAAGGAAGACAATGCACTTACAGGCCAACCATTACACCCAATAAAACATGCTCTGCAAATATTTACAGACGCATCAATAGAAGGGTGGGGCGCTCACTTAGATGAGCACTTGGCAAGAGCAACCTGGTACCCTCCGGGAAGCCAGTTGTATATAAACTATCTAGAACTTAAAGCAGCCTTTCTGGCTTTAAAAGAGTTCCACGACCTTTGCTCAACAAGATAGTACTTGTAGCAACTGACAACACCACAGTAGTGTCATACATAAAGGAAGGAGGAATGAGATCGGGCCCACTTTGTGCCCTACTATGGAGAATCTTGACCTGGTGTACCAGGAAACAAGTGACTCTAAAGCACGACACATTCCAGGCCGGCCTAATATGGTAGCAGACAGGCTGTCCAGGCTAGGCCAGACCATCCCAACAGTGGTTTCTCCTTCCAGAGGTCTTCCACTCTATGCAGTAGGTGGCACCGGCCCAAAATAAACTTATTTGCCACGAGGTTCAACAACAAGTCGCCTCTGTTTTGTGTCACCGGTACCGGATCCCCTGGCCACAGCAGTGGATGTGCTCAGTCGGCCATGGTAGGATCTAAAAGCATACACCTTCTCACCATCAGCCATATTGGGCAAAGTGGTGGAGAAGTTGCAAGACTCCCCATGTAAGAGAATCATTCTGATTGCTCCGGGGTGGCCCAATATGCCTTGGTTTTGGGATCTAGTGGCCATGTCCAGCCACATCCCACTGAGCCTGCCCAATCTGTCCAGCCTGTTCACAGCCATTCGATCAGATCCCTCACAGAAATCTGACAAATCTTAATCTCCATGCAGGGCTCCTAGAGCCTCAGCAATCGAGGAGCAGGACTTGTCTGAGGCAGTGGCAGCAAGAATTGAGGCTCCTCAAAGGGGGGTCAATCAGATCAGTCTATGAGGCAAATGGGTCATTTTTTTACCAAGTGATGTATCATTCATCAGGTGGACTTCGGGCACCACCTGTTAAGTCAGTTGTTTACTTCCTTAGGTACCTGTTTCAGGACAGGAAGTTGCAGCCCAGTACCATTGATGGTTACAGGTCAGCCATTGCTGATAGTCTAGAATTTGCCCATCAATGTTAGTAAGGATGAAAATCTCACTCGTCTCCTGGATAGCTTCCACTGAGACAGACCCAAAGGCCGGAGGGGAACCCCCTCCTGGAACCTCTCCCTGGTTTTTGCACCAGCTGACAAGGTTCATTTTCAACCAATTAAAGGCCTCCTTGAAGCATTTGACCTTCAAGGCAGTTTTCCTCTTGGCCCTGGGTTCGGGCAAGCGTAGAAGTGAGATACATGCTTGGCAAACAGCCCAGCACCATTGATGGTTATAGGTCACCCATTGTTGATAAACTGGAAATTCACCCTTCAACATCAGTAAGGACGAAAATCTCGCTCGTCTCCTGGATAGTTTCCTCAGAGACAGACCCAGAGGCAGGAGTGGCATACCCTCCTGGAACTTCTTACTGGCCGTGCACCAGCTAAGAATCAATTTGATCCAATCAAGGAGGCCCCCTTGAAGCATTTGACCTTCAAGACGGTATTCCTCTTGGCCCTTGGGTCGGGCAAGTGCAAAAGTGAGATTCATGCCTGGCAAAACTGATATATTGGACACCAATCCGATTGGTCAAAGGTGTCCCTGTATCCATCACCCAGCTTTCTATCCTAGAATCAGCTGGCCATAGAGTGTCCAGTGTGGCCCCTGGGGTTATAACAGCCCTGGCCCCGACTCTGGATAGATCCCTCAAGTCTGACAGGTCCCTCTGTCTGGTCAGAGCATTGTGCTACTATTTGGACAGGACATCAGGCAGAATAAGGAGGTGGTTTTTGTCTCCTTTAAGAAAGGTTTCAACAAAGACATCTCACCTGCCACTATCTCCTCTTGGATCAAGCAGAATGTGATCCTATGTTATGAGCTCTCTGACCAGGAGTCACACTTTTAACATCAGGTTAAAGCCCATGATGTCAGGGCCTTGGCTGCTTCTAAGGTCTTCCAGTCGGGAGTCTCCTTAGATCCAATCTTGTCAGCCCACCACTGAAGTCACAATACCTTCACACAGTTCTATATGAAGGTCGGGGCTTGGGCTGATTCGGAGCTTTACCAATTGGGCTAGGTAGTGGCTGCTCAGCAGACCCACAAGTGGCCCTTAGATTGAGGAGATTTGTATATGTGCATAACAGTTCTTCATGTACATAAGAATTAAGTGTGGCGTGCTTCCTTCGGGAGGTTTATTTGCATTCTGGGACTGAACTCATCCCTCTCTTCCCCTACCTCAGAGCAGGTCTGCAAAAAAGGGGGGAGGGCGACGGCGGTATAGCCCCGGGTAACCGGCTGCTGGCAACCGACCATGGCCTTGCAGGGTTTCCTGACCTTAAAGTCAACCCAGGCCTGGACCTATAGGTCTTCTGACGAAGTCAGCCTAGACCGTAGGTTTAAAATTTGCTATTACTTGTGAGTTCACATAAGTCCCTAGTAACTTACCCGCCGACCAAGCGTTAGTTATTCAGCAATTGTCCATTGGATAGGATGTATTAACGCAATAAAATTGCAAATTTAATAAGTAAATTAAATTTTTATAAGTTAATACCCTATCCAATGGACACACAAGACCCTCCCACCGACCCCGCTATCAGCTTACTAGGGGTCTAATAGGTTTAGACAACGAAAAAGATGCTATGACGTCAGGTTGTCTAGACAGGAAGGAAGTACGAGGCGCCATCTGGGGAGTGCACAGTACTACGGACCGGCCAGCTAGTGGTAACACAGGACCTCTTTTTCTGGCGTTTGGCGGGCCGGTCTGCGCCGACCGGATAAGCAATTGTCCATTGGATAGGGTATTAACTTATAAAAATTTAATTTACTTATTAAGCGTCCCGCAAGGGACGCTTGTTTGTGTATGGGAGAGCTTCAGGCTCCGCCGGCTCCGCATTTTGTTTTCCTTATAACTCTGTAACTGTTAGGCGGATTCTTTTCAAATTTGGCAGGTTTAGGCAGTAGCCTTGGGGAATTTTTTTGAATATGCTGCAGTGACATTTCAACCAATCAGAGAGGTCACATGACCAAAAATGTCTTTTTTTGATGGGGAAGCTTGTCCGGATGATAACTTGAAAGGAATTTTATCAATTCACCTGAAACTTGGCAAATACATTCATTCTATTAAAATCTGGAAATCATTAGATTTTGGCATTGATTGGTCAAGAAATGGCCGAGTAATTAATGATTAATTAATCATTACGAATTTTCCAAATAAGGAAAACACAAAAATGCTTATATCTCGAAAACCGTGCTAGATAGAGCGATTTCGACGAAATTTTTGACCCACAGGGTATCTCTGCGGGAGTAGCCATGCCAATTTTCAAACAAAAAATTTCTCGCAAAAAATGGCGGCCATTTTGAATTTTCGAATTTTTCGCAAAATTGCAAAACACAAAAATGCTTATATCTCGAAAACCCTGCTAGATAGAGTGATTTCGACGAAATTTTTGACCCACGGGGTATCTCTGCAGAGTTAGCCATGCCAATTTTCAAAAAAATTTTATCTTGCCAAAAATGCCGGCCATTTTGAATTTTCGAATTTTTGCGCAAAAATTGCAAAACACAAAAATGCTAATATTTCGAAAACCGTGCTACATAGAGCGATTTCGACGAAATTTTTTATCTTCAGGGCATCTCTGCAGAGTAGCTATCCCAAAGAGCTTTCACTTTGTGAAGTTTCAGACCCATAGCTAATTGCTCACCTACTCAAAAAGAGTAAATGCGAATTATCTCAAAAACTATTGCGGATACCCAATTTTTATCAAATAACTCATTCATGTACTTTTGGGAGAGCTTTCACATGGTGAAGTTTCACACCCGTAGATGATTACTCACCTACTCAAAATGAGTAAATGCGAATTATTTCTTAAAAATATTGCAGATAGCCAATTTTTCTCAAATAACTCATTCACCTACTTTTGGAAGAGCTTTCACATGGTGAAGTTTCAGACCCATAGCTAATTACTCACCTACTCAAAATGAGTAAATGCGAATTATCTCTAAAAGTATTGCAGATAGCCAATTTTTCTCTAATAACTCATTCACCTACTTTTGGGAGAGCTTTCACATGGTGAAGTTTCAGACCCATAGCTAATTATTTACCTACTCAAAATGAGTAAATGCTAATTGTCTGTAAAAGTATTGCGGATACCCAATTTTTATCAAATAACTCGTTCATCTACTTGTGGGAGAGCTTTCACATGGTGAAGTTTCAGACCCATAGCTAATTACTCACCTACTCAAAATGAGTAAATGCGAATTATCTCTAAAAGTATTGCAGATAGCCAATTTTTCTCTAATAACTCATTCACCTACCTTTGGGAGAGCTTTCACATGGTGAAGTTTCAGACCCATAGCTAATTATTTACCTACTCAAAATGAGTAAATGCTAATTGTCTGTAAAAGTATTGCGGATACCCAATTTTTATCAAATAACTCATTCATCTACTTGTGGGAGAGCTTTCACATGGTGAAGTTTCAGACCCATAGCTAATTACTCACCTACTCAAAATGAGTAAATGCGAATTATCTCTAAAAGTATTGCAGATAGCCAATTTTTCTCAAATAACTCATTCAGCTACTTTTGGGAGAGCTTTCACTTGGTGAAGTTTCAGACCCATAGCTAATTACTCACCTACTCAAAATGAGTAAATGCGAATTATCTCTAAAAGTATTGCAGATAGCCAATTTTTCTCAAATAACTCATTCACCTACTTTTGGGAGAGCTTTCACTTGGTGAAGTTTCAGACCCATAGATAATTATTCACCTACTCAAAATGAGTAAATGTGAATTATCTCTTAATAGTATTGCAGATAGCCAATTTTTCTCAAATAACTCATTCACCTACTTTTGGCAGAGCTTTCACACACGAAAATGAAAAATTGTGAATATCTCGGAAAAGCTATTTCTTTTGCTTTAATGCTCGGCGGGAGATACACACCGCGGCAGTGGTCTTGACAAAAAATTTTCTCTCCCCAAAAATGGTGGCCATTTTGAATTTTCAAAGTTTTTGCAAAACACAAAAATGCTTATATCTCGAAAACCGTGCTATATGGAGCGAACTCAACAAAATTTTGGACCTGCTGGGTATCTCTGCAGAGTAGCCATGCCAATTTTCAAAATATTTTTGTCTCGCCAAATATAGCGGACATTTTGAATTTTTTAATATTTTTTTGCAAAACACAAAAATGCTTATATCTTGAAAACCGTGCTAGATAGAGCAGACTGGGCTGACTTTGGTTGCCACAACAGTATAAGGTTAGAAACGAAGCATTTTCGTAATACTTTAGCACTCACCTTTATATCCTTTTCGGGACGCTTTGTTTTTGCTATGCAAAAACATTATCTTTTTTTTTGCGAGCGATCCTCTAGTTAAATTTGTAAGTTGTAACAGATGTACCTTCTGCGCCCGGGCACTCCCAAAAGAGAGAGCCAAGTCCTGGGGCAGCAGATTGTCAATTGAACAGAAATCACAAATTAAAGTATGTGAAAAGTGTTTCTTGTGTCACTCAATTGTCTTGTGTCCAACCTGTAAACAATGCCCAAAATGTTGTACAAAAATTACCTGTAGGGGCCAGACTTCAAAACCTTTGGCAAACTTGGCTGGATCTGGGTGCCGGCCCGAAAGTAGTTCAAACGTTGAGAGAAGGCTACTCTCTCCCCTTTCGGACCCGGCCAAAACTGACAAGATACCCCACTGTCGTAAGCTGTTATGTACATCCCCACAGGAACAGCTACCTGTTGGAGGCATTGCATCAGCTGATAGACAAAAATGCAGTGGAGCTAGTACAGAACCAAACATCTCTAGGGCTTTTCAACCGACTGTTTTTGGTTCCAAAACCAAACAACAAGTGGAGACCCATTCTAGACCTGTGCAAGTTAAATCTCTTTCTCAAGGTGGAGAAATTCAAAATGGAAACACCAGAAACCATCAGAACCTCCCTTCAGCAAGGGGAGTGGGTCACATCCATAGACTTCAAAGACGCCTACTTCCATATTCCACAGGCACAGTCCAGGAAGTATCTCGGGTTTCATGTCCAAGGCCAGACATACAGTTCAAGGCTCTTCCCTTTGGCCTATCCACAGCACCCATGGAATTTACTGTGGTAGCAAAAGAGGTGAAACTGATGGCCATACACAAGGGTATAAGAATCCACCAGTACCTAGACGACTGGTTGGTCAGAGCCAGGTCTCACCAAGTTTGTCTCCAGCATACCCAAACTCTGGTGAAAATGTGCCAAGACCTTGGTTGGCTAGTGAATTTGGAAAAATCAGAGGAGGAACCAAAACAGGTTTTCAACTTTGTCGGTTACCAGTTCGATCTCAGGTCCGGTCGGGTCCGACCCACACCGGACCGGTGGCAGAACCTACAGGAAAAGTTACAGTCACTGCTTGTACTACCGGCCTGTCCGGCAGTTTATGTCCCTGATAGGATTGTTAACAGCCACAGAGAAACAAGTTCACCTCGGTCGGTTACATATGAGGCCCATCCAGTGGTACCTCAAAAACAATTGGCGAGTACCGGAATCACTGGAAAAGGTCATTCCTATACCCAGGACCCTAGACCCTCATCTACAATGGTGGCTGGACGAAAGCAATGTGCTCCAAGGTCAACCGTTACACCCAATAAAACATGCTCTGCAGATCTTTACAGACGCATCAAAAGAAGGATGGGGCGCTCACTTAAACGAACACACTGCAAGAGGGTCCTGGTCCCTGCCAGAAAGCAAGCTGCATATAAACTATCTGGAACTAAAAGCAGTTTTCCTAGCATTAAAAGATTTCCAGGATCTCTGCTCACACAAGATAGTACTGGTAGCAACCGACAACACTACAGTAGTGTCTTACATAAACAAGGAAGGGGGTATGAGGTCGGGCCCACTGTGTGCCCTGCTATAGAGAATCTTGGCCTGGTGTACCAGACATCAAGTGACCCTCAAAGCCCGACATATTCCAGGCCGGCTGAATGTGGTCGCGGACAAGCTATCCAGGCTAGGCCAGGTAATTCAGACAATGGTCTCTCCTTCCAGAGGTTTTTCAAACTGTGTGCAACAGGTGGTACCGACCTCAAATAGATCTATTCGCCACGAGGTTCAACAACAAGTTACGTCGGGGCCACGGTGGCAGAGTGGTAACACTCTCACCTCCCACCTCTGAGGCCGGGGTTCGATCCCCGTCAAGGCCTTATGTGGGAAAGCTGGTAGTTGCTTGCCGTTGGTCGGCAGTTTACAGTACAGAACCCTAGCGAACTATATGTACTGGTTTCCTCTGCCCTTCCAACTACCCGTCGTGATATGACCTGTACAGTGTTGAAAGTGACGTAAAACCCCAAATAAATAAATAAACAACAAGTTACCTCAGTTTGTGTCCCCAGTACCCGATTGTCTGGCCACTGCAGTCGATGCACTCAGTCTGCCATGGGAGGATCTGGATGCATATGCCTTCCCACCAGTAGCCCTATTGGGCAAAGTAGTGGAGAAGTTGCAGGATTCCCCATGCAAAAGAATAATTCTAATTGCCCCGGGGTGGCCAAACATGCCTTGGTTCTGGGACCTGGTTGCCATGCCCAGTCAGATCCCACTGAGTCTACCCAATCTACCCAACCTGCTGACACAGCCCTTCAATCAGGTCCCTCACAGAAATTTGACAAACCTAAATCTCCATGTATGGCTCCTAGAGCCTCAGCAATCAAGGAGCAGGGTTTCTCTGAGGCAGTGGCAACAAGAATTGAGGCTCCTCAGAGAGGATCAACCAGATCAGTCTATGAGGCAAAATGGACCATTTTTACAAAGTGGTGCATCTCTAATAAGGTGGACTTCAGGGAACCCCCTATAAAGTCAGTGGCTGATTTCCTTATGTACCCTTTTCAGGACAGGAAGTTACAGCCCAGTACCATTGATGGTTACAGGTCAGCCATTGCTGATAAACTGGGAAACTCAACCATAAATATCAGCAAGGATGTAAATCTCACACGTCTCCTGGATAGCTTCCACAGAGACAGACCCAAAGGTCGGAGGGGAATCCCCTCTTGGAACTTATCCCTGGTCTTACACCAGCTGACAAAGGCTCCATTTGAACCAATCAAGGAAGCTTCCTTGAAGCATTTGACCTTCAAGACAGTTTTCCTCTTAGCCCTGGGTTCAGGCAAACGTAGAAGTGAAATTCATGCTTGGCAGAATAAAAATATCAGACACCAATCTGATTGGTCAAAGGTGTCGCTGTACCCATCACCCAGCTTTCTGTCGAAGAATCAGCTAGCCAAAGAGGGTCCAGACAGTGTGGCCCCAGTGATTATTCCTGCTCTGGCCCCAACTCTGGATAGGTCCCTCAAGTCTGACAGGTCCCTCTGCCCAATCAGAGCTTTACGCTACTATTTGGACAGGACCTCAGACATCAGGCAAAATAAAGAGTTAGTCTTTGTTTCCTTCAAGAAACGTTTCGACAAAGACATCTCGCCTGCCACTATCTCCTCGTGGATCAAACAGACTGTGATCCTATGTTATGAGCTCTCTGACCAGGATGTCAGGGCCTTCACTGCTTCTAAGGCCTTCCAGTCGGGAGTCTCCTTGGAACAAATTTTGTCAGCCTGCCACTGGAAATCGTACAATACCTTCACACAATTTTATCTGAAGGATGTTGCCTGGGCCAACTCAGAGCTCTACCACCTGGGCCCAGTAGTGGCTGCTCAGCAGATCCACCAACAGCCCAAGAGTTAGAGGAGATCTGTACATAAGTAAATAGTTGTACATTTGTATATATTGTATATATATTTAAGAAGCATCAAAAAAAAAACTCTGACGTGCTTCCTTCGGGAGGCTTATTTCTATGGGACTGAACTCATCCCTCTCTTCCCCTACCTCAGAGCAGGTTTGTAAAAAATGGGGGCGTAAGTTGGTTTGGACCGGTTTCTGGTAGCCGACTATAGCCTTAAGGGTTTTCTGACCTCACGTTCGACCCAGGCTTGGAAGAAATAGTTATTAGTTCCTTTTCTGAGTTCATTCAAGTCCCCAGTAACTTACCCGCCGACCAAGCAGTAGTTATTCAGCAATTGTATATTGGATAGGATGTATTAACGCAATAAAATTGCAAATTTAATAAGTAAATTAAATTTTTATAAGTTAATACCCTATCCAAAGGACACACAAGACCCTCCCACCGACCCTGCTATCAGCTTACTAGGGGGCCTAATAAGTTTAGACAATGGAAAAAGATGCTATGACGTCATGCTGTCTAGACAGGAAGGAAGTACGATGCGCCACCTGGCGAGTGCACAATGGGACCGGCCAGCCACTTACAAAAATTTAATTTACTTATTAAATTTGCAATTTTCTGCTCTGGTGACGCATAAACCCTGTCTTGCCAAAGGGCACCTTTTCCTGACAAGCAGGCATCAATAAACAGGTCATGGCTAGAATGAGCAACTTCCTTGTTGAAAAGTGTGCACCCATTAAAATTTGGCCAAAAAAAAAGCAAAAACCAGTTTATGTCTTTGAAAAAATCAACAGTGAGTTTAATTTTTTGTAAGTGAAAATTATCTCTAAATAGGGCTAAAGTCCTGTTGACCAAAAGTCTAGCTGGTACCACACATTTGTGTAAGTACAATAGCTTACCCAGCAAGGACTGATAAGATCCCTTGCATTAGTATCGACATTTGCTCACTTTAAGGCATTCCTGATATATCAAGTCGAGTTTGTCCTGATCTATAGATAAGGTGAAATCAGAAATACTGATAACAATGCCCAAGCAGGTAAGTCGCCTAGTAGGAGGAGTGTACTTATCCCAATTCAACGGGAGACCTAGTTCCTGCATCAGCAGAGTTAAGAACTGAAACGCACTATATAAAGTATACAACTTGATTTTATTAGCATTTAATTCAGTGTTGATAGATTTACATAGTATTGCAAATTGGAAATAATAAAAAATACCAGAGGTGGCCAAAACATTTGCTGTGAAGAATAGATGTATACTAACATGTAGGGACATCACGACTCCAAATATTTCATGTTAGCTAATCGCCAAGTACTCTTCATGTTGACACCAAATAACTGTCAAATTTATAAAACCACCACAAATCTTAAATTTCATATTGTAAAAGTCAATGAAAAAAATAAATATGTGAAATAAAATAAATGTATATAATCTGTAAAATTTAATAAAAAATTTGCTGTTTTCCTGCAACTTCTGATTCACTTTTCTTATACACAGACTGGGCGATATAAGAGTAATATGGTACTTCTGGTTTTACATGAATGCATAAACAGGACAGAAAACGTGGCTGTTGTTGGATTTTAACTTATTTTATATGGCAATATGGACATATTTGACAGATTCAGACCTTCTGCCATCTTTTACTACATTGAGCAATTATTCATACTTTAAAATATTAACTGGTAAATGACGCTATTCTAACCATTGTCAGTTAGTTGGCTAGTTGTGCTAGTTGCGCCCTACTAAAAAGGTTTCAAGAAAGACCATTCATAGAGAATATTATAAAATTGTAAATATTAAGTACTTAAAATTAAATAATATAATAAGAATTTGACCCTTAAGATATTTGATATTGTACACATATTCTACAATAAAACATCAAGAAGCTAATTTTGTGGATATTATTTCATATTATTTTGTACAAAATTCCTCCCCTGTAAAAATGTGGTGAGCAAAGTCCTTTGTGGGCAAAGAACCTGTGGGCAAGAGTCCTTGTGAGCAAAGCCTCACACACAAGTCATTCCTCAAGGAGAAGTAAAATGCAGTAATTGGCGTTAAATATATTTATTTTATTTTATTCCTTAACATATAGGTTTTTTAAGCAGCACATTTTCTAGCACAGATATTTTAAATGTCTTTTACATTTATGAAATATACAGGGAACCAAAGGCTACCAGTGACCTTGGGAAAGGTCACTTACATGTCAAGGTCAAAAGGGGCAAGAAGGTCATGAGAATGGCAATGACCTTGAAAAAACCAATGAAGGTCAAGAACACTGGTTGAAAAAGAGGACTACAAAGGTCCCAAGAATTTGAGGACATATAAGCCCTAGTGGGCCACAAGGCCAAGGTCAAAGGTAGCCAAAATGTTAATCTTACTTCATAAGGACTACTATGAAATGTAAAATAGGACAAATATATAAGATTATGAAGCAAAAAGGGGAGTTTAAAAGAGAAATTGTAGCACCCAAAACCCAAGCTAAGGGAAAAGGTGTTGCCTTAAGGGAGAAGAAACAGGGGATGAAGCAGTATGAGATGCTTGGAGGTATGTCCAACCTGCATCTGATTTCCATGTGCCATGGTTTTTTATATGTTCCAAAGGAACACCATGGTGGAACGCCCAGGTGCTAGCCGCTTTTCTAAAAGTATGGAATTTGAGGTGTGGGTGGAGGTTCAATGTTTGAGAAATTTTTTTTAAATTTTTTCTGGCCATAGAATCTGTGAGCACTACCAAACGCTGTTTGTTGTAGATCATAAATAGAGGGTCGTTATCAGAACCAGGATAGGTGTGCAGGAGGTTTGTGATGGCAGCAATGGGGCAAAGTATGGACTTTCCTAATGCAGGAATGGAAATGGTACGTATGTCTTTTCTATTCTGAATAGTCTTTGACAATTTTATGATAATGGTGGCTCCTGTTTGTGAAAATATAATATCACCCCTGGAAATATGTCTGGTGAAATCGTAAGCTGTAGTTGAATGGGGCAATATGCTAGACATTCTTAAAAAGGAGAAATCGGTAAAAAGATATAAGGCTTTGTAAGCAATGGGATGTTCAAAAGCTTCACAAGTCTTCACAATGGTAAGCAACAAATCAGTATTGAGCACTGGAGACACTTTGGGTGCAAAGGGCTTGGTTAATTTCAATGACTTAATGAACAAAGGAATTCTTTCATCTTTGAAAGGCAAGGTAGGCAAGCCATGAATTACATGCAAAGCTCTTAAGGCAGCAATGTTATTACTGATATTGGATTCAGAAAGTGGACATGTTGCTAAAAATTCTAGATAAGTTAGCAAGATAAGTGGAGTCCACTGATAGGTGAGCAGCCCAGCTGCCACCTGGAAGGCCAGGAAATCCTTCCACATTCTTGTATATTGCACGAGTCTGGCTGCTGCAGAGGTGGCCAGCTGGGCTGCTTCAGGTGGAACATCTGAAATATATGAAGAAAATGTGTAGTATGGAGTAATAAAATACACACAATAGTTATATATTTTCATTCGGTCATGTTAAATGTAGATGTGTGGGAACCCAAGAGGCATTGGGACACAATGTGAATAGTTTTTCCTTATCACTAGGCTGACCAGTCCATCTAGATAATAGATCTGGTAATGGATTTTGTTTTCCAGCTATATGTGTAAACTGGAACTGGACATTAAACGTAGCACTGATCAACCAAATGTTACGGGAACACATGGCCAAAATGCTGTCTCTGGCCTTGCCAGTATTAAGGACTTCAACTACTGCCATGTTGTCGCAAAACACATGAATTTGTTTATTAGCCCAGGCTTCAGTCCAGACCTTGGATGCCATCACTATATTCAGAGCTTCCAGGTGGACTATAGAATAATTTTTATAATTTTTTGGAACAGGAAGTGAATACACCATAGAATTGTAGGCGCCACCAAGACCTGTAAGGGATGCATCTAAGTGGACCTGGGTATCACTGGGTTTATGGTCATAATATGTGACACCATTGAATTGGTATAAAAAAGTATTAAACCAATTTAAGTCTTTGAAGAAAGTTTGTTTTAATAATATCTTCCTTGCATTAGTATTGTCTGTAAGCAATTGTAGCATTCGATTCAGAAAGAATCTAGAAGACCCGATACATTTAGTTATATAGAGGAGGGATCCCAGCAAAGACTGGAGGTCTCATCTAATGCAATATGTTTTGGTAGTCCACTCTATACATAATTGCTTGATTTCTAGCAATTTAGCCTCTGGTATGGAAATAGTTTTATCTATTGTATTAACCATGATGGCTAAGCATACAACAGAGGTAGATGGAGGAACCAATTTGTCCTAACTGATGTTCAAACCCATGTCTTTCAATAGGTCCTGTAGGAATTGGAAAGACTGATGTATTTCATGTGGTAAACCTATATAGATTAGATCGTCTATATAGTTGTAGAAATGTTTATAACCTCTAGTTTTCATAATGTAGCGAATGACGTCGGAACAGCGCTGAAACAGAACGGATCCGTGCCGGAACCCGAACGGCAGAGATCCATCAATGAAATAGTTACAGTGTTTTAGACCTAATAGATCAATGTCCCCAGGGTCAATGGTCAAATGCCTAAAGGCCCTGCTTATATCTATTTTGTAAACAAGTGCTTGAGGACCAAGCTGCTTCAAGGCATTTGTAATATTGTCCAAAGAGGGATAATGCAAAGTACCTGAGTATTGGTCTCGTTTAACTCCATCATTGACAGAAAAACCCTTGGGCCAACTAAGGTCCATATTCGTTCTTCTTTTATTAGAATTTTGTTTTGACCTTGTCATTAGGGGAGATATGTGTAATCTTATTGGGGGTTGCTTAAATGGACCATACATAGCATTGAATTCACATTCTTCTGTGATATAACTTTCAATATGATCTAAGTTTTGAAGACCTGAAACATGATTAGTTTCTGTGGATTTCAGTTCACAAGTTCTATCAAAGTCAGTGGGAATCCATATTGTATTAAGTCTACAATTTGCTTGTCCCAGAAATTTTGAAGGTGGAAACGCCACCTATCAGGTCTAAGCTGAGAAGGAACTGGTGTACGGGCCCCTAAATAGTTGGGGATTCCAGTTTGTTTTATGATTTGATGCATGCCTATGATGTCTGGTATCGAGTCCCAATGCTTGGGGTCACGTGTATAAGTTACCAAAGGTCTAACTGGTATGAAACCAAAAGTGGAGCCATTTTGCTTAATGCATGCCTGAAAATCTGCACACGTAAACCTGTTGACCCAAATGTGATCTGGTATGGTTTTTCTTTGATCAAAAGTACTATGAAGGTATTCATTTTCTAGCTGAGAGTCTAATGAGATGCCCTATGTTATCAGTACATGGACTCAGTTGTTGAATATTTGCATCTAAGTCACAACGGATTGAATATGCAAGACTTTGTTTAGATCCCTGATCCAAAAACCCAGTTTTGTTTTTATTCCCTTTGAAAGAAGTTTTTCTTGAACCATGAATATCATATGTCTTGCCAATACACAAGGGCTGACACTGAGGCAATTCAACATGATTTTTTAGGTCAGAGCCTGTGGGAAGCCTTGGTGACCTACTAGTAACACTGACAATAGTTCTAGTAGGTGTGGTACTGTTTATATGTGAATTACACGAGTCAGCTGATAAATCATCCTGAAAGGATACAGAATCATCCTCCCAGGAACCTTCCATAAGTGCAGCAAACTTGTTGGAAGTTGGAATACCTTGTTGAATTAGAGTATTCATTGCGACTGAACCACTGGTCACACTGCCACAATCAGTCACTGATCTCTTGCCCCAAAAGCTGTCTTTGTTATTCGCATTGGACAGTGTGCTTTGTGCCTTGTCCATTTTCTCGTGAAAAATTTTTTGACACCCCCCAGCTTTGTCAGAAACCTTGATATTTGGATTCAAACCCTTTTTCACCTTGTTGCTATAAATGGGGGTATCATATGTTGATAAGGTCTCTTGTCCAAGGATACCATATGCTTTGAATTGGAACCCTTTGCCAAGACCTGTGAATAGGAAAGATTGTGAACAACGTGTTGGAAAAACTTTTGAAAAACTTTGTGAAACCATGAAATAGCTGTACTCTTAGGTACTTTTTGACAGAGATACTTCTGCATTGCTTGGGAATTTTTGTTATAAAAAACACTGGAAGAAACAAAATCTACATGCACTGACTGGGCATGTGTCTTGGTCCAAACCTACTCGTTTTTTGCACCTTTCCTGAGTTTATTCCTACAATCAGTCTCTGGATGGGGATATGTCACAGGAACCTATATTGGTTTAGAGGCATTACATCAGCTTATGGACAAAGATGCAGTCGAGCCAGTTCAAATCTCTGGGCTTCTTCAACCGACCTTTTTGGTTCCAAAACCAGACAGCCGTTGGAGACCTATTCTAGATTTGAGCAAACCAAACCTTTTGGAGACCATCAGGACTTCCCTCCAACAAGGGGAGTGGGTTACCTCAATAGATTTCAAGGACACCTACTTCCATATACCTATACAAGAACAATCCAGGAAATGCCTGAGAT
This sequence comes from Sabellastarte sp. h YS-2021, assembly GCA_964017235.1. Lineage (NCBI taxonomy): Eukaryota > Metazoa > Annelida > Polychaeta > Sabellida > Sabellidae > Sabellastarte > Sabellastarte sp. h YS-2021. The sequence continues at coordinate 38,429,154 of OZ024936.1, forward strand.
TTCATATCCAAGGTCGGGCATACCAGTTCAAGGCCCTGCCATTCGGTTTGTCCACAGCACCCTTCGAGTTCACCGTGATCCCAAAGGAGGTGAAACTGATGGCCATACGCAAGGATTTAAGAATCCACCAGTACCTAGACGACTAGGTACTGAGAGGTTGGTGAGAGCCAGATCCCACCAGGCTCGTCTCCAACATACACAGGAACTAGTAAATAATGTGTTAGCAACTGGGTTGGCTGGTGAACTTAGAGAATTCAGAGCTGGAGCCCAAACAAGACTTCGATTCTATAGGCTACCAATTCAACCCCAGGTCTGATCGGGTCCGACTAACTCCGGACCGGTGGCAGAACCTTCAAGAGAAAATGCTGAAACTGGAGGGTACCAGAATCACTGGAAAGGTGATTCCAATCCCCAGGTTCCTACTCCCCCATTTACAATGGGGGCTGAAGGAAGACAATGTACTTACAGGCCAACCATTACACCCAATAAAACATGCTCTGCAAATATTTACAGACGCATCAATAGAAGGGTGGGGCGCTCACTTAGACGAGCACACTGCAGGAGGAACCTGGTCCCTTCCGGGAAGCAAGCTGCATATAAACTATCTAGAACTTAAAGCAGTCTTTCTGGCTTTAAAAGAGTTCCAAGATCTTTGCTCAAACAAGATAGTACTTGTAGCAACCGACAACACCACAGTAGTCTCATACATAAACAAGGAAGGAGGCATGAGGTCGGGCCCACTTTGTCCCCTACTATGGAGAATCTTGACCTGGTGTACCAGGAAACAAGTGACTCTAAAGCCCGACACATTCCAGGCCGGCTGAACGTGGTAGCAGACAAGCTATCCAGGTTAGGCCAGACCATCCAAACAGAGTGGTTTCTCCTTCCAGAGGTCTTCTACTCAATATGCAGCAGGTGGCACCGGCCCCAAAATAGACTTATATGCCACAAGGTTCAACAACAAGTTGCCTCTTTTTGTGTCACCGGTACCAGATCCCCTGGCCACAGCAGTGGATGCGCTCAGTCGGCCATGGTAGGATCTGAAAGCATACACCTTCCCACCATCAGCCATATTGGACAAGTGGTGGAGAAGTTGCAAGACTCCCCATGCAAGAGAATCATTCTGATTGCTCTGGGGTGGCCCAACATGCCTTGGTTTTGGGATCTAGTGGCCATGTCCAGCCAAATCCCACTGAGCCTGCCCACTCTGCCCAACCTGTTGACAGCCATTCAATCAGATCCCTCACAGAAATCTGACAAATCTTAATCTCCATGCAGGGCTCCTGGAGCCTCAGGAATCGAGGAGCAGGGCTTTTCTGAGGCAGTGGCAGCAACAATTGAGGCTCCTCAAAGGGGATCAATCAGATCAGTCTATGAGTCAAGTGGGCCATTTTTACAGTGATGTATCATTCATCAGGTGGACTTCGGGGCACCCCCTGTAAAGTCAGTTGCTGACTTCCTTATGTACCTGTTTCAGGACAGGAAGTTGCAGCCCAGCACGATTGATGGTTACAGGTCAGCCATTGCTGATAGACTTGGAAATTCGCCCATCAATGTCAGTAAGGATGAAAATCTCACTCGTCTCCTGGATAGTTTCCACTGAGACAGACCCAAACGCCGGAGGGGAATCCCCTCCTGGAACCTCTTCCTGGTTTTTGCACCAGCTGACAAGGTTCATTTTGAACCAATTAAAGAGGCCTCCTTGAAGCATTTGATCTTCAAGACAGTTTTCCTCTTGGCCCTGGGGTCGGGCAAGCGTAGAAGTGATACATGCTTGGCAAAACAGAAATATTAGACACCAATCCGACTGGTCAAAGGTGTCCCTGTACCCATCACCCAGCTTTCTCTCCAAGAATCAGCTGGCCAAAGAGGGTCCAGACAGTGTGGCCCCAGGGGTTTATAACAGCCCTGGCCCCAACTCTGGATAGATCCCTCAAGTCTGACAGGTCCCTCTGTCCGGTCGGAGCATTGCACTACTATTTGGACAGGACCTCAGACCTCAGCCAAATAAGGAGGTGGTGTTTTTTTTGTCTCCTTTAAGAAAGGTTTCAACAAAGACACCTCACCTGCCACTATCTCCTCTTGGATCAAGCAGACTGTGATCCTATGTTATGAGCTCTCTGACCAGGAGGCCCACATTTTACATCAGGTTAAACCCCATGATGTCAGGGCCTTTGCTGCTTCTAAGGTCTTCCAGTCGGGAGTCTCCTTAGATCCAATCTTGTCAGCCTGCCACTGAAGTCACATAGTACCTTCACACAGTTCTATCTGAAGGGCGGGGCTTGCGCTGATTCAGAGCTTTACCAATTGGGCTCGGTAGTGGCTGCTCAGCAGATCCACAAGTGGCCCTCAGATTGAGGAGATTTGTATATATGTATAAACAGTTCTTCATGTACATAAGAATTAAGTGTGGCGTGCTTCCTTCGGGAGGTTTATTTGCATTCTGGGACTGAACTCATCCCTCTCTTCCCCTACCTCAGAGCAGGTCTGCAAAAAGGGGGGGGGCGACAGCGGTAGAGCCCCGGGTAACCGGCTGCTGGCAACCGACCATGACGTTACAGGGTTTCCTGACTTTAAGGTCAACCCAGGCCTGGGCCTATAGGTCTCCTGACGAAGTCCGCCTAGACCGTAGGTTAAAATTTGCTATTACTTGTGAGTTCACATAAGTCCCTAGTAACTTACCCGCCAACCAAGCGGTAGTTATTCAGCAATTGTCTATTGGATAGGATGTATTAACGCAATAAAATTGCAAATTTAATAAGTAAATTAAATTTTTATAAGTTAATACCCTATCCAATGGACACACAAGACCCTCCCACCAACCCCGCTATCAGCTTACTAGGGGTCTAATAGGTTTAGACAACGAAACAGATATGACGTCATGTTGTCTAGACAGGAAGTAAATACCATGTGCCACCTGGCGAATGCACAGTACTGGGACCGGCCAGCCGGTGGAAACACAGGACGTCTTTTTCTGGCGTTTGGTGGGCCGGTCTGCGCCGACCGAGTTAGCAATTGTCCATTGGATAGGGTATTAACTTATAAAAATTTAATTTACTTATTAAATTTGCAATTTTGTTGGGTGGTTGAGGCGAACGCAGCCGACTCGTATTTTATAAAAAAATGGAAGCATCTATGTTGTAAGAAAAATTAGTATTGTGTGTGGATATCTTACTCTTTAAAGACTCTCATTTGTCGTCCGGAGATACAATTTTGCTTGCGAAATAAAAATATAAATTGAATTACTCAAGTTCTTATATAAATGGTTATTTTTTGTACAAAGCTATGTCACAAAGATGGGTCCCATGGAAAATACCCAGTCTAAACATGTTGCATGAGTGATGACCTGTCTGGGGATATGTTGGCACCGAGTTGCCCCAATGTAGTTACCAATGGTTACATTCTACCATTCATCACAAAACCAAACTTAGCCAGAGTTCCTGTGATTCACCCATGATGCAAGGCCCATCAAAACATCTAGCTCTGGCCTCTTGTATCCAGTCTCTTCTGTCAAAGAACGCCATAGAAAGGGTAGAAAATGTAAAATCTCTCGGGTCTTACAGTTACCTGTTTCTGGTCCCCAAGCCTCAGCAAGGTGGAGGCCAGTGATAGACCTAAGCAGGCTCATCACCTTCCTATTAGTAGAAAGGTTCAAAATGGAAACAACAGAGTCCATCAGGGCCTCTGATTCGAAAGGAATGGGTGCCGATAGACCTGTCAGACACCTGTCTTCACATCCCCATCCACCAAAATTCTCAGGTTTTCACATTCACCTCCCTCGCTTTCGGTCTAGCCAGGGCCTGACAAGTCTTTACAATGATTTAAGAGGAAGTGAAGCTGATAGCCCTCACAAGGGGAGTCGGACTTTACCAACACCTGGATGACTGGCTTATCAGGTCTCCGTCCCAGGAGGCATAAGTGAACACCACGATAGACCTGACAAGGTCCTTAGGGTGGATCAATCAAGAGAACCCCTTGTAAAACCCACTCAAGAGAGATGGCTCAAACTTCAGGATTTGATCCTATGCTTAAAGTTAAAACATGTTTTGACTGCCAGATGTATTATGTCGCTAATTGGGTTGCTCGCCTCAATGGAGAAGATGGTACCGGAGAGACACCTTCACATGAGGCCCTTTCAGTTTCATCTCAAGGAGCAATGGAGATATCTTCAGTCGTTGGATAGCCTCCTTCTTGGTCAGAGACCATTTCAGTTCACCTAGAGTGGTGGCAAATCCTGTCAGTGTGATGATGGGCTCAGACCTTCACCCGAAAGACCACAATATCCAAATCTTTACAGATGCCTCAAACGAAGGTTGGGGCTCTCACTAAGAGGCCAGTTACACATCCAAGGATCCCCCACGGATATATGCCACGGTTCCATGTATGGTAATTGACAAGGATCTACTTCAGATTGAGGGTTTTGGGGGAGCATTTTGGAAAAGTGAGTGATTTACAGATGCAACACGGAAAACTTCACGGATGATAAGGATGCCACAAGGATGTTAGGGATGCATTTCGATGCTTGCGGATGACCCCCTGATACACGTCCGTGACCACCCGCAGTGCAGCGGAAATATATCCAGACTACACAGGGAACCCAGAGGACATCTCAAGGACACCCCGGATGGGTTTACAGACCATGCAGACACAGAAGATGGGGTTCACAAATCCATAATTTTCTAGCGGATGTCAGTTTATAGATACAGGAGTTTTATTATAGCATTGCAGGTGTCTCCCTGGGAGGTAGTGACCACTTGATGCCAATGGCTATTAGAGGGGTAAGGTTCAGGTCACTAGCCAGATTGAATCTAGATGCCAATATGGACAGATAGGACAGAAATCTTGCACAACTGCAACTCATAGAAATGGAGAGGCAGAGTTACTCATCATTTCAGCTATGAGAGTGAACAGCAGATGAGGTCTCCCAGTGCCAGTTATAAAACAAAGACACAGAAGATATAGGTTCAGGCCTTGGCTAGGCAGGGCAGAGTGTGAAGAAGAGGGGCAGTATACCAGATTGATGCCAAGGCTCCAGTTAGATGACCCTATGGCATACCAAAACTTCATCTGGATGCCGTCTGAGCTCTTTTTTTTTTTTTAAGTGGGAAAGCTGGTAGTTGCTTGCCGTTGGTCGGCAGTTTACAGTACACAACCCTAGCGAACTCTATGTACTGGTTTCCTCTGCCCTTCCAACTACCCGTCGTGATATGACCTGTACAGTGTTGAAAGCGACGTTAAACCCCAAATAAATAAATAAATAAATCAAGAGCTGGAGCAGAGAATCTCTGCTGAGCTCCAGAGGCACAGAACCTGGATGAGAGATCCCTTGAGTCCTGAGGTGAGGCTGGCAGTCACCCTCAGACATCTGGCCACTGGAGACAGCTACACTACCCTGCAGTATGCTTTCAAGGTGTCCAATTCCACCATCAACAACTTTGTGCCCGAGGTCTGTGACGCTATCGTCATGCCCTATGGAGGTTAGGTGATGCAGTGCCCTACACTCCCAGAGGACTGGTTGCAGATTGAATCTGTCATTCTGTAGATAGAACATTCCACATGCCCTGGGTGCCCTGGATGGAAAGCATATTCCAATCAGATGTCCAGAGGGGGGGGGGCACAGCTTCTTCCACAACTACAAGGACTTCCACTCAATAGTACTTTTGGCCCTGGTGGATGGAGACTACCTCCTAAGTTCCTCTGGGTGGATGTGGGGGCTGCCAGGTCAAGCTCAGATGCTCAGATTTTCAAACACTCCAATTTGAGGCACAAAAAAAGAGGATGGTAGCATCGGTTTCCCTGAGAGTGAATCCATGGGAATTGGTGGACCAAAGGTGAACTTTTTCATCCTCGGGGATGACGCTTTCCCCCTCAAGCTCTGGTTAATTAACCCCTATTCCAGACACAGTTTGGACATCAAGGAGAGGGTCTTCAACTACAGGATCAGTCACAGAAGAAGGGTGGTCAAGAACGCCTTTGGCATCCTCGCGTCTTGCTTTAGGATATTCCAGAGCCTGATGCAGCATGAGCACCCAATGGTGACCAGGCTGGTCATGGCCTGCCTTGTACTGCACAATCTACTGAGGATCAGAGACCCCGCAGGTCAACAGGCTGACTCTTGGGAGAGGGCCAACCTGCAATAGTGCTCAAGAGCAATGACATTCCATATGATGGCTGCAACCCTCAAAGCAGCTAAAGACAGGAATATTCTCAAGGATTGTTTCATGAATGAGGGGCAGCTCCCCGGGAAACTGGACATTGGGTTAATAGCTTGTATGGAATTGCTTCATAGATGAGTGAGTAATTAATTAAATAAATGAGTAATTGGCTATTTTGAATACTGAAAAAGGCAAATGTGCTCATATCTCCTAAACCGTGCGAGATAGAGCGATTTCGTCGAAATTTTTGACCCACAGGGTATCTAAGGAATGTACTTTTTGCAATTTTCCAAAAATTTTCCCCTCCCCAAAAATGGCGGCCATTTTGAATTTTCGAATTTTTGCCAAAAATGGCAAAACACAAATTTGCTTCTATCTCCTTAACCGTGCGAGATAGAGCGATTTCGTCGAAATTTTCGACCCACAGGGTATCTGACAATTCTACTCTTGGCAATTTTTTAAAAAATTTCCCCTCCGCAAAAATGGCGGCCATTTTGAATTTTCGAATTTTTGCCAAAAATGGCAAAACACAAATTTGCTTCTATCTCCTTAACCGTGCGAGATAGAGCGATTTCGTCAAATTTTTTCCCCTCCCCACATATGGCGGCCATTTTGAATTTTCGAATTTTTGCCCAAAATGGAAAAACACAAATTGGCCTTAACCGTGCAAAATAGAGTTATTTCGTTGAAATTTTCGACCCATAGGGTATCTAAGAAATGTACTCTCGGCAATTTTCAAAAAAAATTTCCTTTTCCCAAAATGGCGGCCACTTTGAATTTTCAAATTTTTGCCAAAAATAGAAAAACAGGAATTTGCTTCTATCTTCTTAACTGTGCAAGATAGAGTGATTTCGTCAAAAGTTTCGACCCAACCAATGCAAAAAGGCATGAAGCTGAAATAATTTACATCTACACTAATAAATATTTAAGCATCATTGATATATTTTACAAATGAAACAGGGTCTTGTAAGACTACTGTACAATTTTGGCCAAAGGTTCATGGGGTGGACATTACACATGATAATGTGTGTTCTTCTATGCTATCCTGTTTCTATTCGCATCTACTATCAACAGGGCGTCCTATTTCTAGTTTTTTTTAAATAGTTTATTGTTCATAAACAAATACACGTACAACACAAATACAATACAAAGACTGCAAATACCACACACAGATACTTAACAACTTATTACACAGTTAAAACAGACGCTAAACAAGTACTAGAAAGAAGACATTACAATACAAATACAATACAAAGAGTACAAATACCACACACATGTATTTAAGAATTGATGACAAAGTTAAACATACACCAACAAGTACTAGGAACATCACATTACTTGCACACCTTGACAAAAACATTTATGACACTGTCTTTATTTAAAGGATATCCCAAGCATTAAAACTTATTACAAAAAGATAATTTATGAAATTAAAGATTTAAGCAATGGTATTGTACGTTCGTCACATTAATTTATTCTAAGTAAAGTCAGATTAACCATAATTTTCTCCTTTAATTTGCTAAAAAATTCAGCAGGAGTTAATTTTTTACTATATGTTCATTGTTTATTGATATAAAGTTTACCATAGAGAATAATATAATTAACAAGCCTGATTAATTCATCCAATTCACGTATTCCAAAAATAATTTCACAAACGGTAAGGTTAAACAAAACCCCCAATCGGTCATAGATCCATAATTCGACTTCATTCCAGAATGTTTTTACTACCTGACACTCAAACAAGTGATGTGTTATTGTATCCAACTCATTACAATATTCACAGACTGGTGAGTCTTTTATGCCCCATTTATGTAGATTATAATTACAATTTAATATCCTAGTGACTACTTTATACTGAAAACTTTGAAGGTAAGTTTCTTGAGCAATTTTATGTGGCAGAATAAAGGTACATTTCCAATCATGATTTTCCAAAAATGGGTGTAGTTCAGTCCAACGCTCAATAGCTATTGGTGGTTTTGCAATTCTTCTAATTAATTCATTGTACAATTTTTTGGATGTTATTTTTTCAAGTGATACTAATACATTATTACAAGTAAGTCTTATATCGTCTGTTAGCCTGTCTGTCATATTCACTGATTTTTCTTGAATTTTGATTTTCCACTCATTTGGTATTGCACTAACAAGTGAATTATACGTCATCTGAGAAAGATTTGAACCAAGCTTTTTATTTAGTTCAGTTCATTTTAAAAGGTCCCCACTATTATCCAACATGTTAATTATTTTCACATTATGCCCTAGATTATTTGGAAACCTCTCGACACTTATTGTTCCTTTGGCTATGGTGATATATTTGTTGTAAAGAATGTATTCGTTTAAAATCTCTTTATAAGTAAATGATTTGGAACAATATATTTCTGTCCAACTTTCTAAAACCTGTTTATGAAATCCTGTCGAATTTTCCCATAGTGTATTTTTGTTCTCAAAGTTAACATTAGTTTTTATATCTGTAATCAAAGTTTTTATTAGTCTAACATAATCAGGGTCAGTTAATAAATTGTTGTTAAATTTCCATAGTCCCTTTCCTCTCTTTTTGTGTGTCAACAAGTTCTAAATCTAATGATATTATACTATGGTTCGAGCTATTCCCTGCTTTTATTGATGTATTCTGAATTAGGTATTCAAGTTGAATTGAGGTGAACCAGTAATCTAACCTTGACTGTATAAAGCCGGATTTGGTGAATTCTCTTCGTGTGAAGATTTGATTTTTATTTCTGACTCTAAAGATATCTACAAGTGAGAATTCTTCACAGAAGCTTTTCAATTTTTCACTGTAGGTCGAATGTTTTTCTGCTGTTCCGCCCATTTTATCCAAGGTAACATCCAGATATGTGTTAAAGTCACCCCCTATAATGAGAGCTTTGTCATTATACTGGTTGTCAAATTTGATAGAAATAATAATTGTTCATGATGTTTGTCTTTAGTGGGTGAGTACACATTTATTATTATGAAATTGTTTTGTTCAAAACTGCATTCAACAGGTATAATTCTTACCAGTATCTCTATATTCAGATAATATTTCAACGTGAAGTTTACATTTCAGGGGAATCAAAATTGCTACCCCTCTACTATGATTTAATCCATGGGAGAAGAAAATTTGACCGTCCCACTCTTTCTTCCATGTTTGTTCGTCATTTGGAATAGAGTGTGTCTCTTGTAGAAGTGTTATGCCATAATGATACTTATGTAGCTAAGAGAACCTATTAGTTCTTTTTTGCTTATTACGTAAACCCCTGCAATTAAAGGAGTTAATTTTTATGAAATTTTTTTTCTCCATATTTTGTCAAGACTTATTTAAACAAGCAGTCTGTTTATCAACAAAGGCTTGTGCAAATTCTATCAAATTATATGGTCCAGTGAAAATTATGTCACTGCACTGTGAGTGATAATACATTTGGGAAATGCTTAAATTAATTGACTGAAATATTACATTTACAGGACAGTAACATAGAAAGACAATAACAGAAATACATACATGATAAACATACACTTTGCAATTTGACATTATTCAATAAAGAAGCCACAGGATTCTTACAAGGATAAGCAGTAAAACAAAATGAATTAGTCAGCTTAACTGAAATTAAACTTGTTAACTATTGATGTATTTTATACATTTTTTTACCTCCTCATTGTAATTGCTCCAGGCTGGCCAGGGATGCCCTGGTTTTGAGACCTAGTGCTGCTCTGAACAGAGATCCCACTCCAGTTACCAATGTCAACAATACTTAACAGTCACACAACCAAGTGTTTCACGACAATGTACAACATCTCAACCTCCAGGCCTGTTGTTTTTCCAAGAAAAAAAAACAGCTTCTCTATGGAAGTGGCAGAGAATTGCTGCCCCTCAAAGGTCATCAACAAGGACTATCTACAAGTCAAAGTGGGCCCTGTTTGAGACATGGTGCAGAAAAAATTTGGTGGATTTCTCCACTTCCTCTGTGAAACAAGTCAGACTTTTTCATGTACCTGCACCAAGATCTAACCAGCACCCTTCGACCATTGATGTTCACAGGATGGCCATTGTTGACACCTTGGGGCCCAGTGGGGCTCCATATTTCTCAAAGCTCCGACCTTAACAGGTTACTTTCTAGCTTTCACAGAAATCATCCCAAAAGTTTCACAAATCTTCCAAGTGGAACCTTTCTGTTGTACTTAATGAGCTCACAAAAGCAACCTTTCAGCCTATGAAAGACACAGACCTCAAACAACTTACCCTCAGAACTGCTTTCTTGCTAGCTTTGGCCTCCAGCAAGCGCTGTAGCGAAATTCACGCCTGGGTTCCAAACAAAGTATCTAATTGAGGCCAATAGGAAAAGGTAGCTTTGTTCCCCTCTTCAGATTTCATAGCCAAAAACCAACAAGCAAGAGAAACTCGAAGTGTGTCTCCAGTGACTATCCCTGCTTTAACTACCATCATGGATAGACAATTCAAAGAAGTGGGGGGCACACCCGCTGCGACAGAGTCTTCAGGAGTCTAATTCCCAGGGCCTAGGTATATGACTACCTCCTCAGGATATCTGGTAAGGTCTTTTATTTTTTCTTCTTAAACAGGATATGATGTATATAATGTATTATTTGTCTCCCGAGGTGACCCCCATAATTCATTATTTTCATATTATTATCAGTGGCAAATTTCATGAGATTCTTCAAGCCCAGGGCTTGTATTTATGGATAGTGAAGCTCTTGGGGCTGTACAAAAAAGTGAGCAAAGGCTGCACTTCTTTCTAATAAATCCAGACAGTATCTGTACTGCCTTCTTATTTGAGATTTTCAAGGTTTTTCGGCTACTTGCAGTGCCTTGTATTTTAACCGGGGCACTATAAGTGGGACTCGTACTGGTAATTTGAACATATATGTATACTTTATTTAATTCAAATCCAAGAAAATTGAGAGAAATACCTCCAGTCTCGGCTGTAATCCCTCCCCCTAGCAGTTCAATTCAGCATTCTGTTTCACATGGTAAGCTATTGTAGCGCAATAGAATTGTAAATTTTAATTCCTTAAGTGTAGCTTTTATAAAATACAAGCTTACCGTGTGTAACTGAAGAGAGTCCCATCCTGCCTCCCCGCTGTATTACAGCTGAGGGGGTGCGTGCAAACTTTATAACTCAAAGAAGGAAGTACATATGTCACTATCTAGGTCACCTCAAACCTAACTAGTATTAGAAGTCTATTTTTCTTGGACTTGGGCAGATGCTGTGGCCATCCGAGATACCATTCAGTTCCACATAGTAAGCTTGTAGCTTATAAAGCTACAATTAAATAATTAAAATTTTCAAACTTATTTATTTTCATGTCAGGTTGACTGTTCGCTGCTGTTGGATTATAGTCTCTCGAATATCTTTTTTTACCAAAATATTGTATTTTAAATCTACAAAAATATGAGATAAAAATTTTTAATTTCTTCAGATTTAAGCTTTGTTTTTAATATTTTATGTTCTACAATTATACATGCTGGCAATCGAGATGTAAGGCTGTAAACTGGCCATTATTGCCCACTGCTGCCCAGACTTGAGAATTGTTTAAATGTGAAACTGACTTGTCAGTCAGCTGACATTATGGCATCACTCTATGGCGTACACATACATGTTGGCGTCCATGAGAACAACTTCTACAAAAGCACAAGGTCCATGGGCATGCCTTTTCTTTTAAAATATATCGGACAAGGATGAAAAATGGTTCAAGGCTTGCAGATCTGTTCTTTTATTGCGTTAATACATCCTATCCAATGGACAATTGCTTTACCGGTCGGCGCGACCGGTCCCGCCAAACGCCAGAAAAAGACGTCCTGTATATAATACTGGCAGGACCGGTCAGTAGTGTGCATTCGCTAGGTGGCGCATCATACTTGCTTCCTGTCCAGACAGAGTGACGTCAGTTCATCTTTTTCGTTTGGCGCGTGTAGTGTGCAGACGCGTTTTGAATTTATCTCCAAGTTTGAAGGAAACGCGGTTTATTCTACGAATTTAAAGCTTATTTTCATCTGAAAATATATTTATTGTGTTACATACATTAATTTTTATGGCCTCTCCAGGACTTAAACGAGGCATTATCCAGCGTTTTATAGCCAGTTTTGAAGAATTTCTGTGTACTTGTCGTCGAGAGGAATCGTGGGTGAGAGGTCGTGTGTCGTCCCTGCAGCATTCCTTCTTCTAATCAGAAGCGTGTATAACCACGATTCACCCTCCATTTAATTCTACATTGTCGAGTAACACTGCGTGTATGTCGACGAGAAGAAATTAGAAGGAAAGAAGAATGCATCGTCTGACGTCATCACTTCCAGCTTATGCTTGTCACGTGACATGGACCTGGTCACGTGATACGCATTCAACAATGGAGGTCACGTGATACGCATTTACAATGGAGGAATCGTGTTTTCAACAGAAGTTTTAGAAGGAAAGACGAGTATTTATTGCTCTACACCCACTTTTTAACTGGCAAGAAGAAATCCAGCAACTCGTCTGTTGACCTGAAGAAGTTGGATGTCAAATAGTCTTTGAACTCTGCAAATTTTGCCGGTGCCGGTCATGTGACTTCACACATCTCAACACAACTACCGGCAAGCAAATCCCCAAGCGTGACTGGTTCAGCTGACAAGAAGTGATGAGTTTTACCGGTACCAGTTCTGGTCAGACTACCGGTGGGGAGCACTAGTGATGAGTTTTACCGGTTCCAGTCTGTACAGACTACCGGTGGGTCATGTTCCTGTGAAGCTGTCAAGAAACCCCTCCTTCAGTGGTTCCAGTGATCAGCCCTGTGTTGATACTGGAACCTTCACCAGAGGCCTTTCCACTGGTGGGACTGTTGGGGGTACCGGTTCCGGTCTGTACAGACTACCGGTGGGGGCTGTTCCTGTGAAGCTGTCAAGAAACCCCCCTTCAGTGGTCCAGTGATCAGCCCTGTGTTGATACTGGAACCTTCACCAGAGGCCTTTCCACTGGTGGGACTGTTGGGGGTACCGGTTCCGGTCTGTACAGACTACCGGTGGGTGCTATTCCTGTGAAGAAAACCCTTCAGTGGTTGCCAGTGATCACCCCTTTTTGATCCTGGAACCTCCACCAGAGGCCTCCCCACTGGTGGGACTGTTGGGGTACCGGTTCCAGTCATGTTCCTGTGAAGCTGTCAAGGAACCCCCCTTCAGTGGTTACCAGTGATCAGCCCTGTTTTGATACTGGAACCTCCACCAGAGGCCTTTCCACTGGTGTGACTGTTGGGGGTACCGGTTCCAGTCTTGTTCAGACCACCGGTGCGGCTGCTCAGAGGGTTCACCTACCAGAAGTCGCGGTGACCATTGAGACCCTTATCTTCCCTGTGCAGAATTTTGGACCGGTACCAGTCCTGTTCAGGCTACCGGTAGGGTCACTAGCCAGCCAGTGATGAGGGATACCGGCACCAGTTCTGTTCAGACTGCCGGTTGTGGTCACAGAAATCCAGCAAGGGCTACCGGTTAAACAGGATTACCGGTTACACAGAGTTGCTGGTGACACACAGCAGGGCGACTGGTTCAGAGAATTACCGGCTCCTGAGTGTTGCCGGTTCCGGAGTCTTGCCGGTTACAGAGGAATCTGTACCCATCCTTAAGGGCAAGAAACCAGCTCCAAATCCAGTGCTGACAACAGGTTTGCCGGTTACAGAGAATTGCCGGTTCCGGAGTGTTGCTGGTTCCGGAACGGTAGTGCTGCTGGTTACAAGAAATCTGCTGTTCCCATCCTTACTGGCAAGGAACCAGCTTCAAATTCAGTGCTGAGAACAGGTTCAACAGTTAGCCTTCTCTCAGAGCCTACCGGTTTGACCGGTTACAAAGCCTGTTTGATTGCAGAGAAAAGCTGCTGAACCACCACTGTGGACAGGAAGAAGGCAACTTCATATGAGCCTATCCTTGCTAAGAAGTAGTTCACCCAGTTCTGCCAACTCCGGTGAGTTTATGCAGAACTGTGGAGCCACCAGGAACCGGTTACAGAGCATTGCCTCGCGTATAACCGTTTAAGGCCTGGTACTGGGCAGGTCTCCAGGACTGACTGACAGACCGGCAGAAGTTCCTTAAAGGCCAAAACAGCTGTTTAGGCCAACCAGTGGCAGCCTAAGGAACTGGTTACAGAGGAATTCTTTGACCAGTCACTGGTCCCGGTGAAATGCCTGTCAAGCTACCTGACCAGTCAACCAGCCTACCCTTTCGGGTCCCAGCTGGTCAGACAGTGGCTAGAGATTGAGGGAGGGTTACACTCTCCCCTTCCGGTTCAGACCCCACTTGACGAGGTCACCGACTGTAATAAGCAACTACCACAATCCAACCAAACAGTCCTTCCTTTTAGAGGCACTGTATCAGCTGATAAACAAGAATGCAGTCGAACCGGTGGAAATCAAAACTCACTGGGGTTTTACAACCGGCCTTTTGGTACCCAAACCCAACAACCGGTGGAGACCGATCCTAGACCTGAGCACCTTGAACACCTTTTTGAACACAGGGACGTTCAAGATGGAAACCCCAGAGACAATAAGAACCTCCCTCCAAGCAGGGGAGTGGGTCACATCCATAGATTTCAAAGAAGCATACTTCCACATACCAATTCACAGTCAGTCCAGGAAGTACATGCGCTTTCACCTCCAGGGTCGGTCCTACCAGTTCAAGCCCTTCCCTTTGGCCTGTCCACAGCTCCCATGGAGTTCTCAGTGGTGGCCAAAGAGGTCAAACTCGTGGCTTTTCAGAAGGGTATAAGGATCCACCAGTACCTAGACGACTGGCTGGTGAGAGCCTCTACCCACCACACCTGTCTCCAGCATACTCAAACCCTAGTCACACTTTGTCAGGAATTAGGGTGGCTGGTGAACAAGGAAAAGTCAGAGCTGGTTCCCAAACAGGTCTTCAACTTCGTAGGTTACCAGTTCGACCTGAAAGAGGGCAAGGTCAGACCAACAGAAGAACGTTGGCAGGCCTTGACACACAAGATCAGATCAATATTGTCGGATCCGCTTTGCCCGGTCTGACAATTCATGTCCCTCGTAGGTCTACTCACAGCAACAGAAAAGCAAGTCCACTTAGGGCAACTAACATGAGACCCATACAGTGGCACTTGAAAAACAACTGGAGGGTCCCAGAGTCACTGGAAAAGGTGATCTCGGTCCCCAAATCCCTCCACCCCCATCTAAGGTGGTGGCTGGAGGAAAGCAATGTCCTTCTAGGTCAACCATTACACCCTCTAAAACATGCTCTGCAAATCTTTACAGACGCATCAAAAGAAGGGTGGGGCGCTCACTTAGACGAGCACACTGCAAGGGGACAGTGGTCCCTACCCGAGAGCAAGTTACACATAAACCACTTGGAGCTGAAAGCAGTATTTCTAGCTCTAAAAGAGTTTCAAACCCTAGTCTTCAACAAGACAGTGTTGGTAGCTACAGACAACACAACAGTGGTTGCCTATATCAACAAAGAAGGGGGGATGAAATCGGGCTCTCTGTGTGCCCTACTGTGAAGAATTCTGTCCTGGTGCACCAGGCAGCAAGTAACCCTCAGGGCACGTCACATCCCCGGCCGGCTGAACGTGATAGCAGACCAGCTATCCAGGCTTGGCCAGACCATTCAAACAGAGTGGTCACTTCATCCAGCAGTGTTCCAAGCTGTATGTTCAAGGTGGCATCAGCCACAAGTGGACCTGTTTGCCACCAGGTTCAACAACAAACTACCACAGTTTGTATCACAGGTACCAGACCCCCAGGCTTGGGCAGTGGATGCACTCGGCCTGTCCTGAGAGGACCTGGACCCATACGCCTTCCCACCGGCAGCCATCTTGGGCAAAGTGGTGGAGAAGCTCCAGGACTACCCCTGCAACAGAATAATTCTGATTGCTCCAGGGTGGCCCAACATGCCCTGTTTTTGGGACCTGGTAGCAATGCCAAGCCAGATCCCACTGTGTCTGCCCAGCATACCCAACCTAGTGTCTCAGCCGTTCAACCAGGTCCTTCACAGGAACCTTTCGAATCTGAACCTACATGCCTGGCTCCTAGAGCCTCAGCAATCAAGGAGCAAGGCTTCTCTGAGGCAGTGGCAGCACGAATTGAGGCTCCTCAAAGAAGGTCAACCAGATCTGTCTATGAGCCAAAGTGGACCATTTTTACAAAGTGGTACCTCAGTAATCAGGTGGACTTCAGGGCTCCACCTCTGAAAGCCATTGCTGACTTCCTCCTGCATTTATTTCAGGAGAAGAAGTTACAACCAAGCACTATTGATGGCTACAGATCCGCCATTGCTGACAAACTGGGCAATTCCACCATTAATGTCAGCAAAGATGAGAATCTCTCTCGTCTCCTGGATAGTTTCCATAGAGACAGACCTAAGGGCAGGAGGGGCATCCCCTCCTGGAACCTTTCACTGGTTTTACATCAGCTCACAAAGGCTCCCTTTGATTCCCTGAAAGAGGCCTCCTTGAAACATCTAACTTTCAGGACTGTTTTCTTGCTGGCTTTGGGTTCAGGTAAACGCAGGGGTGAGATCCATGCTTGGTTACATAAGAACATCAGACACCAGTCGGACTGGTCTAAGGTGTTTTTGTACCCCTCACCCAGTTTCCTATCCAAGAACCAGCTGGCTAAGGAAGGTCCAGATAGTGTGGCACCAGTGGTCATCCCAGCCCTGGCACCATATCTGGATAGGTCACTCAAGGGTGACAGGTCCCTATGTCCAGTTAGAGCCCTGCGCTACTACTTGGACAGGACTGCAGACCTCAGGCAGAATAAGGAGTTAGTCTTTGTCTCCTTCAAGAAGGGTTTTGATTAAGACATCTCACCTGCCACCATCTCCTCATGGATCAAACAGACTGTGGTTCTGTGCTATGAGCTCTCTGACCAGGAGGCCCTCACCTCACATCAGGTTAAAGCCCATGATGTTAGGGCCTTTGCTGCCTCTAAGGCTTTCCAATCAGGGATTTCCTTAGATCAGATCTTGTCAGTCTGTGACTTGCTTCCCTTGGGAAGTTTATTTCTTCTGGGACTGAACTCAGCCCCTCTCTCTCTATCTTTCCCTTCTCAAACCGACTCTGGAAGGAAAGAAAAAGGGGGGGGCAACGTCCGTAGACTCCCGGTTAACCGGTGAGTTAGTGGCCGACCTTGACCTGTCAGGGTTCTCTGACCCTAGGTCAAATGGGCCTGTACAATTTTGTTTTGTTATGAGTTCACAGAAGTCCCTAGCTGCTTACCCGCCTACCAAGCGGTAGTTATTCAGCAATTGTCCATTGGATAGGATGTATTAACGCAATAAAATTGCAAATTTAATAAGTAAATTAAATTTTTATAAGTTAATACCCTATCCAATGGACAGGCAAGGCCCTCCCAACCGACCCCGCTACCAGCTTACTAGGGGTCTAAATCGTTTTAGACAACAAAAAAGATGAACTGACGTCACTCTGTCTGGACAGGAAGCAAGTATGATGCGCCACCTAGCGAATGCACACTACTGACCGGTCCTGCCAGTATTATATACAGGACGTCTTTTTCTGGCGTTTGGCGGGACCGGTCGCGCCGACCGGTAAAGCAATTGTCCATTGGATAGGGTATTAACTTATAAAAATTTAATTTACTTATTAAATTTGCAAGTTCATCTGTTTCCCACAGCTATTACAAGTGAGGGGCCCCACGAAAGTGTGATAATTTCAACACACAATTTTCTCATTGATTGATGTAGGGATTTGTCTCTTATCTTGCATATATATACTAGGCCACAAGTAGATTTCCTTGAGTCAGTATCAGGGCTGGATCTTTCTTAATTACTTTTTTTATAAATTTTTGAACTAATTTTTAATTCATTAAGATTAATAAAATCATGTACTAAATCACTTATAACTTGAAAAGTATTGCTTTTATTGTGCTACAATAGCTTACCATGTGGGACTGAGTGCTGTTCTCGGATGGCCGCAGGCATCCGGCCAACGTCTAAGAAAAAAAAGACATTCATAGTTGGCCGTAGCCTCAGGTTGTCCTCCCGTGGAACTCGAGATCCCTTCCTACTTTCTCGTTGGCCGCGTGTTTTGGTAGCTTCTGTCACACAGATATTTTCATCTATTTCTCAGCACGTGCGTATTATTGGATGTTAATTTTCAGACATTTTATTGAATATATACCATAGATTATTCTGTGAAAGTTATATTTCGACAGGATAAGTGTTTTTTCTTATTTTGGTGTTTTTGAGTTTTCCTCGGTACAGGTCTTTGTCATCTAACATTTTATTGCGTTTCAAGATGTCTTCCCACCAAACGAATAAAGATAAGCTGAAATCTGTTAAGTGTCGCCACTTTTGCTTTGCGTTTGATTCTCACAATTACTGCTCTACCTGCAGGGAATCTGACAAGGGTGATGACCCCTGTGTCACATTTGAATCCCCCTGTGAAATCTGTGCTTCTTTCACCAAAGAGCAATTAATTAAAATTTCACACAGGAAACGCTATGTCAAAAAGCAAAAGAAAGACACTACTAATTCTAAAGATGATGAACTCGATCTCTTAGGGGATGAGGACGTTGAATCCTTTACTGGATCTCAGGCAGACCTTGAGAGTGCTGCAGCCAATTTATTTACCTCTCCCCCACGTCCTCAGCCCCTACCCTTCCAGTCACTATCTTTGAAAACTCCACCAAAATCTGTCCCACCCACCCCCGGTACTGCCTTCCAGCAGAAGATTGAATCAAAATTAGAAAAATCCCTGGGTAAAACACTTAACATCCATTTACAGCAGCAAATGGGGTCCTTCCAGGCATCTATGTTAGAAGCTTTTCAGTCTCTCCGAGACGAATTTACGTCTTTTCAAAAGACGTCTAAAAAGTAAGTGGAGGTGGATCAGACCTCAGCTTCAGCTTCTAAGCCTGGACCCTCCACTCAAGCTGTAAATCTGGACCTACCCCCTCCGAGACCTCAGCCTACCTCACACTCAGTTGAGGAAATGGAAGTGGACTATGGTCCTGCCCTTCCTCCACGTCTTGGTGCTGATCATCATAACGTATCAAATCAACATTCAGGCCTATCCAAGGAGCCTTCTAAGAAGGCTTCGGGTAGACCTAAAAAGCACTCTCACTCTCATAAAAGACATGACATTGATCCGAGGTCCGCCTCGGATCAATACACAGATGAATCCGATGAACCTTGGATTTCATCTTCTAAACCTAAAAAACATACTGATAAGAGTAAACATAAGGTGAGGTCCAAATACGTGTCATCATCTTCAGACGAGGATCAGTCCTTTGCACCCAGACACAGGTCTGTAAAGCCCTCTGGGGCTCAGCCCTCTGGGGCTCTCTCTGATCAAGACCAGCCTCAACATGATCCAGACCCCCCTTATTATAGGGAAGTAGGTTTGTCTGACATTCCCTCCCAATACGCTGAAGAAGTGGACACCTTCAGACACATTCTTTCCCTCCCTGACCCCAGAAAGTCCTCCACTTCTGTCATGGGGCTGGACGAGACGAGAAAGACTGTCGGGAGCTTAGGCCAAGAGGCCCTTCCTCTATGCTCCCCCTCAGCTCAGTTATCAAAGGTGCTTTTGATAAATTTGAGCGTGATTTCCAGGCTGCTAATTTACCTGAGGATAAACACATCAAACCTCCTCCTTCTACTGCTAAGTGGTACAAGGTGGGACAGTCTTGTTATGAGGAGAAAATTCAGGAGTTGAATACAGATTTTGCCAAAATCTGTATTACTCCTTAACCCCCTGGGGCCCCTATGGGCAAGGTTCCCCTACCAATTCTTAAGGAATTGGAATACCAAGCCAGGCAGAATATATCCACTCTCAACTTTACTGCTGCCTTTGTCAAGACTTCATCTTCTTGCAATGCCACCCTTGAGAAGTGCCAACATAGCCTGAAGTCAACCTTTAAGAAGGTTAAGTCTCAAATCCAGAGAGAGCAGCCAAATGTGGATATGAACAAGCTTGTGAATACTTAGACATATGGAACAAAGACTGTTCTTATTCAACACAGAGCTCTTACATACCTCAGCAAATCCTTAGCCCATATACTCCAGAGGGAGCGCTATACTATGGGTAACACCGGCTTGCTAAGGCACGAAGCCGAAATGACCCTTTTACAACCACATCTAGGGGAAACGAGACACCAAGAACTCAGGAACTCGCCTTTTTGGCATTCCTCCTTGTTCAAGTCTCAATTTGTGAAGGAGGGAGAAGACTTCCTCCTCAAAAAAGGCACCCCTAAAGACTCTCAGGGTTTCGAAACCCTATCAAAATAAGCCCTTTCGTGGTCCCCACGACAAGAAAAGAGGCTCCTGCAGGAAACGCCCCTATGGGGGTAACTCCTCACAAAGCAATAACCAATCGTTTTCCTCAGGTAGGGGGAAACCAAACTTCAGAGGCTCCAGGGGGCGTTTTCGACCCCATTCTAGGGGACGAGGGCGTGGAAACCCCTCCCACAATGACTCCTTAAAAGCCTCCCTCAGTCCACCAGTAGGACATCACCTCTATTCTTTCAGAAGAGACTGGCAAACAAACAAATGTTCATCCAACGTGCTAAACATTATCACCAATGGCTACGTACTGCCATTCATTTCAAAACCAAGTCTGATCAGATTCCCTCTGATTCAGTCAGAATACAAGGCCCTTCAAAAAGACCAAGCTCTGGCCACTTGTATCCAGTCTCTTCTGTCAAAAAACGCAATGGAAAGGATGGAAAATGTAAAATCTCTTGGGTTTTACAGTCACCTGTTTCTAGTCCCCAAGCCTCACCAAAGGTGGAGGCCAGTCATAGACTTAAGCAGGCTCAACACTTTTCAACACTAAAAAAGTTTAAAATGCAAACTCCAGAGTCCATCAGGACCTCCCATTCCAAGGGAATGGGTATCGTCGATAGACCTATAAGACACTTACCTTCACATCCCCATCCACCAAAACTCAAGGAAATACCTAAGGTTTTGCCACAGGTCGCAGGTGCTCCAGTTCACCTCCCTCCCTTTCGGACTAGCCACAACCCCCCAGGTCTTTACAATGATTGTAAAGGAAGTGAAGCTAATGGCCCTCTCCAGAGGACTCAGACTTCACCAATACCTGGACAACTGGCTGATCAGGTCCCAGTCTCAGGAGGAAGCCCAAGTAAACACTCAGGCAGTGGTAGACCTAATCCAGTCCTTGGGTTGGATAATAAATCAGGAAAAATCAGAACTAAAACCTACTGAGGTGTTTTCGTTTGTGGGCTACGAATACCATCTAGATTCAGCCCTTGTGAAACCCACTCAAGAGAGATGGCTCGAACTTCAGGATTTGATCCTTCAACTCAAATCAAAACATGTTTTGACTGCAAGATGTTTGATGTCGCTCATTGGGTTGCTTGCCTCAACGGAGAAAATGGTCCCGGAGGGACGCCTTCACATGAGGCCCTTTCAGTTTCATCTCAAGGAGCACTGGAGATATCATCAGTCGCTGGACAGCCTCCTTCCTTGGACAGAAACGATTTCTGCACACTTAGACTGGTGGCAGAATCCCACAAACGGGATGAGAGGTTCAGACATTCATCCCAAAGACCACAGCATCCAACTGTTTACAGACGCCTCAAACGAAGGTTGGGCCGCTCACTTAGATCAAAGTTCTACAAAGGGTCTGTGGTCAGACGGGGAAAAAAGGCTACACATAAATGTACTAGAGTTGAAGGTGGTCTCCCTGGCCCTTTGAGGCTTCAAGGACCAGTGTCAAAACCAAACAATGTTGGTTGCAACGGACAACTCAACAGTGGTAGCCTACATAAACAAACAAGGAGGAACTCACTCAGCAGAGATGTGCACTCTTCTGTGGAAGATCATGACCTGGTGCCATCACTATCACATAACATTGAAAGCCAGACACATTCCAGGGTGTCTGAATGTGATGGCCAACCTTCTGTCCAGGTCGAACCAAGTGCAGTCAACAGAATGGTCACTGCATCCACAGGAGTTCAAACAGATCTGTCAAAAATGGTTCACTCCTCATGTAGATCTATTTGCCACTCATCTGAACTACAAACTTCCATTGTACGTGTCTCCAGTCCCAGACCCAAATGCTTGGGACATAGATGCTCTGAACATAAACCGGACAAGTCTCACTGCCTATGCTTTCCCTCGGACAGCTCTCCTTCACAGGGTGATCCAAAAAATCAGGCAATACCATTGCCTCATCATCGTAGTAGCCCCAGCCCCAGGGACCTAGTGCAGCTCTCAACAGAGATCCCACTTCAACTTCCGGTGTCAGCAACTCTTCTCAAACACTCCCACAATTATGTGTTCCACAGCAGTCAACAACATCTCAACCTCCAGGCCTGGTGTCTAGGAGTGGACAGCTCCAAGAACAAGGCTTCTCTGTGGAGGTGGCAGAGAAAATTGCTGCTCCTCAGAGATCATCAACAAGGACCATCTATAAGTCAAAGTGGGCCCTATTTGGAAAATGGTGCAGAGAAAATTTGGTGGTTTTCTCCACTCCCTCTGTGAAACAAGTCTCAGATTTTTTCATGTATCTGTACCAAGATCTAAACAGACACCCCTCAACCATTGATGGTTACAGGACTGCCATTGTTGACACTTTGGGCCCAGGCGGACACCATATCTCTCAAAACTCAGACCTTCACAGGTTACTCTCCAGTTTTCACAGGGATCATCCCAAAAGTTCCAGGAATCTTCCCAATTGGAACCTTTCTGTTGTTCTCAATGAGCTCACAAAAGCACCCTTTGAGCCTATGAAAGACACAGACCTCAAACATCTTACTCTCAAAACTGCTTTCTTGCTAGCTTTGGCCTCCGGCAAGCGCCGCAGCGAAATCCATTCCTGGGTTGCAAACAAAGTATCTAATCTAGGCCAGTGGGAAAAGGTTGCCTTGTTCCCTTCTTCTGACTTCATAGCCTAAAACCAACTAGCAAGAGAAGGTTCTCAAAGTGTGTCTCCGGTGACTATTCCTGCTTTGACTACTATTGTAGATAGACAATTCAAAGAAGACAGGACCTTGTGTCCGGTGCGGTCCCTGAGGTACTATTTGGATCGAACCAAAGACCTGAGAGGGTCTCGATCCCTCCTTTTCATCTCCTTTAAAAAAGGACACACCTCAGATATCAGACCCGCCACTCTTTCTTCTTGGTTGAAACAAACCATTCTACTTTGTTATGAAAAAGAAGACCAACAATCCTTGGACTTGGTCCAAGTTAAAGCCCATGACATTAGGGCCTTCGCGGCCTCTAAGGCCTTTTACTGTGGGGTATCAGTGGACCAAATCATGCAAGCCTGTCACTGAAAAGCTCACAACACATTTACAAATTTTTACCTAAAAGACCTTACTTGGTCAACAAGAACAATATGTATCTGGGTCCAGTAGTGGCGGTACAACAAGTCCTAGACCCTTCCCCTCATACCAGTTATCCGCGGAAAG
Organism: Sabellastarte sp. h YS-2021; assembly: GCA_964017235.1. Lineage (NCBI taxonomy): Eukaryota > Metazoa > Annelida > Polychaeta > Sabellida > Sabellidae > Sabellastarte > Sabellastarte sp. h YS-2021. The sequence goes on from OZ024936.1 coordinate 38,452,697, forward strand.
AAAAGAGGGGGGGCACATCAGCTGCAACCAAGTCTTCAGGAGTCTAATCCCTGGGTCTAGCTATAGGTTTACCTCTCAAGATGTTACGGGTAAGGTCATTTTTATTTTCAGTTTATAAAGTATATTATGTGTTAAGGACTTATCAAGGTTGTCATTAATCTCATTTTAGGTGGCAAAAATTATTAGAACCCCAACCCTTGGGCTCGGTTCTTCTTTTATGTATTGGTCCTAGGGACCTTACTCTTCATAAGTGAGCACGGCTACACTTCTCTCCTACAATCAAACATCTAGACAGTTTTTTAGCACTGTCTCATTCTATTCAGGTTTTTGGCTCATTACAGGCCCGGTCTTTGGGATTGGGGCACTGTAAACGGGACTCAGACTGGTATTTTTAAACATTCATTCTAATCCATTGCTTCAAAATCTAAGAAAAAATTGACATATCTTTCCAGTATCAGCTGTAATACTGCCACCGGGTGGTTGAATTCAGCACTCAGTCCCACATGGTAAGCTATTGTAACGCAATAAAATTGAAAATTTTAATTACTTAAATGTAGCTTTTATAAGCTACAAGTTTACCATGTGGGACTGAGGAGAGCCCCACCCTGCCTCCCCGCTGTATCACAACTGGGGGTATGGTTCCAAAAAATTGCAACGAGAAAGTAGGAACAGATCTTGTAGAGTTCCACGAGAGGACAGGCTGAGGCTACGGCCAACTATAAATGTCTTTTTTTCTTGGACGTTGGCTGGATGTCAGCGGCCATCCGAGAACAGCACTCAGTCCCACATGGTAAGCTTGTAGCTTATAAAAGCTACATTTAAGTAATTAAAATTTTCAAATTTAGATCATTTTCTTAAAACATGTTGTTCAGCTACTTTTTCCATAGCTACAACATGGTGAGTAGCTTGGGCGCCTATCCCAATAGGTAAGTGAGTAATAGCTACTTTCTGACTTTTCAGTACCTTCCATAATGAATAAAATCAATTATAACTTTAAAACTATTGCATTTAGAGAATTTTGTATACATTTGTTATTCAACTACTTTTGGGTCAGCTGTAAGATAGTAAAATTTGACCTGTACCTCATTGCATAGCTGAGCAAAAGCTACTTTGAGGTTCTCACTGTTAAGTTGTAACTTGATAAGTATTGCGTTTACAGTTAGTGGTGTCATTACAACCGGCAATATCACAGATTCACCAGTGATGGAACAAATGGACGATAATCAAGGTTTAATGATCATCTATGATGCATCTTATAAACATTATTTACCCATTCATTTTAGCTTAATTTCAAAAAGGATTGATAAAAATATGACAAAATATTAATATAATTCCTATTTTTATGCAGTTTATTTTGATTTATGACTTACCTATAGTGATGACAACATTTGCTTTCTGGAGGAAGTAAAGAAATGCAAGTTTTGTGTACTTTTTATTGCTCCCAATATTCACTACTTTAACAAATGTCAGCACAAAAAAACATAAAATCTAATATATTTCAGTAAAGAGTGATCAATGCGAGTCTATTTTAGAGCAAATGTAGGTTTAATTTCTGAAACGATGGCACTGTGATATCGCTCACTGTTTGTTCACAGTCAAAGTCAAAGTTGGGGTTTTACGTCCCGTTCAACAGCCAGGGTCATATTGGGACAGGTCCTCAGAATTGCCACTTGTGGGACTCGAACCCACAGAGGTGACAGCCTATGATTAGATGCCAAACTTGCTAACCACTAGGCCACTGAGGACCTCTTTTGTTCACAGTATCAAGACCTCAAATACCCTGATGATGACCCTACTATATACAATATTTTATTTAAATATGTATTAACTACCTTTGTGTCAGCTATAACATAGTAAAATTGCAGAACTGTACCTCATTGCATAGCAGAGCAAAGCTACTTTTAAATTATCACTTGAGTAAATCAGTTGTAACTTGAAAACTATTGCATTTAGAGTATTTTGTTAAAATGTGTTACTCACTGTTGGGTCAGCTATAGCATAGTGAAATTGCAGAGCTGTAGCTCAAGCTACTTTCAGGTTCCCACTGTTGAGTAAATCACTTGTAACTTGAAAACTATTGCATTTAGAGAATTTTTTGACATTTTGTAAATTTAATCATTGTATCTTTGATTTCGTGACTCTTTTCAGTTTTAGCTGTAGAGTATAATTGTATATTTAATTGTACGATGCATTAGGACCATTACTTTAAGCATGCAGTTTACCTTTTTTCAAAGACTGAATCGTTTGACATACAAATAGTACTGTCAAGCAGACACTTGAACTGTACTGACAGGACAGGAAATTGTACAATTCAATTTTGGCAAATCAATTTTTGAATTCTACAAAATACAGTCAGATTACACTGTATTGCCATTTACTACATTTTTGACACATAAAATCTGTGATTGCTTTTTGGGTGCACAAGGAAAAAACGTCTTCTGGAAAATGGAAAAAAATCTGGGTACTAGATAGAAAAACTGACTCGCTTCCTGATACTTGGAAGAAAGTGATATTTATCTAATCTATGGTAAATGGACAAAAAGATTACCAATACCAACAGGTAAAATAAGTTTTCGATGGGAACCAAACGAAAAAAAATCTTTTCTCTCCATATTTGCCAGGAAATATAAAACTAATTTATAATTAAGTTGCTTTTAAATTTTAATTTTTTTCCTTCCATTTTTAAGTTTATAGAAAATTAATATTTAATTGATGAAACTGTTTCATATAATGTAAATAATCGAGCATTTGTGATATTCCAACAATATCCCGAGTAGTAGTACTTGATATACCTTAAGATTAAAGAATGAACAAACATACTACTCTTGCAACTTCAAAATCAGATTAAAAAATACCTTAACGTTTAAAAAAGAAAAATTAATTGCAAAAATTGATACTGCAGTATTAAATCTAATCAGTTAATTTGGAACTTTCTATTTCATTCTCTCTTTAATTGGCTATCGCTATTATGACACACAGACTTTGGAATCCGTCTGAACAGTCTATTTTAATTAGTCTTTGTCCAAATGTACCTTGACCAAGCTATTCAAATAAAAATTTTTTTATCAGCAGTATTAAGCTTGGTATTTCATAAGCCTTGCAATCTGATGCAAGCTAAGCATTACACATAATAAAGTACTGAAAGACAAATGACAGATTTTTTGATAAAGAGTTATATAGTTATCAGGCTATTAACAATAGAAATATTATTTATTATTATCAGAGAACAAAACAATGATTGATGTGAGAATGCATTAGCTACCTTCAGGTTATCGCTGTTAGTAAATCAGTTGTAACTCGAAAATTATGGCATTTAGAGAATTTTGTTTATATATATTTTTCATCTACTTATGGGTTAATGTGCACCCAGGTAGTGGTTTCATCATGAGCGGCGATATCGCAGATTCACCGGGGATATAAGAAATGGATCATAATGTTTAATGATCATTTGCGATGCATCTTATAGAAATTATTTAACCATTTACCTCGGCTTATTTTCTGGGGCATTTAATAAACATATGAAGAAATATTCATATAATATTTACTTTCATGCGGTTTTGTTTTCAATTGTGACATACCTATGGTGACAAACACTTCCACTTCCTACAGGAAGTAAAAAATGAAAGTATTGTTCATGTTTTATTGCTTCAAATATTCAATATTTTAACAGCTCTCACTTCAAAATAAAATTTATTTATTTAAGTAAAAAGTTATAAAATTTAATTTATTTAAGTAAAAAGTTATCAATGCACATTCATTTAGATATCAAATATAGGTTTAATTGGTCAAACGATGGCACCGTGATATTGTTCATGGTTTCATTCACGGTATCGAGACCTCATATACCCTGACGAGGACACCACCCCGGACCAAATTTTTTCTCTTGCGTGACTTATCTTGTCACTCATCAAGGCCTATACCAACTCTATATGTGACCAATTCATTGGGTCACTGATTGCTTTAACTTTATATTCAAAATTATTGTTTAGCAAGAAAGCCACTCCTAAAGTTTTTTATTTCCATTAATATAGAATTTATTACCCCAGATTTTATTAAATGATACCTTATCATTTTCGACCCAGTTGTGTGTCTTGGACACATACAATATAAGACTTTGTTTCTATGAAATAGTTCAGAACATTAATTCTCCTTCAATAGTTCAATAGTTCACGGACAAACACAGTAATACTATTGATAATGGTATTCATCGATTTTTGGATAAAGTTTCTCTACAAGGGTAAACAGATCAGCAGTAAAAAGATGGGTTATAAGTAGATACCTAAAATATAGATTCAGGAATACCTCGTAAAAACAAAGATTTTTTTTCAACTGTCCACTTGTTTGAACATGCATAGCCATTGATTATATCTTTTGTTATGCACTGCATTCCAAATGTGCTTGTCTTAGAATAAATGCTTTGCCACAGAAGAAAAACTCTCATAATAAACTGTACAAACATTTAACAAAGAAGTTAGAGACGAAATACAGTCAACTTAAAAAGCAAGAAAGATAAAAAAAATAAATAGCAGACCACATTAACTACATACTGACCACACCAGTTTACAGTATATAGGAAAAGAAAAGGGTCAGTATGGTATCAACCAGGAATGTTTTATGTCATAAACAGAACAATAATATATACAAATGGATTTCTCGGTCAAGAAACAAGAAAGCAAATAGCTACGATGTTTTGCGTTCACAGTTTAAAGCAGAAAATATTGGGGGGGGGGGGGATTTAAGTAGCAGCTGAAGATATAGCTCCTAGTCTGATACTCGAGCTCCACACTAATCTTGCACCTTGAGAAGGAATTTACAGCTGACACCTTTTATCGTAGTTTGTAGTTTGATAATTAATACAGTCATGTAACTGTGGTATTTTTCTTTAACAAAGATTATTTACACCTAACCCTTGTAAACATAGAAAATATATGGCAACGAAATAAATCTATTACATATAAATGATTCTAGTCTATGCATATAATACCTGTGTAAATTCTAACAGTAATAGAGATGGAGATGCAAGCAAATAGTGGTTATACTTTGTACTTTAGTGGTGTCATTAATGTTTTAACTACGCTGCCTATATTTTGACACAGGAGCTCAGAGTCTAATTATATAACAATTTAATACAAATGATACATCCTATCCACACACAATTTAATATTTTATTTATTCAAATAGATACTGGAATATCAGATGTTATACTTTAAGTTGTGTTACTGTTGTCTTTGCTAGGCTCCAGTCTATGCATATGATACATGTGTAAATAGAGATGGCGATGCAAGGCAACTATAATGGTTATACATTGTTGTACTTTTAGTGGTGTCACTAATGTTTTAACTATGCTGCCTTTATTTTGACACAGGAGCTCAGAGTCTAATTATATAACAATTTAAGACAAATAATACATCCTATCCACACAAATGAATATTATATTTATTCATAGAGATGCTCTAATATCAGCTGTTATACTTTAAATAGTCTGGTGTCTTTACTAGGCTGCAGTCAGAAGTTCTAATCTTTATATCAATTTAAAGTCTAATATTTAGTTATTGTAATTCTCTAATACCTCTGTTGCCACTTTCCTGATAAGATTGAAGTGCTGTTGTCCCAGGTGTTGACCGCCAAACTTATGCGTGACTATTAAGATAACGCCATTCATTTCCTTCTCATCCAATAGTTTTGCAAGTACAACACTGCCCTTCCATTCACCGTCATCTGAGTAGCCATGTTTTATGTGACTGTCTGCATCATGAAATTTAAAAGTGCACATGGTACGCTCACAGTTGACTGTCTCTCCATTGCTTGGAGTGCCCATATTGCCTCAATATTGGTTTGAACTGGATAAATATGGCCCTGAAATGAGCTGCCCTATGGGGACTTGAGCTGATTTCCTCGCTCAGACTTTAGGTGGTAGGCGTTCACTGAGAGCATATGACAATCTTGTCAGATTTTTAATGTTTGACAACACTATGGCCCGGCCTCAATGGGACATAAATCTCACAATTATTGGTCTCGCTTTTTCATTTTTTATCCCCATGTGGGTGAGCAGTATCAATGCATATTTCTCCCACTGAATTGCTTGGTGAAAACAAAAGGTGCTCGGGGACTTTTAGAGTGTTCGTCATAAAATTTGGTAGGATATTGGTTAGGGGGTATGGGTATGCAAAGTCATGGTGCGACATTGATTTGACTTTGCCACAGTGACCTTAACCTTTAACATCTTGTCTGCAATAAAATATGGCAGTGTTGCTGATTCTACCAAATAGTGTCTGGCTCAGAAAAGCACCTGATCTAGTGTAAGGAAGAATGACAGAGAAATTCAGACGTTGGTGGAGTTCACTTGGCCACTACTCCATGATTCTGGTACATCCTGCAGTGTAAGATAAAAAGAAACTTCGAGTTCTTGAAGAAAATGAGAATTAAATACACATCTAACTGGCAAGAAAAGAAACCTTTTGTATATGAACACATAAATGTTATTGAATTTCTTGGACCTTTCCAAGTTCAGATAACTTGTGAAGAAAGTGGCAATTCATGTACAGGTGAATTCATAGTAATGATGAAGGCAGTGCACTGGTGGGTAAAGAAACAGAAGCGAAGTAGTTTGCTCAGCTATATTACATCAAAATATGTTCAATAGCAAGTGAGGAATCAAAGTGAAAGAAAATATGAAGCATGGAGTTATTTGCACAACTAGTAAGGCTTTTATAATTTAGATTGTGGGAAGTTTAGCTATTAGAGGATATATTTGAAGAAGTTGCTTGTTTACCTACGAAATGTGTGTCATCACTTGTTACTCTCCCCAAGTCGAATCAGGATATAAAACATTGCCTTGATACGAAACAGGGAAATTCAGTAATAATAAATGAAAAACACTGTCACTACAATTGAAGAGGTTTTGGTTAATTTACAGGGATACAAAATATCCCAGTATGATTTAAACTGGGGATTTCATCCAATAAAATGACATGAAAACTTCTCTCATTCACCAAGGGGCTTACACAGGCATAAAAGGCCCTTGTTTGGTATAACTTAAGCACCTGAGAAATGCCAGATTATCAAAGATGTGTTGCAAGGCTGACCCAGAGTTGTCAATATTTTAGATGATCATGGATGGGTAACATTCATAGTCAAAGTTGAGCTTTTAAGCCCCGATCGACAGCCAGGTTGATATTGGGAGAGGTCCTCAGCAATGACACTTGCTGGGGTCAAACCCACACAGAGGTGACTGCCTGTGATTAGATGCCAAACTAGCTAACCGCTAGGCCACTAACTACCTATTCAAGAGCCTTGGAAAGACCAAAGGAGTGTGGTCTAACCTCCACGATTCTGAAGTTAGTTTATTTCTTGCTTTCAACGAAGTTTACATCAACTTTTGCTACAGTAAGCCTTTGTGCCACCTTAACAGCAAAAATACGAAATTGTATGGGTTGTCCACCAGCAGAAGCAGTTTAAAAGTTTTAAAAACCTGATTACCAAAGCTGAACATTGGTATACTAAAAATTAACTAATATTCTGCAGTGGTTGATGCAGGGCACACAGGATTATGCACTGTCCTTCGCAGTATGGTATGTGGTGGGTTGCCTCGTACACATCTTAAAATTATATCAGGATAGCTCTTTTCAAAGAGAAAAGAAACCTTGACCTTGGTCATGTGAAAGGTTTATTTTATTGCGCCCCAATAGCGTACTATCTGGGACTCAATGTTTATCTCGGGTCACCACGCCCGACACGGCCAACTCTCAAAAAAGAGTTCTAATGACCATCCGAGCATTAGTACCCAGCTTTCTGGTGACTCGGAGAGTGAGTATGCGCAATACATCCTTCTTCCTGTTGGCCGCCATCTTGTCGAGATCGTGTTCACTTTTAGTGAAGACGTTTTTTGTTGTAAACAGTGGAAATAATCAGTGTTATTCTTCAAATTATAGTTTGGTGTGTTTACATACAGTGAGTGTTTTAATACGATTTTTTTTGTGTTAATAACAATATTAGTGTTAAAATTGGATATCACTCCGTTGGATACTTAATATATGTAATATAAACATGTCTACCGCTAGTGCTGCTAATTGGTCCAGAGCCCTAAAATGTCATTTTTATTGCATTAATACATCCTATCCAATGGACAATTGCTTTACCGGTTGGCGCGACCGGTCCCACCAAACGTCAGAAAAAGACGTCCTGTAAATCTACCAGCAGGGCCGGTCACAGAGTGTGCATTCGCCAGGTGTCGCAAGGTATATCATTTCCTGGCTGCTCATAATGACGTCAAAGCATCTTTTTCGTTTGGCGCGAAAGAGTGTGCAGACGTTTTTCATCAGAGATATGTTTTTGAAGTTTTACAACAAACTCTTCCATTTTATTGCGTTAATAATCCTATCCAATGGACAATTGCTTTACCGGTCGGCGCGACCAGTCCCACCAAATGACAGAAAAAGACATCCTGTATAAACTACCAGCAGGACCGGTCACGGAGTGTACATTCGCCAGGTGTAGCCTCGTGCATACTTCCTGCCTAGACAGGATGATGTCATCGCGTCTTTTTCGTTTGGCGCGTGGAGTGTACAGACGTGTTTTGCAGAGTGTTTCAACGCGACGTATTTTTAAGACAACTACAAACTTTCATTTTATTGCTTCTGGAGTAGTTATGGCGTCTCCTGGACAAAAGAAGGGTTCATGTGGCCACATTATGGCACTTTTTGATGCACACTCTAAATGTACACGTTGCCGTGACAAGGGCATTGGCCAAGATCCTTGTGTAGAGAAGAAACCTTGCCAGATCTGTGATAATCTGTCTGAAGATCAGAAGAAACAGCTGGCCACCCCTACCTACAGGACACGAAAAGAGCTCCAGAAGAAGATAAGCTCTCCCTCCTAGACTGTTAATCCTACTGACGTCACTGTTTTGGGGAAGGTAGAGAGCAGGAGTGAGAATAGTGATTGAGGCGAAACTCCCAGTAAGAAAGCCAAGAAGTCCTCTCACAAATCCCCCACCAAGAAGAAAGCCGGCAAAACTTCTGTAGACTTTCAAGCTGACATGAAATCTATGGACGATAAATGGTCAGAACGTTTTGCCCGGCTAGAAGCATTTTTTCCTGGCCAAGAGTTTTCAAGTACCGGTGGAACCGGTCAAGAAGTCGGACGTGGTGGTGACTGACAGGCCTTTTATCCCACCAGTTCAACAGGCTACCGGTGTTACGGTGAGAAGCAGTCGACCGGTGCAGAGATGGATGTCGAGAGAGCCACCCAACCTGTTCAGGTTCCCGGTGCTGTGCTAGCCACCCGGCCTCTTGAGGCTCCCGGTGCTGCACCTGTGACATACACCACTGGTCAGGAAAATGATCTACCTGCAGTAGTCTACAGACCCGAGGTTCAGCCCCCAGGTCCTGCTGCTCAACCATCTACTACAGCCAAGCAGAGTTCTACATCTCATCCCGGTTCTGTAGTCCCTGTTGAGGAACCGGCAGCAGAGTCAGAACAGTTCAGTGACCGGGCTTCAAGCTTAGATGATGAAGGGGAGGTCTCTGACTGTGAATCTACCGGTCCAGATCGTGAAGAATTATTAGATATGGACCAGGAACTCACTGCTGAACAGACTTCTAGGGAAACTCTGCGAGGTCATTTATGGCTTGGAATGACATTCCGGAGTTTGACACTTCATCAAGTTCACAGGATGACAACCCTTTTACCGGCTCCAAGAGTTCTCATTCTGGTAAAGTGTTAGTGAAAGTCCCTGTGGACGAATGGTTATGCAAAAAGATGGAGAAACTCAACATAACTGTGCAGGAGGGCTACCCATCCCGTACATCTGAAACTGCAGGTTTATCTAGGGACCAGTTCATCAAGTCTCCAAAGACATTGAAGTGGTATGGGATGCACTGTGAAAAGCAGGACTTTTCTCGTTCCAAAGTTTATACTTGGACAAATGAACCAGCTAGGATGAACAGTACCTTCCCAAGAATAGCCAACAGGTCCCTACCTTCAGTCCCTGCTTCCAGGCCCGTATCACAAGAAAATTTACGAAAATGGGAACGAGCTGCACGTGACCAGTCCTACATGTGTAATCAGGCTGCAGCTTTTAGCCGGTGCCTCACTAAAGTTCAGGACAACATGGCTTCACAGCTCAAGATTATTCAAAGTGTTACGTGCAAAGGGAAATCAGCCACCAAGGTTAGCCAAGCTGCTGATGAATTGGATTTTCTTGTGACTTTTAACCGTAGCATTACACAGGCTATGGCTCGCACCATGCAAGATTTATCAGAAGGGGTGTTTGTAAATGTTGCAAATTTGACACTTGCACGGCGAGGAGTACATCAAAGCTGGAATAAAACAGGACACTTTAACGTCTCTCAGAACTGCCCCACTTCACCTCAGTGCACTGTTTCCGGACCACATTATTGCCAAGGCTGAGGAAGAAATATGCCACCATGAAGATAAGCGTACTTCTGGCCCTTCACAAAGAAAGCCTCAACATTTTCACCCGTATTCTCAGTCTCCAAGGCAACAACAAGAACCGGACCGGAAATAGGGTCTCCCAGCTTGGAAACAGCTTGGCAACAGAAGACGTGGTCAGAGATCTCACAGGGGCAAGGCTACCTCTTCGTTTTCCCAGTGACTGGCCAAGACACAGAAGCAGTATAAATGACAATTACTGTGCTCAGTTTGTGGCCGAGGAAGGCTCTCCTGTTTGTGTGACCGGCAAAGTAAATTGTTTTGTAACTGGTGTAGAAGAGATTGTGAACAGTGTACCTGTTGCCGGAAAGGACTGTTATTCTGTGACTGGAAATTTAAAGACAAGAACTCATTTACTGTATTTTATCATGTTGCAAGTCATGTTCCTTTTGCAGGAGGGTTGCCACAAAAGAAAGGTGTAAATCCCGAGCATCAAAGTTCAATAAAATCTGTGAAAGGTGTTTCCTGTTCTGTACAAAATGTCACAAATGTCCCACCTGTTGTACCAAATCTGCCTGTAGGGGCCAGATTACACCAGTTTTGGAAAAAATGGGCAGCCCTAGGCATCAGCCTCAAAGTACTAGCAGTCCTCAGAGAAGGTTACATTCTTTCCTTCCGGTACCGGCCCAACTTAACAAGAAAACCCACAATAACAAGCTGCTATGTAAATCCCCACAGGAACAGCTACCTGTTGGAGGCATTGCATCAGCTGTTAGACAAAAATGCTGTAGAATTGGTTCAAAATCTACAGTCCCTGGGGTTTTACAACCGGTTATTTCTGGTACCCATACCCAACAACCGGTGGCGACCTATCTTAGTCCTGAGCATACTGAGCAATTATCTGAAAACACAGTCATTCAAAATGGAGACTCCAGAGACTATTCGGACCTCCCTCCAGGCAGGCGAGTGGGTAACCTCCATAGATTTCAAAGACGCATACTTCCATATACCAATAAACAGCCAGTCCAGGAAGTACATGCGTTTTCAGGTCCAGGACAAGATTTATCAATTCAAAGCACTACCCTTTGGTCTTTCCACAGCCCCTATGGAGTTCACAGTGGTGGCCAAAGAGGTCAAATTTCTGGCAATGAAACAGGGTATAAGAATCCACCAGTACCTAGACGACTGGTTGGTCAGAGCCAGATCCCACCAAACTTGTCTTCAACACACACAAACCTTGGTAGCTCTCTGACTAGAATTGGGTTGGTTAGTGAACAAGGAAAAATCAGAGCTGGAACAAACACAGGTTTTCAACTTCGTAGGTTACCAGTTCGATTTGAAAAACGACAGGGTTTGCCCAACCCCAGAACGTTGGCAAGCACTACAGACAAAGATACGGGACATTATGTCAAGTCCAGTGGGTCCGGTCTGGCAGTTAATGTCCTTGATCGGTTTACTGACTGCCACAGAGAAACAGGTACATCTGGGCCGTTTACATATGAGACCCATACAGTGGCATCTCAAAAACAATTGGAGAGTACCAGAAACACTGGAAAAGACCATCCCCATTCCCAACTCACTCCACCCACATCTAAGATGGTGGCTGGAGGAAAGCAATGTGATCACAAGTCAACCATTACATCCACTAAAACATGATCTGCAGATCTTTACAGATGCATCCAAAGAAGGGTGGGGTGCTCACTTAAACGAGCACATGGCAAGGGGAAACTGGTCACTTCCAGAAAGCAAACTGCACATAAACTATCTAGAGTTAAAAGCAGTTCTCCTGGCCTTAAAGGAATTTCAAGCCATCTGTACCCACGCTACAGTCCTCATAGCTACAGACAACACTAAAGTGGTTGCTTACATAAACAAGGAAGGGGGAATGAAGTCGGGCCCTACTATGGAGAATTCTGACCTGGTGTGCCAGAAAACAGATTACTCTCAAAGATCGACACATTCCCGGCCATCTGAATGTGATAGCCGACAAACTATCCAGACTGGGCCAGACCATTCAAACCGAATGGTCCCTCAGTCCAGAAATCTTCCAAGCTATATGTCACCGGTGGCACCAACCCACTGTGGACCTGTTTGCCACCAGGTTCAACAACAAGCTACCACAGTTTGTCTCACCGGTTCCAGACCCCCAGGCATGGGCAGTGGATGCTCTCAGCCTGTCATGGGAAGGACTGGACCCTTATGCCTTTCCACCAGCAGCCATCTTGGGCAAAGTGGTGGAGAAGTTACAGGGCTACCCTTGCAGCAGAATCATACTGATTGCACCGGGATGGCCCAACATGCCCTGGTTCTGAGATCTAGTGGAAATGTCCAGCCAGATTCCCCTGTGTCTGCCCAACATACCCAACCTAGTGTCTCAACCATTCAACCAGACCCTACACAGGAACCTGTCAAATCTGAATCTGCATGCCTGGCTCCTAGAGCCACAGCAATCAAGGAGCAGGGCTTCTCTGAGGCAGTGGCAGCACGAATTGAGGCTCCTCAAAGAGGATCAAACAGATCTGTCTATGAGGCAAAGTGGACCATTTTTACAAAGTCTAGAAGCTAGAAGCTATGCTTCTTAAGCAGTCCTTTGCTGTGCCGGTGAGACCTGTCAGTTCTCCTTCTGTGGTGCCCAGAGAACACCCTTTCTTTGAACCGGGTGCTTCTACTAGTGTAGTACTGGCTCTGGTCTTGCTCAGACTGCCAGTGTTTCTTCACAGTTGACAGCTACCCAACCTCCACTGGGGGTTCCCGGTACGAGTGCTGTGAGAGATGAGAATGGGAGTGCTACCCGCCCTGTTCAGGGTCCTGGTACCTCTGATGTGGCCACCCAGCCTTAAGGGGCTCCCGATGCTGAGTTAGCCACCCACCCTTTACAGGCTCCCGGTGCAGGGACAGCCACCCAGCCTCCACAGGCTCCCGGTGCAGGTCCTGAAGTTCTGCCCACCAGCATTGAGTCTACGCATTTGAACAAGCCACTTCCCGGTGTACGACCTGATGAGTTTGCCGGTGATTCTGACAGTGAGGCAGAAGTGGATGGGGAACCGGCTTCACCAGCTAGTGTTCACGTCCAGGGTGATGTACCGGAAGATGCAACTGACCAGGACCTCTCTGAAGATGCCAACTACAGGGAGACTATCAGAGGGGTCAGATCCTTCATGGGCTGGCATCAGATCCCTGACTACGACCATTCATCTTCTTCCCTGGATGATAATCCTTTTGCCGGTTCCCGAACCAAACCAGCCGGCAAAGTTTCAGTGAGGTTACCGGTAGATGAGTGGCTATGCAGGAAATTTGCGAGACTTAATGTAACTGTTGCAGAAGGTTACCCTTCCAGGAACTCTGAGACTGGTGGTATACTACGGGACCAGTTTGTGAAGACACCTAGGTCATCAAAATGGTATGCTATGCATACAGATAAGAAGGATTCTGCTTCTTCAACTGTATGTGACTGGTCTCCGGAACCGGCCAAACTCAACAGTACCTTTACCAGAGTGGCCAGACGTAGTTTGCCTTCTGCCCCTGCTTCCCGTACTTTTAGCCAGGACATGTTGAGAAGGTGGGAGAGGGCGTTCCGGGAACAGTCAGTGATGTGTAACCAGGCTGCTGGTCTGTCGAGATGTTTGACAAAAGTACAGGACTCCATGGTTACACAGTTGAAGTCACTCAGGGTGGACACCGGGAAAGGCAAGGCAGCAGAGAGAACACAGCAAGCTGTTGAAGAACTCAAATATCTGGTTATGTTCAACCGTTCTATGTCACAAGCAATGCAGCGTACAATGCAGGATCTCTCAGAGGGAGTTTTTATCAGCATGGCCAACCTCACTCTGGCATGTTGAGACAGTTATTTGGAATTTTTGCATGGTGGGGTAAAGCCAGATACCTTGACTGCCTTACGTACAGCACCAGTTCATCTTAACTCACTGTTTCCGGACAGTTTGCTGGTGAAGGCTGAAGATGAAATTTCCCGTAGTGAAGAGAATCGTTCTTCTGTCAGTGTGCACAGGAAACCCGAACGTTTTCATCCGTACGTTTCCTCAAATGGCAGAGCAACACAACAACCGGACCGGAAGCCCACTACACCGGCCTGGAAGCAAATTAGGGACCGGCAAGTTGGACAGAAAGGTCATGGTAAAGCCTCAAACTTCACCCAAAAGCCGGCCAATGGTTTCAAAAAGCATAAATGACAATTACTGTGTCTTAAATGTAGCCGGAGTGAAGAACTCTGTACATGTATCCGGCAAGAAGCAAGATTTAAACCCTTCACCAGTGTTCAACAAGAGTGAGACTGTAGTTTTACATGTAAACTCTTTTGCTGCAAATGTTCATTCTGTCACCGGGTTGCCACAAAAGAAAGGTGTAAATCCCAATTATTGTTGTACCCATACAGAAATAAAGCATGTGAAAGATGTTTCCTGTGTAGGTCACTTGGGTTCTGTAAATTCTGTCACAAATGTTCCAACTGTTGTCATACATCCATCTGTAGGGGCAAGGCTTCAGCACTTTTGGGAGAAATGGGAAGCTCTGGGTTCAAGTCCAAAGGTAGTCCCTATACTGAGAAAGGGCTACACCCTTCCCTTCCGGTTCAGACCCAACCTAACCAGGTCACCAACGGTCATAAGCAACTATATCAACCCACAAAGACAGTCCCACCTTCTGGAGGCACTGTATCAGCTGACAAACAAAAATGTAGTCGAACCGGTAGCACAGCAAAACTCACTGGGTTTTTACAACCGGTTATTTTGGGTTCCCAAACCCAACAACCGGTGGAGACCCATCCTGGACCTGAGCACTTTGAACACCTTCCTAAACACAGAGTCGTTCAAAATGGAAACCCCAGAGACCATAAGGACCTCCCTTCAGGTAGGGGAGTGGGTCACTTCCAAAGACTTCAAGGACGCATACTTCCACATGCCAATTCACAGTCCAGGAAGTACATGCGTTTTCACATCCAGGGTCAGTCCTACCAGTTCAAAGCTCTACCCTTTGGCCTGTCCACAGCACCTATGGAGTTCACAGTGGTGGCCAAAGAGGTCAAACTGATGGCCTACAGAGGGGTATAAGAACCCACCAGTACCTAGACGACTGGTTGGTGAGAGCCACGTCCCACCAAACTTGTCTCCAGCATACACAGACCTTAGTAGCTCTCTGTCGAGAACTAGGGTGGCTGGTGAATGAGGAGAAGTCAGAACTGGAACCAAAACAGGTCTTCAACTTCGTAGGTTACCAGTTCGACCTCAGGGAGGGCAAGGTCAGACCCACACCAGAACGTTGGCAGACCTTAACAGACAAGATACTGTCAATTCTGTCCGGTCCGGGGTGTCCAGTCCGGCAGTTCATGTCCCTCTAACAGCCACAGAAAAAACAAGTCCACCTAGGTCGACTTCACATGAGACCCATACAGTGGCACTTGAAAAACAACTGGAGAGTACCAGAGTCACTGGAAAAGGTGATACCCATTCCCAGGTCACTCCACCCTCACCTAAAATGGTGGCTGGAGGAAAGCAATGTTCTTCCAGGTCAACCATTACACCTTCTAAAACATGCTCTGCAAATCTTTACAGATGCATCAAAAGAAGGGTGGGGCACTCACTTAAACGAGCGCACTGCAAGGGGAACCTGGCCAGTTCCAGAAAGCAAGTTGCACATAAATCACCTGGAACTAAAAGCGGTCTTTCTGGCCTTAAAAGAGTTCCAAGACCTCTGTTCAAACAACATAGTCCTGGTAGCCACAGACAACACAATAGTGGTTGCCTATATCAACAAAGAAGGGGGGATGAAGTCAGGGTCCCTGTGTGCCCTACTGTGGAGAATTCTGTCCTGGTGCACCAGGAAACAGGTAACCCTCAAGGCACGTCACATCCCCGGCCAGCTGAACGTGATAGCAGACAAGCTATCCAGACTTGGCCAGACCATTCAAACAGAATGGTCCCTTCATCCAGAAGTGTTCAAAGCTATATGCTCCAGGTGGCACCAGCCACAAGTGGACCTGTTTGCCACCAGGTTCAACAACAAACTACCACAGTTTGTGTCACCGGTTCCGGACCCCCAGGCATGGGCAGTGGATGCACTCAGCCTGTCATGGGAAAATCTGGACCCATACGCCTTTCCACCAGCAGCCATCTTGGGCAAAGTGGTGGAGAAGTTGCAGGACTACAACAGGATTGCAACAGGATTATTCTGATTGCCCCAGGGTGGCCCAACATGCCCTGGTTTTGGGATCTAGTGGCAATGTCCAGTCAGATCCCCCTGTGTCTGCCCAACCTGCCCAATCTGATGTCCCAACCATTCAATCAGACCCTGCACAGGAACTTGTCAAACCTGAACCTACATGCCTGGCTCCTAGAGCCACAGCAATCAAGGAGCAGGGGTTCTCTGAGGCAGTGGCAGCATGAATTGAGGCTCCTCAGAGAGGATCAACCAGATCTGTCTATGAGGCAAAGTGGACCATTTTTACAAAGTGGTGCCTCAGTAATCAGGTGGACTTCAGGTCACCACCTCTGAAAGCCATAGCTGACTTCCTGCTGCACTTATTTCAGGACAGGAAGTTACAACCAAGTACCATTGATGGATACAGATCAGCTATTGCTGACAAGTTGGGGAACTCCACCATTAATGTCAGCAAATATGAGAATCTCACCCGTCTCTTGGATAGCTTCCATAGAGACAGGCCCAAGGGCAGGAGGGGTATACCCTCCTGGAACCTGTCCCTGGTATTACACCAGCTGACTAAGGGTCCCTTTGAACCTTTAAAAGAGGCCTCACTGAAACATTTGACATTCAAGACTGTTTTTCTGCTGGCCCTGGGTTCTGGTAAGCGTAGGAGTGAGATCCATGCTTGGCTTCATAAGAACATCAGACACCAGTCAGACTGGTCTAAGGTGTCCTTATACCCCTCACCCAGCTTTCTGTCCAAGAATCAGCTGGCTAAGGAGGGTCCAGATAGTGTGGCTCCAGTGGTCATCCCAACCCTGGCCCCCACTTTGGATAAGTCACTCAAAGGTGACAGGTCTTTGTGTCCAGTCAAAGCCCTTAGGTATTACTTGGACAGGACCTCAGATCTTAGGCAGAACAAGGAGTTGGTCTTTGTCTCCTTCAAGAATGGTTTTGGTAAAGACATCTCACCTGCCATCATCTCCTCATGGATCAAACAAACTCTGATCCTTTGTTATGAGCTCTCTGACCAGGAGGGCCTCGAACTACATCAGGACAAAGCCCATGATGTCAGGGCCTTTGCTGCTTCTAAGGCCTTTCAGTCAGGGGTCTCCTTAGAGCAGATTCTGTCAGCCTGTCACTGGAAATCCCACAACACCTTCACACAATTCTATTTGAAGGATGTGGCTTGGGCTGACACAGAGCTTTTTCATTTAGGGCCAGTGGTGGCTGCCCAACAGGTCCACCACCACCACGCCCAAAAATGAAGAGATATGTAGATATGTAAATATGTAGATATGTACATAGCTTGTACAAATTTAAAAAAAACAAAAAAAAACTGTGTCTTGCTTCCTTTGGGAAGTTTATTTCTTATGGGACTGAACTCAACCCTCTCTTCCTATTCTCAGAGCAGATTCTGAGAAAAAAGGGGGGGGACAACCTTGGACTTCCGGTTAACCGGTTAGTCTTAGCTGTCTTGACCTTTCGGGTCACCTGACCCTAGGTCAAAATGGGCCTTATCAGTTTTGTTCTTTTACGAGTTCATGTATGTCCCTAGCAGCTTACCCGCCTTCCAAGCGGTAGTTATTCAGCAATTGTGCATTGGATAGGATGTATTAACGCAATAAAATTGCAAATTTAATAAGTAAATTAAATTTTTATAAGTTAATACCCTATCCAATGGACAGGCAAGGCCCACCCATCAGGCCCCGCTATCATGTTACTAGGGGGTCTTTATAGGATTAGACATGAAAAAGATGCTTTGACGTCATTATGACCAGACAGGAAATGATATACCTTGCGCCACCTGGCGAATGCACACTCTGTGACCGGTCCTGCTGGTAGATTTACAGGACATCTTTTTCTGACGTTTGGCGGGACCGATCGTGCCAAGCGGTAAAGCAATTGTCCATTGGATAGGGTATTAACTTATAAAAATTTAATTTACTTATTAAATTTGCAATTTTGCAACCCTTGGGACCTAGGGAATCGTCTAAAGGTTACAATTCTGTTACTGGCAAGGGTAAATGTATGGTGTGTGTGTGCTTCTTTTTACTGAAGAACAGCGACAAAAGATTATAAATAGGGAGCAATACGTAAAAAAAAAACAAGCCTGGGGTATCTGACATTTCAAAAGACGAATCCGAGCTTTTGGGGGAGCCAGATCAAGGTGACATTTTTGAAGGATCACAACAAGAGCTTGAACAGGCAATCCCCACCCAAACCCAGCAATGTTATACTTGGAGATCCCAGAGCCCAGGTGCTGGGACTGGATAACCTGTCTTTCAGAACTCCCCAACATGTACCCGAGACCCGAGGTACTGTTTTATAACGTAGTATAGATCAGTTCCAAAAACAAATGGGTTCTTTTTAATGTTCTGTGATGGACGCTTTTAACACACTTGCTGCCACTGTGATTGTGTCCAAGCAACCCCATTATCAGAGTAAATCAGATCCAAAACCAGGTCTGAGCTCAGATCCCAGACCTCCCAGACCTAGGTATCAGCAAGTTCCCAGTCATGAACCCATGGACACAACCACCACCCAGGTAGGCCCAGAATTACCTCCCAGATTGAGGACCCAATATTCTGATATCTCCACAGACCCAGAAATTGAACCAACCAGAACTGAAAAAGTTAAGAAACATAAAGACAAATATTAAATACAAATAAGTCCACCCGTTATGTCAGCTTCTCATCTGATGCATCCCCTCACCGTTCTAAATCCAAATCGGGCAAATCTTCCCCCAAGCAAGGGAATATTACTAGTGATAAAGAACAAGAAAAATCAAGGCAGCTGGCTTCCACTAGTGTATATAGGGATGTGAGAGACTTGGACAAAGAAAGAAGGAGTTGCCCCCTGACCCAATTTATTCACGGGAGGTGGACCTTAGTGACTTGCCATCACAATATACTGAAGATATTGAGACCTTCAGGCAGGTGCTGGGTATTCCTGACCCCAAACATTCAATGCCAGTGTCAAATTTGGTTATGGGTCTTAACAAAGAACAATAACAACAGGAAGCCAGACCAAAGAATTTGAAAGGATTTGAAATCCTTTTGCCAAAAAAGGATTTTGGATTTGGAATTGATTTAAATCCTTTTGTCTTTGGGCAAAATCCTTCTGCTTTTTAAAATCCTTTAAATTTTAATAGTGTAATGTGTGTCTATTTTTAACATATAATGCATTAATATTTTTTGCCCTTTTTATAAAATATGTTAACAAATTCTAGTAATCTTGTGCAGGCTACAAGTATGCAAACAAAATACAATTGTTGCTTTAGATGTAATTTAATCTTTGTAGTTTACAGTGAGTAGGAAAGGGAGTACAGTTCAAAGAAGCCTCAGTGCTTTGATAAAATAGCACTAAGCTTTTATAAACTTAATAAACATAAATAAACTTTATCAACAGGATGGAAATCCACAGTGAGTAGCAATGGGAGCACAGCTAAAAGAGGCCTGAATACTTGTGAAATGCAATTAAAATGCCTCATTTCTTTTAATCCCATTCATTTCAAAAACACATTGACATCCCCCAGAGTGTTAATGGGACTTTCAAAGCCAAATGCAAACATTGCACAGCTACCATTTCTGCTTAAACAAAGCCTCCTCAAACCTGCTGAGACATCTATTGGTATGTTTATTCAGCTTTTGTCTAAAGAAAGTGAAACATGATGAGTTATTTGAGCCTTTTGTTATGCATGCTTGTGGTCAGTAATATGCCTTTTGATATAGATGTTTGATATTTGAAACCGGTGACTTAGGCCGGTCACGCTTCCTGTGAGTTTTTGAGTCACGCTTTTTGTCAGACTGTTTAGCAGATTGTTCAGTACTACTGTCCTTTGACACAGAATCCTCTTTTTGTGACTTATGAGACTTTTTCTTGGATTTCTGACCATCTGAAGACACTTTAGTCTGGGCATCAATGGCTACCGGACCGGTGGGACGGGTAGCAGGAGCCAAAAATGGAGTCTCAGAAACAAGCTGTTGAGAATCTACAGGTTTCACAGCTGACACAGGGGTAGAAAATATGTTTCCGCGTGATAGCAAGGCCTCCATGCGGGCAAACTGTTCAGCCCACTTATCAGACATGGCTGTAAACTGCTCCGCAGTAACAAAACCCGAAGATTGAGCAGTAGAAGATGCCATTGAAGAATGCGCAGGAGACTGCGCAGAGGGACCACTTGGGGACTGAAAGGTTGGTTCCATATCCACTGAACTAATCACCGTAACCTCTTTAGGGGACACCAACAAGCCCGCTTTTTTGTCTTTTCTTATCCTGTAAGATGGTGTAGCAAGTAACTCTCTTTGAGTATCAGAGAAGCCATCACAAATGGGGCAAGGTTTATCAAGTACACAGTTAGCTTCCCCAATCCGTTTGTCCCGACACCTAGCACATTTCTCATGCGAATCAAAAGCGGCCATTATATGACCACAGGACCCTTTACGCTATCCTTTCTTTTCACCTGGGGAGGCTATGATACTAAGGCTAAGAATCCACACTACCACAAATATTCACACAAAATGAAAGTACAACAAGTATAAAATATTAATAAAAGTTTCTCTTAAACTTCAAGCGTTTTCCTTCCACGCGCCAAACAAAAAGAGCAAGAGCGCATGTGTAAGCATGCACAGTACACCAGTAGGCGGGCTACACAGCCCCCTGGCGAATGAACAGGACACTACTGGTCCCGGCCAGAGCCCAGCTCAGGATGTTTTTTTCTAACATTTGGCGAGACCGGCAAGGCGCCGGACAATTGCATCTGTCCACTAGGTAAGGTATTTACTTATAAAAATTTAATTTACTCATTAAATTTTCCAGTTTGTTTGATATTTGAACAATTAAAAACAGGAACACTAAATTTTAATTAAATTAACATTTTACTGCAAATTATTTACAGTATTTGTTACTAATATAATTTTTTAAGGATTTGACCCCAACCCTGGGACCCATGTTTTGAGGAAAGAATGCAGGAGCTAAACAGAAAGTTCAGGAATATTTGCATATCCCCCAGACCTCAAGCTGCTCCCAGGCTCAGAGCACCCATTCATGTTGTTAAAAAACTTGAACATCAGGCCATCTGCACTCTAAATTTTTGGGCAGTGTTTAACCAGACAATTTCAGAATGCAATAGTATCATGGGTCACTGTCAGGACAGCATTAAGTCTACTCTTAAAAGGGCCAAACATCAGATTCTAAAGGGAGCCCACCCTGAGAGGGTCATCAAAAATACCTATGACAAGGCCAAAGTTTATATGGACATCTAGGACAAGAGGATCCAGATTCAGCAGAGGACATTAGCATGCCAAAGCAAGGCCATGACCCATATGTTCTGCCGAGATTTACATGTCATGGGCTGTTTGGGTCTAATGAGGCGAAATGCGGAAATGACCAATCTTCACCCAGATTGGGGGAAACTACAGACAAGAGCTACACAATTCTCCTTTCCTCCCCTCTCCATTGATCCACTCGCAGCTTGTTCAAGAGGGCAAGGAGTTCCTCCTGAAAAAGGGTTCCTCCAAATCACAAAGTCAAACTTTCAGACCCTACCAAAATCGGCCCTTTCGTGGCCCTCAGAGAGGCAGAGGATGTTACAGGAAACGCCCCTATGGACAATCTACCCCTGGTAGTTCAACCTCTTCAAACAGAGGTGGTTTCAGTAGCAGAGGCCAGTTCAGACCCCATCGCAGGGGGTGGGGTCGAGGAAACCCCTCAAAACAATGACTCACACAGAGACCCACAAGTTGGAGGATGCCTTATGCAGTTCAAGAGAGCCTGGGTAGAAGAAAATTGTTCAAAGTCCATTCAAAGTTCAAAGTTCAAAGAAAATTGCTCAATATTATTACGAATGCTTACGTACTTCCATTTCACCTCAAGCCGAAACTAACCAGACACCCTTTGATCATATCAGAATACAAAAATCAGCAGAAAGAACTGGTTCTAGCTTCCTGTATCCACTCCTGAAAAAAAACGTGCAATAGAAAAAGTACAAAACCCAGAGTCTCTTAGATTTTACAATCACCTGTTTCTAGTCCCAAAACCACAACAAAAATGGAGACCAGTCATAGGCTTAAGCAGGCTAAAACTATTCATGAGGATAGAAAGGTTGAAAATGGAGACTCAGAATCAATAAGGACATCCTTAAATACAGGGGAATGGGTGACATCAATAGACCTACAGGATGCCTATCTCCATATTCCAATTCACCCAAGATCACAAAAGTATCTGAGATTTGCACATAGGTCTCAAATCTACAAGTTCACCTCTCTTCCATTCGAGCTAGCCCCAGCTCCTCAAGTATTCATGATAGTGAAAGAAGTGAAACTCATGGCCCTGTCCAGAGGCATAAGGATACACCAGTATCTAGATGATTGGCTGATCAGGAATCTTCTCGCAACACAAAATTGGTAGTGAACCTGATGAAATCTCTAGGTTGGATAATAAATCAGGACAAGTCGGAGCTGACTCCAACTCAAGTGTTCTCTTTTGTGGTATGTGAATAACATCTCAACTCAGCCTTTGTAAAACCCACTCAGGAGAGGTGGCAAAAACTTCCGGCAATAATCCTCAGCATAAGCAACCAGTCTGCCTTGACTGCAAGACATTTGATGTCGCTCATTGGATTGCTAGCATCAACCTAAAAATGGTCCTCGAAGGCCGCCTTCACATGAGACCCTTTCAGTGGCATCACAAGGAGAACAGGACATTTCCTCACTCGCTGGACAAGCTCTTTCCCTGGTCAGACACCATAATAGCTCATCTGGACTGGTGGCAGAATCCACAAAATATTCTCAAAGGTGCGGATCTCCATCCCCAAGGACACAACATTCAAGTGTTTACAGATGCCTCAAACGTAGGTTGGGCACTCACTTAAATCAAGACTCTATCAAAGGAGTGTGGTAAGATCTAGAAAAATCATTACACATAAACATTTTAGAACTAAAAGCAGTGTTCTTGGCCCTAAAACACTTCATGTTTCAATGTCAAAATCAAACAGTCCTGGTTGCCACGGACAACTCAACAATAGTAGCCTACATCAACAAACAGGGCGGGACTCACTCAGTGGAAATGTCATGAGCTGGTGTCATCAATTCAAAATATCACTCAGTGCTAGACACATCCCGTGGTGTCTAAATGTGATCGCAGATTCCCTCTCCAGATCGACTGAAATTCAGTCAACGGAGTGGTCACTACATCCTCTTTGTGTTCGAAAGAATTTGCAAAAAGTGGTTCACTCCTCAGGTGGATCTGTTTTCCACACGTCTAAACCACAAGTTGCCACTTTACGTTTCTGCAGTACCAGATGAAAAGGCATGGAACATAAATGTTCTAAACATAAGCGGGTCAAGCCTTGTAGCTAATGCGTATCCCCAAACAGCTCTACTGCTGAAAGTGGTACAAAAGGTCTGCCAGTACAACTGCCTCCTAATTCTGGTAGCCCCGGGCTGGCCGGGCATGCCCTTATTCTGGGATCTGGTGCATCTATCAGTAGAAATTCCGCTTCAGTTCCCTGCATCTCCAACTCTACTCAAACAATCAAGCAACCAGGTAAAATAAAAGAAATGTTATTATAAAAGAGCAAATTTATAAATTTATTTGACGTTTCGGAGCCTCACTCCTTCCTCAGAACACAGACCAATTCAAATACATAAACAATATTGGTATTGTTTATGTATTTTTACAACAATCCATAGTATCTTAACCTTCATGCTTGGTGTCTAGGAGTGAGCAACTCCAAGAACAGGGCTTCTCTACTGAAGTGGCAGAGACAATTGCTGCTCCTCAAAGGCCATCAACAAGAGTTATTTACCAAGCAAAGTGGGCCCTTTTTGAAAAAAATGGTGCAGAGAAAATTGGTGGATGTCTTCAAACCTTCTGTAAAACAAGTTTCAAACTTCTTTATGCACCTATTTCAGGACTTAAACAGACGCCCAGTGACTATTGATGGCTATAGAACTGCTAAATGGGATTCCTTGGGCCCTGCAGGCCTCCACATAGCTCAAAGTGCAGATTTCAACAGGCTTCTCTCAAGCTTTCATTGAAACAGACCCAAGTCAGCTTATCTGTTGTACTGAATGAACTTACAAAGAAGTCCTTTGATCCAATGAAAGACTCTGACATTAAACATTTGACACTCAAAACAGCTTTTTTACTAGCTTTTGTTTCAGGCAAGCACTGCAGCGAAATCCACACCTGGGTTGCAAAACAAGGTGTCAAACCTTGGTCAGTGGGAAAAAGTAGCTTTGTTTCCCCCATCTGACTTCATTGCAAAGAATCAGTTAGCCCGAGAAGGAGCTCAAAGTGGTTATTCCTGCTCTAACAACAATAGTAGATAGACAATTCAAACAAGACAGATCACTATGCCCAGTATGTGCTCTGAGATACTATGTGGATAGAACTAAAGATCGTAGAGGCAACAAATCCCTCTTATTTATTTCCTTTAAGAAAGGGCATTCAACAAACATTAGACCAGCTACTGTCTTCATGGGAAATTGCTGACAAAATTAATAAATCTATCAAGTTTCTCTTTTCAGGAACATTTGAGAGTCCTAAAAATCTAAGCAACCCTAGAAACCGGTATCCATACACTTTAACTCACAAGGGCATAGTTTGAATAACCTCAAAGTTCAAGTTTTCCAGAAAGACAAAAGAAAGCTTCTTGATTAAAAAATCAATTCTTGCGTCACAAATATTCGTTTATGACCCGAAAAGGATCCAGGGATTGCTTGGTGATGGGCATTTTGTATGTTGTTTATGTAGTTGAATTGGTTTGTGCTCTGGGGAAGTAGTTATGCTCCAAAACGTCAATAAATGTATATATTTGCTCTTTTATAATAACATTTCTTTTATTTTTGTGTTTGAAGAAACAAAGAGAGAAGCAGCATATATAAAAGATTATCAAGTTCAATAGTATGCTGACAGTATTAATTAGTAAACTAAAAATCATGAAGATGGAAAATTTATCAACTGAAGTATTGTGGTCATGAGAAATTAATTTAATTAATTTAAAGTACATGTGATAATCAGTTGCAGTAATCCATATATCTTTTTGATAACAAAAATATGTCTCAAAATGGCAGGTGGCCACAGTTTGGCAGAGCCAGGGTTAGTCACACCATGATTACCAATAATCACACCAATAATTAAAGTAAAACAAAGAGCAAAATAAATTTATTTTGAGCTTTCGAAGCCTCTAGTAGTAGTAGTAGCCAGGGTTGGGGTCAAATCCTTGCAAAAGGATTTAAATCCAAATCCTTTGAGATTTTTCAAATCCAAATCAAATCCAAATCCTTTATTTTTTAAAAGGATTTAAATCCAAATCCAAATGCTTTTTGAAAACGGAATTAAAGTCCTTTCGAAAAACATGCTTGAATAAACTGGGCAGATTTATTGGATCTATTCAAACATTAATAGGGATAATCTCCCGTCACCATAAACAATATCATTAATACATGCAACTTAAACATCAGAAAACAGCAGAGATATTTATACAAAATAAAAATGCAGTAAAAAGATTTACTTTTGTCCACATTTTATCAGCATGAGAGACTCGAAAACCTTGTCACTCATCATGCATCTATCTGGTCTAAAAACCTTCCCTGCCACACTAAATAGTCTTTCTACCGGAGCTGATGAGGCAGCTAGGCACAAATACTTCCACAAGATGTTTAATAAGTTATTATTAATAATTTATGCACTTTGGTTTGATGAATGTGTACTGTAATATCTACTATACTGTATTATAACATATACCAGTAACAAATACTGTAAATATTTTGCAATTAAATGAAATGTTAATCTAATTAAAATTTTGGTCACTACCTTCATATTTATATTTGTTCAAAATTCAAACATATTTATCAAAAGGCATATTATAGACCACCAGCATGTATAACAACAACAATAAGCCTATTATAGAAAACAAGCAGAACTAGGATTACTTATATAACTGTGCAATCTTTCACTTTCTTTAGACAAAAGCTGAATAAACATACCAATAGATGTCTCAGCAGGTTTGAAGAGGCTTTTGTTGAAGTAGAAATAATAGCTGTGCAATGTTTGCATTTGGCTTTGAAATTCCTATCAACACGCTGAAGATGTCAAATTCTTTAAACACTTTGGGTGGTTTCCAATCCATAATAACATTAGACATCAGTCACTGCTAAGCTTGAATAATGTCTTGCAATGAGTGAATGAAGTGGAAAGAAATGAGGCATCTTGTATACACAAACGGATAAGTTAATTGCATTTCACAAGTACAAAGGCCTCTTTCAACTGTGGTCCCATTGCTGCTCACTGTGGATTTTTATCTGATGCTTTGAAACAAAAAGGACTTGCTAAAGAAATGAATAGGGTTATCCTCATATAAAATAATAAACAAAGTAAAACCAAAGGGCATTTAAAATAAATAAATTTATTTTGAGCTTTCGGAGGCTCACTCCTTCATCAGAAAAAAAAACATTTACAACTATTTAAATTTGAAAAAAAAAGATCTTTTTAAGTGTAAATAAACAAAA
This sequence comes from Sabellastarte sp. h YS-2021, assembly GCA_964017235.1. Classification (NCBI taxonomy): domain Eukaryota; kingdom Metazoa; phylum Annelida; class Polychaeta; order Sabellida; family Sabellidae; genus Sabellastarte; species Sabellastarte sp. h YS-2021. The sequence continues at coordinate 38,479,759 of OZ024936.1, forward strand.
TTACATCACAATGACGTTTAAACAAACCAAATCACATCATTATTGCCTAAAACACATATACAGTCATATTTACATCATAAATTACAAGATGACGTCACAGAAAAATTATTTTGACTATGACGTCACAAAATTTCAAATTTTAAAAAATTTTACAATTTTTCAATAAACATCACAAAATTGAAAAATTTTTTATTTTTTATTTTTTTTTTAAATCACTATGATGTCAAAAAATTTGAAATTTCTTAAATTCGCACAATTTTTACCACAATAATGAAAAATCAATATACTCAAGAAAAGCATTCAAATTAAAAAAATTGTAAGAGAGATAGCAATTATACTGCAATTCCATTGGCCCTGTTCATGCCCAGTGGGTACACACAGCCAAATCTCATAATGAAATAACTTTTCTTGATTTTCCTGGCCAAATTACCATTGATGTTTTCATACAAAACTTGCACGCTAAAATGATCCAAACTGTGGACAAAAGAATTAAAGTGAATAGCTACCTCTTTTTCTATTTGAGCTTTCGGAGCTTTACTCCTTCATCAAAAATAGATTACAATTGTTTAAATTTGAAAAAAAAGCTCTTTTTATATGTAAATGAACAAAATTACATCAAAATGACGTTTTAAAAAACCAAATCATGTCATTATTACTTACTTATACACATATTTAGTCATATTTACGTCATAAATCTTAAGATGACCTCACAAAAAATTATTTTTTACTATGACTGCACAAAAATCAAAATTTTTAATTTTTTGCAATTTTTCACTATGATGCTACGATATTGAAAATTTTAAAATTTTTTTTTTAAATTCACTATAATGTCCAAAAATTCAAAATGTCTTAAATTCGCACAATTTTAACTATGACAATAAAAATCAATATCCTCAACAAAAGAAATCAAATTAAACAAATTGTAAGACAGATAACATTTATACTACAATTCCATTGTCCCTGTTCATACCCAGTGGGTACACACAGCCAAATTTCATAATGAAGTAACTTTCCTTTATTTTCCTGGTCAAATTATCATTGATGTTTTTAAACAGAACTTGCACTCTGAAATGATCTAAACTGTGGCCAAAAGAGTTGAAGTGAATAGCTACCTCTTTATGTCTATTCTTGTTCTTGACATCACACAGGTGTTTCTTATCCTATCTCCTAACCTCCTTTCTGTTTCCCTGATATATATCTCTCCACATCAAAAACATTCAATGCAATTAATGACATCTTTGCTGATACAAGAAAAACTACCTGAAGGAGTAAATTTACCTCTAGGGCCCTCAACTGTGTGTACTTCATTGAAAACAAAGAGACACGTAAGACAACGTTTCCTACCACATGACAAAGTTATGACAGACACATCTTTTGAACTGAATTTAGAGTGGACCAGCATGTCTCTTATGTTCCTGTCCCTACGGTATGAAATCAGAGGTTTTTCTTGAATCAAATAGCCCACTTCCTTGTCAAGATTTAGCATGTGAAAGTTCTTCTCCACAATGTCTTTGTTGCCTTACTGTGAGAGTTGTATGTAAGGGTAAGTGTAACCATATTCATTTCTTTTGAGCAGGTTTCAAAGCACCAGCTCTACTGATATGACAAACTCTATCTTTGGGTCTTAGAGAAAATATTCTGGGGATAATCTCTTGCTAGAAAGAAATGTTCCATTTCCTTCTCTTTTGCCTTCCAATACGGCTTTATCAAAACATAGGCATTGCATGACTTTGGGTGGGAGGAACCATATTTAAGGTAAGCGTGACTGTCAGTTTCTCTGTAGTAAACCGATGTGCTAATTCCATCTGCTTTGACACAACTTAATGTCAAGGAAATTCACACTTCAGAAAATGTGAAAGTATATTCAAAGGATGGGTGGATATTGCTGACAATATTAATGAATCTATCAAGATTTTCTCTAGACATTGAAGTTGCACCCAAAATATCATCAATATATCTTCAGGGAAAGGACCATCATATGTTTCAGAGATTTCAATTTCCTGCTTCTCCACAGCCAAACAAGAATATTCTGGCCTGAATGGTGTGCCTATCATTGTACCACCAGTTTGTGAATAGTAGTTGTCACCAAACTTGAATAAATTCTGTGTCAATACTAGTTCCGCTAGTCTCAGAAGGGTATGTGTTGGGGCATTCTGAATATTTCTTTTCTACAAAATGTATTTTAGTGCATTCAGACCATACTCATTGGGAATGTTCGTATAGAGACCCTTAATATCCATGGTAAACAAAAGTCTATTTTCACCTCGAAATCGAAAATTTTGCACCAAGTTCAATGCATGATTAGTGTCCTTTACAAATTTTTGCAAAGCTCTCACAATGGGCTTGAGTGTATCGCTGAGATATTTTGAAATTACATTAGTAGGACAGGAATAAGATGAAACAACTGGCCTAGCTGGGTTTCCTGGCTTATGGATTTTTGGAAAAATATAAAAATTGCTACAGTTCGGTTTTTCAACCAAAAGAGCAACTGCCGTATCGGGAAGGTCTCTTTGCACATATCAGTTGATCTGGTTCTTTTTGGTACAAATCCTTTCTCCACACAACAACTGCACCACCTGTGTCTGTTGTCTTTATCACAATATCTTTCCTGTGTCTTAGTCTTTTCAGGGCCTCTTCCTCATTGTCGTTGAGGTTTGATCTTGTATGTCCAGACAGTTCAGCCATTGCAATGTCTTTTCTGCCCTTATCTATAAATTTATCAACAGAGTCAAATTGTCCCTCACGTGGTGTAAAAGTAGAATCTCTTTCCTCAAGCCTTGTAAACTCATCTTCCTGGGAAAATCTTGTCTGTAGTCTGTCATCAATTGTCTGGTCCAAATTATTTAAAGAAAGCATGGAGCCTAATTTTCTATAAAATTTGGAAAGATCTTAAAGACTTTGAAACTTCTCAGGCAAATCCTAGACCCTGGCCAAGAAGACTACACTCTGAACTGTCCAAAGGAAGATCAGATGGAAAAGTTACAAGAAGTTTATTTTCAGAAATTTCTTCAACCGGAGGAAGTAAACTTCTTAACTTCTTTGATTTAATCTCTTCAAATATCACATGAAGTTCTTTATTGCACTGATGGATGTATTAAGAAATATCACTAAACTCAATAGAAGTACAAGAAACCTTAAGTTTCTCCGTACTATCATCAATACCCATTGAATGTCTCTGTAACTTGAAGTTGTTTTTTCTAAGGCTATCCCTCATCAGATTGAAGGAACAATTCTTCACAATTTTCCGACTTCAAAGATTGTCCATTGAATTTCAACGAAAACCCAATTGGAACCACTTTTTTATCAAAACAAGATGCAAGAAATCTGTGAGATACAAATCTGGTTTTGTTAAAGGTAGCTAAACCCTTTCTCCTTGCCTCACGCTGAACTGCATCACTATAACTTGTCAGAAAAACACAATCTGCTGTGGAAATGAGACATAATGTTCCTCATAATGGCAGCTTTTTGTCACATAGATATTCCAAGTTAAAAAAGTTTTGCTGCTTCGCTCATTTAAATATCCATATAAATTATTAAACAAAGTAAAGACAAAGAGCATACAAAAAATAAATTTATTTGAGCAATCCCTGCATCATTTCTACGTCATAAACGAAAATTGGTGATGTAACAATTGATAATTACGTCGTGTAGTATGAATGTCATAAAGACGTCAAAAACACGTCATCACACATTAAAACGTAAAAATTACCTCATTTAGCGTTCCAAATGGAAGAAATCTTATATAAATACAAAGGATGCAAGCACTACAGAGTGAATATGTAATATGTATATGAAAAAAAATGTAAAGAAAAGGTAAGTAAATATAATAAGAAACTTTAGGTTACAATTCCCCCATCTATAGTCATCCCTTCTGGAAATAAAGTGCCTAATTTTTTAATCAAGAAGCTTTCTTTTGCCTTTCTGGAAAAGTTGTCCCTAAAATTTTGATATAAAACTTGAACTTTCAGGTCATTCAAGCTATGCCCTTGTGAGTTAAAATGCACAGACACCTGTTTCTGGGGTTGCTTAGATTTTATGTCTCAGATGTTCTCGAATTCTATCCCCTAATCTTCTTTCAGTTTCCCCTATGTAAAGACTACCACATTTTAAACATTCTATACAGTATATTATATCTTTGCTGATACAACTATAGTTGCCCTTTGGAGAATATACACCCCTTGGCCCTCTGACTTGGTGCACAAAATCAAAAACATGAGGACAGGTAAAACATCTTGTCCGGCCACATTTAAGAGTTTTGCCGACTTTAGATTGTACACCTATTTTCGAGTGTACAAGCATATCTTTGACATTTCGGTCTAAACTAAAGGTTTTTCCTGGAAAAAGTAGCCTACTTCGTCATCCAATTGTAAAATGTGAAATTTCTTTCTATTGAAGGTAATACCTAAGATAATTCTTTCAGTGTTCAGACCTTTTGTATTTGAATTGGTTTGTGTTCTGAGGAAGGAGTGAGGCTCCGAAACATCAAATTAATTTATATTATTGCTCTTTTATAATAACATTTCTTTTATTTTGAGTGTTTGAAGAAACAAACAGCGAAGCAGCACATTAAAAGTTTAACAGCTCTTCTGATATGCTATTCCATTTTACAATTTATCCATTTGAAACGCCTATGTTCTGATAGGCAGGATTTGAAGGCAAAAGAGGAGGAAATGGAACATTTCTTTCTAGCGAGAGATTACCCCCAGAATATTGTCTCTAAGATAGAGTTTGTCATATCAGTAGAGCTGATGCTTTGAAACAAAACAACCTGCTAAAGAAATGAATAGCGCTATACTTACTCTTACAATACAACTCTCACAGTAAGGCAATCAAAAACATTGAGCGGCAGACTTGTGAAGTTTCAAAATCTTGAAGATCTTTCCAAATTTTATAGAAAAATTAGACTCCATGCTTTCTTTAATAATTTGGACCAGGCAATTGATGACAGACTACAGACAGGATTTTCCCTGGAGGATGAGTTTACAAGGCTTGAGAAAAGAAACTCTACTTTTACACCATGTGAGGGACAATTTGAGGCTGTTGATAAATTTATAGATAATTGCAGAAAAGACATTGTAGTGGCTGAACTGTCTGGACCTACAAGATCAAACCTCAACGACAATAAGGAAAAAGCCCTGAAAAGACTAAGAAAGAGGAAAGATATTGTGATACAGCAAGCAGACAAGGGTGGTGCAGTTGTGTGGAGAAGGGATTTGTACCAAAAAGAAACAGATCTACAGTTGTCAAATGAATGTTTTTACACACGTTTAGAGACAGATAAAACTGATGAAATTAACATGTTTATTAAGAGTGAAATAGATTCAATGATATGTGCAAGAGACCTTCCAGATACAGCAGTTGCTTTATTGGTTGAGAAACCGAAATGTAATTATGCCCAAAATCCATAAGCCAGGAAACCCAGGTAGGCCAGTTGTTTCATCTTGTTCCTGTCCTACTAATGTAATTTCAAAATATCTCAGTGGTACACTCAAGCCCATTGTGAGAGCTTTGCACTCACTTACGTTGTGTAAAAGGACACTACATGGGTTAGCATGAAGTAGGTCAGTTTTCAGGTTTTTTTAGTGCTGTGTGAAAAGTAAATTAGCTACGAACACTATATTTGGCAGATATACAGAAGAAATTGATGGCAGCAACATTATGTAAGCAATTTGTTCATAACTTGTTTCTTTCAATTGTAAAATTGCACAAAATCTTTGAAAAATAACTTCTACAAACATTCATGAAGTGGGTCGATTTTCTAGCAAAAAATACTTCTATATTCATATTTTGACAAAATCTGCGTGTTTCTAGGATTTATTATATTTAAAAGTTCACAAAAAATGTTTACCAGAAAGAAAATAGCAATAAACAAATGATCAATAGATTTGGTTTGTGAGTGTGTCCTGATGGAAATGCAAGCCAGGCTCTTTCATCCCATGAGAAGGGCAAAAAATTTAATTTAATAATTTGAATTATTAAATTTTAATACACATCAAAACATCCGAATCTGATCATTGGTAATGTAGCTATGTACTGTGAAACTTTTCCAAAAATTTCATGACATAAGAATATAGCATTCTTTTATTTTGGCAGAAATTCTTGAAAATCGACCCACTTAATGAATTGACCCACTTCATGCTAACCCATGTAATCATGCATTGAACTTGGTGCAAAATTTTAGATTTCGAGGTGAAAATAGACTTTTGTTTACCATGGATATTAAGGGTCTCTATACTAACATTTACCAATGAGTATGGTCTGAATGCACTAAAATACTTTTTGGAGAAAAAAAATATTCATAATGCCCCAACACATACCCTTCTGAGACTAGCGGAACTAGTTTTGACACAGAATTGCTTCAAGTTTGGTGATAACTACTATTCACTTACTGGTGGTACAATGATAGGCAACACCATTCGGGCCAGAATACTCTTGTTTTGGCTGTGGGGGAAGCAGGAAATTGAAATCTCTGAAACATATGATGAGTTTCACAAAAGATATATTGATGATATTTGGGGTGCAACTTAGAGAAAATCTCAATAGATTTTTAATTTTGTCAGCAATTTCCACACATCCTTTGAATATACTTTCACAGTTTCTGAAGTAAGTGTGAATGTTCTTCACATTAAATTGTGTGTCAAAGCAGATGGAATTAGCACATTGGTTTACTACAAAGAAACTGACAGTCACGCTTACCTGAAATATGGTTCCTCCCATCCAAAGTCATACAAAAATGCTATTCCATTTTTACAATTTCTCCGTTTGAAGCCTTAAATTATCCCTCACGTGGTGTAAAAGTAGAATCTTTTTTCTCAAGCCTTGTAAACTCATCCTGACAGGCAGGATTTGAAGGCAAAAGAGAAAGAAATGGAACATTTCTTTCTAGCGAGAGATTATCCCCAGAATATTGTCTCTAAGGCCAAAGATACAGTTTGTCATATCAGTAGAGCTGATGCTTTGAAACAAAAAGAACCCGCTAAAGAAATGCAAAGGGTTAATACTTACTCTTACATACAACTCTCACAGTAAGGCAATCAAAGACATTGTGGAGAAGAATTTTCACATGCTAAATCTTGACGAGAAAGTGGGCTATTTGTTTCAAGAAAACCTCTGATTTCATACTGTAGGGATAGGAACATAAAAGACATGCTGGTCCACTCTAAATTCAGTTCAAAAATGTGTCTGTCATAACTTTGCCATGTGGTAGAAAACGTTGTCTTACATGTCCCTTTGTTTTCAATGCGGTACACACAGTTGAGGGCCCTAGAGATAAATTTACTCCTTCAGGTAGTTTTTCTTGTATCAGCAAAGATATCATTTATTGCATTTAATGTATTAGATGTGGAGAGATTTATATCGAGGAAACAGAAAGGAGGTTAGGAGACAGGATAAGAGAACACTTGACAGATGTCAAAAACAAGAATAGACATAAAGAGGTAGCTATTCACTTGAACTCTTTTGGCCACAGTTTAGATCATTTTAGAGTGCAAGTTCTGTTTGAAAACATCAATGTTAATTTGGCCAGGAAAATCAAGGAAAGTTACATTATGATATTTGGCTGTGTGTACCTACTGGGTATGAACAGGGACAACAGAATTGTAGTATAAATGTTATTTGTCTTACCATTTGTTTAATTTGAATTCTTTTTTTTTGAGGATATTGATTTTTATTGTCATAGCTAGAAAAATTTTTAGAAATTTTGGAGTTTTTGGACATTATAGTGAATTTAAATTTTTTTTGATTTTGTGACGTTATAATGAAAAATTGCAAAAAAATTTAAAATTTTGATTTTTGTGACGTCATAGTAAAAAAAAATTTTTTTTCTGACGTCATCTTAAGATTTATGACATAATATGATTAAATATGTGTTTTAAGTAATAATGACGTGATTTGGCTTGTTAAAACATAATTTTGATGTAATTTTGTTTATTTACATATAAAAAAGCTTTTTTTTCAAATTTAACAAATTGTATGCTATTTCTGATGAAGGAGTGAAAGCTCCGAAAGCTCAAATAATTTTTTTGTATTCTCTTTGTTTTTACTTTGTTTATTATTTTATATTGATATTTAAAAGAGCGAAGCAGCAAAACCCTATTAACTTGAAAATTAATAGACCCAAACTGTTATAACAAATCCTGTAATTTAATGAAATGAAATTAGAATGGGGAACAAACAGTTTTAATTAAGCTAGTAGGACTGCAGTTTTCAGTTGACTTGCAGAAGATCCCATCGATGAATTATACATGTGCCTTGGAAAAGGCAAAGAAACTTTGGACTCAGAATGGTTAATATAGATAACTTTATCCATGCTTTGAAACTATCTTGGATATACAGACAAAATAAAAGAAATGTTATTATAAAAGAGCAATAATATAAATTTATTTGACGTTTCAGAGCCTCACTCCTTCCTCAGAACACAAACCAATTCAAATTTTGGGTTCTGAGGAAGGAGTGAGGCTCTGAAACGTCAAATAAATTTATATTATTGCTCTTTTATAATAACATTTCTTTTATTTTGTGTGTTTGACAAAACAAAGAGCGAAGCAGCACAATAAAAAGTTTTTTGGATATACATACTCTTTAGAGGTCAACAATGTGCTTTTATCCCAGTTTTTGAACAATGCATATCTCCAATGGATAAGCTTCTTAAGTTTGGCCAAAAATATTGATTAAAAGGAGTAGAAATATTTTTTTGGAATGATGTTTTTTACTCTTATATAAAATTATGTAAGAAAATTAAAATTGAGAGTAATGATGATATTCTGGCATCTCCACTCTGATACAATCCAATGATCTGATCAAATACTCTTTTTTCCAAATTTGTTTTAAAAGGGATTATAGCTGTGGGTGATATAGTGGATAATAACGGCTGTGTTCTAGCTCAACAAGAAATTCAAAGAGTTTTTAAAATCCAAAGAACCAATTTTTTTAGATTACTATCATTAAAAATTGATTATTCGATAAATTCATTAAGGAACATAAAACTGGAGACTCCTTCAAGTTCTTTCAGCCATGTATTTTAAACTCCGTAATAATTATTCTATCTGGTGGCAAAGGCACAAAGTATTTTTATGAGAATTTAAGTAAAAGACATCTTACCTTACCATTTAAGCAAAAATGGTATGACGATCTAACAATAGAATTAAAAGACAATATTCAGAATTTGCTTTAAAACTATACAAGATCCATATTTTAAATGGTTTCAGTATAGATTAATGACAATTGGAAAATAGAATTTCACCTATCATAATTCAAATTCTGTGGCAATAAATACATTAATAATGGTTATTAATTGTTATTTATATTCATACTTCAGAAAAGGCTTAGAAATTAGTATTGATGGAGCACTTATCAAATGTAAAACTATATATGATGAGCAACAGTTGCTTGCTTCTCTAGAATTCCAAAGTGATAAATTTGTGTGAATTTTTTTTTGCAACATTTGCCATGGACATAAATTACCAGAGAAATATGAGGTAAGTAGATTGTAAATTGTCAACATGCTTCTCTTGAGTTAGACGCTATGTTTTTTTGAGTTTTTGGTTCTGTTACATTTGTGGAGCTTGCGATCTCATGTCCCCTTTTGTTTAATTTCGTAAGGTGAGGATATTTGAGAAGAGCCAAGCAATGGCCACTGTAATCTGTGTTTTTTTCAAGTGTTAGTTAACCTAATTAAACTTGTATGCGTTTTCAATGCAAAACAAAGGCACAGTATTAGGTTTAAATTGAACATCAGTAGCTAAATCTTCTTGGAGTTGAATGTTGTAAGAAATTGACCAGCCAAATAATACATGGTGTTGCCAAGATTTTTGCATATAAGTGTTTCATTTCTGGGATTAATTTTTTTTTTTGGGGGGGGTTGAATGGGATTGTGATGACTGGTGTTTGGCCCTGCGTATATATGTAGTAGTGACTGAACATACTTAGGCTTACTTATATGCTTTAATTTATATGTAAATATGAAATTGCTAAATTATTAGATAAGGTCATTATTGTCAAATGTGTTCATAAATAAATAGACCAAAATAAATGTTATGTTTGCAGTGTTAAATATGAAAGTCCTGTAGTTTCAACTGACATGTTTCGACACATAGTCATCTAGGCCCCAAAAATCTAATTCTCTCAAGTTTTCACTGCACTCTATCTCATGGCTTTTCACTCATTCCTACGCTTATCCAACATTGTACCGCATGCTTTTAATTGATTTGATATATCCAGACGTTTTGGCTATAGGTGAAATGATATTTGGGACTCGTTTGCTGTATTGATCCTAAAACGGTCAAAAACCAATCTGTTTAGGAAGATGGTTCAATATGTAACTATTCTTGAAATTCCCCGTTCATTGTTTTGTCCAGTTCTTGCCCTTAAATGCAATTCCTGGATCTGACAATGACCCCTTATTTGCCATATGGAGATGTGATCGCTAGTTGCCACTAACAGATGGTTCTGTTAGGAAGCATCTTAAGAGGGTAATTATGCCCCTAGGGTGGGATCATCAAACGTTAACCTTACATACTTTTAGGAAGTCGGGGGATCATAAACATAATGTTCCCATTCAGGTCATTAAGGACCAAGGAACTTGATCTTCTGACTGTTTACAGATACGTTTCCTCTGATACTCAGTTCTCCTCTTGCCCCCTCTACTCCACGCATTCAAACAGCACCTACAGTCTTGATGTGTTTCGGCTAGCCTTTTTTTCTATAAAATTCTTAATTTGCTCATTTTTGTTCAATTTTTTGTAAGACGTAAGGTTTTTTTAAGTAAGAAAATTTGGGTTTTACCCCTTACTGCTTTTCAATGGAGTTAGGTTGAATTTAAACATTCCTTCACGGGGCATATTGTCTTATATAAGACCACATTGTTGTATGGTCCATATGGGCCCATTGTCACATTAAATGCATTGATGTTTTGATTTACAAGAATTTTTAGGGTTATAGTATGTGTAAAATAACATAAAAGTAATTTAATAAATGTTAAAAATCCAATTTGGGTGATTCAGTTGTGTTTGGGGGATATTGTATAAATTGCGACCTTTGACCTTCACCAGGATTATGTCCTTTGGTGTGTTATGACGTTGCAGGATATTTTATCTTGAGCTTGACCTTTTACTTGTCTCCTGTTTAACACAGGGATACTGTTGCCTAATGTAGATGTTCAAGGAGATTATATGGTGCAGATTGTTATGGCCATGACTGGACCTTAGTTGGAGGTCACTTTGCTTGGACTTTCCATGGGTCTTTGCTTTAATGACACTGGAATGAAAATTCTTGTATCTCTTATAAATATATCACCTCGTGGGGTGGGGAATTGTAAGAAATTTTGAATTTTTTTGACATTATAGTGAAATTTTAAAAACTATTGAAAAATTTTAAAATTTTGGATTTTTTGACGTCAATGAAAAATTCCAAAACAAAATTAGATTTTTGTGGCGTCATATTAAGATTTATGACATATTTGTTTTGATTAATAATGACGTAATTTGTTTAAACGTCATTGTGATGTAAACCAATTTTTTTTTATTCATTTGTGTTCTGAGGAAGAACTTAGGCTCCGAAATGTCAATAAATTTCCTCTTTTATTATTATTTTTTAAGTTTTGTTTATTTACACATAAAAAGATCTTTTTGGAAAAATGAAATTAACAATTATAATTTATTCCTGATCAAGGAGTGAAGCTCGAAAGCTAATATAAATTTATTTATTATGTTTGTTTATTATTTTATATGGATATGTAAAAGAGCGAAGCAGCAAAACTTTATTAACTTGGAATATCTTAGTCCAAAGTGGTGCTACTTCATCTTTTTACATTGACATAATTGAATTTTGACCAACAGTTGTTACAAAATAAACCGAATAGATATGTTTACTTGGGTGCAGTGTATGGCTTCTATATATTTTGTGCATTTTTATGTTTTTATGTATGTATTTGTATGTTGGAAAAAAACTCAGTAAAAAAAGTTAAGAAATTTATTAATTTAATAATGCTCTTTGTTTTTATTTTGTTAATTATTCTCTGATGTATACATGGACTTTACAGTTACAGTCCTAGGAATTATCCCATTTCAACCCCTCAAATCTGAGGGAAGGCTTATCTGCTCCCCCACTGCAAGTGTTTATGTTATCTGAAGACCATAATTAATAGCCCATCATCTGGATGTGTCTTGTGGTTGTAAATGACTGCTCTCTCATACAAAATGTGTTGCGGGTACTGGGAGAAAGCAAGTATACTTATGAAACCACATTTAGTTGTTGAATAAATGTATATAAAAACAAGCATGTACAGTGTTTCTAGCTTTTTCATTCACTATGTGATGAACGACTTGTAGTTTTAGTGTTACACACATTTGTTATCTCCACCAAGGAGGTATTGTTTTCATGACCATTTGTTTGTCAGCAGGATTACACAAGTACTAATGCTTGGACCTTCTTTTCAAATGTCAAAAGCTAGGTCATGGTGTAACTTAGATTCCATTAAATTATCAGTCCTGGATGTTTCTTAATTATTTTTATGAATTTTTAGGCGGGTTGCATGTAACCAACCCGCCTGTTAGATTGATGTGTCCGACGTCCGTCTGTCCGTCCACATTTTTCGTTTCCGGACTCTTATTCAAAAACGGTTTGTCCAATCGAATTCAAACTTGACAGGGGCATAAATCACCATTATAGCTAGGTTCTTGTCAATATTGGTGTAATTCTGTCTGTTCATTTGTCCGTTTTTTGTCTGTTTGTCTGTCCATTCATCTGCCCGTCCATATTTTTGTTTCCGGACTCTAACTTGAAAACGGTTTGTCCAGTCGAATTCAAGCTTGACAGGGACATAGATCACCATCATAGCTAGGTTCCTTTCGAAATTGGTGTAATTCCGTCTGTTCGTTTGTCCGTTTGTCTGTCCATCCATATGTCCGTCGACATTTTTGTTTCCGGACTCTAACTCGAAAACGGTTTGTCCAACCGAATTCAAACTTGACAGGGACATAGATCACCATCATAGCTAGGTTCCTTTCAAAATTGGTGTAATTCTATTGTTCGTTTGTATGTTTTTTGTACATTTGTCTGTTCATCAACATTTCTGTTTCCGGACTCTAACTCAAAAATGCTGTGTCCAATCAAATTCAAACTTGACAGGGAGATACATCACCATCATAGCTAAGTAGCTTTTGAAATTGGTGTAAATCCATCCTTTCGTTTGTCCGTTTATAGCATAGATACAATTATGTAACCTAGATTACAAGTTTTACATTTCTTAGCACGTCTAACACATTTACTTTAACCGGGTGACCTAACATTTCTTTCCTTGTTTCTAAATGTAATTACAGCAGTTGCTAACATTATTGCTGCCTGCGCAATCCGCCTTTTGGGGCATCTTTGACCCTCTTGTTAAAATAATTTTTAATGCATTAAAATTCAAAAATTCATGCAGTAAATCACTTATAACTTGAAACGCATTGTATTTAGAGCATTTTGTTAAAATATGTTGTTCACCTACTTTCTCCATAGCTACAACATGGTGAGTAACTTGGGAGTCTATCCCAATAGCTAAGTAAGTAATAGCTACTTTCTGACTTTCAGTACCTTGCATAATGAGTAAAATTACTTGTAACTTGAAAAATATTGCATTTGTAGCATTTTGTTGAAAAATGTTATTCACCTTCTTTTGGATCAGCTATAACATAGTACAACTGCAGACTTGTAGCTCATTGCACAGCTGAGCAATAGCTACTTTGAGGTTATCAGTATTGAGTAAATCACACATTACTTGAAAACTATTGCATTTAGAGTATTTTGTTTAAATATGATATTCACCCACTTTTGAGTCAGCTGTAACATAGTAAAATTGTAGACCTGTTGCCCATTGCATAGCTGAGCAATAGTTACTTTGAGGTTATCACTGTTGAGTAAATCACTTGTAACTTGAGATAACAGTTGATTTTTCCAATCCTAAGTCAGTCCTATTACACTTGTTTCAATCGTTTTACAATCGTTAACATGTCAGTCGTAAACCTTTTTCCCCAGGCAGCAATTTCAAAAGGATTGAGTTTTAGCCAATCCGATTGTGTGTACAAATGTTGAAATGAAAAAGGAGTGTCCGATTGTCAAAAGAAGCCATCCCAAAGGCAACTAGACCTACGCATCGGAGAACCGATGCAAATTTGTATCCACCGAAAAGACAACTCACCAAAGCCAGTGAACCATTGTTTGACTTTGAAGGAGGGGCCCAAGGTCAAATCTGAAAACATCAGAAGATTCCCAGCCCATGACCTCCTATAAGTTGGTTCATATTGCAAACCTCTAGGACCAATAATAAGCCAGTTATCAGCACTTTTAAGTTTGGCTATTGTCGTTTGATCTTGAAGGAGGGGCCCAAGGTCAAATCTGAGCACATCAAAAGATTCCTAGCCAATGATTTCCTATAGGTTGGTTTCACTTTACAAACCTCTAGGACCAAAACTAAGCAAGTTATAAGCACTTTAGGTTTGGATATCCTCATTTGACCTTGAAGGAGGGATCCAAGGTCAAATCTGACCACACCAAAAGATTCCCAGCCCATGACCTCCTATAAGTTGGTTTCATATTGCAAACCTCTAGGACCAATAATAAGCCAGTTATCAGCACATTTAAGTTTAGCTATTGTTGTTTGACCTTGAAGGAGGGGTCCAAGGTCAAATCTGATCACATCAAAAGATTCCCAGCCCATGATTTCCTATAGGTTGGTTTACCATCCCAAACCTGTACGACCACTAATAAGCGAGTTATAAGCACTTCTAGGTTTGGGTATCCTCATTCGACCTTGAAGGAGGGGTCCAAGGTCAAATCTGACCACATCAAAAGATTCCCAGCCCATGATTTCCTATATGTTGGTTTACCATCCCAAGCCTGTACGACGAATAATAAGCAAGTTATAAGCACTTTTAAGTTTGGCTATCCTCATTTGACCTTGAAGGAGGGGTCCAAGGTCAAATCTGATCACATCAAAAGATTCCCAGCCCATGATTTCCTATAGGTTGGTTTACCATCCCAAAACTCTAGGACCAATAATAAGCGAGATATAAGCACTTTTTATGACTGACAAAGAAACGCCTGTGGCGGCCATCTTGTTTTTCAAAATGAGGCCAAAAATATTCCCAGGCATAACGGTGAAATCTCTCTACACACTGCAGTAGCGGCTTTACGAAGCGAAATCCATAGTATAGCATCCGGTGGATACAAATATTGGGATTGCAATGAATAGGATTGTAATGCGATTGACTTAGGATTAAACAGATTGGCTTGTGATTATTGCAATGAATTTGACCTGCCTGTGACCCCAATATATAGGAATCCAGTTTAATCATAGTTGCACATTGTTTAATCTTTGCAACAGTGGGGGGGGGCTCATATATATGTCAGACATTTCCGTTTCCACGAATTTGTAATCGTAAATTGATCGGAAGTCAATCTTTTGCAATCGTAATTTGTTCTTTTACAATTACATTCACTGTAAGTTGAACCTTACACATTTGCATGGATTGGACATCAATCTTATTAAGAATTGCAAGTAAATCTTTCAAATGATAACTCAATCTTTGCAATTGTAAATCAGTCTTTTGTCTTTTTCTTTCTTTGTTTGTGTTAGCTGGATTATGCTGCTTGGATATTCATGAAAAAATTTGAACGTTGGTCTAGGTCCAACTTAGATCCCTGTAAATTTTGATCTGATCAAGATCACAAAGCTTTTCACTGTACTTTGCCATGTTTAGCCTGGGGATACACTGGATCAAATCAATGCATTTTCTAGTTGTATATTACATGCCTTGGCTGAGGTTTGTGTTCTCTGAGTGCTCTTATTTACATTACAACATGCTAGTGACAAATGGACCAACATTGCTCTATCTGTGCATAACACAATGCATTCCTATGAGCACTAATTAAATTTGGTTCAAGGATAAAAAGTTTTCACTGTCATTAATTAAGATCTTCCCGAGAATCTTCCGGGCTAGGCACATTTTCTTAAATTCAAATTTGCATCCTATCATCTGTAGATGACCCCCCCCCCCCAAAAAAAAAAAAAAAAAAAATAAATCAGTAAAGAAAATATTACATCCTTAACCACTGCACAAATTCATCTATTCCTTAAATTAAAAATTGCCCCAAATGTTTTATACGACTTTGTTTAATGATCAAGCTTCAAACTAAAAAGCTTGCATGGTTGCAGAAAGATCAAGTAAAATGATACGTGAAATACTCCTGTACACAACCTTATAAAAAAGGCTATTTAGTGTGGTGTACTATGTGAAATACTGGATTACAGTTAGACAAGAAAACCCAGATGTGAAATCATTTGTGGTTTGTGGCAATTTATTATCAGCAACCTACCTAGTTAAAATAAACACAGTCAGAGGGGGAGCAGATAGACCTTCCCTCAGATTTGAGGGACTTGGGTGGTATAATTCCGAGGACTGGTTAGTGATTCAGAAGAGAATGATGAACAATTAATTTCTGCCACTAAAGACCTTAAAAGGACAATTATAATGAGCAACACCGACATTTCTTTATAAAATAAATAAATAATAAGTAAAAACAAGGAGCATATAAAATAAATAATTTAAATAATTAATTTTTTTAAATGTTCTTTGTTTTTACATTGTTTATTATTTTATATGGATATTTAAAATTACGAAGCAACATGCTTTATCTACTGACATATCTTGCCTACACATAGTAGATAAGTCAACTAACACAGACCCTCTCATAATCTTCACCCCTGATGAGATCATTGCATGCAAGGATGGACTAACCATTGCTAGTTTTAAAAATTTCCTGAGAATTTTTGTTGACACAGTGGGAAGAGACATTGTGTTTTGTAAACCCAATTTGGAAAGGGCCACTACCTCCACAAATTGGTCTTCTGAATTCCCTGTAAAAGCAGAAAGATAAAAGATCAGGTCCTCCCAAAGGTTGAGACATGATCAAACCATAACCTTTAGTGAATCTCACACCTGGCACTCAAACCCAGGCCCCGTATCTTGTTGACACTGATGCCTCACTAGAGACAGGCAAGACAGACTATGACTTCTTAGAGCAATTATGCTCTAGGAAACTCATCATGCCAAGCTTATTCGTACCACCCTGTAAAGAGCCAAGCAATTGTTGCCGAAGTTTGAGAAAAACCAGTAGGACAATAGTATAACCCCAGATAAATAATAATGCATCAAATTATTTTAAATACTTTATAAAATAAACCAAATAATAAACTGCTAAGATTATGTAATCAGGGATTATTTTTATACTGTTATTTCTCATAAAAAAAGAAATGTTCAATGAATTAACTAATTAGTATTCAACATTTTTCTTAAAAGTGTGAATAAACTGACCATGAACCAAGTGTGTGTTTGGTGTCTTTTCTTCATACGCTCCATAATTGTAATTACATATTTATACTTAACACTTATAAGTAGTTCATAATACACTTAAGGCCCACATATATTAACATTAAACTTGCACAACCATATGATTGCATTCTTTACCGTGAAAAAGACAAATTTAATACATAGATGGGAACTAAGCCTAAATATAATCCCACCCAATCATATGATTGTTGACTTGAGCCTAGTGTCTATATGCCAATAAGATGTAACTAAAGATAAAGGCAAACATGATAAGGACTATATTAAACAGACACTTACAACAAGAGTAACATTAACATGTCGCCTTACCATCAGGCACCTGTCCCTTAACCATAAGTCTCTAAGAGTCAATGGGTTTCAGTTTTATGTAAATCATAAACTGCCTGTATGAACCTTGTACATATTCCAAGTTAATAAACTTTTGCTGCTTCACTCTTTTAAATATCCATATGAAATAATAAACAAAGTAAAAACAAAGACCATATAAATAAATTTATTTATTTTGAGTAATCGGAGCTTCATTCCTTTATCAGAAATATATTACAAGATTTTAAATTTGAAAAAAAAATCTTTTTATGTGTAAATAAACAAAATTACATCACAATGACATTTAAAGGTCATAGGAAGCATTTTCAGATCATTCATTAATAATTACATATACATATGAAAGTTCAATTTCTGTAAAAATAAGATTCATCTTGACAAGGCTACATGGAATATTCAGTCACTTTCTGTCTGCTTTTTCAAGGTTTTCACAACTGTCGCCATTATTTTTCATTTGACAACTCTCGTAAAAAGTACTAGCCTTCACATCACAGGTTCATGACAATGTAAACAAACTTTCATATTTGTAGACTTTTAATACATATATATATATATATAAAAGATTGCATTTTCTGTTTTATTTGTTTAGAGAGGTATTAAGCAAGTTGGATGACAATCACAAATCTTGCAGTCAACCAGGTTCAACTATGAGATAAATTTTGATAGTTATTTAAATTCGCACAATTTTAACTATGACAAAGAAATTCACACTCACTCCAGAAACTGTGAAAGAGTATTGAAAGTATTCGTGGAAATTGCTGACAAAATTAATAAATCTATCAAGATCTTCTCTAGATACTTCAGAAACTGTGCACCCAAAATATCATCAATTTATCTTTTGTGAAACTCAGGACCGACATTTAATTTCCTGCTTCCCCACAGCCAAACAAGAGTATTCTGGCCCAAATGGTGTGCCTATCATTGTACCAACAGTTTGTGAATAAAAGTTATCACCAAAATTGAAGCAATTTTGTGTCAAAACGAGTTCCGCTAGTCTCAGAAGGGTATGTGTGGGGTATTCTGAATATTTCTTTTCTCTAAAAAGTATTTTAGTGAATACTCATTGGCAATGTTAGTATAGAGACCTTTTAATGTCCATGACAAACAAAAGTCTATTTTCACCTCGAAATCAAATTAGTGTCCTTTACAAAAGTTGGCAAACCTCTCACAATGAGCTTGAGTATTTCACTGAGATATTTTGAAATAACACTAGTAGGACAGGAACAAGATGAAACAACTGGCCTACCTGGGTTTCCTGGCTTATGGAGTTTTGGCAAAATATAAAAATTGCTACATTTGGGTTTTTCAACCAGTAAAGAAATTGCCGTACCTGGAAGGTCTCTTGAAAATATCATTGAGTCTACTTCACTTTTAAGAAACGTGTTAATTTCATCAGTTCTATCAGTTTCTAAACATGTGTAAAAATGTTGTTTTACAACTGTTGTTCAAAGTAGATTAGGAGATAAGAGAACACTTGAGAGATGTCAAGAACAAGAATATGCATTAACAGGTAGCTATTCACTTCAACTCTTCTGGCCACAGTGTAGATCATTTCAGAGTGCAAGTTCTGTTTGAAAACATCAATGGTAATTTGGCCAGGAAAAAACAAGGAAAGTTATTTCATTATGGAATACGGCTGTGTCTACCCACTGGGTATTAACAAGGACAATGGAATTGTAGTAAAAATGTTATCTCTCTTACAATTTGTTTAATATGAATTCTTTTGTTGAGGATATTGATTTTTATTGTCACAGTTAAAATTGTGCGAATTTAAGAAATTTTGGATTTTTTGACATTATAGTGAATTTAAGAAAATTTTAAAATTTTCGATTTTGTGACGTCATAGTGAAAAATTGCAAAAAAAAAATTAAAATTTTGATTTTTGTGACCTCAGTAAAAATATTTGTTTTGTGACGTCATCTTAAGATTTAGACGTAAATATGACTTAATACATGTTTTAAGTAATAATAAAAGAAATGTTATTACAAAAGAGCAATTATATAAATTTATTTGATGTTTCGGAGCCTCATTCCTTCCTCAGAACACAAACCAATTCAAATACATAAACAATATACAAAAATAAGTATCACTAAGCAATCCCGGCATCCTTTCTACATCATAAACGAAAATATGTGACGTAACAATTGATAATTACGTCGTCTAGTATGAACATCATAAAGACGTCATCACACATTAAAACATAAAAATTACCTCATTTAGCGTTCCAAATGGAAGAAATCTTATATAAATACAAAGGATGCAAGCACTACAGAGTGAATATGTAATATGTATATGAAAAAAATGTAAAGAAAAGGTAAGTAAATATAATAAGAAACTTTATGTTACAATTCCCTCATCTTTCAATGTTACAATTTGATCAAAGAAACCCTTGTAGTAATGGAACAAAGTGCAAATGGCAAGGATGAAAAAGAGTCATTCATGGAAACTTTTTGGTTTATTAAAATGTGTTATACGAGATAGTATTACAGTATAGACTGTTGTATAATATATTATTTTAGTAATGGAATGAAATACAAATGTCAAGGATTAAAAAGAGTCATTAATGGAAAAAGTGTTATTAAAATGTGTTATATGAGACACAGTTATTACAATAAAAAATTGAAAAAAAAAGATCTTTTTAAGTGTAAATAAACAAAATTACATCACAATGACGTTTAAACAAACCAAACACGTCATTATTACCTAAAACACATATCAAGTCATATGTAAGTCATAAATCACAAGATGACATCAAAAAATTAGTTTTACTATGATGTCACAAAAAATCCATTTTTTTTAATTTTTGCAATTTTTCACTGACATCACAAAATCGAAAATTTTTTACTTTTTTTTTAAAGATCACTATGATGTCAAAAAATTCGAAAATTTTTAAATTGGCACAATTTTTAACACAATAATGAAAAATATATATACTCAAGAAAAGCATTCAAATTAAACAAATTGTAAAAGAGATAACATTTACACTACAATTCCATTGTCCCTGTTCATGCCCAGTGGGTACACACAGCCATATTTCATAATGAAGTAACTTTCCTTGATTTTCCTGGCCAAATTACTTGCACTCTGAAATGATCCAAACTGTGGCCAAAACAATTAAAGTGAATAGCAATCTTCAAAGATTGTCCATTGAATTTCAACAAAAACCCATTTGGAATCACTTTTTTATCCAAACAAGAAAAAAAATCTCCTATGAGATACAAATCTGGTCTTGTTGAAAGTAAGTAATCCCTTTCCCCTTGCTTTATGCTGAACTGCATCACTATAACACAATCTACTGTGGAATTGAGATATAAAGTTCCTCATAATGACAGTTCAGAGTGTAGTCTTCTTAGCAAGGGTTTAGGATTTGTACCTACCAATTGGAAGCCTGAGAAGTTTCAAAGTCTTCAAGATCTTTCCAAATTTTATAGAAAAATTAGATTCCATGCTTTCTTTAACAATTTTGACCAGACAATTGATGACAGACTACAGACACAATTTTCCCAGGAGGATGAATTTACAAGGCTTGAGAAAAGAGATTCTACTTTTACACCATGTGAGGGACAATTTGAGGCTGTTGATAAATTTATAGACGAGTGTAGAAAAGACATTGCAGTGGCTGAACGGTCTGGACCTACAAGATCAAACCTCAATGACAATGAGGAAAAGGCCATGAAAAGACTAAGACAGAGGAAAGATATTGTGATTAAGCAAGCAGACAAGGGTGGTGCAGTTGTCGTGTGGAGAAAGGATTTGTACCAAAAAGAAGCAGATCAACGGTTGTCAAATGAACGTTTTTACACACATTTAGAGACAGATAGAACTGATGAAATTAACACATTTATCAAGAGTGAAATAGATTCAATGATATGTGCAAGAGACCTTCCAGATACGGCAGTTGCTTTATTGGTTGAGAAACCGAACTGTAGCAATTTTTATATTTTGCCAAAAATCGAGAAGCCAGGAAACCTGAGAGCTTTGCCAACTTTTGTAAAGGAAACTAATCATGCATTGAACAATGAGTATGGTCTGAATGCACTAAAATACATTTTGGAGAAAAGAAATATTCAGAATCCCCAACACATACCCTTCTGACACAAGCGGAACTAGTTTTGACACAGAATTGCTTCAAGTTTGGTGATAACTACTATTCACAAACTGGCGGTACAATGATAGGCGCATCGGGCCAGAATACTCTTATTTGGCTGTGGGGAAACAGGAAATTGAAATCTCTGAAACATATGATGGTCCTTTCCATGAGTTTCACAAAACATATATTGATGATAAATTAAATAATAAATTACATAATAAATTAAATAATAAATCCATCCTTTGAATATACTTTCACAGTTTCTGAAGTAAGTGAGAATTTCCTTAAAATTAAATTGTGTGTCAAAGCAGATGGAATTAGCACATCGGTTTACTACAAAGAAACTGACAGTCACACTTATCTTAAATATGGTTCCTCCCATCCAAAGTCATGCAAAAATGCTATCCCATTTTCACAATTTCTCTGTTTGAAGCACCTATGTTCTGATAGGCAGGATTTGAAGGCAAAAGAGAAGGAAATGGAACATTTCTTTCTAGTAAGAGATTATCCCCAGAATATTGTCTCGAAGACCAAAGATAGAGTTTCTCATATCGGTAGAGCTGATGCTTTGAAACAAAAAAAAACTGCTAAAGAAATGAATAGGATTATACCTACCCTTACATACAAATCTCACAGTAAGGCAATCAAAGACATTGTGGAGAAGAATTTTCACATGCTTAATCTTGACGAGGAAGTGTGTTGTTTGTTTAAATAAAAACCTCTAATTTGATACCATAGGGACAGGAACATAAGAGACATGCTGGTCCACTCTAAATTCAGTTCTAAAGATGTGTCTGGCATAACTTTGCCATGTGGTAGAAAATGTTGTCTTTACATGTCCCTTTGTTTTTAATGAGATACACACAGTTGAGGTCCCTAGAGGTAAATTTACTCCTTCAGGTAGTTTTTCTTGTATCAGCAAAGATGTCATTTATGGCATTAAATGTATTAGATGTGGAGAGATTTATATTGAGGAAACAGAAAGGAGGTTAGGAGATAGGATAAGAGAACACTTGAGATATGTCAAGAACAAGAATAGACATTCAACCCTTTTGGCCACAGTTTAGATCATTTCAGAGTGCAAGTTCTGTTTGAAAACATCAATGGTAATTTGGCCAGGAAAATCAAGGAAAATTACTTCATTATGAAATTTGGCTGTGTGTACCCACTGGGTATGAACAGGGACAATGGAATTGTAGTATAAATGTTATCTTACAATTACAATTTGTTAAATTTGAATTCTTTTGTTGAGTATATTGATTTTTATTATCATAGTTAAAATTGTGCAAATTTTAAAATTTTCGATTTTGAGACGTCATAGTAAAAAATTGCAAAAATTTTTAAATTTTGATTTTTGTGACGTCATAGTAAAAAATAATTTTTTTGTAACGTCATCTTAGGATTTCCCACATAAATATGACTAAATATGTGTTGTAAATAATAATGACGTGATTTGATTTGTTAAAACGTCATTTTGATGTAATTTTGTTTATTTACATATAAAAAGAGCTTTTTTTCAAATTTAAACAATTGTAAGCTATTTCTGATGAAGGAGTGAAGCTCCGAAAGCTCAAATAAATTTATTTTTTGTGTGCTAATATATTTTGAGCTTTGGGAGCTTTACTACTTCATCTAGACTTGCTCCAAGTCTTTGTATTTCTCATTCCAGCAAATCTGACATACATGAAATCATTATGAACCCACTTGATAAGTGAAAAAAGCTTCTGTCTAGAGAAATACAAAGACTTGTCACAGCCAGGGGGTCCCTGTACTGAGTTTTACCACATATGATTCCCCTGCAGTGTGCATTTTACTACACAGGCACGCTCAAGTGATATATTGTAGTCATTATTTCTTTCTCCATTTAGGTGTACATGAATAGGGGAATTTATAAAATGTAGATAAAATTATTATGAGAAACTTTATATCTCAATTCCACAGTAGATTGTGTGTTTTCCTGACAAGTTTATAGTGATGCAGTTCAGCATAAAGCAAGGAGAAAGGGATAACCTACCTTCAACAAGACCAGATTTGCATCTCATAGGAGATTTCTTTTTTTGGATAAAAAAGTGATTCCAAATGGGTTTTTGTTGAAATTCAATGGACAATCTTTAAAGAATCGGAAAATTATGAAGAATTGTTCCTTTAATCTGATGAGAGATACCCTTAGAGAAAACAACTTCAAGTTACAGACATTCAAAGATATTGATGATAGTACGGAGAAACTTAAGGTTTGGTGTACTTCTATTGAGTTTGGTGAAATTTCTTCATGCATTCATTAGTGCAATAAAGAACTTCATGTGATATTTGAAGGGATCGAATCAAAGAAGTTAAAATGTTTACTTCCTCTGGACAAGGAGATTTCTGAAAATAAACTTGTAGTTACTATTCCATCTGATCTTTCTTTGGACAGTTCAGAGCGTAGTCTTCTTGGTAAAGGTCTTGGATTTGTACCTTCCAATAGGAAACCTGAGAAGTTTCAAAGTCTTTCTAAAGATCTTTCCAAATTTTATAGAAAAATTAGACTCCATGCTTTCTTTAATAATTTTGACCAGACAATTGATGACAGATTACAGACGGGATTTTCCCAGGAGGATGAGTTTACGTATATCCTGTAACACCTTCACAATCGGTATTTATTACTACCATAAACAAAGTAAAACAAAGAGCATATAAAATAAAGAAATATATTTTGATATTCCAAGTTAGTAAAGTTTTGCTGCTTCGCTCTTTTAAATATCCATATATGCTCTTTGTTTTTACTTTGTTTATTATTTTATATGGATGTTTAAACTTCAGCCTCCGATGAGAAAGTTAACACCAATCACTTTTCGAACACAATCTATTACTATATAAATATTGTATTAGCCATAGCAACATATATATAGTGTGAAATAGTATTAATGTTTTGTAGCACTTCAGTAGTATTATTTAGAATACAATACATGTTTATGTATGAAGAATTTTGCCCATTTCGCAAAATAGGCAAATGACTTGCACATATCATGAAATAGGCAATTTATCAAGTATTTGCTGGCTGAAATTGCAGAATCCCCCTGGCAGAAGTAGAAATATGGAAATTTTGTGTGAAATAAGACTAATAAATATTTATGAATATGAAGTCATGAATACAAATTACAAACTCACTAAGGGAGATTACATTTGGTCAGGGTCGACAAAGTCGACAATATAAAGTAGATGGACAAGCTTTCAAATTTCTTAATATTTATAGTATTTTGTCGACTTTGTCGACCTGTCGACCAATTGCTAATATATAAATAAAAATCTCTCTCCAATTTGTCCACCTTGTTATCATTTGAACTTCTATTACTTTGTCGACCTGTCGACCAGTTGGTAATTATGTATGCTATATATACATTTCTTTGTCCATTTTGTTGACCAATTACTGATATATAAATATATGTGTGTATCTGTATGTCAACTTTGTCGACCTCGGTGACCAGGGATTTATTTGAACTTATATTGTTGACCCTGTCTATCCTATGTATTTCATAATATTACCTAATTAGCATAATTACACCAATTATTATTTATCTATTCTTATAGATTTTCTAATTATCATATTTTTACTTCCATCAGGGGGATTCTACAGTCGCACCTATTTGCTTGGGTCGCCTATTTTATGAAATGGGCAATACCATGCATGAAAAATAAATTTTCATGCATAAGAGTATTATGATCTGCTACATAAAAAGCTGACTATAACATACATAAAACAACAGCATTTTACGTTTTATTACCTATGAGGGAACATAGTTAGCACTTTGGAGAAAATGCCATAGTGTACCCAAATTTGGTATGGATATGACAAGATAAAGGCTTTGAGAGAATAACCTCAAAATGAGAGCTAAGATTCAAAACGAGGCGTCTATCTTAAAATAGCAAGACTTTCAACATTAGAAAAGTCTAAGTGATAAACTTTAACTATAAGCAGTATTTATTGCTGAGCATGAATACTTAAAACCTTTTATGTTAAAAGAGGTACTGTCAATGGTCTTGCAGCTTTGTTAAAGTTTCATTCAAAGGGTGCACATCATGACTATGCCAAATACATTTAGTTTTTTAGCTTGTGACAAGAGCTACTGTTGGAAATGTTGAGCGACATCAAATATTAAAACACAAGGATAGCCATATTTTGCAAACACCAATTACCTCTACACTGGCAACCACTGTATGACACACTGAAGATGATTGTAAAGCCAAAAATAGAATTAATTAGAGGTATTCCAGATGATGCAGACAGCTTCTTCTATAGAGGCAACAATAATCTCATTGTTTTAGATTATATGATGGACATAGCCGGAAATAACAAGGCAGTGTCTGATTTATTCATAGAAGGCTCTCATCAGTGAAACTTAAGCATCATTAATTTAACTCAGTCACTTTTTCCAAAGGGCCAAAATAGTGTAACACAATGAAGGAACACAAAATATTTAAAAATATTCAAATAGCCCATGTCTCAGGATTAAACAGCACAGCTTGACAGGTTTATTCAAAGGTAATAAAGTTTTGCTGCTAAGCTCTTTTAAATATCCATATAAAATAATAAACAAAGTGAAAACAAAGATCATATGAAATAAATTTATTTGAGCTTTCAGAGCTTCACGCCTTCATCAGAAATAAATTACACTTATTTAAATTTGAAAAAAAAAAAATTTATGTGTAAATAAACAAAATTACATCACAATGACATTTTTAATATATAGGCCAGTTACACTTACACAGATACCCCATGGATATAGGCCACAGTTTCATATCTGGAAACTGCCAAGGAATCTGTTGTGGATCGTGGGGTTTGGGGAGGAAGAATGTTAGAAAAGTGAATGATTTATGGACACGTCACGGATAACTCTCCGGATGATAGGGATGCCACAAGGACGTTAGGGATGCATTGTGTTGCTTGCAGATGACCTCTGGATACTCCTCCATGGCGCAAAGACCCCAGGACACACCAGGAGAACATAGGTATTCCAAGTTAATAAAGTTATGCTGCTTCGCTCTTTTAAATATCCATATAAAATAATAAACAAAGTAAAAACCAAGACCATATAAAATAAATACATTTATTTGAGCTTCCAGAGCTTTACTCCATCAGAAATAGATTACCATTGTTTAAATTTGAATTTAAATTTTTATTTCTGATGAAGGATTGAAGCTCCGAAAGCTCAAATAAATTTAATTATTTTATATGCTCTTGGTTTTTATTCTGTTTATTATTCTATAAGGACAACATAGGGATGCATCAGGACATCTCAAGGACACCCTGGATGGGTTTACAGACCTAGGGGTCACTCAAGGATGGGGTTTATGGATCTTTATTTTTTTCGCCGATGTCAGCTTATCGATGAGGATATTCAATATATTGATCGGTTCAGGCCTTGGCCAACCTGGGCAGAGCTCGAAGAAGAGGGTCAGTACAGCAGACCGATGCCAATGCACCACTTAGATGACCCTATGGCATATAGAAACTTCATCCAGATGCCACCTGAGCTCTATCAAGAACTGGAGCAGAGAATCACTGCTCAGTTTCAGAGGGACAGGACCTTGATGAGAGATCCCCGTGAGCCCAGGAGTCAAGTTGGTGGTCAAGTTGGACATCTCGCCACTGGTGACAGCTACACCACTCTGCAGTATGCTTTCAGGGTGGCCAGTCTAACCATTGAGAAGTTTGTGCCGGAGGTCTGTGATGCTATCACCAGGGCCTATCGAGATCAGGTGATGCGGTGCCCCACATTCCCAGAGGATTGGTTGCTGGTTGAGTCTGTCTTCCGCCTGAGGTGGAACTTTCCACATACCCTGGGTGTCTTGGATGGAAGGAATATTCCACAAGGGGGAGGCAGCCTCTTCCTCAACAACAAGTTTGGTTTTACGTCGCTTTCAACACTGTACAGGTCATATCACGACGGGTAGTTGGAAGGGCAGAGGAAACCAGTACATATAGTTCGCTAGGGTTCTGTACTGTAAACTGCCGACCAACGGCAAGCAACTACCAGCTTTCCCACTTACGGACATGACTGGGATCGAACCCCGGCCGCAGAGGTGGGAGGCAAGAGTGTTACCACTCTGCCACCGTGGCCCCCCCGCAACAACAAGGGCTTCCACTCAATTGTACTCTTGGCCCTGGTGGATGGACATTCCGAGTTCCCGTGGGTGGACATGGGGGACCCGGGTCAACTTCAGATGCGCAGATTTTCAAGCACACCGATTTGAGGCACAAAGTAAAGGACAGCAGCATCAGCTTCCCTGACAGTGAATCTCCGAGGATTGGTGGACCAAAGGTGAACTTTTTCCTTCTCAGGGACAACGCATTCCCCCTCATGCTTTGGCCCTACTCCAACCATAGTATGAACTTAAAGGAGATGGTCTTCAACTATAGGATCAGGCGTGAAAGAACTGTCATAGAGAATGCCTTTGGGATCCTGATGTTTCGTTTTAGGATTTTTCAGAGCCCGCTGCAGCAGGAGCACCCGGTGGTCAACAGGATTGTCATGGCCTGCCTAGTACTGCACAACCTACTGAGGATAAGATACCCCACAACTCAACAGGAAGACTTTGGGGGAGGGCCAGCGTACATCTAATGTCTGGCATTGTAATGGGTGGTGACATGACACACAGCTGTGATGATGAAGTGGTGCTCTGTGATGTTTGCTGTTGTGATGTTTGCTGACTGTGTTGCTGTGTGGGCTGCTGCTGCTACTGTATTGGCTGCTGTGACTTAATGGAATGCTGTGGTTGAATTGCCTGCTGCTGCTGTATCGGCTGCAAGTGTTGCTGTGGCTGCATGCTTTGCTATGGAGTGTCTCCATGGATCTGCTGCTGAAATGGTGCATGTGGCTGAGTGAATGTCTGTTGAAAGTGCTGCTGTGACTTCTGTAATGGCTGCTGTGCAAGCCGTTGCAGTATGTCTGTTGCATCTGCTGATGTGGTGCCTGCATCTGTGTGTGAGACACTGGGTAATGGTGTGACGTCGAAGTTTGGCTGTAGGTGACGGTCTGCACCATGCTCGTGCCCATTCCGTGTTGGTACCTTTGGTGCTGCTTGTCCCTACGTTTAAGTCTCATCAATAAGTTGAATGTCTCTTGTTGAAATTCAGCATTGAGTCGCTTCTCAGTTGTACCACCTCCACTTTCAGAAAGTCACAGAAGCCCAATCTTGGGTTATCAGGCTTGTCTTCAAACTTTTTCACCATAGTGTCTTTTAACTCAGTTATCCCCCTCTGTGATTTGGCAAGAGCTGCTTGGAGGTCTGAATCTGCTAAACTTGACTTCACACTGACAGCACGTGAGCGGGTTGTAGGTGCATGTGTATCCAGGTGCGAGGTGTCTGAGGGGTCACAAGTTGACTCTGGATGAGAAGTACTCTGGAGAAGCAGCCCTGAATTCACTTTTTGCTGTAAGATGGTGCACAATGTGGTCCCTGAGGAAGTCAAAATTGTTTCTGCCTCTCTGTCAGCAGTGGTTCCCCCTGGCCAGACTTCATGTGAGTGACTTTCCCGAGTGTGAGCTTGCTCTGGAACCACTTTTGACAGCCATCTTTATCCAAAATGTTCCCCTCACAAAACTTTGTCCACACAGCCTCCCTCTTGGCCCTATCCTTGTAGTCCATTAAACGCTTGTAGAGAATTTCATTGTCACACAGAAAGTCCACTAACTTCTGTTCCTGCTCAACATTGAAAAGAACTGGGGGTTTGTTGCTCCATTTGTCAGCCTTTGTCCTTGCCTGTCCCCTTGCCCTTCTGTGTATTAGCTGTCGCAGGTTGTGTATCCTCATCACTTGTATCCAATTTGTGCTGTGTCTCCAGCCCAATGTCACCCTGTTCTGTATCCGACACCTCCAGAGGATCCTTCACTCCCACAACCAACTCCTCCACCACAGCTCCCTGCTGAGTCTCTGGTACACAATTCATCCACCTCTGGACTCCTGGGCCTGGTGGACATCCCTCTGTCTCCTGACTGCCTCTGCTCTTGAACTTTGGTGTCATTTTACACAAGTATTCACCAAATTTCCTATTTTCAAAAAAGTAAAACCTCTAAAATTTTGACTAAATATGTATGCCAGCAAAATATATCCTCAAACATATACAGTAAAAGCTGTAAAGTTCTAAAAATTCATGTATTCTCAAGATGCCAATGCAAATATGAGCAAAACCCAAGCCAAGTGCCCTTTATATAGGCTTTCGCGCATAAGAAAGCGTCTTTCCGTAAGTTTCTAAGTGTCATGGGAAACTACAATTGTATCCGTAAACTCCGTTGTTATTGTCATTGAGGCATCATTTTCGTCTGTATACACCATCCCTATTGTCCATGAATAGATCTGTTGATATCCATGCATATCTGCAGACAAATTACATATCTGTGACCTTCTTCATGGACCATCCCTATTGGTACATGTGATTTTCGGCAATGTTCATTAACTTCCGGTGGTGTCTTTACAGCCTCCGAACACTCTCCGGGAATATCCGTAGACATTTTCTGAGCCATTATTGGCACAGATGAGTCAAGGATGTCCCGGATGCCACTAGGAGATCTACAGGTGTTGTAAGGACACTACGGATGACATACAGATCGGTTGCGGATATTAATTACACCTGGCATCCGCAAACCTTTTTACGGAAAAATTCAAGCAGTTTGATTTTTCCATGGCATTCCCATGGACACTTCACATCGGTGATGGATGCCACAAGGATATTATGGACGTGTTCACAGATGAAAAATATTATCTGTAAATCACTCACAATTTTTCATATTTTGTAACCTGCCGCGATCCGGCGGTACATCCGGCTATGTGTAACTGGGGCTAAACAAACCAAATCATGTCATTATTACTTAAAACACATATTTAGTTATGAATCACAAAATGATGTCACAAAAAATACTTTTTACTGTGAAGTCACAAAAATCTAAATTTCCCACGGACAATGGAATGTTATCTCTCTTACAATTTGTTTAATTTGAATTATTTTGTTGAGGATATTGATTTTCATTGTAACAGTTAAAATTGTGTGAAATTAAGAAATTTTGAATTTTTGACAATATATAGTAAAATTTTAAAAATTTTTAAAAATTTAAAAATTTTCTATTTTGTGACATCATAGTGAAAAATTGAAAAAAAAAATTGGGTTTTTGTGACGTCATGGTAAAAAATACTTTTTTGTAACGTCATCTTAAGATTTATGATGTAAATATGACTATATATGTATTTTGAGTAATAATGGCATGATTTTGGTTTGTTTCAACGTCATTGTGATGTAATTTTCTTTATAAAGATCTTTTTTTCAAATTTAAACAATTGTAATTTATTTCTGATGAAGGAGTGAAGCTCTGAAAGCTCAAATAAATTTATTTATTTTATATGCTCTTTGTTTTTACTTTGTTTATTATTTTATATTGATATTTAAAAGAGCGAAGCAGCAAAACTTTATTAACTTGGAATGATTATGAATTCGGCTTTATCCCTCTCGGTGAGTTACAGGAAGCCACATCTGGGGTGATCAATGAATTGTCTGATTACTGTCCAATAAAAGCTCACAAAATGCTTGCACAATTTGGTAAACCAATTTTTTTACAGGCAAGAATTAAAGTTGACACTCCAGCTATTGGGATACCCAGTTGATGGATCTCCTTAGATTGCCCCCCTTCAGTTGGAAGGCCAGAATCATACATCTGCGATTGACTATCCCAATGACATAGAAGCATACTTAGAGGAAAAAAGTTTTAATGCTATTGTAGGACCATTTCAAAATCATCCTTGCCCCAATGGTCATATATCCCCTTTATGTCAAGAGAGAAGCCAGACTCTAATAACAGGTGGGTCATAATTGATCTCAACTGGCCTTTGGATCAGTCTGTAAATTCAGGTATTGACAAAACTTCTTATCTGGGCACAGATTTCACCCTAGTCCTCCCAACAGTGGATCACATCACTGATAGGCTAAAAATTTTGCTAGGTTTACAGTGGTGTCACATCTACATCAACACCTGCATTCTGTTTGGAAGTCATCATGGTTCCCAAATTTTTCAGCACGTCAGCGATGCTGTGCATTTCGTGATACATTGCACGGGCCATAGCATTATTAATTACGTCGACGATTAAGTCAGAATCGGCATTCCGTCTGACAGAAAACGCTTATATGACCATTTATATGACCTCCTTGAGTACTTAGTCTCACTATCAGCCAGAAGAAGTTGGTACCTTCCAGCACCTCAGCTGTATGTCTGGGCATTGAAATCAACACAGAGAAGGGTTCAATCTCAATTCTTCACTTAAAACTGCGTCAGATTTGTGATACTGTCAGTGAATGGAAAAATAGAAAATTTTGCACAAAGCGTCAGCTTCAGTCGCTTCTAGGCCATTTACTGTACATTCATAAGTGTGTGAAGCCAGCTCGCTATTTTTTAATAGAATGCTTCAACTACTCAGAGAATATCATGGTCAAATCCGAATCCATTTGAATCCTGAATTCCACAGAGATCTTAGGTGGTTTGAGTGGTTTCTCCCTCTTTACAATGGCATCGTGTATGACCATCAAAAACTGACCATCAAGTATGTTTAGATGCATGTCTGCAAGGTCTGGGGGTGTCTGTGAGAATGTGGTCTACCATCTGCCCATACCACTTGGGTTCAAGGGTTTGAATATAGTGCATCTTGAGATGCTAAATATATTAGTAGCAGTAAAACTATTTTGTACCCATTGGAAGGAAATGAATATTCTTATTCATTGTGACAATTTTGGAGTAGTAAATGTCCTTAGGTCAGACAGAGCCCGAGATCCCTACCTGGCTGCTTGTGCCAACAATATTTGGCAGTGGGCAGCTACCCACGATATAAGTTTTACTTATACTCATGTTTCAGGCAAAAGCAACAGAACTCCTGATCTGTCTAAGTGGACCAATAGTCCTTCAAATGTAGCTGGGCTTACTGTTCTGGTCCCAAGCCCAATATGAAGCCCTAGAAATTGATGCTGAAATCTAACATTTACTATGCTTTGTTTCAGATAACCAAAAACTGAAGAGGCTGTCCATAAAAGCAAATGCCCAACTGAAAGATGCATTCAGGCCTTCAACATCCAAAGCTTATGGTATGATGTTCAGAACTTTTGTCAGTTTCTGTGTGTATACGAGTATTGCTGTTGAAAGTATTGATGTAAGTGATCTTTTGGCCTTCTTGAAATGTTTAAAACACAATGAAATATCAGTAAATATGTTGGCTAACTACTTGGCAGCCATAAAAGCCAAATTCAGTGTACTTGGTTTCAATGCTTCCGTTCTAGATGACAAAAGGTTAAAGTATTACCTGAGATCTATCAGTCTGCTTGTCCACCAAAAACATTATTTCAGTAAAGACCCTGGACAAGATAGTACATTGCTGTGATACATTGTATATAGGCGCCATTTTTAAAGCTGTATTTCTGGTGTCATTTTGGGGATTTTTAGGCTATCTAATTTAGCCCCTCATTTATTCTCCACCTTTGAAATATCCAGGCACCTTGCTGATGGTGGTATCTTCTACTCCAATTCTCCAAAAAATTGTCAAAATTTTAGTAAAATGGACTAAGACTCTCAAGACCCATGATAAAATTAAAGTTATCACACTACCTAGGCTGGGCAAAAGTCCACTTTGTCCCTACCATGCTTTGAAAAAAAAAGACATAGCAATGTATAACCTATCAGAAAATCAACCTGTCTTTCAATATAAATATTCTGTGGGATAGAAAGTTCTGATCGACTCAAAAATTAGAAAGACTTTGTCACTCATTAATTCAAAACTCCATTTTCCACCTCATTTCTTTACCTTCCATGCTTTCCGGTGTTCAGGTGTCTCCCTGGCCTTTAATGCCAATGTCCCCTTGCAAGAAGTCAAGGTGCAGGGCACCTGGACGCCGGATTGCATTTGGTGGTACATTCAGAACAAAACTAGACACTCACTGGTTGCCCGCACCTTTCAAAATATGCTGGCTGTCTGATAAATGCTGATAAATGTGTGGTTTGGGTTTGAGGGATTTTTTCATATTATGTAAATTTTTACATGGGGTAATTTCCTATGTCCATCTCAGCCACACATACTCTTACCCAACCATCCTACATGTCTCGGAACTGATTTCTATGAAATTCACAATATAAGTTTATTCACTCCTACATCAAATTGAATAAAAATTCACTTTTACTAAATGTGTACCTCTGATCAGTGTGACCTTGTGCTGACCTTTACCAAAAATATGACCTCGGGTCAGACTGACGGCAGTCTGACCTATGACCTAATATGACTTCTTGAACTTGCAAGAGTCACACTGAGATTGTGTCCAGTATTTAAATGTTTGTATCATTTGTATTTACTCTATAAACAAATGTACATGTATACTAACATCATGTGTAATTTTGTGGGATCTACAAATTATTTAGTATTAAAATGTGTATGCTTATTGTATATGTTATAACTATACACTTGTTACTTGTAATAAACATGAGTACCCTCATCTGTTGTCACTGTGTTAGGGAACTTTTGGGGGACTGCACTATAGTAACTCTTTCCCACAAGTTAGCAAGTCATTACCACAAGATACTAAGTGGATAGCAAGTCATTCAAAAGAGTTACTAAGTCATTCTTTGATGCCAATGTACAGACAGTTTCTTTGAACATCATATCTGTAATGTTTTGATCTAAAATGCCCTGTTATAATTCTCCACTAAAATATAATAGTGCATTGTGTATTCCATATATATATATATCTATCTGGATAATCCAGGTTATGAGTCAGAGTTATTATGAAGGGGTTCCCCAGCATGGTATATGAGAGTGTGACTACATATATACATTGAATAAAAGTGGTTTAGTTAAATCTGTGTAGTTCTTAAATGAGAAGAGATAATCTTACAATACCTAACTTATACTGAGGGAACAACATAATGTCTTGTAGTAACAGTTTTTAACTGGTGGGAATGACTTAATAAAAGGTGGGAACGACTTATTAAGTTGTGGTAATGAGTTAATATGTGGTGGTAATGAATTAATAAGTGGTGGGAACAAGTTAATAAGTGGTGGGAACGACTTAATAAGTGGTGGGAATGAGTTAATAAGTGGTGGGAATGACTCAAGAAGTGATGGGAATGAGTTAGTAAGTGGTGGAATGACTTAAGAAGTGGTGGGAACAAGTAAGTAAGTTAGTGATGGCAATGAGTTAGTAAGGGCTGTTTTGGTGATGTTTTGAACTTATGTATAATGTAATTAGTACTTTTATAGCACTTAATCTCAAGCATAAGGCAGATTTCAACATGCTATAGCCATAAATGGGGAAGGAAAAATCAAAATCGAGAGACATATTACACAGACATAAAGTTTTTGGTTTGTAATACAATCATATACTATCCTTTGAGGTAGCTAACTGTTGAGATTTATGACATATATATGTGAAACTGTATCACAAATGAGGAATAAAACACTATTTGAACAAAAAAGATTCTGACGAGGTTATTGTTGACACAATGTAGTTTTTTTACATTTGATTTGGATAGACTTCTGAACAGAAATTTGCAGTAGTCAAGGCAACTACTTGCAAGAGCATTACAGCAAGTATTGCAGCTTCACACATGAGGTACTTCGTATTATTATTAATCTGAGCAAAACAACCTCCAGAAATCTTCTGCGGTCATGGTGGGATAGTGGTAACACACTTGCCTCTGTCCTCTGAGATCAGAGTTCAAATCCCAGCCTGGCCCCAGCAGCTACAGACTTTTGAAAAAACGTTGATTTGTGTTGAAAACCTAAGTAAAGCTCTGCGACCTGAAAAAGAAGTCGTATAATAGACATAAAAGACTTGTGATTTAGCATTGAAAATTGACCCTGACATATTTTCAACACAAAATCTAAGTTAGATTTCAGACAAGTAAAGTTAGTCATGTTTCACAAGAATTATGAATACTAAATCTTATTTAGATTTCCAACATTAAAAAATAGCTATGCTTTAGACTAGAAATCTTAGTGGTATAGGGTTGAAAATCGATCCTAAAATTGTTGTATACTTTTCAACAGTAAATCAACAGTAAAAGTTTGATTTCTGGTCAGTGACCACATGGTTTGCGATTTGCTTATCAATGACCCTAAAGGTGGTGTCTATCTTAAGTTTTAACTGCACCAACTTTATCCTTGAATATAATTGGATAATTATCTAGCTGCAAGTAGTCAAGTATACAAGATAATCTTCTAATAGTAATTAAGTTACTAGACATATGTCCAACTTCAGCTTGTAAAACAGGGTTTTTCGGTATCTTTCAAAACAGGAAAATATAAATGAATATGTTGAAAATGGTTTCCTCTGCCCTTACAACTGCATGTCACAATATAGTCAAAAAGGTGCGCAAAACAGAAATGGGTAAATAAAACCAAAGATCACCTAAGCAGGAGTACCACATTGATTTAGTTTGTGAAATGTATCACCAATGTTCTTTTGTATAAGGTGGGTATTTCGTGTCCTCAGCATAGAAGTGGAATTTTAGGACTTTTCAAAGTAGTGTACAGGGAGAACAAAATCCACATCCCAGGCCACAAGTTGTCACAGGCTGTCAAAATGACCTAGCAAAGGTCAAACGTCCAATTATTGTCATTCTCACCAGGTTCAAATCAAAACTGACATGTTAAATAAGCCCCATGCTGGGGGGTCAAGTTTCCCCAGTGTCATCACTACCACCACATTCTCATCTCTCCGGAATATCTCCCTAATTAATGGGCACTTTCAAACCATTTTTGGTACTTATATACCCTTTGCATGGGACAATTTTCCATATACTTAAATGTGATCTTTGACCTTTATCGTGGTCATATTATCCCAAATAATTTCTTTTTGGATGCACCCACTTATCATGCAGTGCTCAGCAAAAAGCATTTCACTGTAGGAGGTTATTGTTTTAATATTTGTCAATATTATCAAAATGCCAACCTAATTAGATTTAGCAGCAATTTGACCAAAATTGAATGATTTATGAGCGTTTTATACCTGGTAGCAATCAGGATGCTCAAATTAATAAGACCCCCCCCCCCCCCCGTTCTCTCCTTATCTGTTGCATTTAGAGCCTTAAAACCGTATTGGGAGGTAAAGAGAGTCTAAAACTCCTCTGATTTATCCCGTGACCACCTCTTGTGGGGCAAAGTGAGGCCATAAAATGGCAGTTTTTGTATTTTGTGATTTTATTTTAATTTTATTAAAACAAATCTTTTTCTATGTTTCTTTAAATATTTTAAAACAAATATGTTAATATGTTATCTTGACATTTTATTTTACTTTGTGTATTTTTCTTTTAAACTCTTGTTTTTTTCTTGCTTATTTCTTTCTCATTGTTTATTTGCAACATCTAATTTTCTTTTGTATATCTAGGGTTACATATAAATAGATAAGAAAGAAATATAGAAATAAATCAATTTGCTTAAAATTAAAAAAAATGACATTCATTTGTAGGTTTAATTTGCGATTAGTTTGAACGTTATGGACATAGCACTGATATCAGTGAAAAGCTTAAGATCAGCACTTCGCTGTTCATTTCACAGATTGAAAATTGGTGCAATATTCACTAAGATATTGGCTTTTAAAGTTTCCCCATTTCACAATAATTTTGTTCACAATCGCAAGATTTGTTAATATTTCAATATGGCGGCCGTTTTTCCCGAGGGGAGACGCCGATGTTCATTCTAGTTTTTTTAAGAATTCCAGAAAGGATCTGGAAATTCTGTGCAAAGTGGAGACTGTATCGATGAACAAAAGCAGTTACCTTCATTAGAAATGACAGGTCATAATCCAAATCTACCTGCCCCTCCGGGTATCCCAAATACGAAGCAAGTGGGTAGGGGTAGAAGTACAGCAACACTGACTGATTCCTTCATTGAGGAAGAAGATTCAGAAAGGGATGTGGATGTTTCAACCGCAGTATCCTGTAGATACTGTGGCATATTATTTGATGACTGGGATAACTTACAAAAACATTTAAGTTATGGGTGTGTCTATGAAAAAGGACAACAAAGATGTCCCTCCAAAGGAACCATAGAATAAAAAGCATAAACTGGAGGATATATGGTTTTTGGAAAAGACAAATTAATGCTTTAAAGATTTATTTACCCAAGAGGGTGATAATGATGATTCAGAGTATGCAGATACAAGTGATACACAATCAGAAAGCAATGAGGCAGACAGTGATACAAGTGATTTGAAATCAGAAGACAATATTGGTGGTACTTAGTTTGTAGTAGACCTTTCTGAATATTATATAAAAGGTTTAATTTTTAGACTTAGTATCAAGTGTGAGTCAGAAAAAACCTCAATTATTTATACAATGTAATGTTATTAGCTATTATATTGTCTATAATGTGGTTAAAATAATTCATACATTTAGTATCATTAAATAAATTAGAAAATTTATTTAATGTAAAATCTGTAAAATTAATTATTTTTAGAAATTATTCATCAATAATTTCACATTTAACGAGAATTACAATGCATACTTATAGCAAATTAAAAGCTATTACCTTATTGTCTTTTTTTAAGTAGCGACTTTCTTTGTTCATCTCTTCAATGGATTTTTCATGTCCTTTTCTTCAAAGGATAAGTCTTCTATTCTGCTCCATTTTTTCATAGCTTAACTAGTCCCTCCCCACCACCCATATACAATACATACACCTAATCCAGGTAATCCTTAAAATAAAAAAGATAAACGGGAGGCTAAGAAGCTTGAATCTACCCCATCCAAGGACACTGAGTCGCTTGTCGACCCATCTGTTGTTGCTGTATTAGGGGCTGTTGATAAACAGGGTACTGTGAAATCTCCACCTACTGTCGCCCCCCCTGAGAAAAAAGCAAAGAAAGAGAAAGCTTCCACGTCTAAGACTGTTAAATCTACTGCTAGTAGTTCAACGGTGGATTCTAAGATTGCACAACTGGATGAAAAACGGTCCGACAGATTCAACAGGTTAGAAGCCATTTTATTGGCCAGGTCTATTGAACCGACATTTTCATCTTCTGTGAAAGTGACTCCAACTCACTCTCCACCAGCTTCTGCAGTTCACACCACTGAACCATTCATCAAGCCGGTTCACCCGGTTCCTGCTACTTCAGAGTTTACTGGCACTGGCTTCTCTGCTACAAAGCATCAGTCGACCAGTAAAGCAAAATCCAGCCAACAAACTTCATTTACAGAGCTTCCTGGGAGCGGCTCCTCTGCTGCAAAGCATCAGCCGACCAGTAAAGCAGAGTCTATCCGACCGACCTCTACTGAGCCCAGCACCGGCTCTTCTGCAGTTAAAAGGTCAACCAGCAAGCACCGACCTCAGTCCAACCGACCATCTTCTACCGACCGACCCTTGCCTTCAGATGATCAGGACACCGGCTCCAATGCCTTGCACAGAGCCAGAAGGGATAGTTCTGTTAGTTCCATCTCTGAGGCCGGTAGTGACTTGTCCGACCGACCCCCAATGGATTTATACACAGAGGAAGGGGAGCTCTCAGATGATCAGGACGTGACCGGCTTGGATCAAGATCAATTTATGCCCCAAACACTGATACACCAACCTTTTTTCAAAATGTTAATGTCTTAATTGAAGAAAATACAATGGATCACATTGTAGTATGTGGCGATTTTAATTTGGTACTTAATCCAAAAATAGACTGTTCAAACTATGTCGGCATTAATAACCCTAATGCACGCCAGACATTAATTGAAACATTAAATACATATAATTTAAAGGATGCTTTTAGGTATTTTAATCCTGATACTAGTAGATTTACCTGGCGTCGTAGAAATCCAATAAAACAAGCACCAAATCCTTTTATTGACTTAATAGATAATTGCGATATAATTCCTGGGTACAAGTCTGATCACTCTATATGTACTTTGAATATACGAACTAGTAAATTTATAAGAGGAAGAGGGTTGTGGAAACTTAACTGTGATTTGCTTATTAATTCTGATTATGTTGATTTAATCAATAAAACAATACAAGAAGTTAAATCTGAATACACTGTTCCTGTTTACAGTATAGAGTTTATAGATAATGCATCTGATTTAGATAAAGAATTCATTATTGAAGAGGATCTACTTCTAGAAATGATAATGTTTAAAATAAGAGAAAAATCAATTAAGTTTGCATCAAAGTTAAGAAAATCCAAAAATCTGCTAGAAAAAGAACTGATTAAAAAATACATCTTGCAGAAAGTGTTGAATTAGCTACAAATTCAACAGATCATATTGATACTTTGAAAAATGAATTGATGAAACTAAGGGAAGAAAAGCTCAAAGGCCACATGATACGCTCCCGAGTACAATGGCTACACTTAGGTGAAAAACCATCTCAGTTTTTCTGTGGTCTTGAGAAAAAAAATTTTTTGGACAAAACAATTAGAAAAATAACCCTTGAGAATGGGGTAATAGTAACTGATCAAAATCAGATATTGGATAAAGTAAAGGAATTTTATGCCAAATTATTTAAAAATAAAGATTCAGTTCTCTCAGATACTCCATTATCAGAAATTGTTAAAGATCATCAAATAAATAGGTTAACTAAAATTCAAGCTCAAAAACTGGAAGGTGAAATAACTTTATCTGAGTTGGCTCAAGCTCTAAAAACTATGAAAAATAATAAAACACCAGGAATAGACGGCTTCCCATCAGAGTTTTTTAAAGTATTTTGGTGCAAATTAAAATTTATAATTTTTAGAGCCTTCAACCTGTATTACCAAAAAGGTATTTTATCAGTTACATTGCGCCAATCTATAATCAATTGTATTCCTAAGGGGGATAAGCCAAGACAATTTTTTAAAAATTGGAGACCCATTTCTCTTTTGTGCGTTTTATACAAGTTATTATCTACTGTACTTGCAAATCAACTTAAAGGCGTTTTAGATTCCCTGATATCAAGATCTCAGTGTGGATTCATTCAAGGTAGATATATTGGTGAAGTTACTAGACTTATTTATGACGTCATAAATCATACAGAAAAAAGTGAAATTGAAGGGTTGTTGATGCTGATAGACTTTGAAAAGGCCTTTGATTCTATTTCCTGGAAGTTTCTTTATAATGTACTAGACTATTTAGGGTTTACAGAGGGATATATTAAGTGGATTAAACTATTAAACAAGGGTATACAAGCCTCAGTAGTTCAGGCAGGTTGTAAGTCAGAATTTCTCAACATCGAAAGAGGATGTAAGGTGATCCTATTGCGGCATATTTATTTTTATTAGGTGCACAAATTATGACATATATGGTTAACCAAAACAACAAAATAAAAGGAATTAAAATTGGTAGAGAAATCAAACTATGTCAGTTTGCTGACGATACTACTCTTATTTTAGATGGTTCTAAAGAGTCCTTAGATTCTGCTTTGAACACAATAGAAATATTTGGGTCAATTTCAGGATTAAAAATGAATACAACGAAAACTAAACTTGTATGGATAGGTAGGAAAAAATACTGCAGAGAAAAAATCAATACATCTTTTAATTTGGAGTGGGGGTCAACTACCTTTGATTTACTGGGTATTACATTTTCAGTTAACCTTAATGAAATGACATCTATAAACTATAAATTAGCCTTAGAAAAATCCAAGAAGCTCATTAACAATTGGAAGAAAAGAATGTTTAGCCCATTAGGAAAAATTACAGTTATAAAGACATTTATTCTGTCTCAATTTATACATCTTCTTACAATACTTCCATCTCCATCAAGAGATTTCTTAAAAACAATAAATTCAATGTTCTTTGGTTTTATTTGGAATAATAAACCTAATAAGATAAAGCGTATGTATATTACACAAGATTATCAGGATGCTGGACTTAAAATGGTTAACTTGGAAAAATTTATTGATTCCGTCAAATTAACATGGGTTTATAGATTATTAAAAAGTCAAAAGGCTGATTACCATACTCTGTTTGAGACAACTATATCACCCATATCAAAGTTTTTTAAACTAGGTTCTGGATGGGCAAAGTTACTAATACAAAAAAGTTTTCCTATCATGGGTTAAATTTATGGAGATCCAAACTATAAATTAAAATGGAGATATTTTAAGTTCACCTCTGTGGTATAATCCACTAATTTCAGAGCATGAAGTTTATTTTCCGTCATGGTTTAACAAAGGCGTTGTTACAGTGGGAGATATTGTTGATAACAGAGGGGTTGTTTTAGAGCAAAAGGATATACAGAAAAAGTTTAACTTTTTAAATGTAAACTTTCTTGAATATCATCGTATTAAAACTTTGGTAAATAATTTTGTAAAGAAGTATAAAAATGAGGACATGTTTACTTATCCCCAACCATGTATTTTAAAAACTTTATCTGATCTTCACTTTAATACAAGTGGGACAAAAGGCATTTATAATAAACTTAACAAAGTCAATACTGAAAAAGATTTTCAAAGAAAATGGCATCAAGATATTGGCATAATTCTTGATACAAATGCAACAAAAATTTAGAATCTGTTTCAAAACAATTTATGATCCTTATTACAAGTGGTTCCAATACAGAATTCTCCACAGAATCTTAGCAACTCAAAAATCATTATACAAGATGCAAATATCTGATTCATCAAACTGTCTACTGTGTAAGAATAACCAAGAAACTATAATCCATCTATTTTTTCAGTGCCCTAAATCAATAGATCTTTGGAATCAACTAGAAAATGTTATACAGGAAAAAGCCTCCTTTCATAGTAAATTTAATCCTGAGGATGTTTTATTAGAATATTCTTATCGAAATTCAAATTCAGTGGCATTAAACACGTTGATCATGGTTACAAAAACTTACATATTTTCGAATTCCAGAAAAGGACTAGAACTGAAAATGGAGGATTTGCTCATGTTGCAAAAGAAGATATATAGCAAGCAGAAATTAGTTGCAAATCTGAAAATGGAAAATGTTAGATTTGAGAAATGTTGGTACCAAATGCAAAAAATATTTATTTATGATAACAACTGATACTATTCCACTTCTTTGTAACCCCTTCATTTTGTTGTATGTGGTATTATAAATAGAATAGTAAATACAGATTGGTCTCAGATAGATAAGTATGTTGTTGTTATAATTGTAATAAAAAATTGAGATACAGTCACATATTTGTTAAATACCTTATTTTTAAATTTTTATAAGCCCGATTGTAATACTGTGCCATTTCCCTGCCAGAGTGTACACAGTAACCTTTGTAATGGCAGTGTGATCTGTATCAAAATTAAAAAAAATATTTAAAAAAAAAGAAAAAAAAGATCAACCTCTGTCACAGGAACAAACATACCGGGAAACCATGAGAGGTATCCGTTCCTTTATGGGTTGGTCCCATGTCCCGGACATTGACAGTTCTGCTAACACATCAGAGGATAACCCTTTTGCTGGACCCAAGACTCCAGTTCCTGGCAAGGTTTCCATCCAGATGCCAACTGAACACTGGCTATGTAAGAAGTTACAGAAATTGAACACTACTTTGGTTGAGGGTTATCCCTCCCGTGGTTCAGAGGCCGGTGGGCTGTCGAAAGATGTGTTCCTGAGACCTGCAAAGTCACAGTCCAAGTGGTACGGGCTGTTTTCCGACCACAAAGTTGACCCATCAGCCATCTCATCTTGGTGCACAGATGCTGCAAAGCTGAATAGTACTTATAGCCATATTGCTAAACACTCTGGACTGACTTCTACCCCACCAGGTTCACACAGGATATCACAAGAAACCCTGAGAAGATGGGAGAGATCAGCAAGAGAGGCAACGGTTATATGTAACCAAGCAGCCAGCT
This sequence comes from Sabellastarte sp. h YS-2021, assembly GCA_964017235.1. Taxonomy (NCBI): domain Eukaryota; kingdom Metazoa; phylum Annelida; class Polychaeta; order Sabellida; family Sabellidae; genus Sabellastarte; species Sabellastarte sp. h YS-2021. Next base: position 38,523,326 of record OZ024936.1, read on the forward strand.
TCAACAGGTGTTTGTTTAAGGTCCAACAGAATATGCAGGACCAGTTGAAAACCCTGAGGTCGGAGGGTAAAGGCAAGACTTCCCACAAGAGTTCTTCAGCTGCTGATGAACTTCAATATTTGATGGATTTTAATGCCAACATCACTCAAGCAGCAGCTAAGACCATGGAGCACTTAACAGACTTCGTTTTCATCCCCATGGGTAACATTACATTAGCACGCAGGGATGCATACCTGAGTCACCTCAGAACTGGCATTAAACCAGATACGTTGAACGCTCTCAGAACAGGACCTCTACATATCAACACACTGTTCCCAGACTCAGTTTTAAGAAAAGCAGAGGAGGATATGGTCAGTTTTGAATCCAAGGGACATCCAAGTGCTGGGCGTAGCAAGGGTCGGTATCATCCCTATGAGAGACCGGATAAGAGGTCTGACAGCAGAAGCGAAGCTTAGCCGGACAGGGCGGCTTGGAAGAACATCAATAGGCGACAGTTGAAGAAAGGCAAAGGTCGTGCTTCCAACTACACATCTCGACCAGCCAAGGGCCAGCAGTCGTATGAATGACAATTACTGTGTAACCAAGTTACAGACACGACTGCTGGCCGGGAGCCCACTTCCATCACAGACTATAGACAATTAAAATGTTTCATGTTGTCTCCAATGTTCATTCTGCACCCGGGCATTCCCAAAAGAGAGAATTAAGTCCCGGGTCAGCAGGTTGTTATTGCAAAAGTTACAAATTAAAGTCTGTGAAAAGTGTTTCTTGTGTCACTCAGTTGTCTTGTGTTCAACCTGTAACAAATGTCCAAAATGCTGCACAAAATCTGCCTGTAGGGGCCAGACTTCAAAACTTTTGGCAAACTTGGCTGGATCTGGGAGCCAGTCCAAAAGTAGTTCAGATCCTAAAAGAGGGTTACACCCTTCCCTTCCGGATCCGGCCAAGACTAACAAGGTCACCCACGGTTATAAGCTGCTATGTCAATCCACACAGGAACAGCTACCTGCTGGAGGCATTACATCAGCTTATAGCCAAGAATGCTGTAGAACTAGTAAAACACCAAACATCTCTGGGGTTTTTCAACAGACTATTTTTAGTCCCAAAACCCAACAACAAGTGGAGACCTATACTAGATTTGAGCAAACTGAATCTTTTCCTCAAGATGGAGAAATTCAAAATGGAGATACCGGAAACCATCAGAACGTCCCTCCAACAAGGGGAGTGGGTTACCTCAATAGATTTCAAGGACGCCTACTTCCACATACCAATACAGGAACAGTCCAGGAAATATCTGAGATTTCATGTCCAGGGTCAGACATACCAATTCAAAGCACTGCCCTTTGGTCTGTCCACAGCACCCTTGGAGTTCACTGTGGTAGCAAAGGAGGTGAAACTGATGGCCATACACAAGGGTATAAGGATCCACTAGCCACATCCCAACAGGCCTGTCTCCAACATATTCAAATTCTAGTGAAAATATGCCAAAAATTAGGCTGGCTGGTGAATTTGGACAAGTCGGAGCTGGATCCAAAGCAGATCTTCGATTTTGTAGGATACCAGTTCGACCACGAGGTCGGTCGGGTCCGACCGACCCCAGACCGGTGGCAGAACCTTCAAGACAAAATATTAGAAATACTGTCACTACCGACCTGTCCGGTCCGGCAGTTCATGTCCCTGATAGGTTTACTAACAGCCACAGAGAAGCAAGTTCACCTAGGCCAGCTACACATGAGACCCAAACAGTGGCACCTCAAACACCATTGGAGAATACCAGAGTCACTAGAAAAGGTGATTCCAATCCCCAGCTCCCTGCACCCTCACTTACAATGGTGGCTACAGGAAGACAACGTTCTCACAGGCCAACCATTACACCCAATAAAACATGCTCTGCAAATCTTTACAGACGCATCAAAAGAAGGGTGGGGCGCTTACTTAAACGAACACACTGCCAGAGGGACTTGGTCACTGCCAGAAAACAAACTGCATATAAACCATTTGGAACTCAAGGCAGTGTTTCTTGCCTTAAAAGAGTTTCAAAGCCTCTGTGCCGGCAAGATAGTACTTGTGGCAACCAACAACACTACAGTGATGTCATACATAAACAAGGAAGGAGGCATGAGATCGGGCACACTTTGTGCCCTACTATGGAGAATCTTGACCTGGTGTACCAGAAATCAAGTAACTCTCAAAGCTCGACACATCCCAGGCCGGCTGAACGTGGTAGCGGACAAGCTATCTCGACTAGGCCAGATCATTCAAACAGAATGGTCCCTCCTTCAAGAAGTTTTCCAAACCATATGCAGCAGGTGGCATTGACCTCAGATAGATCTATTTGGCACGAGGTTCAACAACAAGTTACCTCAGCTTGTATCACCAGTACCGGACTCCCTGGCAGTAGCAGTAGATGCACTCAGTCCCCAATAGGAGGATCTGGATGCTTATGCCTTCCCACCAGCAGCCATCTTGGGCAAAGTGGTGGAGAAGTTACAGGACACCCCCTGCAAGAGAATCATTCTGATTGCTCCGGGGTGGCCCAACATGCCTTGGTTTTGGGATCTAGTGACCATGTCCAGTCAGATCCCACTAAGCCTGCCCAACCTGCCCAACCTGTTGACACAACCTTTCAATCAGATCCCTCACAGAAATCTGACAAACTTAAATTTTCATGTATGGCTCCTAGAGCCTCAGCGATTAAAGAGCAGGGCTTCTCTGAAGCAGTGGCAGCAAGGATTGAGGCTCCTCAAAGAGGATCAACCAGATCCGTCTATGAGGCAAAGTGGACCATTTTTACAAAGTGGTGCATCACTAATCAGGTGGACTTCAGGGCACCCCCTGTAAAGTCAGTTGCTGACTTCCTTATGTACCTTTTCGAGGACAGGAAGTTGCAGCCCAGCACCATTGATGGTTACAGGTCAGCCATTGCTGATAAACTGGGAATTCAACCCTCAACATCAGCAAAGATGAAAATCTCACTCGCCTCTTGGATACCTTCCATAGAGACAGACCCAAGGGCAGAAGGGGTATCCTTTCCTGGAACCTATCTCTGGTTTTACACCAGCTGACAAAGGCTCCCTTTGAGCCAATCAAGGAGGCCTCCTTGAAGCATTTGACCTTCAAGAGAGTTTTCCTCTTAGCCCTTGGTTCAGGCAAATGCAGAAGTGAGATTCATGCTTGGCAAAATAAGAACATCAGACACCAGTCTGACTGGTCCAAGGTGCTTTACCACCTGGGACCTGTAGTGGCTGCTCAACAGATCCACAAGTAGCCCAGAAATAGAGGAGATTCTATACATATGTAAATAGTGTATTATATATATGTTGTATTGAATGTAGATAACCATTGAATCTATAGATTCAATGGGTGAGTCATTGAATGTGTACATTCAATGGCTTGGTCATTGAATCTACACATTCAATAGCAAGCAGCCATTGAATGTGTACATTCAATAATTTAACTGTGGAATGTGTACATTCCATAACCATAGGTATTGAATGTATATAAACATAACAAATGCAAATTACTAACTGATACTGTGTGAAATGGAACTTATTATTGTCATTTTCATTATAAATCACATCTGTTGATATTTATTGAACTAATCTTTTTGCTAAAAATTGATTATCTGTAGTTAGTTACATACTTTTGAATCATAAAAAATTGTTGGGTATTCTAATAAAATTTTAATTTTAATCTGTTTTCTAATTATAGTTTCCCAATGAACGTATTTAACAATACAGGGGTACCACTATAAGGCAAATTACAATTAAATATCCAAATTTAACACTCAATTAGATGAATTAATTGCTATCAATTGCTATCACATTTTAGAATCATACACTTAGAGACCATAAAATGACTACTCGGGCTTGAACTGTTTCTCTTTTATTCTTTCATTGAGAGGCCAAATATTTTAACAGTTGTGGATTAAAGTAGAGCTTATAATACAGCTTTTGTAATGCCTTCATCAGAAAGGCTTGATGCATCATTTAAGAATTTCTCAGAGATCATAAACAATGCAATGAAATATATGACATTTATGTCATTACATATACATTTATTAATTTTAATGTTATAGATTGATTCTTCTTGATGTCAATTCCTGAAATGTAACACTTTTATTTCAGTTAATTTAATTATTTATTATTATACTAAAAATATCCAATATAGGCTATAAACTAAGTCTTTGCAATCAGTATCTGCATTTCATATTTTATTATTTATTGTTTTATAAATTCCATGTCTTGGGTTATTGAATGTACACATTCAATGATTTTAGCCATTGAATGTACACATTTCACAGCTCACCCATTGAATGTGTACATTCAATGATTTGCCCATTGAATGTACACATTCAATAATTTCACCCATTGAATGTATACATTGAATGGTTATCCACATTCAATACAACATATATATATATAAGCAAAGAAAAAACAAAAAAAACCCCAAAAAACTGTGTTGTGCTTCCTTTGGGAGGTTTATTCCTACTTCTTATGGGACTGAACTCACCCCTCTCTTCCCCTACCTCAGAGCAGTTCTGTTAAAAAGGGGGGGAAATCGGTTGGACCGGATGACCGGTTTCTACTAACCGACTTTGGTCTTAAGGGTTCCTGACCTCAAGGTCGACCCAGGTCTGGAAGAAAATTTGGGAGACGTTTGGCGGGCCGGTCTGCGCCGACCGGATTAGCAATTGTCCATTGGATAGGGTATTAACTTATAAAAATTTAATTTACTTATTAAATTTGCAATTTTATTCCCTTTTATCTGATTTATAACTGATATATCTGCATACAAAAATATTTACTTAATATGAAGTTGTTTCTTTATTTAGTACTCGTATATCACTTCTGCGAAAAAGACTCTTAATTTGGTACCTATCAAGCATTGCTCTGTTTTCAAAATGCCCTTATTGGTGTACAAGTTCATACATAGTCCTAAGTACTTTGGACTTTTCCTTCAATCCAGACATAGGGTGTACAAAAATCATAGAAGCCAATACGATGAGAAGCTGCTGGAGGTCCCCATTTTGCATCAATATCTAAGCCTAAAAAGCAGTTGGGCCTCAGCTATGCATATGATGCCCCAAGGATTTCAAATGATCTGCCTGCTGATGTACGCTCAGCGAAACCTCTCTTCATTCAGGAAGCAGTTGAAAAACTATCTCTGCAAATTCATATGCCCTAGTTTTCTGGTCTTATCTCAGTCTTTCTCCATATAGTGGTGACCCTTATGATGTTTCTGGCTTAATGTTTAATCACCATAGTAATTGTTGGAGAATTGCAATAGGAACTCACTTGCCCCAATGAAATTTCTTGAGATTTATCATACCCTTGCAGTTAACGTTAGTAAGCCCATCATTCCTAGGAATCCACAGGGATGTCCTCTTCAACTGGGGTGATACACCAGATCTTCAAAGAGATTAATTGCAACTTATTACCATGATTGAACTAGACCAAGGATGCATCTGTGGCCAGATGCAAGATGTATCCACCGGCAAAGGCAAAAGTAGCTATTACTCAGCTATGCCACACGCTAGAGGTCTGAAATTTTACTATGTTATAGCTGACCCAAAAGTAGGTGAATAACAGATTTGCACAAAATTCTCTAAATGCAGTAGTTTTCAAGTTACAAGTGATTTTACTCATGATGGAAGTTAGTGAAAAGTAAAAAAATAGGTATTACTCACTTAGCTATTGAGATAGACACTCAAGTTACTCACCATGTTGTAACTATGGAAAAAGTAGCTGAATAACATATTTTAACAAAGTTCTCTAAATGCAATACTTTTCAAGTTATAATTGATTTAGTGCATGATTTCATTAATTTTAATGCATTAAAAATTATTTAAAAAATTCATAAAAAAACTTTAGCATGTGAAAGCTCTCCAAAATGTAGGTGAATTAATGAGTTATTTGAGAAATACTGGCTATCTGCAATACTTGTAGAGATAATTCGCATTTACTCATTTTGAGTAGGTGAGTAATTACCTACGGGTCTAGAACTTCACCATGTGAAAGCTCTCCCAAAAGTAGATGAACGAGTTATTTTAGAAAAATTGGCTATCTGCAATACTTTTAAGCAATAAGCCACCTGCCAAATATGAAAGAAATCTGGAAAGAAATGTGGACTGTAGGTCGCTAACAAGAAATCTCTGCAGACGCGGACGATGATATGAATCCATAGTATCCCCGCTTTGTGCCAGGGATACAAATATTGAACCACTAAGAAGCTACTGTCAGAGTAATACAGTCTCAAAGGTTAAGTTTGAGGGCTTAAGACAATAGAAGTATTAAGGAAAACATTTAATACAATGGAGGTGGAAGGAATTATGAAGACCTGTGCGGATTATACTACGAGTGACAAAACCTCGACAATGGCACTGAGCACAATTTAAAAACATCTCTGAACAGATATAAAAAATTCCATCCATTAAATATTGGTGTATTTGTTCGGGATAAATAGAGTCCCATTTAAGTTTCGTTTCAGATAATTATAGGTTTAGAAATTGCCCGTGCCGTCCTCGTGATGGAAAGTACTGTATCGCTACCATACAAGCTACTTATATCACCATATTGTGTCAGATATCCGCAAAATGGAAAATGCGTTAATTCAGATAATAGTTGATGGGGATTGTGGTCTGGTTTTCTCTCAAAATGGTAAATATTTTATTATCGCCCACGAAGTGAATGTGCGGTATTCACCAACTTCCATTTCACAAACAAGAATCTGCATAATCTGTGCAATCTAGATTCAGATTTGGATTCTCTTTGGATTAGCTGAAATCGTGCAATGCAATTTTGTCTCGGCATGAATCCAAAATAAATAACATAAGCCAATACGTATAAATATCACACAAATGTCCCAAATGTTAAAATTTCCTGCCACATTTTGCCGCCATTATTTTGCAAAGCATTAGTGGTGGTGGACCAATTCACGCCCGGGTACCAATTCACGCCCACCCCTAAATTTATCCAAAACAATCACAGTTAAACAGTAAATTACAAATGTAAATGATCCATTTGATGATTATCTATGATGTGGTAAACATCTTCTCTATGAAAAATTATAAATCTTCGAGAAAATTGAGGGTGGGCGTGAATTGGTATCCGGGCGTGAATTGGTCCACCACCACTATGGGTAATCCAATGAATATGAATCCATTGATCTACTTCAGAAGGTAGAGCAATGGATTCATAATCCAGGTTCAGATTCTTGTCACATGACAAGCGAATCTGTTGATCTGAATACGCCTACTATCTTCAAGTCCCCACTGACAGGCCAAATCACCGACAGATAATTCACTTACAAAATGACACATGCAGCTTTTTAAACACTAAAATATTGCCGTAAATTATTTTATTATATTTGAAATCATTTCCTTTCATTAAACATGTGGTTGACTTTCTACCGGTAAATGCCCATGCTTCAAATAATATTTAAACAACGGCAAGGCTATGTCCGGGACGTCCTGATATGTAACACATTGGCTATATGTCGGGAAGTGCTAAATCGCATTAACAGGGAAGTGCTTCTTCTAGGGAAGTGCTTTATATCAGGGTTGGGGTCAAGTACATATATTGAAATGTACTTAAGTACAAGTACAAGTACTTTGTTAATTTTCAAGTACAAGTACACATACAAGTCCTTTTTTCCTCAAAGTACTTAAGTACAAGTACTTTTCAAAGTACTTAAGTACAAGTACTTATCACCCGTGAATGACAAAGTAAATAAAAAAAAAAAACACACCACCAAGTTTATTCAAACATATATCCAAAATTTACAATTATACACTAATTGGTTGTTATCCACCTATTACTATCTTTATAACATTAAAAGGCCCACTGTCATTATTGTTTATTCTATTTTAGTGACTACCAATATTTCACAAAACAACAGATACAACATATAAAAAAATACCCAGCCTGCTATTGGGCTTATAAGTCACTTTAAGTTAGAAATTAATTAAGTGTTGTGATGATCAAAAATTAGTTAATCTAATACAATAATACTATACATAATAAGTTTTATGTTAACTAGTCTTTGTAAATTGAAGTATTAGAGAGAAAGTAGAAAGCTTTCTCCTTTAAGAAATAGGTGTTTTTCTTTTGAATACAATGTTATCACCCAAAATTGCTATTCAATAAAAGTGACAAGTAAACAATGAACTAATCCTCACCTTCAAATGTTTGACAGAAATTGAAGTGACTTTTGTGCTTCCTGCTATAATCTGAGTACATTGTTTACACTTTGCTGTGACACTCCCTTCAGTATTAGCTGGAATCTCAGAATGCTTTAAAACAGCAGCCATTGTGCTAACACAATGTGGTTACCATAAAAGTGAGTGGTTTGTCAATCCCCCTGTCCTAGTATTTATAGTGGTCAGACAAGATCAAGGCCAGTGAAAGAGATAATCTTTTTTCTGTAATCAACAGTCTTACCTACTCCAACAATCTTCTGATCTGTATTCATGCGTTGAAAAAAACTCATTCCTGAGCAATTACATCACAGAGACTGTGTTAATCTGGTCCTTGTGATTAACTTGGACCTATTGAAAGATCTTAAATGCCCAGGTGCAATTTACAAAGAATACTCATACCAGGGTAGATATTATTAACTGAGATCAGGCAATAAAGATCTGGGGACTTAAGGACTTAAATGTACTTGTAAGTACATCAAATTTAAAATCTACTTAAGTACAATTCAAGTACATGTACTTGGAATTTGAATATGTACTTAAGTACATTTTAGTACTTTGAAAAAATGTACTTAAGTACAAATGTACTTAAGTACAGAGTACTTTGACCCCAACCCTGCTTTATATCAAAGTTTATATCACAGGAAACCTTGCTTTAGAGTTTAGATTCTTTATTATTCGATCAAATACTTTAAACTCAAGAACTAGCAGCCATAGTACCAACTCATTAATATTCATGAGAAGATATGAGGTCATGGATTCCTCAGTTTTTTGACTTTATAGTATTTGATTTTCATAGAGGAATTTCCTCTAAGAAAATCAAATACTATAAAGTAAAAAAACTCGTGTCGTCCAACTCATTAATAATCCTGAGAAGATATGAGGTCACAGATTTCCCTTGGGGTTTTCTAACAACATAGAAACTACTGCAATATAGGGTCTCTTTATTGTTAAAGTACTGATTCCCCATCAACATAGAAACAAAGGATAAAAAATCAAGCAATGAAATCATTATCCGACATTTAGCCAGAAAGTTAAATATCAGGACATCCCGTGATTTAACCACTGGGTTTAAACAAAGTGATTATAGGCATGGGGTGCCGGACACATAATGTTAGTACTGCTCAGTTACCCAAGTTCGTCACCTGGATTTTTTGACAATGTCAAAACCCCTTTTCAATCATCTTTCTCTGTAGGATTATGCATTACTGTTATAAGCACTTGTTTCAGTGTCAATACTGCTTGTCCTTTTCATTTTTAAGGCAGGTGACAAACCAGGGATGGGGTCAACTACATAAAGTATTTGTATTTGAAGTATTTAAATACTTTTTTGAAAGTATTTCAAATACATTGAGGAAAAAAGTATTTGTATTTAATTACATTACTAAAGTATTTGAAATTTCAAATACTTTTTCAAATATTTTCAAATAGATTTAATAAGATGCTGGTACTATATACTTTAAATGATGATTTCAATTAATATGCATTAAATCACCAAACTAAGTTTTAAATGTTCTATAAAAAAACCTTTTCATATGGATAATTAAATCCCTGTGTAAAGAGTTATTTTAATTGTCATATGCCGGGTTACAAATGTACCCATGTTTCATGCTCTGAGGGGAGAGGCGGTGATGTGGGGTTCTTCATTCGTGATGACATCGATTTCAAGGTCTTACCCCAACCATGTGTCAATACCTTTGAGAGTATTTCCATTCAACTGTCAATGGGCAACACCCAGGACATCATTTTTCACACCTTGTACAGGCCTCCCAATGTCTCCAAAGCCGACTTCATTGGGGAATTCAGCACTTTTGTTGAGTGTGCTGCTTTAACATGTTGTGAGAATATTATTCTAGGGGACTTAAATCTGCACCTGGACAAACAGGATGTTTGGTCGCAGAAATTCAGTGACTCCCTCTGTCAATGTAATTTTACCCAGATCATTGACTCTCCAACCCACATTCACGGCCATATCTTAGACGTTTTATGTGTCAGGGATGCCTTTGCAGAGGCAGTTCGGCCGAAAGTCATAGGGGGACTCTCCGACCATCTTGCCATCACTTTCTCTGTTGATATACCCATTAAAACACCGTGCAACTTTAGGCAGGTTAATACACGGAAAATTCACAGGATAAATATCAATGCTTTTAGAGAGGACATCATGAATTCTGACTTAATCAAACATCCTCATAAGACAGCAAGTTTACTCAGTCACCAGTACTTTAATACCTTGCGTAACATTCTTGACAGGCACGCCCCAGTTAAAAGAAAAAAAATACCATTGCACCCTGACAAAGGGTTCATGACTTCAGACATCCTCTCAGCAAAGCGTTTGAAACGGAAGTACGAGCGTATATGGCGCAAGGACAATTCCGCAATTAACCGCAGTAGATATCGTGCGGTTGTCAACCGCTACAATTTTCTACTTGAAGAGTCTAGACGAAGGCACTATTCCGCAGTTATTGCTGAAAACAATGGTAATCCCAAGGCTCTGTGGAACACTTTCAAAAAAATTCTACATAAATCTTCGACCATTATTTTACCCGATCATGTCAGTCTGAAAGATCTAGCCAATGCCTTTGGGCATTTTTTCTGTGACAAAATCATGAAAATCAGAAGCGCACTACAGTCATCGGGTCCAGTTTCGATCACCAGACCAAGCTTGAACAACAGTGCCCTATCTTCTTTTGAGCCTGTATCTGAGGAAGACATTCTCAAAATTCTAAAATCATCTCCTACCAAATCATGTGATCTAGACCCAATACCAACCTCACTGGTCAAAGATTGTGCAGACATCCTAATCACCCTAATTACCAATATCATAAATTATTCGCTCAAAGAAGGCAGTTTTCCTAACTGTTTCAAAATCGCATATGTTACTCCCCTTCTCAAGAAGCCTAGGCTAGATAGAAATCTCCTGACAAACTATAGACCAGTGTCAAACCTTAGTTTCATATCAAAGTTGATTGAAAAAGCTGTAGCAAATCAGTTAAATAGTTACATCAATAAAGAGGGGCTCTCCAATCTCAACCAATCAGCCTACAAGAGATTGCATTCCACAGAAACAGCACTCCTTAAAATTCAAAATGACATTGCTGCTTCGATGGACTCCGGTAAGGCTGTTGCTCTCACATTATTGGACCTCTCAGCAGCATTTGATACCATTGACCACACCATTCTTTTTAACTGCCTCAGGGATTGGTTCGGCGTGGATGGCACTGTGCTGATGTGGATCAAATCATATCTCACAAATCGTAGACAGAAAGTTAAATTGGGTAATAGCTTCTCGGATGCCTTCTCACTCCCGTATGGGGGCCCCTCAAGGTTCTGTCCTGGGTCCACTGCTTTTCACTCTTTACACTACCCCCCTCAGCCATATAATTTCCAGTTTCAATGTTACCCATCATCTTTATGCCGATGACACCCAAATGTACTTGGCACTTGATTCCAGGAACTTTGATTCCAGTATTGCTGAGCTCACAGAGTGTCTTGCTTGCGTTCAAAAATGGATGGATGGTGTCAGATTGAAACTTAATCCAGAGAAGACAGAATTTATCATCATGGGCGACAGACAGGCCAGGGAGTCAATCATGCAAAAATTGCCCACCCAGTTTCTTGGAAACTCAATCACCCCCACTAATGAAGTTAAGAATTTAGGTGTTACTTTTGATTCTGGGAACACCTTTGCCAGCCATATAACCAAAGTTTGTCGTGCCTGCTACTACCATCTCAAAGATCTCAGACGCATTTGTAAATTCCTCACTGTGGAGACTGCAGCCCTGCTGGCTAACTCAGTGATCAGTAGTCGAATTGACTACTGCAATTCCCTACTTTATGGTGTGAATAAATACAATGTGGCTAAACTCCAAAAGATTCAAAATGCCCTCTGCAGAATTGTTTTCAGACTTGATAAAACTAGCCATGTTACTCCACATCTGCAAAAACTACACTGGCTCCCCATTTCATACCGTATCCTGTTCAAATATAATCTTATTACATTCAAGGCTATCAAATTCTCCCAACCCTCATATTTATCATCCTTAATCAAACCCAGTAGCCTTACTCGTGGAAATCGGCTTTCTCTTTCTTCAGTTCGTCCCAAGAAGGCCATTGGTAGGCGAGGTTTTGCAATGGCTTCTCCCACTGAATGGAACACACTCCCACAATCGGTACGATCTCAGAACACAATCATAGGGTTTCGAAGCCACCTAATGTGGGTGTTCCACCACATGACTAAGGCTCCCGATTAAGGGTTTTTGAGGGTCGGTTTCAAAAATTTGTTTAGTCCCAGGCATCCTGTAAGGGTCGGTTGTGGTCGGTTGAGGCCGTGTGAAAAATCAAACATGTTTGATATTTCTCCCGACCCCAACTGATTATTTTTTCCCGCCATAAACAAAATGTCCAGTCTCAGGCCTCCTCAGACCAAATTTACACAGTCGTATGTTGTCCCAGGCCGCCTGCGACCCTTAGTCCCCAACCCTTAGTACCCGACCCTTAGTACCTTAGTCCCAGGCCTCCTGCGACCCTTAATCCCATTGCAAAACAAGAATCGGCTATCTCGGTCTGGGGACGCCTCAGGACACCTTGTGGGGTCGGGACTTAATCGTGGGTTAGTCGGGGCTTAGTCCCAGGAGGCCTGAGGCGTCCTGGGACCCAGTCGGTTTGTTTACGACAGGATCGTGGTTCAAACCGACCAGAAAATGGCTTAGTCGGTTCTTAGTCCCAGACCAGTTAGTGACTGTCTGGGGCCGCCTGAGGCGTCCTGAGGCTTCCTGAGGACGATCTGTACTTAATCCCAGACTTTGAAACCGATCCAGTTTTCACGCCCAATTTTGTTTTTTTTTCACCGACTGTCCACGATTAAGGGTCGCCGACAGGATCGGGGCTTAATCCTTTGGTGGAACAAGGGCATAAAGACCTACTTGTTTAGACTTGTATACCCCCCACCATAGTATTTCTCCCCTTGCGGCGCTAAATCAGGATTTGGACCCGGCATGTCCCTCGAATTTCCCTTTTTTGCCTTGAGCGCATTAGAGGATGTTGCATCAATTTTGCGCTATATAAATCATTCTATTTTGCTGTTGGAATAGCAGTGAAGTAAAAAAACTGTTGGAAACTACCGGTATGTTTGTGAGCGATAATTTAGAACATTATTAAGGTGCACTTAACAGCTAAAGTTTTCATTTATTTCATTCATCAAACCTTTTCAAGTGATTAAATCACATAATTAAACCAGTTTTGTTCAGTGGCATTGTGCATTACTTCTTTTATAAAACATAATGGCCATGTTAGGGTCCTCAGTGGCCTAGTGGTTAGCAAGTTTGGCATCTAATCATAGGCTGTCACCTCTGTGGGTTCGAGTCCCACAAGTGGCAATTCTGAAGACCTGTCCCAATATGACCCTGGCTGTTGAACGGGACGTAAAACCCCAACTTTGACCTTTGACCTTTAATGGCCATGTTTTGATTGTTTTTGTTTTTCTGGTTTCTTTCTTGTCGTACAAACATGCGTAGGTGATGAACTTGGGTAGCTGAACAGTATGCACGTCAGGTCCCTGCTGACGTATATTGGCTTTATTATGTCTGGGGTCATGCACTGCAATCAATAAGGACTTCATGAAAAAAAAATATAGTCCTTCTGATGGCTTCATTGCCAGTGCTGCCATTATCACCATACCCTTGAATAAACATCTGGCAATATGAAACCGAGATTTTAGTGAGAGGTCACACGATTACTAGGAAGGCAAGTAGTTGAATGTTTTGGTTAATGTGACATATTGTTGATGCTGAGCAACATGGTGGCGAAAATAAGGGACTACCATGCACTCAAAGAGGCTCAACATTGGATCAGTCTATGAAGCAAAGTAAACTTACATGACATCACTCTGCGGCAGCCGCATGACCAACTTCTCCAAAAGTATAAGGCCCAGAGACATGCTGTGTTTTTTATGTCAGCTGACTGGTCAGTCTGTTGACATTATGTCATCACTCTGCGGCGTGGGCCTATGCGAACAACTTCCAGAGTTGCTTCTAGGATGCGTTTTCTGCGATATCTCGCATTAATTTGCTTTTGCTCGCGGATTTCATCGAAGTATGCGGGGACAAGATTGTAAAAGAACGCATTCAGCACAAGGCAGTGCAGGATATATATACGAAGCGAAAAGACGAGAGATCAAAGAAATCGAAACGATGCGTGGAGCGAGAGTTTGTCGAGGTTTTGATTTTTCCGTCGAAATGTTCTTCGAATAATGCCTGTAGACGATTTTGGTTCCGTGATCGTTTACAAACTCAAATATATTATGAGGTACAGACAGAATTTGGACATATTATACCCAAAAATATAAAATTAAGCTGAAAGTGGATGATTATATAAAAAATGGCTACAAGAAAAACGAAACTTACAGTAGACTGGATTGTTACCACAACAGGCCATGGCAGCCGGTGGTGACCCTACGGGCGTAGTGGCTTTCTACCAGTAAACGCCCGTGTTTAAGATAACATTTAGCATTTATCTTATATTTGGAGGTTTAGTTTATGTTCTGCTTCAACCAAATTATCCAATGACATTCAAGATAATTAATGATTTAGTGGTGGTGGACCAGTTCACGCCTGTGTACCCATTCACGCCCACCCCTAAATTTCTCCAAAACAATCACAGTTACACAATAAATTACCAATATATATGATCAATTTGATAATTATCTATGATGTGGTAAACATCTTTTCTATGAAAAAGTATGAATCTTTAAGAAAATTGAGGGTGGGCGTGAATAGGTACACGGGCGTGAATTGGTCCACCACCACTAAATATGCTGGGGAACATTTCTTTGAAAGTGATGTAATTTGACAATATATCTCTATTATCGGCCGTGTTTACTGCAAACCGTAAATACCAGTGAACGCCCATTTTGTTTGCAAATAGAAGCATTTGTCCTTGACCTCTAATAAAGATATATAAGGCGGGCGTTCACTGGTAGAAAGCCACTACGTATCTGTCGGAATTCCCTAGAAAAATATTTTACTGGATCAAAATTCACGGACAACTCATTAATATTAATGAGGTCACAGATTTTCGTGGTGGTTTTAATTCTTAATATTTTCTGATTTAAGATCAAATACTAGAAGGACTACAGAGCTCATGTATGCGTAAAAAATATTTGACGATTCCATTGGATTCTTTAGCAATATTTTACTTGAAGAATTTGTGGACTACTCATTACTATTCATGAGGTCATGGTATTCTGTGGGGTTTTCCAACATATTTGTATGAATTGATGGTGTAATGACTGAATTTGTGATGCCATGACTTCAGATGAAAACTTAAAACCATAATGCCATGACAGGAGCCACTTTGATGTAAATAACCATTTTCAGTATTTTTTTAAAATTCTATCACTAGCCTTGAAGTTTATTTTTATTGGGCAAGACAATAAAAATTGACCACTAATTAATAGAAGTCCACTGTTAAAAATGCCTAAATAAGCTGAAAATGTATTTTTTATTACTTTAAACTTATCATAAAGTCGTCCCCCAGAATTTTTAGCCCCTCCCCCACATTTTGTGTAGTGGTGGGGGATCGCCCCCACTTTTTGAAATTCCTAGAATCAACACTGACTTCTCCTCCAAAACTACAAGGCCCAGAGACATGCTGTTTTTTTAAAAGATACATTAACTAAACTATTGAGGATGAAAAATTGTTCGAGGCATACAAATATGTCTGTTCGTCTGTTTGCTAGAGCCATTACAGTTGAGGTACCCCCACCAAAAGTGTGAAAATTCTAACACTTTATCACTATTTTCTCAATGGGAGTAGTTGAATGTTTTGGTAGCTAGTTTTTACCTCACCTGTCGGGGTATTGTTTTCACCCATGCTGTCCGGGTGGTCGGGCGGCGGGCAAAAGTTTGTCCGGGCTGTGTCTCAGAAACTGTAAGGTGTAGGAAGTTAATACTTGGTAGGGACATTGGTTAGGATGTGTAGGTGTGCAACGTCATGGTCTGACCTTGATTTGACCTTTGACCTTGCCGTAGTGACCTTGAGTTTGAAAGTTTTGTCCGGGCTATATCTCGGAAACTGTAAGGTGTAGGAAGTTGATATTTGGTAGGGATATTGGTTAGGGGGTGTAGATGTGCAACGTCATGGTCTGACCTCGATTTGACCTTTGACCTTGCTGTAGTGAACATGACCTATAAAATCTTGTCCGGGCTATATCTCAGAAACCGTAAAGTGTAGGAAGTTGATACTTGATAGGGACACTGGTGAGGGGGTGTAGGTATGCAACATCATGGTCTGACCATGATTTGACCTTTGATCTTGCCGTAGTGACCTTGACCAATAAAATCTTGTCTGGGCTATATCTCGGAAACCGTAAGGTATAGTAAGTTGATACTTGGTAGGGACATTGGTTAGGGGTTTTAGGTGTGCATTATCATGGTGTGACCTTAATTTGACCTTTGACCTTGTTGTAGTGACCTTGACCTTTAAAATCTTGTTGCACCTTTGGGTCTGTCTTTTGATGCAGATTAAGCACTGTTAAAGTCATATTAGAATTTATTAAGAATTTTAGTTTTATAACTTCCCATTGTAACAGATGGAATTTCAAGAAGTGAGCCACAGATTTTGCTCCAACACCACACATAAGCATTCATTGAATGTATTACCACTTCTGTATGCATGGTAATATTCAAAACATCTAAACCATAATTCGGCCATGCAGATGTAGATAAAGAGCATTGTAATGTTTAGTTTACCGATTAATGCTGTCATCTTGTTATTGAATTTAATACTTCATCTTTACATGCATTATCTTTCTGTTAGACATTATTTTCTCTATTTAAACATTTTTTTGGACCTTTATATAACTGACAGTGCTCTGAAAGTATCCTGAACTTTGTACTGATACAGTACTTCTATATCTCATGGTGTTCAAAATATTTCCCTAGGCTGTGGGGTACAGGCATCTCTGATGCTATTTTCTGACTTTTCAGTACCTTCCATAATGAGTAAAATCATTTGTAACTTAAAAACCATTGTGGTTAGAGAATTTTGTGTGAATATGTTATTCAGCTACTTTTGGGTCAGCTATAACATAATAAAATTTCAGTCATGTAGCTCATTGCATAGCTGAGTAATAGTTACTTTGAGGTTATCACTGTTGAATAAATCAGTTGTAACTTGAAATATATTGTTTTTACAGTATTTTCTTTAAATGTTTTTCACCTACTTTTCAGTCAGCTATAACATACTGCAATTGCAGGCCTGTAGCTCGTAGCATAGCTACTTTCAGGTTTTCACTGTTGAGTAAATCAGTTTTAACTGGAAAACTATGGCATTTAGAGTATTTTATTGTATCCCCGGCGCGAAGCGGGGATACTATGGATTCATCATCGTCGGCGTCCGCGCCCTCGTCCGCAGAGATTTCTTGTTAGCGACCTACAGTCCACATTTCTTTCCGGATTTCTTTCATATTTGGCAGGTGGCTTGATATGGTAGAGGACTCGCCACCCTATCTTTTTGGTAGGCTTTATGTCTAAATTAGGCCTGTGGTAGACAAAAATGTCTAAAATGTGGAATATTGCTTGTTAGCGACCTACAGTCCACATTTCTTTCCAGATTTCTTTCATATTTGGCAGGTGGCTTGGTATGCTAGAGGACTCGCCACCCTATCTTTTTGGTAGGCTTTATGTCTAAATTAGGCCTCTGGTAGACAAAAATGTCTAAAATGCATTAAAATTCATGAAATCATGCACTAAATCACTTATAACTTGAAAAGTGTTGCATTTAGAGCATTTTGTTAAAATATGTTATTCAGATACTTTTTTCATAGCTACAACATGGTGAGTAACTTGGGTGTCTGTCTCAATAGCTAAGTGAGTAATAGCTACTTTTGGGCTTTTCAGTAACTTCCATCATGAGTAAAATCACTTGTAACTTGAAAACTATTGCATTTAGAGTATTTTGTTGCAATATGTTATTCAGCTATTTTTGGCTCAGCTATAACATAGTAAAATTTCAGACCTGTAGCTCATGGCATAGCTGAGTAATAGCTACTTTTAGGTTATCACTGTTGAGTAAATTACTTATAACTTCAAAAGTATTACATTTAGAGTATTTTGTTTCAATATGTTATTCACCTATTTCAGAGTCAGCTATAACATAGTGAAGTTCCAGACCTGTGGCTCATTGCATAGCTGAGTAATAGCTACTTTGAAGTTCACACTGTTGAGTAAATCAGTTGTAATTGGAAAACTATTGCATTTACAGAAATTTGTGTAAATATGTTATTCAGCTACTTTTGGGTCAGCTATAACATAGTGAAATTACAGACCTGTAGCTCATGGCACAACTGAGCAATAGCTATTTTCAGGTACTGACTGTTGAGTAAATGACTTGTAACTTGAAAAATATTGCATTTGGAGTGTTTTGTTAAAATATGTTGTTCACCTACTTTTGGGTCAGCTATAACGTCGTGAAATTACAGACTTATAGCTCATGGCATAGCTGACCAATAGCTATTTTCAGGTTCTCACTATTGAGTAAATCAGTTGTAACTTGAAAACTATTGCATTTACAGTATTTTGCTTAAATATGTTGTTCACCTAATTTTGGGTCAGCTATAACATAGAAAAAATTCAGACATGTAGCTCATTGCATAGCTGAGTAATAGCTACTTTGAGGTTATCACTGTTGAGTAAATCAGTTATAACATGAAAACTATTACATTTACAGTATTTTGTTTAAATATGTTATTCACATAATTTTTGGTCAGCTATAACAGAGTGAAATTGCAGACCTCTATGTCATGGCATAGCTTACCAATATCTACTTTCAGGTTCTCACTGTTGAGTAAATCATTGTATCCACTGGATAGCCGCAGTGTGTAGAGAGATTTCACCATTACCGCTCTAATGAAAAAAATATTATAGCTAGCCTTCTCAAGTTTGCAAGGTATATTAGAGGGTGCACCACAGTATTCTATTGGTAGGCTTTATGTCTAAATTAGGCCTGTGGCTAAATTACTTGCCTACTAAAAATGAGTAATTCTGCATTTTCTCTAAAGGTATTGCAGATAGCAAATTTTTCTTAAATAACTCATTCACCTACTTTTGGGAGAGCTTTCACATGCTGAAGTTCCAGACCTGTAGGTAATTACTCACCTACTCAAAATGAGTAAATGCGAATTATCTCTAAAAGTATTGCAGATAGCCAATTTTTCTCAAATAACTCATTCACCTACTTTTGGGAGAGCTTTCACTTGGTGAAGTTTCAGACCTGTAGGTAATTACTCACCCACTGAAAATGAGTAAATGCAAATTATCTCTAAAAGTATTCCAGATAGCCAATTTTTGTCAAATAACTCCTTCACCTACTTTTGGGAGACCTTTCACTTGGTGAAGTTTCAGACCTGTAGCTAATTATTCACCTACTCAAAATGAGTAAATGCTAATTATCTCTAAAAGTATTGCAGATATCCAATTTTTATCAAATAACTCATTCATCTACTTTTGGGAGAGCTTTCACATGGTGAAGTTTCAGACCCATAGCTAATTATTCACCTACTCAAAATGAGTAAATGCAAATTATCTCTAAAAGTATTCCAGATAGCCAATTTTTGTCAAATAACTCATTCGCCTACTTTTGGGAGACCTTTCACTTGGTGAAGTTTCAGACCTGTAGCTAATTATTCACCTACTCAAAATGAGTAAATGCGAATTATCTCTAAAAGTATTGCAGATAGCCAATTTTTCTCAAATAACTCGTTCACCTACTTTTGGGAGAGCTTTCACTTGGTGAAGTTTCAGACCCGTAGGGAATTACTCACCTACTGAAAATGAGTAAATGCAAATTATCTCTAAAAGTATTCCAGATAGCCAATTTTTGTCAAATAACTCCTTCACCTACTTTTGGGAGACCTTTCACTTGGTGAAGTTTCAGACCCGTAGCTAATTATTCACCTACTCAAAATGAGTAAATACTAATTATCTCTAAAATATTGCAGATATCCAATTTTTATCAAATAACTCATTCATCTACTTTTGGGACAGTTTCACATGGTGAAGTTCCAGACCCGTAGGTAATTACTCACCTACTGAAAATGAGTAAATTCGAATTATCTCTAAAAGTATTGTAGGTAGCCAATTTTTCTCAAATAACTCATTCGCCTACTTTTGAGAGAGCTTTCACTTGGTGAAGTTTCAGACCCGTAGCTAATTATTCACCTACTCAAAATGAGTAAATGCGAATTATCTCTAGAAGTATTGCAGATAGCCAGTATTTCTCAAATAACTCATTAATGTAAAAACAACTTATAGGAAGTCATGGGCTGCAAATCTTTTCATGTGGTCAGATTTGACCTTGGGCCCCTCCTGCTTATTATTGGTCCTAGAGGTTTGCAATGTGAAAACGACTTATAGGAAATCATGGGCTGCGAATCTTTTGATCAGGTCAGACTTCACCTTGGGCCCCTGCTACAGGGTCAAATAAGGGTAACCAAACTTAAAAGTGCTTTCAGCTTGCTTATTAACGAAAAATGCTGTTTATCTTCTAAACTATGTTAGTTGGCCTTTGTCGGTGGATACATCCAGCATCTGGTCACAGATGCGTCCTTAGTCTAGTTTAAATATGTTATTCACCTACTTTCAGGTGAGCTATAACACAGAAAAATTGCAGACCTGTAGCTCATTGCATAGCTGAGCAGTAGCTGTTTTCAGGTTTTCACTGTTGAGTAAATCAGTTATAACTTGAAAACTATTGCACTTAGAGAATTTCCTTGAAATATGTCATGCAGCAACTTTTGGATCAGCTATAGCATAGTAAAGTTGCATACCTGTAGCACATAGCATAGCTGAGCGATAGCTACTTTGATGTTCTCACTGTTGAGTAAATCAGTTGTAACTTGAAAACTATTGCATTTAGGATATTTTCTTCAAATATGTTGTTCACCTACTTTTGGGTCAGCTATAACATAGTAAAATTTCAGACGTGTAGCTCATTGCATAGCTGAGGAATAGCTACTTTGAGGTTCTCACTGTTGAGTAAATCAGTTTTAACTCGAAAGCTATTGCATTTAGAGAAATTTGTTTAAACATATTTTTCACTTTTGGGTAGGCTATAACATAGTGAAATTGTAGACCTGTAGCTCCCAGCATAGCTGAGCAATAGCTACTTTGAGGTTCTCACTGTTGAGTAAATCAGTTGTAACTAGAAATTTATTACATTTAGAGTATTTTGTTTAAATATGTTATTATTGTACTTTTGGGTCAGCTATAACATAGTAAAACTGTAGACCTATAGCTCATTACATAGCTGAGCAGTAGCTATTTTCAGGTTTTCACTGTTGAGTAAATCAGTTATAACTTGAAAACTATTGCATTTAGAGAATTTCCTTGAAATATGCTATTCGTCTACTTTTGGGTCAACTATAACATAGTAAAGTTGCAGACCTGTAGCTCATAGCATAGCTGAGTAATAGCTACTTTGAGGTTCTCACTGTTGAGTAAATGAGTTGTAACTTGAAAACTATTTGATTTACAGTATTTTGTTTAAATATGTTATTCATGTACTTTTCAGTCAGCTATAACAGTGGAATTGAAGACCTGTAGCTCATTGCACAGCTGAGGAATAGCTATTTTCTGGTTATCACTGTTTTGTGAATCACTTGTAGCTTGAAAACTATTGCATTTAGAGAATTTTCTTTAAATATGTTATTAATCTACTTTTGGGTCAGCCATAACATAGTAAAATTGCAGACATGTAGCTAATTGCAAAGCTAAACAATAGCTACTTCCAGGTTCTCACTGTTGAGTAAATCAGTTGTAACTTGAAAAGTATTGCATCTACAGTATTTTGTGTAAATGTGTTATTCATCTACTTTTCAGTCAGTTATAAGAATGAAATTGTATACCTGTAGCTCATAGCATAGTGGAGCAATAGCTACTTTCAGGTTGTCACAGTTGAGTAGATGAGTAGTAACTTGAAACTGTTGCATTTACAGTATTTTTACCCCACAGCCCTTAAGGGCTGTCGGGGTATTGTTTTCACCCATGGTGTCCGGATGGGTGGGCGGGCGGGCAGCGGGAAAAAGTTTATCCGGGCTGTATCTCAGAAACCGTAAGGTGTAGGAAGGTGATACTTGGTAGGGACATTGGTTAGGGGGTGTAGGTGTGCAACATAATGGTCTGACCTTGATTTGACCTTTGACCTTGCCGTAGTGACCTTGAGTTTGAAAATCCTGTCCGGGCTATATCTCGGAAACCGTAAGGTGTAGGAAGTTGATACTTGGTAGGGACATTGGTTAGGGGGTGTAGTTGTGCAACATCATGGTCTGACCTTGATTTGACCTTTGACCTTGCCATAGTGACCTTGACCTATAAAATCTTGTCCGGGCTATATCTCGGAAACTGTAAGGTGTAGCAAGCTGATATTTGGTAGGGACTTTGGTTAAGGGGTGTAGGTGTGCAACGTCATGGTCTGACTTTGATTTGACCTTTGACCTTGCCGTAGTGACCTTGACCTATAAAATCTTGTCCGGGCTATATCTCGGAAACCGTAAGGTGTAGGAAGTTGATATGTGATAGGGATATTGGTTAGGGGGTGTAGGTGTGCAACGTCATGGTGTGACCTTGATTTGACCTTTGATCTTGCTGTAGTGACCTTGACCTATAAAATCATGTCCGGGCTATATCTCGGAAACCGTAAGGTGTGGGAAGTTGATACTTGGTAGGGACATTGGTTGTGGGGTGTAGGTGTGCAAAGTCATGGTCTGACCTTGATTTGACCTTTGACCTTGCCATATTGACCTTGACCTATAAAATCTTGTCCGGGCTATATCTCGGAAACTGTGAAGTGTAGTCAGTTGATACTTGGTAGGAATATTGGTTAGGGGGTGTAGGTGTGCAACGTCATGGTCTGACCATGATTTGCCCTTTGATCTTGCCGTAGTGACCTTGACCTATAAAATCTTGTCTGGGCTATATCTCGGAAACCGTAAGGTATAGGAAGTTGATACTTGGTAGGGACATTGGTTAGGGGTTTTAGGTGTGCATTATCATGGTGTGACCTTAATTTGACCTTTGACCTTGTCGTAGTGACCTTGACCTTTAAAATCTTGTTGCACCTTTGGGTCTGTCTTTTGATGCAGATTAAGCACTGTTAAAGTAATATTAGAATTTATTAAGAATTTTAGTTTTATAACTTCCCATTGTAAGAGATGGAATTTCATCAAGTGAACCACAGATTTTGCTCCAACACCACACATAAGCATTCATTGAATGTATTACCACTTCTGTATGCATGGTAATATTCAAAACATCTAAACCATAATTCTGCCATGCAGATGTAGATAAAGAGTGTTGTAATTTTAGTTTACTGATTAATGCTGTCATCTTGTTATTGAATTATCTTGTTTTGATACTTCATCTTTACATGCATTATCTTTCTTTTAGATGTTATTTTTTCTATTTAAACATTGTTTGGACCTTTATATAACTGACAGTGCTCTGAAAGTATCCTGAACTTTGTACTGATACAGTACTTCTATATCTCATGGTGTTCAAAATATTTCCCTAGGCTGTGGGGTACGGGCATCTCTGATGCTATTTGTATCCCCGGACGAAAGTCGGGGATACTTAGGATTCAGTACGGTCACGCCGCCGCCGCAGAGATTTCCTTTTGGATGCGATAACTTAAAAAATATTTTAGTTAGAACTTTCAAATTTGGTATGTGGGTATATATGGGCAATGCCATGAACGCTATTGTTTTGTGACCTTGACCTTCAATCTCAAGGTCACTGGTGGCCTCTTAAAGGTCAGATTTTGGCCATTTTTTCACTTTTTGGCCCACTTCTCCTGTACAGAAAGTCAGATCATCCTATGGCTGGTATATATAATGCATATATATGTCCTCTGTAAGCATGGAGAAATTTGACCTTGAAGCTCTTCATTGAAGGTCATCTACTGACCGCCAAAGTACCTGACCGAGGGTCATTTTTGGCCTTTTTGGAGATATTTTCACACTTAATGCTGACTATATTGCATGGAAACTATTGAAAATGGCGTTGGAGATTGAGTACATGATGGACTTCTACCATCCAGGCTTACTGGTTACAGATCTTCATTTAAGGTCATCCACTGACCGCCAAAGTACCTGACCAAGGGTCATTTTTTGGCAAATTTGGAGATATTTTCACACTTAATGCTGACTACATTGCATGGAAACTATTGAAAATGGCTTTGGAGGTTGAGTACATGATGGAGTACCAGCATCCAGGCTTACCGGTTACAGATCTTCATTTTAGGTCATCCACTGACCGCCAAAGTACCTGACCGAGGGTCATTTTTGGCCCTCTATTTGTTTGTTTGTTTGTGAACAAGATAACTCAAAAACTGACGGATGGATTTTGATAAAATTTTCAGGATATGTCCAAAATGGTAAAAGGAAGATATGATTAAATTTTGGGAGTGATCCGGATCACTGTCTGGATCTTCTGGATCCATGAAATTTAATTTTTAAAGACAGATAACTCAAAAACTTATGGGTGCATTTTGATGACATTTTCAGGAAATGTCCTTAATGGGACGAGGAACAAGTGATTAGATTTTGGGAGTGATCTGGATCACTGTCTGGATCATCCGGATCCAGGCTGCCAGATGTGTTTGTGTACAATATAGCTCAAAAACTTATGGATGGATTTTGATGAAATTTTCAGGATATGTCTGAAAAGGTAAAAGGATGAAATGGTTGAATTTTGGAAGTGATCCGGATCACTATATGGATCTTTTGGATCCATGAAATGTAATTTTTAAAGACAGATACCTCAAAAAGTTATGGATGGATTGTGATGACATTTTCAGCAAATGACCTAAATGGTACAAGGAACAAGTGATTACATTTTTGGAGTGATCTGGATGACTGTCTGGATCATCTGGATCCAGGCTGCAACATAATTTTAGGATGAATTTTGATGATATTTTTAGGATATGTTACAAATGGTAAAAGGAAGAAGTGGTAAAAGGAAGAAATGGTTCAATTTTGCGAGTGATCTGGACCACTATCTGGATCTTCTGGATCCATGAAATATAATTTTTAAAGACAAATAGCTCAAAAAGTCATGGGTGGATTTTGATGAAATTTTCAGGAAATGTCCTAAATGGGACAAGGAACAAGTGATTAGATTTGGGGAGTGATCTGGATCATCTGGATCCAGGCTGCCAGATGTGTTTGTGTACAATATAAATCAAAAACTTATGGATGGATTTTGATGAAATTTTCAGGATATGTCTGAAAAGGTAAAAGGATGAAATGATTGAATTTTGGAAGTGATCCGGATCACTATATGGATCTTTTGGATCCATGAAATGTAATTTTTAAAGACAGATACTTCAAAAAGTTATGGATGGATTGTGATGACATTTTCAGCAAATGACCTAAATGGGACAAGGAACAAGTGATTACATTTTTGGAGTGATCTGGATCATCTGGATCCAGGCTGCCAGATGTGTTTGTGTACAATGTAGCTGAAAAACTTATGGACGGATTTTGATGAAATTTTCAGGATATGTCTGAAAAGGTAAAAGGATGAAATGGCTGAATTTTGGAAGTGATCCGGATCACTATATGGATCTTCTGGATCCATGAAATGTAATTTTTAAAGACAGATACCTCAAAAAGTTATGGATGGATTGTGATGACATTTTCAACAAATGACCTAAATGGTACAAGGAACAAGTGATTACATTTTTGGAGTGATCTGGATCATCTGGATCCAGGCTGCAACAGAATTTTAGGATGAATTTTGATGATATTTTTAGGATATGTTAGAAATGGTAAAAGGAAGAAGTGGTAAAAGGAAGAAATGATTCAATTTTGCGAGTGATCTGGACCACTATCTGGATCTTTTGGATCCATGAAATCTAATTTTAAAGACAAATAGCTCAAAAAGTCATAGGTGGATTTTGATGAAATTTTCAGGAAATGTGCTAAATGGGACAAGGAACAAGTGATTAGATTTTGGGAGTGATCTGGATCATCTGGATCCAGGCTGCCAGATGTGTTTATGTACAAGATAAATCAAAAACTTATCGACGGATTTTGATGAAATTTTCAGGATATGTCTGAAAAGGTAAAAGGATGAAATGATTGAATTTTGGAAGTGATCCGGATCACTATATGGATCTTCTGGATCCATGAAATGTAATTTTTAAAGACAGATACCGCAAAAAGTTATGGATGGATTGTTTCAGCAAATGGCCTAAATGGTACAAGGAACAAGTGATTAAATTTTTGGAGTGATCTGGATCACTGTCTGGATCATCTGGATCGAGGCTGCCACATAATCTTGGGATGGACTTTGATATTTTAGGATATGTTACAAATGGTAAAAGGAATAAGTGGTAAAAGGAAGAAATGATTCAATTTTGCGAGTGATCTGGACCACTCTCTGGATCTTCTGGATCCAAGAAATGTAATTTTTAAAGACAAATAGCTCAAAAAGTCATGGATGGATTAATGGGACAAAGAACAAGTGATTAGTTTTGGGGAGTAATCTGGATCACTGTCTGGATCATGTGGATCCAGGCTGCCAGATGTGTTTGTGTACAAGATAACTAAAAAACTTATCGACGGATTTTGATGAAATTTTTAGAAGATGTCTGAAAAGGTAAAAGGATGAAATGATTGAATTTTGGAAGTGATCCGGATCACTATATGGATCTTCTGGATCCATGAAATGTAATTTTTAAAGACAGATATAAGTGAAAGAACTAGTGATTAGCTTTTGGGAGTAATCTGGTACTATGGAGAATCCTGACCTGGTGCTCCAGGAAACAGGCTCAAGACCGACATATTCACGCCTTAACTATGTCCCGTCCGGGGATACACTGCGTCGAGACGCAATCTCTAGTTTTTTATGTCAGCTGACTTGTCAGTCAGCTGACATTATGTCGTCACTCTGCGGCGTGGGCGTACGCGTCCGCGTCCGCGTGAACAACTTCTCCTCCAAAACTACAAGGCCTAGAGACGTGCTGTTTTTTTTAAAAGATACCTTATCTATCGAGGATGAAAAATTGTTCTAGGCATGCAAATCTGTCTGTTCGTCTGTTTGCTAGAGACATTACAAGGGGGGTATCCCCACCAAAAGTGTGAAAATTTCAACACTTAATCACAATTTTCTCAGTGACTATTGCAGGGATTTCTCTCATATCTTGCATATATGTACTAGGCCAGAGGTAGATTCTCTTGTGTGAGTATGAGACCTGGATCTGTCTTACTTTTTTTTTAATAAATTTTTTTAATAATTTTTAATGCATTAAAATTCATGAAATCATGCACAAAATCATTTATAACTTGAAAAGTGTTGCATTTAGAGCATTTTGTTAAAATATGTTATTCAGCTACT
Source organism: Sabellastarte sp. h YS-2021 (assembly GCA_964017235.1). Taxonomy (NCBI): domain Eukaryota; kingdom Metazoa; phylum Annelida; class Polychaeta; order Sabellida; family Sabellidae; genus Sabellastarte; species Sabellastarte sp. h YS-2021. The sequence continues at coordinate 38,550,911 of OZ024936.1, forward strand.
TTTTTCATAGCTACAATATGGTGAGTAAGTTGGGTGCCTGTCTCAATAGCTAAGTGAGTAATAGCTACTTTTGGGCTTTTCAGTAACTTCCATCATGAGTAAAATCACTTGTAACTTAAAAACTATTGCATTTAGAGAATTTCGTATAAATATGTTATTCAGCTACTTTTGGGTCAGCTATAACATAGTAAAATTTCAGACCTGTAGCTCATGGCATAGCTGAGTAATAGCTACTTTTAGGTTACCACTGTTGAGTAAATCGCTTATAACTTCAAAACTATTGCATTTAGAGAATTTCGTATAAATATGTTATTCAGCTACTTTTGGGTCAGCTATAACATAGTAAAATTTCAGACCTGTAGCTCATGGCATAGCTTAGTAATAGCTACTTTTAGGTTATCACTGTTGAGTAAATCGCTTATAACTTGGAAACTATTGCATTTACAGTATTTTGTTTCAATATGTTATTCACCTATTTTGGGATCAGCTATAACATAGTGAAGTTTCAGATCTGTGGCTCATTGCATAGCTGAGTAATAGGTACTTTGAAGTTCTCACTATTGAGTAAATCACTTGTAACTTAAAACCTATTGCATTTAGAGAATTTCATATAAATATGTTATTCAGCTACTTTTGGTCCAGCTATAACATAGTGAAATTTCAGATCTGTAGGTCATGGCATAGCTGAGTAATAGCTATTTTAAAGTTCTCACTATTGAGTAAATCAGTTGTAATTGGAAAACTGTTGCATTTAGAGAATTTCGTATAAATATGTTATTCAGCTACTTTTGGGTCAGCTATAACATAGTAAAATTTCAGACCTGTAGCTCATGGCATAGCTGAGTAATAGCTACTTTTAGGTCATCACTATTGAGTAAATCAGTTGTAACTTGAAAACTATTGTATTTACAGTATTTTGCTTAAATATGTTGTTCACCTACTTTTGGGTCAGCTATAACATAGTAAAATTTCAGACCTGTAGCTCATTGCATAGCTGAGTAATAACTACTTTGAGGTTCTCACTATTGAGTAAATCAGTTGTAATTGCAAAACTATTGCATTTAGAGAATTTCGTATAAATATGTTATTCAGCTACTTTTGGGCCAGCTATAACATAGTGAAATTTCAGATCTGTAGGTCATGGCATAGCTGAGTAATAGCTACTTTGAAGTTCTCACTATTGAGTAAATCAGTTGTAATTGGAAAACTATTGCATTTACAGAATTTCGTATAAATATGTTATTCAGCTACTTTTGGGTCAGCTATAACATAGTAAAATTTCAGACCTGTAACTCATGGCATAGCTGAGTAATAGCTACTTTTAGGTCATCACTATTGTGTAAATCAGTTGTAACTTCAAAACTATTGCATTTACAGTATTTTGCTTAAATATGTTGTTCACCTACTTTCGGGTCAGCTATAACATAGTAAAATTTGAGACCTGTAGCTCATTGCATAGCTGAGTAATAACTACTTTGAGGTTCTCACTATTGAGTAAATCAGTTGTAATTGCAAAACTATTGCATTTAGAGAATTTAATATAAATATGTTATTCAGCTACTTTTGGGTCAGCTATAACATAGTAACATTTCAGACCTGTAGCTCATGGCATAGCTGAGTAATAGCTACTTTTAGGTCATCACTTTTGAGTAAATCAGTTGTAACTTGAAAACTATTGCATGTACAGTATTTTGCTTAAATATGTTGTTCACCTACTTTTGGGTCAGCTATAACATAGTAAAATTTCAGACCTGTAGCTCATGGCATAGCTGAGTAATAGCTACTTTTAGGTTATCACTGTTGAGTAAATCGCTTATAACTTGGAAACTATTGCATTTACAGTATTTTGTTTCAATATGTTATTCACCTATTTTGGGATCAGCTATAACATAGTGAAGTTTCAGATCTGTGGCTCATTGCATAGCTGAGTAATAGGTACTTTGAAGTTCTCACTATTGAGTAAATCACTTGTAACTTAAAACCTATTGCATTTAGAGAATTTCGTATAAATATGTTATTCAGCTACTTTTGGGCCAGCTATAACATAGTGAAATTTCAGATCTGTAGGTCATGGCATAGCTGAGTAATAGCTATTCTAAAGTTCTCACTATTGAGTAAATCAGTTGTAATTGGAAAACTGTTGCATTTAGAGAATTTCGTATAAATATGTTATTCAGCTACTTTTGGGTCAGCTATAACATAGTAAAATTTCAGACCTGTAGCTCATGGCATAGCTGAGTAATAGCTACTTTTAGGTCATCACTATTGAGTAAATCAGTTGTAACTTGAAAACTATTGTATTTACAGTATTTTGCTTAAATATGTTGTTCACCTACTTTTGGGTCAGCTATAACAGTAAAATTTCAGACCTGTAGCTCATTGCATAGCTGAGTAATAACTACTTTGAGGTTCTCACTATTGAGTAAATCAGTTGTAATTGCAAAACTATTGCATTTAGAGAATTTCGTATAAATATGTTATTCAGCTACTTTTGGGCCAGCTATAACATAGTGAAATTTCAGATCTGTAGGTCATGGCATAGCTGAGTAATAGCTACTTTGAAGTTCTCACTATTGAGTAAATCAGTTGTAATTGGAAAACTATTGCATTTACAGAATTTCGTATAAATATGTTATTCAGCTACTTTTGGGTCAGCTATAACATAGTAAAATTTCAGACCTGTAGCTCATGGCATAGCTGAGTAATAGCTACTTTTAGGTCATCACTATTGTGTAAATCAGTTGTAACTTCAAAACTATTGCATTTACAGTATTTTGCTTAAATATGTTGTTCACCTACTTTCGGGTCAGCTATAACATAGTAAAATTTGAGACCTGTAGCTCATTGCATAGCTGAGTAATAACTACTTTGAGGTTCTCACTATTGAGTAAATCAGTTGTAATTGCAAAACTATTGCATTTAGAGAATTTAATATAAATATGTTATTCAGCTACTTTTGGGTCAGCTATAACATAGTAACATTTCAGACCTGTAGCTCATGGCATAGCTGAGTAATAGCTACTTTTAGGTCATCACTTTTGAGTAAATCAGTTGTAACTTGAAAACTATTGCATGTACAGTATTTTGCTTAAATATGTTGTTCACCTACTTTTGGGTCAGCTATAACATAGTAAAATTTCAGACCTGTAGCTCATGGCATAGCTGAGTAATAGCTACTTTTAGGTTATCACTGTTGAGTAAATCGCTTATAACTTGGAAATTATTGCATTTAGAGTATTTTGTTTCAATATGTTATTCACCTATTTTGGGGTCAGCTATAACATAGTGAAGTTCCAGACCTGTGACTCATTGCATAGCTGAGTAATAGCTACTTTGAGTTCTCAATGTTGAGTAAATCACTTATAATTTGAAAACTATTGCATTTAGAGAATTTAGTATAAATATGTTATTCAGCTACTTTTGGGTCAGCTATAACATAGTAAAATTTCAGACCTGTAGCTCATGGCATAGCTGAGTAATAGCTACTTTTAGGTTATCACTGTTGAGTAAATCACTTATAACTTGGAAACTATTGCATTTAGAGTATTTTGTTGCAATATGTTGTTCACCTATTTTGGGGTCAGCTATAACATAGTGAAGTTCCAGACCTGTGGCTCATTGCATAGCTGAGTAATAGCTACTTTGAAGTTCTCACTGTTGAGTAAATCAGTTGTAATTGGAAAACTATTGCCTTTACAGAAATTTGTGCAAATATGTTATTCAGCTACTTTTGGGTCAGCTATAACATAGTGAAATTACAGACCTGTAGCTCATGGCACAACTGAGCAATAGCTATTCTCAGGCACTGACTGTTGAGTAAATCGGCTATAACTTGAAAAATATTGCATTTGGAGTATTTTGTTAAAATATATTGTTCACCTACTTTTGGGTTAGCTATTACATAGTGAAATTACAGACCTATAGCTCATGGCATAGCGGAGCAATAGCTATTTTCAGGTTCTCACTATTGAGTAAATCAGTTGTAACTTGAAAACTATTGCATTTACAGTATTTTGCTTAAATATGTTGTTCACCTACTTTTAGGTCAGCTATAACAGAGCAAAAATTCAGACATGTAGCTCATTGCATAGCTGAGTAATAGTTACTTTGAGGTTCTCACTCTTGAGTAAATCAGTTGTAACTTGAAAACTATTACATTTAGAGTATTTTGTTAAATATGTTTTCACAGACGTTTTGGTCAGCTATAACATAGTGAAATTGCAGACCTCTATGTCATGGCATAGCTGAGCAATAGCTTCTTTCAGGTTCTCACTGTTGAGTAAATCATTGTATCCAACCTGTAGGAAATCATGGGCTGGGAATCTGTTAATATTGTCTGATTTGACCTTGGAACCCTCCTTCAAGGTCAAATGAGGATAGCCAAACATAAAAGTGCTTATAACTCGCTTATTATTGTCCTAGAGGTTTGGAATGAAAACCAACCTATAGAAAATCATGAGCTGGGAATTTTTTGGTGTGGTCGGATTTCACCTTGGACCCCTCCTTCAAGGTCAAATGAGGATAGCCAAACTTAAAAGTGCTTATAACTCGCTTATTATTGGTCCTAGAGGTTTGGAATGGAAAACCAACATATAGAAAATCATGGGCTGGGAATCTTTTGGTGTGGTCGGATTTCACCTTAGACCCCTCCTTCCAGGTCAAACGAAGATAGCCAAACTTAAAGTGCTTATAACTCGCGTATTATTGGTCTTGGAGGTTTGGGATGGTAAACCAACATATAGGAAATCATGGGCTGGGATTCTTTTGGTGTGGTCAGATTTGACCTGGGACCCCTCCTTCAAGGTCAATTGAGGATAGCCAAACTTACAATGGCTTAGAACTCGCTTATTATTGGTCCTACAGGTTTGGGATGGTAAACAAGCTACAGGAAATCATGGGCTGGGAATTTTTTTGTGTGGTCGGATTTGACCTTGGACCCCTCCTTCAAGGTCAAACAAGGATAGCCAAACTTAAAAAGTGCCTATGACTCACTTATTATTGGTCCGAGAGGTTTGGGATGGTAAACCATCCTAAATTCTTTGGCTGGGAATCTTTTGGTATGGTCAGATTTGACCTTTAGACCCCTTCTTCATGGTCGAACGAGGATATTGCATTTATAGTATTTCTTTAAATATTTTTAACCTACTTTTTACACTTAAACAATTACCTTGTTACTTTATTTCATAATACCATTTGCAGGGCACAACTTTTTTGTCCTTTTCTTCTATCAGCTTCGGAATATCTTTCGAACATGCTGTTCAGTTACCATTTACTGTATTTCTGTACAGCCCTTTCCCTGATAATTATGCTTTCCTCTCATTATCACCATCACAAATCAAAAACATTCAGTCAGCTGACACAGTGCCCGTTCACAGGCACTCTCCTCTTGTTAAATGTGTTGTTCACCTGTTTTGGAGTCAGCTATAACATAGTAAAGTTGCTGACCTGCAGCTCATTGCACATATGAGCAGTAGCTACTTTCAGGTTTTCAATGTTGAGTAAATCAATTGTTACTTGAAAACTGTTGCACTTAGAAAATTTCCTTTAAATATGTTATTCAGCTACTTTTACTATAGTAAAGTTTCAGACCTGTAGCTCATTGCGTTGATGAGCATTAGTTACTTTGAAGTTCTCACTATTGAGTAAATCAGTTGCATCTTGAAAACTATTTCATTTACAGTATTTGGTTTAAATCTGTGATTCACCCACTTTTTGCTCAGCTATAACATAGTATAATTGCAGACCTGTAGCTCAGTACAAAGCTGAGGAAAAGCTAATTGGAGATTATCATTGTTGATTAAAATCACTTGTAACTTGAAAACTATTGCATTTACAGTATTTTGTTGAAATATGTTTTTCACCTACTTTTTACACTTTAACAGCTAACTTTACTTCTGAATGCCATTTGCAGGGCACAACCTTTGTGACCTTCTTTCACTTCTACTCTGAAACTCAAAACATACAGTCAGCTGACACAGAGCCTGTTCACGGGCACTGATTGCTTGTTAAAAGATACCTTATCTATTGAGGGTGAAAAATTGTTCAAGGCATGCAGATATGAGTGTTCGTCTATTTCCCAGAGCCATAACCCCAACCCAAAGTGTGAAAATTTCAACACTTTATCATAATTTTCATTGACAGTTGAAGGGATTTTGCTCTTCCCTTGTATATATGTATACAAGGCAACAAGTTTTTGAATTTTTTTTATAAATTTTTAAAATAATTTTTAGTGCATTAAAATTCATGAAATCATGCACTAAACTTGAAAGTTATTGCATTTAGAGCATTTTGTTAAAATGTGTTATTCAGCTACTTTTTCCATAGCTACAACATGGCGAGTAACTTGGATGTTTATCCCAATAGCTAAGTGAGTAATACCCACTCCTGACTTTTCAGTAACTTCCATAATGAGTAAATCACTTGTAACTTGAAAACTGTTGCATTTAGAGAATTTTGTATAAATCTGTTATTCATCTACTTTAGGGTCAGCTATAACATGGTGAAATTAAAGACCTGTAGGCTACAGTAATTTACTAAACCAAAACATGGTATTCATTGAAATATGAGTGTATTATTATTTATCTTTGCCTTCCACACTTTTGGTATAACAGCTAGACTAGAATTAGTATGAAGAATGTTGGTGTTCCAATTCGGTTGCGACCATAATTCTTCACAAGTCATGAAGTTATTGTTCTGATTCAATTGGTCTATTGCTTTTACGTTTAAGTCACATTCATTTAGCCCTAAATCTTTAGGATGAATCAAGTTACTGTTGCTTGATATATATCAGTTGAGGAAAATGTATTCATTGAGTATATCTTGTAAGCTTTCAGCAGATTTAAATTTAAAATTAAACTAACATTTCAACATTTGTCGTCTTCTAAAATTAGATTTTTCATGGTAAGAATTTTTTTAGCAGAATAAAAAGCAAAAATATCTGGCATAAAAGGCCACCATCCTATACTTTAGCAATTATTGTTTCTGTTTTCACTTTAGGTGGTTTATCACTCCATTAAAAACTAAAAATTAGTTTTATCTAATTTTTCTGAAAATTGTAACGGTGTATATGTCATACTAAATAGGTGTATGCCCTTTGATAGTCAAAATGCCTTTATTATCATAATACGTCCTTTTCATGAAAGATTCCTTTTCCTCCAAATCTGTAACATACTACTTATATTTTTAAGGCGTTCATCAATCATATCCATATTTGAAGTACATGAAATATCCATTATTTGTAGTACATGATGATTTATTTGTACAAAGCAGTTGTATCCAGGTTATGAATATAGGATGAAAGTTAAATTGTTTAAAGGTGGCAAACAGAAAATCTTATTATGTCCACCCACTGGGGGGTGGACATATTATTTTTGCTTTTTCCGGCATCCGGCGTCCGGCGTCCCACTTAGTTTCCAGACATTTTAGGCAACAGTTCTTATCCTATCTTTACCAAATTTGGCATGCAGGTTTATTGGGTTAATAGCTTGTATGGGATTGCTTTTGGTGATGATAGCTCTATAGCTAACTGAGTAATAGCTACTTTGCTACTTTCTAGTATCTCTTTGGTTTTCAGACATTTTAAGGAATGCTATTAAGCCTATCTTTCTGAAATTTGGTATGGAGGTTCATTGGGTTAATAGCTTGTATGGGATTGCTTTTGGGGGTAATTGCTTCATAGATGAGTGAGTAATTATGTCCACCCCCCTGGGGGGTGGATATATTATTTTTGCTTTTTTCGCCGTCTGATGTCCGGCGTCCGGCGTCCGATGTCCGGCGTCACGCATGGTTTCCGCTCATTTAAAGGAAATGTATTAGAGCTATTGTCACCAAATTTGGTATGCAGGCTTATTGGGTCAGTAGCTTGCTTGGGATTGCTTTTGGCTGTTGTACCTCTTTTGCTTACTGAGTAATACTTAAGTACAGCTATTTTCAGTACCCATTGGTTTCCGTGCATTTAAGCCAAAATAATTAAAGATATTTTACTACAATTTTGAATACAAGATTGTTATGTCCATAGCTCGCTTGGTATTGCATTTGGGACTGATAGCTTTGTCAGTACATGAGTAATAGCCATTTAGGTACTTCATTGTGTATTTTCAGTACTACTTTTGAGTAATTTGCTAATATCTCAGAAACAGTAAGAGATAGAGCGATTTCGTCGAAATTTTCGACCCACAGGGTATCTAAGGAATGTAATATTTGCAATTTTCAAAAAATTTTCCCCTCCCCAAAAATGGCGGCCATTTTGAATTTTCGAATTTTTGCCAAAATTGGCAAAACACTAATTTGCTTCTATCTCCTTAACCGTGCGAGATAGAGTGATTTCGTCGAAATTTTCGACCCACAGGGTATCTAAGGAATGCAATCTTTGCAATTTTCCAAAAATTTTCCCCTCCCCAAAAATGGCAGCCATTTTGAATTTTCGAATTTTTGCCAAAAATGGCAAAACACAAATTTGCTTCTATCTCCTTAACCGTGCGAGATAGAGCGATTTCGTCGAAATTTTCGACCCACAGATTATCTAAGGAATGCAATCTTTGCAATTTTCCAAAAATTTTCCCCTCCCCAAAAATGGCGGCCATTTTGAATTTTCGAATTTTTGCCAAAAATGGCAAAGCACCAATCTGCTTCTATCTCCTTAACCGTGCGAGATAGAGCGATTTCGTCAAAATTTTCGACCCACAGGGTATCTGAGCATTGTACTCTTGGTAATTTTTACAAAATTTTCCCCTCCGCAAAAATGGCGGCCATTTTGAATTTTCGAATTTTTGCCAAAAATGGCAAAACACTAATTTGCTTCTATCTCCTTAACCGTGCGAGATAGAGCGATTTCGTCGAAATTTTCGACCCACAGGGTATCTAAGGAATGTAATATTTGCAATTTTAAAAAAATTTTCCCCTCCCCAAAAATGGCGGCCATTTTGAATTTTCGAATTTTTGCCAAAAATGGGAAAACACAAATTTGCTTCTATCTCCTTAACCGTGCGAGATAGAGCGATTTCGTCGAAATTTTCGACCCACAGATTATCTAAGGAATGCAATCTTTGCAATTTTCCAAAAATTTTCCCCTCCCCAAAAATGGCGGCCATTTTGAATTTTCGAATTTTTGCCAAAAATGGCAAAGCACCAATCTGCTTCTATCTCCTTAACCGTGCCAGATAGAGCGATTTCGTCAAAATTTTCGACCCGCAGGGTATCTGAGCATTGTACTCTTGGTAATTTTTACAAAATTTTCTCCTCCGCAAAAATGGCGGCCATTTTGAATTTTCGAATTTTTGCCAAAAATGGCAAAACACTAATTTGCTTCTATCTCCTTAACCGTGCGAGATAGAGTGATTTCGTCGAAATTTTCGACCCACAGGGTATCTAAGGAATGTAATATTTGCAATTTTCAAAAAATTTTCCCCTCCCCAAAAATGGCGGCCATTTTGAATTTTCGAATTTTTGCCAAAAATGGCAAAACACCAATCTGCTTCTATCTCCTTAACCGTGCGAGATAGAGCGATTTCGTCAAAATTTTCGACCCACAGGGTATCTGAGCATTGTACTCTTGGTAATTTTTAAAAAATTTTCCCCTCCCCAAAAATGGCGGCCATTTTGAATTTTCGAATTTTTGCCAAAAATGGCAAAACACAAATTTGCTTCTATCTCCTTAACCGTGCGAGATAGAGCGGTTTCGTCGAAATTTTCGACCCACAGGGTATCTAAGGAATGCAATCTTTGCAATTTTCAAAAAATTTTCCCCTCCCCAAAAATGGCGGTCATTTTGAATTTTCGAATTTTTGCCAAAAATGGCAAAACACCAATCTGCTTCTATCTCCTTAACCGTGCGAGATAGAGCGATTTCGTCAAAATTTTCGACCCACAGGGTATCTGAGCATTGTACTCTTGGTAATTTTTAAAAAATTTTCCCCTCCCCAAAAATGGCGGCCATTTTGAATTTTCGAATTTTTGCCAAAAATGGCAAAACACAAATTTGCTTCTATCTCCTTAACCGTGCGAGATAGAGCGGTTTCGTCGAAATTTTCGACCCACAGGGTATCTAAGGAATGCAATCTTTGCAATTTTCAAAAAATTTTCCCCTCCCCAAAAATGGCGGCCATTTTGAATTTTCGAATTTTTGCCAAAAATGGCAAAACACAAATTTGCTTGTATCTCCTTAACCGTGCGAGATAGAGCGATTTCGTCGAAATTTTCGACCCACAGGGTATCTAAGGAATGCAATCTTTGCAATTTTCAAAAAATTTTCCCCTCCCCAAAAATGGCGGCCATTTTGAATTTTCGAATTTTTGCCAAAAATGGCAAAACACCAATCTGCTTCTATCTCCTTAACCGTGCGAGATAGAGCGATTTCGGCAAAATTTTCGACGCACAGGGTATCTAAGGAATGCAATCTTTGCAATTTTCAAAAAATTTTCCCCTCCCCAAAAATGGTGGCCATTTTGAATTTTCGAATTTTTGCCAAAAATGGCAAAACACTAATTTGCTTCTATCTCCTTAACCGTGCGAGATAGAGCGATTTCGTCGAAATTTTCGACCCACAGGGTATCTGAGCATTGTACTCTTGGTAATTTTAAAAAAATTTTCCCCTCCCCAAAAATGGCGGCCATTTTGAATTTTCGAATTTTTGCCAAAATTGGTAAAACACCAATCTGCTTCTATCTCCTTAACCGTGCGAGATAGAGCGATTTCGTCAAAATTTTCGACCCACAGGGTATCTGAGCATTGTACTCTTGGTAATTTTTACAAAATTTTCCCCTCCCCAAAAATGGCGGCCATTTTGAATTTTCGAATTTTTGCCAAAAATGGCAAAACACAAATTTGCTTCTATCTCCTTAACCGTGCGAGATAGAGCGATTTCGTCGAAATTTTCGACCCACAGATTATCTAAGGAATGCAATATTTGCAATTTTCCAAAAATTTTCCCCTCCCCAAAAATGGCGGCCATTTTGAATTTTCGAATTTTTGCCAAAAATGGCAAAACACCAATCTGCTTCTATCTCCTTAACCGTGCGAGATAGAGCGATTTCGTCAAAATTTTCGACCCACAGGGTATCTGAGCATTGTACTCTTGGTAATTTTTACAAAATTTTCCCCTCCCAAAAAATGGCGGCCATTTTGAATTTTCGAATTTTTGCCAAAAATGGCAAAACACTAATTTGCTTCTATCTCCTTAACCGTGCGAGATAGAGCGATTTCGTCGAAATTTTCGACCCACAGGGTATCTAAGGAATGTAATATTTGCAATTTTAAAAAAATTTTCCCCTCCCCAAAAATGGCGGCCATTTTGAATTTTCGAATTTTTGCCAAAAATGGCAAAACACCAATCTGCTTCTATCTCCTTAACCGTGCGAGATAGAGCGATTTCGTCAAAATTTTTGACCCACAGGGTATCTGAGCATTGTACTCTTAGTAATTTTTAAAAAATTTTCCCCTCCCCAAAAATGGCGGCCATTTTGAATTTTCGAATTTTTGCCAAAAATGGCAAAACACTAATTTGCTTCTATCTCCTTAACCGTGCGAGATAGAGCGATTTCGTCGAAATTTTCGACCCACAGGGTATCTAAGGAATGTAATATTTGCAATTTTCAAAAAAATTTTCCCCTCCCCAAAAATGGCGGCCATTTTGAATTTTCGAATTTTTGCCAAAAATGGCAAAACACCAATCTGCTTCTATCTCCTTAACCGTGCGAGATAGAGCGATTTCGTCAAAATTTTCGACCCACAGGGTATCTGAGCATTGTACTCTTAGTAATTTTTAAAAAATTTTCCCCTCCCCAAAAATGGCGGCCATTTTGAATTTTCGAATTTTTGCCAAAAATGGCAAAACACTAATTTGCTTCTATCTCCTTAACCGTGCGAGATAGAGCGATTTCGTCGAAATTTTCGAACCACAGGGTATCTAAGGAATGTAATATTTGCAATTTTCAAAAAAATTTTCCCCTCCCCAAAAATGGCGGCCATTTTGAATTTTCGAATTTTGGCCAAAAATGGCAAAACACTAATTTGCTTCTATCTCCTTAACCGTGCGAGATAGAGCGATTTCGTCGAAATTTTCGACCCCCAGGGTATCTAAGGAATGCAACCTTTGCAATTTTCAAAAAATTTTCCCCTCCCCAAAAATGGCGGCCATTTTGAATTTTCGAATTTTTGCCAAAAATGGCAAAACACTAATTTGCTTCTATCTCCTTAACCGTGCGAGATAGAGTGATTTCGTCGAAATTTTCGACCCACAGGGTATCTAAGGAATGTAATATTTGCAATTTTCAAAAAATTTTCCCCTCCCCAAAAATGGCGGCCATTTTGAATTTTCGAATATTTGCCAAAAATGGCAAAACACCAATCTGCTTCTATCTCCTTAACCGTGCGAGATAGAGCGATTTCGTCAAAATTTTCGACCCACAGGGTATCTGAGCATTGTACTCTTGGTAATTTTTAAAAAATTTTCCCCTCCCCAAAAATGGCGGCCATTTTGAATTTTCGAATTTTTGCCAAAAATGGCAAAACACAAATTTGCTTCTATCTCCTTAACCGTGCGAGATAGAGCGGTTTCGTCGAAATTTTCGACCCACAGGGTATCTAAGGAATGCAATCTTTGCAATTTTCAAAAAATTTTCCCCTCCCCAAAAATGGCGGCCATTTTGAATTTTCGAATTTTTGCCAAAAATGGCAAAACACCAATCTGCTTCTATCTCCTTAACCGTGCGAGATAGAGCGATTTCGTCGAAATTTTCGATCCACAGGGAAGCTAAGGAATGTAATATTTGCAATTTTCAAAAAATTTTCCCCTCCCCAAAAATGGCGACCATTTTGAATTTTCGAATTTTTGCCAAAAATGGGAAAACACAAATTTGCTTCTATCTCCTTAACCGTGCGAGATAGAGCGATTTCGTCGAAATTGTACTCTTAGTAATTTAAAAAAAATTTTCCCCTCCCCAAAAATGGCAGCCATTTTGAATTTTCGAATTTTTGCCAAAAATGGCAAAACACTAATTTGCTTCTATCTCCTTAACCGTGCGAGATAGAGCGATTTCGGCAAAATTTTCGACGCACAGGGTATCTGACCATTGTACTCTTGGTAATTTTCAAAAAATTTTCCCCTCCCCAAAAATGGCGGCCATTTTGAATTTTCGAATTTTTGCCAAAAATGGCAAAACACAAATTTGCTTGTATCTCCTTAACCGTGCGAGATAGAGCGATTTCGTCGAAATTTTCGACCCACAGGGTATCTAAGGAATGTAATCTTTGCAATTTTCAAAAAATTTTCCCCTCCCCAAAAATGGCGGCCATTTTGAATTTTCGAATTTTTGCCAAAAATGGCAAGACACCAATCTGCTTCTATCTCCTTAACTGTGCGAGATAGAGCGATTTCGGCAAAATTTTCGACGCACAGGGTATCTAAGGAATGCAATCTTTGCAATTTTCAAAAAATTTTCCCCTCCCCAAAAATGGTGGCCATTTTGAATTTTCGAATTTTTGCCAAAAATGGCAAAACACTAATTTGCTTCTATCTCTTTAACCGTGCGAGATAGAGCGATTTCGTCGAAATTTTCGACCCACAGGGTATCTGAGCATTGTACTCTTGGTAATTTTAAAAAAATTTTCCCCTCCCCAAAAATGGCGGCCATTTTGAATTTTCGAATTTTTGCCAAAAATGGTAAAACACCAATCTGCTTCTATCTCCTTAACCGTGCGAGATAGAGCGATTTCGTCAAAATTTTCGACCCACAGGGTATCTGAGCATTGTACTCTTGGTAATTTTTACAAAATTTTCCCCTCCCCAAAAATGGCGGCCATTTTGAATTTTCGAATTTTTGCCAAAAATGGCAAAACACAAATTTGCTTCTATCTCCTTAACCGTGCGAGATAGAGCGATTTCCTCGAAATTTTCGACCCACAGATTATCTAAGGAATGCAATATTTGCAATTTTCCAAAAATTTTCCCCTCCCCAAAAATGGCGGCCATTTTGAATTTTCGAATTTTTGCCAAAAATGGCAAAACACCAATCTGCTTCTATCTCCTTAACCGTGCGAGATAGAGCGATTTCGGCAAAATTTTCGACCCACAGGGTATCTGAGCATTGTACTCTTGGTAATTTTTACAAAATTTTCCCCTCCCAAAAAATGGCGGCCATTTTGAATTTTCGAATTTTTGCCAAAAATGGCAAAACACTAATTTGCTTCTATCTCCTTAACCGTGCGAGATAGAGCGATTTCGTCGAAATTTTCGACCCACAGGGTATCTAAGGAATGTAATATTTGCAATTTTAAAAAAATTTTCCCCTCCCCAAAAATGGCGGCCATTTTGAATTTTCGAATTTTTGCCAAAAATGGCAAAACACCAATCTGCTTCTATCTCCTTAACCGTGCGAGATAGAGCGATTTCGTCAAAATTTTCGACCCACAGGGTATCTGAGCATTGTACTCTTAGTAATTTTTAAAAAATTTTCCCCTCCCCAAAAATGGCGGCCATTTTGAATTTTCGAATTTTTGCCAAAAATGGCAAAACACTAATTTGCTTCTATCTCCTTAACCGTGCGAGATAGAGCGATTTCGTCGAAATTTTCGACCCACAGGGTATCTAAGGAATGTAATATTTGCAATTTTCAAAAAAATTTTCCCCTCCCCAAAAATGGCGGCCATTTTGAATTTTCGAATTTTTGCCCAAAATGGCAAAACACTAATTTGCTTCTATCTCCTTAACCGTGCGAGATAGAGCGATTTCGTCGAAATTTTCGACCCACAGGGTATCTAAGGAATGTAATATTTGCAATTTTCAAAAAAATTTTCCCCTCCCCAAAAATGGCGGCCATTTTGAATTTTCGAATTTTGGCCAAAAATGGCAAAACACTAATTTGCTTCTATCTCCTTAACCGTGCGAGATAGAGCGATTTCGTCGAAATTTTCGACCCCCAGGGTATCTAAGGAATGCAACCTTTGCAATTTTCCAAAAATTTTCCCCTCCCCAAAAATGGCGGCCATTTTGAATTTTCGAATTTTTGCCAAAAATGGCAAAACACTAATTTGCTTCTATCTCCTTAACCGTGCGAGATAGAGTGATTTCGTCGAAATTTTCGACCCACAGGGTATCTAAGGAATGTAATATTTGCAATTTTCAAAAAATTTTCCCCTCCCCAAAAATGGCAGCCATTTTGAATTTTCGAATATTTGCCAAAAATGGCAAAACACCAATCTGCTTCTATCTCCTTAACCGTGCGAGATAGAGCGATTTCGTCAAAATTTTCGACCCACAGGGTATCTGAGCATTGTACTCTTGATAATTTTTAAAAAATTTTCCCCTCCCCAAAAATGGCGGCCATTTTGAATTTTCGAATTTTTGCCAAAAATGGCAAAACACAAATTTGCTTCTATCTCCTTAACCGTGCGAGATAGAGCGGTTTCGTCGAAATTTTCGACCCACAGGGTATCTAGGGAATGCAATCTTTGCAATTTTCAAAAAATTTTCCCCTCCCCAAAAATGGCGGCCATTTTGAATTTTCGAATTTTTGCCAAAAATGGCAAAACACCAATCTGCTTCTATCTCCTTAACCGTGCGAGATAGAGCGATTTCGTCAAAATTTTCGACCCACAGGGTATCTGAGCATTGTACTCTTGGTAATTTTTAAAAAATTTTCCCCTCCCCAAAAATGGCGGCCATTTTGAATTTTCGAATTTTTGCCAAAAATGGCAAAACACAAATTTGCTTCTATCTCCTTAACCGTGCGAGATAGAGCGGTTTCGTCGAAATTTTCGACCCACAGGGTATCTAAGGAATCCAATCTTTGCAATTTTCAAAAAATTTTCCCCTCCCCAAAAATGGCGGCCATTTTGAATTTTCGAATTTTTGCCAAAAATGGCAAAACAACAATCTGCTTCTATCTCCTTAACCGTGCGAGATAGAGCGATTTCGTCGAAATTTTCGATCCACAGGGAAGCTAAGGAATGTAATATTTGCAATTTTCAAAAAATTTTCCCCTCCCCAAAAATGGCGACCATTTTGAATTTTCGAATTTTTGCCAAAAATGGGAAAACACAAATTTGCTTCTATCTCCTTAACCGTGCGAGATAGAGCGATTTCGTCGAAATTGTACTCTTAGTAATTTTAAAAAAATTTTCCCCTCCCCAAAAATGGCAGCCATTTTGAATTTTCGAATTTTTGCCAAAAATGGCAAAACACTAATTTGCTTCTATCTCCTTAACCGTGCGAGATAGAGCGATTTCGGCAAAATTTTCGACGCACAGGGTATCTGACCATTGTACTCTTGGTAATTTTCAAAAAATTTTCCCCTCCCCAAAAATGGCGGCCATTTTGAATTTTCGAATTTTTGCCAAAAATGGCAAAACACAAATTTGCTTGTATCTCCTTAACCGTGCGAGATAGAGCGATTTCGTCGAAATTTTCGACCCACAGGGTATCTAAGGAATGTAATCTTTGCAATTTTCAAAAAATTTTCCCCTCCCCAAAAATGGCGGCCATTTTGAATTTTCGAATTTTTGCCAAAAATGGCAAAACACCAATCTGCTTCTATCTCCTTAACCGTGCGAGATAGAGCGATTTCGTCAAAATTTTCGACCCACAGGGTATCTGAGCATTGTACTCTTGGTAATTTTTAAAAAATTTTCCCCTCCCCAAAAATGGCGGCCATTTTGAATTTTCGAATTTTTGCCAAAAATGGCAAAACACAAATTTGCTTCTATCTCCTTAACCGTGCGAGATAGAGCGGTTTCGTCGAAATTTTCGACCCACAGGGTATCTAAGGAATGCAATCTTTGCAATTTTCAAAAAATTTTCCCCTCCCCAAAAATGGCGGCCATTTTGAATTTTCGAATTTTTGCCAAAAATGGCAAAACACCAATCTGCTTCTATCTCCTTAACCGTGCGAGATAGAGCGATTTCGTCAAAATTTTCGACCCACAGGGTATCTGAGCATTGTACTCTTGGTAATTTTTAAAAAATTTTCCCCTCCCCAAAAATGGCGGCCATTTTGAATTTTCGAATTTTTGCCAAAAATGGCAAAACACAAATTTGCTTCTATCTCCTTAACCGTGCGAGATAGAGCGGTTTCGTCGAAATTTTCGAACCACAGGGTATCTAAGGAATGCAATCTTTGCAATTTTCAAAAAATTTTCCCCTCCCCAAAAATGGCGGCCATTTTGAATTTTCGAATTTTTGCCAAAAATGGCAAAACACCAATCTGCTTCTATCTCCTTAACCGTGCGAGATAGAGCGATTTCGTCGAAATTTTCGATCCACAGGGAAGCTAAGGAATGTAATATTTGCAATTTTCAAAAAATTTTCCCCTCCCCAAAAATGGCGACCATTTTGAATTTTCGAATTTTTGCCAAAAATGGGAAAACACAAATTTGCTTCTATCTCCTTAACCGTGCGAGATAGAGCGATTTCGTCGAAATTGTACTCTTAGTAAATTTAAAAAAATTTTTCCCTCCCCAAAAATGGCAGCCATTTTGAATTTTCGAATTTTTGCCAAAAATGGCAAAACACTAATTTGCTTCTATCTCCTTAACCGTGCGAGATAGAGCGATTTCGGCAAAATTTTCGACGCACAGGGTATCTGACCATTGTACTCTTGGTAATTTTCAAAAAATTTTCCCCTCCCCAAAAATGGCAGCCATTTTGAATTTTCGAATTTTTGCCAAAAATGGCAAAACACAAATTTGCTTGTATCTCCTTAACCGTGCGAGATAGAGCGATTTCGTCAAAATTTTCGACCCACAGGGTATCTAAGGAATGCAATCTTTGCAATTTTCCAAAAATTTTCCCCTACCCAAAAATGGCGGCCATTTTGAATTTTCGAATTTTTGCCAAAAATGGCAAAACACTAATTTGCTTCTATCTCCTTAACCGTGCGAGATAGAGCGATTTCGTCGAAATTTTCGATCCACAGGGAAGCTAAGGAATGTAATATTTGCAATTTTCAAAAAATTTTCCCCTCCCCAAAAATGGCGGCCATTTTGAATTTTCGAATTTTTGCCAAAAATGGCAAAACACAAATTTGCTTCTATCTCCTTAACCGTGCGAGATAGAGCGATTTCGTCAAAATTGTACTCTTCGTAATTTTTAAAAAATTTTCCCCTCCCCAAAAATGGCAGCCATTTTGAATTTTCGAATTTTTGCCAAAAATGGCAAAACACTAATTTGCTTCTATCTCCTTAACCGTGCGAGATAGAGCGATTTCGGCAAAATTTTCGACGCACAGGGTATCTAACGAATGCAATCTTTGCAATTTTCAAAAAATTTTCCCCTCCCCAAAAAATGGCAGCCATTTTGAATTTTCGAATTTTTGCCAAAAATGGCAAAACACTAATTTGCTTCTATCTCTTTAACCGTGCGAGATAGAGTGATTTCGGCAAAATTTTCGACGCACAGGGTATCTAAGTAATGCAATCTTTGCAATTTTCAAAAAATTTTCCCCTCCCCAAAAATGGCGGCCATTTCGAATTTTTGCCAAAAATGGCAAAACACAAATTTGCTTCTATCTCCTTAACCGTGCCAGATAGAGCGATTTCGTCGAAATTTTCGACCCACAGGGTATCTGAGCATTGTACTCTTTGTAATTTAAAAAACATTTTCCCCTCCCCAAAAATGGCGGCCATTTTGAATTTTCGAATTTTTGCCAAAAATGGCAAAACACAAATTTGCTTCTATCTCCTTAACCGTGCGAGATAGAGCAATTTCGTCAAAATTTTCGACCCACAGGTATCTGTGCATTGTATTCTTGGCAATTTAAAAAAAAATTTCCCCTCCCCTAAAATGGCGGCCATTTTGAATTTTCAAATTTTTGTCAAAAATGGCAAAACACAAATTTGCTTCTATCTCCTTAACCATGCGAGATAGAGCGATTTCGTCGAAATTTTCAACCCACAGGGTATCTAAGGAATGTAATCTTTGCAATTTTCAAAAAATTTTCCCCTCCCCAAAAATGGCAGCCATTTTGAATTTTCGAATTTTTGCCCAAAATGGAAAAACACAAACTGGCCTTAACCGTGCAAAATAGAGTTATTTCGTTGAAATTTTCGACCCATAGGGTATCTAAGAAATGTACTCTTGGCAATTTTTAAAAAAATTTCCTTTTCCCAAAAATGGCGGCCATTTTGAATTTTCAAATCTTTGCCAAAAGTAGAAAAACAGGAATTTGCTTCTATCTTCTTAACCGTGCAAGATAGAGTGATTTCGTCAAAATTTTCAACCCAACCAATGCAAAAAGGCATGAAGCTAAAATAATTTACATCTACACTAACAAATATTTAAGCATCATTGATATATTTTACAAATGAAACAGGGTCTTGTAAGACTACTGTACAATTTGGGCAAAAGGTTCATGGGTGGACATTACACATGATAATGTGTGTTCTTCTATGCTATCATGTTTCTATTCGCATCTACTATCAACAGGGCGGCCTATTTCTAGTTAATTAAATAAATGAGTAATTGGCTATTTTGAATACTGAAAAAGGCAAATGTGCTCATATCTCCTAAACCGTGCGAGATAGAGCGATTTCGTTGAAATTTTCGACCCGCAGGGTATCTAAGGAATGTAATCTTTGCAGTTTTCAAAAAAT
Source organism: Sabellastarte sp. h YS-2021 (assembly GCA_964017235.1). Taxonomy (NCBI): domain Eukaryota; kingdom Metazoa; phylum Annelida; class Polychaeta; order Sabellida; family Sabellidae; genus Sabellastarte; species Sabellastarte sp. h YS-2021. The sequence continues at coordinate 38,570,492 of OZ024936.1, forward strand.
TTTCCCCTCCCCAAAAATGGCGGCCATTTTGAATTTTCAAATTTTTGCCGAAAATGGCAAAACACGAATTTGCTTCTATCTCCTTAACCGTGTGAGATAGAGCGATTTCGTTGAAATTTTTGACCCACAGGATATCTAAGAAATGTACTCTTGGCAATTTTCTAAAAATTTTCCCCTCCACACATATGGCGGCCATTTTGAATTTTCGAATTTTGGCCCAAAATGGAAAAACACAAATTTGCCTTAACCGTGCAAAATAGAGTTATTTCGGTGAAATTTTCGACCCACAGGGTATCTAAGAAATGTACTCTTGGCAATTTTCAAAAAATTTTCCTCTTCCCAAAAATGGCGGCCATTTTGAATTTTCAAATTTTTTCCCAAAATAGAAAAACATAAATTTGCCAATGTCCCAATGAATTTTCATGCCCTTGAAAATTTTTTTGGTTTTATTGACTTAGGCCTAAAGATAAGTGAGTAATAGCAATCTTAGCTACTTTGAGTAAAGGGCTCATAACTCAAAAACTATTGCAGTAACAACTTTTTCTTCAAATATGTTGTTCAGCTACTTTGTCCTTAGCTATAAGATGGTACATAGTTTGGGGTCCCATTGCATGCCATAAGTGAGTAATAGCTATTTTCTCATTTGTAGCTAAATAACAGAAGAAGTAAATGTCAAATATCTTCAAAAGTATTGAAGTTAGGGAAATCTTTTCGAATATGTTGTCCATCTTCTTTTTGGTAAGCTATCACATACTAAAGTTTCAGACCTGTTGCACCTTGGATAGCTGAGTAATAGCTACTTTGAAATTCTGACTGGTGAGTAAAGCGATTGTAACTCCAAAACTATTGCAGTTAGAGTATTTTCCTAAAATATGTTGTTCAGCTACTTTGTCCTTAGCTATAAAATGGTACATATTTTGGGGTTCTATTGCATGCCATAAGTGAGTAATAGCTATTTTCTCATTTGTAGCTAAATAACAGAAGAAGTAAATGTCAAATATCTTCAAAAGTATTAAAGTTGGGGAAATCTTTTCAAATATGTTGTCCATCTACTTTTTGGTAAGCTATGACATAGTAAAGTTTCAGACCTGTTGCACCTTGGATAGCTGAGTAATAGCTACTTTGAAATTCTGACTGTTGAGTAAAGCCATTGTAACTCCAAAACTATTGCACTTAGAGTGTTTTCCTAAAATGTGTTGTTCAACTACTTTGTTCTTAGCTATATGATGGTACATAGTTTGGGGTTCTGTTGCATGCCATAAGTGAGTAATAGCTATTTTCTCATTTGTAGCTAAATAACAGAAGAAGTAAATGTCAAATATCTTCAAAAGTATTAAAGTTAGGGAAATCTTTTCAAATATGTTGTCCATCTACTTTTTGGTAAGCTATGACATAGTAAAGTTTCAGACCTGTTGCACCTTGGATAGCTGAGTAATAGCTACTTTGAAATTCTGACTGTTGAGTAAAGCTATTGTAACTAAAAAAGTATTGCAGTTAGAGTGTTTTCCTAAAATATGTTGTTCAGCTACTTTGTTCTTAGCTATAAGATGGTACATAGTTTGGGGTTCTATTGCTTGCCATAAGTGAGTAATAGCTATTTGCTCATTTGTAGCTAAATAACAGAAGAAGTAAATGTCAAATATCTTCAAAAGTATTAAAGTTAGGGAAATCTTTTCAAATAGGTTGCCCATCTACCTTTTGGTAAGCTATGACATAGTAAAGTTTCAGACCTGTTGCACCTTGGATAGCTGAGTAATAGCTACTTTGAAATTCTGACTGATGAGTAAAGCCATTGTAACTCCAAAACTATTGCAGTTGGAGTATTTTCCTAAAATATGTTGTTCAGCTACTTTGTTCTTAGCTATAAGATGGTACATAGTTTGGGGTTCTATTGCTTGTCATAAGTGAGCAATAGCTATTTTCTCATTTGTAGCTAAATAACAGAAGAAGTAAATGTCAAATATCTTCAAAAGTATTGAAGTTAGGGAAATCTTTTCAAATATGTTGTCCATCTACTTTTTGGTAAGCTATAACATAGTAAAGTTTCAGACCTGTTGCACCTTGGACAGCTGAGTTATAGCTACTTTGAAATACTGACTGTTGAGTAAAGCCATTGTAACTCCAAAACTATTGCAGTTAGAGTATTTTCCTAAAATATGTTGTTCAGCTACTTTGTCCTTAGCTATAAGATGGTACATAGTTTGGGGTTCTATTGCATGCCATAAGTGAGTAATAGCTATTTTGTTATTTGTAGCAAAATCATGACATAAGTAAATGTCAAATATCTTCAAAAGTATTAAAGTTAGGGAATTCTTTTCAAATATGTTATCCATCTACTTTTTCATAAGCTATCACATAGTAAAGTTTCAGATCTGTTGCACATTGGATAGCTGAGTAATAGCTACTTTGAAATTCTGCAGTTGAGTAAATCCATTGTAACTCCAAAACTATTGCAGTTACAATATTTTCGTAAAATATGTTGTTCACCTACTTTGTCCTTAGCTATAAGCTGGCATGTAGTTTGGGGTTCTATTGCATGCCATAAGTGAGTAATAGCTATTTTCTTATTAGTAGCAAAATAATGACATAAGTAAATGTGAAATATCTCCAGAAGTATTAAAGTTACGGAATTCTTTTCAAATATGTCATTCATCTACTTTTTTGTAAGCTATCACATAGTAAAGTTTCAGACCTGTTGCACATTACATAACTAAGTAATAGCTACTTTGAAATTGTGACTGTTGAGTAAATCTATTGTAACTCCAAAACTATTGCAGTTACAGCTTTTTCTTCAAATATGTTGTTCAGCTACTTTGTTCTTAGCTATAAGCTGGCATGTAGTTTGGGGTTCTATTGCATGCCATAAGTGAGTAATAGCTATTTTCTTATTAGTAGCAAAATAATGACATAAGTAAATGTGAAATATCTTCAGAAGTATTAAAGTTACGGAATTCTTTTCAAATATGTCATTCATCTACTTTTTATGTCAGCTGACTTGTCAGTCAGCTGGCATTATGTCGTCACTCTGCGGCGTGGGCGTACGCGTACGCGTCCGCGTCCGCGTGAACAACTTCTCCTCCAAAACTACAAGGCCTAGAGACGTGCTGTTTTTTTTAAAAGATACCTTATCTATCGAGGATGAAAAATTGTTCAAGGCATGCAAATCTGTCTGTTCGTCTGTTTGCTAGAGACATTACAAGGGGGGTACCCCCACCAAAAGTGTGAAAATTTCAACTTTTTATCACAATTTTCTCAGTGACTATTGCAGGGATTTCTCTCATATCTTGCATATATGTACTAGGCCAGAGGTAGATTCTCTTGTGTGAGTATGAGACCTGGATCTCTCTTACTTTTTTTTTAATAAATTTTTTTAATAATTTTTAATGCATTAACATTCATGAAATCATGCACAAAATCATTTATAACTTGAAAACTGTTGCATCTAGAGCATTTTGTTAAAATATGTTATTCAGCTACTTTTTTCATAGCTACAATATGGTGAGTAAGTTGGGTGCCTGTCTCAATAGCTAAGTGAGTAATAGCTACTTTTGGGCTTTTCAGTAACTTCCATCATGAGTAGAATCACTTGTAACTTAAAAACTATTGCATTTAGAGAATTTCGTATAAATATGTTATTCAGCTACTTTTGGGTCAGCTATAACATAGTAAAATTTTAGACCTGTAGCTCATGGCATAGCTGAGTAATAGCTACTTTTACGTTATCACTGTTGAGTAAATTGCTTATAACTTCAAAACTATTGCATTTAGAGAATTTCGTATAAATATGTTATTCAGCTACTTTTGGGTCAGCTATAACATAGTAAAATTTCAGACCTGTAGCTCATGGCATAGCTGAGTAATAGCTACTTTTAGGTTATCACTGTTGAGTAAATCGCTTATAACTTGGAAACTATTGCATTTAGAGTATTTTGTTTCAATATGTTATTCACCTATTTTGGGATCAGCTATAACATAGTGAAGTTTCAGATCTGTGGCTCATTGCATAGCTGAGTAATAGCTACTTTGAAGTTCTCACTATTGAGTAAATCAGTTGTAATTGGAAAACTATTGCATTTAGAGAATTTCGTATAAATATGTTATTCAGCTACTTTTGGGTCAGCTATAACATAGTAAAATTTCAGACCTGTAGCTCATGGCATAGCTGAGTAATAGCTACTTTTAGGTCATCACTATTGAGTAAATCAGTTGTAACTTGAAAACTATTGCATTTACAGTATTTTGCTTAAATATGTTGTTCACCTACTTTTGGGTCAGCTATAACATAGTAAAATTTCAGACCTGTAGCTCATGGCATAGCTGAGTAATAGCTACTTTTAGGTCATCACTATTGAGTAAATCAGTTGTAACTTGAAAACTATTGCATTTACAGTATTTTGCTTAAATATGTTGTTCACCTACTTTTGGGTCAGCTATAACATAGTAAAATTTCAGACCTGTAGCTCATGGCATAGCTGAGTAATAGCTACTTTTAGGTTATCACTGTTGAGTAAATCAGTTGTAATTGGAAAACTATTGCATTTAGAGAATTTAGTATAAATATGTTATTCAGCTACTTTTGGGTCAACTATAACATAGTAAAATTTCAGACCTGTAGCTCATGGCATAGCTGAGTAATAGCTACTTTTAGGTCATCACTATTGAGTAAATCAGTTGTAACTTGAAAACTATTGCATTTACAGTATTTTGCTTAAATATGTTGTTCACCTACTTTTGGGTCAGCTATAACATAGTAAAATTTCAGACCTGTAGCTCATGGCATAGCTGAGTAATAGCTACTTTTAGGTTATCACTATTGAGTAAATCAGTTGTAACTTGAAAACTATTGCATTTACAGTATTTTGCTTAAATATGTTGTTCACCTACTTTTGGGTCAGCTATAACATAGTAAAATTTCAGACCTGTAGCTCATGGCATAGCTGAGTAATAGCTACTTTTAGGTTATCACTGTTGAGTAAATCGCTTATAACTTGGAAACTATTGCATTTAGAGTATTTTGTTTCAATATGTTATTCACCTATTTATGGATCAGCTATAACATAGTGAAGTTTCAGATCTGTGGCTCATTGCATAGCTGAGTAATAGCTACTTTGAAGTTCTCACTATTGAGTAAATCAGTTGTAATTGGAAAACTATTGCATTTAGAGAATTTCGTATAAATATGTTAATCAGCTACTTTTGGGTCAGCTATAACATAGTGAAATTACAGACCTGTAGCTCATGGCATAGCTGAGTAATAGCTACTTTTAGGTCATCACTATTGAGTAAATCAGTTGTAACTTGAAAACTATTGCATTTACAGTATTTTGCTTAAATATGTTGTTCACCTACTTTTGGGTCAGCTATAACATAGTAAAATTTCAGACCTGTAGCTCATGGCATAGCTGAGTAATAGCTACTTTTAGGTCATCACTATTGAGTAAATCAGTTGTAACTTGAAAACTATTGCATTTACAGTATTTTGCTTTAATATGTTGTTCACCTACTTTTGGGTCAGCTATAACATAGTAAAATTTCAGACCTGTAGCTCATTGCATAGCTGAGTAATAACTACTTTGAGGTTCTCACTATTGAGTAAATCAGTTGTAATTGGAAAACTATTGCATTTAGAGAATTTAGTATAAATATGTTATTCAGCTACTTTTGGGTCAACTATAACATAGTAAAATTTCAGACCTGTAGCTCATGGCATAGCTGAGTAATAGCTACTTTTAGGTCATCACTATTGAGTAAATCAGTTGTAACTTGAAAACTATTGCATTTACAGTATTTTGCTTTAATATGTTGTTCACCTACTTTTGGGTCAGCTATAACATAGTAAAATTTCAGACCTGTAGCTCATTGCATAGCTGAGTAATAACTACTTTGAGGTTCTCACTATTGAGTAAATCAGTTGTAATTGGAAAACTATTGCATTTAGAGAATTTAGTATAAATATGTTATTCAGCTACTTTTGGGTCAACTATAACATAGTAAAATTTCAGACCTGTAGCTCATGGCATAGCTGAGTAATAGCTACTTTTAGGTCATCACTATTGAGTAAATCAGTTGTAACTTGAAAACTATTGCATTTACAGTATTTTGCTTAAATATGTTGTTCACCTACTTTTGGGTCAGCTATAACATAGTAAAATTTCAGACCTGAGCTCATGGCATAGCTGAGTAATAGCTACTTTTAGGTTATCACTGTTGAGTAAATCGCTTATAACTTGGAAATTATTGCATTTACAGTATTTTGTTTCAATATGTTATTCACCTATTTTGGGGTCAGCTATAACATAGTGAAGTTCCAGACCCGTGACTCATTGCATAGCTGAGTAATAGCTACTTTGAAGTTCTCAATGTTGAGTAAATCACTTGTAATTTGAAAACTATTGCATTTAGAGAATTTAGTATAAATATGTTATTCAGCTACTTTTGGGTCAGCTATAACATAGTAAAATTTCAGACCTGTAGCTCATGGCATAGCTGAGTAATAGCTACTTTTAGGTTATCACTGTTGAGTAAATCACTTATAACTTGAAAACTATTGCATTTAGAGTATTTTGTTTCAATATTTTATTCACCTATTTTGGGGTCAGCTATAACATAGTGAAGTTCCAGACCTGTGGCTCATTGCATAGCTGAGTAATAGCTACTTTGAAGTTCTCACTGTTGAGTAAATCAGTTGTAATTGGAAAACTATTGCTTTTACAGAAATTTGTGCAAATATGTTATTCAGCTACTTTTGGGTCAGCTATAACATAGTGAAATTACAGACCTGTAGCTCATGGCACAACTGAGCAATAGCTGTTCTCAGGCACTGACTGTTGAGTAAATCAGCTATAACTTGAAAAATATTGCATTTGGAGTATTTTGTTAAAATATATTGTTCACCTACTTTTGGGTTAGCTATAACATAGTGAAATTACAGACCTATAGCTCATGGCATAGCGGAGCAATAGCTATTTTCTGGTTCTCACTATTGAGTAAATCAGTTGTAACTTGAAAACTATTGCATTTACAGTATTTTGCTTAAATATGTTGTTCAGCTACTTTTAGGTCAGCTATAACAGAGCAAAAATTCAGACATGTAGCTCATTGCATAGCTGAGTAATAGTTACTTTGAGGTTCTCACTCTTGAGTAAATCAGTTGTAACTTGAAAATTATTACATTTAGAGTATTTTGTTAAATATGTTATTCACAGACGTTTTGGTCAGCTATAACATAGTGAAATTGCAGACCTCTATGTCATGGGATAGCTGAGCAATAGCTTCTTTCAGGTTCTCACTGTTGAGTAAATCATTGTATCCAACCCGTAGGAAATCATGGGCTGGGAATCTGTTAATATGGTCCGATTTGACCTTGGAACCCTCCTTCAAGGTCAAATGAGGATAGCCAAACATAAAAGTGCTTATAACTCGCTTATTATTGGTCCCAGAGGTTGGAATGAAAACCAACCTATAGAAAATCATGAGCTGGGAATTTTTTGGTGTGGTCGGATTTCACCTTGGACCCCTCCTTCAAGGTCAAATGAGGATAGCCAAACTTAAAAGTGCTTATAACTCACTTATTATTGGTCCTAGAGGTTTCGAATGGAAAACCAAGCTATAGAAAATCATGGGCTGGGAATCTTTTGGTGTGGTCGGATTTGACCTGGGACCCCTCCTTCAAGGGCAGTTGAGGATAGCCAAACTTACAATTGCTTAAAACTCGCTTATTATTGGTCCTACAAGTTTGGGATGGTAAACAAGCTACAGGAAATCATGGGCTGGGAATTTTTTTGTGTGGTCGGATTTGACCTTGGACCCCCTCCTTCCAGGTCAAACAAAGATAGCCAAACTTAAAGTGCTTATAACTCGCTTATTATTGGTCTTGGAGGTTTGGGATGGTAAACCAACATATAGGAAATCATGGGCTGGGATTCTTTTGGTGTGGTCAGATTTGACCTGGGACCCTCCTTCAAGGGCAGTTGAGGATAGTCAAACTTACAATTGCTTAGAACTCGCTTATTATTGGTCCTACAAGTTTGGGATGGTAAACAAGCTACAGGAAATCATGGGCTGGGAATTTTTTTGTGTGGTCGGATTTGACCTTGGACCCCCTCCTTCAAGGTCAAACAAGGATAGCCAAACTTAAAAAGTGCCTATAACTCACTTATTATTGGTCCGAGAGGTTTGGGATGGTAAACCATCCTAAATTCTTTGGCTGGGAATCTTTTGGTATGGTCAGATTTGACCTTTGGACCCCTTCTTCATGGTGGAACGAGGATATTGCATTTATAGTATTTCTTTAAATATTTTTAACCTACTTTTTACCCTTAAACAATTACCTTGTTACTTTATTTCATAATACCATTTGCAGGGCACAACTTTTTTGTTGTTTTCTTCTGTCAGCTTCGGAATATCTTTCGAACATGTGTTCAGTTACCATTTACTGTATTTCTGTACAGCCCTTTGCCTGATAATTATGCTTTCCTCTCATTATCACCATCACAAATCAAAAACATTCAGTCAGCTGACACAGTGCCCGTTCACGGGCACTCTCCTCTTGTTTGTAAGCTATCACATAGTAAAGTTTCAGACCTGTTGCACATTGCATAGCTAAGTAATAGCTACTTTGAAATTGTGACTGTTGAGTAAATCCATTGTAACTCCAAAACTATTGCAGTTACAGCTTTTTCTTCAAATATGTTGTTCAGCTACTTTGTCCTTAGCTATAAGCTGGCATGTAGTTTGGGGTTCTATTGCATGCCATAAGTGAGTAATAGCTATTTTCTTATTAGTAGTAAAATAATGACATAAGTAAATGTGAAATATCTTCAGAAGTATTAAAGTTACGGAATTCTTTTCAAATATGTCATTCATCTACTTTTTTGTAAGCTATCACATAGTAAAGTTTCAGACCTGTTGCACATTGCATAGCTAAGTAATAGCTACTTTGAAATTGTGACTGTTGAGTAAATCTATTGTAACTCCAAAACTATTGCAGTTACAGCTTTTTCTTCAAATATGTTGTTCAGCTACTTTGTCCTTAGCTATAAGCTGGCATGTAGTTTGGGGTTCTATTGCATGCCATAAGTGAGTAATAGCTATTTTCTCATTAGTAGCAAAATAATGACATAAGTAAATGTGAAATATCTTCAGAAGTATTAAAGTTACGGAATTCTTTTCAAATATGTCATTCATCTACTTTTTTGTAAGCTATCACATAGTAAAGTTTCAGCCTTGTTGCACATTGCATAGCTAAGTAATAGCTACTTTGAAATTGTGACTGTTGAGTAAATCCATTGTAACTCCAAAACTATTGCAGTTACAGCTTTTTCTTCAAATATGTTGTTCAGCTACTTTGTCCTTAGCTATAAGCTGGCATGTAGTTTGGGGTTCTATTGCATGCCATAAGTGAGTAATAGCTATTTTCTTATTAGTAGCAAAATAATGACATAAGTAAATGTGAAATATCTTCAGAAGTATTAAAGTTACGGAATTCTTTTCAAAGATGTCATTCATCTACTTTTTTGTAAGCTATCACATAGTAAAGTTTCAGACCTGTTGCACATTGCATAGCTAAGTAATAGCTACTTTGAAATTGTGACTGTTGAGTAAATCCATTGTAACTCCAAAACTATTGCAGTTACAGCTTTTTCTTCAAATATGTTGTTCAGCTACTTTGTCCTTAACTATAAGATGGTATATATTTTGGGGTTGTATTGCATGCCATAAGTGAGTAATAGCTATTTTCTTATTTGTAGCAAAATAACAACATAAGTAAATGTCAAATATCTTCAAAAGTATTAAAGTTAGGGAAATATTTTCAAATATGTTATTCATCTAGTTTTTGATAACCTATCACATAGTAAAGTTTCAGACCTGTTGCACATTGGATAGCCGAGTAATACCTACTTTGAAATTGTGACTGTAGGGTAAATGCATATAGTTTGGGGTTCTATTGCATGCCGTAAGTGAGTAATAGCTATTTTCTTGTTTGTGGCAAAATAATGACATAATTTTTCTCAAAAACTGCTTCATCTACTTTTGGGAGAGCTTTCACATGGTGAAGTTTCAGACCCGTAGCTAATTATTCACCTACTCAAAATGAGTAAATGTGAATTATCCCTAAAAGTATTGGGGATATCCAATTTTTCTTAAATAACTCATTCACCTACTTTTGGAAGAGCTTTCACTTGGTGAAGTTTCAGACCCGTAGCTAATTATTCACCTACTCAAATTGAGTAAATGCTAATTATCTCTAAAAGTATTGTGGATATCCAATTTTTATCAAATTACTCGTTTATCTACTTTTGGGAGAGCTTTCACATGGTGAAGTTCCAGACCCGTAGCTAATTACTCACCTACTCAAAATGAGTAAATGTGAATTATCTGTAAAAGTATTGCAGATATCCAATTTTTCTCAAATAACTCATTCACCTACTTTTGGGAGAGCTTTTACTTGGTGAGGTTTCAGACCCGTAGCTAATTATTCACCTACTCAAAATGAGTAAATGTGAATCATCTCTAAAAGTGTTGCGGATATCCAATTTTTATCAAATAACTCATTCATCTACTTTTGGGAGGGCTTTCACATGGTGAAGTTTCAGACCCGTAGCTAATTACTCACCTACTCAAAATGAGTAAATGTGAATTATCTGTAAAAGTATTGCAGATATCCAATTTTTCTCAAATAACTCATTCACCTACTTTTGGGAGAGCTTTTACTTGGTGAGGTTTCAGACCCGTAGCTAATTATTCACCTACTCAAAATGAGTAAATGTGAATCATCTCTAAAAGTATTGCGGATATCCAATTTTTATCAAATAACTCATTCATCTACTTTTGGGAGGGCTTTCACATGGTGAATTTTCAGAGCCGTAGCTAATTATTCACCTCCTCAAAATGAGTAAATGTTAATTAAGCGTCCCACAAGGGACGCTTGTTTGTGTATGGGAGACCTTCAGGCTCCACCGGCTCCGGCGGCTCCGCATTTTGTTTTCCTTATAACTCTGTAACCGTTAAGCGGATTCTTTTCAAATTTGGCAGGTTTAGGCAGTAGCCTTGGGGAATTTTTTTGAATATGCTGCAGTGACATTTCAACCAATCAGAGAGGTCACATGACCAAAAATGTCTTTTTTCGATGAGGAAGCTTGTCCGGATGATAACTTGAAAGGAATTTTATCAATTCACCTGAAACTTGGCAAATACATTCATTCTATTAAAATCTGGAAATCATTAGATTTTGGCATTGATTGGTTAAGAAATGGCCGAGTAATTAATGATTAATCAATCATTATGAATTTTCCAAATAAGGAAAACACAAAAATGCTTATATCTCGAAAACCGTGCTAGATAGAGCGATTTCGACAAAATTTTTGATCCGCAGGGCATCTCTGAAGAGTAGTTATCCCAATTTTCAAAAAATTTTTGTCTCGCCAAAAATGGCGGCCATTTTGAATTTTCGAATTTTTCGCAACAATTGCAAAACACAAAAATGCTTATATCTCGAAAACCGTGCTAGATAGAGCGATTTCGATGAAATTTTTGACCCACAGGGTATCTCTGCAGAGTAGTTATCCCAATTTTCAAAAAAATTTTGTCTCGCCAAAAATGGCAGCCATTTTGAATTTTCGAATTTTTCGCAAAAATTACAAAACACAAAAATGCTTATATCTCGAAAACCGTGCTAGATAGAGCGATTTCGACGAAATTTTTGATCCACAGGGTATCTCTGCAGAGTAGCCATGCCAATTTTCAAAAAAATTTTCTCTTGCCAAAAATGGCGGCCATCGTGAATCTTCGAATTTTTGCGCAAAAATTGCAAAACACAAAAATGGTAATATTTCGAAAACCGTGCTACATAGAGCGATTTCGACGAAATTTTTGATCTTCAGGGTATCTCTGCAGAGCAGCTATCCCAAAGAGCTTTCACTTGGTGAAGTTTCAGACCCATAGCTAATTGCTCACCTACTCGAAATGAGTAAATGCGAATTACCTCTAAAAGTATTGCAGATAGCCAACTTTTCTCAAATAACTGATTCACCTACTTTTGGAAGAGCTTTCACTTGGTGAAGTTTCAGACCCGTAGCTAATTACTCACCTACTCGAAATGAGTAAATGCGAATTACCTCTAAAAGTATTGCAGATAGCCAATTTTTCTCAAATAACTCATTCACCTACTTTTGGAAGAGCTTTCACATGGTGAAGTTTCAGACCCATAGCTAATTATTTACCTACTCAAAATGAGTAAATGCTAATTATCTGTAAAAGTATTGCGGATACCCAATTTTTATCAAATAACTCATTCATCTACTTGTGGGAGAGCTTTCACATGGTGAAGTTTCAGACCCATAGCTAATTACTCACCTACTCAAAATGAGTAAATGCGAATTATCTCTAAAAGTATTGCAGATAGCCAATTTTTCTCAAATAACTCATTCACCTAGTTTTGGGAGAGCTTTCACTCTGTGAAGTTTCAGACCCATAGCTATTTATTCACCTACTCAAAATGAGTAAATGCTAATTATCTGTAAAAGTATTGCGGATACCCAATTTTTATCAAATACTCATTCATCTACTTGTGGGAGAGCTTTCACTTGGTGAAGTTTCAGACCCATAGCTAATTACTCACCTATTCAAAATGAGTAAATGTGAATTATCTCTAAAAGTATTGCAGATAGCCAATTTTTCTCTAATAACTCATTCACCTACTTTTGGGAGAGCTTTCACTTGGTGAAGTTTCAGACCCATAGCTAATTATTCACCTACTCAAAATGAGTAAATGTGAATTATCTCTACAAGTATTGCAGATAGTCAATTATTCTCAAATAACTCATTCACCTACTTTTGGGAGAGCTTTCACTCTGTGAAGTTTCAGACCCATAGCTATTTATTCACCTACTCAAAATGAGTAAATGCGAATTATCTCTAAAAGTATTGCAGATAGCCAGATTGGTTAAGAAATGGCCGAGTAATTAATGATTAATTAATCATTATGAATTTTCCAAATAAGGAAAACACAAAAATGCTTATATCTCGAAAACCGTGCTAGATAGAGCGATTTCGACGAAATTTTTGACCCACAGGGTATATCTGCAGAGTAGCCATGCCAATTTTCAAAAAAATTTTATCTCGCCAAAAATGGCGGCCATTTTGAATTTTCGAATTTTTCGCAAAATTGCAAAACACAAAAATGCTTATATCTCGAAAACCGTGCTAGATAGAGCGATTTCGACGAAATTTTTGACCCACAGGTTATCTCTGCAGAGTAGCCATGCCAATTTTCAAAAAAATTTTCTCTTGCCAAAAATGGCGGCCATTTTGAATTTTCGAATTTTTGCGCAAAAATTGCAAAACACAAAAATGGTAATATTTCGAAAACCGTGCTACATAGAGCGATTTCGACGAAATTTTTGATCTTCAGGGTATCTCTGCAGAGCAGCTATCCCAAAGAGCTTTCACTTGGTGAAGTTTCAGACCCATAGCTAATTGCTCACCTACTCGAAATGAGTAAATGCGAATTACCTCTAAAAGTATTGCAGATAGCCAACTTTTCTCAAATAACTGATTCACCTACTTTTGGAAGAGCTTTCACTTGGTGAAGTTTCAGACCCGTAGCTAATTACTCGCCTACTCAAAATGAGTAAATGCTAATTATCTCTAAAGTATTGCAGATAGCCAATTTTTCTCAAATAACTCATTCACCTACTTTTGGGAGAGCTTTCACTTAGTGAAGTTTCAGACCCATAGCTAATTACTCACCTACTCAAAATGAGTAAATGCGAATTATCTGTAAAAGTATTGCAGATAGCCAATTTTTCTCAAATAACTCATTCACCTACTTTTGGGAGAGCTTTCACTTGGTGAAGTTTCAGACCCATAGCTAATTACTCACCTACTCAAAATGAGTAAATGCGAATTATCTCTAAAAGTATTGCAGATAGCCAATTTTTGTCAAATTAATCATTCACCTACTTTTGGGAGAGCTTTCACTTGGTGAAGTTTCAGACTCATAGCTAATTACTCACCTACTCAAAATGAGTGCGAATTATCTCTAAAAGTATTGCAGATAGCCAATTTTTCTCAAATAACTCATTCACCTACTTTTGGGAGAGCTTTCACTCTGTGAAGTTTCAGACCCATAGCTAATTACTCACCTACTCAAAATGAGTAAATGCGAATTATCTGTGAAAGTATTGCAGATAGCCAATTTTTCTCAAATAACTCATTCACCTACTTTTGGCAGAGCTTTCACTTGGTGAAGTTTCAGACCCATAGCTAATTACTCACCTACTGAAAATGAGTAAATGTGAATTATCTCTAAAAGTATTGCAGATAGCCAATTTTTCTCAAATAACTCATTCACCTACTTTTGGGAGAGCTTTCACTTGGTGAAGTTTCAGACCCATAGCTAATTACTCACCTACTGAAAATGAGTAAATGCGAATTATCTCTAAAAGTATTGCAGATAGCCAATTTTTCTCAAATAACTCATTCACCTACTTTTGGCAGAGCTTTCACTTGGTGAAGTTTCAGACCCATAGCTAATTACTCACCAACTCAAAATGAGTAAATGCGAATTATCTCTAAAAGTATTGCAGATAACCAGTTTTTCTCAAATTATTCATTCACCTACTTTTGGGAGAGCTTTCACTTGGTGAAGTTTCAGACCCATAGCTAATTACTCACCTACTCAAAATGAGTAAATGCGAATTATCTGTAAAAGTATTGCAGATAGCCAATTTTTCTCAAATAACTCATTCACCTACTTTTGGGAGAGCTTTCACTCTGTGAAGTTTCAGACCCATAGCTAATTACTCAGCTACTCAAAATGAGTAAATGCGAATTATCTCTAAAAGTATTGCAGATAGCCAATTTTTCTCAAATAACTCATTCACCTACTTTTGGCAGAGCTTTCACTTGGTGAAGTTTCAGACCCATAGCTAATTACTCACCTACTGAAAATGAGTAAATGTGAATTATCTCTAAAAGTATTGCAGATAGCCAATTTTTCTCAAATAACTCACCTACTTTTGGGAGAGCTTTCACTTGGTGAAGTTTCAGACCCATAGCTAATTACTCACCTACTGAAAATGAGTAAATGCGAATTATCTCTAAAAGTATTGCAGATAGCCAATTTTTCTCAAATAACTCATTCACCTACTTTTGGCAGAGCTTTCACTTGGTGAAGTTTCAGACCCATAGCTAATTACTCACCTACTCAAAATGAGTAAATGCGAATTATCTCTAAAAGTATTGCAGATAGCCAGTTTTTCTCAAGTTATTCATTCACCTACTTTTGGGAGAGCTTTCACTTGGTGAAGTTTCAGACCCATAGCTAATTACTCACCTACTCAAAATGAGTAAATGCGAATTATCTGTAAAAGTATTGCAGATAGCCAATTTTTCTGAAATAACTCATTCACCTACTTTTGGGAGAGCTTTCACTTGGTGAAGTTTCAGACCCATAGCTAATTACTCACCTACTCAAAATGAGTGAATGCGATTTATCTCTAAAAGTATTGCAGATAGCCAATTTTTGTCAAATTAATCATTCACCTACTTTTGGGAGAGCTTTCACTTGGTGAAGTTTCAGACCCATAGCTAATTACTCGTCTACTCAAAATGAGTAAATGTGAATTATCTCTAAAAGTATTGCAGATAGCCAATTTTTCTCAAATAACTCATTCACCTACTTTTGGGAGAGCTTTCACTCTGTGAAGTTTCAGACCCATAGCTAATTACTCACCTACTCAAAATGAGTAAATGCGAATTATCTCTAAAAGTATTGCAGATAGCCAATTTTTCTCAAATAACTCATTCACCTACTTTTGGCAGAGCTTTCACTTGGTGAAGTTTCAGACCCATAGCTAATTACTCACCTACTGAAAATGAGTAAATGTGAATTATCTCTAAAAGTATTGCAGATAGCCAATTTTTCTCAAATAACTCATTCACCTACTTTTGGCAGAGCTTTCACTTGGTGAAGTTTCAGACCCATAGCTAATTACTCACCTACTGAAAATGAGTAAATGCGAATTATCTCTAAAAGTATTGCAGATAGCCAATTTTTCTCAAATAACTCATTCACCTACTTTTGGCAGAGCTTTCACTTGGTGAAGTTTCAGACCCATAGCTAATTACTCACCTACTCAAAATGAGTAAATGCGAATTATCTCTAAAAGTATTGCAGATAGCCAGTTTTTCTCAAGTTATTCATTCACCTACTTTTGGGAGAGCTTTCACTTGGTGAAGTTTCAGACCCATAGCTAATTACTCACCTACTCAAAATGAGTAAATGCGAATTATCTGTAAAAGTATTGCAGATAGCCAATTTTTCTCAAATAACTCATTCACCTACTTTTGGGAGAGCTTTCACTTGGTGAAGTTTCAGACCCATAGCTAATTACTCACCTACTCAAAATGAGTGAATGCGAATTATCTCTAAAAGTATTGCAGATAGCCAATTTTTGTCAAATTAATCATTCACCTACTTTTGGGAGAGCTTTCACTTGGTGAAGTTTCAGACCCATAGCTAATTACTCGTCTACTCTAAATGAGTAAATGCGAATTATCTCTAAAAGTATTGCAGATAGCCAATTTTTCTCAAATAACTCATTCACCTACTTTTGGGAGAGCTTTCACTTGGTGAAGTTTCAGACCCATAGCTAATTACTCACCTACTCAAAATGAGTAAATGCGAATTATCTCTAAAAGTATTGCAGATAGCCAATTTTTCTCAAATAACTGATTCACCTACTTTTGGGAGAGCTTTCACTTGGTGAAGTTTCAGACCCATAGCTAATTTTTCACCTACTCAAAATGAGTAAATGCGAATTATCTCTAAAAGTATTGCGGATACCCAATTTTTATCAAATAACTCATTCATCTACTTTTGGGAGAACTTTCACTTGGTGAAGTCCCAGACCCGTAGGTAATTACTCACCTACTCAAAAGGAGTAAATGTGAATTATCCCTTAATGGTATTGCAGACAGCCAATTTTTCTCAAATATCTCATTCACCTACTTTTGGGAGAGCTTTCACACACGAAAATGAAAAATTGTGAATATCTCGGAAAAGCTATTTCTTCTCCTTTAATGCTCGGCGGGAGATACACACCGCGACAGTGGTCTTGTCAAAACATTTTGTCTCCCCAAAAATGGTGGCCATTTTGAATTTTCAAAGTTTTTGCAAAACACAAAAATGCTTATATCTCGAAAACCGTGCTAGATGGAGCGAACTCAACAAAATTTTTGACCTGCTGGGTTCTCTGCAGAGTAGCCATGCCAATTTTCAAAATATTTTTTTCTCGCCAAATATAGCGGACATTTCGAATTTTCGAATTTTTTGCAAAACACAAAAATGCTTATATCTTGAAAACCGTACTAGATAGAGCAGACTGCACTGACTTTGGTTGCCACAACAGTATAAGGCTAGAAACGAAGCATTTTCTTAATACTTTAGCACTCACCGTTATATCCTTTTCGGGACGCTTTGTTTTTGCTATGCAAAAACATTATCTTTTTTTTTGCGAGCGATCCTCTAGTTAATTATTTTGTACCCTTTTGTTAAAGAACATCTTGGATTAGACACCTCACATTAAATCCACTTCCACTGCTAGGCAATATATTATGGGCCTTTCTTGAAAATTTGAAAAAGTATGGCGGCCATATTGAATTTTAATTTTTTTGGTTAATTGCACCCAACATTTGATCTGATTACTGAATAATTGTTTTATTTAATTTATTGACTGACTAAAAAAAAAATTTGGCCCTAAACTAATGTATATGTATAAAGCAAAAGCAAAAATATTGCGAAAAGTAGTTACTATGGCAGCCATTTTGAAAAACGTAAATATCTGAAATTGCCCAAGGGTGAGATGTCCACATCATACAGGATGTTATTACAGGGACCCCAGGGGTACATAATCTGCAGAGAAAAAAAACTATTACTGGGACTTTTCGTTCAACCCCCTCGGCTGCCAGACTATAGCCCCTTACATAATTAAGTAATTGCTGTAAAACCTACACACTGTACTGCAGTAAATAATCTTTTTCTCACCTGCATTTTATTTCAGTGAGGGGAGTGAGGAATAGGCAGTCTTTTTCTGCACAGATCTGCCCCCTCCCCTCTCTCCAATAAAAATGCATGTGAGAAAAGAATTGCGTCTGTGTAAGGGGGATGGGGGGAGTGAGATGGGGATGTGAGATTATGTGTGTGTGTTTTAAGTCTCACTTCCCCCCATTCAAACAAAGAGGAGAATATGTGTGGAATGTGTGTATCTTTTCTGACTGCAAAAAAAAGAAACTGAAAGAAAATGGACAGTTTCACTCTCACTGAGCTTTATCAAGCCTAGCTGTGGATGCTGTTATTCTACTTACAGTCTAATACTGCAACTGATTCAGTTTTTAGATAATCCACTTTCCCATCAGATACAAAACACAGTAAAGCTTAGCTTCTCCTTACAGTTTCATACCACAACTACTACAGTTTTATTAACTCAAGTCTCCATCCAGGCCGCTCGTTCTGTTAGCAAAAACCTTTTTCTAGTAAAGCGGCCTATTGGGGTCGCTTATTTGTTTTCACGTAAGTTCAACTGATCACTGCCGCCGCTGCCGAATTATGGTCTCCATTGAATAACTTCTTGGGCTTTCAAATTTTTCTTTCCTTCTTATCTTTCTTTAAAACTATAGGGGCGGGAACATTTTTGGGATACTTTGCGCAGACCTTAAGCTTTACTTAAGGTAACCTTAAGAATTTTTCCAAAACACCCTGTCATCGCGTTTCGGAAAACAACACACACCTGTGCTATAAAATTTATCAGGTACATCCTTATATCCGACTTATATCCACAGGTTGGAAAGGATTTTCTCATCAATCGGACCATAGATGCCTGAATGGAAGACTTTTTATTTTCGTAAACTTTTTAAAAATGGGTACCTGGTCTGTATCTCAAACGGTCAGGATTTCGGCGTTTTGGTGGAATAACTTATTCAGCTACTTTTTGATAATCTTTCACATGCCAAAGTTTTAGCCCTGTATCTGCAATCTTAAGGTCACCTTAATGTTAAAAAAGGGGGTTTTAGCCCTCCAGTTCACTTAGTTTTTCATTTTTTTCAACCAAACTTGGCATACATATTAAAATTTACCAAAGGATTATCCTGACTTTATGATTGCCTTAAACTGTTATAATTGGAGCAATGGCCCCCCCTAAAGTCATAAAATTTGGAATAAAGCCGTCTGGCCCCTGTCTTTTTCCATATCTAATGTATATTGATATTGAAGTAGATCAAAAGAAGACTCTTACTACCTTATGATTTAAATATTAATGATGTTATAGCCATCCTAAACTTAAAATGTAGGGGTTTTCAGCCCTAAGCTCAGTTAATGTTTAATTTTTTCAAATAAAACTTGGCACAGTTATAAAGGTTGGCAGAAAGGGACATTCTCATGTTATGGTCACCTTAAAGTTGCAATATGAATGAAGTTATGGTCACCTTACGGTGAAAAAAAGGAAGTTTTCAGCCTCGAGCTATCTTATTGTTCAATTGACCTCAGTTAGACTTTATGCACTTATAAAGGGTAACAAAAGGGACAGTCTTATTTTATGGTCACCTTAAAGTCCCAATATGAATGAAGTTATGACCACCTTGCAGTGAAATTATGGAGTAATTACTCTCCAGCTATCGTATTGTTCAGCTGACCTCAGTTAAATTTTGCAAACTTATTAAAGCTGAAAATAGCTACATTCTTATTTTCTTTCCATCTTGGAGTTCCAATACAAGTACAGTCATGGCCACCTTGAAGTAAAAATGAGGGTTTTCAGCTGACTTACTGTTGAATGACATCAGTTCAACTTGACACATTGATTAAGTGTAAGGAAAACTTTTAATGACCTATTTCCTTAAAATTCCTGTTTATATGTCAGCTAACTTGTCAGCTGACATTATGGCATCACTCTGCAGCATACGCATACACACGAACTACTTCTCCAAAACTTCAAGACCCAGAGAATGCTTTTTTTTTATCACCCGCCGGGCTTTAGCCCGGGAGGGAGATTATGAAATGATGCCTGTGTGTGCGTGCGTGTGTGAGTGTGTGTCACGTTTTTAAAAAGGGCTGTACATCACACTGGTTGTTTCTCCTTGGCCTTTTCAATGTTTTATGACCTTATTGCTTATGTCTTTTCATTTGATGCTGTTTTTTCAGACCTAGGTCCATAGCTAAGTGAGTAATAGCAATGGTGGCTACTTTGAGTAAAGTGCTCATAACTCCAAAACGACTGCATTTAGAGCATTTCTGTAAAATATGTTGTTCAGCTACTTTCTCCATGCCTACAAGATGGTACCATTTTTAGGGGTCTATCTTGATAGCTAAGTTAGTAATAGCTATTTTCTGTTTTTAACAATTACCAAAATGAGTAAGTTGCTTTAACTTTGTAACTGTTACTTACAGTATTGGTCTCAAATATGTTGTTGAACAACTCCTTCATGTACTATATCATGGTGGGGTTTCCAAGGTGTAGCACCATAGCTAGCTGAGTAATAGCTACACTAGGTTTAACATTTGACCATTGAGCAAGTCACTTATAACTCAAAAACTATTGAATATAGAGGATTTTTGTCAAATATGTTGTTCACCTACTTTTTGATGTACTGTGTTGTGGTGAATTTTCAGAGCTGTAAGTCCATAGCTAACTGAGTAATAGCTACTTTGAAATTTCTTAATTTCAACATTCAGTAAATCACTTATACCTCCAAAACTATTGAATTTAGGGAATTATTGTCAAATATGTTAATCAGTTACTTTTTAATGTTCTGTGTCATGGAAAAGTTTCAGACCTGTATCTCCATAGCTAACTCAGTAATGGCTACTTTGAATTTCAACATTTAGTAAATCACTTATAACTCCAAAACTATTGAATTTAGAGAATTATTATGTCCACCCCCGTGGGGTGGATATATTATTTTTGCTTTTTCCGCTGTCTGATGTCCAATGTCCAGCGTCCGATGTCCGGCGTCATGCATGGTTTCCGCTCATTTAAAGGAAAAGTATTAGAGCTATTGTCACCAAATTTGGTATGCAGGCTTATTGGGTCAGTAGCTTGCTTGGGATTGCTTTTGGCTGTTGTACCTCTTTTGCTTACTGAGTAATACTTAAGTACAGCTATTTTCAGTACCCATTGGTTTCCGTGCATTTAAGCCAAAATAATTAAAGATATTTTACTACAATTTTGAGTACAAGATTGTTATGTCCATAGCTCGCTTGGTATTGCATTTGGGACTGATAGCTTTGTCAGTACATGAGTAATAGCCATTTAGGTACTTCATTGTGTATTTTCAGTACTACTTTTGAGTAATTTGCTAATATCTCAGAAACCGTAAGAGATAGAGCGATTTCGACAGAATTTTTGACCCATAGGGTATCTAAGGAATGCAATCTATGCAATTTTCCAAAAATTTTCCCCTCCCCAAAAATGGCGGCCATTTTGAATTTTCGAATTTTTGCCAAAAATGGCAAAACACTAATTTGCTTCTATCTCCTTAACCATGCGAGATAGAGCGATTTCGGCAAAATTTTCGACCCGCAGGGTATCTGAAGACTATACTCTTGCCAATTTTTAAAAAGTTTTCCCCTCCCCAAAAATGGCGGCCATTTTGAATTTTAGAATTTTTGCCAAAAATGGCAAAACACAAATTTCCTTCTATCTCCTTAACTGTGTGAGATAGAGCGATTTCGTCGAAATTTTCAACCCACAGGGTATCTAAGCAGTGTACTCTTTGCAATTTTCAAAAAAATTTCCCCTCCCCAAAAATGGCTGTCATTTTGAATTTTCGAATTTTTGCCCAAAATGGCAAAACACAAATTTGCTTCTATCTCCTTAACCGTGCGAGATAGAGCGATTTCGTCAAAATTTTCGACCCACAGGGTATCTGTGCATTGTGCTCTTGGTAATTTAAAAAAAATTTTCCCCTCCCCAAAAATGGCGGCCATTTTGAATTTTCGCCAAAAATGGCAAAACACTAATTTGCTTCTATCTCCTTAACCGTGCGAGATAGAGCGATTTCGGCAAAATTTTCGACCCGCAGGGTATCTGACAATTCGACTCTTGCCAATTTTTAAAAAGTTTTCCCCTCCCCAAAAATGGCGGCCATTTTGAATTTTAGAATTTTTGCCAAAAATGGCAAAACACAAATTTGCTTCTATCTCCTTAACTGTGAGATAGAGCGATTTCGTCGAAATTTTCAACCCACAGGGTATCTAAGGAGTGTAATATTTGCAATTTTCAAAAAATTTTCCCCTCCCCAAAAATGGCGGCCATTTCGAATTTTCAAATTTTTGCCAAAAATGGCAAAACACAAATTTGCTTCTATCTCCTTAACCGTGCGAGATAGAGCGATTTCGTCGAAATTTTCGACCCACAGGGTATCTAAGGAATGCAATCTTTGCAATTTTCAAAAAATTTTCCCCTCCCCCAAAATGGCGGCCATTTTGAATTTTCGCCAAAAATGGCAAAATACAAATTTCCTTCTATCTCCTTAACCATGCGAGATAGAGCGATTTCGTCAAAATTTTCGACCCACAGGTATTTGAGCATTGTATTCTTGGCAATTTTAAAAAAAATTTCCCCTCCCCTAAAATGGCGGCCATTTTGAATTTTCAAATTTTTGCCAAAAATGGCAAAACACAAATTTCCTTCTATCTCCTTAACCGTGCGAGATAGAGCGATTTCGTTAAAATTTTCGACCCAAGGGGTATCTAAGAAATATACTCTTTGCAATTTTCAAAAAATTTTCCCCTCCCCACATATGGCGGCCATTTTGAATTTTCGAATTTTTGCCCAAAATGGAAAAACACAAACTGGCCTTAACCGTGCAAAATAGAGTTATTTCGTTGAAATTTTCGACCCATAGGGTATCTACTCTTGGCAATTTTCAAAAAAATTTCCTTTTCCCAAAAATGGCGGCCATTTTGAATTTTCAAATTTTTGCCAAAAATAGAAAAACAGGAATTTGCTTCTATCTTCTTAACCGTGCAAGATAGAGTGATTTCGTCAAAATTTTCAACCCAACCAATGCAAAAAGGCATGAAGCTGAAATCATTTACATCTACACTAATAAATATTTAAGCATCATTGATATATTTTACAAATGAAACAGGGTTTTGTAAGACTACTGTACAATTTGGGCAAGGTTCATGGGGTGGACATTACACATGATAATGTGTGTTCTTCTATGCTATCCCGTTTCTATTCGCATCTACTATCAACAGGGCGTCCTATTTCTAGTTGTCAAATATGTTCACTTACTTTTTGATGTTCTGTGTAATGGCAAATTTTGTGAGCTGTAGGTCCATAGCTAACCGAGTAATAGCTACTTTAATGGTTCTCCAATGAGGAAATCCCTTATAACAGCAAAACTGTTGAATTTAAAGGATTTTTCTCAAATATGTTGTTCACCTACTTTTTGATGTACTGTGTAATGGCAAATTTTGAGAGCTGTAGGTCCATAGCTAACTGAGTAATAGCTACTTTGATGGTTCTCCATTGAGTAATCACTTATAACTGCAAAACTATTAAATTTAGAGGATTTTTGTCAAATATGTTGTTCACCTACTTTTTAATGTTCTGTGTCCTGGCAAAGTTTCAGAGCTGTAAGTCCATAGCTAACTGAGTAATAGCTACTTTAATTGTTTTCCTTTGAGTAAATCACTTTTAACAGCAAAACTGTTGAATTTAGAGGATTTTTGTCAAATATGTTCTTCACCTACTTTTTGATGTTCTGTGTAATGGCAAATTTTGAGAGCTGTAGGTCCATAGCTAACCGAGTAATAGCTACTTTAATGGTTCTCTATTGAGGAATCACTTATAACTGCAAAACTGTTGAATTTAAAGGATTTTTCTCAAATATGTTGTTTAGCTACTTTTTTATGTACTGTGTAATGGCAAATTTTGAGAGGTGTAAGTCAATAACTAACAGAGTAATAGCTACTTTGATGGTTCTCCATTGAGTAAATCACTTATAACTGCAAAACTATTAAATTTAGAGGATTTTTGTCAAATATGTTGTTCATGTACTTTTTAATGTTCTGTGTCATGGCAAAGTTTCACAGCTGTAGGTCCATAACTAAACACTTACACAGATGACCCCTAAATTTGAAAACTTTCCACATCATGTTTCTGGTCACTACAAGTAACCAACACATCTTACTACAAAAATGTGTAAATATCTTCGCAAGTGTTTTAAGCATTTTGCAAATTGGGCAATAACATAAGAGTGCTGTCAAAAGGTTCGACTCTGTGGATAGCAGAAAGCCACCCATTGGACTCTTATTTTGGTGATGTAAAAGTTTGTGCACATCTTCAGCTGCTTGTGTTTTGCGGGAGAAGTACAGAGTAGTGGGCAGTCTCATTGGATGCCATTCAAGGAAGCCTCTGCAGAATGTCCAGCTGGGATTGCCCCTGCAGCTGTTGCCTGAAGAAGTCACATTACTGAAAGAAAAGGGTAGGTCAAACTTCATTGAAAATATTATGTGTCATTATCTCACTTATGTTGTTGGTTTGTGAGTTGTCATTGTTGGATTGTGAATGTATAACACCTCTTACCACTCCTAAGAGTCATTCAAATTTTCCAGCAAAAACCTAAGGTCAAACTGAATTGTAACTGGTATCTGTGAATTTTAAGTTGTCCCACTTAAGTAAATCTATATTACATGTTCTTATTATTGCTGTGTTATTTAGAATCCAAAATGAGTAAATGCGAATTATCTCTTAAAAGTATTGCAGATAGCCAATTTTTCTCAAATAACTCATTCATCTACTTTTGGGAGAGCTTTTACTTGGTGAAGTTTCAGACCCGTAGCTAATTATTCACCTATTCAAAATGAGTAAATGCTAATTATCTCTAAAAGTATTGCGGATACCCAATTTTTTATCAAATAACTCATTCATCTACTTTTGGCAGAGCTTTCACATGATGAAGTTCCACACCCGTAGGTAATTACTCACCTACTCAAAATAAGTAAATGCGAATTATCTCTAAAAGTATTGCAGATAGCCAATTTCTCTCAAATAACTCATTCATCTACTTTTGGGAGAGCTTTCACTTGGTGAAGTTTCAGATCCGTAGATAATTACTCACCTACTCAAAATGAGTAAATGCAAATTATCTCTTAAAAGTATTGCAGATAGCCAATTTTTCTCAAATAACTCATTCACCTACTTTTGGAAGAGCTTTCACATGGTGAAGTTTCAGAGCCATAGCTAATTACTCACCTACTCAAAATGAGTAAATGCGAATTATCTCTATACGTATTGCGGATAGCCAATTTTTCTCAACTCATTCACCTACTTTTTGGGAGAGCTTTCACTTGGTGAAGTTTCAGACCCGTAGCTAATTATTCACCTCCTCAAAATGGGTAAATGCTAATTATCTCTAAAACTATTGCGGAGACCCAATTTTTATCAAATAACTCATTCATCTATTTTTGAGAGAGCTTTCGCATGGTGAAGTTTCAGACCCGTAGATAATTACTCACCTACTCAAAATGAGTAAATGCGAATTATCTCTAAAACTAAATGAGAAAGTGTGAATATCTTGAAGGCCGTACGAGATACAGCGATTTGACCCGCAGGGTAGTACAAGAGTAACCTATACAAAGGGCAAAAATTTCAATTTTCGCCACTTTTGGCGGCCATCTTTGATTTTAGCGGAAAATGAAAAAGTGTGAATATCTTTAAAACCGTGATTGGAACAAACTTTTTCACCCACAGGGTAGTACAACAGTATTCTGTGCCTGGGGGAAAAATTCCATTTTTGACCACTTTTAGAGGTCAGCTTAGATTTTAGCGGAAAATTAAAAATTGTGAATATCTCGGAAAAGGTATTTCTTCCCCTTTAATGCTCGGCGGGAGATACACACCGCAGCAGTGGTCTTGTTTCTAGTACAATTTATTTTTATCAAAATAGAATACAAAAGTATGTAAAAATTTATAATGCTTTTTTCAGAGGTTGTTTGAAAATAATGTCATTATATCACTAAAGGAACTGAAACTTTTTTTCTAAACATGCATTTATGGTTGGATTCCCAGGAAAATGATGGATGTGTATATCACTAATTGCAAGTAGGTATTACCATGTTGGAGAGCCAATCCTGAATAAATAGAATAGTTTATTTTAAGTGTGCTCTGGTGTTCTTTTATCAGCATACAATAAGGGTTTCTGTATTCGCAATTAAAGTTTGTTTCCCAGGCTAACAGTGGAACACCTAATTGTGGGATGTCTAAATTACTAATTGCTTCTATATCCAGCCACTGGTTTTAGTCTGATTTCTTGGTGCTAAGTCCACAGTAGGTACTTGAAAGACTTCTCATTCCCTTTGATAGTAATGAAAGGTTTTAATCAATGTTCAAGACACAATCCTAAGCAGTTATATTTATAAAAGTTTGTTAGTAGAGCATGCCTAAAGTATATTATTTTGTATTTCTTGTTTGAATGAAATGATCGGAATAAATTAATGTTTTACTTCATCATTAATCTTGCTATGTACAGAAAAAAAGAAACACCAGGCTTTTTTCCATGTTTTTCAAAACCCACCAGACTTTTTTCCACAAGGCTTTTCTTCGACCAGGCTTTCTTTCCACTGTCATTTTTTCCACCAGACTTTTTTTCTCTGCACCGTTATTTATTAAAGCATATAGCAAATACAATCATTGCCAACAGCTATATTTAGTGTATTAAAGGAGTCCATTGTTAGAAAGCAGGGTTTATTTGAGTATCAATATCATTGTATCCCCGGACGAAAGTTGGGGATACTTAGGATTCAGTACGGTTATGCTGCCGCCGCCGCAGAGATTTCCTTTCGGGGATAACTTAAAAAATATGTTAGTTAGACCTTTCAAACTTGGTATGTGGGTATATATGGGCAATGCCACGAACGCTATTATTTTTGTGACCTTGACCTTCAATTTCAAGGTCACTGATGGCCTCTTAAAGGTCAGATTTTGGCCATTTTTACCCCACAGCCCTTAAGGGCTGTCGGGGTATTGTTTTCACCCATGGTGTCCAGATGGGCAGGCGGGCGGGCAGCGGGAATAAAATGTTTGTCCGGGCTATATCTCAGAAACCGTAAGGTGTAGGAAGTTGATACTTGGTAGGGACATTGGTTAGGATGTGTAGGTGTGCAACATCATGGTCTGACCTTGATCTGACCTTTGACCTTGCCATAGTGACCTTGAGTTTGAAAATCTTGTCATCTTGTCCGGGCTATATCTCGGAAACTAGCTTGGCTGCAGGGTAAAAGATCAAATCGTGGACTTGTACATCTCATTGATACTTGGTAGGGACATTGGTTAGGGGGTGTACATGTGCAACGTCATGGTCTGACTTGATTTGACCTTTGACCTTGCCGTAGTGGCCTTAACCTATAAAATCTTGTCCGGGCTATATCTCGGAAACCGTAAGGTGTAGGAAGTTGATACTTGGTAGGGACATTGGTTAGGAGGTGTAGGGGTGCAACGTCATTGTGTGACCTTGATTTGACCTTGCTGTAGTGGCCTTGACCTATAAAATCTTGTCCGGGCTATATCTCGGAAACTGTGAGGTGTAGGAAGTTGATGCGTACTAGGGACATTGGTTGGGGGTGTAGGTGTGCATCATCATGGTGTGACCTTGATTTGACCTTTGACCTTGTCGTAGTGACCTTGACCTTTAAAATCTTGTTGCACCTTTGGGTCTGTCTTTTGATGCAGATTAAGGAATATTAAAGTCATATTAGAATTCATTAAGAATTTTACAACTTCCCATTGTAACAGATGGAATTTCATCAAGTGAGCCACAGATTTTGCTCCAAGACCACACATAAGCATTCATTGAATGTATTACCACTTCTGTATGAATGGTAATATTTAAAACATCCAAACCATAATTCGGCCATGCCAGATATATATAAAGAGTGTCGTAATGTTTAGTTTTCCGATTAATGCTGTCATCTTGTTATTGAATTGTCTTGTTTTAATACTTCATCTTTACATGCATTATCTTTCTGTTAGACATTATTTCCTCTATTTAAACATTGTTTGGAGCTTTATATAACTGACAGTGCTCTGAAAGTATCCTGAACTTTGTACTGATACAGTACTTCTATATCTCATGGTGTTAAAAATATTTCCCCAGGCTGTGGGGTACGGGCATCTCTGATACTATTTTTCACATTTTGGCCCAGTTCTCATATACAGAAAGTTAGATCATCCTATGGCTGGTATATATAATACATATATATGTCCTCTGTAAGCATGCAGAAATTTGACCTTGAAGCTCTTCATTGAAGGTCATCCACAGACAGCCAAAGTACCTCACCGAGGCCATTTTTGGCCTTTTTGGATATTTTCACACTTAATGCTGACTATATTACATGGAAACTATTGAAAATGGCTTTGGAGGTAGAGTACATGATGGAGTACCAGGATCCAGGCTTACTGGTTACAGAGGATTGTTGGTGACTGAGAAAATCTGCTGATTCCACAGTTATGGACGGGAAGAAGGCAGTGGTTTCATATAAGCCTACCCCTGCTGAGACGTAGTCTAATTCACCCAGTTCTCCCAGCTCCTATTAGTTTTCGCAGAACTGTGGAGCCACCAGGAACCGGTTACAGAGCATTGCTTCGCCTATAACCGGTTAGGCCCTGGTACTGTGCAGGTCCACAGGACTGACTAACAGACCAGCAGAAGCCTTTTAAGGGTCCAAGTGGCCGTCTTAGACCAACCAGTTACTACCCAAACCAACCAGTTACTGCCCGGGGAAATAGGTTACAGAGAAATTCTTATACCAGTAATTGGTCCCGGTGAGATGACTGTCTCAACCTACTAGACCAGTCAGGCAGCCAACTGTCAGGACCTGCTAGCTGGTCGTAAGTGACTATAGATAAGAAGACTTTCCCAACAAGATTTGTCCAACTACCTGTCAGCCTTATCTTATCAGACCCCACACCAGCCAGTTACTGGTTGTTTTGTGACCTTGACCTTCAATTTCAATGTCACTGGTGGCCTCTTAAAGGTCAGATTTTGGCCATTTTTTCACATTTTGGCCCAGTTCTCATATACAGAAAGTTAGATCATCCTATGGCTGGTATATATAATACATATATATGTCCTCTGTAAGCATGCAGAAATTTGACCTTGAGGCTCTTAATTGAAGGTCATCCACAGACCGCCAAAGGCGTTTTTTTGTTAGTCATGAAAAGTGCTTATATCTCCCTTATTATTGGTCCTACAGGTTTGGGATGGAAAACCAACCTATAGAAAATCATGGGCTGGGAATCTTTTGGTGTGGTCGGATTTGACCTTGGGCCCCTCCTTCAAGGTCAAACGAGCAGAGCCAAACTTAAAAGTGCTTATAACTCTCTTATTATTGGTCCTAGAGGTTTGGGATGGTAAACCAACATGTAGGAAATCATGGGGTGGGAATCTTCTGGTGTGGTCGGATTTGACCTTGGGCCCCTCCTTCAAGGTCAAACGAGGATAGCCAAACTTAAAAGTGCTTATAACTCGCTTATTATTGGTCCTACAGGTTTGGGATGGCATACCAACATGTAGGAAATCATGGGCTGGGAATCTTCTGGTGTGGTCGGATTTGACCTTGGGCCTCTCCTTCAAGGTCAAACGAGCATAGCCAAACTTAAAAGTGCTTATAACCCGCTTATTATTGGTCCTAGAGGTTTGGGATGGTAAACCAACATGTAGGAAATCATGGGCTGGGAATCTTCTGGTGTGGTGAGATTTGACCTTGGGCCTCTCCTTGAAGGTCAGACGAGCATAGCCAAACTTAAAAGTGCTTGTAACTCGCTTATTATTGGTGCTAGAGGTTTGGGATGGTAAACCAACATGTGGGAAATCATGGGCTGGGAATCTTTTGGTGTGGTCGGATTTGACCTTGGGCCTCTCCTTCAGGGTCAAACGAGGATAGCCAAACTTAAAAATGCTTATAACTCGCTTATTATTGGTCCTAGAGGTTTGGGATGGTAAACCAACATGTGGGAAATTATGGGCTGGGAATCTTCTGGTGTTGTCGGATTTGACCATGGGGCTCTCCTTCAAGGTGAAACGAGCATAGTCAAACTTAAAAGTGCTTATAACTCACTTATTATTGGTCCTAGAGGTTTGGGATGGTAAACCAACATATAGGAAATCATGGGCAGGAAATCTTCTGGTGTGGTCAGATTTGACATTGGGCCCCTCCTTCAAGGTCAAACGAGCATAGCCAAACATAAAAGTGCTTATAACTCACTTATTATTGGTCCTAGAGGTTTGCGATGGTTACCAACATATAGGAAATCATGGGCTGGGAATCTTTTGGTGTGTCGGATTTGACCTTGAGCCTCTCCTTCAAGGTCAAACGAGTATAGCCAAACTTAAAAGTGCTTATACCTGGCTTATTATTGGTCCTAGAGGTTTGCGATGGTAAACCAACCTATAGGAAATCATGGGCTGGGAATCTTCTGGTGTGGTCGCATTTGACCTTGGACCCCTCCTTCAAGGTCAAACGAGGATAGGCGAACTTAAAAGTGCTTATAACTCGCTTATTATTGGTCCTAGAGGTTTGGTGTTGTTGGATTTGACCATGGGGCTCTCCTTCAAGGTGAAACGAGCATAGCCAAACTTAAAAGTGCTTATAACTCACTTATTATTGGTGCTAGAGGTTTGGGATGGTAAACCAACCTATAGGAAATCAAGGGCTGGAAATCTTTTGGTGTGGTCAGATTTGACCTTGGGCCCCTCCTTCAAGGTCAAACGAGGATAGGGGAACTTAAAAGTGCTTATAATTCACTTTTTATTGGTCGTAGAGGTTTGGGATGGTAAACCAACCATCGTGGGCTGGCAATCTTTTGGTGTAGTCAGATTTGACATTGAGCCCTAACGAGGTCTAACGAGGATGGGCGAACTTAAAAGTGCTTATAACTTGCCTATTATTGGTCCTAGAGGTTTGGGATGGTAAACTAACGTATAGAAAATCCTGGGGTGGGAATCTTTTGATGTGGTCAGATTTGACCTTGGTCCCCTCCTTCAAGGTCAAGCGAGGATAGGCACACTTGAAAGTGCTTATAACTCACTTATTATTGGTCCTAGAGGTTTGGGGTGTGAAATCGACCTATTAGGAAATCTTTTGGCTTTCCTGAAATGAATACTTCTATTATAAGTATTTACCTACAGATAAGTTGTGTCATAAATTCAGATCTGACAAGTCATAGCTTCTGTGTAAATGACAAAAGACAAAATACACATTAACATCTAACGCATCTTACAATCACATGAAAATTGTTTTTCATTTGTGTCTTGGAAATATTTCGCAGTTGGCCTTCATATCTCTGACAAGTGTATTTCATTTGCAACCTCTTGCTTTTGACTGAACTTACATAGATTTCTTTTCCTACACAGTACAACAACACTATATATTACTTTGTTCTCTTCCTTTTATATGTGTAAAAATGACTTTCTAATGTTTGGTTAACAATGACTCTATTTTTACGTAAGAAAAAGCTTCCGGTAAAGCACATGGATTGTTTTTTATGGTCCTAAACTCTTGGTGGAAGGCTAAAACCCAGGTCCCCCAACCTGCCCCCTTCATTAATCCAACAAACAGAAACTTTACTCAGTTTACTAAATTTTTGAAGTGAATTACCACTGAATAATGTTCTAATGATATATTTTAGGATAGTAAGTTGTAAATGTCTGCTGTACTGCATATATTCAAATATTTGGCCAAATTGTTCATTTT
This sequence comes from Sabellastarte sp. h YS-2021, assembly GCA_964017235.1. NCBI lineage: Eukaryota > Metazoa > Annelida > Polychaeta > Sabellida > Sabellidae > Sabellastarte > Sabellastarte sp. h YS-2021. The sequence goes on from OZ024936.1 coordinate 38,602,251, forward strand.
TACATGGACCTTTTCTTCACCACACTTACTAAATGAGAATTTGGAGAAAAGACACTGTTGTATACTTCAAGGATGAAAAAACCATGTAGCCTTGTTCAGGTGCACAGATTGTTGTCTCCCACGGGGTTTAGCCCGGGAGGGAGATTATGAAATGATGCCTGTGTGTGCGTGCGTGCGTGCGTGCGTGCGTTAGTTAGTCACGCAGATTTCTCCAAAACTACTACAGCTACAGATTTTTTGTAAATTAATTGTCCCAATGAATTTTCATGCCCTCGAAAATATTTTTGGTTTTATGGACTTAGGCCTAAAGATAAGTGAGTAATAGCAATCTTAGCTACTTGGAGTAAAGGGCTCATAACTCAAAAACTATTGCAGTTACAACTTTTTCTTCAAATATGTTGTTCAGCTACTTTGGGCATTTGCTATAAGATGGTACATAGTTTGGGGTCCCATTGCATGCCATAAGTGAGTAATAGCTATTTTCTTATTTGTAGCAAAATAATGACATAAGTAAATGTCAAATATCTTCAAAAGTATTAAAGTTAGGGAATTCTTTTCAAATATGTTGTTCATCTACTTTTTGATAAGCTATCACATAGTAAAGTTTCAGATCTGTTGCACATTGGATAGCTGAGTAATAGCTACAGTACAATCTCGCTTATCCGAACCCTGTTTATCCGAAAATCTGGCTTAACCGAACTTTTATTGTGTCTCCCATATTTCGGTTTCGTTGTTTACCGAGTCTGATGGGCGATAATAGGTGATTTTAATAAAATCTTCCTATTTACTTACCCAGAAATCATGAAAGCCAGTACACACATCTATTTAACCCAGTTCCTTGATCTGCCACCTTTTGTTTAACATAACACCCAGTAATCCCACCATGCTGAGCCCTTCCTCAATGATAGGTCTTAAGTGCAATTAAGGCGTCTTCTAAATTCAAAACAAAGGGGACCCAGTGTTTGGGTGATCAGCTTGGTTTACAAAGTGAGCCATTTAATTAGGAATTAAGCCCCCTGTACACAATAGAATGACAATATCCACTGAATTTGTTGTTATTGAAAAGGTAGTGTCTTTAATTGGTGGATATGGTGTTAGGAAATCAACAACAAAAAAAAAAAAAACGGTTCAGATGCATTGTTCTAGCTATAGGCTAGAAAGAAAGAAAAGTCTTCACAAATAAAACCAGTAACTTGGCCTTTGATCATAACAATAGTGTGTGATGGCCCTTGAAATATTCATAATCCATTAATTTAATAAAAAGACTGTGTGTTTGGCTGCTAAAATATATTGTCAGTACATGTACAAAAACGGACTGAGATGTTGCACTGTTTTATTTAATAGGGGTTGTGTCAAATAATTTTAGGCATTCATCTACAAAAACAAGCCATTAAGTGAACTTATAAGGTGTCAAAATATGTAAAAAAATAACAACAAGTAAAATTTATAAATCTTGCAAATTTTCGGGACTACCAGATGCCTCTTTGATTCTCCAGTAATTTTAATTTTAGAAATCTCCAAAAACTTACGTTTTTTTTTCTACTGTACAGTCTTCATGAAATCTTGTGATATAAAGCACATCTTGACGTATTTTAGTGAACTAAAATTATGGATTATTTATTAAAAACAGAATAACATAGGTGTTTGCATCTTTTATTTTATTTTTATGTAGATATAAGCAATATTGACAAAATCACTCTATTATCGGCCATTGGTGGTACCGCTAATGCATGCAGACCTCACTCTCGGCTATCCGAACCTCCCGATTATCCGAACTTCAATGATGTCTCCCAACAGGTTCGGATAATCGAGAGTCTACTGTACTTTGAAATTGTGACTGTCGAGTAAATCCATTGTAACTCCAAAACTATTGCAGTTAGAGTATTTTCCTAAAATATGTTATTCAGCTACTTTTTCCTTAACTATAAGATGGCATATAGTTTGGGGTTCTGTTGCATGCCATAAGTGAGTAATAGCTATTTTCTTATTTGTAGCAAAATAACAACATAAGTAAATTTCAAATATCTTCAAAAGTATTCAAGTTAGGGAAATATTTTCAAATATGTTATTCATCTAGTTTTTCAGATAGTAAAGCAGCAAACCTGTTGCACACTGGACAGCTGAGGAATAGCTACTTTGAAATTGTGACTGTTGAGTAAATCCATTGTAACTGAAAAACTACTGCAGTTACAGGATTTTCCTAAAATAATTTGTTCAGCTACTTTTTCCTTAACTATAAGATGGCATATCGTTTGGGGTTCCATTGCATGTCATAAGTGAGCAATAGCTATTTTCTTATTTGTAGCAAAATTATGATGGAAATAAATGTCAAATACCTTTACAAGTACCAAAGTTAGGCAAATCTTTTCATTTGTTATTCATCTAGTTTTTCAAAAGCTTACTTTCCTGTGTCCTTTGTATTTTTGTTGCTTTTGCAGATGTAGGTCAATAGCTAAGTGAGTAGATAGCTGAGCAAGTGCTACTAAAATGAGTAAATGTCTTTTATCTCTAAAAGTATTATAGATAGGCAATTTCTTCTAAATAAGTCATTCGCCTACTTTTGGGTGATCGACCACATAGTGAAGTTGCACAACTGTAGCTCTTTGGATAGCTGAGTAATAGCTACCAAAATGAGTAAATGTCTTTTATCTCTAAAAATATTACACATAGGCAATTTCTTCTAAATAAGTCATTCACCTACTTATGTGTGATCTACCACATAGTGAAGTTGCAGAACTGTAGCTCTTTGGATAGGTGAGTAATAGCTACTAAAATGAGTAAATGTCTTTTATCTCTACAAGTTTTACAGATACACAGTTTCTTCTAAATAACTCATTCACCTACTTTTGGGTGATCTACCACATAGAGAAGTTGCAGAACTGTAGCTCTTTGGATAGGTGAGTAATAGCTACTAAAATGAGTAAATGTCTTTTATCTCTAAAAGTATTACAGGTAGGCAATTTCTTCTAAATAAGTCATTCACCTACTTTTGGGTGATCTACCACATATTGAAGTTGCAGAACTGTATCTCTTTGGATAGCTGAGTAATAGCTACTAAAATGAGTAAATGTCTTTTTTCTCTAAAAGTATTACAGGTAGGCAATTTCTTCTAATAAGTCATTCACCTACTTTTGGGTGATCTACCACATAGTGAAGTTGCAGAACTGTAGCTCTTTGGATAGCTGAGTAATAGCTACTAAAATGAGTAAATATCTTTTATCTCTAAAAGTATTACAGGTAGGCAATTTCTTCTAATAAGTCATTCACCTACTTTTGGGTGATCTACCACATAGTGAAGTTGCAGAACTGTAGCTCTTTGGATAGCTGAGTAATAGCTACTAAAATGAGTAAATATCTTTTATCTCTAAAAGTATTACAGGTAGGCAATTTCTTCTAAATAAGTCATTCACCTACTTTGGGGTGATCTACCACATAGTGAAGTTGCAGAACTGTAGCTCTTTGGATAACTGAGTAATAGCTACTAAAATGAGCAAATGTCTTTTATCTCTAAAAGTATTACAGGTAGGCAATTTCTTCTAAATAAGTCATTCGCCTACTTTTGGGTGATCTACCCCATATTGAAGTTGCAGAACTGTATCTCTTTGGATAGCTGAGTAATAGCTACTAAAATGAGTAAATGTCTTTTATCTCTAAAAGTATTACAGGTAGGCAATTTCTTCTAATAAGTCATTCACCTACTTTTGGGTGATCTACCACATAGTGAAGTTACAGAACTGTAGCTCTTTGGATAGCTGAGTAATAGCTACTAAAATGAGTAAATGTCTTTTATCTCTTAAAGTATTACAGGTAGGCAATTTCTTCTAAATAAGTCATTCGCCTACTTTTGGGTGATCTACCACATAGTGAAGTTGCAGAACTGTAGCTCTTTGGATAACTGAGTAATAGGTACTAAAATGAGTAAATGTCTTTTATCTCTAAAAGTATTACAGGTAGGCAATTTCTTCTAAATAAGTCATTCACCTACTTTTGGGTGATCTACCACATAGTGAAGTTGCAGAACTGTATCTCTTTGGATAGCTGAGTAATAGCTACTAAAATGAGTAAATGTCTTTTATCTCTAAAAGTATTACAGGTAGGCAATTTCTTCTAAATAAGTCATTCACGTACTTTTGGGTGATCTACCACATAGTGAAGTTGCAGAACTGTAGTTCTTTGGATAGCTGAGTAATAGCTACTAAAATGAGTAAATGTCTTTTATCTGTAAAAGTATTACAGGTAGGCAATTTCTTCTAAATAAGTCATTCACCTACTTTTGGGTGATCTACCACATAGTGAAGTTGCACAACTGTAGCTCTTTGGATAGCTGAGTAATAGCTACTAAAATGAGTAAATGTCTTTTATCTGTAAAAGTATTACAGGTAGACAATTTCTTCTAAATAAGTCAATCACCTACTTTTGGGTGATCTACCACATAGTGAAGTTGCAGAACTGTAGCTCTTTGGATAGCTGAATAATAGCTACTAAAATGAGTAAATGTCTTTTATCTCTAAAAGTATTACAGGTAGGCAATTTCTTCTAAATAAGTCATTCAAGTACTTTTGGGTGATCTACCACATAGTGAAGTTGCAGAACTGTAGCTCTTTGGATAGCTGAGTAATAGCTACTAAAATGAGTAAATGTCTTTTATCTGTAAAAGTATTACAGGTAGACAATTTCTTCTAAATAAGTCAATCACCTACTTTTGGCTGATCTACCACATAGTGAAGTTGCAGAACTGTAGCTCTTTGGATAACTGAGTAATAGCTACTAAAATGAGTAAATGTCTTTTATCTCTAAAAGTATTACAGGTAGGCAATTTCTTCTAAATAAGTCATTCACCTACTTTTGGGTGATCTACCACATAGTGAAGTTGCAGAACTGTAGCTCTTTGGATAACTGAGTAATAGCTACTAAAATGAGCAAATATCTTTTATCTGTAAAAGTATTACAGGTAGGCAATTTCTTCTAAATAAGTCATTCACCTACTTTTGGGTGATCTACCACATAGTGAAGTTGCAGAACTGTAGCTCTTTGGATAACTGAGTAATAGCTACTAAAATGAGTAAATGTCTTTTATCTCTAAAAGTATTACAGGTAGGCAATTTCTTCTAAATAAGTCATTCACCTACTTTTGGGTGATCTACCACATAGTGAAGTTGCAGAACTGTAGCTCTTTGGATGGCAGAGTAATAGCCACTAAAATAAGTAAATATCTTTTATCTCTAAAAGTGTTACAGATAGGCAATTTCTTCTAAATACGTCCTTACCTACTTTGGGTTGATCTACTGCATAATAAAGTTGCACAACTGTAGCTCTTTGGATGGCAGAGTAATAGCTACTAAAGTAAGTAAATGCCTTTTGTCTTTAAAAGTATTGCAATCAAACATTAAACTTGTTGTCACTTCTACATGTGCCTCCATCTCACAAGAAAATTTATATTCCACTATCTTTAGTACATCTAATTTATATGGCGGGAGATAAATGCATGCGTCAGAATGCTTGTTTCAGTTGAAATCACCATTTTAATCACCTTTTTAATATCAGACCAGTTTGTTGTATTTTCTGATGTCATATTGGTGATCGATGTGCCCAAGATGAATACAAATAATATTTCACAAGTCCCTATGATGATTTACATTGCATCGTATTCATTAAGCGTCCCGCAAGGGACGCTTGTTTGTGTATGGGAGAGCTTCAGGCTCCGCCGGCTCTGCCGGCTCTGCATTTTGTTTTCCTTGTAACTCTGTAACCGTTAGGCGGATTCTTTTCAAATTTGGCAGGTTTAGGCAGTAGCCTTGGGGAATTTTTTTTGAATATACTGCAGTGACATTTCAACCAATCAGAGAGGTCACATGACCAAAAATGTCTTTTTTCGATGGGGAAGCTTGTCCGGATGATAACTTGAAAGGAATTTTATCAATTCACCTGAAACTTGGCAAATACATTCATTGTATTAAAATCTGGAAATCATTAGATTTTGGCATTGATTGGTCAAGAAATGGCCGAGTAATTAATGATTAATTAATCATTACGAATTTTCCAAATAAGGAAAACACAAAAATGCTTATATCTCGAAAACCGTGCTAGATAGAGCGATTTCGACGAAATATTTGACCCACAGGGTATATCTGCGGAGTAGTTTTCCCATTTTTCAAAAAAATTTTCTCTCGCCCAAAATGGCGGCCATTTTGAATTTTCGAAATTTTCGCAAAAATTGCAAAACACAAAAATGCTTATATCTCGAAAACCGTGCTAGATAGAGCGATTTCGACGAAATTTTTGACCCGCAGGGTATATCTGAAGAGTAGTTTTCCCAATTTTGAAAAAATTTTTCTCTCGTCAAAAATGACGGCCATTTTGAATTTTCGAATTTTTCGCAAAAATTGCAAAACATAAAAATGCTTATATCTCGAAAACCCTGCAAGATAGAGCGATTTTGACGAAATTTTTGACCCACAGGGTATATCTGCAGAGTAGCCATGCCAATTTTCAAAAAAAATTTGTCTCGCCAAAAATGGCGGCCATTTTGAATTTTCGAATTTTTCGCAAAAATTGCAAAACATAAAAATGCTTATATCTCGAAAACCCTGCAAGATAGAGTGATTTCGACGAAATTTTTGACCCGCAGGGTATCTCTGCAGAGTAGTTTTCCCAATTTTGAAAAAATTTTTGTCTCGCCTAAAATGGCGGCCATTTTGAATTTTCGAATTTTTTGCAAAAATTGCAAAACACAAAAATGCTTATATCTCGAAAACCGTGCTAGATAGAGCGATTTCGACGAAATTTTTGACCCGCAGGGTATCTCTGCAGAGTAGTTATCCCAATTTTGAAAAAAATTTTATCTCGCCAAAAATGGCGGCCATTTTGAATTTTCGAATTTTTCGCAAAAATTGCAAAACATAAAAATGCTTATATCTCGAAAACCCTGCAAGATAGAGCGATTTCGACGAAATTTTTGACCCACAGGGTATATCTGCAGAGTAGCCATGCCAATTTTCAAACAAAAAATTTCTCGCAAAAAATGGCGGCCATTTTGAATTTTCGAATTTTTCGCAAAATTGCAAAACACAAAAATGCTTATATCTCGAAAATCGTGCTAGATAGAGCGATTTCGACGAAATTTTTGACCCACAGGGTATCTCTGCAGAGTAGCCATGCCAATTTTCAAAACAATTTTGTCTTGCCAAAAATGGCGGCCATTTTGAATTTTCGAATTTTTGCGCAAAAATTGCAAAACACAAAAATGCTAATATTTCGAAAACCGTGCTACATAGAGCGATTTCGACAAAATTTTTTATCTTCAGGGTATCTCTGCAGAGCAGCTATCCTAAAGAGCTTTCACTTGGTGAAGTTTCAGACCCATAGCTAATTGCTCACCTACTCAAAAAGAGTAAATGCGAATTACCTCTAAAAGTATTGCAGATGGCCAATTTTTCTCAAATAACTCATTCACCTACTTTTGGAAGAGCTTTCACTTGGTGAAGTTTCAGACCCGTAGCTAATTACTCACCTACTCAAAATGAGTAAATGCTAATTATCTCAAAAACTATTGCGGATACCCAATTTTTATCAAATAACTCATTCATGTACTTTTGGGAGAGCTTTCACATGGTGAAGTTTCAGACCCGTAGATGATTACTCACCTACTGAAAATGAGTAAATGCGAATTATCTCTTAAAAGTATTGCAGATAGCCAATTTTTCTCAAATAACTCATTCACCTACTTTTGGAAGAGCTTTCACATGGTGAAGTTTCAGACCCATAGCTAATTACTCACCTACTCAAAATGAGTAAATGCGAATTATCTCTAAAAGTATTGCAGATAGCTAATTTTTCTCAAATAAATCATTCACCTACTTTTGGGAGAGCTTTCACTTGGTGAAGTTTCAGACCCATAGCTAATTACTCACCTACTCAAAATGAGTAAATGTGAATTATCTCTAAAAGTATTGCAGATAGCCAATTTTTCTCAAATAACTCATTCACCTACTTTTGGGAGAGCTTTCACTTGGTGAAGTTTCAGACCCATAGCTAATTACTCACCTACTCAAAATGAGTAAATGCGAATTATCTCTAAAAGTATTGCAGATAGCCAATTTTTCTCAAATAACTCATTCACCTACTTTTGGCAGAGCTTTCACTTGGTGAAGTTTCAGACCCATAGCTAATTACTCACCTACTGAAAATGAGTAAATGCGAATTATCTCTAAAAGTATTGCAGATAGCCAATTTTTCTCAAATAACTCATTCACCTACTTTTGGGAGAGCTTTCACTTGGTGAAGTTTCAGACCCATAGCTAATTACTCACCTACTCAAAATGAGTAAATGCGAATTATCTCTAAAAGTATTGCAGATAGCCAATTTTTCTCAAATAACTCATTCACCTACTTTTGGCAGAGCTTTCACTTGGTGAAGTTTCAGACCCATAGCTAATTACTCACCTACTGAAAATGAGTAAATGCGAATTATCTCTAAAAGTATTGCAGATAGCCAATTTTTCTCAAATAACTCATTCACCTACTTTTGGGAGAGCTTTCACTTGGTGAAGTTTCAGACCCATAGCTAATTACTCACCTACTCAAAATGAGTAAATGCGAATTATCTCTAGAAGTATTGCAGATAGCCAATTTTTCTCAAATAACTCATTCACCTACTTTTGGCAGAGCTTTCACTTGGTGAAGTTTCAGACCCATAGCTAATTATTCACCTACTCAAAATGAGTAAATGTGAATTATCTCTAAAAGTATTGCAGATAGCCAATTTTTCTCAAATAACTCATTCACCTACTTTTGGGAGAGCTTTCACTCTGTGAAGTTTCAGACCCATAGCTATTTATTCACCTACTCAAAATGAGTAAATGCTAATTATCTGTAAAAGTATTGCGGATACCCAATTTTTATCAAATACTCATTCATCTACTTGTGGGAGAGCTTTCACTTGGTGAAGTTTCAGACCCATAGCTAATTACTCACCTACTCAAAATGAGTAAATGCGAATTATCTCTAAAAGTATTGCAGATAGCCAATTTTTCTCAAATAACTCATTCACCTACTTTTGGGAGAGCTTTCACTTGGTGAAGTTTCAAACCCATAGATAATTATTCACCTACTCAAAATGAGTAAATGTGAATTATCTCTTAATAGTATTGCAGATAGCCAATTTTTCTCAAATAACTCATTCACCTACTTTTGGAAGAGCTTTCACACACGAAATGAAAAATTGTGAATATCTCGGAAAAGCTATTTCTTCTGATTTAATGCTTCGCGGGAGATACACACCGCGGCAGTGGTCTTGATAAAAATTTTTGTCTCCCCAAAAATGGTGGCCATTTTGAATTTTCAAAGTTTTTGCAAAACACAAAAATGCTTATATCTCGAAAACCGTGCTATATGGAGCGAACTCAACAAAATTTTCTCCAGAGTAGCCATGCCAATTTTCAAAATATTTTTGTCTCGCCAAATATAGCGGACATTTTAAATTTTTTAATTTTTTTGCAAAACACAAAAATGCTTATATCTTGAAAACCGTGCTAGATAGAGCAGACTGCGCTGACTTTGGTTGCCACAACAGTATAAGGCTAGAAACGAAGCATTTTCTTAATACTTTAGCACTCACCTTTATATCCTTTTCGGGACGCTTTGTTTTTGCTATGCAAAAACATTATCTTTTTTTTTTGCAAGCGATCCTCTAGTTTTATTTCCTGTAATATGCCACAGTACATTTTACAAATAATATCATGTTTTACTGTATTACTGACATTATCTACAGATAACATAGCTTTCAGATAATTTTTTTTTACACATCCGACACATATCCGGTGGATACTATGGATGACATAAGAGTACACAGCTGCAACGTAGACTTCTCAAATTTGGAGGATATATTCATACCCATATAAAATTTTGCCTGGGAATACTTTCAGCCTCATTTTAAAAGTTTTTCGACTTTCAGCAAGGAGTTTTTTTGGTCATCTAGAGCAAAGGGTATTATAGGTATTGATCTCAAATTCACAGGATATCTTCATCATTACAAAATCTTGAGTGGGAATATTTTTGGCCTCATTTTTAAAAACAAGATGGCCGCCACAGGCGTTTCTTTTCAGTCATGCAAAGTGCTTATACCTCCCTTATTATTGGTCCTACAGCTTAGCAATGTGAAACCAACTTATAAGGAATCATGGGCTAGGAATCTTCTGATGTGGTTAGATTTGACCTTGGGCCCTTCCTTCAAGGTCAAACAAGGATAGCAAAAGTTAACAGTGCTTATAACTCGCTTATTATTGGTCCTAGAGTTTTGCAATGTTTTGCAAACCTAATTGTTGGAAATCATGGGCTGGGAATCTTCTGATGTGTTCAGATTTGAGCTTGGGTTCCTCCTTTAAGGTCAAACAAGGATAGGCAAATTTAAAAGTGCTTTTAGCTCGCTTATTATTGGTCCTAGGGTTTGCAATATGAAACCAACCTATGGGACACCATAAGCTAGGAATCTTCTGATGTGGTTAGACTTTGCCTTGGGCCCTGTTTAGAGGTATACAGTTATAAATAGAGACTTTGGGAGAGGCTAAGACAGTTGTAAAGTCCAGTATAAAATCCAGATGTTAAATGTATCATTTTATTGCGTTAATATATCTTACCTAGTGGACCGGTGCAATAGTCCGGCGCCGAGCCGGTCCCGCCAAACATTAGAAAAAAATGTCCTGAGCTGGGCTCTGGCCTGGACCGGTAGTGTAGTATTCACTCGCCAGGTGTCACCGGACACCCAGCTCCCCTACTGCGCGTGTGCGCGCATGCGCACTTCCTCTTTTTGTTTGGCGCCATTGTGTTTAAAATCGGAAATTTGAAGAGAAACTTTTTATTATTATATACAGTGACTTAGCTTGTGTTTGTTTATCTATTGTGGATTATTACTTACTGCATGTATCATGGCATCACCAGGCCAACGTAGAGGAAACTGCGGGCACATCATGGTAGGATTTGATGGACATAAAAAATGTGCTAGGTGTAGGGAAAAGAAGTTAGGAGATGATCCGTGTGTGAAGGACTTAGTTTGCTCCATTTGTGAGGCATTTTCGGAACAACAGCGTTCTATGCTCTCCACCCCTCAGTATAAAATCCGCAAGGATAAGAAATCCGGACTTTTAGTCTCTCCCTCAAAGGTCACCGTCGTTGGTGTAGCCAACCAGGAGGACTTGGGTGGAGAACAATATGAAGAAGAGTTGGATGGTGTTCCGGTCCTTGCTTCCGGTTCCGGTGAACCACAATTTTCTATCTCCCATCATACTCCTGAGGATTTTGTCTCTAAACGAGATTTTGACACACTCAGTAATCAGCTAGAGGAGAAATTCGCCCGTTTCGAGGCTCTACTCACCAGGACTAATATTTTTTCTACACCAAAAGCCCCAGTTTCCGCTGTTTCTATTACTACTTCTGAACAGCCCTTCTTCAATCCCTCTGAGCCTGGAGCCACCGGTCCGGTGAGGCCTCCGGCTACAGATGGGCAGAATCCACAGGTTAAAGACAAGAAAAATAAGGGCACGGGCAAGAAGGTTAAAAAGACTAAAGTTGCCCCTACTGCTACAGTTGTGTCCGAGGCATCTCAAAGATTTATCCTCTTTTCATGCAAGCGTATCAGTGGCTCTAGGGACTTCACTCCAACACCTAGCCGACAGTTTGTTCATTCAGCTTGCCAACTTTATATTGCTACGCAGGGATTCATATCTTGAATTTGCTAAACCCGGACTGAAACCGGACACTTGGAACAGGTTGCGCAATGCCCCCTTGTTTAGTTCCTCACTGTTTCCAGATGACATCCTTGCTGCAGCAGAACAGGATATAGCAAAATTTGAATCCACATCAGGTGCTCATGGTCCCGGTCTGGGCACAGGGCAGCACCCTGGTAGGAAACACCAATCGTACCGGTACAAGCCGTACGACAAGAAGGATAACAGACATTCAGGCCATTCCTCCTCCTAGTCTAGCCAGGCTTGGCGTCAGTTCTCTCATAGAGGGAGGGGCCGCGGTCGCGGACGCAACAATTTCAGTTATTTCTCCAAATCGTCCCGTCAACAATCCTATAAATGACAATTATTGCTTAGTAGATCCTCAGTTAGGGTTAAGTGTGGAGGATCCGTTTTGCCAGGACTTAAACAAAAATGTAAACAAGACTGTAAACTTACCTGTTGTCGGTCATGTACCTTATGTAACAGGGCAGTCAGAAAACAAAGACTTAAGTCCCTCTCAGGTTCCAATGAAAATAAAGTGTGTGAAACCTGTTTGCTGTGTAAATCTTTGTCTTTGTGCTCCAACTGTTCAAAATGTCCCTCCTGTTGTAGAAAATCCACCTGTGGGGGCCCGTCTGCAAAGGTTTTGGCAGGTCTGGCACTCCCTGGGTGCAAACCCAAGAGTAGTTTCAATTCTTCAGGAAGGGTACAACCTACCCTTCAAGGAGAAACCTCCTCTGACAAGGTCACCGGTCATTATCAGTGGATACGCAAATCCGGTCAAAAGCAGACACATAAAGGACTCCTTACAAGCACTCATTCAGAAACAGGCGGTAGAAAAGGTGACAACGCCATCCTCCCTGGCCTTTTATAACCGCTTGTTTCTTGTACCAAAACCCAACAGGAAATGGAGGCCCATCCTAGATTTAAGCCGACTGAACTGTTACCTAGCAACTTCATCTTTCAAGATGGAGACACCAGAGACCATCCGACTCTCCCTTCAAAAAGGGGAGTGGGTGACGTCTCTGGATTTCAGCGACGCTTATTTCCATATCCCAATAGGACAAAGGTCACGGAAATTCCTCAGGTTCTTCCTCCACAGTCAAGCTTATCAGTTCACAGCCCTCCCCTTTGGCCTCTCAACGGCTCCATTGGAGTTCACCAAGGTGGCCAAGGAAGTCAAGTTAATGGCACAGGCTCGGGGTATCAGGATCCACCAGTACCTCGACGACTGGTTGCTGAGAGCCCCGTGCCCGGAAACGTGCCTATTTCATACCCGGACCCTCTTGGACCTATGCCACAGGTTAGGGTGGGTAGTCAATATGACCAAGTCGGACTTGGTGCCTCAGCAGGTCTTCAACTTTGTAGGTTACCGTTTCGACCTCTCTCAGGGGCTGGTCAAACCGACCCAGGAGAGGTGGATGGCTCTGTCCCAAAAGATCAACGACCTCCTCAATCAACAGGTGTGTTCGGTCCGACAGTTCATGTCCCTTATAGGACTACTAACAGCCACAGAGAAACAGGTAGTAGCCGGACGACTCCACATGCGCCCTATCCAGTGGCATCTGAAGAGGCATTGGCATGTCCCGGAATCATTGGAAAAGATTATCCCTCTGCCTCAGTCCCTTCATTCACACCTGAGGTGGTGGTTGAGCCCAAACAATGTCCTGAAAGGTCAGCCTTTACACCCACTTCAACACGCTCTTCAACTGTTTACCGACGCCTCAAACGAAGGTTGGGGTGCTCACTTAGGCGACTTCACAGCAAGAGGCCTTTGGTCCACACAAGAAAGCGCCTTGCATATAAATTTGCTGGAACTCAAGGCTGTCTTACTAGCCCTAAAACAGTTCGAGCGATTGTGTTGGAACCAGACCATTCTGGTGTGTTCCGACAACACAACAGTGGTCTCTTACATAAACAAGGAGGGCGGTATGAAATCCGGCTTTATCTGTGCTCTCCTCTGGAGGCTGCTGATGTGGTGCAACCAGAGGCAGATTGTACTAAGAGCAAGGCATATTCCGGGTCACCTCAATGTCATTGCGGACAAGTTGTCCCGGCACGGTCAGGTGATACAAACGGAATGGTCCCTCCTGCAGGAAGATTTGCAGAAGATGGCACAAACCGGAGGTGGACCTATTTGCGACCAAGTTCAATCACAAACTCCCCAGGTTTGTGTCCCCGGTTCCGGATCTGCTAGCTTGGAAAGTGGATGCTCTAAGCGTCCCCTGGCAAAATCTGGACGCTTATGTTTTTCCCCCGGTAGCTCTTCTAGGGAAGGTGGTTTCCAAGTTGATAGATCAAGGATTCCACAGAGTCATTCTCATTGCACCAGGGTGTTTTAGAATCTTAAAACATGCCATGGTTTTGGGATCTGGTCAGCATGTCAGTACAGATTCCCCTAAGTCTGCCGAGAGTAGGGAATCTATTGACTCAACCCTTCAATCAGTGTCCTCACAGGGACCTTCACAGTCTGAATCTGCATGCATGGCTCCTAGAGCCTTTGCCATCCAACAGGCAGGCTTCTCTGAAGAAGTGGCAACACGAATTGAAGCTCCTCAGAGACGTTCAACCAGAGCCATCTACGAATCAAAGTGGTCCGTTTTTGTCAGATGGTGTGAAAAACATAAGGTGGACTTCAGGTCTCCTTCTATAAAGCAGATCGCTGACTTCCTGCTCTACCTATTTCAGGAGAAACATCTGCAACCTAGCACGATAGAGGGCTATAAGACCGCTATATCCGACAAGATAGGAAATGGCCGGGTAAACATTGGTAAGGATGAGAATCTTACCAGACTGTTGGACAGTTTCCATAGGGACAAGCCTAAGAGTAGGAGGGGTGTTCCTTCCTGGAACCTTTCCTTGGTTCTTCATCAGCTCACGAAACCTCCTTTTGAACCTCTTAGGAAGGCTTCCCTTAAGCACCTTACCTTTAAGACGGTCTTCCTTCTTGCCTTAGGGTCGGGCAAAAGAAGAAGCGAGATTCATGCCTGGGTACATAGGAACATCAGGCATCAGGAGGATTGGTCTAATGTCTCCCTGTACCCTTCCCCAAGTTTCATCTCCAAGAATCACCTGGCTAAGGAGGGTCCGGGTTGTGTAGCCCCGGTTATAATCCCGGCTCTTGCTCCGACCTTGGACAAGTCTCTTAAGGAGGACAGGACCTTGTGTCCGGTGAGATCCTTGCGTTACTATCTAGACAAAACCAAGGACCTTCGGTCAGACAAGGAGTTGGTTTTCGTCTCTTTTAGGAATAGTTTCAAGAAAGACATTGTGCCAGCCACTGTCTCTTCCTGGATCAAACAAACGATTGGCTTATGTTACCAACTCTCAGATGAGCAGTCTCAAAATTTGCATCAAGTTCGGGCTCATGACGTCCGGGCTTTCGCGGCTTCCAAAGCTTTTCAGGGAGGCGTACCCTTAGATCAAATTCTATCAGCCTGCCATTGGAAGTCTCATAACACCTTCACCCAGTTCTACCTAAAGGATGTAGCCTGGGCAGACTCTGAGCTATACCACCTGGGCCCGGTGGTAGCAGCTCAACAGATTAGAGATTAAATTTGAGTCTTCTTTGCAAATATGTAAATATACTAAAAAAAAAAAAAAAAAAAAAAAAAAAAATGTCTCTGCAGTCTACCTTACCTATCAGGATAGATGAGGGACCAAATGGAACTTCCCCTATTGCTTCCTCAGGACTCATTGGGACTCTTCTCTCCTCCCCTCTTCATGAGTGTCAGATTTCTAAAAAAAGGGGGGGAATGTAATGTAACCGAGAGGGTTAGGAACCGGTCTAGGTTTGTTACCTCGGTCTATATGAGGTTGGGAGTTATCTTCCATAGTGAGTCCCCTAATTTTGATTGATCTACCCGCCATCCAATGGGTAGTTATTCTGCACCGGTCCACTAGGTAAGATATATTAACGCAATAAAATGGAAAATTTAAGAATTAAATTAAATTTTTATAAGATAGTATCTTACCTAGTGGACAAGGAGAGTCCCACCCTACCTTCCCCGCTTAAATCAAGGGGACCTTACTTGGTAGGCAACAAAAAGAGGAAGTGCGCATGCGCGCACACGCGCAGTAGGGGAGCTGGGTGTCCGGTGACACCTGGCGAGTGAATACTACACTACCGGTCCAGGCCAGAGCCCAGCTCAGGACATTTTTTTCTAATGTTTGGCGGGACCGGCTAGGCGCCGGACTATTGCACCGGTCCACTAGGTAAGATATTATCTTATAAAAATTTAATTTAATTCTTAAATTTTCCAGTTTATGGGAATGACCTCCTCTTGAACTCTAAGATCCTTTTATAAAGGTAAACAGCAGTAGTTAAATCTTGTGCACAAAACCATATATATGTGTGTCTGTGATTATACAATAAAATAGAAAGAGATATCTTTTATTTAACTATCTTTAGTTGTTGAAAATATAATATATACATCAGAACTATTTACATGGTGTCAGGTGTATGACTATTATAGAGGAATACATCTCATAATAGGATACAAATAGTGACAACAGGATATAATACACAACACAATCAAAATATTCAGAAAGGCTTTTTTAATATCCCTGTTCCAGCTCCAATGGAGGTGAAAGGTGACTTACTTAGGAATTGGGCATTTTTCAAGGATGAATGGGAAGATTACGAAGTTGCCACTGGACTAAGGGAGAAATGAAAGAATGTAAGGGTTGCAATTTTAATATTTGTTATGGGTAGAGATTGTTTTAGAATCTTAAAAAATCTTGAGATAACAGATGAAGACTGGAATGATCCAGGAAAGTGCATAAAGGCACTAGAAAGTTATTTCAAACCAACCCAAAATGAGATTTACAAACAGTACATGTTCTACTCATGTGATAAAGGACCCAATGGAAATGTGGATCACTGGGTTTACAGACTGAGACAACTTTCAAAGTCTTGCAACTTTGAAGCAATGACTGACAGTTTGTTGAGAGACTGAATGGTTCTGGGGACGAAAGACAAGGGTACAAGAGCACGGGTGTTTAGAGAGAAGGTAGTCAATCTAAATGAAGCAGTTGACATGCTGAGAGCTAGTGAAGCCAAACTTAAAAGTGCTTACAACTCACTTATTATTGAAAAATGGTGTTTATCTTCAAAACCATGGTAGTTGTCCTTTTTCCGGTGGATACATCTTGCATCTGGCCACAGATGCGTCCTTGGTAGTGATCTCAACGGGTACACGGATATCCTGGTACCCGAACCCTGAATACTTACCCGAATCTGAAATCTCATACCCGAGTACCCGAATCTAAGCTTATTTCTGTCAATATCGCCCACATTGGCTGACCAAGTACAGACGTATCTGGACTTCATTAATTCACTTTAAAATGAAACTATTCAATTAAAATAATTTTTATTGCGAAAAATACACTTACCATTTCCTGACCATTGCTATATGTTGGTGCCATCCAACTCACTGGCCAACGTTGAGAAACGTTTTAAGAAACCTTAAGAGGCCAGTGAGTGAGTGTGAACTAGCATGTCCCCCTAGTGGTCATGTGACCACGCTAGTAAACAACCTTCATTATTTTTGTTGGCCATCCTAGAGTGTGGATGTTTATTTTCTTTTCGGATTTTTATTAAGTATTTGGACTTTTTGTGGATTTGAGTTCTGTTATAAGACGTCTGTGTTGACTATGTCTTCTCAGGACAAAATTAAGAGGAAAAGCACAGAGGAAAAGTGCTTTTGTAGACTTTTCTTCACGGATTGTTTACCACTTTTTGTAAAATGGCGACAGGGATGTTTGTCGCTGGATGAAGATCTTCTGCTGCTCAGAATGCCTGTTTTTCTTCATAACTCTCGTATTACATCATATGGGAGTTCTTTTTTATGCAGTTTTGAAGATTTACTTCATTTATTAACACTGAAACTGTCGGCAGTCATACTAGCTCCGGCAGGGACAGTTTACATGTTGCTAGGCGACAAAGGAATGGAGACAATTCGATTGTTACAAAGCTTATCACTCGTCGGGTTCGTATAGCCAGGCGTTTCGTAGCAAAGATCTCACCACTGCATGTTCTGCCGAATAGATCTCTGGTTGGAATCCCCTATGGGGGCAGACATCATAGTTTCTGTTGGAGGCTGCATCGTGGATAAGTTTCGAATGCAGAATTGCTCTCTAACCATTTAATTCTTCTGGTGGGTTTCAGTCGGAACTTTTCACGGAGGAAAATACCTGCATGACGTCATCCGAAGACAATCGAGTTTTCATACCTCCCAAAAGGTCTGGAATCGGGTTGTCAGATGACCGGAGTTGTGTTTCATCTCAGAAATTACTTTTTCTTCCTGTGGTGTTATGCAGGGTTTCTGCTGGAAACCGGCACCGGTCCATAAAACCTGGTTGTACACATTGTCAGATTTTGTTCAAGAATACAGGTTCTCTGTGTTTTCTTGCAGCATAATCATGTTAAATCTTACACTACAATTTTTGGATTTATTTAGCAGGACCTCTGTCAGGAGGTCTTCAAGAATTTAAGGATTATCAGAAATCTCCTAGAATATCCAGTACTACCTTGGACTGTGTACAGTAATTTCTATTACAGTCTTCAATGATCCTGGATGTTTTGTGGGCAGTGTGTTGACCAGCTCTTCAACTTGTTACTCGTCAGGAGTGTTACAAGTCTTATTTTTCTCTATCTTATCTCTTAGATGATTTTGGTAGAATGAAAAATTCCATTTTTCACTCTTAATGAGGTTTTCTCCTGCTGAACTTTTGGTCAGATGTCCAGGAAAACTTCATTTTGTGATCTCGGGTGTATAGTGTTTCTTCTGTCTGGGAAGGAGCAAACTCCTACACATGGCTAGAAAGAGGATTAGTGCCCCAGGGCAGTTTTTGCTTCCCTTTATGATACTTAATCCTCCAACTCTGTTACAAAACTCTCCTTCTCTGTAAGATTTAGAGGGATTAGGAGTAATCTTTGGGAGTAGTGTTTGTCCACTAGTGCAGATATACTACACCTTACATCTCAACATAGTAAGAGGATAATCTTCAACCATTCTTTACCTTTCACAGAGGCAATAGTACTTATTCATGTTCCTAAAGCAGTTGTGGACATGTGTTTTAAGAATAAATGAATAAAATGCGGGAGACATCAGTTTGCATAAAAGCTGTGTATGAAATGATCGACAAAAGGGCGATAACACCAGTAAGATGGTGATATCGCTACAATTTTACAGTTTATCGGTTGTGATAAGCTGGGAAGAGATGGCTACCACTAATAGTTGAGGTAAATAAGCCTAATTAAGTACCTTATTTTCATATTGTTGGGTTTTCGCGAGTTGTTACTTGTAAGTGAATGGGTGTGTTAACGCGTTTCCTTACAGTTGCATTCTTCCATAGCCAGATTCACGCGAATTGTTATCTTCACTTCCCTGTTGATGACAGTTCACACCGGTTCACTATGTTAGTCCATGGTGAGGTTGTGGGATCTATAAGAACGCATCATGCTTTACCAGTATATAGACCATTTCATTGCTTTGCTCTTGGAAATGGTTTATTTTCGACTTTACTATTGTATTAACGGATAGTGAACCTGATGGCTGCAGTAGAAGGCATTGGGTTTCACCAGCTTATATAAAAAAAAAAAAAAAAAAAAAAAACTTCTTGGCTAATACACCAGGATTTTTAGTTTGGATTGCAGATTACACCTTAGGGTACATCTTTACTCATAGCAAAGCATCTTCTCCGGCTAATGGTTTCTAAGGAAGCCATTTCTTTGGTGGCGGTATGGCTTCATAGGAGAAAACAGTGCCATTGGGTTATTTGTTTATCAGGTAACCCCAAGGCTATCTGCTAATGTACCACAGATACCACACATAATACACAGATAATGTACCAGTTTTTCTGTTCTCAGGTTCCATCTTCAGTGGTGGAACGACTTTTCAATTTGCAGGAGCTTCCATTACTTCATCAGAAGGAGCACAATCTCCTTCTGTTATTAGATGCTTTCTTTAAGGGTTGGGATGCACAATTATGGCATCAAACAGCCAGTGGTCTGTTGTATCATGAGGGGTCAAGACTCCACATTAACAGGGCTACTACCTTTAGAATCATTTGGAGGTCTGATTCGGATTCTGAATCTGTTGATTTCCCCAGATATTTCTTCAGTGGTTTCCTATCTGAACAGGTAGGGAGGTACCCACTTTCAGGAATTTGTTTCCTTATCTGAAGAATCATTCCTTGGACGAATGCCATGGGTTCAGATTCAGGCATATCACTTCCCAGGGTATACAGATATTCCAACAAATTCTTTGTTCATGAAAGTCAAGATGATTCAAATTGAATGTGTTTTGGATGACTTTTGAATCTTCTATTCTGATTCAGGTGTTCAATCAAATCTGTCTTTGATTACAATCACCAATGATGGGTTTGTTTTGCAACTAGTTTGAACCACAAGCTTGTCTTTTTCAACTTTTCTTGGGATGGACTGGACAGTTTGTTTGGTCCTTTGACCTTGATTCTTCAGGTGATGCAGGTGAATCATTTGGCTTCTAAGGCTTCTTTGGTTTGCAACCTGTAGTCATTCCTGCTTTGGAACCTTCTTTAGATCTTGCTTTGGTCAAGATAGGTTTCTTTGTCCAGGGAGAGCCTTGAGAGGTTATCTGGATAAGTCAAAGATCTCAGGAAAGGCAAGAAAATTCTTTTTGTACCTAGTAAGAAGGGCTACTCCAAGATTTAGGTGCAGAATCCTCTGGATGGCATCAGAGTGGCTAGGGATGTCTTATCTTTGGGATCTGGTGGATCTATTCCACAAAGGTTCCTTTTAAGGCTTCCCTTGCTGGTGAGTTCAATCATTATGCCATTGGTATCCAACAACCTGAATCTTAAGCTTCCAGTGTATGTGTTTCCTTTCTTAGACTGTGGGGCTTGGGGAACAGGTCCATTCTCATTTCTTGGGAGGATCTGGACAGCTTTGTGTTTGTTCCAGTGGCTCTCATTCCTCAGGTGACTCAAGATGATCACCTACAGGTGCAGAATCATCATGATTGCACCAGGATAGCCAAGATTCTTCAGGTGATTTAGAAGATGACCACCTTCAGTTGCAGATTCATCATGTTTGAATCATGATGGTCATGGTGGATGTTCTTGGTTGTGGGACCTGGTAAATTTATGCACATCTGAGGCTTCTTGGTGGTGAACTTCTCAGATACTACTTTTCTAGATGTAGCAAATTTCCTTAATTATTTCTTTAAGGAAAGGAATCTTAAGCCATCTACTATTGCTGGTTACAGAATAACAATGGTAGATTGCTTTCCTTGAAGGGGAATAAGTCTCTAGAACTCTTCAGCTGTATAGATTGTTGACATATTTCTATAGAGACAATCCAGTAGCCAATAGGTTAAGCCTTCTTTTCCTTTTGTCTCTGGTCTTGTTTGGTCTCACCAGACAGCCTTTTGAGCCTTTGGGGAAGATTTCTTGGAGGTTATTAACTTTCAAGACAGTCTTTCTTTTGACTTTGGCATTAGGCAAAGGAAGAAGGGTATTCTCGTTGGCTTTGTCTTCCCTTACTTTGAATAAGTATTGCTCACAAGTGGCTCTGGCCATTTATTAGCCAAGATTCAGTTGGCTTCGGATGGGCCTACTTCAGTTAAGCCGGTCGATTTGCCAGCTCTCAATCACTGGGACAGCAGTTTTATTCAAGATAGATCTCTTTGTCTTGTGAGGTTTTGAAATACTTTTACTTGGGACTAAGGATTCAATGAGGAATTATTATGTCTTGTCTGTGCCTAGTTAAGAAGGCTTTACAGCAGATATTTTCAGGTCAACTATCTTTTCTTGCTGTAGGCAGACTAGCATTTTGACTGAGGAGAAGTCAAATTCTGACTCTCAACAGCAGCGAGTCAAAGCAAGAATCTTTGGGTTTTAGGATAGTGTTTCTGTATATGAATTTTCAGATGCCAGTTACTGGAAACCATAACTTTTTCACCAATTTTCAGTCTCACCTGCTTGGTTTGCTTGTGGTCAGACTTTGATATTGTGTCCTACAGTTTGTTATCTTATAAGTATATGTGTGATACTTATTTTGATACTTTAGTATACATTTGCATCTGTATGTCTGTCATACTATCTGTCTTTTTATTAGGCAGAATTGTTGACTTCATTCAGGCTTGGAATTACACAATATGCTGATGACACTTCCAATATTTGTGTCACCTGTGTGGGTGTTGGATGTTTGTCTAGATACAGCATTCAACTGTGACAGTGACTGTCAGTTTGTGAGAACTTCAACTACATACTATGATTTAGGGGATCTGTATGGTATGTGGTGACTGTTGGAAGTTTATATGTTGTGGTATGCATGTAAATTTCAATGTAAACTTCTCATAATGTTTTAGTTGTAGGCTAGGTAGTGAGTCTCTGTTATGATTACTTCCTTCCTACAACAGCAACAACAACAGCAACAAGGCTGTGTTGTTTTGTAGTGCTCAACAGTTCCACTGCCTCATCTGGGAGGTTAGTTTGGATCTGAATGCCTATAGGTTTGTGCTGTGTATGATAGCTGTGCAGAGTGGTGTACTGGGTCTTTAAATTCTAGTACTGCCCTCCTTCCATGAAGGCTGCATTCAGCAATGGTCAGGAAATGGTAAGTGTATTTTTCGCAATAAAATTGAAAAATTTTGTTGTAATTTTAATTTTTATTAGATAAATACTTACCATTTCCTGACCAGGATAGTCCCCCCCTGCCTCCCCGCAGATTCAGTACTAGGGGAGTATTTTCTGCAACAAAAATAATGAAGGTTGTTTACTAGCGTGGTCACATGACCACTAGGGGGACATGCTAGTTCACACTCACTCACTGGCCTCTTAAGGTTTCTTAAAACGTTTCTCAACGTTGGCCAGTGAGTTGGATGGCACCAACATATAGCAATGGTCAGGAAATGGTAAGTATTTATCTAATAAAAATTAAAATTACAACAAAATTTTTCAAATTGTTTTCTCACCCTTGTACACCGTTTATAGTATTTTATTTGTCTTTTATTTTAGTTGTTTATACATTGTCAAATACCGGAACCCTTTGAAAATCGTCAGTATATTAACACAGTTACTTAATTCCGAGTCCATAAAATGCTGTATATTGGCTATATAGTGACATGCCCTCCTTAAATAAATAAAGAGTACAATATTTTCACACAGTAGTTAATAATTTTACGTTAATAAAATTCAATTATCAGCCCGATATAAAAATGAAGTTTCAATTCCGAAACTACATTCGAGCAGTAGTTAATGGTTTTGTGATAGGTCATGTGACTCCATTTTTATATAAACAACCGTGTTTTGAATGTACAGAAGTCTTTCTTTATTTAACATTTCTTCCATGCAATATTGTTTTGAATGCAAAACTGTGACCAACAAGAAATAAAGCAAACGGTTGCATCCCATTATTTCTGTAGGTTTTAAGTCTGTAAATATGGAGATATTTGTAGTTTCAGCTATTATCGCCCATTGGCGCGGGTACCTGGGTACCCGCCCGCTGAAACCACTGCATACCCGGTCCTACTAAAAAGGGTTTATTGAGAACACTAGTCCTTGGTCTATTTTATTGGGAGACGGAAAAAAACCCTCACAAAATGAGCTCTCAGGAGAAAACCCCTCAGGAGAAAACCCCTCAAAAGTCTCCTGTGGAGAAAACCCCTCACCCTATTTTGGGACTTGTGGAGAAACCCCTCACCATATTTTCAGGCTTGTGGAGAATACCCCTCAACTTTATAAAAAGCCCTCATTTTGGAATTTTGACATTTTTTGACTTCTGGAGGCCAAAGATTTCTCCTACATGACAGTGGATGCGAGGCTGTGAAACGTGTGCTGGTTTTTGCCAGTGATGAAGGCCTGAGACACCTGGCTTCAGAACAGTCCTGGTATAGTCGTGGAACAATGGCTTTGCTTGCTCTGTTGGGCATAACCACCATTCCCTGTGGCGGCTCATCACACATCTGAAGGACGATGAAGCTCTAGTTCGGATGGAGATTTTAGACTGCCAGAGGCCAGTCACCATCCAAAAGACAGCAAAAAGGATCAAAAATCCTTCAAGAGAAGTTGAAAACCATTTGCATGGACCATTTAAATGGCCAAAAAAGTTTGGTGTAGTTTCTTCAGGCAATTGGACACTGTATTCGTATACACAAATGAATGGCAATGCTAAAATCTTTCTAGATCAATGTATAGTATGATGTACTTTTTCAGCAGTTACTTGTAAGTAACACATCCATCTGTTAGTATATCAGTATCAAAGTGCTATGATTAATCTGATCAATGTATAGTATGATGTAGTTTTTTCAGCAGTTACATGTAAATAACACATACATCTGTTAGAAAATCAGTATCAAAGTGCTATGTTATTGTATCCACCGGATAGCATCCGGTGGATACTATGGATTTGACTTCGTTACGCCGCCCCAGTGTGTAGAGAGATTTCACCGTTACCGCTCTAACGAAAAAAATATTATAGCTAGCCTTCTCAAATTTGCAGGATATATTCATAGCCATAAAATCTTGCCTGGGAATATTTTTGGCCTCATTTTGAAAAACAAGATGGCCGCCACAGGCGTTTCTTTGCAGTCATGAAAAGTGCTTATATCTCCCTTATTATTGGTCCTAGAGGTTTGGGATGGTAAACCAACCTATAGGAAATCATGGGCTGGGAATCTTTTGGTGGGGTCGGATTTGACCTTGGACCCCTCCTTCAAGGTCAAATGAGGATAGTCAAACTTAAAAGTGCTTATAACTCGCTTATTATTGGTCCTAGAGGTTTGGGATGGTAAACCAAACTATAGGAAATCATGGGCTGGGAATCTATTGCTGCGGTCGGATTTGACCTTGGACCCCTCCTTCAAGGTCAAACGAGCATAGCCAAACTTAAAAGTGCTTATAACTCACTTATTATTGGTCCTAGAGGTTTGGGATGGTAACCAACCTATTGGAAATCATGGCCTGGGATTCTTTTGGTGTGGTCGGATTTGACCTTGGATGCCTCATTCAAGGTCAAACGAGGATAGCCAAACTTAAAAGTGCTTATAACTCGCTTATTATTGGTCCTAGAGATTTGGGATGGTAATCCAACCTATAGGAAATCATGGCCTGGGATTCTTTTGGTGTGGTCGGATTTGACCTTGGACCCCTCCTTCAAGGTCAAACGAGGATAGCCAAACTTAAAAGTGCTTATAACTCGTTTATTATTGGTCCTAGAGGTTTGGGATGGTAAACCAACCTATTGGAAATCATGGCCTGGGATTCTTTTGGTGTGGTCAGATTTGACCTTGGACCCCTCCTTCAAGGTCAAACGAGGATAGCCAAACTTAAAAGTGCTTATAACTCGTTTATTATTGGTCCTAGAGGTTTGGGATTGTAAACCAACCTATTGGAAATCATGGGCTGGGAATCTTTTGGTGTGGTCGGATTTGACCTTGGACCCCTCCTTCAAGGTCAAACGAGCATAGCCAAACTTAAAAGTGCTTATAACTCGTTTATTATTGGTCCTAGAGGTTTGGGATGGTAATCCAACCTATAGGAAATCATGGCCTGGGATTCTTTTGGTGTGGTCGGATTTGACCTTGGACCCCTCCTTCAAGGTCAAACGAGGATAGCCAAACTTAAAAGTGCTTATAACTCGTTTATTATTGGTCCTAGAGGTTTGGGATGGTAAACCAACCTATTGGAAATCATGGCCTGGGATTCTTTTGGTGTGGTCGGATTTGACCTTGGACCCCTCCTTCAAGGTCAAACGAGGATAGCCAAACTTAAAAGTGCTTATAACTCGTTTATTATTGGTCCTAGAGGTTTGGGATTGTAAACCAACCTATTGGAAATCATGGGCTGGGAATCTTTTGGTGTGGTCGGATTTGACCTTGGACCCCTCCTTCAAGGTCAAACGAGCATAGCCAAACTTAAAAGTGCTTATAACTCGCTTATTATTGGTCCTAGAGGTTTGGGATGGTAAACCAAGCTATAGGAAATCATAGGCTGGGAATCTTTTGGTGTGGTCGGATTTGACCTTGGACCCCTCCTTCAAGGTCAAACGAGCACAGCCAAACTTAAAAGTGCTTATAACTCACTTATTATTGGTCGTAGAGGTTTAGGATGGTAAACCAACCTATAGGAAATCATGGGCCGGGAATCTTTTGGTGTGGTCGGATTTGACCTTGGACCCCTCCTTCAAGGTCAAACGAGCACAGCCAAACTTAAAAGTGCTTATAACTCGCTTATTATTGGTCCTAGAGGTTTGGGATGGTAAACCAACCTATAGGAAATCATGAGCCGGGAATCTTTTGGTGTGGTCGGATTTGACCTTGGACCCCTCCTTCAAGGTCAAACGGGGATAGCCAAACTTAAAAGTGCTTATAACTCGCTTATTATCGGTCCTAGAGGTTTGGGATGGTAAATCAACCTATAGGAAATCATGGGCTGGGAATCTTTTGGTGTGGTCGGATTCGACCTTGGACCCCTCCTTCAAGGTCAAACGAGGATAGCCAAACTTAAAAGTGCTTATAACTCGTTTATTATTGGTCCTAGAGGTTTGGGATGGTAAACCAACCTATTGGAAATCATGGCCTGGGATTCTTTTGGTGTGGTCGGATTTGACCTTGGACCCCTCCTTCAAGGTCAAACGAGGATAGCCAAACTTAAAAGTGCTTATAACTCGTTTATTATTGGTCCTAGAGGTTTGGGATTGTAAACCAACCTATTGGAAATCATGGCCTGGGAATCTTTTGGTGTGGTCGGATTTGACCTTGGACCCCTCCTTCAAGGTCAAACGAGCATAGCCAAACTTAAAAGTGCTTATAACTCGCTTATTATTGGTCCTAGAGGTTTGGGATGGTAATCCAACCTATAGGAAATCATGGCCTGGGATTCTTTTGGTGTGGTCGGATTTGACCTTGGACCCCTCCTTCAAGGTCAAACGAGGATAGCCAAACTTAAAAGTGCTTATAACTCGTTTATTATTGGTCCTAGAGGTTTGGGATGGTAAACCAACCTATTGGAAATCATGGCCTGGGATTCTTTTGGTGTGGTCGGATTTGACCTTGGACCCCTCCTTCAAGGTCAAACGAGGATAGCCAAACTTAAAAGTGCTTATAACTCGTTTATTATTGGTCCTAGAGGTTTGGGATTGTAAACCAACCTATTGGAAATCATGGGCTGGGAATCTTTTGGTGTGGTCGGATTTGACCTTGGACCCCTCCTTCAAGGTCAAACGAGCATAGCCAAACTTAAAAGTGCTTATAACTCGCTTATTATTGGTCCTAGAGGTTTGGGATGGTAAACCAAGCTATAGGAAATCATGGCCTGGGATTCTTTTGGTGTGGTCGGATTTGACCTTGGACCCCTCCTTCAAGGTCAAACGAGGATAGCCAAACTTAAAAGTGCTTATAACTCGTTTATTATTGGTCCTAGAGGTTTGGGATTGTAAACCAACCTATTGGAAATCATGGGCTGGGAATCTTTTGGTGTGGTCGGATTTGACCTTGGACCCCTCCTTCAAGGTCAAACGAGCATAGCCAAACTTAAAAGTGCTTATAACTCGCTTATTATTGGTCCTAGAGGTTTGGGATGGTAAACCAAGCTATAGGAAATCATAGGCTGGGAATCTTTTGGTGTGGTCGGATTTGACCTTGGACCCCTCCTTCAAGGTCAAACGGGGATAGCCAAACTTAAAAGTGCTTATAACTCGCTTATTATCGGTCCTAGAGGTTTGGGATGGTAAATCAACCTATAGGAAATCATGGGCTGGGAATCTTTTGGTGTGGTCGGATTCGACCTTGGACCCCTCCTTCAAGGTCAAACGAGGATAGCCAAACTTAAAAGTGCTTATAACTTGCTTATTATTGGTCCTAGAGGTTTAGGATGGTAAACCAACCTATAGGAAATCATGGCCTGGGAATCTTTTGGTGTGGTCGGATTTGACCTTGGACCCCTCCTTCAAGGTCAAATGAGGATAGCCAAACTTAAAAGTGCTTATAACTCGCTTATTATTGGTTGTAGAGGTTTAGGATGGTAAACCAACCTACAGGAAATCATGGGCTGGGAGTCTTTTGGTGTGGTTGGATTTGGCGTTGGACTCCTCCTTCAAGGTTAAATGAGGATAGCCAAACTTAAAAGTGCTTATAACTCGCTTATTATTGGTCCTAGAGGTTTGAGATGGTAAACCAAACTATAGGAAATCATGGGCTGGGAATCTATTGCTGCGGTCGGATTTGACCTTGGACCCCTCCTTCAAGGTCAAATGAGGACAGCCCAACTTAAAAGTGCTTATAACTCGCTTATTATTGGTCCTAGAGGTTTGGGATGGTAAACCAACCTATAGGAAATCATGGGCTGGGAATCTTTTGGTGTGGTCGGATTTGACCTTGGACCCCACCTTCAAGGTCAAACGAGCATAGCCAAACTTAAAAGTGCTTATAACTCGCTTATTATCGGTCCTAGAGGTTTGGGATGGTAAACCAAACTATAGGAAATCATGGGCTGGGAATCTATTGCTGCGGTCGGATTTGACCTTGGACCCCTCCTTCAAGGTCAAATGAGGATAGCCCAACTTAAAAGTGCTTATAACTCGCTTATTATTGGTCCTAGAGGTTTGGGATGGTAAACCAACATATAGGAAATCATGGGCTGGGAATCTATTGCTGTGGTTGGATTTGACCTTGGACCCCTCTTTCAAGGTCAAACGAGGATAGTACACAAAATCGTGTGCTGGGAATCTATTGCTGTGGTCGGATTTGACCTTGGACCCTCCATCAAGGTCAAACGAGGTTAGCCAAACTTAAAAGTGCTTATAACTCGCTTATTATTGGTCCTAGAGCTTTGGAATGGTAAACCAAAATCTAGGAAATCATGGGCTGGGAATCTTTTGGTGTGATCGGATTTGACCTTTGGCCCCTCTTTCAAGGTCAAATGAGGATTGCCAAAATTAGTGTTTATATCTTGCTTATTCGTATTCCTAGAGGTTTGCAGTGTCACACCAACCTATAGAAAATCATGGGCTAAGAATCTTTTGATATGGTCAGATTTCACCTTGGGCTTCTCCTTCAAGGTTAAGCGATGTTAGAATGGCTTTGGTGAGTTTTCTTCTGGTGGATACAATTTGCATCGGTTCTCCGATGCGATAGGTCTAGTTTTAATGTGATTTTAAATGTGTGTATGACTTAATAAAATTCTTCTGTGTTATATATGATTTTCTATGTGTAAATGAATGAATATGCCAAATTTCCAAAATGAGGGCTTTTTATGTCAGCTGACTTGTCAGTCAGCTGACATTATGTCGTCACTCTGCCACGGACGCGTACGCGTCCGCGTGAACAACTTCTCCTCCAAAACTACAAGGCCTAGAGACGTGCTGTTTTTTTTAAAAGATACCTTATCTATCGAGGATGAAAAATTGTTCAAGGCATGCAAATCTGTCTGTTCGTCTGTTTGCTAGAGACATTACAAGGGGGGTACCCCCACCAAAAGTGTGAAAATTTCAACACTTAATCACAATTTTCTCAGTGACTATTGCAGGGATTTCTATCATATCTTGCATATATGTACTAGGCCACAGGTAGATTCTCTTGTGTGAGTATGAGACCTGGATCTGTCTTACTTTTTTTTTAATAAATTTTTTTAATAATTTTTAATGCATTAAAATTCATGAAATCATGCACAAAATCATTTATAACTTGAAAAGTGTTGCATTTAGAGCATTTTGTTAAAATATGTTATTCAGCTACTTTTTTCATAGCTACAATATGGTGAGTAAGTTGGGTGCCTGTCTCAATAGCTAAGTGAGTAATAGCTACTTTTGGGCTTTTCAGTAACTTCCATCATGAGTAGAATCACTTGTAACTGAAAAACTATTGCATTTACAGAATTTCGTATAAATATGTTATTCAGCTACTTTTGGGTCAGCTATAACATAGTAAAATTTTAGACCTGTAGCTCATGGCATAGCTGAGTAATAGCTACTTTTAGGTTATCACTATTGAGTAAATCGCTTATAACTTCAAAACTATTGCATTTAGAGAATTTCATATAAATATGTTATTCAGCTACTTTTGGGTCAGCTATAACATAGTAAAATTTCAGACCTGTAGCTCATGGCATAGCTGAGTAATAGCTACTTTTAGGTTATCACTGTTGAGTAAATCGCTTATAACTTGGAAACTATTGCATTTAGAGTATTTTGTTGCAATATATTATTCACCTATTTTGGGATCAGCTATAACATAGTGAAGTTTCAGATCTGTGGCTCATTGCATAGCTGAGTAATAGCTACTTTAAAGTTCTCACTATTGAGTAAATCAGTTGTAATTGGAAAACTATTGCATTTAGAGAATTTCGTATAAATATGTTATTCAGCTACTTTTGGGTCAGCTATAACATAGTAAAATTTCAGACCTGTAGCTCATGGCATAGCTGAGTAATAGCTACTTTTAGGTCATCACTATTGAGTAAATCAGTTGTAACTTCAAAACTATTGCATTTACAGTATTTTGCTTGAATATGTTATTCACCTACTTTTGGGTCAGCTATAACATAGTGAAATTTCAGACCTGTAGCTCATTGCATAGCTGAGTAATAACTACTTTGAGGTTCTCACTATTGAGTAAATCAGTTGTAATTGCAAAACTATTACATTTAGAGAATTTAGTATAAATATGTTATTCAGCTACTTTTGGGTCAGCTATAACATAGTAAAATTTCAGACCTGTAGCTCATGGCATAGCTGAGTAATAGCTACTTTTAGGTCATCACTATTGAGTAAATCAGTTGTAACTTGAAAACTATTGCATGTACAGTATTTTGCTTAAATATGTTGTTCACCTACTTTTGAGTCAGCTATAACATAGTGAAATTTCAGACCTGTAGCTCATTGCATAGCTGAGTAATAACTACTTTGATGTTCTCACTATTGAGTAAATCAGTTGTAACTTGAAAACTATTGCATGTACAGTATTTTGCTTAAATATGTTGTTCACCTACTTTTGGGTCAGCTATAACATAGTAAAATTTCAGACCTGTAGCTCATGGCATAGCTGAGTAATAGCTACTTTGAGGTTATCACTGTTGAGTAAATTGCTTATAACTTGGAAATTATTGCATTTAGAGTATTTTGTTTCAATATGTTATTCACCTATTTTGGGGTCAGCTATAACATAGTGAAGTTCCAGACCTGTGACTCATTGCATAGCTGAGTAATAGCTACTTTGAAGTTCTCAGTGTTGAGTAAATCACCTATAATTTGAAAACTATTGCATTTAGAGAATTTAGTATAAATATGTTATTCAGCTACTTTTGGGTCAGCTATAACATAGTAAAATTTCAGACCTGTAGCTCATGGCATAGCTGAGTAATAGCTACTTTTAGGTCATCACTATTGAGTAAATCACTTATAACTTGCAAACTATTGCATTTAGAGTATTTTGTTGCAATATGTTATTCACCTATTTTGGGGTCAGCTATAACATAGTGAAGTTCCAGACCTGTGGCTCATTGGATAGCTGAGTAATAGCTACTTTGAAGTTCTCACTGTTGAGTAAATCAGTTGTAATTGGAAAACTATTGCCTTTACAGAAATTTGTGCAAATATGTTATTCAGCTACTTTTGGGTCAGCTATAACATAGTGAAATTACAGACCTGTAGCTCATGGCACAACTGAGCAATAGCTATTCTCGGGCACTGACTGTTGAGTAAATCGGCTATAACTTGAAAAATATTGCATTTGGAGTATTTTGTTAAAATATATTGTTCACCTACTTTTGGGTTAGCTATAACATAGTGAAATTACAGACCTATAGCTCATGGCATAGCGTAGCAATAGCTATTTTCAGGTTCTCACTATTGAGTAAATCAGTTGTAACTTGAAAACTATTGCATTTACAGTATTTTGCTTAAATATGTTGTTCACCTACTTTTAGGTCAGCTATAACAGAGCAAAAATTCAGACATGTAGCTCATTGCATAGCTGAGTAATAGTTCCTTTGAGGTTCTCACTGTTGAGTAAATCAGTTGTAACTTGAAAACTATTACATTTAGAGTATTTTGTTAAATATGTTATTCACAGACGTTTTGGTCAGCTATAACATAGTGAAATTGCAGACCTCTATGTCATGGCATAGCTGAGCAAAGCTTCTTTCAGGTTCTCACTGTTGAGTAAATCATTGTACCCAACCTGTAGGAAATCATGGGCTGGGAATCTGTTAATATGGTCCGATTTGACCTTGGAACCCTCCTTCAAGGTCAAATGAGGATAGCCAAACATAAAAGTGCTTATAACTCGCTTATTATTGGTCCTAGAGGTTTGGAATGAAAACCAACCTATAGAAAATCATGAGCTGGGAATTCTTTGGTGTGGTCGGACTTCACCTTGGACCCCTCCTTCAAGGTCAAATGAGGATAGCCAAACTTAAAAGTGCTTATAACTCGCTTATTATTGGTCCTAGAGGTTTGGAATGGAAAACCAACCTATAGAAAATCATGGGCTGGGAATCTTTTGGTGTGGTCGGATTTCACCTTAGACCCCTCCTTCCAGGTCAAACGAAGATAGCCAAACTTAAAGTGCTTATAACTCGCATATTATTGGTCTTGGAGGTTTGGGATGGTAAACCAACATATAGGAAATCATGGGCTGGGATTCTTTTGGTGTGGTCAGATTTGACCTGGGACCCCTCCTTCAAGGTCAATTGAGGATAGCCAAACTTACAATTGCTTATAACTCACTTATTATTGGTCCTACAAGTTTGGGATGGTAAACAAGCTACAGGAAATCATGGGCTGGGAATTTTTTTGTGTGGTCGGATTTGACCTTAGACCCCTCCGTCAAGGTCAAACAAGGATAGCCAAACTTAAAAAGTGCCTATGACTCACTTATTATTGGTCCGACAGGTTTGTGATGGTAAACCATCCTAAATTCTTTGGCTGGGAATCTTTTGGTATGGTCAGATTTGACCTTTGGATCCCTTCTTCATGGTCGAACGAGGATATTGCATTTATAGTATTTCTTTAAATATTTTTAACCTACTTTTTACACTTAAACAATTACCTTGTTACTTTATTTCATAATACCATTTGCAGGGCACAACTTTTTTGTCCTTTTCTTCTGTCAGCTTCGGAATATCTTTCGAACATGCTGTTCAGTTGCCATTTACTGTATTTCTGTACAGCCCTTTCCCTGATAATTATGCTTTCCTCTCATTATCACCATCACAAATCAAAAACATTCAGTCAGCTGACACAGTGCCCGTTCACGGGCACTCTCCTCTTGTTTTATATAGTTGAGGGGTTTTCTCCACAAGCCTGAAAATAACGTGAGGGGTTTTCTCCACAAGCCCCAAAATAGGGTGAGGGGTTTTCTCCACAGGAAATTTTTGAGGGGTTTTCTCCTGAGAGCTCATTTTGTGAGGGTTTTTTTCCTGGATTCATTTTATCCTGCACTGCTTCACTCCATCAAAAAAATGCCAATTGTGATGGGACTTAACCAATGTGGTGAAAATTATGTTACAAAGTAAAATCAAGTTAAATATAATTTAAAATAAAAAAAAACAAGTGGATTTGTACGTCTACTGATGAAGTCACATTCTTAAATTTCCAGTACTTCAGTCATGCAGTGTACATACACAGGTTTTACCCATGATTGAGTTAATGAAATCTTATTATTGGCTTTTAAGTGGCCCATTTGAGCAGTTATGATGATCAGTAATGCAAAAAAATTATGGTTTCTTGGTTTCTATGTCAGCTGACATGTTGGTCAGCTGACATGGTATCACTCTGCATTTTCCGGTACACATTCACATACTCGTGAACAGCTTCTCCAAAAGTACATGTTAAAACATACCTGGTCTGTTGAGGATGAAATCTTGTTCAAGGCATACAGATCGGTCTGTTCACCTGTTCCCCATAGCCGTTAGAAGAGAGGTACCTGCACCCAAAGGGTGAAAATTTCAACACATTATTACAGTTTTTCTCATTGACTATGGCAGGGATTTATCTCTTAACTTGGCTATATGTACTAGGCTGCAGGTAGATTCCCTTGCGTGGGTATCAGGCCTGGATCTTTCTTAAAATTTTTTAATGCATTTTAAATAATTTTAATGAATTTTAAATAATTCTTAATGCCTTAAAATTCATAAAATCATGCACTAAATAACTTATAACTTACAAGGTATTACATTTAGAGCATTTTGCTAAAGTATATTATTCAGCTACGTTATCCATAGCTACAACGTGTTGAGTAACTTGGAAACCTTTTCAAATAGGTGAGTAATACCTACTTCCTGACTTTTCAGTAGCTTCCATAATAAGTAAAATTGCTTGTAAATTGAAAACTATTGCTGTTAGAGAATTGTGTTTAAATATGTTATTCACCTACTTTTGGGTGAGCTATAACATAGAGTAAAATTGCAGACCCATAGCTCATTGCATAGCTGAGCAATAGCTACTTTCAGGTTCTCACTGTGGAGTAAATCGGTTGTAACTTGAAAACTATTACATTTAGAGTTTTTTTTAAAAATTTATTCATCTACTTTAGGGTCAGCTATAGCATAGTGAATCTACAGATCTGTAGCTCATTGCATAGCTGAGCAATAGGTATTTTCAGGTTGTCACTGTTGAATAAATCACTTGTAACATAAAAACTATTTAATTTACAGATTTTTCTTTAAATATGTTATGCACCTACTTTTGAGCGGCTATAAGATAGTTAGATTTGCAGACACTTAGCTCATTGCATAACTGAGCAACTTTTGTGTCCTTTTATGCTTTCACTTCTACTTTGCAACACAAACCACAGTCAGCTGATACAGAACCCCTTCACAGGCACTGATTGCTTGTTTGGTTTTAAGGTCGCTCTTGTGACCCTAACATAATCCTTTCAGGAGAATTTCTCTTCACCAATAACATTTACCTCTTCACATTGGTCCTTTAGCATTTTATATACAACTTCTAAGCTGTAGGGACGCTTTGTTTTTGTGTACAAAAACCTTTTGTCTAGTTTGATTTTAAATTCTATTTCTATAGTGGCTTTCTACCAGCCATGCTTTAGAAAATATTTAAAATTTATTATTGTCAGTTTTGTGTCTTCTTCTGGGGCCATGGTAACACTTGCCTCCCACCTCTGGGGTCAGCTGTTCAAACCCCGGACCTTATGTGGGAAAGTTGGTAGTTGCTTACCAGTTGTCGGCAGTTTAAAGCACAGAACCTTAACCAGATATATGTAATGGTTTCCTCTGCCCACAAAACTACCCATCATGATATAACCTCTACAGTGTTGAAAGTGAAAAAAAAAATCCATAAATAAATAAATTTATGTCTTCTCCTTCCAAAAAAAAAAAAAAAATTATTAAAAGGACATACAGTACAATTAATTAATGCTGTTCAACTTTTTTTGAAAGTGTTATATTTTGGTAATATATCTGTATTATAAGCTGTTTTTACGACAAACTAGAAAACCCGAGAACGCCCATTTTGTAGACCTAAGGAAGCATTTCTCCTTGACCTCTAAGAAAGAAATATAAGGCAGGCGTTCACTGGTAGATGGGTGTTTACTGATAGCCAATAGGCTTGGGTTTTATTTTTATTTGGCCAGACTATGAAGTCACATTTACTTTTGTAAATAGCTGGTTAGACAAGTGGCCTTGACCAATAACAGATATCCACTGTTAAAAATTCCTAAATAAACTGTAAAAGTATTTTCCATTTGTTTAAAGTTGTCATGAAATCATCCCCACAATTTTTAGCCCCTCCCCCATTTGTAGCAGTGGTGGGGGATCACCCCCACTTTTGGAAATTCCTAGAATCAACACTGTAGGAAATTATGGGCCGGGAATCGTTTGATATTGTCAGATTTGACCTTGGACCCCTCCTTCAAGGTCAAACAAGGATAGCCAAACTTAAAAGTGCTTAGAACTCACTTGTTAGTGGTCCTAGAGGTTTGGTATGGTAAACCATCTTATAGGAAATCATGGGCTAAGAATCTTTTGATGTGGTCAGATTTGACCTTTGAACCACTCAAGGTCGAACGAGGATAGCCAAACTTAAAATGCTTATAACTCGCTTATTATTGGTCCTAGAGGTTTGGGATGGTAAACCAACTTATAGGAAATCATGGGCTGGGAATCTTCTGGTGTGGTCAGATTTTACCTTGGACCCCTACTTCTAGGTCAAACGAGGATAGCCAAACATAAAAATGCTCATAACTCGCTTATTATTGGTCATACAGGTTTGGGATGGTAAACCAACTTACAGGAAATCATGGGCCGGGAATTTTTTTATGTGGTCAGATTTGACCATGGACCCCTCCTTCAAGGTCAAACAAGGATACCCAAACTTAAAAGTGGTTATATCTCGCTTATTATTGGTCCTAGAGGTTTGCAGTGTGAAACCAACCTATAGGAAATCATGGACTGGGAATATTTTGATGTGGTCAGATTTGACCTTGGACCCTTCCTTCGAGGTCAAACAAGGATAGCAAAAGCTAAAGTGCTTATAAGTCGCTTTTTCTTGGTCCTAGAGGTTTGTAATGTGAAAGCATCGTATAGGAAATCATCCACTAGAAATCTTTTGATGTGATCAGATTTGAGCTTTGGCCCGTCTTTCAAGGTCAAATGCAGATAGCCAAAATTAAAAGTGCTTATAACTCGCTTATTTGGCTTTGCAATGTCACACCAACCTATTGGAAATCATGGGCTAAGAATCTTTTGATGTGGTCAGATTTTACCTTGGGCTCCTCCTTCAAGGTTAAGTGATGGTTGATTGGCGAGTTTTCTTTCTGGTGGTACAATTTGCATTGGTTCTCTGATGCACTACGTCTAGTTACATTTGTATCTTTCATTAAGCAAACATTTTGTTTACTTAGTCTCAGTACAAGTTGCTCCCAAAAACACTTAAGCCCCCTCCCCACAGGGGTATATTTGTGTCAAGCATAATACTCTGTATGTCACGCTTCAACTATGTCCCGTCCAGGGATACATTGCATCGAGATGCAGTCTCTAGTTTTCTTCAATATTTTGTATTTGACTATGTCAGGCTGTCTGTACTGATAGCTGTATTTTGTAGACCTTGCTGACAGTGTTTCTGGAACATCTGTAACTTTGTCACCCACTGAACAAGACAGAACCATCCACAAACCTTCCATGGAGAGACTGTTTAAACAGCAGGTAGTTAATGAGTTTAAGACTGATGGATTTTAGGCAGTTTATTCACCATATAGGCATATAGTGACTTTCTAAAGAATAAGTTTAAGTTTTTATAAAGTGAGAATTTTAAAAGTATTTTAAAAGACATGTCAATTCACCAAGCTTTTCCAACTGGTATTTTTATTGTGTTAATACATCCTATCCAATGGACAGTTGCTAATCCGGTTGGTGCAGACCGGCCCGCCAAACAACAGAAAAAGCCGTCCTGTGTAGCCACTGGCCGGCCGGTCTCAGTACTATGCATTCGCCAGATGGCGCCACATGCTTCCTTCCTGTCTAGACAACCTGACGTCGTAGCATCTTTTTCGTTTGGCCCGTGTACTGTGCAGACATGTTTTCAACAATCTCCAGATATTTTAAGGAAAAGTGTGGATTATGATGGATTTTCAACCATATTTGCTAATATTTTAGTGGAGAAGTGTTATCTACATATCAAGCAAGGATATTCTTTAAGAAATCTGCTGGAAACGCTCGCTAGCTGACTCAATTTAGTGTTGATAATAGGGCAGTAAGCGACGAGAAATATGTATGCGGCCATGTTGCCAGTTTCCTCCCGTTCAATCTTTGTGTTGATAGGGGCAGAACTACAATATAATAATATTTATTGGATATACAGCTTTTAAAGTAACATCATCTGTGTTTATTTTGTAAATGTACCTTCTGTAACCTCCAGCTACAGTTCACAATGAAACGTCAGTCTTCGCAAGTATCTACATAGAAGGAATTCCCATTAGAAGAGCATGAAGTGCATTCTTTTGAACTCACCTTTACTGTGATATCAGTCCCTCCCTTGCAGACCCGGCTTTGTTGTCGGTAGTGGGGGTTCTGGATGGCCAGGTCACTGTTCAAGTTTCCTAGTTTTATCACGAAAGAAAGAAATTCATCTACAGAGCTTCCTACCTCTTCTGAGTGCACTGGTCCAGACTTCAGATCGGCACTGACCAGGATTTTCACCTTCAGAGCGCACTGGTACAGGCTTCTCTGCTATAAAGCATCTGTCGACCAGCCAGCTCGAAAGAATGCGACCTCTGATGTCACCTTCTCCACAAAGACGGTGTGTGGATGGTACGATTACTGTAAAGTTGCCGGTTAAGTATCACAAAGAATGCGACCACTGACATCATCTTCGGCAGCTGGTCATGTGACACACCGACCTGCAATATTGTTCTAAAAATAGCTCACAAGGGCTTTCCCAGCAACTGTCAAATCTTCACAACAAGACGTGCACTTACGAGAAACCCTTAATATAGTCTGCCCCACCCAACCAGTTACAAAGTTTCTACCAACCTAGTCCAGCCAACTCTGTGTTGACTTGGGCAGGCAGCCAACAAGTATCGACAAAATATGCAGGCTACACAGGTCTTATGGTACAGTTCTTCACCTAAGTTGAGTCTAGGGCAGAGGGACAAGAAATCTTACAAAAAAAAAAAAATCCTGGCAACAGGTGGCTCCAACCGGCAACAGATCCTACGGACCTAAGGTCAGCTTCACAACTCACTGAAATTGCTGTCAGGTGCCTTTTGATTTGGCATACAGGCCAGTTGCTGTGTGAACTCATTGGTTAGATAGAAACGGGTCTACCGGACCTCCAGAGGAACAATAAGGTGCTACCTCTGTTCCCAGGAAAAGTCGGTTACGGAGAAATACCAGTCTACTGGGCTGGCAGAAGATAGCTATGAAGCATTCTGTCAGTGTGTCAGCGACTCTTTGGCCTCTGAATACCCTGGTTATGGAGAAACACTAAGCAGGGCATCTCACTGCTCATCATTAACTGCCTTGGGTCATTCCACCCTATGAGGGACAATAACATTGTGTTAATGGTCCAGTTTTTAGGCATGACGACTACCCACAAATAGTCCTTTAAATGTGTACACAAAATATAATAACTTGTTGTTTGCCATAACACTGTATATAACTGTAAAATCTTAACTGGAAACCAAAGACATTCCACACCGATGGTTGACTGTAAAATAGTTTCCTTTCATGTACACTCACTTTTTATAGATTATAATTTGCACCATGTGTGTGCGTACGTGGGTGCGTGCCTGGGTCACGCAGTTTTCTCTGAAACTACTACAGTTACACATTTTTGGTAAATTACTTGTCCTAATGAATTTTTACGCTCTTCAAAAAATTTTTGGTTTGGTGAACTTTGGCCTACTTTTGAGTGAGTAATAGCACTTTTACCTAATATAATTATATGGCTTATAACTCTCAAACTATTGCATTTAGAGTATTTTGTTGCAATATGTTGTTCAGCTACTTTCTCCACAGCTACAACATGGTCAGTAGTTTGGAAGTGTATCTCCATAGCTAAGTGAGTAATAGCTACTTTGTCAATTTTTAATGATAACCATAATGAGTAAATGGCTTATAGCTTCAAAAGTATTGCAGCTACACAATTTCTCGCAAATATGTTGTTCATCTACTTTTTTGTGAACTGTAACATATTGAAGTTTCACAACTATTGCTCAATGTAGAGGCGAGTAATGGCTACTTTATTGCTACTTTTAGTGAAAATGTGAAAAATCACAAATATCTCACAAACCATAAGAGCAAAATGAGTAAATGCTAATTATCTGTAAAAATATTGCGGATACCCAATTTTTATCAAATAACTCATTCATCTACTTTTGGGAGAGCTTTCACATGATGAAGTTTCAGACCCATAGATAATTACTCACCTACTCAAAATGAGTAAATGCGAATTATCTCTTAAAAGTATTGCAGATAGCCAATTTTTCTCAAATAACTCATTCATCTACTTTTGGAAGAACTTTCACATGGTGAAGTTTTAGACCCATAGCTAATTACTCACCTACTCAAAATGAGTAAATGCGAATTATCTCTAAAAGTATTGCAGATAGCCAATTTTTCTCAAATAACTCATTCATCTACTTTTGGGAGAGCTTTCACTTGGTGAAGTTCCAGACCCATAGCTAATTATTCACCTACTCAAAATGAGTAAATGCTAATTATGTCTAAAAGTATTGCGGATACCCAATTTTTATCAAATAACTCATTCGTCTACTTTTGGCAGAGCTTTCACATGATGAGATTCCACACCCGTAGGTAATTACTCACCTACTCAAAATGAGTAAATGCGAATTATCTCTAAAAGTATTGCAGATGGCCAATTTCTCTCAAATAACTCATTCATCTACTTTGGGGAGAGCTTTCACATGGTGAAGTTTCAGACCCGTAGATAATTACTCACCTACTCAAAATGAGTAAATGCGAATTATCTCTTAAAAGTATTGCGGATAGTCAATTTTTCTCAAATAACTCATTCACCTACTTTTGGGAGAGCTTGCACTTGGTGAAGTTTCAGACCTGTAGCTAATTATTCACCTCGCATAGAGAGATTTTCGGCGTTAACGCTCTAAGAGGAAAACAACAGCAGCTAGGTTCATCAAATTTGCAGTATATCTTCATTGGGGGGTAAGCTTCTCTTGGGAAGGAAAATAGCCTCATTCTGAAAAACAAGATGGCCGCCACGGGCATTTCTTTGAAAATAATCTACATTTTTCTACTGGCTGTTCCTCATAGGTAGAAGGTTGAATCTCTTCATAGGTGATATGTATGACACATATACATGTCCTCTACAACCTTGCACACATTTGACCTTGAAGCTCCTAATTCAAGGTCATTCACAGAGTGCCGAAGTAACCCACATAGCGGACTTTAAAAGTGCCTATATCTCCCTTATTATTGGTCCTAGAGGTTTGCAATGTGAAGCCAACCTATAGGAAATCATGTGCTGCGAATCTTCTGATGTGGTCAGATTTGACCTTGGACCCCTCCTTCAAGGTCAAACGAGGATAGCCAAACTTAAAAGTGCTTATAACTCGCTTATTATCGATCCTAGAGGTTTGGGATGGTAAACCAACATATAGGAAATCATGGGCTGGGAATCTTCTGGTGTAGTCAGATTTGACCTTGGGCCCCTCCTTCAAGGTCAAATGAGGACAGCCAAACTTAAAAGTGCTTATAACTTGCTTATTATTGGTCCTAGAGGTTTGGGATGGTAAACCAACATATAGGAAATCATGGGCTGGGAATCTTCTGGCGTGGTCGGATTTGACCTTGGGCCCCTCCTTCAAGGTCAAACGAGGACAGCCAAACTTAAAAGTGCTTATAACTCGCTTATTATTGGTCCTAGAGGTTTGGGATGGTAAACCAACATATAGGAAATCATGGGCTGGGAATCTTCTGGCGTGGTCGGATTTGACCTTGGGCCCCTCCTTCAAGGTCAAACGAGGACAGCCAAACTTAAAAGTGCTTATAACTCGCTTATTATTGGTCCTAGAGGTTTGGGATGGTAAACCAACTTATAGGAAATCATGGGCTGGGAATCTTCTGGCGTGGTCGGATTTGACCTTGGGCCCCTCCTTCAAGGTCAAACGAGGACAGCCAAACTTAAAAGTGCCTATAACTCGCTTATTATTGGTCCTAGAGGTTTGGGATGGTAAACCAGCATATAGAAAATCATGGGCTGGGAATCTTCTGGTGTGGTCGGATTTGACCTTGGGCCCCTCCTTCAAGGTCAAACGAGGATAGCCAAAGGTAAAATTGCCTATAACTCGCTTATTATTGGTCCTAGAGGTTTGGGATGGTAAACCAACATATAGAAAATCATGGGCTGGGAATCTTCTGGTGTGGTCGGATTTGACCTTGGGCCCCTCATTCAAGGTCAAACGAGGACAGCCAAACTTAAAAGTGCTTATAACTCGCTTATTATTGGTCCTAGAGGTTTGGGATGGTAAACCAGCATATAGAAAATCATGGGCTGGGAATCTTCTGGTGTGGTCGGATTTGACCTTGGGCCCCTCCGTCAAGGTCAAACGAGGACAGCCAAACTTAAATGTGCTTATAACTCGCTTTTTATTGGTCCTAGAGGTTTGGGATGGTAAACCAGTATATAGGAAATCATGGGCTGGGAATCTTTTGGTGTGGTCGGATTTGACCTTGGGCCCCTCCTTCAAGGTCAAACGAGGATAGCCAAAGGTAAAAGTGCCTATAACTCGCTTATTATTGGTCCTAGAGGTTTGGGATGGTAAACCAACATATAGAAAATCATGGGCTGGGAATCTTCTGGCGTGGTCGGATTTGACCTTGGGCCCCTCATTCAAGGTCAGATGAGGACAGCCAAACTTAAAAGTGCTTATAACTCGCTTATTATTGGTCCTAGAGGTTTTGGTGCATTGTCTTTACGGTGGATACAATTTGCATCGGTTCTCCGATGCGCTAGGTCTAGTTATCTCTAAAACTATTGCGGATACCCAATTCAAAAGTAATGAACAAATTTTTAGTAGGAAGGGGCTAGCCATGGGAAGAAGTGATTACATTTTAGGAATATTCTGGATACTAATAAACCTCCAAAACTTTTTGGAAATGCCACCATGGTGGACGTGTGTGCTCAGTGGTTTCTGGTTCACTTTATGCCCATTTGATCAATTAACATTTATAATAATGTCAGCTAGAGAGTGAGCCACACTATTGTGAACTCACAGAATACCTAAAAAATATTTATTCAGTGTCTGGATGCGTGTGTTCAGGTAGCCATGTTTTTCGGGAGAAATCCACTGAAAATTGATTTACATGTTTAGTTTTATTTTATTGTTTCCCTTACAATACTTTATAGATAACACTTGAGAGACTGATCACATCGAGTTGAGCGTTTTGCTCTCTCTGAGTGCATCTTGTTGTATAATGTTTTTAGTGTTTATCAGTGTACCATAATCTCATATTTAGGGTGGCTAAAATTAATGAGATTCAAGCCTAGGGCTGTATTATTATAGCAGTGATGGCCTTATGGCCTACTATCTTGAGTGAGCACAGCTGCACTCTCTTCTCTCAAAACATTTAGACAGTACCCGTACTGTTATTCATTAAATTTCGGTTTTTGGCTACTTGCAGACCCGACTTTAGAACTGGGGCTCTGTAACTGGGACTAAGACTGGTAATTTGGCAATTTTTTAGTATATTTTTTAATTCTAAATTCAAGAAAAATGAACAATATTCTTCCAGTCTCAGCTGTAATCCCGCCACCGGGCAGTTGAATTCAGCATTCAGTCCCACATGGTAAGGTATTGTAGCGCAATAAAATTGAAAATTTTAATTACTTAAATGTAGCTTTTATAAGCTACAAGCTTACCGTGTGGGACTGGGGAAAGTCCCACCCTACCTCTCCGCTGTATTCCAGCTGAGGGGGTATGGGCTAAATTTGCCATGAGAGAAGAAGGACGAATTACCAAACGACACTGCTCTAGTATTTACTAAACCACGGACTCGGCCAGTTCCAAACGTCCACTTTCCTTGGTCGTTGGCTGGAGTCCGGCGGCCTCCCGAGTTAGCATTCAGTCCCACATGGTAAGCTTGTAGCTTATATGTCCACCCACCCCACTGGGGGTGGACATTTTATTTTTGCTTTTTCCGGTGTCTGACGTCCGTCACGCTTGGTTTCCGGTCATTTCAAGGAAAAGTATTCATCCTATGATTACCAAATTTGGTACGGGTGTTTATTGGGTTAATAGCTTGCATGGGATTGCTTTGGGTGAAGATAGCTCTATAGCTAACTGAGTTATAGCTACTTAGTTACTTTTGTGTACTTCTTTTGTTTCCGGGCATTTTAAGCAAAAACATTTGACATATCTTTACCAAATTTAGTATGAGCAATAGGTCAATAGCTTGCTTGGGATTGCTTTTAGTGATAATAGCTATATAACTCGCTCGGTAATAGCTACTTTTAGTAGTGTTTTAGTCAAATCTTGGATTCGAGTTATGTACTGGGTTCTGATTGTTATTTAAAAAACTCCATTTTATCCTCTAAAAGCTAAAGATATATGCAATATCTATACACATATATTAAATATAAGAGGTACTTTATATATTCTGTCATTTTGTTTTTTGTTTAATATTTTCTTTAATGTGCAGTTTATGAAACGAATACACTGTCTAGCCTTTGTCTAGCTTCTTTCAAAGTACCAGGATGTAGAAAATCTTAAGTAATTTTCCCCGATATAAATGTCTGGTTCTTCAACACATGACTTCCAGGCATGTCTTCCAGACATGCTAATGGGTTCAATAGACATTATTCAATAAACAGTCCTTTATGCTTGTGTTGGTGGTTATTCAAAACACTGGTGGAAACACCATTTACATATTTGGAAATGGCAATTTTAATTATGTGAGTGGAAGTTTTTGCATAAATAAAAGTTCAGAAAAGGGGCCTTTGTCATGAATACAAAGTCAGAAAATTAATTGAAAATGGTTTACATGCCAATGGTATCAATGTGTATGTGTGACACATGTACTCTTAATTGGTATTTCATCAGGTTTACAAGTCACACATAGTACATAACATTAACTTTTTCATACCTGTTGTGTGTTTAAAATTTGCATTTTAGGGAATATGTTTTGTCCTTGACAGCCTGTATCTGTCTCCTGGTAAAAATATTCCAAAGGGAAAACCAAAGTCTGTACTTAATGTTGTGTGCAATATTCAGGGTCATATTTGGACAGATCTACTGTTGAGTCTGTTGTGTGCAGTTGTGTAGCCACATCAGAGATGTGTATGAACCATGTAAGCCTCTTTAAAAATAATATAGGACACCAATATTGAGGATCTCTGGTGCTTGCACTTGAAAGTCATGGGGTGTGTTATGTATAAAGTTATACATATATACAGAATTAGTTTAAATTGTTTCTAGTTGTCATAGATCACACCTTGTCCTGTAAACTAGTAATTGATGAAATACCATTTTTATTGCGTTAATACATCCTATCCAATGGCTTATCCGGTCGGCACAGACCGGCCCGCCAAACGTCAGAAAAAGACATCCTGTGTCTCCACCGGCAGGTCGGTCCGT
Source organism: Sabellastarte sp. h YS-2021 (assembly GCA_964017235.1). Lineage (NCBI taxonomy): Eukaryota > Metazoa > Annelida > Polychaeta > Sabellida > Sabellidae > Sabellastarte > Sabellastarte sp. h YS-2021. Next base: position 38,647,024 of record OZ024936.1, read on the forward strand.
AGTACTAGTGCACTCGCCAGGTGGCGCGTCGTACTTCCTTCCTGTCTAGACAGAGTGACGTCATGGCATCTTTTTCGTTTGGCGCGAACTATAGACCGAGTTTCTGTCCCGTCGCCAATTGCTATTGATATGTTGATGGACACAATGGCGAGGGACAGAGCTCACATGTACTGGTTTTCAGTGTAAATCTCAAACTATGGGAAATTATTTTATTTACTTTAAAAAGTAATTATTATCTCCATATAGCCGTATCCGGTTTACAGTACATATGCTGTTAAACTAAACTGCTTTTACAAACCAGGAATTTCTTTTGTAGATAACTATGTAATGTTGAAGGTTTGTTTATATTTTAAAACAGGTTGAAATACATATATACCAGTTTGGTTGGCATTAAATATTAATGAACGGCACATATACATAAGTTAAAGAATTCAAATAACACTTTATACTTATTGTAATATGTGTACAAATATGCCGTTCAAAATTTACACTGAAAACCAGTACATGTGAGCTCTGTCCCTCGCCATTGTGTCCATCAACATATCAATAGAAATTGGCGACGGGACAGAAACTCGGTCTAGCGCGAACTAGTGCACACACTTTTTATTTCTCAGCCAGTTTTTTGTGGATTTTGTGTGTTTTACGGAAGGATTCCATCTTTTTTTAATATCATTGGATTGCTACATATATATAGACTGTAATGTCTTCTCCGGGGCAGAAAAGGGGAAGCTGCGGCCATGCCTTCTACATATGCCCACTGAGGAGTGGCTTTGCAAGAAGTTAAGCCGACTCAACATCACCTTGGTAGAAGGCTACCCATCAAGAACGGCAGAAGCTGGTAGTTTGCCTTTGGACCACTTTTTAAAGACACCTCGATCACAGGCCAAGTGGTATGGACTATACTCCGACCAACAAGCTGATCCGACAAAGGTCTCTTCTCGGTACACCGGCCACTGTAAGCTGAACAGTAGTTTTGGCAGGATTTCGCGAAAAGCAGCCTTAGCTTCTACCCCACCAGCCTCACGGAGAATATCGCAAGATACTCTCAGGAGATGGGAGAGAACTGCCAGGGAAGCCTCAGTGGTTTGTAACCAATCGGCAAGTTTTAATCGCTGCTAATTCAAGGTGCAGAAGGACATGCAAACACAGCTACGGACAATTCGCAGTGACAGTAAAGGCAAGAGTTCATCTAAGTCTGCCGAAGCTACAGAAGAGCTTCAGTTTCTTATGGAGTTCAACTCCAGTATTACCCAGGCAGCAGCGAAGGCGATGGAGCACTTAACGGACTTTGTTTTCATAACCATGGGGAATCTTACTCTAGCCCGTCGGGATGCTTACTTAAACCATGTAAAGAATGGCATCAAACCGGATACGTTGGCAGCTCTTAGGACAGCTCCCCTGCATCTCTCAACGTTATTTCCGGATGCGGTCATCAAACGGGCAGAGGAGATCGCACACTATGACAACAAAGGACATTCAGCTTCATCATCTTCCTGTCACAAGGGTCGCTTCCACCCATATGAAAGGCCTGATAAGAGAGTAGAGGGTCGGTCGGACACCAAACAGGAGAGGCCTGCATGGAAGAACATTGGACGCCATCAGTTTAGAAGATGCAGGGGCAAGAATGCTAACTTCTCATCACGTCCTGCCAAGGGTCAGCAGACGTTTAAATGACAGTTACTGTTTGAACCCTGCTCGGGCCCGTCTGCTGACCGGGAGTTTTTGCAAAGAACAGACAATAGACACTTTTTCAAAACCACCTGTAAGCTTAAATGTTGTCAATGTTGTACCTTCGGCGCCCGGGCACTCCCAAAAGAGAGAGCTATGTCCCAGGCTAGCAGACTGTCAATCTCAAAATGTTCACAAATTAAAGTATGTGAAAGGTGTTTCTTGTGTCACTCAATTGTCTTGTGTTCCAAATGCACCAAATCTACCTGTAGGGGCCAGACTTCAAAACTTTTGGAAAACTTGGCTGGATCTGGGTGCCGGTCCGAAGTAATTCAGATTTTGAAAGAGGGGTACACCCTCCCCTTTCGGATCCGGCCCAATCTCACAAGGTCTCCCACAGTCGTAAGCTGCTATGTCAATCCTCACAGGAACAGCTACCTGTTAGAGGCATTACATCAGCTTATAGACAAGAACGCCGTAGAGTTGGTCCACAACCAAACTTCTCTGGGGTTTTTCAACCGACTATTTCTAGTTCCAAAGCCCAACAACCGGTGGAGACCTATTCTAGATCTGAGCAAGCTGCATCTTTTCCTCAAGACGGAGAAATTCAAAATGGAGACACCAGAAACCATCAGGACATCCCTCCAGCAAGGGGAGTGGGTCACTTCCATAGATTTGAAGGACGCCTACTTCCATATACCAATACAGGAACGGTCCAGGAAATATCTGAGATTTCATGTACAGGGTCAGACATACCAGTTCAAGGCTCTGCCCTTTGGTCTGTCCACAGCACCCTTGGAGTTCACTGTAGTGGCCAAGGAAGTGAAATGGATGGCCATACAATGGGGTATAAGGATCCACCAGTACCTAAACAACTGGTTAGTGAGAGCCAAATCCCACCAGGCTTGTCTCCAGCACACTCAGGATCTTGTGAAAATATGCCGAAACCTTGGTTGGCTGGTGAATTTGGAAAAGTCGGAACTGGAGCCCAAGCAGATCTTCGATTTTGTAGGCTACCAGTTCGACCTCAAGGCCGGCCGGGTCCGACCGACACCGGACCGGTGGCAGAACCTTCAGGACAAGATACTAAGAATATTGTCATTACCGACCTGTCCGGTCCGGCAATTCATGTCCCTGATAGGTTTACTAACAGCTACAGAGAAGCAAGTTCACTTAGGCCGACTTCATATGAGACCCATACAGTGGCATCTCAAAAACACCTGGCGTGTACCAGAGTCCCTGGAAAAAGTTATTCCAATTCCCAGGCCTTTGCACCCTCACTTACGATGGTGGCTGGAAGAAGCAAATGTTCTCACAGGACAGCCATTACACCCAATAAAATATGCTCTGCAAATCTTTACCGACGCATCAAAAGAAGGGTGGGGCGCTCACTTAGACGAGCACACTGCTAGAGGGGTCTGGTCACTGCCAGAAAGCAAGCTGCACATAAACTACCTGGAACTAAAAGCAGTTTTTCTAGCCTTGAAACAATTTCAAGACCTCTGTACCGACAAGATAGTTCTTGTGGCAACCGACAACACGACAGTTGTCTCGTACATAAACAAGGAGGGGGGCATGAGGTCGGGCCCACTATGCGCCCTATTGTGGAGAATCTTAACCTGGTGTACCAGGAACCAAGTGACACTCAAAGCCCGACACATCCCAGGCCGTCTGAATGTGGTAGCAGACAAGTTATCCAGGATAGGCCAGACCATTCAAACAGAGTGGTCCCTTCTGCAAGAGATTTTCCAGGCAATTTGCCACGAATGGCATCGACCACAAATAGACTTATTTGCTACGAGATTCAACAACAAGCTGCCTCTATTTGTGTCCCCAGTACCGGATCCCCAAGCCACGGCAGTGGATGCACTCAGTCTGCCATGGGAGGATCTGGACGCATACGCCTTCCCACCAACAGCCATCTTGGGCAAAGTGGTGGAGAAGTTGCAGGACACCCCATGCACAAGAATCATTCTAATTGCCCCGGGGTGGCCCAACATGCCTTGGTTTTGGGACCTGGTGGTCATGTCCAGCCAGATTCCCCTGAGCCTGCCCAATCTGCCCAACCTGTTAACACAGCCCTTCAATCAGATCCCTCACAGAAATCTGACAAGCCCAAATCTCCATGCATGGCTCCGAGAGCCTCAGCAATCAAGGAGCAGGGCTTCTCTGAGGCAGTGGCGGCAAGAATTGAGGTTCCTCAGAGGGGATCCACCAGATCAGTCTATGAAGCAAAGTGGACCATTTTTACAAAGTGGTGCCTCACTCATAAGGTGGACTTCAGGTCGCCCCCTATAAAGTCAGTAGCTGACTTCCTTATGTACCTCTTCGAGGACAGGAAGTTACAGCCCAGTACCATCGATGGTTACAGATCTGCCATTGCTGATAAGTTGGGGAATGCGTCCACTAATATCAGCAAAGACGAAAATCTCACTCGTCTCTTGGATAGTTTCCACAGAGACAGGCCCAAGGGTCGGAGGGGAATCCCCTCATGGAACCTTTCCCTGGTGTTACACCAGTTGACGAAGGCCCCCTTTGAGCCCATTAAGGAGGCCTCTTTGAAGCATTTGACCTTCAAAACGGTTTTCCTTTTGGCCCTGGGGTCGGGCAAGCGCAGAAGTGTGTTACGGTCACGGGCAAGCACGGTAGCAATTACCGGTTGTCTTTAAGTTGTAACAGAAAAAGCAAAAAGTTGAACTTAAATTTATTTAATAGTCAACAATAATGATTACAGTCAACTGGTATGCCCTTAACTAAGCACACTAATACAATAACAAGATCTAGCTGACCTGACCACTGAGATTAAGAATAAGTTTATCCGCCGTATCCCGCAATCTGTTCTGTAATCTGTCCTGTGGTATATTCTGTGATCTGTCCAATGTCCTGTGGTCTGTCCCGTGATCTGTCCAGCGTTCACTCACACACAGATATCTATATCCTGTGACCTATCCCACACTCAACAACACAAAAGGTGCTTGTCCTGCTATCCTTTATATATCCGATCACACAGAAGGTCTGTCTGGAGATTTTTAGAGAGTTAACACAATTGTACTGTCTGCTCCAAGATATGGACAATGTCCAAAATGCAGTAAATCCACTCTCTGTTATATAACTGTACAATATCCAAAAATATCCAAAGTGCAATAAATCTGTCCAGACAATGTATCTAGTTCACTCCAGTAAAAGTTCACAGCAACACAAGTTATATTATATTCCAAAACACAATAGCTCTCCTTATAGCCAGCGAATACAAAGTTCACTTGTGGTCAGATGTACATTCCTTATATACATTCACAGATTCCTCTGGAATTGTACAGAACCAACTCAAAAAAAGCTTGAGCCATCTAGGCCAAATGAGGAAGTTCTAGAAACTACTGGCAATTGGGTTTCCCCAAATCTAACATAACCACTGTGGGGGGGGGGGATTTCCCCCAGTCTGTGAACAGATCAATAAACACTAAAACACAAAAGTCAATAACTCCCTTACTTTAAATGTCAACACACAAAAAGAACCAACAACACAATTATCTTTTATGACAATGTATAAACATAAAGCTTAAATCAAACAATGCACTAATATAGTGCCTAATATATGTAATATACAATGTACTAATATAGTGTCCAATATATGTAACACCTCCCCCCTTAAAGAAAAATTTTGGAAGCCAAGGAGTTACAAAATTTTACAAGAGATTTTTACCAGGTATATATACACAGGTAATAACTTTTTACAAAACATATTTATCTAAATACAAAAGTAAAATTAGTACCATGTATAACCTTTATAAACTTGCTAATTACAGGTATATAAATTACACTTTAAATACAGCTTCTGGACAGGGCGTCCGCACAGATATTATCCTTTCCTTTAACATGTTCTATTTGAAGATTGTGTTCTTGCAACATTAAACTCCAGTTCAATAATCTTCTATTTTTGTTTTTCATTTTGTGCAAGAAGACTAGTGGATTGTGATCTGTGTATACAACGGTGGGTTTTGATGATGAAGATATGTATATGTCAAAATGCTGGATGGCCAAAATGAGTGCTAAACATTCTTTTTCTATTGTAGAGTAGTTCTTTTGATGAACATTAAATTTTTTTGAAAAATAGCAGATGGGATGTTCAATATCTTCATTATCACATTGCAGTAAAACTGCACCTGCACCCACATCACTGGCGTCTACAGCCAGCCGGAAAGGTTTACTGAAGTCCGGAGCAGTTAGTACGGGCTCTAAACAGAGAAGGTTCTTTACTTTGTCAAATGATTTTTGACAAGTCTCTGACCAGTGATATTTTACATTCTTTTTCAGTAGTTCAGTCAGTGGAGCAGTGACCTCTGAAAAGTTTTTGCAAAATTTTCTATAATATCCCGCCATTCCAAGGAACCTCATTAAGCTTTTCTTATTTTCAGGAATGGGATAGTCAATGATGCTTTTCACTTTAGCTTTGATTGGTGTCACAACTCCATGACCTACTACATGCCCTAGGTACACAACCTTTGCTTTTACAAAGTCACTCTTTGACAAATTTACAGTGAGGTTTGCCTCTTTGAGCCGAAACAAGACTTGTTCAAGCCTTTTTAAATGTTCTTCCCAAGTATCACTAAAGATGACAATATCATCCACATACACTTCAACACCTGCTAAGTCTTTTAAACATATATTCATTAGTCTTTGAAATGTGGCTTGGGAGTTCTTCATGCCAAATGGCATTACCTTGTACTGATATAGACCATCAGGGGTCACGAAGGCTGATATTTCTTTGGCCCGCTCAGTAAGAGGCACACACCAATATCCTTTCAGTAAATCACACTTTGTGATGTATTTGGCATTGCCAATCCGATCAATACAGTCTTCCATCCTTGGGATAGGGAAGGAATCCGTTTTACTCAAAACATCCTCCCACCTCTGAGGCCGGGGTTTGATCCCCGCACGGGCTCAAGTGGGAAAGCTGGTAGTTGCTTGCCGTTGGTCGGCAGTTTACAGTACACAACCCTAGCGAACTCTATGTACTGGTTTCCTCTGCCCTTCCAACTACCCGTCGTGATATGACCTGTACTGTGTTGAAAGCGACGTAAAACCACAAATAAACAAATACTCAAAACATTGATTTTTCTGTAGTCAGTGCAATATCTGATTGAACCGTCTGGTTTCGGGACCAAAACACAAGGAGATGCCCAACTACTTTGACTTGGTTCAATTATATCTTTTTCTATCATATATTGCACTTCCTGCCTTAATTTTTCGAGTTTGATAGGATTTACCCGATACGGATGCTGTTTGATCGGACGGGCATCGCCAACATGAGTATATTTGTCCTATTAGGGGCATTTGGGAACACTGACTTATACTTTAAGAGCAATTCAATAAGTGGAACCCTCTTATCTGGTGGTACATGACTCAGTTTGGTTTCCAAATCATCAAGGATCTCAGAATTACTCAACCTAATTTTACATTCAACATCAAGATCAGGAGTGTCGTCCCATATTTCATGCTCCTGATTACTGTTACTTTCTATATTACAGTCAGTAACCATAACAGGTTTTTTCACACCCCTTTCAAAGTATGGTTTTACCATATTTACATGACATAGTTGGGTTGACTTTCTTCTGTCCGGGGTTTCAATGATATAGTCCAGGTCACCTACTCTCTTTAACACTTTGTATGGCCCGTGATATCTGGCCTGTAACGTGTTTCCCTGGACAGGTAGTAACACTAAAACCTTGTCACCTGGTTTGAAAATACGGTTTTGTGACTTCCTATCATAAAGCATCTTCATTTTTGACTGAGAAGTTTTCAAGTTTTGTTGCGCCAGCTCACAAGCCTTCTTCAACTTATCTCTGAACTTCGAGACATAGTCTAACAGATTTAGGCTCTCGGTGTTCTCAGATAACCAATTTTCCTTCAACAGCTTGAGAGGACCACGGACTGAATGGCCAAAGACCAACTCGAAGGGACTAAAGCCTAAAGACTCTTGAACAGACTCTCTAACTGCAAACAATAATAAGCTGATGCCTTCATCCCAATCTTTTTCATTGTCTAAACAATATGTCCTAATCATATTCTTCAAAGTGGAATGGAACCTTTCAAGTGCACCTTGGGATTCTGGGTGATAAGCACTAGATTTGATCTGTTTGGCACCTAACTGAAATACAACCTGTTGAAATAGTCCTGACATAAAATTTGACCCTTGATCTGACTGGATTTCTTTTGGTAAGCCAACTAGAGTAAAGAAATTAACCAGAGCCAGAGCTTTTCAGATTTTGGGAGCCGTTATGTTGGTCAATGGTATGGCTTCGGGAAATCTGGTTGAGGCGCACATAATGGTCAAAAGATATTGGTTTCTGGATTTAGTTTTTGGTAAGGGACCTACACAGTCAATTATCACCTTGCTAAATGGTTCCTCAAATGCTGGAATGGGTTTGAGAGGAGCTACAGGAATTTTTTGGTTTGGCTTTCCTACCATTTGACAAATGTGACAAGTCTTGCAAAATTCTGCCACACAGTGCCGAATTTGAGGCCAATAGAAATGTTTGGTTATCTTGTTATAAGTTTTGTTGATGCCTAAATGGCCACCCATTGGAGACTCATGGGCCAATTTCAGTATCTCATTTTGGTACATTTTTGGTACAACAATCTGGTGTACTACTGACCATTCTTCAGATGCAGGGACATTTGGTGGCCTCCACTTTCGCATAAGTACACCATTTCTGACATAATAGCCTACAGGGACCTTATCTAGCTCTACTGGTGGCAAGACCAACTTGAATAAAGGAGCTAATTCAGGGTCATTTTCCTGCTCTGAAATCAATTTTGATTTTGAAAGCGATACATCTTTGCAGTCAATTGGGTCTTGTTTTTCAGAATCTACCCTATCCTTGGGATTAGTATCACTAAAATTCTGCACACCATGGTCATAGTTGTTCAAGAATGTATCTGACAAATCAACTTAGACATCTGTAGATTGTTTACAATCTTTTGGTTCTTCTTGGGCCTTTTTGGCCATAGCTCGAGTCACAGCACAGGAGGGAAAAATACCAGGAATAACCTCTTCTAATTTCTCAGTGCTAACCAAAGTGATCGGCTTAGAAGTAACCTTAGGATCAGCAACTATCTTTCCACCTGCCAGATCATTTCCCAATAACAAAGATACCCCTTTAATGGGTAAAGTGGGCCTGGTACCCACAACAACAGAACCAGTAACTAAGTCTGATACTAAGTTGACCTTATGCAAGGGAACGTTCACACAGCCTCCTTCAATACCTTGAGCAATGACACTCTCACCAGTAGATGTGCTTATACTCAATGGCAATACACCTTCTAAAAGTAAGGACTGAGTAGCTCCAGTGTCTCTTAATATCTTAATGGGGACCTGACTGGAACTACTTTCCAAAGATACAAAACCCTCAGACACAAAAGGTTTGAACTCTTCCCTAATAATCTCAGACTTGTCTAAACCAATACTAGACTCTGCTCTATTGGGATTTGAATGCCAGTTAGACTTGCTAGACACAAAGGCGTTGGGCGTTGCCTCCTTTTCTCTTCTCTTCTTTAAGAGCCAACAGTCAGACATAACATGCCCAGGTTTCTTACAATAGTGGCAAACAGGAGCAAAGGATCTGGGTTTCCTATCCTTACTCATAGTCTGATTTGAGGTTTGACCCTTATCTGAACTCTTTTTCTGGAGCTACATTTTCAGATTTCTTTCCTATTTCTGGATACGACTTTTTAGCAGGACCAAAGGACTTATTCTTGTTGAAAGTGGACTTGTGAGTTAGCGCATAATCTCAGCATAAGCTGCCGCTTTTGCCAAATTTTCAACTTTCTGTTCATCTAGATAGGTTTTAATGTCATCACGAACACACCTTTTGAACTCTTCAATCAAAATAACTTGCCTAAGTTTTTCAAAGTCTGTACCTACTTCCCTAGAATTACACCATCTGTCAAAGTACACTTCTTTCTCATGGGCAAATTCAACATGAGTTTGACTTTCTTGTTTATGATAATTTCTGAATTTTTGACAATATGCTTCTGGTACCAACTCATATGCTTTCAAAATAGCATTTTTGACAGAGTTATAGTCCACACATTCAGAAATTGGCAAAGCCGTGTATGCCTCCTGGGCCTTTCCCCTCAAAACACTTTGCAGCAATAAAGGCCACTGGTCTATAGGCCATTTCAAATTTTGAGCTACTCTTTCAAAGTGTTGAAAGTACTTATCAACCTCGGACTCATTAAAAGGTGGTACCAGTCGCACATTTTTACCCAAATCAAATTTGGTAGCAATGGACTCTTCATGGGCAATTCGACGAGCATTTAATTCTAAAGCTTTCATTTCTCTTTCATGTTTAAGCTCAAGTTCTTTTTCATATTTTTGAGCTTCAAGCTCTTCTTTTCGAGCCTCAAGCTCTTCTTTTCTTTGTCGAGCTTCAAGCTCTTCTTTTCGCTGTTGAGCTTCAAGCTCTTCTTTTCTTTGTTGAGCTTCAAGCTCTTCTTTTCGCTGTTGAGCTTCAAGCTCTTTAAGTCTTAACTCTCTTTCAATTTCTAATCGCCTGATCTCATATTGCCCAGAAGGTTCCATCGGTAGAGGCTTATACACTTCTAAATAACTATCAGGTAAAACATCTTCATCAACCAACTGTTCAACAATAAGCCTTTTAAGTTCATGTTTACGTGTTGACCTTTTTACCTCTAACTGTAACTCTTGCGCTATCTGCATTAACATATCTTTTTTAAAAGTTTCTAGAACTTCCATAGATGGTGACTGTACAAACTCTTTAGCACTAGCCATTTTGAGCACTGTTGACTGTAACCAATTACTAAATCAAATGGATTTTCAAAAATGTTAATTGAACGGTCGATCAAATAGTTGTAATCAAATGGTTGGATCCCGGACGAGCCCCCAATTTTCCTGTTACGGTCACGGGCAAGCACGGTAGCAATTACTGGCTGTCTTTAAGTTGTAACAGAAAAAGCAAAAAGTTGAACTTAACAAATTTATTTAATAGTCAACAATAATGATTACAGTCAACTGGTATGCCCTTAACTAAGCACACTAATACAATAACAAGATCTAGCTGACCTGACCACTGAGATTAAGAATAAGTTTATCCGCCGTATCCCGCAATCTGTTCTGTAATCCGTCCTGTGGTATATTCTGTGATCTGTCCAATGTCCTGTGGTCTGTCCCGTGATCTGTCCAGCGTTCACTCACACACAGATATCTATATCCTGTGACCTGTCCCACACTCAACAACACAAAAGGTGCTTGTCCTGCTATCCTTTATATATCCGGTCACACAGAAGGTCTGTATGGAGATTTTTAGAGAGTTAACACAATTGTACTGTCTGCTCCAAGATATGGACAATGTCCAAAATGCAGTAAATCCACTCTCTGTTATATAACTGTACAATATCCAAAAATATCCAAAGTGCAATAAATCTGTCCAGACAATGTATCTAGTTCACTCCAGTAAAAGTTCACAGCAACACAAGTTATATTATATTCCAAAACAAAATAGCTCTCCTTATAGCCAGCGAATACAAAGTTCACTTGTGGTCAGATGTACATTCCTTATATACATTCACAGATTCCTCTGGAATTGTACAGAACCAACTCAAAAAAAGCTTGAGCCATCTAGGCCAAATGAGGAAGTTCTAGAAACTACTGGCAATTGGGTTTCCCCAAATCTAACATAACCACTGAGGGGGGGATTTCCCCCAGTCTGTGAACAGATCAATAAACACTAAAACACAAAAGTCAATAACTCCCTTACTTTAAATGTCAACACACAAAAAGAACCAACAACACAATTATCTTTTATGACAATGTATAAACATAAAGCTTAAATCAAACAATGCACTAATATAGTGCCTAATATATGTAATATACAATGTACTAATATAGTGTCCAATATATGTAACAAGTGAGATTCATGCCTGGCAGAATAGAAATATCAGACACCAATCTGACTGGTCAAAGGTATCCCTGTATCCATCTCCCAGCTTTCTTTCAAAGAATCAGCTGGCCAAAGAGGGTCCAGAGAGTGTGGCCCCAGTGGTTATACCAGCCCTGGCCCCAACTCTGGATAGATCCCTCAAATCTGATAGGTCCCTTTGTCCGGTCAGAGCGTTGCGCTACTATTTGGACAGGACCTCAGATCTCAGGCGGAACAAGGAACTAGTCTTTGTCTCCTTCAAGAAAGGTTTTGACAAGGACATCTCGCCTGCCACTATCTCCTCGTGGATCAAACAAACTGTGATCCTATGTTATGAGCTCTCTGACACAAAGGCCCATGATGTCAGGGCCTTTGCTGCTTCTAAGGCCTTCCAATCGGGAGTCTCCTTGGAACAAATATTATCAGCCTGCCACTGGAAATCGCACAATACCTTCACTCAGTTTTATCTGAAGGATGTCGCCTGGGCTGATTAGAGCTCTACCATCTGGGCCCGGTAGTGGCTGCTCAGCAGATCCACCAAAAACCCAGAACTTAGAGGAGATCTGTACAAATGTACATAGTGGACATTTGTATATATTGTATATATATATATTTAAGAAGCATACATACAAAAAACAAAAAAACAGAAAAAAAAAAACTCTTACGTGCTTCCTGCGGGAGGTTTATTTCTATGGGACTGAACTCATCCCTCTCTTCCCCTACCTCAGAGCAGGTCTGTAAAAAAAAAGGGGGGGGTAAGTCGGTTTGGACCGTTTAACCGGTTTCTGTTGACCGACTATGGCCTTAAGGGTTTCTGGACCTCAGGGTCGACCCAGGCTTGGGGAGAATTTTGTTAGTTCTGGGTAAGAGTTCATCTAGTCCCTAGTAACTTACCCGCCGACCAAGCGGTAGTTATTCAGCTATTGTCCATTGGATAGGATGTATTAACGCAATAAAATTGCAAATTTAATAAGTAAATTAAATTTTTATAAGTTAATACCCTATCCAATGGACACACAAGACCCTCCCACGGACCCCGCTATCAGTTTACTAGGGGTCTAATAGGTTTAGACAATGAAAAAGATGCCATGACGTCACTCTGTCTAGACAGGAAGGAAGTATGACACGACACCTGGCGAGTGCACTAGTACTACGGACCGGCCGGCCGGTGGAGACACAGGACGTCTTTTTCTGACGTTTGGCGGGCCGGTCTGTGCCGACCGGATAAGCTATTGTCCATTGGATAGGGTATTAACTTATAAAAATTTAATTTACTTATTAAATTTGCAAAATTCATTCAATTGACACCCAGGGAAATTCACTTAATTATGGGGAGGCCCCAGATAACAGTCTACCATCTACAAAACACTAGAGAATAGTCATAAAACATTAACATGATGTTGTTACTTTGGGTGAATACTAACGTAACAGTGACTTCAGTAGGCAACATATTTTCCATGATTAGATTTTGTTTAATATCAAGTAAAGTTTCGATCATATATGTCAACCATGGTAATATTAAGCAGAACCTTTACAATGTCATTTGTCGGAGTTGAACCAGTAGAACCAAAATAGTGACACTAGTATTGGCCCTAGCTCTAGTACAAATGTAACTTTTACAACAGACCAGGCAGTAAATCAATCTTTTTTATGTCACAACATGTAAATTTTTGCAGTGGCAAGTGAATGTGAAGATATAAATTGTCTGTTTTGTACAAAGTTAAGGCATTTTCCAAGTTACGGTTTGAAGCATTAGACAGCCCCCAAATCTGTCTTTCATCAGCCATGTTAAGACAACTTAAGTACAATTTAAGTACTAATTTAAATGGTGTTGGTTTAGAATTCACTTGCACCATTGTATAGTTAATCTTTGAATGTGGAAAGTGAAGTAGAACATATGCCCATGAATGCCAAGGAAAGCAAATACCAACCTTATGAAAATATATGATGAAATGGGGAAAAGTAACTTTTGACTTTGTAATCGTGGAACAAGGCCTTCACATTTTTGGCTTACTGATCATACAATATTTATAAATTCTGTTTTATTGAATAATTTAAAGTCAATTATATTATTCAAGTAAGTTAACCATATAGAAATAAGAGACAAATTTACCTTTAACCCTTGTATCAGAAATCTACTTATATTTTTGATACTTAGGACTATGATTTATAGCTGAGCCACCATGTCTCCTATAATCTTATCTTACAAATCTGAAGCTTACTTCACAACCTTCAGCTTTTCACCTGCGATGTCTCATCCTTAATAGTTGTTGATCTCTGATTTTTCTGGTTTGATGTTCCTCGGAATCTGTTTAATGTGTCTTGGAATCTGGGGTCCAGTCCATCCATACTTCAACCCAGTAACTGTCTTTAGATGAAATTAAATGCTATAGAAATACTGTTAGAGTTACCTAGTGTTGATTACTCTGCAAATAGACACAACAGAAACTGAGCCAACTTTATGTCTTGAAAGTGTCATGTATACATAGAAATCTTAACTAACTGTATGTAACACGTGTCAACGAAATCCCATGTATTCAGCATCAATTTCTACCATAAAAGAGGCAGAAACTAAAACACATGATTCAAATATTTTTGGCTCATAGTGAATCAAAAGTTAGCATGGAACAATGTTGTCTGGTATATTAATTACAGACACTCTCATTATAAATTTGGTATTAAAAGTAAAGGGGCATTAATTAGAAAATATATGGTATATGTAATGATCAGTATTGATCTTCATTTATAGGTAAATGTATAATGAAAAGCCATGCATGGGGATTATATGTTTTTATGATGAGATACAGTTTATTTTGGATCACAAAAAAAGTATTCGTCTGGTGGCTCTACACATGAAAGCATGTTGACAGTAACAGTTTCATAGATGCCAGACACCACATGACTAATTTAATAAAGTTATTTGGGTTCTGCAAATCTAATTAGAATTTCTCCCTCAGAAAAGGTTATTGCCTTCTCTGTTAGGATTTTCATTTGTAAATCTATCATAAAAACACATTTTAAAAGTCTTGGTAAATGACATTATTGTATCCCTGGTGCGAAGCGGGGATACTATGGATTCATCATCGTCGTCACCCGCGTCCGCAGAGATTTCTTGTTAGCGACCTACAGTCCACATGTCTTTCCAGATTTCTTTCATATTTGGCAGGTGGCTTGATATGGTGGAGGACTCGCCACCCTATTTTTTTGGTAGGCTTTATGTCTAAATTAGGCCTGTGGTAGACAAAAATGTCTAAAATGTGGAATATTGCTTGTTAGCGACCTACAGTCCACATTTCTTTCCAGATTTCTTTCATATTTGGCGGGTGGCTTGATATGGTGGAGGACTCGCCACCCTATTTTTTTGGTAGGCTTTATGTCTAAATTAGGCCTGTGGTAGACAAAAATGTGTAAAATGTGGAATATTGCTTGTTAGCGACCTCCAGTCCACATTTCTTTCCACATTTCTCTCATATTTGGCAGGTGGCTTGGTATGCTAGAGAACTCGCCACCCTATCTTTTTGGTAGGCTTTATGTCTAAATTAGGCCTGTGGTAGACAAAAATGTCTAAAATGTGGAATATTGCTTGTTAGCGACCTCCAGTCCACATTTCTTTCCACATTTCTCTCATATTTGGCAGGTGGCTTGGTATGCTAGAGAACTCGCCACCCTATCTTTTTGGTAGGCTTTATGTCTAAATTAGGCCTGTGGTAGACAAAAATTTCTAAAATGTGGAATATTGCTTGTAAATGTGGAATATTGCTTGTTAGCGACCTACAGTCCACATTTCTTTCCAGATTTCTTTCATATTTGGCAGGTGGCTTGGTATGCTAGAGAACTCGCCACCCTATCTTTTTGGTAGGCTTTATGTCTAAATTAGGACTGTGGTAGACAAAAATGTCTAAAATGTGGAATATTGCTTGTTAGCGACCTACAGTCCACATTTCTTTCCAGATTTCTTTCATATTTGGCAGGTGGCTTGGTATGCTAGAGGACTCGCCACCCTATCTTTTTGGTAGGCTTTATGTCTAAATTAGGACTGTGGTAGACAAAAATGTCTAAAATGTGGAATATTGCTTGTTAGCGACCTACAGTCCACATTTCTTTCCACATTTCTTTCATATTTGGCAGGTGGCTTATCGCTTAAAAGTATTGCAGATAGCCAATTTTTCTCAAATAACTCATTCATCTACTTTTGGGAGAGCTTTCACATGGTGAAGTTTCAGACCCGTAGATAATTACTCACCTACTCAAAATGAGTAAATGCGAATTATCTCTTAAAAGTATTGCAGATAGCCAATTTTTCTCAAATAACTTATTCACCTACTTTTGGAAGAGCTTTCACATGGTGAAGTTTCAGACCCATAGCTAATTATTCACCTACTCAAAATGAGTAAATGCGAATTATCTCTAAAAGTATTGCAGATAGCCAATTTTTCTCAAATAACTCATTCATCTACTTTTGGGAGAGCTTTTACTTGGTGATGTTTCAGACCCCTAGCTAATTATTGACCTACTCAAAATGAGTAAATGCGAATTATCTCTGAAAGTATTGCGGATAGCCAATTTTCTCAAATAACTCATTCATCTACTTTTGGGAGAGCTTTCACATGGTGAAGTTCCAGACCCGTAGGTAATTACTCACCTACTCAAAATGAGTAAATGCGAATTATCTCTAAAAGTATTGCAGATAGCCAATTTTTCTCAAATAACTCATTCATATACATTTTGGAGAGCTTTCAATTAGTGAATTTTCAGATCCATAGCTACTTACTCACCTACTCAAAATGAGTAAATGCCTATTATCTCTAAAAGTGTTGCAGATAGCCAGTATTTCTCAAATAACTCATTCACCTACATTTCGGAGAGCTTTCACATGCTAAAGTTTTTTTATGAATTTTTTATATAATTTTTAATGCATTAAAATTAATGAAATCATGCACTAAATCAATTATAACTTGAAAAGTATTCCATTTAGAGCACTTTGTTAAAATATGTTATTCAGCTACTTTTTCCATAGCTACAACATGGTGAGTAACTTGGGTGTCTATCTCAATAGCTAAGTGAGTAATAGCTACTTTTGGATTTTTCACTTACTTCCATCATGAGTAAAATCACTTGTAACTTGAAAACTATTGCATTTACAGAATTTTGTGCAAATATGTTATTCATCTACTTTTGGGTCAGCTGTTACATAATAAAATTTCAGACCTGTAGCTCATGGCATAGCTGAGTAATAGCTACTTTTACGTTATCACTGTTGAGTAAATCACTTATAACTTGAAAACTGTTGCATTTAGATTATTTAGTTTCAAAATGTTATTCACCTATTTTGAGGCAGCTATAAAGTTCCAGACCTGTGGCTCATTGCATAGCTGTGTAATAGCTACTTTGAGGTTCTTACTCAACACTAAATCATTTATAACTTGAAAAGTATTGCATTTAGAGCATTTTGTTAAAATATGTTATTCAGCTACTTTTTTCCATAGCTACAACATGGTGAGTAACTTGAATGTCTATCTCAATAGCTAAGTGAGTAATAGCTATTTTTGGACTTTTCACTAACTTCCATCATGAGTAAAATCACTTGTAACTTGAAAACTATTGCATTTAGAAAATTTTGTGCAAATCTGTTATTCACCAACTTTTGGGTCAGCTATAACATAGTAAAATTTCAGACCTCTAGCTCGTGGCATAGCTGAGTAATAGCTACTTTTGCCTTTGCCGGTGGATACATCTTGCATCTGGCCACAGATGCGTCCTTGGTCTAGTTCTATTCAAAAACACTATTAAACATCTTGAAAGTTATTGGGTACTAATGCACTCTCCACAGCCTCAAGTGGGAAAGCTGGTAGTTGCTTGCCGTTGGTCGGCAGTTTACAGTACAGAACCCTAACGAACTGTATGTACTGGTTTCCTCTGCCCTTCCAACTACCCGTCGTGATATGACCTGTACAGTGTTGAAAGCGACGTAAAACCCCAAATAAATAAATAAAACTGCGTATTTTGACCCTATTTATTGAGCTTTTTACAAAACATTACAAATCATTCACCAGGTCACGTGACTATGACGTCACATCCAAAATGGAGGTCAACCGATCGGTTGTCAGAAAATATTCATTTTCATGGTGATTACAGCATTTCCAGGTTTGTTTATGCATTCCTTCTACATAATTCTTTTATTATTTTTATTTCAGAGCATAATGTGTAATATATTTTCTTTGTTAACGCATATTTTATAGCGTAACATTACGGTATATTTACTACCTACCATTCACGGTTCTTTACTTTTACAGGCCCTTTCATTTGACATTTCTGGAATTCGGATCCTGGTTTCAGTGTTTTGGGGTTCAATTCTGAGCCTAGGGTCTCCATTTTTAGCCTTTCTCCACCTTCAATTCTGGAGGTTGGGGGTTTACGGCTTCTGGCGAGGACTTTGCCTTCCACCTTTTGGAGATCCATTTCACTGTTACTGGTTTCCTACATTCCAATTTTATGTCAATTGGTCATTTGGTTTCTCAGTCCATTTTTAGTCCTTTGGCCTCTTTTGTGCCTAGGCTTCAGTCTAATCAGACTGCTTTTTGGTACTGGGATTACCTTCTCAAGACCATTCATGTTCAGGGTCCTTTTAGAAGGGTTTATCAGTTGAATCCAACTGATTTTGCTACTTCCTTAACACTACTCCATTCATTTTCTAAATCTAGAAAAATTTTGTTTGGGGTTTGGTGGAAATCTTTTGTTACTCAACAGCTTTCTATTGCGTTTTCACCATTTTTTAGATCTGACGATCAATGGGCACATCTCCCTTTTGGGTATGTTGGGGGTTCCTCTGTCTACAGTTAACCTTTAGGCAGACTTCAGGACCCCTATTCAAACTTTTTCCCCACAAATGTTTGCTTTTATTCACTCTTTTTTCCCATTGCACTTGTGACATCCGGGGGGGGCGAGAGTGGACAACCCCCCATCGGTGTCTTACAAAAATGATGTCATATACGCAGTATGACTTGTGATACTGACAACTGTTTTTAACATTGCGTTAGCAAAATATTTCCTAATTTATATGTAGAGCTACAAACTTTCTATGCGTATTATTTTTGTTAGAGGGTATCATTATAAAGAGTGGTGATTTATTAGATTAGTGACAAAAAGGTATATGGAAGTCATGTCTTCGGGGTTTGGTTATAACTTTAACCGGACGATTCAATACCATCAAATATATATTTCCAAATGCTCCACCTTCTTTCGAATTGGGTCGATTGTGAGTTTATCAGGCTTAATGTTTCTTGTTCCAAATAAGTTTTTTAAATTTCTTTTTGAAGGAAAAAGATATTTAGTTTATAGTTATTTTTTGCACACCAGAATATATATTTCCGAGTAATCATAAGTATCAGGTTTAATGGCCAAAATGTTTGGTCATTCAGTAAATAGCCATGTAATTTCATTAAATTTGTTAGCACTAGATTTACCCCAAGTTTATTATTAATCCATTGTTGAATATTGTCCCACAGCTGTGTCACTTCTCTACATTTGCAAAATAAGTGCTCCAAGTTTTCATCATACCTTCCGCAGAATGAGCATGCATTATTCATATCTATTTTTAACTTTTTTAAATAGTCTTTGGTTCCTAAAATGCCGTTCAGTATACGATACTGAAACCAAATTACATTATTGTCGCATACAGAATAGAAGCAAATCTTGTATATTTGTTTCCATTTTTCTTGAATCTGTATGTCCAGATTTTCATTTTGAACAATATTTGTCCATTTTATTTCACAAGTTGGATTATCATTCAGAGCCTCTGCATTATTGAATACATGGTAGTAGTTCCTACAGCCACTTTTTACTTTGAAGAGCACGTCCAAATGAAAAGGATAAGTAGGCCTTTCAAGGGTCATATTACCTAAAAGTCTATACTTTGACGTGTATGTTTCAATTTTAGCTTTTATTGTATAGTAATTCAGGATGTTTACATTTATATTAAATTTATTCCTTAAGTCTCTAATACTTATAAGCTTGCCTTCTGTATATCATTTACCAAGTAGATACCTTTCTTGTACCAGTCAGGGAAAAATATTGTGTTTTTGGAGATTTTAGAATTGTACCAAATGCAATTTCTTAGTAGTTCAGATTCATTCTGTGCTTGTTGTATTTTATTTAGTGCTTGCCAGTCTCTTAATACATTGTGCCAAAATTGATTATCAACAGCTAAAGCCATTTCATTGTACCATTGATCTCCAAAAATTAAGGATTTGTTTATGTTTGCATACATTACTGTTAGTAGTTTGTGCCATTGTGAATTTGGTTGAGTAACTAGCTTCTTTATCCAGCTTATTTTAAGTGATTTATCAAAATTGTGAATGTTGATCATTTTCATACCTCCCTGCATATAGCTTAAAGAAATGGTGGATCTTCTTATTTTATCCGGCTTCCCATTCCATAAGAACTTGTACAGGATGGTGTTTAATGTTTTAAGAAATGATTCTGACCTTGGTATAGTAGATAATAGATGGACACACTGTGATATCAGGTTAGTCTTGATGACCGTAATCTTGCCCAAAGGTGTCAAATATCTGTTGCTCCATGTCTTTACCAACTTTTTTATTTTTTCTAAAGCCTTTGTATAGTTGCGCTCTGTTATTATTGATAGATTTGTTGAAAATTCTATGCCTAACAGAGTGAAGTTGGTACATCCCCATTCTAGGTCTATGGTAACGTTTAATTTGTCTTTGGAAAATTTTTTTCTCCCAATCCAGATTACTTTAGTTTTTTCCTTATTCATTTTTAAGCCTGATAAATTTCCAAATACTTCAAGAGTATTTAAGGCCGATTGTAAGGAGTGCTGGCTACCGTTCAATATTATTGTGGTGTCATCCGCAAACTGTGTTATTTTAAATTCGATATTTTAAATTTTTAATCCAATTATATCTGGGTTAATTTGGATAAGTCTTGCTAGAATCTCAGCTCCAATAAGGAATAGATATGCTGAAATTGGATCACCTTGACGGCATCCTCTGTTAATTTTTATAGGTCTTGACAAAAAACCGCACTGTACGATATATGCAGTTATTTCCGTATTGAAAAGTTTTACCCACTTTATAAAATTTTCACTATATCCAAAGAATTTCAGAACACTGTATAGAAAGCTCCATGAAAGTGAGTCAAACGCTTTCTCGAAATCTATTAACATAAGCATTCCTGGCATATTTTTATTTTCTGCTGCGTGTAAAAGATCATAGATCAATCTGGTAGATTCACTTATGTACCTTCCCTTTATGAAACCAGTTTGACAGTCTGAAATGACGTAATTTAAGGTTTTCTTAAGTCTTTCCGCTATAGTTCCTGATGCTAGCTTATAAATTACACTCAGCAAGGAGATGGGGCGCCAATTTTGTATTAAAGAACGATCTTTTTTAGCTTTTGGTAGGCATGTTATTATACACTGCCGAAGTGACGTTGTCAGGCAACCCTTTGAAAATCCACAGTTTATTGCATTTATAATAAAGTACTTTAGTTGACGCCAGAATACCTTGACAAATTCGACTGTTATGCCATCAATTCCGGGCGATTTGTTTGATTTCATTTTCTTGAGAACTTGTCCTACTTCATCAACAGTTACGGGTAGCCCAATGTCTTCTTCCGGGACTCTTGTGCTTGAT
Organism: Sabellastarte sp. h YS-2021; assembly: GCA_964017235.1. Lineage (NCBI taxonomy): Eukaryota > Metazoa > Annelida > Polychaeta > Sabellida > Sabellidae > Sabellastarte > Sabellastarte sp. h YS-2021. The sequence goes on from OZ024936.1 coordinate 38,668,283, forward strand.
TTGATACCTAAATTTTCGAAATTTATACTTTGCAGGGCGTCATCTCTATTTTCGAAGAGATTGGAATAATACTGTTGTACCTGACTTAGTATGTTTTCCTGATCTGTTATTACTTCTCCATTATTTAATCTTACTTTTCTTATTGTTTTTTCAATAAAGTGTTTCTTTTCAAGATTTGAAAAATATTTTGATGGTTTCTCTCCATCTTGCAGCCATTGCAGCCGAGATCTTACTAACTGCCCTTTTAGCTTGTTTGACCTAATACTTTCTAAATCGGCTCGTTTATCCAATAATAATGTGGAATTTGCCGTATAATTTGGATCCTGGGCTTCAAGAAATTCAATGTCAGATATTAACTGCTTTCCTACTTTTGAGGATTTTTTCTTTTGGGTTGTGGCAAATTTGATAGTTTCTCCTCTTATTCGGAGTAATAGTGTTTCTAAGAATAAATCATGGTCAATTATCATCTCGATATTGGTGAAATTGTTCTTTAAAAAGTCTAGATTGTATAAAGGAACTGCATATTTGAGCTTTTCTTCTACTATAATCCCATTTACAAGATCGACATATTCTGGGCACTCCAGGAGACTATTATTGAATTTCCATAGGCCTTTACCTTGTAAGAATTTATTTATTTTTATTTCTAGTTCAAATGTAGAATGATCTGATCTATAGCTGGCTCTAATTTCGCAAGTGTTCGTTATATCTAGTATATTAGAAGAAGCGAGAAACATGTCAAGTCTTGCCTGTTTGACTGGATTCCGTCTTCTCCATGTGAATCGTTTTGTATCGGGATGTAAATCTCTATATATGTCGGACAGGTCATATTGTCTCATTGAATCAATAATGGCTCGTCTAGCTCTAGGATTGTTTACATGTCTATAATTAAAAGTATCATTTTATTGCGTTAATATATCTTACCTAGTGGACCGGTGCAATAGTCCGGCGCCTAGCCGGTCCCGCCAAACATTAGAAAAAAATGTCCTGAGCTGGGCTCTGGCCTGGACCGGTAGTGTAGTATTCACTCGCCAGGTGTCCCCGGACACCCAGCTCCCCTACTGCGCATGTGCGCGCATGCGCACTTCCTCTTTTTGTTTGGCGCCATTGTGTTTAAAATCGGAAATATTTGAAGAGAAACTTTTATTATTATATACAGTGAATTAGTTTTTGTTTGGTGATCTATTGTGGATTATTACTTACTGCATGTATCATGGCATCACCAGGCCAACGTAGAGGAAACTGCGGGCACATCATGGCAGGATTTGATGGACATAAAAAATGTGCTAGGTGTAGGGAAAAGAAGTTAGGAGATGATTCTTGTGTGAAGGACCAAGTTTGCTCCATTTGCGATTCATTCTCGGAACAACAGCGTTCTATGCTCTCCACCCCTCAGTATAAAATCCGCAAGGATAAGAAGTCCGGACTTCTAGTCTCTCCATCAAAGGTCACCGTTGTTGGTGTAGCTAACCAGGAGGACTTGGGTGGAGAAGAAGACGAAGAAGAGTTAGATGATGTTCCGGTCCTAGCTTCCGGTTCCGGTGAACAACAATTATTTTCTATCTCCCATCATACCCCTGAGGATTTTGTCTCTAAACGAGATTTTGACACACTCAGTAATCAGCTAGAGGAGAAATTCGCCCGTTTCGAGGCTCTACTCACCAGAACTAATATCTTTTCTACATCAAAAGCCCCAGTTTCTGCTGTTTCTATTACTACTTCTGAACAGCCCTTCTTCAATCCTTCTGAGCCTGGAGCCACCGGTCCGGTGAGGCCTCCGGCTACAGATGGGAAGAATCCGCAGGTTAAAGACAAGAGAAATAAGGGCACGGGCAAGAAGGTTAAAAAGACTAAAGTTGCCCCTACTGCTACAGTTGTGTCTGAGGCACCGGCTCCGGTGAAGGACCAGACTGTTAGTATATCTCTCCCTGCTCAGAAACATGATGAACCGGTTAAAGTGGACGCTCCCGTTCCGGGCCCTGCCCCATCTCTTATATCCGGTGTGAAATCTATTCCCAAGCCAGAAACATTTTTCAGTTCATTGCCTCACACTACTACCGGTGTGTCCGGTACCGGTCAATCCTTCTCTACTGAACAGGACGTGTCTGATGTGGACTCTAATCTTGACCGGTCTGATAAGGCATCTGACGAGGGTGAAATCTCAGACTCAGAGGCAACAGAACAAAATGAAGAAATGAACTACAGGGAAACGTGCAGGTCGGTTAGGGCCTTTCTTGGATGGAATCATATCCCAGACTTTGAACTCTCTGTATCAGACGGGGATAGGTCAGACAACCCGTGGAAGGGGAAACACCCAAGAAAAACCGGCAAAGTGTCAGTAGAATTACCCCCGGATGACTGGCTTTGCCACAAGATGGAGAAACTGAACTGCCGGGTCGCTGAAGGTTACCCTTCTCGCTCTCATGAATCGGCTGGTTTGAAAGTGGACCAGTATATTCGCACGCCTAAGAGTCAATCCAAATGGTACAAACAGCATAGACTTAGACAGGATTCAACCACTAGACCAGGCAGAACCATTTTCAGCTGGTCCGACTCTGAGGCCCGCCTCAACGCCCAGTACTCTAGGGTTGCTAAAGCTTCATCCTACCCTCAATCTGGTCCGGCATCCCGACCGGTACCCCAGGACATCCTACGCCGGAGGGAGAAGTGTGCTCGGGAAGGAACATACATTACCAATCACGCGGCTGCCTTTAATAGGTGCACCAGTGAAATCCAAGACAAGATGAACACTCACATTGGTTTGCTTAATGAGGTTATTGTCAAGGGGAAAGCTCCCAAAGAGGTTGTAGAAGCCATCAGGGATCTCAAAGATTTATCCTCCTTTCATGCAAGCGTATCAGTAGCTCTAGGGACTTCACTCCAACACCTAGCCGACAGTTTGTTCATTCAGCTTGCCAACTTTATTTTATTACGCAGAGATTCATATCTTGAATTTGCTAAACCCGGGCTGAAACCGGACACATGGAACAGGTTGCGCAATGCCCCCTTGTTTAGTTCATCCCTGTTTCCAGATGATATCCTAGCCACAGCAGAACAGGATATCGCGAAATTTGAATCCACATCAGGTGCTCAAGGTCCCGGTCCGGGCACAGGGCAGCACTCTGGCAGAAAACATCAATCGTACCGGTACAAGCCGTACGACAAGAAAGATAACAGGCATTTAGGTCATTCCTCCTCCCAGTCTAGCCAGGCTTGGCGTCAGTTTTCTCATAGAGGGAGGGGCCGCGGTCGCGGACGTGGAGGGAACAATTCCAGTTATTTCTCCAAATCGTCCCGTCAACAACCCTATAAATGACAATTATTGCTTAGTAGATCCTCAGTTAAAGTTAAGTGTGGAGGATCCATTTTGCCAGGACTTAAACAGAACTGTAAACAAGACTGTAAACTTACCTGTTGTCGGTCATGCACCTTGTGTAACAGGGCGGTCAGAAAACAAAGACATAAGTCCCTCTCAGGTTCCAATGGAAATAAAGTGTGTGAAACCTGTTTGCTGTGTAAATCATTGTCTTTGTGCTCCAACTGTTCAAAATGTCCCTCATGTTGTAGAAAATCCACCTGTGGGGGCCCGTCTGCAAAGGTTTTGGCAGGTCTGGCACTCCCTGGGTGCAAACCCAAGAGTAGTTTCAATTCTTCAGGAAGGGTACAACCTACCCTTCAAGGAGAAACCTCCTCTGACAAGGTCACCGGTAATTATCAGTGGATACGCAAATCCGGTCAAAAGCAGACACATAAAGGACTCCTTACAAGCACTCATTCAGAAACAGGCGGTAGAAAAGGTGACAACTCCATCCTCCCTGGCCTTTTACAACCGTTTGTTTCTAGTACCAAAGCCCAACAACAAATGGAGGCCCATCCTAGATTTAAGTCGGCTGAACTGTTACCTAGCAACCTCATCTTTCAAGATGGAGACACCGGAGACCATCCGACTCTCCATTCAAAAAGGGGAGTGGGTGACGTCTCTGGATTTCAGCGACGCTTACTTCCATATACCAATAGGACAAAGGTCACGGAAATTCCTCAGATTTTTTCTCCACAGTCAAGCTTATCAGTTCACAGCTCTCCCCTTTGGCCTCTCAACGGCTCCGTTGGAGTTCACGAAGGTGGCCAAAGAAGTCAAATTAATGGCACAGGCTCGGGGTATCAGGATCCACCAGTACCTCGACGACTGGTTGCTGAGAGCCCCTTGCCCGGAAACGTGCCTACTTCATACCCGGACCCTCTTGGACCTGTGCCACAGGTTAGGGTGGGTAGTCAATTTAGCCAAGTCGGAGTTGCTCCCTCAGCAGATATTCAACTTCGTAGGCTACCGTTTCGACCTCTCTCAGGGGCTGGTCAAACCGACCCAGGAGAGGTGGATGGTTCTGTCACAAAAGATCAACGACCTCCTCAATCAACAGGCGTGTTCGGTCAGACAGTTCATGTCCCTTATAGGGCTACTAACAGCCACAGAGAAACAGGTAGTAGCCGGTCGGCTCCACATGCGCCCTATCCAGTGGCATCTGAAGAGGCATTGGCATGTCCCGGAATCATTAGAGAAAATCATTCCTCTTCCTCAGTCCCTTCATCCACACCTGAGGTGGTGGTTGGACCCAGGTAATGTCCTAAAAGGTCAACCTCTACACCCATTGCGACACGCTCTTCAACTGTTTACCGACGCCTCAAACGAAGGTTGGGGTGCTCACTTAGGCGACTTCACAGCAAGCGGCCTTTGGTCCACTCAAGAAAGCGCCTTGCATATAAACTTGCTAGAACTCAAGGCCGTTTTACTAGCCCTAAAACGGTTCGAGCAGTTGTGTTGGAACCAGACCATTCTGGTGTGTTCCGACAACACGACAGTGGTCTCTTACATAAACAAGGAGGGCGGTATGAAATCCGGCTCTCTCTGTGCTCTCCTCTGGAGGCTGCTGATGTGGTGCAACCAGAGGCAGATTGTATTACGAGCCAGGCATATTCCGGGCCACCTCAATGTCATTGCGGACAAGTTATCACGACACGGTCAAGTGATTCAAACGGAATGGTCCCTCCTGCAGGAAGTCTTCGACCGGATTTGCAGGAGGTGGCACAAACCGGAGGTGGACCTTTTTGCGACCAGGTTCAATCACAAACTCCCCAGGTTTGTGTCCCCCGTTCCGGATCTGTTAGCCTGGAAAGTGGATGCTCTAAGCGTCCCCTGGCAAAATCTGGACGCATATGTGTTTCCCCCGGTGGCTCTTCTGGGGAAAGTGGTCTCCAAGTTGATAGATCAAGGATGCCACAGAGTCATTCTAATTGCTCCAGGTTGGCCAAACATGCCATGGTTTTGGGACCTGGTCAGCATGTCGGTCCAAATTCCTCTAGGCCTTCCGAAAGTAGGAAACCTATTGACTCAACCCTTCAATCATTGCCCTCACAGAGACCTTCACAGTCTGAATCTGCATGCCTGGCTCCTAGGGCCTTTGCCATCCAACAAGCAGGCTTCTCTGAAGAAGTGGCAACACGAATTGAAGCTCCTCAGAGACGTTCAACCAGAGCCGTCTACGAATCAAAGTGGTCCGTTTTTGTCAGATGGTGTGAGGAACATAAGGTGGACTTCGGGTCTCCTTCGGATTTCCTTCTTTTCCTATTTCAGGAAAAACATCTCCAACCTAGCACAATAGATGGCTATAGGACCGCTATAGCCGACAAAATAGGGAATGGCCAGGTAAACATTGGTAAGGATGAGAATCTTACCAGGCTCTTGGACAGTTTCCATAGGGACAAGCCTAAAGGTAGGAGGGGTGTGCCTTCCTGGAACCTTTCCTTGGTTCTTCATCAGCTCACGAAACCTCCTTTTGAGCCCCTTAGGAAGGCTTCCCTTAAACATCTTACCTTTAAGACGGTCTTCCTTCTTGCCTTGGGGTCGGGCAAAAGAAGAAGTGAGATTCATGCCTAGGTGCATAAGAACGTTAGACATCAGGAGGATTGGTCTAATGTTTCGCTGTACCCTTCCCCAAGCTTCATCTCCAAGAACCATCTGGTTAGGAGAGGCCGGGTTGTGTAGCTCCGGTTATAATCCCGGCTCTTGCTCCGACCTTGGACAAGTCTCTTAAGGAGGACAGGACCTTGTGTCCGGTGAGATCCTTGCGTTACTATTTAGACAAAACCAAGGACCTTCGGGCAGACAAGGAGTTGGTTTTCGTCTCCTTTAGGAAGAGCTTCAAGAAGGACATTGTACCAGCAACTGTCTCTTCATGGATCAAACAAACGATTGGCTTATGTTACCAACTCTCAGATGAGCAGGCTCAAAATTTGCATCAAGTTCGGGCCCATGATGTCCGGGCTTTCGCGGCTTCCAAGGCCTTTCAAGGAGGCGTACCCTTAGATCAAATTCTATCAGCCTGCCATTGGAAGTCTCATAACACATTCACCCAGTTCTACCTAAAGGATGTAGCCTGGGCAGACTCTGAGCTATACCATTTGGGCCCTGTGGTAGCTGCTCAACAGATTAGAGATTAAGTTTTGAGACTCCTTTGTAAATATGGACATATAAAAAAAAAAAAAAAACAAAAAAAAAAAAATGTCTCTGCAGTCTACCTTACCTCTCAGGATAGATGGGAGACCAAATGGAACTTCCCTCTTACTTCCTCAGGACTCCTTGGGACTCTACTCTCCTCCCCTCTTCATGAGTGTCAGATTTCTGAAAGAAAAAGGGGGGGGGGGGGGGGGAATGTAACGTAGCCGAGATGGTCAGGAACCGGTCTAGGTTTGTTCCCTCAGTCTTTATGATGTTTTGGGAGTTATCTCCCATAGTGAGTCCCCTTATTTTTTGATTGATCTACCCGCCGTCCAATGGGTAGTTATTCTACACCGGTCCACTAGGTAAGATATATTAACGCAATAAAATGGAAAATTTAAGAATTAAATTTTTATAAGATAATATCTTACCTAGTGGACAAGGAGAGTCCCACCCTACCTTCCCCGCTTAAATCAAGGGGACATTCCTTGGTAGGCAACAAAAAGAGGAAGTGCGCATGCGCGCACATGCGCAGTAGGGTAGCTGGGTGTCCGGGGACACCTGGCGAGTGAATACTACACTACTGGTCCAGGCCAGAGCCCAGCTCAGGACATTTTTTTCTAATGTTTGGCGGGACCGGCTAGGTGCCGGACTATTGCACCGGTCCACTAGGTAAGATATTATCTTATAAAAATTTAATTTAATTCTTAAATTTTCCAATCTCATTATCAAGAGCTACATTAAAGTCACCACATAAAATGTTGTAGTCTGCATTTGCATTTTCTAATAGTTTGGAGATTTCTTCAAAAAAGGTAGGGCTATTGTTGTTCGGTCCATACAAGGTTACCAAGTTTATGTTCATTGAGCTTAATTTCATAAGTAGATTAAGATAATTGCCATTTTTATCTTTCTTACAGGACAGTATTTCATATTCAAAATTGTTATTCAAAAGAATTGCCACACCACGTGAATTTGTTTTACCTCCATTTAAGTAAACATCATTATTCCATAATTCTTTTACAGCCATTATATCATCATCAATTAAATGTGTGTCTTGTAGACAGACGATGTTTGCATTTGTTTCCTTGAAGTACAAGAGTACATCTATTCTTTTTTTAATATTCTGTAAACCTTGGCAGTTTGCGGATAACACCTTAATATTATCTCCAACACATGGCATAATTATTATGGCCAGCACTCAAATTGTTAAGCTTATACTTTTTGTATTTTTGAAACGAAGTGTAATGGTCTTTGTATAATGTCTGGTGACTTCCATATACCTTTGGGTATATCATGTTATCCAGTTTGTGAACTGATAGGGAAACAACAACTGTTGTTATACAATCTAGACTTTTTAAAGAACAATTTCACCAATATTGAGATGATAATTGACCATGATTTATTCTTAGAAACACTATTACTCCGAATAAGAGGAGAAACTATCAAATTTGCCACAACCCAAAAGAAAAAATCCTCAAAAGTAGAAAAGCAGTTAATATCTGACATTGAATTTCTTGAAGCCCAGGATCCAAATTATACGGCAAATTCCACATTATTTCTGGATAAACGAGCCGAATTAGAAAGTATTAGGTCAAACAAGCTAAAAGGGCAAGATGGGTAAGATCTCGGCTGCAATGGCTGCAAGATGGAGAGAATATGACTCATGATAACATGTCTTGAACAGAATATTACCCCAATGGTAATAATCAGTACTCCATTACCTAGTAATCTGCACTGCTTTTCAATCGACCTGAAGGTCATTAACTTGTATTAATATATAACCACATAATGCTATAAGTAGGAAAAACATCATGTATATTTAACTCTATTACTCATCATAGTATTATCCCAATGGTAGTTATCATTACTCCATTGCAGGGTAATACCTTACTTTTCAAGTGTCATGCAGGGCAATTTAATGTTTTGCCTTTCTAGTTCCTGTAATTTAGTGTATATCACATTTCATAATTTGCCATAACACATAATACTTATGTTATAGATTGCCATAACTCGAGTGTACATATGGTTCTCGCATAACATGTGGACACTTTTCGGGTTATCATTGTTTCATTATGGGGTAAATTACCTTAGTTTTCATGTGAACACTTTTCACGTTATCATTGTTTCATTACATGGTAAATTACTTTAGTTTTCAAGCGATATGTAGTTTGATGTGAATCTCGTTTCATAATAACATGTTATGACACACAAGATACTTATGTTACTTATTAACATAACACAGATATACATAACGTTCAAGAAATCTCATTTCATAATAACTTGTCATGTTTTTAAGCGATATGTAGCTTAATGTATATCTCATTTCATAATAACATTTCATGACACACAAAATACTTATGTTGCATATTGACATAACACAGATGTACATAACACTCATGAAATCTCGTTTCATAATAACATGTCATGACACACCTGCACTTATATTACATATTAGCATAACATGAATATGCAAACTGTTCAAGTATAACATGTTAATATTATTAATATATAACCACGTAATGCTATAAGTAGGAAAAACATCATGTATATTTAACTCTATTACTCATCATAGTATTACCCCAATGGTAGTTCTCATTACTCCATTGCTGGGTAATACCTTACTGTTCAAGTGTCATGCACAGCAATCTGTTTTGCTTTTCTAGTTCCTGTAATTTAGTGTATATCACATTTCATAATTTGCCATAACACATAATACTTATGTTGTAGATTGCCATAACTCGAATGTACATATGGTTCACCCATAACATGTGGACACTTTTCAGGTTATCATTGTTTCATTACAGGGTAAATTACTTAAGTTTTCATGTGAACACTTTTCACGTTATCATTGTTTCATTACATGGTAAATTACTTTAGTTTTCAAGCGTTATGTAGTTTGATGTGTATCTCATTTCATAATAACATGTTATGACACACAAGATACTTATGTTACTTATTAACATAACACAGATATACATAACGTTCGAGAAATCTCATTTCATAATAACTTGTCATGTTTTTAAGTGATATGTAGTTTAATGTATATCTCATTTCATAATAACATTTCATGACACACAAAATATTTATGTTGCATTTATTTATAAATATTTATTCCAACTTTTTGGTGCCAGTCTGTTGGACTATATGGGTGCTTAGGACTTCATCCTTTAATCTTCAGAAGATTTTCAAGCTTCCTGTCCAACAGAATTAGGGAATAAATTTGACTGCTCTTTCCTTTTGATCAGTCTTATTTTTCTCTAAGTCAACCACTTTTCCCAGGCTTAGAAGTTCCTTCATGAGGCCAGATACTTACTTTCTGTCACTCATTCATTTTGGGATCTTCTTATTCTAAGTTTTGTAGGTTGGGTAATTACCCAATTTTCCTTCTAAAACTTAGTTTTGCCAGGTACAAATCCTCTTCAGAGGGTTTTTTGGGTTGACTTGCTCAGGTTTCCGGACCTGGGATCTAGCCTGATGGGGTTCTTAAGACCTTCTCTTCCCTAGGTAGAGTTCCTCTGCTATTAGGGGAGATCTGAGATGGACCTTAGGGTCCTTATTTCTGTGGGATTTTTTTCCCTCAGTCCTGTTTTGTTGATCACTTATTCAAGTTGATTGACAAGGCAATACTTTCTTAGTGGTCTTTTTCATCCACCATGCTTTGGACATCTGTTCAATGGGTCTTCTAGCTCCATTTTAGCTGGTTGATCTATGGCCCTTTTTCAGCCATCTTTGCACTTTGTTTTGAGAGATTTCTTTATCCATTTCCCTCACTTGTGCTTAGTCACTTGGTAGGGTAAATTGGTCCTATTTTGGTCTTAGGCTGTTTTTTGTGGTGTCTCTCTTGGGAGACCATTTCTTCTCACATATAACAGTATAAGCAGAAGCTTTTCATGTGGCCCTTACTCAAGGTGCCTCTTTTAAGCTATCTGCATTAGCCTCTTGAGGCACACCAATTAAGACCCTTTTTCCTCTCATCCAGGGAGTTTTCTCTCTAACTTAGTGCTTTAAGGATGTGGTTCCTTTCCAGGTTCCAACATTCTGATGGTGGAATGCCTTCCAGAGGTAGAGGCTCAGCCTCAACCTCTATTATGGTGTCCTTCAGGAGATAAGAGTGTTGTTTTACTCAAATTTTCACTCTTACTTCCAGATCCCTCCACTTGCCAGTGGCAGGTCAACTGATTTCTTCCATTTCATTTGAAATGTTTGGGTGCAGCCTTTCTTTTTTCAGCAATCTGGAACTTGGTTCACCTTCCAGTGGTCTCTCAGATTCCACTTTCCTGATTCTTTCAGCTCTTCTCCACAGAAGAATGCTGTTCTTTGTCATTCAGTCTCACACTGTTCACATGAGCAGTTCAAGTATCATGAGCTCCTGTTTTCCTGATTTTTTCAGGGCATTATTCTTGACAAAGATATACTGGAAACCACCATTAGATTTATATCTTTTCCTGGTTTTCCAGACTATCAGGATGCAACTTATCAGTTGATCATTTTCTCAATTGGCCAGTGGACCACTTCTCTTCCTCAATTTGCCTCCTTTCTCTCCTTTGGCTCCTTTGGTTCACTCTTGCTCATAGTTTTGCTTTTGGGCAAGGTGTACCACTTTGTGGCAATGCCTTATGGTCTAGCCACTAGCCTTTCAGGATTTACTTCCTTAGTCAAGGAAGTAAGGAAAGTTGGCTTTGAGGTTGGGCATCTCAGTGCACATGTGACTACAAATTGGCTCATTAGAGCCAATAGTTGTCAGAGGCTCATTTACCAACTCTATTAGAGTTGACTTTCAACTTGGAGTGGTTCTTAGCAGGAAGTATTTAGATCTGTTTCTTTTTTTTCTTTTTTTTTTTTTTTTTAACGGTCATGAATTTAATATCTCCTTGGTGCAGTTAACAATATATCACTCATTTAGTTTAATAATATAATACATCATCTATTTGTGATGTATTTTTTGTATATGTCATTTAGGAAGTTTCCTGTTATAGAAGCTGTTTTTAACCATTTTTCTATTTATGTCCATGTAGCATCTGTTAATTATCAACCACAGACAATTACATGCGTGGACAGTCTTTTTTTTTTTTTTTTTTTTTTTTTATTATTCCATATTCCAGTACATTAAATATACATTATGAACAAAATAGTTACCTCATTGTTAACACAGGGAAAGTAAAAATAAGGCACATTATTAAAAAATTAACATCATAAATAATTTTTTAACTTATTTTCAATTTATCAATATGCTAAACTGAGTATTTTCAATATGTTTCAATACTTCAATATACCTTGATCATAAGACTAGTAACAGAATAAGAAAGAACAATGTTTTATTATTATGAAGCTGTATATCTCATTTGCCACTGCTAAATATAATGGTTGCATATTTTGAGATTTTTTTTTTTTAACGTTTAGGAAATTTTAACCCAGATTTTCCATTTTCTTAAGATTGGTTTATGTTACAAAAAATATTTTTCCACACTGTCCATCTCTTTTCAAATTTTTCATGTTGAGAATTTAATTTTGAGAGTGATTCTTGCTCCAAGTATTTATCTTTTACAATCATTTGAAGGTTATAGATGTTCAAGTGCCTCTTATGTCTAGAGCAAGTAAATATGTAATTTCTCACAATTAACAACAAGAAATTAAGAGGCCAAAAGTTTTCGTCATATGTGATATATCCCAAAATTTTTGTTATTCTGTTAAGGTCTAAGACATATGAAATTGAATTTTTTATCCAGTTTTTAACATTAAACCATAATTCATTAGATTCTATACAATCTGAAAATAGATGCATTATACTCTCACTTTGGTTACCACAGAGGCCACAAAGGTTTGAATCAGAAATTTTTAATTTATTCAAGTATTCATTGGTACCTAAAATCATATATAAAATGCGGTACTGAAACCATACAAATGAATTGTCAGTTAACGACTGAAAGCAAATTTTGTATAATATTTTCCAATGATGTTTGTGTAAAAGGTAGTCAAACTTATTGTTCCACTTAAATTCGCAAAGGGGTACATCAGATTCTGTTTTATTAAGCTCTAAATAGAATTTTCTACTACAGCTTTCTTTACTAACATAAAAAGAATGTTGATATGAAATGGTATATACGGTCTTTTAGTTCTAAAGTCATCGCCCCTTCTGTAGCGGTCAATAAATTTTTTAACCAAACCCTTTACTGTGTAGTAATTTAAGATATTAATATTTAAATTATAATTTAATTTTAAATTTTTGTAATCATATATTACACCGTCTGAATCTACTACATCAGCAATTGTATGAATGCCACTGTTAAACCAGTCTGGATAAAATAAATTAGTTTTAGATATTTGACTGTTGTACCATAAAACACTTGATAACAGGGCTTGGTTGCAGGAGGCTTTTTGGGTGTGACAGTATAGTTTCCAGTATTGAAAGACAATTTTCCAAAAGGGGTTAACATTTTGAATAAAAGTGGTACAAAACTCACCACCAAGAACAAATATATTTTTTAGTTTCTTTATTGATATTTGCAACAGTTTATACCAATCTGCCTTATCTTGCTTTGCCATACGTTTGACCCAACTCAGTTTTAGAGACTTCAAAATTAAAAATGTTGACCATTTTTAATCCACCATCAAAATAATTTGCGCAAATGGTTTTTCTTGAAATTTTATCAGGCTTTCCTTCCCATAGGTAACCATAAATTAAATCATTAATTTTTTTTCAAAAACTTGTCTGATACTGGTACTGAGATGAAAAGGTGATTAAATTTGGATAAGATTAGGGTTTTTATTACAGCTATTTTGCCAATAGGGGTAAGAATGCGATGTTGCCATGATTTTAATATTTTACTAGCTTGGATAACTATTTTATCATAATTCATTTCTGGTATTTTTTCCAGGTCAGTAGAAAATTCCATACCAAGTAATGTAAAATTGGATACACCCCATTCCAACCTTGCTGTAACATCTAATTTGTCCTTTGAGTGTTTTTTGCAACCAATCCATATTACTTTAGTTTTGTCACTATTCATTCTTAACCCTGAAAAAGATCCAAATATTTCTAAGACATTTAGAGCTGCCTGTAGGGAGCACCTACTACCATCAAGTATGAGTGTAGTGTCGTCTGCAAACTGTGTAATTTTGAAAGAAATTCCTCCAATTGTTATACCTTTAATATTTGTTTCATTTTTTATCAAAATATTTAATATTTCAGCACCCAGCAGGAAAAGATAGGAGGAAATAGGATCACCTTGTCTGCATCCACGTCTTATTGGAAATGGTTTTGATAAAAATCCGCACTGCAATATATACCCGAAAATATTATTATTAAATAATTTAATCCATCTGATTAAGTTTTGATCAAAGCCAAAGAATTCTAAGGGTTTATACAAAAATGACCATGAAACAGAATCAAAGGCCTTTTCAAAGTCTATTGTCATTAAAAGGCCTGGTATTTTATTAGCTTGAGTGTGGTGCATTAAATCATAGATAAGTCTGGTGCTTTCACCAATATATCTTCCGGTTATAAACCCTGTTTGGTTTCTAGAAATTATTTTTTCAAGAAATGGTTTTATTCTTTCGGCCATTGCTGCCGAGGCCAGCTTGTATGTCACACAGAGCAGTGATATAGGGCGCCAATTTTTTATGAATTTCCTGTCCTTATTACCTTTTGGAATACATGTTATTATACTTTGTCTAAGAGAAGTTGAAAGTTGCCCTTTTTCAAAACAACAATTAATTGCATTTGTTACCTTGACCTTTAATTTTCTCCAAAAAACCTTTAGAAATTCAGCTGTTATACCATCTATGCCAGGAGACTTACCATTTTTCATTTTTTTCAGAACATTTCCAATTTCTTTTACAGTTAAAGGGTGACCTAAGTCTGATCGGTGAATTCTCTGATAATTTTTATTGCTTAAAAATTGCTCCATATTTTCCCTATTTAACTCTTGGTCTTTATTTTGGAATAAATTAGCATAAAATTCATTAATTTTTGTTAGAATGTCCTGTTGATTGGTTATATTATCATCATTTGGCATTTGTAGCTTTTTCATGGTTTTTTCTACATAGTGTTTATTTTCTAGCTTGCAAAAGAAATTTGATGATTTTTCTCCATCATTAAGCCATTGTAACCGGGCTCTTATCATTTGACCTTTTATTTTTTCTTTTCTTAATTTTTCTAGCTCTAATTTTTTATCTTCCAATAAGTCACCATTCAATGTAAAATTATCATTATTTTTTTCTAAATGTTTAATATCGTCAATAAGATTCTTTTCTTTTTCATTACGCATTTTCTTTTCAAAAGAGCTAAATTTTATTGTTTCTCCCCTTATTCTTAATAGTATCATTTCTAGAAAGGTGTCATGATCTATCGTTAGTTGAATGTTATCATTATCTTTGATGAAGTCAAAAGTATAAACAGGAATTGCATATTTAATTTTTTCATCTTCTATAGCTTGGTTGATTAGATTCAAATATTCTTTATTATACAAAAGACTGTTATTGAACTTCCAAATGCCTTTGCCTACTTTAAAATTGTTTATCAGTATATCCATCTCTAGTATGGAATGATCAGATCTATAACTTGGTAATATGTCACATTTGCTGATAATATCAGTCATATTTCCAGATGTTAAAAAATAATCGAGACGAGCCTGTTTACGAGGGTTTTTCCTTCACCAGGTGTAGCGCTTTACATTTGGGTGTAAGAAACGAAAGGTATCAACCAAATCAATCTCGCTAATAATTTCAAGAACATATGACCTAGCCCTAGGGTTGTTAATACTTGTATATAGATCTGTTTCTTTAACAGGTCTCCTTCCTGGGTCAGGTTCTTAACCTGTTTCTTACCTCTCCAACTGGGCTCCTTTATTTCTCTTGGCTTCCACTTGGAAGGCGCTTCTTCAAGGTCTCCGCACATGACACTTCTTCTGTGTCATCTCAGGACACTTGATTTTCCTTCTCAAAGGTGCTCTGGATTTTCCATTCCTTGATCCTTCAATGAAGGTTCATTCAAGAGGGTACTATCCTGGGAACTATGTCTTTGCATATCTCCCTTTAATTCCCTAGTTTTTACATCTACTTTCATAGATGTTTCACTTCAGGGTTTGGGAGTTCTTTGTGCTCTATGGACCACCTAAGGTCCATCTTTGATGTAGCAGTCCAATCTGTTCATCAGTTCTAGAGCTCATAGCTGTCCTTTTTGCTCAGACATTTGTTCCTTTTATTATCCTTTCATCAAAGGATCATCCTTTCAGCCTCAGACAACACAGATGTCTTGTTCTCAAGACTTTTGTTCTTTTCCTGTCCTTTCTTCAAAGGACACTTCAGAATCCTTGGCAGACAATCTCTGGAGGTCTTAGCTCACCTTTCATATAAGGTGGTCTCTCAATTATTGGATCTTCAGATGGTAGTCTCAGACTTCTCATCTTATTTAGATCTCTTTTGCCATGTGATTCAATCACAAGCTGCTCTTACATGTGCCTCCTGTGCTAGATCCTTAGGCTCTGGCAACAGATGCCCTGGAGTGTTTTGGTCCGGAGTACTTGTTTTACTCCTTCCCTCCTTCAGCTCCTTGTCCTCTATGGCCAGGAAGTTAATCAACTTTCAGAGCTGTATCATGCTTCTTGTAGCCTTTCTTGGTAATTGCCAGGTTTGGCCTCAAGATCTCCTTTAAGAAAGCCATTGGCTCTTCCTCTTATTCTTCTATAACAATCTGATCTAGAGTTTTGTTATTATTTGTATGGAGTTCCTTTCTTCAAGCTTTCTGGCTGAAGTCTCCTTTAAGAAGAATTTTCACAGGAGGGGTTCATAACTGTCTATGAAGCAATGTGGAACTGCTTCAAAAACTTGTGAGAAACATGGCCACTCTGCCATGCTTCAACTGTCCCATTTATTGCTGTTTTGTTCCTATTTAGGAATTATTTTCAGACAATAGGGATACAGGTCAGCTCTCTCCATGTACTACTTGGAGTTGGGTTCTTATAAGGAGCTAGGAAGTCTCATTTAGAGCTTCCTTAAGTCCAGAATTAGGGTAGTCGTCACCTACCTGTTTGGTACTTAATCCTTGGTTCTGCAGGCTCTTACCAAGGCTCCTCTTGAACCCTTTTCATTTGCTGAGCCAAGTTTTTCACATTTTAGACAGTCTTTCTTACTCCCTCTGGGAAGGAGAAGGAGTGATTTTCATTCCTCTATTTAGAGGTTTTCTCTCACTCTCTAGGGATGGCCTAAGTCATCCTTAAGTCAGATCTTACTTTCTTGGCTTAAGCCAGTTATCTTCAGAAGGCTCTTCCTGCTTTGACTTTTTGTCTTTGGTCAGGATGACTTAGAGGACCTCTCCTTTTTTACAGTCAGCTTCCTAAGATATTATCTATCTAGCTATTCTGACTTTCTTAGAAGTATTTCTTCTTGGTCTTTCTTCTGAAGTTCAAGAGGGTGATATTGCTGCTCAGACAATATCTTTTTGGATAGCATTTTATCCTTTATTCCCTCAATCTCTGTTCCACAGAGACTGCATCTCTTCATGGTGTCAGGGCTTATGATGTCAGGGCACAGGCTGCTTCCTGGTCCTTTAGGGGTGGAATCCCACTCCTACACATCATGAGATCCTGCACGTGGAAGAGCCATTCCACTTTTACTTTACCTTCTACTTTAGGAATGTAGCTCTCAAGAAGGGGGATTCCTCTTGGAATCCTTGCACTTCACTTATTTTCCTTCAGAGATGTTGTTCTTAAGAATCTCTATGATTTCTTAAGTGGAGTGGACATCCTTTTCCACTCAGCCATTTCTCTCTCTTCTACTTAAATTCCTCAATTTAAGTCCATCTGAAACTTTTAGTTTCAGAAAAAGGGGGGTGGCATTTCCCTTTTAGGAATCTATTCTTCATCTCTATTTTCAGAACCGTTCTTCTTAGTGCTTCTGGGCATGTTCCCATTCTGAGCACAGGGCATCAGTTGGATAAAGAGGTTAATGAGCAACAGTGTGACAAAAAGTTATATAGAATCACTTATTCCTGTACCACTAGAAATTTTTGTAAGATGTAATGTTAAACTTGCAAATGAGTTGTTCAATCTGCCAAAGTTTTATAACCAAGTTTTTAACTGTTGGTTTAACCTTAATGAAGAACCCAACTCAGCTAATGAAGTTTTGCAAGAATACATCTGTTTAAATAAATTCATTGAAATTAATAATAAAATGGTTTTAGATGAAGAATTCATAAGACCTAAAACTTTGAAGATAGGTGATATTGTCAAAAATAATGGCAGATTTCTGACTCATGAGGAATTTCAAAGAAAATTTAATAGAAGAATAAATTGGCTAAAATTGCACTCTGTAACACTTGCAATACCAAACAAATGGAGACAAATACTTAACATGAACACCTCTTGTGAGAACATAGAAGTATGTGAAACTCGGATAACTATGCTAAACAATGTATCAAGTAAAAAGTGTTACTGGTCATTAGTAAAGAAAGTGATAACAAAACCAACCTGTATTAATAGTTGGGATGCTAAAGGTTTTGTGTTTAATGATGAAACATGGAAGAAACTATTTCTTCTACCAAAATTTACCACTTACAATATAAAAATAACAATGTTACAGTATAAAATTCTTCACAGAATTTATGCATCAAAAAGCAAAGTATCAAAGTTTGTACCTGAAATAAGTGGAAAATGTGAATACTGTAACATCGAAAAAAATATTGTCCATACCTTCTACGAGTGTGAAGAAATAAAAACTTTCTGGCAAAATTTTAAAACATGGTTTAACCACATCACAAACATTAACCTTGAATTGAGAATAGATGATATTATATTTGGAATTCACAGAACCATACCATTTAACACGGTAATTAACTTTTGTATATTGATTGGCAAGTTTTTCATCCATATGTGTAACAACGATAGGAAAAGGCCTAGCTTAATGGACTACATCCCAACCCTAAAACATCATCTCACAATAGAAAAACAGGTCTATGACAAAAAGGGAAAAAGTGGTAAATTTTGTATGCTCTTTGGACAACTACATGCAAATATTTGTACCTAAACAGTAAAGTGAAGTGATGGTTATCGACACTGGTGATGTGTACTTTATTCTATCAGTCAGGGTTTCTATACAAGTCATAGTCGTTTTCTGTATATGTTATGCCATACGATGTATATATGTTATGTTCATATGTTGAAAAAAAAAAGACTTAATAAAAAAAAAAGAAAAAAAAGAAAAACAGCTAAGGCTGTTAATGCAAGTTTTTGAACTGAAATGCTGACTAAATTGCCTTTTCTAATAGTTCTTGGTACACTGGGAAGAGTGTCACTAGTTACCCCACAGCCCTTAAGGGCTGTCGGGGTATTGTTTTCACCCATGGTGTCCGGATGGGCGGTCGGGCGGGCGGGACACAGTTTGTCCGGGCTGTATCTCAGAAACTTAAGGTGTAGGAAGTTCATACTTGGCAGGGACATTGGTTGGGGGGTGTAGGTATGCAACGTCATGGTTTGACCTTGATTTGACCTTTGACCTTGTCGTAGTGACCTTGACTTTGAAAATCTTGTCCGGGCTATATCTCGGCAACCATACGGTGTAGGAAGTTGATACTTGGCAGGGACATTAGTTAGGGGTTGTAGGTGTGCAACTGGTGGGCGGTTCAGATGCTCCATGTTTGCACTAGCTGTATTAATTGAGTTCACTTGGTCACTTACCACAGCCAGTCTTTGTGTGATGATTTCCTCCACTAGTTCCCTTGTCCTGGTTGTCTCCTCCCTTGTGTTGTGTTGTTGTACTTGTTTGCTGTTCGGACATCTCAGGATCTTTTGCACCTCCACCACAATATCACACTTGAAGTTTTGGTTTTTTAAATGTTTTAACTGTTTATATATATTTTGTTAAGTTTGATGGAAGGGGTATAGCTCATAGATGTTAAACACATTCACTACTGATGAAGAAATTTAGATATTTATTTATTTTCACAAATAATCCTTTAGATGTGTACACAAAATATAATAACTTGTTGTTTGCCATAACACTGTATATAAGTGTAAAATCTTAACTGAAAACCAAAGACATTCCACACCGATGGTTGACTGTAAAATAGTTTCCTTTCATGTACACTCACTTTTTACACACAATGTCATATTCTCCATGTTTTACACACACAATAATTCTCTACAACACAATCGCATGTATATGATCCTGTTTATTCACAGATGGTCTGGTTTTCTCACAAACTCTCTATCTCTGTCCTTTTGTCTCACTGACTGACTTCTCTATCTGGCTGATTGACTAACTAATTAACTCACTAACTCTTTCTCATTAACTAACCCTTTTCTTATTCTGTTCCTATATTTTATAATAAACCCTGGACATTAAAGTTGGTTAAAGTTATCTAGAATAAGAGTTGGCAACCATAACTATTGGCCAGCAAGCAGGTCACATGTTGTGACCTGTAAGGTCATTTGCTGGGTCACTGACCACTCAGGGGACAGTGTAGGTTCACTGCCTACTGTGGTTATTTCACAAGAGCTCTGACTGATCCCAGTACATTAAGGCTCTAATTAAACAATAAGATAATTTACATAAGGTACAGTCAGGTGGTGTTTCTACAATTGACAATAGGGTATTTGTTCTAAACCTAGTAGGGATGCCTCCAATAAAGTTGTACACTACATATCTTTGATGCCAGGTGTTTCTACCTAAATACATTTTAATTACAGTACTGGGTTATTTCTTGTAATTGACTTCTAGGGACAATAAACACATTTTATACACAAGCCTTTATATCAAAGATTTGATTCAACATGGATGTAGATTCTAATTACAGAGAAGACACATTGGAGTGGGAATATAGATATGGTTGCTTTGAAAAGTGAAGAGTAGTATGTGTTTTATACAGTTAAGATAAAAGGGGGATTGTTCTTACAGATATACATACTTCACTTAAGAAACTGATTTTATTACGCTACAATAGCTTACCATGTGGGACTTAATGCTGTTCTCGGGTTGCCACACCCGGGGCCAACGTCTTAGAAAAAAAGACAGTTCTTGTTAGCCACCGGATACACTGCTAGTTGTCGTCACATGATAACCTCTGACCTCTCGCCCTACTTTCTCGTTGGCCACGCGAATTACAATGCTTTATTTTACAAGGAATATTATTTCATTTTTACAAGGATATACTTGTCGTTGGATCTGGAAACTACATCAGTTTCCTTATTTTATTGCATAGAATCACAATTCGATGTCTTTTCATAGTTCAGATAAGTTTCTTTACTTTATTTTACAACTGAAGTCCACTTCCGGGTTCTCGTTGTAAATCACAGCGACTCGTTTATGTGGTTTCTAATACAGGATATATATATATATGCCTGTCAGTAAAATAAAATAAAATATTTAACCCCTATCTGCTTCATTATTGGACCTTTTTAGGGTTTAAATATATATAAATGTAACACAAACGAGTCCTGGTCGAGTGAAATCATCGGAAACAACTTCCGTTTTTTTGTCGAGACAGCATTTCTTGCAATGTGCACGTCTCGTCTAGGTAGTTTATATACAGGAATATATGCCTGTTGAAATAAAATAAAATAAATTTTGCAAGGGTTTATCCCCGTTCTGCGACTCTATTGGTCCTTTTTAAGGGTTAAAATATGATATAAAGCACGAAACTAACTTGGGGGAATCCTCGGGGAAACCCCTGGTGATGACGTCACGTCTAGACAACATGTGCTGAGAGACGCGTGTTTCTTACAGTACGTTTATCAATAAAATAAAATAAATAAATTTATAAATAAATGAAATGAAATATTTTATCCCTTCTTTCCTGTCTTATTGACCATTTATAATGTTCATACTTAAATAAACAGGAATAGAATCCTTCTTCTAATCGTCTAGACATTACGTGTCTCTCCAAATTAAGGTAACCTTGGTTCCCATTATTTTAATCATATTTTAATTCATCCAGTTTTATAATATAAGAAATATTGTACTTGCCTTTTAGATTCTATGTTATTTAATAAAATTCTGTGTAATTACTGCTTTCCTTATCTCACAACTAGCCCTACCTGCAGTGAGGCGGGTGGGGCAGGTGACCTTGTGTCACTGTCGATTTACTTACGTAAATCCAGTTGTGTAGTTCCTTCAAAGAAGGAAAGGCAAAGCTTACATGGAAGCTTGCTTTAAGGAAAGCTTACATAAAAATTATAATATCCAACTTCTTTCTCCAGGGTGGATCAGATCCCTGCTTAAATCTGAAGCCAGATAACATCTTAGTTCATCCGAGATTTTTAATGCACCCGAGAATCGGATGCATTATTTCCAACTTCTATCCATCCGAATATGATTTGATACTCGGATTTTCGTTGCATCTAGTCCATCAGATCAGATATCAGATCCGAGGCAACTTTAAATTCCAATGCTCGGATGATCTAATCTTAAATCCGATGCTCGGATGATTGTATGTAGATCTAATCCTCGGATGATCGGATCTTAAATCTGATGTTCAGATGATGGTTCCAGATCAGAACTCTGAACAATCCTAACACACACTTGGACTATATTTCACCAGCCTGGCAGTAAATATCACTTATTGGAGGCTTAGGTCCAAGTCCAAAGCCCAAGAGGGCTTCTAAACAAGGTCCTTCATTCAGTCCTGACTCTGTATTTTAGGGAAGTAGGTTGCCTGACTTCACCCTATCCATTTTTGGAGGACATTGACACTTAGGCAGTTTTGAACCTCCCTGCCCCCAGGGAGTTTATGCCTTGATTCCCCTCAGTCTGGACTCTGAATGATTTACTAGGCCAACAGGAAGTTGGGCTGTTATTTTCCCTTAAACTGGAACAACCTTGTTTTGAACACAAGTTTTCAAATCTGTATCTCCCTAGGGGCCTCCTTGGGTAAGCCCCTCCTCCCTTCTGGTCAGCTAGAGTTGAGTTTTAGGCTGCTCTCCACTAGGTTCTCCTCAATATAACCTGGTTATGGATATATGTTAAGACAGTAGCAAGGCTACCTCCAGACAGGTCAAACTCAATTTCATGGTGCATATAAGTAGTCAGAAGGGGTATGGTGAATTCAGGTGAGATACTGGATCTTTAGATCTTAAAGTTTCCATTCACACTACTTTAGGAGGGACAGGAGTCCCTCATCAAAGCACCTGTAATAACACTTAGGGTTTAGGCCCTATTAATCAACCCTTTCCAATTCCCCACATCTAGAGGCTCCTACAGGAACCACCCCAATGGGGGTCATTCCATCCCTAGCAGTATCCATCGTTTTCCCCAGGCAGGGGGAAATCGAATAGCTGAGGCTCCAAGGTCTTTCGACCCACTCCAGGGGACGAGGGCATAAAAACCCTTCCCCCCCCCAATGACTCCTCCAGCCTCACTCAGTCCACCAGTAGGAGTTCTCCTCCGTTCTTTCAGATAAGACTGGCAAACAAATCTTGTCATTCTTTTCAATCCAAGTTCAGTCAGACTCCTGACCCGGTCAGAATACAAGGCCCTTCAAAGACCAAGTCCTGGCCTCTGTATCCAGTCTCTTCTGTCAAAGAACGCAATAGAAAGGGTGGAAAATGTAAAATCTCTCGGGTTTTACAGTCGCCTGTTCCTAGTACCAAGCCTCACCTAAGGTGGAGGCCAGTCATAGACCTAAACAGGCTCAACACTTTTCTACACGTAGAAAAGTTCAAAATGGAAACTCCAGAGTCCATCAGGACCTCCCTGATTCCAGGGGAGTGGGTATCGTTGATAGATCTGTCGGACACTTACCTACACATCCCCATCCATCCAAACTCAAGGAAATACCTAAGGTTTTGCTACAAGTCACAGGTGTTCCAATTCACCTCCCTCCCATTCGGACTAGCCACAGCCCCCCAGGTCTTTACAATGATCGTAAAGGAAGTGAAACTAATGGCCCTCTCAAGAGGACTCAGAATTCACCAACACCTGGACGACTGGCTGATCAGGTCCCAGTCTCAGGAGGAAGCCCAAGTGAACACACAGGCAGTGGTAGACCTAACTCAGTCCTTGGGGTGGATAATAAATCAGAAAAAATCAGAACTGAAACCTATTCAGGTGTTTTTCGTTCATGGGCTACGAATACCACCTAGATTCAGCCCTTGTAAAACCCACTCAAGAGAGATGGCTCAAACTTCAGGATTTGATCCTACTACTCAAGTCAAAACGTGTTTTGACTGCAAGATGTTTGATGTCTCTAATTGGGTTGCTAACCTCAACGGAGAAAATGGTCCCGGAGGGACGCCTTCACATGAGGCCCTTTCAGTTTCATCTCAAGGAGCACTGGAGATATCCTCAGTCGCTGCACAACCTCCTTCCTTGGACAGAAGCCATTGCAGCCCACCTAGATTGGTGGCAAAATCCCTCAAACGTGATGAAAGGTGCAGACCTTCATCCCAAAGACCACAGTATCCAACTCTTTACCGACGCCTCAAACGAAGGTTGGGGCGCTCACTTAGACCAAAATTCCACAAAGGGTCTGTGGTCAGATCGGGAAAAAAGGCTACACATATATGTCCTAGAATTGAAGGCGGTCTCCCTGGCCCTTCGAGACTTCAAGGACCAGTGCCAGAATCAAACAGTGTTAGTTGCGACGGACAACTCAACAGTGGTAGCCTACGTCAACAACAAGGAGGAACACACTCAGCAGAGATGTGTGCTCTCCTGTGGAAGATCATGACCTGGGTCCATCACTACCTCATAACATTGAAAGCCAGGCACGTTCTAGGGTGCCCGAATGTGATGGCCAACCTACTGTCCAGGTCCAACCAAGTGCAGTCAACAGAATGGTCTCTGCACCCACAGGTGTTCAAACAGATCTGCCAGAAGTGGTTCACACCTCATGTAGACTTATTTGCCACTCACCTGAACCACCAGCTGCCACTGTACGTGTCTCCTATCCCAGACCCAAGGGCCTGGGACATAGATGCTCTAAACATAAACTGGACCAACCTCACGGCCTATGCGTACTCTCCTACGGCTCCTTCACAAGGTGATCCAAAAGATCAGGCAATGTTATTGCCTGATCATCGTAATAGCCCCAGGCTGTCCAGGGATGCCCTGGTTTTGGGACCTAGTGCAGCTCTCAACAGAGATCCCACTACAAGTCCCAGTGTCAACGACCCTACTCAAACAGTCCCACAGGTATGTGTTCCACAACAACCCCCAGCACCTGAACCTCCACGCCTGGTGTCTAGGAGCAGACAACTCCAAGAACAAGGCTTCTCTGTGGAGTTGGCAGAGAGAATTGCTGCCCCTCAGCGGTCTTCAACAAGGACCATCTACAAGTCAAAGTGGGCCCTATTTGAAAAATGGTGCAGAGAAAATTCGGTGGATTTCTCCACTCGATCTGTGAAACAATCTCAGATTTTTTCATGTACCTGTACCAAGACCTAAACAGGCGCCCCTCGACCTTTGATGGTTACAGGACTGCAATCGTTGACACTTTGGGCCCAACGGCCCAACATGTTGCACACAATGCAGACCTTCGTAGGTTACTCTCCAGTTTTCACAGGGATCGTCCCAAAAGTTCCAGAAATTTACCCAAGTGGAACCTTTCTGTTGTCCTTAACGAGCTCACAAAAGCACCATTTGAGCCCATCAAAGACACAGACCTCAAACATCTTACTCTAAAAACTGCTTTCTTGCTAGCTTTGGCCTCCAGCAAGCGCCGCAGCGAAATCCATGCCTGGGTCGCAAACAAGTATCTAATCTAGGCCAATGGGAAAAGGTTGCCTTGTTCCCTTCTTCTGATTTCATAGCCAAAAACCAACTAGCAAGAGAAGGTTCTCAAAGTGTATGTCCGGTGACTATTCCTGCTTTGACTACCATTGTAGATAGACAATTTAAAGAAGACAGGACCCTGTGTCCCGTGCGGGCCCTGAGGTTTTATTTGGACCGAACAAAGACCTGAGAGGGTCTCGTTCTCTCCTTTTCATCTCCTTTAAGAAAGGACATACCTCAGACATCAGACCCGCTACTCTCTCTTCTTGGTTGAAACAAACCATCCTACTTTGTTACAAACAAGCAGATCAACAAGCCTTGGACTTGGTCCAAGTCAAAGCGCATGACATCCGGGCCTTCGCGGCCTCTAAGGCCCTTTACGGTGGGGTATCGGTGGACCAAATCATGCAAGCCTGTCACTGGAAAGCTCACAACACATTTACAAATTTTTACCTAAAAGACCTTACTTGGTCGGACACCGACAACAATATGTATCTGGGACCCGTAGTGGTGGCACAACAAGTCCTAGATCCTTCCCCTCAGACCAGTTGTCCTCGGAAAGAAAAAAGGGGGGGGGGCACATCCGCTACAACCAAGTCTTCAGGAGTCTCTCCCAGGATCTAGGTATTCCTTTACCTTCAAGATGTTACGGGTAAGGTCATTTTTCTTTTTCAGTTATCAAGTAACTTCTATTAAGGACTTATTTAGTTGTCATTAATCTCATATTCAGGTTGCAAAAAATTATGAGATGTCCAACCATGGGTTGGTCAGTCACTAGTGAAGGGCCCTCAGGGACCCTTAGACCTCGAAGTGAGCACTGCTGCACTTCCATCCTACAATCAAACATCTAGACAGTTTCAGCACTGTCTCTCATTTTATTTAGGTTTTTGGCTCGTTACAGGCCCGATCTTCGGGATCGGGGCACTGTAAATGGGACTCGGACTGGTATTTCTGGCACTATTCTATACATATTAATTCAAAATCTTAGAAAAAATGACATATCTTCTAAAACTGAAACGATTATTCGTACTAGTCGATTAGTAGGTTATCAAAGCATTAGTCGACGCCAATGTTATGAAGTCGGTTAATTGTTTTCCTTATATACCACCATATAGCGGATTTTAGGCGATCGTTGGAAATATGAGTATCTGGAGTTAAGACCTTAAAACGTATCAAATTAAAGCATTTTATATGCATTTTATTTTTAAAATATCAAAAAATTACATTATTAGCCAGTTATCCAATAATCTGGTGAATTCTTTGCTTTTAAGCATCTCGCGATCTGCCATTTTGTTTGTTTACATCGGGAACCATCCGGAACACACACGTTTTCGGTATTTCTCATACATGCTAAACGTCAGAAACAATTAATCGATTAGTCGACGGTTAATGCAAGCAACTACCCGGCTACCAAAATTTGCTAATCGTTTCAGCCTTAATATCTTCCAGTCTCAGCTGTAATCCCGCCACCGGGCGGTTGAATTCAGCATTAAGTCCCACATGGTAAACTATTGTAGCGTAATAAAAATGTAAATTTTAATTACTTAAATGTAGCTTTTATAAGCTACAAGCTTACCATGTGGGACTTAGAAGAGTCCCACCCTGCCTCCCCGCTGTTTACAGCTGAGGGGTAGGTTTTAGAAAATTTCAAAGAGAAAGTAGGGCGAGAGGTCAGAGGTTATCACGTGACGACAACTAGCAGTGTATCCGGTGGCTAACAAGAACTGTCTTTTTTTCTAGGACGTTGGCCCCGGGTGTGGCAACCTGAGAACAGCATTAAGTCCCACATGGTAAGCTTGTAGCTTATAAAAGCTACATTTAAGTAATTAAAATTTACAATTTTGTGTTATTATGGCAACCATTAGGAAATGCTTACTTAGAACTTAATGTGCTAAAATTTACATTGTAACCTTAACATATAAGGAGTCTGCCTAATATACAGGAAAATACAAAGTAGCTGAAGTACATATATGAAAAGTAAATGAAAATATGAATGACACATGCTCAATACACAGAATTTATGAATATTTACAGTTAAGGGTGTTTTCCTAATTTTTCACAGTATGATACATAATTAAATATAAAATCATAAAAGAAGTGCTTCCTTTGGGAGGTTTGTGCAACTGCTTATGGGACTGAACTCATCCCTCTCTTCCCCTACCTCAGAGCAGGCCTGTAAAAACAGAGGGGGGGGGGAGCAATGTCTGTACACCCCCGGTAACAGGCTGGTTATCTGACCAGGGCGTACAGGTTCACAGCCTTGGTTAACCTGGCCTGGAGACTTGGTTCGTTTCTACTTAATGAGAATTAATAACGCAATAAAATTGCAAATTTAATAAGTAAATTAAATTTTTATAAGTTAATACCCTATCCAATGGACTCACAAGACCCTCCCACCCGACCCCGCTATCAGCTCACTAGGGGTCTAAGAGGTTTAGACAACGAAAAAGATGCTATGACGTCAGATTGTCTAGACAGGAGGTATGTGGTGCCATCTGGGGAATGCATAGTTCTGGGACCGACCGGCCAGTGGCTACACAGGACGGCTTTTTCTGTCGTTTGGCGGGCTGGTCTGCACCGACCGGATTAGCAATTGTCCATTGGATAGGGCATTAACTTATAAAAATTTAATTTACTTATTAACTTTGCCATTTACTAATTGGGTCACATGCAATTATACACCATACTGTGTAAGATATGATTAAAAACCTGATTGTATTGTATTTATACGTAGTGCAATATCCCCTCGTTCTGGCTGCCGCAGAAATTTCCTTTCGGCTGCGACAACTTAACAAATATTTTAGTGAGACCTTTCAAATTTGGTATGTAGGTATATATGGGCAATGCCATGAACGCTATTGTTTTGTGACCTTGACCTGCAATTTCAAGGTCACTGGTGGCCTCTTAAACGTCAGATTTTGGGCATTTTTCACATTTTAGCCCAGTTCTCATATACAGAAAGTTAGATCATCCTATGGCTGGTATATATAATACATATATATGTCCTCTGTAAGCATGCAGAAATTTGACCTTGAAGCTCTTCATTGAAGGCCATCCACAGACCGCCAAAGTACCTCACCGAGGCCATTTTTGGCCTTTTTGGAGATATTTGCACACTTAATGTGACTATATTACATGGAAACTATTGGAAATGGCTTTGGAGGTTGAGTACATAATGGAGTACCAGCATCCAGTTTGTTGACCTTGGCTATTGTTTTCAAGGTCACCTTAGGCCTGCTAAAATGACTCAAAATGGTACCTTAGACTGTGAGGCCATATACCTCCTTTATTATTGGCTGTTACCACTCTAAAAAAAATATATTATACCTAGCCTTCTCAAATTTGCAGGATATATTCATTACCATAAAATCTTACCAGGGAATATTTTTGGCTTCATTTTGAAAAACAAGATGGCCACCAGGGACGTTTATTCGACTTAAAGCAAGGACTTTTGTTGGCCCTCTAGAGTAAAGGGTATTATAGGTAGAGATCTCAAATTCGCAGAATATGTTCCGCATTACAAAATCTTGACTGAAAATATTTTCGGCCTTATTTTGAAAAACAAGATGGCCGCCACGGGCGTTTTTTTGTCAGTCATGAAAAGTGGTTATATCTTCCTTATTATTGGTCCTAGAGGTTTGGGTTGGAGAACCAACCTATAGGAAATCATGGGCTGGGAATCTTTTGGTGTGGTCAGATTTGACCTTGGGCTCCTCCTTCCAGTTTAAACAAGGATAGCCAAACCTAAAAGTGCTCATAACTTGCTTATTATTGGTCCTAGAGGTTTACAATGTTAAACCAACTTATAGGAAATCATGGGCTAATAATCTTTTGATGTTTTTCAGATTTGATCTTGGACCCCTCCTTCAAGGTCAAACGAGGATAGCCTAACTAAAAAGTACTTATAACTCACTTGTGATTGGTCATACAGGTTTGGGATGGTAAACCAACTTATAGGAAATCATGGGCTGGGAATCTTCTGGTGTGGTCAGATTTTACCTTGGACCCCTCCTTCTAGGTCAAACGAGAATGGCCAAACTTAAAATGCTTATAACTCCTATAGGAAATCATGCGCTAGGAATCTTTTGATGTGATCAGATTTGAGCTTTGGCCCCTCTTTCAAGGTCAAATGAGGATATCCAAAATTAAAAGTGCCTATTATTCGCTTATTTGGGTTCTTAGAGGTTTGCAATGTCACACCAACCTATTGGAAATCATGGGCTAAGAATCTTTTGATGTTTTTCAGATTTGATCTTGGACCCCTCCTTCAAGGTCAAACGAGGATAGCCTAACTAAAAAGTACTTATAACTCACTTATGATTGGTCATACAGGTTTGGGATGGTAAACCAACTTATAGGAAATCATGGGCTGGGAATCTTCTGGTGTGGTCAGATTTTACCTTGGACCCCTCCTTCTAGGTCAAACGAGAATGGCCAAACTTAAAATGCTTATAACTCCTATAGGAAATCATGCGCTAGGAATCTTTTAATGTGATCA
Organism: Sabellastarte sp. h YS-2021; assembly: GCA_964017235.1. Lineage (NCBI taxonomy): Eukaryota > Metazoa > Annelida > Polychaeta > Sabellida > Sabellidae > Sabellastarte > Sabellastarte sp. h YS-2021. Next base: position 38,697,973 of record OZ024936.1, read on the forward strand.
GATTTGAGCTTTGGCCCCTCTTTCAAGGTCAAATGAGGATATCCAAAATTAAAAGTGCCTATTATTCGCTTATTTGGGTTCTTAGAGGTTTGCAATGTCACACCAACCTATTGGAAATCATGGGCTAAGAATCTTTTGATGTGGTCAGATTTTACCTTGGGCTCCTCCTTCAAGGTTAAGTGATGGTTGATTGGCGAGTTTTCTTTCTGGTGGAGACAATTTGCATCGGTTCTCCGCTACATCTAGTTACATTTGTATCTTTCATTAAGCAAACATTTTGTTTACTTAGTGTCAGTACAAGTTGCTCCCATAAACACTTAGGCCCCCTCCCTACAGGGGTATATTTGTGTCAACCATAATACTCTGTATGTCATGCTTCAACCATGTCCCGTTCGGGGATACACTGCGTCGAGACGCAATTTCTAGTCACTTTTGAGATGATTCAGCAAGAATTTGTCTTTAGGTGTCCCATGAAGTGGATGCCTATTTGGTTTCAAGTACCACTTTGCATACCTGGCATTTGATGCTCTATAAGTTATTCAACTTTAACATTTCTTGCCATTTCTGGCTTATTGTAGTGTACACAGAATATCTTTTTGTTATATCTATATCAAATGTTCAGCAGTTTCCTGTAGAAGTTTTGGGAATTTTTTTCACTTCATTGTAATTTGAATTTTGATTTAGGATCAGATGATTATTAACATTTGAAGGTATAATGTGGCAAATTATTACTATGACTCCTTAGCATATCCTTTCCTTGTGCATGACTGTGCTTGTTATGACTTTGAATGGTCAAGTTTTGGTAACTGAGGTGATGTCATGACTGGTCCCAGAAGTGATGTGGCTGTGACATCACAACTGTATGTGTATAGTTGTGGGGGAAGGTGGGAGTACGGTTTCACCGGAGAGGCTCATCAGATGCTAATAGAGATGCTTTAGTGTATGGAAATATGATGAGTCATGGAATGTGGATTAAGGTGTGAAATTGGGAAATAAGGTACTTTTTGTAACTTAGGGTTGCTCATTTCACTTAACCTTGGGTGGGTTCCTCCTGTGTTACTAGTGTGTGCACACAGGGGTTATGAGATCAGGTTGATGTAGGGCCCAGGGGTCCGAGGTGCTTAGTTACTTTTGGAACTGATCTTGTGATGTGGATCACATTTATTTGCACTTATTTCCTTCACACCTTTCCTGAAAACTACGGAATTGATTATTCAGGTGTTGTTATTACAGGAGGAATTACATAAGGAACGCCAGCTGGAGGAATATGAAAGACTCAAAGAAGTAATAAGAAAAGGTAAGTCTCTACCAGCATTTATGCTGCGTGGCATATAGGGATTGCTTTGTCACCTCATTTTATAGTGTTGGTGTCGTTGTTGTCGTCACACTTTCTATTCCGGAAAGTATCTCAAAAAAGGCTTGCCAGATTAAATTCAAATTTGGCATGTGGGTGTAACTGGTCTTCAGGTTGTGTCCTATTGTTAGGTGACCTTAAACTCCCAATAGTAATATGCTTATTGTGAGTTTAAGTTAAGGGATGGAGATTATAAAATGCATCATGTGTGTGCATTTGTGGGTGCATGCGTGCATGTGCGTTAGTGTGTCATGCAGATTTCTCCAAAACTACTACAGCTAGAGATTTTTTTGTGAATTAATTGTTCCAATGAATTTTCATGCCCTTGAAAATTTTGTTGGTTTTGTGTACTTGTTGCCTAAAGATATACAAGTAATATCAATTTTAGCCACTTTGAGTGAAGGATGCATAACTCAAAAACTATTGCAGTTAGGGGTTTTTCTTCAAATATGTTGTTCAGCTACTTTGTCATAAGCTATAAGATGGTACATAGTTTGGGGTTCCATTGCATGCCTCAAGTGAGTAATAGCTGTTTTGTTATTTGTAGCAAAATAATGACAGAAGTAAATGTCAAATATCTTCAAAAGAAATAAAGTTAAGGAAATCTTTTCGATATGTTATTCATCTAGTTTTTGATAAGCTATCATATAGTAAAGTTTCAGACCTGTTGCACATTGGATAGCTGAGTAATAGCTACCTTAAAATTCTTACTGTTGAGTAAATCCATTGTAACTCCAAAACTTTTGCAGTTAGAGTATTTTCCTAAAATATGTTGTTCAGCAACTTTGTCCTTAGCTATAAGATGGTACATAGTTTGGAATTCCATTGAATGCCATAAGTGAGTAATAGCTATTTTGTTATTTGTAGCAAAATAATGACAGAAATAAATGTCAGATAGCTTCAAAAGTATTAAAGTTAAGCAAATCTTTTCCATATGTTATTCATGTAGTTTTTCATAAGCTATCACATAGTAAAGTTTCAGAGCTGTTGCAGTTTGGATGGCTGAGTAATAGTTACTTTGAAATTGTTACTGTTGAGTAAATCCATTGTAACTCCAAAACTATTGCAGTATTTTTCTAAAATATGTTGTTCAGCTATTTTGTCAAAAGCTATAAGATAGTACATAGTTTGGGGTTTTATTGCGTGCCATAAGTGAGTAATAGCTATTTTCTTAATTGTAGCATAATAATAACAGAAGTAAATGTCAAATATCTTCATAAGTATTAAAGTGAAGAAAATAGTTTCAATATTTTATTCAAATGTAGTTTTTCATAAGCTATCACGTAGTAAAGTTTCAGACCTATTGCACATTGGATAGCTGAATAATAGCTACTTTGAATTTCTTAGTGTTGAGTAAATCCATTGTAACTTCAAGACTATTGCAGTTACAGTATTTTCCTAAAATATGTTGTTCAGCTACTTTGTCCTAAGCTATAAGATGGTACATAGTTTGGGGTTCCATTGAATGCCATAAGTGAGTAATGGCTATTTTATTACGCTACAATAGCTTACCATGTGGGACTTAATGCTGTTCTCGGGTGGCCACACCCGGGGCCAACGTCTTAGAAAAAAAGACAGTTCTTGTTAGCCACCGGATACACTGGTAGTGGTCGTCACGTGATAACTTCTGACCAATCGCCCTACTTTCTCGTTGGCCACGCGAATTAGCAATACCTTATTTTACAAGGAATATTATTTCATTTTTACAAGGATGTACTTGTCTTTGGATATGGAAACTACATCAGTTTCTTTATTTTATTACATAGAATCACAATTCGATGTCTTTTCATAGTTCAGATAAGTATCTTTACCATATTTTACAACTGAAGTCCACTTCCGGGTTCACGTTGTAAAGCAATAGCGACTCGTTTATGTGGTTTCTAATACAGGATATATATATATGCCTGTCAGTAAAATAAAATAAAATATTTAAGCCCTATCTGCTTCATTATTGGACCCCTTTTGGGGTTTAAATGTATATAAATGTAACACAAACGAGTCCTGGTCGAGTGAAATCATCGGAAACAACTTCCGTTTTTATTGTCGAGACAGCAATTTCTTGTAGTGCACGTCTCGTATTGGTAGTTTATATACAGGAATATATGCCTGTTGAAATAAAATAACATAGTTTTCTTCATGGTTTATCCCCGTTCTTCAACATTATTTGCCCTTTTAAGGGTTAAAATATGATATAAAGCACGAAAGGGGAATCCTCGGGGAAACCCCTGTGATGACGTCACATCTAGACCGCATGTGCTAAGAGACGCGAGTTTCTTACAGTACATTTATAAAATAAAATAAAATTGAATAAAATACAATAAATTAAATATTTTATCCCTTCTTTCCTGTATTATTGACCATTTGTAATGTTAATACTTAAATAAACGGGAATAGAATCCTTCATCTAATCGTCTAGACATTACGTGTTTCTTCAAACTAAGGTAACCTTGGTTTCCCATTATTTTAATCATATTTTAATTCATCCAGCTTTATAATATAAGAAATGTTGTACTTGCCTTTTAGATTCTATGTTATTTAATAAAATTCTGTGTAATTTCTGCTTTCCTTATCTCACAACTAGCCCTACCTGCAGTGAGGTGGGTGGGGCAGGTGACCTTGTGTCACTGTCGATTTACTTGCGTAAATCCAGTTGTGTAGTTCCTTCAAAGAAGGAAAGGCAAAGCTTACATGGAAGCTTGCTTTAAGGAAAGCTTACATAGAAATTATAATATCCAACTTCTTTCTCCAGGGTGGATCAGATCCCTGCTTAAATCTGAAGCCAGATAACATCTTAGTTCATCCAAGATTTTTAATGCACCCGAGAATCGGATGCATTATTTCCAACTTCTATCCATCCGAATATGATTTGATTCTCGGATTTTCGTTGCATCTAGACCATCAGATCAGATATCAGATCCGAGGCTACTCGGATGATCTAATCTTAAATCCGATGCTCGGATGATTGTATCTAGATCTAATCCTCGGATGATCAGATCTTAAATCTGATGTTCAGATGATGGTTCCAGATCAGAACTCTGAACAATCCTAACACACACTTGGACTAATTTTTCACCAGCCTGGCAGAAAATATCACTTATTGGAGGCTTGGGTCCAAGTCCTCAAGCCCAAGAGGGCTTCCAAACAAGGTCCTTCATTCAGTCCTGACTCTGTATTTTTAGGGAAGTAGGTTGCCTGACTTCACCCTAACTATTTTGGAGGACATTGAAACTTAGGCAGTTTTTTGAACCTCCCTGCCCCCAGGGAATTTATGCCTAGATCCCCCACAGTCTGGACTCTGAATGATGTTCTAGGCCAACAGGAAGTCGGTCTGTTATTTTCCCTTAAAATGGAACAACCTTGTTTTGAACACAAATTTTCAAATCTGTATCTACCTAGGGTCTTCCTTGGGTAAGCCCCTCCTCCCCTTCTGGTTAGCAAGAGTTGAGCTTTAGGCTGCTCTCCACTAGGATTTTTTCTCAATACAACCTGGTTATGGATACATGTTAAGACAGTAGCAAGGCTATTACCAGACAGGTCAAACTCAATTTCATAGTGCACATAAGTAGTCAGAAGGGGTATGGTGAATTCAGGTGAGATACTGGATCTTTAGATCTTAAAGTTCCCCATTCACAACTACTTTAGGAGGGACAGGAGTCCCTCATCAAAGCACCTGTAATAACACTTAGGGTTTAGGCCCTATTAATCAACCCTTTCCAATTCCCCACATCTAGAGGCTCCTACAGGAACCACCCCAATGGGGGTCATTCCATCCCTAGCAGTATCCATCGTTTCCCCAGGTAGGGGGAAATCGAGTAGCCGAGGCTCCAAGGTCTTTTCGACCCACTCCAGGGGACGAGGGCATGATAACCCTTCCCCCTCAATGACTCCTCCAGCCTCACTCAGTCCACCAGTAGGAGTTCGCCTCAGTTCTTTCAGATAAGACTGGCAAACAAATCCTGTCATTCTTTTCAAATCCAAGTCCAGCCGGACTCCTGACCCGGTCAGAATACAAGGCCCTTCAAGACCAAGGCCTGGCCTCTGTATCCAGTCTCTTCTGTAAAAGAACGCAATAGAAAGGGTGGAAAATGTAAAATCTCTCGGGTTTTACTCTCGCCTGTTCCTAGTACCAAGCCTCCCCTAAGGGGAGGCCAGTCATAGACCTAAACAGGCTCAACACTTTTCTATATGTAGTAAAGTTCAAAATGGAAACCCCAGAGTCCATCAGGACCTCCCTCATTCAGGGCAATGGGTATCGTCGATAGACTTGTCGGACGCTTACCTACACATCCCCACCCATCCAAACTCAAGGAAATACCTAAGGTTTTACTACAAGGCTCAGGTGTTCCAGTTCACCTCCCTCCCATTCGGACTAGCCACAGCCCCCCAGGTCTTTACAATGATTGTAAAGGAAGTGAAACTAATGGCCCTCTCAAGAGGACTCAGAATTCACCAATACCTGGACGACTGGCTGATCAGGTCCCAGTCTCAGGAGGAAGGCCAAGTGAACACTCAGGCGGTGGTAGACCTAACCCAGTCCTTGGGATGGATAATAAATCAGGAAATATCAGAACTGAAACCTACTCAGGTGTTCTCGTTCGTGGGCTACGAGTACCATCTAGATTCAGCCCTTGTAAAACCCACTCAAGAGAGATGGCTCAAACTCCAGGATTTGATCCTACTCCTCAAGTCAAAACATGTTTTGACTGCAAGATGTTTTGATGTCGCTAATTGGGTTGCTAGCCTCAACGGAGAACATGGTCCCGGAGGGACGCCTTCACATGAGGCCCTTTAAGTTTCATCTCAAGGAGCACTGGATATATCCTCAGTCGCTGGACAACATCCTCTCTAGTGCAGCTCTCAACAGAGATCCCACTACAACTTCCAATGTCAACGACCTACTCAAACAGTCCCACAAGTATGTGTTCCATAACAACCCACAACAGCTAAACCTCCACGCCTGGTGTCTAGGAGCGGACAACTCCCAAGAACATGGCTTCTCTGTGGAGGTGGCAGAGAGAATTGCTGCTCCTCAGCGGTCATCAACAAGGACCATCTACAAGTCAAAGTGGGCCCTATTTGAAAAATGGTGCAGAGAAAATTCAGTGGATTTCTACACTCCATCTGTAAAACAAATCTCAGATTTTTTCAGGTACCTGTACCAAGACTTACACAGGCGCCCCTCGACCATTGATGGTTACAGGACTGTAATCGTTGACACTTTGGGCCCAACGGCCCACCATATTGCACATAATACAAACCTTCATAGGTTATTCTCTAGTTTTCACAGGGATCCACCCAAAGTTCCAGAAATTTACCCAAGTGGAACCTTTCTGTTGTCCTCAACGAGCTCACAAAAGCACCCTTTGAGCCCATGAAAGACACAGACCTCAAACATCTTACTCTCAAAACTGCTTTCTTGCTAGCTTTGGCCTCTGGCAAACGCCGCAGCGAAATCCATGCCTGGGTCGCAAACAAAGTATCTAATCTAGGCCAATGGGAAAAGGTCTCCTTGTTCCCTTCTGATTTCATAGCCAAAAACCAACTAGCAAGAGAAGGTTCTTAAAGTGTGTCTCCGGTGACTCTTCCTGCTTGACTACCATTGTAGATAGGTACTTTAAAGAAGACAGGACCCTGTGTCCGGTGCGGGCCCTGAGGTATTATCTGGACCGAACCAAAGACCTGTAAGGGTCTCGTTCCCTCCTTTTCATCTCCTTTGAGAAAGGACATACCTCAGACATCAGACCCGCTACACTCTCTTCCTGGTTGAAACAAACCATCCTACCTGGTTACAAACAAGCAGATCAACAAGCCTTGGACTTGGTCCAAGTTAAAGCGCATGACATCCGGGCCTTCGTGGCGGGGGGGGTATCGGTGGACCAATCATGCAAGCCTGTCACTGGAAAGCTCACAACACATTTACAAATTTTTACCTAAAGGACCTTACTTGGTCAGACACCAACAACAATATGTATCTGGGACCCGTAGTGGCGGCACAACAAGTCCTAGATCCTTCCCCTCAGACCAGTTGTCCTCGGAAAGAAAAAAGGGGGGGGGGGGGGGGGGGGCACATCCGCTACAACCAAGTTTTCAGGAGTTTCTCCCAGGATCTAGGTATTCCTTTACCTTCAAGATGTTACGGGTAAGGTCTTTTTGCTTCTTAATTATCAAGTAATTTCTATTAAGGACTTATTTAGTTGTCACTAATCTCATATTCAGGTTGCAAAAAATTTATGAGATGTCCAACCATGGGTTGGTCAGTCACTAGTGAAGGGCCCTCAGGGACCCTTTAGACCTCGAAGTGAGCACTGCTGCACTTCCGTCCTACAATCAAACATCTAGACAGTTTCAGCACTGTCTCTCATTTTATTTAGGTTTTTAGCTCGTTACAGGCCCGGTCTTGGGGATCGGGGCACTGTAAATGGGACTCGGACTGGTATTTCTGGCATTATTCTATACATATTAATTCAAAATCTTAGAAAAAATGACATATCTTCCAGTCTCAGCTGTAATCCCGCCACCGGGCGGTTGAATTCAGCATTAAGTCCTACATGGTAAGCTATTGTAGCGTAATAAAATTGAAAATTTTAATTACTTAAATGTAGCTTTTATAAGCTACAAGCTTACCATGTGGGACTTAGAAGAGTCCCACCCTGCCTCCCCGCTGTTCACAGCTGAGGGGTAGGTTTTAGAAAATTTCAACGAGAAAGTAGGTCGATTGGTCAGAAGTTATCACGTGACGACAACTACCAGTGTATCCGGTGGCTAACAAGAACTGTCTTTTTTTCTAAGACGTTGGCCCGGGGTGTGGCCACCCGAGAACAGCATTAAGTCCCACATGGTAAGCTTGTAGCTTATAAAAGTTACATTTAAGTAATTAAAATTTTCAATTTTATTGCGTTTATACATCCTATCCAATGGACAATTGCTGATCTGGTCGGTGCAGACAGGCCCACCAAATGTCAGAAAAAGATGTCCTGTGTAGCCAACGGCCGGCCGGTCCCAGTAGTGTAGATCCCCCAGATGGCACCTTGTACTTCCTTCCTGTCTAGACAAGCTAACATCATAGCATCTTTTTCATTTGGCGCGTGTAGTGTGCAGACATGTTTTTTACCCCACAGCCCTTAAGGGCTGTCATGGTATTGTTTTCACCCATGGTGTCTGGATGGGTGGGCGGGCAGGCGGCGGGAAGAAGTTTGTTCGGCCTGTATCTCAGAAACCGTAAGGCGTAGGAAGTTGATACTTGGTAGGGACATTGGTTAGGGGGTGTAGGTGTGCATCCTCATGGTGTGACCTTGCTTTGACCTTGCTGTAGTGACCTTGACCTATAAAATCTTGTCCAGGGTATATCTGGGAAACTGTAAGGTGTAGGAAGTTGATACTTGGTAGGGACATTGGCTAGGGTGTGTAGATGTAAAACGTCATTGTGTGACCTTGATTTGATCTTTGACCTTGCTGTAGTGACCTTGACCTATAATGCCTTGTCTGGGCTATATTTCGGAAACCACAAGGTGTAGGAAGTTGATATTTGGTAGGGACATTCGCCAGGGGTTATATGTGTGCAACGTCATGGTGTGACTTGGATTTGACCTTTGATCTTGCATATCTGATGCTATTTTATCTCTCTACGGGGATATCTGATACTATTTTATCTCTCTTATATCTGTTCTATCTTTTTACTTGAATCTTGGTTGTTGCACCTTTGGGTGTCTTTTGACATAGATTAAGCACTGTTAAAGTCATTTTAGAATTCGTCAACCATTTACTTTTGCAGCTTCCCATTGTAACAGATGGTATTGCATCAAGTGAGCCAAAGCTTTTGCCCCAACTCCACATAAAAGCATTATTGGCATAATTCGACCATACAAATGAATATCAAAATGGGAGAAGTCTTACAGCTTCATAATTTTTAGTTTATAGAATTGTCCTGGTTTGATACTTAATCTTTACATGCAGTTTCTTTCTCTTAGATGTTATTTTCTCTACTTAAATATTATTTGGACACTGACACTGCTCTGAAAGTATCCCATTTTATAGCAAAATACCCTTACCATTTCCTAACAGTAGCTATTTCTTGGAGCCATCCAACCCAATGGCCAACGCAGAGATGCAATTTTAAGGTGATCTAACAACCTTAACTAAGCCACTTGGTTACAGTAGTCCGTCCTCCCGCCAATTAGGTCACATGACCACATTGTTTACTTCATTATTTTTGTTGGCCATCAACAGTATGGACGTCTTTGGGAATTAAGAGAAGTTGTCAGGGTTTATTTATTTTTGTTGAGATTTTATAGTGAATCTCACTTCATATTTAATATGTATATGATATAAAATTTAGACATTTCTTGAATCCCCGAAGGTATGCCAATATATGCAAATAAAGTACTTTTAGATGGTGACATCGAAAGTTCGATCGTCTTCAACCTCTAGGAAAAAAATCAGCGTAAAGAAGCCCATAATGCAATGATATATATATATATATATATATATATATATATATATATATATATATATATAGCTTGCCAGTCGTTTGGTTCAGTTTGCTGGATGTTGGAAGCTATAATTTAGCAGCATAAATACCTAGAAATTGTGTACTCTTTGATGAACAAAACCAGTTTGGGCGACAGCGATGTTGAATAAGAATGACAATTCGATTGCCACTATTGCTGTTCACACGCCGGGTTCTAATAGCCAAGGGTTGGTAGTGATTCTGCTACATGAAAAGTCCGGCCGGACATTCTGTCCTAAGACTAGGAAAACATTTAGGACATTTTCGGAGAATTTAGGACAGAATTCTTGTCAATCAAATTTTCATTCTACAGGTTGCTAAAATTAAGTCATTAAGGTCAATGACCCTATATGAATGGGATATAAAGTAAAATTTACTGAATCATAATAAAAATCTCATTTAGTTAAAATGTCAAAAAGTCTTTATGATGTTCAATGATCATGTATTACTAAAATGAGAACTCACGGCCACAGAACCTAAGTATGGTGAATCGGTGATCCATGAGATTTTCATGCTATTAAAATGTCCACTGGCAGTAAACATTACAGCTAGCAAATAAACTTTCAATCTGATTTTTTTTCAGTGCAAATATTAATAAAAAGAAATATTTATCAAAGCAAAAATTCAGAATATTACAGTAAAATTTATGTGGAACCCTACAGAAAACAAAATATACAATTACACGAAAATACCAGACGACCATAATTAATATTCATGAGAAGATATGAGGACACAGATTTTGCCTGGGATGTCCTTGCAATATTTTATAAAATGGAAGCATAGACAAAATCAAATACTTTAAACTCAAGAACTCAAGGCCATAACACCCAAGTCATTAATATTCATGAGAAGATATGAGGACACAGATTTTCCATTTGATTTCCTTGCAATATTTTTTTAAATGGAAGCATAGACGAAAATCAAATAATTTAAACTCGAGAACTCACGGCCATAGCACCCAAGTCATTAATATTTATGAGAAGATATGAGGACACGGATTTCCCCTGGGATTTCCTTGCAGATCACGTGGCTTGTCACGAGATTTCATAAAAGACGTCTAGACCTTGCTACAATAAAAAAAATTTAAAATCACGTAGATCTCGCGAGATTTTAGGGTTGTAACGTGACTTCATATTTGTAAATAAAAAGACGTCTAGATCTTCTATTATCGCCCACAGATACGACTCGGACAATATGTCCTAATATTCTATTTAAAATTCGGGGTTTTGTTGCAAAATTCGGTCAAGGACCGATGGCCGACGCGAATCTGAAACCCTGGTTGGCAGCAATTTTATCACAATGTGCATGTCAGTCGAATAGATTGTTGACTCTACGGAAGAAGGAATCTCCCTTGGGGGCAGCCATTATAGTTGCCATTGGACACTGCACCGTGGAGGAGGTTTGAATGCAGGAAAAGACGGCATCTTCGGAAAACTCTTCTGTCGAGGTCCAGTCAATACATTCCATGGAGGTAAATACCTTCATAACATCATTCAAGGACAATAGAGTTTCTATAAGTCCCAAAAGGTTTAGATTCGGGTTGTCAGATGACAGGGAGTGTCATTCATATCTACAAGGAAAGGCTTTTGATTCAATGATTTTTGCACAGGGAATAATTAAAGAAGTGGTATTTTAGGACAATCGGGTTTCTAAAAAGGTTTAGAATCAGGTTGTCAGATGATGGGGATTGTGATTCATCTCAAAAATACAACGAATCTAGTCCTTACTTTTCAGAGATTTGGCTGACTATTATTAAGTGGCTAGGGATTGATATAACAGTCACGGGCACTGTGAATGCTCCCTCTGTTTTGTCACATTTATCTATATCAAGGAATTGCCTCATTCTTTAGGCACTGAATGTGACCAATGTTTGCGGTTTCAACCCATTTGAAGCTTCTGGTGCTTCTAAGAGCAGGTATGCAGGAAGAATATTTTGCTTGGAGTTCTTTACTTAAATCACTTGACAGCTCCTTAGTTGCAGGAGGTCTGCAGGAAGATCACTTTTCAGACACTTTAGGAACCAGTTCCCTTGTAGGAGACCGTAAGAGAGACCAGACGTGTATTGACTCCCTTTTTCAGTTCAGGTCTAATTTAAAGGATCTAAGGGATCAGTATGATATGTTATAGACTTCATTAATGCCTTGGACTGTGTGCAATGTGTATGCATTTCCAGTCCAGAGTCAATCAGTTTTGTGTTCAAATCTTCTTGTTGGAGTTTGACCATGTCTAAGCACATGTGACTCAACAGGAGGGATGTAACTTAAAATGCCTTTAGCAAACCTACAATGCATTTTTGCTCCTAATGAGGTTTTCCTGCTGGACATATTGTCAGATGTTCAGAGAAACTTCATCCATTCATGTCAATAGGGATGATTATAAGTCTGGAAATGAGCATGCTCCTAGACATGACTAGGAAAGGGACATCAGGTCTCAGAGTAGATCTTGTTTGTCCCTATCATGACATTTATTCCTAAAATACAGTTTCAAATGGCTCCTACACCTCAGCTAGTTACAAGGGGAGAGGATCTTACTTATCCAGGCCCTATAGAAGCAGGGGTGGTAGGTGGCTTCCTGTGTTTTTAGGAAGCCTTTGTCCAGTTTTTGCCAGTATACAAGTCTCCGCTCTTAGAGGAGGACACTTTTTCAACCAGACTTTCAGGGACAAAGTTTGCTGGAGAAAGGTGGTTAAAATAAAAAAGTTTTGATAGAAGCTGTTTATGAAATGAATCGACAAAAGGGTGATAACACCAGTCATAGTTTCACATCACTTGAAGTTTACATTTTATTGCGTTAATACATCCTATCTAATAGACACTTGCTAATCCGGTCGGCGCAGACCGGCCCGCCAAATGTCAGAAAAAGACGTCCTGTGTTTCCACTTGCCGGCCGGTCCCTAGTACTAGTACACTCGCCAGATGGCGTGTTGTACTTCCTTCCTGTCTAGACAGCGTGACGTCATAGCATCTTTTTCGTTTGGTGCGAACTAGTGCACATGGATTTTGATTCACTGCCAGTTTTTTTTTTCTGAAATTTGTGAAGATTATTGAAGGACTCCATCTTTTTGTGATATTATTTGATTTCTGCATATACATAGACTATTATGTCATCTCCGGGGCAGAAAAGGGGCAGCTGCGGCCATGCAGTGGCCAGCTTTGGTGGTCACTCATTTTGTGCTCGTTGTCGAGAGAAAGGGAAGGGTACGGAACCCTGCATTGCTGATAAAGAGACATCTGACTAAGTTTTGTAACTTATTTTCACCAGAGCAACGGGCACAAATTTCCACACCATCTGATAAGCTTAAGAAGAAAAGAGAGAGGCTAAGCGTCTGGACAATCCCACCCCCATGGAAGATAGTTCCCTCGTGGACCCTACTACAGTATCTGTTGGGGTTGTGGGTGACGCTAGTTCTGAGAAGTCTCCAGCCGTGCCCCCTGAAAAGAAAACAAAGAAGGAGAAAGCCCCTGCTAAGTCTAAGAAGGAAAAAGCCTCTACTTCAACTGCTGATGACAGGATCTCAGAGTTAGACCAGAAATGGTCGGAACGCTTCAACAGGTTGGAAGCTTTATTGTTGTCGAAGTCTCTGCAGCCGACCTTTTCATCTGAGGTTAGAGTTACCCCTTCTCACTCACCTCCTGTGAACATGGCCAGAGACAATGAATCCTTTTTCCAGCCAACTAGCAGAGCTATGGACGATTCATCAACTTCTCAGCGCACTGGCCCAGACATTGGTGCTGCTCAGCAGCCGTTGGCCGGCAAGCTGCCTACAGACAGTTCTGTTACAGGAAGTTCATCTTCACAGCGCACTGGCCCAGACAGTACTGCTGCAAAGCAGAAGTCGGCCGGCAAGCTAAAGTCAGAACAGCACCGACCCAAGTCTTCAACAGGGCGCACTGGTCGAGACACTGCTACTGTTATGTCCAACTCGACCGGCAAGCCTCACATTGACTCTCACGGACCTTCCAGCCTGCCTGCTCAGAGTACCAGTACGTCACTTACCGACCGACCTCTTACCGACCAACCTAAACTGCTTTCACCACCGGCTCTGATTCACCTACTCTGCAGAAGGCTTCCAGAAGGGACAGTATTTCTAGTCTTGAGTCGGAAGCAGACAGTGATCTTTCAGACAGACCTCTGGTTGAACTATTTGTTGAGGTAGGAGAGTTGTCGGATGAGCAAGAACTTACTGAGCATGATCTACCAACCTCAGAGGAGCAGACATACAGAGAAACGATGAAGGATATCCAGTCCTTCATGGGTTGGTCGCATGTACCGGATGTAGACAGTTCCAACCCCTCAGACGACAACCCTTTTGCTGGACCCAAGACTCCGGCTCCTAGGTTGAATGTCAATTTAGTAGAGGGTTATCCGTCAAGAACTGCAGAAGCTGGTAGTTTACCTATGGACCACTTTTGAGACCCCCAGATTGCAAGCAAAATTGTATGGACTTTACACTGACCAACCAGCCGATCCGACAAAGGTCTCTTCTTGGTACACAGGCCACTGCAAGTTGAACATTAGTTTTGGCAGGATCTCCAGAAAGGCAGCCTTGGCCTCTACCCCACCAGCATCACATAGGATATCGCAAGATACCTTAAGAAGATGGGAGAGGACTGCCAGAGAGGCCTCGGTAGTGTGTAATCAAGCTGCCAGCTTCAATCGCTGCTTGTTTAAAGTTCAGAAAGACATGCAAACGCAGCTTAAGACAGTACGTAGCGAAAGCAAATTCAAGGGATCCTCTAAAGCCTCTGAAGCAACTGAAGAACTGCATTTCCTAATGGAGTTCAACTCCAGTATCACACACTCAGGCAGCAGCGAAGGCGATGGAGCATCTGACAGATTTTGTTTTCATAACTATGGGAAACCTTACTCTGGCCCATCGTGATGCTTACTTGAACCATGTGAAGAATGGCATCAAACCGGATATGTTGGCAGCTCTTAGGACAGCCCCTCTTCACATTTCAACATTATTTCCGGATGCAGTCATCAAACGGGCAGAGGAAGAGATCGCTTGCTATGATAACAAAGGAAAATCAACTTCATCGTCTTCACGCCACAAAGGTCGGTTCCACCCTTATGAGAGGAGTGATAAGAGAGCAGAGGGTCGGTCAGAGGCTAAGCAGGAGAGACCTGCCTGGAAGAATATTGCTAAGCGTCAGTGCAGACGAGGTAGAGGCAAGAACTCTAACTTTTCATCGAGTTCTGCCAAGGGCCAGCAGTCATACAAATGACAATCAATAAATGCCATTGTGACAGTGCAGGAGGATACTATAATGTTTGAAAAGTAAAAAAGAAACTTGAATATAGATTACACTTAGTTGACTGTGCTAAAGAGGCAAAAAATAGAAAAAAGAAAAATTTGCCACAGGAGACTTTGACAGAGCAATATATGCTACCTTGTATTTAAAAACTTCTAAAAGAAATTTATCTATTTCTTCATAGCCAAACACAAAATCCAATTTTTGAGAACATTATTTGACGGTGTTTTTTTTCCAACACAAACTTTAGTTATTCAAGAACTTTATATTAAATTTTTTTTTCTTTTCTTTCCAACTAGACCACTTTAATGTCGTTCGGACGGTTAAATTTTACATATTTAACTACACAAGTACTAAACCCCCACCATATGAGAAATAATTTTTGAAAACAATACAACTTCAATGTGAAATGGAGAGTTAAATTTTATACACTTAAATATTTTCCACTTAGAAACACAAATACTAAAACCTCCACCATATGACCATCTCTACTGTCCAAAGTTATTGATTATTTGGCAGCTCAGCCCACACTCTCCATTCAGTTTTAAGCCTTTTATTTTAATTCTTCCATCATTTGTCCCAGCTGTTACCCCCAAGATAGTCAGATAATAGAGGTTTATATATACACACATCTATACATCTATATATACTGTGTATAAACTTGCAGTAAGTGGTTTAGCTACAAATAAGTTTTTAGACTTCACAGCTTATACAAAGACTTTACTAAAATTTAAAAGATATTGAAATATTGTGTCAACACCAGTTATCTGATTATATTAGTCTACTACATTGAATTTGATTGTCTTTGCTATTGCTTTTTATGTCATAAAAAAACACTGGTCCTCTTTATTTGACTTCAGAACAGATCAAACCTTTTCTAGAGTCTTCCCTTGAAGGTTAGAACCTTTCCACTATGATTTGTCCCATACTTGTGGATTTCCCAGTCCTAGTCCAACTGCGAACAGAGTATCATATTGGTTTGCCTCCACAAGAGATGTGTCTCCAGTTTCTACCAGAAACTTCGAAAGGTATGTATTCTGTGCAAATTTAGCTAGTACGTTCTTTGTGGAGAATCTGCGGAGCTTCTGCTGTCCAGGTGTCCATGTGGAAGTTTGCGATTTTTCGCCCAAGTTTCTTCTGTTGAATGGGATTTTTCTCTCTTGCAATTTCCACTACACTGGTGTGGTCACTGAACAGCTGTGCCTTTGAAATCATCAAGAACAGTTCCATGCAGTTGTAGTATTCACCAAGTCACACAAGTTGTGATTTGATAGTGGGCTTCTGTTTCCAAAAAAAGCTGTAATTCCATTCTTCTGGGGACTTGTGGATTATACTGTGGATTATACTGAGCAGGGGTGAATGAATAGTATCAATGCTGTAGGATTTCCCCTCAAGCAGAATTCTATCCTGTTTTAGTTTAACTCCCCCCTTTTGTTGTCTTGTTGACTTTGATGTTGCCTGGATTGCTTTGGATATTGGAAATATTTGCTTACGCCTAGCCTCAATTTCTTGGGAGTAATCATCACTTACAGATATTTTCTCCTCTTTCCTCAGTTCATTTCTAATGTTAAATAATAGTTCCTTGTCTTTGAAGTTGCAAAATCTTACAATGGCTATGCAATTTTTACCTTTCTGCACTGTCCCAATATGATGCACTTTTTCAAATGTTCTGTTATTAAAACTGTCTCCTGAACATGCTAAATGTTTGTTGAAAATGCTCAATAAGTTTTACTCTAAATCCTCCTTTGGGAGCTCAAGAACATTATAAATCCTAGCATTATTGTTCTAGTTTATCCACTTTGGCTTTAAGTTTTTGGTTGTCTTCTGTCAAAACTTGGATTTCTTTTTCTAAATAGGGGCCAAGGTGGCAGAGTGGTAACACTCTTGCCTCCCACCTCTGAGGCCGGGGTTCGATCCCCAGCATGGCCTCAAGTGGGAAAGCTGGTAGTTGCTTGCCATTGGTCGGCAGTTTACAGTACAGAACCCTAACGAACTGTATGTACTGGTTTCCTCTGCCCATCCAACTACCCGTCGTGATATGACCTGTACAGTGTTGAAAGCGACGTAAACCCCCAAATAAATAAATAAATTCTTTTTCTAAATTGGTCACCTTAGCTGAAACCCCTAAAACTTGGTCAAATTTATCATGTAATGGTTGGAGTTGTTTATCCAGAAGCTCTGAAAGTGTTTCAATATTGGTTTCAGGTGAAAACAACATTTCTGTAGCAGGTCTTTTTGATGCTGGCGTCTGATGCTCTCCCTTAACATTCATTTTGATAGCTGGGGAATCTTCCTTAGAAAACACTGGTTTTCAGTTGGCACAATAACAATTGTCCACACACTTTTTCAAATACACAACACACATTCACACTAATTGACCTTAGCCATTCCTTGTTTGTGACCCACTTCTGTGAAGAGAAATTGTGTTGTATTGTTAGAACCCAGGGAACACCATGTGAATTGTTATGATAAATACAGTTTTTTGTGTCTTTTTTCTGTTCCACTTCACTTCACAGCTTCACGTATTTGTGTCCTAGCTTGATTGTTTTGATCAATACTTTTTTTTTCTTCAAGTTCATGTGCCCTTTTTATGTTCCACTTCACCTGGCTTCATATATTAAAGTCCTAACTTCATTAGTTTTTTACCCCACAGCCCTTAAGGGCTGTTGGGGTATTGTTTTCACCCATGGTGTCCGGATGGGCGGGTGGGCGGGCGGCGGGAAAAGAGTTTGTCCGGGCTGTATCTCAGAAACCGTAAGGTGTAGGAAGTTGATACTTGGTAGGGACATTGGTTAGGGGGTGTAGGTGTGCAACGTCATGGTCTGACCTTGATTTGACCTTTGACCTTGCCGTAGTGACCTTGAGTTTGAAAATCTTGTCCGGGCTATATCTCGGAAACCATAAGGTGTAGGAAGTTGATACTTGGTAGGGATATTGGTTAGGGGGTGTAGGTGTGCAACGTCACGGTCTGACCTTGATTTGACCTTTGACCTTGCTGTAGTGACCTTGACCTATAAAATCTTGTCCGGGCTATATCTCGGAAACCGTAAGGTGTAGAAAGTTGATACTTGGTAGGAATATTGGTTAGGGGGTGTAGGTGTGCAGCGTCATGGTGTGACCTTGATTTGACCTTTGGCCTTGCCGTAGTGACCTTGACCTATAAAATCTTGTCCGGGCTATATCTCAGAAACCGTAAGGTGTAGGTAGTTAATATTTGGTAGGGACATTGGTTAGGGGGTGTAGGTGTGCAACATCACGGTCTGACCTTGATTTGACCTTTGACCTTGCTGTAGTGACCTTGACCTATAAAATCTTGTCCGGGCTATATCTCGGAAACCGTAAGGTGTAGAAAGTTGATACTTGGTAGGAATATTGGTTAGGGGGTGTAGGTGTGCAGCGTCATGGTGTGACCTTGATTTGACCTTTGACCTTGCCGTAGTGACCTTGACCTATAAAATATTGTCCGGGCTATATCTCGGAAACTGTAAGGTGTAGGAAGTTGATACTTGGTAGGGATATTGGTTAGGGGGTATAGGTGTGCAACGTCATGGTCTGACCTTGATTTGTCCTTTGACCTTGCCGTAGTGACCTTGACCTATAAAATCTTGTCCGGGCTATATCTCAGAAACCGTAAGGTGTAGGAAGTTGATACTTGGTAGGGATATTGGTTAGGGGGTGTAGGTGTGCAATGTCATGGTCTGACGAGGATTTGACCTTTGACCTTGCCGTAGTGACCTTGAGTTCGAAAATCTTGTCCGGGCTATATCTCGGAAACCGCAAGGTGTAGGAAGTTGATACTTGGTAGGGACATTGGTTAGGGGGTGTAGTTGTGCAACGTCATGATCTGACCTTGATTTGACCTTTGACCTTGCTGTAGTGACCTTGACCTATAAAATCTTGTTGCACCTTTGAGTCTGTTTTTTTGATGCAGATTTAGCACTGTTAAAGTCATATTAGAATTTATTAAGAATTTTACTTTCATAACTTCCCATTGTAAGAGATAGAATTTCATCAAGTGAGCCACAGATTTTGCTCCAACACCACACATAAGCATTCATTAAATGTATTACCACTTCTGTATGCATGATAATATTCAAACCATCTAAACCATAATTGGGCCATGCAGGTGTAGATAAAGAGTGTTGAATTTTAGTTTGCTGATTAATGCTGTTATCTTGTTATTGAATTATCTTGTTTTAGTACTTCATCTTTATATGCATTATCTTTCTTTTAAACATTATTTCTCCATTTAAACATTGTTTGGACCTTTATATAACTGACAGTGCTCTGAAAGTATCCTGAAGTTTGTACTGGTACAGTACTCCTGTATCTCATGGTGTTGAAAATATTTCCCTAGGCTGTGGGGTACGGGCACCTCATTTTTCTCTGGTTTTACAACCATCTCCATTAATATAAACACTTAGATGAAAGTCAGCCAGCGTAATAAGAAATATGTGTGCACTTGTCTAACTTGGAATATATACTTCCATATCTCACTTTCTTCCTCTGCTAAATAACTTTCACAGTCTTGATAACAACTCAAATTATAAGAACAAAATGTTGCAAAAATACTGCACTCAGCATTGTTGTAAATGGAACTGAATTGTATTTATTTGGATTTAATGCAACGTATTTAGACATATATTGGTGTCAGAGGCAGAAATCAGTGACAGTACTCATTAATTACACCTTTCAAGTGTATGTAAGTAAATTTCAGTTATGTAGATAGCTTGTGTAAAGGCTAACCTCTTACATAGTTTAAACATTGCCTCAAAAAATTACCCAAGGTTAGAACAATATCTACAAAGTCAGATATATTTATAGGTTTTGTGGTTGAAAGTCTTGCAATGGGTCTTGATTACAGTTTGAACATTATATGTCCTTGCATGGGCCCAATCTCTCATACATTAATTCAGTGTTTATTTAATGATTATTTTGTGGTAAGATAAGTTTTTAAAACAAGGAAAAATCTATTCAAATTTATCATAAAAATGGTGCAGCATATATGTACTATACATGTACATGTGTTATTTAATTATTATGAATCTTGTTTCTACTTCCCTAAACATATAATTTTTAATATGAGAGTAATATAAAGGTCTCCAAAGGCTATTTGTGTAGTTTATTGTTGCACACTGATATATTATAGCATAACAAATAAATTGCATTCAAAAACACTGAAAAATGCGTACTTTTGAAAATGTTGATAGATACATGAAAAGACAGTTTGACTATATTTCCTCTGGAAAAATACCACCAATCTGATCAAGGCTAATTTTGTAATTTACTTTGCCTGACTAATGTATTTATCAACAAAAAAAAACATTCCAACACACAGAAAATAAATATGTTTGTACATGAAATAGCTTACTACGGCAGTTTGTTTACAAACTAATGAACCTGTAACGTCAAGGCTAGTATTTTCTACAAAAGTTATCGAGTGAAAAGTAATGGCGACAGTTGTGAAAAGCATGAATATAGCATGTAACCTTGTCCAGACGCATCTTATTTTTACAAAAATTGAAGTTTCACATCTAAGTGTGTCTATTGACAACAGTTCTCAAAATGCTTCCTATGACCTTTAAGGCTTGAACGTAACTTTAAGGTAACAAGGCTTGCTTCAAATGTCTCAAAAATGTTCCCATTGTGTTTTTACAACCTTTTTTGCCATATTAAAAATATGACAAATAATGAAAACAGACTTATCTGCATGTCTATTGAGGATGACCCAAGACCTGCAGGCCTTTTTCTCTAGTTGTATCCTGTGATCCGTTCAGCATCCAGTAATACATAATATTTGTATCATGTAATCCTTTCAGTGTCCACAAACACAACATATCAATATCCAGATATTCAGAATGTCTGCACAACTATGCTGTTCATTCCAAAATTTGAACAATATCCAAAACACATCAAATCCACTCTCTGGTAGATCCACACATTGTTTTCAGTTCACTTCAGTAGTGGAGTTCACCAAAATATTTATATATCAAGCAGTCTTTATCCACTTGAAGTTAAAATTAAATTAAAATGTAACAGTTCATAGGCTACTGTGACGTAACAGCTTTAACTTTCCTTATTACAAGCGATTTCAGTGATAATGTGTGGTCAGGCTTACAGCACTTATATGCAGCTGGGGAAATACCCAGAAGGTTATGGAAATCATCAAATCAAAATACTGTTACAAGAACTACTGAGGAGGTTCTGGAAACCTAGGGGGTTTCCCCAAATCTATGAATGGATCACCCTAGTAGAGAGTAACAAAGATCAGTACCAACTTAACCAGTTCTGTGGCATAAAAAATCAATATCTCAGTGACCTTATATGGCATCACACACACAACACTTTCTTCAGATTAAATCATGCATTGGCACTTCCCATTTTTGTAACAATATACAAATACTAGCAGAAGTTGGCCAGATTGTGTGCTTGTAATTCCATCAGTACATAAGTCTACTGAGCAATTTGGTCTTAGCTTTGCATATAATGCTCCAACGATTTGGAATGATTTGCCTGATAATGCTTACATTGTATCTTCTCTGTTGTCATGTAGAAAGATTTTGACATCATCTATCTTTGGAAATACATGCACATCAGAGTTTATAATATTTCCATGTTTTTCACTTTTGATTATGTCTTCATGACAAAGATGAATGGCCATAAAAGTTCTTCTAAATTAGAATTAGAATCAGTGCTAAGTAAAAAAATATATTACTTGAAGCTCTGACAACTGCTTGTCTCTGTAAGGTGATCTTCATGCATTTTGTTCACTTTCTAGAATGGTTCTGTTTATTGGTGTGTACACATGTGACAAATGGACCTTTTCCCAAGTCATTAATCTGAAGAATTTAATAGTATACCTGTTCATGCCATAGACAATTTAATTAGAACAAACATGCAGAAATTCTTACAGACAATATATATATAGTTTTATTTTTGTAGCAAGAATAGCAAAGAAGAAGGTGTTCAATAAATCAGGTGATCTGGATCCAGATCCAAAGAAAGAATTGGATAAAGAAAAGGATGAAGTGTCATTGAAGCCCTTGCACAAAATGTCAGCCTATGTTCAAATACCAAATGGTAATAACATAACTAATTTGTCTCAACAGCAGCCATGCTGGAATGCACAGAGATTTTTATATTCTCCACTATCATTCCCTTGACGACATGATCAGTGGCATTATCACACTTTGTTTTGGGAGGGTATTTCAAAAATTATTTGATTAAATTCAAATTTGGCACATGGATGAACTTGTCCTATATGTGTGCTGTATTTTACAGTCATCTTAATCTCCTGAGGATGTTTTCACTAACATGAATTAAGATCAGATCAAGATCAGATCAAATTTGAGAAAAAAGTTTCAAGTGAGCTAGAGATCGAATAGCTATTCAAAAACCAAGACCACTTGAGCTGAAAAGATTAATAAATCTTTGATCTATTTTTTTCATCAGTTTCTCACAAATTGAAACAGTTCTTTTCCATTCTGGAAATTTAAAGGATTTATACAATTGTGAAGTATCCTCCAACCATGTAATGACTAATTAAAACATTTTCCCCCAAGAAATCTTTCATCAGTTATTTTTGATCTTTCTTAAACCAAAAGTTAATCGATCAAAGTGCATTGATTAAAGTTAATCCAAAATTTGATTGAAAAAAAATCAGATCAAATGTTTGTGAATACCAATCTGAGCTGATAAAAAAATCTGATCAAATATTAATCATTTTTGCTCAAATGTGATCTGATCTTCACTGATGCATGTTAGTTAATCGGGTCTAGTATCTTCGCTGCAACCTTATTATAGTCTGCCATGAATATCTCCCTTACTAGTGGGTGCCTTCTAACTATTTTTGGTACTTATATACCTTAGGCAAGGGAAATTATTTCTAAATTTTTATATTTGGCCTTGGTCAAGGTAACATGATTGAAAATAATTTGTTTTTCCTGGAAACACACTCATCACCAAACAAAAAAAAATACTTACTGTAGTAGGGTGTAATTTTACTCGCACATTAATGACATCAGTATTGCGAACTTATTTAGATTTTGGGTGTGATGTGACAAAAATTGAACAAAAAGCTTAAGTTAATCAGTACCTCCCTATTATCTGTTTATCTATTACTTTTAGAGCCTTATATGTATTGGGAAGTAATAGGAAACCATTTGCAGAGAGCATCATAATAAGGTCAGATTTACCTCCTGCTCCCCCTACCCCCTTTGGTCAAAGTGGGGTTGTAAAATCGCCAATGTTGTGTTTTGGGCCTTTAACTCCTTTGTAATTGTTTTAGAGCTTTTGAATGTATTGGGAGGTAATATGTAACTATGTAAAGGACTCAAGAGATCTGGCCAGATTACCTCTTTCCTGCCCCCCCCCCCTCCATTATGGGTCATACTTGGGTCATGAAAAAATCACAGTTTGTGTTTATTGTTTTATCTTTATTATCTCTTTCATCATTGCTTTAGTAGCTTAAGATTATATTGGGAGTTAATAAAAATCATATACAGGGGCTCTAAATAACAAGTCAGATTTATCCAACCCTCTTCTATGGGTCAAACTGGGGTTGAAATAGACACTTAGTCACTCTCTTGTTCAAGGCATGCAAATCTGTCTGTTCGTCTGTTTGCTAAAGACATTACAAGGGAGGTACCCCCACCAAAAGTGTGAAAATTTCAAAACTTTCACAATTTTCGTATTGACTATTGTAGGGATTTATCTCATATTGCATATATGTACTAGGCCACAAGTAGATTCCCTTGTGTGAGTATCAGACCTGGATCTGTCTTACTTTTTTTTTTGTGAATTTTTTTATAATTTTTAATGCATTAAAATTCATGAAATCATCCACTAAATCACTTATTTTCTCATTGAGTATTGTAGGGATTTCTCTCTTATGTTACTTATATGTACTAGGCCACTAGTAGATTCCCTTGGGTGAGTATCAGGCCTGGATCTTTTTAAATTTTTCTTATGAATTTTTAAAATAATTTTTAATGCATTAAAATTCATGAAATCATCCACTAAATCACCTATAACTTGAAAAGTGTTGGATTTAGAGTATTTTGTTAAAATACGTTATTTAGCTACTTTTTTCATAGCTACAACATGGTGAGTAACTTGGGTGTCTACTCCAATAGCTAAGTGAGTATTAGCTACCTTCTGATTTTTCAGTACCTTTCATAATGGGTAAAATCACTTATAACTCAAAAACTATTGCATTTAGAGTATTTTGTTTATCTGTTTTTCATGTACTTTTGGGTCAGCTATAATATAGTACAATAGCAGACCTGTATGTCATGGCATAGCTGAGCATTAGCTACTTTCAGGTTCTCAATGTTGACTAAGTCAGTTGTAACTTGAAAACTATTGCATTTCGTGTATTCTGTTTAAATATGTTGCTCACATACTTATGGGTGAGCTACAACATACTGAAATTGTAGACCTGAAGGTCATGGCATAGCTGAGCAAGAGCTAATTTCTCGTTCTCACAGTTGACTAAATCTGTTGTAACTTAAAAACGATTGCATTTAGAGTATTTTCTTTGAATATGTCGTTTACCTACTTTTGGGTAAGCTATAACATGGTAAAGTTGCAGAAATGTAGGTCTTTGCATAGCTGAGCAAAAGCTACTTTGAGGGTTTCTCTGTTGAGTGAATCAGTTGTAAGTTGAAAACTATTGCATTGAGAAAATGTTTAAATATCTTATTCATCTACTTTTGAATTAGCTATAACACAGTAAAATTGCAGATGTGTAGCTCATGGCATATCTGAGTAATAGCTATTCTCAGGTTCACACTGTTGAGTAAATCAGTTGTAACTTGGAAATGATTGCATTTAGAGTATTTTATTATCTCCCGCCGGGCTTTAGCCCGGGAGGGAGATTATGAAATGATGCCTGTGTGTGCGTGCGTGCGTGCGTGCATGTGTGCGTGCATGTGTGCGTGCGTTAGTTAGTCACGCAGATTTCTCCAAAACTACTACAGCTACAGATTTTTTGTAAATTAATTGTCCCAATGAATTTTTACGCCCTCGAAAATTTTTTGGGTTTTATGGACTTAGGCCTAAAGATAAGTGAGTAATAGCAATCTTAGCTACTTGGAGTAAAGGGCTCATAATTCAAAAACTATTGCAGTTACAACTTTTTCTTCAAATATGTTGTTCAGCTACTTTGTCCTTAGCTATAAGATGGTACATAGTTTGGGGTCCCATTGCATGCCATAAGTGAGTAATAGCTGTTTTCCTATTTGTAGCAAAATAATGACATAAGTAAATGTCAAATATCTTCAAAAGTATTAAAGTTAGGGAATTGTTTTCAAATATGTTGTTCATCTACTTTTTGATAAGCTATCACATAGTAAAGTTTCAGATCTGTTGCACATTGGATAGCTGAGTAATAGCTACTTTGAAATTCTACAGTTGAGTAAATCCATTGTA
The DNA here is from genome assembly GCA_964017235.1 of Sabellastarte sp. h YS-2021. Classification (NCBI taxonomy): domain Eukaryota; kingdom Metazoa; phylum Annelida; class Polychaeta; order Sabellida; family Sabellidae; genus Sabellastarte; species Sabellastarte sp. h YS-2021. Next base: position 38,723,519 of record OZ024936.1, read on the forward strand.
ACTCCAAAACTAGTGCAGTTAGAGTATTTTCCTAAAATATGTTGTTCAGCTACTTTGTCCTTAATTATAAGATGCCATATAGTTTGGGGTTCTATTGCATGCCATAAGTGAGTAATAGCTATTTTCTTATTTGTAGCAAAATAATGACATCAGTAAATGTCAAATATCTTCAAAAGTATTAAAGTTAGGGAATTCTTTTCAAATATGTTCTTCATCTAGTTTTTGGTAAGCTATCACATAGTAAAGTTTCAGACCTGTTGCACATTGGATAGCTGAGTAATAGCTACTGAAATGAGTAAATGTCTTTTATCTCTAAAAGTATTACAGGTAGGCAATTTCTTCTAAATAAGTCATTCACCTACTTTTGGGTGATCTACCACATAGTGAAGTTGCAGAACTGTATCTCTTTGGATAGCTGAGTAATAGCTACTAAAATGAGTAAATGTCTTTTATCTCTAAAAGTATTACAGGTAGGCAATTTCTTCTAATAAGTCATTCACCTACTTTTTGGTGATCTACCACATAGTGAAGTTGCAGAACTGTAGCTCTTTGGATAACTTAGTAATAGCTACTAAAATGAGTAAATGTCTTATATCTCTAAAAGTATTACAGGTAGGCAATTTCTTCTAAATAAGTCATTCACATACTTTTGGGTGATCTGCCACATAGTGAAGTTGCAGAACTGTAGCTCTTTGGATAGCTGAATAACAGCTACTAAAATGAGAAAATGTCTTTTATCTCTAAAAGTATTACAGGTAGGCAATTTCTTCTAAATAAGTCATTCACCTACTTTTGGGTGATCTACCACATAGTGAAGTTGCAGAACTGTATCTCTTTGGATAGCTGAGTAATAGCTACTAAAATGGGTAAATGTCTTTTATCTCTAAAAGTATTACAGGTAGGCAATTTCTTCTAAATAAGTCAATCACCTACTTTTGGGTGATCTACCACATAGTGAAGTTGCAGAACTGTAGCTCTTTGGATAGCTGAATAATAGCTACTAAAATGAGTAAATGTCTTTTATCTCTAAAAGTATTACAGGTAGACAATTTCTTCTAAATAAGTCAGTCACCTACTTTTGGCTGATCTACCACATAGTGAAGTTGCAGAACTGTAGCTCTTTGGATAGCTGAGTAATAGCTACTAAAATGAGTAAATGTCTTTTATCTCTAAAAGTATTACAGGTAGACAATTTCTTCTAAATAAGTCAATCACCTACTTTTGGGTGATCTACCACATAGTGAAGTTGCAGAACTGTAGCTCTTTGGATAGCTGAATAATAGCTACTAAAATGAGTAAATGTCTTTTATCTCTAAAAGTATTACAGGTAGGCAATTTCTTCTAAATAAGTCATTCACCTACTTTTGGGTGATCTACCACATAGTGAAGTTGCAGAACTGTAGTTCTTTGGATAGCTGAGTAATAGCTACTAAAATGAGTAAATGTCTTTTATCTCTAAAAGTATTACAGGTAGACAATTTCTTCTAAATAAGTCAATCACCTACTTTTGGCTGATCTACCACATAGTGAAGTTGCAGAACTGTAGCTCTTTGGATAGGTGAGTAATAGCTACCAAAATGAGTAAATGTCTTTTATCTCTAAAAGTATTACAGGTAGGCAATTTCTTCTAAATAAGTCATTCACCTACTTTTGGGTGATCTGCCACATAGTGAAGTTGCAGAACTGTAGCTCTTTGGATAACTGAGTAACAGCTACTAAAATGAGTAAATGTCTTTTATCTCTAAAAGTATTACAGGTAGGCAATTTCTTCTAAATAAGTCATTCACATACTTTTGGGTGATCTAGCACATAGTGAAGTTGCAGAACTGTAGCTCTTTGGATAACTGAGTAATAGCTACTAAAATGAGCAAATATTTTTTATCACTAAAAGTATTACAGGTAGGCAATTTCTTCTAAATAAGTCATTCACATACTTTTGGGTGATCTACCACATAGTGAAGTTGCAGAACTGTATCTCTTTGGATAGCTGAGTAATAGCTACTAAAATGAGTAAATGTCTTTCATCTCTAAAAGTATTACAGGTAAGCAATTTCTTCTAAATAAGTCATTCACCTACTTTTGGGTGATCTACCACATAGTGAAGTTGCAGAACTGTAGCTCTTTGGATAACTGAGTAATAGCTACTAAAATGAGCAAATGTCTTTTATCTCTAAAAGTATTACAGGTAGGCAATTTCTTCTAAATAAGTCATTCACCTACTTTTGGGTGAAGTTGCAGAACTGTATCTCTTTGGATAGCTGAGTAATAGCTACTAAAATGAGTAAATGTCTTTTATCTCTAAAAGTATTACAGGTAGGCAATTTCTTCTAAATAAGTCATTCACATACTTTTGGGTGATCTACCACATAGTGAAGTTGCAGAACTGTAGCTCTTTGGATAGCTGAGTAATAGCTACTAAAATGAGTAAATGTCTTTTATCTCTAAAAGTATTACAGGTAGGCAATTTCTTCTAAATAAGTCATTCACCTACTTTTGGGTGATCTACCACATAGTGAAGTTGCAGAACTGTAGCTCTTTGGATAGCTGAGTAATAGCTACTAAAATGAGTAAATATCTTGTATCTCTAAAAGTATTACAGGTAGACAATTTCTTCTAAACAAGTCAATCACCTACTTTTGGGTGATCTACCACATAGTGAAGTTGCAGAACTGTAGCTCTTTGGATAGCTGAATAATAGCTACTAAAATGAGTAAATGTCTTTTATCTCTAAAAGTATTACAGGTAGGCAATTTCTTCTAAATAAGTCATTCACCTACTTTTGGGTGATCTACCACATAGTGAAGTTGCAGAACTGTAGTTCTTTGGATAGCTGAGTAATAGCTACTAAAATGAGTAAATGTCTTTTATCTCTAAAAGTATTACAGGTAGACAATTTCTTCTAAATAAGTCAATCACCTACTTTTGGCTGATCTAGCACATAGTGAAGTTGCAGAACTGTAGCTCTTTGGATAGCTGAGTAATAGCTACTAAAATGAGTAATTGTCTTTTATCTCTAAAAGTATTACAGGTAGGCAATTTCTTCTAAATAAGTCATTCACCTACTTTTGGGTGATCTAGCACATAGTGAAGTTGCAGAACTGTAGCTCTTTGGATAACTGAGTAATAGCTACTAAAATGAGTAAATGTCTTTTATCTCTAAAAGTATTACAGGTAGGCAATTTCTTCTAAATAAGTCATTCACCTACTTTTGGGTGATCTACCACATAGTGAAGTTGCAGAACTGTAGCTCTTTGGATAACTGAGTAATAGCTACTAAAATGAGTAAATGTCTTTTATCTCTAAAAGTATTACAGGTAGACAATTTCTTCTAAATAAGTCATTCACCTACTTTTGGGTGATCTACCACATAGTGAAGTTGCAGAACTGTAGCTCTTTGGATAACTGAGTAATAGCTACTAAAATGAGTAAATGTCTTTTATCTCTAAAAGTATTACAGGTAGGCAATTTCTTCTAAATAAGTCATTCACCTACTTTTGGGTGAAGTTGCAGAACTGTATCTCTTTGGATAGCTGAGTAATAGCTACTAAAATGAGTAAATGTCTTTTATCTCTAAAAGTATTACAGGTAGGCAATTTCTTCTAAATAAGTCATTCACATACTTTTGGGTGATCTACCACATAGTGAAGTTGCAGAACTGTAGCTCTTTGGATAGCTGAGTAATAGCTACTAAAATGAGTAAATGTCTTTTATCTCTAAAAGTATTACAGGTAGGCAATTTCTTCTAAATAAGTCATTCACCTACTTTTGGGTGATCTACCACATAGTGAAGTTGCAGAACTGTAGCTCTTTGGATAGCTGAGTAATAGCTACTAAAATGAGTAAATATCTTGTATCTCTAAAAGTATTACAGGTAGACAATTTCTTCTAAACAAGTCAATCACCTACTTTTGGGTGATCTACCACATAGTGAAGTTGCAGAACTGTAGCTCTTTGGATAGCTGAATAATAGCTACTAAAATGAGTAAATGTCTTTTATCTCTAAAAGTATTACAGGTAGGCAATTTCTTCTAAATAAGTCATTCACCTACTTTTGGGTGATCTACCACATAGTGAAGTTGCAGAACTGTAGCTCTTTGGATAGCTGAGTAATAGCTACTAAAATGAGTAAATGTCTTTTATCTCTAAAAGTATTACAGGTAGACAATTTCTTCTAAATAAGTCAATCACCTACTTTTGGCTGATCTAGCACATAGTGAAGTTGCAGAACTGTAGCTCTTTGGATAGCTGAGTAATAGCTACTAAAATGAGTAATTGTCTTTTATCTCTAAAAGTATTACAGGTAGGCAATTTCTTCTAAATAAGTCATTCACCTACTTTTGGGTGATCTAGCACATAGTGAAGTTGCAGAACTGTAGCTCTTTGGATAACTGAGTAATAGCTACTAAAATGAGTAAATGTCTTTTATCTCTAAAAGTATTACAGGTAGGCAATTTCTTCTAAATAAGTCATTCACCTACTTTTGGGTGATCTACCACATAGTGAAGTTGCAGAACTGTAGCTCTTTGGATAACTGAGTAATAGCTACTAAAATGAGTAAATGTCTTTTATCTCTAAAAGTATTACAGGTAGGCAATTTCTTCTAAATAAGTCATTCACCTACTTTTGGGTGATCTACCACATAGTGAAGTTGCAGAACTGTAGCTCTTTGGATAACTGAGTAATAGCTACTAAAATGAGTAAATGTCTTTTATCTCTAAAAGTATTACAGGTAGGCAATTTCTTCTAAATAAGTCATTCACCTACTTTTGGGTGATCTACCACATAGTGAAGTTGCAGAACTGTAGCTCTTTGGATAGGTGAGTAATAGCTACCAAAATGAGTAAATGTCTTTTATCTCTAAAAGTATTACAGGTAGGCAATTTCTTCTAAATAAGTCATTCACCTACTTTTGGGTGATCTACCACATAGTGAAGTTGCAGAACTGTAGCTCTTTGGATAACTGAGTAATAGCTACTAAAATGAGTAAATGTCTTTTATCTCTAAAAGTATTACAGGTAGGCAATTTCTTCTAAATAAGTCATTCACCTACTTTTGGGTGATCTACCACATAGTGAAGTTGCAGAACTGTAGCTCTTTGGATAACTGAGTAATAGCTACTAAAATGAGTAAATGTCTTTTATCTCTAAAAGTATTACAGGTAGGCAATTTCTTCTAAATAAGTCATTCACCTACTTTTGGGTGATCTACCACATAGTGAAGTTGCAGAACTGTAGCTCTTTGGATAACTGAGTAATAGCTACTAAAATGAGCAAATATCTTTTATCTCTAAAAGTATTACAGGTAGGCAATTTCTTCTAAATAAGTCATTCACATACTTTTGGGTGATCTACCACATAGTGAAGTTGCAGAACTGTAGCTCTTTGGATAGCTGAGTAATAGCTACTGAAATGAGTAAATGTCTTTTATCTCTAAAAGTATTACAGGTAGGCAATTTCTTCTAAATAAGTCATTCACCTACTTTTGGGTGATCTACCACATAGTGAAGTTGCAGAACTGTAGCTCTTTGGATGGCAGAGTAATAGCCACTAAAATAAGTAAATATCTTTTATCTCTAAAAGTGTTACAGATAGGCAATTTCTTCTAAATACGTCCTTACCTACTTTGGGTTGATCTACTGCATAATAAAGTTGCAGAACTATAGCTCTTTGGATGGCAGAGTAATAGCTACTAAAGTGAGTAAATGCCTTTTGTCTTTAAAAGTATTGCAATCAAACATTAAACTTGTTGTCACTTCTACATGTGCCTCCATCTCACAAGAAAATTTATATTCCACTATCTTTGGTACATCTAATTTATATGGCGGGAAATAAATGCATGCGTCAGAATGCTTGTTTAAATATGTTCTTCACTTACTTTTGGGTCAGCCATAAGACAGTGAAATTGCGAACCTGTATGTCATGGCATAGCTGAGTAATAGCTACTTTCAGATTTTCACTGTTGAGTAAATCAGATGTAACTTGAAAACTATTTCATTTAGAGCATTTTTCTTTAAATATGTTGTTTACCTACTTTTGGGTCAGCTTTAACATAGTGAAATTTCAGACCTGCAGGTCATGGCACAGCTGAGCAATAGCTACTCTAGGTTCTCACTGTTCAATAAATCAGTTGTATCTTGAAAACTATTGCTTTTATTGTGCTACAATAGCTTACCATGTGGAACTGAATGCTATCTCGGATGGCCACAGGATCATGGCCAATGTCCAAGAAAAATGGATGCATACTGACGTGATGCCTACACGTTGAGGTGACCTGGATGTACAATACCACTTCCACTTCCTTCTTCTCATTGGCCACATATGCAAATGGAAGCATTTAATATCGCTTATTTATTTTCCAGAATTTCTAATCGATATAGGTATTGTTGGATGTTATTTTCTAACAGTTTTATCTTTTTATTGCATAGAATAGCTTACCATACCCTTCCTAGTGAAAGACTAAGTATTTTATATATTTGAAGCAAGTTTAATTCCATCTCGGTCCTGATATCATGTCCTTACAAAGACAAAGAACTTACAAGCAACGTCACTTTTGCAATGAATTTGACCTCCATAATTACTGCCTAATTACATGTTGGGAAGCTAGCTAAGGTGACGACGCTTGTGTGACTGGCAGTAGAATGTATCTTATATGCGCTTCTTTTACAGAATAGCAGTTAGAAAAGATTGTCAATAGAAAACATAACACAGAAAAGTCTCGCAAATCTGACACATCTCGGGATGAATCCGAGAGTTTAGGTGAAGAAGGCGAGAACTTTTCTGGGTTCAAGAGAAGAACTGGAAGAGTCCGCCCTTCAATATTATACCTCACCTCCTCATCCCTCTAATATTGCTAAGACTGGTACCCCATGATCTGGTATTGAGACCTTGTCGCCCCATTTCCCTAAAAAACAGAAACCAGTTCCTCCAAGTCTGGTACTGCTCTTCAAAACAAAATTGAAAAATCACTTGGATCTCAAAATAGGGACTTTTCAAGTTTCTATTCTAGAAGCTTTCACTGAGCTTTCTGACCAACAGAGATCCCTACAAGAGTAGATTGATAAACCGAGGGCTAGTGCTACTGTTTCCAAACCCCCCTCGCACTCTGTTGATCAACTTGATCCTGATCCTCTACCAGGTACCAGTCAAGTCTCGGACTCAAATCCGAGACCTTCTGACCCGAGGGATACTGTGGTAGCTGACTTTGCTGGGCCTCCTCTCCCACCACAAAAAAAAAACAACATAAAAACAAAAGAAAGCACAAGTCCACCAGATATATTTCTTCCTCTCCAGAGGAGTCAGATTCATACCCTGAATTACATTACTCAAGTCCTTCACAGGTGATCAATCTAGAAAAAATAAGGGTGAATCTCAGGAGTCCCACAAACCTATGACCGTTGGGGACCTCAACCAGAAGGACCCTGAACCTATTATTAAAACCCTGTTATCCCAAGGGAAGTAGACATGTCAGACTTGCCCTCTGATTATACCGAGGATATTGAACTTTTCAGGCAGGTACTCAATATCCTTGACCCCAGGAACAGTCCCTTCTGCCTCAGTATGGGGCTTAAATAAGGTAGCTCAACAACAGGTACTTAGGCATAAAGGCCTCTCTGCCATGCTCCCAGTTAGCCCTACTTTGAAAGAGGCCCTAGATAAGTTTGAGCAGGACTTTAAAGCTGCTAACCTCCCAGAAGGGAAGTTTATCAAGCTCCCTCCTTCCACTGCAAAGTGGTACAAGTTGGGAAACTTGTGCCTAGAGGAGAAAATCCAGGAGCTCAATATAGACTTTGCTAGCATCTGTATTTCTCCCAAACCCTCTGGAACCCCTATGGGAAAGGTCCCTATGCAGGTAGTCAAAGAATTTGAACACCAGGCTTGGCAAAACCTCTGCACCCTCAACTTCTCAGCTGCATTCAATCAGGTCATTTCTGAATGTAACCTGATCATGGAGAGTTGTAGGGATATCCTTAAGGCTACAGCCAAACAAGTTAAAAACTCAGATAAAGAAAGAACGTAACCTTATCATGGAGAGTTGTAGGGATATCCTTAAGGCTACAGCCAAACAAGTTAAAAACTCAGATCAAGAAAGTGCCAACCCTGAAAGGGCAGCCAGGAATGGCTATGAAGGACCTGTGACTATCTGGATATCTTAGATAGAAGGATCAATATCCAGCAGAGAGCCCTGGCCTGCCAAAGCAAGGCCTTATACTCCAGAGGGAGCTTTACACCATGGGAAAATCGGTCCTCATCAGAAGAGAGGAACAAATGTCCCATTTGCAACCCAATTTGGGAGATACTGGGCGGCAAGAGCTGAGGAGCTCCCCCTTTGCTCCTACTCCTCTGTTTCATTCCCAACTAGTGAAGGACTGCGAGGAGTTTCTCCTCAAAAAGGCATCCCCCCAAAACACTCGGGGCTTCAAGCCCTATCAAAATCAGCCCTTTCGTGGTCCCCTCCACAACAAAAAAAGAGGCTCCTACAGGAAACGCCCCTATGGGGGACAATCCACAAGCAGTAACCAGTCGTTTTCCTCCAATAAGGAGAATTCAAACTACATTGGTAACAAGGGTCATTTTCGACCCCACCACAAGGGCAGAGGGTGTTGTAACCCATCTCCCCAATGACTACTTAACCTCCACCAACCCACCAGTAGGAGATCACCTCCATTCATTCAGGAGAGACTGAAGAAAAGTGCTCAAACAATGGCTACGTTCTGCCATTCAGGACGAAGCCAAAATTAGCCAGATTTCACCTGATTCTGTCAGGGTACAAGGCTTATCCAGAAGACCTAGCTCTGGCCTGTTGTATCCAGTCTCTCCTGAACAAGAACACAATAGAAAGGGTAGAAAACACAAAGTCTCTGTGGTTTCTAGTTCCCAAGCCCAATCAAAAATGAAGACTGGGCATAGACCTCAACAGGCTCAACACTTTTCTCGTAGTAGAGAAATTCAAAATGGAGACCCCAAATTCCATCAGGGCCTCTCTGATGCCAGATAATTGTGTTTTGTCAATCTCGCCTATCTCCGTATCCCCATTCATCCAACCTCAAGGAAGTACCTTCGGTTCAGCCACAGGTCTGAACTCTTATCAGTTCACCTCTCTTCCTTTCACCCCAGCCACAGCCCCCAAACCTTTACAATGATTGTAAAGGAGGTGAAACTCATGGCCCGCTCCAGGGGAATCGGATTATACCAATACTTGGATGGCTGGCTCATCAGGGCCCAGTCTCGGGAAGAAGAACAGCTGAACACTCAGATTGTGGTGGGCCTGACTCAGTCTTTAGGTTGGATAATCAACCAGGAGATGTCGGAACTCCAAACCACCCAGGTATACTCATTTGTGGGCTATGAATACCATCTAGATTCAGACCTTGTAAAACCCGCGATAGACAGATGGCTCAAACTTCAGGACTTGATCCTGAAGACAAAGTCAAAGCCTGCTTTGACTGCAAGATGTTTGATGTTGCTAATTAAGCAGCCCTTCACGGGCGCTTATTTGTTTTCACGTAAGTTCGACTGATTACCGCCGCTGCCAGAGTATGGTCCCCCTTGAATAACTCCTTGGCCTTTCAAATTTCTCTTTCCTTCTTATCTTTCTTTAAAACTGTAGGGGTGGGCAAATTTTTTGGGATACTTACTTTACTAAAGGTAACCTTAAGTATTTTTCAAAAACACCCTGTCATCACGTTTTGGATAAAACCACACACACCTGTGCTATAAAATTTATCAGGTACATTCTAGACCTAAATCCGCAGGTTGGAAAGGATTTTCTGATCAATCAGACCATAGATGCCCGAATGGGAGGCATTTTATTTTTCGTAAATTTTTTTTTTAAATGGGCACTTGGTCTGTATCTCAAAAACGGTCAGGATTTCGGCGTTTTCTTGGAATAACTTATTCAGTTACTTTTTGATAATCTTTCACATGCCGAAGTTTTAGCCCTGTATCTGCAATCTTAAGGTCACTTAAGGGTTTTAGCCCTCCAGTTCACTTAGTTTTTCACTTTTTTCAACCAAACTAAGCATATATGTTAAGATTTACAAAAAGATTATCCTGACTTGGTGACCTTTAACTGTTAATATAATTGGAGCTATGGCCCCGCTAAAGTTATAAAATTGGAATAAAACTGTCTGGTCCCTTTATTTTTCATATCTAATGTATATTGATATTGAAGTAGATCAAAAGAAGACTCTTACTACCTTATGATTTAAATATTAATGACATTTTGGCCATCTTAAACTTAAAATGTAGGGGTTTTCAGCCCTTAGCTCAGTTAATGTTTAAATTTTTTAAATAAAACTTGGCACATTTATAAAGGATGGCAGAAGGGACATTCTCATTTTATGGTCACCTTAAAGTCGCAATATGCATGAAGTTATGGTCACCTTACAGTGAAAAAGGAAGTTTTCTGTCTCGAGCTATCTTATTGTTCAACTGACCTCAGCTGAAACTTTATGCACTTATAAAGGATCACAAAAGGGAAATCATTATTTAATGGTTACCTTAAAGTCCCAATATGAATGACGTTATGGCCACCTCGCAGTGAAATTATGGAGTTTTTATTCTCCAGGTATCATATTGTTCAGCTGACCTCAGTTAAATTTTGCACACTTATTAAAGATGACAATAGGGACATTCTTATTTTCTGTGCACCTTGGACTTCCAATACAAGTACAGTCATGGCCATCTTAAAGTAAAAGTGAGGGTTTTCATCTCCCAACTGACTTACTTTTCAATGACATCAGTTTAACTTGACACATTGATTAAGCTTAAGGAAGATTTTTAATGACCTTTTTAGTTAAAATTCCTGTATTTAAGATACTTTGGCCATCTTATCATAATAAATATATATTTTTGCTCCCACCTCATTTATTTTAAGACTTTTTAAATCCACACCTGCCACATGTATACTTAAAACAAAATTTCTGTTATCTGGCAAAGCTAATCTCCTAGTATTTTTGAAGTTATGGCATCTTCAAAAAAAAAAGAGGTATTTAGCATGCAGTGATGTGGTTATTAATGTATTGCAGCGGATCAGTGTTCATAAATTCCCAATTTTAGGCACATTAAAAACATCCCACATTCTTCTGATTCCATTCTTGTGGAATTGTGTGAATATGACTTTTCTTTTTTGGATAAAAAGCTTTAATTAATTCATCTTTTGTTTAGCAGCAGTTGTTGATCTAGCTAATTATTAAGCGGCCTGTCAGGGGCCCTTGTTTGTTTTCACGTAAGTTCGACTGATCACCACCGCCGCCGGATTATGGTCTCCCTTGAATAACTCCTTGGGCTTTCAAATTTTTCTTTCCTTCTTATCTTTCTTTACAAAAAACACACCCCGTCATGGTGTTTTGGAAAAAAAAACACACACCAGTGCTGTAAAATTTACCAGGTACATTCTAGACCAAATTTCGCAGGTGGAAAGGATTTTCTTATCAATCGGACCATAGATGCCTGAATGGGAGGCGTTTGATTTTCATAATTTTTTTTAAAATGGGTACTTTGTCTGTATCTCAAAAACGGTTAGGATTTTGGTGTTTTCTTGGAATAACTTATTCAGCTACTTTTTGATAATCTTTCACATGCCGAAGTTTTAGCCCTGTATCTGCAATCTTAAGGTCACCTTAATGTCAAAAAATGGGATTTTAACCCTCCAGTTCACTTAGTTTTTCACTTTTTTCAACCAAACTAAGCATATATATTAAGATTTACCAAAGGATTATCTTGACTTTATGGTGATCTTTAACTGTTAATATTATTGGAGCTATGCCCCCCCCCCCCCCCCCTAAAGTTATAAAATTGGAATAAAACTGTCTGGTCCCTTTATTTTTTTCATTTTTTTTTTAAATCTAACATATATTGATATTGAGGTAGATCAAAAGAAGACTCTTACTACCGAATGATTTAAATATTAATAATGTTATGGCCATCTTAAACTTAAAATGTAGGGTTTTTCAGCCCTAAGCTCAGTTAATGTTTAAATTTTTAAAATAAAACTTGGGACATTTATAAAGGTTGCCAGAAGGAACATTTTCATTTTATGGTCACCTTAAAGTCCCAATATGAATCACCTTAAAGTCAGTTTTTCATCTCCGCCTATTCTATTGTTCAGCTGACCTCAGTTAAATTTTGCACACTTATTAAAGATGACAATCGAGACATTCTTATTTTCTTTCTACCTTGGAGTTCCAATACAAGTACAGTCATGGCCATCTTGAAGTAAAAATGAGGGTTTTCAGCTCCCAACTGACTTACTGTTCAATATCATCAGTGTAACTTAACACATTGATTGAGCTTAAGGAGGATTTTTATGACCTTTTTACTTAAAATTCTTGTTTTTTTTATTGCGTTAATACATCCTATCCAATGGACAATTGCAAATCCGGTCGGCGCAGTACTGTGCACTCGCGAGGTGGCGCCTCGTACTTCCTTCCTGTCTAGACAGCGTGACATCATAGCATCTTTTTCATTTGGCGCGTGCACTGTGTGCACGGATTATTTTGTTATTGAAATTTTGCAAGATTTTGTGAGAATACTGAAGGTTACTGTTTTGAAACTTTATTATTTACTTCTACATAGCTTATAGGGCATTATGTCCTCCTAGTCAGCGATGCGGGGGTTGTGGGCACATGTTGGCTGGCTTTGATCCACATTCTGTCTGTGCACGTTGTCGTGACAAGAAGAAGGGCCAGGACCCTTGCGTTGAAAAGCCAGACTCTGATTGCTTGCATTGTAACGCTTTGACACCTGATCAATTAGCCCAGCTCTACACACCCCGTTATAAATTGAAGAAAGAGAAGCGAGAGGCCAAGTCGTCTTCCCCACCTAAAGAACCTTCTACAGACACTCTCAGTCCCACCCTTGTGGACTTGGCACTTGTGTCGGTAGTGGGGGTTGAGGATGGCCAGAGCACCTCTAGGTCACCTGGTTTGAGTGCAACACCAGCTGAGAAGAAAAGGAAGGCAGAAGGCAAGAAGCCTACATCTTCTAAGTCGGTCAAACCAGACAAGGCAGTGAAATCTTCTTCCAGCCGACCACCGGCTTCCACCTCTTCTGATCAAGATAAGCCTGCCTCTAGCCGACCTCCAACATCTTCCTCTACCTCATCAAGATTTGCTGAACTTGGTCAGAAATGGTCGGACCGGTTCAACTGGTTAGAAGCACTGTTAATGGCTAGAACTCTGAACCGACCACAGGACCCCACCTTCACCACCTTTTTTGAAACCTGCCAACCAGCCTTCTCAGCTCACCGACCGACCTTCTACTGTTAATCCACCAACCACCGACCCTGCCAAGCACAGGTCTGGTACCAAGTCTAATGCCGATGCAGCTCAGTATTCTGAACTGACCAGTAAACAGACCTCACAGAGACATCTGGCCAGTATCTTTGATATCTTCAGGAAGGACTCTTCTTCAAGTGATTCAGATTCAGATAGCCTCTGTAGTGGGAAGGGAGAAATTATTGATTGGTTCTGCTGTGTCTCGAACTCACAGCCTTCTCATTACACACAGAAATAAACACAAGTCTAGCTCTTTAACCAGCTGAGCTAAAGGGGAATCCCCGGAAGCCCAGGTATTAATAGAACTGATATACGTGAGGATATTACATACCACCCCTCCAAGGAAAGACCTGTCCTCAGGTCTTACATGACTACATTATTACACTTTACTCGCTTGGCTTTGAGAGGGAAGGATCTTTAGGCATCTAACCATGTAGTGGGAAGGGAGAAATTATTGATTGGTTCTGCTGTGTCTCGAACTCACAGCCTTCTCATTACACACAGAAATAAACACAAGTCTAGCTCTTTAACCAGCTGAGCTAAAGGGGAATCCCCGGAAGCCCAGGTATTAATAGAACTGATATACGTGAGGATATTACACCTCCCTTCCGACCGGCCACCAGTGGACCTTTTTCCAGAAGAGGGTGAACTTTCCACTGAGCAAGAGGTTACCATCTCCGACCCTGACCAATCCCTCTCTGAGGAACAGTCCTACTGGGAAACCATGAGAGGGATCCGGTCCTACATTGGATGGAATCACATACCGGATATTGACTCCAGTCCTACTACGTCGGATGATAACCCCTTTGCGGGTCCCAAGCTGCAGACTCCAGGCAAGGTGTCGGTCAACCTCCCTACAGATGAGTGGCTTTGTAGGAAGATGGCCAAACTGAATCTTACACTGGTACAGGGCTATCCTACACGTACGTCAGAAGCAGGAGGTCTGTTGAGGGATCAATTTATACGTCCGGCCAAATCGCAAGGGAAATGGTATGGTCTACACACTGACCAAAAGAAGGACACCAATGACACTATTTCCTCTTGGAACTCCGGCTCCTCACATTTGAACAGTACATACTTGAGCATTTCCAGACAGTCTGGAATTGCAACCAACCCTCCCCTGTCCCGCCCTATCTCTCAAGAAAGCCTATGCAAGTGGGAGAAGTCGGCACGTGAATCATCAGTGATCTGCAATCAAGCGGCTGGGTTCAATCGTTGCCTGCTTAAGATCCAGCAAAACATGCAGACACATCTGAAAGCTATCCGAGTGGAGTCAAAAGGGAAAGCAGTAGCCAAGGTTTCATATGCAGTCGATGAGTTTCAGTATTTGTTGGACTTTAACTCTAGTGTATGTCAAGCCATGGCCAAGTCAATGGAACACTTGACCGACTTTGTGTTTGTAAATATGACCAATGCTACCCTGCTCAGACGAGATTCCTATCTCTCCTACTTGAAAGCTGGAGTGAAAGCCGACACCCTTAACGCTCTCAGGACTGCCCCCTTACAGCTGGAAACACTCTTCCCGGACAGTGTCATCAAACGGGCGGAAGAAGACATTGCCTCTTATGACAAAGGTCACACTGGGTTGGTCTACAAGAAGTGTCGGTATCACCCCTATGAAAGGGAGGAAACAAGGTCAGATAGTAAGAAACAAGACAGACCTGCTTGGAAGAACATTTCTCGTGGCCACCATAGACGGGACAAAGGAAAGCAACAGTTTTCATCACGACCAACCAAGGGCCAGCAGTTGTACAAATGACAATCAATGTTTAGACAAGTTACAGGTATGACTGCTGGCCTGGAGCCAACCACAGACAATGAACTCTCAGTTAAATACTATTGTAAACTTTCCTGTTGTCAAAGTTGCACATACTGGACCCGGGCCATCACAAAGGAAAGATGTAAGTCCTGGGGTGGCAGATTGTTATTGCAAAGAGTACAAATTAAAATATGTGAATAGTGTTTCTTGTGTCACTCAATTGTCTTGTGTAAAAAATGTAACCAATGTCACTCAGAGTTGCGTCTAGGACGCGTTTTCCGCGGGATCGTGCATTAATTCGCCTACAAACGCGTATTTTCTTGGAGTCTGAGATGACCAAATTATATATATGAGAATGCGTAGTACACAAGGCGATGCGGGAAATACATGAACGAAAAGACGAGAGATCTAGAAAATCAAAACACTGCATGGATCGAGAGTTTGTCGAGGTTTTGAGTTTTCCGTCGAAACGTGCTTCGAATAATGCATGTTGACGATGTGCTTTCGTGATGGTTTTTAGTGGCGAATAAGCGCGATCCTGAAATTCGTCCCTGTTGGTAGCATATTCTTGGTCCATCTTCACTGTTCTCCACCATTCTCCATGGATCGTCATCTGGCTATGACAGTTTAAAACTGTTCAAAACTATCGCCCCGCTTCGTCCAGTTCTTTGCAATTCTTCACAGATGGTGGTGGGTTCGTCAACTTCGTAGCACCCTCGTACCTTAATTCGCCACTTCGTAGCAGGCTTCTTCATTGTTCGCCACCTTTCCTTTGAAGATTGTCGTGTGAAAGACGAAGAACAAGCAACAATATTCACAGCGGGGAAGCCATGCATCGCCGCCCCTGAAGAATATACTACGAGGCCCCGGAGATATTCGTCACTCCTCTCAGCCATTGAGCAGCGAATGTCGCAGTAGTTCGTCGTTGATTGGCGAACTGGCTGCGCATGCGAAGAACTGGCTACCAATCAGCTACGACCTTCGTAGCACACGACGAACTGGCTGGAGACTATAAAAGCAGGGCCCCGCGAACAATTTGCATCACTTGCGAATTTTTCTTCAATGCGTTCACATCGACGAACTTTGTATAATTTTTTGGATATATTTCA
Organism: Sabellastarte sp. h YS-2021; assembly: GCA_964017235.1. Taxonomy (NCBI): domain Eukaryota; kingdom Metazoa; phylum Annelida; class Polychaeta; order Sabellida; family Sabellidae; genus Sabellastarte; species Sabellastarte sp. h YS-2021. The sequence goes on from OZ024936.1 coordinate 38,739,663, forward strand.
TACAAGAAATATGGTGAAGAGACCTGGACTGGGAAAGAGGAAGAGTGTCACTCTGCCTCAGATTGAAGCATGAGAACAGCCTGAACGGCAAGATGAACTGTCTGACACTCAAGCATCAGTATCAGACCCCGGGGATACAGCCACCCAGGCCACCCAGCCAGAGGACACAGACGATTTGGACGAGGCCACCCAAGACAGCCAGTCCCACGGGAGGTACAAGAAGAAGAGGCTGGTGAGGATGACAGATGCCCAAGAGGATGAGATGGCTGAGTGGCTCAAGAACCATCTTGAAATGTATAACAAGGCCAAGAAGGAGTACAGGGACATGGACAGGAAGGAGGCCGCAACCCAGGCCAGGGCCATGGGCATGGAAGGTGAGTTTCACTAACCATTATGATATAACCTTTTTATAATTTAGGTGATTATGTAGTAATTTAAATTGTGATGGAGGTACTATGTGTAGAATAATGTGTAAATCCCGTGATTCTGGATGTTTACTTATTCTGTTATTTTACTTTATTTTGAATTGTATGCTAAACCTCAAGGTGATGTATTTGGTTTCACCCGTTTGCAGATGACACCACAGATGTAAAGCAATGTAAAACTGATTATAACCCATTGTTATGGTAATAACCTACCTAATGTGTTATTGTCTCCTCTTCTTTTTCCAGCTGTCGACCTGAAGATCTGGTTTAAGGGGATGAGGACAAGGTATGGCAAGCTTACCTCAAAGAAGTCTGGTGATGGGGAAAAGGAACACACAAACAGGGACACCTGGATCCTGAGGTCCTTCAGCTTCCTGGATGACCACATCTCCAGAGTCCCCTCCAGGCAGTCCTGCAATGTAAGTATATTCTCACAGTCTGACTTACCTGGATATCCTGATCTTTTTTCTGCATAGTGTGCTCATTAATTGGAAACAGTGACTACCTATGGATACAATCTTGTAGCTGTAACACTAATGTTTTGCAAAGATATGTAAAATTTTCTGCAGTGAGATAGAAGGTAATACTTCATACTTCAAAGTACCTACCTGAACTGTTTCTTGTACATATATGCCATATGCTTACCATTTGTGTTTGTTTTATTTTACTTTCAGTTGAAACCAGCTTCCACCACATCTACCTCTGCCTCTGCCTCAGCCAGCTCAGCCTCCGCTACCTCCGCATCTGCTACCACCACCACTGCCTCAACCTCCTCGACCTCTGCTACTTCTGCCACTGCCACCATGCCTTCACACCTATCCACAGACTTGGATCCTGCAGATGAGCCTGTGGAGTCAGGATCCCTGGGTGAACCCACAGTGTGCAGCACGACAGCTCGACAGGCAGCAGCAGCTGGACGACAGGCAGAAGCAGCTGGACAGTATGCAGCAGCAGATGAAGCTGCAGCTGCAGCAGCAACAGCAACTTATCTTCCAGCAGCTGCAGCAGCCACAGCAGCAGCAGCAAGAGTACACCATTACACAAATGCCTCCGCCACCCGCACCAGGGCCCGCAGCTGTAGCCTCCTCTACCCCAGTGCCTCAAGCTTCAGACACCCAGGGCCAGACCACTGTTATTTTCCAGATTCCGTCGGGCACAGTATCTCTGGACAGTCTGCAGGTTCATCATCTGGCAGTTCATCCACCAAGTTTGCCATCACAGACACCGAGGGAAGGACAATAGGACTATCAGATCTTAATTTGTCAGATTTAAATGTGTCATTATATTACGCTACAATAGCTTACCATGTGGGACTCAATGCTGTTCTCGGATGGCCACAAGGCATACGGCCAACGTCTAAGAAAAAAAGACATTTATGCTTGGCCGTAGCCTCTAGTTGTCGTCATGTGATAACTTCTGACCAATCGCCCTACTTTCTCGTTGGCCACGTTGAACTGGTAGCTGTTTGTAAATATATAGACATTTTCATTTATTTCTCAGCCTTTACGTATTGTTGGAGGTTCTTTTTTGGATATTTCTTTTATTATATAACATAGATCATTCTGTAAAATTTTTATTTTGACAGGATAAGTATATTTCTTGTTTTCACATGTTTTGAGTTTTCCTCGGTTCAGGCCCTTTACATTGTACGTCTTTTATTGCGTTTAAAATGTCTCTCCACCAAACGAATAAAGACAAACCGAGAGCTCAGAAATGCCGCCATTTTTGTTTTAGTTTCGACCTACACAACTATTGCCCTACCTGTAGGGAGGCTGGCAAGGGTGATGACCCCTGTGTCACCTTCGAAACGCCCTGTGATATCTGTGCATCTTTTAAAATTTTTTTAAGTCTTTTAAAATTCAACACAGGAAACACTATCTTAAAAAACAAAAGGTGGAAACTAGTACTAAAGATAATGAACTTGATCTTTTGGGCGAAGGCGACGGGGATTCCTTCACTGGCTCAAATGCAGACCTCGAGAGTGCTGCTGACAATCTTTTTACCTCACCCCCCTGTCCTCAGCCCCTTGCTTTCAGTTCTTTATCTCTTAAAACACCAGCCAAGTCTGTCCCACCCACCCCAGGTACTGCTTTACAACAAAAAATTGAAACAAATCTTGAAAAATCCCTGGGAAATTCTTTAAATATTCATTTACAGCAACAAATGGGTTCCTTTCAGGCATCCATGTTGGAAGCTTTTCAGTCGTTCCAAGAGGAGTTGACTGCTAAAAAGCAAACGGAGGTGGATCAGACCTCGTTTCTTGCTTCCAAACCTGGTACATCCAGTAAAACTGCTGTTAATCTGGACCTACCCCCTCCGAGACCTAGTACTAACATTCAAACCGAGGCTATGGATGTGGACTACGGTCCAGCACTCCCTCCTCGTCTAGTACTTGACCAGCATGATACCTCGGATCAGTACGTTGCTCCATCTGAACTACCTCCGAAAAAGGTCTCGGACTCGTAGTAGGCAGGAAATTGATCCCAGGTGTGCCTCGGATCAATCTAATGAAGAATCCAATGAACCTCGGATCCCTTCTACCAAACCTAAAAAGCACTCTGATAAGAGTAAACACAAATCAAGGTCTAGATATGTGTCATCTTCCTCAGGGGAGGATCAGTCCCCTGTAGCCAGACACAGGTCTTCTAAGCCCTCTAGGGCTCAGCCCTCAGGGGCTGTTTCTGATCAAGACCTCCCACAACATGATCCAGACCCCCCTTATTATAGGGAAGTAGCTCTGTCTGACATTCCCTCACAGTACGTTGAAGAGGTCGACACTTTTAGGCGCATTCTTTCCCTCCCTGACCCCAGGGAGTCTATACCTAGGTCCTCAACTTCAGTGATGGGTCTGGATGATGAAAAAGGCCGTCAAGAGCTCAGACCTAGAGGTCCTTCCTCTATTCTGCCCCTCAGCTCAGTTATCAAGGACGCCTTTGATAAATTTCAACATGACTTTAAGGCTGCTAATTTACCGGAGGGTAAATACGTCAAGCTGCCTCCTTCCACTTCTAAGTGGTACAGGGTGGGACAGCCCTGTAATCAGGACAAATTTCAGGAGTTGAATACAGATTTCGCCAAAATCTGTATTACTCCTAAACCCTGTGGGGCCCCTATGGGCAAGGTCCCCCTTCCAATTCTGAAGGAGTTGGACCATCAGGCTAGACAAAATATCTCAACCCTCAATTTCACCGCTGCCTTTGCTAAAACTTCTTCTTCTTGCAATGCTTCCCTTGAGAAGTGTCAACATAGCATCAAGTCAACTGTCAAGAAGATTAAGTCTCAGATTCAAAAAGGTGCCAATCCTGAGGAAAGCAGCAAAGCGCGGATATGAGGAAGTTGCTGAGTACATGGATTTTTGGAATAAGACAGTTCTTATCCAACGCAGGGCCCTTACATGCCTCAGCAAATCCCTAGCCCATATTCTCCAGAGGGAGTTATATTCTATGGCTAATACCGGCTTGCTTAGGCGCGAAGCCGAGATGACCCTCTTACAGCCACATTTGGGGGAAACGAGACGCCAAGAACTTTTGGGACCCGTCCTTGTTCGAGTCTCAACTTGTGAAGGAAGGGGAAGACTTCCTTCTCAAAAAAGGCACCTCTAAAGACTCTCAGGGTTTCGCACCCTACCAGAATAAGCCCCTTCGTGGTCCCCACAAGAAAAGAGGCTCCTACAGGAAACGCCCCTATGGGGGCAACTCCTCACAAAGCAGTAACCAATCGTTTTCCTCAGGAAGGGGGAAACCGAACTTCAGAGGCTTCAGGGGTCGTTTTAAACCCCATAATAGGGGAAGGGGGCGTGGAAACCCCTCTTCCCAATGACTCCTCCAAAGCCTCACTCAGTCCACCAGTAGGAGGTCGCCTCCGTTCTTTCAGGAGAGACTGGCAAACAAATGTTCTCCAAACGTGTTAAACATTATCACCAATGGCTACGTACTGCCATTCCTTTCAAAGCCAAATTTGGTCAGATTCCCTCTGATCCTGTCAGAGTACAAGGCCCATCAAAAAGACCAATCTCTGGCCACTTGTATCCAGTCTCTCCTGTCAAATAACGCAATCGAAAGGGTGGAAAATGTAAAATCTCGCGGGTTTTACAGTCGCCTGTTCCTAGTACCCAAGCCTCACGAAAGGTGGAGGCCAGTCATAGACCTAAGCAGGCTCAACACTTTTCTACACGTATAAAAGTTCAAAATGGAAACTCCAGAGTCCATCAGGACCTCCCTGATTCCAGGGGAGTGGGTATCGTCGATAGATCTGTCGGACGCTTACCTACACATCCCCATCCACCCAAACTCACGGAAATACCTAAGGTTTTGCTACAAGTCACAGGTGTTCCAGTTCACCTCCCTCCCATTCGGACTAGCCACAGCCCCCCAGGTCTTTACAATGATTGTAAAGGAAGTGAAACTAATGGCCCTCTCCAGAGGACTCAGAATTCACCAATACCTGGACAACTGGCTGATCAGGTCCCAGTCTCAGGAGGAAGCCCAAGTGAACACTCAGGCGGTGGTAGACCTAACCCAGTCCTTGGGGTGGATAATAAATCGGGAAAAATCAGAACTGAAACCTACTCAGGTGTTTTCGTTCGTGGGCTACGAATACCATCTAGATTCAGCCCTTGTAAAACCCACTCAAAAGAGATGGCTCAAACTTCAGGATTTGATCCTACGACTCAAGTCAAAACATGTTTTGACTGCAAGATGTTTGATGTCCCTAATTGGGTTGCTTGCCTCAACGGAGAAAATGGTCCCGGAGGGATGCCTTCACATGAGGCCCTTTCAGTTTCATCTCAAGGAGCACTGGAGATATCCTCAGTCGCTGGACAACCTCCTTCCTTGGACAGAATCCATTACAGCCCACCTAGATTGGTGGCAAAATCCCTCAAACGTGATGAAAGGTGCAGACCTTCATCCCAAGGACCACAGTATCCAACTCTTTACCGACGCCTCAAACGAAGGTTGGGGCGCTCACTTAGATCAAAATTCTACAAAGGGTCTGTGGTCAGATCGGGAAAAAAGACTACACATAAATGTCCTAGAATTGAAGGCAGTCTCACTGGCCCTTCGAGACTTCAAGGACCAGTCCCAGAACCAAACAGTGCTAGTTGCGACGGACAACTCAACAGTGGTAGCCTACATCAACAAACAAGGAGGAACTCACTCAGCAGAGATGTGTGCTCTCCTGTGGAAGATCATGACCTGGTGCCATCACTACCACATAACATTGAAAGCCAGGCACATCCCAGGGTGCCTGAATGTGATGGCCGGCCTACTGTTCAGGTCCAACCAAGTGCAGTCAACAGAATGGTCTCTGCATCCGCAGGTGTTCAAACAGATCTGCCAGAAGTGGTTCACACCTCATGTAGACTTATTTGCCACTCACCTGAACCACAAACTTCCACTGTACGTATCTCCTGTCCCAGACCCAAAGGCTTGGGACATAGATGCTCTAAACATAAACTGGACGAACCTCACGGCCTATGCTTACCCTCCTACGGCTCTCCTTCACAAGGTGATCCAAAAGATCAAGCAATGCCATTGCCTGATCATCGTAATAGCCCCAGGCTGGCCAGGGATGCCCTGGTTTTGGGACCTAGTGCAGCTCTCAACAGAGATCCCACTACAACTCCCAGTGTCAACGACCCTACTCAAACAGTCCCACAAGTATGTGTTCCACAACAACCCACAACAGCTGAACCTCCACGCCTGGTGTCTAGGAGCGGACAACTCCAAGAACAAGGCTTCTCTGTGGAGGTGGCAGAGAGAATTGCTGCTCCTCAGCGGTCATCAACAAGGACCATCTACAAGTCAAAGTGGGCCCTATTTGAAAAATGGTGCAGAGAAAATTCGGTGGATTTCTCCACTCCATCTGTGAAACAAATCTCAGATTTTTTCATGTACCTGAACAGGCGCCCCTCGACCATTGATGGTTACAGGACTGCAATCGTTGACACTTTGGGCCCAACGGCCCACCATATTGCACACAATGCAGACCTTCATAGGTTACTCTCCAGTTTTCACAGGGATTGTCCAAAAAGTTCCAGAAATCTCCCTAAGTGGAACCTTTCTGTTGTTCTCAATGAACTCACAAAAGCACCCTTTGAGCCTATGAAAGACACAGACCTCAAACATCTTACCCTCAAAACTGCTTTCTTGCTAGCTTTGGCCTCCGGCAAACGCTGCAGCGAAATCCATGCCTGGGTCGCTAACAAAGTATCTAATGTATGGGAAAAGGTCGCCTTGTTCCCTTCTTCTGATTTCATAGCCAAAAACCAACTAGCAAGAGAAGGTTCTCAAAGTGTGTCTCCGGTGACTATTCCTGCTTTGACTAACATTGTAGATAGACAATTTAAAGAAGACAGGACCCTGTGTCCGGTGCGGGCCCTCAGGTACTATTTGGACTGAACCAAAGACCTGAGAGGGTCTCGTTCCCTCCTTTTCATCTCCTTCAAGAAAGGACATACCTCAGACATCAGACCCCCTACTCTCTCTTCCTGGTTGAAACAAACCATCCTACTTTGTTATAAACAAGCAGACCAACAAGCCTTGGACTTGGTCCAAGTTAAAGCGCATGACATCCGGGCCTTCACGGCCTCTAAGGCCTTTTACGGTGGGGTATCGGTGGACCAAATCATGCAAGCCTGTCACTGGAAAGCTCACAACACTTTTACAAATTTTTACCTAAAAGACCTTACTTGGTCAGACAACGACAACAATATGTATCTGGGACCCGTAGTGGCGGCACAACAAGTCCTAGATCCTTCCCCTCCGACCAGTTGTCCTCGGAAAGAAAAGGGGGGGGGGGGGGGGGGGGGGGGGCACATCCGCTACAACCAAGTCTTCAGGAGTCTCTCCCAGGATCTAGGTATTCTTTTACCTTCAAGATGTTACGGGTAAGGTCATTTTGTTTTTTAGTTTATTAAAATTATTTGTATTAAGAACTTATTAAGTTGTCATTAATCTCATATTCAGGTGGCAAAAATTTTATGAGAATTCCAACCATTGGGCTGGTATGTCACTCGTGATGGGCCCCTAGGGACCCTTAGACCTCTAAGTGAGCACTGCTGCACTTCCGTCCTACAATCAAAACATCTTGACAGTTTTAGCACTGTCTTCTATTCTATATAGGTTTTTGGCTCCTTACAGGCCCAGTCTTCGGGATTGGGGCACTGTAAATGGGACTCAGACTGGTATTTCTAACACTATTCTAATATAATTATTATTCAAAATCTAAGAAAAAATGACATTCCTTCCAGTCTCAGCTGTAATCCCACCACCAGGCGGTTGGATTCAGCATTGAGTCCCACATGGTAAGCTATTGTAGCGTAATAAAATTGAAAATTTTAATTACTTAAATGTAGCTTTTATAAGCTACAAGCTTACCATGTGGGACTCAGAAGAGTCCCACCCTGCCTCCCCGCTGTTTACAGCTGAGGGGTAGGTTTTAGAAAATTTCAACGAGAAAGTAGGGCGATTGGTCAGAAGTTATCACGTGACGATAGCATAAATGTCTTTTTTTCTTAGACGTTGACCGTATGCCTTGTGGCCATCCGAGAACAGCATTGAGCGCCACATGGTAAGCTTGTAGCTTATAAAAGCTACATTTAAGTAATTAAAATTTTCAATTTGCAGGTATTTCCAGTGTGCCTTCAACACCCATGACACCTATGACATTACTTAATCGGGATGATTCTCAAGGTTCTTAGGTTTAGTAATAACTTTGTCTCATTAGGTAAATGCAGTCTATAGACACTTGACAAGTAATTTTTGTGAGATGTAAAAAGTAATTCCCAACCAGGTGTAAAGTAATTTCTTTGTGTAGTAACCTCAAGTATTGTTATGATTACTATTATAAACCAAGTATATGTAACAAGTTTCATGTTTTAACTCTCGCTGTGAGTAGTATGTTAACTCTAGCTGTGAGTAATGGTATATGTAACAAGTTTCACTTTTCCAGCTGTTGTTGTGAGCAGTATCTTAACTGTAGCTGTGAGCTAATGTGGTTGCCTCTTTACATTGAAAAGGACAGGTGTGTCTATTTTCATGACTATGTTATTGTCCTTTTTGACCTTGTTGGAAAAATATATTTCTTTATGTGATTGCTTGTTTTTCTTTTGTTGAAAACACATTGACAACATAATGACAGAACACTTTGTAAGTGTCACATCTTGGCATGCATGATCCAAAAAAGTGGTCTAGTGGTTACCAAGGCAAGATCTAATATGACCCAGTGGGTCACTTTAGAAGTTGCACAAGTTTTGAATGAAACCCAGAAATGAAATATAAACAAATTTTAACAGGTGGCCAATTTTAAAATTTGTTTATCTTCCATTTCTGGATTTCATTATGCTCTGAATCCATAGCAGTCGGCTTTTGGTTGCAGAGTTTCCACCTTGGAGCTGGTTAGATTTTTTACCTTTCCTTGATTTGATCAAGTTTTGAGTTATGGCCTTGATTGATTTTTGACCTGTGTGACCTTCTTTGCCCTGTGGTGGCTAAGTTGTGAACTGGTTTTTGTGACCTGTTAAGTGTATGACCAGATTTTGTTTCAGACTTGACCTATTTCACCTTAGTAACAAGAAAATACATATATGAAGTGTATTATGACAACAACTTTACTGCAATACAAGAGAACTGCAACTTTATTTCAACAAGTATATAACGCCCAATACACAATGTAACACAGATAATGCTGTAGCACTAAATAAGAAAAATACTAAACACAATACAGTCACTATTAAGAAATGTCCTTGGCATATGTGAAAGTCTCAAATCATGTCTCTTTGCCACGCCGTGGCCCCTACTGGAGCATTATAATAATGCTTCAAATACAGTCTCTGTCTCTTGGCAACCTGTGTATCCCTGTTGCCACCAGCCACATCCTTAATGTCCTGCAAACAAGCACCTTGCCTCCACTGTCCTCGGATAACTCTGTGGTTGTCATCCTCCTCATCAGCCAGCCCCTGGTGGATACCTGGATACCTGAGTCTCATGATGTTGTGCAACGTGCAACAGGCCAATACAATAGAGGTAACAGTCTCTGGATTCTGACTCATGGTGGTGAGAAGACAACCAAATCTGTTGGCCATGATGCCAAAGGCATTCTCCACCACCCTTCTTGCACGAGACAGTCTATAGTTAAAGATCTCCTCATCAGGCAGTCCTCTGGCACTAAACGGCTTCATCAACCAGGTCCTCAGGGAGAAGGCATCATCCCCAATAAGAAAGTATGGCATATCACGGTCATCACCAGGCAGTGGCTCTGCATCAGGTACATCCAAGGTGCCATCAACAATGCCCGAGCGCAAATAACATTCATTGAAAATCTGGGCATCAGAACTGGATCCATTGGTGCCAACATCCACCCACAGGAACTTGTACTTGGCATCCACAAGAGCCAGAAGTATGACTGAATGGAAGCCCTTGTAGTTGTAATAGAGGGAGCCACCATTCTTGGGACACCTGATTGCCACATGCTTGCCATCTATGGCCCCCAGGGTCTGCCACCTCCTTCCAGGCATCACTGGTACGGGACACTGCAGGACTTCGTCACCATATTCTGCAAGGATGGCCTCACAAGTATGTCTTACAATGACTGGCTTCACAAACCATCTCAAACATCAGACTCCTGTACTTCTCTCCAGTGGCCAAGAAACGAAGTGTGATTGCAAGTCTGCATCCAGGGTTGATAGACTTCCTGTACCATGTGTCATATTTCTCAATTCTTGGCCCCACCCTCTGCAACACCTCTCTGAACATGGCCAGGTTCATCCTGACAAAATTTCTGAATGACCCCACATCCTCAGCCTCTAGCTCCCTCATCAAACGATCGTAGTGTCCATAGTCCAGCCTCCTGGAGAGCCAGGGCTTCACCCAATACCTCCTGGGCCTTGGTCAATGCCTTCTCTGTCTGTCAACCAGTATCTGTAATCACAATCTGATTCTGTTGATGAGCCTCATACAGTTGCTGCAATAGTCTGAGTCTCTGTAGATCCATAGCCTTTTTTGTAAACTGTCCGATGTCTGATGAGAAATGAATCCAGATGATCCAGGCAGTTTATATAGGAACAGGCATTGTCCACGAATTGGTCGTCACATCTTCTCAGCACATTCTTCCTCCTCGTCAGGGGCTCCTCACAGCTTCCTCGACCCTCCACCATGTTCTTGGCTGAGTCCAAGAATATCTCACGGGATTCTCCACAATTCGCATTAATTCGTACTTACCTCTACGAACTTCATCACATGTTCGTCAATGTTCTTCACAGCAACAAGATATTCTTGACCGGGTGATGAGAATATCGCACCAAGATCCTCAACAAGATGAAGATGGCAGTACCCCCTGGTAGCCGGATCGCAGTAATTCGTGGATTTTTCAAATTTTAACCACGTGACCACACTTTCCCGCCCTTTCTGTGCGAACTACCACGATTTCTAATTCACAGGAATTCTTCCTATTCGCCACTTAATTCGTAGCGGCCTCGCCACAGTGTGATCTTGCCTTTACATGTGTAAAAGAACTCAAATATATTATGTGCTACAGACAGTATTTAAGCATATTATACCCAAAAACATAAAATTAAGCTTAAAGTGGATGGTTATGTGAAAAATGGCGGCAAGAAAAACGAAACTGATAGCAGACTGGATTGTTACCACAACTGGCCAGTCAAGCCGGTGCCGACCCTACTGCTACTCTGCATAAGTTGGCCGCCCTCACCACACCTTCACAGGGCTTTAACATGAGTGGCCTACTACACTCTGAAATCATGTTTTTATTGCGTTAATACATCCTATCCAATGGACAATATGCTAAACCGGTCGGCGCAGACCGGCCCGCCAAACGCCAGAAAAAGACGTCCTGTGTTACCACTGGCTGGCCGGTCCGTAGTACTGTGCACTCCCCAGATGGCGCCTCGTACTTCCTCCCTGTCTAGACAACCTGACGTCATAGCATCTTTTTCGTTTGGCGCGTGTACTGTGCAGACGTGTTTTCAACATCTCCAGATATTTTAAGGAAAAGTGTGCATTATGACGGATTTGTGACCTTATATGTGGATATGTTCAGTGTAGAAGTGTTACCTACTGATCAAGCATGGATATACATTTAGAAATCTGCTGGAAACGCTCCCTAGCTGACTCAATTTAGTGTTGATGATAGGGCAGTTACGACACGAGATATAAAGGCAGCCATTTTTCTAGTTTCCTCCCATTCAACCATTGTGTTGTTAGGGGCAGATCGACAATATTGAGGAATTATGGATATAATACAGGTATTTTTATCCATGTCTTTTGTTTGAAGGTACCTTCTGTAACCTTCCAGCTACAGTCACCATAGAAACGTCTTTTCTAGTACTACAAATAGAAATCACGGGAAAATTCAGTCTACGTAGTTTTGAACACTGTAAATAGAAGGAATTCCCCAAGCAAGAGATGCATTCTTCAGAGCGCACTGGTACCGACTTCTCTGCTGTATAGCATCAGTCACACCAGCCTAGCTCGAGTATTTAGTGTTTTTTCATCAGAAGCAAGAGATGAATTCTTCAGATTTCTTCAGAGCACACTGGTCCAGACATCTTTGCTGTAAAGCAATAGTCGACCGCCAAGCTCATATTCAGCCGACCTCACCTAGTATTCAACTAGAAGGAACTTCATCTTTATCACTCTCAGTCCCACCCTTGTGGACCCGGCACTTGTGTCGGTAGTAAGGGCAGTGGATGGCCAGGACACTGGTTTGAGTGCACAGCCGGCTGAGCAACCGACTTCAGACCAGCATCGACCAGGACTTCCATCTTCAGAGCGCACTGGTCCAGGCTTCTCTGCTTTTAAAGCATCAGCCGACCGGCCAGCTGAAAAGATCGCAACCTCTGACGTCATATCCAGTCAGCCAATCGCGTGTCCTTCCGAACAATCACGAAGCAGGTCACGTGTTTTCACTGACCAGGAAGGTTGGAAGTGCGTTCTGCAGAACTCACGTCTACTGTGACTCCAGCCCCTGCTTTGCAGACCCGGCCTTGTTGTCGGTAGTGGGGTTTGGTGGACTGTTAAGTTGCCGGTAAAGCATCACACAAAGAACGCGAATACTGACGTCATCTCCAGTTAGCCAATCGCGTGTCCTTTTGACCAAATTACGAAGCCGGTCACGTGTTTTCACCGACCAGGAAGGTCGGAACTGCGTTCTTCACAACTTACGTCTACTGTGATACCAGTCCCTCTCTCATGGACCGACCTTCGTTGTCGGTAGTGGGGTTGGTGGATGAGCAGGATACTGCGCATTTGCATGTTTAAGTATCAGAAAAGAACGTGACAACTGACGAGCTCCAATCAGCCAATCGCATGTCTTCCCGTCCAGCAAGTTGGTCACGTGACATGCCGAACAACAAGTGCTTCTAAATATAGATCACAAGGGCTTTCCCAGCAACTGTCAAATCTCCAAATAAGACGTGCGGTTAAAGAAGTACTTTAATTAATGGAGGAAACCTACAGAATGCTGAATTTAACACAAAAGATAGTTGTTAAATTGCTTTAACAACTGTTTACGGAGTGTACTGACTGGCACTGGCTACACAGCCTTGTACACTTGCTTCAGCAACTGGTTACAGAGTGTACCGACTGGTACTGGCTTCACAGTCTTGTACACTTGCTTCAACCTACCAGTTACAAAGTCTACTAACAGGGTGCTGGCTACACAGTCCTTACTGTATAGGGCTTCACCCCAACTGGTTACATAAAAAAGCTGGCTAAATATAGACTAGTAGCTGTCTAAATTCATTGGTGACCCCAGCCTGCCAGTTTTTTTGTGCCGGTTACAGAGACTTAACTGTTTACAGTGAATTACCGGTTATGGAGTCTTGGTACCGAACAGAGTTGCCTAAGGTAGGTTTTGGTTACAGCAAATTCTTAGACCAATCAGTGGCCTTGGTGATATGACAGTGTCCCAAGTTACTGCCGGGCAACCTTCCCTTATCACACCTCTCAACAGCCTGTTGGTAACCTGTGCTGGGCTTGACTGGAGAGATAATAGATTTCACCTTTACAAACACAGACCTGAATAACCAGCATGAAAGAAATAGGTCTTTTCAAAAAAAAAAAAAAAGGAGGTGATCAATAGTCAGACAAGCTCTTCATCATAGCCCGCCAAGGGTCAGACATCTCACAAATGACAATTACTGTGTAAATGCTGCACCTTGCAGGATGCTGGCCTGGGGCAAGAGTCTTTTAAATGTGAAAGTTGTGTCAGCCCCACCGGACCGGACCACAGCAAGAACAGAGAGACTGTTTACTTGTATCATTGTCACCAGACCGGACCAGAGGCCGGGGGGACAGAAATGACTATCAATTGTCCCAAATGTGGCACACAACTGCCTGTAGGGTCCAGACTAAACCCGTTTGGGAACTTAGGAAGCCTTGGCGGCTGGACCCTAGGTAGTACAATGTTGAAGGAGGGCTACACTCTCCCATATACCTATACAAAAACAATCCAGGAAATACCTGAGATTTCACATCCAAGGTCGGGCATGCCAGTTCAAGGCCCTGCCATTTGGTTTGTCCACAGCATCTTTGGAGTTCACCGTGATACCAAAGGAGGTGAAACTGATGGCCATACACAGGGATTTAGGAATCCACCAGTACCTAGGCGACTGGTTGATGAGAGCCAGATCCCACCAGGCTTGTCCCCAACATACACAGGAACTAGTAAATAATGTGTCAGCAACTGGGTTGGCTGATGAACTTGAAATTAGAGCTGGAGCCCAAACAAGACTTCGATTCTATAGGCTACCAGTTCGACCTCAGGTCTGATAGGGACTGACTTCGGACCGGTGGTAGAACTGTCAAGGGAAAATGCTGAAACTGCTATCCCTACCGGCTTGCCCGGTCCGGGAATTCATGTCCTTGATAGGTTTACTAACAGCTACAGCAAGCAAGTTCATCTAGGCCGACTTCATATGAGACTCATTCAGTGGCATCACAAAACAACTGGAAGGTACCAGAATCACTAGAAAAGGTGATCCCAATCCCCAGGTCCCTGCACCTCCATTTGCAATGGTGGCTGAAGGAAGACAATGTACTTGCAGGCCAACCATTACACCCAATAAAACATGCTCTGCAAATATTTACAGACGCAACAATAGAAGGGTGGGGCGCTCACTTAAACGAGCACACTGCAGGAGGAACCGGGTCCCTTCTAGAAAGCAAGCTGCATATAAACTATCTAGAACTTAAAGCAGTCTTTCTGGCTTTAAAAGAGTTCCAAGACCTTTGCTCAAACAAGATAGTACTTGTAGCAACCGACAACACCACAGTAGTGTCATACATAAACAAGGAAGGAGGCATGGGATCGGGCCCACTTGTGCCCTACTATGGAGAATCTTGACCTGGTGTACCAGGAAACAAGTGACTCTGAGCCCGACACATTCCAGGCCGGCTGAACGTGGTAGCAGACAAGCTATCCAGGCTAGGCCAGACCATCCAGAGTGGTTTCTCCTTCCAGAGGTCTTCCACTCAATATGCAGCAGGTGGCACCGGCCCAAAATAGACTTATTTGCCATGAGGTTCAACAACAAGTTGCCTCAGTTTGTGTCACCGGTACCGGATCCCCTGGCCACAGCAGTGGATGCGCTCAGTCGGCCATGGTAGGATCTGGAAGCATACACCTTCCCACCATCAACCATATTGGGCAAAGTGGTCGAGGGGTTGCAGGACTCCCCATGCAAGAGAATCATTCTGATTGCTCCGGGGTGGCCCAACATGTCTTGGTTTGGGGATCTAGTGGCCATGTCCAGCCAAATCCCACTGAGCCTGCCCAATCTGCCCAACCTGTTGACAGCCATTCAATCAGATCTCTCACAGAAATCTGACAAATCTTAATCTCCATGCAGGGCTCCTAGAGCCACAGCAATCGAGGGGCAGGACTTGTCTGAGGCAGGGGCAGCAAGAATTGAGGCTCCTCAAAGGGGATCAACCAGATCAGTCTATGGGGCAAAGTGAGCCATTTTTAGAAAGTGGTGCCTCACTCATCTGGTGGACTTCAGGGCACCCCCTGTAAAGTCAGTAGCTGACTACCTTATGTACCTGTTTCAGGACAGGAAATTACAGCCCAGTACCATTGATGGTTACAGGTCAGCAAGGATGAAAATCTCACTCGTCTCCTTGATAGTTTCCACAGAGACAGACAGAAAGGTCGGAGGGGAATCCCCTCCTGGAAGCTATCCCTGGTCTTGCACCAGCAAAGGCTCCATTATAATCAATTAAAGAGGACTCTTTGAAGCATTTGACCTTCAAGACAGTTTTCCTCTTAGCCCTTGGGTCGGGCAAGCGTAGAAGTGAGATTCATGCTTGGCAGAACAGAAATATCAGACACCAATCTGACTGGTCAAAGATGTCCCTGTACCAGTCACCCAGCTTTCTTTCTAAGAATCAGCTGGCCAAAGGAGGGTCCAGACAGTGTGGCCCCAGTGGTTATACCAGCCCTGGCCCCAACTCTGGATAGATCCCTCAAGTCTGACAGGTCCCTCTGTCTGGTCAGAGCATTGTACTACTACTTGGACAGGACCTCAGACCTTAGGCAGAATAAGAAGTTGGTCTTTGTCTCTTTTAAGAAAGGCTTTGACAAAGACATCTCACCTGCCACTATCTCTTCATGGATCAAGCAGACTGTGATCCTATGTTATGAGCTCTCTGATCAAGAAGGCCACTTGCCACAAGTCAGGGCCTTTGCTGCTTCTAAGACTTTCCAGTCTGGAGTCTCCTTAGAACCGTTCCTATCAGCCTGTCACTGGACGTCACATAATACCTTCACACAATTTTATCTGAAGGATGTAGCCTAAGCTGATTCAGAGCTCTACCACCTGGGACCTGTGGTGGCTGCACATCAGATCCACCAATAGCCCAGCAGATAGAGGAGATTTTGTACATATGTAAAAGGGGGCCACGGTGGCAGAGTGGTAACACTCTCGTCTCCCACCTCTGAGGCCGGGGTTCGATCCCCGTCATGGCCTTAAGTGGGAAAGCTGGTAGTTGCTTGCCGTTGGTCGGCAGTTTACAGTACAGAACCCTAGCGAACTCTATGTACTGGTTTCCTCTGCCCTTCCAACTACCCGTCGTGATATGACCTGTACAGTGTTGAAAGCGACGTAAAACCCCAAATAAATAAATGTACATATGTAAATAGTTGTATATATATATATAAAAAAAAACAATCAAAAAAAAAAAAAAAAAAAACTCTGACGTGCTTCCTTCGGGAGGTTTATTTCTACTTCTTATGGGACTGAGCTCATCCCTCTCTTCCCCTACCTCAGAGCATGTCTGTAAAAAAGGGGTGGGTGAACCTCGGTATAGCCCTGGTAACCGGGTCCTGGAAACCGACCATAGCCTTAAGGGTTCCTTGACTTCAAGGTCTGCCCAGGCTTGAAGATTATTTTGTTAGTTTTGTTTATGAGTTCACTTAAGTCCCTAGTAACTTACCCGCCGACCAAGCGGTAGTTATTCAGCAATTGTCTATTAGATAGGATGTATTAACGCAATAAAATTGCAAATTTAATAAGTAAATTCAATTTTTATAAGTTAATACCCTATCCAATGGACACACAAGACCCTCCCACCGACCCCGCTATCAGCTTACTAGGGGTCTAATAGGTTTAGACAACAAAAAAGATGCTATGATGTCACTCTGTCTAGACAGGAAGGAAATACGATGCGCCACCTGGCAAGTGCACAACAGTACTGGGACCAGCCGGCCGGTAGAGACACATGACATCTTTTTCTGACGTTTGACGGGCCGCTCTGCGCCAATCAGATTAGCAATTGTCCATTGGATAGGGTATTAACTTATAACAATTTAATTTACTTATTAAATTTGCAAATTTCAGAGACCTTGACCATCTTAACATAATAAATATATAGTTCTTGCTCCCACCCCATTTATTTTAAGACTTTTTAAAACCACACCTGGCACATGTATACTTAAAACAAAATTTCTGTTATCTGGCAAAGCTAAGCACCTACTGTTTATGAAGTTATGGCATCTTAAAAACAATGAGGTATTTAGCATGCACTGATGTTGTTATTAACATATTGCAGCTGATCAATGTTAATATAATATAAATTCCTAATTTTAGGCACATTAAAAAAATCCCACATTCTTCTCATTCCATTCTTGTGGAATTGTGTGGATATGCCTTTTCCTTTTTAGGGGAGAAAAAGGCTTTAATTAATTAAGCGTCCCTTGAAAAGGGGACGCTTATTGTTGTCACCCCTAGTTTTCAGTCAGCCACCACTGCCACCACCGCATTGTTATGTCGGAAGATGTCGAAGCTCAACATCACACTGGTACAGGGATATCCCACACATACTTCGGAAGCAGGAGGACTGTTAAGGGACCAATTTGTCCGGCCTCCAAAATCTCAACAGAAGTGGTATGGGTTTCATGTGAATCCCAAGAAGCACTCTGATTAAGCTGTTTCTTCATGGCATGCCGGATCATCACGGCTGAACAGCACCTATCTTAGGATAGCTAGACAGGCCGGTATTGCTACTTCTCCTCCCATGTCTCGCCCAATTCCCAGGAAAATTTAAGAAAATGGGAGAGGTCTGCACACGAGTCTACAGTGATCTGCAATCACGCAGCCGGCTTCAACTGTTGTTTGCTAAAGATCCAAGAGAACATGAACAATCAGTTGAAGGCTGTGAAGGTGGAGTCAAAAGGAAAGGCAGCAGCCAAAGTATCATCAGCAGTAGACGAGCTCTAATTCTTACTAGATTTTAACTCTAGTGTTTGCCAAGCCATGGCGAAATCCATGGAACACTTAACGGAGTTCATTTTTGTTACTATGGCCAACACTACTCTCCTCAGACGTGACTCCTACTTCAAAGCCGGTGTGAAGGCGGATACACTGAATGCGCTCCGTACTGCCCCTCTTCATCTGGACACTTTGTTCCCGGACAGTGTTGTTAAAAGGGCAGAGGAGGACATTACTTCATTTGACAAGGGCCGGTCAACTTCAGTTTATAAGGGTCGGAGGTACCACCCATATGAAAGACAGGACTCTAGGTCGGATAAACAGCAGGACAGACCAGCTTGGAAGAATTTGTCCCGTACCCAGCGTAGGAAGAACAACAAGGGCAAACAGCAGTACTCCTCGTGTCCGGCCAAGGGTCAGCAGCAGTACAAATGACAATCAATGTGTAACTCTGTTGAAGCCTCTGCTGCTGACCGGGAGCCCCACAGGAAAGACAATGAACACTTTAAATGTAAAGCTAAATGTTGTACATTCTGTTCATACTGCGCCCGGGCATTCTCAAAAGAACGAAATAAGTCCCGGGGCAGCAGGTTGTTACTACAAGAAAAGTATATTAAAGTCTGTAAAAAGTGTTTCTTGCGTCACTCCATTGTCTTATGTAAATCCTGTCTTAAATGCTCCCAATGTTGTCACAAATCTGCCTGTAGGGGCCAGACTCCAAAACTTTTGGAAAAATTGGTTAGATCTGGGTGCCGGACTGAGAGTGATTCAAATCCTGAAAGAGGGCTATACCCTACCCTTTCGGATCCGGCCAAACTTGTCAAGGACTCCCACAGTCATAAGCTGCTATGGCAATCCTCACAGAAACCTCAAACTGTTAGAGGCTTTACATCAGCTTATGGCCAAAAATGCCATAGAACTAGTTCACAAAAAGGTCTCACTAGGGTTCTTCAACCGACTATTTTTAGTCTTAAAACCCGACAACAAGTGGAGACCGATCTTAGACCTAAGCAATCTGAATCCTTTCCTCAAGACCGAAAAATTCAAGATGGAGACACCGGAAACCATCAGAACATCTCTCCAAAAGGGAGAATGGGTAACCTCCATAGACTTCAAGGACGCTTACTTCCACATTCCGATACAGGAACAATCCAGGAAGTACCTCAGATTTCACATCCAGGGTCAGACCTACCAGTTCAAAGCACTGCCGTTCGGTCTGTCGACGGCTCCCATGGAGTTTACAATTATAGCAAAGGAGATATAACTGATGGCCATTCAAAACGGTATAAGGATCCACCAGTACCTAGACAACTGGTTGGTGAGAGCCACATCCCACCAGGTCTGTCTCCAGCATACACAGGTCCTAGTAAAAATGTGCTGACATCTAGGTTGGCTGGTGAATGTAGAAAAGTCGGAGCTGGAACCCAAGCAAGTTTCCAACTTCGTAGGCTACCAATTCGACCTCGAGTCCGGTCGCGTCCGACCGACACCGGACCGGTGGCAAAGCCTTCAGGACAAGATACTGGATCTGATCTCCCTACCGGCCTGTTCGGTAAGGGAATTTATGTCCTTGATAGGCCTGCTAACAGCCACAGAAAAACAAGTTCACCTGGGCAGACTACACATGAGGCCCATCCAATGGCATCTCAAAAGCAATTGGAGAATACCGGAATCCTTGGAAAAACGGATTCCCCTACCCAGATCTCTACATCCTCATTTACAATGGTGGCTGAAGGAAGGCAATGTCCTCATAGGCCAACCATTACACCCCATGCAACATGCTCTGCAAATCTTTACAGACACATCAAAAGAAGGGTGGGGCGCTCACTTAAACGAGTTCATAGCCAGAGGAACCTGGTCCCTACCGGAAAGCAAATTGCATATAAACTACCTAGAACTAAAAGCAGTCTTCCTAGCTTTAAAAGATTTCCAAAACCTATGCGTGCGAAAAATGGTTCTGGTAGCAACCGACAATACCACAGTAGTGTCGTACATCAACAAGGAAGGGGGCATGAGATCAGGCCCACTCTGTGCCTTACTTTGGAGAATCTTGACCTGGTGCACCGGGAATCAAGTGACTCTAAAGGCCCGACACATTCCCGGTCGCTTAAATGTAGTGGCAGACAAACTGTCCAGATTGGGTCAGACCATTCAAACAGAATGGTCCCTCCTTCCAGAGGTTTTCCAAGCCCTGTGCAACAGGTGGCACCAACCTCAAATAGATCTCTTTGCTACGAGATTCAACAACAAGTTGCCCCTGTTTGTATCACCAGTTCCGGATCCCATGGCCACTGCAGTGGATGCACTCAGTTTGTCATGGGAGAATCTGGACGCGTACGCCTTCCCACCGACAGCCATATTGGGCAAAGTGGTGGAGAAGTTGCAATGACTCCCCATATCAAAGGGTGATCATTATTGCTCCGGGGTGGCCCAACATGACATGGTTTTGGGACCTAGTGGAGATGTCCAGCCAGATCCCATTACTCTTGCCTCAACTGCCAAACCTTTTGACTCAACCCTTCAATCAGACCCCTCACAGGAGTCTGACAAACTTAAATCTCCATGCATGGCTCCTAGAGCCACAGCTATCAAGGAGCAGGGTTTCTCTGAGGCGGTGGCAACAAGAATTGAGGCTCCTCAAAGGGGATCAACCAGATCTGTCTATGAGGCAAAGTGGACCATTTTTACAAAGTGGTGCATCTCAAATCAGGTGGACTTCAGGGCACCACCTGTAAATTCAGTTGCTGATTTCCTTGTGTACCTTTTTGAGGAAAGGAAATTACAGCCCAGCACCATTGATGGCTACAGGTCTGCCATTGCAGATAAACTGGGAAATTCAACCCTCAATATCAGCAAAGATGAAAATCTCACCCGTCTCTTGGATAGTTTCCATAGGGACAGACCCAAGGGCAGAAGAGGTATCCCCTCCTGGAACCTATCTCTGGTTTTACACCAGTTAACAAAGGCTTCCTTTGAGCCAATTAAGGAGGCCTCCTTTAAGCACTTGACCTTCAAGACAGTTTTCCTCCTAGCCCTGGGTTCAGGCAACGCAGAAGTGAGATTCATGCTTTGGCAAAGTAAGAACATCAGACACCAGTCTGACTGGTCTAAGGTGTCTCTGTACCCATCTCCCAGCTTTCTTTCCAAGAACCAGCTGGCTAAGGAGGGTCCGGACAGTGTGGCCCCAGTGGTAATACCAGCCCTGGCCCCGACTCTGGATAGGTCCCTCGAGTCTGACAGGTCCCTCTGTACGGTCAGAGCTTTGCGCTACTACTTGGACAGGACCTCAGGCAGAATAAGGAGTTGGTTTTTGTCTCCTTCAAGAAAGGTTTTGACAAGGACATCTCACCTGCCACTATCTCCTCATGGATCAAACAGACTGTGATCCTATGTTATGAGCTCTCAGATCAGGAAGCCCACACTTTACATCAGGTTAAAGCCCATGATGTCAGGGCCTTTGCTGCTTCCAAGGCCTTCCAATCGGGGGTCTCCTTGGAACAGATCTTGTCAACCTGCCACTGGAAGTCACGTAACACCTTCACACAATTTTATCTGAAGGATGTGGCATGGGCTGATTCTGAGCTTTATCACCTGGGACCTGTAGTGGCTGCTCAGCAGATCCACTAGTAGCCCAGGTCAGAGAGGAGATGTGTACATATGTATATAGTGTATATATAGTTAAGAAGCATCAAAAAAAAAAAAAAAAAAATCAGACGGGCTTCCTTCGGGAGGTTTATTTCTTTGGGACTGAACTCATCCCTCTCTTCCCCTACCTCAGAGCAGGTCTGTAAAAAAAAGGGGGGGGGAGGCGAGTCGGTTTGGACCGGTTAACTATAGCCTTAAGGGTCTTGACAATCTTAGGTCGACCCAGGCTTAGAGGAAATTTTGTTAGTTATTTTCTGAGTTCACATAAGTCTCTAGTAACTTACCCGCCGACCAAGCGGTAGTTATTCAGCATATTGTCCATTGGATAGGATGTATTAATGCAATAAAATTGCAAATTTAATAAGTAAATTAAATTTTTATAAGTTAATACCCTATCCAATGGACACACAAGACCCTCCCACCGACCCCGCTATCAGCTTACTAGGGGTCTAATAGGTTTAGACAACGAAAAAGATGCTATGACGTCAGGTTGTCTAGACAGGAAGGAAGTACGATGCGCCACCTGGCGAGTGCAGTGTGAGGACCGGCCAGCCGGTGGAAACACAGGACGTCTTTTTCTGACGTTTGGCGGGCCGGTCTGCGCCGACCGGTTTAGCATATTGTCCATTGGATAGGGTATTAACTTATAAAAATTTAATTTACTTATTAAATTTGCAATTTTGGTACAAATCCTACAAATCCTTAGGAATTGTCCAAAGGGGCCTTTGGTGTGGCGAGGCTTGTGATGTGCAGATGTGTAGTGTTAGTACAGATGTGTGTCTAGGTTTTTCATTCAGTGTTGTGTATAGCTCTCTGGTAGTATCAATTTTCACTGTAGTGTCCAGAAAATTGATAGATTCTTTACTAAATTCATGGGTGAATTTAATCTTGTCGTGGATATTATTGAGGTACTCCAGGAACTTTTTTAGTTCTTGTTCACCATGGTTCCAGATCATGAATATGTCATCTATGAACCTAAGCCATATGAGAGGTTGTCTGTCCCAGTTTTTCAGGGCGTCAGTTTCGAACCTATCCATGAATAGGTTAGCATAATTGGGTGCTACTGTAGTACCCATTGCGGTACCTCCCACTTGTAGCTAGTGTTCTTCATTGAAGGTGAAGTTCATACTGTGTAAGACTAGTTTAAGGAGTTGTAGGACATAAGGAGTGATTGGGTCCTTAGTCCTATCTTTCCTAAGTTGAGCTGCTATCGCTAATATTCCTTCATGGTTTGGAATATTGGTTTACAAGGATGACACATGTAGAGAGACTAGTAGCTCTCCTTGAGGGATCTTGCCCAATTCCTTTAGTCTACTAATGAAGTGTTGGGTGTCCCTAACATAAGATTTTGTTTTGGGGACATAATCTTTAATGTGTGCATCCACAAATTTGCTAATATTACATGTGGGGTGTCCAATAGAACTACATATTGGTCTCCCTGGGATATTCTTTTTGTGTATTTTGGGCAATAGGTAAAACCTCCCTGCCTTGGGTTGTTTTATATTAAGATAGTCAAAGTTCTTTTCAGTGATTATCTTGAGATTTTTCATCTCAGTGAGAACTTTGCATATCTTTTCTGAGATATCCGAAGTGGGGTCCTCCTTAAGTTTGGTGTAGAACTCCTCACTTAATTGCCTATATCCTTCGCGTAGGTAATCAGTAGTTTGCATAACAACTACTGCAGAACCTTTGTCAGCCTTCTTAATGACAATGTTTGGGTTGTTAGTTAGTTCTGTTAGACCTAGTCTTTCTTGTTTGGTAAGGTTGCCCTTTTGGTTGGGGGTATCTTAGCCTTTAAGAGGTTCATTTTTGTTCTCCTTATAGGGGTCACTTAAACTATCTGCTTGATCAGGTGTCTTAGCATTTTCATTCATGAAGTCAATAATGCTTTGTGGCATATCAAGTTGAGAATTGTGTTTAGTGTTAGAGAAGAATTGCATAAGTTCTAGTCTCCTACGAAATTCTTTAAAGTCATCCCAAATTCTAGATTTGTCAGGGTTCCCTGGTGTTGGGCAGAATGTGAGACCTTTTTCCAGGGCCCTGACTTGGTGCTCACTTAACTGAACATTCGATAGGTTGATCACATTTTCACCTATGTAGCTTTCAAATTTACTGTGTGTGGGTAAAATGCCTGGTGTGGCATTTAATGAAGCCAATTCAATCTCTTGCTTGGTAGCCACATTAGATTTTGTTTTATCCAAGAGTAAGACTAGAAGTGTTCATAAGGTACTTTATTGAAAGTGCAATTGCACTGCTCACACAGGGTGGTGTGAATAAAGGTGTAGGTACAGAAGTGTAGTATAAATAACATAGGAGTGGAACATTATTTAAAAAGTTTGAGAGTTATTTCAACATTTTCTTGAGCTGAGTTATAAATTTCTGTAGCTCAGGCTCTCTATCTTTCTTCCTTCTTTGTGGGACAACCTTCCTTCTTTTGGCTTGTTGTTCCTGATTTGGTCTTTTGGACTCATACTGCCTTTTGGCCTTCAGAGTGTACGTGGGTGCAATGTTAGTGCACCTGGATTTGAGTGAATCTTTGATTTCTTTGAGTTGTGGAGGAGAAAGTATTTCTTCTAACAACAAAAAATCTTTAACTTGTGAGTACTTTGAGAACATATCATTGAGCAAGACTTTGGTGAGTTTTTGTTTGCATTCATTAATGATGGTAGACCAAGCACTTTGAACTCCATCACTTCTACTCTTATTGACATTAAATCTAAATTCCATACTGGGTGGGTAGATGTTTTTCAGAAGCTCACTGTGCATCTTACTAATTTGGCTAGCTAAAGCAATCTTCTTCCTATGGCTGTTCTTGAGTCTAAGGTAAATTGGCTTGGACTCAGCAGGGTAGTCGCTCCTTTCTGGGACTGGTTCACTGGAGGTGCCAGGTTGCTCTTTCCTGGGTCTCTTGTTCCCTTTCTGCCTTTGTGGTTGAGGGGGGGTTGGCACTCAGGAGTTGATTGGCTGCCACTAACACATTGATGGTTTCATCAGATAGTCTTTCAGAAGGAAAGGGAGTGTCTGATCCTTGTGCCTCCAAGTTGTCTGACTGTAAGTCTACTTTGGAGAAGGCAGTAAGCAGGGTACTGTGACTCACACTTTTGAGGCCACACTCATGTTGAACAAACAGAAAAGTAAATTACAGATGTGTGTAAAGTGTCACAGTGCAAAGTCACTAGGCAAATAACACATTTAAAGTTAATCAAAAGTGACTTTGCACTGTGACACTTGACACACATCTGTAATTTATTTTTCTGTTCAATCTATTTACCAGCCTATCACTGGAAATCCCAAAACATCTTCACACAGTTTTTCGTAAAGGATGCCGCTTGGGCTGATTGAGAGCTTTTTCACCTGGGCCCAGTGGTGGCTACGCATCAGATCCACCTCTAGCCCAGACAGAAATAAGCAGCCTGCCATGTTACAAAAGGGGGGGGGAGCAAAATCGGTTGGATCTGGCAACCTGTTTACCAGCAACCAATGGAACCAGCTGATGTCCCTCGGAGACTACTAATACCTCTTTTTGAGTTTAATCTAAGTCCCTAATAAGCTACCCACCATCCAAGCGGTAGTTATTCTAGCATATTGTCCACTGTGTAAGATGTATTAATGCAATAAAATTGCAATTTTATTACGCTACAATAGCTTACCATGTGGGACTGAATGCTGTTCTCGGATGGCCGCCAGGCCCGGCCAACGTCTAAGAAAAAAAGACATTTATAGTTGGCCGTAGCCTCAGATTGTCGTCACGTGACCTACCCCATTTGTCTTCTCCTTTCGCGCTGGCCGCCGCCATATTGGAATATTTTGTGAAGTTTTTCTGCCGTTTTCTTCTTATATCTCAGTTCATTTATATTGTTGTATGTCTATTTTCAGCCATTTTGTTTATTAATTATCAAAGCACGTATTGCATAACTTTCCATCCAGTCGGATAAGTATTTTTTCTTCTATTCTTGTGAGTTTTAGCCTCGGCTAGGCTCTTTATGTGATCGGGTCCACCTCTTTTATTGCATTTGAACATGTCTTATCACCAATCCAATAGAGATAAACCCTGTGCATCAGGGTCTCATGTGGCTCAGTTGGTAGGGTGTTGGACTTATAATCCAAGGGTCGTGGGTTCGATCCCCAGTGATGCCAACTGTTTCATGTGGGATAACATCCTTGGGCAAGATATTAACCTGGTCTGTGCCTCTCTCCACCCAGGGGAAATATGGGTACCCAGCTTTAAGGGATACTGGCTTCTGCGCCTTGCATGGCAGCAATAGGTAAGGTTACCAAGGCTAGCTATCCTTGCTGGGGTAATACTGTGTAAAACGCTTTGAGCTTATAATAGAAAAAGCGCTATATAAGAGCCCAGTATTATTATCTAAATGCCATCATTTCTGTCATGCTTTCGACACTCATAACTACTGTCGTACCTGCAGAGAGGCAGGCAAGGGAGATAATCCCTGTGTCACTTTCATCTCACCTTGTGATATCTGTGCTTCCTTCACGGAAGAACAGCTATAAAGAAACCTGATAAGAAAGCTGACAAAAATGATCAAGAATTAGATTTATTGGGCGATAATTCTGTTGAATCCTTTGCGGGCTCACAAGCAGACCTCGAGAGTACTGCTGACCATCTTTTTACTTCCCCGCCTCGCCCTCGACCTCTTGCCTTCGAGGCTTTATCATTAAAAACTCCAGCTAAAACTGTCCCACCAACACCAGGTACTGCCTTACAGCAGAAATTAGAAACAAAGTTCGAGAAGTCCTTGTGATCTCGGCTAGACATTCAACTAGATCAAAAGATAGGTGCTTTCCAGGCAATATTTTAGAGGCAATGAAGTCCCTTCGAGAAGATTTTCAGAAATCTCTCAGTAAAACTTCTTCTCAACTGGAGGTAGATCAGACCTCCGCTTCGGCCTCAAAACCTGGCCCATCTAATAGTCGTCTGGACACCCCCCACCCCCACCCCGAGTACTAATCCTGTCGAGTCAATGGACATTGATTATGGCCCAGCCTTACCTCCTCGTCTCAACTGTCATAGTCGCGTCGATGACGCCTCGGGTCACAATGTTAGTTCTTTCGAGGAACCCTCAAGGTTGCCCTCGGCCCAGTCAAAGAAATCTTCTCACTCTTTCAAACAGTATGTTGTGGCCCCGAGCTCTGCCTCAGACCACTACTCTGATCAACCTGATGAACCTCGGCCTGCCCCTAGCAGAGCCAAGAAACATACTGATAAATCTAAACACAAATCTAAGTCCAGATATTTACCTTCTTTCTCTGAGGAGGATCAGTCCTCTGAGGTCAGACATAGGTCTCCAAAACCTTCTAGGAAGACCTACACTGATCAAGACCATCCTCAACATGACCCAGATCCTCCTTACTACAGGAAAGTAGCTCTGTCTGACATCCCCTCACAGTATGCAGAGGAGGTGGATACCTTCAGGCGTATCCTCAAACTTCCAGACCCTAGGGACTCCTTACCCAGGTCTTCAACTGCGGTCATGGGCCTTGACGATGATAAAGGCAGGCAGGAGCTCAGGCCAAGAGGCCCTTCCTCTATGCTGCCTCTGAACTCCATTATCAAAGACGCCTTTGATAAGTTTGACCAAGACTTTCAAGCAGCAAATTTACCTGAGGGTAAATACATCAAAGCTCCTCCTTCCACTGTCAAGTGGTACAAGGTGGGACAACCTTGTTACGAGGACAAGATGCAAGAACTAAATACAGACTTTGCCAAGATCTGTATTTCTCCTAAGCCCTCTGGGGCCCCTATGGGCAAGGTTCCCCTACCAATTCTCAAAGAATTGGAACACCAGGCGAGACCAAATATCTCCACGCTTAACTTTACTACCACCTTTGCCAAGACTTCTTCTTCCTGCAATTCCACTCTGGAAAAGTGCCAACATAGTTTGAAGTCGACCTTTAAGAAGGTCAAATCTCAGATCAGGAAAGGTGTCGACCCTGAAAAGGTAGCAAAGTGTGGATACGAGGAAGCCTGTGAATACCTGGATCTTGGTACAGGGCCTTGACTTGTCTCAGCAAATCCCTTGCTCATATACTCCAGAGGGAGTTATATTCCTTGGGCCACACCAGATTGCTTAGGCGCGAAGCCGAAATGACCCTGTTACAACCACATTTAGGGGAGACGAGACGTCAGGAACTCAGGAATGCGTCCTTTTGGCCACCTTCCCTGTTCAAGTCTCAATTAGTCAAGGAAGGGGAAGACTTCCTTCTTAAAAAAGGCACCTCAAAAGACTCTCAGGGTTTCGGACCCTACCAGAATAAGCCCTTTCGTGGTCCCCACAAGAAAAGAGGCTCCTACAGGAAACGTCCCTATGGGGGCAATTCCTCTCAAAACAGTAACCAATCGTTTTCCTCTGGCAGGGGAAAACCAAACATCAGAGGCTCCAGGGGTCATTTTCGACCCCATACTAGGGGAAGAGGGCATGGAAACCCCCTCCCCAATGATGCCTCCAAAGCCTCACTCAGTCCACTAGTAGGAGGTCGCCTCCGTTCTTTCAGGAGAGACTGGCAAACAAACAAATGTTCATCAAATGTGTTAAACATTATCACCAATGGCTACGTATTGTCATTCCTCTCAAAGCCAAACTTGGTCAGATTTCCTCTGATTCTGTCAGAATACAAGACCCTTCAAAAAGACCAAGCTCTGGCCCATTGTATCCAGTCTCCTGTCAAAGAACGCTATCGTAAGGGTGGAAAATGTAAAATCTCTCGGGTTTCACAGTCGCCTGTTTCTAGTCCCCAAAACCAAAGGTAGAGGCCAGTAATAGACTTAAGCAGGCTCAACACTTTTCTACATGTAAAAAAGTTCAAAATGGAAACTCCAGAGTCCATCAGGACCTCCCTGGTTCCAGGGGAATGGGTATCGTCGATAGACCTATCAGACGCTTACCTTCACATCTCCATCCACCCAAACTCAAGGAAATACCTAAGGTTTTGCCACAGGTCACAGGTGTTCCAGTTCACCTCCCTTCCTTTCGGACTAGCCACAGCCCACCAGGTCTTTACAATGATCGTAAAGGAAGTGAAGCTCATGGCCCTCTCCAGAGGACTCAGACTTCACCAATACCTGGACGACTGGCTGATCAGGTCCCAGTCTCAGAAGGAAGCCCAAGTGAACACTCAGGCGGTGGTAGACCTAACCCAGTCCTTGTGGTGGATAATAAACCAGGAAAAATCAGAACTGAAACCTACTCAGGTGTTTTCGTTTGTGGGCTACGAATACCATCTAGATTCAGCTCTTGTAAGACCCACTCAAGAGAGATGGCTCAAACTTCATGATTTGATCCTACGACTCAAGTCAAAATATGTTTTGACTGTAAGATGTTTGATGTCTATAATTGGGTTGCTTGCCTCAACGGAGAAGATGGTCCCAGAGGGACGCCTTCACATGAGGTCCTTTCAGTTTCCTTCACATGAGGTCCTTTCAGTTTTATCTCAAGGAGCATTGGAGATATCCTCAGTCGCTGGACAACCTCCTTCCTTGGACAGATGCCATTTCTGCACACCTAGATTGGTGCATGACATTAGGGCCTTCGCAGCCTCTAAGGCTTTTTACGGTGGGGTATCGGTGGACCAGATCATGCAAGCCTGTCACTGGAAGGCTCACAACACATTTACAAATTTAAAAGACCTTACTTAGTCAGACAACGGCAACAATATGTATCTGGGGCCTGTAGTAGCGGCACAACAGGTCATAGACCCTTCCCCTCAGAACTGTCATCCCCGGAAAGAAAAGGGGGGGGGGGGGGGGGGGGGGGGGGGGGGGGGGCACATCCGCTACAACCAAGTCTTCAGGAGTCTAATTCCAGGGTCTAGGTATAGGTTTACCTCAGCAGGGTGTTTCGGGTAAGGTCTTTATATTCTTCATTTTCCTTTAGCTTTAATTGTATAATGTATTAAGGACCTTAAGGTTCTCATTAATCTCCTTTAGGTGGCAATATTTTTGGTAACTCTTTCCGTGATGGCCCTTGGGGCTTTACCCCACCTAAGTGTACTTCGGCTACACCTCTTTCTCCTGTCAAAACACCCAAACAGTTTATTAGCACTGTCAATCATTTTTAGGTTTTTTGGCTTCTTACAGGCCCAACCCTCGGGTTTGGGGCACTGTAAATGGGACTCAGACTGGTATTTTCTTACCTTCATTCTACTAATTCTATCAAAATCTAAGAAAAACAGACATACCGTATTTATTGCAATAAACGCCCCCTCCCTGTTAATCGCCCCCACCCCCCTCTTCTCTACCTTTGCAAAATTCAGATTTCGGGGTTTTACATCCCTGTCAACAGCCAACACCTTTGCGATTCCAGGATTCCGAAAAATGGTGCATTTTAGTACTTCCCAATCGAATATCGCTTACGAGAAATAAAGAAAATAAAAACAAAACATGGCAGTATTGGTCACAGACACATTGAAATCGGCAAAAATACAAGATAAAACTACATAATTTCTTCAGATTTAAGGTTTGTTTTAAATATTTTAAGCTGTCTCGCCATTATACATGCCAGCAAGCGAGATCAAGGCAGCAAGTGTCCATTATCGCCCATGGCCCCTGGACTCGAGATATGATTTTGTTTATCTGTAATAGTCGCCCCCCCTTTTGAAAAATGCATCACCCCGGGGCGTTTATTACAATAAATACGGTATCTTCCAGTCTCAGCTGTAATTTCTTTACAGATGCCTCAAACGAAGGTTGGGGCGCTCACTTAGATCAAAGATCTACCAAGGGTCTGTGGTCAGACCAGGAAAAAAGGCTACACATAAACGTCCTAGAGTTGAAGGCGGTCTCACTGGCCCTTCGAAATTTCAAGGACCAGTGCCAGAACCAAACAGTTCTAGTTGCAATGGACAACTCGACAGTGGTAGCCTGCATAAACAAAGAAGGAGGAACTCACTCAGTAGAGATGTGCGCTCTCCTGTGGAGGGTGTCTGAATGTGATGGCCGACCTCCTATCCAGGTTCAACCAAGTGCAGTCAGCAGAATGGTCACTGCATCCACAGGTATTCAAACAGATCTGCCAGAAGTGATTCACTCCGCATGTGGACCTGTTTGCCACTCATCTGAACCACAAACTCTCTCTCTACGTGTCTCCAATCCCTGACCCAAAGGCCTGGGACATAGATGCTCTGAACATAAACTGGATGGGTCTCACTGCTTATGCTTACCCTCCGATGGCTCTCCTTCACAAGATGATCCAAAAAATCAGGCAATGCCATTGCCTGATCATCGTAATAGCCCCAGGCTGGCCAGGGATGCCCTGGTTTTGGGACCTAGTGCAGCTCTCAACAGAGATCCCACTACAGCTCCCGGTGTCAACGACTCTACTCAAGCAGTCCCACAAGTATGTGTTCCACAACAACCCTCAACAGCTCAACCTCCACGCCTGGTGTCTAGGAGCAGACAACTCCAAGAACAAGGCTTCTCTGTGGAGGTGGCAGAGAGAATTGCTGCCCCTCAGCGGTCATCAACAAGGACCATCTACAGGTCAAAGTGGGCCCTTTTTGAAAAATGGTGCAGAGAAAATTCGGAGGATTTCTCCACTCCATCTGTGAAACAAATCTCAGATTTTTTCATGTACCTGTACCAAGACCTAAACAGGCGCCCCTCGACCATTGATGGTTACAGGACTCCCATCGTTGACACTTTGGAACCTTTCTGTTGTTATCTCCCGCCGGGCTTTAGCCCGGGAGGGAGATTATGAAATGATGCCTGTGTGTGCGTGCGTGTGTGCGTTAGTTAGTCACGCAAATTTCTCCAAAACTACTACAGCTACAGATTTTTTGTAAATTAATTGTCCCAATGAATTTTCACGCCCTCGAAAATTTTTTTGGTTTTATGGACTTGGGCCTAAAGATAAGTGAGTAATAGCAATCTTAGCTACTTGGAGTAAAGGGCTCATAACTCAAAAACTATTGCAGTTACAACTTTTTCTTCAAATATGTTGTTCAGCTACTTTGTCCTTAGCTATAAGATGGTACATAGTTTGGGGTCCCATTGCATGCCATAAGTGAGTAATAGCTATTTTCTTATTTGTAGCAAAATAATGACATAAGTAAATGTGAAATATCTTCAAAAGTATTAAATTTAGGGAATTCTTTTCAAATATGTTGTTCATCTACTTTTTGATAAGCTATGACATAGTAAAGTTTCAGATCTGTTGCACATTGGATAGCTGAGTAATAGCTACTTTGAAATTCTACAGTTGAGTAAATCCATTGTAACTCCAAAACTAGTGCAGTTAGAGTATTTTCCTAAAATATGTTGTTCAGCTACTTTGTCCTTAACTATAAGATGGTATATAGTTTGGGGTTCTATTGCATGCCATAAGTAAGTAATAGCTATTTTCTTATTTGTAGCAAAATAATGATATAAGTAAATGTCAAATATCTTCAAAAGTATTAAAGTTAGGGAATTCTTTTCAAATATGTTATTCATCTACTTTTTGATAAGCTATCACATAGTAAAGTTTCAGACCTGTTGCACATTGGATAGCCGAGTAATAGCTACTTTGAAATTGTGACTGTTGAGTAAATCCATTGTAACTCCAAAACTATTGCAGTTAGAGTATTTTCCTAAAATATGTTATTCAGCTACTTTGTCCTTAACTATAAGATGGCATACAGTTTGGGATTCTATTGCATGCCATAAGTGAGTAATAGCTATTTCCTTATTTGAAGCAAAATAACGACATGAGTAAATTTCAAATATCTTCAAAAGTTTTAAAATTAGGGAATTCTTTTCAAATATGTTATTCATCTAGTTTTTGATAAGCTATCACATAGTAAAGTTTCAGACCTGTTGCACATTGGATAGCTGAGTAATAGCTACTTTGAAATTGTGACTGTTGAGTAAATCCATTGTAACTCCAGAACTATTGCAGTTAGAGTATTTTCCTAAAATATGTTATTCAGCTACTTTTTCCTTACCTATAAGATGGCATATAGTTTGGGGTTCTGTTGCATGCCATAAGTGAGTAATAGCTATTTTCTTATTTGTAGCAAAATAACAACATAAGTAAATTTCAAATATCTTCAAAAGTATTCAAGTTAGGGAAATATTTTCAAATATGTTATTCATCTAGTTTTTGATGAGCTATCAGATAGTAAAGCAGCAAACCTGTTGCACACTGGACAGCTGAGTAATAGCTACTTTGAAATTGTGACTGTTGAGTAAATCCATTGTAACTGAAAAACTACTGCAGTTACAGGATTTTCCTAAAATAATTTGTTCAGCTACTTTTTCCTTAACTATAAGATGGCATATCGTTTGGGGTTCCATTGCATGTCATAAGTGAGCAATAGCTATTTTCTTATTTGTAGCAAAATTATGATGGAAATAAATGTCAAATACCTTCACAAGTACCAAAGTTAGGCAAATCTTTTCATTTGTTATTCATCTAGTTTTTCAAAAGCTTACTTTCCTGTGTCCTTTATATTTTTGTTTCTTTTGCAGATGTAGGTCAATAGCTAAGTGAGTAGATAGCTGAGCAAGAGCTACTAAAATGAGTAAATGTCTTTTATCTCTAAAAGTATTATAGGTAGGCAATTTCTTCTAAATAAGTCATTCGCCTACTTTTGGGTGATCTACCACATAGTGAAGTTGCACAACCGTAGCTCTTTGGATAGCTGAGTAATAGCTACCAAAATGAGTAAATGTCTTTTATCTCTAAAAGTATTACAGGTAGGCAATTTCTTCTAAATAAGTCATTCACGTACTTTTGGGTGATCTACCACATAGTGAAGTTGCAGAACTGTATCTCTTTGGAAAGCTGAGTAATAGCTACTAAAATGAGTAAATGTCTTTTATCTCTAAAAGTATTACAGGTAGGCAATTTCTTCTAAATAAGTCATTCACCTACTTTTGGGTGATCTACCACATAGTGAAGTTGCAGAACTGTAGCTCTTTGGATAGCTGAGTAATAGCTACTAAAATGAGTAAATATCTTTTATCTCTAAAAGTATTACAGGTAGACAATTTCTTCTAAATAAGTCAATCACCTACTTTTGGCAGATCTACCACATAGTGAAGTTGCAGAACTGTAGCTCTTTGGATAACTGAGTAATAGCTACTAAAATGAGTAAATGTCTTTTATCTCTAAAAGTATTACAGGTAGGCAATTTCTTCTAAATAAGTCATTCACGTACTTTTGGGTGATCTACCACATAGTGAAGTTGCAGAACTGTAGCTCTTTGGATAACTGAGTAATAGCTACTAAAATGAGCAAATATCTTTTATCTCTAAAAGTATAACAGGTAGGCAATTTCTTCTAAATAAGTCATTCACCTACTTTTGGGTGATCTACCACATATTGAAGTTGCAGAACTGAGCTCTTTGGAT
The DNA here is from genome assembly GCA_964017235.1 of Sabellastarte sp. h YS-2021. NCBI lineage: Eukaryota > Metazoa > Annelida > Polychaeta > Sabellida > Sabellidae > Sabellastarte > Sabellastarte sp. h YS-2021. The sequence goes on from OZ024936.1 coordinate 38,773,807, forward strand.
AGCTGAGTAATAGCTACTAAAATGAGTAAATGTCTTTTATCTCTAAAAGTATTACAGGTAGGCAATTTCTTCTAAATAAGTCATTCACCTACTTTTGAGTGATCTACCACATATTGAAGTTGCAGAACTGAGCTCTTTGGATAGCTGAGTAATAGCTACTAAAATGAGTAAATGTCTTTTATCTCTAAAAGTATTACAGGTAGGCAATTTCTTCCAAATAAGTCATTCACCTATTTTGGGTGATCTACCACATAGTGAAGTTGCAGAACTGTAGCTCTTTGGATGGCAGAGTAATAGCCACTAAAATAAGTAAATATCTTTTATCTCTAAAAGTGTTACAGATAGGCAATTTCTTCTAAATACGTCCTTACCTACTTTGGGTTGATCTACTGCATAATAAAGTTGCAGAACTGTAGGTCTTTGGATGGCAGAGTAATAGCTACTAAAGTGAGTAAATGCCTTTTGTCTTTAAAAGTATTGCAATCAAACATTAAACTTGTTGTCACTTCTACATGTGCCTCCATCTCACAAGAAAATTTATATTCCACTATCTTTAGTACATCTAATTTATATGGCGGGAGATAAATGCATGCGTCAGAATGCTTGTTCTCAATGAGCTCACAAAAGGAGTCTAATCCTAGGGTCTAGGTATAGGTTTACCTCATCAGGGTGTTTCGGGTAAGGTCTTTATATTCTTCATTTTCCTTTAGCTTTAATTGTATAATGTATTAAGGACCTTAAGGTTCTCATTAATCTCCTTTAGGTGGCAATATTTTTGGTACCTCTGAGCCTTGGGCTCAGACTCTTTCCGTGATGGCCCTTGGGGCTTTACCCCACCTAAGTGTACTTCGGCTACACCTCATTCTCTATTAGTTTAAGTTTACATAATACCTTACCTAATGGACAAGAGAGGCCCTCCCAACCGTCCCCACTATCAGCTTACCAGGGGTTTATCTAGGTTTAGGCAATGATAAAGATGCTAAGTATGCCGGGGGGAACTCAGTGCGCTAAGATTATGTACAAGCTCACAATTGACAGTCCTGACTTGAGTCCTTAAATAGGCATCCATCAAAAATAAGAGATTCATTGCCATTGAAAGAAAATATCCATGAAAGATGGAGAAGAGTCTATCCTAATGAACTGGTAGTGGTGCACTTCTTTTGACATGATTTTGATATCCCTCAGAATAATTCTGTTAGCCGTTAACATGTCTGATTTTAGTTGCATGTAGAAAAATTGACTTTCAACCTGCCGAGTGGAGCTTTCCCCGAACTGAAGAAGAGCTACTGCGCTATAAAACATACAAAAAGTTCTGGGAGACAGGGTTTTTCTTGACCAGTGGTAGTAAATTTGGTGGAGATTTTCTGGTATATCCAGGTAACAAATTAAGCTTAATATCTATATCCAATGTAGTACAAGAAGAATATATGAATGAACTCACATAAATATTAAAAAGTACAGTGAGGTAAAAAGTAATAAAAAAGATCTATAGCAGCTTTAAATTTAGTATACCGTAATTGTTGATCTAACCTTTGCTCAACTTTTTAGGCGGGTTGCGTGTAACCAACCCGCCTATTAGATTGATGTGTCCGACATCCGTCTGTCTGTCCATCCACATTTTCGTTTCCGGACTCCATCTCAAAAACGCTTTGACCAATCGAATTCAAACTTGCCATGGACATAGATCACCATCACAGCTAGGTTCCTTTCGAAATTGGTGTAATTGTGTGTGTTCGTTTGCCCGTTTGTCTGTCCGTCAAAAATTTCGTTTCCGGACTCTAACTCGAAAACGGTTTGTCCAATCGAATTCAAACTTGACAGGGAGATAGATCACCATCATAACTAGGTTCCTTTCGAAATTGGTGTAATTCCGTGTGTTCGTTTATCCGTTTTTTGTCTGTTTGTCCGTCAAAATTTCTGTTTCCGAACTCTAACTCAAAAAAGGGTTTGTCCAATTGAATTCAAACTTGACAGGGAGATAGATCGCCATCATAGCTAGGTTCCTTTCGAAATTGATGTAATTCTGTCTGGTCGTTTGTCCGTTTTTTGTCTGTTTGTCCAATCAAATTCAATCTTGACAGGAAGATAGATCACCATCATAGCTAGGTTCCTTTCGAAATTGGTGTAATTCTGTGCGTCCGTTTGTTCGTAAACATTTCCGTTTCCGGACTCTAACTCGAAATCGCTTTGTTCAATCGAATTCAAACTTGACAGGGAGATACATCACCATCATAGCTAAGTTGCTTTCGAAATTGGTGTAATTCCGTCCTTTTGTTTGTCCGTTTATAGCATAGATACAATTATGTAACCTAGATTACAAGTTTTACATTTCTTAGCACGTCTAACACATTCACCTTAACTGGGTGACCTAACATTTCTTTCCTTTTTTCTAAATGTAATTGCAGCAGTTGCTAACCTTATTGCTGCCTCTGCAACCCGCCTTTGGGGGCATCTTTGACCCTCTTGTTAATCATTGACATCGGTCAAGAGCTTGGTTTAGAACATTAAAACGCACAATTGCAAAGTACTAAGAATTAAGATTGTTAAGCAGCAAATATAAAGTTAGTAGTACGAAGTATTTTTTATTTTTACAATGCTGTTGTCTTTTTAGGTGATCCCAGTAGATGTCATTCTTTCTACATTGCCATTTGCATTCCATATCACAAAAAACTATCTGTAATTGACTTAATCAGTTTAGGGAGACTGGGTGTTACAGTGAAGAAAACAATTGTTGTGTGTTCTTTGGACAAAGATGGTGATGTCAGTTTCACATCTCTAAACTGGTCTCATATGAGCTAGTCAGGTCACAAAATTGCAGAAATTTTATCTTGGTTTTGAAGCAATCCCTGCAACTTTAGCAGATCTGAACAGCACACAGAGATTACTTCAGACAGTCAGTTGTGACCAGATGAATATTCAAATTAATGTTATCTGTCCAAATAACTATTTTCCAGATTCTTTGCAGAGGTATTCACCCAATAAATGGCAGAGATGCTATTGTGAAATCTGAAACAGCTAGTCTTATTGCTGAATATCATAAGAGTCTATACATTGTTCAACAGTAAGCTCTATTTTTATTTCATAAAAATGTAATATATCCTATCATATGAAAACACTTGGATTAAGGATGAATAGACATTTGGTACACCATACATAGAATTTAATTTAGAAGGGGAAACCCTGATTAAACCTATATACCTACTACCTTTTGACCCATGGTGAGCTAATTCTCTTTGCCATGTGCAGAAATACAGAAATGTTTTGGTTTATGTTCTGATGAAGGAGTGAGGGTGTGTATAATTTATTTCTCTACAATAGCTTACCATGTCGAACTGAATCCTATCTCGGCAGGCTGCAGGCATCTGGCCAACGTCCTAGAAAAGTAGACATATCATACAGTCCCGATGCCTTCAACCCTGAAGGTGAACCCCGTAGTGAAATACCGCGAGACTCCCTTTTTCTCGTTGGCCACCACATTGCCTTGAAGCATCTGATTATCACTCTCATATATTTTTGTTGCATACTCTGGATATACGTATTGTTGGATGCTTAAAATTAGCCAGTTTTTATGTCATCTGACTTGTCAGTCAGCTGACATTATGGCATCACTCTGCGGCATCTGCATGAACAACTTCTCCTCCAAAACTACAAGACCCAGAGACATGCTGTTTTTTCTGTCATCACTCTGCGGCGTGGGCGTCCGCGTGAACAACTTCTCCTCCTAAACTACAATACCCAGAGACATGCTGTTTTTACCCCACAGCCCTTAAGGGCTGTCGGGGTATTGTTTTCACCCATGGTGCCACACCTGTAACACTTTCAGTGGTATCATCAATTGCAATATGATTTCTGTGATCACTTTCATCCATGTGTATCTCAGCTTTCTCCACATCTCCACTTGCTATCACTTCATGAATGATGCTGTTATTTTCATCTGCTGTGACTGTCTCCACTAGGGTGCAAGTTTTGTTTGCCTCCCAAATTATAGTAATTCATCAATAAACGCCATTTTTTGTGTAAATGAGTCCATCCCACTATTTGACATGACAACTAGCTTTTGTAGTTTCACACTACCCTTTGTAAACGTCTGATTTGATGTGAGGACAGCCCTTTCTTTGACTGGAGTACCAACTGATGCTGTGACAGTACCTTGTCTATATGCCACATTAAGGATGCTGTTGTACTGCTGTGTCCATCTCGCAGCAACTAGGTGGGGAACATACATATCCTGTCCCCTATCATTCAACAATTTGAAGATGTGTCTACAAGGGAGCTTCATGCATCTATAAAATGTACAGTCACACTTGTCTTCCTCTGTTGTCATTCTTGATGCATTTCCTTGTCTTCTTATTTCATTATGGACAGCCTCAAATGCATGAGCAGTTAACAATTTTTGGTACTGGCTCTCAAGGTGTGATAAGGAGAGGTCCTTGACTTTAATCCTTGTGATCTGCTTCATCTGACGAAAACTTCTTTCAGATCTGAGGGAATCTATGCAATTCATCAATCCTGATACAGTTTCTTTCAGCTCAGACCGTGGGGAAAAATAAGCCTTTAACTTTGAGAAAAAGGATTCCACTCTGTTGGTGGTATTATTTTGCAGATGGATGGATTTAAGGCCCTTTACCCATTCTACACGTATGGGATGCCAGTTTGCAGTGAAATATCTGGAGACTGAGGCAGGTACCTCATTGCAAAAGCTTCTGTATGTCTCCTGGTATTCTGTATTATCCTGGGCATAGGCCAGCTTCTCTAAGAATTCTAGGGACAACTTCCTGTCTGCTGAGTTAACGCTCATCTTGTCCATGGTGACTTCTCTGCTAAATATCCTCAGTGTATGGTATAGACAATTTTGTAGATCAACCTGAGGAAATATACTTTTGAAAACACTCCTTTCTGTCATGTCCTTGTCTGTTATAACTGTGGCAATGTCTCCCCATCTGGGATTCCGCGTTCTAAACCTCTGTAGCATGTCTTCTAAGGTGGTCTTGTCTTCAGTTGTTACAAAAAAAGATGCTACAACATGGCTTTCCCCTAAACCACCAACAGCTAAAATAGCATATAATGCCATGTTTAAGTTGTTTGTCTTGTATGTTGAATCTGCTAATAAAACCTCAGGATAGCGTTCAAAAGTTGACTTCATCTCTGCATCCTGTATGAAGATTCCTTTCAAGGTACTAATCTAATCTAATGTGGACTTTTATAGCGCTTAATCTCCATCACTGATGGACTCTAAGGCGCATCTAAACATAAAGCAAGGCAGTTATCGTTATTCAAGGGACATAGCCAGGTCGTACCAAGGAGACACAGATGTGACGGGAGAGGCTATGGTGGGTAGGCTTTTGCAAACGGGTAAGTTTTAAGCTTCTTTCTGAAGGAGGCAACTGATGTTGCACTGCGAACATCTTGAGGGAGGTCATTCCAGATCTTAGGAGCATCAAAGGCAAAACTATGGCCAAAATGTTTGGCTGACTTAAAGACTGATGAATGGAAAGGAGGAACTGTAAGGTATTGACGATCTGGGTGACTATGCCTAGTACTATAGGGACAACTACTAGAAGACAAGAACAGTTCGAAGTAAGAAGGAGAACCACTATGCAAAAATTTATACACAAGTGTTGCGGTTTTGAAAATACAACGATACTTAACAGGCAACCAGTGGAGTTTCTGTAGAATGGCTGTAACATGAGCATACTTTCTATGATTTGTAACAATACGAGCAAGGGTGTTCTGAATACTTTGCAATTTGTGCTGATTGAAACCGGACAAACCTCTGAACAGAGAGTTACAATAGTCCAGACGACTACTAACCAAGGCATTTGCAGCAAGGACTGCCACTTCAGAAGTGAGATACTTTCTAATTCTACAGAGGTCACGCATCTGAAGGAAGCACGCTTTGCAAGTCCTCTTGATATGCTCAGAGAGAGAGGTACTGTTATCACCAACCACAAACTCACAGTCCATGCTTGGGTATTTATCTTGGAACCACTGGTACAAAGATTCCACCTCAGATGCTGTTCTGTTGACATCCTTCTGACTGTTTTCCTTGGCCCTGGTGGCAATGTTGTGAACATCTTTCAGCAAGATGTTCTTCCCAGTCCTTTCTTTGTACATCTGTTGAACTAGTTTCCGGCTTGCATTCAACTGTAAATGGGAAGCAATTTCTTTCTCTGTTTCCTTGTCAACCTTTCTAACAGAAGGATGAAACTTCTCAAGCTCTGTTATCTCATGGTTGTGCTTTTGTATGAACTTAGTAATTTCCAGGGCCTGGCCATCCTTTGTAGCTCTTATCTTTAGCATAAAGGGACACCCAATCTTCCCAGTTATCTGATTTGGTTGTTCTCCTTTTGACTTAGATTTGTATGCCTTCCCACCATGCATACAACTGTATTTTAAGTCACTGTATACAATGGCATTGTTGACTGTTTTGTCTGCAAACCCAGATGATGCTGCTGTTAATTTTTCTACAGTCAGACTTAACCAGCTTTACAAAATGCTGACTCTCAAAATCCTCAACCTTCTTAGCCACTGAAGAGTAGTCTGGGAAAATCTCACCCACAGTAAATGTAACTTCCATAATGTGCATTGATAAAGTATCAAAAGCATAATGAATCTGGGACTGTTTGCAAGGGTATTTATACTTAAATGAGAGAACTAATTGTAATTTAGTCTAAAGGCAATATATCTTGTTGTTTGCAATTGAAAATGTGTTGGTATCCATGAAAATGCAATCACTGGAATTATCACTTCTTAATTGCAGTTGGCAATCTGATAACTGATATCAATTAAGTGGCTGGAAACTAACTGAGGTAAATGCAATTCAGTTATATTCACTCTCATCAGTCAACATGTCATTTATCTCGTGAGTTTATTTGGTAGTTATGTATTTGTTTGCAACTGTTGTTTACTTTTGGTGTGTTTCTGTGATTTTAATTGTTAAGCATCTTAGGTGATGGAGAACAGGGGAAGTAAAGTAATTTTAATGTGTTTCACGGACCGATAGACCACATATTATTGATCCGTTATGTCAAACGGCTCAGCAGTAATTTATATTGGCGAACCGCATAAAACGGATCCACAGCTACAGCGTAACATTATCACAAGTGGCTTCATTGCTTTGTGTTTTGCCTGATGCATCAAAGCCCAACTATTATGGTGTGAAATCTTTTGAAGTATATTAGATGTGGCTTCACAGCATTCTATCCTTTAAAATCAAAGAAAAACTTTGAAGAAGTGAAATTGTATGAAGTATATTAGATGGCTTTACAACTTTCCCTCTTTCCAATCAAAGAAATACTATTATGAAGTGAAACCCATTGAATTATAATACCTGTGGCTTCACTGCCTTTTAATCTTGTATCCTTTGCAATCAAAGAAAATCTATAATCTTTTGTATTATATTAGATATAGCTTCACTGTCTTTAAACTTTCTTTCCTTTTCAATTGAACAGTTATTGTTTTTACAACACAAAAGCAAGAATGTATGAAAAGATTAATGTAATTGTAATTAATTCCATCTTTGATATGGGAACACTTGACAATGCAATTGGGATAAAAAATACAAGACACATTATTAAGTGTTCCTTTTCAAGTGTACTGTGGTAGGTTTGAGTAACAAATGATCATATTAAAGATTTCAAAAGCCTAAGTATAGGCGACAAATATACAAATAACAAATACTTCTTTGTGCTGTAAATGTGCAGTGACTTACATATGTTCTATACAACAATAAATGTAAAATTAAAAAAAATTAATACTTTTTGTCTGGATATGCAATACTTTTTGTCCAGATACTTTTTGTCCTACTCATTTTAAGGTCAATACTTTTTGTCCTACAATCACTTTTTTCATGGCCACAACATGGTCAATAACTTGGAGGTGTAACTCCATAGGTAAGTCAGTAATAACTATTTTCAGCTTTTCAGCACTTACTTAATAAGTGGATGGCCCATATCTTTAAAATTCTTGCAGCTTTGGAATTTCTTTCGAACATGCTGTTCAATTACCATTTACTGTACTTCTGTACAGTACTTTCCCTGATAATTATGCTTTCCTCTCATTATCACCTTCACAACTCAAAAACACTCAGTCAGCTGACACAGTGCCTGTTCACGGGCACTCTACTCTTGTTTTAAAAGCTACCTTAACTATCGAGGATAATAAATTGTTCCAAGGCATGCAGATCTGTTCTTTCGTCTGTTCTCCTTAGCCATTACATGTGAGGTACCCCCATCCAAAGTGAGAAAATTTCAACACTCTATCACAATTTTCTCATTCACTATTGCAGGGATTTTTCTCTTATCTTGCATATATGTACTAGGCCACAAGTGAATTCGCTTGTGTGAGTATCAGACCTGGATCTCTCTTAATTTTTCTTATGAATTTTTTAAATAATTTTTAATGCATTTAAATTCATGAAATCATGCACTAAATCACGTATTTTCTCATTGACTATTTATGGAATTTATCTCTTATCCTGTTTATATGTACTAGGCTACTAGTAGTTTCCCCTGTGTGAGTATCAGGCCTTGATCTTTTTTAATAATTTTTTATGAATTTTTTAAATAATTTTTATGCATTAAAATTCATGAAATCATGCACTAAATCAGTATTGCTTTTATTGTGCTACAATAGCTTACCATGTGGAACTGAATGCTTTCTCGGGAGGCCGCAGGCATCCGGCCAATGTCCGAGAAAAATAGACAGCTGGTCATCCTCACTTTCAGACCCACTGGTGCTCTGGACAACTCTACCACTGGTCAGGGTCTGGTCAACACTGAGGGCAGCATCACCGGTACCGGAAGGCAGTACATCAGGACCTGCACCGGGAGCCTGAACAAGCTGGGTGGCCGTCCCCGCACCGACAGCAACAGGCTGGGTGGCATTCTGATGGATCTCATCTCCTCTGGGTGGAACAGCATCACTGGTGGCCTGAACAAGGCTGGGACCGGAAAGCTCTGCAGACTCAGCCAACTTACTGGTGCTAGCACCAGGGTCAAAGAATGGCTTCTGGCTGGTGATGACTTCTGCTGGCTTCACCACCGGTTCCACCGGAGCAGCAAAGGATTTGGACAATATCATTGCTTCCAGCCTTGCAAATCTCTCAGCCCATTTGTCATCTAAATTTCTCAAATCTTCAGATGAAGGTCTGCTGCTGGTACTGGGCTTTTTCTTGCTGAATCTGGGGGAAGACTTGGGTGAATCACTTCTCTTCTTAGCAGCAGCAGGCGTGGTTTCAGGCTTAACAGTAGCCTTCTCTCCCTCTACTTTACTCAAAACACTGACGTGTGAGGGGTCCACGAGAGTGGGGGTAGGGGAGGACGAAACCAATTTGTCTTTATTCTTTCTTTCTCTGTAGGTGGGGGTAGCTAGATGCTGGATCTGCTCTGGTGTAAAAGCTTTACAAATAGGGTAGTCTTTCTTAAAAATGCAGTTGTCTTCCCAACCCCCCTGTCACGACATTGTGCACACTTCAAGTGGCCATCAAAAATAGCCATAACGTGGCCACAAGTGCCTCTCTTCTGTCCTGGGGATGACATGATGATTGGTACTTCAGTAGAAATAAGTAGAAGTAAAATAAAATGGATGACTTGGCAGTTAAACTTCAAAATGTCTCTCTGTAGAAAACATGTCTGCACACTCCACACGCCAAATGAAAAAGATGCTATGAGGTCACGCTGTCTAGACAGGAAGGAAGTACGATGAGTCACCTAGCGAATGAACACTCTGTGACCGGTCCTGCCGGTAGTATATACAGGACGTCTTTTTCTGGCATTTGGCGGGACTGGTTGCGCCGACCGGTAAAGCAATTGTCCATTGGATAGGATGTATTAATGCAATAAAAAAGAAATATTCAAAGAATACTTATCCTGCACTTTGTCAGAATAATCTATGCAATAAAATGAAATAAATGGCTGAAAGGTAACATCCAACAATACGTATATCCTGAGAAGAGTAAAATAAAGTGACGCTTGCTAGTCACGCAGCCAACAAGAGAAGGGTGAGAAGCGAGATTACACTGTTATGGTACACTCTCAGCATGGGGATCCAGTCAATACTAAATTGCAAATTTAATAAGTAAATTAAATTTTTATAAGTTAATACCCTATCCAATGGACAATTGCTAATCCGGTCGGCGCAGACCGGCCCGCCAAACGCCAGAAAAAGACGTCCTGTGTCTCCACCGGCTGGCCGGTCCATAGTACTGTGCACTCCCCAGATGGCGCCTCGTACTTCCTTCCTGTCTAGACAACCTGACGTCATAGCATCTTTTTTGTTGTCTAAACCTCTTAGACCCCTAGTAAGCTGATAGCGGGGTCGGTGGGAGGGTCTTGTGTGTCCATTGGATAAGGTATTAACTTATAAAAATTTAATTTACTTATTAAATTTGCAATTTTATTGCGGTAATACATCCTATCCAATGGACAATTGCTGAATAACTACCGCTTGGTCGGCGGGTAAGTTACTAGGGACTTATATGAACTCACCAGTAATAGCAAATTTTAACCTACGGTCTAGGCTGACTTCGCCAGGAGACCTATAGGCCCAGGTCTGGGTTGATCTTAAGATCAGGAAACCCTGTAAGACCTTGGTCGGTTGCCAACAGCCGGTTACCCGGGGGCTATACCGACGTCGCCCCCCCCCCCTTTTTTTTTAACAGACCTGCTCCTAGGTAAGAGAAGAGAGGGATGAGTTCAGTCCCAGAAAGCCAATAAACCTCCCGAAGGAAGCACACCACATTTTACTATGTGCTTGTAGAACTGTTTATATATATATATATATATACAAATCTCCTCCATCCAAGGGCCACTTGTGGATCTGCTGAGCAGCCACTACCGAGCCCAAATTGCTAAAGCTCTGAGTCAGCCCCAGCCCCGCCCTTCAGAAAGAACCATGTGAAGGTATTATGTGACTTCAGTGGCAGGCTGACAAGACTGTATCTAAGAAAAATTTCCGACTGGAAGACCTTAGAAGCATCAAAGGCCCCGACATCATGGGCTTTAGCCTGATGTAAAAAAGTGGGCCTCCTGGTTAGAGAGCTCATAACATAGGATCACAGTCTGCTTGATCCAAGAGGAGATAGTGGCAGGTGAGATGTCTTTGTCAAAACCTTTCTTAAAGGAGACAAAAACCACCTCCTTATTCTGCCCAAGGTCCTGTCCAAATAGTAGCGCAATGCTCTTGACTGGACAGAGGGACCTGTCAGACTTGAGGGATCTATCCAGAGTTGGGGGCCAGGGCTGTTATACCCCTGGGGCCACACTTTCTGGACCCTCTTTGGCCAGCTGATTCTTGGAGAGAAAGCTGGGTGATGGGTACAGGGACACCTTGACCAGTCGGACTGGTGTCTAATATTTCTGTTTTGCCAAGCATGTATCTCACTTCTACTCTTGCCCGACCCCAGGGCCAAGAGGAAAACTGTCTTGAAGGTCAAATGCTTCAAGGAGGCCTCTTTAATTGGTTCAAAAATGACCCTTGTCAGCTGGTGCAAAAACCAGGGAGAGGTTCCAGGAAGGGATTCCCTTCCGGCCTTTGGGTCTGTCTCAGTGGAAACTATCCAGGAGACGAGTGAGATTTTCATCCTTACTGATATTGATGGGCGAATCTCCCAGTCTATCAGCAATGTCTGACCTGTAACCATCAATGGTGCTGGGCTGCAACTTCCTGTCCTGAAATAGGTACATAAGGAAGTCAGCAACTAACTTTACAGGGGGTGCCCCTAAGTCCACCTGATGAATGGTACATCACTTGTAAGAAAGGGCCACATGCCTCATAGACTGATCTGATTGATCCCCTTTGAGGAGCCTCAACTCTTGCTGCCACTGCCTCAGACAAGCCCTGCTCCTCGATTGCTGAGGCTCTAGGAACCCTACATGGATATTAAGGTTTGTCAGATTTCTGTGAGGGATCTGACTGAATGGCTGTCAACAGGTTGGGCATACTGGGCAGGCTCAGTGGGATTTGGCTGGAGGTGGCCACTAGATCCCAAAAACCAAGGCATGTTGGGCCACCCCGGAGCAATCAGAATGATTCTCTTGCATGGGGAGTCTTACAACTTCTCCACCACTTTGCCCAATATGGCTGATGGTGGGAAGGTGTATGCTTTCAGATCCTACCATGGCCGACTGAGCGCATCCACTGCTGTGGCCAGGGGATCTGGTACCGGTGACACAAACAGAGGCAACTTGTTGTTGAACCTCGTGGCAAATAAGTCTATTTTGGGCCGGTGCCACCTGCTGCATGGAGTGGAAGACCTCTGGAAGGAGAAACCACTGTTTGGATGGTCTAGCCTAGCCTGGATAGCTTGTCTGCTACCACATTAAGCCGGCCTGGAATGTGTCGTGCTTTAGAGTCACTTGTTTCCTGGTACACCAGGTCAAGATTCTCCATAGTAGGGCACAAAGTATGACACTACTGTGGTGTTGTCAGTTGCTACAAGTACTATCTTGTTTGAGCAAATGTCTTAGAACTCTTAAAGTCAGAAAAAACTGCTTAAAGTTCTAGATAGTTTATATCCAACTTGCTTCCCGGAGGGGACCAGGTTGCTCTTGCAAAGTGCTCATCTAAGTGAGCGCCCCACCCTTCTATTGATGCGTCTGTAACTATTTGCAGAGCATGTTTATTGGGTGTAATGGTTGGCCTGTAAGTACATTGTCTTCCTTCAGCCATCATTGTAAATGGGGGTGCAAGGACCTGGGGATTGGGATCACCTTTTCCAGTGATTCTGGTACCCTCCAGTTGTTTCTGTGATGCCACTGAATGAGTCTCATATGAAGTTGGCCTAGATGAACTTGCTTTTCTGTAGCTGTTAGCAAACCTATCAAGGACATGAATTCCCAGACCGGGCAAGCCGGTAGGGATATCAGTTTCAGCATTTTCTCTTGAAGGTTCTGCCACCGATCTGGAGTCGGCCGGACCCGATCTGAGGTCTAACTGGTAGCCTATAAAATTGAAGTCTCGTTTGGGCTCCAGCTCTGATTTCTCTAAGTTCACCAGCCAACCTAGTTGCTGACACATTATTTACTAGGTCCTGTGTATGTTGGAGACAAGCCTGGTGGGAGCTGGCTCTCACAAACCAGTCGTCTAGGTACTGGTGGCTTCTTAAAACCTTGTGTATGGCCATCAATTTCACCTCCTCTGGTATCACGGTGAACTCAAAAGGTGCTGTGGACAAACCGAATGGCAGGGCCTTGAACTGGTATGCCCGACCTTGGATGTGAAATCTCAGGCATTTCCTGGATTGTTCTTGTATAGGTATATGGACGTAGGTGTCCCTCCTTCAACATTTGTACTACCTAGGGTCCAGTCCCCAAGGCTTTCTAAGTTCCCAAAAAGGGCTTAGTCTGGACCCTATAGGCAGATTGTGTGCCACATTTGGGACATTTGGTATTCTGACGAACATTTTCTGTCCCTCCGGACACTGGTCCGGTCTGGTGACAATGATCCAGATTAACAGTCTCTCTGTTCTTATTGTGGTCTGGTGGGGCTGACACAACTTTTCACATTAATAGACTCTTCACCCCGGGCCGGCAGCCTGCAAGGTGCAGCATTTACAGAGCAATTGTCATTTGTGAGATGTCTGACCCCTGGCCGGACATGATGACAAAATTTATTATCTCTCCAGTCAAGTCCAGCACCGATAACAGGTTTTTGAGAGGTGTGATAAGGGAAGGTTGCCTCTAAAAATTCTCTGTAACCAAATTTACCTTAGGCAACTCTGTCCGGTACCAGGACTCCATATCCAGTACTTTCCTGTAACCAGTAATTCTCTGTAACCGGCAAAAAACTGGCAGGCTGGGGTCACCAATGCATTTTGACATCTACTGGTCTATATTTCGCCAGCTTTTTTTTTTTTTTTTAGTGTAACCAGTTGGGGTGAAGCACTGTACAGTAAGGACTGTGTAGCCAGCACCCTGTTAGTATACTTTGTAACCGGTAGGTTGAAGCAAGTGCACAAGGCTGTGTAGCCAGTACCAGCCGGCACACTCTGTAACCAGTTGTTGAAGCAAGTGTACAAAGCTGTGTAGTCAGTACCAGTCGGTACACTCTGTAAGTAGTTGTTGAAGAAGGCTGTGTAGCCAGTACCAGCCAGGTACACTCTGTAACCAGTTGTTGAAACAAGTGTACAGGTCTGTGTACCCAGTACCAGTGGGTACACTCTGTACCTAGTTGTTGAAGTAAGTGTACAAGGCTGTGTAGCCAGTACCAGCGAGTACACTCTGTACCTAGTTGTTGAAGCAAGTGTACAAGGCTGTGTAGCCAGTACCAGCCGTACACTCTGTAACCAGTTGTTGAAAACAAGTGTACAAGGCTGTGTTACCAGTCAGTACACTCTGTAAACAGTTACTAAAGCAATTAAACAACTATCTTCTGTGTTGAATTCAGCTTGCTGTAGGTTTCCTCCATTAATTGAAGTATTTCTTAAATCGCACGTCTTGTTTGAAGATTTGACAGTTGCTGGGAAAGCCCTTGTAATCTATTTTTAGAAACACTTGGTGTTCGGTGTGTCACGTGACCAGCCTGCTGGTCGGAAAGACACGCGATTGGCTGATTGGAGTTCGTCAGTTGCCGCGTTCTTTTGTGATAATTAAACATGCAAATGCGCAGTATACTGCTCATCCACAAACTCCACTACCGACAACGAAGGTCGGTTCATGAGAGAAGGACTGGTATCGCAGTAGATGTAAGTTGTGAAGAACGCAGTTCCGACCTTCCTGGTCGGTGACAACACGTGACCAGCTTCGTGATTTGGTCGGAAGGACACGCGATTGGCTAACTGGAGATGACATCAGTATTCGCGTTCTTTGTGCGATGCTTTAGTGGCAACTTTACAGTCCACAAAACCCCACTACCGACAACAAGGTCGGGTCTGTAAAGCAGGGACTGTAGTCACAGTAGACGTGAGTTCTGAAGAACGCACTTCCGACCTTCCTGGTCGGTGAAAACACGTGACCTGCTTCGTGATTGGTCGGAAAGACACGCGATTGGCTGACTGGATATGACGTCAGAGGTCGCGTTCTTTTGAGCTGGCCGGCCGGCTAATGCTTTTAAAGCCGAGAGAAGCCTGGACCAGTGCGCTCTGTAGATGTGTAGATGAAATTCCTTCTCTCTTTCGTGATAAAACCAGTGAACTGGCCATCCACAACCCCCACTACCGACAACAAAGCCGGGTCTGCAAGGGAGGGACTGATATCACCTTCTATTGTGAGGTTGGAAGAACTGGAGCTTGCCGGTCGACTAATGCTTTACAAGCAAAGATGTCTGGACCAGTGCGCTCTGAAGAAATCTGAAGAATTCATCTCTTGCTGCTGATGTACATATATATAAGCTTACCGGTCGACTAATGCTTTAAAGCAAAGATGTCTGGACCAGTGCGCTCTGAAGAAATCTGAAGAATTCATATCTTGCTTCTGATGAAAAAACACCAATACTCGAGCTAGGCTGGTGTGACTGATGCTATACAGCAGAGAAGTCTTTACCAGTGCGCTCTGAAGAATGCACCTTTCGTATGCGGGATTCCTTCTATTTACAGTGTAAAATACTACATAGAACGAAGTTTTCCGTGATTTCCATTTGTAGTACTAGAGAAGACGTTTCTTTGGTGATTGTAGCTGAAGGTACATTCAAACTAAAAGACACGGATAAAAATACCTTGTAAGTAGAATATCCATTATTTCCTTTAAAAATCGTCGATCTGCCCCTAACAACACAATGGTTAAAGGGAGGAAACTAGCAAAATGGCTGCCTTCATATTTCTCGTCGATCACTGCCCTATCCTCAACACTAAATTGAGTCAACTAGGGAGCGTTTCCAGCAGATTTCTAAATGTATATCCATGCTTGATCAGTAGGTAACACTTCTACACTGAACATATCCATATATAAGGTTAAAAATCCGTCATAATGCACACTTTTCCTTAAAATATCTGGAGATTGTTGAAAACACGTTCGCACAGTACACGCGCCAAACGAAAAAGATGCTATGACGTCAGGTTGTCTAGACAGGAAGGAAGTACGAGGCGCCATCTGGGGAGTGCACAGTACTACGGACCGGCCAGCCGGTGGAGACACAGGACGTCTTTTTCTGGCGTTTGGCGGGCCGGTCTGCGCCGACCGGATTAGCAGTTGTCCATTGGATAGGGTATTAACTTATAAAAATTTAATTTACTTATTAAATTTGCAATTTAGTATTGACTGGATCCCCATGCTGAGAGTGTACCATAACAGTGTAATCTCGCTTCTCACCCTTCTCTTGTTGGCTGCGTGACTAGCAAGCGTCACTTTATTTTACTCTTCTCAGGATATACGTATTGTTGGATGTTACCTTTCAGCCATTTATTTCATTTTATTGCATAGATTATTCTGACAAAGTGCAGGATAAGTATTCTTTGAATATTTCTTTTTTATTGCATTAATACATCCTATCCAATGGACAATTGCTTTACCGGTCGGCGCAACCAGTCCCGCCAAATGCCAGAAAAAGACGTCCTGTATATACTACCGGCAGGACCGGTCACAGAGTGTTCATTCGCTAGGTGACTCATCGTACTTCCTTCCTGTCTAGACAGCGTGACCTCGTAGCATCTTTTTCATTTGGCATGTGGAGTGTGCAGACATGTTTTCTACAGAGAGACATTTTGAAGTTTAACTGCCAAGTCATCCATTTTATTTTACTTCTACTTATTTCTACTGAAGTACCAATCATCATGTCATCCCCAGGACAGAAGAGAGGCACTTGTGGCCACGTTATGGCTATTTTTGATGGCCACTTGAAGTGTGCACAATGTCGTGACAGGGGGGTTGGGAAGACAACTGCATTCTTAAGAAAGACTACCCTATTTGTAACGCTTTTACACCAGAGCAGATCCAGCATCTAGCTACCCCCACCTACAGAGAAAGAAAGAATAAAGACAAATTGGTTTCATCCTCCCCTACCCCCACTCTCGTGGACCCCTCACATGTCAGTGTTTTGAGTAAAGTAGAGGGAGAGAAGGCTACTGTTAAGCCTGAAACCACGCCTGCTGCTGCTAAGAAGAGAAGTGATTCACCCAAGTCTTCCCCCAGATTCAGCAAGAAAAAGCCCAGTACCAGCAGCAGACCTTCATCTGAAGATTTGAGAAATTTAGATGACAAATGGGCTGAGAGATTTGCAAGGCTGGAAGCAATGATATTGTCCAAATCCTTTGCTGCTCCGGTGGAACCGGTGGTGAAGCCAGCAGAAGTCATCACCAGCCAGAAGCCATTCTTTGACCCTGGTGCTAGCACCAGTAAGTTGGCTGAGTCTGCAGAGCTTTCCGGTCCCAGCCTTGTTCAGGCCACCAGTGATGCTGTTCCACCCAGAGGAGATGAGATCCATCAGAATGCCACCCAGCCTGTTGCTGTCGGTGCGGGGACGGCCACCCAGCTTGTTCAGGCTCCCGGTGCAGGTCCTGATGTACTGCCTTCCGGTACCGGTGATGCTGCCCTCAGTGTTGACCAGACCCTGACCAGTGGTAGAGTTCTCCAGAGCACCAGTGGGTCTGAAAGTGAGGATGACCAGCACAGTGAGGCCGGTTCCCTGTTGGAAGGAAACTTCTGGGACGGTTCCCTAGACAGAGAACCAACCAGGGACGAGTCTACAGATCAAGAACTCTCTGAGGAGGCCAGTTATAGAGAGACAATCAGAGGCGTGAGATCCTTCATGGGTTGGCATAAGGTCCCTGAATTTGAGAGTGTTTCATCTTCTGATGACAACCCTTTTGCCGGTTCCCGTTTGCAGCCAACCGGTAAAGTGTCAGTCAAGCTTCTGGTGGACAATTGGCTGTGTAAGAAGATGGAAAAGCTGAATCTCACCATCACAGAGGGATACACTGCAAGAAATACAGAGACTGCTGGCCTCCTCAAAGATCAGTTCATCAAGCCTCCCCGGTCGTCCAGATGGTATGGGATGCATACTGAGAAAAAAGACTGTGACAATACCATTGCATGCTCCTGGTCTCCGGAACTGGCCAAGCTCAACAGTTCTTTTAGCCGAGTTGCCAGACATAGCCTTCATACTGCCCCACCCCGGGCCCTCAGCCAGGACATGCTTAGGCATTGGGAGAGAGCACCCAGAAAACAAACTGTCATGTGTAACCAGGCTGCTGGGCTGTCACGTTGCTTGACCAGGGTTCAAGATGCCATGTCTTCTCAGTTAAAGACTTTACATCTGGATAGTACCAAGGGCAAGTCGTCTGAGAGAATGAAGAATGCAGTATATGAACTTGATTATCTTGTGACCTTCAACCGGTCAATATCTCAAGCCATGGCCAGGACTATGCAAGATCTATCTGAAAGGGTTTTTATCAGCATGGCGAACTTCACCTTTGCCCGCAGGGACAGTTATTTGGAATATTTACATGCTGGTGTGAAGCAAGACGTCAAGGTCGCTTTCACCCTGATGCTCCCAGTGACAAATCTTCTAATCAACCGGACCGGAAGTCTGGTAATCCAGCATGGAAGCAAATAAGGGATGGACAGCAAGCCAAGAAAAGTTGTGGCAAGCCTCCAACCTTCTCCCAGAAACCGGCTAAGGGTTCCAAGCCGCGTAAATGACAATCAATGTGTAAAGTTTGTGACCGGACAGAAGGACTCTGTTTATGTGTCCGGTCAGATAGGCTTGAACTAGTGATCTCAACGGGTACCCGGATATCCGGGTACCTGAACCCTGAATACTTACCCGAATCCGAAATCACATACCCGAGTACCCGAATCAAAGCTTTATTTCTTTTAATATCGCCCACGTTGGCTGACCGAGTACAGACGTATCTGGACTTCATTAATTCACATAAAAATGAAACTATTCAATTAAAATGCACAAGAATATTGTTTTCTCACGCTTGTACACCATTTATAGTATTTTATTTGTCTTTTATTTTGGTTGTTTATACATTATCAAATACCGGAACCCTTTGAAAATGGTCAGTATATTAACACAGTTACTTAATTCCGAGTCCATAAAATGCTGCATATTGGCTATATAGTGACATGCCCTCCTTAAATAAATAAGAGTACAATATTTTCACACAGTAGTTAATAATGTTAGGTTAATAAAATTTAATTATCAACCTGATATAAAAATAAAGTTTCAATTCCGAAACTGCATTCGAGCAGTAGTTAATGCGTTTGTGATAGGTCATGTGACTCCATTTTTATATAAACAACTGTATTTTGAATGTACAAAAGTCGTTTTTATTTAACATTTCTTCCGTGTAATATTGTTTTGAATGAAAAAACATGGCCGACAAGAAATAAAGCAATTGGTTGGATCCCATTATTTCTGTAGGTTTTAAGTCTGTAAATATGTATATTTTTATAGTTTCAGCTATTATCGCCCATCGGCGCGGGTACCCGGGTACCCGCCCGTTGAAACCACTACATACCCGGTCCTACTAAAAAGGGTTTATTGAGAACACTAGCTTGAACCCTTCTCCAGTGTTAGCCGGGGACAGGAAAGTGACTGTACATTCTCTTGTAGACTTTTGTGTTGCAAATGCTCATTCTGTTACAGGGTTGCCACTTGAGTTCACTTGAGTTCTGCAAATCTTGTCAAAAATGTCCCGACTGTTCTTATAGATCAACCTGTAGGGGCAAGGCTACACAATATTTTGGGAGAAGTGGGAAGCTCTGGGTTCGAGTCCAAAAGTAGTCACCACACTCAGAGAAGGTTACACCATTCCCTTCCAGTTCAGACCAAACTTAACCAGGTCAACCAAACAGGCCAACCTTTTGGAGGCACTGTATCAGCTGGTGAACAAAAATGCAGTAGAACCGGTAACAAACCAAAACTCACCAGGGTTTTACAACCAGCTATTTTTGGTACCCAAACCCAACAACCGGTGGAGACCTATCTTGGACCTGAGCAACTTGAACACCTTCCTAAACACAGAGTCGTTCAAAATGGAGACCCCAGAGACAATAAGAACCTCCCTACAGATAGGGGAGTGGGTCACCTCCATAGACTTCAAGGACGCATACTTCCACATACCAATTCACAGTCAGTCCAGGAAGTACATCCGTTTTCACATCCAAGGTTAGTCCTACCAGTTCAAAGCCCACCCTTTGGCCTGTCCACAGCACCCATGGAGTTCACAGTGGTGGCCAAAGAGGTCAAACTGATGGCTTTACAGAGGGGATTCAAGCCTATCTCACCAGTACCTAGATGACTGGTTGATGAGAGCCACATCCCACCAAACTTGTCTCCAGCATAAACAGACCTTGGTAGCTCTCTGTCGAGAACTAGGTTGGCTGGTGAACAAGGAGAAGTCAGAACTGGATCCAAAACAGGTTTTCAACTTCGTAGGTTACCAGTTCAATCTGAAAGAGGGCAGCGTCAGACCCACACCAGAGCATTGACAGACTTTGATAGACAAAATTCAGTCAATTCTGTCCAGTCCGGTCTGTCTGGTCTGGCAGTTCATGTCCCTCATAGGGCTCCTAACAGCAACATAAAAGCAAGTCCACCTAGGTCGACTTCATATGAGACCCATATAGTGGCACATCAACAAGGAAGGGGGGATGAAGTCGGGCTCCCTGTGTGCCCTGCTGTGGAGAATCCTGTTCTGGTGCACCAGGAAACTCTCAGAGCATGTCACATAGCCAGCTGAACGTGATAGCAGACAAGCTATCCCGACTTGGCCAGACCATTCAGACAGAGTGGTCCCTTTACCCAGAGATGTTCCAAGCTATATGCTCCCGGTGGCATCAGGCTCAATTGGATCTCTTTGCCACCAGATTCAACAACAAACTACCACAGTTTGTGTCACCGGTCCCAGACCCCCAGGCATGGGCAGTGGATGCACTCAGTCTGTCCTGGGAGGATCTGGACCCATATGCCTTCCCACCAGCACCAGATCCGTCTATGAGGCAAAGTGGGCCATTTTTACAAAGTAGTGCCTCAGTAATAAGGTGGACCTCAGGGCACCATCTCTGAAAGCCATAGCTGACTTCCTACTGCACCTGTTCCAGGACAGGAAGTTGCAGCCAAGTACCATTGATGGATACAGATCAGCCATTGCTGACAAGTTGGGCAACTCTCCCATTAATGTCAGAAAAGATGAGAATCTCACCCGTCTCCTGGATAGTTTCCATAGAGACAGGCCCAAGGGCAGGAGGGGTATACCCTCCTGGAACCTGTCCCTGGTCCTACACCAGCTGACTAAGGCTCCCTTTGAACCTTTAAAGGAGGCCTCACTAAAACACTTGACCTTCAAGACTGTTTTTCTGCTGGCCCTGGGTTCTGGTAACCCCATGCTTGGCTACATAAGAACATCAGACAGCAGTCAGTCTGGTTTAAGGTGTCCTTGTATCCCTCACCCAGCTTTCTATCCAAGAACAAGCTGGCTAAGGAGGATCCAGATTGTGTGGCTCCAGTGGTCATACCAGCCCTGGCCCCCACTCTGGATAAGTCACTCAAGGGTGACAGGTCCTTGTGTCCAGTCAGAGCCCTTCACAATTACTTGGACAGGGCCTCAGATCTTAGGCAGAACAAGGAGTTGGTCTTTGTCTCCTTCAAGAAAGGTTTTGATAAAGACATCTCACCTGCCACCATCTCCTCATGGATCAAGCAAACTGTGATCCTTTGTTATGAGCTCTCTGACCAGGAGGCCCTCATACTGCATCAGGTCGAAGCCCATGATGTCAGGGCCTTTGCTGCTTCTAAGGCCTTCCAGTCGGGTGTCTCCTTAGAGCAGATTTTGTCAGCCTGCCATTGGAAATCCCATAACACCTTCACACAATTCTATTTGAAGGATGTGGCTTGGGCTGACATAGAGCTTTTTCATTTAGGGCCAGTGGTGGCTGCCCAACAAGTCCACCACCAAACCCTAAAATGAGGAGATATGTATATATGTACATAACATGTATTTTTATTGCGTTAATACATCCTATCCAATGGACAATTGCTATTCCGGTCGGCGCAGACCGGCCCGCCAAACGCCAGAAAAAGACGTCCTGTGTTTCCACCGGCTGGCCGGTCCAGTACTGTGCATTCGCCAGGTATTTACTTCCTGTCTAGACAACATGACGTCATATCATCTTTTTCGTTTGGCGCATGTACTGTGCAGACGTGTTTTCAACAATCTACAGATATTTTAAGGAAAAGTGTGGATTATGACAGATTTTCTACCTTATTTGCAAATAATTTATTGTAAAAGTGTTACCTACATATCAAGCACGGACATATATCAAGAAATATGCTGGAAACGCTCCCTAGCTGACTCAATTTAGTGTGGATGATAGGGCAGTAAGTGACGAGAAATATGAATTATGAAGGCAGCCATTTTGCTAGTTTCCTCCCTTTAACCATTGTGTTGTTAGGGGCAGATCGACAATATTAAAGAAAATAATGGATATACTACTTACAAGGTATTTTTATCCGTGTCTTTTGTTTGAATGTACCTTCTGTAACCTTCCAGTTACAATCACCATAGAAACATCTTTTCTAGTACTACAAATAGAATCATGGGAAACTTTAGTCTACGTAGTTTTGAAAACTGTAAATAGAAGGAATTCCCCATATAAGAGGTGCATTCTTCAGAGCACACTGGTACAGACTTCTCTGCTGTAAGGCATCAGTCAAACCAGCCAGCTCAAGTATTTAGTGTTTTTTCATCAGAAGCATGAGATTAATTCTTCAGATTTCTTCAGAGCGCACTGGTACAGGCTTCTCTGCTTTTAAAACGAACGTGACCTCTGACATCACCGACCAAGTCACGAAACTGATCACGTGATTCACCGACCAGAAAGGTCGGAAGTGCATTCTTCAGAACTCACGTCTACTGTGATTCCAGTCCCTGCCTTGCAGACCCGGCCTTGTTGTCGGTAGTGGGGTTTTGTGGACAGTCAGAATACTGTGAAATTGCCGGTTATGTATCACACAAAGAACGCGACCACTGATGTCATCTCCAATCAGCCAATGGCGTGTCTTTTTGACCAGCAAGCTGGTCACGTGACACGCCGAACAATTGCTTCTAAAAATAGCTCACAAGGGCTTTCCCAGCAACTGTCAAATCTACAAATAAGACGTGCGTTTTTAAAAGAAATACTTTAATTAAGCGTCCCGCAAGGGACGCTTGTTTGTGTATGGGAGAGCTTCCGGCTCCGCCGGCTCCGCATTTTGTTTTCCTTATAACTCTGTAACCGTTAGGCGGATTCTTTTCAAATTTGGCAGGTTTAGGCAGTAGCCTTGGGGAATTTTTTTGAATATGCTGCAGTGACATTTCAACCAATCAGAGAGGTCACATGACCAAAAATGTCTTTTTTCGATGGGGAAGCTTGTCCGGATGATAACTTGAAAGGAATTTTATCAATTCACCTGAAACTTGGCAAATACATTCATTCTATTAAAATCTGGAAATCATTAGATTTTGGCATTGATTGGTCAAGAAATGGCCGAGTAATTAATGATTAATTAATCATTACGAATTTTCCAAATAAGGAAAACACAAAAATGCTTATATCTCGAAAACTGTGCTAGATAGAGCGATTTCGACGAAATTTTTGACCCACAGGGTATCTCTGCGGAGTAGTTTTCCCAATTTTCAAAAAATTTTTGTCTCGCCCAAAATGGCGGCCATTTTGAATTTTCGAAATTTTCGCAAAAATTGCAAAACACAAAAATGCTTATATCTCAAAAACCGTGCTAGATAGAGCAATTTCGACAAAATTTTTGACCTGCAGGATATCTCTGCGGAGTACTTTTCCCAATTTTCAAAAAAATTTTGTCTCGCCAAAAATGGCGGCCATTTTGAATTTTCGAAATTTTCGCAAAAATTGCAAAACACAAAAATGCTTATATCTCGAAAACCGTGCTAGATAGAGCGATTTCGACGAAATTTTTGACCCACTGGGTATCTCTGCAGAGTAGCCATGCCAATTTTCAAAAAAATTTTCTCTTGCCAAAAATGGCGGCCATTTTGAATTTTCGAATTTTTGCGCAAAAATTGAAAAACACAAAAATGCTAATATTTCGAAAACCTTGCTACATAGAGCGATTTCGACGAAATTTTTTATCTTCAGGGTATCTCTGCAGAGCAGCTATCCCAAAGAGCTTTCACTTGGTGAAGTTTCAGACCCATAGCTAATTGCTCACCTACTCAAAAAGAGTAAATGCGAATTACCTCTAAAAGTATTGCAGATGGCCAATTTTTCTCAAATAACTCATTCACCTACTTTTGGAAGAGCTTTCACTTGGTGAAGTTTCAGACCCATAGCCAATTACTCACCTACTCAAAATGAGTAAATGCGAATTATCTCTAAAAGTATTGCAGATAGCCAATTTTTCTCAAATAACTCATTCACCTACTTTGGGGAGAGCTTTCACATGGTGAAGTTTCAGACCCATAGCTAATTATTTACCTACTCAAAATGAGTAAATGCTAATTATCTGTAAAAGTATTGCGGATACCCAATTTTTATCAAATAACTCATTCATCTACTTGTGGGAGAGCTTTCACATGGTGAAGTTTCAGACCCATAGCTAATTACTCACTCAAAATGAGTAAATGCGAATTATCTGTAAAAGTATTGCAGATAGCCAATTTTTCTCAAATAACTCATTCACCTACTTTTGGGAGAGCTTTCACTTGGTGAAGTTTCAGACCCATAGCTAATTACTCGCCTACTCAAAATGAGTAAATGCGAATTATCTCTAAAAGTATTGCAGATAGCCAAGTTTTCTCAGATAACTCGTTCACCTACTTTTGGGAGAGCTTTCACTTGGTGAAGTTTCAGACCCATAGCTAATTACTCACCTACTCAAAATGAGTAAATGCGAATTATCTCTAAAAGTATTGCAGATAGCCAGTTTTTCTCAAATTAATCATTCGCCTACTTTTGGGAGAGCTTTCACTTGGTGAAGTTTCAGACCCATAGCTAATTACTCACCTACTCAAAATGAGTAAATGCGAATTATCTCTAAAAGTATTGCAGATAGCCAATTTTTCTCAAATAACTCATTCACCTACTTTTGCCAGAGCTTTCACTTGGTGAAGTTTCAGACCCATAGCAAATTACTCACCTACTCAAAATGAGTAAATGCGAATTATCTCTAAAAGTATTGCAGATAGCCAGTTTTTCTCAAATTAATCATTCGCCTACTTTTGGGAGAGCTTTCACTTGGTGAAGTTTCAGACCCATAGCTAATTACTCACCTACTCAAAATGAGTAAATGCGAATTATCTCTAAAAGTATTGCAGATAGCCAATTTTTCTCAAATAACTCATTCACCTACTTTTGCCAGAGCTTTCACTTGGTGAAGTTTCAGACCCATAGCTAATTATTTACCTACACAAATTGAGTAAATGCTAATTATCTGTAAAAGTATTGCGGATACCCAATTTTTATCAAATAACTCATTCATCTACTTGTGGGAGAGCTTTCACATGGTGAAGTTTCAGACCCATAGCTAATTACTCACTTACTCAAAATGAGTAAATGCGAATTATCTGTAAAAGTATTGCAGATAGCCAATTTTTCTCAAATAACTCATTCACCTACTTTTGGGAGAGCTTTCACTTGGTGAAGTTTCAGACCCATAGCTAATTACTCGCCTACTCAAAATGAGTAAATGCGAATTATCTCTAAAAGTATTGCAGATAGCCAAGTTTTCTCAGATAACTCGTTCACCTACTTTTGGGAGAGCTTTCACTTGGTGAAGTTTCAGACCCATAGCTAATTACTCACCTACTCAAAATGAGTAAATGCGAATTATCTCTAAAAGTATTGCAGATAGCCAGTTTTTCTCAAATTAATCATTCGCCTACTTTTGGGAGAGCTTTCACTTGGTGAAGTTTCAGACCCATAGCTAATTACTCACCTACTCAAAATGAGTAAATGCGAATTATCTCTAAAAGTATTGCAGATAGCCAATTTTTCTCAAATAACTCATTCACCTACTTTTGCCAGAGCTTTCACTTGGTGAAGTTTCAGACCCATAGCTAATTATTTACCTACACAAATTGAGTAAATGCTAATTATCTGTAAAAGTATTGCGGATACCCAATTTTTATCAAATAACTCATTCATCTACTTGTGGGAGAGCTTTCACATGGTGAAGTTTCAGACCCATAGCTAATTACTCACCTACTCAAAATGAGTAAATGCGAATTATCTCTAAAAGTATTGCAGATAGCCAATTTTTCTCAAATAACTCATTCACCTACTTTTGGCAGAGCTTTCACTTGGTGAAGTTTCAGACCCATAGCTAATTACTCACCTACTCAAAATGAGTAAATGCGAATTATCTCTAAAAGTATTGCAGATAGCCAATTTTTCTCAAATAACTCATTCACCTACTTTTGGGAGAGCTTTCACTTGAAGTTTCAGACCCATAGCTAATTACTCACCTACTCAAAATGAGTAAATGCGAATTATCTCTAAAAGTATTGCAGATAGCCAGTTTTTCTCAAATTAATCATTCGCCTACTTTTGGGAGAGCTTTCACTTGGTGAAGTTTCAGACCCATAGCTAATTATTTACCTACTCAAAATGAGTAAATGCTAATTATCTGTAAAAGTATTGCGGATACCCAATTTTTATCAAATAACTCATTCATCTTCTTGTGGGAGAGCTTTCACATGGTGAAGTTTCAGACCCATAGCTAATTACTCACCTACTCAAAATGAGTAAATGCAAATTATCTCTAAAAGTATTGCAGATAGCCAATTTTTCTCAAATAACTCATTCACCTACTTTTGGGAGAGCTTTCACTTGGTGAAGTTTCAGACCCATAGCTAATTACTCACCTACTCAAAATGAGTAAATGCGAATTATCTCTAAAAGTATTGCAGATAGCCAATTTTTCTCAAATAACTCATTCACCTACTTTTGGCAGAGCTTTCACTTGGTGAAGTTTCAGACCCATAGCTAATTACTCACCTACTCAAAATGAGTAAATGCGAATTATCTCTAAAAGTATTGCAGATAGCCAATTTTTCTCAAATAACTCATTCACCTACTTTTGGGAGAGCTTTCACTTGGTGAAGTTTCAGACCCATAGCTAATTACTCACCTACTCAAAATGAGTAAATGCGAATTATCTCTAAAAGTATTGCAGATAGCCAGTTTTTCTCAAATTAATCATTCGCCTACTTTTGGGAGAGCTTTCACTTGGTGAAGTTTCAGACCCATAGCTAATTACTCACCTACTCAAAATGAGTAAATGCGAATTATCTCTAAAAGTATTGCAG
This sequence comes from Sabellastarte sp. h YS-2021, assembly GCA_964017235.1. Lineage (NCBI taxonomy): Eukaryota > Metazoa > Annelida > Polychaeta > Sabellida > Sabellidae > Sabellastarte > Sabellastarte sp. h YS-2021. The sequence continues at coordinate 38,801,012 of OZ024936.1, forward strand.
ATAGCCAGTTTTTCTCAAATTAATCATTCGCCTACTTTTGGGAGAGCTTTCACTTGGTGAAGTTTCAGACCCATAGCTAATTACTCACCTACTCAAAATGAGTAAATGCGAATTATCTCTAAAAGTATTGCAGATAGCCAATTTTTCTCAAATAACTCATTCACCTACTTTTGGGAGAGCTTTCACTTGAAGTTTCAGACCCATAGCTAATTACTCACCTACTCAAAATGAGTAAATGCGAATTATCTCTAAAAGTATTGCAGATAGCCAATTTTTCTCAAATAACTCATTCACCTACTTTTGGCAGAGCTTTCACTTGGTGAAGTTTCAGACCTGTAGCTAATTACTCACCTACTGAAAATGAGTAAATGTGAATTATCTCTAAAAGTATTGCAGATAGCCAATTTTTCTCAAATAACTCGTTCACCTACTTTTGGGAGAGCTTTCACTTGGTGAAGTTTCAGACCCATAGCTAATTACTCACCTACTCAAAATGAGTAAATGCGAATTATCTCTAAAAGTATTGCAGATAGCCAGTTTTTCTCAAATTAATCATTCGCCTACTTTGGGAGAGCTTTCACTTGGTGAAGTTTCAGACCCATAGCAAATTACTCACCTGCTCAAAATGAGTAAATGCGAATTATCTCTAAAAGTATTGCAGATAGCCAATTTTTCTCAAATAACTCATTCACCTACTTTTGGGAGAGCTTTCACTTGAAGTTTCAGACCCATAGCTAATTACTCACCTACTCAAAATGAGTAAATGCGAATTATCTCTAAAAGTATTGCAGATAGCCAATTTTTCTCAAATAACTCATTCACCTACTTTTGGGAGAGCTTTCACTTGGTGAAGTTTCAGACCCATAGCTAATTACTCACCTACTCAAAATGAGTAAATGCGAATTATCTCTAAAAGTATTGCAGATAGCCAGTTTTTCTCAAATTAATCATTCGCCTACTTTTGGGAGAGCTTTCACTTGGTGAAGTTTCAGACCCATAGCTAATTACTCACCTACTCAAAATGAGTAAATGCGAATTATCTCTAAAAGTATTGCAGATAGCCAATTTTTCTCAAATAACTCATTCGCCTACTTTTGGCAGAGCTTTCACTTGGTGAAGTTTCAGACCCATAGCTAATTACTCACCTACTCAAAATGAGTAAATGCGAATTATCTCTAAAAGTATTGCAGATAGCCAGTTTTTCTGAAATTAATCATTCGCCTACTTTTGGGAGAGCTTTCACTTGGTGAAGTTTCAGACCCATAGCTAATTACTCACCTACTCAAAATGAGTAAATGCGAATTATCTCTAAAAGTATTGCAGATAGCCAATTTTTCTCAAATAACTCATTCACCTACTTTTGGCAGAGCTTTCACTTGGTGAAGTTTCAGACCCGTAGCTAATTACTCACCTACTCAAAATGAGTAAATGCGAATTATCTCTAAAAGTATTGCAGATAGCCAATTTTTCTCAAATAACTCATTCACCTACTTTTGGGAGAGCTTTCACTTGGTGAAGTTTCAGACCCATAGCTAATTACTCACCTACTCAAAATGAGTAAATGCGAATTATCTCTAAAAGTATTGCAGATAGCCAGTTTTTCTCAAATTAATCATTCGCCTACTTTTGGGAGAGCTTTCACTTGGTGAAGTTTCAGACCCATAGCTAATTACTCACCTACTCAAAATGAGTAAATGCGAATTATCTGTAAAAGTATTGCAGATAGCCAATTTTTCTCAAATTAATCATTCACCTACTTTTGGGAGAGCTTTCACTTGGAAGTTTCAGACCCATAGCTAATTACTCGTCTACTCAAAATGAGTAAATGTGAATTGTCTCTACAAGTATTGCAGATAGCCAATTTTTCTCAAATAACTCATTCACCTACTTTTGGGAGAGCTTTCACTTGGTGAAGTTTCAGACCCATAGATAATTATTCACCTACTCAAAATGAGTAAATGTGAATTATCTCTTAATAGTATTGCAGATAGCCAATTTTCCTCAAATAACTCATTCACCTACTTTTGCAAGACCTTTCACACACGAAAATGAAAAATTGTGAATATCTCGGAAAAGCTATTTCTTCTGCTTTAATGCTCGGCGGGAGATACACACCACGGCAGTGGTCTTGACAACAATTTTTGTCTCCCCACAAATGGTGGCCATTTTGAATTTTCAAAGTTTTTGCAAAACACAAAAATGCTTATATCTCGAAAACCGTGCTATATCGAGTGAACTCAACAAAATTTTGGACCTGCTGGGTATCTCTGCAGAGTAGCCATGCCAATTTTCAAAATATTTTTGTCTCGCCAAATATAGCGGACATTTTTTATTTTTTTATTTTTTGCAAAACACAAAAATGCTTATATCTTGAAAACCGTGCTAGATAGAGCAGACTGCGCTGACTTTGGTTGCCACAACAGTATAAGGCTAGAAACAAAGCATTTTCTTAATACTTTAGCACTCACCTTTATATCCTTTTCGGGACGCTTTGTTTTTGCTATGCAAAAACATTATCTTTTTTTTTGCGAGCGATCCTCTAGTTATTTTTGAACTGGGGTACTGTTTTACCGTGACTCATGAGTAATCTTTTCAGTATAAAAACACCCATTTTTTTCCAGATTTTCTTGTCAAACTCACATACCATAACTGATGTGAGGTTAATTTTATAAGAGTATCTGCAAAATTGTCAATATGAAACAAGAAAAGGATAATCTTGCGTAATTTTCCAGTCCGAAGTACTTTGTACCACCCTAATTACAAGTACCCTGTTTGCCATATTTAACTTGGATTGTCTACATGCCCCATTTTATAGTCCCCAATTATCCTGTTGCAGCCCGAGTAAAAATGTGAAACTGACTGTATGTGATAGTTACCACCCAAATAAGTGGCCTTGAAACTTGGCAACAAGAGGGAAAAAAATGTACAAAACTTGTGCAAGAGATTAAATAAATTTCCTGTTTATTTCCAATATTGAGCAGCAATGGTGTAGGTTAGTACTTGGATTGGTGACCGTCTGAATTCTGGCCCAAGTATGGGATGTGTCTGACTCGAAAGTTATTTTTAGTCACCTGACTTTCATAAATTGTAGTACACTACTTGTGTCTCTGATGGCTCTGCAGCTCATGCATGTAGACCTAAAGACTTGTGGGCTTGTTTTAACAAGGTGATAAAAAGAATCTGTGTCTAACCTAAATACGCATACTGCAGCAGACAGATGCACTGCCTTTGTGTGTGTACATTTCAACTCAACATTATGTGATGTTGAGTTTAAATGAAAGCTGGCAGACACATTTAAATATTGAAATATTTTATGAGAGACCCACTGACATTTATTAAAAGAAAATATTTAACCAATCGATTACTCAAGAATATCATGAAACCATGCGTGTATGTTTAAAACTTGTCTCTAAGCATTGTGATTATTTTGTGTACATTTATTTTCATGTTATGATTTATTAACAGTTGTGTACATTTACCACTGCCAAACATTCTGGAAGGTGATCATGCAAATAATTAGAATGAATCATATTAAATTTCAGACACTTTGGAGGTGCCACAGCTTGTAGTGACCGAATATTAGCGTACCCAAGCACTAGCCAATGTGAATATTGTTGAGTCATTAACTGTTTCTTGTGTGTAACACCTCATGTGGTAAGCATCTTGTTTAGTGGCTTACTAAAAAATTTCAAATTTTAGCTTATGAGCTAGGATAGTGAAATTAATTTCCAGTGAAATTTTAATTTTTGTGTTAGCCTTTAGTGAAAAATTAATTCTAGTGAATTTCTTAAAAATGAAGAATTAATGAAATTTTCTTCTGGCTAATATTTTTACTTTATTTTGCTTATTGGATAATCTGTTGAGTAATAGATTCTACATTTAGATAAAAAGATGCTCCTTCAGTTTTAGGTCACGCTCTAAATGTTTGTTTTGTACAGACATCCCAAGTATAAAGAAACCATACGTGGAAGTTTCATTTGTTCTATGTATTGTATGGTGCTTTCACTACATGGACAAAACTGCATGTTTACTGTACAAGAGTAAATGTTACTAGTTTTAAGGTAGTCAATAATTTTTTTCAAAGTGTTTCAAGTTCCTCTAAAAAGGTTTATACAGATTTTAAACGTCAAGGAATATTTTCACTAACCAAGCTCATAAACTTAAACTTAACTGAAATAAATGCCTTTCAAAAAAATTTCCAGCTATACCTTATTTCTGTTGAATGGATTCAAATTTGGTCAGTAAATGGATGTATCTGATCACAAGTAATCAGCACTTCACAGCCTCTGTCATTTATGAAACAGAATCTGGCTTTTCAACCAGTGGAGAAAAATCTTTGTGCTTGTGATTATGTATGTATATTCTTATCAAACACCCCAAACTGTTTTGTCCTTATATGTTCACAATTCACCACTACTCAGACTGTGATTGTTATTATCAGGATATGATTTATCGTAGAAAGTAGATGTGTTTATTTTTTGTGCTCTCATTTACAACAAACAATAACATAAAACATCTAGCCTTTCAGTATTTAGAAAATTCAAATTTCACTAGATGAAAGATTCTGTCGTAATGGCCCTGTTGTTAAGTTTGGTACATAGCAACTTGACTCTACATGGGACAAACTGATGGTTTGTTACAATATATGCTTTAACATTGATGTTAAAATCTAGGCTTAATTGTGGGTTCACTGTGTGACTGCATATCATTCTTGCACTGCATCTAAGACTTAACCCTTTATATTTTATTTTTAAAAAAAGTAAGTCAAATGTAACTACCATTTGTGTCTGTATTTTCAATGATTGGCTACCTTTAATGTAATTATCACTGATACTTAATTTCAGGATGTTGTTTCTAAATTTATTTCTCATATCCAATAATAAGCATTTGGAATGCCCATTCATATTAATTCATTTGGGGATGAATTTTAATTTTAAGGGATTTCCTATGTGGCAATTGCCACTATTAGAACACCAAATTGCAATACATTTTTGTATCCACCGGATAGCATCTGGTGGATACTATGGATTTGACTTCGTTACTCTGCCGCTGCTGCAGTGTGTAGAGAGATTTCACCGTTACCGCTCTAACAAAAAAAATATTATAGCTAGCCTTCTCAAATTTGCAGGATATATTCGTAACTATAAAATGTTGCCTGGGAATATTTTTGGCCTCATTTTGAAAAACAAGATGGCATCACAGGCATTTCTTTGTCAGTCATGAAGAGTGCTTATAACTCGCTTATTATTGGTCCTAGAGGTTTGGGATGGTAAACCAACCTATAGGAAATCATGGGCTGGGAATCATTTGGTGTGGTCGGATTTGACATTGGATCCCTCCTTCAAGGTCAAATGAGGACAAAATGAGGACAGCCAAAATTAACTGCTTATATCTCGCTTATTCGTGTTCCTAGAGGTTTACAGTGTCACACCAACCTATAGGAAATCATGGGCTAAGAATCTTTTGATATGGTCAGATTTCACCTTGGGCTTCTCCTTCAAGGTTTGATTGGCCTTGGGTGAGTTTTATTTCTGGTGGATACAATTTGCATTGGTTCTCCGATGCAATAGGTCTAGTTAAGCGTCCCGCAAGGGACGCTTGTTTGTGTATGGGAGAGCTTCAGGCTCCGGCGGCTCCGCCGGCTCCGCATTTTGTTTTCTTTATAACTCTGTAACCGTTAGGCGGATTCTTTTCAAATTTTGCAGGTTTAGGCAGTAGCCTTGGGGAATTTTTTTGAATATGCTGCAGTGACATTTCAACCAATCAGAGAGGTCACATGACCAAAAATGTCTTTTTTCGATGGGGAAGCTTGTCCGGATGATAACTTGAAAGGAATTTTATCAATTCACCTGAAACTTGGCAAATACATTCATTCTATTAAAATCTGGAAATCATTAGATTTTGGCATTGATTGGTCAAGAAATGGCCGAGTAATTAATGATTAATTAATCATTACGAATTTTCCAAATAAGGAAAACACAAAAATGCTTATATCTCGAAAACCGTGCTAGATAGAGCGATTTCGACGAAATTTTTGACCCACAGGGTATCTCTCTGGAGTAGTTTTCCCAATTTTCAAAAAATTTTTGTCTCGCCCAAAATGGCGACCATTTTGAATTTTCGAAATTTTCGCAAAAATTGCAAAACACAAAAATGCTTATATCTCAAAAACCGTGCTAGATAGAGCAATTTCGACAAAATTTTTGAGCCGCAGGATATCTCTGCGGAGTACTTTTCCCAATTTTCAAAAAAATTTTATCTCGCCAAAAATGGCGGCCATTTTGAATTTTCGAAATTTTCGCAAAAATTGCAAAACACAAAAATGCTTATATCTCGAAAACCGTGCTAGATAGAGCGATTTCGGCGAAATTTTTGATCCACAGGGTATATCTGTAGAGTAGCCATGCCAATTTTCAAAAAAATTTTATCTCTCGCCAAAAATGGCGGCCATTTTCGAATTTTTCGCAAAAATTGCAAAACATAAAAATGCTTATATCTCGAAAACCCTGCTAGATAGAGCGATTTCGACGAAATTTTTGACCCACAGGGTATCTCTGCAGAGTAGCCATGCCAATTTTCAAACAAAAAATTTCTGGGGAAAAATGGCGGCCATTTTGAATTTTCGAATTTTTCGCAAAAATTGCAAAACACAAAAATGCTTATATCTCGAAAACCGTGCTAGATAGAGCGATTTCGATGAAATTTTTGACCCACAGGGTATCTCTGCAGAGTAGCCATGCCAATTTTCAAAAAAATTTTATCTTGCCAAAAATGGCGGCCATTTTGAATTTTCGAATTTTTGCGCAAAAATTGCAAAACACCAAAATGCTAATATTTCGAAAACCGTGCTACATAGAGCCATTTCGACGAAATTTTTTATCTTCAGGGTATCTCTGCAGAGCAGCAATCCCAAAGAGCTTTCACTTGGTGAAGTTTCAGACCCATAGCTAATTGCTCACCTACTCAAATAGAGTAAATGCGAATTACCTCTAAAAGTATTGCAGATGGCCAATTTTTCTCAAATAACTCATTCACCTACTTTTGGAAGAGCTTTCACTTGGTAAAGTTTCAGACCCGTAGCTAATTACTCACCTACTCAAAATGAGTAAATGCTAATTATCTCAAAAACTATTGCGGATACCCAATTTTTATCAAATAACTCATTCATGTACTTTTGGGAGAGCTTTCACATGGTGAAGTTTCAGACCCGTAGATGATTACTCACCTACTCAAAATGAGTAAATACGAATTATCTCTTAAAAGTATTGCAGATAGCCAATTTTTCTCAAATAACTCATTCGCCTACTTTTGGGAGAGCTTTCACATGGTGAAGTTTCAGACCCATAGCTAATTATTTACCTACTCAAAATGAGTAAATGCTAATTATCTGTAAAAGTATTGCGGATACCCAATTTTTATCAAATAACTCATTCATCTACTTGTGGGAGAGCTTTCACACTGTGAAGTTTCAGACCCATAGCTAATTACTCACCTACTCAAAATGAGTAAATGCGAATTATCTCTAAAAGTATTGCAGATGGCCAATTTTTCTCAAATAACTCATTCATCTACTTTTGGGAGAGCTTTCACTTGTTGAAGTTTCAGACCCATAGCTAATTACTCACCTACTCAAAATGAGTAAATGTGAATTATCTCTAAAAGTATTGCAGATAGCCAATTTTTCTCAAATAACTCATTCACCTACTTTTGGGAGAGCTTTCACTCTGTGAATTTTCAGACCCATAGCTAATTACCCACCTACTCAAAATGAGTAAATGCGAATTATCTCTAAAAGTATTGCAGATAGCCAATTTTTCTCAAATAACTTATTCACCTACTTTTGGCAGAGCTTTCACTTGGTGAAGTTTCAGACCCATAGCTAATTACTCACCTACTCAAAATGAGTAAATGTGAATTATCTCTAAAAGTATTGCAGATAGCCAATTTTTCTCAAATAACTCATTCACCTACTTTTGGGAGAGCTTTCACTTGGTGAAGTTTCAGACCCATAGCTAATTACTCACCTACTCAAAATGAGTAAATGCGAATTATCTCTAAAAGTATTGCAAATAGCCAATCTTTCTCAAATAACTCATTCACCTACTTTTGGGAGAGCTTTCACTCTGTGAAGTTTCAGACCCATAGCTAATTACTCACCTACTCAAAATGAGTAAATGCGAATTATCTCTAAAAGTATTGCAGATAGCCAATTTTTCTCAAATTAATCATCCACCTACTTTTGGGAGAGCTTTCACTTGGTGAAGTTTCAGACCCATAGCTAATTACTCACCTACTCAAAATGAGTAAATGTGAATTATCTCTAAAAGTATTGCAGATAGCCAATTTTTCTCAAATAACTCATTCACCTACTTTTGGGAGAGCTTTCACTTGGTGAAGTTTCAGACCCATAGCTAATTACTCACCTACTCAAAATGAGTAAATGCGAATTATCTCTAAAAGTATTGCAGATAGCCAATTTTTCTCAAATAACTCATTCACCTACTTTTGGGAGAGCTTTCACTTGGTGAAGTTTCAGACCCATAGATAATTATTCACCTACTCAAAATGAGTAAATGCGAATTATCTCTTAATGGTATTGCAGATAGCCAATTTTTCTCAACTCATTCACCTACTTTTGGAAGAGCTTTCACACACGAAAATGAAAAATTGTGAATATCTCGGAAAAGCTATTTCTTTTGCTTTAATGCTCGGCGGGAGATACACACCGCGGCAGTGGTCTTGACAAAAATTTTTGTCTCCCCAAAAATGGTGGCCATTTTGAATTTTCAAAGTTTTTGCAAAACACAAAAATGCTTATATCTCGAAAACCGTGCTATATGGAGCGAACTCAACAAAATTTTGGACCTGCTGGGTATCTCTGCAGAGTAGCCATGCCAATTTTCAAAATATTTTTGTCTCGCCAAATATAGCGGACATTTTTAATTTTTTTATTTTTTGCAAAACACAAAAATGCTTATATCTTGAAAACCGTGCTAGATAGAGCAGACTGCGCTGACTTTGGTTGCCACAACAGTATAAGGCTAGAAACGAAGCATTTTCTTAATACTTTAGCACTCACCTTTATATCCTTTTCGGGACGCTTTGTTTTTGCTATGCAAAAACATTATCTTTTTTTTTTGCGAGCGATCCTCTAGTTAGTGGAGGAATCCAGTAAGCTGGATTCAACACAAAAGATAGTTGTTAAATTGTTTCAATAAACTGGTTATAGAGTATACCGACCGGCTACACACAGTGTAACCCACCAACTGGTTACAGAGTCTACCGACCGACTGCTGGCTTCACAGCCCTTAATGTACAGTGCTTCAGTGAGCCGGTTACAGATTCAACCTGCAGTAAGCTGAGTTTTTAAACGGAATATAGCTGGTAAATTGCTTCAGCAATTGTTTACAGAGTGTACCGACCAGATACCGGCTACACAGCTTTGTTCAGCTTACCCAACCCAACCGGTTGCAGAGCCCTCTGACCTGGTCCATACAACTATGTGTTTATTAGGGGCAGGCAGACAGCAAGCATCTACAATATATGGCTTCAACCGACCGGTTACAGAGTCTATCGACCGGCCACACAGCCTGCACTGAATAGTTTGCTTCACATTAGCCAATTACAGAGCCTTCCTGCCCATTACCAACCAGCACCAAGAATCAACCAACCCACAGGTCTTGGGGGGTCTGGGTGGCTACTCTTCATCAGCAGCCTATTTACCGGCCTAAGACTGATAACAGGCCTAATAATGTGTAGTACCTGACAAGAAGTTGCTTCCTACACAACTGCTTCAACCGGTTACAGAGCTCCCCAACCGGTTACCAGCTATACAGTTTTCACTGAGCAATTGTGCTTCACACCAGCCAGTTACAGAGGCTACCGACCTGCTATCAGGTGCAATTACTGTCTTGCCCCTTTTCAATAGGGGAATCTCCTAGTTAGTAGACCGGTAACACAATTCAATAGTCGGCCTAGCCTACTAGTTTTACCTGTTACAGAGTATCACAGGCTATAGAGAATTACTGTGGCCAAAAATTGCTGGTGATGGAGAAAACAAATGGGTCTTTTGAACAGCAAGAGAAAAGGTGGTCCACACTCAAACAATGGGTACATGCTCCACCTTACAGGTGACTGGCCTGGGACCAAGAGTCTATAAAATGTGAAGAGTTGTGTCAGCCCCACCGGACTGGACCACAACAATAACAGATGGACTGTTAACTGTTTTCATTGTCACCAGGCCAGACCAGTGTCCGGAGAGACAGTAAATGTTTTTCAGTTTACCAATATCCCAAATGTTGCACTACATTTACCTGAAGGGGCCAGATCAAATCACCTTTGGGAACTTAGGAAACCTTGGGAGCTGGACCCTAGGTAGTACAATTTTGAAGGACTACACCCTCCCTTTCCAGACAAGACCAGGCTTAGAAAGACCCTGTACATCATAAGCTGCCATGTCAACCTCCACAGGAACCTCTACTGGCTGCAGACATTACATCAGCTTATGAACAAAAAAAAATTGGAGACACTGGAAACCATCAGAACCTCCCTCCAACAAGGGCAGTGGGTTACCTCTATACTTTTCAAGGATGCCTACTTCTATATACCAATACGGGAACAGTCCAGGAAATATCTGAGATTTCATGTCCAGGGTCGGACATACCAATTCAAAGCTCCGTCTTTCGGTCTGTCCACAGCACCCTTGGAGTTCACTGTAGTAACAAGGTGAAACTGATGGCCATACACAAGGATATAGGAATCTACCAGTACCTAGATGTCTGGTTGGTGTGAGCCAGACCCCACCTGGTTAGTCTCCAACACACTCAAGAACTAGGTTGGCTGGTGAATTTAGAAAAATCAGAACTGGAACCAAGGCAGATCTTCGTTTTTTGTAGGCTACCAGTTCGACCTCAGGTCCAACTCTGGACCGTTGGCAGAACCTTCAGGACAAAATACTGGAAATACTGTCACTACCGGCTTGTCCGGTCCGGCAGTTCATGTCTCTGATAGGTTACTAACAGCCACAGAAAAGCAAGTTCACCTAGGCCTACTGCACATGAGACCCATACAGTGGCATCACTCTGTGACCGGTCCTGCCAGTAGTATATACAGGACGTCTTTTTCTGGCGTTTGGCGGGAACGGTCGCGCCGACCGGTAAAGCAATTGTCCATTGGATAGGGTATTAACTTCTTGTTTGTGAGTTTTCCGCGTTTCGACTCGGATTTTATTGCAGTAAAAATCTCTTCCTACTAAACGAGGGCAAAGCCCAAATCATCTAAATGCAGGCATTTTTGTTTCTTATTAGATACCCATAATTACTGTCCTGTGTGCAGGGAATCTGGCAAAGGGGATGACCCTTGTGTCCCACATGAAATACCGTGCAATATCTGTGCAAATTTTACTGAAGAACAACAAATAAAAATCAAGCACAGATGTAGGTATGTAAGAAAACAAAAAGTGTCGGATCCCTGCAATACTTCTAAAGAAGATGATTTGGACTTATTGTGGGATGTCGTGGAGGTGTTTTCTGGCTCTCAGACAGACCTTGCAATTCTTCTCCACGTCCCCAACCCTTACGTTTCGAGTCTTTGTCTTTAAGGACACATCAAACTGTAGCACCAACCCCAGGTACTGCATTGCAAAATAAAATTGAGAGTAGACTAGAAAAATCCCTGGGTAATCGATTCAACATCGCAACTCCAACAGCAAATGGGGGTCTTTCAAGCGTCCATGCTGGAGGCTATGAAGTCTCTGAGAGACGAAATGCATTTTATGAGAAAAGCCTCCGAGGCGGAGGTAGATAAGACCTCCGCTTCTTTATCAAAAGCTGGACAAAGTAAACCACCAGACCTGACCACTTGGGCTTCAGACTCGATCACTCGGGCATCCGACCACTCGGATGCTCAACCCATGGACACAGACTTATATGGTCCTTCCCTTCCACCAAAGTTCACTCAAAGTGTTCAGTCCGACCATTGCTCCGAGTACTCGGATCTTCAATCTGACCACTCGGATCCGCAATCCGAACACTCGGAACAACCTAAAATTGTGTTCAAAAGCTAAGAAGCACTCAGACAAGAACAAACACAAGGTTCAGGCTATTCTCAGTCTTCTTCAGAGGAAGATCAGTCCTTTGTCCCTATCAAAAAGTCTGCTAAGCCTCAACAGGCTCCTGAGCATCACCAATAACAGGATAGCACAGACCCAGTTTTTATAGGGAGGTAGATATGTCTGACCTTCCTTCTCATTATGCAGAGGAAGTAGAAACTTTTAGGCATATCCTACAGAGTCCATCAGGACCTCTCTGATTCCAGGGGAATGGGTGTCGTCGATAGACCTATCAGATGCTTATCTTCACATCCCCATCAACCCAAACTCAAGGAAGTACCCAAGGTATTGTGACAAGTCACAGGTTTTCCAGTTCACCCCTCTTCCCTTCGGGCTAGCCACGGCCCTTCAGGTCTTTACTATTATTGTAAAAGAAGTGAAGTTGATGGGCCTGACAAAGGGAACCAGACTTCACCAGTACCCGGACGACTGGCTTATCAGGTCCGGGTCTCAGGGAGAAGCACAAGCGAACACTCAGACAGTGGTAGATCTGACACGGTCCTTAGGGTGGATAATAAATCGGGAGAAATCTGAACTAAAACCTACTCCAGTGTTTTCGTTCATGGGCTACGAATACCATCTAGATTCAGCCCTTGTAAAACCCACTCAAGAGAGATGGCTCAAACTTCAGGATTTGATCCTATGACTCAAGTCGAAACATATTTTGACTCCAAGATGTTTGATGTCGCTAATTGGGTTGCTTGCCTCAACGGATTAAATGGTCCCAGAGGGACACCTTCACATGAGGCCCTTTCAGTTTCATCTCAAGGAGTACTGGAGATTTCCTCAGTCATTGGACATCCTCCTTCCTTGGAAAGAAACCATTTCAGCACACCTAGAGTGGTGGCAGAATCCCACAAATGTGATGAAAGGTGCAGACCTTCATCCCAAAGACCACAGTATCCAACTCTTTACAGATGCCTCAAACGAAGGCTGGGGGCGCTCACTTAGAGCAAGCCTCTACAAAGGGTCTGTGGTCAGACATGGAAAAAAAGGCTACACATAAATGTTCTAGAGCTGAAGGCGGTTTGTTTGGCCCTTCAAAGGTTCAAGGACCAGTGTCAAAACCAAACAGTGTTGGTTGCTACGGACAACACATCAGTAGTAGCCTACATAAACAAACAAGGAGGAACTCACTCGGCGGAGATGTGCGCTCCTGTGGAAGATCATGACCTGGTGCCATCATTACTAGATAACCTTAAAAGCCAGGCACATTCCAGGGTGTCTGAATGTGAGGGCCGACCTTCTGTTTAGGTCGAACCAAGTCCAATCAGCAGAATGGTCACTGCATCCGCAGGTGTTCAAACAGATCTATCAAAAGTGGTTCACTCATGTAGATCTATTTGTCAATCGTCTGAACCACAAACTTCCACTGTATGTGTCTCCAGTCCCAGACTACATGCTTGGGACATAGATGCTCTGAATATAAACTGGTCGGGTCTCATTGCTTATGCCTACCCTCCCACAGCTCTTCTTACAGGGTGTTCCAAACAATCAGGCAATGCAATTGCCTCATTATTGTAACAGCTCAAGGCTGGCCAGGGATACCCTGGTTTTGGGACCTAGTGCAGCTCTCAACAGAGATCCCACTCCAATTACCAGTGTATTGTATTATCTTGTGTCTTTATACTCATACTATAGGAAATCATGGGCTGGGAATCTTTTGATGTGGTCAGATTTGACCTTGGGCCCTCCTTTAAGGTCAAACGATTACAGCCAATGTTAAAAATGCTTATAACTTGCAGTTTATAACTAACAGTTTTTTCACCATTCCTCCCGTTTATTTCCCATTTTTATTGCATTCATACATCTTACCCATTGGACTATTGCTATACCAGTTGGCGCAACCCGTCCTACCAAGCAAAAGAAAAAGTTGTCATTTGAAACCACCAGCAGGACCAGTCTGGTACTGTGCATTTGCTAGGTGGCACATCATAATTCTTTCCCATCTAGACAGCATGACGTTGTAGCATCTTTGTTGTTTGGAGTGTGGACTGTGTAGACGTGTTTTTAGAAGCTATCGAAGTTTGAACAAAAGTTTTAAGTTTTACAGATTTTAATCTTATTTTCATCTGAAACTTGTATATTGTTTCTTGTTTATCACGGTCTCTGTTGGACAGAAACGAGGTGGTTGTGGGTACGTTATGGCGACCACTAGCAAGAAGAAGGCAGCCTCAGTTAAATCTACACCCAGTAAGGAGGCTAGCAAGAAGAAATCCAGCAAATCTTCCAATGATGATCTGAAAGCTTTGGACTGCAAGTGGTCCCAGAGATTTTCTAGGCTGTAGGAAGTGATGCTGTTAGCTAGGACGTTCACTATGCCGATTGAACTAGCAAAGAAGATCTCTAATGTGACCTCCGAGAGAGCTTTCATTCCAGCTACCGGTGCTGGCCCTTCTCTGTTAATCAGACTGGTAACCCAGGTCTCAAGCAGTCAGCCTCAGCTGCCTACTGATGCCATTTCAGCTCTGCAGCCTTCTGGACCAGTCAACCAGCCTGCTAGTGTTACCCAGCCTGTTGATGTTCCTGGTGTGATGCCTTTGGCCCAACCTACCCATCAGACCACTACTTCTCAAGATGATACCCGTGCCACTGATATGTCAGATGTTCAGTCCACCAGATTGGTTGGCCACACTCACCAGCAAGGTCTTGCCTTCATCTTCATTGACTGGTACTGCTCACTTACAGAACTCTCGAACAGTATAGCTACCCCTACATCCCCTGCTCACCCTATGGAGGAAGAAGGTGAGGTATCTGACCAGGACATTGTTGTCCCAGAGCGGGAGATGGACCAGCTAGTCAGTGAAGAACAGACTCACCGGGAGACTATCAGAGCAGTCAGCTCTTTTGTGGGGTGGAAACATGTGCCAGAGATTGAGTCTTCATCTTCTTCTCATGATGACAACCCCTTTGTCGGTACCAGGACACAGCCAACCCTCAAGGTCTCTGATGAGTGGTTGTGCAGGAAGATGGAGAAACTCAACATCACTCTTGCAGAAGGCTACTGTGAGACCTCTGAACTGTCAAGGGACCAGTTTGTCAAGGTTCCCAAGACACTGAAATGGTATGACATTTATGCTGAAAGACAATTCCCGGTCCAAAGTTTACTGTTGGACTAATGAACCGGTCAGACTTTTTTTGTTTCCCATAGCAACAGTGTATGTACAAAAAAGGTAATTTTTACATAAGGATTTAACGTTATACATTAAGTACATGAAAAATTGAGACAATTCATCAGTAGTGTACAAGGTTAAACTCTTTGCACTTATAGCATTCTTTCATTTTCACAGGTTATGCTGTTTGACATGATGAGAAAGGTTTGAAAAAGTTTTTGGTGATAGTACTTTAATAGGGGGAATTATGTTTCAACCAGAGGAAGCCATTTTTGCCAGATTTTCTTCAAATTTGCCTCTTGTTCACAAAATTTTGAGACTTATGATTGTTCAGTGTATATATGAGAATTTATGCTTGAAAGCTATTATGTGCAATTGACTTTTGGATTTGACAGAATTAAATATATACTTTTTTGTAGTAATTATATCCCCAGACAAAAGTCGGGGATATATTGGATTGAGGTCCGTCGCACCGCAGCTGCCGTAGACATTTTCTTGTGTACGCGATAACTCCAAAACCGATCAGTATTTTTTTTTTCAAACTTGGTACACATGTTAAGAGAGCACAAAGGAAGATCCCTATTTTAAGGTGACCTTAAACTCCCAATAATCAAGAACTTATGGCCACCTTAAGGTCAGAAATTTGACTTTTGGCTACTTAGAACCCTCTAGGTCACAAACTATGAGGCTCATCTGGCTAAAATTTTACCTGAGAACACATTAATATATTCTTAGTACATGTGACAAAACTTTAAGTTCAGAAAATTGTGTTTGAGGCCCATAAAGACCCCATTTAGGTATTTTTTCCTACATTTTTCACATATTTTGCCCTATAATTTGGAAGTGGTAATTCTGAGGAGTCTCAAACTGCACTAGGTATAACTTTTATATGCAATCCTGGTCTGTGAAAAATTTAAAGGCTGTAGATTTACCTGTAAGGTTGACTTAAGGTCTCAAAATTGCCCGCAGAGACCCAATTTATGGACTTTGTGCCACTTTCAAGCACTGTAGCTTTCAAAATATGTCTCTTATCTAAGTGAAATATCATCTGGGAATATATCAATATGTATTTTTATATGTGCCCTAAAATTTAGGTCTTTAATAGACATTTAACCTGTGTATGAGGACCATAAACACCCACCCGAGTGACCGTTTTAAGACATATCTCACATATTTTGCCCAGTAACTTGGAAATGGTAAGTCTGAGAAGTTTCAAACTGTGTAAGATATAAATTCTATGTGTAATCTTTGTATCTGACAGATTTTAAGTCTGAAGCTTTAATTTGAAGGTCGCACTGAGGTCTCTAAAAGGCCCACAGAGACCCAATATTTGAACTTTTTGCCTTTTTAAGCCCTGTGACTGTTAAACTATGTTACTAATAGAGCTGAAATCCCATCTGGGAATATATTATTATGTTCTTTTTACATGTGCCAAAAATATATTATTATGTTCTTTTTACATGCGCCAAAAATAAAGGCTTTAAGTAGGCATGTAACCTGTGTATGAGGACCATAAACACCCACCTGAGTGACCCTTTTAAGATATTTTTCACATATTTTGCCCTGTAACTTGGAAATGGTAAGTCTGAGAAGTTTCGAACTGTGTTAGATATAAATTCTATGTGTAATCTTTGTATCGGACAGATTTTAAGTCTGAAGCTTTAATTTGAAGGTCACATTGAGGTCTCTAAAAGGCCCACAGAGACCCAACATTTGGACTTTTTGTCACTTTTAAGCCCTGTGACTGTGATTAATAGAGCTGAAATCTTTTTGCATGTGCCGAAAATCATGGCTTTTAGTAGACATTTAACCTGTGTATGAGGACCATAGACACTCGCCCAGGTGACCTTTTTTGACATTTTTTTCTGTATTTTGCCCTGTTATTTGAAAAGTGTGACAAGTCTTAAACTGTAGTATATATCATTTTTGTTTGTTATCTATGTCCCCAAAAAGTTTCTGACCTGTAGTTTAATTGCCAAGGTCACTTTCGCAATTCTAAAATGCCCACAGAGACCCAATTTATGGACATTGTGCCACTTTAAAGCCCTGTAACTGTCGAACTATGTGGCTCATAGAGCTGAAATCTTTGAATTGACAGGAAGTGCCAGTCTATTTAAATTTTGAATATTAATGATGTTATGGCTATCTTAGGCTTTTAAGAACTTATTTTTGTGTTTTATCCCTCTGCTTGCTGAGTTTTTAACTTTTTAAAATGAAACTGGTTATACATATTAAAGTAGGTAAAATGGACACTGTTATTTTCTGGTGAGGTTTAAGTCCCAATATTAATGAAATTATAGCCTTATGTAGTAAAAATAGGGGATTTTTAACCCTTAACTAGCCCAGTATTATTCAACTTGCCTCAGTTAATTTTGACACAGCTCCTACAGTTATGAACTTATTTCAGTTGATAAACACACATTTAAAATTCTCAATTCTGAATTATTATTATAAATCTGTTCTTGTGGTTTAATAAATTATATTTAAATCTGGAGGCATATTTTCCTGTTGGACATTCCTTATTTATATATTTGATTTTTTTTATCAGTCATAAGAATAACTAAGCTTTTTGTATTGCAAGTTTATAAAATAGATAGACTGAACCATTGATGATTTCTGAGTATTTTATTACCCCTTTTACAGCCCCTGTAACCCATAACAGTGAGAGTGCATTAGCACTGATGAAATTCCAAATTATTACTGATCAATTCCGGTTTATCACTGATAAATACATCCCTGTGGTAAGGAAAACTACAAAAAACTTTGACTAGCCATATGTTTTTCATCACAAATTGTTTCCAGTATTTCAAGGATACATAACCACATATATTTAAGTTGTAACCCTCCTTGTGAAATAGATATAAAGTACTGTTACACATCATCAAACCTGTATCATATCATTGTTTAACACTATATTGTGATATATAGGAGTACTTATCTTTTCAAAATTATTTTGTTTTCAAAAGTAGCTTCTACAAAGCATTCTCCAAGGAGCTAATTGGGATAGTTATTATTATTTTTATTTGGAATAATATATTTTGCAAATTATAAAATGTCACACTAAGATCACCATTTAGCACTGATGAAAGATACGCTGTTAACAACTTAGCGCTGATGAGTTAACGCTTGAGCACTGAGTAAGCAATACTTATAAAGTGATTAGTTTTACATTACTTCTCCAATGAGTCAAAGTAAAGGATTTAAATTTTACTTTTCACTGCTATTTTTCATAGCACCCCCAAACGAAAGAGGGATTAGGGGGTCAAAATATAGCAGGCAAGGCTGCAAGATAATCACCCCCTGCTATATATTTACTCCCCTCTCTCTTAAAAGAGACAATGGAACAATACACTAGTGTGTTTATTTAGTCAATTGGATTGTTGTAAATACATGTATATCAGTAACAATGCCTAAGACTCTTTTGAGGTGTTTGGGGTGACACTTTTTTTATTTTCGTGTGTATAAGCAAAATGATTAACTTAATCACAAATTTTTAAGTGTTTACATGCTAAGTTCTTAAAAAGTCAATTACCCGTATAACCTAGCAAAAAAAAATTGTATGTACATATCAGAGTGTTGTATCACCAACTTCATCAGATTCATTTCTATGATTTAATTACACTTTCATATTAATTTGCATTGACTTGTGAAAATATAGTTCTTTTATTAATTCTTTGTCAAATTTAATAATAAGGCTCAACCATAAAGTCACCACTATATATGTTTGCACCCTTAAAGGTTTGTGTAAGTCTAATAAATGATAATATAATAAATGATTTGAGTATTATTATTAATGTCAAGAGAAATCTTCAAACAAAAAGGCACCTTTATCGTATAAGATTTGATGCAATAATTATTTTATTAATCATGCACGAATATAAAATCAACATAAATAACATATAAATTGAATACATGTGCTTTGCTTTGACCCTTATCAGTATTAAATAGAACACAAGTGAACTGCAAGTTAATCCCCAACACAATAGTAATCACCACTTTGGGGAGAGATTCCAAATCTTGCAAGGGGGAGTCAAAATATTTCAACCCCCAATGCAATATTTTCCCCCCTAGTGACAAATATAGTGGGGTCATTATCTCGCGCTACACCAGGCTCTGTGTCAGCTGACCGTGTGTTTTGAGTTTCAGAGTAGAAGTGAAAGAAGAAAAGGACCCAAAAGTTGTGCCCTGTAAATGGCTTTCAGAAGTAAAGTACCAAGTTAACTGTTAAAGAGTAAAATCTAGGTTGAAAATACATTTAAACAAAATACTCGAAATGCAATAGTTTTTCACTTACTCGGCAGTGAGAATCTCAAAGTAGCTTTTGCTCAGCTCTGCCGTGAGTTAAAGGGCTACAATTTTACTATGGCATAGTTGACTTAAAAGTAGGTGAATAAGACATTTAAAGAAAATACTGAAAATGCAATGGTTATCAAGTTACAACTGCTATAGTCAACAGTGAGAATCTGAAAGTAGCTATAGCTCAACTACACAATGAGCTGCAGATCTGCAATTTCACCATGTGACAGGTGACTGAAAAGTAGGTGAATAACATACTTTACAAAATACTCTAAATGCAATAGTTTTTTAGTTACAACAGATTTACTCAACAGTCAGAACTCTAAAATAGCTATTACTGAGGTATGCCATGAGCTATAGGTCTACAATTTCACTATGTTATAGCTGTCCCAAAAGTTGGTGAATAACATCTTTGAAGAAAATTGTCTAAATGCAATAGTTTTCAAGCTGAAACTGATTTACTCAACAGTGAGAACCTGAAAGTAGCCCTTGCTCCACTTTGCAATGAGCTAGGGGTCTTTAAATTTACTAGTTATAGGTGACCCAAAAGTTGGTGAACAACATATTTAAACAAAATACTCTAAATTCAATAGTTTTCAAGTTACAATTGACATACTCAACAATGAGAACCTCAAAGTAGCTATTGCTCAGCTATGCAATGAGCTACAGTTTTACAATTTCACTATATTATAGTTGACCCAAAAGTAGGTGAATAACATATTTAAACAAAATTCTCTTAATGCAGTCTGATTTACTCAGCAGTGAAAATCTCAAAGTGGCTATTGCTCAGCTTTGCAATGAGCTACAGGTCTGCAATTTTACTGTTATAGCTGACCAAAAAGTATGTGAATAACATATTTAAACAAAATACTCTAAATGCAATAGTTTTCAAATTATAACTGATTTACTCAACAGCTATACTCTGAAAGTAGCTATAGCTCAGCTATGCAATGAGCTACAGTATGTAACTTCACTATATTATAGCTCACAGAAATATAGGTGAATAACATATTTAAAAAAATACTGTAAATGCAATAGTTTTTAAGTTACAATTGAACATAGCTATTGCTCAGCTACAGATCTGCAATTTTACTATGTTATAGATGATTTAAAAGTACGTGAAAACATATTTAAATAAAATTCTCCAAATGCAATCGTTTTAAAGCTATAAACAATTTACTCAACAGTGATAACTTCAAAGTAGCTATTACTCAGCTATACAATGAGCTACAGGTCTGCAATATTACTATGTTATAGCTGACCCAAAAGTAGCTAAATAACATATTTATACAAAATTCTCTATATGCAATTGTTTTCAAGGTACCAATGAGTTTACTCCTGGAATGTACTAAAAAGTCAAAAAGTAGCTATTACTCACTTAGCTATTGGGATAAACATCCAAGTTACTATCCATGTTGTAGCTATGGAAACAGTAGCTGAATAACATATTTAACAAAATCCTCTAAATGCAAAACTTTTCAAGTTATAAGTGATTTAGTGCATGATTTTATAAATTTTAATGCGCTAAAAATTATTTTAAAAATTCATAAAAAATGCGAAAGATCCAGCCCTAATACTCACACAAGGAAGTCTACTAGTGGCCTAGTACATACATACAAAGGAAGAGAAAAATCCCTGCAATAGTCCATGACAAACTTGTGATGAAGTGTTGAAATTTTCACACTTTGGGTGGCGGTACCTCACTTGTAATAGCTCTGGGAAACAAATGAACAGATCTGCATGCCTTGAACAATTTTTTTATCCTCGATAGTTAAGGTATCTTTAAAAAAAACAAATAAACAGCATGTCTCTCAGTCTTGTAGTTGTTGCCACTGCCCTCCCTGACCCCTGGTGAGTAGTTAGGCGGTGGACTTTAGGTGAACATGAGATGAAGAGATTGTGAAGACAAGAAGAACGCTTAACTAAAATCTGACCAACTCTTTATTTAACTATGGGTAGTCAGACCATGAGCGACTTGAAAACAGCTGGTGGTGTACCAACACTCCACTCTACTTGACTCACAGCACTCTGTAGGGGGCTCGGTGGTGTAGCGGTTAGAGTGCTTGCCTCCAACCTCTGAGGCCGCCGGTTCGAATCTCGGGCCGGGCACTTCATGTTGAAAAGTTGGTAGTTACTTGCCGATGCCCGGTGGTTTACAGTGCAGAATCTTGACCAACTAGTATGCACTGGTTCCTCCACCCATAAACTACCCGTCGCAATATGACCCTGGCTGTTGAACGCGACGTAAAACAACAAATAAATCAAATCATTAAATCACAGCACTCTGTACGAAAACACCTGGAAAATACCAGATCCATAATCAGAATCATGGCATGGTTCAGTAACTGTTAGAAACTGTTAAATACTACTTAGTTAAATGTTAAACCTATTTACAAATAAACATTACATTTAATATCACAGAATATAAATTATTCATTGGCTTTCATCACAGAAAATACATATAAATTATCATAAATACCTCCAAATATAATATCACAAGAATAAATGCCAATAATATATAAATGCAAATATTGAGTTACCGACAACTACAAGCTCCTTCAATTATGTAAATATTCAGAATTATCACAGTTAAATTGTTGCTTTAAATGGAAAATACTAAAATAGCAAATTACTTAAACTGTAAGCACCAAGTAAATAAACACTATCAAGATCATATAAATTTCATCAATTCATCTTTCCTGACAAACAGTATCAAGCACACAATACTATAAACAATCACTGAATAGATAACATACAATCATCATACAACACAAGTGCAACTCACCTGCCTCTCTCCAATCATAATCAATCACCTTCAGCAACAAACCATCCTATCAGCCCTCAGTCACAACTGTTCCCTCTAAAAACTCTTCAAACAATGAACAAAATGTCCGTTTCCCACTCTTTTCTCACAAACATTCACACTAGCTGAAACTATTTTACAGCCAGTTAAATAAACGTACGAAATGTCCGAAATCGGCTGAAATTCCGGAAAAACCCCAGAAAATATGCGAACTCGCAGTGACATAGTTTTGGAGAAGTTGTTCATCCAAACACAGATGTTTACCCCGCAGAATGATGACATAATGTCAGCTGACTGACAAGTCAGCTGACATAAAAAAACATTTGTTCTGTCAAAGTAAGGCCCCTTTTCCACTATCAAGAGTTCGCTTTACGACCTCATAAGTTTTGAAGATCTTCATTTCAGCCAGTCAGTTCAAACAATTCAATCTTGATGCTTGAAGTTGTAACATTCAGTTCACTAATATTCTTTTGTTTTGAAAGGTTTTAATACTAACCAATAGACATGGTGCAAGGGCTAGGTTTATATGGGTGTAAAAAGTTATCACATTACCAGTCATATATATTTGAAATATTCCCTTTTTTTACAAAACTAGTCAGACATTGCTAAAATGTTCACCTACAAAATAGACATTAGATATCCAATTACACTACCAAGAAATATTCACTGTACTTTTTTAACACTACACCCTTTTTAGTGGAGTATCAAAATCTCTGTGGCCAAAATGCCAGTCAAATTTGCAAAGGTGGCCAATTTTGCCATAAAAAGGTAAGTGAATGGTAAACAGTACTGCAGTGTTTGTTACTTTATCAATATGCACAATATGTATTTTTATCAGTGCTCCAGCATTTTCATATAGTGACTTATCAGTTCTAACTGGTAACCTCATCAGTGCTAAAGTGTAAGGAATTAAAAGCAAACACTTCTTTATGATTAATTAATATATCTTAAAAAATAATTTTTTATGACAACAACTTATTCTGATGACACCATTAAGGTCCCTGTTTTATTGTAAGATATGTTTCACAATGTAAAACTATATTAAAAAGTACATCTCACATACTTAAGTTCAAAATTAACCATTTTATAGACATAATCACTCATGTCAGTTGCCACAGCAGCAGTTGAGATTACTATCCTTTTGCACATTAAACAAATGCTTTTTGACAGCAGACATTTTAGCTTTGTTTATGTGCTTAAGCATGCCTAAGCTGTAATTTAATAGTTTATCTGATGGCAGTTAAATTTTTCTTCAGTGCTAAACTGAAATTGATCAGTTATAATTGGGAATTTATCAGTGCTAATCCACTCTCACTGTTACGGGTTACAGGGGCTGTTTTATATCTATCAGAGTGTTTGTTATCTCTTACCATTTATGCAGTATCACTCCATCCCTTTGTCATATTAGGTAATATAGGTAATCTAATTGCATATTTGTTTTATAATGTTTCATCCATCCACTAATGTGTTAAAACATAGAAACAGATAAACTTGTGTGTGGACCTTTGCCCACAAGGACTCTGGCCCACAGGACCTTTCCCCACAAAGGACTTTGCCCACCACGTTTTTACAGGGGAGGAACTTTGCATAAAATAATGATATGAAATAATTTCCAAAAAATTAGCTTTTTAATTTTTTTATTGAAGTATAAGTGTACAATATGTACCATATTAAAGGTCAGCTTCTTGTTATATTATTGAATTTTAAGTATGTAATGTTACAATGTACATGTAATAATATTCTCAATGACTGTTGGACTTTCTTGAAACCTTTTTTGTATATATGCATTCTTCATTGCAAAGGTTTTGGCCACCTCTGGTATTTTTGTTTCCATTTTGCAGTACTATTTAAATCTATCAAATGAATTAAATGCTAATGAAATCAACTTGCATACTTTATATAGTGCAACTTTAGTTCAGTTAATGTTGATCTCTTTCAACACTATATATCCTGAGTAGTTATCTGAATGGAGTATTGATTGATTGATTGTGGGTGAACATCCTACCATGTCGGATTGTTGTGAGCAGCAAATTTCCTTTTGGGCAAAGTGCCTGTGGATAGAGTTTGTATTGGGCAAAGTTCTTGTGGGCAAAATTTGTATCAGTCGTCTGGGGATACCATTTTGCTTGCAAAATAAAAATATTGTAGATTGAATTATTCAAGTTCTTATATAAGTGGTTGATCATGTTTTCCCGCAAAATTATATCACACAGGAGGGGTCCCATGACAAAAATACCCAGTGAGAACATGTTGCGTGAGTGATGACCTGTTTGGGGATATGTTGGCGCCGCTTTGGCCCAATCTAGTTATTAATGTATTTATGGAATATTATTTTGATCTAAAAATAGATAGCCATGTATTATTTTGGAACTTGGAATTATTGAATTTAATTCTAAATTTGATCTTTTCATAAATAAGGTTTTCCTATAAAATCCAAAAATTCCTTAATTCATTACACTGAGCTAATAGATGTAAACTACTTTTGGATGTACTACTACATCTAGAACAAAGTGGGCTATCTGACAACCCTATTTTATGCAAATATTGATTAGTGCCCAAGATTCTTTTAAGGATTTTAGCTGACACCATATCAAAGAATTGTTTTCCAGTGTTTTAAAACACACCCTGAAAATAAGGTTCCACTGTCCTTCATTTATAAATGTATCAAGATCTTTATTCCAGCTTTGCTTCATACTATGGTTATTTTTCTGGTCAGCTTGTATTATTATTATTATTATTATTTGGGGTTTTACGTCGCTTTCAACACTGTATAGGTCATATCACGACGGGTAGTTGGAAGGGCAGAGGAAACCAGTACATAGAGTTCGCTAGGGTTCTGTACTGTAAACTGCCGACCAACAGCAAGCAACTACCAGCTTTCCCACTTACGGCCATGACGGGGATCGAACCCCGGCCGCAGAGGTGGGAGGCGAGAGTGTTACCACTCTGCCACCGTGGCCCCTGGTCAGCTTGTAGTGATTCATAAAAGTCATGAGCCCCTTTCTTGGATTCAAAAAGTCATGAGCCCCTTTCAAGGCTTCTCTGTGGAAATGGCAGAGAGAATTGCTTTCCCTCAAAGGTCATCAACAAGGACCATCTACAAGTCAAAGTGGGGCCTTGTCCAAATGTTAGGGTTGGGGGAAGTTTGAGGTGGGCTCCAGCAGTGCCTTGGAGCAGCTGTGGATTACCAGATCTCCACTATGTCCACTTCTGTCTGTACTCACTTGGCAGCAACTATTGAGAGGTCTAGGATCGCCACAAAGACAGAAGCGAAACACTTGATAACTCTTTCACAATTTATTCTAGTTCAATAAACACAAGTCCCAATCGTGGTTCAACACATTCTCACGAGTGAGAGAGCAACCTAAGCTCTCCACCTCTGCATACTATTTCATGTTCTTTCACTTGTTATTGTCCTGATCTCTCTCCTCAGCTCAAGGCTGAAGTTCATATACTAGACACTGTACACTAACACATATTACTTGTCACCAATTACTGGGTTCATTTCTAAGAGGTCTATCTTACAGAAACGGGGATTGGCTGAGGCTATTATTAAAGGTGGTGTGCTATGTGACTATTGATTTCTACTGTTAAGTCCAAAGAGAGTTAATTTACTGAGGCACTTTGCCTGTGTTTTATGGAATTTAAAGATTATTAATAATTCAACATTTTCATTTAAATTCTTCACCATTACACACCGGGGCTAAGAGATGGCACGTCCACGCTGCCACAAAAAGGATTTTAAATTTTCTACATATAACAATGGTATAAACTCTAAATGTTTAAATTACTTAATTTTTTAACTTGGAAACCTTGTTACATATTGATCCTAAAAGACAATAAGTTACATCATTGTGTATGAACGTTTGTAGTACTCATCTCAAAGCAATTACCTGGTAAACAAACAATATGGTGTACAAGTAAATGTAGAATAATTTGAAACAAATACTGTAGAGTATGTAGTAGAGAACATCATGAAATTAGACATTTTATACATATTTTCTTTATAATTCTTTACAATCTAACACTATGGTTTTGTTTGGACAAATGACAAAGGTCAAAAGTATGATTAACACAAACTTGTTAGAAACAAATTTAATAATCTTTGGATGTATGAGCTATAATATTTCCGAAACCAAATAATCTTGTTTTAGATTTGATTCTACTGATTTTGACTTAACTTTATTCACCATTACACATTGGGGTAACTAATTCATTGTACTCGTTACAAAACATATGTTAGTTATACTGTTACAAGTGTTACCATCCGTCACTTGAAATGTAAATATTGAACTAGTATATAACAAAGACACAAGTATAGTGAACTGGTCACACTTGAAAAGAAGATGGACTGAAAAACATGCATGTAACACAAGGTATATATGACTATTACATAAACAATAAGATGATAATTAGCAGAGAACCGACCAATTAAGGTAAGAACGCTTGATTGAGAGAACCAACCAATTAAGGTAAGAACTCTTGAAATGACACATTTAGGCAAACATACTGAACTGCGGTCAATAAAGGCAACATTTTGTTAATATACCGAAGGTGAGAGGATTTAAAGTTAACAGGGAAATGGTACAAAGAAGAGATACATACACCCGATTAAATGTCATAGGACACAAGTAAAGCATAATGTAAAAAACATAAATTGTCACGCCTACATAAAAAACTCAAAAGTTAAGTGGTTTGGTTTGAATTTTTAGAGCATTAGTTGTAAAGCCAAAGAATAACACTATTTGTGAAATTGTGGTATTAGCATTGGAAGGAATGGCCAATTTCAGTCCAATGCCAACCAAAGTCACAGTTAAGTGGAAAGACACAGAAGTCAGCTGTGAGAGGAGTGATCAGGTCCTCCCCCAGCCACTCAGTATCCTGGTGTAACTGAACAGTTAACATGTTATCAATGTCAAATGGGCTATGGGATGTGTACTGAAAATGGTTTTTACCAAATGAAAAGGACAACATAAGTAAAGCACATCAAGACATAAAGAAATTAATAATTTGATACTGAAAGTGATATCACTCGATGATCCAGTGCTAATAGGGAACTTTGTCCCTGACATAAAAATGAGGATCATACAAAGCCTAGGCTCCCGTAGTTCTGGTATAGGGATTACTATTACAGTCCCCACCATCCCAGGTCCAAGCAACAAGACAGTGCGGGTTAATATTTTATTGATATACAATAACATAAGTAAGTTACAGTTGTATAATATAAATGTTTATCTATGAGTATGTAAATCTACTTTTATTCACAGGTTACAATTGTCATAATACAGCCTAGAGTCCAGTAATGTAAATACAGGTTAGTTTTAGCACACAAAATTTTACATGTAAGTACAGGTGATTTTTACATTTTCACAATTTTTACATTTTACTTCAACAATGGGACTAGCACAGTTACAGAAATGCAAGTACATTGCAGTGACCCTATGACCCTTGACCCCAAGGTCAGATTGAGACTAAGGTCAACACCCACCTTCAAATTTGACCCCTACTCAGGTGACATACGAGGGAACCCAGAGGTCAAAGGTCACAGAGTTTTTTATTCTTACTTTTAAGGACTGTATTTTTTATGCATCATTTCTGGCCAACTACCTCAAGCCCAATCTTGCATTACACAGCATTTATTAACTTTTTAAAGGAAGCAGCTATCTCAGCACTACGGGAATGGTCTTTCTGTATGTAAGACCAAACACAGTCTGACGCCCAGGAGCCATGGGATTTTATACTCTGTACTGGGACATGGGCACATGTGCACATGTGGCTCCTGAGCGTCGAAAGGTATGGAAGGAGAAATGATGAGGTTCGAACCCTAGCCTCACATTTAATTTCGAAAGGGTTTTTCGCACTCTGGATTCTGTTACCAACCTATGACCATCCTTAGTTTTGACCTGGAACAGAGGGTCATGTGGTAGGGGTTGATATTGAAGCAAGGCCCTCTTAAGGGCATATACTGGGCACAAGGGAGAAGGGTGGAGGAGAGGAAGGAAGATGACGTGGACCTTATCACGAGTCTGCATGGTTTTAGACCATTTGAGGGTGATACGCATGCCAGAACTGGTGAACTTTACATCAGACCTAGTTAGATGTCTGGTCGCATCAAATTGAGCATATGAATGAGGTGCAATATTTGAGATCCTAAGAAAACCAAAGAACGCGACCAGGAAAATTGCTTTGAAAGTAAAAAGAGAGACTAAATGATTGCAAGCATGAATTAAATCCTGCAATACCTGCAAGGAAATGATATTTCTCTTTACCAGGGCTAGTGGACGGTTTATTTTCAAAGATTTAGTGAATAACCTTATGCGAGGGTGGTCAAGAAGATGAAATTTGAGATCATAGATAATGAAATTTGCTTTCAGAGCTGAAATGTTATTGGCTACCATGTTATAAGATACACCATTTTCCACCAAATATTCCAGATAGGCAATTACATCCTGAACCCCCATGAGCTGGGGATTTAAACTTGTGAGCACACAGAAACCCATGAAGTTTCTAAATAACAGTTCGTAGCACCTTCGAGTCTTGGGGCGGAATGCCTGGGCTACTCTTGAGGCTGCTTTTGACTTCAAGGCTGCTAACGCGTTCTGGCCTGAAACAAAGTATAGCATTTGTTACTATTCATATCTCATTATCAATTTCTAGAATTTTGTGTGGGATGTTCATCCAGACTGGATTGCTAATTCTCTGGATTAAGTACTGGTGCTGCACCTGGGAATTTTTCCACCTAGACAGTAAATCTGCAATGACATTTTTTCTCCCCTGTATGTGTGAATATACTATCTCAATATCTGCTTGCGCAGCTTCCAACCAGATATTTCTCGCGCATGCGCCTAGGAAAGGATCTTTCACTTTGCCTGTCTGCAATACTTGTACCACTGCCATGTTGTCACATTTTACTAAGATTTTTTGGCCATGCCAAAATTGTTTAAAAATTCTCAAAGCCACTAATATGTTCAGCATTTCCAGCTGTGTAATGGCCAGGTTCTGGTAGTGCTTTTCAATTGGCACATGGTATATCAAGTTCCCCCAGCAACCCCCAAAGCCAGTCAAACATGCATCTAACTCTATGGTGCCAAAAATTGGGTGATGGTCAAAGAAGGATGCACCATTGTATTAGGCCAAAAATTTGTGGAACCACCGGAGGTCTCTTCTGAAACCTGTGGTAAGGGTGATGGATTTTTTGTCATAATTTTTTCTGAGGAGTTCTAGCATGCGATTGACGAAAAATCTGGAAGGCCTCACACACTTGTGGACGTACAAGAGGTTGCCCAATAATGACTGTAGCTGTTGTTTTGAACAAAAATGTTTGTGACGCCATTCATCCAACATGACGTGTATACGTTCCAGCTTTTCTTGTGGAATGGCAATAGTTTTTTCCACAGTGTCAATTCTGACGCCTAGACAGACTGCTGACGTTGCTGGTGGTACTAATTTTTTTACGCTGACGTCGAGACCTAAGCGTTCTAACAATTTGGAGAGATGGTCATAAGATTTTTTGGCGACACTAGGCGTCGCAACCCCAACGAAGTCGTCGACGTAGTTTATGACATCATAGCCGTCACGACGCATGATGAAGCGTACGGCGTCGCTTATACGTTGAAAAATTTGCGTCCCGTGCCTGCTCCCGAATGGGAGACAGGTGTCGACGTACGTGACGTCACGCCAACGTAGCCCTAATAGATCCAAGTCAAAAGGATCAATTTTGACGTGTCTGAACGCACGGCTTATGTCAATTTTGAACAGATGGGCCCCAGGGCCCACATCTTTGACTGCATCAGTAATATGGTCAACGGTTGGGAAGGTAAGTTCAAAATCTGTGGCCATGTATGAGTCCTTATCTATACCCAGATTGACAGATGCATCCTTAGGCCATGATAAGTCAATGATGACCCTTCTATGAGCCGCGTTCGCTTTTTCACGAGTCATGAATGGTGAGCAGTGGAGTTGTTTTATGGGACTGTCAACAAAAGGACCTAATATGGCCTTGAATTGGGTCTCCTCTTGCAAATATGCGTCCACATCCATGGGAAACTGAAGTGCAGATTTGTGATTTTTCCCTTCACTACGCAACTTTGAATCCCTGTTAAAATCAAGGGGGAACCCGTATTTTAAAAATTCAAGTAACTGGGTGTCCCAGTAACCTTGTAACTCTTGAACCCAATTGTCAACTTTCAACTGGGACCTGACCGGTATTCTACAGCCCAAGTAGTTGTATGTGCCACTATTTTTTATGATTTTGTGGAGTTCAATAGAGTCATCTGTCACCATTTCTGATTGTGTGGCCCTCTCAGAGTTTATAAACTCCCCAAGTGGTGTGAAACCAAAGTCAAAAGACGTTTGACACTTCCATTTTTTGTAGTTTTCACAATTAAGCTCAGCTTGACACCTGAGGTGACAGTTCAACTGTTTGGCAAACATTGTATTGACAAATTTGTCCTCATCAATACCATTAATGTCGAATAACAGGGCTTTATTTGTGTCATTAATCACACTCTCATTTAAAGTGTCAGTGCCCACTGATGTGTGATTCTTATTGTCTAACACGCTTTCTGTTGTGATTTTTGATTGATTTTGTGAAACGACGGTCTCTCGACTTTGAGGGCACTGGTCAGTTTTCAGACTATTTTTAACTGACCAGTGTCCCCACTCTTGACCTTGGTGGTCGTTGTTTTTCATTTCACTACACCTTGCACTATTTCTGAATACTTTGGTTTTAATTTGACACTGATCAATGTGATGACTATTTGTCACCTGACTGATTTTTTGACCTGCGACATTGTTACATTTCATGTTGTTTAGTGTTTTATACTTGTTACCCCTAGCCATCAAAGCATTTACAACCCTGGTTGACAGGTTTGAATTGGTAAAAACTCTACTACACACAGGGTTTCTTGAAGCGTCATTTTCTGACGCAACTTCAGTTGCATTAGCACAATCCTCGACATGTACACTTCCACTACAATTAGAAGCGACCACTGTTTTACAACCATTATCTGTTTGCAGGCTGCCCCCTTGGTCTAAAGGTGGGCAGCTCCCTGATCGTTTTTTGGACCCAATTTTTTTGAATGACACTCACGCTCTGGATGATTCAACTGCCTACCCTGTGACACACAATAGGCACAAATGTGCCTGTGTAGTTTTCCCCCAACCTCATGGTCTTTGCTAAAATTGCAACTCCCTGTTTGATCATTTTTGCAAAACCAGGGACGTTTCTCTTGTTGCCTGTAGCCCCAATTTTGCCTAGTTTGATGTTTTTGGGCATGGGCCCGTCTAATTCTGTCAATCCTAGATGTATCTGACCAGACCACCTGCCCTCTCTCCATTTCACATAGTAATACTGCGTGGCTTGCCTTAGCACTGACCCACGAAAAATCTGAGGTATCTTCCATAATGTCCCCCAAATATCTGAGCATGAATTCCCTGTTGTCTAAGTTTTTTTCATCTAAAATTTTTTTACAAAACCCTGTACGAATTGGGGCATGGTGAGCTGGTCGTAGGTCACTCTTTGCCTAGTTTGACCCCCCAAGATATGCTCATGAGGCCAAGCTACTTTTTTTCTGGACTGTGACCTCCACTGGACCTCCCCTTTTTGATTTTAACTTTTTTGACCCATCATTACCTTCTAATTGCTTTTTACTAAGTTTTGCTAGACTTCTGTCTATCTGCTTTTGTACATCTCTCGAACTGCGAATATATGACAATTCAGGAATTTTTGTATCATCATCAGACGATTCAGAACTTTGACTCTGCTCACTCGAGCTACTGTCACATTTTTTTACAGATGTTTTAGACTCAGTACAACTACTTAACTTTAGTCCCTTTGGCTTGCTGTTGACGTCTTTCTGGCCCACCTGTCCTTCTACCGCCTCCAACCGCGCTGACATGCTTCTCAGTTCTGCCAAGATCTGTAGCTGTACCCCTTGACCTGCTGCCTCATCCACCAAGCTCGCTCCATCGACTGTGTCGCTCTGGCCACAATGGCTCTTGACAGAGGAGTCCTCCACTGCGACACTTCGCTTCTTGACACTTTTCTTGACACTTTTTTGACATTTTACTTGGCTTAGTGGAGAGTCCCGTTCATCAAGGCTCACGTCTGTGCTATCACTTGACACATCTTCTTCTACTTTCTGGGCCTTTTTACAGTTCTTACCCGTGGGAGGGTAGTGTTTGTCACCACAAGCCCAACACTTATTTTTATTTTTTCCCATGCTCTTATATGTATTGTAATATTTTTGTCAATTTTACTGAAAATACACAGACCCTGCTCCCTGGTGATGTGCACTCGACAATCCTTAGGTTAAATTTGGCTATTCACTGCGAAGAACTATAAAACATAGGGTAGACCATCCCTTCAGAGTAGCCAAATAAAGCCTGAGGTTGTCTCGGTGACTTCCCAGTACAGGGCGAACACAAGTGCTGACAGATGAATCACAGTTCAGTTGCAAGGTGTTGACAGATTCCACAACTTTTCCACGGTATGACAATTTAAAATGTCAATATATAAACTAAATGACCGTTCTGTAAGACTATCACACATAAAAAACTTTATTTAAGTCCATAAAATATTCTAAACAAAACAAGTCATAATTCAAAGTTTTCATTAAACTGGCTATCACAGAGCAGTAAATTTTTTAAATATGTCCTCCTTGTTCCATTGTTCCCAGCCAACTGAAGCCCTTTCCTTTCTAACTTTCCCTCCTAAAATTCGCCCACCCAATCAGATTGCTTGATACATGTGCCATTGCTTTGCCAATTTGAACCCCAAATGGGGACCACTACACCCCAAATGGTAGGTGACCCCGCCTGTCCCTGGGATGGGGGACTGACCTCCATGATGCCCTATACACCATTATAAGGTATCAATTATAAAAATGCTAGCCAGCATATGGACACTGTTAAGGCAAAGAGATCCAAAAAGGTGTAAATAAACAATAAATGTGCAATAGCTGAGTTAATATACTCCGTGTAAAGCAAAAGACATGTCATTAAGAAGCTTCTGTTAAAGGCATGTGTTATGACCCTTTGTTGAAATGCATTTAGTAGTACTAACTGTTTAAGAAGATAGTGCCTATGGCAATTATAGTATGAAATAAAGCAGTGGATTATATAAGAATCAACGTCAAATAGAATGATAAAATAAGACCTTAGATGACATCATAAACAGACATAGGGATATCTGCAACAACACCACGAAAATAAGAAAATGTAAGGTGACATAAAACACTCATTCAATGTGTAATACAATGCATTAGTATTAGCAACAAACAACATATTTGGCAAGAAATAAGAAAGCAATGACTGAAGATTGGAACATAGAATATAACGTCATGATTGTCATAGAATATAAGCAATGTGAAAATTATTTTACAACGTCATGATTTAATAAAAATGTCAGCTTTCATGTTTATCAGAACATTATTATTTGGAAAGCACAACTGAAGCTAGGCGCCATAACTCCAATTGTCAAGCCAAAATGATCTGATGTACAGATCTGATGTACAGATATAAGACAGATGAAATGTAACTGAGGTATCTCTTCCAATTGTTATATCATCTGTAAGGATGTAATTTCAATAACTTGCTATAGAACATTGATAGGAAATTTGTCTACCACTAAAATCCATCTATCAAGCAAGTACACCCTATGCTGACTGTGATTGAAAATCAGTTTGTAACATACACTGGAGGTATACAGAAGCATAGTATAATATTATATTAATGAGACAGAAAAAGAGCTTTCATCTGTATATTTTTAAGAAATTAGTGGACTTGAAAAAATAGGCCTTCTGTATAAAGACTGAAAGCAAAACATGCTATTATGTGGCCACTATTCTGTACAAGTTGTAAAACATTATTCATGCTTCAATGAAGTAGAAGATTACATTCTGTTTTGTTTTGAAAATAAGACACAGTGGAGTCTGTTCCAGAAGTGTAGACTTTACACAGACTATGGTCCAAGTGAACACGGTAAGTAAGAATAGGACATATGATTAATGTAATAATACTGTTTTTTATTCGGGTCATTGTGGCCTGTAGTACTTTATTATTTCATTTTATTCATGTGGTTATTTATTTATGGTTTGAAGAAATTGTAAGTAGTCTTGCTTTTGCTTATATTGATAATAGACCCTTTGATATATGTATACTTTTATGTATATTTATAATAGACCTTCTTAAAAATATGTATTCATTTATTTATTACTGATGCCTCAATGAAGTAAATTTGAAGTAAGTACTTATTTTTATTCTTATTTATTTATTTATTTACGGGTGTACCCACACGATGGTACAGCAGAGTCTGCCAGCATGGAAAGGTAAGTATAATTGGATTTGCTGTAACGGATACTTTGCTGTTACAGCAGAGTTCATAGACAAACAGGCCAAGAGGTAATGGACAGCCTTGAGTCACAGAGGTAAGTATAATGAGTGGTGCAACAATGAATAATTGATTAAGGCGTATTATGAATGTCACACCTAAATTTTCTGTCAATACTTCAACAATGCTGTACTATACGCATACATTGTAAATTGACATATTGGCTAGTTCACACTTCACATAGAGTACTTTTTAAAAATTATAAGATATTCATTTCATATACCATACATTTTGAAATACAGAACAATATTATCTGCCCAAATATATCATTATACTCCTGGTTGTAGTATTATGCTTGGTAAACCATAAAACTGATAAATTAATTTGATACACAGATAATTCAAATTAAAGATAATTATTACATATCAGATATTCATTTGATAACAATACACATTTCATGTGAATTAATGATTGACAAGACCTGAAGATTGACGTTCAGTAAGTGAAATATACTTGATATACTGAAATATAGATGAACATAGAATGGAGAATAAGTGTAAACACTATAACTACTGACTATAATAAAACAGAATTGATAATACAATATAAATACTGAATGCTGTTACTTAACTGTATTTGAACATTACCATTGCTAAAAACTGAATCATCCTTGACACTTATTACTCTGTAGTGTGCTTGAATACAATGACACTGACATAATAATGCATTTTACATTTATAAGATACTAGTCATTATACATAAAGTTGGAAAGTCTGACACCACGATTGTAATGAAGTAGTGAAAATATAACTGTTTTTACCCTTCACTATTCTGGTAATTACAATACAAAAAATTACTTCAGTCAAAGTATCTGTTCTGTCCAACTGAACAAGAACAACTGAATACGTAGTGGTTTATTATACCATTATTCAATAGGGTTGTGGAAGTGGGTTCAAATCAGCTCATTTGCATAAGTATCACTCTATAATCACCAAAGTTAAACTGTATTATATAGCGTCTTGTATGGGGCTATTTGGCAGGGAATGTATCTTGAGTTTATCGTCAGTCACTATTATTTGCTAAAGTATGTGTTCCCAATTCATGTATACTGCTGAATATGTCAAAGTCCATACAGTGATGGCGTAAAATAGTTGGAGAATTTTGTAATTAATTACAAGTGTGGAATTCTTTGGGTAAACTTTTGTATGTCACAAGCAAGTTAAAATTCTTAAGTATGCAAATTGTTGGCCATATATGCTAACACCAAAGCTCGGTTTAAATGGTGTCTAAGAAACCCTATATGTTAATCAGCCCAGTGCAGTGCGTAGGCTTGGTAAGGCCAAGCTTGTCTGGTGTCATGCGCAGACAGTGGCTGGGGTCTATATGCAGCTTTTGGTGGGCAGGAGGTATGATTCATAGTCTGGGGCAGATCGTTGTTTCTGCCCATTTCCAGATATTTTATGACCGGGGATTGTCATTATGGTGACATTTCGGATTCTTTTTATGAGCGTTTTTATGGACTATTAACAGAAATTCCTAGTCATAAATAGCTGCCTTAATCACATCTTAGAGACACTTTTATGAGAGTGGATTCTATTTTGAGAAGTCAATTGTCATAAACGGGGTGATTATATTCCCATCTAATGGCTATGATGGTGGGGGGGAATGGTGAGTCACGACTAATGTGTTTCACCAAAAGCTCCATTAAGAGATGGACCTTTAAATGCAAGAAGAATAAGCTTCCTTATTAGTAACTAGGGGTTTACAAAATTGTTTTTTTTTGAGGGATTTTTGTGCAAAAGTTTGTGGAAAGTTCACTATTTTACCAGGGACAGAAATCTAGGTTTTGAATTTGCTATTTTTGATTGGAAATGAAAAAAATAGAAATAGTTTGGTGGGCTGCACTGAACATGAAAAATAGAGAAAATCAAGAAAATTGAATATATAATGGGTCATATTGGTGTCCCTAATTATGTTGTTAAAAGCATGTTGCATACATGTGTATGTAAATTGACTGCAAGCATTTATGTTTGTGGCTTGCCATGGACAATTATGTGGTACTTTTGAGAAATACTGCATAATTTCAGTGAAAACTCAGTCTATATGGATTCTGTAAGGTCTCTAACTAGACTGCTTCTTCTAGCATTTTTGCATGAGTTTTATAACTGGGGTTGGAGTTACTTGAGTGTAATGACACCTAAATGAGATTTTGGTGATACATTTAGAAAATGTGGTCTGTCAAAAATAAAAATGTAACCTTGCATTTGGGCAATTTGACTTAAATAGGGGATAAGAGAAAAATGTACTGGTTGTCTTAAAAGTGGATTTTGAATATGAAATCAAATTTAAATATTCTCACTGTAAAAAGACTGAATTTGAATTGGAGATATATATTGGTAGTTAGCAAGAATATAAATATTTGTGACATTGTAAGTTTTGTTCATTTTGAAGTTAAACAGATTAAATTTCTACAGTGACAATTACCAGTCCTGTCAAAGTATTGGGGATTACAGACGGAAAATCATCCAGCATTATTATTGTTATTAATGAGCAAAATTTGAACCAGGGACGTTACTTTAACCAAATTTCACTAAAAGTCTTTTTGACTTATAATTAGCCGTATGGTGGAACATTGTGTTTGGAGAGAGTTTGTCTTGCTTATAAATGTACTATATTATATGTAATATACCAAAATAATAACTATATGCTGAAAAATTGGAAAATCAAGCATTGGATAGGGAAATTGATATACTCAGCTTAGGTTTGTGATACCTCAAAGTGGATGGTAAACGGGTGAATCAGGTTCACATTTCATAGGGGGCGTTGCTTTGAGGTGCGGCCAGATCTCGTAATAAATGGTATAGCTTCTAAATTAACTACATGAATATGATCTTTGGGAAGGTCAGATACTCTCACCCATTGAATTTTGTCACTTTGGGGATCTGTCTTATATTGGAAATATAGGTCTTTACCAAAATATTTCTTACCTAAAAGAGTGGGAAGGTCTGAGTTTTGATCTACACTAGTTTTTGTCTCCTTAGGTACAGTATTCTCTGCGTTGGCATTTGACCTTTGATTTGGTGTGGCTGGTATAGTGGGGTCTAGAGAACCTGCTGTGTTCTGAGATAGAGCAGGGGTAGCATCACGTGTGCGTCTGTCTGCTCTTCAGTTAACTGGCCATTTGAAATTTCGGTTGGTTTACCTTTAGGGGTTTTTAATTGAAAACCAGGGGGTTTCACTGGTGGTGGGTTTTGGGTTTGCGCATTTCTGTGAGGGGTATTTTCATTGTTTGAATAAAAATCTATATGGTCTAAATCTAGTGCTAACCAATCTTTGGGATTAATATTTGTAGGTTGAATAATAGGCGTGTAAAGCAGTAACCAATCATTTTATTGCGTTAATACATCCTATCCAATGGACAATAGCTTATCCGGTCGGCGCAGACCGGCCCGCCAAACGTCAGAAAAAGACGTCCTGTGTCTCCACCGGCAGGTCGGTCCCTAGTACTAGTGCACTCGCCAGGTGGGGTGTGGTACTTCCTTCCTGTCTAGACAGAGTGATGTCATGGCATCTTTTTCGTTTGGCGCGAACTAGTGTGGAAGCTTTTTCATAGCAGCCAGGAAATTTGTGTTTTTTTGTGAAATATTACAAGGATTTGAACTTTTATTTGCTTCTGGATTCTTCTAAGTGTGTAGGGCACGTTATGTCTTCACCAGGACAACGAAGGGGCAGTTGCGGCCATGCAATGGCCAATTTTGATGGACATAGTTTCTTCGCGCGTTGTCGTGAGAAAGGGAAGGGAGAGGAACCGTGTGTGGCTAATAAAGACACTACTGACTGTAAGTTATGCAACTCCCTTACCCCTGAGCAGCTTTCACAGCTCGCTACTCCATCTTACAAGATAAAAAAGGAGAAAAGGGAATCTAAACGGTCTGAGTCTGCTAACCCTACGGATGACACCCTTGTTGACCCTTCTGCTGTTGAAGTTATTGGGGTTGTAGGTGATGCTCAGTCTTCTCAAGCTACCTCTGTTCCTCCAGAAAAGAAAGCAAAGAAACTTCCCTCCAAGTCTAAGAAGGTGGTTACCCCTTCTTCTGCGGATAGTAAGATCTCTGACTTAGACCAGAAATGGTCCGAACGTTTTAGTAGGATTGAAGCTCTCCTCTTGTCAAAGTCTTTTCAACCAAGTTTTTCTTCAGAGGTCCGTGTGTCCCCTACTCACACTCCACCTACTGGTATACGAAAGGATTCAGAACCCTTCTTTCAACCTGTGAACTCTTCACCAGAAAAGCGCACTGGCCCAGACATACATGCTTCAACGCATAAGTCGGCCGGTAAGCTGAAAACAGGAACAATTGATCAAGGACAACCATCTTCAGAGCGCACTGGCCCAGACACACATGCTTCACAGCATAAGTCGGCCGGTAAGCCAAAGTCGGATTCTCATCGACTCAGAACTTCTGCATCAGGGCGCACTGGTCCAGACATTGCTGAAAAGCACCAGTCGGCCGGTAAGCCTTCATCCGACCAACATCAAGCTGATAGTTTGCACTCCGACTCCGACCCAGCTGTCTCCAAGCCTCAGCCTTTTAGCAAACTGCTCTCCGACCGACCTCGCACCGACCGACCAGGCACCTCCTTTATTGCCGGTTCGGAGTCCCCTCCTCTTCAACTTTCTGAAAGAAGGGACAGCATCTCCAGCGTCGACTCTCAAGCTGATAGTGACATCTCCGACCGACCTCCGGTCCAGCTCTTTGTAGAGGAGGCTGACCTCTCTGAGGATCAGGACTTTATGGAAACCGACCAACCATCATCCGAAGAACAGACTTATAGGGAGACCATGAGTGGCATCCGTTCCTTCATGGGTTGGACCCATGTACCTGAGATGGATAGTTCTAACCCTTCGGACGATAACCCCTTTGCGGGTCCTAAAGCTCCTGCTCCGAATAAAATTTCAGTACAAATGCCCACAGAGGAGTGGCTTTGCAAGGAGTTGGGTAGACTCAATGTGACTCTCATTGAAGGTTATCCTTCACGAACCACTGAAGCTGGTCATCTGTCTATGGATCAATTTTTAAGGCCGGCCCAGTCTCAGAATAAATGGTACGGGCTTTACCCCGGACAGTCAACGGATCCTTCTGTAGTTTCATGCTGGAATACCGGACCATCAAAACTGAACAGTAGTTTTAGTAGAATAGCAAGAAAGACTGGTATGACTTCCATCCCACCGGCATCTCGCCGTATCTCACAGGACACTTTACGCAAATGGGAGAGAAGTGCAAGGGAGGCCTCTGTGATTTGTAATCAAGCGGCTAGTTTCAATCGCTGCCTTTTCAAGGTGCAGCAAGAGATGCAGTCACAGCTTAAAACTATCCGGGGGGAGTCAAAAGGCAAGGTTTCCAAGAAAATTTCAGAAGCCTCTGATGAATTACAGTTCCTCATGACCTTCAATAACAGCATCACGCAAGCCGCCGCAAAATCAATGGAGCACCTGACGGACTTCGTTTTCATCACCATGGGTAATTCAACCTTGGCCAGGCGGGACGCCTACCTTAGCCATCTTAAAAACGG
This sequence comes from Sabellastarte sp. h YS-2021, assembly GCA_964017235.1. Lineage (NCBI taxonomy): Eukaryota > Metazoa > Annelida > Polychaeta > Sabellida > Sabellidae > Sabellastarte > Sabellastarte sp. h YS-2021. The sequence continues at coordinate 38,841,235 of OZ024936.1, forward strand.
TATAAAACCGGACACCTTTGCAGCCCTCAGAACTGCCCCTCTACAAGGTGGAACTTTATTTCCCGATGCCATTATCAAGAAGGCGGAGGAAGAGATTTCTCACTACGACAACAGGGGTCAGTCTGCATCCTTTGGCCGAAATAAACTCAGATATCACCCTTATGAAAGGTCGGAAACCAAGAAACAGGAGAGTCGGTCGGAGGGAAAGCAGGACAGGCCGGCATGGAAAAACATAGGACGTCGGCAGTTCAAGAGAGGCAGAGGACGTGCTACTAACTTCTCCTCCCGTGGTGTTAAGGGCCAGCAGTCATATAAATGACAGTCATTGTTTAACCCAGTGCCCAAAGAGACTGCTGGCTGGGAACAATGTAAAAGAACAGACTTTGAACTCTTTGACTGTAAACTTAAGTGTTGTAAAACTTGCCACTTCTGTCCCCGGGCATTCGCAAAAGAAAGGAGTAAGTCCCGGGGCAACAGATTGTCATTGTGTAAAGCAAGAATTAAAATATGTGAACAGTGTTTCTTGTGTCACTCAATTGTCTTGTGCCCCACTTGTAACAAATGTCAGAAATGTTGTCTCAAATACGCCTGTAGGGGCCAGACTTCAAAGCTTTTGGAAAATTTGGCTGGATCTGGGTGCCGGTCCCAGAGTAATTCAGATCCTAAAACAGGGTTACACCCTTCCCTTCCGGATCCGGCCTCATCTCAGCAGATCTCCCACAGTAGTAAGCTGTTATGTCAATCCTCACAGGAACAGCTACCTGTTAGAGGCATTACATCAGCTTATGGTCAAAAACGCGGTAGAGGTAGTGCACAATCAGAATTCTCTAGGGTTTTTCAACCGACTGTTTTTGGTTCCCAAACCCAACAGCCAATGGAGGCCAATACTGGACCTGAGCAAGTTAAACCTTTTTCTCAAAGTGGAGAAATTCAAAATGGAAACACCGGAAACCATCAGAACATCCCTCCAGCAAGGGGAGTGGGTCACCTCAGTGGACTTCAAGGATGCCTACTTCCATATTCCGATACAGAACCAGTCCAGGAAATATCTCAGATTCCATGTCCAAGGTCAGACCTACCAATTCAGAGCGTTGCCTTTCGGACTGTCCACAGCACCCATGGAATTCACTATTTTAGTCAAGGAGGTGAAACTGATGGCCACGCGCAGGGGTATAAGGATCCACCAGTACCTAGACGACTGGTTGGTAAGAGCCAATTCATACCCTGTCTGTCGCCAGCATACGCAGATTCTAGTACAAATGTGTCAAGAACTAGGTTGGCTGGTAAACACAGAAAAATCGGAACTGGAACCCAAGCAAGTCTTCAACTTCGTAGGTTACCAGTTCGATCTCAGGACCGGCCGGGTCCGACCGACCCCGGACCGGTGGGAAAGCCTCCAAGACAAAATTCAGACACTTTTGTTACTACCGGCCTGTCCGGTCCGGCAATTCATGTCTCTTATAGGCCTGTTGACGGCCACAGAAAAACAGGTTCATTTAGGCCGTCTGCACATGAGGCCCATTCAGTGGCACCTCAAAAACCATTGGAGGGTACCGGAATCTCTAGAAAAGATTATCCCTCTGCCCAGGTCCCTGCACCCACACTTGCAATGGTGGCTACAGGAGGGCAATGTTCTCCAAGGCCAACCTTTACACCCAATAAAGCATGCTCTGCAGATCTTTACAGATGCATCAAAAGAAGGATGGGGCGCTCACTTAAACGAGCGCACTGCAAGAGGGTCCTGGTCGGTACCGGAAAGCAAACTGCACATCAACTACCTCGAACTAAAGGCAGTCTTGCTAGCTTTAAAGGAGTTTCAGGATCTCTGCGTGGGCGAAATCGTCCTAGTAGCTACAGACAACACCACAGTGGTAGCTTACATAAACAAGGAAGGAGGCATGAAGTCGGGTCCCCTGTGTGCCCTCCTTTGGAGGATATTGACCTGGTGCTCCCAGAGACAGGTGACTCTCAAAGCCCAGCATATTCCAGGCCATCTAAATGTGATAGCAGACAAGCTATCCAGGCTAGGTCAGACTATCCAAACAGAGTGGTCCCTCCTTCCGGAGGTCTTTCAAGAACTATGCAACAGGTGGCACCAGCCCCACGTAGATCTGTTTGCCACGAGGTTCAATCACAAACTGCCTCTATTTGTATCCCCAGTTCCGGACTCCCTAGCTTTTGCAGTAGATGCGCTCACTCTGCCATGGGAGGATCTGGATGCATATGCCTTTCCACCAACCCCCATATTGGGCAAGGTGGTGGAGAAGTTATTGAACTCTCCATGCAAGAGACTAATCCTCATTGCACCCGGGTGGCCCAACATGCCTTGGTTTTGGGACCTGGTGAACATGTCCAGTCAGGTCCCCCTCAGACTCCCAAATCTGCCCAATCTGTTGACACAGCCCTTTAATCAGATCCCTCACAGAAATCTGACAAACCTGAACCTTCATGCATGGCTCCTAGAGCCTCAGCAATCAGGAAACAGGGCTTCTCTGAGGCAGTGGCAACAAGAATTGAGGCTCCTCAAAGAAGATCAACCAGATCAGTCTATGAGGCAAAGTGGTCCATTTTTACAAAATGGTGCATCGCTAATCAGGTGGACTTCAAGTCACCACCTTTGAAGTCGGTGGCTGATTTCCTACTTTACCTCTCTTAACCTACAGCCTAGCACCATTGATGGATACAGGTCTGCCATTGCTGATAAGTTGGGTAATGTTATACTCAATATCAGCAAGGATGAGAATCTCACGCGTCTCCTGGACAGTTTCCATAGAGACAGACCCAAAGGGCGGAGGGGCATACCCTCCTGGAACCTTTCCTTGGTGCTACACCAGTTGACAAAGGCTCCCTTTGAACCTCTTAGGGAGGCGTCTCTGAAGCATCTGACTTTCAAGACCGTCTTCCTTCTGGCCCTGGGCTCTGGCAAAAGAAGAAGTGAGATCCATGCATGGCAACATAAGAACATCAGACATCAGTCGGACTGGTCTAAGGTGTCTCTGTTTCCATCTCCCAGTTTTCTTTCCAAGAACCAACTGGCCAAGGAGGGTCCGGAGAGTGTAGCCCCAGTGGTCATACCAGCCCTGGCTCCTACTCTGGATAGGTCCCTCAAGTCCGACAAGTCTCTTTGTCCGATCAGAGCCTTGCGCTACTATTTGGACCGAACTTCAGGGATGCGGCAGGACAAAGATTTAGTGTTTGTCTCTTTCAAGAAAGGTTTCGACAAAGACATCTCACCTGCCACTATCTCCTCATGGATCAAGCAGACTGTGATCCTATGCTACGAGCTCTCTGATCACCGGGCCCACACCTTACATCAAATCAAAGCTCATGATGTCAGGGCCTTTGCTGCTTCTAAGGCCTTCCAGTCCGGGGTCTCCTTAGAGCAGATCTTATCAGCCTGTCACTGGAAATCTCATAATACCTTCACTCAATTTTATCTGAAGGATGTGGCTTGGGCTGACTCAGAGCTCTACCATCTTGGCCCTGTGGTGGCTGCCCAGCAGGTCCACAAGCAGGCTAGTCTTTAGAGGAGTTTTTGTATATATGTACATAGTATTACACATCTGTATATATTGCACGATTGTTAAAAAAAAAAAAAAAAAAAACATTCTGGAAGTACTTCCTCTGGGAGTTAGTAGCTTATGGGACTGAACTCATCCTTCTCTTCCCCTACCTCAGAACAGGACGGTTCTTGAGAGAAAAAAGGGGGGGGGGCAAGGTCGACTCTGACGGTTTCAACCCCAGATAACCGGATGATGATATTCGACCATAGCCTTAAAGGGTTTGGACTACAAGATCTACCCAGGCTTTAACGGGAATAGTTATTATTCTGACATGGGTTAAATTCATAGTCCCTAGTAACTCACCCGCCAACCAAGCGGTAGTTATTCAGCTATTGTCCATTGGATAGGATGTATTAACGCAATAAAATTGCAAATTTAATAAGTAAATTTTTATAAGTTAATACCCTATCCAATGGACGCACAAGACCCTCCCAACCGACCCCGCTGTTCAGGTTACTAGGGGTCTATTAAGTTTAGACAACAAAAAATATGCCATGACGTCACTCTGTCTAGACAGGAAGGAAGTACCACACGCCACCTGGCGAGTGCACTAGTACTAGGGACCGACCTGCCGGTGGAGACACAGGACGTCTTTTTCTGACGTTTGGCGGGCCGGTCTGCGCCGACCGGATAAGCTATTGTCCATTGGATAGGGTATTAACTTATAAAAATTTAATTTACTTATTAAATTTGCAATTTTCCTCAGGTAGGGGGAAACCGAACTTTAGAGGCTCCAGGGGTTGTTTTCGACCCCACAATAGGGGACGAGGGCGTGGAAACCCCTCCTCCCAATGACTCCTTCAAAGTCTCCCTCAGTCCACCAATAGGAAGTCGCCTCCGTTCTTTCAGAAGAGACTGGCAAACAAACAAATGTTCATCCAACATGTTAAACATTATCACCAATGGCTACGTATTGCCATTCCTGTCAAAACCAAATTTGGTCAGATTCCTGCTGATTCAGTCAAAATACAAGGCCCTTCAAAAAGACCAAGCTCTGGACACTTGTATCCAGTCTCTACTGTCAAAGAACGCAATCGAAAGGATGGAAAATGTAAAATCTCTCGGGTTGTTTCTGGTCCCCAAGCCTCACCAAAGGTGGAGGCCAGTCATAGACTTAAGCAGGCTCAACACTTTTCTAGAAAAGTTCATCAGGACCTCCCTGATTCCATGGGAATGGGTATCATCGATAGACCTATCAGACGCTTATCTTGACATCCCCATCCACCCAAACTCAAGGAAATACCTAAGGTTTTGCCTCAGGTGTTCCAGTTCACCTCCCTCCCTTTCGGACTAGCCACAGACCCCAGGTCTTTACAATGATTGTAAAGGAAGTGAAGCTAATGGCCCTCTCCAGAGGACTCAGACTTCAACAATACCTGGACAACTGGCTGATCAGGTCGCAGTCTCAGGAGGAAGCCCAAGTGAACACTCAGGCTGTGGTAGACCTAACCCAGTCCTTGGGGTGGATAATAAATCAGGAAAAATCAGAACTGAAATCTACTCAGGTGTTTTCGTTCGTGGGCTACGAATACCATCTAGATTCAGCCCTTGTAAAACCCACTCAAGAGAGATGGCTCAAACTTCAGGATTTGATCCTACGTCTCAAGTCAAAACATGTTTTGATTGCAAGATGCCTCAATGGAGAAAATGGTCCCGGAGGGACGCCTTCACATGAGGCCCTTTCAGTTTCATCTCAAGGGGCACTGGAGATATCCTCAGTCGCTGGACAGCCTCCTTCCTTGGACAGAAACCATTTCTGCACACCTAGACTGGTGGCAGAACCCCACAAACATGATGAGAGGTGCAGACCTTCATCCCAAAGACCACAGCATCCAACTGTTTACAGACGCCTCAAACGAAGGTTGGGGCGCTCACTTAGATCAAACTTCTACAAAGGGGCTGTGGTCAGACAGGGAAAAAAGGCTACACATAAATGTTCTAGAGTTGAAGGCGGTCTCCCTGGCCCTTCGAAGCTTCAAGGACCAGTGTCAGAACCAAGCAGTGCTAGTTGCAATGGACAACTCAACAGTGGTAGCCTACATAAACAAACAAGGAGGAACTCATTCAGTGGAGATGTGCGTGCTCCTGTGGAAGATCATGACATGATGCCATCGTTATCACATAACATTGAAAGCCAGACACATTTCAGGGTGTCTGAATGTGATGGTCGACCTTCTGTCCAGGTTGAACCAAGTACAATCAACAGAATGGTCACTGCACCCTCAGGTGTTCAAACAGATCTGTCAAAAGTGGTTCACTTCCTCATGTAGATCTATTTGCCACTCATCTGAACCACAAACTTCCACTGTATGTGTCTCCAGTCCCAGATCCAAAGGCTTGGGACATAGATGCTCTGAACCCTCCGACGGCTCTACTTCACAGGGTGATCCAAAAAATCAGGCAATGCCATTGCCTGATCATCGTAATAGCCCCAGGCTGGCCAGGGATGCCCTGGTTATGGGACCTAGTGCAGCTCTCAACAGAGATCCCACTGCAAATTTCAGTGTCAACAACTCTTCTCAAACAGTCCCACAATTATGTGTTCCACAGCATCTCAACCTCCGTGTCTAGGAGTGGACAGCTCCAAGAACAAGGCTTCTCTGTGGAGCTGGCAGAGAGAATTGCTGCCCCTCAGAGGTCATCAACAAGGACCATCTACAAGTCAAAGTGGGCCCTATTTGAGAAATGGTGCAGAGAAAATTCGGTGGATTTCTCTACTCCATCTGTGAAACAAATCTCAGATTTTATTGCGTTAATACATCTTTGGACAGATGCATTTGTCCGGCGCCCTGCCGGTCTCGCCAAACATTAGAAAAAAAATCCTGAGCTGGGCTCTCGCCAGGACCGGTAGTGTCCTGTTCATTCGCAAGGTGGCTGTGTAGCCTCCCTGTCGGTGTACTGCACATGCATGCACATGCTCACTTCCTCTTTTTGCGGATTAAACGCTTGGAAATTTCATAGATTTGTGGATTTTATTTTATCGAAAGAAAATATTGTACAATGGAAAACGAGTATTATGTTCATTAATATATATAGAAGCACTTTATGTCTTCTTCTGCTGGCCAGGATTGCGGATCGTATGGGGTATTTTACACTGAACTTTGACCCCGCATCCGTGAAATATTTGTGGAAAAGGCATCAGTACTACTGCGTTTTATTGCATACTGCAAGCTTTTATTGTGTGGATATTTACAAAGAACTACTGTTTCCTGGCCACATCACCATATAAAATATTTTAGAAGTGAGTTTCCTTCATATATACAGAGAATGGATCGTCTTCATATGACGTTATCATCTCCAGCAAATGCTTGTCACGTGACAATAAAATAAACTGGTCACTCCTGTTTTCATCTATGAACTAACAGTTAATGTAAGTGTCTATCGCTTACGAGAAATAAATAAATTTATTGAGGATATTGGAAACGTGCTGGCGTTTTATACAGAAGAAGACTTACAGGTATTTAAGTACCGGGTATTTATAATTAGGAAGTGTACCCCCATACATTGCCAGAAAACTTTCTGTTTGTTAACCACTGGTCGGGTGCTGGATGTCACAGAACACATAAACATGCTTTTTTTCTCACAAAATATTATTTTCAATTCTACCAGATAACTGACTCTGCCCGAAAATGTAAAGGCTTAACCTAATAGCTGCCTAAGGTTACCCGTCCCTGGCTCACAAGGCAGGAGGTTTGTGAACTGACCATTTAATATGCATTCCTAAATTTCAATGCAAGTGGTCTCATTACACAAGCTGTTCCCCACAGGGCTGAATATTATTGTATCCACTGGATGCTTCCGGTGGATACTTTGGTTTAGCGTTCGCTACGCCGCCGCCGCACGTAGAGAGATTTTCGGCGTTAACGCTCTAAGAGGAAAACAACAGCAGCTAGGTTCACCAAATTTGCAGGAGATCTTCATTGGGAGGTAAGCTTCTCTGGGAAGGAAAATAGCTTCATTCTGAAAAACAAGATGGCCACCACGGGTATTACTTTGAAAATAATCGACATTTTTCTACTGGCTGTTTCTCATAGGTAGAGGGTTGAATCTCTTCATAGGTGATATGTATAACAGATATACATGTCCTCTACAACCTTGCACACATTTGATCTTGAAGCTCTTAATTCAAGGCTATCCACGGAGTGCCGAAGTAACCCACATAGCGGACTTTAAAAGTACCTATATCTCCCATATTATTGGTCCTAGAGGTTTGCAATGTGAAACCAACCTATAGGAAATCATGTGCTGCGAATCTTCTGATGTTGTCAGAATTGACCTTGGGCCCCTCCTTCAAGGTCAAACGAGGATAGCCAAAGTTAAAAGTGCTTATAACTCGCTTATTATTGGTCCTAGAGGTTTGGGATGGTAAACCAACAGATAGGAAATCATGGGCTGGGAATCTTTCTGTGTGGTCGGATTTGACCTTGGGCCCCTCCTTCAAGGTCAAACGAGGATAGCCAAAGTTAAAAGTGCTTATAACTCGCTTATTATTGGTCCTAGAGGTTTGGGATGGTAAACCAACATATAGGAAATCATGGGCTGGGAATCTTCTGGTGTGGTCGGATTTGACCTGGGGCCCCTCCTTCAAGGTCAAACGAGGATAGTCAAAAGTTAAAAGTGCTTATAACACGCTTATTATTGCTCCTAGAGGTTTGGGATGGTAAACCAGCATATAGGAAATCATGGGCTGGGAATCTTTTGGTGTGGTCGGATTTGACCTTAGACCCCTCGTTCAAGGTCAAACAAGGATAGCCAAACTTAAAAGTGCTTATAACTCACTTATTATTGGTCCTAGAGGTTTGGGATGGTAAACCAGCATATAGGAAATCATTGGCTGCGAATCTTCTGGTGTGGACGGAATTGACCTTGGGCCCCTCCTTCAAGGTCAAACGAGGACAGCCAAACTTAAAACTGCTTATAACTCCCTTATTATTTGTCCTAGAGGTTTGGGATGGTAAACCAACCTATAGAAAATCATGGGCTGGGAATCTTCTGGTGTGGTCGGATTTAACCTTGGGCCCCTTCTTCAAGGTCAAACGAGGATAGCCAAAGTTAAAAGTGCTTATAACTCGCTTATTATTGATCCTAGAAGTTTACAGTACGAAACCAACTCATACGAAATCTTGGGCTAGGAATTTTATGATGTTAGGTTTTACCTTTGGCCCCTCCTTCAAGGTCAAACAGTGGTTCACTGGCTTTGGTGAGTTGTCTTTTCGGTGGATACAAATTTGCATCGGTCTTCAATGCGTAGGTCTAGTTAAACATGAGGCTGCCACGAGCACTCGAGGTCCCAGTTCGGGAACATTTCAGCACCCTGGTATAAAGTCCCAGTACAAACGTACAACAAAAGGGGCACCAAGCAGTCCGGAAGGCTACTTCTCAACTCCAGGATGCTTGAATCAATTTTCTGGGGTCAGAGGTCGCGACCGTGATCATGGGATTCTAGCTCCTCTTCTTTCACCAGGCCTTCATGCGGTAGCTGGCAATATAAATGAAATTACTGGTATAGGCCCTCAAGTTCAGTTACCTGCATATATACAGTTAGAGGGTATGGATCAAGTGAGATCAGATCGTAAATTTACATGTGATGGATATTACATATTCTGTAACAGGGCTGCCGCAAAGAAAGACTTCAGTCCCATTACCTCAAAGACAAATGAAATTGTCAAGGTGGTCCCTGTCGTCATAAATCCACCTGAGGGGGGAGCCGTTTGAGAAAGTTTTTGGCAGGTCTGGCAGTCCCTGGGTTCAAATCTGAGGTTTGTTTCCATACTACAGTGAAAAGGTAGTTCAATTCTCCTTGGCCTTCTACAACAGGTTGTTTCTGGTTCCAAAAACCAACAACAAGTGGAGGCCTGTCTTAGATCTCAGTCAGTTGAACTTGTTTCTAATTAGGCACCTTCAAAGGGGAAATTCCTTGCCGAGAACTGGGTTGGGTAGTAAATTTGCTCTCAAGGCCTGGTCAAGTCCAAGCACGAGAGACAGCATACTCTGACACATAAAATACAGACCCATGAGGTAAAAGACCTACTCGGGCAGTTCATGCCCTTAATCAGCCTGTTGATGGCCACAGAAAAGCAGGTAGTGTTGGGACACCTTCATATGAGACCCTTACAGTAGGTGGACAGTAAATATGAAGGAATCAGATCCCCCTATAGGATTTCAGTTTCATCAGTTACCGGTTCATTCTCTCGACCGGTCAGGTGCTACCAAGTCAAGAAGATGGTTGACATTACAATAAATACTCCGGTTTATCAAGAACCGGGAAATTGTACAGTCAGGCAGTTCACACCCCTGATAGGCCTACTGAGAACCACAGGGAAGCAGGTTTGGTCAAGTCGCCTTCACATGAGACCCATACAGTGGCATCTGAAGTGACATTGGCACATACCCAAGAGTCTGAAAAAGGTCATTCTGTTGCCCCACACTCTCCATCCACACCTAGATTGGTGGTTAAACGAGAGCAATATACATGTACTTCAAGGCCAATCATTGCATCCCCTTCAACCCGCTCTTCAAAGGTTTACAGATGCCTCAATTAAGGCTGGGACGCACACTTAGGGGACTCCACTGCAAGAGGTGTTTGGTCACTTACAGAAAGTCGCCTCTACATAAACTTTTCTGGAGTTAAAAACAGTCTTCCTGGCCTTCGAGAGTTTCGAGCATCTTTGCAGGGGCCAGGTTGTATTGATAGCAATGGACAGCACAACTGTAGTCCTTTACATCAACAAGGAGGGCGGTATGAGATCAGACTCTCTTTCTGGCCTTGGAACTTCTGTCCTGGTGTCACCCCAGAGGAATAGTTATGAGGTCTCGGCACATTCCAGGTCGCTTGAATGTAATAGCAGACAAGCTTTCCAGACGCAGCCAAGTGACCAGACAGAGTGGTCCCTATCTCAGGTTTTCAACATCTGGTGCTCAAGATAGGCCAGGCCACATGTGGAGCTTTTTACAACCCGGTTCAATCACAAATTCCCCAAGTTTGTTTCACCAGTACCGGATCCAACAGCCTGGGCAGTAGACGCCCTGAGTCTGCCATGGGAGAATCTGGATGTTTACACCTTCCCTCCAGTCTCTCTGCTCGGCCACATAATCTCCAAGGTGATGGATCAAGGCTGTCACAGGATGATTCCGATTGCTCCAGAGTGGTCCAACATGCCTTGAATTTGGGGATCTGGTCAGTTCTGTTGGTTCAGATCCCTTTCAGGCTTCCTATACAAAGGATCTGGTAACACAGCCCTTTGACAGGCGTCTTCACTGAAACCTCACAAATCTAAACCTGCATGCCTGGCTCCTAGAGACTTTGCCTTTCAGGAACAAGGGTTCTCTGAAGAAGTGGAAGCAAGAATTGAAGCTCCTCACAGACTCTCAACCAGAGCCGTTCACAAATCAAAATGGGCCGTTTTTATCCAAGGGTGTAAGTCAAATGAGGTGGACTTCTGGTCGCCCTTTGTGACCTGTTTTCTGATTTTCTGTTACATCTTTTCAAAGAGGGAAAACTTCAGCCCAGTATTTTTGAAGGCTATAGGACGACTTTTGCTGATATGGTAGGCCATAAGATTGCATCAGTAAAGATGAGAACCTAACCCGCTTGTTGGGTAGCTTCCATAGAGTTAAGCCCAAGGGCAGGCGGGGAGTGCCCACTTAGAACCTCTCACAGGTACTTCACCAGCAGACCAAGGCTCCTTTTGAGCTCATGCGGAGGCCTCTCTTAAGCACTTGATTTTCAAGACAGTCTTTCTGTTGGGCTTGGGTTCAGGCAATAGACGTAGTGAAATTCATGCCTGTATAAAAATATCCGGCATCAGGAAAATTGGAGTAGAGTCTCTCTCTACCCTTCACCCACTTTCCGTCCCAAGAATCAGTTGGCTCAAAAAGGTCTTTCCTGTGCAGCCCCGGTAGTCATACCAGCCTTGGCCCCATCTTTGGATAAGTCTCTTAAGGAGGACAAATCAATCTATCCAGTAAGAACCCTACGTTATTACTTAGCCAGGACCAAGGACCTCTGCAAAGGTAAAAATCTGGTCTTTGTGCCTTTCCAGAAGAGTTTCATAAGGATATTATTCCAGCTACCATCTCTTCCTGGATCTAGGAAACTGTGCTGTAATGCTACCAGTTTTCTGATGAGCAAGCCCAGAGCTTGCATCAAGTTAGAGCCCATGGTGTTCGAGCCTTTGCTGCTTCCAAGTCATTCCCAGGGGGTGTCTCCTTGGACCAGATCCTCTCAGCCTGCTCGTGGAAGGTCCATAATACTTTTACACAATTTTATCTGAAAGACGGCAGATTTGGAACTGTAACACTTAGACCCAGTGGTAGCTGCGCACAAATAATATAGTATTGTAGCAAGCACAGGAATGTGTGTATATTAAAAAAAAAGAAAAAGGCTTCTCTATCCTTGCTTCTGGGCTGCCATGATCCCAAGTGGACCCATGAGTATAGTGATAGAAACTTCAATTCCTGTTCTTCTTCCTCTACTAGGTGGGTCGGAACTCTAATCTCCCTCTCAGTTCTCCCTGTACACTCGGGACCAGTTTGTACAAAAAAAGGGGGGGAAGGGTCTTTTGCTTAGGGCTGGTTGACTTAACCATTGCCTCAGTCACCCTTATTACTAGTCAGCGTTCTGGGAAATTTCGCCTTATTCAGCTTCCCTCCATCCACTGCGTAGTTATTCTGCATCTGTCCACTAGGTAAGATGTATTAACGCAATAAAATGGAAAATTTAATAGTAAATTAAATTTTTATAAGTTAAGACCTTACCTATTGAACAGGGCGATTCCCACCCTACCTTCCCTGCTATTCTAAGCTAAAAAAGGGGACTTTCTAAGGTAGACAACAAAAAGAGGAAGTGCGCATGCGTCTACACCGACAGGGAGGCTACACAGCCACCTTGCGAAGAGTCCAGCTCAGGACATTTTGGCGAGACCGGCAGGGCACCGGACAAATGCGTCTGTCCACTAGGTAAGGTATTAACTTATAAAAATTTAATTTACTATTAAATTTTCCATTTTTGCATGTACCTGTACCTAGATCTAAACAGGCGCCCCTCGACCATTGATGGGTACAGGACGGCCATTGTTGACAATTTGGGCCCAGTGGGCCACCATATTGCACAAAGTTCAGATCTTCATAGGTTACTTACCAGTTTTCACAGGGATCGTCCCAAAAGTTCCAGGAATCTTCCAAAATGGAACCTTTCTGTTGTTCTCAATGAGCTCAAAAAAGCACCCTTTGAGTCTATGAAAGACACAGACCTCAAACATCTTACTCTCAAAACTGCTTTCTTGCTAGCTTTGGCCTCCAGCAAGCGTCACAGCGAAATCCATGCCTGCGTTGCAAACAAAGTATCTAATCTAGGCCAGTGGGAAAAGGTTGCCTTGTTCCCTTCTTTAGACTTCATAGCCAAAAAACCAACTAGCAAGAGAAGGTTCTCAAAGTGTGTCTCCGGTGACTATTCCTGCTTTGACTACCATTGTAGATAGACAATTCAAAGAAGACCGGACCCTGTGTCCGGTGTGGGCCCTGAGGTACTTTTTGTTGCGTTAATACATCTTACCTAGTGGACAGATGCATTTGTCCGGCGCCCTGCCGGTCTCGCCAAATGTTAGAAAAAACGCCCTGAGCTGGGCTCTGGTCGGGACCGGTAATGTCCTGTTCATTCGCCAGGTGGCTGTGTAGCCTCCCTGCCGGTGTACTGCGCATGTGTGCGCATGCGCACTTCCTCTTTTTGTTTGGCGCGAAGCGGATTGAACGCTTAGAAATTTCATAGATTTGTTTATGGATTTTATTTTTTTCAAAACAAAATAGTTTACAACGGAAAATGAGTATTATGTTCATTAATATATATAGAAGCACATTTTGTCTTCTTCTGCTGGCCAGGATTGTGGATCATGTGGGTTTTTTACACTGAACTTTGACCCCACTTCCATTGAGTCTTTGTTCCATTGAGCGTTTTATTGCATACTGCAAGCTTTTAATATGGATATCTACCAAGAACTACTGTTTCCTGGCCACGTCACCATATAAATATTTTAGAAGAATTTCCTTCATAACTACAGAGAATGCATCGTCTTCATCTGACGTCATCATCTCCAGCATATAATAAACTGGTCACGTGACACTGCAAGCAGCAAGTTGCTTGGGATTTATAAATGGATTTCCTCCCAGTAAACATTACAAACGTTTATAAACGTTTATAAACCTAAGTAGCAACGGTTTAGATTAGGTTTAAAATGATGGGTCCCTAAACGTTTGCCTATAAACGTTTATAAACGTTTATACATAAACGTTTATAAACGTTTGTCTATAAACGTTTATAAACGTTTATACGTAAACGTTTATAAACGTTTATACACGTGTTGAAAATCTGGAGAAATATTTCTGTAAGTATATCTTGCTGTATCACTGTTGTTTGAATCCATCATTACATTCTAAGTAGATATATAGAAGTATGTAATTTGACATACTTCTATATATCTACTTAGAATGTAATGATACTTCTATATATCTACTTATAATGTAATGATGGATTCAAACAACAGTGATACAGCAAGATATACTTACAGAAATATTTCTCAAGTTTCTCTCAAAATGGCTGTGCTGATGTCATTATCCCAAATGAAAGCGAGGTTAAGATATTCTTCACTCTTTGTAAACGTTTAAAAACGTTTATAAACGTTTATGCATAAAAACGTTTGTATATAAACGTTTGTATATAAACGTTTATAAACGTTTATAAACCAAACTAATGTTGCTGAAACGTTTATAAACCCATAATGTTGAATAATTGTCAATATTTAGGTTTATATTTGGTTTAAAAAACATTTATAGGTTTATTAAACGTTTATAAACGTTTATAAACCTTTGCTATGTTTACTGGGCTGTCTTCATCTATGAACTGGATATTAGAAATCTGCTGGCATTTTATACAGAAGAAACTTACAGGTATTTAAGTATTATACTTTTTGAGGAATGATGCAAATTGCAGAATACTTACTTTATCTAAGTAATTGTTTTCAAATTGTTTTGTCACCAAGCCCACTGGTCCGGTGCTAGTCATGTGACAAGACAATAATCATTCATCTATGCACTAATAGATAACGTAAGTGGCCATCACTTACGAGAAATAAATTTATTGATAATATTGGAAACGTGCTGGCATGTTATACAAAAAAGACTTGCAGGTATTTAAGTACATTGCAGAATACTTACTTTACCTAGGTAAGTGTTTCAAATTATTTCGTCACCAAGCCCACCGGTCCGGTGCTGGTCATGTGGCAAGACAATAAACATACTGGGTGCCAGAGCCTACCGGTCCGGTACTGGCTACAGTTGTTCTCTGTAAATTATATTTATAAATGCCAGAATCTACCGGTCTGGTACTGGGTAGGGCTGCCCTCACAGATTTACCCATTAATAATTTGTCACCAATCCCCACTGGTCCGGCGCTGGTCATGTGACAATTCAAGTAAATATACACAAGGTGCCAGATCCTACCAGCCCAGTACTGGCTATAGTTACCCTCTAACAGATTTTCTTATTGTCACTAATTCCCACTGCTGGTCATGTGACAGCATTTTAACATACACGGGGGTGCCAACCCTACTGATTACAGTTGCCCTTTCACAGAAAGAAATTCTCTAATTCTTTTGTCATTAATTCCTACTGGTCTAGTGCTGGTCATGTGACAACACAAATATACATACATGGGATACCAAACCCTACTGGTCCAGTACTGGTTAGTTTCCCTCTCACAGAAAACTTGTTCGATTTCCCATTTGCCCATTATTTTGTCGTCACCTGGCACCGGTCTAGTACCTGTCATGTGACAAGACACAATCTTACAAAGGGGTCTGGAGCCTACCAATCCGGTATTTGCTACTATTACCCCCTTACATTGCTAGAATACTTTGTTTGTACCAGCTGGTACCTGGTACCAGCTATACTTTCTTCTCACAAAATATTAGTTTCAATGCCACCAGATGACTGGCTCTGCCAGAAAATGGAAAGACTTAACCTAATAACTGCCTAAAATTACCTGTCCCGGGCTCACAAGGCAGGAGGTTTGTGAACTGACCATTTAATATGCATTCCTAAATTTCAATGTAAGTGGTCTCGTTACACAAGCTGAAACTGTTCCCCACAGAGCTGAATATTCTTAAACATGAGGATGCCACGGGGGCTCAAGGTCCCAGTTCGGGCACATTTCAGTACCCTGGTCCCAGAACCAGTACAAACGTATGACAGGAAGGACACCAAGCAGTCCGGATATGCTACTTCTCAACTCCAGCATGCTTGGATCAATTTTCTGAGGTCAGAGGTCACGGCCGTGATCATGGTGTCCTAGCTCCCCTTCTTTCACCAGGCCTTCATGTGGTAGATAGCAATATAAATGAAATTACTGGTATAGGCCCTCAAGTTCAGTTACCCGGATATATACAGTTAGAGGGTATAGATCAAGTGAGATAAAATAGAATTGTTAATTTACATGTGATGGATATTACACATTCTGTAACGGGGCTGCCGCAAAGAAAGACTTCAGGCCCATTACGTCAAAGACAGAAATGAAATTGTCTAGGTGGTCCCTGTCGTCATAAATCCACCTGAGGGAGGAGCCGTCTGTGAAAGTTTTTTGCAGGCCTGGCAGTCCCTGGGTTCAAATCTGAGGTTTGTTTCCATACTACAGTGAAAAGGTCATAGTTCAATTCTCCTTGGCCTTCTACAACAGGTTGTTTCTGGTTTGCCAGTTGAACTTGTTTCCTTCGAAGGGGAA
Organism: Sabellastarte sp. h YS-2021; assembly: GCA_964017235.1. Classification (NCBI taxonomy): domain Eukaryota; kingdom Metazoa; phylum Annelida; class Polychaeta; order Sabellida; family Sabellidae; genus Sabellastarte; species Sabellastarte sp. h YS-2021. The sequence goes on from OZ024936.1 coordinate 38,857,567, forward strand.
ATTCCAGAAACCATAAGGCTCTCCCTTTAGCAAGGGGAGTGGGTCACTTTTGGATCTAGCGACGCCTCCTGTCATTTTCCACTGGTTCCAAGGTTGTGAAAATATCTAAGGTTCCATCTGAAAAGTGAAACCTACCAATTCACTGCCTTCCTTTCGGCTTGTTGACGGCTCTGTTGGAGTTCCCCAAGTTCGTAAAGGAAGCGAAGCTCATGGCTCAAGCAAGGAGTATACGAAACCACCAGTACCTAGATGACTGGTTACTCAGAGCTCTGTGCCGGGAAACTTGCCTCTAATTTTTCCACCCCCTTTTGGCCCTTTGCCAAGAACTGGGTTGGGTAGTAAATTTGCTCTCAAGTTGGAACTGATCCATCAGCAAGTGTTCAACTTTCTAAGATACTGTTTCGCCCCCTCTCAAGGCCTGTTCAAGCCCAAACACGAGAGGCAGCATACTCCGACACATAAAATACAGACCCATGGGGCAAGAGACCTACTCGGACAGTTTATACCCTTAATCGGCTTGATGACGACCATAGAAAAGCATGTAGTGTTCAGACACATTCATATGAGGCCCTTACAGTAGGCGGGCAGTAATTATGAAGGAATCAGAACTGATCCCCCAGTAGGATTTCAGTTTCATCAGTTACCGGTTCGTTCTCTTGACCGGTCGGGTGCTACCAAGTCAAGAAGATGGTTGACATTACAATAAATAATCCGGTTTATCAAGAACCGGAAAATTGTACAGTCAGGCAATTCATGCCCCTGATAGGCCTACTGAGAATCACAGTGAAGCAGGTTTGGTCAGGTCGCCTTCACATGAGACCCATACAGTGGCATCTGAAGTGACATTGGCACATGCCCAAGAGTCTGCAAAGGGTCATTCTGTTGTCCCACTGTCTCCAGCCACACCTAGATTGGTGGTTAAACGAGAGCAATGTACTTCGGGGCCAATCATTGCATCCCCTTCATCCCGCTCTTCAAAGGTTTACACACACCTCAGACTAAGGCTGGAATGCACACTTAGGGGACTCCACTGCAAGAGGTGTTTGGTCAATTACAGAAAGTCGCCTCCACATCAACTTTTTGGAGTTAAAAGCAGTCTTCCTGGCCCTCAAGAGTTTCGAGCATCTTTGCAGGGGCCAGATTATATTGATAGCAACGGACAACACAACTGCAGTCTCTTACATCAACAAGGAGGGCGGTATGAGATCAGGCTCTCTTTGTGCCCTCCTCTTGAGACTTCTGTCCTGGTGTCACCCCAGAGGAATAGTTATGAGGTCTCGGTACATTCCAGGTCGCTTGAATGTTATAGCAGACAAGCTGTCCAGACGCAACTAAGTGACCAGACAGAGTGGTCCCTATCTCAGCAGGTTTTTAATCTCTCGTGCTCAAGATGGGCCCGGCCACATGTGGAGCTTTTTGCAACCAAGTTCAGTCACAAACTCACCAAATTTGTTTCACCGGTACCGGATCCAACAGCCTGGGCAGTAGACGCCCTGAGTCTGCCTTGGGAGAATCTGGATGTTTACACCTTTCCCTGCTCGGCCACATAATCTCCAAGGTGAGGGATCAAGGCTGTCACAGGATGATTCTGATTGCTGCAGGGTGGTCCAACATGCCTTGGTTTTGGGACCTGGTCAGTTCTATTGGTTCAGACCCCTTTCAGGCTCCCTCTACAAAGGATCTGGTTACACAGCCCTTTGACAGGTTTCTTCACCGGGACCTCAGAAATCTAAACCTGCATGCCTGGCTCCTAGAGCCTCTGCCATTCAGGAACAAGGGTTCTCTGAAGAAGTGGCAGCAAGAATTGAAGCTCATCACAGACTCTCAACCAGAGCCGTTTACAAATCAGTGGGCTGTTTTTGTCCAATGGTGTAAGTTAAACAAGGTGGACTTCCGGTCGCCCCCTGTGACCCCAATTGCTGATTTTCTTTTACACCCTTTCAAAGATGGAAAACTTCAGCCCAGTACTTTTGTAGGCTATAGGACGGTCTTTGCTGATATGGTAGGCCAAAACACGATTGCATATCAGTAAAGATGAGAACCTAACCCGTTTATTGGATAGCTTCCATAGAGATAAGCCCAAGGGCAGGCGGGGAGTGCCCACTTGGAAACCTCTCACTGGTACTTCACCAGCTGACCTAGACTCCTTTTGAACCCATGCAGAAGGCCTCTCTTAAGCACTTTTCTTTCAAGACAGTCTTTCTGTTGGTTCAGGCAATAGACGTAGTGAAATTCATGCCTGGCTGTATAAAAATATCCAGCATCAGGAAAATTGGAGTAGGGTCTCTCTCTACCCTTCGCCCATTTTCTGTACCATGAATCAGTTGGCTCAAGAGGGTCTTTCCTGTGTGACCCTGGTAGTCATACCAGCCTTGGCCCCATCTTTAGATAAGTCTCTTAAGGAGGACAAATCACTCTGTCCAGTAAGAACCTTGTGTTACTACTTAGCCAGGACCAAGGACCTCTGCAAAGGTAAAAATCTGGTCTTTGTTCCCTTCCAGAAGAGTTCTATAAGGATATTATTCTGGCTCTGGATATTATTCCTGGATCTAGCAAACTGTGCTGTAATGCTACCAGCTTTCTGATAAGGAAGTCCAGAGCTTGCCTCAAGTCAGAGCCCATGGTGTTCGAGCCTTTGCTGCTGCCAAGGCATTCCCAGGGGGTGTCTCCTTGGACCAGATCCTCCCAGCCTGCTCTTGGAAGCCCCATAATACTTTTACACAAATTTATCTGAAAGGCGTGGCTTGGGCAGATTTGGAACTGTACCACTTAGACCTGGTGATAGTTGCTCAACAGGTCCACGAATAATATAGTATTGTAGCAAAGCACAGGAATGTATATAGTGTACATGCCATGATCCCAAGTGAACCAGGGGAGTATTGTGATAGTAACTTCAGCTCCTGTTCTTCTTCTACTAGGTGGATCGGAATTCTAATCTCCCTCTCGGTTCTCCCTGTACACTCGGGTCGAGTTTGTACAAAAGAAAAAAAGGGGGGGGAAGGGTGTTTTGCTTAGGGCTGGTCGACTTGACCATTGCCCTAGTCACCCTTATTACTAGTCAGAGCTCTGGGAAATTCCCCTCATTCAGCTACCCTCCATCCACTGGGTAGTTATTCTGCATCTGTCCACTAGGTAAGATGTATTAATGCAATAAAATGGAAAATTTAATGGTAAATTAAAGTTAATACCTTACCTAGTGGACAGGGGGACTCCCACCCTACCTTCCCCACTATTCTAAGCTGAAAAAGGGGACTTTCTAAGGTTGACAACAAAAAGAGGAAGTGTGCATGTGCACACATGCGCAGTACACCGACAGGGAGGCTACACAGCCACCTGGCCAATGAACAGGACACTACCGGTCTCGGCCAGAGCCCAGCTCAGGACATTTTTTCTAATGTTTGGCGAGAACGGCAGGGCGCTGGACAAATGCATCTGTCCACTAGGTAAGGTATTAACTTATAAAAATTTAATTTTACTCGAACCAAAGACCTGAGAGGGTCTCGATCCCTCCTTTTCATCTCCTTTAAGAAAGGACACACCTCAGACATCAGACCCGCTACTCTTTCTTCTTGGTTGAAACAAACCATTCTACTTTGTTATAAACAAGCAGACCAACAAGCCTTGGACTTGGTCTAAGTTAAAGAGCATGACATTAGGGCCTTCGTGGCCTCTAAGGCCTTTTATGGTGGGGTATCGGTGGACCAAATCATGCAAGCCTGTCACTGGAAAGCTCACAACACATCTACAAATCTTTACCTAAAAGACCTTACTTGGTCAGACAATGACAACAATATGTATTTGGGACCACTGGTGGCGGCACAACAAGTCCTAGATCCTTCCCCTCAGACCAGTTATCCTCGGAAAGAAAAGAAGGGGGGGGGGGGGGCACATTCGCTACAACTAAGTCTTTAGGAGTCTAATCCCAGGGTCTAGGTATAGGTTTACCTCTCAAGATGTTACGAGAAAGGTCATTTTTTATTTTTAGTTTATAAAGTATATTATGTATTAAGGACTTATCAAAGTTGTCATTAATCTCATTTTAGGTGACCAAAAATTTATGAGAATTCCATCCAAAGGTCTGGTTTTGCACTCGTGGTAAGCTTGTAGCTTATAAAAGCTACATTTAAGTAATTAAAATTTTCAATTTTATCCATATTTGAATATTGACCCAAATGTGTGTTGCCTTGGTGAAAAAAAAAAAAATGTTCTGTGGTCTATGGATGTTCAGTACAGAGGCTACAGACATCAGATTTGGACATATTAAATTTTTTAAGTCTGTAGTTTATACCTAAAATTCTGAATAGAATTCGATATTGAAATCAAATGAAATCATTGTCTGAAGTACTTTTAAAACATATTATATAGGAGCATGTTCACACGTCTCTCAGTTCTAAGTAAGGCACACTTTCCATGTCCAAGATATTTGACCAGAGTTTTTCCCATTGAAATGGTTCATTAAGATGTAGTTGTTAATTATAAATATGGTAATATATCTTACAACCTTTACATGATTTAAAAAAAAGTCCAAACAAATGGGTAAGTAGGTTGTTCAAAGGTACAAGGGATTTAAGGTGTCATATTTCTTAATAAACAACTGTGTTCTGATTTTAACTGTTAAGTAGTTTATTGTGTTTGGATGAAAATTAAATTTTTATTGCGTTAATACATCCTATCCAAAGGACAGTTCCTTTACCGCTCAGCGCGACCGGTCCCGCCAAATGATAGAAAAAGTCATCCTGTATAAACTACCGGCAGGACCGGTCACGGAGTGTACATTCGCCAGGTGTCGCCTCGTGCATACTTCCTGTCTAGACAGGATGACATCATCGCATCTTTTTTAGTTTGGCGCATGGAGTGTACAGATGTGTTTTTTCAGAGTGTTCAACACGAAGTATTTTTAAGACATCTACAAACTTTCATTTTACTTTCAATTATAAGAACTTTTATTGCTTCTGGAGTAGTTATGGCGTCCCCTGGACAGAAGGAAGGTTCGTGTGGCCACATTATGGCTCTTTTTGATGCCCACTCCAAAAGTGCACGCTGTTGTGAGAAAGGCATTGGCCAAGACCCTTGCATAGAAAAGATATGTGACAATTTCTCTGAAGATCAGAAGAAACAACTGGCCACCCCTACCTACAGGGTACGAAAAGAACACCCGAAGAAGGCAAGCTCTCCCTCCCTTTCTGTTGACCCTACTGACATTACTGTTTTGGGGAAGGTTGAGAGCAAGGGTGACAGTAGTTGTGATAGACGCGAAACTCCTAGTAAGAAAGCCAAGAAGTCCTCTCACAAGTCCCCTACTGAGAAGAAAGCTGGCAAAGCCACAGTAGACTTCCAAGCTGACCTGAAATCCATGGATGACAAGTGGTCAGAACGGTTTGCCAGGCTAGAAGCCATGTTCCTTGCCAAGAGCTTCCAAGTTCCGGTTGAACCGGTGAAGAACTCAGATGTGGTGGTAACTGACAGGCCTTTCATCCCACCAACACAGCAGCCTACTGGTGTTACCGGTGAGAAGCAGCCTTCCGGTGCAGCCAGCAAGAGGTATGTGAAGAAAGCCACCCAACCTGTTGAGGTTCCCGGTGCTGTGCTAGCCACCCGGCCTGTTGAGGCTCCCGGTGCTGCAACTGTGACACACCACCAGTCAGGAAGCTGATCTGCCTGCAGCTTTTGACAGACCCAAGGTTCAGCCCCCAGGTCCTGCTGTTCAGCCATCTACTGCTACTTCCAAGCAGAGTGCCACCTCTCTTCCCGGTTCTGCAGTCCCTGTTGAGGATCCGGCAGTGGAGTCGAACCAGTTCATGGACCGGGCTTCCAGCTTAGCTGATGAAGGGAAGGTCTCTGACCTGGGATCTACCGGTCCAGATCATGAAGAACTATTAGAAGTGGACCAAGAACTCACTGCTGAACAGACTTACCTGGAAACTATGCGAGGTCTTTATGGCCTGGAATGATATTCCTGAGTTTGATTCTTCTCTAGTTCTCACACCGGGAAAATGTCAGTAAAAGTGCCTGTGGATGAATGGTTATGTAGAAAAATGGAGAAACTCAACATAACTGTGCAGGAAGGTTCCCCGTCCCGTACATCTGAAAATGCAGGGCTAAGTAGGGATCAGTTTGTCAAGCCACCCAAGACACTGAAGTGGTACGGGATGCATTGTGAGAAGAAAAGAACTTTTCTAGATCCAAAGTACACACTTGGACCAACGAGCCGACTAGGTTGAACAGCACTTTCCCTAGAATAGCCAACAGATCTCTACCTTCAGCCCCTGCCTCCAGACCCGTATCTGCACACTGCAGAAGTGGGAGAGGGCTGCATGTGACCAGTCCTACATGTGCAACCAGGCTGCAGCTTTTAGCCGGTGTCTAAAGCCTCTAATCAGCAAATATTTACATGCGCACACAATGTATTAAAAGCTTGGTGGGGACATTGGTTAGGGGGTGTAGGTGTGCGTCATGGTGTGACCTTTAACTTTGGTGCTGCCAAAATGTGTTCACCTGCTATATTCCAGACACAGTTCTCTTATTACAAAGGTATATGGATTGCTGCAACTGATTGCTTTTTACTATTCTCCAGTTAATAAATTTTACAGCTCCATAATTTCAAGTTAACTAAATTGTCTTGTTTTAATACTTAATCTTTACATACATTCTCTACTTAAACATAATTTGGACCTTAATATAACTGACACTGCTCTGAAAGTGTATCTTTGTACTGTTTGAATACTTCTATATCTCATAGTGTTGAAAACTATTTCACCAGGCTGTGGGGTATAGGCATCTCGCATGATATTTTATTCATGTTTGATAGCTTTGTCAGCTATAACATAGTAAAATTGCACAAGTAGCTCATACTATAGCTAATCAATAGCTACTTTCAGGTTTTCACTATTGAGTAAATCGGTTGTAACTTGAAAACTATTTCATTTACAGTATTTTATGTATGTTTTCCAACCACTTTTTACACCTTAGCAGCTAACTTTTTACTTTACTTCTGAATACCATTTGCACTGCATAACTTTTGTGTCCTTTCAGTTGTACTCTGAAACCCAAACACACAGTCAGCTGACATAGAGCCTGTTCATGGGCACTGATTGCTTGTTTTCTTTGTTTGCATTACCTTCCAAATTGATCTGGCCAATCATATCCCTGATTTGTCTTCTGTGGCATTTTCCTGTACCATGTGCATAACTGTCCATAATTCTAAGCAAGTGATGCAGCCACATCCATCTTTGTCCCGCAGATCTGAAAAAATAAAGAAGGCTTATATTTGTGAGACACACATTTATGCATTTTTTTCCTGTTATGCAATACTGACAAAGCTCTTCATTGTAAAGAGGTAACTGACTGAACTTGGCACAAAAAAGGATAACTAGAAAAAGGTTTTTGAAAACAAAAACAGAGCATCCCAAAAGGCTTTAAAAAATGCAAAGCTTTCCAGTTTTAAAGGAAGGGAGAAAGGACATACTTCCTCATACAGAATTAATCACCAGAGAAGTACATTGGTAAAGTTATTGTTAAATCTTAAACAGTGTTTATTTGTTTTCACATAAGTTCTTGGGCTTTCAGTTTTTTTTCCTTCTTATCTTTCTTTAAAACTATAGGGGCGGGAAATTTTTGGGGGATACTTTGTGGAGGCCTTAAGCTTTACTTAAGGTAACCTTAAGCATTTTTCAAAAACACCCCGTCATCGAGTTTTGGAAATAACCACACACACCTGTGCTATAAAATTTATCGGGTACATTTTAGACCAAATTTCGAAGGTCGGAAAGGATTTATGATCAATCAGACCATAGATGCCTAAATGGGAGGCATTTTGGTTTTGTAAATTTAAAAAAATGGGTACTTTAGCCCTGTATCTGCAATCTTTAGATCACCTTAATGTCCAAAAAGGGGGTTTTAGCCCTCCAGTTCACTTAGTTTTTCACTTTTTTCAACCAAACTTGATACATATATTAAGATTTGCCAAAGGAATATCCTGACTTTATGGAGACCTTAAACTCAAAATGTTAATGAACCTATGGCCTGCTTAAAGTCATCAAATTGGAATAAAATCCTCTGGCTCCTTTCTTTTTCCATTTTTTATATCTAAATTATCACTGGTATTAAAATAGATAAAATAATACTTATGGTCCCCTTAAACTCTCAATATGAATGGAGTTGTAGCCACCTTAAAGTGAAATAAGGGGTTTTCAGCCTCCAACTATCTTATTGTTCAACTGACCTCAGTTAAACTTTGCACACCTATAAAGGATGACAAAAGGGACACTGTTATTTTATGGTCAACTTAATGCCCCAATACGAATGAAGTTATGGCCACCTGACAGCAACAGAAGGGGTTTTCAGCCTCCAACTATCTTATTCATCAACTGATGTCAGTTAAATTTGCACACTTATAAAGGATGCCAAAAGGGACAGTTATTTCTGTCCACCTTGAAGTCCACCTCTGACCATCTTACAGTAAAAAATGGGGTTTCAGCCCCCAACTGACTTACTGTTCAACTAACATCAGTTAAACTTGACACATTGATTAGGCTTACTCACAGGAAGGTCTTTAGAATTAATTTACCATTCATACAGTTATAAGCATCAGCAGCATATTATTCTCTACATTGGCCACATTATAACAAAATACCCAAACATAAATTTCACTTACCAGAAGAATGCATACTTTATCCTTAAGCCAAAAACAAGCCTTTACCAAAACTTTGCAAGCTTTAATGTATTGTTCATACAAAAGCACAAAAATATCACTGTTTAAAACAGATACAAAGCAGCAGTAGAGAAATATTAGATTTGTTTTAAACATTATAGTATCAGTTACTTGTAAAATAACAAACACCTCACAAGATTATAAAAATCAAACTGACAATACTTTTTTCCCCACACTGTTCCAGTCTATTCATCTGCACACCAATAATCCTCTTAACCAATAAAGAAATTGTTAACTAGAAAATAAAAGTATAATATCCCCACTCAGTAAATAATTTAAAGCCAAATGGCTTTATTTAAAAAGCAATATGAAACAGTGGCTATAAAGATGGCTGAAAGTTCAAAGTTGGGGTTTTACGTCCCGTTCAACAGCCAGGGTCATATTGGGACAGGTCCTCAGAATTGACACTTGTGGGACTCGAACCCACAGAGGTGACAGCCTATGATTAGATGCCAAACTTGCTAACCACTAGGCCACTGAGGACCTCTAAAGATGGCTGAAATTTAGTGACTAAATTGTTCTAAATCCCCTGTGTGTAGTGTGCCTAAAAGCCATAAGAGTATCATTTTTAAGTTTTGTTTGAAGGATTGTAGTCACACAAGAAAAAACAATGTCCTTCAACACAATTTCCAATGAAAGGGGTATAAAAACACAAGCTTTTCATGATAAGAGTGCTTGGACTGAACAGCCTACATATGGTCTTCATTATAAAAACAACTTAATCCCCTGTTTCAGTTAAGTCTAATCAGAGTGGGACCTTTGTCTGCCTTTTAAGGTAATCTTATAGTCACACGGAGTCATCAAACATCCCAAACTATCATAATCTCCTGCTAAACATATAAATATTTACTTGTATAAAATAGTAAACAAAGTAAAAACAAAGAGCGTATAAAATAAATAAATTTATTTAAGCTTTCGGAGCCTCACTCCTTCATCAGAAATAGCTTACAATTGTTTAAATTTGAAAAAAAGCTCTTTTTATATGTAAATAAACAAAATTACATCAAAATAACGTTTTAACAAACCAAATCACGTCATTATTACATAAAACACATATTTAGTCATATTTACATCATAAATTTTAAGATGACGTCACTAAAAAAAATTTTTTTACTATGACGTCACAAAAATCAAAATTTTTAATTTTTTGCAATTTTTCACTATGACGTCACAAAATCGAAAATTTTTTAATTTTTTCAAATTTTTTTAAAATTCACTATAATGTCAAAAAAATCCAAAATTTCTTATATAAGGAAATATTTACTTGTACCATTTGAAAAGTATTTACACAAAATGTGAAAGGAAGACTGATTTCCCTTAAAAACTTCCCAAATACTTTCAAATGTTTTAGATGAATTTTATCTGTCTGCATCAGATGACAAGGCTAGCTGAACCAGCAATTGATATAAAGGGGTAATGTTCTTGGCTAATGTTTAAGTGTGAGCCTTGTGTTTGTGTATCCTGAATCTTACTCCTGTACTGTTATATGAGTGAGGGGGAGGGGACCTTATCAGTTGAGTTAGGATGTCATTCTACACAGGGCTTCTTTGATGTGGGGAGATAAAAAAGTGGTTGCAGGTTACATTCCACAGGGGTTCATTAATTACAGGGTTCAATATACAATATGTATAAAATATTGTACAAATCATGGTTTGATTAGCATTATTGAATCTTAATCTTCTACTGTTATTCCTAAGCCTACATTTTTTATTTCAGTTGCTAAGTCATCCATAAATATTCCAATATGTAAACTCATACTTTTCTTTCCTAATAAATCCAGTAACATTTTAGACTGACGTGTTATTTCTTAAGACACATTTAAGTGTCATATATTTAGGTCTATAGAATACAAATATTCAAGATACATAGTTTCTAGGTGGAATTTCTGCAAAAACATTTTTTCTAGTTTTTTTATGAATTTTTTAAATAATTTTTTTCAGGCATTAAAACTCATGAGTTCATGCAGTAAATCACTTATAACTTAAAAAGTATTGCATTTAGAACATTTTGTTAATTATGTTTTTCACCAATTTTTCTTTCAGCTATAACATAGTAAAATTTCAGACTTGTAGCTGATTGCAAAATTAAGTAATAGATGCATATAAAACTATACATTTGCCACATTTTCTGATCTGTGCAAAATCTGCATCAGAAAAAAGAATTACCCGTGTGTGTGTGTGTTACAGAGAAAAAGAATTGCCTCTGTGTGTGTTATATATGTTTCTTTTTCTCCCTTCAGTGTTTCAATTGAAGTGGAGAGGGGTAGGGGGGAGGGCTGGGGAAGATTTACAATAGACATTTTCAACATCTCCTCAGGTGACTGAACTTAGGTAAACACTCACTCCTGCATATACAGATTTACTGCAGTGCACACACAAACATTGTTTGTTTTTCTCTTGGTGTATATTATTGAGGCACAAATATCACTTAAATTCTATAATATTTAATACTTTGAGTTATTTTGTGTTGCAACACTTTTCTATATTCACATTGTCCCAGGTTTTTAATGGAGAGGGGTTGCAATATCAAAGGAAGGCTGCATCTGAATGAAATAGTGCTAAAAATTGAATTATCGTGTCAGATGATGTTAGCCTGTAATGTATTGCAGTTGTATAATCATGTTAATTTGTTCTTAATCTAATAAAGTTTCTTGAAAAAGCAGTATTATGTTGTTTTAAAAAAATCACAAAAAAATCATGGGCTTAAAGTTGGTTGAAAAAAATTGTATTTTGTTGTATTTTAACTAAAACACTAAATAAAAAAAACTGATGGGCAATTTTCCTACCCATCACTTTAGCTGATGGGCAATTTTCCTGATGGGCTTTTTTGCTGATGGGATTCACTTGATGGGCATTTTTCCTGATGGGCTTTATTCCTTACTTTATGGAAAGTCAAAATAAATGCATTAGCAAAGAAAATTCCTTATTACATGCACAATTTGTGTATGATCAATGAAGAGTATTTTAAATTCAGATTTTCACTTATTCAGAAATATTACCTTATACTAATATCTGTTCTCATTACTACCATAAGGTGGTTATGTTTTGGATGTGTGTGTCTGTATCTCTGTTTCTTAATACTCGAAAAGACATGAACAAATCTTTATGAAATTTTTTATATACGTAGGTCCTGACTGAAGGAAATTAAATAAAATTTTGTGAAAAATCCAGATCACATTCTGGATACAAAAACCCTGAATTTTCAAATGTCAAATTTTAATCTATTTTTTCAAATGGTTTTGCTTTATTATGGTATCACTCTGCGGCGTCTTGTCTGTTTTGAGATAATGAAAAATGCCTTAAATTAAATATATTCAGGTCTGTCACTCTGCCACTGCTGTACAAATTTCCTTGTGTACACGATAACTAAAAAATGGATAAGTATTTTTGTATCCACCGGGTTTAGCGTTCGCTACGCCGCCGCCGCATGTAGGGAGATTTTCAGCGTTAACGCTCTAAGAGGAAAACTACATCAGCTAGGTTCACCAAATTTGCAGGATATCTTCATTGGGGGGTAAGCTTCTCTGCGAAGGAAATTAGCCACATTCTGAAAAACAAGATGGCCGCCGCAGGCATTTCTTTGAAAATTATCTACATTTTTCTACTGGCTGTTTCTCGTAGGTAGAAGGTTGAATGTCTTCATAGGTGATATGTATAACAGATATATATGCCCTCTACAACCTTGCAGACATTTGACCTTGAGGCTCTTAATTCAATGTCATCCACGGAGTGCCAAAGTAACCCACATAGTGGACTTTAAAAGTGGTTATATCTCCCTTATTATTGGTCCTAGAGGTTTGGGATGGATTCCAACCTATAGGAAATCATGTGCTGCGAATCTTTTGATGTGGTCAGATTTGACCTTGGACCTCTCCAAGGTCAAACGAGGATAGCCAAACTTTAAAGTGCTTATAACTCGCTTATTATTGCTCCAAGAGGTTTGGCATGGTAAACCAACATGTAGGAAATCATGGACTGGAAATCTTGTGGTGTGGTCAGATTTGACCTTGGGCCCCTCCTTTAAGGTCAAACGAGGATAGCCAAAGTTAAAAGTACTTATAACTCGCTTATTATTGGTCCTAGAGCTTTGGGATGGTAAACCAACTTATAGGAAATCATGGGCTGGGAATCTTTTGATGTAGTCAGATTTGACCTTGGACCCCCCCCCCCCCCCTTCAAGGTCATACGAGGATAGCCAAACTTAAAAGTGCTTGTAGCTTGCTTATTATTGGTCCTAGAGGTTTGCAATGTGAAATCACCTTATGGGAAATTGTGGGCTGGGAATCTTCTGATGTGGTCAGATTTGACCTTGGGCCCCTCCTTCAAGGTCAAACAAAGACAGCCAAATTTAAAAGGGTTTATAACTCGTTTATTATTGATCCTAGAGGTTTGCAATGTGAAACCAACTTGCAGGATATTGTGGGCTGGGAATCTTCTGATGTCAGATTTCACCTTTGGCCGGTCCTTCAAGGTCAAACGATCTAGTTTGTACTTGGTACACATGTAACAGGTGGCCACAGGAAGACCCCTATTTTAAGGTGACCTTAAGCTCTCAATAATAAAGAACTTATGGCTATTTTAAGTCTCAAATGGACCTATGACCACTTAAAGCCCTCTAGGTCACAAACTTTGAGGCTAATCTGGCCAAAATTTTCCCTGAAAACACATTTTTTATTGCGTTAATACATCCTATCCAATGGACAATTGCTTTACCGGTCGGCTCAACCGGTCCCGCCAAATGCCAGAAAAAGACGTCCTGTATATACTACCCGCAGGACCGGTCACAGAGTGTGCATTCGCTAGGTGGCGCATCGTACTTCCTTCCTGTCTAGACATAACGTGTAGGAAGTTGATACTTGGTAGGGACATTGGTTAGTAGGTGTAGGTATGCAGTGTCATGGTGTGACCTTGATTTGACCTTGCCGTAGTGACCTTGACCTATAAAATCTTGTGCGGGCTATATCTCATAAACGTTGATACTTTGTAGGGACATTGGTTAGGAGGTGTAGGTGTGCAGTGTCATGTGACCTTGATTTGACCTTTGACTTTGCTGTAGTGACCTTGACCTCAAAAATTTTGTCCAGGCAATATTTCTGAAAGGAAGTAGGAAGTTGACGGTTGGGGCATTGCTTACGGGTTGTAGGTGTGCATCATAACTTTTATTTTACTGATTAATGCTGTCATCTTGCTATTGAATTGTCTTGTTTTAATACTTTATCTTTACATACATTTTCTTTCTCTTAGATGTTATTTTCTACTTAAACATCATTTTGACCTTAATATAACTGACACTGCTCTGAAAGTATCCCAATCTTTGTACTGTTTCACTACTTGTATATCTGATGGTGTTGAAAACTATTACCCCAGGCTGTGGGGTACGGGCATCTCTGATGCTATTTTTGAAGTTTATCAACGAATGTATCCATTTTATGAACTTTTAAGTATTTTTCATTAATTCTACGAGTTCTATCATCATTATGTCGTCACCTGGACAGAAAAGAGGAACTTGCGGGCACGTTATGGTTTCATTTGACAACCACAAGAAATGTGCGTGGTGTAGAGAAAAGGGAGTGGGTGACGATCCGTGTGTTCAGAAGAGGGATTGTCAGATTTGTAAGGCGTTTACGCCTGCGCAGTTGAAGCAGTTATCCACCCCTACCTACCAGTCCAGGAAGGAACAAGATCAGAAGAAAATGGCCTCATATTCCCCTGCTAGTGTCACCCCCACTCTTGTGGACCCATCAGAGGTCACTCCTTTGGGACGGGTACACAAGGAATCTTCAGCTGACTCTACCCCTGCTAGCAAGAAGAAGAAGGCCCGACCCTTCCCCCAGCCCAAGGCTAGCAGTAAGAAGAAATCCAGCTGCAAATCTAGGTCTGATGACATTAAAGACCTAGATGAGAAGTGGAGTGAACGTTTTGCCAGATTGGAAGCTATGCTGGTGTCCAAGACGTTTACGGTTCCTGTGAATCCTGTACAGAACCCCCCTTCAGTGGTTACCAGTGATCAGCCCTTTATTTGATCTTGAAACCTCCACCACTGGCTTGTCCTCTTGTGTGACTGTTTGGGGCACCGGATCCAGTCATGATCAGACCACCGGTGAGGCTGCTGTGATGAGGGAGACTGTCAACAAGAGTGCTACCCGCCCTGTTGGGGTCCCGGTACTGATATGAAACAGCAGAATGCCACCCAGCCTGTTGAGGCTCCCCAGCCTGTTGAGGCTCCCGGTGCAGGTCCTGAGGTTCTGCTTTCCAGTGCTAGTAAGACGGTTCTGCAGTCTCACTGTGACTACGACCTGCAGAGTGAGCCCGGTTGCCCAGTGGATGTTAATGACCGGTCCAGCTCCCCAGACAGAGACTTCAACAGGGAAGATACCGATACCTCTCTGAAGATGCTAGTTAGAGAGAGACAATCAGAGGGGTGAGGTCGTTCATGGGTTGGCACAACATTCCTGAGTTCAACAGAGTTTCATCTTTTCAGATGACAACCCTTTTGCCGGTTCCCGAGTCCAGCCTACCGGGAAAGTTTCTGTTAAGCTGCCTGTGGACGAATGGCTTTGTCGTAAGATGGAGAAACTCAACCTCACCATTACTGAAGGCTACCCTTCAAGAAATACAGAAACTGCTGGCCTACTCCGGGACCAGTTCATCAAACCACCCAGGCCATCTAAGTGGTATGATATGCACACAAATAAGAAGGACTGATTTTTCTACAGTGTGTGCCTGGTCTCAGAAACCAGCAAAGCTGAACAGTGCATTCAGTAGGGTGGCCAGACGAAGTTTACCGGTTGCTCCACCCTCCAGAACTTTCAGCCAGGAGATGTTGACATGCTGGGAAAGGGCTTCACGTCAACAGACTATCATGTGTAATGAGGCTGCAGGGCTGTCACGTTGTTTGACCAAAGTCCAGGATGCCATGTCTTCTCAACTTAAGAACCTGAACTTTGATAATAGCAAGGGCAAGACTTCTGAAAGAACACAGCAAGTTGTTGATGAGTTGGAGTATTTGGTCACTGTCAACCGGTCAATCTCCCAAGCTATGGCCAGAACAGTGCAGGACTTATCTGAAGGCGTATTTATCAGCATGGCAAACTTCACACTGGCTAGAAGGGATAGTTATCTAGAATATTTACATGCTGGTGTAAAGCAAGACACTCTCACAGCACTACGTACTGCTCCCATTCACCTGCATTCACTTTTCCCGGACAATTTACTCATCAAAGCTGAAGAGGAAGTGTCCAGAAGCGAGGAGAGGCGTTCTGCTGGCCAGTCACACAGGAAACCCAGTCGTTTCCATCCATATGCTTCCAATGACAAGTTTTCTTATCAACCGGACCGGAAGTCTTCTGTCACAGCTTGGAAGAAGATCAGAGAACGCCAACAAGGAAAGAAAGGTTGTGGCAAGCCTTCCACCTTTTTACCTTAAACCGGTCAAAGGTTCTAAGCCGCGTAAATGACAATTTTGCAAATTTAATAAGTAAATTAAATTTTTATAAGTTAATACCCTATCCAATGGACAATTGCTTTTACCGGTCGGCGCGACCGGTCCTGCCAAACGCCAGAAAAAGACGTCCTGTATATAATACCGGCAGGACCGGTCAGTAGTGTGCATTCGCTAGGTGGCGCATCATACTTGCTTCCTGTTTGTCAGAGTGACGTCAGTTCATCTTTTTCGTTGTCTAAACAGATTTAGACCCCTAGTAAGCTGGTAGCGGGGTCGGTTGGGTGGGCCTTGCCTGTCCATTGGACAGGGTATTAACTTATAAAAATTTAATTTACTTATTAAATTTGCAATTTTATTGCGTTAATACATCCTATCCAATGGACAATTGCTAATCCGGTCGGCGCAGACCGGCCCGCCAAACGCCAGAAAAAGATGTCCTGTGTTGCCACCGGCTGGCCAGTCCTTAGTACTGTGCACTCCCCAGATGGCGCCTCGTACTTCCTTCCTGTCTAGACAACCTGACGTCATAGCATCTTTTTCGTTTGGCGCGTGTACTGTGCAGACGTGTTTTCAACAATCTCCAGATATTTTAAGGAAAGTGTGCATTATGATGGATTTTATACCTTTTTTGCAAATATTTTATTGTAAAAGTGTTACCTACGTATCAAGCACGGATATACATCGAGAAATCTGCTGGAAACGCTCCCTAGCTGACTCAATTTAGTGTTGATGATAGGGGAGTTACGACAGGGAACATGGCAGCCATTTTACTAGTTTCCTCCCATTCAACCATTGTGTTGTTAGGGGCAGATCGACAATATTGAGGAATTATGGATATACAGGTAATTTTATCAGTGTCTTTTGTTTGAGGATACCTTCTGTAACTTCCAGCTACAGTCACCATAGAAACATCTTTTCTAGTACTACAATAAGTATCACGGAAAACTTCCGTCTACGTAGTTTTGAACACTGTAAATAGAAGGGATTCCCCATGCATTTTAAAGCTGCATTCTTCATCAGAGCGCACTGGTAAAGACTTCTCTGCTGCAACTTCAATCTACGTAGTTTTGAACACTGCAAATTCCCCAAGAGGTGCATTCTTCAGAGCGCACTGGTACCGACTTCTCTGCTGTAAAGCATCAGTCACACCAGCCTAGCTCGAGTATTTAGTGTTTTTTCATCAGAAGCAAGAGATGAATTCTTCAGATTTCTTCAGAGCGCACTGGTCCAGACATCTTTGCTGTAAAGCATTAGTCGACCGGCAAGCTCATGTTCAGCCGACCTCACCTAGTATTTACATAGAAGGAACTTCATCTTTAATCACTCTCAGTCCCTCCCTTGTGGACCCGGCAATGATGTCGGTAGTAAGGGAGGTGGATGGCCAGGAAACTGGTTTGAGTGTACAGCCGGCTGAAAAGAAGAATCGACTTCAGACCGGCCAGGACTTCATCTACAGAGCGCACTGGCCCAGGCTTCTCTGCTTTTAAAGCATCAGCCGGCCGGCCAGCACAAAAGAACGCGACCTCTGACGTCATATCCAGTCAGCCAATCGCGTGCCTTCACGAAGCTGGTCACGTGTTCTCACCGACCAGTCACGAAGTTTATCACGTGATTTACCGAACAAGAAGGTCGGAAGTGAGTTCTTCAGAACTCACGTCTACTGTGACTACAGTCCCTGCTTTGCAGACCCGGCCTGGTTGTCGGTAGTGGGGTGTTGTGCACTGTAAAGTTGCCAGTAAAGCATCACACAAAGAACGCGAATACTGACGTCATCCCCAGTCAGCCAATCGCGTGTCCTTCCGAACAATCACGAAGCAGGTCACGTGTTTTCACCGACCAGTAAGGTCGGAAGTGCATTCTTCAGAACTCACGTCTTCTGTGATTCCAGTCCCTGCCTTGCAGACCCGGCTTCATTGGCGGTAGTGGGGTTTGTGGATGAGCAGAATACTGCGCATTTGCATGTTTAAGTATCACAAAAGAACGTCACAACTGACGAGCTCCAATCAGCCAATCACGTGACACACCGAACACCAAGTGTTTCTAAAAATAGTTCACAAGGGCTTTCCCAGTAACTGTCAAATCTACAAATAAGACGTGCGATTTAAGAAATACTTTAATTAATGGAGGAAACCTACAGCAAGCTGAATTCAACACAGATGATAGTTGTAAAATTGCTTCAACAACTGGTTACAGAGTGTACCGACTGGTACTGGTTACACAGCCTTGTACACTTGCTTTAACAACTGGTTACAGAGTGTACCGACTGGTACTGGCTACACAGTCTTGTACAATTGTTTGAACCTACTGGTTACAAAGTCTACTAACAGGGTGTTGGCTACACAGTCCTTACTGTACAGTGCTTCAACCCAATTGGTTACACACACACAAAAAAAAAAGCTGGCTAAATATAGACCAGTAACTGTCAAAATTCATGGATGACCCCAGTCTGCTAGTTTTTTGTTACAGAGAATTACTAGTTACAGTAAAGTACCGAGTATGGAGCCCGGGTACCGGAGAGAGTTACCTCCGGCTTATTTGGTTACAGAGAATTCTTAGACCGGTCAGTGGTCTTGGTGATATGACAGGGATATGACAGTGTCCCTTATCACACCTCTCAACAACCTGTTATCGGTGCTGGACTTGACTGGAGAGATAATAAATTTTGTCATCATGTCCGGCCAGGGGTCAGACATCTCACAAATGACAATTGCTCTGTAAATACTGCACCTTACAGGCTGCTGGCCCAGGGCGAAGAGTCTATTAATGTGAAAAGTTGTGTCAGCCCCACTGGACCACAATAAGAACAGAGAGACTGTTAACCTGGATCATTGTCACCAGACCGGACCAGTGTCCGGAAGGACAGAAAATGTTTGTCAGAATACCAAATGTCCCAAATGTGGCACACAGTCTGCCTATAGGTTCCAGACTAAGCCCTTTTTGGGAACGTAGGAAGCCTTGGGGGCTGGACCCTAGGTAGTACAACTGTTGAAGGAGGGATACCTATGTCCATATACCTATATAAGAACAATCCAGGAAATGCCTGAGATTTCACATCCAAGGTCGGGCATACCAGTTCAAGGCCCTGCCATTCAGTTGGTCCACAGCACTTTTGGAGTTCACCGTGATACCAAAGCAGGTGAAATTGATAGCCATACACAAGGATTTAAGAAGCCACCAGTACCTAGATGACTGGTTGGTGAGAGCCAGATCCCACCAGGCTTGTCTCCAACATACACAGGAGCTAGTAAATAATGTGTCAGCAACTGGGTTGCCTGATGAACTTAGAGAAATCAGAGCTGGAGCCCAAACAAGACTTCGATTTTGTAGGCTACCAGTTCGACTTCAGGTCTGATCGGTTCCGACCGACTGGACCGGTGGCAGAACCCTCAAGAGACTATGTTTAAACTGCTATCCCTACCGGCTTGCCCGGTCCGGGAATTCATGTCCTTAATAGGTTACTAACATCTACAGAAAAGCATGTTAATCTAGGCAGACTTCATATGAGACCCATACAGTGGCATCTCTAAAACAACTGGAGGGTATCCAGAATCACTGCAAAGGTGATCCAAGTCCCCAGGTCCCTGCACCCCCATTTACAATGGCGGCTGAAGGAAGACAATGCACTTACAGGCCAACCATTACACCCAATAAAACATGCTCTGCAAATATTTACAGACGCATCAATAGAAGGGTGGGGCGCTCACTTAGATGAGCACTTGGCAAGAACAACCTGGTCCCCTCCGGGAAGCAAGTTGTATATATAAACTATCTAGAACTTAAAGCAGCCTTTCTGGCTTTAAAAGAGTTCCAAGACCTTTGCTCAACAAGATAGTACTTGTAGCAACTGACAACACCACAATAGTGTCATACATAAAGGAAGGAGGAATGAGGTCGGGCCCACTTTGTGCCCTACTATGGAGAATCTTGACCTGGTGTACCAGGAAACAAGTGACTCTAAAGCACGACACATTCCAGGCCGGCCCAATATGGTAGCAGACAGGCTGTCCAGGCTAGGCCAGACCATCCCAACAGTGGTTTCTCCTTCCAGAGGTTTTCCACTCTATGCAGTAGGTGGCACCGGCCCAAAATAAACTTATTTGCCACGAGGTTCAGCAACAAGTCGCCTCTGTTTTGTGTCACCGGTACCGGATCCCCTGGCCACAGCAGTGGATGTGCTCAGTCGGCCATGGTAGGATCTAAAAGCATACACCTTCTCACCATCAGCCATATTGGGCAAAGTGGTGGAGAAGTTGCAAGACTCCCCATGTAAGAGAATCATTCTGATTGCTCTGGGGTGGCCCAACATGCCTTGGTTTTGGGATCTAGTGGCCATGTCCAGCCACATCCCACTGAGCCTGCCCAACCTGTCCAGCCTGTTCACAGCCATTCGATCAGATCCCTCACAGAAATCTGACAAATCTTAATCTCCATGCAGGGCTCCTAGAGCCTCAGCAATCGAGGAGCAGGACTTGTCTGAGGCAGTGGCAGAAAGAATTGAGGCTCCTCAAAGGGGGGTCAATCAGATCAGTCTATGAGGCAAATGGGTCATTTTTTTACCAAGTGATGTATCATTCATCAGGTGGACTTCGGGCACCACCTGTAAAGTCAGTTGTTTACTTCCTTAGGTACCTGTTTCAGGACAGGAAGTTGCAGCCCAGTACCATTGATGGTTACAGGTCAGCCATTGCTGATAGTCTAGAATTTGCCCATCAATGTTAGTAAGGATGAAAATCTCACTCGTCTCCTGGATAGCTTCCACTGAGACAGACCCAAAGGCCGGAGGGGAACCCCCTCCTGGAACCTCTCCCTGGTTTTTGCACCAGCTGACCAGGTTCATTTTGAACCAATTAGAGGCCTCCTTGAAGCATTTGACCTTCAAGGCAGTTTTCCTCTTGGCCCTGGGTTCGGGCAAGCGTAGAAGTGAGATACATGCTTGGCAAACAGCCCAGCACCATTGATGGTTATAGGTCACCCATTGTTGATAAACTGGAAATTCACCCTTCAACATCAGTAAGGACGAAAATCTCGCTCGTCTCCTGGATAGTTTCCTCAGAGACAGACCCAGAGGCAGGAGTGGCATACCCTCCTGGAACTTCTTACTGGCCGTGCACCAGCTAAGAATCCATTTGATCCAATCAAGGAGGCCCCCTTGAAGCATTTGACCTTTAAGACGGTATTCCTCTTGGCCCTTGGGTCGGGCAAGTGCAAAAGTGAGATTCATGCCTGGCAAAACTGATATATTGGACACCAATCCGATTGGTCAAAAGTGTCCCTGTATCCATCACCCAGCTTTCTATCCTAGAATCAGCTGGCCATAGAGTGTCCAGTGTGGCCCCTGGGGTTATAACAGCCCTGGCCCCGACTCTGGATAGATCCCTCAAGTCTGACAGGTCCCTCTGTCCGGTCAGAGCATTGTGCTACTATTTGGACAGGACCTCAAACATCAGGCAGAATAAGGAGGTGGTTTTTGTCTCCTTTAAGAAAGGTTTCAACAAAGACATCTCACCTGCCACTATCTCCTCTTGGATCAAGCAGACTGTGATCCTATGTTATGAGCTCTCTGACCGGGAGGCCCACTTTTAACATCAGGTTAAAGCCCATGATGTCAGGGCCTTTGCTGCTTCTAAGGTCTTCCAGTCGGGAGTCTCCTTAGATCCAATCTTGTCAGCCCGCCACTGAAGTCACAATACCTTCACACAGTTCTACATGAAAGGCGGGGCTTGGGCTGATTCAGAGCTTTACCATTGGGCTAGGTAGTGGCTGCTCAGCAGATCCACAAGTGGCCCTTAGATTGAGGAGATTTGTATATGTGCATAACAGTTCTTCATGTACATAAGAATTAAGTGTGGCATGCTTCCTTCGGGAGGTTTATTTGCAATCTGGGACTGAACTCATCCCTCTCTTCCCCTACCTCAGAGCAGGTCTGCAAAAGGGGGGGGGGCGACGGCGGTATAGCCCCGGGTAACCGGCTGCTGACAACCGACCATGGCCTTGCAGGGTTTCCTGACCTTAAAGTCAACCCAGGCCTGGACCTATAGGTCTCCTGACAAAGTCAGCCTAGACCGTAGGTTAAAATTTGCTATTACTTGTGAGTTCACATAAGTCCCTAGTAACTTACCCGCCGACCAAGCGCTAGTTATTCAGCAATTGTCCATTGGATAGGATGTATTAACGCAATAAAATTGCAAATTTAATAAGTAAATTAAATTTTTATAAGTTAATACCCTATCCAATGGACACACAAGACCCTCCCACCGACCCCGCTATCAGCTTACTAGGGGTCTAAGAGGTTTAGACAACGAAAAAGATGCTATGACGTCAGGTTGTCTAGACAGGAAGGAAGTACGAGGCGCCATCTGGGGAGTGCACAGTACTAAGGACCGGCCAGCCGGTGGCAACACAGGACGTCTTTTTCTGGCGTTTGGCGGGCCGGTCTGCGCCGACCGGATTAGCAATTGTCCATTGGATAGGGTATTAACTTATAAAAATTTAATTTACTTATTAAATTTGCAATTTTATTGCGTTAATACATCCTATCCAATGGACAATTGCTGAATAACTACCGCTTGGAAGGCGGGTAAGCTACTAGGGACTCAAATGAACTCATAATAAAATTTTTAACCTGAGAAGGCCCCTTTTGACCTAGGGTCAGAGAACCCCGAGAGGTCAAGGTCGGTTACCAGTTAACCGGTTACCCGGAAGACTACCGACATTGCCCCCCCCCTTTTTCTTTACTCAGAAAAACTCTGAGAAAGAGGAGAGAGGAAGAGGCTGAGTTCAGTCCCATAAGACTTAAACTTCCCTAGAGAAGTAAGTCAAATTTACACATCTCATTTGGGACTTGGTGGTGCCCCTGTTGGGCAGCCACAACTGGTCCCAAATGGCCAAGCTCCGAGTCACCCCTGTTCTCAGGAGACCTTTGATTGGAAGGTCTTAAGAGCCAGTAAGGGCCCTGACATCATGGGCTGTAACCTGATGCAGAGTGAGGGCCTCCTGGTCAGAGAGCTCATAGCATAGGATCACAGTCTGTTTGATCCATGGGGAGATGGGGGCAGGTGAGATGTCTTTGTCGAAAACCTTGCTTGAAGGAGACAAAGAACAACTCCTTATTGCCTAAGTAGTAGCACAGGGCTCTAACTGGACATAAGGACCTGTCACCCTTGAGTGACTTATCCAGAGATGGGGCCAGGGCTGGTATGATCACTGGAGCCACACTATCTGGACCCTCCTTAGCCAGCTGATTCTTGGATAGAAAGCTGGGTGAGAGGCACAAGGACACCTTAGACCAGTCTGACTGGTGTCTGATGTTCTTATGTAACCAAACATGGATCTCACTCCTGCATTTACCAGAACCTAAGGGCAGGAAGGAAACAGTCTTGAAGGTCAGATGTTTCAAGGAGGCCTCTTTAGGGGTTCAGAGGGAGCCTTGTCAGCTGGTGTAGTACCAGAGAAAGGTTCCAGGAGGGGATGCCCCTCCTGCCCTTGGGTCTGTCCCTA
Source organism: Sabellastarte sp. h YS-2021 (assembly GCA_964017235.1). Lineage (NCBI taxonomy): Eukaryota > Metazoa > Annelida > Polychaeta > Sabellida > Sabellidae > Sabellastarte > Sabellastarte sp. h YS-2021. The sequence goes on from OZ024936.1 coordinate 38,881,217, forward strand.
TGGAACTGTCCAGGAGACGAGTGAGATTCTCATCCTTGCTGACATTAATGGTGCAATTGCCCAGTTTGTCAGCAATGGCCGATTTGTAGCCCTCAATAGTGCCTGGTTGCAACTTCTTGTCCTGAAACAAGTGCAGGAGGAAGTCAGCAATGGCTTTCAGAGGTGGTGCCCTGAAGTCCACCTGATTACTGCGGTACCACTTGTAAGAAATGGTCCACTTGGCTCATAGACAGATCTGGTTGATCCTCTTGAGGAGTCTTAATTCGTGCTGCCACTGCTTCAGCGAAGCCCTGCTCCTTGATTGCTGAGGCTCTAGGAGCCCAGCATGAAGATTCAGATTTGACAGGTTCCTGTGAAGAACCTGGTTGAATGGCTGGGACACCCGGTTGCGTATGTTGGGCAGACACAGTGGGATCTGACTGGACATTGCCACTAGATCCCAGGACTAGGGCATGTTGGGCCACCCTGGGGCAATCAGGATTATCCTGTTGCAAGGGTAGTCCTGCAACTTTTCCACCACTTCCCCAAGATGGCTGCAGGTGGAAAGGCGTATGGGTCCAGGTCCTCCCAGGAAAGGTGGGGTGTGTGCACTGCCCATGCCTGGGGGTCTAGGACCGGTGACACAAACTGTGGGAGTTTGTTGTAAAACGTTTGTTGTAGAAATAGGTCCACTTGATGCTGATGGCACCAGGAGCATATAGCTTGGGACACTTCTGGATAAAGTGACCACTCTATTGAATGGTCTGGCCAAGCTTGGATAGCTTGTCTGCTATCACGTTCAGCCGGCCAGGGATATGACGTGCCCTGAGGGTTACTTGCTGCCTGGTACCCCAGGACAGGATTCTCCACAGTAGGGCACACAGAGAGCCCGACTTCATCCCCCCCTTTTTGTTGATATAGGCAACCACGGTTGTGTTGTCTGTAGCTATCAGTACCGTCTTGTTGCAGTAGTGTGTTCGAAAATCTACTGGAGCTAGAAAGACTGCTTTAGCTCTAGATGGTTTATGTGCAAATTGCTTTCTGGAAGGGACCAAGTTCCCCTTGCAGTGTGCTCGTCTAAGTGAGAGCCCCACCCTCCTTTTGATGCATCTGTAAATATTTGCAGAGCATGTTTAGAGGGTGTAATGGTTGACCTAGCAGCACATTGCTTTCCTCCAGCCACCATCTTAGATGGAAATGGAGCTATCTGGGGACCGGGATCACCTTTTCTAGTGAGTCTGGGACCCTCCAGTTGTTTTCCAAGTGCCACTGTATGGGCCTCATGTGACGTTGCCCTAGGTGGACTTGCTTTCCTGTAACTGTGAGTAGACCTATGAGGGACATGAACAGCCGGACCGGGCGTACCGGACCGGACAGTATTGACTGGATCTTGTCTGTCAAAACCTGACAAAGCTCTGGTGTGGGTTTGACCTTGCTCTCTTTCAGGTCGAACTGGTAACCTACGAAGTTGAAAACCTGTTGGGGGCCAGTTCTGACTTTTCACCAGCCACCCTAGTTCTTGACAAAGGGTTACTAAGGTCTGTGTATGCTGGAGACAAGTGTCGTGGGTAGAGGCTCTCACCAGTCAGTCGTCTAGGTATTGGTGGATCCTTATACCCCTCTGAAGTGCCATGAGTTTAACCTCTTGGCCACCACTGTGAACTCCATGGGAATTGGAATATGGAGGAATGCGTCTTTGAAGTCTATGGATGTGACCCACTGCCCTGCCTGTAGGGAGGTTCTTATTGCCTCTGGGGTCTACATTTGAACAACTCTGAGTTAAAAAAGGTGTTCAAGGTGCTCAGGACCAGGACAGGTCTCCACCGGTTGTTGGGCTCGGGTATCAAAAATAGCCGGTTGCCCTGTGAGTTTTGATTTTCTACCGGTTGTACTGTATTCTTGTTCACCAGCTGATACAGTGCTTCTAAAAGGAAGGACTGCTTGGCTGGGTTGTGGTAGTTGCTTATTACAGTTGGTGACCTTGTCAAGTTGGGTCTGAACCGGAAGGGGAGGGTGTAGCCCTCCCTCAGAGTGGTGACTACTTTTGGACTCAAACCCAGAACTTCCCACTTCTCCCAGCACCGGTTATAAGTGAAGCAATGCACTGTAACCAGTTCCTGGTGGTTCCCCAGTTCTGCATAAACTCATTGGAGTTGGCCGAACTGGGTGAATTGAACCATTTCTTTGTAGGGGTAGGTTCATATGAAAACTGCCTTTCTTCCTGCCCAGTGGAGGATTCAGCAGCTTCTGCAACCAACAGTCTCTGTAACCGGCCAAACCGGTAGGTGCCATCTCTCTGTAACCAAAGTTTCTGGGAGAAGGCCCTGTAACCAAAGAATTGGGACATCACATTTCTGTAGTCTTAGTTAATCCCTTGGTAGATCTCCCAGTCCAGTAGACTGGTGTTCCAGGTTCAGTCTGGTTACTTCACTATTATCTCTCAGATTCTTTGAAGCAACTGTCCCTGAAGGTTTGCAAGCCGGCACCTGGTGGGTAGGTTCTGTAATCAGTCGGTTAAGGGAATTTCTTCCCGTCCAACTAACTTGTCACCAGCAAATTTCTATAGCCGGTAAACCTCTTTAATTGGTGAACCTGTTGTCAGCACTGGATTTGAAGCTGGTTTCTTGTCAGTAAGCATGGGAACAGTCGTTTCTCTGTAACCAGCACCACACTCGGGAACCAGCAGCACTCCGGAACCGGTAATTCTCTGTAACCGGTGAACCTGCTGTCAGCACTGGATTTGAAGCTGGTTTCTTGCCAGTAAGAATGGGAACAGCAGATTCCTCTGTAACCAGCAGCACTCCTGGACCGGCAGCACTCAGGCACCGGCAACCCTGCGGCACCGGTACACTCCGGAACCGGCAACACTCGGGAGCCGGTAATTCTGTGAACCAGTAGCCCTGCTTTGTGTCACCAGCAACTCTGTGTAACCGGTAATCCTATTTAACCGGTAGCCCTTGCTGGATTTCTGTGACCACAACCAGCAGTCTGAGCAGAACTGGTGCCGGTATCCCTCATCACTGGCTGGCTAGTGACCCTACCAGTAGCCCGACCAGGACTGGTACCGGTCCAAAATTCTGCACTGGGGAGATAAGGGTCAATGGTCACTGCGACTTCTGGTAGGTGAACCCTCTGAGCAGCCGCACCGGTGGTCTGAACAAGACTGGAACCGGTACCCCCACAGTCACACCAGTGGAAAGGCCTCTGGTGGAGGTTCCAGGATCAAACAGGGCTGATCACTGGCAACCACTGAAGGGGTTTCTTCACAGGAACAGCACCCACCGGTAGTCTGTACAGACTGGAACCGGTAAAACTCATCACTAGTGCTCCCCACCGGTAGTCGGACCAGAACTGGTACCGGTAAAACTCATCACTTCTTGTCAACTGAACCAGTCACGCCTGGGGATTTGCTTGCCGGTAGTTGTGTTGAGATCTGTGAAGTCACATGACCGGCACCGGCAAAAATTTGCAGAGTTCAATGACCACTTGTCATCTAATTCTTCAGGCCAACAGACGAGATGCTGGATTTCTTCTTGCCAGTTAAAAAGTGTGTGTACAGTAATAATTACTCGTCTTTTCTTCTAAAACTTCTGTTGAAAACACGATTCCTCCATTGTAAATGCGTATCACGTGACCTCCATTGTTAAATGCGTATCACGTGACCAGGTCCGTGTCACGTGACAAGCATAAGCTGGAAGTGATGACGTCAGACGATGCATTCTTCTTTCCTTCTAAATTCTTCTCGTCGACATACACTCAGTGTTTCTCGACAACGAAGAAATAAATGGAGGTTACGTCGTGGAGATACAACCTTCTGTGTAGAAGAAGGAATGCTGCAGGGACGACACACGAGCTCTCACCCACGACTTCGTCTCGACGACAAGTACACAGAAATTCTTCAAAACTGGTTATAAAGTGCTGGATAATGCCTCGTTTTAGTCCTGGAGAGGCACTGATATGTATGAACACAATAAATATATTTAAATTCGTAGAATAAGCCGCGTTTCCTTCAAAACTTGGAGATCACTTCAAAACACGTCTGCACACTACGCGCCAAACGAAAAAGATGAACTGACGTCACTCTGACAAACAGGAAGCAAGTATGATGCGCCACCTAGCGAATGCACACTACTGACCGGTCCTGCCGGTATTATATACAGGACGTCTTTTTCTGGCGTTTGGCGGGACCGGTCGCGCCGACCGGTAAAAGCAATTGTCCATTGGATAGGATGTATTAACGCAATAAAAACTGTGTACAGTGTGTTACCGGGCTGAAGGACTGTGTATGTGTGCCCGGTCAGTTAGGTTTGAACCCTTCACCGGTGGTGGCCAAGGACAAGAAACTTTCCAGCAAGAGCGAGACTGTAAATTTACTTGTAAACTCTTGTGTTGCAAATGCTCATTCTGTCACCGGGTTGACACAAAAGAAAGGGGTAAATCCCAATTATTGTCACAATTACACAGAAATAAAATATGTGAAATATGTTTCTTGTGTAGGTCTCTTGAAATCTGTAAATCTTACCTCAAATGTCCCAACTGCTGCCATAGAGCTACCTGTAGGGGCCTGACTGCACCAGTTTTTGGAAAAATGGGAAGCCCTGGGGGCAAGTCCCAAGGTAGTAACAGTACTCAGAGAGGGCTACACCCTCCCCTTCTGGTTCAGACCCAACTTGACCAGATCACCAACTGTCATGAGCAATTATGCAAACTCTCACAGAAACCTCGACCTTGTGTAGGCCTTGTGTCAGCTGGTGAACAAAAATGCAGTCGAACCGGTAGCAAACTAAAACTCACTGGGGTTTTACAACCAGCTATTTTTCGTAGCCAAACCCAACAACCGGTGGAGACCTATTTTGGACCTGAGCACCTTGAACACCTTCCTAAACACAGAGTCATTCAAAATGGAGACACCAGAGACAATAAGAACCTCCCTACAGGCAGGGGACTGGGTCACCTCCATAGATTTCAAGGACGCATACTTCGATATACCAATTCACAATCAGTCCAGGAAGTACTTGCGTTTTCACGTCCAGGGCCAGTCCTACCAGTTCAAGGTCCTACCCTTTGGTCTTTCCACAGCACCCATGGAGTTCACAGTGGTGGCCAAAGAAATCAAACTGATGGCCTTACAGAAGGGTATAAGAATCCACCAGTACCTAGACGACTGGTTGGTGAGAGCCACATCCCACCAAACTTGTCTCCAGCATACACAGATCCTAATAGCTCTGTCAAGAACTAGGTTTGCTGGTGAACCAGGAGAAGTCAGAACTCGATCCAAAACAGGTTTTCAACCTCGTAGGTTACCAGTTCAACCTCAGGGAGGGCAAGGTCAGACCCACACCAGAGCGTTGGCAGATCTTAACAGACAAGATATTGACAATTCTGTCTGGTCCAGTGTGCCCTGTCTGGCAGTTCATGTCCCTCATAGGGTTCCTTTGCCACAGAAAAGCAAGTCCACCTAGGTCAACTTCATGTGAAACCCATACAGTGGCACTTGAAGAACAACTGGAGGGTACCAGAATCACTAGAAAAGGTGATACCCGTCCCAGGTCGCTACACCCCCACCTAAGGTGGTGGCTGGTGGAAAGCAATGTGCTTCCAGGTAAACCATTACACCCACTAAAACATGCTCTGCAGATATTTACAGACGCATCAAAAGAAGGGTGGGCGCTCACATAAATGAGCGCACTGCAAGGGGAACCTGGTTTCTTCCAGAAACTAAGTTGCATATAAACCACTTGGAACTAAAGGCGGTCTTTCTGGCCTTAAAAGAGTTCCAAGACCTCTGTTCAAACAACATAGTCTTGGTAGCCACAAACAACACAACAGTGGTTGCCTATATCAACAAGGAAGGGGGGGGGGGGGTGAAGTCGGGCTCTCTGTGTGGCCCTACTATGGAGAATCCTGTCCTGGTGCACCAGGAAACCGGTAACTCTCAAAGCATGTCTCATCCCCGGCCGGCTGAACGTTCAAGTTCAAGCTATCCAGACTTGGCCAGACCATTCAAATGGAGTGGTCCCTTCACCCATAGGTGTTCTAAGCTATGTAATCCTGGTGGCATCAGCCCCAAGTGGAGTTGTTTGCCACCAGATTCAACAACAAACTCCCACAGTTTGTGTCACCAGTTCCAGACCCCAGGCTTGGGCAGTGGATGGGCAGTCTGTCTTGGGAAAATCTGGACCCATATGCCTTCCCACCAGTAGCCATCTTGGGCAAAGTGGTGGAGAAGTTACAAGACTACCCTTGCAACAGAATCATTCGGATTGCACCAGGGTGGCCCAACATGCCCTGGTTCTGGGATCTAGTGGCAATGTCCAGTCAGATCCTTCTGTGTCTGCCCAACCTACCCAATCTGGTATCTCAACCATTCAACCAGACCCTGCACAGGAACCTGTCAAGCCTGAACCTACATGTCTTGCTCCTAGAGCCACAGCAATCAAGGAGCAGGGCTTCTCTGAGACAGTGGCAGCACAAATTGAGGCTCCTCAAAGAGGATCAACCAGAAAGTGCTTCCTGGTGCCCAAGTATGGCTTCTCCGTGGTGCTGATCCATTTCTGTCCCTGGACTTTGAATTTGCATATTGTTATTGTCTTGTTGCGCCTTAGAGTCCACTTCTCAGTGGAGATTAAGCGCTATAAAAGTAGAATTAGAAAAGTGGGCCATTTTTACAAAGTGGTGCCTCAGTAATCCGGTGGACTTCAGGGCACCACCTCTAAAATCCATAGCTGACTTCCTTTTGCGCCTGTTTCAGGACAGGAAGTTGCAACCCGGTACCATTGATGGGTACAGATTAGCCATTGCTGACAAGTTGGGTAATTTCATCATTAATGTCAGCAAAGATGAGAATCTCCCTCGTCTCCTGGATAGTTTGAAAACTGTTTTTCTTGTACAGTATTTTATGTATCTTCAGCTAATTGAAAACAAATGCCTTGTCTCTTTCTTCTCTTTCATCCAACTCTGTATTTGCTTTTGTGTGATATCTATCTGGAAACAGATTCATGGAAAGACCCACTCACTCATGTATGCCCTGCAGTGCGTGCTATTGTGCATTACATAATGTGTCTGCACACTTGAGTGAAAAGGTTGATAAGGGATATCAAGATGCATTTATTTTCATTAAGGGATATGCTTACAGTAAATCTTTTTGAGGGTAAACAATTCAAACAATGACATTTATCTTTAGATTTTGTTTGTTTTGAGAGAAGGGAAAAATCCTTATGTAAAAGCTCAGTGTTTCATGATATTTACATATACAGTCATGTGTGAATGAAAAATGTTAATAGTAACATCTGGCAACACAACTGTGTGTATTCTTTTTACAATGATCAATAAAGGATTTCAAAAGAAGGATTATCTTAAGCATATCCATCTTAAAAATATTAAACATAAAATGCCTCAAAGATATACAACATATGAATGGCCCTATCTATAGCCAGTTATAGTTTACTACAGTATATCTTTATCATTATAAATCTATGATTAAATATCTCCTGGAAAAAAGTTACGATTCCAAATTTACAGCTTCTCTTCAGCCAGCCTATAGCAAAAATGATTTGTAATATACTCTGTAATACTCTCTACGAAACTCAATAAAGCTCACATTCTGCTTACAGTTTAATACTGCAACTGCTACAGTTTTTAAATAATCCACGTTTTGTTCCGATACAAAACACAGTAAAGCTTACGTTCTGCTTACAGTCTCATACTGCAACTACTACAGCTCTCCATCCGGGCCACTCCTTTTTGTCAGCAAAAACCTTTCTCTAGTTTCTATTTTTCATGTTTGTCCCCAAAAAGTTTCAGATTAGTAGTTTAAGTACCAGTATCACTTTAAAGATTCTAAGATGCCCACAGAGACCCAATTTATGGACTTTTTGCCTCATATAAGCATTGTTTTTTTTGGTGAGCTTTAAGTCCCAATATTATTGAAATTATGGCCTAGTAGTAAAAATGGGTAGTTTTTAGCCCTTAACTAGCCCAGTATTATTCAACTTGCCTCAGTTAATTTTGACACAGCTCCTGCAGTTATGTACTTAATTCAGTTGATAATCACATATTTATAAGATCCCCATTTATAAATCTCTGTTATAAATTATAATTATATATCCATTCCTGTTGCCTTATTAATTTATATATAAATCTGGAGGTATAATTCATATTTCTGTTGGACATTCCTTATTCATATAGTACATATGATTAACTGAGCTTTTTGGGGCAAGTTTATAAAATGGATAGACTGGACCATTGATGACTTCTGAGTAATATTACTATACTCGTTTTATATATAGAGAGAGTATCTGTTATCTCATACCATTTATGTAGTATCACTCTTACTGGAGAGAGAGCTAATGAAGATCTACACCCCCACTGGGCAAGCATAGTTCATTTGTTTGTCTGATGTCATCGCCATACCTCTGTTGATTTAGTGTCACTGACATAGCCAAGGGGGTGTGTTTACTCCATTACCTAATAAAACAAAGGAGTTGAGTCAGGAGTGTTGGATGTTTAATTAGATGTACAAAGCATGCATCAAATTTATATCACATTTTTTTTACTCTACACAGATATATGGAAAAAGCAATCATCCTCTTTGCATTATGGTGGTGTGAAACCTGGCATATGTAGCACCAAATAAACTAAACCTTCATTTTGTTTCCAAGGAATTGTGAAGTGATATTGTCAGATCTTACTGTTTCTTCTTATTATAAATGAAACAGTTGTTACCGTCACGGGGCAAGCACGGTAGCAGTTACCAGTTGCTTTTAAGTTGCAACAGGAAAAGACAAAAAGTTTAACTTAACAAATTTATTTAAAATTAAAAATAATGATCCATATAAAATAATAATCAAAGTAAAAACAAAGAGCATATAAAATAAATAAATTTATTTGAGCTTGCGGAGCTTCACTCCTTCATCAGAAATAGCTTACAATTGTTTAAATTTGAAAGAAAGCTCTTTTTATATGTAAATACACAAAATTACATCAAAATGACGTTTTAACAAAGCAAATCACGTCATTATTACTTAAAAAAAAAATTGTGACGTCATCTTAAAATTTATGACGTAAATATGACTGAATTTGTGTTTTAAGTAATAATGACGTATTATCAGGAGTTTTAGCATCGTGCTTGAAGCAGGTATTGCCTAAAATAATCAGCATGGAACAGAAGGGCTTTTTGGAAAATAGATACATTGGTGAGAATATCAGAACATGACACTTTCTTACTTTTGGATGGTTCAGAAGAGTCCTTGAGAGAGAGCATACAAGTATTGAGAGGTTCCAAGTTATTAAAGTTTTGCTGCTTCGCTCTTTTTAAGTATCCATATAAAATAATAAACAAAGTAAAAACAAAGAGCATATAAAATAAATAGATTTATTTGAGCTTTCGGAGCTTCACTCCATCAGAAATAGCTTACAATTGTTTAAATTTGAAAGAAAGCTCTTTTTATATGTAAATAAACAAAATTACATCAAAATGACGTTTTAACAAAGCAAATCACGTCATTATTACTTAAAACACATATTTAGTCATATTTACGTCATAGATTTTAAGATGACGTCACAAAAAAAAATTTTTTTTACTATGACCTCACAAAAATCAAAATTTTTAATTATTTTTGCAATTTTTCACTATGACGTCTCAAAATCGAAAATTTTCAAATTTTTAAATTTTTTTTTTAAAAATCACTATAATGTCAAAAAAAAATTTCTTAAATTCGCACAATTTTAACAATGACAATAAAAATCAATATCCTCAACAAAAGAATTCAAATTAAACAAATTGTAAGAGAGATAACATTTATACTACAATTCCATTGTCCCTGTTCATACCCAGTGGCTACACACAGCCAAATTTCATAATGAAGTAACTTTCCTAGATTTTCCTGGCCAAATTACCATTGATTCAAACAGAACTTGCACTCTGAAATGATCTAAACTGTGGCCCAAAGAGTTGAAGTGAATAGCTACCTCTCTATGTCTATTCTTGTTCTTGACATCTCTCAAGTGTTTTCTCTTATCCTATCTCCTAACCTCCTTTCTGTTTCCCCGATATAAATCTCTCCACATCTAATACATTCAATGCAATAAATGACATCTTTGGTGATACAAGAAAAACTACCTGAAGGAGTAAATTTACCTCTAGGGCCCTCAATTGTGTGTACCTCATTGAAAACAAAGGTACATGTAAGACAACGTGGCAAAGTTTTGCCAGACACATCTTTTGAACTGAATGTATGTATGAATGTAGTCTTCTTGGCAAAGGTCTAGGATTTGTACCTACCAATAGGAAGCCTGAGAAGTTTCAAAGTCTTCAAGATCTTTCCAAATTTGATAGAAAAATTAGACTCCATGCTTTTTTAAAAATTTGAAAATTTTCGATTTTGTGACGTCATAGTGAAAAATTGCAAAAAAAATTAAAAATTTTGATTTTTGTGACGTCACAGCATAAACTTTATTGACTTCTATTCTCATTTTAAGATTGAGAACTTTGTGTTCAAAAGAAAATGATTTTGTGTTGAAAGTGAATGAAATGGAAAATTTCTTTCTTGTAAGGAGCTATCCCCAAAAAGTAGATCTAGTTTGATGTGGAGAGATTGATAATGGGAAAATAGAAAGGAGGTTAGGACAAGAGAAAACTTGAGAGATGTCAAGTATAAGAATATTCAATTCAGAGGTAGCAAACGCTTAATTCAAAGCAATGAATGAGAAACTCTGTCTTTAGCCATTGAGATACCCCTTCTCAATCTTAAAAAGTGAGAGCATGGTATAGAATTTTTTTAAGCATCTGGGTGGCAAGAACCATTTCTTTAAATATTAATGACTTGTCAGTTTGTCATTCATTATTGTCAGAAACGTCAACAAATTTAAAAAAATGTTCTTTAAAATAACTTTCTTTTATTTTTTTCTTTGCTGATACAACTATAATTGCCCCTTGGAGTATAGACACTTGTTGGCCCACTAACTTTGTGAACATAATCAAAATCCTGAGGACAGGTGAAACTTGTTTTCTCTCTATATTTAACCGTTTTGCCGTCCTGAGAATTTTCACTTAAGTTCAACAGTTCCTCAAGTAGAAGTAAAGGTATTGTTCAAAGCTGTTACTTTATTTTAGTTTAGTTCCTCCAGTTCCGGTTTGAACACTGGGCAACAACAGCTCTCCATTTGGCTCTTTGTCAGGAGCTATAGTCTTGGACTCTTCCCAACTAATCCCCATGCTTCATACGTCTTGTTGCATTGTTCTTCTCCAGGTGGTGTATTTGGTAGTCTTTCTTCTGGGATCCTAAGGATGTGACCCAGTATTTTCAAAGGATGTTCTTTCTCAATTTCACTTAGTTTCCATTGTCCTGATCTTTGACACACCTCATCATTTGTAACATGATCTTGCCACAATATTTTGAGTAACTTCCGTAGACATCCATGATGGAATACCTCAAGCTTGTGGTCTAAGTTGTTGTTTACTCTGCCATGTCTCACCAGCATAAATAACCACTGATATAACAAGAGAGTTCTACAAGCTCAATTTGTTCTTCATAGAGATGTGATTTGACGTCCAAATGGAGCTAAGTCTCTGAAATATGGATGCTGCTTTACCTAGTCGGCATGAAATGTCCCGTTTAGTGGCGCCCTTGTTCGAGATGCTACTTTCGAGGGAGGTAACATTTTTCATTTCTTCTGCTTCTGCTTTACTTTAAGAACCATTTGTTGCTGCTTTCTCACTTACATTACCTTGTTTTTTGCTGCACTGATCTTTAGACCTACTTTGGTTGCTGTACTTGCCAGAGATTGTTCACTTATATCATACACTGATTTGTAGTTTTAGCAGTTTCACCGAGTAAGGCTAAATCATCTGCAAAAACCAAATCAGATGTCTGGTGTTCCAGGGAATTCCATTTTGGGGATCAGATGTGGTCTGACACATGACATGACAAAGTCGATGGTTAAGAGAAACAACATCAGTGAAATAATAAAGCCCTGTCATACTCCAGTCACGATGTTAAAGTAATCTGTGTGGCCAGAGTTTAATCCTATACAACAGCTGTAATTCAAGTACAGGTTTTTGAAGATACTGATGCACTTTGTCTAGACACAGAGAGGTAGCTATTCACTTCAACTCTTTGGGCCACAGTTTAGATCATTTCAGAGTGCAAGTTCTGTTTGAAAATATCAATGGTAATTTGGCCAGGAAAATCAAGGAAAGTTACTTCATTATGAAATTTGGCTGTGTGTACCCACTGGGTATGAACAGGGACAATGGAATTGTAGTATAAATGTTATCTCTCTTACAATTTGTTTAATTTGAATTCTTTTGTTGAGGATATTGATTTTTATTGTCATTGTTAAAATTGTGCGAATTTAAGAAATTTTGGATTTTTTTTACATTATAGTGATTTCTAAAAAAATAAAAAAAAATTAAAAAATTTTCGATTTTGTGACATCATAGTGAAAAATTGCAAAAAAAATTAAAAATTTTGATTTTTGTGACGTCATAGTAAAATTTTTTTTTTTTTGTGACGTCATCTTAAAATTTATGACGTAAATATAACTAAATATGTGTTTTAAGTAATAATGACGTGTTTTGCTTTGTTAAAACGTCATTTTGATGTAATTTTGTTTATTTACATATAAAAAGAGCTTTCTTTCAAATTTAAATTGTAAGCTATTTCTGATGAAGGAGTGAAGCTCCGAAAGCTCAAATAAATCTATTTATTTGATATGCTCTTTGTTTTTACTTTGTTTATTATTTTATATGGATACTTAAACGAGCGAAGCAGCAAAACTTTAATAACTTGGAATATCTACAAGAATGATGGTGTCAGGTTGGTTTAGTACCTCTCTAAAATGTTCTATCCATCTTTGATTTTGTTCTTCTTCCGAGCTGAGAACTCTACCCTGCTTTTGTTTGATTGGTACTGGTGTTGTTACTCTTGACCCCAGTTAGATCTTTGACAAATTGAACAGCGTCTTAGAAACATTTTTCTGATTAGCCTCTTCTGCTTCTGTTTCCTTCTTCTCGATAAAGGCTTTTTTTGTCTAGACTTGCATACTGTTGATTAAGTTCTTCCTTATTTCCTTGCGCTGTTGGACATGCTGGCATTCGGCTTCTTTTCTTTCATGAATCAGTTTCCATGTGAAATCCATATAAAATAATAAACAAAGTTTCCATGTGTCTTGGGTCATCCACTGTTCTTTCCTTCTACCCCTTCTCTTAAGAATTACTTATTCAGCTGTCTCATTCACATAGGTTTTCATTCGATACCACTACTCTTCCGCATCTTGTGAATGTTTGAGCACTTTAAATCGATTTCTTAGTTTTAGCATGAATTTCTCAGCCTGTTGCTGCATCTCTTTTCTACTGCAAGGGGGCAATTCTACTTGTTTGGCTAACACACGCTTTAATTTTAGATGAAGTTTTCCTGCCAGCATAGAGTGGTCTGACCCCACATTGCCTCTTCTTCTTACTCTCACATCTTGCAGGGATGACTTCCATTTTGTAGAAATGCATATATGTATTCGATTTTGTATAATGTTATAGGGGAAGTGAAAAATTACGACCTGAAGCTGCTGTGTAACTCAGAAATGAGATAGACAGGAAGTGGACAACTATTGAAAGGAGGAAAACCATACTCTGGACATTCATATACACACATATGGAGTTGGTGTAATACTCCGTAAAAAGGCACAAAGAGTTCTTACAGTTTCCCAACCCGTAAACCATCGCATAACAAGATTCAACACGAACTTACAAAGGTGACAATCATCGAAGCGTATAAACCCACTGAGGCATTTGAAGATGAAGAGGATGAGTTTTACAGAAAGCTGCAAGATGATATAAACAACACCCCTAGCTATGATATCGAGATCCTGATGGGGGACTTCAATGGCCAGCTTGGACCTCTCACACAAGGGCCGTGAATCGATATTAGGCCCACATGGTACATCTACGGCTCACAACAATGGTAAATGGCTCATATCATTCTCTGCAGTGAACAGCTTGACCATCGGCAACATTCTTCCAACACAAACTCATTCATAAGAAAATATTGAGATCTCATTGAGATTTAATTGAGAGGCATGTTCGTTTAACCCGATGAGAAATGCTCTGAAAGATGCATTGACCATGCCACCCTTAGTGGCTGTACATGGAAGTGATATGAGCACATGCGCTAAATTTCACTGGAAATCTATCTTGATATGAGTTTAGAAATTAAATGTACATACGTCATGAAGTATCACAAAGATATGATCAGTTTCACAAGATACAGTGTGGATATTTAAAACAAAATCCATTTGGGTATAAATTTGATAATTTTAATTTCATAAATGTAGCTTTTTTAAGCTACAAGCTTACCATCTGGAACTGAATGCTATCTCGAGGGGCTACAGGAATACGGCCAACGTAAAAAAATAGATGTTGACGTGAAGTGTTGACCGAACCCCTAATGCTGAAGGCGATCGCTGTACTGTAGCTTCTTTCCTTTCTCGTTGCAATTTAGACCATACCCCCCTCAGCTGTAATACAGCTAAATTTACGTTATTAAAATTTTCAATTGTACTGCGTTACAATAGCTTACCATGTGATACTGAATGCTGAATCCAACTGCTAGGCGGAGGGATTACAACTGAGAGTGTAACTCTTGTCAATTTTTCTTGGATTTTGGATTAAAAGATTAAAATGAACTTTTTAGAAAGACCAGTCTGAGTTCTGTATAAAGTGCTCAAGTTCCGGAAACTAGGCGGGTAAGAAGTCAAAAACCAGAATACTGAATGAAAGTATCGAAACTTCCTGGATATTTTGATTTGAAGGAGGAAGTGGAGCTGTGCTCACTTATGCGGAGTATAGTCTGAGGGCTTCACTACAATGAACACAAGCCCTGGGCTTGGAAATCTAATTAACTTGCCACCCTAATGATGAGATTATGGGAACACCTAAATAAGTCAAATATTGAAAATAAGAGATAAAAGACCTTACCATGGATCCTGAGAAGGTAGGCATATATCTAGACCCTGGGATTTAGACTCCTGAAGACTTCGCGGATGTGCTCCCCTTCTTTTCTTCCCAAGGATAACTAGTCTGAGGGGGTGGTTTAGGACATGTTGAGCTGCTACTACTGGACCCAGATACATATTGTTGTCGTCTGACCAAGTAAGGTTTTTTAGGTAAAAATTTGTAAATGTGTTGTGAGTTTTCCACTGACAAGCTTGCATGATTTGCTTCACTGAAACCACGACGTAACAGATCTTAGAGGCCGCAAAGGCCCTAATGTCATGTGCTTGGACCAAGTCCAAGACTTGTTAATCTGCTTGTTTGTAACAAAGTAGGATAGTTTGGTAGTGCTGGTACTGCTCTCTACTCTAGTTATGAGATATGTAGATGACCATGGTATTAAAACATGTTTTTCCGCTAACAACTTCTCAGAAGACAGTAACAAATGAGTCCCTCAAAATTTTTGCCAGTGCCATAAAAATGTGGAAGGAGGTCTAACGATCTCAAAATGAACAGTTCAAAAAACTAAATTCATATTATTTGGCTATCCAGTGCAACTAAAGAAGTGTTCATCAAACTGTATAACAGTAAACAGTGTAGCTGTAGATTTAAGTGTCAACATCAAGTACCTGGGAGTCTATTTAGACAACACCTAACCTTAAAAAGGCATATCACTCAGTGCTGAATTGCCATGCAAAATGTTCATCGAATTACAAATCATACAATCTACCCTTACTACGGATGCAGCACATACATTACCATTAGGTCTGGTAATGTCACACGTCGGCTTCTGCAATAGTGTACCGTTTGGTCTTTCACAAAAAACAGTTAATAAAATGCAAAGAGTTCAGTATATAGTGGCCAAACTTGTTCTGAAAAAGCGAAAGTATGACAGTGTGATTGAATATAGAAGGCTTCTTCACTGGCTTGTAATAGCTGCAAGGATTGAATTTAAAATATTAGTGCTTGTGTATAATGCTTTCAAGGTGATGCCCCTTCAGAGAATACAGAATCTTCTAATAAAAAAAAACAACATTCAAAGAAGGACTAAGATCTTCCAAAGACTCAAATTTGCTCCTAGTTTCTAAAACAAACAAAAAAACCTTTCAATCAAGATCATTTAGTGGGAGTGTGCCCTTCATTGTGGGATGAATTACTGGACAACATCAAGAACTCTACAAATCTGAAACTGTTTAGGAAAAATGTTAAGACATTACTGTTCAATAAATACTACATGTAGACTTGCATGTAAAAAACTTACTGCACATTTAAAACAGACTTGTATAAATGTGCAATACCAAATGTAATATGTTAAAACACGGAGATCCCTAGATGGCATGTTCCTTTAACCTGATGAGAAATGCTCTGAACGATTAATCTGGAAAATTCAGGAACATTCCAAAAATCTTAAGGCAAGTAACGAAATTCTTAAGGTTCCGAGTTTACTCAGATTTTCACATTTATTCATTTATGCAATCATGGACTTAAACTGGATAAAATCAAATGTAATCAGTTGAAAGATGTTTTGCCTAAAATTGATGAAAAAGAAGAGAAATTAATAGTTAACATAACCAAAATGCTATGATGATTTTTCTCAATGTAATTTTAAACCACCAAAAAGATCAAATTTGAAAGCAGATGAAGAAAAAGCCCTTCAAATCTCAGAAAGAGAGAAGACTTTGTTATTGCACCTGCACATAAAGGAGGTGCTGTGGTTGTGTGTAGAAAGGATCGCTATTGTGATGAAGCCAAGGTAGATATCAAGTGAACAATTTTATTTCGCACTTGATTGTGACATCACCAACAAAATAAGTGGGAATGCGGAGGACCTGTCCCAATATGACCCTGGTTGTTGAACAGGAAATAAAGCACCAACTTTGACTTTACATTTTTCATATTATGAATTCATCATTATTTAAAGGCTTGCATCCTTTGTATATTATGCAACATTTTTCTATTTGGAATGCTAAATGATGTAATTTTTACAATCTCAAGTTTGATGATGTATTTGTGCTGTCTTTATGACGTTTATGCTACATGACGTGTTAATTGTTACATCACAAATTTTCGTTTATGACATTGAAAGGATGTTTGGATTGCTTAGTGATGGTACTTTTGTATGCTCTTGCTTGATCCATGAGGAGATAGTGGCAGGTGAGATGTCTTGTCAAAAGCTTCTAAAGGGAGACAGACTAACTCATTTTTCTGTTTGAGATCCTGTCCCAATAAGTAGCACAGTGCACAGAACCACAGGGGTTCGAATGGAGCCTTGCCAATTGGTGCAACACCAGGGGGAGGTTCAAGGAGGAAATACCCCTCCGACCCTTAGGTAAGTCTCTGTAAACTGTCCAAGAGACGAGCAAGAGTCTCATCGTGCTAAAATTTATTGGTGAATTACCCAGTTGTCAGCAATGACTGATCTGGTAGATCCTCTTGAGGAGCCTCAATTCCTGCTGCCACTGCCTCAGAGAAGCCCTGCTCCATGATTGCTGAGGCTGTAGGAGCCATGCACGCAGATTTAATTTTGACAGATTTCTGTGAGAATTTTACCAAGTAATCTGACATGACATGATCACGAAATCCCAGAACCAGGCATGTTGGGCCACCTTGGAGCAATCAGTGATTCCCCGCATGGGTAGTCCTACTACTTCATCACTTGCCCAAGATGGCTATACCATTGGGAAGACATATGGGTCCAGATCCTCCCATGGCAGACTGATTTGCATCATTGTCCATATTGGGGGTCTGGCTCCGGTGATACAAGTTGAGGCAGTTTGTTGTTGAGCCAGGTGGCAAAAACAGGTCCATTTAGGGCTGGTGCCACGAGAAGCATATTGCTTGAAAAAACTCTGACAGGAGAGACCATTCTGTCTGCTCTGTCTGGTTTGCGTGAGACTGGATAGCTTGTCTGCTATGACATTCAGCCGCCTAGAATGTGTCGGGCTAGTCACCCGTTTCCTGGAATACCAGGTCAGGATTCTCCATAGTAGGGCACAAAGAGGGCCCAACTTCATCCCCCCTCCTTCCTTAATACAGGGAACCACCATTGTGTTATCTGTAGCTATGAGAGCAATATTGTCCAACCAGAGGTCTTGGAATTATTTAAGGGCCAAATGACCGCCTTAGTTCCTTCTGGAAGGGACCAGGTTCCCCTTGCAGTGTGTTCCGCTAAGTGAACACCCCATCCTTCCATGTTGCATCTAAGGATTGAAGAGCTTATTTAGCGGGTGTAATGATTGACATTGAAGCACATTGTTTTCCTGCAGCCACCATTTAAGATGGGAGCGGAAGGAACCGGGGTCACCTTTTCTAGTGATTCTGGTACCCTCCAGTTGTTCTTCTAGTGCCACTTTATCGGTCTCATGTGGAGGCGACCTAGGTCGAGGTCCAGTTTAAATTTTTCATGTTTACCATTCAAACTTACTCCTGACACTGAGCTCCTAGGAGACTGTGTGTGTTGGAGAAGGCTTGGTGGGAACTGGCTTTGACCAACCAGTCATACTGGTGGATTGTGGATTGTAATGCCATAGTTAGACCTCCTTCGCCACCACCGAGTTAAGCCTCGAACAGACCAAAGGGGGAGTGATTGAACTGTGGTGGGAAGACCCTGGACATGAACACTCCTGTACTTCCTTGTTGGTAGAATGAGGTGAGACAGTAGACAACCTTATCCACTCCCCTTGCTGAAGAGAGGTTAATATGGTTCCCGATGTTTCCCAAACTGAGTTATTCAGGGTACTGGGCCAACTTCTGCCTGGAGACCTGGTTGAGCCCTGTCGTTTCCCGAAGGTTAGGGTGTAGCCTTTCTGGGAGATTTCTTATGAACTTGGGCTGGCCCCTAGGGCTTGCCCAAGTTTTGAGCAGGCAAGTTGAGCCAAAAAAGTGTCAACACCACTGACAGGCTAGACCTCGTGAATCCACATCGGAGAAACACTAATTGCCATTTATAACATTGTTGATCCCTGGTCTGATTAACAGATATTTTTCCCATTGCTAGAGTTTTGAAAACTGGCAGAATGGGTTATAATATTGAGGATAAAACTGAACTTGCAAACTCGGGCCCCCTTGGGTCAGCTGACACTGGTTCACAGGCTGGGTAAAAAGGCAAACTGGATGACCAGTGTAATAGGTGTGAGGTCTGATAAGAAGTTGACTGGTAGTTGTTGTACAAGTTTTGCTTGACAGTCTTCATCTTATGTAAAGCCACTGTCTGACCAGCTAGGTCCTGAAAGGGTAGGCAGGCTGACTAGTTCGGTAGATTGACAGTCATTTCATCGGGACCAGTGACTGTTCCAATAATTCCTCTGTAACCAGTTCCCCAGACAGCTACTGGTTGGCCTAAACAGCTGCTTGGACACTTAAAGAACTTCTGCTGATCAATTTGGTCAGTCCTGGAGACCTGCCCAGTACCAGGCCCAATCGGTTATAGGAGACGCAATGCTCTGTAACCCGTGGCTCAAAAGTTCTGTATAAACTCACTGGATTTGGCAGAACTGGGTAAGTTGAAGGATAGGCTCATATGAATCTGTCTGCTTCCTGTCCACAGTGGTCCAGGTGCCGGTCCAGTAACCTGGTGTTCCAGGTTCAGCTGGTTCCTTCACCAGTATCACTCAGTTCTGAAAGTTGTGTAAGCCGGCACCGGGTCAATAGGCTCTGTAACCGGTTGGTTAAAGGAATTTTTCTGAAGAAACTTCCTGTCCAACTAACTTGTCACCAGCAATTCTCTGTAACCGGGATACATCTGTAGCCGGTGAACCTGTTGTAAGCACTGGATTTGAAGCTGGTTTCTTGCCAGTAAGGATGGGAACAGCATATTTCTCTGTAAGGGACAATACTCTGTAACCGGTAATTTTCTGTAACCGGTAGACCTGCTGTGTGTCACCAGCAACTCCCTGTAACCAGTAATCCTGTTTAACCGGCAGCCCTTGCTGGATCTCTGTATGGCCACAACCAGCAGTCTGAACAGAACTGGTGTTATCCCTCATCACTGGCTGGCTAGAGACGCTACCGATAGCCTGAACAGGACTGGTACCGGTCCCCCAAATCTGCACTGCGGAGGTAAGGGTTTAAATGGTCACAGCAACTTCTGGTAGGTCAACCCTCTGAGCAGCCTCACCGGTGGTCTGAACAAGACTGGAACCGGTACCCCCAACAGTCACACCAGAGGACAGGCCACTGGTGGAGGTTCCAGGATCAAAAGGGCTGATCACTGGTAACCACTGAAGGGGATTTCTTCACAGGAACAACACCCACCCAACAGAACTGGTACCGGTAAAACAGCCATCAATTCTTGCTAGCTAGCAGGTGACCCCGCCGGTAGTCTCAACAGAACTGGTACCGATAAAACTCATCACTTCTTGTCAGCTGAACCAGTCACGCTTGGAAATCTGCTTGCCGGTAGTTGTGTTGAGATATGTGAAGTCACATGACTGGCACTTCAAAAACTTGCAGATATCTGTGACCACTTGCCATCTAATTCTTCAGGCCATCAGACGAGTTGCTGGATTTCTTCTTGCTAGGTAAAAGTGGGCGTAGAGTAATAAATGGTCGTCTTCTTCTGGTGTTGAATGTTGAATGCGTATCACATGACCAGATCTGTGTCACGTGACAAGCATAAGCTGGAAGTGGTGACGTCAGACGATGCATTCTTATTTACTTCTAATTTCTTCTCGTCGACATACAACACAGTGTTACTCGACAATGCAATAGAATTTAATGAAGGGTGAATCGTGGTAAATATACACTTTTGTTCAGAAGGAATGCTGTAGGGACGACACACGAACTGTCACCCATGGCTTCGTCTCGACAAGTACAAAGTACAAGTACTCTGGAGAGGCCATGATATGCAAGTAACACAATATGTATATTTTCAGATGAAAATAAGCTTTAAATTCGTAGAATAAACTGCATTATCTTCAAACTTCGAGATCACTTCAAAAACACGGCACTCTGTCTAGACAGGAAGCAAGTATGATGTGCCACGTAGCGAATGCAAACTACTGACCGGTCCTGCTGGTATGATATACAGGACGTCTTTTTCTGGCGTTTGGTGCGACCGGTGTAGCGCCAGATAACGTATCCCCCATAAAAGTGTGTGGGGATACAAAATATGGCAAGGAGGGTGGGGCTGCTACAAAGTGTATGGGGACACAGAATATGGCGAGGGGGCTGCAACATTTTGTATCCCCTGCCATACTTTGTATCCCCTTTGTCATATTTTGTATCCCCTAGTATTTTATGAGCTAATCATTAGTATTTTCCTCTGTTCATTATGGTTATACAATTAATAGCCCAATGTTTGTACTATAAATACAGTTTTAGTTTTCAAACTCTTTTAAACGTGAAAGTTTTCATCCCAGGATAAAAATCTCATTAAATGTCACTTTTGGTGTATTTGCAGGTGTTATCTCAATGAATTTAGCAGCCATTGCTAAGTTTTGAAAAAGAACTATGTGGGAAAAGTAGAAAAAAATTATTCTATTTTGTTTGTGTTTGTAATAAATATGTAGCACATGATGCACGAGTGAATTCAACACAATGTGAATTATGTATTAATTCTCCATTTACAAACTTTTACAAACTTAGATTAGATATTTAATATTAAATGTATTTGAAATATATATCCATCTCATTACTTTAATTTGTAAATCACATAAAGTGCATTTGTTTCTACAAACTTGTGCATATAATTTAAGAATGTTATTACGGAAAGTTATTCAAGTGTAAGATCAGACTTTAATGCAAGTCATGTAATTGCAAAGTCATGTAATACAAGGCTAGGATTTAAAATGACTAAGCTTTTCTAAAGTAATTGATCATATTTACCCTTCTATGTTCAGCTCAATACTAACTGACCAGAGCTCAATAAAGCTTAATTCCGCATGCCTTCCCATTGAGACTGAAGGAGCCCAACAACAAGGGACTGAGTAAATCCAGTTAACTAATCACTAACTAAATCCTCATTGGCCCAATGCCTTTATGTCCATGTCAAAGGAAACCATTCTTTTTATGATACTTTGTTTACAGGTAGAATTCAGTGGATTGAATGTAATATTTCTTTCAATTTTTCGAACAGTTTGAATTTTAGAACTTAATAAATAAATTATTAAATTTAATTCAAACATCTTACCTAGTTGCCATATCTGATAAAAAACCTTGTGAATAGGAAGTTGATACATAAAATGCAATATAAATAATATTCAATACACATAAAAACAAAAATATAAATAAAATATTCCCTATGGACTTTCTAATGCAGTTATTCCAAGTTATTAAAGTTTTGCTGCTTCGTTCTTTTAAGTATCCATATAAAATAATAAACAAAGTAAAAACAAAGAGCATATCAAATAAATAGATTTATTTGAGCTTTCGGAGCTTCACTCCTTCATCAGAAATAGCTTACAATTGTTTAAATTTGAAAGAAAGCTCTTTTTATATGTAAATAAACAAAATTACATCAAAATGACGTTTTAACAAAGCAAAACACGTCATTATTACTTAAAACACATATTTAGTCATATTTACGTCATAAATTTTAAGAAGTCACAAATTTTTTTTTTTTTTTTTACCATGTCACAAAAATCAAAATTTTTAATTAATTTGCAATTTTTCACTATGACGTCACAAAATCGGAAATTTTCAAATTTAAAAAAATTTTTTTTTAAAATCACTATAAATGTCAAAAAAATCCAAAATTTCTTAAATTCGCACATTTTAACAATGACAATAAAAATCAATATCCTCAACAAAAGAATTCAAATTAAACAAATTGTAAGAGAGATAAGATTTATACTACAATTCCATTGTCCCTGTTCATACCCAGTGGGTACACGCAGCCAAATTTCATAATGAAGTAACTTTCGTTGATTTTCCTGGCCAAATTACCATTGATATTTTCAAACAGAACTTGCACTCTGAAATGATCTAAACTGTGGCCCAAAGAGTTGAAGTGAATAGCTACCTCTCTATGTCTATTCTTGTTCTTGACATCTCTCAAGTGTTCTCTTATCCTATCTCCTAACCTCCTTTCTGTTTCCCCAATATAAATCTCTCCTTCAATTTTGGTTAAAAGTTATATAAAAATAAAATAAAGACAACAGATTTTTTAAAACATATTGGACAAGAAACCGACAGTGATAATAACCTTTATTTTAATGATTTACGATTTCTATGTTTGGTAACATAATTCACATGGAGTTAAGGAAGCAAGTAGAGCAAGGTAAAGACAGTTAAATATAAAATTCTGAAACTATCACTAGATTCTTAAAGTGTCAATGAACTGTGTGTAAACTCTTTTAAAAGCTATAAATGCATAGCTATTTATTTTAACTGGATAAAATGAACATGAATACCAAATAAGAATGCTTACTTATCAGATTTTTGCGGTAATTCCACAAATGTTTGTTAATTTAACTTGTTTAAGGGGGCTATTTTCATAACATAATGTCACGCATGACATCATTTAACTTTTGTTTAGATTACATTTAATCTGAAGCGATAATGTAATTCACTTAGTTTGTTTGCAAATGCCAATTCTTGTCAAATTGTGTTCTTAGACAAATAATTAAAAGAGTGTTTTATTATTCTATGGTGGTGTAAGAACACAATCAGTATACGTGTACATATGAAAAAAGCTAATACCAATATCATTATATGCACTACTAAACATGTAAAGTCAATGGGCATAGTTAAAGAAACTGGGGGGATGCATAACTTAACATAATATGGCCTTACCCTCTTACCCAAATTGCATCCCAGTTTCTTGCCCATTTGAACGAACATCCACTCTTTGAACTGATATTTCACAAACTACTAACTTCTGTAAAATTTCAAACTTTGATACATTTGATAAATCAATGTTTCACAACACGTTGTTTTGAGCTGCTACAAAATCAATTTCTGTGAATGGTAGGTGGAATCGATTTTGAATAGTCTTTATTGCACCTGCCATTACCTTGTAAGTTATATATTCTATACGATATTACAAATTGTCTCAAAATGTCCACCATCAAAACACTGACTACAAATGATGGATGTATTTTCTGACACCATCATAGCCTGATTCTGTTGGAACAACAGCATGAAGTTTCCGCATTCCCGGCCCTTTATTGGTTGTAGAGGCAGTTCAACAACAAAACTGGGTCTTTTTCACATTCTGGTTTCAATGCAAAATCATATCTCAGTGAACTTTTAACCTTTTTCTAGTGAAGCACCCCATTCCTAGTCCTTTGTAACTATTGGCTATTAAATATTAAGTTTCCCATTGTTTTTTTTAAATACCTCCAGAAAGGTAAATACAATACAGCAAGATAAGGAAAGGTCCGTCCCTAATCTGTGGAATATGACAAAAACTAGAGGCTTTTGAAAAACAGTGTTTTCAACTGTAGATTCATCTAAAATGCATTTTAGCAACATATATATCATGTAAAATACTTGAATATATTATTGCTAAAAAGTTTTTCTGTAAAGTTTTTCAACAGCAAAAAATGCTTTTTGGAAATTAAAATTAATTAAAAAATTAAATTAAAATTAATTAAAAAATGTTTAAGTTTTTCCATAAAAGAAATGTTTATGGTTTTGGTTATGCATATAATTTTTTCTTGTTTCTTTTATCATTTCCACACAGGTTCGAAATAAAAGACTCAATGGGATTTTTTATAAAACTAAAATGTATTTTGTTGTTATTTTTTTGTTGTTATAAAACTAAAATGTATAGTTACTTCATTATGAAATTTGGCTGTGTGTACCCGCTGGGTATGAACAGGGACAATGGAATTGTAGTATAAATGTTATCTCTCTTACAATTTGTTTAATTTGAATTCTTTTGTTGAGGATATTGATTTTTATTGTCATTGTTAAAATTGTGCGAATTTAAGAAATTTTGGATTTTTTTGGACATTATAGTGAATTTTAAAAAAATTTCGAAAAATTTACGGGCTGGCACCTTGGTGCCAGCTAGGTCATTCCTGAGGGGACCTTAAATTTCTTCTTTAGTTGTTACCACCATGCTGTTTGCAATCTGTCTCCTCATTGGCTGTGGCAGCTCCCTGTGTTAAAGCCTACTGACCCTTCTTCCATTTGCATTCTAGATCTGGAAGGGGCAACACTGAAAATTTTAAAAAAATTGTTTTTTCCATTTGTCAAGTGTTAGACTATTTTATCAAGTTTTTTTTTAGTTCATACATTGATTTTATTTCTGACTTATGGAAAAGACAAAGAAGTACAACTTGCGATCTGCAAGCAGTAACACACAGATGCAGACTCAGCTGGGTGGCGACATGGAGTTTGTCACACAACTGCTGGGGGTAGGTCCTGGCACTTCCAGCCAGCAGGGGTGTGATAGCCAGTCTTCAGACAGTGAGTTAAATTGCAGTGATGTAATTAATGCATCTGATTCGGATGCAGCAGGAACCGGTCCTTTAACAAATTTTCCCAGGAAAAGTCGGGCACTTCGGATTCTCATGCTGTGGACACACAAACAATTATTAATCAGCAAATTTTAGCACAATTAACTTACATTGGTCAGCGGTTGAAAAAATTGGAAAAGCCTGATTGTAAGAAATCAAATGATGTCACAAAGCATAAGAACAGAAGTACCCGTACTCGTTCTAAACCCACACCAAATATGCATACACAAAGTACTGAGAGTACTGGTCAGTCAACCGTTAACTCTGTAGTCCCTGGTACAGAAACTTGGCCATTTCATTCAATTACTGTCCCTTCCCTAGTTGACATTCGACAGAATGCAAATATTCAGGAGAAAGTTGATCAAAGAATCAAAGAACTTCAACAACTGTCGAGCACAGGTACTGATTCAAAAATCAAAACCCTTAGAGGTGGTTCAGTTGACATATTCGTTAAGAATCGAGTTAAATGGCCCCATGAGCATGTTTTGGGCGTGTTTCTTATGACCAGTTAACCATGGGTCAGTGGATGGCTGGCTTTTGCCGCACCATGAGAGAGGAAAAAAAGAGGAAATAAAGAAGCAATGCTAGATTTTTTGGTAGCACTTTTGGATGACAGTAATGACTTTTCCTGGGCGGTGGCAAAGGCCAGCCATGCAGTACTCCTATGTAGAATGGAGCAAGGTGAAATTGTAGATTATACACAAACTAATTTAGTGGATAGGGTAAGAAGAGCTCATGCACAAAGACATATCACCCACACTTCTTTCAATGCTACACAAAATTTAAAAAAATCCAAAACAACCAAGTCTATGCCTTGTAACTTCTATAACCAAGGCTCCTGCAACTTTTCAACAACCCACGAAACAAAAGGGGTGCTTTGCTTTTCAAAAGGGGGGGGGGGGGATTTTGCACATGCAGAAAATGAATGTAGGAGTAAAAACAAGCATGCAAAAAACGACTAAAGCTGGGCGAAGGTTGCCATTCCAATAAACGTTTTGCTTCTAAGTATATTTGGTCAAGCAAGATTGATAGGAAAACCACATCTCAAGAATTTTCAGTAGATACACCCACATTTTCAAACTGGTTTACCAAGGGTAATGCTTTTGCAAATATTTGGAATGGCAGATCTTACGCTCAGGTCACTGCTAAGAAAAACCTACTTCCGGTTTCGGCAGCCTGTATTCATAAAACCCCTGACAGGAATGCAAACTCTAGCTATGACAAAGCTTACAGATAACACTTCTGCAGACCATATGCTACATGGTCAGCTTGATTCACATATGGCTTTTGGCCCAAACAAAAAATGTCCCTGAAGACGTTTGGCAAAATCGCTTACAGTCTAAAGATTACATGGCATGTGTTCACCAGAATGGTGATAAGTTTGGCTACAAGCCATTAAATGATTTGCAAGTATACAAAGGCCCGGAAATTCAATGGAAGCCACTTCCTGACATATGGCAGGCGAATAAGCTAATTCGTGAAAGCAAGGTGCCAAATTTTTTAAATTGTCGTATCCCTGTGAAGACACAGTTGAATCCTCATAAATGGCGTTCGTATTTAACCCAGTATTGGGATCAACAACTTCCTGATCTCATACAGTATGGTTTTCCTTTGGACTTCAATAGAAATAGTAATCTTGTTTCTACATACGTTAACCATACCTCAGCTATTGAACATGAGCAACATATTGACCAATATATTGCTGAAGAACTTAAATATGGTGCTTTGTATGGTCCTTTTCAAGATACTCCTATCCCTGTGCATGTTTCTCCATTAATGACCAGGGCTAAACAAAATTCTGATAAGAGGCGTACTATTGTTGACCTTAGTTGGCCAAAAAATGCTTCAGTTAATGCTGCAGTTCAGAAAAATGTCTATCTCGGATCCCATTTTGTGCTTAAATATCCATCCCTGGATGGCATAACCACAGAATTGAGAAAATTAGGTCCATCAGCTCTTATATATAAGGTCGATATTAGCAGGGCCTTTAGACATATCCGTATTGATCCGGGCGACATTGATCTGCTGGGAATCCGTCTCAAAAGCTTATTCCTGGACGGATCTTTGCCGTTCGGATTCAGACTCGGATCCGGAATTTTTGAGAGGTGTTCCGATGCCACCAGATATATTATGAAAAATTTTGGTCATAACGGCCTCATGAACTACATTGATGACCTCATATATATCGGCCTACCATCAAAAATTTACAATTCTTATTATCAGTTATTGTCATTGCTTGAACAGCTAGGTCTGGAAATAAGTCAATCAAAGCTTGTACCTCCATCCACTTCTGTGGTTTGCCTTGGAATTCAAGTTAATACGGTTGCACGTACGTTGTCTATTCCGGACGAAAAATTAGCTGAAATTAAGCAGTTATGTGAACAGTGGGTTCACAAGAAAAATTGCACCAAAAATCAACTACAGTCCCTCTTAGGGTCTTTACTGTATATCACTAGATGTGTACGATCCGCTAGAAATTTTCTTAATAGAATGTTACAAATTCTTGGAGATAATGTACACACTAATTTCATTGTCTTATCTCATCACTTTTTCCAAGACCTTGAATGGTTCAGAGTATTTTTACACCATTTCAATGGGGTCATTTTTTATGATAATAAGTTAATACACTATGAAGTTAACTTAGATGCCTCTTTAAATGGCCTAGGCGCTTGTTTTGGCAATGAGGCTTATGCTTTCCCTTTGCCTCTAAATTTCATGAACCTCCACATCACACAACTTGAAATGTTGAATGTTGTTATAGCACTCAAAGTCTGGGCCAACAAAAGAATAAAGATTAGCTGCGATAACTTGGCGGTGGTAGAAATTTTGAAATCTGGCAAAACCGGGGACCCTTTCTTGGCCACTTGTGCCAGGAATATCTGGCTCATTACTGCCATGTTTAATATTGATATTATATTAATTCATGTCCCTGGGGTCAACAACCAGGTTGCTGACTTACTTTCCAGATGGACTGTTACGTCCAATCCTCAAAGTAAACTTATGCAAATGTTACCTCAATTTCAATGGTTAGACACTCACATTGATTTAACCAAGCTGAATTACTTCATTTAGCTTTGTTCTTTATTTTTCAGATCTACCACTGCCTGCAGCCCAGTTGGCCACCAATGCTGTCCACAGGCTACGCCAGGGTTTTCGTCCTGCCACTCAGAAAACTTATACACGAATGTTTAGGGACTTCTTGTGGCTTCCTTGGTGGCCACTGGTCTGCTTGCTTCTCGGGTAACTCACCTTACCTTATTGGCTTTTATGGAGTTTTTGCTGCAAAATGCTTTTACTCCCTCTAATATTGCCAACTACATGGCTGGCCTCAGGGCCTCCTTTGTCTTATACGGCTTAGATACGGTTCCGTTCTAACATCAACGACTTCAATATTTTCACAAAGGTGCCAAGCTTCAAACTCTCAATTTTCCAAAACCCAAGCTTCATCTGGATGAAAACCTTTTACTTAAAATTATCACTGCTTGTGATCAGCTACAATTTTCTGTCATTTTTAAACCACTTTACCCGCTAGCTTTCTTTTCTTTCCTCAGAATTTCTAATATTCTCCCACATGCTATCACTTCTTTTGACCCCACTCGCCAACTGGCCGTGGGTGATGTTATATTTTCTCACAAGGCTGCCACCATCATCATTAAATGGTCTAAAACTTTGCAAGATAAATCAAAAATTCATACTATCCCTCTTCCATTTCTGATAGACTCTCCCTTATGTCCTATTCAGGCCTTACAGCTTATGCTATCGACTATTCCCGGTGATTCCAATGTACCACTGTTTAGGATCCCCAGATCTCATGGCTCGGTCCCACTAACAGATTCTGTAGCCAGGCGTCACCTAAAAGCTGTATCTAACACCTTGCATCTTCCCACTTCCCTCAAGTTCCATGATTTTAGGAAGGCTGGGGTGACTTGGTCCTTTAACCACGGGGTCCCTATGCAAGATATTATGCTACATGGCACCTGGAAGTCAGATGCTGTGTGGGCTTACATTCAATCCATCCCTGTGGTTCAATCTCCAGTTCGTGCCACCTTCCAGCATCACCTATCCCTCTAGTTGTCCCTACTTTACTACTGGGTGGTTTGGTGGCTGTTCTCCTTTCCCTCACATTTTCTGTACTATTTCACATATAACTCATTTTTGGAACGAATACCTTCTTCTATATTGTCATTTACAACCTCATTTATAATTCAGCTCGGATATGACCTCACTTTGACCTTAACCTTGTCATTCAAGGTCATTCTTTTTCACTGTATCACAGTCTCCTGTACTGGTATTTAGTTCCATCTAGTACAACTCTTCCAAATTCTAATTCATCTTCTTACAGGTCGCCTATGACCTGTCACATGAGCTTTACCGTGTAATTCAAGGTCACTATAATTTATTTTCACCTTACCTTGTCATTCAAGGTCAATTCCTTTCCACTCTTATACAGTGTTCTGTAATGGAATTTTGTTCCATCTGCCACACTCTTTAAAATTCATTCTAATTCCTCTTCTCAGAGGTCGGGTATGACCTGTCTTATGAACTTACCTTGTCATTCAAGGTCAGTACTATTCTTTCATTTGTTATAAAAAATTTTACCAGGGTGGTGTAATGCTCAATTAATCTTTTATATCTTATGTTATAAATTCTCATGTTATTTGCTTTGACAGTAACTTCTACCTTATTAGTATATGATGTCAATGGGTAATTTGAATTTATATTCATCTAAAGTATTATTTTACTAATTATAATAATGTCTTTATTATGTTCTTTAGAGTCATTTATGTCTGTAATAACACCATATTAAAAGTTTAGTAGATAATAAATATATATTCCCAACTGTTGTCTTTTGTTTGTCAACAGCTGATGAGGCATCGAAATAGGGATTATGGTTCCACCCCATGAATAACCCTCAGATGGGCGAGAGACAGTTGTCTTTACATGACTTAAAATAGTAAACAAAGTAATAACAAAGAGCGTATAAAATAAATAAATTTATTTAAGCTTTCGGAGCCTCACTCCTTCATCAGAAATAGCTTACAATTGTTTAAATTTGAAAAAAGCTCTTTTTATATGTAATTATAAAACGGACACCTGCGCAGTCGACGAAAATGCGTCTCTGCGCATTTCGTGAGAGTACTTCTATAGAGGAACAAATGTACGCTGTTCCAATCTGCGAATATGGTTGCGCAACATAATCTCGAAAATAAAATTGAAAACAAACAAAATCAGTGAACATTGGATAAAACTACAAAAATCGTTTTATAATAGAAATAAACTACTTTTGCTTGGACTTTATTGGCGATTCAATCACAAAAATACCCTCTAAATAAAGGACTCGTGCCTTCGGCCCTCGTCCTTTATTTGAGGTTATTTTTGTGATTGAATAGCCAATAAAGTCCGCGCATACGTAGTTTATTTCTACAATAAACAAAATTACATCAAAATGACGTTTTAACAAACCAAACACGTCGTTATTACATAAAACACATATTTAGTCATATTTACGTCATAAATTTTAAGATGATGTCACTAAAAAAAAATTTTTTTACTATGACGTCACAAAAATCAAAATTTTTAATATTTTGCAATTTTTCACTATGACGTCACCATTTCCCCCCGACCCCCCAAGGCAATAAACAATGATATGGGTTTAAAATTCTTTTTATTAATACTATATATAACCCATATTTTGCAACATGTACATATGTAAAGCATGATAATTCATGTGACAAACCGTGTCACCTGACACAATAACTAACAATATAGTATTATAAGTAAAAAATTTATGTCAACCCTACCCCCCACTTCAGGGCAGTAAAGAACTTTACTGCCCTGAAGGAAAAATGATAAATAAATTTTGTATAAATCAATATCTAATAAGCATTACAAGGTGACATGGCAAGCCATCAAAGAGGTTTGGATCTAGATTCATAATGTACACCTTTTCATTAAGTTGTTCAGTTCTGACTATTGCTTTTCCTTGCTTGAGAACTTGTGCATAAGAACGACCATCACATGTGGTATGCAAAGCATTAGCTCGAGCTAACCACAAAGTCCAAGTAGGACGTGAACAGTAAATATTTGTATCAGTTGTTACAGTATCTACATTAGAATTATATACAATCCTTGTTTTGTGGATAGGACCATTCCTATCCAACATTATACGTTTTTTGAAGTTTGCCTATTTTTGTTTTTGCAATCTATTTCTGAATGTGGAAACGTTTTCCCACTACTAGCGAAACATGCAGAACAGATATGTTTATATAGGACCCCCTTTGTCTCATGGGATTTTCCTTGCATACAGGAGCCCTGATTGAAATATGTACAAGGCATTGACTTTGTTACTTTTGTAGACTTTTTGAAAGAATTTGAATGGAGTGCAAATGCATTTTGCACGCCTGGTACATGTTTCTGAGCATTAGCCCGTCGGATCCGGTCGATAGCGAATGTATCCGAAAAATCTTTAACTTCCCCTTGTTCCATCCGGCATAATAAAACCGCATGACTTGCCTTAGCAGAGGTCCAGGAAAAGTCATTTGCATCATCCATGAGGGCTATGAGATATTCTAACATATGCTTTCTGAGATTCGGATCCGATTCGTCCCTCATGGTCCGACCAAAGCCAGCCACCATTGGGTTACATTAAGTTGGTCATAAGACACTCGTTCTTTGTTCAGGCCAGATAAAACGTATTCATGTGGCCATGTGACTCGATTTTTAATCAAAACATCAACAGGGCCACCACGTTGAGATTTAATTTTTTGAGAAGTACCTGATTTAGCCAGATCCGACAATTCTCGTAATCTCTGGTCAACTTTGAGTTGCAATAACGTTTCATCTGCCGCTGAAGCATGTTGGTCCGGTGTCACAGTATGTAATTTTTGAGCAGTTTGATGAACTTTTGGAGAAGGTTTCTTGTTTTTTACTAGTTTACTAGCAGAATTTTTGACTTTAGTCTTGTCAGCCGTTTTCTTGCATTCTTTGTTTTCGATTCTATCCAATCTTTGCCCGATTTTATCCAGTTGATCCAAAATTCTGGCATTGATCAGTTGTTGCATATTCGAATCCGAATTATCAAAATTGGAACTTGTAGCAGTTTGTGAAGAACCAGCCAAATTGTTTGCAATTACAGTACCAGATACTTCATCCGAATCATTTATGAGACCACTACAGTCCAAGTCACTTCCAGAAATGTCAGAGTCCGACATACTATTTTCAATATCCGACACAATAGAATTGTTTTTCAATACTGTTTCAATAAAGGTTTTATCTCCCGTGAGTTGTATTTCAACAGGCAATTCAATAGTATTATTCTTAGCAGAACGCAAATTGTACATAGTTTGAATGGTAAAACTGTACCGTAAATAATATCACATGCTATAAACACACAAGTAAAATAAAATACTAATAACAAACAGAATAGTTACATGCAATACTAAAACACTAAATATATATTGATAAAAAGAAAACCATACA
Source organism: Sabellastarte sp. h YS-2021 (assembly GCA_964017235.1). Classification (NCBI taxonomy): domain Eukaryota; kingdom Metazoa; phylum Annelida; class Polychaeta; order Sabellida; family Sabellidae; genus Sabellastarte; species Sabellastarte sp. h YS-2021. The sequence goes on from OZ024936.1 coordinate 38,914,067, forward strand.
GTAAGTTCCACGTGCCGTTCCAATGTACAGTGCAGTAAAAATTCAGATGTGTGTCCTTGTGTGTTGTACATGTAAATGAAAGGTTGCAGACTGTATTTCAGAGAGGTCCCACGCTTGACCGCTTGACCATTGGCCGAGTGCAAATGAAAAACAGTACTGGTTGCAAAAATTTAGGGTCGTGAGAAATGATCTAGATGGCACCCAAATGCCATCCCGCAAAAATCGAAAATTTTTAATTTTTTCAAATTTTTTTTAAATTCACTATAATATCAAAAAACCCCAAAATTTCTTATATAAAAACAATTTGGGCTATGACAATAAAAATTAATATCCTCAACAAAAGAATTCGAATTAAACAAATTGTAAGAGAGATAACATTTATACTACAATTCCATTGTCCCTGTTCATACCCAGTGGGTACACACAGCCAAATTTCACAATGAAGTAACTTTCTTTGATTTTCCTGGCCAAATTACCATTGATGTTTTCAAACAGAACTTGCACTCTGAAATGATCTAAACTGTGACCCAAAGAGTTGAAGTGAATAGCTACCTCTATATGTCTATTCTTGTTCTTGACATCTCTCAAGTGTTCTCTTATCCTATCTCCTAACCTCCTTTCTGTTTCCCCGATATAAATCTCTCCACATCTAATACATTCAATGCAATAAATGACATCTTTGGTGATACAAGAAAAACTGCCTGAAAGAGTAAATTTACCTCTAGGCCCCTCAACTGTGTTGTACCTCATTGAAAACAAAGGGACATGTAAGACAACGTTTTCTACCACATGGCAAAGTTATGCCAGACACATCTTTGGAACTGAATTTAGAGTGGACCTGTATGTCTCTTATGTTCCTGTCCCTACGGTATGAAATCAGAGGTTTTTCTTGAAACAAATAACCCACTTCCTCGTCTAGATTAAGCATGTGGAAATTCTTCTCCACAATGTCTTTGATTGCCTTACTGTGAGAGTTGTATGTAAGGGTAAGCATAACCCTATTCATTTCTTCAGCAGGTTCTTTTTGTTTCAAAGCATCAGCTCTACTGATATGAGAAACTCTATCTTTGGCCTTAGAAACAATATTCTGGGGATAATCTCTTGCTAGAAAGAAATGTTCTATTTCCTTCTCTTTTGTCTTCAAATGCTGCCTCAAATCCATAGGCGCTTCAAACGGAGAAATTGTGAAAATGGAATAGCATTTTTACATGACTTAGGATGGGAGGAACCATATTTAAGGTATGCATGACTGTCAGTTTCTTTGTAGTAAACCGATGTGCTAATTCCATCTGCTTTGACACACAACTTAATGTCAAGGAAATTCACACTGACTTCAGAAACTGTGAAAGTATATTGAAAGGATGGGTGGAAATGGCTAACAAAGGTAATAAATCTATCAAGATCTTCTCTAGACATTGAAGTTGCACCCAAAATATCATCAATATATCTTTTGTGAAAGTCAGGGAAAGGACCATCATCTGTTTCAGAGATTTCAATTTCCTGCTTCCCCACAGCCAAACAAGAGTATTCTGGCCCGAATGGTGTGCCTATCATTGTACCGCCAGTTTGTGAATAGTAGTTATCACCAAACTTAACGCAATTCTTTGTCAAAACTAGTTCTGCTAGTCTCACAAGGGTATGTGTTGGGGGATTCTGAATATTTCTTTTCTCCAAAAAGTATTTTAGTGCATACTCATTCGGAATGTTAGTATAGAGACCCTTAATATCCATGGTAAACAAAAGTCTATTTTTACCTCGAAATCGAAAATTTCGCACCAAGTTCAATGCATAATTAGTGTCCTTGACGCAAGTTGGCAAAGCTCTTACAATGGGCTTGAGTGTATTACTGAGATATTTTGAAATCACATTAGTGGGACAGGAACAAGATGAAACAACTGGCCTACCTGGGTTTCCTGGCTTATGGATTTTGGGCAAAACATAAAAATTGCTACATTTAGGTTTCTCAACCAATAAAGTAACTGCCGTATCGGGAAGGTCTCTTGCACATATCATTGAATCTATTTCACTCTTGATAAACGTGTTAATTTCATCAGTTCTATCTGTCTCTAAACGTGTGTAAAAACGTTCATTTAACAACTGTTGTTCTGCTTCTTTTTGGTACAACTGTTGTTTCTCCACACAACAACTGCACCACCCTTGTCTGCTGGGCTTAATCACAATATCTTTCCTCTGTCTTAGTCTTTTCAGGGCCTTTTCCTCATTGTCTGATGAAGGAGTGAGGCTCCGAAAGCTTAAATAAATTTATTTATTTTATACGCTCTTTGTTTTTACTTTGTTTACTATTTTATATAGATATTTAAAAATAGCCAAGCAGCATAACTTTATTAACTTGGAATATTTACATGACTTAAGCTTCGTTTGGTCAGCATCATAGTCAGCAAAAGCTTCTATTCTTGTGACCCTCTCTGTCATTCTGGTGCAAGGAATCCTGCTGTTGATTAAAAGATAATGACATGGATGGTGTTGATTTCTTTATTTCTTTGTGAGTTTTAGTTGTGTTGTCTGGAGACACAGTACTGGCCTTAGAACCAAGTTTGAGCTCAGATTGACTGGGATGGCACTTTCATTTATCAGTGTTTTTGTATTTCTTCACCTTATTTACTTTATAAGATGGAGTAAAGCTGTTCCCTGTGATCTTTAGACAATAAAGCACAAAACTCACAATCCTTGTTGATCACACAGGGATTTGACCCCTGACCTTTATTGGGCCAATGTGTACAACATGAGTCAAACCCTGCCATTAGGTGGTGCAATATATGTAGATAATCTACAGAAAATTTCTGTGAAATGTACGTTTTAATGTTCAATCCACATGCACTTAACGAAAAAGATGGTACGGTGTCACATTCTCTAAGGGGCCAGTTACACTTTCATGGATCCCCCACGGATATAGGCCACGTTTCCATATATGGTTGCTGCCAAGGATCTCTTGTGTATCGAGGGGTTTGGGGAGGGGAGTGTTAGAAAAGTGAGTGATTTACGGACACGTTACGGATCACTCTTCGGATGAAAGGGATGCCACAAGGACTATAGGGATGCATTGCGTTACTTGTGGATGACCTCCAGATACGCCTCCGTAACCACCCGCAGCTCTGCGGAAACACCCCACGAACACATCGGTATGCATCAGGACATCTCAAGGACACCCTGGGTGGTTATACAGACCTTGCGGAGACTCACGGATGGGGTTTACAGATCATATTTTTCCTCACGGATGTCAGCTTATCGATAAAAGAATTTTATTAACATAACATTGCAGATGTCTTCATGGGAGGTAGTGACTACGGGATATCTGGATGGCTAATGGCTATAAAATGGAGTTGAGGTCCAGCTCACTAGCCAGATACAATGTAGATGTGAATACGGACAGTGATCTCAGAAATCTTGCACAACTTCAACTTTTACTGTTAGAAATGGAGAGGCAGTTACTCATCATTTCAGCTATGATAGACTGGTAGAGAAACAGATGAGGTGTGCCAGGGGGGTCTGCCAGTTATTAGACAGAGATGAAACAGAAGATATAGGTTCAGGCCTTGGCTCACCCGGGCAGAGCTTGAAGAAGGTCAGTATAGCAAAAGTACAGCCAATGCAACACTCAGATGACCCTACGGCATATAGAAACTTTATCCGGATGCCACCTGAGGTCTTTCAACAGCTTTAGCAGAGAATCACTGATGAGTTCCAGAGGGACAGGACTTTGATGAGACATCTCGTGAGTCCAGGAGTTAGATGGCAGTAACCCTCAGTCATCTCGCCACTGGTGACAGCTATACCCACCCTGCAGTATGCCTTCCGGGTTGCCAGTTCAACCATCTATAAAGTTTGTGCCATAGGTCTGCAACGCTATCACCAGGGCCTATCGAGATCAGGTGATACAGCGCCACACACTCCCAGAGGATTGGTTGCTGGTCGAGTCCATCTTCTCCCGGATGTGGAACTTTCCACATGCCCTGTGTGCCCTGGATGGAAGGGATATTCCAATCAGATGTTCACAAGGGGGAGGCAGCCACAAGGGCTTCCACTCTATTGTACTCTTGACCCTGGTTAATGGAGATGGTGGACGAGGGGGGCAGCCGGGGTCAACTTCAGATGCTCAGGTCTTCAAGCACACCGATTTGAGGCACAAAAAGTTTAACTTAACATATTTATTTAACAATTAAAAATAATGATTACAGTCAACTGGTAGGCTCTCAATAGTACACACAATGATACGATAATTAAACCAATCTGACCTCGCCACTGTAACTGACAGTAAAGTTTGTCCCCTATATCCAGAAATCTGTCCTGTGATCTGTCCTGTGGTCTATCCTGTGATCTGCACAATGTTCGCTAACACACAGATGTTTATATCCTATTCCAAGTTATTAAAGTTTTGCTGCTTCGCTCTTTTTAAGTATCCATATATACTTTGTTAAAACGTCATTTTGATGTAATTTTGTAAGCTTAAATAAATTTATTTATTTTGATACGCTCTTTGTTTTTACTTTGTTTACTATTTTATATGGATATTTAAAAAGAGCTAAGCAGCATAACTTTATTAACTTGGAATATATTTGTTTTCATGATGAGTTTCCCCACCGCCTCTGCCACAGTATTATCATCTCCCTTAACTATCTCCCTTATTGGTGGGTGTATTCTAATCATTTTTGGCAGTTATATACTTTAGGCACAGGAAAATTTTTCCACATACTTATTTTTGACCTTTGACCTTTATTAAGATCACATGGTCAAAAATAAGTTTTTTGATGTACACCCAATCTTCAACATAAACTGCTATCATAGGAGGACGATATTTAAAAATTATCTCAATACTATCAAAATCTCAAACTAATTTGATTTGGGGGAGCGAATTGACCATAACTTTGTGAGAGTTTTTCTGTTAGGTAGTAATCAAAAAGCTACAATTAATCAGAACTCCTATTGTCTCCTTATTTGTTGCATTTAGAGCCATAAAATCTATTGACAGGTAATAGAAAATCATACCCCTGGCCCTTCCTTGTGGGTCAAAACTTGGGTCATAAATCAAAGTTTTTTGTGTTTTTTTTTTGTTTTTATATAATTTATTAATGCTTTATGCAATGTTTATCTCACTGTTTGTGTGCAAATTTGAAAATTTTAATTACATAAATGTAGCTTTTAGAGGCTACAAGCTTACTGTGTGGAAGCTTGTAGCTTATAAAAGTTTCAAAAATTTTTCAATTTTATTGCGCTTCAATTTTATTTCGCTACCATAGCTTACCATGTGGAACTGAATGCTGAATCTAAACCGCTAGGCATATGGATTACAAAAAGACTAGAAGCTAAGACTAGAAGTGTTGTCAATTTTTCTTGGATTTTGAATTAATTTGATAGAAAGAATGTTCAGAAAGACCTGTCTGAGTTCCGTTTTCAGTGCCCCAGTACCAGAAACCGGGCCTGTATGAAGCCAAAAACCAGAAACTGAATAACAGTGCTAAAACTGTCTGGATGTTTAGGTAGGAGAAAGTGCAGCCATGCTCACTTACGTGGAGAATAGACCGGAGGAACACAAGCCCTAGGTTTGAAATCTCATTAACTTGCCACCCTTATGAGATTATGGGAACACTTGAATAAGTCCTTAATACATTATACAAGTAAATACTGAAATATATATAAAAGACCTTACCGTACATCCTGAGGAGATAAGATATATACCTAGACTCCTGAAGACTTGGATATTCCAAGTTATTAAAGTTTTGCTGCTTCGCTCTTTTAAGTATCCATATAAAATAATAAACAAAGTATAAACAAAGAGCATATAAAATAAATAAATTTATTTGAGCTTTCGGAGCTTCACTCCTTCATCACAAGCTTTTTTTTTCTCTTTAATAATTTTTATTGATTCTTCATTCTATGTTACAGAATACAAATATGATACAATTTACAAATACAATTCATACAAAAAAGAACAACAAAAAAACAGTGCCACAAACGTGCATATTTATAGGTTACGGCATTTTACAAGAAGAACATTCCAGAGATTACTGACATTTACATAAGTTTCACTAGACATTTTACAAATGCAGACCTCGGTCTTTATTCTATTCTTTTAGGATACCAGTAAAATAATTCAAAGTTATTAAAGTTTTGCTGCTTCGCTCTTTTAAGTATCCATATACAATAATAAACAAAGTAAAAACAAAGAGCATTTCAAATAAATAGATTGATCTATCTATTTATTTGAAATGCTCTTTGTTTTTACTTTATTATTTTATACAGTAAAATAATTTATTGATAAATTTCTTTGATGTATCCTGCAACAATATATATATATATATATATATATACCTTTTTGCATATAGAATTACAAAATTTACAATACTCATAACTGTATTTTTTCTGCAGAGAATTCCTAGTAAAATTTCTAGTACTGTATAATTTAATCGTATCTCGAAAGCTTCAAATATTAAATTGCCTACATGTACCCAGAAGTTATTAACCACATTACACTAACAGAAAAAGTGTTCAATGGTGCATATTTGGTGACATATATCACATTGCGCAGATTCAATTTGCCCCCATAGGAATAAGTTGTAATTGCAGTTTACAAAACGATTTGTGATGCAATATTGAAAACTTTGTAATTTAGGTTCCTTTGTAATTTCGTATGGTAATCTAAATAGTTGGGTCCAACCATGGGTTTGTAGAAAGGGATATTATTCTATCCACTTATCAACACTCTGATATGATGGTAAATTTTTTGTATAAGTGAAATATCAATATATATCCCTTGGCTTTAAATGTGAATGTTTTTCCTATAGTGACTTATGTCATGCTCCAAATAATTATTAGGTTTTTTATTAGATCTAATCAAGAGTTTCCACCTTTGGGGTATAAGCATATATTAGTGAGTTATAAAACAATGCTGAGATGCCATATGTCATTTTTGTTTCAAGTTTAACTTTTGTCATGAAATTGTTTCCTTCAATAATGTCTACTACTCTAAGGATGTTATGTTGTTTTAGAAAGTCAAAGCTATTATCAATTTACTTTTCCCCAATTTTCAAAAATTTGTTATATTGTATTTTTTCTTGAATGATTTCCAAATATGTTTCAGGTTCTTTTGAGAAAAATTTATACCAACATTCTAACACTTGCTTATAAAAATTATTACACCAAGGCGGAAGCTTTAGGTCTTCAAAATTCTGCTTATGAAGTAATAGTTTCTGATTATATGAGCCAGTCATCACTAAGACAATATTTGCCCATTTGTTGTTCGTACATTTTGATTTACAAAGCAATGGCCTCTGAACCCAAATTGCTTTTAAAAATTTAATAGTATTTGTAAGATCAACCAGTTTGTCAACTTCCTTAATGAAATTTATAGGTACATACATCATACTACAAGTATTTATAATTTTACTAATCATCAGAAGATTTTTTATAATAGTAATTTTTCCCTTTAAGCTGAGTGATTGGCCCGACCATATATTTAGAATCTGTCCTAATTGAGGCAATTTATCCCTAAAATTTAAATTGTACATTTCATCTTCATTTTTAGTGAACCATACACCAAGGGTTTTAAAAAGGTCCATTATTCCACGAAACGTGTAGGTTTTTATCTCTTTTAATGTTATCATCTAAAGCTATTAGTTCTGTTTTAGATTTGTCCAGTTTGAGTCCAGAGCAAAAAACCGAAGCGCTCAATTACATCCAATGCATATTTCAGAGATGACTGATCCTTGATAAACAAAGTGGTGTCATCAGCTAGCTGTGATATTTTGTAGGTGATGTTATTTATTATTAGTCCTTTTATACTGTTGTTTGCTCTTATGGTGATTGCTAACAGCTCTACTACAATTATGAATAGGAGTGCACTTAAGCAGCATCCTTGACAGTTACCACGATGCAATCTGGAAAATGTATAGGATTTACCATTATTTGTTACACAGCTTTCAAGCTATTTCTGATGAAGGAGTGAAGCTCCAAAAGCTCAAATAAATTTATTTATTTTATATGTTCCTGAAGTCTTGGCTGCGTCGAATGTGGCCCCTTCTTTTCTTTCCGAGGATAACTGTTCTGAGGGGGGATTGTCTAGGAGTTGTGCCGCTACTACTGGACTCAGATACATATTGTTGTCGTTGTCTGACACCCCACCATAAAAGACCTCAGAGGCCGTGAACTTGGTTTGAGAAGAGTTGTTGACACTGGTAACTGGAGTGGGATGTTCCAAAACCAGGGCATCCCTGGCCAGCCTGGGGCTATTACAATGATCAGACAATTGCATTGCTTAATTTTTTGGATCGCCCTTTGAAGGAGAGCCATGGAAGGGTAAGCATGAGTAGGTGAGACCCGACCAGTTTATATATATTTTTTCCGTTTATTCCCCCATGTAAATATTAATCTGCTGCCTTTCAGAATATGTCACATCTCGCAGGATGTATTGCAAAAAAAGCATAGTCTAAATAAACACCTTTACAAAAACTTTATACCCTCTGTAACTCTCACTTTTGGCTGTATAAAACTCTTTTTTTTATATCTATATAATATAACTATATAGACTCATGTACAAAAACGGCAATTATACCTTAAAAAGTCTGTACATTTATAAACATTTGACCTTAGTAATATTTGCTATACGATATTCCAAGTTATTAAAGTTTTGCTGCTTCGTTCTTTTAAGTATCCATATAAAATAATAAACAAAGTAAAAACAAAGAGCATATCAAATAAATAGATTCATTTGAGCTTTGGGAGCTTCACTCCTTCATCAGAAATAGCTTACAATTGTTTAAATTTGAAAGAAAGCTCTTTTTATATGTAAATAAACAAAATTACATCAAAATGACGTTTTAACAAAGCAAAACACGTCATTATTACTTAAAACACATATTTAGTCATATTTATGTCATAAATTTTAAGATGACGTCAGAAAATTTTTTTTTTTACTATGACGTCACAAAAGTCAAAATTTTTAATTTTTTTGCAATTTTTCACTATGACGTCACAAAATCGAAAATTTTCAAATTAGAATTTCAAATTAAACAAATTGTAAGAGAGATAACACAGCCCCCCCAGCGACCCTGAGACAGTAAAAGACATTACTGGGTTTTTAAAATTATATTTTAAATTCTAATTTTTCTTTTTTATTAGCATTGTTCATACATTGTTTAATAGAATTACATGTCTATGACTATATACAAACTGACCACATCGCACATTTTTTATCAAGGTTTGGGGTTGAACCAGCTCGGGTCAAAGGAAAAGGGGTTGAGGTCAGAATGACGAGTCTGAGGTCAAGTAATTTGAATGACCTTGCTCAAGGATTAAAGGTCAAACTGACGTGAAAAAGGGGCTATGCCCAAAAGTGCCTAAGCACAGACCTGGAGGTGGTTCAAGCCCAGAATTAACACCAGAAGTACTGACTTGTCTGCTTATGCAATGTTGGGTCACGAATAATTGGAGGGTGTATGAGTGGAGGAGTGTAATAATACATAAAAGTACACAAGATTTACCAAAATTTTGTATGAAAGGGGGGAAGGTAATGTATTTTGAAGTCGAGATTTTATATTTACCAGTAGATATAGGCACCCAAACCCCAGTAGAGTCAGTAGTGTAGAGCTGCTTGTAAGAGAGATAACATTTATACTACAATTCCATTTTCCCTGTTCATACCCAGTGGGTACACACAGCCAAATTTCATAATGAAGTAACATTCCTTGATTTTCCTGACCAAATTACCATTGATATTTTCAAACAGAACTTGCACTCTGAAATGATCTAAACTGTGGCCCAAAGAGTTGAAGTGAATAGCTACCTCTCTATGTCTATTCTTGTTCTTGACATCTCTCAAGTGTTCTCTTATCCTATCTCCTAACCTCCTTTCTGTTTCCCCGATATAAATCTCTCCACATCTAATACATTCAATGCAATAAATGACATCTTTGGTGATACAAGAAAAACTACCTGAAGGAGTAAATTTACCTCTAGGGCCCTCAACTGTGTGAACCTCATTGAAAACAAAGGGACATGTAAGACAACGTTTTCTACCACATGGCAAAGTTATGCCAGACACATCTTTTGAACTGAATCTAGAGTGGACCAGCATGTCTCTTATGTTCCTGTCCCTACGGTATGAAAACAGAGGTTTTTGTTGAAACAAATAGCCCACTTCCTCGTCAAGATTTAGCATGTGAAAATTCTTCTCCACAATTTCCTTTATTACTTTACTGTGAGAGTTGTATGTAAGGGTAATTATAACCCTATTCATTTATTCAGCAGGTTCTTTTTGTTTCAAAGCATCAGCTCTACTGATATGAGAAACTCTATCTATGGCCTTAGAAACAATATCCTGGGGATAATCTCTCGCTAGAAAGAAATGTTCCATTTCCTTCTCTTTTGCCTTCAAATCCTGCCTATCAGAACATAGGCGCTTTAAACGGAGAAATTGTGAAAATGGAATAGCATCTTTGCATGACTTTGGATGGGAGGAACCATATTTAAGGTAAGCATGACTGTCAGTTTCTTTGTAGTAAACCGATGTGCTAATTGCATCTGCTTTGACACACAACTTGATGTCAAGGAAATTCGCACTTAGTTCAGAAACTGTGAAAGTATATTGAAAGGATGGGTGGAAATTGCTGACAAAATTTATAAATCTACCCAGATTTTCTCTAGACATTGAAGTTGCACCCAAAATATCATCAATATACCTTTTGTGAAACTCAGGAAAAGGACCATCATATGTTTCAGAGATTTCAATTTCCTGCTTCCCACAGCCGAACAAAAGTATTCTGGTCCGAATGGTGTGCCTATCATTACCGCCAGTTTGCGAATGGTAGTTATCACCAAACTTGAAGCAATTCTTTGTCAAAACTAGTTCTGCTAGTAATCATCATTCTGGACTACCTTTATTTGTATTAGTGGTACACCTTATTTGCATTGTTACACCTTATTGTGATTTTAACCCTACATTCTGCCATTTACATGTTGGAAACACGAGAAGAAACATATTTGCTTTATATGGTGCGATGAAGAGGACTCGCTGATAATGTAATGATTTTCTTTTTATGTTGATTTTATATGTGATTTTATATATTGTTTTAGTATTGAAACTTAACTTTTACGTATTTTATATGTGCTTCGTGTTTTGACATGTAAATTTACATTTTCCTAGTCATGATCTTGTCTTCCTTGAACAATAAAAAAATGGTCGTCCTTGTCGTTCTTGACTTAAGTGCTGCCTTTGATACTTTTGACCATGAAAAACTTCTTCATCGTCTAGAAACTAGATTTGGCATTAATGGAACAGCACTAGACTGGTTTAGATCCTACCTCTCGAACAGAAGTCAAGCAGTGAGAATAAATAACAGCTCATCTGGAAAGATGTATCTTAATTTTGGTGTTCCTCAGGGGTCTGTCCTTGGACCAATAACTCTTCAGTTTATATGTTGCTCCTGTTGCGGACATTGCAAATAAACATGGAGTGAGTCACATGCTATATGCAGATGATACTCAGCTAAATGTTGAATTCAACAAAAGCTCAATGGCTGCATCCCTACAACATCTGGAACTTTGCATTGATGGTATAAAATCTTGGATGTCACAACACATCTTGAAATTGAATGAAGACAAAACTGAAGTTATTGTTTTTGGATCTAGAAAATATTTGGAAGGAATGCCTTCTATTTATATCAGGGTAGTTTGACTGTACAATCGCCCCGACAAGGTCTGTTCGCAACTTAGGTGCCTATTTTAATTCACAGATGAACATGGAAGAGTTTATTATCAAAAAGTGCGGAGCCTGTCAATTACAGCTTCATAAAATTGCTAGAATTCGTAAATATTTGTTAAATGATACATGTTGCTGCATAATTCAAGGCCTGGTAACATCAAAACTAGACTATGCCAACTGCCTGCTTTATGGAGTAAATAAAGTCTTTTTGCACAGACTACAAACTGTACAAAATTCAGCAGCCCTAGTTATCCTCAAAATGAGAAAGTATGACCACATTAGTAGTGCAAGACAAGAACTTCACTGGCTTCCAATACAACAGCGGATTTGCTTTCAGTATTCTCACTGATGTATATAAAGCGTTACATGGCTTAGCACCAACATACATCACTGACCTCATTTCGTTAGCACAACCAGCAAGATTAACAAGATCATCCAAAAATTTCAATGTAGCATTTCCAGTCAAGGTTCCTAGAAACAGTTATGGAAAACGGGCTTTTGTTCATGCTGCTCCAGCTCTGTGGAACAATCTACCTGTTAGCATTAGATCTTCAAATTCATTGTTAAATTTCAGAAGACAGCTCAAAACATACTTTTTCAGACTTGCATACAATGTCTAGATCCTACAGCGCTTAGAGACATACTAAGTGATAAGCGCTATATATAAAAATCATGTGTTATGTTATGTTGTTATGATGCAGTAAAATGTGTACAACTTGCGTTCAAACAAACAACAGTCACTGCATTTACCTATATAAAATAATAAACAAAGTAAAAACAAAGAGCATATCAAATAAATAGATTTATTTTAGCTTTCGGAGCTTCACTCCTTCATCAGAAATAGCTTACAATTGTTTAAATTTGAAAGAAAGCCCTTTTTATATGTAAATAAACAAAATTACATCAAAATGACATTTTAACAAAGCAAAACACGTCATTATTACATATTTACGTCATAAATTTTAAGATGACGTGCAAAAAAAATTTTTTTTTCACTATGACGTCACAAAAATCAAAATTTTTAATTTTTTTGCAATTTTTCACTATGACGTCACAAAATGGAAGTGGAGATGTGGAGAGATTTATATCGGAGAAACAGAAAGGAGGTTAGGAGATAGGATAAGAGAACACTTGAGAGATGTCAAGAACAAGAATATCCATATAAAATAGTAAACAAAGTAAAAACAAAGAGCGTATTAAATAAATAAATTTATTTAAGCTTTCGGAGCCTCACTCCTTCATCAGAAATAGCTTACTTATTGTCATTGGTAAGCTATTTCTGATGAAGGAGTGAGGCTCCGAAAGCTTAAATAAATTTATTTATTTAATACGCTCTTTGTTTTTACTTTGTTTACTATTTTATATGGATATTTAAAAAGAGCCAAGCAGCATAACTTTATTAACTTAAAATTTGTGATGTAAATATGACTAAATATGTGTTTTAAGTAATAATGACGTGTTTTGCTTTGTTAAAACGTCATTTTGATGTAATTTTGTTTATTTACATATAAAAAGGGCTTTCTTTCAAATTTAAACAATTGTAAGCTATTTCTGATGAAGGAGTGAAGCTCCGAAAGCTAAAATAAATCTATTTATTTGATATGCTCTTTGTTTTTAATTTGTTTATTATTTTATATGGATACAACTCTCACAGTAAGGTAATAAAAGACATTGTGGAGATGAATTTTCACATGTTAAATCTTGACGAGGACGTGGGCTATTTGTTTCAACAAAAACCTCTGATTTCATACCGTAGGGACAGGAACATAAGAGACATGCTGGTCCACTCTAGATTCAGTTCAAAAGATGTGTCTGGCATAACTTTGCCATGTGGTAGAAAACGTTGTCTTACATGTCCCTTTGTTTTCAATGCGGTACACACAGTTGAGGGCCCTAGAGGTAAATTTACTCCTTCAGGTAGTTTTTCTTGTATCACCAAAGATGTCATTTATTGCATTGAATGTATTAGATGTGGAGAGATTTATATCGAGGAAACAGAAAGGAGGTTAGGAGATAGGATAAGAGAACACTTGAGAGATGTCAAGAACAAGAATAGACATAGAGAGGTAGCTATTCACTTCAACTCTTTGGGCCACAGTTTAGATCATTTCAGAGTGCAAGTTCTGTTTGAAAATATCAATGGTAATTTGGCCAGGAAAATCAAGGAAAGTTACTTCATTATGAAATTTGGCTGTGTGTACCCACTGGGTATGAACAGGGACAATGGAATTGTAGTATAAATGTTATCTCTCTTACAATTTGTTTAATTTGAATTCTTTTGTTGAGGATATTCATTTTTATTGTCATTGTTAAAATTGTGCGAATTTAAGAAATTTTGGATTTTTTTGACATTATAGTGATTTTAAAAAAAAATTTTAAAAATTTGAAAATTTCCGAATTTGTGACGTCATAGTGAAAAATTGCAAATGAATTAAAAATATTGATTTTTGTGACATGGTAAAAAAAAAAAAAAAATTTTGTGACGTCATCTTAAAATTTATGACGTAAATATGACTAAATATGTGTTTTAAGTAATAATGACGTGTTTTGCTTTGTTAAAACGTCATTTTGATGTAATTTTGTTTATTTACATATAAAAAGGGCTTTCTTTCAAATTTAAACAGTTGTAAGCTATTTCTGATGAAGGAGTGAAGCTCCGAAAGCTCAAATCAATCTATTTCATTCGGACCAGAATACTCTAAACGTGTAATAAAAACGTTCATTTGAAGCAGAAAAAAAGAAGCAGAGTAACAGTTGTCAAATGAACGTTTTTATACACGTTTAGAGACAGATAGAACTGATGAAATTAACACGTTTATCAAGAGTGAAATAGATTCAATGATATGTGCAAGAGACCTTTCAGATACGGCAGCAGCTTTATTGGTTGAGAAACCGAAATGTTGCAATTTTTATATTTTGCCAAAAATCCATAAGCCAGGAAACCCAGGTAGGCCAGTTGTTTCATCTTGTTCATGTAGTTTCAAAATATCTCAGTGATACTCTCAAGCCCATTGTGGGGGGCCACGGTGGCAGAGTGGTAACACTCTCGCATCCCGCCTCTGAGGCCGGGGATCGATCCCCGTAGGGGCTCAAGTGGGAAAGCTGGTAGTTGCTTGCCGTTGGTCGACAGTTTACAGTACACAACCCTAGCGAACTCTATGTACTGGTTTCCTCTGCCCTTCCAACTACCCGTCGTGATATGACCTGTACAGTGTTGGAAGCGACGTTAAACCCCAAATAAATAAATAAATAAAGCCCATTGTGAGAGCTTTGCCAACTTTTGTAAAGGACACTAATCATGCATTGAACTTGGTGCAAAATTTTCGATTTCGAGGTGAAAATAGGCTTTTGTTTTCCATGGACATTAAGGGTCTCTATACTAATATTCCCAATGAGTATGGACTGAATGCACTAAAATACTTTTTGGAGAAAAGAAATGTTCAGAATCCCCCAACACATACCCTTCTGGGACTAGCAGAACTAGTTTTGACACAGAATTGCTTCAAGTTTGGTGATAACTATTATTCACAAACTGGCGGTACAATGATAGGCACACCATTCGGGCCAGAATACTCTTGTTTGGCTGTGGGGAAGCAGGAAATTGAAATCTCTAAAACATAGGATGGTCCTTTTCCTGAGTTTCGCATAAGGTATATTGATGATATTTTGGGTGCAACTTCAATGTCTAGAGAAAATCTGGATAGATTTATAAATTTTGTCAGCAATTTCCACCCATCCTTTCAATATACTTTCACAGTTTCTGAAGTAAGTGCGAATTTCCTTGACATCAAGTTGTGTGTCAAAGCAGATGCAATTAGCACATCGGTTTACTACAAAGAAACTGACAGTCATGCTTACCTTAAATATGGTTCCTCCCATCCAAAGTCATGCAAAAATGCTATTCCATTTTCACAATTTCTCCGTTTAAAGCGCCTATGTTCTGATAGGCAGGATTTGAAGGCAAAAGAGAAGAAATGGAACATTTCTTTCTAGCGAGAGATTATGCCCAGGATATTGTTTCTAAGGCCATAGATAGAGTTTCTCATATCAGTAGAGCTGATGCTTTGAAACAAAAAGAACCTGCTGAATAAATGAATAGGGTTATAATTACCCTTGCATACAACTCTCACAGTAAAGTAATAAAGGACATTGTGGAGAAGAATTTTCACATGCTAAATCTTGACGAGGAAGTGGGCTATTTGTTTCAACAAAAACCTCTGATTTCATACCTTAGGGACAGGAACATAAGAGACATGCTGGTCCACTCTAGATTCAGTTCAAAAGATGTTTCTGGCATAACTTTGCCATGTTGTAGAAAACGTTGTCTTACATGTCCCTTTGTTTTCAATGACGTACACACAGTTGAGGGCCCTAGAGGTAAATTTACTCCTTCAGGTAGTTTTTCTTGTATCACCAAAGATGTCATTTATTGCATTGAATGTATTAGATGTGGAGAGATTTATATCGGGGAAACAGAAAGGAGGTTAGGAGATAGGATTAAGAGAACACTTGAGAGATGTCAAGAACAAGAATAGACATAGAGAGGTAGCTATTCACTTCAACTCTTTGGGCCACAGTTTAGATCATTTCAGAGTGCAAGTTCTCTTTGAAAATATCAATGGTAATTTGGTCAGGAAAATCAAGGAATGTTACTTCATTATGAAATTTGGCTGTGTGTACCCACTGGGTATGAACAGGGAAAATGGAATTGTAGTATAAATGTTATCTCTCTTACAAGCAGCTCTACACTACTGACTCTACTGGGGTTTGGGTGCCTATATCTACTGGTAAATATAAAATCTCGACTTCAAAATACATTACCTTCCCCCCTTTCATACAAAATTTTGGTAAATCTGGTGCCCTACCTGTATTCATGACTTGCACTACCGACATATTGTCACAAAATATCCTAATCTTTCTATCTCTCCAGTGAGCTGCCCATAACTTGGAAGCCAGTACTATATTTAACATCTCTAAATGACATATGTCATAATTTCCATAACCTAACGGTATATCTAGAGCATAGATCATTGAACCATAATGACCCCCCAGACCTGTGAGACAGGCATCTAAATATACTTGATCAGTTGGGAATTCTTTGTCATAATATGTAACATCATTAAAATTGGTTAAGAAAGTGTTAAACCAGGAGAGATCTTGAAAGAAAGGTTGATCTAATAGTATCTTATGAACAGCATGATTATTTCTCAACAAAGCCAAGATCCTGTTGAGGAAAAAACGAGCCGGTTTAACACACTTACTGATATACAACAAACTGCCTAATAAAGATTGCAACTGCCTTTTGCTGCAGTAAGTTTTTGACTGCCATGACTGACAAATATTTACAATTTGAATCAATTTGTCATGAGGGATGGACAAAGTTCTATTAACCGTATCAATTTGAATGCCTAAGCATATGACCGAGGTAGATGGAGGTACAAGTTTCTTTTGAGAAATGTCCAAACCCAGGTCTTGAAGCAAGTGCAAGAGAAAATGAAAGGAGTGGTTGATGTTAGAGGGCAATCCCGTATATATAAGATCATCTATATAATTCAATAAATGAGGAAAGTCATGTTGTTGCATGATAAACCTAATGGCATCGGTGCACCTCTGAAAAATTTGGCTTCCATTCCGATATCCGAACGGTACCGATTTATCGATAAAGTACTGATCTTGAAACTTCAAGCCTAAAAGATCTATATCCTTGGGATCAATTTTAATTTGCCTGAAGGCACGACTTATATCAACCTTGTAAATAAGGGCAGCAGGACCTAATTTGACCAAAGAATTAACAATGGAATCTATTGAAGGATAGTTAAGTGCATATTGAGTACCTAAGTATACATCTTTTAAGACTGAAGCATTTACTGAAGCCCCTTTTGGCCAACTAAGATCCATAATGGTTCTTTTCTTCATTGAATACTGTTTATCCCTGACCATTAAAGGGGATACATGCAAAGATATAGGCTTGGCCTGAAAAGGACCTAGCATGGCCTGAAAAGATAATTCTTCTTGAATATAGGCTTGAACATGCGAAAAATTTTGTAAAGCCGAAGCATGATTGGTTTCCGTGGATACAAGTGCTATGTCCCTATCAACATCCAAAAGGAAACCCATACTCTAATAGATCTAGCAATTGTACATCCCAATAATTAGATAAGTACGAACGCCAGTTCATAATGTTAAGTTGAGAAGTCACTGGAATTCTGGCAGCCAGATAGTTAGGTTTGCCAGTAGCTGTGACTATAGCATGAGCTACGAGGTCGGTGTAACATGTATTCCAAGTCACTGGATTACCTGTGTACAGTTTCAAAGGTGTAAGGGGGCAAAACCCAAACGTATGAACATCATTACTCACTATATTTACCAAATGTTTTGGATTTTTAGCGACTGCAGTGTCACTGTCAATGGTGTCTAAGATATTAAGGTTATAGTTTTGGTCAAATACTAGGTCCACATTGTCTGTGGTTACTCTATCATTATCCCCAGCTGTTATGTTAACGCTGCGAAAATTGTTTGGATTCGAACTAATGACCTGCACTTTAACCCCATCAGAAAGCCCAGTTTCGTTTTTATTCCCCTCCAAAGTATGAATTTCTTGTGAAGTCAATAGTGACTCTCTGTGCACGTCAGAAGCATCACAAACAACGCCACCAGACTGGCAATTAGCAATGGAGTCAAATTGTGTATTTTCGTGAGTTTTTCGAGAATAGGTGGACAACCTATCATTGCCTTGTTCCTCCATGTAGTTAACATCCCCAGTGAAACACCCATTTTCGTTTCTATTCCCTGAGAATAAGAGTTTTTCCTGAGTAGCCAATAACGGCTCTGACATGGCATTGGAACAAATAAGCGATGGTTTGCACTCCTCTGAGTGCTGTTTGGCATGGATTCTTCACCTTGAACTCGTTATTCGGTACTGAATGTTGTTTGTTTGCAAAAACCTCAGTGCACGTGTGAATATCACCGTGAATAACGTTGTTTTCTGAATCACACAAGTTCTGTAAACATTGAAATCTATTATTCAATGCGATAGTACTATCAGGTACTTGAAAAGAGTATTCAGCTGGTGTACACTTGCCAAACTTCATCCCCGGCCACAGTGACAGCTTTGGAAGGGCATTTGTTAGCAAAGTATGGATATTTTTGACCTGTCAGGTGGGACTTTTTATTCTTGACACGTTTGTCAGCAAGCACATGTATAATTTCTGACACTAGTATTTGGAAATCTAGATTTACTAGAATTGTTCTTAACAGCCATAGCATATGACTTGCCGGGAACTGTATTATCAAAAGACTTATATTTGGTAAACCATATAAAATAATAAACAAAGTAAAAACAAAGAGCATTTCAAATAAATAGATTTATTTGAGCTTTCGGAGCTTCACTCCTTCATCAGAAATAGCTTACAATTGTTTAAATTTGAAAGAAAGCTCTTTTTATATGTAAATAAACAAAATTACATCAAAATGACGTCTTAACAAAGCAAAACACGTCATTATTACTTAAAACACATATTTAGTCATATTTACATCATAAATTTTAAGATGACGTCACAATTTTTTTTTTTTTTTTTTTTTTATTACTGACGTCACAAAAATCAAAATTTTTAATTTTTTGCAATTTTTCACTATGACGTCACAAAATTTTCAAATTTTCAAATTTTTTAAAAT
Organism: Sabellastarte sp. h YS-2021; assembly: GCA_964017235.1. Classification (NCBI taxonomy): domain Eukaryota; kingdom Metazoa; phylum Annelida; class Polychaeta; order Sabellida; family Sabellidae; genus Sabellastarte; species Sabellastarte sp. h YS-2021. The sequence goes on from OZ024936.1 coordinate 38,933,454, forward strand.
TTTATTAAAAATCACTATAATGTCCAAAAAATCCAAAATTTCTTAAATTCGCACAATTTTAACAATGACAATAAAAAGCAATATCCTCAACAAAAGAATTCAAATTAAACAAATTGTAAGAGAGATAACATTTATACTACAATTCCATTGTCCCTGTTCATACCCAGTGGGTACACACAGCCAAATTTCATAATGAAGTAACTTTCCTTGATTTTCCTGGCCAAATTACCATTGATATTTTCAAACAGAACTTGCACTCTGAAATGATCTAAACGGTGGCCCAAAGAGTTGAAGTGAATAGCTACCTCTCTATGTCTATTCTTGTTCTTGACATCTCTCAAGTGTTCTCTTATCCTATCTCCTAACCTCCTTTCTGTTTCCCCGATATAAATCTCTCCACATCTAATACATTCAATGCAATAAATGACATCTTTGGTGATACAAGAAAAACTGCCTGAAGGAGTAAATTTACCTCTAGGGCCCTCAACTGTGTGTACGGCATTGAAAACAAAGGGACATGTAAGACAACGTTTTCTTATGCCAGAAACATCTTTTGAACTGAATCTAGAGTGGACCAGCATGTCTCTTATGTTCCTGTCCCTACGGTATGAAATCAGAGGTTTTTGTTGAAACAAATAGCCCACTTCCTCGTCAAGATTTAGCATGTGAAAATTCTTCTCCACAATGTCCTTTATTACTTTACTGTGAGAGTTGTATGTAAGGGTAAGTATAACCCTATTCATTTCTTCAGCAGGTTCTTTTTGTTTCAAAGCATCAGCTCTACTGATATGAGAAACTCTATCTATGGCCTTAGAAACAATATCCTGGGGATAATCTCTCGCTAGAAAGAAATGTTCCATTTCCTTCTCTTTTGCCTTGAAATCCTGCCTATCAGAACATAGGCGCTTTAAACGGAGAAATTGTGAAAATGGAATAGCATTTTTCCATGACTTTGGATGGGAGGAACCATATTTAAGGTAAGCATGACTGTCAGTTTCTTTATAGTAAACCGATGTGCTAATTGCATCTGCTTTGACACACAACTTGATGTCAAGGAAATTCGCACTTACTTCAGAAACTGTGAAAGTATATTGAAAGGATGGGTGGAAATTGCTGACAAAATTTATATATCTATCTAGATTTTCTCTAGACATTGAAGTTGCACCCAAAATATCATCAATATACCTTATGTGAAACTTAGGAAAAGGACCATCATATGTTTCAGAGATTTCAATATCCTGCTTCCCCACAGCCAAACAAGAGTATTCTGGCCCGAATGGTGTGCCTATCATTGTACCGCCAGTTTGTGAATAATAGTTATCACCAAACGTGAAGCAATTCTGTGTCAAAACTAGTTCTGCTAGTCCAAAAAGGGTATGTGTTGGGGGATTCTGAACATTTCTTTTCTCCAAAAAGTATTTTAGTGCATTCAGACCATACTCATTGGGAATATTAGTATAGAGACCCTTAATGTCCATGGTAAACAAAAGCCCATTTTCACCTCGAAATCGAAAATTTCGCACCAAGTTCAATGCATGATTAGTGTCCTTTACAAAAGTTGGCAAAGCTCTCACAATGGGCTTGAGTGTATCACTGAGATATTTTGAAACTACACTAGTAGGACAGGAACAAGATGAAACAACTGGCCTACCTGGGTTTCCTGGCTTATGGATTTTTGGCAAAATATAAAAATTGCTACATTTCGGTTTCTCAACCAATAAAGCTGCTGCCGTATCTGGAAGGTCTCTTGCACATATCATTGAATCTATTTCACTCTTGATAAACGTGTTAATTTCATCAGTTCTATCTGTCTCTAAACGTGTATAAAAACATTCATTTGACAACTGTTGCTCTGCTTCTTTTTGGTACAAATCCTTTCTCCACACAACAACTGCACCCACTTTGTCTGCTGGCTTAATCACAATATCTTTCCTCTGATTTCATACCGTAGGGACAGGAACATAAGAGACATGCTGGTCCACTCTAGATTCAGTTCAAAAGATGTTTCTGGCATAACTTTGCCATGTGGTAGAAAACGTTGTCTTACATGTCCCTTTGTTTTCAATGCCGTACACACAGTTGAGGGCCCTAGAGGTAAATTTACTCCTTCAGGCAGTTTTTCTTGTATCACCAAAGATGTCATTTATTGCATTGAATGTATTAGATGTGGAGAGATTTATATCGGGGAAACAGAAAGGAGGTTAGGAGATAGGATAAGAGAACACTTGAGAGATGTCAAGAACAAGAATAGACATAGAGAGGTAGCTATTCACTTCAACTCTTTGGGCCACAGTTTAGATCATTTCAGAGTGCAAGTTCTGTTTGAAAATATCAATGGTAATTTGGCCAGGAAAATCAAGGAAAGTTACTTCATTATGAAATTTGGCTGTGTGTACCCACTGGGTATGAACAGGGACAATGGAATTGTAGTATAAATGTTATCTCTCTTACAATTTGTTTAATTTGAATTCTTTTGTTGAGGATATTGCTTTTTATTGTCATTGTTAAAATTGTGCGAATTTAAGAAATTTTGGATTTTTGGGATATTATAGTGATTTTTAATAAAATTTTAAAAAATTTGAAAATTTTCGATTTTGTGACGTCATAGTGAAAAATTGCAAAAAAATTAAAAATTTTTATTTTTGTGACGTCATAGTAAAAAAAAAAATTTTTGTGACGTCATCTTAAAATTTATGACGTAAATATGACTAAATATGTGTTTTAAGTAATAATGACGTGTTTTGCTTTGTTAAAACGTCATTTTGATGTAATTTTGTTTATTTACATATAAAAAGAGCTTTCTTTCAAATTTAAACAATTGTAAGCTATTTCTGATGAAGGAGTGAAGCTCCGAAAGCTCAAATAAATCTATTTATTTGAAATGCTCTTTGTTTTTACTTTGTTTATTATTTTATATGGATACTTAAAAGAGCGAAACAGCAAAACTTTAATAACTTGGAATATTTTGGTAAACCATGACAGGGCAAGTTCCTTACTAGCCTGTGTTTCTTCCTGAGCATTTTGATTAGATCAATCTAGAAAAATATGGTGGGTGACTTGCCCAAGTAGTACCCACATTTATTCGTTTTTTGATACCGATGCTTTTTTAAATTTGTTTTTGCATTCCACCTCAGGATGTGGAAAATTTTTTCCATTAGCAAAGCAGGCAGTACAGACATGATTGTAACGAACACCTTTGGTGTCATGACTTTTGTTGTGAGAACAAGTACCTTGGTTGAAATATTGGCATGGCATGACTTTTTGAGATTTTTGAACAAATTTTTTGTGGGACTGACTGTGGGGATGGATATGCCTCTGTGCATTAGCACGCCTGATACGGTCAATTTTATCAATTTGTGAGTAATTTTCAATCTCCCCCTGTTCCATCCTAAATAATAAGACGGCGTGGATGGCTTTTGCCGCTTCCCAAGAGAAATCCTGGGCATCATCAAGCAATGAAACTAAATAATCCAGCATGAATTCTTTTGAATCAGTATTTTTTTCTTCCCTCATTATGCGGCAAAAGCCAGCCACCCACTGAATAACTGAGAGTTGGTCATAAGATACACGCTCTTTACTGGAACCTGACAATATGTACTCGTGGGGCCATTTGACTTTATGTTTAACCATAACTTCAACCGAACCGCCTCGGAGAGATTTCAATTTACCTTGCTTTTCGGTTTCCTGCAATTCCTTAAGCCTTTGCTCCACCTTGAGTTGAATTAACGTATCTTGCCTCAAAGTATTTAGATCCGGAGTAGCGATGGAGGTATTAGGGGACACTGTGACCGGGGTATCAGTGCTCTTAACCTTTTTCTTGACATTTTTTGATTTAATTTTAAAGATGATCACTGGTTTTTTTTGTAATTTTTTGTCTCCATATCGTCTAACCTTTGACCCAAGGACTTCAACTGGCTCAAAATTTGCATATTTATGACTTGCTGGCTAACTCCAGTAGCATCCGACAAACTCGGATCCGACACATGTTTTGTATTACAACCAGGAAGACCTCAACTACTCGCCTTGGCAAGAGGACTAGTAATCAAGGCATATCACAGTCATTATCACTTAATGAGGAATCGGAACCCGAAACTTGCCCAGTTTGTGTCCTATCTCCAGCCAGAAGGTCTGATATGAATTTTTCGTCATCAGCCAAGTGTAACTGCACAGGCAACTCCACCACTTGCTCCCTCGATCTTAAGTTGTACGGACGAGTGGCTGTTTCTACCATGTCGTCAAAATATAATAACTAAACAATAAAAAACTAAAAACTTAAAATTGAATTGTAAAAGTTGTTCAGTGAAAATGCAGTGTGACCCCGTTCACCTCCAAAATTCAAATGGCAGAGCTTGGAGGACTACCACAAGGTGACCACTTGACCACCAATGAAATGCGAGATAACAAATTAATTAATGAAGAACACTAATATCCCAGCAGTCCGAAGATAGGACACCCCCAGGGCTGAACTTGCTGGCACCTTGATGCCAGCCCGAATTGTAAGCTATTTCTGATGAAGGAGTGAGGCCCCGAAAGCTTAAATAAATTTATTTATTTTATACGCTCTTTGTTTTTACTTTGTTTACTATTTTATATGGATATTTAAAAAGAGCCAAGCAGCATAACTTTATTAACTTAAAATTTATGATGTAAATATGACTAAATATGTGTTTTAAGTAATAATGACGTGTTTTGCTTTGTTAAAACGTCATTTGGATGCAATTTTGTTTATTTACATATAAAAAGAGCTTTCTTTCAAATTTAAACAATTGTAAGCTATTTCTGATGAAGGAGTGAAGCTCCGAAAGCTCAAATAAATCTATTTATTTGAAATGCTCTTTGTTTTTACTTTGTTTATTATTTTATATGGATACTTAAAAGAGCGAAGCAGCAAAACTTTAATAACTTGGAACATATAAACAATGTTACTCTATTTCCAGAAATACGGGCCGACACGGCAGAGCTTCCCTCTGCTTGCAGTTCAAAGACTTAGATCTGGCTTTCGACCAGCAACAATGAATCAATATACCAGAATGTTCAGAGATTTCTTGTATTTTCTTGAGAAAGCACAGATTTCCCCTTTTCAGGTGAATACAGTTATTATATTAGCATTTATGGAACATTTGCATCAAAAAGGGTTATCACAGGCAGTGAAGCTATATGGATACTTAAAAGAGCGAATCACATATAAAAGAATAAACAAAGTAAAAACTAAGAGCATATCAAATAAATAGTTTAAAGATGAAAGGCTTCCTTTATTTATCATTTGATAAGATCAAGATCAATGCACCTTTATCTTTGGTAGGTCAAAAGATTATTACAACACAGATGCTTCAACAGATTGTGGCCATTTCTCAAACAATGGACAACCCTTTGCTCTTCAGAACTCTTTACTTATTTACATTCTTCTCCTTTCTTCGGCTTTCAAACATCCTTCCACATTCTGTACAGAAATTCGACCCCACTAGACATTTAACAAGAGGTGATATTATTTTCTCAGAAAAATTCTGCACAGTCATTGTTAAGTGGACTAAAACTTTGCAAAATTGCAATCAAATGGCAACAATAACCATTCCATCTTTAGGTGAGTCACCATTATGTCCTGTGAAAGCTTTGACCGACATGTTCCAGGAATTGCCAGCTGATAAGAAATCACCTTTGTTTTGCATTATCAAAAAATCAACCCTACTTCCATTAACAGACTCCACAGCTAGAAAGTATTTGAAGCACATTTCTTCCATTTTAGCTATCTCCCCCACCTTGACTTTTCACATGTTTCGGAAATCTGCGACTACCTGGGCTTTTGATAAGGGAGTTCCTCTGCAAGACATAATGCAGCATGGCACTTGGTCGTCCTCAGCTGTATGGCGGTATATATGTTACAGTCAATCTGTGAAACCAGTCATTACGCGTAATGACCGAAAGTTTCAGTCATTTCGCGTAATGACTGAAATGACCAGTCATTACGTGTAATGACTAAAATTTTCATTCATTTCACGTAATGACTGAAATATATGGTTTATTTTTACATAGATTGACTGAATTAATTTCAGTCAATATGTGTAATTGATTTAGAGTTGTTTTTCATCACACCCTTTGTATTATTCAGAACCTTTGTACATTCTTCCCCTGCATTTTGAAAATTTTTGTGCTACAGAACATTAAACTATTTTAATCAAATAAATAACTTTGGAATTCTCACATGCTTCCTGAATTTATAGCCAGAATTTTCAAACCTACAGGCAGACTTGTGTAATAGACTCTATTGTCATTTTCAAAAATATTTTTACAATATTGAATGGTTACATGTATCTAATTACATTTTAAATGTTATTTACATTTTAAATTCATATTTGCAGTTTTAAAACTAAACTCATTGCCATAGAATGAAAATATCTCTCTGTTATCAATGAAATTTATGTCTTTTTTTAAGACTAATTCTCATTTATAAATCATAATTTATAATACATTTTGCCGTTCATGTTATTAAAGACTCAGTTCTATTGTGGCAGGTTGTTAAGAAGCAAGAAACCATGAAGCTTTTGAAGTGAATTTTGTTCACTCTTGTCCCAATTGCAATGCAGCTCTTTTATCCTGTTTTGTTCTTTCAGGCCTTGTTACTGTTGTTTGACCTCTCCACAGAAAGAGCCTGTTTATCAAAGGTGGGGTTGACCTTTAATGATCTAAAATAACTGGGACAACTTAATCCATTCTTTTAATAGTTATTAAAGCCTGAGTAGGATAAATTAGAGCTCTAACTCACACCTGAGTACCATTGTAAGTTGTAACTATAAATAACCATCAATATACTTGATTTACTCTATGTTCTTCAGTTGGACATACATGTTACACAGAACTTTAAATTTTAGTCTATAGATCGGGTCCCCGTTTGTTAGGAATGCTACCTATCCATTGGGTCCCCTGTCATATTTATGAAGGTCATTTTTATACCATGAATTAAAAGAAGTGGGGCTTACTTAAAATAACTGCAAAAAGAGTTTGATAATTTGATCATTTACCCATGTTATCAATCAGTAATCATATCAGAATATGTTCAAATCTGAAGTGATAATTTCATTACCCCTCTTTAGTAATCACATAAGAATGCAATTTAAATTACTAAGTGAGGCCAGACAATTTCATTTTTAGTAAACCAAGTATTTAAAGCTATTTATCACAATTCAGCCATTACACGTAATGACTGGACCTTATTTTCAGTCATTACGTGAAATGACTGAACATTTTAGTCATTACGCGTAAAGACTGGTCATTTCAGTCATTACGCGTAATGACTGGTTTCACAGATTGACTGTAACATATACACTCAGTTTCTTCTGTGTCTTCCCAGGTATCTCGCACCTTTCAGCGACATCTTTCTTTGTAGCTTGGTGTTTGGCGGATATATATGCTCTATTTCTATTATCATACAGCATATTTACATATTCCTGTCATTAAAGCTATGCAACTCTTGTATTATATCTTATACTACTACATTACGAATTCTGTAACTCTTGCTTGCAAATGGCTTTGCTGTCACCCTTCATTATTTCTGGGGTTTTTTATGAAAATCTCTAAATTTTATAATTATTGCATGCTGGGGCTAGCAAATTGTTTAGGTAGGGCCCTCTCGGGTCAGTAAGTTAATTGGGGGGGGGGCTTATTTCATATTTGGAAACTAGGTATGGGTATGCTATGTTACTGCCTTGGGTGACAGGTTTATTACCTTTTCCGCCATATATATATTATACTGTGATGTTCTTAACAATGTATTTGAATATAAATTATAATAAAACGATTTTAAACCCAACATGCATCTTTCTTGTGTTGGGGGGTAGTTGGGAAATATGCGGGATGACATTTAGGTGTCATCTAGCTCATTTCTAGACTACCTTTATTTGTATTAGTGGTACACCTTATTTGCATATTAGAGTGGTCAGCTGGTCAAGCGTGGGACCTCTCTGATTTAACCCTACATTCTGCCATTTACATGTTGGAAACACGAGAAGAAACATCTTTGCTTTCCCTCCCTTGTCTCGTGAGATCCCTCCCTTATCTTTTTTCTTTAATGTTTTGTGAACACATTACACAAAATGTGTTGGGGGTAGTTGGGAAATGTGAAATGTTTTATATTTTCAGGTGATATGGATGGTATCTGTCTATGGTTGACATTTCACTTGACAGCTGTGTCATAATAATATAACTGCCACTTAGTTGGCCATAGTATCGCTCCTGGCACCATGACAATTGACAAGCCTTCCTGAGATGTTAACGTTTGCAATGCAGCAGCTACACTTGTGCTTCTGATGTTAGTTTTCATATTGGTAGTGCCTCCTTGCTACATGGAGGCGTTAATGAACAGTTGCATCTGAGGACGAGGTGGGCAGATATCAATGGCTGCCTTAGTGATAAAATACATTATAATCTATTCCCATTTCCATTTATGCCATACCTGGCTTTAAACATACTTTCAATGACAATTTATAGCTTCATTTATCTGGTATTACTGATTATCGAGCTTCTTTGTATGGTGCTTCTTTCTGTAACTGTTATATACGACTAGGACGGACTGTATTTCTAACTGTATTATTTTAAAGTTTCTTAGTTTATTTGTTTATTTGGGGTTTTACGTCGCTTTGAACGCTGTACAGGTCATATCACAACGGGTAGTTGGAAGGGCAGAGGAAACCAGTACATATAGTTCGCTAGGGTTCTGTACTGTAAACTGCCGACCAACGGCAAGCAACTACCAGCTTTCCCACTTACGGCCATGACGGGGATCGAACCCCGGCCGCAGAGGTGGGAGGCGAGAGTGTTACCACTCTGCCACCGTGGCCCCTAAAGTTTCTTAGTAACCTTTATGTATTGGCGGATATATATGCTCTATTTCTATTATCATTCATCATATCATTTACATATTCCTGTCATTAAAAGCTATGCAACTCTTGTATTATATCTTATACTACTACATGACGAATTCTGTAACTCTTCAAGTGCAAGTTCTGTTTGAAAATATCAATGGTAATTTGGCCATGAAAATCAAGGAAAGTTACTTCATTATGAAATTTGGCTGTGTGTACCCACTGGGTATGAACAGGGACAATGGAATTGTAGTATAAATGTTATCTCTCTTACAATTTGTTTAATTTGAATTCTTTTGTTGAGGATATTGATCTTTATTGTCATTGTTAAAATTGTGCGAATTTAAGAAATTTTTGATTTTTTTGACATTATAGTGATTTTTAATAAAATTTCAAAAATTTTGAAAATTTTTCCATTTTGTTGACATAGTGAAAAATTGCAACAAAAAATTAAAAATTTTAATTTTTGTGACATAGTAAAAAAAAAATTTTTTGTGACGTCATCTTAAAATTTATGACGTAAATATGACTAAATATCTGTTTTAAGTAATAATGACGTGTTTTGCTTTGATGTAATTTTGTTTATTTACATATAAAAAGAGCTTTCTTTCAAATTTAAACAATTGTAAGCTATTTCTGATGAAGGAGTGAAGCTCCGAAAGCTCGAATAAATCTATTTATTTGATATGCTCTTTGTTTTTACTTTGTTTATTATTTTATAACTTGGAATAGAAATAATTAGGGCCAAGGCAGTAGGCTATTGTAATTTTGAAAAGACAACTAGGTATTTCAGCACCAAGAATTTAATCCACAGATTGAAACATAAAGTCAACCATTGCAAATCAACAAGAAATTTTTTATATAACCAAATAAGACCTCCAATTCAAACTTTCTTAATAAACAAGCAATTAAAGAAAAATCATAATTTATAAATGAGTCCAACATAGAACATCTGTCAGAAGCAAATCGTAATCAGTGTGAAGGGAATATGACAGATACAGAATTTGGATAGGTACTGAAGGATATGAAAAATGTCAAGACACCTGGGACAGATGGTTTCACAATAGACTTTTATATGTTATTCTAGGTTCTATATGGGACATATATTGCTTGAAAGTTTAAATGAAGCTTTGATAAGAGAGTTATCAATCACACAAAAACAAGCCATAATCACGCTGATCCCAAAATAACTAGAGTATTGCTTTGCAAGAGAAAAGGAAATTGTTTTTGCAAAGTAAAAACAAAGCATCCCAACGAGCATTAATATGTTCCTCTATTTAATGTATTTTTTCTATTTATGCAAATATGCAAGGTTTCGGAGACATAGGAATTTTTGTTTTTAATGCAGAAATGGCCTGCAAAATGGTGGGAAAAGAGATTTGGGGAAAAGTCACTATATGACTTTGCAGATACCCGGGGTCAAAAATTCTTCAAAATCGCTCTATCTCCTACCATTTCCAAGATAAATGTTACATTTTACACAGAAATTCATGATGGCTGCCCCAAATACCGGGAAAATGATTTTTTGGGGGAAAACTGCCAGATGAATCTACAGATATCCGGGGGGGGGGGGGGGGGGGTGTCAAAAATTTCACCGAAATTGAACTATTTCTGAGATAAATGTTTTTTTGTGCTTTATGCAGAAATTCAAGATAGGTGCCAAAAGTTGCAGGAAACCATTTTGGGGGAAAGTTGCCAGATGACTCTGCACATACCCCAGAAGTCCAAAATTTCACCAAAACTGCTCTATTTCACACCGTTTCCAAGAAAAATGTATTTCTGTGTGTTACGCAGAAATTCTAGATGGCTACCAAAAATGTGGGAAAACAATATTTGGGGTAAATCCCCAGATCACCCTGCAGAAACCCCAGCGGTAAAAAAAAATGGCAAAATTACTCAATCTCACACCATTTCCGAGATAAATGCACTTTTCTGCAGTGATGTATAAAGCATCACGGCTGTCAGGCCTTCTACCAGGGAAGTGTGCCTGCACCTTAAGGGAAGTTTATCCATCTCTGTGTATTGGTCATCTCCTTGGAGAGGTGACGCCAATACAAATCATTGGCCCTTGTCCTGGTCTTGCAATTAGGGAGGGAAATTCTTGGCAGTTTGAATATTGAAGACAGCAAGAAAACACTGGCCATAGAAATTGATTGATTGACTGATTGATAGAAATAGATTGGATTGTTGTGGATTTTCTTTAGTCTTTTCTTGGCTGGCTTCACAATGATCATTTATGTGTTTTTAGCGAGGATTTTATCATAACCAGAGACATATTAGTTTATACCATATACACATTTTTCTCAGTTACAGCTGTGTAGTGATTGATACCAGTGTCATCTGACCTCTCCTGCTGTTTACTCTGCTTGACAACCTAATCATATAAAATAATAAACAAATTATAAACAAAGAGCATTTCAAATAAATAGATTTATTTGAGCTTTCGGAGCTTCACTCCTTCATCAGAAATAGCTTACAATTATTTAAATTTGAAAGAAAGCTCTTTTTAAATGTAAATAAACCTAATGCTTGATTTGGGCTCAGGCCCGTCTATGAGGGATGGTCTAACCTATGCTTCACTTATTTGTCATCATATTTGCGTGTTTGCTTCAAATTAGGCACGAGATTGTCAAGCGGACAGAAGGCTGGCGCCTGTATTCTTGTGTTTTCCAGATAAGATTATTTTTGACTAACTGCTTACTGTATTAATTAGTCATGGGCAAGTCGAAATATCTGTGTACAAAGTGTAATGAGAAACACTATCCGCCTACGGGCAAAAAATGTCAACAAGTGCAGAAAAGTGAACTTGTGAACTTGACTTCAGCTGACAAGAAAAAAACAGGTCAAAAAAGTGCATGTGTCTCTGAAGTGGGAGGACAGAACTGTATAAGTTATTCACATGCTACCCCTAGTGGCAGGTCGACCCTGTCAAGTGTGGGAGCAGACTCCTGGAGCAGTCCTGGTAGAGGTGTCAACTCATCAGAGGAGGAGACATCAGTTCCAATCCAAAACCAGATTCTGAACGAGCTCAGGAAGGTCAACGCAAGACTTTGCGCTGTAGAGGATCGAGTGGCTGTGGCATCGTCAAATGGGAGCAGCAAGGACAAGAAAAATGCTAAGTTAAGTAGCTCTTCTGTTGGTGTCAAAAAACATTCTAGTAAATCGAGTAAATGGTTGACCTGTAGTTCAGATTCATCTTCTGATGAATTGGAGGTGCCAAGTATGAAAAGTTTGAGAACTTCTAGGGTTACTCAGCAGAAAGTAGATCAAAGATTAGCAAAGTTAGAACAGCAGTCAAATACTCAAGGTAACTCTACTGCAAAATTAAAGTCGAAACGTGGGGGAAATGTAGATGTGTATGTAGAAAAAAGGGTTGCTTGGCCTCATGAGGCAATTTTTTTTTTTTTTTTTTTTTTTTTGGGGGGGGGGGGGGGGGGGGGGGCGTCAGTCGCCAACATATCACATATGATCAGTTTGAACTTTGGACGAGTCAGATTTAAAAACTCGTGAAAAAATGATCCAATATTTGTCAGACCTCATGGAACATGCGACTGACTTTTCCTGGGCTAGTGCGAAAGCAGCGCATGCGGTTCTGTTATGCGAAATGGAGAGGGGGTCGCTTGACTGGGAACAGACGGATAGAATAGATCGCATCAGAAGGGCTCATGCCCAAAAGCATTCTGGAAATTTTAGACAAAATTGGGTTAAAAATGAGGGCCATAGACGGCCATGGTACTGTAAATTGTATCAAACAGGGACATGTTCCCATAACAGGGACCATGAAAGTGGGGGAAAAATTTACAAGCACATTTGTGTATACTGTTTGGCTCAGGGGGAAACAGGCAGCCCATCCAGAGAAAGACTGCAAAAGCACAAATAAGAAGGCAAAAAGCAAAACGAATTAGGGGCTTTCCAGCCTCGGGTTTGAGTCTGGGCAGCGATAGGGTTGTCAGTGATGTGTGCCAGGTGACTTCTGGTGATGCTGTATATAGTTCAAATGTTTTTAACTCTGTAAATAACTGTGTCAAAGACGTAGATGTGCAAATGATAGCAACAAAACAAGTAGTGACACTAATGAAGTGACAGGCGTCAATGTTGTCAGACCTCTCACTAATATCAATAAAGACAGTGGTGTCACGTCTATAACAAAAATCACTTGCATGAATGCACTGGGTGTGGTGATGTAAAAATTAAGTCCCCTAAACAGGAAACAATACCTATTTACAATATCAACGCTGATGCAGATGATATATTTTTAGCCAGTTTGTTGTCAAGGTCGGTGTCAAAGAAAATTTTGATCAATGATCGTGAACACTGTGACGCGTTTAAGAACTGGAAGCTTCAGACGGAGTTTGAGTTTGGTTTTATTCCGTTGACAAACTTGGTTGTCTCCCATTTTGGACATAGTGGTCCCGGATTCAATCCCCCATTGACCAGCATTATACAGTTAAGTCATATGGGGTTCCAAATTTTTGGGGGGCCCGTTCACCTGTCAAATCTCAGCTTACTGTGGCAGCTTGGGAAGAAATATTGATCAACTATCGGGATAAACAGCTTATTGAACTCATACGCTTTGGCTTCCCATTAGACTTCAACAGGGAAGCCAGTTTGTCTTGTGACATGGTCGATCACGCAATTGACGCTTACTTGGCTGAGGAATGCTCTCATGACGCAATACTTGGACCTTTTACTGAAAATCCCATTGACAAATGTCATTACTACCCGTTTATGACTAGGAAAAAGTCGGGTTCGGATCTTAGGCGAGTCACCATTGACTTGGAATGGCCTAGAGATCAATCTGTCAATACTGGCATAGATAAAAACCCGTACTTGAATTCTGAATTTATACTTCAATTCCCTACTGTGGATCACATTGTCAATGAACTTAAGAAAGTTGGTAGAGGTTCCCACCTTTTCAAGATTGACGTCAGTCATGCCTTTCGTCATATCAAGGTGGACCCTGGGATTATGACCTCCTGGGGCTCCACTCCGACGCCCACTACGTTGATATGTGTCTCCCATTCGGGAGTCGCCACGAGACGCAAATTTTTCAACGCGTCAGTGACGCCGTCAGGTACGTCTTGTGTCAGAGTGGTCACAGCGTCATGAACTACGTAGCCGACTTTTGGGGGGAGGTGACGCCGCGTGACGCACGTGACCCATATAACCCTCTATACGCTGTTCTCCAAAAGTTGGGTCTTACCATAAGCTTGAAAAAAATTGGTCCCTCCTGGCACCAGGGCAGTATGCTTGGGCCTTGCGGTTTGACACTGAGAAGGGCGAGATATCAATTCCTGCAGAAAAAAATGACAAAAGTTGTAGAGATGGTGGAAGAATGGCAAACTAAAAAATCTTGCACTCGTCAGCTCCAGTCTCTTCTTGGCCACTTGTTGTATGTTCACAAGTGCATCAAGCCGGCCCGTTTTTTCGTCAACAGAATGTTAGACCTTCTCAGAACCAATTATGACAAAGATAAAATATCTTTAACTCAAGATTTCAAACATGATCTCAGATAGTTTTCAAAATTTTTGAAGGCCTACAATGGTATTTCCATCTATGATTATTACCCTGTTCAACATACTATTGAGCTTGATGCATGCTTGTCTGGTCTAGGGGGAGATGGGAAAACTTTGTGTACTTCTTGGCTATTCAAAAAATCACCAAAATCTGACCATTGTCCACCTTGAGATGGTGACCATCATTTTGGCTCTCAAGGTTTTTGGCCCCATGTGGAAAGGCAAAAAGATTACCATAAAATGCGACAATGAGGCAGTTGTTAAGGTCTTATCACATGGTAGGACCCTTTCCTGGCTGCTTGTGCCAGGAATGCGTGGTACATTGCAGCTGATGTTGACGCCTCATATGTTCATGTCATGGCCAGGAATAATCAGGTCGCTGACCTGTTATCTAGGTGGAGTAATTCTAGATTGGATCACAGTAAGTTGTATGAATATGTCAAATCCCCTGTGTGGATTAATGTGGAATTACAGATGTTAGAGATTGATTATGCTATTTAGGTCCCATTGTGTCTAACACTCGTTACTGCTTGGATGCTATGCTTTGTTGTAGGTGGAGGAGCTCTCTCCCAGTTGTCCAGGGATGCGTACAAAAGACTGTATGGGGCCTTCAGACCGAAGATCAGCCAATGCTATTCTCTGTTGTTCAGAACTTTCTTGGCGTTCTGTGTATACATGAAGGTCTCTGTACGAAAAGTTGATTACAAATTTGTATTGTCGTTTCTGGAATGTTTGGCAATCCAAAATACTTCTGTTCACATGTTGGCCAGTTATGTATCTGCTGTCAGAGCCATGTTTGTCATGTTTATCTTGAATTATGGGATATTAGATGATCCAAAAGTTAAATATTTCATCAAGTCTGTAACGCATAAACAGACCTTTGACAGTGCCTAGGCGTCATATTCTGGATCTTGAGACACTCCAGAGTCTAATAAATCACTGTGAGCTTTCATATATGGGACTCATTTTCAAGGCTGTCTTCTTGACCGCTTTTTATGGTTTCTTGAGGTCAAATCTGGCCCCTCATGCTAGGGCCCTATTCGATCCTTCAAGGCATATCACTGTGGGTGACCTTATGTTTTCCAAGAAATTTGTAAGGATTATTGTAAAGTGGTTAAAAACTAATAAGGATAGAAATAAAGTCCACATCCTGACCCTTCCCAGGATCAAAGGTTCAAATCTGTCTCCACGCCAGGCCCTGTTAGCCATTTTGAGGCTATATTTGCCCGGTCCTAATGATCCTCTGTTTCAGATCAAATCCCCTAGTGGTTGGCAGGTTCTCATTGATTCCCGTGTTAGGAAATTTTTGTCAAAAATGAATGTAAAGATGGGCTATCCGTCAAAACATTTTACCTTCCACATATTCCAAAGATCTGGGGCCTCTTTGCCCTACAATTCTCATGTTCCAATCCAACACATTAGAATTGACTTCTTTGCCCTACAATTCTCATGTTCCAATCCAACACATAAGAATTGACTTCAGGAACATTGACTTGTAAGGTCTAAAGCATAAAGATACTTTCCGAGACGTTGCATTACCGTTCGGATTTCGTCATGGTTCAATTTTCTTTACACGTTGCAGTGACTCAATACGTCATATCGTATCATGGTTTTCCTGGTCTTTGGAATTATATTGATGATTTAATCTATACCGGTTTACTATCCAAAATTCATCAATCTTATAATTTTTTACTGCAATTATTGCAGCAATTAGGCCTGGACATTAGTATCGAAAAATTAGTATCTCCTAGTACTTCTGTGATATGTCTGGGAATTATTATTAATACAGAGAGTAGGACCTATTCCTGAAAGGTTTTTCCTTAATAGGATGCTTACTTTACTTAGAAATAACCATAACAATGTGCGAATAAGGTTAAATAGAGATTTTTACAAAGACCTTCAATGGTTTAACACTTTTCTGCAATGTTATAATGGTGTTACTTATTATAACACCAAGAAAGTTGGTGGTATGATCTATCTAGATGCTTCTTTAACACCTGTGGGTGGAGTATATGAAACATGGTTTATACACTTCCTTTCCCATTGCATCAATTGTGACAACCTTCCCTGTAATAGAGGTATTTGAGGACAGGTAGGGCTAGAGATGATACGTTAGCAGCCTGTGATCATAATATTTGGCTACTTACATCCTTATACAACATTCAACTTCATGTCACCCACATCCAGGGATCAAAAATACCATAGCAGACTCACTATCTAGATGGGGAGGTTCTACAGCTGATATTAGAGAGGTTGCGCACTACGTTTCATAAACGCCCCTTGCAAAAATACGCAACATAATTGATCAATACGTGAGAAAGCCATTGAGGGGGACAGTTTTGTTTACGAACAGCGTTTGAACTAGGATTTTTACATGCATTTTATTTAAATTAATTGGGAATTATACAACTCAATAAAGATAAATCCACTGGTTTTATTCATCTACAGTACTGAATGAACTGGGTACTGATATATAATACAAACTTTATTGGCTAAACAACCAGTAAACCCACAAGTTAAATAGCTTATAAAACACACGTACATAAAATTTTGGAAGATTGTGTTCATTACCTCAAAAAAGTTTATGACAGGGGATGAAAAAAGGCTGGTCGTTGTATACTTGGGTTTTTCAAAAATTGACAAAGTTGCTAAAAATCATCTACAGTCTCTCAAGAACTCTGTACTGACATGAAAAACACAATTTATTGCTCCAATAATTAATAAATCCACAAGGGAAACAGATTACGTGGCAAAGCCATTTGCCACGTAAAAAACGTAACCTTTTGCAGTTAAAACCTTATGAAATGACATCACACACAGAAATCAATGACGTGTAACGTAGCGGAAAGTAGATACGGGCATCAAAAACGTTGTTCGCAAACTCTCTATTAAAAAAAATTATATATCTTATTACCCGACCATGTGTGGCTACACACTCATGAAGATCTCATGTAATTTAATAATGATAATTATTTCAGATTCAATAAGGTGTACAGCCCAGCTGGCGTCCAGGGCTTGTGCCAGATTGCAGAATTCATATCATCCAGGTACCAAGCAAAGCTATGACAGGATGCTCAGAGATTACTTGGCATTCCTGGTACCAGCTGGGCTGTCCCTATCTCAGGTAGATACAATCCAATTACATGCATTTATGGAATTCCTCTGTCACAATGGTATGTCACCGTTCAATATTGCCAATTATTTGGCAGCCATTAGAGCCAACTTGGTAATTTGTGGATTGCAGGATGCAGGATGATAGAATTCACCTGTTTCTTAGAGGTGTAAAAATAAATAGACCTTTGGCATTGAAAACTCAATCTGTAATCAAAGATTCTATGTTTTATAATATTATACAAGCTTGTTCAGCATCCACAAATTTTACATTTGTTTTCACTTTGATTAGGTATTATATCTATCAAAAAATGATTATCATAGCGGGTGGAGGAAACCTGCACTGTAAACCACCGGGCATCGGCAAGTAATTACCAACTTTCCAACATGAAGCACCCGGCCCGAGATTCGAACCAGCGGCCTCAGAGGTTGGAGGTGAGAACTCTAATCGCTACACCACTGAGCCCCCTCCTTGAGTTAATGAAAACTACCTATGCATATCATGTAAAATGTAGGTTTCCTAAAGACAGTATTAGTTTCAGTAAATCGTATATAACTTATAACACACACACACCACAACTTTACGACTGTCATCACTGACATAACCATTAAGGTATCTCTATCTGTCTTGAGACTGATGCATTGTTACCATTTGATTATTGATTGTGTAGATCTTGATTGACTGCCATTGTTTCTGAAAGCAATCTTCTTTAGATGTTATTTTATGTAAGAACTCCCTGTTCAGTGTATATTTTTTATGTATAGCTGCAGTCTATGAAAGTTGGGAATCGTTTTTTTCTTTGTACAGTTGAAAATGTAATGCTTTGTGATTAAATAAATGATATTACTTGAAGCTTGTTTTTTGTTCCATTCTCCCAATAAAATATTTTCTGATTTTATGCTAAGTTCTCCAATTTGGTTAATAGAGCTAAAATGCTTTATATCCGCCCATAGTTTTTTTACATGTTCACAGGTAACAAACAGATGTTCGATAATTTTTTCTGATTGCTGACAAAGTCTACATATATTGCTAGCACATTTACCCATTTTTTTCCTTAATGATTATGTTCCTAGAATTCTAAATGTAGTTCTATACTGGAACCAAATCCAGCTGTTATCTTGTATTGTATTGAAACAGTTTTTGAATATTTTTTACCAGTCTTTTCCTGTTATCACCACATTAAGTTTCTGATCCCACTTTTTTGACAGACTTTCATTTAGGTCCTTATTTGCATCTGTGGGGACTTTTTGAAAGTTTTTGTACCCTTTAAGTGTGTCCCTATGGCTAGAGCATTTGATGGGTATATAGGCCCATATTTAGTTTTACTTGCAGCCCCTTAAATTTTTTTAAGCTTTTGTGGACTCGCATATATTCTAAAAAAGTTGTTTTAATGTTATAAGTTGTCTCTATTTCTGTTTTTGACATTAAGTCTCCGTTTTGGTTTGTGACATCTGATACAAAGCGTACTCAACTTATCCACCAATTTGGTAAAAAAAGTTTGTATCTGGAAATACTTGGGTTAAACCACAAAAGGGCTGATTCTTTGTTCTCTGATATAAGATTTGAATTGTACTTATTCAGATATTCAGCCCATGTATTCCAAATACATTTCCAGAAAGGATTTTTTGTTTGACCTGCAATTTTCATTGGCCATTGGGCTCTAAAACACAGTAGTTTCTCTGTTGATGGTATGCTGTTTGTGTTGGTCTTTTTCCAGATTGGGTTATGGTTTCTTCGTAGTCTCCTAACCCAGTTTATTTGTAGTCCCTTTTATAAAACTCAATAGATCTAGCATTTCCGTACCTCCATTTTCTTTATCTTGTACTAGTGTTGTTCTACTAATTTTATCTGGTTTACCATCCCATATAAAGTTAAACATTATTTTTGTGATTTGTTTAACTAGGTGATCTGGGGGTGGAGGTAAAGACTGAAACAGGTGGATAAACTTTGACAGAATAATAGTTTTCAATACTGTTATTTTTTCTATTGGAGTTAGGATTCTTTTCTTCCATAAATTTATAACCTGAGATACCTTCTTGAGAAGGGGCTCATAATTTTTTGTGGGTATTTCTTCCAAATTTGTTGAAAAGGTAATACCTAGCAGTTTAAAATCTGTCTTTCCCCAAGAGAGAGTAGAGTTTTTACATAAAATTTCTTTTGTATGTTTTTTCCTACCAAGCCTTATCAGTGCTGACTTATCTTTATTCATTTTTAAACCAGAATAGGTTCCAAAGTGTTTTTTGGAGTGAGCCTTCTGTACCATCTAGAAAAATAGTAGTGTCATCAGCAAATTGTATTATCTTTACTTCCTCTTTGCCCAATTTTATTCCTTTAAATAGTTTATCTTGATTGACCATAGCTGTAAGGAAAAAAGAGCAAATGATAAACAAGTAAGGAGCTATTGGGTCACCTTGTCTGCATCCTCTGCCTAAATGTATTGGGTTGGAGAGACAGCCGCAATGGAGGACAGAGGCGTAGATTTCAGTGTTAAAAGTGCTAATCCATCTTATAAAGCCATTTCCGAAGCCTAAAACTTTTAGGCATTCATTTAGGAAGCTCCACGATATTGAATCAAATGCCTTTTCGAAATCGACTAAAAGAAGTAGCCCTGGTATATTTTGTTCCTCTACATAATGCATAGTATCGTAGACTAAGCGTGTGCAATCACTAATATTTCTGCCTTTTAGAAATCCTGTTTGATTATTTGGTATTATATTTTCCAAAGTGGTTTTTAATCTATTCGCTATTGCTGCCGATGCAATTTTGTACACCACAGATAGTAGTGTTAAGTGATAAGTGATAAGACCATGTCTTAATGTTGTTGAGAGTATTCCTTTTTCATAGCTTTCGTTTAATGCATGGAGTATATGTTTTAATTTTTTCCAAAAAATCTTATAGAACTCTGCAGGGAAGCCAGCTATACCAGGGGATTTTTCATTCTTCATATGTTTTAAAGCTTCACTTATTTCTATTAGAGTCAATTTTCCCTCTAAATTTTCCAGATTGTTTTTATTTAATCGTGCTAAATTGTAGTTTTTCATTAAGGTTTTCAAGTCTAGTTTTTCATTTTCACTTTTCTGTTCAGCAAATAGTTTTTCATAAAAATTTTGGATTTCTGTTAGGATTGATTTTTGATTGTAGATGTTATTTCCATCATTATCTTTTATTTTTTTCATAGTTTTTTCTCTGTAATTATGTTTTTCTAGATTGCAGAAGAATTTTGATGCCTTTTCTCCATCTTTTAACCAATTTGCCCTTGATCTTATTCTAATCCCACTCATTTTATTTTCCCTAAGAAGTTCTAGTTCATTTTATTTTGTTTTCAAGGTTAGAATCAATGATATTGTTTGCTTCTATTTCTTCAATTAATTGTTCTTCCCTTTTTGACTGCTTCTTTTTTTATTTGCAGAGTATTTAATTGTTTCTCCTCTTAATCTTAATAATAATACTTCTAGGAAGAGGCTACAGTCAATATTACCACTGCAGTTCATATCGCAGTTTTTAAACTCCATTTTATATCTAACCGTTTCTTCATCTATTACATTATTCATTTCTATTAAATATTCTTTGTCTTTTAGAAGAGAACAGTTGAATTTCCATACTCCTTTTCCTCTTTTAAAATTACAAAGTGTTATATTTCTAGAATAGAGTGGTCTGACCTATATCCTGAATTGATGTTGCAGCTGCTTATAATATCTAGAAGTGGGGATGAGATGATAAAGTAGTCTAAACGTGCTTGTTTTCACAGGGTTTTTCCTTCTCCAAGTATAGTGTTTTTCATAGGGTTTAGTTTTAGAAGACAGTATTAGTGGTGTGATAGAGGGGTTGGAAGGCATCGAGGACTTTGATTTGTTTGTAAACAGGTGCGGGTATGAAGACATGACATAGTATCGAAAATGCTAAGTGGGTAATGTTGTTCTACCTGTTTGAAAAATTAAAGAGAATTATCCATCTCTGAAAAATTTATTTTGGTATTGCAAGGGCACATGCATCTACAGCAAAGCTGAAAACGTTAATATACAGGGATGCAATAAAGGTAGGATTTTTTTTAAATTTTTTTATAGAGAGCAGCTTCAGTGACAGCACCTTCAGTGATGAATATGTTTATGAGGAGTATTCACACCTAGAAAATCTATCTGATATCACGGATTTGTTAAGAATGACATTGTATGTATTAAGCCAATGTACAAATTAATAAATTTATCTGACAATGTTTTATACATATTCGTATTCTACTGAATTAAATCAATTTTTTGCCATCTCACATCGTGAAATTGTACGAGAAAAAAAATTCTTAATGGTAATTTTTTTGTATGTCTCTGTTTAGTCCCAGAAGTGGAGCAGCTGACCAGCCCAGGGATCATTAAATAAATTGATTACAGTTCCACAAATGATCAGTTGAATAAGAATGAGGTGTATATTATTCTTATCTTCCCATTGTGCGTGATTGTTTTTCTGATGTATATATATCTCTTGAGGCATTTCAGGCCTGATCTTTTTCAATGTCACTGGAAACTGGTTGTGAATTTAAGTTTCAAAATCTGCATGAGAGATACGCCTATTTCTGATTCTGCAACTGCCAGTTCATTTTCTCTAGTTAACCAGCATTACCAAAGAGGAAAATAGGTGATTCAGAAAATCAGGTCAGTTCGAATACATCATATTCTTCCACATTTTCCAGAGGTTCAGGCTACAGTGAATGGGACAGTAAAATTAGAGAAGAGGCACAGAGAATTCGATTACAGATTTTAAATGATGAATCAATGTCTATTTCAAGAAAGAATGATTTAGAAAGTATTAGCATAATTGGTTCATCAGGTGCCTCTCCCTCACATAGTTCTGTATATACAAGTGAATACCTGACATATGTGATCAGGCCATACAAGTAACAGATGATGATGATTCAAGGATTACATTTGGATTCCAGGATGAGAGTGAAAATGTTGCTAATTACTTTGAAATGTGATCTATAAAGACCTGTAACAATTTGTGAGAAGAAAACACAAGATTATTAGATGTATATCCTTGATTTTTTTATTGAAATAAAGTAACATACAGGACAATGTTCTGATACCAAATTATATAACAAACATTGTATAATATTGTAGAAATATCTCAACAGATTTTATTAATTATTACTGAGACTGGTTTTTAAATATAGAATTTTATTGCATTTCAATAAGATTATATTACCAATGAAAGATTGTTTACTAAATATCATAAATACATGTATACAGTAAGAATGTTACAGCTCAGCACAGAGTTATATACTTTGTAAATAACTAAAGTTAGACATTTGAACAAAATATCACATTAATAAGACAGGATTATATGGAGATGTTATTCTTTTTTTAAATTGTGTTACCTCCCAAATTTTTTTAAATGTTGTGATAAATGAATACTATACTGTTAGAGTAACCCATTTTTTTAGATTACTTGATGCAAGCTGCCTTACCTTTACGTTTGAATATTAGAGGTGCTTCCTCAGAAGCTCGAAATTTTGATAGGGTCTTTCCCTGACGTCCAAAATTTCTATATATATAAAAAAAGGATTCTCTGCAGCAAGGTCACATGACTATCATACCTTGGTTGTGCAGTGGCTGTTAGCAATTAGATTCATATAAAAAAGAGGCAGTGCAAGTATCATAGGTAATATACATGTCATCTAATAAGTCAAATATAACTAAAACTATGTTTTTAGAGAAATGAATGATGATAACCATTATTTTGTTTGGCTATAGGAATGATGGCTAGGCACATAAAATACTCCTAGTTTCAGGAATTACATATTTAGACTATTTATTCAATTCTTTCCAAACTGTTCGGGGTAGATGGAGGAACCTCACTGGGTCTAAAAAACAAGACCTCAGTGAATTCATCTTCGATTTTCTCATGAGATTCTTTACACCTTATGGGTGAATTTCTCTTTTTTTCTGCTGTATATGCTGCGCATGGTGTAGTAAAAATGACCACACCTAGCGGCAAAACTCATCTCAAATTTAATTGGTAAGGTGCAAATTGTACAGGTTAAATAATTTGTTCGAGTTTCGTAATAGTCTACCTATCCAGGTGCTAAGGTGTTCTCCAGCTTTGATGGTGAAGTATTCATGAGAAAGCAGTAATAAATTGCCTTTAAAAATTTCTTTGAGACAGACATTCCAATAAAGTTTGACCATAATTATGCCTAATAAATATTGAGGTGGGCACCCAAATGTTATTGAGTAAATTACAATTAAACAAGCCATATAAAATAATAAACAAAGTAAAAACAAAGAGCATATAAAATAAATAAAAACACTTTAAATTTAATTAATTTTTTTTTATTTATTTATTTTATATGCTCTTTGTTTTTACTTTGTTTATTATTTTATATGGATACTTAAAAGAACGAAGCAGCAAAACTTTAATAACTTGGAATATCACAGAGATTGTCTTGTTCATCCATCAAGATCAATTTACTTATATAGGATCCAAATGTGTTTGAACTATCCTTGACCTAATTTTGTATTAACCAATCAAAATTTTTAAAGAGTTTGATTTTAGATCCCATGATGTCACTTAGCTGAGATCATTAAACATTTCTTGTTTATGTTAATTATATAATTATTATTGTACTCACATGAAATGTTCTGGAATAATTTCATCCATCATAGGGATGCAGGGAAATGCCTGGTGGAAGGCTCCATCATCAATCAATTGCATAAGTTGTCAAAGGTCACCATTGCAGATGGTATATGCAAAGGATAAAATATGTTATACCTTTTGCCTAAAAATATTCATCTCCATATCCACAAAGTCCATGATATCCTGCTTATTCCAAATCTTCGAGATATTTGCTTGTATTTTCTTGTAGATTATTCCTTTATTTTTGTGGGGGTGCTGTAAGAAATCAAAAAAAGAAATGGTCTAAACAGTTCTGGCCCTTTAGCTAGAGGGTGCATTCAAACAGGAGAGTTTAGATTTTATAAAAGTAGACTAAGGTTAGGGTTGGTTAATCATGTAGGTTATTGTCCATAAGAGATGGTTTATGTCCTTGGGTTATTCAAATTAGAAATTTAACATTAGTAAGAGGTTAGTTTCAGAAAATAAATAAAAATATCATTATTACTATATGGGGATGTCAAAATTAACTTCTTCCATATTCATGGATCATTTTTAGTGCATTCAATACATGAGAGCTTATTATGAACTTCTTCATCTGGCTGCATGAGACATGGGATGAAAGTAAAAATTTCCATTCTTTCGGCATACATTTGTTGCCAACTTTACAGAATTCCTTCCATTGGTTAATAAATAGGCTTATGCCTCACTTTGCAGGAAAAAGCTGGCCACTGCCCCCTTGCTTCCAAACCCTGATGGCCACTGTTTTATATGGGCTGTTTGCAGACAGATAGAATGACTCCCCATGTGAATCTTAATGTCTAAATCTAGCATACCTATTAGTATCTTTTTTTTAATTGTTCAAATCACTTTATTTGTACAAATAAATGAAAATTACCTTTTTAATAATTACTAATTTAATTAAATTCAAATTTAATTAATTTACTAATTAATATCAAAATGTAATTAAATAATACAAGTTAATCTGATGAAATTGGTTAAACAACAGACTGATATGCACATAAAATTGCACTTTCATTAGGTAGTTTGGGTAATTTTTTACTTAGCATTTAAAATATGATTAAATTAATCCTTTCGCTTTGATTATATGAACCTGTCAAAACATTAAAAGATTCTTACAACTGTAGCCAGTTAAACAACTCAAGTTCAAAAGTATGTTAGAACAAAAAGATGAATCTAAGAATAATCCAGTTACCAAGTCACACACATAGTCAAACAGAGTCTTAAACAAATAGATAAATCAGAATTTTTTTTTTATAATGAAAATTTATTTCTCCTTTAGACTACATCCGTTTTTACATATCCATGAATTATAACAATACATTTTTCTGATTTATCATTACATATTACATGCAGTACACAATTCGTAATTTATTTCTCTTTTAACATGCCACATCATTTTCACACAACCACTAATTGTAACAACAAGTTTTTCTTTTTTTAACATTACTAAGCATTACCTGTACTTCTTTATACATCACACTTTGTGTACAAGTATACAGTTCATTCCACTACACTACATGTTACTCAAACAAGGGCCTCCACCTTCTAAGATTCTTATTAAATTCTTCTAATTTGCTGTTCATTGAAAATGAACTTAAAATAATATTTAAATTCAGAAATGTTGGGTAAAACACCAGAATAAGCGCAACCGAAAAGATATTTCTTTGCCAATAAAAATAGAGTATTGACAGCTTCAAAATGTTGATTATGTGTTAAGTATCCCAATATAACAGTCAAGATATCAAGTGGAATTTTGAATTTTATCTTATTTTCAATAAACTTACTCAGGTCTTTATAAAAAAAATTTGTTTTTTCACAAAGGAAAAATAAATGTGTCAATGATTCCTCGTGAGATTGACAAAATCTACATTGGTCATTCTTAGCTAATTGCATAGGAAATTGTAATTTATTAGTTCAAAGTATCCTATTTAAAACTCTATACTGGAACCATATTATTTCATTATCTTTGACTGTATGGTGACAGATGGAAAAAATAGCATCCCAATTTTCCTTATTTAATTCTATTGACAGGTAAGAGTGCCACTTTGCTGTTAAAAGTTTGTCTTCATTTTCAGATTTAATAAACGCATGATACATATCTCTTGCACCTTTTTGATTTTTAGATAATATCTTTACATGGAAAGGGTATTTTGGACACATTTTATCAAAATTGTCATCTTTCCTATTTTCCTTAATGTAATTTTTAACTTGTGCTCTTAATTGGTAATAACCATACACTGAGGTCTCTGGTATTGAATATTGCTCTTTTAGTTCATCAAACTTTAATAATCTTCCTTTTTCATCCACAATATCACCAACAAATCTTATACCTAGCTTATCCCATTCTGCCAAGTATAGATCATTATCATTCGAGTCTGTATTGAACCATAAGACTGAAGACATTATGTCGTTATTTGTCTCTGGTGTAATGTTTTGTAAGAGATGTATCCATGAGATTAAAAGAGACTTCCAGAAAATATTTGATTGGTGAGACAAAATATTTTGAAGCCAACCAATACCCATTGTGAAGAATTTACATGGATTAGCTACAGTCTTTTCAAAAACTTTCAGCCATGGCAATTGTCCCCCTTTTAACAATCTTTGTATCCATGTACATTTTAATGCCTTTATAAAATCTGGTACATTAATCATTTTTAGACCCCCATTTTTTGTAAGACTTAATCATTACTGTACTTTTTTTATTTTTTCAGGTTTTTGATTCCATATAAATGAGAAAAACAATTTTTCTATTGAACAGATGTACAAATGAGGAGGGGTAGGAAGACTTAAGAACAGGTGATTAAGTTTTGAGAGACACAACGTCTTTATAATGGATATTTTGCCAATAGGAGTAAGATTTCGTTTTTTCCAGTGTTCTAATAGTTTTTGTATATCTGCCAATACCTTTTCATAGTTTAATTCAATTATTTGATTCAAGTCCCTGTCAAACGTTATACCCAACACACTGAAAGGCTGATTGTCCCAGTCTAATTTGACTTTGACTTTTAGTTTGTCTTTTGAAAACCTATTTCTCCCAAGCCATATCAATTTAGTCTTGGAAGTGTTCATTACAAGTCCAGATATAGTTCTAACTGTTTGCAATGTGTTTAGAACTGCTTGCAGAGAGGATTGTGAGCCATCTAGAAATATGGTTGTGTCATCAGCAAATTGACTTATTTTGACTTCATATCCATGTATATCAATCCCTTTAACAATTGTATTTTAGTATTAATAATTTTAATATTTCTCCACAAAGTATGAACAAATAAGGTGATATAGGATCACCTTGCCTACATCCTCTCTTGATGTTGACAAATTTTGATAAATTGCCACACTGTATTACTGTGCCTTTAATTTTGCTATTCAGAATTGTAACCCACTTGATAAAAGTTTCTCCAAAATTGAAAAATTTTAATACTTTATTGATAAAGACCCAAGATATCGAATCAAAGGCCTTTTCAAAATCTATCAAGATCAGTAACCCAACTTTATTATTTTTATTAAGATAATGCATTACATCATAGATAAGTCTTGTGTTGTCTCCAATAAATCTGCCTGGTACAAAACCACATTGTGTTTCAGATACCAAATTTGTCAGAATTGGTTTCATTCTGTTCGCTAGGGAAGCAGATAGAATTTTATATACTACTGATAACATCGATAGGAGCCTCCAATTTTTCAGAAACTCTCTTGGTTTGTCACCTTTTGGCAAACATGTAATAACGCATGTCCTGAGAGATTCTGACAAACAGTTATGTTTAAAACTACAATTTAATGCTCTAAGCATAAAATGCTTAATTTTGCCCCAAAACACTTTGAAAAATTCAGCTGGAAATCCATCCATTCCTGGAGTTTTCCCATTTTTCATATCTTTTAAAGCTTGACCTAATTCCTCTACTGTCAATTTTCCTTCTAAATTTTTTGACTGTATGTTGCTAAGTCTTTTGTCGTCCTTGTTGTTTACTAAGTCTGTTAATTCGATGTCATCTACAGTCTTCTGATCAAACAGATTAGCGTAATAATTGGCAACTGTTTGTAATATTGTTTCCTGATCATGAATTAGAGTCCCATCATTTAATTGGATTCTTTTAATTGTTTTAGTTTGGTAGTTATTTTTCTCTAATTGACAAAAAAATTTGGTTGGTTTTTTACTCTCATTGAGATATTGCATTATTAATTTTACCATATGTCTTCTAAGGCATTCTTTTCTAATGCTTTCCAATTGGGGTTGTTTATCTTGATATAGAGACATATTAGTTGAATTCAAGCCTGTGTTTTCCAAGCTATTTATATCTTCTCTTAGCTTTTTTCCTTGGATAGAGTAAATTGCCTAAGCTTTGATGAATATTTTATTGTTTCCCCCCTAATTTTCATGAGCAATACCTAAAAAAAATAGGTCATCCATAATTGTAAACTCAATGTCCGACTGAGGGAGATCTTTTAAAGTATTGATATTGTAAACCGGTAATGCATAGTTTGTTATTTCTGTATCAATTGTTTTATTAACTCAAGTTAAAAAGTCAGAGTCTTTCAACAAGGAAGTATTCAATTTCCACAGACCTTTTCCTCTTATAAATTTGCAAGTTGTTGCATTTATTTCAATTATTAAATGGTCTGATTTATAACCTGGGATAATGTCAACTTTTGTAATCATATCTGCTAAATTGTTTGAAACCAAAAAATAATCTAATTGAGCTTGTTTGAATGGGTTAGGTCTCCTCCCAAGTATAACACTTTTTTTCTGGGTGAATTTTTCTATATATATCGGTCAAATCCAATTTGTTCATCATGGATTTAACCTTTGTTCGTGCCTTTGGGTTACTGATGTTGATATAATTATTGCAGTCAAGATTTGGATGTGAAAAAAGGTTTAAATCCCCACAAATTGTAATTTGGTCAAAATCTGCATTTCCTATTTTATCTTCAATGTCATCATAGAATTCTGGTTTATCACTATTTGGAGAGTAAATATTTATGAGTAAAATCTTAAAGCCACAGATATTCACTTGCACCATAAGGAAATTTCCTATTTCATCTGTATCTGTTTTCAATATTTTATATTCAAAACCAGTATTAAACAATATAGCAACACCCCTGGAATTAGTTTTGGTCCCGTGAAGCAGGGACTCACCATTCCATAATTTTTGAATAGAGCTAATGTCATCTCTTATTAGATGAGTGTCCTGCAAGCATAAAATATTTGCATTTAGGCTTTTCATGTATGCCAAAACATCGAATCTCTTGGTTTTATCTGTTTTCAATAAGTCCTTGGCAATTTGCTGACAACAATTTTATGTTATTTTCGTCTGGCATTTTCAAATCGTCCGAAAGAATGGCTCACAATCAACACATGCAAAAAGAACTCAAATATGTTTGAAATCCTGAAATTGGAATTCGTGATAAACATTTTTTGAAATTTGAGTCTGTACACAAAATCATATGAATCAAAATATAACACTAAGCTAAAAATGACGTCATCTACAAGTTCTTGTTTCTGATTACTGAAATCTGACAAAAGCTGTTGATTCAGCAGACTATATTATTTTCAAACCTTTGTTGTGTAAAACAATTATTAATAAGCAAAACTTTCAAGGAGAATAAAAGAACTATATACAAAAAATATATGTACCAATACAACCACTGAAGGTTAAAAAGGACATGGATTTCTGTTAACATGGATATTTTGTGGAAAAATTACAAAATAATACTTTCACACTGACTTTGATGTCTTAACTAAAATTAACTATCAATAAAATCAATTGCATATTATAATCATTATATATTAAATCTTTACAATGGGCACAAAAACCCTAATATATTCTAAAAATCTTGTCCATTGTGTCAAAATATTGTCCATTATTGAAATAATTTTGGCTGATAAATGGGTAAGCTAGAAATTTTACTCAATGAAAAATGTAGTTACATATAGCCTATAGGAGATATTATTATTTGCAATAACTGATATTAATATTCAATTTAAACAGGTGTTTATATTTATTAAACTATTTAGTACTTATACACATATTACATAACTTCTGATGATATATATCCACCAATCAAGCATTGCCTTCAATAACCATTTCACCTATTTTTCCATAAGTAAATATCACATTAAGTTGTGTACATAATTCAATATCTTTTGTTCCACTTTATCCATATACACATGTTCTTAACTGGTTTCTAATAGTTTACAATGTGTACTATTTTAACTACTCAATTGTGTATGAATTTAACCAAAGATAACCAAACTGTGTGTCCATAGCAGTTTATTTACTAACTTGGGTATTGAACATACCTTGATCTTCTATACCTTATTATAAAATACCAAAAGCTAACTAAAATTGATTTCGACCATATCAAAAAGATTTTGCCCTGTATTGCAACATATATAAGACATAGCCATTAATATATATTCAATCTGGTTTAACTATTTTAATTAATTTTGTTTATATTTCACTTCTATCTGCAAGTATATTTCAACACCTAAAACAAACATATAATATCACGAAATAGTAGCTTACCATCCTAATTTTTATACTATTTTCCAGGTGTAGCTTGATATTGGGATAATTATGTGTACAAAATGCATGCAATATATTTATCATTGTTGAATTCATTCTTCCTTGTCAATTGCCAAAATTATTGTTCAATATGACATATTATATATTCAACACTTTCTACTGACCCCTGTTTAAGATAGAATACTTTAAGTAACAGTTTTTGCTATTTAGTACCGGCATAAGATTGAAAAGATAACTAGCAAACAAGAAAGTATTAACTCTATTCCTTATAATACAATCACTTGTGACATTTTCAATTTCAGATGAAATTTAACAAAAATTAATTTTACCATATTCCACGGTATTAATATATAGTACACATAATATTTTCATGCATATCCACGTAAAAATCAAACGCTTCTACAATACATGGATTTAACTGTATCCCAAATTATCCAAAGACATAAATACTCATTAACTAAACTTAAGCAGTAAAGTATGTAAAAAAATACAATATACTTAGTATATTTGCAGATTGTCAAGTTCAGACAGAATTGTAAAGAAAACTGAAATTTACCTTGTTCCAGGATATCAAGATGTCATACACAAGAGTATATCAAGATATATACATATCAAAAAGAAACACCAGATAGTTGTACAATACTTGTACCAAACTAAATAGGTTTATCCACAGAAAAAACTAATGTTATACGATGTACACTTTTAAAGCACCTAATCTTCATCATTCAGCAGACTCTATGGAGCCACAAAACAGAAAGGTTATAACCAAGGGGATACAGAGGTGACAGAGTAAGGTACTGGTTTTTTAAAAAAAATATATGTGTATCACAAATTATCAAACAACAGCAGTATGCACAATCTATCCGCAGAGTGTATGCAAAGTGTGTTACTTTAAGTAACAACTTAAGCAGTTAAATACAGCAAAAATTCAGCATATAGTTGTGCCTTTTCAAATTCTGATAAAAGTTTAATAAAAATAAATTTTACCTTATTCCACGATATCAAAATGTAGATCACAGAATATAATACCCATCTTAATTTCTTCAAGGATTTTTCACAGTCAATTTGTTCCTTCCAAGAATTTTCAGTCCAAAGTTTGTCATCTTTCAAAGATAGTCCGATCCCCCAGATTGAGTTGTAGTCATTTTCAATAAGCAAATATCGCATTTAGTTGTATATGTTGTTAAACATTTAAACCCAATATATTTTTGGTCCACATTTTCCATATACACATGTTCTTATCTGATTTTCAGTAGTTTACAATGTGTACTATTTTAACCAACCAAAGTATGTAAGAATTGTTAATTTAAATTTAACCAAAGATAGTGTGTTCATAGCAATGTATTTACTAACTTGGGTACTGAACACACCTTGATCTTCTATAACTTATTATAAAATTCCAAAAGCTAACTAAATTCAATTTCACCCATATCAAAAATGATTTTGTCATGTATTGGAACATATATAAGACATAGCCATTAACATATATTCAATCTAGTTAACTATTTTAATTAGTTTTGTTTGTATTTCACTTCTATCTGCAAGTATAATTCAACACCTAAAACAAACATTATAATATTATGAAATAATAGCTTACCATCCTAATTTATTATAATATTTTCCAGATGCAGCTTGATATTGAGATAATTATGTGTACACAATGCATGCAATATATTTATTATTATTGTATTCATTCTACGTTGTCAATTGCCAAAATTATTTTGCAATATGACATTAAGTATTCAACACTTAATATGCACATCTGTTTCAGATAGAATACTTTAAGTAACAGGTTTTGCTATTTAGTTCCAGCATAAAATTGGAAAGGTCACTAGCAAATACGAAAATATTGACTCCATTCCTTATAATACAATCACTTGTGCCATTTTTACTGTTATTAATTTTTTTTTTTTTTTTTTATTAGCCTCTTTAGTAGATGATTATTACAAAACAGATGTTACATAAGTTACATCAGTTAACGCATACATCAGTCACATAAATGGTCATATAGTTTTCCATACCTTTGTTTAAACACCTTCACATTGTTAGTAACTGTAAAAGATTCTTTCAGAACTCTAACTTTATTTTTGACATGTGCAATATAGTCTGGAAACCAAATCCTTTCTTTATTATTTTTTTTAAGTTAATGAACCACTTGCCAAGTATGATAACATAGTTATGAGTGTAATAATGTGTGTCAGTTGTAGAGGTTTTAATGATACCAAGAAGCACTTCACATATTGAAAGACTAAAACTTTCCCTCGTAAAAGAATTCAACCAGTCAGAGACGTTCATCCAAAAGTCTTGTGATGCAGCACAGTAGTAGAAGTGATGTTCAATGGTATCTATACATAAATTACAGTAATTGCAAACAGCAGAATTAACAAGATTCCACTTAAAGAGATTGTACCCACAATTGACAGTCCTGTGTAAGATTTTGAATTGGAAACTTTGTAAATACGGTTCTTTACTTATTTTATGAGCCAGGCTAAAAATTTCAGACCATTCTAGTTTTTCTAAGAATGGAAATAAGTCAATCCACGTGTACAGTGCAGTTGGAGCTTTAATTTTATTGTTTACTAATTCTCAGTATATCTCTGAACTTTTAAGTTTAAATAATTCTTTTGGTTTTTTATTAATTTGTATGTTAAATTCAGACAACCTTTGAAAACTTTCTGTATGTATTTGAAACTTACGTTTCCATGTTACCGGTATTGCTGAAATAAGACATTGTATATCAAGAATGGTTGCTCTACACTTAAATTTTCTTTTTAAATTTTTTGCAGGGATTAACTTTTTTTTTTCGTCTAAAAAGTCGATAATTTTTAGATTTAAGAATTCATCACTCATCCCGAGCATTCTAGGAGTTAAAGGAGCATTGTTCACTAGAATAAATTTGTTCATAAAAACATACTCATTATATAGCTCTATCATTGTAAGTGGCTGTGTACTTTTAATATCATACCAGCAATTTAGTACTTGATGATGAAAACTTCCAATTTTACATGGGCTAACATCAGACACTTGTAACTTATGATCCAACAAGAGAGAATTTAAATTACTTAATATGAGGAATAAGTTTTTCCATTTGCCTCTACTTGTCTGTAGTCTTTTAATCCAAAAGGCTTTTTGTGCATTATGAAAACTGGTAATATCTGGTAGCTTTAGTCCACCATCTTTTATGTTGGCAATCATAGTTTCATATTTAACTCTTGGAGGTTTATTATTCCACAAAAAGTTCAAAATAAGTCTCTTTAATTTTTCTAGCACATATGGAGGAGTGTATAACATACTAAACAAGTGTGTAAATTGGGACAATATCAAAGATTTTATTATTACAATGCGTCCTTTCCATGATAAGTTGCGCTGTTTCCAAATTTGAATAATGGTTTCAACTTTCCTTAACTTTTCATCGAAATTTCTTTTTGTTCTCTCTGCAGCATCGGTTGAAAACCAAACTCCCAAAGTTTGAAAAGAATCTAACTTTATATGTAATTCTTTAAGCCAGTCTGGTAATGAAATAAGTATATTTCCGAATGGGCCTAATGGTATTATAACAGTTTTTTCCATATTTAATTTTAAACCAGAATTTTTTTTTTGAAATGCATTAAAGTGATTAATAGCTTCTTCAAGACAACTTAAATTTTCTAAAAAAATGGTTGTATCATCTGCTAGTTGGCAAATTTTATATTCTGTGCCTGCAATTTTAATTCCTTTAACACCCTTATCAGATTTCAGAGACAATGATATAATCTCTGAGACTAATATGAATAAGAAAGCAGATAGCGGGCAGCCTTGTTGGACTCCCCTTGAGAGTTTAAAAGATGGAGAGAGGTGCCCATTGTTCACTGTACATGATGTGATATTATTATAAAGAAGTTTCACCCATGAAATAAATTCTGATCCAATATTGTAAGATTTCAGACTTTTAAAGAGAAAATTCCATTCTACAGTGTCAAAGGCTTTTTCAAAATCTATTAGGATTAATAGCCCTGGGATATGTTTAGTTGTAGTATAACTCAGAATATCTTCTATAATTCTCACATTTTCTCCTATGAAACGTCCTTTAATGTAACCCACTTGATCACAACTTATCAAACTTGGCATAACTTGTTCTAATCTTATTGACAGTGCTTTGGCTAGTATCTTATAATCTGTTGCTAGCAAAGATACAGGTCTCCATGATTTCAGGTATCGTAAATCCTTATCTTTTTGGGGTATTAATGAAAGTACACCTCTTCTAAGACCACAAGGTAATTCCCCCTGTTGGAAAGAATAAGTTAATGTTTCATACAGAAGATTTTTTAAGTCAGTCCAGAAGAACTTATAAAAGTTAGTCGTAAACCCATCTAAGCCCGGTGACTTATCATTTTTCATATTTTTAAGTGCATGTGAAAGTTCATCTATATTTATTGGAAGATCGAGATTTGATTTAACATCTTGATCTAGCTTAGGTATACTTGGATTTTTTAAATATTTCTCTTCTATTTTGCTATTAGATATGGAATCAATTTTCCTGGTTGTATAAAGATTCTCAAAAAAACTGGCTTGTTCATTCAAAATATTTTTGGGGTCTGTAACTTCTAACCCATCTCAATTTATAATTGTTTTCATACATTTCCGGTTGTAATTACGCTTCTCTAAATTTAAAAAGTATTTAGAGTTTTTTTCCCCCTCTTCTACTAACTGCGCTTTCGATCTGATTATAGCACCTTTAGTTTTGATATCTTGAAGGTTTTCCCACTCTCGCCTTAGTTGATTGTATTCCGAGATTTGTTCTTCATTATTGGCGTCTAAAGCTGTTTCTAAATTTTGTATTTTTTCTTGTAGTATTTTTTCTTCATGCCTCGATTGTTTTGCTTTGTTGCAAGCAAAAATTATAGTTTCAGATCTAATTTGACATTTCAAGAATTCCCATCGGACTCTCTTATCTTCAAAAAAAATTTCTTTTACGGACTTAACTTGTTTTTTAACAAGGTCTATATACTCAAAGTCTTTTAACAAGTTATTATTGAATTTCCAAGTCCCTCTGCCTCTGCCTTGGGTTTCGGTCAAGTTCAATGACAGTTTCAATATGCTATGATCAGATAGCAGTCCAGGATGAATGCAACATTTAGTTACATCATATTCTAGAAAGTTAGAAATTAACCAAAAGTCTAATCTTGACTGTACTAAACCCTTAGGCCCGCTATTTCGCCAACTAAATTGTATTTTGTCTGGATTCCTAATGCGCCATATTTCCGATAAACAAAATTCTTCCATAAAGTTATGTAAATTCTCCCTATAAGCTGATTCTTTGTCCAAGGTACCTCCTTTTTTGTCTTTATTATTATCAAGGTATATGTTATAATCACCACCAATAATTAATGGGTTGTCGCTATACTCTTCAATTAACTTTATAAGTTCATATAGGAATGCATTTTGAGCTTTTGCGTCATCTTTAGTAGGTGCGTAGATATTTACAATAACATATATTGATTTTTCTATTTCACAGTGAAATAGCAAAATTCTACCATTTGTATCTGTTGTAATTTTAAGAATATTGATATCAACATCAATATTTGATGGAATTAAAATAGCAACACCCTTACTATTGGATGTACCATGAGAATAATAAATTTTACCATTAAATTCTTTTTCCCATTTATTTTCGTCTTCCTTACAAGAATGTGTCTCTTGGAGTAATGTTATTCCTTTGTGATTTGCCTGTATCCATTTGAAAAGTGATAATCTTTTCGTTTTTTTCTCTCAAACCTCTACAATTGAATGAATTCAAAGTAAAATTAGTTATCATACCTGGATTTGGTTGCACATTCTAACATTTTCCATTTGACTAATACCATGTCTATAACCTGAGCTAGCCAGTAAAAACTCCAACTGATTATACAGATTAACATTACAAATATATTGTAATTTTGTGTCTTGTAATAACATCAACAGACAGGAGGCATAACAATTTTCAATTTCAAAAATAAACATGTTCTTTGTGTACCTCATGATTTATATACATTTGACGGTTGTATCTCAAAACAGAGACATTAACTATATATATTGCATACTTTTAAGCAAACTAAAAGATTTAAAAATAGACTTTTGATGTGACTTTGACACTTAACTATATTCTTTTACTTGAGTAAGACTTAATGCGTACTTAAAATAAACTAACATATCACTAGGTTTAAAACATCTTGTTGTTTAAAATATTTTAAACACGTATCGTCAATGTATTGTAGTTCACATGTTTTATAAGCGTATACTAAAATGTATTAAAATATGTTATTCATCTACTTTTATTTTTTTTATTTTTTATTATATTTATTTATTTATTTTTTTTTTTAGCTCGACCCATATAACTATTGACGATTTCACACTTCAACACTACAGTATAGTGTTTTTTAAAGCTTTCCTCTATTGAACTAGCACAAGTGTCTACTTTATGTAATGCTTTCCTATTTAACTTATATCATATAATGTTTTTGGGATAAGCAATCAACTACATGTCTGTATTGATAAATTGTATAAGACTACTACAGTTCAGTAATATTTAAGCCTCTTGTCAATTACATCACAACAGACCAGCACAAGTATGGACTGTGCATCAAAACCCTCTACTCAACTTCTATCACATTTGGTATTTCAGGGTGTTATCAAATGGTTAATCACATTGATAACTGATTATACTCTTACAAATTGCAAAATAATTGCAATTTTATGTTTTGCGATACATCAAAAAAAAAGTAAGAGACATAACAATTTTTTCAATTTCAAAAGTAGACACAAAGTTATAGTTCACAAAAAAGAGGATATTTCCAGGTTTCTATCTCCGTTAATTAGGATATGTATGCCAGTAATCTAAATAATGTGAAACAAGTTACGTGTATTAATTATCTTGATAGGTTTATACTTCACTACCACAGTATGATGCATTACAATGAACCAGCACAGGTATAAAATTTGTATAGAAACCTTTTGTTTAAACTTCTATCATTCATCAGTATTTTCAGGATACTATCCAAAAGCAGTCCCATCGCAACATGTCAAAATATCTTGTTTAACTTCTATCATATTCAGCATTTCAAGGTGTTATCAATGGTTATTTGTATTATACTATGACTAGGTAATATATACCAGGGTTTTTTGACAATTTCACACTTCGCTGTTACAATATAATGCTATATAAAACTTTTATCAATTACATTATAATAAGTCAGTACCAGCAAATACTGTTTAACCTCTATCACACCCAGCATCCCAGAATATTATCAATGGCTAACTACACCACAACATGAGTAGGCAACACATACCACCTATTCTAACAATTTCACACTTCACTACTGCAATATACTGCTATTTAAGTCTTTTATCAGTTACATTGCAATAAAACCAGAATAAGTATATACTTGTATCAAAGCATCTATGCTTATATCAAAACATCTTGTTTAACTTCTAACATATTTAGTGTTTCAGAATCTTGCCAACGATTCATTACATTATAATATGGGTAGGCAACCTCTACCTGTTATTTTGATAGATTCACACTTCTACAGTAATATGCTATTTAAGCCTTTTATCAAATACATTACGGAAACCCAGCATAAGTACATATTTGTATCAATTTAAAGCTTCTTATTTAACTTCTACAGTATAATGCTACTCAAGCATTTCATCAATTACATTACAATGAACCAGCACCAGTGTGTATTTTGTATCATCTAGTTTAGCTCTGTTATATTTAGTGTTTCAGAATGCTATCTATGGTTTATTAATAATGTGTCAATTACATTGCAATAAGTCAGGAGAAAATGCTACTTAAAGCCTTTTAACAATATATTACAAAAAGGCAGACAAGTGTGTACTTTATATCAAAACATTTTGTTAAACTTCTATTATATTTAGTATTTCAGGATACTATCAAAGGTTTATTACATTATAATATGTCTAGGTAATATATACCAGCCATTTTGTCAGCATCACACTTTACTGCAACAACAAATTCTACTGAAGCCTTTTATCAAATACATTACAATAAATATGCACAAGTGTATACTTTGTATTGACACCTGTTATTGTGCAAATGCACACACAAAGCTAAATTCAATACAAAATTATAGCACATTTTTAGATTCTGGCATATAACATACATTAAAAGTCTGAACTGTTTTTGAATGGTCAGTTGCATTTTGTTGTGACAATATTGACAGCTTGTAAATCCATGGTCTTTATATAGATCCAGCACAAGGTTGAATTGGTTACAGTCAGTTACATTGTAATTGACACGACCATCAATTGCGTACCATAAACAGATCCAAATAGTCCATAGCAATCATCAGTTATGTTGGAATTGGCTCATACCAATGTAATACTACAATCAGTAACAAGTATGTACCTTGTATTGACATCTGTTGATGGCGTAATACAGAATCACCATCAGGTTGAATTCAATACAAAATTATAGCTTATATTTAGATTCTAGCATATAACATACAATAATATGT
Organism: Sabellastarte sp. h YS-2021; assembly: GCA_964017235.1. Taxonomy (NCBI): domain Eukaryota; kingdom Metazoa; phylum Annelida; class Polychaeta; order Sabellida; family Sabellidae; genus Sabellastarte; species Sabellastarte sp. h YS-2021. The sequence goes on from OZ024936.1 coordinate 38,972,577, forward strand.
CAAGTTGTTATTGAATAATCAGTTGCATTTCGTTGTGACAATATTGTTACTTGTAAATGTATGGTCTTTATATAGATCCACCGCAAAACTGAACTGGTTAGTCAGTTCCATGTAGCACAATTGTGTAGCATAAACAGAACTAAGTAGTTTATAGTAATTATCAGTTATGTTGGATATGACCAATAACAATATAAATACTATAATCAGTTACCTTATATTTAATTAAACAGTACTACAGATTCATTTCAAAATGTAATCAGGCACAAAATCATCGATTACGAACAAAGACGTTTCTGAGTAAATTAAGTACTTATAGCTTATAATGCAGCAGGAGTCAATTCACAGTTTCATTTATGTCAACATCAAAAGTTATTAATTTTTGGTTACCTTTTAAATATGTGTATCAGCGTAACCACAAATATGTAGTTTTTTTTTCTCCATTACTTCAAATTAACATAAACCACAAAAAGCCATAACAGTCACACAAACCTCAGCTACCCTACCTTTAATAGTTACATTACAGGCCCCAACATAAGCAGCTACATTCTTTTTATGAGTGTACATCAAGCATCTTGAATTAGATACCGCGATCATTTCAGAAATCACTGCTATCATATGGTGTTAGGATTTTTAGTTTGTAATGTAATTGTTGTTATTACACTATAATGCAGTTGAAGGAAACCATTCTAAAATATAATTTTGATTTATTTAAATCTGAAAAATAATTCTGTTTTATATCATCTCATTTTGGCATAAAAATTGACAACTTTCAATAATACTTCACGCTAATATCAGCCTGAGCCAAACTGCACGTAAGCACAACAATCTCACTATCTAACACCAGAATACAGTACTATCAACAACTTAAATCTATGATACACCACGATACATTAATAACAGTATATAACTTGCATCAATATATTTTAATTTAATTAAATCTGAAAAATAATTCTGTTTTTTATATCATCTCCCTTTGGCATAAAAAGTCACAACCTTCAACAATATTCCCACGCTAATATCAGCCTGAGCCAGACTACAAGTAAATGCAAACAATCTCACTATCTAACACCACAATGCAGTACTATCAAGAACTTAAATCTATGGTACACCACAATACGTTAATACCAGTATGTAACTTGTATCAATATATTTTAATTTAATTAAATCTAAGAAATAATTCTGTTTTTATATCACCTCCACGCTAATATCAGCCAGAGCCAGACTACGCGTAAGCGCAAACAGTCCCACTGTCCAACACTACAATGCAGTACTATCAAGAACTTAAATCTATGGTACACCACAAAACATTAATACCAGTATATAACTTGCAACAATTACAAAACAATTCTTGTCTGAAACATTTTGTATCAATAATCTATTCTTTTCTAATTTACTATCACCTTGTCTGAACAATTAATTTTATAGATTTACCCACAAAAACTCTCAGCTCACACAAGCCCTGACAGAGCCCAATGGTTTATAAAATATATAAGCATGACAGTTTTACCAGTCAATGCCACAATGTGGTGTGGTAAAAAAAAAAAACCTTTTAAACTATGATATACTCTTTGATTACCGTAAAGTAATACCAATTTACATTTTACTTTAGTAAACTCTTTTTAAGAAAACAGATCTTATTAGAATAGTTTATGTCAATAATTTGTAGTTTATACTTCTAGTTTATGGTTTATGTCACCTACAACGATTCTCTTAAATCACACAAAATTTGACCAAGTGCATTTTCTCCTGGCCACTGACTGTAGTCTTCAATTTTTTTGTCACTTATTGACAAACCGCATGAGAAGAACTTCTCGTGAGGATTTGCTTCAACAATCAAACCTTTTGTCGTTTTCAATAGCATTGTCAGTTGTGGGTTTTGTTTGAACTTAAGCGCACACCCTGTAAACATGGTTTGCCTTTGCACTGTCCGCCACATATCTTCATCAAAATGTTTAATCTGATGTCCAAGTGATTTAGCTTTTCTCGGTGTTTTAGCTTTCAAAATTTGTTCTGCCGATAATGTATCTTGAAAGTATAATGCTTTTTTGTATTGATAGTACTTTTCTACATTATCAAATGTGATGTGGTTTTCTTTAAATTGGCATGGGAAAAAATTACTCATAAAGCTTCTCTTCCCGAAAAAAGCAGTTCCTTCGGTTGTTGTCATTTGTCGTTCATATGGTGTATGTGGTGCTAAATCTTGTGGGATTTTATCAATGTCATTTGCATAATACTTTTGACTATCGATGACAAGACAGTCTCTTTGTAGGCTGCATTTTTTAACTTTCTCACTTCTTCTTGCTGCATGAAAGTATGGTAACAGAACTTTTCTGTTGTCAATCATTGAACTGGGTAAGTCTTCACATAGTATAATCTTAGTCCCTTTCAATCCTGATTTAGCTTTCCACGCTTTTTCACATTGTGATTTTTCCTCAAACTTGACCATCACCTTCCTTGGTTTAGTTACTGGGTATGGTAATAAGTGAGGTGGCTTACCCAAGCGGTACACTGCACATAGTTTAACATCAGCACTAGTAATTTTTAAGTGTTTTTCAAAAACTATTAGGTCCTTTTTCTGGAAGACCCTCAAGGATCAGGTTATTTTTCCTATTATCTAGGTCAAGTTTGATAAGGTGGTCATTCAGTTGTTTATTTGAAGTTTCTAGTGCACAGACTCTTTCTTTCAGTGCTGCAATTTCAGTAGAATTATCAATACATTGTTGAGTGTATTTGTCTACTTTTGATAATGCTTTTCGCATCTCACAAACATCTTCCGATAGGGCTGAGAAGGGATCTTTGAACCAGGACGGGGCATCACTTTCATTGATTTTTTCGTACTTTTTTTGGTAATTAATACATACAACTGTGTCACTCAGAGGAGTGGTTGGTGATTCTGTCAAGCTTCCCATCATCTTTTTTGTGTGTATAGCGTCTGGGGAAGTACGTGTATTTATTTTTTTATTTACATCAATTGCTGTTGTGGGACTTCTCTGAGTAAGAGTTCTCTTTTGACCAGATTTCATACTAAATCAGACTTTTTTTGTAGCCCTTTACCCATTGCACTTTTATTATTAAAATTCACTTCTTTATTCATAGCAACATGACAGATTCGTTTGTGAATCCCGACCCTGATCAGGAAGATACTTAGTTGTAATAAAAGTCGCTACAGTACATAAGCCACTGAAAGGCTAAGATTTTTTTCCACCTTTAAAGTTTTTTTTTCTCCTCCTTTACAGGCCTTTGTTTACACACCTTCATTCAGCTACACAATTTTACTTTAAATTCTCCCCGGTGTAAACTCTTGGAAACAGTTTATGCAGCACTACTAACAACACAAGGCAGGCCACTGTATATCACTGATGCACATTACAAGGTCGTATATTCTTTACCAGAATGATGTTAATGGGCTTCTCAGCAGTTTACATTACTCTTCTAACAACACAAGGCAAGTTTTTGTATATCGGTGATGCACATGGTTAAATGTCATAATGAGCGACAATTAAAGGTTTCTATCGGGGATACATTTTAAGTTATTTGCAGTGTTGAGAGTTGAAAAAACAACTGTAATAACAATAAAAAACTCTCCCCAGATACCATTTAGAAGTATGCATTTGTTCATTTATGGTCCATATACTGTAGATCTTTTCACTTTAAAATCTCCGTTTGAAAACACGTCTTTTCCGTTATCGGTACATACTAAAAGTCTGTTACTGTTATTAATATATAGTACACATAATATTTTCATGCATATGCATATAATACACAATATTTTCATGCATACCCATGTAAAACACAATATTTTCATGCATATCCATATGAAGATCAAACGCTTCTACAATACATAAATTTAACTGTATCCCAAACTATCCAAAGACAAGAGAATAACTATCAACAAATTATATTTAAACTGTTGCTATAAGTAATAACTTAAGCAGTTAAGTACGTAAAAAAGATACAATGTATATTTGCACATTGTCAAGTTCAGGCAGAATAGTAACCAAATCTCCAATTTACCTTGTTCCATGACATCAAAATGTCATACACAGAGTATATCAACACATATACATATCTATCAAAAATAAAAAAAACAGATGACTGTACAATACTTATACAATACTAAATAGGTTTATCCACAGAAAAAACTAATGTTATACGATGTACACTTTTAAGGCACCTAATCTTCATCGGTTGGCAGACTCTAAGGAGCCAAAAAACAGAAAGGTCATAACCAAGGGGATACAGAGGTGACAGAGTAAGGTACTGCTTTTGAGAAAGTATAAGTTTATCACAAATTATCAAACGACAACAGTATGCACAATCTATCCGTAGATTGTATATAAAGTGTATTACTTTAAGTAACAACATAAGCAATTAAATACACCAAAACTTCAGCATATACTTGTGCATTTTCCAATTGAGAGAAAATCTAATGAAAATAAACTTTACTTTATTCCGTGATATCAAACTGTAGTCAACAGAGTATATCACCCATATAAATGTGCATATTAAAGAATTCTACAAAATTTAAATTTAACCATATCTCACTTTTTCAACAGATGGACAAATTTAACCAGAGGGTGTTTTTAAAGTGTATTACTTTATGTAATTACTATGAGTGTTACAATGTAGAAATCTATATTTAGTTCATATCTTTAAATTCTTAATTTTGAACATTTCACAGTTTCTACCTTAAAGTTCCATCTTGACTTCTTCAAGGATTTTTCCCTATTAGTATCTTATCTTTGGTACCTATTAGTATCTTATCTAATGTATGATCTATTATTTCTACGTTATGCAAAATCATAACGAATCTAGATAGGTTTAATTTGATTCCCTCCAAAGTGACATTCTGTCTATCCCACTCTTTAATATAAATTTTCTCAATAAGCCCTTTAGGACCATAATAAACTACATATTTATGACCTCTGAGGTGGTAGGTTTACTTAAAAGTTTGGTTAAGATGCGAATTCAAATCCATTTCCTCAAGATTTTTTTGAGATAGAGTAGAGGTCATATGAGTTGACGAAGATGCATAGTTAGTCAACAACTTCTTGTTCTTGGATATTTGTCCATTTTCATTCTTACTCTTTTTAGTGCATGAGGGTTTGTTTTGTAGAGTAATACTTGCTTCTGCCATTGTTGATCTAGCTACCTTTTAACTGTCACTTTTTCATAAATATATCAGATAAAATTAAAGATATATTCCTTTTTCTTCTTCTCCAAATATTTTGCAACAGAGCTCAGAGCTATGGGTTAAGTGACCGGTGGTGTTAGATATTTTTTTTTTTTTATAGATTTCAATAAAAGGGGGGATTATTGGGGTTTTTTGGTTCTTAATTTAACTAGTCAGCAGGAATTCTGTAAATTGTGTATTTTGTGTGGTTGAAATGTGTCTCTTACCCCTGAGGTATTCTTCAGTAGAGTCTGAATGGGTTTAGAGAGTTCAAATGTTAAATGTTCAGAAAAAATATTCCTAGTGTTACTTTATGGTATGAGGTTGGTTGGATAGATAAAATATTCTGATTTGAAATCTGTTATTTACAAGTAGAGAATAGTTTTAGGTTCATATTGTGCATATTATAATTTGACCTGGGATGATCTTGAGTTTAGAGGTAAGCAGTTTTTCTGAGTAGAGTGGTTGTGGGTGGCATTCACTTCAAGAGAGTAATAGTGTGATCTGGCTAGATCTGTGTAATATAATTTATAGTACTTAAATTAATCCACTTCATAATGTCAAGCCTGAGGTATTAAAATGTTTATTCCTGTAATATACTGAGGATAATTGAAAGTTCAATGATTCTTACTATCAAGAATGATATCCCCCAAAATAATGCATACACAACAAGAAAATTTAAAGGTATTGTAAAACTACAGTTGAGGCGAGAGATGTTATCAGGCAATAGGTTCATTTCAATGTAAATTAGGGTTGTGAAATGAAGACTTTTCTGATTTAAGTGTTTCATTATTATTCAGATTTCACATAGCATACATTCAAGATATTGACATTTATGTTTGAAATGTCTATGGTTAGATCCATAAAATTTATTAATATAACAGGAAATAATTATCCGTTAAGTAAATTGTATGTGTAGTTCTTTAAGTAGGTTTAATTGGCTTGTAAAGGTCTGTCAACAATATCATAAGGGTTGTTGGAGCTTATGACCACATTTCTGGTATTTAATTAATAATAAAATATGATCTGATCTCTGGTATTTAAACTGTCCTCAAATCTGGTATTTAAACTTAACCCTAGGATGGTGGTGAGGGTTCAAATATGAGATATGAAGTCATAAGTAGTTAGTAGGCTTAGGGTCTGTTGGGCTGTTGAGAAAATATATTATAGGGTTTATTATGGTTAGGGTTAGATATCTGAGGTCATATTTAGGCTGTCGAGAAAATATATAAGGGTTAATAAGGTTATGGTATTGGCTTGTTGAGAAAATATAAGGGTTATTAGTACATACCAGGGATGAGGTCATAAGTTAGTGAGATTGTTATGGTTAATAGTTTACATACCAGGGGTTAGGGTTTACATAACTCATATCAAACATGAGGTCATAGGTTAGGGTTTAGGATTAATAAGATCATATGCTTGAATGGTGAACTTGGTACATTTCACATACCAAGTTTAGGGGTTATTAGGGTTAGGGTTTTACACATACCAAAGATGAGGTCATATGGTTAATAAGACCATATGGTTGAATGGTGAACTTAGTATTTTATATATAGAGTTCATTTCCACCTGATTTATAAATATCCAATTATGATCGTGTAAATGGTGTGGCAGCTAAATTACCACTAACATAGAAACAAATCGCACAGGGACATCTTCATTGGTTTCTTTATGCATCATTATTGCAGTGTTTTTAACAACAATATCAGAAAATTTATGTAGACCCATATTTTCAAACAATGATAATGTTCTACAGTCATAACTACTGTTGCAATTATTCTAATTACTATCTTCTGTAGTTTTATAATTCTGTTCAGTCTACTTTTAAAATTATTTCCCCATAGAACAACTCTATAGTTAAAATATGTATTTGCTTCTTGTCCTACTGACCAGTAAAGATAGCCTGGGGGGTGTCGTATAAGGTGTTTCTGGTATAGTCAGAGTTTGCATAAGGTTGGTATAACTTCAAAGAGATATTCAAGGTCTTTTACAATATAGCATTCAAAGAATATGAAATATATCTCTGAGGCAAACATGTCTGAGCAGACCCCTGTAAGGTGGTTGTGGTATAGTGAGGGCTTGCACAAGGTCGGTAAAGATTCAAAGGGTTAATCCAGGTAGTTTACAATAGCTTCTAGTAATATGGAGTATATGTATCTTCCCTAACCTGTCAAGTGACTGTTACTGTGAATATAACCTCAGGGTTTTGGGAAAGTTTTTAAAGAAATCCGTGAGACCTTTCAATAACACAAAATCTTTTAGGTTTCTCAAAGAGTTTAACAATCATTGGCTTGCAATTTGGGGTTACTGGTTGGAGTGACTCCTAATTAGTTATTAAAAAGTATTTAGATATATTATAGATATATTTGATGCTTTTAAAATATGTTCTATCTAGCTTGGACAAGTTCCAATCAAAAGTATGTGACCTTTGATTGACCCTTAAGATCTCCATGAAAGCCTGGTTGTGTTGCAAATGGAATCTTTATGCCCAACTCGTCTGAAAATGTGGGGATAGTTCTGATTAAATAACTTAGGGAGTTTATACACTGAAATTATTAATTTGTCAAAATGGTGCCTAAAACAAGTTTCCAAAATGACTAATTCAAATGCCATTTACTTTTTGAATGATGGTCAAATGTTCATAACTTATTGGTCAAATTAAATGAAAACTTATGACAAGCAAATTAGTGTGCTTGAAATTAATTTCATAACAATGTGACCAATAACAGCTACCTAAAACGAAAATTTAATTGGACTATCAGGGCTATTTTTTTGTCATAAGTTTGTCAGTTAATTTGTCCAACAAGAAAATGAGAAGTTTAAATTTGTCAATTGGGAAGTTTGTTGTTTTAGGCACCATTTTGACAAATTATTGACAAATTAATATTTGTCAGATGTTTTCAGTGTAGTTACCGGGCCTGGGGTCAATTACATTCAAATGTAATGCATTACCATTACATTACATTTAAATCTGCATGCATTACATTACCATTACTTGATATTTTGGAAATTAATGCACTACATTACATTACTTTTCAAATGTAATGCATTACATTACACATTACTTTTCACAAATTTCAAGCAAACAAAATTAGTCCACATTGAAACATTTACTACAACATATAATAAAGCAGATATTATCCTATATGGAAAACAGTTTACATTAGTTATTTTTAATTTCATGTTTCATAAAGCTGTGAGTATAAAAAATGCCAATATGTACAAGAATTCCAATGTAGTTTCTGCAGAAAGAATTCAAGAATCTTGAACCAAGATGTTAAGATTATTTATTAATTTTTTTCTATATGTAAACAATACTTGCTTTTTTACATCCATAAATTTATAATCTTTAGAGACTCACTAGAAAGTTTGTAAAAAGTTTGAATTTATTTTCTTTGAATCAGAAATCTCTGAACAGCAGTGCTTGCATTGAGCTTTAAATTTACCATAAGTTTCTGCTGGCAAGTGAAAATGATTGGATACACTTTGCTTTGTTTTAACATTTGCCATATCAAAAAGCTGACAAGTAGCATACTTAATATTACTCACACTGTCACACAATTGCAAATATTAGAATGACAAGTGACATCTGAATGCAGCCTTTATATAAGATTGTAGGCTCTTCTTTTGTACTCACAGTTCCCTAGTAGGATTAATATGAAAAAGCAGCCTGAGTAGATATGTTTATTCAGGGAGATTGTTAACTTGTTTGTAGTTTGCATCAAAAGGAGTAACTGGATTGTTGTTTTTTATATTCTATTGATCAAAGTTTCTTATACCTTAACCCAAATCCTAAGTGCAATTGACTATTAGTTACAAAGGTCATTCAAGGTCGTATACAATAGCTTTCAAATAATATTAAATATATTTCTGGGGCAAACATATCTGAGCAGATCCCTATAACATATATTTGCTTTTACAAGGAGTTCTAACCAGCCTGGACCAGTACCAATGTGTGCCTTTGGTTTAAGATTTTAGGTCTATTTAGAACCCAGGCCCTTTGATGTTTGCAATGCTTGTATAATATTTTATAGTTTCTTGGTTATAGCCTGGGGATGACCCCTAACTAACTCAGCATTTACTACTCATAAACAGCATAGCTTTTTCTCATTTAGTTCAACCCACACATTTAGTATTTCCAGAATATTATAATCAATCACAAAATGCAAGCTCATCAGCTTAGCTTTTATTTCTCAGCAAGTCATAAATTACTTGTGGAACAGATTAGGATTAACATCGGAACTAGCAACATCAAAATTCTACTTGGCTCTACCTAAGTTCAATTCTAAATTCTTAATCTCGAATCTGCAAAGATTTGCATTCATAGGCATATATAAATTCAACCTTCATATTTTAACACTTTATATGTCATTGCAGTTCAAATATTTGCTCTTTAAATTATGAGTATTTTATATTATTCGATATTAAATTTGCATTTAATAATCTGTATTTTTTTTAGATGTTTAGAAATATTTAATTATTTGGAAGACATATTAACTGATGTATATAAAAGAATGAATAATCAAGGAAAGAGATACTTAATTTGTGTGATTGTAAATGTGTGATTGAAACATCAACTTTATGAGAATGAATTATAAAGTTATAAACAATAAAAGATGTCCAGAACTATTTCCAGTGTGTTAACATTTGGGTTAGTGTTTATATTATCAGTACTATTTGAGTGATTAAATATATCTAGATCTTCCAAGTGTTTGGTGTTCTGGGGTTTGTTTGCCTTTTGGAGTGCCTGGTGGCGAAAATCCCCCTATCCAACTAGCCCTTTTAGTAGGGACCACATTTTGTAATGTGACTTTTTCGGCACTCACATGACTTTTTTTTCGCGGGAATTTTTGCAAGTTGTACTTTTTACACTAAGATCATAGTTTAGTTACACGGTTCTTTTTTTAAAATACCCGACAAAATGGCTGTTGAAAATGACCAACGTATCAGAGATATACAGAGAGAATACCTGGACTTTTTAGACGATGATGTGAGTACTATACCATACATTCATTTTTTTGGGACCAGTGATTCTGCTGTTCAAACTTCAACTGGTTGTGGTTACCTCGGCTCTACTTTACTTGTGTCGGCAGCACTAGTAATGATGCTACTCAAGAAAGTATATAATAAAACAAATGTATGACCATACATTAAGTTCTCCACAACTGTAAAATACTTCAGGCTTTGTTTTTGTGAAATTGTAAAGAAAATGTCCACTGAAATGCTGCAGTACGGTATACTGTATTTGTTTTATTCATTTAACTAAGTGGCTGGAGTACGGTAAATCACCACACTCGAGAAAAAATTCTACAATACGGTAGCATTAACTTGCTGTATTCCAGTAAATTAACTAGAGTGCAGTTCAAGCTGATATCCTAAACATGCTAAAAATCTCACTGAGTGAAGGAAATATGAGGCCACGATATGGGTTTCTATATTTTAGAAATACAAAATCTAGCAATATTTTACAAATAAAATATCAAAAGCTAGTACATGTACTGCCTTGCTACCAATTATCACCGGGTACCAATTATCGCCAGACAGAATTCAAATAGACATAACTTGATTCAAAAGTAGCATGTTCCGATGTAACTTCGACGCAATAACGATAAATGTTATTACATGTTTGGACCGAATTTTCGTGAGTTTTCTTAGAAAAGTTGTCAAAAATTACATAAAAAATATACAATTATCGTCCAAAATATGTCTGCAGTCAATTTAAAGACCCTTGGAAACATTTCAAAAAGGACGATATGCATATTACGTCGAAGTTATAAATGCGCCGAAGTTACGTCAGATGACGATACATCCCAAGTATCTCACATACGGTATAACTATTCGAAGTGACTCCTGTTATGGGATCGTGGTTTTAATATTCTGTCTAAAGTCACGGCATCGAAAACAATCAAAGTCACGACAACTCAGTGAATTTATTTGCAGTATATTTGCTTGAGAGGTCATGGAATTCTGTGGGGTTTCCCCAAAATATTTCCTGCTTCCAAGATAAAATACTTCATATTCGAGGATAAACCGTACAACTCATGTGTGTGTAAAACATATTAGACGATTCCATGGGATTTCTTAACAATATTTTACTCAAGATAATTCGTGGATATCACATTAATATTACAGAAGTCCATGGGATTTCCCTAGAATTCCGTCATGATGTTTCTTGACACTACTGTACTTGAAGATTAAAATTTCGTGAAGGACAACTCACTAATAATCATGAGGTCACAATATTCTGTGGGGTCCCTAACATATTTTATTTGTGTGAATTGATTTATTATTAAGGCTGCAACGATTCTTCGGTTACTCGGAAACGAAACGATTCAGTTCAATACTCGAGGCAAGAAAAGTGAACCGGGTCTTCGAAAACAACTAAACGTAGAAGTAAAATCTACTACAAAATTCAATTTTTTTCTTTAAATATATTAATATATTTATATCTTTTACTAATATAAGGCATTTCCATTTCAGTATTTTATATTTTAACTATTTGCAAACTTTAGTTCTTTGTGTAACAACGTTTTATAAGACGGCATTTTATTCTAACGTATTTCGAAGACGCCTCAAATCTCGCAATATAAAGATGGTTAAAGTTTCTATATTTTGCATTATAAATGCGTCTTTTCACTAAAATTCAATAAATTATCAAAATTCTTTACTGTTGTGTGGTTTCTAACCATTTAATAAGGCATGGTATGTCAAAATATGAAGCAGTTTATTTCGTGGGCGATAATCAAGCGATTAACCGAGTCCGAGTCGATTCTTATAAAACGAGGAATCGAGGCGCATTTTCGGGCTCGCTTGCAGCCCTATTTATTATGGTTAAATTTGCAATGCTGTGACTTTAGATGAAAACTTAAAACCACGATACCGTGACAAGAGTCACTTCGAAAACTATTTCCAAAGTGAATAAAGCAAATACACAAGAAAAAGCTTTCAAAATATGTGGCCATTACTGAAATATAAACGTTTAATTTATGGGCGGCGATAATTGGTACCCGACGATAATTGGTAGCAAGGCAGTAGAGACACAGACTTAAGAAAATATCAGGCCATGATTCATTATATCCCCAGACGAAAGTCAGGGATATATTGGTTTCATGTCCGCCGCCGCCCCCGCCATACGTTTTGTTTTCGCGATAACTCAAAAACTCAAGAACGATTTCGTTCAAACTTGGCACACACATGTATTTGGGTCAGGAGAGGAACCCCATTTTAAGGTGACCTTAAACTCCCGATAATAAAGAACTTAGGGCCACCTTAAGGTCAGAAATTTGACTTTTTTCCACTTAATGCCCTCTAGGTCCCAGACTATGGGGCTTATCTGGCTCAAATTTTACCTGGGAACACATTACTATATTCCCTTCTCATATACCAAAAATCAAGACTTTATGTTAAGGTTAAAATTGTTTTTGAGACCCATAAAGACTATAGACATATTTTTCGACATTTTTCCCATATTTTCCCCTACAACTCAAAAGTGGTAGGTCTGACAAGTCTGTAACTGTAGTAGATATAACTACTACATGTACTCTAAGTCTGTGTAAAATTTTAAATCTGTAACTTTAATTTTAAGGTCACCTTAAAGTCTAAATTCCTCACAGAGACCCAATTTATGGACTTTTTGCCACTTTGAAGGGCTATAGCTGTCAAACGATGGGACTGATACAGCTGAAATCTCATCTGGGAATATATGATTGTTTTGTTTACATGTGAGAAAAATCAAGGCTTTAAATAGACGTTTAACCTGTGTATGAGGACCAAAAACACTAGAGCTGAAACGATTAGCAGAATTTGGTAGCCGTGTAGTCGCTTGCATTAACCGTCGACTAACCGATTGTTTCTGATGTTTAGCATGTATGAGAAATACCGAAAACGTGTGTTCCAGATGTAAACAAACAAAATGGCAGATCGCGAGATGCTGAAAAGCAAAGAATATTCATCAGATTATTCGGTAAATTGGCCAATAATGTAATATTTTGATATTTTAAAAATAAAATGCATATAAAATGGTTTAATTTGATACGTTTTAAGATCTTAACTTGAGATACTCATAGTTCCAATGATCGCGTAAAAAGCGCTATGTGGGGATACACACAAGAAAACAATTAACCAATTTTATAATATTGGCGTCGACTAGTGCTTTGATAACCTACTAATCGATTAGTACGAATAATCGTTTCAGCTCTAATAAACACCCACCCAAGTGACCCTTTTACGACATTTTCAACATATTTCGCCCTGTAACCTGGAAATGGTAAGTCTGACAGGTCTCTAACTGTAGTAGATATAACTTCTACATGAAATCATTGTGTGTCAAAAATTTTAAGTCTGTCACTTTAATTTTAAGGTCACCTTAAGGTCTCGTAAATGCACACGGACCCCCAATTTACTGACTTTTTACCACTTTTAAGCCCTATAACTGTCATAATATGCGTCTGATACAGCTGAAATCTCATCTGGGAATATATTAATATATTTTTTATCTCCCGCCGGCCGGGCGGGGATTATAAAACGCATTCCGTGCGTGAGTGCGTGTGTTCGTGTGTTATTGAGTGTGTGTCACGCTTTTATAAAGGGCTGTACATCACACTGGTTGTTTCTCCTTGGCCTTTTCAATGTTTTTATGTCAGCTGACTTGTCAGTCAGCTGACATTATGTCGTCACTCTGCGGCATGGGCGTCCGCGTGCGCGTACGCGTGAACAACTTCTCCAAAACTACAAGGCCTAGAGACATGCTGTTTTTTTTAAAAGATACCTTATCTATCGAGGATGAAAAATTGTTCAAGGCATGCAAATCTGTCTGTTCGTCTGTTTGCTAGAGACATTACAAGGGGGGTACCCCCACCAAAAGTGTGAAAATTTCAACACTTAATCACAATTTTCTCAGTGACTATTGCAGGGATTTCTCTCATATCTTGCATATATGTACTAGGCCACAGGTAGATTCTCTTGTGTGAGTATGAGACCTGGATCTGTCTTACTTTTTTTTTAATAAATTTTTTTAATAATTTTTAATGCATTAAAATTCATGAAATCATGCACAAAATCATTTATAACTTGAAAAGTGTTGCATTTAGAGCATTTTGTTAAAATATGTTATTCAGCTACTTTTTGCATAGCTACAATATGGTGAGTAAGTTGGGTGCCTGTCTCAATAGCTAAGTGAGTAATAGCTACTTTTGGGCTTTTCAGTAACTTCCATCATGAGTAAAATCACTTTAACTTAAAAACTATTGCATTTAGAGAATTTCGTATAAATATGTTATTCAGCTACTTTTGGGTCAGCTATAACATAGTAAAATTTCACACCTGTAGCTCATGGCATAGCTGAGTAATAGCTACTTTTAGGTTATCACTGTTGAGTAAATCGCTTATAACCTGAAAACTATTGCATTTAGAGAATTTCGTATAAATATGTTATTCAGCTACTTTTGGGTCAGCTATAACATAGTAAAATTTCACACCTGTAGCTCATGGCATAGCTGAGTAATAGCTACTTTTAGGTTATCACTGTTGAGTAAATCGCTTATAACCTGAAAACTATTGCATTTAGAGAATTTCGTATAAATATGTTATTCAGCTACTTTTGGGTCAGCTATAACATAGTAAAATTTCACACCTGTAGCTCATGGCATAGCTGAGTAATAGCTACTTTTAGGTCATCACTATTGAGTAAATCGGTTGTAACTTGAAAACTATTGCATTTACAGTATTTTGCTTAAATATGTTGTTCACCTACTTTTGGGTCAGCTATAACATAGTAAAATTTCAGACCTGTAGCTCATTGCATAGCTGAGTAATAACTACTTTGAGGTTCTCACTATTGAGTAAATCAGTTGTAATTGCAAAACTATTGCATTTAGAGAATTTAGTATAAATATGTTATTCAGCTACTTTTGGGTCAGCTATAACATAGTAAAATTTCAGACCTGTAGCTCATGGCATAGCTGAGTAATAGCTACTTTTAGGTTATCACTGTTGAGTAAATCGCTTATAACTTGGAAATTATTGCATTTAGAGTATTTTGTTTCAATATGTTATTCACCTATTTTGGGGTCAGCTATAACATAGTGAAGTTCCAGACCTGTGACTCATTGCATAGCTGAGTAATAGCTACTTTGAAGTTCTCAATGTTGAGCAAATCACTTATAATTTGAAAACTATTGCATTTAGAGAATTTAGTATAAATATGTTATTCAGCTACTTTTGGGTCAGCTATAACATAGTAAAATTTCACACCTGTAGCTCATGGCATAGCTGAGTAATAGCTACTTTTAGGTTATCACTGTTGAGTAAATCACTTATAACTTGGAAACTATTGCATTTAGAGTATTTTGTTGCAATATGTTATTCACCTATTTTGGGGTCAGCTATAACATAGTGAAGTTCCAGACCTGTGGCTCATTGCATAGCTGAGTAATAGCTACTTTGAAGTTCTCACTGTTGAGTAAATCAGTTGTAATTGGAAAACTATTGCCTTTACAGAAATTTGTGCAAATATGTTATTCAGCTACTTTTGGGTCAGCTATAACATAGTGAAATTACAGACCTGTAGCTCATGGCACAACTGAGCAATAGCTATTCTCAGGTACTGACTGTTGAGTAAATTGGCTATAACTTGAAAAATATTGCATTTGGAGTATTTTGTTAAAATATATTGTTCACCTACTTTTGGGTTAGCTATAACATAGTGAAATTACAGACCTATAGCTCATGGCATAGCGGAGCAATAGCTATTTTCAGGTTCTCACTATTGAGTAAATCAGTTGTAACTTGAAAACTATTGCATTTACAGTATTTTGCTTAAATATGTTGTTCACCTACTTTTAGGTCAGCTATAACAGAGCAAAAATTCAGACATGTAGCTCATTGCATAGCTGAGTAATAGTTACTTTGAGGTTCTCACTCTTGAGTAAATCAGTAGTAACTTGAAAACTATTACATTTAGAGTATTTTGTTAAATATGTTATTCACAGACGTTTTGGTCAGCTATAACATAGTGAAATTGCAGACCTCTATGTCATGGCATAGCTGAGCAATAGCTTCTTTCAGGTTCTCACTGTTGAGTAAATCATTGTATCCAACCTGTAGGAAATCATGGGCTGGGAATCTGTTAATATGGTCCGATTTGACCTTGGAACCCTCCTTCAAGGTCAAATGAGGATAGCCAAACATAAAAGTGCTTATAACTCGCTTATTATTGGTCCTAGAGGTTTGGAATGAAAACCAACCTATAGAAAATCATGAGCTGGGAATTTTTTGGTGTGGTCGGATTTCACCTTGGACCCCTCCTTCAAGGTCAAATGAGGATAGCCAAACTTAAAAGTGCTTATAACTCGCTTATTATTGGTCCTAGAGGTTTGGAATGGAAAACCAACCTATAGAAAATCATGGGCTTGGAATCTTTTGGTGTGGTCAGATTTCACGTTAGACCCCTCCTTCCAGGTCAAACGAAGATAGCCAAACTTAAAGTGCTTATAACTCGCGTATTATTGGTCTTGGAGGTTTGGGATGGTAAACCAACATATAGGAAATCATGGGCTGGGATTCTTTTGGTGTGGTCAGATTTGACCTGGGACCCCTCCTTCAAGGTCAGTTGAGGATAGCCAAACTTACAATTGCTTAGAACTCGCTTATTATTGGTCCTACAGGTTTGGGATGGTAAACAAGCTACAGGAAATCGTGGGCTGGGAATTTTTTTGTGTGGTCGGATTTGACCTTGGACCCCTCCGTCAAGGTCAAACAAGGATAGCCAAACTTAAAAAGTGCCTATGACTCACTTATTATTGGTCCGAGAGGTTTGGGATGGTAAACCATCCTAAATTCTTTGGCTGGGAATCTTTTGCTATGGTCAGATTTGACCTTTGGACCCCTTCTTCATGGTCGAACGAGGATATTGCATTTATAGTATTTCTTTAAATATTTTTAACCTACTTTTTACACTTAAACAATTACCTTGTTACTTTATTTCATAATATCATTTGCAGGGCACAACTTTTTTGTCCTTTTCTTCTGTCAGCTTCGGAATATCTTTCGAACATACTGTTCAGTTACCATTTACTGTATTTCTGTACAGCCCTTTCCCTGATAATTATGCTTTCCTCTCATTATCACCATCACAAATCAAAAACATTCAGTCAGCTGACACAGTGCCCGTTCACAGGCACTCTCCTCTTGTTTAATAATTTCTAATGCATTAAAATTCATGAAATCATGCACTAAATCACTTATAACTTCAAAAGTGTTGCATTTACAGCATTTTGTGCAAATATGTTGTTCAGCTACTTTTTTCATAGCTACAATATGGTGAGTAAGTTGGGTGTCTGTCTGAATAGCTAAGTGAGTAATAGCTACTTTTGGGCTTTTCAGTAACTTCCATTATGAGTAAAATCACTTGTAACTTAAAAACTATTGCATTTAGAGAATTTCGTATAAATATGTTATTCAGCTACTTTTGGGCCAGCTATAACAGTGAAATTTCAGACCTGTAGCTCATGGCATAGCTGAGTAATAGCTACTTTTAGGTTATCACTGTTGAGTAAATGGCTTATAACTTGAAAACTATTGCATTTAGAGAATTTCGTATAAATATGTTATTCAGCTACTTTTGGGTCAGCTATAACATAGTAAAATTTCAGACCTGTAGCTCATGGCATAGCTGAGTAATTGCTACTTTTAGGTTATCACTGTTGAGTAAATCACTTATAACTTGAAAAGTGTTGCATTTAGAGCATTTTGTGAAAATATGTTATTCAGCTACTTTTTTCATAGCTACAATATGGTGAGTAAGTTGGGTGTCTGTCTCAATAGCTAAGTGAGTAATAACTACTTTTGGGCTTTTCAGTAACTTCCATCATGAGTAAAATCACTTGTAACTTAAAAACTATTGCATTTAGAGAATTTCATATAAATATGTTATTGAGCCACTTTTGGGCCAGCTATAACATAGTAAAATTTCAGACCTGTAGCTCGTGGCATAGCTGAGTAATAGCTACTTTTAGGTTATCACTGTTGAGTAAATCACTTATAACTTGAAAACTATTGCATTTAGAGTATTTTGTTTCAATATGTTATTCACCTATTTTGGGGTCAGCTATAACATGGTGAAGTTTCAGACATGTGGCTCATTTCATAGCTGAGTAATAGCTACTTTGAAGTTCTCACTGTTGAGTAAATCAGTTATAATTGGAAAACTATTGCATTTACAGAAATTTGTGCAAATATGTTATTCAGCTACTTTTGGGTCAGCTATAACATAGTGAAATTATAGACCTATAGCTCATGGCACAACTGAGCAATAGCTATTCTCAGGTACTGGCTGTTGAGTAAATCAGCTATAACTTGAAAAATATTGCATTTGGAGTATTTTGTTAAAATATATTGTTCACCTACTTTTGGGTCAGCTATAACATAGTGAAATTACAGACCTATAGCTCATGGCATAGCGGAGCAATAGCTATTTTCAGGTTCTCACTATTGAGTAAATCAGTTGTAGCTTGAAAACTATTGCATTTACAGTAGTTTGCTTAAATATGTTGTTCACCTACTTTTGGGTTAGCTATAACATAGTAAAATTTCAGACATGTAGCTCATTGCATAGCTGAGTAATAGTTCCTTTGAGGTTCTTACTGTTGAGTAAATCAGTTGTAACTTGAAAACTATTACATTTAGAGTAATTGTTAAATATGTTATTCACAGAATTTTTGGTCAGCTATAACATAGTGAAATTGCAGACCTATAGCTCATGGCATAGCTGAGCAATAGCTACTTTCAGGTTCTCACTGTTGAGTAAATCATTGTATCCACTGGATAGCCGCAGTGTGTAGAGAGAGATTTCACCATTACTGCTCTGATGAAAAAAAATATTATAGCTAGCTTTCTTAAGTTTGCAGTATATATCAATAACCATAAAATGTTGTCTGGGAATATTTTTGGCCTCATTTTGAGAAACAAGATGGCCGTCACAGGTGTTTTTTGTCAGTCATGAAAAGTGCTTATATCTCCCTTATTATTGATCCTAGAGGTTTGGGATGATAAACCAACCTGTAGGAAATCATGGGGTGGGAATCTTTTGGTGTGGTCAGATTTGACCTTCAATGACCCCTCCTTCAAGGTCAAACAAGGATAGCCAAACTTAAAAGTGCTTATAACTCGCTTATTATTGGTCCCAGAGGTTTGGGATGGTAAACAGACAGGAAATCATGGGCTGTGAATCTGTTGATATGGTCCGATTTGACCTTGGAACCCTCCTTCAAGGTCAAATGAGGATGGCGAAAATTGAAAGTGCCTACAACTCGCTTATTATTGGTGACAGAGATTTGGGATGGTAAACCATCCCATAGGAAATCATTGGCTCGGAATCTTTTGGTATGGTCAGATTTGACCTTTGGACCCCTCCTTCAAGGTCAAATGAGGACAGCCAAGCTTAAAAGTGCTTATAACTCATTTATAATTGGTCCTAGAGGTTTGGAATGGTAAACCATAGGACTTCATGGGCTGGGAATGTATTTGTGTGGTTAGATTTGACCTTGGACCCCTTCTTCAAGGTCGAACGAGGATATTGCATTTGTAGTATTTCTTTAAATATGTTTTAACCTATTTTTTACACTTAAACAATTACCTTGTTATTTTCCTTCATAATACCATTTACAGGGCACAACTTTTTTATCCTTTTCTTCTGTCAGCTTCGGAATTTCTTTCGAACTTGCTGTTCAGTTACCATTTACTGTATTTCTGTACAGCCCTTTTCCTGATAATTATTCTGTCCTCTAATCACCTTCACAAATCAAAAACACTCAGTCAGCTGACACAGTGCCCGTTGACGGGCACTCTCCTCTTGTTAATGATAACCATAATGCCTTATATCTTCAAAAGTATTGCAGCTACACAATTTCTCTCAAATAAGTTATTCATCTACTTTTTAAGTCATTCATCTACTTTTGGGAGAGCTTTCACATGGTGAAGTTTCAGACTCGTAGCTAATTACTCACCTACTGAAAATGAGTAAATGCTATGGAGTGTGTGTCACGCTTTTATATAGGGCTGTACATCACACTGGTTGTTTCTCCTTGGCCTTTTCAATGTTTTTGATGACCTTATTGCTTATGTCCTTTCATTTGATGCTGTTATTTCACACCTAGGACCATAGCTAAGTGAGTAATAGCAATGGTGGCTACTTTGAGTAAAGTGCTCATAACTCCAAAACAACTGCATTTAGAGTGTTTCTGTAAAATATGTTGTTCAGCTACTTTCTCCATGCCTATAAGATGGTACCATTTTTAGGGTTCTATCTTCATAGCTAAGTGAGTAATAGCTATTTTCTGTTAACAATGAGCAAAATGAGTAAACTGATTTTGTCTTTGTAACTGTTACTTACGATATTGGCCTGAAATATGTTGTTCAACAACTCCTTCATGTACTATGTCATGGTGAGGTGTCCAAGGTGTAGCACCATAGCTGAGTAATAGCTATACTAAGTTTAACATTTGACCATTGAGCAAGTCACTTATAACTCAAAATTCAAAAACTATTGAATATAGAGGATTTTTGTCGAATATGTTGCTCACCTATCTTTTGGATATACTGTATTGTGAATTTTCACAGCTGTAACTCCATAGCTAACTGAGTAATAGCTACTTTGATGATAACCATAATGAGTAAATGGCTTATATCTTCAAAAGTATTGCAGCTACACAATTTTGTTCCAATATGTTGTTCAGCTACTATCTCCACAGCTACAACATGGTCAGTAGTTTGGAAGTGTATCTCCATAGCTAAGTGAGTAATAGCTACTTTGTCAATTTTTAATGATAACCATAATGAGTAAATGCCTTATATCTTCAAAAGTATTGCAGCTACACAATTTCTCTCAAATAAGTTGTTCATCTACTTTTTGGTAAACTGTAACATATTTAAGTTTCACAACTGTTGCTCAATGTACAAGTGAGTAATGGCTACTGTATTGCTACTTTTGGTGAAAATGTGAAAAATGACAAATATCTCGCAAACCGTAATAGCTACTTTGTCAATTTTTAATGATAACCATAATGAGTAAATGCCTTATATCTTCAAAAGTATTGCAGCTACACAATTTCTCTCAAATAAGTTGGTCATCTACTTTTTAAGTCATTCATCTACTTTTGGGAGAGCTTTCACATGGTGAAGTTTCAGACTCGTAGCTAATTACTCACCTACTGAAAATGAGTAAATGCAAATTATCTCTAAAAGTATTGCAGATAGTCAATTTTTCTCAAATAACTCCTTCATCTACTTTTGGGAGAGCTTTCACTTGGTGAAGTTTCAGACCCATAGATAATTGCTCACCTCTCTTAAAAGTATTGTACTTAGCCAAGTTTTCTCAAATAACTCATTCACCTACTTTTGGGAGAGCTTTCACATGGTGAAGTTTCAGACCCATAGCTAATTACTCACCTACTGAAAATGAGTAAATGCGAATTATTGCTAAAAGTATTGCAGATAGCCAATTTTTCTCAAATAACTCGTTCACCTACTTTTGGATGAGCTTTCACATGGTGAAGTTTCAGACTCGTAGCTAATTACTCACCTACTGAAAATGAGTAAATGCAAATTATCTCTAAAAGTATTGCAGATAGCCAATTTTTCTCAAATAACTCATTCACCTACTTTTGGGAGAGCTTTCACTTGGTGAAGTTTCAGACCCATAGCTAATTACTAGTGCTGTCACTCACTAGTGCAAATGAACATCGAATATCGTCCACGTTGGCCGACCGAGTATCGACATATGTCGACTTTATAAACTCACCTCAAAACAAAACTATTTAATTAAAATGTAAAATAATATATTGTTTCTCACCCGAATACATCATTTTAGGGTCATATTTGTCCTTTTATTTCGGTTGCTTATGCATTGTCAAACGAAGGAACACTTTGAAAACCGTCAGTATATTAAAATAATTATCTAATTCCGACTTTATAAAGTGCTACATAATAACATTATAATATCATGTACGCCTAAAATAAATACAACTACAGTGTTTTTAAAGATTATTTGAAAGCTTTACATCAATTAAATTGACTTAATAAGCGTGAAAAAAAAAATAAAGATGCAATTCCGAAACTACATTCGAGCAATGGTTTAATGCTTTCCTGATAGGTCATGTGACTAGATTTGTACGTACTATGTTGTCAAAAGACCGAAAATATAGTTTAAAATGCTGAATAACCCTTCACTTTTAAAAGATATTCTATCTTTATTATATAAATATGCTAATATCTTTGCAATCGGATTTGAAAAAACGCATCCGATTATCGCTCATAATAGACC
This sequence comes from Sabellastarte sp. h YS-2021, assembly GCA_964017235.1. NCBI lineage: Eukaryota > Metazoa > Annelida > Polychaeta > Sabellida > Sabellidae > Sabellastarte > Sabellastarte sp. h YS-2021. The sequence continues at coordinate 38,995,067 of OZ024936.1, forward strand.
TAGCAAACAATAGTATCGGAAGTAGCGAGTGTCGCGACAGCACTACTAATTACTCACCTACTCAAAATGAGTAAATGCGAATTGTCTCTAAAAGTATTGCAGATAGCCAATTTTTCTCAAATAACTCATTCACCTACTTTTGGGAGAGCTTTCACTTGGTGAAGTTTCAGACCCATAGCTAATTACTCACCTACTCAAAATGAGTAAATGCGAATTATCGCTAAAACTATTGCGGATAGCCAATTTTTCTCAAATAACTCATTCACCTACTTTTGGGCGAGCTTTCACTTGATGAAGTTTCAGACCCATAGCTAATTACTCACCTACTCAAAATGAGTAAATGCGAATTATCTGTAAAAGTATTGCAGATAGCCAATTTTTCTCAAATAACTCCATCTACTTTTGGGAGAGCTTTCACATGGTGAAGTTTCAGACCCATAGATAATTACTCACCTACTGAAAATGAGTAAATGCGAATTATCGCTAAAAGTATTGCAGATAGACAATTTTTCTCAAATAACTCGTTCACCTACTTTTGGAAGAGCTTTCACATGGTGAAGTTTCAGACCCATAGCTAATTACTCACCTACTGAAAATGAGTAAATGCGAATTATCTCTAAAAGTATTGCAGATGGCCAATTTTTCTCAAATAACTCATTCATCTACTTTTGGGAGAACTTTCACTTGGTGAAGTTTCAGACCCATAGCTAATTACTCACCTACTCAAAATGAGTAAATGCGAATTATCGCTAAAAGTATTGCAGATAGCCAATTTTTCTCAAATAACTCATTCACCTACTTTTGGGAGAACTTTCACTTGGTGAAGTTTCACACCCATAGCTAATTGCTCACCTACTCAAAATGAGTAAATGCGAATTATCGCTAAAAGTATTGCAGATAGCCAATTTTTCTCAAATAACTCATTCACCTACCTTTGGGAGAGCTTTCACTTGGTGAAGTTTCAGACCCGTAGCTAATTACTCACCTACTCAAAATGAGTAAATGCGAATTATCTCTAAAAGTATTGCAGATAGCCAATTTTTCTCAAATAACTCATTCGTCTACTTTTGGGAGAGCTTTCACATGGTGAAGTTTCAGACCCGTAGATAATTGCTCACCTACTCAAAATGAGTAAATGTGAATTATCTCTTAAAAGTATTGTACTTAGCCAAGTTTTCTCAAATAACTCATTCACCTACTTTTGGGAGAGCTTTCACATGGTGAAGTTTCAGACCCATAGCTAATTACTCACCTACTGAAAATGAGTAAATGCGAATTATCGCTAAAAGTATTGCAGATAGCCAATTTTTCTCAAATAACTCATTCACCTACTTTTGGAAGAGCTTTCACTTGGTGAAGTTTCAGACCCATAGCTAATTACTCACCTACTCAAAATGAGTAAATGCGAATTATCGCTAAAAGTATTGCAGATAGCCAATTTTTCTCAAATAACTCATTCACCTACTTTTGGGAGAGCTTTCACTTGAAGTTTCACACCCATAGCTAATTACTCACCTACTCAAAATGAGTAAATGCGAATTATCTCTGAAAAGTATTGCAGATATGATTTAAATAATTTATAACAGCAAAACTATTCAATTTAAAGGAGTTTTGTCAAATATGTTGTTCACCTACTTTTTGATGTAGTGCGGCGGGAGATCATACCACGGTAGTGGTCTTGTTTTTCCATGTGTCAAAAACCAAGGCTTTAAGTAGACATTTAAACATGTATGTGAGACCCATGAATGATCCACTCTGAGGACTTTTTAAAAAAATTACCCCCCCCCCAAAAAAAAAAAAAAAAAAAAAAAAGAAAAGAAAAATAGTTTATAATAATTGTGAATCACATAAAATGGGTGCTGCAAAAAATACCCAGTGAATGCTTGTGGTGTGAGAGATGGCCCGTCTGGGGATATGTTGGTGCTGAGTAGTGCTCTCGTGACCACTCGCCAACTCGAGTTTCATATCATTTTTGTTCAACTCGTGAACGTGAGTTTATCTTATTGCAAACTCGAGTTCCTTTAAAATACTGCAAAAGTATATAAATAAACCACTTGCCAGGGTACAAAAATAAAATAAAAGCACAATTTGACTTGTTTACTTAATATTTTCCTTCATATTTATCTATTACGACGTAAAGCCAATGATATCTCTCCATATACCTTACCTGGAAAAAGAACCAATCAAAACGTCCGTTTTATTTTTCATCATGGCGAGAATGTTGATCCTTATTTTGCAGGTAAAATATGACAAATTTTGTTGGAATATGGTTAAAAATAGATTTCATTATGAAAGGAATCGTGTTAGTGCACATATATTTAAGGTTTGGATGTTTTCAAATATTGTTATTGACTCGAGTTCAACTCGAGTTGACTCGTCGGTGATTGATGAAACTCGAGTCCGTACTTTGACGACTCGCGGAAGCACTAGTGCTGAGTTGGCGCAATCTAGTTTTCTACCATTTTACAAACAGGTCTAGCAATATTTTACTCTTACCACACCTACTGTTTAAGTTTTCTAGCAATATTTTACAAATAGAACATCAAATGCTAAAACTAGTGCACATTAGTGAGTGGAATCGCCTCAATTTTGATGGTCGATTATTCGTCCATTTTTCCGACCGATGATCGACCCATAATCGACTTTTTTACTCCACTGTTGGCCAATATAATCCTGAAACACATTCCGGGATGAAGTATATGTCAATCCGGTAAGAATAACGATGTTTCCGACATTTAGTACCCACCAAAAGCACTCACTTCCGGTAAATATGGCGGTAGTTATAAACAAACACAAAATTCGTGACAAATCTCTTGATTTATTAAAAGAAAGTTTAGGAAACTGTCTAAAATATAAAAAATACGTGGATATTGAGACACATAAAGAAGGGTAAGATTTAATCGATTTCCAGAAGTTATCAGTGACCGAACGTGATTGTACCACGACACCGACAATTAATCGAACGTTCGTCTAATCGTCCACCCACTAGTGCACATGCAGACTAAAGAAAATGAGGCCACGACAGGGTTTCTAGCCATATTTTACAAACAGAAGATCCAGCCAACCAGTCTACTTTTCGTCTGCAAACGTGATTAATTAAATTAACCAATGAAAATAATTGTCGCTGAAACCTCACTCGAGACGAAGTTGAGTACGGCAGTCTGTGCTGTAGCATATTTTCCATGGAACAGTTTTACCGCGGTGACCGCGGCCACACCCTTCATTTAAATGCGAATGTCGAAGGTTATACATCACGGGGTTATTGAGCCAGTTTTCATGCTATCAGTTGGTGTTTCGGAATCTTTAAAATTTAAATATTTTTTTACACAATAGTATGCAAAAAAGACATAATTGTGAAACTGCATGTAGTAACCTTTTCAATGGTATTTTAGTTGTAAAAATTAGCTATGTATTGACAGATTTAAGAGCAATTAAAGATGAGCCAGATTTCGTATTGCATGAACAAAAAATATTGGCAGGCAGCATTTTGTTCGAAACCATAATATGAACTAAAATAGTTTGATAAGTGATAGCCAAGTACCCGGGTCAGGATTCACAAAAGGTCTTCAGTCTCACAATTTTTTTGCTTAGACCAGTCTTAAAGATAAGACTTTTGTCTTGGCTAAGATTTCTCTTAAATTGGGATTCACAAAAAGTGCTTAGCAAAATCTTAGCTAAGACAAAATTTGTGCAAGAAGTCTTAACTACGTTGAATTCAAATTAACAAATTTTAGTAAAACAAAAACATTTTTCATCGATAAATACACCAAACATGCTCTTCAAAATTATAAAACAGATTTGTTACTTTTTTTGTAAAAATAAAAACTGTGTAAAAATAGTAGTCTTTGTGTTTAATTGTGAGTCAGCCATTTTTATGACAATATTTGTACCACAAGAAGGTAAAATGTGGAAATTTATAGGTAATTAAATGATGTAAATTTCTATTATAATCCACAGAAATTACTTTTATAGGAAGTATAGATCCCCATAGTATATTTTTTGTTGGCATAACAAAGGATAAAATGTAAATACAATGCAATGGAATATTTTAAAAATTACTTAAAGTCTGTCCTGGCAGTGGTCTTAAAGTTGTGACAAAATCTAAGACATAATTTTGTCTAAGACCTTTTGTGAATCCCATTTTGTCTAAGCAAAAAAAGTCTTAACTTTATGACAAAATTCTTGCAAGTTAAGTTGCATTGGATAGGGTATTAACTTATAAAAATTTAATTTACTTATTAAATTTGCAATTTTAATGGAATACTGCAGAGTTGCATCTCTTAGGTAATATCTTCTGATATTGATATGATATCCCACATTATCAATATTGTCATATTTAGCATGAATTGATAAATTTTTCAGTATCGATAAACAATACTAGTGCTACAATATACTCCTACACTCGTCCACCATTGACTTCATTATATAATGTAATTTCAGGAAGACCAAGGTATCTATCAACAGAAAATTAGAGATTTAGTCACAGACAACAGTGTCAGACTGGTAGTAAATATAAACCACCTCAGGAAGAAAAATAGAAAAAGATCTACAGAGTGAGTTTGGAACAGTTTGATTGTACGCATCTGGTTAAACTGGTTAGAATGCTATTGGAACCATGTTTGCATATTCTACTTTCAAATAGAATGTTTTTGATTCACATCACACTGATTAGAGTGTGACTTGGGTAGAAGAATAAAACCGGTGTTAAAGTAAATCTTGTTTTTAGCTCTATGGGTATTTTTTTCATCCATGTTACCTGGCTGGGTGGGTGGACTGACATCAAGAAAAATGTCTCATTGGTTTGACCTTTGACATTGCTGTGGTGACCTTGACATTTAAAATATTGTCCTGCCTATACCTCAAAGACTATAAGGTGTAGGATGTTGATACTTGGTAGGGAAATTGGTGAGGGAGTGTAGGTGTGCAGTATCATGGTATGTTCTTGATTTAACCTTTGTCCTTGCTGTAGTGACCTTGACTGTTTATATCATTATATCTTTTTTAACTGTATATCAGAAGGTGTGAGTTGTATGGTATTCACACTTGATAGGGACATAGGTTGTGGGGCGTAGGTGTGCCATGTTATGGTTGGGCCTGAATCTTATCTTACACCTTGCTGAATTGACTTTGACCTTTCAAATATTGTTCAGGCAATATCCCATTGACAGTGAGGTGCAGAAAGTTGATACTGGGTAGGATCATTGGTTGGGAGTGTAGGTCTGCAATCTCATGGTTCTGATCTTAATTAAGTGGCCCGTCAGGGGCGCTTATTTGTTTTCACCGAAGTTCGACTGATTACTGCCGCCGCCACCGCAGGATTATGGTCTCCCTTGAATAACTTCTTGGGCTTTCAAATTTTTCTTTCTTTCTTCTCTTTCTTTAAAACTAAGGGGCGGGAAAAATGTTTGGGATACTTTGCGCAGACCTTAAGCATTTTTCAAAAACACCCCGTCATCGTGTTTCGGAAAAACCACACCACACCTGTGCTATAAAATTTATCAGGTACATTCTAGACCAAATTTCGAAGGTCGGAAAGGATTTTCTCATCAATTGGACCATAGATGCCTGAATGGGAGGCGTTTTATTTTCGTAAATTTTTTTAAAATGGGTACTTGGTCTGTATCTCAAAAATGGTCAGGATTTCGGCGTTTTGTTGGAATAACTCCAGTTCACTTATTTTTTCACTTTTTTCAACTAAACTTGGCACATATATTAAGATTTGCCAAAGGAATATCCTGACTTTATGGTGACCTTAAACTCCAAATGTTAATGGACCTATGGCCAGTGTATGAACTACCTTACGAAACCAGATGGCCAGCAGGGCCATTAACTTTTCATTTTTGATGGCCCGTATGAAATGTAAATAGCCCAATAAAATTAAATTTAAATCTCTTTATTTTCTGTAATAATTACCATTTTTTAAACAATCATCAAGTGGTTTAGAAATCAGATAGGAAATAAAATAAAAATAGAAAAATAGTTTTGCCAAATTTTTTAAAAAAAAAGGTCAAAGCAATTATCACTGCTCTGGACTAAAGGACCATGCAATGTATTTATCAAATTTATGCCCTGAAAATTTTGAGCTAGCTTTGTGCCTTATTTTTAAAGCAAGTGGGCCACAGACAGAACGACAAGGTCTGCAATAATTTTTTTTTCAACATTCAGGGGGTTCAGGGGGTTCGAACTCCCCCCCCTTGAAAAATAATGTTAAGGGGTTCAACCCAAAGTACAAAATTATTTCTTGAGAGTGGTGTTAAATTTACTGGAAATGCACTGTATTTTTACCAAAAATTAATTTTTTCCCAGGAAGGCATGCCCCCAACCCCCTTAGTTATGGTATGTCTGATGTGAACCCCCACCTTACTCTGATATGACCTCTCCCCCCCCCCCTTACTTAAAAGCTGGATCCGCCCGTCAGAAAATATATATTTTTCAACATTACTGCAGAGTACATGTACTCAGTACATAAAGTCAGTACCACTACTGATCAAAAATTAAACATTGTTATATTGCCCAACTCCTACAAAAAACGAAGAAATCTTTAAAACAAAATCACACATCTCTTGACTTTGCTTTCAAAGGCTACATATTTATAAAAATCTTATTTCCAAATCTTTAAAAACGAAGATATCCCACGTACCAGTGTGTTTTCATTCAAAACGTTACCATCAGAAAGCGGAAATCCAGTGAAGTTCTCTCGATTATAAAACGTTTCGAGTATTTTGACTGGTTTTCGTACAATATTTTTCTTCACGTTTAATCAGGAACCAGAGCAAATTTGCATTCAGAACGTTGTCATCGGGAAGCAGAAATTCTGCGAAGTTCTTTCGATTTTAAAACGTTTTGAGTATTTCGACTGGTTGTCGTACAGTATTTTTCTTCGCATTTAATCAGGAACCAAAGCATTAAATGGCCAGCCGGGCTACGCATTTGCGAAAAGAGATGGCCCGGAGCAGAACTTGGTAGTTCCTGGCCACCGGGCCCGCGCAGTTTCGAACACTGCCTATGGCCTGCTTAAAGTCATCAAATTGGAATAAAATTCTTCGGCTCCTTTCTCCAGTTTTTACCCCACAGCCCTTAAGGGCTGTCGGGGTATTGTTTTCACCCATGGTGTCCGGATGGGCGGGCGTCCGGGTGGGCGGGCGGCGGGAAGTAGTTTGTCCGGGCTGTATCTCAGAAACCGTAAGGTGTAGGAAGTTGATACTTGGTAGGGACATTGGTTAGGGGGTGTAGGTGTGCAACGTCATGGTCTGACCTTGATTTGACCTTTGACCTTGTCGTAGTGACCTTGAGTTTGAAAATCTTGTCCGGGCTATATCTTGGAAACCGTAAGGTGTAGCAAGTTGATACTTGGTAGGGACATTGGTTAGGGGGTGTAGGTGTGCAACGTCATAGTCTGACCTTGATTTGACCTTTGACCATGGCGTAGTGATCTTGACCTATAAAATCTTGTCCGGGCTATATCTCGGAAACTGTAAGGTGTAGGAAGTTGGTACTTGGTAGGGGTATTGGTTAGGGGGTGTAGGTGTGCAACGTCATGGTCTGACCTTGATTTGACCTTTGACCTTGCCGTAGTGACCTTGACCTATAAAATCTTGTCCAGGCTATATCTCGGAAACTGTAAGGTGTAGGAAGTTGATATTTGGCAGGGACATTGGTTAGGGGGTGTAGGTGTGCAACGTCATGGTGTGACCTTGATTTGACCTTTGACCTTGCCGTAGTGACCTTGACCTATAAAATCTTGTCCGGGCTATATCTCAGAAACCGTAAGGTGTAGGAAGTTGATACTTGGTAGGGATATTGGTTAGGGGATGTAGGTCTGCAACGTCATGGTCTGACCTTGATTTGACCTTTGACCTTGCCGTAGTGGCCTTGACCTATAAAATATTGTCCGGGCTATATCTCGGAAACCGTAAGGTATAGGAAGTTGATATTTGGTGGGGACATTTGCTAGGGGGTGTAGGTGAGCAGTGTCATGGTCTGACTTTGATTTGACCTTGCCGTAGTGGCCTTGACCTATAAAATCTTGTCCGGGCTATATCTCGGAAACCGTAAGGTGTAGGAAGTTGATATTTGGTAGGGACATTTGCTAGGGGGTGTAGGTGTGCAGTGTCATGGTCTGACCTTGATTTGACCTTTGACCTTGCCGTAGTGGCCTTGACCTATAAAATATTGTCCGGGCTATATCTCGGAAACCGTAAGGTATAGGAAGTTGATATTTGGTGGGGACATTTGCTAGGGGGTGTAGGTGAGCAGTGTCATGGTCTGACTTTGATTTGACCTTTGACCTTGTCGTAGTGGCCTTAACGTATAAAATCTTGTCCGGGCTATATCTCAGAAACCGTAAGGTGTAGGAAGTTGATAATTGGTAGGGATATTGGTTAGGGGGTGTAGGTGTGCAATGTCATGGTCTGACCTTGATTTGACCTTTGACCTTGCCGTAGTGACCTTGACCTATAAAATCTTGTCCGGGCTATATCTCGGAAACCGTAAGGTGTAGGAAGTTGGTACTTGGTAGGGACATTGGTTAGGATGCGTAGGTGTGCAACGTCATGGTCTGACCAGGATTTGACCTTTGACCTTGCCGTAGTGACCTTGAGTTCAAAAACCATGTCCGGGCTATATCTCGGAAACCGTAAGGTGTAGGAAGTTGATACTTGGTAGGGACATTGGTTAGGGGATGTAGTTGTGCAACGTCATGATCTGACCTTGATTTGACCTTGCCGTAGTGACCTTGACCTATAAAATCTTGTCCAGGCTATATCTCGGAAACTGTAAGGTGTAGGAAGTTGATATTTGGCAGGGACATTGGTTAGGGGGTGTAGGTGTGCAACGTCATGGTGTGACCTTGATTTGACCTTTGACCTTGCCGTAGTGACCTTGACCTATAAAATCTTGTCCGGGCTATATCTCAGAAACCTTAAGGTGTAGGAAGTTGATACTTGGTAGGGATATTGGTTAGGGGATGTAGGTCTGCAACGTCATGGTCTGACCTTGATTTGACCTTGCCGTAGTGGCCTTGACCTATAAAATCTTGTCCGGGCTATATCTCGGAAACCGTAAGGTGTAGGAAGTTGATATTTGGTAGGGACATTTGCTAGGGGGTGTAGGTGTGCAGTGTCATGGTCTGACTTTGATTTGACCTTTGACCTTGTCGTAGTGGCCTTAACCTATAAAATCTTGTCCGGGCTATATCTCAGAAACCGTAAGGTGTAGGAAGTTGATAATTGGTAGGAATATTGGTTAGGGGGTGTAGGTGTGCAATGTCATGGTCTGACCTTGATTTGACCTGTGACCTTGCCGTGGTGACCTTGACCTATAAAATGTTGTCCGGGCTATATCTCGGAAACCGTAAGGTGTAGGAAGTTGGTACTTGGTAGGGACATTGGTTAGGATGCATAGGTGTGCAAAGTCATGGTCTGACCAGGATTTGACCTTTGACCTTGCCGTAGTGACCTTGAGTTCAAAAATCATGTCCGGGCTATATCTCGGAAACCGTAAGGTGTAGGAAGTTGATACTTGGTAGGGACATTGGTTAGGGGATGTAGTTGTGCAACGTCATGATCTGACCTTGATTTAACCTTTGACCTCGGCGTAGTGACCTTGACCTATAAAATCTTGTCCAGGCTATATCTTGGAAACCGTAAGGTTGAGGAAGTTGATACTTGCTAGGGACATTGGTTAGGGGCTATAGGTGTGTATTATCATGGTGTCACCTTAATTTGACCTTTGACCTTGTCGTAGTGACCTTAACCTATAAAATCTTGTTGCACCTTTGGGTCTCTCTTTTGATGCAGATTAAGCACTGTTAAAGTCATATTAGAATTTATTAAGAATTTTACTTTCATAACTTCCCATTGTAAGAGATAGAATTTCATCAAGTGAGCCACAGATTTTGCTCCAACACCACACATAAGCATTCATTAAATGTATTACCACTTCTGTATGCATGGTAATATTCAAACCATCTAAACCATAATTCGGGCCTTGCAGATGTAGATAAAGAGGGTTGAATTTTAGTTTGCAGATTAATGCTGTCATCTTGTTATTGAATTATCTTGTTTTAATACTTCATCTTTATATGCATGATCTTTCTTTTAAACATTATTTCTCCATTTAAACATTGTTTGGACCTTTATATAACTGACAGTGCTCTGAAAGTATCCTGAAGTTTGTACTGATACAGTACTTCTGTATCTCATGGTGTTGAAAATATTTCCCTAGGCTGTGGGGTACGGGCATCTCTGATGCTATTTTTTTATATCTAAATTATCACTGGTATGAAAATAGATAAAAATAATACTTATGGTCACCTTAAACTCTCAATATGAATGGAGTGGTAGCCACCTTAAAGTGAAATAAGGGGGTTTTCAGCCTCCAACTATCTTATTGTTCAACTGACCTCGGTTAAACTTTGCACACCTATAAAGGATGGCAAAGGAGACACTGTTATTTTATGGTCAACTTAATGCCCCAATATGAATGAAGTTATGGCCACCTGACAGTAACAGAAGGGGGTGTTCAGCCTCCAACAATCTTATTGATCAACTGATGTCAGATAAATTTGCACACTTATAAAGGATGCCAAAATGGACATTCTTATTTTCTGTCCACCTCGAAGTCCACCTATGGCCATCTTATAGTAAAAAATGGGTTTTCAGCCCCCAACTGACTTACTGTTCAACAAACATCAGTTAAACTTGACACACATGATTAGGCTTACTCACAGGAAGGTTTCTTTAGAATTAATTTACCGTTCATACAATTATAAGCATTACCAACATATTGCATATGTTAACATCTTTTACGGATTACTTCGCACTTTTTCACAAGGGCCTTTTCGTTTTTGTCAGCAAAAACCTTTTTCTGGTTTGACCTTTAAATTGAGTCCTGGCTACATCTTAGAAATCGTAAGAATTAACTTGATAATTAAGCGGCCCGTCAGGGACGCTTATTTGTTTTCACCGAAGTTCGACTGATCACCACCGCCGCTGCCGGATTATGGTCTCCCTTGAATAACTTCTTAGCCTTTCAAATTTTTCTTTCCTTCTTATCTTTCTTTAAAACTATAGGGGCGGGAAAAATTTTTGGGATACTTTGCGCAGACCTTAAGCTTTACGTAAGGTAACCTTAAGCATAACTCCAAAACACCCCGTCATCGCGTTTTGGAAAAAAACAGACACACCTGTGCTATAAAATTTATCTGGTACATTCTAGACCAAATTTCCAAGGTCGGAAAGGATTTTCTCATCAATCGCACCATAGATGCCTGAATGGGAGGCGTTATATTTTTGTAAATTTAAAAAAAATGGGTACTTGGTCTGTATCTCAAAAACGGTTAGGATTTCGGTGTTTTGTTGGAATAACTTATTCAGCTACTTTTTGATAATCTTTCACATGGCGAAGTTTTAGCCATGTTCAGTTAGTTTTTCACTTTTTTCAAGCAAACTTGGCACATATATTAAGATTTGCCAAAGGAATATCCTGACTTTATGGTGACCTTAAACTCAAAATGTTAATGGACATAAGGCCTGCTTAAAGTCATCAAATTGGAATAAAATCCTCTGGCTCCTTTCTTTTTCCATTTTTTATATTGAAATTATCACTGGTATTAAAGAAGATAAAAATAATACTTATGGTCATCTTAAACTCTCAGTATGAATGGAGTTGTAGCCACCTTAAAGTGAAATAAGGGGGTTTTCAGCCTCCAAGTATCTTATTGTTCGACTGACCTTAGTTAAACTTTGCACACCTATAAAGGATGGCAAAGCAAAGGGTTATCCTGACTTTAAGGTGACCTTAAACTGTTAATATAATTTTGGTCCCCCCTAAAGTCATAACATTTGAATAAAGCCGTCTGGCTCTTTTCTTTTTCCATATCTAACATATATTGATATTGAAGGGACATTCTCATATTATGGTCACCTTAAAGTCGCAATATGAATGAAGTTATGGTCACCTTACAGTGAAAAAAGGAAGTTTCAGCCTTCAGCTATCTTATTGTTCAACTGACATGAGCTAAACTTTATGCACTTATAAAGGATGAGAAAAGGGACATTCATATTTTATGGTCACCTTAAAGTCCCAATATGAATGAAGTTATGGCCACCTTGCAGTGAAATTATAGAGTTTTTAATCTCCAGCTATTGTATTGTTCAGCTGACCTCACTTTAATTGTGCACACTTATTAAAGATGAAAATAGGGACAAGTAATATACACAATGCAATAAAGTTCACAGTTTCTATTGCTTATGATGCATATGTTGACATCTTTTATGGGCGACTTCTTTTTTATCAGGGCCGCTTCGTTTTTGTCAGCAAAAACATTCTTCTAGTTGGTTGGGTAATTGATTGGAGAGTGTAGTGTGCAGACATAGGAACACCTGTGTGACATTGGCTCTGTCAAGTGAGAATTATGAGTGAGTATTATTAGAACTTTTACCTAATAGTAGGGCTGCGAACGAGTACTCGAGCCTCGGTGTACGAGGCGGTCTTGGTTTGTACTCGAGTCCATTTTAGAAACTCGGTTACTCGCGAGGTATTGTATTATCGCCCACGTAATCAAACGCTTGTGTAAAATATGCCACATTTCAGCATTTCCTTGACCTATAAAATCTTGTCCGGGCTATATCTCGGAAACCGTAAGGTGTAGGAAGTTGATACTTGGTAGGGACATTGGCTGGGGGGTGTAGTTGTGCAATGTCATGGTATGACCTTGATTTGACCTTTGACCTTGCTGTAGTGACCTTGACCTATAAAATCTTTTCTGGGCTATATCTCGGAAACTGTAAGGTGTAGGAAGTTGATACTTGGTAGGGACATTGGATAGGGGTTATAGGTGTGCATTATCATGGTGTGACCTTAATTGGACCTTTGACCTTGTCGTAGTGACCTTGACCTTTAAAATCTTGTTGCATCTTTGGGTCTGTCTTTTGATGCAGATTAAGCACTGTTAAAGTCAAATTAGAATTTATTAAGAATTTTACTTTTATAACTTCGCATTGTAAGAGATGGAATTTCATCAAGTGAGCCACAGATTTTGCTCAAACACCACACATAAGCATTCATTGAATGTATTACCACTTCTGTATGCATGGTAATATTCAAAACATCTAAACCATAATTCGGCCATGCAGATTTAGATAAAGAGTGTTGTAATTTTAGTTTACTGATTAATGCTGTCATATTGTTATTGAATTATCTTGTTTTAATACTTCATCTTTACATGCATTATCTTTCTTTTAGACATTATTTTCTCCATTTAAACATTGTTTGGACCTTTATATAACTGACAGTGCTCTGAAAATATCCTGAACTTTGTACTGATACAGTACTTCCATATCTCATGGTGTTAAAAATATTTCCCTAGGCTGTGGGGTACGGGCATCTCGGATGCTATTTTATGACTATTGCAATGCCCTGTAGCAAAACCCAGGTATTACTGTGCAATATTGAGTTATACTGGACCTACTGGGTTGCTAAAGAGTAAGTAATATTTTTAGCAAATTTGTGTAATGCATATCCTGATGACAGTTGAAGAAAAGGGGACGTGTTGTGGTTGCCTTAGAGTTTTTGTGTCATATACATACTTATATTGACAAGGCAGCTGACATTATGGCATCACTCTGTGGAGTCTACGTACGCATGAACACCTTTTCCAAAAGTACAAGGCCCAGAGACATACTGTTACTTGTAAAAGATACCTAATCTGTCGAGGATGAAAAAGTGTTCAAGTCCTGCAGATCTGTTCCTTCGTCTGTTCCCCTGAGTCATTACAATGGAGGTACTCTCCACTCAAGTGTGAAATTTCAACACTTTAATACAATTTTCTCATTGACTATTGCAGGGATTTCTATCTTATCTTGCTTATATGTACTAGCCTACTAGGCCACAAGTAGATTCCCTTGTGTGAGTATCAGGCCTAGATCTTTCTTAATTATTTTTTACCCCACAGCCCGTTGGGTGTTGATTTCACCCATGGTGTCCGGATGGGCGGGAAAAAGTTTGTCCAGGATGAATCTCATAAACTCCGGGCTATATCTTAGCAACCGTAAGGTGTAGGAAGTTGATACTTGTTAGGGACATAGGTTATAGGTTGTAGGTATGCAACATCATGATGTGACCTTGATTTGATTTTTGATCTTGCTGTAATGACCTGGAGTTTGAAAATCTTGTCTGGGCTATATCTCGGAAACCGTAAGGTGTAGGAATTGATACTCGGTAGGGACATTGGTTAGGGAGTGTAGGTGTGCAATCGTCATGGTGTGACCTTGATTTGACCTTGCCTTAGTAACCTTGACCTATGATATCTGTCCAGGCTATATCTTGGCAACTGTGTGGTGTAGGAGTTACTTGGTAAAGACATTGGTTGTAGGTGTGCAGCGTCATGGTGTGACCTTGATTTGACCTTTGATCTTGCTGTAGTTACCATATAGTCCATGAGCCAGCATGGTTGGTCGGTACCAAATTAGGGAATAATGCTCATGGTAATTTTTGGGAAGGTACCGATCTGTAGAGTTAGAAAATATATGATAGCAGTGTATCAGTGGTAGCTTTATGTATGCTATCATGCTTTTCATAACACCCCCCTATAATGAATATTTCGTAAAGTATGGTAATATGAAGTATAATGAATATATAATGATTTTTGTGAATTTGGTTAACTGACACCTCCACATTATAATTTGTTAAAATAACAAAGTTTAAGGCCTATTCATGCCATAGTGTTTTATATTTTAGATTGAAAACACTGTTATTGGTGGTAATCCAAGTACATGCGTAATTTTGAGCAGAAGCAAATTCTTTCACTTTTGACAAAAATATTGGTTGATTACTTTAGAAAATGCTTAGACAACCCTATAATACCTGAAACTACATTGGATTTGTTCAGAATTTATTTAACAATTCAAATATCTAACTAGAAGAATATTTGTGCTCACAAAAACAAAGCGTCCCCAAAGTTTAGATGGAAATAGTATAAAAGTAGAAAAATGTTTTTGAAAAAAAAAAAAACCAGCAGTGCTGTGAGAAGAAGTGAAAGTTAAGCAGACAGTGTGGAGGTTTATGCATTTACATGAAGGAAAAAAAACGTAAAGCTTTATTTTACTTTCTATGGTCATTAATACATTCTAAAGCTGTAAAAGCAATAGTAAAGGAGATACAAGGTAAAAACACAAAATCTGCTTCTTTATTTAATGTGACCCCAGTTTGACCAACAAGAGGGGGTCAGCGGCTATGTAGGAATATATGGAATCCATTCTAAAGCTGTAAAAGCAATAATAAAGGAGATATATTTATTTATTTATTTGGGGTTTTACGTCGATTTCAACACTATACAGGTCATATCACGACGGGTAGTTGGAAGGGCAGAGGAAACCAGTACATATAGTTCGCTAATGTTGTGTACTGTAAACTGCCGACCAACGGCAAGCAACTACCAGCTTTCCCACTTAAGGCCGTCACGGGGATCGAACCCTGGCCTCAGAGGTGGGAGGCGAGAGTGTTACCACTCTGCCACCGTGGCCCCTTAAAAGGAGATATAAGACAAAAAAAAATCTGCTATTTTATAAGCCCAGTTTGACCCATAATTTGGGGGAGGGGGTAAGGAGGTAAATCTGAGTGGCTATGTATATGCTTCTGTATATGCTTTCCTATAACCTCACAATACATTCTAAAGCTGTAAAAGCAATAGTAAAAGAAATATAAGGCAAAAGGACCAAATCAGCTATTTTTATGTCCCCATTTTGACCCATAAGGGGGAGTTGGGAGTAAATATGATCGGATATCTAAAATCCCTGTCTATGGTTTCCTATAACCTGTCAATACATTCTAAAGCTGTAAAAGCAATACTGAAGGAGATAAAAGGCCAAAAGACAAAATCTACTATTTTATGACCCTAGTTTGACCCATAGGAGGGGGTCAGGGGTAAATCTAACAGACTATCTAGACTCTATGAATATGGTTTCGTATACCTCTTCATACATTCTAAAGCTGTAAAAGCAATGATAAAGGAGATATAAGGTAAAACACAAAATCATCTATTTTATGACCCCAGTTTGACCCACATGTGGGGTCAGGCGATAGATGTGACCGGCTATATAGACTGTCCACATATATGGTTTCTTAATACCTATTATTACATTCTACAGCTGTAAAAGCAATACTAAAGGAGATATAAGACAAAAAGCCAAAATCTGCTATTTTATCACCCCAGTTTGACTTGGGGGGGATAAATCTCTTCATACATTCTAAAGTTTTAAAAGCAATAATAAAGGAGATATAAGGCAAAAACACAAAATCTGCTATTTTATTCCACCAGTTTGACCCATAAGTGGGTGCCAGGGGGTAAATTTGACTGGTTATCTAGACTCTCCATATATGGTTTCCCAATACCTCTTTATTCATTCTAAAGCTGTAAAAGCAATAATAAAGTAGATATAAAGCAAAATGTCATCCGCTATTTTATGACCCCAGTTTGACCCCCTACATGGGGTGGGGGTTAACTTATTTTCTAGACTCTGCACATATGGTGTCTTACTACCTCTCAATATATATTATGGCTCTTAATACGATACTTAAGAATACAATAGGTTCGCATGATTTTTTAAGCTTTCTGGTAGGTACCTGTGAGAAAATCGCTCATTAAGAAGTTAATTTTCATCGGACCACTTCCAAAATCTAATTAGGTTTTGAAAGTATAAACATGTGTATGAAATTACAAGCCTCTGCAGTAAGTAGATTTTGCCGAATGGACTTGATAAAGACCAAAGGTCAAATTTAAGCATGTTGAAAAATTTACCAATGCTTAAGGTATATTACTGCCAAATGTCGTTAGAAAGCTTCCAATAATAAGGGAGAAATTCAAGGGAGACCATAATGTGGCGGGGGCACTTTCAGGGATGCTTAATTATACATTCCATTAAGTCTATACTCACATCACTACAGTATTCAATTTTATCCCTACCCCTTAATAGTAAAAATGTCTTTTGGCATGAATTATAGTGTTTCATCAATGTCATCAATCTATGTCACCTGACTTTGAGGCTATTACTGTTGAGTAAATAGCTTGCAATCTGAAAACTATTGTATTTACAGAATATTTTTAAATATGTTTTTCACCTACTTTTGGGTCAGCTATAACATAGTAAAATTGCAGACCTGTAGCTCATTGAAAAGCGGAGCAATAGCTACTTTGAGGTTCTTGCTTTTGAGTAAATCAATTGTAACTCAAAAACTATTGCATTTGGAGAATTTTGTTTAAATATGTTATTCATCTACTTTTGGGTCAGCCATAACATAGTGAAATTGCAGACCTGTAGGTCATGCCATAGCTGAGTAATAGCTACTTGCAGGTTCTCACCTTTGAGTAAATCAATTGTAACTTGAAAACTATTTTATTTAGAGTATTTGGTTTAAATATGTTATTCACCTCTTTGGGGTCAGCTATAACATAGTAAAATTGCAGACCTGTATCTCATTACATAGCTGAGCAAAAGCTGCTTTGAGGTTCTCACTGTTGAGTAAATCAGTTGTAACTTGAAAACTGTTGCAGTTTTACAGAATTTTGTTAAATATGTTGTATTAATCTACTTTTAAATCAGCTATAACATAGTAAAATTGTAGACATGTACCTCATGGCAGAGCTGAGTAACAGGTATTTCCAGGTTCTCACTATTGAGCAAATCAGTTGTAACTTTTTGAAAACTATTTTGTCTACAGGATTTTGCTTAAATAGATGTGAAGAGGCTTCAGCAATTGTGATGGTAGTAGATTGTTGGATTTCTGAAAGTTTGTTAGCAATATCTGAAATTGGCTTAAAATTTCTCAGTTTGGCTGCTTCAAGCATTATTTTCTATGATTCATAATTTTGAAGGGTAACTAAATGTTCATTTTTTGATTATTTATAGTGTACAGTACACTGTTTCTCAATATTTTTCAAATGCTGATTAGTTTCCATTCTAAGGCAGTCTACATACATATAAGTTATACTGCATCTACTCTACTGTTCACCCAGTCCTGTTATGCATACCTATACTGAAAAACATAAAACAGGAGAAATTATGTTTGTATTCCTATTTAAATATGAACAGTGCATTTAATACCTAAGGCCAGTTGCAATGAACAGAAAATCCCTGCTGGACTGAAAATTACAGCAAAAGTATCTGACTGTCTTACTGGACAATTAAAATATCAACAAATGACATTTTAACAATAACAATTCAAATATAACTGGGAATAAGATATGATTTTTGCCACATTTGTGGTATCATACAGCAGTATTTCTTAATATAATTGTATTATGACCATTGCATCTAATGCTGAAGAAATCACTGATATTGTTACTGTTGTTTGCACAAATATAGGCATTAGTTTTTTAAAGTTTCAAAATTAGTTCTAATATGTGTAATTTTTGGAAAGCCATCACAGAAATTACACTTTCATTCTTTCATTCTTTCATTCCTGTATTTGTACAGGCCCTATTAACAGTGATGTTAGATATCACCTTTGCCCAGTTCACCCCCATTTCTATATCAAATAACATATTATAAGTAAAATTTGTATTAATTCCAAAACATATGAAGTGAAAATCATCATTTTGAAGTCAGACACATTATTTGGTGCTATATCCAATTTTTGAAAATGTGATTTGGAGTAGGTTTATATATCATGCGATAACACACAAAAAGCTACCATCGATGCAATGCTATCACATATATTCTGAAACTAGAGGTGTATACCTTACCAAAAACACTATGACAGTTATTCCCTCAAATGGTACCGATGGCTCAAATTTGTGGTCCTGGCTCACGGACTAATAAGTTTTAAATCTTGTCTGGACTATTTTTGGATTCTGTAAGGTGTAGAGGGTTGACACTTGGCAGTGAAGTTGGTTGGGGGTGTAGGTGTGCATCATGGTGTGACCTTTTAACTTTGGCTCTGCAAAAATGTGTTCACCTGCCATATTTGAGACATGCTTCTATTATGACAAACATATATGGATTGGTACCACTGATTATTACCGGGGGGTGGACATATTATTTTTGCTTTTTCCGGCGTCCGGCGTCTGCCGTCAGGTGTTGCATCGTTTCCGCTCATTTTAAGGAAAAGTATTGGAGCTATCTTCACCAAATTTGGTGTGCAGGATTATTGGGTCAGTGTCTTGCTTGGGATTGTTTTCAGCTTTTGTAGCTCTTTTGCTTAATGAGTAATACCTAAGTATAGCTATTTTCAGTACCTATTGGTTTCCGTCCATTTAAGGAAAAATGATTCAAGATATTTTACTAAAATTAGGAATACAAGATTGTTATGTCTATAGGTCACTTGGTATCACATTTGGGATAGATAGATCTGTAAGTTAGCGAGTAATAGCCATTTAGGTACTTTATTGTCTATTTTCAATACTACTTTTGAGTAATTTGCTTATATCTCAGAAACCGTAGCAGAGCGATTTTGAGCAAATTTTCGACCCAAAGGGTAATAGAGGATTATTCTGGGAAAAATTAAAATTTTCAGAACTTCAAGATACATGTATTCTAACCTAATTTGGTATGCAACATTATTGGGTTAATACTTTGCTTAGTATTCTTTTGTGAGTCATTGCTGTATAGCTAAGTGAGTAATAGCCATTTAGCTACTTAATTAGCAGTTTTGAGTGGGTAGCTTTCTCATTTTAAGCATTTTAAAGGAAAAGTATTTCACCTATGTAGACAAAATATGGGATGGAGGATTATTGGATCAGTAGCTTGCTTGGGGATTGCTTTTGGTGAAAATACCTTTATAGCTAACTGAGTAATATATACTGTGCTATATAGTTGTTATGCTATTTTGAGTTGACTTTTTTTCTTGACATTTTAATGAAACAATGTTTTCTATCTTCACAAAAATTTATTTGAAGGATAATTGGGTCAATAGTTTGACCAGGATAGCTTTTGGTCAATGATAGCTTTGTAGCTAATCCGAGTAATAGCTGCTTTGCTACTTTGAGCCTACTCTGAATTGCATTTCTTTTTGTCATTCTTTTAAAGTAAACATATTTAACTCATCTTTGTAAAATTTGGTGTGATGGTTAAAGGGTCTATTGCTTGCTTGGTATTGTTGTTGATGGTAATAGCTTTAACCTCCTGAGTAATAGCTACATGGCAAAAAACATAAATATATCTCCTAAACCGTGCGAGATACTTTATTGCTACTTTTAGTGAAAATGTGAAAAATCACAAATATCTCGAAAACTGTATGAGATAGAGCGATTTCGAGCGAATTTTGGACCACCAGGGCAGTACAAGAGTGTCCAATGCAAAAGGGAAAAATTTCATTTTATTGCGTTAATACATCCTATCCAATGGACAATAGCTTATCCGGTCGGCGCGGACCGGCCGCCAAACGTCAGAAAAAGACGTCCTGTGTCTCCACCGGCTAGGCCGGCCCAGTGGTGTGCACTCGCCAGATGGCGTGTAGTACTTCCTTCCTGTCTAGACAGAGTGACGTCATAGCATCTTTTTCGTTTGGCGCATGTGTTGTGTACACGAAATTTCTGAGTTGAAATATATTTTGAGATTTATTAAAGTTATTCTTCAGAGTATGCTTTTATTTTTTATTATTGTGTTCAAGAGTGTGTATAGATCATTTTGACTTGGTTTTTGGTTACGGATCGTCATGTCTTCCCCTTCACAGAAGCATGGAAGTTGTGGCCACATCATGGCTAGCTTCGACAGCCATTGTTTCTGCGCACGTTGCAGAGAAAAGGGTAAGGGGTCAGATCCGTGCGTTGCCAAGAAGGATTGTAACTCTTGTAACATTTTGTCTGAGGAACAACGTTTACAGTTGTCCACTCCCTCTTACAGACTAAAGAAGGAGAAAAGAGACCTTAAGAAATCTGCGGATACGCCTAAACAGGACTCGACCAGTTCCTCTCTCATAGACCTGTCCTCTGTGACAGTAGTGGGAGCTGTGGACGACCGGGGGATTTTGCAGTCCCCGGGTGCCAGTTCTGAAAAGAAGAAGAAACCTAATCCTTCTGAAAAGACTAAACACTCCTGCACACAAGTACCAGTTTTATTACTCTGGGATCAGATAAAGATATCTGAACTTTTCCTCAAATCTGAGCTGATCTGGGAACTTGTGTGTAGGAGTGTAAAGCTCATTCTTCAAAAGAGTCCAAGCCGGCTTCTGACAAAGCCTCTAAGTCGCTTCCCAAGACTCACAGATCCTGACCGGACACAAGGATCGATGAGTTAGACCAGAAATGGTCTGATCGGTTTAACAGACTAGAGGCGCTTTTGTTAGCCAAATCCTTGGATAGAGAACCGACCTTTGCTACAGTGAAAGTCACCCCAGCACACTCACCTCCTTCAGGTTCGGCTATATCATCCAAACCTTTTATCAGACCTCAAGATACAGAGTTGTCGGCTACCGACCTCGTCTCTCAGAGACCGGATACTGACCAACCACAACCTTCAGCTGCCCCTCAGCTATCTTCAGATTTGCCTGGTGTTTGTCAGACTGTATCCAAGTCGACCAGCAAATCGTCAAGGGCAAAGGTTCCCACCGACCGGCGTTCAGATGTGGCTGGTACCGACTCCCCATTGTCACAACAGGTACCCAGCAGAGCATCTTCAGTACCGGCAAGGAAAACCAGTGTGTCTTCCACAGATACCGACTCCGACTCCGACCTGTCTGACCGTCCGCCTGTGGACATTTTTGTTGAAGAGGGAGAGCTCTCTGACCAGGATCACGAAGCCTCTGTTAATGACCCAGATCTGACCCTCTCAGAGGAACAGAATTACAGAGAAACGATGAGTGGGATCAGATCGTTCATGGGGTGGAACCACATCCCAGAAATTGACACTGCCGCTTCCAAGTCGGAGGATAATCCGTTTGCTGGCCCTAAAGCCCAGCCCACAGGAAAGGTTTCGGTCACAATGCCCACGGATGAGTGGCTATGCAACAAGATGGGGAAGCTCAACCTCACACTTACAGAGGGATACCCATCACGTAGTTCGGAGGCTGGAGGTCTCCTCAAGGACCAGTTTGTCCGACCCCCAAAGTCCCAGGCCAAGTGGTATAACTTTGTTCCTAATCCACAGAAGAGTGATCAGGAAACAGGGAAAACTGTTCAGACTTGGAGCACTGACGCATCCAAAGTTAATAGCTCTTATAGTCGCATCGCAAAGGCAGCTGGCATTGCATCAACCCCACCTGCTTCACGCCAGATCTCCCAGGACAATTTACGAAAGTGGGAGAAGTCAGCCCGCGAAGCCTCTATTATTTGCAACCAAGCGGCTGGCTTCAACCGGTGTCTATACAGGGTACAGGACAACATGCAGTCCGAACTCAAAGCTATCAAAGGCGAACTAACCAAGGGGAAATCCTCAGGGAAGCTTTCTCATGCTGCCGATGAATTACAGTTTCTCATGAACTTTAATTCTAGCATAACACAGTCCATGGCGAAAACCCTTGAACATTTGTCAGATTTTGTATTTGTGACGGTGGCCAATATGACACTCATCAGAAGAGATGCCTACCTCTCTCATCTTAAAATGGGTATAAAGCCAGACACCCTGGGTGCCTTACGGACTGGACCTCTCCATATCTCAACCCTGTTCCCAGATGCCGCATTGAAACAGGCCGAGCAAGACATTGCCAATTTTGAGAGTAAAACCCAAGGTCAGTCAGGAAAGAAAGGTCGCTTCCACCCATACAAACGGCCAGAAAAGCGTTCGGACTACAGGAAACCAGACCGTCCTGCATGGAAGAACATTGGCAATAAGGGTCAGGGCAAGAAGCAGAAAGGCAAGGCCTCTTACTACTCCTCGCGTCCAGCCAAGGGCCAGCAGTCCTATAAATGACAATTACTTTGTAAACAGTTTACAGGCGGGACTGCTGGCCGGGAGCAAGACTCTAGCACAAGAAAAGACATTAAACTCCGTAAATTATCATGTTGCAATGGATGTACCTTCTGCACCCGGGCACTCCCAAAAGAGAGAGTTAAGTCCCGGGTGGGCAGAGTGTCAATCAAAAGTGTGTCACAAATTAAAATATGTGAAACCTGTTTCTTGTGTCACTCAATTGTCTTGTGTCCAACCTGTAAAAACTGCCCAAAATGTTGTAAACGATCAACCTGTAGGGGCCAGGCTACAAATCTTTTGGAAAACTTGGCTGGATCTGGGGGCCGGTCCGAAAATAGTTCAAATCTTGAAAGAGGGTTACACCCTCCCCTTTCGGATCCGCCCCCAACTCACACGGTCTCCTTCAGTCATAAGCCGTTATGTCAATCCCCACAGGAACAGCTACCTGCTGGAGGCATTACATCAGCTTATAGACAAAAACGCAGTGGAAAGGGTTCGAAATCAAAAGTCTCTAGGGTTTTTCAACCGACTCTTTCTCGTCCCCAAACCCAACAACAAATGGCGGCCAATCCTGGACCTAAGCAACCTAAAGCTCTTCCTCAAGGTGGAGACATTCAAAATGGAAACGCCGGAAACCATCCGAACATCTCTCCAGCAAGGAGAATGGGTTACCTCAGTAGATTTCAAGGACGCCTACTTCCACATACCAATACAGGAACAATCCAGAAAATATCTAAGATTTCATGTTCAGGGCCGGACTTATCAGTTCAGGGCACTGCCCTTTGGTCTGTCCACAGCGCCCATGGAGTTCACTGTGTTAGTGAAGGAAGTCAAACTGATGGCCATGCAAAGGGGTATAAGGATCCACCAATACCTAGACGACTGGTTGGTGAGAGCCAGATCCCAGCACATTTGTCTCCGACATACCCAAATCCTGGTGAAGATGTGCCAGACCTTAGGTTGGCTAGTAAATCTGGAGAAATCAGAACTGGAACCCAAACAGGTCTTCGACTTCGTAGGTTACCAGTTCGACCTCCGTTCCGGCCGGGTCAGACCGACTCCGGACCGGTGGAAAAGCCTTCAGGACAAGATACACGCACTCTTGCTGCTACCGGCCTGTCCGGTCCGGCAGTTCATGTCCCTGATAGGTCTGCTAACAGCCACAGAAAAACAGGTTCACCTCGGCCGACTACACATGAGACCCATACAGTGGCATCTCAAAAACAACTGGAGGGTACCAGAATCTCTAGAGAAGATTATTCCTCTACCGCGGGCCCTACATCCTCACTTACAATGGTGGCTAGACGAAGACAATGTGCTTCAAGGTCAACCATTACACCCAGTAAGACATGCTCTGCAAAATTTTACAGACGCATCAAAAGAA
Organism: Sabellastarte sp. h YS-2021; assembly: GCA_964017235.1. Lineage (NCBI taxonomy): Eukaryota > Metazoa > Annelida > Polychaeta > Sabellida > Sabellidae > Sabellastarte > Sabellastarte sp. h YS-2021. The sequence goes on from OZ024936.1 coordinate 39,019,295, forward strand.
GGGTGGGGTGCTCACGTAAACGAATTCACTGCAAGAGGGTCCTGGTCGGTTCCGGAAAGCAACCTGCACATAAACTATCTGGAACTCAAGGCTGTGTTTCTGGCCTTAAAAGAGTTCCAAAATCTCTGCGTAGACAAGATAGTTCTGATAGCAACCGACAATACTACAGTGGTCGCTTACATAAACAAGGAAGGAGAGATGAGGTCGGGCCCGCTTTGTGCCCTACTTTGGAGAATCTTGACCTGGTGTTCCCAGCGACAAGTAACTCTAAAAGCCCGACACATCCCAGGCCGTTTGAATGTGATAGCCGACAAACTATCCAGACTAGGTCAGACCATTCAAACAGAGTGGTCTCTCCTCCCGGAGATTTTCCAACAGATATGCAACCAATGGCACCGGCCTCAAGTGGATCTGTTTGCCACGAGGTTCAACCACAAGTTACCTCAGTTTGTCTCTCCAGTACCGGACTCCCTGGCTATAGCAGTGGATGCACTTACTCTGCCATGGGGGGATCTGGATGCATACGCCTTCCCACCGACCGCCATATTGGGCAAAGTAGTGGAGAAGCTTCTGGACTCCCCTTGCAAGAGACTCATCCTGATTGCCCTGGGGTGGCCCAACATGCCTTGGTTTTGGGACCTGGTGACCATGTCCAGTCAGGTCCCTCTCTGCCTGCCCAACCTGCCAAATTTGCTGACACAGCCCTTCAATCAGATCCCTCACAGAAATCTGACAACTCTGAACCTCCATGCCTGGCTCCTAGAGCCACAAAAATCAAGGCACAGGGCTTCTCTGAGGCAGTGGCAGCAAGAATTGAGGCTCCTCAAAGAAAGTCGACTAGATCGGTCTATGAGGCAAAGTGGACCATCTTTACAAAGTGGTGCATCACTAATCAGGTGGACTTCAGGTCACCACCTGTAAAGTCGGTGGCTGACTTCCTAATGTACCTCTTTGAGGACAAGAAGTTGCAGCCCAGCACCATTGATGGATACAGATCTGCCATTGCTGATAAACTAGGTACTACAACAGTCAATATCAGCAAAGATGATAATCTCACTCGTCTCTTGGAAAGTTTCCACAGAGATAGACCCATACGCCTGGAACCTTTCCCTGGTACTACACCAGCTGACAAAGGCTCCTTTCGAACCTCTTAAGGAAGCATCACTGAAGCATCTGACCTTCAAAACTGTCTTTCTTTTGGCCCTGGGCTCTGGTAAAAGAAGGAGTGAGATCCATGCATGGCAAAACAGGAACATCAGACACCAAGCCGATTGGTCGAAGGTATCCCTGTTCCCATCTCCCAGCTTTCTCTCCAAGAATCAGCTGGCCAAGGAGGGTCCAGAGAGTGTAGCCCCAGTGGTCATACCAGCCCTGGCCCCTACTCTGGATAAGTCCCTCAAAGCTGACAGATCCCTTTGTCCAGTCAGAGCCTTGCGCTACTATTTGGACAGGACTTCAGACCTCAGGCAGCACAAGGAATTAGTCTTTGTCTCCTTCAAGAAAGGCTTCGACAAAGACAAGGGGCGCAAGGTCGACTCTGACGGTTCCTTCCGGATAACCGGATGATACTCGACCACAGCCTTAAGGGTATCTGACTTCAAGGTCTACCCGGGCTGTAAGGAAAGAAGAAATGGTCATTATTTCTAACATGAGTTCAACTTCTTTAGTCCCTAGTAACGCACCCGCCATCCAAGCGGTAGTTATTCAGCTATTGTCCATTGGATAGGATGTATTAATGCAATAAAATTGCAAATTTAATAGGTAAATTAAATTTTTATAAGTTAATACCCTATCCAATGGACACACAAGACCCTCCCACCTGACCCCGCTTTCACTTTACTAGGGGTCTATATATGTTTAGACAACGAAAAAGATGCTATGACGTCACTCTGTCTAGACAGGAAGGAAGTACTACACGCCATCTGGCGAGTGCACACCACTGGGCCGGCCTAGCCGGTGGAGACACAGGACGTCTTTTTCTGACGTTTGGCGGGCCGGTCCGCGCCGACCGGATAAGCTATTGTCCATTGGATAGGGTATTAACTTATAAAAATTTAATTTACCTATTAAATTTGCAAATTTTCGCCACTTTTGGCAGCCATCTTGCATTTTTTCGGAAAATGAAAAAGTGTGAATATCTTGAAAACTGTACGAGATAGTGATTTCGAGCGAATTTTTGACCCGCAGGGTAGTACAAGAGTATCCTATGCTGAGGGGAAAATTTCAATTTTCGCCACTTTTGGCGGCCATCTTGGATTTTAGCGGAAAATTTAAAAGTGTGACTATCTCGAAAACTGTGAGAGATAGAGCGATTTCGAGCCAATTTTGGACCCACAGGGTAGTACAAGAGTATCCTATGCAAAGGGGAAAAATTTCAATTTTCGCCACTTTTGGCGGCCATCTTGGATTTTTGCGGAAAATGAAAAAGTGTGAATATCTCGAAAACCGTACGAGATAGAGTGATTTTGAGTGAATTTTTGACCCGCAGGGTAGTACAAGAGTATCCTATGCTGAGGGGAAAATTTCAATTTTCGGCACTTTTGCGGCCATCTTGGATTTTAGCGGAAAATGAAAATGTCTGAATATCTCGAAAACCGTAAGCAGGCATCCCAGGGGAACCTTTTAAAAAGGTTTTAGCCTTTTTTTTGCTAAAAAAACCTTTTTTTCTCATTTTTTCAACAAAAACCTTTTTTTAAGCTGAAAAATGGCGTGAAAACCTTTTTTAGCCTTTTTTTTTTCAAGCTAAAACCTTTTTTTCTCCAGCAGTCAAATTTGTTGATGAAAATTTAAGTTTATTGTTAATACTTTTTATGTGTATGTAGCTATAATTGAGTGTTTCAGACTGTTTGACTTCTGTGCAGATCATACAGTGAAGTTGCCATTGTTATACCAGCAAAATGTTTGGCCTGAGAGAATAGTTAACAGTCTGAAACAGCAGTAATCAGTCCCCAAGAATGCCTAAAACATAGGAGGATATACATTTGTTATGTTCCCAGGAGAAAGTTGGGAGCATACTGGTTTCAGATTTGTTGCACTGCCACTGTATGTTTTGTGTGCGCGATAACTCAAAAACACTTTCATGGATTCATTTCAACTTGGCACAAACATGTATTTGGAGATGAACCATAACCTAAGGGTTTCCACAATGGAAGCAGGGACAAATTTTATGAGGTTTTTCCCACTTAAGCCCTATAGCTTTCAAACTTTGCCCCTCACTCATCTAATATCTTGTCTGATAATATATTAATATGTTCTTTTTCCATATACCAAAAATCAAGGCTTTAAGTTGACATTGAACCTGTGTATGATACTCAAAGACCCTATCTGGGGGACTTTTTTTTTGTTTTTTTCACAAATATAACTTGTATGTGTAACCTTTGTCTGGAAAATTTTAACTCTTTAGTTTACATTTTAAGGTCACATTCAGGTCATTAAAAGTATACCTACTAGGGCTCATTTTATACACTTTTTGCCACTTTAATGCAGCCCTACTGAGCTAAAATCTCAGATGTTTCTTTTCATATATGGCAAATTCAAAGTTAATTGACATTTTGACAATTTTTAAAGCCCATAAAGATCCCACACGTAACTTATTGTATCCACTGGATAGCATCCGATGGATACTATGGATTACGTAGGAGTATGCAGCCACAGTGTTTCTTGTTTCCCTTCTAGAGGCTAGGGTATTATAGGTAAACTTCTCAAATTTGCAGGATATACCAGTATTCATAACAATGAAATCTTGCCTGTGAATATTTTTGTCCTCATTTTGAAAAACAAGATGGCCACCACAGGAGTTTTTCGACTTTCAGCAGGGAGTTTTGTTGGCCCTCTAGAACAAAGGGTATTACAGTAAAGAGATGTGAAATTTGCAGGATATCTTTATCATTATAAAATCTTGGCTGGAAATATTTTTGGTCTCATTTTGAAAAAACAAGATGGCCGCCATGAGCGTTTCTTTTACATCATGAAAAATGCTTATATTTCCCTTATTATTGGTCCTAGAGGTTTGGCATAAAAAGCCAACCTATAGAAAATCTTGGGCTGGGAATCTTCTGATATGGTCAGATTTGACCTTGGGCCTGTCCTTCAAGGTCAACTGAAGATAGCCAAATTTGAAAGTGCTTAAACTCCCTTGTTGTTGGTCCTATAGGTTTGCAATTTGAAACTAGCATATAGGAAATCATGGGCTAGGAATCTTTTGATGTGGTCAGATTTAACCGTGGGCCCGTCCTTCAAGGTCAAATGAGGACAGGGAAATTTAAAAGCGTTTTTAGCTCACTTATTATTGGTCCTAGAGGTTGACATTATGAAATCAACCTATAGGAAACCACGAGCTGGGAATCTTTTGATGTGGTTAGATTGGACCTTGGGGCCCTGCTTCAAGGTGGAAAGTGATTTGGTTATGTGAAATTTTTCCTATTTTTGTTTAGTCGCTGCTAAACTAACATAAACTAAGTTTTTTGCAAGTGAACTTTACCACTTTTTATGTAAAATAGCTGTAATCCTTATTGAGTATGTTTAAATTTAAACCAGAACTTGACCTGTGTACTGTGACAAATATCAGCTTTTTTCGGGCAACCTTTTCCTTTCAATATCTGCTTTTCCCCCTTGCATGAAGTGTATTTTAGCATGCATATTTTTAGGGATATATCCCTCAATGAGTGGTGCTTCTGTTTGCATAAACAGTGGGGATGGGGGTTGGGATGTTGGGTGGTAGTAGATACTGTGACATTTATGTGTTTGCCTTTGGTGCATATGTATATGACTGTTATTTTTTCTATCTGTAAGAAAGAAATCTAAAATTCTTGAGATATAAGCCAATCCCCTGAGATCTAATCACAGTATTTTATGATATTTAATCTCTCCCCTAATAAAGGAATACAATCCCTACAAAACTTTTGTGCTACTGTTTTAGAATATACAGAAAAGCATTTAAGGATCAATCTTATCATTGCATGAAGATTGACCCCAAAATAATGAAAAATGATTTATAATACTTGTGAATCACACAAAGTGGGTGCTACAAAAAATACCCAATGTCTGTGGTGTGAGAGATGGTCTGTCTTGATATTTGTTATTGCGACTTGTCACAATATAGTTTTTATTGGTAGAAGGTAAATCCAGAATCTTTCTTTCAAAAGTTATTCTTATGGCCTTAGAACTTTTAAAGTGAGTGTATCTTTTAGAACTGCTACAGTGTATTTCAAAACAACACGAGTGCAATATTAATACGGGAAAACCTTTTTTTTCAGATTCAAAACCTTTTTTTCTTCAAAAATAGCCTTTTAAAAAACCTTTTTTTCCGTTAAAATTCACTGGGATGCCTGCGTAAGAGATAGAGCGATTTTGAGGGAATTTTTGACCCATAGTATAGTACAAGATTGTCCAATGCAAAGGGGAAAAATTTCAATTTTCGTCACTTTTGGCAGCCATCTTGCATTTGAAAATGAAAAAGTGTGAATATCTTGAAAACTGTACGAGTGATTTTGAGCGAATTTTTGACCCACAGGGTAGTACAAGGGTATCCTATGCCGAGGGGAAAATTTCAATTTTCGCCACTTTTGGCGGCCATCTTGGATTTTAGCAGAAAATTAAAAAGTGTGAATATCTCAAAAACTGTAAGAGAGCGATTTCGAGCCAATTTTGGACCCACAGGGTAGTACAAGAGTATCCTATGGAAAGGGGAAAAGTTTCAATTTTCGCCACTTTTGGCGGCCATCTTGGAATTTTACGGAAAATGAAAAAGTGAATATCTCAAACTGTAAGAGATAGAGCGATTTCGAGCGAATTTTGACCCGCAGGGTAGTACAAGAGTATCCTATACAGAGTATCCTATGCCGAGGGGAAAATTTCAATTTTCGCCACTTTTGGCGGCCATTTTGGATTTTAGCAGAAAATGAAAAAGTGTGAACATCTCATAAACTGTACGAGATAGTGATTTGGAGCGAACTTTTTGACCCACAGGGTAGTACAAGAGTGTTCTATGCAAAGGGGAAAAATTTCAGTTTTCACCACTTTTGGCGGCCATCTTGGATTTTAGCGGAAATAAAACATTGAAAATATCTCCGAAAAGGTATTTCTTCCCCTTTAATGCTCAGCGGGAGATACACACCGCAACAGTGGTCCTCGAAAAAATGTCCTCTCCAAAAATGGCGGCCATTTTGAATTTTCACCAAAAATGCAAAACACTAATTTGCTTCTATCTCCTTTACCGTGCGAAATTTCGTTGACCCACAGGGTATTTTAGTAAACTACTCTGCAATTTTCAAAAAATTTTACTCTTCAAAAATAGCGGCTATTTTGATTTTTTGGCAAAAATGCAAAAACACAAATTTGCTGCTATCTCCTTTACCGTGCGAGATAGAGCGATTTCATCGAATTTTTTGACCTACAGGCTATTTTAGTAAACTACTCTGCAATTTTCAAAAAATTTTACTCTTCAAAAATGGCGGCTATTTTGATTTTTTGGCCAAAATGCAAAAACACAAATTTGCTTCTATCCCCTTAACCATGCGAGATAGAGCGATTCCGTCGAAATTTTTGACCCACAGGGTATCTAAGCAATGTACTATTGGGAATTTCAAAAAATTTTCTTCTTCCCAAAAATGGCGGCCATTTTGAATTTTCGAATTTTTGCCCAAAATGCAAAAACACAAAATTTGATACTGTCTCCTTAACCGTGCAAGATAGGGCGATTTCGTCGAAATTTTCGACCCACAGGGTATTTTAGTAAACTACTCTTTGCAATTGTAAAAAAAATTTTACTCTTCAAAAATAGCCATTTCGAATTTTTGCCAAAAATGCAAAAACACAAATTTGCTTCTACCTCCTTAACTGTGCGAGATAGAGAGATTTCATTGAAGTTTTTTACCCACAGGGCATCTTAGCAATGTACTATTGGTTATTTTTAAAAAACTTTCCTCTTCCCCAAAAATGGTGGCCATTTTGAATTTTCAAATTTTTGCCAAAATGGAAAAAAACACAAATTTGCTTCTATCTCCTTAAGTGCGAGATAGAGTGATTTCCTAGAGATTTTGGCGAAATTTTTGTGAAGTGTTTGATGCCTGTGTGGGATAGAGCGAGATAGAGCGATTTCCTAGAGATTTTTGCGAAATTTTTGTGAAGTATTTGATGCCTGTGTGGGTGTGACATGTCTCTGAGCATTAGCCCGTCTGATCCGGTCAATTTTTTCTGTATCCGACCAGCCGGTCACCTCCCCTTGCTCCATACGGCACAAAAGCACAGCATGGCTGGCTTTGGCTGCCTGCCATGAAAAATCGTTGGAATCATCGAGGGCAATTAAATAGTCTAACATGTGATCCCTAATTTTTTGGCAATTTTCGTCTCTCAAAATTCTGCAAAAGCCAGACATCCACTGTGTAATGTTCAACTGATTGTACGTAATTAAATATTCACCTTGTTTGTGTATAGGAGACCTTCAGGCTCCGGCGGCTCCGCATTTTGTTTTCCTTATAACTCTGTAACCGTTAGGTGGATTCTTTTCAAATTTGGCAGGTTTAGGCAGTAGCCTTGGGGAATTTTTTTGAATATGCTGCAGTGACATTTCAACCAATCAGAGAGGTCACATGACCAAAAATGTCTTTTTTCGATGGGGAAGCTTGTCCGGATGATAACTTGAAAGGGATTTTATCAATTCACCTAAAACTTGGCAAATACATTCATTCTATTAAAATCTGGAAATCATTAGATTTTGGCATTGATTGGTTAAGAAATGGCCGAGTAATTAATGATTAAGTAATCATTATGAATTTTCCAAATAAGGAAAACACAAAATGCTTATAACTCGAAAACCTACTCACCTACTCAAAATGAGTAAATGCTAATTATCTCTAAAAATATTGCGGATACCCAATTTTTTAGCAAATAACTCATTCATCTACTTTTGGGAGAGCTTTCACATGGTGAAGTTCCAGACCCGTAGATAATTACTCACTTACTCAAAATGAGTAAATGCGAATTATCTCTATAAGTATTGCGGATAGCCAATTTTTCTCAAGTAACTCATTCACCTACTTTTGGGAGAGCTTTCACTTGAAGTTTCAGACCCGTAGCTAATTATTCACCTACTCAAAATGTGTAAATGGCAATTAAGCGTCCCGCAAGGGACGCTTGTTTGTGTATAGGAGACCTTCAAGCTCCGCCGGCTCCGCATTTTGTTTTCCTTATAACTCTGTAACCGTTAGGCGGATTCTTTTCAAATTTGGCAGGTTTAGGCAGTAGCCTTGGGGAATTTTTTTGAATATGCTGCAGTGACATTTCAACCAATCAGAGAGGTCACATGACCAAAAATGTCTTTTTTTTCGATGGGGAAGCTTGTCCGGATGATAACTTGAAAGGAATTTTATCAATTCACCTGAAACTTGGGAAATACATTCATTCTATTAAAATCTGGAAATCATTAGATTTTGGCATTGATTGGTTAAGAAATGGCCGAGTAATTAATGATTAATTAATCATGAATTTTCCAAATAAGGAAAACACAAAAATGCTTATATCTCGAAAACCGTGCTAGATAGAGCGATTTCGACAAAATTTTTGACCCACAGGGTATCTCTGCAGAGTAGCCATGCCAATTTTCAAAAAAATTTTGTCTTGCCAAAAATGGCGGCCATTTTGAATTTTCGAATTTTTGCGCAAAAATTGCAAAACACAAAAATGCTAATATCTCGAAAACCAGGCTAAATAGAACGATTTCGACAAAATTTTTGACCTGCAGGGTATCTCTGCAGAGTAGCTATCCCAATTTTGAAAAAATTTTTGTCTCACCAAAAATGGTGGCCATTTTGAATTTTCTTCGAATTTTTCGCAAAAATTGCAAAACATAAAAATGCTTATATCTTGAAAACCGTGCTAGATAGTGTGTTTTCGATGAAATTTTTGACCTATAGGGTATCTCTGCAGAGTAGCCATGCCAATTTTCAAAAAAATGTTGACTCGCCAAAAATGGCGGCCATTTTGAATTTTCGAATTTTACGCAAAAATTGCAAAACACAAAAATGCTAATATCTCGAAAACTGTGCTAGATGGCGAATTATCTCTTAAAAGTATTGCAGATAGCCAATTTTTCTCAAATAATTCATTCGCCTACTTTTGGAAGAGCTTTCACATGGTGAAGTTTCAGACCTATAGGTAATTACTCACCTACTCAAAATGAGTAAATGCGAATTATCTCTGAAAGTATTGCGGATACCCAATTTTTATCAAATAACTCATTCATCTACTTTTGGGAGAGCTTTCACACACGAAAATGAAAAATTGTGAATATCTCAGAAAAGCTATTTCTTCTCCTTTAATGCTCGGCGGGAGATACACACCGCGGCAGTGGTCTTGTTTTCAAAAATTTTTGTCTCACCAAAAATGGTGGCGATTTTGAATTTTCGAAGTTTTTGCAAAACACAAAAATGCTTATATCTCGAAAACTGTGCTAGATGGAGCGAATTCAACAAAATTTTTGACCAGCTGGATATCTCTGCAGAGTACCCATGCCAATTTTCAAAATATTTTTGTCTCACCAAATATAGCGGCCATTTTGAATTTTTGAATTTTTTGCATAAATTGCAAAACACAAAAATGCTTATATCTTGAAAACCGTGCTAGATAGAGCAGACTGCACTGACTTTAGTTGCCACAACAGTATAAGGCTAGAAACGGAACATTTTCTTAATACTTTAGCACTCACCTTTATATCCTTTTCGGGAGGCTTTGTTTTTGCGAGCGATCCTCTAGTTCTATCCTTGGTACTACCCGCCAATACAAATTCATGGGGCCATTTAACTCTTTCTTTGACAAAAATGTCCATAGAACCACCCCGCTGTGATTTATATTTCGGATCCGTACCTTTAACATCAGTATTTGACAATTGTCTGATCCGGGCTTCGACTTGATCCTGAATGGATCTATCATGTCTCGAGGTATGTAAATCTGGTAATTTTTTTAACCGAGTCACCCTCAGTAAAACTTCCATTGAGACTTGAACTAGCAGTACCCCTAACAGTAACTTTTTTGGCCTTAGGCCGAGCAGCAGAAGCCGAACTTTGTTCCATAGCAGTTAAACGCTTACCAATTGTGTCCAGTTGAGAAAGTATCCGTTCATTAATGAGTGTCTGATCCGGTTGACTTTCAGCCGTAACCTCCCTACTTCTTGAATTTTTGAAACGTGAAGGTCTGTCAGATTTTTTGAATTTTTTGGTCTGCACATGCACAGGCACAGGAGATTCGTCAAAAGAATCCTCACTTTCCTGTGACAACAGAGTACCGATTTCCAAATCAATACTAGTATCAGATTCAGTATCAGACCTAGATTTTGAACTCTGACCCGGTTCCAGTTGAGAGGCAAATTCATTCAAAAAGACATCACTATTTAACTGAACTTCTATAGGAATCTCAACCTTCCGACGCAAATTGTAAGAGTTACCTGCAGTTCTGTGCTTCTGTTTCGCTGCCATACTTCACAAATTAACAGTAGACAAGACCCCTAAAAACTAAGATGAACAAAAACAAATTTTAAAATAATAAAATAAATTGAAAAGAAATATTTTGTAAAATTCTAATACAGGTCTTGTCTTGTCGCCTGCCAGTTCAAATCTGGCCATTCTCCCCTTGACCATAGCAAGGGTCAAACTTTTAACGGATCAGAAACAGCCATGTGGCAAGTGAACCCATCCACAAAATAGGGGTGTTTCAAAATTTTAGGGGTGAAGGAATGATTAAGGTTGGCACCTTAATGCCAACCCGCAACACTAAAAGATATTTAAGCATCATTGATATATTTTACAAATGAAACAGGGTCTTGTAAGACTACTGTACAATTTTTTTACCCCAAAGGGTATCTAATCAATGTACTCTTGGCAATTTAAAAAAAATTTTCCTCTCCTCAAAATGGCGGCCATTTTGAATTTTCAAATTTTTGCCAAAAATGGAAAAACACAAATTTGGTTCTATCTACTTAAACGTGCGAGATAGAGCGATTTCGTCGAAATTTTCAACCCATAGGGTATTAAAGCAATGTACTATTGGCAATTTTCAAAAAATTTTACTCTCCCCAAAAATGGCGGCCATTTTAAATTTTTCGAATTTTTGCCAAAAAATGGAAAAAACAAAAATTTGCTTCTATCTCCATAACCATGCAAGATGGAGTGATTTTGTTGAGATTTTCGACCCACAAGGCATCTCATCAATGTACTATTGGCAATTTTCAAAAAATTTTACTCTCCCCAAAAATGGCGGCCATTGTGAATTTTTGAATATTTGCAAAAAATGGCAAAACACAAATTTGCTTCTATCTCCTTAACCGTGCAAGATAGAATGATTTCGTCGAAATTTTCGACCCACCCGGTATCTAATCAATGTACTATTGGCAATTTTCAAGAAATTTTACTCTCCCCAAAAATGGCGGCCATTTTGAATTTTCGAATTTTTGCCTGAAATAGAAAAAGAAATTTGCTTCTATCTCCTTAACCGTGCGAGATAGAGCGATTTCGTTGAAATGTTCGACTCACAGGGTATCTGACCAGTGTACTCTTGGGAATTTTTGTCAAAAATGGAAAAACACAAATTTTCTTATCTCCTTAACCGTGCGAGATAGAGCGATTTCGTCGAAATTTTCGACCCATAGGGTATCTAAGCAATGTACTCTTGGGAATTTTCAAAAAATTTTCCTCTTCCCGCCATTTTGAATTATAGAATTTTTGCCAAAAATTGAAAAACAGAAATTTGCTTCTATCTCCTTAACCGTGCAAGATAGAGTGATTTCGTCGAAATTTTTGACCCAACCAATGCAAAAAGGCATGAAGCTGAAATAATTTACATGTATACTAATAAATATTTAAGCATCAGTGATATATTTTACAAATGATACAGAGTCTTGTAAGACTACTGTACAATTTTTGCAAAAGGTTCATGGGGTGGACATTACACATAATAATGTGTGTTCTTCTAAGCTATCCTGTTTCTATTCATATGTCGCAGCTACTATCAACAGGGCGTCCTATTTCTAGTGCGCTTATTATTGGTCCTAGAAGTTTGAAATGTGAAACCAACCTATAGAAAATCATGGGCTGCGAATCTTTTGATGTGGTCACATTTGACCTTTGGCCCCTTCTTCAAGGTCAAATGAGGGTAGCCAAACTTAAAAGTGCTTACAACTTGCTTATTATTGTATCCCCGGACGAAAGTCGGGGATACTTGGGATTCAGTACGGTCACGCCGCCGCCGCCGCAGAGATTTCCTTTTGGACGCGATAACTTAAAAAATATTTTAGTTAGAACTTTCAAATTTGGTATGTGGGTATATATGGGCAATGCCACGAACGCTATTGTTTTGTGACCTTGACCTTCAATCTCAAGGTTTTGTGACCTTGACCTTCAATCTCAAGGTCACTGGTGGCCTCTTAAAGGTCAGATTTTGGCCATTTTTTCACTTTTTGGCCCAGTTCTCCTATACAGAAAGTCGGATCATCCTATGGCTGGTATATATAATACATATATATGTCCTTGACCTTGAGGCTCTTCATTGAAGGTCATCCACTGACCGCCAAAGTACCTGACCGAGGGTCATTTTTGGCCTTTTTGGAGATATTTTCACACTTAATGCTGACTATTGTGCATGGAAACTATTGAAAATGGCTTTGGAGGTTGAGTACATGATGGACTTCTACCATCCAGGCTTACCGGTTACAGATCTTCATTTAAGGTCATCCACTGACCGCCAAAGTACCTGACCAAGGGTCATTTTTGTTTGTTTGTTTGTGAACAAGATAACTCAAAAACAGACAGATGGATTTTGATAAAATTTTCAGGATATGTCCAAAATGGTAAAAGGAAAATATTATTAAATTTTGGGAGTGATCCGGATCACTGTCTTTTTAAAGACAGATAACTCAAAAACTTATGGGTGCATTTTGATGAAATTTTCAGGAAATGTCCTTCATGGGACGAGGAACAAGTGATTAGATTTTGGGAGTGATCTGGATCACTGTCTGGATCATCCGGATCCAGGCTGCCAGATGTGTTTGTGTACAATATAGCTCAAAAACTTATGGATAGATTTTGATGAAATTTTCAGGATATGTCTGAAAAGGTAAAAGGATGAAATGATTGAATTTTGGAAGTGATCCGGATCACTATATGGATCCATGAAATGTAATTTTTAAAGACAGATACCTCAAAAAGTTATGGATGGATTGTTTCAGCAAATGGCCTAAATGGTACAAGGAACAAGTGATTAAATTTTTGGAGTGATCTGGATCACTGTCTGGATCATCTGGATCCAGGCTGCCACATAATCTTGGGATGGACTTTGATATTTTTAGGATATGTTACAAATGGTAAAAGGAAGAAGTGGTAAAAGGAAGAAATGATTCAATTTTGCGAGTGATCTGGACCACTATCTGGATCTTCTGGGTCCAAGAAATGTAATATTTAAAGACAAATAGCTCAAAAAGTCATGGATGGATTTTTATGAAATTTTCAGGAAATGTCTTAAATGGGACAAAGAACAAGTGATTAGTTTTTGGGAGTAATCTGGATCACTGTCTGGATCATGTGGATCCAGGCTGCCAGATGTGTTTGTGTACAAGATAACTAAAAAACTTATGGACGGATTTTGATGAAATTTTTAGAATATGTCTAAAAAGGTAAAAGGATTAAATGATTGAATTTTGGAAGTGATCCGGATCACTATATGGATCTTCTGGATCCATGAAATGTAATTTTTAAAGACAGATATAAGTGAAAGAACTAGTGATTAGCTTTTGGGAGTAATCTGGTACTATGGAGAATCCTGACCTGGTGCTCCAGGAAACAGGCTCAAGACCGACATATTCACGCCTTAACTATCTCCCGTCCGGGGATACACTGCGTCGAGACGCAATCTCTAGTTGAAAAATGCTGTTTATCTTCAAAACTATGTTAGTTGGCCTGTTCCGGTGGCTGCATCTGGCCACAGGTGTGTCCTTGGTCTAGCTATCATGTGTCACATAAGTAACTAATACCATTCCTCTGGTTCCATTCTTGTGGAATTGTGTGGATATGACTTTTCCTTTTTTGGAAAAAAGCTTTAATTAATTCAGCTTTTGTTTTGCAGCAGGAGTCCTTGATCTACCTACTTATTCACATAGACTATGTAAATTGGTCAAATGTATATACTTGACTTCTTTCATAAGATAAGATGATTGAAAAAAAAAACACTTTCTCATAAACAGTTTTTGTTGTACAGTATTTTATGTATCTTTATCTGATTGAAAATGAATGAGTTGTCTCTTTTTTTCTCCTCCAACTCTGTATTAGCTTTTGTGTGATATCTATTTGGAGGCAGATTCATGGAAAGTCCGACTCACTCACCTGCAGTGCTATTGTGTAATACATAATGTGTCTACACACTGAGTGAAAAGGTTGATAAGGGATATCAAGATATATCATTTCTTTTCATTGAGGGATATGTTTACAGTAAATCTTTTTTGGGGTAAACAATTCAAACAAGGACATTTATCTTTAAGTTCATGGAAGTAGAGCCTTGTGGAAGTAATGTCTTGTGGAAAGAATGCCTTGTCTGTTTTGAGAGAGTGGAAAAAGCCTTATGTAAAAACCTCGGGATTTCATGATATTCAGATATAGTCATGTGTGAATGAAAAATGTAAACCGTAACATCTGACAACATAACTTTGTGTGTTCTTTTTACAATGGAACAATAAAGGATTTCAAAAGGAGGATTATCTTAAGTATATTTATCTTATAAAAATATTAAAGAGCAATTAATTTTCAACATATGATTGTCCCTATCTTATAGCCAATTATAGTTTACTACAGTATATCTTTATTAGGGCTGTGGCTTCGTTAGAAAAATAACACCGGGTATTCGCCTCGAAAGAACCAATCCAAATTCGGGTAACAGTGTTTTAGTTGTCACCTAATGGAAGTGGCAGAGAAGCAAACATGGGAGATGATGTAAACAACAAACGCTACGAAAAATAATGCTAAATAACGGTATAAATAAGAAAAATTATGTAAGAAAAGTAATATCAGTTAAAGAAATCTGACAGAATACTAAGGTTTATCCAAGTATTTCATTGATTTACGCTATATTTAATATTTTTTCGGTTATCTGCTTCGCTTGATTGTACTTCGTTTCTTAAGGAATCTTGATCCGTTTTCAGGTAACCGGGTATCCTGTCACAGCCTTAATCTTTATCATTATAAATCTAGGATTTAATATCTCCTGGAAAAAAATTATGATGCCAAATTTATAGCTACAATTTCTCTTCAGCCAACCTATAGCAAAAATGATATATTCTTTTTGTAAACTATACTCCTTTTACGAAACTCAATAAAGCTCACATTCTGCTTACAGTCTAATACTGCAACTGCAACAGTTTTTAAATAATCCACTTTTCCATCAGATACAAGACACAGTAAAGCTTACGTTTTGCTTACAGTCTCATACTGCAACTACTTTGGCTTTTTTACTCCAAGCCTCCATCCGGTCTGCTCATTTTTGTGAGCAAAAACCTTTTTCTTGTTCACATTTACAGGAAAGTGAATATTGTTCAACATTAATGGTACAAAGATGTGACACATTTTTGGGGTTCTATTTCATTATGTATGTGTTTGTTTGTTCTGGTTGTGCATTTCTGTTACATTTACACACTCCTCTAAAAGAATTTACCACTTAAATAGTTATTTTTATCAAAAAAATCAATACCACTAAGGAGTAAGGATGGTCAAAAGACTTGCATATAAGATGTATTTGGTATATTGCTTGCACAGACGTATTGTTTTGACCAGATTTTGCTGAAATGTTTGATGGCCAAGGGTGTAATTCTTGCCTACACTATATAAGCTAGAAATAAATTGATTAAACATTAAAAAGTTTGTTAAAAAGAAGTACAAAACATTGATGTAATAAATATTCGATTGAGAAATGCAGAGTACTTAATCGCATGGTATACCTCAAGTTTAAGTGCTTCTTGTTTTTATTTTTGTGTATATAGGTTGTTGAGCAACTCATTTGAAGAAATATCTGCCTTTCAAAAAGCACTAAAAGAAATGGTTGCCTCCTCTGATGCAGTTTATAGTAAACAGGTTGAGGACTTCTTTGTTGGCTTTGAAGGAAGGTAAGTTTGTATTATTAGTCGAATCTTTGATTCGAGTTATGTACTGAGTTGCGGCCGCGATTTTAAATTCGCTGTTTAAGCCCTTAAATATCAAATTATGCATAATATTTGTTCACATATCGGTACATTAAGGTGTATATTATACACTCTGCCATTTTGAAGATTTTTAATGCTTTTATTCAGTTATATTTTATAAAGTAAAAAGCTTGTCTAGCACTACGTCTGGCTTTCTGTGAAGACCCGTATGTCCTAGAAACTATTGTGTTTGCTATTGTGATGGCCTACTCGAACGAGTCTTTTTTAACGGTTTCGTCTGCAGATTTCCCCAATATTACCCCAATTAATTTATTTGTCTGCTGGTTTATCACGCAGTCACTGTTAATGTAAAATTGTTGTCTGGGCATCTACCTATTTATCAAACAAATAAACCGCAAAGAAATTAATGAATGAAGTGACGTCACGGTAGTACTACACCTTTGCCGTTCAGCCAATCAGAATCGACAATGAAAATATTCAAACTTCGTAGTTCTACATTCAACCACTCGAAGGCGCTTTTGCATGTCCTAGAAGTTATCACGTGAATTCGACGAAATAAAACAGCATAATCTGTGGCTCCCTATTTTCGCCCATTGCAGACACAAGACACGAATATTTTATTTAAATACTTACAATTTGCTTCTGTAAAATATCCATATACAGTACTATATATCCACGCTTCAAAATTGAAATATGTCTTCTCATTTCAAAATCAATTAAATTTCAAACTGCAAGTCCGTGAACAGGAAATATGCTGGTAGTTTTCATCTTAAACCAGCCTTGTAAAATATTGTTGGAAAACCCCCACAAAGAACTGCCATGACTGCGCATATTTGCTCATTAATATTAATGAGGCAAGTCCGTGAAGAGGAAATATGCTGGTGGTTTTCTTCTTAAACCAGCCTTGTAAAATATTGTCGGGGAAAACCCCTCAAAGAACTGCCGTGACTGCGTATGTTTGCTCATTAATATTAATGAGGCAAGTCCGTGGACAGGAAATATGCTGGTGGTTTTCATCTTAAACCAGCTTTGTAAAACTGCGCATGTACAGACCCTTTATATTTGTAAACAAATACCCATCTCGCGACATAAAACTGAAAACTTCCGTGAAAGCGGTTTCCAAGTGCGGGCGATAATACAGAGTTTAGAGATTTCAACACCCTGTCCTAAGATTCGACTCTGTGGTTGGGTGAAAGCCAGCCACGTGACTCTAGTTAATACTAGGGTAGGGTAGGCCACACCGGTATCTCTCTATCCAGACCAATTCACTTGATCACTGTGATGATACTTTACTACTGGCTTTTTGAATGTCAGTAGTGTATAATACTAGAAAATGAAAAATATTGGAAACAAACCTGAAATCTGAAGAAAATATAAACTTTTATTTCATATTTCTTTATCTTTTTGCACTCCTATAGCAGTTTTTTTCGGAAAAACTACCGTGTTTTGCTTTCATGAATTTTACTTTCTTTTAGTGGGCCTATTCAATTGGTTATATGCTAGAGCGCAATTTTTTCGGTATATCAGAATTGGTACGGTTTCACACTGGCAAGATACCAAAGTGGAAAATCTGCTACCGACCCTGTCCTAATTAATACTGTAATTTAGTGCAATTAATAGTGTTTTAAGCTGCTTCACTTATAAACCCAGCCCATAGTGGCTGGGGGAGTCCCCTGGGTTTTGTATACCTCTTACATTAGAAGTTGTATCATAGATTTTATCTAGGAGTTGTTTCCCATTTAGTTGTACCTGGTAATTGGGGGTCCTCCCTTCCAGAGGGTGTTTTTTTTTTCTTTCAAATTAATAAAAATACAGAAAATAAAATCATATTTCATATTTTTGGCCTCTGCCTCTGCCTGAGCGAAAAATGGGACATTAATTCTCAATTTTATTGCGCTACAATAGCTTACCATGTGGAACTGAATACTATCTAGGGAGGCCACAGGCATCTGGCCAACGTCCAAGAAAAATAGACGTGTACAGTGTTCATTTTACTACGCGTCTCCGCGTCTTTTGTCGCTATACTGGGGCGAAAAGACGCGTACACGTTATGGTCCCGAGTCGCGGTGACGCATATATCTTGCATTATCGCCCGCGTTTTCGCTGTAAATTTTGGGAAAGTTAGATGAATTTTGTTTCAAAATCAAAGAAAAGGACACATATATTGTCTTTTTAACCCAATTCCTCCATGTTTCCTTGCTTCTAAATGCCTTAATTTGATTGGTCAAGCGGAAACGGCACTGTCCAATCATACTTCGTTTAACAAAAATTCAGTATTTATCAATAGAAAACACGTTTATAGTAAGTGATGTAAACTCACCAGTGGCTGTAAATTTCCACTTTTTTTTCATAGTTTTGTTAAATATATATAGAAATAAATATCTATTGCACAATAAGATTTTATTATCCAGTTTTTAATATTTTCACTTTTTAAAGTATAGTTTTGCATAATGCACTCTTACAAGTGACTTCAAAGACAATTGTTAACAAGTAACAACAAACATTTTAAACTACTGTGGGACAAACTTTTAAAAAATTGCATCTATGTTAATAACAAATTTTCAACTGGAAAAAAGT